>OY770264.1:46813984-56813984 GCA_963669355.1 Chorisops tibialis
TATTAATGAAGAAAAATATTTTGATTTTAAGAAATTTTTTATGGGGAGTGCTAGAGTTTCTATCAGAATGCTTTATTGAAAATTTAAGCTTCAAAGATTTAATAGGTACTCAGAAAATTCTTTCTTATTACGTTTTTCAGAAAGTGTCATGCAGGGTTGAGATTGGCTGCTGCATGCTTGTTGGCTGACACGGCTTAGCTCGTCTGCAACCCGGGTGGATTTTTGCCATATCATCCAGGACATAAAAAAATTCATGCAGTGTTTACAAATACAAAAGGTGGAGGGAGTCAGATGGATCAAGTATATTGTTGGATGAAGGCCCAGATAAAGTTCACACATAACCCAGAAATTTCTCTGAAGGAGAAACTCTGTATGGAGGGGGGAAGGCTCACCACGGCAATGGAGAAAGAGTTCGGCGGTCATGTTCAGACTCTCCAGGGCGAACGTTGGGTAATTCTGCTGAGCTAATCATTGATGTGTGTGCTCTTAACCATCTTCCGCGAAGTCTACTTATTTGGCCGGTCTTCACTAGTTGTCTAATAGTCGTTCCTCCTAAAAAGGGAAAGGTTCTGTCGAATCCAAAAATTTTCTAATTACTCATTATAATTCATTTTATTACTTTTAGCAAAAAAAAATAATTTTCATTTTCATTTTTGTTGTGCAAATTTTACTAATTTAAAGATCTGTAATATTTTTATCGTTATAATTTCATTATGATTTTAATTATACTTCTTATACATATCTAAAAAGTCTTATTACTACTTTAAAAATTTAAATTTGTGTTGCATATTTTTATTATTCTTAAAAAGAAACCACACAATGCGTATACCATACATAGAATTACATTCCATTTCTCCCTTTATAGTACAAATCTTTGATTTTTGTTTTGAACTGATTAAGGTTATTGCTATTTCGCACTATAATCGGTAATTTATTGTATAAAATTATACCTGTGTAAGAGTAGTGATTCAATCCAAGATTAGTTCTTCGTGACGGAACAATTAAATCAGATTGCGTACCACTACGGGTTAAATTATTATTAATTAGCAATTCTAGTAATATGAAGCCTACTGGATACATGATAATCCTAAGAAAATAATTGTCTTCGTAAAACGAACTGGACGTAGAAAAAAAATAATACATACGAAACGAAATCAATATCAAAACTATCCTCTACTTTAAGTCACGTTTTAGGTACCGATTCAAAATGAATTTACTTTGTTATTAATTGTGTAATACTATCAAAGAAAATCAAGTCTTGATTACCTTGTATGACGGCATTAGGTAGCAATAAACATATAAAAAAACCGAATGGCACTTAGAACAAAACATATTAATAATTGATTGATATTAAAATGATAATAAAAAACATAACAGAATTATGATTGGACTTAAAGCCCAATCATATGATACTCTAGATGAGATGGAAATGACTTTAATATACCGGTAAATATGTCATCTGAAATTCTTTCGAATAGTGAGAAGAGACTTTGCATGGGAGGTGGTAGAAGTAGAGGCGGAGGTTTGTATTTTCTCCTATGTGACACCGAAAATGGCGTGTAAAATGTTTCGTGCTGAATTTAAAATTTTTAGTTTTCATTATTTTTAAAGAAATTGGTCATAGTTTTCCTTAAATTGAGGCATTTGTATGGGAGGTGGCAGAGGAAGTGGAACGTTTTAGATGATTTTGAAACTGCTTATCATCATCCTTCACTATGCTTTGATTCAATTTCAAAGTCGACAGCTCTCATATATTCGAAGGAGAAATGCTTTTCTTGAATTTATAATACAGATATTTATATGGGAGGGGGTAGAAGGAGGGAAGCTGAGCTGATAATTTTTTCCAGCATTTATTGCAACTATTAAAAAACAAATTCTGGCAAAATTTTAAGTTTGTAATTTTTCTAGTTTTAATGGAAATCGATATAATGCATTTAACAAAAATGATGCATTTGTATGGGAGGGGGTAGAAGGAGTGTAACGATGAAAACAATTTTTTTTCCTGTTATTGATATTTTTATTTTTATACTTTGTGCGAAATATCAAATTGATACCTTTCACAGTTTCGAAGAAAAATAATTTAATTTAAATTTCAAAATTTCGTGAAATTTGTATGGGAGGGGGTAGAAGGAGTGAAGGGAAGTTGCTAATTTTTTCAGTGCTAATTGGAATTATAAAAAAATTAATTCTGACAAAAATTCGTTTTTATAACTTTACTAGTTTCGATGAAAATCGGAAAACTGCATTTCTCAAAATTATGCATTTGTATGGGAGGGGGTAAAAGGAGTGATGGGATCGGATCAATATTGAGTCATATTAATGGTATCTATATCATAATACTTGAACCCAAATTTCAAATCGATAGCTTAAATAGTTTCTAAGAAAAATCAATTTCTGAAAATTTCGAAATTTCGTGAAATTTGTATGGGAGGGGGTAGAAGGAGTGGGGGGATGTGGCCCGTTCACGAACTTAAAGTTTCTTTTTTGCTAAAAATGACACACAACAAATTTCAGCACGATAGCTCAAAGCGTTCGAGAGTTATGCTGTAGACAGACGGACAGACGGACAGACGGACAGACGGACAGACAGACAGACAGACAGACGGACAGACGGACAGACGGACAGACAGCAACTCGGAATCGAAGTTTTTGAGCGACAACAAATATTTCTGTACCCTTGGCGGCTCTGTGCGAGCATTATTTCTTAGCGTTACAAACGGTAAGGCAAACACAATATACTCTCAGATTTCATCTAGAGTATAAACATAACAAGAGTACGATTGGGCATAAAGCTCAATCGTGCGATACTCTAGATGAAAGATAAATTTTTGTATCTTAAGAAATTTTGTAGGGGAAGTGGTAGAGGGGGGTAACGACATTAAACTAATTTTTTCACATGGCGGTAAGGCTGCTATCAAAATGTTTTATACAAAATTTAGGATTTAAAAATTTAATAGGTACTGAGAAAATTAGTGTATTGGATGTAGTGAAGTAGTACAGTTTGTATGGGAGGTGATAGAAGGAGGGGCGAGTTTTTAATGACTTTTCAGGAATAACTATAAATATCATGCTTCTGATATGTCTTAAATTGCAGATCAGTAGTATTCATACTTTTGATGAAAATCGACTTTTTCTAAAGTTGTAAAATTGTGTCATTTTGTATGGGAGGGGGTAGAAGGGGTAAAGCTAATCGTCTCATTTTTTTTGGTTTTAATAATAATTTTAAATTAATATTTTGTACATAATTTCAGCTTGATAACTATTATACGCACTGAGTAAATTGGTTTAGAGCATTTCATGAAAAAGTGCAGTTTGTATGGGAGGTGGTGGAAGGAGGAGGAAGACAATAATTATTTTTATAGAGTAGATTGGAATCATCATAAAAATATCACATTCCAAATTTCAGATCAATGTCATTTGTACTTTTCAAGGAAATCCGTTTATTGTCAGATTGCGAAATTGTGTCATTTTGTATGGGAGGGAGTAGAAGGGGTGAAGCGATTTGGCTCGTTCACGAACTTGACCTTACTTTTTTGTTAAAAACGACGTATACAAAATTTGAACTTTCTAGCTCAACGCGTTCTCAAGCTAGAGAGGACACGGACGGACAGACAGACAGACGGACGGACAGACGGACGGACGGACATCCGGTTTTGAGATTTTTGAGTGATTATATGAACTTCTGTATCATTCATTTTTTTCTGCGAGCCTTATTTCTTGCCGTTACAAACTTTGTGGCAAACTTATAATACTCTCATATTCCATCTAGAGTATAAAAGCCTGATCTGTAATTCGTAGACTATCCAATTTGGAGACGATCAAATCAAATCAAATTCCTGTTAAGACCCCCTATAGGGGCATAGGACAGAAACAACTCTCTTCCACAAGGCGCGATCCTGAGCATCGGCTTTAAGCTGTTGCCAGGACTTGTTTATTCCTCTGGCCTCCTGCTCAACTGCTCGCTTCCATGTGTTACATGGCCGACCAACCCGACGTCTTCCTTGAGGGTTATAATCCAGAGCCTGTTTTGCGATGTTTCGCTCTGGTTTTCTCAAAGTATGACCGATCCACTGCCACTTTCGCCGTTGAATCTCAATACCTATCTTAGTCTGGCGAGTTCTACTCCAAAGTTCATCGTTGGAGATTACTTCTGGCCAGAATATTCCTAAAATGCGCCGGAGGCATTGGTTTACGAAAGTCTGTAGTTTCTTGGTAAGTCGAACGGTCACTTTCCACGTAGTACAACCATATAACAACACGGATTTGACGCATGCGTCAAAAACTCGCAGCTTCGTGCGAAGGGAGATCTCTCTTAACCTCCAGAAAGGGGAAAGGATACCGAAGGCCTGACGAGCCTTATTTAGCCGAGCCTCAACATCCTTTTCGGCTCCGCCGTCCATGCTGACAATGCTTCCGAGATAGCAAAAATCTTGCACCTCTTCCACATCCTGTCCATTAAGAACAATCGGCGTGCTTGCGTTCGAACCCATGTGCATGTACTTGGTTTTACGCACATTTATTTTCAGTCCCGCCTCTTTGCATTTAGAATGCAGCGAGCGAACATTTGACTCTAAGTCCGAACGGGTATGTGCAAGCAAACACACGTCATCAGCATAATCAAGGTGACTTAAGATGTTAAATAGTCTCCATTGAAGACCTTTACCTTCCCCGCCTTCCAGTGCAGCTTTCAAGATGTCATTTATTACCACCAGAAACAGGGCTGGTGATAATATGCAGCCTTGTCTGACACCCGTTCGCACAGGAAAGCTCTCGGACAGCTCTCCTCTATGCAAGACGCGACACCTTGCATCTTCGTAGGATTCTTTAATCATAGCTATGACCTTATCTGGAATACCTCTCCTACGCAAAGCATTCCATATGTAATCTCGCTTAACGCTGTCGAAAGCCTTCTCGAAGTCCACAAACATGAGATGTAGTGGCGAACCCATTTCGGCTGACTGCTCTAATATTATCCGTAGGATATTTGTGTGGTCGGTACAAGACAACCCTTTACGGAATCCAGCCTGATAAACTTCGAGAGTGCTCTCGACGACATCACTAATCCTATTGAGAATTACCTTAGCCATAATTTTTGATACGGCAGTAAGTAGACATATACCACGCCAATTGCCACAATCCCGAAGGTCGCCCTTCTTCGGAATTTTCACAATGACGCCCTCCTTCCATTCAGTCGGATATCTTCCATCATTCCACACCTTAGTGAAGAGTGGGAGGAGTATATCGGCTGTTATTTCCGGGTCCGCTTTGAGGAGTTCGGTTGGTAGTCCGTCTATACCTGGAGCTTTCCTTCCCGCCATTGACCGAATGGCGGAAACTATCTCTTCCTTATCTGGGGGATCGTCCCTAATAGAGGATTGTTGCGGTTGGATGTTTGGAAGTTGTTCTGTTTCCGGAATATCTTCATCTGACAAGATGTTTAAAATATCAGAGAAGTATTCCTTCCATCGTCGCAACTGGTGTTCACTCATATTAAGGAGAGTTCCGTTGACATCTCTCACCAGGTGGTTGGCGGTGAAATTCCTGTTCGTCAACTGTTTCATGATTTTAAATAGTGAACCCATATCCCCAAGGTAAGCCGCAGATTCTGCCTTGTTTGCCAGATCTTCAATGGCCTTTCTCTTGTCGCGTCTAACAGCCTTTTTAAGCTGTATATGAGCATCGCGGTAGTTCTGCCTCAAGTCGGGCGTTCGTTGGTTGACATCGGGTTGAGAGATGATTGCCAATTTGGCTTTTTTCCGATTGCCAACCTTGTCCCATGTGTCTTGCAACATCCAGGGTTTCTCACCGCTTTGCGCATATCCCACAGATTCTTCAGCACTAGTTAGAAAAGTGTTTCTGGTTGCCTCCCAATTGGCGTCCAGTGTGCGCATTTCACGTTCACCCAATGTGGATGACTTTTCGCGTAGAATGGTGGTGTATTCGAGTTTTTTGTTGGGATCTCTGAGTTTATCCACATTAAGCTTGCGCTTCATTTGAAGAGTTTGTGGTCGTCGGATAGCTGCTGTACACAATCTCAAGCAGGCAACCATCAAGTGGTGATCGCTCCCCACGTCAGCTCCACGTTTCGCTCGCACATCGAGGAGACATCTTCTCCATCGGCGACTTATAGCCAAATGGTCAATCTGGTTCTGAGTAACACCATCAGGGGAAACCCAAGATGTTTTATGATGACTCTTGTGTGGAAAAAGGGTCCCTCCGATGACCATTTGCCGAGTACTACAGAACTCCACAAATAATTCGCCGTTTTCGGGTCTCTTAATCCAAGGTCGTGAAGGGTCGACCCAAGGGTCACCATGCCTCCCCATGACGTGTTCTAGTCCAGTGTTGTCTGATCCAACCTGGGCGTTCATATCTCCCGAGATGATAATAATATCACCTCTTGGAACACGTTCGAAGGTGGCACTCAGTTGGCTATAAAACTCCTCTTTGTCACCAGATGTTGCGGTATTAGTTGGTGCGTAGCACTGCAGAATTGTGACGTTTCTGACACTGGTCCTGAGCCTGACGACGATAATCCTATCCGAGATTGGTTCCCAGCTAATGAGACTGTTTCTCGCTCTCGGCGTAAGGACGATCGCCACGCCATTTCTGGCTTCACTTTCAGGGCCAATGTACAGAATAGTGTTTCCGCTAGGGGTTCGTTCTTCTCCTGATCCTGTCCACCTGACCTCGCTCAAGCCCAAGATTTGGATGTTATAGTGCTTCATTTCACGGTCGATCACTGATTGGCGGTGCAAGGACCGAGTAACCCCAGCTCTTCCCCCGTCATTCAATGTTCGAACGTTCCAGAAGCCAATCATAGTCCGTTTTCGAATGCCAAAAGTCGTTACCGTAGAATCAGTCCGTATCCGAGGCGATGTATCCGTTTCTCGTATCATTTAAGTCTTCTTGGAGACGATGAATTGAACAAAACTGAATTAGTTTTCGACAGCACTAACTGTATCATTTATGAGTTGCTTGTTGTTGTTGTTGCTACTGCTGCTGATGACTTGTAGTGTGTGAAAGAGCGCTACGCTGAGCAACTGCAGAAACATCTAGTTGTAAAGAGCCAAAAGCATTCCAAGATGACGGTGAACCTAACATGTGTAGTCTTGCGCTGCCTCTTCGACCACAGAAACATGACTTGAAACGACTGACCAAATATATCATGTCCATCGCTATTTTGGTCTTTAATCAATTCGAGAATTTCAATAGACCTCTCGGGCACGAATCGGAAACGTTAAATCCACAATATTTCGTATTAGCGTTTTCAAGCAAAAACCCCGATCAAAATCCAATTTCACCGTAAACTGACGCATGAATAAAATTGCCAAACTTTTCAGTTTTCCTCAATGTTGCACAAATTTCCACGGCACTAAGCATTTCATTGTCTTCCAAACACAATTTATCGTCTTTAAATAGAAAATTTCCAATAAGCAAACGAGTAGAAGCGGAAAATGCTCAAAACCCTCGTTGGAGAAGAAAATGCTCCTTTCTTTTTTTCAAAAAAAAACGCGTACGCTTGCAGATTTCTGTTCGTGGCTGGAACACGGCCCGACGTCCGACCCGCTCGACTCCAACTCCAATTCTTCTCCAAAAAAAAAAGTCCCTCTTCGTTGCGACGGTTCGCTCGCTCGATTCGTTCCCGAAACACGCGGTAGCGACCGCAAAAAAATTTATCAAAATCCGCCACAAAACTCACGTTTTCGTTCCGACAAACCCGGGTACAGAATCACGATGCGGCGGCGGGGAGGGACTTCCCGATGATTTTTTTTCGCACCCGGAACGATAATTTTCGCCAACGATTCTTATTATGAAATCCAATTCTTAAATTTCGGCTGAACTCCGTTGCTTGATTCACGCGGACCGAAAAAAAATTGATTTTGTTCTCGCGTGCGGCGGCGATGATCGAGCGAGAATTCTTCAAACAAAATAAAAACTCCCGTGTTCTTTTTGTTTCGGCTGGAAAAAAAATTTTCCGGCACGTTTTCCGGTCGCTCGAATCGCCCAACAAAAAAAATCTTTTTTTTTTTCCGAAACGAAATCCAGCAACCGTCGTCTAAGGCAAGCACCACTCGACTCTCTCTCCTCGAAAAAACTCCTCATTCACGCCACCAAAATTTCCGTTTTTTTTTTTCTTCGAAATTTCTATATATGCCAAGGCCGTACTCCAGGAAAGTTTCCGTCGGTGCTCTGTTCGCGTTAAATTTCAAATGTGGCGCGAATATGATAATTATGGGTTCGTGGCCACCCACGATCATTACAAAAGAAGTATATTAAATATAAACATCAACCATTTGACATGTTTTCAATCGCAGATAAATATCATTCGAACTTTTGAGCAAAATCAACTTTTTGAAAAGTTGTTAAATTGTGTCATATTGTATGGGAGGAGGTAAAAGGAGTGAAGCTAATCATATAATTTTTTTCGGTCTTACAAATAATTCCAAATAAATATTTATTGTACAATTTCAGCTCGATAAATTTTATACGTACTGAGTAAATTGGTTTATAGTATTTCATGAAAAGTGCAGTTAATATGGGAGGTGGTAGAAGGAGTGCGGGGATTCGAATAATTTGTATACCGTGTGTTCAGGATTTATGTTAAATGTTCAAAAACTTTTGTTCGTCACTTTAAACTTATGCTCTGATATGTAATTACTTAAATACTATGTACATCTAGTTGTATTATATTGAATTCCCATTACGAAAAATTGAATCGTTACCTAAGTACTTAAATTATCAGCACAATATTATGTATTGCTAACCTAACTATATTGATCGGCTATTGTTTAAGCCAACTTTATGAATTTCAAATAAATATCGTTCTCTTGATTATCAACCATCATCGACTGCACATCATTTTCATTTTGGTCCGTCGAGCCGGATTGTAACTCATTGTTTGGATTTCGATTTGTTGAAATTGCAGCATCACACTCCGGATATGATCCGGACTTTTGGGTTGGATTATTTAAGAGCATCATATTCATGGAATTGCAATTAATACATCGAATTTGCAGTATTAATCATTGAATTGGTAACAGATTTGCATTTAATTAAAATTTTATTTTTTGATTATTGAACAAAGCATAAGTGATTTAAGTGAATCGAAAAAGTGTTAGTGCTATTCGAATCGGGTTCCTAATAAATAAAAAGAATACTCTTACTCTAGTAATAACAGCGGAATTCAGATAACGTGTAAAAGTTTTCGCAACTTGGTACCTTTTTATTCCAAATCAATTCTACCGTAATTAAATAATTCTTGCAACACATGGATGTCCCCAGAACTAGAAGAGTCCACGTGAAGGGTTCTATTACCCGGCTAGTGGTTTATTTAGATTTACAAGGAGTTTCGTCTAGGGTGTAGCCTAGCGGGTAGCGTGTTGGTCTACAATGCGAAGGTCGTGAGTTCAAATCTCGGTCGACGCATAATTCCAGCACACTGCCTGCTTAGATATACCATGGTCACCTCAATCTGCGACAATGAAAAATTCGTAGACAGAGGGTTGTGTGAAGATCTAACAACCCTTCCACAATGAATAATGAAAAAATATTAAGGAACCTGAAGGTCAGGAGGCCAAGACCCGATTTGGGCTGTAGCGCCATTGAAGAAGGAGTTTCGTCTCATTTTTTTTCGGTCGATGAATTGGGATTTAAAGTTGGAAGATTCCTGGAGGGAATATGGGACCATTCACACGAGTTTAATGAAACTCGTCGAATAAACGATGTTGATAGCGTCGAATTTGAGGATAAATTTCTCTGCTACAAAACTATTTTGTGAACAAAATTAAGGAACTTTCATGGTTATAGGAAATTGCCAATTGACCCGCAATATATCGCGAACTAAGTGCAAATGATTAATTAGCGTTTACCGAAATTTAAAAAAATGTAAGTGCCGTTCAAGACAAACAACTACCTAAAATTAAAACAAAAAGAAAATAGAAATACGATTGGACGTAAAGCTCAATCGTGCGATACTCTAGATGAAAGAGAAATTTTTTGATCTCAAGAAATTTTGTAGGGAAGTTGTGCAGGGGTTGACGACATTGACCTAAGTTTTTCTCATCACGCTCAAGTTGCTATGAAAATGTTTCATAAAAAATTTAATAGGCACTGAGAAAATTAGTGTATTGGATTTAGTGAAATTGTGCAGTTTGTGTGTGAGGTGGTAGAAGGAAGGGAAAGTTCTTACAGACTTTTTCAGAAATAACTATATAAGCATCATGCTTTTGACATGTTTTAAATTGCAAATCAGTGACATTCATTCATTCAGAGAAATCGACTTTTTGTAAAGTTGTGAATTTGTGTCAGATAGTATGGGAGGGGGTAGAAGGGGTGAAGCTAATAGTCTAATTTTTTTTGGTCCTACTAAATATCAAAAGAGCAATTTCAGCTCAATAAGTTTTATACGCACTGAGTAAATAGATTTAGAGCATTTCATGAAAAAATGCAGTTTATATGGGAGTTGGTGAAAGGAGGGGGAGGACACCCATTTTTTTTTCACAGTAAATTGAAATCATTATACAAGTAATATATTCTAAATTTAAGATCAAGAACTTTTCGAGCAAATCCGTTTATTGACGAATTACGAAATTGTGTCATTTTGTAGGAGGGGGTAGAAGGGATGAAGCTAATCATTTAATTTTTTTTTCTGGTTTTACTAATAATTTTAATAAGTATTAAATTTAAAATTTCAGCTCGATAAATTTCATACGCATTGAGTAAATTAGTTTAGAGCACTTCATGGAAAAGTGCATTTTGTATGGGAGGTGGTGGAAGGAGCGAGAGGACACAAATAATTTTTATACGGTAGATTGAAACTATCATACTAGTAATATATTCTAAATTACACTTTTGGAACAAATCCGTTTAATGTCTTATTGAGAAATTGTGTCATTCTGTATGGGTGGGGGTAGAAGGGATGTAGCTAATCGTCTAACTTTTTTTAGTCTTACTAATAATTCTAAATAAATATTAAATGCACAATTTCATCTCGCTAAATTTTATGCGCACTGAGTAAATTGGTTTAGCGTATTTAATGAAAAAGTACAGTTTGTATGGGAGGTGTTGGAAGGAAGTAAAGTGCACTAATAATTGTAGATTGAAATAATTATGAAAGTAATATATTCGAAATCTCAGACCAATAGCTTTTATACTTCTTGAGCAAATCCGTTTAGTGTCAAATTGTGTGGGAAGGGTAGAAGGGGTGAAGCAATTTGTTCCGTTCACGAACTTGACCTTATTTTCTTGTCAAAAATGATGTGTACAAAATTTGAACTATGTAGCTCAAGGCGTTCTCAAGCTAGAGAGTGCACGGACGGATGAGCCGACGGAGGGATAGACGAAGGAACGGATGCACGGACATCCTTTTTTGAGATTTTTGAATGATTATCTGAACTTTTGTAACAGTCATTTTTTTCCGAGCCTTATTTCTTAGCGTAACAAACTTTAGAGCAAACATGTAATACTCTCAGATTTCATCTCGAGTATAATCATTCTCGGGAGATCTCACAGAATGGATATCGTTTAAAGACTTCATACCAGTTCAATCCATAATAACAGTAATTAATCAGCTACGCAAAAGTTTCACTATTTAAAGAGCTTACTTGAGGATAATGCGTTTAATCTGCTGAAGCATTTACCTATATCGGAAAATAATTATAAAGAAGACTTGGAAAAACTGATTAATCGATATGATAAAAACGATCATATCGCAAAAAAAACCTAATTAAGCGATTCATGTTCATCCTAAGTCTAACACCGTGTTCTTGTAACGTTATAAGAAAATTGACTGATATAGCTGATGAAGTTATATCCGGCCTTCGTGCTTCAGTTCCTAGGTTAGAATCTAAGGATCCTTAACTTAATTTTATTCTGCTCAATAAAGTTAACGAAGCCACAAAACAAAAGTGGGCAGAGGCAAATAATAGGGAACCTCCATCATTTCCTGAATTTCTTTAATTTCTCCAATCTCGATGTGATATCCTTGAGTAATTAAATCAACCTAAGACTGTTCAAGTGAAAGCGCATACTCAAAACTTTCACGTTCAATCAATTAACATATTCTGTCCGAAGTGTAAAGACAATCATCTACTTCATCAGTTCGTATGTTCAAGACTATGCCCCTGAAATTAAAATGTGGATTCGTAAAAAAAAAAACTCTGATATAATTGCTTACGTTCAGCTCATATAACAAATACGTGCAGGTCAATGCATCAATGCTGTTCTTGCAATAAACGACATCATTCACTAGTTCGCGCAGTATCGATTCTTCCAAATCAAGATTCTTCTCATGAAATTACACCTATACATGCTTCAACATCAAGTAATAAATTTATTAACAGTCATTCAACAGAAGTATCAAATCACTACATCCAAACATTACTACCAACTGCTACAGCACTGGTTCAGGATAGTCAAGAAAATTAATGTCCTTGTCGCATTTTATTGGATTCCGATTCACAAGTTTCGTTTGTAACTGAATCATATATGCAAACTCTAAAGTAACGTCTATTTAACGCTAGGATTCCAATCAAAGGATTAACATCCCATAGTACAGGAGTAACAAGAGGTCGAACAACTCTATCTATTTGTTCACGAAATAATCAAGAATTTATTAAGATTTCAGCGTATGTTGTTAACAATATTAGTTCTTCTCTGCCTAATTTCATCGCCGATTGGAAAGAATTTGCCGAATTCGAACACTTGGAATGGGCAGATCCACAATTTCATCAACCAGGCAAAATTGATATTCTCATTGGTGCATATAAATTCTTTAATATTATCAGAGCAGAACCTATTCACAGACATGGTTTCAACTAGTTCAACAATATTTGGTTGGATAGTAGCAGCACAAATATCAAATCCACACAATACACAAACCGTATCAACTTATTTAGCTCTTGAAGATATTGATCGCAATCTAAGATGTTTCTGGGAACTCGCAGAAGCATCATACACCCCATCATCAACGGAAAACGAACTTCTAGCAGAAGAACATTTCTTAAAAACTCATTGTCGCTTTAAAGATGGGAAATACTCCATAGAACTACCATTCAAGAAGCACAAATCGGTTGAAATCCATGGAACGTCGCTTTCGACATAACACGTCGTTAAAAACAAACTATCTGCAATTTATTAAGACATATGGTTGCAATACCATCAGATGAAATCAAAACACCTGATCAAAAACATTTCTAATTGCCACATCACGCTGTATTCAAACATGATAGTTCATTAACGAAAACTCGTGTCATCTTTGATGGTTCATCCACTACTTCTATCGGTATTTCATTAAATGAATGCTTATTTCTTGGTCCATCAATCCAAAAAGATCTATTCTCTATTTGTCTTCAATTTCGAAAACATAAATACGTCTTTTCAGCCGACATCGAAAAAATGTATCGTCAAATTTGGATCTCCGATCGTCATCAGGATTTCCAACGAGTTGCTCGGAGGGATGATTCAAATAAACCTGTGCAACACTATCGATTACGAACTGTGGTACATCAGCTGCTCCACACCTCGCTATTCGAATACTACAGCAACTCGCCATAGACTATCAATACGAATACCCTGAGGCTTACAGCAACAGCTCCAAAGATATTTTTATATAGATGATGTATTGTCTGGAGCTGATAATGTCGAAGATATAATTAAAGAAAGCAAACGATTCATCGGTTTATTAGCCAAGGGAGGTTTTAATTTGCGGAAAAGGAGTTCCAACTGCTGAAGCCTACTCAATATACATACTGCCAAGAGATAAAGCTTGGAGTGCTTACCCTTAGACTTTGAGACGAATTCAACTAAAGTTTCAGGCCCAAGGTGGAATCACACACCAGATCATTTTACGTGCAGAGTCTTACTACCAAATCATGTGACTTGCACAAAACGCAACATACTGATGCGTCTAGAATATTCGACCCTTTGGGATTCGTCGCACTCTCGATAATTCTACTAGAAATACTTCCCCAAGACCTCTGGCTTCTAAACCTTGAATGAGACCAGGACGTACCCAAGGATATATCTTATCGCTTTTTTGAGGTCCGCAATCAACTCTCTCCCCCTATGGGATGGGGGCTGTAGAATTCACCCACAGCCAGTCCTGCTTGCCCCAAAAAATGGCAAATGGACACTCACTGGATCATGAGCTTATCACCCGTGATCTTAAGACCTAACTGATACGAGAAACGGATACAGCGCCACGGATACGGACTGATTCTACGGTAACGACTTTTGGCATTCGAAAACGGACTATGATTGGCTTCTGGAACGTTCGAACATTGAATGACGGGGAAAGAGCTGGGGTTACTCGGTCCTTGCACCGCCAATCAGTGATCGACCGTGAAATGGAGCACTATAACATCCAAATCTTGGGCTTGAGCGAGGTCAGGTGGACAGGATCAGGAGAGGAATGAACCCCTAGTGGAAACACTATTCTGTACACTGGCCCTGAAAGTGAAGCCAAAAATGGCGTGGCGTTCGTCCTTACACCGAGAGCGAGAAACAGTCTCATTAGCTGGGAACCAATCTCGGATAGGATTATCATCGTCAGGCTCATGACCAGTGTCAGAAACGTTACAATTCTGCAGTGCTACGCACCAACTAATACCGCAACATCTGGTGGTAAAGAGGAGCTATATAGCCAGCTGAGTGCCACCTTCGAATGTGTTCCAAGAGGTGATAATATTATCATCTCAGGAGATATAAACGCCCAGGTTGGATCGGACAACACTGGACTAGAACACGTCATGGGGAGGCATAGTGACCCTTGAGTCGACGCGTCACGACCTTGGATTAAGAGACCCAAAAACGGCGAATTATTTGTGGAGTTTTGTAGTACTCGGCAAATGGTTATCGGAGGGACCCTTTTTCCACACAAGAGTCATCATAAAACATCTTGGGTTTCCCCTGACAGGGTTACTGAGAACCAGATCGACCATTTGGCCATAAGTCGCCGATGGAGAAGATGTCTCCTCGATGTGCGAGCGAAACGTGGAGCTGACGTGGGGAGCGATCACCACTTGATGGTTGCCTCCTTGAGATTGTGTACAGCAGCTATCCGACGACCACAAATTCTTCAAATGATGCGCAAGCTTAATGTAGATAAACTCAGAGATCCAACAAAAAACGCGAATACACCACCATTCTACATCCCACATTGGGTGAATATGAAGTGCGCACACTGAACGCCAAATGGGAGGCAACCAAAAACACTTTTCTAACTAGAGCTGAGGAGTCTGTTGGATATGTGCAAAGCGGTGAGAAACCCTGGATGTCGCAAGTCACATGGGACAAGGTTGGCAATCGGAAAAAAGCCAAATTGGCAATCATCTCTCAACTCGATGTCAACCAACGAACGCCCGACCTGAGGCAGAACTACCGCGATGCTCATATACAGCTTAAAAAGGCTGTTAGACGCGACAAGAGAAAGGCCTTTGAAGATCTGGCAAACAAGGCAGAATCTGCAGCTTACCTTGGGGATATGGGTTCACTTTTCAAAATCATAAAACAGTTGACGAACAGGAATTTCACCGCCAACCACTTGGTGAGAGATGTCAACGGAACTCTCCTTAACATGAATGAACACCTGTTGCGGCGATGGAAGCAATACTTGTCTGATATTTTAAACATCTTGTCAGAGGAAGATATTCCAGAAGCAGAACAAGTACCAAAAATCCAACCGATCCCACAGATAAGGAAGAGATAGTTCCGCCATTCGGTCAATGGCGGGAAGGAAAGCTCCAGGTACAGACGGACTACCAACCGAACTCCTCAAAGCGGACCCGGAAATAACAGTCGATATACTCCTCCCACTCTTTACTGAGGTGGGGACTGAAAGAAGATATCCGACTGACTGGAAGGAGGGCGTCATTGTGAAAATTCCGAAGAAAGGCGACCTTCGGGATTGTGGCAATTGGCGTGATATATGTCTACTCACTGCCGTATCGAAAATCATGGCTAAGGTAATTCTCAATACGATTAGTGATGTTGTGGAGAGCACTCTCGAAGTTTATCAGGCTGGATTCCGTAAAGGGTCGTCTTGTACCGATCACACAAATACCTTACGAATAATATTAGAGCAGTTATCCGATATGGTTTCGCCACTATATCTCATGTTTGTGGACTTCGAGAAGGCGTTCAACAGCGTTAAGAGATTACATATGGAATGCTTTGCGTAGGAGAGGTATTCCAGATAAGGTCATAGCTATGATTAAAGAATCCTACGATGATGCAAGGTGTCGCGTCTTGCATAGAGGAGAGCTGTCCGAGAGCTTCCCTGTGCGAACGGGTGTCAGACAAGGCTGCATATTATCACCAGCCCTGTTTCTGGTGGTAATAAATGACATCTTGAAAGCTGCACTGGAAGGTGGGGAAGGTAAAGGTCTTCAATGGAGACTAGTTGACATCTTAAGTTACCTTGATTATGCTGATGACGTGTGTTTGCTTGCACATAACCTTTCCTTTCGGACTTAGAGTCAAATGTTCTCTCGTTGCATTCTTAATGTAAAGAGGCGGGACTGAAAATAAATGTGCATAAAACCAAGTACATGCACATGGGCTCGAACGCAAGCACATCGATTGTTCTTAACGGACAGGATGTGGAAGAGGTGCAAGATTTTTGCTATCTCGGAAACATTGTCAGCGGAGCCGAAAAGGATGTTGAGGCTCGGCTAAATAAAGCTCGTCAGGCCTTCCTTATTCCTTCCCCTTTCTGGAGGTTAAGAGAGATCTCCCTTCGCATGAAGCTGCGAGTTTTTGACGCATGCATCAAACCCGCGTTGTTATATGTTTGTACTACGTGGAAAGTGACCGTTCGACTTACCAAGAAACTACAGACTTTCGTGAACCAATGCCTCCGACGCATTTTAGGAATATTCTGCCCAGAAGTGATCTTCAACGACAAACTTTGGAGTACAACTGGCCACACTAAAATAGGTATTGAGATTCAAAGGCGAAAGTAGCAGTGGATTGGTCATACTTTGAGGAAACCAGAGCGAAACATTGCCAAACAGGCTCTGGATTATAATCCTCGAGGAAGACGTCGGGTTGGTTGATCATGTAACACATGGAAGTGAGCAGATGAGCAGGAGGCCAGAGGAATAAACAAGTCCTGGCAACAGCTTAAGGCCGATGCTCAGGATCGCGCCTTGTGTAAGAGAGTTGTTTTTATCCTATGCACCTATAGGGGGTGTTAACAGGAATTTGATTGAATCAACTCTCGTATTTAGACAATATAAAAATCTGACGTAAATCAATTTACTCGGACAATCTTGAATATCACGGTTTTTGTGACGCTTCCGAAAAGGAGTGTTCCGCGGTAGTATGTATATTGTCGTATCATCGGTGCTTAAAGATCTCGTGTTGTGCTTATGGCTGCTAAGACTAAGGTAACTAATACAAGTGTCTGTGTCAAAACTCGAACTTTGTGCTGCTGTACTGTTCTGTCGATTTGTTAAAACTATAAAGTGTTCTGTAGAAATAAATAACCAGGAGCTAATCGCGTGGACTGCCTCAAAAATAGTGCTATGTTGGTTATTGGTTCAACCTCAAACTTTACAAATGCTTATGGCTAACAGGACATCGAAATTACTAGAATTTCTACCAAGAGCCTGTTGTTGTCATATTACTTCAGCTAATAACCCTGTAGATTGTGCATCACGAGGACTTTCGCCATCAGTCTTGCTGGACTTCAGACTTTGGTGGCAAGGGCCGCATTGGTTGCAGGATGGCCCTTCACCACATCACCACAAAATATTGAATTATCAGACACTGAGTTGCTATCAACAATGCAAGGTTAAAAACCTATGTCAATGTTTTGCTGACATTGTTTTCTCAAATCATCTGGGGCTAGAAGACCATCTTCTAACACCTCTTTTAGAAAGAGTTTTTTTATGGAGTAAACTCATACCTGTACTAGCGATTCATCTCTTGTTTCCATACGAAATCACATATTAACAATCCCTTGCGAACAACTGAATTAATAGATGCAAAAAAATATTTGTATGAAGTTCGCACAGTAATCATGCTTTTCGGCAGAGATCGCCGCCTTGAACATTGGTTGACAAGTATCCCGCGCAAGTAGTCTTCAAAAGTTAATACCTATCATGAATTCGCATGGACTCCTTCGTGTAAGCAATCGATTAGAAAATTCAAATCTATTGTGGAAGGGTTGTTAGACCTTCGCACAACCCTCTATTTACGAATTTTTCATTTTTGTAGATTGAGGTGACCAAGCTATATAACCAAGCAGGCAGTGTATTATAAAAAACATCCTGTCATTCTTCCTGAATATAGTCATCGAAAGTAAATGCATGTTGGAATTGATCAGCTGTCCACCATCCTGAGGCAAGAATTTTGGATTGTAAGCTGCCGAAAGTTAGTCGTCGCGGTAAATGCACCGAAATCTTCAGCGTCAATGGAACAATTTTGAAGGGACGGACATCATTTTTTAGTGATAATTTGAAGCTGCATCATTTATTTTTCTCTCCGAGCCTTATTTCTTAGCGTTACAAACTTTGTGGCAAGCTTATAATACTATCAGATTTCATCTAGAGTATAAAAACCAACTAAGTTTGCCCAGTGGAATGGTTGAAATGCCAAAGTAGTTAATACCGTCCTGTTCTAAAATAAGCTTCTAAATGCATAGATCTCTTTAATAAAAAAAAATTTTACAAATGGATTTTAAACACAAATTGTTTTTATTTATTTTATGCGATTTTATTATCGATTTGCTTTTAACTTTAATTAGATGGAGACAAATTGGAAAAAATTAAGTATAGTCTCTCCGAATTATAAGTTTTAATTGTTCCTCTATTATGTTTTAATTATAGTAATGTTCGTTTCATTTCTGGACTATATAACTTTTAGGCTTGTAACTTTTCTAGATTCCAAAAAATATATTTAAAATTTTAATTTCTATTTGTTTAAATCTGTTGTGCTTTCGAGAAACTTATTCGTTTTTCTACAAATCTTTTACTATACAGATTTAGTCAACAGCATAAAACCGGTTATCAGACATAAGAATATTAAGAAAAATATTGCTCTGATAGTCCTTTCGAATATTTTATTCATAAAGAGAAGAAAAAACGTGCACTAATAATACTTTTTTAAAGGTTTCGATTAATTATAGAAATAAAAAATATAAAAATACCCTGACGCAAAATAAATTGCTAAATTTTTTTTTCGAAAAATGCCACTCTGCTTGAGATTATGTTGATATTGAACAACAATAAAGATGTTTTATAGACTTCCCATGTGTAATTCAACGTCTCTTATTGTACCATTCATGGACACAAATTTCCATTTCTTTCGAGTAAATTTGGCCAGAATGGCATTTCTTGTGGACTACTCTAAATCCACCGGTCCTATTCGAAAGGCAGAAGTAATAGTTTCGACGACTTTTCGGATCAGGATATGTTCCTGGTGAATCACATTCGAACGTTTTCGAGTCGGGTGTTCGCGCATCTGTTTCGATACCGCACGGATGCGATGTTTCGTCGACACAAATACCATATTTACTAGCAAAGACATAGCCACGGGGACAATTGTTACGTCGCGTTATAAGATTGTTGATACCGTAGGTAATGCAACTGAAGTAGCTTCGGCAATTTTCTGGGTCAGCAAATTGACCAGGTGTGGTACAATGGAAGCCCAGGTTAGCTGTCAGAGTGGCTGGTTTCGAAGTTTGGCATGAGTACACCTCCCGTTTCGTACAAATCTGGAAGGCCGGGTAATAGTTCAAGTTGTATGGACACTGCAAGTGAACAGCAATGAATCCTCGGCCACCATCCGATAAGCAATAGTAGTATTTTTGGCAGTTCTCCGGGTCGATAAACATACCCGTCGATTTGCACACGTACGGAGTCTCAGAAATAGAAGATTCCGTCGCTGTTACAGCCAATGTCGTAACAGCTTTAGTAGTTTGTACGACTTCTTCGCAAAGACTCCTGTCCGCATCGTATATTTGATTGTTTCCGCAACTCAATTTGAGTGGAACGAAACCCTGGTTGCCATTTGAAATGCACAGAAAGAAGCTAGCACGGTTTTCTGGATTCGCAAAAGGACCTGATGTCTTGCAGCTGAAAGGTAGCACTTGAGACTGCAGTACTGATTCTTTGTTTGATTGTTCAGTTGTAGCTTCAGTATTAGGGTTGATCGTTGTTTTCAGTGTTGCAGATGTTGAGGCATCATTAGTGCTCGGTTTTTCAGTTGAAGTTAATTCCGGTGTTGTAGTATCAGTCGGAAGCACCTCTGTGGAGGGTACTTCTGGAGTTGATTCAGTCACAACTGATGAAGAGGAGTCTGGTGCTGTAACATCAGTGGTAGAAAGCTGTGACGTTGATCCTTGTTCTGTAACTGAAGTGGAAGAACCTTCTGGCGTTGACTCCGTATGAGCTGAAGACGTTGATGAAATCTCTGTAACATCAGTTGAAGAAACTTCTGCTGTTGACTCCGTATTAGCTGAAGACGTGGATACCAGCTCTGTGACATCAGTTGATGAAACTTCTGCTGTTGACCCCGTCACAACTGAAGTCGTGGATTCGTGTGCAGTACCATCAGTTGAAGATGCCTCGGCCGTTGACTCCGTAGCAACTGATGACGTGGATTCCAGTTCTGTTACATCCGTAACAACTGGCGTAGATTCTGGTATAGTAACATCAGTTGAAGAGCTCTCTGACGATGTTTCAGTTGTGGTAGTTACAGCTGGAGGTTTAGCGCAAAATCTTAGATCTGGATAATATTGTAGTCCATTTTTACAATCGATAAGCAGCGGAAAATAATATCCAGAACCGTCCGAAACACAGAAATAAAAACGGCTTTTATTGGTCTTATCTTCATACAAACCATATGCCGGGCACTCGAATTGACCGGTTTCAGGACCATCAGTCGTTGGATTCGTTGGTGGTTCAAATGTGGTTGCTTCTGTTGTTTCAGATGCTGTTGAAGCTGGTGTGGTTTCCGCAGTTGTTTCAGATGTTGTTGAAGCTGGTGTAGTTTCCGCAGTTATTTCCTCCGTTGTTTCTGTTGTTTCAGATGTTGTTGAAGCTGGTGTAGTTTCCGCAGTTGTTTCCTCCGTTGTTCCTGTTGGTTCAGGTGTTATTGGACCTAGTGTAGTTTCCGCAGATGTTTCCTCCGTTGTTGCAGGTGTCGTTGGAGCAATTGCTTCCGATCTTATACAGAAATTAAGAGTTGCATTAAAAACAAGTCCATTTCTGCAAGGCATCGTTAACTTGGTATAGGTGTTTGTTCCATCCGGAATGCAAATATAAAAGAATGTATTGTTTGAAAGATCTGGGAAAATTCCTTGTGATTCACATTCGAAAGGTGATTCTGTTGTTGGTCCTTCTGTTGTTGGTTCTTCTGTTGTTAGTTCTTCTGTTGGTGGTTCTTCCGTAGTTGGTTCTTCAGTTGGAGGTTCTTCTGTGGTATCCTGTTTACCGCATGCTCCTAATGTAGTATTAAAAACTAATCCATTCTTACACGGCATTAATAAAGCGAGGAATCTTCCATTTTGGTCGATAATACAAATATAAAATGTTTTGTCATTTAAAGGATTTGCAAAATTTCCCGCAGATTTGCATATAAATGGTCTTGATGTAGTTGTAATTATTTCAGTTGTCGTTGTTTGTTCATCAGTATTTGTAGTTTCCGTTGGCGTTGTTTCTTCATCAGTATTTGTAGTTTCATTTTCAGTTGAGGGCTCTCCAGTACTAGTGGGTGCAATACTCGTCGATGAAGATTCTTCGATTGTTGATTCCTCAAGTTCAGTTGAAGTATCTGTAACTTCTGATGGAGGTAGGATTTCAGTGCTTGATGTCGATTGAGTTGAACCTTCCGAGCTCAAATCTTCAGTTGTTGTTGACTTTTCTGTCGTTGAATCTGTTGATGAGCTTCCAGTGATTGGTGTATCTGTATTTGTTACTGTTGAGATTTCAGAAGTTTCTGTTGATTCCTCTGAAGTTGTCGATACTTCAGGTGTTTCCTGAGTTGGTTTTTCAGTTGTTGTTTCAGCAGGAGGTTCAGAACTGGAACTTTCGTCAGATGTTGTGGATTTTTCTGTTGTGGAATCTTCTGGATGATCTGTCGAAGAGCTGCCTTTATCTGTTGTGGAATCGTTTGGATCTGGAGTCTCTATTGCAAGGAAAACACATTTTCCAGATTATATTCCAACCCAAATTTTTATAACGCTCGTTTCAATAAGTTTTATTGTTATCATACGAAATAATTACCATTTGTTGTTGTATGCTCGGTTGGATTGGTTTCTGGATCCCTTGTTGTCGACTCTGGAGTACTCGTTTCAATTGTAGATGAATCTGAAGTTGAAGAGCCTTCTGTATTTGGATTTTTTGTTGTTGTGTCTAAAATAGAAGTCGATGGTTCTTCGGTTTCTGTTGTAGGATTTTCTGAAGATGTTATTGGATTCATCGTAGTTGGATCTTCAGTTGAAGTCGATAGACCTTCTGTTGTCGAGTCCTTTGTTACTATGGGATCTTCAGTGGTAATTGTTATTGGTGGGCCGTTTGTTGTGCTGTCTTGTGTTGTTGGAACTGTTGTAGGATCCACTGTGGTTGGATCTGCTGTGGTTGGATCCACTGTGGTGGGATCAGCTGTGGTTGGATCTGTTGTGATTGGATCTGCTGTAGTTGGATCTTTTGTGGTTGGATCTGCTGTAGTTGGATCCGCTGTGGTGGGATCAGCTGTGGTTGGATCTGTTGTGGTTGGATCTTTTGTGGTTGGATCCGCTGTGGTTGGATCCGTTGTGGTTGGATCTGTTGTGGTTGGATCTTTTATGGTTGGATCCGCTGTGGTTGGATCCGTTGTGGTTGGATCTGTTGTGGTTGGATCTTTTGTTGTTGGATCCGCTGTTGTTGGATCCGCTGTGGTTGGATCTTTTGTGGTTGGATCTTTTGTGGTTGGATCCACTGTGGTTGGATCTGCTGTTGTTGGATCCGCTGTGGTTGGATCTTTTGTGGTTGGATCTTTTGTGGTTGGATCCACTGTGGTTGGATCCGCTGTGGTTGGATCTGTTCTGGTTGGATCCGCTGTGGTTGAATCCGTTCTTATTGTGGGCTGTTCCCTTTTAGTTGTATGCGTGTCTTCTTCGGATGTAACGTCATGCGGATCTCTGGTAGTGATATGTTGAGTTGGATCAGGATCGGGCGTTTGAGCTCGCGGACATGAATAAAACTGCGAAGTAACGCAAGTCGACAATTGCGGGTAAAAAAGTTCTCCATCTGGGCAGATTTTCGCGACAGCCGTCAATACATCATCGGTAACTTGACACTGAAAATAGCCCTCACAATTTGCAGAATTTTCATTTTCAAATAGTCCCGAAGCTTCACACGTAAAATCCGCACTGTCTGCTCTACCAGCTAACAAATTTCGACCGAAAATATTTCGCGATACACATTTTTGAGCACTTGGATCAAACACTTCATTTATATCGCACTGTTTTAACTCTCCAATAATACTATCACCGTTTTTCGATACCGTGCACGAAATAAACTTTCGAGGATTTTTCGATATAATATCCGGAAAATTTCCCACACTCGGACAATTCGATGAGTAATTAACAAACGAACGACCGTTTACGAGTGCAATGAATACACTTAAAAAGAATAGCGCTACCATCGTATACAGTCCACATGAATTGAATTGAGCGCGCCTAACAACAACTTATGAAAATCTTTTTGTGAACTGTTCGCCGAACGAAATCTTATGCTCCTTTATATAGAAAGGAAGCAACTTCTTTTTGCTATCGCCGATCAGAAACCAATTTCTTGAAGTAAATGTATGATAAGAATTCGATCAATCCAATGACAATGTCATATCATTTCATCGGATACAACATATTCGACAACACTAGTTTCCCCGCTGGAATAATGAACTTCAGGTCATTATATCACTGATTTTGTTCGCTTATCAGTTGGCATACGATTGGAAAAATGTGTGTTGTACAAGAGATTGTTGTTAAACGAAATTTAATCAAAAATAATTTTCACCACGAAAAATATCGAATTTGACGAGCAAAAATGCAATCAAATTACACTTTAAATCATGTTTGCATTATTTCCGAAAAACACAATTATACACAGCTGCTGGTTTTTATCTGAATTACTTTGATAAAAACCAATTAGACATGCACATTGTAAAAATTGAAAATTTCAATTAAAATAATTCGTCTTTTTAAATTTCATTATTGTTTTATAAATTCAGGTACAAAGATATTATTATTGATCAAATAGCAATCACGTGCTTAAGACATGATCATTAAAATTAAAATTTATCTGATTATTTGTTGAGGCAATTGTAAAATCGAATCAGTTCATTTGGTTAAGCTAAAATTAAATTGAAGAATGAAATTATGTAAGATTACGTAAAAAATTTAATCAAAAAACGAATTCTACGATTGTTTTCTTTTTAACTTGCAACTCTAAAAGTACGGATTCGTTGGAAACTAATTTAAGATTGACATATCCGTGAGTAACTTCCTGAGCAAAACAAGGTCTAAAGATTAGATTCAGAAAATACAATAATACAGCAAAACTTATTTCATTACTAACATTTCATGTTTAATATCTCTAATTTTTCAACAACCGCGAAAACACTTCATAATAAATAACAGTTTGTGCGTGACAAAGATTCATGTGAAAAAAATAAAGAAATGTGAAAACCAAAAATCTAATTAGAAACAATCGTTTAAATCCAACAAAAATAATTCTGTTTCCTACAAGTTTAACGAAGGAATGAAATTCATCGAATTCTGTTATCTTTCAGTGTACTATTGTACCCTATCAACTTGGAAAATAGTGCCAAAATAGAAAATTTCGAACGTGACATCAATTGAAAAGAGCTAATTTCGGATTTCATATGACAATCTGAATTTAAAATCTTCTGTTAAGGATGTAATTGTAGACGTAAGTAAACACAATCATATCGTTATCAGCAAGACGGTATGTTATGATTGAAGTGCTGCTTCGAGATAAGCCAACAATGTGTTAATGCTAGTTCGGTAAACCAATCGTAAATCAAATCATTCATTACCATGATCGGGGGGAGTGATATTCTCTCTAATAGTGGTAGAATGTTCACAATGAATTTAGATTAGATGAAATAAATAATTTACCAAAAAGTTGGGCGTGTCTTTTTCATTTCTGAAACAAATTGAGGATGCTTGGGAAATCATTATGCTGGTTACGATGGAAAGTGAAGACTAAGTGAATGGGGGAAATGGAAACGAAAACGGACTATGATTGGCTTTTGGAACGTTCGAGCATTGAATGACGGTGGAACACCGCCAATTAGTGATCGACCGTGAAATGGAGTACTATTGCATCCCAATCTTCGGCTTCAGCGAGGTCAGGTGGACAGGATCAGGAGAATAACGAACCCCGAAACACCATTCCTTACGTAGTTATTGAGTGTGAAGCCCGAAGTGGCGTAGTAGTCGCCCTTACACAGAGAGTGCGAAAAGTCTCATCCGCTGGAAGCCAATCTCGAATAGGATTATCGCCGTCAGGCTCAGAACCAGTGTCAGAAATGCCACAATTCTGCAGTGCTAGGTACTAACTAATACCGCAACATCTTAAAGAGGAGCTTTATGATCAAATAAGTATCACCTCCGAGGTTGTTCCATTAAATGATATTATTACCATCTCAAGACATACGCCCAGATTGGTTCTGACAATACTGAACTAGAACACATTATGGGAAGGTATGGTGACCCTTTTGTCGACGTGTCACGAACTTGGACTAAGACACCCAAATTATTTGCAGAGTTTTTTAGTACTCTGCAAATGGTCATCGAAGGGCCCCTTTTTCCATACTGTTTAGAAAACGAGAGATGTATAGAAAAAGAACAAATTTATTCATTTACTTTTGATATGAAATACACGTGTTTGTATAAATTTAGATAACCGTCCGAAACGTCGAGTTGTCGAAGAGCGACTGGGTCGAGAGCTCGTCCGCACACTCTCTCGAGCTTTTACTTTTCCGAATATTCCGCCCGCCTCGACGAATCTGGAAGATCGTCGAAACTTCGAGGGTCTGTTGATTCAAGTGATGAAGATAACGGTAAGGGACAAAGTTTAACGATTGGACGTTTTAGAGTTGTGGTTTGCGTGCGCACGGTGACTACACGTGTAAGTCCATCATGTCCTGGATGAATAGAGATTACTCGACCTAGAGGCCATTTTGAAGGTGGATAGCGTTCGTCGACAATAAGTACCATTGAACCTTCGGAAATGTTGTTAGAGGTTTTATGCCACTTCGAAATATCTTGTAGACGTTGAAGGTATTCCGAAGACCATCTACGCCAAAACCGATCGATGATTCGTCTGAGAAGTTGCCAACGAGAAAGGCGAGATTCTGGTAAAGCTTCGAGACTAGGCTCCGGAATCAAGTTGAGCGCCGCTCCGATGATGAAATGACCAGGCGTTAGTGCTTCAAGATCTGTTGGGTCATCAGATAGAGGACATATAGGACGTGAGTTTAAAACAGCTTCAATTTGAGTTAACATCGTAGAAAACTCTTCGTAAGTGAGGATGGCTTCTCCAATGACGTGTTTAATATGAAATTTTGATGACTTGACGGCTGCTTCCCATTTACCACCAAAGTGTGGTGCAGCAGGAGGATTAAATAACCACTTTGTTCCATCATTTGCTAGAAGACTCGCGAGGTGTTGAAGATGTCGAGACGAAGAGGTAAATAGCCTACGAAGTTCCGCGTCTGCACCGACTAGGTTCGTACCACAATCACTCGTAAGCGTTGAACAAATTCCTCGTCGACTGACGAATCGCTTGAATGCTGCAAGGAAGCCATCTGTTGAATAGTCAGTAGCGAGTTCAAGGTGAACAGCTGATGAGTAGAAGCATACAAAAACGATGAGATATGCCTTGTAAGTTTTTGCAGCACGTCCCTTCCAAGTTTTAATGGTAAATGGACCCACATAGTCCACACCTGAGTGCAGAAAAGGGCAAGATGGTATCGTTCGACGGCGAGGTAATTGCCCCATAAGCGGTGTCGCGGTGACTGCTCTATGACGAGCGCAGATGACGCAACTGTGTATAAAGCTTCGAATTGGGTTACATCCACCTATTATCCAATAATTGCGTCGTAACGTCGCCATCATTACTTGCGTTCCTCCGTGTAACGTCTTGAAGTGAGTATGATTCAAGATTAATCGAGTTAGTGTGCAGTCACGCGGTAGGATAAGCGGATGAGTAACATCGGGATCCAAGTTGGCATTACGGAGTCTTCCACCGATTCTGAGTAATCCATTAGCGTCGATAAATGGTGTGAACCGATACAAGGGGGACGAACGAGAGAGCTGTATTTTTCGAGACAATTGTGAAATTTCCGACGAGAAATAAGCATTTTGAGTAGCTTTCACCCAGAATAATCTTGCCGCGTTGATTTCCTCAGGAGATAAGATCCGTAGCAAACTTGAACGCGATGAATTTCGTGGACGATTACGATAGTTGATGACTCGTAGACACCATGCTGTTATACGCAAAAGACGAGTGGATGAAGAATAACGATAGATGAGGTCCCAAATCACTGGGTTTGATGATTTGTTCAAGGTTCCAACGGTGTGAGATCGTTCCTCAAGGTCAACGTCTTTTCCTGGCGAAAGTACTGTCGATGGCCGGTACGATGAGTTACGTTGAAGCCACAATGGCCCATGCCACCACAGCGAGTTTTTGTTGAGTTGTCGAGGAGAAACGCCTCGTGATGCGAGATCAGCTGGATTGTCTTTTCCAGGAACATGATGCCAGTGCGTATCCGAAGTGAGGTCTTGAATTCGCGAAACTCTATTTCGAACGAAGTCCTTCCAGCGAGAAGGTGATCCTTGGATCCAATACAAGGCAGTCGATGAATCTGTCCAGAGATGGACTGGAGAATTTTCGAGCTTTAACACATTGCGTACATGTGCAATATGACGAGCGAGAAGTAATATTGCTGAGAGTTCGAGTCGAGGGGTTGTTACTTTAATAGTTCGCGATCTTTTCGATGAATTCGTTGATTTATTGATTGGCGTGACCTTGTATTTAGCCGATACGAGTGAGATTTTTGCTTCATCCAAGTCGTAGATGACCCGCACGTAGACTGCGGTACCGAGTGCTGAATGAGATGCGTCCGAGAAGCCGTGCAACTCTACGCCAAGAGCTCTCGGCGACATACCTATCCATCTAGGTATCGAGAGAAGCGTAAGATCTTTTAGTTGAGTCAAATAATTTCTCCAACGAGTTTCGAGTAGATTAGGAAGGGGTTCATCCCAATCGAGTTCGGCGAGCCACAGGTCTTGCATGAATATCTTCGATTGAACGATAACAGGAGCCAGCAATCCTAGAGGATCGAATAGCTGAGCTATACGTGAGAGGACCGTTCTTTTCGTGATAACTACCACCTCGCCGTCTGGTGGCATACTAAAAACGAAATGGTCAGTTGTAGGCTGCCAAAGTAAACCAAGAGTACGATGCAGTGTACCATTTCTTATCGATAAAAGCGATGCCTGGTCTCTCTCTATTTCAGGAATTCCTTCGAGTAATTCTTCGCGATTTGCAATCCATTTTTGCAACGGAAAGCCGCCCGCCTTGAAGAGGCCGATAGTTTGTTTGATTCGATCGCGAGCTTCTGCTATAGTTGAAGCTCCAGAAAATACGTCGTCTACGTATGTTCCTTCATCGACAACCGATTGAGCTGACGGAAAGCGATGGCCTTCGTCGGTAACAAGTTGCTTTAGAGTTCGATTTGCTAAAAATGGAGCTGAGGTAAGACCGTAAGTTACAGTTCTCAATATGTATTCAACGGGTGACATCGATTCGTCGAACCAAAGTATTCGTTGATAGTCCCAATCATCTTGATGCACTAAAATTTGACGAAACATCTTCCTTACGTCTGCCGAGAAAGCGAACTCATACTGACGCCATTGAATGATGACGTCTGCGAGATCGGTTAACATCTTGGGACCCTCATGAAGAAATTGGTTAAGGGATACTCCAAGATCAGATTTCATGGACCCATTGAAAACTACACGATATTTTGTAGTTGAACTCGTTTCACGTACCACACAGTGATGTGGAAGATAAAACACACGTTTAGAGGATTGAGGTGCGCCGTTGGCTAGTTGCATATGTCCTAATTCTTCGTATTCAGACATGAACGTTGAATAAGCATGGAAAATAGATGGTTCTCGATAAAATAGTTTCTGAGTGCATTTTAACAACTTTAACGCAGTTGAGCGTGAATCGCCAAGTTCAAATGAAAGCTGTTTAAATGGTAAACGAACGTTATTTGAACCGTTTACTGATAGTTCACTATTGGTGTGAGCAGTATCCTCGTCTACCGTTACCTTTGACGTAATTTCGTCGCGAATTACCGACATTGATTCGATTGAGTCGAGGTACTGTTCCTCACAGCTCGCGTACAAGTCATTTTTCAAGTAAGAATGTTCTTTTAAGGTTTCACGTTGAGCTTTTTCTACCGAGCATAGATTGTTTCCGATTAAGTCGTGATTGTCTTTGAATTTTTTCCAATTGTCTGTCGTAGATTTTATTCTAGCATCGATTCGCTGCACGGTTATTTTCGCGACACCAATCTTTTTTAAGTTTTCCACTGATCGCGAAATTAGCCGAAACAACTCGATTTGTTGTTCCAAAAGAAAGGTTATGTTTTTTTCACTCATTTTGGTTAACAGTTATTTTGAATAGATTTAATTAGATATTTACACGAGTTCAGTATTATTATAGTATATTATTCATTATAATCCGGCTCGACGGACCAGTAATGTTTAGAAAACGAGAGATGTATAGAAAAAGAACAAATTTATTCATTTACTTTTGATATGAAATCCACGTGTTTGTATAAATTTAGATAACCGTCCGAAACGTCGAGTTGTCGAAGAGCGACTGGGTCGAGAGGTCGTCCGCATACTCTCTCGAGCTTTTACTTTTCCGAATACATACTGAAACATATTAGTTTCGTCTGATGGTGTTACTCAGAGCCAAATCGACCACTTTGTCATAAGTCACCAATGGAGAAGATGTTTCCACGAAGTGCGAGCGAAGCGCTATGCTCACATGGGGAGTAATCACAAACGCAAATATACCACAATTTTCGGATCGGATGCGAAACAATTACATTACGCTAAATGGAAAGCAACCAGAAACATATTGTTAAGTCTTGTTGGGTATGCGGAAAACGGTCAGAAACCTTGCATATTGCAAGGCACATGGGACAAAGTTGGCGATCGGAAAGAAACCAAATTGTCAATTTTTTCTGAACCCGATGTCAACCAAGAATACCCGAGTTAAGACTGAACTACAGCAATGGTCATACACAACTTCAGAAAGCTGATAAACGCGACCAAAAAAAAGACCATTGAAGATCTGGCTAATGAGGTAGAATCTGAGGCAAACATTGGGGATAAGGGTTCGCTATTTCAAATTATGAAACAGTTAACGAACAAATATTTCAACACCAACCATATGGTGAAAGATGTCAACGGAACTCTCCTTAATACGAGTGACCAATATAGCGTTGATATCTTGGCAGAAGCTGATATTCCAGAAACAGAACAATTGCCTAACTTCCAATCGCGACGATCCTGTGCTTGGGACGATCCCCCAGATAAGGGAGAAATAATCTTTGCCATTCGGTCAATGGCAGAAAAGAGAGCACCAGTTGTAAACGAACTATCTAACGAACTCGAAATACGAAATAACTGCCGATATATTCATCCCACTCTTTACTACGGTGTGGAATGAAATAAGATATCCCGCTGAATGGGAGGCGGGCATCCGTGTCAAAATCCCGAAGAAGGATGATTGAGGCAATTGGCGTGGAGTGTGTCAACTTATTGCGTAGCGAAAATCATGTCGATAGGCTTATTTAGGATTTTAAAATATTTTAATGACGAATTTCATTAAAAATTAAGACATATTGTTTCAGAAAACAAATTGATTCAAAAAATTACATCCTCGGATTTTTGCGTACAATGCAAGAGTGAGTGAGCTTACAGAGTTAGCAAAAGGAGAACAAGAACTTCAGTTATACTTTAAATCGAGAGTCAGAAATTTAGTTATACTTTAAATCGGAATACGTTTCAAATATAGAATGCAGTGGCGTAGTCTATCCCACATATCTCTGGTAATTTTCAATAGGATTAGTGATATTATAGAGAGCATTCTCGAAATTGATTATGCTGAACTCCGTAAACTTATCTCGTACAGGCCATACAAATACCATTCGCATAATATTTGAGAAGTCCGCCGAAATAGGTTTGCCACTGGACTTCGAAATGGCTTTCGACAGAATTTAACGATTTTACATATGGAATGGTTTGCTTAGGAAAAGTACAAAGATGCAAGTTTCGCGTCCTACATAGAAAAGAGCTGTCTGAGAGCTTTCCTGTGCGAATGTCAGACAAGTCAGCATATATATTATCACCAGACCTGTTGCTGGTGGTAATAAATAACATCCTGAAACCTACACTGGGAGATGGAAAATATGAAGGTCTTCAGTTTAGACTGTTTAACATCTTAAGTCACCTTTATTATGCTGATGACGTGTGTTTGTTTAGACATAACCGTTCGGACTTAAGCGCCGAATACACAACGCTACATGTGTGACATACTTTCCATGTCGCTATACATGTACGCCGGTGTATAGGGCAGTTTTCAGTGTCATCAAACTTGTATAAAGGTTTTCGAAAACTGTTGAAAACTTAGGGACGGAGCTTGAAGTGCGGTGGCATGTAGCACAATTTGTGAAGCAGCATGTCATACTTTCATACATTGGCTCACTACTAAAACAGCATTCGACGTGATCGCATCGTGCATGTTGTTTTTTTCTTTTTTCTTGTCCGCCATCCCAATGGGAAATCCAGGAATACGTGGCAATAGCAATGCGTGATAATATCGATGATGGGTGAGGTGGGGTGTTGCGGGATTTGGTGGGTAGGGTGGTAGAGGGGGAGGGGTAAAAGAAAGTATGGGAAAAAACTTTATTTGATAGAATTATGTTGGCAATTGATACGTTCGAAAACAAAGTAAAATTTGTACCTCAATTATGTTGTGACCATTACCATTCCTGGGAACTTTGCCTTCAATGACGTCGCATCCGTGGCATACAAGTATATTGTGAATGGTGCAGCTACACATAGCTTACACAAGTAGCATCGTGTATTCGGCGCCTTAGAGTCAAATATTCGCTCGTTGCATTCTTAATGCAAAGATGTAGGACTGAAAATAAATGTGCATAAGACTAATTACATGCACAGGGGCTCGGACACAAGCACAACGATAGTTTCTTACGGACAAGATGTGAAAGAGGTGCGAAATTTCTGTTGCCTCGGATGTATTGTTAGCATATTGGGCGGAGTCAAAAAGGATATTGAGGCTCATACATAGCTCGTCAGGCCTTTGGTATCCTTTCCCACTTCTGGAAGTTAACAGAGACTTCCCTTCGGACGAAGGTGCGAGTATTTAACGCATGAATCAAATCAATTTTGTTATATGGCTGTACATGAAAACAGGCCGTTCGGATTACCAAAAATCTGCAGAGTTTCGTGAACCAGTGCCAGCGAAGCATTTTAGCGATATTTTGGTCAGTAGTAATTTGCAATGATAAACTTCGGAGTACAACTTGCTAGACTAAAATAGGCATTACGATTCAATGGTGGTAGTGGCAGTGAATCGGTCACACTTTGAAGAAACTAGAGCGAAATATCGCCAACAAACTCTGGATTATAATCCTCAAAGAAGACGTCAGTTTGGTCGACCGTACTCGTAGCACATGGAAGCAAGCAGTTTAGCAGGTAGCCAGAGTGAACAAGTCCTAACGACAACTAATGGTGTGCAGTGGCACACTACTCCGCAAATTGATCTCTAACACTGTTTTGATCTGTACACTCCTTCTACCCCCTCCCATACAAATGCATAATTTTTGTTAAATGCATTTTATCGATTTCCATTCAAACTAGAAAAATTACAAACTTCAAATTTTGCCAGAAATTGTTTCTTAATAATTGAAATAAGTGTTAGAAAAAATTATCAGCTCCGCCTTACTCCTTCTACCACCTCCCATACAAATATCTGTACTATAAATTCAAGAAAAGAATTTCTCCTTCAAGTGTATGGGAGCTATCGACTTTGAAATTGAATCAAAGCATAGTGATAAGGATGACGACAAGCAGTTTCAAAATCATCTTAAACACTCCACTTCCTCTGCCACCTCCCATATAAATGCCCCAATTCCAGGAAAACTATGACCAATTTCTTTAAAAATAATGAAAACTAAAAACTTTAAATTCAGTAAATAACATTTTGCACGCCATGTTCGGTGTCATATACGAAAAATATAAAGCCCCCCTCTACTTCTACCACCTCCCATGCAAAAGTCTCTATTCACTATTCGAAAGAACTTGAGATGACATATTTTCCGGTAAATTAAAGTCATTTCTATCTCATCTAGAGTGTCATATGATTGGGCTTTAAGCCCAATCATAATTCTGTTATGTTTTTTAGTTATACCTGGGTTCTAATTCGTTGGTTAAAATATTACTAATTGTACAGTGACCACCCAGATTTTTAGAAGCATCAAGAATCAAGATGTTTTTATTGTCAAATAAATAAAATGTATGTAGTATTTACGCTTCGGTCGCTTACTTACAACGGAATTTCGTGGTCTTCTGATCCTTATCCTGGTATATCATTATGAATTCATACAAGCGTGTTCTAATTAAACGCTTAAATAAAATAATTTTCTCCTTAATCTATCGGGAGTACAAATTAAAATCCGCCATTTCCCAATAGATGGCACCAGCATTAAACTCTGGTCAACAATGGCGGATCAGAACCGTCACATGGTGAATTTAGGCATCTGTCAACAACTCTTTAACATTCGATTTGTGAAGTTTGAAGTTTATAAAGATTGAGCTAAATAAACGTCATTTGCGGAAAGTTTTGCTTAATGCCCACAATTCAAAAAAATCGGCGGCTAAGACACGTCGAATGTTTATTGAAACTTATGGTGAAAGAACGTGTCGCAAACGGTTTGAATGCTATAAAATTGGTGATTTTGGCGTTAAAGACAAGGAGCGTCCCGGAACTGGTAAAAAGTTTGAAGACGCAGAATTGGAGGCACTGGACGAAGGTTCATGCCAAATGCAACAACAACTTCCAGATTCGTTGAGCTTGACTCAACAAGCCATTCCATATCGCTTGGAAAGCTTGGTAATGATGCAAAAGCAAGGAACGAACGGCGTTTTTTGCATGTGAACAGCTGCTTCAACGACAAAAAAGGAAGGGTCTCTGAATGGCATTGTCACTGGCGATGAGAATAGATAGTAATAGATCCACATTACTATAATCCAAAAAGAAAAAAAATCGTAGGAATACCGCGCCCATGCATCAACATCGACGGCCGATCCCAATATTCATGACTCGAAAATCATGCTATTTCGTGGGACTAGCTCGGCGTGGTGTATTATAAGCTGCTCGATGTCGCTACAAAAAATAACTAATGCGTTTGAGCCGAGCACTGAAGGAACTCGAAACACTGAAATGGAACATACTACCCAACCTGCCGCATTTTCAGACATCGCCCCTTTCGATTGCCACATATTCCGATCGATAACGCATGGCCTGGCTGAGCAGCACTTACATTCTTACTAAGAAACCAAAAATTGGGTCAATTTGTTGATCGGCTCAAAATAAGAGCAATAATGTGATGTATTAGAAAATACCATAAATATCATCTTAAATTTTTTAGAATGCTAGAAAGTGACGCTTGTATAGGAGGTGGTGTTAGGAGTGGCGCAACCTCATTACCATTGCACTTGGTATGCAAACTTTTCGTACTGATTTTATATTTTAGCTTCAATAATTTTAAAGGAAATAAAATAATTTTTCCGGAATTGTGGCATTTGCATGGCAGGTGGTAGAAGAAGTTTAAGGATTTGAACAATGCTAATCAAACTTCCTAAAATTATCAATAGCTCTATTTATTCCAAGGGTAAGTGATTTCTTGAAAAATCTGAAATATGACGAAATTGTATAGGAAGCGAGGATTGAATGAGATCCGTAATTTGATTAAATTAAAAATAAATTTTGCAGGAACCATTTTCGATTCTAAAACAATGCAGGTATGTTCGGTACTCAGAACACTACCACTCGCTTTGCTCCAGTTATAGTCAGAACACACAAACAAATGTATCCAAGGAAACTATTCTTACTCTTAGCGTCACACCTGAAATTAAATTATATTAAGAAAAATAAAAGAAAATCGCTTTAACTTAAATTATGCAATGTTCGTTTAATAATAATTTCCATGTTCGTTATAATTTCAACATTTAAACAAGGATCTGAGGTAACATATTTCTATACATACGCGCTTATAATTTGGCCGGAAAAATAAAATAGTTATTATAATTTTTACAAAACAGTTAATCTAAGGGAATTTTAAGCAGTCCAGCTGAGAAATCTTTGATCGGCACATTGTGCAGTTTTAACGGTTTTCGAACAAACATTCGATGCAATATCGAAAAGTTTATCTGACGGGCATTCCAAATGGTCAGACTTCAGTTTCGAACTATGACCATGTTTCCGATAACAAATGTAATATTTCCGGCAATTGTTCGGATCAGGGAAATATCCGGTTTCGGTACATTCGAACTTTTCTTCAGGACCGATTCGCATCTTTTTGAAGATCTTACGAGCGAATTTCACTAATTTCTCGCGATTTTTGACGAATTTTTTCGCTGCATCGGAGTCCAATTCTTCATCAGAATCATTTTTCTTATCATCATCATTCTGATCTTTTACATCGTCTTCCTTGGAATTATTGTCGTTTTTATCCGCATTATCGTTTTTGTCTTCGTTGGAATCGTCCTTTTTATCCGCATTATCGTTTTTGTCTTCGTTGGAATCGTCCTTTTTATCGGCATTATCGTTTTTGTCTTCGTTGGAATCGTCCTTTTTATCCGCATTATCGTTTTTGTCTTCGTTGGAATCGTCCTTTTTATCGGCATCATCGTTGTTGTCTTGGTTCGAATCGTTTTTATCTGCATCATTGTTTTTGTCTTCATTGGAATCATTTTTATCCGCATTGTCGTTGTTATCTTGATTAGAATCATTTTTATCCGCATTATCATTGTTATCTTGATTCGAATCGTTTTTATCTGCATCGTCATTCTTTTCTTCGTTGGAATCTACTTTCGAATCGTTTTTATCCGCACCATCATTCTTGTCTTCGTTGGAGTCATTTTTATCTGCGTTATCATTCTTGTCTTCTTTGGAATCATTTTTATCCGCGTTATCATTCTTGTCTTCCTTGGAATCATTTTTATTGTCTGCTTCCTTGGATTCATTTGATTCTCTATCAGTTTGTGAATCAGTAGCCGATACAGATTGGCTAGGTTGAACCGTTTGCGAAGGCTTTACAGATTCATCAACTTGATCGGGAGTTGAAGGCTTAGACGGTTCGGCTACAGGAACAGGTGTTTGGATTGATTCTTGCGGCTTATCTGATTCGACAGCTACAACTGTAGCCACTTCAGCATTATCTCCAGTTGAGGGAATCTCAGCTACTGCACCTAAGGCTTGCTCTTGCTCTACTTTAATTTCAGTTTGTGCTGCCGGAGAGCCTTCAGCTTCTAAAATAGTTGACGGTAATTCAACTGCTGTACCTTGGGCTTGTTCCAACTCGATTTTAATTTCAGTTTCAGTAATTGCTGCTGCTGGAGAGCCATCTGGCTCTAGAATAGTTCTTAGTTTAGCCTGACCTTTCTCTGCTTCCTGAGCAACGTCAGGTTGGACAGTCGTTTCATCACCAGAGGGCCTCACTGTTTCAATTTTAATCTCTACAGTGCCAGCGGCGCTCGTTTCAGTAGCTGTAGCTTGAAGAGATCCAGCTTCGCTGGCAATTTCTGGTTTCGAAGCACTTGCCTCTACAGTTACGGTGACAGTTTCTGGTTTCGAAGCACTGGCTTCTGCAGCTTCGCTGACAGTTTCTGGTTTTGAAGCACTTGCCTCTACATTTACGCTGACAGTTTCTGGTTTCGAAGCACTTGCATCTACAGTTACGGTGACAGTTTCTGGTTTGGAAGCACTTGCTTCTGCAGCTTCGCTGACAGTTTCTGGTTTCGAAGCACTTGCCTCTACAGTTACGCTGACAGTTTCTGGTTTCGAAGAACTTGCCTCTGCTGCTTCGCTGACAGTTTCCGGCTTAGAAGCACTTGTCTCCACAGTTACGCTGACAGTTTCGGGTTTCGACGAACTTGCCTCTGCAGCATCTGGTTTTGAAGAACTAGACTCTGGTTTTGATGAGCTCGACGAAGGTTTTGATGGTTTTGGCTTTTTCGGTTTTTTTGGTTTCGAGGGTTTCGAAGAACTAGACGCAGGTGTCGAAGAACTAGATTCAGGTTTCGAGGAACTTTCCTCTGGTTTTGTAACACTTTCCACTGGTTTTGTACCACTTTCGACCGGTTTCGAAACACTTTCAACTGGCTTTGAAGTACTTTCCGCTTGAGATAATACAATAATCACCTTGTCGTCGCCGTTAGTAATTACGCTTTCTACCGAACTGGCTTGTGCTGGTGCAGTATTTGTACTTTCAACTGAGACTCCTCCTTGTAATTCAGCAGATGTTCCAGTTGCAGATGTGCCAGTTTGAGTTTCTTTTGAAACTCCGTCTCCAGCTTGAGACGATACATCTTTTTCACCGGATTGCCGAGTATCTGTTTCTGTTGAACTTCCAGTGGCGGAAACCTTATCCTCAGCGCTTTGAGCTAATTCAATTGATGTTCCTTGTGCATTGACCTCCTTTGATTGCGTAGCAGATTGACCTTCTTGTGAAGCTACCTGTCCCCCAATGTTCGATTCCAATGAATTAACTTCCTTGCTTGATACTTCGATTGAATTTGTTTTTTCCTTTGAAGCTCCGTCAGTAGCCTGCTGTCCTTCAATAGAACTTTGTGCTACTTCCACAGATTGTCCAAGTACTTCAACGGATTGTCCTTTTTCGCTTGAAACTCCATTAACTGATTGTTGTCCTTCTACTGAACTCTGTGCGGACTGTCCCTTTTCGCTTGAAACTCCATCAACAGACTGTTGTCCTTCTACTGAACTCTGTGTGGACTGTCCCTTTTCACTTGAAACTCCATCCACAGACTGTTGTCCTTCCAGTGAACTTTGTCCTTTTTCGCTTGAAACCCCATCAACAGACTGTTGTCCTTCCACTGAACTCTGTCCTTTTTCGCCTGAAACTCCATCAACGGACTGTTGTCCTTCCAGTGAACTCTGTCCTTTTTCGCCTGAAACTCCATCAACAGATTGTTGACCTTCAATCGAGGTCTGTGCGTCTGTTCCAGTTGAATGATTTTCCGCCGAAACGCCATTTTGTGCCGAGACATTATCTCCACCTTGTGCACCTTCCACTGAGATATCAGCACCAGTCGATTGATTTTCAATTGATCTACTACTTTGTAGAGGCGATTCTAGTGAATCTATACCACCTTGATGATGATCTTCCAATGAAGACACGAACCCGAAAGGACCTGTTCCATGAGATGTTCCTGATCCACCGAAATGGTTTTCGAATGAGTGCACGAAACCTTGCCAGAAACCGGAAGTGCCTGCACCTTCAGTAGATTCCAATGATGTTCCATACTGGTAACCGTTTTGACCAAATTGAGGATAATTAGTAACTGGACCATATTGCGGGTATGGAGAATTATCACCAAATTGCGAACCTTGATTGTAGTATGGGTATTCGTACGAACCATGACCGCCGTAATATTTAGTAGTACCTGCTGCCCGCGCAGCTGCTTTCATTTGCGCTTGTAGCCAGGCTTTAAGATCGTACTTGAATGTTGCTGGATCTACAGCAGCAGGCCGGGAAAGACCTTCATCAACGGATTTCGGTTGGCCCTTGGATTCAACTGTCGGTTCAATGAGAGTTTTAGAAATACTGGATGTTTGCGTACTGCCATCAGTGGCAACGGCATCAAATGTAGTACTGCTTTCAGAAGCGATTCCATCAATAACAGCGGATCCACTTTCGCTGATTGATGATCCATCTGCAGCACCAGCGCCCGCAGTTCCAACTTCAGAACCAATTTCAACGTTCAGTCCCGGAACGACTATGCTAGGTACGAGTATTGTTGATGTGTCAACGGTGCCTGATTTTTCAATACCTACGGACACCTCTGGAGTAGCTAACTCAGCTGCTGTGATATCAGTAGCTTCAATGGCAGAGCCATCAGCTGAAATAATAGCTTTTAACGATGGCACGTCTACTGAAATTTCCACTGTCGGATCAATGAGTGTTTTAGCTTCCACTCCAGTTGTTTCGACTACGCCAGCAGAAGATGTTCCTATTACATCAACTGCGGATGTACCACTTTTACTGATTGTTGTACCATCGGAAACAGTAGCTCCACCGGTTACGACTTCAGAAGTAATTCCCGCATCAGTTCCAGGCACACTTACGCTTGGGACAAGTATTGTCGACGTATCGACAGTGCCTGAATCTCCAATAACTGATACTTCTGGAGCAGCTATTTCGGCAGTTGTCACATCGGTTGCCTCAACTGTAACGCCTTCAGTTAAAACAGTTCCTGTTGACGATAGCGAATCCACTGATATTTCCACTGCTGGATTTATAAGAGTTTTAGTTGTACCGGTTGCTTCCTCTGCGTCTGCTATTATTACAGAAGAACCATCAACAGGACCAGCGTCAGACGTTGTTCTTACATCGAGAGCTGTTGTTCCAATTTCACTGGTGGATGAACCTTCTGGAGCAGTAACTTCTCCGGTTACGACTTCTGAACCAATTTCAGATTGTGGTCCAGGAACACTTACGCTAGGGACAAGTATTGTTGACGTATCGACTGCACCAACTGAAGCCTCTGGAGCAGTTATTTCTGCAGTTGTGACGTCAGTTGCGTCCACAGTTAAGACAGTTCCACTTAATGATGGCAAGTCTACTGATATATCAAGTGTAGGATCTATTAGCGTTTTAGCTGTACCAATTGATTGCTCCACGCCTGCTACCGCTACGGTAGAGCCATCAACAATAACATCAGATGTTGTTTCATCTACAGCTAATGGTACAATTTCTCCGATGGCTGTGCCTTCCGGAGCTGCAACTTTTCCGGTTACGACTTCCGATGCAATTTCAGTTTCTGGCACAGTAACACTCACGCTTGGGACAAGTATTGTAGATATATCGACGGTGCCTGATTCACTAGCAATAGCTGATACTTCAGGAGCAGTGATTTCGGCCACTGTGCCATCTGTTGCCTCCACTGCAGAACCTTCAGATAGAACAGTTCCTGTTGAAGATGATAAGTCCACGGATACTTCCACTGTTGGGTCAATAAGTGTTTTAATTGTGCCAATTGATCCATCTACGCTTGCTGGAGAACCGTCAACAGGAGCAACATCGGCTGTTGATACATCGACAGCTACGGTTCCAATTTCATTAATGGATGGGCCTTCCGGAGCAGTAATTCCCCCGGTTATGACTTCTGAAGTAATTTCAGTTTCTGGCAAAGAAACACTATCGCTCGGGATACGTATTACTGATGTATCGACGACGCTTGGTTCACTAACAATAACTGATACTTCTGAAGCTGCGATTTCGGCAGTTGCTTCCACTGGAGAACCTTCAGTTGAAAGAGTTTCAGTCAAAGGGGACAAGTCCACAGATACTTCCACCGCAGGATCGATAAGTGTTTTAGTTGAACCAATTGGTTTCTCAACGCTTACTGGCGAACCGTCGACAGGAACAACGTCGGACGTTGCTATATCGACAGCTGATGCTCCAATTTCACTAATTGATATGCTTTCCGGAGCAGTAACTCCAGTAATGACTTCCGAAGCATTTTCAGTTTCTGGTACAGTAACACTAACGCTCGGGACAAGTATTGTTGATGTATCGACGGTGCCTGGTTCATTAGCAGCAACTGATATTTCTGGAGCAGCGATTTCGGCAGTTGTGATATCAGTTGCCTCTACTGGGGAGCCATCAGTTGAAACAGTTTCAGTTAAAGAGGTCAAGCTTACAGATACTTCCACCGCAGGATCGATAAGTGTTTTAGTTGAACCAATTGATTCCTCAACACCTACCGGAGAACCGTCAACAGGAGCAACGTCGGACGTTGCTACATCGACAGCTGATGTTCCAATTTCACTAATTGATATGCTTTCCGGAGCAGTAGCTCCAGTAATGACTTGCGAAGCAATTTCAGTTTCTGGTACAGTAACACTAACGCTCGGGACAAGTATTGTTGATGTATCGACGGTGCCTGGTTCACTAGCAGCAACTGATATTTCTGGAGCAGCGATTTTGGCAGTTGTGATATCGGTTGCCTCTACTGGGGAGCCATCAGTTGAAACAGTTTCAGTTAAAGAGGTCAAGCTTACAGATACTTCCACCGCAGGATCGATAAGTGTTTTAGTTGAACCAATTGATTCCTCAACACCTACCGGAGAACCGTCAACAGGAGCAACGTCGGACGTTGCTACATCGACAGCTGATGTTCCAATTTCACTAATTGATGTGCTTTCCGGAGCAGTAACTCCTGTTATGACTTCCGAAGTAATTTCAGTTTCTGGTACAGTAACACTAACGCTCGGGACAAGTATTGTTGATGTATCGACGGTGCCTGGTTCACTACCAGCAACTGATATTTCTGGAGCAGCGATTTCGGCAGTTGTGATATCGGTTGGCTCTACTGGGGAGCTATCAGTTAAAACAACTCCGTTTGACAATGGCAAGTCCACTGATACTTCCACTGCAGGATCGATAAGAGTTTTAGTGGTACCACTTGATTCATCTGTGCCTGCTACTAATAAAGTAGAACCGTCAACAGGAGCAACGTCGGACGTTATTACATCGACAGCTGATGCTCCAATTTCGCTAATGGTTGTGCCTTCCGGAGCAGTAAATCCTTCGGTTATGACTTCTGACGCAATTTCAGTTTCTGGTCCAGTAACACTAACACTTGGAACAAGAATTGTTGATGTATCGACGGCGGCTGGTTCACTAGCACCAACTGATACTTCAGGAGCAGCGATTCCAGCAGTTGTAACATCAGTTGCCTCCATTGGGGAGCCTTCAGTTAAAATAATTCCATTTGAGTCCACAGCAGGATCTACTAGAGTCTTAGTTGTACCAATTGATTCCTCTGCGCCTACTACCACTACAACAGAACCATCAACAGGAGCAATATCAGACGGTGTTCCAATTTCACTGATGGATGCACCTTTCGGAGCAATAACTCCTCCAGTTATGACTTCCGACGCGGTTTCAGTTTCTGGTCCAGGAACAATAACACTTGGAACAAGAATTGTTGATGTATCGACAGCGGCTGGTTCACTAGCACCAACTGATATTTCAGGAGCAGCGATTTCAGCAGTTGTAACATCAGTTGCCTCCATTGGGGAGCCCTCAGTTAAAATAATTCCATTTGAGTCCACTAAAACTTCCACAGCATGATCTATTAGAGTCTTAGTTGTACCAATTGATTCCTCTGCGCCTACTACCACTACAGCAGAACCATCAACAGGAGCAATATCAGACGTTGTTGTTGCAGATGAAGTTCCAATTTCACCTTCTGGAGCAATAACTCCTCCAGTTATGACTTCCGACGCGATTTCAGTTTCTGGTCCAGGAACAACAATACTTGGAACAAGTATTGTTGACATATCGACGGCGGCAGGCTCACTAATAACTACGGATGCAGCTGGAGAGCTTGGTACATCTGTAATAATTTCGACTCTGGGATCGACAAGTGTTTTCGATGTGCCAACTGTTTGTTCACTGCCAACGATTTGAGTGGAATCGATAATATTTTCAACAACTGTCGGTTCACCGATCGTTTCAGCTACTGAAATTTCAGATGGTGCTCCGCTAGTTTCCAAACCTATTGGCTCTAAGGCTGAGGCTGCAGTAAAGTCGGATGCGATTGGCTCAGAAATAGCAATTTGAGGGACCGTTGCATCGACGAAAGCCGGTGATGCTTCTTGGAGGGTGGCAGTTTCAGGCACTGCAACTTCTGCCACAGGTGCAGTAATTTCTGCAACTTGTGCTGTTATAGTTGGTGAAGAAGCTTCAGTGATCGCAATAGCAGCTGAGGCATCTTGAACTGTACTTTCTACTGGTATTGAGGTCCCAACAATTTCAACAGTGACTTCGGGCACAGATCCGTCGACAACAATATCTGTTGCTACACCAACAAGAGCTTCAGGGGCTATTTCTACGGTTGCTTGAGCAGAAATTTCGGACGCGGCTTCCGTTACGTCTGGTACTGCAATAACTGCTTCGGTTTGTATAACTTCAGATATTGGCACTGGTATTTCAGACGCTTCGACCTGAGCTACCTCTGATACAGCAGCTAATGATTCACTACCTTCTGCAGCAGGAAAGACTTCCGCAATAACTTCTGATGCTGGAACTGCAGCTTCTGCTACAGAGGTTTCAGATGGTGCTTCTACTGCTGCTAAGACTTCTAAAGCTGTTGGAGCAGCGGCGATATTGGAAATTGAAGTTTCAGCTGTTATTTCTACAGGAGCTTCGGAAATAATTTCAACCGGAGCAACAGGTTCGACGCCAATAGCTACTGAGAGGGGCGCCTCTACTGGAATCTGTGCTACTGGAACTTCTGATGCAAGAACTTCTGCGGCAACAACTTCATGAGTAATTTCTATTGGTATTTCCACTGGTATCAATTCTTCTGGAATTTCAGAAGCAGTTGCTGCGAATGGAACTTCAGTCGCTAAAATTTCTGAAAGTGCTGCTTCGGAAACCACTCCTGCTTGAACTTCTGGTGCAAGAACTGGAGCTTCAGGATCAATTTCTACCAGCACCGCCACAGGAACTTCTACTGGTGTTACAACTTCTGAAGTGACGGTGGCTGGTACTAAGTCTAATGTTTCGGATACAGCTTCGACTGGAACTTCGGAAACAATTTCAACAGGTGCAACAGATTCAATTGCCAAAGCTTCTGAAAGTGGAGCATCGCCATTCATTGAAATATCTAGAGCATCAGTTACTGCTTCTACTGGAACTTCAGAAATAATTTCGACAACAGGTTTAATGGCTAATGGTTCTGAAAGTAGAACTTCGGCATTCACTGCCAATGAATCTTCTGGTGCTAGAGCTTCAGACGCTGGAACTTCTGGAGCGACTTCTACAGGAGCTACGAAAACGACATCTGCTGGTGCCGCCTTTTCTGAAGTTACAGCTACGGGTGCAATGTTCAAACTTTCCGAAAGTGGAGAGAGCTTTACTGGAACTTCAGCGACAATGTCGGCAGCTGCTCCGGGCGAAACTTCGACAGCTTCTGGAGCGGCCTCTACTAAAATTTCTGATGCCGGTACGTCCGAAGTAACTTTTGCTGGAGCTACAATTTCCGGTTCAGAAATTGCAACAACTGGAGCTTCTGGGGCGGTAATTACAGTAGCAATCTCAATTGGAGCCTCGGAGGGGATTTCTAAATTTTCTGGTACCGCCACGGAAACTTCTGGAAAAACTTCTAAGGCTTCAAAAACTGGAGACTTGGCTGTTACTCTATCTATATTCTGGATGGTTTCTTCGTTTGGTTGTATAGTATTCGTTATAATTGTATTTGGTTCGGTGGAAGCGTCTACTGTTAAGATCGTTGTATCTGTGATTTGTTCGACGATTTGTTCATTCGTAATTGGGACACAGCTTTCTGGTCCAACTGTCGAACATTCTGTGCCAATCGGGCATATTTGCGCAAATCCTTCGCCCGTTTCCATTTTACCTTGTCCATTATCGACACACGGCAAATAATGTAGAGGTCCTACACAGATCGTTTGTTTACCATTGCAATCTAAAACCACATTTTGACCTTTCACTAGTGATAATAACTGTAAACAAATTTTGGGAAAAAAAAATTAACTCAAATTAGTATAAAATTTCGTTGATCAAAACTGTGAAATCACAATAAAGTTGACATAAAATCAAGGATCTCCGGAACATTGCGAAGTAATTAATCCACAATCGAACTGGTAGGCATCGGTAATCCACTAGTCCTACCCTTTAAGTTCAAGTCATCTTTCTCTCTCTTTCTCGATTTTATGCCAACTGTGAAATATCCTTTAGACGGAAAACGATATTTACCACTAGTGAAAACACAAGCACTACACTTCTACTGAACACTTCCATTTCGAAAAATAATTCGTTACTGATCTTCTACATGGGTAGGAATTCGCATTTAAAGCAAAACCACCCAGCTCTGTTATCTAATTGGAAAATCTTTTCGGTCAACAAAAAGATTGTTACCGTTTCGAAGATAACAAAGATACCCGATGTCTCGGCATCGTCGCAATTTATGACCTATGCGGATCTCTTATTGCGGTAAAGATCTCATTAAGACTTTACCTAAAAAGATTATGAGTCACACTCACATAAAACAATCTCGCAGCCACCTTGCCCATTTATGTATCTAATGTGTATACGATCTATGTGTATTTTTCATAAATGAAATTTGCTGTTATCATTAAATAATAACATTAATTGTCGTCATATCCTCTCGCGAAAAGATGAAAAACTTGTACTTGCAAGTCGTTTCAGCTGGCATCTAACTTAAGAATATTACTAAGATATATCAATCTTTTGCTGACGTTGTTTACAAGAATCACAAGATTTTCTGTAGCTGGAAGGGGTGGATGTAATCCTGCAACGTCATTGTTTATTGCATTCACGACAGTATACGCACAAACATTTCTGCGATGATGATAACAACATTCTAATTTTGCTTTCATTTTGATTTAATAAGTTATTTCTGCTTCGAGGAAGATACCGAAGAATATCTGCTTTTTAAATTATATGCTTCCGTGTAAATTACAACTAAATTGATCCTGAACAGCGGATTAAATCCTTGGAAACTTACTACAGCTTGCTTTTTCTCAATTTTTCATTCATCAAATAAAGTCACTAAGAACTTCATAACTTTTTAAGTCCATCAACTCACAAGTTTTTCAGTTTACTGCACTCAAATTAATTGTCATGACCAGAGATGTCCAAACATTTTATAGCAAATTAATTTTCAGCCCAAACGAATGTATTCTGTTTTTAAAAATGACTGTTAACTTCAGTTAAACCTAAAAGTATATTCTTTCCAGAAAGTTTGGTTCCCATACATGTATCTAATCACACTTTATACACAGTTATACTCTACTTGAAATAATTGAAAATTTTTTCACAAAACACTCCAATTATTTGAAATTTTCTCTTGCAATTATTTACAAGGATCAAAGGTCCTAATTTAAATACTTTTTCGAATAATAGAAAACCTTTTTTTGTGCGTGGAGTCTGTAGGGTAAGAGTTTTGACAGTCAAGGAAGTGAGTGCTAAGAAATTCAAACCCCATCTATTCTACGGACCAAAGTGGGTTGAGTTGGGTCTTAGGAAACGACTTTTATATACTCTAGATGCCGCCGAGGTCCTTTCGATTACTATACATATTCATATACAAGGCTGTCATCCTGGAGTATACGTGGTAAACGCTGATTATCGTCTGCTCACTTCCTTGAAAAAGCGTATCAGGGCTGTATACTATGGTATACGCTGTTAAATACGACGTATACCTTGTGTTTTTTCACAGGAGTAGCTTGTAACGCATATTTATTTACAAGGAGGTACATATGTATCTGTTATATGTATCTGTTATATGTATCATTATATTATTTGCATCAAAAAAACACACTAACAATGAATTATATTTCCCAAGAAATTTAGATCCGGTTTTTGGCCTTAACTTTTTCCTTCCAGTATAAAAAAAAACACTTAACAGAATTATGATTGTACATTAATGTACAGGAAAATGTGTCATATCAAATTCTTCGAATATTAATTAAAAACTTTTGTATGGAAGGTGGTAGATGTAGAGGAAGGAGGTTTTTCATATTAGTATATGACAACGAATGTGGTATGCAAAATGTTTCTTGCAGAATTTAAAGTTTGCAGCTTCCATAAAGTTAAATATTTTTTGTGTGAATTTAAGGCATTTGTATTGGAGGTGGCAAAAGAAGTGGAAGGTCTTGGATGATTTTGAATCTGCCTATCAACATCTTAATCATATTGCTTTATTACAATTTTAAAGTCGATAGGTCTCATATGCTCCAAGGAGAATCATGAAAGGCGCGACAGCCCAAATCGGGCCCTAGTCTCCTGAAGTCGTCGCCTCCAATCGTCTCGATCCAAAGACCGCGTCCTCCAGCTATTGATTTTTAAAACGACTTCAACCGAGTCTTCCCATCGCTTGCGTGGTTTGCCTACTGCCCGGTTACCACTCGCTTTGCCTTTAAGAGCACGTTTGGGGATTCTTCTGTCTTCCAATCGCTCTACATGGCCAGCCCACTGCAGTTTACGTAGCTTGATGAACGTTGAAGCTTCTGGTTCGACGTAGAGTTGATACAACTCATGGTTGTATCTTATTCCCCATTCCGTTCTTTCCTTCACAGGTCCCAAAATTCTTTGGAGAACATTTCTTTCGAAAGCGTTAACTACTTTTTCGGAAGTTAGGGTTAATGTCCACGTCTCACTGCCATAACAGACCACAGGTCGTGTAATAGTTTTCTAAATCCGCAGCTTATTGTTCCTGGGCACTTTCTTGGATTTCATTATTTGAAGTACCGAATAATACGTCTTATTTGCTAATATTATCCGTCGTTTGATTTCGCTGTTTCATTATCATCCCTTGCAAGATTAGCTCCAAGATGTATGAAGTTGTCCAAACTCTCCAAATTATATTCCGCAATTGTTATGTTTTGTCTGATTGGTGTTCTTCTTCTTGTTTGCGTCATTACTTTTGTTTTGCTTTCATTAATGCGCAACCCAACTTCTTTGGCGGCGGAGTCAAGATTGACAAATATCTCCTTAGCACTTGGGAAGGATCTTGCTAGGATGTTAATGTCGTCAGTGTATGCTACTAGTTGGGTGGACTTGAATAGTAGTATCTCGTTGGTGTCGACTGGGATTTCTCGGACGACATACTCTAGTGCCAAGTTTAAAAGCATGGGGGCTAAACCATCTCCCTGCTTTAAACACTTTCCATTCGAAAGCTGGTTGTGGAATCGGTTTGTATTCTCACTTGGGATTCGGTGTTCGTCATTGTGAGTCTTGTTAGTCGGACTAGTTTTGGGGGAATTCCAAAGTCAAGCATGATTTGGTACAGTATGCTCCTGACGATACAGTCGTATGCTCGCTTAAAATCTCCGAAGATTTTGTACACGTCTGTATTATATTTTCAGCATTTCTCAAGCATCTGTTTCACCGAGAATATTTGGTCTGTTGTTGATCGTCCAGTTCTGAATTCACCTCGGTATTTGCCGATTATTTCATTAGTGTATGGCTTAAGACGACGTTCAATTACTTTTGTTGTTTCGTTTTTGGTCACATAGGACTGCTTTGATTTCAGGAAGCGTTGGTGGTGTCGATGATGGTTCTTCTTCGTCAGTTGAGGCCTCAATTGAAATGTTGTCTGTCGTGATAGATGCTAATGGGGAGATGTTGAGAAGATGTTCAAAGTAGGAAGCCCATCTCCTTTTCATTTCTTGTGCGTCGCTTATAATGTTGCCCTCTGAATCTTTGCAGAGACTGATTTTTGGTTTATATCCTTTTTTTAAATCTTTTACTATTGCGTATGCGTCCCGCGTTTTATTTTGTCTTATATCGTCGTCTATTTTTTCTATCTTGTCATTATGCTACTTCCTTTGTTTTCGCCTGCAGGTCTTTTTCGCATATCGCCTAAGCTCGTCATATCTTTCTTTTTTGGATCGTGTTGGTCGTTCAGTAAAAATTTTGTAAGCCTTGTTCTTTCTGTCTATTGCATCGCGGCATTCTTGGTCGAACCAATCATTATTTTTTCGCCGTACTTGATATCCTAACACCTCTTTTGCGGAGGATTTGATGCCGTCTCGTATTTTCATCCACGCATTCTCCACTGGCATATTTTGGATATTTTCTTATATTGGTGTCAGGTGTTTATTACATGCTGACATGTAAACCACCTCCGCCGCCGTTGAATTTGCGAGCTCTACTCGTTTTCGAATATCCACGACAAGCTATTCGGCATAGATACTTAGCTCTGACTGGATAGTGATCAGAGTCACAATTCGTACCGCGAAGGGTTCGTACATCAAGTATGCTGGAAGCAGCCTTTTTCTCAATTAGAACGTGGTCTATCTGGTTGAAGGTGTGACCATCTGGTGATGCCCACGTTCGTTTGTGAATATCGCGATGTGGGAAGCACGTTGAACTTACAATCATATTTTTGCTGCTTGCGAAATCAATAATACGTTGGCCATTGTCGTTGGGTATGTCATGGAGCCTGTGCCCTCCTGTTGTTCCTCTATGAGCCTCCTCCTTTCCGACTTTTGCATTAAAATCCCCTAGAACAATTTTTGGGTCATTCGAGGGCAGTGAATCAGAGGTTGTCTCTATGGTGGCATAAAATTCGTCTTTGGTTATATCGTCCTTGTCTTCAGTTGGTGCGTGAACGTTGATCAACCAAGTGTTGAGAAATTTAGTTTTTATTCGGATTGCACACAATCTTTCACTAACTGGTTTGAAACTCGCTGACTAAATTTTTTGTCAACGACAAAAGCGACTCCAAACTCTCTGCTTCCCGACAATTTTCCACTTGGGTAGATTGTGTATGATCTCATGTCCATGATTTCGTTACCATTTCGTTTCTTGGATGGCAGTTATGTTGATGTTGTGTTTTGCCACTTCTTCGAGGAACTCTTTCAGAGCTGCTGTCCTAAATAAGGATCGAACATTCCAAGATTTAATAGAGTAGTCCAATTTTCGTTTGCGGAGTTGTTGCCGTTGAGTCAATCCGTTCCGAGGCTGTTTTTCTGGTTTCTGAACAGTGTTTTTTTTTGCGCCTCGCCCAACCCCCAACCTGGAAGACCAGTCCTACTTATTTGTTACGCCCTAATAGAAAAAGGGTGGGAGTTTTTAGCTGAATATGACATGCTGGAATTCTCACAGCTATGGTGCGAGTCAACCTAGGTATGTCATACTTTTGCCTATTTCCTGAGACGCACTTGTGTTACTGCCCATTCAGGTTAACTCCATACTCCCTCCTCCTTTCTCTACCGGGCTTGGGACCGTCTATGGCGGAGTTCCAAGAAGAAATACTGTTCTTAAATTTCCAACACAAAAATTTGTATGGGAGGAGGTAGAAGGAGTGAAGCGAAGCTAATGTTTTTTAACATTTATTGCGAATTCTGGTAACATTTTAATATTCCACTTTCTCTAGTTTCAATGAAAATCGATTAAATGCATTTACCAAAATTGTGTATTTGTATGGTAAGGGTTAGAAAGATTATTCGAATTAAAACCAAATTTTTCGATACCAATGATATTTGCAATAGTATACTTTCTCAAAACTTAAAGTTGAAAACCGTCAAAGCTTAACGGTTTTAAAGAAAAATAATTTAATTGACATTCCGAAATTTTGCGAAATTTGTATGGGAGGGGTTGGAAATCAATCAATCAATCAAATTCCTGTTAAGACCCCCTATAGGGCATAGGACAGAAACAACTCTCTCTCTCTCCACAAGGCGCGATTCTTAAGCTGTTGCCAGGACTTGTTTCTTCCTCTGGCCTCCTGCTCAACTGCTCGCGGTTAGAAATAGAAAGGTCAAATTAGTAGTTTTTCAAAAATGAATTCTGGGAAAAATTCGTTCTTTTCGCTTTGCTAGTTGCAATGAAAACCGAATAAATGCATTTTTTTCCTATGCTTTAAATTTACGCATATAATACCTATTTTTAAGTCTGGAGGTAGATCTGACATTCGTAATTACAGAGGATTAGCATTTTATCTATTGGCATGGTTTTCGAAAAACTGGTCGCGGGAGCTCTAGTAGAAACAATAAGTCCTCTTATTTATCCTTGCCAACATGGCTTCTTAAGGGGCGAGTCAATTCTTTCCGATCTTTTGGGATATTTTATATTCACAAGACAACAGGTCGGGCGTAACTTTATTATTATTGTGACAAGTTGGGGATACGGAGGAAGTCAATATGAAGTTTTGGGTAGATAGGGAAGACCATGTAAATAAGGGTTCTCGCGTAGTACTGTTATCAATTATTTAACTGCGATTACGATCAATGGCTCCAATACACAGAATCAATATTTCATTCATTTATATATGCAAGTTTGGGGTGGAAGTGCGATAGAAGGGATGGTTGGTGTCAATATTTGTTTAATTGATTGCTCGAATCGCGCTCAAAATTCGCTGTATAGAATGTTACTTTCATAGACGAAGTAAGTTCTATGAAATTCTCGGTGTATTTTATATTCTTAAAGCCATACATTTGTATGGGAGGGGATAGAGGAGCTAAGGAAATAGCAAAATTCGTGATACAGTTTTGTTAAGTGTCTTTTGAAAGGTGTTCGTACAAAATTTCATGTTCGTAGCTTTTAATTTAATGTTTATTACTTGATTTATTGAAATTGGTCAAAATTACACTTTTGCATGGGAGGGGGTGGAAGGACAGAGGAGATTCTCCAACTTCTTTCCACAAAATTTCAAGTTTATAGCTTTCACTGGTTTGGTGATAATTAATTTCTTAAAAATGGTCAACACTTTTGTATAGGAGGGGGTTGAAATCTTAGAGGTATTCGACTAGTTAATATCTTAAGCTTTTAAGCATTTTGTTAAATGAATTTTACAATTTTTTTCCAATACACGTGAAACATCCTAGTGCAGGTTTGGGCCTCCCTTTGTTGGACAACAGTTTTGGTTTACGTTAATATTTTTTCTTTATGTATATCAAATGAATGTATGCATGCGCAAAATTTAAACCTTGTATCTTTTACCAGAGCCCTAAAAAAATTAGGGAAAAGTTTCGGGATTTTGGCCCACCACCTCGTTACACCGCCCATCTTAAAATTTTACAAAAATTATAGATCTTGTACTTCTCCAATTTAACAAAATTCCAGCTTAATACCTGTTTTGAATTTCGAGATATAGCGGTTTGAAATTTTGAAAAGTGCACTATTTTTGAAAAGCTCCTCACTACTCTTATGACCAAATTTCGTACTTTTCTTGTATTTCGCTAGTGTAGCTCAAAATATGTTTTAAGTTTCAATTAAATAGCTTAATAGATAGTTGAGATATAAGTTTTTAATTGTTTTTCTTTACGCCCCCGCCTGATGCCTCCCTTTCAGTAGACTATAGTGGAACTATATGCTACCTAATTGGACTTAAAATAAATTTTTTTTTGATCAAATAGTTTCGGAGATATAATCATTTGAAAAAAAAACAATGCAGCGATAATTTGTTTTTATCCCCTTTTTTCGGATGCCAATGGATAATAATAAAACAAAAATAATTTTAGACTCTTCCCCCCCCCCCCCCCTTCCCTGTCAGGAGGAAAAGCGTGGCGGGAGGGGCCTCCACGCTCTGCCTCCCAAAAATTAACATTCTACCTTTAACAGTCTCGGAGATATAAGTCCGAATGTACGACGTACGGCGGGACGAATTTTTTTTTTCCATTTTTGGGCTAATTTAGTCATGAAAATCGAAGAAACCAAATTTCAGGGCAGTAATTTTTTTTAATGTAAAATTGATAAATAGGTAATAGGTGGTATGTTTCTATTCAAGCAAGAGCGTTATGGAATTGCAGGTATTTGTTGTAGTGTTGTAGTCTTACTTGGCCGATCATACAGAAAAAGTCAGATTTTTATTGCGTCTATCCCAAATGACTACAGTCTCCTCTGGCGTTCCTCAGGGTAGCATATTGGGGCCCCTTTTATTTATAGTTTTTATTAATGACATTCCATTACTTTTAAACGAATGCATCTTATCCTTTTATACTGATGAATTTTTAGAACTATCGAATCAATTTCGATTGATTGAGATTGCATTATTTCGCAAAGCAATATTGAATGATCAGAGAACATAATTTGATTTTCGTTTAACAAAATTTTTAAAATAATGAATAAGGCAAGAGTATATTTCTTGAGGTCCTCGGGAAGCAACTGCCTTATTTTTTGCGTACATCGCTGCTTATTCAATTGTAAGGTCCTGAATGAAATAAATAAAAAGTATTATTGTGTGTAGCTCTGCAAGTTATCATATGCCGGGTGAACGACCAAGGTCAATTCCGGTATAATTTTTAGGGACCACCGACCCCACGTTTTCCGAAGCGGTGTGCTACCAGTCCCAGGAGAGAGACCTAACTGGAAGTAATTTTCATAACTACGAAATCTGACCCGAGATTTTCTAGAGCCACTGGTGCCTCACCACTTGATGGTTGCCTGCTTGAGATTGTGCACCGCAACTATCCGACGACCAAAAATTCTTCAAATGAAGCCCAAGCTTAATTTATTAAAAGTTTATCCCCTCAGAGACCTCAACAAAAAGCGCGAGTATACCACCATTCTACGCAAAAAGTCATCCACATTGGGCGAACATGAAATGCGCACACTGGACGCCAATTGGAAGGAAACCAGAAACACTTTTCTAACTAGTGCTGAAGAATCTGTGGGATATGTGCAAAGCAGTGAGAAACCCTGGATGTTGCAAGACACATGGGACAAGGTTGGCGATCAGAAAAAAAATGGAAATCATCTCTCAACCAGATGTCAACCAACGAACGCCCGACTTGAGGCAGAACTATCGCGATGCTCATTTATAGCTTAAAAAGGTTTTTAGATGCGACAAGAGAAAGGCAATTGAAGATCTGGCCAATAAAGCAGAATCTGCGGCTTACCTTGGGGATATGGGTTCACTATTCAAAATCATTAAACAGTTGACGAACAGGAATTTCACGGCCAACCACCTGGTGAGAGATGTCAACGGAACTCTCCTTAATATGAGTGAACACCAGTTGCGGCAATGGAAGGAATACTTCTCTGATATGATGGATGATATTCCAGAGACAGAACAACTACCAAACATCCAACCACAACAATCCTCTATTAGGAACGATCCCCCAGATAAGGAAGAGATAGTTTCCGCCATTTGGTTGATGGCGGGAGGGAAAGCCCCAGGAATAGACGGACTACCAACCGAATTCCTCAAAGCGGACCCGGAAATAACAGCCGATACACTACTCCCACTCTTTACTGAGGTGTGGAATGAAGGAAGAGAAGAATCCGTCTGAATGGAGGGCGTCATTGTGAAAATCCCGAAGAAGGGCGACCTTCGGGATTGTGGCAATTGGCGTGGTATATGTCTACTTACTGCAGTATCAAAAATTATGGCTAAGGTAATTCTCAATAGGATTAGTGATGTCGTCGAGAGCACTCTCAAAGTTTATCAGGCTGGATTCCGTAAAGGGTCGTACCGACCACACAAATACCCTACGGATAATATTAGAGCAGTCATCCGAAATGGGTTCGCCACTACATCTATTGTTTGTATACTTCGAGAAGGCTTTCGACAGCGTCAAGCGAGATTACATATAGAATGCTTCGCGTAGGAGAGGTATTCCAGATAAGGTCATTGCTATGATGAAAGAATGCTACGAAGATGAAAAGTGTCACGAGAGGAGAGCTGTCCGATAGCTTTGCTGTGACAAGGCAGCATATTATCACCAGCCCTGCCCTGTTTCTGGTGGTAATAAATGACATCTTGAAAGCTGCCCTGGAAGGTGGAGAAGGTAAAGATCTTCAATGGAGACTACTTAACATCTTAATTCACCTTACTCACTGCAAACTTTCGTGAACCAATGCCTTCGACGCATTTTAGGAATATTGTAACCAGAAGTGATCTTCAACGACGAACTTTGGAGTACAATTGGATAGACTAAAATAGGTATTGAGATTCAAAGGCGGAAGTGGCAGTGGATCGGTCACACTTTGAGGAAACCAGAGCAAAATATCGCCAAACAGGCTCTGGACTATAATCGTCAAGGAAACGTCGGGTTGGTCGACCATGTAGCTCATGGAAGGGAGCAGTTGAGTAGTAGGCCAGATGACTAAACAAGCCTTGGTAACAGCTTAAGGTCGATGCTCAGGAGCGCGCATGTGGAAGAGAGTTGTTTCTGTCCTATGCCCCTATAGGGGGTCTTAGCAGGAATTTGATTTATTGATCTGAATGGTTTTTGAATAACGCTATGCAATTATGTGTTAAAAAATGTGCAGTAAAAAACTCTCAAATTAAAGATCTTGAAGTAAAATTCGAGGCAAAGCTAACTTTTAAATCCTATATAGATAAAATTTCGGACCATGTTATGGCTATGATAGGATTCGTAAAGGGGAGAGTCAAGAAATTCAACGACGCACACCTATTTAAGATTCTTTTCAATGTATGGTCACCTTCCACTCAGATTAACTCGTACAGTGTTAAAAGAGAACAAGCACACTTTCTACTGTTTTGTTTACGAAGTCTTCAGTTTAGTAGCTACCGGTTGCCTTCTTACAAATGTCAGCTTCTTCTGCTCAATATGACTACTCTCGAAAGAAGAAGAAAGCTTGCTTCGGCTACCCTCTCTTCCTTAATCAAATCAAGTCCAACTTAATTTTGAGCGAGCTCCTTTCCCACTTCAAATTTCGAATTTCGTAATTTAGTTGCGATTACGTGAAATGTGTGACAGCAAACCAAATTTTTACGCAAACCAATCAAATTAAACTTAAGATAGTTCCCATAAATAAGCCGGTATTGCCAGCTTGTCTAGCTTTGTTTTTTACTAAGATATGAATTGTTTTCCTTGCAGTTTTACAAGCACCGCACTTACTTGCAGTGGATTTGGGAATTTCAATTGAGAAAAATTAGGTAGTGTTAAAAATTATAAATATTGTTAAGCAGCAATAAATTAACTCTACTAAATTTTTGATTTATAAGCATCGTCATAACTTATATTTATGTTTATAGCTTATTTCACCAAAAACAAGATCCATATTTTAGATTCTATGTAAAGTATTCGGAAAAAAATGGTTCTTGGCAACACTAGAACAATATCAATTAGCTACGTGACCTGACTGAGTGACTCGAAAAAACACCTATCAATCAGTCGTGTGTAGTGATTTGACCTGTTAGGTTCTAATTTAATGTTAGAAGGCAGCTAGCTCTTCAAAAGATTTAAAATTTTCTTTTATTATTAAAATTAAGTGATTTATAAATTCAATTTGTGTTCAATATTTTCGATTTTATATAAATCTCGATTAAAGTAGTGAAAAAAATACCAAAAAAAAAATTGTTTTATTTTTCTAAATTAATTTTGCCTTGATATTCAATTGAAAACTTCAATGAAGTATTTAAGGAAAATATTCTTAAATTATTTCCAAACAGATTAATTTTAATTCCAAAAATATTTATTTTACTTTATTAATCCAAAATTAATAATTTGAAACACAGTTCTTAGAAATATTGTCGTAGTTGTTTTTCTCTCAAAACTTTAGAATTTATTATATCGAAAAAATATATTTATACATATTTTAATCAGCCAAAAGATTTAAAAATAAAATAATAACGAATAAAAACGCTCTGAAATTCCTCCTAACAAATAACATCATAAATACTTCACAAAGAAAAATACTTTCTACATATATAAATAATTTCGTTGGATTTCCAAAAGAAATAACAAAAAAACCGTCCACTAATACCTAAGGTATTAGAATATTAGAAACCAAAATACCTTAAGAAAATAATTTTCATAGAATAAAAATGATTGTTTTTTCTTGGTAATATCACGTTGAACTTTCTAATAAATGTTTAAATAAATATTTAATATTTATCTAAGAATTGTTACTGCAGTGGCATATGTCGTAGAGCCAAGATTTTTTTTTATTGTATCAAAAGTCAATTTGTATGCCGTCATAAAACATAAGCAATGGGCTTACTATCGAATTTTTTTAATTAAGCTCAAGTTTTAAGTTAATGTGATCGCTGAAAACTAGCCAAGACTCGTGATATTTTCTTTTACGAATACTACTTAATACTGGTAATTACGCAAAGAATAATTATAATAGCCCCAAACAGAATGGCCGGTGTTTCAGTTTTTATGTCAAATTGCTTGGCAAATGTAGATACAATTTTAGTACGGTAATATGTTTATAACTTTATATATCAGCACCAAAGTGTACATTGATTTCAGATGCTTCTTATCTGAGACGCTAACATTCAAATTGTTGTAATGTTCCTAACATGTTTTCTTCTTTTTCAGTGGCGTAGTAGTTCGAAATAAACTATCTGACCCTAGCGCTGCGTGACGTTTCGTTTCTCTGGAAAGGTTATTAGTTCTTCGCACTAACCTTAATTATATGTCAAATTTGAAGAAACATTAGTCTAAAAGCAATAAAAGATTTTGTAAATGTCAACACATGTATCATATTGATGACCGATATGCAATTTTTGAACTTTTCTTATCAAATTTTAAGGCTCTTTAAGAACTTAAAACGGCTTTAACTCCAATAAAAATATTTTGTAAGTAGTCGAACCTACCAAAAATGGAATTGAAAATTTCAGTATTACCACTATGTAAACCATGTAACGAAAATAGAATTGATAAACTAAATTTTATTCTAAACATTAAAAACACACTCATTAAGATTGTTGCGTACTTTGATGCTAAACTTATCAAAATTAAAATTTAAGCATATTTTTCTTGTATCTTTCCAGAAGACTACATTGTTTAGTTAATGCTAAGTTATCGTAAGTCATAAGTAATTAAATATCTTAAATGGAGATTTGTTTAAACAATTTGATATTATTTTTAAGCGTATTACGTAAATGCAGAGTTAGTGAAACAAATTTCGGGAATTCTCTGTATAATATCGTCGTATTTTCAAAATAACTATGGAATTATGTGTTGAATAACAATTAACAATAAATTTAATTTGGCAAAGTGAAGGTTATCGTACGATTATGACAAAAAAAAGGTACTATTAAATTTTTTTTGAAGAATTACCCTAGTTTTAAAAATTGTAAAATAATTTCAAAAGTTAAGGTTAACGCTTAAATAACATTAAACATCAGTAAAATTAGACCAAATTAGGTCTCTTCATATTTAAATTATGATGCAAATGACGGTACTTATAAAATTTAAGACAAAACGAATTTTTATTGCATTTAAATATCGTCATAAATATTAAGAAAAATGTGTTTTTAGTACAATAGATTTTGTTCTGTAATAAAAAGTTTTCTCTTTCTAAATAATAAGAAAACATAAAAGATTTTATTTTCTAAGTAAACAAAAGCTCTTGAAATTATTTTACAAAGAGGTATTATAATTGCAATATACTCGCAAGTCATAAATACGTTTAAATTTTTATGAATGCAATGAGTTAAATGAAAAAACCATTACAATGTCATAACTTGAATTAGAACTGCGATAAAATACTTCTGAAAATAAAAATTATTAGAAATGTACGTACGGCTACCGACACACGATGCGAGTTAATATATATTATCTCGCTTTTCGATATTACTAGTGTCATTATCCTATACATAATTCGGCATACTTATATAAAAATAGGAAGTTAATATATATAAACTCGCATCGTGTGTCGGTAGCCTACGCCTGCTAGTGTGTAAGTAGTAATAGGATAATTACTGCGGTTATCTGAACAAAAAATTTTGAAATTTGTCAAAAATTTTGAAAACGATTTTAAGGCAATGCTAAGAAGCTCGAAGTACTGCTTCCTTTCAATAAGAACGTTTTCTGAAGATAGGTTATAGAATGGATTTTGCAGAGCAAGAGATTTCACGATTTTGTTAATTTCTTCGATCCCTTTTATACCTAACTATCCGGGTATCGAACAAATCTCTATGTTACGCACAGTGGCTAGAGTTTGTCTTAAAGCCACGCTAATGGCTGTTTACACTCTAGATGAAATCTGAGGATATTATAAGTTTGCCAAGGTATTTGTACTGCTAAGAAATAAGTCTCGAAGAAATAAACGAATGTCAGAGAAGTTCATTAGTATGACTCGAAAATCTCAAAACCAAATGTTCGTCCGACCGTACGCTTCTAGCTCAAGAATGCGCTGATTTCAAACTTTATAATAATTATGATCTACGATATAAAGACTATTCGAATACCGTCATTCAGTCTACCACCTCTCATACAAACTGCATAATTTCACGAAATAATATAAACCAATTTATTCACGTATGTATATGTATAAAATTTATCGAGCTGAATTTGAGTACTAAATATTAAATTATTAATAAGACCTCCCATACAATATAACACAAATTCACAACTTTTCAATGAAGCGGTTTTCTTCAAAAGTATGAGCGCTTCTAGTCCATAATTCAAAGATTATTATTATTATATTAATTTTTATTTAATGGTATTTATATATAGTTATTTCCAAAAAAAAAACTATTTATATTTAGTTATCATAAAAACATAATTAGTTTCATAAGAAATTGCTTAATTTAATTTAATATAACCTAATGTAGTTAAATTTACCAAGAGGTAAAAGATTTAATAATTGGGGCCCAACTGTGTAGGGTGGAAGTTTCTACGATCATACAAGTCCCTAGGAGTAGAAGGAATTGCTTCTGGATTGACTCAATTCTATTGCTGTATAACTGAAAAAAGGGGTCCCAAATCGGACATACATATTCCAGAAGAGGGCAGACAAGACAACAGAATAAAGATTTAGTGGCCCATACATACAAAGCTAGGAAGTAGCCTTGTGGGTAGCGTGTTGGCTTACATTGCGAAGGTCGTGAGTTCGAATTCCGGTCAACGCATAATTCTAGCACACTACCTGCTTGTATATGCCTTGGTTACCACAATCTACGAAAATGAAAAATTCACAGATAGAGGGATGTGCGAAGAGCTAACAACCCTTCCACAATAAGTAATGAAAATGTTAAAGAACAGGAGGCCAAGGCCCGATTTGGGCTGTAGCGCCATTGAAGAAGACCCATACATTCTTGAACTCTTTGGCCCTTCTCTTAATGAACCCAAGAAGTGTATTAGCTTTTCAAATTATTCGATTGTATTAAGATTTGAAGTTTATTGTTCAGTATTATACCGAGGTCCTCAATTTGATCAACCTGGTGTAGTTGAGTTCCAGTTACGATATAATCATGGAGGTATGGAGATCTTTTACGTGAGAAGCTTATCACATGGCATTTACTAACATTACGCTTTAATTTGTTTTGAGTGCACCAACAATTTAGCAAATAAGCACGAATTGCAGGAATACGGATCTGCAGCGGAGGTTATGGCATGATATATTTTTAGATTATCAGATCATTATCAACATTAAATAAGAAAGGTTCCAAGTGACTTCCTTGTGGTATAAACCTTGGAAATAAAAACTTAAAACTTAACAAATTGAGTTCTATTATTAAGATAGGATTTAAGTCAGTCTCGTAAGGATCCTGTCACACCAATTTTATACAACATTATAATCAGAATATTGTGATCATGATATTGATCAATCGAACGCTTTGCTAAAGTCGGTGAATATTTTATCGATTTGCTGAACATATGTATTCCAGAGCGCAGATATAAGAATCATGAGATTCGTCGTTGTCGAGCGACCCTTTTTTAAGCCGTGCTGCTGGTCATTAAGAATAGAGTTGATCATATTGGTCAATTTGTCGCAGATAATTTTTTCAAATAATTTTGAAATACCTCTGTGGTTCTCAATCTTTCGTTTGTCTCCATTCTTGTGGATGGGTGTGAGATACGACGATTTTCAGGCCGAAGGGAAAGTTGCCAATGACTGTGACTTGTTGAAGAAAAAATATAGAGGTGTTGAAAGTTCATGGTCATACTTTGTTAAGAATAGGGGTGGAATAAGATCAGGACCTGGACCTTTTTTGATATCAATAGTTGTGAGAGTATCAAGTATCCTCGATGGACAATGAGATATTATCAACTACTGAAGGAACCGAAATGTTGGGTTCGCTGTGGGTTGAATCTGACTGGACACCAAAAACTTCATGAAAACGGTGAGTAGTGATTCAATTGGACATGGTTACGGGATAACCCGAACTTTTTCGTTTTGTATTAACAAGCTCGAAAAGTCTTTTTGGTTCTGTTATGATAACTTCACCAATATTTTTTACATAGCACTCATACGCAACCCGGGACATAGAAAGAACTCTGAGGCTAGTGTGTCAAGGTTTAGACTCACTACTTCTACTTCTTCCATACAAACTGCAACAATTCTACTAAATCCCATTCACTAATTTTCTCAGTAAATACATATCAAATTTTTAAAGCTTTGACTTTGTTTAAAATATTTTGATAGAAACCCTAGCAGCATCATCATCAATGGCGCAACAGCCCAAATCGGGCCCTGGCCTCCTGAAGACGTCGCCTCCAATCGTCTCGATCCAAAGACCGCGACCTCCAGCTGCTAATTTTTAGATAAGCTTTACTGTCTTCATCAACAGATTCTTCCCATCGCTTGCGTGATTTGCCTACTGGCCGGTTGCCACTCGCGTTGCCGTTAAGAGTACGTCTGTGGATGCTTCTGCCTTCCATTTGCTCTACATGGACAGCCCATTGCAGTTTACGTAGCATGATGAACGTTGAAGCTTCTGGCTCATCGTAGAGTTGATACAACAAATAATTGTAACTTATTCGCCATTCCGTTCCTTCCTTCACAGGTCCAAAATGTATGGGTTACAAAATCTTTATTCTGTTTTCTTGTCCGCCCTATTCTGGAATATGTATGTCCCATTTGGGACCCTTTTTTCCAGCTATACAGCAACAGAATAGAGTCAATCCAGAAGCAATTCCTTCTTTTTGCTCTCAGGGACTTGTATGATCCTAGAGACTTTGAAAACCTTCCACCCTACACAGTTAGGCTGCAATTATTAAATCTTTTACCGCTTGATTCTAGAAGAACTATGCTCACATCCTGTTTTACCTTAGATGTTTTGAATGGCGATATCAAGGTTGCCCATATCTCAAATAAATTCAGACTCAATGACAATGTCAGGCTGACGAGACATTCAAAACCACTTAAGGAATATGCACATCGTACAGACAAAATGAATTTATTAACAGATGCTGTAGAGTATTTAACAAATTCAGCGCCCACTATACACCTCCAATAAATAAGCTGACATATAAACTGAGACTACGCTTCATTTTATAAGGTCCACACATCTCGCTTAATCCTTCCAACAGTGTCTATCATATATCATATATGTATATCAAATTATGTTTAATTAATTAAGGTAAGTTTAAATATATTAGGATATATTAAAATAAATTAAATTAAGCAATCTATTTGTAAACTATCTTGTTATGATTAATAAATAAATAAATAAAAGTTCTTCGAAAGACCTTTTTTTCGAATGTATTAGCTGCTTTTTCGAAAGTTCGCGGTTATGTCCACGTCTCGCTGCCGAGCATAGGTCGTACAATATATCCGCAGCTTATCGTTCCTATGCACTTTCTTGGATTTCATTATTGGAAGTACCGAATAATACGTCTTATTTGCTAGTATTATCCGTCGTTTGATTTCGTCTGTTTCATTATCGTCCTTTGTTAGATTAGTCCCAAGATGTATGAAATTGTCCACACTATCCAAATTATATTCCGCAATTGTTATGTTTTGTCTGATAGACGTTCTCCTTCTTGTTTGCGTCATTACTTTTGTTTTACTTTTGTTAATGCGCAACCTGATTTCTTTCGCGGCAGAGTCAAGATTGACAAATACCTTCCTAGCACTAGGGAAGGATCTTGCTAGGATGCTAGTGTAGTCAGCATATGCTACTAGTTGGCTGGACTTGAATAGTAGGGTCCCGTTGGTGTCTTCTGGGATTTTTCGGACGACATACTCTAGGACTAAGTTGAAAAGTATGGGGCTAGACCATCTCCCTGCTTTAAACCACATTCCATTCGAAGCTTAAAGATGATGTGGAAAAATTAGTTCAATGCCGTCACCTCCTGAATACCGGCTGTTGTGAACTAGGAAACCCTTTAAATACATCTACGAGCATAAAGTTTTTTTTTCTTTTTAAAGCGCCAGGTATAACTAAGTGGTGACCATTAATACGTTGCACAGATAGGAAGAGGAGAAATTTTGGAAGTCTTGTGGGGATTTTAGGGAGAGACGACGATGGCATTCAACATTATTTTTGAAATCCAGGAGGAAATATGCTAGCAGGCAATGCGTTCCAAAGTTTGAACTTTCGGGAAACGAATGACTGCCTATATTTCGCTGAACGAGTAGGAATACGGTTGACGGTATACTCGTGCGGCGTTTAGCTTGACGAGCACTTCGGGGAAAAGTGGAAAGAGGAAGAATGAGTGAATAAGGCTCCGGACTACATTTATCATGAAAGTAACGATAGTAAATTCTGAGTACTCCGGCATTAGTTTCATCTTAAATTAGTTGGGATTCATGCTTTTGTATTCGAGCACAAGATGTGTTTTGGATGCCCCAACCCATACATGTACTCTAAACGAGGTAGAATGTAGGCCTTATAAATGATAGCTAAGTCGTGAGGCGTAAAATATGTTTTGCTTTTTGCGAAGAATACCAAGTCGTTTGGAGACATCAAGGACAACATCAAAGATGTGCTTGCTCCAATCGAGATGGCTGTTTAACTTCACGCCTAATAAGATGAGCAAATTTGTACGATATTGAAGGCAAAATTATATGACAATGCTAAAACATCACGTTAAGGCGATATATTGACAGACCAGTGACTTAGCAGCGTTGAACTCCTCTCAATTTTTCCTGCTCCATTCCAGCATTAAGTCGAGTTCGGAGTTCATCGAACCGAATAATTGGCTGCATTTGAAAGCATAAAATTGCTTGTGATATTCAAATTAAAAGATGTTATCTGAAGTACTGCCATCTGCGAAACTATGGATTCGATTGAGAGTAGAAGACAAAAGTTTCTTAATGAGTACCATGAATAGAGTAGGCGATGAGACTGAACCCTGAGGGACACCGGAACTAATTGGAAAGAATGAAGAAGTAACGCTATTTAACACTCCTTGTACAGTGCGTTCGAGCAGAAAACTCTTAATCCATCGAAAGAAGGTAACATCAACACAAATAGCCGTTAGCTTAGCAAGGAGTTATTCATGCCAAACTCTGCCAAAAACTTTTGCAATGTCAAGAACAAAAGCTTGGTCTTCGCCGTATTTATGCAAGAGTTGCGACGTTCCATCAAGTAGACGAAGAGATTTTCAATCGACCTTTTAGAACGGAAATCAGATTGTCGATCGTGAATACGTAAGCTGTTTATCCTCGAAATATTGAACGAAAGCAATTTCCATCACTTTTGAAAGCACTCAGGCAATGTTTATAGGACGAAAATTAGCCGGGATCGCTTTGCTTCCTTTCTTGGGAATTGGCTTAACATTGGAAACTTTTCACAATCGTGAAAAGCCCCCAGAGGAATAAGATAGATGAAAAAGATTGCGAAATGGTTTGACCACGGAAGAGGAGCAAATTTTAAAGGTAATGGGAGAAGTGAATTCGGGACCAGTGGACTTCTTACTATTAAGTTTTTGCAGGATCCGTGATGTTAGACGTGTGCGTAAATGCAGCGGAGGCAAACAAAACCCAGATGGTGATGCGACAGAATGGGTTTGGTTTCATAGTGGTAGTGTAGAGCGATGCTCGCTGCCAATAAGTTAGGTTTCTTTACCAGGTCCCCATCCACGAGTGGTTGTGTCGAAGAAGAGATAAAATTAATATTGACCATTTTGACAAATGACCAGAGAGATGTTGAACCTTTTTGACCTTGAAGGACCTTCCGCCGAATATTCTGTTCATGATCGCATTAAACATGTTTGAGGATAGGTTTACAGGTATTTTTTAATTATTATATGTAAAGTTCTCTATTAGCTATTATAATTTTGAAACGATTGTCTCTTTGCCTGAATATCTGCGAGACATTCATTTATGAACCAAGAGTCCTTGACGGCCGGACTCTATTTTGTCTAGATGGTATGTAGAGCTTCATACCTTTCTAAACAGTCTCCGCGAGAAGTCTACAGGTCTCATCGTAGTCATTAGAATCGATACACAAATTCCAATTAAAGGCATTGGAGAACTCGTTCCAATTTGATCTTTTAAAATGTCACACAGTTCCTAGGCGTGCCTTTGCTGGAAATTGTGCACGAATCAAGAAATGATCCGTAGTTCCAATTGGCGATGATCATAATACAGATAGGAGATATTTCTCTGGCTGGCTAGTAAATAATAAATCAAGAAGTTTGGCTCAATCTCCAGTTTTCTTAGTCCGTTTAACGAAGCAAAGAGCTCAATATCACGTCCCAAATGGTCCGTGCAAGGGGAATATTTAAGCCAGAATATCGTGAACATTGAAATCGCCCGCGATAATGATTTCAGCGTCAGAGTATGCAGTGTATATGGACTAGATGAATTCTGACAGACAATATAGCTGAATGACTGTCTTATCTGCATTCAATGCCAGGCTTCTATAAACGTAACAAAAAAACAAGATATGCCATTGGATTAGGTTTTTTTGCGATTACACATTCCTTGTAATTTTTTACTTCAACCTACCTACAAATATATGGTCGTAACTTTCTCCTAGAAAAAAACAGAATATGTTTAGATTTAATAACAAAATGTTTAATAAAAGTTTGCAACTATTACAACAGAAAGCAATTCATTCCCTTCAAAATATGTCGCGGTATCGCTTTCCAACAAAGTATTCATTTTCTTGGACAGGCCGCAACAGAAGCTTAAAGCCCTGTCAATCATTTGGCCAACTAGCCATAATGAAAAATTCTACCTATCTATACATATAAATGTAATTATAGTGTCTGTCTGTTATTTGTTTAGAAGTGGCTATAAGTTAGTTTTTTGATTTATTTTAGCAATAAATAAGCAGAAATACACGTTGTTAAAATTTTTCTCTGTCTGTCTGTCCGGCTTTCACGCAAAAACGGTTAAGCCGATTGTAATGAAACTTTTACATTTTATTAGGTACGCTTTGAAATGAAATCTGCGTTTTGTCTTATTCCAATAACCACACGCCTTCTACCCCCTTGCATACAAAATGACTCGTTTTCAAAAATATGTAATAATCAAATTTTCTTGAAAACCATAAGAGCAAATAATTTGAAATTTAGAATATATTATTTTTATCAGTAATGGTATACAAGTTATTTGAATACCCCCACTCCTCCCACCACCTCCAATACAAACTACACTTTTCATGAAATACTATAAACCAATTTCTTCAATACGTATAATATTTAACGAGCTAAAATTTTGTACTAAATCCATAATTAGTATTTTAATTAATATCGGGGATAAGTAAACTGATTAGCTTCTTCCCGTCTACCCCTCTCATACAATGTGAAACAATTTCACATCTTTTTCAAAATTCGATTTTCTTGAAAAGTTTGAAAGTTACTGATCTGAAATTTACAATATATCATTTGTTGTTTCTCAAAAAATCACTGAAACCCCCATACAAATTCTTCCACCTCCCATACAAACTGCACAATTTCACTAAGAACAGTGCAATCATTTTCTCAGTATCTTATTCAATTTTTAAAGCTAGGTGGTTGGATGGGTATAGACAGGGTAGGCATCTGATCGGCGTCATTAGGCGACGCCCAGTGTTGTAACTGTCATATACACATCAATTGTGCTCATCATACCTCCTCGTGGTAGCCACCGGATCCTGGTCTTGTCCATCCGGACTTGACTTGCTGAACTGATGGGCGCGAGTGCTAATGAAACAGAAAAATTCTAGCACTATAATAATATGGCCCTCCAAGTTGGGGGTTGGGCGATGTGTTAACAACTCATCCTCGGAAAAAACACACCCGTTTCGAAACCTGAAGCAACGCCTCGGACTGGATTGATTCAACGGCAACGACCACGCAAACGAAAAATGGACTATTCCTTCGGATCTTGGAACGTGCGATCCCTGTACAGAGCAGGAGCAGTGAGAGAGCTTCTGGAACAGGCAGTCAAATACAATATAAACATAATTGCACTCCAAGAAACTAAATTATTAGGTAACGAGATTAATGACTTAAGATCGCACACAATTTTCAAAAGTGGGAAATCATCGGGAAGCCGGGAATTTGGAGTTGCGTTTATCGTCGACAAGAAGTTTAAACACCAAGTTACCAACTTCAAATCCGTCAATGAACGATTGTGTGCAATCCGCATCAAAACAAGTTTTTTTAATGTTTGGCTTATTAATGTCCACGCCCCAACGGAAGACAAAGACGACGAAGTTAAAGACGATTTCTACAGCACCTTAGAATCAACATTCGACTCCCTTCCGTCGAATGATATTAAAATAGTATTAGGTGACTTTAACGCGAAAGTGGGCAAAGAAGAAGCATACATAGGGACAATTGGAAGGCATAGTCTCCATGATATTAGTAGCGACAACGGCCAGAGGCTGACTGATTTCGCCAGCAGCAAAAACCTTATTGTAAGCTCGACATGCTTCCCGCATCGTGACATTCATAAGAAAACGTGGGCTTCACCCGACGGAAGAACATTCAATCAAATAGACCATGTTCTAATAGAGAAAAGGACGGCCTCCTGCATTCTCGACGTGCGTACATGTCGAGGGGCTAATTGCGACACAGACCACTATTTGGTAAAGACCAAGTTTCGATGTCGAATCGCAAACCGAGGACACTCAAAAATACAACCGGTTCCTAAATTCGACATAGGGAAACTCAAAAACGAGAAAATAGTTGCGAAATATGCGTTAGCCTTGGAGAGGCACTTCGCGACAATGCTGAATACCACTGTCAGCATGCCAATAGAAGAAATGTGGCAAAAAATCAAAGATGGCATTACATCTGTCGCAGAGGAGGTGATAGGACAACAACCCCGGCGCAAAAGAAATGATTGGTTCGACAAAGAATGCCAAGATGCCTTAGAACGAAAAAATGAAGCTTACAAAATATTAACGGAACGGCCGACACGAGCGCCAAACAAGACAAGTACAAGGATCTTAGACGATTTGCAAACAAAATATGCAGACAAAAAAAACGGAAGTACAATAATGACGAAATTAAAAACATGGACGAACAATTTAAATTACACAACACAAGAGCCGCGTATTCCCTTGTCAAAAGGATGAAAGAAGGTTACAAACCGAAAACGACCCTATGCAAGGATGCGGAAGGGAACATTATAAGTAACGCGGAAGATATAAAACTAAGATGGGCACAATATTTTGAACACCTTCTTAACCCGAGCCCATCACCTACACGAACAGCAGCAGCAGATACAATAGCAGGTATAACTGATGTAACAGCTGATGAAGGATCCGCTTTGAGTCCTCCCACACTCGAAGAAGTAAAAACAGCCCTAAGGAACCACCCAAACAACAAAGCGCCGGGCACTGATCAAATCCCAGCTGAACTTCTGAAAGCCGGCGACACCTGCATAGCGCATCTCCTACATAGATTAGTCGCGGACATATGGACGCAGGAAATACTTCCTGAAGATTGGCGCAAGAGCATCATATGTCCAATTTATAAAAAAGGTGACAAACTCTGCTGCGAAAACTACCGAGGAATATCTCTGTTGTGTACGTCTTATAAGATTTTGACGAAAATTCTAGAAAAGAGAATTAAGCCCTATGCTGATAAAGTAATTGGTGAATACCAAGGCGGATTTAGAGCTGGACGCTCAACCACGGACCAGATATTCTCAGTTAAACAGGTGCTGGAAAAGTGCTGGGAATATAATATTGATGTGCACCAGATATTTGTTGACTTCAAACAAGCATACGACAATATCGACAGGCGCGTACTGTATAAAATCATGTTGGAGTTTGGAGTCCCACCGAAACTGGTTCGACTGACAAGAATGACAATGACTGAGTCTTTGTCACAAGTCAGAGTAGAAAACGATCTGACTTCCAGTTTTAAAACAGACAACGGCCTTAAACAAGGTGACGGCCTCGCACCAATGCTTTTCAACTTAACACTCGAATATGTTGTTCGGAAACTTCCCGTTGACACCAAGGGAACACTATGCTTCAAATCCACACAACTCGTAGCATATGCCGACGACATAGATATCCTTGCAAGATCTCTGGAGAGTGCTAAGGAAGTATTTGTAAACCTTGACTCGGTAGCAAGGGAAGTTGGACTACGCATTAATGAAAACAAAACAAAAATTATGACGCAAACTAGGAAAAAGACGCCAATCAGACAAAATATTACAGTAGGAGACTATAACCTAGAAAACGTAGACAACTTCATATATCTAGGGGCAAATCTATCGAAGGATGGAAGCGAACCCTTCGAAATTAAAAGAAGGATAATGATGGCAAACAAGACTTATTATTCGGTACTTCCAATAATCAAAAACAAGAACGTGCACAGGAAAACAAAACTTAAGCTATACAAAACAATCATAAGACCTGTGCTATGCTATGGCAGCGAAACGTGGACATTAACTCAGGCGTCCGAAAAACGACTTAACGCCTTTGAAAGGAAGGTCCTCAGAAGAATCCTCGGACCTGTGAGGGAAGACTCGATCTGGAGAATACGATACAATAGAGAATTGTATGCCATCTTCGACAATCCAGAAGTGTCAACCCTCATAAAATTTAAAAAATTACAATGGGCTGGTCATGTGGAGCGGATGGATGACGGAAGAATTCCCAAACGCACACTAAAAGGGAAAGTCAACGGACAAAGACCGGTCGGAAAACCACGAAAGCGCTGGGAGGATTCGATTGACGCAGACAGCAAATCACTGCTAAGATTTTCAAACTGGAGGACGCGATCACTGAACCGAGATGGATGGAGGCAAAGCATTCAGGAGGCCAAAGTCCGATTTGGGCTGTAGCGCCATCGTAAGTAAGTAAGTAAGTAAGTATAAGTTAGTTTTTTGATTTATTTTAGCAATAAATAAGCAGAAATACACGTTGTTAAAATTTTTCTCTGTCTGTCTGTCCGGCTTTCACGCAAAAACGGTTAAGCCGATTGTAATGAAACTTTTACATTTTATTAGGTACGCTTTGAAATGAAATCTGCGTTTTGTCTTATTCCAATAACCACACGCCTTCTACCCCCTTGCATACAAAATGACTCGTTTTCAAAAATATGTAATAATCAAATTTTCTTGAAAACCATAAGAGCAAATAATTTGAAATTTAGAATATATTATTTTTATCAGTAATGGTATACAAGTTATTTGAATACCCCCACTCCTCCCACCACCTCCAATACAAACTACACTTTTCATGAAATACTATAAACCAATTTCTTCAATACGTATAATATTTAACGAGCTAAAATTTTGTACTAAATCCATAATTAGTATTTTAATTAATATCGGGGATAAGTAAACTGATTAGCTTCTTCCCGTCTACCCCTCTCATACAATGTGATACAATTTCACATCTTTTTCAAAATTCGATTTTCTTGAAAAGTTTGAAAGTTACTGATCTGAAATTTACAATATATCATTTGTTGTTTCTCAAAAAATCACTGAAAACCCCATACAAATTCTTCCACCTCCCATACAAACTGCACAATTTCACTAAGAACAGTGCAATCATTTTCTCAGTATCTATTCAATTTTTAAAGCTAAAATTTGGTACAAAACTTTTTTATAGCTACTTTATCATGATGTGAAACAAATTAGTTCAGTGCTGTCATCCCTCCTGCCATTATCCATACAATTTTTTTTAAGATCACAAAAATTTCAATTTCATCTATTATATCGTATGATTGGACGTAGTCCTGTTACGTTCTTAAGCCTAATGTTATTTTATTTGGGCTTTTGTTTTTAATTAACACAAGCTACAACTATTCACATATCCTTAACGCTCTTCAATACACATTTGATCTCAAATCACGGGATTGATTTGATCACGAGCCTGTCCCATGCAAATGCGAGTATCATGGTTTCATTCTTGATAATTTATTGTCCTGATACCAAAATAATAAGCACTGTGTTCAAAGAGCCATTAAACTAAGCAGATCATATATATAGATTCTCAAAAATTGCTTATTATTACGGTCCTTACGCGGACAAAGTTGCGGGGGATTGCTAGTCAGCAATATCTTTGTACTAGCGAGGGTATAGCCTAGTAGGTAGTGTGTTGGTCTTGTAATGCGAAGGTCGTGAGTTCAAATCCCGGTCGGCGCAATATATAATTCCGGCATATTGCCTGCTTGGATATACCTTGGTCACCTCAATCTAAGAAAATGAAAAATTCGTAGGTAGAGGGTTGTACGAAGGGCTAACAACCCTTACATAATAAGTAATGAAAAATGTTAAGGAGCCTCAATATCAGCAGATCAAGGTCCGATTTGGGCTGTAGCGCCATTGTAGAAAAGAATATCTTTGTACGAGAAGACTTCGTGAACTACGAACCAAAAAAATACAGCCAAATGCTTCTCTATTGCATTTATAATTTAATGTAATTCAAAATTCCAAATAAATATTACTTCTTGTAAGAGATAAAAAAAATTAATTTTTATTTTAGCAAAAGGATTGATGACTCAATTTCTATTATTAATAATCTCAAATTATTCCTTACAAAAAACAAATTTTACATTTTCAATCTCTACGCAATTTTAATCTCTATGCACAATGTGTTCTTGAATTGTCGCGTAAAGCGAATAAAAAATAAACAACAGCTTTGAATGAAACTTGTAATAGTCCACAAATTTTATCTAAAGATAAACAAATTCCATGTAGGTTGTAAACACAGCTTACATGAATGAAAGATTAATAAATTAAATAAGCAAAGTTATTGTGCAAAAACTAAAATATGAAGGATTTGTGAAAAAAAAATGCAAGAAATATTGAAGCAGAAAAATTATTAGACCACGAAAATAATAATTTACGTAATAAACAAGATTATTTTTGTTTACTATTTTCGCATAATTAACCTAATGATGCGTGGAATGCTTTAATTTACAGAAACAATACCATAAAACAATAAGATTACTCAACAGCTAAAAATTCGACAAAACGGAAATACAATGAAATTGTCAACACCAAATTTTTTTTTTTTTTTGTGAAAACTAGGTGGATAATGACGAACGATTCAGTCATTCCAAAACTCAGACGTCATTAAAGTGATTGCAACGTAGAGAATACAAAAAAATATTATGTATATTTATAATAAAAAAAGATTTTAATTTAGTAGATTAAATAATAAACAAGCATCAACAGGATGCGAGTGATTAATTGTGCGACATGAAATGCATATTTGCGTTGTCGCCCATATTTACGTAGAGAATAAATTAAATAAAAATTATCTTATTATTATTTCTCCATCATTTTAATAAAAATTTGATTATCTGTTAAAAACAGGATGCCTCACAATAATGGAATGTAAAAACGTTTAAAAATTAATTAATTTAATTTCTATTCTACGAAAAAACGTTGATCCGTTTCCGTCGTTTCACAAAAATATTTGTTGTCGCTCAAAAATGTCTATACCGAGTGACAGTCTGTCCGCCTGTTTGTCCGTCTGTCTACAACATAACTCTCGAACGCTTTGAGCTATCGTGCTGAAATTTGTTTTGTGTAATTATAAGTAAAAACAAACTTTAAGTTCGTGAACGGGCTACAATTTTGAAATCTTAAGAAAATTATTTTTCTTCGAAACTATAACTGTAACTATCGATTTTAAATTTAAGTTAAATTATAACAATGCATATATCATTACTATTACAAAATATTGATTCCATCCTCTCACTCCTTCCGCCTACGCTACGGCCTTCCAAGCAAATTTCACGAAATTTTAAAATCTCAAATAAAATAATTTTCTCCGAAAATGTCAAATCTATCAACTTGTGTAAAATCTAACAATAGAAAGATCATTGACGACGAAAAATTTTGTTTTGATCCGTACACTCCTTCTACCCCCTCCCATACAAATGAATGATTTTGGTAAATGTATTACATCGATTTCCATTCAAGCTAGAAAAAGAAAAAAACTTTAAATTTTGCCAGAATTTGTCTCTTAATAATTGTAATAAATGCTAAGAGAAATTATCGGGTACCGTACAAATATCTGTAATAATAAATTCAAGAAAAGCATTTCTCTTTCGAATATGTGAGAGCTATCAACTTTGAAATTGAATCAAAGCATGGTGTTAAAGATGTTGATAAGCAGTTTCAACATCATATAATACCCTCCACTCCCTTCGCCATCTCCCATACAAATGCCCCAACTTCCTCTGCTTCTACCACCTCCCATACAAAAGTCACTTTTCGAAAGAATTTAGATGACATACCTATTTTCCGGTACCTTAAACTATTTCCCATTTTATCTAAAGTATCATATGATTGGACTTTACGCCAAGTCATAATTCTGTTATGTTTTCTAGCAGTGTTCATCACTTTTCATTTATTATTCTAATAATAAAGTGTTGTGATCGACACAGAAAAAAATTGTTATCTGAAATTTGATTTTTTCATGTTTCATAACTTAATTTGTCTAAAATGTCTTCCAACTATTCCGGCACAACATTACTGTTCTTGGGAAAAGTTCAGGATGCGTGGGATTCAAAATGCCGGTTAAGATGAATAGGGGAGATTAAGCGAATTATACAAATTCTACAAAGTTGCAAATTTGCAGGTGAATACTTCCATTTGATAGACATACATAAAGAAAATATAATAATTTGAACCAGAACTGTTATGCACCGAAGCGGAGCCCTTGCCTGCACGAGGTATTTTAAGTGTTTTGAAAAAAAAAATACAAAAACTGTAGTTTTTCTTGAAGTTTTAAGCTTGAAAGTCCCCCCCCCCATTCTTTCGACCATTTCAAAGAAATCAATCACCACGTCATTAAAAGATATCAACTTGAAATTTTGAACACTTTTCAAAATATTTAAAACAATGTTGCATCAAAAGTTTTCAAATCTGTTACTCCCCCTCCCTTTTTACCCCCCTCCCTCTCCCCTCTTTAACCCCCCCCCATGCAAAAGTATGATTTAAAACAATTTCAATTCATCACCTAATAACTAACAAATTAAAAGCCACGAACTTGAAATTTTGTACCAACGCGGTTCAAGGGAAAGAAAATAAGACTGCATTACAAAATTTATGATTGCCTCACCTCGCAACATCTGGTGACAAAGAGGAGTTTTATAGCCAACTGAGTGCCACCTTCGAACGTGTTCCAAGAGGTGATATTATTATCATCTCAGGAGATATGAACGCCCAGGTTGGATCAGACAACACTGGACTAGAACACGTCATGGGGAGGCATGGTGACCCTTGGGTCGACGCTTCACGACCTTGGATTAAGAGACCCGAAAACGGCGAATTATTTGTGGAACTCTGTAGTACTCGGCAAATGGTCATCGGAGGGACCCTTTTTCCACACAAGAGTCATCATAAAACATCTTGGGTTTCCCCTGACGGTGTTACTCAGAACCAGATCGACCATTTGGCTATAATTCGCCGATAGAGAAGATGTCTCCTCGATGTGCGAGCGAAACGTGGAGCTGACGTGGGGAGCGATCACCACTTGATGGTTGCCTGCTTGAGATTGTGTACAGCAGCTATCCGACGACCACAAATTCTTCAAATGAAGCTCAAGCTTAATGTGGATAAACTCAGAGATCCCAACAAAAAACTCGAATACACCACCATTCTACGCGAAAAGTCATCCACATTGGGTGAACATGAAATGCGCACACTGGACGCCAATTGGGAGGCAACCAGAAACACTTTTCTAACTAGTGCTGAAGAATCTGTGGGATATGCGCAAAGCGGTGAGAAACCCTGGATGTCGCAAGACATATGGGACAAGGTTGGCAATCGGAAAAAAGCTAAATTGGCAATCATCTCTCAACCCGATGTCAACCAACGAACGCCCGACTTGAGGCAGAACTACCGCGATGCTCATATACAGCTTAAAAAGGCTGTTAGACGCGACAAGAGAAAGGCCATTGAAGATCTGGCAAACAAGGCAGAATCTGCGGCTTACCTTGGGGATATGGGTTCACTATTTAAAATCATGAAACAGTTGACGAACAGGAATTTCACCGCCAACCACCTGGTGAGAGATGTCAACGGAACTCTCCTTAATATGAGTGAACACCAGTTGCGACGATGGAAGGAATACTTCTCTGATATTTTAAACATCTTGTCAGATGAAGATATTCCGGAAACAGAACAACTTCCAAACATCCAACCGCAACAATCCTCTATTAGGGACGATCCCCCAGATAAGGAAGAGATAGTTTCCGCCATTCGGTCAATGGCGGGAAGGAAAGCTCCAGGTATAGACGGACTACCAACCGAACTCCTCAAAGCGGACCCGGAAATAACAGCCGATATACTCCTCCCACTCTTCACTAAGGTGTGGAATGACGGAAGATATCCGACTGAATGGAAGGAGGGCGTCATTGTGAAAATTCCGAAGAAGGACGACCTTCGGGATTGTGGCAATTGGCGTGGTATATGTCTACTTACTGCCGTATCAAAAATTATGGCTAAGGTAATTCTCAATAGGATTAGTGATGTCGTCGAGAGCACTCTCGAAGTTTATCAGGCTGGATTCCGTAAAGGGTCGTCTTGTAAAGACCACACAAATACCCTACGGATAATATTAGAGCAGTCAGCCGAAATGGGTTCGCCACTACATCTCATGTTTGTGGACTTCGAGAAGGCTTTCGACAGCGTTAAGCGAGATTACATATGGAATGCTTTGCGTAGGAGAGGTATTCCAAATAAGGTCATAGCTATGATTAAAGAATCCTACGAAGATGCAAGGTGTCGCGTCTTGCATAGAGAAGAGCTGTCCGAGAGCTTTCCTGTGCGAACGGGTGTCAGACAAGGCTGCATATTATCACCAGCCCTGTTTCTGGTGGTAATAAATGACATCTTGAAAGCTGCACTGGAAGGTGGGGAAGGTAAAGGTCTTCAATGGAGACTATTTAACATCTTAAGTCACCTTGATTATGCTGATGACGTGTGTTTGCTTGCACATACCCGTTCGGACTTAGAATCAAATGTTCGCTCGTTGCATTCTAAATGCAAAGAGGCGGGACTGAAAATAAATGTGCGTAAAACCAAGTACATGCACATGGGCTCGAACGCAAGCACACTGATTGTTCTTAATGGACAGGATGTGGAAGAGGTGCAAGATTTTTGCTATCTCGGAAGCATTGTCAGCATGGACGGCGGAGCCGAAAAGGATGTTGAGGCTCGGCTAAATAAAGCTCGTCAGGCCTTCGGTATCCTTTCCCCTTTCTGGAGGTTAAGAGAGATCTCTCTTCGCACGAAGCTGCGAGTTTTTGACGCATGCGTCAAATCCGTGTTGTTATATGGTTGTACTACGTGGAAAGTGACCGTTCGACTTACCAAGAAACTACAGAATTTCGTAAACCAATGCCTCCGACACATTTTAGGAATATTCTGGCCAGAAGTGATCTCCAACGACGAACTTTGGAGTACAACTCGCCAGACTAAAATAGGTATTGAGATTCAACGGCGAAAGTGGCAGTGGATCGGTCATACTTTGAGGAAACCAGAGCAAAACATCGCAAAACAGGCTCTGGATTATAACCCTCAAGGAAGACGTCGGGTTGGTCGGCCATGTAACACATGGAAGCGAGCAGTTGAGCAGGAGGCCAGAGGAATAAACAAGTCCTGGCAACAGCTTAAAGCCGATGCGCAGGATCGCGCCTTGTGGAAGAGAGTTGTTTCTGTCCTATGCCCCTATAGGGGGTCTTAACAGGAATTTGATTGATTGATCACCTCCTCTACCCCTTCCCATACATGTGAATATAAAATGCAACAAAATTCATGGAAAATCAATCAAAAAAAACATTTTTTTAACACAGGTCATTCTTTAAAAAAACAAAAAAAAAAATGACCTGTGTTATAGCTAGGGTGTAGCCTAGTGGGTAGCGTGTTGGTCTACAATACGATGGTTGTGAGTTCAAATCCCGGTCGACGCATAATTCTAGCACACTACCTGCATGGATATATCTCGGTTACCTCAAAAGTGAAAAATTCGTAGATAGGGGGTTGTGCGAAGAGCTAACAACTCTTCCGCAATAAATAATGAGAAAGTTAAGGAACCTGAAAGTCAGGAGGCCCAGGTCCGACGTGACTGTAGCGCCATTGAAGAAGAAGAAGATGACCTGTGTTATAGGCAATTTCGGCCTTTATATGCAATGCACAAACACAGTCATGAAGGAATGGGATTAGGAAGATAGGGGAAAAGGAGTGAGAACGACCGCAACGAGTGGAGAAGCTGATTTATATTTTTCAGTTGTACTGGCTGCTACTGACAAATATTTGCAGATGTTATGGGAAATTGAACGATAGAAAGCGAACAGAAACCATCTATTGAGTATTTAGGCCTTCTTGAAGTGGAAATGTTTCACTTTTACATTGCCCATTTTATTTCGAATAATTTTTCATCACCAGTAACAACTGAAAAATTCGCGCTTAAGAAAATCCCTGTCTGGAGTGGGAATCGAACCCACGACCTATTGACTGAGAAGCAAGCACGCTGCGCACACTACGCCACGGAAGCCTCGTCAATGAAACTAACATTCCACACCGAAAAAATTTAACGTGATTCAAGCAATTAATTAAAAATTATTAACATTTACCACCCCTTCTATAACCCCATCCCTCCCTCTTACAATCCGAAACTTATATAAATAAACAATTGAAATATTGATTATATTCATATGTACTGAAGCTATTGATCGTAATCACAGTTAAAAGTCCTGTCCTAAAATAACTCTTAACTTGTACCAAGAATAATAAAATTGTGCCCGACTTGGTAGCAGATATTTGTCCCATACACCAGCAATAAGGGCGTAAAATTCGTTGACCAACCCCAAAAATTCTAAATGTTTTGATTTTTATGCGACCGCCTCACGGACCATTAGTCATCGCCATATACGGTGTACGGAATATTAATTTAACATACAAGGCTGTGAGACGTTTATCAGGTGTATGGGACGCTTCAGAGTTGTTAGGGAAATAAGCGATGAAATTTTTTTGCGTGCTACTTTTATCGGGTTCAGAGCCCGGGGGCTATCATTGTCTCGACTAAATCTTACAGTCCGCGTGAAAAAATATAGAACGTGGTGAGTACCACAATCAATTTAAATCGTCTTATCTTTTGTAGCTTTGCATTAAAATGTTATCAAATATTTCAAAATAGATGCTTACATATGTACTATTTTTATAAGTTGAAATGTTGGTTTATGTATCGTTTTATTGCAATTCCAATGGTATTGGCCGCATTTTTGAAAATCAAAAACCAACCAATTTAATATCAGCGATATCTCAGATATATGGATAAAATTAGCCGTTATTTAAAAATAAGGCCTAATTTTCAATGCGACGTAGATCCGCACACAATGCAGCTTCCCCCCTCGCTATTATCCATATGTAGTTAAAACTATAGTTACTCCATGGGTCACTAAAGGCATTTAGCACAGTTTGGCAAAGGTGAAACCCAATATTTGGCGCGAAATTTAAGAAAGTGTTGACCTTTTTTTGGTACGTTCTGAACATCAAGAACTGTGCGCGGTTTATAATACTTAACTAAGAATCACAAATAAAAAGCAACAAAGCAACAATTACTTTATTATTTTAATAATGAAGTATTGTGATCGACTTGGAAAAAAAAATTTGCTACTTTGAAATTTTGTTTTTTCGCGTTTTATGACTAAAATACCCTAAAAATGCAAAAAAAAAACATCCGTCTGTCTGTACATCGTCCGCCGATGTGTACGCTCAGCGCACATTAACTCCCAAACACTCCAATATAGAAAGTTCATTTTTGGAGGGATTGTAAATAGTTGCGGATCTTAGGCGGGCACCCATTTTGGGGGTGTAAGGGTTCAGGGAGATGCGAAGGGAGCGCTAAAGCTTACTTACCATAATCAAATTAAGATGGCATATAAATCAACCAGAATCAGCTTAGAGGGAGGCTAGTTATTGAAAAACACTTTAAATTTAATATCTCGACTATCTCTTAAGCTACACAATTGAAAATTTAATCATGTATTAAGGAATTTTAAGAAAAATATAAATTTTGGACATAAATAGGGAAAATAGGGAGCATTTCAAAAATGGTGCACATTCCAAAATTTCAAAACGTTATACCTCAAAATTGAGAACAGATATCAAAATGCAATTTTGTCAGATTGTAGAACTACATAGTCCTTAATTTTATTAATAATTTTATTATTATTTTGAGTTGACGGGTGTAAGCGGAGAGAGGTGGTAAGTAAAAATGTCGAAAATTTTAAGAACATTTAGATATGATTGATACTATAGAAGAATGCTAATTGTACATATTTTCAAGGCGCGTCTTCATCTGAGATGTGGGCCTTCGAAGTGGGAAGAGGAGAAGGTAGTTTTCATACCGAAGGAAAGCAATAGTAGTCATACACAGCCGAAGGACTACAGGCCAATAAGTCTGACATCTTTCTTTCTAAAAACTTTTGAAAAACTGAAAGATATTCCCATAAGAGCCACCGTAAACATCGCCGACCTCCTTCCCAACATTCTTACATGAAAGGACGGCCTATGGAAACGTCACTGCACACAATAGTAAGAAATTAAACTCAAGGAGTACACTTTGAGTACTTTACTAAATGTAGAAGAAATGTTACTCTCTAATAGTGATGTCAAAATTCGATACTTTTCGGTTCCAGTAACTATTCGGTACTTTATTCGTTATTTTATTCGTTATTAGGTACTCGTTTATTTGAAATGACCGTCATATCATGTTGCAGAGATGGGTGAGCCAGTTTTTCAAATCAGAAATTCAAATAAAAGTAATAATCAAATAGAAGAAATTGACTCTAGTGTCCCATGCAGTAATTATGAAAATGTCACAAGAAATCGCTAGTGAATCGCTATTAATTGCATTGACCTAGTATGTGTAACAACACAATGATGCCAGTTTGATTTTTTAATTATCCCTCTTATAAGTACAAAATTCCTTTAAACACTTGCGAAAGTCTTTTCAATCTTTCACAATTTAATTTATATTGTCCAATAAATTTTTCTTCACAATAATGAATAAAACGTGAAAGAAATAACTTTTATTAAATCGAAATTTTCTGCAACCAAAATCCCTCAAATTGATAATAAAATACTTTTATCAACTGAAACATAACACAAAATTCTACAATCTGGTATCAAGTATAGCAGAGAAAGTGGGAGATTTTTGGATGATTTATAATCTGCTAATTAATATCCTAATTACATTGGTTTGTTACAATTTTAAAGTTGATAGCTTCCATATGTTCGAACGAGAAATATCTTTCTTGAATTTCCAATACAAAAATTTGTATGCGAGGTGGTAAAAAGGGTGAAGCGAAGTTCATATTTTTATACTCTAGATGAAATCTGAAAGTATATTGTGTTTGCCTTACCGTTTGTACCGCTAAGAAATAGTGCTTGTACAGAGTCGCCAAGGATACAGAAATATTTGTTTTCGCTCAAAAACCTTGACTCCGAGTGGCCACCTGTACGTCTGTCTGTCTGTCTGTACTCTCGAAAGCTTTGACCCATCATCCTACGTTATTTTAAGCAAAAAAGTAACCTTAAGTTCGTGAACAAGCCACATGAAATTCCGAAATTTCGTGAAATTTGTATGGGAAGGGGTAGAAAGAGTGAAATGAAGTTTATAGTTTCTCCAAAATTGATTTCAATTGTAATTAAATTAACTATGACAAAAATGGGTTCTAGTTGCAATGAAAACTGAATAAATGCATTTTTGAAAATTGTGCATTTGTATAGGAGGGGATGGAAGTAGTAAGGGGATCAGATCAATATTTTTTGATGCTAATGATATTCATATCATTATATAATGACCTAACTTTCAAGTCAATAGTTGAAATAGTTTCAGAGAAAAATCAATTTCTTTAAATTTTGAAATTTCATGAAATTTGTATGGGAGGAGGTAGAAGGAGTTATGGGATGTGGCACTCTTTTGCTAAAAATGACACATGACAAATTTCAGCACGATAGGTCAAAGCTTTCTATGTTGTAGACAGACGGACTGACAGATGAACTCGGAATCGAGGTTCTTGAGCGACAACAAATATTTCTGCTCCTTTGGCGACTCTGTGCGAGCATTATTTCTTAGCATAACAAACGGTAAGGTAGAGTATAATTATCGACGAGTATAATTATCAACTTCAGCCCATTTCTTCTAATTCTTTTAATACAAAATTCACAAAATTTTAATTAAATTATTTTCTTAGCTGTCTTGAATATTGGGATAAAACGATTAAAAAAGTGCACTATATTTGAAATCCCCCCTATTTTAACCCGCTACTGTTATCTCCAAATTTTATTTGTTCTTATATTTCACTTAGCTTAATATATATTGTTTGAACTACATAGCTTAAGAGATCGTCCAGATATGAATTTTAATATGTTTTTCGTTCCACACGTCCTGGCTCTCTCCCCTTATATGTATTGGCCTTCTTCTAGTTTGATTCAGGTGTGCCTATACTCCACCTAATTCTTCAATAACATTACACCCCAAATCAAGTCGTGGACTCCTGACCTTCAGATTCCTCTGTATTTCTTTTCGTGGAAGAGTTGTTAGACCCTTGTAACCCTCTATCAAGGAATTTTTATTTTCGCCGTTTATACGCCGACCAGAATTTGAACTCACGACATTCGTATTTTAGACCAGCACTCTACTCAATAGGTTACTCGCAGGCGCCACCTAATTGATCTTAAAATACATGTTATGACCATTTGAAAGAAAATGATTGAAATGGTCCTAAAATATGAACTTTTTACATATTCGAATGACAATTTAACCCCCCCCCCCTTCCCTTGTGTATCCCACTGGAAACAAAATTTAGTTGATTTCTGCCATTTTTCCATAAATCAGTAACTCTTTGGATTGAGTTTCAGCTTTCTATCTGTATTTGGAGTGGAGATATTAACAAGTGCTATTAGTTAGTCATCTCCAGCCCTCCCCTGCCTCCCCCCAGCAGACTCCTCCAAAAAATCCACTAAAAACTTAAATTTCTGTCTGTAAAGGTTTCGGAGATACGATTCATTAAAATTTAAAAAGAGCCAGACAAACGAAATTTATTTATTGCATTTAGCTCTAAGTAAGGTCATGAGAGTAGCAATTTTTTTCTGTGTAGATCAGAATACTTTATTATTAGAATAATAAAGTAAAAGTTCAAGTAAAACAAATAAATTTATTTAGGTATCACTTACTGCACTTAATAGAATTAGTATAGTAATTCGATTTTGGATTTCGAACATTCGAAACGACTGGTATTTTCGAGTTATTTCATTTTTAAAGATGAACTTAGAACCAAACAATTCGCAATATTTTATTGCATTTCTTTTATAAATGAAAATAAATCGTTTATATTATTATAAATGTATTTACAAATAAAATTGACCTTAATACAAATTAATTTCTAATCATGCGTTTCATCTTGATGCACGCATATCTTCAGTCTAGAATCGAATCGCAAGCTATCGTCGCACCACATATGATGCTTCTTCAATTTACCCTTCTTCTTCGCCGAACAAATGAAATATCGCCGATGATTTTCAGGATCTTGAAATTCACCTTCGTGTCTACATCGGAAACGTTTCTTATCTGATTCTTCACTGCTATTATCCTCCGACTTTTCACTATCACTACTGTCTTCACTACTATCATCTTCGTGCCTTCTCAAGTGCCTTCTTCGTTTTCGCATCTCCCTTTCGTGATGTTGTCTTCGTTGTTCTTCAGCTGCATCACGCTCGACTGCCTCATTTCGCATCCTTTCCACAATTTTGAGTAACCGTTTTTCCGCTCTTCTTCGATGTTTCTCTTCGGCAGTTACGTCCAAATTGGTCTCGGTATCAGAAGGATCAACAGTTGAACGCTTCGAAATTTTCTGAACTTTTGGTTCTATAGGAATTTCGTCCATGAGTAGATCGGTAGCTTGTCTGGGTGAAAACTTGCCAGCTACAATGTACTGTTCGCCGTCGGAACAAATATCCATTTCCGGGACGTAGCTCATGTTATGCTGGCATTTGATGTGGTACTTATGAAAACCCCCCTTGCCATTTGCCCTGCAGCTATAGTAGCTAGTATCATCGTACGGATGTGGAAAATTTCCCACTTCCACGCATGGCAGCTCTGAACATCCAGCTAAGTCTCGTGTGCAGCTTAAAGTTTCCAGATTGAAGGCATACCGACTCTGACAAGATCGATCTAGCTGAGCGATATAGGAAGAATTCATACGTACACACATATGATATTTAGAGCAGTCGTCTTTATGTGGAAAAATGCCGTGGCTGTAACATTGGAATGGTAGCTTCCAGAATGGGTAAACGATCTGTCGAGCTGTTCGAATCAAATTCTCAGTATTAGCAGTAGTCGGTTGTTCCTGAATCCTAGGACTATTCAATCCAGTGCTCGCAACATGCTGTTGACTATCGATTGGAAAGGACTCTATGAATGCTGTTTCGTACTTATTAGTGGCTACAGCCATTTCACGATATTCCAATTCAATAAGAACAGTAGTTGGTGTTTCGTCGACAGTATTACTTACAATAGTTTCCGTAGTGGCTTCCACATGAGTAGTTCGGTCCATAAGATTTATCACTTCTGGTTTCATAGGATCATCGCAAGCTCCCAGAGTTTCTATGAATTTCAATGACGGCCCGCACTCAAGGTGGTACTTATGAAAGATTCCCGTTGTGGAATTTGCATTACACCAGAAGTAGCTGCTATCGTCAAGCGGATCGGGGAAGTATCCTTCTGTTTCGCATTTCGATTCGTAGCAGGAAGCGACATCGGGTACACAGCGTTGCTCATGGAAATCGAAGGCAAGACGTGGGGGACAAAGTCCTTTGATTTTCACATAGCCTGGAGGTTGCTGAACGCAAAGGTAATACTGCCGGCAATCATTTTTATCGGGAAAAACTCCGTGTGATATGCATTTGAAAATCTCCTTAATTGCGGTACTAGTTGATGCAAGGGCGACTTGTTCAGCTGGAACGGTAATTGGTTCAAAAGTAGTTGTACTAGGAGCATCTGATGTAGTTGTCGGGGGAGAGTCAGTTGTAGTTATTTGAGATGTTAATGTAACTTCTGTCATCGAAACTCCTTGGGAAACATGTTCCATTGGAACACCAATTTGACCAGGAGTTGAAGGAGCTTCAGTGATAGGGTCGTTTGTTACTGCACTGGAAGTTGCAGGAGAAGCATTTGTAGTTATTTGAGAAGTTGAGGTTACTAATGCCAGGGATGGGATTTCTTCTTGGAAAACAGATTCTGGCGAAGATTTTACTATAGCGGGAGCTGTAGTGGTTTCAATCAATTTTTTTATTTCTGATGTAGAAGTGTTATCGTTTTCCTGTGTGAACGGATTTCTCTTCATTAATGGGATTTCACTTGGCTTTTGAGTAGCTGTATATGGTGGAGTATTGGAAAATTCGAAAAGAAATGATTTTCCCTCACGCAGTACCCCCTGGATTGGTTTAGTTTCTTTCGCAAATGTAGGCATAAATTTATTATTTAATCCTTCCGTTGTATCTTCAATATGACTACTTTGCATTTGTAATGGGTCAACCTCTTCTTGTATACGACCACGCTGGATATGAAAAGTATCAGTTCCGCCTGTTTTCAAATATACTGGAGTTATAATGGAATCGAGACTGATTTCTATTATTTCCTTTCCTTTTTCCCGAATATTTTCGATTGTTTCAGCCGTAACGTTTGCTTCCAGGCTTATATTACGAATTGAACTTGATGTTTCTGCAATTTCACCGGAACTGGTAACAGACGTTTCTTCTTCAAACATTATTGAAGCTTTTGGCGTAGAGATAAAAGGCTCCTTAAGTTCGGGCAACATATAAGTGGATTTAACAACTTCAGTAGCAGTAGGCTGGCTTAACGTTTCTGCTGGTTTATTGTTCAATAGAACCGGTTCCAAAATACTACTTCCAAAACCATGTGCTTCAGTAGTTATGGAATTCGACGAGCTTGTAGATATCTTATCCTCTGGTATTATAAACGTATTTTCAGTATTAATAAATTCGCTCTGGCTAGAGAATGCGACTGGTGGAATGGATGGAAATTGTTCCAAACTGCTGGCACCGGATTTAGTACTATGTGATTCTTCACCTTCCTCATAAGTGGACTGCACTACGTCAGATACAGCTGACGAGCTTTGGAATGAGTTTGTTGCTGAAGTTAATGCTTCCGCCAATGGAATAGATTGTAAAATACTTGTTTCGGTGTTTGTTTGTCCCATCGTGATAAGCTCATTCTGAGTTGATTCCACAACTGGTGTTACATTTTCGAATGGCGTTGTTGGTTGAGTTCTTTGAGGTTCTGAATGAACTATATTAATATCTTCTAAGGTTGCTACTGATGCTATAGGTTTTTCTGATGTTAGCGTTCCCGAAATACTAATTTCGGGAATTACAGAACTATATGTTTCAATAGGAATAGGGTCAATAGATCCGATAGTTTCTTTCTCCACATTAGTAACCGAAACTTCGCTTTGGCTTAATGGTATACCTTCTACAGCGAGTAATGGTTCTAAGATTGTGGATTTCAATGGATCCGATTCCAATATGGTTGATTCGGATGGTAAGTAACTTCTCCCTAGTAGTTCTTTTTCGAGAAGAACTGGTTTCGTTATAATAGCTTCGCTGATTCCTGAAACATCAGATACTGGACCATTCTTGTCGGTACTGGTAGTAAGATTACTTCCTCTTGGAATTAATTTCAAAGTACTAGTATTTGTTGTTGCTTCAAAAACCACTGCGTCGATAGATCTGCCAATCACAATAACTTGAGATGCTGCAGACTCACTCAATGGAACCTCAGTAATTTGCCCGACAAATACAGTTTCTAAGTTTGACGGATGTGTCTTCATATTTTTTAAATTTGGCCAATTCGGAGAAATAGTGAATGAATCAATGCGCTTTTGCGTTTCTGCGGCTGTTTCAGAAGCTTCTGCATATGGGCGATCCTGTTTAACCTCGAGTAAATTTCTGGAGGTTTGACTCAGAACTGGATCACTGGCAATTTGGATTGTTTTGGAAGCAGGAGTATCAATGCTAGGAAGTTCAGTTGTTTTCGTATCTTCTACAGGTTGTAGTATTGAAGCAGGCATCTCAATTTCGAAATCAAGTGATATATTTGTTGAATCACTTTGACTTGGAGTTGTATTGTGGACTGAAATACCACCTAAAGGGCTAGATGTTTGGTGGCTGGAACTTCTGCCCGAATCTACCATTGCTTCTTCATTTCCAATATCTTTCAAGTTTAAAGACGAAGCAGCCACTTTATCAATTCGTTCCTGATTATTAATGAAAGAGCCAATTTGTTCAGGAGTTAGATTGTCAATATTAGTAATAATAGATTCCGATGGATTTCCAGAGGCCACTTCTGTGAAACTAATAGCACTGGGTCGAGCAATTCTTTTACTGGGAACTGCAATTACGTCTTCTACGCCAATTGATATATTTTCTGGTGGGTCGTTAATAGGATAGCTTGCATTCACTACGAAAACTGAGGAAGCCGTATTGGAATTGGTTTCATCTAGAATATCATGACCAATATTATCATCTCTCAAGTTTTCGCTAGTAGGTGCTTCGTTTATTTTGGGCTTAATTTGTTGCGTACGTAGATCTGAACTAATTTGAGTAGAGAATTCATTATCAATCGCACTGCTAGCTTCGCTTCCGTCTGCAACGATTTCTGATACATGAGTTCCTTCAGTAAAAGTACGAGTTGTTGATTGAGAACTGGAAGATTCAAGAGGATCTGTACTTTCTAAGGTCGATGATGGAGTCCTATATTGTTTTGTTATTGTACCTTCGGTCACAGCTAGTTTTTCTGCTATATTGGTAGACGGCATTACTTCTGGCACTGATGTTGTAAAAGAGATGAACTCTTGATTTGGTTCATCTTCTTGAGACGGCGTTAGCTTTAGAAGATGAGAAGCAGTATTCTCTTTTTCAGTGAAACCTAAATCCTTTTTATCTTTTTTCTGAACATTTAGTGTAACTACATTCGTGCTATTTGTTTCAGTACCAATTTTTTCTTCTACTATACCGTGCACTGGATCTGGCTTCAATTCGAATCCATGAAATCTATCCTGAATAGGTAAATGTTCCGCAATAGCATCACTTACTAATGCTGTTTCCGTTGAATCAGGAATGTGAAAATTCGAAAAATTCTCTCTTCTAACTTCTCTAACCAATGAAGTCAAAGTAGGAGAAATTATCGTTGAAACTGTGGCAGTATTTTTCTTGGTAATCTCAATTTTGGCATCTGTTTTCAATGCTAAAGTCGAAATTGTGGAACTTGCTAGTTCAGAGTCCATAATAGTTTCATTGGGACTAAACTCAACATGCGAAATTGACTCCCCTGCATTCATATGTTTTCTGACTGATCCAGGGAATTTTGGAATCGACTCCTTTTCAGATTTAGGTTCGGCTGAAGGACTTATATCAAACTGATCGCTCTCACTTGTAACTATAGTCAAATGATCTGCCTGCTTCGGTTGCGCTTCTTCAACGTATTCAGCGCCATCTATAACATAAGACTGTATAGTTGTTTCGACTTTGCCGTTTTGATCGTTATTTTCGTCTGTTGACTCGGTAGTATTTTCAATTACCAGTTCCGTGGTTGCTTCAAATACGCCATTTTGATTTTTACCAGAAGTTGGGGTTTGAACTTGATCATTTTGCGCATTGGTTGAGGCTAGAAAATTCGAGTTATCTTTATTTTTTGATAAGTCAGTTGTTGGCCCTTCAATATTTTGAGTTACTGATGTAGTTGAGGTTATGCTACTCGAATCTTGTTGTATTTGATCCGAATTTATTTCTGTAGCAATATCTTCACCTATTGATGATACTTCTTGACCGTCACCAAGATATCTTCCAGTCGTAGTTTCAATTACAAAATTGTGCTCACCATTCTGGATTATTGGAGTAGATAGGTAATGCTCAGAGAGAGTTGATGGAGATGTGTCAGCCATCAACTCTACTTCTCTTTGAACTTCTTTTAACGACAATTTCGAAGATTTATCACCTGAATTCGATACGTTTTCAGAATGATCTGTAGTTGTTGCAATAATTTTGATATTGTCTTCTAAACTCAAAGTGGAATTTAATAATAACGAATTTGATATAACTGAAAATTGTGTAAATCCTCTTATTTCTTCGTTTTCATCCGTATTCATTGTTACTAAATTACTTGCATCCGTTGTAGCAACTTGATTCTCGTATTGATGGCCTGAACTACTATCCACAATGGCTGACTGCGTAGTAGCCAAAACTACACCATTTTGATTTGAATTTGAGATTTTTGGTATCGAAACTATTTCTTTATTTTTGGTAATTGATTGCGTTGTTAATTCAAATCCGACAGGCATAGCTTCAACTTCTTGATTTTGATTTTCAGAAAAAATTATGGAAGTTAGACTTGTATCTTCACTATCAATCAACTGTGTAGTTTCGTCCACTTGGTCGGCTGAATTTGTTGAACTAGAAATTTCTGGCTCTCGATGTACTTCAACAATGAAATCATCATCGACTGTTGGCTGATCACCTGTGAAACCTTCATTATTGAGCTGAGCTTCAATTTTCTGATTTGTGTTTGACGAACTATCACTCTTTTTGGCAAAGTCTGCACCAGTTAAATTTGTCGTAACCTCAAATTTCTTAGTTTGATTAATTTCCTCACTTAGATGTGATTTCATTTTTGAATCGATGTGATCCACACGACTTTTTTTTATTGTCGGATGAATATCTTTATTTTGGATTGGACCTGAAGCCGTTGACTTTTCTAATTCGGTATTTTCAACTTCTTGATCGGTTAAATTTTTTACGATAATTCTTGAGGATTGAGAAACCCCATTTACTTTTGCTTCATGTAAAATTGAAGACAGAGTTGACAAAAGATCAGTTGGATTCCAGGCTTCATCGGTATTATTTTCATCTGCTACCAAATGTGCTTCAAGCTTATTTAGTAATTGCTCCGAAGCACCATCTTTTTGATGAGATATTGATGCTTCCGTGCTTACCGTATTATCTGCATCCAATTTGTATAAATTTATTAAATCAAGTCGCCCTAAATTTGTTGAACTTTCCATCTCAGTACCAATTTTTGATTGTAATTCCAAATCTTTATGTGAGGTTGGTTTTTTATTTTCTTCTGTAGTCGCTGAATTCACATCTTTAGTTAGTTCCAACACAGGAACTGGTGAGTTTTTAGTTGTTCCAAAACTTGCCACACTCGTTGAAGAAAGGACTGCTCTAACTTCATCAGTTTCTCTAATAGCTTCATCAGTATTTTCACCAATAACTGTTTGTAAGATTGTTTCACCATCAACAGTTGACGAATTTTTTCCAATAGCTGTTATAGCACTCAGATGTTCCGCAGCCTGGCTGGTTATTCCAACATCTCTATTCCAGCTTGCATTTGACACAACTTCACTAGTTCTCAAATTCGTTTGATCCTCAATTTTAGGAACGTGTCTTTCACCATTAGTATCACGAATCAATGTCGTTGTTGATGAAGTTGCGGATGCTGACGGATCTAATGAAATTGTCGTATTTGTTGTAACAGTTAAACCATTTAAACTGACATTTTCAATACCGGTATCTACATTGACTGTCATTGAAGTTTGATTCGAGCTCCCACTCGACACTGTAACCACACTATCTGTTCGAATGTCTGAGTTTTGAAACTGCGTATGTGTTGAAGTACTTATCACGAACTTTGGAAGAGTCAATTCTTTCGATCGGATTATTGAAAGTAGATGGGAATTAAAAGGCACTGAGTCTTGTTTAATTGGATTAAGTGATACCACTGCACTGGTTTTTATCGATGAAGGTGATTCAACACTGATTAGTTTCGTTATTTTCGTAGAATTATTATCAAAATTAGTCGAGTTGGCACTAACGTCCACGCTGAAGTCAATATAGATGGTTTCATTTTCGGCTGAAAGCTGATTCCCTACTGCTCCGGCATTTGTTCTGTTGTCGAGATTTGTTAATCCAGATTGAAGATTCGATCCTGATTTACTGTAGATCAAACTATTGGAAATAACAGCATTTGGTGGAATCGTTGGTTTCACGTAAGGCACTGTAGTAGGCTCCTTGATTACTGTAGCGGGGTCAGCTGTCGAAGTAGGTGCAGTAGATATCGTTGTTTTCGGTAATGTATCCGGATCGCAGGGTCGTTCCGGGGGATTGGCATCGTTGCAAAACGTTCCACTTGAACAATCGTTTGGACTGTAGATTTTTTGACCGCTCCGAGAATAAACACATGTTATAAAACGTTTTGAATCTTCGCATTCAAAATCGCGACCATTACACTTTATCGAACGTTCGGCTTTAATGCGTGATAGCAACTGAAAAACAAGGATAAAGAATGGAAATGAGACTCTATTACCAGATTACACTATTTTATTTTTAACTATTTTCTTTTTTATTATAATATTTACCACTATTATTGCTAGTGTTACACATTTGAGTATTTTTAATGTTTCCATTTCGATAAGTTGTTCGTCACTAGCCGTATACGAAGAAGATGTTCTGCATTTTAAGCAAACTCTTTAAGATTTTGATGATTTTTCTTATCATTTCCCGGTTTTATTGCCGTATGTGCAAATAAAATGGGTGTTAAGCGAAATGAAATGTTTGTGGGAGAGTGATAACAATGGTAGTGTTAAACTATGTAAAAAATAGAAATAATCAAATAAGTAGATAGAATCGACTAATACAGCATACACAGGTCTTGAAATATATAGAACGTCACTAAAGTAATTTTACGGAGTCACAGTTTTACACTAATCAAACGCGATTCCCACAGATCAGTGTGCTATTCGAAAGAACCTTGATGATTTACTTGAAAAGCTGAATCTGTGTTTTTGCTATCTAAATCTCAGAACTAGGTGATGGACTTACCCACTCTTATCACGTTCACTGAGCTTACGTTGAGATTTATTAATCAACGCTGCTTCCATAGTGATTTGTCCAAGTTTACCTCTATTATCGCCGTTGTCTCGTCTATCATCCTTTTTGATTTAATGCTATCTTTTCAAAGAAAATATTTTGCATTATACGCCGTTTTAGCATCATGCAGCAACATTTATTTATTTATTTATTATTTTTTTTTTTTTTTTTCAAAAAAACCTTTTAAAAATATTTATTGCATCCGTCCGATGAGCTATGGAGCCTAAGCTCTATTAAAATAAAAGCTTCTCTTGAAGCCAATTTCTCTTTCAAATATTTGCATAATGCAATTAAATGGAAAAATATTTCATGGTTTAAATAATGAAGAACTTTCTTAAGAAAAAAAATCTGTCTCATTCCAACAATTCACCAAAAAAATTTCAAAAACACAATGTTTAATAATTTAATATTTTAAATCCAAGCGAAAGATAAAATTTGTAGAAAAAAATTATAAAATTTGTAGAAAATTCAAAGAACAACTGCCGAATTTTGGAGCTATTTTTAATTCCCAACATCATCACATTTTGTGTGCATCATATTTTTAGTAATGATTTCTTTTTAACAATAACTTAGATATAGCTTCTGATTGTTGATAAAAATAATAGACGTTTGTCATTCAAGTAATATTTGATTACGATTTACCAATTTGTTTACAGCACTTTAGAACAATGACACATTTTAGTTGAGTAACAATCTCCGTTTTATTATTACTATACTGCAATTTAGGCGTCTGTCTGTTTGTCTACAAAATAACTCTCGCAGACCATGAAGTATCAACCTGAATTTTTTTTCATACCATTATCACCAGAAGCGAAAAATTAAGCTCGTAAATTAACAACATCCCTTCACTCCTTCTATTATATCCTATGCAAAATTTAAAGCACAATAGGCTGGTAAGGTCGCAGTGCTCTCAAGTGTTCTTCAAATTATAATGGAAATTTGAAGGATTTTTTTTTTAAAGCTGTTGATTTGAAAATTTAGTCCAATTATTACAATGTGAATAGGATTAACGTCAAAAAAGCTGTTCCAATCCGTTCACTACACTATTAGAAAATACATAACATTTCTTTTTACAGATTGACTTGTGTTGTAGGCAATTTTGACCTTTATGTGCAATGCACAAAGACAGTCATGGAGGGAAGGAAGGGGATTGGAGTAACGAGTGATGCAGCTGGTACATTTCTCAGTTGTACTGGCTACTAGTGGCAAATATTTGCAGATGTTATGAGGACTGAATGATAGAAAGCGCACAAAAAACATCTATTGAGTGTACAGACCTTCTTGGAGTGGAACTGGAACTTTTACATCGTTTACCCATTTTTATATCGGAAATTTTTTCATTTTACTACCTGGAATGGGGATTGAATCCACAGCCATAGACTACAAGGCAAGCACGCTGTCCACTACGGCAAGGAGGCCTCGATTTGCCCAGAAACTGGACAAGGGAAAAACTTGAAATTTTGCCGGAATTTCTTTCATAATAATTGAGCACGCCCAAATTTTACAGATTTTTAAAAATTTAACATGAAAATTGCTACAAAGCATGATGGTAATTAGTGATTAGTGCTTTCGAAATCATCGAAATACCAATTACATAAAACATTGTTATTTAGTGGTCTAAGAAAAATTTAAATAATTTATCCTCCACCGCATTCAACTCTTTCTCATTTCATCCAGAGTGTCGCATGATTGCACTTTATTAAACATAATTTTGCTATGTTTCTACTCTAGATAAAATCTGAGAGTATTATGAGTTTGCCACGCTTGTTTGTAACGCTAAGAAACAAGGCTTGAGGGAAAACAATTAAAAATTACCAAAGTTCAAATTATCACTCAATCTCAAAACCGAATATCCATCTGTCCGTCCATCTGTCCGTCTGTTCGTCTATCCTTCCGTCACTGTGCTCTAGCAAAAGAACGCGTTGAGCTGAAAATGTAAAATTTTTGTATAAGCTGTTTGTGGCGAAAAAGTAAGTTTAAGTTCGTGAAAGTGCCAAATCGATTTCACCCCTTCCAAAAAAATGGCATATTTTCAAAAATGTACAATAATTCTCAGTTTTCGGAAACTATAGAAGATATTAATTTGAAATTTAGAACATATTACTTTTATAATAAAATCTATAAAAATTATTCGAATCCTTGCACTTCTTCTACCACCTACCATACAAACTGCACTATTTCCAGAAATACTATAAACCAATTTACTCAGTACACTCCTACCTCACTATACGTCCGCTCTTTATACGGCTTTTCGCTAAACATATTATATGCAGCCTATGGGAAAAAAGGGGTGCAGCTAATCGTAATCATTATACGTACTGAGTAAATTGGTTCGTAGTATTTCATGAAAAGTACAGTTTATATGGGAGGTGGTGGAAGGAAATGAGGGATTCAAATAACTTTCGTATAGTAGATTGAAATCATAATAATAATATGTTTAAAATTGCAGAACTGTAGCTTTCATACATTTTTCAAAAATCTGTTTAATGTCAAATTTCAAAATTGAGTCATTTCCTCCCCTCCCCCCTCCCCCCCACTTTTCAGACAAAATTTCTTAAAATCAGTAGTCCTGTTATGTTTATACTCTAGATGAAATCTGAGAGTATTATAAGTTTGCTCTAAGGTTTGTAACGCTAAGAAATCAGGCTTGGAGACAAAAATGAATGATACAGAAGTTAATGTTGTCACGCAAAAATTTCAAAACCGGATGTCCGTCTATCCGTCTGTCCGTCCGTCTGTCCGTCTGTCCGTCCGTCTGTTCGCTCTCTAGCTTGAGAACGCGTTGAGCTAGATTGTTAAAATTTTTTACACGTCGTTTCTAACAAAAAAGTAAGGTCAAGTTCGTGAACGGGCCAAATCGCTCCACCCCTTCTACCCCCTCCCATACAAAATGACACAATTGCGCAATTTGACAATTAAAGGATTTGCTCAAAAAGTATAAAAGCTATTGGCCTGAAATTTGGAATTTATTACTTTTATGATAATATCAATCTACCGTATAAAAATTATTCGTGTCCTCCCGCTCCTTCTACCACCTCCCATACAAACTGTACTTGTCATGAATTACTCTAAGCCAATTTACTCAGTGCGTATAAAATTCAGCCAGCTGAAATTGTGCACCAAATATTTATTTAAAATTGTTAGTAAGGCGAAAAAAAATTAGACAATTAGCTTCACTCCTTCTACCCCTTCCCATACAAAATGACGCAAATTCGCAATTTACCAATAAATTAATTTACTCGAAAAGTATAAAAGCTATTAGTCTGAGTTTTGGGATATATTACTTTCATAATGATTTAAATCTACAGTAGAAAAATTATATGCGTCCTCCTTCTCCTTCCACCCCCTCCCATACAAACTACACTTTTTCATGAAATGCTCTAAGAGAACATATAACATTTATAGAGCTCACATTTTGTAATAAATAATTAACTAGTATTATCACTAAGATCAGAAAAAAATATTTGATTAGCTTCACTGCTTCTACCCCCTCCCATAGAATATGACACAATTTCACAACTTCACAAAAAATCGATTTTCTTGAAAAGTATGAATGGTACTAATCTGAAATTTAAGGGTTGTCAATTTTATAATCTCAATAAAATCCCCACACTCTTTCTACCACCTCCCATACAAAATGCACATTTTCACTAAATCTAACAGACTAATTTTCTCAGCTCCTATTCAATTTTTGGAGTAAGCATTTTGTATAAAACATTTTTATAGTTACTTTAGCATGATGGGGAAAAAATTATTTCAATGCTATCACCCCTTCTAACACTCCCCATCTAAAATTTCTTGTGATGACATCTAGAGTATTGTAAGATTGCGCTTTATGCGCAATCGTAGCCCTGTTATGTTTTTTTATAATTTCAAATCACAGACAAAGATAGGTAGTGATGACCGATTAATAGATAAATTGATTTAGTAGATATTCACATAAGCAAATATAGGAAAACATATGTAAGCTATTCTAGATTAGTGGGTAACGTTCTCTTCGTCACGAGTTCAAATTCTGGACAAATTATAGCACACTACCTACGTGAGAATATCTAGTTTACCTCAATCAAAGAAAATAGAAATTCATAGAAAGATAGTTGTACGAAGGGCTATCCACCGTTCTACAAAAAAAAATTAAATGTTAAGTAACATGACGGACAAGTGCTGAACAATATGTTGGATATGTGCAAAGCGGTGAAAAACCAAGCACTTAGAAAAATTTTGGCGATTAGAAAAAGATGAATTGGCAATAATTTCTCAACCCGTTGTTGGCCAAAGAAATCACATTCAGCTTAAGATGACTGATAAACGCGACAAGAGAAGAGCCATTGAAGATCTGGTCAATAAGGCGGCATCTGCGACTTTTCTTGGCAATATAGGCTCCCTATTTAAAGTAATAAAACAGTTGACAAACAGAAATTTCACCGCCAACCACCTGATGAGATATGTCAACGGAAAGTTGCGGCGCAGGAAAGCATACTTCTCTGATATTTTAAACTTCTTCTCAGATGAAGATATTCAAGAAACGGAACATTTAACAAACATCCAACCACAACAATCCTCCTTTAGGGACGATCCCACAGAGAAGGAGGAAAAAGTTTCTGCCATTCGACCACGAACCAGATATTCTCAGTTAAACAGGTGCTAAAAAAGTGCTGGGAATGTAATATTGATGTGCATAGGACAGTAACGAAAGGTGCGTACTGTATAAAATCATGTTGGAGTTTGAAGTCCCACCGAAATTGGTTTGGCTTACAAGAATGACAATGCCCAAGCCTTTGTCACAAGTCAGAGTACAAAATGATCTGACTTCCAGCCTTAAAACGGACAATAGCCTTAAACAAGGTGACAGCCTCGCACCAATGTTGTTCAACATGACACTCGAATGTGTTCCCGTTGACACCAAGGGAACACTATGCTTCAAATCCACACAACTCATTGCATATACCGACGATATACATATTCTTGGATCTCTGGAAAATGCTAAAGAGGAATTTGTAAGCCTTGACTCGGTAGCAAGGGAAGTGGGACAATGTATTAACGAAAAGAAAAGAAAAGTCATGGCTCAAACTAGGATAAAGACGCCAATCATAGAAGGCTTTCAACAGCGTTAAGCGAGAATAAATATATATTATATATATATTTTGGCTAGAAGGAATTTCCAACGACGAACATTGGAGTACAACTGGACAGGCTAAAATAGGCGGAACGGAATTAGCAGGGGGAAACCAGAGCAAAACATTGCTAGACAAACTCTGGATTATGATCCTCAAGGAAGATTTCACTTAGATCCACCACATGACATATGGAAACAAGCGGTTGAGAAGGGAGCCAGAGAAATGAACAAATCCTAATGACCACTAAAGGCTGATGCTCAAAGTAGCTCCTTGTGGAAGAGAACTGTTTTTGTCCTACGCCCCTACAGGAGTTCTTAAAAGGAAATTGAATTGAACATTAGGATCAGGCGGCCAAAGCCTGATTAAGGCTGTAGTGTCATTGAAAGAGGATGAAGTATCAGTAGCAGTATGCTAACTTTAATGCCAGTAAGTCGTGGATTCGATTCACATTCCAGGTAGCAGCATTCAAATATTATGCCAGCTTAGGCTCACCCTACCTTCCAGTTTGATGTGCCTACAGCACGAGACTAATATATCGCACCACCAGAAGAATAGTGCCGCAACTTCCTAATTACTTTATTATTTTAATAATAAAGTATTGTGATCGACTTAGAAAAAATAAAAATTTGATACCCTGAAATTTTGTTTTTTCGCGTTTCATGACTAAATTAGCCTAAAAATGCAAAAAAAAAATCCGTCTGTCCGTACGCCGTCCGCCGGTGTGCGCACATTTTTGGGGGGATTGTAGATAGTTGCGGATCTCAGGCAGATACCTATTTTGAGGGGTGCACGGGTTCAGGGGGAGGCAGGAGGAGCGCTTAAGCCGAAAAATACGAGTTCGAATATCTCAACCATGGTTACAGCTAGGAAGCTAAGAATCAACATACGCATAGAGGGGTTTGTGGGACAACTTTTAAAAATAATTTAATTTTTTTTATCTATTGGGGTGCGAAAAGGCGGGGCTAAGAACCAATTGTCGGCCAAATTTTGTTTTTTTTTTCAAATGATTATATCTTCGAAATTACTTACCATAAAAATTGATATTTTGAGACCAATATGGTGGCATATAGATCCACTAGAATCAATTTAGATAAAAGCTAATTATTGTAAGGGGGAAGGTCAAGGGAGGTGCAAAGAAAAACACTTAAAAATCAATATCTCGGCTATTTATTAAGCAATGTAATTGAATCTTAGAACCTATATTAAGCTGTACTAGAAAAATACGAGAAAAATATAATATTTGGACAGAATAGTAGTGGGGGGAAATGGGGAGAATTTCAAAAATGGTGCACTTTCCAAAATTTCAAACCGTTATAATTCAAAATTGAGTGCAGATACAAAATTCAAATTTTGTCAAATTGTAGAACTAGGTAATTTTTAAATTTGGTAAAAATTTTACATAGCCCAGGTGTAAGGGGAGGGAGGTGGTAACCAAAAATGTCGAAAATTTTGAGTAATTTTTTAAGGGCTCTGGTGAAAGATACAAAATTTAAATTTTCCATGTGGATACATCTATTTAGTGTACAGAAAAAATAATAAAAATTCTACTATTGTTATGCACCGACCCCCCTACCCCCCCTACCGTGGACAAGGTGTTTCATGTGCAATGAAAAAAAACATAAACTGAAAATTTTTGAATCAAATTTAAAGGTAGAAACTTGAAAATTTGCGAAATGCATTTACAAAAAATCTTTAAAAGAATGAAATATTAACTAGTCGAATACCTTGAAAGCTTCTATCCCCTCCCATACAAAATTATTTTTTTGACCAATTTTAAGAAATTGTTTATTTATTTATTACTCGTAGACAATTGAAGTCCATTTAACAAAAAGGAAAAATACAAAAATTCTTAATACTTATCATAAAATCGAAAAATACATGTAGAATAACAAAAAATGTTAACAATATAATGATACAATAACTAATTACTAAGCAAACTAAAACAACTGAAAACAAAAACAAAAAATGACTATGCTAGACCTAAGCAATTTAATAATATCTTACATATTATCTTGAAAATAATGTCTTAAATTTAGTCATAATTTTGTCCCTGTAAGTATTTCTGCTTACAGAACAGTTAAAGCAATCTGAATGCAAGTTAAAATTTTTTATGGCACAAACAATAGCGTCATTCATCATGAAGTTAGAGGAATTATGCTCCATTTTCAGGATTCTGCCGTTTCGAAGACTAAACCTGTGATCAACAAAAATAATGCGGGAGAGGAGCTCGCTCGAAATCAAGTTGGAATTAATTAAGTCGAAAGCAAGGGTTGCCGAAGCAAGTTCTCTTCTCTTCTCAAGCGTGGTCATATTCAGCAAAAGTAGCCTACACTTGTAAGAGGGCAAACGGTAGCTATTAAACTGAAGGCTTCGTAAAGCAAACAGCAAAAATTGAACTTGTACTCTTTCAACCCTGTACGAGTCAATCTGGGTCGAGGGTGACCAGACAACACTTGCATACTCTAGCAGAGGCAACAACAGCGTACAGAAAAGAGTCTTACACAAATGGGGGTCATTGAATTCTTTGACTCTCCTTTTTAAGAAACCCAGCATAGCCATACCACTATTCGAAATCTTATCTATGTGGGACTTGAAAGTCAACTTTGAGTCAAATATTACCCCAAGATCTTTGATTTGTGAGACACGTTTTAACTTTTCATTGCTGATATTGTAGTCAAACTGCAACGAGCTGGCTTTTTTCCTAGAGAAGGTTATTGCTGCACATTTTTGTACGTTTAATTGCATAGGGTTATTTAAACACCAATCAGATAAAATGTCAATATTGCTTTGCAATATAAGACAATCCTGATTTGAGTCAATTGTTCTGAAGATTTTTAAGTCATCAGCGTAAAAGGATGCTTTGCAATCGTTTAAAAGTAATGGTACGTCATTTATGAAAATTATGAATAAGAGTGGCCCCAAAATGCTACCTTGAGGAACACCCGAGGAAACTGAGGTTGTTTTGGACAAATGCGATAAAAATTTTACTTTTTGTGTACGTTCGGATAAGTAGGACTTCAACCAATTCAAAAAAGCTCCTCTTATACCATATCGCTCCAGCTTAAATAGTAGCAGACCGTGATCCACTACATCAAAAGCGCTAGAAAAATCCGTGTACACCGAATCTACCTGTTTCCCGTGGCCCAAATTACATCTGATGAACGCAGAATATTCTAAAAGATTAGAAACAGTAGATTTTCCCTTTAAAAAACCATGCTGACATGGATGAATAATAGGACTTACAATTTCTACTAGTACTTCAGCTACCAGTTTTTCGAAAACCTTACCAATAGAAGATAAAATGCTTATTCCTCTGTAATTTTGAATGTCCGATCTATCTCCAGACTTAAAAATGGGTGTTATATGTGCCAATTTAAAACACATAGGAAAAATGGAATTTTGAAGAGACAGATTAAACAGAGGAAGCAATAATCGAGATAACGTGTAGGCGGTTTTATTCAAAAAGATTGGGGGAATGAGGTCTGGACCAGCACCTTTATTAGTGTTTAGATCAAGCAAACCAGTAATTATTTGATCATTAGTTAGGATCATATCAGTTAACTTCGGATCGTGGAAAGGAATATGTGAGAAATTAACTGGATCAAAATTATAAGGATTGGCAAATTTCGATTCAAAGTGTTTAGCGAATAAGTTTGAAATTTTTACGGGATCTGAAGAAGAACTATCATTAAGCTTCATAGAAGCTGGATAGCCTTTAGTTCCGCGTTTGTCATTAATGTGTTGCCAAAAATTTTTAGGACGATCGATTAGGCTGTTTAATATTTTGCGGTTATGCAATGCTAGGGCTGCCGCTTCACTAATATTGAAAAGTTCACGAAGGTGCAGGAATGCAGTGTGATCCTCTACTGATTGAGATTTACACCATTTCCTATAGGCTTTATTACGCTTGTTACGTAGTACTCTAAGACTTTTATCCATATGGGGGGGACAAGATAACTTTGTACTAATGCGCTTAGGAGTGTGCTTATCTATTATATGTAATAAAGAGTCAATGAGGTTTTCAGCTATCACATTCACATCTGTAATATTGTCTGAAAATTGTAAATTAGAAATTTCAAAATTAATCTTTTCATAGTCTGCATTAGTAAAATCATATGTTATGGTCTTGTTAGAGTCCTTACGAAAATCATGTTTAGAGGAAAAATAATTTAATGTAAGTATTTTGTGAAAAATACTCGTCTTTTTCGTCAAAGTGGAAGTTGCTTCAGCTAATGAAAAATTTGAAGTAAAACTAGTGAAAACAAGGTCCAATACGTTTCCGAAACCATTAATTTTATCACAAACTTGGAACAAACCAAGTGAGTGAATTTCAGTTAAAAATGTAATCTGATGGTCGCTTACGTTAAGTGGGTCAAACACAGAATTAAAAATTTCACTGGTCTCCCATTTTATACCACTTAGGTTTGCGTCGCCATATAACAAGAAATCGTCTCCAGGAAGGATTGATGAATGTATCAATGTTATGGATGCTGCGAGATCGGCATAGTGCTGCTCAGTAGAATCTGGTGGTATGTGAAAACAGACTAATACCAGACTTCTATCTAGCATTTGAATTTTACATGCGCATACCTGAAAAATTGCATTAACCGGCAACTGAACTGAAATGGGATAGCTAGAGAGCTTATTGCTTACTGCAATAAAGACACCACCTCCACGCTGATCAACCAAATGAGATGGTTTAAATTTATCCATCCAAAAAATGGACCATCCTGACGGGATGATTTCCGCATCCAAGTGTGTTGAGAGGAGCCAAGTTTCAGTGATCATTGTAATGTCATAAGGACTGTTTGCCAAATCGTTACGAAACTGGGGCAGAGAGCTTCTCATTCCTGACATATTATGAAAGTAAAAATTCAAGTCAGTATTATTACTGAAAAGGTCAGAATTAGTTTTAACTTGTTTTAGACAGCGCTGATGTCTGCTAAAATTATGAGCTGAGTTAATAATAATATTAGTTTTAGATTCATTAGGAACAGTGCCATTAGGCACGAAAAAACCTGTTATGATCTTCACGTGCTCTTTGGAGATCAGAGATGTGTCTAGAAGACACATGAGAGCCGTAGGCATCGAGATCTTTCTGAACCTGCTCAGGGGAAAGACTAAATTGTTCGTGAAAGCGAGTATAAATTTGACGTAAGCTCTTAATATCACCTAATTAGTAGAAGCTATCAATTTCAAATTTTGCACAAAATCTTTTGAAAACAGTTGAAACGAAACTGCATCAAAATTTTTGAGATCACATTTGCCGTTCTACCCCCTCCCATACAAAAGTATGATTTCGACCAATTTCAATAAATCAACTGCTACCCAACAAATCAAAAGCTACGAACTTGAAATTTTGTACGAGCACCTTACAAGAGAAATGAAATAAAACTGCATCACAAATTTTACATTTCCCTTACCTCCTCTACCCCCTCCCATACAAATGATTGGTTCCGTGAATGTAAAATACACCAAATTTTATGAAAATTCTATGCAACTTCGTCTATGAAACTTACATTCTATGCAAAGAATATTTGACGTAATTGAAGCAATTAATTTAAAAATTATTGACATCCACCCACCCTTAATAAAAAACCCAAACTTACATAAACGGATGAAATATTGATTACATGTACTGGAGCTATTAATCGTATTCGCAATTACCCCCTAAAGGGGGTCCACTTCTGAATGGTTGTTCCACTTGTGAAAGGAAGTTCCACTTCCTTAACCACTCTAACTTGCATATTGACTTTCCATGCATCTTCAATGTTTTTATGCCCTCTTTATACTGTCGTAATATTATCTAGAAAGTATACCACTGAAATAGAATTTAAGACGTCAACAAATTCGCTAAGCTTTAAATCTAACAAATAATGCAAATAATTTTAACTTAATACAGTAGAAGCTTTTTTTTATTTTTTCCCAAAGTAAATGGATTTTACAAATTTTAGTTTACTTGTTTATATAGCTAAATACCCGTTGGTTATTTCTTTTAGTTTTTTTTGTCTAAGACTTCGCAACAAATTCGCGAAAAAAAACTAAATAGCTATTTGATGCAATTTCGGTAAAAACAACCTGAAGGAGCTTGAAATTCAAAATTTAAATGATACTATTATTATAATTAAGCCGAAAATTTACATGGAATTTTAAGAACTTAAATGAAATTTATTGCACCTATAATTTATCGTAGAACAACAATATTTAAGGAAATTAAATTTTTTCTAGATTAAAAATGAAGGCATGGTCTGGTCAATGAACCTTAATGCGTATTTGAATATGTCAATGAATGATAACAAAATGTATGTTATGTTTCGCAAAAAATTCAATCTGTTTATTTTTTTAATTTTTGTGTCTAGAAATTGAGTATTAATATAACCACGTTCTAAGTAAAAGCAATTTTTTCATGACACTGAGATCATTATAAGGGATGACCCTCTAATGCAATGCAAAGTTGAGTCGGAATAGGGAGGAGTAAAATGGAAAATGAACGAAGAAAGTCAAAAGTGACGGTGAAGCATTGCAGGTTTCACTCTTTATAGAGCAAGAGTCCTCGAACAAAAAAATAAATGAAGTGCATATAATGATAGAACACAGTGTAACTAAGACGAAGAACTTAAAATGAATTTCCCAAACCAGTGCCAAACGAGTCCTGCGTAGTGGGATAAAAAAAATAATTTGAAGGTGCAGATACAAACATGATGTCATTGGCATGGTCTCGCTGAGCACTTTTCAAAAATATAATTAGTTTTCAAATAATTGGTTGCCTTTGACTCAAAAACGGTAGATTAGTATTTTAAATTTAACAAAATATTGCGTAAAATTTTTACAAAATATATAATATACTAAGTTTGTGTTGATATCCTCGAATAATTTTTTCGTTCCACAATACAGGACACGTTTAGCACCGGATTTAGAAATTTATTTTTCATCCTTCGCCTTAGTTACACTGCGCTCTATCATTATATACACTCTGTATCCTTGTAGCTTTCGATTGTTATTGTTTGCTCTAGGGTTCTTGGACTATTAGAGAAAACACCAATCGTTAACACGATCTATAATTTTGCAATCAAGAATCTTCCGCCTAGTGTTTTTGGTCATGTTCAAATTTAATAGCATATATTAGAGTCCAATTTACAAGAAAGGAGACAAACTCTGCTGTGAGAATTACAGAGGAATATTATTGTTGTGTACGTCCTATAAAATACTGATAAAAATAATTGAACGGCGTCTTAAGCCCCAAACTAATCAAATAATTGGCGAATACCAAGGCGGATTCAGAACCGGACGATCTACAACAGACCAGATATTCTTGGTGAAAGAGGTGCTTGAGAAATGCTGGGAATATAACACAGACGTGCACCAAATCTTCGTAGATTTTAAACAAGCATACGACAGTATCGACAGGAGCGTACTGTACCAAATCATGCTTGACTTTGGAATTCCTCCAAAATTAGTCCGACTATCAAGACTCACAATGACAAACACTGAATCCCAAGTTAGAATACAAACCGATTCCACAACCAGCTTTCGAGCGGAATGTGGTTTAAAGCAGGGAGATGGTCTAGCCCCCATGCTTTTCAACTTGGCACTAGAGTATGTCGTCCGAAAAATCCCAATAGACACCAACGGGACACTACTATTCAAGTCCACCCAACTAGTAGCATACGCTGACGACATTAACATTCTAGCAAGATCCTTCCCTAGTGCTAAGGAGGTATTTGTCAATCTTGACTCCGCCGCAAAAGAAGTCGGGTTGCGCATTAATGAAAGTAATGACGCAAACAAGAAGGAGAACGCCAATCAGACAAAACATAACAATTGCGGAATATAATTTGGAGAGTGTGGACAACTTCATATATCTTGGGGCTAATCTAGCAAAGGACGGTAATGAAACAGACGAAATCAAACGACGGATAATACTTGCAAATAAGACGTACTATTCGGTTTCAATAATGAAATCCAAGAAAGTGCACAGGAACAATAAGCTGCAGATTTATAAAACTATTTTACGACCTGTGCTCTGTTATGGCAGCGAGACGTGGACATTAACGCGAATTTCCGAAAATTCAATTAACGCATTTGAAAGAAAGGTCCTCCGAAGAATTTTTGGACCTGTGAAAGAAGGACCGGAATGGTGAATAAGATACAACCATGAGTTGTATCAACTCTACGACGAGCCAGAAGCTTCAACGTTCATCAACCTACGTAAACTGAAGTGGGCTGGCCATGTAGTGCGAATGGAAGATAGAAGAATCCCCAAACGTGCTCTGAAAGGCAAAGCGAGTGGTAACCGGCCAGTAGGCAAGCCACGAAAGCGATGGGAAGACTCGGTTGATGAAGATAGTGAAGCCATCTTAAAAATTAGCAGCTGGAGGACGACTTCAGGAGACCAAGGCCCAATTTGGGTTGTCGCGCCATTGATGATGATGATGATATTAGAGTTAAAATTTTTCAAATGGGAAACAAGGAAAACATGTAAAGGGAATTATTCAACACGCTAAAACTAATATTAAAATATAACAAAGTTCAGACATAAACGATTTGAAAATAAAATTAAAATAAAACGATGAGATGCCTTAAAAAATGTGCATCCTTAAAATAAAAGAAAACGGCTATGCCAAGCGGAAACTACAACGATTATAAACATTTTCGTAAAACAAAATTAAAATCGAACAACTTTAAACGGAAATAACTGATAAAAAAGATTAAAAAATCGTTTTTAGATAAAGGTAATTGAAAGTTCTAATGTTCGCTAACTCAAAACCACCGTATTTTCCTGAATTTTAGTAGTTTTTCTTTATTATTCTAATAATAAAGTGTGTTGGTCTACTAACACGCTAACCATTAGGCTGCATCCTGGCCCAATAACTTCACCAGCTAATGTTAAATTGGGCGTAACGACATGTTTTTGTGGATTCACGACAGCCAATTCTGGAGCGATAACCCTTTACCCTTTTTCGTATAAAATTTAATTAAGAAAAGCAAATTTTCGATAAACGCATTTTCGACGAAAAAGGAATTCTTTGCGTTCAGATAACCTTTGCCCCAAACCCAAAAGATTCTCCTTACAATTTTTGCCTCTTCTGAAACAATATGCATATTCGAAACTTACTCTCTCCCAATTAATGTCGATTGACTACTCAGCGAAAAATAAATATTCAGTATTTGACGATTAAAGAATGTTTGCGTAAGCCCTAACGCGGGATAATCGCGATGCATACATAAATAAACTGCCAGCAAGTCGGACGCAACTTTATTATTCTTGGGATAAGTTGAGGATGCCAGGAAAGTCAATATGCAGGTTAAAGTGGTTAAGGAAGACTGAGTGAAGGCATGCAAAATGTTTCAAAATGTTTAAATTGTGGCAAAATTTTAAGTTTGTACTTTTTTCCAGTTTTAATAAAAATCGACATAAAGCATTTACCAAAATTACACACTTGTATGGGAGGGGGTAGTATGAGTATACGGATCACCATAAAACGCCATAAAGCTTTTGCCGTACCACAAGGCTCTATACAGGGTCCATTACTGTTCAGCCTATTCATTAATGATTTGCCAAACGTACTGCAAGACTGTAATATTCATATGTATGCTGACGATGCTCAGCTTTACTTGATTAGACCGGTTGGTCGTATTGATGACTGTGTTGCGCGTTTTAATGACGATATCGCCAGAGCTTTTGTTTAGTCAACCAAAATAGATTAATACTTAATGAGAAAAAGTCATAATATATCGTCTAATATCCAGGAATTAAGAATCTTGAATCATTAAATGATCCTAGTGTTATGAGGAATGGTACATGTCATTTAGGAATTACACTAAACTCCTCTATGACCTGCTGCAATCATCTGTCTACCATTTTAAGAAAAGTGTACGGTGGTTTGCATCGGCTATGGCTTTTCGCTAGCATCTTGCTGCTTAGCATTCGGCTCAGACTTGTGAAATTCCTAATAATTCTTTTCTTCATGTATGGCAGTTTAATATTTCCTAGACTCGACTCTATAATGATTGCACACCCTTTGTTTTTCTATTGCGACGCCGTGATCATGTATCACTCTTCAAATTCGTTATACTTGGCTGTACGCTTTCGGTATACTTGAAACGTAAAATTCTCATATTTTTGTTTGGTGTTATTTATACAGGCGAGCCTTCTTATTTGGGTGACTTCATTATAACTTTGAACTCAACTCGACCTTAAACTTCTTGTTCCGCGTTTTTTCAAATCTGTAAATGAGTGCTCTTACTTCGTTCAAGCAATTAGACATTGCAATAACCTTCCTGAAAAGTTCGGCGTGCGGTTGATCCTAGTGCATTCAGAAAGCTTGTGTTGACAAATGTATTGCATTTTTTTTCTGCTTTTTTTTCTAATACTTTCACTTTTTTTTGTAATTCTCTGCTACTCATGAACTATTTTGAATAATTTTGCTGATTTTGCTGTTGAGTTTCTTTTATACTATTTTGTTTTAGTTTTTATTATCATTATTTTGCTACTATAAGTTAATTTTTTTTTCTTTCCACTTAATCCTGTAATTTACTGTACTTTTAAATAAGAATTTATAATCTTGTAGTACTACTGAATAAATATTTATCTACTAAACTAAAAGAGAAAGAAAAATCCACTACGCAACAGCTTATACGAATTGAAAGAAGTGTGATAAAGGTCTTAGCAGAGACCGAAACGTCACGAATAATAAAGCGTAACAGTGAAGAATCCGAAAATCTTCTCTTTCAATTTGAAATGCACTGTGAAAACATTCACCAAACCATCAGCTTATACGAAGTTTAAAACAAATTTGGAGAGGTCTAAGTGTGCATTGCGCTAAAAAATTGAGCCAAAGTAGTCAAAGAAGATGCCAGGCAATTATAGATTACAGCGGTGACTGGACGTCATATTAACATAGTTGCGAAATTAACATATAGGTACAATTTAAGAAATAAATATGAGTAAATTGGAATTTGTAGTATTCATTGCTTTTTTTTGAGACACGTTCTTCTTGAAAACACTGTAAGTCTTTTCGGTATGACTTATATTTTGAGATAAATGACTTTTTTTTTGTTATCGTCCGTTCGATCGCTTTCCTCTAACTTAAGAATGCTTTGACCTAGACGCTTCAAATTTTGTATACGTTAATTTTGCTCAAAAAGTAAGATTAAGTTAATGAATAGGCCAAATCCCCTCATCCTATCTATTCCATCCCATACAAAATATTATTGGCTTAATATTAGGAGTTGTTGGCTTAATATTTGGAGTGAAATTCTTTTTTGTTATTTGGAGTCTCAAATCAAAATCAAATACCTGTTAAGACCCCCTATAGGGGCATAGGACAGAAACAACTCTCTTCCAGGAGTCTACCGAATAAAAATTATTAGAGTGCTTCCACTCTTTCCCCGTATTCAATTAGAGCACGTTTACCTTAAAAATTCTTCTTCTTCTTCAATGGCGCTACAGCCCAATTCGGGCCTTGGCCTCCTGAGCTTCAGGTTCCTTAACATTTTCATTATTTATTGCGGACGAGTTGTTAGCTCTTCGCACAACCCACTATCTACGAATTTTTCATTTTCGTAGATTGAGGTAACCAAGGTATATTCAAGCAGGTAGTGTGCTTGGAATTATGCGTCGACCGGGATTTGAACTCACGACCTTCGCATTGTAAACCAAACACGCTAGCCACTAGACTACACCCTAGCTACACCTTAAAAATTGGTTTACTAGATTAACGCGTATGTACAAAAAAATTATGTGGGAGTTCTTAAAACGACTGAACTAATTTTCTCTTCTCTCACTTTAATGTGCTTTTTTGATTTGAGTCCTTTGACTGGAAAAATGGGTATGTTATATTTCGTGAATTTTTTCGCAGTTTGTATCGGAATTGGAAGAAGAGGTTGAGGGATTTATAAAAAAAACATAACAGGACTATGATTGGGCGTAAGGCCCAATCATGCGATACTCCAGATGAAGAGAATTTTTTTGATTTTAAGAAATTTTGTATGGGGAGTGGCAGAAGGGGTAACGGCATTGAACCAATTTTTTCACATCTTGCTAGAATTACTATCAGAATGTTTTTTTTTTAAATTTAAACTTGAAAAATTCAATAGGTAATGAGAAAATTAGTGTATTGGATTTCGTGGAATTGTGCAGTTTGTATGGGAGGTGGTAGAAGGAGTGGGGAATTCTTAGTGAGTTTTTCAGAGATAACTATACACATCATCCATTTGACATGTTTTCACTTGCAGATCAGTAGCATTCAAACTTTTTAGGAAAATCGGCTTTTTGAAAATTTGTGAAATTGTGTCATATTGTATGGGATTTTTTTTTTTTTTTATTTGGTCTTACTATAATTGTAAATAAATATTTTGTTCAAAATTTCAGCTCGATAAATTTTATACGTACTGAATAAATTCTTCTTCTTCTATAATGGCACTACAGCCCATATCGGATCTTGGCCTCCTGACATTCAGGCTCCTTAACATTTTTCATTACTTATTGTGGAAGGGTTGTTAGCCCTTCGTGCAACCCTCTTTCAACGAATTTTTAATTTTTGTAGATTGAGGTGACCAAGGTATGTCCAAGCAAGCAATGTGCTAGAATTATATATTGCGTCGACCGAGATTTGAACTCTCGATCTTCGCATTACAAGACCAACATGGTACCTACTAGGCTACACCCTAGCTAACTGAATAAATTGGTTTAGAGTATTTCATGAAAAAGTGCAGTTTGTATAGGAGGTAGTAGAAGGAGTAAGGCGATTCAAATAATTCTTATACTGTAAATTAAAATTGGAATAACAACATATTCCAAATTTCCGATCAAGGCATCCGCAAAGGAGCCCAGGTGCATGTGTTAGTTATACATAAACGCGGTGAAATATATGACGCAATTTTCGGTTAAACATTAGATAAAAGCAAGTTTAGTGTTTTGTGAAAAAGATGAATAAGACGAAATTACATTTATGTGCAATTTTTGGTACCTTCACTTAGAAACAAAAAATTTCGTACAGACATTCTTGCTGGCTACAAGAAAAAAATGTGTGAAATTCAAGAAAGTTAAATAGGAAAATCCCTAAATTAAAATGGTCAGTGATGACCATCCTCTGGATCTAGAAGTCAGAGAATTTGTTCAACACGATTTAAATTGATTTGTATTTTTGCAAAATCCTGCCGTCATGGATCTTAAAAAGTCGAAAATTTCCCTGACGATTTGATTTTGTAACATCTTGATCTAGAAACAACATACTGAGCTGGTGTGCTCAGGAAAATTGAAACCGTAAAATAAGGGGTAAAATTTTAATTTAATATGTGATGATACTCTCAAATACCAAAAAATATTTTGATGATCATAATTTCGTTCAAATATTTACAGTAAAATCTAAATTGCTTTATTTCATTTAAAAAAAAAGAAATAAATTATTTATGTCAAAAACACTTTGAAAACTATTGCGTCACAAAATTTTATTCAACTCGAAAGTCTAGGAAGCTTTAGAGATTTATTTTCACTTTAGAAGTAATAACAAATCTAATGGTATTTCAATAGAACGAAAAAAAAATTATTCTATGCGGCTGTTTTGCTTCATTATCTCCAGCAAATCTAGGGCCTTTTATAGTGTGCGAGAAAAGATTACTGCGTGTGATAAAATAGCTTTACTTTCCACTTATAATATTTAAATAACGCATATTATTCTTATCTATATTTTTTACATTAGTAATTATGTACTAAATTATGAAAAAGCAAGCAATAAATTTGATAAATTACTGGGATTTCTTTTTTTAAATAATTTCCTTCTTTCTTTTGATGGCAATCGTACAACTTTTTTTTTTCAGTTTTCTTTGTTATGAATTAAAGGAGACTAATTGCATTCGCGAAAAATTTCCACATTAGGTTTCTGAGGGTTTTCCGCTAATTGAGGTCCCAAGTTTGCGAAAAAAAAGTATGTTTCGTTATGACGTCTGACTGTGTGGCAACGTGTCTGAATGTCTCGACGATAACTCGAGTACGTCTCAACAGAAAAGGATGATAGTGATCGCAAAAGATCGGCTACATCGCTGGTTATACTAGGATTTTTTACGGTATCCGAACCCTTTAAGGCGTAATACAAAGTGAGATCGACATGGGTAAAGGAAACAAGAGGAAATAGGGAAGCTAGAAGGAAAACATAGAAGGGATAAGTCAGAAATGGCGATGGACGTTGTTTTTGTATTGTTGGGGATTGTACGCCGCTAGAAACAGATTGCCTAGAACTGCATTTCACATCATTAGCGTCCAAGAGATAAAGGACTGCCTAAATTTCACTCTTTCGCACGGCAGATACTTAACAGTATACTTTTGAGCGTATGTAGCTTGGCGAGTGCTATGAGGGTCATTTAAGAGTGGAGGTTTTAGGTCCTGTAGTGCCATACTACATTTACCATGGAAACATCTATAATAAATGCAGAGTACATTTTGGTTACGTTCAAGGGAATCTAAAGAAGCCGATACGTCTCCAATTGGACGGAATACGATTCAGTAACACTAGGTGTGATTTTTGGGCTGCAGCCCAGGCATGGGAGTTGTACTTAAGACGCGGTCTGATATAGGCCTTCAAGATGGTAACCAGCTCAGACGCAGAAAAATAATTATTATACTTCCGCAGAATACCTAAACATTTCGAGGCATCAAGAGCGATTTCGTAGATGTGTTGACTCCAATCAAGAAAATTGTTAAATTTTACACAAAGTAACGTAAAATCTGCAAAAGATGAAATCTTCACGCCACTGTAGGACATTATAGGCGGATGGAGGGACAGACGGACATCCAGTTTCGACATTTTTTAACGACAACAAATATTTCTGTGCCCTTGGCGACTCTGTGCGAGCAGTATTTCTTGGCGTTACAAACTTTAGAGCAAACTAATTATACTCTCAGATTTCATCTAGAGTATAAAAAGAAGCTACTGCAAGTTTTGTTCTGTGAAATCAAAAGTTTTCATAGATAATCATGATGAGTCATTAAAGTTATTCCACTCCATTTCAAAGCATCGACATTGAACTTTCAATTTCATATTTCAATAAATCGATTAATTTACTGCTCTAATTAGTCTATTACTTAGCTAATTCAAACTGCTACAGTTAATAGTCATCATGATAAGTAAATCTAAATCATAGACTAAAGATATTGTGAGATTAAAAAATTATAAACACAAGATATGAAGAGAAATTGAAATTAATTTTTTGAAGATTAATATCAGTTAGAAAGTAATTACAGTTTAAGAACAATGTAACTACAAACGTGTAGCTACATATAACTTTCTTTAGTTTAGTAATCCTTAAATATATTCATTAGTTAGTATGACTGCAAAGCAATAAATCGCACACAGCAGACACGATAGCAACATTACTCAACAATTTAAATATTGGGATACGCAGTTTACAGAGTTTGGGAAGGCTTCAAGCATCGCTCTAAAACGGTAGGAGATAAATCATGTGAATAATCTGCATACTTAGTCCATAATACTCGTTGGCCTATGAAACATACGGGATTAAAGTACGAATTTATATCTAGATACTAATCGGTACAGGTAATTGAACTGAAAATATGCTAAGGCTTTGTAACGAAATCTCTAATAATTTTATTGATTAGATAATGAATAGATTCACTTTTTCTTGTAATTAAACGATATCTTAAATTAACATTTACTTTTACTCAAGGTATATTTAAACTTGAACTTGACTCAGTGCTTACACAACAAAAAAATTAAACGGCTTACGCGCATTTTATATCGAAAAACACCTTGAATAATTTTTAGATACGAATTCAACGAAATATTTATCATAAATGAATTTTTGTAAATGGAAAATATTTGGACAAGAATACAAATCATTAGGAAAGATAAATTACTTATTTTTTACCGAAGAAAAATCTGAGAAAAAAGAAATAGGATATAGAAATAAATTGTAACAGAAGAGCAGCTATTATATCAAGAGCTTTAACTTATTTGGTACCATGAAAAATTAAGGCATCCATTTTCTAATCAAACATACCGGAACTACGATTGCAACTAAATGTGAATCGTACAAATAAAATAAGGATTTTGTTCACTGATCTTGCCAATTTACTCGGAAAATGAATGTAACTTGTGAAAAAAATAATTTGGTTTTCTTGATTTTGAGTGCTTTTGATTTTGATTTTGAATGTTGTGTGAAGGTTAATGTTTATTAAAAATAAAAAATAAATAGATTTTTGTGTTTTTTTTGTGATTTTAGATCAACTACCCCCTCAAAAATCATTATATATGGTTTGGTGAATGTTTTCACAGTGCATTTCGAAATGAAAAAAAGATTTCCGGATTCTACACTAAACTGCAGTTTGATAAAGGTCTCAGCAGAGACCGAAACGTCACGAATAATAAAGCGTAACAGTGTAGAATCCGGAAATCTTTTCTTTCATCATTATTTATGTATTGTAAGAGAGTTAAGAGGTAACGACATTCAACTAGATTTTTCATATCATATTATAGTTGCTATCATAATAATTTTTACCAGATTTGATTATTCATAATTTTGATATGTACTGAAGAAATTGCTCTTATTGAAAGCGGGACGAAGGAATAAGGATAATGGGTTACATTTTTTTGGTCTTTCTAACAACGCTACTGAAATATTTGATAAATTTTTACTCGACAAACTTAATACGTACTGAAAAAAATATTTTTTTGTTTTTCGTGGATTAAAGTGCAATTATGTAGGAGATGGTAGAAGTAGCAAAGGTAGTCCAATAATTTATCACGACACCATTATATTACTAATTTTAGATCTCTAGGCATTCTTAATTTTCAAGGAAATTGGCATATTGTAAAGTTACGGAAATGTGTTTTTTTTTTCAATGTTTTTTGACGCAAAGGGAGCCTGAGAGCGCGGACGAGGTGGTGAGTAAAACACGAGAGGTAAATGAACAAATACTTTATTGATACTGATGGTAGACTACGCGTTATCGTGAACTGCGATTAAGAAACTGAGATTAAAAACAGAGATGGAATGCGCGACTGCGACTGATTTTTATCCCATCTTTTTGCTGACTCCACGGCGTGTCTCGTCGCGTACTTCGAAATCCACTTGTGCGTGATAAGCACAAATCAATTGCTGATCGTGCGCGTTGTCGGGCATGCCACTTGATAGTTTCTTCGTTGTATATCTAGCGATATGCACAAAAGGACCGTTTGCTTGTGCGCGATAAGCACGTACACGTCTGATGTTATGGATCCTGGAATGTGTCGACGACGTCGTATCGCCACAGAGCTACTGTATTAACTTCGGACTGGAACCATGGTTATTTTCGTTATTTAATGGTTATTTTTTGTACAACCACAGTATTTCGCTTTTACCACTGCGATACTATTGGCAATCATCTCAATTTTTGATTTCCAAAGCTTCTAAAGTTGGTTCTGTGTGTGCGCTGTTTCGACATGACTACCAGCCATGCAAGAATGAATGGTATCTCTTATTACACATATTTACATTCTAAATAGTATTATTACTTCTTCCAAAATCGGAATCCGTGGCCATGCTGTCGTCTTTTAATTTAATTTGGTATATTTTTCAAGGCTGTTTCAGACGAGTATAAAACACATTTCAAATTTGGTGCAGTAAAAAAGGCTCTTATCAGACCACTTCCTTCTTTGTTAGACCTTCTGCCATTTGAAAACTCTATTACCTCCAACGCATTATATCTTAAGCTTAGGAATTTCATTAAGTTTGTAAGTTTTTCGACTTCTCCAGGCCTTAGTTGTTCGTAAAGTTTTGTTGTTTATGGAGTGGAAACAGCCTATCGCAGTGTCGCAAAGGTTTCGAACAGCTGACGCTGACTTATTCGATGAGGACGGTGTAGCAAATAGTGTTTTCAAGTTATACACCCCTTCATCATCCAAACGCGCAGCAGCAAAGTTCCGTGCTTTCAAGTGATTCATCTTCAATGGTGCAACAACTCGAATTGGCTTTTGAAGTCGTCGCTTCTAATCAACTCGATCACAAAACTGCTCCCATCAGCTGCTAATTATACCTTAGATGAAATTTGAGAATATTATAAATTTGCTTTAAAATTTGGTACGCCATGAAATACTGCTCGCACAGAATCGCCAAGGGTACAGAAATATTTGTTGTTGCTTAAAAATCTCGAAACCGGATGTCCGTCTGTTCATCTGTTCATTCGCTCTCTAGCTTCAGATCGCGTTTAGCTACGATACTACGATTTTGTACACGTTATTTTTGGTGAAAAGGTAAGGTCAAGTTCGTGAACGGGCCAAATCGTTCCACTCCTTCTACCCACTCCCATCCAAAATGACACAATTTCGAAATTTGACAATAAATAAATGTTTTCGAAAAGTCTATAAGCTATTGATCTGAAATTTGGCACATGCATATTATTTTTATGATGATCTTAATGTATTGTAGTAAAATTATTTGAATTCTTTTACTCATTCCACCACCTCCCATACAAACTTCACTTTTTCATGAAATACTCTCAATAAATTTGCTCAGTACCTATAAGATGAATAGAGCTAAAACTGTGCACAAAATATTTAGTAAGAATTATTAGTAAGACTGAAAAAAATTGGACGACTAGCCTCACTCCTTCTACCCCCTCCCCTTCCATATAATATGACACAATTTCACAACTTGACAAAAAGTCGATTTTCTTGAAAAGTATGAATGCTGATTATCTGCAATTTGAAACATTTCAAATGTTATGTTATTTCTGAAAAAAACCATTAAGAATTCCCCACTCCTTCTACCACCTCCCATACAAACTGCACAATTTTACTAAAAACAATGCACTAATTTCCTCAGTACCGACTAAATTTTTGAATCTTAAATATTATACATATGTTTGTTCCAGTTGAGTTTGCTATCAAGTATCATACCTAAATATTTTACCACATCTGAAAAGGGTATTGACGTTCCATTTATAGAAGGAAGTGTTATGCAAATTTTCCTTTTATTCGTAAATGGTACTGTTCAAGATTCGCTTGAATAAAAAAAATAAAACCTAAGAATATCATTTTTAATATTGTCTAATAATTAATTACTGTCATTTAAAGATTGCCTCTACTGTAACACAACTATGTATTTGCATTGAATTCAAATTAAATTGTAGTTCGGGTCTCTTGGTTCCTGACCGTCGGCTAGAACAGGCCTGTCTGCAGCTATCAACCCAAAAGGTGTTTTTTTTTATTTACAAATCCAAACCATTTTCTGCTCCGTCGAGTCGAATATTTCCCCAATTATAATCAAGGTTAAGTATAAGTACCGAACCGGGATCTTTGTCTGCTTTGTCTGAGTGACGTGTTTTTTTTTAATTGTTTACATTACTTTGTATGCGCTACGGCTTTTTGGCAACGTCCAAAAAGGATGTATTGCGAGCAAGGCGCGGAAATGTTAAAGCCTATTTAACAAAGCTTGCAAACTTCCTGTCGAATTCTTCAGAAAGTTCGATTGAAGAGCTAACGGCTCAAGACGAAAAACTGGAAGAATGTTGAACTTATTATGCACAAATCCTAGATGAGTTAATGGCTCTTGCCGATGATCTAGGAGAATTTGTGGAAGATCAGTATAGTCTAGATTTTGAAAACAGGCATTTCGCGTGTAAATCGCGAATTTCTAGTTATATTCGGACATTAGGAAACGAAGATCGAAAAATTCAAACCGTGAAAGTGGCCCCTCGCCAGCGTTAGGTAACGGTCAACCCTCGTGGCCTACAGATCAGTTAAAACTCCCTCCATAAAAACTGAAACAGTTTTCTAATGAATCAAGTGAATGGATGTCGTTTAGGAACTTATATGTGAGCACGGTACATGAAAACTCAAATTTGACTTCATGTCAAAAGTTCCATTACTTAAAAACTTTTCTCGCGGGCGATGCATTGAATTTGCTTAAGCGGCCGTACCTACCATCGGTCGATATCGATTTCAAACTATTTTGCCTACGATTTAAAATCGAGCGAGTAAATGATTTTGTTCTCTCTGAACACTTTTTCGTGTCGTAATTTGCTCGACTTCTAGCCAGTCGTACATGCTGTTTTTCCACATCGATGCGGGAAGATGTGACTAAAGGAATGTGCAAGAATAAAGAGGAAGTGGAAATAAAAGCGGGGAAATAGGTCGCGAAGGAATAAGGAAAGAAAATGATGCATTGGAAAAAATACAAACACAAAGTTATCAACAAGCATAGGTCAATGGATTTCTCATCATTCACCACCTACGAACTTTGATCTGCGACAACACATACGAAGAATGCAAGCGATCATTGAAAGTGCGAAGGGGAAAAGACAAAACATCTTGTAAAAGAGACCAACCGATTGAAAAATCGGCGTGGACCGACCTCTGCTCTGGTCGCCGTCTCAAGGCATACTGAGTTTCAATTTTCCCTGCGAAATTTACTGATTGGTTTTCAAAGAATTATGATGTATTTTTTATGAAAACTAATACCGAACTCATTGAATAAGCTTAACAACTTTCTATTCTTCGATATCAGTGTTAAACAAATTTCATAGCCATCAGTTTTAATACATAAATTCGAACAAAAAAATCAATAAGAAATGCTCTTTTTTAACTCCATTTATTATTAACAAAACTTATAAAAATCGAAAATGTTCTTCCGTCAAGCACTTGTCGCAACCTTTTCCTATTGTTATTGCAAAAAATAATATCTAGTCGTCGCCTGACTTATAGGTCATAAGTCGCACCGAAAAGTATAGTTTTTCTCATTTTTAAGAAACCGAACCCGGAGTTATGCTGTATACTTTTTCCTAAACATAATTTTAAAAATTTCTTTCCAACATGCTGTTGTAAAATTAACAAGAACTAAAATTATAAAAACAAATTTTCATTATATTGAGTGCTTTGTCAGGAATGTCTGTGCGAAAATAGCCATTTTTGCACGAAATCGTCGTTTCGGTATGTATGGCCCCTTAAGCATCTCACAATATCCAATACAAAGTATAAAGAAGCGTGGGAAAAATTGAACAGTCGTTACGATAGAAAGGATCACTTCGCGAAATCGTTCATAAAACGTTTTATGACTCTTCCAAACCTTACCTCGTCTACGGCTAACGGTTTACGTAAACTAAGTCGTAAGAAGCTTACGTGCGTTAGATTCTAAAGCGGAAAGTAGAGATCCGTGGTCAATTTACGTTTTACTAACTAAGGTAGATGAAACTACTCAGCAAAAGTGGGCAGAATTAGAAAAGGAAGAATTCCCTTCTCTCAGTGACTTTCTTGATTTCCTGGAATCGCGTTGTGATATGTTAGAATCACTTCATCAACCAAAAACTCTTTCTCAAAAGGTAGTACAGGCAAGAAACTTCCATGTGTCATCAACCAACACTTCGTGTCCAAAGTGCAAACAGGATCATTTGTTACTTTCATCGATCGATGATAAACGCGCGTTTGTTAGACAAGAAAAACTGTGCTATAACTGTCTTCGGGTCATGCATCCAATAACTGTAAATCAAAACACCGTTGTCGCATATGTGATAAGCCGCATCACACAATCTTTCATTCTCCCTCGAACTCTGAAAGCGGGACAACTTCGTTGTCACCCAAACAAACAATTAGTACTCTTCACTCAACCCCGACATCTCGGTCTTGTAGAATTAATTTATTGCCTACGGCCATAGCTTTGGTCCAGGATCGTCATGGAAACAATCAACATTGTCGTATTCTGTTAGATTTCGACTCACAAGTATCATTTGTGACGGAACCATGTATTCAAAGGCTTCAACTCTCTCGAACAAATGCAAGAATTCCAATCAAGGGTTTGTCCTCAGCTAGTGCAGGAGTTACTAGAGGACAAACTACTCTCTTACTGCGGTCGATCTACAATGAAAGCTCAGTAGAGATCTCGGCATTTGTAGTTAATCGAATTAGCTCATCATTACCCAACTTTCCAATCAATCGGATGGAATTTAATTAGCTGTTGCATCTGCAATGGGCAGATCCAAACTTTCATGTATCAGGACAAATCAATATACTCATTGGAGCTGATAAATTTCTGAATATTATACAACCGGAGGCTACCTGTAATCTTAATGGAGCCATCTCAGCAATGTCAACAATATTTAGTTGGGCTCTCTCTGGACAGACCAATAATATTCTGTCACCCAACTCGGTCTCAAGTCACTTAGCACTTGAAGACATTGATTCAAATCTTAGATGCTTCTGGGAATTGGAAGAAACCTCATACACTCCAACTCTCAAAGATGAAGATTCTCAAGCAGAAACCCACTTTGTTAAAACACATTCTCGTTCAGCTGATGAAAGATACGTCGTCGAATTACCTTTCAGAGATCAGAATGTGAATCCTCTTGGCGAATTCTTCTCCAAGGCGACAAATCGAATGAAGGCTATGGAACATCGCTTTCATAATAATCCGTCATTAAAAACAAACTATGTAAATTTTATATCGGAATACTTAGAACTTGGTCATATGAAGCCCATACCTGCAGCAGAAGTCACGAAGCCTACTGAAGAGTGCTTCTACTTACCTCATCATGCAGTTTTTAAACAAGAAAGTACCACTACCAAAACTAGAGTCATTTTTGATGGTTCATCGAACACCTCGTCTGGCATTTCACTAAACGACTGCTTATTAATTGGTCCATCAATTCAAAGAGACCTATTTTCACTTTCACTGTCTACGATTTCGTAAGCATCAATATGTCTTTTCAGCGGACATCGAAAAGATGTATAGGCAAATTTGGATTGCTGATCATCATCAGGATTACCAGAGAATCGTGTGGAGAGATGATCCTCGTAAACCTTTGCAACATTATCGCCTACGAACGGTAACGTATGGAACCTCGGCTGCTCTATACCTTACCATACGAACATTAAAGCAACTTGCTACTAACTACAAAAACGAATTACCGGAAGCTGCTGCTGTAATCGAAGAAGATTTCTACGTGGATGATGTGCTGCCAGGAGCTGATACCGTCGAAGAAACCATCGAACTTTGCAGACAATTAATTGTTTTATTGTCTAAAGAAGGCTTTAATCTACGAAAGTAGAGCTTGAATTGCTGGAGCCTTCTTACAACACTTCCAAGTGAAATATTAGAATCTTCACCTATAGACTTTGAAACAAACTCAACGAAGGTATTGAGACTTCGTTGGAATCATGCACCCGATCAATTCATGTTCAGTGTTTCATTGTCCAAATATACAAAATGTTCAGAACGTCAGATACTGTCAGACACGTCGAGAATATTCGATCCACTGGGATTCTTAGTACCGACAACAATCCTTTTGAAATTACTATTTCAAGAACTATGGCTACGCAATGTTCACTGGGATGATGAAGTCCGAATCGATATCTCGACTCGGTTTGTTGATGTTCGAAATCAATTTTCGCGTTTAAATAGCTTAAGAATCGCGCGTAAAATAATGTACTCTAATGATTACGAATATCATGGATTTTGTGATGCCTCGGAAAAGGATTCCGCCGTGGTAATATATTGTCGTAGTGTCGGTACGGAAGAAAATCACGTCGTGTTAGTGGCAGCAAGGACAAGGGTTGCACCTTTGAAACAAGTTACTATCGCATAACTTGAGCTATGTGCAGCGGTACTTCTCAGTCGTTTATTTGAATCATTAAAGCTTTCATTACAGATAAATGATGCAGAGTTTTTTTGCGTGGACTGATTCTAAAATTGTTCTGGCGTGGCTATCGGTTCAACCACGCTCACTGAAGACATTCATGGCTAACCGCACATCAAAGATCTTAGACACACTGCCCCGATCGTTTTGGCGACACATCTCATCGCAAATGAATCCTGCTGATTGTGCATCCAGAGGGCTTCTACCAACAGCCTTATTGGATCATTCACTTTGGTGGCACGGTCCACCATGGTTAAAATTTGATCTTGCTACATACTTGAAGCAAGATATAGAACTATCAAACACTGAAAGTTGTTCAGTAAATCAAGGTAAAAAACAATTAATCACTCCTGAGACACATGCGATTGTTTAAGGACATTTTCTTCCAACCTTATTGGAACGAATCTCATCCTGGACAAAGGTGATTCGCATAATTGCATATTGTAAACGATTCATACAGTATCTCCAAACGAGTGCACATACTAAAAATGCACTAAATACAAGTGAATTGACTGAAGCAAAAAACATTTGCCTCAGATTTGTTCAACCAACGTCATTTCCTTCGGAAATTCGTGCACTTAGCTCCGGTCACGAAGTTTCATCAAAAAGCAGTCTAATAAAACTTACACCGATAATAGACTCGTGTCAACTCCTTCGCGTCGGTGGGCGCTTAGAACACTCCAACCTTCCATATGGGGTAAAACATCCTGTAATACTGCCAAGGAATCATTGCATCACACAATTAATCGTGGAACATGCTCACCAGAAGTATCTGCATGTCGGCAGTGTTCACCATTTTGAAGCAGGAGTTTTGGATCATCGGCTGTCGGAATTTAGTCCGGAGAGTTGTTTTCAACTGCATTCCCTGCTTTCGCCAACGCAAGGAAACCTCAAAACAACTCTTGGGTCAACTACCACGGGAAAGAGTGACATACTCCAAGCCATTTTCTCGCGTTGGATGTGACTATGCGGGACCATTAACGCTTCGATTATCACGTGGCAGAAATCCTAAATTCATCAAATTCGCTTTGTTTGTTTGCTTCGTCACAAAAGCGATTCATATTGAACTTGTCTCCGACTTATCAAGTAAAGCCTTTCTTGCCGCATTACGACGATTTGTTACTCGACGGGGCAAATGCACCGAATTCTTCAGCGATAATGGCACAAACTTCAAGGGAGCACATCGTGTTTTAACTGAAATGCAGAAACTCGTCTCATCATCTCAATACAATGAAACTATTACTGATGCCCTTGCAATTGACGGAATTGCTTGGCATTTCATACCTCCTTCAACTCCGCACTTTGGTGGACTATGGGAGTCCAATGTCAAGGCAATTAAACTGCACCTAAAACGAGTCATTGGAAATCAAATACTAACTTATGAGGAAATGAACACGCTACTTGTCCAGATAGAAGCGCTACTTAATTCAAAGCCACTATTTGCTGTTTCAGACAGTGAATTTGAAATACTCACTCTAATTAGACAAACTTATACTTCTCTTCCAGAGCCGTATTTCCCAGAGACCGTTAATCTTCGTTCGAACTGGAAACTGTTACGACAACTATTGCAAAGTTTTTGGAAGCGGTGGCATCAATCATACATCACATCATTGTAATCTCGGCAAAAGTGGTGTCACTCCAGTTCCAATCTTCTACCCGGAACCCTTGTTGTTATCAAGGATGATCATGCTCCGCCAGCCAAATGGCCACTCGGTATAATCCTAGAATGCTATCCAGGAACAGATGGCAAAACTCGTGTAGTTAACGTTAAAACGAAGAAGGGAATTTTTAAAAGGCCAATCACCAACCTGGCTATTCTTCCTATTCCTGATAGACCGAAGTCTGTCAGAGGGCCGGAGGATGTTCAAGATGCACTTGAATAAAAAAAATAAAACCTAAGAATATCATTTTTAATATTGTCTAATAATTAATTACTGTCATTTAAAGATTGCCCTTCTCTTGGTTCCTGACCGTCGGCAAAAACAGGCCTGCCTGGAGCTATCAACCCAAAAAGTGTTTTTTTTTTTTATTTACAAATCCAAGCCTGGTACTATCTCAGTCTTACTTGGGTTAATTTTCAAGTTCTTAGACTGACACCAGTTCATTATCACTTCCAATGATTGTAGCCTTTCTGACAAAGTTACATCATATTTGCCTCTAATTGTTATAACAAGGTCATCTGCATATCCTATTACCTCGTAGCATTGGTCTGTTAGACGGTCTAGGAGCTCATCTACTACGATTGACCAAAGAAGTGGAGATAATACTCCTCCCTGGGGACAGCCCCTAAAGGTCTGTGCAGTGCTACCACCTAGATCCGCGGTTGTCAATCGGCTCCTTAGCATGGCATATATCCATTTTATCGTGGCCGACTAAAGTCCTTTTTTCCTAGCTGCCGCTATTATGGCATCATGTGGAGTATTGTCAAATGCTCCTTCAACATCTAGGAATGCGCAAAGGGCAATTTCTTTGTAGTCTTTAGTCTTTTCTATTTGTCTAACTAGACCATGAAGTGAATCTCGATATTAAGCTAACTATGTTGAAAGGTGTCAGCAGAGATTGAATATGAATATTGGTCATATGTTAAAGAGTTCAGGATGCATCACTAAACAGTAGAGAACCCAGTTGACTCCCTTGAGGAACAACTGATTCTGCATCAAAAGTGAAAAAAATCACACTACCTATTTTAACTATAGATTAAATGACAATTTAATATGCCTCAATACAGGCCCGCTCCAATTTCAATTAATTTAAAACCAAAAAAAAATTATTATAATGTATAAACAATGACTAAAAAGTCCGATTATTACTCACTTACCCTATACCTGTGAAAAATTAAAACGATATGAAATTGATAAGATAATTGATAGAGCGATATCTCTTCTTGAAAAATTTTCAGTGAGAATTAACAAATATATAGGAGACGAAACGCTGTACAATGTAAACTGGGCTTTTTCTGATAAGATAAAGCCCAGGTTTTATTTTAATATTTCTGTGTTTTTTTTAATAAGAAAACTCTGTTTATTATTTCTAGCAAGAAGCTATCGCGACAGTTCGCTAACTCCCTGTAGAATTTAGCACGTCTTGGTCGGTAAGTTTTAATCCGGGCGCCATTCGTTTTTCGTTCAGCGCGTATTTATAATCCGTCGTGAAAATTTTTTTTCGAAATTTCCTATCAATGGACATTACGACGAATCGACCTGTTTTAGCCGTATCGCGAATTTCGAAAGGTGCAAAAGCGATGTGATGGATCGAGTGCCGGTTACGACGTATCGCGAAGTCCTTGCGGCTGGGACGAAAGTGCCACGAGGAATAGTGTCAGGGGCCCGGGTCGAACAGCGGATTGTTAAGAAGCATCTCGAACAGAAATATCTACTTTGCGGATTTGCTATTCATGTGATTTTCACCCTTATCCAAATTTTGGCTTAACGTTTGAAATATTGTTGCTTATCACAATAATTGGTTTTTCTCTTTCTCTCCCGTCGTATAGGCATGTCTTGCATCACCTGTTTACCTATACGGTATACTCGTTGATAGCCAATCGGATCATATCATACGAGTTTGGCCGGCAATCTTATTTCAGGCCGTCTGTCAGGTTTGTCAATCGTTTCTGCAACATACGGCCGATCAAAATCAAACTGGAAAGGTCCATGCAAGTCAAATCGATAATCGCAAAGCGATTTTGGTAGCGACGCTTATCATCTGCACGGCGATCACTTTATCGGGTTTCCTGTTCTCACCGTCGTGGATTAAGCCAACAACGACTACGGAGGTCGTTGCTGTTATCGTTTATGGTTTATTTGGAGGTAAACAACTTGTTTTAATTTTTATGAGAGCCTTAATTCAACTATGACTACAAGTTAACAATTACAAGTTACATGTTATATTTGCGTGCATATGGATTTATCATGGGGTGTTGCGAATATGATTTTCAATGAAACTAATTATAGGTTGTAGGGTAATAAAATCACATAACTCTCTGTTCAAACTCATATTTCTGTTCAGTGTGGTGCCGAAACAAAGATCCAACAATTCCTAAAAACTGACTCATTCAGTTATATACTACTTAAATCTTAGCTTTGCAAAAAAACACAACAAAATTATTATGATTGGGCGTAAAGCCCATTTTTGAATGGGTGGTGGTGAAAGGAGTGGAGGGAGGTTTATAATTTTTTAATCACACTGATCTAGGTATGCAAACGTTTCGTGTTGAATTTAATGTTTACATAGTTTCATAGTTTTAAAAAAAAAAATTTAGAAATTATGTTATTTTGTATGGGAGGTGGAAGAGGAGTGGAAGATTTGAAAACTGCTTATAAAATTTCTAATCACCTTGCTTTGTTTCACTTTTAAAGCCGATAGCTCTCATATATTCGTAAGGGTAATGCTTTTCCTGAATTTCTATTACAGAAGAGTATATTCGTGAAGAGGGGTGTGTAGGGGGGGGGGGGGGAGGTAAGAAGAATGATGAGAACCTGACAATTTTCTCAGCTTTCATTGTAATTAACAACAGAACAATTCAGCTAAAGTTTCATGTTTCCACCTTATTGCAGTTTCAAATGAAATTACATGTTTTTTTTAAGACATCAAGTACCACTTAGGGTGTCCCCCTATAATGCATTGCACAGTTAAGTCGATAAAGGAAGTGGATTAAAATTTGGTGTATTATGGATATTCGGATGGAAAGAGATGGAAATGACGGTGAACAACACACATCTTGAAGGACTGGAGGTTATACCCTTTCGGAAAAACGCTAGCGAACAATGCTTTCCAGAGTCTGGATGTTCGGGGAATGAATAACCGCCTAAATTTCACTATACGGGTAGATAACAGTTTGACAGTATACTCGTGCGCGCTTTCCGCTTGACGAGTATGTCGTAGAAAAGTGTAAAGTGAATAAGTGCGCATAGTTCCGAATTGCATTTACTATGGAAGCAGCGATAGTAAAAGCTGAGTACTCCGATATTTCTGCGATGCTCGAGGGATTCAATAGAAGCCGTAATGGTTTCATCTCCAATTAGTCGGGTCCAAGGTGAGTTTTGGGAGCCCCAGCCCAAAGATGCGAAGTCGAATGTAGGCCTTGTAGATGGTAGCTAAGGCGTGAGGCGTAAGGTATTTTTTGCATTTGCGAAGAATACCTAGGCATTTGGGCGCTGAAGGACAACTTCAAAGATGTGTTGACTCCAATCGAGATAGTTATTGAACTTTACAACTAAGAGGAGAAAATCTTCGGAAGAGCAAAGTTGTACGCCATTAAAAGTTACATTAGAAGACGACGCTGGAACATCACGTTTAAGGGCAAGATGACGGGCCTGTGTCTTAGCAGCATTGAACTCTACTCTATTTTTCCTGTCCCATTCCAGGATTAAATTGGGATCTGAGCTCTGCGAACGGAATAACTCTCTGCGATTGGAAGCAACAGAATGCTTGTTTGATTTCGCAGCAGAGTCAAATTCGTAGGTGCTATCTAAAGTACTGTCATCTGCAAAACTATGGATTGAATTCAGAATAGAAGACAAGAGATCATTAATAAATACTAAGAACAGAGTCGGCGATAAGACAGAACCCTGAGGGACACCGGAATTGATTGGGAAGGAGGAAGAAGTCCTTAGCTTCCAATGGCGCTACAGTCCAAATCGGACTTTGGCCTACTGAATGATTTGCTTCCATCCATCTCGGTTCAGTGACCGCGTCCTCCAGTTAGAAAATCTTAGCAGTGATTTGCTGTCTGCGCCATCTTCCAGCGCTTCCGTGGTTTTCCGACCGGTCCTTGTCCGTTGACTTTCCCTTTTAGTGTGCGTTTGGGAATTCTTCCGTTATCCATACGCTCCACACGACCAGCCCATTGTAACTTCTTAAATTTTATGAGGGTTGACACTACTGGATTGTTGAAGATGGCATACAATTCTCTATTGTATCATATTCTCCAGATCGAGTCTCCCCTCACAGGTCCGAAGATTCTTCTGAGGACCTTTCTTTCAAAGGCGTTAAGTATTTTTTCGGACGCCTGAGTTAAAGGCCACATTTCGCTGCCATAGCATAGCACAGGTCTTATGATGGTTTTGTATAGCTTAAGTTTTGTTTTCCTGTGCACGTTCTTGTTTTTGATTATTGGAAGTACCGAATAATAAGTCTTGTTTGCCATCATTATCCTTCTTTCGATTTCGATGGCTTCCATCCTTCGATAGGTTCGCCCCTAGGTATATAAAGTTGTCTACGTTTTCTAGGTTATAGTCTCCTACCGTAATATTTTGTCTGATTGGCGTTTTTTTCCTAGTTCGCGTCATAATTTTTGTTTTGTTTTCATTAATACATAGCCCAACTTCCCTTGCTACCGAGTCAAAGTTTACAAATACCTCCTTGGCACTCTCCAGAAATCTTGCAAGGATATCTATATCGTCGGCATATGCTACAAGTTGTGTGGATTTGAAGCATGGTGTTCCCTTGGTGTCAACGGAAAGTTTCCGAACAACATATTCGAGTGTCAAATTGAACAGCATTGGTGCGAGTCCGTCACCTTGCTTAAGGCCGTTGTCTGTTTTAAAACTGGAAGTCAAATTGTTTCCCACTCTGACTCGTGACAAAGACTCGCTCATTGTCATTCTTGTAAGCCGAACCAGTTTCGGTGGGACTCAAAACTCTGACATGATTTTATACAGTACGCGCCTGTCGATACTATCGTATGCTTGCTTGAAGTCAACAAATATCTGGTGCACATCAATATTATATTCCCAGCACTTTTCCAGCACCTGTTTAACTGAGAATATCTGGTCCGTGGTCGATCGTCCAGCTCTAAATCCGCCTTGGTATTCACCAATTACTTTGTCAGCAAGTTTTCACCAATTACTTTGTCAGCATATATCCAGAATTTTTGTCAAGATTTTATAAGACGTACACAACAGAGAAATTCCTCGGTAGTTTTCGCAGCAGAGTTTGTCACCTTTTTTATAAATTGGACAAATGATGCTCTTGCGCCAATCTTCAGGAAGTGTTTTCTGCGTGATTAATCTATGTAGGAGATGCGCTATGCAGGTGTCGCCGGTTTTCAGGAGCTCAGCTGGAATTTGATCAGTGCCCGGGGCTTTGTTGTTTGGGTGGTTCCTCAGGGCTGTTTTTACTTCATCGAGTGTGGGAGGACTCAAAGAGGATCCGTCATCAGCTTCTTGTAGTCTTATCTACAACTGTGTTTGCTGCTGCTGTTCGTGTGGGTGATGGGCTCGGATTAAGAAGGTGTTCGAAGTATTGCGCCCATCTTAATTTTATACCTTCCGCATTACTTATAACGTTCCCTTCTGCATCTTTGCAGAGGGTCATTTTCGGTTGGTATTCTTTTAACAAGGGAATACGCGGCTCTTGTGTTGTGTAATCTAAATTGTTCGTCCATGTTTTTAATTTCGTCATTATTGTACTTCCGTTTTTTTTTGTCGGCATATTTTGTTTGCAAATCGTCTAAGATCCTTGTATTTGTCCCGTTTGGCCCATGTTGGCCGTTCTGTTAATATTTTGTAAGCCTGATTTTTTCGGTATAAGGCATCTTGGCATTCGCAGTCGAACCAGTCATTTCTTTTGCGCCGGGGTTGTTGTCCTATCACCTCTTCTGCGACAGATGTAATGCCATCTTTGATATTTTGCCACATTTCTTCTATTGGTATGCTGGCCTTGTTGTTCAGTATTGGTGCGAAGTGCCTCTCTAAGGCTGATACGCACTTCGCAACTACTTTCTCATCCTTGCGTTTTCCTATGTCGAATTTAGGAACCGGTGGTGTTTTTGGGTGTTCTCGGTTTGCGATTCGACATCGGAACTTGGTCTTTACCAAATATTGATCTGTGTCGCAATTAGCACCGCGACATGTGCTGCTGGCAAAATCAGTCAGTCTCTGGCCGTTGTAGTTACTAATATCATAGAGACTGTGCCTTCCAATTGTCCCTATGTACGTTTCTTCTTTGCCCACTTTCGTGTTAAAGTCACCTAATACTATTTTAATATTGTTCCTTCCGTCGAGTCGAATGTTGATTGTAGGGTGCTGTAGAAATCGTCTTTAACTTCGTCGTCTTTGTCTTCCGTTGTGGCATGGACATTAATAAGCCAAACTTTAAACAATTTTGTCTTGATGCGGATTGCACACAATCGTTCATTGACGGGTTTGAAGTTGGTGACCTGGTGTTTAAACTTGTTGTCGACGACAAACGCAACTCCAAACTTCCGGCTTCCCGATGATTTCCCACTTTTGAAAATTCTGTGCGATCTAATGTCAGTAATCTCGCTACCTAACAATTTAGTTTCTTGGAGTGCATTTATGTTTATATTGTATTTGGCTGCCTGTTCCAGAAGCGCTCTCACTGCTTCTGCTCTGTACAGGGATCGCACGTTCCAAGATCCAGGAGGAAGAAGTAACGCCATCTAATACTACTCGTATAGTGCGTTTGGACAAGAAACTCTCAATCCATTGAATGAGGATAACATCAAGGACAATGACCGTGAACTAAACAGGAAGACATTCATGCCAAACTCTGCCAAAAGCTTTTGCAATGTCAAGCGCAAGAACTTGATCTTCGAAGTATTTATGCAAGCAAGAGTTCCAGCGTTCCGTCAGATAGATCAAGATATCTCCCGTCGATCTTCCAGAACAGAAACCATATTGGCGATCGTGGCTAAACTGTTTACCCTCGAGATATTTAATGATTTTGCGATTGACAGCAGTTTCCGTCACTTTCGAGAGCACTGAAGTAATGGCTATTGAGCGATAGTTGACGGTGTTCGCTTTGCTTCCTTTCTTTGGAATCGGCTGAAAATTCGCGACTTTCCACAATTGTGGAAAGCATCAGAAGAGTAGGATAGCTGGAAAAGATTGCGAAGAGGTTTAGCCAGAGAAGACGAACACATTTTAAGGGTAATGGGGGAAATACCCCCATATAATATGTACTTTTGCAGAGTCCTGGATATGAGACGAGTTCGAAAATGTAGCGGAGACAACGAAACACCAGATGGTCGCCATCAACGAGTGGTGATGTTGATAAAGAGATGAACACTAAATTTCCTACACCCGACACTGCGACAGCACCCCAAACCATCACATTGCCACCACCATGTATGGCTGTAGAAATTAGGTGTTTCGGGTCTATTCCCGTGTTTTCCTTTCTTCAAACTTTAGCTCTACCGCCACTTTCATATATATTATACTTCGCTTCGTCGGTAAATTAAACATTCTTCCAAAAATCAAGTCTAGTTGTTTAGATGTTTTTTGGCAAATTCTAAGCGAAGTTAGCGATTTTTTTCGCTTATAAGGGGTTTTTTGCGTGGTGTTCTTCTGCGATAACCATTATTATTAAATGTTCTTTGAACTGTTCTTAGATGCACCGTGGTTCTTGTTCGTTTTGCTATGTCCTCCGCTAATTTTGTGGCTTGCGCCTTTGGGTTTTGGTTCACTTCTTTCAAAATAAAGGAGACTGCGAACTAGCTTCTTCCGTCGACCACTGCGCGACTTGTTTTCAGCAGAGAACCTAGTTTTGTTGTTGTTGAATATGATTTGAACTATCAATTTACTTAAATTAAACAATTTGGCTATTTCTCCGAAAGATTTTCTTTCGTTTCGATGTTTTACCACAAATTTCCGTACTTCTGATGAGATTTCTTTCCGGGAAGCCATCGTCACAGCATCAAAACTGCTCAAACTGAAGCCTAACGCGAAACGAAAATGCCAAAACTTGATAAACGGTACTTCCCGTTATAAAATAGAAGCGCACAGTAGCATAAAGAATGATTTACGTAGCCGTATGTAGACTTTTGTCAATGCATTTTTTTAGTTATGCATGAATAACTTGTAAAGTTTATATTGGAGAAAAGATTTTTTTGTTAAATATCAATTAAAATAGACTTAGAACATTACTTTTTTAATTAGTGACATGAAGCTCGTCAACTAGCGAAAATAAGTGCCGTATGTTGACTTTTGTCGATCACTGTGCCTTGGTAGAAGATACTGATGAATTCATTGATAAATGTAGAATTAAACTTCTAGTTAGTCATTTCTAAAAATATTGAAATGATGCTATTCGCAATATGACCCCTATGCTTGCAGTCTCGGTTCGAACTGACTAATATTCCCATAATATATTAAGAATAAAATAAATGAATCTCTTGACTCCATTCCATTTCAGGCATCGGATCAAGTCTAATCTTCGATAAAACCCATACAATCCTGGAAGCTGTCCGGCCCAAAGAAGATCGTCATGTCCGCAAAACAATTCATCTTTGCGGTGAAGCATTCTGCCAATTATTTCTCTCGTTCGTGATCAGCAGTCTCCGAACGCTGTACGGACCATCGCTGGCGATTTTTCTCAGTGGCACGTTCCTCCTAAACCTGATACCGCTCACATTGCTGATCTCAAAGCGGATCAAGGATCTGCCAATTACCAGAACCCGAATCAGCACAAAACTCAAGGAAGAATCGCGCTATGAAAGTGTTCCGGGGTTCTTTAAGATCGCCTCGAAATCGGTCGAGGGTCTGGACAATATCGAACTGCAGCAAAAAAGTTGGAAAAGTCCGCATGAGGTTCATTGCAATTACATGGCCATAACGCCAGAAGAGGCACACGTGGCCTACATTAATCCGAATGGCGTGGAAATCATGGAAATTATCCACGAGGAGGATGAGAACGTGTCGAACATGCGTTCTAGTTCCTCGATCACAATAAACACGAACCGGAGTGCAAGTGTCGAGGTGCCACCAATAATGCCGCCAATGACGGACGATACGAATTTCGAGCGTCTGCAGCAATTTTACAATCACTTTGCCGACCAATTACTCGACATTATCATCATTAAAGTGGTGAACCCATTGCGTCGGGCCGTGGTTGTCGAGACCTTCTACCCGGCCATGTTCCTCCAGTCGGCCGACGTATTCTCGTACGTGATGTGTATGACGATGCTGCCCAGCGTCGCCATCGACCAGCACCACATCAAGCTCGCCGAGATTCCTTTCCTGTTTTCGCTTGTGGCTTTCCCTTGGATGTGCTTCGCCCTGATGACTCCACGGTTCGGCACCACTCTGAACCGTCAGAAGACCAAGTGGCACATAATTGGATGCACATCGAAGGGATTGGCGTTTTTTCGTAAGTAACGCAAGCAAATCGAGTTCCACTCGCATTAATCCGGTCTCTTCCACAGTTATAAGTATCTCGTCCTCGAAACTACTTCTAAGCGTTGCAACTGTCCTGCTGGGATTCGGTCAGACCGTTACCATGTTCCTCCAGGATCTGGTCATCCAGAATAACACGATGCCAGCGAAGTGGCTGAACGTGAAGTACACGATGTACTCGGCCAGCGGAGTCCTCATTGTCGTGTGGGGAGTTCTCGGGCAATTAGTTATTATGAAATTCGGATTCCAGGCCAACGTTGGATTCGTGGCACTGGTCTATTTCCTTAGTGTAGTCCTCTGGTATGTGATGGCGATTTTGAAAGTGACCACCAAGTGTAGAACTTTAGAGTGATATTATGGAAGGGAAGAGTTTTGGTTTTTTTTGGAAAGAACTGGTGCTAAGATCGAATAAATTAGTTTAAGATTTTTAACATTGAGATTTTGTTTTTACCCCTGATATTGATTTCTTTGAAAACATAGAATTACGCCAAATTTTGTTTTATAATCATTACATTAAATTTGAAAAGAAAAACATTAACTATCATCGAACTGAGAAATACGTTAAAAATTTCTTATATTTTAAAACTTTAAAAAAGCAAATTTCCATCGAATATTTGAAGCTATCTACATAGCATAGAATATTAATTAGAAGTTTCGAAATCATTGAAATATTCTTTCGTGTTAATCTTAATGACATAATTTCCGAAAATTCAAATTTGAAAATGTTCAAGAAAATAACCACAGTAACATATAAACTTACTATTCAAAAGTTTAACCGATATGAAAAGCAAAACTATAAAAATGAACTTTGTAAATTCTAGAATATTACCCAATACTACTTTTTGGTTAATGTAAAATCCAAAAGGATGAAGAAAAAAATTAAAAAGACACAAAATTGGGATAATATGTAATTTTATAAGTTTTAGGATGTACAGGAAGGCTGAGTGAACACCGAGTAAATTATCTCCTATACATTATTGCAATTTTTCCCCGAATCTGGAAAGTAACGCCTGTCCGGCCAACCCTCGAAAAAGGGTCCTGGGCGCCAGTGGCTTTTTTTAGGCACTATCAGCAATCGAAGAGCAAGATACGGCCAGCTAAGCGTTGCCTGAATGTAAAAAAGGAGCGTAGCATATCAGCCCAGGACCAGAACTGTCGAAATAGAGCTCGTTAGCAAATCGAGGTTGTAACGAAAAGAACTCTAGAGGACGTGGGAACGGCGTATGATTATCCTCAGATGGAATTCTATTCGCCAACAAATTTGAGCGGTGTATTCCCCGCCAAGAAGCGCGATTTTTGCCGGCTAGCTAGGGATCGTGGGGGTGGGGAGTGCCGAGGAATTATTTAACCGCTTTCGTAACGTATTGGACACCTGGCAGCACCAGATTAAAAAAATGAGAAAGATGGCAGAATGGCATCAGCGCGAACCGGGAGTGGATGCAGAAACACAACTTTTACATATTTTCTTAATATCGCAAAATGTACTTTAAAATCGGAAAATAAAGAATATATATGTCAAACACAACATATTTCTGGCGACGAGGACTGTGTTCGATAAGAAAAAATTGAATTAGAATTACAAGTGTTGTGCAAAAACTTGTTTTTTCCGAGCGTCATTTTCAACGATGGAAAATTTCATGGAGGCGTTGAATACAATTCTGGAGAACCAGAATAAAGTGATCAAGCAAATTGCAGACCACATCAATCACATCAGCGCTGATCAATTGCCCATAACCTCAAAATCAGCAGCTTCTTTCTCAACTCACATCAGTGAATTTTGTTACGATGCCGATTCGGGAGTATTCTTCGAGTCATGGTATAGCAGATTCGCAGATTTTTTCAAGGAAGACGCCAAAACGCTAGATGATTCAGCAAAAGTCAGGCTTCTTTTAATGAAGTTACACACTTCAAATTTCGACAAATATGCAAATCTCATTTTGCCGAAAACCCCAAAAGATTTTTCGTTCGAACAAACTGTAAATAAGCCCACAGAGTTATTTGGTCTACAGAAATCACTTTTTCATCGTCATTTCGAGTGCCTTCAAATCGAAAAAAACGACAGAGAGGATCTCATTTCGTACGGAAGCAAAGTGAACAAACTGTGTGAAAGTTTTGCTCTGACCAAACTAACAAGCGATCAATTTAAGAGCTTAATTTTCGTTATCGGTCTTCATTCGAGTCGAGACAAGGAGGTGCGAACGCGCATTCTCTCGAAAATTAGCGCAAGTGACGAAGTCATGAGCATTGACAAGCTAATAGCAGAATGTCAGACTCTCATTAACCTCAAGTCTGATGTCAATCTAGTTGAGAAACCAGATAATCAACCAGCGAAACAGCCAGCTGCCAATTTGGTCAAACACACTGGCACAAAAAAAAAGTTCAACCAGACGTCGTCTTCGCATTCCGTAAACAACAAACCGTCTTACAATAAACCAGAAAAAACTCCGAGAACACCGTGTTGGTCATGCGGTGGGATGCATTTTTCGGCAGAGTGCTCATTCAAAAACCATAAATGTCAAAATTGCAAGCGGACTGGACACAAGGAGGGTTATTGCGGGTGCTTTCCTGACAAAGCACAATCAAAACAAATGAGTACACATTTTAAAAATCAAGATAGCAAGCCTTCTGTCAAAGAAATTTCAATCATTAACAGTATAGAGGGATTTGCACACAAACGGAAATTCATCATCGTACTCATCAACGGCGTCGAAGTCAAACTTCAAATGAATTGCGGCTCAGACATAACTAGTGTATCCGAGACAATGTGGGAGCGTATCGGTAAGCCCCAGTTGTCTAAACCAATTTTCGGTGCGCGAACAGCAGACAAAAGCAGACTGAAAATCACAGCCCAATTTAATGGCGACATCAGCTTCAGGAATGTCGTAAAGACGGGAACGTGCTACGTTGCACCAGACATCAACATTTTTGGAATTGATTTCATGGACAAATTCAATTTATGGGATGTACCACTTAGTATGGTATGCAATCACATTTCCGCCGATGATCGTTCAGGCCTGGTCGTACCGAAAAAATTTCCAAATTTGTTTTCGGGAGACTTGGGTCTTTGTACGAAAACCAAAGTCAGATTGCATCTGAAGTCAGAAGCAAAACCAATATTTCGTGCAAAACGACCTGTGGCTTTTGCGGCGCTACCACTAATTGATGATGAACTGCAGCGGTTGCAACATCTGAATATAATGACACCAGTCGACTACTCAGATTGGGCCGCACCAATAGTTGTCGTCAAAAAGAAGGAGGGGAACGTGAGGATCTGTGCAGATTATTCAACTGGTCTGAATAACGTTCTGGAATCGAATCAATTTCCATTACCTCTTCCAGTGGAAATCTTTACAAAAATAGCGAGAGGAACAGTTTTCAGTCAAATTGACCTATCCGACGCATTTCTGCAGGTGGAAGTTGAGGAGGAATCGCGCAAGCTACTCACGATCAACACCCATCGCGGACTCTATCAGTTCAACCGATTACCTCCGGGTATAAAGTCAGCACCAGGTGCTTTCCAACAAATTATGGAAAGCATGGTAGGAGACTTACCAGGCGGTGCCGCTTACATGGACGATATTGTCGTTTCAGGAATAGACATGTCAGATCACAATCATAACCTGACACGAACACTCGAACGAATTCAAGATTTTGGGTTCCGTCTCAAAATCGAGAAATGTAAATTCGGTATGAGGTCAATTCGACACTTGGGTCATGTCATTGGCAAAGACGGACTACGACCAGATCCCGTTAAAGTGGAAGCAATCACAAACATGCCTCCACCAACGGATGTAGCGGCCTTGCAATCTTATTTGGGTGCTGTGAATTATTACGGGAAATTCGTAAAAGAAATGCAGCAACTTAGACAGCCACTCGATGCACTTTTAACCAAAGATGCCAAATGGGATAGGACAACAGACTGCCAGAAATCGTTCGACAGATTCAAAGAGGTTTTGAAATCTGACCTTCTGTTGACACACTTCGACCCCAATCTCGAACTCATCGTGGCAGCGGATGCATCCAGTACAGGCATTGGCGCTTGCATATATCATCGGTTTCCAGACAGTTCAGTCAAGCACATCTATCATGCTTCACGAACTTTGACCAAAGCAGAGCAGAACTACAGTCAAATTGAAAAAGAAGCTCTTGGGTTAATTTTCGCAGTAGTTAAATTTCATAAATTTATTTTCGGAAGGAAATTTTTACTTCAAACCGATCATAAACCGCTACTATCGATTTTTGGTTCCAAAAAAGGCATTCCTGTCTACGCAGCGAATCGACTACAGAGGTGGGCATTAACACTCCTCATGTACAATTTTGACATCGAGTACGTATCTACAAAGAGTTTCAGATACGCAGACATATTGCCACGGTTGATAAATTCTCACATAAAACCGGATGAAGAATTCGTTATTGCATCAATTCAAGCGGATGACGATTTTCAATCCGTCCAAGACGGAATTTTTCATCATTTACCTGTAACTCACAATATGATCCAGCGAGCAACCAGAAGCTCAGTCATTCTTCAAACAGTCATCCAACACGTCAACGATGGCTGGCCCGCTTCATCCAAGCAAATAGAAGAAACAGAAGTCAAACAATTTTTCCAACGACGTGAAGCATTGGCAATTACAAATAATTGTCTCATGTACGGCGACCGTCTCGTCGTACCGGAAAAATTTCAGAAACGTATCCTTCAACAGCTACACAAAGGACATCAGGGAATGCAGCGTATGAAATCAATTTCGCGAAGCTATGTGTTCTGGCCTGGACTTGATCAACAAATCGAAGAGATGGTGCGGGATTGCAACCAGTGTGCAAGTGCAGCGAAATCACCAACGAAAACATTCCTGGAATCGTGGACCATACCTGATGGCCCTTGGCAACGTATTCACATTGATTACGCTGGCCCAATTTATGGATATAATTTTTTTGTGATCATCGACGCATATTCAAAGTGGCCAGAAATCACGCAAACTCTAGCGACAACTTTAACTAAAACTATTAGAATGCTGGAAGAAGCTTTCGCCCGTTATGGTGTTCCAAAAACCATCGTATCGGACAACGGTACTCTATTTGTAGCAGCACAATTTCAAGATTTCTGCGAATCTTACGGCATCAATCACATTCGTACCGCCCCATTCTATCCGCAGTCAAATGGGCAGGCGGAACATTATGTTGACACGTTAAAGAGAGCATTGAAAAAAAATCAAAACGAAGGAGAAATAGAGGCAGCGTTACAAATATTTCTATCTACATATCGCTCGACGACAAACTCAACAGCGCCTATGCAGAAATCACCAGCTGAATTGATGTTTGGACGTCCTATGCGAACAACCTTTGATTTATTGAAACCCTTCAAACAATTCGAAGCCGATGATCGCAAGCAGAACCAGAATCAATAGTTCAACAGGCGGCATTCAGCAAGAAACCGTCAGTTTCGCGTTGGAGACTCGGTTGACGTCAAAGTGTTTCGCAACAACAAATATAGTTGGTGCACGGGAGCTATCATAGAACGAATCGGACAGGTAATGTACAAAGTTCAGCTACGCAACTCAACCCGAATTGTACGTTCGCATGCAAACCAAATGCGCTCGCGCGACCATTTCGAGACTCATCAACTTCATCTGATATCGGTTCAGAAATCTCGCTTGAGATGCTGCGAGCTCAAGAAACTACACATCCAATTCCGGATGTTCAGAGCGAGACTTTGTATGACGAAACATCGGCCGTGCCATCATCCAACAACCAATGTCCTCATCCAGTTCCCCTGGTTCGAAGATCAGGCAGACGTCGTAGAGTTCCGAGACGGTTAGAGGACTACCAGCTTAATTAAGGAGAGATGTTGGACACCTGGCAACACCAGATTAGAAAATACAGAATGGCATCAGCGCGAACCGGGAGTGGATGCAGAAACACAACTTTTACATATTTTTTTAATATCGACAAATGTACTTTAAAATCGAAAAAAAAGAATATATATGTCAAACACAACATTAAATTATACTTTTATATCTAAAAAATGTTATTGAATTTATTAAATATACTATTATTATTATTATTAACGTTTAAAATAAAAGACTCGCAACAAAGACGTGAACGAGGAAGGCCGTGTGTTCCTTTTTGAGAGAATGTTTTTTTTGAATGAGAAAGTAATGTAATGTTTACTGTAGATACTTTGGAAATTCAAAATATTTCGCGCCCTTTAACTTTGCACTTCTACCAATTGCGAATTGACATGCGAAGAAAACTTATTAAGTCCGCACTGCACGGAACGGTAACATAACGAGAAAAACGAGATAGCATAACAATTAAATTGAAATGTTCTCTAAAATTTCGTTAGTTTGGCGGTTCTTTAACTTTAAAAGTTTCAAGTTATGCAAAAATCGCAGAACAAGAAAAAAATCGGTGAAAAATAATTTAAATGCTGAAAAATTAAAAACCACAGCTGGCGCTTTCCAAAACAAAAAGTCAAATCAACCTTTTCGCAATCCACTCGTTGGGCATGAAAACTCATTTGTAAGCAGTCTTACCAACGGCAGCAATAAAAAACCCCGTGCGGATAAGCTCCGGCATTTTTTTCTTACCAAACTTCATTTTTCGTTCTTTTTTTTGTGTAAATTTTCAGTTTCTTGAGGTTGGCGTGTGCGTGCGTTTCTCTCGTGAAAGAATTGCAAACTGTTCGAGCGGAAAACTTGTCCGTAAATTTTTACATTTCTATCACACACTTTGCGGCTCCATTTTCTGCCGAAAGTCTGAGCGGAAGCGCCGCCGCGTGTATCGATGGGAAATTTTTCACGCATGATAATGAGAACCACGTAAAATCGAACTGAGAAAAAGAAAGAACCAGCCCGCGCCGTATTGAGCGAAAATCGCCCGCGCGAAAACGCCGTGATCGTCGCGCGTTCTTGCGGCGCTCGCAATGTCCAGTTTTGACATCTTCAATCGCATCAAAAGTTTGCTGAACATCGGATCGTCCGGGACGAAGGAGAACTCCTTGAAACGCAGGTGAGTAGCGCCGCGACAGAAGTCGGCTTTGCTTTTCAGACGAAGTTTTCTATTTGTTTTTGTTTTCTCGTTTCCCCCCCCCGTCATGCTTGATAATAGGGCGCCCGAGCCAACGGAACACCCGACTGTGACCAAGTATCGGCGAGTCAGCAATGTATTCCCGAAAGTGATCAACAAGCCGTTTGAAGGTCAGTCAGGCAGGACTGCTGCGTAGAGGTGGCTCGATTGTGGATTTAATTGCAAATTTTCTTTTTTCTTCTGATTTCAGATGATACGCACTTTCTCCAGCCAAGAGTCGTGGATTGTATGAACATGAGCGACAGAAAATCAAGCGGTAAGTGGGCGTTTTTAATGATTTACGAGTGGGTGGAGGTCCTGATGTGGCGAGGAAGTCGTGGCCGAGCAAAAGTCTGAACGTGTCCTGCGTGACGGCCATGTCGCCGGTATGGACGCCTTTTTCAGCAGTTTTCTCGGGTGATTTTCAAAGTTACCCTGTTATATTTCTTGTTCTCTGTTTTACTTTTTCGGAATACTTTAGCGCAATATTGCTGATTCGCTTCGCGGAAATTCGATTGCCGGCTTCATTTTTTAGTTCAAAGTTTCCACGCCGATGTTTTTCGTGGCGCTCAGCCAAATTTAATGACAGAAGGCTGAAATCATTTTGCGAATGAATAGTTATTGCAAACATTCAGTGTGATTTGATTCTTTTTGACCCGACGAAATTGTTTGAGAATAAGATTTTTGTTTTACGTTCGTATTTAGTTCTTACGCGGCTATCGCGAACTTAACCTACGAATGAGATTCTGTTGGAGAGGTCATGGTACTGAGCGGTAAATCTTGCTAATTGGACAAATTTCTTTATGAATTTTATGGAGATGCAGGTTTGATTCAGTTTCCAATGTAGACGAAATTTTTATTTCTCAGTTAGAACCACAATTCTGGAAAATTGTTTGGTTTTCATCGAGGTTCTTCTTAACTCATTTATTTATTATTTTTGTTTGGGGAACACGTGAGAGCACTGCGACCTTCCCGGCCTATTGTGCGTTTGTTGCCTGTTTCACCATCAATGGCGCGACAGTTAAAATCGGGCCCTGGCCTCCTGAAGTCGCCCCCCCAATCGTCTCGATCCAAAGGCCGTGTCCTCCAGCTCAACCGAGTCTTCCCATCGCTTGCGTGGTTTGCCTACTAGTCGTCTAAAACTTGCTTTGGCTTTAAGAGCACGTTTAGGGATTCTCATGTCTGCCATTCGCTCTACATGTCCAGCCCACAGCAGTTTACGTAGCTTGATGAACGTTGAAGCTTCTGGCTCGTCAGAGTTGATACAACTCATGTTAGTATCTTATTCGCCATTCCGTTCCTTCCTTAAAAGGTTCCAAAATTCTTCGGAGGACCTTTCTTTCGAATGCGTTAACTGCTTGTTCGCGTTAATGTCCATAACAGAGCACAGGTCGTATATTAGTTTTATATATCCGCAGCTTATTGTTCCTGTGCATTTTCTTGGATTTCATTATTGGAAGTTGGGATGGCAAAATCTGCTCTTTATCAATCGCAGTGTTCCACTGCGATTTCTCTTTTCAATATTTGAGAAAAAGAGCAGCTCTTCCAATAGCACTGATGTTTCACCTCATATTCTCCATGCTAGTACGCAATTAAAAACAAAAGGTCAAAACAGCAATTTACTGCGAAATCCTGCATTTGGGTTTAGGTTGTAGGAGGGTGGTTCCATAGAACCACAATGCACTAGGGCCATGTATCTGGACCCATTGTACTCCCCCTATTTATTATAAGATGGAAGTCACTCCTCTTGTTCTAACCACTTGGTACGGTATGCGAACCGTAACAGGCACAAATGTTGGACGCTCTGAGGTCGTCTAGATCTGAGAAGAATCTAGAGCCTAAACAAAGGAGACGACTGTTGGAGATTTGCGGACAGTGACAAAGATAATGTTCCATAAATTCTTCGTCTTCCTCGCAACCTCTGCAAAGGCTGTCGCTCGCGGTCCGCATCCTAAATGCGTGCAGCTTTAGCAAGTAATAGCCTGTGGTCAGGCCAACAATAGTTCGGACGATATACCTAGTCAAGTCATAAATATTGGTACACAACTAAACGCACTCATTACGAATGCAATATTGGGCGCATCCATTTCGTCTTGACTGCGATATGACAGTTGACATTTCTGCTTCATTGCCACGTACAAAGTTTTTAGCATCAATTCTTTACAATCATGGAATGGGGCGACATCGAAAATCGTATTGTTGTAGTTGGCCTACTAAAATGCAACATAAAAAAAGGAATCACTCGCAATTTTGTGTATCGTGCTGTGAAGTTGTTTGATGATACTGGTGGAGTAGGAGACCATCCGCGCACTGTGAGAACTCCGAAAGCGATCAAAGCCGTGAAGAATCGACCGGAAACCGCTGCAAAAACAGAAAATCTTGTCGCGGGAAATGCAAATTTCGCTAAAATCAATGTCTCGCACACCTGCTCACGGCCGCATTGAAGGAAAAACGCAAGCGAAAATCGAAAGCGTTACGCAGCCGGTACACGAAGAACGCTCACAGACAAATTCTGTTTACTGACGAGAAAATCTTCACCGTAGACAAATCGTTCAATAAACAGAACGACCGTGTGTATGCTCGGTCATCCAGAGAAGCATCCCAACTCATCCCGAGGGTCCAAGGAGGTCCCCATCCCGCGTCTGTAATGGTATGGTGGGGAAGTGAGCTACGATGGCGTTACCAAGCTCCATTTTAGCGAGAAAGGAGTGAAAACATCGGCCAAAGTATATCAATCGACCGTCTTGGAACCCATTGTGAAGCCTCTCAACCAATCAATATTCGCCAACAAGTCGCGGACTTTCCAGCAAGACTCTGCTCCAGCTCACAAGGCAAAAATGACTCAACTGTGGCTCAAAAACAACGTTCCGGACTTCATATCAATGGATGATTGGCCAGCTGGTAGTCCAGACCTCAACCCGTTGGATTACAAGTTGTGGTTCGTATTAGATGGCATGGCTTGCTCTACTCGACACCCAAATATTGAGCCGTTGAAGCGAGCCCTTGTCCGTGCAGACAATTTCCCCATGCATGAAGTGCGTCTCGCGATCGATGAGTGGCCAGATTGTCTCAAGTCGTGCTGGAATGCAGATGGAAGTCATTTCGAATAAGTTGTTCTAAGATTTGTAGCCATTGAATAACCTAATAAATAGAAAAAAAAAGTTTTGAAAAATATTAATTTGTTTTCATTTGGCGTCGATTTTTCTGTGTAGCAATATTTATGACTTTACTAGGTAACGACTACGTTGTAACAGCTGAGCTGTAAAATTTTTTTCAGTTCTTCCCAAAAAGATTTGGTTGTTCTGCAAGTCCAACTGCCTAGAAAGAACCCAAAATAGTTTGTTCGAAGCTAGTCTTCAGCACTGGGTGCTATATCGACTGACTTCCTAGTGGAATTGAGGTTTGCAGATCCTTGCCGTGCAAGCGTATCTGCTGCCTCGTTACCTAGCAGGTCGCTTTGACCCGGTATCCAAATTAGAAAAACTTCCGTTATTGCCGCTAGGTGATTCAAATTGTGTCTACAAATGGACACTAGTTTAATAGTTTAGTAGTAGTAGTCCTGTAGGACTGGAGTGCCAGAAGCGGAGCCCTGCTGTCCGAGAAAATGTAACAATTTCCGAGACTGTTCTGCATATCTAGAATAATTTCTGTACTCTCGTTAATTGCTAATACTTCCGCTTGGAACACTGTCGCGTGTTCTGGAAGATGAAATCAAGTGTGGATGTCGAGCTCGAGGGAATAAATCCCAGCTACTGTCCCCTATTAGTTTTAGAACCTTCCGTATAGAGATGAGGACCTGTACAGGTGCTGAGTATCGTGTTTGCTGCCCATTCGTTTCGTTCAGGAAACTCAATGTGAAACTTCCGTTTCTCAACCTGCGGTTGGTTCGAGCAATCATACTCGCAGTCTAAAAGGGAGTTGCGTCTCTAATGACGTTTAAAATTTTGCCATGACCAATTTGTGGCGCTGATCATGAATTTGTGGTTTTGAATCTAATGGCAGCTAGGCCCGCTGCTAGTTTTATAAAAAGATCAAATTGAGGTAGTGAGAGAAGCTAGGGTGTAGTCTAGTGGGTAGCGTGTTTGGCTTACAATGCAAAGGTCGTGAGTTCAAATCCCGGTCGATGCAAAATTCTAGCACACTACCTGCTTGAATATACCTTGGTTACCTCAATCTACGAAAATGAAAACTTCGTAGATAGAGGGTTGTGCGAAAAGCTAACAACTCTTCCGCAATAAATAATGAAAATGTTAAGGAACCTGAAGTTCAGGTGTCCAAAGCCCGATTTGGACTGTAGCGCCATTGAAGAATAAGAAGGTAGTGAGAGAATTACATCCAGAGCTGCAGTTGGTGTGTTTATAAGAGCACCATAAATAGACATGCCATCCGTTGGATTAGCTATAAATGTGCCTTCCAGGAGAATTTACTTTCAAGAACAAGACCTAAATAATTAACTTGATTCGAGAGAACCATAGTGATACCCCGAATGTTTGGTGGATTAAAAACATATGGTATTCGTCTTCTGGAGAAGAGGACCAGCTCTGTTTTTTGAGGGTTAATTGTAAGTCCTTTATCTAGTACCCAGCTGTCTAAAAGTTGTAAAGCGGATTGCAGAAGGTCCCCTAGAACTTGCTCAAACTTACCAGTTAGCATGATGACAAAATCGTCTGCATATGCTATTGTGGGGTAGCCGTTCCGATTTAAAATGGAAAGGGGTTCATTCACTGTTAGGACTCACAGGAGCGGCGATATGATGCCGCCCTGTGGCGTTCTTTGTGGACAGAGCCATTTCTTGTCTCGTCACCCATCCGTGCTACGATTTTTTGTGAGCGAAGAAGTTAAGCTATCCATGCAGTCAAGAGAAATTCCACACTATGACTGCGCAAGGCCTCAAGAATGGCATCAATGTTGACGTGGTTAAAAGCGCCTTCCACGTCTAGAACGGCACCAAATGCAATCTCTTTATGATGGAAAGCTTTCTCTACGGCGGCTACCGTCACATGCAAGGCGGTGGCAGTGGACCTACCTTTCAGATAGGGGTGTTGGTGGGGCCTCTGACCGAGAGATTCAGATTTGCCCGTAGGTAGCTGTCCACCAGTCTTTCCAGGCCTGTGCTTTTGTTGTAATATTTTAGTTCATCATATCGTTGATCCGACTATTGAGAGGATGATTGCTCTGTAGCACCAGTAAATCATCTTGGGCTGTAATCCCCATTTTCTGCCAAATACGCTTTTGCAGGCCCAAAATGCCTATAGTGCTTTAGCATGAGTCCATTCTATATGTTTGTTCCAGTTGAGTTTATTATCCAGTACCTAGGTATTTTACCTCATCAGCCAATAATACTTCAAGAGTTTCCATGGTGCTTTTAGTTAAGGACCCATCTGGTCTCTCTATTAGTCCGATATCTATCGGTGTGTCTTTTGATAACACCTTTTGGAGTCTTGAGGCCGTTGAGAGAGCATCTATCTCTTCACAAAATCTTCTCCAAGACTCTTTTTTTTAACTTTTTTAGAAGTTTGTTATATTCAGTACCCCCGCAAGGGGGTAGTTGTAGGATGAGGTTTTGCCAATTCCTGCAACTATCTTTGGAGACTAGCGACCCCACGGACCTGAGCTAACTATCCCTCTGTGGGATGGGGGCTGTAGAATTCACCCACAGCCAGTCCTGCTTGCCCTAAAAAATGGCAAATGGACACTCATTGGATCATGGGCTTATCACCCGTGATCTTAAGACCTAAATGATACGAGAAACGGATACATCGCCTCGGATACGGACTGATTCTACGGTAACGACTTTTGGCATTCGAAAACGGACTATGATTGGCTTCTGGAACGTTCGAACATTGAATGACGGGGGAAGAGCTGGGGTTACTCGGTCCTTGCACCGCCAATCAGTGATCGACCGTGAAATGGAGCACTATAACATCCAAATCTTGGGCTTGAGCGAGGTCAGGTGCACAGGATCAGGAGAAGAACGAGCCCCTAGCGGAAACACTATTCTGTACATTGGCCCTGAAAGTGAAGCCAGAAATGGCGTGGCGTTTGTCCTTACGCCGAGAGCGAGAAACAGTCTCATTAGCTGGGAACCAATCTCGGATAGGATTATGGTCGTCAGGCTCAGGACCAGTGTCAGAAACGTCACAATTCTGCAGTGCTACGCACCAACTAATACCGCAACATCTGGTGACAAAGAGGAGTTTTATAGCCAACTGAGTGCTACCTTCGAACGTGTTCCAAGAGGTGATATTATTATCATCTCGGGTGATATGAACGCCCAGGTTGGATCAGATAACACTGGACTAGAACACGTCATGGGGAGGCATGGTGACCCTTGGGTCGACGCGTCACGACCTTGGATTAAGAGACCCAAAAACGGCGAATTATTTATGGAGCTTTGTAGTACTCGGCAAATGGCCATCGGCCGGGGAAGGTAAAGGTCTTCAATGGAGACTATTTGACATCTTAAGTCACCTTGATTATGCTGATGACGTGTGTTTGCTTACACATACCCGTTCGGACTTAGAGTCAAATATTCGCTCGTTGCATTCTAAATGCAAACAGGCGGGACTGAAAATAAATGTGCGTAAAACCAAGTACATGCGCATGGGTTCGAACGCAAGCACACCGATTGTTCTTAATGAACAGGATGTGGAAGAGGTGCAAGATTTTTGCTATCTCGGAAGCATTGTCAGCATGGACGGCGGAGCCGAAAAGGATGTTGAGGCTCGGCTAAATAAAGCTCGTCAGGCCTTCGGTATCCTTTCCCCTTTCTGGAGGTTAAGAGAGATCTCCCTTCGCACGAAGCTGCGAGTTTTTGACGCATGCATCAAATCCGTGTTTTTGTATGGTTGTACTACGTGGAAAGTGACCGTTCGACTTACCAAGAAACTACAGACTTTCGTAAACCAATGCCTCCGGCGCATTTTAGGAATATTCTGGCCAGAAGTAATCTCCAACGACGAACTTTGGAGTACAACTCGCCAGACTAAAATAGGTATTGAGATTCAACGGCGAAAGTGGCAGTGGATCGGTCATACTTTGAGGAAACCAGAGCGAAACATCGCAAAACAGGCTCTGGATTATAACCCTCAAGGAAGGTATCGGGTTGGACGACCATGTAACACATGGAAGCGAGCAGTTGAGCAGGAGGCCAAAGGAATAAACAAGTCCTGGCAACAGCTTAAGGCCGACAACTCTTCCACAAGGCGTGATCCTGAGCCGCCTTGTGGAAGAGAGTTGTTTCTGTCCTATGCCCCTGTAGGGGGTCTTAACAGGAATTTGATATATTGAGTAAGGGACTCTCTGTATTCGTCCCAGTTCCCAAAGGCTTTTCCTCTATTGAACAATTTCATAGATCGTTTGCGTTTTGCCGCTAGTTCCTCGTTCCACCAAGGAGTTTGTTTAGTTCTTTTTTTTGTGTAGAACAGGACAACTTTGTTCGTATGCATTTATAATATTGCTTACGAGTTTGTTCGTGATTTGATCAATGTAGTCTGGGCTGCTTATTGATTCCTCTTCGATACTTAGTTCGTGCTCTAGGATTGACTGGTAAATATTCCAGTTGGTACGTTTTGGGTTTCTGTACTGGCCTATATAGCCAAATGAAGTCTTAATATCAAAACAGATAATCCTATGATCTGACAATGAAGGTTCTTTTGATACGTACTTGTCAACCAGGCACGGACTTGTTATGGTTAGGTCAAGTATCGGGTGAATGCAAAAGTTCATGCGGAGTTTGAGAGTAAAAGTGCAAACTGGCCTTTGCCATTGCATCACCATGCTCACCTGCCTGTTTCCATGTGCGTTTGCGCTGAACATTGTTGTACAGGACCCATTTCTCATCGCCCGTCACTAATCGATCCAAGAACGGCTCGTTTTTGAGCCGCCCGAGTAAAGAAACGGCAGCAGAAATTTGCTCGATTTTTTCCCTCTCTTTCAGCAAATGGGGCACCCATATATCGAGCTTCAAATCGAATCCCATGTTTTTTAAACGTCGAAAAGCAACTTCCTCTGTTGAAATTCGCGGAGTATTCTGAACTAAAGTACGCACAACATCGTCATCTATGTGTGAAGGTCGACCTGAGCGTGGCTCGTCTTCAAGGTTAAGCTCTCCGCGGCGAAATTTCGCAAACCATTTTTCCACAGTTCGTTTAGCTGGTGCTTGATCTCGATAAACCTCTTGAATGCTTTTTACGGCTGCTGCAACGTTTATTCCCTTCCGAAACTCGTAAAGCATAACATGCCGTAAATGCACCTTATCGACACTCATTTTGAAAGTAATCTTTCTCGAAGCAGTTTGTATCTACACAAATTATTTTATTTCGAATGAAAGCTACACACGTCACCTTTCCAACGATCTGTCCTAGATGGCAGTATTAATGACAACACTTTATGCCGCTTCTAACGCCAACTATTGCACCTCCGCACGAACTTTTGCACTCACCCAATAATTTTAAATACTGAAACCATGTCCCAAAGGTAAAACGCAGATTCGGCCTTATTGGCCACATCTTCAATCGCCTTCCTCTTGTCGCGTCTATCAGCCTTTTTAAGCTGTATATGAGCATCGCGGTAGTTCTGCCTCAGGTCGGGCGTTCATTGGTTGATCGATCGCCAACCTTGTCCCATGTATCTTACTACATTTAGGATTTCTCACCGCTTTGCACATATCTCACAGATTCTTCAGCACTAGTTAGAAACGTGTTTCTGGTTGCCTCCCAATTGGCGTTCAGTATGCGTATTTCATATTCGATGTGGATGACTTTTCTCGTAGAATGGTGGTGTACTCGCGTTTTTGTTGGGATCTCTGAGTTTATCCACATTAAGCTTGCGCTTCATTTGAAGAATTTGTGGTCGTCGGACAGCTGCTGTACACAATCTCAAGCAGGCAACCATCAAGTGGTGACCGCTCCACGTTTCGCTCGCACATCGAGGAGACATCTCCTCCATCGGCGAATTATAGCCAAATGGTCGATCTGGTTCTGAGTAATAAATATCATCAGGGGAAACCCAAGATGTTTTAGGATGACTCTTGTGTGGAAAAAGGTTGCCTCCGATGACCATTTGCCGAGTACTACAAAACTCCACAAATAATTCGCCGTTTTCGAGTCTCTTAATCCAAGGTCGTGACGCGTCGACCCAAGGGTTACGGGTTCTAGTCCAGTGTTTTCAGGTCCAACTTGGACGTTCATATCTCCTGAGATGATAATAATATCACCTCATGGAACACGTTCGAAGGTGGCATGCAGTTGGCTATAAAACTCCTCTTTATCACCAGATGTTGCGGTATTAGTTGGTGCATAGCACTGTAGAATTGTGACGTTTCTGACACTGGTCCTGAGTCTTACGACGATAATCCTATCTGAGATTGGTTCCCAGCTGAAGAGACTGTTTCTCGCTCTCGGTGTAAGGACGACCGCCACGCCATTTTTGGCTTCACTTTCAGGACCAACGTACAGAATGGTGTTTCCGCTCGAGATTCGTTTTTCTCCTGATCCTGTCCACCTGACCTCGCTCAAGCCCAAGATTTGTATGTTCTAGTGCTCCATTTCACGGTCGATCACTGCTTGGCGGTGCAAGGACCGAGTGATCCCAGCCCTTCTCCCGTCATTCTATGTTCGGACGTTCCAGAAACCAATCGTAGTCCGTTTTTGAATGCCGAAAGTCGTTACCTTAGAATCCGTCCGTATTCGAGGCGCTGTATCTGTTTCTCGTATCAGTTAGGTTTTAAGATCACGGGTGATAAGCCCATGATACAGTGAGTGCCCATTTGCCATTTTTAGGGCAAGCAGGAATGGCTGTGGGTTAATTCTACTGCCCCTATCCCACAGGGGGATATTATATGTACTTCTACAATGGCTCTACAGCCAAAATCATGCCTAGGCCTCCTGACTGTCAGGTTCCTTAACATTTTTCAATATTTATTATAGAAAATTTGTTAGGCCTTCGCCACAACCCTCTATCTACGAATTTGACATTTTTGTATATTGAGGTGACCAAGGTATACCCAAGCAGGCAGCCTGCTGGAATTATGCGTCGACCGGGATTTGAACTCACGACCTTCGCATTGTAGGCCAACACGCTACCCACTAGGATACACCCTAACTAGTCTATAATATAGTCGCCACAATTTTGCTTGTAAACAAATTCGCTCATCCAGAAATATGCCTTCGCGCTGAAGATGATTTTTCGTGCGAAATCAGGTCTACTTCCAACTGCTCCAGAGTTCAATCGAAGAAAGTCAGACGCTACACATGGTAATTCGCAAAACCAAACCAAATTTGGCAGATGAATCTTTTCAAACGTGACCGATATCAATTAACAAAGATCGAGCGCTCTCATTGCAAAACCCTTTAGATTGGATTAACCAATGTGCATGCCAGAGAATTTTATGTTAATATCAAGAATAAAATTGTGGTTCCAAGCTTCTATCTTTCGATTTCGTGTGTGCGTGAAATGTTCATTACAATAAACAAATACAACGAAAGGATTAAGTCCGGTCTATATTCTAATCGGAAGCTTCGACATCAATCTTGTTATTCTGAAAAGTCATCCATATTTCCTTAAAATTATAATTATGAGGTTTCCGTGGCGTAGTGGGCAGCGTGCTTGCTTTTCAGTCAATAGGTCGTGGATTCGATTCCCACTCCGGACGGGATTTTTTTAAGCGCAAATTTTTCAGTTGCTATTGGTGATAAAAAAAATTATTCATAATAAAATGGGGAAACGGTGTAAAAGTGAAACAGTTCCACTTCAAGTAGGCCTAGATACTCAGTAGGTTTCTGTTCGCTTTCTATCATTCAGTCCCCCATAACATCTGCAAATGTTTGTCAGTAAGCAGCCAGTACAACTGAGCAATATACTAGCTTCTCCACTCGCTACGGTCGTTCTCACTCCCCTTCCCCAACCTTCCCAATCCCATTCCTTCCCTCCATGACTGTGTTTGTGCATTGCACATAAAGGCCGAAATTGCCTATAACACAGGTCATTCTGTAAAAAAAAAAATGATTTTTACTCGCTAAAATTGAAATCGGCGTTCTAAAATATTTCTCAATCCTTTCAGAAAATCCAAATAATAGCAACAATAATCGAGGATCATCCACTAATCTTCCCTACGCTGATATTGAATATTCAGATGAAGAAGATGACATAATCTTTACGAATCGCCGACACAGACCACATGCCTATTCGTCGTCAATGACAAATCAGAAGCACAACAGCAATCACAGCATAAATAAAAACACCCGAGTGACTGCCGTTTTGCCCGATCATATTCCGATTTTGGTTCGAAATAGACCATCTTTGGTTAACCGGACCACATCGACCATAAACGGAAACTTTGCCGAAACACCGATCTCCAATTACAAAGCATTCGAATCATCATCGAACAAAAGCTTTCTCAAGCATGATAACGATACGACTTGGCACCGACGTTTGACTGCAAATCGATCAGGCACCGAAACGAAATCCATACCTGGACTTATCGAAGCTAAGACCGGCCGTTTAACCACGCAATGTTTCCCACCGATTCCTCCACTGCGTAAAAGCAGTAACTGGAGCAGTCATTTGAATACTTCACGGAAGTATATGAACGGATTTAATAGTTCGGAGAGCGATCATATGAAAGGAGACATCAAAATGGGTAACGGCATCCCATCAACTATGTCGAAATCGTCGGCGGCACCATCGCAAATGTCGGCCAACGTGCCCGCGGAAAATAATTCCAACTCCGTTGTGACTACAACGTACAATTTAAAGGAACAGCATGGATACATGCAACTTTTGCGGAAACTCGTTCCTGGTATCTACAAATCGAACAATTCCGAAAAGGATCGACATCGGCTCGCACAACTCGCCGAGGCTCGTGACAGCTCCCAGCGGCGATCCGATTTCAATCGGACGAATAATAAAATAGGCGGAAATATAAGTCTGATCGATGAATTTGAGAATCTGTCGAAGGATGTCGTAATTGATTTGTCCGATGACGATGTACAGGTACGTTGTGACGACCTGGATTCGAGCCAAGAACATATTTCAACTGATTTCAATATTTCAGGTATTATCTGCGTGCCGTAAGGTTCAAGCGAACAAAATTCCAGACGACATTAAAAGAGAGCTGTAAGTATAGCGCGGAACACAGTAAGAGTTTATATGTGATGTTCTTGAAATCTTTCAGACTCGTGGTGGAGCCTGTCAACTCTTTTAAAGATAGACTCGATTCATATCCACCATATAAATCCGATTGGTTAATAAAGTTCAAGGATTCATTCGCTTCTAAGCGACAATTACAACGGAAGCAAATTTCCGTCGAAGAAGAAAAGTGAGTATGGCTTTTTACTTTTCTTTTTTTTTTCAAATTTGCACGATCTATCCGTATCTGATTGTCACAGTAAGATATTTCGTCAAATATTTCTTTTTGGAAATCTTATCTAAAGTCCGTTTCGCTTGAGTAGTGTTCGTATGCATACGGAAGAAACGGAGCGACAGGAGAAATTGCTCGAGCAGAGTCTGAAAAATTTCAAGATCGACACCGAAACGATCATTTTGGATGAATCTGATTCCGAGGAAGACATTGAATTCCCTGAGCTCACCGATGATCAGAAGACGGCAATCAAAAGAGCCGAAATCGGCGGTCCAGAAGATGAAGTAATTATTGATAGAGATTTTTTTCCAGAACGAATTCGAATGTTGTTGTTTTTTTTTCTTCGACAGGTTCTCGTTTCGAAATTCAATATGAATATAACGCGACGTGATATTCGCACGCTGCGAGGACGTGAATGGTTGAACGACGAAGTCATCAATTTCTACATGAATTTGCTGATGGAACGTGGCGAAGAACGTAATTCGGAGGGTCTGCCACGTGTCTATGCTATGAATACATTTTTCGTGCCGCGTCTATTACAATCGGGTCACAGTGCCGTCCGAAGGTGGACGCGTAAAGTCGACATTTTCTCGTACGATTTAATTCCAGTGCCGGTTCACGTCGGTAAGATGCATTGGTGCATGGCTATAATTCATTTGCGTAATAAGACCATAAAATACTACGATTCAATGGGTACACCGAATCCCCGAGTCTTATACGCACTCGAGGAATATCTAAGGGAAGAATCACTCGACAAGCGGAAGGAACCGTTCGACACGTCGAAATTCGCAAAGGAAAGCGTTGCAGAAGCACCGCGCCAGGACAACGGATACGATTGTGGTGTCTTCAGTTGTATGTTTGCCGAGTATATCAGTCGCGGCCGCGAAATAACATTTACACAGCAGCATATGTCGTACTTTAGGCAGAAAATGATACTCGAAATTATCCAAGGAAAATTGCTTTTGTGAAGTATCGGATCTCGTCGTTTCGAGTTCTGATTATTATTTTTTTTTTACGATTTAATGTATGTAATAATTATTTTCTCAACAATTTTTGAACTATACTCTAAAACTAGAGAAGAACCTAACTATAATATTTAAATAAATAGAGAAAAACTGCAGAAAGTCGGAATTATTTCATTCAGAGATGGAATTTTTGTAATTATATTTTAATGTTTTTAAGTAAAAGAATGTTTTTGAGCGAGATGCTTTACAAGGAGAAACTCGTTTTTGTTATTATTATTTCTCTGGCCGGGGTCTAAAAACACATAAGTCAAAAAATTACGTTTTCTGGACTATTGCAGTATTTGTTTTGGCTTTAACATAAGAGACCTAAAACCCATTTAGAACAAAAAGAAAATCATTTATCAGAGAGGAAATGAAAAAACATAAATTGTATGCACTATACCAAAACTATTTCGTTCTATTCTGAAAAATTGTAAAAGTTGACTTTTGTGGTTTTACACCCCGGCCAGAGATTTGTCGGTAGTTTGAAAGGAGCATTTTATTGATATTAACCCTTTCCCGAATCATTAAATTATTTCATCTTTAATCTTGAAAATTAATTTAGGTAGATTTATACAATTTTCCAGAACGACCTTCGAATCAAACTGAAGCACTTGTCGAATATTTTCTAAACCATTTGGTTTGCAATAGGATAATGTGCAGGTCAGTTGATATTTAGAAAGCGAAAGAGTTAAAATTGTTTAAGCGGTGACTTGCGATGATCCGTCATCGGGTGCGGCTCTTTTTCACTCCGGGTTTCGGTCGCGTTTTTTTTTTTTTTGTATCTGTGTTCTCGGGAAGTGTCTTTTGTGTCTTCGATTTCAGAATTCGGTTGTGTCCATATCGTTGTGGGTGATTTCGGGCTTGCGAAGTCGTACCTCTGAGGGGGTTTATGTGGAGGGAGGCGAAGTGATGCACGCTTAATTTATAATATTTATGCAATGCAATGGCGCTACAGCCCATATCGAACCTTGGCCTCCCGGATGCACCTCCTCTAGTTGTCTCGACCACGTCCTCCAGTTTGAAAAATCGAGAAGCGATCTGCAGTCTGCGTCCTCCCATCGCTTTTGTGGCTTCCCCTGCGGTCGGTTACCTTGAGCTTTGCCCTTGAGCACTCGTTTTTGGATTCGTTCCTCGTGCATTCGTTCCACGTGGCCAGCTCATTGCAGCTTGCGCAATTTGATCACTATAGATGCTGGTGGGTCGTCAAATAGTTGATACAGCTCATGGTTGTATCGAATTCGCCAATCATCTCCTCCCTTAACTGCTCCGTACACCTTCCGAAGAATTTTTCGCTCAAACGTGTCGATTAACTTCTCCGAAACCCGCGTCGAGGTCCACGTTTCGCATCCATATAGCAGCACAGGACGAATTAATATCTTGTAGATGCGTAGTTTATTGTTTCGATGGACCTTCCTTGATTTCATTATGGGGGGGACCGCATAAAATGCTTTGCTAGCTGCCGTGATTCTTCTTTGAATTTCCTGTCGCTCATTGCCGTCCTTTGTGAGAAGGGCTCCCAGGTATACGAATTCATCCACCTGCTCGAAGTTGTATTCGCCTATAGTAATGTTCTGCCTCTCTTCGTGTCTGGGTCATGTATTTAGTTTTCACTTCATTGAACCTGAGCCCTACTTCACCCGCTGCCGACTCCAACTCCTGGAATACCTCCTTAACGCCAAGTATTGATCGGGCCAGAACATCCACGTCGTCTGCGTACGCCACCAACTGTGCGGATTTTACGAGTAGCGTACCTCTTTTATCCACTGAGGTTACTGGAGTTGCCTTCCTGACGACATACTCGAGCACCAAGTTAAAGAGCGTGGGGGCGAGACCATCTCCTTGTTTGAGACCTGACTCCATTGGAAAGCTGTGAGTCAACTCGTTTTGGACTTTTACTTGGCACTCATTGTTTTCCATCGTGGCTTTTATTAACCGAACTAGTTTCGGTGGGACACCTATTTCAATCGTTATTCTGTACAGAGCATTACGGTCGACACTATCATATGCTTGGCAAAAATCGACGAACAGTTGGTGCACATTAATATCATATTCCCAGCATTTTGCTAGCACCTGTTTTACTGAGAATAGCTGGTCCGTTGTCGATCGTCCAGATCTGAAGCCACCTTGATATTCTCCGATGATGTTAGCGTATTCACTGAGTCTTGGTTCAATAATTTTAGTCAAAATTTTGTAACACGTACATAGCAATGAAATTCCTCTGTAATTTTCGCAACGCAAACGGTCACCCTTTTTATATACCGGACATATAATGCTTTTCCGCCAGTTGTCGGGTAATTTTTCAGTTGTCCAGATTTTACCAATTAATCTAAATATTCGACTGGTGAGCTCTGTTCGGGATTCCGTCAATTCGGGGCGCCTTGTTCGATCTTAAATTATGTAAGGCTGTCTCTACTTCATCATAAGTTGGTGCAATAGGCAGATGATCTCCATCTGGATCTTCCGGAATTATAAAAGGTTCAGTCTGTGATGTCGTTCTATTTAACAGTGTTCGGAAGTACTGAGCCCATCGTGCACTGATTTCGGTACGGTCGCTTATGATGTTGCCTTCTTCGTCCTTACAGAGGGTAGTTTGCGGTTTGTAACCTTGTCTCATTTGTTTCACGGTATTAAATGTTGCTCGCACGTCATTTTTCTTCAGATTTTCGTCCAGTGATAAAATTTTGTCATTGCTTGTTTTGCGTTGTTTTCGTCTGCAGATCTTCTTGGCGTTTCGCCTGAGCCGTTGATAGTTGTCCTCTCTAGCTCGTGTTCGTCTTTCGAGAAACAGTCGATAGGCTTCGTTTTTCTTGGTGATGGCTTCTTGGCATTCCTCATCGAACCAGTCATTTCGTTTTCTCCGCTCTAAATGTCCTAAAGTGTATTTTGCTACGCGGTGAATACTATCCTTAATGTTCTGCCACATTTGGTCAATACTTTCCTCAGGCTCAGCCTGAGGTAATGCTTCAATATGTGCTTTGATTGTGGTCATATATTCCACTTTCGTTGTGTCGTCCTTCAGTTTTTGCATATTGAGCTTCGGAGCCCAGCTCCTTTTAGTGTGGCCCTTGTTAGCTATGCGACAGCGGTATTTAGCTCGAACAAAGAAAATGGTCCGAGTCACAGTTCGCGCCACGTAGAGTTCTGACATCTAGAATGCTGGAGGCAGCCCTTTTTTCGATGAGAACGTGGTCAATTTGATTGAAGGTGTGCCCATCTGGTGACGCCCACGTCATTTTGTGAATATTCTTATGCGGGAAGCAGGTGGAGCTTATGACTAGGTTCTTACTGCTGGCGAAGTCAATAAGTCTTTGGCCATTATCATTCGTTGCATTATGGAGGCTATGCCCTCCTGATACGCCTCTATGAAAGAGTTCGTTGCCAATTTTACTGTTGAAGTCTCCTAAACGAATTTTGATGTCATTGGAGGGCAGCCCGTCAAAAGTGCTGTCAAGTCGGGCATAGAATTCGTCTTTAAAGGCTCATCTTTCTCTTCTGTAGGAGCATGGCAGTTAATGAACCAAACGCTGAAGAACTTCAACTTGAAGCGTATTAAGCAGATTCGTTCGTCGATCGGTATAAATTTCGTTACGAGTTGTTTGAACACATTATCTACCACAAAGACGACACCGAATTCTCTGCTTCCTATTTTTTTCCAGCTGGTAAAAATCGTGTGAGATCTGCTATCGTTAATTTCGCTTCCGAGCCATTTCATTTCTTGGAGAGCGAGAATGCTTGTTGTTGTTACGAGACACCTCCTGAAGAAGTGCACTCGTTCGATGTAGTGAACGCACATTCCAAGATCCAAAAGAATAGTCCATTTTTCGTTGCCGTAGTCGTTGCCGTTTGATCCGTCCAATCCGAGGCTGTAATCCGGGTTCCTGGACACGCGATTTCCGGGGAGACGTTGTCAGCGTTTCGCCCAACCCCCAACCTGGAGGGCCAGTCTGGATGGCAGTTCCGATTAGAGGCGGGGAACACTCGCCTTCACCCTTCTCCGTCTGCTGTTTTAAACAAAACACCCGGTGGCTACCGCGGGGAGGAGGAGATAGGATTCAGTAGCAGAGCTGTTGATGTTATTTATAGTGGGCTTTTCACAGAATTTATGCTACGTCATGTACCAGATCACGATTACGCTCTGTGACCCTTACTACCATTCGACCACCTTATAATATTTATCAATCAAATTCCTGTTAAGACCCCCTATACGGGCATAGGACAGAAACAACTCTCTTCCACAAGGCGCGATCCTGCGCATCGGCTTTAAGCTGTTGCCAGGACTTGTTTATTCCTCTGGCCTCCTGCTCAACTGCTCGCTTCCATGTGTTACATGGTCGACCAACCCGACGTCTTCCTTGAGGGTTATAATCCAGAGCCTGTTTTGCGATGTTTTGCTCTGGTTTCCTCAAAGTATGACCGATCCACTGCCACTTTCGCCGTTGAATCTCAATACCTATTTTAGTCTGGCGAGTTGTACTCCAAAGTTCGTCGTTGGAGATCACTTCTGGCCAGAATATTCCTAAAATGCGTCGGAGGCATTGGTTTACGAAAGTCTGTAGTTTCTTGGTAAGTCGAACGGTCACTTTCCACGTAGTACAACCATATAACAACACGGATTTGACGCATGCGTCAAAAACTCGCAGCTTCGTGCGAAGGGAGATCTCTCTTAACCTCCAGAAAGGGGAAAGGATACCGAAGGCCTGACGAGCTTTATTTAGCCGAGCCTCAACATCCTTTTCGGCTCCGCCGTCCATGCTGACAATGCTTCCGAGATAGCAAAAATCTTGCACCTCTTCCACATCCTGTCCATTAAGAACAATCGGTGTGCTTGCGTTCGAACCCATGTGCATGTACTTGGTTTTACGCACATTTATTTTCAGTCCCGCCTCTTTGCATTTAGAATGCAACGAGCGAACATTTGACTCTAAGTCCGAACGGGTATGTGCAAGCAAACACACGTCATCAGCATAATCAAGGTGACTTAAGATGTTAAATAGTCTCCATTGAAGACCTTTACCTTCCCCACCTTCCAGTGCAGCTTTCAAGATGTCATTTATTACCACCAGAAACAGGGCTGGTGATAATATGCAGCCTTGTCTGACACCCGTTCGCACAGGAAAGCTCTCGGACAGCTCTCCTCTATGCAAGACGCGACACCTTGCATCTTCGTAGGATTCTTTAATCATAGCTATGACCTTATCTGGAATACCTCTCCTACGCAAAGCATTCCATATGTAATCTCGCTTAACGCTGTCGAAAGCCTTCTCGAAGTCCACAAACATGAGATGTAGTGGCGAACCCATTTCGGCTGACTGCTCTAATATTATCCGTAGGGTATTTGTGTGGTCGGTACAAGACGACCCTTTACGGAATCCAGCCTGATAAACTTCGAGAGTGCTCTCGACGACATCACTAATCCTATTGAGAATTACCTTAGCCATAATTTTTGATACGGCAGTAAGTAGACATATACCACGCCAATTGCCACAATCCCGAAGGTCGCCCTTCTTCGGAATTTTCACAATGACGCCCTCCTTCCATTCAGTCGGATATCTTCCATCATTCCACACCTTAGTGAAGAGTGGGAGGAGTATATCGGCTGTTATTTCCGGGTCCGCTTTGAGGAGTTCGGTTGGTAGTCCGTCTATACCTGGAGCTTTCCTTCCCGCCATTGACCGAATGGCGGAAACTATCTCTTCCTTATCTGGGGGATCGTCCCTAATAGAGGATTGTTGCGGTTGGATGTTTGGAAGATGTTCTGTTTCCGGAATATCTTCATCTGACAAGATATTTAAAATATCAGAGAAGTATTCCTTCCATCGTCGCAACTGGTGTTCACTCATATTAAGGAGAGTTCCGTTGACATCTCTCACCAGGTGGTTGGCGGTGAAATTCCTGTTCGTCAACTGTTTCATGATTTTAAATAGTGAACCCATATCCCCAAGGTAAGCCGCAGATTCTGCCTTGTTTGCCAGATCTTCAATGGCCTTTCTCTTGTCGCGTCTAACAGCCTTTTTAAGCTGTATATGAGCATCGCGGTAGTTCTGCCTCAAGCCGGGCGTTCGTTGGTTGACATCGGGTTGAGAGATGATTGCCAATTTGGCTTTTTTCCGATTGTCAACCTTGTCCCATGTGTCTTGCGACATCCAGGGTTTCTCACCGCTTTGCGCATATCCCACAGATTCTTCAGCACTAGTTAGAAAAGTGTTTCTGGTTGCCTCCCAATTGGCGTCCAGTGTGCGCATTTCATGTTCACCCAATGTGGATGACTTTTCGCGTAGAATGGTGGTGTATTCGAGTTTTTTGTTGGGATCTCTGAGTTTATCCACATTAAGCTTGCGCTTCATTTGAAGAATTTGTGGTCGTCGGATAGCTGCTGTACACAATCTCAAGCAGGCAACCATCAAGTGGTGATCGCTCCCCACGTCAGCTCCACGTTTCGCTCGCACATCGAGGAGACATCTTCTCCATCGGCGACTTATAGCCAAATGGTCGATCTGGTTCTGAGTAACACCGTCAGGGGAAACCCAAGATGTTTTATGATGACTCTTGTGTGGAAAAAGGGTCCCTCCGATGACCATTTGCCGAGTACTACAGAACTCCACAAATAATTCGCCGTTTTCGGGTCTCTTAATCCAAGGTCGTGAAGGGTCGACCCAAGGGTCACCATGCCTCCCCATGACGTGTTCTAGTCCAGTGTTGTCTGATCCAACCTGGGCGTTCATATCTCCCGAGATGATAATAATATCACCTCTTGGAACACGTTCGAAGGTGGCACTCAGTTGGCTATAAAACTCCTCTTTGTCACCAGATGTTGCGGTATTAGTTGGTGCGTAGCACTGCAGAATTGTGACGTTTCTGACACTGGTCCTGAGCCTGACGACGATAATCCTATCCGAGATTGGTTCCCAGCTAATGAGACTGTTTCTCGCTCTCGGCGTAAGGACGAACGCCACGCCATTTCTGGCTTCACTTTCAGGGCCAATGTACAGAATAGTGTTTCCGCTAGGGGTTCGTTCTTCTCCTGATCCTGTCCACCTGACCTCGCTCAAGCCCAAGATTTGGATGTTATAGTGCTCCATTTCACGGTCGATCACTGATTGGCGGTGCAAGGACCGAGTAACCCCAGCTCTTCCCCCGTCATTCAATGTTCGAACGTTCCAGAAGCCAATCATAGTCCGTTTTCGAATGCCAAAAGTCGTTACCGTAGAATCAGTCCGTATCCGAGGCGATGTATCCGTTTCTCGTATCATTTAGGTCTTAAGATCACGGGTGATAAGCCCATGATCCAGTGAGTGTCCATTTGCCATTTTTAGGGCAAGCAGGACTGGCTGTGGGTGAATTCTACAGCCCCCATCCCAGAGGGGGATAGTTAGCTCAGGTCCGTGGAGTCGCTAACTCCAAAGATAGTTGCAGGAATTGGTAAAACCTCATACTACAACTACCCCCTTGCGGGTCTATTTATAGTTAAGTTTATTTAGTTATTTGTTTTTGTCGTTGAAGTGTTAAACAAGGCCACTGTATGATTGATATTAAGATATATAGGCCGCGCCCGGTGCAGAAAACAAGAAATATTGTTCTGGGCGTGCACTGGAGTTTCCGCCTTAGCAGGGCGGAGTTCCTTCCGTAAACTTGCGTCCTCTGCCCTCTTTAGCATAAGCTTGTTTTTGGCTAGTTCCCTCCAACCTTCCCTCATATGTGGATAGGTCAGAGTTCATAAACAAAATTTCAGTACGTTAACACCTAAGACTGTCTGATGACCGGAGTGTGAAGCGTAATAACCAGTTAAGCAGGTATTATGATCACTGCATTCATACAAAAATTTATCCTGCGTTCCCAGAACTTTTGCGCCACCAACAGCGATATTAATCCTAAGCATTTGTATCGCAAAACTTCACAATAAGTTTCATGGCCCTAGAATGACACTAACAACCTTAATTCTCTAGATACCTGAGAGTGACGCATAATACACGGTTTAGCAGGTATAATGATCTCACCATTCAAAAATTAATGTTATGGCGCCAGAACTACTATACCACCAACAGCGAATTTTTCTACCTAGGCATCTGCGTAGCAAATGTCTGAGCAGATTTATTATCCCATATAAGCAGGCAACCGAATATGGGAAACTTATTTTCGCAAGGTTTTCTTATTAATTTAAGCTTGAAAGGAAGAGAGCTGATTCAACAGTCTACCTGACTCGCTGCAGAGTCGCCGTATACGGGCGCACCCTTCCATATACTGCTTGGCCGCAGAGTTTCCTATGCTCAAAAAGTGCCCGGAATTCACAGTTTACATCAAACACTAAATTTTCTTCAAAAAAGCAATGCGAATCTGTCGCTTAAGCCCGGCACCCATCGGATACGGCTCGGCGCGACCTTCTTTGTAGGGCTCAAAACACCTCTTCATGGAAAGCTTTCCGAAACGGAATTCGCAGAGGGAACCGAACGCCACACCGAAATTAGCTCACGAAAAATGTGATGACTAGAAGAAACGCTCGCATCCGTGCACAGCATCCAAAGGGCACCACTTTGAAGGGGAAAAAATAAGCATTGAATAGTCGAGCCGCCGTTTTAACTTAGAAGTCACCCTTTAATGCAATGCAGTTATGTCGGTATAGGAAGTGGAGGAATTAAGGTGGAGAGAGACGAAAATGACGGTTGACATTGTTCTTGAAGCACTGCAGGTTATACTTGTTGGGAAATAAACTAGCTGGCAAATCGTTCCAAAGTCTTGACGTTCGGGAAATGAATGACTGCCTATATTTCACTGTACGAGAAGGCAAGTATCGATAGTAAATGCTGAGTACTCTGTATTTCTGCGATGCTCGAGAGCATCTATAGAAGACGAGATGGTTTCGTCTTCAATCAATCATTGAATACGATCGAACAACTCGAGGTGTGTTTTGGGTGCCCCAGCCCAAACATGCGAGTTATGCTCTAAACGTGGTCTAGTGTAAGCCTTATAGATGGTTGCTATGTCGATGGGTGTGAAATATTTTTTGCATTTTCGGAGAACACCTAGACGTTTAGAGGCGTCAAGGGCAATATCAAAGATATGCTGGGCCCATTTCAGGTGGTTACTAATTTTGACGCCTAACAGTGTGAAATTTTTCGAAGTGGTAAGCCGTGCACCATCAAAGGTTACATTGTGAGACGACACTGAAACATCCCGTTTGAGGGATAGATGACAGGCCTGTGTTTTGGGTGCATTGAACTCTACTCTGTTTTTCCTGCCCCATTCCAGAATTAAGTTGAGATCCGAGTTCAGCGAACCGAATAACTCCATGCGATTGGAGGCAATAGAATGATTGTTCGATTCCGCAGCAGAGTTAAATTCATAGGTGTTGTCTAAAGTACTGTCATCTGCGAAACTATGGATTGGATTGAGAGTGGACGACAGAAGGTCGTTTATGAAAACTAAGAAAAGAGTTGGAGATAAAACAGAACCTTGTGGGACGTCGGAATCAATTGGTTAAGAGGAAGAAGTAATGCCATCTAAAACTACTCGTATAGTGCGTTCAGAGAGATAGCTCTCAATCCATTGAACAAGGGTATTATTAAGGCTGATGGCCCTAAGCTTAACTAAGAGACATTCGTGCCAAACTCTGTCAAAAGCTTTTGCAATGTCAAGTGCGAGAACGTGACCTTCGTCATATTTATGTAAGCATGAGTTCCAACGCTCTGTCAAGTAGACTAAAAGATCCCCCGTCGACCGTCCAGAACGGAACCCATACTGGCGATCATGGCTGAGCTATTTATCCTCCAGATATTTGACGATTTTACGATTGAGAGCAGTTTCCATTACTTTTGAGGACACTGAAGTAATGGCTATTGGGCGGTAGTTGGCACGGTTCGGTTTGCTTCCTTTCTTGGGAATGGGCTGAACATTCGCAACTTTCCAAATTCGTGGAAAGCACCCAGAAGAATAAGAAAGATAGAAAAGATTGCGAAGAGGTTTAGCTAAAGTAATGAGGGGAATACCATCCGAACCAGCGAATTTGTGGATATTGAGCTCTGTAAGGATTTGAGAAATAAGTCGCGTGCGAAAATACAGTACAGGCAGTGAGAAACCAGAAGGATTTGCAGCGGGAGGCGATTGGTTTGAAAGTGAAAGGTGAGAGTTTCTTGCGAATTTTGCTGCTAGTAAATTGGCTTTTTCGCTAGGATCATCCACGGTACGGTCGCTAACAACTAGAGGTGGTGAAGAAGAAGAAATGAAATTGTTGTTAACCGTTTTGACAAATGACCAGTAAGACCTCGAGCCTTTAGGACACTGGAGGATCTTCCGTCGAAGTTTTTGGTCATGCTCAAATTTAATACGATTGAGTATGGATTTGCAGGCATTTCTTGATGTATTGAAAAGGTCTCTGTTGGCAGGTGTTTTATTGCCTCTAAATGTTTGAAAAGCTTGTTTCTTGGTATGAATTGCATCGAGACATCCTTTGTTGAACCAAGAATCCTTCGACGGCCTGTTTCTTTTATGATTGGAAGGTGTGTAGAGCTTCATACCCTTCAGGATAATCTTGGTGACACTTCTACAAGCTTCATCACAGTCATTGGAATCGAAGCAAAACTTCCAATTCAATTGGCTTTTTTGAAATTCCAAATGTTTCGAGGTGCCTTGACTGTCAGCAGTGTAGTTGCTGCAACTGAGAATTTACGACGAATGAAGAAGTGATCTGTATTTCCAATTGGCGATAGGGATATGACAAAGACAGAATATTTCTCAGGTTGGTTGGTCAAGAAGGTTAGGGAAATATGACCTGCGATGTCTGGTAAACGAGTAGGCTCATCCACCAGTTGTGTTAATCCGTTTAAGAAGCAACAACCTCAGTATCACGTCCCCCCTAATCCGTAGTGGAGGAATGTTTAAGCAAGGCAATGTTATGAACATTGAAATCGCCCGCGATAAAGATTTCAGCGTCAGGGTTTGCAGTATACATAGATTGAATAGATTTAGATAGCCCATCCAGTTCTGATAAAGTGTTTGCTGCTGTCATTGCTGGGCTTCTATACACATAACAAAAGTACATGATATGTCTTTGGATCAGTAACTTTATCCAGATGTAACTAAACTCTGGATTGGAGCAATTGCCTAAATGGGAAACTAACTGAAAATACACATCATCGCGGATGTAGAGTGCGACGATGGGAAAAAAAATGCTGTGCCTTGGCAACACTTTGAATCAAAATATTGAAAGAGAAAAAAAACAAATACAACCAGCAATAACAACAACAACTTTACTAGCTCGGGATCAAAAGCAATAAAGTGCTATAAACCCGTACAGTACTAGGCCTGGCACGGACAATAATACTACACTGAAGATCCCGCTAGCCGACACTTAGATTGTTTTAGGAATGAACGAACCACGGTGCCGTGACCCCCTGATGTAGCGCGCACATGATGATAACATTCAATACCCTTGTCTATGAATTTCGGATACCACGAGCGTGAGGTGCCATAAAAGTTCTTTTAGGGTGCTTTACCATGCAGAATGTTGAGGGAGTGGGATTCAAGATTAGCCCTTCGTAGCCAATAGGCTATACCCTAGCATTTTTTCAAGTTTGGAAATAAAAAATAATCCGACGGGGTTAATTCTGAAGTGGCGATTCGATTTACTTCCTCGCGTTGAACTCAACTCGTAACAAAATTAATTTGGCATCACCAATCTCGATCGAGTTCAAATATTTGGTGAATAGAATAAACGCAAAAACGTACTAAATACTTCTCGGGAATTGTATCGCAAATGTCAAGTCTGAAATTTCTTCGATTGCAACAAAATTAGACAAATTTTTTTTATGGAAAGTAACGATGAAGAAAACTTCTACGAAATGAGGGTGGTGCGACGGATAAAAGCAAAATTCTTCGCATCTTACAGAAATAGAGTCAGTAAACATGAATTGTTTCATGTTTAATTTTTTTAAGATTTTGACCTGTTTCGGGTTAGTAAGGAGATATTTAATTACATACTGGATGCTAATAATTTACCTGAAGGTTCAAGAGGAACAGTTGTACCTCCTGTAACAACCCGCTACAATAAAACATAATCCGTATTTTCGATTATAACTTTATTCTGATTTCGCACGCTACAACTTTGCCGTCTCCTGTTCGACTGACCCGCTCTCGATACTGTCGGTCGCTGCTGCTAAGAGACGTGGTACGGGTTGCCACATCCCTCCCATGTTTTTCTTAAGGTGGAGCTTTAGCTCATGTCGATCATCTGAAGTTTCACCATCCGTCGCCTTACTTGGTTGTCGATCTTTTGATGTCTGGGGGACCTGCTCGATGCTAGTAGTGGGACGCTGGAGTTTGCAGGATTCCGGAACTATGTTCGAAGTTGAAGTTATCATCTCGGATGGACGCGAAAATACAATCGGAACTTTCTTGAGATGGCTAACATTTCGAGTTAAGATTCTACCTCCACCGGAGACTTCGGCCAAGTTGCCTATTCTTTCGATTACTGTATATTCCGTCGTGTCAAAATTCGCAGTGAGTGTGTGGGGAAATATGACATTTTTCAAGAAAACCTTGTCTCCTACGACTATGTCCACTTCCTTAGCTCCTCTCCTCTTGTCAGCTAGTTCCTTTCCCTTCTGCTTATTTGCTGAATCTCGATCTTTCTCGGCCGAGTCAGCGTATTCTCCGGTCAAGTCTTGTATTCCCGGTATTTTGTCCTTAATGACGCGATTAAACATTAACTCCATTGGTGCAGCCCCCGTGGTGCTGTGTGGTGTAACATTGTACATATAAACAAATTTTCGAATTTCGTCTAGAAAATTTTTCTTTGCCGCGAACGCTATTTTCAGACGTTTCACCAGTGACTTGTTCATGTTCTCAACTTCGCCATTGGCTTGAGGCCAATACGGTGGTGTTAATATTTGCTCAATTTCGTGAATATGGCAATATTCGTTAAACTCGGCACTAACGTATTGTATACCATTATCAGTTCTCAAATATTTGGGTGAACCTAATCTGCAAAATATCTCCTTCATTGCGTCAATTATGCAGTTCGAGGAGATCGAACGAAGCATTTTAAACTCCATATACCCCGAGTAATAATCAATGAACACCAGCACGTACTGACCATTAGGTAAGGGACCTAGCAGATCTATAGCCAGTGTAATCCAAGGGCCCGTTGGGAACGGATGTCTATCCATTGAAGCAGGGTTTGGTGGTTGCGATACCAAAAGACAGTCCCTGCAAGCAGTCCCTGCCTTTCGATCGATAAGGGGCCAGCATACCTTGGACCTTAGTCTACGTTTCATGGCTGACTCTCCTGGGTGACCCTCGTGAGCTAATTCGAGAACTTTAGGTCGAAAGCTTTTCGGAATGACAAGACGTGTTCGGCGTAGGAGTATATTCCCAACCGTCAACAGCTCGATCCGAAACGGATAAACACTGTTAGATGAAGCGGTGTGCCAAGAATCGTTCTAAGGCACGTCATCGCGTCCACCATTTCCTCATCCTGAACGCTCCTTTCCGCAATTTCTGAAATAGTAAGTGCTGTGGGGACCGTGTTCGATATAATGTGGAACTGTAATGTTCGTCTACGCGGCAGACATCTAATATTTCGTCAAGGGATTGCTCTTTTGCCAACAATTTGCGTTTGAGTTCGATAGATGCCCACGAATCAACAATTTTGTCCTTCAGGCAAATCTCCTCAATCTCGGCCTTGGTAGAGCCAAAAGAACATTTGGCGATTTGCTGTCGCAAACGCAATACGAATTTGTTGAAACTTTCGCCTTCGGGAGGAGTGATATTGCGAAATAGGTGCCCCTCGAATGTGGAATTCCTCTTTGGGGAAAAATATTCGTTCAACTTTCCACCAAGGCCGCGAATACATCGTTGTTTCGCTCTTCGTCGAATTGTACTATCGCATCAGGTAGGGAGTCGGCCACTGATTGTAGTTGTGGACCTCCCAAGTGTAGTAATTTATTTCTTTTACGTACCACCGATGTTATCTCTTCCGACTCAATATAAGTTTCAAACGACCTGAGCCATTTCTCTCACTCGGCCCGCAGCAATGATTTTTCTATAGAGTCGCACAAAAATGGCTTAATTACTGTCTCTGCCATGTCAGTTTTTTCTTTCGCGCCGTACCTGCAACAACAAAAAAAAAATCAACGATAACCTGGCGCGCATTCCGCCTCTGACATTTGTCAGATTGAAAAGTTTTGGCTGTTGGCCTCTGGCATTTGCCAGATAGTAATTACTTTCGGCGGTATTTCACCTTCATCTGGTGATTTCGTACCGCCTCTGACATTAGCCAGATTGAAAACACTCGCCAGACGTTTCACGCCGGCCTCTGACCTTGTTCAGAATTTTTTTTAACATAGAGCGCCGTTCCGGCTCTGACATTAGCCAGATTGAAAACACTCGCCAGGTGTTTGACGCCGGCCTCTGGCCTTGGTCAGAATTTTTAACATAGGGCGCCGTTCCTTCTCTAACTTTGTCAGATGATTTCTTTTCTTTTCACACACACATCCATACCTTTTTACACCGGCCGCTGCCGACTGCTCGATCAAACTATAGTTTCTAATTCCGTTTCGTTTGTTGTTCTAAACTTTCTTTCTTTTCAATGTTTCCCTTTTTTTTTTACTCGTCGCCACTGTAACAACCCGCTACAATAAAACACAATCCGTATTTTCGATTATAACTTTATTCTGATTTCGCACGCTACAACTCTGCCGTCTCCTGTTCGACTGACCCTCGATACCGTCGGTCACTGCTGCTGAGAGACGTGGTACGGGTTGCCACACCTCCTATTTTAAAATTGGCAGCAACTTTAAACTTATTAGCCACAGGCTCACATCAAGTTGGTATTGGCTATAACTTCTTATTGGAACAGGCACAGTTAGCAATTTTCCACGAAGTTACTAAGCGAATGGAGGCCAATTTATGCGAAAAACAGATTCAAATGAACCCTGAGAATTTTACCCCATCAAAGGCCCTTTAGAAAATACAAATTCCGGGTGTGGTGGGATTATAGATGGATCCCATGTTTTCATTTTGAAGCTAAAAAATAATGAGCACATGTCTTTAATAGGAAGGGAATCCACAGCATCAATTTAATGATAGTGTCCTTAATTTTTCAGCAGGTTATGAAGGAGCAGCACACGATTCGTTTGTATGGGGATTAAGTGGTGAGAGTGATTTCTTTCAAAATCGTTTTGAAAGCGGATACGGAAATTCCTGACTGTTGAGTAATTAAGAAACCACAAAGAATCTTGTATAAAATTATTATTGAGACTTTATTTTTAGGCGATAGTGGTTATGGTTATGCAATAGCGCTCTGGTTGCCGACACCATATCGAACTGCGAACACAGCTAATGGTGAAGAGCATTACAATACTATACACTTAAAAGCAAGGAGCATCGTGAAAAGAACTTTGGGCATCTGGAAAGGTAGATAAATGGAGATGTCTGCAAGATGAACGAAAAATGCGGTATTCTCCGAAAATTGCAGCTTCAATTATCAATTTAACTGCGACGCAACACAACGTAGACTGCAATGTAGAGTTCCACGGAGTTGTATTTATCGGCAAACGACGTCAGACTTCATCCTTCTGTAGAAAACATTTATAACAATTTTACCAGACTAGGACAAAGATTAAGATCTCAAATAAAAAGTTCTTTAATTTTTTTTTTTTAACGAATGACCTGTGTTATGGGCAATTTCGGCCTTTATGTGCAATGCACAAACACAGTCATGGAGGGAAGGTTGGGGAAGGGGAGTGAGAAAAAAAATAAATACATTTCAGAAATAAAAAAAAATTAATACTACCGAATAACCGAATAAATAAAAATATGCTTTAGAAATATCTTTGGTTTATAACTAAAAATAAATGTTGTGATACTATTAAGGAGCATAATGGATATCCCATCTCTTTTATAAGCTAACTTTTTTGATTTCGTTGGAAAGTCCATACGATTATCGATTATCACTATTTAATTTTACTTGCTTCAATCTATTTTCTTCTATCTTAGCCTCTATGAGCATAACTATCAGCATTTGGTTGGTGTTTCTGCCAGTCACTCTTTTCAATCAAAAACTGCCATCTATTCGTCAGGTCGCGCTCTTCTGGAGCTGTACGTTTCAAGCTCATTTTTTATGAAAAATTTTGTTTTTATCATTTTTTTCAGCACGAGCTGTCACTAATGCTAAGGTGTAGCCTAGTGGGTAGCGTATGGTCATCAATGCTAAGGTCGTGAGTTCAAATCTCGATCGATGCATATTACCTGCTTGGGTATGCCTAGTTCCCTTCAATCTACGAAACTGAAAAATTCGTAGGTAGAAGGTTGTGCGAAAGGCTAACAACTCTTCCACAATAAGTAATACAAATATTAAGGAACCTAAAAGTCAGAAGACCAAGGTCCGATTTGGGCTGTAGTGCCATTGTAGAAGGATCTGTACCTCGTTAATTTTTTTAAAAATCGCCAAGGAACAGCTCGAGATGAAGAAGAATTTGTTCAGCCTGTTGTGAAAGAAATGAAAATACATTCTTTTAATTTAAACTAATCGCTCCTTTTATTTTAAATTCACCCAGACAACCGGAGTTGCCGACTGCCCTCCTTGCCTGCATACTTTTTCGTAATAAGTAAAATCCTTCAGTTTTCCGTGTGTTAATTAACCGGTCAAATCTGCACAATATGAATGACAGATTCTCTTCAATGTCAGTAACCGAGCTTTAACTTTCATTGTGCGTTTTTCAATTAAAAATCTAATGAACCGATATCAGCGTATAATAATGACACGCCGAGCACTATAAATAAAGTATTTTACAAACACTTAGCTATCTTTAAAAATGTATATATAAAAATAGACGCGATTTCAGCGACGTCAACCAGGTCTGCTCCATGCAAAAGATAGTGAATTTGTATGGAACTGTCATTTTTGTTTTGACTGCAACCACAGCTTTCTTTATATTGTGGCCTGGTTGTAGACAAGATGGCGGTGTTTTATTTGGGCGGTTATGTTTACTTTATAGTGTGTAAAAATTTCATCGAACACAATTTTTTCATTTTCACATTTGTTATTGACTTCATCCAGTATGATCGCAACTACCACATTCAAAGCTATTGAGTGAAGTATCGTAGTGTTCGCGTTATATTCAATTCAATTCAATTCTTTATTGCCAGATTTCAAACACAATTATATACATATATGAATACATTAATACTTAGATATACAGTAACTTTTTAGTTTTTGTTGTTTACTTATTTCTGTGTTATAACACACTACGGCGCAGCCGCGCATTTACATGAATTATTGCAGTTTTTATATTTGCAAAGTTATATTTTTCAAGTTATTTTGTACTTTTTTTAGTAGCGCATCGATGGCAAGGCGATTGCTTATCTATCTAAGGCTTTATATTCAGGTACAATAGTGATAATAAAAAAAAACACCCACGAACAACAGCGGAAGAGACGAAGCGTTCGGCAAAATGTCGGACGTTCTCTTCTCACAAACTACATCTGATGCGAGCATTACATGTGTATAGTATGAGGTGGGCTATTTAGTTCAGAAACCAAAGAGTAGCGGTATATGACAACGCTCTCACACGGGTCTGACGATGACTAAATGAGCATTAAATTATATGAGATTAAATTCAGTCTCTCAATTGCTATTGTGTACGACTATAAAACACAGAACCGAGGAGTGGCGGTATAAGACAACGCACTCACACTGGTCTGTTGACGATTAATATTACGAAAGTGAAATGAGAGGTAAATATTGTAATAACATAAATGAGATTAATTCAAGATTCTCTTCGGAAATAGATAAAAAATTGTTTTTTTTTTTTTTTTCTTAATTCTACGGTACTTAATATATCAAAGGCACAATTTCCCATTTTGTTTTTATTATAGCTATACGATACCATAAAAGGTAAATCACGAACCTTTTTGAAAGTTTACTTATAAATACTGTACTTAATAAATCATAAGGCATTTTATATATTTGTTTATCAAAGTAGGAGAAGATATACACATTCAACCAGGAACAGGCACTGTTAACGAGATCTTATAGATATATTAGCTATCCTCTTAGATGATCAGAGTCTCTGTGGGCATAAAACTGACTGAAACGGTTCCTGCATTGATTGGGGCAGAAGGATAACGCATGAGTTAGATTTAACGGAGATAAATAAAAATTCTCGTGAAGCGATTCCTCAGCGTTAGCACTGAAGATAACCCTTAAGAGATTGTTTTCATGATGTTCGAGCTTAGCGACTCTTTTGTGCCAGAGGTTGGCAACGTAGATCGTGAGTGGGTCTACCTCGGCAAAATTATAAATTGCATCATTAGAGTAATAACGGTTTGTAACTCTAAACTTTTTACTTACGCAATGCCTGAGCACTTTACGTTCGAAGACTTCTACCTTTCGTGCAGCAGTGGTAGAGGTGCTGAACCAAGAGGAGAACCCGTAAGTTAGAATTGGTCTTATTACTTGTTTGTATAATAATAGCTTTGATCTTTTGTGTAGTGGACCACTCCAATGAAGAAGCGATGAATATATATTGAAGACTTTGTTGGCTTTGGCCAGCTGATTGTACACATGTGGATTGAATTTCCACAAATTGTTCAGTTTAATGCCTAGGTAATTCACCGAAGTACGGAGGGGTACTGTTTTACCGTCCAAGATTAGTCTCAGTTTTCTGCTGAGCTTCACATTTCCCTTACGACCTCTTCCGCTCGAATTCCTAAAACAAATTACTTCAGATTTTTCAGGGTTGATGTCAAGACCCCACATTTTAAAAAACCTAGAGATTATTCCAAGGTGCGCTGCTACTTTTTTTAGCGCTGCCACCGGGCTGGCGGAAGACGCATAAACCGCCGTGTCGTCTGCATATAATATTGCAACCGAGTCCGCATCATGAACGTATCTGTTCCGGTGTGGGAAATCGTATAGGTATAGGTTATAGAGTTTAGGTCCCAGTATGGACCCCTGAGGAACTCCACGTGACATGATATAATCCAATGAGCGTTCACCGTTAACGACTACATATGATTTTCTGTTTTCAAGGAAACTACATAACACTCTAAGCCAGGGCATTGGAAATCCAATACCTATGAGCTTGAAGATAAGTCCGTCCCACCACACGGAGTCGAAGGCTTTGGTTATATCCAACGAGCACATAACAGTGGCCTTCTTATCGCGAAGGCCGTGAAGGATGTCGTTGCCTAGTACCAGGAGAGCGTGCTCGGTCGAATGAGTCCGTTTGAAGCCAAACTGCTCGTCCGCGATTATATCTCTATCGAAACAGAAGGCATCGAGCGCCTCAGCAATCACCTTCTCAAACAACTTCCCGATATTGGAGAGTAGCGAGATAGGCCTAAAATTGTTTATATCCGAAGAGATGCATTTTTTTTTAATTGGAATGAGCCTTGCTATCTTCCATTGTGAGGGAAAATATCCTAGACATATGCAATTGTTAATTATCACTGTTAGAAACTCTATCGCGATTTTTGGGAGTTTTTTGATAACGACGTTTGAAACGCCATCTGGACCAGCGGATCTTTTCCCTGCAATATTTCTAATGTGTCCTTTGATAGATTCTGGGTTAGAATAGGGACTCTCGCACCTTCCCAGAGAAGGGTTAACTTCAGAGAAGGTGGATAATGGTTGTAAAGTTCCATTTACTATAAGAGAGTCTCTAAACTCACGCACTCTCTCCGTTACCACTCTAGCGTTTTCGGGATGGCCTAGAGGTGTCCTAGCAGTGTAAAGTGTCTTATAGAAGGATACAAAAGCATCTAATTTCTCGCTATTTGTAGTGAACTGAATATTACCAGAAGAGAGGGTATCAATATTTCCAGAGTTCTTCCTCCGTCCTAATATCCGATTTAAGGTTCTAAAAGTATTGGGTCCGTGTTTTAATTTTTGAAGTGTGTCTTTGAATTTATTATTGAAAAACGAGTTAAAGTCCTGATCTAAACGGCCAGATACATCTTGAATGCAACGCTGCATTCTTCTGCTTTCGTTGTCCCAAATTCCCATGTTCGCGTCGAGTCGACCTTTAAGGAGTTTTTTCCATCTTTTTCGGATGGTAAATTTAGCCTTCGTTTGTGTTAATATGTGTTCGCGTTATACCAGTGACACATTGCGGTCCTAAATCGTAATTTCGTCTTCATCGCTAGTAAATTGGTGGCACATAGCACTTTTCCAATTAAGAAGAGCAATTCACTCATCTGTCATATTTTTAAAAAGTTAGCCAATAGGCAATAAAATTTTGCAAGACCACAAAAGAAGAAGAACGATTCTTAGTCCTGTTTAGGAATCGTTTGCAAGTCATCTGTCATAGCTGGGTTTTTAAATTACGTTTCAAAGATTTCATACAAGGCAGAGATGTCAGAAAATAAATTTTCTTCTTTCTAGCCAAAGCCCTCTAAAGTGAAAGCAATGTCAGTCAATCCAACAAGTTGGAGTCATAATAGAAATGACAGTTGCATTCAAAATCGCTCGCTTTTGGCTGCACTATAGTTACTCCATGGGACACTAGAGGCGCTTTTCCATAGTTTGGCAAAGCTGAAGCCCTGTTTTTAGAGCGAAATTTAAAAATAGTGTCGATTTTTTTTTGGTTCGTTCTGAACATCAAGAACTGTGCGCAGTTTTTAATACTTAACTAAAAAGTCACAAACAAAAATTTTGAAGCAATAATTTGTCTTAGGGTGCATGAAATTTGCAAAAGAAATCATTAAACTCACCACTACACGAATGGTGAAATGGGGATGGTGAATTCGCAGGTGTCGGTTGTGACAGATCTGCCATACTCTACCCTGGATGGAGGTACTCTAGTCTGGACTATAGTTACTCCATGGGACACTAGAGACGCTTTTCCATAGTTTGGCAGAGCTGAAGCCCTGTTTTTGGAGCGAAATTTAAAAAAATGTCCTTCTTTTTTTTGGTACGTTCTTAACATTAAGAACTGTGCGCAGTTTGTAATGCTTAATTAAAAAGTCACAAACAAAAATTTTGAAGCAATAATTTATCTTAGTGTGCATGAAATTTGCAAAAGAAATCATTAAACTCACCACTACACGAATGGTGAAATGGGGATGGTGAATTCGCAGGTGTCGGTTGTGACAGATCTGCCATACTCTACCCTGGATGGAGGTACTCTAGTCTGGACCAGACACGGCGGGCGTCGTAAAAACCGCGTTTATTTTGAAATGCTGTGTTAAAGATTGTCAAGCTTTCTAAGGTATTTGATTAATAGTGCTCGGTGTCTAATTATTACACGTTGATGGCAGTGCAATAGATTTTTAATTGAAAAAAGTGCAGTCAAAGTCAAATCTCGGTTTCTCCCATCGAAGAGAATCTGTTACTCATATTGTGCAGAGTCCCCTGGTTAATTTTCGCACGCAAAACTAGAATTTTAGTTATTACGGAATAATATACGCTCGCGTAATATTTCGGAGTTTAATTTGTTTTAATTATGCTTTTGTGTTGTTTTCGGTAAATCGTGCTTTTACGACAAGATCATGCAAAAATTACACAGGTGGTCTTTTGAAATGGAAAAATCCATGACGTCTTACACACCCGTCGTCGTCGCAGCGCTACAGCCACTTTCGGGCCTTGGCTTCCCGTAGCTGAAGTCTCCAGCGATCTCGGTCCAGTGACCGCGTCCTCCAATTTCGAAATCCGAGCAGCGATGAACAGTCTTCGTCAACAGAGTCGGACCAGCGTTTCCTGGGTTTTCCCACTGGCCTCCGGCCCTCCGTTTTTCCTTCGAATACCTTTTTAGGTATTCGAGTTTCGTCCATTCTTTGTAAATGGCCAGCCCATTGCAGCTTCCGCAGTCTGATGATAGTGGAAACCTCCGGTTCGTCAAATATATCATACAGCTCACTGTTGTATCTAGTTCGCCATCGGTCACCATCACGTTTCGCTCCAATTATTCGTCTCAGGACCCGTCTTTCGAAAGCGTTCAACATATTTGCGGATGCTTGTGTAAGGGTCCATGTTTCGCATCCGTAGCAAAGCACAGGTCTTACTATTGATTTGTAGACTTGGAGTTTGGTCTTCCTGTGTACGCAGCTGGCCTTAAGAATAGCTAAGACTGAATAATACGTTTTATTTGCGAGCTGGATTCGTCTTTTTATTTCGTTCTTTTCATTTCCACTCTTTGTCAATTTTGTGCCTAAATATATGAATTCGTCCACATTTTCCAAATTATATTCGTCAATTGTAATGTTTTGTCTATTGGGGGTCCTTTTCCTTGTTTGTGTCATTATTTTCGTTATTGCTTCATTGATTTTCAGGCCAACTTCTTTTGCTGCTTGATCGAGTCTTAGTAGAATTTCTTTTGCGGATGTGAAAGAGCGTGATAATATGTTGATATCGTCCGCATAACCCACTACCTGGCTGGATTTATAAAGCAGCGTACCTCTTGTGTCAACGGGTAACTTTCTGATGACGTATTCTAAAGCTTGGTTACAAAGCAGAGGGGCCAGCCCATCACCCTGTTTTAGTCCGACATTTGTGTCAAAGGCATCAGTTAGTTGGTTGTTGACTCTGACTTGTGATGTTGTTGATGTCATCGTCATTTTGGTCAGTCGGACTAGTTTTGCTGGGATGCCAAAATGCAACATTATTTTGTACAGTACGTTTCGATCAATACTGTCGTATGCTTGTTTAAAGTCCACAAAAACCTGGTGAACGTCGATGTTGAATTCCCAGCTTGACCGTAAAAAGTTGATCAGTCGTTGATCGACCAGCTCTAAAACCGCCTTGGTACTCCCCAATCACATTGTCAGCGTAAATTTTAATCTTATTTTCTAATATTTTTGTCAGTATCTTATATGACGTGCAAAGTAGTGAGATACCTCTGTAGTTTTCGCACTGCAGTTTGTCTCCCTTTTTGTGGGTAGGGAAAATAATGCATTGGCACCACTCCTCCGGTATTTGCTCCTGATTCCAGATGTACTGAATCACTTTATGGATGGCATTTCGGCTGCAGCTTCCGCCATATTTAATTACACACTGGAGTCATTTAAAATGGCCGCTACGTCAGTTGTACCTAGCTTGAGATGTAGAAAGCTTTGTTCTAGCTCGAAAAAACATGAAATGGGCAGCTCTAGTACATTCTTCGTTGTTATAGCCTAAATCAGAGTGAAAGAAAACTGAGTATGAAAACTGGCTATGTTGCCCAAAGATCAAACAATTTTTCGCAGTATGAATTTGAGAGGTGTGAATTTACCTCTCAAATTCATGAACAGCTGATTACTAAGCTTATCTTTACACGTAGATTGTTCGCATGTGTGCGAGAAAATTGCACGCAAATTGGTGAGTTCGATTCGAAAAGTTTTCTCTAGTTTGCGAACTGTCTTACGTTATAATTAAACTATGGCCTAAATTATGAGAAAAATGAGAGAATTTAGCTAAACGAGATGATTTAGCTGAGATCATTTAGCTGATAAATAATTGCTATTTTGGTAATTTAGCTAAACTAACGTAAGACGCAGCCGTTTAATGATAATTTAGGACTAAATTATTAGGAGTACAAATAAGTTTCTATAGTTTTATATCAAAAATTAGGAATGCATTGTGAAAGAACGGTACATTGCCTTTTATTCAAAGAATTGTTCATCACTAGCTACTACTTTTTCCTATCTTTCTGGCAGCATTCAGATACCACGTCGGAGGAACTCTTCATCTTTTGTGGCTATCCACGAATCGCCCCAATTTTTAATATCTGCATATGAAGTAAAGCGCTGCTTCGACAGGCCACGTACCATTGACCGAAACAAGTGATAATCGGAAGGGGTTATGTCTGGTGAATAGAGTGGGTGGTGTAGGATTTCTCAATTAAGTGTTTCCAAATAAGTTTTGACCAGCGCCGCAACATGTCGACGAACATTATCATGTAAGAGATTAATTTTGTCGTGTCTGGAGTAGTAATGGGCGCGTTTTTCCTTGAGTGCTCGGCTCAATCTTATTAATTGTGTTCGGTAGAGAGCCCCAGTAATGGTTTGTGCAACTCATAATACACGAAACTAAACTGATCCCACCAAATACACAGCATGAGATTTTTTTCCATGAATATTCGGTTTGACTGTCGATGTTGAAGCATGGCCAGGTGGTCCCCATAATATTCTCTTGTTATCGTAGTGAATCCATTTTTCATCATCAGTAACAATACGGTGCAAAAACCTTTCTCTTAAGCCTCGTACTGAAAAAACGATAAAAGATTGCTTTTTCATTAAAAACTACTTAAAACGTAATTCCTAGGATTTTCAGTTTATACTTGGCCTAAAATTTCAACGAAAAAGAAAATCGATCGCAGAAAATAAGGTAAAATACTTCGCCTAAAATCTACAGTTTTAAAATTTTCCGCTCAGTGCTGCAACCTGGTATCCAAACTGTAATAAGAGAGGATCCGTTCCTATACAATAATTCTAATTGTCACATGTAATTTCTTATGTCATCATATTTATTTTTCCCTGTCTATGTCACTTTTCCTATTATATTTAATTGCCAACTGTTGCAGTTACAGTAGACACTTCTGTCTCAGATAGTTCCCTTCGTAGTTTTTCGAGTTTCCTTAGCTTGATGAGGACTGTCACGCACATCTCAGCTACCGCGTCCCAGATTTCCTTGTTGCGTAGCATATGCGGGACAATGTTATCGGGGCTAATAAGATTGCGAACATTCGATGAACAGCTTGACATGTAACATTGCCCACACCTTAGCTCCTATTCGTCCTGCATAGAGTCGTTAGTGTCGCCATGGTATTTTCCCAACCTGTCCAGATGCACTTTCTTCATTTATTGTGTGGATTTCGGTATGGTTGACTGCGATTTAATAAGGCAATGTTGTAAACACTTTGCCCTGAGTGTTTTTATTTCCTCGTTCCACCAGTAGCATGGTGCACCTCTTCCACTAATTGTCCTTCTGGGCATCGCTGCATTGCACGCTGTGATGATAGTGTGGGTGAGTTGTTCCGCAAGGATCTTTGCTGTTTCGCTTCGATTTGTGACGTCGGTGTTCATCATTTCTTCGAACGTGTCCTTGTCGAAGAGTTTATCTTTCCATTTTAGGCCTGTTAATTTCGGTCGTTGTACGGCTTTTCTTTCTTTTATATCAAGTATTATTGCTTGATGATCACTGGGTGTATAATGCTCGCTAAGACGCCATTTCGTATTCCGTAGAAGGGAGTTGCTTATGAAAGTTATGTCTATGATGGAGCCCATTCCTGCTTTGCGATACGTGTTTGCCCGGCCGATATTTGCAACACCTATTTCCAGTGGTGCAAATGTCTCGAGCAAAATGCGTCCTCTAGCATTGGTGAGCCTGCTACCCCACTCTGTTGCCCATGCATTGAAATCACCGCCTATGACCACTGGAGTTTTACCGCGTGCGTCGGCCGTTAGATTATCTAACATTGTCTGATATTCACTCGTCGTCCAGCTGGGTCGTGCGTAACAGCTGTAGAAGTGAATTCCATTTATTTTTGCTCGTACGAAGCCCTCCGCCTGTTCACAGATCCAGATATTTTTGTCGAGATTTTTGTACGGTTCGCTAATCAAAACGATATCCGCTCCCTCGTCCTTAGCAATTTGTGTCAGAATATCCTGCGCTATCCTACAGTGGTTCAGATTAATCTGTATTATCTTCATGATTTTTTACTTGTGATGGCTCTCCTAAAAATCGGGCATTTGCTGCTGCCGGCTACATGCTTCGCATTTTCTGAATAATCCTTCCTACAGAACATGCATGATGGCAGCTTGTCACAACTTTTCGCAATGTGGCCTTCCGTTCCGCATTTCCTACGAAGCTTGGAGCGGTCTTCTCCGTTTTTACACTGCCTGGCTAGGTGACCAAACTCTAGACATTTAAAACATTTTATAAGTTCCGTTCGTTCGCGAATGCGGCAGTTGACCCAGCCGATCTTAACTCTTCCAGCTTCTAACAACTTTCTAGCGTTTTCTGCAGGAAGACCGACTGTTGCTGTTTGCGTTTCGCCGTACGCCTTTCGTAGAGATAATATGTTTGCTTGCGAAACTCCTTCGACTCCAAACTGGGTTTTGATTGCTTCGCTTATGTCATCTTTTGTGGTGGCTTCATCAACATCTTTAATTTCGATGATAGAACGGTGCGTGAGGGAACTTACACTCACTTGCTCTGCTAAGGCTTCGCTAATAGCGCCTTTGAGTTCGGCAGTAATGTCTCCCGTCTCCTTAAGTTGAATTAGGAGTTCTCCCTTTTGCGTCCTTCTGATTTTTGATACCGCCTTTCCTACTGCTTCCAATTTAGGGTCTGCCTTTACCTTGCGTAGTATCTGCGCATACGAAAGTTCACCCTTCGCTTCGATTACAATAGCGTCAGGTCTAGTTTTTTTGGTCCTGACGATCTTCTTCCTGTCGGCTTTTGCCGCACCATTCTCTCTTGTCATCTGCTTCTCTCGCTGCTTTTTGGCAGTCTTCTTGCGAAGCGCTATTGACCATCCATATTCTCCTGTTGATTGCTCACTAATCAATGGAGTCTCAGTGAAGGTCATGGCATTCTTATTCAGGTTTTTTTGCTGCAGATAGATGTTTCTGTTTCCGCCTTAGCTCTGGGGTTTCGCTATCCGTAACCTGCCTTTTTTTTGTTTCCAGGCTCGTTTTCAGTCAGGGAGAAGTTTGGGAGGAGTTATTTTTTCGGATCACCTCCTTTGCTTGTCTTGTAGCTGAATCGCCGAGAGTTCGTAGAGTGCTCTTATGTTGTCAATGGCGTCTCTCATCGGTTGGTGGATCGAACGCCTTTTTCCGTCTTCCAGCATTTCTACTAAGCCCCCGATTTGCTCGCCTAGCTTCTGAAAATCGGATAATCGGGCCGACGGTTCGACAGTTGCGCGTATTATTTGGGCTGACTCGCGTCGTTCCGTACCCCTTTGTGATGTTGCATTATCAACTGGTGACCTCAGCATCCTCGAACTTCCCTTAATGATTGTTTTTTCCTTTTTTTTTCGATTTCTCCGTTATTTAACTATATATATATATTTTTATACTCTTGATGAAATCTGAGAGTATATTGTGTTTGCCTTACCGTTTGTAAGGCTAAGAAATAGTGCTCGCACAGAGCCGCCAAAGGTACAGAAATATTTGTTGTCGCTCAAAAACTTCGATTCCGAGTTGCTGTCTGTCCGTCTGTCTACAGCATAACTCTCGAAAGCTTTGGACTATAGTGCTAATTTTTAGCAAAAAAGTAACTTTAAGTTCGTGAACGGGCCACATCCCCCACTCCTTCTACCCCCCCCATACAAATTTCACGAAATTCCGAAATTTTCAGAAATTGATTTTTCTTTGAAACTATTTAAGCTATCGTCTTGAAATTTGGGTTAAAGTATTACAATATAGATGTCATTAATGTGACTGAATATTAATCCGATCCCGTCACTCCTTCTACCCCCTCCCATACAAATGCGTAATTTTGAAAAATGCATTTTTTCGATTTTCATTGAAACTAGCAAAGTTATGAAAACGAATTTTTACCAAAATTAATTTTATTATAATTGCAATCAGTATTGAAAATTAACAGCTTCACCTCACTCCTTCTACCCCCTCCCATACAAATTTCACGAAATTTTGAAATTTAAAATAAATTATTTTTCTTCGAAACTGTTAAAACTATCAGCTTGATATTTTGCATAAAGTATAAAAATAGAAATTTCAATAACGAGAAAAAAATGTGTTTTGATCCGTACACTCCTTCTACCCCCTCCTATACAAATGCATAATTTATGCAAAGTGCATTAGATCGATTTCCATTAAAACTAGAAAAAGTATAAACTTAAAATTTTGCCAGAATTGGTTTTTTAATAATTGCAATAAATGCTAAAAAAAATTATCAGCTCCTCTTCACTCCTTCTACCCCCTCCCTTATAAATAACTGTATTATAAATTCAAGGAAAGCATTTCTTCTTCGAACATATGAGAGCTATCGACTTTGAAATTGGAACAAAGCCTGGCGTTAATGATGTCGATAAGCAGTTTCAAAATCTTCTAAGCCCCTCCACTTCCTCTGCCACCTCCCATACAAATGCCTCAATTTCAGGAAAACTAAGTCCAATTGAAAATAATGAAACCTTTAAACCTTAAATTCAGCACGAAATATTTTGCATACCACATTAGGTGTCATATCCAAAAATTACAAACCTTCCTCCTCTGCTTCTACCACCTCCCATACAAAAGTCACTATTAATTATTCAAAAGAATTAGAGGTGACATATTTTCCGGTACATTGAACTCTTTCTCATTTCATCTAGAGTATCATATGATTGGGCTTTACGCCCAATCATAATTCTGTTATATTTTAATATTACTGTTTATAAAATTCTGGAATTTGAATTTAACGACCATTTCAAAAACTTAATCGATGTAATGATTCTGATCTGTCTGAGACAACTAACTAACTAGATTTTTTATTGGATATTATTTCAATAATTTTCAAACAATCTGAAACATTCCCACCATTAAGGATGCATTTATAATTGAAGATTGAAGTTTCATCAGATATTGATTGGAATCTTTGAAAGCTTTGGTCAAGATGTTGTCCAAACCAGAGCCAGATGGATGTTTCAATGATCTTCTTAGCTTCCGTTTCTGTTGTCAGCTCGAATAAAATTCCATATGTCTATCATGGGAGAGTTGCTGCGAAGTGTTGTGATTTACCAGTTTCTGTTAGCATTTATAAAATATTTGCAAATTTAGTTCTATCTCGATGATTTTTGTGAAATATTGCCATTGTATTTGATTTAATTTAATTTCAGCAGCCCTAATTGTTTTTCCTATTTTCCATTTATAAACTCAGTCGCTCCACGCCTGTCGTGAAATAGTTAGCTCGTTCCTGCATACTGCTTTGAAGTGGTAATCATTACAAATCCAGTTGGGACCTCTTGCTTACTGCTTCGAAGGGATAACCATTATAAATTCAATTGGGATGTCCTGATTTTCAGTAACTTTTTAATACATCGAATGGCTATATGACGAAATCCTTTTGTGATTCGTTTGTGATGGAAATGAAATTATCTACATAATAAATTACTGATGAATTTCGTAAGTATGAAATGTTTACGTTACTCTGATGCATATCCTTCATATTGTGCTTTGCTCTTGGGAAAATTTTATGATGAATTGAAAAATAATAATTAATGATCTGGACTGATGTATTGATTTATGATTACCTATAATTCGACGCTTCACTTCTCTTATTTAAAATTTGCCATTATAATTGCCTTACTTTCATTCAAAACCTGACGATTTACATAAATACTGCATATCTCAATTCAACCGGACTTAAGTTAATCCGGAAATAAATTAACTCGTTCTCATTTGCTCGTCGTAGTGTTTGTTCTACTTTGACACGTGAAATCCCATTTGTCACATAAACTTTTGATTATTCGGCTTTCCACCACAGCTTCACATGGAAATGGAAAATCCTTTCCATTTGTCGTTCGAAAACTTTTCCCTTTCCGCTCGAGCATCAGAGAGCCAGCTAATGCTCTTGGTCCTGGCGAGCGCATATCCTCCGATCCCATTACATACTTGGCCCAGTTTCCCGTTTGCAATCTGATTCGGATCTTTGATATGGGGCACTACCATGCCATGCCGGAGCGGAAGCTCATTGAAAATTATTTCGTCCTGCTGAAAGTTTGGTTCGTTTTCGAAAATTTCTCGAGATAAATGGCTTTCAGCATTGAAACCACTTATAAAAGTGTAATTTGGAGAGGTATAGAGTCAAATAGTTCCCTTCCATCGGAACATTAGTTTTTAAGTCTGCGCTATATGCGCTATAAAATTTAAACAACAGCAACGCGATCTCAATAAATAACGTTCTTATCTTGGAGAAAATCCTTTTTGGTGAAGACTGACAAGAAAATGGAATGTGTCCTGCACCGCGTTCTGCAGAATACGGAGGGGGTGATAGTAGTCTGCTGCTTCCTTGTAGTCCAACTCAAACCGCTCGACTTTTTTTCTGTTGGTTGCAGCTCGTTTCCTTTCTTTTTCGACGTTAGGAATTTTCCTGAATATCTTCATCCAGGATTCAGCGCTAAAGCTGCCTCGTACTCATTTATAAAGCTTAAAAAGTTTTTATCCAGACAATTTATCGAGAGAATTATTATCACTGCATGGCGGCGGCCACTGAGTCCTGTGTTTCTTCATGCACTGCTAGTCAAAGTTGATATCGTTAAGGAGGAATGGCAAGATGCCGGGGCTCTGGCTTGAGAAGTAATAGGTAGAGGTCGAGAAGAAAACTCTTACCAGACAATACCGCTGAACGAAAAACGAAATATAGCTCCCAGGATACATCGCATCGCGAACCTAAAGTTTCCTCTTTCTGTTTGCCCGACAAGTGCAACTCTCGACCGGCACATTGTGAAAAATTCATTCATAGAGTGGAGCATGAGTAAGGAAGTAAAATTATTCTTTTCTATTCTTGTTCCGAATAAAGGAGATCCTTGGGGTGTCGGTAATGGAATAGTTTCGAGTCGAGGTAAAGAGTGCAGAGCTTGCTTTCACGAGTAGCTCAAAGGTTGAAACGCTAAGCGCTTGTACATTGTTTCGACAACTAATTAAGTCCTTTTAGTAGCCGTGCTGAAGAGTCCTGGCAAGTTTACTTAGTATGTTGCAAGCGCTGGTAATTTAAATTTTTCTTAATTAATTTGATTGCATATTTTAATGGAAGGGTGAAAGGAAGGATATTTTTTTAATTATTGTAGGAAAAAAATTTTGAGAAGGTTCATCGTTTTTACAGAGAATCGTCGTTCTAAGGATTTATATTCTCAAATTATTGCTTTCCCGATAATGATATACTGTTGTCGCATGTTAGCCCTTGTCATTCATCAAATATCCGCGGTCTTCCACTATACTTGAAAGTAATGCAAAATGTCAGCTCTACTTGCTTATCATCAAATTAATGCGAGCGCACGAACACCACAAAGAACGCGATGCGATTTAATCGGAATGTGAAGGTCTTCAAACAAAAAGCGAATGTACGCGCGGTCACCGAATTACCAAGAAAGAATCGAACAAGAACGAAATAATTCTGAACACGGACAATGTAGAGAAGCAAAAACAATTATATGCAGGGATGAATTCGCAGTCATGAACGTTCCCACACAATGTCGCTAGGACCAATGATATTGGAGAAGTCAGGTGACGAACGACTGCGATCGGGCAGATTCGGGTAACAACGAAATACTTTTTTTTTTACGTGGCCGAACACAATAGGGGTTACCCTTTAATGCAATTCACACAGTCATGTCAATAAGGGAAAAAAAAGGAATTAGGGTTAAATAGGATTAAAAGGAGGGAAAAGCTTAAATGCGGGTGGACGTTGAGTTTGATACGTCGAAGGTCACATGACAATGGGAATACAGCTTCTGGCAATGCATTCCAAAGCTTAGAAGTTCGGGGTATGAATGACTGCCTATATTTCATTGTACGGGAAATTGGAAGCTTAACAGTGAACTCGTGTGTGCTTGAAACTAGGCTTGTGTTTTCAGGATTTGTTTACAATAATAATAAGTTTAGTAAGTTCCCCACTGCATTTACCATGAAAGTAGCGATAGTAAATGCTTAGTACTCAGACATTTCTGTGATGCTCTAGGGAGTCTATAAAAACCGTGTTGACTTCATCTCCAATTAGTCGAGACGCTTGCCTCTAGACGATGCCGCACATCGCAAGTTACGTTTTGGGTGCCCCAGCCCATAAAGGTGAATTGTACTCGAGGCGTGGTCTAATGTAGGCCTTATAGATATTTGCTAGGTCACTGGGAGTAAAACATTTCTTACATCTTCGGAGAACTCCTAGGCGTTTGGAAGCGTCAAGTGCTACGTCGAGTATGTGTTGGTTCCAATTAAGATGGTTATTTATTGCCAAGGAGTGAGAAGTATTCGGAAGAGTCTAGTTGGACACCACCGAAGGTTACATGAGACCGGCGCTGGAACATCACGTTTAAGGGAAAGATGATAGGCCAGTGGTTTTGAGGTGTTGAACTCTATTCTATTTATCCTGCGCCATTCCAAGATTGGGTTCAGGTCAGAGTTCAATGATGCAAATAGTTCGGCACGTTTAGATGCTACTGGGACACGGTGAGCGTTTGTACAAGAAGACATTGCTTGAAGTAGTCAAATACTTTACACAAGCACTGTCTCGCTTGTATTATTGTTAATTAGAATTAAGCAAATCAAGCACTTTGTAAAATTACTTGTCTTCATTGATTATGACATTGATATGCTATGCAAAATAAATCTTATGTCATAGCATAACATTTGTAGGTCAATATCGACAATTAATTTCAGACATTTTTTGTGTGTCATGTAAACATTATAATGTGTGTCATATACTCATTATAATCAGCAATTATTTACTATATAAGCAACAATGATTGTAAGTATTATTAAGTTCGAAATAAATTCTAGTAGAGAATTGAACTTCAAGTGTTTTTTAATACACTAAACTAAAGTTTCTTTTCAAGCAAAAGAATCTTCACATTGGTCCGTCGAGCCTCTTGTAATATTCACTGGCCAAGTTACCGTGAACCTAAATTGAAACTGATTTAGGGGTGATATTACAACGAACTACAGGAAAATCTTCATCTCAGACGTCAAACTGCACCAGCTGAAGATGGAAGATCTAGCGCTTTCCCAGATAGAGACAGGGGAAAACGTGGCAAAGCTGCTTACCAACTTTCGCAAGGATTCAACAAGTCGGAAGACAGTCGAATACGTGGAGAAGCGGTCGAAATGCTTGAACCAGCTATGGACACTGTTCAAGCACCAAGATGCAAAAATGGAGGAATACCGCGAAGAAGCTCCAGATCATCCCTATTACGAAGCCGGATACTACCGGGAAATTGAGGATGTTCAAAGGACACTTTCTGCCTTGTTGAATGCAAGACTAGACGAGCTACGCTTGGAATCCAACAGGTCTCTAGAAGACGACCATACCTTGGGGCAGCCATCAAAGAACGATCATCATTCAGATCAGGAGTTTGTTCCCAGACCGGAATCCAGCAATGCGAGGAAACTTAATACTTTAGCTGCATTACTGATGAGGACAATCAGCGCTGCAGAGAGTTCCGGAAATCAGCCAGGAGCATTTTTTAAAGAAACTATACACCAAATTAAAACGTATTGGACCCGGTTTACGGACACTTACGTCGAATATTCATCTACTGAAGAAGGTGTACCAGAAGAAGCAACAACGCTCTATCACAGAGTTGAAGACAAATGCTCCAAGGCTTGCGTGGAACTGCAGACAAGGTATGACCAACTATATGCAGACGATAATAAATTGTTAACTACAGGCACAAAAACAAATGAGGACGGTATACACACCAAAGCGATTAAGATTAGGCTACCGTCCATTCAAATCCCGAAGTTTGATGGTGACTACAAGCAATGGGGAACATTCAAGGACATCTATAAGCAAGTTGTACATGACAACAATGATTTAAGTGATGTAGAGAAATTGGTATTCCTGAAAGCCAATATCACAGGAAGCGCAGGCAAGCTTCTTCAACATTTGTCTGTAACAAAAGAGAACTACGAAGCCGCCTGGGAGTTGCTCAATACACGCTATGAGAATCGTAGATTGTTAGTTTCTGCGCAATTAGAGAGACTACTAACACAACAACGGCTCACTTTTGAATCAGCAGAAGGCATAAGAAGTCTTCATGACACATCAAAAGAGTGCTTAATGGCGTTAAAAAATTTAGGAATTGAGACTTATACGTGGAGTCCAATTTTAACACATCTATTAGCACAAAAAATTGATAACGACACGTTAAAATTTTACGAAGAACGAATCACCAAGCCAAGAGAAGTACAAACATTGGAGGACTTCTTAATATTTTTGGAGCATAGATTTCAGACGTTGGAATCTTCAAGAGGAGAGAAAATACGAAATAACGCTCCGGTAGCACGAGTCAACAAAAAACAACATGTTGTATCGACTTATCACGGAAGAGACGGTCGAAAAACTTGCATAATATGCAAAGGTGACCATCATCTATGGCGGTGCCAGAAATTTATTGACTTGGATGTAAAACAACGGTCTAAGATAGTCAGAGACATCAACCTTTGCTTTAATTGTCTGCACACTGAACATACTGTACGACAATGTAATAGCAAATACGTTTGCCAAAAATGTAAAGGAAAACATCATACATTACTACACGATGAAAATAGAATACGATCGAATAGTCAGCAGATTAAATCGGAAGCTTTCATAACAAAAGCAGATTCAACTAGGAATCAAGAAACAACATCTCACGCCTCGACCAACTATAATCAATATAATTTTGCATTATTAGCTACTGCTCTACTCAAACTAAAGGCGTCAGATGGATCATACAAGGAAATACGAAGTCTTATTGATCAAGGTTCTCAGGCTACATTTATAACAGAACGAGCTGTACAACTTTTACAGTTGAGAAAGAATAAGACGACAGTTAAGGTGTCTGGACTGGGAAACACCGAAGCAGGAACAATACGAAGTAGTGTTGTCCTTAAAATTCAGCCACATTTTTCATCCCAATTCGAATTAACAACTACAGCTCTTGTGATGCCAAAATTAACAAGACGAATTCCAACCCATCCTATTAAGAGTTCATGTTGGACTCATATCAAGGGTCTCACATTAGCAGATCCTATGTATAATGAGCCTGGAGATATAGACGTTATCCTGGGAGCAGATGTATTTTCTGAAATGCTGTTGGCAGGAGTAATAAAAGGAACACACGATACACCTGTAGCCCAACAAACTGAATTCGGATGGATATTGTCAGGTTCCACGAAACCCCTTAAACCAGTTGATGAGTTTACAACATGCTGTGTAGCACAAACTGACTTGGATAGCCAACTTCGCAGATTCTGGGAAATCGAAGAGTTACCTACCGAAAAAATATTGACTGAAGAAGAAAACAAGTGTGAAGAACATTACAGGTCTACCGTACAAAGAGACCAAGGGAAGTATGTGGTAAGTCTACCATTTAATGAAAATCTTAAGGATCAACTGCTGGGAGAGTCTAAAAAGAAGGCACTCACAAGGCTCTTTCTAATGGAAAGAAAATTCGTGAAAAATCCAGAGTTACAAAGGCAGTATAAAGAATTCATGTCCGAATACATTAATTTGGGGCATATGAAACCAGTACAACCAACATTACCAGGAGACGTATTTTATTTACCTCACCATGCAGTAATGAAAGAAGACAGTACTACCACAAAACTTCGAGTAGTATTCGATGGTTCAGCGAAGACTAGTTCTGGACTCAGTATTAACGATAAGTTACTGACAGGACCCCTCCTTCAACAGGATTTATACAATGTTCTTTTACGTTGGCGAAAACACAAGTTTGCATTTAAAGCTGACATAGAAAAGATGTATCGTCAAATTAAGATTTGTGAAAAGGATCAGCAGGTGCAGCGCATTGTTTGGCGGGACTGTCCACAGCAACCAATTAAGGAGTATCAGTTGACGACTGTCACCTATGGCACTCGTTCTGCACCTTATTTAGCAGTAAAAACATTACAACAGGTAGCTCATGATGAGGCTAAATTCTATCCAATCGCAGCCAACATCGTCTTAAAAGATTTTTACGTGGATGACCTCATGTCTGGTAGCAACACCTTGGACGACGCAATTAGAGCACAGAAACAACTTAGCAAATTGTTAGAAAAGGGTGGATTCAATCTACGGAAATGGTCAAGCAATTGTCCAGCATTAATCGAAACCATTCCGACAGAATCACGAGAAATGGGGCCATCACAAATAAGCACTGAGGATCAATCTACTGTGAAAGCTTTGGGAATACACTGGATTCCTAGAACAGACTGTTTTCAGTTCAAATTAAAGCTTCCTGAAACCAAAGAGCAACCAACTAAACGAAGTCTAATTTCAGAAGCATCAAAACTTTTCGACCCTATTGGATGGCTAACACCTGTAACCATAATAGCAAAAGTTATGTTTCAGGATTCATGGTCGTTGGGGTTGGATTGGAATCAACCTCTACCGGCAGCTATGGGAACCAAATGGATGAAATTTAAAGACGAGCTCAAAATCATTGAACAACTTAAAATTCCAAGGTGGACAGGATACAGTCCAGCAAACTCAACATTCGAACTGCACGGATTTTGTGATGCTTCTGAGAAAGCTTATGCAGCAGTCATATACGTTCGAACTGTGAGTAAAACAGGAGAAATATCAATTTGTCTTCTAACAGCCAAGTCCAAAGTAGCTCCAATATCCAAAAAGCTATCACTGCCTCGTCTGGAGCTTTGCGGAGCAGTACTTCTGGCCAAACTAATTCATGTTGTTAAAAAATCATTGGATTGGCACGACATAGTTACCCACGCATGGACAGATTCTACCATAGTGCTTGCATGGCTCAAGGAACATCCAAGCAAATGGAAAAATTTTGTAGCGAATAGAGTATCGACAATTCAGAATATTCTTGACCACAATTCCTGGCATCATGTGAAATCAAAGGAAAATGCTGCTGACATAGCTTCTCGTGGAATAAATCCCAGTCAGCTTATAAATTATGATTTATGGTGGAATGGTCCTAAATGGTTATCAAGTTCAATGATAACCTTCCCAACCCAATCAGGTGAAATTGACAAAAGTTCTCTATGTGAGACTCGGAAGGTCACAGTATGTACCGCAATTTCTAATATGAATAATGACCTGTTACTGGATATATTGAAAAAATACTCAACACTTCAAAAAGCTAAAAGAATATTAGCTCTTTGCATAAAATTCTGCAGAAACGCCAGAAATAAACAGAAGACCGTTGGTCCAGTTACATCAAAAGAGCTGGATTATGCAACCAACCTATTTATAAAAGCAGTGCAAATTTCAGAATTCACAGAAGAATACAGCCGATTGCAAACCAAGAAAGAGTTAAAGGCAACCAGTACAATTTTAGCGTTAAATCCGTTCATGGATAGTTATGGAGTCATTCGTATCAGAGGACGATTAGAAAAATCTAACCTTTCATTTGAAGAAAAACATCCAATCATTTTACCATATAAGAGCAACCTTACTGACTTAGTGATAAAAGATGCTCACACAAACACATTGCATGGAGGAAATTTACTAACATTGGCTAATACACGACAAAGATACTGGATTGTAAAGGGTCAAAGTGCAGTCAAAAAAGTTGTTCGAAAATGCGTAATATGTTTTCGCTTTCGACCAGCACAAACAGACCAACTCATGGGAGATCTTCCTAAGAACAGAATCACAGTAGGAAGACCATTTTTAAATTGCGGAGTGGATTACGCAGGACCGATCACAATTAAACTATCAAAATTGAGAACAGCAAAACTCGACAAAGCATACATTGCTGTATTCATATGCTTTGCGACAAAAGCTATACATCTAGAAGCAGTATCAGACCTGACGGCAGAGGCTTTCTTGGCTGCTTTTAAACGATTCACCGGACGAAGAGGACTAGTAGAAAATATGTATAGCGACAATGGAACGAATTTCGTATTGGCGAGCAAAATCCTTAATTTGAATACGAAAGAATATATCAACACATTCAAAACAAAAATAATTAACAACTTAGAAAACATGGGAGTGAAATGGCATTTCAATCCACCATCTGCACCACATTTTGGCGGCTTATGGGAAGCTGGAGTAAAGTCAGTTAAGCACCACCTGAAGAGAACTATGGGAGACACTACGTTAACATTTGAAGAACTAACTACAGTGTTAATACAAATTGAGGCTTGCCTTAATTCACGACCGTTATGCCCTATCTCAACCGATCCAAAAGACTTAGAAATTCTAACTCCAGGGCACTTCCTCATTGGTTCAGCACTCCTAGCTCCACCTAATAAAAGTGTTACATCAACAAAGATCCACACGTTAAAAAGATGGCACCTACTTGAAAGGCTTCACCAGGACTTCTGGAAGCGGTGGTCGTCTGAATTTCTAACTAGAATGCAGCAGCGACCAAAATGGACTAGACAAACAACAAATTTCGAGCCGGGAAATATAGTATTAATAAAAGATGACTTACCACCTACTAAATGGGCACTTGGACGAATATTGGAAGTTTATCCCGGTACAGATGGGTTAACAAGAGTAGTGTCTTTAAGAACAAAAACAGGTATCTTTAAACGACCTATAACAAAATTAAGTTTGTTACCAATTTTAGATAATGAATACGTCCAACCAGATACAACTAATGTTGTAAAACCACCAGTAGCAGCCATCAAAGCTCATGTTTCTGGATATAATTGTGTGATTCCAAAGCATGAGAAAGCCGAAAAGACCGAAAAGAGTTCACTAACAAGGAACAACAATAATTTAAATGCCAACAATACGAGTAGCACAGCAAACTATACAAGCATGTTCAAAACTACTGTACCCAAGCAACTGCTTGACCGATTCCGAAGTGTCACTACCACAGGAAAAAGGAAAATACGAATCGCCCCTACAAACATACCTGCACGACCTGACTTAGAACAACTGCGAAATTATCATCAGAAGCCCGAGATATAACCCGAAGTAGAGTCAAAAAGGAAACGCTTAAAAACATCGGGACTTAAGGTTCCTATACTCATAACATTGCTGACTTTGCTTCTGATACCTGCTCAAGCAGAATTTTCAGCATTTGACATTAAACCATTTACAAATAATCCAGGAATATATTTTGAACACATCGGTGAAGTCAGTTTAAGTAATGATGAATGGAGCATCATTACATTTTTTGATTTAAAATTATATTGGCAAGAACTCTTTGGAATTAGAAAGAGTATATTCGACATGAGACAATTTTGTAACACTGTTACTGTTCAAGGTACTATATGTTTACAAGTAGTACGCCAGTTTGAACACCAACTTGCACAAATTGAAGAGCTGAACAAACTTCTTCATAAAAGAGGAGGTGGAGCAGAACATTTACTTAGAAATAAAAGATCTCCTCTAGATTTTGTTGGCTCTATATCGAATAAACTGTTTGGAATATTAGATGCTGATTATGCTGGGTTTCTAGAAGACGAAATAAGAAAAACGAGATCAAATGAACATTATCTTCAGCATCTGATAAAAAACCAAACTTCAATAATTGAGACTACGGTGAATATTTTCAAAAAAGAAGAAAACCATATTCAGGATCAATTTGACGCTATAAGCAATCATCTAAAACAGTTGTCATATGACATCAGCGGTAACAATCAGCAACAAATCTTTTCTATGTTATGCATCCGTACAATGATGGCTTTACATAGCTATGAACAAACTCAGAAAGCTCTATTAAACGTACTCGATGATCTACAGCATGGAACAATCAACCCATTATTGCTGACACCTAGTCAACTTCACGAGCAACTGATATTGGTCGAAAAAACTCTTGCATCAACACTAAGTATTCCGTTGAGTCAAGCAGATGGAGAAATCTCGTTATACAAACTGATGACAGTACATACCAGAGTTATGAAATCATGCGTGATTTTTGAGATCAAACTGCCTATCATTCGATCAGAACATTTTCAACTACTACATATAATTATTATGCCTATCCGACAGGGGAATAATTCCATCATACTTCAACCTTCTACGAAATATCTAATCACAGATTTACAGAGAAATCAACACTACCCCTTGTCGCAGTACGAATTGGACAAATGCAAGCAGATCGAACAGAGAAGGTTCTTATGTATTCAACATCATCCACTTTTTAACAGACGATCCCACATTAACCAATGCGAAATGGGTCTACTCAACCACGAATCATCAGTAAAACACTGTTCTTGGATAATCTCAAACAATACTAATTTTTGGATCCAACTTCAACAACCTAATACATGGATTTACGCATTAAACCAACAGCGCACATTTGATGTTATTTGCGGGTCTAAAGTCCTCACCTCCAACTTAAAAGGCAATGGGTTGCTACATCTTAAAACTGGCTGTGAAATGCGACACGAAACAATGACTATAAGAGGACTATCTTTCTACCAGACACAAGCAAATATTACTTTTACTCCAACAGTAAATTTAAGCGAAATATCCTTCAATAGTACGCAACCACAAATGAGTTTACCATCAGAAATTGTTCTTAAGACTAACAATAATCAATGGGACAACAGTCTTCAGCAGTTGTCGTTCCTGCAAAAACAAAACTTGCCATCAGACAATGATAAATTCACTCACCATATACATCACTACGTTCTGGAATATGTTCTCACCAGCATCATATTATTCACTGGAATTTTTTGGATTATTCGAAGAAAAAGGAAGGTAATCAACAAACCAGTTCCTGCAGAAAGGAAATTAACGCTCACCGATTTTCGTGTTCTGGACACGCAACGGGTGGGGGAGAATGTACAAGAAGACATTGCTTGAAGTAGTCAAATACTTTACACAAGCACTGTCTCGCTTGTATTATTGTTAATTAGAATTAAGCAAATCAAGCACTTTGTAAAATTACTTGTCTTCATTGATTATGACATTGATATGCTATGCAAAATAAATCTTATGTCATAGCATAACATTTGTAGGTCAATATCGACAATTAATTTCAGACATTTTTTGTGTGTCATGTAAACATTATAATGTGTGTCATATACTCATTATAATCAGCAATTATTTACTATATAAGCAACAATGATTGTAAGTATTATTAAGTTCGAAATAAATTCTAGTAGAGAATTGAACTTCAAGTGTTTTTTAATACACTAAACTAAAGTTTCTTTTCAAGCAAAAGAATCTTCACAGCGTTAGTAATCGAGTCGAATTCATAGATGTTATCCAGGGTACTGCCATCTGCAAAGCAATGTATCGGATTGAGCGTTGACGATAGAGGGTCATTGATAAAAATAAGAACGAGTATTGGCGATAAAACAGAGCCTTGGGGGCTCCAGAATCTATGGGAAAGAGAGAAATGCCACGCCATCCAATACGACTTATATGGTGCGTTCATATAAGAAACTCTCAGTCTATTTTATTTTTATTATTATTAAAGCCAACTGCTTTGAGCTTCATTGGGAGATTTTTGTGCCAAACTCTGTCAAACGCTTTAGCGCTGTCAAGCGCCAGAGCTTGACCTTCGCCAAATTTATGGATGCAAGATTTCCAACGATCAGTCAGATATACCAAGAGGTCACCTCTAGAACGTCCGGAACGGAATCCGTACTAGATAGGAAGCAACAACAACCACACTTATGGGCTCGTATGAATGAGAAAAGATTCGAGTAACAATGAAATGCTTTATAGAAGCAATGAATAGCGATTAACACGACAAGGGGAAAGATTTAGTCGAATGAAGAAGGCCGACGGGTGTCGGCAATGGACGAAATAACGGAGAAGGCTGATTGTGGCCGACCGGGGTCGACAATGGCTGAAACAGCGGAGAAGGTCGACGGGGAACGAAATGGCGAACGAATAGCGATCGAGATGCAAACGAATAGAAAGCAGTATATGTAAATAGGAGTGCGTTTTTGGTGAACGTTCAGTCTGGCTTGGACCCGACCACAAATCGCGATCCTGGACAGGACAGGACTTGTTTATTCCTCTTAATTTACGAGTATTTCAATCGATTTCCGAATTGAAACCTTGTTCGGAATGTAGAAAAAGAATAATCAATTCGGATCCAATTAATTACTAATTACGAAACCAATCTAATAGAATTGATTTGAAATAGATTTCTAACATTAACAAATGGAACGATCTGTCGTAGATTCTTAGCATTTCATCGCGAGAATGTTAATGGGGATCATTCCGGCTATGACACAGGATGCTTCGTCTGATATTGTTCTGAAACCGCTGATTGCTCTTATGCGCAGAGCCTATATGTTGGTGCCGCCGCCCAAACCGGAGCAGCGTATAGGAGGACCGAGCTGACTACTCTGGAAAGTAGAATCCTTCTGGCATATCCAGGTCCACCGATGTTTGACAGCATTCGGAAAAGGGCTGCCTGCATTTGTGACGCCTTTTTGCTCGCGAAGTCCACGTGAACTTTAAAATTTAATTTATTATCGAGCATAAGTCCTACATATTTAATTGCTTCCTTGGATCTGATGGTTTGGCTGTCGACCTGAATGTTCACGTATTGAATTTTTTTTGACTTGTTATTAGAACAGTCTCCGTTTTGTGGTTTAAGCCAGCGGACTCTAGCCAGTTTTTAATTTTCGATACTGCTTCGTTTGTTGCTGACTGTATTTCGGGGATTTGCTTAGCCACAGTAACAACGGCGATGTCTTCAGCGATTCCGATTAATTTTACTCCTTGCGGCAACGATAATCGAAGAACTCCATCGTACATAATATTCCATAGCAGAGAGTCTAGTACAATTCCATGTACGACTACAGCGGTGACGTTTTAAGGTACTACAACCCCCTCATCAGTTTGGTATCTCAACTTCCTATTGATGAAGTATTATAGTTTCAAATTTTTACCAACAAGTAGTATGGTATTTCTATTCTGGCCAATGATCTCCATATAAGTGACCAATCGGCCGAGTTAAAGGCATTCTTAATGTCCAGTGTCACTACTGCACAATATTTCTTTGTCCCCCATCGCCATCTTTCTCCTTGTATCGCCCCAGCTGCAATATCGACTACCACTTTTATGGCGTCAACAATTGAACGCGATTTCCTAAATCCGAACTGGTGGTCTGACAGCGCCTCTTTCTCCTCTGCTAGTACGAGCAGTCTGTTGATTATAATTCGCTCAAGGATCTTTCTCAACGTGTCAAGTAAACATATTGGGCGATATGACGATGGTTCTCCAGGAGGCTTGCTTCCTTGTGGTAAAAGTACCAAATGTTGAAGCTTCCTCGAACCCTTTTTCATAGTTGTTATAAAGATGTCGGGCCTCTTTTGAACAGCAACTCTTACTTCCATATTTGGGATACCATCGGGTCCAGGTGCCTTGTTGTTTCCCATCTTCCCACATGCATCAAATACTTCCTCTGACGTAATTGCAGGGATAGACTCTATGTTGATCTCTCCGGATATGCTAAGCATAGTAGTTGGCCTTTGGGGGAACAAGTGCTCTACTATTGATCTTAGCCTTATTGGACAAGTTATTTGTAGGAACCCATGACCCTTCAGCCTTGTCATCACCATGTATGCTATATCTCAGGGATTTATATCCGCTTCGTTACAGAGAAACAAATTGCCTTACTTTGTTTAATCGTCTCGTTTAAGTCTCGTCATACTACTTTGAAAGTCGTCCTGAAAATCTACTCCTCCCCTTGATCATTGGACTCTCTGTCGGGCTTGTAAGTACTATGCCCCGTGCCCACTTCGTTCCACTAGTAGCATGGTGCATCTCGTCTACTAATTGTCCTTCTGGGCATCGCTGCATCGCACGCTGTGATGACAGTGTCGGTGGGTTGTTCCGCAAGGATCTTTTCTGCTTAACTTTGATTTGTGATGTTGGTGTTCATCATTTCTTGGAACGTGTCTCTGTCGAAGAGTTTATCTTTCCATTATGGGCCTGTTAATTTAGGTCGATGTACGGCTTTTCTTTGTTTCAAATCAAATATAATTGTCTGATAATCACTGTGTGTATATTCCTCGCTAAGAAGGGGAGTTGCTTACGAAGGTTATCTCCATAATGGAGTCCATTCCTCCTTTGCGATACGTTTTTGCAATTCCGATGTTTGCAATTCCCATTTCCAGTGGTGCAAATGTCTCCAGCAAAATACGTTCTCTAACATTGGTGAGCCTGCTACCCCAATCTGTTGCCCATGCATTGAAGTCACCGCCTATAACTACTGGAGTTTTACCGCGTTCGTCGGCCGTTAGATTATCTAACATTGTCAGGTATTCAATCGTCGTCCAGCTGGGTCGTGCGTAACAGCTGTAGAAGTGATTCCTAGTATTTGTGCGCAAACGAAGCCCTCCTTCACTGGTTTCTTGGAAGGCGGGTTTTCCATATATTCATATTTCCGCTAGCTTGTAGCAGATATTGTCGTCGAGAGTTTTATACGGTTCGCTGATCAAGACGATATCCACTCCCTCGTCCTTAGAAATTTGTATCAGGATATCCTGCGCTGTCCTTCAGTGGTTCAGATTAATCTGTATTATCTTCATGATTTTTACTTGTGATGGTTTTTCTAAAAATCGGGCATTTACTGCTGCCGGCTGCGTGCTTCGAGTTTTCTGGATGATCCTTCCTACAGAACATGCATGATGGCTTCTTGTTGCAGCTGTTCGCAATGTGGACTTCCGTTCCACATTTCCCACAAAGCTTGGAGCGGTCTTCTCCGTTTTTACACTGCCTGGCTAGGTGACCAAACTGCAGATATTTCAAACATTTTGTGAGTAACGTTCGTTCGCGAATGCGGCAGTTGACCCAGCCGATCTTAACTCTTCCAGCTTTTAACAAGTTTTTGGTGAAGCGGGACTGAAAATAAGCTAGGGTGTAGCCTAATAGGTAGCGTGTTGGTCTTGTAATGCGAAGGTCGTGAGTTCAAATCCCGATCGGCGCAATATATAATTCCAGCACATTGCCTGCTTGGATATACCTTGGTAACCTCAATCTACGAAAATGAAAATTCGTAAAAAGAGGGTTGTGCGAAGGGCTAACAACCCTTCCACAATAATTAATGAAAAATGTTAAGGAACCTGAATATCAGGAGGCTAAGGTTCGATTTGGGCTGTAGCGCAATTGTAGAAGATGTAGAAACTGAAAATAAATATGCGTAAAACCAAGTACATGCTCATGGGTTCGAACACAAGTACACCGATTGTTCTTAACAGACAAGATGTGGAACCAGTGCAAGATTTTTGTTATTTCGGAAGCATTGTCAGCACGGACGGCGGAGCCGAAAAGGATATTAGGAATATTCTGGCTTGAAGTAATCTCTAACGACGAACTTTGGAGTACAACTGGACAGACTAAGATAGGTATTGAGATTCAAAGGCGGAAGTGGCGTTGGATCGGTCATGCCAGAGCAAAATATCGCCAAACAGGCTCTGGATTATAATCGTCAAGGAAGACGTCGGGTTGGTCGACCATGTAGCACATGGAAGCGAGCAGTTGAGCAATATTCCAGAAGAATAAACAAGTCCTGGCAACAGATAAAGGCCGATGCTCAGGATTGCGCCTTGTGGAAGAGAGCTGTTCAGTCCTATGCCCCTTTAGGGGGTCTTAACAGTTGATGTTATATCACATTTGTGATTAGTTTCTCTTGAATATGTTAACCCTTTCATCATTTTGTTCAAGAACTATAGGTTCTTGACGATATTGCAGCTTTTAACTAAACTAAAGATTAGATTGGAAGTTCATATAAACATGTTTGTGCAGAACAGAATTATCGGGACTAGTTCTGAAGTGGGTTTCCGTTTGTGCGCTTTGAAACTGGTAATTTTGAAGTAGTGTAATTTTGCGACGTCTTTGTTACTGAATCACACAAGAATTTTATAATAATAGTCTACAATCAAAATTACTATTAAAATTTCAAAATCTATGTTTCAAAACTTGTCTTCAATAAAGTAATTATAATTTTTACTAACTTCGTTGACTCTACGGAGTGCACCTGCGCTTTCCATTCGTGCACTTCAACGAACCCTTAAAAATATGATGCACTACAATACTACTTCAAGCATTCGATATTTACACAGAATTGGCTGGCTTCGTCATATAAGAAAAACTTCCATATCGACTAAAATCCACCCATAGATCAGCATATCCTTGTATACAAAGTGTCAGCAACAAATTTATTCTGTAATTTTCAGTCTCAATGGCTCCATGTTCGCCCACAGGACGCCTTCACCACAAAGCTAACATGTGTTCGCCTAACATAAATAAAATCCCGGGACTATCCTGGCGGAATGGTTGTCTCGGAATTACGTTCCCTCCCGTGTGCGCTGGCTCCAGTCGAGAAGAGCTTCAGAATTTATTTCCTTGGCAGGAAAATTGTTCACCGAACGAAGAGGTATACGTCCTAGTAGTCCTGCTGCGATAGCTATAAGCGATCCGCTCACAGTTCATATAGCTCGCCCATCCAAAACTCGATATTATTAATGTAACGCCGCATCAAGGGGCGTCTGATTAAAGGAGAGTCCCCTATACCGCCGCTAACAGATTCATGCACAATTGTTGTGTAGTTTGGTACCTTTACCTCGATCTGGGTCCTGGGGCTTATGTACGACTTTCATCTCTCTTTCTCCTCGTTTCCAGGAAGCTAACTTTAAAAATTCTGTCCACCGTTTTGTTCTGAGCTGAAAGTCTAATGAAAAATTTATTCCGCCGTTGGGGTATTTACCCTTGCACAATGGCACCATCACCCTGTTTTGTGTATTTTCCACGATGTCCCTAGAAACGCCTGTCTGGAGTTTGGATTGGACTTTAAGACTTTTTCATTTTCGGGATGTTTGATGATTTTGCAACAACCAAGGTGGGTGGTTTGTATTAGAGACTGGCCAGGACGAGAAAAACTGGACATCTAACGAGAGAGCAAAAAAAAAGGAAAAAAAAATTTTGTGTTATCCCTGTTCACGTCGTTCTCGAAAAAAAATCTTAACCAAACAGTCAAGCCAAATCCGATCTAGTCTCCGCATTAGAGCGTTTTAGTAATTTTGTTTGCGCTCATTTGCCAACATTTATCCCGATTAATGCCGTGTGCAAAAAGATTGCTACTTAGTCACTTCCTGTTATGGATTTAACGAGCTTTTCCACTTATCCAACGACGAAGCGAAATGTTGGAAAAACGAATTCGAGGAAATAATAACTACAATATTGCTGGTGTTAATAGTAGTCTGGAAGCGGATAAGACTTTTGCTTGAGATTTTACTGGATCTGGGATTGCAGCCTTAAAAAAATTTTTTTTTTCAGTCTATTATTTACATAAACTGCCGAGGGTTAAGAGAAACGGATCAAAAGGAAATTCTGATTTTATGTATATAACTTTATTAGGAAAAAAGCTGAAATCTCATATTATAACTAGAGAAGTCAAGAATAAAACTTTTCTGAGAGAAGAGAATCGCGATTTTTGCATGTAAATGCCGATATTCTTATTAAATTTAGTATAATAGTCTACTAAATTTAATAAGAATACTGTTTACCAAAATTATCAATTCAACCTCTAAAATGTCGAAAATTACATCAACTGTGCCAACCATTTGATAGCAATTTTGTCGACAATCATCGATTTTCTAGATAATTAGGGTTAATTAGCTAATAAGGGGAGATAATTAAATATGTTCGGAATTTATGGGTAAGGGTATTGTTCTTACGTAAGTTTGAAGGTAGATATCAGTTGTATTGGTCTGTAGATGCTTAGACATTTCAATGTAATGACTTACTTCTACTTCTACAATGGTACTACAACCCAAATCGGGCCTTGGTTTCCTGACTTTCATGTTCTATAATATTTTTCATTACTTATTGTGGGAGGGTTGTTAGTGCTATTCGCACAATTTTCTATCTATAAATTTTTCATTTTCGAAGACTGAAGTAACTAAGGTATACTCAAGTGGGTAGTGTGTCGGGATTTGAGCTCACGACCTTTGCACTAAGCCCAATGCGCTACCCACTCCGCTGCATCCTGTCCTAAATGCAAAATGCCGTACTATCCTTTGGAATGTTGCCAACATGAATCATTTCTTGGCGAGAATTTGCACATTGTTAAAATCGATTATGTGATCTTTTAGCGATGCATGATCTGCAATCGCTGATGACTGTATCTAGTTTTTCTGTGTGCGTTGCTGAATCTGAATTAAACTGCGCGATCCATTTCTCATTTTTCAGATTTTGCCGCAAGATACTTTATACACTTCTTAAGATTCCGGAAACTGGTCTATTGGATTTTTGACAAGATTGTATCTTACTTATCCGTTGTTCCCTTGATTTAGGATAATTTTACCCATCGAAGATTGTACGGATTGTTTCGTAGTTTTAGAACTGGCTCTGTATAGTAGGATTTGGGTACACCACCTAAGCGCGTAAAGAATTCAAATAACATTTCAGTTTTAGTGTATAATGATAATAGAAACAGTCCTATCCCTTCCACGTCTTACCAACAAAAAGACTAGAATAAATAACACTACTTCTTCTAGAAAGAGCCAAACTTCGCGAATAATTCTACGCTCTACCCAAGTTTGCTCGAGGGAAAGAGGCGGGAGGTTGTTAATATTTTTTTAATTGATCACTTGGTACACGCTCAAAATTCTCTGTATAAAGTTGATAGAAGGGGTGAAGCGATTTGACCCGTTTATGATATTGAGCTGAAGAGCACCGGTTTTGAGATTTTTGAGTGGTAATATGAATTTCAGTATCGTTCGTTTTAAGATAATGAACCTGGAAATATAACGAACAGACAGACATCCAGTTTTAGTTTGCTGAGTGATGAGATGAACTTTTATTCAATCGGTTTTTTTTTTAAATCTTAAGAGTAGGCCTTGATAAAGCTGTAATAAGATCCGGGCCAGTAATAACGGTGGATAACTCCTTAATTTTCTCAAATGAAAAGAGCGCGTTGAGCAAGAAACTCCAAATTTTGTACACGTCATTACATACACGTTAAGAAGTTAGGTGAAGCTCGTGAACGGGCCAAATTGCTCCACCCCTTCTTCCATTTAACAGATTCATATGCATATTTCGAAGTTTGACAATAAAGGGGTTTTCTCGAGGGGGTCACCCTTCAAGGTACTGGATACTCAGTCAAGTCGGTATTGGGTAGGTGAACGGTTGGTTTACAAGGGAGTTTCTAGAGGAGAGAGTCTAAACTGTCGTTGGATGTAACCTTTGAAACACTGAATGTTATAAGTTGATGGGAAGACGTAGGTCAGCAAATCATTCCATAGTCTTAATGTTGCCGCTGCCGCTACAGAAGAACTCTGCGTACGATGAGCGGTTTTTTTTTTATGTGACACCGGAACTAGAGGGGTTGCCCTTTTGTACTGAAGCATAGCTCCGGTGAGAGGGAAGGATATTGCCTTTTGGGAATTAAGGGGATAAAGACGGAAGTGGCTATGAATATTTCTTTTGAATTGCTGAAAGTTGTAGGTAATCGCAAGCATGTGTACTTAACAATCAAGTTCGATGGCAAGGATATCGTACTTAGAAATAAGAAGTCCATAGCTCAATTACACCTCCTTCAAAAGATATTACTTAAAAAATGATATATTTATGTTAGGTGGTATAGATCAGCGAGACGATTGTCCTACGCCTGAATCGTCTCGCACACACACACATAAACAATAGTCTGGACGGCGGGCGAGTCGTCGTCGAGTAGTCAGTCGTAAAAGGTGATCTGCTGAGCGAACGTCGCTATTCGTGCTGATATTGCGGTCTTGCTCGTCGTCTTGTTTTTCTATCTTTGTCTAAACATTTACTTGTGTAACTCTAAATTGAACCATAATAAACGTACACTTTACATTCCATAATAAACGTACACTTTACATTTATGCTCTAAATTAAATTTGACAGTATTATAAGGTTACCAAAAAGTTAGTAACACTAAAAAATAAGGCAGCGAAAAAAATGAGTGACAAAGAAGTAAGTGAAAAAAATCTCAAAATCGGATGTCCGTTCGTCCGTCCGTGTTGTTACAAATAACGTACCACCTCCGGCTAGTTTCTTTAAATTCTGTCATAGAAAAAAAAAAATCAAATTTTTGTAATAAGTATAAACAAAATAATAAAATAAAAAAAAAACAAAACAAAAATAATTATAAAAGTGCATTGAATGCACTTCAAAAAACATAACAGGGCTACGATTGCGCGTAAGCCGCAATCTTACGATACTCTAGATGAAATAGAATTTTTTGTGATCCCAAGAAATTTTGTATGGGGAGTGTTAGAAGGGGTGATAGGATTGAACTAATTTTTTCCCCATCAAAGTAGCTATAAAAATGTTTTATGCAAAATGCTTACTCCAAAAATTGAATAGGAGCTGAGAAAATTAGTGTGTTAGATTTAGTGGAAATGTGCAGTTTGTATGGGAGGTGGTAGAAAGAGTGGGGGGATTTTAGTGATTTTTTCAGAAATAACTAAGAATATCATAAAATTGACATCTCTTAAATTTTAGATAAGTAACATTCATACTTTTCAAGAAAATAGATTTTTTGTGAAGTTGTGAAACTGTGTCATATTGTATGGGAGGGGGTAGAAGCAGTGAAGCTAATCAATTATATTTTTCTGATCTTAGTGATAATGCTAAATAAGTATTTATCACAAAATGTGAGCTCGATAAATGTTATATGTTCTGAGAAAATCGGCTTAGACCATTTCAAGAAAAAGTGTAGTTTGTATGGGAGGGGTTGGAAGGAGAGAGAGGACGCAAATAATTTTATACTGTATATTGAAATCATTATGAAAGTAATATATCCCGAAATTCAGACTAATAGCTTGTATACTTTTTGAGCAAATCCATTTATAGTCGAATTGCGAAATTGTGCCATTTTGTAATTTTTTTTAGCCTTACTAAAAATTTTAAATAAATATTTAGTGCACAATTTCAGCTCGCTAAATTTTATACGCACTGAATAAATTGGCTTAGAGTAATTCATGACAAGTACAGTTTGTATGGGAGGTGGTAGAAGGAGGGGGAGGACACGCATAATTTTTATACGGTAGATTAATATTACCATAAAAGTAATATGTTCCAAATTTCAGACCAATAGCTTTTATACTTTTCGAGCAAATCCGTTTATTGTCAAATTGCGCATTTGTGTCATTTTGTATGGGAGGGGGTAGAAGGGGTGGAGCGATTTGGCCCTTTCACGAACTTGACCTTACTTTTTTGCTAAAAATGACACACAAAATTTTTTAGCACTATAGGTCATAGCTTTCGAGAGTTATGCTGTAGACAGACGCACAGACGGACAGACGGACAGACAGACAGACGGTCACTCGGAATCGAGGTTTTTGAGCGACAACAAATATTTCTGTACCCTTGGCGGCTCTGTGCGAGCGTTATTTCTTAGCGTTACAAACGGTAAGGCAAACACAATATACTCTCAGATTTCATCTAGAGTATAAAAAGAAAGAAAGAGAAAAACTGCAAGACCGACGTTACTACCGGATGGGAAAAGAAAAAATATTTTCGGGACAAACCCTTCTTCTGGTTTTACTTCTCGACGAGAACAGATGAGTTTGATTCGAGTTTTTGCGATTTTTTTTCTGATCCAGAGCTGAACGGCCAATGGCCGTTGATCGAACGTGCAGTTTTTTGGAATAACGCAAATCATCGGTGAGGGAATAGAGTCAGAAAAAAAAGGTATTCAGCAAAAAGAAAAAGATTCAACAACACGAAAATTCAAGAATACGAGACGATCGACATCAACAAGGGAGAAAAAACACCATAACCATACGGGCCCCAACAAGAAAAAAAAAGAAGGTACCAGAAAAGAAATTTTTTTTTGTATTCCCATATTTTTTATTCCTTCCTATCATTTATACATATATAAAAAGAAAAAAAAAAGGAAAAACCAAGTTTAAAAATTAAAAACCATATAAATATTAAAGCACTTTTTTTCGGTTTCTATGTTGTACGTGGCTCGAGGTGGTACGTTGATGTTGTGGGGTTAACCATCATGAAATTAGCTTGAGCAAATTGGAGGCCCTGATGACGTCCTTTGCCGACCCGCATTATCGCCACATCCTCTCATGATTTTCGTTCGGATATATATATTTTTTTTCTTCAGCACCCTTCAAGGATGGCGGTTCATCTGGGTCATCTATTCCACGCCCGCGCTCCTGAGCAGCCGGCAACAGATGCTGCATGACCCGGAGGGTCCCCATCAATCAGATATGTACGGGAATGAGGCCCTCAGCCGAGTTACGTTACAGTGTCCTCTCTAAGTGAAGAACGCGGTGAGCTAGAAAGTTCGAATTTTGTACTAGTCTTTTTTGACAAAAAAGCAAGGCCAAGTTCGTTAACGAACCAAACTGCTCCAACCCTTCTACCCCTCCCATAAAAAATGACTCGATTTCGGAATTTCACAATAAACGGATTTTCTCAAATTTAAAATATATTATTTTTATGATAGCATCAATCCACAGTATACAAATTATTTAAATCGCTTCACTCCTTCTACCACCTCCTATACAAAGAGTACTTTTTCATGAAATACTCTTAAGTCAATTTATTCACTTCGTATAAAATTTATCGAGCTGAAATTGTGCACTTAATATTTATTTAGAATTATCAATAAGATCGAAAAAAAAGTGATTAGCTTTACCCCTTCTTCCCCCTCCCATACAAAGTGACCCATTTTCTGTACTTTACATGAAAGTGATTTTCTTGAAAAGTATGAAAGTTATTGGTCTGAAATTCGAGAGATGTAACGTGCATAGTGTTCGTAGTTATTATTGAAAATAACACTGGAACCCCCCGCTCCTTCTACCATCTTCCATACAAACTGTACAATTTCACTGAATTGAATACACTAATTTTCTCAAAAGCTATATAATTTTGGAAGCTTCGATTTTGTGCAAGACATTTTGAAAGCAATTCTATGATGATGTGAAAAAAGTAATTCAATGCCGTCACTCATCCTACCACTCCCCATAATTTTTTTTTTTAAATCGACAAATTTCTATTTCATTTAGAGTATCGGATGATTGGACTTCACGCGCAATCCCAGTCATGTTATGTTTCTTAGCTTAATGCTATGTTACTTAATTTTTTTTAGAATTAAGACAAGCTATATTATTTACATTTCCTTAAAGCTTTTCAATATGTATATGATCTCAAATCACCGCGTGAGCATGGGCCTGACCCATACAAATACGAGTGTCATGGTTTTATTCTTAATAATTTTTAGTTCTGATTCCAACAAAATACAAAGCACTGTGTATAGAGCTATTAAGGGTAGCAGATTATACATCCCACATAATATATTACCAACTACAATCTCAAGAATTGCTTTTACGCGGATGGAGTCGCGGGGGATCGCTAGTCTTAAATAAAATTACTTTATTATTATAATAATAAAGTATTGTGATCGACACAAAAAAAAAAAAAAGTTTGCTACCCTGAAATTTTTTTTTTCGCGTTTCATGACTAAATTAGCCTAAAAATGCAAAAAAAAAAAATCCGTCTGTCTGTACGCCGTCCGCCGTACGCCGACGTGTACGCTCAGCGCACATTAACTCCCAAACCCTTCAAGATAGAAAGTTCATTTTTGGAGGGATTGTAGACAGTTGCGGATCTCAGGCGGATACCCATTTTGGTGGGTGTACGGCTTCAGGGGGAGGCGGGGGGAGCACTTAAACCGCAAAATACGAATTCAAATATCTCAACCATGGTAACAGCTAGGAAGCTAAAACTCAACATACATATAGAAGGGTTTGTGGGACAACTTTTAAAAATAATTTAATTTTTTTATCCATTGGGGTGCGAAAAGGGGGGGCTAAGAACCAATTGTCGGCCGAATTTTTTTTTTCATATGATTATATCTTCGAAATTACTTATCGTAAAAAAATTATATTTAGAGACCGTCAAGGTGGCATATAGTTCCATCGGAACCAGCTCAGAAAGCGGCTAATTATTGTAAGGGGGAGGCCCCTGACCATCCCAAAGAAAAACACTTAAAAATTAATATATCAACTATCTTTTAAGCTATGTAATTGAAACTTAAAACGTATATTAAGCTATACTAGACAAATACAAAAAAAATATAACATGTCGAAATAACAGTAGTGGGGGGAAATGGGGAACATTTCAAAAATGGCGCACTTTTCAAAATTACAAATCCTTATATCTCAAAAAATAGTACAGATATTAAATCAAAAATTTGTCAGATTGTAGAACTACGTAATGGTTAATTTTAAGCTGGGAGGTGTAAGGGGAGGGAGGTGATAAGCAAAAATGTCGAAAATTTTGATTGATTTTTTTAGGGCTCCACTGAAAGGTAAAAAGTTAAAATTTTGCATGTGAATACCTATATTTAATGTACATAGAAAAATAATATTAACTTGATCCATATTTATTTTAAACCGACTCCCCCGGTCTAACGTGCACAAGGTGTTTCATGTGCATTGAAAAAAACACATAAACTGAAAATTTTTGAGTGAAATTTTAAGGTAGAAACTTGAAAATTTGCGAAATGCATTTAAAAAAAATCCCTAAATATATGAAACATTAACTGGTCAAAAACCTTTAAAACTTCTACCCCCTCCCATACAAAATTATTTTTTCGACCATTTTCAAGAAATCAATTATCACCTAACCATTAAAAGCTATCAAATTCAAATTTTGCAAAACAACTTACAAAAATAATTAAAATGAAATTGCGTTCAAAGTTTTAAAATCGCGCTTGCCCTTCTACCCCCTCCCATACAAAAGTATGATTTCGACTAATTTCATTAAATCAACTAATAACCAACAAATTAAAAGCTATGAACTTGAAATTTCGTACGAGCATCTAACAACAAAAATGAAAGAAAATTGCATCACAAGTTTGACGATTCCCCTACCTCCTCTACCCCCTCCCATACAAAATTATTTTTTCGAGCATTTTTAAGAAATCAGTTATCAGCTAACTCTTAAAAGCTATCAATTTCAAATTTGGCATAAAAGCTTATAAAAATAATTCAAATGAAGTTGCTTTAAAAGTTTTGAAATCGCGCTTGCGCTTCTACCTCCTCCCATACAAAACTATGATTTCGACCAATTTCATTAAATCAACTAATAACCAACAAACTAAAAGCTACTAACTTGATATTCTATACAAGCACCTTACAAGAGCCGCGAAATAAAACTGCGTATCAAATTTTACGATTCCCCTATATTCTCTACCCCCTCCCATACAAATGTTTGGTTTCAGGAATGTAAAATACACCGAATTTTATGAAAATTCTATGCCACTTCGTCTATGAAACACATTCTATACAGAGAATATTGGACGTGATTCAAGTTATCAATTAAATAGCTATTAACATCACCCCACTCTTACTATTACCCCTACTCCTCCCCTCATAAATACCCAAACTTACAGACACGAATGAAGTATTGTTAACAGTCCTGCCCTAGAACTCCCTTTCACTTAGTCTTCCCTAACCACTTTAACTTGCATATTGACTTTCCACTCATCCGCAACTTGTCCCAAGAATAATAAAGTTTCGCCCGACTTGTTGGCAGTTTATTTTAATATTTTGATTAAAAATATTTTCCATTATTCTTTAGCCGCATCGGAAAAACACAATTTTGCTTTTACTCTTTATATGAGTCTTCGGGGAATTTAATTCGATATCCTGGTCCTGGTTGTCAGTCTATTGAGATGTTGTGAAGCCTCGATAATGCCGTGTATACGAAAAGTATGAAGCTTATTCCCCGATGAATTGAATAAAATGACAAAAAACTGTCATATATCTCTATGAAACGTAATTTTGGATTGGGGTGGTATAAAACCGACAATCATCCTATCGTATTACGAATTTTACGATATTCAGTCAATTTTGTGATACTACAAACTCCAATGACTTTCTTTTTCGAACGAGTAATATTTTATTTTCCTTCACAAAACTTTTTTTTACGAACAAAAACTTTGCGATATGAATGTGAAGAATGTACGATTTTTCCTGTACATTTAACATGCAAAGGGACGGCATCACTTTGAAAGGATGCGAGTATTCTGTTTTATTATTTACGCCCAGGGACAATCATACATGAAACATTAGAATACTAACTCGCAATGTTTAGACAGATAACTTTGAAAAGGCGTAAAACACTAGCATGCTGATGTCTCTGCTTTTCGAATGAAAAGAAAATTTACGACTTTTGTGGAGAAAATATCGGAAAAAGTTGCTTCAGTAAGAATATAGTATATACGATTCTGGTGGCTTAGCTTTATACATTTTTATACTCTAGATGAGATCTGAGAGTATATTACGTTTGCCTTATCGTTTATAATGCTAAAAAATACTGCCCGCACAGAGCCACCAATGGTACAGAAATATTTATTGTCGCTCAAAAACATCGATTCCGAGTGACCGTCTGTCCGGCTGTCTAGAACATAACTTTCGAACGCTTTGAACTATCGTACTGGAAATTTTTTTACGTCATTTTTAGCAAAAAAAAAATGTTAAGTGTATGAACGGGCTACAGCCCCCACCTCTTCTACTCCTCCCAAACAAATTTCATGAAATTTCAAAGTTGTCAGAAATTGATTTTCCTCCGAAGTTTTTAAAGCTATCGTTTTAAAAATTAAGTGAAAGTACATACAGACCATAAAGTATCCGAAATCTATACATATAAATATAATTGAAGTGTCTGTTTGTTATTTGTTTAAAAATGGGTATAAGTTATCTTTTTTTTAGCAATAACTAAGCAGAAACTCACGTTTTTAAAATTCTTCTCTGTCTGTCTGTCCGGCTTTCACGCAAAAACGACTGAACCGATTATAATGCAACTTTCACAGTTTATTAGGTATACTCCGAGATGTAATCTGCTTTTGGTTTTATTTCCCTCCTCTCACGCCTTCTACCCCCTCCCATACAAAGTGACTCATTTTACTTTATTATTCTAATAATAAAGTATTGTGATCGACACAGAAAAAAAAAAAAATTTGTTACCCTGAAATTTTTTTTTTTTAATAATTCCAAATAAATATTTAGTGCGCAATTTCAGCTCACTAAATTTTATACGCACTGAGTAAATTGGTTTAGAGTATTTCATGAAAAAGTACAGTTTGTATGGGAGGTGGTGGAAGGAGGGAAAATACACGCATAATTTGTATATGCTACATTGGTATTGTCATAAAAGTAATACGTTCCAAATTTGAGACCAATAGCTTTTACACTTTTCGAGCGAATCCGTTTATTGTCCAATTGCGCAATTGTGTCATTTTGTATGGGAGGTGGTAGAAGGGGTGGAGCGATTTGGCCCGTTCCAGAATTTGTCCTTACTTTTTTGTCAAAAACGACGTGTACAAAATTTGAACTTTCTAGATCGACGTGTTCTCAAGCTAGAGAGGACACGGACGGACAGATGGACGGACGGACGGACAACCGGTTTTTAGATTTTTGAGTGATTATATGAACTTCTGTATCATTCATTTTTTTCTCCGAGCCTTATTTCTTAACGTTACAAACTTTGTGACAAACTTATAATACTCTCAGATTTCATCTAGAGTATAATTAGTCTGTTAAAATCTAAGAGTATATTGTGTTTGCCTTACCGTTTGTAACGCCAAGAAATAATACTCGCACAGAGTCACCAAGGGTACAGAAATATTTATTGTTGCTCAAAAACCTCGATTCCGGTTGACCGTCTATCCGTCTGTCTGTCCATCTGTCCGTTATTCTGTCTGTCTACAACATAACTCTCGAAAGCTTTCACCTATCGTGCTGAAACTTGTCATAGCTATTTTTAGCAAAAAAGTAACACCCTCCCATATAATTTCATGAAATTTCGAAATTTAAGGAAAATAATTTTTTTCCAAAGCCATTTTAGCTATTGACTTGAAAATTAGGTCATAGTATGATGATGTGAATATTATTAACGTCAAAAAATATTCATCTGATCTCCTTACGTAAAAGGAGTATACAAATGCACAATTTTCCAAAAAGTATTTATTCGGTATTCATTGCAACTAGCAAAGCTGAAAGAACCAATTTTTTCCATAATTAATGTTATTACAATTACAACCAATTTAAAAAAAAAACTATCAACTTCACCTCACTGCTTCTCTCCCCTCCCATACAAATTTCTCGTAATTTCTGATTTTCAATTAAATTATTTTTCTTCATGACCGTCAAAGCTATCAGCTTTAAATTTTGGGAGAACTATACTATTACAAATATCATTCATGTTGAAAAATTTGGTTTTGATTCCAATACTCCTCCTACACCCTCCCATACAAATGCACAATTGTGGTAAATTTAGATTTCGATTTCCATTGAAACAAGAAAAGGTACAAACTTAAAATTTTTCCAGAATTTGTCCCTTAATAATTTCAAAGAATGGTTAAAAAAATATGAACTTCGCTTCACTCCTTCTACCACTTCCCATACAAATTTTTGTATTGAAAATTCAAGAAAAGTATTTCTCCTTCGAACATATGAGGGACAAAGCAATTTGATTAGAATGTTGATAAGCAGATTCAAAATCATCCAAGACCTTTCTTTGCCTCCTCCTGTACAAATGTCATAAATTCGGACAAAAATTGTTCAATTTTCTCGAAAATTATTATCGTTACAAACTTGAAATTAAGCATGAATTAGTTGGCGTACTGCGTTCGGTTTTATATACAGAAATTATAAAAACCTCTCCTCTGCTTTTAATCCCATACAAAAGTCACTACTAACTATTCGAAAGAATTTGATGTGACATATTTTCCGGTACAATAAACTCTCTTGTATTTCTTCTGGAGTATCATATGATTGGGCTTTACGCAAAAATGGAACAAAAATTGATTTTTTTGCCACTTTTTCAGTTGACTGGATGAGAACGAATAAAGCGCCAAAAATAAATAAATTTTTGTGAATAAAAATAAATAAAATAAGAATAATACTTATTTCTAATGGTTTAAGCATATAAATTCCATGTACTGTCGAGGTGTCAATCACTGGATCCAAATCTGGGGTGCCAACCATTATATCCGTTACGTTATATTATTTCTACAATGGCGCTACAGCCCAAATCGGACCTTGGCCTCCTGATATTCAGGTTCCTTAACATTTTTTATTACTTATTGTGGAAGGGTTGTTAGCCCTTCGCACAACCCTCTTTCTACGAATTTTTCATTTTCTTAGATTGAGGTGACCAAGGTATATCCAAGCAGGCAATGTGCCGGAATTATATATTGCGCCGACCGGGATTTGAACTCACGACCTTCGCATTACAAGACCAACACACTACCTACTAGGCTATACCCTAGCTACGTTATATTATATTCAGATCTATTTTATACTTGCGATCGCCCGCGACTTTGTCCGCGTAAAAATATATATATATATATGTAATAATGAGCAATATTTGAGATTGTAGTCGCTAATGCATTATGTGTGATGTGTAATCTGCTTAGTTTAATTGCTATTTGAACACATAGTTTTGTATTTTGTTGGAATCAGAATCATAAATTATTAAGAATGAAACCATGATACTCGTATGTATTTGTATTGGACAGGCTCACGGAAGTGATTTGAAATCATATACGTATTGAAGAGCGATAAAGAAATGTAAATAGTTGTAGCTTGAGTTAGTTTTAAAAAAAGTATAACTAAAATAACATTAACACATAACAGAACTACGATTGTGCGTAAAGCTAGTCATAAGATACTAAAGATAAAAAAAAATTTTTATGATCTTAAGAAATTTTGTATGGGGAGTGGTAGAAAGGTGATCAATGCTGTCACTAATTTGTTTCCCATTATACTAGAGTAGCTATAAAAATGTTGCTGTCCAAATTTGAGGCATCCGTGGCGTTGTGGGCAGCGTGCTTGTTTTACAGTCAATAGGTCGTGGGTTCGATTCCCACTCCAGACGGGATTTTTTTAAGCACGAATTTTTTTGGCGATGAAAAATTATTCGAAATAAAATGGGCAAACGGTGTAAAAGTGAAACAGTTCTACTTCAAGAAGGTCTAGATACTCAGTAGATGTATTCTGTTCGCTTTCTATCATTCAGTCGCCCATAACATCTGCAAATATTTGTCAGTAGCAGCCAGTACAACTGAAAAATATATATCAGCTGCTCCTCTCGTTACGGTCGCTCTCACTCCTCTTCCCCTACCTCCCTAATCCCATTCTTTACCTCCATGACTGTGTTTGTGCATTGCACATAAAGGACGAAATTGCCTATAACACAGATCATTCCGTAAAAAAAAAGACAAAAGCATCAAAAATTAAATAGGTACTGAGAAGCTTAGTGCATAAGGTTTAGTGAAATTGTACAATTTGTGTGGGAGGTGGTAGAAGGAGTAGGGGGCTTTTTGGTGATTTTTCGTGAAACAACTATAATCGTCATGAAATTGATTTAACTTAAATTTCAGATTAGTAACATTCACACTTTACAAGAAAATCTAATTTTACTTTATTATTCTAATAATAAAGTATTGTGATCGATACAAGAAAAAAAAAAACTTTGCTACCCTGAAATTTTTTTTTTCGCGTTTCATGACTAAATTAGCCTAAATAAACTGCCAACAAGTCGGGCGAAACTTTATTATTCTTGGGACATGTTGCGGATGTGTGGAAAGTCAATATGCAGGTAAGAGTGGTTAGGGAAGACTAAGTGAAAGGGAGTTCTTGAGCAGGGCTGTTGTCTATTTAACAATATTTCATTCGTTTCTACAAGTTTGGGTTTTTATGGAGGGGAGGAGGAGGGGTAATAGTAAGGGTGGGTGGATGTTAATAGCTTTTTAATTAATTGCTTGAATCACGTCCAATATTCTCTGTGTAGAATGTGTCTCATAGACGAAGTTCATAAAATTCGGTGTATTTTACATTCACGAAACCGAACATTTGTATGGGAGGAGGTAGAGTAGGTAGGGGAATCGTAAATTTTGATATGCAATTTTATTTCGCTTCTCTTTTAAGGTGCTTTTATAAAATTTCAAGTTCATAGCTTTTAGTTTGTTGGTTATTAGTTGATTTATGAAATTGGTCGAAATCATAGTTTTGTATGGGAGGGGGTAGAAGGGCAAGCGCGATTTGAAAATTTTCAAAGCAATTTCATTTGAATTATTTTTATAAGTTTCAATGCAAAATTTGAATTTGATAACTTTTAAGAGTTAGCTGATAACTTATTTCATAAAAATGCTCGAAAAAATAATTTTGTATGGGAGGGGGTAGAGGAGGTAGGGGAATCGTAAGACTTGTGATGCAATTTTCTTTCTTTTTAGTTGTAAGGTGCTCGTACAAAATTTCAAGTTCGCAGCTTGCAAATTGTTTGTTATTAGTTGATTTAATGAAATTGGTCGAAATCATACTTTTGTATGGGAGGGGGTAGAAGGGTAAGCGCGATTTCAAAACCTTTAACGTAATTTCATTTCAATTATTTTTGTAAATTCTTATGCAAAATTTCAAATTGATAGCTTTTAATAGTTAGGTGGTAATTGATTTCTTGAAAATGGTCGAAAAAATAATTTTGTATGGGAGGGGGTAGAAGTCTTAAAGATTTTCGACCAGTTAATAATTCATTCTTTGAGGAATTTTTTTTAAATGCATTTCGCAAATTTTCAAGTTTCTACCTTAAAATTTCATTCAAAAATTTTCAGCTTATGTGTTTTTTCATTTCACATGAAACACCTTGTGCACGTTAGACCAGGGGGGTCGGTGCATAACAATTGTAGAATTTATATTAATTTTTATGTATGTACAATAAATTGATATATTGATCTGCAAAATTTAAACTCTGTATCTTTTACCAGAGCCCTAAAAAAATTACTCAAAATTTTCAACATTTTTGCTTTCCACCTCCCTTCCCTTACACCCCCCCACTTAATTTTTTTACCAAAATTGAAAACTATATAGTTCTATGATCTGACAAATTTTTGATGTGATATCTGCCCTCAATTTTGAGATATAATGGTTTGAAATTTTGGAAAGTTCAATGCTCCCCATTTTCCCCCACTACTATTTAGTCCAAATACTATATTTTTTTCGTATTTCTCTAGTATAGCTTAATATAAGTACCAAGTTTCAATTGCAGAGCTCAACAAATAGTCGAGATATTGATTTTTAAGTGTTTTTCTTTGCACCCCTCCTGACTCTCCCCCTTACAATAATTAGCCTCTACGTAAGCTGATTCCAGTGAATCTGTATGCCACCTTGATGGTCTAAAATTATAAATTTTTTATGCTAAGTAATTTCGAAGATATAATCATTTGAAAAAAAAATTCGGCCGACAATTGGTTTTTAGCCCCCCCTTTTTGCACCCCAATGGATAAAAAAATTAAATTAATTTTAAAAGTTGTCCCATAAACCCTTTTATATGTATATTGATTTTTAGCTTCCTAGCTGTAACCATGTTTGAGATATTTGAATTCTTAGTTTTCGGTTTAAGTGCTCCCCCCGCCTCCCCCTGAACCCTTACACCCCCAAAAATGAGTGTCCTCCTGAGATCCGCAACTACCTACAATCCCTCCAAAAATGAGCTTTCTATCTCGAAGGGTTTAGGAGTTAATGTGCTCTGAGCGTACACACCGGCGTACGGCGGACGGCGTACGGCGGACGGCGGACGGCGTACAGACAGACGGATTTTTTTTTGTTGCATTTTTAGGCTAATTTATTCACGAAACGCGAAAAAACAAAATTTCAGGGTAGCAAATTTTTTTTTTTTCCCAAGTCGATCACAATACTTTATTATTAAAATAATAAAGTAAAATGCAAAAAAAAAAATCCGTCTGTCTGTACGCCGTCCGCCGTACGCCGACGTGTACGCTCAGCGCACATTAACTCCCAAACCCTTCAAGATAGAAAGTTCATTTTTGGAGGGATTATAGGTAGTTGCGGATCTCAGGCGGATACCCATTTTGGGGGGTGTACGAGTTCAGGGGGAGGCAGGGGGAGCGCTTAAACCGAAAAATACGAATTCAAATATCTCAACCATGGTTACAGCTAGGAAACTAAAAATCAACATACATATAGAAGAGTTTGTAGGACAACTTCTAAAAATAATTTAATTTTTTTATCCATTGGGGTGCGAAAAGGGGGGGCTAAGAACCAATTGTTGGCCGAATTTTTTTTTCAAATGATTATATCTTCGAAAGTACTTCCTATAAAAAATTGATATTTTGAGACCATTAAGATAGCATACGGATGTGCTAGAATCAGTTTAGATAGAAGCTAATTATTGTAAGGGGAAAGGTCAGGGGGAATTAATATCTCGACTATCTCTTAAGCTATGTAATTGAAACTTGAAACGTTTACTAAGCTTTATTAGCATAATATAAAAAAAATACAACATGTGGACATAATAGTAGTGGGGGGAAATGGGGGGCATTTCAAAAATGGCGCACTTTCCAAAACTACAAATCACCAAAACTCAAAATTGAATACAGATATCAAATCAAAAATTTGTCAGATTGTAGAGCTATATAGTCTTTAATTTTGGTAAAAAATTTAAGCTGGGGAGTGTAAGGGGAGGGAGGTGGAAAGCGAAAATGTTGAAAATTTTGAGTGATTTTTTTATGGCTCTCGTAAGAGATACAAAGTTTAAATTTTGCACGTCGACATATCTATTTAATGTACACAGAAAAAAAATAATAATTTGTTCCAAAATTGTTATGCACCGAAGTGGGGGTCTAACGTGCACAAAGTGTTTCATGTGCAATGAAAAAAACATATAAACTGAAAATTTTTGAATGAAATTTTTAGGTAGAAACTTCAAAATTTGCGAAATGCATTTAAAAAAAATGTGTAAGAGTTTGAAATACTAACTGGTTGAATATCTTCAAAACTTCTACCCCCTCCCATACAAAATTATTTTTTCGATCATTTTTAAGAAATCAATTATCACCTAACTATTACATTGAAATTTTGCACAAGAACTTACAAAAATAGTTGAAATAAAATTACGTTAAAAGTTTTGAGATCGCACTTGCCCTTCTAGCCCCTCCCACACAAAAGTATGATTTCGACCAATTTCATTAAATGAACTATTAACTAACAAATTAAAAGCTACAAACTTGAAATTTTGTACAAGCACCTTACAAAAGAAACGAAATAAAACTGCATCACAAATTTTACGATTCCTCTACCTTCTCTACCCCCTCCCATACAAATGTTTGGTTTCGTGAATTTAAAATACACCGAATCCAATAAAAATTCTATGCAACTTCGTCTATGAAACTGACATTCTATACAAAGAATATTGGATTTGGTTCAAGCAATCACTTAAAAAACTATTTACATCCACCTACCCTTACTATCACCCTCCCCCCTCCCTTCATGAAAACTCAAACTTGTATAAATAAAGGAATGAAATATGGAGCGTTTCCGGAAAGTGTTAAATTGAGAACTGCCCTGTTCAAGAAGCTCCTTTCACTTAGTCTTCCCTAACCACTCTAACCTGCATATTGACTTTCTACGCATGCACATTTTGTCCCAAAAATAATAAAGTTTCGCCCGACTTGTTGGCAGTTTATTTGAAAAGTAGTGGTAGTGTGACATATTGTATGGGAGAGGTACGATTAGCGAAGTGGGGGGATTCAAATAATTTGTATAATTAAAGATTGCATTTCTGATAGAAATAATATATTCTAAATTTCAAATTATTTGCTCCTATGGTTTTCAAGAAAATTTGATTATTATATATTTTTGAACTAACAAACTGTGGAAGTTTCATTACAATCGGTTCAAACGTTTGTGCGTGAAAGACGGCCGGACAGATAGACAGACAATAATTTCAAAAACGTGTTCTTATGCTTAGCTATTGTTGGATTTAAGCAAAAAACTAACTTATAGCCGTTTATAAGCAAATAACAGACAGACACTACAATTATATTCAATTAGTTTATTTTTCTAATAATAAAGTATTGTGATCGACACAGAAAAAAAAACATTTGCTACCCTGAATTTTTTTTTCGCGTTTCATGACTAAATTAGCCTAAAAATGCAAAAAAAAAATCCGTCCCGCCGTACGCCGTGCATATGGACTCATATCTCCGAGACCGTTGAAGGTAGAATGTTCGTTTTTGGGTGGATTGTTGATTGGGTAAGTGAGCTTTATTTTCTAAATTTTGGAGAGTGTCAGGTGGAAGGGGGCGGCGGCGGAGGGAAAACGTCAAAAATTACACTTGCCAATATCTCCACCACGAATGCAGATAGGAAGTTGAAGATCAGTTGAGATATAGAGAGGGTATTAAGTAATTTAATTTTATACATTGGCGTCCGAAAAGGGGGGGGGGCTAAAAACAAATTGTCGGCCGAATTGTTTTTTCAAATGACGTCACTTATCGTAAAAAATTCATATTTTGAGATCATTAATGTGGCGTACAGCTCCATTGGAATCAGCTTAGAAAAAGGCTAATTATTGTAAGAGGAAGGGTCAGGGGGGTGCAAAGAAAAACACTTAAAAATGAATATCTCAACTATCTCTTAAGTTATGTAATTGAAACTTAAAACGTATATTAAGCTATACTAGGAAAATATAAAAAAAATGTAACATGTTGAAATAATAGTAGTGGGGGAAATGGGGAGCATTTAAAAAATGTCGCACTTTCCAAAACTACAAATCATTATATCTCAAAAATGAGTACAGATATTAAATCAAAAATTTGTCAGATTGTAGAGCTATATAATCTTTAAGCTAGGGTATAGCCTAGTAGGTAGTGTGTTGGTCTTGTAATACGAAGGTCGTGAGTTCAAATCCCGGTCGGCGCAATATACATATAATTCCGGCACATTGCCTGCTTGGATATACCTTGGTCACCTCAATCTAAGAAAATGAAAAATTCGTAGGAAGAGGGTTGTGGGAAGGGTTAACAACACTTCCACAATAAGTAATGAAAAATGTTAAGGAACCTGAATATCAGTAGGCCAAGGTCCGATTTGGGCTGTAGCGCCATTGTAGAAGATAATCTTTAATGTTGGTAAAAAAATTAACTTGGGGGTGTAAGGGGAGGGGGTGGAAAGCAGAAATGTTGAAAATGTTGGGTAGTTTTTTTAGGGCTCTTGTAAAAGATACAAAGTTTAAATTTTGCACGTCAATACATCTATTTGATGTACATAGAAAAAAAATTATAATTTGTTCCGAAGTTATTATGCACCGAAGTGGGGGTCTAACGTGCACAAAGTGTTTCATGTGCAATGAAAAAAACATATAAACTGAAAATTTTTGAATGAAATTTTTAGGTAGAAACTTCAAAATTTGCGAAATGCATTTAAAAAAAATGTGTAAGAGTTTGAAATACTAACTGGTTGAATATCTTCAAAACTTCTACCCCCTCCCATACAAAATTATTTTTTCGATCATTTTTAAGAAATCAATTATCACCTAACTATTACATTGAAATTTTGCACAAGAACTTACAAAAATAGTTGAAATAAAATTACGTTAAAAGTTTTGAGATCGCACTTGCCCTTCTAGCCCCTCCCACACAAAAGTATGATTTCGACCAATTTCATTAAATGAACTATTAACTAACAAATTAAAAGCTACAAACTTGAAATTTTGTACAAGCACCTTACAAAAGAAACGAAATAAAACTGCATCACAAATTTTACGATTCCTCTACCTTCTCTACCCCCTCCCATACAAATGTTTGGTTTCGTGAATTTAAAATACACCGAATCCAATAAAAATTCTATGCAACTTCGTCTATGAAACTGACATTCTATACAAAGAATATTGGATTTGGTTCAAGCAATCACTTAAAAAACTATTTACATCCACCTACCCTTACTATCACCCTCCCCCCTCCCTTCATGAAAACTCAAACTTGTATAAATAAAGGAATGAAATATGGAGCGTTTCCGGAAAGTGTTAAATTGAGAACTGCCCTGTTCAAGAAGCTCCTTTCACTTAGTCTTCCCTAACCACTCTAACCTGCATATTGACTTTCTACGCATGCACATTTTGTCCCAAAAATAATAAAGTTTCGCCCGACTTGTTGGCAGTTTATTTGAAAAGTAGTGGTAGTGTGACATATTGTATGGGAGAGGTACGATTAGCGAAGTGGGGGGATTCAAATAATTTGTATAATTAAAGATTGCATTTCTGATAGAAATAATATATTCTAAATTTCAAATTATTTGCTCCTATGGTTTTCAAGAAAATTTGATTATTATATATTTTTGAACTAACAAACTGTGGAAGTTTCATTACAATCGGTTCAAACGTTTGTGCGTGAAAGACGGCCGGACAGATAGACAGACAATAATTTCAAAAACGTGTTCTTATGCTTAGCTATTGTTGGATTTAAGCAAAAAACTAACTTATAGCCGTTTATAAGCAAATAACAGACAGACACTACAATTATATTCAATTAGTTTATTTTTCTAATAATAAAGTATTGTGATCGACACAGAAAAAAAAACATTTGCTACCCTGAATTTTTTTTTCGCGTTTCATGACTAAATTAGCCTAAAAATGCAAAAAAAAAATCCGTCCCGCCGTACGCCGTGCATATGGACTCATATCTCCGAGACCGTTGAAGGTAGAATGTTCGTTTTTGGGTGGATTGTTGATTGGGTAAGTGAGCTTTATTTTCTAAATTTTGGAGAGTGTCAGGTGGAAGGGGGCGGCGGCGGAGGGAAAACGTCAAAAATTACACTTGCCAATATCTCCACCACGAATGCAGATAGGAAGTTGAAGATCAGTTGAGATATAGAGAGGGTATTAAGTAATTTAATTTTATACATTGGCGTCCGAAAAGGGGGGGGGGCTAAAAACAAATTGTCGGCCGAATTGTTTTTTCAAATGACGTCACTTATCGTAAAAAATTCATATTTTGAGATCATTAATGTGGCGTACAGCTCCATTGGAATCAGCTTAGAAAAAGGCTAATTATTGTAAGAGGAAGGGTCAGGGGGGTGCAAAGAAAAACACTTAAAAATGAATATCTCAACTATCTCTTAAGTTATGTAATTGAAACTTAAAACGTATATTAAGCTATACTAGGAAAATATAAAAAAAATGTAACATGTTGAAATAATAGCAGTGGGGGAAATGGGGAGCATTTAAAAAATGTCGCACTTTCCAAAACTACAAATCATTATATCTCAAAAATGAGTACAGATATTAAATCAAAAATTTGTCAGATTGTAGAGCTATATAATCTCTAAGCTAGGGTATAGCCTAGTAGGTAGTGTGTTGGTCTTGTAATACGAAGGTCGTGAGTTCAAATCCCGGTCGGCGCAATATACATATAATTCCGGCACATTGCCTGCTTGGATATACCTTGGTCACCTCAATCTAAGAAAATGAAAAATTCGTAGGAAGAGGGTTGTGGGAAGGGTTAACAACACTTCCACAATAAGTAATGAAAAATGTTAAGGAACCTGAATATCAGTAGGCCAAGGTCCGATTTGGGCTGTAGCGCCATTGTAGAAGATAATCTTTAATGTTGGTAAAAAAATTAACTTGGGGGTGTAAGGGGAGGGGGTGGAAAGCAGAAATGTTGAAAATGTTGGGTAGTTTTTTTAGGGCTCTTGTAAAAGATACAAAGTTTAAATTTTGCACGTCAATACATCTATTTGATGTACATAGAAAAAAAATTATAATTTGTTCCGAAGTTATTATGCACCGAAGTGGGGGTCGAACGTGCACAAGGTGTTTCATGTACAATGAAAACAAAACATTAACTGAAAATGATTGAATGAAATTGTAAGGTAGAAACTTGAAAATTTGAGAAATGCATTTTAAAAAAATCTCTGAAAGTTTGAAATATCAACTGGTTGAATATATTTAAAACTTCTACCCCCTCACATACAAAATTCTTTTTTCCGACCATTTTTAAGAAATCAATTATCACCTAACTATTAAAAGCTATCAATTTTAAAATTTGCATAAAAACTTTTAAAAATAGTTGAAACGAAATTACGTTAAAAGTTTTGAAATCGCACGTGCACTTCTACCCCCTCCCATACAAAAGTTTGATTTCGACCAATTTCATTAAATCAACTAATAACCAACAAATTAAAAGCTACGAACTTGAAATTTTGTACGAGCACCTTACAAGAGAAAGAAAATAAAATTGCGTCACAAATTTTACGATTCCCCTACCTCCTCTACCCCCTCCCAAACAAATGTTTGGTTTGATGAATGTAAAATACACCGAATCCTATGAAAATTCTATGCAACTTCGTCTATAACGCTGACATTCTATACAGAGAATATTGGACGTGATTCAAGCAATCAATTAAAAAACTATTAACATCAATCGACCCTTACTATCACCCTCCCCCTCCCTTCATGAAAACTCAAACTTGCATAAATAAACTAACGAAATATTGATTATATGTACTGGAGCTTTTGAACGCTTCCGCAAAGTGTTAAATTGACAAATGCCCTGCCCAAAAACCCCTTTTCACTTAGTCTTCCTTAGCCACTCTAACCTGCATATCGACTTTCCACGCATCCGCAACTTGTCCCAAGAATAATAAAGTTTTGCCCGACTTGTTGGCAGTTTATGTATATATTAGTAACATGGACATGGACGTAGAGTATATTATGTTAAATTTCAGTTGAGTTCGACAAATTGAAACGCATTGCCATATCCTTCCAATTGCGACGGTTAATCGAATTCCATTTCGAGATGAAACCAATTCGTCGTGAAGCATGGAGAAATAAATCCTCGGAAATAAATCCGTAATCCGACTCGTAATTTCATTAGTCCGACGTCAAATACGCCACGATAATAATTCGGTCGTACCTCGAGTATAATCTATTCCGGATCCTGTCGGGTTACTCCTGGAATGCTCTCAACATAAATTATGAAGCTTACTCAGTAATTGGGCAACGTGAATGTCGGGGTTCAGGATGTGCCCCGAAAATCTACCCAATCGGTGTCATATAAAGGGACTATGCTGTATAATATGCAAACGAATGATATAGCGTGGGTGAGTGATTTACCCTGTTCCTATAGTATGTAGCAGGATCGAGGACCTCTGCACATATACACGACAATAGTACCGGAAACGAAGCATCACATCACCCACTTGTTTACGCACTGAAGGATACCGTAGGACTACATTGCGTATTTACTCATGCCATTAATTCGGCTAATGTTGGCGACATGTTTACCTTATACTTTAGTTTATTTGTATGCTGGTTGATTGTGTTTGTGCCCGACAAACACTCAAAACATGGACGAAATGACTGTAGAGCTGGGCAAATCGAAAAGGACACCAAAAACTGTTCGGCATTGTTTATGAAAAGGATGTACCGAATAAGGTACAAAGGTTCTCTATTGGACCGACAGGGAATACAAGAGTCTTTTGAATTATGCTATAGTATGGATAATCCAGTGACGCTTTGGCGAAATTAGTTTAAAATTTCAAATGATGATTAGGTTTCAAATGCAATGAGGTTTCTTGAAGAGAAGTAGGGGGAGATCATGTACCTTGGACCTATTGCTGTTTTGACGAATTTAATGCGATTTTGAAACTAATTTCTTGCCCTTTAGTTTTAGTAAATTTTCGACGTAGCCCAGGAAGGAGAAATATTTTTTTGGCGTAACTAAATTTTTTAAGTGTTACTATTTTTGTAGAAATTTGCTAAGCCTTGTGACTTTTTTCTCGTCGTGATTGTTTGTCCAGTTTTGAATCCTCTTATTATAAAATAGATTGATCAATACTGTGTGTTAAAATAACATACTTTACGGTGCTTGGTAACTTGTTCCTATTTACTATTTGTACCTTGGTCCGTATCGAGTTATATGAAGTCTAGAATTGATAAATCAAAAGTAGTATAAAGTATCAGCAAACCATCCATTAGCTTATGGTTAAAAGCCGAAGGCTCAATTTGGGCTGTAGCTCTATTGAAAAAGAGTTAATTACCACTATTTTAGTTTAAATCTGGAAAACCCATTCTAATTTTTATAAAATTCGTCGCATACTAATTTTGTAATGAATGATTGGTATAGTTAGGATATTTGTGTTCATAAATATTTCTAAATTCGTAATGAATATTATATTTGACGAAAATTGAGATTGAGCTGAGCACTCAAGGAAAAACGCACCCATTACTACTCCAGACATGACAAAATTATTCTCCTACATGATAATGCTCGTTCGCATGTTGCGGCGCCGGTCAAAACCTATTTGAAAACACTTAATTGGGAAGTCCTACTCCACCCTGGTGAATACGAGATATTGCCCCTTCTGATTATCAGTTGTTCCAGTCGATGGCTCATGGCCTGTCTAAGCAACGCTTTACATCCTGTGAAGATACTAAAAATTGGGTTGATTCGTTTTGATTTAAGCTACACTTTTGGTCATAACATTAATAAAAATGCATTATAAGAAAATGTTGAAATAACATTTTGAAGCTGAGATTTGTACCTTTAAAACAAAATATGCGAGAAATATCCTGCATCAATATTTTGTAAGTTATAGTGCATTAAGTGAAATCCGGGCCAAGGTATATGACGATCCCCTATACAAAGATTTGTGGTTTGAGGCCAGACTTGGGTATTGCAGAAAATTAAACTATTCCAACCATGCTCCAAAATTGAATTCATTTAAGGGTTTGTGGCGTAAACAACTTTTTTTTTCGCTTTATAACACTTCTTATGAATGTTTGAAATATTTTACTTTATTATCTTAATAATAAAGTATTGTGATCGACTCGAAAAAAATGGCTACCCTTTTTTCACGTTTCATGTCTAAAATAGCCTAAAACTGCAAAAAAAATCCGTCTGTCTGTACGCCGTACGAGTACGCTTCTCTACTACTTCTACAATGGCGCTACAGCCCAAATCGGACCTTGGCCTCCTGATATTCAGGTTCCTTAACATTTTTCATTACTTATTGTGGAAGGATTGTTAGCCCTTCGCACAATCCTCTTTCTACGAATTTTTCATTTTTGTAGATTGAGGTGACCAAGGTATATCCAAGCTGTTAATGCGCTAACCGGGATTTCAGCTCACGACCTTCGCATTACAAGACAAATACGCTACACACTAGGCTACACCTTAGCTGTGTACGCTTAGCGCTCATTAACTCGCAAATCCTTCAAGACAGAAAGTTCATTTTTGGGTGGATTATAGATGGTTGCAAATCTAAGGTGGACACCCATATTAGGGGTGTACGAATTAAAGGGGAAGCGAGGGAGGGCTAGAACTGAAAACTAAGAATTCAATTTTCTCAACCATGGTTCTAGCTAGATGGCTGTTAGTCAACTTGCATATAGAGGGGTTTGTGGGTCAATTTTAAAAATAGTTTAATTTTTTTTTCATTGGGTTCCAAAAAAGGGGAGCTGAAAACTAATTGTCGACCAGATTTTTGAAATGATTACTTCGAAATTGCTTCAAATAAGAAATTCAAATTTTGGGACCTTAAAGATGGTATACAGATCGACCAGAATCAATTTAGAGGGAGGCTTATTATTGTAAGGGTGAGTGTCAGGGGGAGGAAAACACTTAAAAATGAATATCTCGACTATCTCTTACGTTACTTAATTGAAACTTGAAGCATATATTACGTTATAGTAAAGAAATATGGGAAAAAACACATTTGGACATAACAGAAGTGGAAGGAATTGGGGGCATTTCAAAAATGGTGCACCTTCCAAAATGTCAAACACCCTTATCTCAAAATTGAGTGCAGTTATTAAACTAGAACTACATATATTTTAATTTAAAAATTATTATTTGGATGGTGTAAGGAGAGGGAGGTGGTAAACAAAAATGTCGAAAGGTTTGGAGTGATTTTTTAGGGCTCTGGTGAAAGATACAATGTTCAAATTTCCCATGTGGATACATCTATTTGATGTACATAGATAAAAATAATCATTTGTTCTAAAATTGCTATGCACCGACCTCCATGTGTTTTATGAGCAGTGAAAAAAAAAAACTGAAAATTTTTGAATGAAATTTTAAGATAGAAACTTGAAGATTTGCGAACACATTTAAAAAAATCCCCAAAAGTATGAAATATTAACTGGTCGAATACATTCAGAACTTCTAACCCCTCTCTTAATTATTTTTTCGACAATTTTTAGGAAATCAATTATCACCGAACTAACTAACTTTTAACAATAGTTGAAATGAAACTACATCAAAAGTTTTGAGATCACGCATACCCTTCTAACCCCTCCTATACAATGGTATAATTTCGACCAATTTCAATAAATCAACTAATAACCTACAAATTAAAAGCTATGAATTTGAAATTTGGTACGAGCAACTTACAAAAGAAACGAAATAAAATTACATCACAAATATGACGATTCCCTTATCTCCTCTACTCCCTCCCATACAATTGTTTGGTTTCATGAATATAAAATACACTGAATTTTATGAAAATTCTATGCAACTTCGTCTTTGAAACTGACATTGACGTGCTTCAAGCAATCAATTAAAACATTATTAACATCCATCCTCCCTTACTATCTCATCATATATCATAATATAAACCCAAACTTATTTATGCAACGAATGAAGTATTGATTATAGTATGTACTGGAGCTATTGATCGTATTCGCAATTAAGTGTTAAATTGACAACAGCCCTGCCCTAGAACTCATTTTCAATTAGTTTTCCCTAACCACTCTAACCTACATATTGACTTTCCACGCATCCTCAACTTGTCACAAGAATAAAACAGTTGCGCCTAACTAGTTTATTTTTTTGGATTTTTCGGCTAATTTATTTATGAACCGCGAAAAAAATTTTGGGTTAGCTATTTTACTTTATTATTCTTATAATAAAGTATTGTGATCGACACAGAAAAAAAAAATTTGCTACCCTGAAATTTGGCTTTTTCGCGTTTCATGACTAAATTAGCCTAAAAATGCAAAAAAAAATCTGTCCCGCCGTACGCCGTACATATGGACTTATATCTTCAAACCATTAAAGGTAGAATGTTTGTTTTTAGGTGGATTATTAATTGGGTAAGTAAGCTCCAATATGAAAATTTTGGGGAGTGTCAGATGGAAGGGGAAGGCGGAGGGAGGGCAAGAGCCAAGAGCTACACTTGCTAATACTTCCACCAGGAATGCAGATAGGGTGCTGAAAATCATTATACGTTTCGAAAGGGTTGTTGGACAAACTTAAGAAAAAAACAAAATCAATTTTTTTATCCATTGATATCCGAAAAAGGTGGGCTAAAATCAAATTGTCGGCCGAATTTCTTTTTTAAATGATTATATCTTCGAAATTAATCACCATAAAAAATTCATACTTTGGGACCATTAAGGTGGCATACAGATCGACTAGAATCAGCTTAGAGGGAGGCTAATTGTTGTAAGGGGGAGGGTAAGAAAAGGTACAAAGAAAAACACTTAAAATTAATATCTCAACTATTTCTTAAGCTATGGAATTGAAACTTAAAACATATATTAAGCTATACTAGAGAAATACAAGAAAAATATAAAAATTGATTATAACAGTAGTCGGGGGAAATGGAGCGCATTTTAAAAATGGTGTATTTTTAAAAATTTCAAACATCTATATCTCAACATGGAGTACAGACATCAAATCGAAAATTCGTCAGATTGTAGAACTATATGGTCTTTATTTTGGTAAAAATTTTAAGTTGTAAGGGAAGGGAGGTGGAAAGCAAAATTGTCGAAATTTTGAGTGATTTTTTTAGGGCTCTGGTGAAAGATACAAAGTTTAAATTTTCCATGTGATTACATGAATTTGATATACATAGAAAAAAAAACAATAATAATTTGTTCCACAATTATAATGCACCGATCCCCTTGGTGTAACGTTCACAAGGTGTTCCATGTGGAATGAAAAAAACACAAAAATTGAAAATTTTTGAATAAAATTTTAAGGTAGAAACTTGAAAATTTTCGAAATGCATTAAAAAAAAATTTCTAAAAGTTTGAATACCTCGAATACCTTCAAAATTTCTACACAATCATTTTTTCGACCATTTTTAAGAAATCAATTATCACCTAACCATTTAAGGCCATCAATTTAATATTTTGCATAAAAACTTTTGAAAATAGTTGAAACGAAATTGCATCAAATTTTTGAGATCACACTTCTACCCCCTCTCATACAAAAGTATGATTTCGACCAATTTCAATAAACCAACTAATAGCCAAAAAATTAAAAGCTACGAACTTGAAATTTTGTACGAGCACCTTACAAGAGAACTGCATCACAAATTTTACGATACCTTCTCTACCCACTCCCATATAAATGTTTGGTTTCGTGAATGTAAAATACACCGAATTACATGAAAATTCTGTTCAACTTCGCCATACAGAGAATATTGGACGTGATTCAAGCATGCAATTCAAAAATTATTAGCATCCACTCACCCTTACTATCACCCCTCACCCCTCCCCTCATAAGATCTCAAACTTGCCTAAATAAATGAATAGGGATTATATGTACTGAAGCTATTGATCGTATCCGCAATTAAGTATTAAATTGACAACAGCCCTGCCCAAGAACCCCTTTTCACTTAGTCTTCCCTAACTACTCTATGCTGGTTATATTGACTTTCCACGCATTCGCAACTTGTCCCAAGAATAATAAAGTTTCGCCCGACTTGTTGGCAGTTTATTTTTTTCTATGTCGATCACAATATTTTATTATTAGAATAATAAAGTAAATGATGACGATCATTTTGTTGACGTTAGGCTTAATTGAAAATCAAGTCAATCGTTGTGTGGACGTCGACCGATCAATTTAGAGAAAAATAATAAACAAAGTTGTAGTTTAGTAACTAAGTTCTAATAACAAATAAATCTTTCGTAAAACAAGAAGAGGTGAAGAGGTATTATGTCATAAAAATATAATGTATTATCGACGTAAAGTTATATAATATAAAGATAACAGTGCTTGTAATTATTACAGTAGTTAATAATTATAACAAGATCAAAAAAAATTTAATTTTATCTAGAGTAGCATATGATAGGGCTTTACGCGCAATCGTAGTCCTGTTCAGTTTTTCTTTTTATACTCTAGATGAAATCTGAGAGTATTATAAGTTTGCTCTAAAGTTTGTAACGCCAAGAAATAAGGCTCGGAGAAAAAAATGATGAATACAGAAATTAATATTATCACTCAAAAATCTCAAAACCGGATGTCCGTCCGTCCGTCCGTCCGTCCGTCTGTGCGCGCTCTAGCTTGAGAACGCGTTCAGCTAGATAGTTCAAATTTTGTACACGTCGTTTTTGACAAAAAAGTAAGGTCAAGTTCGTGAACGGGCCAAATCGCTCCACCCCTTCTACCCCCTCCCATACAAAATGACACAATTGCGCAATTTGACAATAAACGGATTTGCTCGAAAAGTATAAAAGCTATTGGCCTGAAATTTGGAATATGTTACTTTTATAATAATATCAATCTACCGTACGAAAATTATGCGTATCCTCCCCCTCCTTCTACCACCTCCCATACAAACTGTACTTATCATGAATTACTCTAAGCCAATTTACTCATTGTGTATACAATTTAGAGAGCTGAAATTGTGCACCAAATATTTATTTGAAATTGTTAGTAAGCCCAAAAAAATTTAGACTATTAGCTTCACCCCTTCTACCCCCTCCCATACAAAATGACACAATTTCGTAATTTGACAATAAACGGATTTACTCGAAAAGTATAAAAGCTATTAGTCTGAATTTTCGGATATGTTATTTTCATAGTAATTTTAATCTACAGTAGAAAAATTATTTGCTTCCTCCCTCTCCTTCCACCCCCTCCCATACAAACTACACTTTTTCATGAAATGCTCTAAGACGATTTTCTCAGAACATATAACATTTATTGAGCTCATATTTTGTAATAAATACTTAATTAGTATTAGCACTAAGATCAGAAAAAAATATTTGATTAGCTTCACTGCTTCTACCCCCTCCCATACAATATGACACAGTTTCACAACTTCACAAAAAATCGATTTTCTTGAAAAGTATAAATGGCACTAGTCTGAAATTTCAGGGATGTCAATTTTACAATATTCCTAGTTATTTCTGAAAAAAATCACTCTAATCGCCCCACTCTTTCTACCACCTCCCATACAAACTGCACATTTTCACTAAATCTAAATCACTAATTTTTTCAGTTCCCATTCAATTTTTGGAGTAAGCATTTTGTACAAAACATTTTTATAGCTACTTTAGCATGATGGGGAAAAATTAGTTCAATGCTGTCATCCCTTCTAATACTTCCCATGCGAAATTTCTTGGGATCACAAAAAATTCTATTTCATCTAGAGTATCGTAAGATTGCGCTTTACGAGCAATCGTAGCCCTGTTATGTTTTTTTGACAAACTTAAACTTGATAGATCTATAGTAAATATTTTTATGTAGAAGAGAAAAGATTTGGTAGATTTAACTACAATAGATTCAACCGATAACCTGTTATAAGATTTTTGAAGAATAACGACAGTAGCTTCTGTGTTACTCATTTTGATCACAGAATTAAACTCATTCTGCTCTCACCTTTCTTCTGGAGTTTGGAATGGATTTCTTGAGTATTGCCTCATTATGTTTAGCTGAAGAGGTACAGAAGCCAACGAAAAAAAAAAAATAAACTGCCAACAAGTCGGACGAAACTTTTTTATTTTTGGGACAAGTTGCAAATGCATGGAAAGTCAATATGCAGGTTAGAGTGGTTAGGGAAGGCTTAGTGAAAGGGAGTTCTTGGGCAGGGCTGTTGTCAATTTAACAATATTTCATTCGTTTCTGCAAGTTTTGGTTTTTTATGAGAGGAGGAGGAGGGGTAATAGTAAGGGTGGGTGAATGTTAATAGCTTTTTAATTAATTGCTTGAATCACGCCCAATATTCTCTCTATGGAATGTGTTTGATAGACGAAGTTGCATAGAATTTTCATAAAATTCGGTGTATTTTAAATTCACGAAACCGAACATTTGTATGGGAGGGGGTACATAAGGTAGGGGAATCGTAAAATTTGATATGCAGTTTTATTCGCTTCTCTTGTAAGGTGCTTGTACAAAATTTCAAGTTCGTAGCTTTTAGTTTGTTGATTATTAGTTGATTTAATGAAATTGGCCGAAATCATAGTTTTGTATGGGAGGGGGTAGAAGGGCAAGCACGATTACAAAAATTTTAAAGCAACTTCATTTGAATTATTTTTATAAGTTTTTATACAAAATTTGAAATTGATAGCTTTCAAGAGTTAGCTGATAATTGGTTTCTTAAAAATGGTCGAAAAAATAATTTTGTATGGGAGGGGGTAGAAGTCTTAAAGGTTTTCGACCAGTTAATATTTCGTATATTTAAAGATTTTTTTTAAATGCATTTCGCAAATTTTCAAGTTTCTACCTTAAAATTTCATTCAAAAATTTTCTGTTTATGTGTTTTTTTCAATGCACATGAAACATCTTGTGCACGTTAGACGGGTAGGGGAGTCGGTTTATAACAATTATGGATCAAGTTATTATTATTTTTCTATGTACATCAAATAGACGTATCCACATGCAAAATTTAAACTTTGTATCTTTCACCAGAGCCCTAAAAAAATCACTCAAAATTTTCGACATTTTTGCTTATCACCTCACTCCCCTTACACCTCTCAACTTAAAATTTTTATCAAAATTAACCATTATGTAGTTCTACAATCTGACAAATTTTCGATTTGATATCTGTACTCTTTTTTGAGATATAAGGATTTGTAATTTTGAAAAGTGCGCCATTTTTGAAATGTTCCCCATTTCCCCCACTACTATTATTTCAACATATTATATTTTTTTTGTATTTTCCTAGTATAGCTTAATATATGTTTCATGTTTCAATTACATAGCTTAATAGATAGTTGAGATATTCATTTTTAAGTGTTTTTCTTTGCATCCCCCCTGACCCTCCCTCTTACATTAATTAGCCACTCCCTAAGTTGATTCAGATGGAATTATATGCCACCTTGATGGTCCCAAAATATGAATTTTTTATAATAAGTAATTTCGAAGATATTGTTGCGAGCTAGGGGTTCGCCGAGATTTCAAGTAAAAACACAATTCGTTTAAAAATAAGTGATAATTTATTTATTCGCACTCTAATATAATTTCCCGATCACTTCATACTTTATGACAACACTGCTGCGTGTTTTTCTATCGCTTTTTATGACAACACCGACGCGTGTTTTACTATCGCACTTTACTGGTTCGCGTTCTTCCATAGATGTCGCTGACTGACTGACTCCTCGCTGAGAGCTACCGTGTTTTTATACCATTTTCCCTAATTCTCGAAGCTTCCGTCGGGTGTCGTTGGGTGTCGTTGGGTGTATGTCTAGACTACACTGGAAGGTTCTAGATCTTTGATTATGGGTTTTTACATATTGGGGGACTATTCTATAAAATTCTGGCATATTCGGGAAAGATCATTGCCAGATCTATAACAATATAATCATTTGAAAAAACGATTCGGCCTACAATTTGTTTTTAGCCCCCCCTTTTCGGACGCCAATGGATAAAAAAATTAAATTATTTTTTAAGTTTGTTTCACAACCCTCTCTATATCTCTGCTGATTTTCAGCTTCCTATCTGCATTCCTGGTGGAAATATTAACAAGTGTAGTTTTTGACTTTTTCCCTCCCCCCGCGTCCCCATTCCACCTAACACTCCCCAAAATTTAGAAATTGGAGCTCACTTACCCAATCAACAATCTGCCCAAAAACGATAATTCAACCTTTAACGGTCTCGGAGATATGAGGCCATATGTACGGCGGGACGGATTTTTTTTTTTACATTTTTATGCTAATTTAGTCATGAAACGCGACAATACAAAATTTCAGGGTAGCAAATTTTTTTTTTCTGTGTCGATCACAATACTTTATTATTAGAATAATAAAGTAAAATGATAAAAAACAACAAAATATATTATTTTTAATTACGTTCATAAATCACAATAGCAATAACGTTTTACTGTGTTTGTAAATTATTGTATTTAAAAAAATCCTTTTAAAATCAAGCAAAACTACTTTTCCACTCGACTAAATTATTTGCAATGTAACTCGTTGAGTTTCTCAATTACTTCTGCCTCTCATTCATTTCATTTATGAGTAATATAGTACGTAACATACAAACTGTCCAGCCTAAGGCATAGATATATCCACTTATTTCCTCATATTCGCATTCGTCCTGAACAGAGTTCTGGTCTATTTGAAAGGATCGTTTTTTTTTTTAAATATAATTTACATATATATTCAAAAATTTTCCCAAGGACTGCACATTATTCGTATGGGCTTTTCCTTTAGAACAGGACTTTGCGTGAACATAGCGACTGAAAAAATAGTGTATAGATACCCAGGCCACTAGAGCCTTTTGGCATATACCATAGCAGAGCTCAAACGCAATAAATCCTCCTATTTTTCAAGCATTCTCATCGCAGCCTATATGAGTTTTTCATTTTATTTATGGAAACAGGAAAATATCATATTTTTTTATTACAATGAATAATCGACTTTTCGATGTTGGAATAAAACAAGCCTCCCCCTTCTCCCTTCTTGTGCAAAAGGAATTTTAAAGGGCTTCACATTCAATGCAATAGCTTGCGTATAGGTCTTTGTCGCACCGACTAAACGCCTGCCATTTTCTTCTAATATGTATGACTAAATCATTCCGTTTTATGATCCTCCCCGTACGTACTATTCTATCATATAAAGTGAAATCCTTGACATTCAAGAAATTATTTAATGGAAAGATTTAATATAGAACGTAGAACTGAAGTTTCGAGTTAGCAGCAGTACGCTTCGAACATCTCATCATGTCGTAATTTTATATCACCCAGGAGATTTGTCTGAGCCACGACGCGATAGAATAATAATTGAGGTGAAAGGGTTTTTCTCACGAATTTTATGGGTTTTCAGATTTTTCTTAAGATATTGTCCCATGAGGTACATAAAACCAGACCGTTTATGGTTCATATATAGCTCCAATAATGGAAATGGTGGTGATAAAAAAAAGATCAATGAAATTGAAACCTTGGCGTGATTTGGAAACGATGGTATTTTTATATTTAAGGTAATGAGGATAACGTAGATATTTTTTAAATATTTAAAGATGCAATCTGAGAGTTAATCATTAGTCGAAGTAAATTTTTGACAATCTAATACTATATATGGTTCAGTAAACAGCAATTGCAACCCATTTGCAACTAGGGTTGAAAAAAAAATAAACAAATGGGTTTTTAGGTGAAACAATTTATTTCGAAATACGTAAATGACATCATTTTTTCCAGCCTAAAATTAAGTCAATTTTTTTTTTTTCATATATATCCATTGCAATAAATTGGTCGATTTTGGTATGAAGGTAGTATAATGGAAGGTGGAGTACGGCTGCAGCATGCTTGCTGACTGGCACAGCTTAGCTTGTCGGCAACTGGGGTGAATCTTACCATCTCCTCCAATATGTAAAAATATCATGCAGCGTTTTCGTAGAAAATAAATCTGGAAGGATCAAAGATATGTGTGGTTGAAAGCCAAGATGAAGTAAAAAGAAAAGGCGTAAGCTCCCTGTGGGGTGGGGGTAGGAGGGGAGGGGGAGTTTGATCAACAGGTAGGGGTTAGGGATTAGGGATTCAGAGGTCGTCGTATGGTCTCCGATGCGACTGATGGAGAGTTTCCGCTGAACTGAGCTGTTTCTCATTAGCAACTCTCTCCTTCCACCGCCGTCTTTCTACATCTTTTAAAATGGTCAAAATCCGTAACCTCTAGTGACAATTCGTTTATTAACCTAATTGCGGTTTATAAGAAGATTGAAATTAAATATAAAGGTTTGCCCTAATAGTTAATCGACTTTCAAAATAGTTTCTGATGTTATCTACTACATATACAAGATCGATTATATTTCTCATTCGTTTCTTCTTCAATAAACCAAAAAAAAAAACTTTACATCCAGTTCTTTTTTTTTTAACTAACTACAAGTCCTTTCATAGTTCGACATTTCTTCCCCGTAGTCTTATTTTTTTTTACTTTAGCTTTTTAAATAAGTAAATTCACCTTTGGTCCTTTGCCGATAAGTACAATTTTTACTCTTCGTAACTCTATATTAATTCTATACCGATATCGATCAAATTATCATGAGTTTCATATTTGAATTACGTTCGCTTATACCTAGGTTATGAATTTTGGTCGCAAAACAACACCAAAGAAATATAACAAAAGAAAATTTTAAAGGTTAATTCTAGAAATTTACTGGTCACCGGAATTGGTTTTGTTTCAAATAACTCTGAATACTTATGGACCTTTGTTCAGTAACACTGCTTTGAAATTAGACAGTTTAAGCTATAAATAAACTGCCAACAAGTGGACCTTTATGGACCTTTGTTCAGTAACACTGCTTTGAAATTAGACAGTTTAAGCTATAAATAAACTGCCAACAAGTCGGGCGAAACTCTCTTATTCTTGGGACAAGTTGCGGATGAGTGGAAAGTCAATATGCAGGTTAGAGTGGTTAGGGAAGACTAAGTGAAAGGGAGTTCTTGGGCAGGGCTGTTGTCAATCTAACAATATTTCATTCGTTTCTGCAAGTTTGGGTTCTTATGAGGAGAGGAGCAGGGGTAATAGTAAGGGTGGGTGGATGTTAATAGCTTTTTAATTAATTGCTTGAATCACGTCCAATATTCTCTGTATAGAATGTGTTGAAGTTGCATAGAATTTTCATAAAATTCGGTGTATTTTACATTCACGAACCGAACATTTGTATGGGAGGGGGTAGAGAAGGTAGGGGAATCGTAAAATTTGATATGTAGTTTTATTTCGCTTCTCTTGTAAGGTGCTTGTATAAAATTTCAAGTTCGTAGCTTTTAGTTTGTTGGTTATTAGTTGATTTAATGAAATTGGTCGAAATCATAGTTTTGTATGGCAGGGGGTAGAAGGGCAATTTGGGCAATCATTTGAATTATTTTTGTAAGTTTTTACGCAAAATTTCAAATTGATAGTTTTAAATAGTTAGGTGATAATTGATTTCTTAATAATGGTCAAAATCATACTTTTGTATGGGAGGGGGTAGAAGGACAAGCACGATCTCAAATTTTTGACGCGATTTTATTTCAACAGTTTTTAGAAGTTTTTGTGCAAAATTTCAAATTGATAGCTCTTAAAAGTTAGGTGATAATTGATTTCTTGAAAATGGTCGAAAAAATAATTTTGTATGGGAGGGGGTAGAAGCTTTAAAGGTTTTCGACCAGTTAATATTTCGTATATTTAGGGATTTTTTTTAAAATGCATTTCGCAAATTTTCAAGTTTGTACCTTAAAATTTCACTCAAAAATTTTCAGTTTGTGTGTTTTTTTCAATGCACATGAAACATCTTGTGCAAGTTAGACCGGGGGGGGGGGTCGGTTTATAACAATTATGGATCAAGTTATTATTATTTTTGTATGTACATCAAATAGAGGTATTCACATGCAAAATTTCAACTTTGTATCTTTCACCAGAGCCCTAAAAAAATCACTCAAAATTTTCGGTATTTTTGCTTATCACCTCCCTCCCCTTACACCTCCCAACTTAAAATTTTTACCAAAATTAACCATTATGTAGTTCTACAATCTGACAAATTTTCGATTTGATATGTGTACTATTTTTTTAGATATAAGGATTTGTAATTTTGAAAAGTGCGCCATTTTTGAAATGCTCCCGATATCCCCCCACTACTATTATTTCGACATGTTATATTTTTTTTTGTATTTTCCTAGTATAGCTTAGTATACGTTTCAAGTTTCAATTACATAACTTAAGATATAGTTGAGATATTAATTTTTAAGTGTTTGTCCTTGCACCCCCTTGACCCTTACAATAATTAGCCACTTTCTAAGCTGATTATGATGGAACTATATGCCACCTTAAGGGTCTCAAAATATGAATTTCTTACGATAAGTAATTTCGAAGATATAATCATTTGAAAAAACAATTCGGCCGACAATTTGTTTTTAGCCCCCCCCCCTTTTCGGACGCCAATGGATAAAAAAATTAAATTATTTTTGAAGTTTGTCCCACAACCTTCTCTATATCTGTGCCGATTTTCAACTTTCTATCTATATTCGTGGTGGAGGTATTAGTAAGTGGAGTTTTCGACTTTTTCCCTCCCCCCGCCTCCCCCTTCCACCTAACACCCCCAAAAGTTAGAAAATAGAGCTCACTTACCCAATCAACAATCCACCCAAAAACGAACATTCTACCTTTAACGCTCTCGGAGATATGAGTCCATATGTACGGCGTACGGCGGGACGGATTTTTTTTTTTGCATTTTTAGGCTAATTTAGTCATGAAACGCGAAAAAAAAAATTTCAGGGTAGCAAATTTTTTTTTTCTTGTGTCGATCACAATACTTTATTATTAGAATAATAAAGTAAAAATAAAGAAAAGAAAAGCAAAACGTTCGTTTGAAAAATCGAAATGTTTATTCACCGGTGGTTGGAATCAAAGTGAAAAAGTAACACAAAGAACAATTTTTTACCGCTTCGGTTTTAAATAACATAGCGATAACTTCACGCTAGAGCGGAATCCGATTGCCAATAGGACAGCGGCCGATCATCTGTCAGCTGACGATTCGCCGCTGTCAAGCGACAGCTGATCCTTAGGCCATGCCCACAGGGGAGCCATTAGGTCATGTTTACAGGCGAGCGGAACATTCTCCCCGGCGTTGAAGCGTTGTAGATTCAATAATTTCAAATCGATGATGATGATGAGGGTCCCACATTTCCTTGGAACCAGTTGGAGGTTTGGAGGCGCCTCGTCTCGCCTGGCTGAGAAAGGAAGGTCGGGAGGGAAAAATGAAGGGAAAAAGCCAAATAAAATCGTATAAATAACTAATGATTGTAAACGTGATATCGCGGTAACATTAATAATGGTGATCGTAAGGTGCGCGATTGTAATTGTTATTGCAAAAAACTCGCGGGTAGTTGGGACAGCCTTACGATTGGCCTCTTGAAAAGAGCAGGTGCAGTGTTGACGGTGGCCACGCGCGTTCGCCCGTCCTTTCCCGGATGTACGGCTACGATTCGTCCGAGGTTCCATTTGAGGGGTGGAAACCGTTCGTCGCGCATGATTACTAAATCATTTAGTTTCATGTCGGGTTGACGATTAATCCATTTAGGACGTTGTTGCAAGCGGGAAAGGTATTCGCCTGACAATTTATTCCAAAAATCTTGGTGTAATTTTTGAAGGAGATGCCACCTTCGGAGGCAATGAGGATTTGCCTCTCTTAAATCTTTGTCTGGCGGCAATAGTAACGCGCCTCCGATGAGAAAATATCCTGGAGTGAGTGCCGAGAAATCTTCCGGGTGCTCTGTCAGTGGGCAAAGAGGTCTCGAATTCAGACATGCTACAATCTGATTGACGACGGTTGTCATTTCTTCATAGGTCAGAGTGGTGTCTTCGACCACGCGTCGTAAATGATGCTTGACTGACTTCACGCCAGCTTTCCATAGACCTCCGAAGTGTGGTGAAGCAGGGGGAATGAAATGCCATTCGATTCCTTCGGTGGCTAGAAGCGGTATGCATTCGCGCTCGATTAATTTCCGGAAAGAGTCTTGCTAGTGTTGGATTTTCGAGTTTGCTCTAACAAAATTGGTACCGCAGTTGTAATAAATGCAGCTGTAAGGTCCGCGTTGAGAGATGAAACGTCGAAGTGCTGCGAGAAATGCTTCGCTGGTGAGGTCGCTGACAACCTCAGTGTGTAGTGATTTTGTGGAAAAGCACACAAAAGTTGCTAGGTACCCCTTCTACGACCTTTTGAGACTCGCAGTGGAATTGGGCCGGCATAATCTACATCGACATTGGTGAATGGTCTTGTGATTTCCGTGCGCGAAGTAGGCAAACATCCTATTAGTTGGGTTTGCGCCTGTCTCTGAAAACGGAAACATTTCACGCAACCGTGAATACATGCCTTGATTACGCTGCGGAGTCTTGTGATCCAAAATTGCTGGCGGATGATTCCGAGCATCAGCGTTATTGTTCCGTGCATAGTATCATGATGCACTTTATGGGCGATTAACTTAGTCAGGCGACTCGAATGTGATAAAATCATCGGATGCTTTTCATCATATGGCAAATTTGTTAATTGCAGACGTCCTCCTACTCGCAAAAGGCCATTTCCGTCTAATAATGGATTTAGGGATTTGATTGCACTGCTTTGAAGACTAATTTTGTTTCTTAAGTTTTCAATTTCACCGGCGAAGTGGTTCGTTTGGTCGTGGAGAATGAGTGCACATCTTGCTGCAGATGTTTCTTCAACGCTCAAGTTTCGGGACTGCGGTTGGGGATGAGTTCGTCGACATTGCTTGATGAAACGACGTAGATAGGCGAAAACATGGATGAGTCTGTGAAGTGAGGAATATCGGATGATCAGCGTATCCCATAACGAATTTGACGAATTGGTGGTGGATGCTAAACACGTCGTAGAAACTTTCTTCGGATCAAGTAGAGTTGAATCTGGAGTGCTGGGAGTGGAAATTGGCCAGAACGTCTCTTGTGATTGCAACCAGCTGGGGCCGGACCATCAAAGATAGCAATCCAAAAGTTGGGTTGCATCAATACCTCTAGACGCGAGATCTGCTGGATTGTCGTTGGAACGAACGTGTTTCCAAACTTTTCCGCCCACTTGGTCCTGTATTTCTGCAACTCGGTTCGCAACAAACGTTTTCCAGGTGTTCGGTCGTTTCCGAAGCCATGCTAGGACGATGGTGGAGTCTGTCCAAGCAGTTATGTACCCGATGACCAAAAGTCGCTTATTTTGAAAGCGACGACACATCAGTTCCCAAGCGGATTGATAATTTTTGTCGGTTATGGGCAGATGTTTAATCAACAACTCTGCTTCTTCGTAAACTGACGTCTTCAGGTAGTGCAACTTCTGTACATCTCCCAAACTATCGGTATCGTGCACTACAGCGAAGAATAAGTCATGGAACGAAGTCCACTCGGCATAATTCCTGCCGAATTTCGGGATTGTAATGGGCGGTAGCCGCGTTTCACATCTCCCTAAAAGCGTCGCATTATGCTCGATCGGAGGTTCAGGCCGGAAGACAATGGATACTGGCTCTAATTCTCTTAGCCTTTCATTCAGCCGACCAATCAGCTCGTGATAGGTTTCGTCGGCATAATCATAAATTTCATCGGTTAGATACCTTGACGACTTGATTTCTTCCGAAGGCAGCAACATGAATGCGTCGTGGTTCTTATCGAAATTCTTCCAGAGGTCGAGAACCGACTCCTTGCGACCTTGAAGGTACCCAGTGGTACAATTGGCCTTGGAAACTTTTCCGAAATTCTTTTTAGCCTTTTCAAGTTTGGCAATAATGCTCTCTTGCTGTTTTATCAGAAAAATGGGTATTACCTTTCAAAAATCAAAATTTCGGGAATTTAAATTTACGGAATTTAAATAAGTCGACACGCAATTTTTGGGATAATTGCCTAACTGTCGTATTGTCTTAAGCTCGCAAACACGGCACTTTAATTCGAATGCGGTACAATTTCCAAACGCGTATGGCTTTAATAAAAGGAAAAATGGATTTACTCAGGATGGATTATAAAACGTGGTCTTGTGCAGTACTTCCAGATTCGTCGGGATGGCTGAGGTGCTGGAATATTCCCAAATCGTCTTAATTGTCCTGAATTTCCAAATGGATAGCTCACTATCCGGCTCGACGGACCAAAATGTGTCTCAGATGAGGATCTGAAACATTATAAAAAAGAAAGAAAAGAAAAGGAAAAGTTCGTTTGAAAAATCGAAATGTTTATTCACCGGTGGTTGGAAACAAAGTGAAAAAGTAACACAAAGAACAATTTTTTACCGCTTCGGTTTTAAACAACGTAGCGATAACTTCCCACTAGAGCGGAATCCGATTGCCAATAGGACAGCGGCCGATCATCTGTCAGCTGACGATTCGCCGCTGTCAGGCGAAAGCTGAGTCTTAGGCCATGGTCACAGGGGAGCCATTAGGCCATGTTTACAGGCGAGCGGAGCAGTCAACTATTTCTTATATCCACCTCGATTACTTTAGGATTATAATAATCATGAAATTGTAACACTTATTTGGGTCCGAAAATTTAAAATTAAAATTATCTTACATTACGCTTTGTTTGTAATTAGCCCAGTTTTTACTCGAGCCTTATAGGGCAGAACATCATTCGATTTTTACTAGAAGGTAGCCAATTCCAATTCTTATGCAATGCCAGGGCAAACGTTGAGTTCTCGAAGATGTAGTGGTGCCTCATTTAAATCATCCAGAATAATTGCGCTCCGGAGCAAAACGATCGGCTAATGCCTTTCATTTGAAATCCGCAACAAAATGTACGGAATAATGCACTTGCCTTGCGATACAAGGTCGATATAGCGCCCACCACTCACATCCGAACCAGATATCGGCCGCCGACGCAAAGCAGTGGAGAATCTCTTCGAACTTCTAAAGATTCCGCAGATAGCTGTCATACTCTTAAGATTAAGTCCACCAAGAAGTCGGCCGGCAACTACTTCCGCCTCCTGGCAAGGATTTTTCGAACTGGGCAACGGGACAGCACGCACGAACCCATTGGTCAGCAGTTAGCACAATGACGTGCTTTCAAATTATACTATCGAAAGCTGAGCAACAAGAAAATTAATGTAAACGGACCGGCAAACCACATAATTTCAAATTTCCGACTGACTAGTATAGTATTGGGCTACTCATCTAAGAGGTAGTACAAATGTCCCATTCATGCACGTCAAAATTTCCCATCACTACAAAAACATTTTTATCCCACTTCACAGATTTTGTCCCACTTCAGAGCTTTTGTTCCATCTTAATTACAATCATGCATTTGTATGGCTGCCGTATGAAGCCATTTGTACCACTTACTACTCGAGAGAGCACCACACCACTTCACAGTTTTTGTCCCATGCATTTGTATGGCTGCAAGTAGAGCTTTCTAGAATGTAGAAATCAATCTTGTCGTAAAAACACACATAGTACCACCTCAAATTTCAAATGAGCTCCTCATACAAACATGGGACAAAAATTCTTGTCCTACCCAATACTACTGACTTGCAAGAGCCAAAAAAATGTCCGCAGCTATTCCTACCACTAAACTAAGCGAACTAGCGCTGTGAGGATGGAGAGTAGAAAAATACTTTGCTGTGGCGCATAAAATTCAAAAATATGTTATTCTTATTGGGCACGATCATAACAGTAGAATGGAAAAGATCTACTCTTTCTATTAAATTAAAAACATTTTTTTTTCAAAATCAGCCTTTTCCGATTCCAAATCAGGTGTTCTAAAATTAAAATAAATCTTATCCAATGGAATTTGAATGTTGTTATTTTTTTCTTAAATGAAATGTAAAAATGTGTTTTTAATTTTGAGGAAGATATTATTACATGCAAACGTTTCTGTGTTTGTCAAATTTTACTTTGAAAGAAAATCTTTTCACTCAGCTAGTTTAATGAGAAACGAAACTTTAAGAAACTTATTGCCATTCTACTTTAAATCAAACATAAACCAATAAAACGATCAATCGATATTTTTCTCCATTTTATTTGCAAAATTGCTACAACAAAATGCCGATTGTTAACCATATATAGTACATAGCCTCATAAAAACCGTTCGTGATTGATGCAAAATGCTGATAAAAATAGCCAAACAAACAAATGGTCCACATAAAACAACTTTTTAAAATTCGCACTACTCATTTTCCGCGGCCATAGATTTCCACTCCATCTACTCGGCTGCTGTATCCTGCTACATTTTGAGTTTTAGACGGACCCCATTCCGCACGAAAACGCCTTTATTTATTTCCGTTTCCTCGCACGGTCATATTTCATTTCGAGTTTCAGCATCCCCGTAAATATTAACAGAGCGAGACGATCCAATGACTACTCTCCATAGTGGCCAGCAGGATGCGGTGGAGTGGTGTGGCATGTCGTGGCGTGAGGTGGTGTTGCTCCTTGAACGCCAAACGCTGATTTCATTTTTGATTATGCAAATGTGCACAAATGGCAAGAGCATAAGCGTGTAGTTCTGGTCTGATGGTAGCTGTGCTCTGAATGCTAATTAATTTGGTCATTGCATTATGGAAATCCTGTGAAGCTCGAGGTTTTTTTTGCCCTCCACCCATCCGCTTTTTCCAGTATTTTCCATAACATTATCGACGTAATCTGGAATGAGCAGGATCCCTTGCACTCATGCTCTTTGCCAATTGGTGTTTCACTAATTAGGTAAGAGTTGACCTGCAATAGGATTTGCAGACAAAATTTCCTATAGTCAGTCGAAATAGACTTTTGATCGTGATTGGTACCATAATTTGGCAACTCCGTTAGCCCATTACTAATGGACACAATATTGAAAAGCCTATGAGATTAACAAATCGAGCTTTGTCTTTGTTAGTTTCCATTTAATTTATTCTGAATTTTATTGGTGAAATGGGAAAAAAATTAAAAATTTGCCAGAAATTTTTTTTTATTTGTTAAAAAATCAAAGAGCAATTAAGCAGTAAATGAACAAAAAGTTTTGTTAGTAAAACTTAATTCGTTGTTTTTAGCAAAGTTTTATTAATTGCTTAGTAATGCCGTATTTACAATACGCCAACCAATCAAAACATGGGAAAGTTTCCAAGCACTACATTCGTCTCAGAAAACCACCACCGCAGGAGAAGGGATAGACATAGTGTTTGTAAACTTTCTTATGGTTTGACTGGATAGGATGGCGTATTGTGAACGCGGTTAAACGGTTAAACAGAACTCTAAATTTATAGAAGTCATGAAAAGTACAAGGAGCGGTAAAAAATCTTGGCAGCTTCGAAAAAAATCGTTAAATTTGTATTTTTATATTTTAGTTAAAACTCGAAAGATTGGCGATGCACATAGTACGAGTGGCGAGCAGCTCTGTTTTATTTCATCGAGCTGCGAAACGTAATATTAAGCTGGGAACGACTTTATTATTCTTGGGACAAGTTGAGAAAACATGGGAAGTTAATATGCAGGTTAGAGCGGATAGGGAAGACTAATTAAATGCGAGCTCCAGGAGAGGGTTGTTGTCAATTTTTTAACACTTAACTGCGATTAAGATTGGACAGTAAAGTTAATCGTGCACATTATCATCATAAAATACAATTATATCTTTCGATTAAAAAATTCAAAACTATTTTTCATTCTAAAGTACGACCATGGCCTTTTCTTGCATTTTATAACTACAGCTAGCTTGAGAACGCGTTGAGCTAGATGGTTCAAATTTTGGACACGTTGTTTTTAACGAAAAAGTAAGGTCAAGTTCGTAAACGGGCCAAATCGCTCCACCTCTTCCACTTCCTCCCATACAAAATGACACAATTGCGCAATTTGACAATAAACGGATTTGCTCGAAAAGTATAAAAGGCATAGGTCTCAAGTTTGGAACATATTACTTTTAGGATAATATAAATCTGCCGTATAAAAATTATACATGGCCTCCCTCTCCTTCTACCACCTCCCATATAAACTGTACTTTTTCATGAAATTCTCTAGACCAATTTACTCAGTGCGTATAAAATTTAGCGAGCTGAAATTGTGCACTAAATATTTATTTGGAATTATTAGTAAGACCAAAAAAAATTAGACGATTAGTTTCACCCCTTCTACCGCATACAAAATGACACAATTTCGAAATTCGACAATAAACGACCCAATCGTATTCTTGTTTTGTTGTACCAATTTCAATCTACGGTACAAGAATTATTTGAATCCCCCTACTCCTTCTACCACCTCTCATATGAACTGCACGTTTTCATGAAATACTATAAACCAATTTACTCAGTACATATAACATTTATTGAGCTAAAATTTTGAACGAAGCATTTATTAAAAATTATTAGTAAGACCAATAAAATTTAGATGATTAGCTCTACTCTTTCTACCCCTCCCATACAATATGACACAATTTCACAACTTTTCAAAAAGTCGATTTTCTTAAAAAGTTTGAATGCTACAGATCTGCGATTGAAAACATGTCAAATACATGATATTTATAGATATTTCTGAAAAACTCACTAAGAACTGTGCACTCCTTCTACCACCTCCCATACAAACTGCACAATTTCACTAAATCCAATACACTGATTTTTCCAGTATCTATTAAATTGTTGAAGTTAAAATTTTCAATAAAACATTCTGATAGCAACTCTACCACTCTCCATACAAAATTTCTTAAGATCAAAAAATTTCTCTTCAACTAGAGTATCGCATGATTGGGCTGGGCGTAAGGCCCAATCATGCGATACGATCGTAGTCCTGTTTTTCAAATAAATTTCACGAATTTTCAAGTTTGTAGCTTAAAATTTTACTCAAAAATTTTGAGTTTTTAAGATTTTTCAATCCACTTGAAACACCTAGGGCAGGTGGGGATTTAAACAGTTCCGTCCCACTAGTGTGAACTGAGAGTTTTCTTAAGACATATTTCAAAGGCAGATTAAATAGTTAACGTACCAGGCCAGCTTGAGTATATTTGGAAGCTTCTCGTCAGGTCGTTCTGCATTCTTACTTGGCATGTTGAGTTCGCCGTAGTAGTCAGTTCGACGAGTTTCGCTGGTATTTCTAGTTCCAGCATTATGTTGTATACAATACAGTCCAATCCAGTATCAATACTGTCGATTCTACGAATATACAGTATGATGCACGCCGATGTTAACGATTCGCAGAATTTTTCTAACATATTTTTCACTGCGAATATTTGTTCCGTAGTTGATTGTTCGGCTCTGAATCTACTTTGGTATTCTCCAGTTATGGTTTCGGTGTAGGCTTTAATCCGGAACTCAATGACTTTTGTCAAGATTCTATAAGATTTACACAGTAATAAAATTCCTCTATAGTTTTCGCAGCAGAGTTTGACGCTCTTATTTGTAAATCAGACATATAATGCTTTTACTCCAATCATCAGATTGTTTCATGGATTACCCTAGAAACGCAATCAACACTGCTATTCAGAAGTTTCCCTGGTATATCTTCTTGTCGATGATGAATTCAGGTTAAGCGACAGTTGGATATATTGTGCCATTTCGTTTTATCTTTTTCAATAATTATGCCTCCTGGAGCATCCTTTCAAAGACTCATTTTCTGTTGAAATCAACGTTTCTGTTTTTGAACCAGAGCTTAAGCCGCTCTTGTATTGTTGGATCAAAAATATTCTTAAGCTCTGTCCTTTTTGCCTATTGCTTTTTACCATTCACCATCGAATGAACCATTCTTCTTTCTGGTGGCCTATAACCTCCTCTGCTACGGACTTAATACCATTTTTGAGAGCTATAACTGCACTACTGGCATTTTGTGGTGGTTGAATATTTGGCTCCCTAGAGGTGATGTGTATGCGGCTACGATGGACTCGTCCTTCGGCTTCTCGATGTCGAATTTATATGTCGGTTGGTGTTTTGCTGTTCAACATCGGAATGAGGCCTTGATCAAATAGTGGTCAAGGTCGAACTTAGCACCTCTGAAGGTTCTTTCGTTTAGGGTACTGGATGGAACCCCTTTTTTCTAAGAACGTCGTTTATCGGATTATACGTTCTTCCTTTGGGTGATACCCAAGTTCTTTTGTGAATGCTACGATGCGGGAAGCATGTTGATCTTATTACGATGTTTCTACTGCAGGCGAAGTCAACTAGACGTTGGCCGTTATCATTGCTAATGTCATGGAGACTGTGACATCTGGTTGTTCATCCATGTTCTCTCTCACAATCTTCACGTTGAAGTTACCTAATATCTTCTCTTGATGTCAATTGAAGACAATGAGTCATAAGTTGTTTCAAAGTGACTACAAAACTCAATCCTAGTTGCTTAGTCCTTATCTTCCGTTGGTACGTGAACATTAACTAGTCAGATGTTAAAAATGTGTCTTTATGCGAAGTGGACACAATTTCTCGTTGATGGGTTTGAAGTTGTTGATATGCTGTTTAAATGTTTTGATGACGATAAAATATACTCCAATCTCACGACCTTCCGATACTTTTCATCTTTTACCAGATCCCTTAGTGAAAGTTTTGGACCAGTTTTGGCTCACCACCTTCCTTCCTTTACATTTCTGAACTTGGAAATTCAACCAAAATTATCGACCATATAGTTCTTCAATGTGACCAAATTCTTACTTAATATCTGTATTGAGTTTTGAGATATGACGGTTTGATATTTTAAAAATTGCTTAATTTTTGAAATGCTCCTTATTCCCTCCCGCTACTATTATGACCAAAAGGTTTATTATATTCGCGTTACACCACCTAAACTTTTCTAATATATAAACTTCTTCATTTTAGTAATTCCGATAATGTATTTATTTGAAAACTTCGGCCGAAATTTGTTTTTAGTACCACTTTTCGAATCCTACTGGAAAATTAATTTATTTTTGCTTTTTTCCGAATGTCGAGTTTCAGCTTTCTATCTGCATTCGTAGTGAAGATAATTGCAAATACAGTATTTGGCTTTCCCCCCCCCCCCGCCGCTTCCTTCCATCTGACACTCCATAAAATTTAGGTAAGGGAACTCACTTACGTAATCTGAAATTCACCTAAAAATGAATTCCCTGTTTTTAAGGATCTCGGAGGTTAAGGGTATTTTTTAGAGGCAGAAAACTGTTTTCTGTGACAGCCGATTTTACAGTTTTTGGTTGTTTTGGGGTTAATTCGGTTTGATAATTGAGCATGATTAGACTCACGCCGAAGCAACGTGGTGAAAGGGAGGAAGCAATGCTATTGATCCACAATTTCATTTGAAAATTTTGTTCAGCTATTGCTAAATGACTATGTCAATAAATAGAATTGCCACCATTACATCCAGAAAAAATAATTGTTTGGTGCGCTCAATGGTCCATATGTCTTCAAATATGATAATGGTCAGAACGTTACAGTCAACGTTGAGCGGTTCAGAGACATAACTACTAACTTTTTCTTACCTCAATTGGAAGGCATCAATGTCGTAGACATGTGGTTTCAACAGGACAGCGCATTTGATGATCGATTAATTCCACGAAATGGACCTGTTAAATGTCCACCTAGTTTGTGCGATTTTACGTCACTAGATTTTTTTCTCTAGAGAAATGTAAAATCCATGTCTATGCCGATAAACCATAAGCCATTAAGCACTTAGAAGCCAACATTTGACGCGTTATTGCCGAAATACAGCCTGATTTACTGCGAAGAATGTGTAAAAGTTGGACTTGTAGATTACGCCATGTACACACCAGCCGCGGCGGTTACGCTCCCAAAATCATAATAAACCAATAATGCCATAAAATTTTCTTTTAAATGAAGCTAGTTTCTCTGTATTTAATTTTAGTGTACAGTTTTCCGCCTCCAAAAAACACCCGTTATAACTTTATATGTCATTGTTATTAAAACAAAAAAGCAATAATAATTTATCCTTTGAGAAATATCTGTTGGTTTAATAAAATATTTACAATTAGTTCTTACTTATTTTCGATCTATTTAATCACCGTGACTGAGTTTCGAAACTCAGTCCAGGTCTTAAAATCTGTGTAATGTAATTAAAGAAGTCGATGTTTCTCATTCTTTGTGATCAATTTCCTACTGGAATTATTTATAAATTGTTTCAAATTTTCTTGTTTATAAATAAATTCAAATCTTCTCGTGCTTGGACTGATGATATGGCGACATGTGAAAATACCTTGGCATTCAGAATTTTCAATGTGCCGAAAGAATTATTAAAAAGAAAGTTCCATTGGCCGAAAATTGAACCCGGACAGCCCACGTGGCAGACGAAAATGCTACCACTGAATCACCGATACTGATGAGCTTGTATCGCCAAAATTTAGCCACAATTTTTGGATCTACTTTAATTAGAGTAAAATGGATTCACCTTCAAACATCAAGTCGTTAGTTTCGAACTAAAAAAATCAATTTTATTTTGAACTCACGCACGGAATTAAAATTATTTGACATTGTGATATTTTGGCTTTAGTCAAATATCGGACGAGAATCGACCCCACACTTGCGTCTTAGTTGAGCATTACTCCACTGAACCATCGATGCTGACCAACTTAATTTGCCAAAAATTTAATCTTCTGCTTAATGACTTGACACGTGACTTCAAATATATGCACAGTTTTTGCTTTTTATTGTAGATTTCGAGAAAACATTTTTTATTAATGCAATCAACTTTGGAATTTTTATAGATCGTAGCAGTAACAATAGTGAGTAGTGCTTTAAAAATCGGCTTTGTAACTGAAAGTGTCGAGGCTTAAAACAAATAAAAATTCATGAAAGATCAAATTTATTCAACTGTATTTCTAGATTTTTCAGTTGACAAATTATCTCACACAACGACCATCATCAAAAGGTGACCATAAAATTATTGTCCCGTGAGTGGTCTCATTACAGAGGTTCCATTATTATCATTTAAAAAAAATTCTATTTCTCTAAATGTAGGTCATTCTCTAATTAATCTTCTTCATAAAAACAGCTGGAACTGACTTTGACTTCTTCGAGCAATAATTCTTATCCAGTACACAGAAACACACACAACTTCTTATTCATTTCAAAGGATTTAGTTGGAGTTTTTACAATGATGCTCTTACAAAAAAGTGAGACAATATATTAGCTTTTATCTCGACATTCTTTACTCGTAGACTTTGCGCGACATTACACCAACTGCAAGAGACAAATACTCGTAGACTGCAGAGTTTTGTCATCTTGAAAATATCTTAAGATTAAGAAAAAAACAAAAAATGAATGGAAAACTTGAGGATATCATTGAAACCGTTTTTCATAATCACTTTTTAAGCCCGTCGTCTATCGCTATGGATGTGGAATCGTAACAATGAAATTAATCCCCCCTTCCCCGTCACAGTTAGGACGAGTCATCATTAATGGAAATTATTAATGTTTCGGATTATGTATCTCTTTCTTGAACTTAAGATAAAGTGAAATTTTTTACTATCTAGTGCAATCAAAAATTAATCTTCACAAATCACTAATTAAAAAAACTTCCAAAAGTTTTGGAACGTGTTTGTAACCAGTGCGATAAATTATAAAAAAACATTATCTATACATATAAATATAATTGTGGTGTCTGTTATTTGTTTATAAATGGCTATAAATAAGTTTTTTGCTTTATTTTAGCAATAACTAAGCAGAAACACACGTTTTTACAAAATTTCTCTGTCTGTCTGCCTGTCTTTCCGGTTTTCATGCAAAAACGGCTAAACCGATTGTAATGAAACTTTCACAGTTTATTAGATGTGCACCGAGATATAATCTGCGTGTGGTCTTATTTCAATACCCAAATGCCTTCCACCCCCTCCCACACAAAATTACTCATTTTCAAAAATATATAATAGTCAAATTTTCTTTAAAACCATTGGAGCAAATCATTTGAAATTTAGAGCATACTATTTTTATCAGAAATGTGATCTATGGTATACACACTATTTGAATTCCGCTACTCGTTCCACCACCTCTCATACAAACTGCACTTTTTCATAAAATGCCATTCACCAATTTTCTCAGTACATGTGACTTTCATCGAGCACTTATCCTTAATTTTCATTATTATTAATATTGGGAAAAAATTAACCGAGTAGCTTCACTCCTTCTACTCCCTACCATACAATGTAACACAATTCCACGACTTTACTTAAATTCGATTTTCTTGAAAACTGTATATCTTACTGATCTGAAATTTAAAATATATCAATTGCAAATTAATTATAGTTGCTTCTCAAAAATTCACTTAAAACTCCCCTCTCCTTCCACCATCCCCCGTACAAACTGCAAGTTTTCATGAAATATCCTAAACTAATTTTTCCAATACATATAACTTTCATCGAGCTAAAATTTTGTACTCAATCCTTAATTAGGATTATTAATATCGGGAAAAAATTAACCGAGTAGCTTCACTCCTCCTATCCCCTCCCATGATACAATTCCACGACTTTACGAAAATCCGATTTTGATTGAATGATACTGACCTGAAATTTAAAATATATCAATTGCATGATAATTATAGTTGCTTCTCGAAATATCACTAAGAACTCCCCTTTCCTTCTACCACCTCCCATACAAATTGCACAATTTCATTAAATTCAATGCACTAAGTTTCTCAGTACCTACTCAATTTTTGAAGCTTAAATTTGGTACAAAACATTTTTATAGCTAGTCTAGCATGATGTGAAACAAATTAGTTCAGTGCAGCCACTTCCCATACAAAATTTCATAATATCACAAAAATTTCGATTTCATCTATGGTATCGTATGATTGGGCTCTACGCACAATCGTAATCCTGTTACATTTTCAAGCTTAATGCTATTTTATTAGGACTTTTTTTTAATTAACACAAGCTACAACTATTCACATGTTCTTAACGCTCTTCCACACTTATATGATCTCAAATCTCGGGATTGATTTGATCACGAGCGTCTCCTATTCAAATGCGAGTATCATGGTATCATTCTTAATAATTTATGGTTCTGATTCCAACAAAATACAAAATATTGTGTTCAAAGAGCCATTAAAGTAAGCAGGTTATATATCCCACTTAATTTATTACTAACTACATTCACAAAAATTGCTTATTAATGCGATTTTTATGCGGACGAAGTCGCGGGCGTTTGCTAGTTAATTATAAAATTATCTATTAACATTTACAGTACATATGATGCTTTTATATGACTTACAATACCTAACTGCTACAATGTATGGCGATTAGTTGACCGAATGTTGTATAATACATACTCCTTCTTAGTTTCATAATCCAGCCTAGTAAGGAGTTTGATTTATTATTATCTGTATAAATATAATTGTAGTGTCTGTCTGTTATTTGTTTAGAAATGGCTATAAGCTACTTTTTTGCCTTAGTTTAGCAATAACTAAGCAGAAACTCACGTTTTTTAAATTCTTCTCTGTCTGTCCGTCTGTCTGTCTGTCCGGCTTTCACGCAAAAACGGGGCTAAACCGATTGTAATAAAACTTTCACAGTTTATTAGGTATGCTCCGGGATGCAATCTGCTTTTAGTTTTATTTCCCTCCCCTCACGCCTTCTACCCCCTCCCATACAAAGTGACTCATTTTTAACAATATGTAATGCTCAAATTTTTTTTGGAAACTATAAGAGCTATTAATTTGAAATTTAGAATATGTTATTTTTATTACACGTGCAATCCTTAAGTATACAAATTATTTAAATCACCCCACTCCTTCGCCCACCTCCCATAAAAACTACACTTTTTCATTAAATACTATACACCAATTTTCTCAGTACGTATAAATTCCATCGAGCTAAAATTTTGTACCAAATCCTTAATTAGCATTATTATTAATATCGGGAAAAACTAACCGATTATCTTCACTATGTCTACCCCCTCTCGTACAACGTGAAACGATTCCACGACTTTACACTTTTTCATTAAATATTATACACCAATTTTCTCAGTACGTATAAATTCCATCGAGCTAAAATTTTGTACCAAATCCTTAATTAGCATTATTATTAATATCGGGAAAAACTAACCGATTATCTTCACTATGTCTACCCCCTCTCGTACAACGTGAAACGATTCCACGACTTTACAAAAATAAAATTTTTTTTGGACTGTTTTTCGAAAAATCACTAAGAACCCCCCACTTCTTCCACCACCTCCCATACAAACTGCACTTTTTCATGAAATACTCTAACTCAATTTTCTCAATACGTATAGCTTTCATCGAGCTAAAATTTTGTACGGATTCCTTAATTAGCATAATTATTAATATCGGGAAAAAATTAACCGAGTACTTTTACTCCTTCTACCCCCTCCCATACAATGAGACACATTCCACGACTATGTAACAATTCGATTTTCTTGAAAAGTGTAAATGATACAGATTTGAAGTTTAAAGTATCAATTTCATGATAATTATAGTTGTTTCTCGAAAAATAAACAAAAACCCCCCACTCCTTCTACCACCTCCCATACAAATCGCACAATTTCATTAAATCCAATGCTCTAAGTTTCTCAGTACCTGTTCAATTTTTGAAGCTTAAATTTGGTACACAACATTTTTGTAGCTATTCTAGCTGATGAGAAATAAATTAGTTCAGTACTATCACCCCTTCTACCACTCCCCATACAAAATTCTGAACATCATAAAAATTTCATCTGCAGTTTCGCATGATTTGGCTTTACGCAGAGTCGTAGTCCTGTTATGGTTTTAAGCTTAATGTTATTTTAGTTGGGCTTTTTTCTTAATTAACACAAGCTATAACTATTCTCATGTCCTTAGTGCTCTTCAATACGAATATGTTCTTAGATCACGGGATTGATTTGATCACGAGCCTGTCCCAAATGCAAGTATCGTGGTTTCATTCTTAATAATTTATGGTTCTAATTCCAACAAAATAGAAACCATTGTCTTCAAAGGGCCGTTAAGCTAATCAGTTTATATATCCCGGATAATGTTTTACTAACTACGTTCTTAAAAATTGCTTATTTTGCGATTCTTACGCGGACAAAGTCGCGGGCGATCGCTAGTATTTGAATAAATTAGATAAATAAAAAAAATACGTGTTGTCGGAAACTTTTTGTTTCCATTCAGTGGAGGTGGCAGTAATCGAAACAGATTCAGGAAGGGAAGCGTACATCAATCTGAAATTATTTTTATCTTTAGCCAAATAATAAAATAATAAGAAAGTCTTGCTTTTTAAAAGTCTATTTTTTTTAAGAAATGTTGATATTTGAAGATGCCTTAAACTTTGCAGCACCAAAAACAATTTCTTCATCGAAACGATTCTAATGTGGTGGGTAAAGTAACCAATATTTACTTTACAATTTTTCTCCCGTTTCTATAGATATGTAAAGAACATTTCGTGAAAACGTTTTTCCCGCTTAGATTTGAAAATTTGTGAATATCACAATAATTATGCTATAAGACTTGTAAGCATATTATATATACCTGAACCAAGGAGGTTATATAAAATGGAGTGCCTGATAGGTTGTCTCATTTGGGAATACTTTTTGATTCGGAAATTTTCGAAAATTGTGTCCAAGCTTAACTTGGCTTCAAACTTTTACAAAAAAAAATACAATAATTTGTATTTTCTCTTGGTTGCTAATATTCAGTCAGCAATAAAATAATTTTCAGTAGAATTGAGTTCGCTGTTTTATTTCAGAAATCTTTATTTTTCAATTTTTACTAGTTTTACTTTATTATTTTAATAATAAAGTATTGTGATCGACACAGAAAAAAAAAATTAGCCTAAGAAAGCAAAAAAAAAAAAATCCGTCCCGCCGTACGCCGTACATATGGACTCGTACCTCCAAGACCGTTAAAGGTAGAATTTTGGTTTTTGGGTGGATTGTTAATTTCGTAAGTGAGCTCCATTATCCAAATTTTGGGGAGTGTGGGGTGGAAGGCGGAGGCGGGGGGATGGAAAAAGTCGAAAAATACACTTGCTAATATCTTCACCACGAATGCAGATAGAAAGATGAAAATCAGCATACATATAGAGAAGGTTGTGGGACATACTCCAACAATAATTTAATTTTTTTATCCATTGGCGTCCGAAAAGGAGGGGCTAAAAACAAATTGTCGGCCGAATCTTTTTTGAAATGGTTATATCTTCGAAACTACTTACCATAAAAAATTCGTATTTTGGGACAATTAAGATGGCGTATAGATCCATCAGAATAAGCTTAGAAATAGGCTAATTATTGTAAGGGGGAGGGTCAGGGGGGGTGCAAGGAAAAACACTTAAGAATTAATATCTCAACTATCTCTTAAGCTATGTAATTGAAATTTAAAACATATACTAAGCTATACTAGCGAAATATAAAAAAAATATAAAATTTGGTCGTAATAGTAGTGGGGGGAAATGGGGAGCATTTCAAAAATGGTGCTCTTTTCAAAATTAGAAATCGTTATATCTCAAAATTGAGTGCAGATATCGAATCAAAAATTCGTCAGATTATAGAACTATATAATTTATAATTTTGATAAAAATTTTAAGTTAGGGGGTGTAAAAGGAGGGAGGTGGTAAGCAAAAATTTCGAAAATTTTGAGTGATTTTTTTAGGACTCTGGTCAAAGATAGAAACTTTAAATTTTGCATGTGGATACATCTATTTTATATACACAGAAAAAAAATAATAATTTGATCCACAATTGTTACGAACCGACCACCACGGTCTAAGGGGCACAAGCTGTTTCATGTGCAACGAAAAAAACACGAAAACTGAAAATTTTTGGATGTAATTTCGCGTTTCATGACTAAATTAAATTAGCCTAAAAAAGCAAAAAAAAAATCCGTCCCGCCGTACGCCGTCCGCCGTACGCCGTACATATGGACTCGTACCTCCAAGACCGTTAAAGGTAGAATGTTGATTTTTGGGTGGGTTATTAACTTGGTAAGTGAGCTCCATTATCCAAATTTTTGGGAGTGTGGGGTGGAAGGGGGAGGCGGGGGGATGGAAAAATTTTGCATAAAAACTTATAAAAATAATTGAAATGAAATTCCTTTAAAAGTTTTGAAATCGCGCTTGCCCTTCTACCCCCTCCCATACAAAAGTATCATTTCTACCTATTTCATTGAATCAACTAATAACCATCAAATTAAAAGCTACGAACTTGAAATTTTGTACAAGCACACTACAAGAGAAAGGGATAAAAAAAAATTGCGTCACAAATTTTACGATTCCCCTACCTCCTCTACTCCTTCCCATACAAATGTTTGGTTTCGTGAATGTAAAACGCACCGAATCCTATGAAAATTCTATGCAACTTCGTCTATGAAACACATTCTATACAGAGGATATTGGACGCGATTCAAGCAATTAATTAAAAAGCTATTAACATCCACCCACCCTTACCCCTCCTCCTCCCCTCATAAAAACCCAAACTTGCAGAAATGAATGAAATATTGTTAAATTGACAACAGCCCTGCCCAAGAACTCCCTTTCACTTAGCCTTCCCTAACCACTCTAACCTGCATATTGACTTTCCACACATCCGCAACTTGTCCCAAGAATAATAAAGTTTCGCCCGACTTGTTGGCAGTTTATTTGGTTCATATCGAAGCTAAGCACTTTAGCAACGGACAATTTAACGCGGGACAAGATAGTTACTTTGGGTGTAGGTATGTCAAACAAGGATAGCGAAATAATTCTTTCGAAAATTTGACAATTATTTCGAACAATTTAACGTGGGAAAGAGTTAGTTGCAATATTTTTAAGTGTGCCAAACAAAGATAGCGAAACGATTTTTTCGAAAAATTTCGAGCATTTCGCCAGTAAGGGAGGGAAGTACTTTCATTCCCATTTTCTTACATGACAAACCTGCTCATAGTCACTCCTTATTATATATCCTCCTTGACCTGAACACAGTACATCTATTCTATGCGCACTTTCCACTGATAAACAGGTCCACCCGCACTATTTTGCGCACTCACACAAGAAAAATAAATGTCATTGTCAAAATCAATCCAATTGTGATGTAAATTCGAAGATCAAATAAATTTCATAAACATTTCAAAATAATAAAAACAAATTCTATAAATATAAAAATCGTATCCATGGCGAAGATTTGACACGTACAAAACCTATTCCGCGCCCTATAAAAGAATATACCAGGCGGTTTTATTTGTTTCTTATGATTTCAGGTAAAAAAGTTTATCTCACGCTTTTTATAAAATCTATTGAGGTTAGTAGTAGAAATCCTTTTGTTTTGAAACTTTTGAGCAGTCCTTAAGATCAAATTTATACTAAAAGGAAGATAAAAAATTAATGACCATATTCTAGTATTCATTGAATAACTATCAGGATAAATGTAATAGATATTGGAATAAAACTTATTTTGCTGCACTAAAAGCAATTCTTTATATTTAAATCCACGTAAACTTTAAATCAAATTAATATAAAGTATTTTTATATAATCGTTTTCATAAAAACCATAGCAATTTTCAGATATATGACTTTTATAATAAAAAGAATAGATGAGTTGTATCGTTTACAACAATTTTTTTTAACCATGTGGCATTCAGAATTTTCAGGAAAATTTACTTTTTGCAAATTTGCAAAATCGTGTCATATTGTATGGGAGGTGGTAGAAGGAGTGCAGCTAAGCGTTTAATTTTTTTTCGATCTTATTTATATCCTAAATAAATATTTTGAGCACAATTTTAGCTCGATAAATTTCATACGTACTGAGAAAATTTGCTTAGAGCATTTCATGGAAAAGTGCAGTTTCTGTGGGTAGCGGAAGGAGTGGGGAAAAATCCCGTGGATTTAAATCAGTATAAAAAACATAACAAGACTACGATTGCGTATAAAGAGCAATTATAAGATATTCTAGATGAATAGAATTTTTGGTGATTTTTAAAAATTTTGTAAGGGGAGGTAGAAATAGTGAAAGCATTAAACTAATTTTTTCACTTCATGCTAGAGTAGCTACAAAAATGTTTTATACAAAATTACAGCTTCGAAAATTAAATAGCTACTGAGAAAATTAGTGTATTAGATTTAATGGAATTGTGCATTTTGTATGGGAGGTGGAAGTGGGGGTTTTAAATGAGTTTTTTTAGAAATCGATTTGAATATTAGGCAATTGACTCCTCTTAAATTTCAGACCAGTAACATTCATACTTTTAAAGAAAATCGATTTATTGTGAAATTGTGTCACATTGAATGGGAGGGGGTGGAAGCCGTGATGCTAGTCAGTAAATTTTTTTGATCTTAACAACAACGCTTATTTAGTAATTTGTACAAGATTTGAGCTCGACAAACCTTAAAAAAATTGGTTTATAGTTTTTCATGAAAAAATGCAGTTTGTGGTGGAATTGGTGGAAGGAGTGGTGATTTTTATACCATAAATCACAATTATGATAAAAATAACATTTTCCAAATTTCAAATTATTAGCTTTTAAAATTTCCCAGAAAATTGTAATTTTTATTGGAGGGGGGGGGGGGGAGTAGAAGGTGTGAAGCGATTGATCCGTTTACGAACTTGACCTTACTTTTTCGCCAAAAACAACGTGTACGAAATTTGAACTTTGTAGTTCAACATGTTCTCGCTAGAGAACGCACAGACGGACGGATATCCGGTTTTGAGATTTTTGATCGACAATGCGCAATCAATTCATTCACGAAAACTCACAACTCACGTCTGGATACACTACTATCAGCATATGTTCAAAATGAAGTTAAAATTAAAAACTAGATTGAGTTTTTGCCGAGCAGAGATTACCTATATTCTTAAGATTCGGTGTCTTAAATTCTAAAAGTAAGAAGTGAAATTTAAAGTTTTAAAATGAAAAACTTTTGTGAAGAAGCGAATTAATTTAAATTATAATATTTTCAAGAAACTGATTTAAAATGCAAGATTTGAAGTAAACTATTCTTCAGAGTAGTAGAAGAAAATGGAATGATCTGAATATGTTTTCTGTAAATTAAATACTATCCATAAAGTTAGTGTCCAAGCAAAATTTAATTATCATTCAACTTCTGTATGTATTTAAGACTTGTACGACATTACTTTTTGAAGCGAAATTTCAGAGAAGAAATTCATAATACAATCCCACAATATATCTTCGAAAACATGTTGCGGTAATTTAACAAGACTCTTCCAAGTCTGCACCCTATTACACTATCGAACTCGTCTTTAAGTAACTCCAAACCATTTATCTCACCGAAATTTTGATATTAAGCTGATTTATGTACGGAAGCTAAATTCATACTTGCGACTTTTTTTCCTGTTCCCTATCTTGTAGGTACTCGTTACTTGTAAGATAGCAATCAGCTCATCGTCTTACAGCATCGTAATCGTGAAGATTGTCGACTGCCATAGTATCGCACGCAAGGAAAAGGAACCCAGCTTTAACTTCTCCATTTACGTTGACACTCACCGAATTAATGGCAATAAATGACACTTTGCAGCTTCTTCGCACGGCATCATTAGGTCGTGTTCCGGTATCTGATAAGGCAGGACGAATTCAGCAGATAGCTAGAATTTCGGGCGACGAATTTTTAGTATTCGAAGTGACAAAAACAATGTTCTTGATAGACAGGTGTACTACGCTTGGCTTAAAGGAATTCTCAAAGGGAACCGAACTAAAGTGTACAGGGACCGAAGCTAATACTTGATGACTTTGCAAGTATAATGCAATAAAAGAGTACCGATTATATCGGAACAGCAATTTAAAGATGTCGCTTGAGATATCCAGCGGCAACGACTTTTGTGTGGACTGGAAACGGAACAAGGGTATGCGATGGCAGTAAAGCACGCCGATAAGGAGAACTTTCGAAGAAAATCCTCAAGAATCCTTGTCAAATTCCCGATAAGACAATGCTGCGAGAACAAAAGCATTTGCGATTTTCCTCGCAGAATTGCCTAACTGGTAATGGCCTGGAAATTATGCAAACAACGGGGCATGCTATTAACCTCCTTAATTGTCCTATAATGACGATTTCGCGGAGTCCTTTTTGTTAATCTAAACGTGTTGCCAGCGAAATGGCCTATACGAATCCCTTCGGAATATTCAAAGGAGTTTCGTTTTAGGCTGAAATCCCGTTTCCGTTTTGGGGCAATAAGATGCGATTTGCTTAAGTTAATTTAGAATTTTTATACTTTGGATGAAATCTGAGAGGAATTTTTTTTTGCTAATAAAGGCAACAGCTTCACGTTTATGCATATAAAATTTCTAATAATTTAAAAATTTAAATAATACATATTGTGATAAAAACATTGGGTAGCAGATACTAAACGGCTCAATTCTTTTCTCTCTTTTCACCACCTCTCAATTTGTCGAAAATTATTAAAGCTAAAAACATAAAATTTAGCAATAAAAGTTATTAGACGAAGCACAAATGCATATTCAAAAATTATAAACCTACTACCCTTTTTACCACCTCCCATATAAATCTCATGTTAAGGATTCGAAATAACATATTTTCCAATACATTAAACTTTATACCATTCACAATTCTGTTATGAGTGATTGCCTCTTTTTCTTCTTCCCTTCCTGAATGGTATCAAAGTTTTGTCGAAAAACAAAAGCCAAACAGGACTTTTGTCAGCTTTCAGATTTTCTTGTTTATTTTTCCTTGTAATTTTTCGAACAAAAAAAGCATTTGATGATTCTAGAGAAAATGACATAGTGCAACTCAGAGTACTGTTTACAGTCGCTCTCTAGGAAAGGTAAATGCACTTTACAAATTGCAGGAGTTTTGGCCGTAATAGTGTACAGAAGAATCGAAACCTGAATCAGGACTTCATGAAGCGAACGACGTCGTCATCGTTTAGAGCTTTTATTTCATCATGTTTTTTTTTTCTGCGAATTGTGTTCTACTCTAGGTCTTCAAAATGTCCTTTGAATGCTCCTTTACCTCGAAGGCTGCTTTCAAATGGAACTGAAGTAAGTGGATTTGAAAAATTCATGTGTCCTGGTTTTTGTGTGCGGTTCGTTTTTCTCCGTTGGTATATAGGGGAAGGAGTCCGTTTCCAGAAATGGAATTTAGGTCAGAAGTGTTATTCAGTATTGATATACAGGAATTGAATGCAGTTTCGAGAAAACTTGCAAGGATCCAGTTTTTGTTTTTGACTTTCAGTCGAGAATCGTTAGAAAAACGAAAACTTTGAAAACAGCTTAAGTTGTCTTTGGCATAGAAAATTTAGTGAAACTTTAGTATACTAGAAAATGAATAGCCGCTTGCTATATACATTTTGAGGATCTACTTAGATTGCTGAAATAATCCGAACTTATAGAAATTTGCTGAATATTTACTTAGCTATGAAATAGTAGATTCATTCGGGACATTAGCATGGGAGATAGAACGAGTGTGTTTGATTTAACCAACAAGTACATACACATGTATATTAAGATCATCGCAAATTCTTTATGTTCGCAAAAGGTTTGAAAGCTTCATAAATGCTAATGAGCACGAAGTTTAGTTAGTCTGCCCTCTAAATTTAACAGGCTGTTAATTAAAACCATATAAATCGAAAATCTCAACCATTGTTGGCGTCGATATGATATCCAGTCTCTCTCTAAGTGGACTAAGAACATAAAGACCTTAGGGTTTAGTTTTTGTGAATTATTTTTGCTGTAATTTTATTTATTGTGTACAAAAACCCATTTATACCGATTAAAATACAAACATGATTTATAAATAAGAAAAATAAATATTAATAATAATACGTTTCCAATATGCTTACTTTTGCGCTGCGATATAGACTCCAGGAGACATTATTGCTGAGCATTAGCTCTAACCAACCGAAATCAAATGATCGGATTCGTAATTTGCAGAAACTTCAGTTGTTTCAAAAATTGTGCCTAGCATATCATCCATCTACCTGCTGTTAGCTACATGCATTCAAAAGTGAAAAATATATTAACTAAAATGTATCATGTGCTCATAGAAATGAAGGATGAATCTCAATATAATTTGAATTTAACTTTACATATTTTGGAAGTACTATCATTTCGGTTTTATACTTAATAGCTTGGAGACATTTGAAGTAATTTTGAAAAACAAAACCATTTGCGAAAAAATTTTTGCCGACAATTGGTCTTACCTCACTTTTACGACCACAATGGATACAAAACTTTATTTTTTTTAAAGATTTTTTCCCCCAAATCTTTCTATGTGTGTGTTGATTTTCAGCTTCCAAGCTGAAACCATGATTGAGACTCTCGAATTTTCAATTTTCGATTCTATGGCTCCTTCGTCTCTTCCTTAGCCTCTACACTCCCGAAAATGGGTGTCCACCTGAGATCAGCACCCATTTAAAATTCAGCCAAAAATGAAGTTTGCATTTTTAAGGATTCAAGAGTAATTTTGTGATAAGTGTACACCTACGACCGGCGTACGTCAAACAAAATCTACAGATTCGAAAGAAGTAACGCCTTTTGTAAACGCACTATGGCCCATAACAATGATCCAAAATAAAGAAACTAAATACCATTGTAAAGTTATATTCATGAAGATGTGCCTTTTCTGAGTTCCACGTCTATACCTGTTCCGGTTCCGCATTTCCGCTGAAATATGGCATTAGGGTGAATTCGAGAGTGCAAACATATCCCGTACTCCAACCAGATCACAACATCCAACAAGCATACAAAAATTCAAAGCCAGACAGAAACAGAAACATTAATCACCAATGCCATTCAGTGGTGCCGCCTACCGATCTTTCTTTCCAGAGCGTGATATCCATAGATTCGAAAAACATACAAGAGCTTGAAGAAGAGCAGGGCAAAACGCAATATTTTTCATGCGTACGGTACTCAACTGAATTCAAATGTTTGTACTCAAGATGAAATCTGAGAGTATATTATGTTTCCCTTACCATCTGTAACGCTAAGAAATAATGCTTGCACAGAGCCGCCAAGGGTACAGAAATATATGTTATCGCTCAAAAACCTCGATACCAAGTGACCGTCTGTCCGTTCGTCCGTTTGCCTACAACATAAATCTTGAATGCTTTGAGCTATCGTTCTGAAAGTTGTTGTGTGTCATTTTTAGTGTAAAAGTTACTTTAAGTTCGTGAACAGGCTACATCCCCCCACTCTTTCTACCCCTCCCATACAAAATTCGTGAAATTTCTAAATTTTAAGAAATCGATTCCCTTTAAGCAATCGACTTGAAATTTGGGTCAAAGTATTACGATATATATGTTATTAATACCACAAAATATTGATACAATCCCCTTGTTCCCATACAGATGGACAATTTCAAAAATTAGTTTTGTCGATTTCAATTGAAACTAGCAAAGCAGCAAAAAAAATTATTTTGCCAGAATTATTTTCATTATACTCTGGATGAAATCAGAGAGTATTGTAAGTTTGCCACAAAGTTTGTAACGCCAAGAAATAAGGCACGGAGAAAAAATGAATGATACAGAAGTTCATATAATCACTCAAAAATCTCAAAACCGGATGTCCGTCCGTGTCCTCTCTAGGCTGAGAACGCGTTGATCTAGAAAGTTCAAATTTTGTACACATCGTTTTTGACAAAAAATAAGGGCAAGTTCGTGAACGGGCCAAATCACTCCACTCCTTCTACCCCTCCCATACAAAATTTCACAATTTCGCAATTTAACAATAAATGCATTTCCTCGAAAAGTATAAATGCTATTGATCAAAAATTTGGAATTTAATACTTTTCTGACGATTTCAATCTTCTTCTTCTTGGCCTTGGCCTCCTGATATTCAGGTTTCTTAACATTTTTCATTACTTATTGTGGAAGGGTTGTTAGCCCTTCGCGCAACCCTCTTTCTAGGAATTTTTTCATTTTCGTAGATTGAGGTGACCAAGGTATATCCAAGCAGGCAATGTGCTGGAATTATATATTGCGCCGACCGAAATTTGAACTCACGACCTTCGCATTACAAGACAAACACGCTACCTACTAGGCTACACCCTAGATTTAAATCTACTACATAAAAATTATTTGTGTCCTCTCCCTCCTTCCACCACCTCCCATACAAACTACACTTTTCATGAAATGCTCTAAACCAATTTACTCAGTGCGTATAAAATTTATCGAGATGAAATTGTGCACTAAATATTTATTTAGAATTATTAGTAAAACCAAAATAGACGATTAGCTTTACCCTTTCCACCCCTCCCATACAAAATGATAAAATTTCCCAATTTGACAATAAACGTGTAGTGCCTACTTTACTATCACTACTTTACTTTTTATAAATTAAGTAAATCGTAGAAACTTACTTTAATAGCGCTACTTTACTTTTGATAAATGAATAGATCGCACAAAATATAAAAATAATCATATTAGTTTTTTATGAAAAAATTGTAAAAAAACAAGTTAGTTGAAAAACGAATTTAATAAAAGCAAGTTGTAAAAAGTTTTTGTTGGATAAGCGCATTAAATATTATTTCTTAAAATAAATAATTGCATATAACTAATTGTTGTTAAAATAATTATAAAAATAAATAATTATAAAAATTATGAATAATTTTTAAAATATTTATATCAAGTGGTTGAAGTTTATTAATAACTCACACTAAAAAATGGTGACCCCGACGAAGGCACACGCCCTTTGAAGAAGCAATTCATCAACAATTTGGTGACTATCAACAACAGAAGCAACAGGCATCACGCCTCAATTTTCAAAATTTTCAAATGATTTCGATTCAATTCAATCAAGATCAAACAGCGCACGATTCGAGACGTTGCTGAATTTTACGGATTTTTAAACGGAATCCGCATGAAGACGTCGCTGATTTTTGCAGATCTTACAAGAAACAAACAATCAACTTCAAGCTTAATTAGAAGCATTTAAACGTAATTTACAACAGCAACAACAGCAACAACAACATCAACAGCAAGAGTAGCAACAATAGCAATAGCAGCAGCAGAAGCGACAGCAACAGCAACAGCAGCAACAACGTCAACAGCAAGAGTAGCAACAACAGCAACAGCAGCAGCAGCAACTACATCAACAGTCAAAGCGCAACAATAACAACTGCAGCAAAATTCAGAATACGTAATTGCTCAGAATAAGAAAATACATAAATCAAGTAAATTTTAATCTAATATTTATATTTTACTTCATATATATATTTCACTTTCACTTTGTAAATTTTGTGGCGATTTATTGATTTTGATATTAAGTTGCGTCATGTCGTATGAAACTTTACCTCCTTCATCTCGGGATGAATCGTTAATAGCTAATCCTTTTTTGGGGTTAGGCGATTCAAATAATATTGCGACCGTCGCAATTCAAAAGGTCTGTTTGTGGAGACGAAATCCGACTGCTTGGTTTCAAGCTCTCGAGGTACAATTCCGGTCAGTTAACATTTCGTCAGAAGCAACGAAATTTAGCTATGCATTGAGTATGTTGACTCAGGAAGAATGTGATAAGGTGTTGGACATTATTGAGAATTTATCCTCTACCACACCTTATTCGGATTTGAAATTGGCTGTTATTTCTAGATTTGGTGAATCGGAAGATCACAAACTTCAGAAATTAATTAACGGTCTTGATCTTGGAGACGATAAACCATCTCATCTTTTAAGTAAGATGAAGGCGTTAGCTGGGTCTTCTGTTGGAGAACCTCTTTTAAAGAAGCTTTGGCTTCAAAAATTACCACCTAATGCACAATCGATTTTAGCAGTAGCGAATGTTTCACTCGACGAATTAAGCATTCTTGCAGATCGAGTTATTGAAACTAATCCTAATTTCAATTGGGACGTTTCAAATATCTCGCAACTAAAAGTTAATGAAATTAGAACTGATCGATTTAGTTTTGAAAGTTCAATCATTCATCAGATGTCCCTGTTAACGAAACAGATTGAATTATTGACTCTGAAACAAAACCAATTTTATAGAAGGAATCGATCACGTTCTAGAAGTAATTCACGTTCTTTTAGTAACTATCGCGATAATTCAATACCAAATTCGAATTTCTGTTACTATCATAAAAAATTTGGAACTAATGCAACTAAATGTCGCAAACCTTGTTCGTTCAACAATCCAAAAAACTGAAAAAGTTGTCTGAAGTGGCGATGTTCGACAACAAACCATCATCATCAAGTCGCCTATTCATTTTAGACAATTTATCCAAGTTTAGTTTTTTAATTGATACTGGAGCTGACATCTCTGTTCTTCCGGTTAATCCAAAGGAAAACAGGGTTTGTGATAAATCTATCGTACTCACAGCCGCCAATTCTTCTAACATCAAAACTTTCGGATTTAAATTTTTAGATATCTCTCTCCAATTAAGAAGAGTATTTAATTGGAAATTTATTATAGCCGATGTTGAAAAACCCATTCTTGGTGCAGATTTTCTTAAACATTTCGGTTTAATCGTGGATATCCGACGTAAATGTATTATCGATCCACTATCACAAATTAGTTCAGTAACTGGTTCCTTGGTTAATGGACCATCTTCAAATCTCGCTGTTTTGTCAACTACACCTTTAAATCCAAAAGTTGAGTTGTTATTATCTAAATTCGAAGGATTACGACGCACCTTAAATTATAGTTTCATAGAGTCGAGCACAGTGCGACACTTTATTGTTACTAAAGGTCGTCCAATCTTTGCCAGACCTCGTCGTCTAGATCCGGTAAAGCTTAGAGCAGCTAAGGCCGAATTCAATCTAATGATTGAACGTGGTATCTGTAGACCCTCCGACAGTCCATGGGCATCACCGCTTCACATGGTGAAGAAGAAGGATGGTAGTTGGAGGCCTTGTGGTGATTATAGATCTTTAAACGCTATCACTACTCCTGACACTTATCCTATTCCTCATATTCAGGACTTCTGTCAACAGTTGGAAGGATGTACATTTTTTTCAACTGTTGACTTAGAAAGAGCTTATCATCAAATTCCCATTAATGAGGATGATATTCCGAAAACAGCCATTACGACACCTTTCGGACTTTACGAGTTTGTGCGGATGACTTTTGGTCTTCGCAATGCAGCACAAACTTTTCAAAGATTCATTTTCTCAATTTTAAATGATTTTGATTTTTGTTTTGTCTATATCGATGACATTTTGGTAGCTTCTAAATCAGAAAGTGATCATTTCAATCATTTAGAGAAATTGTTTGAACGACTTAACTCTCATAATTTGGTAATTAACCAAACTAAATGCTCGTTCTTTAAATCTTCGGTCGATTTCCTCGGTCATTCGATTGACAAAAATGGAATCAAACCAATCGCTTCACGAGTCGAAGCTATATTAGCTTATACACGTCCATCTACAGTAAAAGATATGCGACGATTTTTAGGAATGATTAATTTTTATCGCCGATTTATTCCTCACGCTGCCGAAGCACAGTCAATTCTTGACAGCTTCACTATTGGTAGCAAGAAAAAGAATGATAAAACAGAATTGGTTTGGTCGGTTACATCAATTGAAGCGTTTGAGCGTTGCAAAAAGCAACTCGCTCAAGCTACAACTTTAGCTTTTCCCTCCACTTCTTCATCTCTTTCATTAGCAGTGGACGCTTCAGATACAGCTTTAGGAGCCGTTCTTCAACAACGATATGGAAATGACTGGCAACCACTAGCCTTTTTCTCGAAGAAACTTTCTTCACCTCAAAAGAATTATAGTGCATATGATCGAGAGCTTCTAGCGGCTTATATTGCCATTAAACATTTTAAATTTATGCTTGAAGGCAGAGATTTTATTTTGTTTACGGATCATAAGCCGTTAATTTTCGCTCTTAAACAAAACCCTGAAAAAGCTTCGCCACGTCAGCTCAGACATTTGGATTTCATCAGTCAATTTACATCAGATATTCGTCATGTTTCTGGTCAAAACAATGTTGTCGCTGATGCTTTATCGAGAATTGAAGCATTAAACCTTCCGACAACTATTGACTACTGCGAAATTGCTGATACTCAACTAATTGATTCTGAATTAAATAAAGCTAAAAATTTACCCAGTTTAAAAATCATTCCGGTTATTATTGAAGGTACCATCAATCCTCTTTGGTGTGACAATTCCTTGCATAAACTTAGACCTTACATTCCTTTAAATTTACGAACTCGCGTTTTTCGTACTGTTCACGATTTATCGCATCCAGGAATTAAGGCTACCGTTAAACTTATGCGACAAAGATTCATTTGGCCCTCAATCAATAAAGATTGTCGTAAATGGACTAAGGAATGTTTTGCATGTCAAAAAGCAAAAATCTCTCGACACGTCACAAGTCCTTTAGGAGATTTCAAACCAGTTTCAAGCAAATTTGAAACAATTCATATTGATCTGGTTGGTCCTTTGCCAACTTCGAACGGTTTCAGATACTGCCTTACAGTTTTGGATCGTTTCACCAGATGGCCCGAAGCTTATCCCCTTACAGATATTCGCGCAGAAACTGTTGCATCTACTTTATTCAAAGAATATATTCCACGTTACGGAACGCCAGTTTCTATTATTACGGATCAAGGTCCTCAATTCGAATCTCGATTATTTCACGAATTAGGAAAATTGATAGGATTTAAACGCTGCAGAACTACTGCATACAATCCTAAAGCAAACGGCATGTTAGAAAGATGGCACAGAGTTTTTAAAGAAACTTTGAAATGCAAAACAAACGAAAGTTGGTCAGATGCACTTCCTTTTACACTTCTCGGTTTACGAACAGTAATTCGAGATGATGCCAACGCGACCCCCGCCGAATTACTTTACGGTCAGAATATTAGACTTCCTTACGATTTTGTTCAACACAAGAACAAATCGAATACAATGTCTGGAAGTGATTTTGTTGAAATTCTTCGTGATCGGATCAACAAATCAAGCCCTCGCCCTCCATCAAGACATAGTTTGGAAACTCCTTTTGTTTTTGAAGATCTCAAAACATGTACCCATGTTTTTCTGAGAACAGACAAGGTTCGCACCTCTCTTCAAACTCCATATGAAGGCCCTTTTGAAGTCATTCAGAGAAACAACAAGTTTTTCGTCATTAAGATCAAAGACAAACCGACTTCAGTATCAATTGATCGTCTTAAGCCTTGCTTCATTAGTTCTTCCGAAGCAACAAACTCGTCAAGAGTTAAAAAGAAAGTTTCCTTTGTCAATTAAATACAAAAATGCGTACCACAGACATTCCTTTCCTTTTTTGTTTATTCTTTAATGTATATAATATCGAAAAGATCAAAGATCTTCTCTAGGAAGGGGGTATGTAGTGCCTACTTTACTATCACTACTTTACTTTTTATAAATTAAGTAAATCGTAGAAACTTACTTTAATAGCGCTACTTTACTTTTGATAAATGAATAGATCGCACAAAATATAAAAATAATCATATTAGTTTTTTATGAAAAAATTGTAAAAAAACAAGTTAGTTGAAAAACGAATTTAATAAAAGCAAGTTGTAAAAAGTTTTTGTTGGATAAGCGCATTAAATATTATTTCTTAAAATAAATAATTGCATATAACTAATTGTTGTTAAAATAATTATAAAAATAAATAATTATAAAAATTATGAATAATTTTTAAAATATTTATATCAAGTGGTTGAAGTTTATTAATAACTCACACTAAAAACGAATGTGTTCGAAAAGTATAAATACTATTAATCTGAAATTTGGAAAATATTACTTTTATGATGATTTCAATCTACTGTATAAAACTTATTTGAGTCCTCCCATTCCTTCCATCACCTCCCATATTATAAATATTTATTTGAAATTATTAGTACGACCAAAAAAAATTAGACGATTAGCTTCACTCCTTCTACCCGTCCCATACAATCTGACATAATTTTACATAAAGTCGATTTTCCTAAGAAATATGTATGCTACTGATATGCAGTTTAAAATATGCCAAAAGTCATTAAGAACTCGCCTCTCCTACAAATATACTACAAATTTTAAATTCAATACGAACAATTTTTCATGCCACGGTGTCATACACAAAAATTACAAACATCTTTCCTTTGCTTCTACCACCTCCCATATAAAAGTCTCTATTCACTATTCGAAAGAATTTGAGATGACATATTTTCCGGTACATTAAACTCTTTCTCGTTTCATTTAGAGTACCATATGATTGGGCTTTACGCCCTATTATAATTCTGTTATATATTTTTTTTTTAAATCCAGAGAAAGCACAGTGAACATCAAGAGTTGGATATTTAAAGTTCTTGCGTTGTTAGCTTGATGATCAGATCAGCATTTACTGATCACTGGTGACTAGTGCATAATAAGGTTTTGCATAGACTCATTCAGTCACGAGAGACTGCTAGTTGCTAGTATTTTATTATTAAAATAATAAAGCAATTGTTTTATAGAATTTCATGAAAAATTGCAGTTTGTATAGGAGGTGGTATAAGGAGTGAGGGCACTTGATAAATTTTTATAGCCAAGATCACATTTATGATAAGATAATATATTCTCAATTTCCAATTATTTGCTCTTACAGTATCCAAGAAAGTTTGATTATTGTTAATTTTTGAAAATAAGTCATTTTGTATGAAAGAAATGAAGCGATTTCGCTCCTGCCTTCATATCGTCCATGCATAAAACTAATGCACCTTGAAATAATCATGAATAAGTTGTCTTTTAAATCTCATATTGATAAAATTGCGAACAGTGGTATGGCTATGCTAGGTTTCATTAAGAGGAGAGTCAAGGAATTTAATGACCCACACCTGTGTAAATCTCTTTTCTGTGCGTTGTTGTTACCGCTGCTTGAATATGCAAGTGTTGTTTGGTCACCTTCTACTCAAATCGACTCGTACAGAGTTGAAAGAGTACAAGTTCAATTTCTTCTGTTTGCTTTACGAAGTCTTCAGTTTAGTAGCTACCGGTTGCCCTCTTATAAATGTCGGCTACTTCTGCTCAATATGACCACTCTCGAGAGAAGAAGAGAGCTTGCTTCTGCTACTCTTGCTTTCGATCTGATTAAGTCAAACATGATTTCGAGCGAGCTCCTGCCCCGCTTTATATTTGTTGACCACAGATTTAATTTTCGAGACAACAGGATCTTGAAAAGTGAAACTCACCCTACTGATTTTTTGATGAATGATCCTATTGCTTGCGCTATAAAAAACTTCAATTTGCATTCAGACTGCTTCAATAGTTCTGTAAGCAGAAATACCTACAAAGATAAAATAATGACTAAATTTAAGACATTATTTGAAAGATAATATTTAGGTCTTAGTTTTAATGTATAATCTTTATTTGTTTTGATCTTAATTGTTCAAATTTGTTGTTAAGTAATGGTTAAAACTTTTTTCATAAGCTTAGTATTAAGATTCTTTTTTTTTACTATATTTTTGTAAAATAGACTTAACTTGTCTACCTATATTAAATAAAAAAATAAATAAATTCGCGTTTCAATTGATGAAGACCTTTCCAACTATAAATTAAATCTGTCGCAAACTTTTCCTAAGATTTGTTCCAAGTAGAAATAAGAAATTATATTCGATTTCCATGAGAATTCACATTTCCATAAATTATTTTAAATATTTACCACAATATTGATTGAATCTCCTGTTATAAGTAGAGCAGAAATAAACTGCCAACCAGTCGGGCGCAACTTTATTATTCTTGGGACGATTTAAAGATGCGTGGAAAGTTAATATGCAGGTTAGAGTGGTTACGGAAAACTAAGTAATAGGGGACTCTTTGGCAGGGCTGTTGTCAATTTAACACTTAATTGCGGATACGATCAATTGTACATGTAATCAATATTTCATTCGTTTATTTATGCAAATTTGAGTTTTTATGAGGGCAGGGGGAGTCATGATAGTAAGGGTGGGTGGATGTTAATAATTTTTTAAAGATAATTTATTGATTCCATTTAATGTTAAATCAGATATTGAATTTAATTTTATTGACTCCATGTTTTCTAATAATCTGCAATTGAATGATATTTTTAATAGTAATGGAAAAATTTGGGACTTAATTTTGCAAATAATGATTTTTCCTCCTTTAACATTATTGACGTTAATGAGGCTAGTGTTAATCTTTTAAACAACTCGGTCAATCACAAAGCTATTGATTATACTCTAGATGGAATCTGAGAGTATTATAAGTTCGCTCTAAGGTTTGTAACGCCAAGAAATAAGGCTCGGAGAAAAAAATGATGAATACAGAAGTTAATATTATCACTCAAAAATTTCAAAACCGGATGTCCGTCCGTCCGTCCGTCCGTCTGTCCGTCCGTCTGTCCGTCCGTCCGTCCGTCCGTCCGTGCGCTCTCTAGCTTGAGAACGCGTTGAGCTAGAAAGTTCAAATTTTGTACACGTCGTTTTTGACAAAAAAGTAAGGTCAAGTTCGTGAACGGGCCAAATCGCTCCACCCCTTCTACCCCCTCCCATACAAAATGACACAATTACGCAATTTGACAATAAACGGATTTGCTCAAAAAGTATAAAAGTTATTGGCCTGAAATTCAGAATATATTACTTTTATGATAATGTCAATCTATCATATAAAAATTGTGCGTGTCCTCTCCCTCCTTCTACCACCTCCCATACAAACTGTACTTATCATGAATTACTCTAAGCCAATTTCCTCAGTGCTTATAAAATTCAGCGGGCTGAAATAGTGCACCAAATACTTATTTAAAATTGTTAGTAAGGTCAAAAAAAATGAGATGATTAACTTCACCCCTTCTACCCCCTCCCATACAAAATGACACAATTTTGCAATTTGACAATAAATGGATTTACTCAAAAAGTATAAAAGCTATTGGTCTCAATTTTGGTATATATTACTTTTTTAATGATTTAAATCTACAGTACAAAAATTATTTGCTTCCTCTCTTTCCTTCCAACCCCTCCCATACAAACTACACTTTTTCCTGAAATGCTCTAAGCCGATTTTCTCAGAACATATAACATTTGTTGAGCTCATATTTTGTAATAAATATTTAATTAATATTATTACTAAGGTGAAAAAAAAAATATTTGATTTGCTTCACTAATTCTATCCTCTCCCATACAATATGACACAGTTTCACAACTTCACAAAAAATCGATTTTCTTGAAAATTATGAATGGCACTAGTCTGAAATTTAAGGGATGCCAATTTTATAATATTCCTAGTTATTTCTGAAAAAATCATCAAAATCCCCCCACTCTTTCTACCACCTCCCATACAAACTGCACATTTTCACTAAATCAAACTCACTAATTTTCTCAGTTCCCATTCAGTTTTTGGAGTAAGCATTTTGTATAAAACATTTTCATAGCTACTTTAGCATGATGTCGAAAAAATTAGTACAATGCTATCATCCCTTCTAACACTCCCCATACAAAATTTCTTGGGATCACAAAAAATTCTATTTCATCTAGAGTATCGTAAGATTGCGCTTTACGCGCAATCGTAGCCCTGTTATGTTTTTAAAATTAAGTTTTATAAATTTCGTAATGACCCTAACAATGATTTTGACAAATTCTACTGTTTCTCTAAAGCAGATTATTTTGAGTTAAATAGATACTTTACCACAATTGATTGGGCACATTCTTTCAATAATTTAGATTTAAAAGCTATTAATGCTACTTTCACGTTGATACTTAATGAGGGTATCGATCGGTATGTTCCTAAAGTCAAGAAGAGTTCGACCAAGCTTCCCTGGCAAAACTCTCGCCTTTCTTGGTTGAAAAATGCAAGAAATAAAGCACATAAACTGTTTATAACCACGAATAACATTGCGCATCATAATAACTTTTTTCGTTTACGTAGGGATTATGAGGTTCTGAATAAATTTTTATATCATAATTACTTAATGAATGCCGAATCAAAAATAAAATCAGAAAGCAGATATTTTTGGCATTTTGTAAACTCGAAGCGTACACACAATGGTCTCCCATCTAGTATGGAGTACAAAGGTCAAACTTCAATGGATGCATCTTCGTCTTGTGAATTATTTGCAACTTTTTTTCAATCAGTTTATAATAACAACAACATACCTTTTAACCCAAATCGATATGCTAGCATTAGTCCTATTGCTGACATTGGCCTTATTGAAGTATCTGATGAAGATGTTTATGTCGCGCTTTGTAACTTAAAAAGTAATACTTGTCCAGGCCCAGATAATATTCCAGCATCTCTATTGAAGCATTGCCGAGACTCTCTGCTATTACTATTGAAAACTATTTTTAATCTCTCCTTGTCAAATGGTGAATTTCTAGACCATTGGAAAGATTCCTACATCACTGCCATTTTTAAATCAGGCCCTAGGCATTTAGTGGAAAATTATAGAGCTATCTCTAAACTATCCGCAATTCCTAAACTTCTTGAAAGTATTGTCAAAGACAAGCTATATTTCTTAGTTCGTGAACATATTTCAACCTGTCAACATGGTTTTGTTTCTGGGAGGTCGACTTTAACTAATCTTACTCTATTTAGTAATTTTTCTATAGATTCCCTAGAAGCAGGGTTCCAAGTTGATGTCCTCTATACTGACTTCGTTAAAGCATTTGATAGAGTGCACATCAACCTTCTTCTGTGTAAGCTATATGCTCTTGGCTTTCATTCCAAGATGCTTGATTGGCTTACTTCGTGTCTATGCAATAGAACTCAACAAGTCAAGATTGATTCCTTTATATCTAAATGCATTTTTGTCCATTCTGGAGTTCCTCAAGGGAGCCACTTGGGACCTATTCTGTTATATTGTTCATAAATGATGTTTTCTCAATTTTTCAACATTCTTCTTGTTTGGGCTATGCGGATGATTTAAAGATTTACACAAGATTGAGTAGTCTCCAAGACTGCCATAAATTTCAAAGAAGAAATTGATGCATTTGTTGATTGTTGCAAATTCAATCTCTTAGAGCTAAGTCTTCCTAAATGTAAGATTATGTCTATTTATCGTTGTCGTTCACCAATATTGAATATCTATTATATGGATAATTCAGTTCTATCTCGTTCACGTGAAGTCGATGACCTAGGTGTATTGCTGGATCATAAACTAAGTTTCATTTCGCATATTGACCGTATGGTTGCACGAGCTAATTCCCGCTTGGGTTTTGTTAAGAGAAATTCAGTTGATTTTCAGGATCCTTATACTTTGAAGTCTCTGTTCTGCTCTTTGGTAAGACCTCTTTTAGAATACTGTTCCGTTATCTGGGATCCATCATTTGGCATTCACAGTAAACGAATTGAGAGTGTTCAGAGAAAATTCACTCGTTTTGCTTTGAGGAGGCTGGACTGGGCAAATGATTTGCCTTGTTATGAAAACCGTTGTAAGTTAATCGACTTACGTTTTCTTGATCTTAGAAGAAAACAACAATCGATAGTGTTTCTGCGAGATATTCTTTGTAATAAAATTAGCTCTCCTGAGCTGCTTTTTAAAATATCCATTTATGTTCCTGAGAGACCTTTACGAACTCGTGATTTTTTAAAACATCCTGCACATAAAACAGTTTATGGATCAAATGAACCCTTAACTCGTAACATAACTAATTTTAATTCGGTTGCCAATGTTATCGATATTATCTGTACAAGGGACTGCTTTAGAGAAATGGTATTAGAAGCTTTCAATCTTTAGCGATCTTATTGTTGATTTATGTTTTTATTATCCTTATGTTTAATTAGTTTTAAGTTTCGTTTTTAATTTTTAATTTTCTTCTTTTTAATATTATTTTTATTTTAATTAGTTTTAAGTCTCGTTTTTAATTTTTAATTTTCATCTTTTTAATATTATTTTCAAGTACCAATTGTCGTTACATTTGTTTAATTTATTCTCATTATCAATATATATAATATATAATGTATACAAATTTATCATCAGGCCTGTAAGGACTCTGTTCGGTAGGCTAAGTAAATAAATAAATAAATTATTATTTTTGTTCTATGTATATTAAATAGATGTATCCACATGCAAACTTTAAACTATCTATCTTTCACCAGAGGCCTAAAAAAATCACTCAAAATTTTAGACATTTTTGCTTACCACCTCCCTCCCCTTATCTTAAAAATTTTATCAAAATTAAAATCATGTAGTTCTATAATCTGACGAATTTTGATATGATATCTCTACTCAATTTTGAGATATAACCATTTCTAATTTTGAAAAGTGCACCATTTTCTAAATGCTTCCCATTCCCCCCACTACTATTATGTCCACATTTTTATGTGGGTTTTGCTAGTATAGCTTAATATGCGCTTTAAGTTTCAATTACATAGCTTAAGAGATAGTTGAAATATTCATTTATAAGTCTTTTTCTTGCACTCTTTTCCTCACCCCGCCTCTCCCTTCTACCTGAGACTCCCCAAAATTTGGTTAATGGAGCTCACTTGCCAAATAAATAATCCACCCAAAAACCAAAATTCTACCTTTACCGGTCTCGGAGGTATGAGTCCATATGTACGGCGGGACGGATTGTTTTTTTTTTTTTTTTTGCATTTTTAGGCTAATTTAGTCAAGAAACGCGAAAAAAAAATTTCAGGGTAGTAATTTTTTTTTCTGTGTCGATCACAATACTTTATTATTGGAATAATAAAGTAAAATTGATGGCTTACTTTCACCACCCAGTCGAAATCGTTATTTGCTAAGATTCTTGGTTGAAAATGGGAATAAACAATAGAAAATTATGAAAATATTCTCAACATGAAAAAATTTCAATCATTTGAATAAAAGTCGACAATGCAAGCAATCCTTCATTTTCTCTCTGGAACATTATAATCCAAATTATTCTCTTTTACTGGCATTCACATGCTGTAATTTTGAAAGTTTTTGGTGCTCGTTTAATGAAATCAGCGCAAAAAAACACACATTTTTGGTGCGAGTTGTCATTGCAAAAAATCTAAAAATGAAGGAATATTTCCGTAGATGTTCTTTATGCCAGACCACGATTCGCTCACGATATGAATATAAACGACCCCGCATTAATAGCCAACTTTACACAATTTAAAAAGATCGATGTTTTTTTTTAAAGCCCTTTATAAATCCCGAACAATTTGGTACACTAAGTCTGCACATTTTTTTAGAAATTTCGAACAAAAAATTTTACGAAAAAGTTCCTTCGAGGAACTTAAAAAAATAGCAAGTTTCCTGTAGATTTTCTCTCCTTTGCTACAAAAAAAAAGAAAAAAGAAAAAGAGAAAACAAAACAGAAAGAGTCTTCCATCAATACTCCAATATTATGCTGGCAATGTACCCAGCTAACGAACAAAGGACCCTTTTGTGTAAAAATTCATCCGGTTCCCTTTAACATTCACGGAGCACACAATGAGAAAACTTTTTCGGGGTTTTAGTTGAGTTGTTGTAGGACAAACAGTGCTCGTTAATTTCTACAGCTCCACATAGTCCTTAATATTGGTCTGCGGTTAATGCTCCTTCCAGCTTCATCTCATTACATCATGATCTAGGCTCCAGCATTTTATTACTATCGATTTTATTTGTTGAAGACGATGTTTTTTTGTGTCGAAATCGGAACCGGATTCGTGTAACTCTGCGAGACTAGCATGGTTTACTCTTCTAAGCCAGAGGATTTTTGGACTATTCAATCAATCTTTCGGCCGAAAACCAATGTCATTGACATCCATTTTCAGCTCTCCAAAAACCGAAATTAATAACTCGAAGCGACAAATCTTTCGGATACTCAATTTATCTTAAAGGAAAAGCCACTGTCACCGCCATATCGTATGCCGAAAGGCCGCCGTAAATTTACCAACAAGAACTCTAAATGCCATCTAGTTGGGTTAGAGCTTTATTTTGCGTCATTTCTCAATGAAAGGTATATAGGATCCATCAACAAGCTCAGTAAGGTGAACCCGAAGCACTAAAAGACTACAATCCTTCACCTGTATATGTACTCCTTAGGAATTGTGCGAGCGTATCGTGTGTTGAATTCTTCAAAGATCATAACAATACACAAAAACCGAGTCTATTCATTTTGCCAAAAAGGACTTGATGATGAGCCAAGTGGATAAGATACTAAGAAAATAGAGGAGACAACCGCAGAATAAACATCCTTTAATGTCCCTGCCATAGCAAAATATCCGGTTCATCCGGAACGTATAATATCCTTGGCGGCATATGTGAAGATAAACGGGGGACAAGGATAAAACGTACAGCGCTTAGGTACGTCACAGCATATTGCGAAACGCTGCTATTTTTGATGCTGGTGACATGGCACTTTCGGGTAATAAAATACCGAAAACGTACGAAAATGAGGTTTGCTAGAGCATTCCGTGGTCTTCGTCTTATTTCTATCGTATATCCTTGCGACGAAAAATTGACCTTCGTCGTTGTGCCAGACAGCGTTCAGGAGCCGTTTGTTCTGAATCCGAATAGCTCATGGCAATAAATGTGGCGCCGTAGTTTTATGCCTCACTAATGTGACAGGAATCCGAGAGAAGGATACGGTCCTTTATGAGTTTTCCAAGCTTTAATGGAAATTTGTGTGAGGAAGGGTAATGAAGATAATGAAAACATATGCTATAGTTAATGGTGGTGCTTCTGTGATGATTCTGTTCGCGTCGCAATGTTCGCTTTTGACGCCGTAAATCAACTTTTAACGTCACCGCTTTGCAGTTAGTGATAACTGCCGAAAGATAGATGAGGGGCGGGAAAATTAAACTAGTGTCGACGTCGCCGTTTCCACGTTAAATTGATTTACGTCGATTGTGCGAAATGTTTTTGTAATGAGTTGAAAACGGAAGCCAGTATTACGATGTTATTTATTGGAAGTTGAAAACTATAGCTATTATTTATATCTAAACTATGAGAAACTAAATTCGAAATTCGATTTAGATCCATCTAAATTAAAGTAATTAATATATTCTCTTCTTTTACCAGTGACACATCTACATCTTCTAGAATGGCACTACGGCCCAAATCGGGTCTTGGCATCCTGACCTTCAGGTTCCTTAACATTTTTCATTATTTATTGTGAAAGGGTGTTTAGACCTTCACACAACCCTCTATCTTCGAATTTTCTATTTTCGTAGAATGATGTGACGGAGATATACCCAAGCAGTCAGTGTACTACAATTATGCGTCGACCGGGATTTGAATTCACAACCTTCGCATTGTAGATAACACGCTACCCACTAGGCTACACCCTAGCTACCAGTGACATATAGGGGTCCTAATTATAATTTAGCTAATTCATATTTTAGCTCGTATTCATCGTTAATAGATTGGTGATAAATAGCACTTTGCTAATTAAAAAGATCCACTCACTCATTTGTCATATTTTAAAAATTAAATTGCATTGCCAATAGGCAACAACATTTTGCAAGGAAGGCCAAAAAAGAAGAAAACGGTCCTTAGTTGCAATCGTTTTGAAGTCATCGCTTATAGCTGGGTGTTTCAATCAAGCTTCAACGATTCCATATAAGCCAGAGCTGTCAAAAAATGACTTTTCTTCTTTCTATGTAGCACGAAAAAACTTATATGAAATGGGCATTCATTATTGCCTAAATTATGTGAAACATGAGATGTTTTAGCTGACAGCATTTAGCTGATAAATTATCACTATTTTGGTAATTTAGATACACAGCCGTTTAATGATAATTTAGACCCAAATTATAATTTAGCCGAATATGTCAATTGTATTTTGTTTTTTATTGTTTGGGGAACAGGTGATAGCACTGCGACCTACTATACCTCGATAGCTTTGGCTAATCCAAGTATATTTAAGGGAACAATGTTGGCTTCGGTAGAAAGGAAACTTTTCCTAGAAGAGGCTTCCGTGGCGTTGTGGGCAGCATGCTTGCTTCACAGTCAATAGGTCTTGGGTTCGATTCCCACTCCAGACAGCAGGATGGTTTTAAGCACGAATTTTCAGTTGCTACTGGCGATGAAAAATTATTTGAATTAAAATGGGCAAACGGTGTAAAAGTGAAACAGTTCCACTTCAAGAAGATCTATATACTCAGTAAATGGTTTCTGTTCACCTTCTATCATTCAGACTTCCATAACATCTGGATATATTTGTCAGTAGCAGCCAGTACAACTGAAAAATATTCCAGCATCTTCACTCGTTACGGTCGTTCTCACTACCCTCCCCAATCCCATTCCTTCCCTCCATGACGGTGTTTGTGCATTGCACATAAAGGCCGAAATTGCCTATAACACAGGTCATTCAGTAAAAAAAAAATGATTGTGCTCTTTCCCTGCTTCTGCTTAACAGTGACAGGATGTGTTCTGTCGTTTCTGAGTCTTCGACAGAGGCGGCAGATGTTGGTTTCAGCTAAACCCAGGTGGTGGTTTACTTCACTGTGCCCCGTCATTAGGGCAATTAGAGTACTAATATCACTCTTGCTGAATTTTAAAACATCCTAGACTTTTTTGTTTTTTTGTGGTAGGATTAATTTTTTGAAGATTGATAAGCCTGGAAGTCTATTACAGTAGATTTTATACTATTGTTTAACCCACTTTCTAAGTAAGTATGGGGTTAAAGTACCCTTTTGGTTTTCCGCAAAATGGCTCTGGGTGCCGTTTTTTGCAAGGCGATCAGCCTCTTCATTTTCTTCAATTGCCATATGTCCTGGTAGCCACATTATGGTTAAGCTATTCCTGTTTCCTAGGATAATTACGTTTTAAAGACAGTCCCAAATAAGCCTCCATACGTATTTATTGAATGCTAAGGCTTTGAGAACCGCCTAACTATCCGATAGGATATAAATAGTTTTTTTTTGCGATATTCTCTTGGATGCATAGCTCCATTGCAATTAGTTCGGCCTGGCAGATTGTGACTTCTTTGCCGAGTGGTTCTGAAACCGAGAAGTTAGGATCTTTAACTCCGGCTCCAGTCCCTTGAGAGGTGCGCGAGCCATCTGTATACCAGATGGTTAACTCCTCTTCCATTTCAGGTAGCATGGATTGTCAGTCCTTGCGTTCTCTGATTATAATTTTGAAGGGGGTTTGACAGTTGAATTTTGTCGGCATAGTGTCCGATAATGTGGAGATTAGAACCTCTATTTTTGGGTTCTTTGGGATTTCGAGATGACCTCTAAAATCCTTTGATTTGTATTTGTTTTCCCTCTATCTGCGTAATACCCCTTTTGCCAGCCTCCTTTTTTATTTGGAGATTATCGGAGGAATGTTAAGGAACATTTTCATTGTCGCAGTAGGACAGGTTTTCATTCCCCGTGTGATACTAATACAAGCTATCCTGGGATTTTTTGTAGCGTAAGCTGTGCTTTTTGTTGTAATATTTTAGTCCACCAGACTGTTCATCTATATGTGACTGTAAATGATTTTTCTGTAGTACCAGTAGATCGTCTTTGGCTGCAGTGCCCATCTTCCGCCAAATAAGCTTTTGCATTCCCAAAACGCCTTTAATGCTTTAGCATGAATCCATTCTATATGGTTGTTCCAGTTGAGTTTGTTATCAAGTATCAAACACAGATATTTGACCTCATCTGAAAAGGGTATTGACGTTCCATTTATAGAAGGAGGTGTTATGTAGATTTTCCTTCTATTCGTAAATGGTACTATCTCAGTTTTAACTCCGCCATAGACGGTCCCAAGCACAGTTTGAGAAAGGAGGAGGAAACATGGAGTTAACCTGAATGGCCAGTAACACCAGTGCGTCTCAGGAAGTAGGCAAAATATATGACATTGTTGGACTTGCGGCATAGCTGTGAGAACTCCAGCATGTCATACTTAGCTCAAAACTCCCAACCTTTTTTTACTAGGGTGTAATAAATAAGTAGGACCGGTCATCCAGGTCAGGGGTTGGGCGAGGCGCCGACAACGCATCACCGGAAAAAAAAATACTGTCCCGAAACCTGAAGAACAGCCTCGGAAAGGATGGACTCAACGGCAACGACCCCGCAAACGAAAAATGGACTACTCTATTGGATCTTGGAATGTTCGATCCTTATTTAGGACAGCAGCTCTGAAAGAGTTCCTCGAAGAAGTGGCAAAACACAACATCAACATAACTGCCATCCAAGAAACGAAATGGCTCGGTAGCGAAATCATGGACATGAGATCACACACAATCTATCCAAGTGGAAAATTGTCGGGAAGCAGACGGTTTGGAGTCGCTTTTGTCGTTGAAAAAAAATTTAAACAGCAGGTCACGAGCTTCAGACCAGTAAGTGAAAAATTGTGTGCAATCCGAATAAAGACTAAATTTTTCAACAATTGGTTGATCAACGTTCACGCACCAACAGAAGACAAGGACGATATTACTAAAGACGAATTTTATGCCACCCTAGAGACAACCTATGACTCACTGCCCTCGAATGACCTAAAAATTGTCTTAGGGGATTTTAATGCAAAAGTCGGAAAAGAGGAGGCTCATAGAGGAACAACAGGAGGGCACAGTCTCCATGACATAACCAACGACATTGCCCAACGTCTTATGGATTTCGCAAGCAGCAAAAATATCATAATGAGCTCTACGTGCTTCCCACATCGCGATATTCACAAACGAACGTGAGCATCACCAGACGGTCACACCTTCAACCAAATAGACCACGTTCTAATTGAGAAAAGGGCTGCTTCCAGCATACTTGATGTACGAACTCTCCGCGGTGCGAATTGTGACTCTGATCACTATCTAGTCAGAGCTAAGTATCGATGCAAAATAGCTTGTCGTGGATATTCGAAAACGAGTAGAGCTCGCGAATTCAATGTCGACAAGCTTAACGATGAAACGGTGGCGCAGGCTTACATGTTAGCATGTAATAAACATCTGACACCAATATATGAAGATATCCAGAATATGCCAGTGGAGAATGCGTGGATAAAAATACGAAACGGCATCAAATCCTCCGCGAAAGATGTATTAGGGTATCAAGCACGGCGAAAAAATAATGATTGGTTCGATCAAGAATGTCGCGACGCAATAGATAGAAAGAACGAAGCTTACAAAATTTTTACTGAACGACCAACACGAGCCAAAAAAGAAAGATATGACGAGCTTAGGCGATATGCGAAAAAGACCTGCAGACGAAAACAAAGGAAGTACCATAATGACAAAATGAAAAAAAATGGACGACGACATGAGAAAAAATAAAACGCGGGACGCATACGTAATAGTAAACGACTTAAAAAAGGGATATAAGCCAAAACCAGTCTCTGCAAAGACGTGGAGGGCAACATCATCAGCGACACACAAGAAATAAAAAGGAGATGGGCTTCCTACTTTGAACATTTTTTGAATCCCATCCCAGTAGCACCGATAACGACAGACAACATTTCAATTGAAGCCTCAACTGACAAAGATGAACCATCATCGATACCATCCACGCTTGTTGAAATCAAAGCAGCCCTATGTGACTAAAAACGAAACAAAGCGCCGGGAATTGACGAAATACTTCTGAAAAACTGCGGAAAATGTGTCGCTGAAATACTGCACAACATGATATGCAAAATTTGGACAGAGGAAATCATACCCGACGACTGACGAAAAAGCATTATATGTCCAATTTACAAGAAAGGAGACAAACTCTGCTGTGAGAACTACAGAGGTATATCATTGTTGTGTACGTCCTATAAAATACTGACAAAAATTATTGAACGTCGTCTTAAGCCCTATACTAATCAAATAATTGGCGAATACCAAGGCGAATTCAGAACCGGACGATCTACAACAGACCAGATATTCTCGGTGAAACAGGTGCTTGAGAAATGCTGGGAATATAACACAGACGTGCACCAAATATTCGTAGATTTTAAACAAGCATACGACAGTATCGACAGGAGCGTACTGTACCAAATCATGTTTGACTTTGGAATTCCTCCAAAACTAGTCCGACTAACAAGACTCACAATGACGAACACTGAATCCCAAGTGAGAATACAAACCGATTCCACAACCAGCTTTCGAACGGAATGTGGTTTAAAGCAGGGAGATGGTCTAGCCCCTATGCTTTTCAACTTGGCACTAGAGTATGTCGTCCGAAAAATCCCAGTCGACACCAACGGGACACTACTATTCAAGTCCACCCAACTAGTAGCATACGCTGACGACATTAACATTCTAGCAAGATCCTTCTCTAGTGCTAAGGAGGTATTTGTCAATCTTGACTCCGCCGCAAAAAAAGTCGGGTTGCGCATTAATGAAAGCAAAACAAAAGTAATGACGCAAACAAGAAGAAGAACGCCAATCAGACAAAACATAACAATTGCGGAATATAATTTGGAGAGTGTGGACAACTTCATATATCTTGGGGCTAATCTAGCAAAGGACGGTAATGAAACAGACGAAATCAAACGACGGATAATACTAGCAAATAAGACGTATTATTCGGTACTTCCAATAATGAAATCCAAGAAAGTGCACAGGAAGAATAAGCTGCGGATTTATAAAACTATTATACGACCTGTGCTCTGTTATGGCAGCGAGACGTGGACATTAACGCGAACTTCCGAACAAGCAGTTAACGCATTCGAAAGAAAGGTCCTCCGAAGAATTTTGGGACCCGTGAAGGAAGGAACGGAATGGCGAATAATATACAACCATGAGTTGTATCAACTCTACGACGAGCCAGAAGCTTCAACGTTCATCAAGCTACGTAAACTGCAGTGGGCTGGCCATGTAGAGCGAATGGAAGACAGAAGAATCCCCAAACGTGCTCCTAAAGGCAAAGCGAGTGGTAACCGGCCAGTAGGCAAACCACGCAAGCGATGGGAAGACTCGGTTGATGAAGACAGCAAAGCCATATTAAAAATTAGCAGCTGGAGGACGCGGTTTTTGGATCGAGACGATTGGAGGCGACGACTTCAGAAGGCCAGGGCCCAATTTGGGCTTTTGCGCCATTGATGATGATGACTATCTCAGTTTTATGTGGGTTGATGTTCAAGTTCTTATACTGCCATCATTTCATTATCACTTCCAAGGCAGATTGTAACCTTTCCGACAAAGTTACATCATATTTGCCTATAATGATAATAACAAGGTCATATCCTATTACCTTGCAGCCTTGTTCCGCCAGATGGTCCAGGAGTTCATCAACTAAAATTGACCAAAGAAGTGGAGATAGTGCTCCTCCCTGAGGACAGCCCCTATTGGTCTGTGCAGTCAATGTGTTATCACCTAGGTCCGTGGTTGTCAATCGGCTCCGTAGCATGGCCTGTATCCATTTTATCGCTGCCGATTTGAATCCCTTTTTCCTGGCTGCCGCTAGAACGGCGTCATGTGGAATATTGCCGAAAGCTCCTTCAATATCTAGGAATGCACGAAGGGCAATTTCTCTGTAGTCTTTAGCCTTTTCTATTTGTGTAACTAAATCGTGGAGGGCTAACTCTGTTGATTTGCCACTCTGGTAGGCATGTTGATTCTTATTTAGACATACTTTGTTATGTCCTGTTCTTATGTAAAGGTCCACTGCTTTCTCCATCCAATTTTCACATTACTTCTTCAATGGCGCTACAGCCCAAATTGGGCCTTGGCCTCCTGATATTCAGGTTCCTTAACATTTTTCATTACTTATTGTGGAAGGGTTGTTAGCCCTTCGCACAACCCTCTTTTTACGAATTTTTCATTTTCTTAGATTGAGGTGACCAAGGAATACCCAAGCAGGCAATGTGCCGGAATTATATGTTGCGCCGGACGGGATTTGAACTCACGACCTTCGCATTACAAGACCAACACACTACCCACTAGGCTATACCCTCACATTACGCTAGTAATCAAATCAAAATGTTTTATACAAAATTTGGGATTCAAAAATTTAATAGGTATTGAGAGAATTAGTGTATTGCAATCAGTGAAATTTTGCAGTTTGCACAGAAGATGGTAGGAGGAGGGGTGAATTTTTAATGGCTTTTTCAGAAATATGTTAACTATAAACATCATGCGTTTGATACGTTTTAAATTGCAGATCAGTAGCATACATACTTTTCAGGAAAATCGACTTTTTTTTTTAAATTGTTAAATTGTGACAGATACAAAGGGGTAGACGGAGTGAAGCTAATCGTCTGATTTTTTCTTGGTTTTACTAATAATTCTAAATAAATATTTAGTGCGCAATTTCAGCACGATAAATTTTATACGTATTTAGTAAATTTGTTTAGAGTATTTGATGAAAAAGTGCAGTTTGTACGGGAGGTGGTGGAAGGAAGGGGAAGACTCAAATAATTTTATTTTATTATTTCAATGATAAAGTATTGTGATCGACTTGGGAAAAAAAAAATTTGCTGCCCTGAAATTTTTTTTTTCGCGTTTCATGACTAAAATAGCCTAAAAATGCAAAAAAAAATCCGTCTGTCTGTACGCCGTCCGCCGTACGCCGACGTGTACGGTCAGCGCACATTAACTCCCAAACCCTTCAAGATAGAAAGTTCATTTTAGGAGGGATTGTAGGTAGTTGCGGATCTCAGGCGGATACCCATTTTGGGGGGTGAACGGGTTCAGGGGGAGGCAGGGGGAGCGCTTAAACCGAAAAGTACGAATTCAAATATCACAACCAAGGTTACAGCTAGGAAGCTAAAAATCAACATACATATAGAGGAGTTTGTGGAACAACTTATAAAAATAATTTAATTTTTTTATCGATTGGGGTGCGAAAAGGGGGGCTAAGAACCAATTGTCGGCCAAATTTTTTTTTCGAATGATAATAATAATAATAATTATATATCGAAATTACTCACCATAAAAAATCGATATTTGGAGACCATTAAAATGGCATACAGATCCACTAGAATAAGTTTATACAGAAGCTAATTATTGTAAGGTGGAGGGTCAAAAAATTAATATGTCGGCTGCCTCTTAAGCTATGTAATTGAAATTGAAATGTATACTAAGCTTTACTAGCGACGTATGAAAAAAATATAACATATGGACATAATAGTAATGGGGGAAATGGGGAGCATTTCAAAAATGGCGCACTTTCCAAAACTACAAATCACCAAATCTCAAAATTGAGTACAGATATCAAATCAAAAATTTGTCAGACTGTAGAGCTATATGGTCTTTAATTTTGGTAAAAAATTTAAGTTGGGCGGTGTAAGGAGGGAGGTGGAAAGCGAAAATGTTGAAAATTTTGAGTGATTTTTTATGGCTCTGGTAAAAGATACAAAGTTTAAATTTTGCAAGTCGACACATCTATTTAATCTACATAGAAAAAAAATAATGCACCGAAGTGGGGGTCTAACGTGCACAAAGTGTTTCAAATGCAATGAAAAAAACACATAAACTGAAAATTTTTGAATGAAATTTTTAGGTTGAAACTTGAAAATTTGCGAAATGCATTTAGAAAACATAACAGGGCTACGATTGCGCGTAAAGCGCAATCTTACGATACTTTAGATGTCATCCCAAGAAATTTTGGATGGGGGGGTGTTTGGAAGGGTGATAGCATTGAAATAATTTTTTCCCCATCATGCTTAAGTAGCTATAAGAATGTTTCATACAAAATGCGTACTCCAAAAATTGAATGGGGACTGAGAAAATTAGTGAGTTAGATTTAGTGAAAATGTGCAGTTTGTATGGGAGGTGGTAGAAAGAGTAGGGGGATTTTAGTGATTTTTTCAGAAATAACTAGGAATATTATAAAATTGACAACCCTTAAATTTCAGATTAGTACCATTCATACTTTTCAAGAAAATCGATTTTTTGTGAAGTTATGAAACTGTGTCATATTGAATGGGAGGGGGTAGTACCAGTGAAGCTAATCAAATATTTTTTTCTGATCTTAGTCATAATACTAATTAAGTATTTATTACAAAATATGAGCTCTATAAATGTTATATGTTCTGAGAAAATCGTCTTAGAGCATTTCATGAAAAAGTGTAGTTTGTATGGGAGGGGGTGGAAGGAGAGGGAGGACGCAAATAAGTTTTCTACTGTAGATTAAAAGCCTTATGAAAATAATATATCCCAAAACTCAGACTAATAGCTTATACACTTTTCGAGTAAATTAATTTATTGTTAAATTGCGAATTTTCGTCATTTTGTATGGGAGGGGGTAGAAGGGGTGAAGCTAATCGTCTAACTTTTTTTAATTAATGAATTCATTTTTTTTTTTAAATAAATATTTGGTGCACAATTTCAGCGCGCTAAATTGTATACACACTGAGTAAATTGGCTTAGAGTAATTCATGACAAGTACAGTTTGTATGGGAGGTGGTAGAAGGAGGGGGAGGACACGCATAATTTTTGTACGGTAGATTGATATTATCATAAAAGTAATATAGTCCAAATTTCAGGTCAATAGCTTTTATACTTTTTGAGCAAATCCTTTAATTGTCAAATTGCGCAATTGTGTCATTTTGTATGGGAGGGGGTAGAAGGGGTGGAGCGATTTGGCCCGTTCACGAACTTGACCTAACTTTTTTGTCAAAAACGACGTGTAAACAATTTGAACAATCTGGCTTAACGCGTTCTCAAGCTAGAGAGCGCACAGACGGACTGACGGACGGTCGGACGGACGGACGGACAGACGGACAGACGGACGGACGGACGGACGGACAGACGGACAGACGGACATCCGGTTTTGAGATTTTTGAGTGATAACATTAACTTCTGTATCATTCATTTTTTTCTCCAAGCCTTATTTCTTAGCGTTACAAACCTTAGAGCAAACTTATAATACTCTCAGATTTCATCTAGAGTATAAAAATCTCTATTATTTGTCGAATATCTTCAAAACTTCTACCCCCTCCCATACAAAATTATTTTTTGGACCATTTTTAAGAAACCAATTATCAACTAACTATTAAACGCTATCAATTTGAAATTTTGCAAGAACTTACAAAAATAGTTGAAATAAAATTACGTCAAAAATTTGAGATCGCACTTGCCCTTCTACCCCCTCCCACACAAAAGTACGATTTCGACCAATTTCATTAAATCAACTAATAACTAACAAATTAAAAGCTACAAACTTGAAGTTTTGTACAAGCACCTTACAAGAGAAAAGAAATAAAACTGCATCACAAATTTTACGATTCCCTTACCTCCTCTACCCCCTCCCATACAAATGTTTGGTTTCTTGCATTTAAAATACACCGAATCCAATGAAAATTCCATGCAACTTCGTCTATGAAACTATACAAAGAATATTGGATTTGGTTCAATCAATCAATCAAATTCCTATTCAGACCCCCTATAGGGCCATAGGACAGAAACAACTCTCTTCCACAAGGCGCGATCCTGAGCATTGGCTTTAAGCTGTTCTTAGGACTTGTTTATTCCTCTGGCCTCCTGCTCAACTGTTAGCTTCCATGTGTTACATGGTCGACTAACCCGACGTTTTCCTTGAGGATTATAATCCAGAGCCTGTTTTGCGATGTTTCGTTCTGAAGTATGACCGATCCACTGCCACTTCCGCCTTTGAATCTCAATACCTATTTTAGTCTGGCCAGTTGTACTCCAAAGTTCGTCGTTGGAGAACACTTCTGGCCAGGATATTCCTAAAATGCGCCGGAGACATTGGTTCACGAAAGCCTGTAGCTTCTTGGTACGTCAAACGGCCACTTTCCACGTAGTACAACCATGTAACAACACGGATTTGACGTATGCTTCAAAAACTTGCAGCTTCGTGCGAAGGGAGATCTCTTTTAACCTCCAGAAAGGGGAAAGGATATCGAAGGCCTGACGAGCTTTATTTAGCCGAGCCTCAACATCCTTTTCGGCTATGCCGTTCATGCTGACAATGCTTCCAAGATAGCAAAAATCGTGCACCTCTTCCACATCCTGTCCGTTAAGAACAATCGGTGTGCTTGCGTTCGAACCCATGTGCATGTACTTGGTTTTACGCACATTTATTTTCAGTCCTGCCTCTTTGCATTTAGAATTTTTATTTAGAAATTTCAAAATGTGATTTTTGAGGTTCTAAAATGGTAATTTTTTCGTTTTCCTCGGCGAAATTGTCATAAGAATACACGATTACTCGAACTACAAGATAATAAATATTATAAGAACACAATCAGTTTGTTAATCCGAGCCTTCCGGAAGGCAAAAAATTAAAATTACTTGTCGCGTGTAAGTAAGCCCGGACGAATTAAAGTTTCCATGTTCTTCGACTGACATTTTAGAACCTCAAAAATGACATTGTGAAATGCAATTTTCCTCATTTTCCAGGCGGAAAATCGTTAATGATAGTATCATCCGCGCTTTGAAATTACTAAATCTATCGTTTTTACACATATTAAATTAATGAAATTCAGTTTTGTGCATTTAAAAAAATCCGCGATTCCCTACTTGTACCCAACAGCTTTAATGCTTTTCGAGCAAATTTGTTTGTTGTCGAATTGCAAAATTGTGTCATTTTGTATGGGACGGGGTAGAAGGGGTAAAGCTAATCGTCTAATTTTTTTTGGACTCACTAATAATTCTAAATAAACATTTAGTACTCAATTTCAGCTCGATAAATTTTATACGCACTGAGTAAATTGGATTAGAGCATATCATGCAAAACTGTAGTTTGTATGGGAAGTGGTGGAAAGAAGAGAAGTACACAAATAATTTATACAGGAGATTGAAATCATCATAAAAGTATTATATTCTAAATTTCAGAGCAATAGCTTTTATATTTTTCGAGCAAATCCGTTTGTTTTCAAATTGCGAAATTGTATCATTTTGAATGGGAGGGAGTAGAAGGGGTAGAGCAATTTGGTCCGTTTACGAACATGACTTTACTTTTTCGTCAAAAATAACTTGTACAATTTATACTCTCTAGCTCAAGCTATAGAACCCACAGACGGATGGGCGAATATCCGGTTTTGAGCTTTATGAGCGAAAACCAATATTTCTGTAATGCTCGCACAGAGCCGCCAAGCATTATTTCTTGGCGTTAAGAACTTTAGAGAAAACTCCTAATACCCTCAGATTCCATCTAGAGTAGAAAGATAAGGAAACTGATTGCCAGGAGACCAAGGCTCTACTCGGACTGTTGTGCCATTGAAGAAGAAGACTACGATTGGCTTTGAAATTCAAAGTGGCAGAGGATTAGGGTAGTCAGGAAACCAGTTCAAAACATTCGCAAGTTATCGCGCTTGTGCAGCACGTAGTAATCGAAAAAGTTACCAGAGGAATAAGCAAAGTCCTAGAAAAAACTAAAGACCGATTCTCAGGATCGCGCCTTGTGAAAAATAACTGATTCCTAAATTGATGGAAATGCATGGATTTAAAAATGGCAGCAAACTCAACTAACTACGTTATTCACAACGAATTCATTTCATTTGTCTGAAGAGATTTCGAAAAATGCCAGTTTCATATTGTTTTGTTTCAAAAATAAAGTTAAACTTAGTTTCGAAAACAAATCCAAAGCTAAAGTTTACTCTACATGTGTAATTTACGCTGCCACTCGTGCATCACTATTTGCACTAATTTGACCAAAAAAGATTTCTACGAGTGAAATTTTCAAACTTTATTCGTACCGTGAACCTTTAAAACGAGATGTAGTGCCAGCAGCTTCTGTAAATTACAAAAGTTGATTTTTCCCGAAATAGCCCATTGCCATAACAGAACTAAAACTATCACAGGACGATCGTGATTCTGCTGGGATGCGGTTGCATAATTATGACCGAAAATCTTGGTTTTGAAGCGACTACAGACCAGGTGAAAATTTTGCAGAGCTAACAAAACACGTTCGTATAATGAAATTAGCGAAAAGCAGGACCTGAACGTTATGTTGGCTTTTGAAGCACAAAAGTTTTTCATTTCATATAAATTATGACCTCCGTTAGTAACCCCCTTTTTTAAGGGTAATTTTTTCGCTTTGCTACCTGAGATTTGGAAGTTTTGCTTGCACATGATATTTCGCCTTCGGTCGTATGCTATGAGTCGTGTATTATCTCACCGTGGGGAATAGCTACGTTGAAAAAGGCCGCACATTATTAATTTAGTGAACCGAAATGAGACGGTAATTACAAGCGAAATTAGAGAAACTCTCTGAACCTCACTAATCATGTGCTAATAGAAGCAAATTAACTTTTGTGTTGTTGTTGCCGCGTTGTTACAAGCTTATTCGTCCTGATTTATACACATGCATTAGGTGGATAATATACCAACCAGAGCAAAACTTCTCAGATTGATTAATGGAATATCTTCTGGCAAATGTGAAAGCCTTTGATTACATTGGGAATCCTGTCCATTGTCATCACCGTCGTAGTAAAAGAAATAAATTAGGAAATCGACGACATGAACAGACTAATTTCACTAATTCGAGGCCTTCATTTAATTCAATGAGAGAAAAATCAATGACCAAGACGAACAATAAGGACATTCAGTCGGGCTATTGAGTACAATAAGGAAATGGAGGATATGGGAACCAATTGAAAGTGTATTGGTCTATTTTGTGAGGATATACGAGAATATGCTCGTAGCTGCACAGCGATTATGCTGTGAGATAAAATCTGTAGTTTTTTTGTTTGATATCGGAACTAAAGGAATTGCTCTTTTGTGTTGAAATAAAATACCGGTAAGGTGAAAGGAAAAGGAGCAATTAGGCTGGAAATAGGACTTTTTTCATTGAGTTGTCATAGGCAATGTGTTCTAATTTTAAGAGACTAGTTAAGTTACAAGTTCTAGGAATAAAATTTTCCACACTACCACTGAAATGCTTCTTCCGTGAAATTCTAAGTATTTTGAAAAGCATTGGACACCAGTTTGAATTAAACAGTAGTTTCAAAAGATTTACTCATACTCGTACGATATAAACTTTTCTTGGTTGAGATGAAAACTAAAGAGTACAACTTCTTGTATTGTGCAATTTTCCTTCAGATTTATTTCATATCTTAAACAAAGTGTATTTCAAGTTTCTTCGCATTTCCAGTCCTACACTACCATTGCAAAAGCTCGTAAATTATATAGGAGGGAGTAGTGCTGTCCTCGTATGCATTATGTATACGAAACAAGAATCCAGCACGATGATGTCCCAAATGAAGACACAAATTGAAATTGCATACAACTCCTCAAAACGAATTGCCTTGAAATTGTTGACACAACAGATTTATCTTAAATAAATTCTGTGCTCCTGTACCCGTTTTCAACTCCTTCTCTCTATTCTTATGGTTCCATCTATCCTAATTTTATGCTCACATACATTCTTGCTTTTGTTTTATGTGCATATGTGCCAAAAATTCAAGATATGTTGAAGCAAGTTGAAGTGGCAAGAAGCCGGGAGGATGGATCGAACCCGCCAGCAGAGTGAAGTCAAAATGTTTAGATCCTAAATTGATCCGAAATGGGATTTTTTATTTATTTCAATAGGTTACCTGATAAGGTATGGCGTTAAACCCAAGCTCATTCTCGTGCTAGCCATGTGTTCATAGTCATTTACTTTGAACCTTAATGATGTAATTTTTTCTTTAGACATTTCCTTTGGCCTTTTGTGAAACGATTGAAGTGACGTGTGTTTGTGTGTGTGTGTGAAGAAAAACGCTTTGCATAAATTTCTGTCAGGTCCTTGAGAAAAGTTGCTGTTTTATTGGAAAAGACAAATCGGAGAGATGTGCTTAAGGTAGGCCGTTGCGCCGCTTACGAAATTTCTTCATGCCGAGCTAGGATTTTCCTTTTTCGGTGTGGCATATTTTTTTCTTTCTTAGATTCAACGTTACACCGATTTGCGATATTATCCTTACGATAAAATGTATGTGAAGCTAAGGGGAGGTAATTTGTTTGTAAAAGTGGATTGTTATTTATTAGTGATGTGGTTTCGGAAAGCCTCCTTAAATTCGTTATACGTAATTTGTGGTTGCGACATGAGAATCTTAAGAAAAAAGTGAAATATCTTAGAAGGAAATTATGCTAAATGTAATTTATTTAATTCATATTAGACTTGACTGATAACCGATTGCTGGAAAGAAGAGGGATTTTAATTAGTGGTGGCTAACATATGTCGGATAGTTGACGAGATATTTGGTTTATTTTTGCTAAATGGTTAATATGGGTGATTTTTTGAAATGTGGATCATTAAGCCAGGTAACAAACCATTGGTTCTTATTCGGATCTAATATGGTGACTGAAATTTGTAATAAGTTAATTTTACATCGGTGATCTTAAATTTGATGGCGAAATTTGAAAATGTACGATAAAATTCAACATTGCAGATTAAATTGGGCGAAATTTGATGATAGCTACATATTTAATGGTGGTAGACTTAATTGTCATTAGTTTGGTGTCGGAAATTCAAAATGATAACAAATTAATAGAATTACTAAATAAAAAATATGTTAAATTGACTAATAAGCCGTATAAGTCGCATATAGTTTAAAATGAAGTAACTTGAAACAAAATTTGTTTTCGAGCTTAACAATTATCAATTTAAAGTTTCTACAAGCTACTATTCGTGAAATTCAACTGTTTTTATGATCTTCAAGACACGCACATGCCAAACTCACATCGCCGTAGACGGTCCTAAGCCCGGCTGAGAAAGAAGGAAAGCTTTTCATAACTGAAATGGCTGAAACCCTAACGTCTCCGCAAGGAAGATAGAAAATAAATTTCCCATGTTTAGTCAGACTCTCAATATAATTGTGAGAGCTCAGATGCGCATAAGCACTCTGAAGCAATAAACTCGGTCAATATCACAAAAGATCCGCATTGGAAATTGGCAGATGTAAAGCCCAGAAGAAGGATATTAAGAGAGAGACCAGTAAAATCTTCATTATAGACAAGACAGTATTGGGCTGGTGGTTGCCCAATAAAAACGAGAGAAAAAAGTACGGAAGGAAGAAATCCAAACGTAAGGAGCTGCACCTTTTAGTAATGGTCATCCCCTAAACAGGAGATATATCTTAAAGTGACATTCCTCTGGGCTGGGAAACCTATCAGGCGCGTCCTCAGGCGGTGGGTGGAGGATGCCGTGGTGTGTCGCATGACCCTCGTCCGCGGTTAGTATGCTAATAGCAAGGAGTTAAGTTTGTCAGTTGTTCTTTCCTCAAAATGCTCATCGGACACATGTAGGCAACCGCCTTGTTGTTAGCCTAATTGATGAACATGTTTACGTGAAAATAGCACCACACATATCTGTAAAAGCCACGCCGCGAGCCAGCCCAGAAAAACTATCAGTCCCCCGCAAAAGAGACTGCTAAAATCACCGGGTGCAGCTAGGATGTAGCCTAGTGGGATGCGAAGGTCGTGAGTTCAAATCCCGGTCGGCGCAATATATAATTCCAACACATTACCTGCTTGGATATAACTTGGTCACCCCATTCTACGAAAATGAAAAATTCGTAGAAAGATGGTTGTGCGAAGGGCTAACAACCTTTCCACAATAAGTAATGAAAATGTTAAGGAACCTGCATGTCAGGAGGCTAAGGTCCGATTTGGGCTGTAGCGCCATTGTTGTAGAAGAAGAAGAAAATCACCGGGTCCAAACGCGGTTCGAGAGCTACTAGACTGGTGCAACGAAGTTGTGGTATTGCTGCGCTACTGGAAAACAACCAGCTCACTGAGTCTTCCATGTCAGACCTCAATGATCTCGCTTTTATTCTGACATTCATGGATGCAGCCTCAAAACCGAATACGCCATTAAAGGTGGATACAGATGTTGATCTCGCTTCGATGTCGACAATATTCTGCACACCTATCTCAGTTGGCCTTGAGGCCATCCTAATCCCTCACGTTGCAATGTGTTATTAGTAATCGTCGCCGAGCTAATACCAACCTAAAAAGAAATACTGCCAAAACAAGGTTTGACGATGCGGTAAAGGCTAAAGTGGCTGCAGTTCTCAATCGACTGTTCCCTGGGATGGACGATTTACGGGCTGCAGAAGCTCCGAAGTAATCAGAATTGAGGCGAAATGTTTCAGTAACCCATCCAGTTCTCTGATTATTAAAGCTAGCACTTCCGAAGCGGATGTGGTCGGAGTAGTAAAGCCTCCAGCGAAAGAGTCTTTGCAGACCACGACCATTTCACTGAAAGTAGCGTCAAACATTGCTACGGGTAGCGTTGTGGTTCGAAGACTTTCAGCAGCGAAAAAGAGGAACGAGCTCCGGAGAGCAGCCCAAAGGCAGTTCCACGGAGGATTGAAAACTTTTCCATAGAGAGCAAAAAAACAGGAACCAACTTCTGGTTCTCGGAATTGACCAATGTTCCATGGAAATGTAATCTGTAGCGAAAGGTTACGCGGATTGTGGACTCAACTCACTTCAACCTCACAAAACCAAATACGGACAACCTCTGAAGCCGACAACCTCAGAGTGGTTCAAGCCAACCTACATCACAGTAAAGCGGCTACCGCTACTCTCCAACAATACCTCTTAAGATGACATTCAGACCTTGCACTTTTGCAGGAACCATGAGTGGCTCTAACCACTTTCCGTTGATGGCAGGAGTTGGGAGATTCGAATAATTTTTTCTTACCAAAGATTTCGATAAAAGTAATATGTTCCAAGTTGCAAATTATTAGATTTTATGGTTTCCAAGAAAATTTGATTATTTTAAATTTTTGAAAATAATTCATTATGTATGGGAGGGGGTAGAACGTGTGAAGCGATTTAGCCCGTTCACGATTTTGATCTTGCTTTTTCGTCCAAAACGATGTGAATATTTGAACTATCTACCTTAACGCATTATCAAACTAGAGAGCGAACAGACGGATGGACGGATAACTCGTTTGACTGCTCCAATATTATCCGTAGGGTATTTGTATGGTCGGTACAAGACGACCCTTAACGAACTCCAGCCTGATAAACTTCGAGAGTGCGCTCCACAATATCACTAATCCTATTTAGAATTACCTTAGCCATGATTTTCGATACGGCAGTAAGTAGACATATACCACGCCAATTGCCACAATCCCGAAGGTCGCCCTTCTTCGGAATTTTCACAATGATGCCCTCCTTCCATTCAGTCGGATATATTCCTTCATTCCACACCTCAGTAAAGAGTGCTGTTATTTCCGGGTCCGCTTTGAGGAATTCCGTTGGTAGTCCGTCTATACCTGGGGCTTTCCTTCCCTCCATTGACCGAATGGCGGAAACTATCTCTTCCTTATCTGGGGGATCGTCCCTAATAGAGGATTGTTGCGGTTGGATGTTTGGTAGTTGTTCTGTTTCCGGAATATCTTCCTCTGACAAGATGTTTAAAATATCAGAGAAGTATTCCTTTCATCGCCGCAACTGGTGTTCACTCATATTATGGAGAGTTCCGTTGACATTTCTACCAGGTGGTTGGCGGTGAAATTCCTGTTCGTCAACTGTTTCATGATTTTAAATAGTGAACCCATATCCCCAAGGTAAGCTGCAGATTCGGCCTTTTTGGCCAGATCTTCAATGGTCATTCTCTTGTCGCGTCTAACAGCCTTTTTAAGCAGTATATGAGCAACGCGGTAGTTCTGCCTCAGGTCGGGCGTTCTTTGGTTGACATTGGGTTGAGAGATTATTGCCAATTTGGATTTTTTTCCGATTGCCATCCTTGTCCCATGTGTCTTGCGACATCCAGGGTTTCTCACCGCTTTGCACATATCCCACAGATTCTTCAGCACTAGTTAGAAAAGTGTTTTTTGAATGGGGTTAATTCATTTAGATTGGTATCAGGGTAATTAAAATAGTTAAGGATTTTTGGGTACGGATTTTTTCTTCTCCCTCTTCTTTAATGGCGCTACAGCCCAAATCGGGTCTTGACCTCTTGACCCTCAGTTTCCTTAACATTTTTCATTATTTATTGTGGAAGTGTTGTTAGCTCTTCGCACAACCCTTTATCGACGATTTTTCACTTTCGTAGATTAAGGTAACCAAGGTATATACATACAAGCAGTGTGCTTGAATTATGGGTCGACCGGGATTTTAGCTCCCGACCTTCACATTGTAGACCAACACGCTACCTACAAGGCTACACCCTAGCTACGGATTTTGTTCTTCCCAAATTTTAAGGCAGGTAGCCAAACTGTTGATAGCTTGTATCTGGTGTCTTAGTTGAACTTCAATGGAACAATGGCTTCTCGTACTATTCGTTGAAAATGTTGATTTGTCCTGGCCAGAGTTTTCTCTTTGTCGAAATCGGTTGTATACTCCTCTGTCGTTGCATGTTCTGCGATCGCTGATGACTCTATTTGGCTTCTCCGTGTGCATCGTTGATGCTCGTTAATCCTTGTTTGGACTGTGCGTCCCATTTCTCTCAGTGTTCATCGCATGAGCCGCACGGTACTTTGTACACTCATTTAGTCTCCAATGGTTTTTTGTCCTTCTGGTTTCCTAAAATTTCTTGGATATTAATCGGAGTAAGGAATGTTGTCTTGATGTTGGATTTTCGATGGATTTTCTCTATCTTATTCGTCATGCACTGGATGTAAGGTAGTTTTACCTATCGTTTGTCTGTATTTCCTTCTTCAGTTTCCCGAAGCTTAGCAACGTATAATTCCATTCGAAATGCAATGTGAGTATATTCACCAAACCAAGTTATATCGTGCTTGTTTTCTAGCATTCCAGTAAAATTTTGCAAGTCGTTCGTTGTGAAAGTCCGTTACGCGAGAAAAAACTACTGTCCAGTAACAAAATTCGCTAAATAATATCTACTGCTAGCATTTATCGAATTTGTATTCCTGGAGAAATACTGAGTTGATAACAAAAACAGGATCCGATTTTATCACTTTTTTTAAAATACTAATTCAAAATCAACCGCTCCTTCAATAATTGAATCAATTAAATCATAACGATTATGTTTTCTATTCTTTTGCAATCACTCGACCATCGATTCGTTTGCAACCATTACATTATTCATTCTTTCTCATAGATTCCAATTTTGATTTTTTGTAATGCAGAATGTAGCGAAAACGATTGCTCGCCTATGGCACATCAATATTAAAATAATCTATGCCTTACGGCAGAAAGTTTTGTATTAGCTTCAAGGTAAGAATTGCATCATCGGTGCGGTATTGACTCAATTCCCTACTGGGATAATCAACGCAGGTGTCCATATTTTTATCAATATTCATATTTTGCACATATATTCGTATAGCTAGGTATAGCATATCCAGCATGAGCTCAACACTATTGTTTAATTAAATTTTTAATTGTCGCAATTGTCCATTTGGTAAATACCAACCAACCACATACAAATATTCGCATGTATATCTGTGTATAAATTTTATAGCTGCAACATTATTTTGGTAAACCCGATGAGACTGGACCTATAATTGAGTTTTTGGTATCATTTCAAAATGAGAAAAGTCCTTTGCTAGTTCCCGTCTGCTATTATTTGTGGTTGACAGAAATTATTTGTTTGAATATGTGGACCGTAACAACAGCGATTCATTCGAATACATCGGCAATATGGCTGGCACTGCTAAGGCTTATATTTCAATTTAAATGTGTCAATTAATTTTGCTGTATGTATATATATAAATAGTTATAGCATTTCAGCATGTAGTGCTTCTGCATGACCTGATCGAATTTATTATTTGAATAATTCACAAATGCTTAATTGCGGAATTTTGAACTCTGTATTTGCACAGAATTTTATATTTGCTTAAAATAATAATTGTGCAGATTCAATAAACAGAAAGGTTTGATCGAAATTACTGTAGTTTTTTCTGCGAATAATTATACAATAACTCTAATTAAGGCAAGATAATTAGGCATATTTATAATATTTCGCGCTATTTCTAAGGAATTTATAGTAATTAAGGAGCAATTTAATAAACGAGCCCATAAATTCTATTAGGTCGTAGTATAATGATGAAGCCACCGTCTTCCAAGCTGAACTAATTGCAATGGAGCTATGTATCCAAGAGAATATAAGGAGAGCTCATCGCAACAAATCAATTTATATCCTATCGGATAGTAGGCGGTCCTCAAACCCCTAACATCCAATAAACACGGATCGAGGTTAGTTTGGGACTGTCTTCAAGACCTAATCATCCTGGGGAAAAGGAACGACGTAACCTTAATGTGGGTACCAGGACATATGGGAATTGAGGGAAATGAAGAGGCTGATTGCCTTGCAAAAAATGGCGCGGAAAAAAACTTTATTGGTCCAGAGCCTTTCTGCGGAAAACCAAAAGGGCATCAAAGCTCGACACTTAAGAAGTGGGTTGAACAAGAACACAAAATCTACTGGAATAGACTTCCAGGCTTATGAACCTCAAAAAAACTAATCATTCCACAAAAAACACAAAGTGGAAGATATCCTAAAATTAAGGAAGAGTGATGTTAGAACTCTAATTGGCCTAATGACGGGGCACAGTGGAGTGGACCACCACCTCAATAATATGGGCTTAGCTGAAACCGACATCTGCCGTCTCTGTCTTGAAGACTCAAAAACGACAATACATATCCTATGCCACTGTGAAGCAGTGGCAAGGAAAAGGCATAATCTTCTGGGGAGAGGTTTCATTTCCACCGAGGAACTAGCCAACATGGCTCCCTTACAGATACTCAAATTAGCTAAAGCTATTGAGTTATGGTAGGGTATGGGGGCAATAATCGCACAATAGACCAAAAAAAGGCCGCAGTGTTCTCACGTGTTCCCCTAATATAAATAAATAAATAGTATAATGATGTACATATCATTAGCGTCAAAAAATATTGATCTGATCCCTTTAATCCTTCTACCCCTCACAATTTTCAAAAATGTTCGGTTTCCATTGCAACTAGCAAGCCTAAAAAAACGAATTTTTCTCATAATTAATTTTATTGCAATTGCAACAAATTTTGAAAAAACTATCAACTTCGCCTCATTCTTTCTACCTCCTCCCATACAAATTTCATGAAATTTCGAAATTTTAACTAAATTCTTTTCCTTCAAAACTGTCAAAGCTATCAACTTTAAATTTTGGGAAAATTATACTATTACAAATATCATTGACATCGTAATATTTGGTTTTGATGCGAATACTCCTTCTAACCCCTCCCATACAAATGCATAATTTTGGTGAATACATTTAACCGATTTTCATTAAAACTCGAAATAGTACAAATTTAAAATTTTGCCAAAATCTGTCCCTGAATAATTGCAATGAATGCTAAGAAAAATATGATTTTGACCCTCCTTAAACCACCTCCCATATAAATTTTTGAATTGGAAATTTAAGAAAAGTATTTCATCTTCGAAAATATGAGAGCTATCGACTTTAAAATTGTATCAAAGCAATGTAAATGTTGATAAGCAGATTCAAAATCATCCAAAACCTCCCACTCTCTCTGCCACCTCCCATAAAAATAACCATAAATTTAGACAAAAATTGTTTGATATCCTCGAAAATTATGAAAGCTACAAACTTTAAATTCAGCATGAAACCTTTTGTATACTATGTTCGGTGTTATATACAAAAATTACAAACCTCCCCCTCTACTTCTACCACCTCCCATATAAAAGTCACTATTCACTATTCGAAAGAATTTGAGATAACATATTTTCCGGTACAATAAACTCTTTCCTATTTCATCTAGAGTATCATATGATTGAGCTTTATGCCTCCCTGTTATGTTTTTTCTGTATCATAGTACTTTAGGTATTAAAAAAAAGGATCGTGACAGACATACGTATTTTAAATTATTTAATCTTTTCACTTAAATTATACGTAACTTAAGAAAATTATGGAATTTACTTTTTACTTGAAGATATATTTCAATCTATTTCGCCTTATATTTCCTAGCATTTATCCAAAAGACACGTTCAAATATCAAACATATTAACGATGACAGTTTATTTATTTTTTTATTTCGTTAAAAAGATTTTTCGGCCAAAGGCACTTTCCTGTGAGATATAGAAGAAAAAAAAACTCATTCACCAACGAACGTAAATTGAATTTCATGGAAAATCCAAGGATAATTTGCGAAAATCCCTTAGGGGTTTTGTTCTGCTTTATCCTTCTTATGCTCTGTTTTTTTTCGCTTTTAAGGTAAATCTTTCTCATGTTTACATCGCCATACGTGAACACACATATATAACATAAAGGTGTTATATACCTAAAATTTTATATCGACAACCGAAAAGCTGTGGTAAACTTTAATCTTTTTTTTTGATGTATCTACATATATACCTTATATCGTTCTCTCGCTCTCTATACATTTTCATTTTCATGTTTAAATCGAAGTTCGATGTGTACAATATCGGTCGAGCGACATTCATATTTCCATGTCGTTAAGGAACGATAAAATATTCCATAAGGACGAACGAAAAAGTTTTTCGGTATTGCAAGAAAATATAAGGAGGAAAAAAGTCCTGGCGCAAAATGTAAAGTGTCATCTGAACCCTAAATGCAAATTTAATTTCGACTTTTACGCTTTAGCATATCGCAAAAAAAAACATAACAGAATTATGATTGGGCTTAAAGCACAATCATATGATACTCTAGATGAGATGGAGATGACTTTAATATACCGGAAAATATGTCATCTCAAATTCTTTCGAATAGTGGATAGAGACTTTTGCATGGGAGGTGGTAGAAGTAGAGGGGGAGGTTTGTATTTTTCGTATATGACACCGGACATGGCATGCAAAATGTTTTTTGCTGAATTTAAAGTTTTTAGTTTTCATTATTTTTAAAGAAATTGGTCATATTTTTCCTTAAATTGAGGCATTTGTATGGGAGGTGGTAGAGGAAGTGGAGCGTTTAAGGTGATTTTGAAACTGCTTATCATCATCCTTATCACCATGCTTTGATTCAATTTCAAAGTCGATAGCTCTCACATACTCGAAGGAGAAATGCTTTTCTTGAATTTACAATACAGATATTTGTGTGGGAGGTGGTAGAAGGAGTGAAGCGGAGCTGATAATTTTTTCTAACAGTTATTTAAATTATTAAAAAACGAATTCTGGCAAAATTTGAAGTTTGTACTTTTTCTAGTTTGAATGGAAATCGATAAAATGCATTTAACAAAAATTATGCATTTGTATGGGAGGGGGTAGAAGGAGTATACGGATCAAAATATTTTTTTTTCGCATTATTAATATTTCTATTTGTATACTTTATACAAAATATTAAGTTGATAGCTTTAACAGTTTCGAAGAAAAATAATTTAATTTAAATTTCAAAATTTCGTGAAGTTTGTATGGGAGGGGGTAGAAGGAGTAAGGTGAAGTTGAAAATTATTTTTAAAATAAATTGCAATTATAGTAGAATTAATTCTGACAAAATTTCGTCTTTTCAGCTTTACTAGTTTCAATGAAAATCGAAAATATGTATTTTTCAAAATTGACCATTTGTATGGAAGGTGGTAGAAGGAGAAACGGGATCGGGTCAATATTCTGTGGTATTAATGACATCTATATTATAATACTTTGACCTAAGTTTCAAGTCGATAGCTTAAATAGTTTCAAAGAAAATCAATTTCTTAATTTTTCGAAATTTCATGAAATTTGTATGGGAGGGGGTAGAAGGAGTGGGGGGATGTGGCCCATTCACGAACTTAAAGTTACTTTTTTGCTAAAAATGACACAAAAAAATTTGTAGAACTATAGCTCAAAGCTTTCGAGAGTTATGCTGTAGACAGACGCACAGACGGACAGACGGACAGACAGACAGACAGACAGACAGACAGACGGTCACTCGGAATCGAGGTTTTTGAGCGACAACAAATATTTCTGTACCCTTGGCGGCTCTGTGCGAGCGTTATTTCTTTGCGTTACAAACGGTAAGGCAAACACAATATACTCTCAGATTTCATCTAGAGTATAAACATGAGATAAGGGTAAAACTTATTCAATTAAAAAATAATAACAAAAAATTATTTATGAAGAAATTTTCACTTAGTAAGCATCATTAATAAGGACACCCAAAATTATGCTCAATTTAATCAGTTTAGTGCTCGAAAGGCAATTAATGGTCGATCTACGGACAATTAATTATAAAATTGATTTTAGGTTAGCTTATTGGATTATTGGTGAGATGTGATAGGATAGTGTTCACGGTTGATGATAGTAAATGCATTTTACTCAACTTCCCTGCCTTTTTCAGAAATTTGATTGTACTGTAACTTTCATAATATCTAATTAAATTTAATGTTGAAAGTAATTTTTAATTTGATCCGCTGAAATTTTCGGGAAATTTTTCTTATATTTTTAAATCGATCATAAGTTTGTTAGAATTGTCTGCAGCTATTCACATGTATTTTACACCCTGACCATTCAAAACATTTGTGTCCGTCAGGGTATGGTTACTTCTTACACAATCTTGGCACTTTTTTCTCCGATATTTCCCAACTTTTTTCGTAAGTCAACATTTTGCTGGCTAGAAGTCTTCTCGTTATTCAGTTTTAATGAAAGTTTTTTCACTTCACAGTGACATTATTTTTCTTGCTCGTCTGTTCACATAACTAAGATCAGCAAATCCCTAAATTGAAGTAAGCACTTGTGTAAGCATACACGACTATAGCGACATACATGTATACATGTATTGGATGTCTCGAGAAAAACAGTTTGACCGAATGTTTAAGGGTTCGTTGTGGATTCGGTTCTCACTTCGAGCAACATTTGTGGTACAAATTTTTCAATTGCTATTGGCACTTGAAATGTTCCAAAGTAAGTGGCGAATTCTGTCCGAGTGAAATAGTTCCACTCCTGAAAGTTTCTAGCAATGTTCTTGGTTTATGTTCTCGACATTTCATCGTGCAGTCCAAGAGTTAATAATAAATTTCATGTATCAGTTAATGAATTTGCACTCCAGTAGAAGAAAGCATAATAGTTTCTCTGAACACCGAATGTGAAACTTAGCTATGTCAACAATCACTAGATATTTTAATTTGGGCTGAAGTTGATGTACAGGCTGGTAGCTACATTCAACCCATATAGCGACTTTTCAGAGGTAGTGAATTAAAGATTGCGAACCGTTGAAGATAGAAAGCTGAAACTCAAAATGATATTCCACAAATGAATTAATTTTTATAACTGCGTGAGGAATGTAATTTTAATTTTAGTGATTTGTATGACCTAAATGGGATTGGTATTTAACATGAAATAACATAAGCGTTTATTGAATGCTTTACATATTTTTGTTATGTTTGAATACTTATAGATATATTGTTATTACTAGCGATCGCTCGCGACTTTGTCCGTGTAAGAATAGCAAAATAAGCAATTTTTGAGAATGTAGTTAGTAATACATTATTCGGAGCATATAATTTGATTCGTTTAATGGTCCTTTGAAGATGTTGGAATCAAAACTATAAATTATTAAGAATGAAACCACGACCAATCCCGTGACCTGAGATCATATACGTATTAAAGAGCATTAAGGACATGTGAATAGTTGTAGCTTGTTTTAATTAAAAAAAAGCCCAAATAAAATAACATTCAGCTTAAAAACATAGCAGGAGTACGATTATACGATACTATAGATGAAGTCGAAGTAGAGTTTTGATGATCCTTTTTGGATCTGTCAAAAAATTAATTGTGTGATCGCTTCACTCGCTCTTCCGATTTGTCTTTTGAAATGCTAAAAGTTTTCGTTTTTAATTAAATAGGAACGAAAAAACTTAAACAACATTTAACTGGGACTGCCGTGGTTTATTTGGAATATGATTAAGTCAGCTGTTGTGAAAATAAGTTTTTTTTGTTTTTCATAATGTTTGCAAGGGTTTCGTTTTATCCAACGTTATTTTACAATGTTCTGATGGAAAAGGTTACTGCGAGAAGATGGTACGATCGTATAGACGATAATGTAATTCTTGGAGCTCTTCCATTTCGGACAATGACTAAGGACCTAATAGAGCGCGAGAATGTTAAAAGTGTTATTTCTATGAATGAAAGCTATGAATTATTTCTATTTGCAAATAATGGACAAGACTGGAAAGAACATGGAATAGGCTTTCTACAATTAGCTACTACTGACATATTTTTGGCTCCATGTCAAAAAAAACTTCAATGCGGTGTTGAGTATATTAATCGGTTTCTTCCACTTGCTGCAAGAATAAAAGGCTTACCGACTTCCAATGTTCCCGAAAATATTGGTACTGTTTACGTCCACTGCAAGGCCGGTCGAACGCGAAGTGCAACATTGGTGGGATGTTACTTAATGATGCGAAATAATTGGACACCTGACCAAGCTGTGGATCATATGCGTGTAATCAGGCCGCATATATTACTTCATAAGAGACAACTAGAAGCTCTTCACGTATTTTACAGAAAGGTCGTTGAAAAGGATGAGTAAACGGCACCAGCCGTCTGAATATTAAAAAAAAAGTTGAACAGCATGTGTAAATGACAGCTATGCTTTAATTAAATTTGTATTTGTACGTTTTATAATCCTAAATTATAATTATGTTAAGAAATTTTTTATGGGGAGTGGTAGAAGGGGTGACAGCACTGAACTAATTTGTCTTACGTCACGCTACAGTAGCTATAAAAATGTTTTGTACCAAATTTAAGCTTCAAAAATTGAATTGGTACTGAGAAACTTAGTGCATTGGATTTAATGAAATTATGCAATCCGTATGGTAAAAGCAATGGGGGTTTTTGGTGATTTTTCGAGAAACTACTATAATCATCATGCAATTGATATATTTTAAATTTCAGATCAGTAACATTCATACTTTCATTCATACAAGAAAATCGAATTTTTGTAAAGTCGTGGAATTGTGGGAGGGGGTAAAAGGTGTGAAGCTAATCGGTTAATTTTTTTTCCGATATTAATAGTAATGCTAATCAAGGAGGCTAGGGTGTAGCCTAGTAGGTAGCGTGTTGGTCTTGTAATGCGAAGGTCGTGAGTTCAAATCCCGGTCGGCGCAATATATATCTCCAGCACATTGCCTGCTTGGATATACCTTGGTCACCTCAATTTACGAAAATGAAAAAATTCGTAGACAGAGGGTTGTGCGAAGGGCTAAAAACCCTTCCACAATAAGTACTGAAAAATGTTAAGGAACCTGCATATCAGAAGGCCAAGGTCCGATTTGGACTGTAGCGCCATTGTAGTAGTAGTAATCAAGGATTTCGCACAAAATTTTAGCTCGAAGAAAGTTATACGTACTGTGAAAATTACTTTTGAGTATTTCATAAAAAAAGTTCAGTTTGTATGGGAGGTGGTGGAAGGAGAGTGTTTTTTTTAGAGATTTTTCGAGAAACAGCTATAATCATTATGCAATTGATATATTTTAAATTTCAGATCAGTAACATTCACACTTTTCAAGAAAATCTAATTTTCGTAAAGTCGTGAAATTGCGTCACAATGTATGGGAGGGTCTAGAAGGAGTAAAGCTAAACGATTAATTTTTGCCCGATATTAATAATAATGCATATTAAGTATTTAGTACAACATTTTAGCTCGATGAGAGTTACACGTACTGAGAAAATTGGTGTATAGTATTTCATGTGTAGTTTGTATGGGAGGTGGTGGAAGGAGTGGGGGGATTCAAATAATTTATATATCATAGATCACATTTATGATAAAAATAATATGTTCTAAATCTCAAACGATTTAATCTAATGGTTCTCAAGAAAATTTGATTATTATATGTTTTTGAAAATGAGTCATTTTGTATGGGAGGGGGTGGAAGGCACGGGGGAATTGAAATAAGACCAAGAGCAGATTACATCTCGGCACATATCTAATAGACTGTGAAAGTTTCATTACAATCGGCTTAGCCGTTTTTGCGTGAAAACCGGAAAGACAGACAGAGAAGAATTTTAAAAACGTGTGTTTCTGCTTATTTATTGCTAAAATAAAAAACTAATTTATAGCCATTTATAAACAAATAACAGACAGACATTACAATTATATTTATATATATATAGATAAGTATAACAGTAAAGTCAAAAAGCGAAAAAATGATTTCTTATTTTAGCTAGAGTTACTGTATAAGAACAGACTATTTTTTGATAATGTCGATTTTGATCATTGCATCTTTAAAAAATGTGTTCATTTCAAAAACTTGACGAGGAACAGCTCATTCCGAGAAAATTACGATTTCAAACAAAAATAAACTGCCAACAAGTTTGGCGAAACTTTATTATTCTTGGGACAAGTTGCGGATGAGTGGAAAGTCAATATGCAGGTTAGAGTGGTTAGGGAAGGCTAAGTAAAAGGGAGTTCTTGGGCAGGGCTGTTGTCAATTTAACAATATTTCATTCGTTTCTGCAAGTTTGGGTTTTTATGAGGGAAGGAGCAGGGGTAATAGTAATGGTGGGTGGATGTTCATAGCTTTTAATTAATTGCTTGAATCACGTCCAATATTCTCTGTATAGAATGTGTTTCATAGACGAAGTTGCATAGAATTTTCATAAAATTCGTTGTATTTTACATTCACGAAACCGAACATTTGTATGGGAGGGGGTTGAGAAGGTAGGGGAATCGTAAAATTTGATATGTAGTTTTATTTTGCTTCTCTTGTAAGGTGCTTGTATAAAATTTCAAGTTCGTAACTTTTAGTTTGTTGGTTATTAGTTGATTTAATGAAATTGGTCGAAATCATAGTTTTGTATGGGAGGGGGTAGAAGGGCAAGCGCAATTTCAAAACTTTTAAAACAACTTCATTTGAATTATTTTTATAATTTTTTCTGCACAATTTGAAGTTGATAGTTTTTAAGAGTTAGCTGACAACTTTTTTCTTAAAAATGCTCGAAAAAATAATTTTGAATGGGAGGGGGTAGAGGAGGAAGGGGAATCGTAAGACTTATGATGAAATTTTCTTTCATTTTTGTTGTAAGATACTCGTACAAAATTTCAAGTTCGTAGCTTTTAATTTGTTGATTATTAGTTGATTTAATAAAATTGATCGAAATCATGCTTTTGTATGGGAGGGGGTAGAAGGGCAAGCGCGATTTCAAAACTTTTAACGTAATTTCATTTCAATTATTTTTGTTAGTTTGTATGTAGAATTGCAAATTGATAGCTTTTAATAGTTAGGTGATAATTGATTCCTTAAAATGGTCGAAAAAATAATTTTGTATGGGAGGGGGTAGAAGTTTTAAAGGTTTTCGACCAGTTAAAATTTCGTATATTTAGGGATTTTTTTAAATGCATTTTGCAAATTTTAAGTTTCTACCTTAAAATTTCACTCAAAAATTTTCAGTTTATGTGTTTTTTTCAATGCACATGAAACACCTTGTGCACGTTAGACCGGGGGGGTCGGTTTATAACAATTATGGATCAAGTTGTTACTATTTTTTGTATGTATATTAAATAGACGTATCCACATGCAAAATTTAAACTTTGTATCTTTCACCAGAGCCCCAAAAAAAATCCCTCAAAATTTTTGACATATTTGCTTATCACCTCCCTCCCCTTACACCTCCCAACTTAAAATTTTTATCAAAATTAATTATTATGTAGTTCTACAATCTGACAAATTTTCGATTTGATATCTGTACTCTTTTTTGAGATATAAGGATTCGTAACTTTGAAAAGTGCGCCATTTTTGAAATGCTCCCCATTTCCCCCCACTACTATTATTTCAATATATTATATTTTTTTTGTATTTTTTCAATACAGCTTAATATAAGTTTCAAGTTTCAATTACATACCTTAAGAGATAATTGAGATATTCATTTTTAAGTGTTTTTCTTTGCAAACCCCCCCCCCGACCCTTCCCCTTACAATAATTAGCCACTCTGTAAGCTGATTCCGATGGAACTATATGCCACCTTAACGATCCCAAAATATTTTTTACAATAAGTAATTTCGAAGATATAATCATTTGAAAAAATAATTCGGCCGACAATTTGTTTTTAGCCCCCCTTTTCGGACGCCAATGGAGAAAAAAATTAAATTGTTTTTAAAAGTTGTCCCACAAATTCCTCTATATGTATGTTGAGTTTTAGCTTCCTAGCTGTTATCATGGTTGAGATATTTGAATTCGTATTTTTCGGTTTTAGCGCTCCCCCCGCCTCCTCCTGAACCCGTACACCCCCCAAAATGGGTATCCGCCTGAGATCCGCAACTATCTACAATCCCCCCAAAAATGAACTTTCTATCTTGAAGGGTTTGGTACGGCGGATGGCGTACAGACAGACGGATTTTTTTTTTTTGCATTTTCAGGCTAATCTAGTCATGAAACGCAAAAAAACAAAATTTCAGAATATCAAATTTTTTTCTTTTCCAAGTCGATCACAATACTTTATTATTAAAATAATAAAGTAATAGCTTAATGCATAAATATCGAGAATTAAAATATATATTGAGCCAACAGTGTGGAAGAAAAAATACAAGTAGATCGCAGAGAACAAAGTAAGAACATAAAAGGACTTCGATTCAATCGTTCGATGTTATGCCACTACTCTTCACTCTACTAAAATCTTTTCGATTTCTCTACAATCATTGTAAGACTATGTACCTACCTTATTTGAAGTGAAATCTAACAACATTAGTCGTGTTCTTTGCCACACATTTACGAGGGCGGATTGATAATGGCGTGTAAAAATGAAGAAAACAAATTTTCTCTGGCAAAAATTTATTTTATTTTTCAACATAGTCCCCTTTTAGCTCGATACACTTAGTCCAGCGTTTTTCCAATTTTTGGATCCCTTCCAAATAATAAGATTTCTCTAACCCTTCAAAATATGCGTTGGTTTCATTGATGACGTCACTATTCGTGGTGAATCTCTTTCCAGCAAGCCATTTTTTCAAGTCTCGAAACAAGAAAAAGTCACACGGAGCCAAATCTGGAGAATACGGTGGGTGAGGAATCAATTCATAGCGTAATTCCAACAAGTTTGCCACTGCAACAACAGACGTGTGAGCTGGAGCGTTGTCGTGATGAAACAACACTTTTTTCTTCGCCAAATGCGGCCGTTTTTCCCTGATTGCAGCATTCAGTCTATCCAATAACTGAGTATAATATGCTCCCGTTATTGTTTGTGAGTCCCCATAATGTTTATCTAATTTTTCTTTGGTTACTTTAGCTGTTTTCCCTTTTAAAAAGTTATGTTTAATCAACACAAGAAATTCGTTTTTATCCATTTTTGAAATTTATTAAAAGTTAACTTGCTTAGACAGCAGTTTCACAAAAACTAAAAAAGATATCAGGCTAAGCCTTTGCAGAGAATCTATTTAAGGATGAAGCAGGTAAAAAAAATACCAAATTCCTTACCTTCTTCATTTTTACACGTCATTATCAATTCGCCCTCGTAAATACCAATGAAGTGGATTCTATAACTAACATTGTGAACTTTTAAACATTCTTCTTCGTCAATGGCACATCAGCCCAAATCGGCCCTAGGCCTGCTGACCTTCAGGCTCATTAAGTTTTTATACTCTAGATGAAATCTGAAATTATTATAAGTTTGCTCTAAAGTTTGTAACGCGAAGAAATACTGCTCGCACAGAATCGCCAAGAGCACAGAAATATTTGTTGCCGTCAAAAATCTCAAAACCGAATGTCCAACTATGCGCTCTCTAGATTGAAAACGCTTTGAGCTAGGAAGCTAAAATTTTGTACCCGTTATTTTTGGTGAAAAAGTAAGTTAGTGAACGGGCCAAATTGTTTTACCACTTTTACACCCTCTCATACAAAATGACTTAATTTTTGAATTTCACATCAAACGGATTCTTTCGAAAACATGAAAGCTATTAATCCGAAATTTTTAATATTTTAAATATTAGTTCTATGACGATTCTAATCTACTTTACAAAAAATATTTGAATACCCACACTCTTTCCACCACCTCCCAAGCAAACTGTACCTTTTCATGAAACACTATAAAACAATTAACGCAGTACGTATAAAACTAATCGTGCTGAAATTGTGCATAAAATAATTATTTAGAATTATTAGTAAGACCGAAAAAAATGAGATAATTAGCTACCATCCTTCTACCCCCTCCCATGTAATATGATAAAATTACACAACTTTGCATAAATTAGACTTTCTTGAATGTTACTGATCTGCAATTCAAAATAAAAAAATTCTGCCGACAATTTATTTTTGCCCCCTTTTCGGACCCCAATGAATAAAAAAATTAAATTATTTGTTAAGTTTGTCCCATAAACCTCTCTATACATACATATGTTGATTTTCAAGTTCCTAACGATAACCTTGGTATTCGAATTCTTAGTTTTCGGTTTTAGCGCTCCGGCTCCCTCAAAATGGGTGTCCGCCTGAGATCCGCAACTATCTACAACTCACCCAAAATTGGGTGAAGGGCTTGGGGTTTTCACGTACGGCGTACAGACAGACCGATTTTTTAATGCATTTTTTTGCTATTTTAGTCATGAAACGCAAAAAAATGAAATATCAGGGTAGCAAATTTTTTTTCCAAGTCGTTCAAAATACTTAATTATTAAAATAATAAAGTAAAAATGTCTAAGAAGCTCTGGCACCACAATACTTGCAATGAATTTTTCAAAAATAGGCCAAGCGCAATCGACGTCAAAAAACGGTGATAAATTAAAGAAAAATCAGACCATTGTGTACGTCACGAATAAAAAACATAACAGGGCTACGATTGCGCGTAAAGCGCAATCTTACGATACTCTAGATGAAATCGAATTTTTTGTGATCCCAAGAAATTTTGTATGGGGAGTGTTAGAAGGGATGATAGCAATGAACTAATTTTTTCAACATCATGCTAAAGTAGCTATGAAAATGTTTTATACAAAAAGCTTACTCCAAAAACTGAATGGGAACTGAGAAAATTAGTGAGTTTGATTTAGTGAAAATGTGCAGTTTGTATGGGAGGTGGTAGAAAGAGTGGGGGATTTTAATGATTTTTTCAGAAATAACTAGGAATATTATAAAATTGGCATCCCTTAAATTTCAGACTAGTGCCATTCATAGTTTTCAAGAAAATCGATTTATTGTAAAGTTGTGAAACTGTGTCATATTGTATGGGAGGGGGTAGAAGTAGTGAAGCAAATCAAATATTTTTTTTCTCATCTTAGTAATAATATTAATTAAATATTTATTACAAAATATGAGCTCAACAAATGTTATATGTTCTGAGAAAATCGGCTTAGAGCATTTCAGAAAAAAGTGTAGTTTGTATGGGAGGGGGTGGAAGGAAAGGGAGGAAGTAAGTAATTTTTGTACTGTTGATTAAAATCATTAAAAAAGTAACATATACCAAAATTGAGACCAATAGCTTTTATACTTTTTGAGTAAATCCATTTATTGTCAAATTGCGAAATTGTGTCATTTTGTATAGGAGGGGGTAGAAGGGGTGAAGCTAATCATCTCATTTTTTTTGACCTTACTAACAATTTTAAATAAATATTTGGTGCACAATTTCAGCCCGCTGAATTTTATAAGCACTGAGGAAATTGGCTTAGAGTAATTCATGATAAGTACAGTTTGTATGGGAGGTGGTAGAAGCAGGAGGAGGACACGCACAATTTTTATATGATAGATTGATATTATCATAAAAATAATATATTCTGAATTTCAGGTCAATAACTTTTATACTTTTTGAACAAATCCGTTTATTGTCAAATTGCGTAATTGTGTCATTTTGTATGGGAGGGGGTAGAAGGGGTGAAGCGATTTGGCCCGTTCACGAACTTGACCTTACTTTTTTGTCAGAAACAACGTGTACAAAATTTGAACTTTCTAGCTCAACGCGTTATCAAGCTAGAGAGCGCACGGACGGACGGACATCCGGTTTTGAGATTTTTAAGTGATAATATTATCTTCTGTATCATTCATTTTTTTTCTCCGAGCCTTCTTATTTCTTGGCGTTACAAACTTTAGAGCGAACTTATAATACTCTCAGATTCCATCTAGAGTATAAAAATATATCATAGTGAGCCATCATGACTACCTCGCAATTATCTTCTGTAAATAAAAACAAAAAACAAACAAACTATTATCTTCGCCTATGCTCTTCTCAAAGATCCCCCAAAATTGCAAGTTGCTTCGACATCAAATTCTGTACACTTATGCTTTACGAAAAATTCTCTGGAAGTTTTGCTACTGAAAATTTAAAAAACATAACAGGGCTACGATTACGCGTAACGCGCAATCTTACGATACTCTAGATGAAATAGAATTTTTTGTGATCCCATGAAAATTTGGATGGGGAGTTTTAGAAGGGGTATTAGCATTGAACTAATTTTTTCCCCATCATGCTATAAAAATGTTTTATACAAAACTCTTACTCCAACAATTAAATAGGAGCTGAGAATATTAGTGTGTTTGATTTAGTGAAAATGTGCAGTTTGTATGGGAGGTGGTAGAAAGAGTGGGGGAGATTTTAGTGATGTTTTCAGAAATAACTAAAAATATTATAAAATTGACATCTCTTAAATTTTAGTAACAGTCATACTTTTCAAGAAAATAGATTTTTTGTGAAGTTCTGAAACTGTGTCATATTGTATGGGAGGGGGTAGAAGCAGTAAAGCTAATCAAATATTTTTCTCTAATCTTAGTGATAATGCTTAATAAGTATTATTACAAAATCTGAGCTCGATAAATGTTAAATGTTCTGAGAAAATTGGCTTAGAGCATTTCATGAAAAAGTGTAGTTTGTATGGGAGGAATTGGAAGGAGAAGGAGGACGCAAATAATTTTTATACTGTATATTGAAATCGTTATGAAAGTAATATATCCCGAAATTCAGACTAATAGCTTTTATACTTTTCGAGCAAATCCATTTATTGTGGAATTACGAAATTGTGTCCTTTTGTATGGGAGGGGGTAGAAGGGGTGAAGCTAATCGCCTAATTTTTTTTGGCCTTACTAACAATTTTAAGTAAATATTTAGTGCATAATTTCAGCTGGCTAAATTTGATACGCACTGAGTAAATTGGCTTAGAGTAATTCATGACAAGTACAGTTTGTATGGGAGGTGGTAGAAGGAGGAGGAGGAGGACACGCATAATTTTTTACGGTAGATTGATATTATCATAGAAGTAATATATTCCAAATTTCAGGCCAATAGCTTTTATACTTTTCGAGCAAATCCGTTTATTGTCAAATTGCGCATTTGTGTCATTTTGTATGGGAGGGGGTAGAAGGGGTGAAGCGATTTGGCCCGTTCACGTACTTGACCTTACTTTCTTGTCAAAAACGACGTGTACGAAATTTGAGCTTTCTAGCTCAACGCGTTCTCAAGCTAGAGAGCGAACGGACGGACGGACGGACGGACGGACGGACAGACGGACAGACGGACATCCGCTTTTGAGATTTCTGAGTGATAATATTAACTTCTATATCATTCATTTTTTTCTCCGAGTCTTATTTCTTGGCGTTACAAACTTTAGATCAAACTTATAATACTCTCAGATTCCATCTAGAGTATAAACATAACAGGATTATGAAGCTCAAGCCTAATCATATGATACTCTAGATGAAATCTCAATTTTTTTCGAATAGTGTATTGTGACTTCTGTATGGGAGGTGGTGGATGCAGAGGGGGCAGTTTCAATGATGATTCGACGCGCCTCAGCTGCAGATTTTTTTGAATTGAAGGCAAAAAGCAAAACTTTCCGCAAATGACGCTTATTTGGCTCAAACTTCGACATATTCGCACACAAAAAACTATGTGACGCCGATAAAACTTCACAAATCTAATGATGAAAAGTAGTTGCAGATGCCTAAGTTTGCCAAGTTACGTTTCTGATCCGATATTGTTGATCAGTTGTGGGGGCTTATACTGCATCGCTACTAACCGACTAAGCCGTGGGGTCCAGATAGCTCAGAGGCCAGCACGGTCGCTTTGCAACTCAAAAATCTACGGGTTCAAATCTTACTACCTGCTTACACAAGCCTTACTGACGAGTCCATCGTAAGCAGGCCTGGAACGAAACGCAACACAGCGCTGTAGCCGCTCATTCGCTACACAGTACTTACTGCTAGCGCCATCTGTTGGGAAATTGCGGGTATCAATTTGTACTCGCTATAGACTTTTGCTTCAATTAGATAATAATCAAGCATAAAAATACATTTCTGAAATTCTTATCAGTCAGTCTGTCTGTCTGTATGGCCGGATTTAACTCAAAAAAACGGCTACACCGATCCTAACGAAACAGTTTGTATGGTATGCTTCGGTCATAATCTGCTTTTAGTTTTATTTCAATCCCCTCACGCCTTCAACCCCCTCTCAATTTTGAATTTGAAAAAAATATAATAAGCAAATTTTCTGAAAAACTATAAGAGCTAAAATATTGAAATTTTGAATATATTTTTTTATCACAAATGTCATCTATAGCAAAAAGAAATAATTTAAATCCCTTTCTCCACCACATTTTACCTCTCAGTCAAACAGCACTTTTTCATGAAATACTATAAATGAATTTTCTCAGTATATATAGCATCTATCGAGCTCAAATATTGTCCTACATTCTCAATTAGTACATATTAGTATTATTATCAGAAAAAATATCCGATTAGCTTCACTACTTCTACCCCCTCCCATCCAATGTGACAGAATTTCACAAATTTTCAAAAATTCCCTCCCTCTACCATCTCCCACACAAAACGAATCATTTCACTGAATCCAGTACACTAATTTTCTTAGTACCTATTTAATTTTTGAAGTTTGAATTTGGAACAAAATATTTTTATAGCTACTCTAATATGATGTGAAAAAATTAGGTCAATGCTGTCACCCATTCTAACACACCCCATAGAAAATTTCAATGTCATCTATAGCATCGGATGATTGGTCCTTACGCGCAATCCTCTTATGTTTTTCATCTTCATTTTTTTTTGATTTAGGCTATTTTTACTCTCGCTAAAATCTCAGAGTAAATTGTGCTTGCCTTGCCGTTTGTAACGTTAAGAAACAATGTTCGCATAGAGCCGCCAAGGGTACAGAAATATTTGTTGTTGCTCCAAAACCTCGATTCCGAGTGGCCGTCCATCTGCCTACAGCATAACTCTATAACGTTTTGAGCTATCGTGCTGAAATTTGTTGTGTGTCATTTTTAGCAAAAAGTTATCTTCATATTTGTGGACGGGCTACATCCCTCCACTCCTTCTACCCCCTCCCATACAAATTTCATGAAATTCCGAAATTTTAAGAAATTGATTTTTCTTCGAAACCAGTTAAGCTATCGACTGGAAATTTCGGTCAAAATATTATGATATAAATATCAATAATATCACAAAATGATGAATGTCTCACTTCTTCTACCTCCTCCCATACAAATGTACAATTTTGACAAATTAATTATTTCATTTTTCATTGAAACTAGCAAAGCCGAAAAGACGAATTTTTACCAGAATTCATTTTATCATAATTGCAATCTGTTTTGAAAAAATATCAACTTCACTTCATTCCTTCTGCCCCCTCCCATACAAATTTCACGAAAATTTGAAATTTCAATTAAACTATTATAGTTTTCTTCAAAACTGCCAAAACTATCGACTTTACGTTTTGTGGAAAGTCTGTTAATAGAAATATCAATGACGATGAAAAATTTTGATTTGATCCGTATGCCCCTTCTATCCCCTCCCATACAAATGCATAATTTTGGTAAATGCAATAATTCGATTTCCATTAAAACCAGAACAAGTACAAACATCAAATTTTGCCAGAACTTGTCTCTTAATAATTGTACTAAATGATAAACAAAATGAACTTCACTTCACTCCTTCTACCACCTTGCATACAAATATCTGCGTTAAAAATTCAAGAAAAGCATTTCTCATTCGAACATATGAGACCTATCGACTTTGAAATTGAAATAAAGCATTGTGAAAAGGATGTTGATAAGCAATTTCAAAATCATCTAAAAGTTTCCATTTCCTCCGCTATCTCCCATACAAATTGCCCAATTTCAGTAAAACTATGTCCAATTTATTTGAAAATAATCGAAGCTACAAAATTTAAACTCTGCACAAAACATTTTGCATGCCCCGTTTGGTGTAATATATTATACAAAATTTACTAAGCTCCCCACTCTGCTTTTACCACATCTCATAAAAAAGCCCGTACTCACTACTCGAAAGAATTTGAGATGACATATTTTCCGGTACATTGAAATCCTTCCCATTTCATCTAGATTATCATGTGATTGGGTCTTACGCCCAATCATAATTTCATTATGTTTATACTCTAGATGAAATCTGAGAGTATTGTAAGTTTGCCACAAAGTTTGTAACGCCAAGAAATAAGGCTCGGAGAAAAAATTTAATGATACAGAAGTTCATATAATCACTCAAAAATCTCGAAATCGGATGTCCATCCGTCCGTCCGTGACCTCTCTAGCTTGAAAACGTATTGAGCTAGATAGTTCAAATTTTTTACACGTCGTTTTTGACAAGAAAGTAAGGTCAAGTTCGTGAACGGGCCAAATCGCTCCACCCCCTCCCATACAAAATTATACAATTTCGTAATTTGACACTAAACGGATTTACTCGAAAAGTGTAAATGCTATTGATCTGAAATTTGGAATGTAATACTTTTATGATAGTTGGTTTCAATCTACTGTATAAGAATTATTTCTGTCCTCACCCTCCTTCCACCACCTCCCATAAAAGCTGCAATTTTTCATGAAATGCTCTAGACCAATTTACTTAGTACGTATACAATTTATCGAGCTGAAATTGTGCACCAAATAGTTATTTAGAGTTATTAGTAAAATCAAAAAAAAATAGATGATTAGCTTTACCCCTTCTACACGCGCCCATACAAAATGAAATAAATTCGTAATTCGACAATAAATGAATTTGTTCCAAAAGTATAAATGCTATTGATCTTTCATGATGACTCCAAACTACCGTATAAAAGTTATTTGAGTCCGTCCCTTCCTTCCACAACCTCCCATACAAACTGCACTTTTTCATGAAATACTATAAACGAATTCACTCAGTACGTATAAAATTGATCGAGCTCAAGTTGTGCACTAAATATTTATTTAGAATTATAAGTAAGACCAAAAAAAATTAGACGATTAGTTTCACTCCTTCTACCCCTCCCATACAATCTGACACAATTTAACAACTTCACAAAAAGTAGATTTTCCTGAAAAGTACTACTGATCTGCAATTTAGAATATGTCAAAAACATGATGTTTTTAGTTATTTTTAAAACGCCACTCCCACAGACTCCCTCCTTCTACCACCTCCCATACAAACTCCACAATTTCACTAAATTTTCTCAGTACCTATTAAATTTTTTAACTCTAAATTTTCTATACGACATTTTACTGGCAACTATAGCGTGATGTGAAAAAAATAGTTCAATGTCGTCACCCCCCTCCACCACTTCCCCTACAAAATTTCTTGAAATCAAAAAATTTCTCTTTCATCTAGAGTATCGCACGATTGTAGTCCTGTTATGTTTTTATTGTAGAATTAACGCAAGCTAAAGCTATTAACATGTCCTTAACGCTCTCCAATACGTATATGATCTGAAAGCGCCCCCGTGAGAACGGGTCTGTCCCATAAAAATATCAAGTATTCATTCTTAATAATTTGTGATTCTGATTCCAACTAAATACATAATATTTAGTTCAACAAGCCATTAAACTAAGCAGATTATCAATCAATCAAATTCTTGTTAAGACCCCCTATAGGGGCATAGAGCAGAAACAACTCCTTCCACAATGCGCGATCCGGAGCATCGGTCTTAAGCTGTTGCCAGGACTTGTTTATTCCTCTGGCCTCCTGCTCAACTGCTACCTTCCATGCTACATGGTCGACCAGCTTGACGTTTTCCTTGAGGATTATAATCCAGAGCCTTTTTGGAAATGTTTCGCTCTGGTTTCCTCAAAGTATGACCGATTCACTGCCACTTCCGCCTTTGAATCTCTCTGGGTGATCTCTAGTATTAAATAGAAATCATAAAAATAAATACGAGTATCTAAAAAATTAGACGGAATTTTCAATAAACCTACCCCACCCCACTGTGTAATCTAATCTAGTTAAGCCTTTATCGAAATAAATATATGTATGTACATTTTTATACTCTAGATGAAATCTGAGAGTATATTGTGTTTGCCTTACCGTTACACTCGCACAGAGCCGCCAATGGTACAGAAATATATGTTGTCGCTCAAAAACCTCGATTCCGAGTGACCGTCTGTCTGTCTGTCCGTCTGTCCGTCTGTCCGTCTGTGCGTCTGTCTACAGCATAACTCTCGAAAGCTTTGAGCCATAGTACTAAATAAACTGCCAACAAGTCGGGCGAAACTTTATTATTCTTGGGACAAGTTGCGTATGTGTGGAAAGTCAATATGCAGGTAAGAGTTGTTAGGGAAGACTAAGTGAAAGGGGGTTCTTGGGCAGGGCAATTGTCAATTTAACACTTTGCGGAAACGTTCAAAAGCTCCAGTATATATAATCAGTATTTCGTTCGTTTATTTATGCAAGTTTGAGTTTTTATGAGTGGGTGGATATTAATAGTTTTTTAATTGATTGCTTGAATTACGTCCAATATTCTCTGTATAGAATGTCAGTTTCAGAGACGAAGTTGCATAGAATTTTCATAGGATTCGGTGTATTTTACATTCACGAAACCAAACATTTGTATGGGAAGGAGTAGAGGAGGTAGGGGAATCGTAAAATTTGTGACGCAATTTTATTTCCTTTCTCTTGTAGTGTGCTCGTACAAAATTTCAAGTTCGTAGCTTTTAATTTGTTGGTTATTGGTTGATTCAATAAAATAGGTCGAAATGATACTTTTGTATGGGAGGGGGTAGAAGGGCAAGCGCGATTCCAAAACTTTTAAAGTAGTATCATTTCAATTATTTTTATAATTTTTTGTGCAAAATTTGAAATTGGTAGCTTTTAAGAATTAGCTGATAACTGATTTCCTAAAAATGGTCGAAAAAATAATTTTGTATGGGAGGGGGTAGAAGAGGTAGGGGAATCGCAAAATTTGTGACGCAGTTTTCTTTTTTTTCTCTTTTAAGGTGCTAGTACAAAATTTCAAGGTCGTAGCTTTTAATTTGTTGGTTAGCAGTTGTTTTATTGAAATTGGTCGAAATCGTACTTTTGTATGGGAGGGGGTAAAACGGCAAGTGTGATCTCAAAAATTTTGACGCAGTTCTATTTGAACTATTTTTAAATGATTTTGTGCAAAATTTCAAATTGATAGCTTTTACCAATTAGGTGATAATCAATTTCTTATAAATGGTCGAAAAAATCATTTTGTATGGGAGGGAGTAGAAGCTTTCAAGGTTTTCGACCAGTTAATATTTCATTCTTTTAAAGATTTTTTTTAAATGCATTTCGCAAGTTTTCAAGTTTCTACCTTCAAATTTCATTCAAAAATTTTCAGTTTATGTGGTTTTTTCATTGTACATGAAAAACCTTGTGCACGGTAAACCAGAAGGGTCGGTGCATAACAATTGTGGAATTTTTATTATTTTTTCTGTATGTACAACAAATAGATGTATCCACATGGAAAATTTAAATTTTTTATCTTTCACCAGAGCCCTTAAAAATTCACTCAAAATTTTCGACATTTTTGGTTACCACCTCCCTCCCCTTACACCTCCCGACGTAAAATTTTTACCAAATTTAAAAACTACCTAGTTCTACAATTTGACAAAATTTTAATTTGATATCTGTACTCAATTTTGAATTATAACGGTTTGAAATTTTGGAAAATGCATCATTTTTGAAATGCTCCCCATTTCCCCCCACTACTAATTTTTCCAAATGTTATATTTTTTTCGTATTTCTCTAGTATAGCTAAATATAGGTTCTAAGATTCAATTACATAGCTTAATAAATAGCCGAGATAATAATTTTTAAGTGTTTTTCTTTGCACCCCTCCTGACCCTCCCCCTTACAATAATTAGCTTTTATCTAAACTGATTCTAGTGGACCTATAAACCAGCTTAATGGTCTCAAAATATTAATTTTTTATGGTAAGCATTTTCGAAGATATAATCATTTGAAAAAAAAATTCGGCCGAGAATTGGTTCCTAGCCCCCCCTTTTCGCACCCCAATGGATAAAAAAATTAAATTATTTTTAAAAGTTGTCCCACAAATTCTTCTATATGTATGTTAAATTTTAGCTTCCTAGCTGTTACCATGGTTGAGATATTTGAATTCGTATTTTTTGGTTTTAACGCTCCCCCCGCCTCCCCCTGAACCCGTACACCCCCCAAAATAAGTATCCGCCTGAGATCCGCAACTATCTACAATCCCCCCAAAAATGAACTTTCTATCTTAAAGGGTTTGGGAGTTAATGTGCGCTGAGCGTACACGTCGGCGTACGGCGGACGGCGTACGGCGGACGGCGTACAGACAGACGGATTTTTTTTTTTTGCATTTTTAGGCTAATTTAGTCATGAAACGCGAAAAAACAAAATTTCAGGGTAGCAAATTTTTTTTTTTTCCCAAGTCGATCACAATACTTTATTATTAAAATAATAAAGTAAAATGGTTGTGTGTCATTTTTAGCTAAAAAGTAACTTTAAGTTCGTGAATGGGCTATATCCCTCCACTCCTTCTACCCCCTCCCATAGAAATTTCATGAAATTTCGAAATATAAAGAAATTGATTTTTCTTTGAAACTATTTAAGCTATCAACTTGAAACATAGCTCAAAGTATTATAATATAGATGTCATTAATACTACGGAATATTGATCGGATCCCCTCACTCCTTCTACCCCCTCCCATACAAATGGACAATTTCGAAAATACATATTTTCGATTTTCATTGGAACTAGTAAAGCTGAAAAGACCAAATTTTTCCTAAATTAATTCTATTATAATTGCAATTAGCTTTAAAAGGAATTATCAACTTCACCTCACTCCTTCTACCCCCTCCCATACAAATTTTACGAATTTTTTTAATTTAAATTAAATCATTTATCTTCGAAACTGTTAAAGATATCAACTTGATATTTTGTACAAGATAAGAAACTAGAAATATCAATAACGGGGAAAAAAATTGTTTTGATCCTTACACTCCTTCTACTCCCTCCCATACAAATGTATAATTTTTGTTAAATGCATTATATCGATTTCCATTAAAACTAGAAAAATTACAAACTTAAATTTTGCCAGAATTTGTTTTTTAATAGTTGCAATAAATGCTAGAAAAAATTATCAGCTCCGCTTCCCTCCTTCTACCCCCTCCCATATAAATATCTGTATTATAAATTCAAGAAAAGCATTTCTCCTTCGAATATATGAGAGCTGTCGACTTTGAAATTGAATCAAAGCATAGTGATAAGGGTGATGATAAGCAGTTTCAAAATCATCTAAAACGTTCCACTTCCTCTGCCACCTCCCATACAAATGCCCCAATTTCAGGAAAACTATGTCCAATTTAAAAATAATGAAAACTAAGAAATTTAAAATCAGCAAAAAACATTTTGCATGCCATGTTCGTTGTCATATGCGAAAAATATAAACCTCCCCTTCTACTTCTACCACCTCCCATGCAAAAGTTTCTACAAACTATTTGAAAGAATTTGAGATGACATATTTTCCGGTATATTAAAGTCATTTCCATTTCATCTAGAGTATCATATGATTGGGCTTTACGCCCAATAATTCTGTTTATTTCACATTTTTTGATAGTGTACATAAATATATTTGAAAAAGTTAAGGAGTCAGTAAAATATTGTACAGTATAATCGGAATTGTTGTGAAAATCTTATTATTTGTCCTTACGAGTTCCAGTAACAGTAACAGTTTACAATAAATTAATTGCTTTTCTTTCCCCTAGTTAGGCGTATCACGACATCCGACATTACAACTCCTCGTAAGTAAAATAAGAAATTAATGCTTGTGACTGGCACCAAATGTTGTCAAACCTTTGTATTTGTGGTACGGTATCGATTAATAAAGCACCTCGTGTTATTGAGTGAAGTATTCCTAGGCTCTACAAATTTAATGTTAAATTTATTCTCAAGTTCTTGAGACCTGGCTCGATGAATTTTGAAGTATAGCGCGTTTAAGATAGTGGTTATTGCTAAAGAATAACAAAACTTTTGCTGCTCCATTCATTTCACATGTAAATATTTCACAAATAAACTTTAATAGTTCGGCAAAATGAAGTCTAATGTTTGGTGTTAAATGGCAAATGCTTTTATTTAAAAAAAATTACTTACCATAGTTTATTCAAAATCAATCGATATGAGAATATTAGTATTTGCCAATAGAAAATTAACAAACTTATCTCGAGCTTTGTGAGGTAATATCTTGTTCTTCTTCTTCACCATATTTTCAATGGCTCTACCGCCCGAATCAGGCCTTGAGTTTCTGACCTTCATGTTCCTACTTATGATAATATAATTGTCTAATGCAGGGTGCAAATTTACACACAACCGCTCTAACAACTGGACAGGCTTTTCAACTGTTTGCTTAAATACATACAAGCAAATGTTCATACACAAGCACAGATAGCTAGGGTGTAGCCTAGTAGGTGGTGTGTTGGTCTTGTAATGCGAAGCTCGTGAGTTCAAATCCCGGTCGGCACAATATATAATTCCAGCACATTGCCTGCTTGGGTATACCTTGGTCACCTCAATCTACGAAAATAAAAAAAAAATCGTGGAAAGATGGTTGTGCGAAGGGCTAACAACCCTTCCACAATAAGTAATGAAAAAAATGTTAAGGAACCTGAATATCAGGAGGTCAAAGTCCGATTTGGGCTGTAGCGCTATTGTAGAAGAAGTAGAAGCATTCACATGAGAAGAGAACCATTTACAAACACAATGTCGAATAGCGATGAAGCTTCTAGAAAGCATATCGCGGCTACAAATAGCTAAACCCGAGCGGAAATACGATAAATTTCTGTTCCGGATAGCAATCCAGATGCGATTTATTAAATAAATAAAATGTGTAGTTTCATTTTAATTTCACATCTTACAATTCCAAGTGAACTTCAACAAGTACATTGTCAAACTTACCATTTCCCATTTCGGCCGTTATAAACTTCCACAAAAACTTGATGATGTACACACGAATAAACTAAATTTCTCATAAGAAAACACTATTTATTTTCTACTGAACTCATTTTTTGTTTTGTTTATTTCTTCCTCTTAATCTTAATCTTATCATCATTAATAAACTTGAAATAGTGAAAACATATACTTCAATATCCATAATATATAATTGTTATAATAATTTTTTTTTCCTTTTCTTTTGTTTTTGAAATTAAGAAAAATGTCTTATATTTATGTTTTATCGTTTAGTTTAAATTTTCGCCTATTTTAATTTAAATTTATTTGTTGTTAATTGTATTTATTTTCTTCTTTTCTTTTTAATTTTTCTTATTTAGAAATTATTTTAATGGATTTTTTTTTAGGGGAGTAATAACTTTGGTGCAATTGCTGGTTCAGTGTGTTATTCTGTTGTCTACCTCTCTAATAAACCTAAAAAGCTCCTCATTTGTATTCAATTTTTAAAAAAAGAAATGTATTAATTTTCTTCTTTATTAACGCTAATAGCGTAAATTTTCTTTTGGGACAATATTATCTGTGCCATGTTCGATAAAAATTGTTTTTTTTTATTTAAATATTTTATTTTAAAATTAACTGATTTCAGTCAAAAAATGTTGGTTTTGTTGTTAAATTTTTGTTAGGTTTTTTTGTTTGTTTGGCAACTTATAACGATAGTGTTTTTTTAATAGAAAATTTCGTTTGACTCAGACAACTCTTGAAATAATTATCCGAGCATTTTCTTAAGATAGTTCGTAGCTTCGGGCTTAGTTAGGGAGCGTCTTCGGTTCGGTCGGTAAGGCTGAAAGTTTTCCTCGTTTGAGAATTTGTTCTTCTTCTTGGACTTTAATTGCTTTATATCGGATTGTTCAGAAGTGGTTTCCAAGTTTGAGTTGCCCGATGGGAATTCGTTGTTGGTGATGACGACTCCTTGTAGTGAAGCGGAACTTGAAGGATGCGAATAGGTTTCATCGATGTCTGTAGTAGTTGCGGATGTAGTTGTGTCGTGCGATGCTATTGCCGATGCTGTAGCTAAATCGGGACGAGTCGTAATCGAGAACTGAATTGCTGGAGTTTCGGAGGAAGAACTGCCAATCTTGATATCGACTATTTGGTGGTTGTGCTGTTGATGGGTGCTGCCGATGCGGGATGGTTCAAAGGTGGTATTCGCCACTTTGAAGTTTTCTGCCATTGATGTTGTAAGCGTTGTCGAGTTTATTGTGGTGTCAAAAGTTGTTTGCGATGTTATGTCGTGGTTTGGGGTCATGTTCTCCGACTTGGGATTGAAGTTGGTAGGGCTTTGATCTTCGGGATGCGGTTTCGAAGACGTGTAGTGCGATTTAACGAGCAACATTGGTGGAATGAAGTGATTATCGCCGTGATCCTTTGGATGGGGAGTGTGAACAGGCTCATCAGTAGTTTGAGTCTGTTGTGCGGTTTCGATTGATGTTGCATGTTCAGCAGCTCTTTCGGTAGTGAGGTCGGTCATAACAGCAGTATTGACCGGAGACGATGAGCCAATTTCACTGTTCTCTGGTGAAGTGACTGCGATAAAAACACTCGATGTCTCCTCCGGTACTCCTTGGGTCGTTATTTCAATTGGTTCAGTGGCGTGGAGCTCAGTTGTGGTACTGCTGACGGTTGGCGACTGTGAGGTCGTCTGATGTTTTAAGTCTTGCGGAAGACTTTTCTTGATGTGCGGCAATGGTTCTTGAATTTGGTTGATATCAGCTCGAGGCTGATCGCCCATCATTACTTCTTCCGAAAATGTTGTTTTTGGCTTTTCCTTCTGTGACTTTTGCTTCTTCTGGAACCTATCCTTCTTTTCGTTAATTTGGACCTTCTTCGGTGGTATCTTCTTAACCGGTTTCGGGATCATTTCTTGCATTTGCGGCTGATCCGCTTGCATGAGTTCTTCTACGTTGAACTGTTCGATTAACTTCTGTACGGGATTCTGCTCAGGCTCCTTTTTCTCTTCTTGAAGTTGCTCCTGGAAGTGAATGTTGTTATCTTCGTTGTTGTCTGATGGAATATTGCTGATAATTTGAAGAGATTTGTGATGAGTGTCAGCCAAGTCAGTTGACGTGATTGAATTATCCTCAGCCGTTTCCTTGCGCTCGTTCTTACAAACTAACTCTTTCATGATACGTGCCCGATCCTAATAGAGTTCTTGATTTAGTTTTCCAACAACACCATATAGCAATATTCCCGCCCGACCTACCTGTTTGCCTTTGCAGACGTGATGTAGAATCTCATCGTCGCCGCAATCCTTAGTCAGTTCAACACTTCCACTATCCGCCATGTATTGAATGGTCAAATCAGGAATTCCCTGAATAGTACAGTCGACTGCCCAGTTCGGCACTGAAAAACGGAAAATTCAATTGAAAAAGAAATAAATTTGTACTTGAGTTATCTCTAACTTTTTGATTTTCTTACCATTCATTTCGCATAGAAAGGATGCTGTTTCCGGACCTCCGCAGCGAAGAGCATGCCATCGGAAGTCCCGAATCGGATCAATAACAGCACAAAGGGGTGCTTCAATAACTGGCAGTGACTCGGCCCAGTAGCCGGCGGACGATGTTAAGGTTTTCGAATTTCTGCGAAAAATTAAATCAAAATCTAAGCAACAATCATATCCTTTTCACGAGTCAAAGACATCCGCTCGCTCTCTGTTATTCACACACACTTTTTCACAAACATCAAAAACAACTGAGAACCCAACGGAGTTGCTTAAAACAACTTTTCGAGGTAAATTTATAGGATATACAACGGCTGAGAAGTGAATTCTATCCCCATCTATTCTATCTCAAGGATGTTTTTATAGGGAGACACGGTAGTTAGTGGGTTCTTGGATAGAAACCTTTTTCGCTTTGTCTCGGAATTTATTCTACACACGTTTCTCGACGAGAATGTAAACGGAAAGGAGCTGGAATCCTTGCATTCGTCTCTTTTGAAGGTGCTTTCTGAATGCGTAAAAGAATAAACAAGTTCTTACGTTACGTTCGCAACTCAAAAGCTGGTTTCGATCCGTCCTTGAGTACGGAGATGTTTCACATCGCATATACAATTGCGAAAGCCTTGATGAACTATAGAAAAGTTAATGTGAAACGGGCGAAGGGGGGTGGCTGACGGTGTTGTTGCGAAAACCAAAATTGGAAAAGTTTTTCGGTTTCAATTTGAACCAAATTACAAATGAAAATCGTGTGCTACATTAAATTCGCATTTAAGAGGAAAACATTCGAGCTGTGTGTGCGGTAAATTAGAGCTCATGCATTCAATCCTTTAGGTTATATTCAACTTCGCGTCTCGAATATAACGTAGAGTTTTTTTTTTACCAAGAAAAAGCAAGAGAGCATTTTGCACAATTCGACTTTTAATTGAAAACATGTTGTTATTGGGAATAATAAAGAAAATTTTTAATGAATGTATTGTAAATTTTCAGAGAATTTTTCGTTAGGTATGCAATTTAATTAAAGTATTTTTGCTGTTATTAAAAGTTTTGTAATTTTATTCTTGTTATTGCTGTAACTCAATATAATCCTAATTATTTTTAGCTACCTACAGATCTTCTGTATGTTTGGCTACTAAAAGTTGAAGAACAGGAAATATATTGTTATGGTAACGTTTTCACTTGATGAACACATTAATCGTGTTATATTTGTCATAAGTATACTTGTTTTTTTCCAAAAGAGACGATATCGATTAGATGGTAGCTATGATATTTTTTCTAGATAGAAAAACATCATCTAAATTTAGATACAAATCGAAATATGTTGAGTGTTTTGATTTCATTGGGATTATTGATTTGTTTTAAATTTCGAAGGCTAGACGAATAAGTACAAAAATACTTAACAACGTATGAATAATTGAAACACATTTTCCTTCTTATGTACTGATAAATTCTTATCAAAATCAAAGTAAACATGGGTTGGAACAGCCCCTAGGTGAATTTGAATATTTATCTTATTTTTGGAAAATCGATCCATTTGAACACTCAGTTGACACAGATCTGAATAATTATACTATTATCAAGCTATAGTGTATTATTGGACCTAAATGGAAAAATCGAAGAAACTGTAAAGGGATATCATGGACAGACGCCATCTCTAATGTATCAACTTTTCTATAAAACTGAACAAATCAAGATAGGCACTGAGATTAATGATGCGTCAGAAGCAGGGCATAGGTCCTACCTTGAAGAAAGCAAAGCCAATTATTTCCAAACAACCTCTGGATTATAACCCCAAGGAAGTTCTTTTCTACAAAGTATGACTCTAAGTATGGCCCTTTATTTGTTGCCAGTACTGGTTTACTCCTCTGGCCCCCTTGCAAATGTTCACTTCCACGTGCAAGAAAATAAGCTAAGACAACAACTTAAGAGGATGATTAATATTTGATCTTGAGAGACACTTGCTGCTTTCAAATAAGGGAAAAAATTGGTGACGTTCAATGCGAAAATTTTCAATAATCAACTTAAGGCTCCGGTAAAAGCTACAAAGTTTTACTTTTGCACGTATCCCCATCTACATAATGTACATAAAATAATAATAATATTTTATAACATATAAGTTACATAGGATAGTAAGACTCTTACCAGCACAAGATGTTTCAGATGTAGTGAATAAAATAAGCAGCGAAAATCAAAAATTGATGAAATCTTTAAAGTATGAACTTAAAAGTAAAAGCTACGAACCTGAAACTTTTTATGGTTACATATATTCAGTTTTCGTAAAATATCTCTGGTCCTAGTCATGAAGTTTTGTATAGGACATAATATACTGTTATAGATCAGGCAACCACGCAATATTGATCTTTCCCGAATATGCCAGAATTTTATAGAACAGTCCCCCAATATGTAAAAAACCATAATCAAAGATCTAGAACCTTCCAGTATAGTTGGACACACCTGACGAATACACCATGGAAGGTTCGAGAATTGGGAAAATGGTATAAAAGTACGAAGCTTTCAGATGACAGGCAGTCATTCAGCGACATCTATCGGTAGACGCGAACCGGTGCAAAAACGCGATAGAACAATATCGGCGGTGGTGCCATATAGTGCGAATTAAGTTAAAATGCGAATAAATAAATTATCACTTATTTTTAAACGAATTGTGTTTTACTTGAAATCCCGGCGAACCCCTTGCTCGCAACAATACTTTGGCAGGTATTCTACTCATCACTCATCGCGCTTGACGTTAGACTGTTGTGCCCGATTTTCCAGAGTTCTGTGTAAAGAACCAGTGTTCCAATTTTTTTTTGAATTCAGAATATTTTTGAACTAAAAATTTGGTCGCATTTTACTATGAATATAAAATGATGAACTGAAGGTAGCTCAAATTTTCATGTTGATACGCTTACGTTATTGTCGCTGGGAATATAAAAGCGAAACACACTTCCTGGGCCAATTCCAGTATGAACACTGCAGGTAGAAAATTTAATAGGTGGATAGATCGAAATGCCCACAACAGCAATTTGGAGATAATTTATTTCAATTCGCCCACATTTCCTAATAGAGATAGCTGTATAAATTTTCTTATGGTCTCCAATAATTGTGTCAACAATTTGCATCCGAACTTTTGTTGTAAGACACTATCATCTTTTCCCGACCATTAAGCGGAAAATCCCGAGCTTTCAATCAAACTTGACACTGTCAAGTTATATTTACAAACTTTTTCGAAGTACGTTTCTTTTAAGTGAACAAATTCGAATAACTTTCCGACAAATTTGGACGATCATTTCTCCCAACTGCAACTTGAAGACAATAAAAACTTATCGAACCACGAACTGGGAAATGAGATCCAAATTTTTTGCCAAACTGTTTTCAGGACTGTAAAAAGCCGTATTAAAACTAAATCGAAACATAACAGGGCTACGATTGCGCGTAAAGCGCAATCTTACGATACTCTAGATGAAATAGAATTTTTTGTGATCCCAAGAAAATTTGGATGGGGAGTTTTAGAAGGGGTATTAGCATTGAACTAATTTTTTCCCCATCATGCTAAAGTAGCTATAAAAATGTTTTGAACAAAATGATTACTCCAAAATTTGAATAGGAGCTGAGAAAATTAATGTGTAAGATTTAGTGAAAATGTGCAGTTTGTATGGGAGGTGGTAGAAAGAGTGGAGGGATTTTAGTGATGTTTTCAGAAATAACTAAGAATATCATAAAATTGACATCTCTTAAATTTTAGACCAGTAACATTCATACTTTTCAAGAAAATAGATTTTTTGTGAAGCTGTGAAACTGTGTCATATTGTATGGGAGGGGGTAGAAGCAGTAAAGCTAATCAAATATTTTTTTCTGCTCTTAGTGATAATGCTAAATAAGTATTTATGAAAAAATGTGAGCTCGATAAATGTTATACGTTCTGAGAAAATCGGCTTAGAGCATTTCAGGAAAAAGTGTAGTTTGTATGGGAGGGGGTGGAAGGAAAGGGAGGAAGCAAATAGTTTTTGTACTGTAGATTTAAATCATTAAAAAAGTTATATATACCAAAATTGAGACCAATAGCTTTTATACTTTTTGAGTAAATCCATTTATTGTCAAATTGCGAAATTGTGTCATTTTGTATGGGAGGGGGTAGAAGAGGTGAAGCTAATCATTTCATTTTTTTTGACCTTACTAACAATTTTAAATAAATATTTGGTGCACAATTTCAGCCCGCTGAATTTTATAAGCACTGAGGAAATTGGCTTAGAGTAATTCATGATAAGTACAGTTTGTATGGGAGGTGGTAGAAGGAGGGAGACAACACGCACAATTTTTATATGATAGATTGATATTATCATAAAAGTAATATATTCTGAATTTCAGGCCAATAACTTTTATACTTTTTGAGCAAATCCGTTTATTGTCAAATTGCGTAATTGTGTCATTTTGTATGGGAGGGGGTAGAAGGGGTAGAGCGATTTGGCCCGTTCACGAACTTGACCTTACTTTTTTGTCAAAAACGATGTGTACAAAATTTGAACTTTCTAGCTCAACGCGTTCTCAAGCTAGAGAGCGCACGGACGGACGGACGGACATCCGGTTTTGAGATTTTTGAGTGATAATATTAACTTCTGCATCATTCATTTTTTTCTCCGAGCCGTATTTCTTGGCGTTACAAACCTTAGAGCGAACTTATAATACTCTCAGATTCCATCTAGAGTATAAATATCGACAAATTAGCTGACACGACTAAACTAAAACTCACTGCTAGGAAGATATGAAGAATTTTCGAGGACCCTAACAAATTGCAGTTTGCGACAAGAGAAATAACATTGAAGATCTGGCCAAAAAAGCAGAATCTTTGGTTTATGGGCTCCCTATTTAAGATTATGAAATATATAACGAACAGGATTTCCACCGCCAACCACCTGGCAAGAGATATCAACGGAACTCTCATTAATATGAGTGAACACTATTTGCTGCGATGGAAGGAATACTTCTCTGATACATTTTATCACAGGAAGATATTCCAGAAACTGAATAATTGTCAAATATCCAACTGTAACAATCCTCTGTTAGGGACGACCACCCAGATAAGAAAGAAATAGTTTCTGCCATTCGGTCAATGGAGGGACCACGGACTTCTTTTTTTCTTTCCTTACAGCCCAAATCGGGCCTTGGCCTCCTCAACTTCAGGTTCCAGAACACTATTCATTATTTATTGTGGAAGGGTTGTTGGACCTTCGCACAATCCTCTATCTACGAATTTTTCATTTTCGTAGATTGAGGTGACCAAGGTATATCCAAGCAGGCAGTGTGCTGGGATGATGCGTCGACCGGGATTTAAACTCACGACCTTCGCATTGTAGACCACCACGCTACCCACTAGGCTACTTTTTAGGCCCATTGTGCTTTTATTTCATCTATCCTACCATAACTTTATAGCTTTGGCTAATCTAAGTTTCTAAATTTCAGTACTTCATTCCTCGGACGACAGTGTTGTGGAATTCATTACCAAGAAATCTCTTTCCCACTGAATACAACCTTCAGCAGTTTAAGAACAACGTTCACCGCCACTTCAAACTCTTCCCTCCTCTGTTTCCCTGCTAATATCCACTTGTTTTCTTCTACTTCTACTATGGCGCTACAGCCCAAATCGAACCTTGGCCTCCTGATATTCAGGTTCCTTAACATTTTTTCATTACTTATTATGGAAGGGTTGTTAGCTCTTCGCACAACCCTCTTTCTACGATTTTTTTCATTTTAGTAGAATGAGGTGAACAAGGTATATCCAAGCAGGCAAAGTGCTGGAATTATATATTGCACCGACCGGGATTTGAACTCCCAACCTTCGCATTACAGAACCAATACGCTACCTACTAGGCTACACCCTAGCTGGTTTCCTTACCCATGTCGAATTAACTGTGCACCGCGCATTAAAAGGTGACCCCTAAGTTTATTTCGATAACCATAAAAAAATCCAGCCATGTTGGCTAGTTTCTCGGTTGGAGGGAAACATTTTCCGAGAAGATTATGTTTTTCCCTTGATACTGCTTCACAGGATGTGTTCTGTCGTTTCTGAGTCTTCGAGACAGAGGCGGTAGATGTCAGTTTCAGCTAAACCTATATTTCTGAGGGGGTGGTTTGCTCCAATCTGCCCCGTTATTAGGCCGATTAGAGTACTAATATCACTCTTGCTGAATTTAAGAATATCCTCCACTTTTTTTGTGGTAGGATTAATTTTTTGAGATTGATAAGCCTGTAAATCTATTCCAGTAGATTTTACGCTCTTGTTCAACCCACTTTCTAAGTATGGGGTTAGAGTACCCTTTTGGTTTTTCATAGAATGGCTCAGGTCCAATAAAATTCGTTCCTGCGCCGTTATTTGCAAGGCGATCAGCCTCTTCATTTTCCTCAATTCCTATATGTCCTGGTACCCACATTAAGGTTACTTTGTTCCCTTTTCGCAGGATGATTATTTTTTGAAGGCAGTGCTAAACTATCTTCGATCCGTGTTTATTGGATGCTAGAGCTTTGAGATTTACCTGACTATCCGATAGGATATAAATAGATTTGTTGCGATGAGTCCTCCTTGTATTCTCTTTGATGGATAGCTCCATTGCAATTAATTCAGCCTTGAAGATTGTGGCTTATTTGCCGAGTTGTTTTGAAACCTAGAAGTTAGGACCTTTCACTCCGCCTCCAGACCCCTCAGAGGTGCGCGAGCCATCTGTATACCAGATGGTTGATTCCTATTCCATTTCAGGTAGTATGGATTACAAGCCCTCACTTTCTCTGATTAAATCTTTGAAGGGGGTTTCAAAGTTGAATTTTATCGGCATAGTTTCCGATAATGTGGAGGTTTGAACATCTATTTTTGGGTCTTTTAAAATTTTGAGGTGACCTCTAAGATCTGCTGATTTGTATTTGTTTTCCCCTTTGTATGCATAACACCTCCTTCGATAGCCTCCTTTTTTATTTGGAGATGTATTGGAGGGATGTTTAATATCATTTCCATTGCCGCCGTAGGACAGGTTTTCATTGCTCCTGCGATACCAAGACAAGCTAGCTTTTGGAATTTTTTAAGAGTAAGCTTTTCGTTGTAGAATTTTAGCCCACCATATCATTGATCCGTATTTGACTATTAGGAGGATGATTGTTCCGTTGCACCAGAAGATCATGTTGGGCTGTAATTCCTATTTTTTGCCAAATAAGCTTTTGCAGGCCCAAAAATGGCTTTAGTGCTTTGTCATGAGTCCATTCTATATGTTTGTTCCAGTTGAGTTTGCTTTCCAGTATACCACCTAGATATTTTACCTCATCTGAAAAAGGTATTGGTGTTCCATTTATTGAAGGAGTTGTGATATGAATTTTCCTTCTATTTGTAAATGGTACTATCTCAGTCTTACTTTGGTTGAGGTTCAAGTTTTTAGACTGACACCATCGATATTATTAAATCATATTTGCCTCTAATGATAATGATGAGGTCATCGGCATATCCTATTGCCTCGTATCCATGTTCTGTTTGACGGTCCAGGAGCTCATCTACTACAATTAACCAACGAAGTGCAGATAGTACCCTTACCACTCCTACTTGAAGTGTGGAATGAAGGTAGATACTCGGTTGAATAGAAGGAAGGCATTATTGTGAAAATCCCAAGGAGCAATTAGCGTTGTTTATGTATACATTCTGCTTTATCGAAAATCATGACTAAGGTAATTTTCAATTGGATTAGTGATGTTGTCGGGAGCACTTTCCAAGTTTATCAATCCGGGTTCCGCCGAGGGTCGTCTTGTACAGACCATACCAATATATAAATTTTGGATTTTGATAGATATCGCACAAATAAAGCTCGTCGCGCCTTCGGCATACTTTCCACTTCTGGAGGATAAGAGACATTTTTTTTAGACTTGTTTGACGCATGCGTCAAATTCGTGCTGTTGTATGGTTGTACTATATAGAAAGCAAGGAAACTGCAAACTTTCGTAAGCCAATGCCTTCGACGCAGCTTAGCATTATTCTGGACAGATGGTATCTCCCACGGTGAACTTTGGAGTACAACAGGATAGACTAAAATAGGAAATCAGATTCAAAGGCGGAAATAGAGTTGGGTCGGTTACACTTATTTTTAAAAAATCAGAGCAAAACATCGCCAAACAACTTCTGGGTTATAATTCTCAACGAAAACGTCGGGTTGGTTGACCATGTATTACATGACAGCGATCAGTTCAGCAGGAGGGCAGAGGAATAAACAAGTCCTGGAGACAACAAGAGTGGAAAAGAACTGTTTCTGTCTTATGTCCCGATAGGTGGTCTTAACAGGAAATATATTAATTGATTGTTTCAAATTTGGGAAAATTAATCAGAAAAATTATTGTCTGCAAAGAATACAAGATTGTTGCCGATGAGAAGCTCCATTCAACGAAACACGCAGTACTGAACGAATCTACGGAAAAAAGGACCATCATCCTGTGGTCTCCAGCTATCAAAAAAGCATTTGATTTCATTTGGATCTGTGGCCTTCTCTTCAAACTTATGACTTTAAATATTCCTTTCCTTCTCTTCATTCTGAGAATGGTGTCGAATAGAGCAGTTTGTACAGAATCATTATAATGGCTCGTAATGAAGTTGCGGATAGAGCTAGCAAAATGTGGTGCGTACGTTGACTCGCTGATGATAAGTTAAGCCGAAGCCTGGTGGAAAAGAGCCTCAATCTGCTAAACGACGAAATTAATGAGGGACGGATGTAATGCTAAGAAGACAAGACTCATGTTATCACTAACCAGGAGGCAATATGTGACAGTAGTTGTTATAGTTACCAGTCGGTGCCTTATTGGAATACTTTCTTACAAAATGGGTTTGGTGTCGCATGATCTCTACAAAAATTACTAACAATGAGGAGATAGGGAGACTGTGAAGCAAGTGCAATGAAGTACCCAGCTCTTGTTAAGAGAAGACTTAAAACCCTCAGCGCTCCGTTCTTTTCCGACCTCATGTAAACCTCTAGTTACGGTAAGCGGAATCTGTTGAGTTTTGCCACAGTAACCGAAACTTTTGAGCTCAATTAGGAACTCGCAACATCGCTTGGTGTACGGACACATTAGATTTTCCTTAGTTTTAGGTGGAAACTCCATGGATCCCAAAGGGCTTATGTGGGACAAGACCACTCTAACCTAACTTGACTTTGCTATTAACAAATTTCACATTTGAATCGAAATCGTTTGATAATCTCTGTAATGCAGCACTGTTTAAGCTGCAGATTACCTTCAACGCCTGCACTAGCTTTGTGTTCCTCAAATGTCAATGAAGAGTTTTTTGCACTCAATTTCCGTTGACGCTTCTTTCTATGTGATTTGCTTAGCAGTCGTACCTCTCCTGGATTAGCGACATTTATCCAAAAACCAGCAGTGAAGAAGATTGTGTTTAGGATCCGTAATAGTTTAAGCGAAATACAGTGGCTAAGAAGTTTATTAAACAGAACTTACGAAAGACTGAACGATAAGCCTGGGTGTTGCCAAGTTCAAATCACGGTCGAAGTATAATTCCCACACACTGTTTTCATGGATATGGGCCAAAAAATTCAAAATTCGAAGATTGAGCGCAAAAATCTAATAACTCTTCCACAAATAGAAATACATGTTAAGGAACCTGATGGTCCGGAGGTCAAGGCCCGATTTGGGCTATAGTCCCATTGAAGAAGAAGGACTCACCGATATCGTTAAGTTATTTGATGAGATTTCTTAAGCCACTGTCAACGCCACTCCTGTGGAGGAGGGTTAGAAGGAGTGGGTAGTTGCTAAAACTTAAATTTGCATAAATTAAAGAATGTTATAATTAGCCCCTAGCATCTCTTCCCCACTTTTCCAAACTACCATATTAATCTGCATATTAACTTTCCACGCATCCCCAACTTGATCCAATAATATGTTCTTTTATTCACGGAGCAATTCATTCCAAAAATAAAAATAATAAATTACACTAATAAATATACTTACGACCATGCAAATCTCTCCGAATTCTGAGGTCTCATGAGTCCAATCCAAACCGAATCCGTCACGCCCAGCACTTTAAGGAATTCCCGGGCGGCATCAAATTGCTGTCCATTGTCAACTATAAACCAGAAACACATAACCAATTAGAGCTCGTATGTTCGTCCTTTGTTACATCACATATAGGCACATATATGACATGTAGGAATACACTCAATCATATTTTGGGATACGGAGTGCTTGAAATGCAATTTCATATAACACTAAACCTTAATTTCCCAAGTCTGTGATGGACTCGGAACTGGCCAAATTACTGCATGCTTTTAAGTCTGGCACTGCCTTAGGCCACTTTTAACCATTTCAATTATTATACGATTCCGTTTAGACTGTGTTATATGCCGGCGGAGAATTTAGAATTACTCCATTATGATGCTCTACGAGAGTGTACTAAAACCTACCTCCATGTATGCATATGTAATTTATCCACTATGCAAACTCGTTATTCTCTAACAAACTTAAACTTCCATATCTATGCAAAAGCAAACATTAAACTTTATGAACAGGGACTTTGAGAGGCCACTAAGGGAATCTCTCGCCCCTTCTTTTCGCCGGCATCTATAAAACTAGAAGTTTCGGGATCCAGATTCAAGAGATTGCATTTGGGTGGATGGGGATCACATAGAAATCTCATAATCCCAACCTGTGACTAGATTAGCATGATGAAATTGGCACACAGCATCTGCCTCGAACCATGAAATTTTATCCCGGAAGAATCGATAGAAAACTGCAAAGCCATCCTGCGGTAGTGTCCATGTATTGCTGATGTTCACCTGCAATTAAAAGATTAAGAACGAAAAAACTAAATAAATTTACAAACTTTTTAATTGTATGGAATATTATGCGCATCATAATCTCAACACGCTGAACAGATGTTAAATCGAAAAAATTCAGAACGGTGGTCGACACCACTGAAGAAAACAACATCTGGGTATTAATAAGGAATTTAAATTTGTATTATGAACTTTGCTTGTAAGGTTTGAAATTTAAAAGAAAAAAATTAATTCAAAGACTGTGTTCTCCCTTGCCGAGGTGTAAACAGACGAAAATATTTGCTTTAGGTGAAAATCGGTAGCCATTGTATAAAAGTTCCTTCCATCTAAATAATTTTTTTTTTGTTGAAAGAAAATTTTTTATCGACTTTCAGAACTTTTCGCCTAGCAATCATCAAGCAATTTTAGGGAAGACGATAACAAGGTAAACATCCGGAAATTGTGATTAATGAAGCTGTAAGGATATCATAATTCAACTTAATCACCCAATTTTGTTGGCATTTATGGCGCACCATTTTGAAAATAACAACATGTTGCAGAAATTTTCACTTAGTTTTCAACTGGGAGTGGTAATATTACTGTCAATTTGATATTTTATGAAAGTAACATTTTCGGTTGTAATGTTTGTTGAACATATGATGATGTTTCATACATGTTTTAAGATCTTCGTTTACTTTCTTAAGAGTTATAATCCAGAGCTTGTCTGGAGATTTTTTGCTCTGGCCTGTGACTGCCACTTCTGCCTTGCAATGTTAATGCCTAATTTAGATTGTCCAGTTTTACTTCCTTAAAGTTCGTGGTTGGAGTTCTAATTGGGCCTGGATATCCCTAAAATGGGTCGGTGGCATTGGTTCACGAAAGTTTGCATTATCTCGGCAAGCCTAAAGGTCACTTTCATAATACGGATTTGACGCATGCGTCAAACATTCGCACATTTGAGCGAAGGGGTAAACTAATGTTCAGAAACGGAAAGGATACTGAAGGTCTGACGAGCCTTATCTATAAAAGCCTTAATATTCTTTGTCAGCTCCACCGTTCAGGCTAAAAATTCTCCCGAGGTAACAAAAAATATCGCATATCTAGTTCGTTAAGAACAATTGCTCGTGCTCGAACCCATGTGCGTATACTTGGTTTTACATACATTCATTTTCATTTTGCATTTGAAATGCAACGAACAAACATTTGACTCCAAGTCTGAACGTCATCAGCAGATTTACGGATTTCTGAAACTGATTAGTTGGAATACGATTAACGTCACGACAATATAAAATCCGGCAGTATCGAGTTTGCATTATCCTAGTTGAGTGTTTTTCGTCTCCAGATGGTCTTTTGCTGTCCAGATCGTATTTTGATTTAGGAATTTCGCTTAAGTGGCACCTTTGTTGAGTTTTTGTTGTTGTTCCGACGGTATGACCAATCCAACTTCATATTTTTGATCAAACTAATCAGCTCCGATTCTTAATCGTGATGTTTCATTATCTGCTTAAACCTTTTCAACTGATCAGTTTAATAGAGGTCGCTGCAGATACCCAGAATAGCGTGATATCAAATGATCTTCATTTTGCAATGTACTAGTTATTGCTGTATTGTTCGTCCTCAGTTATTCTTTGGCTATCCTGGTCGTCTTTTGTCTTGGAAATTTCACTCAAATGCCATCCCTGTTAGATTATTTTCTGGTAGTATGTTCAATTCAACTGCATTTTTTGTCCTTGATCTATCTCATTATGGGTTTTGGAGTTCTACGTTGCTGATGGTCTTCGGCCACAATATTTTGCACATTGTTCGTAGACACTTGTTGACCCCCTAAATCAAGGTTTTGAATATTAACTAGTTTCAATTCTTTATATTAGGATTGATTTTACTCAATGGTTATATACTTTGAGCTTGTTTTTCAGGAGTTCTGAACGAGCTTTCCATACTATTTTGAAGCAAAACAAAAAACTATTCTTACAACTAAACATTTTAATAACAAAATTTTATTATGATCATCGATTGATTTTCGGAATTCCTAATTATATATATGTAAATCTATATAAATATAATTGTAGTGTCTGCCTGTTATTTGTTTATAAATGGCTATAAATAAGTTTTTTGCTTCATTTTAGCAAAACTAAGCAGAATCAAACGTTTTTAAAAAATTGATCTGTCTGTCTGTCTGTCTTTCCGGCTTTCACGCAAAAACGGCTGCACCGATCGCAATGAAACTTTCACAGATTATTAGGTCTGCCTCAGGGAGTAACCTGCTTTAGGTTTTATTTTTCTTCCCTCACGCCTTCTACCCCCTCCCATACAAAGTGACTCATTTCCAAAAACTTATAATAATCAAATTTTCATGGAAACTATGAAAGCTATTAATTTGAAATTTAAAATATATTATTTTTATTATAAATGCAATCTTCAAGTATATAAATAGTTTAAATTTCCTAACTCCTTCCACTACCTCCCATACAAACTAAACTTTTCATGAAATACTATACTCCAATTTTCTCAGTACGTATAACTTTGATCGAGCTAAGGTTTTGTACTAAATCCTTAATTGGCATTGTTATTAATGTCCGGAAAAAACTAACCAATTAGGTTTACTCCTTCTACCCCCTCCCATACAATCTGATACAAATCCACGACTTTGCGAAAATTAGATTTTCTTGAAAAGTGTGAATGTTACTGTTCTGAAATATAAAATATATCAATTCAATGATAATTGTAGTTGCTTCTCAAAGAATAACTAAAAACCCTCCACTCCTTGCACCACCTCCTATACAAACTGCACTTTTTCATGAAATATTCTAAGCCAATTTTCTCAGTACGTGTAGCTTTGATCGAGCTAAAATTTTCTGATGAATCCCTAATTAGTATTATTATTATTATCGGGAAAAATTAACCGATTAGCTCCACTCCTTCTACAATATGACACAATTTCACTACTTTGCAAAAAATCGATTTTCTTGAAAAGTTGAATCTAACTGATCTAAAAGTTAAAACACATCAATTGCATGGTGATGATAGTTGTATCTAGAAAAATTACCAAAAACCCCCCACTACTTCTACCACCTCCCATACAAACTGCACTTTTTCATGAAATACTCTAAACCAATTTTCTCAGTACGTATAACTTTGATCGAGCTAAAATTTTCTGATGAATCCCTAATTAGTAATAATAATAATATCGGGAAAAAATAACCGATTAGCTCCACTCCTTCTACCCCCTCCCTTACAATACGACACAATTTCACGACTTTGCAAAAACTCGATTTTCTTGAAAAGTGTGAGTCTAACTGATCTGAAATTTAAAACACATCAATTGCATGGTGATGATAGTTGTATCTAGAAAAATTACTAAAAACCCCCCACTTCTTCTACCACCTCCCATACAAATTGCACAATTTCATTAAATTCAATGCACTAAGTTTCTCAGTACCTACTCAATTTTTGAAGCTTAAATTTGGTACAAAACATTTTTATAGCTAGTCTAGCATGATGTGAAACAAATTAGTTCATTTCATTATATCACAAAAATTTCGATTTCATCTATGGTATCGTATGATTGGGCTTTACGCACAATCGAAGTCCTGTTATGTTTTTAAGCTTAATGTCATTTTATTTGGGCTTTTTTCAATTAACATAAACTAGAACTATTCACATGTCCTTAATACGTATACATATGATCTCGAATCACGGGTTGAATTTGATCACGAGCCTCTCCCATTCAAATGCGAGTATCATGCTATCATTCTTAATAATTTATGGTTCTGACACCAACAAAATACAAAACATTGTGTTCAAAGAGCCATTAAAGTAAGCGGATTATTTATCCCATATAATGTATTACTAACTACATTCTCAAAAATTGCTTATTAATGCGATTTTTATGCGGACGAAGTTGCGGGCGTTTGCTAGTATAATATATAAATTTCCGATATCAATCAAATTCCTGTTAAGACCCCCTATAGGGGCATAGGACAGAAACAACTCTCTTCCACAAGGCGCGATCCTGAGCATCGGCTTTAAGCTGTTGCCAGGACTTGTTTATTCCTCTGGCCTCCTGCTCAACTGCTCGCTTCCATGTGTTACATGGTCGACCAACCCGACGTCTTCCTTGAGGGTTATAATCCAGAGCCTGTTTTGCGATGTTTTGCTCTGGTTTCCTCAAAGTATGACCGATCCACTGCCACTTTCGCCGTTGAATCTCAATACCTATTTTAGTTTGGCGAGTTGTACTCCAAAGTTCGTCGTTGGAGATCACTTCTGGCCAGAATATTCCTAAAATGCGTCGGAGGCATTGGTTTACGAAAGTCTGTAGTTTCTTGGTAAGTCGAACGGTCACTTTCCACGTAGTACAACCATATAACAACACGGATTTGACGCATGCGTCAAAAACTCGCAGCTTCGTGCGAAGGGAGATCTCTCTTAACCTCCAGAAAGGGGAAAGGATACCGAAGGCCTGACGAGCTTTATTTAGCCGAGCCTCAACATCCTTTTCGGCTCCGCCGTCCATGCTGACAATGCTTCCGAGATAGCAAAAATCTTGCACCTCTTCCACATCCTGTCCATTAAGAACAATCGGTGTGCTTGCGTTCGAACCCATGTGCATGTACTTGGTTTTACGCACATTTATTTTCAGTCCCGCCTCTTTGCATTTAGAATGCAACGAGCGAACATTTGACTCTAAGTCCGAACGGGTATGTGCAAGCAAACACACGTCATCAGCATAATCAAGGTGACTTAAGATGTTAAATAGTCTCCATTGAAGACCTTTACCTTCCCCACCTTCCAGTGCAGCTTTCAAGATGTCATTTATTACCACCAGAAACAGGGCTGGTGATAATATGCAGCCTTGTCTGACACCCGTTCGCACAGGAAAGCTCTCGGACAGCTCTCCTCTATGCAAGACGCGACACCTTGCATCTTCGTAGGATTCTTTAATCATAGCTATGACCTTATTTGGAATACCTCTCCTACGCAAAGCATTCCATATGTAATCTCGCTTAACGCTGTCGAAAGCCTTCTCGAAGTCCACAAACATGAGATGTAGTGGCGAACCCATTTCGGCTGACTGCTCTAATATTATCCGTAGGGTATTTGTGTGGTCGGTACAAGACGACCCTTTACGGAATCCAGCCTGATAAACTTCGAGAGTGCTCTCGACGACATCACTAATCCTATTGAGAATTACCTTAGCCATAATTTTTGATACGGCAGTAAGTAGACATATACCACGCCAATTGCCACAATCCCGAAGGTCGCCCTTCTTCGGAATTTTCACAATGACGCCCTCCTTCCATTCAGTCGGATATCTTCCATCATTCCACACCTTAGTGAAGAGTGGGAGGAGTATATCGGCTGTTATTTCCGGGTCCGCTTTGAGGAGTTCGGTTGGTAGTCCGTCTATACCTGGAGCTTTCCTTCCCGCCATTGACCGAATGGCGGAAACTATCTCTTCCTTATCTGGGGAATCGTCCCTAATAGAGGATTGTTGCGGTTGGATGTTTGGAAGTTGTTCTGTTTCCGGAATATCTTCATCTGACAAGATGTTTAAAATATCAGAGAAGTATTCCTTCCATCGTCGCAACTGGTGTTCACTCATATTAAGGAGAGTTCCGTTGACATCTCTCACCAGGTGGTTGGCGGTGAAATTCCTGTTCGTCAACTGTTTCATGATTTTAAATAGTGAACCCATATCCCCAAGGTAAGCCGCAGATTCTGCCTTGTTTGCCAGATCTTCAATGGCCTTTCTCTTGTCGCGTCTAACAGCCTTTTTAAGCTGTATATGAGCATCGCGGTAGTTCTGCCTCAAGTCGGGCGTTCGTTGGTTGACATCGGGTTGAGAGATGATTGCCAATTTGGCTTTTTTCCGATTGTCAACCTTGTCCCATGTGTCTTGCGACATCCAGGGTTTCTCACCGCTCTGCGCATATCCCACAGATTCTTCAGCACTAGTTAGAAAAGTGTTTCTGGTTGCCTCCCAATTGGCGTCCAGTGTGCGCATTTCATGTTCACCCAATGTGGATGACTTTTCGCGTAGAATGGTGGTGTATTCGAGTTTTTTGTTGGGATCTCTGAGTTTATCCACATTAAGCTTGCGCTTCATTTGAAGAATTTGTGGTCGTCGGATAGCTGCTGTACACAATCTCAAGCAGGCAACCATCAAGTGGTGATCGCTCCCCACGTCAGCTCCACGTTTCGCTCGCACATCGAGGAGACATCTTCTCCATCGGCGACTTATAGCCAAATGGTCGATCTGGTTCTGAGTAACACCATCAGGGGAAACCCAAGATGTTTTATGATGACTCTTGTGTGGAAAAAGGGTCCCTCCGATGACCATTTGCCGAGTACTACAGAACTCCACAAATAATTCGCCGTTTTCGGGTCTCTTAATCCAAGGTCGTGAAGGGTCGACCCAAGGGTCACCATGCCTCCCCATGACGTGTTCTAGTCCAGTGTTGTCTGATCCAACCTGGGCGTTCATATCTCCCGAGATGATAATAATATCACCTCTTGGAACACGTTCGAAGGTGGCACTCAGTTGGCTATAAAACTCCTCTTTGTCACCAGATGTTGCGGTATTAGTTGGTGCGTAGCACTGCAGAATTGTGACGTTTCTGACACTGGTCCTGAGCCTGACGACGATAATCCTATCCGAGATTGGTTCCCAGCTAATGAGACTGTTTCTCGCTCTCGGCGTAAGGACGAACGCCACGCCATTTCTGGCTTCACTTTCAGGGCCAATGTACAGAATAGTGTTTCCGCTAGGGGTTCGTTCTTCTCCTGATCCTGTCCACCTGACCTCGCTCAAGCCCAAGATTTGGATGTTATAGTGCTCCATTTCACGGTCGATCACTGATTGGCGGTGCAAGGACCGAGTAACCCCAGCTCTTCCCCCGTCATTCAATGTTCGAACGTTCCAGAAGCCAATCATAGTCCGTTTTCGAATGCCAAAAGTCGTTACCGTAGAATCAGTCCGTATCCGAGGCGATGTATCCGTTTCTCGTATCATTTAGGTCTTAAGATCACGGGTGATAAGCCCATGATCCAGTGAGTGTCCATTTGCCATTTTTAGGGCAAGCAGGACTGGCTGTGGGTGAATTCTACAGCCCCCATCCCAGAAAATACTCTTAAAAACCAATCGAAGCGAAGAATAGAAAACAAAAAAAAATAAAAAATTCTGATCCCGGAATTCCCAAAATCCAATTAGTTCCAATCAATTAGGTATGAATTCAATGAATTCGATTCGGGAAAAGAAAATACAATCATTTCTTCTTTTTTTTTTTCTCTGGACAATTTGATTTTATTTTTATTATTTTTATAAAAAACAATTTCTGGAGTCATGATAAAAATGGTACACACTCTTTTCGGATATTACTATACAAACTTTTATCACCTTTTCGGGTCATTTTGTTTCGAAATATCGACCTAAATTCCTTTTTTTTCCATCAGTTTTTTTTTTTTTTGGGTGGGTCCCTCCCACCCAAAAAATTTGTATTTAGTTTGTTTTCGACAGAATCCTTACATATATCTATATATCGTAGATTGGAAGCGATTCGAGTTTAGTGTGGTATGGTGCCAACATGTCTACTACATGAAGGGTTGTAAAGGGACACTAATAAATAATTCTACAAGTGCTATAAATTTTCCGTGAAATTCAAGGAATTTACGCTCAGACAGGGATAATATGCTGGTTTTTCTGTGTGTATGTGTCTCCCCTGGGATACCATGTGTCCTGAATTATGTAGAATTTGGTTAGTGGATAGTGCTGATTTTCAATTTGATAAATTTCATTCTGTGATTCTGTAGGGATGTTTAAGGTATTTCGGAAGAATCTCTTAAAATTGACAAATTAAATTAACCTTTTTTGAAAATGAATTAAATCTGAGTAAAGAAAATTGTATTCCTATTATTTTTCAAATAAAGTTTAATTTCTCGTAAATTTATAGCCGAAAAAAAACCCAATTGAATTCTATCGTTTAAAATTTGTATTTTCAGTTTCGAAATCTGCAATTGATGTTGAAACATTTTCGCAATATAGCTTTGTCGAATTCAATTAATTGCAATTTAAAAAACATAACAGGGCTACGATTGCGCGTAAAGCGCAATCTTACGATACTCTAGATGAAATAGAATTTTTTGTGATCCCAAGAAATTTCGCATGGGAAGTATTAGAAGGGATGAGAGCATTGAACTAATTTTTCCCCATCATGCTAAAGTAGCTATAAAAATGTTTTGTACAAAATGCTTACTCCAAAAATTGAATGGGAACTGAAAAAATTAGTGAGTTAGATTTAGTGAAAATGTGCAGTTTGTATGGGAGGTGGTAGAAAGAGTGGGGCGATTAGAGTGATTTTTTTCAGAAATAACTAGGAATATTGTAAAATTGATATCCCTGAAATTTCAGACTAGTGCCATTTATACTTTTCAAGAAAATCGATTTTTTGTGAAGTTGTGAAACTGTGTCATATTGTATGGGAGGGGGTAGAAGCAGTGAAGCTAATCAAATATTTTTTTCTGATCTTAGTGCTAATACTAATTAAGTATTTATTACAAAATATGAGCTCAATAAATGTTATATGTTCTGAAAAAATCGTCTTAGAGCATTTCATGAAAAAGTGTAGTTTGTATGGGAGGGGGTGGGAGGAGAGGGAGGAAGCAAATAATTTTTCTATTGTAGATTAAAATTGCTATGAAAATAACATATCCGAAAATTCAGACTAATAGCTTTTATACTTTTCGAGTAAATCCGTTTATTGTCAAATTACGAAATTGTGTCATTTTGTATGGGAGGGGGTAGAAGGGGTGAAGCTAATAGTCTAAATTTTTTTGGGCTTACTAACAATTTCAAATAAATATTTGGTGCACAATTTCAGCTCTCTAAATTGTATACGCAATGAGTAAATTGGCTTAGAGTAATTCATGACAAGTACAGTTTGTATGGGAGGTGGTAGAAGGAGGGGGAGGATACGCATAATTTTCGTACCGTAGATTGATATTATCATAAAAGTAACATATTCCAAATTTCATGCCAATAGCTTTTATACTTTTCGTGCAAATCCGTTTATTGTCAAATTGCGCAATTGTGTCATTTTGTATGGGAGGGGGTAGAAGGGGTGGAGCGATTTGGCCCGTTCACGAACTTGACCTTACTTTTTTGTCAAAAACGACGTGTACAAAATTTGAACTATCTAGCTCAACGCGTTCTCAAGCTAGAGCGCGCACAGACGGACGGACGGACGGACGGACGGACGGACGGACGGACGGACAGACGGACGGACATCCGGTTTTGAGATTTTTGAGTGATAATATTAATTTCTGTATTCATCATTTTTTTCTCCGAGCCTTATTTCTTGGCGTTACAAACTTTAGAGCAAACTTATAATACTCTCAGATTTCATCTAGAGTATAATTAGCGAACCCTTATTTCCGTTTATTTGTCAGATTCATAAGTGTTCTGCTCTCTACCATTTTGAATTGTGTTTTCGAATTGAGATCAAGTTCAAAAGGAATTTTCGTAAATTGAGTGCAACTAAGTTTATAAATTTTGTCCAAAGATTGGAAGATTAGCATCAGATTCGTAATCAGCGGAACCGAAAAATTCGTACCAATATCAATGATCGAATTATATTCGAATCTAGCAATTAGTGTGATCAACTTACATACAAATTAAGCGATTTCGATTTCGAGATCAGTGACCGCGTATTATCTCTAAATTGTAAACTGATGATGAATCGTTTGGAAATATTCTAGAATGAAATTGTTCCAAATTTGTCGAGAATCAAATTGTATTCTCTATGTAGAAAAATTCAACCCAAATTTATTAACTTACAAAGTTTTCGGTAAGGCCATTGTTAAGCTACAATACTCTGGATGAAATCGAAATTTTTGTGACCTTAAGAAATTTTGAAAGAGAAAGAGTGGTACAAGGGGGTATAGCATTGCACTAATTTTTGCACAGAAGCTACAAATATTTTTAATTCAAAATTTAATAAGTGTATTGGGAAATTTTGTGAAATTGTGCAGTTTTTATGAGAGGTGGTACTAAAAGTGGGGGGTTTTAATGATTCATTTAAAAATAACTATGAACATTAGGAGGATTTTAGATTGAGTCAGTGAGTTCCATTACCTGAATTTTGGGAGTGCAAGTTGCAAGGGGGAGGCAGATGGAGCACTAGAGTCAAAAACTACACCTGTTTATATATTTACAACGAATGCAGGTAGAAAGCTGAAACTCGACTTTCGGATACATTGGTTTATGGAAAAAAATTAATTAATTTTTGTATCATGTGAGGTCCGAAAAGGGGAGCCAAAAAGCAAATTGTCGGCCAAGTTTTTTATTCAAATGATTATATCTTCGGAACTACTTGACACAAAAATTAAAATTTTAGGATCATTTAATTGGTACACAGATCCACCATAATCAATTTAGAGGGAGTCCAATACTCGTAAGGGGAGGGTTAGCGAGCGAAAAAAAAACACTTAAGCATTAATATCTCGACTATCTCTTGAGATATTGTTGCATATTAGCTCTAGTCAAGTATCCGCGGTCTTCACTTGTACTCGAAAGTAATGAGAAATGTCAGCTCTAACTGATTATCATTGTCGTGTATTAAGGGGAATGATTTAGTGGACGAATGATTTAGTGGAACGGAGCAGGTCGACTGTGGCCGACGGGCACCGGGAATGGACGAAATAATAGAGAAGGACGACTGTGGCCGACAGGGGTCGACAGTGGCTGAAACAGCGGAGATGGCGTACGAAATAGCGAACGAATAGCGAACGAGATGCGAACGATTAGAAAACAGTGTAAATAGACGCGCATTTTTGGTAAACAGGCAGTCTAGTGTGGACTCTTCGACGAGTGAGTCGTATGGAGAGTCTGAAGCGAAAGACTTACAAGCGACAATTTGTAAGCGAAGAAGTTTTGAGTGTAAAATAAAATTTAATTTTTGCAGTGAACTAGTAAAACTGGTGGTTTTATTTCCACCTCTTGCGCACTTCACTATGTAATTGAAACTTGGACCATATCTTAAACTATATTTGCGGAATATAAGAAAAATATAACATTTGGTCATAATAGTATGTAACAATCCAAAGTACGGTTTTCGGAGCGATAGCAGATTTAGCCTGGGTTTCCGAGTCGGTAGAGCGATTTTTACCAGCGACTCAGGAGCCCCTGGATAGGGAGCTCGGGAATTAGCGTATTGGTCTACAATGCGAAGGTCGTGAGTTCAAATCGCGATTGACGCATAGTTCCAGCACACTTCCTGCTCGGGTATACCTTGGTCACCTCAATCTACAAAAATTTAAAGGCAGAGGGTTGTGCGAAGGTCTAACAACCCTTCTACAATAAATAATGAAAATGTTAAATGGAACCTGAAGGTCAGGATGCCAAGGCCCGATTTGGGCTTTAGTGCTATTGTAGAAGTATAAGGAAATCCCTGGCAATAGGTACACTCTGTAGGATGATGTTAGCTCGGAGGGCATGTAGGTAATGGGGCACTAGTCGGTCTTTAATAGGAACGTATATTTTAACTACTCTGCCATTTTTTTATTTTTGTGCGCAAAAAAAAAACTTTGACTGGCGAAAAAGAATACAACACTAAAGGAAAGGAGAGAAGAAACTGACTCACTCCGTATCCTGGGTACTTACACGTATACCTTTTTAATAGTTAGTAGTTTTACCGACATAACTGTGCATTGCATTAAAGGGTGACCCTCTAAGTTATACTCGGTGCCGTAAAAAAAAATATTGTCTTTGCGTACTAAAAATTAAAGCAAACGAAAATTATTAGGACACTTCTCAGCCGAAACCTTCTAAGAAGAAAAGAGAAAACCTTAGCACCGCTCTTCGTGCCGTCCACTTCAAAAGTGTCGGTCATCCCTTCGTCGAAACACCATTCGATATTTTTCTGGCCTTGCCTGATATGGTCTATATATGTTGTTGGTCTTTAGCCGAGTTCGAAAAAAGTTCATGGCAGTGCTGCCACTAAGGAAAAAGTAGGGTTTCGTTATAAGTAACGCGGTGGAAACGGGGAGCATTTCAAAAATTATTGTACTATCATCTTCCCGAAGAAACGAATGTAAGCCCCCTCCCATACATATGAATAGTTTCATGAAAATATAATGTACCGAATTTCCTGCGTCTGTGAAACAAATATTATACATATTTAGAAAGTTTTGGGCATAACTGAAACAATTATTAACATCCATCCATTTCATCTATTGGCCACCTCCCCTCCCATTCAAACCCATGCATAAATAAAGGATTGAAATATTTATTTTATGTAGATGAGCTATTGATTGTAATCCCAGTTAATTATTAAATAATAAACAGCAGCCATGAGATTCTATTAGTTAGCAGATATTTTGTAAAGCTGTGGAATTGTGTTGCATTGTATGAGAGGGGTAGTAGAAGTAAAGTTAATCGGTTATTTTTTTCCGAACTTAATTAATTATTTAATGTTAGGATGAGTATAGATAGGGCAAGCATCTGATCGGCATCATTAGGCGACGCCCAGTGTTGTAATTATCATATACACATCAATTGTGCTCGTCAATCCTCCACCTGGTAGCCACTGGGTCTTGTCCATCCGCACATGGCTTGCTAAACTTATTAGTACGAGTGCTAATGAAACAGAAAAATGTTGGCACTATAATATGTTCCACCAGATTAGGGTTTGGGTGATGTATAACAAATCAAATTTGTTTCGAAACCTGAAGAACCGCCACGGACTGTATCAGTTCAATGGCAACGACCACGCAAACAAAAAAAATGAATTATTCCTTCGGATCTTGGAACGTGCGATCACTGAATAGGACAGGAGCAGAAAAGCACTTCTGGAATCCGTCGCAAAGGATGTTTTATGACAACAACCTCGACGCAAAAGAAAATTAATGGCGAGATTCTTTAGAGCAAAAAAATCAAGCTTACAAAATATTGACGGAACGGCCGACACGACCCAGACAGGAAAAATATAGTAAAATAATCTTATACGATTTTTAAACAAAATTTGCAGACAGAAAAAAACGGAAGTACAATAATGTCGAAATTTAAAACATAGAAGAGCATTTTAAATGAGACAACACGAAAGCCGCGTATTCCTGTGGGTGGAAAAAGACTACCAACCGAAGATGACCCTTTGCAAGGGTGCAGAACACAAAATTGTTAGTAATGCGGAAGATATAAAACTAAGATGGATGCAATACCTCCTCAATCCGAGCCCACCATTTATACGAACAGAGGCAGCAGACAAATGTTCAAATGAAGTAAGAGCTGAAGAAGAACCCTCTTTGAATCATTCCGCATTCAAAGAAATAATAATGTCCCTGAAAATCCACCCAAAGAATAAAGCGCAGAGTGCTGACCAAATTCCTGCTGAGCGTCTGAAATCCGGCGACACCTAAATAGCACATTTTCTGCACAGATTGATCACTAACATATGGACGCTGGAAATACTTCCCAACGATTGGCGGAGGAGTATCACATGTCTATTTTATAAAAAAGGTGGCAAATTCTTCTGCGATAATTACTGAGGAATGTCTTTGTTATGGACATTGTGATGGAAATTCTGGAAAAGAAAATTAAGCCCTATGCTGACAAAGTAATTCCTAAATACCAAGGCGGACTTAAAGCTGGACGATCAACCACGGACCAGATATTCTCAATTAAATAGGTGCTGGAAAAATGATGGAAATATAAGTTGTGCACTAGATATTTGTTGACTTCAAACTGGCATATGACTGTATCGACTGGCGCGTACTGTATAAAATCATGTTAAAGTTTGGAGTACTCCGAAACTGGTTCGCCTTCCAAGAATGACAATTACCAAGCCGGACAACGGCCTTAACCAAGGTTACAGCCTGGCACCAGTGCTTTTCAATTTGACACTCAAAAATGTTGTTCGGAAACTTCCCGTTGACACCAAGGGAACTATGCTCCAAATCCACACAACTCGTAGTATATGCCGATGACATAAACATACTTGTAAACCTGGATTCAGTATCAAAATAAGTTGAACTAAGTAGATATTAACGAAAACAAAACAAAAGTTAAGGCACAAACTAGGAAAAAGACGCGAATAAGGCTAAATATTACAGTCGGAGACTATAACCTAGAAAACCTTGACAACTTGTTATACCTAGGAGCAAACTTAAAGGAGGATGGAAGTAAACCCATCGAGATAAAAAGGAAACTGATGATGGTAAATAAGACGTATTATATGATACTACCAAGAATTGAAAAAAAACGTATTCAGGAAAACAAAACTTAAACTATGTAAAACGACTACAAGACCTGTGCTATGTTATAGCAGTGAAACGTGGAAATCACGCATCCGAAAAAATATTACTTAACGCCTTTAAAAGAAAGGTCCTCCGAAGAATCCTCGGACCCGTGCGGGAAGACTCGATCTGGAGAATACGATACAATAGAAAATTGTTTGCCATCTTCGACAACCCAGAAGTGTCAACCCTCATAAAATTCAAGAAGCCACGATGGATTGGTTATGTGGAACGGATGGATGACGAAAGAATTCCCAAACACTAAAGGGCAAAGTCGATGGACTAAGACCAGTTGGAAAACCACGAAAGCGCTGGGAGGATTCTATTGACGTAGACATCAAATCACTGCTAAGATATTCAAACTGGAGGACACGGTAACTGAACAGAGAAGGATGGCGGCGTAGTATACAAGAGGCCAAAGCCCGATTTGGGCTGTAGCGCCATCCTAGTGTTTTTTACCCAATTTGAGCTCGGTGGATGTTAAACGTATGGAGAAAATTGGTTTACAGTATTTCATGAAAACGTGCAGTTCAAATGGGTTGAAGGTATCGGGAGATACGATTAATTTGCATTTTCTATAAAAACGACTTGTATATAATTTCAATTTTCTAGCTTACCGCATTCTCAAGCTAGAGATCGCACAGAAGGACTGAGATCGGGTTTTGAAATTGTAGATTGATGATATTAACTTCTGTGTCATTCATTTTTTCTCCGAAACTTACAATTTAATAGCTTGCAAAATTCCACTTTTATTCTCTTAATTTGATGATACAATATTCGAAAAACATAAGAGAACTATTTTCCCTTTTGTAAAATAGTTTACAATGACTAACTTTCTTAAACTTCCAACAACTTTCAACAAATTTTGAAAATTGAAATTTCCTCTTATCTTGTATTCTGTGTATTATTCACGTTCCTAATTGCTTCAAGTGTCGGCATGGTTCCCTGGAGTACAGCACTACACAATTCGATCGAATATCTACTGTATATTTATCATAGTATGATATTCTATTTATGCAATTTATTATCTAGGTAAATTTCTGTAAGTAAAAGTCATAAACATAAATATCCTGGCAAGTTGATTTCGTTAAAATTGCTATTCCTATGGTTTTGTTGCCGTTGTTGTTTGTTTTTCAGCTATCTGTTTAGTCCTTCTGATTTTCTCTATCTCTCTGTATAACAATAAATATACGTTAGAAATTTCCGAAATACACATGAGAGCAATTTCTGCATACACAATTCAATTCTCAGAAATGAATGGGAATCGTGTGTAGTGCACACAAAATCTTACATTTCTATCCAAGAGGTTTCCTCCCAGTCTTCCATTCTCTGATGAAATTTTCCGATCATGTCTTAGACCATCAACCATATTGATTGTGTTGTGTGGTAAAATAAGAAAATAAGAATATAAAAAAAATAGAAATATTCAACCTCGATTTTTGCTTCTGTTTATTTTATTTTTTACAAATAAGAGGATCGCGAAACATTTTGCATAATTTACCGTCGAATAAGGATATGGGAGATAATATCCTTAGAATGGAGAAAATGTGCGATAGTGATATGAAAATTTATACGTGCAGAATATTCCTGTATGGATTTCATATTTAGAATATTTTAACTGAATTTGAAAGAAATATTTCCGAAGTGAAAATAATAGATTTTTGGAATGATAAAAACTTAGATTCGAATGGATCGATAATAGAAATGACAAATACTTCGATGTTTTTTAAACCAGCTTAATGTACCTCCACGAACTTATATTCTTTCCAGATAGGAGGTATAACAGTAGGGGCGGTTAATACCAGAGTCTACCCTGTCTGAACCTAGTTGAGATAATGGGGTTTCTAGTTTATGTATTTCTTATATACAATGAGTTTAAAGAAGGTGATTGTTTTTCGGCTATTTTGAATGTTGAATAAACTACTCTCAGATCACTCTTTCATTCAAAAGGTGAGCACAGTCTTCTCTCAACCTAATTTAAATTCCTTTAGACAAAAATGTGGGATAGCGCACTCTAACATTAACCGCCTCAGTTGCAATAGCGTAATTGCGATTTTCGTACCACTACGATAGAATTTTTCATAATAAATCAATAATAGTTAACCAAAAACCCATTTACAATTTGTCATGCCAAAATTTCGAAAGATTGCACTTCTAAGATTTGACCGGATTTTGTATTTTTGCATGGTCTTACCATTTCTATTTGAACTAGGTACCGAAGAAGAATCAATAAGCAGCCTAGACTGCATTGATAAAATCACGAACAAACTCGTAAACAATATAATCATTACTTACGAACAAAGTTGTCCTGTTCTACAAAAAAAAGGGCCAAACAAACACCTTGGTGGAACGAGGAACTAGCGGCAAAACGCAAGCAAACTAAGAAATTGTTCAACAGAGCAAAGACCTTTGGGAACTGGGACGAATACAGAGAGTCTCTAACCGAATATAACAATCTTCTAAAAAAGTTGAAAAAATAGTCTTGGAGAAGATTCTGTGAAGAGATAGATGACCTCCCAACGGCCTCAAGACTCCAAAAGGTGTTATCAAAAGACACCTCGATAAATATCGGACTTTTGGAGAAAACGGATGGGTCCTCGACTAAAAGCAGTATGGAAACACTTGAGGTGTTATTGGCAACACATTTCCCAGGCTGCGAAATAATAAATAACAATGAGGACTTAGAGGTGGAGGAAAGGACATATCGTCCAACTCCGCACAACAAAAGCATTGCTGGTAAAATCTTCACTTCGGAAAAGATAAGATGGGCGATCAACACCTTTAAGCCTTGCAAATCAGCCGGAGTAGATAAAATATTCCCGGCATTACTGCGGAAGAGGTTAGAGATCTTAATGCCAATAATGATAAGGATCTTTAAAGCCAGCTTTATTTGGGGATACATCCCGAAAATTTGGAGGAAAGCGAGAGTGGTATTTGTACCGAAGGCAGGGAATTGTCCCATTGATCAGCCTAAGTCATATCGTCCTATAAGTCTTATCTCCTTCTTCGTCAAAACGATGGAGAAGTTAGTGGACATACACATTAGAACAGGACCTAACAAGGTTCGTCTTAATACTAATCAACATGCCTACCAAAAGGGCAAATCAATAGAGTCAGCCCTTCACGGTTTGGTAAGACAAATCGAAAAGACAAAAGACTATAAAGAAATTGCACTTTGATCATTCCTAGATGTAGAAGGAGCATTTGACAATACTCGCCATGAAGCCATAATAGCGGCGGCCAGGAAAAAGGGTTTGGAAACGGCCCCGATTAGATGGATATATGCCATGCTAAGGAGCCGAATGGCAACCATAGATCTAGGTGAATATTGACTGCACAGACTTATAGAGCCTGTACCCAAGGTGGGGTACCATTGAACATCAACCCAAGTAAAACTTCTACTTCTACAATGGCGCTACAGCCCAAATCGGACCTTGGCCTCCTGATATTTAGGTTCCTTAACATTTTTCATTACTTATTGTGGAAGGGTTATTAGCCCTTCGCACAACCCTCTTTCTACGAATTTTTTTTTTTTCATTTTCGTAGATTGAGGTGACCAAGATATATCCAAGCAGGCAATATGCTGGAATTATATATTGCGCCGACCGGGATTTGAACTCACGACCTTCGCATTACAAGACTGGTTCGTGCACCTCTGAGGGGACAGGAGCCGGAGTCAATGGTCCTAACTTCTCGGTTTCAAAACCACTCGGCAAAGAAGCCACAATCTTACAGGCTGAACTAATTGCAATGGAGCTATGTATCCAAGAGAATATAGACCTAATCATCCTGGGGAAAAGGAACGATGTAACCTTAATATGGGTACCAGGACATATGGGAATTGAGGGAAACGAAGAGACTGATCGCTTTGCAAAAAACGACGCGGAAAAAAACTTTATTGGTCTAGAGCCATTCTGCGGAAAATCAAAAGGGCATCATAACTCTATACTTAGGAAGTGGGTTGAACAAGAACACAAATAGACTTCCAGGCTTATCAACCTCAAAAAAACTACTCCCACCACAAAAAAACAAAGCGTAGGATATCCTGAAATTCAGCAGGAGAGATATTAGTACTCTAATCGGCCTAATGACGGGGCACAGTGGAGTGAACCACCCCTCAATAATATAGGCTTAGCTGAAATCGACATCTGCCGCCTCTGTCTCGAAGACTTAGAAACGACAATGCATATCCTATGCCACTGTGAAGCAGTGGCAAGGAAAAGGCATAATCTTCTTGGGAAAGATTTCCTTTCCACCGAGGAACTAGCCAACATGGCTCCCTTACAGATACTCAGATTAGCCAAAGCTATTGAGTTATGGTAGGGTAAAGGGGCAATAATCGCACAATAGGCCGGAAAGACCGCAGTGCTCTCACGTGTTCCCCTAATATAAATAATAAATAATAATACCATTTCTAAACATAGAGGACTCCATACGGAACATAGGTATTGGAACTAATACCACTTAATAAATGGGATTAAAAAATATTAATTGAGAACGGGTCATTCGTAATAGCACGGTGATTCTAGATACAAAAAAAGTATCAGGAAAATGGGAGTTTAACTTGTATATGTGCACTCTGTCAAGTGTCACTTTGAACAAGTCGCAAAAATTACAAAGAATATTTAATTTCTTTATTTTTCAAGTATGTGGTCAATCGAACCATCAAACCACAGAAATTGAATCTAATATTGGGGATTTCAAAAGATTATTACATTATGGAATGCTTTGCGTAGGAGAGGTATTCCAGATAAAATCATAGCTATGATTAAAGAATTCTACGTAGATGCAAGCGGTAGCATTTTACATAGAGGAGAGCTGTTTGAACGGGTATCAGTCAAGGCTGCATATTTTCACCAGCCCTGTTTCTGGTGATAATAAATGACATCCTGAAAGCTGCACTGGAAGGTGGGGAAGAAAAAGGTCTTCAATGGAGACTATTTAACATCTTAAGTCACCTTGATTATGCGTTTGCTTGCACATAACCGTTCGGACTTAGAGTTCTAAATGCAAAGAGGCGGGACTGAAAATAAATGTGCGTAAAACCAAGTACATGCACATGGGCGCGAACACAAGCACACCGATTGTTCTTAACGGCCAGGATGTGGAAGAGGTGCAAGATTTTTGCCATCTCGGAAGCATTGTCAGCATGGACTAGGGAGCCGAAAAGGATATTGAGGCTCGTCTAAATAAAGCTCGTCAGCCCTTCGGTATCCTTTCCCCTTTCTGGAGGTTAAGGAAGATCTCCCTTCGCACGAAGCTGCGAGTTTTTGACGCATGCCTCAAATCCGTGTTGTTATATGGTTGTACTACGTGGAAAGTGACCGTTCGACTTACCAAGAAACTGCAAACTTTCGTGAACCAATGCCTCCGACGTATTTTAGGAATATTCTGTCCAGAAGTGATCTTCAACGACGAACTTTCGAGTACAACTGGGCAGACTAAAATTGGCATTGAAATTCAAAGGCCTAGTTGGCAGTAGATCGGTCGGGATGAAACCAGAGCGAAACAGGCTCTGGATTATAATCCTCAAGGAAGACGTCAGGTTGGTCGTTGTCGCTTTAAAAAAAAGTGTTGAAAACGACCCAGACACCTCAATTCGTCGCCGTGCTCAAGAACTCGACATCTCCACGTTCACACTGCAGCGAATATTGACGGAACATTTGGCTCTGCATGCAAACAAAGTGCAATTGATTGGGTCTTGGAAAACATGAATGATGATGGCGCTTTTTGCAAAATAGTCGTGTTTTCACACGAAGCTCATTTTCACATTAGCGGTTACGTTAATAAGCAAAATTGCCACATTTGGAGATCCGAAAACTTGCGAGTGATTCAGGAGAAGCCAACGCATTCACAACGATTGACTGTTTGGTGCGAATTGTGGTCCGGAGGCGCCATAGGGTATTACTTTTTCGAAAATGACAACGGAAGAACCGTAACAGAGTGCATTGTTTATCGTGTGTCTGTACGTGATAAACAATTTTTTGCTGCCGGAGATGAATTATGGTGACACGGATAACCTCTACTTTCAACAGGATGGTACTACGTGCCATACAAGTTCCGAAATAATCGAATTATTGCGCACAAAGTTCCCTGGTCGCATAATTTCGCATTTTGGAGACACCAATTGGCCATCGACATCTTGCAATTTAACATCATCAGACTTCTTCGTTTTAGGGTTATGTTAAGATTAAGGTCTCCACTGACCATCCGCAAACAATTGTAATTATTAAAGCGAACATTTAAGCCACAATCGCCAAAATAGAGCCCCAATTATGCGACAGAGTTATTGAAAATTTCGAGAAAATGATGAAGGTCTGCAAGCAAAGTCGAGGCGGCCATGTGACAAATTTGGTATTCCATACATAATGTCCATGTGTCTACTTTATAATGCAATACAAATTTCAGAAACGTCCAAAGAATTGTTCGGTTTATTCAAAAAACAATTTCTACACCTCTTCTTGATACATCATCATGTATGTTAAAATATATTTGTTGAAATACTATCGATACCATAGTGCACGAATCTGCTAAGTGCTATCTGTTGATTTTGAGATAAGCGCATTTGAAACATTGATTTGCCTCAAAGTTCTTATATGTGTTGTGAATTTTTACCTCTACCGGCAAGGTGCAGTATTGCCAATTCATCAGTTTATCACTTATACAACTGTGCATATAAAAACTTTATTTTGTCACCAAACTAAATTTTCCTCAAAATTGTCACTTAACACATCTGTGTGCAATGGTATCGATATAATATTAATGCATTGTGCAAGGATGCAACCCTTTAATGCATTATATTCACATTCAAGTCAGTTTAGTGTAAGTGAACGTTAGGGATCAAAGTTGTTTCAAAGGTCTAAACATTTTTCTTGAATCACTAGGGTTTAAAGCCGTCGTGAATCGGCAGTATGTACATTCCATAGTCTTGATGTTCGATTAATGAAGGACAGCTCATAATTCATTACATGTAAAAGTAAAATCTTAACAGTGAATTCATGAGCACGCGGAGCTTTGTGAGTACTCCTGGCGCAGTTCCTCGCTGCATTCACCATGGAAGTTAGATAGTATTTGCTGAGTACTCCGACATATGAGAGAGTCTTCCTTCTAGAAGCGTTAACAGAAATGTAGAGTATTTCTGTCGCAATTCATGATAAAGGTCTAAGTTCAGTGAGCAACGAACAACACGTTGCATTTCGATTTCACCGAAGTACGATAGGCTTCAGTAACATTGTCCAATTGAAATCCAGTATCACAACCTATGGCAGCAAATTTTACGAAAAGTTCTTTGTGCTTAACTCTATCAAAAGCTTTCGTAATGTCCTGAGCAAGTATCTGGCCGTTACAGAAGTTCCAGCATTCAGCCAAGAAGATCTCGAGTGAAACGTCCGAAACGAAATGCGTAATAGCTGTCATTAAAGCCTATGAATAACATAATATATCCCAAGCCTGTGGACGAAATTTTTCACATTGAGATATGGTACGTTGAGATTGATCGGAAAGGTTTCAAACACTCAAAGCAACAATTGACGATTGAATCGCTAGGATGTTAAATATGGACGCACGTTTGGCGGCTAACGAAAGGGAATCATGAGCACTGGGTGTTTCAAAACTTTTCCATCAACCTCGCCGTATCTCAATGGGTAAAATTTGTTTTACAGGCTTGGGATGTCTTATGTTATTCATAGTGTTTACTGTTTTGTGTAAGGTGATTATTCTCAATTCGAGACAACAAGAAATCAGCTCATTCCCAAGAAAGATTTACGTAAAAATATCGTAAGATACCATCAAATTGCAAATTTATCATCTTGAACATAATGATATTCTTAGTGACCATCAATATAGTTCCCACAAAAAACGTTCAACTGGGGATTCTTGACAGTTTTAACCGGGCGCTGGAACAACAGCATTCATCAATTTAGTAAATCTTGCATTGTCGCTCTGGACATTTCCATAGCGTTCGGTAAAGTATGCCTCACCGATTTTCAAGCCAAATTCAAGGGAATTTGAATCAGTGGATTGATAGCTTTTAAACCGATTGTTTAATTTGTGTCACATTGGATGTAATGTTCTCTTCCGATCTGGGCGTTCATATCTCCTGAGACGATAATAATGTTTCATGTCCGCTCTACTTCCTTTTCATCTACCACTCAACACTGAATCAAATTAATGGGCGCTTACGAACACTAAAAGGAACTCCTGCATGAACTTGATCGGAATGTTCAAAGTCTCAACAAACAGTAATAAAAGAACACTTGCACATGGTAAGCAAATAGAACGCACGATCATTGAATGTTCAAGGCCTTGAAAAAAAAAATTACACGGGCAGTGTAGAGAAGCAACAACACTCATGGACTCGTATGACAGGGAAAAGACCCGGAAGACGAGGAAATACTTTAAAGAAAGAAACAGCAACTACACGTATTGTCTGAGCCGAGAGGAAAAAGACTCGGACGATGAAGTAGTGCCTTATAGATGCAATTAACAGCGCTCGGCCGAGAAGGAAAAGATTCACACGAGAAGGGAAATGATTCGGCCGACAAGGGAAACATAAGAAGTCGAGCGTTTTTGATGTTCAAGTCAGTGGAGCGATGCTTTGAAACAAAGTCGATAGCTCTCATATGTTCAAAGAAGAAATGCTTTTCTTGAATTTATAATATAAATATTTGTATGGGAGGTGGTAGAAGGAGTGAAGCTGATAATTCTTCTAGCATTTATTACAATTATTAAAGGACGAACTCTGCCAAAATATGAACTTTGTACATTTTCCAGTTTTAATGGAAATCGACATAATGCATTTAACAAAATTATGCATTTGTATGGGAGGGAGTAGAAGAAGTGTAAGGACCAAAACAATTTTTTCCCCGTTATTGATATCTCCAATTTTATACCTTACACAAAATATCAAGTTGATAGCTTTAACAGTTTCGAAGAAAAATTATTTAAATCAAATTTCAAAATTTCGTGAAATTTGTATGGGAGGGGGTAGAAGGAGTAAGGTGAAGTTGATAATTATTTTTAAAATAAATTGCAATTATAGTAGAATTAATTCTGACAAAATTTCGTCTTTTCAGCTTTTTCTTTATCGGATCGAAACAAAATTTTTGGTCGCCAATGATATTTTTACTATTATACGTTCCAGAAAACTTCGAGTCAATAGCATCGGCAGTTTCGAAGAAAAATAATTTACTCGAAATTTCAAAATTTCGCGAAATTTGTATGGGAGGGGGTAAAAGGGGCCATGTAAAGTTGATATTTTATTCAAAACTGCAATTATAATAAAATTAAGCACCGCCAAAATTAAACATTTATATGGGAGGGGGTAGAAGGAGTGAGGGGATCGGATCAATATGTTGTGTTGATATTAATGATATACATATACATCTTTATACTTTTCTAGTCGACAGCTTAAATATGTAGTTTCAAAGAAAAATCAATTTCTTAAATTTCGGAATTTCATGAAATTTGTATGGGAGGGAGTTGAAGCAGTGGGAAGATGTAGCCTGTTTACAAATTTAAAGTTTCTTTTTTGCTAAAAATTACGCATAACAAGTTTCAGCACCATAGCTCAAAGCGTTCGAGAGTTATGTTATAGACAGACGAACACATAGACAGTCACTCTTAGCGTTACAAACGGCAAGGCGAACACAATATACTCTAAGATTTCATCTAGAGTATAAATATTAGCACCAACCTCAAAATAAGATAAGTCTCTGGAGCAACATAATAAAAAACAAGGCAATAAAAATCTTAAGTGTATTTTATTTAAAAAAAAAGTATGACCCGAATGGTCTTACGAACTCTTTGTATGTACAATCGCAATTCAAATTTAAAAAGTAACATTAAATGTCTTGTAGTAAAATAGTTGTACAAATATTTTTATTGATTCATTAATGCACTATTTTTTCTAACTAAAATTCCTACTATTCAGTAATAACTAGAAGATGAAGTAGTTCCAGTTCAGCAATTATTAAGAGGTACGTACGGACAGAGACTTACGCGAGGGCCGTTTGGACCAGAGGGAAAGTAAGAGGTGTTGTATGGCAACATGGTTGCGTCGCATTCAAATGAATCTGATCTATCAAATACCCCACCTCCTCCACAGCCTACTGCACTGCTCCCACCATTTCCGCCACTAGCTCCTCCATCACTGCATCCTTGATCACAAGTAAGACGTCCTGTTTCCTCCGCTCCTCTTTGCCATTTTCTTGGACGCTTTTCGCATTGCATTGACATTAACTTGTTTTGCAAAGCGTTCGTTGAACAGTATGATCCATTGTTGACATTGCGTTGATAACAATCATCCTGTAGTCCATTTCGTCTCAAACAATCATAGCCCGAGTGCCAAATAGAAGCACGTAATTCGCGACTTTTGCATCTGCGCAACTGAAAAATACAGAATTTAATACTGATACTTCGAGATTTTTTTTTTAATAATATCAACCATTTTATAGATTACACTTCAAAAGTTTATACTAAATAGTAAAATAATTAAAAGAAAATTTTGCCCAAGAATTTGGAGATTTTTTATTTTACTGAAATTTTTTATTTGATTTTTGAATTATTTTTATGTAAATAATTTTTTTAAATCATGATTTATTTTTTTGTTATGCTCTTTTGCAAAATTTTAAACTTAAAACATTCAAAGATGATATCAGAATAAGATTTTTATTAGGAATTAATTTTGACTGTTTTTCTTGTTTTACTTAATTCAGCCTGTTTAGTTTGATTTTTGTTTGAAATTTTAAGTAACGCAAAGTATGAATATTTACAAGTTGGCATTCATAAATTGATTAAGTGTTTTCGGCGCTTAATGTTATAAATAGTGAAACTTCAAACAATAAGTTCATATATCGGTATTATGTTTTTATATTTAACATATTTTTTTAATTGTATTAATTTAGAGGGATTCTTTCATGGAAACAACCCAATTAACAACATACTTGTACTTGTATGTAATATTATAAAAGTCCTTATGCCAGAAGAATCCTTTCTTAGCAAAAATATGTGATTCACACACACGGATGTAAATTTTTGTGATTTCTGTAGAAGAAATCATTTCGTTTATGGTTGTTTTCAATAATAACTAATCTCAATCCAAATAAGTGTTCTCTTGATTAATAAATATACTTAACTCTCGCAATCAAATAGTCGTACGTTTACAAATTTTATTATAGAGAAGTTTTATTATCTTACTCCATTTTCCTTAGCTTCACATTTCATCTTTTCAGAATTATCTTAAGATTTTTTTTGTAATGGGAAACTTCAATATCAGTAATTCTGCCTTTTCATGAATGTTCTATCTACCTAATTATTAGTAGCGACTCGTGATATTTTCAGCTAGATCCGGTTACCGCTTTCTGTAATCACTTAATTCACATTTATCATACCTTATTCTTCAATGGCTTCCAAGCCCAATTCGAACTTTGCTCTCCCAACCTTCGCATTCCTTAACTGTTTTCATTTGTTACTTCGGAATCGTTTTTAGCCCTTTTATCTGCGAACATTTCAAGTTTCGTGACTGAGGCAGTCTGCTTGAATTATACGTTGACCGAGATTTGAACTCACGACGCTCGCACTAAAGACTAACACGTTATCCACTAAGCTACATTCAGCTTGCTTTTATATGTAGGTCTAAAATAAATAAGCAGAATGTGGCTATGTTATGCGCTTAAATGCATTAATCTTCTACTTCTACAATGGCACTACAGCCCAAATCGGACCTTGGCCTCCTAAAATTCATGTTCCTTAACATTTTTCATTACTTATTGTGGAATGGTTGTTAGCTCTTCGCACAACCCACTTTCTACAAATTTTCCATTTTCGCAGGACCAAGGTATATCCAAGCAGGCAATGTGCTGGAACTATATATTGCGTCGACCGGGATTTGAGCTCACGACCTTCGCGTTACAAGACTAACACGCTACCCACAAGGCTACACCCTAGCTACCTTTAATCACTTAAACAAAATTTGTTAATCGAACCCCTAAAAAGTTTACTCTACTGCGAGCGATATTTATATTACTTAGTTAACTCGACTACAAAGGGAATTATATTTAAGTCCGGATGATGAGATGAAACGCAAATTAAATTTTACTCTATTCAGATTATGTACAGTTCACACTAAATAATCGTTTCTTCAGCTCGGCTTTACTACAACCATATAATCCATGTTCTCATGTATGCTAAACGCTACTGAACAACGAAATAATACACGCCCAGCCTTTTGCATTCAAATTTAACAATTTGAGTCCTTTTTTCCAAAAACCTGAAAATTCAACTGCAAAACAATTACCATAAAAGGATTTCGTGCGAATTTTCATCGGACTTATGAAGCCGACAACCACAAAAAAAAGCAGATAAATATTCAGCGTCTGAAATTGCTTTCAATTCGACAATGAAGGACGCTAATAACGAACCTGTCGAGAGAACGCAATACAAGGCTACAACGACGACAAAACCGATTTAAATTATTTAAAAGAGACCATCGAAAACGATTTCTTAAAACAAACAAATTGCGAATTTTTCTGTCCTGTTCGAAAAATTTTCTCTCTTAAAATATTGAAGGCGATTCGAAAGGAAAGCACGAAATCGTCTGCTCTTACCTTCGCACAGGAGCTGCGCTATTACATACCACCCAATAACAAACAGAATTTCTTACGTGCTCATGAAAATTTAATTCCAATCGATCGATGTTTCGCCGCAAAGGAACATCAGCCAACGGGCACGGAAAGGACGACTCCATAAGAAATCCAATTCCATTGCTTCGTTAACATCCACGAAAAATGATTAGAATTCTATGTCCCAGAGGCATTTCCATCAACCTCCCGAACAGATTGGATGTCAGGATATATACATATAGAGCAAGATTTTTATATCCATGAAAATTGCAGTAGTCCTGTATCTTCATCGTCATATCTCTATATATACAAATATATCGGCCGTATAGATAGTCTCCATCAAGGATCAATTTTAACGTTCACATTCTAAGGTACGTGTCGGACAGGACGTTAGATCTCTAAAGTCAACGTCTAATTGAATTCCTTTCACGTAGTAACATCAGGACAACTACCCGCACACGCATTTCATAGAAAATGCCGATCCCGACCTTTCAAGTTTCCAGGACTAAATTATTAAATCGAGTGTTTCCTACGGAAAAGTACACTTTTCTTTTGTCAGAGCATCAAATTTAGTTTCGGATTCTTCAAACAAAATGAAAAGTTTCTTTTCACGTATGAAATGTATTTCACTTATTTTATTTTTTATTTGTTGGAAGAGAATAAGTAAATTGGTTTTAAAAATTCAAAACGGAATAACACGAAGAAAGGAATTTTTGAGTGATGTTGGAACTTGGAGTATCTTTAGGAACAAGCAAAGCAGATTGAAGAGAAAATAAAAGAAAAACCATGTATACTAAGTTTTTCGTAAAAATTGGCTTTGTAAAAAAAATAGCGTAAGTTGTCTAAATTATAATACTTGAAATATGCAAGGAAATATATGCTGGAAAAAGACTCGTACTTGCTTTGTAGGTAAAACGAGAGAAATTTTAAGGTTTTAAGAAATTACCTTATCTCAATTTCCTTAGAGTGTTCAATAGTGGTATCTTTATGGTAGGAGATGGAAGATAATTGAGAGATTTAATTATAAGATTGTGCTATTTGTTTCATAGTTTTTAAGGAAATTTCTGAACAGAATTTTCCATTATAGAAGTTGTAGAAAAGGTTATTAAATATCATTGTTGAAAATTATATGGTAAATTACCAATTCCGAAATTCAAAATATTTGATACAAAATTCATGAAATACGAAAATTTGTACGATTTATATGCAAAATGGTAAGAAGGGTGTGGATAAGTTAATAAGTTTTAAAATGTAATTGCGCTTCATGTGAGATTATTTGTGCTAAATTTCATGTTTGCAGCTTTAATAATTTTAAAGAAAATCGATAAATTCACTACTCATGGAAGTGGAAATGGCACAGTGATCGTGTACAGACGCGATTTGTTTTACTTAGATTAATTCTATTTTAATTTGTTTTTTTGTTGTTTTTGATTATACATACTTATTTTCGTATTTATGCCTTTATTTCTAAATTTGTATGCAGTGTGATTTTGTGTTCAAATTGATAAAATTTAATTATGTGCGCGTCGGCATCGGTAGCATAATTGAAGGCTAAGTTTCAGCTTGCAGTCCGGCATTTGCAGCGTTTTGTTGTTGCCCGTGATAAGACCTAGAACTGCACGGTTATATAGCAGTTCAAAGCTCTTGACTTCGAGGTAGCGCGTTTCATGACTAAAATAGCCTAAAAATGCAAAAAAAAAAAATCCGTCTGTCTGTACGCCGTCCGCCGTACGCCGTACGCCGTACGCCGACGTGTACGCTCAGCGCACATTAACTCCCAAACCCTTCAAGATAGAAAGTTCATTTTTGGAGGGATTGTAGGTAGTTGAGGATCTCAGGCGGATACCAATTTTGGGGGGTGTACAAGTTCAGGGGGAGGCAGGGGGAGCGCTTAAACCGAAAAATACGAATTCAAATATCTCAACCATGGTTACAGATAGGAAGCTAAAAATCAACATACATATACAGGAGTTTGTGGGATAGCTTCTAAAAATAACTTAATTTTTTTGTCCATTGGCGTGCGAAAAGGGAGGGCTAAGAACCAATTGTCGGCCGAATTTTTTTTTCAAATGATTATATCTTCGAAATTACTTCCCATAAAAAATTTATATTTTGAGACCATCAAGATAGTATATATAGATCTACTAGAAGCAGTTTAGATAGAAGCTAATTAGTGAAAGAAGGAGGGTCAGGGGGGGTGCAAAGAAAAACACTTAAATGTAATTGATACTTAAAATGTATACTAAACTTTACTAGCGACATATGAAAAAAATATAAAATGTGGACATTATAGTAGTGGGGGGAAATGGGGAGCATTTCAAAAATGGCGCACTTTCCAAAACTACAAATCATTAAATCTCAAAATTGAGTACAGATATCAAATCAAAAATTTGTCAGATTATAGAGCTATATAATTTTTAATTTTGGTAAAAAATTTGAGTTGTGGGGTGTAAGGGGAGGGAGGTGGAAAGCGAAAATGTTGAAAATTTTGAGTGATTTTTTTATGGCTCTGGTAAAAGATACAAAGTTTAAATTTTGCATGTCGACACATCTGTTTGATATAGATAGAAAAAAAATTATAATTTGTTCCAAAATTGTTATGCTCCGAAGTGGGGGTCTAACGTGCACAAGGTGTTTCATGTGGAATGAAAAAAACACATAAACTGAAAATTTTTTAATGAAATTTTTGGGCAGAAACTTGAAAATTTGGGAAATGCATTTAAAAAAAATCGCTAAAAGTTTGAAATATTAACTGGTCGAATATTTTTAAAACTTTTACTCTCTCCCATACAAAATTATTTTTTCGACCAATTTTAAGAAATCAATTATCACCTAACTATCAAAAGCTATCAATTTGAAATTTTGCACAAAAACTTAGAAAAATAGTTAAGATAAAATTAAGGTAAAAGTTTTTAAATCATGCTTGCCGTTCTACCCCCTCCCATACAAAAGCAAGATTTCGACCAATTTCATTAAATCAACTAATAACCAACAAATTAAAAGCTACGAACTTGAAATTTTGTACGAGTACCTTACAACAGAAAAGAAAGAAAATCCCATCACAAATTTTACGATTCCCCTACCTCTTCTACCCCCTCCCATACAAAATAATTTTTTCGAGCATTTTGAAGAAATCAGTTATCAGATATCTCTTAAAAGCTATCAATTTCAAATTTTGCACGAAAACTTATAAAAGTAATTCAAATGAAGTTGCTTTAAAAGTTTTGAAATTGCGCTTACCGTTCTACCCCCTCCCATACAAAACTATGATTTCGACCAATTTCATTAAATCAACTAATAACTAACAAACTAAAAGCTACGAACTTGAAATTTTATACAAGCACCTTACAAGAGAAGCGAAATAAAACTGCATATCAAATTTTACGATTCCTCTACCTTCTCTACCCCTTCCCATACAAATGTTCGGTTTCGTGAATGTAAAATACACCGAATTTTATGAAAATTCTATGCAACTTCGTCTATGATACACATTCTATACAGAGAATATTGGACGTGATTCAAGCAATTATTAAAAGGCTGTTAACATCCACCCACCCTTGCTATTACCCCTCCTCCTCCCCTCATAAAAACCCAAACTTGCAGAAACGAATGAAATATTGTTAAATTGACAACAGCCCTGCCCAAGAAACCCCTTTGCACTTATCTTTTCCTAACCACTTTAACCTGCATATTGACTTTCCACTCATCCGCAACTTGTCCCAAGAATAATAAAGTTTCGCCCGACTTGTTGGCAGTTTATTTATTTTTTTTTTTCAATATTATTTATTTAGGTAATCTTATTAACCAATTCTTCTTTTTGATGCCCTAGAAAAATCTAAAAGTTAAATTTTTTCGTACATTATCCTAGATATTTGTTTTTTCTCTTCTATCCTTTTATGTTTTTTTCTTATTTGTTTATTTTGCTATTATTTTTATTTCTTTATTTTTTCTTTTTGCTCCCTAAAGTCAGAGTCTTGTTGATGGTCAACTTCACTATTGATCAAATTAATGTTCGGGGACTTCTACATCTACACTGGCGCTACAACCCAAATAGGACCTTGGCCTCCGGATATTCAGGTTACTTAGCATTTTATATTACTTATTGTGGAAGGGTTGTTTGCCCTTCGCACAACCCTCTTTTTACAAATTTTTCATTTTCGTAGATTGAGGTGACCAAGGTGTATCCAAGCAGGCAATGTGCTGGAATTATATATTGCGTCGACCGGGATTTGAACTCACGATCTTCGCATTGTAGGCCAACACGCTACCTACTAGGCTACACCCTAGTGTTCGGGGACTGAACTCTGCCTATTTCTTGTTACACATCCATATCTAAACTGAAAGACCGGATATTCTAGTGCTTGGTGAATGTAAGGTTTACCAGGAAATGAATAGTTTTATTCTATTCCCGGATATCACCTTATTCCCATATTCTTTCGCCAACGGGGTGTCGCACCTTACATCCGCGATGATATGTCTTTCCAATTAGTTCCCTATTCGTGGAACTGCTCCAATACAGAATTTAATTATATCTGGATACAATTGCTGGTCCAATGTCATGTACTTCTGTTATGTGTATAGAAGCCCAGCTATGACTGCAGTGAAAACTTTATTAGAACTGGATGGGTTAATCGAATCTATCCAGTCAATAAACACTACAAACCCCGACGCTGAAATCGTTATCGCGGCACTCCTCTACTACGTACCAGGAGGGGCATGATACTGAGCTTTTTGCCCCTATAAACGATTTAGCAAAGCTGGTAGATGAGCCCACTGGTTAACAAATATTATGGAACATTTTTCCAACCTTCTTAACATTTTTTTCACCAGCCAGCCTGGCAAATATTTTGTCTCTGTCATATCACCATCGCTAATTGGAAACACGGATCAGTTTTTGATTCGTGCGGAATTTCCAGGTAGAGCACTTACACCGCTGACAATCAAGGGGCCTCGAAGAAATATTTGCCATTTCAAAAGCGCCAAAAGAGCCAATGGGGGGGGGGGACAGAGAACTCTTTAATGCGTCAAGAAATACCTGTAAATACATAATTAATCATGTTCAATTTCAGCATGACCAGAAACTTCGACGGAAAATCCTTGAATGCCCAAAAGGCTCGAGATCTTACTGATCATTCGTCAAAACGGTCAACAGCAATTTCATTTCTTCATCAATACCAACTCTTGTTGATGGCGACCGTACCGTTATTGATTCTGTCAAAAAAGCTAAATTACTAGCAGTAAGTTTCGCTAGAAACTCACGCCTTCCACAAGCAAAGAACCCCGCTGACTACCGTCCGATAACCATTACTTCAGTGCTCTCGAAAGTAATGGAAACTGCTGTCAATAGCAAAACCGTTGAACATCTCGAAGATAACCAGCTAATCTATGATCGTCAGTAAGGATTCCGTTCTGGAAGGTCGACCTTAGATGTTTTGGTCTAATTGACAGATCTTTGGAACTGATGCATATTTATTATTTATTTATATTAGGGGAACACGTGAGAGCACTGCGGCCTTTTTGGCCTATTGTGCGATTATTGCCCCTATACCCTACCATAACTCAATAGCTTTAGCTAATCTGAGTATCTGTAAGGGAGCCATGTTGGCTAGTTCCTCGGTGGAAATGAAACGTTTCCCCAGAAGATTATGCCTTTTCCTTGCCACTGAGAAGCAGTGGATAGGATATGTATTGTCGTTTCTGAGTCTTCGAGACAGAGGCGGCAGATGTCGGTGCCCCGTCATTAGGCCGATTAGAGTACTAATATCGCTCTTTTTGAATTTCAGGATATTCTCCACTTTGTTTTTTTGTGGTATGCTTAGTTTTTTTGAGGTTGATAAGCCTGGAAGTCTATTCCAGTAGATTTTGTGTTCTTGTTCAACCCACTTCTTAAGTATCGAGCTTTGATGCCCTTTTGATTTTCCGCAGAATGGCTCTGGACCAATAAAATTTTTTTCCGCGCCATTTTTTGGAAGGCGATCAGCCTCTTCGTTTCCCTCAATTCCCATATGTCCTGGTACCCACATTAAGGTTACGTCGTTCCTTTTCCCCAGGATGATTAGGTCTTGAAGACAGTCCCAAACTAACCTCGATCCGTGTTTATTGGATGCTAGGGCTTGAGACCCGCCTGACTATCTGATAGGATATAAATTGATTTGTTGCGATGAGCTCTCCTCATATTCTCTTGGATACATAGCTCCATTGCAGATAGTTCAGCCTGGAAGATTGTGGCTTCTTTGCCGAGTGGTTTTGAAACCGAGAAGTCCATTTCAGGTAGCGTGGATTGCCAGTCCTTGCGTTCTATGATTATAACTTTGAAGGGGGTTTCAAAGTTAAATTTTGTAGGCATAGTGTCCGATATGTGGAGGTTAGAACCTCCAATTTTGGGTTTCTTAGGATTTTGAGGTGGCCTCTAAAATCCCCTGGTTTGTACTTGTTTTCCCTCTGTATGTGTAACACCCCTTTGATAGCTTTTTATTTGTAGATGTATCGAAGGGATGTTAAGGAACATTTCCATTGCCACTGTGGGACAGGTTTTCATAGCTCCTGTGATACATGCATACTTAAACACGGCGAAGGTCAAGTTCTTGCACTTGACATTGCAAAAGCTTTTGACAGAGTTTGATATGAATGTCTCATAGGTGAGGTTAGAGCCATAGGTCTTATTGCTACCCTTGTTCAATGGATTGAGAGTTTTGAACGCACTATATGGGTAGTACTAGATGGCGTTACCTTTTCCTTATCTGCAACTGTTTTCGTAGTTTTCATCAACGACCTTCCGTCGTCCGCTCTTAATCCAATCCATAGTTTTGCGAATGACAGTACTTTAGATAACATCTATGAATTTAACTCAAAACAAGCATTCTATTGCTTTCAATCGCATCATTCCGTTCGCTGAACTCGGATCTTAGCTTAATCCTGGAATGGAGCAGGAGAAATAGAGTAGAGCTCAACGCCTCTAAAACACAGGCCTGTTAGCTATCCTTCAAACGTGATGTTCTAGTGTTATCTCAAATTGTGATCATTAAAATTAATGACCACCTGAATTGGGCCCACCACATCTTTGTTTTTTTTTACCTTCTACTCCTCTAAACATTTAGGTGTTCTCGAAAGTGCAAAAAGTATTTCACGCCGAACGACCTCGTAGGCATCTGTAAGGTATACATTAGACCACGTGTAGAGTACCATTCGCATGTTTGGGCTAGGGCACCCAAATCACACCTCGCGTTGCTCGACCGTATTCAAAAACATAACAGGACTACGATTGGCCGTAAAGTCCAATCGTGCGATACTCTAGAAGAAACAGAAATTTTTTTATTTTAAGAAATTTTGTAGGGGAAGTGGAAGAGGGGGTGACAACATTGAACTATTTTATTCACATCACGCTATGGTTGCTATCAAAATGTTTTCTCAATCAAATTCCTGTTAAGACCCCTACAGGGGCATAGGACAGAAACAACTCTCTTCCTGCAGCTATCTTTGGAGTTAGCGACTCCACGGACCTGAGCTAACTATCCCCCTCTGGGATGGGGGCTGTAGAATTCACCCACAGCCAGTCCTGCTTGCCCTAAAAATGGCAAATGGACATTCACTGGATCATGGGCTTATCACCCGTGATCTTAAGACCTAAATGATACGAGAAACGGATACATCGCCTCGGAAAATGTTTTCTAATGTTTTCTAATTTAATGAGTACTGAGAAAATGAGTGTAATGGATTTAGTCAAATTGTGCAGTTTGTATGAGAGGTGGTAAAAGGAGTGTGGAGTTATTAATGACTTATTTAGAAATAACTGTTAACATCATTCAATTGACATATTTTAAATTGCAGATCAGTAGTATTCAAACTTTTCAGGAAAATCGACTTTATGTAAAGTTGTTGAATTGTGTCAAATTGTATGGGAGGGGGTAGAAGGAGTGAAGCTAATCGCGTAATTTTTTTTGTCTTACTAATAATTCTAAATAAATATTTTGTGCATAATTTCAGCTCGATAAATTTCATAAATACTGAGTAAATTGGTTTATAGTATTTTATGAAAAAATGCAGTTTGCATGGGAGGGGCTGGAAGGAAGGGGAGAACTCAAATAATTTTTATACAGTAGATTGGAAGTATTATAAAAGTAATATATACCAAATTTCAGATCAATAGCTTTTATGCTTTTTGAAAAAATCCGTTTATTGTCGAATTGCGAAATTGTGTCATTTTGTATGGGAGGGGGTAGAAGGGGTGAAGCTAATCGTCTAATTCTTTTTGGTTTTACTAATAATTCTAAATAAATATTTATTGCGCAATTTCAAATCGATAAATTATATACGCACTGAGTAAATTGGTTTAGAGAATTTCATGAAAATTGCAGTTGGTATGGGAGGTGGTGGAAGGAGGTGTCCACAAATAATTTTTATAAAGTAGAATAGAATAATCATATTATGTACCAAATTTTAGATCATTAGCATTTATACTTTTTGAGAAAAGCCGTTTATTGATAGATTGGGTAATTGTGTCATTTTGTATAGGAGAGGGTAGAAGGGGTGGAGCGATTTGTTCTTAGTTTTTTGTCAAAAATGACGTGTACAAAAAATTTGAACTTTCTAGATCAACGCATTCTCAAGCTAGAGAGGACACTGAAGGACGAACGGGCGGACATTCGGTTTTGAGATTTTCGAGCGATCATGTATCATTCATTTTTTTTTCCAAGCCTTATTTTTAGCGTTACAAACTTTATAGCATACTTATGTTACTCTCAGATTTCATCTAGAGTATAAATATGCGTTCCGATTGATAGGAGATGAGACCATTATGTCTTCTATCGATTCTCTCCAGCAACGCAGAAATGTCGGAGTACTCAGTATTTATTATCGTTACTTCACGGTGCATACAGTGCGAAACTAAGTGCACTCATTCCTCCACTCTATAATTTTCCCCAAGATACTCGTCAAGCGGAACGCGCACACTAGTACACCATTAGGCCTATGCCTTTTCGTACAGTGAAATATAGGCAGTCATTCGTTACTCGAACATCAAGACTTTGGAACACATTTCAAGCCAAAGTGTTTCCCAACAAGTACAACCTCCAGTGCTTCAAAAGTAATGTGCACTATCACTTTCGTTTTTCTCCACTCAAATTAAATTGACCTAACTTTAGTTTTTATACACTAGATGAAATCTGAGAGTATATTGTGTTTGCCTTACCGTTTGTAACGCTAAGAAATAACGCTCGCACAGAGCCGCCAAGGGTACAGAAATATTTGTTGTCGGTCAAAAACCTCGATTCCTAGTGACCGTCTGTCTGTCTGTCCGTCTGTCTGTCTGTCTACAGCATAACTCTCGAAAGCTTTGAGCTATAGTGCTAAAAATTTTTCTGTGTCATTTTTAGCAAAAAAGTAGCTTTAAGTTCGTGAATGGGCCACATCCCCCACTCCTTCTACCCCCTCCCATACAAATTTCATGAAATTTCGAAAAATTAAGAAATTGATTTTCTTTGAAACTATATAAGCTATCGACTTGAAATTTAAGTCAAAGTATTATGTTATAGATGTCATTAATACCACGATCCCTTTACTCCTTCTACCGCCTCCCACACAAATGGTCAATTTTGAAAAATACATATTTTCGATTTTCATCGAAACTAGTAAAGCTGAAAAAACAAAATTTTGTCAGAATTAATTCTACTATAATTGCAATTTATTTTGAAAATAATTATCAACTTCACCTTACTCCTTCTACATCCTCCCATACAAATTTCAAAATTTTAAATTTAAATGAAATTATTTTTCTTCGAAACTGTTAAAGCTATCAAGTTGATATTTTGTATAAAGTATACAAATAGAAATATTAATAATGCGAAAAAAATTTGTTTTGATCTGTACACTCCTTCTACCCCCTCCCATACAAATGCAGAATTTTTGTTAAATGCATTTCATCGATTTCCATTCAAACCAGAAAAAGTTTAAACTTCAAATTTTGCCAGAATTCGTTTTTTAAGAATTGAAATAAGTGTTAAGAAAAATTATCAGCTCCGCTTCACTCCTTCTACCACCTCCCACACAAATATCTCTATTATAAATTCAAGAAAAGCATTTCTCCTTCAAGTTTATGAGAGCTATCGACTTTGAAATTGAATCAAAGCATGGTGATAAGGATGATGATAAGCAGTTTCAAAATCATCTTAAACGCTCCACTTCCTCTGCCACCTCCCATACAAATGCCTCAATTTAAGAAAAACTATGACCAATTTCTTTTAAAATAATGAAATCTAAAAACTTTAAATTCAGCAAAAAACGTTTTGCATGCCATGTCCGGTGTCATATACGAAAAATACAAACCTTCCCCTCTACTTCTACCACCTCCCGTGCAAAAGTCTCTATTCACTATTCGAAATAATTTGAGATGACATATTTTCCGGTATATTAAAGTCATTTCCATCTCATCTAGAGTATCATATATGATTGGGCTTTAAGCCCAATCATAATTCTGTTATGTTTTTAACTTATAATTTTTTTAGAAATTTGTAATTCAGAAAGTAGTAGAAGAAATGAATGTTTGGCAAAGGTATTTATACCGATCGAATTTATCAAATTTTTACGTAAAAGAAACAAAAATCATTTCCCTTTCCAGGAATTTATTACATTATAAAAACTCAGACCATCCAAAAATTACCTTAAATTTATGAAAAAAATTTGTCATCGAAAAACAAACCACATTTCATTCATACCTACCAAACTTTCGCAAATACGAACCGACTTCATGAAGTCTAACTTTCTCAAAAGTTTTGATTGACAACATCCAATTGACCCAATCCATAATGCGCTTGAATGCCAAAAAGGAACAAAAACAAGTTGCGAAAAAAACATTTTCATAACAATTATTGATCCCTACGTATCCATCATACTTTATGGTTCGTCGAATCAACGGCACAACGGATTTGACTGAAAACCTTTTAAAAATCGATTGTCACAACAATTTTTCAACCTTATCATTCTTCACGCTGTCGTGTCCCCATGGAGAGAAAAATAAAAATTGGATGGAAAAAGTAAAAATAAAATCCTATTCAGTCGGGTTGAAAAACGAGCGAAAATTTATCGTTGGACGTAATTACATTGTCATAGCATATCAGAGCAGCAGCGTTTGCAAGATGTCACGAACCACCCTGGAGATGAGGCTATCGGTGGACTCGCGAATGAGCTAATAAATTATTCAAAATTTTTATAACTGAGGAGTCGCTGCGATAGTAAAGCCATCCATGCGAAAACCATATTATGGCTTCACGCTTCGTTTTACTTTATCATCCTTAAAGGATATCTTGACACTATAAATGACAGTAGATAGGATGATAGGATACATATAGATGTTCATGTAGCTTACACCGAACTCACCTTTTCCAGAGAGCTCATTTCTAATTACCGTATAGACGATGTTTGACAAGGATGAGCTGAAGGCAACAGGATAACGATGCCAATGACTCATTGGTTTTTGTTCTCCACAGTCGTAGTTGGTAGTCGTTCGAATGGTTTAGCAATGCGTGTGCTTTGTAATTGGCACGAAGAACACTCTCTTCCGTGCTGAATGGATTGGGAAAGGTCCTGGTGCTCTATCCTGGAACATAGTAGACCTTCAGAATATCCACTTGAGTTTATATGGTACTCTAAGTGAGACACAAAGTACTGTCAACGAGGGTTTCAAGTGGTTCTATGGTCGCACGTAGGCATCATCTCACTTTTATTATCGGTTAGGAAAGGTGCAAGTGGTGTGCTTCAATTTCTTTTTCGAGAGCTTACGTATTTATTATATACACATATCGTATAATAATTGAGATATACCTATGGCAAATAGCATGAGCTATTTTTAGGTAAATGCGAGTGTTATGTCTGGTGAGGAATCCTTAAGGATCATGTTTCTCTAATTGAAAAGAGTAAGATATTTCGATGTTTTTATGTGAGATTTCAAAATTTCGCAGAAAATAGTGAAAATGTTATTCTTCTTCATTTTCCATGTCAATTGAAGAGAAGGAAATTAAAAATTATATCGATCTAAGTCCTGATCCCACTTAATTAAAAAAAAAACTATCTCACTAATTGGTACACATACTTTATACTTCTAACCTTTGAATGATAGAAATGAGATAGGTTCTTCAATTTATTATGCACATACAACGAAGATAGCTAGCAATAGCTCTGAAAATATTTTCTAATAATAATTTTGCCAATTTGAGCTGATTTTTTCTATATACAATCATGATTTTTAAAGATTCGTCTGTTCAATAATTTAGGAAAATTAATTAATTAATAACAATATAGTTTTCTTTAATGAAAAACATTACAATACAATAGATCATGTTAACTGTGAAGTTCGTAGGGTAACTTGGTAATTCTACATATGTATGAAGTTCGTTAGAAATATTACAAGTGGGCAATACTAGGTACACCCAAGGAGGATATACCCACGTTAAATTGTCCGAAACAATCGTCAAATTTTCGAAAGTATTGTATTGCTATCCTTTTCTGGCATACTTAAGCCCAATTCAAATGTCTCTGTCCCGCGTTAAATTGTACGTCGTTAAAGTGATTGGCTTAGACACGATCCAAAAACTAATAAAAATTGAAAAAATCAAGATTTCTGAAATAAAACATCAAACTCCATTACACTGAAAATGACTCTATTGCTGACTGAACATTAGTAATCAAGAGAGAATACAAATCACGGTTTTTTTTTTGTAAAAGTTTGAAGCCAAGTTAAGACGCCATTTTCGAAAATTTCCGAATCAAAAAGTATTCCCACATGAGACAGCATATCAGGTACTCCGTTTTATATATCCTCCTTGGGTACACCTTAGAAAAGAGAGAATAGTACCGGGTGTTACGCAAAATAGACGGCATTTATGTGAATGAGGCAATCAATTCTTAACATCGTGGTTGAAAGTTTCTTACAGATTAATTTTATGCTAGAATTGTCCTGTAACACTTCTTGATTAATGTAATTTTCAGGATTTTTATCTCATAACTAATGCTTCACATACATTTCAAATCGTTATACAGATTTTAAAAATTTTAAATCGTTATACAGATCTCGATAGTGCAAAAAAATATTATTTATTCTTAAGGCCTATAATGTTGCTGTGGGCTTTCCACAAAATGATTCTAAAAATGTATAAAACCGATGTATATTCTTACCTCGATACAGATGGAGTCTTGAATACACATAAAATTATTTTTACCTTTTTTTTTTCTTTGCATAATAGTTGAACCTTGGAGTTTTTGGCGGTTCAACAAAATATGCATTTTTAAAGAAATTCCCCTCATTTAAAAATTAAATTTTTACCAAAAGTTTGAATCAAAAAATGTTAACTAAATGAAGAGTTTTGAATCGATCACTGAAAGCTCCTTTCATAGATTTCAATGTTCTAAATATTTTCGCAATGTGAATAACTCAATGTTTTATGTGCTGAAGTCACCTCTACCCCAAATTTGAAAATACCATTTCGCAAACAACATCTTTATTACGCTTTATATATATATAACTTCTAAGACTGTTTATATGCTTCTATTATAAAAATAATTCAGATTTCGGTGAAAATCATACGATCATAATTAGGTTTTCAACTTTCATAGCTCTAATTTAAAGCAAAGGAAAAATTTTCTTCGATCCTATCCATCTATATATGTCATCTCCGCTAGTATTGTAATAGAGAAATAATTTGAAAATGAAATAATGAAACTATTTTATATATTTTAAAAATGCTAACCGCGTATCTTATACGAAAAGGAAAGACATTTTATAATGCGCAGCTTATTGTTATTGCTGAATAAGTCAAAAATAAATAACTAAAAATAATTTCTCCTTTTAGAAATATTTATTTATATTATAAAATATGTATGGTTAATTTTGCCAAACTCAGTCCATAACTTAAAATCTGTGTAATGTAATGAAAGAAGCCAATGTTTTACATTAGGAATTCCTTATACACGATTTTCTTTGTGATGGATTTCCCATTGGGTTTATTTTTAAATAGCTTCAGATCTTCTTGGTTTTAAATAACTTCAAGTCTTCTTGTGTTTGAACTCCGCTCATAGCAACATAGAGTTGTCCATGTGAAAATAAATTGGACAATGCAAATGTGAAGTATGCTAAAAAAAATATATTTAAAAACATAATATGAGTACGATTGGGCATAAAGCCCAATCGTGCGATACTCTAGATGAAAGAGAAATTTCTGTAGAGGAAGTGGTAGAGGGGGTGACTCCATTGAACTAATTTTTTTTACATGACGTTAAGGTTGCTATCATAATGTTTTATGCAAAATTTAGAGTTTAAAAATTTAATAGGTACTGAGAAAATTAGTGTATTGGATATAGTGAAGTAGGGCAGTTTGTATGGAAGGTGATAGAAGGAGGGGCGAGTTTTTAAAGAATTTTCAGAAATAACTATAAACATCATGCTTTTGACATGTTTTAAATTACAGATCAGTAGCATTTATACTTTTCAAGAAAATCGACTTTTTATAAAGTTGTGAAATTGTGTCATTTTGTATGGGAGGGGGTAGAAGGGGTAAAGCTTATCGTCTAAATTTTTTCGGTTTTACTAATAATTCTAAATAAATATTTAGTGCACAATTTCAGCTCGATCAATTTTATACGCACTGAGTAAATTGGCTTAGAGCGTTTCATGAAAAAGTGCAGTTTGTGTGGGAGGTGGTGGAAGGAAGGGAAGGACTCAAAAACCTTTTGTACAGCAGATTTATATCATCATAAAAGTAATATATTTCAAATTTCAGATCAATAGCAGTTATATTTTTCGAGCAAATCCGTTTATTGTGAAATTACGAAATTGTGCCATTTTGTATGGGAGGGGGTAGAAGGGGTACAGCTAATCGTCTCATTTTTTTTAGTCTTACTAGTAATTTTAAATAAATATTTCGTGCACAATTTCAGCTCGATAACTATTATACGTACTGAGTAAATTGGTTTAGAGCATTTCATGAAAAAGTGCAGTTTGTATGGGAGGTGGTGGAAGGAGGGGGAATGCACAAATTATTTTTTATATAGTAGATTGCAATCATCATAAAAGTGTTACATTCCAAATTTCAGATCAATGTCGTTTGTACTTTTCGAGCAAATCCGTTTATTGTCAGATTGCGAAATTGTGTCATTTTGTATGGGAGGGGGTAGAAGGGGTGGAGCGATTTGGCTCGTTCACGAACTTGACCTTACTTTTTTGTCAAAAACGACGTATACAAAATTTTAACTTTCTAGCTCAACGCGTTCTCAAGCTAGAGAAGACACGGACGGACAGACAGACAGACAGACAGACGGACGGACGGACGGACGGACATCCGGTTTTGAGATTTTTGAGTGATTATATGAACTTCTGTTTCATTAATTTTTTTCTCCGAGCCTTATTTCTTGGCGTTACAAACTTTGTGGCAAACTTATAATACTCTCAGATTTCATCTAGAGTATAAAAATTATTTTCCCGCCGAAAATCGAGCCCGCATGCCAGGGGAGCATTCCACCACACAACCACTCATGCTGATGACCTTATCTCATCACAATTTTTGAATCTACTTTAATTAGATTCAAATGGATTCAATTTTAGACATCAAGTCGTTGGTTTTGGACTCTTGCATGGAATAAAAATTATTTCATTTTATGATATTTTTACTGTAGTCAAATCTCAAAAAAAAACGTAACAGATTTATCATATGATACTCTAGATGAAATAGGAAAGAGTTTATTGTACCGAAAAATATGTCATCTCAAATTCTTTCGAATAGTGAATATTGACTTTTATGTGAGAGGTGGTAAGAGCGGAGGGGGGGGGGGCGGTGGATTGTAACTTTGTAAAACCGAACGTTGTATACAAAATGCTTCATGCTGTATATTTAAAGTTTATAGCTTTCACAGTTTTCAAGGAAATTGAACGATTTTTATCTGAATTTATGGCATTTGTATGGGAGGTGGCAGAGAAAGTGCAAGGTATTGGATGAATTTGAATCTGCTTATCAATATCCTAATTACATTGCTTTGTTACAATTTGAGCTAGGCTAGGGTGTAGCCTAGTGGGTAGCGTGTTGGTCTTGAATGCGAAGGTCGTGAGTTCAAATCCCGGTCGACGCAATAGATAATTCCAGCACATTGCTTGCTTGGATATACCTTGGTCACCTCAATCAAGGTCGAGGTGGTAGAAGGAGTGAAGCGAAGTTCATATTTTTTTTAACGATTATTGCAATTATTAAGGGGCAAATTCTCACAATTTTAAGTTTCTACTTTTTCTAGTTTCAATGAAAATCGATTAAATGCATTTACCAAAATTGTACATTTGAATGGGAGGGGGTAGAAGGCGTATTCGAATCAAAACCAAATTTTTTGACCTCAATGATATTTATAATAGTATTATTTTCTCAAAATTTAAAGTTGATAGTTTTGACGGTTTTGGAAAAAAATAATTTAATTTAAATTCCAAAATTGGGAGGGAGTAGAAGGAGTGAGGTGAAGTTGATAGTTTTTCCAAAGTTATTTGCAAGTGTAATTAAATTATGACAAAAATTGGTTTTTTTTAGCTTTAAAAGTTGCAATGCAAACCGAATAAATGCATTTTTCAAAATTGTGCACTTGTATGGGAGTTGGTAGTAAAGGGATCAGATCAATATTTCTTGACGTTGATTATATATATTTAAATCATTATACTATGACCTAATTTTCAAGTCTATAGCTGAAATGGTTTCGGAGAAAAATCAATTTCTTTAAGTTTCGAAATTTCATGAAATTTATATGGGAGGGGTTAGAAGTAGCGGGGGAATGTTATTTTTTTGCTAAAAATGACATATGACGAATTTCAGCATGATAGGTTAAATTTTTTGAGAGTTATGTTGTAGACAGACGGACAGATAGACAGACAGACCGACAGATAGACAGACAGATGGTCACTCGGAATCTAGGTTTTTGAGCGACAAGAAATATTTGTGTACCCTTAGCGATTCTGTGCGAGCATTATTTCTTAGCGTTACAAACGGTAAGGCAAACGCAATATACTCTCAAATTTCATCTAGAGTATAAATATTCGTAAAAAGGAATATCGGCCGGGAATCGAACTCGGAGCCTCCCGCGTGGTAGGAGAGTTTTTCTACTGAACTACCGATACCGACGAAATTATCTGGGCAAAACTTAGTCGCACAGTTTTTCATTATTATATGGAGATTTAGATATCCTTCCAATATGAGTAATTCAGTATTTTATATTCTGAGATACCCTGTAGCGCAGTTTTGGAAACGCCATTTCGAGAAAATCATCTTCAAGGTTTTGCTTTTTACCTGATTCCACTTTGTGGCGCTCTGGAAGCCATTCGGTAAACTGCTTCTCTTTTAACAACAATATTTAAATTTTCGATCAAAAACACATGTTTAAAGCTTCAAAACTCTAATTAAAGCAGACGAAAAATTATCTTCGAACCAATCTAATGTCACCTCTCCCTTTTTATACTCTAGATGGAATCTGAGAGTATTATAAGTTCGCTCTAAGGTTTGTAACGCCAAGAAATAAGGCTCGGAGAAAAAAATGAATGATACAGAAGTTAATATTATCACTCAAAAATCTCAAAACCGGATGTCCGTCCGTCCGTCCGTCCGTCCTTCCGTCCGTCCGTGCGCTCTCTAGCTTGAGAACGCGTTGAGCTAGAAAGTTCAAATTTTGTACACGTCGTTTTTGACAAAAAAGTAAGGTCACGTTCGAGAACGGGCCAAATCGCTCCACCCTTTCTACCCCCTCCCATACAAAATGACACAATTACGCAATTTGACAATAAACGGATTTGCTCGAAAAGTATAAAAGTTATTGGCCTGAAATTCAGAATATATTACTTTTATGATAATATCAATCTATCATATAAAAATTGTGCGTGTCGTCTCCCTCCTTCTACCACCTCCCATACAAACTGTAGTTATCATGAATTACTCTAAGCCAATTTCCTCAGTGCTTATAAAATTCAGCGGGCTGAAATTGTGCACCAAATATTTATTTAAAATTTTTAGTAAGGTCAAAAAAAATGAGATGATTAGTTTCATCCCTTCTACCCCCTCCCATACAAAATGACACAATTTCGCAATTTGACAATAAATGGATTTACTCAAAAAGTATAAAAGCTATTAGTCTCAATTATGGTATATATTACTTTTTTAATGATTTAAATCTACAGTACAAAAATTATTTGCTTCCTCCCTTTCCTTCCACCCCCTCCCATACAAACTACACTTTTTCCGGAAATGCTCTAAGCCGATTTTCTCAGAACATATAACATTTGTTGAGCTCATATTTTGTAATAAATATTAAATTAATATTATTACTAAGATGAAAAAAAAATATTTGATTTGCTTCACTACTTCTACCCCCCCCCTAACAAAATGACACAGTTTCACAACTTCACAAAAAATCGATTTTCTTGAAAAGTATGAATGGCACTAGTCTGAAATTTAAGGGATGCTAATTTTATAACATTCCTAGTTATTTCTGAAAAAATCATTAAAATCCCCCCACTGTTTCTACCACCTCCCATACAAACTGCACATTTTCACTAAATCAAACTCACTAATTTTCTCAGTTCCCATTCAGTTTTTGGAGTTAGCATTTTGTATAAAACATTTTCATAGCTACTTTAGCATGATGGCGAAAAAATTAGTTCAATGCTATCATCCCTTCTAACACTCCCCATACAAAATTTCTTGGGATCACAAAAAATTCTATTTCATCTAGAGTATCGTAAGATTGCGCTTTACGCGCAATCGTAGCCCTGTTATGTTTTGTTAATTGTTTTCCCATAACCGAAAAAGAAACCTTTTCACGGTGGGAACTGTTTAGAAAGTTTTCCAAATTTCCAAATTTTTATTAACAATATTACATTCTGAAATAGCTTCTTTTTTTTTAATGAAAAAGCTTGATTTTATTTTAAATTCTTGGATTGCAAATGATATGTTTCGGCCCTGTTTTTTACTAGCATAAAGAATGATTTGTTGTGAGCCGAAAAAATAATAAAAATTACGCAACCAATTGGATTTTATGACCATATAAAGATACATCGATACATATATAGATAAATCAATGCATCGATACATTCTGGCCATCCAGCTAATCGAATGGCTGTTTTTCCTCCAATTTATCACTAATATAACTATTTTGAGATATTCCCAAAATTTTTCGATTCGAAACTATCTCATTTTCAATGGAAATGCCTTATCAGTATATATGGTTCCTTGAGGCTCTTTAATACCTGCATTCATCTGCTTTGTTATTTCTTGCTAAATTTTACACCTTTGAAGTTTAAATGTGCACTCTCGGCTAATCATAAGTTCTCTTAACATTAGCTACTAAAATTTTCACACACTTCTTCTTTCGCTATGATTCAAAATGTAAAAACTCGGTACCTAAAGTAAGAATGCGTAAGTCTAGCCGAAAGTACGAATTTGAACAGCAGAAGTGTGTACACTAAAGAAGAAGAAAAAAGCAGGTATAGAAGATCCTTAAATTTTGTAACTGAAAAAATCGTCGACTAAGAGTTTTTTAGTTTGTTTATTTATTTAGAATTCATCAATTTATTATTTGAATAAAAAAGTATTGTAATCGACTTGGAAAACAAAAATTTGCTGCCCTGAAATTTTGTTTTTTCGCGTTTCATGACTAAAATAGCCTAAAAATGCAAAAAAAAAAAAATCCGTCTGTACGCCGTCCGCCGTACGCCGACGTGTACGCTCAGCGCACATTAACTCCCAAACCCTTTAAGATAGAAAGTTCATTTTTGGGGGATTATAGATAGTTGCGGATCTCAGGCGGATACCCATTTAGGGAGGTGTATGGGTTCAGGGGGAGGCGGGGGGAGCGCTTAAACCGAAAAATACGAATTCAAATATTTCAACCATGGTTACAGCTAAGAAGCTAAAAATCAACATATATATATAAAGGAGTTTGTGGGAAAACTTTTAAAAATAATTTCATTTTTGTATCCATTGGCGCCCGAAAAAGGGGGATAAAAACAAATTGCTGGCCGAATTTTTTTTCAAATGATTATATCTTCGAAATTACTTACCATAAAAATTGATATCTTGAGACCATTAAGAAGGCATATAGATCTACTAGAATCAGTTTAGATAGAAGCTAATTATTGTAAGGGGAAGGGTCATGGGGGTGCAAAGAAAAACACTTAAAAATGAATATCTCGACTGTCTCTTAAGGTATGTAATTGAAACTTGAAACGTATGCTAAGCTTTACTAGCGAAATGTGAAAAAAATATAACATGTGGATATAATAGAAATGGGGGGAAATGGGGAGCATTTCAAAAATGGCGCACTTTCCAAAATTACAAAACGGTATATCCCAAAACTGAGTACAGATATCAAATTAAAAATTTGTCAGATTGTAGAACTCAATCAATCAATCAAATTCCTGTTAAGACCCCCTATAGGGGCATAGGACAGAAACAACTCTCTTCCACAAGGCGCGATCCTGAGCATCGGCTTTAAGCTGTTGCCATGACTTGTTTATTCCTCTGGCCTCCTGCTCAACTGCTCGCTTCCATGTGTTACATCCATGTGTTACATGGTCGACCACCCCGACGTTTTCCTTGAGGGTTATAATCCAGAGCCTGTTTTGCGATGTTTCGCTCTGGTTTCCTCAAAGTATGACCGATCCACTGCCACTTTCGCCGTTGAATCTCAATACCTATTTTAGTCTGGCGAGTTGTACTCCAAAGTTCGTCGTTGGAGATTACTTCTGGCCAGAATATTCCTAAAATGCACCGGAGGCATGTAGAACTATATAATTTTTAATTTTCGTAAGATATTTAAGTTGGGGGTGTAAGGGGAGGGAGGTGGAAAGCAAAAAAGTTGAAAATGTTGAGTGATTTTTTTATGGCTCTGGTAAAAGATACAAAGTTCAAATTTTGCACGTCGTCACATCTATTTGATGTACACAGAAAAAAAATAGTAATTTGTTCCAAAATTGCTATGCACCGAAGTGGTGGTCTAACGTGCACAAGGTCATGTATAATGAAAAAAACACATAAACTGAAAATTTTTGAATAAAATGTTTAGGCAGAAACTTGAAAATTTGTGAAATGCATTTAAAAAAATCTCTAAACGTTTGAAATATTAACTGGTCAAATATCTTCAAAACTTCTACTCCCTCCCATGCAAAATTATTTTTTCGACAATTTTTAAGAAATCAATTATCAGCTAACTATTAAAAGCTAATTTTGCACAAAAACTTACAAAAATAGTTTAAATTAAATTACGTTAAATGTTTTGAAGTCGCGCTTGCCCTTCTACCCCCTCCCATACAAAAGCAAGATTTCGACCAATTTCATTAAATCAACTAATAACCAACAAATTAAAAGCTACGAACTTGAAATTTTGTACAAGCACCTTACAAGAGAAAGAAAATAATATTGCATCACAAATGTTTCGATTCCTCTACCTCCTCTACCCCCTCCCATACAAATGTTTGGTTTCGTGAATTTCAAATACACCGAATCCAATGAAAATTCTATGCAACTTGGTCTATGAAACTGACATTCTATACTGAGAATATTGGACTTGGTTCAAGCAGTCAATTAACCACTCTAATCTGCAAAAATAATAAAGTTTCGCCCGACTTGTTGGCAGTTTATATTTGATTAGTTACAATTTACCTATATATTACAAGTATTACAGCAAAACATCAAATAAGATCAAATTTTTTTATTAAAGCTGACTTAATCTGAGTAATATGTATTAAGATAAAAATCAATGTTTCTAATTATCGTTAAAAGCACGTGAAATGGAAGTTATTGCATCGTGCTGGCCGTAATTAATGCGATGAAATGGAATGTCAAAAAGTACGTAGTCTTTCAAGGTTCGAAATGGTATTTTGAAGGAAAGAGCTCCTAGCAAGGGCGAAGAGTCCATTCCACCTAAAATTAATTGAAGTGCAACTGCAGCACTAAGAATAAGGCGTCTATCTTCGAGTAACACCAACAAAAGCAGTTGAAGTCATTCTTGATAAGGAGGAAGACATATTGGATCTGACCAAGGAAGACCCTTGAGAGCAAATCTTAAAAAGTCTCAATTCTTTTCTTATGAATATGTAATAAGAAGTCCAATTGGGCAATCATATTTAAGAATTGTACGTACAAAAGCAGAGTAAAAAGTCTTTGTAGTGTAAGGGTCATTAAAGTCCTTACACCATCGTTTTACAAAGACCCAAATGGAGTTAGCCTTTACAATACTGTCAACATAGTCATCGAAAGTAAATTTGTCATTAAATAGTACACCTAAATCCTGTACTTTGCTTAATTTCTGTAAAGAAATCTCCTCTAAAACACAGATAAATTCAAATGGATTATTTTTTCTGGAAAAAGATGCCATGGAGCACTTTCCAACATTTAAAGGCATACAGTTTAAAGTACACCAGTCAAAAAATGGCCTTATGTCATTTTGCAAAAGTAGATAATTGTTCGTACAGGTGATAGTACGGAATATTTTTGTTAATTGAGTTGGATATGACCCAACTCATGCCATTAATAAATAAAATAAACAGAAGTGGACCAAGATGACTACCCTGAAGTATACCAGAATTGTTTGTATCGATGAGACAGCATTTCTAATTGCACTTGTTGGGTGCGGTTAGGAAGATAGAATTTGATCCACGTAGTAAAAATAGCAGGAAATCCTAGTAAGCAAAGCCTGTGAGTCAGTATGTTATGAATAATTTCATAATCAATTGTTTGCCTGCTTCAATTGCTGGAATCGCAAAAATTTGAAAATTTCAGCAGGTTTGTTGTTGTGAATCTATCTTTGGTGAACAATTGTTGGTTTGGGCTAATTATTGATTTGCAGTGGAAGTACATTACGTCACAGACAATTGCCTCGAATAATTTTGAAACACTACAAAACCTAGATATAGGTCGGTAATTGCATACGTAGTTCCTTCTGCCTTTCTTGAACAGGGGCGCTATTGTCGAGTATTTCCACAAACTTGGTAAAAGCCCACAATGAAGAGATGGGTTAAATAAGGAATTAACTGGAGACAAAATTGCAGAGGAGCAGTTTGTGAGCACAACAGACGGTATTTCATCTGAGCCGCTATTAAAACTCTTGACAAACTTCGCTATATTGGGATCATCAATAATGAGATCCTTCATCTCTAGTGTAGTAGAAGGAAGTTTTGTCAAGTCCTGAATATTTTCAAAATTAATATTACAGACTGGGGCATCAAATGCAGCGCAAAAATGATCGCCAAAAAAGTTACTACTTAATTTAGGGTCATCGCTAACTTCCCCATCAAAAAACAGACCCGCTGGAAAACCATCTGTACAACATTTAGAATTGACGAAGTTCCAGGACTGCTTAGGCTTGACTTTAATTGCCATCACATCAATTAAAAAAATTACAGGCCAATTTTGACCTGGTAAGAAATAAATCGTTTAACTCAGAATAGCGCTTACAGTCAAATTCAATCATAGGGAGACAGTACTTCTTCCATGCATTAGTTTTTAAATTTTTTGGATTCATTAAATCCTAGTCAAACCATGGAAATCTTTTACATGAACCATTATTCGTAACTGGCACACACCGAGTGATACAACCAAAGAGAATATTGAGGAAATTATTAACAGCAGTTTCAATCTCTGTTTCGTTAAGTACGCACGACCAATCGCATTTTGAAATATCATCATTTAAGGCAACAAAGTCAGCTTTATTAAAATTTAAACGATGGGAAGTATCGGCTTTAAAATTCTTAATGTTATCGGCAGCAATATTTAAAGAGCAAATAGCATGGAATGCCGGAACCTTAAGGGGCTGGAATTACCAAATAACGATGTTTGTTGAAGATTTTTCCATAAAATATTACTTTTGAAAAGTGGAGTAATGGAGACTTAATAAGTGTAGAAATTAACAACTGTCCTTAAAAATGAATTCCAAAAAGATAAGTAGTCAGAGTTGGACAAGAGTTAAATTTACCTTGAAAATTTAATTTACCTTTAAAGCGTCCTGAAATCTGATTGCGCAAATTTACTACCTTAAATGTTTTTTATGCTAAGAATACAAGAACAGATACTGCGGATTCTTTTTGCTAAAATAAGCGTTTCGGTATCCATGCCATCTTAAGCGAGATTCACACTTTGTTATGCGCCGAATATCGAGCAACTATTTACTTCTTTGATGCTCGTACCCAAACTGAGTAAAATTTATGTCGATAGAATTATTCAGTGGGCGCTGAGAGATAATTGCGTAGATTTTCATTCATTAACACCCGGAGTACAAATGTTTAGCAAATCAAGAATAATTTCCTTAGCGAAAAAAATCAAATCCTAAAACAATCCATCTTTTTCTAATTTATCAAAGAATCTTAACTGCATTTTCTACGAAAATTTTTCACTATCAATTTCAAATGCATTTAAACAATAACATCGTGCAGTTCGTTCCGTATATCGATATTTATCTGTCAGAATAATTTTAGATGACATCTACCAGCGTTTCAGAAGTGTTAACCACACGACGAAAAATAGTGTTTAAAAAAATTGGTAAACATTTTTTTTTAATCACTCCACCCCTTCCACCACCTCCCATGCAAACTACACTTTTCAATAAACACTTTAAACCAATTTGCTCAGTACATATAACATTTATCGAGCTCAAATTTTGTCCTAATTCCTTAATTAGTATTATAATTACTATCGATGAGAGTAAAATATCGGGAAGTAAGCTCTCCCCTTCTACCCCCCTCTCATACAATGTGCTACAATATCACATCTTTTCCAAAATTTGATTTTCTTGAAAGTATGAAAGTTACTCATCTGAAATTTAAAATATATCAATTGCATGATGGTTATAGTTGTTTCTCAAAAAATCACTAAGAACCCCCACTCCTCCTACCACCTCCCACACAAACCGCACAATTTCACTAAAACCAATGTACTAATTTTCTCAGTTTCCATTCGATTTCTAAATTTGGTACCAAACATTTTTGAGCATGATGTAAAACAAATTAGTTCAATGCTGTCACCCCTTCTATCACTCCCCATCGGGATTGACTTGATACGAGCTTGTCCCATGCAAATTCTTAATAATTTATGGTTTATTCAAAAATTTCTTATTATTACGATTCTTACGCGGACAAAGATGCGAGGGATCGCTAGTCTAGAGTATAATTAAAGTCACAGCTCCAGTTTGTGTTTAGGAAAAATAAACTGCCAACAAGTCGGGCGAAACTTTATTATTCTTAGGACAAGTTGCGTATGTGTGGAAAGTCAATATGCAGGTTATAGTGGTTAGGGAAGGCTAAGTGAAAGGGAGTTCTTGGGCAGGGCTGTTGCCAATTTAACAATATTTCATTCATTTCTGCAAGTTTGGGTTTTTATGAGGGGAGGAGGAGGGGTAAGGGTGGGTGAATGTTAATAACTTTTTAATTAATTGCTTGAATCGCGTCCAATATCCTCTGTATAGAATGTGTTTCATAGACGAAGTTGCATAGAATTTTCATAGGATTCGGTGCATTTTACATTCACGAAACCAAACATTTGTATGGGAAGGAGTAGAGGAGGTAGGGGAATCGTAAAATTTGTGACGCAATTTTATTCCCTTTCTCTTGTAGTGTGCTTGTACAAAATTTCAAGTTCGTAGCTTTTAATTTGATGGTTATCAGTTGATTATTTCATTGAATCAACTGATAACCATCAGTAGGTAGAAATGATACTTTTGTATGGGAGGGGGTAGAAGGGCAAGCGCGATTTCAAATTTTTTAAAGGAATTTCATTACAATTATTTTTATAAGTTTTTAGGCAAAATTTGAAATGGATAGCTTTTAAGAGTTAGCTGATAACTGATTTCTTAAAAATGCTCGAAAAAATAATTTTGTACGGGAGGGGGTAGAAGAGGTAGGGGAATTGCAAAATTTGTGACGCAATTTTATTTTCTTTCTTTTGTAAGCTGCTCGTACAAAATTTCAAGTTCGTAGCTTTTAATTTGTTGGTTATTAGTTGATTTAATGAAATTGGTCGAAATCATACTTTTGTATGGGAGGGGGTAGAAGGGCAAGTGTGATTTTAAAACTTTTAAAATAATTTCTTTGCAAATATTTTTATAAGTTCTTATGCAAAATTTCAAGTGGATAGCTTTTAATAGTTAGGTGATAATTAATTTCTTAAAAATAGTCGAAAAAATAATTTTGTATGGGAGGGGGTAGAAGTTTTGAAGGTATTCGACCAGTTAATATTTTATACTTTTAGGAATTTTTTTTTAATGTATTTCCCAAATTCTCAAGTTTCTACCCTAAAATTACATCCAAAAATTTTCAATTTTCGTGTTTTTTTCGTTGCACATGAAACAGCTTGTGCCCATTAGACCGGGGTGGTCGGTTCATAACAATTGTGGATCAAATTATTATTTTTTTTCTATGTATATCAAATAGATGTATTCACATGCAAAATTTAAAGTTTCTATCTTTGAGCAGAGTCCTAAAAAATTCACTCAAAATTTTCGACATTTTTGCTTACCACCTCCCTCCCTTTACATCCCCTAACTTAAAATTTTTATCCAAATTATAAACTATGTAGTTCTATAATCTGACGAATTTTCAATTCGATATCTGTACTCAATTTTGAGATATAATGATTTCTAATTTTGAAAAGTGCACCATTTTTCAAATGCTCCCCATTTCACCCCACTACTATTATGACCAAATTTTATATTTTTTTTGTATTTTGCTAGTATAGCTTAGTATATGTTTTAAATTTCAATAACATAGCTTAAGAGATAGTTGAGATATTAATTCTTAAGTGTTTTTCCTTGCACCCCCCCCCCCCCCGACCCTTCCCCTTACAATAATAATCCTATTTCTAAGCTGATTCTGGTGGATCTATACGCCATCTTAATTGTCCCAAAATATGAATTTTTTATAGTAAGTAGTTTCGAAGATATAACCATTTCAAAAAAAGATTCGGCCGACAATTTGTTTTTAGCCCCCCCTTTACGGACGCCAATGGATAAAAAAATTAAATTATTTTTGGAATATGTCCCACAGCTTTCTCTATACGTGTGCTGATTTTCATCTTTCTATCTGCATTCGTGGTGAAGATATTAGCAAGTGTATATTTCGACTTTTTCCATCCCCTCGCCTTCCCCTTCCACCCCACACTCCCCAAAATTTGGATAATGGAGCTCACTTACCAAGTTAATAACCCACCCAAAAATCAACATTCTACCTTTAACGGTCTTGGAGGTACGAGTCCATATGTACGGCGTACGGCGGGACGGATTTTTTTTTTTTTGCTTTCTTAGGCTAATTTAGTCATGAAACGCGAAAAAACAAAATTTCAGGGTAGCAAATTTTTTTTTTTTTCTGTGTCGATCACAATACTTTATTATTAAAATAATAAAGTAAAATATAAACGATTCGTAGAAATACTTTATAATCCAAATGGCATTCGACACAGTTCGAAAATTTGACGTGTAACATAATAAATTGAAATTGCCAGCATTGAGATAATCCATTTGATAATTAGCTGAAAATTGACACTAAGTGTTATGAATTCAGAAAAACTGAAAATCACCGAGAATCGAGTTAAATATACATTGTAGTTATCGGATTACTAACCTAATCGATTCTTCTTAGTAGCGCATAAAAAATAAACGGATTTTTCTAATTTAGAAGGATTGGTTATCAAAACTGTTTAAAATAACCATAAATAACATAGACTTCATTTCAATGATTCCAAACATACGACATCACTAATATCCAAAACACTTAAAACTACCATCAATCAAATGATCACTAACATCATACTCGAATGCCTCATAATTTGCATTACAATAATTAACTTCTTTCATTGCATGTCAAAAGTTCGATGTAGGCTAGATCCCAACATGAAAACTTTGCAAACACATTGAAAGAAAATTTGACTTAAATAGAAAATTGTTTGCCTGAAGGTGTGGAATTTACCAGCGAATTGCCTGCCATCCTCTTCTGTGCTATTGAGTAATTTTCCTTGCGACGTCGAACGTCTTGCCATCAAAAATCTACGAATGAACATAGGAAACTGTTCCGCAATGCTGCATTATCCTAGCAATAATCCTTGACGCTGATTGATTTGTTCGTGCCGACAAGGACAGTTTAGTGGTTACTATATGAAAATTATGCCAGCGCTTTTGTATTGTAGTTTGTCCTAGGACAAAATCGCTTCGCACTGTTTGCATTGAGGAAATGCATGCGCAAGAAGGAGAGTCCTCGCATACATCCTTCGTACCAAATCGAAGATTATTACTTATGAATTTCATATACGTCTGACATTTTCTCATTTTCTAGAGTGGGTTTTTCTTTCTGGGATAGGCAAAGACAATGCTATGTTATTGTAGGTAGTCGGGTCCAGAAGAATTTTCTACAATTTCTGTAAAAGCTTTCCAAGACAAGACGTTCGTTGCTTATTTCCGGCGGATATCGTTTATCAAATTTCCGTATATATATTCTCCAAGAATACACTCGTTTTCCCAGACTTTGTGTGTACGCGCTGTGTGCGGTCAGGACGAACAAGTTCTTCTGCCTTTGGATTATTTATGAATTCCGGAACTATTTTGAGATGACCGACATTTTAACATACTTTTTACAGTGTAGGGCACGTCCTATTATATAATACACCACATCATATTTGATATAGATTTGTATGTGTAAGTGTATTTTTGCTATTGATGCCTTTGATCCTTCAACCTTCCTGGACCCATTCGTTGCAGAACTTAAATCGATTAGTAAGGATACACTATGGTACGGTAAGCCTCGGGCTTATTCAAGTTTGACTAATGTTTGGGAAAAATAGGTGGGGACATTTGATAAATTGAATCGATCATGGGGATACACAAGCAATTGTTTTAAAGTATACATACAACACAAATACAGAGACCGAATGTCCGAACATTGTGCGGGGACTGAAAAACCCATGATTGATAAATGACGAAAAAGAGGGCTGATTTAGTGTTTGAATGATGTAATTGGGTTGAAGGGGATCGTCCTTTCTAGTGTAACTTGTATTTATAAGAATCCTTAATAGATTAGTCGCTATAAATCTCGGTCAGAAGAGAACACCTAAATAGCACCAACAGTGAAATATGCATCACTTAAAGTTTCAACCATTCCCATCTGCTCGATAAATCAATCAAACAGCCATATCGGCGACGTATACATATTTTTATTCCAGAGCATGTTTGGTAGATACAAGACCAATCAAATATTCCCGAGTATTTCGGGATCCGATAATATCCAGTCATAAAATTTGAATACCAATACCGTGCAGTCGTTTGAAATTGTTTTTCATTTTCGAAATAAAAATACCAATAATGTAATATTGGCACAAGTTTGTCGACGGAGGGTGGAAATGGTGCAGTTCCGATATTTCGAAAACAATAAAGCTATGGATTAGGTCATACTGCTCATTCTTCTCTTTCCAGTTTTGGTTTTATGCCAGAATTAAATATCATCAGTGAAATATGTTTTCCGGAATATTTCACAGTGGCAAATACCGAGTATTGAGGCTAGGAAAATTCACAAAAAAAAAAAAAACTCCATGCCAAAACATTTCCCCAACTCTTATGGTGATGATTCCATGTAATTTGATTAAATTTTCTGCTCAGAAAATTCACCAAAGGATTTAATGGATGTGAACTGCTCCAGATGTTTGTCAGGATTCTGTTATTAGTTTTATTCAATGAATAACTGTCAAAGAAAAATGACATTCGGAGGAAAACATAAATACAAATTGCTACCTACTTAGAAAATGCGTACACGGATATTGTTATAATAAAATCGAATGATGAATTGTGGATCGACAAAATATAAATGACATTGATGAGGCCATCGAGTTGAGATCTGAAATTGATCGGGACCGGCTTATTCGGCATATTTCACCGCGCTTTTATGGAGATTTTCCGATTATTTTGTCGGCATGAGATTGCTTTCCTATACGCGAGAATATTACGAATCGATAACAACAAAAAGGGAACGACATTTTTCATTCAATGCGAATTAAATTGGGTTTTTCGCGTTAACGAGAAAGAAATTTCCAGTCCAGTGAGATGAATTTAATTCTTATTTTGTCAATGAGATACGACCGAATTGTAAGTTATTTCCGGGGTGGTTCAGTTTTCTAATAAGATTTTGAAGTGATTTCAACTTAATAAAATAAATTTTTTATCAGGAATAGATTTATGCAATTAATTAACTAGAAAACGTTCATTTTGGCGTTATAGAAACAATCGGTTTTCTTTGGTATGAAATGTTTAAACTGCTCATGACGAAAATGAAAATAGTATTGCTCCAGCAACTCTTGTTATTGAGAAATAATATTATTACTATTTTAAAAAACATTAGCACAGTTACTAAAATCTGTGTATTTCCAGAAGCAATCAGATTTTGATAAATCATAATCGAGACAACTATATTTTGATTTTGTATTCCGCGAGTATATCAAACTCATCGTCTCCGAAACGTCCTCAAAATTTGAAGAGAAAAGGAAAAATGGAGGGACTAGAGCGTATTTTACAAAAATATTCAATTTCGTAGATTTGTGAAATCTTTTGTATGAATGAAATGTCGAAATTTCGTTACAACTATTAATCATTTTGTCCGTGTGGAAATTGGGTTAGAATTATTCCATAGCAGGTCTGCTTTTCGTAAAAGGCGACTAATGACCAATTTATCAGCCTGACGGATATGGACTGCAGTGTTTAGATACACCTTGACCTGCTTACCCTAAAAATGGACACTCACTAGCTAATACATGAGTCGACTACAGTTCCTCGGAAATGAACATTTTCTACGATTACATCTCATGTTAGTGAACTTTGAGAAGGCTTTCAAACCGTTAAGCATGGAATGTACTTCGAAGAAGAGGTATATCAGATCATAGCTATGATTAAAGAATCCTAAGAAGATGCAAGTTGTCACGTCTTACATAAAGTAGAGCTATCCGAGAGCTTAGAGCGAATATCAGACAGTTATCACTAGACCAGTTAAATAACATCTTGAAAGCTGAGATCACTGCAGGTCTTTAGTGGAGACTGTTAAGTGTTGGCTCGCCTAAATTATACACAAATGATCGAACTTAGAGTCATTTGTCCGAGTTTTTCATTCCAAATGCAAAGAAGCTGGACATCAAATAAATGTGAGGAACATCAATTACATGTACATGGGTTCGAGTTCAAATACAGAGATTATCCTGATCATCTGGAAATATAAGAAACTGTCTTACATGATTTCAGAAAACATAGGAATTCCGTTCAGTTCTTTCATACCTTAGAAGTCCCCCGGACTGAACGAGGTCTTTCCCGCTATGATACAGAATGCGGATCAAACGATAATTCAGTACCTGATTGAAATACATATATAAAACATGCATCATTCTTTGTCACATACCGAAGCTATGTTAAGAAGTTAAGATGATTTTTATACCTAAGCCAGGCAGAGCCTCCCATATCATCCCGAAGGCTTTCCAACCCAGCCTAACTTCCTTCCTTCTTCAATCAATCAAATTCCTGTTAAGATCCCCTATAGGGGCATGGCATCCCCGTGATCTTAAGACCTAAATGATACGAGAAACGGATACATCGCCTCGGATACGGACTGATTCTACGGTAACGACTTTTGGCATTCGAAAACGGACTATGATTGGCTTCTGGAACGTTCGAACATTGAATGACGGGGGAAGACCTGGGGTTACTCGGTCCTTGCACCGCCAATCAGTGATCGACCGTAAAATGAAGCACTATAACATCCAAATCTTGGGCTTGAGCGAGGTCAGGTGGACAGGATCAGGAGAAGAACGAACCCCTAGCGGAAACACTATTCTGTACATTGGCCCTGAAAGTGAAGCCAGAAATGGCGTGGCGTTCGTCCTTACGCCGAGAGCGAGAAACAGTCTCATTAGCTGGGAACTAATCTCGGATAGGATTATCGTCGTAAAGCTTAGGACCAGTGTCAGAAACGTCACAATTCTGCAGTGCTTCGCACCAACTAATACCGCAACATCTGGTGACAAAGAGGAGTTTTATAGCCAACTGAGTGCCACCTTCGAACGTGTTCCAAGAGGTGATATTATTATCATCTCGGGAGATATGAACGCCCAGGTTGGATCAGACAACACTGGACTAGAACACGTCATGGGGAAGCATGGTGACCCTTGGGTCGACCCTTCACGACCTTGGATTAAGAGACCCGAAAACAGCGAGTTATTTGTGGAGTTCTGTAGTACTCGGCAAATGGTCATCGGAGGGACCCTTTTTCCACACAAGAGTCATCATAAAACATCTTGGGTTTCCCCTGATGGTGTTACTCAGAACCAGATCGACCATTTGGCTATAAGTCGCCGATGGAGAAGATGTCTCCTCGATGTGCGAGCGAAACGTGGAGCTGACGTGGGGAGCGATCACCACTTGATGGTTGCCTGCTTGAGATTGTGTACAGCAGCTATCCGACCACCACAAATTCTTCAAATGAAGCGCAAGCTTAATGTGGATAAACTCAGAGATCCCAACAAAAAACTCGAATACACCACCATTCTACGCGAAAAGTCATCCACATTGGGTGAACATGAAATGCGCACACTGGACGCCAATTGGGAGGCAACCAGAAACACTTTTCTAACTAGTGCTGAAGAATCTGTGGGATATGCGCAAAGCGGTGAGAAACCCTGGATGTCGCAAGACACATGGGGCAAGGTTGGCAATCGGAAAAAAGCCAAATTGGCAATCATCTCTCAACCCGATGTCAACCAACGAACGCCCCACTTGAGGCAGAACTACCGCGATGCTCATATACAGCTTAAAAACATAAAAGAATTATGATTGGGCTTAAAGCCCAATCATATGATACTCTAGATGGGATGGAAATGACTTTAATATACCGGAAAGTATGTCATCTCAAATTCTTTCGAATAGTGAATAGAGACTTTTGCATGGGAGGTGGTAGAAGTAAAGGGGGAGGTTTGTATTTTTCTTATATGACACCGAACATGGCATGCAAAATGCTATTGCTGAATTTAAAGTTTTTAGTTTTCATTATTTTTAATGAAATTGGTATTAGTTTTCCTGAAATTGGGTTATTTGTATGGGAGGTGGCAGAGGAAGTGGAACGTTTTAGATGATTTTGAAACTGGTTATCATCACCGTGCTTTGATTCAATTCCAAAGTCGATAGCTCTCATATACTTGAGGGAAAAATGCTTTTCTTGAATTTATAATACAGATATTTGTATGGGAGGGGGTAGAAGGAGTGAAGCGGGGCTGATATTTTTTCCAGCACTTATTTCTATTACTAAGAAACAAATTCTGGCAAAATTTGAAAATTGTACTTTTTCAAATTTGAATGTAAATCGATAAAATGCATTTAACAAAATTTATACATTTGTATGGGAGGGGGTAGAAGGAGTGTACGTATCAAAACAATTTTTTTTTTTGGATTAATAATATTTCTGTTCTTATACTTTATACAAAATATCAATTTGATACCTTTAACAGTTTCGAAGAAAAATAATTTAATTTAAATTTCAAAATTTCGTGAAATTTGTATGGGAGGGGGTAGAAGGAGTAGGGAAAAGTTGATAATTATTTTTAAAATAAATTGCAATTATAGTAAAATTAATTCTGACAAAATTTCGTCTTTTCAGCTTTACGAGTTTCAATGAAAATCGAAAATATGTATTTTTCAAAATTGTCCATTTGTATGGGAGGGGGTAGAAGGAGTAGAGGGATCGGGTCAGTATTCGGTGGTATTAATGACATCTATATCATAATAATTTGACCTAAATTTCAAGTCTATAGCTTAAATAGTTTCAAAGAAAAATCAATTTCTTAATATTTCGAAATTTCATGAAATTTGTATGGGAGGGGGTAGAAGGAGTAGGGGGATGTAGCCCATTCACGAACTTAAAGTTACTTTTTTGCTAAAAATGACACACACAAATTTTTAGCACTATAGCTCAAAGCTTTCGAGAGTTATGCTGTAAACAGACGCACAGACAGACAGACGGACAGACGGTCACTCGGAATCGAGATTTTTGAGCGAAAACAAATATTTCTGTACCCTTGGCGGCTCTGTGCGAGCGTTATTTCTTAGCGTTACAAACGGTAAGGCAAACACAATATACTCTCAGATTTCATCTAGAGTATAAAGACTGTTAGACGCGACAAGAGAAAGGCCATTGAAGATCTGGCAAACAAGGCAGAATTTGCGGCTTACCTTGGGGATATGGGTTCACTATTTAAAATCATGAAACAGTTGACGAACAGGAATTTCACCGCCAACCACCTGGTGAGAGATGTCAACGGAACTCTCCTTAATATGAGTGAACACCAGTTGCGACGATGGAAGGAATACTTCTCTGATATTTTAAACATCTTGTCAGATGAAGATATTCCGGAAACAGAACAACTTCCATACATCCAACCGCAACATTCCTCTATTAGGGACGATCCCCCAGATAAGGAAGAGATAGTTTCCGCCATTCGGTCAATGGTGTGAAGGAAAGCTCCAGGTATAGACGGACTACCAACCGAACTCCTCAAAGCGGACCCGGAAATAACAGCCGATATACTCCTCCCACTCTTCACTAAGGTGTGGAATGATGGAAGATATCCGACTGAATGGAAGGAGGGCGTCATTGTGAAAATTCCGAAGAAGGGCGACCTTCGGGATTGTGGCAATTGGCGTGGTATATGTCTACTTACTGCCGTATCAAAAATTATGGCTAAGGTAATTCTCAATAGGATTAGTGATGTCGTCGAGAGCACTCTCGAAGTTTATCAGGCTGGATTCCGTAAAGGATCGTCTTGTACCGACCACACAAATACCCTACGGATAATATTAGAGCAGTCAGCCGAAATGGGTTCGCCACTACATCTCATGTTTGTGGACTTCGAGAAGGCTTTCGACAGCGTTAAGCGAGATTACATATGGAATGCTTCGCGTAGGAGAGGTATTCCAGATAAGGTCATAGCTATAATTAAAGAATCCTACGAAGATGCAAGGTGTCGCGTCTTGCATAGAGGAGAGCTGTCCGAGAGCTTCCCTGTGCGAACGGGTGTCAGACAAGGCTGCATATTATCACCAGCCCTGTTTCTGGTGGTAATAAATGACATCATGAAAGCTGCACTGGAAGGTGGGGAAGGTAAAGGTCTTCAATGGAGACTATTTAACATCTTAAGTCACCTTGATTATGCTGATGACGTGTGTTTGCTTGCACATACCCGTTCGGACTTAGAGTCAAATGTTCGCTCGTTGCATTCTAAATGCAAAGAGGCGGGACTGAAAATAAATGTACGTAAAACCAAGTACATGCACATGGGCGCGAACGCAAGCACACCGATTGTTCTTAATGGACAGGATGTGGAAGAGGTGCAAGATTTTTGCTATCTCGGAAGCATTGTCAGCATGGACGGCGGAGCCGAAAAGGATGTTGAGGCTCGGCTAAATAAAGCTCGTCAGGCCTTCGGTATCCTTCCCCCTATCTGGAGGTTAAGAGAGATCTCCCTTCGCACGAAGCTGCGAGTTTTTGACGCATGCGTCAAATCCGTGTTGTTATATGGTTGTACTACGTGGAAAGTGACCGTTCGACTTACCAAGAAACTACAGACTTTCGTAAACCAATGCCTCCGGCGCATTTTAGGAATATTCTGGCCAGATGTAATCTCCAACGACGAACTTTGGAGTACAACTCGCCAGACCAAAATAGGTATTGAGATTCAACAGCGAAAGTGGCAGTGGATCGGTCATACTTTGAGGAAACCAGAGCGAAACACCGCAAAACAGGCTCTGGATTATAACCCTCAAGGAAGACTTGGGGTTGGTCGACTATGTAACACATGGAAGCGAGCAGTTGAGCAGGAGGCAAGAGGAATAAACAAGTCCTGGCAACAGCTTAAAGCCGATGCTCAGGATCGCGCCTTGTGGAAGAGAGTTGTTTCTGTCCTATGCCCCTATAGGGGGTCTTAACAGGAATTTGATTGATTGATAGGGGCATAGGACAGAAACAACTCTCTTCCACAAGGCGCGATCCTGAGCATCGGCCTTAAGCTGTTTCCACGACTTGTTTCTTCCTCTCCTATTTTAGTCTGGCCATTTGTACTCCAAACTTCATCGTTGGAGATCACTTTTGGCCAGAATATTCCTAAAAATCGTCGGAGGCATTGGTTCACGAAAGTTTGCAGTTTCTTGGTAAGTCAAACGGTCACTTTCCACGTAGTACAACCATATAAAACCACGAATTTGTCGCATGCGTCAAAAACTCGCAGCTTTGTGCGAAGGGAGATCTCTCTTAACCTCCAGAAAGAAAAAGGGATACCGAAGACCTGACGATCTTTATTTAGATGAGTCTCAATATCCTTTTCGGCTCCGCCGTCCATGCTAACAACGCTTCCGAGATAACAAACATTTTGCACCTCTTCAACATCTTGTCCGTTAAGAACGATCGGTGTGCTTGCGTTCGAACCCATGGTTTTACGCATATTTATTTTCAGTCCCGCCTCTTTGCATTTAGAATGCAACGAGCGAACATTTGACTTTAAGTCCGAACGGTTATGTGCAAGCAAACACACGTTATCAGCATAATCAAGGTTACTTAAGATGTTAGATAGTCTCCACTGAAGACCTTTACCTTTCCCACCTTCCAGTGCAGCTTTCAAGATGTCATTTATTACCATTAGAAATAGGGCTGGTGACAATATGTTAAGTTCTCGCACAGCTCTCCTCTATATAAGGCGCGATATGCAACTTCTTCGGTTTCTTAGTATAGCAATGATCTTATTTGGAATACTTCTCCTACGCAAAGCGTTCCATATGTAAACATGCTTAACGCTGTCAAATGAGGATTCGAGGTCCACAAATAGGATATGTGCATAGGTGCGAACGCATTTCCACTGACAGCTCCAATATTATTCGTACTGTATGTACAAGATGACGATTCAATTATTGTTTGAAAATCTATACATGTAAATATAATTGTAGTGTCTGTCTATTATTTATTTAGAAATGGCTATAAATTAGTTTTTTGCTTTACTTGAACAATAATTAAGCAGAAACAGGCATTTTCAAAAATTTTCTCTGTTTGTCTGTCTTTCCGGCTTTCACGCAAAAAGGGCTGAACCGACTGTAATGAAACGTTCACAGATTATTAGGTGTGCCTCGAGATATAATCTGCGTTTGATCTTATTTCAATGATCCCCCGCCTTCTACCACCTAACATACAAAATGACTCATTTTAAAAAACATGTAATAATCAAAATTTCTTGAAAACCGTAGGAGCGAATAATTTGAAATTTAGAATATATTATTTTTATAATAAATCTGATCGGTGGTAAACAAATTATTTGAATCCCCCCATTCCTTCCACCATCTCCCATACAAACTGCACTTTTTCTTGAAATACTATAAACCGTTTTGCTTAGTACGTATAAAATTTACCGAGCTCAAGTTTTGTGCTAAGTCCTTAATAAGTATTATAATTAATATCGGGGATAAGTAAACCAACCAATTAGCTTCTACCCTTCTGCCCCCTCTCATACAATGTGACACAATATCACATATTTTCAAAAATTCGATTTTCTTGAAAAGTATGAAAGTTATTGATTTGAAATTTAAAATTTATCAATTGCATGATGATTATAGTTGTTTCTCAAAAAGTCACTAAGAACCCCCTCCTCACTCCTTCTACCACCTCCCATACAAACTTCATAATTTCACTAAAACCAATGCACTTATTTTCCCTATACAAAACATTTTTATAGCTACTCCAGCATGATGTAAAACAAATTATTTCAACGCTGTCAGCCCTTCTACCACTCCCCATCCAAAATTTCCTAAGATCACAAAAATTTCGATTTCATCTAGAGTATTGTATGATTGGGCTTTACGCACAATCGCTGTCCTGTCATGTTTTGAAGCTTAATGTTATTTTATTTGGGCTATTTTTACGTACGGGGTAAGTTTCATTCATGAATCCATTTCGAGTTGCTTTTTTGGAAAAAAGCTCTTGCGGGAATTCGACGCTGTGTCTATACTAATCACCACCAAAAGATAAAATTAGACTACCAGACACCGCCAAGCGATTCTCAAGCGAATGCAACAAGAAAAATTCAAAAATCAAAAATATTGGGGAAATTTTCATTTATAATTCTATTTCGGGTTGCCTTTTTCGGAATAAAGCTCTAACGGAAATTCGATATTGTAACTATACCGATCACCACCAAACAATGAAATTGAGCTAGCAAGCACCACCAAACGACCCCCAAGCGAATGCAATAAAAAAAACTTAGAGATTTTGCATTGGAGGGCCAACTTCACACAAAATCGGAAAGATTAAAGCACATATCGAAATTCGCCTACAATTGCTCTGTGAATGGGTACCAAAGTTTAAAAGCTGACTACCAATCACCACCAAACGAATGGCATAATTTGTTTTACGCTAAGATAACTGTAACTCCAGATATTTAAGAAAATGTGTTTAGGGGGGGGGGGGGGGCTAAGGTCACGCTAAATAAAGTAAACGTGATTTCTAAGAATACGGATTACCACCAAATGAAAAAAATTGACTACCAATCACCACCAAACGATTGCAACAAGAAAAATTAAAACAATCGAAATTGGGGGGCCAAGTTCACACACGTCTATTTTTGGAATTAACACAAGCTACAACTATTCACAAGCTCTTCGAATATCCCCGTATGACAAATATGTAGGTATCACAATTGATGAGAATCTTAAATGAATGTCCATATAACAATCCTTATATCCCGACTACGGAAACTTACTCCAATTTGTCTCGACGTTAGATCCTTTCTGCAAATAATGGGATATTTTAAAATGGAAACATTCCTTGGGGTAGTAGTAGTTCTAGCTTCCTTAAACCACTTAACATCGCCCAAAAATGTTTATTAAAAATATTGTTGAGGAAAAGTAAACTTTTCCTTTCTGAAAAATGATACCCACTCTTACAAGTACTTCCAATTGATAAAATATTCAAGCTAATATACAGTATTCAAACATACAAAGAAATAAAAAAACATATCCATCCGGTTAACTCAAACTTTCCTAGGGCATGCACTCGTAAAGATATATTACTACCGAAACGGAAGACGAACATTGGAGTCAAATTATATAATGTCTTGCCATCATTAATAAGAAAAAACAGTAATATTGAAATTTTCATGGTAATTTATTATTTGTAATGTTGGCTCGATAAATTTGTTGAATTGTAATTACTATGTATTCTTGTGTATTATTTTAGAATTTAAGCACATAGCAAATCAATTTAAATAGACCCATGAAATTTATATTTATATTGTGAATTGTAATTCAATTAATGTATATAACTGTGTAGTAGCTATCGACCCCTCACCTCTATCACAAGATTAATTCTTAAAAGGGGGAGTAGCACATGAATGTATTCAATAATTGTTATAATGATAAACCAATAAAATATATATGTACCTAGTCGTGCCATAAGTTCTGTCACACGTATATGGGCAATTTTTGTATAAATGAAAAAGAGTTTTTGACAAAGGAAAATATATTTTATTTTGGCATACTAATGGAAGTAAAATAAGCAACAAATTATTCAAAGTGGCCGCCTTTAGCCTTAACACAGCTCTTTAATCTGTTGGGCCAGTCATCGATAGCAGTACGCACTGTTTCTAGCGGAAAATTAGCTACTGCTTCTGTCAAAGATCGCTTAAGGCTCTCGATATTTGGGTGTCGTCTCGTGCACACCATGGACTCTAACTCCGCCCACAGTTTGTAGTCCAGGGGATTCAAATCTGGGCTCCCAGAAGGCCATTCCGTCGCCCTTATAAACTGTGGAATATTGGTTTCCAACCACGCTTGTGTGGTTCGAGCTTTGTGGGCTGGCGCAGAATCTTGCTGGAAAACCCAATGTCGATTGTTGAATAGCGTAGAGTTCAGCGGCTTCACACATCCCTCCAGGATGTCCGTTTGATAATTTTTCGCTGCAGTTTTTACGCCTTTTTCGCAAAAATGAAGCTCGGTGACCCCTTCGTAGCTGACACCCCACCATACCATGACTGATGCTGGTTGATGTCCTCGCTGTACCGTAGTGGCAACTTCTCGGGCTTCTTTGGAGCTGTGGGCATACACCTTATCATTTTGGCGGTTGAAATGTTCCTCCACCGTAAAAATTTTTTCATCGGTAAATAAAATTTCTCGATGTTTGTTGTTGCCGTACCGCCGATGGAGCTCTTTCGATCTGGTGCTCCTAATTTGCTTCAACTGCTCAGTCAGCAAATGTCCCGTTGATCGTCGAAAGGCACTCATCCCGAGGTCAGATTTTTTGATGCGAGACATACTTCGGGTGGATATGTTCATCTCTCGAGCCATGATTCGTTGTTTACGAAGCGGATTTCGACGAATTCGACTCTCGACCGCTTTGATGGCAGCAGAAGAACGTACATCACGCGGACGTCCAGAACGAGGTCGATCTTCAATAGTCTGGATCGCGTTATATCTCTGGATCGCACGATACACAAATCTTTGCGTTATTTTTAACGGGCACAACAACTTGAAAATTTCACTCGCGGATTTTCCACACTTATGTAGTGCAATCACTGCAGTTCGGTTTTCTATTACACCCCATTCCATCTTCACACGTTAACGAACACACTTTAAATGACCATCAACTGTCAACAACATTATGACGTTTATAAAACTGGCCGATATTGAAATGTCACTCATAAACTAAAGTTGTTGCCAATGTGAGAAATTATGTGACAGAACTTATGGCAGGACTAGGTATATGCATTGAAAAAAAATTTCAGCTAGACTACTTCAACGTCTTCGATGAAATCAGAGAGTATATTGTGTTTGCCGTTTGTAACGCTAAGAATTAATGCTGGTACAGAGCCGTCAAGGGTACAGAAATATTTGCTGTCGCTCAAAAACCTTGATTCCGAGTGATTATCTGTCCGTCTGTGCGTCTGTCTACAACATAACTCTCTAACGCTTTGAGCTATCATACTGAAAGTAAAAAGTAACTTTAAGTTCGTGAACGGCCTATATCCCCACACTCCTTCTACCACCTCCCAAAAAACTTCACGAAATTCTGAAATTTTAAGAAATTGATTTTTCTTTCAAATTGTTAAGGTATCGATTTGAAATTTTGGTCAAACTATAATGGTATATATATTGTTATCGTCACAAAATATTGAGTCAATCTCCTCACTCCTTCTACCCTTTCCCATACAAATACACAATTTTTAAAAATGCATTTGTTCGGTTTGCATTGGAACTAGCAAAGCTAAAAGAACCGACTTTTGCCATAATTCATTACAATTGCGACTTATTTTGGAAAAATTATCAAGTTCATCTTACCCTTTCTACCCCCACCCATACAAATTTCACAAAATTTCGGAATTTCAATTAAATTATTTTTCTCCAAAACCGTCAAAGCTATCAACTTAAAAATTTTAAAAAAGGATACTATTAAAAATATCATTGATGTCGAAAAGTTTGGTTTTGATTCGAATACTCCTTCTACCCCCTCCCATACAAATGCATAATTTTGGTAAATGCATTTAATCAATTTTCATTGAAAAAGTACAAACCTAGAATTTAGCCAAAACTTGTCCCTTAATAATTGCAATAAATGCTATAAAAAATAAGAACTTCCCTTCACTCCTTCTACCACCTACCCTCGAACATATGAAATCTATCGACTTTCAAATTATTCCAAAGCAATGTGATTAGGATGTTGATAAGCAGATTTAATGTCATCCACTTTCTCTGCCGCCTCCCATACAAATGCCATAAATTGTTCAATTTCTTTGAAAATTATGAAAGCTACACTTTAAATTTCGCACGAAACATTTTGTATACTACGTTCGGTATTATATACAAAAATCACAAACCTCCCCACTTTGCTTTTACCATCTCCCATACAAAATTCACAATTCACTATTCCAAAGAATTTCAGATAACATATTTCCCGGTACAATAAAATCTTTCCTATTTCATCTAGAGTATTATATGATTGATCATAATTCTGCTATGTTTTTTCTCTCGCATAGTACTCGTATTTTAAAAATAGCATCCAACGTTGGCTTAGCTCTATTCCAATTAGTTTTTTATTCGTAAGTTGAAGTACGCAGCTCTACAATTCAAATAAACTGCCAACAAGTCGGGCGAAACTTTATTATTTTTGGGGCAAGTTGGGGATGCATGGAACGTCAATATGTAGGTTAGAGTGATTTGGGAGACTAAGTGAAAGCGAATTCTTGGGCAGGGCTGTTATTAATTTAACAATATTTCATTCGTTTATGCAAGTTTTTCTGAGGGGAGCGGGAGGGGTGATAGTAAGAGTGGGTGGATGTTAATAGCTTCTTAATTGATTGCTTGAATCATGACCAATATTCTCTGTATAGAATGTGGTTCATAAACGTAGCTGCATAAAATTTTTATAAAATTCGGTGTATTCTACTTTCACGAAACCGGACATTTGTATGGCAGGCGGTAGAGCGGGTAAGGGAAACGTAAAATTTGCGATGCAATTTTATTTCATTTCTCTTGTAAGGTGCTCGTACAAAATTTCAATTTCGTAGCTTTCAATATGTTTGTTATTAGCTGATTTAATGAAATTAGTCGAAATCATACTTTTGTATGGGAGGTGGTAGAAGGGCAATTTTGTTTCAACTATTTTTAGAAGTTCTTATGCAAAATTTTAAATTGATAGCTTTTAATAGTTAGGAGATAATGGATTTCTTGAAAATGGTGGAAAAAATAATTTTGTATGGGAGGGGGTAGAAGTCTTAAAGGTATTAAACCAGTTAATATTTCGCATATTTATGGATTTTTTTTAAATACATTTCGCAAATTTTCAAGTTCCTACCTTAAACTTTCATTCGAAAAATTTCAGTTTATGTCTTTTTTTCAATGCACATGAAACACCTTGTGCACGTTAGACCGGGGGTTCGGTTTATAACAATTGTGGAGCAAATTATTATTTTTTTTCTATGTATATCAAATAGATGAATCCAAATGCAAAATTTAAACTTTGTATCTTTCACCAGAGCCCTAAAAAAATTACTCAAAATTGTGGACATTTCTGCTTACCACCTCCCTCTCCTTACGCCCCCTAACTCAAAATTTTTACCAAAATTAATAATTATTTAGTTCTACAATCTGACAGATTTTCAATTTTGAGATATAACGATTGGAATTTTGAAAGTGCGCCATTTTAAAATGCTCCCCATTTCCCCCCACTATTATTATTTCCACAGGTTATGATTTTTGTATTTTGCAAGTATAGATTAATATATGTTTTAAGTTTCAATTACATAACTTAAGTTGAGATATTCATTTTTAAGTGATTTTTTTTAAAACCCTCCCGGACCCTCCCCTTGCAATAATTATCCTCTCTCTAAGCTGATTCTGGTGGAGCTTTATGCTGCCTTAACGGTCTCAAAATATGAATTTTTCATGATAAATAATTTCGAAGATATAATCATTTGAAAAAACAATTCGGCCGACAATTTGTTTTTAGAGCCCCCCCCCCCCTTTTCGGACGCCAATGGATAAAAAAATTAAATTATTTTTGTAGTTTGTACCACAACCCTCTCTATATCTCTGCTGATTCCTATCTGCATTCCTGATGGAAATATTAGCAAGTGTAGTTTTTGACTCTTTCCCTCCCCCGCCTCCCCTTCCACCTAACACTCCCCAAAAGTTAGAAATTGAAGCTCACTTACCCAATCAACAATCTTCTCAAAAACGGACATTCTACCTTTAGCGGTCTCGGAGATATGAGTCCATATATACAGCGGACGGAGGGACGGATTTTTTTTTTGCATTTTTAGGCTAATTTAGTCATGAAACGCGAAAAAACAAAATTTCAAGGTAGCAAATTTTTTTTCTGTGTCGATCGCAATACTTTATTATTAGAATAATAAAGTAAAATTTGGGTAAAAATCGTTGATTCAGCAATTGCCGTTGATGATATTGAAGAAAATAACAGTCTAGCAGAAAATTTAAGACCACGTTGCGAGAATGTCACAGAAAAAGATATTTGTATAAATAATTGTAATAAGGAGTATCTATTGACAAATGGGGAAATCGCGATAGTTGTCGAGGAAGCAGAAACTATCTGCAGCAATTTCTGAGGAAAAAGAGATCAATCGGTTTCACATCAAGCTCAATTGGATGCTTAGAAAACTGTCATCGATTACGTTGCTCAACAATCTGAATCTAATTTAACAGATTTATTGCTCTTACGGAAAATAAAGGTAGCAATTCAAAGTTTAAATGCAAAAATAATAAAAAAAGTTTTCTGTGTATTCTTTTTAAATTTGTGCTGAAGTGTGGTTCGATTTATCTTTTCTATTGTTTCTTTAGCCAATAATATAACAATATTACAATGCACGATACTATATGCGAGCTTTTCAATTATCTGAGAGAGGCTCGGTTAACATTTGCTTCCAAAAACAAAAGTATCAAGTGTTTCCTATTTTTTGCGCCCACATCCCTTTTCTGCTGAGGTTTGGCCAAGCTATCGCCGATACACACGGACAGAGGCCACTGCGAAACAAACTTTTTCAGTCTCAAACAGTGGATATATATTCAATCAAATTCCTGTTAAGACCCCGTATAGGGGCATAGGACACAAGGCGCGATCCTGAGCGCTGGCTTTAAGCTGTTGCCAGGAATTGTTTATTCCTCTGGCCTCCTGCTCAACTGCTCGCTTCCATGTGCTACATGGTCAACCAACCCGACGTCTTCCTTGAGGATTCTAATCCAGAGCCTGTTTGGCGAAGTTTCGCGCTGGTTTTATCACATTCTTGATATCCGGCAGCACAAGCTGTGAAAGAACCAATTTTTAAGACAAATAGCGATGTATGTATGTTTTAAGTTTTTCATAAAAATTGGCTTTACAATATTTCAAAGCAATATCTATGCTTGGATCGGTATGCTGAACAAATATTGAGTAATGGAAGAAAATCATTATTGTAAACAATAATTAATAAATTTCTCAAAACGGTGGCGGTTGAGATTTTTCTGTGATTCTCGCTTCAAACGGTACTTGTAGAGTCCTCGAGCTCAGAAAAGGCACTGAAGCAAATATCTTAATTTAGGTTGCAGGGTGTTTCTACAAGTATAGACACAATTTCAATCAATAGTTTTTTATTTGAAATTTCGTAACATATCTTTAACAACTTAAATTTTCATAATCCTCATCAATCTCGGAATGATTTACATAACAATCGATTAGGATGTGCTCCAAAACATCCGGACATATATCAGAAACACAAAACGCTCCTTCCACGGGTGTTTTATTGAAGACACGTTGAAACATTGGATTACCATCGAGTAAAATCGATTTCTCAACATGAAATCGTACATCGCCAACACTAACAATTGTATCGCCATACTCCGTAGATCGTAACAGCTTCTTGACAGTTTTTTCCATCTCGATATATTCCCGATAAAATCGTTCCAGCATTTCGGGATGAGTCATTCTGCCAATGTGAACGCTTACCGAAACAACAATATTCAAGCCGCCTTCAATATCTAAAATGTCGTTTCGATAGTCCTTACAGAGTTCAACATTGAGCACTTTCGGTTCGCCTATTACCGAAGTGACGGGAATACGCGCGAAGTCTTTCATGCGATTAACTCGCAATTTTTGACCACCATACGAATCCAGGACAGCTGTCTCCAATTTCAAAACGATAGTTTTGCTTTTCTTCCATTGTGCCTGGACAAATACGGAAACGTAATTATCATATTGGTCACTGCACCCAGTTGGATAAACATTGAATTTCCCAGTGATTATTTCGTTGATTTCGAAGCTACTGACGGATAACTTACGTCGATTCTTTTCTTTTAGATGATACAAGAAATTATCGAAAGAACAGATAAATGTCGATTTTATTATTTCGCCGTTGAATTCTTCTGAAATTTTTCGTACCAACATATTTTCAGCCATTTCGTTTTGAAAAAACTATGAGTAAATCTCCGTAATACTTCTTCAACTGAATAAAATCAGTTATACTTTAGTTTTTATATACGAGTATTCAGGTAAGAAATTTCAAGTTCCTGTCGACTAATTAAAAATTATTTTGGTTAACTAAATGAGAACTGAATACCAAACTCATATTAATTATCTCTCCTTAGAGTTAAATGTCTTTTATGGTCTGACAATAATCGATAATTTTTGGGTTCATAAAGGTCCTAATTAAAATTTTTTTTATTGTCTTTAAGTAAAAAAAAAGTTGCTAAATTTTACTGACCCTTAGAAAATTTGAAGTTAATCCACTAATTGGGTCCTTTCTTTATACCTGAAGTATGTCTTAAGATGATGTGAAATTATTCCCAAATGAAAAATCGACCAAACCAACTTTGAAATAAAAATTTCAAGTAAAATATTCTTCACGCTTAACTTCTACTTTTGAAATTTCAAGAAAATTTAATTTAATCGATTTGTGATCCAAAATTTCAAATCAACTTTCAAGCATTTTTCGGCGTGTGTAGAGGACTGTATCCAATTATATCATCAAATTTAACCTAACTAAAAATAATGAAATTCCGCCCACAAGTCTAATATTCAGTATTGGTTCCTTCCTGTGAGATGCCATTGGCAACATAATGCGAAAATAATTATCACGTTGTGGATAATACCTTCTAATATGCTATGTCCGAATCTATCTAAAGCTGGTTGGCGTGTTTATCAGCAGGAACTTTCCACCAATTATCATAGACGGGTAAAAAATGTGCAAGAGCTCCAACAATTGAGCTACTTTGAAAGCATTGTTAGCATGAACGATAAAACTGAAAAAGACACGAAGTTCCGCCAGACCATATATTAACAACTGCGGAAAAAAAATTATTACTGCATGGCACTTGATGGTGATGAAGGATATAGGATTTTTCACAAAACAATATTTCGTACACAATATACAGGAAATAAAATGTTTGTTCTTCTACAATGGCGCTAGAGCCCAAATCGGACCTTGGCCTCCTGATATTCTGGTTCCTTAATATTTTTCATTACTTACTACTGGAAAGGTTGTTAGCCCTTCGCACAACCCTCTTTCTACGAATTTTTCATTTTCGTTGATTGAAGTGACCAAGGTGTATCATGGTTTTAAGCAGGCAATGTGCCGGAATTATGTATTGCGCCGAACGGGATTTGAACTCACGATCTTCGCATTACAAGACCAATACGTTACCCACTAGGCTATACCCTAGCTAAAATGGTTGTTACTTGTTAAATTCATCACTGAACTTATGAAAAAATTATCCTTGTATATTTTACAATAGCGATCACCCGCGAAGCAATTTTTAAGTTTGTAGCTAGTAATAAATTATGTGGGATGTATAATCTATTTAGTTGAATGGCTCTTTGAACACAATGTTTTGTATTTTATTGGAATTAGAACAATAAATGATAAAGAATGAAACCATGATACTCGTATTTGTGTGGGATAGGCCCGTGCTCACGGGAGTGATTTGAGATCATATACATATTGAAGAGCGGTAAGGAAACGTAAACAGTTGTAGCTTGTGTTAATTCTAAAAAAAGTTTAAATAAATAACATTGAACTGAAAAACATAACAAAATTACGATTGTGCGTAAAGCCCAGTCATAGGATACTACAGATCAAATAGAAATTTTTGTGATTTTAAGATATTCTGTATAGGGAGTGGTACAAGGGTTGACAGCATTGAACTAATTTGTTTCACATTATGCTACACTAGCTATAATAATGTTTTGTACAAAATTTAAGCTTCGAAAATTGAATAGGTACCGAGAAACTTAGTGCGTTCGATTTAGTGAAATTGTGCAAATTATATGGGAGGTGGTAGAAGGAGTGGGGATTTTTGGTAACTTTTCGAGAAACAACTATAATTATCATGAAATTGATTTGTTTTAAATTTCAGATCAATAACATTCTCACTTCTTGAAGGAAAATCGAATTTTTGAAAAATTGTAGAATTGTGTCACATTGTAGGTAGGGGTAGAAGGAGTGAAGCTAATCGGTTAATTTTTCCCCATATTAATAATAATGCTAATTATGGACTTAATACAAAATTTGAGCTCGATAAGAGTTATACGTACTAAGAAAATTTGTGTATGGTATTTCATGAAAAAGTGTAGTTTGTATGGGAGGTGGTGGAAGAAGTGGGGGATCCAAATAATTTTTATACTAATGGATCGCATTTATGATAGAAATAATGTATTCTGAATTTAAAATTAATGGCTTCTGAAGTTTCTAAGAAAATTTTACTATTATATGTTTTTGAAAAGTAGTCGCTGTATGGGAGGGGGTGGAAGGCATGAGGACATTGAAATAAAACCAAAAGAAAATTTCATCTCGGAGCATACCTAATAAACTGTGCAAGTTTCATTACAATCGGTTCAGCCGTTTTGCGTGAAAATGGCTGGACCGACAGACAACACTTTTGGAAACGTGTTTTTATGCTTAGTTACTGCTAAAATAAAGTAGAAATTTAACTTATAGCCATTTTTAAACAAATAACAGACAGATATTACAATTAAATTTATTTTAATTTTGCAATAAGTTTGGCGCTGGGCTAGGTCCGAAATACCGAAATACTCAATTCCAATTTTTGCATAATTTCATGATATCAATCTCACAGTCTTATGTATTCCAGGATTTGTTTCCACTCTTTAATAAATGAAGCAAATTGGAAATACGAAAAACGTTTTACCTTTGAAGCATGTGACGCGCGAGAAAGTATTATGGTCTGCTAAGTAGATCGCCTCCTCGCGGTGCAGACTAGGTATTGCTAAAAGATCTACAAATAGGGAAGAATAAGTCGAACAGCTTTCGGGTTCGTATCCTAACTCAATGGGCGGCAAGAAGGTCGAACAGCTTGCTGTCGGCTCCATATCATATCTATAGACTTTGGCGGATGTGGTAGGGGGTATTTAATTGTTCAGCTAGCTGTCGGTTCCGTATCTTATTACAGCATTGGTATTCTTGCGATCTGGACTGGTCATGTTTTAGGCAGATTTCAAAATTTTGGTAATTAAGAGCGGATTTATCCTTAAAGTGATTAGCAAGTGGACGTACTACTTGTATGGTAACCACTGCAAAGTACGACACTAGAGGAGTAAACCTTGGACATAAAAATCCCCAAATCTACGGTGAAACACCATATGCCAAAGATGTATGGTTAGTGGGTAACTAACAGTCAATATGCAAACTCTAGATACCAGGCGCTCTCCAGTTTAAATTAGCCTTCCCCTGGTAATGCGCAGTTCTGCCAGGAGTAACTCTACTTTCTCGCCTTACTCGTGGCAATCAAATGGAAAAACCAAGGGTAACTAAAAGGGCAGATGCGACCCCTAAAGCATCACAAACAGTGGCCAATGCAGTAAATGTAGAGAGAAACAGAACAAAAAACCCTACAGAAACAGTAAGGGAGGTGACTGTAGAGGTCAATCCTAAGTACGAAAGAATCTCAAAGTGGAAACCTCTTGTGGACGAAAATAAAAAAATCTTACGCGGAGCTACTAGGAGAAGGCTTGCGTGCCACCGTAACCAACGTAAAACAGCAAACGAATTGTATGATTTTGCTTGCCAAACAATGCAAAAGATGTTACCGCAGAATAAGGTAATTCAAAGAGGTGGAACCTCATCTAAAACACCGCCATCTGTCGGAAGCGAACATTAAGGGCCTAATGCCTTAAGTAGAAGCGTCTTGCATAGACCTGCAGAAGAGGCTCAGCCCTCTACATCGAGCACTAGCTACAAAGATGCGGTTAAAGGGATCAGGATCGGTATTATACATACCGAACATCCTTACAAGATCCCTACATCAGAGTAGCTACCTTTAATACAACAATCGGTCGTTGAAATACCAAAAGCGGCCAAAGAGGGGATAAATCCGATATATGGTAGACTCAGCCTCAAGCCGAGATGGATGCTGATCGGTTGCCTTGATGAGCAAACTGCAGCATGGCTCTTTATTTTTGGCTTCAGTTTTATCAAAAATATGGACAAACTAGTATTACAAAGTTCAATTAGGGTCGAGAGATTTGCAAAGGCAAGGCTCGTTCCGGACGATCTTCGACCCCTTCATCATGAAAACATCGAACAATTTAAGGAAACCATGCTTGGTAATCGTCATTCTAGCTCAACAAAGATTGCTTGTAATCTGAACATTTCTCACGAGTCCGTTCGTTTGATTCTGGTGGATAACTTGGATATGAGACGCGTTGCGACTTGGCTCTAAATTTTCTACAAAAATAGTACCATGCACTCTTTAGACATGTTGCTCCGCGTCAATTGTGATTCCGCTTTCATGGAACGCATCAAGACTGGTAATGAGACATGGGTCTATGAATTTGACGTGCAGTCATCAGAATGAAGGCAAAAAGTAACCGAAGAAACCACTTCAAAGTCGCTCAAAAGTCAAGGTGATGCTTATTGTTTTCTTTGATATTCGTGATTTGGTGCTGCATGAATTCGTTACAGTTATTTCCTGCGTGGTCTGGTATTCCACTGGGGTCTATTCTTGGTTCACTATTATTCCCATTTTTTCATAAATGTCCTACCCCAGTTTTTATCTTCTTTTTGTCTCCTGTATGCGGATGGCCTCAAAAACTTTCGAGTGATTAATTCTCCCTGTGATTTTGATATTTAAAAATTTGACCTTGATCGACTATATCAGTGGTGTTTGTCGAATGACCTAGACTTAAACATTAAAAAATGCTCCTCAATGTCATATTCACTTAAAACTGATCCTCCCTACTTTATTTAATCGATGGCACTAGACTTTCGGAAGTAACGATTATGAAGGATCTCGGTGTGACTTTTGATGTGAAGTTGAGTTTCACTACTCATTTTGACAATATTATTAATCAAGCGTATAGACTTGCCGGATTCGTTCTCCGTATTTCTTCTACTTTCGCTTGTTCTAGTACTGCTGTCCTGCTTTTTATCTCTCTAGTACGTAGTATTCTTGAATACTGTTGTCTGTTGTTTGGAGCCCTCACCATAAGTGTTACTCAGTTGCTATTGAATCAGTTCAACGTAAGTTTACGCGATGTCTGTTCTTTCGTTCTAAAATACCGTATGCTAATTACTTTACGAGACTTACGGTACTTCATCTCCATACTTTAGACATACGCAGAAGTTACTTTGATGATTACTTTCTTTACAAGGTTGTAAATGGTAATATAAGGACTAATCTTGGTAACGAACTTAAATTCAGAATGGAAGTTGTTAGTACAAGAAATGCCGATATTTTTTATCCTTCACGCGCTTTACTAGACGTTTATTTTCACTCTCCTGCAGTAAGACTTCAGTGAAATCATGACAAACTACTACTTGGATCTTTGTCTATTTCTTTTAATGCTTTTAAAACTAAACTTAAGAAATTCTTGTGATATTTCTTATCGCTTGCTATTGTGTAATTGAAATGTAAATTTTGTTCAATAGCTAAATAAATAAATACCATTTGGTCATATGCTTCAATTTTCGTGACAAAAAACCATCAAAAACTGCACGTGTTGAGGATGAGAAATCTAGAGAGCATAAAGCAACAATTGTGACCGAATTTCGTGCAAAAAAAACCGGCGAATAGTGATGTCAAATTTCGATACTTTTCGGTACCAGTTTTCGTTACTTTAAGGAAAGTAATCGTTTTGTTTTATTCGTTACTTGATACACGTTTATTTGAAATGACAACCATATAATGTTGCAGGGATGGGCAAGTCAGTTTTGCAAATCATAAATTCAATTCAAAGAAATCGCCTCTAGACCACATGCAGTAACCACTACATAAGCAACAAGAAACCGCTTGTGTATCGTGTGTCTTGATTTCGTTGGCCTACTAGGGGTATCAGCACAATGATGGCAAGTCAGATTGTTTTAATTATCCCTCTTCTAAGTAGAAAATTCCTTTAAACACTAACGTAAGTAAATCGACAATGTGAAATAAATAACTTTTATTAAATCGAAATTTTCTTCAACAAAAATCCCTAAAATTGATAAAAAAAGAAATCCCTTTATCACAACAACCATTACAGAATTCTACAATCTGACTTCACTGATTCCACAACCCTAACACTAGTAATGAGTGCCTGCCCTGAAACAACTCCACTCGACGACATCCTTAGTGTTGCAAGAAACGAAACGCAAACATCATTTTCTCAGTAGACTTTACTGTAAGGTAGAGTACGAGTATTCCTTCTCACTGATGCTTTGGAATGGTGATACGTGTAGGTTTCCCTCCAGTTTTATTAACGAAAAAAGCAACTTAACGTTACTTCCGGTATAGGTACTCTTTTGTATGTGAAACGAATACTCGAGTAATGAAACGTATTAGCAGTTCAGTTACATTTTCTGGAGCTCGTTTCGTTACTTAAGTAACGAGTATAAAGCTGCGCCGGTACTCGTAACTTCGGATTTCGATCGGTAACGAGTACTCGTGTAACGAATAGTTACTTTTTTCACATCGCTACCGGGAAATACCAATCAACCATAATATTCTCCAGATTTGGCGCCGTCTAACTTTCTTTTGTTCTCGAAACTAAAATTGCCTCTTCTTCGAACCCATTTTGAATCGATTATGGCCAAAAAAGAAAATTCGTGAAATAAGCTGAAGACTACATCGGAAATCACCCATGTTTCGAAAACTGCTAAAAAGGTTAAATAATGATTTGAAGGCGACAAAATAAATTTTGATGATTAGTTTTGTATTTTTTTGAGAGTGGCAGATTTCGGGAAAGAGTCAAAAACTACACTTGCTAATATCTCCACCACGAATGCAGATAGGACGTTGAAAATCAGTAGAGATATAGAGAGGGTTATTGGACAAACTTTAAAAATAATTTAATTTTTTTATCCATTGGCGTCCGAAAAGTGGAGGCTAAAAACAAATTGTCGGCCGAATTTATTTTTCAAATGATTATATCTTCGAAATCACTTATTGTAAAAAATTCATATTTTGGGACCATTAAGGTGGCATATAGTTTCACCGGAATCAGCTTAGAGACTGGCTAATTATTGTAAGGGGGAGGGTCAGGGGGGTGCAAAGAAAAACACTTAAAAATTAATATCTCAACTATCTCTTAAGCTATGTAATTGAAACTTGGAACATATATTATATACCAGAGAAATACGGAAAAAATATAACATGTTGAAATAATAGTAGTGGGGGGAAATGGGGAGCATTTCAAAATTGTCGCACTTTTCAAAATTACAAATCGTGATATCTCAAAATTAAGTGCAAATATCAAATCGAAAATATGTCAGATTGTAAAGCTATATAATTGCTAATTTTGGTAAAAATTTTAAGTTGGGAGGTGTAAGGAGAGGAAGGTGGTAAGCAAAAATGTCGAAAATTTTGAGTGATTACTTTAGGGCTCTGGGAAAAGATACAAGGTTTAAATTTTGCATGTGAATACATCTATTTGATATATACATAGAAAAATAACTTGTGGCATAATTGTTATAAACCAACACCCCTCCCCCCTGGTCTAACGTGCTATGTAAAGAAAAGAGCATCAGCACTGCTCAGCATCTTATAACCATTTTTTGCCACCACTGCTGCAGATGGGTTGAGCTTTTAAGCTAAAGATGAAATCTGAGAGAGTAATGCTAAGAAATGAAACACGAAACGAAGTCGCTAAGGGTGCATCACTGTTTGTTGTCGCTTAGAAACCCCGAGTTCAAGTGACCATCTATCTGTCTACTTAATAACTCTCGAACGCTTTGCTCAAAATTTCAGCTCGATAACTCCATCGAGATGAGACTTTTTTATGCGATATTTACCAACAAATTAACTTTAAGCTCGCAAACAGGAAAAAATCGCCTCATATATCCCCTGCCACAAAAATTTCATGAAATTGCAAAATTTAAAAAAAAAAGTTCTTCGAACCTCAACTTGAAAATTTTACCAAAGTAAAATGATATAAGTGATACAATGCCTGGGTGTAGCCTAGTGGGTAGTGAGTTGGTCTACAATGCGAAGATCGTGAGTTCAAATCCCGATCGACGCATAATTCTTCCACATTGCCTATGTGTGTATACATATCTAGGTCACCTTAATCTACGACCATGAAAATTCGTAGATAGAGGGTTGTACGAAGGGCTAAAAACCCTTCCACAGTAACAATCAAAAATGGTTATGAACTTGATGGGCAGGAGGACAAGGCCCGATTTAGGTTATAGAACCGTTGAAGAAGAAGACAATTATGTAAGTGAAATTAATTTCGAAAAATGTTGCTCTAGTTCGCTCACTCCTTCCCATACAAATGCATAATATTGGAAAATACTTTTTATCGATTTCCGTAAAAACAGGATAAGATGAAATTTATTTTACAATGATTTGAATAAATCAAACTCGCCGCCTTCCTCATAGGAGGTAAAACCTTTTCATATTTTAGAAATTTATCTTTAGAATGTTAAGTACCAGGTTCAATATCATCCAAATCCTTTCACTCTTTCTTCTTCTTCTTCTTCATTGGCACTACAGCCTAAATTGGGCCATGACCTCCTGACCTTCAAGTTCCTTAACACTTTAATTGTTATTGTGAAAGGGTTGTCAGCCCTTCGCACAACCCTCAATCAACGAATTTTCTTTTTCGCAGATTGAGGTGGCCCACGCAAGTGGTGTGCTGAAATTATACGTCGACCGAGATTTGAACTCCCGAGCTTTGCATTGTACCAACACGCTACTCACTAGGCTACACCCTAGTTCACTTTTTTTTACCATTTACCAAATACCTCGATTTAAAAAAAATCTATTTTTCAATTTTTTTGAAAATTATTAAGGCTATAAATTTGAGACTCAAAGTTTTCATACCGAGTACAATCATGTTTATAAATTATAAATTTCAACACACTCCCTTTTATTACCACCCATACAAATGATGACATATTTTCAAGCGTATTTACATTAATACTAATTGAATTTTATTTAGGGCATCGCTTGATTGATTTTTGTACATATTAAAATATGTTTGTTATTGAGGAATAATATTTAACTAATACGTTTTTAAAAATAAAACATAACAGGACTACGATTAGACGTAAAGCCCAATCTTGCGATACTCTATATGAAAGACAAATTTTTCGATTACAAGAAATTTTCTAGTGGAAGTGGTACAGTGGTTGACGACATTGAAATAATTTGTCCGCATCGCTAAAGTTGCTATCAAAACGTTTTATACAAAATTTAGGATTCACAAATTTAATAGGTTCTGAGAAAATTAGTATATTGGATTTAGTGAAATTGTGCAGTTTGTGGTGGTGACTTTTTCAGAAATAACTATAAATATCATGCTTTTGATATGCTTTAAATTGTAGATCAGTAGTATTCATAATTTTCAAAAAAATTCATTTTCTGTTAAGTTGTGAAATTGTGTCTGATTGTATGGGAGGGGGTAGAAGGGGTAAAGCTAATAGTATATTTTTTTGGCTTTACTAATAATTCTAAATAAATATGTAGTGCACAATTTCAGCTAGATAAATTTTATTCGCACTGAGTAAATTGGCTTAGAGTATTTCATAAAAAAGTACAGTTCGTATGGGAGGGGTGGAGGGAAAAAGAGGACGCAAATAATTTTTAAACATCTCCAATGGCGCTACAGCCCAAATCGGACCTTGGACCTGATATTCAGGTTCCTTAACATTTTTCATTACATATTGTGAAAGTGTTGTTAGCTCTTCGCACAAAAAGTACAGTTTGTATGGGAGGTGGTGGAAAGAGGGGGAGGACACGCATCATTTTTATACTCTAGATGAAATCTGAGAGTATTATAAGTTTGCTCTAAAGTTTGTAACGCTAAGAAATAATGCTCGGAGAAAAAAACGAATGATACAGAAGTTCATATAATCATTCAAAAATCTCAAAACCTGATGTCCGTCAGTCCATGCGCTCTCTAGCTTGAGAACGCGTTGAGCTACATTGTTCAAATTTTGTACACGCCATTTTTAACAAAAAAAGTAAGGTCAAGTTCGTGAACAGGCCAAATCGCTCCACTCCTTCTACCCCCTCCCATACAAAATGACACAATTGCGCAATTTGACAATAAACGGATTTGCTCATGAATGATTTTGAGTGATTATATGAACTTCTGTATCATTCGTTTTTTTCTCCGAGCGTTATTTATTAGCGTTACAAACTTTAGAGCAAACTTATAATACTCTCAGATTTCATCTAGAGTATAAAAAATTCAAAGTCTGTTTCCCTTAATTCGTTTGATTAATATCATACTATTTATAACTGAAAATTTTGATAATGACTTCCGTAAATGGTTTCAATTATAAATCCGACAATGATTTCTTTCCCAGAACGATAACATTGTTGGTTTCTTCTTATATAAAAAGCGATTTATCTTTACGATATTCAAAGAAATTTTCGTCTATCTTTTTTCTTAAGAAACAAATCATTAATTTTTAGTATTTGCTTATAATTCTCGGCATTGTTGATACTTAAATCCACCCACACACAGGACAATCACAGATCGGAGTTGCGGGACAAATTTTTTCAGAAAAATATCAATTAATTGCCATTAATGCAAACAAAAGAAGTCTTTCCACTTTGCTGTGCCTTTTTAGGTCATTCTCGAAGAATTATTGTTTTAATTGAAACAAATTATGCTGTGTTATGTCACGAACGAAAATTTCATGAAAATTTACTAATACAATAGACTGTTTTGACGCCATGACCGAATTTACCACAATTTCAAAAGCAATTTTCTCACATTTTAGCGTCTCGAGAATTTCTTTAAAAATTTTCCATAAAGATTGATAGCATTCCTATCTGCACGAAATACTACAAAAAAAAAGAAGAAATTATGACAAAAACGCGCATTACCCAGAACGAAAGGAAACATCTGTATATCAGAAGGTATTAGATATGCCGTGTATACCGCGGTAGGTCATTAGTGTTATAAAATGCAAGTCACTTCAAGACTCGTTCATAACATCCCCTCGAAAAAAAAAACACCATTTGCCAAAACTCTTCTCTCGTTCCACTTCTGAGCTCATAAATCACGGCAGAAAAAGATTGTTTCGGAAAAAGGAACAGCGAGATAAAAAGGATGCTCCGGAATGTCTTTTCGTTACGTCAAGCTAAACACCAAAATATTTCATTGACGACGGAAATCAAAGGAAATTCAAAAAGATCTATGTATTGAGGAATCCTTTTTACATTACAATCACAAAAAAAAAAGAAACAGATCAAGGATTTGTTTGCGTCAATAGTCAATATTCCAGGAAATCGCCGTAAGCCAACCAATATTTTTACAGCAGAACTCCTTATTTATATAACTTGAATGCATGATAGTCACGCGATTTAAATATTACAAAAGTTGAGATTATCATGCGACATGGAAATAACAATTATATAAAAAAAAAATTGTAATATAAAAATAACTGGAACTCACCGATCGTCCTTCACAGCGATTCCATGTCCAAAATAATCCTATCACGAAAATTAACCAAATATCACGACACTTGAACATAATCATCGAAAATATCTCTCAAGATAAGAGTCCACGTTTAATACTAGCGACGGTAACAGGACACACTAAAGTGAACGTCCTTTAGAGATTGACGCAGATATCAACACTGTTTACACGAATTCTCGTCCGAAACTGCGAGACTGAAACCACTTTACAAACCGTTCACGACGAATTCTTGAAATACTCTGTCCTGTCGTTCGGCATTGGCGCGAGCTTCGAAAAGGGGAATCCCCAATAGCGGGCTTTCGCTAGACTCATTTCTATACTAAATCGAAAGTTTCATGGAGCATGCGTTATAAAGTATGATTGCCTGCAAGTCACATACATTTAAGGACGAACGATTGTTTCAAAGTATCAACGACACGGTACGTCTTTCGGTTGCCATCATAAAGGATATTGGCACGATGTAGTCAAACCAGAGCCCTACGGGAGGGGTGCCTATCCATATAATTATTTCCAAGTTGAGTTCGGACATTAACAGCGGCTATTTTCGAAAATACAAGGACGTAATTATTTATGTTTATGTCTTTCATACTCGTAAAAAGAAACGACAACCAACTGAAATATCGACGAGAAATTAAATAATCGACAAGTTCGATGATATTCGTAATTAAAACAATTTTTCGAATGACTTTCAGATAAGTATGTTTTTGAAAACCGATGCCAATCTACCGGCAAATAAAAGTTCAACACTATCGGCTTACTCATGTCCATTTTTGACACTGAATGACCCTTGATTTCACACTGTACCCGAGTTTTGTTCCAAAGCGATGACCCTTAATCGGAGTACAACGCCATCAGGATTAAAATAATTCTCAACAAAAAAAAAGAAAGCATTCGAGCAAGGCCGTCAATAATCTTCCTCACGCAGGACGAATTGCAAAGCGGATTAATGCAGATTTATACAATCGCGATTTTTGTATGGGAGGTGTGGTAAGAAGGCTACACCAATTCTGATATCGAAAATTTTAAGCTTAAGCTACTAATATTGTTTTCAATTCTAATATATTGTCTACATTGATTTTGTTATTCTTCAAGCTTATGTTTGTATGGGAGGTGGTAGATGGACTAGAAGTATTGAACAAAATCATAATTCTTCACAAACAATAACACTACGTATCGGGTACATTGAAACCCGCCGTTTCCCAATAGATGGCACCAGCAGTAAATCCTGATTAACAATCAATCAAATTCCTATTAAGACCCCCTATAGGGGCATAAGACAGAAGCAACTCTCTTCCACAAGGCGCGATCCTAAGCATCGGCCATAAGCTGTTGCCAGGACCTGTTTATTCCTCTGGCCTCCTGCTCCACTGGTCGCTTCCATGGTCGACCGACCCGACGTCTTCCTTGAGGATTATAATCGAGAGCCTGTTTGGGGATGTTTCGCTCTGTTTTCCTCAAAGTTTGACCGATCCACTGCTACTTCCGCCTTTGAATCTCAATACCTATTTTAGTCTGGCCAGTTGTACTCCAAAGTTCGTCGTTGGAGATCATTTCTGGCCAGAATATTCCTAAAATGCGTCGGAGGCATTGATTCACGAAAGTCTGTAGTTTCTTGGTAAGTCGAACGGTCACTTTCCACGTAGTATAACCATATAACAACACAGATTTGATGCGTCAAAAACTCGCAGCTTCGTGCGAAGGGAGATATTTCTTAACCTCCAGAAAGGGGAAAGGATACCGAAGGCCTGACGAGCTTTATTTAGATGAGCTTCAATATCCTTTTCGGCTCCGCCGTCCATGCTGACAATGCTTACGAGATAATAAAAATCTTGCACCTCTTCAACATTTTGTCCATTAAGAACAGTCGGTGTGCTTGCGTTCGAACCCATGTGCATGTACTTGGTTTTACGCACATTTATTTTCAGTCCCGCCTCTTTGCATTTAGAATGCAACGAGCGAACATTTGACTCTAAGTCCGAACGGTTATGTGAAAGCAAACACACATCATCAGCATAATCAGGGTGACTTAAGATGTTAAATAGTCTCCATTGAAGACCTTTACCTTCCCCACCTTCCAGTGCAGCATTAAAGATGTCATTTATTACCACCAGAAACAGGGGTGGTGATAATATGCAACCTTGTCTAACACCCGTTCGCACAGGGAAGCTCTCGGACAGCTCTCCTCTATGCAAGACGCAACACCTTGCATCTTCGTAGGATTCTAGAATACCTCTCCTACGCAAAGAATTCCATTATAATCTTGATTGACCCTGTCCACAAACATGAGTTGTCGTAACGAACCCATTTCGGCTGGCCGCTCCAATATTATCCATAGGGTATTTGTGTGGTCGGTACAAGACGACCCTTTACGGAATCCAGCCCGATAAACTTCGAGAGTGCTCTCGACGACATCACTAATCCTATTGAGAATTATTTTAGTCATGATTTTCGATACGGCAGGAACTAGACATATACCACGCCAATTGCCACAATCCCGAAGGTCGCCCTTGGTCGGAATTTTCACAATGACGCCCTCCTTCCATTCAGTTGGATATCTTCCTTCATTCCATACCTCAGTAAAGAGTGGGAGGAGTATATCGGCTGTTATTTCCGGGTCCGCTTTGAGGAGTTCGGTTGGTAGTCCGTCTATACCTGGAGCTTTCCTTCCCGCCATTGACCGAATGGCGGAAACTATATCTTCCTTATCTGGGGGATCATCGCTAATAGAGGATTATTGCGGTTGAATGTTTGGTAGTTGTTCTGTTTCTGGAATATCTTCCTCTGATAAAATGTTTAAAATATCAGATAAGTATTCCTTTCATCGCCGCAACTGGTGCTCACTCATATTACGGAGAGTTACGTTGACATCTCTCACCAGGTGGTTGGCGGTAAAATTCCTGTTCGTCAACTGTTTCATGATTTTGAATAGTGAACCCATATCCCCAAGGTAAGCCGCAGATTGAGCCTTATTGTCCAGGTCTTCAATGGCCTTTCTCTTGTCGCGTCTTACAACCTTTTTAAGCTGTATATGAGCATCGCGGTCGTTCTGCCTCAGGTCGGGCGTTCGTTGGTTGACATCAGGTTGACAGATGATTGCCCATTTGGCTTTTTGCCGATCGCCAACCTTGTCCCATGTGTCTTGCGACATCCAGGGTTTCTCACCGCCTTGCACATATCCCACAGATTCGTCAATACTAGTTAGAAAAGTGTTTCTGGTTGCCTCCCAATTGGCGTCCAGTGTGCGCATTTCATATTCACCCAATGTTGATGACTTTTCGCGTAGAATAGTGGTGTATTCGAGTTTTTTGTTGGGATCTCTGAGTTTATCCACATTAAGCTTGCGCTTCATTTGAAGAATTTGTGGTCGTCGGATAGCTGCTGTTCAAAATCTCAAGCAGGCAACCATCAGGTGGTGGCTTCCCACGCCAGCTTCACGTTTCGCTTGCACATCGAGGAAACTTATAGACAAATGGTCGATCTAGTTCTGAGTAACACCATCACGGGAAATCCAAGATTTTTTATGATGACTGTGGCGGCTTATACTGCATCGCTACTAACCGACTAAGCCGTGGGGTCTAGATAGCTCAGTGGTGTGTGGAAAAGGATCATTTGCCGAGTACTACAAAACTCCACAAATAATTCGCCGTTTTCGGGTCTCTTAATCCAAGGTCGTGACGCGTCGACCCAAGGGTTACCATGCCTCCCCATGACGTCAACAATGTTGGATCAGAAATGTCACACAGTAAACTTAGGCATCTGTCAACAACTCCTCATGATTAGTTTTGTGAAGTTTTATCGGCAGTATATACTTTTTTGTGCGCGAATATGTCAAAGTTTGAGCCAAATAAGAGTAATTTGATGGAACTTGTGCTTTTTGCCTTCAATTTAAAAAAATCTGCGGCTGAGGTGCGTCGAATTATCATTAAAACTTACGGTGAGGGTGTTATTAGTGAAAAAGCGAACTATTTTTCTTGACACCTTGCTAGAGTAGCCAAAAAAATGTTGTATGCCAAATTTATGTTTCAAAAACTAAATAAGTTCTGAAAATATGAGTGTATTAGATTTACTGAAATTGTACAATTTATCAAGAAACTGCAAATTTTTGCGAACCAATGCCTCCGACTCATTTTAATGATATTTCAGCCGGAAGTTACATATCTCCAACTACGGACTTTGGAGTATAACTGGACAGACTAAAATCGGCATTCCAAAAATTCAAAGGCAGAAGTAGCAGTGAATCGGTTCATTTTGAGGAAACCAGAGCAAAACATAGTAAAACAAGCTCTGGATAATAATCCTCAAGAAATACGTCGCGTTGGTCGATATAGCACATGGAGATGAGTAGGAGGCCAGAGGAATAAAGAAATCCTGGCAACAACCAAAAGTCGATGCTCACGATCATATGCTGTAGAAGAGAACTTTTTCTGTCCTACACTCCTATTGCACGAGTCACACAACACTGGTTCACCAGTTGCTTGCAGCTGTTACTGAGGAAAACATTACTGCTATGGGGAAAATGATTAACGAATTACCTACCAGCAGCCACATGAGTGATTTTAGCAGCAGCTGGTGAAGTAGAGACCGTTCTACTTTGCCAGCGCTACTGGGCCACCAGCGGCTAGTGGCTGGTAACCAACGTCGTGTGACTCGTGTAAACAGGGGGTCTTAAAAGGGAATTGAAAATTGATTATTATACCTGTAGCCTAGTTGGTCTTATAAATGCGAAGGTCGTGAGTTCAAATCCCGGTCGACGCAATATATAATTCCAGCACATTGCCTGCTTGGATATATCTTGGTCACCTCGATCTACGAAAATTAAAAAAAAAATTAAAAATTCGTAAAAAGAGGGTTGTGCGAAGGGCTAACAACCCGACCACAATAAGTAATGAAAAATGTTAAGGAACCTGAATGTCAGGAGGCCAAGGTCCGATTTGAGCTGTAGTGCCATTGTAGAAGAAGAAGAAGTCTTTCATGGTTTAGTATATTTAGGCAAGTCTTCTTATTTAATTACGTTGTAAGAAAAATGGAAATAAATGTTCTGTCAACAATTATAAGGGTATTGCCAAGATCTCGTGTATTCCAAAGCTATTTAAATGAATTTTCTGGTTAAGTTTACCTCGTATGAATCACTAAATTGACAAATAGCAAACTGACGTTTTTTATGCAGATTTCAGCAAGACTTTTGATTGTGTTCATCATGTTTCTTCCTAAGCTGTTTAAATTGGAGCGCCCTTCTTGCTTAATTGTTTGGTTACAGTCGCATCTCATCGGTAGAATTCAGAATATTTGGTCCAATAGCGTTAACTCTAAGTTAATTCATGTGTATTCTGGAGCCTCTCAAGGTAGTCACATTGGACCACTATTGTTCTTGTCATTTATTAATGATATTTATTTATTTATAAACGGAAAAACTGCCCATGATCTTAAATATTATAACATGTGATTGTTACAATTCAATATGAAGATGAGATATTTAATTACGAAATTTATACTTAATTGAATATTCATATTACTTAATTAATAAAATTAGAGTCATCGGTTTGGAATGTTAATTTACAATTTTAGCAATTTTTATCGCTGTTCAGGCATACCTATATGTAGTTCCTAATTTCATATATTAAATAGATCAAAAGAATTAGAGTGCTTGTTTCCCAAGCGCGTTAGTATGTCAACTATAAAGTTTTTATTATAGTTTGTTCTATGATGTTCGATTCGAAATAATTCATTTGATCTCGTAGGGTATGTTGGGATTTTTAATGTTCACTTAAGATATTTGGAGCATTAATGGTATTATTTAATAAACAATATAGGAAAATAATATCAAAATATCATCGTCTTCTTTCTAGGGATGTGGTATTTATCAATTCCATTAATGCATTATAACCAATGTTTAAATCTGAGAAATTTGTAACAGAGATTCCATATGACTGATAAATACTCTAGTTTTCTTCGTGCAAAATATACGTATAGGGTTCTAATAGCCCTGATATTATTAAAATTATAGGAGACTCGCTTAATGAAACCTAACGATCTGTTGGAATTGTTGGTAATATGTCTAATATGCTCAGCAAACGAAAAAATGAGTCCAGCAATATACCAAAGTTTCGAACAACTTTTACTTTACTTATAGTGTGGTTGTCTAATTTATAATTGAAGCCTATGGGATTTTTTGATCGAGAAAAGGTAATTGCATGACATTTTGAAGTATTGATCTCCAAACCGTTTTCTGTGCAAAATTTTTAAAAAGTTTATTTAGTTTTTTTTTGTAAAGCTTTCACAATCAGATAGAGATGTAATAGCATTGTTTATTTTGCAGTCATCAGCAAACAGTAAAAATTCATTTTCATCCAAGATAGAATCAAAGTATTTAACAAACAAATTAAAAAGTAAGGGACTGAGATGAGATCCTTGGGGAATGCCTGAAGTAGGTACAAAAGGGTCTGATATGTGACACCTCAGTTTTACTTGCATTTAACGACCCTGAAGTTAGTCAGAAATCCAATTCAGAAAACTTCCATAAATTCCATTTTTGGAGATTTTATTCACTAAGTGATAAATATTAACTTTATCGAAAGCTTTACTGAAGTCGGTATATATAGGGTAAGCCAAATACAAGTTTCTTTTTAAAAATGCAATAAAATGAACAAAATTAAATTTTTTTCCATGTATTATAGCTTTATTAGTAAGAACAAACATTCCCATTAATGATAAAATACAACTTCGTTCAAGTGGCTACCTCGGCTGGCTTTGCAGTAGCGCATTCTGTCGCTTCAATTTTCCAAGACCATGTCGATGGTTTCGGGCTGTAGGTCACGGATTGCTTGGATGATATTGGCCTTAAGTGCTTGAATCGTTTCTGGATTGTTGGCATAACATCGTTCCTTCACGGTTTCCCAGAAAAAAAAGTCCAAAGGGGTCAAATCGCAGCTCCGAAGCGGCTAATTGACATCGCCAAGCGCCAAAAAACGCACTGTTTGAGCTACACCTCACTCACTTTGGAAATAAGTTCTCAATATTCCCCAACGTTTTTTAAGTGTAAAGCGAGTCATTTCGTTCGGAGGTATGATACCGACTTTCTGTCAAGATTTCAAGCGGGAAACAGCTTTCAGTGTCAAAATAACCTATGATTTAAAAAGAAACTAATGGATGACCCACCCTATATAGCAACTACTTGGATGAATTTCTCCCCATTTTTACTAATAAATTTGGTAATTAAGTTTTGCAAATTTTTACTATACACTGACATTTTTACTATACACTAACAGCCTCGGATATTCACATATTAGCGTATGCCGCTACCCTCATAACCACCTCACTGCAAATACCATTCATCAGCATGTGCTAAATTTTTTAATTTTAAATAAAAAAAAATCCTTAACATCAAAGTTTCTAAAATATAGTTTTAATATTATATTTAATACTACGCTTTTATTTGGAGCAGGGTATAGATAGGACTTTTTGTAAAGTTGTGAAATTGTGTCATATTGTATGGGAGGAGTAGAAGGAGTGAAGCTAATTATTTTTTTGTTATTGGTCTTACTAATAATTCTAGTTAAATGTTTTGTTCAGAATTTCAGCTCGATAAATTTTATACGTACTGAGTAAATTGGTCTATAGGATTTCATGAAAAAGTGCAGTTTATATGAGAGGTGGTATGAGGAGTGGAGGGGATTTAAACAATTTTTATACCGTAGATTGTAATTGGTATAAAAAACATAACAGGGCTACGATTGCGCGTAAAGCGCAATCTTACGATACTCTAGATGAAATAGAATTTTTTGTGATCCCAAGAAATTTTGTATGGGGAGTATTAGAAGGGATGATAGCATTGAACTAATTTTTTCGCCATCGTGCTGAAGTAGCTATGAAAATGTTTTATACAAAATGCTTACTCCAAAAACTGAATGAGAACTGAGAAAATTAGTGAGTTTGATTTAGTGAAAATGTGCAGTTTGTATGGGAGGTGGTAGAAAGAGTGAAGGGATTTTATTGATTTTTTTAGAAATAACTAGGAATATTATAAAACTGGCATCCCTTAAATTTCAGACTAGTGCCGTTCATACTTTTCAAGAAAATCGATTTTTTGTGAAGTTGTGAAACTACGTCATATTGTATGGGAGGGGGTAGAAGTAGTGAAGCAAATCAAATATTTTTTTTCTCATCTTAGTAATAATATTAATTAAATATTTACTACAAAATATGAGCTCAACAAATGTTATATGTTCTGAGAAAATCGGCTTAGAGCATTTCAGGAAAAAGTGTAGTTTGTATGGGAGGGGGTGGAAGGAAAGGGAGGAAGCAAATAATTTTTGTACTGTAGATTTAAATCATTAAAAAAGTAATATATACCAAAATTGAGACTAATAGCTTTTATACTTTTTTGAGTAAATTTATTTATTGTCAAATTGCGAAATTGTGTCATTTTGTATGGGAGGGGGTAGAAGGGGTGAAGCTAATCATCTCATTTTTTTTGACCTTACTAACAATTTTAAATAAATATTTGGTGCACAATTTCAGCCCGCTGAATTTTATAAGCACTGAGGAAATTGGCTTAGAGTAATTCATGATAAGTACAGTTTGTATGGGAGATGGTAGAAGGAGGGGGAGGACACGTACAATTTTTATATGATAGATTTATATTATCATAATAGTAATATATTCTGAATTTCAGGCCAATAACTTTTATACTTTTTGAGCAAATCCGTTTATTGTCAAATTGCGTAATTGTGTCATTTTGTATGGGAGGGGGTAGAAGGGGTGGAGCGATTTGGTCCGTTCACGAACTTGACCTTACTTTTTTGTCAAAAACGACGTGTACAAAATTTGACCTTTCTAGCTCAACGCGTTCTCAAGCTAGAGAGCGCACGGACGGACGGACGGACGGACGGACATCCGGTTTTGAGATTTTTGAGTGATAATATTAACTTCTGTATCATTCATTTTTTTCTCCGAGCCTTATTTCTTGGCGTTACAAACCTTAGAGTGAACTTATAATACTCTCAGATTCCATCTAGAGTATAATAATATATTCCAAATATCAGATCAATTACTTTTATACTTTTCGAGAAAAGCGATTTGCTGTCAAATCTCAAAAATGCGACATTTTGCATGGGAGGGGAGAATGGTGTGGAGCGATTTGGCCCGTTCACGAACTTGACCTCACTTTTTCAAAAACAACTTGAAAAATATTTGAACGTTCTAGCTCAACGTGGTCTCAAGTTAGAGAGCGAAAAGACGGACGGACAGACGGACGGACGAACACACGGACATCCGGTTTTGAGGTTTTTTTGATTGATAATATTAACTTCTGTATCATTCTTTTTTTTTCTCCGAGCCTCATTTCTTAGCGTTACAAACTTTAGAGCAAACTTAAAATACTCGCAGATTTCATCTAGAGTGTAAATATAAAAAAAACCTGATGGTTAGCCGGCCAAGGTACGATTTAGGGTGTAAAATCACTCATTTTTGCTTGAAAATTAGACATGTCTGCTCATTTTAAACGTGCACAATAAATCTCACTCATTATACTACTGACAAAATCTGAGAAAATATTGTGGCTGCGTTACTGTTTGTAACGCTAAGAAATAATGCTCGCATAGAGTCGCTCGGTGTTTTATACCAAAATGACAAACCTCCACCCTCTGCATTTATCACCTCCCATACAAAAGTTTTTAATTACTCTTCGAAGATTTTGTGTTGAAATATTTTCCGGCACATTAAACTCTTTCCCATTTCTTCTACACTATCGCATGATTGGGCTTTACGTCAGAATTCTGTTATGCTTTTCTATTTGTTTTGTTCGATGTCAAATTCGAAATTAGTAACCCCAAATGCGTATCTTTATAGAGATCCACCTGAAGAATCCCTACACCAAATTGAATATACGTAAAATTAACAATACTATTTTGCAAGATGAATGTGATCGAAATCTACATGAATCATCTGGAGGTCATCAGCATGCTATGCCCAATTTTGGGTCTGTTGCCATAGAAGAGACAACAAACTTTCACTATGTTTTCAACAGATAAAAGTTTTCCTGAATAAAAGTTAATGTAGACTTAAATGTGTTTAATAGCCCCCATGTATACTGTCGTCAATCTATGAGAATTTCTGTACAATTTCCTTGTATGTACCAGATATCCGTACGAAGTATATTTACTGTAATCTTAATTTGCCATCAAAGGGTGAAATGATCCCGGTTTCTAAGCAACTACGTAATTGCTCTTAAGCTTCCCAGTCGGATAATATCTACAAAGAACCTTTGTATAAGCTGTTCTGGCAGTAGTTTCAATACCTACGAAATGTTCAATACATGCCAGTAGGAGGCTTCGCAGCAACACTATTGTTTACACCAACCACCATTCTATCTAAAATACGTTAGACATTTGTCTTTATAAAGTACCACGAAGGGAACAATTGAATCAGTGATATGCTATTTATTGACGAACTAAATGCTATACGGGGCGTGAATTTAAGAAAATTGATTTTAAGAAATTGTTGATTTAAGAGTAAGAGGCAGACAAATATGATCCTAAGAATCTTATATCGAGAATGTCGGATTTAGAGAAGAGAACAATTAGTGAGGTGAAAAATCTCGAATATAAGGTACAAAGACTAACAATTTTAGCCCACCGATTTCTTCTTGTACATGGTAAACGTAGAAGGGTTGAGTAGATCGAATTTTTATTGCGGTGGATGGTATTTACATACTTTCTAGAAAGTAATATGTCAGCAGATTTCTATAAATTTCCTGAATTGAAAATTATCTCGTACTATTATATTCAATCTATGTCAATATATCAGAACTATAATTAGACGCAAGCACCAATCACGCATTATTTCATAGATGAATAGTATTGATGCACTAAAAAAATCATTTCAAATTTTTATACTCTAGATCAAATCTGAGAGTATTATAAGTTTACTCTAAAGTTTGTAACGGTAAAAATTAAAGCTCGGAGAAAAAACGAATGATACGGAAGTTCATAGAATCACTCAAAAATCTCAAAACCGGAAGTCTGTCCGTCCGTCTGTGCGCTCCCTAGCTTGAGAACGCATTGAGCTAGACAGTTCAAATTTTCTACACATCATTTTTAACAAAAAAGTAATGTCAAGTTCATATACGGCCCAAATCGCTCCACCCCTCCCATACAAAATGACACTATTTCGCAATTTGAAAATAAACGGATTTGCACGAGAAATTTAAAAGCTATTAGTCAGAAATTTGGAATATATCACTTTCATGATAATTTCAATCTGCCATATAAAAATTATACGTGTCCTTCCACCACCTCCCATACAAATTGTACTTTTTCATGAAACACTCTAAACCAATTTACTAAGTGCGTATAAAATTTAGCAACCTCAAATTGTGCACTAAATATTTATTTAGAATTATTAGTGAGACCAAAAAAATCACGTAATTTCGCAATTCGACAATAAACGGATTTGCTCGAAAAGCATAGACGCTATTGATCTGAAATTTGGAATATATTGCTTTCAGGATGATTTCAATCTAGTATATAAAAATTATTTAAGTCCTCCCCTTCCTTCCATCACCTGCCATACAAACGAAATACTTTAAACCAATTTCTTCTTCTTCAATGGTGCTACAGTCCAAATCGGGCCTTGGCCTCCTGACCTTCAGGTTCCTTAACATTTTTCATTATTTATTGCGAAAGAGTTGTTAGCTCTTCGCACAACCCTCTATCTACGAATTTTTCATTTTCGTAGATTGAGGTAACCAAAGTATATTCAAGCAGATAGTGTGCTGGAATTATGCGTCGACCGAGATTTGAACTCACGACCTTCGCCTTGTAAACTAAACACACTACCCACTAGACTACATCCTAGCTTCTAAACCAATTTACTCAGTGCGTATAAAATTTATTGAGCTGTGCACTTAATATTTATTTAGAATTATTGGTAAGACCAAAATAAAATAGACTATTAGCTGTACCCCTTATTCATATAATCTGACACAAGTTCTCTCAGCTATAAGCATGCTTTGCCTTGTAAGAAAATTGGAATAAAAGTATTTCCCTCCCTTATTAGCGAAATGCTCGAAATTTTTCGAAACAATCGTTTCGGTATCTTTGTCTGACACACTTAAGCCTATTGCAACTAACTCTGTTCCGCGTTAAATTGTCCGAAATAATTGTCAAATTTTTGAAAGAATTGTATCGCTATCCTTGTTTAACATACTTAAACCCAATGCAACTATTTCTATCCCGCGATAAATTGTCCGTTGCTAAAGCGCTTAGCTTAGACACGACCCAAAAACTAATAAAAATTGAAAAAAATAAAGTTCTGAAATAAAACAGCAACGCCATCGTACTGAAAATTACTTTATTGCTGACTGAATATTAGCAACCAATAGAGAATACAAATTATGGTATTTTTTTGTAAAAGTTTGAAGTCAAGCTAAGCTTGGACACAATTTTCGAAAATTTTCAAGTCAAAAGGTATTCTCACATGAGACAGCCTATCAGGCACTCCATTTTAAATATCCTCCTTGCGTAAAGCCCAATAGTGCGATACTTTAGATGAAAGATAAATTTTTTGATTTAAAGAAATTTTGTAGAAGAAGTGGTACAGGAGTTGACGACATTAAACTAAGTTTTTGTCATCCCGCTAAAGTTATGTTATGTTTTATGCAAAATTTAGGATTCAAAAATTTAATAGGTACTGAGAAAATTGGTGTATTGGATTTAGTAAAACTGTCCAGTTTGTATGGGTGGCGATAGAGGGAGGGGCGAGTTTTTAAAGACTTTTTCAGAAATAACTATGAACATAATACTTTTGATATGTTTTAAATTCTAGATCAGTTGCATTCAAACTTTTCGGGAAAATCCACTTTTTGCAAAATTTTGAAATTGTGTCAGATTTCCCATACAATCTAGGGGGTAGAAGGGGTAAAATTAATAGCCTAATTTTTTTGGCCTTACTAATAATTATAAATAAGTTAGTTGTGAGTAAATTGGTTTATACAAACTGTACTTTTTCTTGAAATAGAAAAGGTACAGTTTGTATGGGAGGTGGTTGAAGGAAGTGGAGGACTTCGGTTATACAGTAAAATGAAATCATCATAAAAGTAATATATTCTAAATTTCAGATCAATAGCATCTATGCTTTTCGTGCAAATCCGTTCATGGTCGAATTGCAAAATTGCGTCATTTTGTATGGGATGGGGTAGAAGGGGTTAAGCTAATAGTCTAATTTTTTTGGTCTTACTAATAATTTTAAATAAGCTATTAGTGCACAATTCGACCTCGATACATTTTATACGTTCTGAGTAAATTGGTTTTTTTTACTGAACGACCAACACGAGCCAAAAAAGAAAGATATGACGAGCTTATGCGATATGCGAAAAAGACATGCAGGCGAAAACAAAGGAAGTACTATAATGAAAAGATACAAAAAAGGACGACGATATGAGACAACATAAAACGCGGGACGCATACGCAATAGTAAAAGACTTAAAAAAAAGGATATAAACCAAAAACCAGTCTTTGCAAAGACGCAGAGGGCAACATTATCAGTGACGCCAAGAAATCAAAAGGAGATGGGCTTCCTACTTTGAACATCTTCTCAACCCCACCCCATTAGCATCTATCACGACATACAACATTTCAATTGAGGCCTCAACTGATGAAGAAGAACCATCATCGACACCACCCACGCTCGCTGAAATCAAAGCAGCCCTATGTGATAAAAAACGAAACAAAGCGCCGGAAATTGACGAAATACCGGTTGAACTTCTGAAAAAAGGTGGAAATTGTGTCGCTGAAATACTGCACAACATGATATGCAAAATTTGGATAGAGCAAATCATACCCGACGATTGGCGAAAAAGTATCATATGTCCAATTTACAAGAAAGGAGACAAACTCTGCTGTAAGAATTATAGAGGTATATCATTGTTGTGTACGTCCTATAAAACACTGAGCCCTATACTAATGAAATAATTGACGAATACTAAGGTGGATTCAGAACAGGACGATCTATAACAGACCAGATATTCTCGGTGAAACAGGTGCTTGAGAAATTCTGGGAATATAACACAGACGTGCACCAAATATTCGTAGATTTTAAACAAGCATACGACAGTATCGACAGGAGCGTACTGTACCAAATCATGCTTGACTTTGGAATTCCCTCAAAACTACTGCGACTAACAAGACTCACAATGACGAACACTGAATCCCAAGTGAGAATACAAACCGATTCCACAACCAGCTTTCGAACGGAATGTGGTTTAAAGCAGGGAGATTGTCTAGCCCCCATGCTTTTCAACTTGGTAGTATGTCGTCCAAAAAATCCCAGTCAACACCAACGGGACACTACTGTTCAAGTCCATCCAACTAGTAGCATACGCTGACGACATTAACATCCTAGCAAGATCCTTCCCTAGTGCTAAGGAGGTATTTGTCAATCTTGACTCCGGCGCAAAAGAAGTCGGGTTCCACATTAATGAAAGCAAAAAAAAAGTAATGACGCAAACAAGAAGGAGAACGCCAATCAGACAAAACATAACAATTGCGGAATATAATTTGGAGAGTGTGGACAACTTCATATATCTTGGGGCTAATCTAGCAAAGGACAGTAATGAAACAGACGAAATCAAACGACGGATAATATGTTGAGTTGTCGCTGACGGCAATTAGATCTTTTTTTATAAAAAAAAAAGAAAAACAACAAGAAGGCTAAACTACATCAAATTCCATGGACGACGTCGTTCAATGGCTGAAAAAACACGACCACTAGCGCACGCAGCGGCGGGCACGGAAAAGTTGTGAAGCAAGACCGAGAGGGTCCCGTTACTCGTAAAAGGCCGGAACAAGAGACCGCGTGGAGAGGAGAGTTTTTTTCTTCATGAGGCAGAAGCGTCTGTAGTCGGGATTTCTTTTATTTCTTATCGTGGAAAAAAAAATGAATTTTGCCGGATTTTTTTTTGAAATCGGTTTCCGCTAAAGTCTCACGAATGTGTTCGAAAACCATTGGTTTACGCGTTTATTAAAAAGTGACGCGTCTGTGCGTTTTTTTTCTCAGCGCAGAGAAAAGGTCGAGCTGGACGGAAATATCGCGGGGCGGAAAAAAAAAAAATCCCAATTGGAATTTGTGTTTGTTTCTTCGTCTTAACGACTCTCATTGAAAACCACCTTAAAATCCGGGAAAATATTAATGGAAAGGCAAAATATTGTGCAGGGGCGAAATTATTGTGCTCAAGGCTGAAGATAGTGGCGATTTCGTTCGATATCGAAATTAAAAGAAAGCGATCGGAGGAAAATTGTGGATAGGAAAAAAGTAAAAGAAGAAGCGAAAGAAAATCGGGCGGAAAATTTGCAAGTGAAGTGGTTTCTCGGGAACTTCGTGCGTGAGATTTAATTTCCCTCCCCGAGATTTTTTTTTGTTGTGCAGCCTTCTCAAGTGGTGTTCACAGCAGCCTCACCCCGTCTGTGGGCCTAGAAAGAAAAAAAAAGAGTTTCGATCATTCGCAAAGTTCCGCGGCAAATTCCGAAAGAAAAAAAAAAAATTCCAATTAGAAATCGCGCAGTTCATCTCTATTGCCCGGAGGAATTCCGTGACGAATTGCTGTCCCGCATTTTTAAGAAGAAGAAGAAGAGCAGCAAGGTCGGCACGCAGTCTCGAAAAGAGTTGGGTCGACGAGAGTGACCGGACGGTCGCGTTTGAAATTCCAGAAGATCTAGGAAGCGCTAATTGAGTATTCTCCTGTTCGCGATCATGCTTAAACTATGTCGAAGAACGCTAGAACATAGCGAGCGTAAAGATTAGAATTTTACTGAGCGGCTAATCGAGAAGTGTAATTGTAAGATTGATGCCGACTTAAATTATTGGGATAAAAGCAATCGTGACGAATTTATATGGCCGGTTTACAACAAATGCCGATTTTTTTTGTTTCCCCGTGGGTTTTTTTTGTGGAAAAATCAGTCCTAACGCTCATCACCTAGCATTTGATCAAATAGGAGCGAGTGTCTTTAATCCTGTGATATCGAAGTAAATTGTCAAAATGCTGAACGAATGTTAAAGTGCAAACGGTTCGACGAACGATAATGGAGTAACCGGGATTAACCTTAACCTGTTCGTATGGATTTGAATTATCTAAAATTTTCAAAAAGAAAAGGGAAGAAAAAAAAAAAATAAATAAAAATAGGATGAAATAAAGGAATTAATAAGAATAACTAAACATTAAAAATAAAAAAAAAAAATTAGAATGTAATAAAAACATTAATAAGAATAAACTAAACATTAAAAATAAATAAAAATAGAATGTAATAAAAACATTAATAAGAATAAATAGAATTAAAATTAGAAATAAATAAAAATAGGATGAAATAAAGGAATTAATAATACTAAGTAAACATTAAAAATAAATAAAAATAGAATGTAATAAGAAAATTAATAAGAATAAAATGAAATGTACCTAACAAAGTAAAAAGAATGAATAGAGAATTTATTAACACTCAATATGGCAGAAAGAACAAATAAAAAGAGGGAAATAACTAACTCTAAACCGACCGGACCAGACAGAATATATCGTTAAGGGGTGAGTTTGTTTTTTCTTTATTTGATTTTGATTTTCTTTCTTTTTCTTGGAAAACATTTACATTTATTTTGTGAAAAGATGATTAAAGGCTAAAGAGCCAAAATTTTTTGAATGAACCCGAGCGTTTAGCTCATTAGCCCCGAACCTCGACATGGGGCCACGACAAAAAATGATTTTTTTAAAGGAAAGTCGTGGCTGAGGTAGGGAGGGCAGAGAGGGCGCTAAAAACCACCTTAGCGCCCTAACACAAATCGCGAAGTCGGCAACTCCATCGCTTCATGGTCTTTCACGACCACTGGGGAAAATTATCCCAATTTTCACCCTAACCCGGAGTAAGCCGACACGAAATTTTTGTTATACAGGCCATGGGTTTTATGGTCTGATTAAGGAACAAGTACCCCCCCACACTGCCGTAGCTAGTCCCGGCCGCCAGCAAGCGTGTCGCTTCCGTTCCTTAGTCAGCCACCAATTCGGAAGTAGGAGGAATTGGCCCTTTCTTGTCCCGAACATTGACGTTTTCGTTTCCTTTCAGAATTATTTTGGCTTTAAGTCAAAATAATTCGTTCCGCGGGCCTAAATCATAACAAATACTCGCAAATAAGACGTATTATTCGGTACTTCCAATAATGAAATCCAAGAAAGTGCACAGGAACAATAAGCTGCGGATTTATAAAACTATTATACGACCTGTGCTCTGTTATGGCAGCGAGACGTGGACATTAACGCGAACTTCCGAAAAAGCAGTTAACGCATTCGAAAGAAAGGTCCTCCGAAGAATTTTGGGACCTGTGAAGGAAGGAACGGAATGGCGAATAAGATACAACCATGAGTTGTATCAATTCCTTCGACGAGCCAGAAGCTTCTACGTTCATCAAGCTACGTAAACCGCAGTGGGCTGGCCATGTAGAGCGAATAGAAGACAGAAGAATCAAACGTGCTCTTAAAGGCAAAGCGAGTTGTAACCAGCCAGTAGGCAAACCACGGTTGATGAAGACAGCAAAGCCATATTAAAAATTAGGAGCTGGAGGACGCGATCTTTGAATCGAGACGATTGGAGGCGATGACTTCAGGAGGTCAGGGCCGGATTTGGGCTGTCGCGCCATTGATGATGATGATGAGTAATTTGGTTTAGAGCATTACATGAAAAAGTGCAGTAAATAAATCGGTTTATTGCCGAATTGCGAAATTGGATCATTTTATATGGAAGGGGGTAAAAGGGGTGAAGCTAATCATCTAATTTTTTAATTATATTCTAAATAAATATTTAGTGCACAATTTCAGCTCGCAATATTATGTACGCACTTAGTAAATTGGTTTGGAGTATTTTATGAAAAAGTGCAATTTGTATGGGAGGTAGTGGACAGAGAAGGATAGCGCATAATTTTTATAGGGTAGTTTGAAATTGTCATAAAAGTATTATATTCCAAATTTCAAACCAATAGCTTTTATACTTTTCGAGTAATTCCGTTTATTATCAAATTGCGAAATTGTGTAATTTTGTATGGGAGGGGATAGAAGGCGTAGAGCAATTTGGCCCGTTTACGAACTTGACCTTACTAACTCTATCTAATTCAACGCGTTCTCAAGCTAGATAGCGCACAGACGGACAGACAGCCACTTTTGAGTGGTTACATGAACTTCAGTATCCTTTAATTTTTTTTTCTGAGCCTTATTTATTAGCGTTACAAACTTTAGAGCAAACTTATAATACTTTCAGATTTCATCTAGACTATAAAAATCAGTCTGATGACAGTTTTGAAGACCTGATAGGTCGACAAGACACTAAAAGTATAGCTAAGAGAATTAATGAGTTCCATACAGTTCTGAGCACAACAGGAAAAGAGCGCTTGGTAAGACTTTTATAAGAGCTTTTCTGTCAACAAATAGACCGCTTCAAAACGCAGGTAAAAGCGTTATTTGGAAGCATATTAGTCGATCACGCTCCTTACCATTTATGTAGCATAACATGTGCTTCCATTTGCTTCTTAAACAAACTTTAAGATTTAAAAGGCAATATGAGCTACCAACGAGTTTGAACTCAATTTTTGGTTAGATGCAACTGCTGTGCACCGTTTAATGGAATATTTTAGCTGTTTGACTACAAAAAAATGTTTCCATGCAGAGAGTGAAGAGAGTTTTACTAAATCAATTTCACGAAAATCTTTCCAATCTCCAACTTTAGGCCTTTCTTTATGATTCCATTATTAAAATAAAATATTTTTGTGTTGGTTCGAAAAGAGTATTCGCCTACTGTTCAGTTTTAGTAAATGAATGTATAACTTATTAGAGATGATTGATCACTCTAATTCTTATTATACCTATCGAAATTGCTCTCGTCAGATACATGCATGATTAGAATTATAAAGAGACAACTATATCGATTACCGATCTGAAATATTCTCAAAGTTCGAATATTGAAAATAATTTCCGAAACAAATTGACAACATTAGAGCAATTTCATCAACCATTTCGTTATACTCAAGTGCCCGAACAAAGAAAATACCACCCCTTGGCATTGGCCTAAAAGGAACTCTGTCTGTCTTGGCGCCAATATGTCTTGATTGTCGCATTTAATTCGCATTCAATCAAACTTCCTTCATAAAAAGAATCAAATCTGTCTGTCAACAATCGTGAGATAAATAAGAACAAAACAACCAGGAAGTAAACAGCAACTCGAAGGAAGGACCTAATAAGGATCCTGTTACCTCTTAAGAAATTCCAATAGATATAAATCTGCAAAACGAAGAACACGACAACAACGACGGATAAGATTAAGACATTATGAAATCTCTGCCTTACTAGAAAAATCACGAAATTCTAGAAAAATCTCTTTAACTTTTTCATTGAAGTTGATTTCCTGAAGCTACACAATGCTTCACGTACCTTAACTTTGCGACATCGAAAGGAAAGAGCGAAAAAATTGATATCAAAGAGAAACTCGTAGGATGGATGAAAACTTTGTAATGAAGTTTTCAGTTAAACTTTAGCTGGAATGAAATTGTCTGTCACTAAATTATAAAAATTTCGTGACAGGAGAGAGGAAAGGATAATCCTGCCGCTTCAGTGACGGCGGATATCTGCATGGTAGAATTTCAAAGTCGGGAAAGCTGCACCATCATTTCCATATCAAAAAGATGAACTTAAATATTATATTTTCTGGTATGAGGGAAAATATGACTGTGCTGCTATCCCGCAAGGTACGACCATCATAATGCAAGTGATGTAGTCCTGGGAAAAAAATTATATTTTTAGCAACCACTTCTGACGTTAACAGGCCATGGATTAAGTCCACTTAAGCTACTGCGAATCTCTGACATGAATATTTTTATAATTAGCCCACTTTTGGGTGACAAAAGCTCAGGAATATAAGGTTTAAGGCGATTCGGTTATGACGAGTAAACTACCACATAATCTCATTCGTTTCTATCGTTGATTGCAATAAGAAGAAGTTTATCCTTCACAAGAGTAGTGGCCTATTATGGCAAAAGGTCGGTCGTCCACAGTATGCTAGCAAGGAGATCCCTGCAGTGGTTCAAAATTAAACGAAATAAATTTGCTGTCAAGGTGCTCAAAAATGTCTCAAAACTTAAAGGTCGAAGGAACAAGCATCGAATTTCACAGTGTAGCCTTAAAAGTAAAAGAACACGAAACTGCTTGTAAGTACATTTTTTATTTCATGAAAAATTCTTGCTGAAAAATTTCTTTGACCCTTTCGAACGAATTCCAGAAAAATTTTGCTAAATATTTCTTTTCGTACGACATTTCTATCTCACAAAAGTTCAATGGATTTTTTCTGAGATTTTCTTCTTATTAAATTTTGAGCTTTGCGTTTCTGTAGGGAAGTGGAGTAGAAAATTTGTCAAAGGATTTCGTTGCATTTTATTGATTTTGTCTTAGTATGTTCCTTAAACTAAGATTATCATAGTATGTTGAAAATAGCAAACATAAAATTGATCCTTACGGGAAGTATACATCCTGTTATCCCTATTTATAAAATTTATTAAATAATCGAACATAATCGATCGAGTGGCCTCTACTGTTGTAAAAACTAGACAAGATTAGTAAGTGATTAAATTATCGTTTCGGAAAATTGCAATTTTTTGTAGAGTTTCTTGTCAAAATGGTGGCATGGACTGACTGCTGGATCTACGACATTATTCCTCTAAGACAGTGCTATTCTCGCTTTTAGATCACGTAAATACATATTCTTGACTTTCTTCTCACCACCCACCCAAGACTGCCCGATATTGTGCGGACTTCCAAATATGACAGCATTGGATAGAATGATGACAAAAAGAGCAGATTTGGACAATACCAAGGTGCCTGACGATCAACTATAGATCGATCAAATGATCACAGTGAAACAAATGATAGAAAAATGCTGGGAATATAACATCGACGTGTAACAGATATTTTTAGACTTTAAGCAAGCATATGGCAGTATCGATTAGAGTGCACTGTACAACTTAATGCTGGAATTAGGAACACCAACGAAATTCATCCTTAGGGCTTACGATGATGAGCTCAATATGCCAAGTAAGTATCCAGAACGACTTGACAACAAACTTTCAAGCACTCTCCAGGATGAACATGCAAGGAGTTGACCAACCAACACTTTTTAATATAGCTTTGGAATATTTCGTAAGAAAACTCCCAGTCAACCCCAGAGGGTATGAGCTGTCAAAACTTCATACCTGAGTTACGACGGTTTCAATATTTTTTCAAATTTCGATTTTCATTAATAATTTTGTCTTTTGGGCGAAGTATCTATGTTGTAATTTTTTTATCCATTTCACTTATTTTAGAAAGATCCCACACACTGAGAATCCCGAATATGGAGTGGGAAAAAATGGTCATCTCCGGAAAATACTTTGGGTCTGAGATCAAATGAAAGCGATCAGACTTTCTGTTCACAAAAAATTCTTCGTAAAAAATTCAAAATTTTCATTTATTCGTAAAAAAATCCATGGATTGCTAAAACGGTGCAAGTTATCATCAATCATGTGTTCTTAATCTTCCTAATGAATTGGACGAACTTTGAACATTATTCTTCACGCTGTTAAGAGAACAGATAGAATTTCTACGAAGAAAAAAGATATCTCGGGCAAAACTTTATTAGTCTGGGGACAATTTTAGAGTGCGTAGGAAGTAGGTGGTTCGACAACAAATGCCTAGATGCCTTAAAGAGAAAAAATCAAACTTACAAAATATTAACAGAATGGCCAGCATGAGCCAACCGGGACAAATATAATGATGAATGACAAAAAAATCGGAAGTACAATAATGACAAAATTAAAAACATGGATGAACATTTTAAATTTCACAACATAAGAGCCTCGTAATCACTTGTTAAAGGAATGAAAGGGGGATACCAACCGAAAACGATCCTCTGTAAGGATACAGAAGGGATCATTATAAGTAATGCGGAAGATTTAAAACTAAGATGGGCGCAATACTTAATCTTCTTAATCTGAGCCCATCACCCGCATGAACAGCCACAGCAGACACAACAGCTGATGAAGGATCCGCTTTGAGTCCTCTCACACTTGAAGAAGTAAAAATAGCCCTGAGGAACCACCCAAACAACAAAGCACCGGGCACTGATCAAAATCCAGCTGAGCTTCTGAAAACCGGCGATACCTGCATAGCGCATCTCCTACATAGATTAGTCACGGACATATGGAGGCAGGAAACACTTCCTGAAGATTGACGCAAGAGTATTATATGTCCAATTTATAAAAAAGGTGCCAAAATCAGCCACAAAACTATTGAGGAATATCTTTGTTATGTACGTTTTATAAGATCTTGACGAAAATTCTGGAATAGGGAATTAAGCCCTATGCTGACAAAGTAATTGGTAAATACCGAGGCGGATTGAAAGCTGGAACACAGACCAGATATTTTCAGTTAAAAAGGTGCTGGAAAAGTGCTAGGAACATAATATTGATGTGCACCAGATATTTGTTAACTTCAAACAAGCATACGACAGTATCGACAGGCGCGTAATGTATAAAATCATGTTAGAGTTTGGAGTACTACTACGAAACTGGTTCGGCTTACAAGAATGATAATGACTGAGTCTTTGTCATGAGTCAAAGTAGGAAACGATCTGACTTCCAGTTTTAAAACAGACAACGGCCTTAAGCGTGGTGATAGCCTTGCACCAATGTTGTTCAATTCTACACTCGAATATGTTGTTCGGAAACTTCCCACACTAACACTATGCTTCAAATCCACACGACTCGTAGCATATTTGTATTTGTGAACCTTGACTTGGTAGGAAGGGAAGTTGGACTACGCATTAATAAAAGCAAAACAAAAATTATGATACAAACTAGGAAAAAGACGCCAATCAGACAAAATATTACAGTAGGAGCCAATAATCTAGAAAACGTAGGCAACTTTATATACCTACGTGCGAACCTATCGAAATCAAGAAATCAGGATGGAAGCAAACCCATCGAAATAAAAGAAGGATAATGACGGCAAACAAGATGTTATATTCGGTACTTCCATTAATTAAAAACAAGAACGTCCACAGGAAATCAAACTTAAGCTATAACGATCATAAGACCTGTGCTATGCTATGTCAGCGAAACGTGGACTTTATCTGAGGCGTCCGAAAAACTAATTAAGGCCTTTGAAAGAAAGATCCTCAGAAGAATCGTCGGACCTGTAAGGGAAGACTCGATCTAGAGAATACGATACAATAGAGAAGAGTATGCCATCTTCGACAATCCAGAAGCGTCAACCCTCATAAAATTTAAGAAATTACAATGGGTTGCTCATGTGGAGCGGATGGATGACGGAAGAATTACCAAACGCACACTAAAAGACAAAGTCAACAGACAAAAAAGACCACGGAAGCGATTTGATTGACGCAGACAGCAAATCACTGGTAAAATTTTTAACTGGGGGATGTGGTCATAGAACCGAGATGGATGGAGTCAAATTATTCAGGAGGCCAAAGTCCGATTTGGGCTGTAGCGCTATCGTAAGTAAGTAAGTAGGAAGTTAACATGCACATTAGGGTGGATTGAGAAGACTAAGTGAATGGGGGCTTTAGGGTAGGGCTGTTGTCAATTATTTAACACTTAACTGCGATTGAGCTCAATAGCAGCAGTAAGCAGTACATTGAATAAATATTTCATTCGTTTATACATATATGCGGGCATAAGTTTTTATGGAAGGAGAGAGGCAGGGGGTGGTTGTGGTGGTGGTGGTGCACATGAAAGGACGGGCAGATGGTAATAATTTAGGAATTGATTGCTTGAATCACGTTCAAAATTCTCTTTACAGAGTTTGAGTTTCACAGACGAAGAAAATTTTATGAAATTCGGAGTATTTTATGTTCTTGAAACCAAACATTTGTATGAAAGGTAGAGGAGTTGAGGGTATCGTTAAATGTTTGATGCAGTATTATTTAGTTTGTCTTGAATAGTGTTTGTATGAAATATTAAGTGCGTAGATTTTAATTGGTTGCTTATTAGTTGATTTAATGAAATTGGTCGAAAGAATACTTTTGCATGGCATGGGAGGGGTAGAAGGAAAAGCGGGAACTCGGAACTTTTGAGAGTATTTGTACCAAATTTGAAATTGATAGCTTTTAAGGGTTTGGTGATAATTGATTTTTTTTAAATTTCTTGTATAGGAGGGAGAAGAAGTTTTGAAGGTATTCGATCATTTAATATCCTAAACTCTTAAGCATTTTTATACTCTAGATGGAATCTGAGAGTATTATAAGTTTGCTCTAAAGTTTAAACCGCCAAGAAATAAGGCTCGGAGAAAAAAATGAATGATACAGAAGTTAATATTATCACTCAAAAATCTCAAAACCGGATGTCCGTCCGTCCGCCCGTCCGTTCGCTCTCTAGCTTGAGAACGCGTTGAGCTAGAAAGCTCAAATTTTGTACACGTCGTTTTTGACAAAAAAGTAAGGTCAAGTTCGTGAATGGGCTAAATCGCTCCACCCCTTCTACCCCCTCCCATACAAAATGACACAATTGCGCAATTTGACAATAAACGGATTTGCTCGAAACGTGTAAAAGCTATTGGCCTGAAATTTTGAATATTTACTTTTATGATAATATCAACCTACCGTATAAAAATTATGCGTGTCCTCCCCCTCTTTCTATCACCTCCCATACAAACTGTACTTGTCATGAATTACTCTAAGCCAATTTACTCAGTGCGTATAAAATTTAGCGGGCTGAAATTGTGCACCAAATATTTATTTAAAATTGCTAGTAAGTCCAAAAAAAATTAGACGGTTAGTTTCACTCCTTCTACCCCCTCCCATACAAAATAAAATGACTCAATTTCTCAATTTTTCTTTATTATTATAATAATAAAGTATTGTGATCGACACAAAAAAAAAAAAAGTTTGCTACCCTGAAATTTTTTTTTTTCGCGTTTCATGACTAAATTAGCCTAAAAATGCAAAAAAAAAAAATCCGTCTGTCTGTACGCCGTCCGCCGTACGCCGACGTGTACGCTCAGCGCACATTAACTCCCAAACCCTTCAAGATAGAAAGTTCATTTTTGGGGGGATTGTAGATAGTTGCGGATCTCAGGCGGACACCCATTTTCGGGGGTATACGGGTTCAGGGGGAGGCGGGGGGAGCGCTTAAACCGAAAAATACGAATTCAAATATCTCAACCATGGTAACAGCTAGGAAGTTGAAACTCAACATTAATATAGAAGGGTTTGTGGGACAACTTTTAAAAATAATTTAATTTTTTTATCCATTGGGGTGCGAAAAGGGGGGGCTTAGAAACAATTGTCGGCCGAATTTTTTTTTCAAATGATTATATCTTCGAAATTACTTGTCGTAACAAAATCATATTTAGAGACCGTCAAGGTGGCATATAGTTTCATCGGAACCAGCTTAGAAAGCGGCTAATTATTGTAAGGGGGAGGGTCAGGGGGGGCAAAGAAAAACACTTAAAAATTAATATCTCAACTATCTCTTAAGCTATGTAATTGAAACTTAAAACTTATATTAACCTATACTAGGCAAATACAAAAAAAATATAACATGTTGAAATAATAGTAGTGGTGAGAAATGGGGAGCATTTCAAAAATGGCGCACTTTTCAAAATTACAAATCCTTATATCTCCAAAAATAGTACAGATATCAAATCAAAAATTTGCCAGATTGTAGAACTATATAATAGTTAATTTTAGTAAAAATTTTAAGTTGGGAGGTGTAAGGGGAGGGAGGTAATAAGCAAAAATATCGAAAAATTTGAGTGATTTTTTTAGGGCTCTGGTAAAAGATACAAAGTTAAAATTTTGCATGTGAATACCTATATTTAATCCACAGAGAAAAATAATAATAACTTGATCCATATTTGTTATAAACCGACTCCCCCGGTCTAATGTGAACAAGGTGTTTGATGTGCCTTGAAAAAAACACATAAACTGAAAATTTTTGAGTGAAATTTTAAGGTAGAAATTTGAAAATTTGCGAAATGCATTTAAAAAAAATCCCTAAATATACGAAATATTAACTGGTCGAAAACCTTTAACACGTCTACCCCCTCCCATACAAAATTATTTTTTCGACCATTTTCAAGAAATCAATTATCACCTAACTATCAAAAGCTATCAATTTGAAATTTTGCATAACAACTAACAAAAATAATTGAAATGCAATTGCGTTAAAAGTTTTAAAATCGCGCTTGACCTTCTACCCCCTCCCATACAAAAGTATGATTTCGACTAATTTCATTAAATCAACTAATAACCAACAAATTAAAAGCTACGAACTTGAAATTTCGTACGAGCACCTTACAAAAAAATGAAAGAAAATTGCATCACAAGTTTTACGATTCCCTTACCTCCTCTACCCCCTCCCATACAAAATTATTTTTTCGAGCATTTTTAAGAAATCAGTTATCAGCGAACTCTTAAAAGCTATCAATTTCAAATTTTGCATAAAAACTTATAAAAATAATTCAAATGAAGTTGTTTTAAAAGTTTTGAAATCGCGCTTGCGCTTCTACCCCCTCCCATACAAAACTATGATTTCGACCAATTTCATTAAATCAACTAATAACCAACAAACTAAAAGCTACGAACTTGAAATTCTATACAAGCACCTTACAAGAGACGCGAAATAAAACTGCGTATCAAATTTTACGATTCCCCTATATTCTCTACCCCCTCCCATACAAATGTTCGGTTTCATGAATGTAAAATACACCGAATTTTATGAAAATTCTATGCAACTTCGTCTATGAAACACATTCTATGCAGAGAATATTAGACGTGATTCAAGCAATTAATTAAAATGCTATTAACATCCACCCACCCTTACTATTACCCCTACTCCTCCCCTCATAAAAACCAAACTTACAGAAACGAATGAAATATTGCTAACAATCCTGCCCTAGAACTCCCTTTCACTTAGCCTTCCCTAACCACTCTAACCTGCATATTGACTTTCCACTCATCCGCAAGTTGTCCCAAGAATAATAAAGTTTCGCCCGACTTGTTGGCAGTTTATTTTAATAATTTTCTGGAAAATTTAAATCTATGCTATATTAATAATATTATGTGAAAAAAAAATCTTTACCTATGACATAATAATTGCCTTTTACAAAACCCGTTTTTCGTATCCAACTACGGCTACGCATAGAACTACGTTTTGGGTGGCCCTGCGGGGCTCTTATTATCAAACCCTCTTTTTCGAATCCAACTACGGCTCCGCAGAGAACCACGTTTTGGGTGGCCCTGCGGGGCTCTTATTATTAAACCCTCTTTTTCGAATCCAACTACGGCTCCGCAGAGAACTACGTTTTGGGTGGAAGATTTAAATTTTCCAGAAAATTATTAAAAAATTATATTATTAAGTTGAACCATAATTTCCCAAAGAAACATTTCCCTCGGCGGGAAATTATATAATCCGCATTGATTTTCGATGCTGGCAGTACTAAATAATAAAACTGTCAGTCGTTCATGGAAACTTTCAATTCAAATCCATTTATTGTGGAATTGCGAAATTGTGTCATTTTGTATGGGAGGGGGTAGAAGGGGTGAAGCTAATCGTCTAATTTTTTTGGCATTACTAAGAATTTTACATAAATATTTAGTGCATAATTTCAGCTTGCTAAATTTGATACGCACTGAGTAAATTGGCTTAGAGTAATTCATGACAAGTACAAATCAGTTAAATTCAGTTTTGTGCATTTTCAAAGCAGTCCCCGATTGGCTACTTGTACCGAATCCTCCGACTCTTTCTACCACCTCCCATACAAACTGCACATTTTCACTAAATCTAACTCACTAATTTTCTCTGTTCCCATTCAATTTTTGGAGTAAGCATTTTGTATAAAAAATTTTTATAGCTACTTTAGCATGATGGGGAAAAAATTAGTTCAATGCTATCATCCCTTCTAAAACTCCCCATACAAAATTTCTTGGGATCACTAAAAATTCTATTTCATCTAGAGTATCGTAAGATTGTAGCCCTGTTATGTTTTTAAATGATTTCCACAAACTTTCAAGTTTGTAGCTTAAAATTTCACTGAAAAATTTTGAGTTATTTTCAATACACATGAAACACCTTGTGCAGGTCAAGGCCCCCGTTCGCAACATAACAGTTCTTGCTCAAATTATTACTTTGTTTGTATGTATATCGAAGGGATGTATGCACTCGGAGAATTTTAACTTTGTATCTTTAGCCAGAGCCTTCAATAAATTAGTGAAAATTTCCGACATTTTGGCCGATCACTTCTCTCCCCTTATACCCCACAAACTAACAATTTTACTAGAATTAAATGTTTTATAGCTCCACAATCTGACAAAATCTCAACTTAATACCTCTGATGAATTTTGAGATATGTCGGTTTGAAATTTTTGAAAGTGCAACTGTTGTATTCTCAAAGACGACATTTCTGTGAGTGACATAAACTCTCTTTTATTTGGTATGACATATGAGATTACAAAATATAAATAATTATAGTGCTGCCAATGCTACACCTCCCCCAAATTTTAAAATATTCGATAGTTTATAAAATTCATGGAATATCTAATTCAATAGTCTACAAAATTAAAATTTGAGTTTATAGACAGTCTAACTCAAAATGTTACTACAAGGACAATACTCTTTAAATTTAATCAAATACATTTTATGGCAATTTCACAATAGAAGTCAAGTTGAAATAGAGTTGTGCTTAAGCTTGAGGCTTCCGTGGCGTAGTGGGCAGCGTGCTTGCTTCTCAGTCAATAGGTCGTGGGTTCGATTCCCACTCCAGACGGGATTTTTTTAAGTGCAAATTTTTCAGTTGCTACTGGTGATGAAAAATTATTCGCAATAAAATGGAGAAACGGTGTAAAAGTGAAACAGTTCCACTTCAAGAAGGCCTAGATACTCAGTAGATGGTTTCTGTTCGCTTTCTATCATTCAGTCCCCCATAACATCTGCAAATATTTGTCAGTAAGCAGCCAGTACAACTGAGCAATATACCAGCTTCTCCACTCGCTACGGTCGTTCTCACTCCCCTTCTCCAACCTTCCCAATCCCATTCCTTCCCTCCATGACTGTGTTTGTGCATTGCACATAAAGGCCGAAATTGCCTATAACACAGGTCATTCTGTAAAAAAAAAAAAGCTAAGTTGGTTGAATAATTCTCCGTCCAGATCTGGGCTTTACGCCCAATCATAATTTTTTTATGTTTTGTTTTGCACTTTTAGACTAATTTAGTCATGAAACGCGGAAAAACACAGTCGATCACAATACTTTATTTTAAGAATAATAAAGTAAAATAGAGAAGAAAAGGTAAAACAGAAATAATTAACTCATCACCTACCGAATCTACAACCCCTTTTGTTTGTTTTTTATCAACGTTTACTACTACATCCAAAAATCTTTAATAAAATTTGGCATATTAACTAAACTTGCGCATTTTAAATGAAAAAAAAAACACCAACGAAAATAAGAGTTCATAAAACAAAAACAGTAAAATAATACTTAAATCCATTCTGAACAAAAACCATTAAGAAATTGTGATTATCTCGGACCGGACCATTATTCTGCCCAAAATCCCTAATGAAATATATTTTTTCGTTTTCCTTATTCCACGAACGTTTCCGTTTATTCTGCTCTTTTAGTTTTTATTTTATCGCAAAGAACGCAGCCCGTCAAAGAAAATTATAATTCCACCTAAGCAAAAATTCCTTCATCTTTCTGAATATCCTCGCGCTCTTTACTAATTAACATCTTGAAATCGTCGCAACAACAAAAACACAAACGCTGCAAAGCATAGTATGGCAAAGAATTTCTACATAAAAACAGACCAGTTTCATTGAAATGAATGGCAAATTAACTTTTCACAGCAACAAATTAATTAGTTTTGCCGAGCAGGAAGAATAACAGGCGAGGTGGATATTGCATGAGGCTGTAATTTGAGTCGAATATTTGTGCAGCCGGACTAGTGCACAAAGGATGAGCTTCGCTTCGTGCCAATGTTAGAGAAATATCCTTAGGTTGACCACTAGATGCTACGATGGATTTTTGCATCTAACAGCTCCGTGATGGCCGGCGAATTGTACTTTACAATGGAGTCGTTTCTTGTCCAGATTTTATACAACAGTTCGCATTGTTAAGGGCGGGAGTGGCTTGTTCGGCTTTAGTATTTCCTAATCCTCTGTTCTCTCCAGTGAACTAGGGAAGCATATTCTCGCGGTGGCCGACCGTTTCACTGCACAAAACACCACAACTGCACAATCGGGTCCAGTTTATTCAAAATACAAACAAATCCGTAGCACACCCCTGAAGTGGATTGTGGGGATAACCAGAAATCGGATCGGGGTAAGCTCGTTTTGCGGGTACTTTTCAATACGGAAAAAAAAATTTGCAGCAAAAACATAGCGAATGAAACCAATGCTGCTGACGATGACGATGTCGGTACATTCGCTAGACCAACGAGTCCTCTCTACGAATTATGCAAATTGGAAATTAATTAAAAAATTTTAGTCCGCTTGCTGCCCCAAGTACACGGCTTGAGTCTAATGAAGTCGTTGGAAACTTTGACCCACTTTGATTGCACAGAAATTGTTGCTGTGATGATCCTGTGGGAGCTTTTCTAGCATTTTCATCAGGACGCTTTAATTGTTTGCTCGTCAAGTATGCAATTTAATTATTGTGTAGCAAGTGTGGGTCGTGAATGGCTACGGCTTTGCAGTTTCTCGAACATGCTACTTCATCAGACACTGTGCTGTCTATAGCGTTGCGGGATAAACTATTGATGAGTTAAATGGGATCAAAATATGTTCAAAAAGGGGTGTGCTGGAATTGAACTGAAAACTCATAACATGAATTCAAACCCAGAATGTATTTTGAATAGATACTAGTAGGTTGAATTTCCAAAACATATTACAATACATTTCAGATAATGTTATTTAGAAGATGCGCCGAATTTGGTTTGCGTGTCGAATCCAAACTTGGTCATTCACTCGAACCTTGTACTTGACCGTTCCAATGCGCTTCAGAATCGTGGCTTGTACCCACAATATCTTGTTATTCTTGTAGTTCCTCACATAGACAGTATCATTAAATTGATAGGTACGAGAAACAGCACTATGTCGATCGTTAAAGTTTTGTTCCATCTCTGTATTTCGTTGCAACGGAACTGTTGATTCTGTTGGATGCATCAAATCCAACAACGTTCGTATGTTCCTGCCGAACATCTGTTGCGAAGGTGTTGCTGAATTTGGCAGTGCTGCATTTGGTGTGGTACGATAACACCTTAAAAAGAGTTGCAACGCGGAAGCCGTTACGTCTTCCCCTTTTGCTTTTAAGAGAGCTCGCTTTAAAGTATCAACAAATCGTTCCGCTTGACCGTTGGATTGAGGGTGATACGGCGGTGAACGAATGTGTTGAATTCCGTTGGATGTACAAAATTCCTCGAATTGATGTGATGTAAATTGTGTTCCATTATCGGAAACTAGTATTTCCGGAAATCCAAACCTAGCAAAAACTTCTTCCAGTTTGTTTAGCGTTGCCGACGTGGTAGTAGATGGCATTATAAAAATTTCAGGCCACTTGCTGTAGGCATTCACAATAACCAAAAAGTTTAAGTTTTGGAATGGACCGGCGTAGTCTAGGTGTATTCTGGACCATGGTTTAATCGCTATCGGCCAGGATGACAGCGTAGTCTTTACTGGAGATTTGGCAGCGGTAGCACATCACGAACATTTCTCCACCATATCTTCGATATGTCGATCAATGTTTGGCCGAGCCAAAGCCTTTATTCGGTTCATTCATTGAAAAGGAGACAGCATCTGCGCCTTGCTGAATTTTTTGAAGCTTTTTATACTCTATACGAAGTCTGAGAGTCTTATAAGTTTGCCATGAAGTTTGTAGCACTAAGAAATAAGGCTGGCAGAAAAAAAAATTGATACAGAAGTTCATATTATCACACAAAAATCTTAAAACCGGATGTCCTTCGGTCCATTCATCCGTCCGTTTCCTCTCTAGCTGGAGATTTCGTTGAGCTAGAAAGCTCAAATTTTGCACACGCCGTTTTCGGCGTCAAGTTCTTGAACGTAAGAAGATAAGAACTGTCTACTCCTTCCATCACCTCCCATACAAACTGCATATTTTCAAATTAGTTCTTCTACCACTCCCTATAAAAAAGTTTCTTAAATTCCAGAACAAATCTTTTTCATTTAGAGAAGTGGTTCCCAAAGTGGGTTCCGCGGAACCCTGAAGTTCCACCAAAAAAATTAAGTGTTTCGCGTAACAGCCTTGGCAGCCAAATTTTTTATACATAAAAAAACTAAGAATTTTGATAATATTATTATAAGTATGTAAGCCCTAGTCGCTCATCGCATGTTCGCAGAAACAACAATTACACGCGCGCGCGAATTCCCATCGTGTACATTCCCACACTATGCTGATCATCAAATGTTCAAGGTCTTCATTCAGTACTAAAAACATATTACTCATTGACTATTATGTATAGTAGCGGCCGCCAGTGATCGGCCGAAAAGGAAATGATGCATAGATTCGGCTGACAGGGAAATGATTCGTCCTATGATGTACAGAAGCAACTTACAGCGAACGGCCGACAAGGAAATGAATTGGCCGACAGAAATCATTGAGAAATGGTTTAATCGACAGCAAGCGGTCGACAAAGAAATGATTCAGCCGAAAGCAGTCAACAAAAACGATATAAAAGGAGTGAGCGTTGTTGAAGGAGCAGTCAGTTGTGAGTGGACCGGAGACTCGAAACAGTAAGCAAGTAGGGAAGTCAGCAAGCGAGTGCGATTGACAGCCGGGATGTGTGAGCGAGTAGGTCTTGTGATCATCTGGCGGGAATAAGTCTTGTGATCAATAGCCGGAGTTCAGCAGTAAGCGCAAAAAAGCGAGTAAGTTCTGTGATCGACAGGCGGGAGTAAATCCCGAGATCTTCGTGTGATCAACGGTAGAGACTGATAAGCGTAGGAAACGTATGAGCGACATTCAAATCTCTGAACAAAATAAAACTGTCTCACTTGAAAGGTGTAAGCCGGGAAATTACTGCGTATATCTCATTCACGTAGAGCGTACTGTAGTCGATTTGAAAACCCACCTGTTTTGCCAGAATTTTTTACTTAATAATTGCAATAGACACTAAAAGAAATATCAACTCCCTTTACCTAATCTTATACAATTTTCTAAATTACAAATTAAAGAAAAGCATTTCTCCTTCGACTTTAAAATTGTAACAAACATGGTCATAAGGATGTTGATAAGCATTTACAAAAACATCCAAGACCTTCCACTTATTCTGCCACCCATACAAATGCACCATTTTCAGGAAAACAATATCCAATGTCCATGAAAATTATGATAGCTACAAACTTTAAATTCAGTACGAAACATTCGGTTCGGTTTCACAATCAAAAGTTATAAGCCGCTCCCTCTGCTTCTTCACCACCCATATAAAAGTCCCATTAAACTCTTTCCCATTGCATCTAGAGTATCGCATGATTGAGCTTTACGCCCAATCATAATTCTGCAATGGTTTTCTTGAGAATTATGTGCAATATATATATAATAATATATGTAGCTGCAATATAAAGTTGCCATTTTCCAAGAAATTTTATTTACTGATCATAAATACTTGCGCCATTAATATGGAAAGAAAAATCGAACCGTTTAATTTATCGAGTCCAACATGGATTTCCTCAAACATTGGGGTAAATTTCTTCAACAATTGGTTTTTATAATTAAAGTACTGGGAGGATTTCAGTAAAAATCAATCAACTTATTAAATAATTCAATAATATGGAAACCTAAAACATAAAAATTACAATACATATCTTTCTTCAAGAGAAAAATTGCAAAATCATACTGCAGTAAATGTATGTAGATTTCACAAGTCTATAAGAATACTCAAAGTATCGTGACTCTGGGTCTATTGTGCTAAAATATTCAAACCTTAATATGTATGTACATTGAAAAATCTTCAAAAAGTATAATTTGGTCGAATAGTGTTCTAATTATCACATAGTATAAGGACATAGCTAAAGAAAGGTTACTTTCAATTTATCACAGAAGATATAAATACATGTAGGATTGTATTTGGACAACCCTGACTTCATGGAGCTTCCGTCACGACTACCATCTTCTTTTTCGATCTCTTCTTACGACAACCGAGCAACAGCGTGGACGTGGATCGGAGACCTCTCAAAGTAAAACGCAAGAAATTGAAATCAAGTATTGTCACTTATTTGAATTAAATACTTTTATCATTTTGTTACTAATCGATTTTCTTTTATTCAGATCAAAATACCACAAATTGGGGGCTGAACCTCTTGCATATTCTAAATTTGCGCCCCCGTGGAATTTAAAGGAGAAATGGCGGCTCGCCATCGTAGAAGCCAGTTTTCGCAGCGATCAGCTGAAACAGACGAAATGGAGACGCAAAATAGCGTAGCAAAAATGACATTCGGCGATGTGGAATCCCTAATGGAATATTTCATTTAAGCAGACAACAGAAGTGTTTTGAGATGGTTGCAAGAATTTGAAAAATATGCGGAACTTTTTGCGTGGAATAACCTTCAAAAACTATTATTCGGTAAACGGCTTTTGAAAGGTCCAGTGAAACTATTTGTGGACTGTAAAGTGAAACCGTTAGACTATGCGGACTTAAAAAGTGCTTTGCTTCGCGAGTTCAAATCAAAAGTGACAAGTGCAACCGTACACAAACAGCTGCACGAACGAAAACAGTCGAAATCGGAAACAATACAGGAGTACCTATGTACATATATAAATTGATCGACATTGTTCAGCAGGCGCAAGTCGGCGATATTTCCGTAATAAAATACGAAGGTATTCCTGACAGCAATATAAACAAAGTGCTACTATTTGAAACAAACAATATGAGTGAATTTAAAGCAAAATTAAAAGTGTACGAGAAAATTAAAAGTTCAAATAAAAAACCGGAAAACAGTTATGTGTCACGCGAGAACATTTCGTATAACAAACCGGTAATAAAGAAGCGATATTGCTATAATTGCGGTGGTTCTGATCATGAATTTTATAAATGCCCGAATAAGGCTAACGGTCCGAAATGTTTTCGATGTCATCAGTTTGGACATAAGAGCAGAGAGTGTGATAAAAATTCGGTGCCTAAAAGCAATAATAATAACAATTATGACATCGTTATTAACGAAAAAACTTATTGTGAAGTTTTAATAGAAAACATTCGTACGACTGCTCTCGTAGATACGGGCAGTGACGTGACGTGACCCTCATTAGTGCGCGACAGTTTAAAACTTTGCCAAAAAGTGTAAAACTCTTAAAAAATTACATATCCATATCAGGACTGGGAAGTTGCATTAAAACAGAAGGAAGCTTCAAAGTTGATGTGCAGGTAAATAAAATAAATGTTTGTTGTTGTAGCGGACAACATTTTGCGGCCAGATATGGTCATTGGAATGAATATACTGAGCAAGGCCCAGATTAATACCGATAATGGAAAAATAGATATACGAACACGAACTGAAGTAGCAAATGTGGAAAAGGTGGACTTGAATACAGATGAAATTGTCAATACAATCGCTTCTTTTCAAATAGAGAATGATCAGTACCCCGAAACTAACCACATAGCCAATAAAAACGTAGAAAAAAACTTTAAAGTTGCAATCAGCGTCTATAAACCAGAAATTGTTACTCAATCTCCAGTAGATATGAGAATAACATTGTTGGATGAAGCCCCGATTTATCAACCACCAAGACGGCTGCCACTGAAAGAAAAACTTTTTGTCGAACAACAAGTAGCTGAGTGGATCAAAAGTGGAGTTATTCGTGAAAGTTTCTTAGACAACGGTAGTTCCATCGTTGTAGTCAAGAAAAAGAATGGACATTTCAGGCTTTGTGTTGATTATAGGCAGTTGAATCGAAAAGTATACAAAGACCGATTTCCTCTTCCGCTAATAGAGGAACAGATGGACCAGTTACAGGACGCCATATATTTCAGTACATTTGATTTGAAAAATGGATTTTTTCACGTTCCAGTAGAGGAATCTAGTAGAAAATACACAGCTTTCGTTACTCCCGATGGGCACCTCGAATTTAACCGAATGCCGTTTGGTTTCTGCAATTCGCCTTCAAACTTCATGAGATACATTCGCGCAATTTTTAGGCAGTTAATTCAAAGTCGAATTGTTTTAATTTATATGGACGATATAATTATCCCGTCCCGAACCGAAAAGGAAGGATATGAGAAAATCAAATATGTGTTGGATGTTGCAAAACAAAACGGTTTAGAAATAAAATGGCAGAAATGCAAAGTGCTTCAAAGAAATATAGAATACTTAGGCTACGTAGTGTCATTTGGCCAAGTCAAGCCGTCCCCGTCTAAAACAAAAGCTGTTTTGAAATTTCCTGAACCTAAAACTTTCCGCCAGTTTCAAAGCTTTTTAGGTTTGGTTGGCTATTTTCGCAAATTTATCAAAGATTTTTCCATCCATGCGAAGCCTCTGAGTGACCTAGGAAGTCAACAGTTTATGTTCAACGAAGGAGAACGATCTGCTTTTGAGAAATTGAAAACAATGCTAACAATTAGCCCAGTTTTAAATATCTTTAAACAAGGAGCGACTACGGAGCTGCATACCGATGCGTGCGCTATCGGTTACGGAGCGGTGTTGCTGCAAATCGATTCGACGGATAATTCGCTGCATCTGGTCAGTTTTATGAGTAGGAAGACAACTGAAGCAGAAAGTCGTTATATAAGCTACGAGTTGGAGGTACTGGCTAGAGTTGAAGCCATAAAAAATATCGCATATATCTTTTAGGTCATCCCTTTAAAATAGTCACCGATTGCAAAGCTTTGAACGCTCGGTGGATATTACTTTTAGAGGAATTCGAATTTGTCGTGGAGCATCGAGGAAATCATCGCATGAAACATGCAGACGCGTTAAGTCGTAACCCAATCTGTATGGTTATATCAAATGAGGAATCGTTAATTAAGCATCTTAAAACTGCCCAGGAAAGCGATCAGTATTTGAAGACTATCAAAGAAGCAGTAAACTGCGGCGGAGCTCAGGACTACGTGATTAACAAGGGGCTGTTATGTAAGGAAATCGACGGTAATATGTTGTTTGTTGTTCCTAAATTAATGGAGAATGATATTTTACGTAAAATACACGATCAAGAACATTTCGGTTACAAAAAAATGTTAGAAATAGTAAGCAAAGAATTTTTTTGATAAAAATTGAAAAATGTATAAAATAAACTGCCAACAAGTCGGGCGAAACTTTATTATTCTTGGGACAAGTTGCGGATGCGTGGAAAGTCAATATGCAGGTTAGAGTGGTTAGGGAAGACTAAGTGAAAGGAGGTTCTTGGGCCGGGCAGAAACATTCAAAAGCTTCAGTATATATAATCAATATTTCGTTCGTTTATTTATGCAAGTTTGAGTTTTTTGAGGGGAGGGGTGAAGGTTGATAGTAAGGGTGGGTGGTTGCTAATAGTTTTTTAATTGATTGCTTGAATCACGTCCAATATTCTCTGTATAGAATGTCAGTTTCATAGACGAAGTTGTATAGAATTTTCATAACATTCTGTGTATTTTACAGGCACGAAACCAAACATTTGTATGGGAGGGGGTAGAGGAGGTAGGGGAATCGTGAAAATTGTGACGCAATTTTATTTCCTTTCTATTGTAGTGTGCTCGTACAAAATTTCAAGCTCGTAGCTTTTAATTTGTCTGTTATTAGTTGATTTAATTAAATTGGTCGAAATCTTACTTTTGTATGGGAGGGGGTAGAAGGGCAAGTGCGATTTCAAAACTTTTAAAGTAATTTCATTTCAACTATTTTTATAAGTTTTTATGCAAAATTTTAAATTGATACCTTCTAATGGTTAGGTGATAATTAATTTCTTAAAAATGGTCGAAAAAATAATTTTGTATGGGAGGGGGTAGAAGCTCTGAAAGTTTTCGACCAGTTAATATTTCATATTTTAAAAGATTTTTTTTAAATGCATTTCACAAGTTTTCAAGTTTCTACCTTTAAATTTCATTCAAAAATTTTCAGCTTATGTGGTTTCTTCATTGCACATGAAACACCCTGTGCACGGTAGACCAGGGGGGTCGGTGCATAACAATTGTGGAATTTTTATTACTTTTTCTGTATGTACAACAAATAGATGTATCCACATGGAAAATTTGAATTTTGTATCTTTCACCAGAGCCTTAAAAAATTACTCAAAATTTTCGACATTTTTGATTACCACCTCCTTCCCCTTACACCTCTCGTCGTAAAATTTTTACCAAATTTAAAAACTACTTAGTTCTACAATTTGACAAAATTTTAATTTGATATCTGTACTCAATTTTGAATTATAACGGTTTGAAATTTTGGAAAGTGCATCATTTTTGAAATGCTCCCCATTTCCCCCCACCACTATTTCGTTCAAATGTTATATTTTTCTTGTATTTCTCTAGTATAGCTTAATATAGGTTCTAAGGTTCAATTCCATAGCTTAATAAATAGCCGAGGTATTAATTCTTATGTGTTTTTCTTTGCACCCCCCCTGACCCTCCCCCTTACAATAATTAGCTTTTATCTAAACTGGTTCTAGTGGACCTATATGCCGCCTTAATGGTCTCAAAATATCAATTTTTTGTGGTAAGTAATTTCGAAGATATAATCATTTGAAAAAAAAATTCGGCCGAGAATTGGTTCTTAGACCCCCCTTTTCGCACCCCAATGGATAAAAAAATTAAATTATTTTTAAAAGTTGTCCCACAAACCCCTCTATACGTATGTTGAGTTTTAGCTTCCTAGCTGTTACTATGGTTGAGATATTTGAATTCGTATTTTTCGGTTTAAGCGCTCCCCCCGCCTTTCCCTGTACCCGTACATCCCCCAAAATAGGTATTCGCCTGAGATCCGCAACTATCTACAATCCCCTCAAAAATGAACTTTCTATCTTGAAGGGTTTGGGAGTTAATGTGCGCTGAGCGTACACGTCGGCGTACGGCGGACGGCGTACAGACAGACGGATTTTTATACTCTAGATGGAATCTGAGAGTATTATAAGTTTGCTCTAAGGTTTGTAACGCCAAGAAATAAGGCTCGGAGAAAAAAATGATGAATACAGAAATTAATATTAACACTCAAAAATCTCAAAACCGGATGTCCGTCCGTCCGTCCGTCCGTCCGTCCGTTCGCTCTCTAGCTTGAGAACGCGTTGAGCTAGAAAGCTCAAATTTCGTACACATCGTTTTTGACGAAAAAGTAAGGTCAAGTTCGTTAACGGGCCAAATCGCTCCACCCCTTCTACCCCCTCCCATACAAAATGACACAAATGCGCAATTTGACAATAAACGGATTTGCTCAAAAAGTATAAAAGCTATTGGCCTCAAATTTGGAATATATTACTTTTATGATAATATAAATCTACCGTATAAAAATTATGCGTGTCCTCCCCCTCCTTCTACCACCTCCCATACAAACTGTACTTGTCATGAACTACTCTAAGCCAATTTACTCAGTGCGTATAAAATTTAGCAAGCTGAATTTCTGCATTTAATATTTATTTAAAATTATTAGTAAGGGTAAAAAAAATTAGACGAGCAGCTCTATCCCTTCTACCCCCTCCCATACAAAATGACACAATTTCCCAATTCGGCTATAAATGGATTTGCTCGAAAAGTATAAAAGCTATTAGTCTGAATTTCGGGATATATTACTTTCATAATGATTTCAATATACCTAGTCGTGCCATAAGTTCTGTCACACGTATATGGGCAATTTTTGTATAAATGAAAAAGAGTTTTTGACAAAGGAAAATATATTTTATTTTGGCATACTAATGGAAGTAAAATAAGCAACAAATTATTCAAAGTGGCCGCCTTTAGCCTTAACACAGCTCTTTAATCTGTTGGGCCAGTCATCGATAGCAGTACGCACTGTTTCTAGCGGAAAATTAGCTACTGCTTCTGTCAAAGATCGCTTAAGGCTCTCAATATTTGGGTGTCGTCTCGTGCACACCATGGACTCTAACTCCGCCCACAGTTTGTAGTCCAGGGGATTCAAATCTGGGCTCCCAGAAGGCCATTCCGTCGCCCTTATAAACTGTGGAATATTGGTTTCCAACCACGCTTGTGTGGTTCGAGCTTTGTGGGCTGGCGCAGAATCTTGCTGGAAAACCCAATGTTGATTGTTGAATAGCGTAGAGTTCAGCGGCTTCACACATCCCTCCAGGATGTCCGTTTGATAATTTTTCGCTGCAGTTTTTACGCCTTTTTCGTAAAAATGAAGCTCGGTGACCCCTTCGTAGCTGACACCCCACCATACCATGACTGATGCTGGATGATGTCCTCGCTGTACCCTGGTGGCAACTTCTCGGGCTTCTGCGGAGCTGTGGGCATACACCTTATCATTTTGGCGGTTGAAATGTTCCTCCACCGTAAAAATTTTTACATCGGTAAATAAAATTTCTCGATGTTTGTTGTTGCCGTACCGCCGAAGGAGCTCTTTCGATCTGGTGCTCCTAATTTGCTTCAACTGCTCAGTCAGCAAATGTTCCGTTGATCGTCGAAAGGCACTCATCCCGAGGTCAGATTTTATGATGCGAGACATACTTCGGGTGGAGATGTTCATCTCTCGAGCCATGATTCGTTGTTTACGAAGCGGATTTCGACGAATTCGACTCTCGACCGCTTTGATGGCAGCAGAAGAACGTACATCACGCGGACGTCCAGAACGAGGTCGATCTTCAATAGTCTGGATCGCGTTATATCTCTGGATCGCACGATACACAAATCTTTGCGTTATTTTTAACGGGCACAACAACTTGAAAATTTCACTCGCGGATTTTCCACACTTATGTAGTGCAATCACTGCAGTTCGGTTTTCTATTACACCCCATTCCATCTTCACACGTTAACGAACACACTTTAAATGACCATCAACTGTCAACAACATTATGACGTTTATAAAACTGGCCGATATTGAAATGTCACTCATAAAATAAAGTTGTTGCCAATGTGAGAAATTATGTGACAGAACTTATGGCAGGACTAGGTACAGTATAAAAATTATTTGCGTCCTCTCTCTCCTTCCAAACCCTCCCATACAAACTACACTTTTTCATGAAATGCTCTAATCCGATTTTCTCAGAACATATAACATTTATCGAGCTCACATTTTGTAATAAATACTTATTTAGCATTATCACTAAGATCAGAGAAAATTATTTGATTAGCTTTACTGCTTCTACCCCCTCCCATACAATATGACACAGTTTCACAACTTCACAAAAAATCTATTTTCTTCAAAAGTATGAATTTTACTAGTCTAAAATTTAAGAGATGTCAATTTTATAATATTCTTAGTTATTTCTGAAAAAATCAATAAAATCCCCCCACTCTTTCTACCACCTCCCATACAAACTGCACATTTCAACTAAATCTAACACACTAATTTTCTCAGCTCCTATTCAATTTTTGGAGTAAGCATTTTGTATAAAACATTTTTTATAGCTACTTTAACATGATGGGGAAAAAATTAGTTCAATGCTATCACCCCTTCTAACACTCATACAAAATTTCTTGGGATCAGAAAAAAATCTATTTCATCTAGAGTAACGTAAGATTGCGCTTTACGCGCAATCGTAGTCCTATTATGTTTTTTTTTTGCATTTTTAGGCTAGTTAAGTCATGAAACGCGAAAAAACAAAATTTTAGGGTAGCAAATTTTTTTTTTTTCCAAAGTCGATCACAATACTTTATTATTAAAATAATAAAGTAAAATTGTATTAAGTGTATCTTATCAACGAGTCGACAAGGGAAACAGGAAGGATGCCTGTATCCAATTCCCAAAGGCGAAGTGCCACTGGATACTTACCACATTGACCATTTGGGACCCTTAGCTGCTACCTCAAAAGGATACAAATACATCTTCAGCATTGTTGATGGTTTCACTAAGTTTTTTTGGCTTTTTCCTGTAAAATCGTTATCATCTGCAGAAGTTTTACAAAAACTACAGATAATTACCGGAATTTTCGGTAACCCCCAGACAATAGTAGCGGATCGCGGAGGAGCATTTCCAGCAGACGTTTTCAAAAATTTCTGCGAAGAAGAAAAAATAGAATTACTGCACATTACCACTGGTGTATCTCGTGGAAACGAGCAAATTGAGCATACACATCGCATAGTAATTGCGGTTCTCACATTTAAATTATCATTAAATGATCCGGAAGAATGGTATCAGCATACTGGAAGAGTACAATGCTATCTAAACAGTACGCCCCAGAGATCTATTTGCATGTCATTCAAATTACTGACTGGAGTTAATATGGGGCTTAAGGAAGACTTTCATTTGCGAGAGATGATTGAATCTGAAGTTATCCACATCTTTGAGGAATCGAGAGACGACTTGAGGCAAACGGCGAAGAAGCAAATTTTGAAAGTTCACGAAGAGAATAAAAAAAATTTCAACAAACGACGAAAATCTGCTTACCAATTCCGAGTAGGAGAATTAGTAGCTGTGGAAAGGACACAATTCGGAACCGGCTTAAAAATACGTCCAAAATATTTTGGGCCATATGAAATAATTAAAGTTAAAGGACACGACAGATATGATGTTAAAAAAGTAGGAGAACATGAGGGACCACAATTCACGTCTTCGTCTGCCGATAAAATGAAGTTATGGGCTTTTGTCGATAGTATTGATGAACCATTGGAGGCCAATGATTTCCAGGATGGCCGATTGCAGGATTGTATTTGGACAACCCTGACTTCATGGAGCTTCCGTCACGACTACCATCTTCTTTTTCGATCTCTTCTTGCGACAACCGAGCAACAGCGTGGACGCGGATCGGAGACTTCTCAAAGTAAAACGCAAGAAATTGAAATCAAGAGTTGTCACTTATTTGAATTAAATACTTTTATCATTTTGTTACTAATCGATTTTCTTTTATTCACATCAAAATACCACATACATAGTTGAATTTATATTTCGAATTGCATGAGAGCAGTCACCCTCTTGGTAGTACCTGAATTTCAACACTGAATACAAGTGACCGTCTCGCCGTCTTTCTGCACAGGAACTCTCGAACTTTTTCCTTTTAAACAATCATAAATATTGACTTGAAAATTTTACCAAAGTAAAATGATATGACTACAATAAATGTTGAAAAATCTGGTTCGATCTGCTTATCTCTTCTACCTACCTATCATTACAAAACCACAATTTTTGAAAATACTTTATATCGATTTTCGTGAAAAGTAGATTAGCTTAAAATATGAAATGTGGCCACAATTTACTGTATAGTAATTTCATTAAACTTGAAGAATAGACTTTCCCTTCGCACATTAGAAAGCTATCTACTAGAAAATTTGTACAAGTAATGGAAGAGGCCAAAGCCCGGTTTGGGCTTTAGTGTCATTGAAGAAGAATATCATTCAATAATTGTACCATGGAGCTGTATCGTCAAACTAGTACATCGGACTGAGACTACACTTATATGATGGTATTTGGAATATAGGAAGTCATCAATAAATCTAAGAAAAGTGAAGGAGAAAGAACCAATTCCTGAGGGAAACCGGCCATGAATTCATAGGTGAAGATACCATACCATCCAATATGATACTTATTGAAAGATTTAAACCAGGGAATAACGGATTGTGTCGATTTATTTCTTGAGATCCATACTGTTCGCTATTGGTGTTGAAATCCATACCAGTATGGTTTATAATTGTTTCTATAATCGTCACTATAATTTTACAATGATCTGAGCATTTGCTTGTTTGCAGTGCGCGAAGACAAGGAAGAACACTAAAACTTAACAAGAGAAACGTAGCTAGTAAAGAGTGCGAATTCCACCTGGTTTGATCGATTTGTTCAGTTCAATAACTTCTATATCATCAATCCAATAAGAACTGATTTCTCCGCCAAGTTTAAATCAACATTTAAAATTTTTCATTTGCAATACGAATGACTTTGGCCAGCTGCTTTAATGTAATAATTTTAAAATTTTTGCTAATTGGCTCCTGTTATTAATTAGGAAATAAAATAATTGCTTCTGTATAATCATTCCAATTTCAAAACCATCCAAGAAGCCTTAATTATCTAAAATCACATCGTTGATTCCTTCGTCTAACGAAGTGCGACCAAATGTCTGCTATATTCAAATTTTCTTAACAATCACAGCAGGCTAATTATTATCTTTTCGGTTCATCAAATATCGGATGGCTTTTAGCAAGTTTCCATCAAATTCATGTCGAAAATTCTTAACAGAACTCGGCATACACAAAAACACCACCGACACTGGATTTCAACGAAAATTTACTTTTTGATGTGTTTTCATACTGAAAAAAAAAGAAAACTTCCAACACGAAAACAACTTGAACTAATTAGAGTAATGAAAACGGAAATTTCCCCGTCTCAGCGCGGCTAAAGCCAAACAAGAGCCGTCGACTTTATGAAAAGTTTTCCATTTGTTCTTCTTCTGAAGATTGAAATCAATTACGATGGGAACGGGAACGGAAAGGATGGGATCTCGTCAAGGATTCAAAATACCCACTTGAATTAGTTTGTAGGATGGTCGTCGTCGTCGTCGGGATTCTCACACCCAGGACCCAGGATGCTTATTTATATGCCTACTACGCCCTACGACCTTAAATTATTTTCTTACGATGCCGCATTTGTCCTAGAAGAAGAGATCCTGGCGAATAAGTGCCGGGCGAATTAAACCGTTGTGGCAGGCTCGGCTGGAAAAGTTGAACGCCTTTGTGTACTTAGGATAAGCAGACAAGGCAGCTTTCGCTTTTAAATAGCTGGGATCAGCTCATGAAATTGACTGTAAATCTATTAGAAAACAGATAAATATCGCATGTGAAAGGAAGCAATATGAACTGCTGGGAGAGCAGCTGTATCCGTATTCTGAAATATATAGAAACGGACGCCATTCTCTTATACGAGGGAGCAAACTGAAAGCAATAATCGCAGTGTAGGCTTATTTACTGTTGATGAATTAAATCAGCATAAGCCTTTCGGCTTTAATGCAGGAAGCTAAGAAAATTTATTCTGGAAAATCGAAATCTTTGGAAATTCTATGACTTTGAAGTTTTCATGATATTTTCGTAAATTGTATACCTATCTGCGTATCTGCGTTGCTATGCGATTGTAATTCAAGATGCTAATGAAATAAATAGGAGGTATTAGTGAGTTGTATTGTGTTTCGATGAAAGTACGAAGCTATCAAATATCCTGCGAATGTAATTCGTTTTAGTTTTGATACTTTCCTAGTGGTATGGTAAAAAACATTAATTCACTAAGAGAATTATTTCGAATAAAGCGAATCCTTGGAATGGCTGGTATACAACAGGATTTGTATTGTTGAAGAATTTAAATAGAAATATAGTTCGTAAAACGTTGAGCAAAATTGAAATGAATAAACAAGAAAATTTAAATGGATACATACTCCATTTAAGTTTTGATTTAAGATTATTTTAAGTCAGAATGTTCGCAATTTTCTAAATTTAGCATAGATAGATTTCCATCATTGCATTCATTCCGTACCGAAAGTTTTTTATATTCTCAACGAAATTTGAGAGCATAGTTTTTTTTAAGGCACCGAGTATAACTTAAGGGATCACCCTTTAATGCATTGCACAGTTAAGTCGGTAAAGGAAGCGGATTAAAATTTGGAGTATTATGGAAATTCGGGTGAAGAGAGAATGAAATGAGGATGAACATTATTCTTGAAAGACTGGAGGTTATACCCGTTCGGAAAAACGCTAGCCGGCAATGCGTTCCAGAGTCTGGATGTTCGGGAAATGAATGACCGCCTAAATTTCACTGTACGGGTAGATAAAAGTTTGACTGTATACTGTGCTCATGTTCCGCTTGACGAGTATGTCGTGGTAAAGTATAAAGTGGAGGAATAAATGCGCATAGTTTCGAACTGAACGCTAGGGTATAGCCTAGTAGGTAGTGTGTTGGTCTTGTAATGCGAAGGTCGTGAGTTCAAATCCCGGTCGGCGCGATATACAATTCCGGCACATTGTCTGCATGGATATACCTTGGTCACCTCAATCTAAGAAAATGAAAAATTCGTAGAAAGAGGGTTGTGCGAAGGGCTAACAACCCTTCCACAATAAGTAATAAAAAAAAATGTTAAGGAACCTGAATATGAGGAGGCCAAGGTCCGATTTGGGCTGTAGCGCCATTGTAGAAGAAGTTTCGAACTGCATTTACAATAAAAGTAGAGATAGTAAATGCTGAGTACTCCGACATTTCTGCGATGCTCGAGGGAGTCAATAGATGCCGTAACGGTTTCATCTCCAATTAGTCGGAACGCATGTTTTTGGATTCGATCCAGTAGCGCAAGGTGAGTTTTGGGAGCCCCAGCCCACAGATGCGAGTTGTACTCTGAGCGAGGTCGAATGTAGGTAAAGTATTTTTTGCATTTACGAAGAATACCTAGGCGTTTGGAAGCGTCAAGGGCAACTTCAAAGATGTGTTGACTCCAATTGAGATAGTTATTGAACTTTACGCCTAAAACGATAAAATCTTCGGAAGAGCAAAGTTGTACGCCATTAAAGGCTATATTACAAGAAGACGCTGGTACATCACGTTTGAGGGATAGATGACACGCCTGTGTCTTAGAGGGATTGACCTCTACTCTATTTTTCCTGCCCCATTCCAGGATTAAATCGAGATTTGAGTTCAGCGAACGCAATAACTTTCTGCGATTGGAAGCAATAGAATGCTTGTTTGATTCCGCAACAGAGTCAAATTCATAGGTCTTATCTAAGGTGTGGATTGGATTGAGAGTAGAAGACAAGAGATCGTTAATAAATACTAAGAACAGGGTCGGCGATAAGACAGAACCCTGAGGGACACCGGAATTGATTGGGAAGGAAGAAGAAGTAACGCCGTCTAATACTACTCGAATAGTGCGTTTGGACAAGAAACTCACAATCCATTGAATGAGGGCAGCATCCAGGCCAATGGCCGTGAGCTTAACAAGAAGGCATTCATGTTAAACTCTGTCAAAAGCGTTTTCAATGTCAAGCGCAAGAACTTGACCTTCGCCGTATTTATGCAAGCAAGAGTTCCAGCGTTCCGTTAGATAAACCAAAAGATCTCCCGTCGATCTTCCAGAACGGAAACCGTATTGGCGATCGTGAATAAGCTGTTTATCCTCGAGATATTTAACAATTTTGCGAAGGGAGGTCAAAACTTTTGCGGATTGAAGGGGATGGACAAGGGAGGTGGGAAATATTTTCACCAGGAGGTATTTTAACACTCAATATAGGTATAAGTACAAAGTTTCTGTCAAATCGAATCACTAACATTTCAGTTATCGCCAAATCAACAAGTGAATCGGAAAGAAAACGCTAGCTATGGATAAAATTGTGTTTCGTGCTGCCATAAAGTTCCTTACCAAGCAAGGAAAAACGCCAGAAATCATTTTGGAAGAAATGTCTTCTGTTTACGAGGACTCTTGCACAGGAAAAACAATGATTTATAAGTGGCATAGTTTATTCAGGCAAGGCATAGAGTCATTTGAAGATAATATGTTAAACACACGGTCTGGCCGATTGGGGTCACTTCCTCAAAAATCGTAAGGAAGCTTGTTCTAGAAGATGCCCGTTTAAAGAAGAAACAAATCGCAAAAATAGTTGGAGCATCAGATAGAACCATTTTGAATATCCTCGACGTTCATTTCGACATATCTACGGGCAGTGCAAAATGGGTACCGAAAATGCTCTCAGCGATTCAGTAAAAGCAGCGCGTCGAGTTTTCACGCGAATTTGGGATCTCTCTAGCGAAATAGAGATGAAATGTTGACCCGGATTGTTACTGGAGACAAAACTTAGATTCATCATTATGAGCCTGAATCAAAGCAGAAGTCAATGCATTGGCTCCGTAAAGTCGCTTCACCCCCAAGAAGCTTAAGGTCTCACAATCCACCGAAAAATCATGGCCACTACTTTTTGGGATTCAGAGGGGGCTTTGGTGATCGACTATAAAGAAAAAGGACTGCATATCACAGGGTGATAATATACCAACCTGCTACAAAAACTAAAAGATTCCATCAAAGAAAATAGAAGAGGAAAGTGTACTCGAGGTGTGCTGCTTTTGCACGATAACAAGCCTGTTCTCAAGAGGCACGTTTTAATGGCTGTCCTACATGCTGCTACGGAATATTGAACCACCACTCTTATAGTCCAGATCTGACCCCTTCCGATTATTCTTTGTTACCAAAACTACAGAAAGAACTTTGGGGAAGAAAATTTACAAGCGATGAAGAGGCGATGTCGGCAATTCCAGTCTATTTTGAAGGCCTTGCAAAAACATTTTTTTTAGAAGGAATTAATAAGCTTTGTGGAAGATGTGATAAATGAAGTAGGCTTAAAAGAGAATATATTGAAAAGGAAAAATAATAACTTGTTTAATTTTAGCCCCCTTCCCTGTCATTCCACGAAATTTTCGACCTCCCCTCGTGTGTGTAGAACAAAGTATCTCCCGGTATAAATGGGGTAAGAATTATTAGGCAGAATTCGTGCTTGTCGAAGAATTCGACTAATGAGCAATTTATACTCTTTCTTGAGGGATGGGACACATCTTCTTCAAGAGATCTGCAGCCTAAGTCGGGCATTGTCCTTCTTCAGGTTCCTTATCATTACACTATAAATGAAATCTGAGAGTACACCCAGAAAATTTTTTTTAACGAATTTCACCATTGACATCGAGCCATGGAAATTGCTCGTAAAAACAACACCATTGTAAAATGTAATCGTTAAATTTCAAATTAAATGCATTTTAAACTATGGGCCACGTTTCGTAAAAATAATGAAAAAAAAAAAATTAATAACAGTTTTTGTTGATTTTATGTCATCAAAAGTAACACAATGTTTCGTTAAATTTACGAAACACCTTGTAGCGACAGAGTTGCGTTTCGTCCCAGGCTTGCTTACGGATAGACTCGTCAGTAAGTAAGGATTGTGTAAGCATGCCCTGCTGCCTTAGATGCTAAGGGAATACCGTGCAGGCAGTTGGATTCGAACCCGGGGATCTAGAGTTGCAAAGCGGCCGTGTTAACCACCGAATCATCAAGGCTTAGTCAATAAGTAGCGTTGGACTATAAGCTGCCACATATAACAAATCAATGGACTTTCTCGTAGATTTTAAAACGTAGCTATGTTAATTTTATGAACTTTGCATGATCACTAGGAAACGATAAGATTGAAAATAAAATTACGATAACTTATCATTAAATTGCGTTTATCTTTCGTAAAATTGATGATTTTTTTTATGATGCAGCTTTGAGTGATTCTAAAAGCCCTTTCGTAAATTCTACCAAGGCAAAATACAAAAAAACATAACAGCACTACGATTGGGCGTAAAGCCGTAAAGATGAAGAGAAATTTTTTTTATTTTAAGAAATTTTGTAGGCGAATGGTAGAGGGAGTGATGACATTGTTCTAATTTTTTTACATCACGCTAAGGTTGCTATCAAAATGTTTTATACAAAATTTAGTATTCAAAAATTTAAAAGGTACTGAGAAATTTAGTGTATTGGATTTAGTGAAATTGTGCAATTTGTATGGGAGGTGAAGGAGTGTGGAGCGATTAATGAACTGTAAATATCATTTAATTGCCATATTTTAAATTGCAGATCAGTAACATTCATGCTTTTCAGGAAAATCGTTTTTTTTAAAGTTGTTGAATTGTGCCAAATTGTATGGGAGGGGGTAGAAGGAGTGAAATTAATCGCCTATTTTTTTTGGTCTTACTAATAATTCTGAAATAAATTTTTAGTGCATAATTTAAGCTCGATAGATTTTGTACACACTCAGTAAATAAGTTTAGAGCATTTCATGAAAAAGTTCAGTTTGTATGGGAAGGGTTGGAAGGAGGGGGAGGATACGAATAATTTTTATGCAGCATATTGGAATTACTATAAAAGTAATATATTCAAAATTTCAGATCAATAGCTTTTATGCTTTTCGAAAAAAATCCGTTTATTGACAAATTGCGTAATTGTGTCATTTTGTACGGGAGGGGGTAGAAGGGGTAAAGCTAATCGTATATTTTTTTGATCTTACTAGTAATTCTCAATAAATATTTAGTGCACAATTTCAGCTCGATAAATTGTATACGCACTGAGCAAATTGGCTTCGAGCATTTCATGAAAAAGTGCAGTTTGTATGGGAAGGGGTGGAAGGAGGAGGAGGACACGAATAATTTTTATGCAGTAGAATGAAATCATCATAAAAGTATTATATTCCAAATTTCATATCAATAGCATTTATACTTTTCGAGAAAAGCCGCTTATTGATAAATTGCGTAATTGAGTCATTTTGTATGTGAGGGAGTAGAAGCGGTGGACCGATTTGGCCCGTTCACGAAGTTGCTCTTATTTTTTGTCAAAAACGATGTGTATAAAATTTGAACTTTCTAGATCAACGCGTTCTCAAGCTAGAGAGGACACGGACGGACAGACGGACGGACATCCGGTTTTGAGGTTTTTGAGTGATTGTTTGAACTTCTGTATCATTCATTTTTTTCTCCGAGCCTTATTTCTTAGCGTTACAAACTTTATGGCAAACTTATAATACTCTCAGATTTCATCTAGAGTATAAAAATGTGGAGCTTACGATAATTTGCTTAAAAAGTATTTAATGACACATATTGTAAATTCTATTATACTTATTTTTCTGAGTGTACATTGTGTTTGCCTTACCGTTTTTAACGCTAAGAAATAATGCCCGCACAGAGTCGGCAAGGGCATAGAAATATTTGTTTTCGCTCAAAAACATCGATTCCGAATGAGCATCTATCCATCTGCCTGTTTGTCCGTCTGTCTACAGCATAACTTTCGAACGCTTGGAGCCATCGTGCTGAAATTTTTTATATGGCAAACTTTAAGCTCGTGAACGGGCTTAGTTGCCTCTCCCTCCCCCCCTCTTCTACCCCCTTCCATACAAATTTCATAAAATTTGGAGATTTTAAGAAATTTATTTTTCTCCTTATTCAAGCTATCGACGGAAGAAAGAAGCGAACTATGGAGATCGAAACTTTTGGCCCAGTATAACAGGAGAGTATAGTAGTGAGCTCAGTGGACCGAAATCTGAGGCAACACCTGAGAACCAGTATAAGCAGAAAGCAAAGCGGTCGTACGAAAGAGAAGCGCGTAAAGGAAGATGATGCGAAACGAGAAGAACATATCGACCCTGCGATGGTAGAGGCCATTACAGGGTACTCGTAGTACGAGTAACTGATAATTGCGTACAAATCGTGTGCGAAGATTCTTGGAACTTGTTGGAAATTCTAAACCCTCTCATGCCAAAGTATAATTTCGACTATTTTTCAGAAATCAATTATCACCAATAGATTAAAAGCTATCAACTTGAAAATTTCTACAATACAAACACTCCTAAAAATATTCGCAACAATGTTCCTTCAAAAGTTTTGAAATCCTCTCTGGTATTCTACACCCTCCCGTACAAAAGTGTGATTTCGACCAATTAAAATAAATCAACTAATAACCAACAAAGTTAATGCTACGAATTTTCTACAATTTAGTACGAACGCCTTTCCAGTGAAACGAAAGAAAACTGCTTCACAAATTCTGTAATTTCCTCAACTCTTCTACCCCTTCCCAGACAAAAGTATGGTTTCATGAAAATAAAATTCACCAAATTTCTTGAAATTTACTTCGTCTATGAAACTAGTATTCTATACATAGAATTTTAAACGTTATTCAAGCAATCTATTAACCAGTTTTTAACATCTGCCCACTCCTTTTGATACCCCGCCCAATACCATAAAATTCTAAATTTATTTAAATAAGCGAATGTTTGATTCTATATGTTGGAGCTATTGTTCGTAGTCGCAGTTAAATGTTAAACAATTGACAACTGCCCTGATCTAGAGCCCCCATTCCCTTCAACCTTCCCTATCTGCTATTACAATAACCTGCATATACACTCCTCACGCATCCTCCACTTGTCCCAAGAATAACAAAGATTTTTTACTCTAGATGAAATCTGAAAGTATATTGTCTTTGCCTTATCCTTAGCAACGCTAATAAATAATGCTCGCACAGAGTCGCCAAGGGTACAGAAATATATTTTGTCGCTCAAAAACCACGATTCCGGGTGACCGTCTGTCCGTCTGTCTACCACATAACTCTCGAAAGCTTACTTACTTACGATGGCGCTACAGCCCAAATCGGACTTTGGCCTCCTGAATACTTTGCCTCCATCCGTCTCGGTTCAGTGACCGCGTCCTCCAGTTAGAAGTCTTCTTAGTAGTCTTTTTTCGCGAATAATAATAAAAATTGAATTTAACTTAAGAACAATTCCTCGCTAGGAATCACTTAGATTTTATATCTATATTGCCATATATTTGTATGTTACGACTTACGTGTGTATTTAGGAACAGGTACTAAAATTAATTTCGCTTCAATTTCCTAACATGAGTGAGTGAGGAACTCATGAGAGGGTTCCCAGTCTTTGCCCGGATATCCGGTAAGTATTCGTCATCGTCTTGCGTGATACGCAAATATTGTCTTTTCTGCAATTCTTTTTAAGATTGTCTTCCGCTAATCCGGAGTAGTGGTAGACGAAAATATCCAGCTAAGTGAAAATACCACTAAGGGGTAGTACGGGACCATCATAGTCCTTTTCCCGTTCCGTTTTGTATCAGCACAAACTATGATTAGAGTTTCTTGAGCCAATAACCCACCTCAAGCTCCTGAGCCGCCGGTTAAGTCTGCCTGAGAAATCCGCATTTTCTGTTAGCGGGACGAAGGATTTGCTTCTTCTCGATACAACCTACCAAATGAAAAAAGGAAAAACATGGTCAAATCATGAAAAGTTTTCATAACAGTGTTGCAAAGTAGATTCAGTGTCCACGAATATTTGTGATAATTTTGAATTTATTCAACAAAATTTGACAAGTGAAAAATGCAAGTAATGTTGAATTAATTTGTTCATGAAATCGTTGGTTGTTTCTGTTGTTTGGTTATGACAACTAAACATCAATTTTTTGAACGGGCTACATGCGCCACTCCTTTTACCCGCTCCCACACAAATTTCATGAAATCCCGAAATTTTCAGAAACTTTTTTTCTCCGAACTATTTAAGATATTGACTTGAAAATTAGGTCAAAGCATATTGATGTGATCATGAACGTCATAAAATATTGATCCGATCCCATCACTCCTTCTACACCCTCCCAGACAATTGGATAATTTTGAAAATTGTATTTCTTTGATTTTCATTGAAAAAAGCAAAGCTGAAAGGACGAATTTTTACCAGAATTATTTTTATAATAATCGCAATCAATTTTGAAAAATTATCAACTTCACCTCACTTCTTCTACGGCCCTACTCCACACAAATTTCACGATTATCTAAATTTCTTCGTATTATTAAATATCATTGAAGTCCAAAATTCTTTTTGTTATCCGTAAACTCCTTTTACCTCTTCCCAAACAAATGTATAATTTTAGTAAAAGCATTAAATGGATTGCCACTAAAACTAGAAAACGTACAAACTTAAACTTTTGTCAGAATTTGTCCCTTAATAATTGCAATAAATGCTCAAAAAATTATTATCCTTTCTGTATTAGAAATTCAAAAAAAAACATTTTTTGAACAACGTACGGTAATGAAGATGATGGTAAACAGTTTCAAAATCATCCAAAACCTTCCACTTCCCCTGCCACCTACCATACAAATGCGCTGCAATTACAGAAAAACATCGTTAATTTTTTTTTTTAAAAATTTTGAAAGCTTCATGCTTAAAATTCTATGCAACTTTTTGCACTAATCTGCCAAAATAGTATTATTAATTATTTTCAACCATATAATACAAAAATTACAAATCTCCCTCTTCTGCTCCTACCACCTCCCCTACTATTGACTTTTCCAAAGAAAATTGACAGATTTTCTGGTACATTAAACTCTTTCCCATTTCTTCTAGAGTAGATTGGGATTTATGCACAATCATAATTCGGGGGTTTTTTTTTGTGATTGCGTAAAGCCCAATCATATGATACTCTAAATGAAATACTTACTTACCTTTTGTTTGGGAGGTGATAAAAGCAGAGGGGGAGGTTTGTAATTTTTGTACGTAACAGTGAACGTAGTATTTAACATATTTCATGCTGAATTTAAAGTTTCTTGCTTTTATAATTTTCGAGGAAATTGAACAATTTTTGTCTGGATTTATGGTATTTGTATGGGAGGTGGCAGAGAAAGTGGGAGATTTTGAATGATTTGGAATCTGCTTATCAACTTCCCGCAAGGGGGTAGTTGTAGTATGAGGTTTTACCAATTCCTGCAACTATCTTTGGAGTTAGCGACTCCACGGGCCTGAGCTAACTAGCCCCCTCTGGGATGGGGGCTGTAGAATTCACCCACAGCCAGTCCTGCTTACCCTAAAAATGGCAAATGGACACTCACTGGATCATGGGCTTATCACCCGTGATCTTAAGACCTAAATGATACGAGAAACGGATACATCGCCTCGGATACGGACTGATTCTACGGGAACGACTTTTGGCATTCAAAAACGGACTATGATTGGCTTCTGGAACGTCCGAACATTGAATGACGGGGGAAGAGCTGGGGTTACTCGGTCCTTGCACCGCCAATCGGTGATCGGCCGTGAAATGGAGGACTATAACATCCAAATCTTGGGCTTGAGCGAGGTCAGGTGGACAGGATCAGGAGAAGAACGAACCTCTAGCGGAAACACTATTCTGTACATTGGCCCTGAAAGTGAAGCCAGAAATGGCGTGGCGTTCCTCCTTACGCCGAGAGCGAGAAACAATCTCATTAGCTGGGAACCAATCTCGGATAGGATTATCGTCGTCAGGCTCAGGACCAGTGTCAGAAACGTCACAATTCTGCAGTGTTACGCACCAACTAATACCGCAACATCTGGTGACAAAGAGGAGTTTTATAGCCAACTGAGTGCCACCTTCGAACGTGTTCCAAGAGGTGATATTATTATCATCTCGGGAGATATGAACGCCAAGGTTGGATCAGACAACACTGGACTAGAACACGTCATGGGGAGGTATGGTGACCCTTGGGTCGACGCGTCACGACCTTGGATTAAGAGACCCGAAAACGGCGAATTATTTGTGGAGGTCAGGTGGACAGGATCAGGAGAAGAACGAACCCCTAGCGGAAACACTATTCTGTACATTGGCCCTGAAAGTGAAGCCAGAAATGGCGTGGCGTTCGTCCTTACGCCGAGAGCGAGAAACAGTCTCATTAGCTGGGAACCAATCTCGGATAGGATTATCGTCGTCAGGCTCAGGACCAGTGTCAGAAACGTCACAAATGGTCATCGGAGGGACCCTTTTTCCACACAAGAGTCATCATAAAACATCTTGGGTTTCCCCTGACGGTATTACTCTGAACCAGATCGACCATTTGGCTATAAGTCGCCGATGGAGAAGATATCTCCTCGATGTGCGAGCGAAACGTGGAGCTGACGTGGGGAGCGATAACCACCTGATTGTTGCCTGCTTGAGATTGTGTACAGCAGCTATCCGACGACCACAAATTCTTCAAATGAAGCGCAAGCTTAATGTGGATAAACTCAGAGATCCCAACAAAAAACTCGAATACACCACCATTCTACGCGAAAAGTCATCCACATTGGGTAAACATGAAATGCGCACACTGGACGCCAATTGGGAGGCAACCAGAAACACTTTTCTACCTAGTGCTGAAGAATCTGTGGGATATGCGCAAAGCGGTGAGAAACCCTGGATGTCGCAAGACACATGGGACAAGGTTGACAATCGGAAAAAAGCCAAATTGGCAATCATCTCTCAACCCGATGTCAACCAACGAACGCCCGACTTGAGGCAGAACTACCGCGATGCTCATATACAGCTTAAAAAGGCTGTTAGACGCGACAAGAGAAAGGCCATTGAAGATCTGGCAAACAAAGTAGAATCTGCGGCTTACCTTGGGGATATGGGTTCACTATTTAAAATCATGAAACAGTTGACGAACAGGAATTTCACTGCCAACCACCTGGTGAGAGATGTCAACGGAACTCTCCTTAATATGAGTGAACACCAGTTGCGACGATGGAAGGAATACTTCTCTGATATTTTAAACATCCTGTCAGATGAAGATATTCCGGAAACAGAACAGCTTCCAAACATCCAACCGCAACAATCCTCTATTAGGGACGATCCCCCAGATAAGGAAGAGATAGTTTCCGCCATTCGGTCAATGGCGGGAAGGAAAGCTCCAGGTATAGACGGACTACCAACCGAACTCCTCAAAGCGGACCCGGAAATAACAGCCGATATACTCCTCCCACTCTTCACTAAGTTGTGGAATGATGGAAGATATCCGAATGGAAGGAGGGCGTCATTGTGAAAATTCCGAAGAAGGGCGACCTTCGGGATTGTGGCAATTAGCGTGGTATATGTCTACTTACTGCCGTATCAAAAATTATGGCTAAGGTAATTCTCAATAGGATTAGTGATGTCGTCGAGAGCACTATCGAAGTTTATCAGGCTGGATTCCGTAAAGGATCGTCTTGTACCGACCACACAAATACCCTACGGATAATATTAGAGCAGTCAGCCGAAATGGGTTCGCCACTACATCTCATGTTTGTAGACTTCGAGAAGGCTTTCGACAGCGTTAAGCGAGATTACATATGGAATGCTTTGCGTAGGAGAGGTATTCCAAATAAGGTCATAGCTATGATTAAAGAATCCTACGAAGATGCAAGGTGTCGCGTCTTGCATAGAGGAGAGCTGTCCGAGAGCTTTCCTGTGCGAACGGGTGTCAGACAAGGCTGTATATTATCACCAGCCCTGTTTCTGGTGGTAATAAATGACATCTTGAGAGCTGCACTGGAACGTGGGGAAGGTAAAGGTCTTCAATGGAGACTATTTAACATCTTAAGTCACCTTTATTATGCTGATGACGTGTGTTTGCTTGTACATACCCGTTTGGACTTAGAGTCAAATGTTCGCTCGTTGCATTCTAAATGCAAAGAAGCGGGACTGAAAATAAATGTGCGTAAAACCAAGTACATGCACATGGGCTCGAACGCAAGCACACCGATTGTTCTTAATGGACAGGATGTGGAAGAGGTGCAAGATTTTTGCTATCTCAGAAGCATTGTCAGCATGGACGGCGGAGCCGAAAAGGATGTTGAGGCTCGGCTAAATAAATCTCGTCAGGCCTTCGGTATCCTTTCCCCTTTCTGGAGGTTAAGAGAGATCTCTCTTCGCACGAAGCTGCGAGTTTTTGACGCATGCGTCAAATCCGTGTTGTTATATGGTTGTACTACGTGGAAAGTGACCGTTCGACTTACCAAGAAACTACAGACTTTCGTAAACCAATGCCTCCGACGCATTTTAGGAATATTCTGGCCAGAACACAACGAACTTTGGAATACAACTGGACGGACTAAATAGGTATTGAGATTTAACGGCGAAAGTGGCAGTGGATCGGTCATACTTTGAGGAAACCAGAGCAAAACATAGCAAAACAGGCTCTGGATTATAACCCTCAAGGAAGACGTCGGGTTGGTCGACCATGTAACACATGGAAGCGAGTAGTTGAGCAAGAGGCCAGAGGAATAAACAAGTCCTGGCAACAGCTTAAAGCCGATGCGCAGGATCGCGCCTTGTAGAAGAGAGTTGTTTCTGTCCTATGCCCCTATAGGGGGTCTTAACAGGAATTTGATTGATTATCAACTTCCTAATCACATTGCTTTGTTACAATTTTAAAGTCGATAGCTCTCATACGTTCGAAGTAGAAAAACTTTTCTTGAACTTCCAATACAAAAATTTGTATGGGAGGTGGTAGAAGGAGTGAGGTGAAGGCGATATTTTTTTAGCATTTATTACAATTATTAAGGGACAAATTCCGGCAAAATTTCAAGTTTCTACTTCTTCTAGTTTCTCTGAAAATCTGTTAAATGCGTTTACCAAAATTTTGCATTTGTATGGGAGGGGGTAGAAGGAATATGCGAATCTAAACCAAATTTTTTGACATCAACCATATTTAAAATAGTATACTTTTCTCAAATTTCAATGTTGATAGCTTTGACTAATTTAATTTAAATAGCGAAATTTCGTAGAATTTTTTATGGAAGGGGGCAGGTAAAGTTGATAGTTTTTCCAAAATTAGTTGCAATTACAATAAAATTAATTATGACAAAAATTGGTTCACTTAGCTTTGCTAGTTGCAATGCACACCAAATAAATACATTTTTTGAAAATTGTGCATTTTTTGGGAGGTGGTAGAAAGAGTAAGGAGATCAGGTCAATAATTCTTGAGGTTAATGATATTTATATCTTTATACTATGACCTAATTTTCAAGTCAATGGCTGAAATGGTTTCAGAGAAAAATCAATTTCTTTAAATTTCATAATTTCAAGAAATTTGTATGGGAGGGGGTAGAAGGAGTGGGGGGATGTGGCCCGTTCACGTGCTTAAAGTTAATTTTTTGCTAAAAATGATACACAACAAATTTCAGTATGATAGCTCAAAGCGTTCGAGAGTTATGTTGTAGACAGACGCACAGACGGCCAGACAGCAACTCGGAATCGAGGTTTTTGAGAGACAACAAATATTTCTGTACCCTTGGCGGCTCTGTGCGAGCATTATTTCTTAGCGTTGCAAACGGTAAGGCAAATACAATACACTCTTAGATTTCATCTAGAGTATAAATAAACTGCCAATAAGTCGGGCGAAACTTTATTATTTTTGGGACAAGTTAAGGATGTTTCCATGCATCATCAACATGCAAGTTAAAAAGGTTAGGGAAGACTAAGTGGAACCCCCTTTCACAAGTGGAACCCCCTTTCACAAGTGAAACCCCCTTTCACAAGTGGAACCCCCTTTCACAAGTGGAACCCCCTTTCACAAGTGAAACCCCTTTTCACAAGTGGAACCCTCTTTAGAGCAGGGATGATGCCAATTCAACACTTAGTTGCGAATACGATCAATAGCTCCAGTACATGTAATCAATATTTCGTTCGTTTACGCAAGTTTGGGTTCTTATGAGAGAGGGCTGATATTAAGGATGGGGAAATGTCAATAATTTTTCAATTGATTGCTTCAATTACGTCCAATATTTTCTGCACAGAATGTCAATTTCAGAGACGAAGTTGCATACAATTTTCATAAAATTTAAATTTAAATTCAAAAATTCAATGCTATGACCCCTTCTAACACTCCCCATACAAAATTTCTTGGGATCACAAAAAATTCTATTTCATCTAGAGTATCGTAAGATTGCGCTTTACGCGCAATCGTAGCCCTGTTATGTTTTTTCATTGCAAATGAAACATCTTGTGCACGTTAGACCAGGGGGTCGGTGCATAACAATTGCAGAATTTTAATTATTTTTTCTGTATGTATAATAAATAGATCCACATGGAAAATTTAATCTTTGTATCTCTTACCAGAACCCTAAAAATATCACTCAAAATTTTCGACATTTTTGCTTACCATCTCCCTCCCCTTACACATCCCGACGTAAAACTTTTACCAAAATTAAAAACTATGTAGTTCTACAATTTGAACTTAATAGCTGCACTCAGTTTTGAGATATAATAGTTTGAAATTTTGGAAAGTGCAATGCTCCTCATTTTCCCCCACTACTATTTTGTCCTAATGTTATATTTTTCTCGTATTTCTCTAGTATAGCTATAAATACCAAGTTTCAATTACATAGCTCAACAAATAGCCGAGATATTGATTTTGAAGTGTTTTTCTTTGCACCCCCCTGACGGAAGCCCTTACAATAATTAGTCTCTGTGTAAGCTGATTCCAGTGGATCTATACGCCACCTTGATGCTCAAAAAATATAATTTTTTTATGGCAAGTAATTTCGAAGATATAATCATTTGAAAAAAAAAATTCGGGCGACAATCGATTTTTAGCCCCCCCCCCCTTTTTGCACCCCAATGGATAACAAAATTAAATTAATTTTAAAAGTTGTCCCACAAACCCTTTTACATGTATATCGATTTTTAGCTTCCTAGCTGTAACCATGTTTGAGAAATTTGAATTCTTAGTTTTCGGTTTAAGTGCTCCCCCACCTCCCCCTGAACCCTTCCACACCCAAAAATGGGTGTGCCTGAGATCCGCAACTATCTACAATCCCTCCAAAAATGAACTTTCTATCTTGAAGGGTTAGGGAGTTAATGTGCGCTGAGCGTACATACCGGCATACGGCGGACGGCGTACAGACAGACGGATTTTTTTTTGGCATTTTTAGGCTATTTTAGTCATGAAACGCGAAAAAACAAAATTTCAGGGTAACAAATTTTTTTTAAAGTCGATCACAATACTTTATTATTAAAATAATAAAGTAAAATTCTGGGGAGAAGACTTTTGAACGGATCTCACTTCGCATGTAGAGTGTCTCTAATCGGTACAATCTTCTTGGTATTAGAGTACGTGGTTACGATCAAGTAATTTTACACTAAATTAATCATGTTCTAAAACAATACCGATAGAAATTATCGATTTTAATATAGCAGCATCTACAAAATCATCATGATGAAACTCCTTCATCCCAGTAGACCAGCATCTGCAAAATTAAAATGTGACCCATTTAATTTTCGTGCCCCCTAGCCCGAACTAACAAGTACAATTTCAAAAATCTACTCAACACGAAAATTATATTAAATTTCATCATCCCCGCTCGAGAGCTTATTTCAACCATGCTGCTATGTCAATCGACTCTCCCCGGACCTAATTCCTCCAGCAAGGACTAATTTTAACGCAAGCAAAGGACTAGAATTTATCTCTTCCGCGCCCTGAAGCACAGGCCGGATAAGCTGCAGCAAGATAATTGCTTCAGCTAGCAAATTGCATTCGAGCCACAGGCACTCGTTACGAACGGAATTTAATCGAATCGAAATTGTTTCCAATTCCACATATCGCTGAGGATATGTCGAATAACATGTCGCTTCCAACGGAACTTTTCGATTCGACATCGAAATTTTGAATGCAACAGACATGAGGGCGAGTCCTGGCAGCGATCGAGTGCAAAAGGAGTGAAAAACTGTGGATCAAATTTGCATCAGAAAATTAATTTTCTGGCAAAAAGCTGAAGGCTTTATCATAATTACTTTTCTAATTTAAAGCTTAAGTGACTTGCAAAGCAGCTGAAAACGAAACGATAATCGATTATGTCGAAGTGACGAGGTACTTTTGAAGAGTGCTCCTCTTCGACTCAATGGTTTTTCGTCGTAAATCCGAAATTGGCTGCGGCTTGGAAAGTACTCTCTCTCTCTACACTGGACGACTATGGCAACCCCATTAAGAATTTTAATTAAAACTGTAACGAAAATCGGAATGAAATCCGTGTTATTTAATAGCATGATAATTTCCTATGAATGTTTCATAGTCCTTAATTAATTTGGTTTTTTTTTCGTAATAAGCTAGATAGTATTTTTTTTTTGCCAAGAAAAGTTGAAATGTACTTAATGACAAAATCAAAGGAGGCTTATAAGATACTTAATTTTTTTGTCCTTGTGAAGCTGAACTATGATAATTTGAATGTTAGAAATCTTGTCAGGACACTTGGATTCTGGAGCGCTTGTTTAACTCAAGTGAATGAAATTCATATCATTTTAAGCAAATCTGCATTTCTCATAGAAAAGTGTACACACCTAAATAGAAGCGACACCGTTTACTCTTCTTTCTCGCTTTCCATATAAAACAAAAAAAAAATCCGTGAAAGCATTCCTCGCCTGCCTCATATCCTTTTCCTGGATGCTTTTATTTATGCCATGTCATTATATTTTGTTTTTGTTTGTATAAGAAGCGCGCAACTGAACTGAGCTCTGGTTACCAAAGGAATCATAAGTGAGAGCTCTAGGCCTAAATGGACGACGACGACGACGATGAGAGCGAAAAAAAGGACGAGATAGAAGGGCCTAGTAGAGGCTTTTGTGCAGATAGAAAACCCTTTTGACTGTATAAGTGCTTTCGACTTTACGGCTTAAAAGAGTCGCCAGCTATTTCGAACTAAATCTCGCCGTTTAACAGTCACTTGGCATATATGCTGTAATGAGAAACGATTTTTATCTCTTACTACGAAGGACGCATTTCACTCCAATATTTATGGCTTTGTTTAGAGGACACATGGAACCTTAATAGTTGCCAATTTATCTTAATTAAATGTTAATTTATGGTGACCGAAAAATTTCCGATATCTGATCCGAAATGACAATGAGGAATAAGAAGTATTGGCTGAACTGAAGTTAGTTTCAACGTCATCGGTTTAAGTCAATTGATATATTCTTATTTGTACACTCTATGATTCGCGTTTAATACTTTAAAAAAGTTTAATTAATTAGCTTTAATGTTTCGTTTAAAAATAGCAAACATTTCGTTTTTCCTTAATATCAGACGTATTAGCGTGTTTTGTCTGCGTTTTATTAACTCAATTTTTCACCTTAATCTTATTAAGTCCTTGGTAAATAATGACACAGAACAATAGAGGCGAATACAAATTTCCACCATGTCCATAATAGCTTGAATACTTGGCAGTTTATCTCATTAATTTTGGGAAGTTTTCGCAATACCCGACATTAAGTACACACTTAAACGATTGTATATTACCCAAAATTAACAGTTTAATGTACGCTTACGGTGGTCCTTTCGCTCCATTAAATCCAAAACATTTCAGCTATTTGTGCAATATTTGGTATACGAAGCAATAGGAGAAATGGCTTATATGGCATAACCACATAAACGAACCTATTTCAAATATTCGCATTCAGTTTATTTATTTCAGAGCTACCCGAATACATACACCAGCTTTTTAGGTTTGAATTATTTAGTTTTTAAGCAGAAATCATCCTAAATGGAAATTTAATTATTCAAGCAATTCAAATTCACATCGTCCTTTGAATTTGGTTTTTATTCCAATATTTTGGCTGCATAAGAAGCACATGAAAGCAATTTCTCTCTTTATCCCTGAATCATTGTGAAAATCCCGAATTTAAATTCCGATCAGAATTTCGAATCATAAATCCTCATCTGCTGGGCGAGGACTTTGTTCCAGAAAGCTAACACTCCTCCATCGGAATAGCTAATTTCCGAGAGTAGGTGGCGGCGTCGAATGCATATAGCGAAGAATTAAAATGAGTGGCACGTATCTGAAAACGATACAGCCCTGAGAACCTCGGAGGTATCGCAGGACAACGCTGCAAACTCTCATTGTTCGGATTCTTCGCGCTCGACGATAGGCTGTTGAAAACCCGGTTAGTCGTGTATATCTAAATCGAGTCTAACCGATTTCATAAAAGCAAGTGCACTCCATGTTGCATACTAGTTACCCACTTGTACATGATATTAAGAGTCCTCGAATTGGCTTCAATCGATAACTAGATGAGAATGTGAATGACTTGATAAACATAAGCAAAGTGCCATTCACGCAAGAAGCACTCAAAGGACGTCTAATTGTTATCATCACAGTCTCGGCTAAGCAGAAAAATGTTATTCAAGTTGCAACTAGGACTTTAGTTGAAAAGTGACACAAATTGCTTCTTCATGTGCCAAGCACTTACAATGTGTCTTAAGCGCTAGTTCAACGAAGAATCTCAGCACAGTAAAAAGTAAAAGTATTGAGAAACCAGGACCACGTGTTGGTACTCCTCTCAAGTGCACAGGAAGCAATAGGAGAGCAATCGAGTGGTTGCACCATTCGTTGCGGTGCCAGGAATCAACTTGGCACGTCTAAACTGGTACATTATAAACGGATCACATGTATCTCCGTGAAAGGAAGCTGCATCATTTCCCACTCCTCCTGCCTACCAGCAACGATGTTATTGCTTAAAGTTAGCACAACATTGGTCATGCATACAGCACTCGATTGCACGAGAAACTTTTCGAATTAGGCCAAGGACGAAATTTCATGCGCCAAACAAATCGATGTTAGGAAATAGCAACCCATTCCAATTTGATGGGCAGGGCATAAAGTGGTGCCGTCGCGGAAACTCCAGAACGAGCAGAAGCTATCGTGACCGATAATAAATCCTGGCGAATGTAGTCGGTTTGTCTGACGGAAAATTCCACGTCTCCATGTTATGCTACAGACGCGATACTGGTAATGACATCTAATAATGTTAAAAGATACCTTCGCGAGCTTGGATAATTCTCGGTAAATTTAGAACACGTCGTCCGATTTCAATTAAGCGAGGTATTTATCTAATTACTTTGATAAGATGGAATGAACTCATTAAATAAATTAATTGAAAGCAACGTAGGTGGTTCAATCCTGAAGCCTATAAGGCTGGAACTTAGGGATAGCAAATTAGACAGGTAAAACAAAAATTTCCAAAAAGCTGTTAAAAAAAATGCCAAAGTAATGTTTAATAATTTCGTTTTGTTTTTTAAAGTGATTTCTTGGTTTATGTGTACATTTCTGGTAACTGTAGGTTCATTTCTATGCAATGGTAACAGCGTCACTTCCATCAATAAATTAAAGAGAATTCACAGTATTTGTAAAATATGCGATTTTGGAACAACATTTTCTAATAGTTATATTATTATTTTCGTCTCCTTGTTCGTCCTTGCAATTGAAATTATTCCTCGCAAGTCAAAGTATTCTGATCGAATAGTTTGTTATCTCCACATGTGATCAAACGAGGGTGTCCTTCAACGCAAGTGATCAATCGATGAGGATCATTTGGTACAGCGAATCGAGGGAAGGGCCAGAATCGAGCCGATTGGTAATTTGGTGGAACTTTTGTTGGGCATTTGAAACCAACAACAGCTGAAATGATATTAAGGAAAATAAGAGTGATGAAAATTTATTGAAAAGTTTTGAGTTTCAGCGTGTATACCTTCTGGATTGCAAATTTCAAGAAGTTGATCGGGCCAATTGCAGGCATGGATACGATGATCGTAAGCTAATCCAGCATCGCATTCGGTTTGAATTGGTTCGCCGAAGGCGCATTTGATGAAACTGGTCGAACATTCGTTGGCGATCGGGTAGACACCGAATTGGAATTCACATCCAGGAGTGGAAATGGCAGTTGCTATTTGAAAATTGCAATTTATCAAAATTTCAATTAGATTGAAAAATTAAGTGTTTTTAATTACGATCGAATGCTCGCTTTCCGCAATCGACAGCCCAGTTATAGTTGCAGTGATTGTGAACGGCTCCTTTTCCATCGAACAAAAGTCCATTTTCGCATGTTTCAACAGTTAACGTTCCATTTGTACACTTGAAAAATAGATCGCATCTTTCAGGATGGCCATAAGCCTGTTCGCCGTATTGTTCTGGACATGACGGTGCTGCTGCTGCATTGCCTGGAAATTTAAATCAAAATTTTATTTAAGCTTAATAGTACTTAATTACTAATATCTTGGAAACTATCGAAACGAAATCATAAGTTTCTCATAATCGGAAAAACAACAAAGAGGCTCTCACGCATACATACTACTAGATTTGTCTTCATCTTATCAAAATCAGAAGAAAACTAGGCTTTCGTCATTAAGAAAATATGAAGAAACATGCAAATACATATGGCGAAAGTAAACATGTGTGACAAGAAATTGAAAACCATAGATGAATGAATATACCAACTGAATGGATCCAGCTAATCTAAAGCCTGCTTAATTTGCAAAAAAAAAACTCGTTAATACAAACATTTTTATCATAAATGAGACCAAAAAGAATCTTAAATGATTCATTCACAATAATAATTTGTTATGAGTCATTTATGAATTAAAATAATGATAATTTGGCGAGTACATATATCTCATACAATAGCTAAAATAATCCTTTTTTGAATAATTATTATTATATTATATTATTATTAAATACTAATTTGTTGTAGGATGCGGTTTTTACCAATTCCCGAAACTATCTTTGGAGACTCCACTGACCTGAGCTAACTATCCCCCTGTGGCATGGGGGCAGTAGAATTCACCCACAGCCAGTCTTGCTTGCCCTAAAAAATGGCAAATGGACACTCACTGGATCATGGGCTTATCACCCGTGATCTTAAATTCTAACTGATACGAGAAACGGATACAGCGTCTCGGATGTGAACGGATTCTACGCTAACGACTTTTGGCATTCGAAAACGGACTATGATTGGCTTCTGGAACGTTCGAACATTGAATGATGGGTGAAGCTTGGGTTACTCGGTCCTTGCACCGCCAATCAGTGATCGACCGTGAAATAGAACACTATAACATCCAAATCTTGTGAGGTCAGGTGGACAGGATGAAGAAAAGAACGAGCACCTAGCGAAAACACCATTCTGTACGTTGATCCTGAGAGTGAAGCCAAAAATGGCGTGGCGGTCGTCTTTACACCTAGAGCTAGAAATAGTCTCATCAGTTGGGAACCAATCTTGGATAGGATTATCGTCTTCAGGCTCAGGACCAGTGTCAGAAACGTCACAATTCTGCAGTGCTACGCACCAACTAATACCGCAACACCTAATGAAATAGAGAAGTTTTATAGCCACCTGAGTGCCACCTTCGAGCGTGTTCCAAGAGGTGATATTATTATCATCTCAGGAGATATGAACGCCCAGGTTGGCACTGACAACACTGGACTAGAACACGTCATAGGGAGGCATAATGACCCTTGGGTCGACACGTCACGACCTTGGATTAAGAGATCCGAAAACGGCGAACTATTTGTAAAGTTTTGTACTACTCAGCAAATGGCCATCGGAGGGACCCTTTTTTCACACAAGAGTCACCATGAAACATCTAGGGTTTCCCCTGATGGTGTTACTCAGAACCAGATCGACCATTTGGCTATAAGTCGCCGATGGAGAAGATGTCTCCACAATGTGCGAGAGAAGCGTGGAGCTGACGTGGGGAGCGATCACGGGTGACAACAAATTATTTAAATGATGCGCAAGCTTAATGTGGATAAACTCAGAGACCGCAACAAAAAGCGCGAGTACACGACCATTCAACGCGAAAAGTCATCCACATTGGGCGAATATGAAATGCGTACACTGGACGCCAATTGAGAGGCAAGTAGAAACACTTTTCTAACTAGTGCTGAAGAATCTGTGGGATATGTGCAAAACGATGAGAAACCCTGGATGTCACAAAACACATAGGACAAGTTTGGCGGTCGGAAAAAACCAAATTGGGAATCATCTCTCAACCCGATATCAACCAATGAACACTCGACTTGAGGCAGAACTATCGCGATGCTCACATATATATATACAGCTTAAAAAGACTGTTAGACGCGACAAAAAAAAGGCCATTGAAGATCTGGCCAACAAGGCAGAATCTGCGACTTAACTTGGGAATATGGGGGGTATTCAAAATCATGAAACAGTTAGCGAACAGGAGTTTCAACGTCAACAACCTGGTGAGAGATGTCAACGGAACTCTCCTTAATATGACTGAACACCAATTGCGGCGGTGGAAGGAATACTTCTCTGATATTTTAAAAATCTTTTCAGAGGAAGATATTCCAGAAACAGAACAACTACCAAACATCCAACCGCAACAATCCTCTATAAGGAACGATCCCCCCGATAAGGAAAAGGTAGTTTCCGCTGTTTGGTCAATGGCGGGAAGGAAAGCCCCAGGTATAGACTACCAACCGAACTTCTCAAAGCGGACCCGGAAATAACAGCCGATATACTACTCCCACTCTTTACTGAGGTTTGGAATGTAGGAAGATATCCGACTGAATGGAAAGACGTGAAAGCATGATTGGGGAAATTCCGAAGAAGGGCAACCTTCGGGATTGTGGCAATTGGTGTGGTATATGTCTACTTCCTGCCGAGTCGAAAATCATGACTAAGGTAATTATCAATAGGATTATAACCGTTCGTACTTAGAGTCAAATGTTCGTTCGTTGCATTCTAAATGCAAAGATGCGGGACTGAAAATAAAGGTAAGTAAAACCAAGTACATGCACCTGAGGTCGAACACAAGCAACTCTTAACGGACAAAATGTGGAAAAGGATATTGAGGCTCGTCTAAATAAAGCTTGTCAGGCCTGCGGTATCCTTTCCCTTTCTGGAAGTTAAGAGAAATCTCCCTTCGCACGAGGCTTCGAGTTTTTGACGCATGCGTTAAATCCGTGCTGTTATATGATTGTACTACTTGGAAAGTGACCGTTTGACTTACCCTGAAACTGCAAACTTTCGTGAACCAATGCCTCCGACGCATTTTAGGAATATTCTGGCCAGAATCACTTTGAGGAAGCCAGAATGAAACATTGTCAAAACAGACTCTGGATTATAATCCTCAAGGAAGACGTCAGGTTGGTCGACCATGTAGCACATGGAAGCGAGTAGTTGAGCAGGAGGCCAGAGGAATACACAAGTCCAGGCAACAGCTTAAGGCCGATGCTCAGGATCGCGTCCTGAGGAAGAAAGTTTTTTCTGTCCTATACCCCTGTAGGTGGTTTTAACAGGAATTTGATTGATTGATTGACTCGAGAAGGGATATGCAGTATTGGTAAAAATTGTTTGATTTTATAATGCCACTGCGGCTGTATATGTGGTATTAGTTTGCAAAACTTTTACAAGTATATTCTGCTATGATAGAACAGAAGGTCTGTATAGTACCTAGACCGCAATGTGTGACAATAGTTAGAACCATCACGAGTCATTGCTTGACTAGTGCTCGTATGCACAGAAAGGACTTAGCTAAGATTGATCTCAGCAGAAACTGCAAAGAATCTGAAGCATAGGTTTACTGACTGTGCTACAGTTCTTTCTTGACTCGAAGAATGTTGAGATTTCTTGGATAACCAATGCTCACAGATCTCTAAAGCACTTCAAAATGCAGCATGAGAATCAAGTTAAATTTTGCTAGATGTAGAAACCGAAACCTTTGAATAGTTCTTGATTCCAATCGAAATGCTCTCAGTCACACTAGGTTTTCTTCTGTGTTAATAGTAGTGATACCGTAAAATATCATAAGGGCCTCATCCGTTACTGATACCAAACTAAGATGTGACGAAGTAATTTGCTGAAATTTTCAGTGACTTTCTGTAAATTACTTCATGAGACACTTGTTATAAGCTTGCATTGTATTTATAACGTGTGTGGCATGGATCATTTAATCGCGGACCAATGAGAAATGGGAATCACAGAGTGGTTGGTTATTATGTCAAATGTGCGCCGTACTGCCAGTTTACTGCCAACTTAGAAGTCATTCACTATTTTTAAGCAACACAGTACTTTTCCGAAACGCCTGTGCCAATTTTGCAGTGAATAGTGCCCTTTTGGCTACCAATTTTTTGCGTTTCTAGATATGGAAAGGTCATTTTGTGACCACCATAAAAGAATTACGTAGTTTCGGGACAGCCTTAAATTTTGGACAAGAAAATGCCCCTATATTCAATTATATCATTTTAGATAATCATTATGTTAGACAAGGCATTATACTATATAATTTGTTTATATTTAAGAAGAATGAACAAAAAGCTTTCAATAATAATAATAATAAGATAAGACTAATTTGAATCTACAAAATTATTCCGCTCACGAATGCCTCTCATACGTATCGATTATATCATGCCCAAGGAGGATATATAAAAGGAGTACCTGATAGTCTGTCTCATGTGGGAATATTTTTTGATTCGGAAATTTTCGAAAATTGTATCCAAGCTTAACTTGGCTTCAAACTTTTACAAAAAAAATACAATAATTTGTATTCTTTCTTGGTTGCTAATATTCATTTAGCAATAAAGTAATTTTCAATACAATGGTATTTGCTGTTTCATTTCAGAAATTTTTATTTTTTCAATTTTTATAAGTTTTGGTTTGTGTTTAAGCTAAGTACTTTAGCAACGGACAATTTAACGCGGGACAGAGATAGTTACTTTGGGTTTAAGTATGTCAAACAAGGATAGCGAAACAATTTTTTCGAAAATTTGACAACTGTTTCGAACAATTTATCGTGGGAAAGAGTTAGTTGCAATATTTTTAAGTGTGGCAGACAAAGATAGCGAAACGATTTTTTTCGAAAAATTTCGAGCATTTCGGTAGTAAGGGAGGGAAATACATTCATTCCCATTTTGCTTACAAGGAAAAGCATGCTCATAGTCACTCCTTTTTATATATCCTCCTTGATCATGCCCGAAACGATGAATCTATATGAACATGCAACCACAACCAACTATAATTCGTTCAATCCTATTTGGCAATCAATTGAACAATCTCAATTGATTCACCACAATCACTAATCGTCTATGACATAATTATTCATCTACCTACTTATATAGTATCTCTGCTGCTCATTCCATTTTATATATTACAAAATTTTAGTACGCGTATTCGATCCGCTATTTGTCCATTGGATAACGTATCTACAGTTTGAAGTAGACTTATTATACGATATTATTCGATTCAAATTAACGGATTGTAAAGGAAAGTTAATCTGAATCGAACCTAATTTAAGCTGGGATAAAACTAAACTGTGATAATCATAATAGAAGTGAAATCATGTGTGACATATTTTATCAGTTATCAAAATTTTAATGAATGTTAATTATTAAAAAATTAACTTTTCAGACAGCTCTATTAAGAGGAATGTCAAACAATGTGAATGAATTTTAATTTTAATTTATTTTTCTAGTAATAAAGTGTTGTGATCGACACCGAAAAAAAAATTAGTTTGCTACCCTGGAATTTTGTTTTTTGTTTTTTAGTTCATGACTAGATTAGCCAAAAAATGTAAAAAAATTCCGTGTGTACATCGTACGCCATCCGACTCATATCTCCGAGATCATTAAATATAGGATTGTAAATTGGGTAAGTTCCATTACCTAAATTTTGTTGAGTTTCAGAGGAAGGGGGAGACAGGGGAAAGATAAATTCAAACATTACACTTGCTAATATCTCCACTATAAAAGCAGATAGCATGCTGAAACTCGATATTCAGATACACTGATTGTTTATGGGAGAAACAAAAGTAAAAATTAATTCATTTTTGTATCCAGTGGAGTCCGAAAACCGGGGGCTAAAAACGAATTGTCGGCCGATTTCTTTTTTTAAATGAATGGAATAACTAACAGGTATTATAGTTTTCTAGCGGAATATGGAAAAAATATAAATAAACTGCCAACAAGTCGGGCGAAACTTTATTATTCTTGGGACAAGTTGCGGATGAGTGGAAAGTCAATATGCAGGTTAGAGTGGTTAGGGAAGGCTAAGTGAAAGGGAGTTCTTGGGCAGGACTGTTAACAATATTTCATTCGTTTCTGTAAGTTTGGTTTTTATGAGGGGAGGAGTAGGGGTAATAGTAAGGGTGGGTGGATGTTAATAGCTTTTTAATTAATTGCTTGAATCACGTCCAATATTCTCTGTATAGAATGTGTTTCATAGACGAAGTTGCATAGAATTTTCATAAAATTCGGTGTATTTTACATTCACGAAACCGAAAATTTGTATGGGAAGGGGTAGAGAAGGTAGGGGAATCGTCAAATTTGATACGCAGTTTTATTTCGCGTCTCTTGTAAGGTGCTTGTATAGAATTTCAAGTTCGTAGCTTTTAGTTTGTTGGTTATTAGTTGATTTAATGAAATTGGTCGAAATCATACTTTTGTATGGGAGGGGTAGAAGCGCAAGCGCGATTTCAAAACTTTTAAAGCAACTTCATTTGAATTATTTTTATAAGTTTTTATGCCAAATTTGAAATTGATAGCTTTTAAGAGTTAGCTGATAACTGATTTCTTAAAAATGCTCGAAAAAATAATTTTGTATGGGAGGGGGTAGAGGAGGTAATGGAATCGTAAAACTTGTGATGCAATTTTCTTTCATTTTTATTTTAAGGTGCTCGTACAAAATTTCAAGTTCGTAGCTTTTAATTTGTTGGTTATTAGTTGATTTAATGAAATTAGTCGAAATCATTCTTTTGTATGGGAGGGGGTAGAACGGTAAGCGCAATTTCAAAACTTTTAAAGCAACTTCATTTGAATTACTTTTATAAGTTTTCGTGCAAAATTTGAAATTGATAGGTTTTAAGAGATAGCTGATAACTGATTTCTTAAAAATGCTCAAAAAAATAATTTTGTATGGGAGGGGGTAGAGGAGGTAGGGGAATCGTAAAATTTGTGATGGAATTTTCTTTCTTTTCTATTGTAAGGTGCTCGTACAAAATTTCAAGTTCGTAGCTTTTAATTTGTTGGTTATTAGTTGATTTAATGAAATTAGTCGAAATCATACTTTTGTATGGGAGGGGGTAGAAGGTCAAGCGCGAATTTAAAACTTTTAACGCAATTTCATTTTAATTATTTTTGTTAGTTGTTATGCAAAATTTCAAATTAATGGCTTTTAATAGTTAGGTGATAATTGATTTCTTGAAAATGGTCGAAAACATAATTTTGTATGGGAGGGGGTAGAAGTGTTAAAGGTTTTCGACCAGTTAATATTTCGTATATTTAGAGATTTTTTTTAAATGCATTTCGCAAATTTTCAAATTTCTACCTTAAAATTTCACTCAAAAATTTTCAGTTTATGTGTTTTTTTCAATGCACATGAAACACCTTGTGCACGTTAGACCGGGGGGGTCGGTTTATAACAAATATGGATAAAGTGATTATTATTTTTCTATGTGGATTAAATATAGGTATTCACATGCAAAATTTTAACTTTGTATCTTTTACCAGAGCCCCAAAAAAATCACTCAAAATTTTCGATATTTTTGCTTGTTACCTCCCTCCCCTTACACCTCCCAACTTGAAATTTTTACCAAAATTAACTATTATGTAGTTCTACAATCTGACAAATTTTTGATTTGATATCTGTACTATTTTTGGAGATATAAGGATTTGTAATTTTGAAAAGTGCGCCATTTTTGAAATGCTCCCCATTTCCCCCGACTACTATTATTTCAACATGTTATATTATTTTTGTATTTGCCTAGTATAGCTTAATATAAGTTTTAAGTTTCAATTATATAGCTTAAGAGATAGTTGAGACCTTGACGGTCTCTAAATATGATTTTGGTACGATAAGTAATTTCGAAGATATAATCATTTGAAAAAAAAATTTGGCCGACAATTGGTTCTTAGCCCCCCCTTTTTGCACCCCAATGGATAAAAAAATTAAATTATTTTCAAAAGTTGTCCCACAAACCCTTCTATATGTGTATTGAGTTTTAGCTTGCTAGCTGTAACCATAGCTGAGATATTTGAATTCGTATTTTTCGGCTTAAGCGCTCCCCCCGCCTCCCCCTGAACCCATACACCCCCCAAAATAGGTGTCCGCCTGAGATCCGCAACTATCTACAATCCCTCCAAAAATAAACTTTCTATCTTGAACGGTTTGGGAGTTAATGTGCGCTGAGCGTACACGTCGGCGTACGGCGTACGGCGGACGGCGTACAGACAGACGGATTTTTTTTTTTTTGCATTTTTCGGCTAATTTAGTCATGAAACGCGAAAAAACAAAATTTCAGGGTAGCAAATTTTTTTTTTTTTTCCAAGTCGATCACAATACTTTATTATTAAAATAATAAAGTAAAATTGGTCCCCTATTTCCGCCATGCTACTATTAGAATGGGGGAAAGGGGAAAAAATGAATACTTTTAAGAATCTCAAACCTTTTAATCTTAAATCCCATACAGATATTAAGTTGAAATTTTGACAGATTGCAGAGCTATATGATGTATAATTTTGGTAAATTTTTGAGTTTTGATGTGTAAAGGGAAGGGGGGGAGGTGGTGAGCCAAAATGTGTAAAACTTTGAGTAGACTATTGTTTAATTTTGGGTTGGGTTGATAAAACTACCAACTTTTCATGTAGTAAAAATCTCACATCACCATCTCAGATGCAAGACCAGACACAATTTTTCTTATTTCCACTTGAAACAACGCTCATTCATTACTGTTTGTGATGGTGGCACCCTGTAGACTATCGCATCGATGAGCTGATAATCGATAAAAACGTATCTAAGTTTAGTTTTGCGTTTTTACCGTGCTCTTTTGTGTTAAAAATGAAAACCTAAACTGGTGTTTTATGGCTGTGAAAATCGAAGAGGAAAATGATGAATTAATTATTTTAAAGGAAGTCGAGGTCGGGGCAGAAGACCAGGTTTTATTCGAGAGTGGGTCACGTAAAGAAAAACTAGTAGTTACTAAATTACTAATTACTAAAGTTGAAGAAGCTAAAATTAAGGTCTTGAACAACCTGCTCATGTCATAATATATTTTGGTGAAGACTGGGACAAGAATCAAAGGATTGAATTTCATAAGATTGTTTTCGCAGAGCAAGAAGCAGTAGAAGGAAGGTCTGGTGAAAGCGATTACAACACACCTGATTTTGAGTTGATGGACGTTGACGAATAAGCACTGCAATAAAGAAAATAAAGACTACTCAACTATAGACCGATATAAAATTTTGGGAAGTACCGACCCCACGTACCTGAGATGTGTGACCAGCAACTAGCTGCAAGGAACTCAAATAAAGAAACTGCAGTTACAGAGCCTGTCCAGTGGTTTTCTGGTAGGTACCACGAGTGTCGAGGAGCCCATGGAAGGTTACTTCCACTCCCGGCAATGGATGTAGGTCCCCATAGTGGAGCACGTGGCGGTTGTTGGTTCGGTGCTCCGCGTGCAGTTGCGTTTTCCAACTTGGTGCCACCACCGATAGATTGGCAGAGATTTAGATAGGTCTCGCATCCAACAGTATGAATGCCGAACTTGCATTTGGTATAGACTGCAAACTTCGACGGCGCTATTGATTGTCGTCACAAAAAAAAAAGTCCGTGTTGCAAAAAACCCGTGAGGCCACGCTTCACGTTAAACTGAACACTCAACTACAGAGCCACTACACCATTACAGATCTACTTGGGATTAAAAGTGTACTCATATTGTTTGGTATTCAGTATTGCTAAAAAATACTTATTACCAGAAATGTTATTTCAGCTAGAAATTAAGATGGCAGGTTTTGCACCGTAACTGATAAAATATCCGGATTTGCATCCGAACAGATTTTAAAGATGGCCTCCACTAAAGTTACAAAACCTGCCATATTTCCAATTAGAGGGCCAAACCTGCCATCTTTAGATTTAAAATCTAATCTAATTAATTTTTTAACCCTTATGTCAATGCTTTTGTAAGCCTACAAATATTTTTTTTGTTTTTTTTTTATTCTATTTTTTTAAAGAATAATTATATCTTGTCTAGAAACTAAAATATTAGTTTTTATCATTTTGCCAGAAGTTTTTTGAAGCATTTATGACTGAATTTGCAAGTGGGCGACTCAATTGTTATAGGCGTTTATTATACTCATTGGCAGCTATGTACCTTGATCACGATTCCTCCAATTTAACATTTCATGCTTCTGATTTAAACAAAACACTGTACGAACAGGCATTAAAATAAGCAGTTTATGCATACCATATTACTATCTAACTCAAAAATTGCTTATTATTACGATTCTTACGCGGACAAAGTCACGGGCTAGTCTATACATATATTCATATAAATATAATTGTAGTGACTATCTGTTATTTGCTTATAAATGGCTATGATTTAGTTTTTTGCTTTATTTTAACAATAACTAAGCATGAAAACACGTCTTGAAATTGGTGTCTGTCTGTCTGTCGGTCCGGCCGTCTTCCACGCACATACGGCTAAGCCGATTGTAGTGAAATTTGCATAGCTTTTTAGGTATTTAGGTATGTTGCGAGATATAATCTGCTTTTGGTTCTATTTCACTCCCCTCACGCCTTCTACCCCCTCCCGTACAAAGTGACATATTTTCAAAAATTTGAAATATTCAAAATTTTTGAAAACTATAAGAGCTATTAATTTGAATTTAGAACATATTATTTCTAACATAAATGCAACCTCTTAGTCTACAAATTATCTTAATCCTCCCATACAAACTACACTTTTCCATTTCAGTACGTATAACTTTCATCGAGGTTAGTATTAATATCGGGAAAAAAAATTAACCGATTAGCTTCACTCTTTCTACCCCATCCCATACAATGTGCCACAACTCCACGACTTTTCAAAAATTCGATTTTATTGAAAAGTTTGAATGTTATTGATCTCAAATTTAAAACATATCAATTTTATGATGATTATAGCTTTTTCTTGAAAAATCACCAAAAGTTAGTTTTACTTTATTATTTTAATAATAAAGTATTGTAATCGACTTGGAAAAAAAAATAGCTACCCTGAAATTTTGTTTTTTCGCGTTTCATGACTAAAATAGCCTAAAAATGCAAAAAAAAATCCGTTTGTCTGCACGCCATCCGCCGACGCTCAGCGTCCAAACCCTTCAAGATAGAAAGTTCATTTTTGGGGGGATTGTAGATAGTCGCAGATCTCAGACGGATACCCATTTTGGGGGGGGATTCAAATATCTCAACCATGGTTACAGCTAGAAAGCTAAAAATCAACATACGTATAGAGGAGTTTGTGGGACAACTTTTAAAAATAATTTTAATAATTTTTTCCATTGGGGTGTAAAAACGGGATGCTAAGAACCAATTGTCGGCCGAATTTGTTTTTCAAATGACTATATCTTCGAAATTACTTACCATAAAAAACTGATATTTTGAGACCATTAAGGTGGCATATAGATCCACTAGAATCCGTTTAGATAGAAGCTAATTATTGTAAGGAGGAGGATCAGGGGGAGGGGTGCAAAGAAAAACACTTAAAAATCAATATCTCGGCAATTTATTAAACTATTTCATTGGAACTTATGTTTGCAATATCTAAGCATAAAAACACGTTTTTGAAATTATTGTCTGTCTTTCTGTCCGGCCGTCTTTCACGCGAAAACGGCTGAACTGATTGTAATGAAACTTGCACAGTTTAATAGATATAGTCCGAGATTTAACCTGCATCTAGTCTTACTTCACTCCCTTCACGCCTTCTACTCCCTCCCATTCAAAGTGACTCATTTACAAAAATATGTAATAATCATATTTTCTTGGAAACTATAGTAGCTATTAATTTGAAAATTAGAACATATTATTTCTATAATAAATGCAGTAGTTTTAGTACGTAGATGCAACACATATATGCCAGCGTTTTTTCTAGTCCTCGAAATATTTTCCATACGCACTTTTTAGTTTAATATGGCCTTCAGCTCCTTCGGCGATTTTTGTTCTATGTCCTCGATCGACTGAAAACGGGTTCCACTGAGCGTTAATTCTGTTTCGAGAATAGGAAAAAGTCACACGGGGCCAAATCTGGTGAATACGGTGGTTGATTGATGGAATTTGTTTGTTTTTTGGCCTTAAATTCGGTCACAATTGCGTTATCATCGTGGGAAAATCCATGAATTCTCCTTCCATAATTCCGGCCATTTTTCACGGATTTGCTCGCGCAGTCAAATAGTTCTTCTCATTGACCGCCTGTCCCTCCGGAATGAACTCATGATGGATCAAACCTCAAATATCGAAAAAACAATGAGCATCGTCTTGATTTTTGAGCGGCTTTGGCGTGGTTTTTTCGGTTTCGGCTCATTTCCACAATTCTGATGATGGTTAATTCGTTTGCATGTCAAACTCACAGACCCATGCCTTATCACCGTGATGCGTTCCATGAATGTGGGATCAGATTTCGCACGATCAAGCATGTCCAAAATAACCTGTTCATGGTACTTTATTTTAAAAAATCTTTATTGGAAAGAGTTGAGAAAGAAAGCGTTTCATGGTCAAAGTATCCACCGAAATCGAACGAACGCACTCGCCAGAGATGTCGAGCTCTCCTGCTAGCTCCCTAACATTGGCATGACGATTCGAGCACTATTTCCTTCACTTTTTGAATGTTTTCGTAAGTTAAAGAGGTCGTAGGTCGTCCGGAACGAGGTATGTCTTCAACGGTCTCTCGACCGTCCTTAAAGGCATTGTATCACTCGTAGGCTCGTGTTTTTGATTGTACCCGTAAGTAAGGCTTTTGCAATATTCGCAACGATTTCGCACACGAAATTTGGTTAGAAACACAAAATTTGAGACAAACTCCTTGTTCCATATTTTTATCCATTTTAAAAATCGCGGTGGACTACCGGTGTACCGATTTAACCAGCTGTTGCAAACCAACTGATTAACAGACTGTGCTAATTTTTGGGATTTGCTTACCAAAAAAAGAGTGATTTTACTTCCAAATTCCCGGTACTTTATTGTCTTAACGTACATCATCAGTGAATCCGCGATTATCAATTGACTCTGACCTCGAAATGCTCGCGCGTACTTAAAAACAATATAAAAGCAGCCGACAGCGAACCGCCGACAAGGAAATAATTTGGACGAAAGGAAATGATTTGGCTGACAAGGAAATTATTTAAAGAAGTAACCAACAACAAATATACGGCCGGCTAAAATAAACCATGTTCATTCAAACACTATGCTACTCATAGAATGTTCAAGGTCTTCAACCAACAACAATTCTCTGCTAATAAAAAGATCACCTGTGAGTTCTTTGAAATGATAAATGACACCTTGTGCACTTTAGTAGTATGTGTAATGAACAAGTAACAGTTTCGAAATTATCACTGAGTGTGGTATTTTAGAAAAACGACCAATATTACAGTTTAAAAGAAACATTTCCAGAACACTGTTTGCTCTATTCTGTGTGACGTTTCGGTCTCTGCTGAGACCTTTATCAAACTGATCGACAATTACAAAAGACTAAATACTAAAATCTTTCCTTTAAATTAAACTAGGACTACGATTGCGCGGAAAGCCCAATCACGTAATACTCTAGATGAAAGCTTTTTTTTTATTGATTTTATGACATTTTGTATGGGGAGTGATAGAAGGGGTGATGCCATTGAACCAATTTTTTCACATAATATTTTATACAAAATTTAAGCTTCAAAAATTTAATGGGTACTGAAAAAGTTAGCGTAATGGATTTGGTGAATCGTGCAGCTTGTATGAGAGGTGGAACAAGGAGTGGGCAGTTCTTAATGACTTATTCACAAATAGTTATAATTATCCTGCATTTGACATGTTTTTAATTGCAGATCAATAACATTCATACTTTTCAGGAAAATCGACTTTTTGAAAAGTGATGAAATTTTTATGATATTGTATGGGAGGAAGTAGAAAAAGTGAAGTTAATCGTTTAATTTTTTTTCAAGCTTACTAAAAATTCGAAATAAATGTTTTGTGCACAATTTCAGCTTGATAAATGTTAAACGTACTGAGAAAATTGGTTTATAGTATTTCACAAGCGATCGCCTGCAACTTTGTCAGTGTAAGAATCGCAATTATAAGCAATTTTTGAGAATGTAGTAACATATTATGTGGGCTCTTTGAACGCAATGTTTTGTATTTTGTTGGAATCAGAGCCATAAATTAATAAGAATGAAACCATGATACTCGTATTTGTATGGGACAGGCCCATGCTCATGGGGGTGATTTGAGATCATATACGTATTGAAAAGCACTAAGGAAATATAAATCGTTGTAGCTTGTTTTAGTTTGAACATAAAATAAAATAATATAAAAAAATAATAAAAAAAATAACATTGGCCCAGTCATACGATACTATAAATGAAATATAAATTTTTGTGATCTTATGAAATTTTGTATAGGGAGTGGTAGAAGGGGTAACGTCGTTGAACTAATTTATTTAACATCATGCTAGAGTAACTAGCTAGGGTATAGCCTAGTAGGTAGTGTGTTGGTCTTGTAATGCGAAGGTCGTGAGATCAAATCCCGGTCGGCGCAAAATATAATTTCGGCACATTGCCTGCTTGGATATACCTTTTTCACCTCAATCTAAGAAAATGAAAAATTCGTAGAAAGAGGGCTGTGCGAAGGGCTAACAACCCTTCTACAATAAGTAATAAAAACTGTTAAGGAACCTGAATATCAGGAGGCCAAGGTCCGATTTGGGCTGTAGCACCATTGTAGAAGAAGTAGAGTAACTATAGAAATGTTTGGTACCAAATTTAAGCTTCAAAAATTGAATAGGCACTTAGAAAGTTGGTGTATTTGATTTAGTGAAATTGTGCAGTTTGTATGAGAGCTTTAGTAATTTCTGAGAATCATGCAATTGATATACTTTTAATTGCAGATCAGTAACATTCATAACTTTCAAGAAAATCGAATTTTTGACAAGTTGTGAAATTGTGTCAAATTGTTTGAGAGGGTTTAGAAAGAGGGAAGGAAGCTAATCGGTTTATTTTTTCCCGATATTAATTATAATGCTAATACCTTATTTCGTACAAAATTTGAGCTCGATGAATGTTATACGTACTGAGAATTTTTTTAAAGTATTTCATGAAAAAATTCAGTATGTATAGGAGGTGGTGGAAGGAGTAGGGAAATTCAAATAATTTATACACCATGCATCATATTTATGATAGAAATAGTGTATCCAAAATTTCAATTTGTTAGCTCTTATAGCTCAATTACAAAAGATTGCACTTAATTTCCATTAACTAAGTACCTTGTCTAACTTTCGTAATACTTATTAAGTAAACTTCAATAAACTTTCTCAGCATCCAAAACAACTATGCTTAATACTAATTAGAAAATCAAAAAAATAAATATATATATATTGTAAATTACGAAATTTGTTCGGTAATTTTTCGTTCGTCAATGTTGCGGTTAAATCTCTAAATCTCACATCTGCTTGCGTGGAGAGGTCATTGAAATCAGAAATGATGGATGATGTTACGGATGGGTAAAGTCGCAGCAGCTGCCGCATCAGCAAAAGACTTCCGAACATCTTGTGCGCCTAAGAGTACGTTGCCGGTATAGCATTTAAGATTTAAGCCGTTTAAAGAGATGTACTTTACTTGGTAAGACGTGTGTAATGAAAAAAAAGATACATATATGTACGTTCACTCGACGGTAGAGATTTATCCGAGTACCAACATTATTCGTATACAGCACTCTCGGTACACACGGCAAAGAAAGTGAGAGTCTTTCGCGGAACAAAGTTTTGCAAACAATTCAACTTGCTTGTCGTATAATATTTAAAACTTTAAATTGAAGACGAATCAGTACACAAACTCGTTGTAGCGTATAAATATATCACATATGCTCGACAATATTTTATGAAGTACCTGCTTGTACGGGTATAAATGTTGCTCGACGCTCCTCATTTTCATTTTTTTTTTTTTTTTTTTCAAATTTACATTAGAAGCTAAAAGCCAAGCAGTAAGAAAATTTTTGAATTTATATACATATGTAAGTAAACACAGAGCAATATTTTTCAAAGCTAAAAACGGAATGGAATTTTTTATTAAACATGAGGAATATTTTATAAGAAATTGGCTTGGATTTTGAGAGATTGTATGAATTTTCTACCAAGGGATATGTTCAGCATAATATGTGTTTCAAATTTGATCGTTGATGTTACGAATGTTTCAGATGTTCATATTTTGATTGAAGATAAGCTAACTCTAAAATCAACAAATATGAAAAAAGTAAATAAAAGAAAATGTTGAATTATGCACAAATAGAAAAGTATTATTATCTTAACCAATATGCCTAAACCATACTTATTCCTAGAAATGAGAATGGATAGTTAAAACTATGAATATTTTAGCGAAAGAAATGAAGAGATTGTCGACAAAATGGAATGTATATCGAAATGCAACTTGAAAGGTAGAAATGTTCAAAAGGTTATTTTTCAAGGGATTTGAAAAGATGAAGGCACTGGTTACTCAAGTGAGATGTGTCCTGGAGATGCGATTATTTTCAGGCCCTCTGCATTCTTTCCAAAATTCTGTATATACAATTAGGGGAAGTACGAGTATAAATATAATTACACGCGAAAGAATCAGTAACGAAGAATGCGTTTTGTTGTTTCCATGAATTATTTATCTCTCCGAGTACGAATCCGAGTGATCGTTCCACATGCTACGAGGCTATTTCAATAAGCCCGAGAAATTTGAAATTTCCCGCGTTGGAACCTTAAATTTTGCTTCTATCAAGTAGCATCTGCTGACAAATTTGGAGTCAGATGAGTCATTTAGTTTGTGTTTAACTGCCATTGAATGCAGAGCACTTCCCATATTTTGGCGAAAACGTTAATTTCGTGTGCTAATCACTCATTATTATACTCTAGATGGAATCTGAGAGTATTATAAGTCGTCCGACCGCTCGCTCTCTAGCTCGGGAAAACGTGAATCTAGAAAGTTCAAATTTTGTAGACATCGTTTTTGGCAAAAAAGTAAGGTCAAGTTTGTAAAAGGGCTAAATCGCTCCACTCCCATACAAAATGACTCATTTTCAGTCATTTCCATCGATTAAATTTTCTTCGAAACTATAAGAGCTAACAATTTGAAATTAGGAATATATTATTTTTGTCATAAAATTAAATTATAAAAATTAGTCGAATCTCCCTACTCCTTCGACCAACTCCCACACAAACCGCACTTTTTCATGAAACACTCTAAATCCCTCTTTCTCAGAACGTATAACATTTATCGAGCTCAAATTTTGCTACTAATATTGGGGAAAAATAAGCCGAATAGCTTCACTACTTCTACCCCCTCCCATGCAATGTGAAAAAATTCCACAACTTTCTAAAAATTCTATTTTCTTCAAAAGTATGAATGTTCTAGTCTGAAATTTAAGAGATGTCAGTTTTATAATATTATAATATTTTCTGATAAAAATCACTAAAATCTCCCCATTCCTTCTACCACCTCTCATACAAACTGCACAATTCCGCCAAATCTAATACACTAATTTTCTCAGTACCTATTCAATTTTTGGAGCTTAAATTTTGTATAAAACATTTTTATAGGTACTCTAGCATGATGGGAAGAAAATAAGTTCAATGCTATCACCCCCTTATACCACTCCCCATACAAGATTTCTTGGGATCACAGAAATTTCTATTTTATCTAGAGTATCGTAAAATTGGGCTTCACGCGCAATCGTAGCCATTATATGTTTAGGGATGGCAAAATCTGCTCTTTTTCAATCGCAGTGATTAACTGCGATTGGTTTTTCTCAAAAAGAGCAGCTCTTCTAATAGCAGTGATTTTTTGCACTTTTCACGTCTGTTTTCCGAAATATGTGAAAAATTCAATGTAAGTATTATGTATTGACTATCTTGGTTGACAAAAGTACACGCAAGAAAAAAAAAGGTCGTCCACGGTCGGTCGATGAAGTCCTACTGCTACGTCTTTCAGCTGTGTTAGCTAACAAAAAAAAAGGTCGCATGAGAAGTGCGACTGCGATTTGCTTGGCGAGCTTTGTTGGGAGCTAAGATCTCATCATAGAGCGATGTGTACATTGCGATTGCCCGCAGTAGTATATATTCACATGTTCCTTAAAAAAAAAGAAGGTCCGTCGCTAAAGTCCGACTGCAATATATTTGGCGACCTTTCGGACCTAAAAAAAGAATCCCAACAAAACCTCAGTATGCATTTCCTCTGCTCTCCTAGTCGCAGCTCTTTTCAATTTTCAATCGCAATATGCGATGGATCTCTTACGATACCAGTGACAAAATCGCAGGTATGTAAAGTAGCATACTATCGCTAGTCAAGTTTTTTCACTCAAAGTAAGGAAGGCTTAATAAATACTATGGGTATAGCACCATTGATTGGAATGATTCATAAATGGTTTACTGAATTCCGATGGGGTCCTACAAACACGAGTGACGCCGAACGTCACTACTCCAGAAACGATTGTGAAAATCTACGATATAGTATTGGTCGATCAGAGATTGAAAGTTGCGGCCACAGTCATATTAACTTGTGCAGTGCATTTAATTTTGCATAATCAGTTGGATATGAAAAAGCTATTCGCGCGATGAGTGTCACGTTTGCTCACAATTGGTCATAAACGCTCACTTGCACCATGTCAAAGGGTTGCTTGACGCTATTTGGGCGTAATCCAGACGAGGTTCTGCACCGTTTCGTAACCGTGGACGAAACATGGATTCATCTCAACCCACCAGAGACAAAAGGACAATCAAAATAGTGGATTCCTCCAGTCGGATCGGCACCGCAGAAGGCCAAGATGGGGCTATCGGCCAACAAGGTGATAGTGAGAATTTTCTGGGATGCGGTATAATCCACATCGATTACCTTAAAAAGGACAAAACGATCACTGGCGCATGTTATGCATTAGTGGATCGATTCGACGCCGATTTGAAGCAAACGACCGCATTTGGCGAAAAAAAGTGCTCTTCCACCAAGACGGGTGTACACGTGTGTTGTCTCAATGGCAAAATTATATGAATTGGGCTATGAATTAGTTTCTCGTCCATACTCACTAGATGTAGCCATCTGCGACTGTTTTCCTGTTTTCAAACTTAAAGAAATGGCTCCGTGGTAAGAGACTTGGGTCTACGAATGAGGAGGTCATAGATGCAGCCAACGCCTACTTTGATGGCTTCGACGAATCATATTATTCAGAAGGGATCCAAAAATTGGAAAAAAAACGTTGAAAGAAGCGTATCGAGCTAAAATGAGACATTGTTGAAAAAATAAACGTTTTTTTTGCCAAAAAAATCATTGTTACGTTTTTCACGTACTTAGTCGAACAATCTGATATTTTCCTCGAAGGTCCTAGTGAAAATTTCTTTTCCAAAATTTTACTATGGCCATCTCAAGAAAATTTCCTTCTATTCTTAATGTCCCGTAGTTTCCCACCGCACATTGTTGAAGATAATTTCTGGCCAGAATATTTCTACGTTGATCCAGCTTTGTGGAAATGAAAATCTCCTTTAACTTCCAGAGCGATGTAATAGAGCAAGAGAAAGGAGACCAAAAAATAACGAAAAGCGGCAAAGATATGAAGTATATATAATGACAGAACGCAGTATAACGAAAAATGGATTTCCAAAACGGTGCCAAGCGCGTCCTACGTAGTGGAATTAAAAATAATTTGAAAGTAGATACAGACTTGACGTCATATGAAAAGTCTTCATAAGCACTTTACAAAAATACAATTTGATTCCTAATAATTGCCTTTGACGCAAAAACAGTAAATTAGTATTTTCAATTTAATAGGATAATGTGTAAAATTTTTTCAAAACAATTTGTGACATCTAGAAAAAATATAGATATTCGTGGAGAGCTGCTCAAAGGCTTTTCAATGACACCAAGTTGGTGACGATATCCTCAAATAATTTTTTCGTTCCACTACACAGGACCCATTTGGCACCGGATTTGGAAATTTAGTTCTTCGTCTTAGTTACCCGGCGTTCTATCATTGAATACACTTTGTATCCTTGTCGCTGTCTGTTCTTATTTTTTATTCTACGGCTCTTGGACTATAAGGGTACGGTAGATTTACCGATTTTTTTCAGTTACATCTTCTAGGCTCACAATATTTTTATTCTATATCATTTAGTCCCCCATAACATCTGCCAATATTTATCAGTAGCAGCCAGTACAACTGAAAAATATACCAGCTTCACCTTCCCCTACCTTCCCAATCCCATTCCTTTCCTCCATGACTGTGTTTGTGCATTGCACATAAAGGCCGGAATTGCCTATAATATAAATATAAAAAAAAATATTGTTAAATTCTTGCACCTCTTTCACACCTATCTCGCCCAGCACAAGCAATGTGGCTGCGACTGAATCAATATTAATACCCTAGATCAAATCTAGAAGTATATTTTTTAACTTTAACGTGTATAATGCTAAGAAACAAGGTTTGCACCAAGAAGGATATATAAAAGGGAGTGCCTGATAGGCTGTCTCATGTGGAAATACTTTTTGATTCGGAATTTTTCGAAAATTATGTCCAAGCTTAACTTGGTTTCAAACTTTTACAAGAAAATACCATAATTTGTATTCTCTCTTGGTTGCTAATATTCAGTCAGCAAAAAAATAATTTTCAGTACAATGGAGTGTTTTTATTTCAGAAATATTTTCAATTTTTTCAGGTTTTTGGTTCGTGTCTAAGCTAATCACTTTAGCAACGGACCATTTAACGCGGAGTAGAGATAATTACTTTGGGTTTAAGTATGCCAAGCAAGGATAACGAAACAATTTTTTCGAAAGTTTGACAATTGTTTTGGACAATTTAACACGAGAGAGAGTTAGTTGCAATAGGCTTAAGTGCGCCAGACAAGAATAGCGAAACGATTGTTTTGAAAAATTTGGCCAGTAAGGGAGGGAAATACTTTCATTCCCATTTTCTTACAATGCAAAGCATGCTCATAGTATCTCCTTATTATATATCCTCCTTGGTTTGCACAGAGTCGACAAATGTTGTCGCTAAAAACCTCGAACCCAAGTGATTGCATATCTTCCTAATATATAACTCCCGAACGCTTAGTGCAATCGAGTTGAATTTTTTTTCATATCTGATAAATACATTTTATGAAACAATGAAATCGGCAGGATAATTTTGTCAAAGTATACTGAATACTAAATACCATGGCTTACTCCTTCCAAAATCTCCCATAAAAATGCATAAATTCAGAAAACACATTATATTGATTTTCTTTGAAACTGGTGAGGTTTCAAATATGAAATATGAAAAATGAATGAAATTGAAAGAAACGTCCAAGAAATTATGGACTTAATATCACTCTCCCATATAAATTGTTCATATTGTAAAAAATTTAGAGAAACTATTTTCCCTTCGAACAGTTGAGGGCTAATGATTTGAAAATTGGAACAAACCATAGAAGGAGAGTTAGGTTGTTAGTGGATAGCGTGTTGGTCTACAAGTCGAAGGTCGGGAGTTAAAATGACGGATGACGTATAATTTCACACTACTTGCATAGGTATATCTTAACCACCTCAATCTGCGAAAATGAAAATTCGTGGAAAGAAGGTTGTGTGAAGGGCTAACAACCCTACCACAATAACAAATAAGAAATTTTAAGGAACCTGAAGGTCAAAGCCTGATTTAAGGATGATGGTCATAGAACTGTTGAATCGTATCTTCAAAGAACCATCTCCAATATGAATTGCAACATTTCAGAAAATCGAAATTATCAGCACGAGAAGTTCATATGCCAAATGCAATTACATGATTAAAAGTTTTAAACTTTCTCCAAACCTTTCTACCACCTTCCATACGTATTGCACAAATTTTCGAATTTTAATCATTGCTCTTCAAAAATATTGAAGCTTTTGATTTGAAAATAGGCAAATATCGTTTTCATAATAGTGAAATCCAAAAGCTATAAATTTATCGACAAGGAAATGGTAGAAGAGGTTGAAGCCTTCAACCACCTCCCATAAAAATTTCACTATTGATTATTCTGAAGTATTATAGATGAGTTGTATTTTCTAGTGTAAAGAATTCTTTCGCATTTCTTTAGAGTATTGCACGATTTGAGTTTACGCGTCATCGAAGTACTGCTATGACTTTTATTCTCACATAAAATAAATATTTAATAATTTATACCTAAATAAGCAAAAAAATGAGAGTCAAGGCTACGAAATGAAAGTAAAATGCAACATTCGCTATACCGTAAGTTATAATAACGACTGATCAAATTCGATCAACTGCCACACATGAACTCATTCACTTCCGAAATGTTGCATCACAAAATTAGACCACGAATCAAACACCTGATAATACCTCAAAGATAAAAGTCCGACATGCCAATATGTAGAGAGAGAAAAAAAAATAAAGTACCGGGTCTCCTTGGAACATTCTCTTGATATCAAGTGTGTTTCCATTTTCTATAACAAGCAAACTTACTTTGTGTGCTCCAAAAGCTACCGATCAAGACCAATTATAAAGTGGTCGTAATTAAAAGGAAGTGACATACCTGTGCTTTAGGTATCAAAATTTTGAATGTAAATTCTCCTTTGCATTAAAAAAAACGGGCGTGTAAAATAAGTACACCACTAATTACTTGACTAATTAATGTTCGAACATAACGTCTTGTTATCACCATAAAAAGGGGTTAGGGGGTTTCATTAGGCTACTCTACAACTTTTATTATTCATTTTAAATTTCGCAGATATGAATTTTTAAACGGTTTCGTATGTTCGTATGTGTTAAGTTGATTTTTTTTAAATCCCTCGTATGCAATAGTTCAAGATCTTCAGCTCTAACGAGTTGTTGAACCAGTTCAACTGGGCTCAGCTGGCATTTATGTAACACTACTATTCCACTAAAGAAGGCACACCCACAGCACCACAGAAACCGATCATTATACCTTAATCGAGTCAATTCGAATACAGAAATAAGGAAAAAAACTAACTTATACCATAATAGAAATTCAAATTGAGATTCATGGGAAATGAAATTTTGCAACAAAAGCGATCAAGCAGAGCGATCGTATCTAAGGAGATCGATTGCACAATCTCGAAGTTGGTCAAGCAGAACTGATCTGAAGCAATAGCCTAGATATGTATCTGATAATAATAAAATACATACATATTTCAAAAGTACTCATAAACATTCCAACGTTTTTAAGGAAGTCGAATTTAGATATTGAATAATAATACTCACATAATGCAACCACCGCTACTAGAAGTAAAGTCGTGCACAGAATACGTTCCATTTTTATTTTCTCAATTTTTCTTCAGTTCTTTTCGTAACGCACTTTAATGAAACTTGAGACAAAACAATTAAGAAATTTTTTTTTTCTAAATTGTCAACTTATAAAACGAACAAAAAAATTCAATTATGCAAACCTCGTCCGAAATTTCAATTATTATCTACACCGCGCCACAGTCGGACACAAACTGATGGCGATCTTTTGCACCATCAAAGTGGGGACTTGGAGTAAAACGTCTTGGAAACTCAAGCTCCAGAAGACTCCAAGAAAACCATTGGCGCAGGTATGGTTGGTTACTTATCGGTTGTATGATTCTGGTATTTCAGGTGAAATAAACGGTACCTACTAGAGATACAAACATAACTAGATACCATAAACATCATATATTATCATAATTATTGCTAAGTAAATTTTAGCAATATCTTACAAGGTGGTGATTGGCCTCCAGGTGATATCTGAGATACTTTTCTAATGTCCACTTGATATAGAGGTTTAAAATCCAGTTTGTTTTATTAATTTTTTTTTTGTTGTTTGGTGTACGCTTTGAAGGTTACGCGCTTAAAATACAAAAATTGAGCGAACTGAATAAAAGTATAGTCGCATAGATAAAATTAATATTAGCATAATCATTTCCAATAATCCGGATTATGGATGAAAAAAAATTTAGATATATTATTAATTAAGAACTAGTTGGTACGGAAATGAGTGTGTGACAATGGCACAAGTTTTTTTTTTGTTTGAAAGCATACACTTTTAATTTTCGGTTGCAATTATACTCTAAAAAAAGAGTACAATCACTTCTTTTTTTGGATTTCCCTTGATCGACATGTTTCTCGAATATAATTATGGAATTTAATTTATTAATATCCTGCATTGTGATAAGCATATCGTCCGCTGCATTCACATCCAATACAAATAGAATAATTTGAAAGAGAACAATCTGTAAAATTCTTTAAAATCAAAAGCCTTACAAACATATAAGGCTAAGAGAGCAACAGTGGCCTAACCTCAATAGGTATGCTGATTGGATAGGCCACTTTTGCTCTCATAGCCTCATATAATTTGTCACAAAAAGTTCTGACATCAAGTACAATTACATATTCAATAAAACATTCGCTCCTCTACAATTTCCATAAATTTACACGGTATTGCGTACGACCACAAATTGTGGTCATGGGTTGAAATTGCTTTTTTAAAAATTATAAAATCTTATTGATTTATTTCTTACCTTTAAGGGGTCGTGTGTCGCAAAAAGCGATTTTCTTCGAAAATAGCCAATTTTTGAACGAATATTCCTAATTAGTGATACAAGATCATGAAACCTTATGTTTTTCATTTAAATCTTTAATAAATGGATAAGGGTCTGTATTGAACAAATTTGAAAAATTTTGTTTCAAAAATGATATATGACCACAAATTCGCTTGCAGTTTTTAAAACTGGAAAAAAATTGCCATTTTCAAACAAATTTATTACCTAAATTTCAAAAGATGATTATTTACTTTTTGTTGCTATAGCAATAGAACAATATCACGAATAGGGTTTGCACCAAGGAGGATATATCGTCCCTACCATGTCAAACTATCGAATGCGAAAAAGTCGTTTTTTCATATTCAATACCCTGCTCTTGCATTTGGGACGATTCGCCTTGTGGCAAGTCCTCAAATCTGTAGCCCCTACAGGTTTTGCCACAAGGCGAATCGGCGACTTTTTCACATTCGATAGTTTGACATGGTAGGGTGTAGTCTAGTAGGTAGCGTGTTTGGTTTACAATGCGAAGGTCGTGAGTTCAAATCCCGGTCGACGCATAATTCCAGCACACTACCTGCTTGAATATACCTTGGTTACCTCAATCTACGAAAATGAAAAACTCATAGATAGAGGGTTGTGCGAAGAGCTAACAACTCTTCCGCAATAAATAATGAAAATGTTAAGGAACCTGAAGGTCAGGATGCCAAGACCCGATTTGGGCTGTAGCGCCATTGAAGAAGAAGAAGGGATGATATAATAAGGAGTGACTGTGAGCATGTTTTGCCGTATACGAAAATGGGAATGAAAGTACTTCCCTCCCTTACTAGCGAAATGTTCGATATTTTTCGAAAAAAATCGTTTCGCTATCTTTGTACGGCACACTTAAAAATATTGCAACTAACTCTTTCCCACGTTAAATTGTTCGAAATGATTGTCAAATTTTCGAAAGAATTGTTTCGCTATCCTTGTTTGGCATACTTAAACCCAAAGCAACTATATCTGTCCCGCGTTAAATTGTCCGTTGCTAAAGTGATTAGCTTAGACACGAACCAAATAAACTGCCAAGAAGTCGGGCGAAACTTTATTATTCTTGGGACAAGTTGCGGATGAGTGGAAAGTTAATATGCAGGTTAGAGTGGTTAGGGAAGGCTAAGTGAAAGGGAGTTCTTGGGCAGGGCTATTGTCAATTTAACAATATTTCATTCGTTTCTGCAAGTTTGGGTTTTTATGAGGAGAGGAGGAGGGGTAATAGTAAGGGTGGGTGGATGTTAATAGCTTTTTAATTAATTGCTTGAATCACGTCCAATATTCTCTGTATAGAATGTGTATCATAGACGAAGTTGCATAGAATTTTCATAAAATTCGGTGCATTTGACATTCACGAAAACGAACATTTGTATGGGAGGGGGTAGAGAAGGTAGGAGAATCGTAAAATTTGATATGTAGTTTTATTTTGCTTCTCTTGTGAGGTGCTTGTATAAAATTTCAAGTTCGTAACTTCTAGTTTGTTGGTTATTAGTTGATTTAATTAAATTGGTCGAAATCATAGTTTTGTATGGGAGGGGGTAGAAGGGCAAGCGCGATTTCAAAACTTTTAAAGGAACTTAGTTTGAATTATTTTTATAAGTTTTTCTGCAAAATTTGAAATTGATAGCTTTTAAAAATTGATAATTGATTTCTTAAAAATGGTCGAAAAAATAATTTTGTATGGGAGGGGGTAGAGGAGGGAGGGAAATCGTAAGACTTGTGATGCAATTTTCTTTCTTTTCTGTTGTAAGATGCTCGTACAAAATTTCAAGTTCGTAGCTTTTAATTTGTTGGTTATTAGTTAATTTAATGAAATTGGTCGAAATCGTGCTTATGTATGAGAGGGGGTAGAAGGGCAAGCGCGATTTCAAAACTTTTAACGTAATTTCATTTCAATTATTTTTGTAAGTTTTTGTGCAAAATTCCAAATTGATAGCTTTTAAAAATTGATAATTGATTTCTTAAAAATGGTCGAAAAAATAATTTTGTATGGGAGGGGGTAGAGGAGGGAGGGAAATCGTAAGACTTGTGATGCAATTTTCTTTCTTTTCTGTTGTAAGATGCTCGTACAAAATTTCAAGTTCGTAGCTTTTAATTTGTTGGTTATTAGTTAATTTAATGAAATTGGTCGAAATCGTGCTTATGTATGAGAGGGGGTAGAAGGGCAAGCGCGATTTCAAAACTTTTAACGTAATTTCATTTCAATTATTTTTGTAAGTTTTTGTGCAAAATTCCAAATTGATAGCTTTTAAAAATTGATAATTGATTTCTTAAAAATGGTCGAAAAAATAATTTTGTATGGGAGGGAGTAGAAGTTTTAAATTTTTTTTAAATGCATTTTGCAAATTTTCAAGTTTCTACCTCAAAATTTCACTCAAAAATTTTCAGTTTATGTGTTTTTTTCAATGCACATGAAACACCTCGTGCACGTTAGACCGGGGGGGTCGGTTTATAACAATTATGGATCAAGTTATTATTATTTTTTTATGTACATCAAATAGACGTATTCACATGCAAAATTTAAACTTTGTATCTTTCAACAGAGTCCTAAAAAAATCACTCAACATTTTCGACATTTTTGCTTATCACCTCCCTCCCTTTTTACCACCCAACTTCAAATGTTTACCAAAATTAACTATAATGTAGTTCTACAATCTGACAAATTTGTGATTTGATATCTGTACCCTTTTTTGAGATATAAGGATTCGTAATTTTGAAAAGTGCGCCATTTTTGAAATGCTCCCCATTTCCCCCCACTACTATTATTTCAACATGTTATATTTTTTTTGTATTTTCCTAGTATAGCTTAATAAAGGTTTTAAGTTTCACTTATATAGCTTAAGAGATAGTTAAGATATTCATTTTTAAGTGTTTTTCTTTGCACCCCCCCTGACCCTCCCCCTTACAATAATTAACCACTCTCTAAGCTGATTCCAATGGAACTATATGCCACATGTCTCAAAATATGAATTTTTTACGATGAGTAATATCGAAGATATAATCATTTGAAAAAACCATTCGGCCGACAATTTGTTCTTAGCCCCCCCTTTTCGGACACCAATGGATAAAAAAATTAAATTATTTTTATAAGTTGTCCCACAAACCCCTCTATATGTGTGTTGAGTTTTAGCTTCCTAGCTGTTACCATGGTTGAGATATTTGAATTTGTATTTTTCGGTTTAAGCGCTTCCCCCGCCTCCCCCTGAACCCGTACACCCCCAAAATGGGTATCCGCCTGAGATCCGCAACTATCTACAATCCTTCCAAAAATGAACTTTCTATCTTGAAGGGTTTGGGAGTTAATGTGCGCTGAGCGTACACGTCGGCGTACGGCGGAGAGAGCGTACAGAAAGACGGATTTTTTTTTTTGCATTTTTCGGCTAATTTAGTCATAAAACGCGAAAAAACAAAATTTCAGGGTAGCAAATTTTTTTTTTTCCAAGTTGATCACAATACTTAATTATTAAAATAATAAAGTAAAACTAATAAAAATTGAAAAAATAAAGATTTCTGAAATAAAACAGCAAACTCCATTGTATCGAAAATTATTTTATTGCTGAATATTAGCAAGAAGAGAGAATACAAATTATGGTATTTTTTGTATTGAAGCCATGTTAAGCTTTGACACAACTTTCGAAAAATTTTCCAAATCAAAAAGTATTCCCGCATGAGACAGCTTATCAGGCACTCCATTTTATATATCCTCCTTGGTTTGCGCCGAACATATTTTCAATGTTCATTAGTTTATTAAATGAAAAGTGACGTTTCATTTTGAATTTTTTAAATTTTTTTTGTTTTTTTTTTTCTTTTTTGACTCAGTAAACTTTGCTATGATTATCGTCTTGGCAAAAAAATCTGATAAATGCACGCAATCAGTTAAATTTCATGACCATTTATAAGTACATCGAATTTTTAATGTTAATTTTTCTAAAATCAGCTCTTGGCAGTACGGCTAATCAGGTGACTTTTTTCACTCAATTTATCACTACTAACACTTCAGTGCACTAAACTAACTTAAAGGTACCACGTTTTTTATTTTTTATGAAAATGTGAATCTTTATTTTATCAATGTTATGAATAATTAAACATATTACTAAGCATAAGATATGAAAAGAAAAACATTTAATTATCACATTTTAGAAACAGTTTTTCTCAAAACTTACAAAATAAGATACGAAATAAACTTAAAGGCACTTTCATCAGTATAAGAAAATTATAATATAATGCTTTAATTTAATATTTTGTAGGTCCGCCTTTTGAGTGGATAACCTCGAAGACCCTATTAGGCATTGAATCCACTAGGTTTTTCAATTCCGTTAATTCTATTTCGGACCACACTTCGTGAATTTAAGATTTTAAGGCATTAAAGGTTTCGAATTGTGTTCCATTGCTATAAACCATTTGAACTAGAATACCCCACAGATTTTCAATAGGATTGAGATAAGGGCTTCTAGCCGGCCAATCCAAAACGGGTATATCTGCTGCCTGGAACCAATCTCTTACAACGTGAGCGGTATGCACGGCAGCGTTATCCTGCTGGAAAATTAAGTTTTCCTCTTCCATTTGCTCCCCATCCAGAGCCCATTCTAACATCTCACGATAATGAGCAGCATTCATTCTTGTAGGAACCCATGCAATGGGTCATTTTCCGCTGTACCCAAATGTCGCCTATGCCATGACACTGCCACTGCCACCACCGAAATTCTCTATTTCGACGTAAATCATGCCAGTAGTACTGACAACCATCTGGGCCGTCGAGATTGAATTTTTTTCATCACTGAATATCACATTGTGCCATCTAGTGGTCCAATTCATATGTTGTCGAGCAAAGTTCATCCGCTTTTGCCTATGAGTAGTAGTTAGCTGGGGTTTCGCTATTCGTTTGGTGTACTGAAGGTACGGTGATGACAAAAGAATTTGCTGGACTCGCCGAACTGTCACCGGAAGCTTTAGCTTTGATTTGCGATGCCGACATAGTTTCCGTAGTAGCTGCTCGAAAAATTTACCTTTCATCCCTCAGAGTGACCTACTTCGGAACGCCCTTATTCTTTTTTTGACCATATACGTCTCCAAAATTGACGAAATTATCAATAGCAGTAAGGGATCGACTAATTTCCTTTGCTATAGCCCGGTTTGAATAACTGTTGCGACGTAAAATTTAATAGTTTTCTTTTCTTCTTCAGATAATGGCTTGCCTTTGCCCATATCGAACAGCTATAAAAAATAGGTAAATTTGCGAAACGCGAATTGAATTTTGAAAAAAAAAAAAAAAAAGAAACATGAGTAATATGACAGGCTTACCTAAACTTTTCTGAAAAGATCACCACATAAAAAAAGTAGAAAAAACAGAAATTTTAGTCGCTGCCTTTAAACTAATTTCGCACTAAAAGCGCTGCTCTGGAATGTGAAACGTTCACGTTTGAATACAGACTGGAAATACACACACAAATCAACTCGAAACATCTCCTCCAGTCAACTGTATTTATTTTGTGGAGCACGTAGTTGGTGCATTATAAAAAAAAATTAATATCAATCGTAAAATATTAGGTGCCTTTAAGTTAGTTTCATGCACTGTATGTATTTTGAGCTAATCGCATAATTCTTCAATTCGAATTTTGCGGCTCACGCTACCTTAAGGTCAAAATATTTTACTCAAGGATTTTTTGGGAACTGATCGAGAATGTGACAACCATTTTGTAAAATTTAAAGTGTCCCATCTACAGCCAGAACCACACTTGATTAACGAGCACAACACGAACAACTCACGGAATAATATTTTGAATGAAGCGTATGACCATCAGGGCGGAGATGAAATTCATATTTATTCTTCGTTGGGAGGGTGTGCTGCTCGGAGCGAGCGTTCTACACTCATGGCGCTCATTTATCAAGTGTGGTTCCAACTTTATATTCCCACCCGAAAGCAAAAAAAAAGTTTCCTGAAAATATGGCAATTATACTAAGCCATAGATCATAAGATCTTATTCATATCTTTTTGCGACTGGATTATTAGCCGTACACGCAATCCTCCTACAGAGGAATTTCCAATCGTCACGTATTAATTTGACCCGAATCTACCCGGACCATGCAAGTACTACGATTAAAATTTTGAACACATTAACACGATGCACGTTATGCAACAACGCTAAATCCAGGATCCAAGCAAAATGACTGTCAAATCAAAGATACATATATATATAAATGAAGTTGTAAATTATCAACTAAAAATTAAAAACCGCTTAATTTGTACAAAATTTCAATTGCGATTAGAAAACCCAAACGATTACAGAAGACCGAAAAATTCGCACATAATTCGTCGAATCACTCCGGCAATTAATCTCACCAGGAGTAATGCCCAGATACCATAATAAAATAATATAACCGTCGAATAAAACATAAGACATATTTCTTATTAGCTGCATAAAAAATAGTTGCCTATAGGTGATTGTCACATATCACTCTGTCAATTCCATAATATCGAGGCGTTGGTGCGCACTTATAAATCTGTGACTAGAAAATACAAAAAAAAAACACCAACTAAATACAGAGGCTTTAAATCTTGAGATCATGTAATCGGTCAGTCTGCTCCAGATTTGAAAATGAAAATGAAAGTATATCTCTGTCGGAAAAGCCGCATAACAACAACAACTAAACATACTTACTTAGTTTCTTTCGTAGAGTTGTGGTGTGGTCAACGCTAGACGACAATAATGGAGTCATTTAGTGTCTTAAGTCGTTGTACTTTTGGTTTCTTTAGTTGGACCAGTCAGGTCGCCTAAGACACCGTATAGCTACCATTTACGAACAGCGAACGCCTCAGGGTTGCATTGAATTAAACTTGAGGAAGGTTGACTTGAGTTTTCTGTGTAGAAAAAAATATATTTTATTTTTATCAAGTCGTGAGAGGCTTTTGAAAGTTTTCTTATAAACGGCTTCAGTGGGTCTTGTGCTCGAGTTCTTTAATAGTAGCCGCAGGCAGAAAACCATTACCATTCGTACAGGAGTACTAAGTATAATGCCAAAATATAAAAAAAATGGAAGAAATCAAAAGAAATTTCTGAGTTACAGTAATCGATTGCCCACGGTAATTTTATATCTGCTACATGAAATATTACGTAATTTGAGTATGCGAATATCTCAAATAAAGGTTGTAATATTAAATTGTCAATGCAACAGATCATTTTATTAAAGAAATATGATACTGAAATCAGACAATAATTTATCTTTAATTTTTAAATGTCATTTTACTTTATTATTTTTTAATAATAAAGTATTGTGATCGACACAGAAAAAAAAAAAAATTTGCTACCCTGAAATTTTGTTTTTTCGCGTTTCATGACTAAATTAGCCTAAAAAAGCAAAAAAAAAAAATCCGTCCCGCCGTACGCCGTACGCCGTACGCCGTACATATGGACTCGTACCTCCAAGACCGTTAAAGGTAGAATGTTGGTTTTTGGGTGGATTGTTAATTTGGTAAGTGAGCTCCATTATTCAAATTTTGGGGAGTGTGGGGTGGAAGGGGGAGGCGGGGGGATGGAAAAAGTCGAAAAATACACTTGCTAATATCTTCACCACGAATGCAGATAGAAAAATGAAAATCAGCATACATATAGAGAAGGTTGTGGGACATATTACAAAAATAATTTAATTTTTTTATCCATTGGCGTCCGAAAAGGGGGGGCTAAAAACAAATTGTCGGCCGAATCTTTTTTTGAAATGGTTATATCTTCGAAACTACTTACCATAAAAAATTCATATTTTGGGACAATTAAGATGGCGTATAGATCCATCAGAATAAGCTTAGAAATAGGCTAATTATTGTAAGGGGGAGGGTCAGGGAGGGTGCAAAGAAAAACACTTAAGAATTAATATCTCAACTATCTCTTAAGCTATGTAATTGAAATTTAAAACGTATACTAAGCTATACTAGCGAAATATAAAAAAAATATAAAATTTGGTCATAATAGTAGTGGGGGGAAATGGGGAGCATTTCAAAAATGGTGCACTTTTCAAAATTAGAAATCGTTATATCTCAAAATTGAGTGCAGATATCGAATCAAAAATTCGTCAGATTATAGAACTATATAATTTATAATTTTGATAAAAATTTTAAGTTAGGGGGTGTAAAGGGAGGGAGGTGGTAAGCAAAAATGTCGAAAATTTTGAGTGTTTTTTTTAGGACTCTGGTCAAATATAGAAACTTTAAATTTTGCATGTGGATACATCTATTTTATATACACAGAAAAAAAATAATAATTTGATCCACAATTGTTACGAACCGACCACCACGGTCTAAGGAGCACAAGGTGTTTCATGTGCAGCGAAAAAAACACGAAAACTGAAAATTTTTGGATGTAATTTTAAGGTAGAAACTTGAAAATTTGGGAAATACATTTAAAAAAAATCCCCAAACGTATAAGATATTAACTGGTCGAATACCTTTGAAACTTCTACCCCCTCCCATACAAAATTATTTTTTCGACCATTTTTAAGAAATTAATTATCACCTAACTATTAAAAGCTATCAATTTGAAATTTTGCATAAGAACTTATAAAAATATTTAAAATAAAATTATTTTAAAAGTTTCAAAATAGCACTTGCCCTTCTACCCCCTCCCATACAAAAGTATGATTTCGACCAATTTCATTAAATCAACTAATAAACAACAAATTAAAAGCTACGAACTTGAAATTTTGTACGAGCACCTTACTAGAGAAAGAAAAGAAAATTGCATCACAAATTTTGCAATTCCCCTACCTCTTCTACCCCCTCCCATACAAAATTATTTTTTCGAGCATTTTTAAGAAATCGGTTATCAGCTAACTCTTAAAAGCTATCCATTTCAATTTTTGCCGGAAAGCTTATAAAAATAATTGAAATGGAATTTTGTTAAAAGTTTTGCAATCATGCTTGCCCTTCTACCCCCTCCCATACAAAAGTATCATTTCTACCTATTTCATTGAACCAACTAATAACCAACAAGTTAAAAGCTGCGAACTTGAAATTTTGTACGAGAAGACTACAACAGAAAGGAAATAAAATTGCGTCACAATCTTTACGATTCCCCTACCTCCTCTACCCCCTCCCATACAAATGTTGGTTTCGTGAATGTAAAATACACAGAATCTTATTCTATGCAACTTCGTCTATGAAACTGACATTCTATACAGAGAATATTGGACGTCAATTAAAAAACTATTAACATCCACCGACCGTTACTATCAACCCTCATCCCTCCCCTCACAAAACTCAAACTTGCATAAATAAACGAACGAAATATTGGCTATATATACTGAAGCTTTTGAACGTTTCCGCAAAGTGTTGACAACTGTCCTACCCAAGAACCCCCTTTCACTTAGTCTTCCCTAACCACTCTAACCTGCATATTGACTTTCCACGCATCCGCAACTTGTCCCATGAATAATAAAGTTTCGCCCGACTTGTTGGCAGTTTATTTAGTTAATAATCATTTCTATTCTAAAAAATATAACAGAATTATGATTGGGCGTAAAGTTCAATCATATGATACTCTAGAGCTTTCTGTATCATATCAAATTCTTTCGAATAGTGAATAGTGACTTTTGTATGGGAAGTGGTAAAAGCAGAGGGTGAGATTTGCAATTTTTCTTTATTATTCTAATAATAAAGTATTGCGATCGAAAAAAAAAAATTGCTAGCCTGAAACTTTTTTTTCGCGTTTCATGACTAAATTAGCCTAAATAAACCAACAAGTCGGGCGAAACTTTATTATTCTTGGGACAAGTTGCGGATGCGTGGAAAGTCAATATGCAGATTAGAGTGGTTAGGGAAGACTAAGTGAAAAAAATGAGGGGATTCTTGGGCAGGGCAGTTATATATATTATATATATATTTTTTTAATGCTAATTTCAATCTAATGCATAAAAATTATTTGTGTCCTCCCCCTCCTTCCACCACCTCCCATACAAACTGCACTTTTTCATGAAATGCTCTAAGCCAATTTACGCAGTGCGTATAAAATTTATCGAACTGAAATTGTGCACAAAATATTTATTTAGAATTATTAGTAAAACCAAAATAAAAATTAAACGATTAGCTTTACTCCTTCTACCTCCTCCCATACAAAATGACAGAATTTCGACAATAAACGGATTTGTTTGGAAAGTATAAATGCAATCGATCTGACATTTGGAACATATTACTTTTATGATGATTTCAATCTACTGAATAAAATTTATTTGAGTCCTCCCCTTCCTTCCACCACCTTCCATACACACTACACTCCTTCATGAAATTGTATAAAAAAATTTATTCTGTACGTATAAAATTTATCGAGCTGCAATTCTGCAGTAAGTATTTATTTATTGGGCATGTAATCTTTGCTGCGACGATACTTGTGCATGAGCTTTTTAGGTGTTTGTTCGCGTTCTCTATTTGTACGAATCCTCTATAACTAGAACAATGTTCACATTCATCTGCATACCTACGTAAATGAAGGTATGTCCTTTTAATCAAATTAGAAGTTTACTTTCCTTGTATTTATTTATGTTGTTTTGAATTTAATGTCATTTATATATGTACAGTTGAATGTATATAATCAAATTGAAATGTTTAAAGTTTAGGTAAACTTAACAGATAAGAGCTCAGATTTTAAATACATTTATAAATTTAGTCTTCCGAAATTTGTAGATATTGTAAAAGGAGGCTTTAAATTTTTTTTAAAAATAACATTCCTGCAAATATGTTCGTTACCAATTTTACTTTATTATTCTAATAATAAAGTATTGTGATCGACACAGAAAAAAATAATTTGCTATCCTGAAATTTTGTTTTTTCGCGTTTCATGACTAAATTAGCTTAAAAATGCAAAAAAAAATCAGACCCACCAAATGCCGTACATATGGGCTCATACCTCCGAGACCGTTAAAGGTAGAATGTTCGTTTTTGGATGGATTGTTAATTGGGCAAGTGAGCTCCATTATCCAAATTTTGGGGAGTGGCAGTTGGAAGGGGGACGGAAAGAGCCAAAAACTACACTTGGTAATATCTTCACTACGAATGCAGATAGGAAGCTGAAAATCATCATAGATATATATAAAGAGGATTGTAGGACAAACCTTAAAAATAATTTAATTTTTTTATCTATTGGGATCTATTGGGCAAATAACAAATTGTCGGCCAAATTGTTTTTTCAAATGATTATATCTTTGAAATTACTTACCATAAAAAATTATATTTTGGGACCTTTAAGGCGGCATATAGATACACCAGAATCAGCTTAGAGGAAGGCTAATTGAGGGGTGCAAAGAAAAACACTTAAAAACGAATATCTCAATTATCTCTTAAGCTATGTAATTGAAACTTAAAAGATATATTAAGCTATATTAGCGAAATACAAAAAAATATATAAAATTTGGTCATAGCTGTAGTGGAGAAAATGTGGAGCATTCCAAAAATGGTGAATTTTCCAAAACTTCAAACCCTTATATTTCTAAACTGAGTGCGGATATCAAATCGAAAATTCGTCAAATTATAGAACTACATAATCTTTAATTTTGGTCAAAATCTTACGTTAATAAAGGGATCGAGGTGGTAAGCGAAAATGTCACAAATGGTGAGTGAATTTCTTAGGGCTCTGGTGAAAGATAAAAAGTTTAAATTTTGCATGCCGATACATCTATTTGATATACATAGCAAAAAAGTAATAATTTGTTCCACAATTTTTATCCACCGACCCCTTCCCTCAATACATGAAATATTAATTGGTCTGGAATACCTTCAAAACCTCTACCCATTCCCATACAGCATTATTTTTTTAACAATTTTTAAGAAATCAATTATCACCTAACTATCAAAAGCTATCAATTTAAAAACTTTTAAAAAAAGTTGAAATGAAATTTCGTCAAAAGTTTTGACCTTCTACCCCCTCCCATACAAAATTATGATTTCGACCAGTTTCATTAAATCAACTAATAACCAACAAATTAAAAGTTACGAACTTGAAATTTTGTACGAGCACCTTACTATAGAGATAAAATAAAACTGCATCAGAAATTTTACGATTCCTGTACCTCCTCTACCCCCTCCTATACAAATGTTTGGTTTCGTGAATGTAAAATACACAGAATTTTATGAAAATTCTTTGCAGCAACTAATTCTCTGAAACTGAGATTCTATACAGAGAATATTTTACGTGATTCAAGCAATTAATTAAAAAATTATTAACATCCATCTACCCCATCACCCCTCACCCCTCACCCCTCCCCTCATAAAAACCCAAACTTGCATAAATAAACGAATGAAATATTGATTATATGTACTGGAGCTATTGATCGTATCCGCAATTAAATGTTGTATTGACAAGAGCCCTGCCCAAGAATCCCCTTTTACTTAGTCTTCCCTAATCACTCTAACATGCATATTGAATAATAATAAAGTTGCGCCCGACTTGTTGGCAGTTTATTTAAGTTTAATGCTCTTTTCTACCTGTCTGTTTAAATTTTTCAACATGTTCTTGCAATCGACTTATAATAAATTTTAAAGATCTAAAGTTTTAAGGTTTTTAAATATTTCCGAAATTGTACATTTGAACGAGAGGTAGCAGCATGTGCGCGGATCGATACAAAATTTTAGTTGGTTAATGGTATTCATATGCTCTATTATGCAATTTCTACGTAGGATGTAGCCTTGTGGGTAGCGTGTTAATCTGCAATGCGAAGGTCGGGAAATCAAATGCCGGTCGATGTATAATTTCAACACACTACTTGCATGGGTAAATCTTGGCCACCTCAATCTGCGAAAATGAAAATTCGCAGATGGATTGTTGTGCGAAGGGCTAGCAATCCTTTCACAATAACAAATAAATGTTAAGGAACCTGAACGTTAGGAGGCTAAAGCCCGATTTGGACTGTAGTGCCATTGGAAAAAATAATATAAATGTATAAGCAATTTTTAAGTGTTTAGTTCTTCTAGTTCTTCTTTTAGAATTTTGAGAAATTCATGAAATGGTAGAAATGACTCGCTTACGAACTTAGAGCTAATTAAACTACACGATATTAATAAATCGATACAAATAAAAACACATAAGTCTGAAAATTCACTGTCACACATCACAATACTAGAGTATTTACGTGTTGTAAAATATTAATTGTCATAAATGAATTGTTAAAATAAATTTTGAAGTCAAATTCGCCGAGCATCAACTTTATTCAGTATAAAAATCTGTAAAAATTAAATGCGCAACTGGCAAAAAACATTGTGAAGCATAAATCTTACATAAAGCCACATCTGACAAATTTTTGGAAAGATTCGATTATTGTATGTACGAGTATATGTTTCAGCGATAGGCCAGAAAGAATTAATAATACTCTGCGACAAAATCCCTCTTTAATGTATACATAGTAATATAATTGTAGTGTCTGTCTGTAATTTGCTTATAAATGGCTATAAGTTAGTTTTTTGAGTTATTTTAGCACTAAATAAGCATAAGAACACATTTTTGAAATTTTTGTCTGTCTGTCTGTCTGTCTGTCTGTCCGACCGCTTTTCACGCACAAACGGCTGAACCGATTGTAATGAAACTTGCACAGTTTGTTAGGTGTCCATCGGAATGAAATCTGCTTTTGGTTTCATTTCACTCCCCTCACGCCTTCTACCCCCTCCCATACAAAGTGACTAATTTTCAAAATATATATTAATCAAATTTTCTTGGAAACTATGAAACCTATTAATTTGAAATTTGGAATATATTATTTCTATTATAAATGCAGTCTTTTGGTATAGAAATTGTTTGAGTTTCCTCACTCCTTTCACCACCTCCCATACAAACTACACTTTTTCATGAATTACTTTACACCAAATTTCTCAGTTCGTGTAACTCCCATCGAGCTAAAATGTTCTATTAAATCCTTAATTAACATTATTATTAATATCAGGAAAAAATTAACCGAGTAGCTTCGCTCCTTCTTCCCCCTCCCATACAATGAGACACATTCCACGACTATACAATAATTCGATTTTCTTGAAAATTATGAATGATACAGATCTGAAATTTAAAGTATATCAATTGCATGATAGTTATAGTTGTTTCTTGAAAAATCACCAAAAACCCGCCACTCCTTCTACCACCCATACAAATTGCACAATTTCATTAAATTCAATGAACTAAGTTTCTCAGTACCTACTCAATTTTTGAAGCTTAAATTTGGTACAAAACATTTTTATAGCTACTCTAGCATGATGTGAAACAAATTAGTTCAGTGCTGTCACCCCTTCTACCACTCCCCATACAAAATTTCTTAACACCGCAAAAATTTCGATTTCATCTATACATAGTATCGTATGATTGGGCTTTACGCACAATCGTAGTCCTGTTATGTTTTTAAGCTTAATGTTATTTTATTTGTTTTTTTTTTAAATAACACCAGCTACAATTATTCACATGTCCTTAATGCTTTTCAACACGTATATGATCTCGAATCACGGGTTTGATTTGATCACGAGCCTGTCCCATAAAAATTGGAGTATCATGCTTTCATTCTCAATAATTTATGGTTCTGATTCCAACAATATACAAACCATTTTCTTCAAAGAGCCATTAAAGTAAGCAGATTATATATCCCACATAATGTATTACTAACTACACTCTCAAAAATTGCTTATTATTGCTATTTTTACGCGGACAAAGTCGCGGGCGTTTGCTAGTCAAAAAATAAAACACAACATCATTTCGATAGTAAGGAAATTTTATTATCACATAAGGAAAATTTAAAAAAAAAATATTTATTAATGCTTTATCTGAAGTTTTCAAGATGTTCGTAAGGCATTATATTAATTTTCTCTAGAAAAGCATAAGAAAAAGAAAAAATTGGAATTTTGCTGATAGAGATATTAATAAACCAAATTATTAAAAATGTAGTAACAGGTAACATATTAAAAGTATGGAACAAAGAATAACAATTTAATTTAATTTCGAAATTAAATTATTTTTTTCAAAATAGGATAGAACAATCATTTTTTAGTTTTTATATAATATAGGTGAAAGAAATTCAAAAAAAGAAGCTGGAAAAGAAAGAAAATGTGAAGTGGAGTAAAATAAAGTTTAAAGAGATTGAAAGAACAAACGTGTGAGGCATGGTTGTTTTTTTTAAGTAGGTAATAGAAAAAATGGGATCCTTTCAGAGTAAAGTTTTTTAAATAATTTTTTAAAAAGTCAGAAAATTTAGAAAGTAAAAAAGAAAATAGTACGAACAGATTCCATTATTTTAGCTAAAATTTTAAAAGATTATACTGTATGAAATTAATCCAAATCTTTGAGAAGTTCCTCAAATTTTGGAATTAGCAATTTTCAAGAAAACGTTCACTCTCATATGTAAATTTGAAAGTAGTATGAAAGTACATGAAAGAAGAAAGCGAAGAAGAAACAGGAAAAAAATGCGGAAAGAAGCTAGAAAAAAAAGAACAAGAAAAAAAAGAGATTTAGAAGAATAAAAATAGCAGAAAAAAAAAGAAGGAAGGAGCAAGATAAAAAAGGGAAATTATGAAGAACAGCAGAAACGGTTGAAAAAAAGATGAGAGAAAGAAAGGAAGAATCATAAAAAGATCAATAAAATAGTAAGGACGCTAAAATAAAGTTAAATACGTCTTAACTGCAAGTTTGAAATTTAAGATTGGTTAAAAGAAGTTTATGCATTCACAAGGAAATAACTGAATTTCTATTGTTTAAATAAAATAAGCAATAGTTGAATTTTTTAGTGCATGATCACAATTAAGTGGAATATATTCCATTGGCAAATTATGTAGAATTAAGATTTTCAATATTCATTTCTAATAAAGAATAGGGAGCTTTGAGCAATAAAATTGTTGCAATTTTTTTTTTTTTGGTAAATGTAGGAATGCATTTATTGAAATTCGTACATTTTCTAATTTGACTCTCAGAAGGTAAGAAGGATAGAAAAAAAAGAAAAGAACAGAAAAACTTTCAGATTTCATCTAGAATATAATAAGGCAGAAATAGAATAAAAGATTAGAAGAAAAAAAAGAAAAAAAGAAAATGAAAAAAAATGGAAAGAAAGAAGAAGAAATAAAATAGAAAAAATTTGAAGAAAAGAAGAATATTAAATAATTTTAGAAGAAGAATATGGAAAGAATCGAAGTAGGTAGAAAAAATAGGAAAATAGAATAACTATAAAAATGTGTAGGAAAAGAAGAAGATTAGAAGAAAATTTTAAGAAGAAGCAAATGAAAAGAAATAGTTCGAGGAAGACAAAAATAGAATGTAGGAAAAGAAGAATTTAAAAAGAAACTCTTGAAGACCGAAAACGGAACACAAGTTGTAAGAATAATTCGAATAATTTAAAAAAAAAAATAATTAAAATATTTATGAAGAGGATTAAAATTAGAAAGAAAGATCTTTCATAAAAGTTGAACAACAAAACGAAATAAGAACAAGATTAAGAAACAATAGTTTATTCTAGAATAAAAATGAAAAAAAGAAGAAGAATAAAAATACTAAAAAACGAGATAGAGAAGTCATTAACATTTCAATTAATTAAAGTGAAAATAAATTAATTTGTTTTTTTTTACCTTGAAAGATCAAAATGAATTAGAGAAAAATAAAAAAAATTGAAATAATTTAAGGAATTTGATAAAAATAGAAAAAAGAAGGCAAGAAGTAATAGGAAAAAAAAGAGAGAAGTAAAAAGAAGAAAATAAAATAAAAAAGTAAAGAAAAACATATTAAAGAAGTGAAGATTTGAAGAATGAAAAGATCCAAAGAAGAAGATTAGGTCCAAAGAAGAAGAGAATATTAGTGAAATTGAAATAATTTTTCTAATTTGTGAAAGAAGAAGAACAAAAAGAACGAGTAGAAAAGAAGCAGACAAGGAGAAAATATGAGAAATAATAAAAAAAATATGGTACAATATATTTTTCAATTTTTATTATTTGTTTTTTTAGTTGCAAGGTATTGATCGCACCATGCATATGCAGTGTAATCCTAAGTACACAATGGATTCGGTTTCTTCTGATTCACTGGTACTTCAATCCAAACCGGACTTAGACCTCCAGACCTTTATCTTCCTTAATAGTTATTTGCGAATGAAAGGTTTGTTAGCTCTGCGCACATCCCTCTAGCTATGGTTTTTCGCAATCACAGATTGAAGTGGCCTAGATGTACCGATGCAAGCAATGTGGTGGAATTATTCGTCGGCCGGGATTTTAACTCACGATTTTCGAATTATAGGCCAACATGCTACCCACTAGGCTGCACTCCAGGTTAAAATCGGTTTAATGAATTGAATTAATTATTATTAATAAGCAGTGCTATACTGCTTATTTCATAAACATTTATTTTTAGGTTATCTGGGTTAAGGAAGTCGAAGAATTGAGCCCTCCGGCTCACATTTATATAAGAGATAAGAAGAATAAAATGATAAAGAAACGTAGCTTGTAGCAGAAAAGAAGGAAAATAATTACAAAAATCGGAAAGAAGTAGAAAATAAGTTGAGAAAGAAAGGAGAGAAGTTCGAAAATTTATTGAGCTCCTTGGAAAGGTAATACAACATTTTTTTTTTAAATTCGTAAATAGTTAAGAAGGGTTTAAAGAGAAAGAAGTACGGCATGCAATAGAATGAAAAGGGAATAGAAAATCTCCTTTTTAAAATAAAAAAAAAGTGAAAGGAAAATAGATAAACATAGATAGACATAGAAAAATAAAGAAGAGGAAGTATTACATGAAGTGGAATATAAAGAAGAATATTCTTGAAATAGGAGAAGATAAGAAGAAGAGAAGATGACAATATAGAAAAAGAGTTGTAATAAGAAGAGAAACAGACAAATTAAGAACAAGAAGAGAAGGAGAAAATGCGGACAAAACAGAACAATTAGTCCATTCGATTCTAGTAAGATAAGCCCGAGAAATTTACCATGGAATGCTACACAGTTGTTGAATTTTATTACAAAATTAGGTGATTAATCGCAGTTACAATGCGTGAAATTTGAGTAAATCTTAATCGTAATTATGTGCCTTCTGAGACGTGTGTGCGCAATCTACTCAAAAAAATTCTAAGAGACTGGCTCAGTGCAAGATGTGAGAACACCGAAACGTTTTCGTCAGGACGTTTGACCGAAAAATATCGCCGCAGTGAAGGACTGCGTTGAAAACGACCCAGCCTCCATTTGTCACCGTGTTCAAGAGCTCGACCTCTCCGCATCCACACTGCAGCGAATATTGACGAAAGAGTTGGCTCTGCATGCGTACAAGGTCCAATTGACTCAAGAACTGTAGCCGGCGGACAACCAGTAGCGCCGTTTCTTTCCTGATTGGGTCTTGATAGTAAATCCCACACCTCTTGTTGATACACCCCATAGAAAAAGGAAAGTATTGAAAGAAGATGAAGAAGAGAACACGAGGAGAAATGAGGAAGTTGAAAGCATGTTAACGAAGATTAACTTGCGTCTCCTTATCATACCATTACCAGTACCTTGAAAAAGAAGAATAATTATCTACTATGTGGTATACCGAAAGCATTTCCTTCAATAAAAAACAATAATTAAATTTAAGAATGCTATGCCGAAGTTATATCGTTTTGGAAACTATTGAAGAAAATATGATTAAATAAGAGATAGTTAGAAAAAGATAAATGTGAAAAAATCAAAGGTATAGATTAGGAAGTAATCAAAGAGAAGCACTAACGTCGAAAACAAATATTATTGATTAAGATTAAGTCTTGATTTTGTTTATCTATTTTATAATCTAGAGAGCAAAAATTTAACTTATTTGTTTAATTAACTTTACGTTAATTAAACATTTTATTGTAAAGATATCATTTTACATAACCTTTTTCGAATTATTTGGCTTTATTATAGTTTCTAAGTTAACAATATGCTATTTTGTTTAAATTTGTTACAAATTATTCCATTATGATTTGTAATAGAAAAATAAAACCAGTTTTACGAATGGTTTGGTAAATGTTTTCACAGTGCATTTTGAATTAAAACGAAAGATTTTTGGATTTTACATTGTTTAATTTATTATGTATGACGTTTCAGCAGAGACCGAAACATCACACATAGTGTAAAATCCGGAAATCTAGTTTCACGAAATTCACACCAATCGATTCCAAATCTTATGTGGACTGTTGGACTACAAACTTTAAGACAGAAATGAAGAAAAAGAAAGGGATGAGTAAAGAATTTTTTTTTTAATAAGTACTTAAAACTATAAGAGACACTGAATTCTGCATAAAATAATAAAAAGGTGGAAGATGAAACGGAAAACAGAAACGAAAAGAAAAAAAAAGAAACGTCAAGGAGAATAAATGCAACAAAATAAAGAAAATTGGAAAAGAACAAAGGAAAATAAAAAAGAAACAGAAAAGAAAAAAACAGATTAGAAGAAAATAGAGGAAATAAAAAGAAGACAAAAAAAAGGAAAGAAGAAAAGAAATGGAAAAAATTTTGTAATATACGAAAAGAAAATTTAAATTGGAATAATAAAACGTAAAATTCAGAAAAAGGTATAAAATGGAATAAAAGAAGAGAAAATATGGAAATTCAAACCAATTGTCTCCAAATCTGATTTGAACTGTTGGGCTACAGATTTTTAAAAACACTTTAAGAAAACAAAGGAAAAAAGTAAAGATTTTTTTAATAAGTAAATAACGAGAAAAAAAATTTCACTTCAAAAGAAAAGAAAAGAAAAGAAAAGAAAAGAAAAGAAAAGAAAAGAAAAGAAAAGAAAAGAAAAGAAAAGAAAAGAAAAGAAAAGAAAAGAAAAGAAAAGAAAAGAAAAGAAAAGAAAAGAAAAGAAAAGAAAAGAAAAGAAAAGAAAAGAAAAGAAAAGAAAAGAAAAGAAAAGAAAAGAAAAGAAAAGAAAAGAAAAGAAAAGAAAAGAAAAGAAAAGAAAAGAAAAGAAAAGAAAAGAAAAGAAAAGAAAAGAAAAGAAAAGAAAAGAAAAGAAAAGAAAAGAAAAGAAAAGAAAATAAAAGAAAAGAAAAGAAAAGAAAAGAAAAGAAAAGAAAAGAAAAGAAAAGAAAAGAAAAGAAAAGAAAAGAAAAGAAAAGAAAAGAAAAGAAAAGAAAAGAAAAGAAAAGAAAAGAAAAGAAAAGAAAAGAAAAGAAAAGAAAAGAAAAGAAAAGAAAAGAAAAGAAAAGAAAAGAAAAGAAAAGAAAAGAAAAGAAAAGAAAAGAAAAGAAAAGAAAAGAAAAGAAAAGAAAAGAAAAGAAAAGAAAAGAAAAGAAAAGAAAAGAAAAGAAAAGAAAAGAAAAGAAAAGAAAAGAAAAGAAAAGAAAAGAAAAGAAAAGAAAAGAAAAGAAAAGAAAAGAAAAGAAAAGAAAAGAAAAGAAAAGAAAAGAAAAGAAAAGAAAAGAAAAGAAAAGAAAAGAAAAGAAAAGAAAAGAAAAGAAAAGAAAAGAAAAGAAAAGAAAAGAAAAGAAAAGAAAAGAAAAGAAAAGAAAGAAAAGAAAAGAAAAGAAACGAAAAGCAGAGAGAGAAAAGAAAAGTAAAGGATAAAAAGTAAAGAAAAGAAAGAGAAGAAAAGAAAAGAAGAGAGTGAAACGATGAAGGATAAAAAGAAAAGAAAAGTAAAGGATAAAAAGAAAAGAATAAAGAGCAAAAAGAGAAAGAAAATAAGAGAAAAAAAAATTGTGTAATTTACGAAAAAAAAGTCAAATCGGAATAATAATTTACAATTAATCCCGATTTGACTTTGTGAAAAAAGAAAATATAGAAATAGGAAAACAAAAGAAGGGAAAATAAGTGAAATTTTTTCATAACCTTAGCACACAAAAGAAACTTTCTCAAAAATAGAAAAAAGATAAAAGTCGATCGAAAGGAAGGGAAATGAAAGATTGAGTTCTTCTAATAGAAATCTATTCAAGAAGATGCATTCAATTTGCATTGTTTTTAAATCAGTTTAGTTTTGTATCGACAATAAATGAATACAATACTCTATTTTCGAAAAACGAAACTTGAAGATATTAAAATTATGATGCATGCTTTCTGTTTATAGTATTTCAGATTCAAGCCATAAAATAGCTGGCCATACGATCATTTTCTCAAAAATGATCGGCTCGAAAAGCCCTTAAATATTCATTCACTTCCTCGAAAGATTATCATACAAATATAGGTATCTTGATATTTTTCGAGTTGAACCAGAAATCGCTAATGAACTTTTATGTGTAGGAAAAAAGATGGAACCAAAGATATGCTCTTTATGACGACAGATTTTCAGTTTCACTTCCCCTTTTTTTGATCATTGGTGTTTTCGGATCTACTCAAAAAATTTAATATATTATTGTAACAAATTTTCGCGTTGATCATTATTTAGGTATCTCTAGTCTCATATTCATCATAGGTTTCCATGAGCACTATAGTTCATATTTAAATACCAGAGATACCAAAGAGTACAAGTGACAAAAGATAAAATACTCAAAAATCGCGGTTTAAATTAAACATATATAGTAACCGTAATTGAATGAAATGATTTATCAATTAATTGCTGTTTATATTCAACTTTAAATTTGATTTTATCAACTTGAATTTTGTATCACTTGCACTACTCAACTTCTAGGGCCACCAACTGCAGACTGAAAGTTTATTAAATTAACAAAAATAAGAAATAAAAGAAAAATTGTTGTAAAAGAAGAAGAAAGTGTGAAAAGGAGAAAAAAAAGAAAAGAAGAGAAAAATGATGTTAAACTTTGTCTTTTTTCTCTTCTCTTTTTCTTTTTAGAATAACTAAGTTCTGTGAAAAAGATCAAAGAGCTTTTTTTTTAAATTGTCAAAAAGAAACGAAGAATGAAATAACAAAGAAGAATAGTAACATAATAAGAAAAAGAGCTAGGGTGTAGCCTAGTGGATAGCGTGTTGGTCTTATAATGCGAAGATTGGGAGTTCAAATCCCGGTCGACGCAATATATAATTCCAGGACATTGCCTGCTTGGATATACCTTGGTCACCTCGATCTACGAAAATTAAAAAAAAAATTAAAAATTCGTAGAAAGAGGGTTGTGCGAAGGGCTAACAACCCTTCCACAATAAGTAATGAAAAATGTTAAGGAACCTGAATGTCAGGAGGCCAAGGTCCGATTTGGGCTGAAGTGCCATTGTAGAAGAAGAAGAAGAAGAAAAAGAGAAGAGAGAAAAAATAGAAGACAAGAATAAGAAAAGAAGAATAGAAGAAAAAATTGAACTTTAAAAACGAAGTCGAAGAAGTTTTTCTTAGTTTTTAAAATAAAAATAAAGAATGGAATAATAAAGAAGAGCAGTAATAGGACAAAAGGCAAAATAGCTTGGAAAATCTACCAAGAAAGAGAGTATTAAAGATATTTGAATAGGCTGCTAAGGAGAAAATAAGTAATAGAATAAGAAAATAGGAAGAAGGTGATAAAAAGAAAAGAAGCACAGTAAAGGCGAAGAAAAAAAAATTAAAGAAGAAGAATAATTGACACTTAATAGTAGGAGGATTGGATTTAAAAAGATTGCATTGAGATGACGTTAATTTAATAAAAAGAAGTTTTTGATGGCTGCTAATAGCAAAATGAAGCCACGTAAGACAAGGAGAAAAGAAGAAGAATATTAAAGATATTAAAAAATTGCATTCAGATCAGGTTAATTGAATTAAAAGAAGTTTGAGAAGGCTGCTAAGAGCAAAAGGAACGTATAGCGGACAAGAAGAAAAGAAGAAGAATATTAAAGATATTTGGAGGATTGAGCTCTGCGAAAAAGACGGAAGAGAATTTTTTTAAATTTGTAAAAAAGAAACGAAAAATAAAATAACAGAGAAGAATTGTAATATGATTAGAAGAGGAGAAGAAAAAATAGAAGATAAAAAGAAGAATAAACAAGAAGAACATGCAATAAAAGAGAAAATTTTACTGTAAAAAAAATTCTTAATTTGTAAAATGAAGAATGGAATAAGAATAAGAAAAGAGGAAGAAGGAGACGCAAAGAAAAGAAGCATAATAAAGGCGAAAAGAGAGAATATTAAAGAAAAATTGACACTCAATAGTAGAAGGATTGGATTTCATAAGATTTTATTTAAATTAGATATTTGAAGGAGTGAGCTCTGAGAAAAAGGCCGAAGAGCTTTTGTTTTAATTTGTAAAAAAGACAAGGACAGGAAAGAAGAGAACAGAAAAAACTAGAAGATAAAAAAAAAGAATATGCAGTAGAAGAAAAATTGAACATTTAAAATAAAAACCGAAGTTTTTCTTAATTTGTAAAAAAAACGAAGAATGGAATGCAGAGAAGAAGTAATACAATAAGAAAATAGAAAGAAGGAGATGAAAAGAAAAGAAGCACAAAAAAGGCGAAAAGAAAGAATACTAAAGTACATGAATAATTGACACTTAATAGTAGGAGGATTGGATTTAAAAAGATTGCATTCAGATGAGGTTAATTTAATAAAAACAAATTTGTGAAGTCTGCTAATAGCAAAAGGAAGCGACGGAAGACAAGAAGAAAAGAAGAAGAATATTAAAGATATTTGAATAGGCTGCTAAGGAGAGAAAAAGTAGACGAATTACAATAATATAGAAGAAAAGAAAGAAAAGAGAAGAAGGAAATAGTAAAGGTGAAAGGAAAGAATATCAAACATAGAATAATAAATGAGCAGTAATAATTTGTGGATTGGATTTTGAAATAATCATCACAATTCTCATATCAATTGTGGTCTCCTCCTTGAAACAGAAATACCCTTCTGATTCAAGGAGTAGACCACAGGCTTCAATCTAATTAAATTAAACTTTTGAAAACTCTAGTTCGTAACTACGAATATAATTATGAATTCATCATAGGGTAATATCTTTAAATTAGAAGTGAATGTGAAATACAGATGCAGTTCATTGTATTATTTATCCGAAAGTCAATAGTGTATAACAGCTACTTAATTTCACTGCAAAAAAAGACCAAAGATGTTTTTTTAGATTTATAAAATAGAAACTTAGAATGAAATAAGAAAGAAGAACAGTAATAGAATCAAGAGGAAAATAGTTTGAGAAGGTTGCTAAGAACAAGGGAAGAACGACAAGAAAGAGCGGAAAAAAAGAATGTTAAAGATATTGTGATAGGACACTGGAGAGAGAAGAAGTAAAATAAAGAAGAAAATAGGGGAAAGGAAATGAATATAGAAGAATAAAGACGAAAAAAAGAATATTAAAGAAGAAGAATAACTGACACTTAATAGTTGAAGCATGGGATTTTGAAAGATTGCATTTAAATACGATTAATAGAATAAAAAGAATTTTTAGAAAGACTTTTAAGAACAAGAACAAGGTAAAGGAGGACAAGGAGAAGAAAACATTTTCTTAAAGATATTTGGATTGGTTGCTAAGGTATGAGGAAGTAGAGTAATAAAAATAATTATTGGCCCTTAATTGAAGGAGGATTGGATTTTTTAAGATTACATTCATCTCCCTTCTCATATTAATCGTGAGCTTCTTGAATCAGAGCTTTATTTACCCAATTTTTCCAGGCGCCAATTTAATTCAATTAAACCTTTAAAAACTCTAATTCGTAAGGCCCAGTATACTGATCAAATGAAATAAAATTTTTTATATGCACAATCTAAACGATTTCATCAACAATGATTTTTCATACAAAAATTTCATTTCACTTGACTTACTAGGATAAACTATAAATTTGTATTTTCCAAAGATTTAATGTAATTATTAATTAGCAGTTCGAAATGATACAATTCACTCAAGATTATGTCAGTATCATAAAATAGATATTTCATTTCATTTAGGAATATTATTTCTAAATATTAGTTTTAAAAGTGCAATGTTAAGTGCATCCTGTCATTCCACTTAATGTGGGATAAATCTTTTTAGCGATATTTTGCCTTAATTTAATGTTAATACAGATCGAACATTTAACATTTGAATTGAAATAATACGAGAACTTAATTGATTGCATCAAATCCTAATATTATTTCCGAAAAAGTTATCCAGAACAATATAAATTTCTACCACATATCTTTAAAAGTTTAAAGCAGATAATCATTCGTAAAAAATTGATATTAAGAAAAAATAAATGACTTAACTTAACCTTACTAGTTAGTTTACCAACAAAGGATAGATTCGAAAACTGGAAAATGATGAAGAAATTATTGGCTTAGAATTATATGTTTAAAGAGAAATTAATTTGAATGGAATTATTTTACGCATTTGATAAAGTGTATAGAGTTAGGCTTCCCAGATTTTTTTTTTTTTGCTTTACAAGACTGTTAAACTTTTTGAAATATAGCAAAATTAGAACTTAAGTTGAAATCATAATCGATGGACTTCATTTTGTCATATTCTCATTTGAATGTTTCACTAGACTAGAGGTAATAAATTTTAAAAATTATTAAGTATTACAGTAAATGTAGATATATACATAATTCTAGGTCTAAACATTTAAAAAAAAAATCGAAATATAAAAAAAAAGAAAAAAAAAATTTGCAAAAACAAAAAGCAAGAAAACAAAAAGGCATTGCTTATTAAAAATGAAAGATGAAGAATGAAAACAAGAATAAAGAGAATTGTAATATGAAAATAAAAACGAGGTGTAAGATAAAGTCAAGTAAAGTGTATAGATATGGCAATTAATGAGTATATATGGCTGGGCTTTAAAAGTCAAACTTAAAGCTTTTAGAAGAGTCAAGAAAAACCAGTGCTAAGAAATAGGAAAATTAGGATTGAAGAAAAAAAGTAAAAATAAATAGAAAAGAGCATAGTTATAGAGACAAAAACTATTTTATACATTTTTTTTATACATAACAAAAAGCACATCTCTAAATCATTCGTGCCTTACGAAATCAAAAAAAAAAAAAAAACATTATACAAAAATAAAAAATTTTGATAAAACATCGAAAGAATTATCAAAAAAAATAGTTAACAACAAATTCATTATTAAAAATTAGCATTTATAAAGTAGTTGATCAGTCATCATAAAAAAACATACTCTCATTTATCTAGCAGTCATCATTTTGACAAGAATATAATTCAGGAATTTTTCGTTTTTAATGTTTAGAAGAAGAACTAATTTGTACGGTGTTTAATGTTGCTTGTTTTTTAAGTTTTTTTTTTTTAAGAAAATTGAAACTTATAAATTCTTTTTCAAGGGCTTCTCATCGCCTTCTTTGTACCAATCTTCACATCCGGCTACATTTTCAGGCGCATCACAACGTTGTGTTTCTTCATTGTAAACTTCACCAACTGAACAACCTAATTCACGTGGATCCTTTCCACTTAAGCATACGTAGAATTTTTGGCAATCAGATGGATGGGCGAATTTTGGATGAGCAATAACTTGTCCGCTTGCATCGGCTTTTGGTTCGTGTGGGCATTCGAAACCGTCAGTCAATTTTTCTGAAAATTTTCGAAGGAAAAAAATTACATAAAAATGATTATACGAAAATTAGAAAAAAAATGTTTGAAAAATTATTTGTTTGGAGGAAAAAAATCCAAAAATCAATTTAACATTTGTTTTTCAAAAATTTGATTTTTTTCATGAACCTACTGTCTTCTGGATTGCATCCTTTACGTCCAGCTGAATCGGGCCATACACAGGTGCCACTGTATTCATCGAAATGAAGTCCTACAGTACATTTAGTTCTGATTGCTTCGCCTTCGATACAATTGTAGAAAACGTTGCAAACAGCTGGATCAGGATCGGCGAAGAAACCATTGCGTCGTGGACATAAAGTATTGCCCCTTGGTGGCTCTATAAGTGAAAAGAGAAATAACAGTGAAAATAGTCGTGTCTAATGTAGCAAGTATTACGTACGAAGCTCAATACGGTCGCCACAGTCGACATTGAAGGGTTGATCACATCTGTTAATTTTACGAATAAGCGGATCGAAAACTAAACCATCTTGACAAAGTTTTTCCGTTGCTACACCATCGACGCATTCGTAGAATTTATCGCACTGAATTGAATCCGGGTATTGTCCATCCTTGGGAGGACATTGGAATTTTTGGGCACCTAAGAAACGAAGGAAATTAGTACGAATTAGATTTATTTTCAATTTTTATTAATAAGAACATTAAAATACGATTTATATGTGAGCATTTTTTTCATATTCAAATCAGGGTTGAATTTCATTCTTGTAATGAACGAATTGGAATAAAATTTTACAAACTTAGAAGAAATCAACAATTTTGTTTTAATACAGGAATTGAGACGAAAATTTACAAGATTTAGATCTGAGTTAAATTCTTCACCTATAATTTTTAAATACAGTGATTTCATAGCAGATATCTTCCTTCCGCCTGCGACAACCTAATCTTACAAATACCGAAGCTTTGTTCATGTCACGTCATTAATAATTTCGGTCGAGCGCTCTTGCTAGGTTAATGGGAAAAAATCATCTTTAGCAATGAACCATATTTCCTTGTCGAAGCATTAAATAAATAAGCAAAATTTTTGAATCTGGGGTTCAGAATGAGCACGGATACTTGTTAGATCCACATTTATTCGACTCGAAAATTCCCAAACTTTTCAAGTCTTTCCTACATTTGCCAGATTTTCGTAAGCGTAAATTTTATTTCGCAGACTTTCACACACAACATACGTTTGGCAGACTTTCACAGACAGACTTTCATAAGTCAGACTTACATTTGCCAGATTTAAAGAAGCGTGACAAAATTAATTAAAAAACATAACAGGGCTACGATAGCGCGTAAAGCGCAATCTTACGATACTCTAGATGAAATAGAATTTTTTGTGATCCCAAGAAATTTCGCATGGGAAGTATTAGAAGGGATGACAGCATTGAACTAATTTTTCCCCATCATGCTAAAGTAGCTATAAAAATGTTTTGTACAAAATGCTTACTCCAAAAATTGAATGGGAACTGAAAAAATTAGTGAGTTAGATTTAGTGAAAATGTGCAGTTTGTATGGGAGGTGGTAGAAAGAGTGGGGCGATTAGAGTGATTTTTTTCAGAAATAACTAGGAATATTGTAAAATTGACATCCCTGAAATTTCAGACTAGTGCCATTTATACTTTTCAAGAAAATCGATTTTTTGTGAAGTTGTGAAACTGTGTCATATTGTATGGGAGGGGGTAGAAGCAGTGAATACTAATTAAGTATTTATTACAAAATATGAGCTCAATAAATGTTATATGTTTTGAGAAAATCGTCTTAGAGCATTTCATGAAAAAGTGTAGTTTGTATGGGAGGGGGTGGAAGGAGAGGGAGGAAGCAAATAATTTTTCTACTGTAGATTAAAATTACTATGAAAATAACATATCCGAAAATTCAGACTAATAGCTTTTATACTTTTCGAGTAAATCCGTTTATTGTCAAATTACGAAATTGTGTCATTTTGTATGGGAGGGGGTAGAAGGGGTGAAGCTAATAGTCTAAATTTTTTTGGGCTTACTAAAAATTTTAAATAAATATTTGGTGCACAATTTCAGCTCTCTAAATTGTATACGCAATGAGTAAATAGGCTTAGAGTAATTCATGACAAGTACAGTTTGTATGGGAGGTGGTAGAAGGAGGGGGAGGATACGCATAATTTTCGTACGGTAGATTGATATTATCATAAAAGTAACATATTCCAAATTTCAGGCCAATAGCTTTTATACTTTTCGTGCAAATCCGTTTATTGTCAAATTGCGCAATTGTGTCATTTTGTATGGGAGGGGGTAGAAGGGGTGGAGCGATTTGGCCCGTTCACGAACTTGACCTTACTTTTTTGTCAAAAACGACGTGTACAAAATTTGAACTATCTAGCTCAACGCGTTCTCAAGCTAGAGCGCGCACAGACGGACGGACGGACGGACGGACGGACGGACATCCGGTTTTGAGATTTTTGAGTGATAATATTAATTTCTGTATTCATCATTTTTTTCTCCGAGCCTTATTTCTTGGCGTTACAAACTTTAGAGCAAACTTATAATACTCTCAGATTTCATCTAGAGTATAAAAAGAATCAAAAGCATAAAAAAAATAGTTCTTAATACTTAATGTTTCATAAGTTTTAAGTTGTTTGCTGGAACTCCATAATTTCTTCTTCTACAATGGCACTACAGCCCAAATTGGACCTTGGCCTCCTGACATTCAGGTTCCTTAACATTTTTCATTACTTATTGTGGCAGGGTTGTTAGCCCTTCGCACAACCCTCTTTCTACGAATTTTAAATTTTTTTTTTTTTTTAATTTTCGTAGATCGAAGTGACCAAGGTGTATCCAAGCAGGCAATGTGCTGGAATTATATATTGCGTCGACCGGGATTTGAACTCACGACCTTCGCATTATAAGACCAACACGCTACCCACTAGGCTACACCCTAGCCATAATTTCTTACTTTTGCAAAAATAATTCGAAGTATCAGCTAAGTATCAGCAGTATGAGCCGAATATCGTGGTCCGATTATAAATATTTTCTGGTTTTTTATAAAATGTAGGCGGAGTATATGTTTCAAAACTAAAACATAATAATTATTATAGATTCTCTTAAAGTAAATTCATTTCAAGCTGCACTAAACTGAATTACCTTGGAATTCGGTTTCAAATGATTTTACTTTAGTAAACAATGAATTAATAATCAATCCGTTGATAACTTTTTTGGTTACGAAGAGTACACAACTTAACAGAGGAAGAAATTATTTGTGAATGGATTTTTCTTTCCATTTAGAAAAAAATTAAAAAAGTAGATTGATTGAGAGGCTTAGAGAATTCGCATGCATTTTCAAAAAATTTAACGAAGTAATATGCAACATGAATGAACATCGTACTAAAAAGAACATTATGACTTCCTAAAATATTTGAGAGAAATATCTACAGCTATCCCTTTAGATGAACCACATTTACTTTTGCCAGATTAAGGTTCGTTATGCCATATGGTTGTACTACATGGAAAGGGGCTTACCAAGAAACTGGAAAATTCTGTCAAATAATGCCTCCGATACATTTTAAGGATATTTTGGCCAACAACGACATTTTAAGTACAACTTGACAGACTAAAATAGGTTTTAAGATTCAAAGGCGGAAGTGGCAGTGAATTGGTCATACCTTGAGGAAACCAGAGCGAAACATCGCCAGACAAACTCTAAATTATAATCTATAAGGAAGACGTCTGGTTGTTCAACCATGTAGCACATGGCGCAAGCAGTTAAGCAGGAGGCCAGAGGAATTCCTGCGACAACTACATGCCAAAACCCAGAATCTAGCCTTGTGAAAGAGAACTCATTCTTTCCTATGCCCCCATAGGGGGTCTTGACAGGAAATTAATAACGATTGATTACTTCACTATACAACCTTAATCTGGAAAATGTGAATCAGTCAAATGAGAATCCTGCAAATATAAGTCTGGCAAATGTAAGTCTGGCCTATGAAAGTCTCGCCTATAAGAGTCTCGGTAATGGAAGTCTGGTCTATGAAAGTCTCGCTAATGGAAGTCTAGCAAACGTAAATCTGCAAACGTAAGTCTGGGCTATGTACATAAGTCTGAAAATAAGCATCGGGAAAATATACTGGCAGACGTACTCAGGCAAATGGAAGTATGGGAATCGTACCAGACCCGAGCAAAACATCCTACAATTTCTTTCAAAATGGGACCTAGGAATGTGAAAATTTTGACCTGATAATCGTTAACTTTATAACCGTCTTTTCATACCACCAACCAATAACGAAAGTTCTGGTTCTTAATGAATAATTGAATTCATTCAAAACTCATTAAGGAGCTCGGTGCTTGTAATATAATTGGCATAACAGTTGAGTACAGTTCTAATTAATTTTACCACAAAACTAACTTGTTTACTAAGTGAAATTCAAGAAGACCTACACATAGGCTCATAAACAATTCACTACAACCATCAGTATTAATTCAATCGCAAGTCCTATTCATTACAATTAGTATTCTGATATCAACGCATCTACCTGTGTGAAATTGGATAGGTCACACTGTGCACACAAAGTTTCAAAAAGAAGAGAAAAAAATACCGACGAATTGCAAATCAAATAAAGAATTCATCAAATTGCAATATTGCCTTGAGCTCAATGCAATTTTACTTGATATGCAGGTTTGCAGATGGCATTTACCATGCCAAGCAGGCACCCATGCTAGCGCTACCGTTCTTGAATTAAATGCAAGAGACGTTTCCTACATGTGATATTTAGCAATATAAAGTACGAGTACCTACCTATGCTTCGTATAATACCAGAAGGTGTTTATATGCTCGCTTTTGCTTTTCAAGTCCCCGATTCTTTTAGCGATGCAAAAACATTTCATGGCAGGAAGATAGGGCACACACAAAATCCAGCAAAGCAACTTTCTAAAAAGCTATGTCGACACATTTCAGCTGCAAAAGATATCCAAGCAGCCAATTTTTCCCTAGTCATCTTATTTTCATCAGATTGAAATATTGAAATATAAATGTTTTCTAAGATAATTTCAAGAGGATGGCAGCTCTGTACTTGGATATTGAAATTTACTTCAAAATTTTAATTTCATAATATAGCCGTACAATTCTGCTGTTAGCTGGCTAGGAAAAACTGAGTGTGAAGGAAGTCGAGTAAATAAGTTTCTTGTATGCGTAAGATAAAAATGAAGTTCAGAAAAGGTCATCATCGCAAGATAAATATACTTTTACTTTCTATTTATGGTTTTCATTTTTATTTTTTTAAAGTAAACTTGCACTACCTACTTGTGCATGCTGTACATTATGGGTTTACGGAGAAATGTTCAACAAGACAAAATAATATTTTAGTTAACTGGCGTTGAAAGTATTTGATTAATTAGTTTCATTCCTAATAGGATGCGCCCAAAGTTCAGACTAACCACTAATAGCTGGCGAAAATGTTTATATAAAAAGAATGGATAGTGTTAATAGTTCATACGTAAGGATTTTTCTGCACACGTACTGCCTGTGTAAACGAAAGGTATAGTTCGATTACATATCAGTGAAAAAACTATTCATGACGCCTTGCTAGTAGCGCTCTTCGCTTTACAAGATTATTTTGAAATAAATTAACAGTCGTTTTGGAGAAACGCCAATTAGAATTTAAAATCTTCTGCTTTCAAAGAGATTTATTTTATTATAATAGTATACTAAAGTACTCACGAACTCAAGGCAAACATTCATAGCGAGCTCCGCCTCTTCCAAATAAAAATTTAAAAAACCAATTAAAATAATTTTCCTATTCAATATAGCGAATTCGTTTAAACATCGAATCTGACAAAATAAATAACTTTTTTATTATTATCTCGTTTTCTTTCCGACTTCTGATTTTTCAATTAACCTGAAACATTCTACCAAAATTTTTCTTTAGAAGAAAATCTATCAACTACAAAATGGCAACAATTTTCGAAAAATCTACTGAGCACATGTCGTATAACTTCAAAAAAAAAATGTAAACTAGTCGAGTAATACGTATTTTAAAATTGGAGAATGAAATATGTATATTATAGATCGAGCCACAGTGATAATTTTAATACTGCCGATAATCCAGGGCATTATTTTCAGATTAGCACGTGCCATCGGATAGGTCACGTATCCCATATAAAATGCACGTAGTCTAAAAAAAAAATTCAAACTACCGGTATGCATGCATAGACATACAAGTGTAATTTATGCATAATCATTGTTAATCCAAATTATTGTTACAATCGAAATAAGCTTACATTCCAATATCGACAGTTAACTGAAATTATATTAAATATTTATCTATTTTCATTTTTTCTAAGTGTTTGTTTATCTAAAAGAGTTACACGAAAAATTGAATTGGTTTCATTGCAAAATTACAGAAGTAGTCTGAAAATTTTAGCTTATAAGTAACTTATTAACCATGACTCTATTTTTCTTGAATATTTTTTCTGAGAAATAGCATAAAATATTAAAATTAGTAACATTTACGCAAAATATCTTAGAACTGAAGTACTAGTCAGAGCTAGAGTTACTGAATTCGATTGCATAGATTGTTTGTTTGACCATTGCGCACTAAATCTGATAGCTCATCGAATTCCGAAAATTTCAACAAATGCGTGGTCGTTCTGAAAAATTTAATTGAAAAATAGATCAAAGGTAATTTTTTCCCACGGTCCTTAAAGTAATTTAGAGGCTAATGCGTGATGCATAAGTGGTTAAGGGAATCATAGAACCATAGAACCATATCTTGAGATTTTAACGTACACAGCCGAACGCTAGGGTGTAGCCTAGTGGGTAGCGTGTTGGTCTTGTAATGTGAAGGTCGTGAGTTCAAATCCCGGTCAGTGCAATACATAATTCCAACACATTGTGTGCTTGGATATACCTTGGTCACCTCATTCTACGAAAATGAAAAATTCGTAGAAAGAGGGTTGTGCGAAGGGCTAACAACCTTTCCACAATAAGTAATGAATAATGTTAAGCAACCTGCATGTCAGGAGGCCAAGGTCCGATTTGGGCTGTAGCGCCATAGTAGAAGAAGCCTAACGCTAGTTCGGAATTTTATGGTTGGCTTTAGCAACACGGATTGTTTTTGTGACGACAATCATTAACGCCCCTGAAGGCAGCAGTTTATGCCAAATGCAAGTTTGGCATTCATATTGCTAGATGCGAGACCTATCTAAATCTCTGCCAATCTTTTGGTCATGGCACCAGGTTATCCCCGAAGGGCCATCTTCCATTGCAGGGGGTGGAAGCAACCTTCCATGGGCTCCCCGACACCCGTGGTACTAGGAAAACCTCCGGTCAGGTTAAGGGAATAAAGTAAAAATAGGGATATTAGAAAGAGAAACGCAGAAGAGGGAATGAGCGGTGGACGTTGTTTTTGAATTGCTGGAAATTGTATTTCGATGGGAATAGACTGCAAGCAATGGCGTATCCAAAATTTTTTAAATGGGCTTGAAGACGCTGAGTTTTTTTTTTATCAGGAAGAGTGAAGAGAATAAGTGACTAAAAAATAGTCTGTTAAAGAATTATATAAAATAGTAGGCGTCCAGTTTAAGGAATACCGAATTTAACGAATATCCAATACAACGAATGAATCTAAATTGCAAAAGGATCGCCAACAAAAATACTCAGGATTTGTGTGATTTCAGCTTTTGATAATTTTAATTTTTCGTTGTGCTCAGCTAATTTGTTTAATTTTGAAAATATAAAAGTTTTTACTCTTCGCGTTACATGGGAGGTCCTTAGGATCTAGCGCAAAAATCGAAAATATCAGAATTTAAGAGGATATAGATCGTGTTACCTTGTTTTTACGATTATTGCATAATTTAAATGTTCATTTTTTGCATTAAACTTAGCGATCGCCAAGTTTGTTTGTTCATGTAAGGCAAGAATTCAAGACGTCAAATTTAGGAGTCGATTGGTACAAATTAATTCGAAAGGAAGTCGATGAGTTCAGGATCCTAGCAATTATAAGTCTTGACAGTAATCAACTTGCTGATTTTTCTTGCGACCCGAATTAGCCAGTTAGTTTTGACAATTTTTCATTCAATCATTAAAAACTACGAAAAATTTGAAAAAAAAAATTTCCGTCTTTCACACTGTTCTGCTTCATCTAAATGTGACGGTTCGGTTTCTGCTTAGACCTTAATCAATTCAGCCAAGACCAAAACGTCACATTTACATAAAGCATTACAGTGTGGAAATCTTTCTTTTCAATTCGAAATGCACTGTGAAAATATTCACCAAATCATACGAAAGATGTTTTCCCTACTTTAGTGATGGTTGATAAATGAGTATCGAATACGAAAGTATATGATACCTTGGGAAACTATGGTATCTGTTATTTCTTCCAAAATCAAACAATTGAAGGGTTCGTCGTACCAACACTACTGATATGGGATGTTGTAGTCTTTTGCTGTCTTTTCGTTCTTCACATTATTATAACCACTGTACTGATTTGAAAGCTACAGAAAGCTCGTCCGCGATTTTGAAAATTCCAAGTCAGTGCAATCGCATTCCATTGTTTTGTATCCTGTTGACTCCTGAGTACCCGACACAAGCTGGGGTGCAACCTAGTAGATAGCGTGTTAGTCTACAATGCGGAGGTCGGGAGTTCAAATCCCGGTCGATGTATAATTTCAGTGCACTACTCACGTGGGTAAATCTTGGCCACCTCAATCTGCAAAAATGAAAATTCGTAGATAGAGAATTGTGCGAAGGGTTAATAACCATTTCACAATATCAAATAAAATGTTAAAAAACCTGAAAGTCAGGAAATCCCAAAGTCCGAAGAAGAAGAGTACCCTATTCATTTTTACTTAATATCGAATACATTCGAGTTTTACTTAATGAGAAGTTTTATATCATTACCAGGTATTTGAGCAGTGAAGAATTCAGTTTTGTTGTACAGGGTATATTTACTCGTTTAAGCAAATTAGCCGTACTGCAAGTAGCGTAGTAATCATAATTTATACAAACTGATTGCCTTCCAATCACAATTTGTCCAAAATAATTCTTTCTGACATTCATTTTATTACAATTTTCAACACAGCAATTCATTTTAAGTTTGGTTTTTAGTTTAAACGAGTCAAGACTGCAAAAATCATTTCGGATAAAAAAATTGGCTCAAATGTACAATATTGGGCACGACTCATATGCCCCGTATTAAGCAAAGTGATATTCGAGCTGTGGATAGCTGGATTTTGTAGTATTGAATCACTTAACTTAACTTACGGAAAAGGAACAAAATTGAACTGTGACAATTTATTTCTTTCTCCCTCTATTGAAGATTATGAGACGGTTGTTGCTCCTGTTGTGCTAGCTACTTGGTAAGGTTTGCAAACCGAAGCCGACTGTAATGTTTGTCGTCTCTGAGGTCGTCTAGTTCTGAAAAGAATCAAGACTCTAAAGAAAGAAGACGGCTGTTGGAGATTTACAGACAGTGAAAGTTTTCGATAGATTCTTCATCTTCTTCTCTCCAAAGGCCGTCGCTTGCACTCCGCAGCCTGAATGCAAGGAGCTTAAGCAGGCCAAAAATAGTTCGGATGCTACAGCTAACAGCTGAGCTGTGATGTTTTTATTCAGTTCTTCCCAAAAGGATTTGGCATTTCTACATTTATCCAGCTGCCATCATCCCGTCGAGAAAGAATCAAAAATATTTGGTTGAAGCTATTATTCAGCACTGTTGGTGCTACATCGCCTGGCTTCCTAATAGAGTTAATGTTTGTAGATCCTTGCCTGGCGTGCGTGTCTGCTGCGTCGTTACCCAACAGGTCGCTATAACCTGATGTCCAATTTAAAAACCGATAAAGTTTAGTTCTTAACCAATCGACTCTACGAATTTTATTTTGTATAGGTATTTAGCTATTTCGTACTTAGTACTAAATTTTTGCTACTAAAATACTACATAGGCGCAAGACGGCTGTGTTGAGGAATTACATTCATTCTGACTTAACATGAGACATAATATCTAATACTCAGAACGGAATTCCCTGGGTTTTAGTAAATTTCATGGTTTCATAGTATAAGCTATCTAATACTATTATGGAGGTCAATAATTAGATAACTAAATCTTCTGGATTTGATTGCATTATAGTATATTGGATTAAAGCCAAATGTGACCAGAACTAACCATAAAAAATAATTTACACTAATCATTTTCTTACCCAAAAGTCTATCTGATTACGGAGGAAGTCTATCATTTTTGAAAGCACTTATCATCAAAACCACTCCGATTAATGTTCAAAAAAGGATAAAATGAAAGCATGCTACCATTGAAAGAAATATTTCATTTTAAAATCTCTAAATTTGCATGGGATTTCATAAAACAATAGCGTAGCTCAAATCTCAACTTGCGGAGACCTAGTACGTGCAAAGGACCATCCTAACCCATGTAGGTAGTAACGTGGAAATACTATTAGTGTCTAATTGTATGTATTAAGGATGGTCTACAATCGATTCAGCAACTTTGGCTTCGGCTTTAGGAAAGCTGTTTTGTATGTAACTGAACAAAGCCACCTTAGAATTGTTTCCCAACTTTGTTGAATTGCATTCAAATTTTTATTCGAAAAGTCGAACGAAAAGCATCAAATACCTCCTACAGTTAGAGAAAAGTTTTGTGCATTATTATACTCTAATTAGTTGAAAAGTAGCTATATTACATGTTATGAAATTTCAAAATGTTCTAAATAATCTCCAAATACAAACTCAATACTGAAGAGCATAAACTATTAATGACCTACTGGAATATATTAATTCTGAAATATGATAATTCAGTTCCCTTCGATAGCTGATTGTTAGTCAAATTAGTTTATTAACCGATGCAGAAATATGGGTTCGCGTCGATACGTCAAAGGAGAAGCACAAATCCCAAGAGCTGTCCAGCCATATACATACGACACTCACATCAAAATATTATGCAAATTAGTTACTAATTAATTTCCCCATATCATGAAATAAAGAGGAATTATAATTATCGCGTATTTCTACTATTTCAGGTCCCCATGTCCCAAAAAGGTAATTTTCTCAATAATTTATGTCTGTATGTTGGTAACTCGAGTAAACCTCAACAAGAGCGGTTGCGAATAATCGCATAATATTGGCCACATCGCCGGACGCCCCGGGATTGTTTAATGGAATGATCGTCAATTGGATACAAAAATTAATAACATTCAATCAAGAAAACAAATTGATCATATCAAACAAATTTTACAAAGAAGTAGAAAAAATTCTTTTTACTATTGGGCTTTGATGCATATCGAGATAAATTTGTTTTTTACTATCCTGCGGTTAAAAAAACACCATCAATAAAAGTTATAGAGCTATCAAAATTAAAATTTTTTGGCATAAGAACTTTTTCAATATTCGTATATTTTCTTCATAATTTCTTAAATTTCTTTTAATTGATGGTAAGTGGATAATGTATTAACAAGGCTGTAACCTAGTGGGTAGCGTATTGCTCTACAATGCGAGTTCATGTCCCGATCGACATATAATTCCAGCACAATGCATGCTTGGGTATACTTTGTTCACCTCAATCTACGAAAATGAAAAAAATCCTTAGATATCGGGTTGCGCGAAGGGCTAACAATTCTTCCACAATAACTAATGAAAAACAAAAAGTTTAGGAACCTGAAGGTCAGGAGGCCAAGCCCCGATTTGGACTGTAGTTCAATTGTATAAGTAGAAGGGCACTTTGTATAGTAGTACACTTGGAAATACTTCTGTCGTCGAGAAATAGGACTGCCAAGCAGAATTATTTCGAAATATTCGCAATGTAAATAATTTTTGATAAATATTTATTCCAATTCCAAAATTTTGAGTCAAACAAATATTTTTGAAACTCGTTATTACGACGATCTATATCCAACTCTCAAAATTTGTAAGATAAATATGAAGAAAAAGGTTTATCTACTTGTTCCTCAATACCACACAATGGCGACGGATTTGTTGTGCATTATCAGATTCCCAATAGCTTAAGAATAAAAGATTTAAATTCATTAATTTAGTGTAATTATGTAACTTATTCGAAACAAACATTTCAACTCCCTCTCTATACAATTGTAGCTATATGGCTGCCCAAAATTTATTGCAGACTCGTGGGTTGGTTGACATGAAAGGTCTTATTTAACACTATTGCATTGTCCGAATAAGGTTAAGTAACACATGAAATCGAATAGGAAAATCGCGCAATCTAACTACATTAATACAAACATATCAAAATGAAGAGTGAGAAAAAAACATAGCAACATCGGGCAAGTACTTATTATGTGGACATGCCAATTCAGAGCAAATCTGCGGTGAAAGTGCCATTAATTAACACCCAGTGTTACATGTGTGAGACAGGTTTTGTAATTTTTACACACAGTTTTCGTTTAGTATTACGAATGATACCAACGTAATTATTTAAATATATTCTACAGTTTTTTTTTTAGCTATTCACTATAGGTTTTTTATGAGAAAATGCATTTTGCATTAGTAATTTCTAAGCAAAATATAAAACTTCAATCTAAACACTTAAATTATCACTTTCATAAAGTCCCACGAAAAAATGCAATCAACTTAATTCAGATTTTACAACTTAAAACACTTCTTAACAATGCACGGAAATATTAAAAAGAAATAATTTAAAAGCAAAAAAAACACTCACTAGATGAAACAATAAGTACTGCTGAAACAGCCAACAACACAAACTTCCTCATATTTATTTTTATGTTTATTTAAAACTTTATTATTAACTTTATAAAAAAGAAGTCTTCGAGATCACTTTCTTCTTTCCTAACGGATCAGGGAAAGTGTCTTCGTGGATTAGTAAAGAGAGACTCTACAACTAAGCTGACCGATGGTTTTTCTTAAACTACAACCGTTTCTGCTGCAACTCTCACTTTTGAAGACTCCCTTCTTTGATTTTTTATTTCCATTGCGTGTATTTAAAAAAAAAAAAAATATATCGATATGAAGTGTACATAAGATATCGCGATATGTACAATTTTTATACGTATCTGAGTATCAGTTTAGTAAGAAATGAAACAGGCTTCTTTGGGGGAGTCGCGATCCCAGATCTCGAAAAGATACTCACCTTCACGTTAATTATATTTTTTTCTTATCTACCATATATGTAGAGACACTTTAAGTTACATTTAAGTGATATACACATAAAGATGGATCGTCATATATAGATTAGTGCATAAATTATTTTATTATTGATGTATAAGTTTATTAATTTATATCTTTGATAGGTTTTGATTTGATATTCATCTGCCGGCGACAGCTATTCATTTCTGAAACATATATCTGATGTTCAGGGCGTCTACGGATGTGGGTGCAATATTTTTCTTCTTCTTCATTTTCTACTGCATAATTTCAATGAAATTGACATCTTATGCAATATGGTATATATGATTTTTCTTTGATTTTATCAATGAAAGAAATTAATTATTGTCTATTCTTAAAAAAAAACTTTCTCAAATATTTAATGGATTATCACTGCAGGATAAATTCTAAAATGGCGCGAATAAAATTTAATATATATGTTTTATTGTTTTCAGTAAAAAGTCCAGCTTAGAAATATTTAGTTTTATTTGTTTAAAATTAATCAATTCTTTGTGTTTCGTTAAAAGAAATTTTTTTATCCCAATTTGAAATTTTTGTTATTTTAAAAGTTTTAAGGAAATATTAGAGACATTCGACTCAAGAAAGCAAAATTTATTGGAATGCATCATATTTTGAGATTTAAGGTTTTGAAATTTTGAAGAGCCCCATTTTTTAAATTGACCGCTAATTTTGCATTTGTAGGTCAGTGTGATAAGACATCTGCACTTCGAAATCAATTCAAAATTTTATGTGATGCTGTTACAAACAAACAGAAAAAAATCTAGAAACTCAAGTATTCGCTATTTCACTTATCCAAAACAACGAACTCTGTCCCTCAAACGACTTTATTATTCGCGTAGATCGGAGCTGTAAAAAAACGAAGTATCTGCTTAATTAATTGCCTCGTAATTAATTTCGAGTACCAATAATGGTAATTGAAGCTAGGAAGCTAAAATCTGGTACACGTCGTTTCAGACGGGAAAGTAAGGTCAAGTTCTTGAACGGGCTTAATCGCTCTACCCCTTCTATACAAAATGACTTATTTTAAAAAATTTACAAAAATCAAATATTTTTTGAAACTATAAGAGCTAACGATTTGAAACTTAGAATATGATATTTTTATCAAAAATGTGATCTACGGTATACAAATTATTCGAATCGGTTTACTACTTCCACCACCTTCCTTACAAACTGCACTTTTTCTTGAAAAAGTATTAACCAATTTTCTCAGTACGTATAACATTTATCGAGTTCAAATTTTATAAAAATCATAACAGAATTACGATTGGGCGTAAAGCCCAATCATATGATACTCTAGCTGAGATGAAAATGACTTAAATACACCGGAAAATATGTCATCACAAATTCTTTCGAATAGTCAATAGAGACTTTTGCATGGGAGGTAGAAGTAGAGGGGGAGGTTTGTATTTTTCGTATATGATACCGAATATGGCATGCAAAATGTTTTTTGCTAAGATTAAAGTTTTTAGTTTTCATTATTTTTAATGAAATTGGTCATAGTTTTCCTGAAATTGGGGCATTTGTATGGGAGGTGGCAGAGGAAGTGGAGCGTTTAAGATGATTTTAAAACTGCTTATCCTCCTCCTTATCACCATGCTTTGATTCAATTTCAAAGTCGATAGCTCTCATATACTTGAGGGAGAAATGCTTTTCTTGAATTTATAAAACAGATATTTGTATGGGAGGTGGTAGAAGGAGTGAAGCGGAGCTGATAATTTTTTCTAACACTTATTTCAATTATTAAGAAACAATTTCCTGCAAAATTTGAAGTTTGTACTTTTACTAGTTTTAATGGAAATCGATAAAATGCATTTAGCAAAAATTATGCATTTGTATGGGAGGGGGTAGAACGTGTTTACGGATCAAAACAAATTTTTTTCGCGTTATCAATATTTCTATTTGTATACTTTATAAAACATATTAAGTTGATAGCTTTAACGGTTTGGAAGAAAAATAATTTAATTTAAATTTCAAAATTTCGTAAAATTTGTATGGGAGGGGGTAGCAGGAGTGAGGTGAAGTTGATAATTATTTTTAAAATAAATTGCAATTATAGTGGAATTAATTTTCACAAAAATTTCGTCTTTTCAGCTTTACTAGTTTCAATGAAAATCGAAAATATGTGTTTTTCAAAATTGTCCATTTGTATGGGAGGGGGTAGAACGAGTAAGGGGATCGGGTGAATATTCCGCGATATGAATGATATTTATATCATACAACTTTGACCTAAATTTCAAGTCGATAGCTTAAATAGTTTCAAAGAAAAATCAATTTCTTAATATTTCGAAATTTCATGAAATTTGTATGGGAGGGGGTAGAAGGAGTGGGGGGATGTAGCCCATTTACGAGCTTAAAGTTTCTTTTTTGCTAAAAATGACACACACAAATTTTTAGCACTATAGCTCAAAGCTTTCGGGAGTTATGCTGTAGACAAACGGACAGACAGCAACTCGGAATCGAGGTTTTTGAGCGACAACAAATATTTCTGTACCCTTGGCGGCTCTGGGCGAGCATTATTTCTTAGCGTTACAAACGGTAAGGCAAACACAATATACTCTCAGATTCCATCTAGAGTATAAATATGAAATTAGCATTATTATAAAGATCGAAGAAAATTAATTTATTTAAATCACTATCAGAATTCCTTAATGCAAGGAATTGCCATAAAACGGTTCCAAATTAAGATGTGGAAATCGAATTATCCTCTGGCTCATCATTTAGTGAAGGGACGAAACAAACAATAACATCCCTACACCAAAAACATAAATATAAATAACACAGAACAACAATTCACAAAACATTGGCATCAACTAGTATTAAGTCGACGCTTTAAACAAAGCTTATCAATAGAGAAGTCGAATACATCAGCATTCTCATTAACTTCTCTCGCGTGACGCGAAATTGGCTCATTCATACCATAGTTTGTCCGGTGAAAGCAAATCTGTAGCAATCTAGGCTGCCTTGGTAAAAATCGACCAACAGCAAACTGCATCAAACTCAAAAGTGTAGGAGAATCAACCATCCCTGTAAGAAGTTAATGAGCAAAAACTACATCAGCTACCTCTCGTCGTTTTGAGAGTGACGACATATTTAAAAGCTTAAGTCGATCGATGTAAGGAGGAAGACGCACTCTGTCACTCCAATTAAGGTGGCATAAGGCTATTCTCACAAATTTACGTTGAATTGATTTAATTCTACCAATGTGATCAGCATAAAAAGGAGACCAAACTTGAGAAGCATATTCAAGATGAGATCTAACGAAGGTGTTATAAAGAATCAATTTAACAAAGGGATTGTTAAATTCCTTCGATAAGCGTGTGGTGAATCCCAACATAAAATTACCTTCTTGCACAATCTTATTTATATGCAAGCTAAAATCAAGTTTATGGTCAAACGTAATACCTAAGTCAATAATAGAGTTGACACAATCCAACATACAGTCATTAAGACTATAAATAATTACAAACGGTGAGACTTTCCTAGTAAATGACATAACACGACATTTATCCACATTCAAACGAAGATCATTGTGGCGACACCAATTACTAAAATTAATCAAATCTTCTTGAAGAAAATTGTCAGAGTTGGAACTAAGGGACCTAAAGATCTTAATGTCGTCTGCATAAATAAGTACTTCAGAGTATTTAAAAACAGATGCAACATCATTAATGGACAAGACAAACAAAAGTGGTCCCAAATGACTTCCTTGCGGAACACCAGAATGCGCAGTAAATGGCTTAGAAGTAAAACCACGAAAGAGAACTTGATAAGTTCTATTAAGTAGATACGACTTAATACAATTAATAAACCATGTAAGAAAACCCTCCTCAGTACCAACAATGGATTTTTTGTTTTATTTCTTCTACCCCTTCCCATACAATGTGACACATTTTCGCAACTTTACAAAAGTTCGATTTTCTTGAAAAGTATGAATGTTACTGGTCTGAAATTTGAGAGATGTCAATTGCATAATATTCATAGTTGACGGGCTGACAACCAAAGGGTGCAAATACATTCAAAATACTTTTAAGTAAAATGAGTTTAAAATTGTTTAGTTTAAAAAAATACATAGAAGTGCTTTAGAATCAAGGAGTTAAATTTTCATTGAGTTAACTAAATATACGCCAAACAATCATAAGAAAAAATATTTGGCTTTTAGTAGCGCATTCCCGTCAAAAGTTGCACTTGTACCCCTCTGGTTTCAAACAGAAATCTTTTTCTACAATAGTTTGGACCATAGATAGCTTACTTCATAAAGAAAGTTGTTATTCATGCTTTAAACCAATTTACTCAGAACGAATAAAATTCATCGAGCTGAAATTATGCACTAAATATTTATTTAGAATTATGAGTTAAACCACTGCACTCCTTCTACCACCTCCCATACGAACTTCACAATTTCACTAAATTTAATACACTATTTTTTTCAATACCTATTATTAGAAGCTTAAATTTTGAATAAAACATTTTGATAGGAACTCTAGAAGAATGATGAGGAAAACTTAGTTCAATGCCGTCACCACTTCTACAACTCCCCATACAAAGTTTCATTAATTCAAAAAAAAATTCTCTTTCATCTAGAGTATCGCATGATTGGGCTTCACGCCCAATCATAGCCCAGTTATGTTTGTCATAAAAGCTCAAACATTTTATTAGAATAAAAGAAAAAAAATTCATATTATTATTATTAAATCAAAACATAATAAAGTCTTACTCATAGTCAGACTCAATATCACCAGCACAGTCCTCCTAACGATAAGCTTCGTCATTGGGGTCCGCGGTGAATCGTTCTCTACTTTGGGGTGTTTCATATTGTAATGTTTGGTGTATTGGCGGGATAAATGGCAATAGCTCCAGATTTTTGAATTTTGCCTCTTTTGCTTCGCTTGCAAGAGCGCATGCGATACGTTCAATTTTAACGACTTTTTTCAGTAAACTCTTCCATGTACTGAATGTCAAAGCGGTTTTTCTTCGTGTTTATTTTTTCTCTCCAGATATAGCAGCAGTGGTACAGTTAATTGATTGTTTGTGTGTAGTACATACTTGGAGGCACTTTGGAAAATCCAATTCCAGCACTATCAAGGATATATCCTTGATAGTGCTATATTAAAATTTGCACTTGTACCAATCTGGTTCTCACCTCGTCAGTTATTTCTAAGAAAATTATCAAGAACTACCCACTCCTTTTACCACCTCCCATACAAAATGCACAATTTCACAAGTCCAATACAACAATTTTCTCAGTTCCTATTCAAATTTTAATGCCAAAATTTCGAATAAAGCGTGCTTATAGCCACTTCAGCAATTTTGTCACTCCTTCTACCACTGCCCATATAAAATTTTTTAAGATCATAAAAATTTCTATTTCTTCTAGAGTATCGTATACGTGAGCTTCATGCGGAACCGTAGCCCTGTTATATTTTTCTTACAAGCTTTTTCAAACTACATATTTCCAAAATTCAATCTAAGATAACATAGTATTAAAAAATGCGAATATATAGCCAAAAGGTGTTGGTATTAAGATGCCTCCAGATGTGATGTGACCAATTTATCGTTCGAGTAAGCACTTTGTATGCGAAAAAACTCTCACGTCTTAGTCTCATATTTTTCAAAACGATAAGTGTAAAACAGCGAGTTAAAATTTTATCTTATTATGTTTAAGAATTCCCACTTTTGAAATTTAAGATGCAATCGATAACAATGAGCTTGGTACCCTCTGATTTATCTAGGATTTAGCTCCACTGCCTGTGCCCTAACCCCTCGCGGCAGTATAAATGTATCTTATATTAGTTAAGACCATTGCATTCTTCTAATGTTTCGCTTGGAGTTTTATTAAACTTGATATGCAAGAATTTAATACACACTCTCGTTAAAAATTACAAAGCTTCGTCTCTTTCTGCAACTTTTGACATATACATATTTTTCGCACGTCATTAAGAATAATATTTATGGAAATTTTTCTTGGTCACATATTGAAACGCCAGATTTTCGCATTGTAACCTTCGTCAGGTTAGTGCTTTACAATCACGAGAGTAGTGTTCGGAAATTTTCAGCGCCCTTGAATAAAATTGCTATACTATCCAGTCCGGTTCAGTAATGGTGCTCAGTTCTGGTTTTATGAGATCGATAAACTTTATAGATCTGTTCGAATAATATCTTTCTCTAAAGTCAAATTTAAGTTGCGAGATAAGGAAGGAATTTTATTATCAAAACTAAAATAATTATTTTAATACTATTACATTCAGATCAAAATTCGTAGTCGTAAATATATTGAATTATTATTATATTGGAGAAATGTAAAAAATTAAATCTTTCAGGAATAAAAATAAAATAATAATGAGAGTAACTTATCCGGTTCCGAAGATTTTGATCGCTCTAGAGAGGTACGAGTATAAATGTTTGCCATTTAAGGATATATGTATATACATAGACATTGATGTAAAAAATGTGTAATTAATAGTCATAATAATAATAAGTAGAAAAATAGCAAATCCTCGAGAGACTAATTCAAAAAAGCGTTGAAAAGGTTAACTAAACAGAAACAGTTCCTTTCCGTAAGGCATCTGCCTTTAGTGGTCGCCAGGACTTAATCCGACCGCTTCAATGTGCTACAAGGTCGACCGCCTCGACATCTTTCTTTTGGGTTATAATCCAGGGCTTATCTGGAGATATTTTACTCTGGGTTCCTCAAAATGTGACCGATCCGCAGCCACTTTCACCTCGAATTATAATGCCTAATTTGGTCTGTCCAGTTCTAATCTAAAGATCGTCGTTGGAGATTATATTTGGCCAGAATATCACTAAAATGCGTCGGAGTTTCTTGGTATACCTAACATTCCATGTAATACATAAAAAAACACGATTTTGATGCATCCGTCAAAAACATGCTGCCTTGTGCAAAGGGAGATCTTTCTTAAGACCCAGAAAGTGGAAAAGGCTCCAAAGGCCGGACGAGCTTCAATCATATGAGCCTCAATATCTCCAGGATAATAATCTCAGTATTAGTGCTCTTGGCTTAGGGGCGTTAAAACGAAGTATACCGAATGACGATAAGAAGTCATGATATGAAAGCCGGATACGCAGAGGACTTAAAAAATTTATTTGATTTACGTACTTATGTCGAGCTATACAAAAATTGATGTTAAATATGTGGCGATTACTAGACAATATTTATATTGCGTTTTAACAACAAATAAAAACATTGAATGTTTTGAGTAAAAAGTTTCTGTAAAAAAAATTCATTGAAATGTTATACATTCTTCTATCAACCAAGGATAATATATGCAGATGACTCAACCTAGGTTCATACCGAATATGTTCAATGTTACACGTAAAATATAGCAGACGTGTAGACTTTCTTTGAACGAGTTCAATTTCATTTCGATGCACTTGATGTAAGGAATTCCACTCTGATATAAACTCTGACCAGCAAGTAGTAGGAATTTTTTATTAAAATTAGTCTGGGAAATGATATTTAAAAAAAAAAATTTTTTTTTGGTAAGCAGGTGGGAGACGCTACTGATATGTAACCATTCAACACGCTGCTGTAAACAAACTGATTAACAGACCGCGCTGATTTTCGGGATAATAATTAAGGACAGTCTTAACTACTTACCAAAAAAAATTTTTGAAATATTATTTCCCAGACTAATTTTAATTACAAATTCCCGGTATGTGCTGGTCACAATGTATATAAGTACTACCATATTCGAGGACACTTCTTATATTCGATTTGAAAAGAGTAATGAAAGTGGAATTATCTTGGAATATTTTACCACTCCGAAACAAAAAATAAACCAATTCCTTGTCCTTCCTTGGTAGTTGCTGATTAAACTTGGGAATCAAAGAGAAGTTTGCTATCAAAAATAACTCCTACGTCGCGTTGAACTTGAACTAGTCTGAACTCAGAATTTTGTATTCGATATTTTCTAGGGAAATTCTTTTTTTTCCGAGCGAATATTTTGAAAAGATGATTCATATCGTGCCAAGTGCAAAGTTTCTCTAAGTTTCTTTTGAAGTTCAGGGCAATCTCTCTCATTCCGAGTAACTTTGAATATTTTTTTGTCGTCAGCATCAAGTACGGAGAGGCTGGAGAAAAATATATATATATGCTATCATTGTAAACTGAGAAAGTTATTATTATTATTATTGGCCTTAGACTAGAGCCTTTAGGTACTCTAGATGTGGACATATGTCGTAAGAATAAGAGCCCTTTCATACTATGCTAGAAAATATGGACATGCTTCCTTTTAAGGTTTAAAGAAAAGAGAAAACTTATAATTTGTAGATTTTTGTTCGCTTATTTTATTTAAGAGATCATTGCATATACTACGAACTTCGGCCCTATACTCATATTAATATTCACATATTAATTTATTCCAATACCTCTAACAAGCAGCACTTGCACAACATTTTAACCTACTTAGCTAGTAACGCATGCTTCAGTAATTTTATGCGACATTCATTAAATTACACTCCAAAAAAATATAACTAAGTCGGTTTTGTAACTATTCGCCATATATTAATAGGTGTCATTTTTTTAACCTCTGCATGTTATTATAAATTAGTGTACCAGACTCTTTGTGGTGTCATCACTGAAAAAAAGTCCGCTACTAATGACCTTATTGGGGTATAGCTTAGTATAGTAATTCACAGGGGAATTCGCGAAATGATTTAGTGGTTCAGCGAAATGAATTTGATTATTAGTGATGCTATGAATACTATCAGTCATTAAATGAATATCCGCAATTAATTGAATAATCGTATTCGTTAAATAGCTTCGTGAAAGTCAAATTTATTCAGAATTCCGATTTGAAACAAGGTTCTCCTCGGGATTAAGGTGTGCATTTACTGGAACGCCTGCATCGCTGACTTAGGCGAAACGATTTCATAATTAATAAATATAACAGAATTATTGGGCATAAAGCCCAATCATATGATACTCTAGATGAAATAAGAAAGAGTTTATTGTACCAAAAAATATTTCATCTCAAATTCTTCCAAATAGTGAAAGTAACTTTTGTATGGAAGGTGGTAAAAGCAGAGGGAAGAGGTTTCTAATTTTTTTATATATGTAGCACCGAACGTAGTATGAAAATGTTTCATGTTGAATTTAAAGTTTGTAGCTTTTATAATTTTTCAGGAAACTGAACAATTTTCGTCAAAATTTATGGCATTTATATGGGAGGTGGCAAAGAAAGTGGGAGGTTTTGGATGATTTTTAATCTGCTTATCAACATCGTAAAGACATTACTTTGTTACAATTTTTAAGTCGATTGCTCTCATATGTTCGAAGGAGAAATACTTTTGTTGAAATTCTAATACAAAAATTTGTATGGGAGGTGGTAGAAGGAATGATGTGAAGCTCATATATTTTTCAGCATTCAGTGCAATTATTAAGGAACAATGTCTGGCAAAATTTGAAGTTTGTACTTTTTCTAGTTTCAATGAAAATCGATTAAATGCTTTTACCAAAATTGCCCATTTGTATGGTAGGTGGTAGAAGCAGGTGAGAATCAAATATTTTTACATAAGTGATATTTATAATAGTATACTTGCCTTAAAATTTAAAGGTGATAGCTTTTACCATTTTGGAGAAAAATAATTTAATTCAAATTTCGAATTTTTGAGAAATTTGTATGGGTGAGGGTAGAAAGAGTGGGGGGAAGTAGATAGTTTTTCCAAAATTCGTTGCAATTATAATAAAATTAATTATGACAAAAATTTGTTCTTTTAGCTTTGCTAATTGCCATGAAAACCGAATAAATACATTTTTGAAAATTGTGCATTTTTATGGGAGGGGGTAGAAGCAGTAAGAGGATCAGATCAATATTTTTCGACGATAATAATATTCACGTCACTATACTATGTCCTAATTTTCAAGTCAATAGCTGAAATAGTTTCGCAGAAAAATCTATTAAATTTCGAATTTCATGAGATTTCTATGGGATGGGGTAGAAGGAGTGGGGAGATGTGGCCCGTTTACGAAGTTACCTTTTTGCTAAAAATTACATATAATAAATTTCAGCACGATAGGTCTAAGCTTTCGAGAGTTATGTTGTAGACAGACGGACAGTCACTCGGATTCGAGGTTTTTGAGCCACAAAAAATATTTCTGTACCCTTGGCGACTCTGTATGAGCATTATTTCTTACCGTTACTAACGGTAAGGCAAACACAATATACTCTCAGATTTCATCTAGAGTATAAAATGTTAGGTGACACAAAAAGCGCCGAAGCTAATAGAAATATTGAAGAGATCCCGCCAAAAAAAATAGAACAATGCGCACTACCACCGTTTTCAGCACAGAATATCCCTTATGGATACAATGAGTAATAAAAATACAATACGATACGTCAGAAATCCAGTTTCGATTTCTCGTAATATTTAGTCAGAATGTATATAAACTTTTCAAGCAATCGAGCTAAACCTTTAAAGTAGTCACTCCCCCACTCCGTTTAACTTCTGCCTTATAAATTTTCTTAAATTTCGAAAATATAATATGCTAAATAATTAATTTCGAATGTCGAATTATCAGAAAAAAACACTTCATTCGTATTTAGCGGATAATGGCTACGCATTCGTATTCGGTAAAGTAGCATTCGTTACATCACTGGCTCTCATCAAAAAATACTTTTGAATTTTCAAAAAACCTTACGGAAAAAATACCCATTTCGAATTTTCTACTGTCTTTTCTTTTAAATGAAAGATCTCCGGATTTCATCTCTTATTTAATGATCGTGGCGTGATAATTATGAATCTGGCCAGTTTGATAACAGTTTCAGCAAAGACCAAAACGTCACAATTAATAAATCAGAACAAAGGGAATCCCGGAAATCTTTGATTTAATTCAAAATTTCATATCCAGTAAACAGTAAAACCAGTAAATTGTATATGTCTGTCCGCTAAAGATCCCAACATTTCTAAAATACACTATCCCCACTTTGCAATAAGGGCTCCTCAAAATTTTACTGAGATTCATAGATAGAGGAATGTTTTCCTAGAAACCTGAGCCTTAAAAAATCCTAAAAAAAAAGGAAATCAAAAAATTAAAATGCGTTGTGAATCTTCTTCTCATTAAGTTACTCCTCTATGAAAATTTCTATTTTTGGGTGAACTCTAAGAATAATTTAATTAATTTAATTAATAGTGAATAGTCGGACATAGAAAAATGCTGGTCCAACAGGACTTACGAGTAAGCTTTCTCTTTTATCTGTTAGCCCTATACTAATTTTTAATCCTGTCAAAAAATTAAAAATTGTTAATGCTAATCCTATTTTTTTAGTTCTGTAGGATTAAAATTACGATCTTGATGTTTTTTTTAATTCCCTGTTTAGGGAGTCAAGATTAACTATTGTGGTCGTAAAAATTTTAAATACATATCCGGTTTTTCACATAGTTGCAATATTTAAGGTTCATGGACTGCAAAAAAGTAGTTTTCTCAGTGGCGTCAGTCTGTCTGTCTTGACAATAACTGGAGTAAATCTTACCAAAAACATAGCAGGACTATGATTGGGCGTAAAGCGTTTTTGATTTTAAGAAATTTTGTAGGGGAAGTGCTGGAGGGGGTGACGACATTGAACTACTTTTTTCGCTAGAGTTGCCACCAAAATGTTTTATATAAAATTTGGAATTAAAAAATTTAATAGGTACTGAGAAAATTTAGTGAAATTGTGCAGTTTGTAGGGGGGGTTGTAGAAGGAGGGAGTTTTAATGGCTTTTTAGAAATAACTAAAAACATCATGTTTTTGACATTTTTTAAATTGCAGATCAGTAGCATTCATACTTTTCAGGAAAATCGATTTTTTGTGAAATTGTTAAATTGTGTCAGATTATATGGGAAGGGGTAGAAGGAGTGAAACTAATCGTCTAATTTTTTTTTTTAGTCTTACTTATAATTCTAAATAAATAATTAGTGCACAATTTGAGCTCGATCAATTTTATACGTACTGAGAAAATTTGTTTGTAGTATTTCATGAAAAAGTGCAGTTTGTATGGAAGGTGGTGGAAGGAGAGGGAGGACTCAAAAAGTTATTATACAGTAGATTGAAATCACCATGAAAGTAGTATATTCCTAATTTCAGATCAATAGCATTTATATTTTTCGAACAAATTCATTTATTGTCAAATTACGAAATTATTTCATTTTGTATGGGCGGGGGTAATCACCTATTTTTTTTTTACTAATAATTATAAATAAATATTTGGTGCACAATTTCAGCTCGATAAATTTTATACGCACTGGGTAAACTGGTCTAGAGCATTTCATGAAAAACTGCAGTTTGTATGGAAGGTGGTTGAAGGCGGAGAACAGAAAGAATTTTTATACAGTAGATTGAAACCATCATAAAAGTATTACTTTCCAAATTTCAGATCAATAGCATTTATACTTTTCGAGTAAATCCATTTATTGTCAAATTACGAAGTTGTGTAATTTTGTATGGGAGGGGTGGAGCGATTTAGCCCGTTCACGAACTTGACCTTACTTTTTTGTCAAAAACGACGTGTACAAAATTTGAACTATCTATCTCAACGCGTTCTCAAGCTAGAGAGGACACGGACGGACGGATGAAATAAAACCACACGCAGATTACATCTCGATGCACATCTAATAAACTGTGAAAGTTTCATTACAATCGGTTTAGCCGTTTTTGCGTGAAAACCGGAAAGACAGACAGACAGAGAAAATTTTTAAAAACGTTTGTTTCTGCTTAGTTATTGCTAAAATAATGCAAAAAACTTATTTATAGCCATTTATAAGCAAATAACAGACAGACACTACAATTATGTTTATATGTATAGATTTTAGGAATTTTCTTTTTTTTTTCATTTAATAAGAAATAAACAATAAATAATAGAATAACAAAAATCATTCGTATGAAAAAAAAGATTTCCGGATTCTACACTTTTATGCTTTATTATTCGCGGTGTTTCGGTCTCTGCTGAGACCTTCCTTTATCAGCAGAGACCGAAGCGTCACGAATAATAAAGTGTAATAGTGTAGAATTCGGAAATCTTTTTTTTCAATTCGAAATGCACTGTGGAAACATTCACGAAACCATCACTCGTATGAGTTTGTAATACATTTACAATACAATTATTATTTTTTACTTAAATGAAAATGTTGTGTTTTATAAGCAAACAATTTTTGCGAAGTCGATTGAATATCGAACTTTACATTTTCGAATATCCTTAAATCAAAGCCTTAATAAGTTAACTGGCTTAATGACAATGTGATTGGCTGATTGGTTTTGAAGTTATTAACACTTTCATGCAAGAAGTTTGTAAAAAATAATAAAAATATAAATTTTATAAACAATTTTTCATTTTTATTTTGTGAGAAAGTGTTAATTTTTTCCCATAACCAAAACATTAACATTTTCACGAAGGGAAATGGCTAGAAAGTTGCCCAAAGCTCAACTTTTTTATTAAATAATATACATAACATTCTGAAATAGCTCTTTTTGACAGAAAATGCTTGATTTTGACTATAAATTCTTTGCACATGTAAATGATATTGTTCGCCCATGTTTTTTATTAGTAAAAGATTCATTTGTCTTAAGTCGAAAAATAAAAATAAAAATAATTACGCTAATAATTAGATTTTGTGACCATTTAAATGTACATTGAATTTTTATAGTCAAGTGCTTTCCAGTCAGCTAGTCGGATGGCTCTTTTTAAAAATTTTATCACTAATTTCCGGTATTTATAGCTCCTTATTAGAGAAATCGTAAAAGCTTGAAAAATATTTTCGTTATTTTTTTTTTCTAATTAATAAAAACATATAATTCAGCAACGACTTGTGAACGTGTAATACAAAAAGAATTTCACTTCAGTGAAGCCTTATGAGCCTTTTGTGTTGAATAGGATCTGAACAAAAATTTTTCCTGTAGGTTATTTTCAAGAAAATCAGTTCGACACTGAAATCAACAAAAATTTCCTTTTTATATTTATTTTGCAGGGTTTATGCTGCGGCTTTAATTGCTCTTCAGTTGATTCGTCAAATGTGCACAGTATTTTGAAAAGATTTCAGATTTCGTGTAGTACCGGAAAAAAATTCAGCTCAAAATAAGTTCCTTCGTTTGGCTTCAGCAAAAGCAATCTGTTATTCGATTCTCTATTAAATAGTGTTTTTCTTAAAAGATAATATGGAAGACTGATATTAAATGCGTTATGCAGAATATTTTCTGGAATTACAAAATTTAAAAAAAATTCATCCACTTGCGTTATACCGTATTTTTTGAGCAGTTCAATGTCATTCATATGATTGGAAGTTAACACATTATCGGACTGGCTAAAATTTCAGACTTTTCAAGGATGGATTGCCCTTTATTGGAACTTGCGTGGTTGACGTCTTATGTATAGTTGAATTAGCAACTAACTTCATTGCATGGTTCCAAAGTATTATCCCAGCTAATGAATGAATCATCCTCCAGTCACAAGAATGTAAGCCGTCTTGGACTCTTGGTTCTACAAAGAATGTATCGATGCCATTCAGGCAAAAAACAAGCGTTTTAAACTTTGAAAGTCAATCAAACACCTGCTAAAAGAGAACAGTTTAATGTGTCAATAAATGTCTGCGAATCCGAACTTGTTAAATTTGAGCTTGACCAAAAACTTCAACGGAAGATCCTTGATCGCCCCAAATGCTCGAGATCTTACTGGTCATTTGTCAAAGCGGCCAACAGTAGTTTTAGTTCAACACCTCCACTCATTGATGGTGACTGCGTAGTGATTTACCCTGTAAATAAAGCTAATTTATTTCCAATGGATTTCGCAAAAACCATAAAATCTACAAGTCTGCTCGTCCTGATGGTATCCCCAATTACCCCTAAAAATGTCCTTTTTCTCTATCCAAGCCTCTTCGCAATCTTTTCCATCTATCTTACTCTTCTGATTGCTTTCCACGAATATGGACAGTGGCAAATGTTTAGCCAATCTCCAAGAAAGGAAGCAAAGTGAAGCCGCTATCAACTACCAGTTAGCCATTACTTCAGTGGCCTCGAAGATAATGGGAACTGTTGTCAATCGTAAAATTGTTCAATATTTATAGTAAAATCACCTATTCGACGATTGTCAATATGGATTGCGATCGAGAAGTTCTACGGGAGACTCCTTAGTCTATCTGACCGAACGTTAGAATTCCTGTATCTCAAACATGGCGAAGGTCAAAATCTTGCACTATACATTGCAAAAGCTTTTCACTGAGGTCGGCATGATTCCCTTTTAGTTAAGCTGACAACTATCAGCCCTTGTACAATGGATTACGAGTTTCTCAGCGCACTATATATACAAGTTGAATTAGATGGCGTTTCATCTGTTTCCTACCCAATCGATTCCGATGTCGCCACGATGTCGCCAGTTTTATATCCTACTCCATTCCTCATATTAATCAACGATCCTCTATCGTCAACTCTCAATCCAATTCACAGTTTAGCACATCATAATATTCTTGATCATTTCTACGAATTTAAGTCTGTTGCGGATTCACGCAAGCATTATGTAGCTAACAAACGCAGCTAGTTACACTGTTCGCTGAACTTGTGAATTCAATTTAATCCAGGAATGGGGCAGGAATTTACTGCCAAAAAACACAGTTCTCTCATCTATCCCTCAAGCGTGATGTTCTGGCGTCGTCCTACAAATATATCCTTTGGCAGCGTACAACTTTACTCTTCATAAGATTTTTTTTTACAGAATAACCTGTGTTATAGGCAATTTTGGCCCTTATGTGCAATGCACAAACACAGTCATGGAGGGAAGAAATGGGATTGGGAAGGTAGGGGAAGGGGAGTAAGAACGACCGTAACGAGTGGAGAATCTGGTATATTTTTCAGCTGTGTTGGCGGCTGCTGACAAATATTTGCAGATATTATGGGTGATTGAATGAAAGAAAGCGAATAGAAACCATCTACTGAGTATACAGTACTTCTTGAAGTGGAACTGTTTCACTTTTACATCGTTTGTCGTTTGTTAAAAAAACTTCTGCCTGGAGTAGGCATCGAACCCACGGCCTATTGACTGTGAACGCTGCCCACTACGCCACGGAAGCCTCTACTATCCTCAGCATAAAGATTAATAACCAACATCGAGAGCAACTTCAAAGATATCTTTGAAATTGCTCTTGAAGCCTCCAAAAATCATGGTATTAAGAGATATTTTACGCATTCCGATTTTTCTAATATTTACAAAGCATATGTTTGACCTCGCTTATAGTACAATTCGCATATGTATTTGGGCTGGGTCACCCAAAACACATCACGCGTTTCTCAGTCTTATCCAGAAATATGCATTCAGCCTGATTAGAGCTCAGATCATCATGCCTTCCGCAGACTCCCTCGAGCACTGCAGAAATGTCGGAGAACTCATCATTTATCATCGCTACTTCCATGGAACTCTGAGCATTAATTCCTCCTCTTTCGAATTTCCTCCGTCATACTCAAGCTGAACACGCAAATGAGTTTTCCTTCAAATCTTATTCCTTCCGAATAATGAAATCTAGGCAATCTTTCATTTCTCGAAATGCAAAACTGCAGAACGCGTCACCAGTTCGTGTTTTTCCTAAAGAGTATAACCCGTATTGCTTCAAGAGTAATGTCCACCAACACTTTCGCCCCTCCCCTCCCAAACTCCTTTAATGCACATTATACTCCTCCCTGTTCGATCTCAATTGCACATTGTATTAAAGGGTGATCCCCTAAGTTGATCTCAGTGCCCTGAACAAAATATCCTTTGACGGAGCGGACATTCTCGAGCATAAAATGAAATGAAAGAAAGCAACTCGGACAGTTGATACGATAAGTCAGATTATCTTTTATTAACATGATACAAATCATTTTTCTCCTGTCAGATAAGGAATGTAAATGAATAAACTAAATCCTAGCGTAGATTGAATTGTTGAATGTCAATTCAATATAGAATAAATCCAGATAGGCCGGATCTAATATAACACAAAATTATTTCGAGGTCGAACCAGAGAATGAAAAATGTTTTCAAAGTTTAAAAGCTGAATTCAAACATTTTATTAGCTTTAACTACTGTATACGCGATATGTGGCACAAAAGCTAATTTCCAGACAATTAAAAGATCAATATCTTTGACTTCATTTCCATTCTGCAGGCTATTAACTCCAATTTTTGGTAAAATTGAACTGAGCTATTCGAGAGAAAATCTTAACATCGTCAGCAAAAAAAAATAGGCAGGAACAGAAATCAAAGATGAAACTAATGTTATTTATGAAGAGAATAAACAATAAAGGACACAAATGGCTGCGGTGTGGAACCCCAGATACCACAAAAAATGACTTCAATCAATGCCCACTAATTTCAACTGCTTCCTATTGGGTAAATATTAGGATAAGCACCTAAGGAGGTTCAAATGAAACTCAAGAACCCGGTATTGAACCACGTCGAAAATCGTTTGGAAATCTGTATACATATATAACTTCAACTTGAAAACCATTCTCAATAGAATCCACTCAAAATTTGTAAAATAATAATAATTAATAATAATAATAATAATTTATTTCGTAAAATCATCCGTGAGCATAGCTCGTATGGATTGTATTTATAAATTACATTTAGTGATTTGATGGCAAATAATGAATAAAGAGAAAATGCAAAGTGAGCAAGAAAAATTAGATATTAAATAGGAAAAAATAAAATAAAAATAAGATGTAATAGCAAGTGTTAAAAATGAAAGAAAGAAGTTAATGTAATTTAAATTTGAATTAGCTAAATTATGAGCTTAAGTTTAATAAATATTCTTTTGATTTAGATTTAAATTTATCTGGATCCGTCTTGATCGTCTGTGGAAGTTCATTGTAGTTTTTAATCGACCTAGTCATTATCCCATTTGCGCCATATCGTGTAGTGCGCGCAGTTTCAAGGTAGATGTCATCTGTCCGTCTGGTATTGTAGCCATTGTTATCGCTGTGATATTCCAAAATTAAGTTCGTATTTGTGAGATGATTTTTTATCAGATTTATTTGATTCGCGGATTCCAGATGGTGCAGTTCTTCTAGAGTAAGATGATGATGAGACTGATGGATAGTTTTTGTTCGTTCTCTTTTGTTAATGCTGAATAAGTTTTTTATAGCTTTGTTTTGTAATCGTTGAATTGGGATAAGCTTAGATTTAAATGCTGAGCCCCAAATAACTATACTGTATTGAATGTGACTCAGAAATAGTGAATGCAATATAACGCTCTTGCGTACGTCAGGAACATTCTTGCTTATCCTTTTGAAGATACCAGCTATCGGAGCAATTTTTTTTCCTGATGGATTGAATATGAGAATCCCAGGTGAGTTGCGAGTCTAAAATGATTCCGAGATATTGAAATTCATCGGTTTTTGCAATTTTTTCGTGGTTGAAGTTTATATCAAGCAATGATGAATCGTTAAAAAGCATGTATTTTGTTTTCCTAACATTAACAATGAGCTTGTGTGTACTTGTCCATTGGTTTATTTGCTCGAGGTCCATGTTAATTTCTCGTTCTAAGGCGTCTAGACTTGTTGCTGCATTGGTTAGTACGATGTCATCTGCATAGAGGGATATGTTGCCATTTAACTCAAGGGTGGTTATGGAGTTTGAGTATAGATTGTAAAGTATTGGTCCTAAGACACTTCCTTGCGGGACACCTGTGACAACTGGAAGTTTTGAGCTTTTTAAATTGTCGATTTCAACATATTGCAACCTTTCAGTAAGATAAATTTTAAACCATGAATATGTTATACCTCGAACTCTTACAGCGAATAACTTTTTAAGTAAGATATCGTGATCTACCATGTCAAAAGCTTTTGATAAATCGATGAAGACAGCAATAGTTAATGTGAAGTTGTGAATTGACCCGGAACGAAGTCATGTTCAGAATTACAAATCGATTCCTTCATTAGGAAATATGTTTTATCCGTCACAATAACTTCGAATAATGTAGGTACAGAAGAAAACATTGAAATCGGTCTATAATTTTCAACAAGGTACTTAATGCCTGCTTTGTAATGGTCAAATTAATATTTTCCACCAGACGACAGCAATTTCTTGAAAATTAGAGCTAAAGAGTGGTATAATGAAGACGAGAACTTTTAAGGACATGAAATCGAATAAAAATCTGCGTCTTTTTTACGGTCAAGATTATTTAAGGCTGATCGGATATCATAGATATCGCCTAGGTCTGTAAAGATGTTCAAAGAGCGGAAATTGCAATATGAGGAAGAAGGACTTAATGTATGATGCAAAGAGGTCACAAATTTCTGTCTTTAGAAGAAATACTCAGTTATTCCATCGGCTTCGTAAACTACGATTATTTCCGCTTTAAAAAACCTAATAATTAAATGACATTTTGATTAATTTCAGACTCTATACGCCGTATATTCAACCGGATCGTTTTGCTTGCAAAAATAAAGATTTTTTCATATGCACTTTTTCCTTAATTGAATTTGTTTCTTTTTGTGAGTTGACTGAACGTTGAGTCATCAGTTTAAATGCAAGCAAAAATTTTATTTTAATATTCTAGGTGAAATCTGCAAATATTATAAGTTTGCTGTCAAGCATGAGGCCAAACAATACGACACGGAAAATAAATGGAATACACAGAAGTTCATATTACTGCTCTAAATTTTCAAAATCTTGCGACCGTCCATCCATCTAAGTTCAGAACGCGTTGAGCTAGAAAGCTTTATTTTGAACACCTCATTTTAAGCATAAAAAAAGACAAGTTGGTTCCACTATGTCTACCACCTCATATGCAAAATTGTATAACTTCTTAATAATTAAATTTTTTGGAAAGTATGAAAGCTGGTGTAAAATTTGGAACTTGTCATTTTAATAATGATTACAGCTATGTGTGTAAAATTGGATTTGATATATTTTGAAAGCATCTGGAATGAGTTGAAACTAAAAAGATCAATCTCCCCTTTCCTTCTACCACCTTCCATACGATAGGTCAATAATTTGATTTATATCAATTCCCGAGGTAATTTTGCTTCAATTAGATACAATTTGCTTTTGATTGATATTCTCTATGACAGAAAATACTCGAATACCAGTACAAAATATAATAATTTATTAAAGCCCAAAAAAAAACGATTTCATCTAGAGTCTCGTTTTACTGGCAATAGTAATTCTGCTTTGTTTAACAATACGGAGGGGCAATAGGAGAGAAATTTGATATTGATAAATGAGATCATAGTTTTAGAGAACAAATAATTTAATTTCAATTAAATATTTCTCAACCAATATATGCCCGCACATATGAGGAACTGATGTACCGAACATCTATATTTTAATCTTCGTTGCGTGTAATTTACAAAAAAAAAATATTCCGAACAATCAGCAAAATTCTACTGCAACAAATTTAAAAAAATAACATTGTTTTTAGAAACTCAGACCTTTCATTTGACGCATACAAAGTTAAATTTGACCCATGAAATTAGTTTTGATCCCCTTTTTCTAACTAAACAAATGATAATCATAAATTTCTAGAGCAGAATGGCTCAAAAATATTTCAGAAATCATTTTCTTTATAAGTATGTTCCAAAGTATCAGACGAAAACATTTCTAGTCCAATCATCCAATCCGAATTATGATACTGTTGCAAGTTTTAGTTTTGCTAAAATTACTCTAGAAATAAACCAATTTGCTCTAATTTATTTCGATTCGCATTTAAGCCAATCATTACTTGATTGCTTGTTATTATCCAGAAAAATTACTAAATATAGGTAACAAAATAAAGAATGATAGGCATGAAATTAAGAATAAATTTCATTCTTCTCACAATACAATTTAATATAATCTCCCTAGACAACACAAAAAATAACATATAAATTTATTTAGGTTAATATTACAGCAGACTTGCTAACACCATTCAAAGTTACAAAATTTATTTGATATTTATGTTAAAAAAAAATGATGATTCCACGAATTTTCGGCAATAACACGAGAAACGTGTTACGCGTTATTTTAAGGCCGGTTCTTCGAAAACGGAAACCCATTTCGGAATTCAAAGTTAAGCAGTTTTAATATGCGACCTTGCCAAGGAGATCTGTAAAAGTCTTTCTACTGTGATTTAATTCGGTTGTATTTTCGATTTCATTTGCATGAATATTAATGCCATTTTTTTAAATATTAATGAAAAGTTCTTCGAAATTGTCCATGACTACAAAAATAAGATACGTTAGTTCTACAAAACGAATAGTCTGACCTTTTGTGGCATAATTACTAGAATTTCATTAATCGTATGAAGAAAATTCAATTCATTTTTGTAGTGTGCAACTTAGCCTCCAAACAAAATTCTTGTAGACTCTACAAAATTCATTTTATGTATTTACGGTAGGCATGCCACATTTTGTTCAAGGCGATCATCTTTTCTTTTCCAGTACTCGTAAATATTGTTCAGATTGAAAGTGAATTTCTTTTCGTTTTTTTTGTATATAGTAATTCGCAGTAAATGTCTACCGCAAAAGTATCCACAAGAGGTGATTACAATCGTAACCATTTGAGTTGTCTCTTGGAAAGAAATAATTACAACTACAATTCACTCAAGTTCGTTTTAAGAAGCACATTCCGTTCCGCATGGGTGGCGTTTTCACGACAGCAAACCACTCTAAGGAAACTTATATTTCCTTAGTAATATTCTTGTGCTGCTGACCATAATCAGACCGCATCTGGTCTGTAATTGTAATATAATGATTATATGGGCATGCTGTAGTACAGACGAACTTTTACACATGATCCCGTGTCTCAATACCAGTTTCTAACTGCAAACTGGTTATAACTTAAAGCGTTTTGAAGGAGAAAGAAACTGGTGCAGACTAAAGTGGCCGGCGGCAACTACGGCAAGCATGGAATATACGAGTATATGGAATGGAATATACGAGTATAAGTAATGGACATTCGAGTAATGTCGTTTAATTGTTATTCGCTCAAGGTTTCCCATATACGTCGCTTTGTTGTTTCTTGATCTGCAATCGAACCATCTTATTGAGGTGAGAGGAAAGTAAGAGTGACCATCATATAAATGCTGGCAGAAAGAAAAAAAAACGATATAACAAATCGAACGAATTATCGGCATTCTTCCTATACCGACAGTTGCCTCAAAATTTTAATGCCATAAGACTTACCTTACCTTTTAAATGCCACGCAAATGCATCTCACGTTTATGGAAATGGGAATTCATTAAGAGCTTATGGTTTAGCAACACACTATTAAGCTAAGTCTGTAGGATTACCGTCGAGAATTCCAAAGTCAAGAGTTCGAACAGCGTTAAATCGCGAAAATATTCAAATCAAGTTTCTGGCTTAAGTCTTTCGTTTGAGTTACATACAAAACGCTAGCAAGTTCGAATATGGCGCTTATTATTTTTATGGTCTTTTTACAGTTTCACTATCCTTAACCTGAGTTGAGTGTAGAATTCAAAACTGATTTTTTTTTTATCATGTTCCTTGAAAAAAAAACGCTTGAACCATTTCTCACCTTATATCGTAATTCCTGCGAATATAATAAAGGTAGAAATTTATGATTGCACAGAATTAGTTCAAATAGTCATATCGTGAACCTTGGCAATTGATTGCAATTATTTCTCCTCGTGTCACACTTCTAATGCCAGTTATGACTTCCTTATGCAGTTAACTTTCGAAAAACTTTAATAACCAGGCGGTAACGAGCTTTTCTTCGGTCGAATAGTTTATAAATTCAAATGCAACATTCAACGAACATTACAGCATCGAATTACAAAAAAAAAAGATTTTGGCTATAATTTCGCATAGTAAATCGCGTTAGGTGAAATTTCCATCGATATAGCGAAAATAAGGTGCTAAATGTCATCGGGTTACACGCTACACGAGCATGGGACAAATAACCGTGCACATGTATAAGAAAGCTAAGGCGTATTACATTTCAGAAAAGTTGTATCGATCACCTATGATGTTACTCAATAAACTTGTGCTCCTCCCAGGCCGTTAAGACTCTTGAGTTATGGATTTGGTGCACCCAAAATTTTTGCACACGGTTAAGTAACCGTAAGAGACGCACATGATAATATCGAATAATAAGTGTATCTTGAATATTATGCCTATTGCAATAGATAACGCTCGACTGGCTCGGAGCGTTATATTAAATATTTGACATTTTATTGTAAAGCAAAAAAAAAAAAAGTTATTAATTATTATTAAGATCCGTTCGAGCGTGACCTTAACAAGCCGGTTGGTTTAATTCAAAAATTTTTAAGCGCAATGCCAAACGGTTTATTAGCGATTTTCATTATAACTTTATGAACGGTACCAGTAATCTGTTCGTAAAATTATAAATTCGATGTAAATTAAATAAATTTGAATTGTTTATTGTGGTACATGCATATAATGAAGGTGTCATAACCTTAAAATAATAATAAAAACAGACCGTTTTGTATGCGGATATAATCATGGACTATTGTTGCACAATTTTATTGCACAAAAATTATTTGAATTTATGGAAATAAATTTGCACTTGTAGGCTCAGATAGGTTTAAAGGAATTTCGAAATGATTGTATGGCAGCATATTATTTAGATGTGAGCTATGTATTTGTACAGTTTTAGAAATATGAACAGCAGTATAATTGTTACAAAATAAACTTAATAGTTGGCTTCATTCACATTTAAATTTAGCCAAATTATATTATAGACCTTCTAATTAGTTAGTTATCGTAATGAACAGGTGAAGTTTTCCATGCTATCAAGATGGGAATAAAAAAAAATAAGTTAAAAAACCTAAGGATACAAAAAGTATAAAAGAATTAAAATTTCGTATAAAGCCCAATATTCGATTGATGTATACATAGAACCATACCTTGTTTTTTTATGTGACACCGGAACTTGAGGGGTGTCCCTTTTGTACCGAAGCACAGCACCGGTGAGGTGGGAAGGATTTTGGCTTTTGGGAATTAAGGGGCTAGTGATGGAAGTGGTTATAAATACTTTTCTTGAATTGTTGAATGTTGCATCTGGGAATACTTAAATGGACAGCAAGTTTCCATATTCGAATATTCCGGTTTGAAAACTAATCAGAAAATTTTACAGCGCAACCGAAGATAGGTTTAAAAGAAGATGCGTGAATCAGCTCATGTATAATGGGAAAGATAATTTTATGGCATGAGACCGCCGCGGCTGGCGCGTATATGGCGTAATCTGGAAGCATAACTCTAACACACTCTTCGCTGTAAATCAGGCTTCCAAGTGCTCAATAGTTTCTGGTTTATCGTCGTAGATATAGAATTTCACACATTCCTAGAGAAAAAAATCTAATGGCGTCCAATCGCACGAACGATGTGGCCAGGTCCATTTCGTGAAATTAATCGATCATCATTCTTTCAGTAATTGTAACGCGCGCTATGTGGCATGTTGAGACCACAAGTCTGCGACATTAATGCCTTCCAACTGAGGTACAAAAAAGTTAGTAATCGTGTCTCTGTACCGCTGACCGTTGACTACAACGTTCTGACCATCATCATTTTTTAAGACATGTATTTCGACCATGACTAGTGGATTATCATCGCTCCAAATACGGCAATTCTGCTTATTGATATAGCCATTTAGCCAAAAGTCTGCTTCATCACTGAACAAAATCTTCAAATGAAATTGTAGATCAATAGCAATGCTTCCTTCGGCCCATTCACCAAATGTACGGTACAAACGATGATCGTATGGCTTCAATTCCTGTACAAGTTGAATCTTGTAAGCACGTAAACCAAGATCTTTACGCAAAATTTTCCATAAAGTTGACACAAGTTTAATTGTTGAGTACGATGTCGAATTGATGCACTAGGATCTAGGCAATATTGGAATATTATGTACGATGGAATTCTTCAACTATCATTGCCGCAAGGAGTCAAAAATTAGAGACTGACCAAAGTCCGCTGGTTTAGAATTAACTGACCACAAAACGGAGGCTGTTCTAATAACAAGTCGAAATAAAATTGAAGACATGACATTCAGGTCGGCAATCAAATCATCAGATCCAAAGAAGCAATTAAATATGTAGGACTTATGCTCGATAATAAATTAAATTTTAAAGTTCACTTAGACCTCGCAAGCAAAAAGGCGTCAGAAATGCAAGCAGCCGTTTCCCGAATACTGCCAAACATCGGTGGACCAGGATATGCCAGAAAGATTCTACTTTCCAGAGTAGTCAGCTTGGTCCTCCTATACGCTGCTCCGGTTTGGGCGGTGGCTTTAGCGACAAAGGAAATAAAGAAAAAGATGTCATCAACATATAGGCTCTGATAAGAGCAATCAGCGGTTTTCGAACAATATAATATGTGTCAAAGCCGAAATAGTCCCCATTGACATTCTTGCGAATGAGATGCTAAGGATCTACGAAAGAAGATCTTCGATCCAACAAGAGGCAGCTGTTGCCAGAAAAATAAAAGAAGAGGAAATGGCAACATCAATAGCTATGTGGCAAGTCGGGTGGGACAACACTACAAAAGCCAGATGGACTTATAAGCTAATCCCCGCAATTGAGGTCTGGACAAATCGAGTATATGGGGACTGCAGCTATCACCTCACGCAGTTCCTATCAGGTCACGGCGGCTACCGCAAATACCTACACAGGTTCGGACACGATAGCTCGCCTCTTTGTCCCGATTGCCCAGATCAAGAAGAAGACACAGAACACGCGGTTTTCAACAGCAGTCGCTTCGCAGAATGGAGAAATAATATGTCGAGTCCACTATTCATCACAGAATATGTGATGGAATCAGAGGAAAATTGAATGAAAATTTGCACACTCGTAACGAATTTGCATCATTTTGCAAATTCGTTACGAGTGTGCAAATTTTCGGAGAATCGAGAGAGAAAGGAGAGCAGAAGTATAAAGATCACAGCATAAACGATTCACATACGTGATCCTGACAGAGAACTGTCAGCCGATATGTGCCTGCGTACTTCTTCTAAGTAATATTACGCCGTCCCGCAGGGAGAGTGGTTGAAGTCTCTGTGCGGGAGTGTACGCAGGCACATATCGGCTGACAGTTCTATGTCAGGATCAGGTATGTGGATCATGCATACCAATGGTACGGGCTATTGGTATCTAATGAAGATTCCACACCTCGCTGGCGGAACAAGAATCACAAAAAAAGACTTGGAACATCATCAACACTACGCGGCATACCATCAATCGTGTGTGCACACTGTACGACATTTTACGGGATGTGTATTAGAGTAAACGTATTGCAAAAACGACCCATAGTTTCTCGAATTAATCGCTCTGATGGACGATTACTATTACGATCTCGAATTGAACCATATAGTGATTTCTATTCGGCAAAAAAATGTGACCCGTTTTTGCCCTTAACATTTTTTCTAGCAGTTCCGATGTTCTATTGTAAAAAAAAATTCTGCCCTGCTAGAAAAATGGTTTGCGTACTAGGTAAAACTTGACCTGAAAATGTACATTTCTTGCCCCGAATTTTCGGCGATGCAACTCAATTGACCTGTAATGTACAACATGAAAAAAATAAATCCTTTGACAACATCGGCAACAAATTCTAACGGATAGATCTTACTTAAAAGGACTTAATACTTTTCAGGAAGCTTGCGATATGAGTGCATACGTAACTTTTCTTAATTTTTCCAAAATCTTCACAGGATCGTTTAGAGCTAACAAGACAAATTAAACCGGTTTGTTTTGACAGTTTCGAAAGGCAATCAGATGTTCAGTGTGTTTCAGCCAACATGATAAAAAAAATGCAAAAACTTGCACTTAAAGTGTTCTATTGTAAATTGACCTGACTGACGGAACTGAGAAAAATGAGTGCAAAACTGCAAAAATTTTGCATTTTAAAGGGCAAAAACGGGTCACATTTTTTTGCCGAATAGAAATCACTAATAGTTTTCAAAATAGATTTGAACAATTTGTAAACGTTGCTCCGGCGTGAGTCTATTCATGGTGAACTGCCAACCTAAACTAACCTCAAAGCAACCAGGAACTGTCAAATCGGCTTTCACTGAAAACAGTTTTGCCAATTTAATGTTCTTCGCCTCTAAAAATAAACACCCTTTAAATTGTTAAAAATCCAGAAATATGGTGTTGGATTAACGATGACACGTACCTCTGCGTCTGTATCCCTCGATTCTTTACGAATATGAATTGATTAAGGATACGACAGTCAGCGTGATTTTCATGAAAGTTCCAGTATATACCGAATTGCAAGCTATGTATCTCGGTCGCCTTTTGAATGACGGTATCCGCTTGAAACGCAACTCCACGTTGAAAATTAAGCAACAAGTTCCGATAATCTCTACCCGCGTTTTGGACATCAACCACTACCTATACATTTAATCCGAAGGGATCTCAACCATAACAGTATTGATTGTTCCTCCTCAAGTCGCATCAGTCTCTCATCTACTTACGCTACCCTCTCTTTCACCTCTAAATGATTGTTTTGGTACCCTTTCGATCGCTACTTTATACACATAATTGCTGGTTCAGAGTATTTCACTACCTCCGATCTTAACTGTCATCTGCTTCAACTATGCGTCACATGTAATCGTTTGCCACTTTCATCTGCCTTTGATACTACGTATCACCCATCTATCCATGTACCCTTCTTTTGGTTCAAATTTCACTTCAACCAGACTGGACTAATTCGCTTTGTATATCACAATAATATCTGGCACAATGATTTTCATTTGCTTCTGTCCGTTATTATCATTCGCATAATGATGCTTTTTTGTCCTATTAAACCAAAGATTCAGCTTTCCATCTGCATTCGTAGTGGAGATATTTACAAGTGTAGTTTTTGACTCTAGTCCTCGCCACGCCTCTACCTTCCACACAATACTCCCCAAAATATTAGTGCTCTAAGGGTTTTGGAGTGGTGGTTGGATGGGTATAGACAGGGTAGGCATCTGATCGGCATCGCCTAGTATTGTAACTATCATATACACATCAATTGTGCTCATCATACCTCCACACGGTAGCCACCGGGTACTGGTCTTGTCCATCCGGACTTGACTTGCTGAACTGATAAGTGCGATTGCTAATGAAACATAAAAATTCTAGCACTATAATAATATGGCCCTCCAAGTTGGGGGTTGGGCGATGTGCTAACAACGCATCCTCGGAAAAACTTGTTTCGAAACCTGATCAGGAGGCTAAGGTCCGATTTGGGCTGTAGCGCCATCGTAAGTAAGTAAGAAAGGGTTTTGGAGATATGAGTTGCCAAGGTTTAAAATGCGTACATACAGATGGTTATTAGTACCCCCTATCGTGAAATAATAATGGGGTACTTTGATAATCGTCAAATCCACTAAAAAACGAATGTCTAAAAAAAAAAAAATTTTGAGAGAATTGGGTGAGAGTGGTCGCAAAAAAATCAGATTCCGCTTCCTACAGATTACTATTGTTTTTGAACATAACTGCTTACACCAGAAAAGAAAGCTATAAGCATATAACTTTAAAAAAAAATCACTAAAACTCTATTTTTACCCGGATCGAAAATCGTTGTATGACAAATTTGCGGGCAAAAAAAAATTTTGTATCCATTCGAGCAGCACATAAGCTCGAATCTGTATTTTGATTAATCATATCAATGTCTTAGAATAGAAATTAATTGAATCATAAAAGGACTGCGCATATGGGGAACTGATGTATCCGGACCGCCAGACACTTAGTTTTTATGCATTTTTAGACTTAGTTATGAAATTCAACGACAAATTTTCAGGGAATCCAATTTATTTCTTCTGTGTCGATCACAATACTTTATTATTAAAATAATAAAGTAAAATGCAAAACAAATCGCCGTATGTGTGCGCTCAGCATAAATGTAATAACACCTAAGTCTTTGAAGATAGAAAGCTCATTTCTGGGGTTGATCTCAAATGGACTCCAATTTTGGGAAGCGTAGCGGTTAAGGGGTAGCGGTAGGAGGTGTAGAACCGAAAACTACAACTTCAAATATCTCAGCTAGGCCTGTAGCTAGAAAACTGAATATCGAAAAGTATATAGAGGGGTTTGTTCAAAAATAATTTAATTAAACATTGAAGTATCGAAATGGAAAAATTTTAATTTCGTCAAAATGTAGGCCCATATGGTTTATTATTATAGTGGTGAAGTTGATAATTTTTTGAACGTTTATTACATTGAACAATGGATCGAACAATGCTATTTATACATATTATTATCGTCATCAATGGCGCTACAGTCCAAGTCATGCCATGCCTTGGTCTCCTGTATACTTCTTCTTCCTTTTGCTCGGTGTAATAACCGCGTCCTCCATGTTGAAAATTTCAGAAGCGATTTGCTATCTTCGTGTTTCATATTATTACTCTTTGGTCAAAATTTTAAGGCGACAGTTTTGAAAAGTAAAATAAAAATTTTAATTTCAAAATTTCGTGAATTTTTTGGATAGGGTAGCCACAACCATACCTTTGTTTGTTTAACGTGGACGCTCGACGCAAAGACAGTTGTCTTTCGCAACATGGATTAGTTTTGTGACACCAAACAATAACGCCCCTGGTCTGTACTGATTAGCCGGTTCAACAATCACACTGGTAAGTGGAAGACCTATTCAAAATCTTTTGTTTGGGTCATAGAATCTGGTTGATCACGCAAACCAACGTCTACAACGCAGCGCCCTCAGTTCACAACTTTTTTTTTTGGATAAACCCACCATTCAGGCTTCCTCCAACAAAATTTGCTTTTCCGCCCAGAGGAAAGCTGTTCCCTCGCCTCCATTCACAACTTTTTTTCCTGGAAAACCCAATATTCGGCAACAAAGAGACGAAAAGCTTATATTTAAATTTATGTTTTTTTTTTTTAATTTATAAATCTAGCGGTTTCATATGTTGAAAAAATTGTTAGTACATAAAATTGCATGCTAACAAATTATTATGTATCAACGCATTAAATATAAAATTTTAATGCTAAATCTAGCATTGAACATGGTGAAATGACCACAATGAAAATAAATTTGATTGATGATTTGATTAGGTCTTAAAGTTTTTTTATAAAATCAACAAATCTACCGTTGCCATTTTTTATTGCAAAAGCATTTATCTGCAGCTGATGAAATATTATTATTTTAATGACAACCCCCCTCCAAGATTATCTTTTTACTTTTTGGACAAGTTACGAGCCTCCACTAATAAAAGTTACTTACAGATTACTTTTAAGCCAGAATTGCCCTCTAACACTCGAAAGACTCACAATTAATGTAATTTCCAGGATTATTATCTCATAAACTAATGCAGCACACAATATATTTAAAATAAAACTCGTTATACATTTTTAAAGAATGCAAAAAAATACAAAAAACATACAAAAATTATGTAACAGATTATTAATTACTTTGATACACGTGGAGTATTGAACAGACTCCAAGATAACTTTTTTTGTGTAATATGTAGTTGAAACTTAGAGTTAAAAAAAATTAGTTTTCACCAAAAGTTTGGATTACAAAATACTAATTAAATGAAAAGTTTTCAATCGTTCGACAAAACTACCGTAAATTTCAATGTTCTAAATATCCTTCCAATGTGAGTGATTCGGTATTTCTTGTTCTGAAATCCCATCTAGGCCAGATCTGAAAAAGAAATTTCGAGAAAAACGCCTCCAAGGTTTTGGTTATTGCCTTTTTTTTTGTTCTCTGGAAACCCTTTGGTAAAATGCTTCTCTTCTAACAATAATTCAGTAACACAAATTGTGTTTTAAAGTTTCAAAACTCTAGTTTAATGCAGACGAAAAAATTTCTTGCAACCTATCCTTTGTCATCTTCTCTTGTAATAATGTGATAATTTAGGAATAGCTTCGAATTAACTTACTCGAAAATCCCAAAATCCAAAGCTCAAATTATTCTACTGCACTGCACAGATTTTTTACTTTTGTAGAAAAGGAGACTTCAAGATAATGTACTGTCAACACTTTGAGGGACATACTTACATTTGTAGTTAAGTGTCGTTTCAGATAACATTCGGAATTTAAAACATGTCTATTGCATGGTATTTATAATTATTTCTGAAAAAATCATTAAAAACTCCGCACTCCTCCCATAAGAACTGCACAATTTCACAAAATCCAATACACTAATTTTCTTAGTACCTACTAAATTTTTGAACCTTAATTTTTTTTTTTTAATATTTTAATAGCCACTCTAGCATGGTGTGAAAAAATTAGTTCAAAGCTATCACCCCTTCTACCACTCATATAAAATTTCTTAAGATCATAAAAATTTCTCTTTCATCTAAAGTATAGCATGATTGGGCCGTACGTCCAATCGTTGTCCTCCTATGTTCGAATCCTTTGTTGTGCTTTCCTTTCTTATGTTTCTGAAGGTTTCATGCGTGACAATTTTGTGACACCGAAATCAACCAATCACATTGCAGTTCGCTGACAATAAAGTGGAATCGGGAGTTGACTGAACTTCAAGCAGAATAATACAAGGTATAGTATTTAACACTTACCACTATTGTTATGTACATGGAAGCGAGCAGTTGAGCAGGAGGCAAGAGGAATAAACAAGTCCTGGCAACAGCTTAAGGCCGATGCTCAGGATCGCGTCTTGTGGAAGAGAGTTGTTTCTGTCCTATGCCCCTATAGGGGGTTTTAACAGGAATTTGATAGATTGACTATTGTTATAGAATCGATTTCAGCTTGAACAAACCACTCAACATAACAATCCATATACGAATAGATATTAAATGTCAACTTGAATTTCTTATAAAGGATAAACTAAAAATTTGTGCTTCATCACAATATTCAATCAATGCTAAATCTTAGTGTGGTTTAGTGGGGTTAAACGAATAACATAAAATTTGAGTACCATTAATTTAATTTTAATTAGGCAAAAATGCATAAATTGAAAATATCGCAACTTCTATTGACCTGCTAACTAGATTTTGACACCATAACTAATAAAAATATCTACACAATTAAATTAAAATTAGTTATTTTGATGTCGTGAAATTATAACCAGAAAAAACAAATTCAATTTATTCGCGAATCGTTCGACTGAATAAATGTAGAAAAAAAATTATAACAGTCAGAGCGTAATCAGAAATATCAGAAAAAAAAATCGATTAACAACGTAATGTCGTGACTGATTTCGTATTATCGAAATAACACACAAAAGCCTTTCTCTTTCTTGGCGAAATTCGAAAAAAAGTAACGGCGATCTGGACAGTAACTAATTAAAATTTACTTTTTTTGCGCTTCACCCAAAGAGTCCAACACTCCTGATGCCAAGACGACTTCTTCGTCAGCTGCAGCAAAGTTCGCATCAAGACGAACCGGGAAAATCTCTAGATCATCGCCAGCCTTGCTAAATTCGCGACCAACTCGATTCGAATTTAAGAAGAATCGATCGTAGCCGAATTTAAAATTCACCAGATTTTGATCTCGCTTCGAGTTGATGTAATAATTTTTACGTTCCGTATTCGCACCCAGCGATTTATTTAAGATTAGCCGTCGTTGGCGTCCACGTTCGAGAAATTCGCTATAATGGACATCACCGGAAACCGGGAAATTTTCAATATGACTAGTCGACTCGGATTCCACCGTCTCATAAGTATCGGCATCCTCAACTATCGCTCGACCGGACTCTCTAACCATATCGATTCGTTCCTTGTCCTCCCGTATTACCGGAAGAAGTCGCGCACGAATCGTCGCAACATCTTCATCGATGGTCTTAAAACTCTTGCTAATCGAAGTTTTCTTGTTACGCTCGAATGCTAAACGATCCTTCTCCAAGGCAGTTTGTTTCGTTAGCTTCACATGATCGACATGCTTACGAGTCATTAGGACATTGGTAAGACGCTTCAAGTTCATCTCGTCCCATTTCTTTTCCAGTCGTTCCGGTAAATCGTAGACAAACTTCTTCTTTTGCTTGAGTTCGTTCCTGAAATGAAATCGTTACGAGAGATGATTAGTTGGACATAGGTCAGATCTCTTACTTTCTTGCTTCTTCGGCTTCTTTCTTTAGGCGCGCATCTTCCATGACCTTAACTTCCTTCAGTAGGCGTTCCAATTCAAGCTGAGCTTGCTCTTCTAGTTGTTTCTTGGCGTGGAGTATGTCGCAATTTCTTTCACGCCATTGATTTTCCCATTCGACAATTTTATTCTTACGGAACTGTTCTCGGTCTATGAACTCAATTAAACGCTAAAAAATTGAAATATTATTGGAAATATTTCTGCTTGTATTGGATTTCATAATGTAAAGTTGTTGTATCAAATTTAACTTGGAAAAAAATTGTGGCGCAATCGGCCCTCAGAGGGATTTTTTCAGTTGCTACTAATGGACAATTTCCCAATGAAGGGGGAAGGAAGAAAGGAATTAACGATTAAGCATGCTAAGTTGTCTTTAATTTCTAGATGTTGTATTAGTTTGAAAACATATCGAATGATAGCGTGTTCAAAATTCGCATTGAAAGGAGTATGAATGAACATCCGAATTTTACTGTGCGGCTAAAAACAGGTTTCAGAACATACTCGTGCGCTCGTACAGCGGTATTAGTGATACGTGAGTGAAGCGGGACATAAGAGGTTCGAAATTTCCCTGGGGTAGTCTGCATTTAAAAATATTGGTTACGAATCCAGAGTCGGAATTTCCTATTCATTTTTTAGCACGAGATTGAACACGAGCGAAAAAACAAGAAAATACAAATCATTTTAAAACCTACAAATCTGAGGAGTAGCCGCAACACCTGGGTGATAGCCGCAAATCTACCCCTAGGTTCGCTCTCCTCAGCCTGAGAGATATAAACTTGTACGCAAAATTTTAGCGTAGTGGGTGGTGAGACGCTCTGAAAATTTCGCGGGGGGCGCTGTTGCTGCTAGTTACGTCACTGAGTTTGATGTTGATGAGAACAGAGAGTCATTTAGGAAAATTAAGACGAAAGTCGGGGAAAGAACTGATCCGTGTGCGACTTCAGTGTTAATTGCATTAAGAATAAAACGCTTCATGTAATACAACACAAATTGAACGGTTGGTTAAAAAGTCCATCGGACTAGGGAATCATTTATTCAATTTTTTTCTTCTTTTTTTTCGAGTTTGGGTAGGAGAACTGGGTGCCATACTCCGTCGAACGCTTTGGATATCTCCAGAGCCACGATGAAAGATTCACCCAATCGTTGAATGCTGTTGTTCCTATGCTCGGTTAAAACTGCCAAGAAATCGCTAGTGTTTAGTTTTTTTGTAGACATATTGTTGGACACTAATATTGTCATGATGTACGAGATTTTTCATTGCTCTTTAGTTAATGACTACTTCCATAATTATCGATTGAAGTGAACTAATGATAATCGGACGGTAGTTAGCAAGATTTTGAGTTGAATATCTCATGGAAATGGGCAAGAAGTTGAAACAATGCCCGAAAACAGTGACAGTCGAAAAAACTTTAAAAGTAGTTTGGCAAGAAAAGAACAGTTTTTGATGGCGAGAGCAAGAACTCCGTCGGGGCTGGACGATTTGTTTGAGCTCGGTACATTTTTAGAACGAATACTTTTTTTACGGCACCGAGAATAGCTTAGGGGATGCAATGCACAGTTATGTCGGTAAAAAAATTTGGAATGAGACTAAAGTGGAGAGAGACGAAAGTGACGGTGGAAATTATTTTTGAAGCACCGCAGGTTGTAATCGTTGGGAAATAAACTAGCTGGCAATACGTTCCAAGGTCTTGACGTTCGGGACATGAATGACTGCCTACATTTCACTGCACAGTACGAGAAGGCAAAAGTTTGACGGTATACTCGTGAGTGCGTTCAGCTCGCCGATTATTCCGGGGAAAACTGTAAAGTGGAGGAGGAGTGCATTCACCATGGAAGTAGTGAAAGTAAATGCTGAGTACTCCGAAATTCCTGCAATGCTCGAGAAAACCTTTAGAAGATGTAAAAACTTCGTCTCCAGTCTGTCGGAACGCATGTTTTTGAATGCGATCGAGCAACGCGAGATGTGTTTTGGGTGCCCCAGTCCAAATATGCAAGTTGTACTCTAAACTATAGTTAATCCATGGGACACTACAGGCGCCATAGTTTGGCAAAGGTGAAGACTTGCATTTAGAGCGAAATTTAGAAAAGTGTCGACCTTTTTTTGGTACGTTTTTAACATCAAGAACTATGCGCAGTTTACAATACTTAACTAAAAAGTCACAAGGAAAATTTTTGAAATATCAATTTATCTTAAGGTGGATTAAATTTGCATCTATTTTTCTTACATGGAGTGACTCTATTCTAAACGTGGTCTAATGTATGCCCTATAGATGGCTGCTAGGTTGAACCCATACTGACGGTCATAGAATAACTGGTTATCCTTGAAATATAGAACAATTTTGCAATTGACAGCAGTTTACATTACTTTCGAGAGCACTGAAGTAAGGGTTATCGGGCGGTTCGCTTTGCCGCAATTCAAGCTTGTATTTTGGTCTAATTAATGTCTATCTAACACGGGGCAAAAATTCTCAATCTGCTTCAAAATTTGCTGCAATCTGACATTTTTCAAAATTTCAGCAATTTTGAGCGCTAAAATGTTGTTTGACAGTAATTTGTGTCAGTCGAGTTTAGTGTTTCTGTAAAATTGGACAAAATTAAATGGTGCTATACCAGCTTGACTAGAGCTAGGGTGTAGCCTAGTGGGTAGCGTGTTGATCTACAATGCGAAGGTCCGTGAGTTCAAATCCCGGTCGACACATAATTTCAGCACACTGCCTGCTTGGGTATACCTTGGTCACCTCAATCTACGAAAATGAAAATTCATAGATAGAGGGCTGTGCGAAGGTCTAACAACCCTTCCACAATAAATAATAAAAAAATGTTAAGGAACCTGAAGGTCAGGCGGCCAAGGCCCGATTTGGGCTGCCGTGCCATTGTAGAAGTACTAGCTTGACTGATGATGAAATTTCGGGACGGCCAAGAATATAAAGTAACCAAACCACCTCCCTTGCAAGCGAAAAGTTCACCGAATTTTGCAAAATTTACAACAACGAAAACGGCTACATTCGAATAAGAAAATTTCCGTCATGGGAAGAATCTAGGCTCTAATTTCTTCTTCTTTCCAGACTGAAAGTTTCACTTGTAGCACAGAGATTTCGTAAAAAACGAGAATACATTCGTAGCCACTTAGTTTATTGAAAAAGACGCCAAGTACTATTTAGATGGTTTAAAGAGATGGGAGCATAACGAAAAAAATATATATAATATATAGAATTACAAAGTGAGAATGATGAGAATTAAAACTGAATTTTCTACAGGCTGAAAACGTATTAGACTACTCTCAAAGATGAATTTTCACACTATGATCCAAAACATTACAAAATTTAAATTTTAAATAAATCCTTACCTCGCGTTCCTTCGGTAGTTTGCTTCGAAATGCCGCTGGCAATACTAATATCCTGAAACTGCTATTATAGTCGCCAATTCCAATCACTTTATGATCCATAATTGGACGATGTTCAGACAACGCAGTGATTATACTTCCACCAAGTGTATCCACTAAACAGGCATCATCGGTACGAGCTGCATAGATTCAAATAAATTACTATCACTACATCTTTCGGTTAAACAAAACCTACAAAGTAAATCCCACGCTTCAAAAGTGCCATCAGATCGACACATGAACAAAATCGACGGACGATCGAGGCTCCATTCCAATGTTGTTACAGCGGCCGGACGTTTCCGCCAAAAAATCGGCGTCCAAAAGACACCCTCCTTCCAAATGGCCAGGACATTTTTCCCGACCGATGCAAAAACCTGATCGCAAAACGGATTTCGACGAATCGATAAGACGGCTCCGTCATGTACGGGTGCGAAATCAATTGCGTTCTGCACGACCTCCTTATTCACTTCGGTCGATTGGACGAAATCGAATCCTTCCCACGTGATCTGCTGCAAACCGCCTATCATCGTCGAGACGACCATAAATTGTTGGAAATTCCGTTGCACGATCGGCTTCACTTTGATCGTTACACGCTGCGAAAATGTCCTTTGCCGTTCTGCAAACGACTCGGCAAAGTATTCGAATTTCGCGCGATTGAAAAGGATCGAAGTCAGCGGTTGCTTATGCTCGATTATGAATTGTGGCCTGAAAATGCGATCGAATTTTTTGAATTCGGACACGTCTTGTATCAATTGCTGGGGAATGTTCCTGGCCTCAGCCATCTGCGTACGCTTCTGACCCGTTGGCGCATCCAGATTCCAGAAGCTTATTGTGCCGTCCATCGAACATGTCACAAAAAATCGATTATTTTCGTTTTCCGATTCACGAGCCTGACCCGTTGCCGTTATGTAGTGATTCTGACCGAGCCACTTGACATTCGTCACCGGTCCTGTATGCGACGTGGCCAACGCGCTGACGGCAGCCGGTCGAACAACCATAGTGTGATCCGCTGGTTGCGTCCAACCCAGGTACTGATGCATAACGATTCGGTAGCGACTTTGTGCAGCCGTTAATACTTCTTCCACTTCGCCGTTTGCGATTCGATTCTGAATATCCCAAATAATGATCTGACCGTTCATGGTGCCACCGATAAGGATGTTCTCATCGTAGGGGCAGAAGGACAGGTAGGTCACTTCGCGCGGTGCTTGAAACTCGATCTTATGGTGCAGGGAATCATCAAAGCTCCACATTAAGACCGGATTCGGTTCGAGTACGGCACGTCTCACTGGATCGACTTTAGAATCACCTAAAATACAGGAAAATCAGTCCGGGAAAAGTTAATGCAATGAAAGAAGTTGCCGGTCTCTGTTGTTCCAAGTGTGCTGAAGGTATAAGATGTTGCTAGGAGGCCCGATAACGTCGGATACCAGTCAACTCCACAGACGTATCGGTTTATACTTCGCGAAATATTCGCAAAACATAAGACTTCTTGGAGAAAAGGCACCGAATATTTTGGAATATCGCTCGAAGCTATGAGAGGATAATCGTTTCTGAAGAAACACAAAGTTTAGTCAATTGAAAATAATGTAAATTGCAATAAATCTACCTGTACATGTCCACTTGATTGAATTCCAACGTGGACAACAAACTCTGCACTTGGTTGGACATTTCCGGCGGTGGAGGTGGTGGCTGTAATTCCGGTGTCTTACTTTGATCTGGAGTACCTGGCTTACTAGTAGGCTTAATCTTCGATTTTTTCTTCTTATCCTCATCTTGTTCATCCTCCGACGGATCAAGACCTTCATCTGGAATAAATTGTTTTATGAAACTTCCAATCACCTGCATCAGACTCACCATCGGGATTAATCTCGTACAAATACTGTGACCAAGCATTCGACGGAAATGTAGGATCGGTTTGTTGTTCCAAGTGTACCCTAGGTGGTGCACTTTGTATGCTCGCATCGATCCTCCTCCTGAAGACATTTTCAAACTTCTTATCGCCCGGCACCAGCTCGACATAGCCATCACGAACGTCCGCACTGTAGCGATTTCTAAACATAGCTTCCGAATGCTTTATCGGGTAAACACTTTGAATTTCTACATCGACAACATGCGTGCGTTTCGCTACGATGCCCAAATCAACTTCCTTCTCGCTTCCTTTCGAAACCCACCGCCGCCCAGTTTTCATCGTCGCCTGATTCAGAAGCCAACGCTGATAGATCTCGATGGTTTTGATAATATCGCTGGCACGTTTCGCACTCTCATGGGACGTGTACAGCAGGAACGTGTCCTTTTCGTCGGACAACATCGATGCGTAACCGACCAGAATCAAGTCATCGGGTCTCATTCCCACAAACTTGTCCTCAAACATTTCAGCCGTTTCATCATCGTCCGGCAAATACTCCCGCAGAACCTTGAGTTTTACCTGTTTCCACGGAAATTCCGATGTTATATTTAGTCCGATCACGATTCCCATATTCTTTTGCTGTTCGTCCCTGAGACATGCTCAACTCTTTTAGGATTTTCTTAAATTCAAAAACTCTCTGTTAACTTACGTTAGGACCAGTTTTACGCAATCCTGAAGGCCCGTCAGCAAACTCCATGCTTCCTCGATATCGAAATCGCTTAAATAGTCCAAATTATCGTCCAAGTCGTTCGGGGCAAACGAAAATTTTTGACTTTGACTTTTCTTACGGTCCGAACTGGAAAATAAATTGAAACTTGATGTCGTAATGGAATTAAAAGCCTTTGTGAACCTACGCAACGGATGGAGCATCCCATAAAGAAGTTTTATCCTCGTCTTCGATTTTCGTCGAAACTTCAGATTTTTTGCTCACCATTTCGATTGGAGAAAATTCGCAGGCGTAAAATGATTTAAAAGGACGAAGGTTGCTACTCTTCTGACGGTCAAACAAGAACGAAAGTAACTTTTGTTAAAACTTTGAAGAATTCAAAATATACAATGAAATTATAAATTGTTAAAGTTAAATTTATTAAATCAATACAACGAATTGTTACCTTCAATATCGAATCTCCATGGAGAAATTTGTTTCCCGCCATTTTCAGCTCTGTGTTCTTCTGAACTGCAAGAACTTGTATTGCCTGTGGCTCTGAAAAGAAAAATAATAATAAAGAATTATTAAGGTCCGTTCTGACCAGTTAAATTAATAAATTAAATAATTTAAATTCAACCGCCTCGAAAAATTCCTTGTATAACAGTTTTTAAGGGAAATTTTCGAAAGTCCCACCCTATGGCATTACCATTTTGATAGCAACGCCAACTTGACATCAGGCCTGGGAGAAAGGAGCCAAAAGCAATTTTCAGAAAAACTTTAAAACTCACTTTTTACCAACTAAAACAGTATGATCACTAATTATGAATCGAAATATCTTTTTTAACACATTGTTATTGGGTTTTAATTCAGAATTAGCACAACAATAGACGAAATAGCGCAGAAAACGCCTTTCTTTCACGCATACTGACAATGCCGTCGAAAGGACATTAAGCATTGCCCCAAACTAAAAAATATCGAATTGCATTGGAAACAAATGCGAGTACTTCAGCTTTGAATGCGGTAGTTGCGATTACACTGGGAAGTGGGAAGACGTCCGTATATTTTGATAAAATTTTTAAATGCGGCTTTTGTGTCAAAAGAAGCGGCCGCCATCGTCTATACTGTCAGGCCAGAACACAGAGCAGGTGGTGATTTGAAGTATAGAACAATTTTATTGACGTTTCGTCCGGAAAGAAGTGAGGAAAATGTCGAACTAGACGGAAAATCTGATATTGAGTTCTTTCAAACATTTCGGAAGTGCACGGAAATTGGCATTAGGTAAGTTTTCATTGCAAGTTCCATAAATTCGGTGAGTTTTTCTTAAATAAGCGTCGGTCATTTCGCGATGAAAAAAAAAATCCATCGGTCTGGAATCGATTTTTCTATGTCGGTGAAAAAGTGACACATCTTTTGTATTTTGCGCAATTCGCAAATTGCGGACTGGACAAAATTGGAATTTGATCAAGATCAAGATCGAAAAATTCTGGACCGGGAAGAATGAATTTTGCAGCGTATTTGCATTTTGGGATTGGCAGTGGACGTCGCAATATTTTTTTGGTGACATCATCAGTGTTCGACTTTTGTGGGCCGCGGGATGCCGGAACAGGGAAATGCCTTCCGGGCGATTGAGTTTCGATGGAATTTGGTGATGGTCAATTAGGGTTCCTAATGTTTTCATAGAGGAAGATAAAAATAGTTTTATAGAAGTTTGTGGTTTTAATGGGGGTTCGATAAGAGAACATGAATTTCGCTGAGGAAGGTCTAAAATGGGACACCAACTCCATAATTTCATTCGTTTCTTTGTTCCAATCGTTAGCTTTCTATGTAGTGCAAACATTAGTGTATGGCGTTTGCAGACAGCCTTGGTTCACACCTCGGGATTCATTCGTCAAGATCCGTCCAGTCATTGATTTTTTTTTAGCGATATGATATATATTCGCCCTGAGCGGCTACGGTTCGATAAAATCTCTTTGACATAGTAACAGTAAAATCTGGTAACCTGGGTCGCATTAGCTGAACAAGCAGTTACACACGACACACAATAATAAGAGGCACTACCATTTTCATCCTCGCCCTTGTAATCCACTTTTAAGAAAATCTAGTAGTAAAAAGGTTGCACGAGATTGCTAGCGTCCTAGCAATTACGTGAGAAAAATATACAAAAATCGGTCCAATACTTTGCAACGTTCAAAAAAAGCGAAAATCAAAGACATTTCCAGGTTGGAAATAAAATAAAATGTACGTGACTTCGACGTTATTGTTCGACACTACAAACGAGGCCCAAATTGTTCTTGCGAAACCCTATCGCTCATGGTAAATACAGCTGCAATAACTGAATACTGAATTGATATGCCTACTGACACAAACTAACATTTGGTACCAAGGTAAATCACCACACTTAACGAAAAAACAATCTTTTATGAACGACATTAAGAACCTTCAACATTTTCAATCGAGCTAACAACATAAAGGCAAATTCTGAATATAACCAAATTGAGAAATACTTCAGTCTTTGGATTTAATCTCGACGAAAGCTCTTAAGGGGCCGTGTATAGTTCTGCATTATCGATTCCATCTTTAATCTACAACAATGAGGTTATTACGGATCCTAACATGAAGGCAAACATCTTAGCGGATCAATTCGCTGTCAACTCTTCTTTACCACCAACGAACTCAAACCTTCCAACGTATACTACGCTAAATTCCTCCTTAGGACAGATTAGTATTCGTCCGCGAAACGTATACCGAGTTCTTAAGAATCTAGATGCTAACAAATCGTCCGGTCCAGATGGAATCCCTGCCCTTGTCCTTAAAAATTGCTGCGCTTCTCTAGCTAAACCTCTATGCAAACTTTACCGTCTCTCTTTATCGTCCTCCACTGTCCCATCTTCATGGAAGCTTGCAAATGTTCAGCCAATTCCAAAAAAAGGAGAACGCACCAATCCCGCTAATTATCGCCCAATAGCAATAACCTAAATTCTGTCCAAGGTCATGGAAACAATCATCAACAATAGAGTAATAGAATATCTCAACATCAATGACGTTATTGACGACAAACAGTATGGATTCCGCAAAAAAACGTTCCACAGGAGACCTTTTAACCAGCCTCACTGGACGCTGGAACAAGAGCATTCACCAGTTTGGTGAATCTTGTATTATCGCTCTTGATATTTCCAAGGCTTTTGACAGAGTATGGCACACTGCCCTTTTAATCAAACTTAAAGCTATTGGTTTGGGCTACTCTCTTATTTCCTGGATTAAAAGTTTTTTAGCCAATCGTTCAATGTGTGTGGTATTGGATGGTGTGGTTTCCTCTTCTTATAAAATTAACGCTGGTGTCCCTCACGGCTCGGTTCTTTCTCCCACCCTTTTTCTGATATTTATTAATGACTTGCTATCTTCAACTTTCAATCCTATACATAGCTTCGCCGATGACAGCACTTTAGACTTCTCCTATCACTTCAACAGTGCATCCTTAGCCCGATGTACTAGCTTAGTAGAACAACGTAGGTACATGGTTCAGTCATTGAATGACGACTTGGCTAAAATTCTTAGTTGGGGCAATAAGAATCAAGTTGAGTTTAATGCTTTGAAAACCCAGTGCTGTCTTGTGTCCCACAAACGTGACTCTAACCTTGACCCAATCACCTTCGAAGGCCAGCCATTAACCTCTTCTTCAAGTGTTAAGATGTTAGGTATCCAAATCACAGATAAGTTATCTTGGAACGATCATATATTTAACATCGCCAAGGAAGTATCTAAATGTTCGGGCTACCTAAAACGGTGTAAAAACTCCTTCACCCCTTCTGGGTTACTAACAATTTATAAGGCCTATATTAGACCACGTCTTGATTTTAATTCCCACCTATGGGCGAGAGCTGCAAAAACTTCTGTCTCCTATCTGGATAGTATCCAGTATCGGACTATTAAAATTATAGGAGATTCTGATATCACTTCTTCGCTCGATTCACTCGAGCGTAGACGAACTGTAAGCTCCCTAACCCTTTTGTATCGCTACTACAATGGAGATTGTTCGGACGAAATCTCTAATCTCTTGCCCTCAAGTATGCCGTTACCCCGTAATACTAGAGCTGCTTCGCGCGCTCATAAGTATTCTCTCAACCCCACCTTCGGTCGCACTGTCAAATTTCGTGATTTGTTTTTAAACCGGACTGTTCGAATATGGAACTCGCTGCCCATCTCGGTGTTCCCGCATGACTACAACATTCAGCAATTCAAGGGAAATATTCATAGCCACTTCCTTCTATCCCCTTAATTCCCAAAAACCAATATCCTTCCCCCCTCACCGGAGCTGTGCTTCAGTACAAAAGGGCAACCCCTCTAGTTCCGGTGACACATAAAAAATACCGAAACGACGATTTCGTTCAAAAATGGGTATTTTCTTATTCCTGACAAACCACGCAACATAATGAAAATTTATTTTTATCATTTTAATCTTTGATAAGTGTACTAGGATCGACATTGAACAAATTTTTAAAATTATATTTAGGAAAAAAGTTATCAGCACAACTCCGGTTTGGTTTTTGAAAAACGCGAAAACTACACTTTTGGTACGGAGTTTTCACCTATAATTCAGGCGATAACTATATATCCTTTTTGTAATAACAATAGAAAAAGGTCGCGGCGAGGTAATGGAGTTAAAAAAAGTCAATTTCTATTGATTCTATTAATCGAATTTATGTATTAAAACTAATGAATATGAATTTAAAATACTTCATGATTCTTTCAAAATCTATCAATCAATTTCGCAGGGAAAATTCAAGCTCAGTATGCCTTGAGATGGCGAACAGAGCAGAGGTTGTTCCACGCCGATTTTTCAATCAGGTTTCATCTTTATGCTTGATATTCTTACGGAGCTCTCTGCTCTCAAAAAATTTGGCTTTTCTCCTTCGCATTTTTGATGAGCGCATGCATTCTTTGCGTGTGTTGTCCCAGATCAAAGTTCGTTAGCGTAGGTGGCAGCGATAGAAGACTGATTGATCCATTGAAGGGGGAAGAATATTGAATAAATTTATTGGGAAATCGTGTCATATGGATAATTGAATGGCTTGTGTGTTATGATTTTTTGTTATGTGGTAAAAGGCTCTGAATTTATGATTTGCGACATTCACAGTTTCTATTTATAGTTTTTATTCTAACAATAAAGTACTGTGATCGACACAGAAAAAAAAATTGCAACTGTGAAATTTTGTCTTTTCACGTTTCATGAGTAAATTATTATTAATTATGGACTCATATCTCCTAGATCCTTAGATATAAGATGTTAATTTTTGGGTGGATTATAGATTGGGTAAGTAAATTTCAGTACCTAAATTTTGAGCAGCATCAGGTGGAGTTGGGAGGTGGGTGATGGCTAGAGCCAAAAATACACTTGCTAATATCTCCACTACGAATGCAGGTAGAAAACTGAAACTTATTGGAAAAAAGGCAAAAATAATTAATTTTTTTGTCTGAAGGGGTCCGAAAGGGGGGGGGTCTAAAAATCTAAAAATGTCGGCCGAATTTTTTTTTTTTTTTCAAAAAATTAACGCAAAAAGTTCATATTTTAGGACCATTTAGGTGGTATAAAGTTCCACCATTATTGACTTTGAAAGATGCCAATACTTATGAGGAGACGGTTGGGAAGGGTGCAAAGAAAAACCTAGGAAAATTAATATCTCAACTATCTCTCCCTCTCCACCTAACACTCCCAAAATTTTGGTAATGGAACTGACGCACCCAACCTTCAATCGACCCAAAAATGAACTTCCTATCTAAGTAGGATCTCGGTGAAATGACTCCATATACAGTGCCGGAAAAAAGTTTGGAAACATGGTCTCTCAACCCACAATCATAGCTCTGAAACAGAATCCCTGGTACTTACACCTATGAAACTTTGCATAGAATAGCTGTATCCCATTTCTTTTTAATCTTTAAAGGGATATTTAATTATGGCAACTCTAAAAAAAATAGTGACAACAGTTTCGAATATGTCTGGTACTACTTGCGGAAAAAAGTATGGAAACAAAACGGTTTTTGTTGTCAAAAAAATAATTAGAACCGTTTACTTTGAAATTGAATGTCATTAGTAGTTATTTGTTGTGCGACTGAATTAAATTTAACTCCAATTAAAGTTTTTTTATGAAACATAATTAAAAATGCCGAAGTGTAAGTTGTACTCAATGGATTTGAAGGAGAGAATCGTTTCTATGTACAATAACGGAACAAAACAAATACAAATTTCACAAAAACTTAATATACCAAGAGGAACAATTTCGAAAATTATTAAAAACTTTCATCAGCGAGGGACAGTCGAGTGTGCTCCAAAGTCAGGGAAGCCTAGAAAAACAACAGCAACCACCGATCGCATAGTTCAAAGGATGTCTAAACAAAAACCAGGACAACGGCCACTGAGATCAACGCCGAGTTAAAGAACAGAGGTATTTCAGATGTGACAGATCGGACAATTAGAAATAGATTGATGGAAAGTGGCCTTTTTGGAAGATCTCCACTGAAGAAGCCACTCTTATCAAAAGCCTATATTGCAAGAAGACTAACATTTGAAAAAGAACACATTCTTTGGACTCCCAGCAAATGGAATACAGTTCTGTGGAGTGATGAATGTAAATTTTAACTATTTAGAAGCGATGGAAAACATTACATTAAAAGACCACGGGGTGAAAGGTACAATGCAAGGTATCAATTACCAACAGTTAAACATGGCGGAGGATCGGTAATGGTTTGGGCATGTTTTTCACGTTCTGGAGTTGGCCCAATTTTTCGGATAGATGGGATAATGGATCGGTATCGGTATTTGGAAATATTGCAAAACAATATGCTTCCATGTGCTGAAGAAGAAATGCCGTTACGTTGGATTTTCCAACAAGATAACGATCCGAAGCATTCTTCGCGTTTAGTTAAGGATTGGTTCCAACAGGAAAAAGTGAGTGTTATGGAATGGCCTTCACAATCCCCAGATCTGAATCCAATCGAACACCTATGGGAACATGTAAAGCGTAAAATTCGACACACAAAAATTTCTAATAGGAATGCACTGTACGATGAAATCATTAGAGAATGGCAAAATATCCCGGTTTCATTTTGCGAAAAGTTGGTGGACTCAATGGAGAGGAGATGCAAGGCTGTACTAAAAGCAAAAGGGAGAAGCACTAAATACTAAGAAAAACATGTTATTTCCTTTAAATAAACTCGAATTATATGAAAAAGATATGTGTTTCCATACTTTTTTCCACGAATAATACCAGATAAAATCGAAACTGTCGTCACAATTTTTTTTAGCGTTGTTATAAACAAATTTCGCTTTGAAGATTTATAAGAAATGCGCCACTGCAATTCTATGCAAAATTTCATAGGTGTGTGCACAAGGAATTTTGTTTCAGAGCTATGATTGTGGGTTGAGAGACCATGTTTCCAAACTTTTTTCCGGCACTGTATGCGGCATACGGCGTATAAACAGACGGATTTTTACTTTATTATTCTAATAATAATGTATTATGATCGACACAGAAAAAAAACAAATTTGCTACCCTGAAATTTTTTTTTTTCGCGTTTCACGACTAAATTAGCCTAAAAATGCAAAAAAAAAAAGAAATCCATCCCGCCGTACGCCGTACATATGGACTCATATCCCCGAGACCGTTAAAGGTAGAATGTTTATTTTTGGGTGGATTGTTGATTGGGCCAGTGCTCCATTATCTGAATTTTTGGAGAGTGTCAGGTGGAAGACGGAGGCGGGTGGAGGAAAAGAGTCAAAAACTTCACTTGCTAATATCTCCACCATGAATGCAGATAGGAAGCTGAAAATTAGCAGAGGTATGAAGAGGATTTTGGGGCAAACTCTAAAAATAATTTAATTTTTTTATCCATTGGCGTCCGAAAAGGGGGGGGGGCTACAAACAAATTGTCGGCCAAATTTTTTTTTCAAATGATTATATCTTCGAAATTACTATTTTGGGACCACTAAGGTGGCATATAGACCTACTAAAATCAGCTTAGAAAGAGGCTAATTATTGTAAGGGTGAAGGTCAGGGGGGGTGCAAAGAAAAACACTTAAAAATGAATATCTCGACTGTCTCTTAAGCTATGTAATTGAAAATTGAAACGTATACTAAGCTTTATTAGTGAAATATGAAAAAAATATAAAATGTTGGCATAATAGTAGTGGGGGGAAATGGGGAGCATTTCAAAAATGGCGCACTTTCCAAAACTACAAATCATAAATTTGCCAGATGGTAAAAAATTTAAGTTGGGGGGTGTAAGAGGAGGGAGGTGGAAGGCAAAAATGTTGAAAATTTTGAGTAATTTTTTTAGGACTCTGGTAAAAGATAGAAATTTTAAATTTTGCACGTCGATACATTTATTTAATATACATAGAAAAATAATAATAATTTGTTCCAAAATTTTTATGCACCGAAGTGGGGGTCTGACGTGCACACGGTGTTTCATGTGTAATGAGAAAAACACATAAACTGAAAATTTTTGAATGAAATTGTAAGATAAAAACTTGAAAATTTGTTAAATGCACTTAAAAAAAACCCTAAAAGTTTGGGTTGTTAGACCTTCGCACAACCTTCATTTCATTTTTCAAAAATCTGTAAAAGAAGGCATAATATTATTAGAGCTCCTCTTATCCAAAATCTTCTCTATCCGAAGCAATTCAGCTCCATTGCAACAAGGTATGGAAACATGAATGAAGCGACTGCATACGAAGATGTTTCCCAAATGCTCCTAAAGGATATGAATAAGGCCGGGCTCTTCCTAGATGACTGTCACATATTCTTAGGTGCATCTCCGGATGGTATAAATGAAGAATTTATCGTGAAAATAAAATGTCGCTCGTGGTATTTCAGTTCCGGATGTTATTGCCCAAAAAAAAATAAGAGTTTGATAATTATAAATGGAGAAATAATAATAAATAGAAACAGCGACTATAATACCAGTCCAAATCCAAGGTCAACTACCTGTTTGCAAGAAGGAATTGTGTATTTTAGGAGTGCGGACTGGAGATGAAACTATAATTCACATTATAAACATAAAACGGGATGAAGAAAAAATAGAAAACCAACTCTCCAAGTTTTATTTTGACTGCGTAGTTTGCTTGGCCCTAGATTTACAAGAGGTCAGGAAATAAAAAATCGACCGTACGTCATAGCGGCAATAAAGCGAAAAAATAAAATAGATCTAAATTAATACTAATAACAATAATATTTACTAAGTAAAAAAGTATGCAATAAAAGTTGCTAGAAATTCATAATTATTTTCTCATTATTTGTATATGTATTGCAATTTAAGAAATTATTTATTCAATTTATTTTTGATTAATTAATTCACTAGTGATTTTATATTGTTTTAAGTATATTTATTTTTTACCACAAAGGAGTTAAGCAATCTGTTTAAATTAATTTATTTTATAATTGTGTACGCTTTGTATAAAGCATTTTGATAGCAACTCTAGTATGGTTTGGTGAATGTTTTCACAGTGCATTTCGAATTGAAAGAAAAGATTTCCGGATTCTACACTATTACGCTTTATTATTCATGACGTTTCGGTCTCTGCTGAGCAGTTTGATAAAGGTCTCAGCAGAGACCGGAACGTCACGAATAATAAAGCGTAACAGTGTAGAATCCAGAAATCTTTTCTTTCAACTCTAGTATGATTTGAAAAAATTAGTTCAATGCCGTCAACTCTTCCACTACTCCCTTTACAAAATTTCCTAAAGTTACGACAATTAATATTTTATCTAAAGTATCTTATGATCGAGCTTTATGCGCAATCGTCCTGTTATGGTTCTTTTTTTGTAATTTCAGGCTAATTTAGTCATGAAAAACAAACCAAATTTGAGGGTGGTAATGTTGTTTTGTGGCGATCACAATACTCAATTATTAGAATAATAAAGTAATTAAACGAGCTCTCAAAACGAAATAAGTCCTATTAAAACTATTTTTTATTTCTCCATTGCATAATATGCATATCTATGCGTTATTATAATCATTATAAATAACTCAAAACGTGTGAAACATTAAAAATGTTCCTTTGATTCTATATCACCTATCTGCACGTCTATCTAAATGGGTTACAAACAAATGATCAAAGGAATTTGTTGTTGCTCTATTTCAAACTAGCAGGTAAGTTCATGCAAAATTCAAAACACACGAAATAGTTTCTGGATTTGTCCATCCTTTTATTTTTTCTTCGTTTACTTATGTTTTCATGATTATCTTCTTCCACGTTCCTTCCCATCTTTCCGCTGCGATACAACCAAACCATTCATCGAAAAGTTTCCCCGCCAGCACGAATTTACTTTACAAGGGGTACGCCTCTCTTGCTTTGAAATTCATACAAAACTGACTGAAATCGAAATAGGCTGTCGGTATACATGGCCCCTTAAACAATGTAATCAGTTTCTGGCCGAACCTTTGTCCGTAATTATTAAAGCGTCTTAAATGGAGAGAATTCTTCAAGATTCTTTAAAAATAAGCAAAATAATACCCATTCAAATGACCACTTCTAGCTCTGGCATTAGCAACCTCGGACCGATCAGCATCTTGAGAAAGTTTTTGAAATGGTTATTAACTCAAAGATTCAGGATTTCATAACAACCAAAAAAATTATCTTCATACATAGGGGTGTACTTGGGCGTTGTAACCGGAATTCAGCTTGTAATCAACATCTTCATGCGGCAGCTGTTTTCATCGATCTCTCCAAGGCTTTTCATAACGTGGACCATAAAATGCTGCTTCATAAGCTATTTAACATAGGCGTTAGGGGAGTTGCTTACTTTTGGTCTGATAGCTACCTCTCAAACAGACAGCAATACGTCCAAATTGATGGAGTTGAGTTCACACTAATTGTTGTGAGCAGTGTTCCACAGGGAAGCATGCTGGGGCATATACTATTATATAGCTATGTTCGTAAAAATAGTAGTGCGAAGTCGAACACGCTTAATTTCCTCATTTCTACTGATACAAGTTTGCTGCACATGCGAAATTCATTGTGACAAAGCAGAATTTAATTATACATAAGAAAATAATGGGCATCACTGATAAAAGTTGATGTTTTCGGGGAAATCTCTGCTTCGAATGTGAAATGCCAGTTTCTAGTGTTCGATAAAATAGCAGCATAGTTTGTTTCAGCTCGTTCTAAATTGGCAATTTGGTATTTTTTTTATAAAATAGGTAAGAATACCTCATTTTAATAAGAAATTATTGTTAACCAATTATTATCATTAGTTAAAATGGGTCGAGAAAAAACATTATACCGAAGAAACACGAAATACTATTAACGAAATCGCATATTTAATTGAAAATGTCGTTTTTTATATACAAACAACAGCCATTGAGAACTTTAACTTTTTTTTCGAATATCCTATACTTGAATCAAAACCTTGGTGAGGGAACTGGTCTAATTGGAATACGATTTTTTGATTGGTATTGAAGTTATTAACACGTGTGTAGGAAGTTTTTTACAGAAAATAAAAACGCAAATTTTATAAACAAACTTTTTTATATTTTGTGAGAAAGTGTTAACTTTATTTCCCATAACCGAAAAACAATCCTTTCCACGGAGGGAACTAGTTAGAAAGTTTACCAAATTTCAAAGTTTTTATTAACAATATTACATTCTCAAATAGCTACTATTTTTACTGAAAAATCGTGATTTTAAATTCTTTACATGTAAATGATATTTTTTCGACCCTCTTGATTTATTTTGAGTCGAAAAATAATAATAAAAATTACGCAACCAATTAGAATTTTCTCCAGTCAACTCGTAATCGGATGACTCTTTTTCAGCTAATTTACCACTACTATAATTATATTCAGATATTCGCATTATTACCTCATCTTCAACGAAAACGCCTTTTCTGTATATACGGTTCCTTAAGCCAAAAAACGTTGCATGCTCAGCGAAAATAATTGCAAATGCAAAAAAGTGGAAAAGGTCACAGAAAAAAGAGACGGTAAAAGAAAAATAACAGATTTGGAGGACACAGATTTAATAATTTTTTCGAAGCGGTTCCTATTTATAAAACTACTTAAATTCACCGGGACCAACATCTCAATATTAGTACTTCAACTATAAGGAAACGGTTCATAAACGAAAACCTAAGAGAAAGAGATCCAGAAAAGTTCCCCTGCTAAACAAGAGACACTTAGAAAAAAGGTTTGAATTTTCTAAGGAACTTGAGGTATGGCCCATCTCAAAATGGCGCAAATTTTTGTGAAGAATCAAGTTCTTCTAATGAACGCAAGAAGCTCTCCAAAACACATTAGAAGGCCTCCTTGGGTAGAATCCCGCCCACACTAAAGCATTTGGGGTTGCTTTTCCTGGCGCGGAGTCAGTTCTATATTTGATGCATAAGGTAATATATTGCAAAATGTTGTGCTGTCTTATGCAGAGGAAGAAATGCTTCTTCGTTGGGTTTTTTTTTCAAGATAAAGCGCACCTCACGTAAGTCAAGCAATGGGTTTTTTGAAAACAAGGTTGAAGCTATGATGTGGCCATTGCAGTCACCAGACCTTAACCCTTTTGAGAACTTGTGGATAGATTTGAAAGTTCTGGGGATGTTTGAAAATTTCGGTGGCTTTTCGTACTATCCGTTGAAAATATTGATTTGTCTTGGCTATAATTTGCACATCGTCGATATCGATTGTATGTTCCTCTGTCGTTGCATGTTCCGCGATCGCTGATGACTATATTTGGTTTCTCTGTGTGCATCGTTTATGTTCGTTTATCCTTTTTTTTTTAGGAGTGTGCGCTCCGCACTTTGTACACTCATTCAGTCTCCAATGGTTTTTTATCCTTCTGGTTTCCTAAAATTGTTCGTACAGTACTTTGTGTAGAGAATGTTGTCTTGATGTTGGATTTGCGAAGGATTTTTCCGATCTTATCCGTCGTGCCCTGGATGTAAGGTAGCTTTACCCATCATTTGTTTATATTTTCTTTTTCAGCGTCTTCTCGTTCTTTTGTCGTTGGATGCTTCGGTTTCCAGGCCTTATTTATTTCGCTAGCTTTGTATCCATTTGCTCTGAATGCCTGATTCAACTGTTCCCTTTCTTTTCGAAGACTGCGCGGATTTCCTTTAGTTAGTAGTAGACCAAAAGATCTCCTGTCGATCTTTCAGAACGGAACTTATACTGACGATCAATAATTAGCTGGTTATCCGCGAGATATTGAACATATTTGCGGCAGTATCCATTACTTTCGAGAGCATTGAAGTAATATTGGGCGTTATTGTGCGAGATTCGCTTTGCTTCCTTTCTTGAGAATTGGCTGATCATTCGCACCCAGCAAAGTAGAAAAGATTGCGAAAAGGATTAGCTAAAGAAGAGGAGCACTTTTTAAAAGTACCGGCCGGACCAGCCGATTTGTGGATATTGAGCTCTTGAAGGATCTTAGGATTAATTTTCGTGCGAAAATGTAGTGCGGGCATTGAGAATAATTTCGAGCGTAGGCGATTGATTTGAACGTGGAAGGTGTGAGTTTTTAGCGAAACTTGCTGCTAGTATGTTAGCTTTTTCGATAGAATCAATTACGGTCGCCATCAACAAGCGGTGGTATTGAAGAAGAAATGATATTGTTGTTGACCGTTTTGACTGATGACCAGTAATCTTCTGTCGAAGCTTTGGTCAAGCTCAAATTTGACACGCTTAAATATGGAATTGCAAGCATTTCTTGACGCATGGAAGAGCCCTCTGTTGGTAGACGTTTTATTGCCTGTGAAAGTTTCAAATGCTTGTTCCTTATCCTGAATGGCATCGATACAATCTTTATTGAACCAAGAGTCGTTTAACGGCCCGACTCTCTTATGACTGGAAGGTATGTAGAGCTTCATATCTTTCAGGATAATCTCGGTGTCAAGCCTATAACCACAATTTCCAATTGAAGGCATTGAAGAATTAATTTAGAGCCTCCCAATTGGTTCTTTTCAAATGCCAAATATTTCTTCGAGGTGTCTTGATTGTCAGCGGTATAAGTGCTGAAACTGGGAATTGTGCACGAATCAAGAAATGATCCGTATTTCCAATTGGTGATGGGGATATGACAGAGACAGAATATTTCTATCCCGGTCGACGTATATTTTCAGCACATTGCTTGTTTGGATATATGTGGGCCAGATAGAGAGATATGCGAAGGGCTAAAAACCATTTCACAATAACAAATAAATGTTAAGGAAACTAAAGGTCAGGAGGCTAAAGCCCGATTTGAGCTGTATTGCCATTGAAGAAGAAGTTTTTTACGCGTTGAAATGATGCAGTTTTATATCTTAATTTTCAAACTCACATCTCCATAGAAGTAAAAATGTCACATTTTCGTATTCTTTCAGAAAATTCACAACTTAGAAACGCTCAGAAAATTCGAAAGCATGGATCGTAAAGCCGAACTCGAACGCAAGAAAGCCAAATTGGCTGCCTTGCGTGAAGAAAAGGATCGTCGAAGACGTGAAAAAGAAATTAAAGACATGGAAGAGGCAGCAGGTCGCGTAGGTAATGCCAACGAAAAAGATCAACGAAAAGATCTCGACGAAATGCTATCGTCGCTCGGTGTTGCACCCGTTTCTGAAGTTCTTTCATCGTTGTCGTCTGTAAATTCAACGACACCGGACAATTCACAAAATCAAACGCCCGAAGGTAGCTTACAACCTGTTAGTTTAAATGGTACCAGGTAAGACTTTTAGTTTTTGATGATCGATAGGATAAAAGGAATCAATTTGTAAATTAAAATCAATTTTTTTTTTGTATTTTCGTCAATAACGTTTTCGAAATATAATCAAGATTTGCTACATAATTTGAAAAGTTGTTTATGATAATATTAAGCTTTAAGATTTCTGAATGCAAATTTGACCACAACTAATGTGTTAGCAGAGCAAAACAATATTCGAAATATGGTATTTTCATAATTAATAGTTTTTACAAAAAAAAATCCTGAGGGACTCGTATTATCGAATATCACTTTGTAGTTGATTAATTAATATTAAACTTATTTTTCTGGTTTTTAATCATTAATGGTAGAGAAAATAAATATTATGACTGGAAAGAGTTAATGGTGCTTTCCAGTCCCTATTCGAGGTAGTACGAAAGAAAAGATCAAGACCGATTTTTTTCGAGTGTAGAAGATATGAAAAACGGAAAAGAATTGGTTTTAGTTTTCAACGAAACACATGTGATTGCATTTATCCCGCATTTATAACGATTTAAAAAAATATATTAAAATAACAACTAATTTGATCAATTTTCGCAGTACTGGCCGTAAAAAGGCTGTTAATCTAAGTGTTGTGAGTGTACAAACTACGAACATTCCACCAAAAGAACAAGTCACATATTCGAAACAGACACAAACAAGCAGCTCTGGAGGTCATGAACGTGATGGTGGGTTATCACTTATATATAACATATTTATATTTTATTTTTCCCAATTTTATTTCTTTCTTAAAATTTTACCAGAGTTTTCTAATTTCATTTTTTTTTTCTGAATATTGGCACTCCTAGTAGTTTGTACGGTGCACGAATGTTTACAGTTACACACATTACGAGATCTAACTCACTTTGAAAATTGTTTATTAATATTTCTGAATGTAATTTTATTCTTATCTTGTTTTGTTCTATATTTATTTACGAACTTCAGACGGCTTTAATCAAACTCTGTTATTAGGTACGGATGACATTAAAACACGCTAGATGAAATAAAATAGTTTAGATATAGAATTGCAAAGCTTTCTTTATGCATCTACTAGCGTTGATAAATTGAAGAAGATAATATTTTTTTAAATATTTATTTTAATGTATCAATTTAATTAATGTATGCAAACTTAAATACTTTTGTTGGAGACAATATTGCACGCAAACACCAACCAACATACGAACATGCGCCCATGTTTGAAACAAATTGGATCACTGACAAATGTTCGAAAATAACTGCAAATAGTGTGAAGATAATGTTCGCATGTTAAAAATATTTCTTTGGAGTCTTAAAGCGTAAATTTAAAATATTTATACACAAGCTTGAAAAGCTGTTACAAAACCAAAAAGCTACTAGAGGCCGTTAATCATATCGAGTATTATGTTATTGGCGCCAATTTTTTCAATTTCGTTACGGAGGTAGTATTTTTGCTGTTTTTTTGCTTACTAAGATAATTTCAAGTTATTATACATATATTTCCTTGATTTTTTCAAGTGGTTCCATTAGGTTTTAGTTAGGCGACTTTATGACCCTTCAATACGGCATACCTTGCTTACGAAAGGCATTTTATAGAATGAAGAACTCTATGAAAATGAAAGCGCTCTGAAAAATTCGCAAGGGTGGCATTGCTGCCCTTAGTTTCGAAACTGCTGGATCCTCAATACAGATGACTAGTTGGAGGGAACGGTTTTTTTTTTCAAATTTAAAGCCAATTTTGTCATGATTTGTATGCAGGCTTGAACGTAAATTCGCGAACAAATCTGCTGCATCATTTGTGGACTAGCCTTAAGTCATGCAAACAAGGATACACCGGACTTTGATTCAACTTATTTACTCTTGCATAAGACAAATCTTTTAAAGTAGGTACACTAACCCCCTAACATCCATCAAACCCGTACAAGAAAACTAGCGAATGTGTAGTCCATTCCTAAGAAAGGAAGTAAATCGGACCCCGCTAATTACCACACGGAGCCATTACATCAATATTTACGAAAATGATGGGAACAACCGTCAATTTTAAAATCTTTAGCTAGCTCAACTCCAACAATTTATTCCATAAGGATTTCGACCAGGACAATCTAGAGAAGATCCAATTTATGTCTCCATTACTGCATCGAGGAAGAAGTACTTACATTTGAATGGCGTTTTTCTTCTTCCCCTCCATTTGATTCCGGCATTCCTCAAGGATCTGTTCTCTTCCCTACTCTCTTCCCCATCTTTGTCAATGATCTTCTACCGTGTAATATCAATACTATACATAGTTTTGCAGATGACAGTACCTTTGATTGCACTTTTAGTTTCGAGACAGTTTTAAATGTCAATCAACAAGCGTTAGCTTGCAATCACTCCCATATGCTCTTAATACTGAACTCTGTTCTCACTTGGATCCTACAATAGGACAAGATAAATAGAACGTCCGCATAACATCCAATAAACAGGTTATTTGGAGCACAACCTTCTGTAATTGTTTTCAATTTTATCTATCCCATCTAACCATAACTGTGACTACTTTAAAAAAAATTAAGTCCTGGACGGTCCTTACAAAAACTAAATTTTTTACACTTTGTATGATCTGTCAATCAATCAATTTCCTGTTAACACCCCTATAGGAGCCCAGGATAGAAACAGTTCTCTTCCATAAGGTCATTCATGAGCATCGGCCTTTAGTTATAGCCAGGAGTCATTAATTCGTCTGGCCATCCGCTCAACTGCTCACTTCCATCGACCAACCCGACCTTTTCCTTGACGATTGTAATGCAGAAGTTATCAGGCGATATTTTGCTCAAGTTTCATCAAAGTGTGACCGATCCACTACCATTTCCACCTTTCAATCTCAGTTCCTATTTTATAGTAGTCTATCCAGTTATATTCCAAAGTTCGTCATTGGATATCACATCTGACCAGAATATCCCTAAAATGCGTCGGAGGCCTTGCCTCACGAAAGTTTGCTGTTTCTTGGCGTGCCTAACGGTCACTTTCCATGTAGTACAGGCATATACCAACACAGACTTGATACATGCGTTAAACAATCGCTGTTTCGTGCGAAGGGAGATCTCTCATAACCTCCAAAAAGTGGAAAGACTGCCGATGGTCTGACGAGCCTAAATATCCTTTTCGGTTTCGCCGTCCGTGCTGACAATGCTTCAACAAAAAGTAACAAAGAGCTTGTACCTCTATTACGTCTTGTCCGTTAAGAACAGTCGGTGCGCTTGTGTTCGCATCCGTTTTTTACAGAATAACCAGAGTTATAGGCATTTTCGGCCTTTATGTGCAAAGCACAAACACAGTCATGGAGAAAAGGAATGGGATGGGGAAGGTAGAGGAAGGGGAGTGAGAACGACTGGTGGTGGTTCTATAATGGTTTCGGGCTGCATAGCCAAGTTAGGTCAGAATCGATGGAATTATGAATAAGGAGAAATATTTATCTATTTTAGCAAAAAAAAAAATACCAGGTGCAATTAAAAAACAACAGAATTATGATTGGGCGGAAAGCACAATCATATGATGCTCTAGACGAAATAGGAAAGAGTTAAAATACGTCATCTCAAACTCTTTCGAATAGTTACTTTTGTATGGGAGGTGGTAAAAGCAGAGGGGAGAAGTTTGTAATTTTTATATGTGACACCGAACATAGTACACAAAATTTTTCATGCTGAACTTAAAGTTTGTAGCAAAAATAATTTTCGAGGAAATTGAACAATATTTGTCTGAAGTTATGACATTTGTACTGGAAGTGGCGGAGAAAGTGGGAGTTTTTGGATGATTTTGAATCTGCTTATCAACATCATAATCACATTGCTCATATGTTCGAAGGAGAAATACTTTTCTTGAATTTCCAATGCAAAAAATTGTACGGGAGATGGTAGGAGTGAAGCGAAGTTCATTTTTTTTAGCTTTTATCGCAATTATTAAAGGATACATTCTGGCAAAATTTTAAGTTTGTACTTTTGCTAGTTTCAATGAAAATCGATTAAATGCATTTACCAAAATTGTCCCTTTTTTTTGGAAGGGGTAAAAGAAGTATTCAAATCAAAACCAAATTTTTCGACGTCAATGATATTTGTAATAGTATACTTTTTTTCAAAATTCAAAGTTGACAGCTTTGATGGTTTTGAAGAAAAATAATTTAATTGAAATTCCGAAATTTCGTGAAATTTGTATGGGAGAGGATGGAAAGAGTAATGTGAAGTTGATAGTTTTTACAAAATAGGTCAAAGCTTTCGAAGGTTATGTTGTAGACAGACGGTCACTCGGAATTGAGGTTTTTGTGGGGCAACAAATATTTTTGTAGCCTTGGCGCCTCTGTGCGAGCATTTTTTCTTAGCGTTACAAACGGTAAGGCAAACACAATATACTCTCAGATTTCATCTAGAGTATAAAAACCGATCCTTCTCCTGAAAAAGTAATTTTAGAGCAAGTTAATAACCCAAAACATACTGCGAAAATTGTGAAAGCTTGGTTGGGAAACCGAAAATTGTTCACATTAAAGTGGCCACCACAACCCCCAGACAAGAATCCCACTTTTAAATATTTGTTTTGTCAATCAAATCAATCAAATTCCTGTTAAGACCCCCTATAGGGGCATAAGACAGAAACAACTCTCTTCCACAAGGCGCGATCCTGAGCATCGGCCTAAAGCTGTTGCCAGGACTTGTTTATTCCTCTGGCCTCCTGCTCACCTGCTCGCTTCCATGTGTTACATGGTCGACCAACCCGACGTCTTCCTTGAGGATTATAATCCAGAGCCTGTTTTGCGATATTTTGCTCTGGTTTCCTCAAAGTAAGACCGATCCACTGCCACTTCCGCCGTTGAATCTCAATACTTATTTTAGTCTGGCCAGTTGTACTCCAAAGTTCGTCGTTGGAGATCACTTCTGGCCAGAATATTCCTAAAATGCGCCGGAGGCATTGGTTTACGAAAGTCTGTAGTTTCTTTTTAAGTCGAACGGTGACTTTCCACGTAGTACAACCATACAACAACACAGATTTGACGCATGCGTCAAAAACTCGCAGCTTCGTGCGAAGGGAGATCTCTCTTACCCTCCAGAAAGGGGAAAGGATACCGAAGGCCTGACGAGCTTTATTTAGCCGAGCCTCAACATCTTTTTCGGCTCCGCCGTCCATGCTGACAATGCTTCCAAGATAGCAAAAATCTTGCACCTCTTCCACATCCTGTCCGTTGTTTTGTAATAATCAGAAAATAAGTAATAAAACAAAAATGTTAAATAAGTTATCAATCAATCAAATTCCTATTAAGACTCCCTATAAGGGCATAGGACAGAAAGAACTCTCTTTCACAAGGCGCGATCCTGAGCATCGGCCTCAAACTGTTACTTGTTTATTCCTCTGCCCTTCTGCTCAACTGCTCGCTTCCATGTGCTACATGGTCGACGTTTTGAGCCTTTTTGGCTATGTTTCGCTCTGGTTTCTTCAAAGTGTTACTGATCCACTTCCACCTTTGAATCTCAATACCTATTTTAGTCTGTCCAGTCAAAGCTCGTCGTTGGAGATCACATCTGGCGAGAATATTCCTAAAATTCGTCGGAGGAATTGGTTCACGAAAATTTGTAGTTTATTGGTCGAACGGTCACTTTCCACGTAGTACAACCATATAATAACACGGATTTGATGCATGCGTCAAAAATTCGCAGCTTCATGCGAAGGGATATCTCTCTTAACCTCCAGAAAGGGGAAAGGATACCGAAGGCCTGACGAGCTTTATTTATACGAGCCTCAATATCCTTGTCCATGCTGACAATGCTTCCGAGATAACAAAAATCGTACACCTCTTCCACATCTTGTCCGTTAAGAACAATCGGTGTGCTTGCGTTCGAACCGATGTGCATGTACATGGATTTGGCCTCCTGACCTTCAGGTTCCTTAACATTTTCATTATTGTAGAATGATTGTTAGTCCTTCGCACAACCCTCATTTACGAATTTTTCATTTTCGTAGATTGAGGTGACCAAGGTATACCCAGTCATCGTGCTAGACTCATACGTCGATCGGGATTTGAACTCGCGATCCTTGCATTCTAGACTAACACGCTACCCACTAAGCCACACTCTAGTGTTTTGAACTATTCCTTCCATCGCCGCAACTGGTATTCACTCATATTTAAGCCAGTTCAGTTTGACATCTCTCACCAAGTGGTTGGCGGTAAAATTCCAGCTCGTTAAGTGTTTTGTATCCCCAAGGTAAGCCTCAAATTCCGCCTTATTATACACATGTTTAATGGCTCTTGTCTTGTCGCGTCTATCAGCCTTCTTAAACTGTATATGAACATCGCGGTAGTTTCATCTGAAGTCGGGAGCGTTTTGGTTGATAGCGAGTTGAGAGATGATTGCCAATTTTGTTTTTTTTTTCGATTGCCATCCTTGTCCCATGTATCTGGCAACATCCACCGCTTTGCATTTATCCCACAGATTCCTTAGCACTTGAGTAACTAGAAACGTGTTTCTGGTTGCCTTCCACTTGGCGTCCAGTGTGGACGTCACCATGCTTTCCCGTGAGATGTTCTGGTCCAGTTTTGTCAGAGCCGACCTGGGCGTTTATATCTCCTGAGATGATAAGAATATCACCTCTTGGGACACGCTCTAAGGTGGCACTCAGTTGGCGACGATAGTCCTATCCGAGATTGGTTCCAAGCTGATGCGACTGTTTTTCGCTCTCGGTGTAAGGCCGGCCGCCACGCCAAATTTGGCTTCGCACTCTATTCACCTGACCTCGTTCAAGCCCAAGATTTTGAAGTTTTAGTACTCCATTTCACGGTCGATCACTGATTGGCAGTGTATAAACCGAGTGACCCCAGGCCTTCCACCGTCATTCAATGTTCAGACGTTCCAGAAGCCAATCAAAGTCCGTTTTCGAATGCCGAAATTCGTTACCATGGAATTCGTTCGTATCCGAGGCGCTATATCCGTTTCTCGCATCAGTTAGATTTTACTATCACAGGTGATAAGCTCATAATCCAAGTGTAATCTATACATTCTTACAATGAACCTTTTGCATGATCATCATATTTATTTATATATATTTATATAAAGAAATTGTTTAATTGATTTTTTATTACTAGAGTTAATCTATGACGAGTAAAGAATAAGTAACCATGGAGAGTTTGGTCAACCTATCAAAGTGATCGTTTTTTATTTTCGATTGTGTGCGTACTTTGTATGCATGGAAATTTTATTTGAAAGGTTCTACGTACTAATGAACAGTTTTCAAATACATTTGCATACTTCTCGCTTGCTGCAGTTGTATCTCTTTTTGCAAATTTAACGGAATCGTTGTGACAAAACTCTCTAAATAGAGGTATTGTTCTTTCTTCTTCATAGATTAAACCTACTTATTATTGCCAGCCTAAAACAACTGGTAATCTGTATTCGAATGTTGTAGGTAAACCTCAGCTTGTATTTTAAATTGAAAAAAAAAAAAAAATAGTTTGTTCGTTGAAGTCCTTCCGTTTTACTAGGAATCAATGTTGTAAATATGCTTTTGAATTGACAGATGTAAAACATCTACAATTAAACATAAAACGTATCTGCCGCTAGTTGAAACATTTTATAAACGAGAAAATCAATGTATTTTATTTTATCATCACACACTTCTTATTGTATTATAATTAAAATCTACAGGAGATTAATTTGAAATGAAATAAAATAACAAATACAGTTCTTTCTTGCCATTCCTCGCCTTTGTCAGGATATATGGAGGATTGGTGGCGACCTCGCAAAGGTATTATTTTCATGAAAACGAAATAAACATGATTGCATTCTTTTATATAAATAAGTTTAGTTTTTACGGCAATTTCGATATTTTCAAGTAATCATTTTACTAAATGGTGTAAAATTGATTGTATATAAAGACTAAAAAAAACTTGTTTGCTTTGTTTTTACTCAGATATAATTAATCTTACAATAATTTTATTTTTATAGCTCACGCAGCGGACTATTACGGTAAGTTCAAATTTTAAATTCACTTTCATTTATTTCCATTATCGATCCATGGTAAAATCACATTCCACTTCAATTTTTTTTTTTAGTCCATAGAATTATATTTATTTAAACAATTTTTTTGTTTTGTTTCTTTTGGTGAAATTATTTTTTTCAATATCGGAAACAATTTGTCTTAGGTTCAGTTTTTTTTTTAATTAAATTTATTGTTTTTGGTAATTTACAAGAATTATTATTGTTTTTTTTTAAAAATATGTCGATAATAAGTTTTATTTCTCCACCCATTTTAGTTGTTTATTTATTTTAATAAAAATATTTCTAGTTGTTGGGTTATTTAATTATTATTTCGGTTTCGTTATGTAATTTAAAGAAAATTTTCCTAAAAAATAAAACTCTTCAGAGTCCCCTTATTATTTAAACAAAAAAAAAATCTGGGAAAGGGTAATAACAAGTAGTTGTTAGTTTTTTTTTTATTTGCTTTAATTTGTTTTAGTTTTTGTCCCAAATATTAGAGAACGATCAGTACGAAATTCGGTATCATTAAATTTGTATTAGGAAAGTGCTGCTTAGTCATATGACCACTGAACTCTAAGAATTTATTCGTAATACCTTACATATTTTTTTTTATTGCATGATTATTTGGGGGATAATTTATGTTTGTGTTTGTTGACATCATCTAATCTAATCAGTGAACATAAATTGGCTGTAGCAATGTTTCGTGAAATTGAATTTCATTATCAACAACATTTTCATATTTTTAAATTGACGAAAAGAATTCAGTTTAAATCTTTTGTGCTTATCACAATAAATTCAAATTATATTCCATTCCATATTTCAATTAAATTATTTTCCCATTTTTTTCTCGCATTTATTTATCTCCCATTTTAGTTCTCTCATTTATTAAATTGAAATAATAAAAAATAAAATGCAATAAAGTAATTTTATAGCTAGCTAATAATATAAATAAAAATGCAAGAGAGCTGTAATTCTCAAAAAATTAGAATCGAAAAATAGCAGCAGTAAAACAGAGACCAAAAACCTCTCCTTCTTTTTGTATATTTTAAGATGAATACAATCTAAATCCGGGTTTAGAGTGGGAGGATGAGTTTACAGGTAGGTACCTATTCTACAGACAAATCGCGTGAAAAGTAATACCGACATGAAACAAAATAGGAATAAAATTTATTTATGATAAATTGAAACGAGAAGCAACTATACTACTTTACTTTTTTTACAAATTTATTTTAACTTTTATTACATTTCTTATTTCATTGTTTTTCTCTCTTGCTAAGTAATAATTTCATTCGATTCTGAATTTTTTTTTTTTTTTTTTTTGATATAAAGTAGACTAGTAATATGCTGTTAATTAGAGTAACTACTACTACAGACATGTTCATTTAAATACATTTTTTTTAACTATAACTAAAAACGTAAAGCATTCATAATTTTTGATTGTTTTTTTTTTTTGGTAACGTATATATTTGTTTGGAACTTAAAATTAAATAATAATGGAATGCATGAATGTTTTTAACAAATAAAAATTGTTTGGAATATTTGTTACGATTTGATAAATTACAACTTAATTGTTCAAAAGAGATACAATTTTATTTCGACTTAACTAAAGTGTTATTTGTTGCAAAAAAGAAAGAAAAAAGCAAAACAAAAACTTAAAACAAATATATTACCAGTTGAATCGATAATGCTATTTTTAAATCTTGGTAACAAGTACTCTTCTCCGTCTTTGGGCTTTTAATTGATGTATAGAGCGGCTTTATAATATTTCGCGTAGATAACATACATGCAAGTTTTAGTTAGGATCCAATTCTTCTTCTTCAGTGGCACTACACTACAGCCCAAAATGGGCCTCGATCTCCTGACCGTCATGTGTTTTAACGCTAATTTGTTAACGTGGAAGAGTTTTTAGCCTTTTGCATAATCTTCTATCTACGAGTTTTCATTTCGCATGCAGTGTGCTGGAATTATACATCGACCACGATTTGAATTTACGAACTTCGCATTGCAAACCAGCGCACTTCCCACTAGGTTTCACCATAACTGTGATCCAATTCTAATTGTATATAATGTAGATATGAAAATGATGCGAAGACTGTTCGTCATTACTTGCCATGGCGTTACAGCCCAAATCGGGCTTTGACCTCCGGAACACTTCGCCTCCATTCCTCTCCGTTCAATGACCGCGTCCTTCAGTCTTAAAATCTTAACAGTAGTTTGCGGTCTGCGTCAATAGAATCCTACCAGCGCTTCCGTGGTTTTCCATCGACTTTGCTATTTACTGTGCATTTGAGGATTCTTCCGTAATCGATCCGCTCCATCCATTGTAGCTTCTGGACTTCTATGAGTGTTGACATTTCTGGATTGTAGAAGATGGCATCCAATTCTCTATTGTATAGTATTTGCCAGATCGAATCTTACCTCACAAGTCCGAGGATTCTTCTGAGGGCCTTTTTTTCAAAGGCGTTAAGTAATTTTTCGGACGCCTGAGCTAATGTCCACGTTTCGCTGCCATAGCATAGCACAGATCTAATAATCGTTCTATATAGTTTAATTTCCCTGTGTACGTTTCTGTTTTTAATTATTGGAAGTACCGAATAATACATATTGTTTTCCATCATTATTCTTCTTTTTATCTCGATGGATTCACTTCATCCTTCTATAAGTTTGCCCCTAGGTAGACAAAGTTGTCAACGTTTTCTATGTTATAGTCTCCTACTCTAATATTTTGTACAGTTGGCGTCTTTTGTGTTATAACTTTTGTATTATTTTCGTTAATACGTAGTCTAACTTCATATCTGGCCCGTGGTCGATCGTCTAGCTCCAAATGCGCCTTGGTGTTCACCAATTACTTTGTCAGCATCTCTTTTCAACAATCTTCGTAAAGATCTTATAAGACGTACACAACAAAGATATTCCTCGGTAGTTTCGTCAGCTGATTTTGGCACCTTTTTTATAAATTGAACATATAATACTCGTGCGCCAATCTTCAGGAAGTGTTTCCTGCGTCCATATGTCCGTGACTAGAGATGGTATGCTATTTCACATACCTGCGATTTTTTCACTGCTATTTGAAAAGAGCAATCGCATATTGCGATTCAAAATTTAAAAGAGCTGCGATTAGAAGAGCAGAGCAAATGCATACTGCTTACGTTCTATCACCAATAAAATTGCCGCAATGATCATCGCTACAAATTCCAGAGTTTTTGTTCGCACTCGCATATTAGTCCCGCAACTCACGCATTCCACATCGATCGCTAAGCAAATCGTAATTTTCCTACATCTATCAATCAGCAAGACTCAATCTCATAGCTCAGCATAGTGAACACTTCCCCCATTTCCCCCTGGGAATGAAAAGGTTTTCTTTTACTATCCAATGTACGAAAAAACGATCGAGCGCAATCGAGTCAGGATGGCAAAAAAGTCAATCGCATTTCATATACACAAGCCAGACAAAAAAACACCACCCAGTCATCGATCACATGGCATATATACAACCGCATCGCATATATACAAATACAAGCCAAATAACGAAAAAAAAAAACCGGTCATAGAAAACCAAAACAAAAGGGTCTTTTGTTTTCGTTTTTTACACGACACTACCTCCACAATGAACAACGTAAAGCTCTTATCAGATCCCGAAACCCATGGAAGTCGAATTTTACCCAAGTCCCACCGCTAAATATCAATCGCGCGAAGAAAGAGCTTGAACGTCGTTATTCCGATTGCTCTTTCGTTGCTGTTATATCGCTTGAACGTTGTTATTCCAATTGCTCTCGATTGCTCTTTCGTTGCTGTTATATCGCTTGAACGTTGTTATTCCGATTGCTCTCGATTGCTCTTTCGTTGCTGTTATATCGCTTGAACGTTATTATTCCGATTGCTCTCGATTGCTCTTTCGTTGCTGTTATATCGCTTGAACGTTGTTATTCCGATTGCTCTCGACTGCTCTCGATTGCTCTTTCGTTGCTGTTATATCGCTTGCGATCAGCGATACATCAGCTCTGTGATATTAAACCTATATTTGGTGATTGATATTGACACTGAGAACACGAACAGTGTCTGCTCTCAGTGATGTTGCTTTAGACTAATGAATGAATGAATTGGAGCTATGTAGATGAAACGATTGCGATTTGATAAGGAATTTGTTTAGCGATATTTTGATCGGTGGGATCTGATCTGATAGGTAAGGTGTGGAACGTCCGAAGTGGTCAATGATGCGCTTTGCTAGAGTTTTTTTGGCGGATTTTGTTCTGAGTTTCGATCTGGTCGGTTGGTAGGACATGTTGCGGTTATTGCAAGTTTCGCCGATTTATGTTGCAGTCCACCGTGTCGATAAGAGCTTTACGTTTTTCATGATGAAGTTGCTTGTGTGAGGTAATGTGTGAAAAAAGTAAATATGTAGTAGACCCTTTTGGTTTGGTTTTCTATGACTGGGTGTTTTTTTTTATTTGGTTATATGCGATGCGATCGATGACCGGGTGTTTTTATACTCTAGATGAAATCTGAGAGTATTATAAGTTTGCTCTAAAGTTTGTAACGCCAAGAAATAAGGCTCGGAGAAAAAAATGATGAATACAGAAATTAATATTATCACTCAAAAATCTCAAAACCGGATGTCCGTCCGTCCGTCCGTCCGTCCGTCCGTCCGTCTGTGCGCGCTCTAGCTTGAGAACGCGTTGAGCTAGATAGTTCAAATTTTGTACACGTCGTTTTTGACAAAAAAGTAAGGTCAAGTTCGTGAACGGGCCAAATCGCTCCACCCCTTCTACCCCCTCCCATACAAAATGACACAATTGCGCAATTTGACAATAAACGGATTTGCACAAAAAGTATAAAAGCTATAAGCCTGAAATTTGGAACATGTTACTTTCATAATAATATCAACCTACCGTATAAAAATTATGCGTGTCCTTCCCCTCCTTCTACCACCTCCCATACAAACTGTACTTGTCATGAATTACTCTAAGCCAATTTACTCAGTGCGTATAAAATTTAGCGGGCTGAAATTGTGCATCAAATATTTATTTAAAATTGTTAGTAAGCCCAAAAAAATTTAGACGATTAGCTGCACCCCTTCTACCCCCTCCCATACAAATGGCACAATTTCGCAATTTGACAATAAATGGATTTACTCGAAAAGTATAAAAGCTATTAGTCTGAATTTTGGGATATATTATTTTCATAATGATTTTAATCTACATTAGAAAAATTATTTGCGTCCTCCCTCTCCTTCCACCCCCTCCCATACAAACTTCACTTTTTCATGAAATGCTCTAAGACGATTTTCTCAGAACATATAACATTTATTGAGCTCATATTTTGTAATAAATACTTATTTAGCATTATCACTAAGATAAAAAAAACATATTTGATTAGCTTTACTGCTTCTACCCCCTCCCATACAAAATGACACAGTTTCACAACTTCACAAAAAATCTATTTTCTTGAAAAGTATGAATGTTACTGGTCTAAAATTTAAGATATGTCAATTTTATGATATTCTTAGTTATTTCTGAAAAAATCACTAAAATCCCCCCACTCTTTCTACCACCTCCCATACAAACTGCACATTTTCACTAAATCTAACACACTAATTTTCTAAGCTCCTATTCAATTTTTGGAGTAAGCATTTTGTATAAAACATTTTTATACCCACTTTAGCATGATGGGGAAAAAATTAGTTCAATGCTACCACCCCTTCTAACACTCCCCATACAAAATTTTTTGGGATCACAAAAAATTCTAATTCATCTAGAGTATCGTAAGATTGCGCTTTACGCGCAATCGTAGCCCTGTTATGTTTTTTATTTGACTTGTGTATATGAAATACGATTGACATTTTTGCCATCCTGACTCGATTACGCTCGATCGTTTTTTCGTACATTGGATAATAGTAAAAGAAAACCTTTTCATTCCCAGGAGGAAATGGAGGAAGTGTTCACTATGCGCACTGAGCTGGTGGTACTGAGAGGGTCTGCCTGATTGTTAGATGCAGGATTTCGCAGAAAATTACTATTTTTTTTTTTAATGGCGCACTAGCATGGGAGGTGGAAAAATCACTGCTATTGGAAGAGCTGCTCTTTTTCACAGATATTGAAAAAGAGCAATCGCAGTGGATCACTGCGATTGGAAAAAAGCAGATTTTGCCATCCCTACCCGTGACTAATCTGTATAGGAGATGTGCTAAGGAGGTGTCTCCGGATTTCAGGAGCTCAGTTGGAATTTGATTAGTGCCTGGCACTTTGTTGTTAGGGTGGTTCTTCAGATCCGTTTTTTCTTCTTCTGTTATATCAGTTGTACCTGCAGCTGCTGTTCGTGCGTATGATGGGCTCGGATGGAGGAGGTGTTCAAAATATTGGTCCCATCTTTGTCTTATATCTTCCGCGTTACTTCTAATGTTGCCTGTATGTGTGTAATTTAAAATGTTATCCATGTTTTTAATTTCGTTAATATTATAGTTCCGTTTTTTCTGTCTGCAGATTTTGTTTGCAAATCGTCTAAGATTATTATATTTATCCTGTTTGGGTTGTATCGGCCGTTTCACTAAAATTTTGTAAGCTTTATTTTTTTACTCTAAGGCATCTTAGCATTCGCTCTCAAACTATTCTTTTGCGCTAGGGTTTTTGTCCTATCGCCTCCTCTGCGACGGATGTAATGCCATTTTTTATGTTTTGCCACATTTCTTCTACTGGCATGCTGGTGTAATTGTTCAGCATTGTCGTGAAGTGCCTCTGCAAGGCTGATACATATTTCGCAACTACTTTCTCATCTTTGAGTTTTCCAATATCGAATTTAGAAATCGGTTGTATTTTTGAGTGTCCTCGATTTGCTATTCGACATCGAAACATGGTATTTAGCAAATAGTAATCTGTATCGCAATTAGCCCCTGGACATGTACGTACGTCCAAAATACTGAATGCCGTCCTTTGCTTTATTAGAACGTGGTCTATTTGGTTGAATGTTCGTCCGTCAGGTAATGCCGACTTTTTTTTTATGAATATCACGATGCGGGAAGCATGTCAGCTTACAATAAAGGTTTTGCTGTCAGCATCTGGCCGTTGTCGTTACTAATATCATGGAGACTGCCTGGCAATTGTCCCTAAATACACTGTTACCAAAATGTACCGAGAATTTGTAAATAAAACGCAAAATTTTTAATTAATTGTCAATATTTATTTTGTTGCCTTCAAAGTAATCTGCATTAGATGCTAGACACATATTTTTTTTTTACAGAATGACCTGTGTTATAGGCAATTTCGGCCTTTATGTGCAATGCACAAACACAGTCATGGAGGGAAGGAATGGGATTGGGAAGGTTGGGGAAGGGGAGTGAGAACGACCGTAGCGAGTGGAGAAGCTGGTATATTGCTCAGTTGTACTGGCTGCTTACTGACAAATATTTGCAGATGTTATGGGGGACTGAATGATAGAAAGCGAACAGAAACCATCTACTGAGTATCTAGGCCTTCTTGAAGTGGAACTGTTTCACTTTTACACCGTTTCCCCATTTTATTGCGAATAATTTTTTATCACCAGTAGCAACTGAAAAATTTGCGCTTAAAAAAATCTCGTCTGGAGTGGGAATCGAACCCACGACCTATTGACTGAGAAGCAAGCACGCTGCCCACAACGCCACGGAAGCCTCAAATGCCAGCGTTTTTTGCAGTCTTTGAAACACTTTTCATAGTTTTTGGTATGGCCTTCAGCTTCTTCGGCGAATTTTATTTTATGTCCTCGATCGACTGAAAACGGGTTCAAGGGAGTGGTAATTTCAGTTTCGGGGATAGAAAAAAGTCACACGGGGGCAAATCTGGTGAATACGGTGGTTGATTGATGCAATTTGTTGCTTTTTTGGCATTAAATTCGGTCACAATTGAAGCTCTATGCAATGGAAAAATCATGAATTCTCCTTCTATAATTCTCACGCAAACGCTTCAATACGGTCAAATAGTACTCCTTATTGACCGTCTGTCCCTGCGGAACTTATTCATGATGGGTCAAACCTAGAATATCGAAAAAAAAACAGTGAGCATCGTGGCGTGGTTTTTTCGGTTTCGGCTCATTTTTCCTCCATTCCGATGATTGTTGACTGGTTTGCATGCCAAACTCAACCCATGTCTCATCACCAGTTATGATGCGCTCCATGAATGTGGGATTAGAATTCGCACGATCAAGCATGTCCAAAGAGTTCTCTTCACGGTACTTTTTTTAGAGAAAATTCAGCTTTATTGAAACGATTCGATCAAGAACGCGTTTTTATCCATTTTAATAATCGCAATGGACTACTGAGGTGTACCGATTCAACCAGCTGCTGTAAACAAACCGATTAACAGACCGCGCTAATTTTTGGGGTAATAATTAATGACAGTCCTATCTGCTTACAAGAAAAATTAAAATATCATTTCTCAGGGTAATTTTAATTACAAATTCCCAAAACTTTATGGTCACAATGTAAGTCCCCTCTTTGCCCATTTTCGCGTTAAAGTCACCTAATCCAATTTTAATATCGTTCGACGGAAGAGAGTCGAATGTTGGTTCTATGGTGCTGTAGAAATCATCTTTAACTTCGTCGTCCTTATCTTCTATTGGGGCATGGACGTTAATAAGCCAAACATTAAAGAATCTTGTCTTGATGCGGTTTGCAAACAATCGTTCATTGTTGTTGTCGACGATAAACGTAACTCAAAACTCCCGGCTTCCCGAAGATTTCCTACTTTTGAAAATTGCGTGCGATCTAATGTCAGTAATCTCGCTACCCAACGATTTAGTTGGAGTGCAGAGATGTTTATATTGTATTTGATCACCTCTTCCAGAAGCGCTCTCACTGCTCCTGTCCTGTACAGGGATTGCACGTTCCAAGATTCGAAGGGATAGTCCATTTTTTTGTTTGCGTTGTCGTTGCCGTTAAATCAATCCAGTCCGAGGCAGTGTTTAAGATTTCGGATCAAGTCTGCTTTTTACGAGGATGAGTAGTTAACCTATCGTCCAACCTGGAAGACCAGCCCTTTATTTCGTTATAGTATTTCAAGTTTTCCCTAGGATTTCTTTATTTGTCTGACCTTCTTTTCAATTGATCCCGGGTCTTCCTCGTATTGAGTAGCATGTATAAATTGAAAAATTCAGCAAAAATAAAATTTTAACAATATTAATAGGCCTGGAAACCGCACATTACTAATGGCTTCTTGATGCGTAACGAACATTCTTATGACTTAGGTGTACATAGTAAAAGTCTTTAAAATATTAAGACGAATTTTCAAAACAAAGTGCATTGTTTTATTCTAATTTTTTTGTTCCGTAAATTGCATGTACATAAGTTTTGTGAATGCATGCCGAATTTGCTTAAAATTTTTCAAGTGCTTTCAATTAATCTGCATAAAATGTAAAAAAAATCGCTCTGTATAATAATTATGCCCACCTTTTTCTTCTAATTTTTCCCTCAAATTTTGAGAAGCTTTTTAATTCTTATAGCTTTGCATCAAAAACAAAAATGAATGCTTGTTACTATTTTGTGTTTTAATGTCGTTATGTGTATAGTAATGCTGAAAAAAAAATATTAAAAATTATCCTGAACTCGTTAAATAATGATGAATATTTGTAAACTCTCTTTATTTTTCCTAAGCATTTACGCATGCGTTAAGTTTCTCTTCAAGAAATCATAACGAGAAATAAACAAACAAACCAAATTTCGTCCTTACTTTCATTCCAAACGAAATGAATAAAACTGGGTGGAGAAATATACAACTACTGTTTATATGATTATTTTATTATAATTATATTTATTTTATTTTACATTTTTTTTTCTATTTAAGTCCATACATCACATTATATAAAATATAATAATTAATTTTAATTATTATTTATATATGAGTAATTTTTTTTTAATTACAATTTACTTTTATTTACGATATTTTTCTTGATTAAAAAAAAGCTTCTCTAAAATAATAATTCAATATTTTTTTCCATTCAAAGACGCTTTAATTAAGTGTTTCACGCGTCAGTGTTTTGTATGGGCTATAATAATATTATTTTGTACAAAGAAAATTTTAACAAAAATATAGCGCACATAAACAATGAAAAAATAATAAAAATACTTGGGCCAAAAAAATGTAAAAATTCATTAGCACAAGGTAATTTGAAATTAGTTAACAATGTTTTTCTCTTTTTAAATAATTCGTTCTAGTAATATTATATTTTATTACTAAACAAACATTTTTATTAATAACTTTCATTTAATTTAATGATTTTTTTTCCAAGAAAATTGAATTGAATCGTTTGACTTTTGTTTAATTGCTTTAGTTTTTCTGGCATCATATCATTTTTTTTTATTAAGCTGGTTTGTTAAATTGTACAAATATGCTTTCATTTTATTTACAAACAACATAAGCATGTACTTACATATAAAAAATATTAATGGAAATTTATTGTATATTTTTTTTATATCATTTTGTTTGGAAATAATGTTATGGTGTACAGTGATGCAAATGTAAGTAAAATGTTATTTTATATTGATGTAACTTTGCTTTCAAGTAAGATCGATTTTTCTGCTTTTTTTTTAATTGAACAGAAACGTCTTGTGTTTGTTTAGCTGTTGGAATTTTCGCCGGATTGAATTGCAAGCATAGACAAAAGAAATGTGTATCTGTGGAATTATTTGTTAATTTTATGTCGTTCATGATGCTGCGTTTCGCTCTATTTGAGGCAAAAAGGTATTAGTGATCCCGAAAACACTCTAGCGAAAGCGAAATGTTCATGATAATAGGCCAGCTTTTCAATAGACGCCTTTTACAAGAAATTGCGCTTCTTATAAAAAAATTCCACAACGCTCTTTCTCTCTCTGATAGATATAATGGAACGAATTTTCGATGAAATCCAACCTTCAAGACTCAAACAACTTATGAAGAGTGTTTCAGATCACATTGCACTTTATACTCTTTATATGCAAGACTTTTCATAAATCAGTTTCACTTATTAATAAATTTCGTAGTAATGAATCAATGAAAAGATAAAGACAAGTAATTTGTCATTAAATTATGGCAATAGACAGCTCTTTATGCGATTTTTCAACGAACTAGATAAACATAGATTCAAGGGTTCTCTTCATTTTCATTTTCGCTTGATTTTCAATTTTGGGTTTTCAAATAATATTTAGGTTATTCAACATGAAACTTACACAATTTTTCACTACCTGCAAACCTTATGCATTTTGCAATTGTCTTTATAAATTTATTACTACTGTTCAGTTGATATCGACGTTGAAAACAATTGCACAATAAGATATTCTGTATTTCAATCTTTTCATTGCAACTTATATTTTCATTGTGACACCAAAAAAAAGCAGCAACATTTTTTTTTATTATACACCAACAAAAAATTTATTATAACCTAGAAACTAACATTTTGCACGGAGTTAAAACAAAGTCAAACAGCTTCGTTTGAAATTAGTTTTTTTTTTTCATTTTATTTCATTTTTACGGTTGCACAAATCTAAAACTACAAAAAATTTCACTTCGAAAGAAACAAAGAAAAGAATTAATAAAAGAAAAATTCTTATTGCGTTAGTTAAAAATCTCAAAAAAGAAATCAAAACAAAAAAAAATCCTGTTTTGTTGAATGTCGTATTCCTCTAGCGTGTTAGTTTTATACTTAAAACAGTGCTTACTTTTGGTGATGCCCAAGGAGATGACGAAGAGAGTTCCTTACCACATCTGGATGGCTTTCATTCGAAGTTACCGCCTGGTATACTTCCGCATGGTTTGCCGACCGTTAAAGAAGTAGCACCGGCCATAACGCCCCAAGAACAAAAAAAGGATCAAGATGAAAAGAAAGAGAGTAAGGATTTTCTTACACAATATTTAAGATAATCAGCAAGTTTAATAATACTTTGCTATTGATTTTAGTGAAAGAATTATCGGAGGAACAGAAGCAGATGATCATCTTATCGGAGGATTTCCAACGTTTCGTTTTAAGGACGGGCAGGATCATGGAGCGCGCGCTTTCGGAATCAGCTGATATTTACACAGATTATATTGGTGGTGGAGCAAATGATGAAGGACTGTAAGTAGAATGAATCAGAAAAAAGAAAAGAATTGCTTAAAAACAATATTCTCGGTTCAGCGATGAAAAATCGTTAGCTGGCCTTTCATTGAATCGCGCCTTCTTCGATGATCGATGGTCAAAGAATCGTTGCGTAACATCAATGGATTGGTCAACACATTTCCCTGAACTAGTGGCAGCATCATATCACAGTAACGAGGTAATTGAATAAAAATTTTCGGTTGTTTTTCCTTACTACATCTTTGTGAATGATAAATTAAAAGGAGAGCCCGAACGAACCGGACGGCGTTGTTATAGTTTGGAATACGAAATACAAAAAGAAGACGCCCGAAGATGTCTTCCATTGTCAAAGTGCTGTTATGTCAACATGCTTTGCGAAATTTCAACCGAATTTAATACTCGGCGGTACTTATTCAGGACAAATTGTCGTCTGGGATAATCGTGTACAGAAACGTACGCCTATACAAAGAACACCGCTAAGCGCAACGGCTCACACACATCCCGTTTACTGTCTGCAAATGGTCGGTACACAAAATGCTCACAATGTTATCTCGATATCGTCGGATGGTCGAGTTTGTTCGTGGAGCTTGGAAATGTTGTCAATGCCGCAGGATACGATGGAATTACAACAGAAACAATCGAAATCGATTGCTGTCACATGCATGGCTTTCCCTAATACGGAAATCAATAATTTTGTGCTAGGCAGTGAAGATGGTTATGTTTATTCAGGTTGGTGGATGCTTTGTTTTTTATTGACTTCAACAATCCTTTAATTTCGACGAAAATTGTACAGCTTATCGTCATGGTGCTCGAGCTGGTATTGGTGAAATATATGAGCGACATTTGGGACCGGTTACAGGAATATCGACGCATTACAATCAAGCATCACCCGATTTCTCGCACTTATTTTTAACATCATCAATCGATTGGACGATTAAATTGTGGAGTTTAAAGGTAATTGCTATATGATGACGAAATTCCTATTCTGGTTTATTTTTTTCCGTCTTACTAGGATAATAAACCTCTCTACTCATTCGAAGACAACTCTGACTACGTAATGGATGTAGCCTGGTCTCCACTTCATCCAGCCTTGTTTGCTAGCGTCGATGGTAGTGGTCGATTAGATTTATGGAATTTAAACCAAGACACTGAAGTTCCAACTGCTTCCGCAATTGTTGAAGGTTCGCCGGCATTGAATCGTGTCTCATGGACTCCGTCAGGACTTCACGTGACCATTGGTGATGATCAAGGCAAACTGTACGTGTACGATGTTGCCGAACACATAGCACATCCTCGAATGGACGAATGGACACGTTTCAATAGTACTTTAAATGAATTGAAAATGAATCAAAGCGATGAACTTTAAAGTCAAAGCATATAAAACTCAAAAAGGAGAAAACAAAAAAAACAGACTTTAAACTACATTTGTCTGCTTTTATAAATAAATGTTAGTTTCGTTATTATTATTTTTTTACTCTGCTTTTATTCATGTTCTTTCTTTGTACTAAACAACGTTTGAACATATTCGGGTTATTTTTCATTTTTTTTAAGCGTTATGCAAAAGTAAAATATCGGTTGAATAATAATTATCACTGTAAAATTGTAAGAAACTTAATTCAAATTGAAAAAATTGAAAATTTTTTGCAACGAGTTTTAATTTTAAAGAGAACGAGAGATAATGCTAAAACGGCTTTACTTTGTGATATACGTTCCCGTAGAACAGTATTTACTGCATGAAAAAAATACTAATTCAGAATAAGATCACAAAAATATTTTATGAAAGAGCGATCAACAAAATTTCTCCCAAATTGTCGCGTACTCAAATATAAGGCAAATATAAATAATATTAAAAATAGTATTTATTCATGTAATGTATTGAAAATTAAAAAAAAAATAATAATATAATTAATTATAATGAATATAAGAGACTTTTTTTAAGAAAAATGTTTTGGCATGCGTCTTTGACTTTACAGGTTAGGAGTTACGGTTATTTGTAAGGCTGGTGATTAAATTTGCGTTCTTCAAATCCAACCGAAAAAAAAGTATGAATAACTTTATTTGTCTCGTGTCATTTCCAGCAATAGCGCAGTGCCGAATCCAAGATCCGTGGTCATGAAAACTTTTTCGCTATGAATCGTATTTGCGATAAACAAAACTTTCATTTCGAGCAGAGCAAAACGTGACATCATGAACGACGGAAGTGAACAAAGGTCGAAAAAATCAGCTTATCATTCGACAGTTCTTCAGATATTTCAATTTGATCAATCAAATTGTTTTATTATAACATAGGAAGCTTCATTATCTAAATTTTGGGGAATGTCAGGTGAAAGAAGGCGGCGGAGGGAGAGAAAGAGTCAAAAATTACACTTGCTAATGTCTCCACTTCTGCAGGAAGCTGAAAATCATCATAGGTATAAAGAGAGTTGTGGGACAAACTTAAAAAATAGTTTAAGTTTTTTATCCATTGGCGTCCGAAAGGCGGGGGGCCTAAAAACCAATTATTGGCCGATTTTTTTTTCAAATGATTACATCTTCGAAATTACTTAACATAAAAATTTTTTTGGACCATTAAGGTAGCAAAAAGATCCACCAGAATCGGCTTAGAGAGAGGTTAATTATTGTGAGGGGGGGGGGGGCGGTGCCAAGAAAAACTTAAAAATGATTATCTCAACTATCTCTTAAGCTATGTAATTGAAAATTGAAACATGTATTAAGCTATACTAGTGAAATATGCGAAAAATATAAAATTTGGTCATAGCAGTAGTGGGGGAAATGGGGAGCATTTAAAACATGGTGCATTTTCCATAAATTCAAACCGTTATATCTCAAAACTAAGTACAGATATCAAATTTTAGAACTACATAGTTTTTAATTTTGGTAAAAAATTTAAGTTAGGTGGTATAAGGGGAGGGAGGTGGTAAGCAAAAATGTCGAAAATTTTGAGTGATTTTCTTAGGACTCTGGGGAAAGATGCAAAGTTTAAATTTCGCGTGTGGATATATTTATTTGATATACATAGAAAAAAAAATAATTTATTCCACAATTGTTATGCACCGACCTTCCCGGTCTAACGTTCACAAGGTGTTTCATGTGCAATGAAAAAAACACATAAACTGAAAATTTTTAAATGAAATTTGGAGGTAGAAACTTAAAAATTTGCGAAATGCATTCAAAAAAAAATCCTTAGATGTATGAATTATTAACTGGCCGAATACCTTCAAAACTTCAACCCCCTCCTATACAAAATTATTTTTTCGACCATCTTTAAGAAATCAATTATCACCTAACTATTCCATTGTAACAAAAAAGTAAGGGCACTTTAAAATTAGTCTGGGAAATAATATTAGGGGTTGGAATTAATTCGTAGCGTTTTACAAAAGGTGACGTTACTCAAGTATCCGCAGTCACATATACAAAAGCAAATATTCTCCATAAAGGTACTGTCATGGCGCATCTAGTCCACTGAACGAGTTTATAACATTTTTTTGCGCGTCATCAAACATGTCAACGTTCGTGCCCGAAAATCTGTTTTTGCGGCGAGTGTTGCTTCATTACTCCCACATGAAGAAAAGTGCCGCGGAAAGTCATCGCATTTTAATAGACGTTTATGATGAATATGCGAACGTGCAGAAAGCGGTTCGCTCGGTTCAAAAATGGAAATTTTGGCTTGTAAGACAAGGAGCGTTCCGGACAGCCGAAAAAGTTTGAAGATGAAGAATTGGTGACAATGCTCGATGAAGACCCGTGTCAAACGCTTGCACAGTTGTCAAAACCGCTTGAAGTTGACTCATCGACTGTTGGAAAACGCCTCAAAGCCCTTGGAATGATACAAAAGCAAGGAACGTGGGTCCCACATGAGTTGAAGCCGAGGGACGTCGAACGGCGTTTAGTCATCTGTGAGCAACTGCTTCAACGGCAGGCAAGGAAGGGATTTTTGCATCGAATCGTCACTGGCGACGAAAAGTGGGTGAATTACGACAATCCTTAGCGCAAACAATCGTGGGGTTTGCCCGGTCATGCATCAACATCATCGCCAAAGCAGAATATTCATGGAAAGAAGATCATGCTGTGCATATGGTGGTACCAGCTGGGCGTAATCTATTATAAGCTGCTTCAACCGAGTGAAACCATCACTGAAGACCTCTACAGACGTCAACTGATGCGTTTGAGCAAAGCATTAAAAGATAAGCGCCCCCAATTTAAGGATCGACATGACAAGGTGATTTTGCTCCACGACAATGCCAGACCCCATGTTGCAAAAGTGGTGAAAACTTATTTAGAAACGCTGAAATGGGAAATTTTATCCCACCCGCCATATCCACCAGACATCGCTCCATCAGATTTCCACTTGTTCCTGTCCATGGCGAATGGCTTGCCAGAGCAGCACTTCGACAACTACGAAAGTACCAAGAATTGGATCGATTCATTCATCGAATCTAAAGACGAAGAATTCTTTTGATGTGGTATTCATGCTTTGCCAGAAAGATGGAAAAATGTAGTTGAAAACGATGGACAATACTTTCAATAATACCACTGTAATAATATTTTCAGAATAAACCATCAAACTTTGCAAAAAAACGCTACGAATTAATTCCAACACCTAATATTTAAAAAATTTTTTTTTGGTAAACAGGAAGGATTGTCCTTAATTATTATCCCAAAAATTACTTTGTTTACAATAGCTGGTTGAGTGGGTACACCTCAGCAATCCACGGCGATTTTTACAATGGATAAAATATGGATTAATGAGTTTATCTTAAATTTTGTTTCCAACCAAATTTCGTTTGCGGAATCGTTGCAAATGTTAGAGAAGTCTTACGGTGTTTCAGTAATATCAAAAACACGAGCCTACGAGTGGTATAATGCCTTTAAGAACGATCGAGAGATCCTTGAAGACATGCCTCGTTCTAGACGACCTCTGACCTCTTCAACTGACGAAAACATTCAAAAAATGAAGGAAATGGTGCTCAAAACTCATCATACCAGAGTTAGGGAGATAGCAGGAGAGCTCGACATCTCTTGCGAGTCCGTTTGTTCGGTTTCAGTGGATACTTTGGCCATGAAACGCGTCCTTTCTCGACTCTTTTCAATAAAGCTGAATTTTCTTAAAAAAAAGTACCGTGAACAGGTCACTTTGGACATGCTTGATCGTGCCAATTCTGATCCCACATTCATGAAGCGCATCATAACTAGTGATGAGACATGGGTCTACGAGTTTGATATGCAAACCAGTCAATAATCATCGAAATGGAGGAAAAAAATGAGGCGAAACCGAAAAAACCACGCCAAAGCTGCTCAAAAATCAAGAAGGTGCTCATTGTTTTTGTCGAAATTTTAGGTTTGATTCATTATGAATTCATTTCGGAGGGACAGACGGCTAATAAGGAGTACTATTTGACCGTATTAAAGCGTTTGCGTAAGCAAATCGGCTGGAATTATGGAAAGAGAATTCATGGATTTTCCACGATGAAAATGCGCCATCGCATTAAGCCTCAATTGTGACGGAATTTAAGGCCAACAAGGCAAAAATTGCTTCATTCAACTACCGTATTCACCAGATTTGGCCCCGTGTGACTTTTTCCTATCCTCGAAACTGAAATTACCGCTCCGTGGAACCCGTTTTCAGTCGATCGAGGACATAAAACGAAAATCGCCGTGGACTACTGAGGTGTGCCCATTCAACCAGCTGCTGTAAACAAACTGATTAACAGACCGCGCTAATTTTTGGGATAATAACATTAAGCTTCAAAAATTGAATAAATGCTGAGAGAATTAGTGCATTGATTTTAGTGAAATTGTGATAGAAGGAGTGAGGGGTTTTTAGTGATTTTTTTAGAAACAACTATAATCATTTTGCAATTGATATATTTTAAATTTCAGATATGTCATATTATTTGAGAAGAGGAGAAGTTAATCGGTTTACTTATCCCGGATATTAATTATAATTAAGGATTTAGTACAAAATTTGAGATCGATAAATTTTATACGTACTGAGCAAATTGGTTTATAGAATTGCATAAAAAAGTGCAGTTTGTATGGGAGGTGGTAGAAGGAAGGTGGGTGATTCATATAATGTGTATACGATAAATCAAATTTATGGTAAAAATAATATATTCGAAATTTCAAATTAATCGCTCCTATGGTTTTCAAGAAAATTTAAATATTACATATTTTTGAAATTATGTCTTTTTGTATGGGTGGGGTTAGAAGGTGTGGGATTATTGAAAAAAGACTAAACGATATAAAAACTATTTGAATCATTACCCTCCTAACACCATCTCCCATACAAACTGCACTTTTTTTATGAAAAACTATAAATCAATTTACTCAGTACGTATAAAATTTATCGAAATTGTGCACTAAATATTTATTAATAATTGTTATACAATATCAAATTAATATAAAAGCCTTATTTCGAGCGACCATATCGCAATCTAATTTTGGTTGAAAATATCCCCCAAGTTTAGAATTTTAATCTATTTTTATACTCTAGATCAAATCTGAGAGTATTATAAGTTTGGAAACAAAGTTTGTAACGTCAAGAAATAAGGCTCGGAGAAAAAAAAGAATGATACAGAAGTTCATATAATCACTCAAAAATCTCAAAACCGAATTTCCGTCTGTCCGTCCGTGTCCTCTCCAGCTTGAGAACGCGTAGAGCTAGAGAGCTCAAATTTTGTACACGTCGTTTTTGATAAAAAAGTAAGGCCAAGTTCGTGAACGGGCGAAATCGCTGCACTCCTTCTACCCCCTCCCATACAAAATGACACAGTTTCGCAATTTGATAATAAACATATTTGCTCGAAAAGTATAAATTCTATTGATCTGAAATTTGGAATATAATACTTTTATGATGATATCAATCTACTGTTTGGCAACTATTTATATCCTCCTCCTCCTTCCACCACCTCCCATACAAACTGCACTCTTTCATGAAATACTCTAAACAAATTTACTCAGTACGTATAAAATTTATCGAGCTGAAATTGAGCGCATAAAACTAAACTGATTAGTTTAATGTCCCTTTGAAGACAATGGTTTCTATTTTGTTGGAATCAGAACCATAAATTATTAAGAATGAAACCACGATACTCGCATTTATATGGGACAGGCTCGTGATCAAATCAATCCCGTGATTTAAGAACATATTCGTATTGAAGAGCACTAAGGACATGTGAATAGTTATAGCTTGTGTTAATTAAAAAAAAGCCCAACTAAAATAACATTAAGCTTAAAACCATAACAGGACTACGGATCTGCGTAAAGCTAAATCATACAAAACTGCAGATGAAATTTTTGCGATGTTCAGAATTTTGCTGATGTGAAATAAATTAGTTCAGTACTATCACCCCTTCTACTGGGGAGTGGTAGAATTCATTTCATTTATAAAAATGTTGTGTACCAAATTTAAGCTTCAAAAATTGAACCGGTACTGAGAAACTTAGAGCATTGGGTTTAATGAAATTGTGCGATTTGTATGGGAGGTGGAAGCAGGAGGGGGGGTTTTTGATGATTTTTCGAGAAACAACTATAATTATCATGCAATGGATATGCTTTAAATTTCAGATCTGTATCATTCACATTTTTCAAGAAAATCGAATTGTTACACAGTCGTGGAATGTGTCTCATTGTATGGGAGGGAGTAGAAGGAGTGAAAATACTCGGTTAATTTTTTTCCGATATTAATAATAATGCTAATTAAGGAATCCATACAAAATTTTAGCTCGATGAAAGCTATACGTATTGAGAAAATTGAAAATACTCTAATTTCATGAAAAAGTGCAGTTTGTATGGGAGGTGGTGGAAGGAGTGGAGGGTTTTTAGTGATTTTTCGAAAAAAAGCTGCAATCATTATGCAATTGATATATTTTAAATTTTAGATCTGTGACTTTCACACTTTCCAAGAAAATCGAATTTTTGTAAAGTCGTGGAATCATGTCACGTTGTATGGGAGGGGGTAGAAATAGTGAAGATAATCGGTTAGTTTTTTCCCGATATTAATAATAATGCTAATTAAGGATTTGTTACAGAATTTTAGTTCGATGGAATTTATACGTACTGAGAAATTTGGTGTATAGTATTTAATGAAAAAGTGTAGTTTGTTTGGGAAGTGGGCGAAGAAGTGGGGGGATTTAAATAATTTGTATACTTAAAGATTGCATGTGCTATAGAAATAATATATTATAAATTTCAAATTAATAGCTCTTATAGTTTCCAAAAAAATTTGAGTATTACATATTATTAAAAATGAGTCACTGTGTATGGGAGGGGGTAGAAGGCGTGAGGGGAGGGAAATAAAACTAAAAGCAGATTGCATCTCGGAGCACACCTAATAAACTGTAAAAGTTTTATTACAATCGGTTCAGCCGTTTTTGCGTGAAAGCCGGACAGACGGACAGACAGAGAAGAATTTAAAAAACGTGAGTTTCTGATTAGTTATTGCTAAACTAAGACAAAAAAGTAACTTATAGCCATTTCTAAGCAAATAACAGACAGACACTACAATTATATTTATATAGATTATTAGTAAGACCAAAAAAAAAATTAAAAGATTAGCTTTACTCCTTCAACCCCCTCCCATACAATCTGACACAATTTTACAACTTTACAAAGATTAAATTTTCCTGAAAAGTATGAATGCCACTGATTTGCAATTTAAGACATATCAAAAGCATGATGTTTATAGCTATTTCTGAAAAAGTCTTTAAGAACTCGCCCCTCTTTCTCCCACCTCCCATACAAACTGCACAATTTCACTAAATCCAATACACGAATTTTTTCAGTACCTATTAAATTTTTGAATCCGAAATTTTGTATAAAACATTTTGATAACAACTTTAGCGTGATGTGACAAAATTAGATCAATCTCGTCATCCCCTCTACCACTCCCCCTTCAGAATTTCTTAAAATCGAATGGTTTCTCTTTCATCTAGAGTATCGCACGATTGGGCACCCAATCGTAGTCCTGTTATGTTTATATTTAGAGCTTAACGTTTACAGGGAAGAGGTATGCAATTCACTTTATTTGTCTTTTCTTTTTCAACAGTTTCCGAACGCTGTTCCGAATCATTTTTCATCCAGTGAACTTCTCTGTACGACATCAACATACTTTTTTGGTCGTCGAATCCTATTCTACAAAAAAACACCCAAGTACATTTTCTGATTTATAAATTAGTTATTATAAAATTTTAGATTAAAAGAGTCTCTATATAAGGTACATATGTAGAACTATTGAACAAGAGTCATGCTATTACAATTACGAAATCACCTTGACTCATACAACTACAAAAAACTCTTGTTGATCCTTCAGGTTATTGTTTTGTTTGTAACATGCACGCTTCACTCCAATTAGAAGCAGTTCCATAAGGACATGCCCCTTTAGATAAACATAGCTGGAATTTCTTATGGTTTCTTGTTCTAGATATGTAAATCGTGTGTTTTTTAGGCCATCCAACATTTGCATCAACTTTCTCACTTGACAAACTAGTAAGTCAAATCCTGCAACCATTAAGAAGTACACAGAGCAAATTAGATTCCTTAATTTATGCGTTGCACAATATCCACCAGAATCCAACATTATCATATTTCGAGTACCAACGACAAACCAGGCAACCAGAAAAAGTCTGTGCAGTCTGAAAAAATACAAATATGCATAACTAACAGGTACCCATAATCTCGTTTTTAGTCAGCCAACCACCACCGAATTCAAGATGAAGAGGGTTGTTGAACGCCTTAATTCATGATTGTCGAGGGTTAACGCCGAGGGGTGTGCATTGTATAGTGCGAGCTCACCAGTCAGTGGCATCACACATTCCTAATTCCACGCAAATCTTTTTTTAGGGGAAGTACAGAAACGACCAAAACACCAGGGGTGCTGAGCTGAGGTCAAAGCGAATCGTTTTTTCACAAATGACTTCACAAACCTATCGGGTTGTGCGATTCTCGTGGTGACGGTTTTTTACGTTATTTTTGAACGTATACGGCTAGCGAGGTGTTCTGTTGGAGGAATACTTGCCAACCAGGCGGAGTGAGTACATGGCAGCCGGTTAGTTGCTTTGCTGGGAGTTTGAGGCAAATTCTACGCTCTATCCAGCCGGCAAAAATCAACTTGGCTTTAGTATTCTTACGGACGCCGTAAAGTTTAAAACAACGTATTTTAGTCCAGCGCGGAATAACGAGCAAAATAAGACATCGGCTATTTCGGGTTTTTCGTCTGATTCAATTTATGAATTCGTTAGTATTTCGCGTGATATGATGATATCATATTTTTTAGTGACGTCATAAAATTTACATTCACTGTTTACATCATAAAGAATTCGCGAGAAACGTAAATCGAAAGAGTCGCTCGACTATTGTTCTATTAGTTGGCAATAATTTGTCGAATTTAACGATAGCATACTGTGAACGAGGAAATTATTAAGCCAGTATTACTGTCTGTTAAGGTTTGTGATTTCGCAGGAGATAGTTAGTTTTGTGATCGCGAATGAAATCGATCTGATCGATTTTTGTAGCGTGTGAAGTGAAATCGGTTGTGGTACATGTCTTTGCTTTTGTGTAAAAATAAAATCTTTGTACAGTGAGTGATAAAAATACTGTGATTAGATTTAATTATATTGTGAGAAATAGAAAAGGTGAAAGTAAGAGTGCTGAGGAATTGAAGTAGAGTCAGTACGCAACAGGTAACATGGTTTTTTTTTTCTTGTTTAATGTAGATAACATTTAGGTATTTCTCTCGGAACATACCTACTTGTTGCGATGTTCCAAATTTACTTTATGACTCCGACCGAAAAAAATTATTGTTGATATCAAGATGTTGATAGTAATAGGCTATGTGTATTGTCTGGTCCTCTATCGTATTTTTGTGATGGCGATGTTATCTAAAACAGGTGATTGTTGCGCTCCCTTATCTTACAGCCTTAGCTTTCTTTTTCCATAAAGAAAAGCAATTGTAGATTTTTTTTTGTGTAATATTACATTAAGAATGTAATTATGAAATATATAAAAAAAAAAATTTTACTGTTTCGGTGAATCTGTGACAAGTAGACAAATCAGTATTTATTATTAACTGACTTCAAAACTAGATTTGGCAAACAAAAACGGATAAATACTTTTGTATTGGACGCACGTCCTCGAACTTGTAATTGCAACGTCGAGCTGGACAAACAATTTTTGTGTGACGAGTAAAATTATGATCAAAATTAGACGTTCAAAATGCTCAACTTCATTTAATTTATTTAGTAATTAACTACCTTTACTTCTACGGACCTAGTTTGAAAAAGAGACACCCAAGCTCATCTGTTCAAAGGGGACAGATAAAAAAAACGAGACATTTAAAGAAAAACTCACAAGGGTACCACTCAAAATAAGCAAAGCAGATTAATACGTAATGGATTGGTGGAAATTGTGATTAGTCATTTTATGTAAATAATTTGTTTATCCCGCTAATGAAGATTAGAATAAGTAGGTGGCTTATTCGAATTTCTTTAGGGCAAACACTTTTACCTAAATTTTAAGGCTACTAAAAACATAACATAATTATAATTAGGGTTAAAGCCTAATCATATGATACTCTAGATGAGAAAGAATTAAGTACCGGAAAAAAGTTATCTCAAATTCTTTCGAATAGTGAATAATGGCTTTTGCAGGGGAGGTGGTAGAGGTAGAGGGGGAGGTGGTAGAAATAGAGTGGGAGGTTTGTAATTTTCGTATATGACACCAAACGAGGCATGCAAAATGTTTCGTACTGAATTTCAAGTTTGTAGTTTTCATTATTTTCTAAGAAATTAGACGTAGTTTTCCTGAAATTGGGACATTTGCATGGCAGGTGGCAGAGGAAGCGGAGGGTTTTAGATGATTTGGAAACTGCTTATCAACTTCCTTATCACCACGCTTAGTTTCAATTTCAAAGTCTATAGCTCTCATATGTTCGAGGGAGAAATGCTTTTTTTTAATTTATAATATACAGGGTGGGCCCAAATAACTGTCGCACTTTATTTTTTGTAGAAAAAAAAAACTAATGGATATCTTGAGCAACAAAACAAATTTATTTATTATATAGACTGTTGGCTTACATTATGTGTGCTTAATTTCAAATCTTTCATCTTTAAAATTTTTTACCAGCTTCAAACGTTTTTGAAAATTATTGTAGGCGGCACGGACCACTTCGTCTGGAATTTCATTCCAAATATTTGTTAAAAGGCTCTTGAATTGGTCAAATTTCATGTTTTTTATATTTTTTAATTTGTCTAGCATGTATCTCCATATACAGAAGTCCAATGGATTTAGATCCGGGGAAGATGCAGGCCATTCATCAACCGCAATAAAGCATGGAAAATTATCCTTGCACCAGCGCTGAACAGTTTTTGCTTTATGAGCCGGAGCAGAGTCTTGTTGAAAACAATATGGCTCGATGCCGAAGATCTAAGATGCATGAGGGTAACAATGATTGGCAAGCACTTCATCCAAATAGTATTGTGCATTGATTTTGACACCTTTATCAATAAAAAGGAGGGGAAGCTTGCCTTTTGTGGATATGGCCCCCCACACCATGACAGACGTTGTGTTTTAATATCTCTCAACAGCAATTTTATGTGTTGGGATATCCTGCATACTTGTTGCATATACGCGATCATTCTGTGGGTTGTGACTCTTTTGCAATATGAATAGTTTTTCATCAGTGAACACAATATTGCAACTTGCGTGCAACTGAAACAACAAACCACTTCTTTCCTGTCGCATTTTTTTCTGACGCTCCGTAAGACCATGAATCCTCTTTTTTTGTAAGGCTTTTGTCCCAAGTCCTCTTTTAAAACATTTCGAATGGTTTTACGGCTCACATTCAGTTCTTTGGCTAGATTTCAAGCTGATCTTGCGCAGTTTCGCCTAATTCTTTCACGCACATTCTTCACCACTGCAGTTGTTCTTAGTGTTCCTTTTCGCCCTGGTTTTTTGACTATTTTAACACTTCCGGTTGTCTTAAATCGAGCCACAGTGCGTTGAACAAATCTATGGTTTACACCTATGTTTTTTAGCAACTTAACTATCTCGCCTGTCTTTTTGCTTTGCATGTGTAATTTTTGCACTAACTCTCTTTTTGCTTCCATCTTTCACAGAATTTCAATTGTTACTGGCCATGTCAAAACTGTACTCAGTTAATTTCACAACAAAACAAAGAAAACAAAACATGCAAAGAATCTTCTACTTCTACTCTTCTGCAACAAGTATCTGCTTGTTTACATAGGAATAACAGTGCTACGAAAAACTGCGACAGTTATTCGGACCCACGCTGTAGATATTTGAATGGGATGGAGCTAGGGTATAGCCTAGTGGGTAGCGTGTTGGTCTACAAATGCGAAGGTCGTGAGTTCAAATCCGGTCGACGCATAATTCTAGCACATTACCTGCTGGGGTATACCTTAGTTACATCAATTTACGAAAACTAAAATTTATAAAAAGAGGGTTGTGCGAGAGGTTAACAAACCTTCCACAATAATAAGTAATAAAAAAAAAAATGTTAAGGAACCTGAAGGTCAAGAGGCCAAGGTCCGATTTTGGCTGTAGTGCCATTGTAGAATAGAGTAGAATAGAATGGGAGGGGGTAGATGAAGTGGAGCAAAGCTGGTAAGTTTTTTAGCATTTATTGCAATTATTAGGGGACAAATTCTGGTAAAATTTTAATTCGGTCCTTTTTCTAGTTTTAATAGAAACGGATGTAATGTATTTACTGAAATTATGAATTTGTATGGGAGAGGTGGAATATATGGGACAAAACCAAATTTTACAATGATATTTCATTTATTATCCTACAAAAATTTTCAAGTTGATAGCTTCGACGTTTCAAAGAAAAATAATTTAATTGAAATTTCAAAATTTCGTGAAATTTGTATGGGAGGGGGTAGAAGAAGTGAGGTGAAGTTGATAATTTTTTCAAAATTTCGAAATTTCGTGAAATTTTTATTTGAAGGGGCGTAAGAAGTGGGGGGATGTAGTCCATTCACGAACTTAAAGTTTCTTTTTTGCTAAAAATGACAATTTCAGCACGATAGCTCAAAGCGTTCAAGAGTTATATTCTAGACAGAAGCATAGAAGGTCAGTCGGAATCGATGTTTTTGAGCGATAACAAAAATTTCCGTACTCTTGGCCGCTCTGTGCGAGCATTATTTCTTAGCGTCACAAACAGTAAGGCAAACACAATCTCAGATTTCATCTTGAATATAAATAAACTGCCAACAAGTCGGGCGAAACTTTATTATTCTTGGGACAAGTTGCGGATGTGTGGAAAGTCAATATGCAGGTTAGAGTGGTTAGGGAAGGCTAAGTGAAAGAGAGTTCTTGGGCAGGGCTGTTGTCAATTTAACAATATTTCATTCATTTCTGCAAGTTTGGGTTTTTATGAGGGGAGGAGGAGGGGTAAGGGTGGGTGGATGTTAATAGCTTTTTAATTAATTATATATATCCAATATCCTCTGTATAGAATGTGTTTCATAGACGAAGTTGCATAGAATTTTCATAGGATTCGGTGCATTTTACATTCACGAAACCAAACATTTGTATGGGAAGGAGTAGAGGAGGTAGGGGAATCGTAAAATTTGTGACGCAATTTTATTCCCTTTCTCTTGTAGTGTGCTTGTACAAAATTTCAAGTTCGTAGCTTTTAATTTGATGGTTATTAGTTGATTCAATGAAATAGGTAGAAATGATACTTTTGTATGGGAGGGGGTAGAAGGGCAAGCGCGATTTCAAAACTTTTAAAGGAATTTCATTTCAATTATTTTTATAAGTTTTTAGGCAAAATTTGAAATGGATAGCTTTTAAGAGTTAGCTGATAACTAATTTCTTAAAAATGCTCGAAAAAATAATTTTGTACGGGAGGGGGTAGAAGAGGTAGGGGAATTGCAAAATTTGTGACGCAATTTTATTTCCTTTTTCTTGTAAGCTGCTCGTACAAAATTTCAAGTTCGTAGCTTTTAATTTGTTGGTTATTAGTTGATTTAATGAAATTGGTCGAAATCATACTTTTGTATGGGAGGGGGTAGAAGGGCAAGTGTGATTTTAAAACTTTTAAAATAATTTCTTTGCAAATATTTTTATAAGTTCTTATGCAAAATTTCAAATGGATAGCTTTTAATAGTTAGGTGATAATTAATTTCTTAAAAATGGTCGAAAAAAAATTTTTGTATGGGAGGGGGTAGAAGTTTTAAAGGTATTCGACCAGTTAATATTTTATACTTTTAGAGATTTTTTTTAAATGTATTTCCCAAATTTTCAAGTTTCTACCCTAAAATTACATCCAAAAATTTTCAGTTTTCGTGTTTTTTTCGTTGCACATGAAACAGCTTGTGCCCATTAGACCGGGGTGGTCGGTTCATAACAATTGTGGATCAAATTATTATTTTTTTCTATGTATATCAAATAGATGTATTCACATGCAAAATTTAAAGTTTCTATCTTTGAGCAGAGTCCTAAAAAATTCACTCAAAATTTTCGACATTTTTGCTTACCACCTCCCTCCCTTTACACCCCCTAACTTAAAATTTTTATCAAAATTATAAATTATGTAGTTCTATAATCTGACGAATTTTCAATTCGATATCTGTACTCAATTTTGAGATATAATGATTTCTAATTTTGAAAAGTGCACCATTTTTCAAATGCTCCCCATTTCACCCCACTACTATTATGACCAAATTTTATATTTTTTTTGTATTTCACTAGTATAGCTTAGTATATGTTTTAAATTTCAATTACATAGCTTAAGAGATAGTTGAGATATTAATTCTTAAGTGTTTTTCCTTGCACCCCCCCCCCCGACCCTTCCCCTTACAATAATAAGCCTATTTCTAAGCTGATTCTGGTGGATCTATACGCCATCTTAGTTGTCCCAAAATATGAATTTTTTATGGTAAGTAGTTTCGAAGATATAACCATTTCAAAAAAAGATTCGGCCGACAATTTGTTTTTAGCCCCCCCTTTACCGACGCCAATGGATAAAAAAATTAAATTATTTTTGGAATATGTCACACAGCTCTCTCTATACGTGTGCTGATTTTCATCTTTCTATCTGCATTCGTGGTGAAGATATTAGCAAGTGTATATTTCGACTTTTTCCATCCCCCCGCCTCCCCCTTCCACCCCACACTCCCCAAAATTTGGATAATGGAGCTTACCAAGTTAATAACCCACCCAAAAATCAACATTCTACCTTTAACGGTCTTGGAGGTACGAGTCCATATGTACGGCGTACGGCGGGACGGATTTTTTTTTTTTTGCTTTTTTAGGCTAATTTAGTCATGAAACGCGAAAAAACAAAATTTCAGGGTAGCAAATTTTTTTTTTTTTCTGTGTCGATCACAATACTTTATTATTAAAATAATAAAGTAAAATTATCTGGATTTTGTACCGGGGATATAGTATGCTCGGTATCTCAATTAGAGTTTTAAGGATGTTTCGAATTCTCTTTATTTTTTTAAAAGGTTACATTGTTAAAATCTTTAGTTGGTTTTCTCTTATTCCGAGACCGCTATTACCGGCGAATTTATCTCTTTGCGAGTACCGTTGAGGTTGGTGAATTAGATTTTTTTTTTGGATTAATTTTTCGCGACAATGACATTTACAAAAAAAAAAGTTTGAACCTACTTATGACCTGATTACAAAATATCATCAAGTCCTTCAGTTTTCGAAGTACTTAAAAGGCAAATTTGCAATATTTTTATGATGCAAAAAAATATTATAATATAATTTTTCGTTCAGTTTTTCGTCGGTTACCGTTGAAATATGGGATTTTCAAATATGTCTAGGCGCTCGGATATTTTTATTTCAATTTCAATTGAACTCCAGGAAAGGCTGTAGGGGGCTTTTTAATAAGTTCAAACGAACCAAAAAGGCCTCAGATTGGGAATCCTATAAGGATTCATTCTGTATAAAAAGAAATTGAGGAAAGTGCGCAGCGCTAATCCTGAAAAGTTTCCAGCTGTCCAGGTTATGGACCTGCTCGAGTGATGAAACCATTGGGGTAGCTCAACAGTCGCCCCGCACCGAGTGAAGCGCAAACTCAAGCCTCCAACGTGCGACTGTGAAATCATTATCTCGCGGAATAAGACCCTTTGGGCAGTACACAGCTTCGACCCATATACCCAGGACCGGACCGAATTTCAAAACACCTCTCATATCACTCTTGCATGTTTGGACGTTTTTTAGAGGTTGACTATGACTGGTCAACATTCCTGAAATATGTAAGGCGGGGAAAGAGATTTTTATCCCTAAAGCGGGAAGAAGCTCTCATACATGTCCGAAGGATTTAATACCTATAAGTCTATCCTCATTCCTTCTAAAAACCTTTGAAAGATTGATAGATATCCAATTACGCAGTATTTTATTTATTTATTTTATTAAGGGACCACGTGAGAGAACCGCGACCTTCTTGGCCTATTGTGCGTTTATTGTATCTAAAAACAAACTGGAGGAAATTCTTGAATTCAGCAAGAGTGATATTAGTACTCTAATCGTCCTAATAGCGGGTCACAGTGGAGTGAATCATCACCTAAAAAATATGGATATAGCTGAAACCGACATCTGCCGACTCTGTCTCAAAGAATCAGAAGCGACAGAACACATCCTATGTCACTGCGATGCAGTCAAGAAAAATACATAATCTTCTTGGAAAAGGTTTCATTACAACCGATGAATTAGCCAACATGGCTCCCTTAAACATACTTAGATTAGAAAAATCTATCAATCTATCGAGTTGTGGTAGGGTAAAGGTAAACGCACTATAGGCCAAGAAGGTCGCAGTGCTATCACGTGTTCCCCAAATTCCAAAAATAAAAAATCTGATTTCGCTTTCTCAGCTCGCTGCTCTGCCGTCGCGGCTATACCGAACCGCTGCCTTTCGCTCACCTTGGTCACTACTTTCTTCCGCGTTTACCATGCATTACCAGTCAACATTAAGCCTTTACCAATCACTCATCAGCCAAAAACTCAAATTTTGCAGCTGCACCGAACCTCTGCGTTTCGTTCCCTTCGGTTCACTACCCTCATCATCAGCAGTTTAATTCAGCAATTCCATCGTTACGTCAGTGCATCAATACCTCCTTACTTCATCTATTACATCAATACATCCTTAATTCATCTATTTCATCAATACACCCCCTTGCGGGGATGGACATTAGCAGTAGTTTTACTACTTACTGACTTTCGGAGATTTACAAAAGTGCTGAATTTCGCCTTTGTCAAACTAAATAGGTTTCCGCAGATGACCAGTGGGTAGTATGTTGGTCCAGAATTCGCGAGTCATGAGTTCAAATCTCAGGGGACGCATAGTTCCATTACACTAGCTGTGTCATATCATCACATCGGAGTCATCTCAATCTGCAAAAATAAAAATTAAAAGTTATGTATAAAAGTTGTGCGAAAAGCCAACGCCTTTCGCAATAATATTGAAAAAGTGAAACTCATGCTTAATGTAACTATAGGAAATGGTAACTGTCGACATGAGCCGCCACTGTGAGCAGGTCTGGGGTATGTATAGTTACTCCATGGGACACTAGAAGCGCTTTACCATAGTTTGGCAAAGGTGAAGCCCGATATTTGGAGCGAAATTTAAAAAAAATGTCGACCTTTTTTTTTGGAACGTTCTTAAAATCAAGTATTGTGCGAAGTTTGTATTACTTAACTAAAAAGTCACAGACAAAATTTTGATGGAACAATTTATCTTATGGTGGATGAGATTGGCAAAAGAAAACTACTAAACTTACCACTCTACGAATGGTGAATTAGTGAAGGTGTAGTGAGGGTGTAGCCTAGTGGGGAGCGTGTTGGTATCGTAATGAGTGAGTTCAAATTCCGGTCGATGCAATATATAATTCTAGCACATTGCCTACTTGGATATACCTTGGTCACCTCAATCAACGAAAATGAAAAATTCGTAGAAAAAGGGTTGTGCGAAAGGCTAACAACCTTCCACAATAAATAATGAAAAATGTTAAGGAACCTGAATGTCAGGAGGCTAAGGTCCGATTTGGGCTATAGTGCCATTCTAGAACTAGAAGAAGTAGAAATTCGCAGGTGTCGATTGTGACATTTCTGTCAGACTCAGATCTCCATCTTGTATGGAATGACTCTAGTCTAGCGTAGACACTGAAGGCTTGCTTCACTGTAGAACCTTCGTCTAAAAGATGAAAATAGGTTTGTGGCCGAGAAAATGCGAAAAATAGGGGTCATAATGTGACATGTACTTGTTCAGTTTTTACGCACGTATTCAATGTTCATCTTACATCTGCAAGTTTGTACAAAAAAAATAGCTACTATTTAAGATGCGGCGAAAATAAATTCGTGTTCGGGCGGTAAGAACCTATAAATCCAGCGGTAAGTTAATTAAACGAGTCTGATCATACGTACGGGAAAATTATCGAAGCCGACTAGAGGAATTGGGAGTGTTTCTGTGCATACTGTGTGTCGGATATGCCAATCTTACCTAAACGAATTTAATATTCACATTTCGAATTATTTCTCTCAAGAATAAGCCTAGCCTGTACTATTCCATTAGATGCCATCCTTCCGCAACAACAATACCAAAAAAAGGCATTTATATTGAATACGTATAACACGATTATCCAAAAGGAAATGACTAAGTAATATGCTTAACAGTAACAAATTAGAAATCAAAAATTCCTGATAATGCACGATATTGAAATATCGGCTGCTTTCATCACGCCATAACTAATACACCTGACTCATTTCCCCCAACATTTGAACGCTGTGAAATGCGATAAAAAAATATACATATCTACATATAAAAAATTTGCAATATTCTAGCGTCACTAAATATCACGAATACTTTAGTTTATCAAAGAACTCCAGCTATATCCACGAAACATGGCTAAATCCTCACAATCAGCCTTTTGTGCGTACTTAGTGCAAACTAGTTCATCTAAAAATACTTAGTTGCAACATGCCATTTAGTCTGCAGTTAATTTCTCATCGTATATATTCTTAGAGGCATGTCCAGCGAAGTGATTTCATCAGAATTCGTCATTGTTGATGCAATACACCAAGTATTCCTCAATCCAATCTTAAATTGGAAGGAAAAGCTGAGGAAAACGGCGGGAACACTGCCAATGAATACGTATCTATCTAAATTTAATATCGTGCGGCTTGTTACAGTTTCGCTAGATTGAAATCCATAGAAATTGTATTTGAAAATTGTTATTATGCGACTATATAGATGGTACCCAGTAGCTAAAACTAAAATTAGACGTGATAATTTCAATGGCTGCCCTTCTATGTTTTTGCGGCCGACTATCATTTCCGGGCGATATGAACAAGCGAATTCTTGATGTTTTTGATTTTATTTTTTTGTGGTATAAATGTAGCCTCGCTTTTTCACTCTCTTATCATCAATATTTTGCAGCGTTTTTAGCAGGAAAAAAAAATACATATGTGGATTTTTTCCGACAAGCTGCATATTGTAATTAATTTGAATTGAAACCATTTTTGTAACTAATTAGACTCGAAGTGAGATTTTCTTTGGTCACTTCTTCAACCGTAGGTGATTAATGTTTTGTAGTAAAAAAATTATTTGATAAATATTCGAAATATTCCTTTACGGCTCTTTCAGTTCAGTTGATTCGCGTTTTCAATTGGTTACAATATTCAACAGTTCAAAACAAACGTTTATTGATATTATTAGTCAATTATCTGCATCTTTCACCCAACTTATCAGGACTATATCTTGGCACAAAGCCTCAACTTCATTGAAAACATCCACTTCTCTTGTTGCACACTAAAAAATTATACCTTGCTTTGAATGTTGCCCGAAATTCACAAAACCAGTCACATTAATAAAACAATTATTAAACAAGTTAAAAAACAAAATAATAATAATAATAATACATAGAAAAAGTGTATAAAACAAAAAGTTGTAAATTTTGTAAAGTCTAGAGCTTTTACTTAGGTTGTGTTTTGTTTCGATTGAAAATACGAAGAATGGTTGATAAGTACCCGTATTTGAATACAGATGGTGTCACTGACGTGAAATCTGTACATCATCGTTTCATCTTTCAAACAACGTTCTCACTCCCTTTCCCCTACCTTCCCAATCCCATTTCTTCCCTCTATGACTGTGTTTGAGCATTGCATATAAAGGCCGAAATTGCCTATAGCACAGGTCATTCTGTAAAAAAACGACTGTCAGAAGCTCAGATATAAATGAATTGAGTACTTTTTATACTCTAGATGAAATCTGAGAGCATATTGTGAACTGTTTGAGAATTGAGAAAATTAGGTCAAAGTTCTGAATGTCAATAACATCAAAAAATGATGAATTCTCGCCTTAATTATTTGTATTATAATTGCAGTCGGTTTTGAAAAAATTATCAACTTCACTCCTCTCCTTCTACCACCTCCTATAACGAAATTTCAATTAAACTAGTTTTCTTCGAAACCGTCAAAGCTATCAAATTGAAATTTTCAGCGAAGTATAACAATGCGAATATCATTAATCTCTAAAAACTTTGTTTTGACCTCCTACCCCTCCCATTCAAATGCATAATTTCGGTAAATGCATTTTTCGAGCTAGAAAAAGTAGAAACTGCAAATTTTGCTAGAATTTGTCCCTTAATAATTGCAATAAATGGAAAAAAAATATCAGTTTCACTTCACTCCTTCTACCCCCTCCCATTCAAATTTCTATGTTAGAAATTCAAGAAAAGCATTACTTCTTCGCAATTATGAGTACTATCGACTTTTAAATTGGAACAAAAATTCGTGATAAAGATGTTGATATTAACAATGTCCATTTTTACTTTATTATTCTAATAATAAAGTATTGTGATCGACACAGGAAAAAAAAATTTGCTACCCTGAATTTTTTTTTCTCGTTTCATGACTAAATTAGCCTAAAAATGCAAAAAAAAAATCCGTCCCGCCGTACATATGGACTCATATCTCCGAGACCGTTAAAGGTACAATGTTCGTTTTTTGGGTGGATTGTTGATTGGGTAAGTGAGCTCCATTTTCTAAATTTTGGGGAGTGGTAGGTGGAAGGGGGAGGCGAGGGGAGGGAAAAAGTCAAAAACTACACTTGCTAATATCTCCACCACATATGCAGATAGGAAGTTGAAAATCAGTAGAGATATAGAGAGGGTTGTGTGACAAACTTTAAGAATAATTTTATTTTTTTATCCATTGGTGTCCGAAAAGGGGGGGCTAAGAACAAATTGTCGGCCGAATTGTTTTTTGAAATGATTATATCTTCGAAATAACTTATCGTAAAAAATTCATATTTTGGGACCATTAAGGTGGCATACAGTTTCACCGGAATCAGCTTAGAGAGTGGCTAATTCTTGTATGGGGGAGGGTCAGGGGCGGGGGGTGCAAAGAAAAACACTTAAAAATGAATATCTCAACTATCTCTTAAGCTATGTAATTGAAACTTAAAACGTATATTAAATTATACTAGGAAAATACAACAAAAATATAACATGTTGAAATAATAGTAGTGGGGGGGGAAATGGGGAGCATTTCAAAAATGGCGCACATTTCAAAATTACAAATCCTTATATCTCAAAAAAGAGTACAGATATCAAATCAAAAAATTGTCAGATTATAGAACTATATAGTGGTTAATTTTGGTAAAAATTTTATGTTGAGGGGTGTAAGGGGAGGGAGGTGATAAGCAAAAATGACGAACATTTTGAGTAAATTTTTTAGGGCTCTGGTGAGAGATACAAGGTTTAAATCTTACATGTGGATATATCTATTTGATATACATAGAAAAATAATAATAACTTGATCCATAATTGTTATAAACCGACCCCCCCCCCGGCCTAACGTGCACAAGGTGTTTCATGTGGAAAAAACACATAAACTGAAAATTTTTGAGTGAAATTTTAAGGTAGAAACTTGAAAATTTGCGAAATGCATTTTAAAAAAAATCCCTAAATACACGAAATATGAACCGGTCGAAAACCTTTAAAACTTCTATCCCCTCCCATACAAAATTATTTTTTCGATTATTTTCAAGAAATCAACTATCACCTAACTATTAAAAGCTATCAATCTGAAATTTTGCACAAAAACTTTTAAAAATAGTTGAAATAAAATTGCGTCAAAAGTTTTGAGATCGCGCCTGTCCTTCTACCCCCTCCCATACAAAAGTATGATTTCGACCATTATTAAGAAATCAATTACCACCTAACTATTAAAGCTATCAATTTGAAATTTTGCATAAAAACTTACAAAAATAGTTGAATTGAAATTACGTTTAAAGTTTTGAAATCGCACTTACCCTTCTACACCCTCCCATACAAAACTATGATTTCGGCCAATTTCATTGAATCAACTAATAACCAAAAAACTACCCCTCCCATACAAATGTTCGGTTTCGTGAATGTAAAATACACAGAATCTTATGAAAATTCTATGCAACTTCGTCTATGAAACTGACATTCTATACAGAGAATATTGGACGTGACTCAAGCAATCAATTAAAAAGCTACACCCACCATTACTATCACCCCTCATAACTTTCCTCATAAGAACTCAAACCTGCATAAATAAACGAACGACTACTGCCCTGCCAAAGAACCCCCTTTCACTTAGTCTTCCCTAGCCACTCTAAACTGCATATTGACTTTCCACACATCCGCAACACCCCGCAAGGGGGTAGTTGTAGGATGAGGTTTTACCAATTCCTGTAACTATCTTTGGAGCCTAGCGACTCCACGGACCTGAGCTAACTATCCCCCTCTGGGATGGGGGCTGTAGAATTCACCCACAGCCAGTCCTGCTTGCCCTAAAAATGGCAAATGGACACTCACTGGATCATGGGCTTATCACCCGTGATCTTAAGACCTAAATGATACGAGAAACAGATACATCGCCTCGGATACGGACTGATTCTACGGTAACGACTTTTGGCATACGAAAACGGACTATGATTGGCTTCTGGAACGTTCGAACATTGAATGACGGGGGAAGACCTGGGGTTACTCGGTCCTTGCACCGCCAATCAGTGATCGACCGTGAAATGAAGCACTATAACATCCAAATCTTGGGCTTGAGCGAGGTCAGGTGGACAGGATCAGGAGAAGAACGAACCCCTAGCGGAAACAATATTCTGTACATTGGCCCTGAAAGTGAAGCCAGAAATGGCGTGGCGTTCGTCCTTACGCCGAGAGCGAGAAACAGTCTCATTAGCTGGGAACCAATCTCAGATAGGATTATCGTCGTCAGGCCCAGGACCAGTGTCAGAAACGTCACAATTCTGCAGTGCTACGCACCAACTAATACCGCAACATCTGGTGACAAAGAGGAGTTTTATAGCCAACTGAGTGCCACCTTCGAACGTGTTCCAAGAGGTGATATTATTATTATCTCGAGAGATATGAACGCCCAGGTTGGATCAGACAACACTGGACTAGAACACGTCATGGGGAGGCATGGTGACCTTGGGTCGACGCGTCACGACCTTGGATTAAGAGACCCGAAAATGGCGAATTATTTGTGGAGTTTTGTAGTACTCGGCAAATGGTCATCGGAGGGACCCTTTTTCAACACAAGGGTCATCATAAAACATCTTGGGTTTCCCCTGATGGTGTTACTCAGAACCAGATCGATCATTTGGCTATAAGTCGCCGATGGAGAAGATGTCTCCTCGATGTGCGAGCGAAACGTGGGGCTGACGTGGGGAGCGATCACCACTTGATGGTTGCCTGCTTGAGATTGTGTACAGCAGCTATCCGACGACCACAAATTCTTCAAATGAAGCGCAAGCTTAATGTGGATAAACTTAGAGATCCCAACAAAACACGCGAATACACCACTTTTCTACGCGAAAAGTCATCCACAATGGGTTAAAATGAAATGCGCACACTGGACGCCAATTGGGAGGCAACCAGAAACACTTTTCTAACTAGTGCTGAAGTATCTGTGGGATATGTGCAAAGCGGTGAGAAACCCTGTCGCAGGACACATGGGACAAGGTTGGCAATCGGAAAAAAGCTAAATTGGCAATCATCTCTCAACCCGATGTCAACCAACGAAGGCCGACTTGAGGCAGAACTACCGCGATGCTCATATATAGCTTAAAAGGGCTGTTAGACGCGACAAGCGAAAGGCCATTGAAGATCTGGCAAACAAGGCAGAATCTGCGGCTCACCTTGGGGATATGGGTTCACTATTTAAAATCATGAAACAGTTGACGAACAGGAATTTCACCGCCAACCACCTGGTGAGAGATGTCAACGGAACCTTAATATGAGTGAACACCAGTTGCGACGATGGAAGGAATACTTCTCTGATATTTTAAACATCTTGTCAGATGAAGATATTCCGGAAACAGAACAACTTCCAAACATCCAACCGCAACAATCCTCTATTAGGGACGATCCCCCAGATAAGGAAGAGCTAGTTTCCGCCATTCGGTCAATGGCGGGAAGCAAAGCTCCAGGTATAGACGAACTACCAACCGAACTCCTCAAAGCGGACCCGGAAATAACAGCCGATATACTCCTCCCACTCTTCACTAAGGTGTGGAATGAAGGAAGATATCCGACTGAATGGAAGGAGGGCGTCATTGTGAAAATTCCGAAGAAGGGCGACCTTCGGGATTGTGGCAATAGGCGTGGTATATGTCTACTTACTGTCGTATCAAAAATTATGGCTAAGGTAATTCTCAATAGGATTAGTGATGTCGTCGAGAGCACTCTCGAAGTTTATCAGGCTGGATTCCGTAAAGGGTCGTCTTGTACCGACCACACAAATACCCTACGGACAATATTAGAGCAGTCAGCGGAAATGGGTTCGCCACTACATCTCATGTTTGTGGACTTCGAGAAGGCTTTCGACAGCGTTACGCGAGTTTACATATGGAATGCTTTGCGTAGGAGAGGTATTCCAGATAAGGTCATAGCCATGATTAAAGAATCCTACGAAGATGCAAGGTGTCGCGTCTTGCATAGAGGAGAGCTGTCCGAGAGCTTTCCTGTACGAACGGGTGTCAGACAAGGCTGCATATTATCACCAGCCCTGTTTCTGGTGGTAATAAACGATATCTTGAAAGCTGCACTGGAAGGTGGGGAAGGTAAGGGTCTTCAATGGAGATTATTTAACATCTTAAGTCACCTTGATTATGCTGATGACGTGTGTTTGCTTGCACATAACCGTTCGGACTTAGAGTCAAATGTTCGCTCGTTGCATTCTAAATGTAAAGAAGCGGGACTGAAAATAAATGTGCGTAAAACCAAGTACATGCACATGGGTTCGAACGCAAGCACACCGATTGTTCTTAACGGACAGGATGTGGAAGAGGTGCAAGATTTTTGCTATCTTGGAAGCATTGTCAGCATGGACGGCGGAGCCGAAAAGGATGTTGAAGCTCGGCTAAATAAAGCTCGTCAGGCCTTCGGTATCCTTTCCCCTTTCTGGAGGTTAAGAGAGATCTCCCTTCGCACGAAGCTGCGAGTTTTTGACGCATGCGTCAAATCCGTGTTGTTATATGGTTGTACTACGTGGAAAGTGACCGTTCGACTTACCAAGAAACTACAGACTTTCGTGAACCAATGCCTCCGACGCATTTTAGGAATATTCTGGCCAGAAGTGATCTCCAACGACGAACTTTGGAGTACAACTGGCCAGACTAAAATAGGTATTGAGATTCAACGGCGGAAGTGGCAGTGGATCGGACATACTCTGAGGAAACCAGAGCAAAATATCGCAAAACAGGCTCTGGATTATAATCCTCAAGGAAGACGTCGGGTTGGTCGACCATGTAACATATGGAAGCGAGCAGTTGAGCAGGAGGCCAGAGGAATAAACAAGTCCTGGCAACAGCTTAAGGCCGATGCTTAGGATCGCGCCTTGTGGAAGAGAGTTGTTTCTGTCCTATGCCCATATAGGGGGTCTTAACAGGAATTTGATTTTGATTGACACATCCGCAACTTGTCCCAAGAATAATAAAGTTCCGTCCGACTTGTTGGCTGTTTATTTTGTAAACTATGAAATTCAGCTCGAAACATTTTGCATACCATGTTCGGTGTCATATGCAAAAATTACAATCCTCCCTCTTGCTTCTACCACCTCCTATAACAAAAGTCACTATTTACTATGCGAAAGAATTTGAGATGATATTTTCCGGTACATTAAATTCGTTCCCTTTTCATCAAGAGTATTGTACCCAATCATAATTTTGTTATGTTTCTTGTGGATGTTGATATGAGCATGTTTTTGGATGAGAAGATGTCTGAGAAATTCAAAGTAAAGTTAGAAACAGTTTATGAGAGATCTTTTATATTGGATCTATGAAATCAAGCGTGGCCGTACATTCATCCTCGCTAAAGAGTGTCCAGGTCACCTAATTAAGGCTAAAATGATTAATTAAATTCATAATATCGTATTGGCAGACTGGTCAGCGAAATTTAGAGAGTTGAGATCGTAAGCATCTCAATGCGTACTGTGCTTGGTCACTGTTAAAAACATGCGAAATTGAATGAAATGAAATTTGCTTAAGTTAATTCAAGACGAATTTAATTGAAGCAAGGGCGCAGTGTTACCAAAAACGGTGTCTATTAAAATTTTACGAATTGTAAGATTGATGAAAGAGTTGCATTGAAGGAGTGTCAATTCTTAAATGCATTTTCTTTATTCGTTCAAATAAATACGCACTATTGTAAACATTAAACTTGTAATAGATACCTGTCCACGTTTTTCATTTACCGAAATAGCTACCACAATTTCCTATACATATACATCAATCATAGCCGATTCTTATCACGTTATATTTAAAGAAAAAAAATAGCACCTATCACAAATTTATCACTAACTTATCGATTAAGTCACTTATTTTGCTGATAAATAATAGCGACTCTCCCGCTTAAAATTTTCTCATGTGGCGAAAATACAAAACGAAACCTTAAAATTCATGATAACTGGTTTCTTTTACGAAATTCGTCGTAATTGTTGAATTAATAAATTATTTCATCCAGTAACCGGTATATAAATGGGAATGAACACTATGGTTCAAGTTTGATCTTTAATGTAACCTTGTTAAAAAAAAATCAGATTTACGATAAACATGTGAGTTTCAAGGATTCGATTAATAAATCGAATGAAAAGCGCATTCATTGTTCAATTTTCGAGTGAAGCTGTACTACCAATTTTTTACATTCGTTACAATGTTGATAAACTTTATACACTATATGTATATGTTGTTGACAATGCAAATCCTTATCTTATCGAAAATTCCTACCTTTTATCGCAAACAAAAAACAGTTTTTTTGATATTCTATTTAATATAAGTATTCTTATGTAAGTGTGTACGTGTAAATCATAATAAATATTGCACAAATAAATGAAATGTTTAGTGTATTAGCGACATAAAGTCTCAATCACTATTCCTGTTTTGATAAGATAAAAAACAAATAATGATTCGATACCAGTTTTAGTTCTTGCGGCATTCTGTTCGTTAAAATAGTGTTCTAATGTAACGTAACCCAGTAGGAATTTAAAGCAATGGTGGATATTGATGGAAAAGTTTGTTAACGGTCTCACCAGAAACCGAAACGTCGCATTTAATGAAGCATAACAGTGTGAAATCTGGAAATCTTTCGATTTTATTCGAAATACACTGTGAAAAGATTCACCAAACCATTTAGATAGTACTTTGATCAATTGCCTACCAATTTCAAAGCTTTCTCATAAAGCTTGCTTCATGTTACCTTAACTACTAATTATAGTTTCCACGGACTCACTACTTTATTGCAGTAACTGTTCCAAACTGTGAAGCAATAAAACAAATCTTTTTCCGTTTATTACTCTATTGTTAATCAAGTCACATACATATGTATGTAGCTTTCCAGACGACAACACTGGATTGTCAATTAGTAAACGAATTTTTCTTAATTTCTAGCAACAATAGCCACTGAAATTCGTTACAATTCAAAATAGCCGGCCGCTACAGTTGAAACTAGTATACACCAAAACTGATCATACTTATATAAAAATTACGTCAGCCTAACGACATTAAATTCAAAGTCACAGCAGCTTGTAAATTTATACTTATTGAAAGCCATCGACCATAGACAACTCTCTCGTGCAATAAAATGTCGAGTTTGCCTCGAAACAGTAAATATAATTTTCAAGTGATAGTGAATTTCATGATTAATTAAACTGAAGGCTATTTGACCAATTTTCGTGAGCGCAGCAATAACACAACGATAAACAATATTTTGTCGAAAAGGTCACCAAAAATAAAACTATGGAATGAGTCATGGTATTAAAAAATATCGGATTCATCGACGTCATCGAAAACCGCAAAAACACCTGATTAATCACTGCGTAACGTCTATAATGTTTGCGAGAAATTTCGCGCCTCCAATGATGTCATAGTGAATGGAATCGATAGAATCTAACGACCCACTTTCATGAATGCAGGTGTGTACTTACTCGTAGTGTGTAAAAATCAAAGACGTAAAGTGATAGTAGAGAAGGATACTTGTGTCAAATTGGATTAGTCTGGAAGTCATATGCGATACATCGAAAAAAAGAAAGCTATCCACCTCGCATATCAAGTTGGGAGGCTTCAAGAATAGCCTCTAGTCAGCTACCCATAGCTATAACAACATACACACCCTCCGGGAATAGGTTTTTAGGATTAAACTCTCTCAAATATGCAAATGTTATACATATGATAAAAAAAAACTTATTGCCGATTCTTTTCCTACGAGGGTGCCCATATGAATATAATTACCCACCCAGCTAAGGTATGAAGTCAAAAAGTAATTAAAGTAGTTTTACCTTAGGCGTAGGAATAAACTGGGGATAGTCGTGAGGTGAAGGAACTCGTTAAGTGGTAAATAGTTTGATAAGAGATGATATTCTTTTTTTGTTTAAATCGTAAAAGAGAAGAACGCATTAACGATTATCGAGCTGTGAGTCATAAAAGAATCTGTTGGATCATCGCCCATGCCATGAACCCGTGTGGAGTCTCAATTAGAACAATCGATTCTGCGTCGCAGTAAGAGCTCTCAATGTTTACTCGACACTGAATGAGTGGGTTTTGCTTTCCGATTGTGATGAATCTTTTTGTTATTCGTTCCGTTATCTGTACCACTAGATACAGTTATATAAGTATGTATTACCAATCGCTCTGTGTTATTGCTTATTTCATTGTTTAAAAAAAAATTCCAGCAGTTTCTATGTTCATTTCGGAGAGATACTAAAAAATACTGCACAATTTCTAGAATTTGGTCCAAAAGCACGAACCATTAACGTGGACACGAAAAGTAAATTGAACAATTTTTTGACTGATTAAATAGTTAATCGTAGAATGAAAATTGAGTTATTGGCTTGGTGAATATTTCCAGATTTCAGACTGTTACACTTTATTAAACGTGGCCCAATGGGAATTTCTCGTGATAATAGCAATGCGTGATCACATCGATGAATATTTTTCAATTAGTATATAATTGATAACCATCGCTGACTAGAGTAATGCAAAAAGTAGCTCAGCAACCACGCTGCGGCGATGATATGCACACCGAAACGTTGTAAATTAGCCTACCATTGGTTCTTACATCAATGTTTAGTAACTCAGAAAGTTGTCGGTACACACTCTCGCCTATGTCATCGCCATGCTAAAGTCATTGATGTTTTCCCTTAGAGAGTATCCAACATACGTGTCAGGTAATGATTACTATATCGATGTGGTAATCATTACTATTGGGGACTTTCAGATTGATAACATTAAAGCATTGTTATGCAATCCGGAAATCTTTCCTTTTAATTCAAAAAACATAACAGAGTTATGATTGGGCTTAAAGCCCTATCATATGATACTCTAGATGAGATGGAAATGACTTTAATATACCGGAAAATATGTCATTTCAAATAGTGAATAGAGACTTTTGCATGGGAGGTGGTAGAAGTAGAGGAGGAGGTTTGTATTTTTCGTATATGACACCGGACATGGCATGCAAAATGTTTATTACTGAATTTAAAGTTTTTAGTTTTCATTATTTTTAATGAAATTAGTCATAGATTTCCTGAAATTACGACATTTGTATGGAAGGTGGCAGGAAGTTGAGCGTTTAAGATGATTTTGAAACTGCTTATCATCATCCTTATCACCATGCTTTGATTCAATTTCAAAGTCAATAGCTCTCATATACTTGAAGGAGAAATGCTTTTCTTGAATTTATAATACAGATATTTGTATGGGAGGGGGTAGAAGGAGTAAAGCGGGTCTGATATTTTTTTCTAACACTTATTTGAATTATTAAAAAACAAATTCAGGCAAAATTTCAAGTTTGTACTTTTTCTAGTTTGAATGGAAATCGATAAAATGCATTTAACAAAAATTATGCATTTGTATGGGAGGGGGTAGAAGGAGTGTACGGATCAAAACAATTTTTTTTCCGTTATTAATATTTCTATTTCTATACTTTGTACAAAATATCAAGTTGATAGCTTTAACAGTTTCGAAGAAAAATAATTTAACTTAAATTTCAAAATTTCGTGAAATTTGTATTGGAGGGGGTAGAAGGAGTGAGGTGAAGTTGATAACTATTTTTAAAATAAATTGCAATTATAGAAAAATTAATTCTGACAAAATTCCGTCTTTTCGGCTTTACTAGTTTCAATGAAAATCGAAAATATGTATTTTTCAAAATTGTCCATTTGTATGGGAGGGGGTAGAAGGAGTGAGGGGATCGGGTCAATATTCTGTGATATTAATGACATCTACATCGTTATACTTTGACCTAAATTTCAAGTCGATAGCGTAAATAGTTTCAAAGAAAAATCAATTTCTTAATATTTCGAAATTTCATGAAATTTGTATGGGAGGGGGTAGAAGGAGTGGGGGGATATAGCCCATTCACGAACTTAAAGTTACTTTTTTGCTAAAAATGACACACAAAAATTTTTAGCACAATAGCTCAAAGCTTTCGGGAGTTATGCTGTCGACAGACGCACAGACGGACAGACGGTCACTCGGAATCGAGATTTTTGAGCGACAACAAATATTTCTATACCCCTGGCGGCTCTGTGCGAGCGTTATTTCTTAGCGTTACAAACGGTAAGGCAAACACAATATACTCTTAGATTTCATCTAGAGTATAATAAGAGAGATGATCCGTTTTAAAAATCGAACTAGAGTTGAGAAAGACAATATGCAAAAAAGTTATAAGCTCTGCACTTTTCACGTTCAAATCTGCATAAAACTGAGCACAGGAATGCCGGGCCTACCAAGGTGTAAATGCGCTGGTCGCACCGGATGTCATGTTCAAAAGACAGTATCAGCAGATGAGCGAAAATTTGAATCCAGTTGAGCCAAACGAAGGCCCCTGTGGCTAAATTGCGCAATTTTACAAAAATGTTATGTTTTCTCACAATAGCATTGTCAAATTTTTGTCAGAAATTTTCCAAAAATTAAAAAAAAAGATAGGAAATGTTTCGAATATCTTGAGGCTTCGTTGACTACTTTATCACAAGTATTTGTTGACTTAATCTGATTTTGAACATTGCTTTGATGATTTTAATATTTTGAGGAGCGTACGTCTCTTCTATTTCTTGTAATAGATAATAAGCGGTACTCGGCTGCTCTCTGTTTGTGATTGCTTCATTCTGAAAAGACTATGTATTTCAATTTTCTTCTACTACAATGGCACTACAGCCCAATTCGGGTCTTGGCCTCTTGAACTTCAGGTTCCTTAACATTTTCATTATTTATTGTGGAAGGATTGTTAGCTCTTCGCACAACCCTCTATCTACGAATTTTTCATTTTTCATAGATCGAGGTAACCAAGCAACAGTGTGCTGGAATTATGCGTCGACCGGGATTTGAACTTACGACCTTCACATTGTACACCAACACGCTACTCACTAGGCAATACCTTAGCTTTTTCTTATTAAACAAATTTATTGATGTGTTTTAAGCCTCTTCTGTACCTGTCTTCTTCTTGTTTAGTGTTTTTTGTGAAATTTTACACTTTTAAATTTTAATTGTATACTTTCGGCTAGTCCAACGGAATAATTAGGAGAAGAGGGGAGCCGTGAAATTTTGTGTATGACACCAAACGTGGCATGCATAATGTTTTGTGCAGAATTTAAGGTTTGTAGTTTCCATTATTTTCAAAGAAATTGGACATAGATTTCCTGAAATAGGGGCATCCGTATGGGAGGTGGCGGAGGAAGTGAAGGTCTTAGATGATTTTGAAACTGCTTATCAACATTCTTATCACGATGCTTTGTTTCAATTTCAAAGTCGATAGCTCTCATACGTTCGAATGAGAAATGCTTTTCTTGAATTTATAATGCAGATATTCGTATGGATGGGGGTAGAAGGAGTGAAGCGAAGCTGATTTTTTTTTTTTTTGCGTTTATCACATTTATTAAGGGACAAATTCTGGCAAAATTTTAAGTTTGAATTTTTACTAGTTTTAATGGAAATCGATTGAATGCATTTGCATGGAAGGGGGTAGAAGGAGCATTGATATTTCTATTATTAGACTTTTCACAAAATATCAAGTCGATACTTTGGCAGTTTCGAAGAAAATTAGTTTAATTGAAATTTCAAAACTTCGTGAAATTTGTATGGGAGGGGCAGAAGGGAAGGAGCGAGGTTGATAATTTTTTCAAAACAGACTAAATTTATAAGAAAATGAATTGTGACAAAAAATTGTCTTTTCAGTTTTGCTAGTTTCAATAAAAAGGGAAAAAATGAATTTTTCAAAATTGTACATTTGTATGGGAGAGGTAGAAGGAGTGAGGGGATCATATCAATATTTTTCATATCAGATTTTATCTAGAGTATAAATATGTTCAAAAATATAAAAATGTAACCGTCATGGTTGGGTCAAAATGTACGCGCTTCCGAGTTTAAATAATAAGCACGCAATAAATATATATTCGTTTATCCGTATTTCTGAAATAAGCTAAGCTTTTGAATTAAACCTTACGATTTTAGATAATTTGATAGTGCACTTTATTTAAATTTAGTTATAAATTCCTGAACTACAATACACATATATCAAGGCTCCACACGGGAACAGCAAAGAAAGGACATTTATTAAAGTAGCTCTCCTAGTACTCTTCAACTGCTTCGTGAAATTGTTTTTTTTTTAGATATAACACGCTATTTGGAAACTATGAATCGATTCTAATTATTTATAGTAGGGACCAATATTTAAAAAAAAAAACAAGAAAATTAAAAGACTGACTTTTGTACTTAATTTCAATAGCTACCTTATGTGAAATTTCAATTTTTAGTTAAAGGCATTGTGGATAATCACTTATTCTTTTCATTCAGCTGTTTTCGTTTTATCTTACCCATTTGAAACGAAAAGGCTTACGAATCCCAAAATTTCATGAACCTTGCACCAAAAAGGAGCCCAAATTTTACATTTCTAGGTGAAGGCTTTACGGATTGAATATCCAAATATAAGGGTTTTTTCGTAAAGCGTTGCGAAAATACGGTGATTCCACAAACAGAGGTATTCCTCATTTTGCATCTTTGTGATCGAATTGCGAAAAAAAAAGTCACTACTTTTGTTCGGAAGGTCTTAACAAAATTTCAAATTCCTGTGGTAGTATAATAATTGGCCAAATAGGGGTTCCCTCTCCCCTTTTCTTATTTTCACTTTCGTGGTATGAGGACGTATTTCAACTTAAGGATGAGCTGAATAAATATGATAAAAAGAGAATCCCTTGATATAAAATTTAAATTTCTACATTATTGATGGTACCAATCTAACAGTTCAACATAGATTAGATTTTCTTTCCTCTTTCACTGCGACCTACGATGGGTCCATCGACATATTTCAACTAAGGACCTAGTCTGATTTAAATAGAAATATAGATATTCAGAAGTTCTTTTAACAGAATGTTTTCGCATAAAAATCTAAGCATTCTTATTACCTGGTGTCGAGTTTCATTGAAAGATACAATCTGTTTAAAACCAGATTTGGATGTACATTTTTGCAGTACTGAATGAAGGGGACCTACGAAATCAATCATATGGTCCAATATAAATTGATAAGGTTATACATTTTACATTCCGAATATTTAGAATAATCTCAAATTTCCTCCTCTATACGAAATATATCGACAAAATCTACAAAACCTTATCTTTCCCTACTGTACAAATTCCTATGATCGGGAACTTTAGATCTAACTAACGTTTATCAAAAAATCCTTCATATTGTTTTTAATTCGAAACTTTCACATAGGTCACAAAAATCATGGCAGAATTCCGAAATTAGCTTCTTTTCTCAACACGTTCTCGAATAATCATAAAGCGGTTATCAACACAAAGACATGCTTGGATTTCAAATTTTAAAAATTTCTCCGAGCTGATTTGGGTCGATTTAGATTTTTTATGAATTTTTTCCCAATAAACGGTATAAGAAATTATTTGAGGCTAATTGCTGATGTTTAACAATGTAACTTACAACAGTTGTACCGATGCAGTTGCAATTTTGATTTGAATTGATGGTATTTACCGGAAGAGGTTATACGAGTAGCGTTTTATCTATTCACTTCTCGTATACTCCAACCTATTGATATCGCGGTTACAGGTCAACGTAATCTGTTAGTTTGAAAAAGAAAATTGTTAAACAAAATTTTCTAAGTTGAGCCGTCCCAGACGGAAATCCTAGTTACACCACTGGGCTAGTCTTATACGTTTGCACATTAGTTACCGAGGTTTTGTCGTTTCACTCATAGTGACAGCAGAAGTGTATACCTGCTAATTTGAAACCTTTCTTTCTTTTCTTCTACAATGGCACTACAGCCCAAATCAAGCCTTGCCCTCCTGCCTTTCAGGCTCCTTAACATTTTCATTACTTATTTATTGTGAAACGCACAAACCTTTATATACGAAATTTGCATTTTCGTATATTGAGGTAACCAAGATATATCCAAGCATGCAGTGTGCTGGAATTATGCGTCGACCGGAATTTGAACTTATGACCTTCGTATTGTAGACCAACATGCTACCAACTAGGCTACACCATAGGTTATAAATTAAAATAATTGGTAACTAACGTAAGAACGCGTAAGACTAGTCGAAATTTCACATTAATAATTTACAAGTGTAAAATTTAGCGAAATCATATGATACTCTAGATGAAATAGAAATCCTTCTGATCTTTAGAAATTTTGTATAGGGGTGGTAGAAGGGGTGACAGCATTGAGCTATTTTTTTTCGCATCATGCTAGAGTAGCTATAAAAATGATTTGCACAATATTTAAGCTTCAAAAATGGAATGAGTACTGAGCAAATTCTTCTTCCTCAATGGTGCTATAGCCCAAATTAGACCTTGACCTCCTGACCTTCAGGTTCCTTAACATTTTCATTATTTATTGCGGAAAGGTTGTTGGCCCTTCGCACAACCGTCTATCTACGAATTTTTCATTTTCTTAGATAGCAAGTATTGTGCTGGAATTATGCGTCGACCGAGATTTGAATTCATGACCTTCGCATTGCAGACCAACACGCTACCCAAAAGGCTACACCCTAGCTGAGCAAATTAGTGTCTTAGATTTAGTGAAATTGTGCAGTTGTATGGGAGGTGGTAGAAGGAGTCCGGAATAAATTTTACACCAGAATTTTGATTTATACTTTTATTATAAAAATAATATATTACAAATTTCAAACTATTAGCTCTTATAGTATGCAACAAACTTAGTATGCAAAAAACTTATTGCAAATGTTTGAAAATGTGGGAGAAGGTAGAAGGGATGGAGCGATTTGACCTCTTCACGAAGTTGACCTTACTTTTTCGTCAAAAACGACGTGTACAAAATTTGAACTTCCTAGATCGAGGCTTTCTCGAGCTGGAGAGCGAACGGACGGACATCCGGTTTTGAAATTTTTGAGTAATAATATTAACTTCTGTGTCATTAATTTTTTTTCCCCGAGCCGTCCGTCCGTCCGTCCGTCTGTGTCCTCTCTAGCTGGAGAACGAGTTGAGCTAGAGAGCTCGAATTCTGTACACGTCATTTTTGACAAAAAAGTTGGGTGAAGTTTGTGAACGGTCCAAATCTTTTCAGCCGTTCTACCCCCTTCCATACAAAGGGACACAATTACGCAATTTGAGAATAAACGGGTTTGTTCGAAAAGTATAAATCGTATTGATCTGAAATTTGTAATGTAATACTTTTATGATCATTTCAATCTATTGTATAAAAATTTTTTGTCTTAACTTTCCTTCCAGCACCTCCCATAAAAATCGTACTTTTTCCATGTAATACTCTAAACCAATTTACTCAGTGCATATTCAATTTATCGAGCTGAAATTGTGCACTACATATTTATTTAGAATTGGTAGTAAGACTAAAAAATATTAGACTATTAGCTTCACCTTTTCTACCTCCTCCTATACAAAATGACACAATTTTTGACAAACGGATTTGTTCGAAAAGTATAAATGTTATTGATCTGAAATTTGAAATATATTACTTTTATGATAATTTAATCAACAACAACGACTCAAATAACTTTTATACTTATTTGAGTCCTTCCTTCCTTCCACCACCTCCCATACAAACTGCACTTTTTCATGAAATGTTCTTAACCAATTTACTCAGTGCGTATAAAATGTATCGAGCTGAAATTGTGCACTAAATATTTGTTTAGAATTATAAGTAAGACCAAACAAAAAATTAGACGATTAGTTTCACTCCTTCTACCCCCTCCCATAAAATCTGACACAATTTCACAACTTTACAAAAAGTCGATTTTCCTGAAAAGTATGAATGCCACTGATCTGCAATTTAAAACATGTCAAAAGCATGATGTTTATATTTATTTCTGAATAAGTTATTAAGAACTCGCTCCTCCTTCTACCACCTCCCATACAAACTGCACAATTTCACTAAATCCAATACACAAATTTGCTCAGTTCCTATTAATTTTTCGAATCCTAAATTTTGTATGAAACAATTTGATGGCAACTCTAGCGTGATGTGAAAAAATTAAAATTAGTTCAATGTCGGCACCCCCTTCACCGCTTCCCCTAAAAATTTTTTAAGATCAAATAATTTCTCTTTTATCTAGAGTATCGTAGCCTCTTGAATTAATAAAGAAAGCCAAGTCTTCTATATGCTTTTACTTGTCTGGAGATTAGAAGAGATCGCTCAAGGTATGCGCCAGTTCTTTGTTGTTTTGCTGTGCGTGATTACAGCACTTCATGAAATATCATTAATAGACTGTCGCCTATATGAAAACCGAAATAGTACTAAAGGGCATGATGCTCTACATACCTTTCAGCCGCAATAAAATCCAACCGTTGAAGAATACATGGATTCTTTAAATGCCAAACAGAAGAAGAAAAAAGCATTTGAAATTTTCAGGGGTAGTCAAATCCCTGCCAACAAATTGTCTTTTAACGTCTCAAGGAATACCTGTAAATCAATTCTCAAAAGAGTGAAACTTCAATATGATGAAAAGCTTCGACGGAAGGCCCTTGAAATAACTTTCGAGGTTCTTTTTGGTCATTCGTTAGAACAGTCAACCGAAACTTCTTAAGATCGTACAGATGGTGACCGAATTATTACGAGTCGTGTTGAGATAGTTGGCTAGGATCTTCGCAATGAACTCTCGACTCCCATCAAACGAATCAGTCTTTCGAACGCATCTTATCTCCATGATACTCAACAACCCCAATAGTCACAAATCTGCTGGTCCTGATGGTATCCCCCCAATGCCCTTAAGAATTGTTTTTCCTCTTTGGCTAAACCCATTTGCAATTTTACCTGTCATTCTCTGCAAGACACTTTTAAACCATGTGAAAAGTAACGAATGTTCAGCCAATCCCTAAGAAAGGGAACGAAGCGAAACTTCCGCCCTATAGCTTTCACTTCAGAAAACTGCTGTTAATTGGAAACTACATAGTTAGTTACCTTGAGGACCATCTTATCCATCATGATCCTTAATACGGGTTCCACTCCAGACGTTTCACTGCAGATCTCATATCTGGTTAAACGTTAGAACTCGTGTATTTACTGCAATAAAGTTGCACGCGACTCCTTGACAGATATTTAATTACCTCTAGGTTTTATAGCTTATGTTCTAGATACCACTATAAAACTCTGCATAAACAATCTCCACTTGTCCACGCGGCTTGTGATTTTTTAAGTAGCTTGTCGAAATAGAATTTTTCATAGCATAAAAACCAGTTTTCCATAATATCGCATTGTTACTAATCATTTCAAAACAGTCCTAACTAGCTTTGAATTCGTTGCGCTCTATTGTATGCATAAATTCACAACCCCTATATGGAATTACTAGAGGATCCATAAAAAATAATACATAATTAATTTTAAGTCTACCAAAAACTCACTACCAATTTTGATTTTTAAATTTCTGCTGTTAACTATCTAAGGAAGAATCATTACATAAATTAAACGGTTGCTTAAAAAAAGTGATCAAAAAGTTATTCATGTGACAAAATTATACGTAACATGCTATCACAGTGTATTCTGGTACTTCTAAATTGCTAAACAATCGAGCGGAAACACCACGAAAATACAATAAAACCAACAAACAACACGCTAAATCACACAATACAAAACGTGATATCTGGTCTAAACTTAATCCTCTATGCTAAAATAGGAGTTATTATAAATTTTATACGGTTAAATGATTACGATATCGAATTAAAAATACACCGAGCATTAGTTTAAAACGAATAAGATAGCGGCGACGGCGCTGAAATAATACCGACGGTTTTAATTATTGGCATTTTAGCAGAAATCAACAACTGTGACAAGGTCGACAACAATTTACTTCAATCAAATGCAGTCATGATGAACTAAATATTATTCTCATGGCAATAAATCGAGTGGACAAAATTTTTCATCAATAAATAAAATCTGTTATGACTTATACATGCTATACGCTGAACTCAAGTTCAATGTCAATTCAAATTTGATTATGTGATCTTATTTTGCAGTAAAAAAAGCTAAAAATAAACACGATTTTTAATGCCATTTTACTTTATTTAAAGTATGCCATGGTGAAAATAATCTGCATAACACGCAATTAAGAAAGCTCAAGTTTTCTGTTTATGTATAATATGATGAAATTTATATGAGACAAGTGAAAAGTGTGTCGATTTAAATTTAGAAACAACCACACAAATATCAGTTTTTAATCAGTATGAAAATGTTGCCCCGATTCGGTAATTGCATTTTCCCTAGAAGTTTCAATGTTCTATTGCAGGAAAAATTCAAGACGAAATTTGGACCTAGAGTATTAAATTAAATTTGATAATAACAGAACTGGATCTAACCCCTCATCTTAAGGACTTTTTGTCGGCCATTCAGTACTTTTTAACACTTCGAGTACCGATTTCGCCGAAAAAAAAAACTTTAAAACTAACTTCGATGATACTTAAATCCATAATCTGTGTAAATACATATAACCAAAACTGCTCTATTACTATAGAAATGAAAACATTTTGAATATGTCCCTTAAGATCTAAGAGCAGACCCACCATAGCATATTGCCATTATGTACCTCATAAATTCGTGATACCTATAAACAAAATTTCAAGAGACTCCCATCCACTTCATTGGAGTGACTGCCCATAAAATAGTCCGTTCACACTTATCCTTTCGTTTCGGGTCGTGTCAGCCTCGAAAATTAATGAAAACCAAATGTGTTACACACACACTCCCTGGAAAACTTCATTTAAAATCGTTTTAATTGTCCAAATATTTACATTTTCCGGCCATTGAAATGAAGTAACATATATGTTCAAGTCCCCCTTGTTTTTCACCGCACTAATTATCCCAAATAAATGCTCGAAGTTTTGTTTAGTGTTAGGTTTCATTGTTTGGAGGTTTTTTCAAGGAATTATAAAATTGTCCTGGATATTTACTGAAACGATGTCAGTGAACTCATATAAGGTTACAACTCTTGTATTTCAAAGCATTTGGAAAATAAATAAAAATATAATAAAATAAACAACTTTTATTTTAAATTTTTAAATAGATTTGAAAATAAATAGGATAGTTGGAAACAGTAGTAAACAGTGGTACTTTTACTTTGAGATAAAAAATTTGATATTTAATATTAACGTAATTTTCTACCAGGGTACAACGCACTCACCGCACACATTCTTCTTCAATGGCATGTCAGCCCAAATCGGGCCTTGCTTAACATTTTCATTACTTATTGTGGAAGGGTGGTTAGCTCTTCGCACAACCCTCTATCTGCGAATTTTTCATTTTCGTGGATTGAGATAACCAATATCCAAGCAGACAGTACGCATAAATTTTGCGTTTACCGGGATTTGAACTCACGACCTTCGCAATGTAAACCAACACGCTATTCACTAGGTTACACCCTAGCTCACCGCACACATTGCATAAACATATTTTCATCACGATTTTCTATGCATCAAAGTCCACTTGACCAAACGTATTTCACATAGTGGTAATTTCTCTGTCAATTTCATTCCATTCATTTTGATTACTTCTTCAAACTTTTATTATATTCTTTTTAACCCAAATCAGAAGGTACTTATCTGCAATCTGAAAAATTTACGAACACATTGGATTTGCGGCTTAGAAGATATGATTTTGCAAAGCTTGCCCTGCAGAACAGAATATATAATTTTTTCGCTTTAATCGCTAGCATCGGAGTTTAGTTGTCGCCAGAACTGCTCAACTGAGCTTGTCTGTCGATGTTTCGCTTTTATTTCGTCAAAGTGTGACTGATCCAATGCCACCTCCGCCTTTGAATCTCAATGCTTATTTTAGTCTATACAGCTATGCTTCAAAGTTCGTCGTTTAAGATCATATCTGGTCAGAATATTCCTAAAATGCGTCGGAGGTATTGGTAAGTCTAAATATCATTTTCCATGTGGTTCAAATATATTGTATAGCAACACGAATTTGATGCATGCGTCAAACACTCGCAGATTCGTGCGAAGGAAGATCTCACTTCTTCAGAAAGTGGAAAGGCCTGGCGAGCTTTATTTATACATACCTCAATATCCTTTTCGGATCCGCCGTTCATGCTGACAATGCGTCCAAGGTAACACAAACTTTCACCACTTCCACGTCTTGTCCGTTAAGAACAGTCGATGTCCTTGTGTTCGAAGTCATGTCCATGTACTTTGTTTTACGCACATTTACTTTCAGTCCTGCCTCTTTGCATTTGAAATGGAACGAGCGAAAATTTTACTCTAAGTCTGAACGATTATCTGCAAGCAAACACACGTGACTTAAGATGTTAAACAGTCCTCAATGAAGACCTTAATCTTCCCCAGCTTCTAGTGTAGCTTTCAAAATTTCATTTATTACCACCAGAAACAGGGCTGGTGATAATATTCAGCCTTATCCGACACTAGTTCAGACAGGAAAGCTCTCGGATAGCTCTTCTCTTTGTAAGGCGCGACACCTTGCATATTCGTAGGATTCCTTAATCATAGCTGTGATCGTATATGGAATACCTCTTCTCTAAAACGGAGCGTAGTCTCAGTTTGTATGTCAGCTTACTAATTGTAGGTGTATAGTGTGCGCTGAGTTTGTTAAACACTCTACAGCATCTGTTAATAGGTTCATTTTGTCCCTAATCTGGACGATGTTGATATTACTTAAGTGGTCATGATTGTCTCGTTAGCCTGACATTGTCATTGAGTCTGAATTATTTAAGATGTGGTCAACCTTAATATCGCCTTTCAAAAGATCTAAGGTAAAACAGGATGTGAGCATAGTTCTTTTAGAAACAAGAGGTAAAAAATTTAATAATCAAGGCTTTCAAAGTCTCTAGGATCATATAAGTCCCTAAGATCAAAAAGAAAGAATTGCTTCTGGATTGATTCTATTCTGTTGGGGTCTAAAATGGAACATACCTTGTGACTATAAAGTATCAGTAATTTGTAATTAAAATTACCATGGGAAATGATATTTCAAAATTTTTTTTTTTGTAAAGACGTAGAATTCTCTTTAATTATTAGCCCAAAAACTAGGGCGGTCTGTTAATCAGTTTGTTTACAGCAGCTGGTTTAATTGGTATACCTCAGTAGTCTACGGCGATTTTTGTTTTATATCCTTTTTTTCCTTCATTCCGATGATTGTTGATTGGTTTGCATGTCAAACTCATAAAAGGGTAATTTTAATTACAAATTGGCGATATTTTATGGTCACAAGGTACATATTCCAGAATAGGGCGGACAAGAAAACAGAATAAGGGTTTGGTGACCCATATATTCTTGAACTCTTTGGCTCTTCTCTTAATAAACCCAAGAAGCTTAATGGCTTTTGAAATTATTCGATTATAGTGAGATTTGAAGCACAGTTTATTGTCCAATAGTAAGCCGAGGTCCTCAATTTGATCAACACGATGTAGTTGAGTTTCACTTAGGATATAGTCATGGTGATATGAGGATTATTCATTTTTTTTTTTTACGGCCGTCGAAAATAACTTAGGGAGTCACCCTTTCATGCGCGATGCACAGTTAAGTCGACACGGGTACGGGGAAATAAGTGGATAGAGGAAAATTAGTAGGGAAACACAGGAGGGGAGATTTTTAAGTGGCGGTGAACGTTGTTTTTAAATTGCTGGAGGTTGTATCCCGTTGGAAAGAGATTGCCTGGTAATGAATTGAACACTGTCGTCCGAGGGATGAAGGACTGCCTAAACTTCGCTGTTCTCCACGGCAAGGGCTTCACGGTGTACTCGTGTGAGCGTGCAGCTTGGCGAGTATTTCGGGGGGCATTGAATGTAGGTGGTATAAGGGCTTTTAGTTCCTTGCTGCATTTACCATGGACGTATCTATAGTAAATGCAGAGTGCAAGGGAGTCAATTGAGGCCGATATAGCTTCATCTCCAATTAATCGGAATGCATATTTCTGGATACGGTCAAGAAGGGCCAGATGTGATTTTGGGGCCCCAGCCCAAACATGCGAGTTGTACTCCAGACGTGGTCGGATATAAGCCTTATAGATGGTAGCTAGTTCGGTGGTAGAGAAGTATTTCTTACACTTCCGCAGAATACCTAGGCGTTTCGAAGCATCAAGAGCGACTTCGTCAATGTGTTGGCTCCAATCTAGGCGATTGTTAAGTTTTACACCTAGTAATGTAAAATCTGCAGAAGGTGGAATCTGTACGCCATTCAAGGACATATTAGTGACATATGTTTAAGAGATAGATGACAGGACTGCGTTTTTAAGGCATTAAACCCTACTCTGTTGTTCCTGCCCCATTCCAGGATTAAACTGAGGTCAGAGTTCAATGACTGTATCCACTCATTACGACAAGAGGCCACCGATATCGGACGAGCGTCCGCAGGAGAGTCGAATTGGTAGGTGTTATCTAAAGTGCTGTCATCTGCGAAATAGTGAATAGGATTGAGAGTAGACGACAGAAGGTCGTTTATGAACACTAAAAAGAGAGTGGGAGATAAAACTGAGCCCTGAGGGACGCCGGAGTCTATAGGAAGGGGTGCAGAAGTTACTCCGTCTAGTACGACTCGAATAAAGCGCTCGGAGAGGAAACTCTTAATCCATTGAAGAAATAAAGTATTTAAACCAAAGGCCTTTAGCTTGGCGAGGAGGCATTTGTGCCAAACTCTGTCAAACGCTTTGGCGATGCCAAGAACATGAACTTGACCTTCACCAAATTTGTGGATGCAGGAATTCCAACGCTCGATAAGATAGATCAGGAGATCGCCTGTAGAGCGACCCGAGCGAAATCCATATTGGCGATCATGAATGAGACTTTTATCCAGAAGAAAGTTGACTATCCTGCGATTGACAGCAATTTCCATTACCTTTGAAACACTGAGGTAATGGCTATGGGACGTAAGAAGCTTATCACGTGGAATTTACTGACATGAAGCTCTAATTTGTTCTGACTGCACCAATGATCTAGCGCAATAAGCTTCGATTGCAGGAATGCGTCATCTGCGTGTGAGGTTATGGCATGATATATTTTCAGATCATCAACGTACATTAGATGTAAAATATTTTTAAATACTTCTGATAGATCTGAGATGAAAACATTAAATAAGAGAGGTCCCATGTAACGTCCTTGGAGTACACCTGTGGACACTAGTACTTCCTTGGAAATAAAATCTTGAAACTTAATAAATTGAGTTCTATTATTAAGGTAGGATTTAAGCCAGTCAAGTGAGGATCCTGTCATAGAAATTTTAGCTTTAAATCAGGACATCGTGGTCAACTCGGTCGAACACTTCGCTAAAGCCGGTGTATATAGCGTCGATTTGATGCCCATTTTCAAGTGCGCAGAGTGTCTCAGAAACAAGAATTATGAGATTCGTCGTGGTCGAGCGACCTTTCCTAAAGCCGTGCTGCTGGTCATTAAGAATAGCGTTGATCATATTGGTCAATTTATCGCAGATAATTTTTTCGAATAATTTCGGTATAGCTGATAGAATTGCTATACCTCTGTAGTTCTCAACCTTTCTTTTGTCTCCATTCTTGTGCATGAGTGTGAGATGCGACGATTTCCAGGCCGAAGGGAAAGTTCCCAATGACAGTGGCTTATTGAAGAGAAAATGTAAAGATGTTGAAAGTTGGTGGGCACACTTTGATAATAATAGGGGAGGAATACGATCAGGACCTTGATCTTTTTTGATATCAATAGCTGTGAGAGCACCTCAATTACCAATGAGATATCGTCAACTAGTGGAGGAACCGAAATTTTGGGTTCGCTGTGGGTTGAATCTGACTCGGCACCAAAAACTTTTTGAAAAAGGTCAGCAAACATATCACAGATATTACGCCGACAGGAAGATTGCGTGATTTTATTGGACATGGAAATTTTTCGTTTTGTATAAACAAATTCGAAAAATCTTTTTGGTTGTATTACGATATCTTCACCAATTAAAGTGAAGTATCTAGTGGCAAATCCATTTCGGCGGGCCGCTCCAATATTATTCGCGGGTATTTGTGTGGTCTGAACAAGACCACCCTTTACGGAATCCAACCTGCTAAGCTTCGAATGTGCTCCCTACAACTTTAATTCTATTGAGAATTACCTTGGCAATGGTTTTCGATACGGCAGTAAGTAGACATACATATATGATGCTCGCCCTTCTTCGGGATTTTGATAATAACGTCCTCCTTCCATTCAGCCGAATATTTTCCTTCATTATCGTATATCGGCTGTTATTTCCGGATCCGTTTTAAGGGGTTTGGTTCGTAGTTCAATTGTACCTAAGATTTCTTTCCCGCCATTGACCGAATGGCGGAAACTAATTCTTTCTTATCTGGTGATCGTCTCTTATAAAGAATTATCGCTGTTGGATGTTTGGCAATTGTTCTCTGTCTGGAATATCTTCCTCTGACAAGATGTTTAGAAAAAAGAAATATTCCTTCCATCACCGCAACTGGTTTTCACTCATATTAAGAAGAGTTTCGTTGACTATCATCAGGTGATTGGCGGTGAAATTCCAGTTCAATTGTTTCATAATTTTAAATAGGGAACAGATATCGCATATCGCGGTAGTTTCGTCTCAAGTCGAAAGTTCTTTGGTTGACATCGGGTTTAGAGATAACTGCCAATTTGGCTTTTTCCATCGCTTTCCACATATCCTTGCTTGCCTCTCACTTGTCATCCAGTATGCGCATTTTATATCCGCCCAATGTCGATGTCTTTTCGCGTAAAATGATGGTACACTCGTATTTTTTGGGGTCTACAAGCTTTCGATTCATCTGTAGAATTTGAGGCCGTCGGACAACTGCTGGGCACAATCTCAAACTGGCAATGAAAGCAAATTACGTCACAGACATTTGCCTCGAATAATAGTCTAACAGCCTAGCTTAGCTTCTTCTACTTCTACAATGGCGCTACAGTCCAAATCGAACCTTGGCCTCCTGATATTCAGGTTCCTTAACATTTTTTCATTACTTATTGTGGAAGGGTTGTTAGCCCTTCGCACAAGCCTCTGTCTACGAATTTCTTATTTTCGTAGATTGAGATGACCAAGGTATATCCAAGCAGGCAATGTGCTGGAATTATATATTGCGTCGACCGAGATTTGAACTCACGACCTTCGTGTTACAAGACCAACACGCTACCCACTAGGCTACACCGTAGCTAGCCTAGCTTAGCTATAGGTCGGTAATCCCATACGTCGAACCTTTTGCCTTTCTTGAACAGGGGATTTATTGTCGAGTATTTCCACAAACTAGGGAAACCCCACAACGCAGAGAGGCGTTAAATAGAGTGACGCCAAGAGTGCAGAGGAGCACCTTTCGAGCACAATAGACAGTATTCCATCTGAATCACTATTGAAACCTTCAGCGATGTTCGTAATAAACTTCGATGTAGTGGGCTCTTCAATAAAGAGATCCTTCATCCTTGATTGGACGACCAGATCGTGGTGCCTCTTTGACATCAAAATTTCCAGAAAGATATCGCTTGAACTATTGTTGTGCTACACGTATCGATAGATCATCGTCTCCATAAACTGCACAATTTTTTTCACGAGTCTGCAACACATTCTTGCTTTTGTGGAAGTAAAACTTCAAAATGGTAAGAATTTGAGACTTACATTTTCAAACTTCAATAACTATAATAGTTCATTGAAATTGCGCACTTCCTTGACAAAAATTTTTTTCTGAAATGTCACCTTTCTAACATATATTTATTTTCTAAATTCTGTTTGGTATTACCGGAGATAATCGACCTTCAAAGACATCTGTCGACAAAATACGAAAAGAATTTTTTTTGCTTAACCCGATAGTATTATATCTTATGATCGTAGTTCCGTTTGTTGTTTCCTTATGAAATTTTAAAATATTTGCGCAATATACGCCCTATTTCCCTAAGCAATTTAAATTAAATTTTATTTTTAACGAAAACTTGATAAATTTTATTCTCTGGAATCATATTTTCGATAAAAGTGATTCATTTTGACTTTAAAAAATAAACAATTAAACGAATATGTTACAGATAAATTTTTTTTCGCGGTTCTACTTTTAGTACCACGAAATATAAAACTGTATACATATATTATTTTAATATGAATTTCTTTGCTATCGTTTTCAATGTCAACCACAAAACTTTAAAATGAAACAAATTGATAGCCAACCCACGTTCCGATGTTATCGTTCTGACCAAATGGGCTCAACTTATCTTGCAAATTTTTTAAGTCAGAGCTTGATTAGCTTGATTGGATCATAGCATTCACTCCTAATAAATGACCTCACCCAAGAAATTAGTTTAATGCGATTTACACTGCGGAACCCCTTCATAACTATGCAGTGTAACATGTGCAAAGACGTGACCGATAATTGCCTATCGACCTAACGTCATGCCATACTTTAGGGTGTGCTTTTGAAAAATTGATTGCATGTTTATAACCCATATGAACTTCGTTAAACGAAATTGTCTGCGCCATACCATCAATTCGTAAATTTTTATTCGATTTTAATGAAAAAATGAATCGATGGGACAGGAAGTTAGCCGCGATGTATAAAATTAGAATTCCAGCGAAATGTGGAAAATGCAATTGCAAGTTGCCGTGGCGCGCGGAGTGCACCATCGTTTTTTTATGCGGATGTCATAAATTAAGGCAGTGGAACAATGAAGAGACAAGGGTGCAACGCCCATCGTATTTAAGTTAAGCAGAACGCAACTATTTAGTTCCGTTTTTAGAACCTTTTATTTCACTTTTCGATTTCGTTTATGTCATTCGAAATTATAAATTTACAATACGACCGTCTAGCTTATATTGTTCTGCCCATTTCGAACTATGCCTAATTAAGTTGTAATGTGATTCGTGTGGGCTGGGTGCACTTGCCGAGCATGCATAGTGGAGCATGTCATTAATCGATATGTGATATGCATACGAATTTCGTTAAATTTATGTGTGCACGAACGGCAAACAGGAACTTCTGTCCATTGAAGTGTGATTCGTGCAAATCATGCAACCTGAATTACAGTTAGTGAATTCGTACTTAGAGTTTGAATAAAAACATGCATGCTATTAAGGGTAGCTGATGTTTATAATATACCTGCATTGTCCACTATCCGGGTCAAATCGTGTTTAGATTCTAAAAACATTCAAGCTTTCGGAACATTATAGGTATGGCTATTTGTAAATAAAGAAACAGTACAAGATCTCATTGAATTGTAAATTCATGTAACTATACAACGGAAGGTACTACTACATAACTGGTGCCCTTGAAGTAATAATAGCCCTCAACCAGGAAGTACCCATTTCCTTCGTTCCACTCTCTTACCTTGTACGTGATCACAGACAAATCGCTTTTTGTTCGACTGTCCTTTTAATAGAACTGTCTCGCGTTCGAATTTCGATATCCATGGCGTACCCTATATGTAGGTGAATTTCGATCGAAGCAGGATAAACAAGAAAATTGTATACTGTGACCTGAAATGGCAACTGAGAAAGGATTAGGGTATGTTGTGATATGAAATTTAGGGCTGGGTAAATTCAAAAACAGAATTGTTTTCAGTATAAATAATAAATGTTTTAAAGTATAATAAGGAGTTACAAAATTTCATAGTACGACCAGCTTTAGGTTGGATGATAGCTCCTATACATCCAACACTTTAAGAAATATTAGGGCGGAAGAAGGTTGATTTTTGTTTGTTTGATAAAAATTTTATTTTTCGAATTAATGGAAAGATTTTCGGATTTCATATTTTCCTGGATTATGAATCGTAACGTCTCGGTCTTTGCTAAGACCTTTATCAAACCGACCAGAGCAGAGACCGACACTTTACGATTAATTGAGGCTAATTTGCAATAAGTATGCTGGTTGGTTAGGTCACTTTTGCTTTCATAGCCTCAATTAATCAAAACTTGTTAAGTAAATCAATAAAAATAGTGTTTCAAGACTATAATAAAGGAAAGAATTCCGTATATTATAAAAACTGTAAGCTATGTAAACTGCAGAAAAGAAATTTACTCAACAAATTTTGCTCGAATTGATATACCCAGTGTTTTCTTGTGAAGTTCCTATGTATTTAGTTTAATGGGAATGCTCGGGCCGAGGCCTTACTTCACTAAGAATTAACTTCACGGTTGGCTTTAGCAACATGGATTGTTTTTGTGACGACAATCATCAACGAGCTCGAAGGTCGCAATCGATACCAAATGTAAGTCCGGCAATCATACTGCCGGATGCGATGCCTATCTAACACCTCTGCTCATCTGTGGCTTGAGAAAAAACGCAACTCTACGAAGAACTCTTCCCGCAATTTTGGTTAACTATAGGTACAACCACAACCGGTTCCGCTAAGAGAACTTGAACCATTGTCGGTTGGTGGAAGTAATTTTCCGTGGGCTCCCCGACAGCCGTGGTACCAGAAAACCTCTGGTCAGGCTTCGTTACCGCAGTTACTCCAGTTAAGTTCGTGACTGGTCGCAAACTTCAGGTACGTGAAAGCGGTACTCTCCAAAGGACTCTTCTAGTAAAGTCCGTAGTCCCTAAACGTGATACACTAAACACTATATTACGAACGACAATACGTTGCCCATACGTGATTTGGTTTGGCACAAGATATTCCGCCACATCAGTTAAATCGCGATTTCGCGATGAATTTAATTAATTTCGTTATGAATTTGAAATCAAAATATTGACATGAAATATCCCATAGAATTTTTTAAATTTAACTCAACTATTCACCAACTTTAACCATATGGTGCAAGAAAGGATTGACTACACGGTATACCACGATTTTTTATGGCATGTCATAAAAAATTTGCAGGTTAATAACATGAAAGACATGGATAAGAAGCCGCTCGAAAATTGGGATAACAATTTTTTATTCTTTTTATTTACCAGGAGTGCAAATATGAAACCGGAATTTGATCATAGAGGGTCTTACTGGTCAATGTGGTTATTGTGAACACGCGTGTCAGTAGCGCCATTTTCTTGTTTTGACGTCGGACAAAGATCGTCAACTCATAAAACTTCAAGTTTCATACGACAGAATAGTTTTTAATAACAGTGAACATGTCGAACTTTGTACCGCGAAACTACGATTTGCGGACGGCTTTAATTTTCTGTTACCATTTGAAGAAAACTGGTGCTGAATCGCATCGAATGCTTGTCGATGCTTACGGTGATCATGCTCTTGGTAAATCACAGTGCTTTGAGTGGTTTAAAAAATTCAAAAGTGGAAATTTTGACGTGAGAAACGAAGAACACCACCGAAAAAGTTTGAAGACAGCAGATGCAAGAATTGTTGGATGAGGACCAAACGCAACAACAACTGGCAGATCAGTTAAACGTAACACGAGCAGCCGTCGCCATACGTTTGAGAACCATGGGAAAGATCCACAAGATGGGAAAATGGATCCCACATGATTTCAACGAAAGACAGCAGGAAAACAGAAAAACCACTTCCGAAATGCTGCTCGCCAGGTACAAAAGAAAGACATTTCTCCATCAAATTGTGACTGGCGATGAAAAGTGGATTTATTTTGAGAATCCAAAGCGGAAAAAATCATGGGTAACTCCAGGCCAACCATCGACATCAACTGCAAGACCAAATCGCTATGGCCGGAAAACAATGCTCTGCGTTTGATGGGATCAGAAGGATGTGATTTATTATGAGCTGCTGAAACCTGGTGAAACCGTTAACACTGAACGCTACCGACAACAAATGATTGCATTGAATCAAGCTTTGAGTGAAAAACGCCCAGAATACCAGCAGAGAAAAAACAAGGTGATTTTGCTTCATGACGATGCACCATCACACACAGCAAGACTGGTCAAGGAAATGATAGAGTCGTTCAGTTGGGAAATTCTTTCCCATGCCGCTTACTCACCAGACTTGGCTCCGTCTGATTACCATTTGTTTGCATCGATGGGACACGCACTTGCTGAGCAGCGCTTCACTTCCTACGAAAATGTAAGAATATGGCTCGATGACTGGTTTTCATCAAAAGACCAACAGTTTTTTTGGCGAGGTATCCATATATTACCAGAGAGATGGGGAAAATGTATAGCTAGCGAAGGGCTATACTTTGAATAAAATACTCCTTCTCATTTCCAACCAATAAGTGTTTTTTTTGCAAAAAAAAATCCGGTTTCATATTTACACCCCTGGTAGATCTGCTTTGATCAAACTACCAGCACCTCCTTTTGACTCAAACCAATCGACAATAAATATTTTCTATTCCTAGAATGGAATCGTGAAACTATAATCAAGTATATTCAAGGCCGTTCCTTGATGATATGTCGCTTGGTGTAGGCTTCATTCTACAGCTGCCAAATGAAATAATAATAGTGATTTCTATTCGCCAAAAAAATGTGACCCGTTTTTGCCCTTTAAAATGCAAAATTATTGCAGTTTTGCACTCATTTTTCTCAGTTCCGTCGGTCAGGTCAATTTCCAATAGAACACTTTAAGTGCAAGTTTTTTGCATTTTTTTTTATCATGTTGTCTCTATACCGAACAGCTGATTGCCTTTCGAAACTGTCAAAACAAAGCGTTTTAATTTGTCTTGTTATCTCTAAATGGTCCTGTGAAGATTTTGGGAAAATTAAGAAAAGTTACGTATGCAATCATATTGCATACTTCATGTAAAGTTTTAAGTCCTTTTAAGTAAGATATATCCGTTAGAATCTGTTACCGATGTTGTCAGATGATTTATTTTTTTCATGTTGTTGTACATTACAGGTCAATTGAGTTGCACCGCCGAAAAATTCGGGGCAAGAAATGTGCATTTTCAGGTCAAGTTTTACCTAGTGCGCAAACCATTTTTCTAGCAGGTCAGAATTTTTTTTTCCAATAGAACATAGGAACTGCTAGAAAAAATGTTAAGGGCAAAAACGGGTCACATTTCTTTGCCGAATAGAAATCACTATAAGATTTCCCAGTCTTACCTGCGTTATATTTATTTAAGTTGTAATAAGGCTCGGAGAAAAAATTAATGATACAGAAGTTCATATAATCAACTAAAAAATCGTAAAACCGTGTCCGTGTCCGTGTCCTCTCTAGCTTGAAGACGCGTTGGACTAGAAAGTTTAAATTTTGTACACGCCGTTTTTGACAAAAAACTAAGGTGAAGCTCGTGAACGGGTTAAATCGATCCACCCCTTCTAAACCCTCCCATACAAAATGACACAATTTCGCAATTTGACAATAATCGGATTTGCTCAAAAAGTGTAAAAGCTATTGATTTAAATTTAGGATTTATTACTTTTATGATGATCTACTGAATAAAAATTATTCGTGTCCTTCCCCGCCTTCCACCACCTCCCATACGAACTGCTCTTTTCCATGAAATGCTCTAAACCAATTTACTCAGTGCGTATAAAATTTATCGAGCTGAAATTTTGCAGTAAATATTCATTTAGAACTATTGGTATCAGCAAAAAAATAGGATGATTAGCTTTACTCCTCCTACCCCCTCTCATAAAAAATGACACATTTTCGCAATTCAACATTAAAGAGATTTGCTCCAAAAACATAAAAGCTATTGAACTGAAATTTAAAACATATTTCTTTTAATAATGATTTAAATCTACCGTACAAAAATTTGTTGTGTCCTTTTCTTTATTCCACCACCTTCCATACAAACTGCGCTTTTTCATGAAATACTCTAAACAAATTTACTAAGTACGTATACAATTTATTGAGCTGAAATTGTGCACTAAACAGTCATTTCAAATTTTTAGAAAGACCAAGAAAATAGACGATTAGCTTCACTCCTTCTACAATCTGACACAATTTCATAACTTTACAAAAAGTCGATTTTCCTGAAAAGTATGAATGCTAATGATCTGCAATTTAAAATATGTCAAAAGCATGATATATGTAGTTAATTCTGAAAAGTTACTGAAGAACTCACCCCTCCTTCTACCACCTCCCATACAAACCGAATAATTTCACTAAATCCAATACACTATTTTCTCAGCACCTATTAAATTTTTGAATCCTAAGTTTTGTATAAGAGATTTTAATGGCAACTTTGGCATGATGTGAAAAAATTAGTTCAATATCATCACCGCCTCCTCCATTTCCCCTTCAAAATTTCTTGAAATCAAAAAATTTCTCTTTCATCTAGAGTATCGCATGATTAGGACTTACACTCAACCGTAGTCCTGTTATGTTTTTTAGCTCAATTCGTTGAACAATTTTAAAAACTACAACTCCTATATTCTGCATTTGATAATTCAAAATTGTTAATATTTCTAGTGTAGGTATCTAAAGCTGACCAAACCTCAAAGAACCATTCGCTAGACATCGTGTTAAATCGGTTCAATCTAAGGAAAAACCTCTTTCTCGTTGTCAAAATTAAGAGATATCCGAAATCAAATTCAATTCAATTCGACAGCGGTTTTGACAAATGTACAATGTCAAACTGAAATTCTGATATTGTTTTCGTGATCACCTAACTTGAAACCCTCAGGATGATTTTTCAAATTTCTTGAGACATGTTTCTTTTCAAACCGACACTAGCCATCTGTTAAACTCCGATTCGACTTCAGATTTGTGGTCAGCGACATAAAAATCCTCGAATAATTTTTACCATTGATATACATATCTGAATCACACATTTTCTATGTTTGTTGATAATAAAATATTAATTGTTGCCACCTTAATTGAATTATTTAATCGGCACGAAAAAGATATTTAAAAAAAAATTAACCTTCCAAGAACCCTGGAACAAAAAATAACAACGGAAACCGAAAAGCATACAAAGTGTTTATATTGATAGGAAGACGAAGGACGAAAAATAAATTTCAAAATTTGATGCCAAACGGGTCCTGTGTAGTGAAACGAAAAAACGATTCAAGAATATCGACACAAACTTGATATGATTGAACTGCTCTTGAGGAGCTCTCTAAGAATATCTTTTTTTTCTCGAAGTTACAAAATGTTTTGTAAAAAAATTTAGACAATATTTTATTAAATTTAAAATGCTAATATACTGTTATTGTGTCGAAGGTAACAATTTTTTAGGAAATAAGTTATATATTGTTCAGCGAGACCTTTCCAATGACATCAAGGCTGTGTCTGTATCTTCAAATTATTTTTTTGTCCCTCTACGCAGGGCTCGTTTGGCACCGGTTCTGGAAATTCATTTTTCGTCCTTCGTCTTAGTTACACTGTGTTCTATCATTATACATATGCATTCCATATCATTGTCGCCTTCCATTGTTATTTCTGTTCTAGGGCCCTTGCACTGTAAGCAAATTTGATTGAATCTCTTTCGCAGAGAATGTTAAGGCCATCGAATAAGTGACACCAGTAAGTTACTTCGGTTTACTCTAAAATTCTCTGCCCGAAGAGCTAATATACGAACTTTGACTTGCTCGAAGCATTGTTATACCAAATATTTCGATCCAAGGCACAAACCACCAATGATAAATTACGAGAATTCTGTTATCTGGTGAGCCGATGGCTCGAATATTTTTAACTAACACCTGCCAATATCTCTTAAATACCTACATCTGATGTTATAAGAATATAATCGAAGACTTTACTCGAACATGTATGTTATTACGATGTAATTTAAACAAAATTCAAATTACTCGTTCCCGATTTTTTTTAATCCAAAATACAAAAAAAAACAATTGTTTCAAGCTGCGGATCTGTTACTGCGCAACACTTGCACAAAAGTGATGCATGGTTCTGAGTATATTTATCTTTTCGAGTTTTTCAAACTCGTTTCGAGTTCATTTCGGTGTAACCAATTTTGATAGAATTAATGCAGAAACCGTACCAGATGATTTCGAATACGCTTATTTACGGGTTTTTCTTAAATATAAACAAAAATGTGGTGGACCAATGTTCGTGTTAGCATATTTCATTTTTTATATTCTAGATGAAATCTGAGAGTATATTGTGTTTGCCTTGCCGTTTGTAACGCTAAGAAATAATGCTCGTACAGAGTCGCCAAGGGTACAGAAATATTTGTTGTTCCTCAAAAATCTCGATTCCGAGTGACCGTCTGTCTGTCCGTCTGTCTACAACATAACTCTCGAAACCTTTGACCTATCGTGCTGAAATTTTTCATATATCATTTTTAGCAAAAAAGTAACTTTAAGTTCGTGAACGGGCCACATCCCCCCACTCCTTCTACCCCCTCCCATACAAATTTCGTGAAATTCGGAAATTTAAAGAAACAGCTAACGACTTGAAAATTAGGTAATAGTATTATAATGAGAATACCATTACTGTAAAAAAATATTGCACTGATCTCCTAACTACTCCCTCCCATACAAATGTACAATTTTCAAAAATGCATTTATTCGGTTTGCATCGAAACTAGCAAAGCTGAAAGGTCCAATTTTTGTCAAAATTAATATTATTACAATTGCCACTAATTTTGTAAAAATTGTCAACTTCACCTCATCCTTTCTACCCCTTCCCATACAAATTTAACGAAATTTCGGAATTTGAACAAAATTATTTTTCTTCAAAATCGTCAAGGCTATCAACTTTAAATTTTGAGGAAAGTATACTATTACAAGTATCATTGATGCCAAAAAATTTGGTTTTGATTCGAATACTCCTTCTAGCCTGTCCCATACAAATGGACAATTTTGATAAAATGCATTTAATCGATTTTTATTGAAACTAGAAAAAGTACAAGCTTAAAATTTTGCCACAATTTGTCCCTTAATAATTGCAATAAATGCTAAAAAAAATATTAACTTCGCTTCACTCCTTCTACCACCTCCCATACAAATTTTTGTATTGAAAACTCAAGAAAAGTATTTCTTCTTCGAGCATATGAGTAACAAAGCAATATGATTAGTATGTTGAAAAGGAGATTCAAAATCATCCAAAACCCCCGACTTTCTCTGCCACCTCCCATAAAAATGCATAAATTCAGGCAAAAATTGTTCATGAAACACTTTGTATACTACGTTCGGTGTTATATACAAAAATTACAAACCTTCCCCCTCTGCTTTTACCACCTCCCGTGCAAAAGTCACAATTCACTATTAGAAAGAATTTAAGATGACATATTTTCCGGTACAATAAACTATTTCCTATTTCATCTAGAGTATCATATGATTGGGCGTTACGCCCAATCATAATTCTGTTATGTTTTTTTATTATACTCTAGATGAAATCTGAGAGTATATTGTGTTTGCCTTACCGTTTGTAACGCTAAGAAATAATGCTCGCACAGAACCGCCAAGGGTACAAAAATATTTGTTGTCGCTCAAAAACTTCGATTCCGAGTTGCTGTCTGTCCGTCTGTCCGTCTGTCCGTCTGTCTACAGCATAACTCTCGAACGCTTTGAGCTATCGTGCTGAAATTTGTTGTGTGTCATTTTTAGCAAAAAAGAAACTTTAAGTTCGTGAACGGGCCACATCCCCCCACCCCTTCTACCCCCTCCCATACAAATTTCACGAAATTTCGAAATTTTCAGAAATTGATTTTTCTTAGAAACTATTTAAGCTATCGATTTGAAATTTGGGTTGAAGTATTACTATATAGATACCATTAATATGACTGAATATTAATCCGATCTCATCACTCCTTCTACCCCCTCCCATACAAATGCATAATTTTGAAAAATGCAGTTCTTCGATTTTCATCGAAACTAGTAAAGTTATAAAAACGAATTTTTGCCAGAATTCATTTTATTAGAATTCCAATCAGCTTTGAAAAAATTATCAACTTCACCTCACCCCTTCTACCCCCTCCCATACAAATTTCACGAAATTTTGAAATTTAAATTAAATTATTTTTCTTCGAAGCTGTTAAAGTTATCAATTTGATATTTCGCATAAAGTATAAAAATAGAAATATCAATAACAGGAAAAAAAATTATTTTCATCCTTACACTCCTTCTACCCCCTCCCATACAAATGCATAATTTTTGTTAAATGCATTATATCGATTTCCATTAAAACTATAAAAATTACAAACTTAAAATTTTGCCAGAATTTGTTTTTTAATAGTTGCAATAAATGTTGGAAAAAATTATCAGCTCAGCTTCCCTCCTTCTACCCCCTCCCATATAAATATCTGTATTATAAATTCAAGAAAAGCATTTCTCCTTCGAATATATGTATGAGAGCCGCCGACTTTGAAATTGAATCAAAGCATAGTGATAAGGATGATGACAAGCAGTTTCAAAATCATCTAAAACGTTCCACTTCCTCTGCCACCTCCCATACAAATGCCCCAATTTCTGGAAAACTATGTCCAATTTCTTTAAAAATAATGAAAACTAAAAATTTTAAATTCAGTACGAAACACTTTACACGCCATTTTCGGTGTCACATAGGAGAAATACAAACCTCCCCCTCTACTTCTACCACCTCCCATGCAAAGTCTGTTCTCACTATTCGAAAGAATTTGAGATGACATATTTGCCGGTATATCAAAGTCATTTCCATCTCATCTAGAGTATCATATGACTGGGCTTTAAGCCCAATCATAATTCTGTTATGTTTAATTTCTGTATTTGACAAAATTACTATTTTTGTTGCATAGTAGACAATTACTTTTTTCACTACCATTTCTTAATGACAATATTTATTTCTTTAATTTCTTTTATTTTCGAATGTATGAAATATGTTTCCATCAGCATTGTATTTCTCAAACCTTCAATTCCAATGACCCAATTTCCACACGATTATATTTTTTCTCTCAATACTTATTTTGAAGTAATTTCAACGTTCGATCATTAAAAACGTTCTAGTTTTCACCACATATTAAAGTTCCTCCGTAAAGAAACTACATCTGGTTTAATGATTTTGAAAATCATCGAATTTTTTCTCTGCTATTGTATTTAATTTATTTGAAAACTACTCTGTGAGAGATCAAAGTGATAACATTGCTGTAGTAACTTTATCGCATCACAATAAAGTCTGGTGATTGGACGTATAAAAATAACCCAATTTCTCAATTTATAAACATGATCACTCATTGAGATCTTATACCTGAATAATTTATCCTTTCACCATCGGTACCTAATAAAGTACGCAGTGCCCCGATCATTTATATTTTTTTTTTTTTTTTATGAAATTGTAGAAGGAATTCAAAAAGTATAGCTTCTATTTTATTTGCAATTAATCCTACAGAGAAATAGAAATATTCTTCAAAATTCCTTAGATAAACAAGATATTCGTCCTACTCAACCCTATCTATTTCGAAATGCATAATATATTCATAACATAGCTAATACCATAATCAAAATTCCAGGTCAACTGAATATCAACCAAACTGGTGAATCGAAAACCTTGGCAACACAACGCAAACTAATACCAAAGAATCGCAGCGAAAATGTCTTTGAAATCATCGAAAAATATGCCACCACCACCCGCTCCGCCAAAACCGATTTCGAAACGAAATACCGCGAATGGTAACAGCTTGAACCTTCAGAATGGAAATGGTCGTAGCGAGTGTTATACACCACCTTCAACGAATCGGGAGCAAGTTGTGATGACACCAAAAGGAAAGACAGCTAATTCCACAGTAATCCTGATCGAAAGGAAGCTCGTCGACGAGCTTACTGACAGGGTCCATGTTGCTGGCGGTGACCATACGGGCATCATTATTAACAAGGACACCCTTACGGATCAGAAAAGTGCACAGATACCAGCACAATTAAGCTTGGAGTTTCGAGTTTTCCTGGTCAGTTCGAATACTGGAAATCATTCACAGGAGTCCAGGACATTGCGATTTTGGTTCCGGGATTGGTTAAAAGATGACGATAAGCAAGCTCAAGTTGCACAGGACTTCTTCAGAGAACTGGTCAGCCCGAAAGAATTTCCTCGCGGTAAGTTGTGAATTTTTTTATTGGATGTCCTTCAACTAAATCGAATTGTTTTCCCCCGATATTTCAGACTATGTTGGATTTATTAAAAAAATGATGAAACTTCTACAGCGCGGTTACGATGAAATACAAGCACTCGAAATCGAATTGAAAATCTTAGAAGAAACATCCGCTCCGCCATCAAGACCACGTAAGTGTTTCAGGATTAAATCTTAAATCCTGGTTTATTTGAATACTTCAAAGTAGCGTAGAGTAACTAGTAACTTAGTGATCATAAAAAAAATCATAAATTATTTTTTAGTAAAAATTATATTCTAAAATTCATCTGACCCCTTATAGCTAGAGATGGCTACCTAATTTATTGCTATGGTGATTGTAATCGAAAATTCGAAGATGCGATCTTAGCACAGAAACAAACAGGTGATGGTGATGGTTTGATGAAAGCGCTTTGGCTGGAAATTTATAACGAGGGCACATTAAGCAGATATGAGAAATGAAAGAGTTAAAAAAAAAATAACTAAGGTTTATTAACAACTAAACGATTGTCATCAGGAACTAATACTGTAATGTTGTAATCTTGCAAGTCATGGCTTTATGCAAAAAAAAAGTGTTTAAATAACGTTGCAGATTTTCGTTTCATAACTATTAAGTTTTATTGATTGAACAAATTTCTATATTATTGCGTTACAAAGCATTTTAAACCTAATAAAAGAAAAAAATTAAGCTACAAATATTTATGTGTGTGTGTTCTGATGACTAACTTTTCATTTAAAATTCATTTTCATTTTAATACCTTTGTTCGGTTTATTTGATATTTAATCAACAGTTCTTTATTTTTCAAGTTCAGAAACTTCACCCTATACTCGTAAAATTGAATAAGACAACCACATTAAGATGTCAGTAAAGTTTGGCTTTGCGTGACTCTTCCTCACAATTACATCGTGAAAACTTTCAATATAATCAGAGAAGTTTATACAGCACGATTGCTTAATGTAATTTTATACTACATTACAAAAAAATGTTTACTTACGTATTTTCCAAAAGAATTCTGAAATTAATCATAGGGAAATTATTATGGACTTTTCGGTAAGTTAAGAGTTTAGCAAATCAAGGCGAAAACATAACCGGAAACATGATTTTGTTTTTTCAATCTCTGACAAAATTTTACTTTTTATAGAACGCAAAGTTAATCGTTCTTAACACATTCGATGCCACGCTAAATTCCATGGCATACTGCAACATAAGTATCATTAATGACTTGACGCATTGGGAAACTCTGATTTACATATTGTTGCGAGCTAGGGGTTTTCCGGGATTTCAAGTAAAAACACAATTCGTTTAAAAATAAGTGATAATTTATTTATTCTCACTTTAATTCAATTTCCCGCTTAATTCGCGCTATATGGCAATACCGCCGCGTGCTTTTTTATCGCTTTCACTGGTTCGTGCTGACTGACTGAATCCCTCGCTGAAAGCTTTCGTGCTTTTATACATCTCTTCATACTCGTGACCAGAGTACAACAAAGAGTAAGAACACTTTGTATAGTGCCTGGGTTAATATGTTTGTCACGTGCTACCTCTGAAAAATCCGGTTATTACCTCTGAAAATAAAGAGAGCAACGTGTCCCGCCGAGTCCGCGACACTTCTTATCATTCTAGTACATGGCGTTCTTACAGCTTTTGCTCACGTCGCATTCAACTAGGACGGCGGGTGCGCGGGTCATGATCGGCGGTTCTTACAATTTCGCTTGCTCTTGTCTAATAAAAAAAATCTTTGCGAGAATGAAATGGAAATATCAGATTAAATGTTCACTGTAAGCTTGAGAGAGAGGAAGCACACGTATCGGCGATGAAACACGAGTGTGTTTTCGGAAAATTTTCGGAGCCGGGTCGCATTTTTAGCTGAATGTTCCTACTATGTATATACTATGCTCCTGACTGTTCTCGAAGCTTCCTTCGGTGTGTATGTGTGAACTATACTGGAAAGCTCTAGATCTTTAATTGTGGCTTTCTACATAGTTGAGTATGCTGTTCTACATAATTCTTGTCTATTCGAGAGAGATCGAGTTGCGGGGCTGCCAGATCTGCATGTAACAATATATTAGAACTACGAGGCATCAAACGCTTTAAGAAAATTAATATTTACAATAGTAATAGGTGATCTAATGTTTATGCATTTAGTTTGAGAAGTAGATAAGATCTGGAAGTCCACTTTTCACACACTCTTTGCAGTAAATCAGGCTATATTTCGTCAAGTCATATGTTCCGCGCTTTAGCATAGCAACAATCCCACTGTTATAATCTCTTTCTAACTCCCATACGCTCTATTGAACCTCCGCAGGGGAGTGAATGCTGGTCGAGAAAACTACGGTGATTCCAGTAACTGCTTTCGGAGTTTGGCGACTCCATGGACCTGAGTTGCTAGACTCGTATCATGCTACCCAGAGCTAGACCGAAGCACGGAGCGTTCACAAATATGGTCACCACATATAAGTGTCCAATCTCTGCATCAGAGATTATCTGGTACCACTGGATAGATTATCTGTACCGAATTCGTGTCCTGCAGTCTTATGCATACTAGTGATGAGCTAGTCACTTTATGCAACTGGGACATTGGCTCCAGTGTATGAGTCGAAGCAGGACAATATGGACATGGTGAGGTCCCTTCGAGATACACGTGTTAGTCATGGTTGATGTCGACATCGCGAGCAGAGTATTATCCGTCTGGTGCGTAAGCAGTTTTATGTATTACTGCCTCCTTGGAGAGTAAACCTATTCTCAGTGTGGAGTTCTCTAACAACCGTTTCCTTAACCCAGAGATAGGAACAGATTTAGATTGGTCTCGCGCCTACCAGTGTGTACACCGTTCTGGAGTTAGCGGTGTAGACTGGGACCGACTAGGTAATACAACGTATGACTCTTGCAGGTATGTTTAAACAAGCCCAAGTTTCTGTTCTATTGCCTGGGGCGATAATGATTGTCGCCTAATACAATCCGTGTTGCTAAAGATAACCGTGGGATATAGACTTCGTGCCAGGTGCTCACATTAATCCAAACAAGATATGACACTCGCTTCCTTTAAATTTATTAAAAAAATTAAAGAAATAAGAATAAAATTCCGGTTTTTTATTAAAAAATCATGATTTTAACACTTTCTAAATTCAGGCAGCGAAAAATGTTAATAACACAGATATCAACTATTTTTCAAATATTTTCCAGGCAATCACGAATGAATATTTTTCACAAATCACAAAGTGCTTTCAAATCACAAAATGGTGTCTTTTTCTGTAATTTAAATCGAATTTCTTTGTATCGAAACACTAAGTTTTGGGCAAAAAAGCGATTTCGTCTTTCATTGTCACTTAAATAATTGACAATATCCCGCCTCTTGAAACCTAAGTTCACCCGTCGTTCTAATTTACTACACATTAACCTGCATATTGACTTCCCACGCATCCCCAACTTACTCAAAGAATTGTAAAGTTGCGTCCGTATTATTTTCAGATATTTGTAACCTCATTTTATTTTATCTTTCTAATAATAAAGTATTGTCATCCACACAGAAAAAATAAACTACCAACAAGTCGGGCGAAACTTTATTATTCTTGGGACAAGTTGCGGATGAGTGGAAAGTCAATATGCAGGTTAGAGTGTTTAGGGAAGATTAAGTGAAAGGGAGTTCTTGGGCAGGGCTGTTGTCAATTTAACAATATTTCATTCGTTTCTGCAAGTTTGGGTTTTTGTGAGGGGAGGAGGAGGGGTAATAGTAAGGGTGGGTGGCTGTTAATAGCTTTTCAATTGATTGCTTGAATCACGTCCAATATTCTCCGTATGGAATTGTTTCATAGACGAAGTTGCATAGAATTTTCATAAAATTCGGTGTATTTTACATTCACGAAACCGAACATTTGTATGGGAGGGGGTAGAGAAGGTAGGGGAATCGTAAAACTTGATATGCAGTTTTATTTCGTTTCTCTTGTAAGGTGCTTGTACAAAATTTCAAGTTCGTAGCTTTTAGTTTGTTGGTTATTAGTTGATTTAATGAAATTGGTCGAAATCATAGTTTTGTATGGAAAAAACTTTTAACGTAATTTTATTTTAAGTAAAATTTTAAATTGGTACGAGGGTCGTTTGATAAGTCCCTGGCCCAAGTAAGAAAAAAGCATTTTTTCCGGAAAATTTTTTTTTATTTTTCGACATAATCTCCCTGGAGGTTAATACATTTGGTCCAACGTTTCTCAAGTCCTTTCATACCGTTCAAAAAGAAATTTTTGTCACAGTCTGCAAAAAATTGGGAAACGGCGTCTTTCACCTCTTGGTTCGATGAAAATTTTTGTCCACCGAGGTGAGTTTTCAATTTGGGGAACAAAAAAAAGTCACATGGGGCCAAGTCGGGCGAATAAGGTGGGTGGTCAACGATCTCATACCGCAAATCGTGTAATTTGGACATGGAAACCGCGCAGGTCTGGACAGGGGCGTTGACGTGGTGGACGTGCTCCATCGTTGACGATTCGCGTGACACGTCAACTTAGAATGGCTGCCAAAAACAAACTGTTACCTACAGAAACCTGAAAAAATTCATGAGACCGTTCGAAAGTGCCATCTACCTAGCGATAGCAAAAACTTTTTCGTGAAACCACGTTTTGTCATTTGGGCCAGGGACTTATCAAACGACCCTCGTAGCTTTAAATAGTTAGGTGATAATTGATTTCTTAATAATGGTCGAAATCATACTTTTGTATGGCAGGGGGTAGAAGGACAGGCGCGATCTCAAAACTTTTGACGCAATTTTATTTCAACTATTTTTAAAAGTTTTTGTGCAAAATTTCAAATTGATAGCTTTTAATAGTTAGGTGATAATTGATTTCTTCAAAATGGTCGAAAAAATAATTTTGTATAGGAGGGGGTAGAAGTTTTAAAGGTTTTCGACCAGGTAATATTTCGTTTACTTAGGGATTTTTTCGCAAATTTTCAAGTTTCTACCTTAAAATTTCACTCAAAAATTATCAGTTTATGTGTTTTTTCAATGCACATAAAACACCTTGTGCACGTTAGACAGGAGGGGGTCGGTTTATAACAATTATGGATCAAGATATTAGTATTTTTTATGTATATCAAATAGATGTATCCACATGCAAAATTTAAACTTGGTATCTTTCACCAGAGCCCTAAAAAAAATCATTCATAATTTTCGACATTTTTGCTTAACACCTCCCTCCCCTTACACCTCCCAACTTAAAATTACCAAAATTAACCACTATGTAGTTCTACAATCTGACAAATTTTCGATTTGGTATCTATACTATTTTTTGAGATATAAGGATTTGTAATATTGAAAAGTGCGCCATTTTTAAAATTCTCCCCATTTCCCGCCACTAGTATTATTTCAACATGTTATATTTTTTTTTGTATTTGCCTAGTATAGCTTAATATATGTTTCAAGTTTCAATTAAATAGCTTAAGAAATAGTTGAGATATTAATTTTTAAGTATTTTTCTTTGCACCCCACCCCCCCTGACCCTCCCCCTTACTATAATTAGCCATTCTCTAAGCTGATTCCGGTGGAACTATGTGCTACCTTTATGGTCCCAAAATATGAAGCAATTTCGAAGATATAATCATTTGAAAAAGCAATTCGGCCGACAATTTGTTTTTAGCCCCCCCCCCCTTTTCGGACGCCAATGGATAAAAAAATTTAATTATTTTTAAAGCTTGTCCCATAACCCTCGCTATATCTCTACTGATTTTCAACTTCCTATCTGCATTCGTGGTGGAGTTATTAGCAAGTGTAATTCTTGACTTTTTCCCTCCCCCCGCCTCCCCATTCCACTTAACACCTCGCAAAATTTAGAAAATAGAGCTCACTAACCCAATCAACAATTCACCCAAAAATGAACATTCTACCTATAACGGTCTCGGAGATATGAGTCCATATGTACGGCATACGGCGGAACGGATTGTTTTTTGCATTTTTAGGCTAATTTAGTCATGAAACGCGAATAAAACATAAAAGAATTATGATTGGGAGTAAAGCCTAATCATATGATACTCTAGATGAAATGAGAAAGAGTTCAATGTACCGGAAAATATGTCACCTCCAATTCTTTTAAATAATTAATAGTGACTTTTGTATGGGAGGTGGTAGAAGGAGAGGCGGAAGGTTTATAATTTTTGGATATGACACCTAATGTGGTATGCAAAATATTTCGTGCTGAATTTAAGGTTTGTAGCTTTCATTATTGTTAATTGGACATAGTTTTCCTGAAATTGAGGCATTTGTATGGGAGGTGGCAGAGGAAGTGGAGCTTTTAAGATGATTTTGAAATTGCTTATCATTATCCTTATCACCACGCTTTGATTCAATTTCAAATTCGATAGTTCTAATATATTCGAAGGAGAAATGCTTTTCTTGAATTTATAATACAGATATTTGTATGGGAGGGGGTAGAAGGAGTGAAGAGGAGCTGATAATTTTTTTAGCATTTATTGCAATTATTAAAAAACAACTTCTGGCAAAATTTTAAGTTTATACTTTTTCTAGTTTTAATGGAAATCGATATAATGCACTTAACAAAAATTATACATTTGTATGAGAGGGGGTAGAAGGAGTGTACGGATCAAAATATATTTTTTTTCTCGTTATTGATATTTCTATTTTTATACTTTATGCAAAATATCAAGTTGATAGCTTTAACAGTTTCGAAGACAAATAATTTAATTTAAATTTCAAAATTTCGTGAAATTTGTATGGGAGGGGGTAGAAGGAGTGAGATGAAGTTTATAATTTTTTCAATTCTGATTGTAATTATAATAAAATTAATTCTGGCGAAAATTCGTTTTTATAACTTTGCTAGTTTCAATGAAAATCGAAAAACTGCATTTTTCATAATTATGCATTTGTATGGGAGGGGGTAGAAAGAGTAACGGGATGGGATCAATATTCCGTCATATTAATGAAATCTATATTATAATACTTTGACCCAAATTTCATATCGATAGCTTAAATAGTTTCAAAGAAAAATCAATTTCTGAAAATTTCGGAATTTCTTGAAATTTGTATGGGAGGGGGTAGAAGGAGTGGGGGGATGTGGCCCGTTCACGAACTTAAAGTTTCTTTTTTGCTAAAAATGACACACAACAAATTTCAGCACGATAGCTCAAAGCGTTCGAGAGTTATGCTGTAGACAGACGGACAGACAGCAACTCGGAATCGAAGTTTTTGAGCGACAACAAATATTTCTGTACCCTTGGCGGCTCTGTGCGAGCATTATTTCTTAGCGTTACAAACGGTAAGGCAAACACAATATACTCTCAGATTTCATCTAGAGTATAAAAATTTTTTTCCTGTGTCGATTATAATACTTTATTATTAGAATAATAAAGTAAAAATTGTTACCCTGAAATTTTGTTTTTTTTTCCATTTCTAAATTAGCCTAAAAATGCAAAAAAAAATCCGTCTGTTTGTACGCCGTACCTTTGGACTCATCATCGATATCTTTGAAGATAAAAAAGTTAATTTGTAGGTCGTTTGTAGACTGGGGTGTGTCATATGGAAAGAGTGGGCGAGGGAGGGGAAAAAGTCGAAAAATACACTTGCTAATATCTCTACTAAGAATGCAGATAAATAGCTGAAACTCGACATTCGGATATATTGTGGGAGGGTCAGGACCATGCAAAGAAAAACATTCAAAAATTAATATCTTGACTATCTTTTAAGCAACGTAATTAAAACTTGGAACATACCCTATGTTCAAAAAGTACCCGGAATTTGTCAATAAAACGAAAACGATTCAATTCATCATCATCAACAATGGCACGACAGCCTAAATCGGGTCCTGGTCTCCTGAAGTCGTCGCATCCAATCGCCTCGATCCAAAGACCGCGAGCTCCAGCTGCTAATTTGTAAGATGGCTTTGCTGTCTTCATCAACCGAGTCTTCCCATCGCTTGCGTGATTTGCCTACTGGCCGGGTACCACTCGCTTTGCCTTTAAAAGCACGTTTGGGGATTCTTCTGTCTTCCATTCGCTCTACTACTGGCCGGGTACCACTCGCTTTGACTTTAAAAGCACGTTTGGGGATTCTTCTGTCTTCCATTCGCTCTACATGACCCGCCCACTGCAGTTTACGTAGCTTGATGAAGCTTCTGGCTCGTCGTAGAGTTGATACAAATCATGGTTGTATCTTATTCGCCATTCCGTTCCTATCTTCACAGGTCCTAGAATTCTTCGGAGGACCTTTCTTTTGAATGTTTCAACTGCTTTTTCGGAAGTTCGCGTTAATATCCACGTCTCGCTTATAAACTTCCAATCGCCTCGATCCAAAGACCGCGAGCTCCAGCTGCTAATTTGTAAGATGGCTTTGCTGTCTTCATCAACCGAGTCTTCCCATCGCTTGCGTGATTTGCCTACTGGCCGGGTACCACTCGCTTTGCCTTTAAAAGCACGTTTGGGGATTCTTCTGTCTTCGATTCGCTCTACTACTGGCCGGGTACCACTCGCTTTGACTTTAAAAGCACGTTTTGGGACTCTTCTGTCTTCCATTCGCTCTACATGGCCCGCTCACTGCAGTTTACGTAGCTTGATGAAGCTTCTGGCTCGTCGTAGAGTTGATACAACTCATGGTTGTATCTTATTCGCCATTCCGTTCCTATCTTCACAGGTCCTAAAATTCTTCGGAGGACCTTTCTTTCGAATGTGTCAACTGCTTTTTCGGAAGTTCGCGTTAGTATCCACGTCTCGCTTATAAAGTTCCTTACCAAGCAAGAAAAAACGACATAAATAATTTTGGAAGAAATGTCGTCTGTTTACGGGGACTTTTGTCCTGGAAAAATAATAATTTAAAGTGGCATAGTTTATTCAGGCAAAGCAGAAAGTCATTTGAAGATGATAAGCACTCGGACCGGCCGATTGATGCCACTTCCTCAAAAATCGTCGGGAAAGTGGAGAAACTTGTTCTCGAAGATGCTCGTTTAAAGATGAAACAAATCGCAAAAATAGTTGGAGAATCAGATACAATCATTTTGAATATTCTCCACGATCATTTCGGCACATCTAAGGTCAGCGCAGGATGGGTACCGAGAACACTCAGAGATTCAGAGAAAACAGCTCGTCTAGTTTTCACGCGGATTTTGGATCTCTGTAGCGAGAACAGGGATGAATTTTCGACCCGGATTGTTACTGGATATAAAACTTGGGTTCATCATTATGAGCCTGGACTAAAGCAGAAGTCAATGCAATGGCTGGTAAAGGCCCTTCATCCCCATGAAGTTCAAGGTCTCATAATCCACCGAAAAATGATGACCACAATTTTTTGGGGTTCAGAGGGGGTTTCGATGATCAGGTATAAAGATAACGGACAGCATATCACAGACGGATACCTGAAACAACAACAAAAATTAAAGGCTGCCATCAAAGAAAAAGAAGAGGAAAGTGGACTCGAGGTATGCTGCTTTTGCACGACAACAAATCTGTTCTCAAGAGCCACATTGCAATGCTGCCCAACAGAAATGCGGCTACAGAGTATTGAACCACCCCCCTTATAGTCCAGATCTGACTCCTTCCGATTACTATTTGGTCTCAAAACTGAAGAAAGAACTTCGGGGAGGAATTTCAGCCTATTTTGAAGGCCTTGATAAAATATTTTTTCACAAAGAATTAATAAACTTTGTGAGAGATGTGATAAATGTATTAGGCTTAAAAAAGAATATATTGAAAAGAAAATATAATATCTTGCTTAATTTTACCCCCATTCCCTTGTCATTCCGCGAAATTGACCTCCCCTCGTAAATATAAATTGATAAGTTACGGTTTGATTCGTGTGGAGTAGAGGTTCACGTATGTTTCTGTGAATTCCAATATGTTACGCGGGGAGGTGATTCGAAAAAAAATTAAACAATTTTAAAACGTTATACGTTGTTGGCGTATTTAAGGAATGGGGTAGCGTCAGGTTTGAAGTGGATATTCAAAAAGATAATTTTTCAATTAATTCTGGAGATACAATCTTGCAATTGAATATTTTCTATAAGTGCCAGTCGACGTTGTTTTGCAAACATTGAAAGATCACCAGCATGATAAGTTTGACTAGACCACATTTTTGCTCTTTTTCTTAACATGGCAGCTGGACACCATTCCACCAAATTTGACCATTTTTTTATGGGAGGTGTAGGAAAAGTAGGAAGAAGTAGATAATATTCTTACTATTGCAATTGTTACAAAAAAGTACTGTACTTTCATGTATATACATATGGTTTTTAAGAAAATTAAGAGCTTTTCCTCAAATTCTTTACTTGTGTGGTTGAAGGTGTGCCGAGATTAAACTAATTTTTGCATATCACATTTTATGTCATTTTATCTTTGTATTAAGTTTATGAAGCTCTAATATGATTTTTGCAGTTCGTTAAATTGTAGCAATTGAATGGCAGGTGATAAAAAGAGTAAAAGGATTTTAATAATTCGTATGCAGATAGCTTTAATCATTATTACACTAAAATAACAAGTTTAAAATTTCATACCGAATAAAATTTAAAATATTATTCTTAATCTCATTAACTACGTGCTATTCGAATAGGAATATTTTTATTTATATGCATGTTGTAATTCAGATAAATAAATCCTTATAAGGCCAAACAGACGTTGCACGTACTGATGCTAAACATTTGAGATAATATCGAACACCAGACCTTTGCGCACAGGGTGGCTTTGAGTATATCGCATAGAATTATCACTTTCTGTAGCACATGAGGCTCTTTGGAAAATAAATGACAATAGAAAACATAACTGAATTATGATTGGTCGTAAGGCCTGATATTTCTGTAACGACCAACGGAAAAAAGGGTTTTGTGTGCCCCAGACCATTAATGCCTAAACATGAAACATCTTTGTTAATATTATAATAGTATATAAAATAAGCTAGGGTGTAGCCTAGTGGGTAGCGTGTTGGTTTATAATGCGAAGGTCGTGAGTTCAAATCCCGGTCGACTCATAATTCCAGCACACTACTTGCTTGGGTATACCTTGGTTACCTCAATCTATGAAAATGCAAAATTCATAGATAGAGGGTTGTGCGAAGGGCTAACAACCCTTCCGCAATAAATAATGAAAATATTAAGGAACCTGAAGGTCAGGAGGCCAAGGCCCGATTTGGGCTGTAGTGCCATTGAAGAAGAAGATATAAAATAAAACGGATTTTAAATAATCAAGGCAATCGGAACACACCACAAAAATATGTATTGCAATTATAGTCAATTGATAAATTGTAAGTAGTCGCACAATTCCCACGTATTGGCTGCACCACGTTTTATTCACATTGGAAAAGTGAATCATTAAAAAAAAAAATCATGAACTAAAAACAAACTGCATCCCAATTTAAAAATTGTCTGTTCCCTGATTAATACCACTTTACGTTGACTGTTTTGAAATGCCGCCCTTGTTATTATTCTTGTTATTATTTTTTGTTTGTATTTTTTTATCAATCATTCACTGCATCACGCAAATTGAAAAAGAAAAAAAAAACAATTCAAATATATCTCATCAATGAATTTCATTATTTCACAGTCTCAATGGAGGAATCACAATTCGAGATTCAACAACCGCTGACACAGGAAAAGATTCTTGAATTGATTGAACAGGCATATCCTAATCCGGTTACACCCGAAGATCTAGCCAAGTAAGTTCCGTCAAACAAATTTGAATAGGATTTAAAATAATAATTGGTTTTTATTTAATACACATCGTTATCCTTTGCAGGGACTACGGATGGAATGAGCATGACGTGCTTCAAGTTATAATTTCGCTAAAGAATCGCGGACTCATTAAGTCAATGGAATATAATTCCTATACAAGAATTCACCACGAAGATAAGGAAATAAAGGTATGTGAACGTTAATAGAAAGCCTTTGGAGGCTTCTTTCTTTCGGTTTTTTATTTTTAAATAAATTGTCTTTGTGAAATGAATAGACGACGAAACGGTTCAACGTACTGAACTGAACTCGTTTCTCTGTTCGAGTGCAACTCAAAGGAAAACGGAATAAATGTTTGCTCACGTATGAAAGGACGATGAATAGTTTGTAGAACAAACAAGGAAATGAAATGGAACACTTTGAATAAGGTCGCGCTTTTAAAATTCATAACATTCCGTTTTTCTGTAAGTCAAATGTATTTGTGAAGTTCTTTGGGAAATAGTATCTGTTGAATTTTATTTACTGAAAGAAATTTGAATTAAGTTGATGAAATATCAAAAGGCGAAGAAACAGCAATTAAAAGGGAATAAATGCAAGTTATTTTGAACTTATAATTTATGACTATTTGTATGATATTTACATACCCTTAAAAGCTGCTTTTCTTTTCTGGCTAAATCTCTTCGCAATCTTTTCCATCTGCCTTACTCTTCTAGATGCTTTCCACGATTGCGGAAAGTTGCGAATGTTCAGCTGATTCCCACGATACCCATCTCAGTGCTTTCAAAAGTGATTGCAACTGCTGTTAATCGCAAGACCGTTCAATATCTTGATGATAAACAGCTTACCCTTTCTTGCCTAAATATGACGACAGTCAAGCTCTTCCGCTTGACATTGCGAAAGCTTTTGACGGAGTTTGGCATGATTGTCTTCTTGTTAAGCTAACGGCTATCGGCGTTGGTGCCGCGCTCATTCGATGGATTGAGAGTTTCTTGTCCGCACGCACTATACGAGTAGTGTTAGATGGCGTTACTTCTTCCTCCTTCCCTATTATTTCCAATAACCTTCAGGGTTCTGTCTTATCGCCTACTTTGTTCTTGGTATTCATTACCGACCGTTTATCTGCTTCTCTCAATCTAATCTGGAGTTTCGCAGATAACAATACTTAAGATAACACGTTTGAATTTTATTCCGCTGCAGAATCTCACATGCAACCTGTTGCTTCCAAACGCAGGGAGTTATTCGGTTCGCTGAACTCCGACTTGGACTTAATCCTGGAGTAGGGCAGGAAAAATAGAATGGAGTTAAGACACAACCCTGTTATATTTCTCTTAAACGTGATGTTCCAGCGTCGTCGCCTAATTTAGCCTTTAATGGCGTTCAACTTTACTCTTCAGATGTTTTTATTCTATTAGGCGTTAAATAACCACCTTGATTGGAGCCAACATATCTTTGATGTTGCCTTCGATGCCTTCAGACGCCTAGGTATTCTTCGCAAATGCAAAAAAAAGTCTTACGCTTCATGAATTAGCTACATTCGATATTGCCTAGAGCACTTGCGGCACCCAAAAAACTCGTTGCGCTTCAAAAACATTCGTTCCGACTAATTATAGGTGAAATGGATACGGCTTCTATTGGGTTCCTCAAGCATCGCAGAAGTGTCGCATTACTCAGCATTTACTATCGCTACTTTTATGGTAAATGTAATTAAGCTCTCCCATTCCTCCACTTTACCCAAAAATACTCGTCAAGCTGAACGTGCCCTATTCCTACTCATATAGTGAAATTTAGACAGTCATTCATATTTCCCCATTTCATTTAGGAACACATTGCCTGCTAGCATATTTCCAAGCAGGTATAATCTCCAACGCTTCAAAAATAATGTTCACCCACCGCAATTTCCGTCTCTCTTCTTCAAAATTCTTATAATACTACTAAATTTTATCCTCTTCGTGTACCGACATAGCTGTGCAATGCATTAAAGCGTGATCCCCTAAATTATACTCGGTGCCTTAAAAATTAGAAAATTAAAAAAAATTGTATTCAGATTGCATTAAATGAAAAAAATAATTTTGCAGCAATATTTTTGAGCTCTCGTCAAGTTGAAGGCACACCTATTGTTTCCCATTCAGATATTTCGATGGAATGAATCTGAAGTTGGAAACTAAGAATTGGGAATCGTGATGCAGCTCATACATAATAAGATACACGAAGATTGTTAGACATAACACGCGACCACTCTGATATCGCCTCCTCCCCTGCCCATGTGCTATATGCTCAACCAACCAGATGTTTTCCTTGATAGTTAAAATCAAGATCTTGTCTGGAGGTGTTTATTTTGGTTTCCTCAGAGTGTAACCGATCCACTGCCACTTCCACCTTCCGCCTAGATATAGCAATGCCTATCTTAGTCTGTCTCTGTACTCCACAGTTCGTCGTTGTATATTAGATCTAGTTCAACAAAGTTTACAGTTTCTTAGTAAACCTAATGGCAACTTTCCATGTATTATAACATATAACAACACGCAGAACTTTCAGAAAGGATACCAAAAGTCTGAAGAGCTTTATTTCTGCGAGCTCATGCTGGCAATGCTTCCGAAGTAACAAAAATCTTGCACCTTTTCCATTTCTTGTCCATTGAGAATAATCGGTGTACTTGTGCGCGAGCCCATTTGCATATAAAAGTACTTGGTTTTATGCACTTTTATTTTTTGTCCTGCCTCTTTACATTTGGAATGCAACCACTGGCTCTTAAGCAAAGCAAAAGAGGACAGAGTGCACAGACTTTCTATGTTGCCCATAGATCAAAAAAATTTTGGCATAAAAAATTTCTAACTCTCAAATCAACGATTTTGATTGGTTTGCTCAAGGTTGTACCTTCCAAAAATTTTGATATCCGTGAAATTGGCTTTATTTGAATATAGATAATTTTATGGCATTAATGTTGAATATGATTTCGGGCATATGGCCGCCGCGGCTGATGCGTACATGACGTAATCTGGAAGTCTGATTTTCACACACTCTTCGCAGTAAATCAGACTGTGTTTCGGCAATAACACGTAGAATGTTGGCTTCCAGGTGCTCAATACTTTCTGGTTTATCGGCGTAGACATGGGACTTTACATATCTCCAGAGGAAAATATCTTATGGCATCAAATCGCACGAACGAGATGGCCAGTTAACAGGTTCATTTCGTGAAATTAATCGATCATTATGTTTCTTTCAGTAAATTAATTGCATCGCGCGCTGTGTGGCATGTGGCGCCGTCCTGTTGAAACCACATGTTTGCGACATTAAAGCCTTCCAATCGAAGTACGAAAAAGTTAGTAAGCATGTCTCTGTACCGCTCACCGTTGACTGTAACGTTCTAACCATCATCTTTTTTGAAGACATATGGACCAATGATTGGCCCATAAAGAGCACCAAACGGTGACTATTTCTGGATATGATGGTGTTTCGATAATGGCTTGTGAATTATCATCGCTCCAAATGTGGCAATTTTGCTTATTGACATAGCCATTTAGCCAACAGTGGGCTTCATCACTGGACAAAATATTTTCTCGAATTGAACTATGGTTTCAAAATGAATTTGAACAATTTGCAAACGTTGCTCCGGCTTGAGTCTATTCATGATGAATTGCCAAACCAAACTAACCCCAAAACAACCGAGAACTGTGAAATTGGCTGTCTGAAAAAACAGTGCTGCCAATTTAAAGTTCTCCGCATCCAAAAAAGCACTCTTTACTATCGACAGGATTGCCAAAATTTCTAACTTTTATACAGCACTTTGCTCCGAAACCGCTCGAATGAAACTTTCAAAAATACCTGCCAACATTATGAACAATCTATTCGGCAATAGAATAAACGCAATAGAATAATCCAACCTGTTGAACATCGAAAGTTTTATATCGATATTTTATCACTTCCAATGAAATGATTCATCACATTTAACGTATGCGAAATTTTCCGATTCGTACAAAAATGCAATCAATAATGCTCGTACTTCACACGATGCACATCCATTTATAAATAAACAGTATTAAACTGGGCGTTGTTTAAGGCTCTTTTTTTGAAATGTGAAACTAGAGAAGGTTTTGATCCCATTTAAACAAACGCGCACACGATTCAAACTTTTGTTTACAACTTGACATATAACACCATATCGATTTCGTAAGATTATGCAAAATAAAATCGCATTGATTTTATATCTTAAATATATTTCGCGTCTCAGCAGAAATTCCAATTCGCCATAAAGTTTATTTAGGTTCGTTAGTTTCAATTTATTCGTCGGAATGATTTTATTAAAACTACCGATTTACGTAAAGAAAATCATTTCGGTGTTATCCTATATTTTGTTAGGATTTTTCGGAGTTCTGTTTCGATTAAAATGGTGGCAAAAGGTAAAAAATTAAAACCAAAACAAAAAAATGTGATTTTAAGAAATTTTGTATGGAGAGGGTGGAGACAATGACGGCATTGAACTAATTGTCGCTATCAAACTTAAGCTTCAAACATAACAGAATTATGGTTGGACGTAAATCCCAATCATATGATACTCTAGATGAAATGGAATAGAATTTAATGTACCGGAAAATATGTCATCTCAAATTCATTCGAATAGTGAATAGTGACTTCTGTATGGGAGGTGGTAGAAGCAGAGGAGGAGGTTTGTAATTTTTGTATACGACACCGAACGTGTCATGCAAAATGTTTCGTGCTGAATTTAAAATTTGTAGTTTTTATTATTTTCAAAGAAATTGGATATATTTTATTTCGTGAAATTGGGGCATTTGTATGGGAGGTGGTAAAGAAAGTGGAGGGCTTTATATGACTTTGAAACTGTTCATCAACATCCTTACCATCATACTTTATTTCAATTTCAAAGTCGATAGCTCTCAAATGTTCGAAGGAAAAATATTTTTCTTGAATTTATAATATACCTAGTCCTGCCATAAGTTCTGTCACATAATTTCTCACATTGGCAACAACTTTATTTTATGAGTGACATTTCAATATCGGCCAGTTTTATAAACGTCATAATGTTGTTGACAGTTGATGGTCATTTAAAGTGTGTTCGTTAACGTGTGAAGATGGAATGGGGTGTAATAGAAAACCGAACTGCAGTGATTGCACTACATAAGTGTGGAAAATCCGCGAGTGAAATTTTCAAGTTGTTGTGCCCGTTAAAAATAACGCAAAGATTTGTGTATCGTGCGATCCAGAGATATAACGCGATCCAGACTATTGAAGATCGACCTCGTTCTGGACGTCCGCGTGATGTACGTTCTTCTGCTGCCATCAAAGCGGTCGAGAGTCGAGTTCGTCGAAATCCGTTTCGTAAACAACGAATCATGGCTCGAGAGATGAACATCTCCACCCGAAGTATGTCTCGCATCATAAAATCTGACCTCGGGATGAGTGCCTTTCGACGATCAACGGGACATTTGCTGACTGAGCAGTTGAAGCAAATTAGGAGCACCAGATCGAAAGAGCTCCTTCGGCGGTACGGCAACAACAAACATCGAGAAATTTTATTTACCGATGAAAAAATTTCTACGGTGGAGGAACATTTCAACCGCCAAAATGATAAGGTGTATGCCCACAGCTCCATAGAAGCCCGAGAAGTTGCCACTAGGGTACAGCGAGGACATCATCCAGCATCAGTCATGGTATGGTGGGGTGTCAGCTACGAAGGGGTCACCGAGCTTCATTTTTGCGAAAAAAGCGTAAAAACTGCAGCGAAAAATTATCAAACGGACATCCTGGAGGGATGTGTGAAGCCGCTGAACTCTACGCTATTCAACAATCGACATTGGGTTTTCCAGCAAGATTCTGCGCCAGCCCACAAAGCTCGAACCACACAAGCGTGGTTGGAAACCAATATTCCACAGTTTATAAGGGCGACGGAATGGCCTTCTGGGAGCCCAGATTTGAATCCCCTGGACTACAAACTGTGGGCGGAGTTAGAGTTAAATATATTTTCCTTTGTCAAAAACTCTTTTTCATTTATACAAAAATTGCCCATATACGTGTGACAGAACTTATGGCACGACTAGGTAGATATTTGTATGGGAGGGCGTGGAAGTGCGGTGAAGCTGATAATTTTTTTAGTATTTATTGCAATTATTAAGGGACAAATTCTGACAAAATTTTAAGTTTATACTTCTTCTAGTTTTAATGGAAATCGATATAATGCATTTACCAAAATTATTGTATGGGAGGTGGTAGAAGGAGTATACGGATCAAAACAACATTTTTCTTCTATCATTATATTTTCAACAAAACCTCAAATCGAAAGCTCTGTCAGTTTCGAAGAAAAATAATTGAACTAAAATTTTAAAATTTCTTGAAATTTGTATGGTAGGGGGTAGAAGAAGTGAGGTGAAGTTGATGATTTTCTTAAGATTTTTTTTTTATAATGAAATTAATATTGGAAAAATTTGTTCATTTAGCTTCGCTAGCTTCAATTAAAATGGAATACGTTTTGGAAAATTGTGCATTTGTATGGGAGGGAGTAGAAGGAGTGAGGGGACGGTATCAATATTTTGTGATATACATTGTTATACTTTGACCCAAATTTCAAAATGATACCTGAAATAGTTTCAAAGAGAAAGCAGTTTCTTAAAATTTCGAAATTTCATAAAATTTGTTACAAACGGTAAGGCAAACACAATATACTCTCAGATTTTATCTAGAGTATAAAAATTTAACAACTACTAAAAATATTAGTGTATTGGATTTAATGCAATTGTGCAGTTTGTATGGGAGGTGGAAGAAGAAGCGAAATATGAGATGTTTTTAAATTGCAGATCAGTAACATTCATACTTTTCAAAAAAATCGACTTTTTGTAAAGTTGTGAAATTATGTCATTGTTTATAGAAGTAGCTCATTCAATCGTCTGATTCTTTTCCATATTACTAATATGTCTAATTAAATATTTAGTAGACAATTTGAGCTTGATAAATTTCATGAATTGTTTATAGTATTACATGAAAATGTGCAGTTTATATGGGTAGTTTAGAAAGGAGTTGCGGAATTCGTATGAATTTATACCATAGATCCAAATAATCATAAAAAACATAACAAAATTATGATTGGGATTAAAGCCCAATCATATGATACTCTAGATGAGATGGAAATGACTTTAATATACCGGAAAATATGTCATCTCAAATTCTTTCGAATAGTGAATAGAGATTTTTGCATGAGAGGTGGTAGAAGTAGAGGGGGAGGTTTGTATTCTTCGTATATGACACCGAACATGGCATGAAAAATGTTTTTTGCTGAATTTAAAGTTTTTAGCTTTCATTATTTTTAAAGAACTTAGTCATTGATTTTCTGAAATTTGGGCATTTGTATGAAAGGTGGCAGAGGAAGTGGAGCATTTAAGAAGATTTTGAAACTGCTTATCATCATCCTTATCACCATGCTTTGATTCAATTTCAAAGTCGATAGCTCATATACTTGAAGGAGAAATGCTTTTCTTGAATTTATAATACAGATATTTGTATGGGAGGGGGTAGAAGGAGTAAGGTGAAGATGATAATTATTTGTGAAGCGGAGCTGATAATTTTTTTCTAACACTTATTTCAATTATTAAGGAACAAATTTTGGCAAAATTTGAAGTTTGTACTTTTTCTAATTTGAATGGAAATCGATAAAATGCATTTAACAAAAATTATGCATTTGTGTGGGAGGGGGTAGAAGGAGTGTACGGATCAAAACAATTTTTTTTCGCATTATTAATATTTTTATTTGTAAACTTTATACAAAATATCAAGGTGATAGCTTTAACAGTTTCGAAGAAAAATAATTTAATTTAAATTTTAAAATTTCGTGAAATTTGTATGGGAGGGGGTGGAAGGAGTAAGGTGAAGATGATAATTATTTTTAAAATAAATTGCAAGTATAGTAAAATTAATTCTGGCAAAATGTCGTCTTTTCAGCTTTACTAGTTTCAATGAAAATCGAAAATATGTGTTTTTCAAAATTGTCCATTTGTATGGGAGGGGGTAGAAGGGGTAAGGGGATCGGGTCAATATTCCGTGATATTAATGGCATCTATATCATAATACTTTGACCTAAATATCAAGTCGATAGCCTAAATAGTTTCAAAGAAAAATCAATTTCTTAATATTTCGAAATTTCATGAAATTTGTATGGGAGGGGGTAGAAGGAGTGGGGGGATGTAGCCCATTCACGAACTTAAAGTTACTTTTTTGCTAAAAATGACACACAAATTTTTAGCACTATAGCTCAAAGCTTTCGAGAGTTATGCTGTGGACAGACAGACAGACGGACACTCGGAATCGATGTTTTTGAGCGAAAACAAATATTTCTGTACCCTTGGCGGCTCTGTGGGAGCATTATTTCGTAGCGTTACAAACGGTAAGGCAAACACAATATACTCTCAGATTTCATCTAGAGTATAATAATATATTCAATATTTCAAATCAATAGTTTTCATAGTTCCCAAGAAAATGAGTCATTTCGTAGTAGGGGTGAATCGATTTGGTCCGTTCACGAACTTGCCCTAACTTTTTTTGTCAAAAACAACGTGTACGAAATTTGAACTTTCTACCTCAACTCATTGTCGTGCCTGAAAGCTTGCGGACGGATGGATTTCCGGTCTTGAGATTATTGAGTGATAATATGAACTTCTGTATTATTTGTTTTTTTTTTTTTTCGCCGAGCCTTAGCATTACAATCTTTGTGGCAAACTACTCTCAGATTTCATGTAGAGCATAAATATGTTCGATTAAGAAATTCTAAAAACTAATAATTCAAAATAAAATCTATATTTCAGGTCGTACAGCAAATGCCAACAATTGCATCCAACAAACAACCAACAATAGCAATTATAACAGCTCAGTATTGTGAAAAATTGGCAGTAGACGCAATGTTAGAAAATAAGGAAACATTTGTACGTTACACAACTGTTGGTAAGTTAATTAAAAAAAAAATAACAACATTAACAAATAAATAACCAAAATAATCTCTTCGATATTCCCGAATATCTGCACAAATTAATATTACAAAACAAAACTCATGTTAGTGTTAATTGCACACACCCACACTCATGCCTCATTATAATATTCAATTCCATGGAATAATAACAAAACCTTTTTTTCAAATTCTCTAATGCAAGACTCTGAATTAAAATCAAATACTTTACGAAAGTCACCAGAAAAAACCTTAAATGGATTAGAAAGGCGTTGGCATAAGAAGCGTCGATTTGGTAAGAGAATAAAAATAAAAACTAAAACTACGAAAAAAAATTTTTTATGGGCAATATTTTGCTTGATATATCATTCTAACGTTTGTGTTGTACATATTTGTTTTGATTTTTTTCTTATCTTTACTACACCCTGTGTTCGTGTTATTTCGTCATTTTGTGTTTAAAAAAAAGCAATAATTCTTTTTATTCATGCACTAAATTGCTTAATGGTTTATGTCTTAAAAAAATAAAATAAATTTATTTTAATACTGTTTAATTGTTTATTTCACATGCCTTCAATTTCCAAGAATAATAATTTTTGGAAAACAAAAATCGTTCATAAAATTAATTCACTTATGTTTACTTTTAATGCACATATAATTATCATGATTCCAGATGTCTTTATTTTTAATAATATTGTGTGATTTTTCTACTAAACATTGCCAGCTTCATCATTTATTAATAGAATTTTATAATCGTTAATCGTTGTGGTGTTTTCGACCATTTACGATCTGACTCATACCGAAATTCCTAAAAACTATCACACCATACACAGGTGAAAGTTTGAAATGCTTTGAACTAGAGTTTAAAACGAAGTTATGAACGTTAAGATATAGAATAAAACCAAAGCGATCTTACACATCACACCACAGTAATTAAATGTTAATCGGTTGAAATCTCAAAATAATGAACTATAATTAAATATGTACTTATGTGCTGCAAAAATGTTTCTTTCAATTTGGCATAATACTGCGATGTACATAAATCTAAGCCCATTCATTAAACTGTTTCGAAATATTAATGTTTACTCTAAAATTATCATAATTTGAGATGCAGATGATCAAAAATGATCTCAGAATATAAAATTTTTTCCAGCGGAATGAAATATTTAAAGGAGGAGACAGTAGCAAAATTTCATGTTCCTTTTTCTCAGCTCCTTCTTCATATTTTTTATAGGTGTTTGTGATACATTCAATTACATTTCCACCGATTATTTTGCTGAACAAAATTTTGAAAAAATTGATATGCCTAATCAATTAAAAGAACTTTTTTATGAAACTTTGAAATGCCCTGCAACCATACCTAAAAATTATTTTTATACTCTAGATGAAATCTGAGAGTATATTGTGTTTGCCTTACCGTTTGTAACGCTAAGAAATAATGCTCGCACAGAGCCGCCAAGGGTACAGAAATATTTGTTGTCGCTCAAAAACTTCGATTCCGAGTTGCTGTCCGTCCGTCTGTCCGTCTGTCTACAGCATAACTCTCGAACGCTTTGAGCTATCGTGCTGAAATTTTTGTGTGTCATTTTTAGCAAAAAATTAACTTTAAGTTCGTGAACGGGCGACATCCCCCCACTCCTTCTACCCCCTCCCATACAAATTTCACGAAATTCCGAAATTTTCAGAAATTGATTTTTCTTTGAAACTATTTAAGCTATCGATTTGAAATTTGGGTGAAAGTATTATGGTACAGATGTCATTAATATGATTGAATATTGATCCGATCCCGTCACTCCTTCTACCCCCTCCCATACAAATGCATAATTTTGAAAAATACAGTTTTTCGATTTTCATTGAAACTAGCAAAGTTATAAAAACGAATTTTTGTCAAAATTAATTTTATTATAATTTCAATCAGAATTGAAAAAATTATCAATTTCACCTCACTCCTTCTACCCCCTCCCATACAAATTTTACGAAATTTTAAAATTTAAATTAAATTATTTTGCTTCGAAATTGTTAAAGCTATCAACTTGATATTTTGCATAAAGTATAAAAATAAAAATATCAATAACAAGAAAAAAATGTGTTTTGATCCGTACACTCCTTCTACCCCTCCCATACAAATGCATAATTTTTGTTAAATGCATTATATCGATTTCCATTAAAACTAGAAAAAGTATAAACTTAAAATTTTCCCAGAATTTGTTTTTTAATAATTGCAATAAATGCTAGAAAGAATTATCAGCTCTTCTTCACTCCTTCTACCCACTCTCATACAAATATCTGTATTATACATTCAAGAAAAGCATTTCTCTTTCGAATATATTAGAACTATCGAATTTGAAATTGAATCAAAGCGTGGTGATAAGGATGATGATAAGCAGTTTCAAAATCATCTTAAACGCTGCACTTCCTTTGCCACCTCCCATACAAATGCCTCAATTTCAGGAAAACTATGTCCAATTGAAAATAATGAAAGCTACAAACCTTAAATTCAGCACGAAATATTTTGCATACCACATTAGGTGTCATATCCAAAAATTACAAACCTTCCCCCTCTCCTTTTACCACCTCCCATACAAAAGTCACTATTAATTATTTAAAAGAATTGGAGGTGACATATTTTCCGGTACATTGAACTCTTTCTCATTTCATCTAGAGTATCATATGATTGGGCTTTACGCCCAATCATAATTCTTTTATGTTTTAAACAAAAATCGGTGAAAATGTGGGTTATTTTATTACAAAAAAATATCTGCTAACATGTCGGGCAAAACTTTATTCTTTTTGGGACAAATTGAGGATGCGTGGGACGGCGGTATACTGATTAGGGTGGTAGCAGATAGGGAGGACTAGGTGAATGGAACTCTAGGACATGTCTGTTGTACTTAACACTTAACTGGGATTGCGATCAATACCTCCGCTACAAAAATCATTGTTTCTTCATTGCTTTATTTATGCAAGCTTTGGTCAGGGAAGGGAGGAGGAAAGTGTCCGATGGAAAAATTAGGTGGATGTTAATAATTACGTTCAAAATTCTCTGTATAGAATTTTTCGTAGACGAAGTAAGTTCTATGATAATCGGTGCATTTTATATTCATAAAACCATACATTTGTATTGGAGGAGTAGGGGTAGAATAGATGGGATATCGTAAAATTTGTGATGCAGTTTTCTTTCACGTCTATTGAAAATTTCAGGTTCGAGACTTTTAATTTGGTTATTGTTGATTTATTAAAATTGGTCAAAATTACACTTTTGGGATGGAGTAAAGTAAAGGGATTGCAAAAGTTTTGATGCAACCTTGTTGGCAATATTTTTAAAAGTATTTGAACAAATTTTCAAGCTAATAATTTCTAATGCCTTGGTAATAATTGATTTACTAAAAATGGTCGAAATAATACTTTTGTAGGGGAGTGGATAGAAGTTGTGAAGATATTCAACCAGAACTTTTATGCATTTTCATACTCTAGATGAATTTCTCTAAAGTTTGAAACGCTAAGAAATAAGGCTCGGAGAAAAAATTAATGACAGAGAAGTTAATATTATCACCCATAAATCTATAAACCGGATATCCGTCTGTGCGCTGTCTAGCTTGAGAACGCGTTGAGCTAGAAAGTTGATATTTTGTATTCATCGTGTTTGACGAAAAAGTCAGGTGAAGTTCGTTAACTGGCCAAATCGCTGCACTCTTTCATAAAAAACTACCAACAAGTCGGGCGTAACTTTATTATTTTTGGGACAAGTTAAAGATGCATGGAAAGTCAATATGCAAGTTAAAGTGGTTAGGGAAGACTAAGTGGAACCCTCTTTCAGAAGTGGAACCCTCTTTCACAAGTGGAACCCCCTTTAGGGCAGGGATGATGCCAATTCAATAATTAGTTGCGAATACGATCAATAGCTCCAGTACATATAATCAATATTTCATTCGTTTATGCAAGTTTGGGTTTTTATGAGAGAGGGGGGAGGGGTCATATTAAAGGTGGCTAAATGTCAATAATTTTTCAATTGATTGCTTCAATTACGTCCAATATTTTCTGCAATTTCATAGACGAAGTTGCATATAATTTTCATAAAATTTGGTGTATTTAACATTCACGAAACCAATCATTTGTATGGGAGGGGGTAGAGAAGGTAAGGGAAATGTAAAATTTGTGATGCAGTTTTATTTCATTTCTTTTGTAAGGTGCTCGTACAAAATTTCAAGTTCGTAGCTTTTAATTTGTTGGTTAGCAGTTGATTTATTGAAATTGGTTGAAATCATACTTTTGTATGGGCGGGGGTAGAAGGGCGAGTGTGATCTGAAAACTTTTGACGCTGTTCCGTTTCAACTATTTTCGAAAGCCTTTTTGAAAAATTTCAAATTGATAGCTTTTAATTTTTAGGTGATAATTGATTTTTTAAAAATGGGCGAAAAAATAATTTTATATGGGAGGGGGTAGAAGTTTGGAAGGTATTCGACCATTTCATATTTCATTCTTTTAGAGATTTTTTTTAAATGCATTTTGCAAATTTTCAAGTTTCTACCTTAAAATTTCATTCAAAAATGTTCAGTTTATGTGTTTTTTCATTGCACATGAAACACCTAGTGCACGTGGGACCAGGGGGGTCGGTGCATAACAATTGCAGAATTTTTTTATTATTTTTGCTGTATGTATAACAAATAGATGTATCTACATGCAAAATTTAAACTTTGTATCTTTTACGAGAGCCCAAAAAAAATCACTCAAAATTTTCGACATTTTTGCTTACCACCTCCCTCCCCTTACACCTACCGACGTAAAACTTTTACCAAAATTCAAAACTATGTATTTCTACAATTTGATAAAATTTGAATTTAATATCTGCACTCAGTTTTGAGATATAATAGTTTGAAATTTTGGAAAGTGCAATGTTCGCCATTTTCCCCCACTAGTATTTGATCCAAATTTTATATTTTTCCCGTATTTTTCTAGTATAGTTTAATATAAGTACCAAGTTTCAATAACATAGCTCAACAAATAGCCGAGATATTGATTCTTAAGTGTTTTTCTTTGAACCCCCCCCCCCCCCTGACCTTTCCCCTTACAATAATCAGCCTCTATGTAACCTGATTCCAGTGGATCTATGTGCCACCTTGATGGTCTAAAAATATAAATTTCTTATGCTAAGTAATTTCGAAGATATAATCATTTGAAAAAAAAATTCGGCCGACAATTGGTTTTTAGCCCTCCTTTTTGCACCCCAATGGACAAAAAAATAATATTAATTTTAAAAGTTGTCCCACAAACCCTTTTATGTGTATATCGATTTTTAGCTTCCTAGCTGTAACCATGTTTGAGATATTTGAATTCTTAGTTTTCGGTTTAAGTGCTCCTCCCGCCTCCCCCTGAACCCTCACACCCCTTCAAATGGGGGTCCGCCAGAGATCTGCAACTATCTAGAATCCCTCCAAAAATTAACTTTCTATCTTGAAGGGTTTGGGAGTTAATGTGCGCTGAGCGTACACACCGGCGCACGGCGGACGGCGTACAGACAGACGGAATTTTTGTTTTTGCATTTTACTTTATTATTTTAATAATAAAGTATTGTGATCGACTTGGAAAAAAAAAAATATACTACCCTGAAATTTTGTTTTTTCGCGTTTCATGACTAAATTAGCCTAAAAATGCAAAAAAAAATATATATTGTAGATAGTTGCGGATCTCAGGCGGATACCCATTTTCGGGGGTGTACAGGTTCAGGGGGAGGCGAGGGGAGCGCTTAAGCCGAAAAATTCGAATTCAAATATCTCAACCATGGTAACAGCTAGGAAGCTAAAACTCAACACACATATAGAGGGATTTGTGGGACAACTTTTAAAAATAATTTAATTTTTTTATCCATTGGCGTCCGAAAAGGCGGGGCTAAAAACAAATTGTCGGCCGAATTGTTTTTTCAAATGATTATATCTTCGAAATTACTTATCGTAAAAATCATATTTTGGGACCGTCAAGGAGGCATATAGTTCTATCGGAATCAGCTTAGAAAGTGGTTAATTATTGTAAGGGGAAGGGTCAGGGGGGGTGCAAAGAAAAACACTTAAAAATGAATATCTCAACTATTTCTTAAGCTATGTAATTGAAACTTGAAACTTATATTAAGCTATGCTAGGAAAATACAAAAAAAATATAATATGTTGAAATAATAGTAGTGGGGGGAAATGCGGAGCATTTCAAAAATGGCGCACTTTTTAAAATTACGAATCCTTATATCTCAGAAAAGAGTACAGACATCAAATCAAAAATTTCTCAGATTGTAGAACTACATAATGGTTAATTTTGGTAAAAATTTTAAGTTGGGAGGTGTAAGGGGAGGGAGGTAATAAGCAAAAATATCGAAAATTTTGAGTGATTTTTTTAGGGCTCTGATGAAAGATACAAAGTTAAAATTTTGCATGTGGATACGTCTATTTGATGTATGTACATCGAAAAATAATAATAACTTAATCCATAATTGTTATAAACCGACCCCCCGGTCTAACGTGCACAAGGTGTTTCATGTGCATTGAAAAAAACACATAAGCTGAAAATTTTTGAGTGAAATTTTAAGGTACAAACTTGAAAATTTGCAAAATGCATTTAAAAAAAATCCCTAAATATACTGGTCGAAAACCTTTAAAACTTCTACCCCCTCCCATACAAAATTATTTTTTCGACCATTTTTAAGAAATCAATTATCACCTAACTATTAAAAGCTATCAATTTCAAATTTTGCATAAAAACTTATTAAAATAATTCAAATGAAGTTGTTTTAAAAGTTTTGAAATCGCGCTTGCCCTTCTACCCCCTCCCATACAAAACTATGATTTCGACCAATTTCATTAAATCAACTAATAACCAACAAACTAAAAGTTACGAACTTGAAATTTTATACAAGCACCTTAGAAGAGAAGCAAAATAAAACCGCATATCAAATTTTACGATTCCCCTACCTTCTCTACCCCCTCCCATACAAATGTTAGGTTTCGTGAATGTAAAATACACCGAATTTTATGAAAATTCTATGCAACTTCGTTTATGAAACACATTCTATACAGAGAATATTGGACTATTACCCCTGCTGCTCCTCTCATAAAAACCCAAACTTGCAGAAACGAATTAAATATTGTTAAATTGACAACAGCCCTGCCCATGAACTCCCTTTCACTTAGCCTTCCCTAACCACTCTAACCTGCATATTGACTTTCCACTCATCCGCAACTTGTCCCAAGAATAATAAAGTTTCGCCCGACTTGTTGGCAGTTTATTTAGGCTATTTTAGTCATGAAACGCGAAAAAACAAAATTTCAGGGTAACAACATTTTCTTGTTTTTCCAAGTCGATCACAATACTTTATTATTAAAATAATAAAGTAAAATTGAATCATTTTCAAAAATTTACAATAATCAAATTTTCTTGAAAATTATATGAGCTAATAATTTGAAACTTAGAATACATAATTTTACTTTATTATTATAATAATAAAGTATTGTGATCGACACAAAAAAAAAAAAAAGTTTGCTACCCTGAAATTTTTTTTTTTCGCGTTTCATGACTAAATTAGCCTAAAAATGCAAAAAAAAAAATCCGTCTGTCTGTACGCTGTACGCCGTCCGCCGTACGCCGACGTGTACGCTCAGCGCACATTAACCCCCAAACCCTTCAAGATAGAAAGTTCATTTTTGGAGGGATTGTAGATAGTTGTGGATCTCAGGCGGATACCCATTTTGGGGGGTGTAGGGGTTCAGGAGGAGGTGGGGGGAGCGCTTAAACCGAAAAATACGAATTCAAATATCTCAACCATGGTAACAGCTAGGAAGCTAAAACTCAACATACATATAGAGGAATTTGTGGGACAACTTTTAAAAATAATTTTATTTTTTTATCCATTGGGGTGCGAAAAGGGGGGGCTAAAAACCAATTGTCGGCCGAATTTTTTTTTCAAATGATTATATCTTCGAAATTACTTATCGTAAAAAAATTATATTTAGAGAATGTCAAGGTGGCATATAGTTTCATCGGAACCAGCTCAGAAAGCGGCTAATTACTGTAAGGGGGAGGGTCAGGGGGGGTGCAAAGAAAAACACTTAAAAATTAATATCTCAACTATCTTTTAAGCTATGTAATTGAAACTTAAAACGTATATTAAGCTATACTAGGCAAATACAAAAAAAATATAACATGTCGAAATAATAGTAGTGGGGGGAAATGGGAAACATTTCAAAAATGGCACACTTTTCAAAATTACAAATCCTTATACCTCAAAAAATAGTACAGATATTAAATCAAAAATTTGTCAGATTGTAGAACTACATAATGGTTAATTTTGGTAAAAATTTTAAGCTGGGAGGTGTAAGGGGAGGGAGGTGATAAGCAAAAATGTCGAAAATTTTGAGTGATTTTTTTAGGGCTCTAGTGAAAGATAAAAAGTTAAAATTTTGCATGTGAATACCTATATTTAATGTACATAGAAAAATAATATTAACTTGATCCATATTTATTATAAACCGACTCCCCCGGTCTAACGTGCAGAAGGTGTTTCATGTGCATTGAAAAAAACACATAAACTGAAAATTTTTGAGTGAAATTTTAAGGTAGAAACTTGAAAATTTGCGAAATGCATTTAAAAAAAATTCTTAAACATACGAAATACTAACTGGTCGAAAACCTTTAAAACTTCTACCCCCTCCCATACAAAATTATTTTTTCGACCATTTTCAAGAAATCAATTATCACCTAACCATTAAAAGCTATCAAATTCAAATTTTGCAAAACAACTTACAAAAATAATTAAAATGAAATTGCATTCAAAGTTTTAAAATCGCGCTTGCCCTTCTGCCCCCTCCCATACAAAAGTATGATTTCGACTAATTTCATTAAATCAACTAATAACCAACAAATTAAAAGCTATGAACTTGAAATTCTATACAAGCACCTTACAAGAGACGCGAAATAAAACTGCGTATCAAATTTTACGATTCCCCTATATTCTCTACCCCCTCCCATACAAATGTTCGGTTTCATGAATGTAAAATACACCGAATTTTATGAAAATTCTATGCAACTTCGTCTATGAAACACATTCTATACAGAGAATATTGGACGTGATTCAAGTAATTAATTAAAAAGCTATTAACATCCACCCACTCTTACTATTACCCCTCCTCCTCCCCTCATAAAAACCCAAACTTACAGACACGAATGAAATATTGTTAACAGTCCTGCCCAAGAACTCCCTTTCACTTAGTCTTCCCTAACCACTCTAACTTGCATATTGACTTTCCACTCATCCGCAACTTGTCCCAAGAATAATAAAGTTTCGCCCGACTTGTTGGCAGTTTATTTATCATAAATGTGAACTCCCATACCAACTGCACTTTTTCATAAAATACTGTAAGCCAATTTGCTCAATAAGTATAAAATGTAAATACTTAATTAGCATTTTTACTATATGGGGAAAAGTTAACTCATTAGCTTCACTACTTTTACCCCTTCCCATACAATGTGACTCAAATTCACAAATTAAAAAAACTTATTTTCTTGAAAAGTATGAATGTTACTGGTCTCTCTTTTGAGAGATGTCAACTGCATAAAAAACTACTAGCTTATTTCTGAAAAAAAATTACTTCAAACCCCCCACTCATTCTACCACCTCCTATACAAACTGCGCAATTTAACTAGACCTAATACAGTAAATTTTTCAGTACCTATTCCACTTTTGAAGCTTAAATTTTGTATAAAACATTTTAATTGCTACTCTGGCACGATGTGAAAGAAATTAGTTCAATGCAGTCATCCCTTCTACCACTCCTCGAAATTAAAAAAATTATATTTCATCTAGAGTATCATCTGACTGGGGTTTATCCGTAATTGTAGTTCTGTAATGTTTATACTCTAGATGAAATCTGAGAGTATTATAAATTTGCCACAAAATCTGCAACGCTAAGGAATAATGCTTGCACAAATTCGCCAAGCTCTAGTTCGAGAACGCGTTAAGCTAGAAATTTCAAATTGTGTACACTTTTTTTTTTACATAAAAGTAAGGGCAAGTTCGACATTTTGGCTCACCAGCTCCCTCCCGTTACAGATCATATAGCTCTAAAATCTGACAAAATTTCACCTTAATATCTGCATTGGATTTTGATGTATAATGGTTTGAAATTTTGAAAAGTGCACCATTTTTGAAATGCTCCTTAATTTCCCCCGCTATTATTACGACCACATGATATATTTTTGTCATATTTCGCCAGTGTAGTCTAATATGTATACATATCTTCAAAGTTTCAATTACATAGCCCAGAGATAGTTGAGATATTAATTTTTAAGTGTTTTTCTTTGTAATACTTGTTAGGGGAAGGTCGGGGAGACCCTCCGCCTTACAAGTTGATTATAATGGATTTATGTAAGTCCTAAATGGTCCCAAAATATGAATTTTTTGTGTTAAGTAGTTCCGAGGACATATTTATTTGAAAAAAAATTCGGCCGTTAATTTGTTTTTCGGCCGCCCTTTTTGGATCCCACTATATACAAAAATTTATTTATTTTATGTTATTTTCCCCATAAACCAATATATACAAATGTCGAATTTCAGCTTTCTACCTGCATTCCCCGCAAGGGGATAGTTGTAGGATGAGGTTTTATCAATTCCTGCAACTATCTTTGGAGACTCCACGGACCTGAGCTAACTATCCCCCTGTGGGATGGGGGCTGTAGAATTCACCCACGGCCAATCCTGCTTGCCCTAAAAATGGCAAATGGACACTCACTGGATCATGGTCTTATCACCCGTGATCTTAAGACCTAAATGATACGAGAAACGGATACAGCGCCTCGGATACGGACTGATTCTACGGTAACGACTTTTGGCATTCGAAAACGGACTATGATTGGCTTCTGGAACGTTCGAACATTGAATGACGGGGGAAAAGCTAGGGTTACTCGGTCCTTGCACCGCCAATCAGTGATCGACCGTGAAATGGAGCACTATAACATCCAAATCTTGGGATTGAGCGAGGTCAGGTGGACAGGATCAGGAGAAGAACGAAACCCTAGCGGAAACACTATCCTGTACATTGGCCCTGAAAGAGAAGCCAGAAATGGCGTGGCGTTCGTTCTTACGCCGAGAGCAAGAAACAGTCTAATTAGCTGGGAACCAATCTCGGATAGGATTATCGTCGCCAGGCTCAGGACCAATGTCAGAAACGTCACAATTCTGCAGTGCTACGCACCAACTAATACCGCAACATCTGGTGACAAAGAGGAGTTTTATAGCCAACTGAGTGCCACCTTCGAACGTGTTCCAAAAGGTGATATTATTATCATCTCAGGAGATATGAACGCCCAGGTTAGATCAGACAACACTGGACTAGAACACGTCATGGGGAGGCATGGTAATCATCTCTCAACCCGATGTCAACCAACGAACGCCTGACTTGAGGCAGAACTACCGCGATGCTCATATACAGCTTAAAAAGGCTGTTAGACGCGACAAGAGAAAGGCCATTGAAGATCTGGCAAACAAGGCAGAATCTGCGGCTTACCTTGGGGATATGGGTTCACTATTTAAAATCATGAAACAGTTGACGAACAGGAATTTCACCGCCAACCACCTGGTGAGAGATGTCAACGGAACTCTCCTTAATATGAGTGAACACCAGTTGCGGCGATGGAAGGAATACTTCTTTGATATTTTAAACATCTTGTTAGAGGAAGATATTCCGGAAACAGAACAACTTCCAAACATCCAACCGCAACAATCCTCTATTAGGGACGATCCCCCAGATAAGGAAGAGATAGTTTCAGCCATTCGGTCAATGGCGTGAAGGAAAGCTCCAGGTATAGACGGACTACCAACCGAACTCCTCAAAGCGGACCCGGAAATAACAGCCGATATACTCCTCCCACTCTTCACTAAGGTGTGGAATGAAAGAAGATATCCGACTGAATGGAAGGAGGACGTCATTGTGAAAATTCCGAAGAAGGGCGACCTTCGGGATTGTGGCAATTGGCGTGGTATATATCTACTTACTGCCGTATCAAAAATTATGGCTAAGGTAATTCTCAATAGGATTAGTGATGTCGTCGAGAGCACTCTCGAAGTTTATCAGGCTGGATTCCGTAAAGGGTCGACTTCTACCGACCACACAAATACCCTACGGATAATATTAGAGCAGTCAGCCAAAATGGGTTCGCCGCTACATCTCATGTTTGTGGACTTCGAGAAGGCTTTCGACAGCGTTAAGCAGATTACATATGGAATGCTTTGCGTAGAATAGGTATTCCAGATAAGGTCATAGCTACGATTAAAGAATCCTACGAAGATGCAAGGTATCGCGTCTTGCATAGAAGAGAGCTGTCCGAGAGGTTCCCTGTGCGAACGGGTGTCAGACAAGGATGCATATTATCACCAGCCCTGTTTCTGGTGGTAATAAATGACATCTTGAAAGCTGAACTCGAAGGTGGGGAAGGTAAAGGTCTTCAATGGAGACTATTTAACATCTTAAGTCACCTTGATTATGCTGATGACGTGTGTTTGCTTGCACATAACCGTTCGGACTTAGAGTCAAATGTTCGCTCGTTGCATTCTAAATGCAAAGAGGCGGGACTGACTGAAAATAAATGTGCGTAAAACCAAGTACATGCACATGGGCTTGAACGCAAGCACACCGATTGTTCGTAACGGACAGGATGTGGAAGAGGTGCAAGATTTTTGCTATCTTGGAAGCATTGTCAGCATGAACGGCGGAGCCGAAAAGAATGTTGAGGCTCGGCTAAATAAAGCTCGTCAGGCCTTCGGTATCCTTTCCCCTTTCTGGAGGTTAAGAGAGATCTCCCTTCGCACGAAGCTGCGAGTTTTTGACGCATGCGTGAAATCCGTGTTGTTATATGGTTGTACTACGTGGAAAGTGACCGTTCGACTTACCAAGAAACTACAGACTTTCGTGAACCAATGCCTCCGGCGCATTTTAGGAATATTCTGGCCAGACGTAATCTCCAACGACGAACTTTGGAGTACAACTCGCCAGACTAAAATAGGTATTGAGATTCAACGGCGGAAGTGGCAGTGGATCGGTCATACTTTGAGGAAACCAGAGCGAAACATCGCAAAACAGGCTCTGGATTATAATCCTCAAGGAAGACGTCGGGTTGGTCGACCATGTAACACATGGAAGCGAGCAGTTGAGCAGGAGGCCAGAGTAATAAACAAGTCCTGGCAACAGCTTAAGGCCGATGCTCAGGATCGCGCATTGTGGAAGAGAGTTGTTTTTGTCCTATGCCCCTATAGGGGGTCTCAACAGGAATTTGACCTGCATTCGTAGTGAAGATATTACCAAGTGAAGTTTTTGACTCAAGCCCTCTCCTGCCTCTCCTTTCATACTGGTACGGTACTCCCCAAAATTTAGGTAATGGAACTCACTTACTCCATCTACAATTCACCCAAGAATTAACTTCCTCTCTTTAATAGTGATTTCTATTCTGAAAAAAATTTTACTTTTGCACTAATTTTTTTTAAATTCCGTCCGTCAGGTCAATTAGAACGCTTTAAGTGCAATTGCATTTTTGTATTTTTTTATCATGCTGCTGAAGCATGTCGAACAGCTGATTGCTTCCCCCCTCTATAATATCTGCAACTGTAGAGCTCACTTCTTATACTCTAACCAAAAATATACACATGCATGTTTGACAGATCTATCTGTAAGAATCTGTTGCCGCCTTTTTCCATGGTGTCGTGCATCACACACACGTACAATGTATACACCGTCAAAAAATTCGAGACAAGAAATGTGCATTTTTGAGGTCAAGTTTTACTTGGTGCGCAAACCGTTTTCCAGCAGGGCAGTTTTTTTTATGGTAGAACAAAGGAACTGCTAGAAAAAATGCTAAGGGTAAAAATGAGTAACATTTTTTAGAATGGAAATCACTCATACTGTGTGATTCTTATACACAAAGATATGATGAAAACATAATTTCAGGGTAGAATATTTTTTGTTCTGTGTCGATCACTATACTTTATTATTCGAATAACAAAGTAAAATATTGAAGTACGCAAGAGGTCGCTAGATTTCAAGTAAAAATTAAACTACAAGTTCACTTTAATTTAAAATATCCGCAAACTTTATTTGTCAGTTATTAACTCTCACAAACACTAAAAAGTTCTTTCGTTCACCAACTGTCGCTTTTCTATCTCCGATCGCGACTTTCCACGCGATCACCCGAGCTTCATTCTTTCGTTACCAAATTTAGACTGACTGACTCGCTGCAACAGCTCACCTTTTTATATGGCTCATTTCGTCAACATTTCGTCTGTCTGCCTTTCGTTTGCGTTTCGTAGGCATTTCGCCTTTCGTCTACTAATGTGTAGTAGTGTATGTGATCAGCTGTAACTAGGCTGTGTTAGTTCATAATATTCCCGTTGGCGCTAGTGTGCATTTTCTTGGCTTCAACCAAGGAGGATATATAAAAGGAGTACCTGATAGTCTGTCTCACGTGGGAATATTTTTTGATTCGGAAATTTTCGAAAATTGTGTCCAAGCTTAACTTGGCTTCAAACTTTTACAAAAAAAATACCATAATTTGTATTCTCTCTTCGTTGCTAGTATTCAGTCAGCAATAAACTAATTTTCAGTACAATGGAGTTTGCTGTTTCATTTCAGAAAATTTTATTTTTTCAATTTTTATTAGTTTTGGTTTGTGTTTAAGCTAAGCACTTTAGCAACGGACAATATAACGCGGGACAGAGATAGTTACTTTGGGTTTAAGTATGTCAAACAAGGATAGCGAAACAATTTTTTTCGAAAATTTGACAACTGTTTCGAACAATTTATCGTAGGAAAGAGTTAGTTGCAATATTTTTAAGTGTGGCAGACAAAGATAGCGAAACGATTTTTTTCGAAATATTTCGAGCATTTCGGTAGTAAGGGAGGGAAATACATTCATTCCCATTTTGCTTACAAGGCAAAGCATGCTCATAGTCACTCCTTTTTATATATCCTCCTTGGCTTCAACCCATCCAGCACCCGCATTACTCACCTGTCAACTGTCAGTGAAACATAAACACGAATTTGGATTTGACATTTTGTGGAGTTCTTTCGACGACACGAAAAGGACTGGAAACATCCGAAAACGACAACAGACGGTGAGCGACCAGGGCAAATATGTAACAAAACTAATTTTTCCAATGACTGGAAGGAGGCCTCTTCACTCTGAAATTATGAAACGACCGCACTCTGCGCTCCTCTCCCCTCCCGTGTTGGCTGAGGATATGCTGTAACGAAATGAAGGAAATCCTTCATTCCACCTCAGATAATGAGGATTTCTTAGGCCGAGGCAGTACGATTTTGCCGGCGGCTCAGGAGCTTGGGTGTAGGTCATTGGCCCAAGAAACTCTCATCCTAGTTCGTGCAAAGCGAAACGAGGAAAGGATCGTGATACCGTACCACCCCTAAGCGGTATATTCGCTTAGCTGGATGTTTTCATCTCCCGCTAATCCAAATTAGCGGAAGGTAATCAAAAAAAAAAGTAGCAGAATATACGACAATTGTGTATCACGCATGACGACGACACATATCCCTCCGGACAAAGCCCGGGAGCCCTGTCATGATTTCCTCACTCACTCATGTCGAGAAATTACATCTAACTGAGTTCGAGTACCTATTCCTAAATACATACAAAAATAATAACACATGAAAATTAGGATAGAAATATAAAGATTTTTTTCTTAAGGCAAAATACTTAGTTTAATTCAATTCAATTTGTTATTTATTATTTTTTATTATTTAAAAACTTAACTTAATTACTTGTTATCGACGTTTTTGTTGGGGCCCTTACTGCTTCCAGTCCTTTTTCTTTTTGTTCTACTCCGTTACATTTTTCCTCGTTTTTTCTTGTTCTTATTCCTGTCTGAAGGAAACTCATTCTTTTTAAATTCACGGGCTTTAGTTTAAAATCCTCACAATTATTTACGCACGAAACTTTTGTTATTTTCTTTTAAAGATGTATTTTCATAAATTATCGTTTATTAATATTACACCAAACTTTTTTTATCTTCTTTTAAAAATGAATTTTTATAAATTATTGTTTATTAATATTTTTATCCTTATTCAAATAAATGATGTTCTCTCGATCACAGTCTTTATGCCAATCCCCGAAACATTTTTTTTTGACCGCCACACCCGCGAATTAATCTCTCTTTTTCAACACGTCGAAATTTTTTGTTTTGGCGCCAAAATAAATTGTCATAGTGCTGCCCTAACACTTTTCTGCACATATTTAAATTGTTTATAATGGGCGCGAAACAAATTTGATTATATTTTTTTTTTTGTTTTGTTTATTGTTGTTCTCTTCTCACTTAGTATTATGTTTTATTTTTATTATTTCTAAAAAGCTAATATATGTATAATAAATAACTAGATCGTATTTAGGAATAGTATGACCAAAAGAAAAGAAAAAAAAACAACTAAAACAATATATCGCACCTTGAATGAAAGAGGATTCATTAAAATCGAATTCTGGCGAAAAGAGAGAATAAAACAAAAAAAAAATCTATAAGAAATCTAATTCGCAACAATGCCAACTGGAGAGGGGAGCGGACATGTGTTTTATTTTGTAAATTTTAACAATAGTTTTTTGAACCTCCAAACTAGATTAAATACTATAAATCAAATTATATGAAAACGCCACATAACTACCAATAGATGTCTCTGCAAAATGCTACAATACATTATTTCTTAATAAAATTGTGCAGTGCAGTAGAGTAATTTGAATTTATGAAATTCAAACATTTTGTGGGAGTTCCAAGCAATTCATTTCATAACTACTCGCTTTTTTTTTTCAAACAATAGTTGTGGTGGAAATTAGAAAATCAAAAGAGCTTCACTGCAAAATTTTTGTTCAAATATTTCGATTATTCGAAAATGTAATGTACTAGGAAACCCAAAATTCATTATCAATCAGCGAAAGTTTTCTAACTTCAGGCTCTACTTGATTTTATTGGGTAAATTATACATTGCTACAAGGGGAGATAGCACTCGAGAGGTTTGAAAAAAAAAATTACTTTAAATTATTGCCTTAAAAATATAATTCCGTAGGGTTTAGAGTGAATATTGAATTATTTCTATAGGACATTAATGAAATTACACAATCTTTAGCTATTTCACGTTAGTGTCAATATAATTTTAATATTTTTTATGATGCGTTACACGCTACAGTTTTAACATTTTAGCGACTACACTGCATTCTGCATTTTCAGTTTTTTCTCCTCTTGGAAAGAAAGTACTCCAAAAGATATGCAAAAATGAAAAGTGCTTAGATAAGTTATTCATTACTAAATTTATTTTTATCACTTCCACTGATTTTTTTTTTTTTGCCATGTATGTGAAAAACTCCTGATATTATTCTTCCTTTTCTGAGGTCTACACAGTGAACTTGCTACCAACTTCACACATATGTAGAGTTGCGCGGTTACCTTACGAACTTCACATTTAATATGATCTGTAGCATACATTTGAGTTATTTTAGGGACAGGTGCAATAAAACAAAAGAAAAATTCAAATTAAGAACGGGAAAAAATAAAAGAATTTGGTGAATATTGCTCTTAAAATAGTTGTTTGTTACTTATTGCATATTTAGCTTGCTCGATGTAGAAACGCCTGTTTAGGCGCTCAGCACAAGTATTACGTGAGAATTTATGTTATAGAAGTGAACGGCAATGAAAATAACTGAAGTAATTGCTAGGGACTCCTAACATTTGTTCTGTTCATGGGAGTTCAAAGATGTCTTGATACTCGTTACCGAGAGCTTGAAAAATATTTACATACATATATATATATTTACATATATCTATACATAGTAATATAATTGTAGTGTCTGTCTGTAATTTGCTTATAAATGGCAATAAGTTAGTTTTTTGAGTTATTTTAGCACTAACTAAGCATAAAAACACATTTTTGAAATTTTTGTCTGTCTGTCTGTCTGTCCGACCGCTTTTCACGCACAAACGGCTGAACCGATTGTAATGAAACTTGCACAGTTTGTTAGGTGTCCATCGGAATGAAATCTGCACTTGGTTTCATTTCACTCCCCTCACGCCTTCTACCCCCTCCCATACAAAGTGACTCATTTTCAAAATATATATTAATCAAATTTTCTTGGAAACCATAAAAGCTATTAATTTGAAATTTGGAATATATTATTTCTATTATAAATACAGTCTTTTGGTTTACAAATTATTTGAGTTTCCTCACTCCTTTCACCACCTCCCATACAAACTACACTTTTTCATGAATTATTTTACACCAAATTTCTCAGTACGTGTAACTTCCATCGAGCTAAAATGTTGTATGAAATCCTTAATTAACATTATTATTAATATCGGGAAAAAATTAACCGATTAGCTTCACTCCTTCTACCCCCTCCCATACAATGTGACACAGTTCCACGACTTCGCAAGAATGTGATTTTCTTGAAAAGTCTGAAAGTTACTGATCTGAAATTTCAAATATATCAACTGCATGATGATTATAGTTGTTTTTCAAAAAATCACCAGAAACCCCCTTCTCCTTCCACCACCTCCCATATAAACCGCACTTTTTCATGAAATACTCTAAACGAATTTTCTCAGTACATTTAAATTTCATCGAGGTAAAAATTTGGATTTGATCCTTAATTAGCATTATTAGTAGTATTGGGAAAAAACTTAACCGAGTAGCTTCCCTCCTTTTCCCCCTCCCATACAATGAAACACATTCCACGACTATACAATAATTCGATTTTCTTGAAATGTATGAATGATACAGATCTGAAATTTAAAGTATATCAATTGCATGATAGTTATAGTTGTTTCTCGAAAAATCACCAAAAACCCCCCTCTCCTTCTACCACCTCCCATACAAATTGCACAATTTCATTAAATTCAATGCACTAAGTTTCTCAGTACCTACTCAATTTTTGAAGCTTAAATTTGGTACAAAACCTTTTTATAGCTACTCTAACATGATGTGAAACAAATTAGTTCAATGCTGTCACCCCTTCTACCACTCCCTATACAAAATTTCTTAACACCGCAAAAATTTCGATTTCATCTATACATAGTATCGTATGATTGGGCTTTACGCACAATCGTAGTCCTGTTATGTTTTTAAGCTTAATGTTATTTTATTTCTTTTTTTTTAAATAACACCAGCTACAATTATTCACCTGTTCTTAACGCTTTTCAACACGTAGATGATTTCGAATCACGGGTTTGATTTGATCACGAGCCTGTCCCATAAAAATGGGAGTATCATGTTTTCATTATTAATAATTTATGGTTCTGATTCCAACAACATACAAACCATTTTCTTCAAAGAGCCATTAAAGTAAGCAGATTATGTATCCCACATAATGTATTACTAACTACACTCTCAAAAATTGCTTATTATTGCTATTTTTACGCGGACGAAGTCGCGGGCGTTTGCTAGTCAACAATAAAGTGATTAGACGACCATCCATCATCTACTCAACTTTATAAAATCCAACTATCCACAAATTTCGGATCTAAGATCATTTATTTTACTATATACATTAATTTGGTTTGCAGTTTACTTCTCTTCGTTTTATTTTGTTAAAATTTATGAATGGTTAGGGTATCTGCATTACGAAATGTGTTCTTCTAGATTTTGCGTATATTTTTGTTGAAATTAAAAATTGAACAAAAACTTTTTTCTTAACAGGCGAATCAAACGTCTATACGTTGGGTAATATCGGAGCACACCGAATCGTGAGCACCAAATTGCCCTCAATAGGAAGCACAAGGGAAGCCATGACTGCAACTGGCAATACAACAACTCGACTGCTAGGGACATTTCAAAAAGTCGATTATGTTTTCATCGTGGGAGTTGCTGGTGGTATTCCACATTACACAGATTATAAAAAACACGTACGTTTAGGTGATGTAGTAATTTCGAATTTCGATAAAGCGAAGAATATCGTTAACGGGTAAGATTATTATTGTTAAGCTAAAATTTTGCGAAACTGCATCTAATCATTTTTCATTTTATTTTAGAAATGTTGGTAATATTAAGAATAAACCATATGTTTACGTCTACGGGAATGGTGATGAAATCAAAACCTATTATCCACGAAACGATAGTTTACAAAGCTTAGCCGAAAGCCTGCAAGCTGATCCGCAAGGAAAGAAACCGTGGGAGCAATATTTACGAGAAGGTCTACTAAATCTTCAAAATAAAACCGAAAGTGCATTTGATAGGCCAGCAGCAAATACCGATAAACTTTACATGAATATTGGCAATCGTGAAGTTATTGAAGTAGCACATCCTCAGCCTACAGACACAGTTGATGGATTACCTACAACACGCCTGCACTTAGGACCGATCGGTTCCGGGCGAGATCTAGTCCGATCCGATAATCTTAGAACGGAATTCGCAAAGAGTCATGGACTTTTGGCCACCGATGTAGAAATGAGTTCCGTGCTGGACAGTGTTATTGGAAACTGCCGGGACAGTTTTATACTCGTTAAAGGTATAATTTGAAATATGCTTTGCTAAAGTTTTTCTTAACTCACCACTTCTACTATTTTCCAGGCATCTCAGATTACAAAGATGGAACAACGACGAAAAAATGGCAAAACTATGCTTCAATATCAGCAGCAGCCGTGATGAAAAGTATTATATGTGGAATGGATGCGCCCACAAATGTTTAGATCTTTCTTAGAAATTTTCACTTTTTACAAATCTGACAAACAAAAATTTTAAAGCATTTTTTTTTATATAAATACTAGAGTAGATAATAATAATAATTATTATATTACCATAACGTTTAGAATTATCATAATATTATCCACATATCGCGGTTTTTTCTAAATTTTTGAATTTAAGATTTAAATAGGACGTATACATGGCATTATACCAAAATATATGTGCACACACATAAATTATGATTATAGAAAAGCACTGGAAAATCATCATGAAATTTTAGTGCCACGTAAAACTATGATAGTTTCCTTAGTTTTTTTTTTTAGTGATCAAGACTTTTTACCATTAACGTATATAAAATATTGTGAATATATGATGTTTTTTTTTTTATTTTATTTTAATTAAACAGATTTATATTTATATGTTGAATAAAATTATTGGAAACGAAAATGTTCACAGTGCATTTGAAATGTGTTATTTAATTACATCATTTATTTACGCTTCTTAAGAATATTTTGAAATATAATTCTTTTATTAATACAAATACAGTTATAGACACAAACCCCTAAAACCAGCTATGATTGGATCTGAAATTGTATCTTTCGCTATCTGCATTTCAAGTGCTGCTTAAACAAGTCCTTACGTCATAAGTTTTCGAAATTCGCTATTTATCAGGAAAATAATTTTTTGCAAAATATCTCAAAAAACATAACAGGACTACGATTGGGCGTAAAGCCCAATCATGCAATACTCTAGATGAAAGAGAAATATTTTTGATTTTAAGAAATTTTATATGAGGAGTGGTAGAAGGGGTGACGGCATTGAACTAATTTATTCACATCATGCTAGAGTTGCTATCAAAATGTTTTATTAAAAATTTAAGCTTCAAAAATAAAATAGTTACTGTCAAGATTAGTGTATTAGATTTTGTGATATTGTGCAGTTTGTTTGGGAGGTGGTAGAAGGAGATTCCTTGATGACCTTTTTAGAAATAACTATAAACATCATTCAAATGACATGTTTCAAATTGCAGATCAGTAGCATTCATAGCTTTCAAGAAGATCGACTTTTTGTAAAGTTGTGAAATTGTGTCATGTTGTATGGGAGGGGGTAGAAGGAGTGCAGTTAATTATCTTAATTTTTTCGGTCTTATTAAAAATTTCGTGCACAATTTCAGGTCTATTTATTTTATACGTACTGAGTAAATTGATTTAAATTATAATAGTAAATAGTGGAAGGAAAGGGGGATTAAAAATTTTTTTTTTACTGTAGATTGATAATCATCATAAAAAAAGTTCAGATCAATAGCTTTAATATTTTTGAAGAAATTTCGTTTATTGTCAAATTTCTAAATTGAAGGGATGAAGCGTTTTGGCCCGTTCACGAGTTTCACCTTACTTTTTCACCAAAAATAACATTTACAATATTTTAGCTTCCTAGCTCGACGCGTTCTCAAGCTAGAGAGCGAACAGACGAACGGACGAACAGACGGGCCAACAGACGGACATCCGGTTGAGATTTATGAGCGACAACAAATATTTCTGTGTACCCTTGGCGTCTCTGGGCGAGCAGTATTTCTTGGCATAAATTTTAGAGCAAACTTATATACTCTCAGATATCATCTAGGGTATAAAAATGTTAATAAACGGTCAGTGTAATGTGGGTTAATGGACTGTGAAAAATTACAATTTTAATGAGATAATTTACTATACAGGGTGTTTGGTACTCCGTACATAACCTTGTAAGGGGTTATTCCTGGATATATTTTGAGCAAAAAATTGTTCTACGGAGATGGTAAATTTTCAATATCCACGGAGATACAGGGTGATCAAGAAAAGTCCTTCGGACCTGTACCCTCACTCACTCAAAACGCTATATCTTGAAAACTAATAATCACAATTCAAAGTGTTATAACTTGTTTTTTAGGGAATCAAATTACCTTTCATTTTCTGTAATAGTCCGCATTGTAACTGTATCCAATTCTGAGATATTTGCTTCAGAACACAAATTTTTGACAGTTTGACCGTCAAAATTCTAGGATCAATGTAGTTATAAAAATGTCATTTTAATGTTGTTTTCTTATGTGCCATATTATTGCCTACAAAAGATGTATACACTTGCATTGCATAAGTTTTATAGTTTAGAAGAAATTATCATTCCAATAATGTAGCACTTTTGTCAAAAAAGCAAGAATAGGTTGATCAACACTCTCCGCTTGAACTAAAAGAACTTAAGAGTGGTTTTTATGGTTTATTTCAAATTTCCTTAATTACAATAAATGTTCGAAATGGCCACCTTCATTTTGAATGCACGCTAAAGCTCTTTGTGTTCATACTCCTCAACTGCTGCCGCATCGATTCTGGTGTTTAGATCCTGCAACATTACTACTTCCGTTGCGTAGACAAGGTCCTTCATCCGTCCCCATACAAAGAAACCCATAATAGTTAAATCAGGAGATCTTGCAGGCCAGTGTATCGGTCCAGTTCTATAATTGGAATTTAACCAATCTCTGATTTGTCGGCCGTAATGAGCTGGAGCACCATCGTGTTGGTAAAACATGGAAGCCAATCGTTGCAGTGGCACATCATCCAATAACTCTTGTAGATCATTTGTCAAAAACTGCAAGTAATTGGAACTATTTAAGGTAGGCGGAAGCCTAAGAGGACCAATAAAATCGTTGCCAATCACACCTGCCCATAAATTGACACTGAATCTGTGCTGAAATGATGCCTCTCTTCTTGTATGTGGATTGTTCTCAGCCCATGTGTGTAAGTTGTGGAAGTTTGTGATACCGTCCCTGGTGAATTGGGACTCACCAGTCCAAAGAATGTTGCCTATAAAATTCTCGTCACTTAGTTGTCGTTCAAGGAGCCAATTGCAAAACTCCATCCTTTTGGGCAAATCAATGGGTACCAGCTCCTGCACTGGTGTGTGGTGGTAGGGATGCAACCGCTCTGCTTTTAGAACACTCCAAACTTTCCACGTAGAGACGTTTAACTGCAATGCCAAGCGTCGGACAGCGTCGTTGTGTTGAAACTCATTTTAATTTAATTCATTTCCTCGATAATTTAAATACTACTTAAAGGACACTCATCGATAATTTAAATAGTAATTAAAGGACACAAAGAATATTTTAGTTTAACAACATTTCAGGTAGTTTTTTTAGAACGAGGGTTGGTTTATGGCATATTTTATTTTTAAGCCAGAAAACCTAAGTCATAAGTATGTGTGCATCTTTTATAGTCAATAATATGGCACATAAAAAACCAACATTAAAATGACATTTTTATCATGCGTTTTTTTGAGAAAAACTACATTGATCCCTGAATTTTGAGGGTCAAAGTGTCAAAAATTTGTGTTCTGAAGCAAATACCTCAGGATTGGGTACAGTTACAATGCGAATTATTACATCAAATGAAAGGTAATTTGATTCCCTAAAAAACAAGCTATAACACTTTGAATTGTGATTATTAATTTTCAAGATATAACGTTTTGAGTGAGTGAGGGTACAGGTCCGATACACTTTTTTGATCACCCTGTATCTCCGTGGATAATGAAAATTGACCATCTCCGAAGAACAATTTTTTGCTAAAAATATATCCAGGAATAACCCCTTACAAGGTTATGCACGGAGTACCAAACACCCTGTATACATATAAATATAATTGTAGTATCTGTCTGTTATTTGTTTATAAATGACTATAAATTAGTGTTTTGCTTAATTTTGATATAGAACGAATTTAGATGGCGCACCCTGTACGCCATCTAAATGTGGTCGATGGAAATATTGAATAACTTGAACAATTCTCAATCGATTTTGGAAAACTATTATTATTATTTTTATAAAATTTGAAGCTTTACAATTTTTTCCATTCAGTTTCCAAAAACAACGTCGATCAAATGACCACCTGCGGATACAAAATTTAGCTCTTTTTCTGGCATTTTCCATGACATTTGCCAGCATCTCGGGTGATATCGCAGTGATTTCGGCTCGAATATTGTCCTTAAGCTCGTCTAAAGTCTTCGGTTTGTTGGCATACACTTTGCTTTTTAAAAATCCCCACAAAAAAAAGTCCGGTGCCGTTAAATCGGGCGATCTCGGTGGCCAGTCAATATCCCCCCCCCCCCCTTTCGATACCACACGTCCTGGGAACTTTTGACGCAAGAAGTTCATCGTTGATTTCGCGGTTAAAATTGTAATGCAATAACCTTTCCGAAATGTGTTCGACGACGTCAATCGGTTTAAATCTGTCAAAGTTATTCAATATTTCCATCGACCACATTTAGATGGCGCGCCCTGTAACTAAGCAGAACACACGTTTTTAAAATCTTCTCTGTCTGTTTGTCTTTCCGGCTTTCACGCAAAAACGGCTGATCCGATTATAATGAAACTTTCACAGTTTATTATGTATGCTTCAAGATGTAATCTGCTTTTGATTTTATTTCTATACCTCCACGCCTTCTACCCCTCCCATATAAAATGACTCATTTTCGAAAATATATAATAATAATAAAATTTTTAAGAAAACCATAACAGCGAATAATTGGAAATTTGGAATAAATTATTTTTAACATAAACGTGATCTATGGTATACAATTTATTTGAATCCCCCCACTCCTTCCGCCACCTCCCATATAAACTGCACTTTTTCATGAAATACTATAAACCAATTTGCTCAAGCTACAACTATACACATGTCCTTAAAGCTCTTCAATACGTATATGATCTCAAATCTCTGGATTGATTTGAGCCTGTCCCATACAAATGCGAGTATCATGGTTTGATTCTTAATAATTTATGGTTCTGATTCCAACAAAATACAAAACAAGGAGCCATTAAACTAAGCACATTATGTATCCCACGTAATGTATTATTAACTACATTCTCATAAATTGCTTGTTATTGCGATTCTCACACGGACAAAGTCGTGGGGGATCGCAAGTATAAGTATAATAAAACTGCATAAGATATAAAGTTAGATATGTTGTTCCATGTATAGTTTTCTTTATGTATTTGAAATTTCTTATGATTTTACAAACTAGGCACTTTCGGAAGATTTATTAGTTGAAATGTAATTTCTAAAACAGCAATTTTTAGGAACTGTGAGTTTTTAACCGAATTTCGCATTTTCCAATAATTTTGATGAACCCTTCATTTCGAAAATGGTTCAAAACTAATGAAAATCGATTTTTCGGGCAGATACCTCCTGTTTATGAAAATGATCGTTGTTTTTGACTTTTCCAGAAATTTTGATTTTCCTAAGGATTTGTTATTGGTCAATTTTCCTAGTTTTGATTACTTCCTGCATCCAATATCATAAAATCAGATACACAGTTGCAAAATCGATGTCTGCCGAAATATCATCCTTTAATAGTTTTTCATAAGAGATCATCTATCTCCTTCACGTTTTCCGACAGATGTCAATCATGATATAAATACCGCATTAGTTGCTTCATTTAATTGCAGCTATGATTTTCCATACAGTCACGCCATTTTATTTAAAACCATTAAAACAATTCTCAGCCATGACTCCCTATGCCCAATTTTTACCATTTTCCTAAATTAGGCAGTGAACAATTAAAGTTTAATTCTACTATCGAGCTATAAATCGATCACGACATGCTAAAGTACGAATTTTGGATGCTATATAAGTATCGTGTCTTTTGTTAAAATGTTGCTTAAATAATCGTAAATTAAAACAAAAAGTATTGTGAAATGTCGACGGGGCAAAATTTGAGGAGATTAATATTTTTATTTTTATTCGCTATTCCTGCATATAACGTTTTATCAAAAGTATAACTTGTATTAATTTCTTGCATAAAAATAAATATTTTATTTTAAATCAGGAGATGTACGATTTTATCGTTAGCAGAATGGACTGCGATGATGCCGATCCGCAAATTGTTTACAACTTTTCGTGCATTACGAGAAGTAAGTCTCGCACTGTTAAATTACACAATATTATCATAAATATTCAACCGAATGTTTCTTTGAACGATATTTTCGTAAGTAAAAGAAATATATTAATATTAAAAAAATGTATTATTGATTCTTAATCATTTTAAAAGGTACGTGTAGTTTATAATCAAAAAATTAATGCAATGTATCGGCCGTTTATTATTAACACCGAAGAAAATTTTTGTGGTTTTCTCACCGGAACAGCGAAGAGCAATTTGATAAAAATTCTCTGGCCAATTTTACTACGAACAAGTAATTTAAAAACAACATGTCCCTATACGGTAAGTATATTTAATTTTTTTTTTTTCGTTTAACAAATTTTAAATTAATTCTGTCAGGGCATTTTGAATATTACGAATTTTCAATTTGAGGAAACACATTTGCCGCCTGTATTGCCTGAAGGACAAGCTCGAATCGATATCCATGTTCGCAATGGACCGAAACGTGTATCGTTAATTCATGTAAAATTTTATATAAACATAAAACCGAAAGGAGCAGCGAATTTGAACTTTTAAATTGAATTAAATTAAAGAATAAAATTTACTTGCACCACAGTATGAGTGTTTTTTGCTTTTAATTTTAAAGTTTAAAATTTTTATCAAAAGTCGCTGACAATCAAGTAATTGTTTTTGTCGAAGATAACGTAATTCGGAACTATAGAGTGATGCAGCGGAGAGTAAGACTGGGCTGGAAAATTGAAACTATCCGCCTTAAAAATAGTTTAGGACGGTTGGGTATTGAATTTATTTCGAAAACTTGATGCGCCTTGACACAGTCAAAATGATTGCTTATATTTTTGAGCCTAAGAACCAATTGACTGCTTACTTAGAAATAGCAAAAAATGATGGTCAATTTGCAATATCCGCGGAGATACAGGGTGACCAAGAAAAGTGTTTCGGACCTGTACCCTCACTCACTCAAAACGCTATATTTTGAAAACTAATAATCGCAATTCAATGTGTTATAACTTGTTTTTTAGTGAATCGAATTAACTTTCATTTGGTGTAATAGTCCGCTTTGTAACTGTACCCAATCCTGAGGAATTTGCTTCAGAACACCAATTTTTGAGACTTTGACCCTCAAAATTCTGGGGTCAATGTAGTTTTTCTCAAAAAAACGCATTATGAAAATGTCATTTTAATGTTGGTTTCTTATGTGCCATATTATTGCCTACAAAAGATGTATACACTTGCATTGCATAAGTTTCATAGTTTAGCAAAAACTATCATTCCAATAATTTAGCAATTTTATCAAAAAAACATAACAGGGCTACGATTACGCGTAAAGCGCAATCTTACGATACTCTAGATGAATTAGAATTTTTTGTGGTCCCAAGAAATTTTGTATGGGGAGTGTTAGAAGGGGTGATAGCATTGAACTAATTTTTTCCCCATCATGCTAAAGTAGCTATAAAAATGTTTTATACAAAATGCTCCAAAAATTGAATATGGGCTGAGAAAATTAGTGTGTTAGATTTAGTGAAAATGTGCAGTTTGTATGGGAGGTGGTAGATAGAGTGGGGGGATTTTAGTGATTTTTTAAGAAATAACTAAGAATATCATAAAATTGACATTTCTTAAATTTTAGACTAGTAACATTCATACTTTTCTAGAAAATAGATTTTTTGTCAAGTTGTGAAACTGTTGTCATATTTTACGGGAGGGGGTAGAAGCAGTGAAGCTAATCAAATATTTTTTTCTGATCTTAGTGATAATACTAATTAAGTATTTATTACAAAATATGAGCTCAATAAATGTTATATGTTCTGAGAAAATCGTCTTAGAGAATTTCATGAAAAAATGTAGTTTGTATGGGAGGGGGTGGAAGGAGAGGGAGGACGCAAATAATTTTTCTACTGTAGATTTAAATTATTATAACAGTAATATGTCCCAAAATTCAGATTAATAGCTTTTATACTTTTTGAGTAAATCCATTTAATATCAAATTGCGAAATTGTGTCATTTTGTATGGGAGGGGGTAGAAGGGGTGAAGCTAATCGTCTAATTTTTTTTGGCCTTACTAACAATTTTAAATAAATATTTGGTGCACAATTTCAGCCCGCTACATTTTATACGCACTGAGTAAATTGGCTTAGAGTAATTCATGACAAGTACAGTTTGTATGGGAGGTGATAGAAGGAGGGGGAGGACACACATAATTTTTTTACGGTAGATTGATATTATCATAAAAGTAATATATTCCAAATTTCAGGCCAATAGCTTTTATACTTTTCGAGCAAATCCGTTTATTTGGCCCGTTCACGAACTTGAACTTACTTTTTTGTCAAAAACGACGTGTACGAAATTTGAGCTTTCTAGCTCAACGCGTTCTCAAGCTAGAGAGCGCACAGACGGACGGACGGACATCCAGTTTTGAGATTTTTGAGTGATAATATTAACTTCTGTATCATTCATTTTTTTTGACGATACAAACTTTAGAGCAAATTTATAATACTCTCAGATTCCATCTAGAGTATAACAAGAATATGTTGATCAACACTCTCCGCTTGAACTAAAAGAACTTAAGAATGGTTTTTATGATTTATTTCAAATTTCCTTAATTACAATAAATGTTCAAAATGACCACCTTCATTTTGAATGCACGCTAAAGCTCGTTTTGCCAGTGTTCTCTTTGTGTTCATACTCCTCAATTGCTGCCTTACTTCTGTTGCTGCCGCATCGATTCTGGTGCTTAGATCCTGCAACGTTACTACTTCCGTTGCGAAGACAAGGTCCTTCATCCGTCGCCATATAAAGAAATCGATAATAGTTAAATCAGGAACTTTTATATGAAATTATTTAATGAAATGCAGACACATATTGATGGTGATACCTCTTCCTGTGTCTCGGTTTGCGTTTTTTAGTCGGAAATGCAGGCCAGTGTATCGGTCCATTTCTACCGATCCAGCGATTGCCTTAATTGGAATTTAACCAATCTCTGATTTGTCGGCCGTAATGAGCTGGAGCATCATCGTGTTGGTAAAACATGGAAGCCAATCGTTGCAGTGGCATATCATCCAATAACTCCTGTAGATGATTTGTCAAAAAATGCAAGTAATTGGGACTATTTAAGGTAGGCGGAAGCCTAATAGGGCAAATGAAATCGTCACCAATCACACCTGCCCATAAATTGACACTGAATCTGTGCTGAAATGATGCCTCTCTTCTTGTATGTGGATTTTTCTCAGCCCAGGGGTGTAAGTTGTGGAAGTTTGTGATACCGTCCCTGGTAAGTTGGGACTCATCCGTCCAAAGAATATTGTTCATAAAATTCTCGTCACTTAGCTGTCGTTCAAGGAGCCAATTGCAATACTCCATCCTTTTGGGCAAATCAATGGGTTACAGCTCCTGCACTGGTCTTTGGTGGTAGAGATGCAACCTCTCTGCTTTTAGGACACTCCAAACTTTCCACGTAGAGCTTTTAACTGCAATGCCAAGCGTCAGATACCGATTGATGGATCATTTTGAACTGCATGTAGTATTCCTTCATCGGTTGGAACAGCGATTATCGGCGCAGGATTTGCATTTACTCTGCTTGTCCGAACGCTGTCTGTTTCCCGAACTCTTCTGTAAACGTCTTGAAATACTCTCCTGCCAGGTATCCGACGATATCATAGTAAGCTCTACGTGCTTCCCACATCGCGATATTCACAAACGAACGTGGGCATCACCAGATGGTCACACCTTCAACCAAATAGACCACGTTCTTATTGAGAAAAGGGCTGCTTCCAGCATACTTGATGTACGAACTCTCCGCGGTACGAATTGTGACTCTGATCACTATCTAGTCAGAGCTAAGTGTCGATGCAAAATAGCTTGTCGTGGATACTCGAAAACGAGTAGAGCTCGCAAATTCAATGTCGACAAGCTTAACGACGAAACGGTGGCGCAGGCTTACATGTTAGCATGTAATAAACACCTGACACCAATATATGAAGATATCCAAAATATGCCAGTGGAGAATGCGTGGAAGAAAATACGAGACGGCATCAAATCCTCCGCGGAAGAGGTATTAGGGTATCAAGCACGGCGGAAAAATAATGATTGGTTCGACCAAGAATGTCGCGACGCAATAGATAGAAAGAACGAAGCTTACAAAATTTTTACTGAACGACCAACACGAGCTAAAAAAGAAAGATATGACGAGCTTAGGCGATATGCGAAAAAGACCTGCAGACGAAAACAAAGGAAGTACCATAATGACAAGATACAAAAAATGGACGACGACATGAGAAAAAATAATACGCGGGACGCATACGCCATAGTAAAAGACTTGAAAAAGGGATATAAACCAAAAACCAGTCTCTGCAAAGACGCAGAGGGCAATATCATCAGCGACACAGAAGAAATCAAAAGGAGATGGGCTTCATACTTCGAACATCTTTTGAATCCCATCCCAGTAGCACCGATAACGACAGACAACATTTCAATTCAAGCCTCAACTGACGAAGATGAACCATCATCGACACCACCCACGCTTCCTGAAATCAAAGCAGCCCTATGTGACCAAAAACGAAACAAAGCGCCGGGAATTGACGAAATACCAGTTGAACTTCTGAAAAACGGTGGAAACTGTGTCGCTGAAATACTGCACAGCATGATATGCAAAATTTGGACAGAGGAAATCATACCTGACGACTGGCGAAAAAGCATTATATGTCCAATTTACAAGAAAGGAGATAAACTCTGCTGTGAGAACTACAGAGGTATATCATTGTTGTGTACGTCCTATAAAATACTGACAAAAATAATTGAACGTCGTCTTAAGCCCTACACTAATCAAATAATTGGCGAATACCAAGGCGGATTCAGAACCGGACGATCTACAACAGACCAGATATTCTCGGTGAAACAGGTGCTTGAGAAATGCTGGGAATATAACACAAACGTGCACCAAATATTCGTAGATTTTAAACAAGCATACGACAGTATCGACAGGAGCGTACTGTACCAAATCATGCTTGACTTTGGAATTCCTCCAAAACTAGTCCGACTAACAAGACTCACAATGACGAACACTGAATCCCAAGTGAGAATACAAACCGATTCCACAACCAGCTTTCGAACGGAATGTGGTTTAAAGCAGGGAGATGGTCTAGCTTCTATGCTTTTCAACTTGGCACTAGAGTATGTCGTCCGAAAAATCCCAGTCGACACCAACGGGACACTACTATTCAAGTCCACCCAACTAGTAGCATACGCTGACGACATTAACATTCTAGCAAGATCCTTCCCTAGTGCTAAGGAGGTATTTGTCAATCTTGACTCCGCCGCAAAAGAAGTCGGGTTGCGCATTAATGAAAGCAAAACAAAAGTAATGACGCAAACAAGAAGGAGAACGCCAATCAGACAAAACATAACAATTGCGGAATATAATTTGGAGTGTGTGGACAACTTCATATATCTTGGGGCTAATCTAGCAAAGGACGGTAATGACGTATTATTCGGTACTTCCAATAATGAAATCCAAGAAAGTGCACAGGAAAAATAAGCTGCGGATTTATAAAACTATTATACGACCTGTGCTCTGTTATGGCAGCGAGACATGGACATTAACGCGAACTTCCGAAAAAGCAGTTAACGCATTCGAAAGAAAGGTCCTCCGAAGAATTTTGGGACCTGTGAAGGAAGGAACGGAATGGCGAATAAGATACAACCATGAGTTGTATCAACTCTACGACGAAGTATCACTATCAGGATTCCTTAATGCAAGGAATTGCCATAAAATCGATTCCAAGTATAAAAATGGAAATCATTTTATCCTTTGGCTCATCATTTAGTGAAGGGACAAAACAAACGTCAATATCCCAAAACCAACACATTAATAAACAGAGCACAGTAAATAAACAAAAACTAACATAAATTAGTGTCAACTAGCGTTAAGTCTGCGTCTTAAACATACTTTATCTATAGAGAAGTCAAATACATCAATATTTTCGTTAACTTCTCTTGCAAGACGCGAGATTGGTTCATTCATACCATAGTTAGTCCGGTGAAAGGAAATCTTCAACAATCTAGGATGCCTCGGTAAAAATTGACCAGCAGCAAATTGCATCAAACCCAAAAGTGAGGAGGAATCCACCACCCCAGTGAGAAGTTGATGAGCAAAAACTACGTCAGCAACTTCACGTCGTCTCGAGAGTGATGACATATTTAGCAACTGAAGCCGGTCAATATAAGGAGGAAGACGAACTCTATCATCCCAATTAAGGTGACATAATGCAATTCTCACAAATTTGCGCTGAATAGATTCAATTCTGGCAATATGCACATCATAATAGGGAGACCAAACTTGAGAAGCATACTCAAGATGAGATCTGACAAAGGTGTTATACAGACTCAACCTAACAAAAGAATTGTTAAATTCCTTGGATAAGCGAGTGGTGAAACCCAGCATTGAGTTACCCTTTTGCACAATCTTATTTATATGCAAGCCAAAATCAATCTTCTGGCCAGAAGCTTCAACGTTCATCAAGTTACGTAAACTGCAGTGGGCTGGCCATGCAGAGCGAATGGAAGACAGAAGAATCCCCAAACGTGCTCTTAAAAGCAAAGCGAGTGGTAACCGGCCAGTAGGCAAACCACGCATGCGATGGGAAGACTCGGTTGATGAAGACAGCAAAGCCATTCTAAAAATTAGCAGCTGGAGGACGCGGTCTTTGGATCGAGACGATTGGAGGCGACGACTTCAGGAGGCCAGGGCCCGATTTGGGCTGTCGCGCCATTGATGATGAGGTATCCGACGATTAGAAAATCTCTGATGATACAAAGATCGCGCCGCTCGTGAATTTGCCTGAGACTCTCCATAAATGAATATGAAGTCTGCATATTCTTCATTCGAGTACTCAGGCATTTCGAAATTATTTTCTAAATTTTAGTGTTACCTTCTACTTTTAACAATGTAACTAAAACTGGTAAAAATATGAAGTAAGATTTGCTTTTATACGCTTTTCATTTTGCTAGGTACCCTATTAAAAAAGGCAAAGTGTTGTGCTGAAACTCATTTTAATTTAACTCATTTCCTCGATAATTTAAATACTAATTAAAGGACATTCCTCGATAATTTAAATAGTAATTAAAGGACACAAACAATATTTCAGTTTAACAACATTTCAGGTAGTTTTTTTTTAGAACGAGAGCTGCTTTATGGCATATTTTATTTTTAAGCCACATGTATTTTCGCTTATTACCTGGAAAATGGGAAAACCTAAGTCATAAGTACGTGTGCATCTTTTATAGGCAATATTATGCGTCATAAAAAAACAACATTAAAATGACATTTTTATTATGCGTTTTTTTGAGAAAAACTACATTGATCCCAGAATTTTGAGGGTAAAAGTATCAAAAATTTGTGGTCTGAAGGACTATTACACTAAATGGAAGGTAATTTGATTCCCTAAAAAACAAGTTATAATACTTTGAATTTCGATTATCACTTCTCAAGATATAGTGCTTTGAGTGAGTGAGGGTACAGGTCCGAAACAATTTTCTTGATCACCCTGTATCTCCGCGGATATTGAAAATTGACCATCTCCGTAGAACAATTTTTTTCTCAAAATATATGTAGGAATAACCCCTTACAAGGTGACGCACGGAGTACCAAACACCCTGTAGAGAAAATATGGGTCAACTTGAGGATGCATGGGAGGTCATGTGCTGGGGATGTAGGGGATAAAACTAGCTACTAAAAGATGATGCAGGGGATAAAACTAGCTACTAAAAGATAGTGCAATTATAACTCTATAAAAATATGGGACTGGCTGTGACCACCCTTCACTTAGCCAGCTCAGTAGTAAGAGTTGGATCATGTCGCCACCCCCATACAAATGTATAGACAATTTGTTCAGGGTTTGCAATGGAGATATAACCAAAACCAACCAATTCTTTAATGACTTTCTGTGTCACTATACTACTTATAGTAGCAAGGGAAAGTTAAGTTTAGTTATTTTAATTCTGATATTTTTTTTAATTTTAATAATTTTTAAAAATTACTGTTATATTATTAAATTCATAAATTTTTTTATTATTTTAACAACATTTACACCCATAAATGAACCCAACGAGATTTTTTTTATTTTTCATGCCAATGTGATAACATCTGGAAACCCAAAAAAAAAGCAAGCAGAAAGCAACCGGTCACTTTGATTTTTTTTGTGTTGAGCGTTTGCCACACGCACTACGCGCATATAACCGCCACCCTGCAATCTCTTTCATATGCTGGAATCTATTAATTAATACCTAGTTTCACTCTAGATGGAATCTGGGAGTATATTGTGTTTAACTTACCGTTAGTAACACGAAGAAATAATGCTCGCACAGAGCCGCTAAGGGTGCAGGAATAATTATTGGCTCTCGAAAATATCGATTTCGAGTGGCCGTCTGTCTGTCTACAACATAACTCTCAAACACTCTCGTTCTAAAATTTGTTTTATGTCATTTTTTGCAAAAAAGAAAGATTTTAATTTCGTTATTGGACTACATCCCCCACTCCTTCTACCCTCTCCCACACAAATTTCGTGAAATTTAAAGAAATTTATTTTTCTTCATAACTATTGAAGCTATCGACAATCAGTTCAAAGTATATTGATGTAAATATTATTAACGTCAAAAATAGTGATCCGACTCCCTAAGAACTTCTACCCCTTATTCGATTTTTCCTGCAACTAGCAAATCTAAAAAACTGAATTTTTATCAGATTTAATTTTATTGTAATTGCAATCAATTTTGACCAAAGTTAAAAAGAAATGCCGAAAAATTTTATTTTGATTCGTATTGTTGCGAGCTAGGGGTTCGCCTGATTCCAAAGAAAACTCAATTCGTTTTAAAATATAACGATAATTTATTTATTGCACTTTATACACAATTTCCCGATCACTTCACTAAATTCGCTCTAAAAACTTAATTCGCACAAACCAGGAACACCGGCGATCTATCACTTTCGCTTACTTACACCGATAGGTGTTTTCCATGAAACTGTCACTGAGTAACTCCTTCCTTGTCGTGAGCTCTGGCTATTTATAATGGATTTATCCGAGTCTCGAACCTTCTCTGGTGTATGTTTTTCTGCTTGGTTTGGACTATTCTGGAAGTTACTAGATGGCGTCGGGTGTCATTGTTTGTGTCTTTGAGAATTTACTAGAAGTTTTTACTATGGCCCTCTACATGTTGGAAGAATATTCTAAATAGTTCTGGCAGATTTGAGAGAGATCATTGCCAGATCTATAACATTACCCTCTCCTTAGTCCCTGTTCGTCCCGAACAGAGTCGTTCATTTCCGCAATGGCACCGTGGTACTTTGTTAGTCGGTCGAGATGTACCACTTTCATTTTTGTACGGGGTTTTTGATGTAATTGAATCCGATAGACGACATCGTTTAACCGGTTGATGATCTGGTAAGGGCCTTCCCAGTTGCGCTGTAGTTTCGGCGATCTGCCCTTCTGTCGTTTGGGATTGTATAGCCAAACTAAATCACCCTCTTGGAATCCTGATGAATTCGCCCGTTGATCATACCTCGTCTTCATGCGGTCGGTCGCCAAATCAATTTTATCTCTGACCAGGTTATAAATTGTGTTTAGTCGACATCGAAGATCCGAGACGTAATCTTTGGCATTCGTTGGTTGGTCTGGTGGCACTCCAAACATTAATTCCGCAGGGACTCGAATATTCCTTCCGAAAATGACGGGGTTTCTCCTGTTGTTGAATGCACCGATGTTCTGTAGGCCATTAAAAATAGAGGGATGTGCTGATCCCAGTCCTGTTGCCTCTCGCTGACGAGTTTGGATAGGTTTGAGTTCAATGTCCTATTGAAACGTTCCACCATTCCATCGGACTGTGGATGTAATGGAGTTGTCCTGGTTTTGTTTATTCCCAGCATTTGGCACACGTGTTTGAATATTTGAGATTCAAAATTGCGCCCTTGATCGGAGTGTAGTTCACGTGGAGCTCCAAATCTGCTCACCCAGTTGGTAACTATTTGTTCGGCGACGGTTACTGCTTCTTGGTTTGGAATTGCGTAGGCTTCAGGCCACTTGCTGAAATAATCAATGACCACTAGAATGTAGCGATTACCATTTTCTGATTCCGGTAATGGTCCAGCAATATCCACAGCAATTCTCTCAAATGGGATTCCCACGTTGTATTGTTGCATTTCTCCCCTGGATCTGCGGTGTGGGCCCTGACTTGATGCACACGTAGTACATTTACGGCACCAATTTTCGACATCATCTCGGAGATGGATCCAATAGAACCTTTCTCGTATCTTTGCTAAGGTTCTATTTACACCCAAATGCCCACCAGAGGTACCTCCATGATATTCCTTCAAAACCTCCTCGATTTTACAATGCGGGACGATGGTTTGCATGTGATATGATGTTCCGTCAGCGTTTTCCCATTTTCGTTTTAATAATCCGCCGTCTAGGTGAAAGGAGCTCCATTGTGCCCAATAACACTTTAAGGTTTCGCTGAATTGTGAGATGTCTTTCCACTCAGGCCGTTTCTTTTCGTCCTTCCATGCCATGATCGGAGAAATATCTGGATCTTTACGCTGGGCGTCTTCCAGTTCTTGCTGATTCCATCCAGTCTTTGGTTCGGTCGTTATCCTCTGAATGGTTTCTCCGGCTTCTTTTCCTTCTACACGGTGACAATGCTTGCAGTTCGGTGGACAAGGACGACGTGAAAGCGCATCGGCATTACCATGGATTCTTCCTTTTCGATGAACAATCTCGAAATCGTAGGATTCGAACCTTTCGATCCATCTGGCTACTTGGCCTTCGGGGTTCTTAAACTGAAGTAGCCATTTAAGCGATGCGTGATCCGTTCGAAGAAGGAACTTTTGACCATAGAGATATTTGTGAAAATGTTTTGTTGCTTCTACTATGGCTAGTAGCTCTCGGCGAGTTACGCAATAGTTCCTTTCTGATTTTGAGAGTACTCGGCTGTAGTAAGATAGCACTCTCTCCTGCCCATCGATCTCTTGTGATAGTACTGCTCCGATACCGACATTGCTGGCGTCAGTGTCTATGATGAAACCATGACCTGGTTTTGGATACGCCAGAACTGGGGAGTCGCAGAGTTGGTCTTTTATCCTCTCGAATGCTTCCTGGCACTGTTGACTCCATGTAAATGGCTTCCCTTTTTCTGTTAACTGATGCAGACAATTTCGCCGTGTTAGCAAAGTCTTTTACAAATCGTCGGTAATATGTCGCTAAGCCTAGGAAGCTGCGCAACTGGTGTTTATCACTCGGAGTAGGCCAATTTTTCACCGCCAGTATCTTCTCCAGATCTGTCTTTACGCCATCAGCTGAAACGATGTGACCCAAGTACTTGACTTCTGCACTAAACAAAGTGCACTTTTTCGGACTCAGCTTTAATTTTGCCGCTCGCAGCCGCTGGAAGACTTCCTGTAGATTTTTCAGATGTTCCTTGAATGTTCTGCCGATAACGATCACATCATCCAGGTAAACGAGACAAGTTTTCCAACTCAGGCCACGCAAAACGAATTCCATTAGTCTTTCAAACGTAGCTGGAGCATTGCACAAGCCAAATGGCATTACGATGAATTGCCACAGTCCACTGCCGACAGAGAATGCTGTTTTCTCTCTATCTTTTTCATCTATCTCCACTTGCCAGTAACCACTTTTCAGATCCAACGTCGAGAACCATTTAGCATCAGTCAGGGTGTCCATGATATCGTCGATTCTTGGTAGTGGATAGCTATCCTTTTTCGTAACATCATTCAGTCGCCTGTAGTCCACACAAAAACGGGTACTGCCGTCCTTCTTCTTTACCAGCACTACTGGCGATATCCACGGGCTCTTTGATTCTTCGATGATTCCCTGATGCTCCATAGTTTTGACCATTGAATTGACTTCTCCTTGTTTCGCTAATGGTACTCTTCTTGGAGGTTGACGTATCGGTGTAGCACTTCCGGTATCTATACGATGTTTCACTAAGTTTGTTCTGCCATAGTCGTCATCACCGGTGGAAAAGACGTCGCTAAATCCTTCGATTAGATCTACTGCTTGCTTGTGTTGTTCTCCTCTAAGGTTGCTTGACTGAAGAAGTGTTGATGTTACATTGTCCTTCCTTCTTGGCTTATTTTTAGAGGGTACGTTATGTGGTTCTGCCTTGTCGATACTCGTCACCGCCGATATTGGTTCACAGCTGCCAATTACATCTCCTTTCTTTACGCTGGTAGTGCTGTCCGCAACGTTCAGGACTCTTATTGGTACCATCATTCTCTCATTCCTTTTTACGAGCGTTTTTCCTAGTATCAGACTTCGTAATGCAGGTGTCGTTTCCGGTTCTATGAGGTAGAATCGGTGGTTCCCGGGATCACCATCGAGCTCTGCCCAAATAACATTCTCAGATGACTTTGGTATGTCCGCATCTTCGCATAATACAACTCGCAGCTTTGTTGTTTTGGAGGATGTTATTTCCATCGGGATTTCAATATTCCGCCACTTCATTATTCGTTGTCCTAAGTCCAGCTGGATACCGTGTGGTTTCAGAAAATCCATTCCAAGGATACACTCATCGGTAATGTCAGCTACCACGAATACATGCGAGAAGGTCAAATCCCCAAGTTGTATGTCACGAGCTATTTCTCCATGGACCGTTGTAGTTTCTCCTGTAGCAGTGCGAAGTGCGTACTTCTTGGTGTTGTGAAGCCAAGTACGATCTACGAGGTCAGATCTTAGCACTGACCGTGTTGCGCCTGTGTCGACTGTTATGATGCAGTTTAATTTGTCGACTCGACCACTCATACATAAGTCGTTTTCACAACGATGTAGTCGAGAAACTGCGATGATGGTTCCGGGGGCGTCGATTCTACCAGCCAACTTCTGCCCCATGAAGTTGGCCTTTACTCGTTTCCCGGACTGTCATTAGGCGAAGCGTGCTCTCGTGACGGTTCGCCCCTTCCTCCTCTTTGTTTAGCAGCGCAGCCGGAACAGTAGTTGATCGCTTTTCTGGGTTTGCGGCAGTCGCGTCTTAAGTGTCCTGCCTGTCCACAATTCCAGCATCGGGGAGCACCAGATCCTTCGCTCCGCTTGGTGTACTCGGCTTTCTGGAACACACATTCTTCTACTATTTCTCGAACTCGATAGTTACTCCGCGAGCTTTGCTTGGCAGCTTCGAACGTCAGCCCATATACTAAGGCTTCGCCAATCGTTTTCTTACCTGCCAGTTTTAACGCCTGTTGCAGCTCTCTGTCCTGTACAGCATTGTTAAATGCGAAAACAGCTGTATCGTTGCGTTGCTCTGTTTGCGCATTAGGCAGCGATAATAGTGTGAGTCGTTCAATATCGCGTGCCAGCTCTTGAAGTGTTTCGCCATTCTTTTGAGTTCGGTTGTACAGGTGAGTTTTGTAGATCTCTCGCATGTGGTCACTGCCGTAATGAAGATCCAATGTCCGGACTAACGTTGAAAAATCTTGTTGTTGCTCCTGCGGAATCGTTTGAAGAACTTCTGCTGGTGGGCCTCTTAACGCCAATATAAGAGCCGTTCCTCGTTCCAGATCATTCCAATGGTTGTTTCTTGCGGCAGCCTCAAATTGGGTCTTATAAATAGCCCACGGTGTTTGTCCATCGAAGATTGGAGCCTTGAGACCCTTGTGCGCAACGTGTTCTGTCTTGATGACGCCAGTCGCTTTGACGTTATCGAAGTCTCTTTTTAGCCGTTCGACTTCTTCTTCGAAGACTCGAAGTTTCTTCTCTACTTTTTCTTCTATTGCTTTACCCATGGTGTCTATTTTATTATTTTGTAGCTCCAATTTTTGGTTGAGGTCTTTTGAGGTCTGATCTAATTTTTGATTAATATCCGCCGATTGTTGCTCTAGTTTATGATTAATGTCCGCAGATTGTTGCTTAATGTCCGCAGATTGTTGTTTAATGTCCGCAGATTGTTGCTTAATGTCCACTGATTGTTGCTCTAATTTCTGATTCATATCCGCAGATTGTTGATCCAATTTGTGCATCATTTGTTGCATTAACTGTGTTAAGGCATCCGATGTACCAGAGCACTCCTCTTTACTAGCTTCTCCGATTTGGAACTCAAAAGTATCTGCATTCTCATCCTCAGCCTCAAGTGTCTCGATCATACGGCTGACAAGTTCAGACTTGCTCCCTGTCGTAGGTAACTCGCGTCTACTGAGCTCTTCCTTCAGCTCCGTTACTTTCAAGTCTTTTAAATAACGCGGCATTTTCACTACCGATTATTTCCAGTTTTTCCGCGATTCGAATTCACTTAAATTTACGTCACTGCTCACTAAATCACTCGAGATTATTCGATTTCACAAAATTCTCACTTGCCGTTCGAGAATTTTAGTTCCGCGATTTTACTTCGCTAATTAAAGTCACTTTTCACTAGAGCACTCGAGAATATTCGGTTTCACCAAATTCTCACTGTCCGCTCGAGAATTTTAGTTTGACTTTTCCGCTCTCACAAAATTATCCGTTTCGAGAATTTTTAATTTCACTCGCGATTTTTAACCCGAATTTATCCTTGAAATCCCACTCTTCTGACACCAATTGTTGCGAGCTAGGGGTTCGCCAGATTTCAAAGAAAACTCAATTCGTTTTAAAATATAACGATAATTTATTTATTGCACTTTATACACAATTTCCCGATCACTTCACTAAATTCGCTCTAAAAACTTAATTCGCACAAACCAGGAACACCGGCGATCTATCACTTTCGCTTACTTACACCGATAGGTGTTTTCCATGAAACTGTCACTGAGTAACTCCTTCCTTGTCGTGAGCTCTGGCTATTTATAATGGATTTATCCGAGTCTCGAACCTTCTCTGGTGTATGTTTTTCTGCTTGGTTTGGACTATTCTGGAAGTTACTAGATGGCGTCGGGTGTCATTGTTTGTGTCTTTGAGAATTTACTAGAAGTTTTTACTATGGCCCTCTACATGTTGGAAGAATATTCTAAATAGTTCTGGCAGATTTGAGAGAGATCATTGCCAGATCTATAACAGTATACTCCTTCTGCCTCCTGCCATACTTATTCATAATTTTGGTAATTGCATTAAATATATCGATTTCTATTAAAACTTAGAAAAAGTAGAAACTTTAAAGTTTACCAGAATTTTACCTTTAATAAATGCTAAAAAAATATTAACCTCGCTTCCCTTTTAGCCTCCTCCCATACAAATTTCGATATTAGAAATTCAAGAAAATAATTACTCCTTCCAACAAATACATATAAGAGTTATCGACTTTAAAATTGGAACGAAGTATGATAATAAGGATGTTGATAAACAGTTTCAAAATCATCCAAAATCTTCCGCTTCCTTAGTCACCTCTCACAAATGCCCCAGAAAAATATTATCCAATTTCTTTGAAAATTATGAAAGCTACAAACTTTAAATTCAATACGAAAAATTTTGCACACCACGTTCGGTGTCGTATACAAAAATTACATTGCTTCGATTGGAAACGAATAGGTTTAAAGTTCGGCAGATAAGGCGACATCTTTTTTTGGATGTCCTTACTTTTTTTTATTAAGAAAATAAAAACTAGTAGTTTAAGCTAAGGCTTGAATTAATTAATTATTCAACATTTTTAAAGCTTATATTTAATAAAAAAAAAAAGGTTGAAGGGTCTGTAAAAGTAGACGTCACTAAAATGTTTCTTCAAATTTTGGTCCGTTACCACACTAGAAAATAAAATGCCATCTAATGAAGGGATTGATCAGAATCAGCCAAAAATTCAATTCGATTTATTTTTCCGTTTTCTGTTTGTTGACAATTGGCGGAAAAACATCCCAATAGGGATTTTCGCAATCCATGCCCTTTTCCATTCGAAAAATCGTTCATTTTGACCTAAGAAATATGCAATGCATTCTAATACTTTAGAATGCATTGCATAAAGTAGCATTTTATTTAGGGAATTTGATATGCATTAAAAAGTCAGTGATCATTGTCAATATCATATCCCGTTGTTTCTAACACTCATGTAAAATTTTACAAGTTTGTTGCGAGAAAAAAATTCTTAAGCTATCGTACTTTTCCAGCAACAAAATTGGTTAAATTATTGCAACAGAGTTTAAAAGACTGAATTCATATCAAAAGCAGGATCCAATTTCTTCACATTTTTCATTATTAATTCAAAATGAATCGCTCCTTCAATATTAGAATACCTTCTCAAAGATTAATTTGTTCTCTATTGTTTTGCAACCACTCCATGATCGATTCTATTGCGACTATTATATTGTCGATTCTTTCGTCAGCCATTACATTATTCATTATTTTCCCTAGATTTCAATGTCGATTTGTAATGCAGAAAGTAGGGAAAACGGTTGCTTGTCTATGACATCGCAATGTAATATATGTTTTACGGCAGGAAGTAGCTGTAATAGCTTCATGGTAAGAATCATCGGTGCGGTAATGATTCCACTCCTTACTGGGATATTTAAGAATGACTATACAGTCTACACCTATTTTCACTAACACTTTGATCATTAGAACGCACCGTTTTTGTACTAAATTTTTTAGAACGCACCGTTTTTGTACTAAAATAGCAATGTGCCGGACTCTTACCGAGGAAGTTGCTCAGTTATACAGTGACTCCAATGCTCGCGATTTCAAAAATCTGACTTATTCTAAGAAGTAGTTACATTGCCGTCGACATACTCAAGCATTTCATTTCTACTTGACCGGCTTTTTTCACACTAGTGTCGATCTATTGGTCATTCCACCTGCAATCAAGGCATGCATATTACAAACGAGTTGAGTAACTGTTATTGATTCAAAAACCTGTATTCTTCACTACGAAACGTATTTTGAACCGATTCATTCTTCGCTTAAACTTCGTATATCCGTATCGTATTTCATTGAGAGACTCTGATACCCCTTTGGGTCTTACACGATCAGTTTTTTTTCTTTTCTTGATAAGAGACATGTCGCATATCGGCGTATTGCGTTCTTCGACTGGTTATGGGCTCGCAGCTCTATAGAATCTGAATATATGCCACGGTCCTTAACTAAATTCCCCTCAGTGGTTCTCGCACGTCGGTACTACTACGTGGGTTCTTTTTTATTTACGGTCGCTACTAGAAATTTTCCATTATCCACGTGTTCACCGGTCGAATATCTTCGGAAATCATTCATTGATTAAAATTCTTATCACCGGAAAAGTGCTAATGAGAACCTCAAATTAGTGATCTGCTGTGACTGAAGTATTCAATTTAAAAAGCTCTATAGGCTATGTTGAAAATCTGATCTTAAGATCATTTCAAGGTTCTGCCGGCTGTGCGTTTTATCACCATTTTTACACTACGTGTAAGTTCCGTGAGTTACATATTGTAGTTCTATTAAAATTATAGTTCGAAAATGTTTCTAATTTGCAATAATTGCAATAATTTGCATACGTTTTGATAATGTTTCGAATTGTTAAATCGACAAGTGTCCTCTTACAATTTTCTTATATAGTATGCTAAGATGGCGGACTTAGTTAACCGGTTTCAATGATGGAATGGCTGCATTTTGATATGTGTAATGAAAAAAACTGCATGCGAATAAAACATCTGATCGAGAATTATACGGCAAGTTCAACTAAACGGTTCTCTTTTACGAATACTAAATAAAAGCAATACAACACAAGATATCACAGACGAAATGTGACACTAATTTAAATGACAGTAAATTTGCTACAACGAGAGAAAGCTTTCGGTTCATGCGAACGAAATAAACTACAGTCACCGCACGATAAAGTGACAGTGCGGATAAGGCATAATATGGAATTTATTAAGCTATTTTAAGATCGACTCATGATCGTCTTTTAGTTTAAAATATCTGTTCATAAAAAAAGAATTTTAGTACAAGTTTTGTATTCACTATACACTATTGAATCAGGAATGGTTAATATGTATTCGACTGTGCAAATACAAAATGTGCTTCAATTCGATCGGTGCATTTGCAGATACCAAAGACTATAAATAATATAAGATATCGCAAGGCTATGGAAGAAATTTTACACCATTGAAATACTTTTAGATTGATGAAAAACACCCAAATATTGGAGTATCTAACATTATTTATCGTCTGAGACATGAGACTCATATGAATTTAAGAGCCATAAGAAAGAGTAGCGCCACTGGATTCCAGATTTTAGTCTGCTTGGTGCTGTTAGTGAGTTTCATTCACTTACACTTCTTATTTTATCAATCTTAATGACATTTCACCTAGAATCGACAAGTCGCTGTCAACAGGAGAAATACCATTGGGAAATGTCAATGAGAAATACAGTCAAACTTCCATAACTCGAATCGCCATTCTCCACAAAAATAGTTTGACTTATAGAGACTTCGAGTTATAGAACAGTTTATCAAAACCAGCGGATTTATTAAAAGACACTACAATTACTACATAAATTCAATTCACATTTTTATTTACTCCATATTAAGTACTACATACTACATAGTTACAGTGGGCTAAAATAATTAGTAATTTGTGACTGAAAATTCCCTTTTGCTTTATTATTTTCAATAAAAAGAGATTCCAGTTTATTTAATGCCTTATAGTGTTCATCAGTTGCGTTTTCATTCGTTTGTAAATATAGGTTCAAATTTCTCAAGGAATCCGCTATATCATTCGTACAAGGCTGTTGAATAAATTCTTCTTCGGAACCCTCGTCATCACTTTCCACTGCAGTTAAAGTCTGAGTCACTGATTCCGAATTATAATTCTCAATAATGTCATCATCTGTAAGGCAACCTTCTGTACAAATTTCATTGTCCATCTCAATATAATCATCAAGAGTAGAATTGGAAGTTATATTATTCAACGTTATCCATGCTTCGTAATCAGTTTGTATCAAGCTCCTTTCCTGATCATATTATTTAATAAAATTAAAGGTATGTTATCCTCTTCATCCCATGTAGAATGCTGACCAAATCCAGCTTTCTTAAAGCAATTCGCAATCGTTTGATTTTCGACGTCAATATCCCATGCTTTTATTATGTGGTTAATGCAATCCAGAAGTGTAATATCATGTTTGTTCTTTGTCTCTAAACGCTTTAATGCTTCTTTTAAGATTCTGCTTCGATAGTGACACTTTAAATTTTGAATTACTCCCTGGTCAAGCGGTTGCAATTTGAAGGTCATATTTGGTGGAAAAAAGCCAATTCAATAGATTTAAATTTTCTTTGTAAGTCTTTTGGATGGACAGGACAATTATCAATGAATAATAAGACTTTTCGTCCAGCGCGTAAAAATTGTTTAATTTGCAAATCCATTCTTCAAAAAGTTTTTTGGTCATCCACGCCCTGGAGTTTCATTTATAATCAACGTGTAGTAACTTATCCCCACTTCTGCCAATCAAGAGAATTTTCAATTTTTCTGTTCCATCTATATTTGTTGCCAACAATAATGTAACTCGCTGCTTACTATGTTTCCCTCCATGACATTTATCGCCCTTGAAAGTCAGTGTCTTATCTGGTAAGCATTTGAAGAACAGTCCTGTCTCGTCTGCATTGAAAATGTCGCGTTCATTATACTTTTTTAATAGATGGGGCAAAACGTCGGTTTTCCATTTATCGCTGTCCTCGTGGGTGTTGGGTTACTCATACAAGAAGTGATACAAATGTCCCATTCATGCACGTCAAAATGTCCCATCACTACAAAAAATATTGTTGTCCCACTTCAAAGTTTTTGTCCCACTTCAGAGCTTTTGTTGCATCTGAATTAAAAACATGCATTTGTATGGCTGCTGTACCAATACATTTGTAACACTCAAATCACACTCACTTCACCGGGTTTTGTCCCATGCATTTGTATGGCTGAAAGCAAAGCTCTCAGCATGGAAATATTACGAACCGGAGAACTCTGCACATGAATGACAGATTCTCTTCGATGGGAGAAACGATATTTAACTTTCATCGCACTTTTTTCGATTAAAAATCGATTGCACTGATATCAACGTGTAGTAATTACATGCTGAGCACTATTAATAAAGTATTTTGGAAAACTGAACTATTTTTAACACTGCATTTAAGAATAAACGCGATTCTTACGAAGCCCGCCGTGTCCGTTACATACAAAAGCTGGCGAACGGAACTGTCATTTTTATTGTGACTACAACTTGTTGTTGTTGGATTGACTTACATGGCTAGTATAGTGTTTTAACCCTAGTGAAACCGAATAAGTGTAAATAAGAATAACTGAAATAAATAAGAATGTATTTTTTTGTGATATTAATTAAGGAGATTTTGTATTTTAATTTTTAAAATTGAATAAGAATAAATAAAATAAAAAAGAATGTATATTATAAACACAACCCACAAATGCCACACCTAATAATACGTCATTTTACTACCGCATCTCAATAAGAAACGGTGTTAGTAGGGTTAAAATACTCTACGCGCACACATAAAAGCGCAATATACGTCATTTTGCGCTCATTTGCTACTATTGCTCCTCAAAAAGGCACATTGTATGAATGGGACGGACATTGTATGTATGAATGGGACATGGAGCTTTTGAATGGGACATTTGAGGTGGGACATTGTACCACCTCAAATTTCAAATGAGCCCCTCATACAAACATGGGACAAAAATTCTTGTCCTACCCAACACTACTCGTCACGAACATCACTGCTTTCACCGCATGCCTTTTTATGACACACACCATGCCTACAATTCAACATACATACGTATGACAATTTGATTAACCTTTTGTTAGTTAAATATTTGTTCATACCTTTGCTTCCATTTATCAAGCCAACCAGTGCTTGCCTTAAAATCGTTTTCTCCAAACCGCTTCGCAAATTCCAATGCTTTCTCCTTTAAAATTCCTACAGATGTGGGCACGTTTTGGTTTCTTGCTTCTTTAAACAAATCGAAAACTGCATTATTGACATTTTTAAATAGTGGATTTTTAATTCTTTTGCTGTATCCAGCACCAGATTCAACTGATGCGATAATTGTGTCCTTATTTTTTAAGATCGTTGAAACTGTACTCACCGGAACACCTTATTTAAAAGCTACATCCTTTTTCTTTAATCCTCTTTCTATTTCTTGAATTAATTTATACTTTTCGTCAATTGACAAACTTTTTAGAACACGTTTCGACGCCATGAAAGACCGATTTTGTGTTAATATACCGTAGTACGTAATACGTAATTGAACTCGTGTTCACTTACAACCACAACTGAAATGTGCACCAAGCGGCAACCTCATAAGACATTTCTTTATAAATAGCCGTCTTCCCGGGCTTTTCCGTTGTCGCGACCTTCTCATATCCTTGGCGGGAGCAGTGCAGGCCTTAATACTAATGCATTCCACTTATTCGTTTCCTAAATTTATTCACAATTTTCTACTTTATCACAGAGTTTTACTGTGGGGTTGCTTCGCTTTCAAAACGCCATCTCTGGGTGCTAGGTAGAATCTTCAAAAACCAAGCAAAACTGCATTGTGCCATCTGGTGACACCATGGTACGAAAGAGAAAAATGACAACCTCTCACGCATTTTGGTCTACGTAAATTTGTTAGTAGACCAAAATTTACCAAGTATTCTTATATGAAGTTGGCTCAGTATGCACAGAGCCATTAATCGGCAATAAACAACTCATTTTGACAAAGTGACTAAAAATTTGCGATTTCACAAAAAACTAGGAGGCCATCGGTCTGGATATATTAAATCTCCGTATGCGTATTGCCATCTATAGTACAGCTCTTCAACAACAGAAGTACTCCCATCCAGAGTACTACTAAACAAAGTATTACTCCTACTTCAACTTTACATACTACGTATGATGCATATAAAAAAGATGATAAATTAACAGATATCCAAATATAACAAAAAATTAATGTTTGAGCAACCGCAAGCTGATAAAAAGATTTGGAAGGCGATAGGTTTTTAGCCTCCCTTTCTTGTACTCCGCTGGATAAAAAGAATAATTTAATTTTGCTTTTCTCACCATAAATCAATATACCCGAATGTCGAGTTTCACCTTTCTATCTGTACTAGTATCGCCGGTGGCTGGAATTAGGCCAATTGTCTGTGTAAATTAACGAAAATCATTGTTTCAATATGAATTCGCCTAATATTAGGCATTCTTTAATCAGACAGTTTTCCGTTTCCACTATGCATTGGATTTACCGGCGATCGTCCGATCACCGAAGTAAATCAGCAAAGAACAACTGTAGTTCTGAAATGGGATCCAGCTTATATGTTCCCACTTTAATTTGCCTGCTTTAACTTCTTCTACAATGGCACTACAGCCCGAATCGGAGCTTGGCCTCCTGACATTTAGGTTCCTTAACATTTTTCATTACTTTTTGTGGAAGGGTTATTAGCCCTTCGCACAACCCTCTTTCTAGGAATTTTTCATTTTCGTGGATTGAGGTGACCAAAATATATCCAAGCAGGCAATGTGCTGGAATTACATATTGCGTCGACCGGAATTTGAACTCACGATCTTCGCATTACAGGACCAACACGCTACTCACTAGAAATTTTGTTTTTTCGCGTTTCATGACTAAATTAGCCTAAAAATGCAAAAAAAAATCCGTCCCGTCGAACGCCGTCCGCCCTACATATGGGCTCATATCTCCGAGACCGTTAAAGGTAGAATGTTCGTTTTTGGGCAGATTGTTGATTGCGGAAGTGAGCTCTAATTTCTAAATTTTGGGGGTGTTAGGGGTGGAAGGGGGAGGCGGGGGAGGGAAAGAGTCAAAACTACACTTGCTAATATTTCCACCAGGAATGCAGATAGGAAGCTGAAAATCAACAGATATATAGAGAGGGATGTGGGACAAACTACAAAAATATTTTAATTTGTTTATCCATCGGCGTCTGAAAAGGGGGGGAGCTAAAAACAAATTGTCGGCCGAATTGTTTTTTCAAATGATTATATCTTCGAAATTACTTATCATAAAAAATTCATATTTTGGGACCATTAAGGCGGCATATAGCTCCACCAGAATCAGCTTAGAGAGAGGCTAATTACTGCAAGGGTGAGGGTCAGGGGGGGGGGGCTAAAAAAAATCACTTAGAAATGAATAACTTAACTATCGCTTAAGCTATGTAATTGAAACTAATAATCTACACTAGCAAAAAACAAAAAAAATATAACCTGTGTAAATAATAGTAGTGGGGGGAAATAGAGAGCATTTTAAAAATGGTGCACTTTTCAAAATTACAAATTGTTATATCTCAAAATTGAGTACATATATTAAATTGAAAATTTGTTAAATTGTGGAACTAAATAATTATTAATTTTGGTAAAAATTTTGAGTTGAAAATTTTTGAATGAAATTTTAAGGTAGGAACTTGAAAATTTGCAAAATGTATTTAAAAAAATCCAGAGAGATATGAAATATTAACTGGTTGAATACCTTTAAAACTTCTACCCCTTCACATACAAAATTATTTTTTCGACCATTTTCAAGAAATCAATTATCACCTAACTATTAAAAGCTATCAATTTAAAATTTTGCTAAAAATAGTTGAAACAAAATTGCCTCAAAAGTTTTGAAATCGCGCATGCCCTTCTACCACCTCCCATACAAAAGTATGATTGTGGCCAATTTCATTAAATCAACTAATAACAAACAAATTAAAAGCTACGGAATTGAAATTTTGTACGAGCATCTTACAAGAGAAATAAAATAAAATTGCATCACAAATTTTATGATTCCCTTGCCCGCTCTACCCCCTCCCATATAATTGTTCGGTTTCGTGAATGTAGAATACACCGAATTTTATGAAAATTCTATGCAGCTTCGTTTATAAAACACATTCTATACAGCGAATATTGATCATGATTCAAGCAATTCTTCATAAAAACCCAAACTTGCATAATCGAAAGAAATATTGTTAAATTAATAACAGCCCTGCCCAAGAACCCCCTTTCACTTAGTCTGCCCTAACCACTCTAACCTGCATATTGACTTTCCATGCATACGCAACTTGTCCCAAAAATAATAAAGTTTCGCCCGACTTGTTGGCAATTTATTTGGTTTATGCACATCTATGTCACAGTACCTTTTTAATGATATAAGTTTCATTCCCCTCCTTTTATAAAAACTAAAAAAAGTCATCTACAATTTTAGATGCTCACGTATATTAATATGTAAGATTCGTAGTAAAGATATTAGCAAGCGTAGATTACAACGAAAAAAATGAATTTTCTATCTGTTAGTGTTTTGTTCGATTACAATATTTTATTATTAGAATAATACAGTAAACTTGAAGATAATTCTAACAATGATGCAAAATTAGTATAAGTACAAGGCCAGACTCGTGCAACAAGCAAACCATTTTCCAAGCCACTTGGCCTACGGAATATTCAAGTGCTTCAATGTTAGCATCTCGAACAAAGCAGACCCCGAACGAATCGATCAATGACACAGGCTCAGTGAAAAAATTATAATTGTATAAAAATTTGAATCCCTTGATGGTATCCTCTCCACGTATATTCTTACTATATAAATAAGTTTGAGAGGGATCATCGATTTAAGGTAACAATAGTTACTCCCTGGGACACTAGAGGCGCTTTATCATATTTATTTTGGCAAAGAAGAAGCCCTATACATTGGGTGTAGCCTAGTGGGTAGCGTGTTGGTCTACAATGCGAAAGTCGTGAGTTCAAATCCCGGTGGGCGTATAATTCCAGCACACTGCCTGCTTGGGTAAACCTTGGTCACCTCAATTTACGAAAACGAAAAACGCGTAAATAGAGGGTTGCGCGAAGGTCTAACAACCCTTCCACAATAAATAATGAAAAATGTTAAGGAGCGTGAAGTTCAGTAGCCCAAGGCCGGATTTAGGCTGTAGTGCCAGAGCGAAATTTAGAAAAGTCTCGGCCTTATTTCTGGGGTGTGTTTAACATCAAGAACTATGGGAGGCTTATAATTTAGAAAAGCAAATTTTGAAGGAATAATTTATCTTAAGGTGAACGAATTTCACAAAAGATAACCACTAAACTTACCACTCCACGAATGGGGAATTATGGAAGGGAATTTGCAGGTTTTGATTGTAATAGCCAGACTCTAGTCCGTCGTTAAAAAGTTATATAAATCTGCATGAAATGTTATTACTACGACTATAAGGATTACCAAGCTTATTATAGTCAAAAGTTTGATCTTAAGGTAACGTAAAGAGAATTTGAATAAATTTAAAGAACGCTGGTATTTGTGGCAAGCAACGGACGACCTGAAATTTTGGGGCTGATTTAATACTTGCCTGATATCCTCTTCGACTACCCCAACGCCTTCTAATGGTAAACATTCTAAATAAAATACATAACTCTTTTTCTTTTCGGTGCATCGACTTGCCTGAGCTATACTCAGCAATTAATTCTTTAAAATCGAAAACCACTAATATTGACATTCCAAAATTTATAAAATCTCTTCTCCCTCATAGATACCATAATATGCTACATATTTTAAGCACATGTTTATGCCAGGATGCCTTTCTTGGGAAGTTGCCTCAGTGTCCGATCGCTAAAACTAATTCTCCTAATGCAGTGACTGATTTCTGGCCTATTAACATTTGGCGCTTTTTGTCTTAAGTTCTCGAGAGAGTTATGTCCATTCAGCTGCAGGAGTTTTTAAAGTATGCGAGTTTATTGGCACGCTGGAAATCTGGGTGTCGACCGCAACATAGTTGTGAGTCGGCGCTTCTTATAGTAACTTCCGTCATTAGAGCCGCCATGAATTCGAATCTGGTAACATACCTAGTTCTATTGGATTTTCCTAAAGCCTTTAACCTTGTAGACCATGATATACTCCTTGACGAATTATCATCAGATTTCAATGTTATCCCTAGCACAATAAAACTTTTGCACAATTTCTTGTATGACCGCTGGTAGGAAGTGCGGGTTGGTGATGTCTCTTCTTCTCTGCCTCTCTTGCAGGGCATACCACAACTCTCTATACTGGATCCATTACTGATTGATAATATTGACGATATTCAGCTTTATTTGAGTAGTCTGGTGGGTCTTATTGAGAAAAAGTGAGAAAAAGTCACAGTGTATCGTAATCTTGAACTAATAAATTTGTCTAGTTTTATGAAAAATGGTGCATGTCTTGTTTTTAGTTCGATTGTTAAAAATTTTTTTGACTATGGCTTTTCGCTAGCATATTGCTGCTTAGTTTTTGACTCAGACTTGAAAAAACCTTAATAATTCCATTCTTCACGTATGTTAGTTTAATATTTCTTAAACTCGACTCTATTTCCTAACGTAAATTAGACATTACTTTTAATGATTGCAAACGCTTTGTATTTCTGTTGCGACGTTGTGATTACGTATCTCCCTGCAACCACGCTATACTCGGCTGTACGCTTTCGGTATACAATACTCCCTTGTTAATACGAACCCGGATAACACGAACATTCGGTTTACGCGAACCATTTCTTTTCCCCCATTAAATCCAATAGTTTCAAACCAAAAACCACCGTCTAGCACGAATTATTCGGGTAACACGAACTGCGCACTCTATTTTGTAACGCCAATACGAAAATGTCGATTAACACGAATTTTATGATTGACGATGGAAACGAAAAAAAAGAAAAGCCAAGGAGTCTTTGTTTACCGGGCAGTTTTGTTTATGCTTTTATGCTTAGACTTGCGATCTGCCCTTTATCGTTACTGTTTACTTTGAAGATTCGCTCTATTTCTATCGTGTCTTTATTAAGTTTATGAAGGGGAAATAAGTGCTAAGAAAAGTGTCCAAAGATCTATTGATCTTCCGATAAAGAGAAAAATTCTGGAAGAAGTGGAATGTGGTTTGATATCGAAAATGAAAATAGCGGAAAAATACAGTATCCCAAAATCAACTGCCGATTTCGGGAACACTAGTTAAAGAAAAAGCTAAAGAAATAAGTGATTCACTCGGATTCGAAAATTTTAAATGTAGCGATGGGTGGCTCTGGAGATTCCAAAAAAGATTTAAAATTGGGTCTCTTGTGGTGAGCGGAGAACTGAACCAGGTCAGTGAAAAAACCGTAAGCGAATGGCTAAAGGAATTTGAAGAAGTAAAGAAAAACTACGACGGCAAAGATATTTTTAACGTCGATGAGACGGGTGTACTACAACTTGCTGCCAGATCGTACTCTCGATTTTAAGGGAAACAAGTGCCACGGTAGCGGAAAAATAAGGAACGATTAACTGTAGTCATATGTTGCAATGATACAGGCTCCGAAAAGCTGAAATTATGGATTATTGGAAAATACCAAAACCCAAGATGTATGAACACAATAAATCGTCAGAATTTGCCATTTGAATACACCAACCAAAAATATGCTTGGGTTGATTCAACCTAATTTCGTTTATGGCTAATGTAAATTAAAAGGAAAATGGCAGGGAAAAATCGACACGTCCTGCTAACAATGTGTAACTGCAGCGCTCATAACATCTACGACTTGGAGCTGCCTAATCTGAAAGTCGTATTTTTCCCAGCAAATTGCACCAGTCGTCTCCAGCCATTGGACCAGGGAATCATTGCTGCTTTCAGGTGCCATTTTAAATCGCGACTTGCGTGAAACGCCATACTTTCCATTGAATCCGACCAGGCTCTTGTAAAATGGAACATCTTGCAAGCGATGAGAGCTATGACTGCTTCATGGAACAACGTTTCGCCAACAACCATATCGAATTGTTTCAAAAAAGCTTGGACCACCGTGAACTCGGACAATCCCATGGAAGTTGAACCAACATCTTCGCCTCTACTAAACCTGGAAATTATGATCGACGGACCAGAAGACTGGGAGAGACTCGTAGTGGCAACTGAACCACCTGTAGCTCCTACTTTTTCGGGGTTCCTTTCACTGGACTTAAACTTACCAGTGTGTAGTTTATCCGACGAAGAAGAACAGGAAAGAGAAGACCAAGAAGAAGAGGAAGAACAAGTGGTCGAGGAAATAAAGACGTCCAATCGAAGTGAAGTCATAACGGCATTGGAGATTTTACAAAGGCTTGCGAATACTTCTACCGAAAACCTAGATGTAAGTTTTGAAGACAATTTGGACAAGATAAGAAGAGAGTGCATTCGACAATTTCCAAAAACTTACCAACAAACCACAATTACCAACTTCCTGAAACACAGGTAGAAATATAAATTCGTACATATGTCATCGTATCCCATGTACATTATATAAGTGCTATCAAAAAAATATATTTTTTCTGTAGATGATCTATTTTTTCATTGAAATTTTTTGGGCAGAATGGATATAAACTGTGTTTAACTGCGTGGAGATAGATGCAGTAGGTGTGTAATATTCGGCTTCGGATAACACGAACCCAGTTCCCCTCTGCAGCTGGTGAACGTATTCAAAAGACTTTATCAGGTCAGGAAGAACATTGCGTTTTTTAAATAAATGCTTTTTTAATTCGAAACTCACGATCCCATAAAAATAATCAGTCATAAATTTTGTGTAAGCCATAACATGCAACAATACAATAAACATGTTCATTGCAAAAATAGTATAAGTCATTTGGAATGCAAAAAAATGGTACACTTCTGTTCATATTCAAGGAAAAACAAGGATTACTAGTTGTGCACTATTCGAAAGAATTTGAGAGGTAACAAATGCAATTATTGTACTATTACATATATATATGCCACCAAACATTGAATGCAAAATGTATCGCACTGATTTTAAAGTTTATAGCTTTCATAATTTTCTATGAAATTGGACATTGTTTTACTGAAAGCGGAGGATTTGTATAGGAGGTGGCAGAGGAAGTGGAACGTTTTGGTAGATTTTAAAACTGCTTATCAGTATCCTTATCGGCATCCTTATCACCATGCTTGAAACAAAGCAAAATTTTAAGATCGATAGCTCTCATATGTTCGAATGTTTGAATTTCTTATATATTAATTTATATGGGAGGGTGTAGAAGGAGTGAAGGGAAGTTCAAACTTTTGTTTTTTTTTGCATTGCTATAGATTAGGGGAAACATTCTGACAAAATTTGAAGTTTCTACTTTTTCGAGCTTTAATAAAATGCGTTATAATGCATTTACCAAAATTAGGCATTTGTATGAAAGGGGGTAGAAGGATTATACTGATCAAAACAAATTTCCATGATATTAAAAATATTTACACTATTATACTTGGCTCAAAATTTCAAACCGATAGCTTTACCGGTTTTGAAAAAAAAAATATTTAATTGAAATTACGAAATTGAATTTTTAAGTCAATAGTTTAAACAGTATCGGAGTAATATCAATTTCTATAAATTTCGTAATTTCATGAAATTTGTATGGGAGGGGTAGAAGGAGTTGGCGGATATAGCCCATTCACGAACTTAAAGTTTCTTTCGTTCTAAAAATGGCATGAAAGAAATTTCAGCGCGATAGCTCAAAACGTTCGAGGGTTATGTTGTAGAAAAACGGACAGACAGATATATAGACAGAGGGTCACCCGGAATCGAGGTTTTTGAGCGATAACAAATATTTCTGTACCCTTGGCGACTCTAGGCGAGCATAGAAACTGTAAGGCAAACATAATATACTCTCAGATTTAATCTAGAGTATAAAAACCGAGTTAGTTACAACAACCGAGTCGAAAATGTTTGGGACTAAGGGTGGGTTCAAAATTTTAATAAACTGGAATATTAAAAATGAAAATCAAAGCTTTGTTTTATTCTGTGTCTGGATAATTTGAATTCTTTTCAACGTGTCTTATCACTAATCAATTTATAAATTTAATCACTATATTTTCAGTGTTGTTTGGTGAAATTTTATAAAGTAAATGGGGAATTGATGCAACAACTTATCATTCGCGTACGATTTAAATCCTAATTGTATTCAGTGATAGCTGATCTTGATCAGTTTACTCAGAGTTGAAACATAAACACATTCCAGTAATTGCTTATTAAGTTAGAAACTCTAAATCAAGTTCACTAAAATAATGGGATGCCACTTAGCGTTATCTAAAATTAGCAGCAGTTAAAGCCTTGTATTGAAGAAATTGCAAAGCAATCTGCAAGTTCGCATTATAAATTTGATCTAATGACAAGCTGTGCACGTTTGATTTGAACTCAAAACATGAATTACACTTAATGACTCAAAACCCATACTTTAAGTTTATTTGAAATTTAAGGAAATAAATAACTATGTATTAGAAGATGAAATTCATACAAACTAATCCAAAAAAGTAATCAGGTACATTTTTTGTAAAGTTACACTTATCAAATTAACAATAATAAGAAATTAATTGTTGCGAAAATCGAGAATCAAGGGATCTATTAACCGAGTTTATTATTAGTAAAGTAAAATTGAAAAAAAGCCAGGGTGGAGTCTAGTGAGTAGCGTGTTGGTCTACAAGGCGAAGGTCGTGAGTTCAAATCCCAGTCGACGACGTATAATACCAGCGCACTGCCTACTTGGATGTACCTTGGTTACTTAAATCTATAAAAATTAAATAATTCGTAGATAGTGTGCGAAGTGCTAACAACCCTTCCGCAATAAGTAATGAAAATGTTAAGAACGCTGAAGTTCAGGAGGCCACGGCCTGATTTGGGTTGTAATGCCATTGCAGAGATAGAAGAAAATTGAAGGGAAAAGTTTCTGATTCTCCGAAACGAATTTCAAAACTTGAGGATGGTTCAATCAATATGGTGTTACTGAATGTGGCGTTTTCCAATGGCGAATACAACAGAGTCAACATTTTGTTGTTTTATTGTCGAAAACTCAAATTGGTGATTACTCACCAAATCTAACTACTACTACTACAATGGCGCTAGAGCCCAAATCGGACCTTGGCCTCCTGACATTCAGGTTCCTTAACATTTTTTTTATTGTGGAAGGGTTGTTAGCCCTTCGCACAACCCTCTTTCTACGAATTTTTCATTTTCGTAGATTGAGGTATCCAAGGTATTTCCAAGCAAGCAATGTGCTGGAATTATATATTGCGTCGACTGGGATTTGAAGTCACGACCTTCGCATTACAAGACCAACACGCTACCCACTAGGCTACACCCTAAATCTAACTATAACTATTATGAAATCTTAAATATCACGTTAATTTTTTCATTCAATAAAAGTTAATAAACAAAATTCTATTTACACTTTTCACAGATAAGATAATTCACCTACAAAAAAGTCTTAAATTATAAAAAAGAGAAAAAACAACAAAATGTCACAACCTTGCTATCTTGTCCTGGAAGATGGAACAATTATGGCCGGTGAATCATTCGGAGCGCAAGTCCCAAGCTCGGGTGAAGTTGTATTTCAAACCGGAATGGTTGGCTATCCGGAATCAATGACTGATCGCTCCTATCGAGCACAAATACTCGTTCTAACCTATCCGCTAGTAGGCAACTACGGAATTCCGTCCGACGACGAATGCGATGAGTATGGACTTCCGAAGCACTTCGAATGGACCGAAGGAATAACCCTATCCGGCCTAATTGTTGGTGAAATTTGTGTAACACCGTCGCATTGGCGTCAAAAAAAAACCCTCTCGCAATGGATGGAGGACGAGAAAATACCGGGAATTAGTGGTATCGATACACGAGCCTTAACTAAAAAAATTCGCGAGAACGGCTCGATTCTTGGACGAATCGTTCATCAATTGCCCAGTCCGAATTCCGATTATAAGTTCTTGGATCCGAACTTAAGAAATTTAGTTGCAGAATGTTCGATCAAGGAACCGATTGTATACAATCCGAATGGAATTCCGCGGATTTGTGCCATCGATTGCGGTCTGAAACTCAATCAGATTCGATGTTTCATATCGCGAGGAGCGCGAGTTGAATTGGTTCCGTGGAACTATGAGCTCGATTTGAATAGTTTCGATGGACTTTTCATAAGTAATGGACCGGGCGATCCCGAGAAATGTTCCGAGACTGTGAAGCAAATCAAACGGGTCTTGATGGTCGAGAAACCGATTTTCGGAATTTGTTTGGGACATCAACTTCTTGCGACCGCCATTGGATGTAAGACATTCAAAATGAAGTATGGAAACCGTGGTCATAACTTGCCGTGCGTTCATCACGATAGTGGACGATGTTTTATGACATCGCAAAATCATGGATTTGCTGTCGATGCTAACACTTTGCCAGCCGGATGGGAGCCTCTGTTTACGAATATTAACGATAATACCAATGAGGGTGTTATTCACAAGGAGAAGCCACTATTCTCGGTACAATTTCACCCCGAGCATTCAGCTGGACCGCAGGTATTTTTTCTTTTTCAAAAATAAGAACTACAGTATATCCATTGCTAATTTCCAGGATCTAGAACTTCTTTTTGATATCTTTCTGGACACTGTGAAACAGTACTCCTCAAAAGTAGTCACGAAAACTACAGTGAAGAGCGCCTTAGCCAAACTTCTGACCTACATTCCGACACCTGGTACAGTTCCGGAACAAAAACCACGTAAAGTTCTGATCCTGGGTTCGGGTGGTCTATCGATTGGTCAAGCCGGTGAATTCGACTATTCCGGATCGCAGGCTATCAAAGCTCTGAAGGAAGAGAAGATTCAAACAATATTAATCAATCCAAATATTGCTACGGTGCAGACTTCTAAAGGATTGGCCGACAAAGTCTATTTCCTTCCATTGACACCAGAATATGTCGAACAAGTCATCAAGGCGGAACGACCGAATGGAGTACTTCTGACTTTTGGCGGACAGACTGCTCTCAACTGTGGCGTAGAACTGGAACGAGCTGGAACTTTTGCCAAATACAACGTGAAAATAATGGGCACTCCCATTAAATCCATCATTGAGACGGAGGATCGGAAATTGTTTGCGGAGCGAGTGAATGAGATTGGTGAAAAAGTGGCACCATCCGAAGCGGTTACCTCTGTTGAAGAAGCGCTGGATGCTGCCAATCGGCTGGGATATCCTGTTATGGCTCGAGCTGCCTTCTCACTAGGAGGCCTGGGCTCGGGGTTTGCCAACAATCGCGAAGAACTTACATTACTTGCACATCAAGCTCTTTCCCATTCGAGCCAATTAATAATTGATAAATCCTTAAAGGGATGGAAGGAAGTCGAATACGAAGTGGTCCGAGATGCATATGATAACTGCATAACTGTATGTAATATGGAGAATTTGGATCCGCTTGGAATTCACACCGGCGAAAGCATAGTTGTGGCACCATCGCAAACGCTATCCAATTTGGAGTATAACATGCTGCGTACCACTGCTATCAATGTTATCAAACATTTCGGGGTGGTCGGTGAATGTAATATTCAGTACGCCTTAAATCCCTTTTCCGAGGAGTATTACATTATCGAAGTGAATGCCCGCCTTTCTAGGAGCTCGGCTCTAGCCAGCAAAGCAACCGGCTATCCTTTAGCCTATGTTGCAGCCAAACTTTCCTTGGGTATTCCGCTTCCAAAGATTCAAAATTCAGTTACGGGAGTAACAACAGCCTGCTTTGAACCAAGCTTGGATTACTGCGTGGTGAAAATACCACGTTGGGACTTGGCCAAATTCACCAGAGTTAGCAAGAATATCGGCAGCTCGATGAAGAGTGTCGGTGAAGTGATGGCAATCGGTCGGAAATTCGAAGAAGCTTTTCAGAAGGCCATACGAATGGTGGACGAATCTGTTAACGGGCTTGATCCTTATGTTAGCGAACTGAAGGAGGAGGAACTTATACAGCCGACGGATAAAAGGCCTTTCGTGTTGGCGGCAGCTCTGAAACAGAACTACACTATTGAAAAATTATACGAATTGACTAAGATCGATCCGTGGTTTTTGAATAAAATGAAGAATATTATCGACTATTTGAATTTGTTGGAGAAACAAGGCAACAATCTGAGCTACGATATATTGCTGAAGGCTAAGCAATTGGGCTTTTCGGATAAACAGATTGCAACAGCTGTGAAGAGTACGGATTTAGCGGTTCGACAGCATCGGGAAGAGATTGATGTAACACCGTTCGTTAAGCAAATCGATACAGTTGCAGGTGAGTGTTTTTTGTTGCTGATGGTAGTTGACTGATCAACCGGTTATCAACAATTGATTGCTGTTAAAAACATTTTCTAATGTAGTTTTGAATTTCCAGGTGAATGGCCGGCAACTACAAACTACCTGTACGTGACTTATAATGCATCATCGCATGACATAGATTTCCCCGGAGATTATACAATGGTGGTTGGATCCGGAGTCTATCGCATTGGTAGCTCTGTCGAATTTGATTGGTGTGCAGTTGGATGTCTTCGAGAGCTGCGCAAACTGGGCCGTTCAACCATTATGATAAATTACAATCCCGAAACGGTGTCCACCGACTACGATATGTGCGATCGGTTATATTTTGAGGAAATCTCCTTCGAAGTAGTCATGGACATCTATCAAATCGAAAATCCAGAAGGAATCATCCTTTCAATGGGTGGACAACTTCCGAACAATATTGCAATGGATTTGCATCGGCAGCAAGCACGAGTATTGGGCACATCACCCGAATCGATCGATAGTGCTGAGAATCGTTTTAAATTCTCTCGAATGTTAGACCGGAAGGGAATTCTTCAGCCCAGATGGAAGGAGCTGACAAATTTGAAATCCGCAATTGATTTTTGCGATGAAGTAGGCTATCCATGTTTAGTACGGCCATCGTATGTTCTATCGGGTGCCGCGATGAATGTTGCCTACTCGAATCAGGATCTTGAAGCCTACCTGAATGCTGCTTCGTTTGTCTCGAAGGAACATCCCGTCGTTATCTCGAAATTCTTAACAGAAGCTAAAGAAATCGATGTCGATGCAGTGGCATCCGATGGCGAGATTCTATGCATGGCCGTTTCCGAGCACGTGGAAAATGCTGGAGTACATTCGGGCGATGCTACGCTAGTAACTCCTCCGCAGGATATAAATAGCGAAACTTTAGAGAAAATCCGAGAAATCGTTAGAGATCTGGCGGCATTGCTGGACGTTACAGGTCCGTTTAATATGCAATTGATTGCCAAAAATAATGAACTGAAAGTTATCGAATGTAATGTTCGAGTTTCACGATCCTTTCCGTTTGTTTCGAAAACTCTGAACTATGACTTTGTAGCTATGGCTACACGAGTAATAATTGGTTTGGCTGTGGAGCCAGTGGAAGTGCTCCACGGATGTGGAAAGGTAGGCGTGAAAGTACCACAGTTCAGTTTTTCTCGTTTGGCTGGAGCCGACGTTCAGTTGGGAGTTGAAATGGCCTCGACAGGGGAGGTTGCGTGTTTCGGTGATAATCGGTATGAAGCGTATTTGAAGGCGATGATGTCGACCGGATTTCAAATTCCGAAAAAGGCGATTCTTTTGTCGATAGGAAGCTTTAAGGTATTGTAATCATTCGGGTTGATCAAATTTGAGTTTAATATTTTTTTTTTAGCATAAAGTGGAACTTCTGCCATCCATAAGAGAGCTATCAAAAATGGGCTATAAATTATACGCTTCGATGGGAACTGGCGATTTCTATGCCGAACATGGTGTTGATGTGAGTAGACATTTATTTTATGATTTCTAAATAATCTTTGGGTTTTTTCTGCTTTGTATCGCCAACCATAAATTATGATCGGTAGTAAAGATCTCGCTGGAACAGTAATCAAAAGTTATTTCAGCTTATTTTTTGTTTGATAATTTTTTAGCGCTTAAAATTTTACTGAAATTTCTTGGTAGGATATTTTTCAGGGATGATTCAAGATAAATCTAATTGGCAAAAAATTTATCTGAAATATCTAAAAAAAAAACGTGATTCGAAAAAAACCATCTGGAAAATCAAATACCTAGAAAAACCCACGCGGAAAAAAAACCTAACTGGAAAAAAGGCTCAAATGCATTGAGGAACGTATGGATTTCAAATAAATAGTTGAGGGAGACGCATTCCTGAAGATTAAACTTCTTCCGTAAATTGTTGATAAGTCGATTTTATAACACAACAACAAGCAACTACTGCAAACAAAAACTTATTTTATTGTCCGGAAAACATTCTTTTCGATCGTTTGTTCCCTATCTTAGTAACAAGAGATAAGTACACGCTTAATTGCAAAGCAATTATTTAATGAAGCACTTGAATTTATTGTTCTTTATTAGAACCACATTGGATATCTATGACTTGCAAATCAAAGACTTTACCTTAGTCATATTTATTATTGATAAATTAACGTCATCCTTTTGTTTTGAATTGTGATTAATGATCATAAAAATACTTGCTCGTACCTTACCAACATTATTATGTCAATACACTTTTAATAACGGTCATAAATAAATACCCTTATTTGCTATCTTAATAGTTGTCTTCAATCGAATCAAATCCATCTTATCGTGTCCAATTTGCTTTATTTAATATCTCATTTATCCGATAAGTGTATAAAGATAAACTGCATTGTAATTTATCACTAATAGCTTTTTTTATTATTTCATAAATAAATTATTAGATTAGAGCTAAATTTTTTTCGTCTTCCTTCTAAAGGATATGCTTAAGGTAAATCTCTCATAATTCAGTCGAATCCCCGTAAATTTCGTCATCGGAATTCGAATCGAAGGAGGCAATTTTAATTTCAGTCTTTCGGGGTGCTTTTACAGGACTTCTGATCGTAATGCGGTTTTTCGGAATCGAGTCGTCGACGCTCGATTGCTTAATGATTCCATTCAGTTTTAGCGTGATGTCGGTTGGTGGAGGCGGTGGGGGCGGTGGCGAATGGACCTGGACTGAAGTAGCGAAAAACTCGCGTGGCTCAATAAATGAGGTTTCCTTAAATTGTACAGATTTCCGAGGATTATCGATCTTTTTCGATGACGTTTCATCTTTGAGTTTCTCCTGTTTTATCGTTACTACGTCGATATTCGTGTAAGGATCGACCCTTCCGTTCCGTAGTTTACCATTCGTATTGGCCTGATGAAACGATTTGATTGGCTCCAAGCTTATTCGTCGGGGCAGTTCGGGTCCGGACTCTGTTTCGTTTTTCATTGCTGTTCGCACAATACCACGTATCTGATCGATACTTTCGTTATGCTTTTTAGCAGTATCGTGCTGCGTGAACTCATTCAGGAGACTACACAATCGAGATGCTTGATCTAAATAGATCGTTGCCTGATTGAATGATTGATAGGAGAATGAATTCTTGGCAATTAGAATGAAGTGATTAATGAATAATTCAATAAGAAATGAATGTCGTAGATCGTCGAGAGCTTTACGAAGGTGCAATTTCGATTGAGGTCGTTTGACTTTCTCAAGACTGCCAGGGATGATAAACTGAAAAGACAAAAGGCACATTATTACAAAAGCAATTTCAATCATTAGTTTAAAAGAGGTTATCAAATCCTCTTCGTTATCAACGAAAACAATTCTATAAAACCGAAATCGGTCGTTCGGTAACTACAAGACGAAAATATCAACATTTCATTAAACATACCTCAAGATCAATAGAATCAATCGATTGCCTTTTAGCTTTCTCTGTTTCCAGTTTTTTCCTCAATTTCGCTCGCTCCTTTCGCTTCAATTTCTTCGTTCGTCGTCTTTTACTCTCATCGAATTTCTCCTTCTTTTGCGAATAGCCAATTAATCCTTGCAGCTTATCCGTCTCGTCTTCGGAGTCATCATCGTCATCACTATTATCCGATATAATCGCTGACTTCATTATATTCTCCAGAACTTTATTCGTTCGCGAACTCTTTGCCGATCTATTAATGACTGTAACAGGATTATCGACTACAATAATCGAATACAGCTCCTTGTAATGAAGTTTCGGGCAGAAATTCTGCAACGATTGAATGTTTCGATAGGCCATCATAATATGCATCACAGGATTTTGTACGATTTGAAAAATGATCTGATGTAGATCGGCCTTAGCCTTTTCCGGGATATTTTCGAAGAGATTTCGATCGGGCAGGAAATAGTCACGCAGTCGTTTACACGAAATACACTCCAGGAATGACTTAAGGAAACGTATCAGGACTTCGCCTAAATACTCTTCGGGCCAGGCTCCGTAGTTCTTCTCGCATTGCGAAAATAAATGCGCTCGCAGATGATCGAAGGAGAACATGTATGTGTCCTTTTTCTGCTGTGGCTCTATAAACGTCTTAACCAAAGCCTTCGATATCATAAAGATTTTGATTTGAGTACTAGTTAGGCAGGATTCTAAGTAGCGTTCGGCTTTTGGGAAAACTATTTTCCATTCCAGCTCGCGAAATGGATTTTTGCCCCGTTTGGGAGCATAGCCAAGCGGTATTACATGACAGCCGAAGGACACTATTCTGTGCACCATTGATTGATTTGGCCACTGAAACTGTTGACCCGTGATGGGATTCTCGTGGATTGGTCTTTGTCGACGCTGCCATTCGAAGGCACATGATGGCCATGGGCAGAAAATTGCAGGTATTACCTCATAACCAGTCGTGTAGATGGAAGCTCCACGCCACGTGGCTGTTTCAAGCTCCTTATGCGATATTCCCAGGTCCAATGATAATCTATCTCTAAGCTGCTTGGCAAAATAGCATAGAAACGCCTTAGAGTTCAGGTATTTTGTTTTATCGGGCGAATATTCTCGATATTCTCGCTCCTCGGTATCCGACGAATTGTACTCTAAATATGTCGGCAATCCACTAATACAGAACCCTGGTATACCGGAACTACTGGCTTCTGCAGTTTCATAATTTGTTGTAGTGAGTTGACTGAGTGGTCTATGAGTATTCAGATTTGCAATGTATGCATAGTCGTATTCTGAACTGGAAGGATTCGTAACCGTACTGGAAGAACTCCTCCCGCCATTCATATGTCGCGTACCAGAGTACAGGTCATCCGAAGAATCATCATCTTCCGACGAACTACTACTACTAATTTCATGTTTATTGCCTCGACCGTTAGTCATCTTAGTCCTACGCTTCCTTCGTTTCTCAGGCTGAACGCTCATCTTCTTTTTCCCAATTTCCCATAATTTTAATCGGACATAGCCTTTCCAATTTTCCGCTTTCATATTCTGAGTATCTAGAACTACTTTGCAAGTTGGCGATATCGAAGCGTAGTTCGTGTCATCCGGTTTCAAAATCTCGATATTCTCGTGAACCACGTATATTGTTTGTACTTGAAGGGCAGATGACTCGTTCTTGTAGCAACCATGTCTGTAATTGAATAACAACGATTTCGAAGTTTTATTGGACGATAGGAAAATCTACGAGGAAAATTGAATTAGATAGGTATCAGCGCTAATGAGACACGTTTACGACAAGCTTCGATAATAAAGTGGTATAAAAATGTATTATGTCGCGACATCATCTCCATCTTGATACTATGCTGTTATCAAAGTGGTAACAAGTTCATTTATCGTTGTTAGAATTTATTTATCATTGTGTAGTACGTAAATGTGCTCGCATGCTAAAGTTAGAAGCTGATAAGGATATATATGTATAAATTTGTGTTGAATTACATACTTTGCTCTGAAACGCAACCGGCGGTCAACCATATCATCAAGGACGTTGGGCAAAATTATTGAGTGCTTTTCTAAGTTTCTATTTCTATCACTTTCTCTTCGGAAGTTTCTTTCGATGGCTTCCGACTTCTCTCTGTAAGGAAATAAAAATGCGAAATTTTATCAGTTTGTTAGTTATGCAGGAAATAAATAATACAAAATGCACGGTGAAAATACAATAATCATCGAGCGAGGCTTCTTCAGAGTGAAAATGTAGGGAGGCTAGCGATTTCGATTGAAGTCATTGATAGGAAGCGAAAACCTCTTAGCATCATTTAATGGTTATGTTCTGTAAAATTTAAAATATATACATTAACCGAGAGAGTTAATAATTTTTTTGGAGGTGACGGCTATCATAAGGTGACGATAGGGAAAATTGCATATTTATACAATAATTTTTAGGGAAGTTCGTTTATTATACCACAAATAAACTGCCAACAAGTCGGGCGAAACTTTATTATTCTTGGGACAAGTTGCGGATGAGTGGAAAGTCAATATGCAGGTTAGAGTGGTAAGGGAAGGCTAAGTGAAAGGGAGTTCTTGGGCAGGACTGTTAACAATATTTCATTCGTTTCTGTAAGTTTGGTTTTTATGAGGGGAGGAGTAGGGGTAATAGTAAGGGTGGGTGGATGTTAATAGCTTTTTAATTAGTTGCTTGAATCACGTCCAATATTCTCTGTATAGAATGTGTTTCATAGACGAAGTTGCATAGAATTTTCATAAAATTCGGTGTATTTTACATTCACGAAACCGAACATTTGTATGGGAGGGGGTAGAGAATATAGAGGAATCGTAAAATTTGATACGCAGTTTTATTTCGCGTCTCTTGTAAGGTGCTTGTATAGAATTTCAAGTTCGTAGCTTTTAGTTTGTTGGTTATTAGTTGATTTAATGAAATTGGTCGAAATCATAGTTTTGTATGGGAGGGGGTAGAAGCGCAAGCGCGATTTCAAAACTTTTAAAGCAACTTCATTTGAATTATTTTTATAAGTTTTTATGCTAAATTTGAAAATGATAGCTTTTAAGAGTTAGCTGATAACTGATTTCTTAAAAATGCTCGAAAAAATAATTTTGTATGGGAGAGGGTAGAGGAGGTAGGGGAATCGTAAAACTTGTGATGCAATTTTCTTTTATTTTTATTGTGACGTGCTCGTACGAAATTTCAAGTTCGTAGCTTTTAATTTGCTGGTTATTAGTTGATTTAATGAAATTAGTCGAAATCATACTTTTGTATGGGAGGGGGTAGAAGGTCAAGCGCGATTTTAAAACTTTTAACGCAATTTCATTTTAATTATTTTTGTTAGTTGTTATGCAAAATTTCAAATTGATAGCTTTCAATAGTTAGGTGATAATTGATTTCTTGAAAATGGTCGAAAAAATAATTTTGTATGGGAGGGGGTAGAAGTGTTAAAGGTTTTCGACCAGTTAATAATTCGTATATTTAGGGATTTTTTTTAAATGCATTTCGCAAGTTTTCAAATTTCTACCTTAAAATTTCACTCAAAAATTTTCAGTTTATGTGTTTTTTTCAATGCACATGAAACACCTTGTGCACGTTAGACCGGGGGGGTCGGTTTATAACAAATATGGATCATGTTATTATTATTTTTCTATGTGGATTAAATATAGGTATTCACATGCAAAATTTAAACTTTGTATCTTTTACCAGAGCCCTAAAAAAATCACTCAAAGTTTTCGATATTTTTGCTTATTACCTCCCTCCCCTTTCACCTCCCAACTTAAAATTTTTACCACAATTAACCATTATGTAGTTCTACAGTCTGACAAATTTTTGATTTGATATCTGTACTATTTTTGGAGATATAAGGATTTGTAATTTTGAAAAGTGCGCCATTTTTGAAATGCTCCCCATTTCCCCCCACTAATATTATTTCAACATGTTATATTTTTTTTGTATTTGTCTAGTATAGCTTAATATAAGTTTAAAGTTTCAATTACATAGTTTCAATTACATAGCTTAAGAGATAGTTGAGATATTAATTTTTAAGTGTTTTTCTTTGCACCCCCCTGACCCTCCCCCTTACAATAATTTGCCGCTTTCTAAGCTGGTTCCGATGAAACTATATGCCACCTTGACGGTCTCTAAATATGATTTTGTTACGATAAGTAATTTCGAAGATATAATCATTTGAAAAAAAAATTCGGCCGACAATTGGTTCTAAGCCCCCCCCTTTTCGCACCCCAATGGATAAAAAAATTAAATTATTTTTAAAAGTTGTCATACAGACCCCTCTATATTAATGTTGAGTTTTAGCTTCCTAGCTGTTACCATGGTTGAGATATTTGAATTCGTATTTTTCGGTTTAAGCGCTCCCCCCGCCTCCCCCTGAACCCGTATACCCCCGAAAATGGGTATCCGCCTGAGATCCGCAACTATCTACAATCCCCCCAAAAATGAGCTTTCTATCTTGAAGGGTTTGGGAGTCAATGTGCGCTGAGCGTACACGTCGGCGTACGGCGGACGGCGTACAGACAGACGGATTTTTTTTTTGCATTTTTAGGCTAATTTAGTCATGAAACGCGAAAAAAAAAATTTCAGGGTAGCAAACTTTTTTTTTTTCTTGTGTCGATCACAATACTTTATTATTATAATAATAAAGTAATAGCGCATGCACCCGTGCTTCGCGTAATCACATCTTATCACGTACTTTGCACGGGTCTTTTTAAAGAGAAGTAAGAGAGAGGTGTCAATTTTTATTAAAGGCACGCAAGGATATATCACCATATCGATGGTGATTCCGAAGCGGAAGAAAACCGAACCAGTTTTCCGATAGCTCAGACTTAGGGTGTAGCCTAGTGGGTAGCGTGTTTGGTTTGCAATACGAAGGTCGTGAGCTCAAATCCCGGTCGACGCATAATTCCAGCACACTACTTGCTTGAATATACCTTGGTTACCTCAATCTACGAAAATGAAAAATTCGTAGATGGATGGTTGTGCGAAGAGCTAACAACTCTTCCGCAATAAATAATGAAAGTGTTAAGGAACCTGAAGATCAGGAGGCCAAGGCCCCATTTGGGCTGTAGCGCCATTGAAGAAGGAGAAGAAGATGTATACATTAACCGAGAGAGTTAAGAATTTTTTTGGAGGTGACGGCTATCATAAGGTGACGATAGGGAAAATTGCATATTTATACAATAATTTTTAGGGAAGTTCGTTTATTGTACCACAACTAGCGCATGCACTCGCGCTTCGCGTAATCACATTTTCTCACGTGCTTTGCACGGGTCTTTTTTAAGAAAAGTAAGAGAGAGGTCTCAATTTTTATTAAAGTCACGCCAGGATATATCAGCATATCGATGGTGATTCCGAAGCGGAAGAAAACCGAACCAGTTTTCCGATAGCTCAAACTTTATTGCCCGGTCCGCAATATACCGAAATCTACGGTTGTTCGACCAGTACGTGTTCCGGTCGGATTCGTTTGTGAGAAACAGTATATCGCCTTAACTGCAACCGCCCACACAGTGATCAGACCATCGATGCTATCGTATTCCTGTTGCAACATAAAGTCAAAAATTTTCGAGCTACCAAGCTCTTGCCACGGACCGCTAGTGGTCAACGACATTTCCTATACCATCTTCTTCGTTGAATGTAATCCATGAACTACTTAACACCGTGATATGAAGTTCATCACGATGGACTCCACCCAAAGCATGAAAATATACAATCCAATCGGACACCCATTGCCAGTGCATCAAAAGTAGTTTTGTGTGTGTTTGCTTCGTTTATGCTCTCCGCTAATATCGCTCCACATGTGTCGATCAGTCAGCAATCTGGTACTACAACTCCAAGAGAGGACTTAACAACGCTGGAGGCACTCTGCCCCGCGACTAATCGCAACTCAGCTCTTCCTGCGATTACCGGCTGGCCGCGAAAGAACTTGCCTCGCCAACTAGTTTTGCGATGATCGCATTTAGACCTCGCAGCTACTTCGATATCCTTCTTAGGGCTGCCGTCGATACTCCCTCCGCCACGATGACGTCCTCTATCCCTGAGGTGAATCCAGCGATCTAGTGGTAGTACTTATCGTTGCACTTCACCTGGTCCGTCATCCTTTTCTCACCTCGAACCTTCTTGCTCGATTCCTTCGCTTCCGGTGCCCGTTTGGACACCTCAGCCTCTCCACCACGAGCTCTCCAGAGCTTAGAATAGGTGCCTTCGCTGCTTCTACTCTTTCCCTCTCTCCTTCATGGCCTCAGTCAGAATCGCCCCAATATTTAACCGGGGAAATCCCGGTCACTCTCATCGTGCATGGAATCGGAGTCGGACCTTTTCTCCGTCATCTTAATGGCCAAAGCCGGAACTTTTCTTGACCTCAGGACTACACCCCATTCTCCGTCGAGGACTCGACATGGAAAGCCTTATCCTTCTTCTTATCCTTTACACTTTTTCCCTTTTTGGGCCGAAAGACCTTACGCGGCATAATATAAGGTTATCCAATAAGAGGTGTTATTCCCGTAAAAGATCAATGGTTTCGGTGCTTGTGTGGCACGTAGCGCCGTCTTGTTGAAAGTAAACGTTGTCCAGATCAATATCATCCAATTCCGGCCATAAAAAATCATTAATCATCTCTCGATAGCGCTCCATTCACCGTAACTGTTGCTCCAGCCTCATTTTCGAAAAGTAAGGTCCAATGACCCCGCCGGACCATAAACCGCACCAAACAGTCAGACGTTGAGGATGGAGAGGCTTTTCAACAATAACTCTTGGGTTTTCCGAGCTCCAGATGCGACAGTTTTGCTTGTTGACGTAGCCACGGAGGTGGAAATGGGCCTCATCAGTCAAGAATAGTGAATTTTAACAATGTGAATTTTAATAATTTCAATGCGTTGTTGAAGCGTGTATCGTTCCATTTTTATTAATGGCGCAGTTTTTACTTGTCAAATGTCAAAAAATGACAGCTTCAAAAGTGACTATAGTCTGAAATTACCCTCTGGTTGTTAAAGGATTAACTTCCCACCACTGAAAATTGACCATAAGTATCAGTATGATAAGCCGTTTGGGAAAAAAATGTTCCAATAAGACTGCTTGGCCGTATTTCTAATATGTGCTGTGGCTTAAAAATACCCAAAACGGCCGGGAACACGTAAATACCCCCTGGGCCTCATAAGGTCCCTCTGATCGCGAAATGTTTAAAACATCCCACTCCTGTTCAACGGGCTAACAAAATCCAATCTTTTGTATTCCCAACAAATTAGGGACCAAAAGTGAAGAGACCTATGGGTTAAGTGGAAAGTGGAAAATTTTTGACTTACTGACATAGACATATTTATTTAATTGAATTGAAGCCATTTTTATCCATTTTTATTTTCTTTAGTAAGCAACTTTTAATATAATTCATTAAAACTAAGTGGTGATATGGTCTTCGATGTGAAGGTCTTGATCGTTTTTTTCTGTCCAGCTTGAGGTGTAGATGGAAACCTTCCCTAACGTTTCGCACAACATCTAACCAAAGTTTCTTCACAATCGGATGAATGGTATAAAAACGCATACGATAGATACAAACATACATTCTTTTTTATTGTATACTAGCAAACGCCCGCGACTTCGTCCGCGTAAAAATAGCAATAATAAGCAATTTTTGAGAGTGTAGTTAGTAATACATTATGTGGGATACATAATCTACTTACTTTAATGGCTCTTTGAAGAAAATGGTTTGTATGTTGTTGGAATCAGAACCATAAATTATTAAGAATGAAAACATGATACTCCCATTTTTATGGGACAGGCTCGTGATCAAATCAAACCCGTGATTCGAGATCATATACGTGTTGAAAAGCGTTAAGGACATGTGAATAATTGTAGCTGATTTTATTTAAAAAAAAAGAAATAAAATAACATTAAGCTTAAAAACATAACAGGACTACGATTGTGCGTAAAGCCCAATCATACGATACTATGTAGAGATGAAATCGAAATTTTTGCGGTGTTAAGAAATTTTGTATAGGGAGTGGTAGAAAGGGTGACAGCATTGAACTAATTTGTTTCACATCATGCTAGAGTAGCTATAAAAAGGTTTTGTACCAAATTTAAGCTTCAAAAATTGAGTAGGTACTGACAAACTTAGTTCATTGAATTTAATGAAATTGTGCAATTTGTATGGGAGGTGGTAGAAGGAGAGGGGGGTTTTTGGTGATTTTTCGAGAAACAACTATAACTATCATGCAATTGATATACTTTAGATTTCAGATCTGTATCATTAATATTTTTCAAGAAAATCGAATTATTGTATAGTCGTGGAATGTGTCTCATTGTATGGGAGGGGGAAGAAGGAGGGAAGCTACTCGGTTAAGTTTTTTCCCAATGTTACTAATAATGCTAATTAAGGATTAAATCCAAATTTTTACCTCGATGAAATTTAAATGTACTGAGAAAATTCGTTACACGTACTGAGAAATTTGGTGTAAAATAATTCATGAAAAAGTGTGGTTTGTATGGGAGGTGGTGAAAGGAGTGAGGAAACTCAAATAGTTGGAAACCAAAAGACTGTATTTATAATAGAAATAATATATTCCAAATTTCAAATTAATAGCTTTTATGGTTTCCAAGAAAATTTGATTAATATATATTTTGAAAATGAGTCACTTTGTATGGGAGGGGGTAGAAGGCGTGAGGGGAGTGAAATGAAACCAAGTGCAGATTTCATTCCGATGGACACCTAACAAACTGTGCAAGTTTCATTACAATCGGTTCAGCCGTTTGCGCGTGAAAAGCGGTCGGACAGACAGACAGACAGACAGACAGACAGATAGACAGACAAAAATTTCAAAAATGTGTTTTTATGCTTAGTTAGTGCTAAAATAACTCAAAAAACTAACTTATAGCCATTTATAAGCAAATTACAGACAGACACTACAATTATATTACTATGTATAGATATTTCACAATGTGTTCGTTATACTCTCGACAGACGATAATAGTTAATATACTCACTTTTCGGTATTACTAGTGAAATAAATACATAATTCAGCCTATTTATATCAAAATCATCAGTTAATCTATATGTACATATAAATATAATTGTAGTGTCTGTCTGTTATTTGTTTATAAATGACTATAAGTTAGTGTTTTGCTTTATTTGGACAATAACTAAGCAGAAACACACGTTTTTTAAATTCTTCTCTGTCTGTATGTCTGTCTATCTGGCTTTCACGCAAAAACGACTGAACCGATTACAATGAAACTTTCACAGTTTATTAGGTATGCTTCGAGATGTAATCTGCGTTTGCGCTTATTTCAATAACCCCACGTCTTCTATCCCATCCCATACAAAATAACTCATTTTCAAAAATATATAATTTATTTAATATATAATTTTTTTGAAAACCATAGATGCGACTAATTTGAAATTTTTTTTTTATCATAACCAATGCTACCACTACCTCTCATACAAACTGCACCTTTTCATGAAATACTATAAACCAATTTGCTCAGTACGTAAAACATTTATCGAGCTCAAATTTTGTACCAAATTAGTATTATAATTTATATCGAAAATGAGGCTTCCGTGGTGTAGTGGGCAGCGTGCTTGCTTCTCAGTCAATAGGTCGTGGGTTCGATTCCCACTCCAGACGGGATTTTTTTAAGCGCAAATTTTTCAGTTGCTACTGGTGATAAAAAATTATTCGCAATGAAATGGGGAAACGGTGTAAAAGTGAAACAGTTCCACTTCAAGAAGGCCTAGATACTCAGTAGATGGTTTCTGTTCGCTTTCTATCATTCAGTCCCCCATAACATCTGCTATTTGTCAGTAAGCAGCCAGTACAACTGAGCAATATACCAGCTTCCCCACTCGCTACGGTCGTTCTCACTCCCCTTCCCCAACCTTCCCAATCCCATTCCTTCCCTCCATGACTGTGTTTGTGCATTGCACATAAAGGCCGAAATTGCCTATAACACAGGTCATTCTGTAAAAAAAAGTAAGCCGATTAGCTTCTTTCCTTCTACCCCCTCTCATACAATGTGACACAATATCATATCTTTTCAAAAATTCGATTTTCTTGAAAAGTATGAAAGTTACAGATCTGAAATTTAAAATATATCAATTGCATGATGATTATAGTTGTCTCTTAAAAATCACTAAGAATCCCCCACTCCTTCTACAACCTTCCATACACTAAAACCACTGCACTAATTTTCTCAGTATTCCATTTTATTTTTGAAACTTAAATTTGGTACAAAACATTTTTAAAGCTACTTTAGCATGATGTGAAACAAATTAGATCAAAACTGTCACCTCTTCTACCACTCCCCATACAAAATTTCTTAAGATCACAAAAATTTCGATTTCATTTATGGTATCGTAGGATTGGGCTTTACGCAAAATCTTAGCCCTGTTATGTTTTTAAGCTTAATGTTATTTTGTTTGGTTTTTTTTTTAATTAATTAACACAAGCCATAACTTTTCACATGTCCTTAGCGCTCTTCAATACGCATGTGATCACGGAATTGATTTGATCACGAGCCTGTCCCATACAAATGCATATCATAGTTTCATTCTTAATAATTTATGGTTCTGATTCCGATAAAATACAAAGCATTGTGTTCAAAGCTAAGTAGATTATATTAAATCGTTGCAGATGATATTAAATCGTTGCAGATGAAATGGCGACTTTCGCGATGAATTGAAGTTAGTTGCGATTTTCATGTCTGAAACTGCCGCCAGGTGGCTCTGGTAGTAATGAATATTGAAGTATAAATACTCCTACATTTGGTCATGTCGTCGTCGTCGTCGCAGCGCTACAGCCCCTTTCGGGCCTTGGCTTCCCGTAACCGAAGTCTCCATCGATCTCGGTCCAGTGACCGCGTCCTCCAATTTTGAAATCCGAGCAGCGATGAACAGTCTTCGTCAACAGAGTCGGACCAGCGTTTCCTGGGTTTTCCCACTGGCCTCCGGCCCTCCGTTTTTCCCTCGAATACCTTTTTAGGTATTCGAGTTTCGTCCATCCTTTGTACATGGCCAGCCCATTGCAGCTTCCGCAGTCTGATGATAGTGGAAACCTCCGGTTCGTCGAATATATCATACAGCTCACTGTTGTATCTAATTCGCCATCGGTCACCATCACGTTTCGCTCCAATTATTCGTCTCAGGACCCGTCTTTCGAAAGCGTTCAACATATTTGCGGATGCTTGTGTAAGGGTCCATGTTTCGCATCCGTAGCAAAGCACAGGTCTTACTATTGATTTGTAAACTTGGAGTTTGGTCTTCCTGTGTACGCAGCTGGCCTTAAGAATAGCTAAGACTGAATAATACGTTTTATTTGCGAGCTGGATTCGTCTTTTTATTTCATTCGTTTCATTTCCACTCTTTGTCAATTTTGTGCCTAAATATATGAATTCGTCCACATTTTCCAAATTATATTCGTCAATTGTAATGTTTTGTCTATTGGGGGTCCTTTTCCTTGTTTGTGTCATTATTTTCGTTTTTGTTTCATTAATTTTCAAGCCAACTTCTTTTGCTGCTTGATCGAGGCTTAGTAGAATTTCTTTTGCGGATGTGAAAGAGCGTGATAATATGTTGATATCGTCCGCATAACCCACTATCTGGCTGGATTTATAAAGCAGCGTACCTCTTGTGTCAACGGGTAACTTTCTGATGACGTATTCTAAAGCTAGGTTAAAAAGCAGAGGGGCCAGCCCATCACCCTGTTTTAGTCCGACATTTGTGTCAAAGGCATCAGTTAGTTGGTTGTTGACTCTGACTTGTGATGTTGTTGATGTCATCGTCATTTTGGTCAGTCGGACTAGTTTTGCTGGGATGCCAAAATGCAGCATTATTTTGTACAGTACGTTTCGATCAATACTGTCGTATGCTTGTTTAAAGTCCACAAAAACCTGGTGAACGTCGATGTTGAATTCCCAGCATTTTTCAAGCACTTGCTTGACCGTAAAAAGTTGATCAGTCGTTGATCGACCAGCTCTAAAACCGCCTTGGTACTCCCCAATCACATTGTCAGCGTAAATTTTAATCTTATTTTCTAATAATTTGGTCATGTAATCAATTCAGTTTTGGACTTCATTAAGATCGGAGAGAAAAAAACAATAGAAAAAAACATGGAATCGAGTCAAAAACGGTTACTTTTTCTTTACGAGTTCAAACTTGGCCACAACGTAAGGGAGGCAAAGAAAAACATCAACAGGGCATTTGGAGCTGACACAGTAAGCGAACGAACCACACAGCGATGGTTCGAAAAATTCCGATCAGAAGATATGACACTTTAAAGTGAGCCATGTGGTCACCCAGGACCATCGACAGACAACGACGAGCTGCGTTTACTAGTGGAGTCTGAGTCACGCCAAACTTAAGAGGCTTTGCAGAGAAACTGAGCGTACACTATTCGACAATTTCCCGGTACTTGCAACAGCTTGGAAAAGTCGAAAAGCTTGATAAGTTGGTTCCGCATGAGCTTACTGAGCAATACACGGCCTCATGTACCAAGAATAACGGTCAAAAAATTAAACGAGTTGCAGTCTGAGACTCTCCCTCATCCACCATATTCAACTCTTTCCAACTGATTACCACTTTTTAAACATTTGGATAATTTTTTGGCGATGAAGCAGCCATCAAAAATGCCTTCGAGTAATTTCTTCAGTCTAGAAAGTCGGACTTCTACGAAACTGGTATAAATGCACTTGCATCTTCTTCTACTATGGCGCTACAGCCTAAATCGGACCTTGGCCTCCTGATATTCAGGTTCCTTAACATTTTTTCATTACTTATTATGGAAGGGTTGTTAGCCCTTCGCACAACCCCCTTTCTACGAATTTTTTCATTTTCGTAGAATGAGGTGACCAAGGTATATCCAAGCAGGCAAAGTGCTGGAATTATATATTGCACCGACCGGGATTTGAACTCCCGACCTTCGCATTACAAGACCAACACGCTACCTACTAGGCTACACCCTAGCTTGCATCTTAGTAGATTGGTGACACACAGCACTTTCTAATTAAGATGAGCCACTCACTCATCTGTCATATTTTTAAAAAGTTGAATTGCATAGCCAGTAGGCAATCAAATTTTGCAAGGAAGGCGACAAAAGAAGAAAAACGATCCTTAGTCCTGTTTTAGAATCGTTTGCGAGTCATCTTTCATTGCTAGGCGTTTAAATCACGATTCCAAGATTTTGTATTTGTATATTTTGTATAGCATAACGAGATGATTTAGCTGCTAAATGATCACTATTTTGGTAATTTAGCTAAATAACCATATGACACGTAGCTGTTTAATGATAATTTAGGCCTTAATTATAATTTAGCTGCGCTATGTGTCAATGGTATTAGCTAAATGAGACGATTTACCTGAGAGCATGATGAGATGATTTAGCTGATAAATGATCACTATTTTGGTAATTTAGCTAAATTAGCCTATGACACATAGCCGCTTAATGATAATTTAGGCCTTAATTATAATTTAGCTGCGCTATGTGTCAATGGTATTACGCGGAAAAAGTCGCGGGGTATCGCTAGTATATAATATATTAGCTTGCATCGTCTGTTGGGGGTATATGGAGGAGGGTGCTGGAAGAATACGAAACAGGAAACTTGGAACTTGTGGGAGATGGCCTTTAAAATCGACGAACATTCAGTTACAGTGGTTGATCGGCGCAGAAAGGCAATGCAACAAGTCGAACGCAACTTCAATATTCTTGGGACAAGTTGACAAGAGGGCTGTGGACTCGAGCTTCGGACTATTGTCAATTATTTAACACTTAAGGGACCGTATGTCGTAAAAAGCGAATATTCCTGATTAATGGTACAATATAAAATAAATCTTATATTTTTCATTTTAATCTTTAATAAAATATACATTGTGACAATAAAGCACGGGGAATTTGTAATCAAAATTACTCTGGGAAATGATATTGCAAAAAAAATTGTCTTCTTGGTAATCAGGTAGGACTATCGTTAATTTTTATACCCAAAATTAGCTTGGTCTGTTAATCAGTTTGTTTACAGCATCTGGTTGAATCGGTACTCCTCAGTAGTCCACCGCAATTTTTAAAATGGATAAAAATAAGGAATAAAGGGTTTGTCTCAAATTTTATGTTTCCAACCAAATTTCGTGTGCGGAATCGTTGCGTTGAAAAAGGCTTACGATGATTCAGTAATATCAAAAACACGAGCCTTTGAGTAGTTCAATGCCTTTAAGGACGGTCGAGAGATAATTGAAGACATGCCTCGTTCTGGACAACCTTCGACCTCTTCAACTGACGAAAACATTCAAAAAGTGAAGGAAATGGTGCTCGCAAATCGTATTAGGGAGATAGCAGGAGAGCTCAACATCTCTCGCGATTCCGTTCGTTCGATTTTATTGGATACTTTGGCCATGAAATGCGTCCTTGCTCGACTCGCCTCACTCCTTCTACCCCGTCCCATACAAATTTCACGAAATTTCAATTAAATTATTTTTCTTATAAACTTTAAAAGCTATCTATTTAGTTTTTTTCTCATAAACCAAGTGTATTAGATTTAGTGAAATTTTACAGTTTGTATGGGAGGTGGTAGAAGGAGTGGATAGTTCTTAATGAATTTTCCAGAAATAGTGTGCCGCTAATCGTTTTAACTTTTTTCGGTCTTACTAATAATTTTAAATAAATATTTTGTGCAATAGATATTTTATTTTTGACATTTTCAGATCAAAATGGACGTTCAGCATATCAAAAAATATAATAAACTCAAGATTTAAATAGGATAAAATAAAACAAGATAGAATTTCCAGACAAAATATCGATTCTGAACGCACAAGCTAAAAGATTATCGCGCGTAACCATGAATCGACCTTCAATTATAACTAGCACGAAAATTCCATTAGACCTTATTGAACAGTAAGAAATTCTATTTTTAAAATGAAAGTTCAAAGAGAGTGCAAAAATTGTTAAAGAACGGTTCGATCATGCATGCATTTATTCTACTCACACTCCAAAAACTTATCAATTACATAAAGATCGTTGAAAAAGTAATTAATTATCAACTTTTTGATAAGATTCTACCAGATATCATCATCGCGCGTCTATGACTCCTGCTCGTCAAAACGTTTATGGGGAAAAGTGAGAGAAATTGATATTGTCATTGTACTTCTCCGTATAGGTAATACTTATATTCTTTTTCCTACATATACAAACTAAAGATACTTTCGATAAAAAAAATGATACAAATTAGAACAAGCCCCTTCACATCTAAATTCGATGTTCTAATTTTTTTCTCTCTATCCACACCTGTATATACATATAAGTTACGTGAATTTTTATCAGTTTAATTGGACATTACTTGCAAAACAAAATCGTGTTAAAATCTCTCCTATCTATTGTTATATTGTCATTTTTTGTAGCTCAATTCCTGGAATACTTTATTATATAAAATTTGTGAACATGTTATGGATTACCATCTCAGACAGGGGAAACTATGAAGATTGGAAAATCTTAGAAGTGTTCTGATTTAAGCCAGATGGCTTTAATCTTTTGGAATTATGTTATGAGAAAAGTGGTAGTTGCACCTAGTTATATGTGTTTTTAAATTATTAGGGTTATAATCTAGAATAAAACAATCATTGCTTTTTTCGGGACCTTTCATTCGAAATTACTATTTTTGCGAGTATAAAGCATTACTAATGCTCACCGCAATTCCGTATTTTTAACTTCACTTTCGGAAATCTTTTCAGTGTTCAAATCTTAGAGCAAATCAAAGGAAATATTGTGATGATTGCTTCTTATTAAAATACACCTACCTTTCGTAATTTCCATAAAACTGCACGGAAAGTATCAACTGATTCAGAACGAATGCCGCAAAATCGATATCGAGTTGATTTCGCAGTCGATTAGTAGCGATCGTGTCGTAATCCAAAATCCTTAAATCACATTTTTTCGTAGGTAACTGATCACCAGACATATGTTTAAATTTCTTTCCCTTTTTCAATTCCTTTTCAACTTTCTCATGACGTTTTTTTCGTTTTTCCAATTCTTTTTGTTTTCGCTTTAAGTTGTATTCGATTTTCTCGAGTGGATTATTTGGAAATTTAATTTTTGAATGTGATCGACCCATTATTATATATATTTCTTTATTATAAATTTATCCCCAACGAATCACTCACATAATTTTTCACTTCATAATTGGATCACATATTCAAATTTATTTTTAATTGAAATCAAGTAGCGCATTAACTTGATGACACACACAACACTATAATAAGATTAATTTATTAATTAGAAATCGGAGATGGAAAAGCGATCGCGATCTTTTCTAACCGCGGACACTCAATTAGAACGACCGAATGAGAAGATGATAAGTTAAGAGGTTTTGTGTGTGGCACTCAACCTGTGTTATTGGAATGTTATCAAAAACTTCTGATTGTATTACAGGCAAGAGAAAAGTAGAAACTCAAATAATATCAAACGGTTATCAGTTCGGGTTGTATTTAATAATTTTGTTTTTTTTTTTTTTATTATTATTACACTTTTTTTTCAGATGATATAAATGTAGGTAAAGTTACTGTGAAACAATTAGCGAACAGGTACACGAGTAGTATACTTTTTTAAATGATGCGACTTTTATAGGTTTGTTCGGTATGCTCGCACTTGCCGTTTATACCAGCTATTCATAGACTATTTTTTCCAGTTAATTCCCAAGACAGAACTCTGTTTCTTATCAAAGAAAGCAATGTATGTATCTTTGATAAGAGATCATCTTCATCATAATTTGGGGGATAAACATAATATACGTATTTAGGAACTTACATATTTATTTACTTAATAAATCACGTTTATTTAAATTTGGTCGCTATATATAAATTCTGCAACTACATATGAGCTATTGTGTGTTTAAGTGATTGTTTTGGGGAGTTACGAGTACCATCATTTTCGATCTGCAAAATTTTGGCTCTATTTCGTATCATACGATATTGTCATAACTTTGAGTCATTTTGTATCACTAATGGTGTTCTTATCATATTTCGAATCAATTGTAAATTTCTACCACTTTTAACCATTATTTGCATCGTAATTATGAGTAGAATTTTTGAACCGAATTTCCGGAACACAGAAAAAATTTTCGAAAAGACAACCCTGCGCTCAAGTAGAATGAATTTTCTACCACAATGAAAATAGTTCGATTAAGGCTTTTCTTTTTATACTCTAGATGAAATCTGCGATTATATTGTGTTTGCCTGATCGTTTGTAACGCAACGCTAAGAAATAATGCTCGCACAGAGTCGCCAAGGGAACAGAAATATTTGTTATCGCTCAAATACCTCGATTCCGAGTGACCGTCTTTCTGTCTGTCTACAACATAACTCTCGAAAGCTTTGACCTATCGTGCTGAAATTTGTCATATGCCATTTTTAGCAAAAAGGTAACTTTAAGTTCGTGAATGGGCAACATCCCCCACTCCTTCTACCCTCTCCCATACAAATGCACAATTTTCTAAAATGCATTTATTCGGTTTTCATTGCAACTAGCAAAGAGAAGAACCAATTTTTGCCATAATTAATTTTATTACAATTGCAACCAATTTTTTGGAAAAACTATCAAAAAATCATATAAACTGCCAACAAGTCGGGCGAAACTTTATTATTTTTTGTCCCAAAAATAATAAAGTTTCGCGGATGTATGGAAAGTCAATATGCAGGTTAGAGTGGTTTGGGAGACTAAGTGAAAGAGAATTCTTGGGCAGGGCTGTTATTAATTAAACATTCTTTCATTCGTTTATGCAAGTTTGGGTTTTTATGAGGGGAGCGGGAGGGGTGATAGTAAGGGTGGGTGGATGTTAATAGCTTCTTAATTGATTGCTTGAATCATGTCCAATATTCTCTGTATAGAATGTATTTCATAAACGGAGCTGCATAGAATTTTCATAAAATTCGGTGTATTCTACATTCACGAAACCGAACATTTGTATGGGAGGGGGTAGAGCGGGTAAGGGAATCGTAAAGTTTGTGATGCAATTTTATTTCATTTCTCTTGTAAGGTGCTCGTACAAAATTTCAATTTCGTAGCTTTTAATTTGTTTGTTATTAGTTGATTTAATGAACTTGGTCGAAATCATACTTTTGTATGGGAGGTGGTAGAAGGGCATGCGCGATTTCAAAACTTTTGAGGCAATTTTGTTTCAACTATTTTTAGAAGTTCTTATGCAAAATTTTAAATTGATAGCTTTTAATAGTTAGGTAATAATTGATTTCTTGAAAATGGTCGAAAAAATAATTTTGCATGGGAGGGGGTAGAAGTTTTTAAGGTATTCGACCAGTTAATATTTCATATGTTTAAAGATTTTTTTTAAATACATTTTGCAAATTTTCAAGTTCCTACCTTAAAATTTCATTCAAAAATTTTCAGTTTATGTGTTTTTTTCAATGCACATGAAACACCTTGTGCACGTTAGGGGGGGGGGGTGGTTTATAATAATTGTGGAACAAATTATTATTTTTTTTCTATGTATATCAAATAGATGTATCCACATACAAAATTTAAACTTTGTATCTTTCACCAGAGCCCTAAAAAAATTACTCAAAATTTTGGACATTTCTGCTTACCACCTCCCTCCCCTTACATCTCCCAACTCAACATTTTTACCAAAACTAAAAATTATTTAGCTCTACAATCTGACAAATTTTCAATATAATATCTGTACTCAATTTTGAGATATAACGATTTGTAATTTTGAAAAGTGCGCCATTTTTGAAATGCTCTCCATTTCCCCCCACTACTATTATTTCCACAGGTTGTATTTTTCTCGTATTTCGCTAGTATAGATTAATATATGTTTTAAGTTTCAATTACATAGCTTAAGAGGTAGTTGAGATATTATTTTTTAAGTGTTTTTCTTTGAAACCCCCCGCCCCCCACCCCCCCCCCCTGTTCCTACCCCATGCAGTAATTAGCCTCTCTCTAAGATGATTCTGGTGGAGCTATATGCCGCCTTAATGGTCACAGCACATGATTTTTTTAGGATAAGTAATTTCGAAGATATAATAGTTTGAAAAAACAATTCAGCCGACAATTTTTTTTTAACCCTCCTCCCTTTTTGGACGCCAATGAATAAAAAAATTAAATTATTTTTGTAATTTGTCCCACAACCCTCTCTATATCTCTGCTGATTTTCAGCTTCCTATTTGCGTTCCTGGTGGAAATATTAGCAAGTGTAGTTTTTGACACTTTCCCTCCTCCCGCCTCCCTCTTCCATCTAACACTCCCCAAAATTTAGAAATTGAAGCTCACTTACCCAATCAACAATCTGCCCAAAAACGAACATTCTACCTTTAGCGGTCTCGGAGATATGAGTCCATATGTACGGCGGACGGCGCGCAGTGGTTCCGATGATTAATCTGACATGGCAAAACTCCAATCTTGATCTCTATCTGTAAATTAGCTTACTAATTGATAAATGCTACTCATTATTACAAAGCACAACATTTTCTTGACTCTTTTCTTGGAGTATTTTTTAACTTTTTGTGGTTTTTAGTATTATTTTTGCAAAAACAAGAAATTGATATGATTAGAAAAACACTGATTGCAATGGAATAAAACATACATTCGTATTTCAAATAATTACAAGCTTCTTAGAATGTAGATTAATTTAATTTACAGCATAATAATCATCATTATCGCTGTCGACATCTTCATCATTTCCTGGATCTTGGGGTAGCCCCAATACTTCAGAAGATATACTTTTGCTTTTCTTTTGGCGTTTAACTCGAAGACTGCTTACAATTGGGTCCGAAGAAATTAAAAACATGTAAAACATCAAGTCCGTCATTGTGTCCGTATGTAAATTTACGGCTATAATATTCACTAAAATTTCTATAGTCCTTATTTCGGGGCTTTCGAGCTTCTTCGGACATCATTCCAATAGGAAATATGGCTTCTTTTATCAATTGTGTACCATGGATAAGTATCTTATGCACACTTGTGGCATATAATACCATTTATATTCTTGGACATATAGTTCTGCTGTTTGGAAACAGTTTTTTTTCGAATTCTTATGCTATACGCACTGGCGATTGTTTTAAGGATGGTTCCGAATTGCCGAATCAGCTCCTCATCTACACCAGTAATACCCGACGTCAAGGCTGGATTTTCAAAGAACCTCTGTGCGCTATTACCGTCATTAGTCGTACGAAAGTTCGATTGGGTATGTCAACCAAAAGTCCTATTTCGTTGCGGAGGCGATCTTGTATTAATTTTTTTCGATCTTCAACCTGAGCTTTACTTTCTTTTCGTATTTGCCACGATTTTATATCCAGCCTGTATTGAAATGTGCAAGATGCATTCGAAAAATTGTATCCATGCGTGAAGGTTTGATAGGCCCAGAGTCAGCGTTGTTTTATTTGGCTTTTTTAATCATATGAGGCAGAGAAGGGGATGCCCCACATAGATAACAATTTTGTGAAGCTTGATTCAAGAGTACACTGCAAATTTTTCCGTCAATCGTAGTGAGAACAAGTTCCTGTTTTACAAGAATTTCACGACCTTCTACTTGTACAACTGTTGGAGATAGTGCCGCTTTTTGTGATTTAATAGGCAAGGGGTTTTGCCAAACAATTGTTTTCCTTTCTTGACTTCTGCTACTACCATTCATACAATGAATGTATACGAACCATCCACATCCTCTTGCATGGCCGAAAATTGCTGCTTATATTGGCTTTGCCCAGAGGATCCATCACAGCCCCACTTAAAGACCACATTTAATCTTGAAAGTGTGTCTATACCTACAAGTACTTGTTGTAACACCTCCAACTTACTGACACAAAGCGTTGTATAGTATGATCAAGCAATGACTGTATATCTCCCTCTCCAGAATAGTCAGGATAGCATTACTTTTTTGCCTCAAAAAGCATGCGATAATTTGAAAAATATCGGCATTGTGAGCTTTGCTTATTTGTCGCATAGAGATGTACTGGTCTTTTGTGAGGTTTTTATCCAAATTCCGTGCTCCATCACTAAAATGAATAATAAAAACAGATTTGGTTGAACTTGGTCATAAAACAATTATAATTATAAACCCATATGAATAACTTAAACGCTGAATATAATTTGACAACAGACTTCGACGGCCTTTGCCTGCTTTTTCAATGATGAAATTTGGTTCTAAAAATACGTCAACCAAAAAAGAAAATATCGATGTATAGAGAAATTTTGAAATATATTGAAAATGAAGCCAAATACCTATAGTCTTATTCGCCAAAATCCTTTATTCGATCTAAAAATAAATTACGTTTACACAACTCGTAGCTCTGATAGTAACTGTCGATCGATGCTAGAGGTAAAAATATAATCGCCCTAAACAAGCGACATCTACCTGCTCCTGCGCAGACCCAGTAATTTTATTTCTAAGACTGGTTATGTCCAGCAAATAAACAATCACTTAGGATCATATGAAGATAGTATTTATGTTGTTTGAAGTCCAAAACTTTAAACCTTTTGTCATGTCAGATTAATCATCGGAACCACTATGCGGCGTACGGCGGGACGGATTTTTTTTTGCATTTTTAAGCTAATTTAGTCATGAAACGCGAAAAAACAAAATTTCTGGGTAGCGAATTTTTTTTTCTGTGTCGATCACAATACTTTATTATTAGAATAATAAAGTAAAACTAACCCTTTCTACTCCCTCCCATATAAATTTTCAAAACCGTAAAAGATATCAACTTTAAATTTTGAGAAAAGTATACTATTACAAATATCCTCCATTTTGAAAAATTTGGTTTTGATTCCAATACTCCTTCTTCCCCTCTCATACAAATGCCAAATTTTGGTAAATGCATTGAATCGATTTTCATTGAAACTAGAAAAAGTGCAAACTTCAAATTTTGTCAGAATTTGTTCCTTAATTAATTTAATAAATTCTAAAAAAAATATGAACTTCGCTTTACTCCTTCTAGCACCTCTCATACAAATTTTTGTATTGGGAATTCAAAAAATATATTTCTCCTTCGAACATATGTGAGCTATCGACTGAAAATTATAACAAAGCAATGTGATTAGGATGTTGATAAGTAGATTCAAAATCATCCAAAACCTTCCACTTTCTCTGCCATCTCCTACACAAATGCTATAAATTCAGACAAAAATTGTTCAATTTTCTCGAAAATTATGAAAGCTACAAACTTTAAATTCAACATGAAATAGTTTGCATACTACGTTCGGTGTTATATAGATCATGTTATCTAAAAAATGCTACATTTCAACCAATAGATGGCCTGCGAAGTGTTGCCAGTATATCATTTTCAAGTCTCCAATTCTACAAAAGCCAGTAAATTGTGCAATGTGGTAGAAAAATTATACTCATTGGAATTTGAACTTCTGGCGAGATTTTCAAATACTTGAAAGATACGATGTAAAACAGGACCTAAAATTCATTGTCACCTGTTTGGTTTTGCTGCATTGCAAAATCTCAATTTTTATAGAACTGGAGTTGTATAGTTTTAAGATTATAGTCTTACGGAGGATGCAGTTCAACATTAGAGTCGTGATATATTTAGGTCATTTTCACTTTAAATTCTGATGGAACAGATTATTATTCATAAAACTAAGAATTACCGAGACGGTGATAAACTTGTGGTTGATAATAGTTAAATATTATTACATATAATAATTTTGTTCAAATTTATGAAACCCTCCATTTTCAATATATTAAAAATGCACTGCTTTCTATTTTTTTAAAAGCATGCAAACGAATTTTTCTTACGAAATTGTGGCTTAGCAAGTGAGGATTTGATAATGTGTCAAATTAAATTAATTCAGAAATAAATGTGTAAGTAATAAATTATTATTAAACTATATATGTATATTTTCTGCTGCGTGAGGTTTCCGAAAGCTGAAGAAATAAGGGCAAACTGGATTTCTATTTTGAAAAAGGAAAATTTAAAAGAGCAGGAAAAAGTGTGCTCTAGACATTTTCGTCCGAACGATTTCTTTTCAAGTGTCTTGATTTATGCATTTATTTCTGTATTTTGTAATATATTAAGCATTTATAGATTCAAGTGGAAAAAATATTTGAAGAATGGAGTGGTGCCTTCCTTGAACATTCTAAAGGACAAAAGCTCTAAAGAAAATAAGGAATTGTAAACAAAATCAAATGTGGTAAGAACTTGTTTGATGTGTAAAGTACTAGAAAATATAACTTCTAAGAAAATCGCGTTTAAATTTGTTGTAAAATACAATTTGATGTTATAATTCCTTCTCTCGAAACATTGTTATAAATGTTATTCAGTTATTAGGTTCAATTATTTGTGTGAACAATTTATGGTATTGTATTCTTCTCGGATCCACTGACTTAGGTTTCTTCTTCTCCGATATTTACGATCAATGATTGGTTTATTAATTAATTATTTTCACCTTAATACTACTCCTACTGAAAATATTTCATCATGTTCCACGTGTATTATAACTTATGTATACTGAGAACAAGGTGCTAAATGTAGTGCCTCAGTGTGGAGATGAAAACAAACCAACTATTTTGTTAAAAAAATATAAAAACATATGCTTTAGATTTGACTATTTAAATGATAGAGAATTCTGTTATTTTAACCATTTAAAAAAATGTTTTTATAACAATTTTTAGACACAATCAAATGAGCGATGTAATAAATTCTTTAAAGTTAACTACTATTCACATTCTTATGAAAATCAGTTACTTATAACTTTCAATATCTTACCAAAAATTTAGCAATTAGTAGACAGACAGTATCAACATTTTTTTCTACATGGATAAAAATCCTTTACAAATATTTCAAAACATTAAATTTTTGGTCCTTAAAGCACACAGATTCTAGTTGCTACAATGATATCGTCGACTGTACAGAGATGCCAACGAAGAAAACAACATACATATGTATGATGTAAACCAAGACCTTTGGTTATCATACAAACATACTTTCACTCTCAAGTATCTTCTTGCAATGGACGAAAAGGGTCGAAACGTCATAATTTTAAATTTGTGCATTCTACACAAGACTAAGCAATTATTGCCTAATGAATAAAAATTGGGAACTAACCTCACACTTACATATGTAGAGTTACCCGGTTACCCTACGAAATTCACAGTTAACATGATCTATACAAAACTACAAACCTTTCCTCTCTGCTTTTACCACCTCCCGTACAAAGGCACTATTCACTATTCGAAAGAATTTGAGATGACATATTTTTCCGGTACAATAAACTCTTTCCTATTTCATCTAGAGTATCAGATGATGGGCTAATTCTGTTGTTTCTTTCGGGTTTTTCGCTAAATATTACACTTCTAATGTTTAAATTTGTACTTTCGGGTATTTAAACGCGCGTTTACATTAGATACTGAGGCTTTGCAGTTTAACAAATGCAAAAGAAACCACGTTTTAATTTGAAAATTGGGGATTGAATCCATTAGCTTTCTAAGTTTCGAATTACGGCGCAGTTAATTCAGCGTTTGTGTGATTTGAATAATAAAAGTTATGAAACGTAAGAACGCTTAAGACTAATCGAAAGTGCACATAAAATTTAAGTGTAAAATTTACCAGAAATAACCAAAAAATAAGAAGACAGGTATAGAAGAGCCTTAAGGGAAACACATTAAGGTTGAGGATAAGTACTTATTTTTTACTTCTTCCTCCTCAGGGACTGTGTTCTGTAAAAATGGATTCTAATTCATGAGTCATCTAATTTGATGTTATCTGGAATCGCTTTTACGATGGGATTATTTTCTTTCTTAGGGCATCGAATGCAACTTGAGAAGTCACCCTTTAACGCAATTAACAGTTGAGTATGTATAGTGTGAGCTGTACATTAAATAAATTATTATTGTTTATTTTATATCAAACTATTCTACTGCTATACTATTCTGCGCATAAATTACAAATTTATTATTCGTTAAACATCTTTATCTTTGTCGGAAAAATTGTAAGGAATTTTTCATAGTGGTATCATGGATTAAGCACATGATCTCATATTATTCGGCCGTAATATAAATATTTAATCTAACCGAATTTTTCTTGTATATTTTTAAAGATATATAAATGCTAAGCGGGATTAAAAAGATTTCTAAAACTATATATAGCATGGAAATACATCATTTTTATGATGAAATCTAAATAGAATACTTTTCAAAAAGAGGTATAATCTTAATATTTTGTAGAAAAATACAAAATGTAAACAAACTGACGCATTTTTGATGATGCGGAAGCGCTATCTTAATACAAAATAAGAAAACTATTATGTCTTCTGCTAAAACCAGTTGAAAATTTGGATTTAGTTTTGATGATGGGCTTAAGCCAATTAGATAGTTCTTCGAAAACATGGTCGAAGCCAACATATAGAGAAATTGTAAGTTATAAAACGATTTTTTTGTATTAAAAAATTTCCGTTTGAAATTAACTCAGTCATTTATTTGAATGTCATTTGTATTTTTTACGGATTTTCTAAACCGTTTTCTTTGAATTGCGCTAACCAGTATGCCAGTTCTATTATATCTAATTCCATCCTGATAGTCCATATCAAGCAAACCGTAAACCGATAGGTGTACTTGAACTTTTTTTTATGCCTATACTCTACAACAATATCAGTGTACAACGCGAGAGAATACAAGGCGACGCATTATCTGCTGAACAAAGTATTTTATTAAACTGATGTTTAATAACATGCGCGTTAAGTAGCAATAAAAATCGATGAAATTACGCGAGAAAGTCCATAGTAAATCCGATTGAAATTGTTTGAAAAATCTGCTAGGAAAAGTATTAAAAAATATCATGGAATTATGTCGGAAAAGCGTAATAAAATTCCATATTACACAACAATGCAGAATCTCAATTGTATTTTCATGGACCAAAGTTACGGAATTTTTCAACTTTTACTTTATTATTCTAATAATACAATACTGTGATTGGATTGGGAAAAAAAACATAACAGGGCTACGATTGCGCGTAAAGCGCAATCTTACGATACTCTAGATGAAATAGAATTTTTTGTGATCCCAAGAAATTTTGTATGGGGAGTGTTAGAAGGGGTGATAGCATTGAATTAATTTTTTCCCCATCATGCTACAGTAGCTATAAAAATGTTTTATACAAAATGCTTATTCCAAAAATTGAATAAGAGCTGAGAAAATTAGTATGTTAGATTTAGTGAAAATTTGCAGTTTGTATGGGAGGTGGTAGAAAGAGTGGGAGGGATTTTAGTGATTTTTTCAGAAATAACTAAGAATATCATAAAACTGACATGTCTTAAATTTCAGACTAGTGCCATTCATACTTTTCAAGAAAATAGATTTTTTGTAAGTTGTGAAACTGTGTCATATTGTATGGGAGGGGGGTAGAAGCAGTAAACTTAATCAAATATTTTTTTCTGATCTTAGTTATAATGCTAAATAAGTATTTATTACAAAACGTGAGCTCGATAAATTTTATATGTTCTGAGAAAATCGGCTTAGAGCATTTCATGAAAAAGTGTAGTTTGTATGGGAGGGGGGTGGAAGGAGAGGGAGGACGCAAATAATTTTTATACTGTAGATTGAAATCTTTATAGAAGTAATATATCCCGAAATTCAGACCAATAGCTTTTATACTTTTAGAGCAAATCCATTTATTGTCGAATTGCGAAATTGTGTAATTTTGTATAGGAGGGGGTAGAAGGGGTGTAGCGATTTGGCCCGTTCACGAACTTGACCTTACTTTTTTGTCAAAAACGATGTGTAAGAAATTTGAGCTTTCTAACTCAACGCGTTTTCAAGCTAGAGAGGACACGGACGGACAGACAGACAGACAGACAGACGGACGGACGGACATCCGGTTTTGAGATTTTTGAGTGATTATATGAACTTCTGTATCATTAATTTTTTTCTCCGAGCCTTATTTCTTAGCGTTACAAACTTTATGGCAAACTTATAATACTCTCAGATTTCATCTAGAGTATAATTAGCTTCCCTGAAATTTTGTTTTTCGCGTTTCATGACTAAATTAGCCTAAGAATACAAAAAAAAGATAACAAGACGATACTCTAGATGAAATTTTGCAGAAGTGGTAGAGGGAGTGACGGCATTGAACCAATTTTTTCACATCACGCTAGAATTGCTATCAAAATGTTTTATACAAAATTTAGGATTTAAAAATTTTATAGGTACTGAGAAAATTAGTGTATTGGGTTTAGTGAAATTTTGCAGTTTGTATTGGAGGTGGTAGAAAAAGGGGCGAGTTATTAATGACTTTTCAGAAATAACTATAAACATCATGCTTTTCATATGTTTTAGATTGCAGATCAGTTGCATACATACTTTTCAGGAAAATCAACTTTTTGCAAATTGTGAAATTGGGTCAGATTGTTCAAATTCCTGTTAAGACCCCCTATAGGGGCATAGGACAGAAACAACTCTCTTCCACAAGGCGCGATCCTGAGCATCGGCTTTAAGCTGTTGCCAGGACTTGTTTATTCCTCTGGCCTCCTGTTCAACTGCTCGCTTCCATGTGTTACATGGTCGACCAACCCGACGTCTTCCTTGAGGGTTATAATCCAGAGCCTGTTTTGCGATGTTTCGCTCTGGTTTCCTCAAAGTATGACCGATCCACTGCCACTTTCGCCGTTGAATCTCAATACCTACTTTAGTCTGGCGAGTTGTACTCCAAAGTTCGTCGTTGGAGATCACTTCTGGCCAGAATATTCCTAAAATGCGCCGGAGGCATTGGTTTACGAAAGTCTGTAGTTTCTTGGTAAGTCGAACGGTCACTTTCCACGTAGTACAACCATATAACAACACGGATTTGACGCATGCGTCAAAAACTCGCAGCTTCGTGCGAAGGGAGATCTCTCTTAACCTCCAGAAAGGGGAAAGGATACCGAAGGCCTGACGAGCTTTATTTAGCCGAGCCTCAACATCCTTTTCGGCTCCGCCGTCCATGCTGACAATGCTTCCGAGATAGCAAAAATCTTGCACCTCTTCCACATCCTGTCCATTAAGAACAATCGGTGTGCTTGCGTTCGAACCCATGTGCATGTACTTGGTTTTACGCACATTTATTTTCAGTCCCGCCTCTTTGCATTTAGAATGCAACGAGCGAACATTTGACTCTAAGTCCGAACGGGTATGTGCAAGCAAACACACGTCATCAGCATAATCAAGGTGACTTAAGATGTTAAATAGTCTCCATTGAAGACCTTTACCTTCCCCACCTTCCAGTGCAGCTTTCAAGATGTCATTTATTACCACCAGAAACAGGGCTGGTGATAATATGCAGCCTTGTCTGACACCCGTTCGCACAGGAAAGCTCTCGGACAGCTCTCCTCTATGCAAGACGCGACACCTTGCATCTTCGTAGGATTCTTTAATCATAGCTATGACCTTATCTGGAATACCTCTCCTACGCAAAGCATTCCATATGTAATCTCGCTTAACGCTGTCGAAAGCCTTCTCGAAGTCCACAAACATGAGATGTAATGGCGAACCCATTTCGGCTGACTGCTCTAATATTATCCGTAGCGTATTTGTGTGGTCAGTACAAGACGACCCTTTACGGAATCCAGCCTGATAAACTTCGAGAGTACTCTCGACGACATCACTAATCCTATTGAGAATTACCTTAGCCATAATTTTTGATACGGCAGTAAGTAGACATATACCACGCCAATTGCCACAATCCCGAAGGTCGCCTTTCTTCGGAATTTTCACAATGACGCCCTCCTTCCATTCAGTCGGATATCTTCCATCATTCCACACCTTAGTGAAGAGTGGGAGGAGTATATCGGCTGTTATTTCCGGGTCCGCTTTGAGGAGTTCGGTTGGTAGTCCGTCTATACCTGGAGCTTTCCTTCCCGCCATTGACCGAATGGCGGAAACTATCTCTTCCTTATCCGGGGGATCGTCCCTAATAGAGGATTGTTGCGGTTGGATGTTTGGAAGTTGTTCTGTTTCCGGAATATCTTCATCTGACAAGATGTTTAAAATATCAGAGAAGTATTCCTTCCATCGTCGCAACTGGTGTTCACTCATATTAAGGAGAGTTCCGTTGACATCTCTCACCAGGTGGTTGGCGGTGAAATTCCTGTTCGTCAACTGTTTCATGATTTTGAAAAGTGAACCCATATCCCCAAGGTAAGCCGCAGATTCTGCCTTGTTTGCCAGATCTTCAATGGCCTTTCTCTTGTCGCGTCTAACAGCCTTTTTAAGCTGTATATGAGCATCGCGGTAGTTCTGCCTCAAGTCGGGCGTTCGTTGGTTGACATCGGGTTGAGAGATGATTGCCAATTTGGCTTTTTTCCGATTGCCAACCTTGTCCCATGTGTCTTGCGACATCCAGGGTTTCTCACCGCTTTGCGCATATCCCACAGATTCTTCAGCACTAGTTAGAAAAGTGTTTCTGGTTGCCTCCCAATTGGCGTCCAGTGTGCGCATTTCATGTTCACCCAATGTGGATGACTTTTCGCGTAGAATGGTGGTGTATTCGAGTTTTTTGTTGGGATCTCTGAGTTTATCCACATTAAGCTTGCGCTTCATTTGAAGAATTTGTGGTCGTCGGATAGCTGCTGTACACAATCTCAAGCAGGCAACCATCAAGTGGTGATCGCTCCCCACGTCAGCTCCACGTTTCGCTCGTACATCGAGGAGACATCTTCTCCATCGGCGACTTATAGCCAAATGGTCGATTTGGTTCTGAGTAACACCATCAGGGGAAACCCAAGATGTCTTATGATGACTCTTGTGTGGAAAAAGGGTCCCTCCGATGACCATTTGCCGAGTACTACAGAACTCCACAAATAATTCGCCGTTTTCGGGTCTCTTAATCCAAGGTCGTGAAGGGTCGACCCAAGGGTCACCATGCCTCCCCATGACGTGTTCTAGTCCAGTGTTGTCTGATCCAACCTGAGCGTTCATATCTCCTGAGATGATAATAATATCACCTCTTGGAACACGTTCGAAGGTGGCACTCAGTTGGCTATAAAACTCCTCTTTGTCACCAGATGTTGCGGTATTAGTTGGTGCGTAGCACTGCAGAATTGTGACGTTTCTGACACTGGTCCTGAGCCTGACGACGATAATCCTATCCGAGATTGGTTCCCAGCTAATGAGACTGTTTCTCGCTCTCGGCGTAAGGACGAACGCCACGCCATTTCTGGCTTCACTTTCAGGGCCAATGTACAGAATAGTGTTTCCGCTAGGGGTTCGTTCTTCTCCTGATCCTGTCCACCTGACCTCGCTCAAGCCCAAGATTTGGATGTTATAGTGCTCCATTTCACGGTCGATCACTGATTGGCGGTGCAAGGACCGAGTAACCCCAGCTCTTCCCCCGTCATTCAATGTTCGAACGTTCCAGAAGCCAATCATAGTCCGTTTTCGTATGCCAAAAGTCGTTACCGTAGAATCAGTCCGTATCCGAGGCGATGTATCCGTTTCTCGTATCATTTAGGTCTTAAGATCACGGGTGATAAGCCCATGATCCAGTGAGTGTCCATTTGCCATTTTTAGGGCAAGCAGGACTGGCTGTGGGTGAATTCTACAGCCCCCATCCCAGAGGGGGATAGTTAGCTCAGGTCCGTGGAGTCGCTAACTCCAAAGATAGTTGCAGGAATTGGTAAAACCTCATACTACAACTACCCCCTTGCGGGTCAGATTGTATGGGAGTCTAATTTTGTTTCGTCTAATTTTTATTTTTTTTTTGTTAATTATTTTTTTGTTATTTATTTATTTTTTTTTAATTTTTTTTATTTTTTTTTTGTCCTACTAATAATCTTTACATATAAATATAATTGTAGTGTCTGTCTGTTATTTGTTTATAAATGGCTATAAATAAGTTTTTTGCTTTATTTTAGCAATAAGTAAGCAGAAACACACGTTTATAAAAATTTTCTCTGTCTTTCCGGTTTTCACGCAAAAACGGCTAAACCGATTGATATGAGAATTTCACAGTTTATTAGATGTGCACCGAGATGTAATCTGCGTGTGGTCTTATTTCAATACCCCCACGCCTTCTACCCCCTCCCATACAAAATGACAAAAATATATAATAATCAAATTTTCTTCAAAACCATTGGAGCAAATCATTTGAAATTTAGAACACACTATTTTTATCAGAAATGTAATCTATGGTATACAAATTATTTGAATCCCCCTACTCCTTCCACCACCTCCCATACAAACTGCACTTTTTCATGAAAGACTATTCACCAATTTTCTCAGTACGTGTAACTTTCATCGAGCTTAAATGTTGTACTTTATCCTTAATTTGCATTATTATTAATATCGGGGAAAAATTAACCGAGTACCTTCACTCCTTCTACACCCTCCCATACAATCTGACACAATTCCACAACTTTTCAAAAATTCGATTTTCTTTAAAAGTGTGAACGATACAGATCTAATATTTAAAATATATCAATTTCATTATGATTATAGTTGTTTGTCGAAAAATCACCAAAAACCCCCCTTTCCTTCTACCACCCCCCATACAAATTGCACAATTTCATTAAATTCAATGCACTTTCTCAGTACCTACTCAATTTTTAAAGTTTAACTTTGGTACAAAACATTTTTATAGCTACGCTAGCATGATGTGAAACAAATTAGTTCAGTGCAGCCACTTCCCATACAAAATTTCATAATATCACAAAAATTTCGATTTCATCTATAGTATCGTATGATTGGACTCTACGCCCAATCGTAGTCCTGTTACGTTTTCAAGCTTAATGTTATTTTATTTGGGCTTTTTTTTTAATTAACACAAGCTATAATTATTCACATGTCCTTAATGCTCTTCAATACGTATATGATCTCAAATCACGGGATTGATTTGATCACGAGCCTCTCCCATTCAAATGCGAGTATCATGGTATCATTCTTAATAATTTATGGTTCTGATTCCAATAAACTACAAAACATTGTGTTCAAAGAGCCATTAAAGTAAACAGATTATATATCCCACATAATGTATTACTAACTACATTCTCAAAAATTGCTTATTATTGGGTTTTTTTTGCGGACGAAGTCGCGGGCGTTTGCTAGTTCTAAATAAATATTTTGTGTAAAATTTCAGCACTATCAATTTTATACGTACTGAGTAAATTTGTTTAGAAACATTTGAAATGCAATGTTTGAAAAAGTGCAGTGTATGTATATGATAGGTGGTGGAAGGAAGGGGAAGACTCAAATTATTTCTTTTACAGTAAATTGAAATTATCATAAAAGTAATATATTCAAAATGTCAGATCAATAGCTTTAATTCTTTTCGAGCAAATCCATTTGTTGTCGAATTGAGGAATTGTGTCATTTTGTATGGGAGGAGGTAGAAGCGGTAAACCTATTCGTCCAATTTTTTTGGTCTTACTAGTAATTCTAAATAAATATTTTGTGCACAATTTCAGCCCGAAAAATTATATACGCACTGAATAAATTTATTTAGAGCATTTCATGAAAAAGTGCAGTTTGTATTCCATTTACAGTATAAATATAAGGGCCGTAGAACTTTCTTCTTAAGTAGAGTAAAATCATTTTACTTTATAATTTTGATAATAAAGTATTGTGATCGACTTGGAATAAAAAATTTGCTACCCTGAAATTTTGTTTTTTCGTATTTCATGACTAAAATAGTCTAAAAATGCAAAAAAAAATCCGTCTGTCTGTACGCCGTACCTGTACGCTCAACGCACATTAACCCCCAAACCATTTAAAATAGGAAGTTAATTTTTGGGTGGATTATAGATGGTTGCGGATCTCAGGCGAACACCCATTTAGAGGGCTGTAAAGGTTAAGGGGCACATGATCTCATGCTAAAACCAAAAACTAAGAATTCGAATTCGAACCACGATTCTAGCTAGGAAGCTGAAAACCAAGACATACATACATATATAGAAGGGTTTGTGGGACAAAAAAAAATAATTTAATTTTTTTTATCTATTGGAGTCCAAAACAGGGGGGGGGGGGGCTAAAAATAAATTGTCAGGCGATTTTTTTTTTTGTAAGGATTAAGGAGAATCAGCTTATTATTGTAGGGAGGAAGGGCTGCAAAGAAAAATACTCAAAAATGACTATCTTAACTATCTCTTAAGCTATGTAATTCCAACTTGAAACATATATTAAGCCATACTAGCGAAATACGAGAAAAATACAAAGTTTGGTCATAATAGTAGTAAGAGGAAATGGGGAGCATTTCAAAAAGGTGCATTTTCTGAAATTCAAACCGTTAAATCTCAAAACTGAGTGCAGATATCAAATTGAAATTTTGTAGAACTAAATAGTCTTTAATTTTGGTAGAAATTGAAGTAATGGGGTGTAAGGGGAGGGAGGTGGTAAGCAAAAATCTTGAAATTTTTGAGTGATTTTTTTAGGACTCTGATGAAAGATACAAAGTTTAAATTTTCTATGTAAATATATCTATTTGATATACATAAAGAAAAAATAATAATTTGTTCCACCATTGTTATGCACCGATCCCTTGGTCTAACGTGCACAAGGTGTATCATGTGCAATGAAAAAAAAATTAACTGAAAATTTTTGAATGAAACTTGAAAATTTGCGAAACGCTTTAAAAAAAAATCCCTAAAAGTATGAAATATTAAATGGTCGAATACATTTAATACTTCTACCCCCTCCTTTTTCGATCAGTTTTAAGAAATCAGTTATCACCTAACTATTAAAAGCTATCAATTTGAAATTTTACACAAAAACTTTTTAAAATAATTGAAACAAAATCGCGTCAAAGGTTTTGAGATCGCACTTTCCCTTCTATCCCTCCCATATAAAAGTGTGATGTGGACCAATTTAAATAAATCAACTAATAACCAACAAATTAAAAGCTACTAACTTAAAAATTTTTACGAATACCTTACAAGAGAAACAAAATAAAACTACATCACAAATCTTACGATTCCCTTACCTTCTCTACCTCCTCCCATACAAATTTTTGGTTTCATGAATGTAAAATACACCGAATTTTATGAAAATTCTTTGCAACTTTGTCTGTGAAACTGACATTCTCTGCAATCAATTAAAAAATTATTAACCTCCACCCACCCTTGCTATCACCCCTCCCCTGATATTGATTATATGTACTGGAGCTATTGATCGTATTTCGCAATTAAATGTTAAATTGACAACAGCCATGCCCTAGAACCCCCTTAGTCTTCTCTAACCACTCTAACCTCATATTGGCATTCCATGCATCCTCAACTTGTCCCAAAATTAATAATGTTGCGCCCGACTTGTTGGCAGCTTATTTACACTCTAATTGTTTTTCTGATACTTGGGAATACCCTTTTCTTTTTTCATTTCTATTGCCAAAGTATACTCTGAAAATTTTCGCAATTACCAGTATTTGTTGTAGAAAAGATTGGCAATAGTTCCTTATTTCAATATAATTGCTTCTCTAATTTTTTTTTTTGAAAAATTATATTTTAATAAGTGAATTCATGTCAATAGTCACGTTTTTCGAAACCGGAAGTTGATGTGGTGCAGAAGAGGTGTTAGGATATCAAGTACGGCGAAAAAATAATGATTGGTTCGACCAAGAATTCCGCGATGCAATAGACAGAAAGAACGAGGCTTACAAAATTTTTACTGAACGACCAACACGAGCTAAAAAAAAAGATATGACGAGCTTAGGCGATATACGAAAAAGACCTGTGGGCGAAAACAAAGAAAGTACCATAATGACAAGATACAAAAAATGGACGACAATATGAGACAAAATAAAACGCGGGACGCATACGCAATAGTAAAAGACTTAAAAAAAGGATATAAACAAAAACCAGTCTCTGCAAAGACGCAGAGGGCAACATTATCAGCGACGCACAAGAAATCAAAAGGAGATAGGCTTTCCTCTCAGACACGAGTGTTGCCTCTCGCTCAAGCTTACAATGAACATATAATCTGATCTTTTCATTTCATTTTCGGAAAGATTTTTTTTATTAGACAAGAGCAAGCGAAATTGTAAGAACTGCCGTCCAAGTTGAATACGACGCGAGCAAAAGCTTTAAGAACGCCACGTATAAGAATGAGAGATAAGAGGTGTCGCGGGCTCGGCGGGACACGTAGCGAACAAGTCCGTCAGTACTTTTCTCTCTTTTTTTCGGAGGTAATGACGTCAAATTTCAGAGGTCTCTCATGAAAAACATGTTAACCCAGGCAATGTACAGAGTTATTTTACTCGAGTACTCGATGTACTGCTTTGAACATCTTATCAATCCCATCCCATTAGCATCTATCACGACAGACGACATTTCAATTGAGGCCTCAACTGACGAAGAAGAACCATCATCGACACCACCCACGCTTGCTGAAATCAAAGCAGCCCTATGTGACCAACAACGAAACAAAGCCCCGGGAATTGACGAAGTACCTGTTGAACTTCTGAAGAACGGTGGAAACTGTGTCGCTAAAATAGTGCACAACAGATATGCAAAATTTGGACAGAGGAAATCATACCCGACGATTGGCGAAAAAGCATCATATGTCCAATTTACAAGAAAGGAGACAAACTCTGCTGTGAGAATTACAGAGGTATATCATTGTTGTGTACGTTCTATAAAATACTGACAAAAATAATTGAACGTCGTCTTAAGCCCTATACTAATCAAATAATTGGCGAATACCAAGTCACAACCGGACGATCTACAACAGATCAGATATTCTCGGTGAAACAGGTGCTTGAGAAATGCTGGGAATATAACACAGACGCGCACCAAATCTTCATAGATTTTAAACAAGCATACGACAGTATCGACAGGAGCGTACTGTACCAAATCATGCTTGACTTTGGAATGCCCCAAAACTAGCCCGACTAACAAGACTCACAATGACGAGCACTGAATCCCAAGTGAGAATACAAACCGATTCCACAACCAGCTTTCGAACGGAATGTGGTTTAAAGCAAAGAGATGGTCTAGCCCCCATGCTTTTCAACTTGGCACTGGAGTATGTCGTCCGAAAAATCCCAGTCGACACCAACGGGAGACTACTATTCAAGTCCACCCAACTAGTAGCATACGCTGACGACATTAACATCCTAGCAAGATCCTTCCCTAGTGATAAGGAGGTGTTTGTCAATCTTGAATCCGCCGCAAAAGAAGTCGGGTTGCGCATTAATGAAAGAAAAACAAAAGTAATGACGCAAACAAGAAGGAGAACGCCAATCAGACAAAACATAACAATTGCGGAATATAATTTGGATAGTGTGGACAACTTCATATATCTTGGGGCTAATCTAGCAAAGGACGGTAATGAAACAGACGAAATCAAACGATGGATAATACTTGCAAATAAGACGTATTATTCGGTACTTCCAATAATGAAATCCAAGAAGGTGCACAGGAACAATAACCTGCGGATTTATAAAACTATTATACGACCTGTGCTCTGTTATAACAGCGAAACATGGACATTAACGTGAACTTCCGAGAAAGTAGTTAACGCATTCGAAAGAAAGGTCCTTCGAAAAATTTTGGGACCTGTGAAGGAAGGAACGAAATAGCGAATAAGATACAACCATGAGTTATTTATGTCTTATACATAAATTACCCGACCTCAATTTTTTATTACTTTTATAGCTTTTTATATAATAAATTAATTTTTGCATGGTAAACATGTTGAATTATTTTTTTTTAACATTTCTTCAAATCAAATTTGTATCAGGGAGTCAATTACGGTCAATTTCACTTTCCGGAAATACGATGATTTTACGTAATATAATTTTTGTGGATAAACCAAATTTGGTTGAATACGAAATAATTTCAAAGAATAATAGATAAGCCATTCTGTCTGCAGTTTCGTCACTTATAGTGATTTCTATTCTTGAACTAAATTCTGTCGTGAGCTAGGGCACTATTCTTGCAATTATGTCCTCAGTTTTCTCAGTACCACCATCAAGTCAGTTGAGAAATAAATAAAAACAGCGCAGAAAATAAAACATTTTTTCAATATTATTTTTCGCAACTCTAATCCGATTTTTGCTTCAGAAAATCGTTCGATTTAATTTTAATATTCTTTGCAAATCCATCTTCCGATCTAATTTCAGGAATTGTTACACACTCTCAACCCTGGTAAATCAATAAAGTTACATCGTCGAAAAATACGGAGCAAGAAATGAGACTTTTTCGACCAAGGACACAAATTATTATTTAGAATGAAGATTTTTTTGTTTGGAATATAGTAGTACCAAAAAGTTATAAAAACAATGCTAGAAAAATGCAAAGGCAAAAACGGAAAAGCAGTTTTTCGTAGAATAGAAATCACAGTGAGCCACGAACCCACGAATTTCATGAGGGAGTGAATTTCTCAGAAGGGACCAAGGAGGATATATAATAAGGAGAGACTATGTGCGTGCTTTGCCTTGTAAGAAAATGGGAATGAAAGTATTTCCCTCCCTTACTGGCGAAATGATCGAAATTTTTCAAAACAGTAGTTTCACTATTCCTGTCTAACTCACTTTAGCCTATTGCAACTAACTCTGTCCCGCATTAAATTGTCCGAAACAATCGTTAAATTTTCGAAAGAATTCTTTCGCTATCCCTGTCTGACCTACTTAAGCCCAATGCTATCTTTGTCCCACGTTAACGTTACCGTAGATACGAACCAAAAATTAATAAAAATTGAAAAAATAAAGATTTCTGAAATAAAACAGCAAACTCCATTGTACTGACAATGACTTTATTGCTGACTGAATATTAGCAACCAAGAGCGAATACAAATTGTAGCATTTATTTTGTAAAAGAAGTAAAAAGCATCTAGACAGAAAAGAGAGGAGAATAGAACCTTCGTGAACACGGCAATAAATAACAAGGTAGGAAAACATATTTCCTCACTACCCACTTCATCTGCTTGGAGTCAACCACTACAATGGGGAAATAACGGGTCCTAAAATTTCTTGAATCAGTCATTAGACCTCTTTGGAATAAGTTTTACCGAACTTCTAAAAAAAATTAACAATTTTCTACCGACTTTTAACACCGCTAAAAGTCGTGAAGAAAAACAATTTAAATACTTGCAATTTTTTGTTGACATTTGCAATGGCCCGGCAACCGATTAAAATTATCACTTTCAATGTAGGATCCCTGAGATCAAAGGCGAAAAAAATCGCGCTTCTCGACTTTATTGACACCAATAAACCAGATATTTTATTTATAAATGAAACGCATCTTAATACCAAAAATAGACTTAAAGTCCCAAAATATAATGTGCTCAGAAAGGATGACCTTCAAGGAACTGGAATTATGCATAAGGACACATTTAAAACTACCCCAATTCATCTCGGTTTAAGTAATATAGCTCATAATGCTGCTGTTCTGCAGCTCAGAGACGACAATGGTATAGTTAACAAAGCCTTGCTCATATCCATCTATTTACACCCAGTGAATACTGATAGATCTGCAGTCTTCAGTTTTCTCAATAAAATCAACCAGCTTTTTGAAAATAACCATTATACGGCAATTATTATTGGTGGTGATTGGAATGCTAAAAGCCCACAATGGCGAAACAGTTTAACCAATTATAATGAGCGGACCTTGCAAACTTGGTTCGACCAAAATGCTGAAGAAAGCAACCTAGCTAATAACCTATCCTAATGAGCCAACTTTTCCTTTGAGTTGTAGCTGTATAGACTTCTTTATTTTATCAAATAATATAGGTAACGCACTAAATGGGAATCTCTCATGTAAAACGCTGCCATCATTTTCTGACCACTACGCGGTTGAATTGGTAACAGCCATAGGGGAACTCAATCTGGAACTAAAAATGCCGAGAAAGTTCAGATCCTTCACAGAAACTAATTGGGATAGTTTTAGAGAAGAACTGGACCAAAGATTTTCTGCAGAATGCATAGATACCTACAGTAATTTTACTAACTTCGACATTGATCTCAAAATTGAAACGTTTAACAAGATTTTGAATGAGACCACTCAAAATCACTCAAAATCTAAATCAGCTAACTGCTTCTACGAAACGCTCCCACAGAATATTCGGCATCTTTTCGTCATTAGAAAACAGTGGAAAAAAGATCTAAAACTAATATTCAAAAGAAACAGATTTCGGAAAAACCAAGAGTATAATAATCTACATAATAGAACGATGCTGCTTTCTAATATAATAGATCAACAAATAAATAATTATTTCAATAAGGAGTTCCAAAGAAAATTGCAACAACTTGTTACGTACCTACCTTCACACTTACCTTTTATCTTACGGGTCACCCTGTATCTTATGGGTTACCCTATACTTTTTCATTTTCATATTGCTAACTAAGCAGAGATAAACATTCTTCATGCAACTAAGCATAAAGATGTTTATTCACCCTGCATAGCATTCTTATCGATGTATGTAATATCATATTACATCGCACATGTCGCGACGATATCGTTTATACAATTCAATTATGCTGATATCAGCGTCAGCAAATTTCTGTTGGCGAGCTTTAGTTTTAAGTCTAGAATTAATTTAAGTTAGTTCCAGTTAAGCCTTGAGATAATAAAGTCAATAAGTTGAAGCCGAGGTATATTATTTATATTCGATTTCTTCCCAAGTCCCAGGCAAAACATAACAAGTGGTGTCAGAAGTAAAGTGAATTTTTTGTGGAAATTTGAAAGGGAGATTTCGAGTGAAGCGCTTAGTGGATCCTGTCGTAGTTTGCTCATCATTTGCACGATCATCGACCTGGTGCAGTGGTTTTCTGCAGTTGCAGCCTATCATCAAACCATCACCATATTAACCATCATTGCTTCAATCATCGATCGGAATTGCGGCGGATTCACGGCATTCATAATCATATCATCGTCATCGACTACTGGCTTGACTGGACTCCCAGGATGGATCATCGCACCTGCATTCTCCTGGTACACTTCGTGTCTGCGTTGCGCACGTAAGTTTTTCATTTAATTCATATCGGCGGCATCAGGCGAAAATATTTTTCTTTTATTTTATAACTCTTGTCTAAATTTGGTGAAAAGAAAAATTGTCCGAAGCTTTGTGACCATTGCATGTTACATTCCTGTATTTTGATTAGTATTTTTTCTTTTTTTTTTCTTTTTTTTAAGTGATATTAAGTGTTTTGTAACTTGTTTAAGAATTGAAAACTTAACAAATTGTAAAGTGAATATCGAAGTGAGTTTCGGAATTTTTTTTTGTGTGAGTGTTTTACGGGAACGAACCATCCTTTTAATTGACTGATGGTATCGCTTTTTCCCTCGTTTCCTTAACATTATCGGAACAATTACCCACATTTTGTTTTATTCTACGTTTCTCTTCACGGGAAGGATAAGAATTATTTTTCTAAAAATGGCAAACGCCAATAATGGTGACGAGCATGTTGATAACAAACATGACGACTCGCAGAGTGAATTTTTGGGTTTTCGCGAAGACACGAGGGTTAGTCTTGGAATTCTGTTCAAATTTGTCAGAACTTTTGATGGTGAAAGGGAAAAATTAATTCCTTTTTTAAATACTGTTGATTCTGCATTTAATATTGCAACTTCCGAGCAGGCAGACATTCTACTTGCTTATACACAATCCCAGCTTACGGGAAAAGCCGAAACGGCTTGTTCGAACCGTGTTTTCGATACATGGAATTCCCTAAAGGAATATCTCAAAAGTATCTACTCCGAAAAAAAACATCACGGTCACCTTTTAATCGAACTTCAAAATTGTAGACAATCTCCAAGGGAGACTGTATCTCAATTCATGCTGAAAATCGAAACCTGTTTAAAGAGGGTTCTTACTTCTACTCAGCAAAATAACTCGGATACAAAAGAGCTGCCGGGAAGAATTGCTTCATTGAATGATTTGGCATTACACACCTTTATCCTAAATCTTAAACCAGAGATTGGCCAAATGTTGAGAGCTAGAGAAATAACTTCCCTTAACGAAGCATTTCACATTGCGATGGAGGAAGAGAAGGTTCAACTGTTGCTTCGTCAACAAAACAGTATGAGGAAGTATTGCGACTTCTGTCAACGACAAGGTCACACAAGTAACAATTGCTTTAAAAATGCATCTTCAGCTGTTGATAAAAAAAAGCATACTCTTAACAATAACACAAATAAGTCTGTCTACCATTCTTCTGCTGTGAAATTTTGCAAATATTGTAAAAACGCTGGTCACGTTATTGACGAGTGTCGGAAGAGGAAGCGAATGGACGAATTCAAAAAATCACAATCTTCATCTAATCCATCTAACTCATCTGCGTCAGGTCAGAATACCCGTAATCCGGAAATCAGTAACCGATCGGGAAACGTGAATATTCTCGACGCAACCGCAGCGGAGCATCGAGAGTTGACCAATTTCGCTGCACAAAGCCTCACTCAAACATAGATAAAAACGCAATTTATGTGAATCTGCGATGTTTTCAAGCAAAACAAAAATCGCTCATACTTTTAATAGACACGGGAGCAAACGTGTCAATCATTAAATCTACATCCTTGTTTCAAAAAACCGCACAATGCGACGACGAGGTCCTAAATTTGCGTGGAATCAGTGATCCCAGTAATCCTATAAGTACCATAGGTTACTCTCAACTAGACTTATCATTCGGTGATAAGACTATTACTCATAAATTTCACGTAATCAATTCAAAAACTAATATACCTCAAGATGGTATTCTCGGAAATGATTTCCTAAATCTGTATAAAACTACAATCGACTACAATAAAAGTCAATTAATAGCAAACACTGCTAATAACAACATCATTTCCATTCCTTTTTTCACACTGGATAAGGAGCATAATTACATACTTCAACCACGAACAGAAACTCTAATCGAGGTTAATGTTCTCAATCCCGAACTAAGAGAGGGTATACTTCCAGATGTCTTCGTCCTCGAAGGTGTCTATCTTAGCAGGGCTATTGTAAGAGTTAATAAAAACTCCAAAGCCTACGCTACTATTGTCAATACTCGTGAAGACCACGTATTGATTACAGAAGCTAATGCATCCTTAATCCCAGTTCCAAAAGAATCATACATGTTTTATGGTACTTCAAATTCGAATTCAGAAAGAATTACCAATCTAACGAATCAATTACGCACTGATCATTTGAGTGCCGAAGAAAAAGAGAGCATAATTCAAATATGTTCTCAATTCAATGATCTTTTTTATCTCAAGGGCGACGTTCTTACTTCAACCAACGCAATTAAGCAAAAAATTGACACTCCAAACGCCGCTCCTATCGTAAGTAAAACTTACCGATATCCAGAAGTACACAAGGAAGAAGTCAATCGACAGATTGGCGAAATGCTTCATCAAAATGTGATTAAACCTTCTAAGTCACCATGGACTTCACCTTTATGGATTGTACCCAAAAAGTCAGACGCCTCCAAAGAACAAAAATGGAGAATTGTTATTGACTACAGGAAGTTAAATAACGTTACCGTGGGAGACTCTTACCCGCTTCCAGATATTAATGAAATACTGGATCAGTTGGGACATAGTAAATACTTCACTGTGCTCGATTTGGCCAGTGGACTATACTACGAAAATATCAATCAATCAAATTCCTGTTAAGACCCCCTATAGGGGCATAGGACAGAAACAACTCTCTTCCACAAGGCGCGATCCTGAGCGTCGGCTTTAAGCTGTTGCCAGGACTTGTTTATTCCTCTGGCCTCCTGCTCAACTGCTCGCTTCCATGTGTTACATGGTCGACCAACGAAAATATGGGATATACTAAATTCCAAACATCAAATTGGAAATTGATAACCTTCCATAACGTATCTTTTTATGATCAAAAACTAAATTTGATCTACGACATATACGAAAAATCTCAAAAATTGTGTAACCACAGCATTAACAATGCAACCAATTATTACTGCATTCAATCCTTTAACTTTATAAAGGTTCAGTACCAACTATTTCCGAAAAACTCGAGTCCTTTCACATATTGATTGGAAACACTCGCGTAAAAAGAGGTTGGTTTGACGCTGTTGGAACATTGTTTAAAACTGTCTTTGGCACGCTTGATTCAAATGATGCCGAGTACTATGACAACGCTATAAAAACAGTCAACGAAGACGATAAAATGGTTTTAAACTTAATGAAAAATCAAGTACATGTTGTCAAAAGTACTATCACATCTTTTAACGAAACTGTAAATAATCTTAAATTTAATGAAAATATTTTAAACGATAATATTAAGAAAATTAACATTTATATGGAAACCTCATCTAACATGATTAGAAAAGTGGAAATCATGGAGATAATCACACAACATATATCCTTACTCACATACTTAACTAACGAAATCAATGAGGAATTGGATAATCTAATCAATATTGTATTATTCGCTAAAAGAAATAATCTACACCCAAAAATAATGAGTCCCATTCAACTGATCTCAGAATTAGTTAATAATATTAATCACCTACCAAAGGGATTGGAATTTCCAGTGCCTTGCAACTACGAAAATTCCCAAGTTTTCATCAATCTAATTGAACTTCAAGTTTACTTTAAAAATGGTAATTTAATCTTTATACTAAACATTCCTTTAACGGAATATGAAGTTTTCACACTGTACCATTTAATACCTTTACCTATACCACATAAGAATCAAAAATCAAGCTATGCTTACATTCAACCACAACATAATTACATATGTAGCTATCTCTCAGAATAAGAGAAGATATGCACTCTTTAATAACATATTGAAATGTAAACTATCCATACCGGAACACTACATTTGTAAAAATAACGTAATTTATCCTACAAATGAAAGATCAGTCTGTGAAATGAAACTTTTCGTGTCACAACCTAACGGTATCCCCGATGATTGTAATACGAAACTTATGTTCGGAGAAATAGAAATCATTCATTCCTTAAAATTTAACCAATGGATCTTAGTATCATCGAATCCTGAACCATTAACAATATTATGTGACTCTATTGAACAGCCGATAGATCGAAATATCATTGGAACAAATATTTTAACTTTAAACAACTCATGCGAAGCATATTTGGGATCAACTAGACTCGTTCCGAGCTACACATTAACAACTGAATTTCATTCTGTAATACCGACAGTAAATATTATTCGGGATAATTGCTGTAATGAAAATAAACTCAATTTGGCTCATGAATATATGAAATTAATGCCTATTTCATTAAAAAATATCAATTTAGATGATTTAAGTATCGCTACTCATAATTTAAACAAATTAAATAATAAGATCGAAGAGGCTCAAAGCCATCCACATTTAATAAGATATCCTTCAATATTCACTACTATTTTATACTGTATACTAGGATTAATAATTTTACTTGCTTTGTTTAAATTATATAAACTTATTAAAATCATAAGAAACTATAAAACTACTTATTCAACAAATTTTTGTACTACTATTTTAAGAAAATCATTGTGCAAGCAAGCCAAAACAGAATCAAAACCGGTAATAATCGAATATTCAGATAATAACATTTCCATGAACAATTTTGAGAACTCTGGAAATTCAAGCCGTGATGTAATATCGGAATCACGTAATCCAATTATTAAAGTATCGCAATTAAATTCAAAATCAAAAAGGGTCGGTTCAAACCCTGACATTTCATTTAATTTATCAAATTGATCTCATATAAATCTTTCATCAATTTTCTTTTAGGGGGGAGGTGTTACGTACCTACCTTCACACTTACCTTTTATCTTACGGGTCACCCTGTATCTTATGGGTTACCCTATACTTTTTCATTTTCATATTGCTAACTAAGCAGAGATAAACATTCTTCATGCAACTAAGCATAAAGATGTTAATTCACCCTGCATAGCATTCTTATCGATGTATGTAATATCATATTACATCGCACATGTCGCGACGATATCGTTTATACAATTCAATTAAGCTGATATCAGCGTCAGAAAATTTCTGTTGGCGAGCTTTAGTTTTAAGTCTAGAATTAATTTAAGTTAGTTCCAGTTAAGCCTTGAGATAATAAAGTCAATAAGTTGAAGCCGAGGTATATTATTTATATTCGATTTCTTCCCAAGTCCCATGCAATACATAACAAACTTAAGCCTGGACCTCAAATATATAAAGAGATCAACAGAATAATTGGAAAGCCAAATACCAGTTTTATTGATAAAGTTTCTGTGGGTGCAGTCATTTATGAGCGCACAGACGAGAAACTAAAGGAATTCGTCAAATTCTATAACGTAGAACTTGTGAAGCAAAAAATTTCTTCTTGTGAATCCTCCAATATGGTCAACGGACTGTTTAATAAACTCACCGATCTTGATCGCGAATCTGTTTCCGACAGCGAAAGTGCAGACTCTCCCTTTATCACCCGAGAAACACTTAACACAATAATTCATAGCCTCAATAACAAAAAAACATCAGGCCCAGATGGTATCTCTAATTTCATAATTAAAAAACTGTCAGACAAGGCAATCGATTTTCTGGTAATTATTTTAAACAGCTGTATTAACAACGGCTACTTTCCCGATTCGTGGAAATAGCAAAACTGCTGCCCATTCCGAAAAGTAAAACTTCCTGCGACATTGGAAACTTCCGCCCAATATCTATGCTCTCCAATGTCGGCAAAATTCTAGAAAGAGTTATAGCATTAGAGTTTGACAACTTCAGTGAGGAACATAATATTATCCCAGACGAACAATTCGGGTTCAAGAAATATCATTCCACAACTCACGCACTACTAAAACTACAAAATGATATATTACACAATCTCAACAATAAATCAGCAACAGTGGTCTGTTCCCTGGACATCAAAAAGGCGTTCGACCTTGTATGGACAAACGGATTACTATACAAGCTTATAATAAAAAAGGCACCTACGAGCTCCTTAAGATTATTTTACAGTTTCCTCCAAAAAAGGAAACTTTACGTAGAAATAGACGAAGAAAGGTCATATTTAGTAGATGTTAAATCGGGTGTTGCACAGGGCTCAATAAACGTACCCAAGCTATATAATTTTTTCTTACACGACTTCCCACATGTCTTGAATAATGAGTCAATAGCCCTCCTTTATGCTGACGACACAATTATATACGCCTCTTCACCCAAGCCAACAGTTGCATTATCAAAAATCAAGGAACATCTTAATGCAATCGACAAATACTACAAAACTTGGGGGATTACTATTAATGCTGACAAATCAGTAGTTTCTTGCATCAGGAACGCTAGTGGGAGAGGTTTCCGGAACACGGTGAAAAACAGTAAGGAATTTTTTTAGATCTTAACGGAAAAATTAGACCTATTAAAACTAACATCAAATACCTGGGAGTTGAATTTAACAACCTTTTTAAATTGAATAATGATGCGCAAACCAGCTTAAAAAAAGCCAACAAAGCTTTTAATATGTTAGCACCAATAGTTCATTCGAAATCAAAATTTAATAAAAAAAGTAAATTGCTTCTCTATAAACAACTGATAAGACCAATTATTACATATGGGTTCCCAATTTGGTTCTCCATCTCTACATCTATCGCCAAAAGACTTGAAGGCTTTGAAAGAAAAATTTTGCGCCATTGCGTTTCCAAAAACTATAAAACTAGGAAAAAACGTTATTCCAACGATGAGATTTTACTTATCACCTTTTATATTAATAAAATACAGTGAACTTATTAGACCAACTGAAAACAAAAATAAAATAATTAGTTTCTACGATTTGAGAGATCAGACGCATCATCGTGGCTAAAAGTGTCTGCTGGTTTGGATAACAAAACTTTAATAAATAAATAACAATATGATCGACCTATCTTCCTCTTATCCCTTTCCTTTTCTGTCTTATATTTCGGGTGATGTGCAATAAAAAAATGTAATAAAAAAATCGAATTAGCTCATCTATTGCCAATTTGCTAAAATTTTTATTTTATGATAAGAAATTTTTAAAAAAAATAAATTTTTTAAATGGATTGATGTTATAACATACTTGTATCATATAGTCCTAATAAGTACCTTAAGTACAACATTAATTGATTTCCAAAATAACCTGTTCAACATAATAAATTAAGTATAATGTTTATATTATATCTGGCAATAAACTTTACTTACTTACTTACTTTTGTAAAAGTTTGAAGCCAAGTTAAGCTTGGACACAATTTTCGAAAATTTCCGAATCAAAAAGTATTCCCACATGAGACAGCTTATATATCCTCCTTGCATAACGTCCAATCATACGATACTCTAGATGAAATAGGAAAATAATAAAGTTGCGCCGCCCGACTTGTTAGCAGATATTTCATGTTATATTCCAAAAAACAATTCTGACCTCTAAACAATGATGTTTGATGTGCATTATTATTATTCTGATTTTTGCAAGAAGAGCAGAAATGACACAATTTGAAACCTGCGAATTCAATTTTCACAATTTACGTGACAAGCTAATTTAATCAAGGTAAATTTTCCAAAATAAATAATATTAATAAGTTGAGAGTTGTATGCACCTGTTCCCATTTTATATATCCTCCTTGGATAAGACCCTGAAAAATTAAGTCACCTCATAATATTCTTACCATACAAACAAAAACAATGAACAGCTATATTTATATACCTATTTATTTTTTTATATTTATATTTTATCATAATATTATAAATTTTATAATAACTCTTATAATGTAATTGAATGGAAAAACTCAAAGATAAATCTTGAAATTGATTCATGAGAGATTATGATATTATATAATCCGTCTGTTTAATAATGCAAAGTATGAATATGTTGGAATAAATAATTGTTATAAAAGGAAAAGTGCGTGCTTTGCACCTTAAAAAATATTATTCAGCAAATTGTATATTATAAATGAATTGCTTGGTAATTAATTCATAATAAAATGATTAAAATCCAAAAAAAAAATGTTATTTTCAAATTCCGAAAGGCAAAAAACTTAACTTACAAATTTTTTCACAATGTTAACACACAAAATCGATTTTTATTCATTCAAAAGCCTTCAAAAAATATTCGAATCGTTCACATTCACAATTTCGTAAAAGAACTTCTACCAAATCCTTTTCAAATTGTTTCGGATCCAATCCGGGAAATCGATAAATTCCATCTGACGGGAATTCATCCCTAAAAAGTCGAGAAAATTCGGTTCTCGCTTGTATCAAGACGTCCAGATCAGCATAAAAATAATCATCACCAACCACAAGTGTACTATCGCCGGAAAAAGGATTACGAATAAAATTCAGAATCAGCTCAGTTTTCTTTTTCAGATCGGCAACTTCGTCGCCAGTCGGGCTTATTACGTACGGCTTTGTCGTTATACTTATCTCGATACTAATATCCAATTGTCCTTTGGTCAAGAAATTATAGAAAGCCTGATCCTCCATAAGTAGAAAGCAACGCACTAATTTGTGATTCGATAACGAATCGTCCGGCAATACCGACTCAAAGGAATCGGAGCTTGATTTCATTCGCCGTTGTCCATACGAATCCCGGATGCAGGTATCCAATTTTGCCAGCATGGGGCCGCCTCTTCTCGATTTCAGAGCTACCGAAACCGATACGAAGTTGTTGTGTTCTTCGGAAATTCCTTTCGGGTAGACTTTGAATATCGCTGAAATATTAACGTTGAGTGGAACTTCACGTTCAATACAACAACGGCGTTTTTCAGTACGATACACATTTCGGTAATCCGGTATTGAAAAAATGTAACTGCACGAATATATTTTATTTTTGTATTCTTCACATAAGCGGGTAACAAACGATGTTGTAGACATTATTTTCAACAAAAAAAAAATGGATTTTTCGCAAAAGAATGAACAGCACTCAACTATATAAATTTTGAAACTGATCTTGCACGATGTATTTTGAAAATATTTTTTGAACGAAATCTTAAAGCCTGGCCTAAAATCCATGCAGGTAGGTAATCCGTCTTGGAACTCTCTCATCACAATTTACATCCTTTTACCAACCGCGAGTAAGAAGTTGCCATATAAAAATTTCATGTAGTAGTAGTAGTTTCTTTAGTACACAAAAACTTTGATATTTGCACACAACGACATTTCACGGACCCTAAAAACTGAACTCAAATATCAACCGAGAATCCCAGTCTTAAAATCTCCATCCTTCTTGGTTTTTATTACAATTAGCCTGAAAACCTCTCTACTAATCTTAATTCCAAATAAAAGGTATACAACTTGTCAGAATCTTTTTTGAAAAGATATTGCTGCATATCGTAAATATTTATGGCGGTTCAAATTTGAAAGCCATAAACGCGAAGGTCTAGATCAAAACCCGCTCGATGTATAATTCTAGCACACTTCTTGGGCTACCTCAATCTTCGAAAATGAAAACTCGTAGATAGAGGGTTGTGCGAAAAGCAAACAACCTATTCATAATAAAAAATAAATGTTAAGGAGCTAAAGGAGGCCAAAGCCCGATTTGGGCTTTAATGCCATCGAAGAAGAACAAAAAAGCGAGCTGTAATTTGTAATACTTTTGATGCGGTGCCTGAAATAGAGTGTTCAACTGTGGTGACCTGTGAAGACATTGTATGTCTTACTCATCCCCAAATCCTAACCCACACAAAAAAGCGTTAAAGATCGTCTCCGAAGACCGACGATGCTGTGAACGAGTTATGGTTTTATACCTCCGATATGTGTGGCTATTTCTAGAATCAAAAACCTAATTGGTCAGAGAAGGATCTAGATATAAATCATAAAAAATTAATAAGATAAATTTTTATTACCACAACATTTTCAAAAGAAAACCAAATACAGCTTACTGTGTTAAAAATCAAAGGTCAAAAAATGTTTCTGGACCACAATAAACTCCTAGAAAATGGGTTCCTTGCGATATGTTTCTCAAGGGTGAATTCTAGAACATTTACTATTCAGTGGTAGTTTGAAAAAATATTCGAAAGATGCATTTTTATACTCTTGATGAAATCTGAGAGTATTATAAGTTTGGCACAAAGTTTGTAACGCTAAGAAATAAGGGTCGGAGAAAAAAATTAAAAAACCGGATGTCCGTCCATCTGTCCGTCCGTGTCCTCTCTAGCTTGAGAACGCGTTGATCTAGAAAGTTTAAATTTTGTACACGTCGCTTTTGACAAAAAAGTTAGGACAAGTTCGTGAACGGGTCAAATCGCTCCACCCCTTCTACTCCCTCCCAAACAAAATGACACAATTACGCAATTTGTCAATAAACGGCTTTCCTCGAAAAGTATAAATGCTATTGATCTGAAATTTGGAATATGTTACTTTTATGATAAAATTTTTTTTCGTCCTCCCCCTCTTTCTACCACTCCCCATACAAACTGCATGTTTTCATGAAATGCTCTAAGCCAATTTACTTAGTGCGTATACATTTTATCGAGCTGAAATTGTACACAAAACATTTTTTTTTGGATTTATATTAGTAAGACCAAAAAAATTTAGACGATTAGCTAAACACCTTCTACTCCCTCCCATACAAAATGACATAATTTCGCAATTCGATAATAAACGGATTTTTTCAAAAAGCATAAAAGCTATTGATCTGAAATTTGAAATACATATATTACTTTTATAAATAATTCCAATCTACTGTATACAAATTATTTGAGTCCTCCCCTTCCTTCCACCACCTCCTATACAAACTGCACTTTTTCATGAAATACTCTAAACAAATTTACTCAGTATGTATAAAATTTATCGCGCTGAAATTGTGCACTAAATATTTATTTAGAATTATTAGTAAGATCAAAAAAAAATAGGCGATTAGCTTCACTCCTTCTACCCCTTAACTACCAACCCCTTACAATATGACACAATCCAACAAGTTTGCAAAAAGTCGATTTTCCTAAAAAGTATGAATGCTACTGCAATTTAAAATATTGTTGCGAGCTAGGGGTTCGCCGGGATTTCAAGTAAAACACAATTCGTTTAAAAATAAGTGATAATTTATTTATTCGCACTTTGACTTAGTTCGCACTTTAATTTAACTCGCACTATATGGCACCACCGATATTGTTCTATCGCGTTCTTGCACCGGTTCGCGTTCTTCCACAGATGTCGCTGAATGACTGCCTCCCGTCTGACAGCTTCGTGCTTTTATACCATATTTCCCCAATTCTCGAAGCTTCCGTCGGGTGTCGTTGGGTGTCGTTGGGTGTGTGTCTAGACTATACTGGGAGGTTCTAGATCTATGATTATGGCTTTTTACATATTGGGAGACTGTTCTGGCATATTCGGGAAAGATCAATTTTGCGTGGTTGCCAGATATATAACAATATGTTAATTAAATAATTTTTACAGTTATTTCTGAAAAAGTCATTAATACCTCCACACTCCTTCTACCACCTCCCACACAAACTGCACAACCTCACTAAATCCAACACACTAATTTTCTCAGTACCTATTAAATTTTTAAATGCTAAATTTTGTGTGAAACATTTTGATAGCAACCTTAGCGTGATGTGAAAAAGTTAGTTCAGTGTCGTCACTCCCTCTACCACTTCCCCTACAAAATTTCTTAAAATAAAAAAAATTCTCTTTCATCTAGAATATCGCACGATTGGGATTTACACCCAATCGTAGTCCTGTTATGTTTTAATAATCAATTGAACTTACAATCGAATTTCAATACGCAAATGAAAAGAATACAACTTTTCACATAAAAGATCTACATAAGCATATTTAAAATTTTCCTTTTCAGGTTGAATCAGTTCAGTGGACCTTCGACAAAATAGCCCCAGAAGATGCCAACGGTGAACTACGACATTTGGCAGAATTTTTGGCTAATAAACAATTCGACATGGTCATCAATCTTCCGATGAGGAATGGTGGAGCTCGAAGGTATCCAATTGTAACTTTAAACAGGAAAAAAAAAACTTTTATACTTTCCTTAGAGTTTCTTCGTTTATGACGCACGGCTATCGAACCAGACGACTGGCTGTCGACTACTCAATTCCATTAGTAACGGACGTTAAATGCATAAAACTTCTTGTCGAGGCGATGCGTCGAATAGGCCGTGCACCCCATATGAAAACTCACACCGATTGCATGACGTCACGTCGAATGGCAAAACTTCCAGGCTTCATAGATGTCCATGTTCATTTGCGTGAGCCGGGCGCGACGCATAAAGAAGACTTTGCGTCCGGAACGGCAGCAGCCTTGGCCGGCGGAGTAACACTGGTCTGCGCCATGCCCAATACAAATCCTTCCATCGTCGATCGAAATACATTCAATTTGGCTCAGGATTTGGCTAAGGCAGGAGCCCGTTGCGATTATGCTCTCTACGTTGGGGCATCGGAAGATAACTGGAGTACTATCTGTGAACTAGCACCTCAAGCTGCCGGCCTCAAAATGTATTTGAACGACACTTTTTCAAACCTCAAAATGACCGATATGACGGTCTGGGAGAAGCACTTATCGACTTGGCCGAAACGCGCTCCTATTGTTTGTCATGCCGAAAAGCAAACCATGGGTGCGATATTATTGCTTGCACATCTCTTAGACCGACCGATTCATATTTGCCATGTAGCAAGGAAAGAGGAAATATTGATAATTCGAGCGGCCAAAGATCGAGGTATGAAAGTTACTTGCGAGGTATGTCCACATCATCTGTTCCTATCGACCGACGATATTCCAAATATCGGTAAAGGTTTCTCAGAAGTAAGGCCAGTGCTCTGTAAGAAGGAGGATCAGGAGGCGTTGTGGGAAAATATTGACTACATAGATGTGTTTGCAACAGATCACGCTCCTCATACTGTCGATGAGAAGCAATCCGAAAATGCTCCACCTGGCTTCCCCGGCCTGGAAACCATTCTTCCGCTATTGCTCGATGCTGTCCATAAAGGTAAACTAACTTTGGATGATATAACGAACAAGTTCCATCGCAATCCCAAGAAAATTTTCAATATTCCCGATCAGCCAAACACCTATGTCGAGGTGGATCTCGACGAAGAGTGGGAAATTCCGAAAGAACCGCAACACTCGAAAGCTAAATGGACGCCATTTGCCGGACGAAAAGTCAAAGGACGAGTCCATCGTGTTGTTCTTCGTGGCGAAGTAGCGTTTGTTGATGGTGAAGTCTTAGTTGCGCCCGGATACGGGTTGAATATTCGTAATCAAAGTCTACGAAAAACAATTCTACACCAGTCAACCGAAACCATCGAGCAGACTCAATCGAATGAAGCACTGGACTTGATTCCAAAGCCGCCAATGATTCATATTAGCTCAGAATTCGCATCGGATGTTCAAACGAACGAAGCCTTTTCGAAACTGCTTTCGGATCCTTTATCGAAATTGGCAGTACATTTTGCAGGAGATCCGGGCAATATGCGGCCGATCTCGCCTTCGCCAAGAGTTCGTTGTGACTCGGCCAGTAATCATGCACTCAAGGAATTGATTCAGCAGACCAGTGCTCCACATATGCCGTCGTCGCACGGATTGCTTGGCAAACATGTTCTCACTGTTGACATGTTCAATAAGGATCAACTGAACGACATTTTCAATTTAGCGGAGATCTTTAAGAGTCGCGTTATCAAGGATCGACCATTGGATGATATCCTTAGGGGAAAGATTATGGCGTCGATTTTCTACGAAGCTAGTACACGAACCAGTTGTAGTTTTGCAGCTGCCATGCAAAGATTGGGCGGACGTGTGATTTACATGGACGAAACGTCGTCGTCGGTGAAGAAGGGCGAAACTTTGGAGGATAGCATTAACGTTATGGCCGGCTACGCTGATGTAATCGTGCTTCGACATCCAGAACCAGGAGCAGTTGCGGTAAGTATTTGAGTTTTGAACACCGTGGAAATTATGTACTGACTGTCTAATTCCAGCGTGCTGCGCATCACTGTCGAAAAGCTATGATAAACGCCGGAGACGGCATTGGCGAGCATCCAACCCAAGCTCTGCTGGATATTTTCACTATTCGCGAAGAAATTGGTACTGTTAATGGCTTAACCATAACTATGGTTGGGGATTTGAAACATGGACGTACAGTTCATTCCTTGGCCAGACTTTTGACACTCTATAACGTTCAATTGCAATATGTGAGTCCCGATAGTTTAGGTATGCCGGAACATATCATGCGCTTTGTCAATTCGAAAGGAATCAGCCAGCGTACTTTTAAGACCATGGAAGAAGTTCTACCCAAGACTGATGTATTGTATATGACGAGAATCCAAAGAGAGAGATTCCAATCGGATGAGGAGTATCAGAAGGTTAGTGATGAATATAATTTAAATTTTAAAGGTATTCGTAAAACTATAATTTCCAGGCTTGTGGACACTTTGTTGTGACTCCACAAATTATGACCCATGCCCACCGCAGGATGATTGTGATGCATCCGTTACCAAGAGTTTTTGAAATAAGTAAGGAATTCGATACTGACCCGAGAGCTGCATATTTCCGACAGGCTGAGTACGGAATGTATGTACGGATGGCCTTGTTAGCTATGGTCCTGGGCAGGAACTAGTTCCGTAGTATTTGAAATGACTTGATTTTTTTTTATCCTACTATTAACTAGAACTTTAGGTTTTATTATGTAGAAATAATAAATATGTTTGACTTTTATTTAGCAGTTTCATTTTTAACATTGTTTCAAGCGACTGTTAATATTTCAAATGAGCAAAACTTTGAACCTATCTGTAATTTGTACCTAAACACTTATTACAAATAAAAGACTTATTATTGAGATAATAATTAATGGTTTTGCCCAGAAACAACAAAACATTCAAACTAGAATTAATACAAAAAATACAAAAACATGGATCTTCTGACGAAGGCTTGCTTCGAATCCTTCGTTATGTTCCTGGCAAAAAGCGTTAGTTTGCGGGAATATTATAATAATATTGTAGATATTGTGGCACAAGGATTATTTAGTTGGGTTTATAATATCCTTATTATGCTTGAAGCATCTTCATCTTAATATATCAGAAATTGTATATTTGATTTAATAATTAACCTAAAAGATCTTGGAATGTCTTCAGAGTTTATGGAAAATATTAATTTATAAATTGTAGTGAAATATCGCCTTCAATTTAGAAATATTACTTTTTTCTTTCTTTAGAAAGAAATTTAATGCTAAGAGATAAAACGAGGAGAAACGAAACTGTAGTTGGGATCATGCCTAAAGGACCTGAAAACGCATTTGTAGTTCTATCAAGTTAGACAAATCATGCAGTCTGGATACAAGCTGAAGCTAGCGTGTGGCTTAATGGGTAGCGTGTTGGTCTACAATGTCGTGAGTTCAAATCCCGATCGACGCATAATTCCAGCACATTGCTGGCTTGGGTAGTATACTTTGGTCACCTAAATCTACGAAAAATTATATTATACTAAATAACTAAAAATATATTATATACTGAGGGTTGTGTGAAGGACTAACAACACTTTCACTATAAGTAATGTAAACATAACAGGACTACGATTGTGCGTAAAGCGGGGGATTCGAAAAATTTTTCTACATCACATTTATGATAAAAATAATATTTTCTAAGTTTCAAATTGTTAGCTTTTACAGTTTTGATTACTGTAAATGCTTAAAAATGAGTCAATTTGTATTAGAGGGTAGAAGAGGTGACGGCATTGAACTAATTTTTCACATCATAATAGAGTTGCTATAAAAATGTTTTATACAAAATTCGGATTTCCTTCAGTTATACGTCGAGCTCTGTGTATTAGGGTCTACGCCTGTTTTCTGGCTTGGGTGGTAATGTGAATGAGCGTGGAGATATCTGTTGGTGTGCATTGGTTTCCTGTATACCCCGAAGCTTAGCGACGTATCATTTAAAGTATTATTTAAACAAAATTCTATTAGGTCATACCTGTTGTCCGGAATGAGTTTCCTGATGATACTTAAGGTGTCTTTGATCGGGATGTTGGTGAGGTGGTAGCATACTGATACTATTGACTGCTCTGAGTGGTCTTAACGAACTACCTCGAGATCAGGTTATCCTGATGTATATAAACGAAATAAAGTCAGTCCTAGAGTACGAAATAGGTATCGAGGAAGAAACAATAAGCAGCCCAGACTGCATCGATAAAATCACGAACAAACTCGTAAACAATACAATTAATGCTTACGAACAAAGTTGTCCTATTCTACACAAAAAAAGAGCCAAACAAACTCCTTGGTGGAACGAGGAACTAGCGACAAAACGCAAACAAACTAGAAAATTGTTCAATAGAACAAAAACCTTTGGTACTTGGGACGAATACAGAGAGTGCCTTACTGAATATAATAAACTTCTAAAAAAAGTTAAAAAAAGAGTCTTGGAGAAGATTCTGTGAAGAGATAGATGATCTCCCAGCGATCTCAAGACTCCAAAAGGTGTTGTCAAAAGACAACCCGACAGACATCGGACTTTTAGAGAGACCAGATGGTTCCTTAACCAAAAGCAGCATGGAAACTCTTGAAATGCTAATGGCAACACATTTCCCAGGCTGCAAGATAATTAACAATAATGAAAATTTAGAGGTAGAGGAAAGGATGTATCGTCAAACTCCGTTCAGCAAAAGTACTGCTGGTAAAATCTTCACTCCGGAAAAGATCAGATGGGCGATCAACACCTTTAAATCCTATAAATCAGCCGGAGTAGATAAAATATTCCCCGCATTATTGCAGAAGGGGTTAGAGATCCTCATGCCAATAATGATAAGGATCTTTAAGGCCAGTTTTGTATGGGGATACATTCCAAAAATCTGGAGGAAAGCGAGAGTGGTATTTGTACCGAAGGCAGGGAACCGTCCCAGCGAACAGCCAACGTCATATCGCCCTATAAGTCTTACATCCTTCTTTGTCAAAACGATGGAGAAATTAGTGGACATTCACATAAGAACGGGGCCTAACAAGGTCTTCCTTAATAAGAACCAAAATGCCTACCAAAAAGGCAAATCAACAGAGTCAGCCCTTCATGGTTTGGTAAGACAAATCGAAAAAGCAAAAGACTATAAAGAAATTGCCCTTTGCGCATTCCTAGATATAGAAGGAACATTTGACAGTACTCCCATGCAGCCATAATAGCGGCAGCTAGGAAAAAGGGGTTGGAAACGGCCACGATAAAATGGATACACACCATGCTGAAGAGCCGAATGACAACCACGGATCTAGGTGATAGCACATTGACACAGACCTATAGAGGATGTCCCCAAGGTGGGGTACTATCCCCACTTCTTTGGTCAATTGTAGTAGATGAGCTTCTGGACCGTCTAACACACCAGGGATACGAGGCAATAGGATATGCTGATGACCTCGTCATTATCATTAGAGGCAAATATGTTTCAATAATATCGGAAAGAATACAATCAGCCTTAGAGGTGATAATGAATTGGTGTCAGTCTAAGAACTTAAACATTAATATAATATATCCAAGTAAGACTGAGATAGTATGTACCATTTACAAATAGAAAGAAAAAACACATTGTATCTCCTTCAATAAATGGAACATCAATGCCCTTTTCAGATGAGGTAAAATATCTAGGTGTTATACTGGATAGTAAACTCAGCTGGAACAAACATTTAGAATGGACTCATGCCAAAGCACTAAAGGCATTTTGGGCCTGCAAAAGCTTATTCGGCAGAAAATGGGGATTAAAGCCCAAAATGATTTACTGGTGTTACAGAACAGTCATTCTCCCAATAGTCACATACGGATCAACGATATGGTGGACTAAAATTTTACAACGGAAAGTACAGCTTACGCTACAAAAAATCCAAAGGCTAGATTGCCTTGGTATCACAGGAGCAATGAAAACCTGTCCGACAGCGGCAATGGAAATGTTCCTTAACATCTCTCCGATACATATTGTTATAAATCTGGCAACCACGTAATTGATGAACAGTATCCCCGAATCTGTAAAACGCCATCTAGAATCATCTAGAATAATCGAGACATACACCCGAAAACATCCACGACAGAAGCTATAAAGCGCCATCTAGAATCATCTAGAATAGTCGAGACATACACCCGGAAACATCGACGACAGAAGCTATAAAGTGCCATCTAGAATCATCTAGAATAGTCGAAAACATCCACGACCGAAGGTTCTAGAAAAAGGGGAAATGGTATAAAATCACGGTAGCTGTCAGCGACGAGTCAGTTCAGCAACATCTGCGAGAGAGCGTGAATCGATACAAGAAGTGATATCAGTGGTGCCGTATAGTAAGAATTAAATTAAAAGTGCGAATTAAAGTGAAACGAGCGAATAAATAAATTATCCTTTATTTTTAAACGAATTGTGTTTTTCTTGAAATCCCGGGGAACCTCTAGCTCGCAACAATATCCAAATAAAAAAGGAAGCTATCAAAGGAGTGTTACGCCTACAGGAGAAAAATAATTATAAGTCAGGGGATTTTAGAGGTCACCTAAAAATCCTAAAAGACCCAAAAATATAGGTTTTAACTTCCACACTATCGGACGCGATGCCGACAAAATTCAACTTTGAAACCCCCTCCAAAGTTATAATCAGAGAACGCAAGGACTGGCAATCCATGCTACCTGAAATAGTAGAGGGATCAACCATCTGGTATACAGATGGCTCTCGCACCTCTGAGGAGACAGGAGCCAGAGTCAAAGGTCCTAACTTCTCGGTGTCAAAACCACTTGGTAAAGAAGTCACAATCCTCCAGGCCGACTAATTGCAATGGAGCTATGCATCCAAGAAAATATAAGGAGAGCTCATCGCAATAAATCCATTTATATCCTATCGGATAGTCAGGCGGTTCTCAAAGCTCCAGCATCCAATAAACACGGATCGAAAATAGTATGGGAATGCCTTCAAAACCTAATCATCCTGGGGAAAAGGAATGATGTAACCTTAATGTGGGTACCAGGACACATGGGCATTGAGGGAAATGAAGAGGCTGATCGCATTGTAAAAAACGGCGCAGAAACAAACTTTATTGGTCCAGAGCCATTCTGCGGAAAACTAAAAGGATACTCCAACCCCATACTCAAAAAGTGGGTAGAACAAGAACATAAAATCTACTGGAGAATTAATTGTAATAAGCGATCATTTTTGAAGAGATGGATAAATTTGAATCTCAAAAAATTTGTTAGAAGCAGAAATTTATACTTATATCGCACCCTTGCGACAAAAGTGACACAACTAAAAAAAACCTGTTTTTCAGAAATCGAAAAAAGACTAGTTTTTACTGAAGGAAATATATTAGAACAGTCAAAATAAACTGACTGGCTGCCGTCCGATAAAAGAAGTTAAGGTAATACGCTTTGGATGACTGATGGATATTTGTATTAGGAATCCTTTAAAGGTATTAACTCAAATTTCACGATTTTAGAGTTGTGTCACTTTTGTCGCAAGGGTGCGATATATATGTATATGGTATACATATTTAACTATTTTCTTTTTTCTCCCGTGTTATAAAAAAAAAGAATCAACCGATTTTTATTTTAATTAATAAATTATTGATTCACATTAGATTTGAACGGTGCGCACTTAGTACAATAATTTTCAAAAAAAAATTATAAGGTAAACTCATTTATATTTTAATCATATCATATATATCATTTAAATAATATTTTTTTTTAATCTAAAAAAATTTATGAATTTTTGTATACATATATGTATATGTACGTATAGAATTAAGGGTTGCTATTTCATTATATGGAATATTAATAACTGATCAAAAAATTAATAAAAAGAGGAGAAACATAAAAAAAAATTAAATAAAAAGTTAGTTTTTATTTTTAACTATTTTCAAAATTAAAATGATTCTGTAAATCATTAAACATTGGTGGTCTTGGTTATCTCTCCATCTCCAATCCGGAGAAAATTTTCTTCAAATTTACGAGGTGTGACGACACGACCCAACTTCGACTGATCTGGACAGAGTTAGGTGGTCACAGACAATTGTCTCGTAAATTTTGGAGGATTTATAAATTAACCACCTTGTATGAGGTGGTTACAACCTTCGGGGGCGTTAATGATTGTCGTCGAAAACAATCCGAGTTGCTTAAGACAACGGTGAGGTTAAGCAGGTAATCACCAAAATCAAACGGAAGGAACTGCAAGCGTGAGGGAGAGGCAACACACGTGTCTGGGAGAGGGAACGCACGTGTGTTTTCGAAACCAAGCCGCATATTTAGCTGAGTTATTTTACTGGTTGTACTGTGGTTCGAACGCACTGTTTTTGTACTAAATTTTTTCGAACGCACCGTTTTTGTACTAAAAGAGCAATGTGCCGGACTCCCTATGCCGAGAAAGTTGCTCAGTTATACAGTGACTCTGGACGAGATGAGCTAAAATGTCATTTTTGTTGTTACAGGCAAAATAGTAAGCTGTGGATATATAAAACTATAATACGACCTATGCTCTGTTATAACAGCGAGACGTGGACATTAACGCGAACTTCCGAACGCATTCAAAAGAAAGGTCAGTTTCGGGGCAACGAAAATTAATGATTTTGGCTGTAGTACCATAGAAGAAGAAGAGTTTATATTAAATTAAATCAAGCAAATTGTTATGTATTTATTTTATTTATTTATTTATTATTATTTTTTGTCTCTTGAGCTAGGCCCATATTAGACTTTACATTTGTGTACAATGTGTAGCTAGTTTAATCAATTATTATAAAGGCAAAAATAATTCAAATTAAAGGATAAATGTTTAATGAGATTTAACAAAAAAAATGATATTTTAAAGATTCGTATATAAATTGAGATAATGCTGTTTTTTTTTTTTTTTTGAAGTTAATTTTATTTAATGCTTTTATGCTATTTGGTAAATTATTATATGTAATTGCTGCGTTGTTGATAGCCGAGTATTTACCATATTTCGCGGTTGTAGCCTTCTGTGTCCTTATCTGGTTTGCATGTCGTGTTAGATATTGATGGATATCGTGGTTTAATTGTAATGTTGTATTTGTTTTAATATTTTTGTTGGTTATATTGTATATGTGCGTGGCTTCCATTAGTTTTTTATAATCTTCAATTTTTAATATTTGTTTTTTTGCGTGTATGATGTTAGTACGTTCTAGTGTATGGTAATTAAATAAATTTTTGATCGCTTTGTTCTGGATTTTTTGTATCTTTTTTAGGTTTTCTTTAGCAAATGAAGATGACCATATTTCTATTCCGTAAGATATTCTGCTATGGAATAGTGAGTAAAATATTGATATTTTTAATTGTTCAGGTATAAGTTTGCTTATTCGTCTGAATATTCCTGCTATAGTAGATGACTTGTTTTTAATATTTTTGATATGTTCTTTCCAGTTTAATTTTTCGTCCAATGTTAATCCAAGGTATTTAAATGTATTTACTTGTTCTATTATTTCTCCTTTGTATTTCAGTTTAATTTGTATCGCTATTGATTTTTGGTTGAAGATCATCATTTTTGTTTTGCGTATGTTCACTGTTAATTTATTTTGGTTCATCCAATGTTCTAATTTTTCCATATCTTCATTCATGTAATTTTCCATTTCCGATTCCGTATCTGTTGCATATACTAGTGCCATATCATCAGCATATTTGTACAATTTACCATTCAGAGTCACTTGATTTATGGAGTTAATGTAAATTATAAATAGTGTTGCTGCTAATTCAGTTCCTTGTGTTATGCCTGTTTCAACTTCTATTGTGGTGCTACTTGTATAAATTGTTTACGATTGTGCAAATAACTTGTAAACCATTTGTGTTCCTTCCCTCGTATTCCAATATTAAACAAATTTGTAATAGTATATCTCTGTCAACGGTTTCAAACGCTTTTTTCAAGTCGATAAATATGGCTCCTGTCTTTTGATGTGAGTCTTGTCCATTTTTTATTGAGGTTATGAAATCAAATAATGCTGTATTAGTGTTTGATTTTTTGATAAATCCATATTGTGTTTTATTTATGACGTTATTACGTAACTAATTAACTTTTTTTTTTACAGAATGACCTGTGTTATAGGCAATTTCGGTCTTGCAATGCACAAACACAGTCATGGAGGGAAGGAATGGGATTAGGAAGGTAGAGAAAGAGGAGTGAGAGCGACCGTAACGAGTGGAGAAGCTGGTATATTTTTCAGTTGTACTGGCGCTATAGGCAAACATTTGCAGATGTTATAATAAATAACTAAAACGGTAATTACGGTTATCGGAATTTAATTTAAATTCAATGAAATTAAATCGCGCCATCTCTACTTCAATATCTGCGCAGCACTCTCTACCAACTTTACGAAAGCAAACACACACACCGACGAATCAACGTCAAACGAGTGCCATTTGTACGGTTTAAGCAAAAGTCCGGCGCAGAAAAAGCTGCACGTCAGGTTTGACGTTCTTTTTCCTTTTATTGTTTTGTCCGTGACTGCTTCAAGTGTTGTCTATCAGTTGTTTTTTTTATCGAAATAACTTAAGAAGTTGTGCAGATTCTTCTGTTTTAACTTAGAAATTTTCCAGCCACGCGTGTTCGTTCTGTTGATTCTAGTGTCTCCGTTTCGCGCACAATAAAAAATCGCTTATCGCAATGAGAAAATTTCTGTTTTGATTGCGCGGGTGAAAAATCGATTTCCCAAAAAACAAAAACCTGGGAAACATTTAGCGAGAACCCAGTGACGAAAAATTGCGGTTCTTGTGTTCTCTGTTCCGCCTAAACTGCAGCGTTTTTACATTCCACTATTACGAAGAAATAATCATGAGAATTTCTTATTAGGTAAGTGCCTTCATTTCGTGTTTGTTTGATACAAAAAAAAAAAAACATTTGACTTAAAACTTCTGCATACAAGAAAGATGCGCCCCATTGCTTTGTTTTCATTGTCAATTTTCAATCGTTTATTTATGAAAATCGACCTTAGCGGCAGTAGCAGTGCTCGAGGAGCGAGCGCGCGCGTGGCCGCCAATCCAAACAAAACAATCGGCGGCGGTTGCCCTGTGAAGCCCCCTCGGCTAACGCCGCAAACTTTGTAAACATTTCCGTTGCCCCGAAACGAGCGATTAAGGAAAGAAGCGGCTCGAGCGTCGCGCGAGCCCAAACAAAATCAACACAACCAGTTCTGCCCCCCGTGAAATTCGAGGAACCACCAATCTCATGGGTGCAACTCTTTAAAGTTAGCTTAGAGCTTGGCTTCCTCCTAAATCCATGGCTCGCTGGTTGGTTCGTCATCTACCGCCTTCGTAAATAACAAAATTGCGCTTTGCATCTTCGAGTGTCGTAGTCTGACCTTAGTGGCCTTGAATTTTGATTTGGTATCGTCTTTTTTTTCCGTCAGACTTCAAGACGCCGGAATTCTAATTAAAACTCGTCGAGCGAAGTTGCAATGTAAGTGCCAAGTGGCGTGGAATTAATTCGGGTCCAAGGTGTTTACAAATAGCATAACTTGTTTGAGGGTTTTTTTTTTGTTTATGTAGGATTTCGTGATTAGGTGGAGACCAGTTTAAAAGAGTAGGAGACGAAGAGGGATAATGTTGAAATTGTGCCTAATTAGAGTGGTTAATGCGATATACTTATGTTTATAATAGTTGATGTGACAAATATTTCACTCCTTGTCTATTTAATTAAACTGCGGTCTAGTACTCTTAACTTGGAATCGCTGTTGTCATTGATATTTCTTCAAGTGATAGGTATTTCAATTTCAATTGCTTTTGGATGAGCTTCAATTACACGGCGGAATTCAAAATTAGAGAACTTTGACTGTATTGCTTCTATGGCGCTTGCTTTCATTTCGCTCGTCTTGTTGAAATCACTTCAGTAATATGCACATTTTCCTCAACCAAATTGAACCCTTCAATCAGTAGTTTATTGTTTAAGTAAAACGCCCTTGATACTCTACACATTTCGCCAGTTGTTAGTCAAGCCATAACATCTAGAATTAAAATCAGATTGTTCGGCAATCACTATCAAATTTATTTGACTGTTGCTAGGATTATTGGACGTGCAATATACTATGCATCACAAAATTATTTGTACAATGGAAAAAAATACCAATGTTCATGTTTAGCCATGTTTAAAGTGCGCTTAAAAGCTTTAGAAAAACATAACAGGATTACGATTGGGCATAAAGCAGTCGTGCGATACTCTAGATGAAAGAGAAATTTTTTGATTTCAAGAAATTTTGTAGAGGAAGTGGTACAGGGGTTGACGACATTGAATTAATTTTTTCCCATTACGCTAAAGTTGCTATCAAAATATTTTACACAAAATTTAGGATTAAAAAATTTAATAGTTGCTGAGAAAATTAGGTTATTGGATTTATCCTAATTGTGTAGTTTGTATGGGAGGTGGTACAAGGAGGGGCGAGTCCTTAATGACTTTTTCACAAATAACTATAAACATCATTGTAGATCAATAGCATTCATACTTTACAGGAAAATCCGCTTTTTGTAAAGTTGTGAAATTGTGTCAGGTTGTATGGGAGGGTGTAGAAGGGGTACAGATAATAGCTTCATTTTTTTGGGCTTACTAATAATTCTAAATAAATATTTAGTGCACAATTTCAGCTCGATAGATTTTATAAACACTGAGTTATTGTTTTAGAGTATTTCATGAAAAAGTAGAGTCTGTATGGGAGGTGGTGGAAGACAGGGGAGGAGATTGAAATTATCATAAAAGTAATATATTCCAAATTTCAGATCAATAGCATCCATGCTTTTCGAGCAAATTCGTTTATTGTCGAATTCCAAAATTGCGCCATTTTGTATGGGAGGTGGTAGAAGGGGTAAGACTAATCATCTAATTTTTTTTGGGCTGAATAATAATTCTAAATAAGTTATTAATGCATAATTTCAGCTCGATACGTTTTATACGTACTGAATAAATTGGTTTAGAGCATTGCATGAAAAAGTGCAGTTTGTATGGAAGGGGGTGGAAAGAAGAGGAGGACTCAAATAAATTTTATGCAGTAGATTGAAATTATCATAAAAGTATTATATTCCAAATTTCAGATCAATAGCTTTTATACTTTTCGAGCAAATCCGTTTATTGTCGAGTTGCGAAATTGTGTAATTTCGTATGGGAGGGGGTAGAAGGGGTGAAGCTAATCATCTAATTTTTTTTGGTCTTGCTAATAATTCTAAATAAATATTTAGTGATAAATTTGAGTTCGATAAATTTTCTACGCACAGAGTAAATTGGTTTAGAGTATTTCACGAAAAAGTACAGTTTGTATGGGAGGTGGTGGAAGCAGGAGGAGGACACGCATAATTTTTATATGGCAGATTGAAATCGCCACGAAAGCAATTTATTCAAAATTTCAGACTAATGGCTTTTATACTTTTTGAGCAAATCCGTTTATTGTCGAATTGCGTATTTGTGTCATTTTGTATGGGAGGGGGTAGAAGGGGTGAAGCTAATCATCTAATTTTTATTCGTCTTACTAATAATTCTAAATAAATATTTTTAGCCCAATTTCAGCTTGGTAAATTTTATACGCACTGAGTAAATTGGTTTAGAGCATTTCATGAAAAAGTGCAGTTTGAACGGGAGGTGGTGGAAGGAGAGGGAGGACACACATAATTTTTATACGGTAAATTGAAATCATTATAAAAGTAATATGCTCCAAATTTGAGTTCAATAACTTTTATGCTTTTCAAGTAAATCCGTTTATTATCAAATTACGTAATGTCATTTTGTATGGGAGGGGGTAGAAGGGGTGGAGCGATTTGGCCCGTTCACGAACTTGACCTTACTTTTTTGCTAAAAATGACACACACAAATTTTTAGCATAGCTCAAAGCTTTCGAGAGTTATGCTGTAGACAGACGGACAGACAGACACAGACAGACGGTCACACGGAATCGAGGTTTTTGAGCGACAACAAATATTTTTGTACCCTTGGCGGCTCTGTGCGAGCGTTATTTCTTAGCGTTACAAACGTTAAGGCAAACAAAATATACTCTCAGATTTCATCTAGAGTATAAAAATATGTTAGGAGGGAAAGAAGCGACTAATGTCCTTAAAATACACAATAATAAAGTTAACGCAATTTATTTAAAGCAAAGGAATTAAAAGCAAAAAACAGTTAAACAAAATTATTTGTACCATTGAAATTTTTTCACAAAATTATTTGTACCTCATGGTAACACTATTATTTCTGAGAAAATATGAGAAAACCGTTTGTTATTTCAACTGAAATCAGTAAGGTATTAACTTCTCAATTGTTTTTCGTGCTTAATACAAGTATGACGATTAAATATTGTGTGAAAATGCCGAAAGGGCGAGAGTTGTCATTTGAAGATAAAGTACAGTGGCAGACAAAAGTCTACGGCAGCACCTTATAATGAGATTCTGGTCCATTGGAAGCTTTAATCAAAAGTCCATTGATGCACATTTTTTCAGTAACGTAAATATATTTATAAAAAAACAAAAACTCTTCATAACAAACTTAAAAATGAATTCATAAAAACATACAGTTGCTCAATTAAGTAATCGGACAGAGCTACGAGACGAAGACTTTTGTCAGTAACTCTTTATAAATCCCATTTAGGAGAAAATGGAATGCATATACATTTACTTGTTAACACTAGTTTATAATCTAAGAAAAAAATAGCTTTTTATTATATCAACAAAAAAGTTATAAGCCAAAATTCAAAATATGTGATTGTTAAATTCCAATTAAATATTCGGACACCTGGCAACACTGGTTTTCTTTTGACATTTGAGATGGGAATTCCCCGAATTATAACAAATTAAGTGTGAATAACGGTAGTCAAAGTGTAAACGAAAAGAATAAATTACTTATTGCGAAATTTTTATAGTGAATTCTCCTACAAAACTAGCATGGGTCGTCGAGGTAAAGAAACTACTAAGGAAGTTCGGAAATTGGTCATCAAACATCACAAAAACGGGATGTCTGTACGAGAAATTGGGGAAATCATCGGTAGAAGCCATTCGACAGTTCATGACATTATTAAACGGTTTGAAATTAATAAAAGTATTGAAAATAATCCTAGATCCGGACGACCGAAAAAATTGTCAGAGGCAGATGAACGGTGGATCGTGCAGCAAGTAAAGAAAAATCCCAAGCTGAGTGCGACAAAATTGACATCAGAAGTATCTAACTACCTCCACATTACTGCAAGTACAGAATCTGTGAGAAAAGTTCTACGGAGTGACGATTTTAAAGGCAGAGTTCCACGCAAAAAACCTTTTGTAAGCGACTTAAGTTCGCTAAAGAGCATAAATCGCGTGACTTTTCCTATTGGAGCACAGTGTTATTTACTGACGAGAGCAAATTTAATGTTTTCCGGTCAGATGGATACACATACAGTGCCGAAAAATAAATTAGCACCACCACGACATTTTTTCTATTTGTTAAAAAAAAAACATTTCGTGTCGAAAATTGTTTGTACATTGCTCATAAATATATCACACAACATGTTCACTTTCCGCAGAAAACAGTTTATTGTTCATAATGATAACGGTTCTTTTCAATTTAAGTGATTTTCAGAGAAAAATACAAAATAGAAGGAAAAAAATAATAGCACCACTGACAATTCTGTTGAAGAGCGCATTAGTTGAGTTTATTAATTTGACCCCTGTACAAGTTAAAGTGTTCTTGTTCGGTTTTCGATAGTTTTTACACAAATTTTATAGTAAATGGGTCGCGGAAAGCATTGTAGTGCTGAAAAAAGAGACTTTATTCGAAAACTTATTTCAGAGGGCAAAGCTTATAGCGAAGTACGTCATTTTGTTGGATGTTCAAACAAAATGATACGCAAAGCCATAACTTTCCAAGAAAAAGCTGAAACACGTGGACGTAAACGCGCCATATTAAAGTTGCTTGAAAATCGGTTGATCCGCCAGAGCAAGAAGGAGCCTTTTAAGCCGGCAACTGAACTGAAAAAGGATCTCAATATAGCTGCAACGGTGCAAACAGCTCGTAATCGTTTAAGACATCACAATTTAAAAGCCTGTAGCCCAAGAAAAGTTCCACTCCTAAGTGCGAAGCATGTAGCCAAACGTATTGAGTTTGCAAAAGAACACCTGAAATGGCCAGTTGAAAAATGGAGGAAGATCTTATGGTAAGACGAGAGCAAAATTGTTCTGTATGGCGGAAAAGGCTCTCGTTCATACGTCAGACGCCCTTCGAATGCAGAATACAATCCTCAACACACATGTAAAACCATTAAACATGGGGGTCAAGTGTAATGGTGTGGGCTTGCTTTTCGCATTATGGCATAGGCCCAATACATTGGATAAAAACAAGTATGGACCAACACGTTTACGTTGAAATAATTGAAAATATTATGCTACCTTATGCAGAGTACGAGATGCCTTTACTGTGGGTCTTTCAACAAGACAACGACCCCAGCAAGAAAGCGAAGAAATGGTTCAGAGAGCATTCGGTGAACGTCATGGAGTGGCCTGCGCAGTCACCAGATCTCAACCCTATTGAGAATTTGTGGGCTGATATAAAAAAAGCAGTTGCTGCTGCCAAGCCAACCAGCAACGAATCACTTTGGAATGTGATTAAGGAGTCCTGGAACGAAATTCCTCTAAGTCGATGCCAGAGCTTGGTTGATTCAATGCCAAAACGTTGTGCAGCCGTTATTTCCCATAAAAGTCACGCAACTATTAAAACTGAAGGACGTCATCAGCTGGAGCAGACAACTATCGCAAACTAATTCATTTTTTCTATTTTTTTAGCCTTAAGTGCACTTTGGAATTGTGCAATTTTTTTTTCGCCTTATTTTTATGTTTTTACAAGATTTGTTTAAATATCTTTCAAACGGTAAATAAAACCTTAAATATTTTTATCACACAATTTTTATAAAACTTTTTTAGTTTTAAAAATGTGTTCGTTATTTAAACTAACAAATAGAATTACAATGCCTTTGGAAAGATTGTTGGTGACGTTGGTGCTATTATTTTTTTCGCAGCTGTATGTGTGGAGACGACCAAATGAGGAGTTAAAACCTGTTAACCTTCAACCGATCGGAAAACATGGAGCTGGATCATTGATGGTTTGGGGCTGTATGGCTGCCTCTGGGCCAGGAAAGCTAGTTTTTATTGATGGCATAATGGACCAACACAAGTACATATCCATTTTAAAAGAACATCTTAAAGAACGTGTAGATAAATTGGGCATTTCTGAGACATTTTCGTTCTATCAAGACAATGACCCAAAACACAAAGCTCACAATACGCGCATGTGGTTATTGTATAATTGTCCTCACGTGGTGGAAACGCCCCACAATCTGCGGATATAAATGTAATCGAACATTTGTGGGCCTATTTAGAAACAAATTGAAATCGTGGGTAATTTCTTCAAAGGCCGAGCTTAAAGTGGCTCTGGAGGACGAATGGAAAAAAATCGATCCCTCTTTTTGCAGGTCGTTAGTGGAATCTATTCCAAGAAGACTGAAAGCCATTCGGAAAACCAAAGGTTTTCCAACAAAATACTAAAATAAGATAAAAAAGCTTTTTTATACTTAATTTACTATCATTATTTGAAGTGTCCGAATATTTAATTGGAATTTAACAATCATTTATTTTCAATTTTGACTTATAATTTTTTTTGTAAATAAAATCTAAATTTATTTTTTTCTTATTTTATAAACTATTATTATCTAGTAAATATATAGGCATTTAATTTTTTCCTAAATTGATTTTTCATAAAGTTACAGACAAAAATCTTCACACCGCGGTACTGTCCGATTACTTAATTGAGCCACTGTAATAAATTCAATGGACAAAAGTCTACGGCAGTCAGTGCTGACAAAAAAAAAAATTTCCAACTAAACCTAACGGTATTTCTTCGAAATTTGTTTATTTGCTCTTACTGCCATTCAGTACATGTGCAGCTGCAACTCTATTATAGGTTTATCGCTAGTTTCGAACTGTGAGGACAGCAAAATGTCATCGTGAAAAGAAATTTCTAGTGATGTCCGACATTTGGTCGTCCAGTATAAAAAAGACAATAAATCGTGCTTGGAAATTGCGAAATTACTGAAACTAAAACGAAGTTCTGTTTATACCATTATCAAAAATTTTGAAAGAAGTGATTCCATTGAAAATAAGCCGCGAACTGGCCGACCGAAAAAGCTTTCGCGCAGAGAAATTAGTTCAATTTTAAAAGAAGTGAACACAAATCCAAAAATAAGTGCTCCAGATTTGGCGAAACAAGTGGCTGCGGTAAGGAAAAAGGATGTCCATGCAAGAACAATCTCGAGAGCCTTAAATTCTAATGGGTTTCAAAGCAGAACTCCACGTAAAAAATCATTAATATCCGCCAAAAACCGACTTCTGCGCCTAGAGTTCGCCAAGGCCCATACCAACAAGGACAATGATTTTTGGAATCGAGTCCTTTTTACCGATGAGTCGAAATACAACATGTTCGGGTATGATGGTCGCATTAAAATATGGAGAAAAAAGAGTACGGCTTTAGAGACCAAAAATTTGATTCCTACTGTCAAGCACGGTGGGGGTAATGCTATGATTTGGGGATCCATAGCTGCATATGGGGTCGACAGATTGGCTTTTGTTGAAACTACTTTGGACCGCTATGTTTACAAGAACCTGTTGGAACAACATTTAAGGCCATCAGTTGAGAGCTGTGCCTTGGAGAAAGTTGGATTTTCCAACAGGACAATGATCCGAAGTACGCAGCACTTTTCGTCAAGAACTGGTTGTTGTACTACGCTCCCAGGCAGCTGAATACGCCTCCCAAAAGCCCGGATTTAAACCCAATAGAACAAGTATGGAAGCTTCTGGAGCGGAAAATTCGAAAATGTTGCATAAAAAATAAAATAAACTGCCAACTAGTCGGGCGAAACTTTATTATTCTTGGGACAAGTTGCGGATGAGTGGAAAGTCAATATGCAGGTTAGAGTGGTTAGGGAAGACTAAGTGAAAGGGAGTTCTTGGACAGGACTGTTAACAATATTTCATTCGTGTCTGTAAGTTTGGGTTTTTATGAGCGGAGGAGTAGGGGTAATAGTAAGGGTGGGTGGATGTTAATAGCTTTTTAATTAATTACTTGAATCACGTCCAATATTCTCTGTATAGAATGTGTTTCATAGACGAAGTTGCATAGAATTTTCATAAAATTCGGTGTATTTTACATTCATGAAACCGAACATTTGTATGGGAGGGGGTAGAGAATATAGGGGAATCGGAAAAATTGATACGCAGTTTTATTTAGCGTCTCTTGTAAGGTGCTTGTATAGAATTTCAAGTTCGTAGCTTTTAGTTTGTTGGTTATTAGTTGATTTAATAAAATTGGTCGAAATCATAGTTTTGTATGGGAGGGGGTAGAAGCGCAAGCGCGATTTCAAAACTTTTAAAGCAACTTCATTTGAATTATTTTTATAAGTTTTTATGCAAAATTTGAAATTGATAGCTTTTAAGAGTTAGCTGATAACTGATTTCTTAAAAATGCTCGAAAAAATAATTTTGTATGGGAGGGGGTAGAGGAGGTAGGGGAATCGTCAAACTTGTGATGCAATTTTCTTTCATTTTTGTTGTTAGATGCTCGTACGAAATTTCAAGTTCATAGCTTTTAATTTGTTGGTTATTAGTTGATTTAATGAAATTAGTCGAAATCATACGTTTGTATGGGAGGGGGTAGAAGGGCAAGCGCGATTTTAAAACTTTGAACGCAATTTCATTTTGATTATTTTTGTAAGTTGTTTTGCAAAATTTGAATTTGATAGCTTTTAATGGTTAGGTGATAATTGATTTCTTGAAAATGGTCGAAAAAATAATTTTGTATGGGAGGGGGTAGAAGTTTTAAAGGTTTTTGACCAGTTAATATTTCATATATTAAGGGATTTTTTTTAAATGCATTTTGCAAATTTTCAAGTTTCTAACTTAAAATTTCACTCAAAAATTTTCAGTTTATGTGTTTTTTTCAATGCGCATGAAACACCTTGTGCACGTTAGACCGGGGGAGTCGGTTTATAATAAATATGGATCAAGTTAATATTATTTTTCTATGTACATTAAATATAGGTATTCACATGCAAAATTTTAACTTTTTATCTTTCACTAGAGCCCTAAAAAAATCAATCAAAATTTTCGACATTTTTGCTTATCACCTCCCTCCCCTTACACCTCCCAGCTTAAAATTTTTACCAAAATTAACCATTATGTAGTTCTACAATCTGACAAATTTTTGATTTAATATCTGTACTATTTTTTGAGATATAAGGATTTGTAATTTTGAAAAGTGCGCCATTTTTGAAATGTTCCCCATTTCCCCCCACTACTATTATTTCGACATGTTATATTTTTTTTGTATTTGCCTAGTATAGCTTAATATACGTTTTAAGTTTCAATTACATAGCTTAAGAGATAGTTGAGATACTAATTTTTAAGTGTTTTTCTTTGCACCCCCCCTGACCCTCCCCCTTACAATAATTAGCCGCTTTCTGAGCTGGTTCCGATGGAACTATATGCGACCTTGACGGTCTCTAAATATAATTTTTTTACGATAAGTAATTTCGAAGATATAATCATTTGAAAAAAAAATTCGGCCGACAATTGGTTCTTAGCCCCCCCTTTTCGCACCCCAATGGATAAAAAAATTAAATTATTTTTAAAAGTTGTCCCACAAACCCCTCTATATTAATGTTGAGTTTAAGCTTCCTAGCTGTTACCATGGTTGAGATATTTGAATTCGTATTTTTCGGTTTAAGTGCTCCCCCCGCCTCCCCCTGAACCCGTACACCCCCCAAAATGGGTATCCGCCTGAGATCCGCAACTATCTACAATCCCTCCAAAAATAAACTTTCTATCTTGAAGGGTTTGGGAGTTAATGTGCGCTGAGCGTACACGTCGGCGGACGGCGGACGGCGTACAGACAGACGGATTTTTTTTTTTTGCATTTTTAGGCTAATTTAGTCATGAAACGCGAAAAAAAAAAATTTCAGGGTAGCAAACTTTTTTTTTTTTTTTGTGTCGATCACAATACTTTATTATTATAATAATAAAGTAAATTTGTTGAAGGAAGCGCTCATTGCAGAATGGGAGAAAATTACATGCGCAGAAACTGGTAGTAATTTAGTTGCCTCTATGCCCCGAAGACTGCAAGCAGTAATTGATGCTAAAGGGAGTCCAACCAAGTATTAAGCCAGCAAATAATTTTAAAAATTCCGATACGTTTAGTTGGAAATTTTTTGTGTATACACTCAGAGTCATAAGTCTACAAGCAACCAATAAAAAAGTGTTCGTAAGAATGTATAATATTTTAAATATCAATCAATTTATTCAATTCAATTTTTATTTTTCTTATACAGTAATAAAAGTAAAATGTTGACGCCAAATTTCTTTCAACGTTTTCGCAAAACAAATGTGATAACGGCATTTTTATTCTTCTGTATAGCAAAACAAAGGATCAAAAATCTACAAGCAATAAGTATAAAAAAGTTTTATAATGGTTAAATAAAATTTTTCATACAATTTATAACTAGTCGGATAACCGTGACGCTTAAGAACTTCCACCAAACGGTTTTTCATCGAAGCTACAAGTTTACTGGTCTCCTGAACTGTTATTTCCGTCCACTCCTTTAATATTATGTCTTTGAGCTGTTTTTTACTTGAAATCGTATGTTTGCGCATTTTTCTTTCCAATAGAGCCCATAAATGCTCGATAGAGGGTTCAAATCTGGTGATTGTGGAGGCGTGTGTAATTGTTTGGGGGCCTTGTACAGTAACCAAGTGTGCATGATTCCCGCAGTGTGCTTGGGGTCGTTGTCGTGTTGAAAATTTTTCTTGCAGTCCCAATTTGTTAGCACTGGATTGCATATTACGCTTTAAAATATTCAAATATATATGCTTATCCATCGTTGTCTCCACAAACTCCAGGTTGCCCGTACCATTGGCTGCCATACAACCCCAAACCATCACTGCACCACTTCCATGTTTTATTGTTGGGTGAAGATTGCTCCTATTTTATGCTTCTCTTCGTTTACGCCATACTAATTTGCGTCCTGTTATACCGAAAATACAGAACTTCGATTCATCAGAGAAAAGCACGTTGTTCCAGAAGTCTTCAGGCATATTTAAGTATTGCTTTGCGAAAGCAATGCGCTTTTTTCGATTGATTGCCGAAATAAGCGGTTTCTTTCGTGCAATTCTAGCATGAAAACCAGACCGTCTCAAAATTCTTCGTGCAGTAACGACAGAAATACTTTTGGCAAATCTTTCCTGAACATCATTTGCAATGCAGTCAAGCGTGGATTCGTCTTCACTGCATTCAATACTGAGCGGCTTTCACGGGACGTCAGCTTCGATGGTCGATCAGAACGAGGTTTTGACGTGATAATTCCGGTAGTTTTAAAATTTTTTTATAACGGTATAGCTGAGCATTGCGATCTTCCAACCAATTGTCCAATTTCTCGGTTTGTCTCCCCTTTCTTCCGGAGCTTTATGATGATTTCCCTCTCGCCGACACTGATTTCTTTCCTTTTCGACTCCATAATAAAATTTATATCTTTTTTTTACAAAAAAACAAGAGACTTTATTCTAGTTATCTGATGAAATAAAATGAAATCAATATTTTAAGCAAATTACTTTCTGTACGCTCGCAAGATCGCAACAATAATGACTGCTTGTAGACTTTTGATCGTTTTTTATGTTACGCTGAAGAACAAAAGTACCGTTATCTCGGCTGTTTTGCGAACACGTGCAAATTTGGCATCGTCACTGTGCATTGAATATTTCATCAAAAAAATAAAAACTGAGTTTGCTAAGTTGTTTACTTTTTGAAAAATATTCTAAGAAACATTATTTTATTGGTTGCTTGTAGACTTATGACTCTGAGTGTAAGTCAGCCAGCACTGACTGCCATAGACTTTTGTCCATTAAATTTTTTATGTTTTTATGAATTTCTCTTTAAGTTTGTTATGAAAAGTTTTTGTTTTTGTTTTTTTTTATAAATATATTTACATTACTGAAAAAAATGTACATCAATGTATTTTTGATTAAAGGTTCCAATTAACCAGAACCTCAATAAAAGGTGCTGCCGTAGACTTTTGTCCGCCACTGTATATCTTGCCCGTCTAAATAAATAGCTTCGTTCACTTCAACGTGCATGAAAATGAAGTCAACTTCATCTAGTTTTTATACCCTTGATTATATCTGAGAGTATATTGTGTTTGCTTTACCGTTTATAACGCTAAGAAATAATGATCGCACAGAGTCCTCAATGGAAGAAATATTTAGAAATGTTGTTGTCGCTCAAAAATCTCGATTCCGAGTGACCGTCTGTCTGTTCATCTGTCTACAACATAACTCTCGAACGCTTTGACCTATCGTGCTGCAAAAAAGTAACTTTAAGTTCGTGGACGGGCCACATCCCCCACTCCTTCTACCTCCCATACAATTTTCATGAATTTTCGAAATTTAAAGAAATTGATTTTTCTCCGAAACCATTTTAGTTATTAACTTGAAAATTAGGTCATAGTATAATGATGTAAATATCATTGACGTCAAAAAATATTGAAAGGAGTAAAGGGATCAGCCCTTTACTCCTTCTACCCCCTCCCATACAAATGAACAATTTTCAAAAATGCATTTATTCGGATTGCATTGCAACTAGCAAAGCTAAAAGAACCAATTACAATTGCAAACAATTTTGTAAAAACTATCAACTTCACCTCACTTATTTTACCCCCTCCCATAAAAATTTCACGAATTTTCGGAATTTTAACTAAATTATTTTTCTCCAAAACCGTCAAAGCTATCAACTGAAAATTTTGAGAAAAGTATGCTATTACGAATGTCATTTATGCCGAAAAATTTGGTTTTAATTCGAATACTTCTTCTACCCCCTTCCATACAAATGCACAATTTGGTAAATGCATTTAATCGATTTTCATTGAAACTACGAACTTCAAATTTTGCCACAATTTGTCCCTTAATGCTTAATGGCAATGTACGCTACAGCCCAAGTCGGACCTTAGACTCTTGTATGCTTTGTCTCCAATTTTTTCGGTCCAATTACCGCGTCCTCCATGTTGAGAATTTCAGAAGCGATTTGCTGTCTTCGTCGATTGAATCTTCCAACCGTTTTCTTGGTTTTCGAACTAGCCTTTTTCCTTCCGCTTTTCCTTTTTGTACACGTTTGGTTATTCTCTGTCCTCCATTCGCCATACGTGGCCAGCCCACTGTAGCTTTCAAAGTTTGATTAGAGTAGAGACTTCTGGGTCCTCAAAAATGGTATACAATTCCTGATTGTATCGAATTCTCCGTTCGCCTTGTTTTCTCGCCGATCCGAGGATTCTTCGTAATACCTTTCTCTCGCCTTCGATTAACCATCTTTTGCCTGTATTAACGTCCACGTTTCACTGCCATAGCAGAGTTCAGGTCTTATAATGGTTTTATAGATTAGCAGATTCGTTTTTCTATGCACGTCTTTACATTTTATTATTTGAAGTACCGAGTAGTATGTCTTGTTTGATTTCATTGCCGTCTTTGGAGAGGTTGACTCTTAGATATATGAATTGGCTCACGTTTTCTATGTTGTAGTCTGCTATCGTCGACGCAAACTAGGAAAAAGACGCCAATCAGACAAAATATTACGGTAGGAGACTATAACCTAGAAAACGTAGACAACTTCATATATCTAGGGGTGAATCTATCGAAGGATGGAAGCGAACCCATCGAAATTAAAAGAAGGATAATGATGGCAAACAAGACTTATTATTCGGTACTTCCAATAATCAAAAACAAGAACGTGCACAGGAAAACAAAACTTAAGCTATACAAAACAATCATAAGACCTGTGCTATGCTATGGCAGCGAAACGTGGACATTAACTCAGGCGTCCGAAAAACTACTTAACGCCTTTGAAAGAAAGGTCCTCAGAAGAATCCTCGGACCTGTGAGGGAAGACTCGATCTGGAGAATACGATACAATAGAGAATTGTATGCCATCTTCGACAATCCAGAAGTGTCAACCCTCATAAAATTTAAAAAGTTACAATGGGCTGGTCATGTGGAGCGGATGGATGACGGAAGAATTGCCAAACGCACACTAAAAGGGAAAGTGAACGGACAAAGACCGGTCGGAAAACCACGAAAGCGCTGGGAGGATTCGATTGACGCAGACAGCAAATCACTGCTAAGATTTTCAAACTGGAGGACGCGGTCACTGAACCGAGATGGATGGAGTCAAAGCATTCAGGAGGCCAAAGTCCGATTTGGGCTGTAGCGCCATCGTAAGTAAGTAAGTCTGCTATCGTTAGATTTTGTCTGATTTGCGTGTTTCTTCGTGATTGCAACATAACTTTTGGTTGGATTCGTTTATGCGTAGTCCTACTTCTCGTGCTACCGTTTCAAGATTAACGAAGATCTCCTTCGCGCCCAATTATGATCGCGCCATTATGTTTATGCCGTCTGCGTGTGCTACTATCTGCGATGATTTAAACTGTAGCGCCCCTCTGGTGTTAACTGGGAGTTTTCTTATGACATATTCCAGAACCAGATTGAAAAGTGTAGGTGCAAGGCCATCTCCTTGCTTCTGCCCGGAGAGTGTTTTGAAGCTTGTTGTCAAGTCGTTCTGGGTCCGTACTGGCATGCTGAGTTCATCATTGTAAGCCTTATCCTAATTCCAGCATTAAGTTGTACAGTACAGTCCAATCGATACCGTCGTATTGTTATTTAAAGTTTACGAATATCTACGTCGATGTTTTATTCCCTGCATTTTTCTAGTACCTGTTTCAATGTGAATATTTAATTCGTAGTTGATCGTCCGGCTTTGAACCCGCCTTGGTATTCTCCAATTATGTTTTCGGTATAGGGTTTAATTCGAAACTCTATGATCTTTCTCAAGATTTTATAAGATGTGCTCAGCAATAAAATCCCTCTATAGTTTTCGTAGCAGGGATTGTCGCCCTTTTTGTAAATCCGTGATTTCATGCTTTTACGCCAATTATCAGGTAGTGTTTCATATGCCCAGATTTACGACACCATAACGTGAATCTAGCAATGCTGTCACCACCACTTTTCTGAAGTTTCGCTGGTATATCGTCTATACCCGGTAACTTATTATACTCTAGATGAAATATGAGAGTATTTGAAGTTTGCCACAAAGTTTGCAACGCTAAGAAATAAGGCTCGGAGGAAAAAATGAATGATGCAGAATTTCATATAATCACTAAAAAATCTCAAGACCGGATGTCCGTTCGTCCGTCTGTCCATGTCCTCTCTAGCTTGAGAATGCGTTGAGCTAGAAAGTTCAAATTTTGTACACGTCGTTTTTGACAAAAAAATAAAGTCAAGTTCGTGAACGAGTCAAATCGCTTTACCCCTTCTGCCCCCTCCCATACAAAATGACACAATTTCGGAATTTGACAATAAACGGATTTGATCGAAAAGTATAAATGCTATTGATCTGAAATTTTAAATATAATACTTTTATGATGATTTCAATCTACCGTATAAAATTATAAATATTTGTGTCCTCTCATCCTTCCACCACCTCTCATATAAACTGCCCTTTTTCATGAAATGCTCTAAAGACATTTACTCGGTTCGTATAAAATTTATCAAGCTGAAATTGTGCACTAAGTATTTAATAAGAATTATTAGTAAGACCAAAAAAAATAGACGATTTCCTTCACTCCTTCTACCCTCTTCCATATAATCTGACACAATTTCACAACTTTATAAAAAGTCGATTTTCCTGAAAAGTATGAATGCTACTGATCTGCAATTTAAAACTTGTCAAAAGCATGATGATTATAGTTATTTCTGAAAAATTCATTAAGAACTCGCCCCCTCCTTTTACCACCTCCCATACAAACTGCTCAATTTCACTAAATCCAATGCATTAATTTTCTCAGTACCTATTAAATTTTTGAATCCTAAATTCTGTATTGATAGCAACTCTAGCGTGATGTGAAAAAATTCGTTCAATGTGGCACCCCGCTCTATCACTTCCACTTCAAAATTTTTTAGAATCAAAAAAAATCTCTTTCATCTAGAGTATCGCACGATTGGGCTTTACACCAAATCGTAGTCCTGTTATGTTTGTTTTTCAAATTTTTAAGGGCATCTTTCAATTCTTCAAATGTTACAGGATTTATTAAAAATATCCAACCCTTTCACATTTAAAATGAAAAAAATAAAATCATAAAATCGAACATTTCGCCAAGCCGGCTCATATCATGGCCAATGAATTTCATGTAAAAGTAAAAAGAGTTCAGAGATATCGACCAAGTTCAATCGTTTATATTGTTTTCGTCTGACCTCAAACTTCTATCTGTTCGAAACAAAAACGAATAATTATGAAGTATCAGAAATGTAGCTTCTATCGTCTAGATCGTTGCTACTTGAAACCAAATTACGAAAATTGCGATTGCTATGAATCATTAAAATTCAGATTACAAAAATGTAGCATACACTTAAATCGTTTGTTGTACAATTATTAAGTATTCATACTGGCAAAGATCTTGAAATCATAAAGTTCATTTCAGTTTATGACTGTAGTCATAGTAAAAATTTACGAGTGCAATAATATTCTTTATTATTAATTTTAGAATTTTTCATCTCGCATATAAGCAAAATTCTTGTGTAAGGGGGAGATATGAGCCATAAACATCGGTTATGATTGTAAAATTAAATATTAACAATTTAAAGCGTGAATTGATCTCATGTTATGATTAAGTAAGAGCATGTTTCAGTTTTGGTCAATTTGTGATACATTTATCCGAATTCTTAACAATTTTAGAATAAATTTTTATGAATCGATGTCTCGCATGCGTCAAATCCGTGTTTTTATATGATTGTACTACATGGAAAGTTACGGTTAGGATTATCAAGAAACTGCAAACTTTCGTGAACCAATGTCTCTGACGATGTGATCTCTAACGACGATCTTCGGAAAATAACTGGACAGACAAAAATAGGCATTGAAATTTAAAGGCGGAAGTGGCAATGGATCGGTTACATTTTAAGGAAACGAGAGCAAAACACAGTTTTGGATTATAACCGTCAAGGAAGATGTCGGATTGAAATCGAGCCATTGAACAGGAGGCCAGAGGAATAACCAAGTATTGACAACAACTAAAGGCCGATGTTCTGGATTGTGCCTCGTAGAAGAGAACTCTTTCTGTCCTATGCCCCTATAGGCGGTATTCACAGGAAATTGATTGAATTTCTTCGACGGATTTTGGGATTATCTGTCCAGAATCTTTAACGCCGAACTCTGGAGTACAACTGAACAGAACAAGATAGACATTGAGAATTAGAGGCATAATTGGCATTTTTATAATCTTAAACATTTCAAAAACAACAGTGACAAAGCCCTATCTAATCTTCTTACGAATTTCATAGTACAAAAATACCAGAAAACTGTACATTAAAGGATGACTTCTTAGTTATAATTTAAAGAAAAAAGGGTTATTTTTTTCCGACTAATTGGTGATAAGATAATTACAGCCTCCATTGACATCCGCAGAAATGCCGGAGGAACTGCGAGGAACTGTCTAATCTTAAACCTCCTCTTTTGAACTATCCCAGCAATGCTGGCAAAGATGCACGCACTCATGGGCTCACTATTCGTCTTTACTAACGCGTACAGTGAAATGTAGGTAGTCCTTAAGACTTTGGAATTCATTATCGCGTCACGTATTTTCAGTACAAACCTCCAGCGTTTGAAGAAAAAATTCTCCGACAGTTAAGGCTCTTCCCTTCTGAAACACCCTTGTAACCTAAGCATTCCCTAAACCGACATGACTGAACATAAAAAAAATCTTTAAATGATGTCTGTCATGTACCTCTTTTCGACATAAATTTCTTCTTTCATAGTTTCTGAAGAGTTATGAAATTGCAACCTGAAACCTAATGCACTTAACTTATAATTTCAATTAATGTATTGTTGCACTATTGCATGTGATGCATTCTGGACGAATGCAACAATTGCAAAATTGCGCCTGCAATTTAATTTAATTTAATCAAATTGTGCGAATGTTAACGTGTGGCCTACGGTGGAAATAATTGAATATTTTCATTGGTTTCTATACGGGAGGTGAATTGTTTGAAAGTGCTAAGCTAAATATAATCCAGAAATTTCTAAATGGAAATTTAATAAAGGTAAAAAGTTAACAGATTTGTTTGTTTTTATCAAGATATGAACACTAATACGATCGGCAAGATTAAAATTGAGAATAAAATGATTTTTATTATGTTTAAATGAAGTGAAAATACGGAACAATTCAGTTTTATTGCGCGGTCTTAATTTCTACGTAAGAAATTTTGAAGTAATCGTGTATTATTAGAATTTGAGGCTAATTAAACTTTAATGTGCTTAAAAACAAATGAAGTATTTTACCAAAAGGCGTACACGGCGCTTGCTTCCAAAACACTGCGTTACTTAATTGGGATTTCCTACTACATGGACGAAATCAATAAAATAATAAAAACTATAGAGTAATTTCTTAATTGCGTTTTGTTCCTTTAGTTAATTCAGGGTGTTTTTTTTTAATGCGAAGAACCTTAAATTGAAATAAAACACACAAAAATGATTTTAATGTCCATGTAATTGGCTTTATTTGAAAGATAATTTTATGGCAATAATGTTTGTATATGATTTCGATCATGTGTCCGCCGCGGGTGGCGCGTACATGTCATAATCTGGAAGTCCGATTTTCACACACACTTCGCAGTAAATCAGGCTGTATTTAGGCTATAACGCATCGAATGTCGGCTAGTTTCTGGTTTATCGACGTAGACATCGAAGTTTACATATCCCCAGAGAAAAAATCTAATTGCATCGAATCGCACGAACGAGGTGGCCAGTTAGCAAGTCCATTTCGTGAATTTAATCGATCATCAAATGTTTCTTTCAGTAAATTAATAGTATCGCGTGCTGTGCGGCATGTGACGCCTTCTTCTGCGACATTAATGCCCTCCAATTGAGGTACGAAAAAGTAATCATGTCTCTGTATCTCTCACCATTGACTGTAACGTCCTGACCATCATCACTTTTGAAGACATATGGACCAATGACTCCACCGGCCCATAAAGCGCACTAAACGGTGACTTTCTGGATGTAATAGTGTTGCGACAGTGGGTAGTGGATTATCATCGCTCCAAATACGGCAATTCTGCTTATTGATATATGTAGCTATTTAGCAAAAAGTGTGCTTCATAACAAAATTTTCAAATGAAATTGTGGATCAATAGCAATGCTTCCTTCGGCCCATTCACCTGCCAAACCAAACTAACCCCCAAAACAACCAGGAACTGTCAAACCGGCTATCGCAAAAAACAGTGATGCCAATTTGAAGTTCTCCGCCTCTAAAAAAACACACTTTATTTTGAAGTATTTCCATTTATCGTAGAGTTAATTTTGTTTTCGGCTGCTTCGAGCAGGACACCATTGCTTCCTCTATGCGCGCTGTAGTTACGTGTAAGGAAGGCATGCAGAGCCGTACGATTTTTTCAAAACCGGTTTTCCGTTGCTGGATTTGTTCAAACCCGGGTACCCGGTTCTTCTCCGGTCCAGAAAAAATTTGAAACTTTTAACGAAGATTAAAAAACGGAGGAACTAGGGACATTAATATTTAATTCATTTTTCAAACAAAAAAATAAAATTATTTTTGTAACAATTTGTCCCCGGCTACCTTCAACTTCAAAAATAGTTATTTCTTTTTTGATTATGTTTGTGACATTCTTCGATGTTCCAGTTTTGGAAGGGATTTTAGAATTGGTATCAGTTCTTATGGCATTTTCCAGTTTTTCTTGCAAGGTCAACAGGATGTTTCTTGATTCGATTGAAAATACGGCACATCGAATCAATAAAACCAATCAAATCTCGACAGCCATGTGTTAAAACTAAAAAAAAAACATAACAGGGCTACGATTGCGCGTAAAGCGCAATCTTACGATACTCTAGATGAAATAGAATTTTTTGTGATCCCAAGAAATTTCGCAAGGGAAGTATTTGAAGATATGACAGCATTGAACTAATTTTTCCCCATCATGCTAAAGTAGCTATAAAAATGTTTTGTACAAAATGCTTACTCCAAAAATTGAATGGGAACTGAAAAAATTAGTGAGTTAGATTTAGTGAAAATGTGCAGTTTGTATGGGAGGTGGTAGAAAGAGTGGGGCGATTAGAGTGATTTTTTTCAGAAATAACTAGGAATATTGTAAAATTGACATCCCTGAAATTTCAGACTATTGCCATTTATACTTTTCAAGAAAATCGATTTTTTGTGAAGTTGTGAAACTGTGTCATATTGTATGGGAGGGGGTAGAAGCAGTGAAGCTAATCAAATATTTTTTTCTGATGTTAGTGCTAATACTAATTAAGTATTTATTACAAAATATGAGCTCAATAAATGTTATATGTTCTGAGAAAATCGTCTTAGAGCATTTCATGAGTGGTAGAAGGGGTGACGGCATCGAACTAAATTTTTCACATCATGCTAGAGTTGCTATCAAAACGTTTTATTGAAAATCGAAGCTTTAAAATTTGAATGGTTACTGATTGTATGTATTGGATTTAATAAAATTTTGTAGTTTGTATGGGAGGTCGTAGAAGGAGAGCGGAGTTCCTAATTAGTTTTTTTTTCAGAAATAACTATAAAAATGATTCAATTGACTTCTTTTCAGTTGCAGATCATTCATACTTTTCAAGAAAATCGACTTTATGTAAAGTTGTAAAATTGTGTCGTGTTGTACGGGGAGGGGGTAGAAGGAGTACATCTACTCGTATAATTTTTTCGGTGTTACTAATAATTCAATATAAATATTTCGTGCATAATTCCAGCTTGATTTATTTTATACGTACTGAGTAAATTGTTTTCTGTTGGTTTTATGAAAAAGGGCAGTTTGTATGGGAGGTGGTGGAAACGGAGCATTGAAATAATTTTTATTTTCAGAACAGTAGTTTTCATACTTTTCGAGAAAATCCGTTTATTGTCAAATTCCGAAATTGAGTCATTTTGTATGGGAGGGTGAAGAAGGGGTGAAGCGATTTGGCCCGTTAACGAGCTTGACTTTACTTTTTTAACCAAAACTAACGTGTACAAAATTAGGGCATCCTAGCTCAACGCTTTCTGAAGATAGAGAACAAACAGACGGACATACGGTTTTGAGATTTTTGAGTGACAGTAAATATTTATGTACCCTTGGCGATTCTGTGCGAGCAGTATTTCTTGGTGTTACAAACTTTAGAACAAACTTATAATAGTCTCAGATTTCATCTAGAGTATAAACAGCGATTCAATATCCAAGGTTCTGCAATTGCTACAAAATATAAATTTTTATTTTTCCACTAGCAAACGCCCGCGACTTCGTCCGCGTAAAAATAGCAATAATAAGCAATTTTTGAGAGTGTAGTTAGTAATACATTATGTGGGATATATAATCTGCTTACTTTAATGGCTCTTTGAAGAAAATGGTTTGTATATTATTGGAATCAGAACCATAAATTATTAAGATTAAAAGCATGATATTCCCATTTTTATGGGACAGGCTCGTGATCAAATCAAACCCGTGATTCGAGATCATATACGTGTTGAAGAGCGTTAAGGACATGTGAATAATTGTAGCTGGTGTTATTTAAAACAAATAAAATAACATTAAGCTTAAAAACATAACAGGACTACGATTGTGCGTAAAGCCCAATCATACGATACTATGTATAGATGAAATCGAAATTTTTGCGGTGTTAAGAAATTTTGTATGGGGAGTGGTAGAAGGGGTGACAGTACTGAACTAATTTGTTTCACATCATGCTAGAGTAGCTATAAAAATGTTTTGTGCCAAATTTAAGCTTCAAAAATTGAGTAGGTACTGAGAAACTTATTGCATTGAATTTAATGAAATTGTGCAATTCGTATGGGAGGTGGTAGAAGGAGTGGGGGTTTTTCGTGCTTTTCCGAGAAACAACTATAACTATCATGCAATTGATATACTTTAAATTTCAGATCTGTATCATTCACACGATCGTTTCGTATTTGTTCTTTCTTTTGGTTGTTCACGGGCTTCTCGAAAATCGGCGCCAAGTTCTACTGCTAACTTGAGTAGAAAATCTTGTCTCGAGATATTTTCTCCTGTCGTTTGCTTGTACAAAATCCAGGCATTTATGCCAGCTAAATCAAGGATATTGAAAAATACTTGGAGAGGCCATCTGCAAGATTTAGATTTTGTAGTAAACTTTCTCGCCATTTGATCAGTCATGTCTACACCAAACTTGGTTTGATTGTAATATGGAACAGTTTCAGGTAAACGCTTATCATTGTTTTCTACTTTTACAAATTTATGTTTAGAACTAAGTAAAAGTACTTTTTTCGGCTTACTTTTATAGATTGTAAGAGTACAATTATCTGTTGTAAAAATTTTCGATGAAAATCGTTCCATATCAACTTTCTTTTGCTTCGCAATTATTGGTAATTCCCTTTTATTTGACCGGATAGTTCCAAATAACGTAATTTTTTTGCTAGCAGTTGTGTTGTTATAGCTGTTCGTCTACAGCAATATTACCACCCGGTTTGTAACAGTTTTGGCTGTTCTCAATGAATATATTCCAAATCGTAGTGTAATAAATTCGATCACCCCTAATCGTATTTATTAACTATCTCTACTATCCTTCTATTTGTCCCAAAATAAAAACTTTCGTGTTTACCTTATCTCGCTTCGTCATTTTTTAATGTCAATTTCACTACGGCTCGTATTTCTACTACGAGCTAGATTTCTCTTTTTTTCAAACGTAAACAGCGCCGTCCTGCCTCAATGTTTATGTTTAATTTCTCTAAGTAAGACCGCCGCCTAAAAAACGACGGCACGCAAGCAATTGTATGGGATCATATTTCCCAACAACCTTTCCGTATGCATATGATCGAATATGCATACATATCTTTCACTGAGGCAATGAATTGCGAAACATCATTCCGATGATGTTTCGCACTTTAGACCCGCTGAACCCTAGCTTGAGGGTAAAATTGACTGACCCCGGCAAGGCAGTCTGAGTCAAACCACTAAGTCGTACAGTTCGACTAAATTAAATATATACACTCTAAAAATACTTAAGAAAAATAAATATTTTGTAGTGATCGTTAAAGCCCGTTATTTTATATTAACCCCAACCTACAAACAAAGTGTGTCCTGTTGTAGGTTTAGGTTATAGGAGGGTGGTTGCACGGAACCACAAGCACTGAGGCCATCTAGTTGGGCCCATTGTACTCCCCCTATTGTTATAAGTTGGAAGTCACTTCTCTTGCTCTAACCACTTGGTTCGGTTTGCGAACCTTAATAGGCTCGAATGTTGGACGCCTCTGAGGTTGTCTAGTTCTGAGAAGAATCTAGAGCCTAGACAAAGGAGACGACTGTTGGAGATTTGCGGACAGTGACAAAGATAATGTTCGCTAGATTCTTCGTCTTCCTCGCAACCTCTGCACAAGCTGTCGCTCGCGATCCGCATCCTAAATGCGTGCAGCCTTAGCAAGCAATGGCCTGTGGTCAGGCCGACAATAGTTCGGATACTATAGCGACTACGTTGTAACAGCTGAGCTGTAATATTTTTGTTCGGTTCTTCCCAAAAGGATTTGGCCGTTTTACAGCTTTCCAGATGCCGCCACCCCGCCAAGAAAGAATCCAAAATAGTCTGTTTGAAGCTAGTCTTCAGCACTGTTGGTGCTACATCGACTGACTTCCTAGTGGAATTGATATTAGCAGATCCTTGCGTGCAAGCGTATCTGCCGCCTCGTTACCTAGCAGGTCACTATGACCCGGTATCCAAATTAGAAAAACTTCCGTTATGGCCGCTAGACGATTTAAATTGTGTCTACAGATGGACACTAGTTTGGATGGCCCTGCTGTCCGAGAAAATGTAACAATTTCCGAGACTGTTCTGCTTATCAAGAATAATTTTTGCACACTCGTTAATGGCTAATACTTCTGCTTGGAACACTGTCGCGTGTTCTGGAAGATGAAATGAAGTTTGGATGTCGAGGTCGTGGGAATAAATCCCTGCACCTGTCCCCTGGCTAGTTTTAGATCCGTCCGTATAGAGATGAGAACCAATACAGGTGCTGAGTATCGTATTTGTTGCCCATTCGTTTCGTTCAGGAAACTTAATGTGAAACTTTCGTTTCTCAACCTGCGGTTGGTTCATGCAATCATACTCGCGGTCTAAAAAGGAGTTTGCGTTTCTAATGACGTTTAGAATTCGTCCATGACCAATTTGTGGCGCTGACCACGATTTAGTGGTTTTTAATCTAATGGCTGCCAGGCCCGCTGCTTGTTTTATAAAAAGATCAAGTGGAGGTAGTGAGAGAATCACCTCCACAGCTGCAGACGGTGTGGCTCTAAGAGCACCTGTTATGCACAGACATGCCATCCGTTGGATCAGCTGTAAGGGTGCCAGGTTGGTTTTTAGTACCACCGCCGGCCACCACACCAGCGCACCATAGCAAATAATTGGTCTAACAATACTGGTATACATCCAGTGGATGAGGTGCGGCTTAAGGCCCCATCTCAAAACGAATGTCTTCTTGCAAGCGAAGAGGGCTACCGTAGCCTTTTTTGCTCGTTCTTGAATATTGGCCTTCCAGGATAATTTGCTATCAAGAATCAGACCTAAGTATTTAACTTGATTCGAGAGGACCATATTGATACCTCGAATGTTTGGTGGATTGAAAGCATATGGTCTTCTTCTTCTGGAGAAGAGGACCAGATCTGTTTTTTGTGGGTTAATAGTAAGTCCTTTATCTAGTGCCCAGCTATCTAACAGTTGTAAAGCGGATTGCATGAGGTCTCCGAGAACTTGCTCAAACTTACCAGTTAGCATGATGACAAGATCGTCTGCATATGCTATTGTGGGGTAGCCGTTCTGATTTAAGATGGAAAGGGGTTCGTTCACTGTTAGGACCCACAGGAGAGGTGATATTATACCGCCCTGTGGCGTTCCTTTGTGAACAGAGCCTTTCCTTGTCTCGTCACCCATTCGTGCTACGATTTTCCGTGAACGAAGAAGCTTTGCTATCCATGCAGTCAGGAGAGGTTCCACATTATGGCTGTGCAAGGCCTCAAGTATGGCGTTAATGTTGATGTTGAACGCGCCTTCCACGTCTAGGAAGGCACCGAGTGCAACCTCTTTTTGATGGAAAGCTTTCTCTACGGCGGCTACCGTCACATGCAAGGCGGTGTCAGTGGATCTACCTTTCAGATAGGCGTGCTGGTAGGGGCATCTAACTAAGAGGTTCGAATTTGCCCGCAGGTAGCTGTCCACCAGTCTTTCTAGGCGAAGTCAGGCTGATGGGTCGAAAAGCCTTCGGGATGTTGTGGGAGGTTCTACCTGGTTTAGGTATGAAAACTACCATAACCTCTTGCCATAACTTCGGTATGTAACAATGACTGATGTATGCTTTATATATGTCTACCAGGTACTGAATTATTGTTTCATCCGCGTTCTGGATCATTGCGGGATAGACTTCGTCCAGCCCTGGTGACTTGTAAGGTTTGAAGGAACTGAACGCCATTCCTATGTTTCCTGGTGTCACGACTGTATCTACTAGTTCCGAGTTAGCTAGACTGCGATCGGTGTCCTGTTGTAAGTAATTACAAAAGTAGATACCATAGCGAATTTGTCTGTTTTCAAACGTTGGCTCCGCTCACTTTTTTTTACCAAAACGAATAAATTTAAGAATTTCTGTAAAATTATTTCTGCTCATAGTTTCAGAGAAAAATTTAGGCCCCCATATGTTATTCCACAAAAAAGAAACTTTCAAATTATTTGCTCCATATGCCGCTCGTGCATATAAAATTGCAATAAATGCATCTAATTTCTCTTGAGATAAACTCCAATCGGTTCCTAACAATCTCTCTGCGCTCTTCTATTGTGCATGTTCTTATATGGTTCATAACACGGTGGCCAATTATCAACGAAAATGCAATCCTAACTTTACCTTTCATAATATGACGTTTTGCATTTCCTGTTGGGCCTACTTCTTGCTTGAAAGTGTTATGAAGTGCTGATCTTCCAGGTGTACCCCCTTCTTGTATTTCTTTCCAAACAGATCCATCATTCGCAACATGTTGTTAATTTTTTTCTATCTCTTCTTCAGAATTTGGGTGTAATCTTATTCTTTTTCGTCCACAACATATATTCACAATATTTTCCTCTTCATCGTCGGTATCTGTACATTCAAACTCTTTATTATTTCCAGCCAATATAACTTCATTTTCAGAAAATTCATCTTCATCAATTTCAGAAAACTCTTCGCCTACATTCTTTATATCTTCTAAGAACTTGTACTGTCTTGTTGGTTTCGAAATTTTTATGGGTAGAAAGTGACCTGTGTTACTAAAGCTATCAAAATAAAATATAAGCTACTTACCAAAACTTTCAATTTTTGCTACCTGCACATTACGCCAGTGCAAACTTTTTCGTAATAACTAAAATCACTATAAATGAAGTATTTTACAAATACTTAACTATCAGTTATTTAAAAATAAACGGGTATCTGCTCCATACAAAAGCGAGCGAATTTTTACGAAGCTGTTTTTGTTGCATTGAGCTACCTGAAGTTGATCGAAAAGGTTTCCAACACCCTGCAGCTCATGATCGCCGCTCATTGGCCGCATCCTGCGTGCCCATATCCAACAGTCCAGCGATATCGTCAATCGTCTCTCGCTGCATTGGACTTTTTACCATGACGAAAGTGTGACGGTAACGAATAACGCAAAAACGAATATGCTCGTACTCGAAGTTTCACTTCAATAAGGCAATTTTTTTGCACCTATTCTAAGACGCTGTCATACAAAATATGTCAAACAGATAAGAAAAATTCACGTTAAACGCTCAAAATTTCCGCTTCTTGTAGGCAACCGTGTCCAAAAACAATACATCTGCCGAGCTTTTGCGTCCATTCCCATCCTTTTCGATTGATGCTTACTCGAGTTATCGTGAAATCTACTTTTAGGATTCCTCAAATAGTGAGAGTACTAAAATCCAGATGTCGAATTTTTTTACGGTTGCAAAAGTTCCTCTTTATTTCATAACATGGGTAACTATTAGCAAAGACTACGAATAATGTAAGATATCCCAAGCCTATGAACAAAATATAACCATTTTTCCATAGCCTTGGGATATCTTATATTATTCATAGTTATTAATACTTCACGTCTAGTACGAAGAAAAATTCTACTAAAATCTGTTATTGAAAAAAAAGCATTTCGGAGATTTCAATTTTTTAATTAATGTAGTCGTCATAAAAATGAACGAACGGACATCCGGTTTCGAGATTTTTAAGCGATAAACATGAACTTCTGGGTGATCCATTTTTTTCTCTGAGCCTCATTTCTTTAGAGCTGGAGATATCAGATTCCGTCCAGAGTATAAAAATTAGGGCGGTTTTCTATAGGGTGTTTGAGCAAGAGGTGTAGGGTTGAAAACGCCTATTATTTGACAGCTCATCGCTTGAAAGTTGTCAAATGTTGAAACTTGCCATCTATAAACGCGGGAAATTTTCCATAGAACGCTACACAGTCGTTGAATTTTATTACGAAAATTCGCGTTCAATCGCAGTTACGATGCGCAAAGTTCGAGAAAATTTTGATCCTTGCCTTCTAAAACGTGTGTGCGCAACCTACTCAAAAAAAAAATTCTAAAAGAGATTGGTTCAGTGCAAGATGTTAAGACTTCGCCCCGCACGCTGGACCGAATTTATCGCCGCAGTGAGGAACAGTGTTGAAAACGACCCAAACATCTCCATTCGGAGCCATGCTCAAGAACTCGCCCTCTCCACGTCCATACTGCAGCGAATATAGACGAAAGATTTAGTTCCAATTGATTCGAGAACTGCAGCCGGCTAACCATCAGCGCCGTGCGTTCTGTGATTTGGTGTTGGAAATAAATCTTACACGTCTTGTTGATACACCCCATATTTTCCCACGAAAGTGAAATTTGTAATTTTTCGAAATCTGGTAGCATCCGATAATATTTTCTAATTTGAAAAATTATTAATAATAATAGCGCTCAAAGTATCGACTCGGAAAGGGTTCTTTTTATTCGAATGAGTAATCCTCGATTATGAAACATCGGGATCTTTTTGGGAATTGATAAAATTGAAATTTATCACGAGCCGCAGTCTGGTTATTCAACGAAGCATTTTGGAAAAACAAAAAACGTCGCTGATAACATAAGTGTTATGTATGCCACATATGCCCATAAAAAGTCTAATTTGGGAGTACAGTGACTCTTTCCCTTATTCTACTGATAGCGCGCTATTATTAGCTGTAGTTATGTAAACATTCGTAACTTTCACTTGTGCCGTAAATATTTTTATACTCTAGATGAAATTTGAGAGTATATTGTGTTTGCCTTATCGTTTGTAACGTTAGGAAATAATGCTCGCACCGAGTCGCCAAGGGTACAGAAATATTTTTTTGTCGCTAAAGAGCCTTGATTCCGTCCGTTTTTCTACAACATAGCTCTCGAATGCTCTGAGCTATCGTGTTGAAAGTTGTTTTATGTAATTTTTAGGGAAAAAAAACTTTAAGCTCGTGAACGGGTTACATTCCCAAAAAATTTCTATTAACTTATTTTTTTTCGAAGCTGTCAAAGCTATTGACTTGAAATTTTGAGCCAAGCATAATATGTATTGAAAATATCACTCATGTCGAAAAATGTTGTTTTGATCCATAAAGGAGTATATGGATCAAAACAACATTTTTCGACGTACTCCCTCCCATAAAAATGCATAATTCTGGTAAAAACATTTTATCGATTTCCATTAAAACTAGAAAAACTAGAAACTTTAAATTTTGCTAGAATTTGTCTTTTAATAATTGCAATAAATGTCAAAAAAGATCAACTTCGCTTCTTTCCTTCTACCCCTTTCATATAAATTTCTTTATTAAAAATTCAAGAAAAGGAATTCTTCGATAATATGAGAGCTATCGACTTTAAAATTTAATAAAGTTTGGTGATAAGTATATTGATAAGCAGTTTCAAAATTATCCAAAACCTTCGAGCTCCTCTGCCACCTCCCATACAAATGCTCCAATTTCAGATAAATAATGTCCAATTTCCTTGAAAATTGTGAAAGCTAAAAACTTTAAATTCACCACGAAATATTTTGCATACCACCTTCGGTGTCGTATACAAAAATTACAAACCTCCACACCCCTTCTGCTTTTACCACCTCCCATACAAAAGTCACTAGTCACTATCGAAAGAATTTAGATGACATATTTTCCGGTGCACGAAACTCATTCCTATTTCATCTATAGAGTATCGCATGATTGGGTCTTACACCCAATCATAATTCTGTGTATATGTACATTTATCGGGCTGTACATATATTCCACCGATAAGGCTTGTAGAACTAATTATTCTGGTTTTCCACTTTATTTCATTTTTTCCTCTATTGTTTCAATGAACAATTCATTCCCTCTCGTGGTATATTACGTGACTGGTTTCAACCAGCTTTAAGAATAATATCATAAACAAATAATATAGAAATGCTTTCATATCATCCGGAAATTCTTCAGAAGTGTGGGGGTCAAGTTATTTAAACGAAAAAAAAAATTAAGTTGTCTATTGCTTCGTTATCAATCAGTGTTTGATTTATGGCTTACTTAAACTCTACTATTAAAGTAATGCCGCATTTCAGTAAATCTGATTTGAAAAAAAAAACCATCTCAATGACTCACTGTATTGCTTAGAAACTTGTTTGAATCATCCGATAAGATACGAAAGTCTAACATTCATCTAAATCTTTGCCATTGATTTAGTCTTTTTTCCTCTTTCTATCATTTTCTACGAAAACCGCAGATGAGGTTTTTTGTTTTCTTTCGGTACTCTCTTTGACAAAATATCCGAACATATAACGTTTATGAGACATGATTTATTTTAACACATTTGCTTGCAGGCCAAGCAAAACAGATCGTTATGATGTGACTAAAAATAGTTTATCGAAATACTTGCCACACTAAAATGCCTAATTGAAACCTTGATCTTGTTATATGGCGAATTTTATTGACCTCCTAATAAATTCAATTAGTCTTTCTCGCTATGCGGTTAGAAGACCTGAAATGCTGCATCTTTCTTAGATGATATTCTTCAATATTTTTTTTTTTCTTTTTCTTTTTGCGCTGTATGAGCTTCAATTGAATTTAGGGAGTGTCGCCTAACAATGTATACGAGTAATTGACACTTAGGTCGGAATTAATTGTGAGAAGTTCAGTTCATTGAAAAAAAAACCTTACTTACTTACTTACGATGGCGCTACAGCCCAAATCGGACCTTGGCCTCCTGAATGCTTTGCCTCCATCCATCTCGGTTCAGTGACCGCGTCCTCCAGTTTGAAAATCTTAGCAGTGATTTGCTGTCTGCGTCAATCGAATCCTCCCAGCGCTTTCGTGGTTTTCCGACCGGTCTTTGTCCGTTGACTTTCCCTTTCAGTGTGCGTTTGGGAATTCTTCCGTCATCCATCCGCTCCACATGACCAGCCCATTGTAATTTTTTAAATTTTATGAGGGTTGACACTTCTGGATTATCGAAGATGGCATACAATTCTCTATTGTATCGTATTCTCCAGATCGAGTCTTCCCTCACAGGTCCGAGGATTCTTCTGAGGACCTTCCTTTCAAAGGCGTTAAGTCGTTTTTCGGACGCCTGAGTTAATGTCCACGTTTCGCTGCCATAGCATAGCACAGGTCTGATTGTTTTGTATAGCTTAAGTTTTGTTTTCCTGTGCACGTTCTTGTTTTTGATTATTGGAAGTACCGAATAATAAGTCTTGTTTGCCATCATTATCCTTCTTTTAATTTCGATGGGCTCGCTTCCATCCTTCGATAGATTTGCCCCTAGATATATGAAGTTGTCTACGTTTTCTAGGTTATAGTCTCCTACTGTAATATTTTGTCTGATTGGCGTCTTTTTCCTAGTTTGCGTCATAATTTTTGTTTTGTTTTCATTAATGCGTAGTCCAACTTCCCTTGCTACCGAGTCAAGGTTTACAAATACTTCCTTAGCACTCTCCAGAGATCTTGCAAGGATATCTATGTCGTCGGCATATGCTACGAGTTGTGTGGATTTGAAGCATAGTGTTCCCTTGGTGTCAACGGGAAGTTTCCGAACAACATATTCGAGTGTTAAGTTGAAAAGCATTGTTGCGAGGCCGTCACCTTGTTTAAGGCCGTTGTCTGTTTTAAAACTGGAAGTCAGATCGTTTTCTACTCTGACTTGTGACAAAGACTCAGTCATTGTCATTCTTGTCAGTCGAACCAGTTTCGGTGGGACTCCAAACTCCAACATGATTTTATACAGTACGCGCCTGTCGATACTGTCGTATGCTTGTTTGAAGTCAACAAATATCTGGTGCACATCAATATTATATTCCCAGCACTTTTCCAGCACCTGTTTAACTGAGAATATCTGGTCCGTGGTTGAGCGTCCAGCTCTAAATCCGCCTTGGTATTCACCAATTACTTTATCAGCATAGGGCTTAATTCTCTTTTCTAGAATTTTCGTCAAAATCTTATAAGACGTACACAACAGAGATATTCCTCGGTAGTTTTCGCAGCAGAGTTTATCACCTTTTTTATAAATTGGACATATGATGCTCTTGCGCCAATCTTCAGGAAGTATTTCCTGCGTCCATATGTCCGCGACTAATCTATGTAGGAGATGCGCTATGCAGGTGTCGCCGGCTTTCAGAAGTTCAGCTGGGATTTGATCAGTGCCCGGCGCTTTGTTGTTTGGGTGGTTCCTTAGGGCTGTTTTTACTTCTTCGAGTGTGGGAGGACTCAAAGCGGATCCTTCATCAGCTGTTACATCAGTTATACCTGCTATTGTATCTGCTGCTGCTGTTCGTGTAGGTGATGGGCTCGGGTTAAGAAGGTGTTCAAAATATTGTGCCCATCTTAGTTTTATATCTTCCGCGTTACTTATAATGTTCCCTTCCGCATCCTTGCATAGGGTCGTTTTCGGTTTGTAACCTTCTTTCATCCTTTTGACAAGGGAATACGCGGCTCTTGTGTTGTGTAATTTAAATTGTTCGTCCATGTTTTTAATTTCGTCATTATTGTACTTCCGTTTTTTTGTTTGCATATTTTGTTTGCAAATCGTCTAAGATCCTTGTACTTGTCTTGTTTGGCTCGTGTCGGCCGTTCCGTTAATATTTTGTAAGCTTCATTTTTTCGTTCTAAGGCATCTTGGCATTCTTTGTCGAACCAATCATTTCTTTTGCGCCGGGGTTGTTGTCCTATCACCTCCTCTGCGACAGATGTAATGCCATCTTTGATTTTTTGCCACATTTCTTCTATTGGCATGCTGACAGTGGTATTCAGCATTGTCGCGAAGTGCCTCTCCAAGGCTAACGCATATTTCGCAACTATTTTCTCGTTTTTGAGTTTCCCTATGTCGAATTTAGGAACCGGTTGTATTTTTGAGTGTCCTCGGTTTGCGATTCGACATCGAAACTTGGTCCTTACCAAATAGTGGTCTGTGTCGCAATTAGCCCCTCGACATGTACGCACGTCGAGAATGCAGGAGGCCGTCCTTTTCTCTATTAGAACATGGTCTATTTGATTGAATGTTCTTCCGTCGGGTGAAGCCCACGTTCTCTTATGAATGTCACGATGCGGGAAGCATGTCGAGCTTACAATAAGGTTTTTGCTGCTGGCGAAATCAGTCAGCCTCTGGCCGTTGTCGTTACTAATATCATGGAGACTATGCCTTCCAATTGTCCCTATGTATGCTTCTTCTTTGCCCACTTTCGCGTTAAAGTCACCTAATACTATTTTAATATCATTCGACGGAAGGGAGTCGAATGTTGATTCTAAGGTGCTGTAGAAATCGTCTTTAACTTCGTCGTCTTTGTCTTCCGTTGGGGCGTGGACATTAATAAGCCAAACATTAAAAAAACTTGTTTTGATGCGGATTGCACACAATCGTTCATTGACGGATTTGAAGTTGGTAACTTGGTGTTTAAACTTCTTGTCGACGATAAACGCAACTCCAAATTCCCGGCTTCCCGATGATTTCCCACTTTTGAAAATTGTGTGCGATCTTAAGTCATTAATCTCGTTACCTAATAATTTAGTTTCTTGGAGTGCAATTATGTTTATATTGTATTTGACTGCCTGTTCCAGAAGCTCTCTCACTGCTCCTGCTCTGTACAGGGATCGCACGTTCCAAGATCCGAAGGAATAGTCCATTTTTCGTTTGCGTGGTCGTTGCCGTTGAATCAATCCAGTCCGAGGCGTTGCTTCAGGTTTCGAAACGGGTGTGTTTTTTCCGAGGATGAGTTGTTAACACATCGCCCAACCCCCAACTTGGAGGGCCATATTATTATAGTGCTAGAATTTTTCTGTTTCATTAGCACTCGCGCCCATCAGTTCAGCAAGTCAAGTCCGGATGGACAAGACCAGGATCCGGTGGCTACCACGAGGAGGTATGATGAGCACAATTGATGTGTATATGACAGTTACAACACTGGGCGTCGCCTAATGACGCCGATCAGATGCCTACCCTGTCTATACCCATCCAACCACCCAATTAGTCTTTCTCGCTATGCGGTTAGAAGACCTGAAATGCTGCATCTTTCTTAGATGATATTCTTCAATATTTTTTTTTTCTTTTTCTTTTTGCGCTGTATGAGCTTCAATTGAATTTAGGGAGTGTCGCCTAACAATGTATACGAGTAATTGACACTTAGGTCGGAATTAATTGTGAGAAGTTCAGTTCATTGAAAAAAAAACCTTGTTGGGAGTTAATTAGCAGAATTGATTTGAAGTTTTAATTAAGAAAATAAAAGTTAATTGCAATAGGATTATCATTCACTGGGATCTTAATCCAGGGGATTATTCTCTTGTCCGCCATTTAAATTTTATCAGTCTTCTTTCGATGTCCGTAAGTTTTATCTTAGCGACCGTGTGTTGCAAAATGCTATTTCGCCTAAATTCGAACGAATATTACTGATTTATGGTACAAGATAATGAAACCTTATATTTTTCATTTGAATCTTTAATAAGCTTACGAGGGCTTGTATTGAACAAAATTGAGAAATCCGGTTTCGAAAATAAAATATGACCACTAATTCGCTTATAGTTTGAACATATTTTCAATTTTTATAAGTCTTGCTAGTAATTAATTAAATGAAAAAAGACGTTTTATTGTGATTTTTTCATATTTTTGTAGTGCTAATTTTCTATATATCAGAGTACAAATTGAAACCCGCAATTTTCCAATAGATGACGCCAGCAGTAAGTTCTGATCAACAATGGCAGATCAGAAATATCATATGGTAAACTTAGACATCTGTCAACAAATCGTCATCACTAGATTGGTAAAGTTTTATCGTCGTCATATACTTTTTTGTGCGCGAATATGTCGGAAGTTTGTGCCAAACAAGCGTCATTTGCGATAACTTTTGCTGGCAAAAGCCTTCAATTAAAAAAAAGAAAATCTGCGGCCGAGGCTCCATACGAGTTGAAGCCAAGAAACGTCGAACGACATTTTTTTCACATGCGAACAGCTGCTCCAACGGTAAAAAAAGGGGTTGCATTGCATCGTCTCTGGCGATGAGAAGTAGATCTATTACGATAATCCAAAGCGAAAAAAATCGTTGGGATACCGCGTCCATGCATCAACATCGACGGTCAAGTCCAACATCCATGGCTTGAAAATTTTGCTGTATATTTGGGTGGAACCAGCTTGGCGTGATGTATTATGAGCTGCTGCAACCGGTTAAAACCATCACGGAAGATCGCTACAAAAAACAACTAATGCGTGTGATCCGAGCATTGAAGGAGAAACGGTCGCAATACGAGGAGAGATACGACAAAGTAATTTTGCTGCACGACAACGCTCGGCTATATGTCACTCATGTTGTGAAAACCTACCTGGAAACACTGAAATGGGACATAATACCGGACCCACCGTATTCTCCTGGCATCGCCCCTTCCGATTACCACCTATTCCGATCGATGGCGCATGGCCTGGCTGAGCAGCACTTCTATTTTTACGAAGAAGCCAAAAATTGGATCGATTCGTGCAACACTGCGTCCGATCCTAAACTTCACTGTTCTCCCCGGCAAGGGCTTCACAGTGTACTCGTGTGAGCGTGCAGCTTGGCGAGTATTGGGGGGGGGCATGGAATATAGGTGGTATAAGGGCTTTTAGTTTCTTGCTGGATTTACTATGGAAGTATCTATAGTAAGTGCAGAGTACTCCTATATTTCGACGATGCTCAACGGAGTCAATTGAGGCCGATATAGCTTCATGTCCAACTAATCGGAATGCATGTTTCTGGGTACGGTCAATATGTGATTTTGGGGCCCCAGCCCAAGCATGCAGGTTGTACTCAAGACGTGGTCAGATATAATCCTTATAGATGGTAGCTAGTTCGGAGGCAGAAAAGTATTTCTTACACTTCCGCAAAATTCCTAGACGTTTCGAAGCATCAAGAGCGACTTCGTAAATGTGTTGGCTCCAATCTAAGCGATTGTTTAATTTTACACCTAGTAATGTGAAGTCTTCAGAAGGTGGAATTAGGATTGAGAGTAGACGACAAAAGGTCGTTTATGAAGACTAAAAAGAGAGTGTGAGATAAAACTGAGCTTTGAGGGACGCCGGAATCAAAAGAAAAGGGTGCAGAAGTTTCTCCGTCTAGTACGACTAGAATAGAGCGCTCGGAGAGGAAACTCTCAATCCATCGAAGAAACGAAGTGTTAAAACCAAAGGCCTTTAGCTTGGCAAAGAGGCATTTGTGCCAAACTCTGTCAAACACTTTGGCGATGTCAAGAGCAAGAACTTGACCTTCACCAAATTTGTGGATGCAGGAATTCCAAGGCTCGGTAATATAGATCAGGAGATCGCCTATAGAACGACCCAAGCGAAATCCATATTGGCGATCATGAATGAGATTTTTATCCACAAGAAAGATGACTATCCTGCGATTGACAACAGTTTCCACTACCTTTGAAAGCACTGAGGTAATGGCTATGGGGCGGTAATTAGCGGGGTTCCCTTTGCCTCCTTTGTTTGAAATTAGCTGAACATTCGCGACCTTCCAGATCTTAGGAAAGCACCCTGAAGAGCATGAAGGATGGTAGAGATTACGAAGAGGTTTAGCTAGAGAGGAAGCGCAGTTTTTAAGGACAATAGGGGGATGACATCTGGCCCAGCAGACTTGAGAATATTCAGCTCCTGCAGGATCCTGGAAATAACCCTAGTTCGAAAACAAAGTGGTGGCAGCGAGAAACCAGAATCCGGTAAATGCGGCCGTTTTTACTTGATTTTATCCTTATACGGTGCAATATAATTAATAATTTGTTTCCTAATAATTTGCTCCCTTCGACACAAAACGGTTAATTGATATTATAAATTTAATAAAATGATGTGTAAAATTGTTATAAAACAATATGTAACTGCGAGAAAAATTAGATATTCATATAGAGCTTCTCCAGGGCTTTTCAATGGCACCAAGTTTGTGCCGATATCTTCGAATTATTTTTTCGTTCCACTACACAGGACCCGTTTGGCACCGGATTCGAAAATTAATTTTTCATCCTTCGTCTTAGTTACACAGTGTACTATTATTATAAGTGTTTTATAACCTTGTCGGTTTTCGTTGTTATTTTTTGTTCTAGGGCTCTTGGACAATTTCGATTGTTCCTTGGTTTCAGGTGTCTCATCGCCTGTTTCGGCAGACCGGGTAACACCGAAAAAATATTTATTTGACGCCATTTCTATCTGAGGCCCGGAACTTTTGAATACGTCCTCGTATTATACTACTGTGCGAAGCCATGTGGAGCGACACGATTGGAACAAGATAAGAAACAATTTTTACCACTTTTATTTCTTGACTTGTTCTTCTTGTTCAGGAACGCTACAGGCCCATATCGCGCTTTGACATTAACCACCAGGCTTCGAAATATCTACTTCTTAGGAGAGGTCACTTAACTCAATTATTCCTTGACTTCTATTTTCCTTATTTATCAGAAGATTGAGAATAAGTTTTTTTTTTGTTTAAGTAGCCGAACACATCTTAGGGGGTCACCCTTTAATGTAAATTACACAGTCATGTCGGTAAGGAAAAAAAAGGAGTTACGGAGTTAAAATTAGTCGGGATTAAAAGGAGGGAAAAGCCTAAAATGCTGGTGGACGTTGAGTTTAAAACGTCGAAGGTCGTATGACAATGGGAATACATCTTTAGGCAATGCATTCCAGAGCTTAGAAGTTCGGGGTATGAATGACTGCCTATATTTCACTGTGCGGGAAGTTGGAAGCTTAACAGTTAACTCGTATGCGCTTGACGATAGGCGTGTGTTTTTAGGAAATGAGTACAAAGGAGGAATAAGTTTAGCAAGTTCCTCACTGCATTTACCATGAAAGTAGCGGTAGTAAATGCTTAGTACACCAACATTTCAGCGATGCTCAAGGGAGTCTATAGAAACCGTGTTGGCTTCATCTCCAATTAGTCGGAACGCCTGTCTCTGGACACGGTCGAGCATCGCAAGTTGCGTTTTGGGTGCCCCAGCCCATAAATGAGAATTGTACTCGAGGCGTGGTCTAATGTAGGCCTTATAGATATTTGCTAGGTCACTAGAAGTAAAATATTTTTTACATCTTCGGAGAACACCTAGGCGTTTGGAAGCGTCAAGTGCTACGTCAAGTATGTGCTGGTTCCAATTAAGGTGGTTATTTATTTTGATGCCAAGGAGTGAGAAGCATTCGGAAGAGCTTAGGACACCACCGAAGGTTACATTAGAAACTGACGCCGGGACATCACGTTTAAGGGAACGATGACAGGCCTGTTTTTTTGAAGTGTTGAACTCTACTCTATTTATCCTGCCCCATTCCAAGATTAGATTCAGGTCAGAGCTCAATGATCCAAATAGTTCGGCACGTTTAGATGCTACCGGGACACGGTGAGTGTTAGTAATCGAGTCGAATTTATAGATGTTATCCAGGGTACTGTCATCTGCAAAGCAATGTATCGGATTGAGCGTTGACGACAGAAGGTCATTGATAAAAATGAGAAAGAGTGTGGGTGATAAAATAGAGCCTTGGGGGACTCCGGAATCTATGGGAAAGGGAGAAGATGCCACGCCATCCAATACGACTTGCATGGTGCGTTCATGTAAGAAACTCTTGATCCATTTTACGAGGTTATTATTAAAGCCGACTGCTTTGAGCTTCACTAGGAGACAATTGTGCCAAACTCAGTCAAACGCTTTAGCGATGTCAAGCGCCAGAACTTGACCTTCGCCAAATTTATGGATGCAATAGTTCCAACGGTCAGTCAGATAAACCAAGAGGTCACCTGTAGATCGTCCGGAACGGAATCCGTATTGTCGATCATTGATAAGTTTGTTATCTTCAAGATAGCGGACTATTTTCCGATTCACAGCCGTTTCCATCACTTTCGACAGAACGGAAGTAATGGCGATGGGGCGGTAGTTGGCGGGCAACGCTTTGCTACCTTTCTTGGGAATCGGCTGAACATTCGACATTTTCCACGTGCGCGGAAAGTGTCTAGAAGAGTAAGAGAGATGGAATAAATCGCGCAGTAGTTTAGCCAGGGACGCAAAACAATTTTTTAGGACTAAGGGGTTAATACCATCGGAACCTGCAGATTTCTGAACATTGAGCTCACGAAGAATTCTGGATATAAGTCGTGTGCGAAAATGAATCTCAGGTAGACGGAATCCAGATGGTGTTACAGGCGGGGGAGTTTGTCGCTGGTAGCCTGGAGTTTCGTGCGAAATTTGCTGCGAGAAGATAGGCTTTCTCAACAGGATGGACTACAATTCGGTCCCCATTTAGAAGAGGTGGTGTAGATGATTTTACATGGTTGCTGTTGACCGTTTTAACAAATGACCAAAAAGATCTCGAGCCATTCGGTGTTTCGAGAATTTTCCGTCGAAGTTTTTGGTCGTGTTGAAACTTAGCACTTTTCAAAATCGACTTGCATGTATTTCTTGACACGTTGTAAAGAGATCTACTGGCAAGCGTTGGGTTGCTCTTAAAAATTTGAAAATATTTTTTCTTGTACCGGATGGCCGTAAGACAATCTTCAGTAAACCACGAATCCTTCGACGGTTTGATACCTTTGTAATTAAAGGGTATGAAGAGTTCCATACCCTTAAGGATGGTTTTGGTTACAAGCTGACAAGCTGTATCACAATTATTAGACTCGAAACACAATTTCAAATTTAAGGCCTTGAAAAACTGTTTTAATGCTCCCCAGTCTGCTTTTTTGTAACACCAGATGGTCCTTCGAGGCACTTTGACTTTTAATGTATTTACCACTGAAATCGGAAATTGTGCTCGAATCAGGAAGTGATCAGTATTCCCAACTGGGGATGGCGATATCACAGAAACAAAATATTTGTCGGGATGATTCGTTAGAAAAATGTCAAGCAAGTTTGAAGCATGGTTTGCTATTTCAGGCGATCGAGTTGGTTCGGTTACCAACTGCACTAGTCCATTTAGTGAAGCGAAGAGCTCAGTGTCTTGACCCTGTTGGTCCGTATTGGTAGAATGTTTCAGCCAGGCAATATTATGAACGTTGAAATCGCCCGCTATAACGATTTCAACGTCAGGGTTTGCATCATACAATGCCTGAATAGACTCAGACAACTTATCCAATTCTGTTCTAGTTTTTGCTACTATCAATGTCGGACTTCTGTAAACATAACAAAAGAAAATAATTTGCCTTTGGACCTGAAGTTTCACCCAGGAGTAGTTAAACTCTGGATTGGTGCAGGTGCCTAGATGGGAAACAACTTGAAAAGCTACATCATCGCGTATATATGTATATAGCGATACCCCGCTGCTGGAAAAATGTAGGTATGAGGTGGTAGTCAGGGATATTAAGATACTGTTCACTACCTGGTAGCACTTTAGTCTCACAAAGTGCTAATACATCTGGTCTGGCGATTTGAGTATGGATGTACAGGGATAAATAGATACCACTCAAACCCCGAACAGTCAGTTGCTCAATGGTAAAATTTACCATAGCAAAGCGCAAAATATTATAATCTAGGAATAGCGAAAAAAATCATTAAACTCTATGCTAAGACATTGCATTTTCCAAATCAAACTTGCAAATGTTATAAAGGAAGCGACCGTTTTAAAGCTTATTTCAAGCATCGCGGATATAGGTCTAGATGGCATCCCAGCTGCCGTATTAAAGCGTTGTAGCACTTCTCTGGTTCTGCCTTTATGTCATATATTTAACGCTTCTCTCAGAACGGGGATATTTCCTAGTTTGTGGAAATACTCCACTATCAGACCATTGCTTAAGAAAGGTAAAAGAACTGATGTGTGTAACTATCGTGCATTCTTAAGTTGTTCAAGGCTGCTGTTTGTGATATAATGAATTTTCATTGTAAATCAGTCCAACACGGGCTTACCAAAGTTAGGTCGACCACAACAAATCTAATGGAATTTTCCACTTCACTCTTCCAGTGGTTGAAGGCGGTAAGCACGTTGACCGTATACCGACTTTAGCAAAGTTTAGATAAAGTGGACCATACTATTCTTGCTTAAAGTTATACGCACTTGGATTTCCTTTTCCTTTCATAGATTGGATCAGATCTTACCTATCTAATCGTATCCAAAAAGTGATTTTTCGAGGAGTTTATTCCTCTGCTATACCCAACACATCTGATGTGCCACAGGGAAGCCATCTAGGACCACTGTTATTTATTTATTAACGACGTGAGTTGGGCTATTTTCCACTCGAAAATTTTGCTCTATGCTGACGACACGAAATTGTTTCGCGATATTTCGAATCAGAATGATTGCGCACTGCTTCAAAATAATTAGCAACGCTCTTTTGACTGATGTACATTAAATTGTATGCCTTTGAATATTAGTAAATGTGCAAGCGTTTCATTCTTTAGGAACAAATCTGCCATAAATTTCGATTATGTCCTAGACTGTAGCACACTACATCATACAGACAAGGTACTAGATCTCGGTGTATATTTTATAACCGCATTTTCGTTTGACGAACATATTGACTACATAATCAGCAAGGCCAACTCCGTTTGGGGTTTCTTTAACAGATGGTGCAAGAACTTCAATGATCCTTTTATAACTTAGACTTTATACTGTGCTTTTGTACGCTCTATTCTTGAGTATGCTTGTCAGTTGTGGGCTTCGTACATAAGAGTAGGATCGAGTCTGTACAGCGAAGGTTACTAAGGTTCGCTCTAAGAGACCTTCCCTGGTCTGATACGTTGCGTCTTCCTCCTTACGAACAGCGCCTTAAACTCCTTTCTCTAGAGTCGCTTCATTATCCTTTGGGCTGCTTTTATATTTAAATCAATCTTAGGAGAAATTGATTCCCCATATTTGCTCGAAGCCATAACTTTTAGTATTCCGCGTCGATCCTTGAGAAACTATGTGCCACTCCACATTCGTCATCATCGCACCAACTATGGACAAAACGAACCAATCGCATCGCTTTCGCGTATTTTCAACAATAATTACTGCCGAATTGACTATAATTTATCTAGCAGTTAAAGTCAGCCTTATGCGACAAATAATTTGTGATTGTTAATTGTGTTAGATTGGATACTCGTATGATGTACTTTTTAACGTACTTTTTTTTGTAACAATATTTTGTAAGTTATCATTGTTTTGATGAATTTTGAAATAAATACATTTTGAAATAGCGTTGTTTCCAATGATTCGTTCCAATTAAAATAAAAAAATATTCAATCTGCTTTTCAAAACAAAAATTATTGCCTACCTACCTTTTTTTAATTAATGCAAAAAAAAATCCAAAGTATATCTATCAATAAATGTTTAATAATGCATTCATTCTTCGGCTTGGTATTTCGCTGATAAATTCCAGAATTCTTACTTATTACGAGATATGGTAGAAATGATTTTTAAATTCCATGAATTATTTATTTTCTATTTTAGTTCAAAAAAACTTTTTTTTTTCTTCACTTCAATATTATAGAACTGTAAAATAAATAACTTATCTAAAATTTGCTGAATTTATAATAAAGCCATTTGAAAATTAATTCGGATTTTTTGGTATTTTTCTCAGTCAATTTGATTTTTAATGAGTCAATCTCTTTCGACAGTCAAAACAGTAATATGATTTTACGTCACCTTTCGGTTCGATCTAATCTACATCTACAATGGCGCTACAGCCCAAATCGGACCTTGGCCTCCTGACATGCAGGTTCCTTAACATTTTCATTACTTATTGTGGAAAGGTTGTTAGCCCTTCGCACAACCCTCTTTCTACAAATTTTTCATTTTCGTAGAATGAGGTGACCAAGGTATAAACAAGCAGGCAATGTGTTGGAATTATATGTTGCGCCGACCGGGATTTGAACTCACGACCTTCGCATTATAAGACCAACACGCTGTTACTAGGCTACACCCTAGGTTCGATCTAATGTTATTTAAGAATTTCCCGATTCGCACTAACCGAAAATATCCCATTCATCAAATTCTTTCATCTCCTATTTACGTATCTATATGAACACCAAGTCATTAATTATAGGTAGAACATCAGTAAAATAGAATTAACCTTGCTTTTGATTAATATTTTTTTTTCTTATGTTTCAAAAAATTTTGAAATTTCAAAACAATATAAAAATGTCAAAACAGTTTCAAACCCAAATGAAAATTCGAGAATAAAAATCAATTTCAGTCAGTTTCAACAATTTTCACGAATTTGTAAAATTCCCAATTTAAATATAACTTCGAATGCATAATCGAATGATAAATTACATATAACCGGAAATCGTAGAAGAGGCATTAAAATCATAAAAAAAATTAAAACTTGTATATATAATTCTTAAACACGGCGAACATAGACTTTGAGATCGAGACTTGCCAATATATATATTTTTTTTTCCAAAAGAAAATCTTTTTCGAGAGAAAAGATAATTTAATTTCGAAATTCTTTTAGATTTTTCTATTTACTTGAAGTTTTCTTATGAAACTTCATATGTGAAGGTATTTGAAAAAAAAAACCTGAATAGTTAATTGTTTACATTCATTCTATCAGCATCACTTGCTGTAATTGAAGTGTAAATATTTTTATAAGCAGGTATTTTCTTAACCACTAAAATAAATGTACATATACGTAATGTATACAATTCTTGTAACCAACGATTCAATTGTTTCGAATGTCATTTAGTGACCTACGAAATAACACCACACAGTTTTTTTTTGTCATAAATTTGACAGAAGCAAATATTTTCCATAGCAGTTTGAATAACATCTTTTTAAATACTGCAATGTTTATCTGGAATGGATAGAGTAAAGTCTATTTATTGTTATGAATTTTTTTTCAAAATGAATCAAATCTTTTCTTCTCCGAGTTAATAAATTTGAACGAGTCTTTAGCGGGAATCTTAATTTATTTCCACATACATACAACAAGCGAAAATGTAGAATTTATTTCTCGACAATTATTTGAAAGATTTATTTTTAAAGCTTAATTTCATTGATAAGGAAAAAATTCAGTGTTTGCTATTTTTTTTTCCACCGATTAATTTATTTGTTACGTAGGTATGTGTTCGAGGTCGAAGTTTTTATTTCGCTTATTGATAGCTATAATTTTATAATTGTAGCGATTAAATGAATCAGATGTTCAGACTGGAGACGGTGGAAAATGTTTGAATTCTAAAGTTATTTAAATTTTAATGATATGGAAATAAGACAAGTAGGTTAGAAAAATGAGCTAAATCATTGCGACAATCATTATTATGCAAATTGGTTACACTTGTAAAGTATAGATGATGGTATTAACATAAAAAGAGTAAAAAGTACTTAGGTCGTGTATGAAAACATCATACGATTCTTTGGTACGCCTCAATCTAGATGAAAAATTTAATAAAAGTAGCGTGTGCTTAGCAGGATATGAAGATTATAGTTTGCAGCTTCTTGCGTGAGGTAAATATATTAAATTGCTGATGCGAAAATCGGGTTAATGTGCATTTAGTAAATTTTTAATTGCTATGGCAATAATGGAGAAAACTTTCAAACCTATTGCTCGTATTGATTGCAATATATAGCAAGTGGTATTTGTTTAGTTCATAACTATAATTGTAATCTAATATATGTATACACATTTGCTTGGGTATAAAATGAAAGAATTATTTATTGAAAGTATATTCCATCTGCAGCTACAACTGTCGCCCTGTCATTCAAATGTTGAATTCCCTGTCTGAAGAAATCCTGGTCTTTGGAGGTGATCCAATCATGAAGCTAATTTTCGATCTCTGCGCGAAAACTGAATCGCTGTTCAGAGAAAAACGACTCCATTGACCGGATTAAGTAGTAATCGGAAGCAGCTACGTCTGGTGAATACAGCGAGTGGGGTAGAACTTCTCTGCCCTGTCCTTTTAAGTAATTTTTTACAACGTTTGCAACATGTGGTCTTGCATTTTCATGCTGAAAAATTAATTTGTTGTGTCTATTCACCCATTGTGGTCGTTTTTTCTGTAAAGCTCTCATCAAACGTATTAGTTGTTGCCGGTAGATATCGCCATTCATAATTCCAGCAATAATGCTTCCAATTCAGTATCTGAAATTTTTTTTGGGCGGTTTTCCATGCTCCTTATCCTCAATGCCAAAATCATCATTTTAATTCTTGGAACCCATCTTTGCAAGTTGTATTCGATGAAGCATGCTCACCGTGAAATTCCACAAGTAGACGATAAGTTTCCGCTGCACTTTTCTTTGCAATAAAATAATTTAATAAAATTTCCCGTAAATGATGTTTAATTGGAATAAAATTCGACATTTTTAAGGAGTAAAAAATACTAGCTGTTTATACTTCAACCAAATAACACAAACTGCGTTTGATAGCTGACATCAAGTACTATCGAATACAAATATTGCCATTTTATAGTACACGTAATTTTATTGTACACGTAATTTTATATCGGGAGTACAAACTTAAACCCGCCGTTTCCCAATAGATGGCGCCAGCAGTAAATGCTGATCAACAATAGCGGATCAGAAACGTCACATGGTAAACTTAGGCATCTGTCAACAACTCCTCATCATTAGATTTGTGAAGTTTTATTGTCGTCATATACTTTTTTGTGCACGAATATGTCGAAGTTTGAGCCAAGTAAGCGTCATTTGCGGGAAGTTTAGCTTTTACTTTATTATTTTAATAATAAAGTATTGTGATCGACTTGGAAAAAAAAAAATTTGCTACCCTGAAATTTTGTTTTTTCGCGTTTCATGACTAAATTAGCCTAAAAATGCAAAAAAAAAAATCCGTCTGTCTGTACGCCGTCCGCCGTACGCCGGTGTGTACGCTCAGCGCTCATTAACTCCCAAACCCTTCAAGATAGAAAGTTCATTTTTGGGGGGATTGTAGATAGTGGCGGATCTCAGGCAGATACCCATTTTGGGGAGTGTACGGGTTCAGGGGGAGGAGGGGGAGCGCTAAAGCCGAAAAATACGAATTCAAATATCTCAACCATGGTAACAGCTAGGAAGCTGAAACTCAACACACATATAGAGGGGTTTGTGAGACAACTTTTAAAAATAATTTAATTTTTTTATCCATTGGCGTCCGAAAAGGGGGGGCTAAAAACAAATTGTCGGCCGAATTGTTTTTTCAAATGATTATATCTTCGAAATTAGTTATCGTAAAAAATTCATATTTTGGGACCGTCAAAGTGGCATAAAGTTCCATCGGAATCAGCTTAGAGAGTGGTTAATTATCATAAGGGGAAGGGTCAGGGGGGGTGCAAAGAAAAACACTTAAAAATGAATATCTCTACTATCTCTTAAGCTATGTAATTGAAACTTATATTAAGCTATACTAGGAAAATACAAAAAAAATATAACATCTTGAAATAATAGTAGTGGGGGGAAATGGGGAGCATTTCAAAAATGGCGTACTTTTCAAAATTACGAATCCTTATATCTCAAAAAAGAGTACAGATATCAAATCAAAAATTTGTCATATTGTAGAACTACGTAATGGTTAATTTTGGTAAAAATTTTAAGTTGGGAGGTGTTAGGGGAGGGAGGTGATAAGCAAAAATGTCGAAAATGTTGAGTGGTTTTTTTAGGGCTCTGGTGAAAGATACAAATTTTAAATTTTGCATGTGGATACGTCTATTTGATGTACATACAAAAAAAAATAATAACTTGATCCATAATTGTTATAAACCGACCCCCCCGGTCTAACGTGCACAAGCTGTTTCATGTGCATTGAAAAAAACACATAAACTGAAAACTTTTGAGTGAAATTTTAATGTAGAAACTTGAAAATTTGCGAAAGTCATTTAAAAAAAATCTCTAAATATACGAAATATTAACTGGTCGAAAACCTTTAAAACTTCTACCCCCTCCAATACAACATTATTTTTTCGACCATTTTTAATAAATCAATTATCACCTAACTATTAAAAGCTATCAATTTGCAATTCTGCATAAAAACTTACAAAAATAATTGAAATGAAATTGCGTTAAAAGTTTTGAAATCGCGCTTGCCCTTCTACCCCCTCCCATACAAAAGTATGATTTCGACCAATTTCATTAAATCAACTAATAATCAACAAATTAAAAGCTACGAACTTGAAATTTTGTACGAGCATCTTACAACAGAAAAGAAAGAAAATTGCATCACAAGTCTTACGATTCCCCTCCCTCCTCTACCCCCCTCCCATACAAAATTATTTTTTCGAGCATTTTTAAGAAATAAGTTGTCAGCTAACTCTTAAAAGCTATCAATTTCAAATTTTGCAGAAAAATGTATAAAAATAATTCAAATGAAGTTGCTTTAAAAGTTTTGAAATCGCGCTTGCCCTTCTACCCCCTCTCATACAAAACTATGATTTCGATCAATTTCATTAAATCAACTAATAACCAACAGACTAAAAGTTACGAACTTGAAATTTTATACAAGCACCTTACAAGAGAAGAAAAATAAAACTACATATCAAATTTTACGATTCCCCTACCTTCTCTACCCCCTCCCATATAAATGTTCGGTTTCGCGAATGTAAAATACACCGAATTTTATGAAAATTCTATGCAACTTCGTCTATGAAACACATTCTATACAGAGAATATTGGACGTGATTCAAGCAATTAATTAAAAAGCTATTAACATCCACCCACCCTTACTATTACCCCTGCTCCTCCCCTCATAAAAACCCAAACTTGCAGAAACGAATGAAATATTGTTAAATTGACAATAGCCCTGCTCACTTTCACTTAGCCTTTCCTAACCACTCTAACCTGCATATTGACTTTCCACTCATCCGCAACTTGTTCCAAGAATAATAAAGTTTCGCCCGACTTGTTGGCAGTTTATTTGCCTTCAATTCAAAAAAATTTGCGGCTGAGGCGCGTTGAAACTTGTGATGAGGTTGCCATTAGTGAAAGGTCGTATCGTGAGTGGTATTAACGCTTCAAGAGCGGTGATTTTGACGTCAATGACTGGCATGGCGGTGGAAGAGAGGAAATTTTTGTGGTATATCATGTTCTATTGAAACTGAGTGAAACCATCACGGGTGATCACTATCAACTACAATTGATTTGTTTGAGCCAAGCATTGAAGGAGAAACGGCCACAGTACCAAAAAAGACACGACAAAGTGTTTTTGCTGCACGACAACGCTCGGCCACATGTTGCTTAGTTTGTGAAAGTCTACCTGGAAACACTGAAATGAGGCATCCCACTACACCCGCTGTATTCTCCAGACATCGCCCCTTCTGATTACCACCTATTCCGATCGATGACGCATGGCCAGGCCGCACTTCCATTCTTACGAAGAAGCCAAAAATTGGATAGATTCGTGGATCAGTTCAAAAGAACAGTTTTTCGACGTAGAATCCGTATGCAGCCAGAAAGATGGGGAAAAAGTTGTGGCTAGCGATGGGCATTTCTTTGGATAATAAATATTTAATAATTTTTGCATAATCAAGGCCCGAATTAAAAAAAAAACGGTTTTCAATTTGAAGTGCCAATAGTACAAAGGGCGGAGTCATATTCACACACCCTTTATTAATACGTGAGCATCTATAATTGCGGGTGACTTTTTTTTTATTTATTATTAAAAAAGGGGAATGAAACTTATCAACAACTCATTAAAAGGTACTGTGCCATAGATGTGCACAAACCAAATAAACTGCCAACAAGTCGGGCGTAACTTTATCATTCTTGGGACAAGTTGAGGATGCATGGAAAGTCATTATGTAGGTTAGGGTGGATGGAGAAGTCTAAGTGGATTGGGGTCCCAGGCCCATGATCAACAGCTCCAGTACGTGATATCAATTTTATATTCGATTATTTATTTATTTATGCAAGTTTGTATGAAGGATGCGGAGGTGGGGTGGGGGGAGGGTGAGTTCGATTTAAGGGGTTGATGGATGTTAATAATTTTTTAATTGATTTTTGATTCAACGTTAAAAATTCTCCGTATAAAATGTTAGTTTCATAGACAAAGTAAATTCTATGAAATTCGATGCATTTTATAATCTTGAAACCATACATTTGTATGGGAGGAGGTAGAGAAGTTGAGAGAATCGTAAAATTTGTGATGCAGTATTATTTCCTTTCTCTTGAAAGGTGTTCATACAAAATTTCAAGTTCGTAGCTTTTAATTTATTGGTCATTAGTTGATTAAATGAAATCAGTCGAAATAATACTTTCGTATGTGCGGGGGCAGAAGGGCAAGAGCGGTTTTTTGATGCAACTTTGTTTTAAATATTTATAAAAGTGTTTATGCACAATTCCAAGTTGATAGCTTTCAATGGTTTCGTGGTAATTGATTTCTTCAAAATGGTCGAAAAATACTTTTGTATGGGAGGAGGTAGAAGTTTTGAAGGTATTCGACCAGTTCAATAAATTTCACAAATTTCATCATCATAATTTTGAGTTGTTGTGTTTTTTTTCTTCAATACTCTTGGAACACGTCGTGCAGGTTAGGACCGCCATTCGGTGGTTCTGGTTCAATTTATTAGTATTTTTTATCAAATGTATGTATGCACGTGACAAATTTGAACTTTGTATCTTTTACCAGAATCCTAAAAAAATTGTGAAAATTTTCGACATTTGGCTCAACGCCTCCCTCTCTTTACACCACTCAACTTAAATTTTTTTTTACCAAGATTATAGAGTTCTATAACAAAATGTCAACTTAATACCTGTATTGGATTTACAGATATAACAGTTTTAAATTTTGAAACGTGCAACATTTTTGAAATGCTCGCCATTTCCCCCACTACTATTTTGTCCAAATGTTATATTTTTCTCATATTTCATTAAAATAACAGCCGATTTACACCTCCCAGTCTGTACTGAGGTATGGAATGAAGGAAGATATCCGACTGAATGGAAGGAGGGCGTCATTGTGAAAATTCCGAAGAAGGGATTGTGGCAATTGGCGTCGTGTATGTATACTTGCCGTATCGAAAATCATGGCTAAGGTAATTCTCAATAGGATTTATTCTGTCGTGGAGAGCGCTCTCGAAGTTTATCAGGCTGAGTTCCGTAAAGGGTCGTCTTGTACCGACCACACAAATACCCTACGGATAATATTGGAGCAGTCCGCCGAATTGGGTTTGCCACTACATCTCATGTTTGTGGTCTTCGAGAATACTTTCGACAGCATTAAGCGAGATTGTATATGGAATGCTTTACGTCGGAGAGTTATTCTAGATAAGGTCATAGCTATGATAGAAGAATCCTATGAAGATGCGAGGTGTCGCGTCTTACATAGAGGAGAGCTATCTGAGAGCTTTCCTGTGTCAGACAAGGCTGCATATTATCACCGGCCCTGTTTCTGGTAGTAGTAAATGACATCTTGAAACCTGCATTGGAAGGTGGGAAAGATAAAGGTCTTCAATGGAGACTATTTAACATCTTGTCACCTTGATTGTGCTGATAACCGTTCGGACTTTGAGTCAAATGTTCGCTCGTTGCATTCTAAATGGAAAGAGGCTACGTGGAAAGTGACCGTTCGACTTATCAAGAAACTGCAAACTTTCGTGAACCAATGCCTCCGACGCATTTTAGAAATATTGTGGCCAAAAGTGATCTCCAACGATGAATTTTGGAGTACAACTGGACAGACTAAAATAGGTATTGAGATTCAAAGGCGGAAGTGGCAATGGATCGGTCACACTTTGAGGAAACCAGAGTGAAACGTCGCCAAACAGGCTCTAAATTATAATCCTCAAGGAAGACGTCGGGTTGGTCGACCATGTAGCACATGGAAGCGAGCAGTTAAGTAGGAGGCCCGAGGAATAAACAAGTCCTGGCAACAGCTAAAGGCCGATGCTCAGGATCGCGCCTTCTGAAAGAGAGTTGTTTCTGTCCTCTGCCCCTATAGGGGGTCTTAACAGGAATTTGATTGATTCATTAATTTAGTTACATAGTTTGGGAAGTAGTTGAGATATTAATTTTTAAGTGTTTTTCTTTGTGCACCCCCCCTCCCCTGACCATCCTCCCTTACAATAATTGGCCTCCGTCTGAGTTGTTTGTGGTGAACCTGTATGCAACCTTATTGGTCCTAAAATATGATTTTTTTTTGTAAGTAATTCCGAAGATATAAGCATTTGAAAAAACGATTCGGCCTATAATTTGATTTTAGCCCCCAAAAGATAAAATAATTAAATTGTTTTTATAGTTTGTCCCACAAACCCATCTATATGTGTATCGATTTTCAACTATTTAGCTAGAACTGTGGTTGAAATATTCGAATTAGTATTTTTCGGTTCTAGCCCTTCCCTCGCCTCCCTCTCAACCCCAATACCACCAAAATTAATGTCCGCCTGAGAACAGCATCCATCTCCAATTCACCCAAAAATGAACTTTCATTCTTCAAGAGTTTGGGAGTTGATGGGCGTTGAGCGTAAATGTACGGCAATACGGCGTACAAACAGAAGTTTTTTTTTAGCATTTTTAGGCTAATTTAGTCATGAAACGCAAAAAATCAAAATTTCAGGGTAGCAAAATTTTTTTTTTTTAAAGTCGATCACAATACTTTATTATTAGAATAATAAAGTAAAAGAATGTTTTTCAGCAACATACAATGCAGGTAAAATTAAGTGGAAACATGCAAGCGGTTTGACATGCAAGCGGTTTGACATGCAAGCGGGATCCCATTTCAGAACTACACGCCGTCCAATGCTGCTCGACTTCGGTAAGCCCAGCATGCCAGTTTGAGCTTGAGATGCAATGCACTACATTGAGCTTACTCAAGCTCTTTTAGGCAGTAAATGTGGAAATGGAAAACTGTATAATTAAATCAATCAATCAATCAAATTCCTGTTAAGACCCCCTATAGGGGCATAGGACAGAAACAACTCTCTTCCACAAGACGCGATCCTGAGCATCGGCCTTAAGCTGTTGCCAAGACTTGTTTATTCCTCTGTATAATTAAAGAATTCCTAATATTAGGCGAAGGCAAGTTGAAAGTAGTCATCGAAGGTAAAAATCGTCAAAACCATCTCCAAAGCTTCTCAACTTCCATTCGCATCCAATGCTTCTTGACTTACAACGTGAAAATAAAAAGTTTGGGCTATTTTTTCTAGTGTTTAAACTTACATATGTACATATATCATTCGAAAGGTACTGTGCCATAGTTTGTAGGGAAACTAACATATAAAAGTTGGAGAAGTGCGGTAAAAAATTAACTCGGGGTCCGAACGCGCTCGAAGAAAACAAGAAGCTAAATAGACAGTTAAAATGAAGTGGAATTTTAAATATTTATTACTAAATTTTTGTTATTAATTCCCTTATGCCTTTTCCCACTCTCTTCCTCATTCCGTCAGGGGAATTCTTAGAATTTGTATACAACTAAATTCCAAAGAATTATGTCAAAAACAAGATTATTTCGGTATTTTATACCCATAATTGGTCGAATTTCGACCACAGGCGATATTATTTGTAGTACCTTTCCAGTCTGTAAATCAATTTAATAAAAATAAGGTTATACATCGTAAACAGTGCCAAAATTTGTTTGAGAGGTAAAAGAAGGGGCGAGGAACTCTATTGTAAATACATAAACAAAAGTTTCAATACTTAAAGATTATGATATCAAGGCATGTTTTGGCCTGTTTCGCCATTGAAGAAAAATTTTGTTGTTTTTTGTTTGCAGCATAGTACGCTTCTTCTTCTTCAATGACACATCAGCCCAAATCGGGTCTTGGCCTCCTGACCTTTAGGTTTGTTAATTTTTTTTTGAACACGTTTGTTTAAATAACATGAAATACTTTTTCTTCCCACTTACTACACAACGAAAACAATTTAAATTGGACATAAACATATCAATAAATAATATGACTTATCCTAGTCAAAATCATTTTAGTCGTACTGGTAAATAAAATAACATTGCTCGACGCGATAAAACGTTGTGGCAATCTTATGGTTCCAACAGTTAGAAAACAGTCATTCATAATGTAAATTAGTCGGCCGCCGGCCTAAGAATTATATCTTAACACGAAACTTGCACACAATACCTATTGCCTTATGTGGAGAAAATTTAATTAAAATATGTCCTCGAGGATATTTTCAAGGAGCCTTGTGTTATATTTCAGGAATCTTATGCTGAAGGACGTAAGTTTTTCTTGATACAATATATGTGAAGTTATGCTTATATTCCAAAAACAGATTTAATCTTCTGGGCATGAAAATTAATTTAAAATTTAAATGAATGTTCGTCAGGAAATCAATAAAAATAGAATTATACATATAATATATTTCTTTAATTTTAGCCGGGGAATAAGCTGAAAACTGTAGTTGGAATAATATAATAGAATTACTCAAATGACATTAGTACTAGGTCAAAACGACGTGAATAATTTAATACTGTTTTTTTTTATTTTTTTTATTTTTTTATTATTATTATTGGGGAACACGTGAGAGCACTGTGACCTTCTCGACCCTATTGTGCGATTATTGCCCCTCTACCCTGCCACAACTTGATAGATCTGGCTAATTTAAGCATGTTTAGGGAGCTAATTCGGTTAGTTCATCAGTTGTAAGGAGACTTTTTCCTAGAATATTTTGGCTTTCCATTGCTACTGCTTCGCAGTGACATGCTATCAAAATGTTTTATACAAAATTAAGGATTTAAAAATTTAATAGGTACTAAGAAAATTAGTGTATTGGATGTAGTGAAATAGTGCAGTTTGTATGAGAGGTGATAGAAGGAGAGGCGAGTTCTTAATGACTTTTTCAGAAATAACTATAGTCATCATGCTTTTGACAAGTTTTAAATTGCAGATCAGTAGCATTCGTACTTTTCAGGAAAATCGACTTTTTATAAAGTTGTGAAATTGTGTCAGGTTGTATGGGAGGGGGTAGAACGAGTAAAATTAATAGTCTAATTTTTTTTGGCCTTACTAATAATTCCAAATATATATTATGTGCACAATTTCAGCTCGATAAATTTTATACGCACTGAGTAAATTGGTTTAAAGTATTTCATGAAAAAGTACAGTTTGTATGTGAGGTGGTGAAAGGAAGGGGAGAACTCAAATAACTTTCATACAGTAGATTCATATCATCATAAAAGTATTATATTACAAATTTCAGATCAGTAGCATTTATATTTTTTGAGCAAATCCTTTTATTGTGAAATTGCGAAATTGTGTCATTTTGTATGGGAGGGGATAGAAGAGGTACAGCGAATCGTCTAATTTGTTTTTGGTCTTACTAATAATTTTAAATAAATATTTCATGCACAATTTCAGCTCGATAAGTATTATACGCACTGAGTAAATTTATTTAGAGCAGTTTGTATGGGAGGTGGTGGAAGAAAGGGGACGGCTCAAATAACTTTTATATAGTAGATTTATATCATCATAAAAGTATTATATTCCAAATTTCAGATCAATGACATTTATACTTTTCGAGCAAATCCGTTTATTGTCAGATTGCGAAATTGTGTCATTTTGAATGGGACGGGGTAGAAGGGATGGAGCGATTTGGCCCGTTCACGAACTTGACCTTACTTTTTTGCTAAAAACGACGCATACAAAATTTGAACTTTCTAGCTCAACGCGTTCTCAAGCTAGAGAGGACACGGACGGACAGATATCCGGTTTTGAGATTTTTGAGTGATTATATGAACTTCTGTATCATTCATTTTTTTTCTCCGAGCCTTATTTCATGGCGTTACAAACTTTGTCTTTTTCTAAAATGGCGCTACAGCCCAAATCGAACCTTGGCCTTCTGACATTCAGATTCCTTAACATTTTTCATTACTTATTGTGGAAGGGTTGTTAGCCCTTCGCATAACCCACTATCTACGATTTTTTTATTTTCGTAGATTGAGGTAACCAAGATATATCTAAGCAAGCAATGTGCTGGAATTATATATTACGTCGACCGAGATTTGAACTCACGACCTTCGCATTACAAGACCAACACGCTACCTACTAGGCTACACCCTAGCTTAAAAACCCCCCCCTAGCACCCTAGCTTTCAAACTTTGTGGCAAACTTATAATACTCTCAGATTTTATCTAGAGTATAAAAATGTTAATTACACAAAAAACTAACCAGTAAAATTTTACAAACGTCCATAGCCTGAAGAAATTCCGTCCAATTTTTTGACTATCTAATTTTAAAAATTAGGTTATCATTTTTTTATGACAATAATTTACTAATTCGGGTGGGTAATAAATAAATTTTTAATCTCCGCAATATTTTGCTTAGAAATAACGAAATGCATAATCTTGGCAGGAAAAATTATTTTGAAATAATAAATTGAAATGAGATAAAAAAAATGTTTTCTCGAATTTCAGTCCTAGGTACGTGATTGTAGTCAAATCATCACCGCTTATGCCCTTCAGCGGTTCGTTCTGTCTCATATTTAGTAATCATCTTCGGTCTTGCTCTTTTGATCCAATTCACAACTTAACTACAATCGCTGACAGAAGCCTAGATCATTACTATGATAGGTCGATATTTTTGTTTCCGAAAGAATGAATTGTTCAAAGTAGAATTACAATGGAGCAATTGATAAGTTGTACATGATGACCGAATAAAGTATTTCACAATCGATTTTGAATCTTACACTCAAGGCATATCTCAATAATAAATGTTTCGATGAAGAAATTTTTTACACTCTAGATGAAATTTGAGAGTATTATAAGTTTGCCTTAACTAACGCTAAGAAATATAAAAAATAAGAAAATAACTAACGCTAAGAAATACGGCTCGGAGAAAAAATTAGTTCATATTGTCACTCAAAAATTTCAAAACCGGAAATTCGTCTGTCCATTCGTTTCCTCTCGAGCTTGAACACGTCGTTTATGATAAAAAGTTCAAATTTTGTACACGTCGTTTTTGATAAAAACGAAGGTCAAGTTCAAGAAAGGGCCAAACCGCTTCACTCCTTCTACCACCTCCAATATAAAATGACACAATTTTGCAATTTGACAATAAACTGATTTTCTCGAAAAGTATAAAAGCTATTGATCTGAAATTGAATATATTATTTTTCTGATGATGATCAATCTACGGTATAAAAATGATTAGAATCCCTCCTTTTCTTTAACCACCTCCCATACAAACTGCACTTTTTAATGAAATACTATAAACCAATTTACTCAGTATGTGTAATATAAAATTTTTCGAGCTGAAATTGTGCACTAAATATTTATCTAGAATTGCTAGTAAGACAGGAAAAAGTTAAACGATTAGTTTCACCCCTTCTACCTCCTCCCATACAATAAAACAGAATTTAATAAGCTTACTAAAAGTCAATTTTGATTATGTTTATAGTTATGTCTGAAAAAAATCATTAAGAGCTCCCTACTCTTTCTACCACCTCTCATACAAACTGCACAATTTTACTAAATACAATACACTAAAAATTAGTTCAATGCTGTCACCCCTTCTGCCTCTCCCCATACAATAATTATTAAAATCATAAAAAAAATCTCTCTCATTTAGAGTAACCCATGATTGGACTTCACGGTCATACTCCTATTATGTTTAGTGTTAGGTTTTTGAATCTCTCTTCTTTTTCTCATTAACAATAAGGACTAAGCAAGCGGCAGCTAGTTTTTTCTTTCCACCTGAACTTTACAATATAAAATAATAAACCCAAAACATTTAATTTTTTTCTCAAAGAGCCTAATAGAATAGCGCGCTGAAAATATTACAGATCTGCAACATAAAAATGTATTCTGATGAATGAATCTTGAATATTGCAAAGCCTGAGCTATTTTTTATGTCTAAGTGGGAGCAAGACGTACACTTTTACTGTGGTACAATATGCGGCACCATAAAAAGTATTCAAGTGGAATGAAGATCTTAAGTATTGTTAGTAGCATTTTCAGCACGATTTCAAGTCTAATGCCAATGCACTAGAAATTTCGCTTAGCTGGTAAAAAAAATTTAATTACATACGAATTTTAACTTCCGTACTAAAATTCATAACGTTATTTCCTAGTTTTAAAATATTACAATCAAATCCAAGGACTGAAAAATTTGATCAAAACTCGTTAAGTCAAAAAAAACGTCCCTGTGCCCGGAAGTCCGGGCCGAGAGGGTACAGTATGGAAATAGTGTGCCTTATATAAGAAAATCTACTACAAAATATCTGCCCTTTGGTTTTGAAACATGCCTGCGAAAGCTTTCAAATTATCTCAGTTGGTTTTTTAGTGTGAGAATATTAGAGTTTTGTATTGATGTTCGATAAGTTCTCTGTACTTTCTTCTTTTCTTAATATTTTGGCCTTACGAAGAATGAACCGATTTTTTTCTCTAATTAACTCAGTGTCTTGCACAAACATTAATATTATTATTTCTTTCGTGTTCCATGCCTTCTTTCTATAGACCTCTAGCGGGTCGAGTATGACCCTGATGAAGGATCTAGTTTAACTTGTAACAACGTTATTGGGGAGAGTGGGGTCATATCACTTGCATTACCGATGGCATGTACTACGAGTGTCACAGAGTGCTGACTGAAATGTTTAACTCTGTTTTTTTATTTTTTAAAATCTACACTGCAAAAATAATTAACAATTAGTCATTCTGCTTCCTTTTTTCTTTCTGGAGGTTAAGAGAGGTCGCATAAAGCGTCAAGTGTTTAACTCATGGGTCAAGCTTATTTTGTTATTGTATATGGTTGCCCTAGAACATAGAAAAGTGATCGTTAGACTTACTAAAAAACTGCAAACTTTCGTAAACTAATACCTCCAACGCATTTTCAGGGTATTCTGGCCAGATGTCATTGCCAACGACAAGCTTTGGAGTAAAATTAGACAGACTAAGATTCAAAGAGGAAGTGGCAGTGGATCGGCGACACTTTGAAGAATCCAGAGCAAAACTTATCAATCTACTAAATGCCACAACTTGCCCATAAATAAATAAATTCAGGTTTTACCAGTATTTGTGTTGTGTCCTTTTATGTCAGTAATTTTTGTTTTTGTTACTGTATTTATACCTGTTGTATGGTGTGTCCTTGAATTGACGAAGGCCTCACCCATCGTCTCCCACTTATCTCTGTCGCGTGCCGATATCATCCACGTCATAGTCGCACTATTTCGTCATCCCATCATAATTTCGGTCTTCCTCTTAGCTTGGTTTCAAACTCGTGGATACAATTCGGTCACTAACTTTGTCCATCTATTGTTCGTACACTTTGCAATGTATCTCGTCCACTTCCACTTCAAAGATCTTGCTCTTGATTTGAATTCTTTTGAAGACCGTGTGCGCAATTGGTTGACGTCACCCCCTCAAACTTTTTCGAACAAGGAGCAAGCTTCCAAATCGTTGACAAAAGTGTGTTGAGCTTGAAAAACTAAAGGTGTCACATGTTTATGTTACTAATCAATAAATATATAAAAAAAATCTGCCAACGATTACGGCGCAACTTTATTATTCTTGAGAAGAGTTGAGGATGCGTGTGAAGTCAATATGCAGGTGAGGATGCATAGGGAAGACTAAGTGAATGGAGGCTCTAAGGCAGGGCTGTTGTCAATTATTTAACACTTTACTGAGATTACGATCAATAGCTCCAGTACATTGAATCAATATTTCATTCATTTATACAATATATGCAGGTTTGTATTATATAGAGAGAGGAGCCCAAATCGGGCCCTGACCTCCTAAAGTGAGAGCGAGACCTATCTAATTCGTTTCCTTTCTAAGGGTTCCGGTTGATAGTCCCAACTCTATGTGAAATTACGAAGAAATTATCCCGTATTCAGGCCTTAAACCACAAGCGCCAGGTTCCTCCACCAAGTAGGCCTCACCATTGCAGAAGGTAATCGCATAGGCTACCCGACACCACCCTTGGTATCGAAAAACTTTCGACCCGTTTTCGTAGCTCAACGGGTTTTTTCCCCAATTATGTTTCTTCTAAGAAAAGACAGGATTTGTCGTGCATTTTTTTTAAAGCACCGAACATAACTTAGGGGGTCACCCTTTAATGCATTGGATGCACAGTCAAGTCGGTATAAAGTAAGTGAGCGATGGGGTTACAAGGGAATTTCTGGAAGGAAGAGTTTAAACTGCCGGTTGATGTTAACTTCGAAACACTGAATGTTGTAAGTTGATGAGAACACGTGGGGCGGCAATGAATTCCATAGTTTTGATGTTCGGGTGATGAAGGACTGACTATCCTTGAATATCTGCCGCGAAGGTTTTTTACAAATGGAGTTTTTAAACAAGAATCATCATTTGCAAGAAAGTTCCAGTTTTTACAACTTTTTTGCATGAACAGCATTCACACTATTATGTGCGAGACCTTAAGCTAGGTGTATTCTAGTGGGTACCGCTCAAATCGCGGCCATCTATAAATTCCAGCACGCTGCCTACTTGGGTATACCTTGATCACATCAATCTACGAAAATGAAAAATTCGTAGATAGAGATTTATACGTAAGGCTAAGAACCCTTCCGCAATAACTAATGGAAAAATGTTAAGGAACCTGAACAACGCCCGTTTTGGGTCGAATTGCCAGTGTAGCAGTAGAAGAAAAAGATACGAGATCTAATTAAATATTTACTAGTCTCTGGGTTACGACACCCGTTTGTTTAACGCAACTCCACGTGGAGAATCAAGGAAGCTTTGCGTGCGACAGCGGCTACTAGCAGCCACCACGAGTACCAGAAAGAGACCTTATCCATGGCAGTACTGTCCTCCGTCATCGCATACATTCTAGTGCACAGCACGAAAACCGCACAACCTAAGTGCACTATGACGACTGCAAAACACTTCGGCAGCAACCGTCTGCCTCCCGTGACCAGATAACTTCTGGTGAGACTTCGCAAGAATTGGACACTCAAATGCGGCGGCGTCCGTGGAGGTTCCAAGCTCTAAAAGCGCAATAGGCGTACCTTCATTATCATCAATAGCGCGACAGCCCAAATCGGGCCCTGGCCTCCTAAAGCCGTCGCCTCCAATCGTCTCGATCCAAAGACAGCGTCCCCCAATTGCTAATTATACTCTAGATGGAATCTGAGAGTATTATAAGTTCGCTCTAAGGTTTGTAACGCCAAGAAATAAGGCTCGGAGAAAAAAATGATGAATACAGAAGTTAATATTATCACTCAAAAATTTCAAAACCGGATGTCCGTCCGTCCGTCCGTCCGTCCGTCCGTCCGTCCGTCCGTCTGTCCGTCCGTCCGTCCGTCCGTGCGCTCTCTAGCTTGAGAACGCGTTGAGCTAGAAAGTTCAAATTTTGTACAAGTCGTTTTTGACAAAAAAGTAAGGTCAAGTTCGTGAACGGGCCAAATCGCTCCACCCCTTCTACCCCCTCCCATACAAAATGACACAATTACGCAATTTGACAATAAACGGATTTGCTCAAAAAGTATAAAAGTTATTGGCCTGAAATTCAGAATATATTACTTTTATGATAATGTCAATCTATCATATAAAAATTGTGCGTGTCCTCCCCCTCCTTCTACCACCTCCCATACAAACTGTACTTATCATGAATTACTCTAAGCCAATTTCCTCAGTGCTTATAAAATTCAGCGGGCTGAAATTGTGCACCAAATACTTATTTAAAATTGTTAGTAAGATCAAAAAAAAATGAGATGATTAACTTCACCCCTTCTACCCCCTCCCATACAAAATGACACAATTTTGCAATTTCACAATAAATGGATTTACTCAAAAAGTATAAAAGCTATTGTTCTCAATTTTGGTATATATTACTTTTTTAATGATTTAAATCTACAGTACAAAAATTATTTGCTTCCTCCCTTTCCTTCCACCCCCTCCCATACAAACTACACTTTTTCCTGAAATGCTCTAAGCCGATTTTCTCAGAACATATAACATTTGTTGAGCTCATATTTTGTAATAAATATTTAATTAATATTATTACTAAGATGAAAAAAAAAATATTTGATTTGCTTCACTACTTCTATCCTCTCCCATACAATATGACACAGTTTCACAACTTCACAAAAAATCGATTTTCTTGAAAATTATGAATGGCACTAGTCTGAAATTTAAGGGATGCCAATTTTATAATATTCCTAGTTATTTCTGAAAAAATCATCAAAATCCCCCCACTCTTTCTACCACCTCCCATACAAACTGCACATTTTCACTAAATCAAACTCACTAATTTTCTCAGTTCCCATTCAGTTTTTGGAGTAAGCATTTTGTATAAAACATTTTCATAGCTACTTTAGCATGATGTCGAAAAAATTAGTACAATGCTATCATCCCTTCTAACACTCCCCATACAAAATTTCTTGGGATCACAAAAAATTCTATTTCATCTAGAGTATCGTAAGATTGCGCTTTACGCGCAATCGTAGCCCTGTTATGTTTTTTAAAATGGCTTTGCTATCTTCATCAACCGAGTCTTCCCATCACTTGCGTGGTTTGCCTACTGGCCAGTTACCACTCGCTTTGCCTTTAAAAGCACGTTAGGGGATTCTTCTGTCTTCCATTCGGTCTAGATGGCCAGCCCACTCAGCTTACGTAGGTTGATGAACGTTGAAGCTTCTGGCTTAGAGTTGATACAACTCATGGTTGTACCTTATTCACCATTCCGTACCTTCCTTCACAGGTCCCAAAGTTCTTCGGAGGACCTTTCTTTCGAATGCGTTAACTGCTTTTTCAGAAGTCCACATCTCGCTGTAGTTTGATATATTCGCAGCTTATTGTTCCTTTGCACTTCCTTGGATTTCATTATTGGAAGTACCGAATAATACGTTTTATTTGCTAGTATTATCCGTCGATAGATTTCGTCCTTTACTAGATTAGCCCCAAGATATATGAAGTTGTCCACACTCTCCAAATTATGTTCCGCAAATGTTATGTTTTGTCTGATAGACGTTCTCCCCTAATTGTCCAACAAATCCCTCTATGTTCGTTGATTTTCAGCATCCTAGCTAGGACCATGGATGAGATATTCGAACTAATAGCTTTCAGTTCTAGCGCTCCCCCCGCCTCCCCCGTAACCACAACACCCCTCAAAATTAGTGTCCGCCTGAGATCATCCCATCTGTAATCCATCCAAAAATATAAAGTTAATTTTTGGGTGGATTGTTGCTGGGTGCTAATCTTGAAGGGTTTGGGAGTTAATGTGCGCTGAGCGTACACGTAAGGCGGATAGACAGACGGATTTTTATACTCTAGATGAAATCTGAGAGTATTATAAGTTTGCTCTAAAGTTTGTAACGCCAAGAAATAAGGCTCAGAGAAAAAAATGATGAATACAGAAATTAATATTATCACTCAAAAATCTCAAAACCGGATGTCCGTCCGTCCGTTCGCCCGTCCGTCCGTTCGCTCTCTAGCTTGAGAACGCGTTGAGCTAGAAAGCTCAAATTTCGTACACGTCGTTTTTGACAAAAAAGTAAGGTCAAGTTCGTCAATGGGCCAAATCGCTCCATCCCTTCTACCCCCTCCCATACAAAATGACACAAATGCGCAATTTGACAATAAACGGATCTGCTCGAAAAGTATAAAAGCTATTAGCCTGAAATTTGGAATATATTACTTTTATGATAATATCAATCTACCGTATAAAAATTATGCGTGTCCGCCCCCTCCTTCTACCACCTCCCATACAAACTGTACTTATCGTGAATTACTCTAAGCCAATTTACTCAGTGCGTATAAAACTTAGCAAGCTGAAATTGTGCACTAAATATTTATTTAAAATTGTTAGTAAGGCTAAAAAAAATTAGACGATTAGCTTCACCCCTTCTACCCCCTCCCATACAAAATGACACAATTTCGCAATTCGACTATAAATAGATTTGCTCGAAAAGTATAAAAGTTATTAGTCTGAATTTCGGGATATATTACTTTTGTAATAATTTCAATATACTGTGTAAAAATTATTTGGGTTCTCCCTCTCCTTCCAACCCCTCCCATACAAACTGCACTTTTTCATGAAATGCTCTAAGCCGATTTTCTCAGAACATATAACATTTATCGAGCTCATATTTCGTAATAAATACTTATTTAGCATTATTACTAAGATCAGAAAAAAATTTTTTGATTAGCTTTACTGCTTCTACCCCCTCCCATACAATATGACGCAGTTTCACAACTTCACAAAAAATCTATTTTCTTGAAAAGTATGAATGCTACCAGTCTCAAATTTAAGAAATGTCAATTTTATGATATTCTTAGTTATTTCTGAAAAAATCACTAAAATCCCCCCACTCTTTCTACCACCTCCCATACAAACTGCACATTTTCACTAAATCTAACACACTAATTTTCTCAGCTCCTATTAAATTTTTGGTGTAAGCATTTTGTATAAAACATTTTTATAGCTACTTTAGCATGATGGGGAAAAAAGTAGTTCAATGCTATCACCCCTTCTAACACTCCTCATACAAAATTTCTTGGGATCACAAAAAATTCTATTTCATCTAGAGTACCGTAAGATTGCGCTTTACGCGCAATCGTAGCCCCGTTATGTTTTTTGCTAATTTAGTCATGAAACGCGAAAAAAACAAAATTTCAGAGTAGCACATTTTTTTTCCAAGTCGATCACAATACTTTATTATTAGAATAATAAAGTAAAATTATCATTTATATTTGAACCACTTTCGTATATTTACGAGAAAACCCTCATCACTACGTTATCAAACGACTCGGAACTTTCATATTTACGACTAGCAAACCCCCGCGACTTCGTCCGTGTACAAATAGCAATAATAAGCAATTTTTGAGAGTGTAGTTAGTAATGCATTATGTGGGATATAAAATCTGCTTACTTTAATGGCTCTTTGAAGAGAATGCTTTCTATTTTGTTGGAATCAGAACCATAAATTATTGAGAATGAAAGCATGATACTCCCATTTTTATGGGACAGGCTCGTGATCAAATCAAACCCGTGATTCGAGATCATATACGTGTTGAAGAGCGTTAAGAACATGTGAATAATTGTAGCTGGTGCTAATTAAAAAAAAAAAGCAAATAAAATAACATTAAGCATAAAAACATAACAGGACTACGATTGTGCGTAAAGCCAAATCATACGATATTATTAATAGATGAAATCGAAATTTTTGCGGTGTTAAGAAATTTTGTATGGGGAGTGGTAGAAGGGGTGACAGCACTGAACTAATTTGTTTCACATCATGCTAGAGTAGCTATAAAAATGTTTTGTACCAAATTTAAGCTTCAAAAATTGAGTAGGTACTGAGAAACTTAGTGCACTGAATTTAATGAAATTGTGCAATTTCTATGGGAGGTGGTAGAAAGAGTGGGGGGTTTTTGGTGATTTTTCGAAAAACAACTATAACTATCATGCAATTGATACACTTTAAATTTCAGATCTGCATCATTCGCACTTTTCAAGAAAATCGAATTGTTACATAGTCGTGTAATGTGCATCTTTGTATGGGAGGGGGTAGAAGGAGTGAAGGTACTCGGTTAATTTTCTTCTCCCTGTTAATAATAATGCTAATTAAGGAATAAGTTTAAATTTTTACCTCGATGAAATTGAAATGTACTGAGAAAATTCGTTTAGAGTATTTTATGAAAAAGTGCGGTTTATATGGGAGGTGGTGGAAGGAGAAGGGGGTTTTTGGTGATTTTTTGAGAAACAACTATAATCATCATGCAATTGAGATATTTTAAATTTCAGATCAGTAACATTCAGACTTTTCAAGAAAATTGAATTCTTGTGAAGGCGTGGAACTGTGTCACATTGTATGGGAGGGGGTAGAAGGAGTGAAGCTAATCGGTTAATTTTATCTCGATATTAATAATAATGTTAATTAAGGATTTAATAGAACATTTTGGATCGATGAAAGTTACACGTACTGAGAAAATTGGTGTAAAGTGGTTCATGAAAAAGTGTAGTTTGTATGGGAGGTGGTAGAAGGAGTGACAGACCTTAAATAATTTGTATACCAAAAGACTGTATTTATAATAGAAATAATGTAGTCCAAATTTCAAATTAATAGCTTTTATAGTTTTCAAGAAAATTTGATTAATATATATTTTTGAAAATGAGTCACTTTGTATGGGAGGGGGTAGAAGGCGTGAGGAGAGTGAAATAAAACCAAAAGCAGATTTCATTCCGATGGACACCTAACAAACAGTGCAAGTTTCATTACAATCGGTTCAGCCGTTTGTGCGTGAAAAGCGGTCGTAGAGACAGACAGACAGACAGACAAAAATTTCAAAAATGTGTTTTTATGCTTAGTTAGTGCTAAAATAACTCAAAAAACTAACTTATAGCCATTTATAAGCAAATAACAGACAGACGCTACAATTATATTTATATGTATAGATTTATTTCCTTATTCTTGTTAATTTCTAATCATTCAATTTCACTCTAACACATCCCAAATCAATCTATGATCGTATCACTTTTTCCCGCCCATTCTTTAGTTAACTCTTTTCATATTTTTTTATTTTACGTGCGCTAACTATAGAAAAAAATTGTTTTATTAATTATATTTAAGACGAACACAAACACAAGCATTTTTATGAACATAAAATCTCTTTAAACTTAATAATTTTGCAACATTCTTTATATTTTTTTTCTTCATGTTTAACCGATGATGAATGACCGTCTTAAAAGCTTAAATCTTTGTGAAAAAAAAATATTTTTTTTTATCATATCGAATCAAATTTTTATCACGTAATAATAAAAACATAAAAAAAATCTGTGATAAGAAATTCCATTTGCCGGGTACAAATAACCTGAATTTTCGCAATTCCCATATGAGAACGAAAAGCGTTATCACCGCACATTAAATTTTCTACTCAGTAGTAGTAGTACCCTTGCGGACGGCATTAAGTTTGCCAGCACCTGGAAGTAACTTGTGAAATCTCCGTTCTGTGATTTGTGTTTTTTTTTAATTCGTTTTGCAATTTATTAAGAGGTGATTAAGCTTAATAAACAATTTATCAACAAAATTAAAATATGTTTATTAAAAAATATATATTTTGAAATTTTCTTTCAAAACAACAAGCTCTAAATAGTGCCTCCAAATCCATAATCCAGTGTAATATAGTTTCTATTTCGCTACCGATCTAATCGATATGTGCTACCAAATGTGTCCATATTTGTATTATGGCAATTACACGATACGTTCTTACATAATCCAATATTTGGCTGTTAATAGTTGGAATGAGATAAAAAAAAAACACGAGAAGTTAGTCTGAGTGCTAGTAGTGAATGAAATTAGTCGACTTGTTATGTGAAATCGTGATCTTTGTCCTCCAGAAGTTCATGGACTCAAACATATATGTATAAATGTCCTGGATTATGACAAAGACATGAAATTTGAAATAATGCTATCGATTTACTTCTTACTGCAAATCTAATGATCCATTCTTGACGTTATTTCAGCCGTTTTAATACTCGTTATCTGATTCAATCGGAGTCATCACTCTATTCTCTTTAAATGCGATAAGTTCGTTGAAATTACTAATAATGAAAACAACAATAATGAATCACTTGGGATGAGTTAATAAGAATCGACTATATTGCATTCTTTTTAGATAATTTTGACATTGATTTTATTTATAATTTCCGGGGCCTATTTCTCGAATCATTTGTGTAACCAGAAGAAGTGATTAATTTTTTTTAAACAGAGGACTGAAAATAGTATTCGGTATGAAAGACATTTCTTAATATTTCAAGGAATAAAATGTGAAATAAAAAGTAAAACTTGTAACGAAAATGTTTTAAGCGTGTCTGCACTTTAAATTTGAATAAAACAAATAGTATTGTGCAAATCTTTATTGTATATTAAACTTAAAACAATTATGTTCGGCAAATTATATCGTCCAAATATCTAATTTTAGATGACTCATAGTCATGAATCGGGCTGTATCTCCGCAATGGCTTCAACGATGTTGTTCTCCCACTGGTAAAGTGTAGCTATAGTTATTGTATACGAGTGACATACCGTACTGAAAAGTTGATAAAAATATTCGATTTCATAAGAAATAAACTGCCAACAAGTCGGGCGAAACTTTATTATTCTTGGGACAAGTTGCGGATGAGTGGAAAGTCAATATGCCTGTTAGAGTGGTAAGGGAAGGCTAAGTGAAAGGGAGTTCTTGGGCAGGACTGTTAACAATATTTCATTCGTTTCTGTAAGTTTGGTTTTTATGAGGGGAGGAGTAGGGGTAATAGTAAGGGTGGGTGGATGTTAATAGCTTTTTAATTAATTGCTTGAATCACGTCCAATATTCTCTGTATAGAATGTGTTTCATAGACGAAGTTGCATAGAATTTTCATAAAATTCGGTGTATTTTACATTCATGAAACCGAACATTTGTATGGGAGGGGGTAGAGAATATAGGGGAATCGTAAAATTTGATACGCAGTTTTATTTCGCGTCTCTTGTAAGGTGTTTGTATAGAATTTCAAGTTCGTAGCTTTTAGTTTGTTGGTTATTAGTTGATTTAATGAAATTGGTCGAAATCATAGTTTTGTATGGGAGGGGGTAGAAGCGCAAGCGTGATTTCAAAACTTTTAAAGCTACTTCATTTGAGTTATTTTTATATGTTTTTATGCTAAATTTGAAATTGATAGCTTTTAAGAGTTAGCTGATAACTGATTTCTTAAAAATGCTCGAAAAAATAATTTTGTATGGGAGGGGGTAGAGGAGGTAGAGGAATCGTAGAACTTGTGATGCAATTTTCTTTCATTTTTATTGTAACGTGCTCGTACGAAATTTCAAGTTCGTAGCTTTTAATTTGTTGGTTATTAGTTGATTTAATGAAATTAGTCGAAATCATACTTTTGTATGGGAGGGGGTAGAAGGTCAAGCGCGATTTTAAAACTTTTAACGCAATTTCATTTTAATTATTTTTGTTAGTTGTTATGCAAAATTTCAAATTGATAGCTTTCAATAGTTAGGTGATAATTGATTTCTTGAAAATGGTCGAAAAAATAATTTTGTATGGGAGGGGGTAGAAGTGTTAAAGGTTTTCGACCAGTTAATATTTCGTATATTTAGGGATTTTTTTTAAATGCATTTCGCAAGTTTTCAAATTTCTACCTTAAAGTTTCACTCAAAAATTTTCAGTTTATGTGTTTTTTTCAATGCACATGAAACACCTTGTGCACGTTAGACCGGGGGGGGGTCGGTTTATAACAAATATGGATCAAGTTATTATTACTTTTCTATGTGGATTAAATATAGGTATTCACATGCAAAATTTTAACTTTGTATCTTTTACCAGAGCCCTAAAAAAATCACTCAAAGTTTTCGATATTTTTGCTTATTACCTTCCTCCCCTTTCACCTCCCAATTTAAAATTTTTACCACAATTAACCATTATGTAGTTCTACAGTCTGACAAATTTTTGATTTGATATCTGTACTATTTTTGGAGATATAAGGATTTGTAATTTTGAAAAGTGCGCCATTTTTGAAATGCTCCCCATTTCCCCCCACTACTATTATTTCAACATGTTATATTTTTTTTGTATTTGTCTAGTATAGCTTAATATAAGTTTTAAGTTTCAATTACAAAGCTTAAGAGATAGTTGAGATATTAATTTTTAAGTGTTTTTCTTTGCACCCCCCCTGACCCTCCCCCTTACAATAATTAGCCGCTTTCTAAGCTGGTTCCGATGAAACTATATGCCACCTTGACGGTCTCTAAATATGATTTTGTTAAGATAAGTAGTTTCGAAGATATAATCATTTGAAAAAAAAATTCGGCCGACAATTGGTTCTAAGCCCCCCCTTTTCGCACCCCAATGGATAAAAAAATTAAATTATTTTTAAAAGTTGTCCCACAGATCCTTCTATATTTATGTTGAGTTTTAGCTTCCTAGCTGTTACCATGGTTGAGATATTTGAATTCGTATTTTTCGGTTTAAGCGCTCCCCCCGCCTCCCCCTGAACCCGTATACCCCCGAAAATGGGTAGCCGCCTGAGATCCGCAACTATCTACAATCCCCCCAAAAATGAGCTTTCTATCTTGAAGGGTTTGGGAGTTAATGTGCGCTGAGCGTACACGTCGGCGTACGGCGGACGGCGTACAGACAGACGGATTTTTTTTTTTGCATTTTTAGGCTAATTTAGTTATGAAACGCGAAAAAAAAAAATTTATAATAATAAAGTAAAATGACTTGAAGCCTAAACCTACGCGAGTTAAAATTTATACTGGTCTACAACTCCTGCAAAAAAGAAGATAGATCGTAGAAAATAGAGTAAAGATAATCTTCTGTTTGAAAATTACCGCCCAGTCGCGGAACCCTGTGTTTTACCTCTATATGGAAGGATCTGTTCGGATACTGTAACTCTGGTCAAGTGTTGTGTTGTGGTTTATTGGCATAGAACAATGGCTTAGCATAGCCCCAGCGAAAAAATCTAAACGCGTTGAATTACAGAGGCCAATTGATCTCGCCACATACAGAATATTTACATTTGAAATCGATTGCGGAATCAAAAGGGTGTTTTCTCTTCCTCAAGCTTGCAATCAACATTGCCAGATGTAAAATGCACAGAAAATTGAGCAAGAGAGTCGCCGATCATGTCGAATACGACTCGAGCCAAGAGTATCATGTACGATGTTTTTTTTAACAAATTTGAAGTTAATCACATCAAAATCCTCCCTTGAAAAACGTATTGCCACCAGTGTCACAATATTGAGAAAAAAAAAACCGTGCCATACAATGTTACAAGCATGTCGCTTTTGATCGTACTATGGGGTGTATCAAGAAGAGGTGTAGGATTTTTTTCCAAGACCCAATCAGAGAACGTACGGCGCTGCTGGTGGTCCGCCGGCTGCAGTTCTTGATCTCATTTGAACCTTGTACGCATGTAGGGCCAAATATTTCTTCAATATTCGCTGCATTGTGGACGTGGAAAAATCGGGGTTTTGAGCACGGTGACGAATGGAGGTGTTTGGGTCGTTTTCAACAACCTTCACTGCGATATTTTCGGCGGAACGTCCAGGGCGAAGTCGTTTCGGTGTCTTCACACCTTGTACTGACCCAGTCTCTCTTGGAGTTTTATGAGTAGGTCGCACACACACGTCTCACGATCAAAATTTTCTCGAATATCGCGCATCGTAATAGTGATTGGACGCGAATTTTCATAATAAAATTCAACGACTGTGTATTACTACTTTACGAATGTAGCTCAATTCTTAATATCTAACTCTAACAACACCACATTTCACCGAAGATACGCTTCGGTGAGTCGATTTTATTTCGAGAAAAAAAACTACATTGAAATAATAAAAATCCTCAGCAAACTGAAAAATACAGCTTCCACATGCTATGAAGACATATCAATTAAAACCTTAAAGGAATGTAAGGAATATCTAGCTGGCCCAATCATCAACGCATCACTAGCTGAAAGTGTCGTCCCCGATACATTGAAAATTAGTAAAGTAGTTCCAGTTGCACAACACAGCCGCTTTTTTCATCGATTGATCGATATCCTGCTGAAAAAGTTATTCTCTGTAAGAGTTAGAGGTATAACATAATCATAGCTTAAAAGTTTTCTTTCTAGAAGGTTGTAATACGTCGAACTGTCGAACTTGGCAATTTGAAATGCTGGACACTTCCAGTTGTCGCATGTGTCCCGCAAGGAAGTGTCTTAGGATCAATTCTTTACAACCTGTACTTAAACTCATTAACCACACTTGAGTTAAATGGCAACATAAATTTTTATGCATGACATCGTACTAACCTATGCAGCAACAAGTCTAGAAGCCTTAGAACGAGAAATTAACGTGGACCTCGAGCAAATCATCCAATGGATGAGCCAACACAAGCTTATCGTTAATGTTAGAGAAAAAAAACATACTTTTTAGCGACTTATAATCGCTTGATATACCCTGTAACCACGAAAAAATTACAAAATCTGACGCATTTAAATGTCTCGAATTCTATCTCACAACTCACTTGGGACCCTCTTATTCAATCCATCAGAAAGAAGCTTGCTTCGATAGCGGGTAATTTCAAAATGATAACCAAGAACGTTACTGACATTCATAAGAGGGTAATATTGCATTCACTATTCCTGAACCACATCCAATATGGTGTAGTTACTTGGGGCTCAGCATTTACTTGTACAACATTAATAAAATATAACGCTCAAAACAAGCCCGGGATCTGCGTGGTCAGTCGTCAATTGCAGTACGCCTTGATCAGGGACCTCTTCAGGTACACCAATTCGAGTTATGTCTTCGACAGATCATAACTCAGGGATATTTTGCTCTAGTCACAGCTGAGTTGATCTGTCCTTGTGGGTGGGTGCAGAATCTTGCTGGAGCACCCAGTGGCGTTCCGCGATTATATTATTGTTTAAAGGCATCACAACACACTCTCAATTATCTTCTTGATAATTATTGGCCCATGTTTGACGCCCTTTCACAAAAACTCAGGTTTTTGGTGCCTTCATCACTGACCACCCCAGCAGACCATCACTGACGAGAGATGAAAACCCCTTTGTACCTGCTCAACTTATTTCCGTGCTTTCGGAGAGCTGGTAGCATGGACCCGGTCATTTTGACGATTAAATTTCTCTTCGATCAAAAAGATTTTTTCGTCAGAAAACAAGATGGTGTGATATAACGAACAAGCAACGCCTTCTAGATAGCTCGCGATCAAAAGTAGAACTCGGTGATTTTGTAAACTTCATACGGAAGGTAAACAGCCTGGGAAGAACAGGTATATTGCTTGTTGTTAAAACAGAATTAGCAAAGCTCAATTATCGTAACAGAACTTATGGCAGGACTAGGTACTGCGACCACGTCTCAAGACAACAGCACTTGCGGAAATTTCTTCTGCAATAACGAAATTGTGCCGCCCACTGTGTGACTATACTGCTAGAACCAAGTCCGTATCATCCTATTTTAGCAAAAAAAATCTCATTTATATAGAAACATGATATCTCCTTCCATAGTTACCGACTCGATTCCCTCATTGAGATGATATCGCCCGCCCAAGATGCACAGTAAACATTTTTTGGAATGCAATGACCCTTATTGAATCTTTCGTGGATAGCTCTCTGTCCAAAAATGATAATTTTGCTTCCCGATGAAACTATTCAACCATAAATTGGCTACGTTGTTGAAAATGATTTTCGCTTCGGAATTCGAATCAATTTTCAACTGCTCCAGTTCCCAACGGGCGAACATTCGTAGCGACCCATGGTGTCTATGAAAAATTTTAGCTGTCAAAGAAAAAGGGCAACACATCATTTAAGGTGGCAGCGGTGAGACGTCAAAGTTCAGACAAGATTAATTCGAAACCCTATATAAAATTGAATTTTTGTATGGGGATGGTAGAACGGGTTATAGATTCGTATAATTGGCTAGAGTGGTAGAGCAAAAATTAATAAATTGATGACTTTCTTATAGGAGGTGGTAGAAGGTAGATACATAATTTTTTGTTACCTCGAAAGCGTTGTCATCATGGGCGGCTAAACCGACAGATTAGGTTAAAAGAGATATCTCCCTTCATACGAAGCTGCGAGTGTTTTACGATTTGTCAAATCCGGGGCTTACTTCATTACGCTTACCAGGAAACTGCAAGCTTTCGTGAATAAATGCATCTTATTTCACAGAATAACAGAATAACCTGTGTTATAGGCAATTTCGGCCTTTATGTGCAATGCACAAACACAGTCGTGGAGGGAAAGAATGGGATTGGGAACGTAGGGGGAGGTGAGTGAGAACGACCGTAACGAGTAAAGAGCTGGCATACTTTTCAGTTGTACTGGCTGCTACTGACAAATATTTGCAGATGTTATAGGGGAATAAATGATAGAAAGCGAACAGAAATCATATACCGAGTAGAAGACTTAGAAACGACAGTACACATCCTATATTACTGTGCAGCAGTAGCTAGGAAAATACACAATCTTGGAAAAGGTTTCCTTTCTACCGATGAACTAGCCAACATGGCTTCCTTAAAGATACTTAGATTAGCCAAAGCTATTGAGTTATGGTAGGGGGCAATAGACGCACAATATGCCGTGAAGGTCGCAGTGCTCTCACGTGTTCCCCGAATTATATATACATACATATATATATAAAAAATATCTACTGAGTATGTAGACCTTCTTGAAGTGGAACTGTTTCACTTTTACACCGTTTGCGCATTTTATGTCAAATAATTTTTCGAAAATTCGTGGTTAAAAAAATACCACTGTCTAGAGTGGGAATCGAACCCACGATCTATTGACTGTGAAGCAAGCACGCTGCCCACTACGCCACGGAAGCCTCAAACACTGGAAGCATTCAATACATTTTTAGGGATTTCTGGTCAGGTGTCATCACCAACGTTTTTTAAAGTACAAATAGACAAATTTAGATAGGCATTGAAATTCGAAAGCGGAATGGTCGCTGGATCGGTCACACATTGAGGAAGCTAGAGCGATACATTGACAAACAAGCTTTGGTCGACTATTTAATGAAGGGTAGTTTTTTTAGACGCGGAGAACTGTAAATTGGCAACACTGTTTTCTGTGACAACCGATTTGACAGTTTCCGGTTGTTTGGTGTTAGTTTGGCTTAGTAATTCATCAGGACTAGACTCACGCCGGAGCAACGTTTGCAAATTGTTCAAATTTGAAAATTTTGAAAATTTTGTTCAGTGATGAAGCACACTTTTGGCTAAATGGCTATGTCAATAAGCAGAATTACAGCATTTGGAGCGATGATAATCTACAAGCTATTGTCGCACCATATGTCTTCAAAAATGATGATGGTCAGAACGTTCAGTCACAGGTGAGTGGTACAGAGACATGATTACTAACTTTTTCGTGCCTCGATTGGAAGGCATTAATGTCGCTGACATGTGGTCTCAATAGGACGGCGCCACATGCCACTCAGCGCGCAATATAATTAACTTAGTGAAAGAAACATTTGATGATCGATTAAAAGTCCCATGTCTATGCCGATAGACCAGAAACTATTGAGCACTTGAAAGCCAACAGCCGAAATACAGCCTGATTTACTGCAAAGAGTGTGTGAAAAACGGACTTCTAGATTACGCCATGTACGCGCCAGCCTCGACGACTCAATGCCATAAAATTATCTTTCAAATAAAGCCAATTTCATGGATATTTAAAACATTTTTCTGTGTTTTATTTAAATTTAAAGTTCTCCGCCTCTAAAATAAACATCCTTTTCATGGAAATGAGCAGTTGAACAGGAGGACAGTTGAATGGAAAGGCCCTGACGACATCTAATGCCGATGCTAAGGGTTGCGCCTTGTGAAAGTAATCTGTCTCTGTCGTATGGTTCCATAGGGGCTTAATAGAAAATTGATTAGTTGTTTGATTGGTAGAAGATAATACATATCAACAAACTTCATAATCAACATGTCTACGGAGTTTTACGATTATCAAATTGTTGGCTCTATGGAGCCAAATCTTGGCTATTGTTTCCTCATTTATTATCCTTTTTTAATTAAATCGAACAGTTTCATATCACTAGCTCTTGCACTTACAATGAAAAACAACAAATTTTAACCCCCCGGCTCAACGCGTTCTTAAGTAACAGAGCGAACGGACGGACAGACAAACATACGGTTTTCAGTTCAATTGGTTTTTCTTCTAGCGTTATTTCTTAGTGCAACCAACTTATAACACTATTTCACTGTTTCGGAAAGGTAGACAGGCTTCTATGGCCTTGAGCAAAATATTTAAAATATTTACGATACTATACACATTTTCGTCAGCATAATGACCTCAGATTCTTACTTACTCTTGCAACAAAACACTGCTCAGCTGAAATACGAGATCAAATTGAACGTGCTGGATAAGCGCACAGCAACGCATTTTATTGCTCTTGCATTATCAGCTAGTTTAGTTTAGTCCAAAAGTTAATTAATTTGAAGATTACACTTCGTAATAAATGCGAGCAGTCCGTAATCGTGAACTCCCCATAATAAATAATCTTTTAAGAAAAAAATTATCAAAAAAAAAAAATTCCAGCTCGCAGACTAACAAAGTCAATTTTACCGATAACCCGGACGGAACAATAAACAAAAACTAAATATAAAAATGTTTATATCAGCTTTTGTACCCTTTCGTTCTGTACTAAACAAAATAATAATAATAAATAATTTGGAATTTATAAACAACAAGCCATCAGGTGAAGTGACTCTACAATCTGTAACGTACCGTATGAGCTCATCATTTCATTCACAACAGTGACACGCGATATGATTCATTTATTTGGTCGCGTAATTAATTGCTTAACCTGTTTTCATTTCCACAAATTATCATTAAAACTTTTTTCTAATTAAACTTTCTTATCTACTTTTCATTTTAGAATAATGCAGTGACGTACACACTTCAAGGACACCTTTCATAATCCTAATATCGTTTAGCCGAACATTTCTCAATGGACTACGACAACTGATCGAAGAGCACAACCGAAAAGAAGCACAACCACCTGCAATAAAAAAAAATAATTTTAATGAACACAACACTTCATCATTAAAATAGAGAAGAAAACAAAAAACAAAACGCACAGATCATCGTCATCATCAACATAATCCAACAAGAGAGAATAAAACTGGACAATGAATTCAACTTTAAAACATCTTTTACACTGTGCTCTCTTACTATTTGTGATATTCGCCTTTGAAGTATTCTCTGGTGGCATAAAGATCAACGAGGATTCATTTATAATAGTCGATCCTTGGACTGAATATGGCCAGCTAGCAACAATATTACTGTACTTACTAAGATTATTAACATTTTTAACGCTACCACAAGTTATATTTAATTTCTGCGGTCTGATTTTCTACAATGCCTTTCCCGAAAAGGTCGTCCTTAAAGGTAGCCCACTACTCGCACCGTTCATATGTATACGGGTCGTGACACGTGGTGATTTTCCAAATCTAGTTAAATCGAATGTCCTTCGAAATATGAATACCTGTCTGGATACAGGTCTAGAGAATTTTCTAATCGAAGTTGTTACCGATAAACCCATTAATTTGGCAAAACATCGTCGGATTCGGGAAATTGTCGTACCGAAAAATTACAAAACTAAAACCGGTGCACTATTCAAATCGAGAGCGCTACAGTATTGCTTAGAAGATAATGTTAATGTGCTGAATGATAACGATTGGGTTGTACATTTAGACGAGGAAACTCTTCTGACAGACAATTCCGTACGTGGTATTATCAATTTTGTATTAGATGGAAAGCATCCTTTCGGACAGGGATTAATTACGTATGCCAATGAGAATGTTGTCAATTGGTTGACAACGTTAGCCGATAGTTTTCGAGTGAGCGATGATATGGGAAAGCTACGTTTGCAGTTTAAACTATTCCATAAGCCACTGTTTAGTTGGAAAGGCAGTTACGTCGTCACACAGGTATAATAAAATTTTTTTTTTACTTACATATTTTACTATTTGAGTTCTGGTTTATTTCTAGGCGTTAATAAGATAATTAAATTATTAGTTTTTCGCTTTTGATAGGTTAAACATTAGTAATCTAAATTATGTTTCTCAACCAGTTTTATCGTTATCGTGAATTCGATATTATCGAATGTGTCGTTGAAGAAGATCAATCGTTGCGCAATTGGTTCGTGCAATGTGTAATTGAATCTATTTTAGGAAAATATTTACGAATTGTTTACATACTTATCTGGCTCTTTCACAGTGTTCTAAGAAAATGAAATCTTTTTCTCTTTCCGAGACCACCCTTCTACAACCTAACGTCTTTTGGAGAAGATAAGTAAAATTAGATTTGTATCTCATACTGAATCTTGTTTGGAGTTGAGTAATCGTCTTCGTTGCAAAAAGGTTAGACCGGTAATAATAGGCTTAACGTTATCAATAAATTGGTAAATTTTTCTTGCATTCTTAACCTAATCATCATTGCGTGACTCACTGTTACTTCTACAAACTAATATCGTCGTACAATACCGTCGATATGACTCCTATGAAATTAAGTTTTTGATCCATGCTTTTGTTTCTGATGTTTAAAGCCAACGGAATCAATAAATCATTATGATTGACCAAATTATGGAGTATCAATCTTGCAAGAATGACTTACTCAAATAATTACGGCAAACCATAACAAAACTTCAATTTCAGATTAGTTTCGATAATGTCATTTTTTTGGGATTGATTGAAAAGGCAGAATGTGTTAAACTTTAACTGGCTAGTTTTAATTAATATTGTAGAATCTTCTGTAACGTCTAAAGGAAGGAGGACAAGGGAGCAACTTATCATCCTATCCGCAACACAACAGTTGTATGCAATTGATTAAAAAATGTAATAAAACGTTTCCATTTGGTTTATAGATTAAAATGGGTCGATTTTTATGCGGAAATTATTTGAAGCTATCGAGTTTCGATTCGTCATGTGTTCATGTTAATCTCCGTACTCCGTGCTTTATCTTTTAACGAGTTGCCACAGGCAATATGGAACAGATGAGAAAAATTTGATCCCATTTTAAAGAATGAGAGAACATGAAATCTTGTACATCAACTAGAATTAAGAAAGTAAATATAATGGTCAACTTATTTGCCTGTGAAATGGGAGTAGTAATGCCAGTCCTGCTTGCCTTAAAAATGACAAATATACTCTCACTGAATGATCCCCCGTGATCATAAAACACTAACTGATGCGAGGAACGGATAAAGTTCCTCTGATACGGACTGACTCTATACTGCGAGAAACTTCGAACATTGAATGACTATAAGATCCAAATCATAGGCTTGAGCGAGGTCAAGTGGACAGAAGAGCGAAACCCGGATTGAAACACCATTATGTACGTTGGTCCTGAGTGAGAGCCAAAAATGGTAGAAAGAGAAGGAGAAACAGTCCCATTATCTGGGAACCAGTCAATATCGTCTTCAAGCGTGTTCCGCGAGATGATATTATTATCATCTCAGAAGATATGAAAATCCAGGTTGGTTCTAACTGTACTGGGCTAAAACACGTCATGGTAAAGGATTTTGACATGTCACGAATTGGATGAAGAGAACAGAAAACGTCCAATTATATGAAATTTTTTAGCACTTTGGGAATGATTATCGAAGAAATCTTTTTTCCACACAACAGTAATCATAAAACATTTCTCCTGATTATGTTACTCAGAACCAAATCAACCATTTGACTCAAGTCAACGATGGGAAAGATGGGATTTTGCTGTGCAAGCGAGCGAACCAGGAGGCTGACGTTGAGAGTAGTCTCCACTTGACGGTTACCTGCTTAGTGCACTGTCCCACTCCAGGCAAAGTATTCGAAACAGATCCATTTCTAGAAGTTTAATATCCTCACTAGATGCTTTCTGTTCATTTTCAATCATTCAGTCCCCCATGATATCCATAATAGACACTATTAGCCAGTTCAACTGAAAAATAAACTAGCTTCGCGATTCGTTACGGTTGTCCTTACTTCTTACTTCTCCTAGCTCTCCATCTTGATAAAATCGTTTTTAACTGTGCTTAGAAAACAAGTTTAATTTAAAAACATAACAGAATTATGATTGGTCGTAAAGCCCAATCATATGATACTCTAGATGAAATACTTACCTTTTGCTTGGGAGGTGGTGAAAATAGAGGGGGAGGTTTGTAATTTTTGTATGTAACACTGAACGTAGTATATAAAATATTTCATGCTGAATTTAAAGTTTCTTACTTTCATAATTTTCGAGGAAATTGCATAATTTTTGTCTGAATTTATGGTATTTGTATGGGAGGTGGCAGAGAAAGTGAGAGATTTTAGATGATTTTGAATCTGCTTATCAACATCCGAATCACATTGCTTTGTTACAATTTTAAAGTCGATAGCTCTCGTATGTTCGAAGGAGAGAAACTTTTCTTGAATTTCCAATACAAAAATTTGTATGGGAGGTGGTAGAAGAAGTGAGGTGAAGGCGATATTTTTTTTAAGCATTTATTACAATTATAAAAGGACAAATTCTGGCAAAATTTCAAGTTTCTACTTCTAGTTTCTATGAAAATCGGTTAAATGCATTTACCAAAATTCTGCATTTATATGGGAGGGGGTAGAAGGAATATCCGAATCAAAACCAAATTTTTTGACATCAATCATATTGAAAGTAGTATTCTTTTTTCAAATTTTAAAGTTGATAGCTTTGACGGTTTTGCACAAAAATAATTTAATTGAAATTCCGAAATTTCGTAAAATTTGTATGGGAGGGGGTAGAAGGAGTGAGGTAAAGTTGATAGTTTTTCCAAAATTAGTTGCAATTGTAATAAAATTAATTATGACAAAAATTGGTTCATTTAGCTTTGCTAGTTGCAATGCAAACCGAATAAATGTATTTTTGAAAATTGTGCATTTGTATGGGAGGTGGTAAAAGAAGTGGGGGAATCAAATCAATATTTCTGGAGGTTAATGATATTTATATCATTATACTATGACCTAATTTTTAAGTCAATAGCTGAAATGGTTTCGGAGAAAAATCAATTTATTTCAATTTCGAAATTTCATGAAATTTGTATAGGAGGGGGTAGAAGGAGTGGGGGGATGTAGCCCATTCACGAACTTAAAGTTACTTTTTTGCTAAAAATGACACACACAATTTTTTAGCACAATAGCTCAAAGCTTTCGAGAGTTATGCTGTAGACAGACGGACAGACAGCAACTCGGAATCGAAGTTTTTGATCGACATCAAATATTTCTGTACCCTTGGCGGCTCTGTGCGAGCATTATTTCTTAGCGTTACAAACGGTAAGGCAAATACAATATACTCTCAGATTTCATCTAGAGTATAAAAAGGATAAAGCTCAATCTTAATGTGGTTAAATTTGAAGGTAACGACAAACAATACGAGAATACCACAATTCTCTACGCGACACTATAAGTCATTGTGATTGGGCGAAGATGAAATGACTATACTAGACGCCAGCACCACAATCACGTTTTTGAAAAACATTTGGGCTATGCACAAAGCAGTGACAAACTTTGGATGTCGGAAGACAAGCAGACAAGTTCGCTAATTGGAAAAAAAGTCAAATTTTTAAACATCTCCCAACCTGCTTCCATAAGCGATCTTAGCAAGGAATTTATTGAATTTTTTTTTTATATAATATTGATATTATATAATAATTAAAAATTTCGGTTTAAATTATAACAATAAACTGCCAACAAGTCGGGCGAAACTTTATTATTCTTAGGACAAGTTGCGGATGTGTGGAAAGTCAATATGCAGGTTAGAGTGGTTAGGGAAGGCTAAGTGAAAGGGAGTTCTTGGGCAGGGCTGTTGTCAATTTAACAATATTTCATTCATTTCTGCAAGTTTGGGTTTTTATGAGGGGAGGAGGAGGGGTAAGGGTGGGTGGATGTTAATAGCTTTTTAATTAATTGCTTGAATCGCGTCCAATATCCTCTGTATAGAATGTGTTTCATAGACGAAGTTGCATAGAATTTTCATAGGATTCGGTGCATTTTACATTCACGAAACCAAACATTTGTATGGGAAGGAGTGGAGGAGGTAGGGGAATCATAAAATTTGTGACGCAATTTTATTCCCTTTCTCTTGTAGTGTGCTTGTACAAAATTTCAAGTTCGTAGCTTTTAATTTGATGGTTCTGTGGCGTAGTGGGCAGCGTGCTTGCTTCTCAGTCAATAGGTCGTGGGTTCGATTCCCACTCCAGACGGGATTTTTTTAAGCGCAAATTTTTCAGTTGCTACTAAAAAATTATTCGCAATAAAATGGGGAAACGGTGTAAAAGTGAAACAGTTCCACTTCAAGAAGGCCTAGATACTCAGTAGATGGTTTCTGTTCGCTTTCTATCATTCAGTCCCCATAACATCTGCAAATATTTGTCAGTAAGCAGCCAGTACAACTGAGCAATATACCAGCTTCTCCACTCGCTACGGTCGTTCTCACTCCCCTTCCCCAATCTTCCCAATCCCATTCCTTCCCTCCATGACTGTGTTTGTGCATTGCACATAAAGGCCGAAATTGCCTATAACACAGGTCATTCTGTAAAAAAAAAAAAAAAAAATTAGTTGATTCAATGAAATAGGTAGAAATGATACTTTTGTATGGGAGGGGGTAGAAGGGCAAGCGCGATTTCAAAACTTTTAAAGGAATTTCATTTCAATTATTTTTATAAGTTTTTAGGCAAAATTTGAAATGGATAGCTTTTAAGAGTTAGCTGATAACTGATTTCTTAAAAATGCTCGAAAAAATAATTTTGTACGGGAGGGGGTAGAAGAGGTAGGGGAATTGCAAAATTTGTGACGCAATTTTATTTCCTTTCTCTTGTAAGCTGCTCGTACAAAATTTCAAGTTCGTAGCTTTTAATTTGTTGGTTATTAGTTGGTTTAATGAAATTGGTCGAAATCATACTTTTGTATGGGAGGGGGTAGAAGGGCAAGTGTGATTTTGAAACTTTTAAAATAATTTCTTTGCAAATATTTTTATAAGTTCTTATGCAAAATTTCAAATGGATAGCTTTTAATAGTTAGGTGATAATTAATTTCTTAAAAATGGTCGAAAAAATAATTTTGTATGGGAGGGGGTAGAAGTCTTGAAGGTATTCGACCAGTTAATATTTTATACTTTTAGGGATTTTTTTTAAATGTATTTCCCAAATTTTCAAGTTTCTACCCTAAAATTACATCCAAAAATTTTCAGTTTTCGTGTTTTTTTCGTTGCACATGAAACAGCTTGTGCCCATTATACCGGGGTGGTCGGTTCATAACAATTGTGGATCAAATTATTATTCACATGCAAAATTTAAAGTTTCTATCTTTGAGCAGAGTCCCAAAAATTCACTCAAAATTTTCGACATTTTTGCTTACCACCTCCCTCCCTTTACACCCCCTAACTTAAAATTTTTATCAAAATTATAAATTATGTAGTTCTATAATCTGACGAATTTTCAATTCGATATCTGTACTCAATTTTGAGATATAATGATTTCTAATTTTGAAAAGTGCACCATTTTTCAAATGCTCTCCATTTCACCCCACTACTATTATGACCAAATTTTATATTTTTTTTGTATATCGCTAGTATAGCTTAGTATATGTTTTAAATTTCAATTACATAGCTTAAGAGATAGTTGAGATATTAATTCTTAAGTGTTTTTCCTTGCACCTCCCCCGACCCTTCCCCTTACAATAATAAGCCTATTTCTAAGCTGATTCTGGTGGATCTATACGCCATCTTAATTGTCCCAAAATATGAATTTTTTATGGTAAGTAGTTTCGAAGATATAACCATTTCAAAAAAAGATTCGGCCGACAATTTGTTTTTAGCCCCCCCTTTACGGATGCCAATGGATAAAAAAATTAAATTATTTTTGGAATATGTCCCACAGCTCTCTCTATACGTGTGCTGATTTTCATCTTTCTATCTGCATTCGTGGTGAAGATATTAGCAAGTGTATATTTCGACTTTTTCCATCCCCCCGCCTCCCCCTTCCACCCCACACTCCCCAAAATTTGGATAATGGAGCTCACTTACCAAGTTAATAAGCCACCCAAAAATCAACATTCTACCTTTAACGGTCTTGGAGGTACGAGTCTATATGTACGGCGTACGGCGGGACGGATTTTTTTTTTGCTTTTTTAGGCTAATTTAGTCATAAAACGCGAAAAAACAAAATTTCAGGGTAGCAATTTTTTTTTTTTCTGTGTCGATCACAATACTTTATTATTAAAATAATAAAGTAATAGATAAAATACAATATTTTATAAGGATTGTACGTCTAGTTAAATTTTGTCGAATTATTTATGGGAATTGCCTTACTTTTAAGTATTTTTATGCTTATCTCTTTATTTCTAGCATTGAAGATCGATTTTGAAATCTTGGAGTTGAGATCGAAACTATTAGCGAGTCAGTCAAGAACCACATGTCCAACTGCAGAAATGAAATTCTGAATCTGCAATGGAAGGAGAGAACAAATTAAAACTTTTACTTATCAATTTACGTTGTCAATATAAGTAAAACATGAATTGGCGCGATGGCATGGTGCAGAATTGTGTTGAAATATATACTCACGATGCCGCTACTGCCCGAATAGGGCCTTGGCCTCTTGCATACTCCGCCTCCATCCTTCTCGGTTCAATGATCACGTTCAGTTTGAAAATCCTGTCTGCGTCAGAATCCTGCCAGCGCTTCCGTGGTTTTCCAACTGGTCTTTGTTCATCGACTTTGTCCTTTAGTGAGGATTGACACTTGATTCTCGAAGATGGCATACAATTTTCCCTCACAGGTCCGAAGAATCTTCTAATGACCTTTCTTTCAAGGGCGTTAAGTAATTTTTCTTCCTTTTTCCTTGTTTGTATCATAATAAATTTTGTTTTATTTTCAAATCAATATTAACAAATATCTTGCAAGTATGTTTATGTCGTTGGCATATGTTACGAGTTGTTTACACTACGCCAATCTTCAGAGTTTTCTGCGTCCACATGTCCGAGACTAATCTGTGTAGAATGTACTATGCAGGTGTCGCCGAATTTCAGAAGCTCAGCTGGAACTTGTTCAGTGCCCCGCGCTTGGTGTTGTTTGCGTAGTTGCTCAGGGCCGTTTTTACTTCTTCGAATGTGGGATAACTCAAAGACGATCCTTTATCAGCTGTTACATAAGTTGTACCTGCTATTTTATCGGCTCCTGCTGTTCGTGCGGATGAGGAGGTGTGCAATATATTGTGCCCATCTTAGTTTTATATCTTCCGCATTACTACTTCCTTGCAGAGTGTCGTCTTCATTTGGTATCCCTGTTTAATCCTTTTAACAAGGGGATACGCGCCTCTTGTGTTGTGTAATTTAAAATGTTCTACCATGTTTTTTTATTTCGTCATTACTGTACTTCCGATTTTTCTGTCTGCAGATTTGGTTTGCATATCGTCTGAGATCATTATATCTATCCTGTCGGCCGTTTCGTTAATATATTGTAAGTTTGATTTTTTCGCTGTAATGCATCTTGGCATTTGTTGTCGAACCAATCATTTCTTTTGCGCCGGGGTTGTTCTATCATCTCCGCTGCGACTGATGTAATCCCCACGTTCTCTTATGAATGTCCCGATGCGTGAAGCATATCGAGCTTACAATAAGGTTTTAGCTGCTGGCGAAACCAGTTGTCGTTACTAATTTCATGGAGATTGTGCCTTCCATCTGTCCTTATAATACTATTTTAATAACGTTCGAATTTGGTAGCTTGGTGTTTAAACTTGTTGTCGACGATAAATACAACTCCAAATTCCCGATTTCGCGATGATTTCCCACTTTTGAAAATTATGTACGATCTAATGTCAGTAATCTCGCTACCTAACAATTTAGGTTCTTGGAGTGCAGTGATGTTAATGTTATATTTGTTCCAGAAGCGCTTTCACTGTTCCCGTCCTGTACAGGTATCGCACGCTCCAAATTCTAAGGAATAATCTAATAATATGCGGAACTAGAAAAGGAGACGTATCACGCACCTTATTCCCAGCTAAATGCTTAACCGTTGGTCTGATGCACGCATTGATGTATCGCTCTACGGTTCACATCGCGGTTCGCGGTCTAACATGCTACATGCCGTCTGATCCGTCTGATTAATTTTTTATAGTGGCTCATTCAAGTCGACTTCTACAGCAACGATTCCGAAGACTGATGCGTTTTGTGGGTTTTATTACTGGATCTTCTGCAGCAGCGCTATTCTTTTCTTCGCACTACTTTTCTTGTATTCCAAAGAACCAATTTTCTCGAAATGCCGTGCAAATTCGATTTTACAGTGCTGCCAGCATTGTTATTCAGTGCACAAGTAGCACTTGCGTCCCGAAAAATGCACTGTCGTGTTCAAAAATAATCCCAGTGCGAAAATGATATAAATATTTTTTGGTTGACACTGAAATTTCTCTAGGCGCACATCTGACATAACCAACAACCCTGTGATTAAAGTCATTGATGTGAATTTTCTCGCCCTTTCACATTAGTTCATAGTCATCATCATCATCATCATCTACAGCTTGTTCAACCATATATACATGTGTATTATGGTGTAGCCTCCCTTACATATCGATTCCTCATTGCTATCCAGTCTTCTCTATTTTGAGCTATCCTTGTCCAGGTGACGCCTGCTAGTTTTCTGATGTCATGATCCCATCGTAATTTCGGACGTCTTCTTGGTCGTTTTATCCCTCTTGGGTACCATTGTGTTATCTTAGCAGTCCATCTGTTGTCAGTTAACCTTGCTATGTATCCGGCCCATTGCCATTTTAAGGATCTAATTCTATGGATTACATCTGTCACTTTTGTTTTATCTCTTATCCAAGTCAGTCTCTTACGATCTCTTCTAGTGATGCCTAGCATGGATCTTTCCATAGCTCTTTGCGCCACCTGTAGTTTCCGTGTGACTCCTGTTGTTAACGTCCATGTCTCACAGCCGTATGTCATGACGGGTAGGATACACTGATCAAACGTTTTCTTTTTCAAGTGAAGTTTCATTCTGGATTTGAATATGATGGAGTTTCTCCCGAATGCGCTCCACGCTAGTTTGATTCGCCTATTAATTTCAGGTATTAAATCTCCTGATTGATGTATTAGCTGGCCAAGGTAGACATATTCCTCTACTATTTCTAGCCTGGTGTTATTCAATGTTATGTTTCAACTTGGCTTCCTAGATGTTCATTGGGCATAATCTTAGTTTTACTCAGGTTCATTCTTAGGCCCACTTTTTCGCTGGCTTCGCTAAGTTCATTTAATAGTAGTTGCAATTATTCTTGGCTCTGAGCAATTATGATTATATCGTCGGCAAATCTCAAGTGACTAATGCGTTCGCCGTCAACTTGCAGACCCTTCTCTTCCCAATGTAGTTCTCGAAAGATGTTTTCCAGGGTGGCGTTGAATAGCCTTGGAGAAATTGTATCCCCCTGTCTAATACCTCCTTGTGTGGGGAATTCTGGAGTGTCATCAAACACTTTGACCTTTGCCTTGGTGTTCCTGTAGATGTTTGAGAGCGTTTCAACGTATGTTTTCTCTATACCTTGTTTGGATAGTGCTCTTATTATCGCCTCAGGGTATATTGAGTCAAAGGCTTTTTCAAAGTCTATGAATGCCAGTGCTAGGGGCAGTTCGTATTCTTTAGCCCTGCTCATGGTCTCTTTCTCAAGGTGTGAATGTGATCAATTGTACTGTATCCACTTCTAAAACCAGCCTGTTCTCGTTCAACATCCAGATCTGCTTGTATTCGGTTGTTGATTACTTTGGTGAATACCTTGTAAAAGACAGGTAGCAGACTTATTGGTCTGTAATTTTTGATGTCTTCCTTATCACCCTTTTTGTGGATCAGTATTATGTTTGCGCTGTTCCAACTTTCAGGAATGTGTCTGGTTCTGAGGCAGTTGGTGTATACCTCGGCCAGTATTTTCCAGATTCCTCTGCCAGCGTACTTCAACAGTTCAGCGGTGATGCCATCATTGCCTGACGCTTTGCCTGTTTTCATTGATTTGACCGCAGATTCCACTTCATCTATAAGAACTTCAGGGTGGGATCGTCTTCTGTCCCAGCTGTTGTTGTTGTATTGTTGGGAGCCTCTTCTGGGGACTTGTATAGGTCGCTGTAGAAGTTAGTTATTATTTCTACTATTTTTAGCCTATCTGTCACCCTGATGTTCCCTTGTCTAAGTGCTATCACCTTATTTCTTATAAGCGCTTGTTTTGCTTTCCTTAGGCTGTTGTTGTTCTCGATGGCATTCTCTACTAATCTTTCGTTATACTTGGCGATGTCCTCTGTTATCTTCTTTCTAATTGTTTTACACACTTCCGTGTACTCTATTCTTTGGATGTTTGAAGATGATTTCATTTCGCGTCTTTTCTTTAGTAGTGCCTTTGGGTGGTGTGGTGTTAGTATTAGGAATGGGAGTGGATTGGGGTGGGGGAGGGGGGTCCGTCAGAATTACCATCTTCCAACGGACAATCTACCCTAGCTGGATTGACGAGCTTTTTTATTGAAGAAAATAGCCGTACTTGGGATTTGAACCCTGTATCTCTTGAGTGAGAGTCCAGCGTTCTACCCATTGAGCCAGCTAGGGTATTTAGTTCATAGTAAAATCCTTTATATCATGTAAATCGCATTTTTGGCGTGTGACTGAAGCCAACCTTAATTGTTATCACATTGGTGTTTAAATTTTGTCTTGGAGAGTGCCTGCATTCAGAATTTACCAATTCGCTAATTTTCTTAGCTACAATAATTGTTGACCCACAAATTTCAATTGCCGAATAGGCTCCTTTTTTTTACGGCCGCCGAAAATAACTTAGGGGGTCACCCTTTAATGCGCGATGCACAGTTAAGTCGACATGGGTACAGGGAAACAAATGGATACAAGAAAATTATTAGGGAAACACAGAAGGGGAGATTTTAAAGTGGTGGTGAACGTTGTTCTTAAATTGTTGGAGGTTGTATGCCGTTGGAAAGAGATTGCCTAGTATTGAGCGAGCAGCTTGGTGAGTATTTCGGGGGCATTGAATATAGGTGGTGTAGGCGCGCGCAAGTATCCTACTCGAACTAAAATATGATTTCGTTGTAATTTTAATATTTTTATTTCAAAACTAAAAAAATTACAATTTCAAGAATATGAAAACTTTTCAGTCGTTCAATTGTTCGAAGACTACTAATTTTGTTCTTATAGTTCGAAAATATCTATAGTATGGCGCAGTGCGCTTGCTGAGTGAAAACATGTAAATTTTTCAAATTTTAAGTTAAGTAGCGAAAATAAATTTTATTATTTTGATTGTGTGTGCCCATAGTGGTAGACGGGCTTTTAGCTCCTTGCTGCATTTACCATGGAAATGTCTATAGTAAATGCAGATTATTCCGATATTTCGACGATGCTCAAGGGATTCAATTGAGGCCGGTATAGCTTCATCTCCAATCTATTCTAATCGGAATGCATGTTTCTGGATACGGTCAAGAAGAGCGAGATGTGATTTTGAGGCCCCAGCCCAAACATGCGAGTTGTACTCAAGACGTGGTCGGATATGTATAAGCCTTATACATTGTGACCATAAAGTATCGACAATTTGTAAATAAAATTACTCTGGGGAATGATATTTCAAAAAAATTTTTTTTTTGGTAAGCAGGTAGGACTGTCCTTAGTTATTATCCCAAAATTTAGCGCGGTCTGTCAATCAGTTTGTTTACAGCAGCTAGTTGAATCGGTACACCTCAGTAGTTCACAGCGATTTTTACAATGGATAAAAATATGGAACAAAGAATTCGTCTCGTGTGCGAAACCGTTGCGAATGTTGGAAAAGGCTTACGGTGATTCAGTAATATCAAAAACACGAGCCTACGAGTGGTACAATACCTTTAAGGACGGTCGAGAGATCCTTGAAGACATGCCTCAATCTAGACGACCTTCGAGCTCTTCAACTGATGAAAACATTCAAAAAGGGAAGGAAATGGTGCTCGAAAATCTTCATACCAGTGTTAGGGAGATAGCAGGAGAGCTCGATAGCTCTTGCGAGTCCGTTTGTTAGATTTTAGTGGCTACTTTGGCCATGAAACACGTCCTTACTCGACTCGTTTCAATAAAGCTGAATTTTCTCCAAAAAAAGTACCGTGAACAGAACTCTTTGGACATGCTTGATCAAGCGAATTCTGATCCCACATTCATGGAGCGATCTACGAGTTTGACATGCAAACCAGTCCACTATCATCGGAAAGGAGGAAAATAATTAGCCGAAACCGAAAAAAACACGCCAAAGCCGCTCAAAAATCAAGACGACGCTCATTGTTTTTTTTTTCGACATTCGAGATTTGATCTATCATGAATTCGTTCCGGAGGGACGGACGGTCAATAAGGAATACTATTTGACCGCACTAAAGCGTTTGCGTGAGCAAATCCGTAAAAAATGGCCGGAATTATGGAAGGAGAATTCATGTATTTTCCACGATGAACATGCGCCATCGCATTCAGTTTCAATTGTGACCGAATTTGAGGCCAAAAAATCAACAAATTACTTCAACCAACCAACGTATTCCACCAGATTTTTCCCCATGTGATTTTTTTCCTATTCTCGAAACTGAAATTACCGCTCCGTGGAACCCGTTTTCAGTCGATCGAGGACATAAAACAAAAATCGCCGTGGACTACTGCTGCTGTAAACAAATTGATTAACAGACCGCGCTAATTTTTGGGATAATAATTAAGGACAGTCCCACCTGCTTACAAAAAAAAAGTTTTTTGAAATATCATTCCCCAAAAAAATTTTATTTACAAATTGTCGGTACTTCATGGTCACAATGTAGATGATAGCTAGTTCGGAGACAGAAAAGTATTTCTTACACTTCCGCACGTTACCCGAAAAAAATGTTGAGTACCACTTTTCACATTCTTGGAACTCTTGGAACACTCATTGATCTGCTGCTCAAAGCTTAGTAACCTGCTCATCTGCTCAGTAACCCTGTAACCTGCTCCGAAACCTGCTGGTCGACTCAGTCCAAAACCTAATCATCTCAGATGCTCCATAACCTGCTTAGTAGTCTCAGTAACCGACTCAATTGCTCCGTAACTTGCTTAGTAGCTCAGTAACCTGTTCATATGTTCAGTAACCTGCTCAGTTTCTCCGTAACCTGCTCCTTACTGTTCAGTTTTGTATTACGTCATTGTGTGGTTCAAAAATGCGATTTATGGTCACCGGTCTTCGCTTGCTCTTGCTCCTCTGATGAGGAAGATGTATGGCTAAGGTAGGGTGGGCAGACAGGGCGCTATAACACCAGAGCGCCCTGACAAATCGCGAAGTCGCGCAACTCCAACCGCTTCTTGATGTTTCACGACCTATTGGGAAGATAGTCCCAGTTTTACACTACCCTGGAGTAAGCCGACACGAAATTTTGTTGTGCAGGCCTAGGGTTTATGGTCTGAACTCGGAACAAGAACCACTCCACACTGCCGTAACTAGTCGCGGCCGCCAGCAAGCGTGTCGCTTCCGTTCTGACTTCAGCCACCAATTCGGACGTTGGAATATTTTGACTTTTTCAAGTCGAAATATTCACGCCTTGGCCTAAACCACAACATGCTGATATGCGATTTCTTAAAAAAAAAACACTGAGCGTGTAGTACGAGCAGTGAAAAGGTATCACTGAGCAGTAAGCAGTTATCACTGAGCACGAGCACTGAACAGACGACATTACTGATAGAGGTGAAAAATCACTGCTACAGTGTGCGCCATCTAAATGTGGTCGATGGAAATATTGAATAACTTTGACAGATTTAAACCGATTGACGTCGTCGAACACATTTCGGAAAGGTTATTGCATTACAATTTTAACCATGAATCGATTCACGATCAAAGAACGCACGGAAATAGTGACAATGTTCATTAAATGCAATCGTTCAGTTGTTGCAACACAGCGTGCGTATCGTCAAAAGTATCGCGGTCGTTCTGCGCCTAAAAGTGACACTATTCTTCGCTTAGCTTCGAATTTCGAGAATCACGGGTCGGTAGCGGACCGTCCACATTCAAATCGACCACGTCCTCGACGATCAAATGAAAATATTGAAGCTGTTCAACGGAGTGTTGCAGAGAATCCTTCTGTCTCGTACCGCCGCCGGTCTCAGCAACTAAACATCAGTGAAACAACTTTGAGGAGGATTCTGAAAGATGATCTGGATATGTTTTCATATAAAGTGCAGTTAACCCAAAGATTATTGGAAACAGACAATCCGCGACGCGTGGCTTACGCCAATAACGTTATTCGAGTGAGTGAATCGGAGTCCAATTTTTGGGAGCGAATTTTAATGACTGATGAGGCCCATTTCACGCTATCTGGCACTGTAAATAAACAAAACTGTCGCATTTGGGGGAAAGAAAATCCTCATGCTATACATCAAACTTCACTGCATGATCAGAAAGTGACTGTTTGGGCCGGTGTCTGCTCAAAAACCATCAATGGTCCGTTCTTCTTCAGAGTTGGGGAAACTGTCAATGGGGATCGGTATCGATGGATGTTGGCACACTCTGTTTTACCAGAAATGCGTGAAAAAGGTCTTAAAGGCTTTTGGTTTCAACAATACGGCGCGATATGTCACACCGCGAAATCAACGATGAACTTCTTGCGTCAAAAGTTCCCAGGTCGTGTGATATCGAAAGGGGGGCCACCGAGATCGCCCGATTTAACGGCACCGGACTTTTTTTTGTGGGGATTTTTAAAAAGCAAAGTGTATGCCAACAAACCGAAGACTTTAGACGAGCTTAAGGACAATATTCGAGCCGAAATCACTGCGATATCACCCGAGATGCTGGCAAATGTCATGGAAAATGCCAGAAAAAGAGCTGAATTTTGTATCCGCAATAAAGGTGGTCATTTGATCGACGTTGTTTTTGGAAACTGAATGGAAAAAATTGTAAAGCTTCAAATTTTATAAAAATAAATAGTTTTCCAAAATCGATTGAGAATTGTTCAAGTTATTCAATATTTCCATCGACCACATTTAGATGGCGCACCCTGTATTAGAAGAGTTACTCTTTTTCACAGATATTGAACGATTGAAAATGATCAGGTTTTTGCCATCACGAAAAACGATTTATTTTTACTTGAAAACAATTCATTTCTCGCGACTGTATGTTTAGGGCTATGCTAACCAAACAGCTTGAGTATCACTGCTCGAGAGTATAACAATTGAATGAAAATTAAACTTCAAACATGCAATAAATTATTAATTATTTTTCCTTTTACTTTCTATTTTCAGAATGGCGCAGAAAAGGCAGTATCATTCGATAACGGTCTGGACGGTTCGGTCGCGGAAGATTGCTTTTTCGCAATGCGAGCCTTCAGTCAAGGCTACACGTTCAATTTCATCGAAGGTGAAATGTACGAAAAGTCACCATTTACTCTACTCGATTTCCTACAGCAACGTAAACGCTGGCTTCAAGGAATCCTTCTTGTTGTCCATTCGAAATTAATTCCTCTCAAGCACAAATTATTATTAGGTATAAGCGTCTATTCGTGGGTCACAATGCCCCTATCCACATCAAATATCATTTTTGCCGGTCTTTATCCGATACCGTGTCCTAATTTAATGGATTTCATATGCGCTTTTATCGGCGCCGTTAATATTTACATGTATGTGTTCGGTGTTATAAAATCATTCTCATTATATCGATGCGGTTTTGTTAAGTTTATAGCATGTGTATTAGGTGCCGTTTGTACGATACCGATAAATGTTGTTATCGAAAATTGTGCCGTCATTTGGGGCTTAGTTGGTAAGAAACATAAATTCTATGTTGTACAAAAAGACATTAAAGCTATGGAAACAGTTTAAAAAACATAAATTTCAAAACAGAAAACTGGAAGAAAAAAAATTAATTTAAAAATCTTTAAGATTGTTGTATATCTCCTACACTCCTCACACAAACTGTCGGATAAGCAACAATTTCATTTTCACATATTTAAATAATTTTTTGTTGTTTCATTTTTTTATTATTATTGTTAATTTAAGGAAACATTAAAATTTAAGAGATGTTAATTTATTTAAAAAAACTTAAAAAAAAACAGCAAAACAAAAATAAGAAAGAATAAAATCATAAATTTATTAAAACAAAAAATGTGAAATAGAATTGTGGAGAGAACAAAAATCAAGGAATGATTTATCGTAATTTAAGAATGAGAATTAATGAAACAAAACGGAAAACTTTATGTGAATGCACCAAATACTATTTTGTAAGTAGTCCTAAGTTAGTTGATTGTTTATTCTTTTTTTTTTAATAGATAGGGTTCGATTCAGATTATTCCATCCAGTAGTGTAAAAACAAAATAAGAAAGGAAAACAAAAAATTAAAATAGTTTTACAATGGCAAGTAAATTATTTACAGAGCTGTAGAAACTTTATGAATCATTTGCTTTGTGTTATTGGCTCGGGAAATCGATTTTGTTTCTGTGATAGGTTAAAAGTTTATTTGTACTCGTATGCAGATTTTGATTTATTTATGCATAGGTAAAACTGAACGTGAAAAGATTGTTGTTGAGCAACTTCGTGAGTTTTGGTGTGATGGGAGGCAGACACGGAATTAAAATATTGTTGACCAGAATTTACCAAGGAAATAATATTACTTCCGGCCGATGAGAAAAATTACGAAAAAAAATTATAAAAATGCGTTGAAAAGTAAACATTGCGACGTTACGATGTTAAAGATTTCTCAGAATAGAGGCTAGTCTAGCATGGAATGGCGGATCAAGTAATCAGATCCACATTTTTGTACCGAGATAGGTTAGGCTTAGAGTTACTGTATAGGAACGGATCGAGTTATAATTTGGACATCAGGTACCAGCACAGATTGGGAAATTTTTAAATCGAAGATTATTCTTACCTTATTTTCTGCGATCGATCTTGTTTTTCTCAGGAGCTGTAGGCCAAGCATAAATCTAAACTTTCGGGAGTACGTTTCAACTCATTTATGGGGAAATCGCAAGCGTTTGACATCTTTTCAGTATGCTGCTTGCTCTTGTTATTTTTGAAATAATGCCGAGTAACAGCTCGATTAACGGCCCCCTGGCCAAACTCAAGAAAGCAAAATAGGGGCCTTTCGTATACAGTAACTCTAGGCTAGCTATGATGTTTTCCTTGTTTTAAGATTTTTATCTTTTATTACGTTGCTGAACTTTTATTAGACATTCCCTTCTTAGTCGGTTTGCTACTAGTGCTGGTTATGCATTTTTCCCTAAGTAGTTTTCAAAGCCCTAGTTCTTTGTAATATTATGCATCTTTGGGTGGTTGTTCTGGCGCCAGGTCGTTTTTTCCGTTGGGGTCCCGTTGTACTGTCATCTTTGTAGTAATATTTGGCAGCATCCTGATAGTGCCACAGAGATTTTTTTTTTACTACGACTGGAGAAATTTACCGTCAGTAGCTTGGTACAAGTTTGGAAGTAACGGAGGAAGATGCGCATTTTCTGCACTTAGAAAAATTCTTTTGTATTCGACTCTCCTCCACTGTCCGAACTAGACTTTTCTGCATTGCAGAAACTGACCTCTAATGGCGTAGTGAATGTTTGGAAAAATTTTAGGACTTGCGGAGGTAGATGCTTAGGAAAATTTAAATTCGACTTCCAATTATGTAAATATGTTTGTTCTGCACTGACACCGGGACTAAAGAACGACCTTTAATGTCATGATGGTTGATTGGTTAAATGTTGTGTGTTTAAAGGAAAAAATTCTGTTGTATTCGACTCCCTACGACTATCCAAACTTGTTTGCTCGTTTGACGAATCGAAGAGAGAGAGAGAATAAGAAAAAATATTCTCTATTCTCCCATAATCAATATCTTATACAAGTATGCTGCTCTAGAACACCACATGAATTTCGTCCTATCAGTTAAACATTAAATTGCTAAAGTTTAATCATTCCTTACTTTGAAAATTGGCATTTTATGTGTGAATAAAAATCCGACATCGATGACATCGCCAACCACTTTTTCATAGCGCTAACAGACGATATGCGATATGGCTAAAGCACCAGACTGAGATATAAGTCATTGAATCTGTCATGTTAAAAGTATCACGTCTTACATTCACATGCTTCGCTAAGAGAAGAGTCATAAATTGTTGGACTAAGGTTGACAGGCTAGGGTTTAGTCTAGTGGGTAGCGTGTTGGTCTACAATGCGAAGGCCGTGAGTTCAAATCCCGGTCGACGCATAATTCCAGCACACTGCCTGCTTTGTGTATACCTTGGCCACCTCATTCTATGAAAAACGAAAAAATTCGAAGAAAGAGGGCTGTGCGATGGTCTAACAACCCTTCGACAATAAATAATGAAAAATGTTAAGGAACCTGAAAGTCAGGAGTCCAAGACCCGATTTAGGCTGTAGTGCCATTGCGGGAGAAGGTTGAACATCCACTGCGTACACGCTTCTGATTACGGAGGGGGTGTCGGCCAAGGCGGCATTGCTCGCGCTGCAGGGAACTGTAATAAACACGAGAACGGCCACCAGCAAGCAGGTGTCCTGCAGTGCTATAATAGCTAGGCTGGAGCTCTTGCAATTGGAGTTTAGCGGCGCAGAGGAGGTGGCGAGATCCCGACGCTACGACCGAATTCTGCTGGTGGGCGATATGGACGACGGCGAGTACCACTTCACGTGCTGCCTACTGGACCTGTTCAACGAGAAGTGGTAACTGTTGGAGCAGCAATCCGTCACAGTCCTGCTGATGCCCACTGCAGCAGCCTCGAAGGGAGCGGAACACCTGGAGTTCCACTCCCTGTCGGAATTCAATGAATGGAGGGTCAGCCACAGGACTTACGCCACGGCAACATACGCGAGTGTTGGTGGGTGGTCCTTGCCGGAGACGAAACGTCGTTTCCGGGAATCGGATCAACAATGCGTCAAGTTGGTGCACAGTAGCGAGGCCTGTGAAGAGGCGCTGCGATCGGCATTCGCGCGAGAATCGGTGAAGGAACGCAGTAAGTGGGAGTGAGAGTGGGCGGCGGCGGGAGGCAGTGATACCGGCACTTTACTCGACGCGCGTGGAGGCTCCTTGACGATCGGCATGTTCGTGGGCATGCGATGCGGCAGCACACAATACTAGGGCTATAGCAGAGATAGAAGATGGGCTGACGCCCATCCAGCGACTCAACTTCGCGGAATGCCCCAAGTTGGGGCCGGGCGTCATCATCCCTGGTAGGGAATATGCCCTACCAATACTGCCCTAGCTACGCTGCTGACGCAATAATTCGAATGGCTCGCGAGTCCGACCGCAGGTTAAATGTAATCGAAGGCGTGGGTGCCTTCGGTACACGGCACGACACCGGAGCAAGTGCGCCGCACAATTAAAGTGTGCGGTGTACTGCAATTTGTCGGAAGCTGTTCCGTCGGGAAGATGACACCCTGTTGTCGGTGGCCGGCGCGTTACGGCCGACTGTGCCGCTGGCTGTTGTACTTGGTGCCCACGGCATCACTGCGGTAGTCCTTGACGAGGTTCAAATAGACGAGTTGCCACTCAACACCACGTCTAAATCGTACATGGATAATGTGCTGGCGCCACTGAAAAAAAAATACGTGATATCCGAATACAAGGAGTGCCATGGCAGCTCCAACACAGTGCGGTTCATAGTGAAGGTCCCTGCCGGGCTGTTGCAAGCTGCGACAGAAGAACAACTGCAACAAATTCTACAGTTGTCAAGTTACATTGACTTGAACAGCATGACGCTGTGGAACAGAGCGCATGTGCTGAAAACATACTCCACGGTCCCAAACATCGTGAACGAGTGGATCCCACTGCGCCTCCAGTGGAACGAGGAGCGGAAGAAGGGAGGAAGATGTTTGCATTAAAAATCTCGGCGATGCATTAGACGTGGATTGGGCTTCGTTGTAGTGTTGGGTAGGACAAGAATTTTTGTCTCATGTTTGTATGAGGGACTCATTTGAAATTTGAGGTGGTACAATGTCCCACCTCAAATGCCCCATTCAAAAGCTCCATGTCGCATACATACCATGTCCCATACAAACCATTATTTCTCGGTTTGTGGGTTGGGTGAGACAGTTTGCACGTTGGAGTCATAACAAAAATTACAGTTCCATACAAATTCGCTAGCTTTTGTACATAGCAGACACGGCGGGCTTCGTAAGAATTGCGTTTATTCTTAAATGCAGTGTTAAAAATAGTTCAGCTTTCCAAGGTACTTTATTAATAGTGCTCAGTATGTAATTATTACACGTTGATATCAGTGCAATAGATTTTTAATTGAAAAAATTGCGATCAAAGTCAAATCTCGGTTTCGCCGATCGAAGAGAATCTGCCATTCATATTGTGCAGAGTTCTCCGGTTAATTTCCACACGGAAAACTGTAAAATTTTAGTTATTACGAAAATGTATGCACTCGCGTAATATTTCCGTGCTTAATTTGATTTAATTATGCTTTTGTGAAGTTTCCGGTAAACATGTTTCGACGACACGATTGATTTCTACATTCTAGAAAGCTTTGGTTGCAGCCATATGTATAAATGTATGGGACAGAAACTGTGAAGTGAGTGTGATTTGAGTGGTACAAATGTGTTGGTACGGGAGCCATACAAATGCATGACTTTAATTCAGATGGGACAAAAGCTTAGAAGTGGGACAAAAATATTTTTTTGTAGTGATGGGGCATTTCAGGTGCATGAATGGGACATTTGTACCACCTCTTGTATGAGTAACCCAACACTACTTCGTTGGTCGAAGAGTCCAAGAATAGCGAAAATCTCGCCGAAAAAAATACCTCAGCTAAACAAAAATGACAACCGCATCGTGTCATTCTAGATGTGGGGATTTCGGTGAAAGCTGCCGGTCTGAAATTCGCGACGAAAACGCTACAGGATTGTAAGACCCAATTGAATCTCGAGATGATGAAATCTGATACGATGAAAACCGAACCGAATATTAAATCAGAACCGCTCGATGACGAGTCTGTCGCGGATGATAGGAAAATTATATTGCGCAAACCGGGATTTGAACTCACGACATTCGCATTACAAGACCAACACGCTACCCGCTAGACTACACCGTGATGAAAGTCATTAACGACACATTAATGATTCATTGATAACGATTACTTGCTTATATACTCGACAAGGATGATTTAATATAAAGACGAATTTTATGCTACCCTAGAGACAACCTATGATTCACTGCCCACGAACGACCTAATTTTAATGTAAAAGTCGGAAAGGAGGAAAAACAGGCGGGCAGTCTTCACATAACCAACGACAACGGCCAACGTCTTATTGATTTCGCAAGCAGCCAAAATATCATAGTATCCTCTCCTCGCGATATTAGTAAACGAATGTGCGTTCTTACAAAGAGATGGAACGTGATTTCTCTGACTATATGGTTCACCTTTTAGCTATAAATCTTGGATTTCAACTTTTTTTTCCATCCCATTAAACAAGCAAATATTTTTTGATGGTTTGTGACTCAACTCGAAAAATATCAGAATATTTGTTACCTATTTGTTTGAGAATGCTTCGAGTAAGTCAAAATACGTCTATGAGCTCTTCGAGCCGAGCATTTTAAGGAAAATGTTCGAACGTCTAAGGTCAGCTATTGCGCAAAATGTGTGTATGAACAACGAATTATGAGAAATATGATATGTTTAATAATAAAACAGTTGCCATTGATTAAGTTTAGTCCTTCGCTTCATAAACATAAATATTCATATTCTATATGAGAATAACATCGAATGCATACATGTATCCGGTTCGAAAATTCACGGTATGAAGTCGGAGTCGATAAAATACAATTCGAGTGTGATATTCAGTCGATACAATTATTTAATCTGGTATTTTTTTAAAACTAAACCATTTTAAAGATCCATGAAGAAGTCAAAAAGCTTACACACGGTTTCATGCTCTTTCCCAAAATTTCTTATGAACTTTTTACACCAAACAGCACAACTGCATCTTTAATTTAATTCAAAACATAAAACTAAATAGAGAAATTAAAATCGGTAAAGAATATTTAAAAAAAATACAATTACCTCTTGATAAGGCAAAACAAAAAAAATACACAATTTAGCTTCTGTTCATAAACGCAATAAAAACACGTAAATGTAAAATATTCAATCTTAAGTTCCTACATTGAATTATTTTAAAGAACGCAAAAAAAAGTTTATATACGTATAAAAACAAAATTTCCGAAACAGATGAAGCTTACTTAACATGTTTATAATGCTTTTGCTATGTAGAACGATTTTACAATCAGTGCTTCATCTGTTTCTTTCTTTATTTCCACGATCATCTTTACACGCTATGTTCACCCCACAAAAAAACAAAAATCAAAATCAATCATTGCTTGCACAACGTCTTTTTTTTTGACGACCATCATATCCATCAAATATTAATTGAATTCAATCCACCCAAGTGAATCGAACTTGCGTTCTAGTATTAAACATACTTAATTTGCAAAATAGTAAAACTAAGATATAGAAAATAATATTATTCATTATCTACAAACAAACGTTCGATCAAACAACAATATTTTTTTAATTGTTTATTTCTTAAAGATCATTTTTTATTCTATAACATCATTGCAGTCCATAATTACTTTTTTGTATAAATTTTTTTTTTTTTAAATGGTAACTTTAGTTTTAAAAAAAAAAGGAAAAGAAATGAAAATCATTTTATTATTAAATCAATGCCACTGATATAAAAATATCTTCAATAAAGTGGAAATGAAAACTAAACACACACTGCTTAAAACAAAACAAACAAAAAAAACTAAGGAAAAATACAAATAAATACAAAATTAAATTAAGAAAAATCTATTTTTATTGTTTAAAATTAAAGAAAGGAAAATAAATTAAATCTTTTTCGCCCCAATGACGGGATTCTTTTGAATTCGATTAAATAAAATAAAAAAAATACGATAATGAATTTATATCGACTTCGTTTTTGTATATTATTTTCATCTTTTTATTTTTTAATTTTAATATTCACTAAGTGAATTTTTGCTGAAATACGTTTTTATCTTATTTGATTTTTTTTTTATTATTCCTAGCAAAATTTATAATGTGGTATTTTTGTTAGAAAAAGAAAAATGCGAATAAATTATATTTAGATGAAAACTATTTTGATTGAGTTTTAATTTTAGTTTGGTAATGGTTTTCGGATAGCCGCTATAATCCTCAAGGATGCACACTGGAGTCTGTCGCTTCTCCATTTTGCTTTTATTTGTCACCCACTAGAGTTGTTAAATACCGTGCTAGGGACAAAAGACTTTGATAGCTTCATGCCATCAACAGCTGCTTCAAGGCCAGCCGATTCCATCATGCTTTCCTCGAATTGGATTAATTTTTTGTTGACTGAAGATGTTCCCTTGAAGCAAGAGATGTTCCAACGACTGACCTGTGCCAGCTTGTCCAGTCCAACACAGGGGACTTGATAATAGGTTGTGATACTAATGCCCATCACACCTACTGGTCTAGCTCAGACTGCAACGATTGCGGTAAATCAATTCTAGAATTTCTAGGCATGAACAATCTAAATGTTTGTAATGTTGGTTATAGTACCACCTTCATAAATAGAATAAGAACCGAGGAACTGGGTCTTGCAACTAACTCTAAATCACCAGTGGTCCGTAACAGGAGAGTTTCGAAAGAACCATCCTTGTCGGACCACATGTGGATAAGATTTGAAATAGTGGGATCAGCAAGAAATAGCCGATTTTACTGGAATCCAGCAAGAACGGATTGGGTTAAATATTAGGAGGTAATAAACCGTAAACTACCGGTAATAGTTCCTTACCGAATAAGAACACCAGATTCCTTAGATAAAAGAGTGGGTATGTTAACAAATATACTAACAAGCGTATACAAGGGCTCCTGCCCTCAGAAGTCCGCAAAAGATAGTAAGAAAGCTGTCTGGTGGAATAACGATCTTGATATTCTGAAAAAAAAACGAGCAAAGAAATACTTGAACAAAGCTAATTTCAGCAAACGTGACACAGACTGGGTCAAATACCAAGCAGCACTTACACTATAAAAAACAGCTAAGAGTCGTCAAACGAAATTCATGAAAGAGAAGAAATCGAACTGCAAGGATAAAGAGGATCTTATCCAAAGACCCATACATGACTGAATTGACCAATTCATGCCTGAATTTTCTCCGGATGCCTTGAGCTCCACCCGACAAAGTTCATATGTTGATTGTATTTTAGCTAACTGAGAACTAGTAGATACAGTCGGGACGCCAGAAAACAGGGATTGCGTTCAGTTCCTTCAAACCTGAAAAGTCACCAAGACTGGACGAAGTCTATCCCGCAATGATCCACAATGCAGATGAAACAATAATTTAGTACCTAGTTGACATACATACTATACATACATACATATAAAGCATACATCAGTCTTTGCCATATACCGAAGCTATGGCAAGAGGTTAAAATGGTTTTCATACCTAAACCAGGCAGAGCCTCCCATAACATCCCGAAAGTTTTCGACCCATCAGCCTAACTTCGTTCCTTCTTAAGGGCTTGGAAGGACTGGTGGACTACCTACGTGCAAATCTGAAACTCTCAGTCAGATGCCCCCACCAACACGCCTATCCGAAAAGTAGATGCACTGACACCGCCTTGCATGTGGCGGTAGCCGCTGTAGAGAAATCTTTCCATCATAAAGTGGATTCACTCGGTGCCTTTCTAGACGTGGAAGGCGCTTTTAACCACGTCAACATTGATGCCATACTTGAGGTCTTGCGCAGCCATAGTGTGGAACCTCTCATGACTGCATGGATAGCTAAGCTTCTTCGCTCACGAAAAATCGTAGCACGCATGGGTGAAGAGACCAGAAAAGGGGCTCTGTCCACAAAGGAACGTCACAGGGCAGCATAATATCGCCTTTCTTGTGGGTCCTAAAAGTGAATGACCCCCTTTTAATTTTATATCAGAACGGCTACCTTCCAATAGCATATGCAGACGATCTTGTCATCATGCTAACTGGTAAGTTTGAGCAAGTTCTAGGGGACCTCATGCAGTCCGCTTTATAACTGTTAGACAGCTGGGCACTAGATAAGGGACTTACCATTAACCCTCAAAAAACAGATCTGGACCTCTTCTCCAGAAGAAGAAGACCATATGTTTTCAATTCACCAAACATTCGGGTATCACTATGGTCCTCTCGAACCAAATTAAATATTTAGGTCTTATTCATGATGGTAAATTCTCCTAGAAGGTCAACATTCAAGAACGAACAAAAATGGCTACCGTAGCATCTTCGCTTGCAAAAAGACATTTGAGATGGGGCCTTCTGGATGTATACCAGTATTTTCAGACCAATTATTTGCTATGGCGCGCTGGTGTGGTGGCCAGCAGTGGTACTAAAAACCAACTTAGCACCTTTACAGCTAATCCAACGAATAGTATGTCTAGTTATATACAGACTCTGCTATTAGAACCACACCAACTGCAGCCCTGGAAGTAACTCTCTCACTAACTCCACTTGACCTTTTTATAAAACAAACAGCGGACCTAGTTGCCATTAGATTAAAAACTACTAATTCGTGGTCAGCGCCGCAAATTGGTTTTGGCAAAACGTCATTAGAGACGCAAATTCCCATTTTAGACTGCGAGTATGATTGCATGAACCAACCACAGGCTGATAAACGGAAGTTTCACATTAATTTTCCTGAACGAAAATGGGTAACAAACACGATACTCAGCACCTGTACAGGTCTTCATTTTTATTCGGAACTAACCAGGGGACTAGAGCAGGGATTTATTCCCACAACCTCGACATCCACACTTCATTTCATCTTCGAGAATACGCTACTGTATTCCAAGCGGAAGCAGTAGCTATTAACGAATTAAATTACGAATTAGCCAAATTATAATTAGGACCGCTAGGTGTCAATGGTATTAGCTCGTCTTCATCGTTAGTAGATTGGTGACAACTTTGCTAATTAAGAAGAGCAACTCACTCATCTGTCATAATTTTAAAAAGTTGAATTGCATAGCCAATAGGCAATCAAATTTTGCAAGGAAGGCGACAAACGAAGAAAAACGATCCTTTATCCTGTTTTAGAATCTTTTGCGAGTCATCTTTCCTGGCTAGACGTATAAATCACGATTCCAAGATTTTGTATAATTCAGAGCTGTCAGAAAATGACTTTTCTTCTCTCTTGCACGACGAAGCTTTTATGAAAGCTCCAACTCTAGTACTACATTTTTCATCGTTATAGTCTAAATTATGAGAAAAATGAGAGGATTTAGCTAAATGAGATGATTTAGCTGAGAGATGATTAATACCATTGACACATAGCGGTCCTAATTATAATTTGGCTAATTCGTAATTTAGCTCGTCTTCATCGTTAGTAGATTGGTGACACACAGCACTTTGCTAATTAAGGAGAGCCACTCACTCATCTGTCATATTTTTAAAAAGTTGAATTGCATAGCTAATAGGCAATCAAATTTTGCAAGGAAGGCGACAAAAGAAGAAAAACGATCCTTTGTCCTGTTTTAGAACCGTTTACGAGTCATCTTTCCTGGCTAGGCGTTCCAAGATTTTTATAATTCAGAGCTGTCAGAAAATGACTTTTCTTCTCTCTTGCACGTCGAAGCTTTTATGAAAGCTCCAACTCTAGTACTACATTTTTCATTGTTATAGCCTAAATTATGAGAAAAATGAGAGGATTTAGCTAAATAAGATGATTTAGCTGAGAGCATGACAAAATGATTTAGCTGCTAAATGATCACTATTTTGGTAATTTAGCTAAATTAGCGTATGAACCACTGCCACTTAATGATAATTTAGGCCTTAGTTATAATTTAGCTGCGCTGTGTCAATGGTATAAATCCTCTCATTTTTCTCATAATTTAGGCTATAACGATGAAGAATGTACTAGAACTAGAGCTTTCATAAAAGCTTTTTCGTACAAGAGAGAAGAAGAAAAGTCATTTTCTGACAGCTCTAAGTTATACAAAATTTTGGAATCGTGATTTAGACGCCCAGCTATGAAAGATGACTCGCAAACGATTCCAAAACAGGATTAAGGATCGTTTTTCTTCTTTTATCGCCTTCCTTGCAAAATTTTATTGCCCATTGGCTGTGCAATTCAACTTTTTAAGAATATGACAGGTGAGTGAGGGGCTCTTCTTAATTAGCATAGTGCTGTGTGTCACCAATCTACTAACGATGAAGACGAGCTAAATTACGAATTAGCTAAATTATAATTAGAACCGCTATGTGTCAATGGTATTGCATGGTACGACCCCAGTTCATTATCACCTCCAAGGCAGATTGTAGCCTTTGTGCCCCATCTCAAGCGAATTAGGCTATGGTAGAGATATTCGATACACAACTAATACCATTGACACATAGCAGCCCTAATTATAATTTAGCTAATTATGGACAATATTTCGATTAAATATGTTGATTTCAAGCAATATAAAAATACAGCTGAATTTACTCGAAATATACGAGTGGTCAAAAATTTCGCGGAATGAAGAGAATGGACAAGAGAGGGGGAAATGTTTTTACCTAAAGGTATTCTAACACTCCAGTTGAGCAGGAGACCAGAGGAATAAACAAGTCCTGTCAACAGCTAAAGGCAGATGCTCAGGATTGCGCCTTGTGGAAGAGAGTTGCTTCCGTGCTATGCCCCTATAGGGAGTCCTAACCGGAGTTTCATTCAACTTCATTTATTCTAACACTCAATACAGGTGTAAATGCAAAATTTCTGTCACATCAAATCAGTAACTTTTTGGTTATCGGCAAATCAACAAGACAATCGAAAAGAAAAAGCTAACCATGAACAAAATTGAGTTTCCTGCTGTCATAAAGTTCCTTACCAAGCAAGGAAAAGCGCCTCAAATCATTTTAGAAGAAATGTTATCTGCTTGCGAGAGCTCTTGCCATGAAAAAAACGATAATTTATAAGTCGCATAGTTTATTAAGGCAAGACCGAGAGTCAATTGAAGATGATAAACACTCGGGCCGGCCGACTGAGGCCACTTCCTCAAAAATCGTCGAAAAAGCGAAGAAACTTGTTCTCGAAAATGTTCGTTTAAAGAAGAAACAAATCGCAAAAATGGCTCGGGTATCAGATACAACCATTTTGAATATCCTCCACGATCATCTCGGCATGTCTCAAGTCAGGGCAAGATGGATACCGAGTATACTCTCAGCGGTTCAGAAAAAGCAGCACGTTGAGTATTTACACAAGTTTTCGCATCTCTGTAGCGAGAACAGGGATGAAATTTTGACCCGGATTGTTAATGGAGGCAAGACTTGGGCTCATCACTATGAGCCTGAATCAAAGCAGGATTCAATGCATTGGCTGCGTAAAGTTGCTTCACCCCCCAAGAAGTTTAAGATCTCACAATCAGCCGGAAAAACATGGTTACTATTTTCTAGGATTCAGAGGGGGTTTTGATGATGAGGAACACTATTCCAACCTGCTGCAAAAATTAAACGATATCATCAAAGAAAAAATAAGAGGAAACTGGATCCGAGGTGTGCAGTTTTGCACGACAACGCACCTGATCACAAGAGCCACTTGCAATGGCTGCCCTACAGAAATTCGGCTACGGAATATTGAACCACTCCCCTTATAGTCCAGATCTGGCTCCTTTCGATTACTACCATTTGGTCGCATGTAAGAAAGCGTAGAAATAAACAATTTTCTCCTTCACAACTTAAGTTTGGTGATACTGTCACTAACTCTCCACAAGAAATATTTGAACTTTGGCCAAATATTTTTCCTCTGTGCTTATCCACTCGAGTAATGATCCGTCTTACGACTTTTTCATCCCACCCCAGGAGTTCATCACTGAGATATCCATTAGTGAGAGCGAAATTATATCAATCATCAATTCTCTAGATTCAAAAATCGAATCCTTTTGAGAAAACTCTCTCCTCGGAGCTCTCGCTCCCACTATCTATTTTGTTCAATAAGTCACTTGAAGAAGGCTCGTTTCCTGCTTGCTGGAAGTTAGATAACGTAGTACCCATTTTAAAGAAAGTAGATACCGAAAATGTCTCGAACTATCGCCCGATTTCCACCCTAAACTGCTTTGGTATGCTTTTCGAAAGATTAGTTCATAATGTAGTCAGGGAGAAACTTTAACATTTGATATCACCAGTCCAACATGGATTCGTAAAAGATAGATCCATTTCCACCAATTTATGTGAATTCACTAATTTTTTTGCTCAATCCTTAGAACGACATAATAAAGTCCAAGTCATGTATACTGATTTTTCGAAAGCTTTCTGTTGTTAATTGCAAAATTCTTATTTCAAAACTTGAAGGGTGTCTCTGGCTCTCTCCTAAACTGGATCGATTCGTACCTTACGGATCGTCGTCTCCGAATTACGTTCAACGGATACTCCTCTACTGAGTTTCTTGCTAACTCTAGTGTCCCACAGGGATCGATCGTAGGTTCTCTATTATCTCTTTATAAATGAATCCTTACTTACGGCAATAACTACAATAAAGGATCTAGGAATGGTCTTTGATCGCAAACATAAATTCGTCAATCATTTTTCCGAGATTACTAAAAAGATATATACATAGACTTGCTGTTTCGTCCTCCGTATGACAGTCCAGTTTAACCGTCCAGAAACAGCTGCTCTATTATTTTCCATTCTCGTCCGTAGTATTTTAGAATACTGTTTCATCGTCTGGAACCCTCACCATTCTCGCCATGTTGGGGCCATCGAATCTGTTCAGTGTAGACTCCCTCGAACCCTTTTCTATAGACTAAGAAAGCCGTATATCGAGTACAATGGCAGGCTTGAAGTACTTCACCTATAGCCTCTGCATTTAAGGCGGACCTACCACGATGCTTGCTTCTCTTGAAGCTTGAATTTTGGACTAGGAATAGTCTCAACCAGGAATGTAGACATCTTCTATCCTCCTCGAGCCTCTCTCGATATATACCAGTATGAATCGATATTTATTTATTTATTTATCAAACAAGACAATTTAATACATAATAATAATGATTACCTTAATTTAGTTAGTTTAACATAACTTAATACAATTTAAATTATAATACAATTAATATAATAGGCACTGGTGGAAGGATTATTAAAAAGGAAGTGGATTGTCTGATAAAGCATAACGCAGCCTCATTTTGTATACTGGCTTACTAATTGGAGGTGTGTAGTGCACACTGAATTTGTTAAATGTTCTACAACACCTGTTAATTGGTTCGTTTTGACCGTAGTCAGTACGATGTATGTATTCCTTAAGAGGTTTTGAATGTCTCGTCAGCCTGACATCGTCATTGAGTCTGATTTTATTTTTAAGGTGGTCAACCTTAATATCGCCATTCAAAACGTCTAAGGTAAAACAAGATGTGAGCATAGTTCTTCTAGAACTAAGAGGTAAAAGGTTTAACAAATGTAGCCTAACTGCATAGTGTGGGAGGTTCTCGAAGTCTCTCGGATCATACAAGTCCCTAAGGGCAAACAGAAGGAATTGCTTTTGGATTGATTCTATTCTGTTGCTGTAAATCTGGAAAAAAGGATCCCAAATAGGACATGCATATTCCAAAAGAGGGCGAACAAGAGAGCAGAATAATGATTTGGTGACCCAAACATTCTTGAACTCCTTAGCTCTCCTCTTAATGAACCCGAGAAGTTTATTGGCTCTTGAGATTATACTGTTGTAGTGAGATTTAAAGCAGAGTTCAGTATCGAGTAAAATGCCCAAGTCCTCAATTTGTCCTACTCGATGAAGTTCAGTACCATTTAGAAAGTAGTTATGGTAGCATGTGTTTTTTTTGCGTGAGAAACTTATCACGTGACATTTACCGACATTAAGCTCTAACTTGTTCTGGCTGCACCACTCAGTTAGAGCAATAATCTTGGATTGCAGGAATACAGCATCTGCGTGGGAGGATATGACATGATATATTTTTAGATCATCAGCGTATAACAAATGGGGAATACCTTCTAATACTTCCGAAAGATCTGCAATGAAAATATTAAATAAGAGAGGTCCTAAGTGACTTCCTTGGGGTACACCCGACGACACGCCTATTTCCTTGGAAATAAAGCCCTGAAACTTAACAAATTGAGTCCTGTTGCTAAGATAGGATTTAAGCCAATCAAGTAAGGATCCAGTCACACCAATTTTTCTTAATTTTAAAGTCAGGATATTGTGATCAATTCGATCAAAAGCTTTACTAAAGTCTGTGTATATTGCATCAATTTGATGTCCCTTTTCCATTGCACATAGTGTATCAGATATAAGACTCATGAGGTTAGTCACTGTTGACCGCCCTTTTCTAAAGCCGTGCTGCTGTTCGTTTAGAATAGGGTCGATTATAGTGGTCAATTTATCGCAGATAATTTTTTCGAATAATTTGGGGATAGCTGATAGAATTGCTATACCTCTGTAGTTCTCAACCTTGCGTTTGTCTCCATTTTTATGGATGGGTGTGAGATGCGACGATTTCCAGACTGATGGGAAAATTCCCAATGACAGTGACTTGTTAAAGAGAAAGTGAAGAGGTGATGAAAGTTGATGTGCACATTTTGATAGAAATAGAGGAGGAATAAGATCAGGACCTGGACCTTTTTTGATATCGATGGTAGTAAGAGCATCAAACACCTCCTCAGTGGACAATGAGATATTGTCAATTAGTGAAAGAATTGAAATGTCGGGTTCGTTTTGGGTTGAATCCGTTTGGCTACCAAAGACTTCGCGAAAACGGTCAGCAAACATATTGCAGATATTACGCCGGCAGGAAGATTGCTTAATTCCACTGGACATGCTTACAGGGTAGCCCGAGTTTTTACGCTTTGTATTAACAAAGTCGAAAAATTTTTTAGGGTCTGTTATAATGCCTTCCCCAATTTTTTTTACGTAATTTTCGTACGCAATCCGGGACTTAAAAGAAAATTCGGATGCCACCGTGTCATATCTACTCTGAAGATTAAGAGTGTAGGCGCTCCCATTCTTAAGCTTTTTAAAAAGCTTATTCCTTCTATTCCGCAGTGACCTGAGGTTTTTATCTAACCAGGGTTCTGATACCTTATCTTTTAGTTTGATTGAGGGGACATGATTGTCGACAATTTCAAAGATCACCTCATAGAAAGATGCTATGGCCGTATCAAGATCATTAGATAAGAAAAGGGAAGACCAGTCTGTCGATGACAATTCATTATTAATGCTAATGAAATCAGCATTTCGAAAGTCAAATACAACATTATTATTGTATGAGTGCACAAAATTGGTGTCTTCATATGGTAGATCTACTATGATGGCAGAGTGATGTTTTGTATTAGAGAAAAGATTCTCAGCGTCAGAGGCAGGGTTAACAATCACATCATCATAGGCGTCGGTAAAGATCATGTCAAGCCACCTCCCATTTTTATTGGGGAAATTAACTACTTGATGTAAATCATTATTATACATCGTGTCAATGATAGTGGTGTCAATATCAGACGTAAGGTTGCCCGGAATAATTGTATTGTCAGAGTAGTCAGTGACAAAAGAAATGCTGGGGCGATTAAAATCGCCTAGAAGAAAAATATTATCATTTTCCTTTAAGGTAAAATTGACATTATTAAAAATATCCAGAATATCATGGTATTTGTAGATTTCAGAGCTAGGCTGAATATAAACAACGCCGATGTAAATGTATCTATTAATCAGCCTGATTTTGATAAATTTATGTTCGAAAGATGTTGTCGGTGTTGTGTTGACAATCTCACTAGATAGAGAATTATGAACCGCGATTAGGACACCCCCTCCTTTTGTCAGACCTGTTGCGCTATAATCCCTGTCATTTCTGTATATGGTCCAGTTGTTGTCTAGTATCTCTTCATTTTTGAAAGAGTCGTTAAGCCCAGTTTCCGTAATAACTATGATATTGAAGTGGCATGATTTCGCGTCAATAAAGAGATCATTTATCTTCCCTCTAATGCCCCCTGCGTTGTGGTAGAAAAGTCGTAGGTTATTTATGGAGTTAGGAACGAAAAAACCGATTATGATCTTCACGGCTTTTTTGCATATCAGATATATGCTTTGAGGAAACATGGGAACCGTATGTGGCGAGATCTTTATGAACTTGTTCAGAAGAAAGATTGAATTGTTCGTGGAAGCGTGTATAGATCTGCCGTAAACCTTTTAGATCAGTTGGGAACCCTTCCTGTTGAATTGAAAGCATAAGACTGGTCTTCGTTTTTCCATTAATACAGGTTGAGTCAGGTTTATCGTGCATGTAAGCAAGATACAGCCGCACATTGTCAAACAACCTATGCTCTCTCAACCTTGATAATAAATACCTGTTCTCCTCGGAAGTTGCGGAATTTAAAGAAAGTTTTACGACCGGAGGAAAAATTGGGTCAAGGAAAGGGGGGCTATTACGATAATTAACTGCAGCATCAAGATTTGGGCAAGGTAGCTTCCCATTTTCGTTTTTATCATCAGTATATGCTGCAGATGACGAAGGATATGGGTTGATTGTGTCGCCTCGTATGAAGTTTTTGTATGGACCAGGAACTAGGACAGATTTCGAAGCAGGAATTGGGGCTGGGCACGATGTAGGGAGTGGTTTCGAAGTTGGAAGGTTAATAGGTTGAGGCAAAGACGTTATACTAGAGTTACTACGAATATTTGTGTGTTTAATAGGATGAGGTAGGCTAATACTAGACTTACTACTATTAGTTGTTTCTTTAGTAATGGAGTTACTGGATTTATGGGGAAACGGAACGGGAGAAGTTTTGTTCTTATTCGCTATTGTGTTCCTATGATTATTGGAGTTATTGAAATTTTTATTACTTTTACCTATTTTTTTATTATTGTTGTTATGCTTATTGCTAATATTTTTATTATTTGTACTGTAGGTATGTTTCTTACGTCTTAGGTTTGAATTCCAGTGACGGATTACTATGTTTTTCCATTTAAAAACATCTGATTCTGTGTTAAAGAATAGCCAGTCGTACTGCATCGGCATATAAAGTTTAAAGTTGGTGTGCTTTTGTGTAATCCCACTGAGTCTTGTCGGTAGCTTTTCACAAATGCAGCCTTTTATCGCAAATTGATCCGCGAGGGTTTTGCACAGCCACGATTCATCTGAATTTGGAGGAGCTCCAGTAACAAAGTAGGCACGGGTATCTGGTGATTTTTTTATTTTTTGCGTGTTGATGTTGTTAAGCCTTTTTATCCTGGCGTCCCAATCAGTTTGACCAAGTTGTGTTGAACTTCACTAGTGACTTTTTTGGTGCTTCAGGCAGTTTTCCAGGAAGGTGTACCTTTGGCAAGGAGGGAGTCCGTTCAGGCGAAACCGAAACTGTCCGAATGTGTAGATTATCTTGCGAAGGTGAACCGCTAACAAATCGGGTGATCGCAAGCTCGCGTTCGAAATCAACAAGTTTCGTTGTTAAATCGGTGAGCTGTCTAGTTCCGGATCCGAATGTGTGACATAAATGGTTAGATACCGTCGCAAGAGATTTGTCAGTCTTAGTTACAAGAAGCTTAATTGATTCGACATCATCTTGGATTCTGGTCAGCTTGCTTGTGACACTATTCACGTCCGAGAGCGAAATGTTATCCGTAGATAAAGATACACCATTTGCACAGATATTGTCCGATAAACTATTTAGAATTGTCGTTAGTTTAGAGTCCGATTGTGACCACTTTTTTTGTAGTTTAGATGCGTCGAGTTGTGTTAAGCCGCAACATGATTGCAGTTTGTCCAGTTGGGACCCGTAATCACGAAAATCGTCTATATATTCGCTTAATGTTGTTAATTTATCCGCGAGACTATTGACTGTGTTCGCAATAAAAGACCAAACACTTTTTAAATCTTCTAAGTCCGAGTTATTTGAGTCAATACGTGATGAAGCTATTTTAAACAGTTTCAAAACGTGGCAGGGCTTAATGGCAGAGCACTCGCCACATGTAAAACTGACTCCACTGGTCGAGGCCCGAAGAGATTTAACGCAGTCGCTATGGAAGCTGCGCTCACAAATTCCATCACATGAAATGCAGTTTAAATTATTAACCGCCTTCGCGCAGACACCACACAAGGACGACGACAAAGAAGATGCCATTTCACTAGAATCACAGAATCAGCGATTTCTTTTTTTTTATTTTAACTATGTCAAGTTTGCTGATTTTTAACTATGTCAAGTTAACCCGATCGATTATCAATGGGTCACCTTATGAAATTTTAAGAACAATAACACAACAACAACAAACTGCAAGTCGGTAATATCGTAATGTCAAGCGGTTAATACAGTAAACAACGCGACGACAGAGTAATTTTAATCGAAAAGTAGAACGAAAAAAAAAAGAAATGATTGGGCATGAATTTAATTTTACACGGAGCTAAATAAAAAGACGTCCGTACTGTTAGGCGTTCAACTCAACATTTATGACTACTCTATAACTCTGTCATTCTGCGAAATTTTAGACCTCCCCTCGTCAGAAAATAGTTTTTACTTCATCCAATATTTAACCTGATTCGAAAGGACCAAGCCAAAAAAAATCACAAGGACAGCTGAAATGCGACCGACTGTTGTCCGTGGCCAACATACAGATCAGGAGCTGGACGGCCTTACCTCATCCAAGAAAAAAAAATGGTTTTTATTTTTTTGGTGTGTTCTATGACACGCTATTAGCAGGGATTATGGGGAGGGTACGTTCATTGTGTGGCACAAGAGATGTGCAAAGATGGTTTTGTGTTGACTGGCATACGACGCGGACTCATCGCAAGATAATAAAACTACTAGGGACTAGCCTCGTAGCGAAATATCACAATCTCGTATAACGGTCACACCAATTATTGGTATCTTAGGGACTAAAAAGGATCCCCGTGGTACCACAGAATCAAAATTATTTTCAAAATTTTACTTTCAGTTCTCCATATTATAAAATAATGGGGAAATATTGTGTTCGTAAAAGCATCCGATTTTTGACGAATTTCCATTATTTGAGATACCAGGAATCCAAAGAAGTGGAGTTTGTTGTGACGTATGTGTCGATAACTAGAGTAAACTTGAATAGAAATTGAAGGGAGTGGTCGCAAGGGATCGACTGTAACTCCGGACCGACTGCGACAATGACCCTAATTCCTCTTCCCATCGCTTGCGCGGTTTGCATACTGACCGGTTACCACTCGCTTTGCCTTTCGAATGCGTTAACTGATTTTTCGGAAGTTCCCGTTAATGTCCACGTCTCGCTGCCATAACAGAGCACAGGTCATATAATAGTTTTATATATCCGCAGCTCATTGTTCCTGTGCACTTTCTTCTACTTCTACAATGGCGCTACAGCTCAAATCGGACCATGGCCTCCTGATATTCAGATTCCTTAACCTTTTTCATTACTTATTGTGAAAGGGTTGTTAGCTCTTCGCACAACCCTCTTTCTAAGAATTTTTCATTTTCTTGGATTGAGGTGACCAAAGCATACCCAAGCAGGCAATGTGCCGGAATTATATGTTGCGCCGGCCGGGATTTGAACTCACGGCCTTCGCATTACAAGACCAACACACTACCTACTAGGCTATACCCTAGGTGTGCACTTTCTTGGATTTCATTATTGGAAGTACCGAATAATACGTCTTATTTGCTAGCTAGGGTTATTCTATATGAGGTGTTATTTTGAATAGCCCGCTATTTCGGTAGATGTCACTTTTGAAGCTGTCATTTTTTGACATTTGACAAGTAGAAACTACGCCATTAATAACAATGGAACGATACACGCTTCAACAACGCATTGAAATTATTAAAATTCACTATTCTTGAATGATGAGGCCCATTTCCACCTCGGTGGCTACGTCAACAAGCAAAACTGTCGCATCTGGGGCTCGGAAAACCCAAGAGTTATTGTTGAAAAGCCTCTCCATCCTCAACGTGTGACTGTTTGGTGCGGTTTATGGTCCGGCGGGGTCATTGGACCTTACTTTCGAAAATGAGGCTGGAGCAACAGTTACGGTGAATGGATTGCGCTATCGAGAGATGATTAATGATTTTTTATGGCCGGAATTGGATGATATTGATCTGGACAACGTTTACTTTCAACAAGACGGCACTACGTGCCACACAAGCACCGAAACCATTGATCTTTTACGGGAAAAGTTTCAAAATAACACCTTTTATTGGAAAACCCTATATTATCCGTCGTTTGATTTCGTCTGTTTCATTATCGTTCTTTGCTAGATTCTAGATTAGACTCTCCAAATTATATTCCGCGACTGTTATGTTTTGTCTGATAGGCGTTCTCCTTCTTGTTTGCGTCATTACTTTTGCTTTGCTCTCGTTAATGCGCAACCCGACCTCTTTTGCGGCAGAGTCAAGATTAATAAATACCTCCTTAGCACTAGGGAATGATCTTGCTAGGATGTTTATGTCGTCAGCGTAAGCTACTAGTTGGGTGTTGACTGGAATTTTTCGGACGACATACTCTAGTGCCAAGTTGAAAAGCATGGGGGCTAGACCATCTTCCTGCTTTAAACCACATTCCGTTCGAAAGCTGGTTGTGAAATCGGTTTGTATTCTCACTTGGTATTCAGAGTTTGCCATTATGAGTCTCGCTAGCTGTACTAGTTTTGGAGGAATTCCAAAATTAAAGCATGATTTGGTACAGTATCCTCTTGTCGATACTGTCGTATGCTTGTTTAAAATCTTCGAAGATTTGAAGCACTTATGTGTTATATTCCCAGCATTTCTAAAACACCTGTTTCACCGAGAATATTTGGTCTGTTGTAGATCGTCCGGTTCTGAATCTGCCTTGCTATTCGCCAATTATTTCATTAGGCTTAAGACAACGTTCAATTATTTTTGGCATTATTTTATAGGACGTACACAATAACGATATTCCTCTGTAATTTTCATAGCAAAGTTTGTCCCTTCTTGTAAATTGGACATATGATGCTTTTTCGCCAATCGTCGTGATTTCCTCTGTTCAATTTTTGCATATCATATTGTGCAGTATTTCAGCAACACAGTTTCCACCATTTTTCAAAAGTTCAAATGGTATATCGTCGTATCTTTCTTTTTCGGCTCGTATGGGTCGTTCAGTAAATTTTTTGAAGCCTCGTTCTTTCTATCCATTGCATCGCATCATTCTTGGTCGAACCAATCATTATTTTTTCGCCGTGCTTGATATCCTAATATCTCTTCTGAGGAGGATTTGATGCCGTCTCGTATTTTCATCCGTACATTCTCGACTGGCATATTTTGGGTGTTTTCATATACTGGTGTCAGGTGTTTATTACATGCTGACATGTAAGCCTCCGCCACCATTTCGCCTTTAAGCTTGTCGACATTGAATTTGCGAGCTCTGCTCGTTTTCGTATTCACGACAAGCTATTTGGCATCGATACTTAGCTCTGATTAAATAGTGATCAGAGTCACAATTCGCACCGCGGAGAGTTCGTAAATCAAGTATGCTGGAAGCAGCCTTTTTCTCAATTAGAACGTGGTCTATTTGGTTGAAGGTGTGGCTATCTGGTGACGCCCACGTTCGTTTGTGAATATCACGATGTGGAAAGCACGTAGAGGTTACTATATTTTTGCTGCTTGCTCAATAAGACGTTGGCCATTGTCGTTGGTTGAAGAAGACTGTGCCCGCCTGTTTTTCCTCTATGAGCCTCCTCCTTTTCGACTTTTACATTAAAATCCAATGCAATGCAATAGCGCTACAGCCCATATCGAGCCTTGGCCTCCCGGATGCACCTCCTCCAGTTGTCTCGGTCCAACGACCGCGTCCTCCAGTTTGAAAAATCGAGAAGCGATCTGCAGTCTGCGTCGACTGAGTCCTCCCATCGCTTTCGTGGCTTCCCCTGCGGTCGGTTATCTTGAGCTTTGCCCTTGAGCACTCGTTTTGGGATTCGTTCCTCGTGCATTCGTTGCAGCTTGCGCAGTTTGATCACTATAAATGCTGGTGGGTCGTCAAATAGTTGATACAGCTCATGGTTGTATCGAATTCGCCAATCTCCTTCCTTAACTGCTCCGCACACCTTCCGAAGAATTTTTCGCTCAAACGTGTCGATTAACTTCTCCGAAACCCGCGTCAAGCTCCATGTTTCGCATCCATATAGCAGCACAGGACGAATTAATATCTTGTAGATGCGTAGTTTATTGTTTCGATGGACCTTCCTTGATTTCATTATGGGGAGGACCGCATAAAATGCTTTGTTAGCTGCCGTGATTCTTCTTTGAATTTCCTGTCGCTCATTGCCGTCCTTTGTGAGAAGGGCTCCCAGGTATACGAATTCATCCACCTGCTCGAAGTTGTATTCGCCTATAGTAATGCTCTGCCTCTCTGGGACAGTCCTTCGTGTCTGGGTCATGTATTTAGTTTTCGCTTCATTGACTCTGAGCCCTACTTCACCCGCTACCGACTCCAACTCCTGGAATACCTCCTTAACGCCAAGTATTGATCGGGCCAGAATATCCACGTCGTCTGCGTACGCCAGCAACTGTGCGGATCTTACGAGTAGCGTACCTCTGGTGTCCACTGAGGTTACTGAAGTTGCTTTCCTGACGACATACTCGAGCACCAAGTTAAAGAGCGTGGGGGCGAGACCATCTCCTTGTTTAAGACCTGACTCCATTGGAAAGCTGTGAGTCAACTCGTTTTGGATTTTTACGTGGCACTCATTGTTTTCCATCGTGGCTTTTATTAACCGAACTAGTTTCGGTGGAACACCTAGTTCAGTCGTTATTCTGTACAGAGCATTACGGTCGACACTATCGTATGCTTGGCAAAAATCGACGAACAGTTGGTGCACATTAATATCATATTCCCAGGATTTTGCTAGCACCTGTTTTACTGAGAATAGCTGGTCCGTTGTCGATCGTCCAGATCTGAAGCCACCTTGATATTCTCCGATGATGTTGTTAGCGTGTTCATTGAGTCTTCGTTCGATAATTTTGGTCAAGATTTTGTAACACGTAATTAGCAATGAAATTCCTCTGTAATTTTCGCAACGCAAACGGTCACCCTTTTTGTATCCGGACATATAATGTTTTTCCGCCAGTCGTCGGGTAATTTTTCAGTTGTCCAGATTTTAACAATTAATCTAAATATTCGCCTGGTAAGCCCTGTTCCACCTTCTTTCAAGAGCTCTGCAGGGATCCCGTCAATTCCGGGCGCCTTGTTCGATCTTAAATTATGTAAGGCTGTATCTACTTCATCATAAGTTGGTGCAATAGGCAGATGATCTCCATTTGGATCTTCCGGAATTATAAAAGGTTCAGTCTGTGATGTCGTTCTATTTAACAGTGTTCGGAAGTACTGAGCCTATCGTGCATTGATTTCGGTAGCGTCGCTTATGATGTTGCCTTCTTCGTCCTTACAGAAGGTAGTTTGCGGTTTGTAACCTTGTCTCATTTGTTTCACGGTATTAAATGCTGCTTTTCGTCCAGTGATAAAATATTGTCATTGTTTATTTTGCGTTGTTTTCGTCTGCAGATCTTCTTGGCGTTTCGCCTGAGCCGTTGATAGTTGTCCTCTCTAGCTCGTGTTCGTCTTTCGAGAAATTAAAATCCCCTATAACAATTTTTAGGTCATAGGTGGGCAGTGAATCATAGGTTTTCTCTAGGGTAGCATAAAATTCGTCTGTATATCATATCGTCCTTGTCGAGTATATAAGCAAGTAATCGTTATCAATGAATCATTAATGTGTCGTTAATGATTTTCATATTAATGCATTAATGAATATCGGTAACGATTCGATATTACTTAAGAAACATTAACAATTTATTAAAGAACTTGGCTTTTAAAGCTAAAGAGAAGAGCGCCATTGCTTCTTGTTATGTTTCTGTTGCTTATGACTTTTGAACATTTCACGACCACACCTCTGCAAACTCCAATTTTTTCACCGTCTGATTTTGCAATATTTTGAGATATCGACACAAAATAATTTTTGGCTCTCTTGATGCGCATGGTGAAATGAAAACTGCTTGTATTTGACAATATCGACGTTGTGCGACCCATTTTGTTTGGTTTGCTTATTTATCACGCAGTTTATTTGTTTCCTGCCATTTCATGCTCGTTTTAAGACAATTATTTGCGAGAGCTCGTCAAATTGTTTGCTGGGCTAGTTTCAAGTTTTTCACTCTTCACAAGTATTAAATTATGGCTTCTCTTTTTCTCGTCGGTACTAGAGCTGGCAAAGAACAGCACAACATTCAAATAAAGAATTTCCTTCTCCATTTCGTCTAATTTTCACTAAAGGCACAATTTTCAAACAATAATACATTTTATTTTAATATAATCCTATTGGAGATTTGCTTACATAAATATTTATCTCAGAAAACATTGCTTCTAATCTAACTTAAAAAAAAACTAAATAATTCAATACATGTAAAAGCATAGAACTGTATTAGAAACGAAAACATTCAAATAAAATTTCCATTATTGTTCATTTTGTTTTTAAACACATTTATTCAAGTACTAGCTCCTAAGCCATCCGCTTTTTTCTGGATACTTTTTAGGAAAGTATCGATTGCTAATTTCTGTAGGTATTGACTTGGAGCATAAGTATAGTTGATTTCGCGGACTGGTAATCCGCACATTTGTCGTCGTCTCTTCAGATCCATTCGAGCGCTCAGCGCACGACTATTTCGTCCACTCGCATTAAAAATAATATTCTCTTTCATTTCCGATTTTTTTTCCAGTTCGACTTGTACGCAAGCGAGACTGCTCAGGATCGGTTCGATCATCAATTTATTTTCGATCTTAATTTTCTTTTCATCCGCGACAGATTCGTCATCGAGCGGTTCCGATTTAATATTCGGTTCGGTTTTCATCGTGTCAGATTTCATCATCTCGAGATTCAATTGGGTCTTACAATCCTGTAGCGTTTTCGTCGCGAATTCCAGACCGGCAGCTTTCACCGAAATCCCCACATCTAGAATGATACGATGCGGTTGCCATTTTTGTTTAGCTGTAGTTTGTTTTACGGCGAGATTTTCACGATTCTTGGACTCTTCGACCAACGAAGCCCAATCCACGCCTAATGCATCGCCGAGATTTTTAATGCGAGCATCTTCCTCCCATTCGCCATCTGAAATTTCTTCGAAATCGAGAAGATCGTTCTTATCGTCGATTGCGATCGCTGATGATTGTTCGATTTTCGAAGCATCCATGGATTCCGGTCGATTTTCGTGTTCCGATGGCAAATCTGATGATTTAGTGTCCGATTCTAATGGTTTTTCGGAAGACATTTGACCAGAATCTTCGGTTGTAATCGGTTCGGTACTTTCGTTTCCTTGTGACTCTTCAGCGGTCGGTTCAACAACATCTTCGACTTTGTTTAAGATTTCATCAGCATCGTCACTGATTTCACTCAAATCATCGGGAATCGGTTCCTCGAGATCTTCTAGTTCAGTTTGGGCAACGTTTAAGGAATCTATAGCCGGTTCCTTTGGCAATTGAGCTGGGATGATTTCTTCCGGTTTTGGTGCTGGCTGAATGATTTCTAGTGGTTTTATCTCGGCAACTACGAGCGGATCCTCCAGTGGATTTGTCACTTCGGTGGCCATCAGTGGAGGAATGGTGGAAGTAGTAGTCGGGATGGTGATATTGGCTGATGTTGTACCGGTATTTGTGGTTGTGACCGATCCAGTCGATGATATTGTTGATGAAGAGTGAACAACTTGATTGGGGTTCGTGTAGGTCATCTGCCTTTTAGATGGAAAAAGCGGTCGGGGGTGATGGTACCCGGATGAGGAATGATGGTGCCCATGTTGCTGATGATGCCTGCGATAAAGACTGTCTGACCTATCATGAGGATAGTCCATTTGTTGTGCGGCTCCACTGTGACGGAAGTTCGAGCCATGTCTTTCCTCACTCGGACGGCCGCGCCATTCTTGAGGCCACCGCCTAGTCGGATGTGCCTTTGAATGTTCTTCCCGTGGCAGATCGAGTTTTACTCTTGGATCCTCCCAATCCTGCGCTCCTTGGAAATTTTCGTCAGTATCCCAATTTTCTTCGGCCGGCTCGGCACGTGGCGGCCATGGTTCCTCCCATTGTGGGTCTTGTGGAGCCCATTCCGGATCCACTTCCCATTCTCTGGCGCCAGCAGCGGTTCGCTCAACCGGATAAAGCTTGGCAGCATGTTCATGTATCGATGTTTCATGTTCCCGTTCCCAGTTACGTTCCCGATGATGCACATCGTCCGGTGGATAATTTCGTGCAGCATAAGCACGTTCGCGTTCATAACGTTGCTCTTCCGTGTACAAATCGCGCTCAGATCCCCGAATACGATCCGAATACTCTCGCATGCTTTGTGGACTTACCACTTCTCTGCGCCTCATTGCCATGTATTCACGTTCACGTTCGATTTCGCGTCGATCGTCCCGCTCGATTCTGTGTTCGTGTGCTAGAAACTCTCGTTCTCGTTCATAAGCACAATCGTAGAGCGGATCACCGCGAACTTCACGGTTGTGCGGATGTACACGACGTGGATCGGCTTCGAATGATCTCTCGCGACTTCCAGCACGAGCAGCCGCGATCGCCATTTCGCGTTCGGCTGGCCGTGGCAAAAGTCTATCGCCCTTGTACTCTTTTTCCTTCTCGCGACGAATCTTTTCCTTGGCAATACGCTCTCGCTCCCTTTGCCGTTCCTGACAACGAGCTAATGCCTCCTCACGTTCCTTGTTGCGAGCAGCTTCACGTTCAGCTCGTTCGCGATCCCTTCGATCTCGTTCGCGACTCTCATGACGCCGGCGCACTTCCTTCTTTCGATCGACCGGCGTTCTCTCTCGCCTCGCCTGACAAACTATTTTTTCACGCGGCGATAAATGGTGCTGATGCTTATCGATCGGCGATTTTCTCTTCATATCTCGACATCGAGCGGTTTTCGGTGATCGTGATTTAATTTTCTTCGGCGATCGACTACGCAAACGTTCACGTTCACGCAATCGTAACTTCTCGCGTTCCTTCTCACGTTCCTTTTCGCGTTCCTTTTCGCGTTCCCGTTCTCTTTCACGTTCCCGTTCCTTTTCACGCAATCGATCCTTGGAAGTGGCACCATGATGTTTTTTCTCACCCGATGTTGTCACGATCAATTTACGAATTTTCTGCGCACTCGGACTTCGCCGACGCAAACTAGGCGAAACGGTTCGTTTCTTAGCCTTGGCTTCCTTCAGTTTTCGCTTTAGATGAATTTTTTTCGCTTCGAGCTTCTTATGACATGCATGTTTGTCGCGTTTACGTTGCCGTTCGTCATCCGATGATATACTTGCCGGTCGTACTGCTCGCGATTTTTTGGTTTTCTTACGTGCTGGCTTCTCATCGGAACTGGACGATGAGGAAGAATCACTGCTCGAACCGGAGTCAGAACTGGACGAAGTATCCGATGAAGAGGTCGGTCGAGTTCGTTTATGTTTTCGGACAAGTTCTTTTGATTTTTTCGTTTCTATGGCATGGTGTTTGGGATGCGGTTCTTTGGTTTGCGGCATTACCGCACGACGATGATGAAAAGATGCCGCCACGACGAATGATTTTATTTCAGTGATGTCAATTTAAATCTGTTCGGATAATTGAAAGAGAAGAGAAAAAGATTAATTGAAACTTATCGGGGAAATTTTTTAGATAGCTCTTTTGCTGTCGTAGCTTTACTACATTTACATATACAATCGAATAGCGGCAACGATCTTACCTGGAATAAATTTTCTTTACCTAGACTATGAGTTATCGGTGAAGATCTTCTAAGCCGGGTTGTAAATGAGCCAGTTAAATCTTTCCCGGAGAAGGAACAAAATGTAATTGGTACTACCGAGGTAGTAGAAAATAAACAATCGGTATATGTATTAAATGGGTAATTGTTAACTTTACACCCGAAATTTTAATCCATAAATTTAAGACCAGGTAGCATAGTTTCAAATCGGAAAGAAAATCGAAACATAGTCGTCTCAGTGAGATAATTAAACTGGATACCGGTTTTAATCGAATACAACATCCGACAAATCTGTTCGCATTTCAGTTTGAACTCTTCACACCCAACTCATCGATACTGTTTCGAATTTAATGGCAATAGTAACAGTTCATTTTAGTTTGATTGACTACTTGCGGCACGTCACCAACGTAAGAATAAAATTTCACTCTCATACATAAATTTTTGCATTTCAAATTTATCAAATAAAATTAAATGCTCGGTGCGAAAAAATAAAACATGAAAAAATCTTACCAACGAAAAATTACACAGCCTTTACAAAAACGAAAGACATTTTTAATTTTATTTTACCGTCTTCAAATCTTATGGAGTACACTTTTGATATCCAATCGAATTTAACATTACCAATAATTCGCCAAATTCCTTTCTACTCTGAATTTCGAAAAAGTTAAGCATGAATAAATGTGTGGTGCAGAAATACAGGCCAGCAAATTGAAAGCGAGTCAACACAGTCTGGCGATCGAATTCTCTCCGATTTTATTCTACAATTGAACGACAAAGAAAGTAACCCAAAAGGCAACTCACCTTAAAACTGCAAATAACTTTTCAAAAATTTGTCTCCAGCGCATTTCAAAGATCAAAAACAACTTTCATACTTTTTTCTTCCAAACAAGTACGATTTCGATTTAGGAACGAAATTCGAAGATGATGATCGTTGTAAAATTTATGCCTTGAAAAATATTCCTAAAATTTTCATCAGATACAAAACTGAAAGTAGAAACAAAATGAGTTACCCGTGTTTCACGCAAAAAAAATTCATATCTATTTTATTTATTGACATGTTCTTTACATTTATTTTGTTCATAAATTGGAATTTATTTCAAGTTGAATCTAAAATGAAAAAAAGGATTTTATGTATTTTTATTACTTATTTCCTGCATTCTTCCACGTTCCTAATACTTGAATTATATTTCAGTTCATCCCCCAGTTTTTATAATTAATTTAATATGCTGCTCCTCCTGCGCTGCCGCCGCCACTACCTCCTCCTCCTCCGTAACCATTCCGTTGAATTCCACCGCCACCTCCATTTCCAGAACCTCGTGACCCGAAATCTCGTCTAAACCCGCCGCCTCCTCCTCCACCTGCGCTAAATTTTCCACCACCAGAGAAGCGACTACCTCCGCCGCCGCCAGGATTTCCATAACGTCGGAAACCACCACCATCATTGCCACGTACCGAACGTGAAAGCTCCTCCAGCTGCGGATTGATTTCCTGATTAGCCTCTTTTAGAACTTGTAGGAGTGATCGCGATTGCTTGGCATTGTTTTTAGTGAAGAACGCATACGATGTACCGCGAGCGTGTGATCGTCCGGTTCGTCCGATACGATGAATGTAATCTTCCGACGATTGCGGATAATCGAAATTAATTACGAATTTGATTCCATCGACGTCGAGGCCACGCGCTGCAACATCTGTTGCAACCAGAATATTCGACTTTCCCGTGCGGAATTCTTTCAGTACAAAGTCACGTTCCGATTGCGATTTATCGCCATGAATCGATCCAACCCGTACGCCAAAGCTACGGATGAATCGCGTCAAATGATCGACACGACGCTTTGTTTCGACGAAAATGATAATTTTACCGGGTTCGTCCGCAGTATCGTAAATTTTCGATAGGAGATCCTTTAGTTTTGCCTCTTTTTCAGTCTCCCGGCACACTTCAATAATCTGCTGAATGTTGTGATTTGCCGACAATTCGAGCGATCCAATGTTGATTTGAATGTAATCGCCCAAAAAATCCTCGGCGAGTTTTTGTACTTCGCGTGGCCATGTCGCGCTCCACATCAGCGTTTGACGATCCGGTCGAATCTGTCCAAGAATTTTTCGAATTTGCGGTTCGAAACCCATATCAAGCATACGATCGGCTTCGTCCAGTACAAGGTAGGTGCAACGTTGTAAATTAGTCGTTCCAGCCGACAGAAAATCAATAAGTCGTCCGGGCGTTGCAATCACAATTTCACATCCGCGTTGTAAGTCGCGAGCCTGTCCACCTTTTGCGGCGCCTCCAAAAACACAAGTATTTCGCACGTACGAAGACGAACCGAAATCGGTTGCGACCTGTTGAATTTGCTGTGCCAGCTCTCGAGTTGGAGCCAAGACCAGAGCAATGGGACCGTCGCCGCGTTGAAGCGGTGGTTGATTATTAATGTGCACAATGGCCGGCAAGATGTAAGCCAACGTTTTACCCGACCCGGTTTTCGCTATTCCAACCATATTGTAGCCACTCATTGCAATCGGCCATCCTTGAGCCTGGATCGGGGTCGGAGATTCGTAGGCTTGCCGACGTATTTCATTCATGCAATAGTCTGGGAAATAGGCTTCGTCGAAATACTGAATCGGATTCGGGGCTGGACCCTTAACGGTGATCTCTTGCTCCTGACGATATTTGTCCACTTCGTATTGTGTTCGGCCCACAACTTTAGCATGAGGCTTGTAAAACTCCTTCTTAAACGGCTCTAGACGTACCGTACTCCAATTTATATCGTACAAATTAGTCCCGTTTTTATCTCCGCTTCGGTTGCCACCTCCTCCTCCGCCACCACCTCCTTTACCGCCATAGCCGCCACTACCATTCTCGAACGATCGTTTCTGAACTCGACCATTTCTTACTCCCCCGCGATTTCGATCACCACCACCGCGCATTCCCCCACCACCTCCACCGCCGCCGCCGCTACCTCCACGTCCCCCACTTCCTCCTCCGCTTCGGCCATAGTCTTTGCCATGAGGCGCCATTTTCGAATCTGATTCTCTTTGCTGCTGACTGATGCTCTCAAATTCGTCGTCAAATAATTGATCTTTGTTTTGTTGTTTCTTACTTTGGACGGAGATTGTTTCAAGTAGATTTCGATACCGCTCTGTAGAAAATTGTTGAAATTGAAGGAAATTTTTTTTTAATCCTGGGAAGAGGAATTCGGATAATTGGACCAAGCTGCTCCGGTTCGATAATTTCGCAGTCGCTGTAGTGCTGGAAACACGATAACACGGTCTTAGGTGAATTATTAGCAACCAATTTTTGTTTTGTTTTTAATCATAACTCATGTCGAGTTTCCGTCAGAAATAGAAATACGGAAATCAAACAAATTTCTCAAAATCTTGTCTCCTTTTTAAAACAGGAGCACGGATCAAAGTAAAGCTGACCAAAATCTTTTCATGAATTTTACACGTTGAATATGAAATGTAGAATGTAAGCCAATGCATGATTTCTCATAATAAGAGAGAAAAATTGAATAGTTAAAAAAAATATGTTTGCATGCTCAACAGTCTTTCTTGGACGACTTTTGTCCAATATAAAATCCAGGATACCGGCCAATATACGCGACGACGGAAGCAAACCAACAAAAAGAAAAATCAGAATCCAGGCGATGCTATTACCGCCCGTACAGTTGCGGCTCGAACTTGAACCAGCGCATTGGGCAGCATTCTACTAATTAGACAATCATGGCCCGGATTCTGGCTGATTCAGATGGATGCGCGGACGTGGAGGTCGGATCAGCGCGGTTTCGTGATCGAACCTCATGCACCATATCAGGAAGAAATTCTCGTTGAAGGATTTATTAGATACACGGAATCCACGCAGCGGTACATAGCTGTGTATCGAATGCTTCCCGGGGTTTTGATGTTTCGTTCATTCCTCCTCATATTGTACGGTAGAGAAGTGAGCTCACTCGAATCGGCAACAATGATCTCGTGCCGATCTAAAATGCAGCACGCTCGAATTACATCCACATCAAGCGAACCCGATAAAGAAGCCGTCACTGATATTTTCGTTGGTACCTCCTGAAAGCAGCAATTTCCATCTGAATTTGAAAAACAAAAACCTCTGACGCGCGCAGTTGTTTTTCTGACGACCGCAATCAATCTGGATCAAAGTGGCGGTCGTAGTTTGCCCCCATAAAAAACACAATGCCTTTACACAGTCTGCCATTCCGATAATCGTATCTCTCTTCCAAACTGCCTCAAATTCAGCTTTCGATTCGATTGTTCCGTCTCCATATAATTTGCAGACGACCCATAATATTTGACTCCTTGAGAATATCAAATCCTGACGATGTTTCCGGTCTGATCTAATCAAGGTGATTTTCGTTTTTTCTTCGTTGTAAAAAGAAACGGGCAAACAAAATTACTAAAGATGCGCTGGAGACAATAATGATAATTTGCAGATTTTAAGGTGAATATGCTTCGCTTTCCACATCCGTCGATAGTAAAAGTTTTGCCGCTTAATTTAAAAAAAAAAACACAATCGAATCGTAGTAGTGCGAAGAGAAATGTTGATTGATCGCCAGACTGTGATGAATTTAAAGGCGACGCCGCCATCAGATTATAAACACTCTTCAGTTAATAAAATTTACGTTTTCTTTAAGTCTGTTGCTTTTCGTGGTTTTCCGTCGAGGGCTAAATTTAAATTATAATTGAAAATGAAAAAAAAAATCGATTAAACACTGTCTTACGTTAAATTCATGAGAGAAGGACATTAACACTGAGAACATAAAGAGCATAAATCCAAGTAGAATACAAAATGGCAGTACGAGATAAAGAATCGCAGTCACATGCCGACGGTTTTACTCTATTATTGTTTTGGACGTTAAGAAAAAGAAAATTAACATTATAACAAGCTTCTAAGCTGACGAATAATGCAAACAAGTGCCACACAGCATCGATCTAGTTATACATAAGCAGTTTCACTATGCACACATTTCTCTATACGCAGTTTAAAGATTATTTCGTGTCGATATCTCGATGCATATTGCATACGAAAACGGTGACCACGTTCTAAACTTTATGTTAACAAGTCGTTAAATTGGCGATTCTTCAGAAATCAAAAATGTTATAATAGTTAAGAAATGATTTAAAAGTTAGTTTAACTATTGTGAAGGCATTTTTTATTTCGGCAAAATTATGTTAAGGTTGTTTACGAAAGTTCATTAATGAATCAAAACGAAGATCTATACAAATTGTTATTGATAATTCATTAACGACGATTGTATACAACCTTATGCATTAGTTTTTTCTAATCACTTCGGGTTGGTCGACCATGTACATTCGAGCAGTTAAGCAGGAGACCAGGAAAATAAACAGGTCCTGGTGGCAACTATAGGCCAATGCTCGGGATCGCGCCTAGTGGAACAGAACTGTTTCTGTCCTATACCCCTATAGAGGGTCTTAACAGGGAATTGATTGATACCTAATGCGTTCATCAGGCTCTTCTACCGTGAAGGAAAATTGATTTAAATTTAAAATTCTTTACAATTTCTAGAAAATGACATTTTCTTTCGAATATTTGTTGAAGTTTTCGTAGAACCCAACCTTCAGTAATCAGATTTTCGTTCTTATTGTTTTCTTAAAAAAAATACTATTGTTTTCGATTTGTGGATCTAAAAACGGTCCTGGCTTATTAAAATACAACGTTCAATCAATTTTCTGTTCAGACTCCCTAATAGAGGTATCGGAAAGAAACAGTTATCTGTCAAAAGGAAATTATAGTTACTGAAAATGCAAAAACGTGTAGTAAGGAGTCACCGATCAAAGCTGTCCCGTTCAACACAAGAAAAGGGCAAAACAAGCACCTTGGTGGAACGCGGCAAAACGCAAAGAAACTAGGAAATTGTTCAATAGAGCAAAAACCTCTGGTAACTGGGACGGATACAAAAACTCCCTTACTGAATACAATAAACTTTTAAATAAGTCAAAAAGAAAGTGAAGATTTTGTGAAGAGATAGATGATCTCCCAACGGTTTCGACACTCTAAAACGTGTTAGCGAAAGACGAACTTTTAGAGAGATCAGATGGATCCTTAACGAAAAGCAGCATGTTATCACTTGTTGTGTGTTATTGGCAAGACACTTCCCAGGCTGCAAAATAATTAACAATAATGAAGATTTAGAAGAGGAAAGGATATATCGTGAAAATCCATTCAGCAATAATATTGCTGGGAAAATCTTCACTCCGGAAAAGATAAGATGGGCGATCAACACCTTTAAGCCCCACAAATCAGCCGGAGTACCCAGGGAAAATTTTTACCTGCCTTATTGCAAAAAGGGTTAGAGATCATAATGCTAATAATATAAAGATCTTTAAAGAAAATTTTACATGGGGATATGTCCCAATTATTTGGAGGAAAACGAGGGTGATCCTTGTAACAAAGGCTGGGAACCGTCCCAATGATCAGCTAAAGTCATATCGCCCTATAAATCTTACCTCCTTCTTCGTCAAGACGATGGAGAAATTAGTGGACCTTTACATAAGAACAGCGCCTAAGAAAGTATGTCTGGAAAGAAAATATTTCCGGATTCTACACTGTTACGCTCTATTATTCTTTTCTTTCAATTCGAAATGCACTGTGAAAACATTCACCAAACCAAAGTATGTCTTAATAAGAATCAACATGCCTAACAGAAAGGCAAATCAACAGAGTCAGCACTTCACGGTATAGTTAGTCAAATAGAAAAGGCTAAAGCCCTTTGCGCATTCCTAAATATTGAAGGAGCTTTCGACAATACTCCACATAAAGCGGCAGCTACGGAAAAGGGACCCGAACCGGCCACGATAAAATGGATACAGGCCAAGCACAGACCTATAGGGGCTGTCCTCAGGGAGGAGTACTATCTCCACTTTTTTGTCAATAGTAGTAGATGAGCTCCTGGACTGTCTTAACAGAACAAGGCTACAAGGTAATAGGATATGCCGATGAGCTTGTTAATATCATTAAAGGCAAATGTGATGGTAACTTTGTCGGAAATGTTACAATCTGCCTTGGAAGTGATAATGAACTGGTGTCAGTCTAAGAACTTGAACATCAACCAAGTAAGACTGAGATAGTACCATTTACGAATAGAAGGAAACTTTACATAGCACCTCCTTCTATAAATGGAACGCCAATACCCTTTTCAGATGAGGTCAAATATCTGGGTGTGATAATTGATACTGGAACTGGAACAACATCTAGAATTGACTTATGCCAAAGCATTAAAGACATTTTGGGCCTGCAAAAGCTTATTTGGCAGAAGATGGGGATTGTAGCCCAAGATGATCTACTCGTGCTACAGAACAATCATCCCCCAATAGTCACATACGGATTAACAGTCTGGTGGACTAAAATATTACAACAAAAAGCCCAGCTTATACTACAAAAAAATGAAAGACTAGCTTGTCTTTGCATCACAGAAGCAATGAACATCGCTCCGATACATCTCAAAATAAAAAAGGAGGCTTTCAAAGGAGTGTTACGCATACAGAGGGATAACAAATACAAATCGGGGGATTTTACAGGACACCTATATATCTTAAAAAAAACCCGAGAATTGAGGTTCTAACCTCAACATTGTCGAACACTATGCCGACAAAATTCAACTTTGAATCCCTATTCAAAGTAATAATCAGAGAACGCATGGAATGGCAATTCATGCTACCTGAAATGGAAGAGGGATCAACCATCTGGTGCACAAATGGCTCGCGCACCTCGAAGGGGACTGGAGCCGGAGCCGGTCCTAACTTCTCGGTATCCTTGTTTGGTAAGAAAGCCTCAATCTTCCAAGTCGAACTTATTGCAATGTATCCAAGAGAATATTCGGAGAGCCCATCGCAATAAAAATATCTATATCTCATCGGATAGTCAGGCAGTTCTCAAAGCCCTAGCATTCAACAAACACGGATTGACGCATGTTTGGGACTGCCTTCAAAACCTAATCATCCTGGGAAAAAAGGAACAAAGTAACATTAGTGTGGGATTGAGGGAAATGAAGAGGCAGACCGCCTTGCAAAAAATGGCGCCGAAACGAATTTTATTGGGCCAGAAACATTCTGCGGAGAAACAAAAGGATACTTCAACCTTATACTTAGAAAGTGAATTGAACAAGAGCATAGAATCTAATGGAATAAACTTCTAGGTTTATCAATCTCAAAGAAATTTAGCCCACCACAAAAAAAAAAGTGGAGGATCTTCTAAAATTCAGCAAGAGGGTTATTAGTACTCTAATCGGCCTAATGACAGTGCACAGTGGAATAAGCCACCTCAAAAATATGGGTCTAGGTGAAACCGACATCTACCGCCTCTGTCTCAAAGACTCAGAAACGACAGAGCATGTCCTATGTCACTGCGAGGCAGTAGCAAGAAAAAGACGAAATCTTCTAGGAAAAGGTTTCCTTACAACTGATGAACTAGCCAACATGGCATACTTATAATAGCCAAAGCTATGGAGTTATGGGAGGGTAAAGGGATAATAAACGCACAATAGGCCAAGAAGGTCACGGTGCTCTCACATGTTCTCTAAATTAATTAAATAAATAAGGAGTCATAGAGTTTATCAATACATCGTTAACTGTCATCACAAGAAAATTAGATGCGAAGGAAAGCCAATTAATTGCTCTGCATGGACCCAAATCCAGAAATTCAAAGTATAATTTACTTCTTGTGACACATAATAGCACAACTGCCTTCTGCACTTTTGTATAGCTTGAAACGCATAAGCAATACGAAAATGGTTCTAGTTTTTGCGGCTTAGTTAGTGCCGCTTATTCTCAATTTGAGAACGGTCCCGGTTTTAAGACATGGTTGTGTTCACGTTATTGATCTATCCAAAGCAGCAATAATCAAGCAGGCTGTTGCAATGGAAACTAATAAAGCTTCGATTGATCGCGAGGACAGTCAGGAGAGTACGACCCTTAGCGGCATCTTCGATAGCGATGTATCGCTGGAAGACATTACTTTGATTTGGGATGACTTGTTAAGTGACGAGGAGACTTTGAACCATCAATGTCAATCGTCTTTGATTCTCGAGCCACTTATCATTGTCGATAAACGCCCGTCGTTCAAGGAAGTGGATGCGAAGAAGATTGACTGTAGCACGCAAGGAAAAAAACCGAGTTCACAGGTCTAAGCCGCGGCTAGTACCACTTCTTCTTCAAGTGTAGTATGCGCTGATTCTGCAAAATAGCGACTGGACGACACTACAGATATTCCTAATGCGAAGAAAGCCAAATGCATACCTCGACCTTTCAGTGACATGGCTGCGGATAGACTTAAGATGGTGCTCGTAGACTTGGCAGATTCCGAGGGAAAAATCGCCGAAGAAAATCAGTTCGCTATAGAGGAGGTCACAAACAAACACAAATGCAGAAGGTGGTCTCACAATCTGGTTCGATTGGAGCGGTATTTTTAGAGTATCGAGTACAAACAAGCGATCGAATGATTTCCTCACAAAAGCAGTAAGTGAAATGAAGCCGCCTTATGACAACGCAAAGATGGTCGTAGTCCATAAAGACATAAGAACGTAACGGTAACAGATCGGAACATGGAGTCGTTGCAATTCCTGAGGCGGATCATGAATCAGAACGACCTCGATACGAGAAGGATCCGTCCGTGTAGTCCGGACTGTACCGAATTCACTTTACACTGGGAAAAAAGGCATAGCGATGGCCAGAGCGGTACAGATAAACCTGCACCACAGTACAGCGGCGACTGTGAACCTGTAGGCCCACAAATGTCAGAGAAGGGGCGATTTGGCGCTCATCCAAGAGCCGTGGATGAGTGACGACAACAAGGTTCGTGCACGTAGGGCCAGCATGTTTAATGTTTACCATTGCAGTAGATAAGCCACGTTCGTATATAGTAACAAATTTTTTAAATTAATCAAGCTCTCTGTTTTGCAGCGAGGACCAAATAGTTGTAGGGTAAGAAAGGGTAATAAACGGTTCCCAGCGAACCGTTCTCCTAGCCTCAATATACATGCCGTACGATTCACTAACACCATCATCATCGAATCTGTGCCGGAAGCTAGCAAGTTTCGCGGAACAGAACTGATTTGATTTGAATCTAGTTTGTGATGCATCATTCATTATGGGGAAGCTCAGATACAAACAAGAGAGGTGAATTGTTGAATTTCTAGCAGAGGCAAAAATGAAGGGTGCGAATAGAGGTAATGAGTACACCTTTGTTACCAAAGCCAGAGTAGAGGTTATCGACATTATTGTGGTATCCCTGTCATCGACTTTCGGAGTAAAAGATTGAGAATGGTTCCTGGAGAAGAGTCACTGTCCGACCATGGATAGCTTCCAGCTTTTTGGAATCTACCTAGAAAATTTGTTGGGTCACTCACCAATACCTGCTACACAGGGGACTGATGCCATTAAAGAGGACGTTAACCTCAAGTCGTCAAGACCAGATCTACAGCACAGCCTATACTGCATCGTTGTAAGGCTGGTTAACACTTTCAAGGCCTATCTTCTTCTAAGATATGTGCCTTCGAAGTGGAAAGAGGTGAAAGTGATGTTTTGATAGCGAAGGCAAATAAAAGTAGTCATACACAGCCGAAAGACTTCAGGCCAATAAGTCTGACATCTTTCTTTCTAAAAACCTTTGATGGACTGACAGATATTCACATTACATCAAAGGACGGTCTGTGAAAACTGCACAGCACACGGTAGTATCAGAAAATGAAAAGTCAATTGAACTCGAGGAGGACACTTTGGAGTGCTTTTGTGGATGTAGAGGGCGCGTTCAATCACACATGGTGTAAATTGAACGCTCACTGAATGGATTCATAACATGTTGGTGGACAGATAAATTACTGTCACAATGGGAAACGACTCTAGGACATAACAAGTGGATAGATGAATATTACAAGGAGGGCAGCCTACGCGGATGACATAGTCATCCAAATTAGTGGGAAATACAACTTTAGACGAACTGATGCAAAGTGCATTAAACCTTGTTGCCAGTTGATCCAATTCGTGTTGACTGACAATCAACCCTGACAATACTACGCTCATACTCTCCACTAAAAGAAGACGTATAGAAAGTTTCAATCTGCCATCCATTGGAGGAGTTGCTCTAAGTCGTTCATATAGGGTAACTTATCTAAGAGTCATCTTGGACAGCAAACTCAGATCACAACTAAACAGAATTAAGAAAGCAAATAACACCTTAATAAGTAAAAAAAAAACTTGAAGCAAAAAATAGGAACTGAAACCAAATATAGTAAGGTTGATGTACATCGAGTATCGTACTATCAATCGTTACATACTACGAACTGATTAAGTCACATTCAGGGGTATAACGGCGGCATTGCAAACGCCCACAGAAGGATTGGAAGCTATTTTGGGTCTACTTCCACTGAGTGCTGTGGAAAAGGCAGGCATTACGGCAGTGAGACTTGAAATTTTTGATTTGCCACCGTCGTAGAGCGTAAGAAAAGGGAATCTTCTTTCACAAGCGATAGTAGTGATACAATCCTATTAAAGATGCACTTTGTGAAGCACTATGAAGTCACTCTACCTAACAGACAGCAATAGAGTTTGCGATATTTACTGATGGATCGAAAATAGAACAGGGGATCCTTTCTGAAAGCCTTGATCGGCAGATCTCCACTAATCTACCAGTATACCTATGCCACGGTCTTCCAATCATAGGTAATGATTATTGCTAAAGGGGCGCAACAAGACTTGCGTGCAAGAGTAAATGGTAAGCGAGTTAGTTTTTACTCTTCGCTTGCAGCTGCAATTTAAGATGTTTGAACCACTGTATGGACATGTTGTTGCGACTTTTTTGGGTTCCAGGTGATTGGGATATAGCTGGAAACGAAATGGCGGATAGGCTGGCTTGGAACGAATCTGCCGCTACCACCGTTGAGGAAACGGACAATTTTGGCATTGCCTTGAGAGTCATTAAGACAATTTATGCCAACAACGTGTAGGGAAGGGAAGATCTTAAATGGTTACAAAGCGACTTGTGTAATATAGATGCAATGGGGTTGGTTTGATAGAAAGAAATGAATAAAAATATTGAGACTCGATAGAAACTCCCTACGGACAGTAGTAGGTATTAGTGATGTCAAAGAGTAACTATTCGTTACAAGAGTAATCGTTATCGACTGAAATCCGAAGTAACGAGATTTATATTCGTTACTTAAGTAACGAAATGAGCTCCCGAAAAAGTAACTGAGCTGTCAAAACGTTTCATTACTCGAGTATTCGTTCCACATAAAAAAGTTCCTATACCGAAAGTAACGTTTTGCTGCTTTTTTCGTTACATCACATGAGAGAAACCTACACTTGCGCATAACGCCGTACCGCCATTCCAAAGAAAGAACGAGAAGGAATATTTCTATTCTGCCTTAGAGTAAAGTCTACTGATATGATTTTATTTCGTGTCGTTTCTTTCAACACCAAGAATGTCGTTGAGTGGAATTGTAGCGCTCGGCGGCAGGGCAGGTAGTCGTTACTAGTGTTAGGGTTGCGGGATCGGTGATTTCAGATTGCAGAATTTTTTAATGTTTTTTGAGGGATTTTTGTTGCAAAAAATTTCGATTTAATAAACTTTATTTCATTCACATTTTTGATTTATTTACGTTAGTTTTTAAAGGGATTTTCTACTTAGAAGAGGGATAGTTAAAAAAATCGGATTTGGCATCATTGTGTTGCTACACGAACAAGGCCAATGAAATCAAGAGCGGTTCACAAGCGATTTCTTATATAATTACTGCATGTGGCACTAGAGGTGATTTCTTCTATTTGAATTTTCGATTTGCAAAACTGGCTAACCCATCTCTGCAACATGATATGGCGGTTATTTCAAAAAAACGAGTGTCTGGTAATGAATAAAATGTAACGATTACTTTCCTTATAGTAACGAATAGTTGTTGGTACCGAAACTGTCTTCTCAGAAAACATGCTCGAAGGCTTCACCTTACAACCGATGACATTTGCAGAGGCTGCGGTGAGGAGGATGAGTCTGTAGAGAATTTCCTCCGCAATGCCTCCGAAAAATTAAGACAAAGTCGCGGAAAGTACTTCTTCAGCGAGCTGAATGATCTCCGGTCCCTTAAACCGATGAAGCTCATCCATCGGTTTCACCGGTAGTGCAGGGTGGCTAAATGATATGCTGGTCTATATGGTACAAATTTGGAGGCGTATATTGGGCCTTTTGGTGGCCTACGTACATTGGTGTCTAACCCCTCCACAAACCTAACCTAAGAGCATTGGTTAATTTTAACAAACTGTTGGTTAAAAACTTTCAGAGAGCGACAGCGAAAACAAAGTCGGGGAAGTAAGAAAGAAAAATCGGGGAAAAAAAAATTGTTCGAAGTTTAGGATTTAGGCAAGTTTGGCTTTGGCTTTCTATGAAAACACTCACTGATTAATAAATTTTTTAGGAAGGACAAAATGATTTGTTTTTTTGCTTTTTCAATAGGCAAATGTGTACAACATTTTCGTTTGGTAATTCTTCGAAAAATACTTTTCCATTCGTTTATTTTCTTTCCTATGCTTGGTAACTTCACATCTCAAAAAATTTTCTGTTAAGTCCCCCAATAGGGGCATAGAACGAAAACAGTTCAGCTGACGCGGTATACTGCACTTATCGCCAAAACATATTTATTCCTTTGGCCCCTTGTTGGGCTGAGTTTCCCCCAACCATTTCCGTCTTCATTTAATGTTTGAACGTGGCATAAGCCAATCAAAATTATGTTCAAAATACTGACGGTCTTATCCGTAAGATCCATCCGCATTCCAAACTATCCGTTTCTCGTATCAGTGACACGGATGATATAGCATATGATCCCGGTAGAGTTCACTCCCACAGAGGGGCAAATAACACATTAGCTAAAGCGCAATATTGGGTTTGGGAATAAAGTTCGTGGGGTATTTCCCGATAGATGACGTTAATTGCAAAAACTCAGGAAACACAGATCGCAGCGACACCAATAGACGCTCGTAGAAAAGGTGACATTTCGAACGTTACTTTGAGTGTAGAAACATCGAAATTAGTGCAGTGGTTGGAAAGTTGTTTGCGTTTGAGAAAAGTAATGAAAAATCGCGCTATACTTTGCAATATTATTACAACAAAAGGAAGAACGCTGCGCAGGCTTGCGAAAAAATTCTGTTGTGTACGATGAAGGTACTTTATCAAAATCTGCTACGCGTAAATAGTTCACTCGTTTTCGTTCTGGTAATTTCGATGAAAGATGAGTCACGTTCTGGTCGCCCAATCACTGAAAAAGTCCAGCAAGATAAGTATATCAGCAGTATCGATATTGGTATGGAGCTAGGTATTGACCACAAAACTGTTTTTAACCTTTTACACAAAGCTGGGTACAAAAACAAAACTCAATGTATGGGTTCTTCATGAGTTGAGCGCGAAAAACATGATAGACCGAATTAACATTTGCGATGCGCTGCTGAAACGCGATAGAATCGAGCAATTTCTGAAACGTGTCATAACCGGTGATGAAAAATGGGTCACGTACGACAATCGCAAGCGTCAAAGATTGTGGACAAGGGATGGTGAGCCGGCACAAGCGTTCGCGAAGCCAGGATTGATGCCGAAAACTTTGATGCTGTGTGTATGATGAGACTGGAAGGAAATTGTCCACCATGAGCTACTTAGTCGGTCAGACGATTGATTCTCAACTCTACTGTGGACTGCTAGAGAGATTACGGCAGAATTTAATAGTAGATGCATAGTCCAGACATAACATCCCCTGACTATCACTTGTTCCGATATCTGCAAAACTTTCTCAAAGATGCCAGTGCTATTGTTTCAGTTTTCAACCAGAGACCACAGAAGCTCTTCACCGATGGCATTATGACTCTACATGAAAAATGGCGAAACATTATCGATAATAATGAAGCATTTTTCGTTTAAATAAATTTATTTTCACACTATAAGAAAACCAGTTGTATTTTACTGAAAAAACGCCGCAAACTTTTTCCCAGACCTAATATTAGCTAGAGTAGCATGTTGGTCTAAAATGCGAAGATCTTGAGTTCAAATCCCGGTCGACGTATAATTCCAGCACACTGCCTAGTTGGAAAAATCTTCTACTACTACTACTACTACAATGGCGCTACAGCCAAATCGGACCTTGGCCTCCTAACATACAGGTTCCTTAACATTTTCTTTACTTGTTGTGGAAGAGTTGTTAGCCCTTCGCACAACCCTCTTTCTACGAGTTTTTAATTTTTCGTAGATTGAGGTGACCAAGGTATATCCAAGCAGGCAATGTGCTGGAATTATATATTGCGCCGACTGGGATTTGAGCTCACGATCTTCGCATTACAAGACCAACACGCTACCCACTAGGCTACACTATAGCTTTGGAAAAATCTTGGGTTACTTCAAACTGCGAAAATAGGGAAAAAATGTACGAAGGGATAACAATCTTTCCGCAATAAATAATGAAAATGTTAAGGAACCTGAAGGTCAGGAAGGATTTTTTTTTTGTTTTCCTGAAAAATTTATTTGAAGCTACTTAGTTGTCAGCAGTACCAAGATTGTGTGAAATGGGGTTCATTTTTCAAAATAATTTAAAGGTGTGTCGCTAACTTCGCTTTGATTTTTTTTACGATTTCCATTCCAATCAACGAATTTTCAACGCATGGTTCAGTAATAAAAAGTGTGACTGCGCATCAACAAAGCATCACTATAGTCCAAATTTTCTGGTGCGGAGGCCCCAACACAGGAATATTGAATACAATCACTGCAGGAAACTCGATTTAGAAGAACTACAGATGCGCTGTGCCCTACCCCCTAAACTGGACCTATAGCTAGGCAAATACAAGCACATAAATTAATATAATGGAAATACAGCCCAGGAGAGGGCGGGGGTAGATTGCCCATTAAACTTGGTCGGGTCATAATTTCCTACAAGACCGAAATGAAATCCAATCGCAAATTCTTTAAAAACAACAAACTTTTTGCCGGTATCCATATAATAAAACAGATCCATAAAATTACGGGGAGCATTACTTTTGAGGAAAAGCGAAAAGCAATGGCGTCATCTGGATTGATTCGGTCGCCGCCATTCTCAGAAAAAGAACGCGAATTGACCGGGCTCGCAGGCCCTCCTCCCCCATGAAACTCGGGCGGTGTAAATTTTAAAGATTTTGGTCGCATCGGCCTTTCCAACTTACTTTAGCACAAAATTAAACAAGCAAAACACGGCTCCGACTTTCCATTTCGAAAAGAACCGCGAGAAAAATGCTAAAGGCGATGAATTTCTTCCCCGGAAAATCTTGTTTTATATTTCTTCTCTTTACCTCTTGAGACGTAAACAGGTCAACAGGAGCGACCGCCGCGAGAAATTCATCATCTTTGCGCGTTGCAATTTTCACCACTTGCGGTTCTTCAGCGAATTGAATTGAAAAGATTGTTTGATCCAAACCGATTTTTCTCAATAATTACCTTTTTTTAATTCCGACAAATTTAGACTGAATGAAGAATGAAAATTTTCCGACACACAGAATCCACTCGGGAAAACACGTTGACAGCAAGTGACAAGCCGAACTAGACGAGAAGTACTGCCACGCTTGTGTGGTTTGGGTGTGGGACAATCGATATTCGTGCTGCCAGACGAAAGAAAGGGATTGATATGGGCTGGCAGAAATTTCTTATTGCGATAAAAACTTGGAAACATAAAAAACCTGTTGACTTAAAGAAAATACATTCTACCTCCATAATTTCTGTATTTACTGGCAGCTAAAATAAAAACTTGCCGGTTATTTTAGATAATTAAAGATTGATACGAAATAAACCTATAAGGCCCAATCCGCATTCAGAAATTAATGAGGTCCCCCAGGTCGGGATAGCACTTCCTGCCGGCTGCTCAGTAGCGTGGGTGTGGGGATTTCGAACTGGGAGTCCTGTGGTGCGGATTTTATAATATTATTAATATCGTTATATAAATACACCACATTAAAATTACTAGCTTCTATTTATTTATATTAAACTTGATAATATTTAATTATAACAATCTTTTATTCTTTACAAATTATATTCACCCTGTGTGAATGATATTTTCCAACTGACTATATAAAAAACAATTAATTCTATATTTTTCATTTTTCGGTTCACTTGATTTTATTTTAAATATATAAAGTATATTTCTGTCAGTGTAAGAGTAAAGTATATTTGTAAGTGTAAAGTATATTTGTAAATGGAATTAATTGGTTGATTTGTTAAAATTCAACCAACTCTCCACAGTCCCTCATCCCAGAGGATGCTGTCGCTACTCTGATGTGTGCTCTAATCATTGTCGCTGGTCATTTTGACCAGGGCTCTATATATGGCCACCTAGGCTATACGGAGCCCCAGGGCGGTATGACGCGAGCAGAGGAGTGAAGAGGTGTGGTGAGGAGCATCCCAGCCATGGGGAGCGCCGAGGCCAAAACTGTGCCGCTAGCACTTCATTTCCCCTTCAGACATTATTATTCTTTAATCGGTAACACTTACGTACTCCGTCCGTACCAGCACCTATATCTTACAGAGAGGAAGTATATAGAAAAACATTAATAAAGAGAGAAGAAAAAAAATTTTTGGATCTGTCTTATAGTTTATTTTTGTGAATCCGTTCCCTAATATAATTTCATTAAAAATCGTTGGGTACCTTTTTGTTGTCCTCCTTTTTTTATGGTCTCTCCGCTCTGCTGCTTGATGCTGCCTTCTCCCAGATGATTGCCGGCTCGTCGATACTAAAGAACTTCATTATTTTATTATTATGTTTTGTTTAACCCATTGGTTCTTTATTCTTTTTTTTGTGTTTTAGTTAATTCTTACTGTTCTTCTCCATTGGGCTTATGCACTGCCCTTTTCAATCATACACCACTATCTACACTTTCTCTTTTTTATGTTCAATGTCCACTTTTTCCAAAATCAAAAGTTTACTCTTCCGGCAGAGTCGAAGAAAGAAAAACCAACAACTTTTTGAATCTCCAAAATCAAACCAAGCCCACTCAACGGTTTTTTTCTTTTTTTGTTAATTATTTCCAAAAAACTTCTTCGCGCCAGATTGCAGCGGGCCAACCCCAATCAATTTTAGTTATTAGCCGAAGCACTAGATGTCGATATACTTTTAATTTTTTTTTATTATTATTGAAAAACAACAACAATTATTTTACTAAATAAAAACGGAAGACAAGAGAAAAAAAATGACACTAGTGAAAGCCCTCTACAGTAGAAAGCCATGTAAGTCAATCCAACAACAACACGTTGGAGTCATAACTAAAATGACAGTTCCATGAAAATTCGTTCGCTTTTGTATAGAGCAGACACGGCGGGCTTCATAAGGGTCGCGTTTATTCTTCAATGCAGTGTTAAAGATAGTTCAGCTTTCCAAGGTATTTTATTAATAGTGCTCGGCATGTAATCATTACACGTTGATATCAGTGCAATAGATTTTTAATTGAAAAAAGTGCGATCAAAGTTAATTCTTGGTTTCTCACACCGAAGAAAGCCTATCACTCATATTGTGCAGAGTTTTCCGGTTATTTTTCACACAGAAAACTGTAGAGTTTTAGTTGTTACGAAAAAGTATGCACCCTCGCAATATTTCTGTGTTGAATTTGATTTAATTATGCCTTTGTGTTGTTTTTGGTAAAACGTGTTCTTACAACAAGATTGTACAAAAATAATGCAGGTGTTCTTTTGAAACGGAAAAATCCATGACGTCACACCTTCTGGAGTCGATCAAGATGGCCGCTACGTCAGTTCTGCCTAGCTTGGTATGTAGAAAGCTCTGCACTAGTCCAAGTATGGATGGAAGAAGAGAAAATCCATGGAGCGGAATAAAATAATTAAAGAAAATAAAGTCGGGCCTTGGCCTCCTGAAGTCGTCGTCTCCAATCGTCTCGATCCAAAGACCGCGTCCTACAGCTGCTAATTTTTAAGATGGCTTTGCTATCTTCATCAACCGAGTCTTCCCATCGCTTGCGTGGGTTGCCTACTGGCCGGTTACCACTCGCTTTGCCTTTCCGAGCACGTTTGGGGATTCTTCTGTTTTCCATTCGCTCTACATGGCCAGCCCACTGCAGTTTACGTAGCTTGATGAACATTGAAGCTTCTGGCTCGTCGTAGAGTTGATACAACTCATGGTTGTATCTTATTCGCCATTCCGTTCCTTCCTTCACAGGTCCCAAAATTCTTCGGAGGACCTTTCTTTCAAATGCGTTAACTGCTTTTTCGGAAGTTCGCGTTAATGTCCACGTCTCGCTGCCATAACAGAGCACAGGTCGTATAATAGTTTTATAGATCCGCAGCTTATTATTCCTGTGCACTTTCTTGGATTTCATTATTGAAAGTACCGAATAATAAGTCAAGATTGACAAATACCTCCTTAGCACTAGGGAATGATCTTGCTAGGGTATTAATGTCGTCAGCGTATGCTACTAGTTGTGTGGACTTGAATAGTAGTGTTCCGTTGGTGTCGACTGGGATTTTTCGGGCGACATACCTTAGTGCCAAGTTGAAAAGCATGGGGGCTAGACCATCTCCCTGCTTTAAATCACATTCCGTTCGAAAGCTGGTTGTGGAATCGGTTTGTATTCTCACTTGGGATTCAGTGTTCGTCATTGTGAGTCTTGTTAGTCAGACTAGTTTTGGAGGAATTCCAAAGTCAAGCATGATTTGGTATAGCACGCTTCTGTCGATACTGTCGTATGCTTGTTTAAAATCTACGAAGATTTGGTGCACGTCTGTGTTATATTCCCAGCATTTCTCAAGCACCTGTTTCACCGAGAATATCTGGTCTGTTGTAGATCGTCCGGTTCTGAATCCACCTTGGTATTCGCCAATTATTTGATTAGTATAGGGCTTAAGACGAAGTTCAATTATTTTTGTCAGTATTTTATAGGACGTACACAACAATGATATTCCTCTGTAGCAGAGTTTGTCTACTTTCTTGTAAATTGGACATATAATACTTTTTCGCCAATCGTCGGGTATGATTTCCTCTGTCCAAATTTTACATATCATGCTGTGCAGTATTTCAGCGACACAATTTCCACCGTTTTTCAGAAGTTTAACTGGTATTTCGTCAATTCCCGGCGCTTTGTTTAGTTTTTGGTCACATAGGGCTGCTTTGATTTCAGCAAGCGTGGGTAGTGTCGATAATAGTTCATCTTCGTCAGTTGAGGCTTCAATTGAAATGTTGTCTGTTGTGATCGGTGCTAATGGGGTGGGATTCAAAAGATGTTAAAAGTATCAAGCCCATCTCCTTTTGATTTCTTCTGTGTCGCTGATGATATTGCCCTCTGCGTCTTTGCAGAGACTTGTTTTTGCTTATACCCTTTTTTAAGTCTTTAACTATTGCGTATGCGTCCCGCGTTTTATTTGTTCTCATGTCGTCGTCCATTTTGTGTATCTTGTCATTATGGTACTTCCTTTGTTTTCGTCTGCAGGTCTTTTTCGCATATCGCCTAAGCGCGTCGTATCTTTCTTTTTTGGCTCATGTTGGTCGCTCAGTAAAATTTTTGTAAGCTGCGTCGCGACATTCTTGGTCGAACCAATCATTATTTTTTCGCCGTGCTTGATATCCTAATACCTCTTCCGCGGAGGATTTGATGCCGTCTCGTATTTTCATCCACGCATTCTCCACTGGCATATTTTGGATATTTTCATATATTGGTGTCAGGTGTTTATTACATGCTAACATGTAAGCCTGCGCCACCGTTTCGTCGTTAAGCTTGTCAATATCGAATTTGCGAGCTCTACTCGTTTTCGAATATCCACGACAAGCTATTTTGCATCGATACTTAGCTCTGACTAGATAGTGATCAGAGTCACAATTCGCACCGCGGAGAGTTCGTACATCAAGTATGCTGGAAGCAGCCCTTTTCTCAATTAGAACGTGGTCTATTTGGTTGAAGGTGTGACCATCTGGTGATGCCCACGTTCGTTTGTGAATATCGCGATGTGGGAAGCACGTAGAACTTACTATGATATTTTTGCTGCTTGCGAAATCAATAAGACGTTGGCCATTGTCGTTGGTTATGTCATGGAGACTGTGCCCTCCTGTTGTTACTCTATGAGCCTCCTCCTTTCCGACTTTTGCATTAAAATCCCCTAAGACAATTTTTAGGTCATTCGAGGGCAGTGAATCATAGGTTCTCTCTATGGTGGCATAAAATTCGTCTTTAGTTATATCGTCCTTGTCTTCTGTTGGTGCGTGAACGTTGATCAGCCAAGTGTTGAAAAATTTAGCCTTTATTCGGATTGCACACAATCTTTCACTTACTGGTCTGAAGCTCGTGACCTGCTGTTTAAATTTTTTGTCAACGACAAAAGCGACTCCAAGCTCTCTGCTTCCCGACAATTTTCCACTTGGATAGATTGTGTGCGATCTCATGTCCATGATTTCGCTACCGAGCCATTTCGTTTCTTGGATGGCAGTTAGGTTGATGTTGTGTTTTGCCACTTCTTCGAGAAACTCTTTCAGAGCTCCTGTCTTAAATAAGGATCGAACATTCCAAGATCCAATAGAGTAGTCCATTTTTTTTTGCGGGGTCGGATTTAACCAGCTTTTCTGTAAAATTTGAAAAAGCGCCCAGCTATTTTTCAGCATGCGATAAATTTGCAAATTTGATTGCAAGCCGTTCATTAGCACGTAAAACCTACCAAATTAAATTTTCTTCGTTTAAAAGTGCAACAAATAAAAGATTTTTTGCGAGATTAAACCAATAAAAAGTAACTCTACGTATACAAACAGGTCCTCTTCGCATCCCAAGGAAATAAGGTTTTGGGATTGAGTGAGTCAAAGACCGAACTTGCCTTCAATCTAGGTGTCAATTCTTTCACTGGATCCACGTACTAGCGTAACTGCCGGGTCTAGCTGCAGTTGTGGGAGAGTTCGTTGCTCCAGAATTGACATAAGGACTCATGTTTACTTCATTTAAAAAAAAGCGTGTTATAACATTGAGCAAAGCAATTAATGTTTTTTGTAACTAAGTAGCTTATACAATTTTCATGTATACTAGAATTGACAGCTAGGAGGTTGAAAATAAATAAAATTAATTTCTTCATTTTGCAATCGTTGTTATTTTAATAATTATACATAAATATTACAGTTTGGGTATTCTTCTGCTTTATTCTCAATGAAAATTCTGTTATATTTTGATACCTTAATGCTAGCTGAGTTTAAGAGTGTAAAATTTCGCAAAAGTATAAAAGGAGAAGAACATAAATGTTGATGCCCCTTAAGCACAATCCAAATTTATTACCTCTAATAAAAACACTTTAGAGGTTCTCTTGCGCAGTTGCATATTTATGCGCAGCTGATTACTAAAAATAAAATCATCGACGTTCGTTGCATCGCTTACTCGCAGTCCTTTGTTAGCATCACACCAGGAAATATCTGACCAGCTCCCGAAAGGTACTTTTTTCGATTTTCACTATACAATTAAAAACATTCATAAATTCCGATCGTTAAATGATCATATATAAATAAAATTTTTAAAAATTCCAAGCCTACAATAAATTCAAACAACCGCTGCAAACAAACAAAAAAACTCACCATGCTTTTTTTCCCCCTGTCTTGTTGCTAACTCGGCGTAATTGTTGCTAACTCGGCGTAATTGTTGCTAGGGAATGAATGGAAATGAAACAGCAACATGTTGCTTTCCGTACGACGAACAGTTCCGACATAACAACATGGCGGCTGAGGCTGACGGTTTGCCGAAGCGTCCGATTTCGCTGTACGAGCAGTGTGTGGCCGCGTACGTCGCGAATTTAAATTACAACGTGAGCACTTTGGAACATGTCAATTATCTGCAGTTGTTGCCGCCCATTGTCCTGGCCGACATTTACTTGAAGGTGAGTGGCCCGCCGCGGTCCTGGAAAAAACGGATGGTGTTTTTCGTTCCGCTGCGCGACCCCCTCGTGATTCCTTGTTCCGTGTGTGTGTGTGTGGTGTTGGTGCGGTGGGTTTCTCAGCCTACAAACAGTTGAACACACACGATCTGTCAAATGTTCAGCTTGCAGAAATGGTCGTTTTGCATGTTTTCATTTTCGTATTTTCTTTGCATGCTGCGATTTTCCCGGCCTTTTCGTTCCCCCAGAGCCTTTTTCATACTCAAAATTTCCTTGCAGGTACGCAGAAAACTTCCGGCGTACTTGATTTCGCTGATTTGACGCGGATCAGATGTTTCGGTGCTGCTTTGGATGCTGGCCAAGTGGTTCGAGCGTTTTCCATCGCCCCCCGCTCCGCCCTGACACTTGTTTTCATTTGTTTTTTCTCCTTTTTTTGTGTATTTGCTTCCTCGTTCGTCTAGAGTTTTATTCTGTTTACAAATTTCATGAAGAACTCAAGATTTATAGCTCAGTAAAGATGTAGTTGATGAATGCGAAGCGGAGCAGTTGGATTTTGTTTTATTTCGAGAATACTGAACGTTTTTTCCTGTGATTCGTGGCCTTCGGTTGAACTTTTATGTTTACGAGAAGCAGACGAAGCTGAAAACTAGACTGATAAATAGCCAAGGTCCGATTTTTTCAGGGCGCAATTTTTGTTTGTTTTTTGAGTTATCTATCGCAATTCGCGGGGCAATGAAATGCGGCGATAAATAAACGGAAAAGGCCACGATTTGTGCAAAGACGACGCGGTCGCTACAATCTTGATCTTGAGATTTTCCGATCATTCGTTGCTTCTTTATGATAACCAGGAAGCTTTTTGCGCAAAAAGCACGCCTACAACTTGTTGATTTTTACACTTTAGATAGAAAAATATGCCCAAATGCCTTCGACACAAGACGCGAGTTAAAATACTTTAACTTGCCTTTCGATGTTATTAATCTCACTGTCCACATAATTCAGCCCACTTGTTTCAAAATTTGTGGTTAAAGTATTTTAACTCGCGTCGTGTGTCGAGGGCATAGGCTAAACTGATTAACAACGGTTGATAATCCGCTGCGGAGTGAGGCAGGAGTTTTTAGAGAACTACGAACTCTTAGTACGAGATATGATTGATGAGTATCCGTGTTACACTTTGCCCTACGATATTCCATATTTTTCAACCTTCTATAGAAGTGAATTTGTCGAGCTAATTGAAATAGATTTTAGTTTCAGCGATGAGCTCCTCGTTCGATGCAAATCTGCACCAAGTTATTTTTTCATGTTTGAAAACAGTAAATTGGGGCAGGTGACCCAAACCTTAAGAATACGAGGTTATGCCAGCAATTCAAAGACCACATTGTCGTGGTGATTTTCCAAGTTGGGACGTCGATGAGTCAAGAAAACATAGCATTCTGTGCCAAAATAAGAATGGTTCATAAATTCTATGGAAACTCAACGCTTGTAAATGAAAAGGATAAACATTCCACTCCTCTACGATTCCACTCAAAAACCACAACACAGCAACAAAGCCGAAGCTCTAGCAACCAATTTTCTAAACTCATTTAGATTAGGTTCTGTCCTAGAGAACTTATTCGCCTCAATTTCAGATAGCCACCCAGAATTGGCGTATGTCTACTTACTGCCGTATTGAAAACAATCGCTTAGGTAATTCTCAATAGGGTTAGTGATGTTGTGGAGAGCACTTTCGAAGTTTATCAGGCTGGATTTCGTGAAAGGTCGTCTTGTACCGACCACACAAATACCCTACGGATAATATTGGAGCAGTCAGCCGAAATAGGTTCGCCACTACATCTCATGTTTGTGGACTTCGAGAAGGCTTTCGACAGCGTCAAGCGAGATTACATATGAAATGCTTTGCGTAGGAGAGGTATTGCAATGATTAAAGAATCCTACGAAGATGCAAGGTGTCGCGTCTTGCATAGAGGATAGCTGTCCGAGAGCTTCCCTGTGTGAACGGGTGTCAGGCAAGGCTGCTTATTATCACCAGCCCTGTTTCTGGTAATAATAAATGTCATCTTGAAAGCTGCACCGGAAGGTAAAAGCCTTCAATGGAGACTATTTAACATTTTAAGTCACCTTAATTATGTATGCTAATGACGTGTTTGCTTGCACGTAATCATTCGGACTTAGATTCAAATGTTCGCTCGTTGCATTCTAAATGCAAAGAGGCGGAACTGAAAATAAATGTGAGTAAGACCAATTGTTCTTAACGGACCAGATGTTGAAGAGGTGTAAGATTTTTGTTACCTCGGAAGCATTGTTAGCATAGACGGCGAGGTATCCTTTCCCCTTTCTCGAGGTTAAGAGAGATCTCCCTTCGCGGCGAGTTTTTGACGCATGCGTCAAATCCGTGTTTTTATATGGTTGTACTACGTGGAAAGTGACCGTTCGACTTTCCAAGAAATTACAAAATTTCGTGAACCAATGCCTCCGACGCATTTTAGGAATATTCTGGCCAGAAGTGATCTCCAACGACGAACTTTGGAGTACAACTGGCCAGACTAAAATAAGCATTGAGATTCAAAGGTGGAAGTGGCAGTGGATCGGTTATACTTTGAGGAAACCATAGCAAAATATCGCCAAACAGGCCCTGGATTATAATCCTCAAGGAAGACGTCGCGTTGATCGATCATGTAACACATGGAAGCGAGCAGTTGAGCAGAAGGCCAGAGAAATAAACAAGTCCTGGTAACAGCTTAAGACCGATGCTCAGGATCGCGCCTTGTGGAAGAGAGTTGTTTCTCTCCTATACCCCTATAGCGGGTCTTAACAGGAATTTGATTGAATAATATTAAATAAAAAAAAACCGCGCCACCACATCAGTGCGCCATAGCAAATAATTTGTCTAACAATACTGGTATACATCCAGTGGATAAGGTGCGACTTAAGGTCTCATTTCAAGTCGAATGTCTTTTTTAAGAATGCTACGGTATCCTTTTTTGCACGATTTTGAATGTTGACCTTCCAGGATAATCCTAGAATAAGATCAAAATATTTAAACTGTTTCGAATGTTTAGTGAATTGAAAACGTATGGTCTTTATGGTCTTCTTTTTCTGGAGAAGAGGACGAGATCTGTTTTTTGAAGGTTAATGGTAAGTCCTCTATCTAGTGCTCAGCTGTCTAACAGTTGTAGAGCGGACTGCATAAGGTCACCTAGAACTTTATCAAACTCAGGGGCATGCCCGAGTGGTTAGGGGGAAGGGGGAAGGGGGTTGGGCAGAGTAAGTGCAGACCGACGGACATGGGGTTTTGAGATTTTTGAGTAATAACATAAACTTCTATACTTATCCTAGACTTGTTTCTTAGCGTTGTAAACTTTTTGGCTCTCGGATTATGGATTATGTGGTTCTCTTATTCTTTGTTGTGTTGGCAAAGCTTTAATGCATTGTTGCCTAGCGACTCGAATAACGGCAAAAAATTTCCTGTTAAGTGGAATAACATACCCGGTCAGTTTTTTTTTAAATAACCACTTGTTATAATATTTGTGAATTAAGGTAGTAATAATATTTTTTTTTGGAAGGTAAGGTAAGTTGATTAGTTTCTATTTTTTCGAATCTATTTTTTATTACCGAGATTTTGGGCATATTGTGTTTTATACAAGGAGGATATATAAAAGGAGTACCTGATAGTCTGTCTCATGTGGGAATATTTTTTGATTCGGAAATTTTCGAAAATTGTGTCCAAGCTTAACTTGGCTTCAAACTTTTACAAAAAAAATACAATAATTTGTATTTTTTCTTGGTTCCTAATATTCAGTCAGCAATAAAGTAATTTTCAATACGATGGTGTTTGCTGTTTTATTTCAGAAATTTTTATTTTTTCAATTTTTATTAGTTTTGGTTTGTGTTTAAGCTAAGTACTTTAGCAACGGACAATTTAACGCGGGACAGAGACTTACTTTGGGTTTAAGTATGTCAAACAAGGATAGCGAAACAATTTTTTCGAAAATTTGACAACTGTTTCGAACAATTTATCGTGGGAAAGAGTTAGTTGCAATATTTTTAAGTGTGGCAGACAAAGATAGCGAAACGATTTTTTTCGAAAAATTTCGAGCATTTCGGTAGTAAGGGAGGGAAATACATTCATTCCCATTGCGCTTACAAGGCAAAGCATGCTCATAGTCACTCCTTTTTATATATCCTCCTTGGTTTTATAGCGTTGGTAAAGCGACTTGTCGCAATTGAAGGTTGGGGAAATTTCCGGATTATTAAGGGCGGGAAACTTGTGCCAATACAGGATTGCAGAAATTTTGGAAATATAAAGAAGTTCTGGAATGAATATTAAGAAAAGAATGGATGCAGGTGATGATTTGACCGCAAAACGGAAGGGCGCATGCGGTCGACGTTGAATAACGACTGTGCGAACTGACCGAAAAATACGTGATTACTGCACGCAAAACAGAAAATTACCTGTTAAAGTCATAATTAAAAAAATTCAAGAAGCAGGCATCAAGGTTTCGCAGCGAACTATCCATCGTAGATGGGCTGAAGAGCACCTCATAGCCAGAAGACCTGCGAAGAAACTAAGACTAACATCCGCCATGACAAAAAAAAACGTTTTGAATGTGCTAAAAAGTACAAGCATTTCACCATTGATGACTGGCAACGGGTAAATTATAGTTCAGTGGTTTTATGTTGCTAAACTTTCACCGGAAAATTTCAAATATTTGTGTTCTTCCTTCTGTTTTTCAGGTATGTTTTTCGGATGATTCCATTTTCCAGTTTATGGCTGATAAAACGAAATTTGTGAGACGACGGCTGGGAGAAAAATTTCTTTCGGAGTGCATTGTACCCACAATTAAACTTCCCCCGTCAGTCATGGTCTGTGATCAGGGCCGAGGGGCCGGGACCTCAGTATAATGTAGAAGGCACCCTTAAAGCTGATCAGTACCAACGAGTGTTGAGCGAGCAACTGCTACCGCAGATGAGAAACTGGTTTAAGAAAGATGAAAACCCTACTTTTATCCACGATGGAGCGCCGTGCCATAAAGCCAAAGTTATAACACAGTTTTCGGCTGAAAATAATGTTACGGTCCTTGATTGGCCTGGAAATTCGCCGGACATGAACCCTATCGAAAATGTTTGGGAGCTTATCAAAATTATAGTAAGTGATACCGCACCTACTACGAAAAAAGAATTAGAGGTGTTTACAAAAACTTGGAACCATAACCCAAACATTAAAACCACCATTGAAAACTGTATTAACAGTATGCCTCGTCGTATAGACGCATTACTGGAGGTTAAGGGCAGGCATAAGAAATATTAAGTATACTCATGTTTGTTTTTTAAGTTTAATAAATACTTATTAAATACGTTTTGTGTTGTATTTCACTTCCTAAGGGACAGGGAAAGTGATTAATTAAAAATAACGGTCAATTATTGCAAACACTTTAAGATATCATGACTTAAAACGAAAAAACGTTATTTTGCTAATGGGTCTAATAATTTGGCAATGTACTGTATGTAGTGTTGAAGTAGTTAATTAAAGAATGGACACCGCGGCTTGGCCAGAACCCGTGCTGCTCGTCTTCCAAATGCAATTCTGTTTCGAAAGTTATCCTTCTAGCCAAAATCTTTTCTAGAACTTTGGAGAAGACGGAGAGGAGAGGGGTGAGCCGGTAGATATTTAGCACATGCGTGTTCTTGCCACTTTTTTAGGATGGGTTTGAGAATAGTGGTTTTTCAAGAGTGGGGAAGGATGACAGTAGATAGGAGGTTGTTCTAGAGGGCGAGAAGCCGGAATTTAAAAATCGGGGAGGAGCGCGTAAGGTATTTTATCACCTCCAAGAGCTGTTTGAATGGCAATGCTGAGTTGATAGTTCAACTGAGATATTGCGAACGAATCCTGGAGGCATTCTTAGGCGAAAGGATGAGAAGGAAGTAATTTGGGATTTAACTGCAGTATTTTTTGACTGGTTGGAGAGTGTGGATAATTTCATATATCTTGGGGCTAATCTAACAAAGGACGGTAATGAAACAGACGAAATCAAACGACGGATAATACTAGCAAATAAGACGTATTATTCGGTACTTCCAATAATGAAATCCAAGAAAGTGCACAGGAACAATAAGCTGCGGATATATAAAATTATTATACGACCTGTGCTCTGTTATGGCAGTGAGACGTGGACATTAACGCGAACTTCCAAAAAAGCAGTTAACGCATTTGAGAGAAAGGTCCTCTGAAGAATTTTGGGACCTGTGAAGGAAGGAACGGAATGGCGAATAAGATACAACCATGAGTTGTATCAACTCTACGACGAGCCAGAAGCTTCAACGTTCAACAAGCTACGCAAACTGCAGTGGGCTGGCCATGTAGAGCGAATGGAAGACAGAAGAATCCCCAAACGTGCTTTGAAAGGCAAAGCGAGTGGTAACCGGCCAGTAGGCAAGCCACGCAAGCGATGGGAAGACTCTGTTGATGAAGATAGCAAAGCCATCTTAAAAATTAGCAGCTGGAGGACGTGGTCGTTGGTTCGAGACGATTGGAGGCGACGACTTCAGGAGGCCAAGGCCCGATTTGGGCTGTCGCGCCATTGATGATGATTTTTTGACTGAGGTGTTGAAGGAAGGTGGAATCCGAGCTATATTTGCTCCAGAGATGATTTGCTATTTGTGCAGAATCTAAGATAATTGAAGATTCTTGGATTATATAAGGGAAAGTTGAGGGGTGGTTTCTTGGTTCTAAGGGATTTTGCCCTAAAGGGTACGGGAGTCAAGCGTGGAATGAAGGGAGCTTATGAATGTAGTCCAAGAGTCACGTTTAGCTATTTTCGATGAACGGCAAAGAATAGATTGGGATTTCCGATAGGCTCTGGAGTTGCAAAGGGAGGGAGAGCGCTTGAACTGTTTCCAGCAAGCATTCTTTAATTAAGTGAGTTCGGCAATACGGGCAGTGAACCTGAAGGGTTGTTTGTAGGAACATTGAATAGGATGGGAAACAGGAATCGATTTGGAGGTTGATGATTGAATAATTTTTCTAAGTTTTGGCAGCCTCTTGGTTAGGATTAGTCGATTGAGGGGATTTATCTGAGAGGAATTGGGTGAGTCCCAGTTAGCTAGGTTTTCTTTGAAGCGAGGGATGTGTATTTTTGAGTGTGGTTGTGGTGAATTGGGATGGAGTAACGGAAATGTGCCAATAAGGATGGGAAGGTGGTCAATGCTCTCTGGAGTGGGGTGAAGCATCCATACGAGCAGGAGAGTGAGTTCAAGAGTGGAGATAGTAACATCTATTGCAGTCATCGTATTTCTGGTCCAAAATGTGTACCACCAGGCCTCGATCCTCTATAAAATCCTCACAGGTCCGTCCTGGAGGGACAGATGCGATGAGCTCTAAAGAGGGTTAGCCGCTTTAAAGTCCCCCAGCACTAGATAGTGTGCTCCTGGGGAGTTCTGGATTCCATCGAGCATCGCAAGTGTAATTTTAGTATCACTCTCGCAGTAGGGAAGGAATAGTGATAGTTTGGTAAAGGAGTACAGAAGTTGAGTTGATAGTTGTAGGAAGAATTGGGATGGTAGTTTTGACAAGGAAGCCAATACCAACTTGAGCGTTAGGATAAGGATGATCGAAGTGAAAGGATTTATAAATGGGAAGCTTGAAGAGAGGGATGAAGGATCGGCTAATTTTAGTTTCCTGCAAGGCGATGACATTAGGGTCGTAGAGTGAGACTAGGTTCTCGAGGGCATGTTTTTTATTCACATAACCTTGAACATTCCATTGTAAAATGAGGAGTTTAGGTAAGGCAATGATTGGGTTATCAACTGTAGTTATTGGTTAGAGTTGGTGGTTTCAGAGAAGGTTATCATTTTATCTATTTGAGTTGGGGTCGACAGAATTGATTTAAATATTAGGAAATAATTTGCAGAATTCTTTACTGATTTGTTGACGTGGGGAGTCGTGGTTTTCATGTGTATGTTATCTGTCGATAGGTCAAGTGCATGTTTTTATCAAAGGATTTTTGTGTAAGGTTATCGATGTTGTTGTCAAGTCTTGTCATGTCATCATCTAATGTGGTTTCTTGATGAGGTGGAGTAACATTTGAGCGTGAGTCTTGTACAGGCACTAGATTGGATAAGTTAGAGCGGGCTTGTGGTTTTTTCTTCAGCTTTGGGTGAAGTTAGGAGGCTTAAGGGCGATTTTTCAATTAAGTTGGAAGAAGTGGGGTGTGGTTTTGAGCAGAAGGGTGTTGTTAATGTAGGATGACTAATAGCTTTTTTTCCAGGCTCTGTATTATTATTTTGCTTTTTTTGTTCCATGGTGTTGAGTTTATTCGCGTACTTGTTTGGTCCTGAAGAACTAAATTTATTTGACCGCCGTTGGGTGGGTCAGATAGTATGAGCTTCGGTGTTGCTTCGAATCATAGCCCATGCAGCTTTAATGGAGATTCTGTGATCAGCAATAATTTCGTTTACGCTTTTGTACTGCACGAAGCGACAATTTGTGTCGTAAACTTTGTGGTTGTCTGATGGGTAATTTTTGTATTTGGTTTCCTGACAGGTATCGTGTTTCTCTGCTTAAAAGCATTCTCGGCATCTCGATTACTTTTCGCACCAGTTTTGGGTGTGACCAAGTTCCTGAAACTTATGGCAGCGCATGGGGTTAGATATATTTATGATTTCTGGTCTCTACACGTTGTCGAATGTACAGATAATGGCGCCTCGGGAAAGAATTTGTGCTTCTGGCATATGCTCGGCCTTGTGAGTTGTTGAGTGTATGCTGTAGGGTTATTGTTATTTCCAGTGCCCATTGCTGTTACTTCACAGAGAGTAGAATCCATATAGCGTATACCTCTTGCTACCTGAAACGTGTTGTGTTGGCTTATTCGGGTATAGTCAACCCCGGCAATGCCGTCAGCCTTGACAATTAGCAAGCGGGCGTACAAATCATTAAGCTAGGGTATAGCCTAGTAGGTAGTGTGTTGGTCTTGTAATGCGAAGGTCGTGAGCTCAAATCCCGGCCGGCGCAACATAAAATTCCGGCACATTGCCTGCTTGGGTATATCTTGGTCACCTTAATCTAAGAAAATGAAAAAAATCGTAGAAAGAGGGTTGTGCGAAGGGCTAACAACCCTTCCACAATAAATAATGAAAACTGTTAAGAAACCTGAATATCAGGAGGCCTAGGTCCGATTTGGACGGTAGCGCCATTGTAGAAGTAGAAGTACAAATCATTAACTTGTTGTCTCGTTCTTGAATTGTTGGGAAGGTCCGAAAACTCGTCTTCGAAGTTTTTTTTCCTCGCCTACCGTCGGGAAGGTAATCTCCGCGGGCGGCAAAGTACTTGTGGTACGGGGTCTTGCCCCCCTGTTTGTAGTTGAACTTTATTTATTTGGCCGAGCGATTAAGCGATCACGGAAGAAAAGGATCTTTCTTGTTGTTATTGTTTTTGACAAATGGCTAGACGTGGACTTGCCTTTATAATTTTTTTTTTTAATTGTTTTGTTTTGTTTTTACCTTTTACTTTAGTATCGATTGTCATAATTTTCACTTTCATAATTCCTCTAAAAACGATGTTAATCTCACTAACATTCACACGGAATAAGACAGAGAATGACAGAGGCAAGCACCGCTTGTCAGTTCGCGTTGAGATCTCGCGGCGCACTGAAAATTAATTTTATTTTCAAAATAAAAATCATTTGGAATAATATTTTTACTTCAGTCAAATCATAAAAAAAAATTCCGGCCGCGAATCGAACCCGGGGCCGCCCGAGTAGCAGGCGAGTTTTTCCACTGAACCGACGAAACCATCTCCGCAAAACTTAGTAATCTACTTAATATGAGTCACGTGACTTCAAATATATGCACAGTTTTTGCTTATTATACAGAAGATTACATTATATACATAGAAGATTAGATCAAAAATTTGAAAGGTACTAAGAAAATTAGTGTATTACATTTAATGAAATAGTGCAGTTAGTATGGGAGGTGGGAACATGATTGGGGGGTTTCAAGTGAGTTTTTCAGAAATAGCTTTGAATATTATGTAATTGACTGCTCTCAAATTCCAGTTATGTATCATTCAGAAAATCGATTTATTTTAAAGTTGTGAAATTTTGTTAAATTGTATGGGAGGTGGTAGAAGGAGTGAAACTAATTAGTTAATTTTCTTCGATCTGAATTAAAATGCTAATTAAGTAATTAGTACAAAAGTTTAACTAGATAAATGTTATACGTGCTGAGAATATTAGTTTCTAGTGTTTCATGAAAAAGTGCAGCTCGTATGGGAGGTGGTGGAAGGAGTGGGGGGGTTCATACAATTTTTATACCAAAGATAAAATTTACGATGAAAATAGTACATTTTAATTTTCAAATTATTAGCTTTCATAGTTACCAAGAAAATCTGATTACATATTGTACATTTTGTATGGGAAGGGGTAGAAGGAGGGAGCGATTTGGCTCGTTAACGAACTCGACCCTACTTTTTGGTCAATAATGACATGTACAATATTAGAACTTCCTAGCTTAAAGCGTGCTCAAGCCAGAGAGCACGAGGATGGACGGACGGACATCCGGTTTTGAGATTTTCGAGCGCGAATATTAACTTCTGTGTCAGTAATTTTTTTCTGCGAGCGTTATTTCCTAGTGTTACAAACTGGATAGCAAACTTATAATACTCTCAGATTTCATCTAAAGTATAAACAATAATTTGTCAACAATTCAATTTTTTCAGATGTCGCGTACATGGAAATTGAAAGATATGCTGCTTGGTCAGCTGGTCAATCTGCAAATATGCTCTCGTTTATTGAGATTCAGTTCGGCCCGTCAGAAAATATTTTATTGTATAGCGATACTCGGACGAAAATTGGCAATGCAATTAGAAAACAATTACATTATGAAATATTTTCCTGCTTATTCGAAACGTGATAAAATAACAGCGATGATGAAAAATGATAATGTGACGAGCGATGTAATCGAATTCGGTCTTTGCTTGAGCTCATTTTTATCGGAAGCTGGATGGATTCAAGAAAGCATAAATATTCTATCGTGTATAGCATGTAGTTTCGATAAATCCAATACGGATCATTCAACATTAATCGTACAATTGGACTGCTTACAAAGGTTAGAAGAAGAATTATTAATTTGTTACTTCGAAGAATTTTTTGAATTTTGAATTGTATTTGAATTTTCCAGACTTTTACATTCGCAAGCGATTTATTGTAGTTTTAAGTCTGCTGAACGGACTTATAATACGATTAAAACAATTATGGATAAATTAACTGTTGAGCGTATTCCTAATAGTTTGCTATCAAATATTTACACTCGTTTTTCAGTTTTGTTCTTTTCGCGTAGTGAATACGATCATAGCCAGAAATGGAGTATCTTAGCTTTAAAGCAATTGAAACCGACAACGCCTGAAAAGTGAGTATTGAGACATTATTCGAGCCGGAGGTATATAATGAGAACAATTTCGTTTTATTTGTTAGAATTGTAATCGATGTTCTACGTCAAGCTGCCAAATCATGTGTTGTGAAAAGGGAATTTAAAAGGGCACATATGCTTATTACTCAGGCTGTGAATCGTGCAAGGTAGGATAGAAGCTACAGTTGATGGTGTTTTATTCAATTGAAATTTTTCTAGAACAAGATTTGGAAAATGTCATCAAAAATATGCGGATGCTCTTTTAGATTACGGTTTCTTCCTATTGAATGTGGATTTGGTTTCGCAAAGCGTAAAAGTTTATAACGATGCTTTGAAAATCAAACAATTCCTGTTCGGTCAGAAGAATTTTCATGTCGCTATCTCGCACGAGGACATATCATACGCTTATTACGTACACGAATATAGTTCGGGAAATTTTCACCAGGCTCGCAAACATGTCGAAGTTGCAATCGATATTATGACAAATTTAGTTATGCCCGATCATTTGATGCTTGCTTCAGCAAAACGTGTTAAGGCACTTTTATTAGAGGAAATAGCTATCGATAAAATGGCTTCGAACGGTGGAAACGATCATCGTTTTCTTCTCATTGAAGCCGAAGACTTGCATAAAGGCGCTTTAAAGTTATCATTGCAGGCGTTTGGCGAAATAAATGTTCAAACAGCAAAACATTATGGAAATTTAGGTCGATTGTATCAGAGCATGGAACGATTCGCGGTAAAATTGATTTTGATTTTTCTTTGATTTTGGTCTTAAATGCAACTATTTTTAGGAGGCGGAAGAAATGCACAAAAAGGCAATCAAAATCAAAACAGATCTTCTAGGGCCATATGATTATGAAGTTGGTCTTTCGATTGGTCATTTAGGATCGCTATATAATTATCACATGTATAAATATCGTGAAGCCGAGGCACTTTATTTTAGGAGTATCGAAATAAGTAAGTTTGTAATTTCGTCTTCAATGGTACTACAGCCCAAAACGGGTCTTAGTCCTGACTTTTCGGGTCATTAGCATTTGTTTGTTCTTGTGCAAGGCTTGCGCTTTGTTTGAAATGGAATTTTAGAAATTTATTGAGTCTGCTTTTCTCAGGTCTTCGATTATTCGGAAAAACATATTCCGGTTTAGAATATGATTATTTAGGTTTATGTCATATTTATGAGAGCTTAAATGAGATTGAAAACCTTATACATTATCGACAAGTATTGGAAAATTGGCAGCTGCTTCGGGAGAGGTCGAATCTGAACGTAAGTATTGTTTTTTTTTTTAACAATTTTCTTTTCTGATAAAACTAAGACTAGAACGCATTTAATTGCATGTGGTACGAATTGTTTTCAAATAAATACCAAAGATACTGAATTTTCCAGTCAAATTTACTGGAAAAAGGGCATTTACGATTTTGCCAACCAGGCTCCACAACTTGGCGGGAAAATTTCTTTCTATTAGTCGGTTTAGTTGTACTTTAAAGTTTGTCGTAATTTTTGGTTTAAATATCTCTAAAATGCGTCGTTGGCTCAAGAAGTTTGTGCCAACGGGGTGTTGATGAACAAAACTAGAATATGGTGATATCCAAGAACAGAAAGAAAACTATTCACTTTCCGGTAACACCTTACATTCGCCAAGTGCTAGAATATCCGGTCTTGCAGTTTGATTTTCAGACCCCGTACGTTGGTTTGATCGATTGTGAAGACCACAGGTGGCCAATTAACAAGAAGTTAAAATAGATTGACAAAAATAATAAATAAATAAGGAAAAAAGGAAATTTACCCAAGGCAATACTAAAAATGAAAAAATTAAGCTTTTGAAGTGCGCAAAAGTCGCTGGATTTCAAGTAAAAATAGAATCTGCTTTAATTTAAAACAAAACTTTATTTAATAATCGCTTTACTCGAGACTTCTACGCTTGTAATGTATCGCTCCTCACTCTTTCGCATCCGAATCTATATACGACTCACTCGTCGACGGGTCCAAACCAGACTAACTTATCGCTTTTCACTTTATCGCGATTGTACCACGCGATGCTCTTATTTTAACTCGTCTAACCGGACTGATTGTTCGCCAAAACCGCTCAGTGAACGCAGTTTCAATGCTGACAACCGGGCTCTTATGCCGGGTTGCAAACGAGGTACAGGATTCCGGCTTCAGCAGAAGCCGAACGTATATCAGCGCCTCAGAGCCGAAGTCGATGCGATTTATTACATGTAGGTTTCTCCGGCTCCTGAGAGCCAAGGGTTGCCAGAACGGGACTGAGACAATCGGGATACCAGCTCCAGGGAGCCGGATGTTTACTCAGCTCCACGAAGCCGGAGTTGGTCCCAATTACTGGGGAGAGTCACAGGACACCAGCTCCAGGGAGCCGGACGTTTTCTCAGCTCGATGGAAACAGAGTCAGTAGGACACGATGGCTCCACGGAGCCAGACTCACAACCAGCTCCTGAGAGCCGAAGGAGGTCCCGTAACAAGTCGAGCAGGGTCTTTTGATCTGTAGCCCAAAGGGCCAGACGCACACATAGCTCCAAGGAGCCACAGCAGAACCAGTCGATTAGTCTTCTCTTCTTCAATGGCGCTACAGCCCAAATCGGGCCTTGGCCTCCTGATCTTCAGGTTCCTTAACATTTTCAATATTTTTATTGCGGAAGAGTTGTTAACTCTTCGTACAACCCTCTATCTACGAATTTTTCATTTTCGTAGATTGAGGTAACCAAGGTATATTCAAGCAGTTAGTGTGCTGGTATTATGCGTCGACCGGGATTTGAACTCACGACCTTCGCATTGGAAACCAAACACGCTACCTACTAGACTACACCCTAGCATTCGATTAGTCTTGCCTAAGTTAATCCTGAATCAAAAGGATTATTTGAAAACAAGATATACATTCATTTATATTTTTTTTTCTTTAATCTTCTGTTTATTAAATTTCTCCACTGCAAGTGTTCAGCGTATCCAATACTTTCTCCAGATGTCTGGTGTGGCTGCTTGCTAGAATAATATTCGCTTGATTTCTCGATCGATGCCTCCTCTTATAGCTCGATTTTGCTGAGCCTTACCATTTTTTTATTACAGTATTTTTCCAATAAATGCAAAGTGCTTGAACCAGGAATCTTTGCCTTGTCAGCAGATTTCGAAGTTCAGTTATTGAACTTTATGATCATCATTTTAATTTTAATTTCTTCACGTTCAGTTATTGAACCTGAATCATCAGTAAATTTTTTTTTATTATATTTTCTAGTCCGAAAAAATGCTGATCAAGTATGCTAACACGAAATCATAATTTTCATTGATCGTTGAACTTTCCTTCGTTACGTTTTTTTTATATTTCGTATCGGAAAATGCACCTGAGGCATTAGTCACGTTTTTTTCATTCATATCTGCAAATGCACTTGAGGCATTAGTCGTACATGTCTGCATACATAGTAGTGTGTGTCTGGGACTTCTTTTCTTTTTTTTATGATTTCATCATATCGAGCATATCGTTTGTTATTGTTTATCGGAGTCGGATAACAACACGGCAGATTGTTATTGTAATCGCGTTCAGTTAAAGCAGGTTATGGTCTATATGCCCTCTGAATGCGTTATATTAGAACGATGGTTCTTTCGATCAATGGATGAATTTCGTGTCATCACACTCATACGTGTGGTTGTTGTTGCTTTCTATAAAGTATTTCGTAGTTACCTGAGTCTTTCCATGTCTCCCGCTTCTCTACATTGCCTGTGTTGTTTTTGTTGGATGGTTCTGTGGTCGCGCGCATTACTATTTGTCGGGACATATAAAGTATTCCATCGTTGTTATTCGAGTAATTCTTCTGTCGCCCGATCGCTGCCGTTCGTCAACAGTCGTCTCCAATACCGAAGCCGTTCAAAGCGACATAGTGTGGGAACGTTCATGACTGCGAATTCGTGCCTGCATGTAGTTATTGCTGCTTCTCTACATTGCCCTTATTCGGAATTATTTCGTTCTTATTCCATTCTTTCTTGGTAATTCGATGACCGCGCGCATATTTGTTTTTGTTTAAAAACCTTGACATTGCTATTAAGTCGCATAGCGTTCTTTTTGGTGTTCGTACGCGCGCATTAATTTGATGATAAGTAAGTAAAGCTGACATTTCACATTACTTTCGAGTACAGTGGAAGATCGTGGATATTTGATGAACGACAAGGGCTGACATGCAAAATTATTAAAAAATATTTGTAAGACAATACTAAAAGTAATACAAAAAAAAATCGCTGAGGAAAAGCTAGAAAAAAAATGACCTCCGCTGCCTTGTATGTCGCGAGAAACATTCTTTGGCTTTCCCATACAAAGTCGGGTATGAAATACTCGGCGCCTATAATTCAGTAGAGAAAAATAATCAAACGCGACCTGAAATGCGGCTCCTTCACATACTAATTGCGGACGGTAACACGCCCATAATTCAGTAGCATGCGGGGATTTCGGTCAACTCGGTTGCGCGGCAAGAGAGGAATGCAAGCCAAAAAAGCCTTCCCCGGAGAAAAACCAGAGCACAAATGCGGCCGGCAATTCGACCGCCTCGTACACGAGATCCGACCTGAAATACCAGGTGAGGATAGTTCATGTGGAAGCATAAAAGTCGGCGACAATTCTGCCGTTTGGCAAGAGAAACACCGTCGTAATTTTACAATTTTCATACTGAATCTGAGCACGACTACTATGACCATAGTTCTACGTGCCTGCCTGGCGTTTCAGATTTGTTTTAGTATGGGGAAAAAGCGGATATTTTGCTTTCTGATCAGTTGAGATTATGGGCGCCTGTTAGAGTAAAGATTTCATGGTAACAATTTCGGAATGCACGAAATTGTCGGTTGAATCCAGCTATTAGACATGTAAAAAAAAAAATGTATTGAGAGTACAAATTGAAAACCGCCATTTTTTTTTTCAAAATTCGAGCCTTTATTATGCAAAAATAGTTGAATATTTATTATTCAAAGAAATGCCAATCGCTAGCCACAACTTTTTTCCCATCTTTCTGCGTCGAAAAATTTGCTCATTTTTCGAGCCGAATCGACCGAATTTTTGGCTTCTTCGTAAGAATGGAAGTGCTGCTCATCCATGCAATGCGTCATCGATCTGAATAGGTAGTAGTCGAAAGATCGATGTGAATGCAGCGGGTGGAGTAGGACGCCCCATTTCAGTAGTTCCAGGTAGGTTTTCACAATGTGAGCAATACGTGCACGACAACGCTCGGCCAGCAAAATCACTTTGTTGTATCTCTCCTCATATTACGGTCGTTTCTCCTTCAATGCTCGGCTCAAATGCATTTGTTGTTTTTTGTAGCGATCTCCCGTGATGGTTTCATCCGGTTGCAGTCGCTCATAATACACCACGCCGAGCTGGGCCCAACAAATACACAGAATGATTACCGAGCCATGGATGTTGGGCCTGGCCGTCGATTTTGATGCATGGCCGCGGTATCCCCACGATTTTTTTCGCTTTGGATTATCCGAATGGATCCTTTTCTCATCGCCAGTGACGATGCGATGCAAAAACCCTTCCTTTTTTGCCGTTGGAGCAGCTGTTCGCCGTTTCACGTTTCTTGGAACCAAATTTCTTTAGTTTTGCATCATTCCCAAACTTATCAAACGATGTGAAATGGCTTGCTGAGTTACGCCCAATGAATCTGCAACATCTTGGTGCGTTTGGCACGAATCTTCGTCCACTAATGCCTCCAGTTATGCGATTTCAAACTTTTTAACCGCTCCGGGACTCTCCTTGTGTTCCACCCCGAAATCACCCATTTTATAGCGTTGGAACTATTCGCGACCTGTTCTTTCACTAATAGTTTCTTTCACTAATAGTTTCTTTCACCATCATTTTTAACAATCATTCGACGCGCTTTAGCCGGAAATTTTGAATTGAAGGTAAAAAGCAAAACTTCCCGCAAATGACGGTTAATTGGCTCAAATTTCGACATATCCTCGCACAAAAAAGGTATATGACGCCGATAAACCTTCACAAATCTAATGATGAGGAGTTGTTGACAGATGCCTAAGTTTACCATATCATGTTTCACCATTGTTGATCAGCATTTACTGTTGGCGCCATCTATTGGGAAACGGCGGGTTTCAATTTGTACTCCCGATAACAACAAAGTACAACCAAGGAGGATATATAAAAAGGAGTGATTATGAGCATGCTTTGCCGTGTTAGAAAATGGGAATGAAAGTATTTCCCTCCCTTACTAGCGAAATGCTCGATATTTTTCAAAAAAAAAAAAATCGTTTCGCTCTCTTTGTCTGGCACACTTAAAAATATTGCAACTAACTCCTACGTTAAATTGTTCGAAACAATTGTCAAATTTTCGAAAGAATTGTTTCGCTATCCTTGTTTGGCATACTTAAACCCATAGTAACTATCTCTGTCCCGCGTTAAATTGTCCGTTGCTAAATTGCTTAGCTTAGACACGAACCAAAAATAAATAAAAATTGAAAAATTAAAAATTAGTGAAATAAAACAGCAAACTTCATTCTACTGAAAATTATTTTATTGCTGGCTGAATATTAGCAACCAAGACAGCCTAGAAATTATGATATTTTTTTTTTTGTAAAAGTTTGAAGCCAAGTAAATCAATCAATCAATCAAATTCCTGTTAAGACCCCCTATAGGGGCATAGGACAGAAACAACTCTCTTCCACAAGGCGCGGTCCTGAGCATCGGCTTTAAGCTGTTGCCAGGACTTGTTTATTCCTCTGGCCTCCTGCTCAACTGCTCGCTTCCATGTGTTACATGGTCGACCAACCCGACGTCTTCCTTGAGGGTTATAATCCAGAGCCTGTTTTGCGATGTTTTGCTCTGGTTTCCTCAAAGTATGACCGATCCACTGCCACTTTCGCCGTTGAATCTCAATACCTATTTTAGTCTGGCGAGTTGTACTCCAAAGTTCGTCGTTGGAGATTACTTCTGGCCAGAATATTCCTAAAATGCGCCGGAGGCATTGGTTTACGAAAGTCTGTAGTTTCTTGGTAAGTCGAACGGTCACTTTCCACGTAGTACAACCATATAACAACACGGATTTGACGCATGCGTCAAAAACTCGCAGCTTCGTGCGAAGGGAGATCTCTCTTAACCTCCAGAAAGGGAAAAGGATACCGAAGGCCTGACGGGCTTTATTTAGCCGAGCCTCAACATCCTTTTCGGCTCCGCCGTCCATGCTGACAATGCTTCCGAGATAGCAAAAATCTTGCACCTCTTGCACATCCTGTCCATTAAGAACAATCGGTGTGCTTGCGTTCGAACCCATGTGCATGTACTTGGTTTTACGCACATTTATTTTCAGTCCCACATCTTTGCATTTAGAATGCAACGAGCGAACATTTGACTCTAAGTCCGAACGGTTATGTGCAAGCAAACACACGTTATCAGAATAATCAAGGTTACTTAAGATGTTAAATAGTCTCCATTGAAGACCTTTACCTTCCCCACCTTCCAGTGCAGCTTTCAAGATCTCATTTAATACCACCAGAAACAGGGCTGGTGATAATATGCAGCCTTGTCTGACACCCGTTCGCACAGGAAAGCTCTCGGACAGCTCTCCTCTATGCAAGACACGACACCTTGCATCTTCGTAGGATTCTTTAATCATAGCTATGACCTTATCTGGAATACCTCTCCTACGCAAAGCATTCCATATGTAATCTCGCTTAACGCTGTCGAAAGCCTTCTCGAAGTCCACAAACATGAGATGTAGTGGCGAACCCATTTCGGCTGACTGCTCTAATATTATCCGTAGGGTATTTGTGTGGTCGGTACAAGACGACCCTTTACGGAATCCAGCCTGATAAACTTCGAGAGTGCTCTCGACGACATCACTAATCCTATTGAGAATTACCTTAGCCATAATTTTTGATACGGCAGTAAGTAGACATATACCACGCCAATTGCCACAATCCCGAAGGTCGCCCTTCTTCGGAATTTTCACAATGACGCCCTCCTTCCATTCAGTCGGATATCTTCCCTCATTCCACACCTTAGTGAAGAGTGGGAGGAGTATATCGGCTGTTATTTCTGGGTCCGCTTTGAGGAGTTCGGTTGGTAGTCCGTCTATACCTGGAGCTTTCCTTCCCGCCATTGACCGAATGGCGGAAACTATCTCTTCCTTATCTGGGGGATCGTCCCTAATAGAGGATTGTTGCGGTTGGATGTTTGGAAGTTGTTCTGTTTCCGGAATATCTTCATCTGACAAGATGTTTAAAATATCAGAGAAGTATTCCTTCCATCGTCGCAACTGGTGTTCACTCATATTAAGGAGAGTTCCGTTGACATCTCTCACCAGGTGGTTGGCGGTGAAATTCCTGTTCGTCAACTGTTTCATGATTTTGAAAAGTGAACCCATATCCCCAAGGTAAGCCGCAGATTCTGCCTTGTTTGCCAGATCTTCAATGGCCTTTCTCTTGTCGCGTCTAACAGCCTTTTTAAGCTGTATATGAGCATCGCGGTAGTTCTGCCTCAAGTCGGGCGTTCGTTGGTTGACATCGGGTTGAGAGATGATTGCCAATTTGGCTTTTTTCCGATTGCCAACCTTGTCCCATGTGTCTTGTGACATCCAGGGTTTCTCACCGCTTTGCACATATCCCACAGATTCTTCAGCACTAGTTAGAAAAGTGTTTCTGGTTGCCTCCCAATTGGCGTCCAGTGTGCGCATTTCATGTTCACCCAATGTGGATGACTTTTCGCGTAGAATGGTGGTGTATTCGCGTTTTTTGTTGGGATCTCTGAGTTTATCCACATTAAGCTTGCGCTTCATTTGAAGAATTTGTGGTCGTCGGATAGCTGCTGTACACAATCTCAAGCAGGCAACCATCAAGTGGTGATCGCTCCCCACGTCAGCTCCACGTTTCGCTCGCACATCGAGGAGACATCTTCTCCATCGGCGACTTATAGCCAAATGGTCGATCTGGTTCTGAGTAACACCATCAGGGGAAACCCAAGATGTTTTATGATGACTCTTGTGTGGAAAAAGGGTCCCTCCGATGACCATTTGCCGAGTACTACAGAACTCCACAAATAATTCGCCGTTTTCGGGTCTCTTAATCCAAGGTCGTGAAGCGTCGACCCAAGGGTCACCATGCCTCCCCATGACGTGTTCTAGTCCAGTGTTGTCTGATCCAACCTGGGCGTTCATATCTCCCGAGATGATAATAATATCACCTCTTGGAACACGTTCGAAGGTGGCACTCAGTTGGCTATAAAACTCCTCTTTGTCACCAGATGTTGCGGTATTAGTTGGTGCGTAGCACTGCAGAATTGTGACGTTTCTGACACTGGTCCTGAGCCTGACGACGATAATCCTATCCGAGATTGGTTCCCAGCTAATGAGACTGTTTCTCGCTCTCGGCGTAAGGACGAACGCCACGCCATTTCTGGCTTCACTTTCAGGGCCAATGTACAGAATAGTGTTTCCGCTAGGGGTTCGTTCTTCTCCTGATCCTGTCCACCTGACCTCGCTCAAGCCCAAGATTTGGATGTTATAGTGCTCCATTTCACGGTCGATCACTGATTGGCGGTGCAAGGACCGAGTAACCCCAGCTCTTCCCCCGTCATTCAATGTTCGAACATTCCAGAAGCCAATCATAGTCCGTTTTCGAATGCCAAAAGTCGTTACCGTAGGATCAGTCCGTATCCGAGGCGATGTATCCGTTTCTCGTATCATTTAGGTCTTAAGATCACGGGTGATAAGCCCATGATCCAGTGAGTGTCCATTTGCCATTTTTAGGGCAAGCAGGACTGGCTGTGGGTGAATTCTACAGCCCCCATCCCAGAGGGGGATAGTTAGCTCAGGTCCGTGGAGTCGCTAACTCCAAAGATAGTTGCAGGAATTGGTAAAACCTCATACTACAACTACCCCCTTGCGGCCAAGTAAAGCTTGGACACAATTTTCGAAAATTTCTGAATCAAAAAGTATTCCCACATAAGACAGCACTCCATTTTATATATCCTCCTTGAGTACAACCGACAAAAGGCACGGGCAACAATACAACACCGAAGACTCCGGACCGCTAGCCGGTATTTAGCTTGAATGGGAATGAATCGACTATGGCCTCATGACCCCCTCATGCAGCGCGTACATTGCAAATTTATTTCAAAAACGATTTCAAAGAAAACACACGCGATAGTTAGAGTAAACGTGAATAAAACCATAAATAAAAAATTAATGGAAGAAAATAAAACAAAATTAAACGACAGTGTAAATCACGTCTGTCATCGCGCACTGTACAAATATCTCTCCAGTTGATATGGTATCGACATGTTTGCAGTTTACAGAAAATTGAAAAATTTAAATGTTGTAGAAATTTCCAGTACTTTGGATTCAATGCTGTTTTTTAGTCTCCTTTTTTTGTCATTAACTTCTCCAACATTCTTACCATTTCTCTCATCGTGGCTTTGCTTTCGTGCCATAAGTTTCACTTCACCCGTGACGCACTAAATCTTTTTTTTTTAAATTCTTATTTCTTTTTCGGATAGAAGGCATATTATTATCTGTGAATATTATTAAGAATATTACTTCACAATGATTGCATATGTGAAACATGTATTGTCAATGCATACTGCTGAAATAACTGTAACTGTCGAGATGATCTAATCTTTTAATTTTTATCTTTCCATTTCTCATAGCAACGTTCAATTTATCCAGAATCGTGGGACGATAGTACCTCTCTCGAAGAAGTCACACAAAAATTTTTCGAAATGTGTTCGGACACAAGCGCTACAGAATCCTCGTCATCATCGATGTCTGTTCAATCATCCTCATCGAACGCAGTTTTACTGCATGCATAATTTTTTTTTATATAAAAAGAACAGCTGCAAAAAGACACAATCTAGCTATGTATTTGTAACCAGTGTAATTTAAAATTTTAACTTTTTTTTTATTAAATACTTAATATCAAACATTTAAAGAAAGAAAAATGTTGTGTTCATAAAAAAAAAATAAAAAAAAAACATAAATCATCAATTTGAATTTTCCGTTTTTAATATTAAGAGACGTCAATATCGATCTTCCTATTCTATTTCTCCAAAATTTGTCATTTTCTTGTTGAACAATAACTTTTGGCGAATAACGTGATTCTAGCGATAATTGCAATCGACTTAAAGTTGAATTCACGGCAGAAGCACAATAAATCACGTCGAAATTCGATATTTATTAAATAAATAGATTCAGTTCTATGGTTTTCAATTACATCATGAAAATGTCGGTCTTCGAATTGTTTAAAGCTTTAAAGGTTACTAAAAAATTCGCCAATTTAAATTTTAAAAGTTTGAAATTATGAGAAAATCGCCAAAGAAGGAGATGAAGATTCGTAAAGATGCTCCTTAATATGATCTCTTTTTAAATGTTCATTTCCATATTAGATTATTGATTGGATTTCTGTTACATTTGTTTGTATTTGGTCTGTTTTTTTTTATTTAGTTAATTTTAATTTAAAGATTATCATCCGTACGATTTCTGTATCCAACAATTATTATTTTTTTATTGTAAATTATTAATTTTTTGTTTGCTTTTGTTAATGCTAAACTTTTCTTCCCTATTGTTTTATTTTTATTTGATTGTACATTTTTTTTAATTTAATTTTCTTTTTTGTTATTTAATTTTTTTTTTGTAAAAGTAAAGAAATTCAATGGTAAATTATGTTGCTGCCATTTGTGCGCGGCTTATTGTTAAAATATAAGAAAAAGAAAAAAATAATGTAAATATATTTACAAAAAAGAAAAAAAAAGGAAAGAATAAAATAAATAAAATATGGTGAAAAAAATAAACGGCAAAAATAAAACGCATTAAAAATACGTAAGAAGATAATGTCAAAAAAAGAGTATTCCTTTGTTAACTAATTGTACTTATGTATAAAAAAAAACAAAACGTTCAAGATTTTCTCTATTTCAAAGTTTTATCCGTTATTTTGTTTCAATCATAAATTTTAAAAACAAATGTCCCCATTTCTCAGTTTTCTATTTAGAATGAAAAGCTTATTGCTAAAATTCAAACGCTCTAGATTATGAAACTAGTTATATATTATTCTGTATATAATATAAAAATAATAAGAATTATTATATCAAACTGCGATTAAGATAAAATTATTAAATAAATAAAATGAATAATAAAGATTTTTATTCAGAAATCTTAACATATAATACTTATAGACAGATCCCTTTTTTTCCTTTTAGATTATTGTGAATTTATTATTTTAGTTCTTTATTCTTTTGCTTTATTATATTAAAAATATACTAGTCCAGAAAATTGAAAAACTTTATAAAACAAAATTTATATGAAAAAAAAAAACAATTAACATCTATTCTTTGTTGTTTAACAATAATTTGAAAATTATGATTTATTTTTACACTTCATCATCACAGGAGATGTTTTAGTTTATTAAATAATTATTACCGATATCTAACTGTAGTACGCGTATAAAATAAGTTTGGATATAAAATGAATAAAAAACTTTAAATATACGATATACAAAAGAAAGAAAATTCAGTGTTTTGTTTTGTTGTAAGCAAGGAGGATTTATAATAAGGAGTGACTATGAGCATGTTTTGCCGTGTAAGAAAATGGGAATGAAAGTATTGCCCTCCTTGACTGGCGAAATACTCGAAATTTTTCGAAAAAACGTTTCGCTATCTTTGTCCAGCACACTTAAGAATATTGCAACTAACTCTTTCCCACGTTAAATTGTCCGAAACAATTGTCACATTTTCGAAAGAATTGCTTCGCTATCCTTGTTTGGCATACTTAAACCTAAAGCAACTATCTCTGTTCCGCGTTAAATTGTCCGCTGCTAAAGTGCTTAGCTTAGACACGAACCAAAAGCTAATAAGAATTAAAAAACTAAAGATTTCTGAAATAAAACAGCAGACTCCATTGTACTGAAAATTATTTTATTGCTGGCTGAATATTAGCAACCAAGAGAGAATACAAATCATGGTATTTTTTTTTGTAAAGGCTTGGAGCCATGTTGAGCTTGGACACAATTTTCGAATCAAAAAGTATTCCCGCATGAGACAACCTATCAGGCATTCCATTTTATATGTATATTCTCCTTGGTTGTAAGTAGACAAGTTTTTCAATGTCGATCTGACTTATTTGACAGCTGTGTAGGGAGTGACACCTGTTTGGACGCCTGTCATGGATGGAAATCAAACAGATTCAACTTTTATGGAAATTAGAAGAAGGTTATTTGTTAATGATTTCCTTTGATTGCCGGAATAACGATAAGTTGCTTTGTGTACTTACGATGGCGCTACATCTGAAATCGGTCCATGGCATCTTGTATACTACGCCTTTTTTTCTCGGCTCTCTCAAAGTTTCCGCGGTTTTCCAACGAGCGTTTGAGAATTCCTTCGACCTTGCTGTCACCTTGATTGATTGTTTCTTTTAATTAAGGGGGTCTTGCTCCTTGCCGATTTTCGAACCTTTTTAGGAATTAATTATGAAAAAAATGTACAAGGTTGTTGTAGAAAATTCTAATCTTTTGCTAAACATGTTATTACATTGGCTATAGTCCAACCGATCGGTTTTTGTAAATTTTGATTATTTTGCAAAATAATGGTCATTGTTAAATTTTTTTTTTTGCTTTTTTTCCGAGCTTTTAATAGCTCTAGATGAAATGGGAATGACTTTAATATACCGGAAAATATGTCATCTCAAATTCTTTCGAATAGTGAATAGAGACTTTTGCATGGGAGGTGGTAGAAGTATAAGGGGAGGCTTATATTTTTCGCATATGACATCGAACATGGCATATAAAATGTTTTCTGCTGAATTTAAAGTTTTTAGTTTTCATTATTTTTAATGAAATTGGACATCGTTTTCCTGAAACTGGGGCATTTGTATGGGAGGTGGCACAGGAAGTGGAACGTTTTAGATGATTTTGAAACTGCTTATTATCACCCTTATCACCATGCTTTGATTCAATTTCAAAGTCGATAGCTTTCATATATTCGAAGGAGAAATGCATTTCTTGAATTTATAATACAGATATTTATATGGGAGGGGGTAGAAGGAGTGAAGCTGAGCTGATAACTTTTTCTAGCTTTTATTGCAACTATTAAAAAACAAATTCTGGCAAAATTTTAAGTTTGTAATTTTTCTAGTTTTAATGGAAATCGATATACCTAATGCATTTATCAAAAATTATGCATTTGTATGGGAGGGGGTAGAAGGAATGTAAGGATCAAAACAATTTTTTTTTTTTTTTTACAGAATGACCTGTGTTATAGGCAATTTTGGCTTTATGTGCAATGCACAAACACAGTCATGGAGGGAAGGAATGGGATTGGGAAGGTTGGGGAAGGGGAGTGAGAACGACCGTAGCGATTGGAGAAGCTGGTATAATGCTCAGTTGTACTGGCTGCTTACTGACAAATATTTGCAGATGTTATGGGGGACTGAATGATAGAAAGCGAACAGAAACCATCTACTGAGTATCTAGGCCTTCTTGAAGTGGAACTGTTTCACTTTTACACCGTTTCCCCATTTTATTACGAATAATTTTTTATCACCAGTAGCAACTGAAAAATTTGCGCTTAAAAAAATCCCGTCTGGAGTGGGAATCGAACCCACGACCTACGCCACGGAAGCCCGTTATTGATATTTCTATTTGTATACCTTATAAAAAATATCAAGTTGATAGCTTTAACAGTTTCGAAGAAAAATAATTTAATTTAAATTTCAAAATTTCGTGAAATTTGTATGGGAGGAGGTAGCAGGAGTAAGGTGAAGTTGATAATTCTTTTTAAAACTAATTGCAATTATAGTAGAATCAATTTTGGCAAAATTTCGTCTTTTCAGCTTTACTAGTTTCAATGAAAATCGAAAATATGTAATATTCAAAATTGTCCATTTGTGTGGGAGGGGGAAGAAGGAGTGAGGGGATCGGATCAATATTTCGTAATATTAATGACATCTATATCATTATACTTTGACCTATAAATTTCAAGTCGATAGCTTAAATAGTTTCAAGGAAAAATCAATTTCTTAATATTTCGAAATTTCATGAAATTTGTATGGGAGGGGGTAGAAGGAGTGGGGGGGGATGCAGCCCATTCACGTACTTAAAGTTACTTTTTTGCTAAAAATGACACACAAAAATTATTAGCACTATAGCTTAAAGCTTTCGAGAGTTATGCTATAGACAGAGGCACAGACGGACAGACGGTCACTCGGAATCGAGGTTTTTGAGCGACAACAAATATTTCTGTACCCTTGGCGGCTCTGTGCGAGCGTTATTTCTTAGCGTAAGGTGAGGCAAACACAATATACTCTCAGATTTCATCTAGAGTACAAAAATAAAATTTTGTGAAACCGAACGATCTAATCATAGCGACATGTGTGCTGAACATTAAAAAATTGACTCGACGAGTGCAACAGTTGTTTTGCAATCCGTCGCTCACCTCAAAAAACTTAACTGGGGAAAACGCGTTTAAAGATCGAAAACAGTATAGAATCTAATTAAAGTTACGTATTGAAGTGCGTAAGGGGTCGCTGGATTTCAATAAAATAAAAATAAAACCACCAGTTTAACAAGTTCACTTTAATTCTACCGCAAAACTATTTAATTATCTTTCCACTTCAACTTTTTCGCTCATAAATTATCGCTTAAAAAACTTGACTCTTTCGCATTCTGAATATCGACTGATTCGTCGATCATTCCTAACTGGACTGACTGTTCATCAACAATGATCGCCTTGTGTAAATCTCTTTCTTCTCGGTCGAGCGCTGTTAATTACTTCTATAAAGCATTACCTCGTCGACCGAGTCTTTTCTTTGTCTTACCAGTCTCTACGTGTAGTTGTTGTAGCTTTTTATAAAGTACTTCCTCGTCGTCCGAGTCTTTTCCCTGTATTGTTCTCGGCTAAGCGCTGTTAATTGCTTCTATAAAGCATTGCCTTGTTACTAGAGTTTTCCCTTTCGTACAAGCTCATACGTGTGGTTGTTGCTGCTTTTTATAAAGTATTTCCTCGTCGTTCAAGTCTCTTCCCTGTTGTACGAGCCTTTTCCTTCTAGATCGAGCGCTGTTAATTGCTCCTATAAAGCATTGCCTTGTCACCCGAGTCTTTTCCCTTTCGTATTGTTATGGATCTGGCAAAACCGCAGATATTTCTGGAAAATACAAGAACAGTATCCCCTACTGTGTAAAACGCCATCTAGAACGTTCTAGCAAACACCCGACGGAACTTGAATAGTCTAGACACACACCTAAAACCGCCTGACGGAAGCTTCCAGAACTAGGGAGATTTGCTATAAAAAGCACGGAGCTGTCAGCAGGCAGTCAGTCAGCCAGCGACATCTGAACACGAACGGTAGTGAAAGCGATAGTAAACCCGCGTCGGTGTTGTCATAAGAAAAGCGATAGATAAACAAGCAGCGGTGTTGCCAGAAGAGTGTGAAGTGATCGGGAAATTGTATAAAAGTGCGAAATAATAAATTATCTATTATTTTTAAATGAATTGTGTTTTCTTTGAAATCCGGCGAACCCCCTAGCTCGCAACAGTATGATCCTATGCATGTGATTTTTGTTGTTTCTTATATTGTCCGTGTAATTTGTTGTTAGTTGGTTGAATGTTCAAGGCCTTGAACATTCGATGATCGTGCGTTCTATTTACTTACCGAGTGCACGTGTTCTTTCATCACTGAATGTTGCGTCCTTGAACATTCCGATCGAGCTCATGCAGGTGCTCCATATGGTGTTTGCTCGCGCGCATTAATTTGCTTCAGGGTTAAGTTGTAGATGATAAGCAACTAGAGCTGACATGTAATAATATTAACAATCTAAAATGCCAGGTCCGTAAAGTTCCCCTTCCTCATTATATAGTAGAATAGCTCGCGGTTTGCAACCTGCACCTTCCTTTGTTCGAGCCGGGCCCTTTTCGCAGCATCACTCAGCCGCTGCTCCGAGCGGTCGATGTGAGTTCGGAGTCTAGTTGAGCGGCGTACACCTCAGCCTTCAGTCCAAAGTGATTTCCAAGACTTCCCAGCAAATAATGATAGAAAAACGAGCATTAAATCGACTCAAAACCGATCAGGCCTCTTGTTGATTAAATTTCACGGTGGGGTAGGTTTAGTTTCCTTTATCACTTTCACAGAGAATATGCTCTGGTATTTCCTCCTCTTCATTGCACATTTCGCATAGATTGTCTTCTGAGAGTCCAATTCCATGAAGATGTTTCTTCATGCTACAGTGTCTAATTTCTGTTTAATTACAGATATTCAGTTCTTTTAACCGATAGTTTTAACATGAAAAGCTTAGCATGCTTATTGCCAAGTTACCAAGTTCCAATAGATCTGCGAAGTCAACAAAGCAAAGAACTCATGCATACTGTCGTAGATAGCAGTACTGGGACGTATTCTATATATTGCAGACCGAGAAGCACATCAATTCTGCAGTGAAAGTGGTACTCATTGCTAAGTTATATCCAATGCGAACAAGACCTTGCATTTTTATCAGTTTATGCTAAGTAGTTTTTGTATAGTTTTACGCCACAAAGCCGATGTTGCATATGTTACTATGACCCTAGCAACAGAGATATATATCCAGTATGTCAGCTTTGGGTTTAGTCCCAGGAAGGCTCTTAGAAGTCCTAAGGGAGTATCCGGTTTTTTCAGGAACATTGTCTAGTCGAAAATTCCACGTGAGTTTCTTATCTAGAATTACTCCTAAAAATTTCGCCTCACTAGAATATTCCAGTGTTTCTCCAAAAAGTTTGGGCTTCCTCAATTTGGTTTTAATTCTCTTTTTGGTGAAAGCTACAATTGTGTTTTTTTTGGGTTAATATCCAATTCTACATTTGTGCACCAGGTTGCTACCTGGCTACAGTACCGTATACTATTTCTGTAATAGTTTCTTGGAACTTGCCCCTAATTAGGATGGGCAGGTGGTCTTATCCCTGGACTTCGAATCCAGAGTTTGTAAGTTCTAGAAGAAGATCGTCAACTACCAGACATTCCAAGATGGGTGAAAGTACCCCAACCTGCGGGCACCCTTTAGCTGTGGTAGCAGTTAAAGCTATATCTGATTTTATAATTTTGCTTTCAAGCAAAGCCAAGATCCAGTGTCAGGTTTTTGAAAGAATGACACGCCTTTCCGCTTGGAGAGAGCTAATAATGCGAAATTTAGAATAAATTATTTATTTATAGTATACAAGAAGCTTCAATTTTGTATAAAACATTTTTGTAACTACTCTTGCATGATGTGAAAAAAATTAATTCCCTTCCACCAAAAAAAATTTCTTAAGATCATAAAAATTTCTATTTCATCTAGAGAATCGTAAGATAGGGCTATACGCACAATCGTAGCCATGTTATGTTTTCTTGTTCGCAAAGAAAATAAACTGGTAACAAGTCGGGCGCAACTTTATTCTGTTTGGAACAAGTTGGGGATGCATGGAAAGTCAATATGCAGGTTAGAGTGGTTAAGGAAGACTAAGCGGAACCCTCTTTCACAAGTGGAAGGGCAGGGCTGCTGTCAATTTAACACTTAATTACTAATACGATCTATAGCTCCAGTAGATGTAATCAATATTTCATTCGTTTATGCAAGTCTGTGTTTTTATGAGGGGAGGAGGGAGGGGTGATAGTAAGGGTGGGTGGAAGTTAATAATTTTTCAATTGATTGCTTGAATCACGTCCAATATTTTCTATATAGAATGTCAGCTCGATAGACAAAGTTGCATAGAATTTTCATAAGATTCGGTGTATTTTACATTTACGAAAACAATCATTTGTATAGGAGGTGGTAAGGGAATCGTAAAATTTATGATGCAGTCTTATTTCATTTCTTTTGCAAGGTGCTCGGACAAAATTTCAAGTTCGTAGCTTTTAATTTGTTGGTTAGTAGTTGATTTATTGAAATTCGTCGAAATCATACTTTTGTATGGAAGCAGGTGGCAGAAGGGCAGGCACGATCTCAAAACATTTGACGCAGTTTCGTTTCAACTCCCAAACCATTCAAGATAGAAAGTTCAGTTTTGGGGGGATTGTAAGATAGTTGCGGATATCAGGCTGATACCCATATTGGGGGATGTACGGGTTCAGGGGGAGGCAGGGGGAGCGCTTAAACCGAAAAATATGAATTCAAATATCTCAACCATGGTTACAGCTAGGAACCTAAAAATCAACATACATACAGAGGAGTTTGTGGGATAGCTTTTAAAAATAATTTAATTTTTTTATCCATTGGGGTACAAAAAGGGGGGGGGGGTGCTAAGAACCAGTTGTCGGCCGAATTTTTTTTCAAATGATTATATCTTCGAAATAACTTACCACAAAAAATTGATATTGCGACATCATTAAGATGGCATATAAGGCATTTAAGTTGAGGGGTGTAAGGGGAGGGAGGTGGAAAGCAAAAATGATGAAAATTTTGAGTGATTTTTTATGGCTCTGGTAAAAGATACAAAGTTTAAATTTTGCACGTCGACACATCTATTTGATGAACACCAAAACAAAAAAATTGTAATTTGTTCCAAAATTGTTATGCACCGAATTGTGGTCTAACGTGCACAAGGTGTTTCCTGTGCAATGAAAACAACACAGAAACTGAAAATTTCTGAATGAAATTTTTAGGTAGAAACTTGAAAATTTGCGAAATGCATTTAAAAAAAATCTGTAAAAGTTTGAAATATTGACTGGTCGAATATCTTTAAAACTTCTACTCCCTCCCATACAAAATTATTTTTTCGACCATTTTTAAGAACTCAATTATCACCTAACTATTAAAAGCTATCAATTTGAAATTTTGCAAAAACTTACAAAAATAGTTGAAATAAAATTACGTTAAAAGTTTTGAAATCGCACTTGCCCTTCTACCCCCTCCCACACAAAAGTATGATTTCGACCAATTTCATTAAATCTACTAATAACCAACAAATTAAAAGCTACAAACTTGAAATTTTGTACAAGCACCTTACAAGAGAAATTGCGTCACAAATTTTACGATTCCCCTACCTCCTCTACCCCCTCCCATACAAATGTTTGGTTTCGTGAATGTAAAATACACCGAATCCAATGAAAATTCTATGCAACTTCGTCTATGAAACTGACATTCTATACAGAGAATATTGGACTTGGTTCAAGCAATCAATTAAGAAACTATTAACATCCACCCACCCTTACTATCACTCTTCACCCATCCCTTCATGAAAACTCGATCTTACATAAATAAACGAATGAAATATGGAGCTTTTGAACGTTTCCGCAAAGTGTTAAATTGAGAACTGCTCTGTCCAAGAAGCCCCTTTCACTTAGTCTTCCCTAAACACTCTAACCTGCATATTGACTTTCCACGCATGCGCATTTTGTCCCAAAAATAATAAAGTTTCGTCCGACTTGTTGGCAGTTTATTTTTTTCCAAGTCGATCACAATACTTTATTATTAAAATAATAAAATAAAATGCTTTTCTAAATTTGAAAACAAAAAATAATAACAAGCCACTATCATAAGTTTTGATGGATTTATTTACAGTCTATTGCATTATTTCATAATCTTAACACCCACACATTTCATCTAAACTTTTAACAAAATCATAAATACTTCAAAGGGACTGTCATAGAACCGCGCTCCAAATCTCTCATAAGTCAAATGTTCGAAAAGTCTCGAACCAGCACGACCAAATTCATGTTATATTTGAAAAGTTTTTGTTTTCTACGAAAGAAGTTTCGAAGTATTCGTGGAAAGCTTTACAAGTGAAAAAAAAATTGTTTCTTCATAAGTTGAAGAACGCAACCATCTTATTTATATACCATATGCATATTTTCGATATGTTGGCAACGTTGGGAATATATAGATTTGAAAAAAGTTTCAATCGTACTATATATTTTTTTAAGCCCGGACAAATGTTATTATTTGAAATTGTTAAAAATAAAAAAGAAACTGAGATTGTATAAGAATTATTATCTTGGAAATTGTAGAGACCTTTACAGACTTTGTAGTCAGTGAAATATGAATTTGGAAAGTTACAGAGTGGAAAATAATTTTCATATAATTCTCAATAGTCTTTGGGAGATAGTTACATACGAGTGTAATAATAATATTAAGAGGGCACTATTTGGTATTAGTTTTTGAGATTTGAATTATTTATCATGCAACTATAAAACTTTAGTATTTGAAGGTCTTTGGAATACATATTTCGGAATTCGATGGAGTAGGACTTCCTTATTGTTTTTGACTCAAACTTTATTAATCTTTTAATTGGGCTAGGGCCGTATTACATCCGATTAGTATCCTAGGCTAATACAGATTTGGTGCCTTTTAAGTTACGATTGCGCGTAAAGACCAATCATACAATACTCTAGATGAAATAGAATTGTTTGTGATCTTAAGAAATTTTGCATGGTGAGTGGTAGAAGAGGTGACAGCATTGAACTAATTTTTTTCACATCATGCTAGAGTAGCTGTTTCATACAAAATTTAAGCTTTAAAGATTGAGTAAGTATTGAGAAAATTAGGGAAAAGTGTATAACAGTTTGCGCTCTTAAGGTTAGATCAACAATTACTTTTTCTGTTAATATTCAAATAAATAAAAATGTTATGTTATGAGTTATCATTATGTTCGAAATTCATTCATCTTTCAGATGAAAAAAAAATTTGAACATTTTTGTTGCTGAGGGAGCTGTAAAAAAACTCGAATCTCGCAGTAATAGACACCCATTTTGATAGTAGTTGGCCCCTAGTTTTTGCAGTTGTGGGCACTCAATACATATGCAATTATTTGAATTGGAACGATTTCAGGGTTAAAGAATGTGTTTTAAATATAGCATGTACTTATTTATGAGCCTATATTCAAAGATTCATCAAAATTAATATAATATTTTTTTTTTTTTACAGAATGACCTGTGTTATAGGCAATTTTGGCCTTTATGTGCAATGCACAAACACTGTCATGGAGTGAAGGAATGGGATTGGGAGGGTAGGGGAAGGGGAGTGAGAACGACCGTATCGAGTGGGGAAGCTGGTATATTTTTCAGTTGTACTCGCTGCTACTGACAAATATTTGCAGATATTATGGGGGACTGAATGATAGAAAGCGAACAGAATCCATCTACTGAATATCTAGGCCTTCTTGAAGTGGAACTGTTTTGCTTTTACACCGTTTGCCCATTTTATTTCGAATAATTTTTTCATCGCCAGTAGCAACTGAAAAATTCGTGCTTAAAAAAATCCCGTCTTGAATGGGAATCGAACCCACGACCTATAATATAATACTATGGCAGTAATATTACGGCAAGTTGAAGCACGCATTACAAATATAAAAATCGTCATCGACATCATCAAACACATCACTTCCTCCGTCAACGCAAGCTGGATGAAATTGCTTTTTACATGTATCGCAAAGCTAGCGACGTCCCAATGTTCAATTAAAGCACAAATTTCCCCCTGAAGGTTGTACATTTTCTTCTTCTTCTTGATTGTGCCTCATGTTTATCTGAGAGTATTATATGTTTGCCACAAAGTTTGTATCGCTAAGAAATAAGGCTCGGAGAAAAAAATAAATACATAAGTTCATATAATCACTCAAAAATCTTAAAACCGGCTGCCCGTCCCTCCGCTCGGTCATCCGTCTGTCCGTCCGTCCGTGTCCTCTCTAGCTTGAGAATGCGTTGTTTTAAAAAGTTACGTCGTTTTTAACAAAAAAGTAAGGTCAAGTTCGTGAACGAGCCAAATCGCTCCACCCCTTCTACCCCCTCCCATTCAAAATGACACAATTTCGCAATCTGACAATAAACGGATTTGCTCGAAAAGTACAAATGACATTGATCTGGAATTTGGAATGTAATAGTTCTATGATGATTCCAATCTACTCTATAAAAATAATTAGCGTCTTCCCCCTCCTTCCACCACCTCCCATACAAACTGCACTTTTTCATGAAATGCTCTAAACCAATTTATTCAGTGCGTATAATAGTTATCGAGCTGAAATTGTGCACGAAATATTTATTAAAAATTATTAGTAAGACCAAAAAAATGAGGTGATTAGCGGTACCCCTTCTACCCCCTCCCATACAAAATGACACAATTTCGTAATTTCACAATAAACAGATTTGCTCAAAAAATATATATGCAATTGATCTGAAGTTTGGAATATATTACTTTTATGATGATATAAATTTGCTGTACAAAAGTTATTTGAGTCCTCCCATTCCATCCACCACCTCCCACACAAACTGAACTTTTTCATGAAATGCTCTAAGCCAATTTAGTCAGTGCGTATAAAATTGATCGAGCTGAAATTGTGCACTAAATATTTATTTAAAATTATTAGTAAAACCGAAAAAAATTTGGACGATTAGCTTTACCCCTTCTACCCCCTCCCATACAAAATGACACAATTTCACAGCTTTATTTTTATAAAAAAACGTTTTAGTCGATTTTCCTGATAAGTATGAATGCTACTGATCTGCAATTTAAAACATGTCAAAAGCATGATGTTTATAGTTATTTCTGAAAAGTTATTAAGAACTTGCCCCTCCACCTCCCATACAAACTGCCCTACTTCACTACATCCAATACACTAATTTTCTCAGTACCTATTAAATTTTTAAATCCTAAATTTTGCATAAAACATTTTGATAGCAACCTTAACGTCATGTGAAGAAATTAGTTCAATGTCGTCACCCCCTCTACCACTTCCTCTACAAAATTTCTTAAGATACAAAAATTTCTCTATCATCTAGAGTATCGCACGATTGGGCTTTATGCCCAATCGTACTCCTGTTATGTTTTTTTCATTGCACATGAAACACCTTGTGCACGTTAAACGCTTCGGTGTATAACAATTTTGGAACAAATTATTTTTTTTTCTATGTATATCAAATAGATGTATCAATGTGCAAAAACTTTGTATCTTTCACCAGAGCCCTAAAAAATTACTCAAAATTTTCGCCATTTTTGCTTACCACCTCCCTCACTTTACACACCCCAACTTAAATTTTTTACCAAAATTAAGAACTATATAGCTCTACAATCTGACAAATTTTTGATTTGATATCTGTAATCAATTTTGAGATATAATGATTTGTAATTTTGGAAAGTGCGCCATTTTTGAAATGCGTTTCCCCCCACCACTATAATGTCCACATATTATATTTTTTTTTCATATTTCGCTAATAAAGCTTAGTATACGTTTCAAGTTTCAATTACATAGCTTAAGAGACTGCCGAGCTATTGATTTTTAAGTGTTTTTCATTGTACCCCCTGACCCTCGCCCTTGCAATAATTAGCCTCTTTCTAAGCTGATTCTAGTGAATCTATTTGCCATTCTAATGCTCCCAATATATGAACTTTTGTGATTAGTAATTTAGAAGATATAATCATTCGGCCGACAATTTGTTCTTAGCCCCCCCCCCCTTTTCGGACGCCAATGGATAAAAAAATTTATTTATTTTTAAAGTTTGTCCCACAATCCTCTTCATACCTCTGTTGATTTTCAGCTTCTTGTCTGCATTCAAGGTGGAGCTATTAGCAAGTGAAGTTTTTGACTCTTTTCCTCCCACCCCCATTTTTAGGCTAATTTAGTCATGAAACGAGAAAAAAAAAAATTTCAGGGTAGCAAATTTTTTTTTCTGTGTTGATCACAATACTTTATTATTAGAATAATAAAGTAAAATTATTTGGAACCCTCCCCTTCCTTCCACCATTAACTGCACTTTTTCATGAAATACTCTAAACACATTTACCACGTACGTATAAAATTGATCGAGCTGAAATTGTGCACTAAATATTTGTTTAAAATTATTAATAAAGTAAAAAAAAAAAAATTAGACGATTAGCCTTACTCCTTCTACCCCCTCCCATACAATCTGACACAATTACTCAACTCAACAAAAAGTTGATTTTACTGAAAAGTGTAAATGCTACTGATCTGCAATTTAAAATATGTCAAAAGCGTGATGCTTACAGGTAGTTATTTCTGAAAAATTCATTAAGAACTCGCCCCTCTTTCTACCACCTCCCATACAAACTGCACAATTTCACTAAATCCAATACATTTATTTTCTCAGTACCTATTAAATCGTTGAACCCTAAATTTGTTCAATATCATCACTCTTTCTACCACTTCACCTACAAAATTGCTTAAATTCAAAAAATTTCTCTTTCATCTAGAGTATCGCATGATTGGGCTTTACGTTCAATCGTAGTCCTATTATATTTTTCTTATGGCACCTGATTTACCTTTCATTTCCTTCGTTTATTCTTTAATTCTTTTTCGTTATTTTTTCATGTTCACGTTTATTTTTCTCACATTCTTTCTCTTTAAAAACCGCTTGACATCTTGCAGAAGTATTACAAAAGGTATATTCCCAGGTATGATCCGTCCTTTTCTTTTAGTTGTTGATGGCCATTGCAATATATCTGCCATGGGAATCTGAGGATCTAGCTGTCATGCAATTCGTTTCTATAATTATGTTATGTGAACTTAAATGTTCAAGCGAGGAGTTCACTACTCTTCATATTCGACTTGATAAGTTAGTTTTCGCGGTTTGTGTTCTCGGAACTTAGACGTTTTTTTCACCTATAAAAAAACTTGGAACTTAGACGCTCCTTTCACTTCTGTCTGTCTGTCTGTCCGTCTGTCTACAACGTAACTCTCAAACAATTTGAGCTATCGTGCTGAAATTTGTTGTGTGTCATTTTTAGTGAAAAATTAACTTTAAGTTCGTGAACGGGGTACATTCCCCCACTTCTTTTAACCCTCCCATATGAATTTCATGGAATTTTGAAATTTTAAGAAATTTATTTATCTTTGAAACTGCTTCAGGTATCGACTTGAAATTCGGGTCAAAGTATAACAATTTATATATCATTAATATCACAAAATATTGATCAAATTTCCTCACTCTGTCTAACCCCTCCCATACAAATGCACAATTTTCAAAAACGTATTTATTCGATTTTCATTGGAGCTAGCGAAGATGAATGAATTTTTGCCAGTGTTAATTTCCTTATAATTGCAAACAGTTTTTAAAAAATCATCGACTTCACTTCACTCCTTCTACCGCCTCCCATACAAATTTCACGAAATTTTAAGATTTTAATGAAATTATTTTTCTCCGAAACTGTCAAATTAGAAGTAACATTGACGACGACAAATTTTGTTTTTATCCGTATATGTACTCCTTCTATTACTTCCCATACAAATGCATAATTTTGGTAAATACACTATAACGATTGCGACCGTGAAATGAAGCACTATAACATCCAAATCTTGGGCTTGAGCGAGGTCAGGTGGACAGGATCAGGAGAAGAACGAACCCCTAGCGGAAACACTATTCTGTACATTGGCCCTGAAAGTGAAGCCAGAAATGGCGTGGCGTTCGTCCTTACGCCGAGAGCGAGAAACAGTCTCATTAGCTGGGAACCAATCTCGGATAGGATTATCGTCGTCAGGCTCAGGACCAGTGTCAGAAACGCTACGCACCAACTAATACCGCAACATCTGGTGACAAAGAGGAGTTTTATAGCCAACTGAGTGCCACCTTCGAACGTGTTCCAAGAGGTGATATTATTATCATCTCGGGAGATATGAACGCCCAGGTTGGATCAGACAACACTGGACTAGAACACGTCATGGGGAGGCATGGTGACCCTTGGGTCGACGCTTCACGACCTTGGATTAAGAGACCCGAAAACGGCGAATTATTTGTGGAGTTCTGTAGTACTCGGCAAATGGTCATCGGAGGGACCCTTTTTCCACACAAGAGTCATCATAAAACATCTTGGGTTTCCCCTGACGGTGTTACTCAGAACCAGATCGACCATTTTGCTATAAGTCGCCGATGGAGAAGATGTCTCCTCGATGTGCGAGCGAAACGTGGAGCTGACGTGGGGAGCGATCACCACTTGATGGTTGCCTGCTTGAGATTGTGTACAGCAGCTATCCGACGACCACAAATTCTTCAAATGAAGCGCAAGCTTAATGTGGATAAACTCAGAGATCCCAACAAAAAACTCGAATACACCACCATTCTACGCGAAAAGTCATCCACATTGGGTGAACATGAAATGCGCACACTGGACGCCAATTGGGAGGCAACCAGAAACACTTTTCTAACTAGTGCTGAAGAATCTGTGGGATATGCGCAAAGCGGTGAGAAACCCTGGATGTCGCAAGACACATGGGACAAGGTTGACAATCGGAAAAAAGCCAAATTAGCAATCATCTCTCAACCCGATGTCAACCAACGAACGCCCGACTTGAGGCAGAACTACCGCGATGCTCATATACAGCTTAAAAAGGCTGTTAGACGCGACAAGAGAAAGGCCATTGAAGATCTGGCAAACAAGGCAGAATCTGCGGCTTACCTTGGGGATATGGGTTCACTATTTAAAATCATGAAACAGTTGACGAACAGGAATTTCACCGCCAACCACCTGGTGAGAGATGTCAACGGAACTCTCCTTAATATGAGTGAACACCAGTTGCGACGATGGAAGGAGTACTTCTCTGATATTTTAAACATCTTGTCAGATGAAGATATTCCGGAAACAGAACAAATTCCAAACATCCAACCGCAACAATCCTCTATTAGGGACGATCCCCCAGATAAGGAAGAGATAGTTTCCGCCATTCGGTCAATGGCGGGAAAGAAAGCTCCAGGTATAGACGGACTACCAACCGAACTCCTCAAAGCGGACCCGGAAATAACAGCCGATATACTCCTCCCACTCTTCACTAAGGTGTGGAATGATGGAAGATATCCGACTGAATGGAAGGAGGGCGTCATTGTGAAAATTCCGAAGAAGGGCGACCTTCGGGATTGTGGCAATTGGCGTGGTATATGTCTACTTACTGCCGTATCAAAAATTATGGCTAAAGTAATTCTCAATAGGATTAGTGATGTCGTCGAGAGCACTCTCGAAGTTTATCAGGCTGGATTCCGTAAAGGGTCGTCTTGTACCGACCACACAAATACCCTACGGATAATATTAGAGCAGTCAGCCGAAATGGGTTCGCCACTACATCTCATGTTTGTGGACTTCGAGAAGGCTTTCGACAGCGTTAAGTGAGATTACATATGGAATGCTTTGCGTAGGAGAGGTATTCCAAATAATGTCATAGCTATGATTAAAGAATCCTACGAAGATGCAAGGTGTCGCGTCTTGCATAGAGGAGAGCTGTCCGAGAGCTTTCCTGTGCGAACGGGTGTCAGACAAGGCTGCATATTATCACCAGCCCTGTTTCTGGTGGTAATAAATGACATCTTGAAAGCTGCACTGGAAGGTGGGGAAGGTAAAGGTCTTCAATGGAGACTATTTAACATCTTAAGTCACCTTGATTATGCTGATGACGTGTGTTTGCTTGCACATACCCGTTCGGACTTAGAGTCAAATGTTCGCTCGTTGCATTCTAAATGCAAAGAGGCGGGACTGAAAATAAATGTGCGTAAAACCAAGTACATGCACATGGGCTCGAACGCAAGCACACCGATTGTTCTTGATGGACAGGATGTGGAAGAGGTGCAAGATTTTTGCTATCTCGGAAGCATTGTCAGCATGGACGGCGGAGCCGAAAAGGATGTTGAGGCTCGGCTAAATAAAGCTCGTCAGGCCTTCGGTATCCTTTCCCCTTTCTGGAGGTTAAAAGAGATCTCCCTTCGCACGAAGCTGCGAGTTTTTGATGCATGCGTCAAATCCGTGTTGTTATATGGTTGTACTACGTGGAAAGTGACCGTTCGACTTACCAAGAAACTACAGACTTTCGTAAACCAATGCCTCCGACGCATTTTAGGAATATTCTGGCCAGAAGTGATCTCCAACGACGAACTTTGGAGTACAACTCGCCAGACTAAAATAGGTATTGAGATTCAACGGCGAAAGTGGCAGTGGATCGGTCATACTTTGAGGAAACCAGAGCAAAACATCGCAAAACAGGCTCTGGATTATAATCCTCAAGGAAGACGTCGGGTTGGTCGACCATGTAACACATGGAAGCGAGCAGTTGAGCAGGAGGCCAGAGGAATAAACAAGTCCTGGCAACAGCTTAAAGCCGATGCGCAGGATCGCGCCTTGTGGAAGAGAGTTGTTTCTGTCCTATGCCCCTATAGGGGGTCTTAACAGGAATTTGATTGATTGCCATTAAAACTAGAAAAAGTACAAACTTAAAATTTAACCAGAATTTGTCCTTTAATAATTGCAATATATAAAAAAAATGATTAGCTTCGCTGCACTCCTTGTACCCCCTCCCATACAAATATTTATATTATAAACTAGCAAATACCCGCAACTTCGTCCGCGTAAATATCGATACAATGTGCTTTTCATAGTAATGTACGGTATATTTCATATATAATCTGCTTACACTAATTTCTGCGAAAAATGTTACCCCGTTTTAACCCTTACATATTTTCTTGAGAGTTCAGCACTTTTTATGTTCTATTCCAAAAAATTTCTGCGAACTAAATTCTAGAAAAGAAATCACTATTAGTGTAAGGCCTCTTTGTATACAATGTTATGTGTTTTGTTAGTATCGGAAGTGTAAATTATTAGATTGGAGGAATCACTGACTCTTGAGCAGGCTACGTATAATTGCCCATGAGTAAAGCAATTTTTACTTAAAATTAAAATATAATTCTAAGTACAGCAATAGATTTTGCACTTAATTTCAATTAATAACTACACTGACACACTTACCAAAATCAAAATATAATATTAAAACGCAGCAATAGATTTTTCTCTTAATTTCAATTAATAATTATTTGTACGTATTTTAACTTCCTTTACTTAGAATTACTCACTGACAAAAATCAAAATATAATGTCAAAAATCACCAATAGACTTTTTCATTTATAGACGATCAACAGCATATGATTGAAAAAACTGAATTGGATAAACTTTCTATGTTTTTGTCATAAGCAGCACTTGACGTTTGACACAATACACAATACATACTATATAGGTATAACGAATGAACCCAGCGAGAAGTCGTACCCACTAAGCACTTTAAAAACCGTAAAAAATATGGTATTTCCCTAAGGTGCGGGTAGAAGGAGTAAACCTAATTGGTTTGTTTTTTTCTGACATTAATAACAATGCTAATTAAGGATTTAATACAAAATCTTAGCTCGATCAAAGTTATACGTACTGAGAAAATTGGAGTATAGTATTTCATGAAAAAGTTTAGTTTGTATGGGAGGTGGTGGAAGGAGTTGGGGGATTCAAACTATTTATATACTTGAAGATTGTATTTATAATAGAAATAATATATTTTAAATTTCAAATTAATAGCTTTCATAGTTTCCATGAAAATTTGATTATTATAAGTTTTTGAAAATGAGTCACTTGGTATGGGAGGGGGTAGAAGGCGTGAGGGGAGAAAAAAAAAACCTAAAGCAGATTACTCCCAGAGGTAGAGCTAATAATCTGTGAAAGTTTCATTGCAATCGGTGCAGCCGTTTTTGCGTGAAAGCCGGAAAGACAGACAGACAGACAGACACTACAATTATATTTATATGTATAGATTCAATAAAAGCATTTCTCCTTCGAATATATGAGAGCTATCAACTTTCAAATTGAAACAAAGCATGGTGATAAGAATGTTGATAAAAAGTTTCAAAATTATATAAAACCCTCCAATTTCCCTACCACCTCCCATACAAATGCACCAATTTCAGGAAAACCATGAAAATAATAAAAACTTAAAATTTTAAATTTAACGCGAATGATTTTGAATGCCACGTTCGATGTCATTTACAAAAATTTAACACTTCCCCCCTCTGCTGCTACCACTTCCCATACAGAAGTACAATAAACTATTCGAAAGAATTTGAGATGACATATTTTCCGGTACATTAAACTCTTTCCCATTTCATCTAGAGTATCATGTGTATGATTGAACTTTGCGCCCAATCATAATTCTGTTATGTTTTATTTCCAATTAGGCTTAGGTGTAACTTAGAAGAACTAACTTTCGGCTTTAGTTGGTTTGCCTTTTATAATCTTCTAAAAATCCAATCTCTACTGAAATAGGTTTTGTTTATGAAACCGATGATGCAGTTTATGCAGAAAGATTCTCGGTGGTATGTTTATGCTTCCGTGATACCTTTTGGAAGTAAAAATATCGCGTATGGTTCTCGTAATGTCATCTCATCTTGTTGCGTTGTATGTGGGCTTGTAACTCTTGTCTTATCTCTTTTATATTCCTTCATGAGAATGTGATCAGTTAAGCTTCCTTCTGATTGGGTATTAGGAGTCACCGTGTTCCCTTCTGCTCCGTTAGAGTTAAGGATATTTTCTTTATTATAATCTGAAACTTCAAAAGTAGGGAAATCCACAATCTCATAATTAATCTTTCTACTTTGGTTCTCGGGTAGAGAAGTTGGATAAGAGACACTATACATTTTCAGTAGAACACTCTCATTCTCGGTGGGATCAGAACCTGTTAAATAAATGTTTTAATTTTTCTTAAAAATGTTGTCTCCTAAAATATTCTTGACATCGTTGGCGTTGACGACGTTGACTACTCCCTGAGGTGTACCCAAGCATTTGGGAAAATCAGTGGAATCCGAGTTCCATGGCACAGGACCACATGCTCTGAATCCGTTTATTAAGGTTTCAGGTTTTAGGTTTTAAAAATGTATTAATGGCCATTTTAACAATTGCTGCAATTTTTATTTTTTTTGGGATGGCTAATTTGCAATTTGCTTACAGCTTTTTTTCAACCATATTTTAAGGGGAAGCATGCGACGACACCAACTGGCTGAAGCACGCGGGTGGCATTTGGCTAGAGGGATCTTAGCACTATCCCAATTTTAGAACAAAGTTGGCTGACTTGGTGGGTGAGATGGCTCCGATTCACAAACAGAACGATAGGAAGTTCTTTCTCAGAGCTCTTGAGGTAAGGTGCGAATATTTTTGCAATGATCTCGAAAAAGGGTTTCAACCCTCATCCATCCAGACTCGCTTAGACCGATTCCCCAGTTCCCGGGGACTGATAAAAGAATGTTCTTCTTCTTCTATGGTAAAACCATCCTCGGTGGTACAGTCACACCAGATGCTGAAAAGCTAAACATGACTGCAAACGCTTTTCTATCTTTGCCTAAGTCTATCTCGAAAACATTTTGTTGGACTTTTTTTCCTAGACTTTAGGATTTTAAGAATTTAATAAAAATGTTGTTTCGTCTGCATTGAATACCCGATTCGAATATGCTACAGTACATGTTTTGCGCCTTTTTCTTCAAGCAGCTGTTCTTGGCCTTGAGAACCAATTTCTTATATTTTCTTCCGACACACATGCGCTGGCTATACGTTCAGCAATACCAGGTTGACGTTTGAGGAAAGCCCACATCCAGCCAGGTCTCGGCTTATTGTATTTCAAAAGAGTTTTCTTTTTGAGTTGATCATTTAAAAATTCTTTAAGACTTAGAGAGACTTCAAGTCGACGTTTCAGAAATCCCTTTCGCATGTATTTTTTAAAGCATTTTACTAAAATATCTTTTTCCTCTTTAGTTCAAACGCTTTCTGGTCCCTTCCCAGGTATTTCTAAATTTTGTCAACAAACAGTAGTAGAGAGTTGAACGTGTAATTTGAAAAGCCTTTGCGGCAGCGTTTTTGGACATTCCCTTTTTAATAGCTTCAAAAGCCGCCCGAACTTTACATTCGCGATCCTCCATACTCTTGAAACGAATCAAAACCATTTCTTTTACTTTAAGTGTGAATTTCCGGCAGTGCCAACTACTACACTCTAGGTAATGCCAACTACTACATATTATCTCATATTGGCAGTGATAATTACTATAATTTTTGACAATGGTACTGAGAAGTGCAAACTACTGTTAAACGGGCTCATAACTCTAAAATACCAAATGGAGTTGAGTCGAAATAAATAAAAAAACGTATTCCATAATTAAAATGATTTTACCTAAAAATAATAATAATAGTAGCTGGCAACACCGGGTGACGAAATTAGAAATATTACGAATTTTGGAAGTAGTTGGCTCTAATTAAAAATAAATAGTATATTACATGCGAATAAATATAAATTAGTTAAATAAGTTATTTAGCAATTCGTTAACCATCTTTGAAGTAGTAAAGAAAATAATAAATATGAGCTTTATTTGTAATTCAAAATATGACTAAACCTTATAATTTTCTCTGGAGACGTCAGAATCAAACAATGTTCGCAGAATCATAGACTATATGTCATGTTATCTGAAAAAACGCAGCATAATTGCCAATAGATGTCTCTGCCACGACATTATTTTGAAGTTTCTTTTTCTACAAAATAAAAAAAATTGTGCAATGCTGTAGAAAATTATGTGTTATGGAAATTAAAACATCTGGAACGATTTTTGAGCAATTTATTTCAAAAACTGTTAGTTTTGAATATTTAAAAAATTAATTGCGCGTTTTTTGCTTAGTTAATGTCCAAATAAAGCAAAAAACTAACTTATATATAACCATTTATAAACAAATAACAGACAGACACTATAATTATATTTATACATACGTATAGATTGTGGATGGGCTGTTAGCCCTTCGCATAACCCTCTATCTACGAAATTTCATTACAGATATATCCCTGCAGGCTGCGAAATATACGTCTTCCATGATTTGATCTTAAGACTTTCGCATTGTAAACCAACTGGCTAGCCACTAGGCTAAACTCAGATCAAACTAAAAATAACGAGTTCTAGTAAATAGTGTTACCTAAAAATTTAAACAATAATAGAAAAAATTATAAATAACTACATACAAAAATTTGTACAATATCGTACATATAAATATAATAAAAATTAAATTCAAAAGTGTTGATCCTTTGAAATTTCAACTTAACTGTTATTGAATTGTATTTATCGAATGTTTGATTTCTAGCAATTGTAAACACAATAATTTCTATTGTATTAGACTTCTCCAATTCGAATACTACTGCGTCGAGATAATGTTCACCCCTACTCCAAAACTATAAACTCCTCCTCGAAATCCCCTACTGGAAGTATAAGTCCTTTTCGGGACCTAGCCTGGAGCATTGGAAGAATTCTGAAATACGCATGCGACTCTCAGCTTCACAATGTGTACGAATTTGAACTTCATCGCACTTCAGTAGCTGAAAACTGTCCGAAATGGTTTCACGTCCTGAGGGATAACCCTAATTTTTAATTCGATAATTTCTTTCGTCGTATTGAAACCTCGTTTAGGGATGGTTTTTATCAATTATTCACGTTAATTTGTTTATTTCTGTTTTTATGGAGTCTCATGATTATTTCATATTGTCATTAGGTCATTAGAGCAAAGGCGTTATCGGTGAAAGGAATTGACACGAGCCTGTTAAGGACGTTCAGCTCTAGGTCCCGAATTTGATCCTTATGAGCGTGGATGAAGGAGCGGGAAAGGGTTGCTGGCTTGTACAAACGTATTATGCAATTTGCTATCCGGTGCTAATGGGATAGCGATAGTGGTCGACTGATAAAGAAATAAAAAAATGCAGGAAATGATAATAATAAAAAAGGACGTATTGTCGATTATCAACCTTGGGAAGAAGCTTTCAGAGCTATCGAAACAATTACGAGGCTTAGTATGGGCGCATTGAAATAGGAATATGGTCGATTAGGGGATGTTCTGTGAGTAGGAATGGAATACACTTTTGCGTGACTTGGTTTACTATCGCAACAATTGCGCTATTGTTCGGAATCTTTCAGCGAAGCTTATTTGTATGATGTACACAAGCGCTTGGAATGGGTCAAAAAAGATATAAGTCCATAAGAACTGGCCGATAGATATAGATATTTCATATGAAGCTGGCCAGGACAGGCCACCTTCCTGGCCATTAGCTCCATGATAATTATCTGATGTTCTACTTAGGTACCTTGGGTAATTTAGGTAACGGCTGTTCGCTGACTGATAATAATTTGTACATTAGTTCCATTGCTTGTTCGTTTACTGTGGGTAACACATTAACTTTATTTTTATTTTAAAGCAATACATACTCGTACATACAAGTGTATGTATATCAGGATGACATACGAGCATTACGTAGTTTATTTCTCGTTTAATTTTACCAAACTCCCTTAATTTTGCATTTTATTGTATGCTATACGCTCGGCGTGAATTTAATTCGTCCTGTGGCAATTTTATGGCTTTGTCTACAGACTCCCATTTCCTGGAGGTTCCTGCATCAAAATGTGTTTTATTTACGACGAATGCAACCATAATTTAAGCTCTAACCGCAATTCGTCTTTGTCAGTTATACGAAATATACGAGTGTGCGACGACGAATTCGTAACTCTTTGTCTTTCGCGAAAAGTCGTTTTTTTTCTGTACTGAGTGCACAAGATATTTTTTTAAGTTTAACATTTTGTTTTTAAATTATGTAAAGTTGATTTTAATTCCAATTATATTTTGATTGTTTTTAAAAAGTAGGAATATTTATTTAATGAAACTGACTTAACTAAACTAAAATTGCGGGTAGGCCTATTCATACGTAGGCCTATTCGTAGATAACATAGAAATTTACCAAGAAATTATTATATCTTACTTTATTACATTAATAACAAAACATTGTATAGGAAATATAGTACAATAGGAAAAGATAGCCTTGATATCTACTTAAAAAGTCGGGCGCAACTTTATTATTTTTGGGACAAGTTGACGATACGTGGGAAGACAATATGCAGGTTAAGATGGATAGGGAAGACTATGTAAATGGGAATTTTAGGACAGAGCTGTTGTCAATTATTTAACACTTAACTGCAATTACGATCAATAGCTCCAGTACATAGAATCAATATTTCAGTCGTTTATATATGCAAGTTTGGAAGGGGGAGGGTGTGAGATAGAAAGGGATGGTTACATGTCAATAATTTTTTACTTGATTACTCGAATCACGCTAAAAATTTGATGTAGTAAGTAAATTCTACGAAGTTCTCGGAGGAGGTAAGGGAATAGCAAAATTTTTAATGCAGTTTTGTTCGGTTCGTACAAAATTTCAAGTTCGTTGCTTTTAATTTGTTGGTTATTAGTTGATTTATTGAAATTGATCGAAATCATACTTTTGAATGGGAGGGGGTGGAAGTACAAAGGGAATTTCGAAACTTTTGATGCATTTTTATTTGAAATAATTTTGGAAGTATTTGTACAAAATTTCAAGTTGATAGCTTTTAATGGTTTGGTGATAATCGATTTCTTAAAAATTGCCGAAAAAATACTTTTGTATGGGAGGGGGTAGAAGTCTTGGAGGTATTCGACTAGTTAATATCTTAAACTTTTAAGATTTTTTTTTAAAATAAATTTTACAAATTTTAAAGTTTGTAACTTAAAATTTCACTCGAAAGTTTTTGTTTAAGCTGATTCTGGTGTATGCCACCTTTTTTCTTTTTTTTTCTTTTTTTTTTCTTTTACAATGGCACTACACCCCAAATCGGGCCTTGGCCTCCTGACCTTCAGGTTCCTTAACATTTTTCATTATTTATTGTGCAAAGGTTGTTAGACCATCAACACAACCCTTCTATCTCCGAATTTTTCATTTTCGTAGATTGAGGTGGCCAAGGTATACCCAAGCAGGCAGTGTGCTGGAATTATGCGTCGACCGGGATTTGAACTCACGACCTTCGCATTGTATACCAACACGCTACCCTCTAGGCTACACCCTAGCTAATGGTTCCAAAATATGAAGTTTTTATGGTAAATAATTTTGATAATCATTTAAAAAAAAAATTCGGCGGCAATTTGTTTTTAGCTTCCATTTTTCGGACTACAATGGATAAAAATTAGATTTTTTTAGAGTTTCTCCCACGACCCTCTCTATACTTATGCTGATTTTCAGCTTCCTGTCTGCATTCGTAGTGGAGATTTGAGCAAGAGTAGTTTTTGACTATTTTCCTCAACTTGCATCCCCCTTCCACTTGACACTCCCAAAATTTAGATAATGGATCTCAAACCAATCGAAAATTCACTCAAAAACGAATATTCTATCTTTAACGGTCTCGGAGATATGAGTCCATATGTACAGCGTACAGCAAACGGCGTCTGGACAGATGGAATTTTTTTTGCATTTTTAGACTAATTTAGTCATGAAAAGCGAAAAAACAAACTTTCAGGACTGCAAGTGAATCCAATATTTTTTTATTAGAATAATAAAGTAAAAATTGTTGTGACATTTATATGAGAGGTGTAATTTTGGAATTTTCTGATCTTAAGAAATATTGTATGGGGAGTGGTAGAAGGGGTGAAAGCATCATCTGAAATTCTTTCAAATAGATAATAGTGCCTTTAATATGAGAAATGGTAGAAGCAGAGGAGGGAAGTTTGTAATTCTTGCATATAACATCCAAAATTGTATGCAAAATGCTCCGCGCTGAATTTGAAGTTTGTAGCTTTCATGATTTTCAAGAAAATTGAACAATGTTTTTATGACATTGGGGTTGTGGCAAAGGGAGTGCAAGATTTTGGAAGATTTTGAAACTATTTAGTAGTATCCTTGTCGTCATCCTTATTACCATGCTTTGTTCCAATTTTAAGATCGATAGCTCTCATATGTTCGAAGGAAGAATGCTTTTCTTGAATTTTTAACAAAGAAATTTTGTATGGGAGGAGGTCGAATGAGTGACGCGAAGTTGAAGTCTATTTCAACATTTATTATGAGACATATTCTGGCAAAATTTTCTACATTTTCTAAAATTTTGCATTTGTATGGATGGAAGAAGCAGTGCAATCAAAATTATTTGGTTTTTAAGATATTTGCATTATTGTGATATATTTTGGTAAGAATTTCAAGTCGATAGCTTTGACGGTTTTGAAGAAAAATAATTTAATCGAAATAAAGAAATTTTGTGTAATTTGTGTTTTTAATATTTTCAAAATCGGTTGTAATTATAATAAAATCTGGCGGAAATTCATTTTTTCTGTTTTGATAGTTGCATTTTTGAAAATTTTGTATTAGAGGTGAAAGAAGGAGTGATGGGAACGGATTAATATATTTTTGCGTTAATGATATTCATACATCATCATATTTTTACTTCATTTTCAAGCCGATACCTCAAATACTTTCGGAGAATAAACAATTTCTTTCAATTTTGAAATTTCATGAGGGTACAAGGAATAGGGTGATGTAACTCATTCACGAACTTAAGGTTTATTTTTTGCTTAAAATAACATAGAACAAATTTTAGCACGATAGCTCAAAGCGTCCGAGAGTTATGTTATAGACAGATGGACAAACAGACAGACGGTCAAAGTGTTTGAGCGGCAACAAATATTTGAGTACCCTTGGCGATTCTGTGCGAGCCTTATTTCTTAGCGTTACAAACGGTAAGGCAAATACAATATACTTTCTGATTTCTTCTATAGTATAAAACCAGGGGCCACCTTCTATAAATAAATATTTATACTTTAGATTGAATCTGTAACGCCAAGAAATAATGCTCGCACAGATGCGCCAAGGGTAGAGAAATTTTTGTTGTAGCTCAAAAATCAATCTCAAAACCGGATGTCCGTCCGTCAGTCCATCTGTCTGTCTGGCTGTGTGCTCTTTAGATTGAGACACGCTGAGCTATAAAGTTCAAATTTCGTACATGTCGTTTTTGACTGAAAATTGAGGTCATGTTCGTGAACGGGCCAAATTTTTACATCCCTTCTACTTCCTCTCATACAAAATGACTCATTTTCAAACATTTGCATTAATAAAATTTTCTTGGAAACGATAAAAGCTAATGTCTGGAAATTTAGATAATATTGTTTTTATCCTAAATGTCATATATGGAATAAAAATTATTTCAATCCCCCACTTCTTCAACCACCTCCCAAGCAAACTGTACTTTTTCATGAAATACCTTAAACCAATTTTCTCAGTACGTGTAATATTTGTCGAGCTCAAATTTTGCACTAAATTCTTAATTATCATTATGATTAAGATTGAAAAAATCAACAGATTAGCGGCACTGTTTCTACCCTCTCCCATACAAAATGACACAACTTCACAAAAAATCGATTTTGTTGAAAAGTTTGATTGTTACTGGTCTGAAATTTGATAGATGTCAATTTCATAGTATTCATAGTTTCCCTCAATCACTAAGGACTCCCCACTCTTTCTACCATCTCCCATATAAAATGCATATTTCCACTATATCTTTTCACTAATTTTCTTAGTACCTTTAAATTTTTGATACTTAAATTTTATATAAAACATTTTTGTAGCTACTGTGGCGTGATATGAAAAAAATTATTTGAATGCTTTCACCCTTCTACTACACCCCATACAACATTTCTTAAGATCACAAAAATTTCTATTTCATCTAGAGTATCATGTGTTATGTTTTTTTAAACGATATTACAACTAATACTGCAAGAGATTTTGTTTTGTATCGGCATATTTTTGAAACTGAAATTGATTTCCGTGAAAGCTCATTTCCATAATCTCATCAAGGAACCTTTCGTGATCCAATGCTTCTGACGGATTTTAGGGATATTATAGCCAAACGTTATCCCCAAGGATGAACTTTGTAGTACAACTGGGTATACTAAGACAGCGATCGAAATTCAGAGGCGAAAGTGCCAGTTGATCGGTCAAAATTTAGGAAGACCAGTTCAAAACATCCAACAGACTCTTCTTCTTAATCGGAGAAAAAACAAAAAAAAAAAAACTAGGGTAGATTCACTTCACTATATAAAGAAACTCACAATTCGAACCGTACAGGTTGCCGGTCACTTCAAAAGTGATCCCGCCTTTCCGCCGATAAGCACATTCCGACAGCTAGAACGAGGAAGATTTTTTTTTATTATATCGTATTCACTAACTAGTTAGCTTTATCTTATAAAAATATAAAAATATTAACGTCGCTGCGACCCAGCGTTCGAATGAATAAACCCCTGAAAAATATAATCCGGATAGTCCGTTGGCATATATTACTTGCATGAATTATTTTGTTGGGGATCATATCGTTCTAGCTGTCGGACATGCATCTTACGCATTAAGTTATACAACTATAATATTCTTTGGTTTTTTGGATAAGGCATCTGAACAGATTACGCGAGGGGGAATACGATCGGTCTTCCCGGAACAGCCCCAAGTTTGAAACTTAATTAAAGAAAAAAAATTTTTATATACACATATATATATATTTTTTATTATCGATGCTAAATTCTATTGTCATATTACATTTATATTTTTTTTTTGTGATAAAATATTCCCAAATATGTTGTGCGAAGGGCTAACAACCCTTTCACAATAAGTAATGAAAAATGTTAAGGAACCTGAAGGTCAGGAGGCCAAGGTCCGATTTGGGCTGTAGCGCCATTGTAGAAGAAGTTCAAAACATCTCCAAGAATACTCTGGATAATAACCCTCAACAGCGATGTCGATCATGCAGCGCGTGGAAATGAGCAGTAGAAAAGTAGGCCAGAGGAATAAATAATCCCTAGAAATAAATGGTGCTACCCAGGATCGCGCCTTGTGAACGACAACTATTCTATGCTCCTACAAGCGGTCTTAAAAGAAAATAAACTGCCAACAAGTCGGGCGAAACTTTATTATTCTTGGGACAAGTTGCGGATGTGTGGAAAGTCAATATGCAGGTTAGAGTGGTTAGGGAAGGCTAAGTGAAAGGGAGTTCTTGGGCAGGGCTGTTGTCAATTTAACAATATTTCATTCATTTCTGCAAGTTTGGGTTTTAATGAGGGGAGGAGGAGGGGTAAGGGTGGGTGGATGTTAATAGCTTTTTAATTAATTGCTTGAATCGCGTCCAATATCCTCTGTATGGAATGTGTTTCATAGACGAAGTTGCATAGAATTTTCATAGGATTCGGTGCATTTTACATTCACGAAACCAAACATTTGTATGGGAAGGAGTAGAGGAGGTAGGGGAATCGTAAAATTTGTGACGCAATTTTATTCCCTTTCTCTTGTAGTGTGCTTGTACAAAATTTCAAGTTCGTAGCTTTTAATTTGATGGTTATTAGTTGATTCAATGAAATAGGTTGAAATGATACTTTTGTATGGGAGGGGGTAGAAGGGCAAGCGCGATTTCAAAACTTTTAAAGGAATTTCATTTCAATTATTTTTATAAGTTTTTAGGCAAAATTTGAAATGGATAGCTTTTAAGAGTTAGCTGATAACTGATTTCTTAGAAATGCTCGAAAAAATAATTTTGTACGGGAGGGGGTAGAAGGGGTAGAGGAATTGCAAAATTTGTGACGCAATTTTATTTTCTTTCTTTTGTAAGCTGCTCGTACAAAATTTCAAGTTCGTAGCTTTTAATTTGTTGGTTATTAGTTGATTTAATGAAATTGGTCGAAATCATACTTTTGTATGGGAGGGGGTAGAAGGGCAAGTGTGATTTTGAAACTTTTAAAATAATTTCTTTGCAAATATTTTTATAAGTTCTTATGCAAAATTTCAAATGGATAGCTTTTAATAGTTAGGTGATAATTAATTTCTTAAAAATGGTCGAAAAAATAATTTTGTATGGGAGGGGGTAGAAGTTTTAAAGGTATTCGACCAGTTAATATTTTATACTTTTAGGGATTTTTTTAAATGTATTTCCCAAATTTTCAAGTTTCTACCCTAAAATTACATCCAAAAGTTTTCAGTTTTCGTGTTTTTTTCGTTGCACTTGAAACAGCTTGTGCCCATTAGACCGGGGTGGTCGGTTCATAACAATTGTGGATCAAATTATTATTTTTTTTCTATGTATATCAAATAGATGTATTCACATGCAAAATTTAAAGTTTCTATCTTTGAGCAGAGTCCTAAAAAATTCACTCAAAATTTTCGACATTTTTGCTTACCACCTCCCTCCCTTTACACCCCCTAACTTAAAATTTTTATCAAAATTGTAAATTATGTAGTTCTATAATCTGACGAATTTTCAATTCGATATCTGAACTCAATTTTGAGATATAATGATTTCTAATTTTGAAAAGTGCACCATTTTTCAAATGCTCCCCATTTCACCCCACTACTATTATGACCAAATTTTATATATTTTTTGTATTTCGCTAGTATAGCTTAGTATATGTTTTAAATTTCAATTACATAGCTTAAGAGATAGTTGAGATATTAATTCTTAAGTGTTTTTCCTTGCACCCCCCCCCCCCCCCCCCGACCCTTCCCCTTACAATAATAAGCCTATTTCTAAGCTGATTCTGGTGGACCTATACGCCATCTTAATTGTCCCAAAATATGAATTTTTTATGGTAAGTAGTTTCGAAGATATAACCATTTCAAAAAAAGATTCGGCCGACAATTTGTTCTTAGCCCCCCCTTTACGGACGCCAATGGAGAAAAAAATTAAATTATTTTTGGAATATGTCCCACAGCTCTTTCTATACGTGTGCTAATTTCCAATTTTTTTTTTTTTTCTGTGTCGATCACAATACTTTATTATTAAAATAATAAAGTAATTGATTAACTGTGGCTATGAATGATAATTGAGTTTTCAGTTTAAATTTAAGGTTACACTTTCTGTTTACTTTTTCCAGCTTGTACTATTGTTCATTCAAAGAACGTATATAAAACAAATCGTGATAATCAAAAACTAATTCCACTCTTTTCAACTTTGTCAACCAAAATCGGAATAATACCAAAAAAACTTTTGCATACTGAATGACATAAAAAAGTTGAAAACACAAAATTTAAAACCTCTTCAAAATCAATGACAAAAAAACAAAGTTTTTTTCAACTCAATTGTAAGCACTTGAATTTAGAGAGAAAACGAATACGAATGAAAAAACTAGATAGACGTAGTTAAATGAATCGAATTCGTTACAAGCGGATACAATTTCGAAAGCCAAGAAGGATCTCCAGGATAACATGACAAAGCCCATAAAACCAAAAGACAAGAGTTGTTTTTTGGGGATTCAGTCAATAGACTTTCAATATGTTCTTCTGTTAAGTCAAGAAGTAAATTCCTTCCTTTTTTCACTTTTCGAATAACTTCCTTTAAAACAGGAGAGAAAAAACATACAGCACCTCCCCCCATCTCTTCTTTGCCAACAACAACACTTGCGCTACAAGGACTTCAAATCGGCTTCGAAAATACGAAAAAAAAAAAATCCACCCAATTTCAGTTTTCCAAACTCAATTCAATAAAGGATGATTTGATTTGATGTGTTAAAACTTGAACTTGTTAGTGTGACACACCCAGCTCTTTTGCTAGATGACAGCGATGTAATTCCAAAAAGTTCTTTAGGTGAAAAGCTTGTCCTTTATGGCTGAGGAGACCCTCAGTAATGAAGAACCTCTTAACAACTTAACTTAATATTTTTCTCTCACACTGATGAACACTTACATTCATGTGTGTACACCTTCGCACATAAAACGTATATGCTGGAAAGCATGAAAAAAAAAAATCAAATCGGCTATCAGTCCCTTTGTTTAGGTCAGTCGTCCTTTAAAGATAGTCCAGCTGGAAACAAAAAATAGATGATAAGAACAACACCCGTCCTGCAATCTGTGTAATATGATGATATTATCCTTAAGGGGTAGGTGGCATGAAGGTTTCGTGTATTGTAATAAAAAAAGTTTTTCCTGTACGTAATTTATCTGACCATGTGACATTATCACATCTTTATAGGCTCAGACTGTCTTTACTTGAAACGCTACGGCTTGATGCCAGCAGCTGTGGCCTCCTTAAGGGAAATCAATGGAAGTTTTTCTTCCTTCCTTGTTTCGTTAGATGAAAATTTTTGCGTTGGTCGAACAATAATGCTACACGATTTTAGTAACGAACTTCTTTTTGTGGCGATCGGCTATATGTTAACCTTTAATAACGTCACAAATAAATAGCCTATTGTTGAAGATATTTTGTTAAGACATAGAGAGTATGTTTGCAAACAAAATATTTTTATTTATTTTTATACTCTAGATGAAATCTGAGAGTATTATAACTTTGCTCTAAAGTTTGTAACGATAAGGCTCGTAGAAAAAAATGAATGATACAGAAGTTAATATTATCACTCAAAAATCTCAAAACCGTATGTCCGTCTGTCCGCCCGTCCGTCGGTCCGTTCGTGTGTCCGTCCGTCCGTCTGTTCGCTCTCAAGCTTGAGAACACGTTGAGCTAGAACGCTCAAATTTTGTATACGTTGTTTTTGACAAAAAAGTAAGGTCAAGCTCGTGAACGGGCCAAGTCGCTCCACCCCTTCTACCCCCTCCTATATAAAATGAAGCATTTTCGAGATTTGACAATAAGCCGATTTTCTCGATAAGCTTAAATGCTATTGAACTGAAATTTGGAATATATTATTTTTATATCAATTTCAATCTACGGTAAAAAATTTATTTGAATCCCTCTACTCCTTCGAACTCCAATTTTCCATGAAATACTACCAACAAATTTACTCAGTACATATACAATTTATCGAGCTGAAATTTTGAACAAAGTATTCATTTAGAATTCTTAGTAAGACGAAATAAAAATTAGATGATACTCCTTCTAACCCCTCCCATACAATATGACACAATTTCACAACTTTCAAAGAGTCGATTTTCTTGAAAAGTGTGAATGCAACTGATCTGAAATTTAAAACATATCAAATTCATGATGATTATAGTTGTTTCTAGAAAAATCACCAAAAACCCCCCCTCCTTATACCACCTCCCATACAAATCGCACAATTTCACTAAATCCAATGCACTAAATTGCACAGTACCTATTCAATTTGTCAAGCTTAAATTTGGTGCAAAACATTTTTATAGCCACTCTAACATGATGTGAAATAAATTAGTTCAATGCTGTCACCTCGTCCATCACTCCCCACACAAAAATTCATAAGATCACAAATATTTCGATTTCATCGGAAGTATCATATGATTGGGCTTTACGCACAATCGAAGTCCTGTTTTGTTTTTAAGCTTAATGTCATTTAATTTGGGCTTTTCTTAATTGACACAAGCTACAACTATTCACATGTCCTTAACGCTCTTCAACACGTATATGATCTTGAATCACGGAGATGATTTGATCACGAACCTGTCCCGTACAAATGTGAGTATCATGGTTTCATTCTTAATAATTTATGGTTCTGATTCCAACAAAATACAAAGCATTGTTTTCAAAGAGCCAATAAACTAAGCAGATTATTTATCCGACATAATTTACTACTAACTACATTCTCAAAAAATGTTTATTTTGGGATTCTTACGCGGACATCGCTAGTACTACATAAGTCATTAAATTAAAATTAAGGGGGTTCCTGAAACTTTCCCTTGTGGTACTCCGTATTCAAACGATTTGTTTTCAATTAGCACCTCAAGTACCATATTGTTATGGATCTGGCAAAACCGTCGATAGTTCTGGAAAATACAAGAACAGTATCCCCTACTGTGTAAAACGCCATCTAGAACGTTCTAGCAAACACTCGATGGAACTTGAATAGTCTAGACACACACCTAAAACCGCCTGACGGAAGCTTCCAGAACTAGGGAGATTTGCTATAAAAAGCACGGAGCTGTCAGCAGCCAGTCAGTCATTCAGCGACATCTGAAAGCGAACGGTAGTGAAAGCGATAGAAAGTGAAATATCGGTAGTATTGCCAGATAGAGCGAATAAAGTAAAAGTGTGAATTAGTTAAAGTGAAAATAAATAAATTATCCATTGTTTTTAAACGAATTGCGTTTCTCTTGAAATCCCGGCGAATCCCTAGCTCGCAACAATTGGTGTCAGAAGTGGGATTTCAAGGATAAATTCGGGTTAAAAATCGCGATTGAAATTGAAATTCTCGAACGGATAATTTTGTGAGAGCGGAAAAGTGAAACTAAAATTCTCGAACGGACAGTGAGAATTTTGTGAAATCGAATATTCTCGAGTGCTCTAATGAACAGTGACTTTAATTAGCGAAGTAAAATCGCGGAACTAAAATTCTCGAACGTACAGTGAGAATTTTGCGAAATCGAATAGTCTCGAGTGATTTAGTGAGCAGTGAAGTAAATTTAAGTGAATTCGAATCGCGGAAAAACTGGAAATAATCGGAAGTGAAAATGCCGCGTTATCTAAAGGACTTAAAATTAACGGAGCTGAAGGAAGAGCTCAGTAGACGCGAGTTATCTACGACAGGGAGCAAGTCTGAACTTGTCAGCCGTATGATCGAAACACTTCAGGCTGAGGGTGAGGATGCAGATAGTTTTGAGTTCCAAATCAAAGAAGTTCGTGGAGATGAGTGCTCTGGTACATCGGATGCTCTGACACAGTTAATGCAACAAATGATGAACAAATTAGAGCAACAATCAGTGGACATTAAACAACAATCAGCTGTGACAACGGACATGAATCGGAAATTAGACCAACAAAGTCAGCTGTCAGCGGACGTCAACCAAAAATTGGAGCTGCAAAATAATAAAATATGGGTAAGACAATAGAAGAAAACGTAGAGAAGAAACTTCGAATCTTCGAAGAACAAATTACGGAGAAGATATTGTTGCGAGCTAGAGGTTCGCCGATTTCAAGTAAAACACAATTCGTTTAAAAATAATAGATAATTTATTATTCGCAGTCTTTTTACTTAATTTTCACGTTAACTTAATTCGCCTTAAAACGCACTACCGATATTTCGCTTTCTATCGCTTTTACTACTGTCGCGTTCAGATGTCTCTGATTCACTAAGTGGCTGCTGACAGCTCCGTGCTTTTTATAGCAATTTCCCCTTTTGCTAGAAGCTTCGGTTGTGGATGCTTTCGACTATTCTAGATGATTCTAGATGGCACTTTATAGTTCTGTGGTGGTGGATGCTTTCGGGGTTATGTCTCGACTATTCAAGTTCCGTCGGGTGTTTGCTAGAACGTTCTAGATGGCGTTTTACACAGTAGGGGATACTAATCTTGTATTTTCCAGCAATATCGGCGGTTTTCCAGATCCATAACAATATCCGGGATTGCAGAAGAAGTCGAACGCCTAAAAAGGGACTACGATAACATGAAAGCGACTGGCGTCATCAAGACAGAACACGTTACGCACAAGGGTCTCAAAGCTACAATCTTCGATGGACAAACACCGTGAGCTATTTATAAGACCCAATTTGAGGCCGCCGTTAGAAACAACCATTGGAATGATCTGGAACGAGGAACAGCTCTTATATTGGCGTTAAGAGGTCCACCAGCAGAAGTTCTTCAAACGATTCCGCAGGAGCAACGACAAGATTTTTCAACGTTAGTCCAGACATTGGATCTTCATTACGGCAGTGACTACATGCGAGAGATCTACAAAATACGGCTGTACAATCGAACCTAAAAGAATGGTGAAACACTTCAAGAGCTGGCGCGCGATATTGAACGACTCACACTATTATTGCTTCCTAATGCGCAAACAGAGCAACGCAACGATACAGCTGTTTTCGCATTTAACAATGCTGTACAAGACAGAGAGCTGCAACAGGCGTTGAAACTGGCAGGTAAGAAAACGATTGGCGAAGCCTTAGTATATGGGCTGACGTTCGAAGCTGCCAAGCAAAGCTCGCGGAGCAACTATCGAGTCCGGGAAATAGTAAAAGAGTGTGTGTGTCAGAAAGCAGAGTACACCAAGCGGAGCGAAAGATTTGGTGCCCCCCGATGCTGGAATTGTGGACAGGCAGTACACTTGAGACTCGACTGCCGAAAAGCGACCAACTATTGTTCCGGCTGCGCTGCTAACCAATGCGAAGATAGAGATCGGGCAGGTAGTTCTTGGTCAAGAACTAGTCGTCAGAGTTCAAATCTTACACACGGTTTTGATAAAAGACGCCGGAGTCGATTGAAAACCCCGAGTCGGCAAGATCGATTGCAACAAGAGCAATACATCGGGAAAGTTCATGGAAACAAAGATAGACATTCGAATAAGGATCGCGAACGAACGGCTAGAAGTCGTGACGGTCAAGTACCTCATGCGAATAATCGTGACAAGGCCGAACATGAGAAGCGATGTGATCAAGAAGATCGCGAAAGGAGGAATGCGGGACTTAGAAAAGAAAGTAAACGTACTGCCAAGGAGGAGAAGGAGCGCGAAAAGGGCATGGAGAAAGAACGTGAACGTGAGAAGGAAAGAGAAGCCAGAAAAATCGTTCAGAGGATAACAACCGAACCAAAGGATGCATGGAATAAGCGAAAACTAAAATGAAAGTGGTACATCTCGACCGACTAACGAAGTACCATGGTGCCATTGAGGAAGTGAACAAATCTGTTTGGGACGAACAGGGACTAAGGAGAGGGTAATGTTATGGATCTGGCAAAACCGTCGATAGTTCTGGAAAATACAAGAACAGTATCCCCTACTGTGTAAAACGCCATCTAGAACGTTCTAGCAAACACCCGACGGAACTTGAATAGTCTAGACACACACCTAAAACCGCCTGACGGAAGCTTCCAGAACTAGGGAGATTTGCTATAAAAAGCACGGAGCTGTCAGCGACATCTGAAAGCGAACGGTAGCGAAAGCGATAGAAAGTGAAATATCGGTAGATAGAGCGAATAAAGTAAAAGTGTGAATTAGTTAAAGTGAAAATAAATAAATTATCCATTGTTTTTAAACGAATTGCGTTTCTTGAAATCCCGGCGAATCCCTAGCTCGCAACAATATGTTACTGATTGTCTTCAATTCTTGAAGTAGCTGATAATCCATTTTATATATGGAAGTTCAAAGTCCATACTATATAGTTAATAGTATCATGGATGCTACAAGTGCTTCTTAATCCGAATAAGTTAGGGTGTAGTCTAGTTGGTCTACAATGAGAACGTTGAGAGTTCAAATCCGCTGCCTGCCTGTATCATAGCCACTTCAGTCTGTGAAAATGAAAATTCGTAGAAAGAGAGTTGTGTGCTGTCGACCCTTTCACAATAACACATGAATGTTAAGGAACCTAAAGGTCATTGTAGAAGAAGAATTTGGTTATTTCCTGCAATGTCCTCTACTTGTCTGGTTTTTGATACTTGCAGGCTCTGGAAGTCTTCAGCTGTAATCTCGTTTCAAATTTAACAACGATTTTATCCTTTTGCCTATATTTTGGATGCTCGCTGCGTTGTTAAACAATAGCGCAGTGCAGACCATGTTGTCGTGTTGGTATTGTGGTGAAAGGTTGTAGATTTGCACCATGCTCTGCAGGTAACTCTGTTCAAAAATGTTAGCTTTGGAGTCAAGATTTGATGTTATTGGGAAATTTCAGGTTTTCAGCTTGAAGATTATTTCCTTGATCTGATCCCGCTTTACATGAAGCTACCAGTGTTCGACGCATGCATCGAATTCGTGCATGGTAGTACATGGAAGGTGGTCGATAAGCTTAACAAGAAGCTGCAAACTTTCGTGGAGTAATGTTCATTGTAGTTTCGTTTGGGAATATGCTGGGCAAGTGTTATCTGCAACAAAGAACTTCGATAAAAAATGAACAGACTAATATATGTAGGCATTAATGTTAAAAGGTGAATCGGCCACGCTTTAAAGGTTTTCGAAACAACCTTTGCATTATAATCCCATGAAAGACGTCGGGGTGGCTAGACCATACAAAGTGGTAGCTGAAAAGGAGGTCAGAGGAATAAAAAAGTCCTGATGATTACCAAGGCCCGATGCTTACAATCGCGCCTTCTGGTAAAAGAACTGTCTCTCTTCTGTAGAAGTCTTAACAGAAAATTGATTGATTTATATTCCTATAAATTTCCATAGGATAGTTGATAAATCAATCAGGGCATACGAAATAACACCCACATTTACGTACAAGTCTCATTATTTCACTGAAATTTAAAAAAATATAATTTAATTTCACTAATTTCGTATTAAAACATAAACTTCCTAAATTTAATGCTCTCAATTCATTTTCGACTGAATTAACATAAAATTCCTCTTTTGTAAATTTGCGATAAAAGTTTATATCAACGTTCCACATCACTTTTTTTCATCGATTGATTCGATTGATGAGCTTAATTACAGACATAATTCGATTGATTTTTATTTAATTAACGGTATTGAATTTAAATTTTGTTTCATTCATAATTTATCAACTTCATGGTGGTTCATAAAAAGTATTAAAAAAATAAAATGGAAAACAAGAGCTTAATGATTTTCAATAAAAACGATAATTTTCTGTAGAGAACGCAAAATTAGTTGAATTTTACTTGTTAAGTGTATATGAAAATCATATTTGATAAAATAAATTTAATTATGAATAAAATAAAGCAAATATTATTTTTGAAGTGAATGAAATTATTTTCCGTAATTAAAGAGATTGTTTGATATGGTTAGATGAACTATAAAATGAATTTAATTATGTTATTATTCTTCTCCGCGATTTTAAAACCTAACTGATACGAGAAACAGATATAGAGCCTCGGATACGGACGGATTATACGGTTACGAATTTTGGTATTCGAAAACGGACTATGGTTGGTGTCTGGAACGTTCGAACATTGACTCGGTCCATATATCGTCAATCGGTGGTCGACCGTTAAATGGAGCATTATAACATCCAAATCTTGGGCTTGAGTGAGGTCAGGTGGACAGGATCAGGAGAAGAATGAACCCCGAGTGGAATACCATTCTGTACGTTGGTCCTGTGCGTGGAGCCAGAAATGGCGTAGCGGTCGTCCTTACACCGAAAGCGAGCAACAGTCTCATAAGCTGGGAACCAATCTCAGATAGGATTATCGTCGTCAGGCTCAGGACCAGTGTCAGAAACGTCACAATTATGCAGTGACTAATGCCGTAACGCCTGGTGACAAAGAGGAATTTTATGGCCAACTGAGTGCCACCATCGAACGTGTCCCAAGAGGTGATATTATTATTTTTTTAAGGCACCGAGTATAATTTAGGGGGTCACCCTTTAATACTTACTTACTTACGATGGCGCTACAGCCCAAATCGGAGTTTGGCCTCCTGAATGCTTTGCCTCCATCCATCTCGGTTCAGTGACCGCGTCCTCCAGTTTGAAAATCTTAGCAGTGATTTGCTGTCTGCGTCAATCGAATCCTCCCAGCGCTTTCGTGGTTTTCCGACCGGTCTTTGTCCGTTGACTTTCCCTTTTAGTGTGCGTTTGGGAATCCTTCCGTCATCCATCCGCTCCACATGACCAGCCCATTGTAATTTTTTAAATTTTATGAGGGTTGACACTTCTGGATTGTCGAAGATGGCATACAATTCTCTATTGTATCGTATTCTCCAGATCGAGTCTTCCCTCACAGGTCCGAGGATTCTTCTGAGGACCTTCCTTTCAAAGGCGTTAAGTCGTTTTTCGGACGCCTGAGTTAATGTCCACGTTTCGCTGCCATAGCATAGCACAGGTCTTATGATTGTTTTGTATAGCTTAAGTTTTGTTTTCCTGTGCACGTTCTTGTTTTTGATTATTGGAAGTACCGAATAATACGTCTTGTTTGCCATCATTATCCTTCTTTTAATTTCGATGAGTTCGCTTCCATCCTTCGATAGATTTGCCCCTAGATATATGAAGCTGTCTACGTTTTCTAGGTTATAGTCTCCTACTGTAATATTTTGTCTGATTGGCGTCTTTTTCCTAGTTTGCGTCATAATTTTTGTTTTGTTTTCATTAATGCGTAGTCCAACTTCCCTTGCTACCGAGTCAAGGTTTACAAATACTTCTTTAGCACTCTCCAGAGATCTTGCAAGGATATCTATGTCGTCGGCATATGCTACAAGTTGTGTGGATTTGAAGCATAGTGTTCCCTTGGTGTCAACGGGAAGTTTCCGAACAACATATTCGAGTGTTAAGTTGAAAAGTATTGGTGCGAGGCCGTCACCTTGTTTAAGGCCGTTGTCTGTTTTAAAACTGGAAGTCAGATCGTTTTCTACTCTGACTTGTGACAAAGACTCAGTCATTGTCATTCTTGTCAGTCGAACCAGTTTCGGTGGGACTCCAAACTCCAACATGATTTTATACAGTACGCGCCTGTCGATACTGTCGTATGCTTGTTTGAAGTCAACAAATATCTGGTGCACATCAATATTATATTCCCAGCACTTTTCCAGCACCTGTTTAACTGAGAATATCTGGTCCGTGGTTGAGCGTCCAGCTCTAAATCCGCCTTGGTATTCACCAATTACCTTATCAGCATAGGGCTTAATTCTCTTTTCTAGAATTTTCGTCAAAATCTTATAAGACGTACACAACAGAGATATTCCTCGGTAGTTTTCGCAGCAGAGTTTGTCACCTTTTTTACAAATTGGACATATGATGCTCTTGCGCCAATCTTCAGGAAGTATTTCCTGCGTCCATATGTCCGCGACTAATCTATGTAGGAGATGCGCTATGCAGGTGTCGCCGGCTTTAATGCATTGCACAATTAATGCAATAAAGGAAGTGGATAAAATTGGGGTGTTTTATGGAAATCAGGTTGGAGACAGTCGGAAATGATGGTGAAGATTATTTTTGAAGGACTGGAGGTTGTAACTACTTGGGAAAATGGTAGCTGGCAGTGCATTCCAAAGTCTGGATGTTCAGGAGATGAATGACTGTCTATATTTCGCGCGTTTAGATTGACGAGTATTTCGGGGAAAGAAGTAAAGTGGAGGAATGAGTGATTTAAGCTCTGCACTACATTTACCATGAAAGTAGCGATAATAAATGCTGAGTACTCCGACGTTTCTCCGATGCTCGTGGAAGTCAATAGAAACCTTAACAGTTTCATCTTCAATTAGCCGGAACGCATGTTTTTGGATTCGATCCAGCAGGACAAGTTATGTTTTAGGAGCTCCAGCCCATAAATGCGAATTGTATTCTAAACTAGGTCGAATGTAGGCTTTGTAGATGGTACCTGTGAGAGGCGTAAAATATTTTTTTCATTTGCGATGAATACCTTGGCGTTTGGAGGTATCAAGAGCAACATCAAAGATTTGTTTGCTCCAATGAAGGTGGTCATTTAACTTTACTCCTAATAGAATAAACTCATCTGAAGAGCAAAGTGGTACGCCATTAAAGGCTGAATTAGACGACGCCGCCCGCTGCAACATCATGTTTAAGAGAAAGATGATAGGTCTGTGTCTTGGCGGCGTTGAACTCTACTCTATTTTTCTTGCCCCATTCTAGGAATAAGTCGAGGTCGGTGTTCAGCGAACCGAATAACTCTCTGCGTTTGGAAGCAACAGATTGCTTGTGAGACTCCGCTGCGGACTCCAATTCAAAGGTGTTATTTAAAGTACTGTCATCTGCAAAACCATGGACTGGATTGAGAGTAGAAAGCAAAAGGTCTTTAATAAATACCAAGAACAGAGTGGGCGATAAGACAGAACCCAGAGGGACACCGGAGTTGATTAGGAAGAAAGTAACGCCAAAGAAGCCAAAAGCTTTTGCAATGTTAAGTGCAAGAGCTTGACCTTGGCCATTTTTGCGTAAGAAGGAGTTACAACGTACAGTCAGATAGACTAAGAGATCTCCCGTTGACCTTCCAACACGGAAACCGTATTGGCGACCGTAGATAAACTGTTTATCCTCGAGATATTTAACGATTTTGCGATTGTCTTTATTACTTTCGAGAGCACTGAAATAATGGCTATTGGGCGGTAGTTAGCGGAGTTTACTTTCCTTCCTTCCTTGGGAATTGGCTGAACATTCGTAACTTTCCACAATTGTGGAAAGCATCCGGAAGAGTAAGATAGATGGAAAAGATTGCATAGGGGATTAGTCAGAGAGGAGGAGCACATTTTAAGGGTGATAGGGAATGACATCAGTGCCAGCGGACTTGTGAATATTGAGCTTTTGTAGAATCCTGGATATGAGACGTGTGCGAAAATGTAGCGGAGGTAGTGAAAAACTAGATGGTGTTGCGATAGGTTTTGGTTTGAAGGTGATAGTGTGGAGTTTATAGCGAAACTTGCTGCCACTATTATTATTATTATTTATATTAGGGGAACACGTGAGAGCACTGCGGCCTTTTTTTGGCCTATTGTGCGATTATTGCCCCTATACCCTGCCATAACTCAATAGCTTTAGCTAATTTGAGTATCTGTAAAGGAGCCATGTTGGCTAGTTCCTCGGTGGAAATGAAACCTCTCCCCAGAAGATTATGCCTTTTCCTTGCCACTGCTTCACAGTGGCATAGGATATGTACTGTCGTTTCTGAGTCTTCGAGACAGAGACGGCAGATGTCGGTTTCAGCTAAGCCCATATTATTGAGGTGGTGGTTCACTCCACTGTGCCCCGTCATTAGGCCAATTAGAGTACTAATATCGCTCTTTCTGAATTTTAGGATATCTTCCACTTTGTTTTTTTGTGGTATGATTAGTTTTTTTGAGGTTGATAAGCCTGGAAGTCTATTCCAGTAGATTTTGTGTTCTTGTTCAACCCACTTCTCAAGTGTCGAGCTTTGATGCCCTTTTGGTTTTCCGCAGAATGGCTCTGGACCAATAAGGTTTTTTTCCGCGCCATTTTTTGCAAGGCGATCAGCCTCTTTGTTTCTCTCAATTCCCATATGTCCTGGTACCCACATTAAGGTTACGTCGTTCCTTTTCCCCAGGATGATTAGGTCTTGAAGACAGTCCCAAGCTAACCTCGATCCGTGTTTATTGGATGTAAGGGCTTTGAGAACCGCCTGACTATCCGATAGGATATAAATTGATTTGTTGCGATGAGCTCTCCTTATATTCTCTTGGATACATAGCTCCATTCCTATTAGTTCAGCCTGGAAGATTGTGGCTTCTTTGCCGAGTGGTTTTGAAACCGAGAAGTTAGGGCCTTTGACTCCACCTCCTGTTCCCTCAGAGGTGCGCGAACCATCTGTATACCAGATGGTTGATCCCTCTTCCATTTCAGGTAGCGAGGATTGCCACTCCTTGCGTTCTCTGATTACAACTTTGAAGGGGGTTTCAAAGTTATATTTTGTTGGCATAGCATCCGATAGAGTGGAGGTTAGAACCTCCAATTTTGGGTTTCTTAGGATTTTGAGGTGGCCTCCAAAATCCCCTGGTTTGTACTTGTTTTCCCTCTGTATGCGTAACACCTCTTTGATAGCTTCCTTTTTAATTTGTAGATGTATCGGAGGGATGTTAAGGAACATTTCCATTGCCGCTGTGGGACAGGTTTTCATAGCTCCTGTGATACCAAGACAAGCTAGCCTTTGGATTTTTTGTAGCGTAAGCTGTGCTTTTCTTTGTAAAGTCTTAGTCCACCATATCGTTGATCCGTATGTGACTATTGGAAGAATGATTGTTCTGTAGCACCAGTAAATCATTTTGGGCTTTAATCCCCATTTTCTGCCAAATAAGCTTTTACAGGCCAAAAATGCCTTTAGTGCTTTGGCATGAGTCCACTCTATATGTTTATTCCAGTTGAGTTTGCTATCTAGTATAACACCCAGATATTTTACCTCATCTGAAAAGGGTATTATTGTACCATTTATTGAAGGGGGTATGATGTACATTTTCTTTCTATTTGTAAATGGTACTATCTCAGTCTTACCTGGGTTGATGTTCAAGTTTTTAGACTGACACCAGTTCATTATCACTTCTAAGGCTGATTGTATCCTTTCTGATATAATTAAATCATGTTTGCCCCTAATAATAATGACGAGGTCATCGGCATATCCTATAGCCTCGTATCCTTGTTCTGTTAGACGATCTAGGAGTTCATCTACTACAACTGACCAAAGAAGTGGAGATAGTACCCCACCTTGGGGACAGCCTCTATAGGTCTGTGCAGTCAATGTGCTATCTGCTAGATCCATGGTTGTTATTCGGCTCCTTAGCATGGCATGTATCCATCTAGTCGTGGCCGTTTCCAAACCCTTTTTCCTAGCCGCCGCTATTATGGCTTCATGGCTTCAAATGCTCCTTCTATATCTAGGAATGCACAAAGTGCAATTTCTTTATAGTCTTTTACCTTTTCGGTTTGTCTTACCAGACCGTGAAAGGTTGACTCTGTTGATTTGCCCTTTTGGTAGGAATGTTGATTAGTATTAAGACGAACCTTGTTGGGTCCTGTTCTAACTTCTCCATCGTTTTGACGAAGAAGGAGGTAAGGTTTATAGGACGATATGACTTAGGCTGATCCATGGGACGATTCCCTGCCTTCGGTACAAATACCACCCTCGCTTTCCTCTAAATTTTTGGGATGTATCCCCAAATAAAGCTGGCTTTAAAGATCTTTATCATTATTGGCATTAAGATCTCTAACCCCTTCTGCGGTAATGCGGGGAATATTCTGTCTACTCCGGCTGATTTGTAAGGCTTAAAGGTGTTGATCGCCCATCTGATCTTTTCCGGAGTGAAGATTTTACCAGCAATGCTTTTGCTGTGCGGAGTTTGACGATATGTCCTTTCCTCCGCCTCTAAATCCTCATTGTTGTTTATTGTTTTGCAGCCACTAAGTTAGCTTTCTCAACAGGATCGACTACGGTACGGTCACGATCTACGAGTGGTGGTGTTGATGAAGAGATGAAATTATTGTTGACCGTTATTACAAAAAACTTCTGGTCTTGAACCTTTTAAATACTGGAGGATCTTCCGTCGAAGTGTTTGGTTGTAATCAAATTTAATACGTTTGAGAATAGAATTGCAGGTATTTCTTGATTTAATGTAGAGGTCTCTGTTTGTTGAGGTTGGATGATTTTTGAAAGTTTGAAACTACTGTTTCTTCACTTGAATTGCAACAAGACATTCGTTTGTAAACCAAGAGTCCTTTGACGGCCGGACGGCCTTTTAAGATAGCAAAATAAGAGAAATACTAGCGGTGGGGGTAAATGGAGAGCTTTTAAAAAATTGTGCACTTTTCAAAAGTTCAAACCATTAAATAGTTATTTTGTCAGATTGTCGAGCTATATAATCTATAATTTTGGAAAATTTGTGTATTCAAAAAAAAACAGAAAAACTCAAAATTTTTCATTGAAGTTTTATTTTATAGACTTGAAAATTTTCGAAATTCACTTAAACCATAACAGGACTATTAAAACCCAATTATGCGATACTCTAGATGAAATATAAACTTTAGAAAATTTTGTATGGGGAGTGGTGGAAGGTGTTACTGCATTGAAGTATTTTTTTACATCATGCTACAGTTGCAATTGAAATGTTTCATAGAAAATGTGAGCTTTGAATATCTAATACGTACTGAGAAAATTATCGTATTGGATTTAGTGAAATTAGTTTGTATGGGAGGTGTCAGAAATAAATAAAATCATAATTCAATTGACACGTTTTCAATTGCAGATCAGTGGCATTCGTACTTTTCAAGAAAATCGACTTTTAGTAAAGTCGTGTTAAATACAAATCTCTTATAGTTTCCAAAATAATCTGATTATTACAAATCTTTGAAAATGTAGAAGAGGTGGATCGATTCGGTTCGTTCACGAAATTGATCTTAATTTTTTGTCAAAAACTATATGTGCAAAAATTTGAAATATCTAGCTCAACGTATTCTCAAGCTAAAAAACATAACAGAATTATGATTGGGCGTAACGCCCAATCATATGATACTCTAGATGAAATAGGAAATAGTTTATTGTACCGGAAAAGATGTCATCTTAAATTCTTTCGAATAGTGAATCGTGACTTTTGTACGGGAGGTGGTAAAAGCAGAGGGGAAGGTTTTGTAATTTTTGTTTATAACACCGAACGTAGTATACAAAGTGTTTCATGCTGAATTTAAAGTTTGTAGTTTTCATAATTTTCGAGGAAATTAACAATTTTTGCCTGAATTTATGCATGCATTTTTATGGGAGGTGGCAGAGAAAGTGGTGAGTTTGGGATGATTTTGAATCTCCTTTTCAACATCCTAATCATATTGCTTTGTTACTCATATGCTCGAAGAAGAAATACTTTTCTTGAGTTTTCAATACAAAAATTTGTATGGGAGGTGGTAGAAGGAGTGAAGCGAAGTTAATATTTTTTTTACCATTTATTACAATTATTAAGGGACAAATTGTGGCAAAATTTTAAGCTTGTACTTTTTCTAGTTTCAATAAGAATCGATTAAATGCATTTTATCAAAATTGTGCATTTGTATGGGATGGGGTAGAAGGAGTATTCAAATTAAAACCAAATTTTTTGGCATCAATGATACTTGTAATATACTTTCCTCAAAATTTAAAGTTGACGATTTTGGAGAAAAATAATTTTGTTCAAATTCCGAAATTTCGTTAAATGGGAGGGGGTAGAAAGGATGAGGTGAAGTTGGCAATTTTTACAAAATTGGTTGCAATTGTAATAATATTAATTTTGAGAAAAATTGGTTCTTTTAGCTTTGCTAGTTGCGATGCAAACCGAATAAATTCATTTTCGAAAATTGTATATTTGTATGGGAGGGGGTAGAAGGAGTAAAGAGATCAAAACAATATTTTTGTACAGTAACGGTATTCTCATTATAATACTACCACCTAATTTTCAAGTCATTAGCTGAAACGGTTTCGGAGAAAAATCAATTTCTTTAAATTTCCAAATTTCATGAAATTTGTATGGGAGGGGGTAGAAGGAGTGAGGGGATCTGGCCCGTTCACGGACTTAAAGTTACTTTTTTGCTAAAAATGATATATGAAAAATTTCAGCACGATAGGTCAAAGCTTTCGAGAGTTATGTTGTAGACAGACGGACAGACGGTTACTCGGAATCGAGATTTTTGAGCAACAACAAATATTTCTGTACTCTTGGCGACTCTGTACGAGTATTATTTCTTAGCGTTACAAACGGTAAGGCAAACACAATATACTCTCAGATTTCATCTAGAGTATAAAGACAAGGACGGACGGTCGGACAGATGGACGGACGGACGTCCGGTTTTGGTTTGTCAAAAACGACGTGTACAAAATTTGAACTTTCTAGCTCAACGCACTCTCAAGGTAGAAAGTATACGGATGATAGACGGATGGATGGACATCCGGCTTTGAGATTAGATTAGATTTAGTGATAATATGCAACTCTGTAATATGAAACCATGTGTCATTGATTTTATTCTCCGAGCATTATTTATTGACTTTGTGGCAAACATATAATACTCTCAGATGTTATCTAGAGTATAAAAATGCTTTGAAGTAGAAAATATTAAATGGTCGAATGCCTTCAAAACTTCTACCACTCAAATAAATTTTGTGTGAACACCTTTCAAAAGAAATGAAAAGAACTGCTTCACAAATTTTGCGATTCCCCCATGGTCTCATGAATAAAATTACACCGAATATCATAGAATTTACTTCATCTGTGAAACTAACATTCCATACAGAGATTTTTGATGTGAATCTGCAATCAATTAAGAAATTAATAACATCCACTCACCCTTTCTATCACTCCCACCATACAAACTCGAGCTTGCATGAATAAACAAATGAAATATTAATTCTAGCTATTGATCGTAATCGCAGCCAAGAGATAAATACTATTCATTTAGCATAACCAGACTTTCCTCGCATCTTCAACTTGTCGACTTTTCGCACGAGTAATATAGTTGCGCCCAACTTGTTGGCAGATATTTTGCAAACACTTAATCATTGATAGTGATTCCACGAACATTTCAATAACTTTAAGAGGTTTGGAGTTGAGTATCTTATGGTAAGTATTAAAATTCGTGTTAGAAACTTCGAAAAGGATTCCGGCAATTTCAAAACCATTGCATTCAAATTACTTCGAAGTACGTCGTACTGTAGTAATTTGCAATTAATTTCCCTTCTTTATAGATATGCTTCTCATTCATCACACACGAGCAACTAAAAAAAAACAAATCAATTGCCCTTCGCATCTGCAATAGGTTGCCGTTTCTCGAAGTTTAATTTCGAAAAGTTTTTAATAAAAATTCCTTTGGCTTCTAAAGGATCGAATATTGAAAATAAGGAATTATGGAATCCATAGTGCCTTGCCTACATTCCATTTATTATTGTTTCGTCGTGGTACCCACACATCCGTCCTATTTACCAACCCATTCCAACAAATATAAACGCTTCGTTTGAAGATGTTTCGAAAACGCTTTTCGAGAGACGATATCCGTCTTGGGTGGGATATACCGTAGAGTATTCTATATACTATGTGGTCACTGATTTTGAAAATATTTGTTCTTGAGATGAACAACGGCATCAGTAAAAAGCTGATCTCGATTCTAAAAACAAATTCTCAGAAATTGTCTTCGGGGCTTTTATAGCCACCGATAAAGAAAATTAAAAGAACCTCTATCCGGGTCGATAAGACTTTAGAACGAGAGAAAACTGCCATGATGAGCAAGTGGGAAGAAGTTTTATTAAATTTTAAAACATTCCATTAACTGGTCATGGAATTCGAACGGAAGACCTCTCGTGAAACCTTTTTTTTGGTAACTTCTTATCTGGCTTTGTATATATTGGAGAAAGCAAAAAAAAAAACAGACTTGATGTACATGCTTACTTGTTGAAAATTGCATTGGAAAGTTTCATCCCTTAATAATATTAAAGGAATGAAGAGAGAGAAAAGGCCCATTTGAAAAGTTATACCAAGCGATGGTTCGTTACATTCATAAGTACCCAATTCTAACCTTTACTGCCCCATAAACACTTTTAAATCCTAATATTTCCCTTGGATATAGGTATCTCATAAAATTTTGAGATGTTATTCGATTGCATCATAACTGAAAGATGAGTGAAAAAATATTCAATATAAGAAGGTGACTCGTGTGATAACCGTCACACCTCACTATACACTTTGGCCTCAATCCAGGCCGACCCGAACCCTTAACTTTAAAGTGTGTGAAACCATAAAATCCAATATTAGAACCTATAAATAAAGTCTTTCGAAATATTTCAAAAGCTTCAGATCCCTCGCCGCACCTCACCGTACACATGCATACTATGCGACCGGAACGTATTCCTAAACCAATCCCGATCCCGAACCATTAGCGTACATTCTTGCAAAGTATCACCTCGTGAATAGTGTTAGTCAACAGAAAAGGTCTTAATGTCAACTGGGTTTAATCTGATTTTCCCAGCTTACCTAAATGGGTGAATATTAGAAGGGGCTGGAGGTCGGCGTTGTGCGGCATTTGAAATAGGCCTTGACTACTAGGTTCAATATCATCAACCCCTTTTTACTTCTTAGTCATGTCTATATGAAGTAAATTTCGAGATACTTATTGCTAGTCTTAACATTTTCTTATTTGTTTGAGGGTGTAATATTGTTATTCTCGTACCGTAAAGAATGAGGAGGCATCGAATAGACTCCTGGTTGGTTGGTCGCTAGGGCTAGATGAGCGGCATTGCCGAAATGTAAAAGGGTTGTTTTAACAATGACGGCTTGAAGTGTATTTAATCGATTAAATCAAAGAGGCAAAATTCCACTTCATCTGGGATATCCCTTAGTTCAGCATTTTGTAAGGTATATCACTACCTTAATATGCCTTTTCTAGAATAATAGATCGAGTCCACATGGCACGATAGATTGTAAATTCGATTTTGTGCTTTGATGTCGTTCAAAGTTATTAAAATTACCCTTGAAAATGGTAAGCATACGAAAAGTGATTATATCAAGTGTTTGGATACGAGATAAAGTTCAGGTCAATCTTACAAATTGGATTTCTAATAATGCGAAGTTAGCCATGACTTAGATGCGTTAGTGGTGTTGTATTACATGTTGAACGGTGACATGGTTTAAGCTTACTTAGTCGCATAACTTGTGCAATTATTCGCATGCATTGAGTGACTACTGGCTTGCGAGTGATGTGAACGTCCCCGACTTGCACAACTTGTGCAACTAATGTAATGTAATCCGTCGGTTTCAGCATGCCGAACGAAATAATCAACTAAAAAAGGGGAATTCAAATAAGTTTCATCGTTATTTTGGCACAGCAAAGGCAAGCGTTTATTTATTACCTTAAAGAAGTATTACTTTAAAGAGCAAGAGTTCTAGTCTGAGCTTGAATACTATTTTGACATGTTTAAAATCAACATTACATCCACTTGTCCCCATAAATATTGCTTCCTGTTTTTTATTATTTAATTCTAATTGAAAACATAGCAGGACTACGATTGGGCGTAAAGCCCAATCGTGCGATATTCTAGATGAAGGAGAACTTTTTTTGATTTGATGGAATTTTGTAGAGGAAGTAGTACAGGGGTTGACGACATTGAACTAATTTTTTCTCATTACGCTAAAATTGCTATCAAAATGTTTTATATAAAACTTAGGATTCAAAAATTTAATGGGTACTGAGAAAATTAGTGTATTATATTTAGTGTGTATTATATTTAGTATAAAAAGTGTAGTTTGTATGGAATAGGGTGGAAGGAGAGGTAGGATGTAAATAGTTTTTATACCATAGATTGGAATTATCATAAAAGTAACATATTCTAAATTCCAGACTAATAGCTTTTACACTTTTTGAGAAAATCCGTTTATTGTCGAATTTCGGAATTGTGTCATTTTATATGGGAGAGAGTAGAAGGGGGTGAAACTAATCGTCTATTTTTTTCGGTCATACTAATAATTCTAAATAAATATTAAGTGCTCAATTTCAGCTCGATAAAATTTATACGCACTGAGTAAATTGGTTTAGAGTATTTCATGAAAAAGTACAGTATGTATGGGAGGTGGTGGAAGGAAGGGGAGGACACGCATAATTTTTATACGGTACATTGATATAATCTCAAAAGTAATATGTTCCAAATTTGAGACCAATAACTTTTCGAGCAAATCCGTGTATTGTCAAATTGCGCAATTGTGTAATTTTGTATGGGAGGGGATAAAAGGGGTAGAGCGATTTGGCCCGTTCACGAACTTGACTTTATTTTTTCTTAAAAATTATGTGTACAAAATTTGAACTATCTAGCTCAACGCGTTGTCAAGCTAGAGAGCGAATGGACGGACATCTGGTTTTGAGATTTTTGAGTGATTACATGAACTTCTGTATCATTCATTTTTTTCTCCGAGCTTTACTTCTTAGCGTTACAATCTTTAGAGCAAACTTATAATACTCTCAGATTTTATCTAGAGTATAAAAACATAACTCAATTATGAATCATATGATACTCTAGATGAAATGGGAAAGAGTTCAATGTACCGAAAAACATGTCATCTCAAATTGTTTCGAATAGTGAATAGTGACTTTTGTATGGGAGGTGGTGGAAGCAGAGGAGGGAGTTTTGTTATTTTGTATGTGACAACGAACGTAGCATGTAAAATGTTTCGTGCTTAATTTAAGGTTTGTAGCTTTCGTTATTTTGAAAGAGATTGGACATTGTTTTCCTGAATTTGGGGCATTCGTATGGGAGTTGGCAGAGGAAGTGGAGAGTCTTAGATAATTTTGAAACTCCTTATCAATATCCTTTTCACCATGCGTTGTTTCAATTTCAAAGCCAATAGCTATCATATGTTTGAAGAAGAAATACTTTTCTTGAAATTCCAATACGAAAATTTCTATGAGAGGTGGTAGAAGTAGTAAATCGGAGTTGATATTTTTTTTTACATTTATTGCAATTATTAAGGGATCGATTAGATGCATTTACCAAAATTGTGCATTTGTATGGGAGGGAGTTTTGAAGAAAAATAATTTAATTCAAATTTCCGATATTTCGTGAAATTTGTATGGGAGTGGTAGAAAGAGACAGGTGAAGTTAACAATTTTATCAAAATTAGTTGCAATTGTAATAGAAATTAATTCTGACAAAAAATCGTTCTTTTGACTGTACTAAAAACAGAATAAACGGATTTTTGAAAATTGTGTATTTGTATGGAAAAGGGTAGAAGTAATTAGAGAATCGGGTCAAATTTATATTATTATACGTTGACGCAATTCGGAAGTAGTATAGCAAATAGTTTCGAAGAAAAATCAAGTTCTTAACTTTTCGACTTTCAAGAAATTTGTATGGGAAGGGGTAGAAGGAAACCGTTCACGAACTTAAAATATCTTTTTTGCTAAAAGTGACACATAACAAATTTCAGCACTATAGTTCAAATCGTTCGAAAGCTATGTTGTAGACAGACGGTCATTCGGAATCGAGGTTTTTGAGAGATAACAAAATTTTCTGCATCCTTGGCTGCTCTGTGCGAGCAATATTTCTTAGTGTTACAAACGGTAAGGCAAACTCAATATACTCTCAGAGTTCATCTAGAGTATTAAAAATGAAACCCAATAAATTCATGTAATCCATTTTCGGACCAACTGCCTGTTAAAATAACATAAATAAAATACATGATTACGTAGCTTTTGGTAAAACAAAAAAACCATAAAACGTTATTCGCCAAGACCATAAATGGTTCGTGTATTACGAGTGAATTTCCATCGTTTGCATGTCAAGTTCAAATAAATTAAACATTAACGCCACTGGGAAAGTGCTTCACAATGCCATTGAAATGGTAGAATGGCGTAAAGTGAAGAAAAAACCACCTCGAAATTAAAAGCAACCATTATTGAAAACCCTTTGGGCTCTGGTATGTGATAGGACTTAAAAAAAAAATTAACCTAGCCAAGAAATAATATCTTGTGCGGACGGTTTACGTAGATATATTTATAATAGCTATCCTTTAAGGGTTGTTTCAGAGAAAATTACAAGGCTACTTGAACGAACGCTGCTATGGAGTTCGGACCTAAAGTACTTCCGACTTTAAAAGTCAAGAGTCGTCCGGTTAGTGGCTCACTCTTATGTTAAATGGTCAGAAGTCATGTATCGCTAAAAGAAATTGTTTTTTTTTCTCTGTGGATTATAGATATTATCTTATTGTATTCGTCCATCTTTTCAAAATCCTAAAATAAGTAAAAGGAAATATTTTTTTTTTATTAATATTTTGCAGGAGTCGACAAAAATATCTTATTCCATCAAGACATGACGATCGAGAAAAGCGCGCTTCTGCCAAAGGTATATTCACAGAACATTTAACACGATGTAGTGGCGGCACCGAAAAGTTCATGGGTGTGTGACATACAGAGAGAAGTTTTCATGAAAACCTTAGTACGTGCCTGTATATGACAATATCCTTATCGAATTCATGCATGGAATATAAATGAGGATATCCTATATCCGCTTAGATTACGTTAAATTGAAAAAGATTTCTACCTTTTTCTTGAGGTCTTTTTTCCTATCGAAAATCATAGCAATATTATTTTTCTATTGATATCTGGCATTTTCAAAATTTTGAAGATTGATTTTTCCTGCAAAGAATGATTCTGAATGTTTGTCTAATGATAATTTAGATATTCTTTGTACAATTTTCCATCAACATTTTGATACAGCAATTTTCCTATTTTAAGAGAACACCAAATAAATATGCTTTAGATCAGTGGTACACACGCGTACCATTAAACATAACAGGACTACAATTGAGCGTAAAACCCAATCGTGAGATACTCTTGATGAAAGAGAATTTTTTTTATGTAAAAAAATTGTGTATGGGAAGTGGTAGAGGGGGTGACGACATTGATCTAATTTTTTTCACATCACGCTAAGATAGCTAACAAAATGTTTTATACAAAATTTAAGATTCAAAAAATTAATAGGTACTGAGAAAATTAGTGTATTGGATTTAGTGAAATTGTGTAGTTTGTATGGGAGGTGGTAGAAGGAGTGTTAAGTTATTAATGAATTTTTTAGAAACAACTGTAAACATCATTTAATTGACATATTTTAAATTGTAGATCAGTAGAATTCATACTTTTCAGGAAAATCGACTTTTTGTTGAATTGTGTCAAATTGTATGGGTGGGGGTAGAAGGAGTGAAGCTAATCGTCTATTTTTTTTTGGTCTTACTAATAATCCTTAACAAATATTTAGTGCATAATTTCAGCTCGACAAATTTCATACGTACTAAGTAAATTGGTTTAGAGTATTTCACAAAAAAGTGCAGTTTGTATGGGAGGTAGTGGAAGCGAGGGAAGGGCTCAAATAATTTTTATGCAGTAGATTGGGATTAAGAAAAAAGTAATATATTCCAAATTTCAGATCAATAGATTAATTGTCGAATTACGAAATTGTTTGATTTTGTATAGAAGGGGTGAAGCTAATTGTCTAATTTTGTTTGGCCTTACTAATAATACTAAACAAATATTTAGTGCACAATTTCAAATCGATAAATTGTATACGCACTGAGTAAATTGGCTTAAAGCATTTTATGAAAACGTGCAGTTTGTATGGGAGGTGGTGGAAGGAGGGGGAGGACACAAATAATTCTTATGCAGTAGAATGCAATCATCATAAAAGTATTTTATTCCAAATTTCAGATCAATAGAATTCATTCTTTTCGAGAAAATTTGTTTAATGGCACATTGTGTAATTGTGTCATTTTGTATGGGAGGGAGTAGAAGAGGTGGAGCGATTTGGCACCTTCACGAACTTGTCCTTAATTTTTTGTTAAAAACGACGTGTAAAAAATTTGAACTTTATAGATCAACGCGTTCTCAAGCTAGAGAGGACACAGACGGACGGACGGACATCCGGTTTCGAGATTTTTGAGTGATTATATGAGCTTCTTTGTCATTAATTTTTTTCTCCGAGTCTTATGTCTTAGCGCTACAAACTTTAGAGCAAACTTATAATACTCTCAGATTTAATTTAGAGTATAAAAATGTACTTGGCTTACTTCCTACTCCCAACGCGAAATAATCTTTTGCAATTAAACGCTATTTACGGGTATTTTTGTCTTGATATGACGATTGATATGCTAATTAATTGCAATGATCAAAAGACTACATTTTCGATCTCTGATTTAAGCAGTCCCATAACTGAATGTATAACAATGTGATTTTCGACATTGCGTGATATTGGAGAGCTCCTTACATTAAGGCAAATTGTGATCGCGGAAAATTTCGATATCCGGTTTTTTGCGAATTTCCTTAAATTGAGACAAAGAAAATCTCTGCAAAATAAGTTTTGTTGTGGGGTCTGTCTGTATGTCTGGACGATAACTTGAGTAAAAGTCGGGAGAAAAGAGTGGGAGTGGCGGCAAAAGATGAAGCACATCGCCGGACAAACTTCTATTATATTTAGGAATGATCGCCAACCGAAAACTGGAATTATGAGCATTAAAAAAGACCTGCCATGGGATTCCCTTTTGATATCAGACTCGACACTTAAAAATTTTAATAAATGGAACATACGTCGGTTATTGACTTAAATTTTATCAAATTGACCTTTTTAAATGTTATCGATTTGCAGTTCGCGATTGACAGTTCAAAGTTTATATCGGTCTTGTGGTTCTTCATAAATGGTACAAGGTTTTATTCACCAGAGATTACTCAGAATAGAGGATGCATTAAATCCATTCGAGATTCCGAGATAGCGGAAATGTCGCAAGTAGAACGCAGAAAAGTCCTTTTTTGTAGTCACTGCTTTTGACCAGAACTATGTGGAATCCGCTGAAATATTTGTACAAAAAGGATTACAAATTAAATTAATATAATTGTTGATTCTTTGCCAGTACTTTTTTATGTTACTTATTTACTATACTTAATTAAATTAATTTAATATAGCCCAATATAATTTAATTTAACTTAATTAAATCCAATTTGATAAGTATGATAAGTACTGCTAAAAGGATGATCAAACGAGGTATGGCAGACCTTATAAAACAGAGCGCAGTATCAGTTTAGATGTCAGCTTACTTATTGGAGGTGTGCAGTGTACTATGAATTTAAATATTCTACAGCATCTGTTAATAGGCTCATTTTGTATGTAATCGATGTGGATATTACTTAACTGGTATTGAATGTCTCGACAGCATGATATTGACATTGATTCTGATTTTATTTGAATAGTGGTCAACCAGAATATCACCATTCACGATCCATTCAGATATCTAAAACAGGATGCGAGCAAAATTTTTTTAGAACCAAGAGTCGGATCACATTGAATCCTAACTGTGTATTGTGGAATATTCTCAAAGTTTTCAGGATCTCACAAGTCCCTAAGACAAAAAAAAAATAATGGAATTACTTCTGGATTGACTCTTTTCTTTTACTATATATCTGGAAGAAATCGATCACAAATAGGAACAGATTTAGTAACCCACATATTTTTGGACTATTTGCCCCTTCTCTTGATGAACCCAAGAAGTTTATTGGGTCTTGCGATTATTCGGTTGTAGTGAGATTTTAAGCACAGTTTATTGTCAAGTAGTAAGCCAAGGTCTTCAGTTTGTTGTACTCGATGTAGTTGAGTTCCACTTAGGATATAGTCATGGAGATATGTGGATCTCTTATGTCAGAAGCTTATTACGTGAAATTTACTGACATTACGCTCTAAATTGTTCTGGCTGCAGCACTCATCTAGTACAATTAGCTTGGATTGCAGGAACACGGCATCTGCGGGTGAGGTTATACCATATGGCTGTACATATTTTCAGATTATCAACGTACAATAGATATAAAACATTTTCTAATACTTCTGATAGATCTGAAATGAGAATATTAAATAAAAGAGGTTTCGAGTGACTTCCCTGAGGTACCGCATAGGACCCTCTATTGTATTTCCTGGAAAATAAAGCATTGGAACATATCAAATTGCGCTTTTTTACTAAGATAGGATTTAAGCCAGCCAAGAAAGGATCCCGTCATGTCAATTTTCTTAACTTTAAAATCAGGAAATTGTTTTTAGCTCGGTCAAAGGTTTTCAGTGAATATTGCGTTGATTTGATCCCCATTTTCCAGTGCGCAGAGTGTGTATCCCTCACCAAATCCGCGATGAACCGAGGAGTCATATTTAATGAAAATCTGACTTGGGGTGATTACATAAATAAGTTTGTTGGAAGAGTTTACGAAACAATTCGAAATCTATACAGCGTTGCATATTTCACTCCTCAGCAAACGAAACTAGTGCTGATCAACGTGCCCTTAACTATTTATAGGGTGAGTGTAACTGGTCTTTAAGACATGAAAAGCATGCTTGAGCTGAATGCGACGTTCAATTCATGCGCAACGTATACAGTGGCTCACAGCTTATTTTGTGCAGTGCTATTTTTAAACTATAAAACACTGTATCTCAAAAAACTAATTAGAAAATAAAGAAATTTTGAATGTAGATATAAAAAAACATGCTTATTGATAACAATAAATAAAAAAAAGCTTACAAAAATAAATTCTGACACGCTTAAGGCTGAAAAGATCGATGGTGCAGCAGAAACGCAGGCAACATTTCATGCAGATCCTTGTCTCCACTTCTGTCCGATCATGTCGCGCTGTATAACGAGACTTTCTTTTTCTTTACTTTTTTTGAAGAATTGGCAACTAGCTGTAGTCAATATGTAGTGTAATATTTTACCTGTAAAGGACAAGAAGTGCTTTTTGAAAAACGGATTGTCGCACGACAATTGAGCAGCGAGAATTAGTGATAAGTCATTTCAAGAACGAACTATCCCAGCGGGAAATTGCTCAATTAGTTAATTTGAGTCCCACCACAATGCAGAGTAGCATCGAACACTTCGTTCATGAAAATCGTATTCAAGATAAGGGCAGATAAGGCCAAACAAATTTTTCAACTCGTCTGACGAACGTTTTATTGTTCGTAAAATCAAGACGAACCCAAAGTTAATGGCTCCAAAACTAGTTGCGGAGATACAGCAAGGACTAGGTAAGTCATGCAGTGCAGAAACTGTCCACCGCGTGCTCTGAGACCATAACTTCAATGGTCGAGTAGGTAGAAAAAAGCCATTCATAAGCAGAAAAAACCAGTTGAGTCACCTTGCCTTTGCTAAAGAGCACGCCAACAAAAATTCGGACTTCAGGAACATCGTCACATTCTCAGACGAGTCTAAATTTGATATCTTTGGCTCTGATGGCATGGCATACATATGGCGGAAACCTAATACTGAGCTACAAAAGGAAAATTTAAAAGCTACAGTGAACTATGGCGGCGGAAGCGTAATAGTTTGGGCCTGTATGCAGCCGGGATTGGAAATTTGAAGTTTATTGAAGGTAACATGGACAAAGACATGTACCTCAACATTTTGAAAAAAAAATTTGCTCCAGAGTGCTACAAGTCTTGAAATTCCAAACATATTCCGTTTCTATCAAGACAACGACCCTAAGCATAAGTCTGGTATTGTGCAATCTTGGCTGAATTGAAGCTGCTCGCATGTTATGTCCCCGCCAGCACAGAGTCCAGATATGAATGTAATAGAAAATGTATGGGCAATTTTGGAAAATAATATTCGGAAACAGTATTTCCAACAAGGAAGTGTGGGTAGTACTGTGGGCACACAATCAAAATATCGCTACTTAATTTAAAATTTTAAAAATTTACTTTTTTTCACTCAGTAAGCGCACAGCGCCAATACTATAGATATTTATAAACTTAAAATATTAACTCAGTAGTCTTTGAATAGCGAAAGATAAAATTTTCATTTTTCTTAAAAAATTGTAATTTTTAATTTTTACTAAAATAAAAATAATAGCAAGAAATCATTTTTATTTTTCGAGTAGGACACTCGCGCCTACATTGGTGACCCCGACAATTGGATTAACGCAAAAATAATTTCAATTGTGCACGTTTTCGCATTGTCATTTTCTTTTTCGGTCGCGCATGTAAATATCTTGTGCCTTCCGTCGCTGTGTCGTGTTATCGATCGTATCATTGAGTTTTCAAAAACATTTTTAATCAAGCAATATGCTCAACGAAGACGACAATGAATCAAATGTTGCAAATCTACAGCAGCAACAAAAGCGGCAGCAACAAATTCAAAGCAATTCGACTGAAAATACGGATAGAGAAATTTATCGTGTCGGCGTAAAACCACCGCAGTTTTTTAAGGAGCAGCCGGATCTTTATTTCTTGCAAATGGAAGCGCAATTTCGTAAGTGCGGAATTAAAATGGATCAAACAAAATACGATGAAGTCGTTTCATCGCTCGATCCGAAATTTCTCCAATTGGTTTCGGATATCGTTCGCAACCCCCCGCAAAGTGAAAAATATGAGATGATTAAGAAAAAACTCATCGAAGAATGCACCGATTCCGATCAAAAAAAGCTGCGAAAATTTATAAAAGAAATTGAGCTTGGCGACGACAAACCATCCCAACTGCTGAAAAAAATGAAAGATCTCGCTGGTGATAAAATGAGCGACGACGCAATGAAGCAATTGTGGCTCGAGCGTTTGCCTGAAACGGTGCGTGTGGTGATTTCAATCGCTGATGGCGATTCTGCACAGTGGGCTAAGCAAGCCGATAAAATGCTCGAAATTCAAAGTTTTTCGAACATATCATCAGTTTCAAACGCGATGAACGATCAAATCGCTGCGCTTCAAAAGGAAATTGCCGAGCTCAAAGCCAGTCCTTATCGACGCGACATAAGAAAATTTAACGACAGTGGCGACAGGAAGCAGCGCAATCGCAGCCGTTCTAAATCGCGCAACAAGTTTCCGTTCTGTTTCTACCATTACCGTTTTGGCAAAGAGGCAAAAAAGTGCAACGAGCCTTGCCAATTCAAAAAACTCAATACGGAAAACTAGATACCGCTTCATTGTTAGCGGCGCATGAAGTGGCACATCAATCGCAACGCCGCCTATTCGTAATAGATCGTAAAACAAAAATTGAATATCTCATCGACACCGGAGCAGATTTTTCAATTTTACCGGCATCTTTCAAAAATAAACTTCAATCACCGGATACTTACTGTCTCTACGCAGCAAATGGCTCGCCAATACGAACATTTGGCAAGAAAATCGCAACGGTCGACCTCGGTCTTCGTCGAAACTTTATTTGGGAATTCCTCATCGCTGACGTGACACGACCAATAATTGGAGCCGATTTTCTTAATGAATATGGACTTCTCGTCGACATTCGGAGCAAAAAATTGCTTGACAACACAACGAATTGCAAAGTCATTGGCGAAGCAAAATTTATCGAATACGAACGCATAAGTACAATCACATCTGATTCAAGATTCAAAGATTTGCTTGACGAGTTCAAAGATTTGACATTACCAAATACAATAAATCAACTAATTTCAAAGAAAACAGCCGTTGAGCATCAAATTATTACAAAAGGACAGCCAGTTTTCGCCAAAGCAAGACGTTTGAATCTTGAAATGCTTGAAATTGCCAAAAAGGAATTCGAGTACATGCTGAAAATCGGCATATGCCAACACAGCAAAAGCAACTGGGCGACTCCGCTTCATATGGTTCGCAAGAAAAACAACCAGTGGAGGCCATGTGGCGATTATCGCAGACTGAATGCAATCACGGTGCCTGACCGGTACCCTATACCGCATATTCAAGACTGCACGCAATTGCTGCATGGAAAAAAGATTTTTTCAACTATCGACTTGGAAAAAGCATACAATCAAATACCAATTGCACCTGAAGATCGACTCAAAACTGCAATTATTACACCATTTGGTCTTTTTGAATTCAACGTCATGACTTTCGGCCTATGCAATGCAGCGCAGACATTTCAGCGATTTATGAATGAAGTGTTTCGCGACTTGAATTTTATCATCGTCTACATTGATGACATCTGCATTGCGTCCGAGAACATTGAGCAACATCGACAGCATCTAAGAATTGTTTTTCAACGTTTATGTGACTACGGTTTGAAAATAAACATCGCCAAATGCGTATTCGGTCAAAGCGAAGTGAAGTTTCTGGGACACAAAATCTCGAGTGCTGGCATTGCACCGGATTCTGAAAAAGTCGAAGCAATCGTCAAATGTCAAAAACCGAAAGAAGCACACGGACTTCGTAGTTTTATCGCATCACTCAATTTTTACCGTCGTTTTTTACCACATGCTGCGACCAATCAGGGAAAGCTGCAAGCGATGATAAAAGGCAATAAGAAAAACGATAAAACGAAGTTAATTTGGTCCGAAGAAACCGAAAAAGCGTTTGAGGAAAGCAAGCGGGAAATAATTGACGCAGTCACTTTAACTCACCCGATACCAAACGCAAAGTTGGTTTTGACCGTCGATGCAAGCAATTTTTCTGTCGGTGCAGCGCTTCATCAAATGAACAACAATGAAATGCAGCCGCTTGGATTTTATTCGAAACGCATGACTGATACACAGAAACGGTACAGCACCTATGACAGAGAACTGTTGGCTATATACCAATCAGTCAAATTTTTTCGGCATATGATCGAAGGAAGAAATTGTACGATTTTAACTGATCATAAGCCGATCACATTCGCGTTCCAGCAAAAACCAGAAAAGGCTTCACCTCGTCAAGCTCGACAGCTCAGTTTCATTAGTGAATTCACTACTGATATTCAACACGTACCCGGTAACAAAAATGTCATTGCTGATTTCCTTTCACGCATCGAAGCAATTCAAACCGACGGTGCCGTCGATATTGAGAAATTGGCACAGCAACAAAAAGACGACGATGAACTCAAAGGATTGCTTTCAAACAACTCAAACACATCGTTGCAGCTGAAACTAGTCAACCTACAGAACTCAAGCAATGCTATTTACTGTGATGTTTCAACAAATCGAGTACGCCCGTACATACCGAAGCAGCTCAGACAGCAAGCATTCAATTCAATTCACAATTTGGCACATCCGAGCAAAAAATCATCTATTAAATTGGTCAGTGAACGTTTTGTGTGGCCAAACATGAAAAAGGACATTGCTCAAATGTCAAAAATATGCATTGCATGTCAAAAGTCAAAAATCATTCGTCACAACAGATCGACAATCGAAAGTTTTAAAGTTCCAGACAATCGTTTTCAACATATAAACATCGATCTGATCGGGCCTATGCCGTCCTCGAATGGTTTTCGATACTGTCTGACATGCATCGATCGATACACTCGTTGGCCTGTCGCAATTCCAATAGAAGACATGACAGCCGAGACAGTGGCAAAAGCGTTGATAAGTGGGTGGATTTCGCACTACGGTGTTCCAGCAGAAATCACAACGGATCAAGGGAAACAATTTGATTCGAAATTATTCAACGAACTGTCAAAGGCATTGGGTATCAAGCATTTGAGAACTACAGCTTATCACCCACAGGCCAACGGAATCATCGAGCGGTGGCATCGAACACTAAAAACTGCAATCAAATGTCAACAATCAAACAATTGGTCTGAAAAATTGCCGTTAGTGCTACTTGGGCTTCGTGCAGTATTCAAAGATGATCTGAATGCATCGCCGTCGGAAATGTTGTATGGTACGACAATCAGATTACCTGGTGAATTTTTCGACACAACGAAAAATGACGTGTTGGAGCCCGATTTCGTAAAAAATCTTCGCAACTGAATGGAAAATATTCGACCTGTTGCTACATCGAATCATGCAAAAGGAAGCGTTTTCGTCCAAAAGCAACTGAAGGATTGCACACACGTGTTTCTACGCGACGATAAAGTGCGACCACCATTGAAAACGCCGTACGATGGCCCATATGAAGTCATGAAACGAGACGAAAAAACCATCGACATCCTCGTGAAAAGCAAAATCATCAAAGTCAGCATAGATCGAGTTAAAGCAGCATTTTTGCCAGTTGAGGATTACGATGCAACATCGAAGACTTCGACGGAATCGACTAAAAAAGAAGATGTACCACGAACGACACGTTCCGGGCGAAAGGTACATTTTCCAAAACGTGATCTCTCATCGTGACTTCGCCACTGGTGGGGGAGTACTGTGGGTAGTACTGTGGGCACACAATCAAAATATCGCTACTTAATTTAAAATTTTAAAAATTTACTTTTTTTCACTCAGTAAGCGCACAGCGCCAATACTATAGATATTTATAAACTTAAAATATTAACTCAGTAGTCTTTGAATAGCGAAAGATAAAATTTTCATTTTTCTTAAAAAATTGTAATTTTTAATTTTTACTAAAATAAAAATAATAGCAAGAAATCATTTTTATTTTTCGAGTAGGACACTCGCGCCTACAGAAGAATTGAAAAAAACTATTTTGGAGGAGTGGAAGAAAATTACCCCAGAAACTACCCAAAAACTTGTGGATTCTATTAAAGATATAATAAATGCAAAGGGCTACCATACCAAATACTGAATTTTGTATAAAATTTAACTTTTTTCTGTAAATTAAGGCCTAAGTTTAAGTGCATGAAATAAGCTGTGACATAGAATTAAGCATGTTTTCATAATTTTTGTTAATTAAGTATTACAAACAACAATTGTGTTATTTTTGAAGTTCATAACTTAAACAATAAATATTTATTTAAAGCATGGCATTGACAAGATTCAATATTTTATATAATTTTCCAATAACAGGATAACAAATTTCAAATTTGTAGCTGCACGAAATTAGCTGTGAGCCACTGTATATTCAAAATCAGTAGAGGAGAACACATAACATCATCAACATATATTATACTAAACTGTACTCTCGAAAATTTTTTAAAATATCAGATTTGCTTAGTGATGTATAAAGTTGTAAATAGATTATCTTCCGAATATTTGTATGTTAAGCTTCGTTCACTCCAATCTAAGGGAGCAAAGCTCCTAAGATTGCCGTGTTACTACTGTAGACAAAGCTCTGGATCGTTTTTTGTGCAAGGCATTAGACTATGTCTTCCTTCTCAAATCACCCTTCAACGAACCGTTAGTGGGTTTAAGCGACTAGCCTTCAGCCATTTTTCAAATTTTCTATCATTTATATAAAGTTACTTATTTGTTGCTATTTTGTAACGTCAGAATAAAATTTGTATCTTCAAGCATTTCCAAGCAATTGGCGAACTGCTATCTTAAATCTAAAGTTAGCAGCCACCTCGATTTCTCATTGCTTAATTATGCTACAGGGATGATATATGTACCAGAATTTGTTACTTTTAATGTACTTTTAGTTAACAATGAAAATAATTTTGTTTCCATTTATTTGACAACAGGAATTAATACTATTAGCGATGAAAACGAAATTAAGGCTAACACGTGAATCAAACGATTTTCAGGATATGAATTCAGGTGTAATATCTAAAGTAGGTAACGAATAAATTTGTATCATGGATATTCGAGTGGAAATGTACACAAAAGAACAAAATCACCATTTTCGGAAATTCTTTCCACTGTTACGCCTAAGATTATGCCGTAATAAACATTATTTAAAAAAGACATTATTTTCCTTCAATTTGTGAAATGCAACAAAATGTGTTTTGGTTTTGTATCATGAAGGCGTGTATCCTGAGTTCAAAAACCAACAAAATCCAGCTGAAATCAACAAATTAGATCTAGATTTTTAGATTTGTTTTGGATTAGTATCATGAAAAGAAGTGTCGTGAGTCAAAAAATAAACAAGATCCTGCAGGCAGCTGGAAGCAATAAATTAGATCCTGATTTTAAGACCAAGTGCGTAAGAAAAATCGACTTGTGCTTTTCAGTGGTAGTTAAATCCCTTTTTATTCAATTTGTGCAGTGCAACAAAATATGCTTTGGTTTTGTAACATCAAGGCGTGTGTCCTGAGTTCAAAAATCATTAAAATCCTGCAGGCAGCTGAAATCATCAAATTAGATCCAAATTCTTAGGTCCAAATCGATGAGGAAAATCAACTTGTGCTTTTCAGTGGTTAGATCTGTTTTTCTTCGATTTGTGCAGTGCAACAAAATCTGAGCTGGTTTTGTATCATGAAGGTAAGCGTCCTGAGTACAAAAATGAACAAAATCATGCAGGCAGCTGGAAGCAACAAATTAGATCCTAAATTTTAAGATCAACCCCGTAAGAAAAATCGACTTTTGTTTTTCGGTGGTATGTAGTTAATTCCCTTTTTCTTCAAGAGGTTGGCCTGAGTGGACGTGGATCGTCGATTCGTAGTGTTTGCTATTTTGAAATTAATTTTTTTGTCTCTTAATATCTTTTCGATTATTTTACATATTTCGTTGTTTTGTTTTCGATCCTTCAATAAAATACCAATCATTTTCAATGGAACACGGAGTCCCGTAAAAAATCAATAATTAGCTTATATATCAGGATAAAATTTAAATTCTCCGAAAATCTTATATTACGAAAAGGGTTTTCTTTAAAATTGTAGGAGTGATCCGAATTAATGATTATTTGCTTAGACGCAATTGGATATTGATACTTTTGAGGTGCGAATATTTATTGGTCTGCATTTCCTCTTTTAATGTTTTATATGGGTTAAGATGCAATGCAGATTGTCTGAAGAGGTATGAAAATTTATTTTAGTCTACTTTTACTTTATTATTTTATAATAAAGTATTGTGATCGACTTGGAAAAAAAAAAAAATTTGCTACCCTGAAATTTGTTTTTTTCGCGTTTCATGACTAAATTAGCTTAAAAATGCAAAAAAAAATCCGTCTGTCTGTACGCCGTACGCCGTCCGCCGTCCGCCGTACGCCGGTGTGTACGCTCAGCGCACATCAAGTTCATTTTTTGGGGGATTGTAGATAGTTGAAGATCTCAGGTGGACTCCCATTTTGGGGGGTGTACGGGTTCAGGGGGAGGCGGGGGGAGCGCTTAAACCGAAAAATACGAATTCAAATATCTCAACCATGATAACAGCTAGGAAGCTAAAACTCAACACACATATAGAAGGGTTTGTGGGACAACTTTTCAAAATAATTTAATTTTTTTATCCATTGGGGTGCGAAAAGGGGGGGCTAAGAACCAATTCTCGGCCGAATTTTTTTTTCAAATGATTATATCTTCGAAATTACTTATCATAAAAAATTCATACTTTGAGACCGTCAAGATGGCATATAGTGCCATCGGAATCAGCTTAGAGAGTGGTTAATTATTGTAAGGTAGAGGGTCAGGGGGGGTGCAAGGAAAAACACTTAAAAATGAATATCTCAACTATCTCTTAAGCTATGTAATTGAAACTTAAAACTTATATTAAGCTATATTAGAAAAATACAAAAAAAATACAATATGTTGAAATAATAGTAGTGGGGAGAAATGGGGAGCATTTCAAAAATGGCGCACTTTTCAAAATTACAAATCCTTATACCTCAAAAAAGAGTACAGATATCAAATCAAAAAATTTTCATATCGTAGATCTACATAATGGTTAATTTTGGTAAAAATTTTAAGTTGGGACGTGTAAGGGGAGGGAGGTGATAAGCAAAAATATCGAAAATTTTGAGTGATTTTTTTAGGGCTCTGGTCAAAGATACAAAGCTTAAATTTTGCATGAGGATACGTCTATTTGATGTACATAGAAAAATAATAATAACTTGATCCATAATTGTTATAAACCGACCCCCCGGTCTAACGTGCACAAGGTGTTTCATGTGCATTGAAAAACACACATAAACTGAAAATTTTTGAGTGAAATTTTAAGTTAGAAACTTGAAAATTTTGCAAAATGCATTTAAAAAAAAATCCTCAAATATACGAAATATTAACTGGTCGAAAACCTTTAAGACTTCTACCCTCTCCCATACAAAATTATTTTTTCGACCATTTTTAAGAAATCAGTTATCACCTAACTATTACATGCTATCAATTTGCACTTTTGCATAAGAACTTACAAAAATAATTGAAATGAAATTACGTTAAAAGTTTTGAAATCGCGCGAGCATCTTACAACAGAAAATAAAGAAAATTGCATCACAAGTCTTACGATTCCCCTTCCTCTTTTACCCACTCCCATACAAAATTATTTTTTCGAGCATTTTTAAGAAATAAGTTGTCAGCTAACTCTTAAGAGCTATCAATTTAAAATTTTGCATGAAAACTTATAAAAGTAATTCAAATGGAGTTGCTTTAAAAGTTTTGAAATCGCGCTTGCCCTTCTACCCCCTCCCATACAAAACTATGATTTCGACCAATTTCATTAAATCAACTAATAACCAACAAACTAAAAGTTACGTACTTGAAATTTTATACAAGCACCTTACAAGAGAAGCAAAATAAAACTACATATCAAATTTTACGATTCCCCTACCTTTTCTACCCCCTTCCATACAAATGTTCGGTTTCGTGAATGTAAAATACACCGAATTTTATGAAAATTCTATGCAACTTCGTTTATGAATCACATTCTATACAGAGAATATTGGACGTGATTCAAGCAATTAATTAAAAAGCTATTAACATCCACCCACCCTTACTATTACCCCTGCTCCTCCCCTCATAAAAACCCAAACTTGCGGAAACGAATGAAATATTGTTAAATTGACAACAGCCCTGCCCTTTCACTTAGCCTTCCCTAACCACTCTAACCTGTATATTGACTTTACACTCATTCGCAACTTGTCCCAAGAATAATAAAGTTTCGCCCGACTTGTCGGCAGTTTATTTAGTTTATTAGGGGCTTACATTACCAAATGTATAAGTAACTCCAGCTCTTGCAAAATGGAGTTTTGAGATATTCTAGTTTTCCCTAGACAATTTTTTTTTCAATATTAGTATGAGTGTTACGCTGCACAAATCGAAGAAAAAGGGATTTAACTACCACTGAACAGCACAAGTCGATTTGTCTTACGGATTTGGTCTTAAATATCAGGATCTAATTGGTTGCTTCCAGCTGCCTCTAGGATTTTGTAGATTTTACTTTATTATTTTAATAATAAAGTATTGTGATCGACTTGGGAAAAAAAAAAAATTTGCTACCCTGAAATTTTTATACTCTAGATGAAATCTGAGAGTATATTGTGTTTGCCTTACCGTTTGTAACGCTAAGAAATAACGCTCGCACAGAGCCGCCAAGGGCACAAAAATATTTGTTGTCGCTCAAAAACTTCGATTCCGAGGTGCTGTCTGTCCGTCTGTCCGTCTGTCCGTCTGTCTGTCTGTCTGTCTGTCTGTCTGTCTGTGCGTCTGTCTACAGCATAACTCTCGAAAGCTTCGAGCTATAGTGCTAAAAATTTTTGTGTGTAATTTTTAGCAAAAAAGTAACTTTAAGTTCGTGAATGGGCTACATCCCCCCACTCCTTCTACCCCTCCCATACAAATTTCATGAAATTTCGAAATAAAAATAAATTGATTTTTCTATGAAACTATTCAAGCTATCGACTTGAAATTTAGGTCAAATTATTACGATATAAATGTCATTAATATCACGGAATATTGACCCGATCCCCTTACTCCTTCTACCACCTCCCATACAAATTGACTATTTTGAAAAATACATATTTTTGATTTACATTGAAACTAGTGAAGCTGAAACGAAAAAATTTTGTCAGAATTAATTTTATTATAATTGCAATTTACTTTAAAAATAATTATCAACTTCACCTTACTCCTTCTACCCCCTTCCATACAAATTTCACGAAATTTTGAAATTTAAATTAAATTATTTTTCTTCGAAACCGTTGAATCTATCAACTTCATATTTTGTACAAAGTATGAAAATGGAAATATCAATAACAGGAAAAAAAATTGTTTTCATCTGTGCACTCCTTCTACCCCCTCCCATACAAATGCATAATTTTTGTTAAATGCATTATATCGATTTCCATTCAAACTAGTAAAAGTACAAACTTCAAATTTTGCCCTAATTTGTTTTTTAATAATTAAAATAAGTGTTAGAAAAAATTATCAGCGCCGCTTCACTCCTTCTACCACCTCCCATACAAATATCTGTATTATAAATTCAAGAAAAGCATTTCTTCTTTAATTATATGAGAGCTATCGACTTTGAAATTGAATCTAAGCACGGTAATAATGATGATGATAAGCAGTCTTGAAATCATCTTAAACGCTCCACTTCCTCTGCCACCTCCCATACAAATGCCCAAATTTCTTTAAAAATAATAAAAACTAAAAACTTTAAGATCAGCAAAAAACATTTTGCATGCCATGTTCGGTGTCATATACGAAAAATACAAACCTCTCCCTCTACTTCTACCACCTCCCATGCAAAATTCTCTATTCACTATTCGAGAATTTGAGATGACATATTTTCCGGTATATTAAAGTCATTTCCATTTCATCTAGAGTATCATATGATTGGGCTTTAAGCCCAATTATAATTCAGTTATGTTTTTTTTCGCGTTTCATGACTAAATTAGCCTAAAAATGCAAAAAAAAAAAATCCGTCTGTCTGTACGCTCAGCGCACATTAACTCCCAAACCCTTCAAGATAGAAAGTTCATTTTTGGAGGGATTGTAGGTAGTTGCGGATCTCAGGCGGATTCTCATTTTGGGGGGTGTACGGGTTCAGGGGGAGGCGGGGGGAGCGCTTAAACCGAAAAACACGAATTCAAATATCTCAATCATGGTTACAGCTAGGAAGCTAAAAATCAACATACATATACAAGAGTTTGTGGGACAACTTTTAAAAATAACTTAATTTTTTTATCCATTGGCGTGCGAAAAGGGGGGGCTAAGAACCAATTGTCGGCCGAATTTTTTTTTCAAATGATTATATCTTCGAAATTACTTCCCATAAAAAAATGATATTTTGAGACCATCAAGATAGTATATAGATCTACTAGAAGCAGTTTAGATAGAAGCTAATTAATGAAAGGGGTGGGTCAGGGGGGGTGCAAAGAAAAACACTTAAGAATTAATATCTCAGCTGTCTCTTATGCTATGTAATTGAAACTTAAAATGATGTATACTAAGCTTTACTAGCGACATATGAAAAAAATATAATATGTGGAGATTATAGTAGTGGGGGGAAATGGGGAGCATTTCAAAAATGGCGCACTTTCCAAAACTACAAATCATCAAATCTCAAAATTGAGTAAAGATATCAAATCAAAAATTTGTCAGATTGTAGAGCTATATAATTTTTAATTTTGGTAAAAAATTTGAGTTTGGAGGTATAAGGGGAGGGAGGTGGAAAGCGAAAATGTTGAAAATTTTGAGTGATTTTTTTATGGCTCTGGTAAAAGATACAAAGTTTAAATTTTGCACGTCGACACATCTATTTGATATAGATAGAAAAAAAATAGTAATTTGTTCCAAAATTGCTATGCTCCGAAGTGGGGGTCTAACGTGCACAAGGTGTTTTATGTGGAATGAAAAAACACATAAACTGAAAATTTTTGAATGAAATTTTTAGGTAGAAACTTGACAATTTGGGAAATGCATTTAAAAAAAATCTCTAAAAGTTTGAAATATTAACTGGTCGAATATTTTTAAAACTTCTACTCCCTCCCATACAAAAATATTTTTTCGACCAATTTTAAGAAATCAATTATCACCTAACTATCAAAAGCTATCAATTTGAAATTTTGCACAAAAACTTAGACAAATAGTTAAAATAAAATTACGGTAAAAGTTTTGAAATCATGCTTGCCCTTCTACCCCTCCCATACAAAAGCATGATTTCGACCAATTTCATTAAATCAACTAATAACCAACAAATTAAAAGCTACGAACTTGAAATTTTGTACGATCACCTTACAATAGAAAAGAAAGAAAATTCCATCACAAATTTTACGATTCCCCTACCTCCTCTACCCCCTCCCATACAAAATTATTTTTTCGAGCATTTTTAAGAAATTAGTTATCAGCTATCTCTTAAAAGCTATCAATTTCAAATTTTGCATGAAAACTTATAAAAGTAATTCAAATGAAGTTGTTTTGAAATTGCGCTTACCGTTCTACCCCCTCCCATACAAAACTATGATTTCGACCAATTTCATTAAGTCAACTAATAACTAACAAACTTAAAGCTACGAACTTGAAATTTTATACAAGCACCTTACAAGAGAAGCGAAATAAAACTGCATATCAAATTTTACGATTCCCCTACCTTCTCTACCCCCTCCCATACAAATTTTCGGTTTCGTGAAAATAAAATACACCGAATTTTATGAAAATTTTATGCAATTTCGTCTATGAAACACATTCTATACAGAGAATATTGGACGTGATTCAAGCAATTATTAAAAAGCTGTTAACATCCACCCACCCTTGCTATTACCCCTCCTCCTCCCCTCATAAAAACCCAAACTTGCAGAAACGAATGAAATATTGTTAAATTGACAACAGCCCTGCCCGAGAAACCCCTTTGCACTTAGCTTTCCCTAACCACTTTAACCTGCATATTGACTTTCCACTCATCCGCAACTTGTCCCAAGAATAATAAAGTTTAGCCCGAATTGTTGGCAGTTTATTTGAACTGAAGACATTTACCTTCATGATACGAAATCAAAACAGAATTTGTTGCGTTGCACAAATTGAAGAAAAATGGTATTTACTACTATAGAAAAGCACAAGTCGATTTTTCTCACTGATTTGGTCCTAAAAATCAGGATCTACTTTGATGCTTCCAGCTGCCTACAGTATTTCGCTGATTTTAATTTGTTATTCTTATAATAAGGTATTGTGATTGAAACAGAAAAAAAAATTTGCTAACCTGAAATTTTGATTTTTCGCGTTTTATGACTAATTATCCTAAAAATGCAAAAAAAAAATCCATCCCACCGTACGCCGTACATATGAACTCATATCTCCGAGACCGTCAAAGGTCTTGTTTTTGGGTCGGTTATTTATTGGGTAAGTGAGCTGTATTATACGGGGGGAGGGAAAGAGTCAAAAACTACACTTTCTAATATCTCAACTATTCGTAGATGTCGTATGCAGATAGGAAGCTGAAAATCAGCACAAGTGTAGAGAGGTTTGTAGGACAAACTTTAAAAATTAATTTAATTTTTTTTATTCATTAGCGTCCGAAAAGGGGGGTTAAAAACAAATTGTCGGCCGAATTTTTTTTTTTATGATTGTATCTTCGTAATTTCTTACCATAAAAAATTCATGTTTTGGGGCCATTAAGATTCACAAATCCACTTGAATCAGCTAAGAGGGAGGCCAATTATTCTAAGGGGAAGGATCACGGGGGGGGGGGGGGTGCAAAGAAAGACACTTAAAAATCAATATCTCAAATGTTTTATCAAGGCCTTCAAAATACGCTGAAATTGCCGAATTTACCTCTTCATCGCTGTTAAATTTTCTTCCCCGAAGTTCTTTCTGCAGTTTTGGAAACAAATACTAATTGGAAGGGTTCAGATCTGGACTATTGGTTCAGTATTCCGTTGCCGCATTTCTGTAGGGCAGCTATTGCAACGTAGCTCTTGAGATCAGGTTTTTTGTCGTGCAAAAGCAGCATTCCTCGAGTCCACTTTCCTCTTCTATTTTCTTCGATGGCATCCTTTAATTTTGGTAGCAGGTTGGTATAGTACTCCCCTATGATACGCTGTTCTTTTTCTTTACAGTCGATCATCCAAAGCCCCTCTGAATCCCAAAAAATAGTAGCCATAATTTTTCGGCGGATTGTGAGACCTTGTACTTCTTCGGGGTGAAGCGCCATGGTTTACCAGCCACTACCTTGACTCCTGCTTTAGTTCAGGCTATAATCATGAACCCAAGTTTCGTCTTCAGTAATCATCCGGGTTAACATTTCATCCCGTGCTATCATTTTTACACTCCTTTCGTGAAATTACATAACAACGTAATAAATATACATATGTATTTGCGATATACACGTTAAGATCTAATTAGGTAATAGGTAAATTGCAGACTACTTAAAATCAAACTAATTTAAGAAATCTCTTCGAACTACTTTTCTTTGCAGTTCAAAAAGACTAAATTTTTGTGCATATCTTCTCTAGTATAATTTTCTATAATAACATGTAAATAGATGAACATTTTTCTTGATTTCGTCCTTAATTTTCAAGAGCTAATAAATTAAATAAAAGTGTAAATCTAGAAGATCCAACCTTATTTCTAAAGTCAGAAAACTGAAATACAGAGAAACTCATTCCAAAAAAACACTTTTCTTTAGTGAATTACACGGTTCCTTCACATTGGCCTAATCTCTTCAACTAGTTCATTCCTCCAAAATAGTAATTTATTTCTTTGATCAAAGTCCTTGCGCGGACCGGTCAATGGCAAAAAAGATGCGTTCAAGCGGAATAGGATAGAAGGCCTAAAGAGAAGAGTGCTCCAAAGGTTCTAGTTTGCATTCAATTGGCGTTTGTAGTGAATGCGAACGGTTCACTCATCACACTTTCCATCCTTACTAATTACATGCATAGGATGTATAGAGACGCGTAGCAATAGCTCAGTGTCTGAGTATTTCATCAGTTAAAACGGCTAAAAGTTTTTTTTTCAGGCTTATCCGAAAATGTATTTCCATTCATTATGCTTTCAAAAAATTAGCATCCTTTCAGGATTATTTTGGGGATATCGTCGCCGCTCTGGAAAGACCAGCTTGTTATCCCTTTACTGATACTTTACACCGTGATGAACTCGAGTTTTTTTTTCCTTCGTTCGATTCCATGGAAAAGTTTCTTTTACAGTTTTATTTTTCTGTGAAAAATACCAAAGAGATAAGGCATTCAGGCTCCTTTATTTTTTTTTGGGAGGGAAGCCTCTTTATCTGTCGACGTGCGGTAGTCTCATGATAGCTTTTGATCATCGTAAATTCAATAGATTTCATTGAGATTGGAAGGTGCCTAATGTAACTGAAATCGAGATGCTTTGCCCAAGTGTAAATACGTTCTTTGTGTAAGGTCGACGCGAACGATGGTCTCGGCCGGTACGGTTCTCGCGTTGATATTCATCGTCGGACTTTCAAACTTTTCCTAACTTAGTTTATGCCCTTATCTTTTCTTCGGTTTTGTCTTTTTAACTCAGATATTAATCGCATTAGCCTAATTAAAATCTAAAAAGCTTCTTTTGTTCGAGACAAATTTGTTAGTTATTGAAGGGTATAGGATACGTTAAGTGGAAAGGATAAATTATGTTGATAGATTTTTATGAAAATTGATAAGGGATATGGCGCGATAGCTATAAGAGATGTACAGTGTTTACTTGAGTTAAGTAAGTGATAATTAGGATTTTTTTAATTCTCTTTATTATGAAATGAAAATAGGGAACTTTGGTACAGAAATATTTATTGTCACTCAAAAACTTTGATTCCGAGTGATCGTCTGTCTGTTCGTCTGTCCGTCCGTCTGCCCGTCTGTATACAACATAACGATCGCTTTGAGCTATCGTGCTGTGTTATTTTTAGCAAAAAAGAAACTTTAAGTTGTAAACGGGCTACATTCCCCTATTCCTTCTACCCCGTCTCATACAAATTTTATGAAATTTCGAAATTTTGCGAAATTGATTTTTCTTTGAAACTGTTTAAGCTATTGACTTCGAATTTCGGTCAAAGTATAGCAATGTATAAATCAATAACTTCATAACATATTGATCCAATTCCCTTCTTCTATCCCCTGCCATACAACTACACAAATTTGAAAAAATCATTTTGTGGATTTTCATTGAAACAAGCAAAGTTGAAAAAATTAATTTTTGTCAGAATTAATTTTATTATAATTGCAATCAGATTTGAAAAAATTATCAACTTCACCTCACTGCTTCTACCTCCTCCCATACATATTTCAATTAAATTATTTTTCTTCGAAACTGTCAAAGCTATCAACTTGACGTCTTGTGAAAAGTATACTAAAAGTAATATTATTGACGACGAAAAATTTTGTTATGATTCGTTTGCTTTTTCTACCCCTTCCCATACAAATGCTTAATTTTGGTAATGGCATTATAACGATTTCCATTAAAACTAGAAAAAGTGGAAGCCTAAAATTTTGCCAGAATTTGTCCCTTAAAAATTGCAATGAATGCTGAAAAAATTAGCAGCTTCGCTTCACTCCTTGTACCCCCTCCCATACAAATATCTATATTTCAAATTCAAGTAAAGCATTTCTCCTTGGTATATATGAGAGCTGTCAACTTTGAAATTGAAACAAAGCATGGTGATAGGAATGTTGATAATCAGTTTCAAAATCATCTAAAACCCTGCACTTACTCTGCCACCTCCCACACAAATGCCCCAATTTCAGGAAAACTATGTCCCATTACTTTGAAAATAATGAAAACTACAAACTTTATATTCAGCACGAAACATTTTGCATGCCACGCTCGGTATTATATACAAAAATTACAAACCTCCCTCCTCTGTTGCTACCATCTCCCATACAAATGTCCTGTACATTGAGCTCTTTCTAGTTTCATCTAGAGTATGATTGGACTTCATGCCCAATGATAATTCTGTATTGTTTTTTCAATTTTAGATTTTTCGCAATTGATGGGAATTGATACTCAAACGAGAGATCTGATTGACCATAATACCTGGTGGGATATCAAGAGGAGGCGGCGAATGCTAATTGGAGGGTATGAATGTACAGAACGAGCCCATGAAATAATTAATAGGGAACAGAAAAGCTAAAACAAGCATCGTACTAAGCTAAAAACAACATAAGAGGACTGCTTAAAGCGCGTAAAGCCCAATCATACGATACTCTATATGAAATATAAATTTTGTGTGAAGAGGGGTAGAAGAGGTGACAGTATTCAACTAATTTTTTCACATTATTCTAGAGTAGCTATAAAATCGTTTTGTACAAATTTTATGCTGCAAAAATTGAATATGTAGTGTGAAAATTAGTGCATCGGATTTAGTGATGTTATGCAGTTTGTAAGGGAGGTGCTAGAAGAAGTGGAGGGTTTTACTTTATTATTTTAATAATAAAGTATTGTGATCGACTTGGGAAAAAAAAAAAATTTGCTACCCTGAAATTTTGTTTTTTCGCGTTTCGTGACTAAATTAGCCTAAAAATGCAAAAAAAAAAATCCGTCTGTCTGTACGCCGTCCGCCGTACGCCGTCCGCCGTCCGCCGTCCGCCGTACGCCGGTGTGTACGCTCAGAGCACATTAACTCCCAAACCCTTCGAGATAGAAAGCTCATTTTTGGAGGGATTGTAGGTAGTTGCGGATCTCAGAAGGACACTCATTTTTGGAGGTGTAAGGGTTCAGGGGGAGGCGGGGGGAGCACTTAAACCGAAAACTAAGAATTCAAATATCTCAAACATGGTTACAGCTAGGAAGCTAAAAATCAATATACATATAAAAGGGTTTAAGGGACAACTTTTAAAATTAATCTAATTTTTTTATCCATTGGGGTGCAAAAAGGGGGGGCTAAAAACCAATTGTCGGCCGAATTTTTTTTTCAAATGATTATATCTTCGAAATTACTTAGCACAAAAAATTTATAATTTTAGACCATCAAGGTGGCATACAGATTCACTGGAATCAGCTTACGTAGAGGCTAATTATTGTAAGGGGGAGAGTCAGGGGGGGTGCATAGAAAAACACTTAAAAATCAATATCTCGGCTATTTGTTGAGCTATGCAATTGAAACTTCGTACTTATATTAAGCTATACTAAAGAAATACAAAAAAAATATAGTATTTGGACTAAATAGTAGTGGAGGAAAATGGGGAGCATTGAACTTTCCAAAATTTTAAACCATTATATCTCAAAATTCAGCGCAGATATCACATCAAAAATTTGTCAGATCATAGAACTATATAGTTTTTAATTTTGGTAAAAAAATTAAGTAAGGGGGTGTAAGGGGAGGGAGGTGGAAAGCAAAAATGTTGAAAATTTTGAGTAATTTTTTTAGGGCTCTGGTAAAAGATACAGAGTCTAAATTTTGCAGGTCAATATATCAATTTATTGTACATACATAAAAAATAATAAAAATTCTACAATTGTTATGCACCGACCCCCCTGGTCTAACGTGCACAAGGTGTTTCATGTGAAATGAAAAAACACATAAGCTGAAAATTTTTGAATGAAATTTTAAGGTAGAAACTTGAAAATTTGCGAAATGCATTTAAAAAAAATCCCTAAAAGAATGAATTATTAACTGGTCGAAAATCTTTAAAACTTCTACCCCCTCCCATACAAAATTATTTTTTCGACCATTTTCAAGAAATCAATTACCACCTAACTATTAAAAGCTATCAATTTGAAATTTTGCATAAGAACTTACGAAAATAATTGAAATGAAATTACGTTAAAAGTTTTGAAATCGCGCTTACCCTTCTACCCCCTCCCATACAAAAGTATGATTTCGACCAATTTCATTAAATCAACTAATAACAAACAATTTGCAAGCTATGAACTTGAAATTTTGTACGAGGACCTTACAACTAAAAAAAAAGAAAATTGCATCACAAGTCTTACGATTCCCCTACCTCCTCTACCCCCTCCCATACAAAATTATTTTTTCGAGCATTTTTATGAAATAAGTTATCAGCTAACTCTTAAAAGTTATCAATTTCAAATTTTGCATTGAAACTTATAAAAATAATTCAAATGAAATTGCTTTCAAAATTTTCAAATCGCGCTTGCCCTTCTACCCCCTCCCATACAAAACTATGATTTCGACCAATTTCATAAATCATCTAATAGCCAACAAACTAAAAGCTATGAACTTGAAATTTTATAAAAGCACCTTAAAAGAGAAGCGAAATAAAACTGCATATCAAAATTTACGATTCCCCTACCTACTCTACCCCCTCCCATACAAATGTTCGGTTTCGTGAATGTAAAATACACCGAATTTTATGAAAATTCTATGCAACTTCGTCTATGAAACACATTCTACACAGAGAATATTGGACGTGATTCAAGCAATTAATTAAAAAGCTATTAACATCCACCCACCCTTACTATTACCCCTCCTCCTTCCCTCCATAAAAACCCAAACTTGTAGAAACGAATGAAATATTGTTAAATAGACAACAGCCCTGCTCAAGAACTCCCTTTCACTTAGTCTTCCCTAACCACTCTTACTTGCATATTGACTTTCCACACATCCGCAACATGTCCCAAGAATAATAAAGTTTCGCCCGACTTGTTGGCAGTTTATTTAATGATATATTCAGAAATAAATATGATAAATATTCAACTGACATCTCCCAAGTTTCAGAATACCACTGCATTCGTATTTTTGAAGAAAGTGGATTTTTTGTTATTTTACTTTATTATTCTAATAATATAGTATTGTGATCGACACAGGAAAAAAGAGAATTTGCTACCCTTAAATTTTTTTTTCGCGTTTCGCCTAAAAATGCAAAAAAAAATCCGTCCCGCCGTACGCCGTACATATGGACTCATATCTCTGAGACCGTTAAAGGTAGAATGTTCGTTTTTGGGTGGATTGTTGATTGGGTAAGTCAACTCTATTTTCTAAATTTTGGGAGGTGTTCGGTGGAAGGGGAAGGCGGGGGGAGGGAAAAAGTCAAAAACTACACTTGCTAATATCTCCACCACGAAACAGATAGGAAGTTGAAAATCAGTAAAGATATAGAGAGGGTTGTGGGACAAACTTTAAAAATAATTTAATTTTTTTATCCATTGGCGTCCGAAAAGGGGGGGCTAAAAACAAATTGTCGGCCGAATTGTTTTTTCAAAAAATTATATCTTCGAAATTACTTATTGTAAAAAATTCTTATCTTGGGATCACTAAGGCTGAACATAGTTCCATCGGAACCAGCTTAGAGAGTGGCTAATTATTGTAAGGGGGGGGGGGGTGCAAGGAAAATCAGTTAAAAATGAATATCTCAACTATCTCTTAAGCTATCTAATTGAAAATTGAAACATATATTAAGCTACTAGGAAACGCCCGCGACTTCGTCCGCATAAAAATCGCAATAATAAGCAATTTTTGAGTTAGTAATACATTATATGGGATATATAATCCGCTTACTTTAATGGCTCTTTGAACACAATGTTTTGTATTTTGTTGGAATCAGAACCATAAATTATTAAGAATGATACCATGATACTCGCATTTGAATGGGAGAGGCTCGTGATCAAATCAATCCCGTGATTTGAGATCATATACGTATTGAAGAGCATTTAGGACATGTGAATAATTATAGCTTGTGTTAATTAAAAAAAAGCCCAAATAAAATAACATTAAGCTTGAAAACCTAAAGACTTGGAATTGTGTCACATTGTATGGGAGGGGATAGAAGGAGTGAAGCTACTCGGTTAATTTTTTCCCGATATTAATAATGCTAATTTGGGATAGAGTACGAAATTTGAGCTCAATGAAAGTTATATGTACTGAGAAAATTAGTTTAGAATATTTCATGAAAAAGTGCAGTTTGTATGGGAGGTAGCGGAAGGAGTAAGGGGATTCAAATAATTTGTATACCATAGATCACATTTTTGATAAAAGTAGTATGTTCACAATTTCAAATGATTTGCTTCAATGGTTTTGAAGAAAATTTGATTAGTATAAATTTTTGAAAATGAGTCATTTTGTATGGGAGAGGGTGGAAGGCGTGGGGGTATTGAAATAAGACCACATGCAGATTACATCTCGGTGCATATCTAACAAACTGTGAAAGTTTCATTACAATCGGTTTATCCGTTTTTGTGTGAAAACCGGACAGACAGACAGACAGACAGAGAAAATTTTTAAGAACGTGTGTTTCTGCTTAGTTATTGTTAAAATAAAGCAAAAAACTTATTTATAGCCATTTGTAAGCAAATAACATACAGACACTACAATTTTATTTATGTGTATAGATACTAGGAAAATACAAAAAAATTTAACATATTGAAATAATAGTAGTGGGGGGAAATGGGGAGCATTTCAAAAATGGGGCACTTTTCAAAATTACAAATCCTTATATCTCAAAAAAGAGTACAGATATCAAATCGAAAATTTGTCAGATTGTAGAACTACATAGTGGTTAGTTTTGGTAATAATTTTAAGTTGTGAAGTGTAAGGGGGGGGGGGAGGTGATAAGCAAAAATGTCGAACATTTTGAGTGATTGTTTTTAGGGCTCTGGTGAAAGATACAAAGTTTAAATTTTGCATGTGGATACATCTATTTAATTACATACAAAAAAAATAATAACTTGATCCGTAATTGTTATAAACCGACCCCCGGTCTAACGTGCACAAGGTGTTTCATGTGCATTGAAAAAAATACATAGACTGAAAATTTTTGAGTGAAATTTTAAGGTAAGAACTTGAAAATTTGCGAAATGCATTTAAAAAAAATCGCTAAATATACGAAATATCAACTGTTTGAAAAACTTTAAAAGTTTTACACCCTCCCATACAAAATTATTTTTTCGACCATTTTCAAGAAATCAATTATCACCTAACTATTAAAAGCTATCAATTTAAAATTTTGCACAAAAACTTACAAAAATAGTTGTAATGAAATTACGTTAAAAGTTTTGAAATCGCGCTTGTTCTTCTACCCCCTCCCATACAAAACTATGATTTCGACCAATTTCAATAAATCAACTAATAACCAACAAACTAAAACCTACGAACTTGAAATTTGGTACAAGCACCTTACAAGAAAAACGAAATAAAACTGTATATCAAATTTTACGATTCCCCTACCTTATCTTCCCCCTCCCATACAAACATTCGGTTTCGTGAATGTAAAATGCACCGAATTTTATGAAAATTCTATGCAACCTCGTCTATGAAACACATTCTATACAGAGAATTGAGAATATTGGACGTGATTCAAGCAATCAATTAAAAGCTATTAACATCCACCCACACTTACTATTACCCCTCCTCCTCGCCTCATAAAAACCCAAACTTGCAGAAACGAATGAAATATTCTTAAATTGACAACAGTCCTGCCCAAGAACTCCCTTTCACTTAGTCTTCCCTAACCACTCTAACCTGGATATTGACTTTTCACTCATCCGCAACTTGTCCCAAGAATAATAAAGTTTCGCCCAACTTTTTGGCAGTTTATTTTGATATTGTGTCACTTTGTATGGGAGGGAGTAGAAGGAGTAAAGCAATCAGTTATTTGTTTCCGTTCTTATGGCAATATCCAATATTATTTCAAAAATTCTAGAAAAAGTGTGCATAATTTTCGTTCGTCAATGTAAACAAAATTTACGTGAACAGGACAGCTTTTTAATATCTTCCTCTGACAAGAACTTTAAAATATCAGAGTTGTATTCCTCTTATCGCTGCAACTGGTGTTCACTTATATTAAGGATATTAAGGAGAGTTCCGTTGACATTCCTCCCTAGGTGGTTGGCGGTAAAATTCCTGTTTGTCAACTGTTTCATGATTTTAAATAGTGAACCCATATTTCCATGGTAAGCCGCAGATTCTGCCTTCTGGCCAGATGTTCAATGGCCTTTCTCTTGTTACGTCTAACAGCCTTTTTAAGCTGTATATGAGCATCGCGGTAGTTCTGTCTCAGGTCGGGCGTTCATTAGTTGACATCGGGTTAATAGATTACCACATTGGTTTTTTTCCTATCGCCAACCTTTTCCCATGTGCCTTGTGACATCTGCGGATTCTCACCGCATTGCACATATCCCACAGATTCTTCAGCACTAGTTAGAAAAGTGTTTCTGTTGCCTCCCAATTTTCGTCCAGTGTGCCCACTTCATATTTTCCTGATGTGCATGACTTTTCGTGTAGAATGGTGGTGTCTATCCATATTAAGCTTGCGCTTCATTTGAAGAATTTGGGGTCGTTGGATAGCTGCTGTACACAATCTCAAGCAGGCAACCATCAAGTGGTGATCGCCCCCATGTCAGCTCCACGTTTCGTTCGCACATCGAGGAGACATCTTCTCCATCGGCGACTTATAGCCAAATGGTTGGTCTGGTTCTGAGTAACACCATCAGGGGAAACCCAATATGTTTCATGGTGACTCTTGTGTGGAAAAAGGGTCCCTATGTGCCAAATACTACAAAACTCAATCATAGTCGGTTTTCGAATAGCAAAAGTGGTTACCGTCCGTATCCGAGGCGCTGTATCCGTTTCTTGTATCTGTTGGGCTTTAAGATTACGAGTGATAAGCCCATGACCCAGTGAGTGTCCATTCTTAGGGCAAGCAGGACTGGCTGTGGGTGAATTCCACTGCCCAATCCTACAGAGGGATGGTTAGCTGAGGTCCGTGGAGTCGCTAGTCTCCAAAGATAGTTGCTGGAATTAGTAAAACCTCATCCTTCAACTACCCCCCTGCGGGGCTACAACAAACCAATATTTTTAAAAAGTAATTGCTTCCCTAGCTATTATATCACGCCACGCCACTGTCTAACATGCTAAACTCTTTCACATTGTCATCCTTATTTAACATCATTTACGATTATTATTTACTTGAATAAATTATCTCCCATTTTAATAAATTATCCCTTTATCACATTTGAGTTCAATTGACTAGTTCGATCATATTTAACTCTATTATCGTTTATCTCTTTGTTTAAACTACAGTAAAATTCAAATCTTGTAGCGCATCCTAATCACAATATTGTGTGTGAATTTACATATGTGTGGATGCGTTCATTAAAGTGCCAAATATGAAAATGAACTTCCAACGAGCATGCTGAAGCTCGAGCGGACTATACGATCTCCTCCGATTCTGAATGCCATAATGCCGTACGTAGCGTTCAAAAGTGCAAAATTGTCTATCCAAATGGGAAATACAATCAGCAAACAAACGACCAAATTGTCACAAAATGTTCATCAATTGTTTTAATAAATTTCAACTGGAATTACTGGCCGTTTAATTCCATCATCGGTACAACTACTGGGTGGCTCTATGCTGGGCATCTATTTGTATGTGCGGAATCCTGTGTGGATTCTGGCCTGGACCGCACACAGATCTGACCGGAGCCATTATTATGCATAGCTAGCTGTAACGTACCCGAATCCCAGGAATAATACGGAGTGAAAGTGTGCGGCGGAAAGAAGAACCCAACAAACAGCTTACAACTGGTCGAATGTACACAGAACTGGAACAAACATTTCGAGTATAGGAAAGGCAATTAAAGGACTCGTTGTGGATGGTCAAGCATATTCACAATCGCTATATCGTCATCGCACCCACACTCATAGCGTGCAGTTTATTCGGACATTTTAAGCAAAGGACCAACTTTTGGTGAATTGTTGCTTGCGGGCTTCCAGCTATGGGGTTAAATAAATACTAAATACAATTTGTGTTTGCTCAAATGATGACATACAACACGCCAAATGCCCGCTTCACCAAGTGTACTTAATTCCAATATCTGCGGCTTAAGGCTATTTACCTCCAGTCTTTGTTTGTGCAGTATATTAGTATGACGCTAGGAATTACGAACGACAGCACCTTCCCACACAATCAATCGAATTGATGATAAATTGATCCGAGATATTATCCAATCAATTCAGTAATAACTAGCAAATCCCGGTTCGGCAAGTTCATGATTATTATTTTTTTTTTATTAAATCACAAATAAAACCAAATTAAATAAATTAAGAATTCCGATGAAAAATCATCATACAGTGATTTTCATTTCATTGTGAAATGCACACAAGGATATGTGCAGCCGCAGGCGTTTCGCATAAGGGTGATATGAAATTGTTGCCGAATGCATTTCGTGATGTTTCTCTGTAATTTTGCCATTTACCCCAACTCTTATTCGCACCAGAGTCAATTGGGAGTGAAAATTTATAATGACATCATGCAATTTAAATTTTCACATTTTATGTGTATGTAAAACATTTGCACGAACCATTTTTTTTATTGGACATTAATCGTATATGTGTGTTTGTTTGTAGAACATTTCATGCGAATTATATGCGGTTACAGAGGAGTTATATACGTTTAAGGAATTTTGCATTTCAGTAAATTTTTCTGGTCCTTTCGTTTATAATCGCATGCTCTTTGGTAGAGCATTTGTGTGCGTAAAACCGTTTAAATTAAAGAGTTTCTAATTTTATGTGTTTCTTGTTACATTAAAAAAATTTAACAGAACTACGATATACGTTTACTTAATGCATTTAAAATTTCATATCCACATTTTAATTTTTAGGGACGTATATTTTCCGATTTTGATTTCAGATAAAATATTATGATTTTAGGATCAACGCAATCTAAGCCAGTCTAGACAAAGATATTTTGAATTGATGAATTCCGTCGATTTGCTCAGTGGCGGTTAATCTGTCACCCATTGGACTTAAGTTTTCATGAAAATTTAGAAATTTCTTGTAGTAAAGCACACATGTAGTATGGTAAATCTAGTATTAGTGAAATGCCTGGTATGTATAAACCTTATGTGTCAAGTTATTTACCACGTTTCAGGAAAAATAAGCGATATAACCCTTGTATAAAGAGTTTTCGTTGTACAGAAATTGTAATAAATATATCAGGTGTAAGAAATATTTGTGTCAACCCTGCATTCGTACTTTGAAAATCAATAATTTGTTGGGTGAACTTGGTCTTTCAGTTTATGAAAGGGTACAAGGAGTGGATGCTTTTCGAAATTTTATTTCGAACTTGATCTGTGTGTGTCTTTAGTACTGTTATGGATTAACATATAAATTATTTTATTTATTTTTAAATTAAGTCTCTCGTGACAACCAACAATCATTCCAAAATAGTTCCCAGCAACTAACTGACTATTTTCTCGTCGATCCTCTTTTTTACCTAGCCTTCTGCGTTAGACTATCAATTCTCCTTGCCAAGTAGCGTCTCCAACATCTCCCTCCTTTAAACAAAATCTGTTGAAGAGTCTCAACTTGAAGGATGTCTTTTTCCGTGGTGTGTTGGTTGAAGTCGTCTAGGAGCTGTACGAGTACGTTTCGGATATTGATGTTGCCCCAATATTGGTTGTATAGGTGCTTCCGTTACGGAGTCTGCGTTAATAACGACTGGTTCTTCCAATATTGGTGGATTGCGATTGCTAGCGATAGGCTTAACATCGAATGTGTCAAGCAACATGTCCAATGGAAGCTCTGCTGTTGACAGTGTAGTAGCATTTGAGTGACGGCGCCGAATTTGGTTTGCGTGTCGAATCCAAACTTGGTCATTCACTCGAACCTTGTACTTGACCGTTCCAATGCGCTTCAGAATCGTGGCTTCTACCCACAATATCTTGTTATTCTTGTAGTTCCTCACATAGACAGTATCATTAAATTGATAGGTACGAGAAACAGCGCTATGTCGATCGTTAAAGTTTCGTTCCATCTCTGTATTTCGTTGCAACGGAACTGTTGATTCTATTGGATGCATCAATTCCAACAACGTTCGTATGTTCCTGCCGAACATCTGTTGTGAAGGTGTTGCTGAATTTGGCAGTGCTGCATTTGGTGTGGTACGATAACACCTTAAAAAAAGTTGCAACGCGGAAGCCGTCACGTCTTCCCCTTTTGCTTTTAAGAGAGCCCGCTTAAAAATATCAACAAGTCGTTCCGCTTGAACGTTTGATTGAGGGTGATACGGCGGAGAACGAATGTGTTGAATTCCGTTGGATGTACAAAATTCCTCGAATTGATGTGATGTAAATTGTGTTCCATTATCGGAAACTAGTATTTCCGGAAATCCAAACCTAGCAAAAACTTCTTCCAGTTTGTTTAGCGTTGCCGACGATGTCGGAGCTAACCTGTACACTATAATAAACGTTAGCGTTACATCCAATAACGAGGTCTGCTTTAAGGCTCCGTGATTCAGCAATCGGTCCTCCCCGATTATTCAGAGAGAGTAACCCAGGGTGATCATGAGCCAGAAAAGCCGAGATCAGCCAGTAGCCTTTTTCCTCTCATTTCAAGGCTGGCTCCGGCAATATCGTAGTTACTGTGACGAGGGAGTTGAAATATGTTTAAAGTGCTCTTGGCAAAAATACATGATCTAGGCCCATCTTGATTCCTTGTGCAGATAAGAGTACAGTTAGGAGTCTTAAGTGCACAGATTAGGTTCCCAACAGCCCAAGGTTTTGGATCCAGACTGGGTCTTCTCGTTGCTGATTCAGCCTGAGAAGTAAGTAGCGTGACCCCGATTTGGAGTGGTGAAGGTTAATTTGCAGAAAATTATGTTCACAAGACATAATTCTCATCTTCATCATAATCCCCATAGTCATAGTAATCATGTCACTGTCTCGTCTCTAAGTGCTGAGATCCACATTTTTGTCTAGGTACATGTAGATGACCACCGCGGACTTTATCGGTCGTTAGATTAAACGCCGATTCTCATCAGTCGGAGTTGGACCTTCACTGCGTCAAGAACAACTTTATAAACTTATTAAAAGTACGTACATTCTTTTCAAAATCAAAATGTATTTCTATTTTATTAAACAAAAAAGTTTAACCCTCTACCTTAAACCAACACATTTCCGAGTTCAACTTCAACCTCGGGGACATCCGCTTCTTCCGAATCGGAAGCCAAAAGTTTTTCCTCGCTAAGCGAATGCGAACTAAGGTGCTCGTCCTCCATGTCTGAACCTGGCGGCTGTGAGCTGTCTTGGCTAATGTATAGATTGGCTATGCGAAAGGCTGGATCAGGTTCGGATGTCTTTCCTCTTCGTGCCCATCATGGGCATTGGAAAAACAAGGTTTTGGATTCTTTGTTTCGCTTCCAATCCATCTTTTCTATGCACCTTAATTGCGATGATTGCGATGCAACTAAACTCTGAATTGATGATGCCTTCGATTTTTGTCGAGGGGCCTAGGGACTCTTTGTTGATCACTATTAAGTCGCATCTGGAGTTCCTTTCAAAGGAAAGCTGTAAGAGTTTCCAAGCCTTCAATTATGGGTAGAAAGATTTGGGTTGCTGGACCGAATAATGTCCAAAATCGCACCTGCATCGTTCGTTCTAAGGGTAACCATACACGTGCTCGAGGATGGCTTGGAATCTCATTCCGTGACACTACCTTGAGTTGCGCGCCATACACAATGCTCCCAATCTAGCGACGGCAATTTTGTACAAATCTTACATCACCTTGGTGCCATCCGCCATCTGTGCCGACTGGTGGCGGAGCAGGATGGTCACGCATGTTGCTTAGCAAGTTGACTGAAAGTTTGCTTTCAATCATCCTCCAGTGCTTATAAGTAATACTTCCATCTGCATCACTTAGTCTATGATCGTCTGGTAGTGGCGATCATCGACAAGATCGCCACTACCAGACTATCCTTAACAACGTCGCTAAAGAACCTTGACAAACCCTGGGTACCGGTACTGAGGGTTTTTAGCCCCTTTGCCTCCTTAGTGGACTCATCCGAAGATCTCGTACGCTTTCCTGCCGAGGGAAAGTCTGTATATTCGGCGATCATTTTGGAAGCCAAAGTCGCAGATTCTTACTGCTTTTCGGTTCGGAGGTATTTCGGGATGTTCCCCAGGTGAATCAAATGCCTTTGAGAGTTACGCAGCTCCTTACAAAGCTGTACTGAGGTTGGAGCCCATTGATTCTAACCACGGGTGATTTGGGTGGACCCCGCCACCAGCTCGACGGTGCACCCCACTATTGGGTGCAAGTTTGGTATCTTTTGATTTTATCGGCTTTTTGGAAGAAGCCGATTTTTTCCCCGCTTTCCTTAAGCCACTAGTTTCAGATTTAGGGTTCAAAAATCCAACTGTTTGCACGTAGGGGGCCTTAAATTTTTTGCTTGGACCAGGTTTTGGTAACCATAGGCTTCGCAGCGCCCATTATGATACAAGGTTTGGAGGCCGATGTCTTTTTTGGCAAGGGAGTCTTGGAGAAAGATTGCTTACTCTGGTTGATTTTTGATACGGTTACCTTAATCCAGACAATTTATTGTAGAAAAGGGGGTCTTAACAGGAAATTGATTGAGAGATTGTTGATTGGACTTTTATAGAGAATGGTCTGTTGTTAAGGAATGACGTTATTATTTTAATGATGTAAGTAGGAATCGAAAACTTTTCTAATTTACTTTATAATTGAAGTAATAAAGTATTGTGATCGGCACAAGAAAAAAAATTTGCTACTCTGAAAATGCAAAAAAAAATCCGTCCCGCCGTACGCCGTCTGCCGTACATATGGACTCATAAATCCGAGACCATTAAAGGTAGAATGTTCGTTCTTGGGTGGATTGTTGATTGGGTAAGTGAGCTCTATTTTCTAAATTTTGGGGGGTGTTAAGTGAAAGGGGGAGGCGGGGGAGGGAAAAAGTCGAAAACTACACTTGCTAATATCTCCACCACGAATGCAGATAGAAAGTTGAAAATCAGTAAAAACATAACAGGGCTACGATTGCGCGTAAAGCGCAATCTTACGATACTCTAGATGAAATAGAATTTTTTGTGATCCCAAGAAATTTCGCATGGGAAGTATTAGAAGGGATGACAGCATTGAACTAATTTTTCCCCATTATGCTAAAGTAGCTATAAAAATGTTTTGTACAAAATGCTTACTCCAAAAATTGAATGGGAACTGAAAAAATTAGTGAGTTAGATTTAGTGAAAATGTGCAGTTTGTATGGGAGGTGGTAGAAAGAGTGGGGCGATTAGAGTGATTTTTTTCAGAAATAACTAGGAATATTGTAAAATTGACATCCCTGAAATTTCAGACTAGTGCCATTTATACTTTTCAAGAAAATGGATTTTTTGTGAAGTTGTGAAACTGTGTCATATTGTATGGGAGGGGGTAGAAGCAGTGAAGCTAATCAAATATTTTTTTCTGATCTTAGTGCTAATACTAATTATGTATTTATTACAAAATATGAGCTCAATAAATGTTATATGTTCTGAGAAAATCGTCTTAGAGCATTTCATGAAAAAGTGTAGTTTGTATGGGAGGGGGTGGAAGGAGAGGGAGGAAGCAAATAATTTTTCTACTGTAGATTAAAATTACTATGAAAATAACACATCCGAAAATTCAGACTAATAGCTTTTATACTTTTCGAGTAAATCCGTTTATTGTCAAATTACGAAATTGTGTCATTTTGTATGGGAGGAGGTAGAAGGGGTGAAGCTAATAGTCTAAATTTTTTTGGGCTTACTAACAATTTTAAATAAATATTTGGTGCACAATTTCAGCTCTCTAAATTGTATACGCAATGAGTAAATTGGCTTAGAGTAATTCATGACAAGTACAGTTCGTATGGGAGGTGGTAGAAGGAGTGGGAGGATACGCATAATTTTCGTACGGTAGATTGATATTATCATAAAAATAAACTGCCAACAAGTCGGGCGAAACTTTATTATTCTTGGGACATGTTGCGGATGTGTGGAAAGTCAATATGCAAGTAAGAGTGGTTAGGGAAGACTAAGTGAAAGGGAGTTCTTGAGCAGGGCTGTTGTCTATTTAACAATATTTCATTCGTTTCTACAAGTTTGGGTTTTTATGGAGGGAAGGAGGAGGGGTAATAGTAAGGGTGGGTGGATGTTAATAGCTTTTTAATTAATTGCTTGAATCACGTCCAATATTCTCTGTGTAGAATGTGTTTCATAGACGAAGTTGCATAGAATTTTCATAAAATTCGGTGTATTTTACATTCACGAAACCGAACATTTGTATGGGAGGGGGTAGAGTAGGTAGGGGAATCGTAAATTTTGATATGCAGTTTTATTTCGCTTCTCTTTTAAGGTGCTTTTATAAAATTTCAAGTTCATAGCTTTTAGTTTGTTGGCTATTAGATGATTTATGAAATTGGTCGAAATCATAGTTTTGTATGGGAGGGGGTAGAAGGGCAAGCGCGATTTGAAAATTTTGAAAGCAATTTCATTTGAATTATTTTTATAAGTTTCAATGCAAAATTTGAAATTGATAACTTTTAAGAGTTAGCTGATAACTTATTTCATAAAAATGCTCGAAAAAATAATTTTGTATGGGAGGGGGTAGAGGAGGTAGGGGAATCGTAAGACTTGTGATGCAATTTTCTTTTTTTTTAGTTGTAAGGTGCTCGTACAAAATTTCAAGTTCGTAGCTTTCAATTTGTTTGTTATTAGTTGATTTAATGAAATTGGTCGAAATCATACTTTTGTATGGGAGGGGGTAGAAGGGTAAGCGCGATTTCAAAACTTTTAACGTAATTTCATTTCAATTATTTTTGTAAGTTCTTATGCAAAATTTCAAATTGATAGCTTTTAATAGTTAGGTGGTAATTGATTTCTTGAAAATGGTCGAAAAAATAATTTTGTATGGGAGGGGGTAGAAGTTTTAAAGATTTTCGACCAGTTAATAATTCATTCTTTTAGGGATTTTTTTTAAATGCATTTCGCAAATTTTCAAGTTTCTACCTTAAAATTTCATTCAAAAATTTTCAGCTTATGTGTTTTTTCATTTCACATGAAACACCTTGTGCACGTTAGACCAGGGGGGTCGGTGCATAACAATTGTAGAATTTTTATTATTTTTTATGTATGTACAATAAATTGATATATTGACCTGCAAAATTTAGACTCTGTATCTTTTACCAGAGCCCTAAAAAAATTACTCAAAATTTTCAACATTTTTGCTTTCCACCTCCCTCCCCTTACACCCCCTTACTTAATTTTTTTACCAAAATTAAAAACTATATAGTTCTATGATCTGACAAATTTTTGATGTGATATCTGCGCTGAATTTTGAGATATAATGATTTAAAATTTTGGAAAGTTCAATGCTCCCCATTTTCCCCCACTACTATTTAGTCCAAATATTATATTTTTTTTGTATTTCTTTAGTATAGCTTAATATAAGTACGAAGTTTCAATTGCATAGCTCAACAAATAGCCGAGATATTGATTTTTAAGTGTTTTTCTATGCACCCCCCCTGACTCTCCCCCTTACAATAATTAGCCTCTACGTAAGCTGATTCCAGTGAATCTGTATGCCACCTTGATGGTCTAAAATTATAAATTTTTTGTGCTAAGTAATTTCGAAGATATAATCATTTGAAAAAAAAATTCGGCCGACAATTGGTTCTTAGCCCCCCCTTTTTGCACCCCAATGGATAAAAAAATTAGATTAATTTTAAAAGTTGTCCCTTAAACCCTTTTATATGTATGTATATTGATTTTTAGCTTCCTAGCTGTAACCATGTTTGAGATATTTGAATTCTTAGTTTTCGGTTTAAGTGCTCCCCCCGCCTCCCCCTGATCCCTTACACCTCCAAAAATGAGTGTCCTTCTGAGATCCGCAACTACCTACAATCCCTCCAAAAATGAGCTTTCTATCTCGAAGGGTTTGGGAGTTAATGTGCTCTGAGCGTACACACCGGCGTACGGCGGACGGCGGACGGCGTACGGCGGACGGCGTACGGCGGACGGCGTACAGACAGACGGATTTTTTTTTTTTGCATTTTTAGGCTAATTTAGTCACGAAACGCGAAAAAACAAAATTTCAGGGTAGCAAATTTTTTTTTTTTCCCAAGTCGATCACAATACTTTATTATTAAAATAATAAAGTAATAACATATTCCAAATTTTAGGCCAATAGCTTTTATACTTTTCGTGCAAATCCGTTTATTGTCAAATTGCGCAATTGTGTCATTTTGTATGGGAGGGGGTAGAAGGGGTGGAGTGATTTGGCCCGTTCACGAACTTGACCTTACTTTTTTGTCAAAAACGACGTGTACAAAATTTGAACTATCTAGCTCAACGCGTTCTCAAGCTAGAGCGCGCACAGACGGACGGACGGACGGACGGACGGACGGACGGACATCCGGTTTTGAGATTTTTGAGTGATAATATTAATTTCTGTATTCATCATTTTTTTCTCCGAGCCTTATTTCTTGGCGTTACAAATTTTAGAGCAAACTTATAATACTCTCAGATTTCATCTAGAGTATAAATATAGAGAAGGTTGTGGGACAAACTCTAAAAATAATTTAATTTTTTTATCCATTGGCGTCCGAAAAGGGGGTGCTAAAAACAAATTGTCGGCCGAATCTTTTTTTCAAATGATTATATCTTCGAAATTACTTACTGTAAAAAATTGATATTTTGGGGCCATCAAGGTGGCATATAGTTCCATTGGAATCAGCTTAAAGAGTGGCTAATTATTGTAAGTGGGAGGGCCAGGGGGGATGCAAAGAAAAACATTTAAAAATGAATATCTCAACTATCTCTTAAGTTATGTAATTGAAACTTGAAAGGTATATTAAGCTATACTAGGAAAATACAAAAAAAATATAACATGTTGAAATAATAGTAGTGGGACAAATGGGGAGCATTTCAAAAATGGTGAGTACAGATATCAAATCAAAAATTTGTCAGATTGTAGAACTACGTAGAGGTTAATTTTGGTAAAAATTTTAAGTTGGGAAGTGTAAGGGGAGGGAGGTGATAAGCAAAAATATCGAAAATTTTGAGTGATTTTTTTAGGGCTCTGGTGAAAGATTCAAAGTTTAAATTTTGCATGTGAATACATCTATTTGATGTACATAGAAAAATAATAATAACTTGATCCATAACTGTTATAAACCGACCCCCCGGTCTAACGTGCACAAGGTGTTTCATGTGCATTCAAAAAAACACATAAACTGAAAATTTTCGAGTGAAATTTTAAGGTAGAAACTTGAAAATTTGCGAAATGCATTTAAAAAAAATCCTTAAATATACGAAATATTAACTGGTCGAAAACCTTTAAAACTTCTACCCCCTCCCATACAAAACTATTTTTTCGACCAAGAAATCAATTATCACCTAACTATTAATGGCTATCAATTTGAAATTTTGCAGAAAAACTAACAAAAATAATTGAAATGAAATTAAGTTAAAAGTTTTGAAATCGTACTTGCCCTTCTACCCCCTCCAATACAAAAGTATGATTTCGACCAATTTCATTAAATCAACTAATAACCAAGAAATTCCCCTACATTCTGTACCACCTCCCATACAAATGTTCGGTTTCGTGAATGTAAAATACATCAAATTTTATGAAAATTCTATGCAACTTCGTCTATGGAACACATTCTATACAGAGAATATTGGACGTGATTCAAGCAATAATTAAAAAGCTATTAACATCCACCCACCCTTACTATTACCTCTCCTCCTCCCCTCATAAAAACACAAACTTGCAGAAACGAATGAAATATTGTTAAATTGATAACAGCCCTGCCCAAGAAATCCCTATTTCTTAGCCTTCCCTAACCACTCTAACCTGTATATTGACCACTCTGACCTGCATATAACTTGTCCCAAGAATAATAAAGTTTCGCCCGACTTGTTGGCAGTTTATTATATAATATGCCTTAGTGCCATACAGAGATAAAGGCTTTCTTTTATATCTAAGCCTGTTTTAATAATAATAATAATAATATAGGGTGTAAAACTTAATAACCGGAATTTTTTAGCGAAATTTGTTGCTTTATTGTGGAAAAATCTTACAATATATTTCATTCAAAGTATTGTCCATCGGAAGCTACAACATTTCCCCATCTTACAGGCAGTTTATGAATTCCTTCCCAAAAAAATTGCGCCGGCTTGGCGGCCAAATACGAATCTATCCAATTTCGGATGCCTTGCTCTGAAGTGAAGCGTATTCCGGTTAGGGCGTTTTGCATCGAGCGAAATAAATGAAATTCAGACGGAGCAAGGTCCGGACTATAAGGCGGGTGGGCCAAAACTTCCCATCCACTATTTTCCAAATAGTTTTTCACGGGTCTTGCAACATGCGGCCGAGCGTTGTCATGGTGAAAAATTATAGCCTCGTGTCTGGTCGCATATTCCGGGCGTTTTTCGATGATTGCACGCTTCAAACGTATTAATTGTGTTTGGTACAGGTCACCTGTGATTGTCTGGCCCAATTTTAACAACTCATAATATAACGGCCCCTTCTGATCCCACCAAATACACAGCATAACCTTGGCGCCATGGATATTTGGCTTCACCGTTGATTCGGCTGGTTGGCCGGGCTTCACGTATGACTTTTTGCGCTTGGGATTGTCATAACGGATCCATTTTTCATCCCCAGTCACGATCCGATGCAAAAATGATTTGTTTTTATGGCGCGCAAGCAGCATTTCAGACATACAGAAGCGCCGTTCAACGTCTCTCGGCTTCAACTCATAGGGGACCCAATCACCTTGCTTCTGAATGTATTCGGTAGCTTTCAAACGTTTCGAAATGGCTTGCTGAGTCACTCCCAACGATTTGGCAAGTTCGCCTTGCGTTTGACACGAATCCTCATCGAGTAGCGTCTCCAATTCTTCGTCTTCAAACTTTTTTGGCTGTCCTGGGCGTTCTTTGTCTTTGATGTCAAAATTGGCACTTTTGAAGCGTTGAAACCATTCAAAACACTGTGTTTTCGCTAAAGCATTGTTGCCATAAACTTCTGCAAGCAAATGACTTTCCGCAGCAGTTTTCTTTGCAAAAAAATGATCCAACAGAACCTCGCGCAAATGCTGTCTTTTTCTCCAATTTTCGAAGTTATTCATCGTGAAAAATAATAATGATGCACACATGATAAAATTATTTCGTTGACTGATTTTGATAGCTGTCAAATGTACCTTCAAAATGACATAAATATAAAGTTCGAGCTTTCACGATATTCGTTAGTACGGACATCTAGCGTCAAATTTCGGTTATTAAGTTGTATACCTTATAATAATAATTTATTTCGTAAAATCATCCGTGAGCATAGCTCGTATGGATTGTATTTATAAATTACATTTAGTGATTTGATGGCAAATAATGAATAAAGAGAAAATGCAAAGTGAGCAAGAAAAATTAGATATTAAATAGGAAAAAATAAATTAAAAATAATGTAATAGCAAGTGTTAAAAATAAAATAAAGAATTTAATGTAATTTAAATTTAAATTAGCTAAATTATGAGCTTAAGTTTAATAAATATTCTTTTAATTTAGATTTGAATTTATCTGGATCCGTCTTGATTGTCTGTGGAAGTTCATTGTAGTGTTTAATCGACCTAGTCATTATCCCATTTGCGCCATATTGTGTAGTGCGCGCAGTTTCAAGGTAGATGTCATCTGCCCGTCTGGTATTGTAGCCATGGCTATCGCTGTGATATTCCAGAATTAAGTTCGTATTTGTGAGATGATTTTTTATCAGATTTATTTGATTCGCGGATTCCAGATGGTGCAGTTCTTCTAGAGTAAGAAGATGATGAGACTGATGGATAGTTTTTGTTCGTTCCCTTCTGTTAATGCTGAATAAGTTTTTTATAGCTTTGTTTTGTAATCGTTGAATAATAAGCTTAGATTTAAATGCTGAGCCCTAAATAACTATAGCGTATTGAATGTGACTCAGAAATAGTGAATGCAATATAGCGCTTTTCTGTACGTCAGGAACGTTCTTGCTTATCCTTTTGAAGATACCAGCTATCGGAGCAATTTTTTTCCTGACGGATTGAATATGAGAATCCCAGGTGAGTTGCGAGTATAAAATGATTCCGAGATATTTAAATTCATCGGTTTTTGCAATTTTTTCATGCTTGAAGTTTATATCAAGCGATGATGGGTCGTTAAAAAGCATGAATTTTTTTTCCTAACATTAACAACGAGCTTACGTTTACTTGTCCATTGGTTTATTTGCACGAGGTCCATGTTAATTTCTCGTTCTAAGGCGTCTAGACTTGTTGCTGCATAGGTTAGTACGATGTCATCTGCATAGAGGGATATGTTGCCATTTAACTCAAGTGTGGTTATGGAGTTTGAGTATAGATTGTAAAGGATTGGTCCTAAGACACTTCCTTACGGAACACCTGTGACAACTGGAAGTTTTGAGCTATTTAAATTGTCGAGTTCAACATATTGCAACCTTCCAGTAAGAAAACTTTTAAACCATGAATAAGTTATACAGCTAATAACTTTTTAAGTAAGATATCGTGATCTACCATGTCAAAAGCTTTTGATAAATCGCTGAAGACAGCAGCTGTGTTGTATTGGTTATCAATCGCAGATTGAATAGTGGAAATCATGTCAAAAAGGGCTGCTTTGGTGTCAGATTGAGGCTTAAATCCGTATTGGTTCTTAGATATTAGTTGATTATTTTGAAAGTATTCCTGGAGCCGGTTTTTCACAACTATTTCAAGTATTTTTTCAATTGACGGTAGTATACTTATCGGCCTGAAATTCCCTAGGTCATGTATATCGCCAGATTTGTGGATTGGAACTAATCCTTAATTCGTTTCCTGGCTCTGTTTAATTGGTAGATATTGGAAAGACCTGCGAAAAATCCAAATTGAAAGGAAGTGATCGTATTATTATTTTCGAGTGTCTTATATATTGCATAAATATATATATAAAAATTCGAAAGTGATTAGAATTTGTATGAAAGGTGCTAGAAGGAGTTATTCATATGCGAGAACATTTTGATTTGAGATCTTCCTAATTTCATGTTTGTTATACATACGATTTTTAAGGGAATTATTAAATTAATTAGTTTTCTAAATTATGGCATCGATATACTTATCTAAATAATATTAAGTTTTATTTTTCGCATTAGTACCAAAGCCAGAGACTTGAACATCCAATTCACTTTCGATGAGATATGGAACAAGATTTGAGGTAAACAATAATAACTTTACTCATCATATGAACCTAAAGTCATTTACTCGTACATACATAAAGGTTCGTTATTAAAAACGTTATTATAGTCTTATGACAAAATTACGAAATCAAGACGTTGAAAGTGTATACTTTCTCTGACGAAGTAAACGTGTTAATAATTAAAGGAGTAATTAGAGAGTGGTGTTCTTAATGCAATGAACCACATACGAGTATTTTGTGTATGTTCGGTACCGGGTTCGTATCACACCTTCGTCAGAGTATTCGTGATAGATGGCAGTATTAAGAAAACTTGAATGATTATTAAAGCGAAACGAAGTGTGACAGGTGAAAAGGAGATGCTTTTAATTTTTCTTAATGTTTATGCGAACTCACACACACATTCGCGTATGAGTAAATGTTAAGAAAATTTGAGTTTCATTTTCTTGACTGCTCTCCACTTTAGTAAGCTGACTTTTTGATTTCTGTCTAATGTGAATTGAATTCTTATGTAATGTTTAATTATGATCTTTATGATGTAGCGTTTGATGCGTAAACTCTTATAAATATTTTCGGGTGAGATTGCATTTGAAATTAGGATTCAAAACCAGTAATACCCAAAAATTTCAATCAAGTTAAACCGATTACCTACAATATCTCAAATATTCTGCAGAGGTAAGTATAATTTTATAACCAGAGAATCTTTCTATTTTTATATGCAAGGTGGTATATAGAGCGGAATTATTCAACGAATCGTACGTATTTCCGTTTTTTTTTCTCCTACATACTTGCAGAAAGCTCGGCTTATTTAATGCCTCGAACTTGCAACACGATAAAACGGCTCTTTGACATGACTTATGTGACAAAGTTGTCCCCATTAACCGCATATATAGGGTCGCAACGGGATATCAAACATACATGGATACAGGGGAGGGATACAAGTGTACCTATAAATACGCAGTGAAATTTATTTTAGGTAAGTACATATGTCGAGCGTTAGCTAAATTTCTTGACAGTGCATACTGACAGCAGTGATGCCACTCCACCTGAGAAACAGCGTTTCTTGTTCCCATAATTTCCGTTCTTCCTATACGTTTGTTTGCCAAACATTTTCATTCCTCTGCTCGTATGAATGGTATGCTTCATCCTTCCCCATGATCCTTTTGCGAAGCCACTCAGCATGTATGCAGGTGAAACGCGAGAATCACCTTCGAAAAAAGATGTGGAAGAATTCCTTTCAAAGAACATTCTTGCACTAAGTCCTTTTCCGGGAGACGGTATGCTGAAAATGTACGAGTATGTGAGCACAAACTATGAATGGACGCAACGAAAAGAAGAAAAATCCAGGACGAAAAGAAAAGGCACAAGAGGTAAAAGTTTCCACATTGTTGTTTTTGTTCCGGTAAGAAACCAAAACGAACCACAACACTTACCTGTGTTCACCAATGCGTTCGCTATGATTGCTCCTCGTTCGTCAGCGATGTGGAACGTGCACGAGGCTCCTTGCTGCTAGGGAGGTTCATACCGCTGTTTGTCTTATTAGGAATTAAAAGTTGGAACGTACGAGCAAGCTGTAGGAAACAATTTCCGTTTAACACCAAGTTCAGCATCGTGCAATGCGCCCCCGATTGTTATTGCATGCCAGAAGGTGTAAACTCAAAGTGTTTTATTGCTACCGAGTTTATTGGTTTTTAAGAATACAGAGCTCGCGTACAGCCCGCCCACCCGTATCGTTTCCTTCATTTGCTCGAGGATATTTATCAGCAATATGTCAATAAAAGCTGAAAAATTTGATGTTATTGGAAAATACTTAGTATTTATTAGTTGACCTATTTATATGATTTTTCTTTTGATGGATTGGATTTCGAAAACACTTCGACTTGCGAGTATATCATTTCGAATTGTAACTCTTGTAACATCAGATTTGTAAATTTGTTTCACGTTATTTAAATAAACCAATTAATAATTCGTATGTAAACGTTTTTTCTGCACCTTTAGTCTGTAAATCTGGGTTTTTCACGTCCTGCCGTTTTTTCACCCTGTTAAAAGACCCAAAAAATTTTGAAAAAAAAGACATGGTAATGCTAGAAACATTCAATTTGATGTATCAATCATAAGATTGCTGAAAAAAAAATTCATATATTTTTTTGTTAAATAAATGAAGCAACTCGTTAGGAAAGCAGTGATTTACTCAAAAAAAAATTAACTTTAAAGAAAATCAAGATAACGGAACTTAAAAAATAAAATGTTAATAATACAGCGTTAAGAAAAAAATTATTCTGTTTCATTTGTTTATAACTAAATGCTTAAGTTTGGACATGTAAAAAAGGTAAAAAAAGGTAAATTGTATATTAGGCACATTTTATTATCAAAAAACATTTTTTATCGTCAATTTTACAAACTCAACTCTTATTTCACAAACTAAAGGATTAAAAAAAATTATTTTTCCAAACCTTTTGATGTAATTTTATTCCGTAAATCCTAAACGACACCTACCACGTCTGCAAAGATGGGTTTTTCATGTCCGTGTAAACGGCAACTTCCGTCTGTAAACCTGGGTCTTTCGTGTCCGCTCCGGATATGAGCTGCTTATAGCTATTGTTCAGCAGGGTGGCTCGGACACAAAAAACCCAGGCTTACAGACGAAGTGTTAATTTATTTGCACATTCGAAAATATCGATTCGGTCTGAACGCTACTATTTTAATTTTACATTACTATTTTATTAATAAAGTATTCTGATCGAGTTGGAAAAAAAAAAAATTGCTACCCTGAAATTATATTCTTTTGCGTTTCATGACTAAAATAGCCTAAGAGTGCAAAAAAAAATCCGTCTGTCTGTAAGCCGTACGCTCACCGCACATTAACTCCCAAACCTTTCAAGATAGAAAGTTGATTTTTGGGTGGGTTGTAGATGGTTGCGGATCTAAGGCGGATACCCATTTTGGGGGATATAAGGGTTAAAAGAGAGGCAGGGGGCGCGCTAAGACCGAAAACTAAAAATTCGAATATCTCAACCATGGTTCTAGTTTGGAAATTGAAAATCAACATATGTATGTATATAGAGGAGTTTGTGGAACAAACTCTAAAAATAATTTAATCTTTTTTATCCATTGGGGTCCGAAAAGGGGAGGCTAAAAAAATTTTCGACCGATTTTACTTTATTATTATAATAATAAAGTATTGTGATCGACACAAGAAAAAAAAAAATTTGCTACCCTGAAATTTTTTTTTTCGCGTTTCATGAAAATAAATTAGCCTAAAAATGCAAAAAAAAAATCCGTCTGTCTGTACGCCGTTCGCCGACGTGTACGCTCAGCGCACATTAACTCCCAAACCCTTCAAGATAAAAAGTTCATTTTTGGGGAGATTGTAGATAGTTGCGGATCTCAGGTGGATACCCATTTTGGGGGGTGTACGGGTTCAAGGGGAGGCGGGGGGAGCGCTTAAGCCGAAAAATACGAATTCAAATATCTCAACCATGGTAACAGCTAGGAAGCTAAAACTCAACATACATATAGAGAGGTTTGTGAAACAACTTTTAAAAATAATTTAATTTTTTTATCCATTGGGGTGCGAAAAGGGGGGGCTAAGAACCAATTGTCGGCTGAATTTTTTTTTCAAATGATTATATCTTCGAAATTACTTATTATAAAAAAATCATATTTAGAGACCGTCAAGGTGGCATATAGTTTCATCGGAACCAGCTCAGAAAGCGGCTAATTATTGTAAGGGGGGGGTCAGGGGGGGTGCAAAGAAAAACACTTAAAAATTAATATCTCAACTATCTCTTAAGCTATGTAATTGTAACTTAAAATGTATACTAGGCAAATACAAAAAAAATATAACATGATGAAATAATAGTATTGGGGGGAAATTGGCAACATTTCAAAAATGGCGCACTTTTCAAAATTACAAATCCTTATATCTCAAAAAATAGTACAGATATCAAATCAAAAATTTGTCAGATTGTAGAACTAAATAATACTTAATTTTGGATTTTTTAATTTTTTTAATTTTAAGTTGGAAGGTGTAAGGGGAGGGAGGTGATAAGAAAAAATGTCGAAAATTTTGAGTGATTTTTTTAGGGCTCTGGTGAAAGATACAAAGTTGAAATTTTGCATGTGAATACCTATACTTAATGGACATAGAAAAATAATAATAACTTGATCCATATTTACTATAAACCGACCCCCCCGGTCTAACGTGCACAAGGTGTTTCATGTGCATTGAAAAAAACACATAAACTGAATATTTTTGAGTGAAATTTTAAGGTGGAAACTTGAAAATTTGCGAAATGCATTTTAAAAAAATTCCTAAATACACGAAATATTAACTGGTCGAAAACCTTTAATACTTCTACCCCCTCCCATACAAAATTATTTTTTCGACCATTTTCAAGAAATCAATTATCACCTAACTATTAAAAGCTATCAATTTGAAATTTTGCATAACAACTAACAAAAATAATTAGAATGAAATTGCGTTAAAAGCTTTAAAATCGCGCTTACCCTTCTACCCCCTGCCATACAAAAGTATGATTTCGACTAATTTCAGTAAATCAACTAATAATCAACAAATTAAAAGCTATGAACTTGAAATTTCGTAGGAGCATCTAACAACAAAAATGAAAGAAAATTGCATCACAAGTTTTACGATTCCCCTACCTCCTCTACCCCCTCCGATACAAAATTATTTTTTCTAGCATTTTTAAGAAATCAGTTATCAGCTAACTCTTAAAAGCTATCAATTTCAAATTTGGCATGAAAACTTATAAAAATAATTCAAATGAAGTTATTTTAAAAGTTTTGAAATCGCGCTTGCCCTTCTACCCCCTCCCATACAAGACTATGATTTCGACCAATTTCATTAAATCAACTAATAACCAACAAACTAAAAGCTACGAACTTGAAATTCTATATAAGCACCTTACAAGAGACGCGAAATAAAACTGCGTATCGAATTTTACGATTCCCCTATATTCTCTACCCCCTCCCATAAAAATGTTCGGTTTCATGAATGTAAAATACACCGAATTTTATGAAAATTCTATGCAACTTCGTCTATGAATATAGAGAATATTGGACGTGATTCAAGCAACTAATTAAAAAGGTATTAACATCCACCCACCCTTACTATTACCCTACTCCTCCCCTTATAAAAACCCAAACTTACAGAAACGAATGAAATATTGTTAATAGTCCTGCCCAAGAACTCCCTTTCACTTAGCCTTCCCTAACCACTCTAACCTGCATATTGACTTTCCACTCATCCACAACTTGTCCCAAGAATAATAAAGTTTCGACCGACTTGTTGGCAGTTTATTTATACTCTAGATGAAATCTGAGAGTATATTGTGTTTGCCTTACCGTTTGTAACGCTAAAAAATAGCGCTCGCACAGAGCCGCCAAGGGTACAGAAATATTTGTTGTCGCTCAAAAACCTCTATTCCGAGTGATCGTCTGTCCGTCTGTCTGTATGTCTGTCTGTCTGTCTGTCCGTCTGTGCGTCTGTCTACAGCATAACTCTCGAAAGCTTTGAGCTATAGAGCTAAAAATTTGTGTGTGTCATTTTTAGCAAAAAAGTAACTTTAAGTTCGTGAACGGGCCAAATCGCTCCACCCCTTTTACCCCCTCCCATACAAAATGACACAAATGTGCAATTTGACAATAAACGGATTTGCTCGAAAAGTATAACACCTGTTGGCCTGAAAGTTGGAATACATTACTATTATGATAATCTCAATCTACGGTATAAAAATTATTTGTGTACTCCCCCTCCTTCTACCACCTCCAATACAAACTGTACTTGTCATGAATTACTCGAAGCCAATTTACTCAGTGCGTATAAAATTTAGCGAGCTGAAATTGTGGACTAAATATTTATTTAAAATTGTTAGTAAGGCTAAAAAAAATTAGACGATTAGCTTCACCCCTTCTACCCCCTCCCATACAAAATGGCACAAGATTCGCAATTCGACTATAAATGGATTTGCTCGAAAAGTATAAAAGCTATTAGTCTGAATTTCGGGATATTTTACTTTCATATTGATTTCAATATACAGTATAAAAATTATTTTCGTCCTCTCTCTCCTTCCACCCCCTCCCATACAAACTACACTTTTTCATGAAATGCTCTAAGCCGATTTTCTCAGATAACATTTATCGAGCTCACATTTTGTGATAAATACCTTTTTAGCATTATCACTAAGATCAGAAAAAAATATTTGATTAGCTTTACTGCTTCTACCCCCTCCCATACAATATGACACAGTTTCACAACTTCACAAAAAATCTATTTTCTTGAAAAGTATGAATGTTACTGGTCTAAAATTTAAGAGATGTCAATTTTATGATTTCTTAGTTATTTTTGAAAAAATCACTAAAATCCCCCCACTCTTTCTACCACCTCCCATACAAACTGCACATTTTCACTATATCTAACATACTAATTTTCTCAGCTCCTATTCAATTTTTGGAGTAAGCATTTTACTTTATTATTTTAATAATAAAGTATTGTGATCGACTTGGGAAAAAAAAAAAATTTGCTACCCTGAAATTTTGTTTTTTCGTGTTTCGTGACTAAATTAGCCTAAAAATGGAAAAAAAAAAATCCGTCTGTCTGTACGCCGTCCGCCGTCCGCCGTACGCCGGTGTGTACGCTCAGAGCACATTAACTCCCAAACCATTCGAGATAGAAAGCTCATTTTTGGAGGGATTGTAGGTAGTTGCGGATCTCAGGAGGACACTCATTTTTGGGGGTGTAAGGGTTCAGGGGGAGGCGGAGGGAGCACTTAAACCGAAAACTAAGAATTCAAATATCTCAAACATGGTTACAGCTAGGAAGCTAAAAATCAATGTACATATAAAAGGGTTTATGGGACAACTTTTAAAATTAATCTAATTTTTTTATCCATTGGGGTGCAAAAAGGGGGGGCTAAAAACCAATTATCGGCCGAATTTTTTTTCAAATGATTATATCTTCGAAATTACTTAGCACAAAAAATTTATAATTTTAGACCATCAAGGTGGCATACAGAGTCACTGGAATCAGCTTACATAGAGGCTAATTATTGTAAGGGGGAGAGTCAGGGGGGGTGCAAAGAAAAACACTTAAAAACCAATATCTCGGCTATTTGTTAAGCTATGCAATTGAAACTTGGTACTTATATTAAGCTATACTAAAGAAATATGAAAAAAATATAATATTTGGAGAAAATAGTAGTGGGGGAAAATGGGGAGCATTGAACTTTTCAAAATTTCAAACCATTATATCTCAAAATTGAGGACAGATATCACATCAAAAATTTGTCAGATCGTAGAACTATATAGTTTTTAATTTTGGTAAAAAAATTAAGTGGGGGGGTGTAAGAGGAGGGAGGTGGAAAGCAAAAATGTTGAAAATTTTGAGTAATTTTTTTTGGGCTCTGGTAAAAGATACAGAGTTTACATTTTGCAGATCAATATATCAATTTATTGTACATACATAAAAAATAATAGAAATTCTACAATTGTTATGCACCGACCCCCCTGGTCTAACGTGCACAAGGTGTTTCATGTGAAATGAAAAAACACATAAGCTGAAAATTTTTGAATGAAATTTTAAGGTAGAAACTTGAAAATTTGCGAAATGCATTTAAAAAAAATTCATAAAAGAATGAATTATTAACTGGTCGAAAATCTTTAAAACTTCTACCCCCTCCCACACAAAATTATTTTTTCGACCATTTTCAAGAAATCAATTACCACCTAACTATTAAAAGCTATCAATTTGAAATTTTGCATAAGAACTTACAAAAATAATTGAAATGAAATTACGTTAAAAGTTTTGAAATCGCGCTTACCCTTCTACCCCCTCCAATACAAAAGTATGATTTCGACCAATTTTATTAAATCAACTAATAACAAACAAATTGAAAGCTACGAACTTGAAATTTTGTACGAGCACCTAACAACTGAAAAGAAAGAAAATTGCATCACAAGTTTTACGATTCCCCTACCTCCTCTACCCCCTCCCATACAAAATTATTTTTTCGAGCATTGTTATAAAATAAGTTATCAGCTAACTCTTAAAAGCTATCAATTTCAAATTTTGCATTGAAACTTATAAAAATAATTCAAATGAAATTGCTTTCAAAATTTTCAAATCGCGCTTGCCCTTCTACCCCCTCCCATACAAAACTATGATTTCGACCAATTTCATAAATTAACTAATAACCAACAAACTAAAAGCTATGAACTTGAAATTTTATGAAAGCACCTTAAAAGAGAAGCGAAATAAAACTGCATATCAAAATTTACGATTCCCCTACCTACTCTACCCCCTCCCATACAAATGTTCGGTTTTGTGAATGAAAATTCTATGCAACTTCGTCTATGAAACACATTCTACACAGAGAATATTGGACGTGATTAAAAAGCTATTAACATCCACCCACCCTTACTATTACCCCTCCTCCTCCCCTCCATAAAAACCCAAACTTTTAGAAACGAATGAAATATTGTTAAATAGACAACAGCCCTGCTCAAGAACTCCCTTTCACTTAGTCTTCCCTAACCACTCTTACCTGCATATTGACTTTCCACACATCCGCAACATGTCCCAAGAATAATAAAGTTTCGCCCGACTTGTTGGCAGTTTATTTATAGCTACTTTAGCATGATGGGGAAAAAATTAGTTCAATGCTATCCTGCTCCTTCTAACACTCCCCATAAAAAATTTCTTGGGATCACAAAAAATTCTATTTCATCTAGAGTATCGTAAGATTGCGGTTTACGCGCAATCGTAGCCCTGTTATGTTTTTTAATGATTTTATCTTCGAAATCACTTATCGAAAAGTATTTATATTTTGGGAACATTAAGGTGGCGTACATTCCCACCAGAATCAGCTTAGATGGGGGCTAATTATTGTGAGGGATAGAGTCAGGGAGGGTGCGAGGAAAAACACTTAACAATGAATATTTCTACTATGTACGCCATGTAATTGAAACTTGGAACATGTATTAAGCTATACTATCAAAATATAAGAAAAATATAACATTTTGACATAATTGTAGTGGGGGAAAATTGGAAGCATTTAAAAAATGGTGCACTTTCCAAAATTTCTAATCGTTATTCCTCAAACTGAATACAGATATCAAATAGAGATTTTGTTAGCTTATAGAACTGCATAGTCTTTAAATTTCGAGGGTACAAGGGGAGGGAGGTGGTAAGCAAAAGGGTTGAAAATGGGGAGAAATTGTAAATTTTTCATGTAGATACATACATCTATTAGATATACATAGAGAAAAAATAATCATTTGTTCCATAATTGTTATGCACTGAAAAGGGTGGGGAGGGGGTTAGAACCCCCCCCCTCCAACCAGATGTTTCATGTGCAATGAATAAAAAAACATAATAACCTAAAATTTTTGAATGAAACTTGAAAATTTATGAAATTCATTTAAAAAAAATTCCTAAGCGTACGAAATATAAACTGGTGGAATACTCTTAAAACTTCTACCCCCTCCCATACAAAATTATTTTTTTGACCATTTTTAAGAAATCAATTATCACCTAACTATTAAACGCTATCAATTTGAAATTTTGCACAAAAACATTTGAAAATAGTTGAAACGAAATTGCGTCAAAAGTTTTGAGATTGCTCCTGCTTTTCAAATCCCTCCCATACAAAAGTATAAATACCAATAATTTCAATAAATCACTTAATTGCCAACAAATTAAGAGCTACGAACTTGAAATTTTGTACGAGTACCTTACAAGAGAAACGAAATAAAACTGAATCACAAATCTTACATTTCCCTTACCTTCTCTACCCCCTCCCATACAAATGTTTGGTTTCGTGAATGTAAAATACACCAAATTTTAAGCAAATTCTATGCAACTTTGTCTAAGAAAATGACATTCAATGCAGAGAATATTGGACGTATTTGAAGCAATCAATTAAAAAATTATTTACATCCATCCACCCTTAATATCACCCCTCTCCCGTCCTCTCATAAGAACCCAAACTTGCATAAGCGAATGAAATCTAAAGGGGGTTCTACTTAGTCTTTTTTAATCACTCTCATATTGACTTTCTATGCATCTTTAAATTGTCCCAAAAATAATAAAGTTGCGCACGACTTGTTGGCAGTTTATTTTAGTTATGAAACGTGAAAAAACGAAATTTCAGGGTAGCAATTTTTTTTCAAGTTGATCACAATACTTTATTATTAAAATAATAAACTAATAATAAAGTTAGACTACTTTACTTTATAATGCATTACCAAATTAAATACGACTCATTCTGTATTACAGCATGCTCCCTAAATATTATCTGCTTATTACATCATCTTCAAAAACACTGTAACTGTGTTGACGTGTGCATCTAGTAATCGCTTTAATGCTTGCATGTCTATAATTTTCTTAAAACTACTATACCAGCTTGTTAATCGTCTTCCAGGACCCATTTAATTTTCTTATGCAAGCACTTTGAAACAATTTTCTCAGACTTCCTTTTCTTAACCATTCTCTCGACAGTATGGTTCTTGCCAGAAGTTTGTTTTAGCATCCTAAAATGATGAGCTTCGCACTATGCACGTTCAAGATGATGGCCAACAAGTACGTACGATCCACGAGTTGTGCCACATTCGAAAAGCTCTAACTCTAAAGGAATTCAGGCAAGTCGAATGAACGAATCTCTTAGAAAGGATGCCTTCATCAGAGGACGTCAACCCGCCATAGCTGTTTATCACTGTTCGTGTCATATTAAAATGAAGGATTTCAGCTGTATAGATTTTAGCTATACACTCAGAAGGAATCAGGTCTGTCGAGATATTGAAAACCGGCACTAATATGGTTTGACGTTGTGGAAGAGCCTCCTCGATTCCGCGTAGAAGCAATTTTCCTTCAACTTAAAAAAACGCCTTCTACCACAAACACCACCGCTACGGTTCTTTGCGGGACCCAATTTGTGATTTCCAGGACATCTGTTCATGATGCTTTGAAAATTGATGGACTTTGTTTATGTGTGGAGACATTGAAAATTTGCAACTCAAATGAATCGACCCTTTTTGGGGGTGTCATCCTAATGATAATGAGCGCCTTCACTATATTGTATGTGTAAGTCTTTCTGCTAGGACGTAGGCCTTCCGAAGGGCATCCAAGCTAAAATTTGACCAAAACTAAAGACACACGTATTTGTAGCGTTTGGTATTTCTTCTTCTGACTCGAAAGACCATTACTTACGTTGTGGGAAAGAGCATAAAACACTTCTGCATGTGATACGAGGAGGAGTCTAGTTTCAAATTGTTTTAGTATCCGAAATGGAACATACTTTGTCTGCTTACGACAAGATGCAGTGATGGAATTATTAATGGTTGACATGATATTCATTTTGAGTGACGTTTTGTTAGTTGATCGTAAGAAACAGTTTATAGTATTAAATGTTTAATTTTCAATCGTAGCATTTACGTATGGGCTAAACTATAATTAAATATACTACACTTTAATTAAACATACCCAATCTCGCACCGCATACAGCTAGGGTGTAGCCTAGTGTGTACGATGTTGGTCTACAATGGAAGATTCGGAAGTTCAAATCGCGGTCGACGTATAATTTCAGTATATTAATTGTATGGGTATATCTTGGTCACCAAAATCTGTGAAAATGAAAATTCGCAGTTAGAGGGTTGTACAAAGAGCTAACGTAACAAAAGTAAATGTTTAGGAACCTGAAGGTCAGGAGGTCAAAGCCCGATTTGGGCTGTAGTGCCATTTAAAAAGAAGAATGTCACACCGCATGTCCTCTGGTGAAATTATATCTAATCGAGTTTCTGGTTTTGAGCGTTTTTAATCACTTTTCTAGTTCGTTTTTGTATTACCAATCTCAGTTGAGCTTAGCAATCGGTTCTGGTTGTTCGATTTTACATAGTTTCAAGCATAAAGTCCTCTCGAAACGAATTATTCAATACCCAAACTTCAGAACAAAATGATGTCACATCTGAATTAATTAAACAACATCTAAACTATTTTTAAAATTAATAACCACAGAACTATTTTTCCCCCAAGGACATCCTTTTCGAAAATTCATTTCTACTGTATCCACAAATTGCACATAAAAGAATTACCGCTGCACACAGTCATATATATATTTTTCAGAATCTCTCCGACATTCACACTCGACAGGATAAATCTTTTATTCCCCGAAGCAATCATGCCATAAATCGGATCAATGGAAACAATAAAAAATTGCCATTGGCTTGATTGATTCATAACATTTGTCTCCCTCTCTTTGGGAGCATGGGAAAAAATATATCAGAGAAGAAGGAAGAAAGTCTGTCGAGAATTGTGCACGACCAGGAGCCCACAAGCAACCTAAGCACAATCCTGGTAAAGTACTTGATATACTCCCGAAGGAGAAAATAACGATGACTGACTATGACTATGTCATATCGTCGTCGTTATCCTTTAACTCCTATCAGTCTTACAGTCACTCCCGATATATAAATAAATAAGAAACTTGAAGGGAATTATTATACGTTTTCTTTTTTTTTGAGAAATATTTTCGTCCTGTTTGTTGTTTTCATATTTTGGGAGACTATTTTCAGTTTCATTCGTGGAAATAGGGAGCGAATACGCAATGGAGACATGTATCTGAATGACAGGAAATATAACTGATCCCTTTAAAGCGACGAATATCAGCAGTGCTACCATTGCGTTTCGCCCTAGATCTACTCGAGATTGTCACATACTATTTGCATTTTCATTGTACGACATATCTGAACACAAGGATGCTTATTTCAAGTTCAGCTCACGTTTACCGGCGATTTTATTTGAAACGTTGTCTTTATACTATCGTGGCTTTTGTTTGTCAAATTCGAATTCATTCGTCTTCGTCCTGAAAATGTTTACCATTTTATTGACAGATAGAGTAGATGAATAATGTTATGTATTTCCATACTTTAAAGCGATGAAAGGGGTGAATTAAGCATTATTTATGGATAGGGTCTGCAACTTTGCCTCCGCTGTTTTTTTTTTCAAAATTGGAGATTTTATTCTTAAAAATTGATTACATATTTATGATTCAATTACTTTTCATCGCAAGACATTACTTTTTTCCAATCTTTCTGGCAATTGTCGGATACCTTCTAGAAATAAACTGCCAACAAGTCGGGCGAAACTTTATTATTCAATATTTCGTTCGTTTATTTATGCAAGTTTGAGTTTTTATGAAGGGAGGAGTGAGGGGTGATAGAAAGGGTAGGTGATTGCTTGAATCACGTCCAATATTCTCTGTATAGAATGCCAGTTTCATAGACAATTGTATAGGAGGGGGTAGAGGAGAGAAGGAAATCGCAAAATTTTTGGTACAGTTTTATTTCATTTCTCTTGTAAGGAACTTGTACAAAATTTCAAGTTCGTAGCTTTATATTGGTCGGTTAGTAGTTGATTTATTAAAATTGGTCGAAATTATACATTTGTTTGGGGGGTAGAAGAACAGGTGCGATCTCAAAATTTTTGACGCAGTTGTATTTCAACTATTTTTAAAAGTTTTCATGCAAAATTTCAAATCGATAGCTTTTAATAGTTAGGTGATAATTGATTTCTTCTGGCTGAACACCTTCCTCCCTATGTATTCTACAATCTGATAAAATTTTAATTTGATATATGTACTAAGTTTCAAGATATAACGGTTTGAAATTTTTGAAATGCTCCTCACTTCCCCACTACTATTACGTTCAAATGTTATATTTTTTTTTCATAATTCTCTAGTAAGACTTAATATACGTTCCAAGTTTCAATTATATAGCTCAAGAAATAGTCGAGATATTGATTTTTAAGTGATTTCTTGGCCTCCCTCCTGACCCTCACACTTTCAATAATTAGCCTCTCTAACCTGCTTCTTGTGGATCTGTATGCCACCGTAATGGTCCCAAAGTATGATTTTTTTATGGTATATTACATCTCATTTAAAATGAAACTCCGCCGATAATTTGTTTTGAGCCCCCCTGTTTTCGGACACCTATGGATAAAAAAATTAAATTATTTTGAAAGTTTGTGCCACAAGCCTCTCTTTGTACATGTTGATTTCAGCTTCCTAGCTAGAACCATGATTTTGATATTCGAATTTTTAGTTTTCGGTTTTAGCGATCCCCCCTTAACCCGTGCACCCTCCAAAATGGGTATACGCCTGAGATCCGCAACCATTGACAATCCATCCAAAATGAATTTTCTACCTTGAAGGGTTTGCGAGTTAATGTGCGAGCGTACACGTACGGCGTACAACCAGACGGATTTTTTTACTCAAGATGATATCTTAAAGTATATTGTGTTTGCCTTACTGTTTCTAACGCTAAGAAATAATGATCGCACAGAGTCGTCAAGGATACAGAAATATTTGTTGCCGCTCAAAAACCTCGATTCCGAGTGACCGTCTGTCCGTCTGTCTCCAACATAAATCTCAGACGCTTTGAGATTTGTTTTGTGTCATTTTTAGCAAAAATGAAACTTTACGTTCGTGAACGGGCCGCATCGTCAACATCCCCCACTCCTTCTACCCCCTGCCACACAAATTTCATGAAATTTCAAAATTTAAAGAAATTGATTTTTCTTCGAAACCATTTCAGCTATTGACTTGAAAATTAGGTCATAGTATAATGATGTAAACATAATTGACGTCAAAAAATATCTGATCCCTTTACTCCGTCTACCCCTTCCCATACACGCAACTAGCAAAACTAAAAGAACCAATTTTTGTCATAAATAATCTTATTAAAATTGCAACCAATTTTGTAAAAACTACATGGCTTCACACTTTCTAACCCCTCTCAAACAAATTTCACCACATTTTGGAATTTTAAATAAATAATTTTTCTCCAAAACCGTCAAAGCTATCAATTCTAAAGTTTGAGAAAAGTATACTATTACAAATGTCATTGATGTCGAAAAATTTGGTTCTGTTTCGCATACTCCATCTACCCCTCCCATACAAATGCACAATTTTGGTAAATGAGTTTAATCGATTTTCATTGAAACCAGAAGAAGTACAAACTAAAAATTTTGCCTGAATTTATCCCTTAATAATTGCAATAAATGTTAAAAAAAAGTATGATTCACTCCTTCTACCACCTCCCATACAAATTTTTGTATTCAAAATTCAAGAAAAGTATTTCTTCTTCGAACATATGAGAGACAAAGCAATTTGATTAGAATGTTGATAAGCAGATTCAAAATCATCCAAAACGTGCCACTTTCTCTGCCATCTCCCATACAAATGCCACAAATTCATTGAAAGAGCCAATTTTTGTCATAAATAATTTTATTATAATTGCAACCAATTTTGTAAAAACTACATCGCTTCACATTTTCTACCCCCTCTCATACAAATTTCACCACATTTTGGAATTTTAAATAAATAATTTTTCTCCAAAACCGTCAAAGCTATCAATTCTAAATTTTGGGAAAATTATACTATTACAAATGTCCATTGATGTCGAAAAATTTGGTTCTGTTTCGCATACTCCATCTACCCCTCCCATACAAATGCACAATTTTGGTAAATGAATTTAATCGATTTTCATTGAAACCAGAAAAAGTACAAACTTAAAATTTTGCCAGAATTTGTCCCTTAATAATTGCAATAAATGCTATTAAAAAAGTATGATTCACTCCTTCTACCACCTCCCATACAAATTTTTGTATTCAAAATTCAAGAAAATTATTTATCCTTCGAACATATGAGAGACAAAGCAATTTGATTAGAATGTTGATAAGCAGATTTAAAATCATCCAAAACCTCCCACTTTCTCTGCCATTAATACCAAAATTGTTAAATTTCCTTGAAAATTATGAAAGCTACAAACTTTAAATTCAGCATGAAACATTTTGTAAGCAGCAAGCGTGTGCTATTGGAACTAATAAAATTTTTAATTTTGCAATATGTATTTCCAATTTTGTTATTATTAAATTTATTAAATGATTTATTTGCAAAAAGTAGATCATAAGTAGTTGAATAAAGTTCTAGTTTCAAGAGAACCTTAAATAATATGACGAATTTTCCATGAATATCTGTGACATTTATTCAAAACTTTTCCAAAAATGCAGCGAGGAATTTGAAACGTTTTCAGCAGAAGTTTTGATAAAATATTTGATAATATTATTGGGACGAAAAATTCGATTACTACAAAGTTTGGCCAAACGGCAATAATTACTTTATTTTTATTGTAAGCAGCATTAAGATCGTTTTTGTATCTTCTTTCGCTTTAGCCTTACATCCCAAATCGGGTCTTGGTCTCTCGTCCTTTGGGTTCCTTAACATTGTCCTTATTTTCGTAGATGTGGCCTAGATATAGAAAGTGTGTTATATGTTAATCGGGGCTTAAAGTCACGAATTATACGCTAGCCACTAGGCTATACCAAAGTTTCTTATACTTCTACAATGGCGCTACAGCCCAAATCGGACCTTGGCCTCCTGACATTCAGGTTCCTTAACATTTTTCATTATTTATTGTGGATGGGTTGTTAGACATTCGCACAACCCTCTTTCTACGAATTTTATATTTTCGTAGATTGAGGTGACCAAGGTATATCCAAGCAGGCAATGTGCTGGAGTTATATCTTGCGCCGACCGGGATTTGAACTAACGATCTTGGGATTACAATACCAACACGCTACCCACTAGGCTACACCCTAGCTACACCAAAGTTTCTTATATCTATATATATATCTTTGCAAACATTCACATAATTTAACTATAAATTCAAAAAAATAGATCGTCTATTCAAAACCAATTTCCAACCAATTTGTCAGAGGTTAATTGAAAAAAAAGAACTACGAAAAGAACGTCGAACGACGAAATGGCTCCTAAGAGCCGTCGTAGAACTCTTGACAAGGACAGATACGTTCTTTTCTCATTTGTTTTAATTCCCATGCCACGTTCCAACAAAGACACACCTCTCTTTCTCGAAGCCAGGCAGACGAACAGATCCTTTAAACTGTCTGTACATTTTCCACGAAATATCCTTGTCACGACCTTACATTACATCAGTTTCTCGAACTAGAACTAGTAGCTATATATGCGGGGTTCTTTAAAATTCATCTATCCTGTTGTTCAAAAACGGATGTTGTAATCGTATTGTTTCCTCTCTCGAAGTACTCGACATTACAAATAAGGGAAAAAAAGACGAAAGCAAAAATTGAAAATAAAATTACTTCCTTTGAAACTCCAAGCCATCAGGTTCAAACAGCAAGCAGCTACCGAAAAAGCACATGACTATCCAATTTTAAAGGGGTTTTCGTAATTTGTACCCAAAACAGCAAATGGAAACGTTTATGAGTTTTACGATCATCTCATAAATTTGCTAGGCGTGAAAATTTATTTTAGAAAATTACTCTCCTACCACCCTGTCTTTCGCACTTCCGATTTGTACCCTTTTGCTCGGCGAATAATGTAAGGTCCTTGGCATTGCAATTTGCAACATAATTTTGCTCTCGTTCTTGTATTATGTCTTCTTCTTCAGCTGCTTTCAATATACCAAACTGCCACTACGACAACCTTTCACACTTCTTCGCCTTCGTATTCTTAACGTCTAATACCATTTTAGGCAGAAAATATCCTTGAAGAAAAATTTCCCGCCATACATTTAAATGGATGTGCCGACAAATTGAATACACAAGAATGGCATGAGGTTAGAATTTCAGGAGTAACGGGATGAAACGGAAATTGGACGAGAGAAAGGAGCTACATTATTTCCATTGAGTTGAGAAGTAGTGTTGGGAGACGTTGCCCCCTCCCATTAAATGTGAAGGTACTGTGTCTCACACATATTTTGCCAACTTAATTAAAAGCGGGCGCCGCATAAGTCCTTGAAACCAGTGGGTACTCCTTAGATATGTATATTTCAACTTACGTGTAATTACTTTCTTAGCGCGGTACGGAGATTTCTATGTTGAGAGAAAATAATTGACGTGCTATGACTCGAGAGTTGGGAAGTTCTTGTTATTACGTCACGAAAAGTAATGAGCTATAAAGTATACATGGAAAGTCATTATTGTATTTGGAATAAACGAAAGAAATCTAAAGTATTTCAATCATTTTAAAACTGGTCACTCGTAATGTGTAGGATTGATAGTTACATGTCACTCGTAATATCATGCGTTGATAATGATAACTTCTATAGTTGAAAATGTAGTTAGTTTATTACATAATGATAAGATGTATTGGTTAAACCCGCATCTGATTAGCGATGATAATTCGTATGGCTGATCTTTCACGACCATTTACATAATTTTTTATAGAGGTTTTCTCCAATTATCCTTGAGACACCCAGACTGGCGTCACAACGAACTCTAGTTTTCTCTAATCTATCAAAAACAAGATGTCGCAATTTTTGACATCTACAATTGCTCCCTTTATTTACTAAATGCGGAACTAGCCTTTTAGCTGTAAGCTAAATTCCAGCTATAATGCTGAAAACGCCCGATTAAAAATCAATCGCATTTAATTCAAAAACGCTTTACATAGTTTTGTTGTAATTTGTAATAATCAATTCCACCCAACGGCAATTAAGAACACTAAACAATTCAGGTTTAATATGTATACCTAAATACCAAAGAACTATCTGGTTTAAAAATTGTATAAATCCGGATATTATCAAGAAAAATTCTTTTCTAGCTACCATTTAATTTCATTGATTGAAATTTTAGTAAAAAAAATATTTTCATTATTAAAAAAATAATAATAATCCAAAAGTTTGAAAGCATCGCATTCAGCATTCCTGTAGCGTAACAACATCTTTGTCACTGATGCTGTTGATGACGGAATTCGGTAGTATGCTATCCTGGCTGCACATACCACTAGTCCCACATACCATTTAGTATCGATTATCCGCAAAATTACATTAAAAACGTTCCGGGCAACACAAACAGAATTTTCTGCATCGTTTGGCTAGGATACAAATTTTTTTTTCCATCATCCCCATATGGAACGTCCGTATATATGTATATATGATATGGCGTATTCTCATATATTTCGGTGTATAACTACCGATGATGGCTACTATCGAACTATCAAACATGTGAATCTTTTTGTATGGAAATGGATAAAAACCATATTTGCGATGATATACAATACGTATATACAGGAGTCCTGCCATAAATCTATCTGGCCATGGACGAGATCCGCCTAGACAGGATGAATGGAAATCGAGTGACTTTCAATAGATTCCGATCTATGAACACCCACTATATTTACCTATTCGTATATGTATATAAACTATATTATTTCTTATGCACGTTTGTATAATATATTACCATCGGGAGCATGTTTTTTTTTTATAAAATGCTTAAAAAAGACCCGATGAAAGGATTAAACATAAAATATTTCCACAATATACAGAAGAAAGCGCTACCGGAAAATATTTAAAATAATGATCAAAGACTTTTTAGAGGATGCGTCTGTGTTTTTTGTTCGCAATGCTCCTGCACCATAACTAATTTAAATTAAAAACTGCAATTAAACTATTTCCAATTAATGAAAGAAATATGAAGGAAAATAAAAATATTTCATAAGGCCTAAAAAAATGCCTTGATGTACACTGAAGGTAGAAAAATTTATAAAAAATGTTTGACATAAAATATCATAGAAAATGTTTGGAAAATCAATATAAATGAAATAAAATTTTGGAATGTGTTGGGATCGTTTATTTCGTAGCTCATGTTGCACTGTTCACAGGCTTAGAAGATTTTCTTGGACTTCAGGCTGATTTCACTGAGATCAGGATTAAAAACTTGTACACTGTTTCAGTGAAATGACATTTTTGTATATAAAATCTGAACAATTTCATTCTACTAAATAAAAGAACTAAACTAGGGTGTAGCCTAGTGGGTAGTGTGCTAGTCTAAACTGCGAAGGTCGTGAGTTCAAATCCCGGTCGACGCATAGTTCAAGCACACTGCTTGCATGGATATACCTTGGTTACCTTAATCTACAAAAATGAAAAACTCGTCGCATTAAATAATGATTATGTTAAGGAAATTTAAGGTCAGGAGACCAAGACCTGATTTGGGCTGTTTCATCATTGAAGAAGAAAAAGAAGTTGACGAAATACAAAAATTCTATTTTATTAGAACAGCGTACTTTAATCTTGTGTCTTGGCAAAACTGAAAGTAACCTATCAAAAATGTAGTGGAAATCTGCAAAAACTGAATGTCTAAAATTTTCGCAGTAACAATCCCTTTCATTTAATACAAATTTTGTGTGTCATTTTTAGCAAAAAAGTAACTTTAAGTTCGTGAATGGGCTACATCCCCCCACTCCTTCTACCCCCTCCCATACAAATTTCATGAAATTTTGAAATTTTAAGAAATTGATTTTTCTTTGAAACTATTTAAGCTATCAACTTGAAATTTAGGTGAAAGCATTATGATAGAGATATCATTAATATCACGGAATATTGAGCCGATCTCCTTACACCTTCTACCCCCTCCCATAAAAATGAACAATTTTGAAAAATACATATTTTCGATTTTCATTGAAACTAGTAAAGCTGAAAGGACCAAATTTTGTCACAATTAAGTCTACTATAATTGCAATTTATTTTCAAAATAATTATCAACTTCACCTCACTCCATCTACCCCCTCTCATATAAATTTCACGAAATTTTTAAATTTAAATTAAATTATTTTTCTTCGAAACTGTTAAAGCTATCAACTTGATATTTTGTACAAAGTATACAAATAGAAATATTAGTAACGCGAAAAAAATTTGTTTTGATTTGTACACTCCTTCTACCCCCTCCCATACAAATGTATAATTTTTGTTAAATGCATTTTATCGATTTCCATTCAAACTTGAAAAAGTACAAACTTCAAATTTTGCCAGAAATTGTTTCTTAATAATTGAAATAAGTGTTAGAAAAAATTATCAGCTCCGCTTCACTCCTTCTACCACCTCCCATACAAATATATCTATTATACATTCAAGAAAAGAATTTCTCCTTTAAGTATATGAGAGCTATCGACTTTGAAATTGAATCAAAGCATGGCGATATGGATGATGATAAGCAGTTTCAAAATTATCTTCAACGCTCCACTTCCTCTGCCACCTCCCATACAAAACCCCCAATTTCAGGAAGACTATGACCAATTTCTTTAAAAATATTAAAAACTAAAAATTTTAAACTCAGCAAAAAACATTTTGCATGCCATGTTCGGTGTCATATACGAAAAATACAAACCTCCCCCTCTACTTCAACCACCTCCCATGCAAAAGTCTCTATTCACTATTCGAAAGAATTTCATATGACATATTTTCCGGTATATTAAAGGCATTTCCATCTCATCTAGAGTATCATATTATTGGGCTTTAAGCCCAATCATAATTCTGTTATGTTTTTTTGTTTTGTAAACTATATACTATATACTATATACTACATACTGTTGCGAGCTAGAGGTTCGCCGGGATTTCAAGTAAAATGCAATTCGTTTAAAAATAAGTGATAATTTATTTATTCGCACTTTAACTTAATTCGCACTTTAACTTAATACGCACTATTTGGCATTACCACCGATATTATTCTATCGCGTTCTTGCACCGGTTCGCGTCTCCCATAGATGTCGCTGAATGACTGCCTGCCGTCTGAAAGTTTCGTACTTTTATACCATTTTCCCAATTCTCGAACCTTCCATGGTGTATTCGTCGGTTGTGTGTCTCAACTATACGGGAAGGTTCTAGATCTTCGATTATGGCTTTTTACATATTGGGGGACTGGTCTACAAAACTCTGACATATTCGGGAAAGATCAATATTGCGTGGTTGCCAGATCTATAATAATATTTAAGAAAGGAAAAGGAAAGTTTTTTCAAGTTCAACGTATTAGAGCTATCGATTTTAATATTTGAACATAGCATGGTGCATGATGATAAGAATATTTTTAAGCAGTTTCAATTTCATCCAAATCAGTTTACTTCTTCTACCACCTCATACACAAAAGCCAAAGTATCAGAAAAGTCGATTTATTAATTTCCAGGAAAATTTTTAAAGCAACAAACATTAGATTCAGCGCGAAAAGTTGTTATACTTAGTGCAGTGATATTTAAAAAATCTGCCAACAAGTCGGGCGCAACTTTATCATTCTTGGAAGAAGGTGAGGATGCGTGGGAAGTCTATATGCAGGTTGGGGTGGATAGGGAAGACTTTGTGAATGGAAGATCTACGGAAAGCCTGTTATTAATTATTTAACACTTAACTGCAATTACGGTCAATAGCTCCAGTACATAGAATCAATATTTCTATAGTTTATGTATGTAAGTGTGGGTTTGTATGGGGGAGGGGATTGTCATAGAAGGGATGGTTCTACATTCTACAATGGCGCTACAGCTCAAATCGGGCCTTGGCCTCCTGACCTTCAGGCTCGTTAACATTTTTTCACTATTAATTGTGGAAGGGTTGTTAGACCTTCGCACAACCCTCTATCGACGAATTTTTCATTTTTCGTAGATTGAGGTAACCAAGGTATATCCAAGCAGGCAGTGTGCAGGATTTATGCGACGACCGGGATTTGAACTCACGACCTTCGCATTGTAGACCAACATGCTACCCACTAGGCTACACCCTAGTTAAGAAGAGATGGTTACATGTCAATATGTTTTTAATTGATTGCTCGAATTGCGCTCAAAATTCGCAGTATAGACGAAGTAAATTCGCATAGACGAAGTAAATTCTATGAAATTCTCGGTGTGTTTTATATTCTGAATATCATATATGTATGTATTTGTGTGGGAGGGGATAGAGTTGGTGAGGAAATATCAAAATTTGTGATGCAGTTTTGTTAGATTTCTTTTGAAAAGTGTTCGTACAAAATTTCAAGTTCGTACCTTTTAATTTGTTGTTTATTAATTGATTTATTGGTATTGGGCGATATCATACTTTTGCATGGGAGGGCGTGGAAGGGCAGGGGAATTCCGAAACTTTTGATGCATTTTTATTTGAAATATTTTTAGAAGTATTTGTACAAAATTTCAAGGTGATAGCTTTTAACGGTTTCGTGATAAATGATTTCTTAAAAATGGTCGGAAAAATACTTTTATATGGGAGGAGGTAGAAGTTTTGGAGGTATTCAACTAGTTAATATCTTAAACTTTTAAATGAATTTTGCAAATTGAGTTCTAGTGTTTTTTTCAATACACGTGAAATACCTCGAGCAGGTTAAGGCCCCCTTGGGTGGATAACAGTTTTGGTTCAAATTAATATATTTTTTTCATGTACGCAAATGGATGTATACATGTGCAAAATTTGAACTTTGTGTTTTTTTCCAGAGCCCTAAATTTGTGAAAATGTTAGAAATTTTGGCCAGCCCTTACACCCCCTTAAAATTTCTACGAAAATTATAGATCATATAGCTCTACAGTTTGACAAAATTTCAACTTAATACCTGTGTTGAATTTTGAGATATACCTGTTTGAAATTTTGAAAAGTGCACCATTTTTCAAATGTTCTTTATATCCCCCCACTACTATCAACACCAAATTTTATATATTTGTTGTATTTCGCTAGTATAGCTTAATATATGTTTTAACTTTCAATTACATAGCTTAAGAGATAGTTGAGTGTTTTTTTTGCACCCTCCCCCTTACAATTATTGGCCTTCCTTTTAGTAAATTATAGTGGAACTGTATGCCACCTAATTGGTTTTAAAATAAGATTTTTTTTTGGATCAAGCAGTTACAAAGGTATAATCATTTGAAAAAAAAAAATCGGACAATCTGTGTTTTCGGACACCAATGGATAAAAAGAATAAATTATTTTTACAGCTTGGCCCACAACTGTCTTCCTATCTATGCTGATTTTCAGCTTCTGATCTGTATTCTTATTGGAGATATTAGCAAGGTGTAATTTTTGATTATTTTCCTTCCTCGTATCCCCCTTCCATCTGACACTCCCCAAAATTTAGGTAATGAAGCTCACTTAGCAATCCATCCAAAAATTAACATTCCACCTTCAACGGTCTCGGCGATATGAGTCCATCTATTCGGCGTACGGCGGGACGGCTTTTTTTTACATTTTTAGGCTAATTTAGCCATGAAACGCAAAAAAAAAAACAAATTTCAGAGTAGCAAATTTTTTTCGTGTCTATCGAAATACCTTATTATTAGAATAATAAACTGCCAACAAGTCGGGCGAAACTTTATTGTTCTTGGGACAAGTTGTGGATGCGTGGAAAGTCAATATGCAGGAGTGGTTAGGGAAGACTAAGTGAAAGGGGGTTCTAGAGGTAGGGGAATCGTAAAAATTGTGACGCAATTCTATTTCTTTTCTCATGTAGAGTGCTCGTACAAAATTTCAAATTCGTAGCTTTTAATTTGTTGGTTATTAGTTGATTTAATGAAATAGGTCGAAATGATACTTTTGTATGGGAGGGGGTAGAAGGGCAAACGCGATTGCAAAACTTTTAAAAGAATTTCATTTCAATTATTTTTGTAAGTTTTCATGCAAAATTTGAAATGGATAGCTTTTAAGAGTTAGCTGATAACTGATTTCTTAAAAATGCTCGAAAAAATAATTTTGTATGGGAGGGGGTAGAAGAGGTGGGAGAATTGCAAAATTTGTGAAGCAATTTTCTTTTTCTTCTCTTGGGTACTGGTAAGAAATTTCAAGTTCGTAGCTTTTAGTTTGTTGGTTATTAGTTGATTTAACGAAATTAGTCGAAATCTTACTTTTGTATGGGAGGGGGTAGAAGGGCAAGTGCGATTTCAAAACTTTTAAAATTATTTCATTTCAAATATTTGTATAAGTACTTATGTAAAATTTCGAATTGATAGCTTTTAATAGATAGGTGATAATTAATTTCTTAAAAATGGTCGAAAAAATAATTTTGTATGGGAGGGGGTAGAAGTTTTGAAAGTATTCGACCAGTTAATATTGCATACCTTTAGGAATTTTTTTTAAATGTATTTCAAAAATTTTCAAGTTTCTACCTTAAAATTACATCCAAAAATTTTCAGTTTTCGTGTTTTTTTCGCTGCACATGAAACGTTCGTAACAATTGTGGATCATATTATTATTTTTTTTCTATGTATATCAAATAGATGTATCTACATGCCAATTTAAAGTTTCTATCTTTGACTACAGTCCTAAAAGAAATCACTCAAAATTTTCGATATTTTTGCTTACCACCTCCCTCCCTTTACACCCCCAAACTTAAAGTTTTTATTAAAATTAACGAATGTGTAGTTCTACAATCTGACAAATTTTCGATTTGATATCTTTACTTTTTTTTGAGATATAAGGATTTGTAATTTTGAACAGTGCTCCATTTTTGAAATGCTCCCCATTTCCCCCCACTACTATAATTTCAACATATTATACATATATACATATTGTTTTGTATTTTCCTAGTATAGCGTAATATACGTTTCAAGTTTCAATTACATAGCTCAAGAGATAGTTGAGATATTCATTTTTAAGTGTTTTTTTTGCACCCCCCGTGACCCTCTCCCTTACAATAATTAGCCACTTTCTAAGCTGATTCCGATGGAACTATATGCCACCTTAATGGTCCCAAAATATGAATTATTTACAATAAGTAATTTCGAAGATATAATCATTTGAAAAAACAATTCGGCCGACAATTTGTTTTTAGCCCCCCCTTTTCGGACGCCAATGGGTAAAAAAATTAAATTATTTTTGGAGTTTGTCCCATAACTCTTTTTATATGTCTACTGATTTTTAACTTTTTATCTGCATTCGTGAGGGAGATATTAGCAAGTATAATTTTCGACTTTTTCCCTCCCCCCGCCTCCCCCTTCCACTTAAAACCCCCCAAAATTTTGAAAATAGAGCTCATTCACCCAACCAACAATTCACCCAAAAACGAACATTCTACCTATAACGGTCACGGAGATATGAGTCCATATGTACGGCGTACGGCGGGACGGATTTTTTTTTTTGCATTTTTAGGCTAATTTAGTCATGAAACGCGAAGAAAAAAATTTCTGGGTAGCAAACTTTTGTTTTTCTTGTGTCGATCACAATACTTTATTATTAGAATAATAAAGTAATAGAGTAAAATTATAAAGCACCTTCCAATTCAACTACCACCTCCCATACAAGTGTCACTATACTAAATAATTTCAAATAGCAGAATTGCCTACTTCTAGCACACAACCTGCGCAATTTCACGATAAACAATACAGCACTCTTCTCAGTACGTTCCACATTTCAAGTTCAAGTTTTATGTACGAGTAAGACATTTCGAGCTAGGGTGTAGTCTAGTGGGTAGCGTGTTTGGTTTACAATGCGAAGGTCGTGAGTTCAAATCCCGGTCGACGTATAAGTCCAGCACACTACCTGCTTGGATATACCTTGGTTACCTCAATCTACGAAAATGAAAAATTCGTAGATAGAGGGTTGTGCGAAGAGCTAACAACTCTTCCGCAATAAATAATGAAAAATGTTAAGGAACCTGAAGGTCAGGAGGCCAAGGCCCAATTTGGGCTGTAGCGCCATTGAAGAAGAAGAAGACATTTCGATAGTAATTGTGGAAAAGTTAGATCAATGTCATCATCTTTTCTACCAACCCCAATGTAAAATACATATAATAATGAAGTGAACTAGGGGTAAATGGATTTCAAGTAAAAATAAAACTAAGTCGCATTTGATTTAAAATAATAACAAACTTTATTTTATATCTTCCTATGATTTTAACACTTTTCTTGTCCCCTATATCACATTAACTTCTCACTGTCAGTTACACGACCTAATCGGTTTATCAACTTCGACTCTTTCGCTCACGAATATGGAGTGCCCTTTCGTTTTCCAATTTCCAGCATCTTTTCACAAACGCTCACCCTTTCTTAGTTAGCACAACCGGATTTGTTGACTACAGACATGTTCGCTAACTGCTATTGTCGAGAATAGTAGTTGAAGATCCCGATGAGCGGCGTGCTGTTGGCATGTAACAATATACAAATTTCCTAAAATCAAGAAAATCTCTATTTCATCTAGAGTATCGCCTAGTTGAGTTTTACACGCCTGGAAGCTGAAAATCGATCCACATGAAGAGGGGCTTGTGTGAGAAACTCTAGATTAGGCTATGTTCGTCGAGGGATTGGACACCACTGTACGTAGACCACCAGTGGGCCCATTGCACGCCTCCATGTTTTTATCGTACGGACTTACATATCATTTAGCCAGCCTACTCTGCTGGTGAAACTAATGACCTTCATCGGTTCAAGGGACCGCAGATCATTCAAATTTGTATTCGAATCGTTTGGAGGCATGGGCAATAGCAGAGAAAAATGATCTACAGTCTCATTCTCCTCATTGCAGCTTTTAAAAATGTCCTTCGTTATAAGGCGAAGTCTTCGAGCGTGTTTTCTAAGAAGACAGTGGCCCGGAACTATAGCTACTAGTGTCTCAATATTTTTATTGATTTCTCTTTAACAAAACCAACCCGTAGCATCTACATGGTATTACACGAGTCACTTTGCAACCATTTCAAATTTTCCTTTCCCACACTTTGTTACCGTAGATAGTTTTAATGACTCTTAAGGCAATGTGAACATTGTCCGTTTCTTCAACGGTCGTAGGGCAGATCCATTTCTGTGACAAACTCCAAAAACAATTTAATTTCTGAACCAACTGGGTTCCAAAAATGGTGGGCTAAGATTAATTGCCGCACGATTTTTTTTAAACACTTTTTATTTAAATGATATTTTAGGTGGTACATAATTCCATTCAATTTAGAGGAGGCCAATACTTATAAGGCGGATGGTCAAGAGAAGTGGAAGGAAAAACACTTCAGTATTAATATCTCACCTATCTCTTAAGCTATGTAATTCAAACTTGGAACACGTATTAAGCTGTACTAGTGGACCATGAAAAAATATAACATTTGGTCATAATAGCAGTGGGGAGATTGTCAGATTGTGCAACTATTTGATCTATAATTTTGGTAAATTTTTTAAATTGAGTGGTATAAGGGGATAGAGGTGGAGAGCCAAAAACTTTCACTAAGTCTTCTAAGGCTCTGAAAAAAGATACGAAGTGAAAATTTTGCAGGGGCGTACATTCATTTAACATAATATGCATTAAGGAAGATACTAATTTGATCCAAAACTGTTATGCACCAAAGCGGGTCCTTAACGTGCACAAGGTATTTCATCTTCAGTAGATGCTTCGCTTTCTATCATTTAGTTCCCATAACATCTGCAAATATTTGTCAGTAGCAGCCAGTAGAACTGAAAAATATACCAGCTTATCCCCTCGTTACGATCGTTCTCACTCCCCTTCTCCTACCTTCTCAATCCCATTCCTTCCCTCCATGACTGTGTTTGTGCATTGCACGTAAAGTCGGAAATTGCCTATAACACAGGTCATTCTGTAAAAAAATGTGTTTTTTGAAAAAAGAAACACTGAAACTCAAAACTTTTGATTGATATTTCAAACTAGAAACTCGAAAATTTGCGGAATTCATTTAACGAAAATACGAGAAAGTTGTAAATATTATCAAGTCGAAAAACTTCAAAACTTCTACCCTCTCCTATACAAAAATGTTATTTTAACCATTTTTAAGATATCAATTATCACCAACACATTGAAAGCTATCAACTTTAAAATTTGTGCAAACACTTCTAAAAATATTTAAAACAAAATTACGTTCAAAATCTGGAATTCGCTTCACTCCTTCTCCCACTCCAAAGTATGATTTCGACCAATTTCAATAAATCAACTTCAACAACTTCACAAATTTAAAGCTATGAACTTGAAATTTTGTACGAACAACTTTCAAGGGAAACGAAATAAAACTGCATCACAAATTTTACGATTACATCACCTGCTCTTCAACCTCCCATAGAAATGTTCGGTTTCTTGAATGTAAAATACACCCAATTTTATGAAAATTCTGTGCAGCTTCGTCTATGAAACTGACATTCTATACAGAGAATATTGGACGTGATTCAACCAATCAATTGAAAACTTATGAATATCTTCCTACTCTTTCTACTCTCCCCCTTCCCTCCATACAAACCCAAACGTGCATAAATAAACGAATGAAATATTGATTATTTTATATGTACTGGAGCTATTGATCATAATTGCATTTATGTGTTAAATAATTGACAACAGTCTGCCCCGTTCACTTATGCTTCCCTATCCTCCCTAACTTGTTTATTGAATTCCCACGCATCCATAAAGTGCCCCAAGTATAATAAAGTTGTGCCCGATTTGTTGGCAGATATTTATCCTTGTGAATATTCGTGCAATCGCAACAAGCTTGCACATTGGGGATGGTGGAATTACCATTTTGAATAATAGAATCTTATTTTCGGTAGAAAGATTTGATTTTCTATTTGTTAGGTATTCGGTATTTGATTATGTTGGACCAGTGGATCGAAGTTCCTTATATTTATGTTAAAATTCGGACGAGGAAAAATGCGCCTGACTCTTCTTTAGGTGAAAAATACCGCTTGGGTTTTTTCGAGATTGTTTTCAATTTCCATTTGCGAAAATATTCGTCGATTAGATCTTGTTGAGCTAGCAGTGCATTAATTATATCATCCGGGTATTTTGCCGTCAGCGAAGACTGCTTATTCGCATTTGTGAGACTTAGGTTTATCAGCAGTATATAAATAATTGACCCTAACGTAACACCAGATGGTATTGTTTGTAAGCTAGAAAAGCAATTTTGAACTCTTACTAGACATATTCTATCTGAGAGGAAGGGCTGAGTTAATTGAGAAATCAGTGAGGAGACGAAGATCTTCGCCAGTTTAAATATGAGTCAATTGTGGAGGAGAAGCGGGGAGTTTTTATTGAGTTTTGTATAAATAATTGTAAATACTATTAAATTGACATGTTTTAAATTCAGATATGTAGCATTCTTACTTTTCAAGAAAATCTACTTTTTGTGAAGTTGTGAAATTGTGTCATATTGCATGGGAGGAAGTGGAAGGAGTGCAGCAACTAGTCTAATTTTTCTTGGTATTACTAATAATTCTAAATAAACATTTAGCGAAATATTCAGCACGATAAATTTTATACATGCTAAGTAAATTGGTTTATAGTGTTCCAACTAAAAGTCCAGTTTGTTTGGGAGGTGGTTGAAAGAGTGCGGCGATTTAAATAATTCTTACATTGTGGATTGATGTTATCATGAAAATAGTACGTTCAGAATTTCAGATCTATAGCTTTTATAGTTTTCAAGAAAATCAGATTATTGTTAAATTCCGAAATTGTGTCATTTTGTATGGGAGGAGGTAGAAGGGGGCAGAGATTTTGCCCGTTCACAAACTTGACTTTTCTTTTTTGTCAAAAACGAGGTTTACAAAATTTAAATTTTCTAGCTCAACGCGTTATCGAGCTAGAGATGACACGGACCGACAGACGGTTAGACGAACAGACATGAGCACATAAAACTGAAATGAAATCAAATCCGAAAAATTCAAACTATTTATTTAAATGCTGGTTAAAATAACACACTCGATAAAAAAACAGTAATAACAGCAACTTTCCTGCATCTAACAGTCAGTCAGACCCAATCTCATGCTCAGTACCACCAGCTCATTACGCATAGTGAATATTTCCCCCTTTTCCCTCTTGGAATGAAAAGGTTTCCTTTTGCTATCCAAAGTACGAAAAAACGATCGAAAGCAATTGAGTCAGGATGGCAAAAACTTCAATCGCATCACAAGTACACAAGCCAAATAGAAAACAACCGGTCATAGGAAACCAAACCAAAAGGGTCTAATGTTTTCTCTTTTTCACTCCATTTTACTCACTCCAGCAATTTTATCAATAAAGAAGGTAAAGCCCTTATCCACATAGTGGACTGCAACATAAATCGGCGGAATTTGCAATATCAGCAACTCACATGTCCCACAACCGACGAGATCGAAGCTCAAAACAAAGCCCGCCAATCAAATCGCCAGCAAAGCGCACCATTAATCAATTCGCACGTCCCACCTCACCTATCAGATCACAAAACCCATTGATCAAATCATAAAACCCAGCGATCAGATCAAAATATCGCTAAACAAATTGCAGTCGCACTTCACCTATGACCTATTCATTCATTACTATACTTCCTCAGTGTAAAGCAATAGCAATGACAGCAATAGCAGAAGATGGTGTAGATAGCACAAAAGACTATTAACTAGGTTAGGGATAGCGTCTTTGATATCACTGAGCAGAGCAGTGGACAGTTTGCAAATATCGCTGAGCGCACGCGATATATCATGATATTAGATGTCCCAAGCAGCAACCGAGCAACGAAAGAGCATCCACATGAACGACGTTCATATGAAAGCTCTTTCGTTGCGCGATTGGTGAGCTTAGCTCTGGGTGAGGTGCCACTGAGATTTGCTTAGCGAGCTTTGATCTGATCGATGGGTTTTGGGATCTGATAAGTGCTTTATATTCTTCATGGTGAAATTGCTTGTGTGAGTAATATCGTGTGAAAAAAAGAAAACAATAGACCTTTCGGGTTTGATTTTCTATGACGGGGTGTTTTTTTTTATTTGGTTTGTGCATATGCGATGGGTAAGCGGCGGTTTGTTTGGCGAGCTTTGTTCTGAGCTACGATCTCGTCGGGGTAAGGTGGGATATGTGAGTTGCGTGATTAATCTGCGAGTGCGAACAAAAACTCTGGGATTTGTAGCGATGATCATTGCGGAAATTTTATTGGCGACAGACCGTAAGGAGTATGCATTTGCTCTGCTCTTCTAATCGCAGCTCTTTTAAATTTTCAATCGCAATATGCGATTGATTTTTTAAAACAGCAGTAAAAAAATCGCAGGTATGTGAAAGAGCATACCATCTCTACTTCTGTATCATATTACACTTAGATTTCATCTAGAGTATTAAAACAACACAATAGAAGAAGAACTTAAATTTTGATAATCTGAAATGTTTACCTCACGAATATCTGTAAAAAGTTGACTGAAGATAACATTGTTTTCTCGTGCGCCTCCACCATGATCGATTTTCTTCTTATTCAATAGCACTACAGACCAAATCGGGCTTTGGCCTCCTAACCTTCAGGTTCCCTTACAATTTATTGGTTATTGTGAAAGGGTTGTTAGCTCTTAGCAAAATTCTCCATCTAAGAAATTTCACTTTCGCAGATGAGGTGGCCACACGAGTATTGTGCTGAAATGATGCTTTGACCGCGATTTGAATTTCCAACCAGACAGTCACGCGAATTCGATGTTTTTGACCAAAACCGAAAAAATCTTTTCTGTACTTTGTACGTGCGCTATTTCTTAGCATTATGAAAGTTAGAGCAAACATAACTACTTAGTTCAAAATAAAGTTATATCTTTCCGTTCATCTCCGACCTTTACTAAAAGTAGTAAAATAAAACTTGTCAGCTTTTCATCAGTCACTTTTCATTCATTTCTTTTATTTCAAAAGCCGAATACTTCGAAACTACTTCCCTCTGCACTAGCTTTCATTTATTTTTTTCATCTCATCCCTCTACCCTATTTTCATTATTTGCAATTCCGCAATTAGGACTGAAACTTTAAATTTTCTTTGTCTCTTCGTTTAATTAGGAAATCCTTTTGTAGCCTCTGTCTAATTTGCATACTCTCTTATATTCGTACAAGTAGATGGATCCTTACATGTGATGAATACTTAGCAGTTTTCGTAATGTTCATTCGGCTCGACTTCAAGTCGCCTTCACTCTCTGAACTTAATGTTTGAAGACCCAAAATGACAATCTACGTCCTTAACTACAGATTCAAGTATATTTCTAAGGACATTGTTCACAACTTTATCGAATCAATTACATCATGTCAGTTTATTAAAATTGTCCAGTCATGGACTTTTGAAAATAACCAATTTTATAATAAGATCGTAAGCAGTTATACGAAACGATATAATACAATTCCAGGAGATTCAGCCATAGTGATGGACTATAAATCTTAATAAGGCGGAACAATAAATGACATAAGTAAGCACCATGTTCCCGGACACTATGGAAGCAGCACGCAACAGTTATTTTAAGGACCTTCCGCCTTGAGGATGATAAACCTGGTGTAGGAAAGCCAGGATAGATATTTGTCGAAAATAAATAACAAATTTGGCACGTGATTGAGCTTAAGGACTTGTACGAAATATGTTCGAGTGTCAGGACTAAAATTTATAGTGGTCTTATAACTTTGAAAATTTGAGAGAATAGCGAGGGACCTATGTGTATTTATTGGTGGCGCATAAAATGGCTGGATTACAGACAGGTAGAAGAGGAAATGCTAAGAACCGAGTCAGTGTATTATCTCATCAGTTGGTTTACTACGAGTTCTGACAGATTGGTATACGAAAGTTATCCTTGAGAGGTTTATTCCTTTCCATTTCAGAATTTCAAAAAAAAAAAATACTTATTCGGTGAGCACTCTTGATGTACGTAATTGGTGTATATGTGAATTCAGTGCAATTCTGATCATTTTAAATAGGCAATATTCTATTCTACAATGGCACTACAGCCCAAATCGGACCTTGGCCTCCTGATCTTCAGGTTCCTTAACATTTTTCATTACTTATTATGGAAGGGTTGTTAGCCCTTCGCACAATCCTCTATTTACAAATTTTAATTTTCGTAGACTGAGGTAACTAAGGTACACCCAAGCAGATAGTGTGCTAAAATTCTGCGTTGACCGGGACTTGAACTTACGACCTTTGCATTGTAGACCAATACGCTACCCACTAGGCTACACCCTAGCAGAGGCAATAAATGAATCATTAATGATGAAGATAAGAACTAAATTTTTCGTTTGAAATGTTGGGTCAGACAAAGATTCTTTATCTTAAATTTGCATCATCCAGTAGTCTCTAAATTATATTACGAATGGCCTTCAGATTCGGATTTCAAACTTTTGTGGGCATCAAATTTCGATAATTTTGAGCAAACCTCTTTGTGTCAATAAATACTATTGACGCTAGTTTTAAGTATGTGATTTGTAAGGAAAATCGTTAAAATTACACAAAATTACACAATTACCAAAAGTTGACTTATTTTAAAATTTGAGAAATGAAATGTTATTCAAAATAAAAGTCATAATGTATCGTACAAAATGACTCAAATGTCTTTTTTACCGAGTTTTATGTAGGTGTGAAATGTTTCAGAAAATTGACGCACAAACGATATAATGTATTGGTTGGTCGTAATTTTTTCTTAGTAATAATTCAGTGAAATTTAGCAAATTACCACTATTGCCAGGATCTGTTTCTGTGCACGTCTTGAGAGCGATGGATTATTCAACTTCCCTCTTTACTATCTGCTTCATTTGCTAGTATTGCTAGATGACCATGGGAGTTTCTAAAAGCTGTCATAGGTTCATCTCCAGTAAGTCGAAATAAATATGCATCCTTGCCTGACACTCATTTACATAGGAAAGATCTGGTTCAAGTCTCCTTTATGTAAAGCGCGGCATCTTGCATCTTCGAAGAATTTTTTATTCATAACCACAATTTTATCTGGAATAGCTTATCTATGCTGAGCGTTCTAAATGTTATCTCACTTTCGAAGGTGACACACATGAGATGTAATGGTGAAACTATTTTAGCGGACTGCTCTAATATTCATTGGTTTACCTTGAGAACAGCGTAATGGGTAGCGTGTTCTTTACAACAGGTATCACTACTGAAAATAACTTTAGCCTAGATTTTCGCTAAGGTCTATATCTCTTCAATTGCCATTGTCTTATCTTCGGAGTTTTGAAAATGACGCCCTTTTTTGATTCAGCAAGACATATTAACAATCATATTAACTGTAAGAAACAAAACTATACGAGATCGATTACTTAATGCTATTAGATTAAATGTTATTAAACTTTGTGACATAGGTTTCCAGGATGATACTCTAAAGGATAAAGTAATGTTTATGAAGAAAGTGATTACATTATCTGATCGTTTACTCTATAATAGGGCTAAGGCATTTAAGGAAGAAAATAATTTTAAATATCTTTGGATTAAAGACGGCACGATTCTGTTAAGGAGAGAAGAAAATAGTAAAATTATACGCATAACTTCATCTACTGATTTTAACTCATCGGTATAGAATTCTAATAACTTGTCGCTCAATATTTGTTACTATGTCTAATTTATCTGTTTATTACCAAAACATTCGGGGAATGCGCACAAAAACTGATGAAATTAAACGATCTATTCTAGGTTCAGATTTCGATATACTATGCATTACAGAGACATTCCTTAATACATCTGTCGAAAATTCTGAATTCATTGATGAGCGTTACCAAGTTTTTAGGAAAGATAGAGATCCGATTGTATCGGGAAAAGATGATGGTGGTGGTATTCTTGTAGGAATCAAACAGGAAATAAACTGTAAAAGGGTGTTTGATTTTGAGACTATTCATGAGGAACTCTGGTTGTCGCTTAAACTTAAGTATAAAACTTTATACATATGTTGCTTGTATCTTAGTCCATCTACTTCTGCAGCTATATGCAAGCTTGTCTATGATAACCTAGCGTTGGTTCAACAAAAATTAACTCCAAATTCGGAGATATTATATCTTGGAGACTTCAATCTTCCTGAGATTCTTTGGGAATATGTTCCAAATTCTATTGTACTTTCCCCAATTTATTTTTCCGGTCTTGCTGCGGAATCGTTGTTTTTAAACACTTCAATCTGTCGCATGAATCAATTCAATGGCCATCGAAATATTAGGAATAGATTATTGGATTTGATATGGTGTACGCTTCCAGAACATAAAATATCTATTAGCAAAAGTTTGACAAGTCTTGCATGTCCCGACAGTTACCATGCTCCACTAGAAATTGACATTCAAATAGATAAAACTACTTACATGCCAGAAGCTCTTTCTTCAAAACGGAATTTCAAAAATGCTGATTTTAATGCTATAGCCAATTTTCTTAGTGGTCAAAATTTTGATTTACTGAATACTTTAAACACTATAGACTCTTTTAAATACCTGGAGGATTTAATTAATCGTTCAATTAGTAGTCACGTGCCTTTAAAAAAGTTTAAACATATGACGTATCCTGCTTGGCTTTCACCACAAACTTTATTTGCATTAAAGGCCAAAATTAAAGTGCATCGTCTTATGAAAAAGCCACATATGAGAGATAATTTAAAGGATTTAAGAGATAGCTTTGCTTATTTCCGAAAAGTAACTAATTATCTGATGAAATCGGACTATGATCGGTATATCTCGAATATTGAAGATAATGTTAAAAAGGACCTTAAATACTTCCATTCTTACACTAAAAGTTTAAAATTAAGTAATAAAATTCCACAGGAAGTTTATTTAGGTGACATAAAAGCAACAAATTCCACTGACTGTTGCAATCTATTTGCAACTTTCTTTGAAAATAATTATGTAAAGAATGCGTCTTTTCAATCTGACTATTTGACACATTCACAGCAAACCGGCATAACAATCGAAGTTCCACACATTGATCCGCAATGTGTATGTAATATACTTAAATCGTTAGATAAAAACAAGAATGCTGGTCCTGATGGGATTCCAAATATAATATTTCATAACTGCGCGGACGTTTTATGCGAGCCTCTATCTTACTTATTCAATAAATCTTTGTCAGAAAAGGTTTTCCCTAACAGCCTCAAAATTTCATTTATCACACCTATCTTAAAGAGCAATTGCGGTGCTGATGTCATAAATTATAGACCGATATCTATTTCTAATTCTCTTGCCCTTATCTTTGAGAAGGCAATATATATCAATATAATTTCTCTAATATCTCCGCATATTAATGATAAGCAACACGGGTTCTTGCCCGGTAGATCAACTATTACTAATCTGGCTGTATTCACAGATTTTGTAGCGACAGCTATGGATAAGTCGACACAAGTTGACACTGTTTACACTGACTTCCGCAAAGCCTTTGATAGAATATCGCATAGAGTAATATTAAACAAATTAATTTCTTTTGGGTTTCATGTTAATTTCGTCCAATGGTGCTACTCATATCTAACCGGTCGTATACAGAAAGTTGCATTAAGCGGATCAATTTCACGTGATATATTTCCTACATCAGGCGTTCCGCAAGGTTCAATTTTGGGTCTTTTGATTTTTAGTATCTACATTAACGATATAACTGAAGGCCTCTCCTCTTCTGTTTTACTGTATGCTGACGATATGAAATTATTTAGAACCATCAATAACGTAAGAGATTGTATCGAGCTGCAAAGGGATATTGAAAAGATTCAAGTTTGGAGCGATAATAATCAAATTGAACTTAATCCTTGTAAATGCACAGTTCTATCATTCTCTCGGAAACATAACACAATCTTGTTTGATTATTTATTACATAGTGAGAATCTTTCACGTGTTCAGATACAGCGTGACCTTCGTGTAATATTTGATACAAAGTTACTATTTAATATTCATATCTCTTCTTTAATCACTAAGGCTGGCAGAGGTATTGGCTTTTTGTTTAGATGTGGGAGACATTTCAAAAATTCTCAGACATTCACAACTCTTTTTGTTGCTTATATAAGAAGTGTTCTGGAATATGCAAGTACTATTTGGAGTCCTATTTATCAAGTTTATCATATACAAATTGAACGTGTCCAAAGAAGGTTTACACGGCTTTTACATTTTAAGATGAAATTAGAATTTCCCGACTATCCACAAAGGCTTGAAAATTTACAGCTTTTAACCTTATATCAGAGAAGACTTTTAATAAATGAGCTGTTTATACTCTAGATGAAATCTGAGAGTATTATTGCTCTAAAGTTTGTAACGCCAAGAAATAAGGCTCGGAGAAAAAAATGAATGATACAGAAGTTAATACTATCACTCGAAAATCTCAAAACCGGATGTCCGTCCGTCTGTCCGTCCGTCCGTCCGTCCGTCCGTCCGTCCGTCCGTCCGTCCGTCCGTCCGTCCGTCTGTGCGCGCTCTAGCTTGAGAACGCGTTGAGCTAGACAGTTTAAATTTTGTACAAGTAGTTTTTGACAAAAAAGTAAGGTCAAGTTCGTGAACGGGCCAAATCGCTCCTCCCCTTCTACCCCCTCCCATACAAAATGACACAATTGCGCAATTTGACAATAAACGGATTTGCACGAAAAGTATAAAAGCTATTGGCCTGAAATTTAGAATATGTTACTTTTATGATAATATCAATGTACCGTACAAAAATTATGCGTATCCTCCCCCTCCTTCTACCACCTCCCATACAAACTGTACTTGTCATGAATTACTCTAAGCCAATTTACTCAGTGCGTATACAATTTAGAGAGCTGAAATTGTGCACCAAATATTTATTTAAAATTGTTAGTAAGCCCAAAAAAATGTAGACTTTTAGCTTCACCCCTTCTACCGCCTCCCATACAAAATGACACAATTGCGCAATTTGACAATAAACGGATTTGCTCAAAAAGTATTAAACCTATTGGTCTGGAATTTGGAATATATTACTTTTATGATAATATCAATCTACTGTATAAAATTCATGCGTGTCCTCCGCCGATTTTCTCAGAACATATAACATTTATTGAGCTCATATTTTGTAATAAATACTTAATTAGTATTAGCACTAAGATCAGAAAAAAATATTTGATTAGCTTCACTGCTTCTACCCCCTCCCATACAATATGACACAGTTTCACAACTTCACAAAAAATCGATTTTTTTGAAAAGTATGAATGGTACTAGTCTGAAATTTCAGGGATGGCAGAAATAACTAGGAATATCCTAGTTATTTCTGCAAAAATCACTAAAATCGGCCCACTCTTTCTACCACCTCCCATACAAACTGCACATTTTCACTAAATCTAACTCACTAATTTTTTCAGTTCCCATTCAATTTTTGGAGTAAGCATTTCGTATAAAACGTTTTTATAGCTACTTTAGCATGAAGGGGAAAAATTAGTTCAATGCTGTCATCCCTTCTAACACTTCCCATGCGAAGTTTCTTGGAATCACAAAAAATTCTATTTCATCTAGAGTATCGTAAGATTGCGCTTTACGCGCAATCGTAGCCCTGTTATGTTTTTAAATAAAGTTGCTCGCAAAAAATTAATTGCACCTATTTAACAGGCAAACTAAACATTAATATTGGATACAGGGGAAATCGCTTAGCTTCAAATACGACATTTCGTATACCAAAACACAATACGAATTTATTTCACAAATCGCCTATTATTCGTCTTCAGATGTCTCACAATTAATTGTTCAGCTCCTACGATGTTCTTGATTTCAATCTCACTAATCCAAAAGTACAAATATTGAATATATTATCTAGTTTTTCTTCTCTCCCCGCATAACTTGCCTATATTGAAACCTTATTGATTAATTTGAATCAATAATGTTATTTTCTTCCATATTGATTGCCCGGTTTTCCTATTCATGTCACAATTATAATGCTTATAGTATGGTTTTGTTTCAATTTTTCATTCATATGTTATACGTTTATTATAGTTGTTATTTACATTTATTTTATTATATGTGGTTATTATTTACATTTTTCATAAAGCTGAGAACAAATTGATATTATTGAATTAATTTCTGAAATGCGTTTATTTAAAAATTCACATATTATAATTTCTTCTTTTAAATTATTGTAAAAAATTAATGTTATTATTATAAAGGTTTGTAATTGGTCCTTCGACTGTAAACCTTATGAATTAAATAAATAAATAAATAAAATAAATATGCCATTAGGACAGGTATCAGTTCGCTATTGAACTGATTGCGATCTTCAATTGTGAAGGTACTTATCAATTAACACGCTACGTGGATCAGAGTAGAACCTTCCGGAACAAACGTATGGTTATGTAAAACGAATGCTTGCGGCAGAGTGAGATATTGTATTTGTAATTTAGAAACAATTAAATTCGTGTGATCGACAGCTGTACTAGTGCGAACAATTAAGTTATTGAAAAATACTCTGGCCGCTTTGATAACAAAGTTCTCAGAGCTTTTATTTTGTTTGAAATACGACGTTACCGAGCGAACTTCAATATTATTACAAAAATCAAAAACCTTCTGATTTCATGCAATATTTCGATAAATATCATCAAATCTAGATTACAAAAAAAAAGAAGAAAATGAGTGGGTAGTTATTCAACATACATTTTTCTAAATCGCAATTAAATGTAAAAATAAATGCTTGTAATCTTCTTAACCATAATAATAAATCAGTAGTCATGTACCAGACATCGCTATAATCACTCCGACATTACATTCATATGGTTTTTTTTCGTTTTTTTTTTTCTATAGAACAAAAAGTATAAATTAATTATTATTAATGATTTGAATTTCCAACGATTTTCACAGTCAGTCCTTTTGAATTTTTTTCTGACCATTACTTTCGCATATGGGCGCATGTGAATGTAAATAGGAGGTATAATAACAGTTTGTATACACTCAGTTTTAGATTCAAATTTAAATTAAGCTCCACGTATAAATGAACAGAAAATTTAAATGGAACGAGGAGTATCGGGCCAAGAGAGTGGTATTTTCAACTCGTACGTACCTTTTAAATGAACTTTAATTGCTTAAACATGTTTGCTAGCAAATTGGAAGGTTATTGGATGGGATTTTTTTTTTCAAAAGGCTAATTTATGGATATAGGGGAAATATTTACTAAAAAAATTGGGAGTAGATTTATATTATTAACATTCCCTGATCCCAGCCACTGGCGCTTCCCATACAAATGAAGTAATTTTATAATTCATTAACAAATTCAAAAGCTACAAAATTAAGCTCTCTTGACGAGTGGATAAAAGTGATACCTTCATTAGAGCCTGACACGGAAATTCAATTTCACCTTTAGTTTCACCTGCTCTGTGCTAATTTATTCACTGGCGATAGACCGAATTGTTGCCATTTCTTCCATTTGCAATATTTTCCAAAAGCGTTCACAACGGCGAGATAACTCTACTGTAGTAAGAGCTTCTTGCCATAGTTTGGCATAGGTGAAACTGTACATTTGAACAGAAACTTTTAACATCAGTTTACAATATCTATAACTTTTATTTTAATACCAGCGATTCCCCGCGACTTTGTCCGCGTAAGAATCGCAATAAAAAGCAATTTTTGAGAATGTAATACATTACGGGGGTTACACAATCTGCTTAGTTTAATGGCTTTTTGAACACAATGCTTTCTATTTTTAGTTGGTATCAGAACCATAAATTATTAAGAATGAAATCATGATACTCGCATTTGTATGGGACTGGTTTGTGATCAGATTAAACCCGTGGTTTGAGATCGTATACGTATTGAAGAGCGTTAATGACATGTGAATAGTTGTAGTTTGTGATAATTAGGAAACAAAAGCCCAAATAAAATAACTTTAAGCTTAGAAACATAACAAGACCACGATTGTGCGTAAAGCCTAATTATGCGATATTATAGATGAAATCGAAATTTATGTGATCTTAAGAAATTTTGTATGGGGAGTGGTGGAAGGGGGATCTCATTGAACTAATTTGTTTCACATCACGCAAGAGTGGCTTTAAAAGTGCTTTGTACTAAAATTCAGCTTCAAAAATTGAAAAGATGATAAAATTAGTGCATTGTTTTTGGTAAAATTGTGCAGTTTGTATGGAGGTGGTATAATGAGTGTGGGCGTTTTTAGTGATTTTTTAAGAAACAACTATAATCATCATGCAATTGAAATATTTTAAATATCAGATCATTAGCTTTCATACTTTTCGAGAGAATCGAATTTTGGAAAAGATGTGATTTTGTGTCACATTGTATGAGAGGGGGTAGAAGAGGAAAATCTTATCGGTTTACTTTTTATTCTAATTTTCAAATTATTGGCTCATATGGTTTTCAAGGAAATTTCATTATTGTGTATTTTTGAAAATGAGTCATTTTGTTTGGGAGGGGGTAGAAGGCATGGGGGTATGGAAATAAAACTAAACGCGGACTATATCTCAAAGCAAACTTAATAAACTGTGAAAGTTTCATTACAATGGGCTCAGCTGTTTTTGCGTGAAAGCCGTAAAGACAGACAGATAGACAGAAAAAAATCTTAAAAACGTGTGTTTCTGCTTAGTTATTGCTAAAATAAAACAAAAAAGTTACTTGTAGCCATTTATGAACAAATAATAGACAGGCACTACGATTATATTTATACGTATAAATATTTTATTATAGCAATAAATATTACTTAAAGAAAATGATCTATACTTATGTGTGTTTGTATGTATATTTATACTATGGATGAAATCTGAGAGTATTACAAGTTTGTCGCAAAGTTTGTAACGCTAAGGAATAAGGCTCGGAGCAAAAAACCAATGATACAGAAGTTCATATAATCAGTCAAAAATTTCAAAACCGGATGTCCGTCCGTCCGTCCGTCTGTCCGTCCGTCTATCCGTCCGTGCCCTCTCTAGCTTGAGAATGCGTTATGCTAGAGAGCTCAAATTATGTACAAGTCGATTTTGAGGAAAAAGTAAGGACAAGTTCGCCAACAGGTCAAATCGCTCCACCCCTTCTATCCCCTCCCATACAAATTGACACAATTTAGCGATTTGACAATAAACGGATTTTCTCGAAAACCAAAAATGCTATTGATCTGAAATTTGGAATATAGCATTTTTATGACGATTTCATTCTACTGTATAAAAATTGTTTGTGTTATCCTCTCCTTTCACCACCTCCCATACAAACTGCACTTTTACATGAAATGCCCTAAAACAATTTACTCAGAGCGTGTAAAATTTCTCCAGCTGAATTTGTGCACTAAATATTTATTTAGAATTATTAGTAAAAAAAAAAAAAAATAGACGATATGCTTTAACCCTTCTACGCCCTCCCATACAAACTGTACAATTTCACTAAATTCAGCCCAGTAATTTTCTCAGTACCTAATAAATTTTTAAATCCTAAATTTTGTATAAGACATTTTGAAAGCAACCTTAGCGTGATGTGAAAAAATTAGGTCAATGTCGTCACCCCCCATAAAATTTCTTAAATTAAAAAAAATGCTCTTTCATTTAGAGTATCGGACGATTGGGCTTTACTTTAGTCCTGTTATGCTTTTAAGTCTACTCTGATCAAATCAACATTTTAAGAAAATTTTTGAGCTTTTGATAGTCAGAACGTATTAGTTATTAATTTGCAAAAGTTGATAACGCTATTTCTTGTGAACTATAGAAGTTAATATTTTCAAATTAACATTTTTTTTATCAAAATTGTAATAAGCGGTACTAAAATTATTTGAATTCCCGCATTCATTTCACCACCTCCCACAAAAACTGCACTATTTCACTAAATATAATAAACTAATTTTCTCAGTGGCTATGAAATTTATCCATCTTAAATTGGAGACCCTGAAAATTTAACAAGCATTACATATTATTATTCTACTAGCAGACCCCGCGACTTCGTCCGCGCTAAAATCGCATTATTAAGCTATTTTTGAGAATGCTGTTAGTAATACAATATCTGGGGAAATATAATCTGCTCACTTTAAACCTCTTTCTAAATCAATTGCAAGTATTTTTCAAATGAAAATAAGTCGATTTGATATATTATTTTTGAATGTTAAGGATATTCTTCAATTTAAAGAGATTTACTGCTGTTGACATAATTACACTGACATCGATTTGAACAGATCTCAGTTTGTTTCCTGTCATTGGAACAATAAAAATCACTTTTATTTTAAATAGATGTTGACATTAACAACAACGATTGTTATGACTTCAAACAGAATGTTTTCAAATAATTTTTATAATCTAGATGAAATCTGAGAGTAAATTGTGTTTGGCTTGCCGTTTGTTACGCTAAGAAATAATGCTCACACAGAGTCGTTAAGGATACAGAATTATTCGTTTCCGATCAAAAACCTCGAATCCGAGTGACCGTCTCTCTGTCCGTTCACGAACTTGGCATCACTTCTGAACAAAATCAGTGAGCACAAAATTTGGACTTTATAGTTCAACGCGCTGTGGAACTATAGAGCGCACGGACGGACAAATGAACAGACGATTTCGAGATTTTCGAGCAAAAATATTGACTTCTGTGTCATTCTGTTTTTCTTCGAACGTTATTTCTTAGCGTTACAAACTTGAAAGAAAACATATAATACAGTCAGATTCATTCCATCCCGCTCCCCAAAAAAACCCAAAAAAATCGAATTTTAGCGAATTTTCTTGAGAAATATTTAAACTATGGATCTGTAAATATCATATTACAAATATATCATTCGCATAACAATGCTGGTCTATGAACGAAAATTTCCCCCCTTCGAATACCACAATTTTATAAAATTATTTTACTACTTTTCTAAATAACTATGAACTATGAACTGTGATAGTGTACATATTCTTTAATGTATTTTAAAGAAATATAGAATTGGAAATAGTTGGCATGATTACTTACGAATCTCTACACATAAAAAAAAATGCCGGACGAACGCAAACCAAAACACACGGCCACATTGTCATACATATACATCCGTATGCTATCTTTATACATTAAAAAAAAAAAAAAAATTCGTGCTTAGAGAAAAAAAAGAATCCCATCTGGAGTGGGAATCGAACCCCTGACCTATTGACTGAAAACCAAGCACGCTGCCCACTACGCCACGGAAGCCTCATTAATAATCATATACATATTTTTGTATATATGTATGTATGTAATTGTATGACTATGCGGACGTGTGCTCCCATTTGTGTTGTTTTGGAATTTTTTTTTTTTTTTTGTGTGTTGAGATAGCAGAGACTATTCCGAAGAAAAAAATTCATGCAAATCTGGTGAATAGTTGCGAACAACAAACGAAAAAATGTCTCCATACAAAATGTACTGAAAGCGAAATTTTCCAAATTTTCCGGGATAATTTGCAATTTTTGGCTCCGTTAGGATCTAAGTTGGGCTTTAACGAACACAACAAAAAAAATTTGATCCAAATCGGACGAACGGTTGCTGAGTTACACGTGTACACACGTAGACCATTTATTTTTATATACATAATGTAGGTAAGATATATAAGAAGATAAGAAATAGTTCGCATGATTACTTACGAATCTCTACACATAAAAAAGAAATGTCGGAGGAACGCAAACCAAAACACACGGCCACATGGTCATACATATACATACGCTATCTTTATACATAAAAAAAAAAAAAAAAATTCGTGCTTAAAAGAATCCCGTCTGGAGTGGGAATCGAGCCTATGATCTATCGACTGAAAAGCAAGCACGCTGCCCACTACGCCACGGATGTCTTAATTATCGGATGAATAGTTGTGAACAACAAACGAAAAAGTTTCTCCATACAAAATGTACTGAAAACAAAATTTTCCAAATTTTCCAATTTTCGTGGAAAATTTTCAATTTTTGGCTCCGTTAGTATCTAAGTTCGGCTTTAACGAACACAACAAAACAAATTTGATCCAAATCGTACGAACGGTTGCTGAGTTACACGTGTACACACGTAGACCACTTATTTTTATATACATAATATAGGTAAGATATATAAGAAGATAAGAAATAGTTCGCATGATTACTTACAAATCTCTACACATAAAAAAGAAATGCCAGAGGAACGCAAACCAAAACACACGGCCACATGGTCATACATATACATATGCATCCATATGCTATCTTTATACATAAAAAAAAATAAAAATTCGTACTTAAAAAAACCCGTCTGGAGTGGGAATTGAACCCATGACCTATTGACTGAAAAGCAAGCACGCTGCCCACTACGCCACGGATGTCTCGAATATCGAATGAAAAGTTGTGAACAACAAACGAAAAAATTTCTCCATACAAAATGTACTGAAAACGAAATTTTCCAAATTTTCCAATTTTCGTGGAAAATTTGCAATATTTGGCTCCGTTAGTATCTAAGTTGGGCTTTAACGAACACAACAAAAAAAATTTGAGCCAAATCGGACGAACGGTTGCTGAGTGATGCGTGTACATACGTAGACCACTTATTTTTATATATAAGATTATATATTTTGTTCGACCATATGAGAGCTATCGACTTTGAAATTGAAACAAAGCATGGTATTGACATGGAAACCTCCACTTTCTCCACCACCTCCCATACAAGTGCCCCAATTTCAGGAAAACTATGTCCAATTTCTTTGAAAATAATAAAGACAACATATTTTAAATTCAGAACGAAACACTTTGCATGCTACGTTCGGTGTCATATTCAAAAATTTCAAACCTCCCCCCTCTGCTTCTACCACCTCCCATGTTACAATACACTCTTCGAAAGAATTTGAGATGACATATTTTCCGGCACTTTAAACTCTTTCCCATTTCACCTAGAGCATTATATGATTGGGCTTTACGCTCTAAACAACCGTCAATCTCTGATTTTCGCTCCCTTTCTAATAATTTTCGAAAAGACCCACCTATTATGCATATCCTATCTCGAGTTCGTTCACTTCGGTTCATTACTACCTAATAGTTCGGTAACCTCAATTTAATACTTTCGCCTCAGCGTGTAACAGCGTGCAGTATGATACAGAAAGCTCTAAGGGATCTTAAATTAAGAAGATAACGATTCTACGAACGGTGAGAGAAATATTAATAGTAGAAGATACTTGATATTCTACAAATAAGACCCTATGTCGAAATAAAGAGAGATCTAGCCGCTGTCCTCCACCATCCATCAAGAAAAATCCAATGTTAGCCATAAAACATAACAGAAATACGACTGGGCGTAAAGCCCAATCGTGCGATACTCTAGATGAGAGAGAATTTTTTTTATTTCAAGAAATTTTGTAGTGGAAGTGGTAGAGGGGGTGACGACATTGAACTATTTTTTTCACATCACTCTAAGGTTGCTATCAAAATGTTTTATACACAATTTAGGATTCAATAATTTAATAGGTACTGAGAAAATTAGTGTATTGGATTAAGTGAAATTGTGCAGTTTGTATGGGAGGTGGTAGAAGGAGTGTGAATTTATTAATTATGTTTTTAGAAATAACTGTTAACATCATTTAATTGACATATTTAATATTGCAGATCAGTAGCATTCATACTTTTCAGGAAAATCGTCTTTTTGTAAAGTTGTTGAATTGTGTCAAATTGTATGGAAGGTGGTAGAAAAATTGAAGCTAATCGCCTAATTTTTTTGTCTTACTAATAATTCTAAATAATTATTTAGTGCAAAATTTCAGCTCGATAAATTTCATACGTACAGAGTAAATTTATTTCGAGTATTTCATAAAAAAGTGCAGTTTGTATGGGAGGTGGTGGAAGGAGGGGGAGGACTCAACTAATTTTTATACAGCAGATTGAAATTATTGTAAAAGCAACATATTCCAAATTTCAGATCAATTGCATTCATGCTTTTTGAAAAAATCCGTTTATTGTCGAATTGCGAAATTGTGTCATTTTGTATGGGAGGGGGTAGAAGGGATGAAAGTGAATGTCTATTTTTTTGGTCTTACTAATAATTCCAAATAAATATTTAGTGCATAATTTCAGCTCGCTAAATTTTATACGCACTGAGTAAATTGAATAATTTCTATATGGTAGATTGATAAGTAGATAAAAGTAATATGTTCCAAATTTGAGACCAATAGCTTTTATACTTTTCGAGCAAATCCGTTTATTGTCAAATTGCGCAATTGTATCATTTTGTATGGGAGGGTGTAGAAGGGGTGGAGCGATTTGGTCCGTTCACGAACTTGTCCTTACTCTTTTGTCAAAAACGACGTGTGCAAAATTTGAAATTTCTAGATAAACTTGTTCTCAAGCTAGAGAGGACATGGACGGACAGACACTCGGACGGACAGACGGACGGACATCCGGTTTTGAGATTTTTGAGTAATTATATGAACTTCTGTATCATTCATATTTTCTCCGAGCCTTATTTCTAAGCGTTACAAACTTATAATACTCTCAGATTTCATCTAGAGTATAAATATGCCCAACTTATTCTCTCAGATTCTCATACACCAAAAATGTACGAACTTCCAAAACCTCATAAGCAGAATACCCCGCTTCGACGCATCGTCAGGTCGGTACAGTCACTTAGCCAAAAACTCACACTAACAGTGGAAAATCGGGAAAACTTTCCTTTCAATTCGAAATGCACTGTGAAAACATTTGCCAAAACACGTATTTCATTGTTGCCAGGAACTTCTAAGAGTTTTTGGCCTTCAGTAAATTTTCAGAATATTCTTTACACTCTTTTTCCAACTCCTTTATTCAGTCGTAACCAGTTCACTTTTCTTTTGCTCATCGCAGGTCAGAAAAAAAGTTCTCAAATTACCTGTCTGATATGAATAATTCTAAAAATTCAAATTTTATTGCGTTGAATGTCGCAAAGTGAAATTTCACTGATTATAAAGAAATGTTGACAAATTATTTTAAAAATACTGAAACTCCTTAGTGACCCTTTATTCGTAATAAGTGATACTAAGAATTAATACCTGTGTTATTTATTAAATTTTGAAGCAAATTAATGTTAGCTATTACCTACTGACAATTCCTGCAAACAGATTTTACTTCTTAAATATTGCCAAAATAACAGATTATTATTCAACTTGAAAGCCATTAAATTAATTTCCGGTTGAAATTATTCAGAAAAACTCTCTATTTTCGCTCTACTCGTATATTTATGTGCTATTTTCGCATTTTAATTACAAAACTCGACTGAAGATACACATACATATATATATTTTCTATTTCTGTAAATAAATTGCGTCAGGAAGAATAATTCGGGCGCGAACTAATTATACACAGGATTGGTTGCAACATCGTAAATTCCGGTTTTGTGAAATGCTAAAATTGCGGTTATCCCATATATACTGTACATACGATAAACGTAGTGCAGCGCAAAACCGCGAAATCCTTTTCAACATTTGTCCCAAGACTGGAAAGTTTGTGCACTCTTCGTCTTCTTAATATTCACAAGCGCAAAAACCCCGTGTCTGACACACATAATGCAAAAGATACTACAACTACCCTTTCTGTAGGCGAGTCCTTTTCATAGCTCGCTATATACGATTGTATGTATTGGAATGTCCTTAGAGAGACGGCCCCAAACATATATTTATACTACTATGTGCACACTAGAACTACGTACGTATACGGTTCGTAATAAAACGCCACGCTGACATGGAACTTTAAAGCTTGCGGAATTTTTCAATTTAACGCCCAATAACTTTGGCGAGCTTTAAGATTGATGGGAATTTAAATTACGTGTCTGTGGCATGAAGGAGTCATTTTGTCTCTTGGCTGACAGTTTTATTCTTGTCGCCATGTTTCGGCAACTTTCCGGATACGGCGCTATCGCTATAATGTCCTATCGTATAATCGTCTAACCCGTCGCGTTTGATTAAGGTCACGGATTTCGGTGCAGTTGCATGATTGCATGATTATAATATCGATTCGATTACACTTACAAATATAATTTGCTGATAATTTTGTGAGGAACCTTCCTTTCTCGCACTCCAATTCCACGGCGGTGTCCAAATATTTACTACTTCCTTATAAATCTCTCTTAGTTACTGAAAAGTTTCCTCCCATCGCGCACTGAAATGACCCGACCATTCACCAATGTCGGTGTCGATTATGCAGGTCCGATTTCTCTACGGGTATCAAAGGGACGAAGCGACAAAACCTACAGAGAATATCTTGCAATTTTCGTTTGCTTTTCCACAAAAGCAATACACATTGGGGTGGTTAGCGAGGCATTTCTTGCGGCACTTCGACGCGGACTTTACTGCCGCATTTATTCCGATTGCGGTTTCAATTTTGTTGGAGGAAACTCGAAACTCCAACAAGATCATTACGGAATTGAAAAAAAAATTTCCAGATTCTACACTGTTACGTTTTATTATTCGTGATGTTTCGGTCTCTGTTGAGACCTTTATCAAATTGGTCTCAGCAGAGACCAAAACGTCACGAATAATAAAGCCTATCGATCGATTTTTCTAGGGTGTAGCCTAATGGTTAGTGTTTTGGTCTTAAAATGCGGCGGTCGTGAGTTGAAATCTGTTCAACGTAATATAATTCCTGCACTTTATCTGCTTGGATATACCTTGGTTACCTGAATCTAGGGAAAATGAAAAATTCGCAGATAGAGGGTTGTGCGACGGACTAACAACCCATCCACAATAAGTAATGAGAGAAATGCTAAGGAACCTGAAGGTAAGGAGACCAACGCCCAATTTGAGCTGTAGTGCCATTGAAGAAGAAGAAGAATATCGATTATTACGTCCAATTTGTCAATAAACTTTTTTTTTGTGACACCGGAACTGGAGGGGATGCCCTTTTATACTGAAGCACAGTTCCGGTGAGGGGGGAAGGATATGGATTTTTGGGAATTAAAGGGATACAGACGGAAGTGGCTGTGAATATTTATTTTGAATTGTTGAATCTTGTAGTCATATGCACTTATGAGCGCGTGAAGCAGCTCGAGTATTACGTGATAAAGGCATACATGGGGGTAAGATATTAGAGATTTCATCCGAACAATCTACATTATAGTAGCAATACAAAAGACTTAGGGAGCTTATAATTCGTCTATGTTCAAGTGAATCGAGCGATGAAGTGATGTCAGAATCTCCTAGACTGGATACTATCCAGATAAGGAAGAGAAGTTTTTGCAGCTCCCGCCTATAGATGGGAATAAAATTCAAGACGTGGTCTAATGTAAGCCTAATAATTGCCAGTAACCCAGAAGCAGTGAAGAAGTTCTTACAACATTTTAGGTAACCCAAATATTTAGATACTTCCTTGGTGATGTTAAGTATATGATCATTCTGTGATTTAGATACCAAACATCTTAACAGAGAGTTGGTTAATGGCTGGCATTTGTAGATGATTGGATTAAGGTGAGAGTCACGTTTTTAGGACACAAGACAGAACTGGGTTTTCGAAGCATTAAATTCGACTTGATTTTTATTGCTCCAACTAAGAATTTTAGCCAAGTCGTCATTCAGTGATTGAAACATGTATCTACGTTATTCCACTAAGCTAGTATATCGGGCTAAGGACGCAGTGTTGAAGTGATAGGAGAAGTATAATGTGCTGTCATCATCGAAGCTATGTATAGGATTGAAAGTTTAAAATAGCGAGTCATGAATAAATATTAAAAAAAAAGGTGGGAAAAGAACAGAGCCTTGAGTGACATCAGCGTTAATTTTATAAGGAGGGAAACCACTGCATCCAATACGACACGCATTGAACGATTAGCTAAAAAACTTTCGATCCAGGAAATAAGGGAGTATCTCTAACCAATATCTTTAAATTTGACTTGGAAATATCGAGAGTGATAATACAAGATTCACCGATCTCGTGAATGCTATTGTCCCAACGTTCAGTGAGTGTGGTTGAAAGGTTTCCTATGGAACGTTTTTTGCGGAATCCATACTGTTTATCGTCAATAATTTCAGTGATGTTGAGATATTCCATTACTCTACTGTTGATGATTGTTTCCATGACCTTGGACAGGAGTGAGGTTATTTCTATTGGGCGATAATTAGCAATATTGATGCGCTCTCCTTTTTTCGTGACTGGCTGGATATTTTCAAGCTTTCATGAAGATGGGAAAGTAGAGGACGGTAAGGAGAGACGGTAAAGTTTGCATAGAGGTTTAGAAAGAGAAGCGCAGCAATTTTTTAAGGATAAGGGCAGAGATTCTATCTGGACCGGATGATATGTCTCATTCCCAACAAGATGGTCTCATTTAATTCGGAAGAAGCATTCTCAACACCTCTATTGAAGTATATTGACCAATCAAATGAATGATAAAATTGCTTAAGACTGAACCAATCGGCACTTCCGTAATACCATACCAACTTTTTTAGAGTTAGTGTAATTGGCGTCAAGATGGAAACTGGGAAACAGGTGAAATTAAGCAATGGTCTGAGCCTTCGAGTGGAGAATTAACAGAAGTCGAGTATTTAGCTGGGTCTGAAGTTAAGAAAAGATCAAGAAGATGAGATCCTTGGCCTGCAACGTCAGGGATACGAGTGGCCATGTCTACAGTTTGACATAGGTTATTCGATGATGCGAATAGTTCAACAGATCGTCTGGAGATGTGTTACGGGAGTGTCGAAGCCAATTTATATTATGGATATTAAAATCTCTCTACTACGATTTCGGATTCAGGGTGTTTGCAGAGAATTCGATTATTTAAATCTGAAATATTTTTAAATTCATTGATTGTATTTTCGTCCGATATATTAGGGCTTCGATACAAAAAACAAAGATGAATAATGCGCTTTTGGATGAAGAGTTTAACCCAAATGAAATTAAATTCGGGATTAGTACAATTTCCGTATTCGGACACAAGTTGGTAAGCGATGATCCCGTTGTCTAAAAAATATCAGCACCAGAACAGGATTCGGAACAATAATTTGACCTTAATCGTCGTCATTGGAAATTTTAGTTTCACCAAGTGCTAGTGTCGCTGAGCTTTTAGAGAAATATTTTGTTAGGATCTCACTGGATGACTGGCAATCAGCTTATGGATTTCTTTCGAAGTACTTTCCGAGCACAATAAAAAAATAAAACGCGTTAATTTTATATTTTTTCCGATCGCAATGTTAATGCGGTGAAGTCCACAACCGTACTGATATTGTCTGAGAATTACAATGGTTCCAGCAGATCTTCTTTATTTAATTAAATTCTTATTTATGTAATTATTTTTAATATTATGGAAATTTAAAGAAAGACTTGTTCCTTCATACAAACAGAAGCTATCAACTTGAAAATTGGTACAGACGATGTAAATAACGACTTGACAACCAGCTTCCAAACACTCTCCGGGCTTGCATTTTAACTTTTATTCTCGTTTTGAAATATGTCGTAAGAAAACTCCCAGCTGATGTGATTGTAGCTTACGCAAACGATATAAACATAATGGTAAGATCTTTACTCTCATCAAACTTTTAAAGCTACAGTGGGCTGGCCACATATTGCGAATGGAAGACAGAAGAATACCTAAACGTGTACAAAAAGGAAAGGCGGAAGGAAAAAGGCCAGTCGAAAAACCGAGAAAACGCTGCAAGGATTCAATCGACGGAGACAGCAAATCAGTTCTGAAATTTTCGACGCGGTCATTGCACCGAAAAAATTGGAAACGATACAGACAGTAGGCCAAGACCCGAATTGAGCTGTAGCGCCATTGATGATGGTGATGGTAATGGCAATATTGAAATCTGGTTAAAGTCTCCCTGCCCCTTCTACCATCTTCCATACAAATGATAATACAAATTCAGCTCATCAATTTTCTCGAAAATAGTGAAAACTATGGATTTGAAACATAGCAGAAAAATTATGAAATTTCTTCGGCTCCTAATACAGCCTCTTAAATTTCAGTATGTTGCAGAAGTTGAGGCAGGAGATTTTCTATTGATTTCAACTCTTCCCATTTCATGTTAGGTCTTCCGTGATTGGATTTTGCACCAAGGCTTAGTTTAGAGATTCGCTCGCAAACTCATTATAAAATTCACAAAAGTAAGTTTTTCTTTCGAATTCACTCAATCACTATAAAGTCCAGTCATTGATTGCATCAATATTCATTAATTTCTGAGGAATTCTATAACTCTGAATTGATTGAAGGATTAATAGGAAAGCAGAGAAAAACTTAATTCGTGTTTAAAGAAAAATCAAAATTGCATCTCTACTCACAAGAAACGTACAAATTGCATAAATGGGTAATAATCGCGACCAATGTTTCTTATCAGCTTCAATTTGAATTTAAAAAAAGACCTTCCCATTGCAAACCTAAATATCTCCACCTGTGTTAACTATACCTGTACACGCTTATATAGAAATAGCATAGAATTTTACTTTGTTTAATTGCAGTTATACACTTGAAAAGCTGCGAGTATTTGATCCTGTACATCTCCACATATGAATTCTACTAGCTAGTGACATAACCCATTTCAATTTCATTAACGTTAACTTTTCTGCCGGTAGAATACAAAAAAAAAATAAATAAAATAAAAATGAGGATGAAAATGTGGTATGTATGTGGACTGCCCTTTCTCTCTGTTACACATTTCGCATTCATACAAAATGGTCGGTAGTATTTCAAAAGGATTCATTCCTTTCTCTCTAGCTGCTGCTAACTGTTGTGCTGATCCATCGAGCTGGAAGTTGAAAATGCAGAAATTTTGTTTACACTTTGGTGCAACTGAAAAGAGAATGTTTTAGTCCATTCCTCGGCATATGTGGAATCGGACAGGAGGGAGCAGTACCACCATTACCAATAGGAAGGATTCTAGCGAATTCAGAAGTTAACCGCATACTAGAGGTTTACAACTGCATACTCCGTGCTGACCGCTGCCACTACTATGGCCGAAATATTTGGGATATTTCGGTTGTGTAGCAGGCGCGAGTGTTTGCATAAGGGATATTATATGGGACGGGGGCTACCAACATAGTTACATTTCCGAGGAATCGCCATCACCGGAATTCCTATAAACACTTTGAAATGAGTTTCCATGCTATGCTGTGCCATGCCTTACTGTTTCTGATGCGAAAGTAATTTTAAAAGTGCACGAAATCTCCGATTCGATTTGAATCTCATGGGTGCACTATTTCACGCTTTTAAAGGATTTGCATGTTTTTGGGATTTATTTGCGGATAATAACTGCGGGCCATACTTTTACGCAGATGTTCTTCAGAGGATTTAGAAACTATTTTATATTTTTTTATTTGGCTGGATGTAGGATTTGGATGTTTAGTTCAAAAGCGCAATGATCAGTAAAATTACAAACATCAGATTTGCATTTAATGTATTAATAAAATGCTCCGACCGACCATAATGAGCGCGAAAGAGAATCTGTTGGCGTATGCGTTGGCGGACGGTTGGCACTATTGTGAAATTTTGCCGATTCATCATTAGGTGAAAAATACAACTATCAATAAAGAAATCGCAAGCATTGTTGAATTCATTTTGCTTGTGACTTTCGGTATATTGTACCGAATACACACTCAACGGACTGATAGAATTTCGAACTTGACTTAAAAACATAAAAGAATTATGATTGGGCGAAAGGCCCAATCATATGATACTCTAGATGAAATGAGAAAGAGTTCAATGTACCAGAAAATATGTTACCTCCAATTCTTTTAAATAAGTAATAGTGGCTTTTGTATGGGAGGTGGTAGAAGCAGAGGAGGAAGGTTTGTAATTTTTGGATATGACACCTAATGTGGTATGCAAAATATTTCGTCCTGAATTTAAGATTTGTAGCTTTCATTATTTTCAATTGGACATAGTTTTCCTGAAATTGAGGCATTTGTATGGGAGGTGGCAGAGAAAGTGGAGCGTTTAAGATGATCTTGAAACTGCTTATCGTCATCCTTATCACTACGCTTTGATTCAATTTCAAATTCGATAGTTCTAATATATTCGAAGGAGAAATGCTTTTCTTGAATTTATAATAAAAATATTTGTATGGGAGGGGTTAGAAGGAGTGAAGAGGAGCTGATAATTTTTTTTAACATTTATTGCAATTATTAAAATACAAATTCTGGCAAAATTTAAGGTTTATACTTTTTTTAGTTTTAATGGAAATCGATATAGTGCACTTAACAAAAATTATTCATTTGTATGGGAGGGGGTAGAAGGAGTGTACGGATCAAAACACATTTTTTTCTCGTCATTGATATTTCTATTTTTATACTTTTGCAAAATATCAAGTGGATAGCTTTAACAGTTTCGAAGAAAAATAATTTAATTTAAATTTCAAAATTTCGTGAAATTTGTATGGGAGGGAGTAGAAGGAGTGAGGTGAAGTTGATAAATTTTTCAATGCTGATTGAAATTATAATAAAATTAATTCTGGCAAAAATTCGTTTTTATAACTTTGCTAGTTTCAATGAAAATAGAAGAACTGCATTTTTCAAAATTATGCTTTTGTATGGGAGGGGTATTTCGTGCAAATTGTATGGGAGGGAGTAGAAGGAGTGGGGGGATGTAGCCCGTTCGCGAATTTAAAGTTACTTTTTTGCTAAAAATGCCACACAACAAATTTCAGCACGATAGCTCAAATCGTTCGAGAGTTATGCTGTAGACAGACGGACAGACAGCAACTCGGAATTGAAGCTTTTGAGCGACAACAAATATTTTTGTACCCTTAGCGGCTCTGTGCGAGCATTATTTCTTAGCGTTACAAACGGTAAGGCAAACACAATATACTCTCAGATTTCATCTAAAGTATAACAATAAGTTCTTCCAAAATTAGTGAACATTAAGCTTAGTGCTTACTCTGAATGAACTGGTCGGAAAAATTGTAAATATCTCATCCTTCCAATTTAAGAGAAATGTGAAAACAATTACACGATTTCCATTCAATTTGGATTTGTTCCAGATCTTTTCCACAAAGCACCAACTGTACATAGTCACCGACTATATTAAGGATAACTTTAAATCTAAAACAGTCAAAGAGAACGACATAGATAGACATTGAAAAAGCATTTGACTCTATATTGCAGAAAGATATCCAAGCATACCCACGTTCGGTTGAACCAAACATTCAGATAAAATTGCATTCTTATTTTTTTTTGCATATCATAAGATGCATTTTTCATTTTCGAGAAGATGTACATGATGGGAACTTAAACAATTATGCTTTCCCACAAGCTAATGCTGACCCAGCAAATTATAATTATGACTATCATGATTAAATCAGTCGTGGTACGTCATCAGACAAGTTAATGCTTAACAATTAATAAAGATATTTAACTTTATTATTTTAATAATAAAGAATTGTGGTCGACTCGGAAAAAAAATTGCTACCCCGACATTTTGTTTTTTCGCATTTTATGACTAAAATGAAAAAAAAATCCGTCTGTCTGTACGTGTACGCTCAGCGCAACTCCAAGGTCTTTCAAGATAGAAAGTTTATTTTTGAGTGGATTGTATATATATGGTTACGGATCTCAGGTGGACACTCATTTTGGGAGATGTACGGGTTAAGGGGGAAGGGGGAGGCGGGGAGCGCTAAAAACGAAAACTCAGAATTCCAATATCTCAATCAGGGTTTGTGGGACAACCTTTAAAAATAATTAAATTTTCTTATCCATTGGGGTCCGAAAATGGTAGCTAAAAACAAATTATCAGTCGAATTTTTTTTTTCAAATGATTATATCTTTGAAATTACTCACAATAAAAAATTTACATTTTGGGACTATTAAGGTGGCATACAAATCCACTAGAACCAGAGTAAAGGGAGGCTAATTATTTAAGGAGAAGGGTCAGGGGGGTGCAAAGAAAACCACTTTAAAATTAATATCTCGACTATCTTTCAGACTATGTAATTGAAACTTGGAAAACATATTAAGCTATACTAGCGAAATTCGAAAAAAAATATAACATTTGGAAATAATATAGGTAGTAGTGGGGGAAAATGGGGATCATTTAAAAAATGGTGCATTTTCCAAACCGTTATATCTCGAAATTCAGTAAGATATCAAATTGAAATTTTGTCAGGTTATAGAACTACATAGTTTTTAATTTTGGCAAAAATTTTAAGTTGGTGGGTGTAAGGTGTATACAAAAATGTATAAAATTTTGAGTAACTTTTTTTGGGCTCTGTTGAAAAATACAAAGTTTAAATTCCATATGGATACATTTATTTTATATACGTACAAAAAAATAATGAAAATTCTACAATTGCTATGTACCAACCAAACCCTCCCCCACGCTCCTAGGTAGAAACTTGAAAATTTGCAAAATGCATGTGAAAAAAAAATTTAAAGTATGAATATTAAGTGGTCGAATACCGTTAAAAATTCTACCCCCTCCCATACAAAATAATTTTTTCTACAATTTTTAACCTATCAATCATCACCTTATTTTTAAAAGCTTTCAATTTCAAATTTTCCACAAAAACTTTTAAAAATAAATCATTGCTTGAATCCCTTTCAAAATTCTCTGTACAGAAAGTTTGTTTCATAAACGAAAAAATGTTTACGAAATTCAGTGCATTTTATATTCTTTAAACCATACATTTGTATTGGAGGAGGTAGCAAAGTTTGTTAAACAGTATTATTTCATTTCTCTTGAAATGTGTTAGTACAAAATTTTAAGTTCGTAGCTTTTAATTTGTTTGTTATTAGTCGATTTCTTGAAATTGGTCGAAATAATACTACTGTATGGGAGAGGATAGAAGAACAAGGCAGATTTCAAAAATGTTGATGTAACTTTGTTTTAAAAATCTTCAGAAGTGTTCATAACAAATTTCAAGTTGATCGCATTTATTGTGTTGGTGATAATTAATTTCTTCATGGTCGAAAAAAAAACTTGTATATGGGAAGTGGTTTTAAAGACTTGAAAACTTTTGAAATAAACAAATTTTCAAAATTCTCACTTTTCAACAGAAATTATGTGTTTTAGTGTTTTTTCCAATACACATGAAAAACCTTGTGCCCATTAGAAAAGAAGAAGCTTTAAGTTCGTTAACGGGCTACATTCCCCACTCGTTCTACTCCGTCAATTTCACGAAATTTAAGAATTTCTTGTAAACTAATTTTCTTTGAAACTATCGACTTGAACTATTGAGCAAAGCGTAATGATACAAATATTATTAACGTCGTAGTTTCAATCCGTATACTCCTTCTACCCCCTCCGATACAAATGCATAATTTTAGTAAGTACATTATACCAATTGCCATTAAAACTAGAAAAAGTAGGAACTTAAAATTGCCGGAATTCGTCCTTTAATAATTGCAACAAATGCTACAAAAAATATCAGCTTCGCTTCACTGCTTCTATTTCTTCCTACAACAATTTTACTTTATTATTTTAATAATAAAGCTTGGGAAAAAAAAAATTGCTGCCCTGAAATTTTTTTTTTCGCGTTTCATGACTAAAATAGCCTAAAAATGCCACAAAAACATAACAGAATTATGATATGATACTCCAGATGAAATGAGAAAGAGTTCAATGTACCGGAAAATATGCCACCTCTAATTTGCAAAATGCATTTTTCAAAATTATTCATTTGTTGAGGCTCGGCTAAATAAAGCTCGTCCGGCCTTCGGTATCCTTTCCCCTTTCTGGAGGTTAAGAGAGATCTCTCTTCGCACGAAGCTGCGAGTTTTTGACGAAATCCGTGTTGTTATATGGTTGTACTACGTGGAAAGTGACCGTTCGACTTACCAAGAAATTACTGACTTTCGTAAACCAATGCCTCCGGCGGGGGGTAGAAGGAGTGATGAGATCGGATCAATATTCAATCATATTAATGACATTTATAGCGTAATACTTTGACCCAAATTTCAAATCGATAGCTTAAATAGTTTCAAAGAAAAATCAATTTATAAAAATTTCGGAATTTCGTGAAATTTGTATGGGAGGGGGTAGAAAGATTGGGGGATGTTGCCTGTTCACGAACTTAAAGTTACTTTTTTGCTAAAAATGACACACAAAAATGTTTAGCACTATAGCTCAAAGCTTTGGAGAGTTGTGCTGTAGATAGACGGACAGACGGACAGACGAACAGACGGACAGATAGCAACTCGGAATCGAAGTTTTTGAGCGACAACAAATATTTCTGTACCCTTGGCGACTCTGTACGAGTATTATTTCTTAGCGTTACAAACGGTAAAGCAAACACAATATACTCTCAGATTTCATCTAGAGTATAAACATAATAGAATTATTATTGTGCGTAAAGCCCAATCATATGATACTCTAGATGAAATAGGAAAGAGTTTATTGTACCGGAAAACATGTCACCTCAAATTCTTTCGAATAGTGAATTGTGACTTTTGTATGGGAGGTGGTAAAAGCAGAGGGAGGAGGTTTGTAATTTTTGTATATAACATCGAACGTAGTATACAAAATGTTTCATGCTGAATTTAAAGTTTGTAGCTTTCATAATTTTCGAGGAAATTGAACAATTTTGTCTGAATTTGAGGTATTTGTTTGGGAGGTGGCAGAGAAAATGGGAGGTTTTAAATGATTTTGAATCTGCTTATCAACATCCTAATCACATTGCTTTCCTACCCATATGTTCGAAGGAGAAATACTTTTATTGAATTTTCTGTAACAAAATTTGTACGGGAGGTGGTAGATGGAGTGAAGTGAAGCTCATATTTTTCTTGAACATTTATTGTAATTATTAAGGGACAAATTCTGACAAAAATTTACGTTTGTACTTTTTCTAGTTTCAATAAAAATCGATTAAATGCATTTACCAAAATTGTGCATTTGCAGGGAGGGGGTAGAGGAGTATTGGAATCAAAACCAAATTTTTCAACGTCAATAATATTTTTAATAGTATATTTTTCTCAAAAATTAAAGTTGATAGCTTTGACGGTTTTGGAGAAAAATAAGTTAGTTAAAATTCCGAAATTTCATGAAATTTGAATAGGAGGGGGTAGAAAGAGTGAGGTTAAGTTGAAAATTTTTACAAAACTTATTGCAATTGTAATAAAATTAATTATGACAAAAAACGGCTCTTTTAGCTTTGCTAGTTGCAATGCAAACCGAATAAATGCATTTTTGAAAATTGTGCGTTTTTATGGGAGGGGGTAGAAGGAGGAAGGCGATGGGATCCATTTTTTTGACGTTAATAACATTCACAGCATTATACATAACTTAATTTTCAAGCCAATAGCTGAAATGGTTTCGGAGAAAAATCGATTTATTTAAATTTTGAAATTTCATGAAATTTGTATGGGCGGGGGAAGAAGGAGTGGTTGGATATGGCTCGTTGCGAACTTAAAGTTACTTTTTTACTAAAAATGACATATGACAAATTTAAGCACGATAGGTCAAAGCTTTCGAGAGTTATTTTGTGGACAGGCAGCAAGACAGATGGATAGGCGGTCACTCGGAATCGAGGTTTTTGAGCGATAACAAATAATTCTGTACCCTTGGCGACTCTGTGCGGGCATTATTTCTTAGTGTTACAAACGGTAAGGCGAACATAATATACTCTCAGATTTCATCTAGAGTATAAACACAACAGGACTATTATTGGGCGTAAATCCCAATCATGCGATACTTTAGATGAAAGAGAAATTTGTTGATATTTGGAAATGCTGTACGTGGTAGAAGTGGTGATAGCATTCAACTAATTTTTTATACGTCATGCAATATTTACAATACAATACAATTTTTTATATAAAATTAAATCTCTAAAAGTTTAATAGGTACTGAGAAAATTAGTCTATTTGATTTACTGAAATTTTCCAGTTCGTGGTAGAAAAAGTGGGGGGTTTCGAGTAATAATTTGGTATATTTTATATTTTTGAGACCATATACCTAATCGTAAAGTTTCTTTTACGGTATTATTTCGTTTGTTTTGAAAGGTGTTCGTACAAAATTTCAAGATCATTGGTTTTAATTTGTTGGTTATTAGTTGATGTAATGAATAATTATAGCTTATGTTAATTATCCTTAATGCTCTTCAATACATATATGATCTCAAATCACGGGATTGAATTGATCACGAACTTGTCCCATTCAAATGCGAGTATCATGCTATCATTCTTAATAATTTATGGCTCTGATTCCAACACAATACTTAACATTGTGTTCAAAGAGCCATTAAAGTAAGCAGATTATATATCCCACATAATGTATTACAAACTACATTCTCAAAAATTGCTTATTATTGCGATTTTTATGCGGACGAAGTCGCGGGCGTTTGCTAGTATATAATACAACACTCTGTCAAAGAATATGCGGACGGGTCTGAATAGGAAAAATATTTCTTCCGCGCGTTTCAATCTTGTATACTATCCCAGCCCAGCGGAAAAAAAAACACTTGCGAAGTATTTTAAATGCGCTTAATTTGTTGCAAGGAAGAGCTTCGAACTTACTTTAATAACAAGTAAGTTCTCCGCCTTCATTTTAAGGGGTTAAATACACATGGGTAGTTAAAAAAAATCGGTTTTTCAAAAAGGTGCTCATTCGAAAGTACTATCTTTTGAGTGTTACCCTGAAAATTTCTTTTAAAATTTCGCAACACTGAAGAAGTTATGGCGTTGTGTAACTAAAGGGGTGCGAAGTGACTATGAGCCGGTTGTTTTTGCTTTTGAATTCTGGTATTGTTGGTCTTCTGAATAGCAGGGTCATGTTTTGAAATGTTGGTGATGTTCAGGTTTACGCACTCCACAGGAGAAATCCACAGAATCTTCACAGACGATTTCAAGTAAGTTTTAGTTAAACCAGTTATTTCAATGTAAACTGAACTCAAAACTTTAATGCGTTTACCTCGAAACAGTGTTTTCAAAATCCTTACTAGAAATATCTCCGCGGCTACTGAACTGATCGGCATCTTGTTTTGCACAGTTATGTTTCGCACAATAATTTAGTACTTACCGATCCGCTTTTTCGATACCTGGCATAGTATTTTTTTTTAACGTAAATACTGAACAATTTTGTGGCGAAAATTCACTTGTTTTATTCCAGTTATGCCATGATTCGAAAAATTGAATTTTTAAATGCGAGATCGATAAATACAAATTTAATCTATTCACTTTAAGAATTTTTTTGTATATAAATAATGGCGGAGGTGTCAACAAAAACACGTCTCAGGGAAACGATTGTACCTTCTTTACCGTTTGAAAATTTTAAACCAAATTTTCACACAATATAGATAAAATGTCAAACTTTAAAAAATTAATCATGATTGTTCAATGAAATTTAGTTTTACGCATGAACAAAATTCTTAAACACAACCGTAGTTTTAGCCGTTGCAGATGTATGTAACCCCTTAACAGAAAAAAATTTAAAACGTATATTCGTATTAAGTAAAAAGTGCGACTTAGAGCTCCCAAGTATGTAACGAATAAGCAAGTGATTTTTTTCCAGTCGAGAAGTAGATTTGAATTTTGGATCGCAAAGCAGACGCGTTAAACTCTGAGCCTTTGCCCAACGTTTAGATCGGTGAAAAGCATATGAGCTGCTGGTGCTTTTTCTTAACATCTTTAGAAGCGATCTTAAGGCAGGTGTCCTGCTGTTTGTTAAAGAGAGGATCGGGATAGCATTTACAACTCATCGGTTACTAATGCTTAATAAGGTATTGTATCTTTCAGTCACGTAGGAACTGCTGGTTGCAAGTACTTAATTATTAGAATAATAAAGTAAAATAGCTACATGGTTTGGTGAATATTTTCACAGTGCATTTCGAATTGAAAGAAAAGATTTCCAGAAATCTTTTCTTTCAATAAAATGGCTATACTTCATGCATTTGTTAAGTTACTGACGTGGTTTCAGCAGAGAGACTCCTGACGCACTTGAGACACTTTACCTTTCTTCCCCAGTGGCAGCATAGCCACCAGCTAGATCTTGGTCTGCCGACTTTCATGTTTCATAATATTTGTTTTTGTGGGTAGACTGCTGATTTTTTTTTTCAGATTGAGGTATACCTGCGCCTAGATATACCAACATAGGTAATTTGGTGGGATTCTGCGCTGACTGGAAATCAAATGAACTCACTGTCGTCTAGATTTAACTTTGGCACTATGAACACCATAAGCTTGAAGGTAAATACTTATTTTTTCAACTAAAATACTCTTTTCATTGAAATATATTTTTAATCAGTTACACATCGTGAAAATGAGCTTAAAACGATTTCCTGCGATTGCATTTCGGGTGGCACCTAATTCGATCTATCTTCTACGGCAATGGGGGTATAGTACCGAAAACAACAAAAGGAATAACCAGGACATGAAATGGATAAAACTATGGCTCAGACCGACGAATAGTAACAGAAAATGAGTTTTCAAAAATCCAGACAGTTATCAATTCCATTTTACCTGACATTGACAAAAGATCGATTCGAAAACGTTTCATCTATATTAGGCTCTCCAAATCTTAGATTTACTGTCGATTACCGCAGAAATCAATGTTTTTCCTGCCAAGAGCTGCGAACTCATTTCCAATTTTTTCTCTTCCGCAAATAATTCGTCAAACTGCACACGAGTATACCGTAGGAGCTGCATTGATCTGTACAATGAAATTTAAGCAATCATTCACTTTCGAACTGTAAGACTGTGAAATGCATTTTCGGTAAGTATTGTCCCCAATGACTATAACCTCCATCGCATCTAAAATAACGTTTACCGTCACTATCAGCTCTTCATGGTAAATATTTTATTATATGATCTACTTTAGCGCTTTTGTCCCATATGCACTAAATATTTAAAGTGTACATATGTCGGTTCTTCCAAAAGGGGCAGCAGAGTTAAAAAGAATGTTGCAGCTCGTATAAATAAAGCTCGTCAGGCCTCCAGTGTCCTTTTCTTTTTCTGGAGGTGGAGTTAAAACTCTCTTAGCACGATGCTGCATGGGTTAAAGTCTTATTGTTATAGTGGTTGTACTACGTGGAAGTGAAAGATATGCTAAGAAGAAACTGCAAACTTTCGTAAGCCAATGTCTCCTACGCACTTTAGTGGTATTCTATTCAAGACGTCATTCGAACGACGAATTTTAGGTACAACTGTAAAGACTCAGATAATATTAAGATTCAAAGGTGGATCGGTCACAGACAGACAGAGAAAACATCTCCAAACAAGCTCAGCTGGACTCTAACCTTTATTTACGATTCAGATGTAAATGACAACAAAAATATCGAACTAACTTGGTTTTCGAAATGAACGTATTGTAACATGATCTTTTCTTCCTCTTCCTTTAATAGCAACAAAGCTGCTGCTAGACATCGATTCAGACTTGCGTCAACGTTCATATTGTCGAAAACTTGAAAAATGACTTCAGATTTTTACGATTTTGCATGTACACTAGCGAAATCCCACCTTAAAACATGCCAGTGATTTCTGGAACTGAGAATTCTGGCAGAACCCTGAATGTGGCTTAGAAATATATTCCATAATTTTCCATTTTCGCAGGCAGCAATGACATGGTGATGGTACTCTCATAGTAGGTGTAAATGATAATATGTTGCATGCCAGTATTATATCAATAGCTTAACAGACTTACGGATAAAAGTGGTACTGAAAAAATTTTTCAATCCAGACAAGGGTCCTTCATAGAATTTCAATGATGGCTTTGCACATCATAAAAATCAACAAAATTTGTATTACATTCACACCATCTAAATTCAAACATCTTGGGGTGACTATAAATTTTTCTTTTGATTTTTCCAATTACAATTGAAAGACTAATATCGTACGCTGCAAAACACTTTGACACCTCGCCTTCGAAAATAATGAAGTTGAAGCCGTACGTCCTACTCGCAATTGCCATTTTACCAATAGGAAGTATAAGTCACCTCATCCAGCTGTCAGTGTCCTTGTACATGTAGGAAAAGTTCTCACACATCGCTACCTCTGGAGTTTTACTAGTCGTTCGTCCTCGTCTCCTCATCGTCGTTCTCGATCGCATCAAAGAATTTATTGCCTTCATTCTTTGCCAAAATTCCCAGGGCGCTTATAAAAAAAAAACAGCTGAAAATCCACTAAGCAAACTTCGTATCGACTCCATTTTCAGTATAAAATCAACGAATCGCAGATTTTGCTAGTTTCATCTCTTGACGATGCTTTTCTATAAGTTGAGTTCTTCGAAATCATCGGGAGTGGGTGAAAAAAATAAAGACATGGACGGGAAGAACTCGAGGCAAATAAAGTCCTATTTTTTTCTCCATTCTTCCATCTATCCATACCCTGACGTTCCAATATTTCGGATTTTAGAGCGTGTCATCGTTCCATTCCGTCACCCTGCTCATTTTGTGGCATTTGATTGAAAGGGAACCATCCAAAATTAATAGTTGCCTATAAATCGATTTGCTTCAATGCTATTCGAAAATTGTTAGTCGATAGCCTTTTTCGTTATTTCGGTTCGTCCTTTTTTTAGCTCCTGGACTGAATGAGAGGATTCGGTGCGGTTCGGTCACGGATGTATTGGTGACTAGATTTCAGCAGCCTAGAGACCGCAAAGTAAGCAAATTTAAATTGTTCCTGCGGCAGAGTCAAATTACTTCAGTCTTGTCGAGTTGACTGAATTTCTCATTAAACTCTTGTGAAAACATAGAACGTAGTGATGGGATAATGTGGAAGTTTTGTGATAATGGTGGTTTATGAGCGTTTACGATATATTGTATTACTGGATCGAATGTTATGCGGTTATGATGTTGGATAATCGAAAACTATAGCATTTGATACTGTTCAAAGAGAAATGCAAAATTTTGGTGATCTAAAATGCGTATAACGTGAATTTACGTACATGAGAAACAAGTAAACTGACAATGAAGCTTTGACTTTAAACCTACCTCTATTTTGTAATTTACAAAATCAAAATTTATTTTCGTTTTACAAGTTCCTCAAAAACTTTTTAATTTCACTAATTCTCTAAATTATTCGCACGGCTATTGCTAATCGCACTATTATCGCTGTCGATAACATGATCTTAATCGCTTTCGTGCTATGAAAATATCGTTTCGCGCACGCGCTTCTCATTTTATACTATGTCAGTCCGTTCCAGGTGCTTCTTCATAGTATTCCACTGTTTCACGTAGTGTCTCCGGTTTGTTTGAGTGTTTCAGAGATGTTGAAAGCATCTTTAATCCAACTAGCCATTTTTGTCTGGTTCCTCCATCGAAACTAGCGGAAATGCTTTACTTCGTGGGGCCGCTAATCCCCTTTGGATCGCAGATTTTTTTGTTGCATTCTGTTCTCTTGTGCACGATATGGATTGAAGCAATAATATTGCCCATGTCGTTTATGTTTTTCGCAATTACATGTCGTAATTGTCGTTAATATATGATGATGGCAGGCTAGGTGTGGGTATATGTATATTCCAACAGTTGAAGGTCGTGTAGAACTTGATGACCTGATTAGTATTATTACTAAAACCATCCAATTTGGTTTTCCACATTTTTTTTAGAAGAAGAGCTCGATGTTCTTTTTCTTTGCCTCCCCGAATTTTTCTGTCTCATTAATTTTCTTCGCATTCTACAGCCAAGTATCTTCCCAATTAATATTCGAGGAAAGCTTCACCTGTTTTAAATTCAGTTTTATCCTTTTATCACAGTCAACGTTGAGCTTTACCGACTTGTATTTTCTGTCTCGTACGCATTCTTCATGGCAACAATTTCAGAACCGATAAGTTTTATTGGTTTTTCGAATAAATAGTGTTCAATTATAATCCATTGAATCCGAGGTGAGACAACCAGTTTCGTAACAGATATTTTTTATTTTTGGTTTATTAGTGCATCGTTTAAGCACCAATTTGAAGGACCCAGTCTATTACATAAATAAATGCACATGAAAAGGATATGTTAGAGTTTTCTCAGATATGTCTTAATTGCACTCGGTCTACATCTTGGGATGCAATGGTGTTTCTACTTTTTCAAGGTGGACTTGGAATTATTTTAGCAGGAGTTCTTTTTCATTAGTTTGATCACCTTGTGCTCTTTTCTTACCGACCGCTTCTTCTTCCTGTTTATATTGTTTTACTTTCAGGTTTAATTTGTTTCAGTATGGTCCAGGCTACAACTAAAACCACTTTGCCGGGTACACTGTGCTTCTCATGACAATCCCTTCTTCTCTCTTCTTATTTTAGCTTGGTACTTATAATACTTCAATAGAATTAAAGATCAATCCTAGCCAGGGCTTAACATTTCCATCTGCTATTCTGGAAGGCTTGTCAACTCTTTGCACAACCCTATGTCCATGATTTTTTACTATCGCAGATTGCGGTGGCTTAGATAGATAGATACATATATCCCCACAGGCAACGTTCTAAAGTTATCGATCGGTCTAGACTTAAACTTATAGCCATCACACTGTATAACAACACGCTTGCCACTAGGTTACACTCACATTGTGCTAGCCCCTTGATAACTATAAATTCAACGAATATACGAATCTTCCATGGTCTCTCAGAAATTTAGAGCGGGCACTGACATAGATAATGGTCGTACGATTCTTTGTCTTTTTAGCATAGTTTGAAAAACTTAATCCTTTTGCAAATCCATGCACACCTATGGCTAGTGTATTCGTAACTTATATCCCACCTAGTTGCAGTGGTGTCGTAGCCAAATGATATGCAATTTCAGCTTCAAAAATTAACAAGAAATGCAGATTTATTGTTACTAATATCACTTGTGGTCGAAATTCGACCAATTATGTTTGAAAAACAACGAAATTCATCTTGTTTTTGACGTATTTATTGCGGTTTTGTTGTACCCTCATTTAAATACGAGAAAAATGAACCATCATTTTTGATATACACTTTATAAGTCAAGCGGCATTGCACGTGTATAGTATTTAGATAGAAGACCGCTACCTGCCTGGTCACCTGTGTATGGCAACATATACACACCATTTTTTTACGCATAGCTATCGCACAGTACCTTTCAAATGATATAAGTTTCATTCCCCTCCTTTATGCCTCACGCACATTAACTTTTCGCGACATAACTCGACTTAGCATAATTTATGACAACTTAGTAGTAGACACAACATCTATTTGCAAACGTGTGCATATGTCAAATAAGCTGATTGTTTAACAATCGAAGAACTTTTTTTAAAAAATTGTTGGTTCTGTGATTTTCCCACATAAAAGTATCCACAAAAAATAAAATTGTTTTGCGAGTTTTTTCATTGCGCGAAACCTCTCTAAAGTAGGTTTTTTTCCAGAGGCACAACCCTGTTGTGAGAGCTCATTTAGTAATTGACTTTAATGGTTTGGTGAATATTTTCACAGTGCATTTTGAATTGAAAGAAAAGATTTCCGGATTCTACATTGTTACGCTTTATTATTCGTGACGTTTTGGTCTCTGCTGAAACCTTTATCAAATTGCTTTTGTTCAATTAATTGACTTTATTTTCCGAGATTCGAACTTAATTCTTAAGTTCCACGGCCAAGTTTTAAGTAGGCTATATTGAATTACAATCAGTAAATTTAAATATTCTACCCCCATAAATACTAAAAAATTACCGCAAGTGAGATTGTTATTGCTAGTTTTCGCCTTCGATCAAAACTTTCATTCGAATTCGCCTAATAATAAAATTCTTCAAGTAGACTCTTTTCCATTTCAGCATTTACTGCATAAAAAGAACTTGAGATCCAATGCAGTTTATTGGATGTTAAGCTCAAACTGGAATGCTAATTCCACCAGATCACGTCCAATCATCAAAGGCAAGTAGCAAAGATCAATTGTAGTACTGAAATCGGATTAGCCGTGTATATTTCCACTTTATTTTACCTGCCTTAATGGCAACATGCAAACAAAATTTTTGGTTTGTGCACATCTAAACAAGTCGTGGCAACAGCTAAAGACCGATGCTCAGGATGGCGCCTTGTGGAAGAGAGTTGCATCTGTCCTATGCCCCTATCAATCAATCAAATTCTTGTTAAGACCCCCTATAGGGGCATAGGACAGAAACAACTCTCTTCCACAAGGTGCGATCCTGAGCATCGGCTTTAAGCTGTTGCCAGAAATTGTTTATTCTTCTGGCCTCCTGCTTAACTGCTCGCTTCCATGGTCGTGTTACATGGTCGACCAACCCGACGTCTTCCTTGAGGGTTATAATCCAGAGCCTGTTTTGCGATGTTTCTTGTTTCCTCAAAGTATGACCGATCCACTGCCACTTCCGCCGTTGAATCTCAATACCTATTTTAGTCTGGCGAGTTGTACTCCAAAGTTCGTCGTTGGAGATTACTTCTGGCCAGAATATTCCTAAAATGCGCCGGAGGCATTGGTTTACGAAAGTCTGTAATTTTTTGGTAAGTCGAACGGTCACTTTCCACGTAGTACAACCATATAACAACACGGATTTGACGCATGCATCTAAGACTCGCAGCTTCGTGCGAAGGGAGATCTCTCTTAACCTCCAGAAAGAGGAAAGGATACCGAAGGCCTGAAGAGCTTTATTTAGCCGAGCCTCAACATCCTTTTCGGCTCCGCCGTCCATGCTGACAATGCTTTCAAGATAGCAAAAATCTTGCACCTCTTTCACATCCTGTCCGTTAAGAACAATCGGTGTGCTTGCGTTCGAACCCATATGCAAGTACTTGGTTTGCATTTAGAATGCAACGAGCGAACATTTGACTCTAAGTCCGAACGGGTATGTGCAAGCAAACACACGTCATCAGCATAATCAAGGTGACTTAAGATGTTAAATAGTCTCCATTGAAGACCTTTACCTTCCCCACCTTCCAGTGCAGCTTTTAAGATGTCATTTATTACCACCAGAAACAGGGCTGGTGATAATATGCAGCCTTGTCTGACACCCGTTCGCACAGGGAAGCTCTCGGACAGCTCTCCTCTATGCAAGACGCGACACCTTGCATCTTCGTAGGATTCTTTAATCATAGCTATGACCTTATCTGGAATAATTCTCCTACGCAAAGCATTCCATATGTAATCTCGCTTAACGCTGTCGAAAGCTTTCTCGAAGTCCACAAACATGATATGTAGTGGCGAACCCATTTCGGCTGACTGCCCTAATATTATCCGTAGGGTATTTGTGTGGTTGGTACAAGACGACCCTTTACGGAATCCAGCCTGATAAACTTCGAGAGTGCTCTCGACGACATCACTAATCCTATTGAGAATTACCTTAGCCATAATTTTTGATACGGCAGTAAGTAGATATATACCACGCCAATTGCCACAATCCCGAAGGTCGCCCTTCTTCGGAATTTTCACAATGACGCCTTCCTTCCATTTAGTCGGATATCTTCCTTCATTCCACACCTTAGTGAAGAGTGGGAGGAGTATATCGGCTGTTATTTCCGGGTCCACTTTGAGGAGTTCGGTTGGTAGTCCGTCTATACCTGGAGCTTTCCTTCCTGCCATTGGCCGAATGGCGGAAACTATCTCTTCCTTATCTGGGGGATCGTCCCTAATAGAGGATGCCCCTATAGCGGGTCTTAATAGGAATTTGATTTATTGCACATCTATAGCATAGTACTTTTTTAATGATATAAGTTGTTTTCTCCTCTTTTTATAATAAATAAAAAAAGGGTTCGCAATTTTAGATGCTCACGTATTAATATATAAAATAAAACATGTAAAAAAATTTTGAGATTGGTTTGCTCCAGTTGTGGCACTATATATAACGTTTCTAAGAAGATATTGAATACCCTGCCATCATTCTCAGATTTCGAAGCTACTCATTTGTATACAGACGACAAATGAGTAGCTTCGAAATCTGAGAATGATGGCAGGGTATTCAATATCTTCTCACAAACGTTTGTATACAGACGACAAATGAGTAGCTTCGGCAAAGCCTTGTGTGTAGTGTGTTAGTCTTACAATGTAAAGATTGTGAGTTCAAGCCATTTGAAAGTCCGGATAAATGTAAATTCTTTGATATGTTTGTTGCATGAAGGATAGGAAATATTTTACTGAAGCCGAAGGCCAGAAGAACAAAGGTTGATTTAAACTTAAGCAGCATTGAAGAAGTGATTTTAGTACATGTAAAATATTACAAACGTTGAGCAAGATGTTGGTTGCCCATTCGATTGATTCCGGAAACTTGCTCGAAACCTCTTATTCCTTATTTATTTAGTTAAGATAACTATTATACAAATCAGAGTTTTTCTTGGACTGCTTGTTCCTGTAAGAAAGAGCCTAATTGTTGGATTTATATGAACATCGATACGAGGGCTTGAGTCCACGGTCTCCATGTACATGGATTGATTTTTTGACGAAAATCAGCGGCCAGTTTATATAGAATTGCAAGGTTGCCATGCACCCTAGTAAGTGCGAGACTATATAGCTCTCTGTCGAATTTCGATGACGGCATCTGGTTGAAACGAATCAAGGGACACGTTCAAAAGTCTCAGTCCTAGCCACAGTTTAATTATACGTAAAACAGTTTACAAACTGGAGAGAGCTTCTCGAATTAAGCTCACCAATTTGCCTACAATCTTCACGCACACATGCGAACAATCTTCGTGTAAAATATGCCTTAGTAATCAGCTGTTTAAATTTTTGGGAGGTATAACCTTGAGCGAACCAATCAAAATCGTTCATTTGAGAGGTAAGCATTTTTTATGCGAAAAATTTTCTGATCTATGGGAAGCATGGCCAGTTTATGCACTCAGTCTTCTTTCGCTCTGGTCCTAGCAAGCTTCCGGGTATTTCGCTCACCTTTGTTCGCTACTTTCTTCCGCTTCAACTCTGTCTTATATGTTTCTACTTAGTTTTGCATCACTCTCTTTGAATCGCTTCTTTACTCCCCAGCTGGCCGACCAATTCAATATTTGCCTGTGCTGGGTACCATGGCATAGGGTCATTCTGACAGACTGCATGGCCAACAAACTCACCCAACACGGAGCTATCTTGCAGATTCAGTCTGTGAAAGAGAAGCTGTGCGTGTCTCTCGCAACTTAAAAACTGCAACTTAAGTTGAATGCGATAAGCAAAGCTAACGACAGATGTGCAAATGGTACATGTAATACCATCAAAAAGATTTAGCCTGTACTGAATCTAAGACGATCTCGTTTAGCAGGCAGATGATCAAACTCGTTGTGTGTTACTGGAGACTAGCTGATAGGGAGACATGCTCAGACTCTTGGCCTTACGTTTAACGATTTTTGCAGGAGCTGCAAAGATGAGAATGAAGAAGAAACGATTCTTCATATGTTATGTCCTTGCCCTGCTCTTTCTAGAAAAAGGAGGCACCACCTGGGTGCACACTTCTCTATAGTCTCGAAAATTTGGCAATTACGGAAGCCAGGAGCCTTCAACTCTTCATTGAGAGCTCTGGTTATTTCACCAAGAAGGAGTCTCTTCTGAGATCTTGTGGCATCACAATGCACCAGCTCATGGTCTATCTCTGCTCGGACTTGTCGTTGGGCTTACAAATCTACCTACCCCCAGCTGTACTGGGTAGGTATTTTAGACGCCTTGGCTCAATTTATGGTCGAATTTTTGGCACAGCTTTCTTATTTGACTATAGCGTCGTATTTACAACGCGTTTACCCAATAACAACGGAGGCTGCGCAAGTTTTGGCGCCCAGACGGCTGAGATGTATGAGCGCTGTCAGCCACTTCGGTTTAACTCTTGCAAGCATAATACCGATCGAACAACTCCGGTCCGAGAATTTGTTAAGCTTCAAAGGTGCTTACTGGAATTGGCATTCCGTTCAACCACTAGTTATTCCCCTACGCGGGTTATTGCAAGAAAAGTGAAGGCTGGGCAAGAGATAGTAGAGGAGGTAGAGGAAACGGGGACTAAACCTCACCTCCAATGCAATCAACTGTTACCGGGGGTTTTGCGCTCCTGTTATGCACAAGCAAGAAATATTTTAAATAATATGGGAGGATTATAGTGATTACTAATTAGGCTGTAGCCTAGTGGCTTGTGTGTTGGTTTATAATGCGACGGTCGGGAGTTCAAATCCCAGTTGTACCAGCACCTTGGTAACAATAAGTTAACCGAATATGCGAATCTTTCATCGACCCCAATCTGCAAAAATGAAAATTTTGCTTGTAGATAGAGGGTTGTGCGAAGGACTAAAAACCCTTGCAGAATGACAAATTAATATTAAGGAAGCTAAAGTACAGGAGGCCAAAGCCTGATTCGTACTATGATGCCATTGAAGAAGATCGTGATTACTTGGCATTTTTATTGATGGATAAATTTGAGTTTTTTATCTTGCGCCCTGCAAAGTTGAAGGACGGATTCCTGAAAGTCATCAAGGAGCTTGCTCGAAGTTAACAGTTTGCACGAGCTTAATTACCAGATATCCCAGTTGATGGTTATCAGGCTGCTTACGTCACTAAGAAGGCATCAAATTGGCATGATAGATTCGACTCCTACTCCTTTTAATAATTTTGATGATAAATATTAATAGCCACATACCTAAAATTTCAAAGAAATTTCAGTCTTACAAATTAAAAAAAATCGACTTTAAGCCTACCATCACAAGGTATTTTCAAACGACGGTTGAATTTAATTGAATTTTCAGTTCGGCATAAACTTCAAAGGCGCTTTCAATGTATGTAATTACCCACTCTAGATAATTCTCTTGTACTCATTTGCTTAACATTGTCCCTTCACCTATAACTAAAAGAAAATAGAGAAACTTTCATTCGCATTCTTCTCATCAGCATCTCAAAACATTGGCAATGTCAACGTAGTGTAAATATATCCATGGACAAAGTACAGACAGACTTCGCTTATGCATATATGTATATTTATGTCGACATTTCCTAGCATGTACTTAAGGATAATGCCCACGTAGCTTCTTGGTGCTCGCTATGCACGGTAAGTACGACACTATACGTATGTAAATTTTCGCGTATACGATGCCGTAAGAGACTCGCTTTGCCACAATGGCACAATTCACCATTTAACAACACCCTCTGGAGGAAATATAATTTGTTTCCTGCCAGGCATGAAAAGTGTCAATTAGCACCTCATAATTTTCTCTTCTGTATGCATAACATTGCTATACCTTCCGACCTCCGCCATTCTTGATATATGGCATAGGACGATGTGAGCCATCAGTACAAATACGAGTAAAGGATATGATGGTGTATTCCTTGTAGTCTATTTCAAAGTCCTTATATCGGTACGGAATGGCTGTACCATGAGAATGATGATGGTTGTATAAGAGTTCTTAGTGGCTTACACGGCGAACACTATTACTTCGATAACGATCTAAGAAATTCCTTTCTGTTACTAATGTAATCGTATCTATTCGTACATGTATGCATAGAACATCCTTTAATGAATAGACAAATTAGAATAACAAGTGTAATTTGATTCACTTAATTTCTGACGAAACTATGTATTTATTGCCAACTCTTATTGAATTGGAGCATGCCGTGAGAGCAAGAGTCTCGTTTATATGCTTTAGATCGTTCTCTTTTCTTACCACCAAGTCCTTTTCATTTCATAAGACAACCACGTTAAGTTATATTTGGATTGTACGAAACGTTGACATAATAAGAATGCTATACACATATGAATGGTAATTATGTTTCCGTGTCGTTTAAGTATTATGACCCAATTAGATGATACTTCATAATGTAAATAATGGTGAATTCCTTTGATATGATTGCTATGTCATAGAAAAGACGTTATGCGTTTGATAATTTTCAATGAATTATAACGAAATTATAAGTATAATTGTGAGAATTAATATGAATATAATCTCTCGCTTTGGAAATTCAAAATTAGCATCGTAGAAAGTTGAAATTTCGTGCATGTTGTTTTTTGTCAAAAAAGGAGGGCAAGTTCGTGAACGGGCCAAATCGCAAGATCCCTTCTACTCCCTCCCGCACGAAATGGCACAATTTCGAGATCTTACAATAAACGGATTTTATCGAAAAGTATAAAAGCTATTCATCTGAAATTTGGAATATGTTATTTTTGTAATGATTTCAATATACAGTATCAAAATTATTCGAATTCACCCAATCCCCCACCACTACTACTACTACTAAAATGGTGCTATAGCCCAAATCGGACCTTGGTCTCCTGATATTCAGGTTCCTTAACACTTTTCATTACTTATTGTGGAAGAGTTGTTAGCACTTGGCACAACTCTCTATTTACGAATTTTTAATTTTCGTGGATTGAGGTGACCAATGTATATCCAAGCACGCAATGTGCTGGAATTATATATTGCGTCGACCGGGATTTGAACTCACGACGATCAAAATGCTTACTCCAAAAATTGAATGGGAACTGAGAAAATTAGTGAGTTAGATTTAATGAAAATGTGCAGTTTGTATGGGAGGTGGTAGAAAGAGTGGGGGGATTTTAGTGATTTTTTCAGAAATAACTAGGAATATTATAAAATTGACATCCCTTAAATTCCAGACTAGTGCCATTCATACTTTTCAAGAAAATCAATTTTTTGTGAAGTTGTGAAACTGTGCCATATTGTATGGGAGGGGGTAGAAGCAGTGAAGCTAATCAAATATTTTTTTTGATCTTAGTGATAATACTAATTAAGAATTTATTACAAAATATGAACTCGATAAATGTTATATGTTCTGAGAAAATCGTCTTAAAGCATTTCACGAAAAAGTGATGTTTGTATGGGAGGGGGTGGAAGGAGAAGGAGGACTCCAATAATTTTTCTACTGGAGATTTATATTATTATGAAAGTGATATATCCAAAAATTCAGATTAATAGCTTTTACACTTTTCGAGTAAATCCATTTATTGTCAAATTGCGAAATTGTGTCATTTTGTATGGGAGGGGGTAGAAGGGGTAAGGCTAATCATCTAATTTTTTTGGCCTTACTAGCAATTTTAAATAAATACTTGGTGCAAAATTTCAGCTAGCTAAATTTTATACGCACTGAGCAAATTGGCTTAGAATAATTCATGAAAAGTACAGTTTGTATGGGAGGTGGTAGAAGGAGGGGTAGGACACACATAATTTTTATACGGTAGATTTATATTATCATAAAAATAACATATTCCAAATTTCAGGTTAATAGCTTATATACTTTTCGAGCAAATCTCTTCATTGTCAAATTGCGCATTTGTGTCATTTTGTATGGGAGGGGGTAGAAGGGGTGGAGCGATTTGGCCCGTTCACGAACTTGACCTTACTTTTTTGTCAAAAACGACGTGTACAAAATTTGAACTATCTAGCTCAACGCGTTCTCAAGCTAGAGAGCGCACGGACGGACGGACGGACGGACATCCGGTTTTGAGATTTTTGAGTGATAATATTAACTTCTGTATCATTCATTTTTTTCTCCGAGCCTTATTTCTTGGCGTTACAAACCTTAGAGCGAACTTATAATACTCTCAGATTCCATCTAGAGTATAAAAACCCGAGCAACCTTTAACCTGTTGTGATCTATTACTTAAGAAATTTTTAATTAGATCAACAGCACTTATAGAGAATGAAAAGCAAGCGTAAAGCTTAGTAGGATAAAACACAAAATCAAACGCTTTCGAAAAATCAAGCAAATCCAAATAGGTTAATTCATCCTGGTCCATGGCCTTACCAATATCAGTAGTAACCTTTAACATCGCAGTTTCACAGCTATGACCAGTGCAGAAACCAGATTGCCAGTCACTCAAAAGACCAAATCTTCTTACATGATTATTGATTTGCTGAGACATTATACGCTCAAGGCCCTTTGAGAGAAAGCATAATATGCTGATAGGACGAAAGTCACTAGACACCTTTGGACGAGAAACTTTCGGTACAGGAATCACAATAGCAATTTTCCATATTGTTGGAAAGACACCAGTAGTTAGACATTATTGTAAATATGCACGAGAAATGAGTAAACGAAAGGAAATAATAGTTTTAGGAACTAAGGGTGTATATTGTCATAACCAATTGCTTGTGACCTTGTAATGAGAAACGATACACCTTATCATCGCCAAGGCAGGGTCTAAGCGTACTAACAGGGACAGAAGAACCGGAATTTTGAACAGAAAACAAAAGAATTCAGTTGTTCAAAGTCAATTTCGAAAGAGCGCTCGTCAGGACCAGAGATACCAGCTTGGCGTATATTTTCCCAAAGAACTTTGGACGGTAAGTTTGAGTCAAACTTCTACTTTTACAATGGCATTACAGTCCAAATCGGGACTTGGCATTCTGACCTTTAAGTTCCCTAACATTTTTCATTATTGAAAGAAAAGATTTCCGGATTCAACACTGTTACGCTTTATTATTCGTGACTTTTCGGACTCTGCTGAGACCTTGATCAAACTGTGACTTAAGAATAAGAAGTCATTCTCAGAGGGCGGAGACAAATCGTGAAGAGATCAAGTAGTGATGGGTTGGTAGTATCAAAGAGGCTCAATGTTAAGATAAAAGAATCGAACAAATAAGTGACAAGAAAATGTCACGACATGAGCACTTCATTAGTAAGACAACATTAAGGTCACCACTAACTAAAACTTTACTAAGCGAATGAGTTAAATTAGAATAGAGTATCGTCTAATGAATAAGCTTCTGCTTCAGAAAATGCCATACGAGGGCAATATGAGGAAATAAGAACAAAGTTTTCAACGCCCGAATCGATCTCGATGCTAATAAATTCATCACAGCCTGTCGTCGAAGAAAATTGCTCTGCACGTAGACACCAACTCCTCTAGCGCGCTTATTTGGAGGAGGTCATTTACACCTTTTTTGCAGAGTTTCTGGTTAATTTTCACATATTGTATATTGAATCACTGTTTATACTTTAGATGAAATCTAAGAGTATTATAATTTGCCACAAAGTTTGTAATGCTAAGATATAAGGCTCGGAGAAAAAAATGAATGATACAGAAGTTTATATTATCACTCAAAAATCTTAAAACCGGATGTCCGTCCATTCGTCAATCGGCCTCCCCGTCTGTCCGTCAGACCATCTGTCCGTCCTCCCTTGTCCTTTCTAGCCCGCGAACGTTTTGAGCTAGAAAGTACAAATTCTGTACACATAGTTTTTAACAAAAAATTAAGGATAAGTACGTGAACGGGGCCAAATCGCTTGAATCATTCAACCCCTTCCAATACAAAATGATACAATTTCGAAATTTTACATTAAACTGATTTTCTCAAAAAGTATAAAAGCTATTGATTCGAAATTTGGAACATATTATTTTTATAGCGAGTGTAATCTACGGTTTATTTAAATCCCTCTACTCCTTCTACCACCTCCCATACAAATATCACTTTATCATGAAATATTATAAGCCAATTTACTCGGTACGTATTATATTTATCGAGCTGAAATTTTGCACTATAATTTATTTAGGATTATTAGTAAGACCAAAAATATAAGACGATTTGCTTTATTCCTTCTACCCCCTCCCATACAATATGACAGAATTTCACATCTTAAAAAAATAGATTTTTTTTGAAAAGTAAGAATGGTACTAATTTGCAATTTAAGACAAGTCACTTGAATTATGTTTATAGTTTTTTTTGAAAAATTCATTAAGAACTCCTTTTACCATCTCTCATACAAACTGTACAATTTTCCTAGATCTAAAAAAGTGATTACCTCAGTAACTATTAAATTTTTGAAGCTTAAATTTAGTATAAAATCTTTTAATATTATAGAAACTCCAGCATGATGTGAAAAAATTAGTTATTGCCGTCACCTCTTCTATCACTCCCCATACAAAATGTCTTAAAATCAAAAAAATTCTCTTTCATCTAGAGTATCGCATAATTGGGCTTTACGCTTAATTGTATTCTTGTTATGTTTTAAGTCTCCCTTTTGCCCACTAACCTCTTTAATTTTCCTACTCTCTCTCATCGATTTATGGCTTTGTTTTTGTGCCATACGTTTCATTTCTCTCGTGCGTCGTGACACAACTACATATTTTTTTTTAATTTGATGCTTAGGCTACCGACACACGATGCGAGTTAATATATATTAACTTCCTGTTTTGATATAAGTAGGCCGAATTATGTATAGGATAATGACACTAGTAATATCGAAAAGCGAGATAATATATATTAACTCGCATCGTGTGTCGGTAGCCTTAATATATTTACATTGACTTTACAGTTTCAGAGAAAAGCTCTACTTTTACTTTTAAGGCAAACATTGTGTTAAAAAAGAGGAGTCGTTGAAATTTATTAGGTAACAATGAATATTTGAGTATTCATTCTTACATATTAAAATTTTTTCAAAAATTTCCTTGTGATAAAAATTCACTTTTAATTTAGTTTTTTAACATACTTAAGACAATTCTATTACAAATCAAATCAATATACTACAACTATAACGCAGCAGATTAATCTTTTTTTTATGGGACCGTACATAACTTAGTGGTTACCCTATAATGCTATACACAGCTATGTTAGTATAGGTATTGGAAAAAAAAATTAAAAAGTTATTAAAAACAGGCTAACATAAATGAAGAGAGACGAAACTGACGGTGAGCATTGCTCTTGACGCACTGGAGGTTGTACCTGTTGGGAAACACTTTGCCTGGTAATGTGTACCAAAGTCTTAACGTTCGCGAAATGAATGACTGCATAAATTTTACTGCACAAGAAGAACATTGATGCAAGGGAAGCATTGCTACCCTTTTATTTTGCCTTTTTTTGAGTCTAGAAATACTAAATTCAAATCGGAACGGATATCAAACATTATTTAAAAAAATTAGCCAAAAGCGCATATTATTTTCGTCCATCACTGTAAACACACTTTACGTGCACAGGACAGCTTTTTTCTGATGTTTTCGCTGAACAACGAAAGCCCAAAGCCATCCACAGGCAACAATTGCTCTGAGATGCGATTTAAATATTGCATACACCGGACTGCCGGCCAATACGTGAAAATATTTCCCGCACGACTCGATCAAATTCGACTTCTATAGGAAGAGGAGATGCGTCGCGGTATTTGCTTCCAGAGCTTTCAGTCGCAAATCATAGTATTTCTTCGTTCTAAGTATTACCAGTACGGTAATTTTCTTACTGATAGAAAAATGTGAAAGAGTAAATCTGGCAATATTGCCTACATTTATCGTGTTTTGAGGGAGAATGCAGAACGAGCGACATCTTTTACTTTTACTTTATTATTTTTTAATAATAAAGTATTGTGATCGACACAGAAAAAAAAAAAAATTTGCTACCCTGAAATTTTGTTTTTTCGCGTTTCATGACTAAATTAGCCTAAAAAAGCAAAAAAAAAAAATCCTTCCCGCCGTACGCCGTACGCCGTACATATGGACTCGTACCTCCAAGACCGTTAAAGGTAGAATGTTGGTTTTTGGGTGGATTGTTAATTTGGTAAGTGAGCTCCATTATCCAAATTTTGGGGAGTGTGGGGTGGAAGGGGGAGGCGGGGGGATGGAAAAAGTCGAAAAATACACTTGCTAATATCTTCACCACCAATGCAGATAGAAAAATGAAAATCAGCATACATATAGAAAAGGTTGTGGGACATACTTCAAAAATAATTTAATTTTTTTATCCATTGGCGTCCGAAAAGGGGAGGCTAAAAACAAATTGTCGGCCGAATCTTTTTTGAAATGGTTATATCTTCGAAACTACTTACCATAAAAAATTCATATTTTGGGACAATTAAGATGGCGTATAGATCCATCAGAATAAACTTAGAAATAGGCTAATTATTGTAAGGGGGAGGGTCAGGGGGGGTGCAAAGAAAAACACTTAAGAATTAATATCTCAACTATCTCTTAAGCTATGTAATTGAAATTTAAAAAATATACTAAGCTATACTAGCGAAATATAAAAAAAATATAAAATTTGGTCATAATAGTAGTGGGGGGAAATGGGGAGCATTTCAAAAATGGTGCACTTTTCAAAATTAGAAATCGTTATATCTCAAAATTGAGTGCAGATATCGAATCAAAAATTCGTCAGTTTATAGAACTATATAATTTATAATTTTGATAAAAATTTTAAGTTAGGGGGTGTAAAGGGAGGGAGGTGGTAAGCAAAAATGTCGAAAAGTTTGAGTGATTTTTTTAGGACTCTGGTCAAAGATAGAAACTTTAAATTTTGCATGTGGATACATCTATTTTATATACACAGAAAAAAAATAATAATTTGATCCACAATTGTTACGAACCGACCACCACGGTCTAAGGGGCACAAGGTGTTTCATGTGCAGCGAAAAAAACACGAAAACTGAAAATTTTTGGATGTAATTTTAAGGTAGAAACTTGAAAATTTGGGAAATACATTTAAAAAAAATCCCCAAACGTATAAGATATTAACTGTTCGAATACCTTTGAAACTTCTACCCCCTCCCATACAAAATTATTTTTTCGTCCATTTTTAAGAAATTAATTATCACCTAACTATTAAAAGCTATCAATTTGAAATTTTGCATAAGAACTTATAAAAATATTTAAAATAAAATTATTTTAAAAGTTTCAAAATAGCACTTGCCCTTCTACCCCCTCCCATACAAAAGTATGATTTCGACCAATTTCATTAAATCAACTAATAAGCAACAAATTAAAAGCTACGAACTTGAAATTTTGTACGAGCACCTTACTAGAGAAAAAAAAGAAAATTGCATCACAAATTTTGCAATTCCCCTACCTCTTCTACCCCCTCCCATACAAAATTAGTTTTTCGAGCATTTTTAAGAAATCGGTTATCAGCTAACTCTTAAAAGCTATCCATTTCAATTTTTGCCGGAAATCTTATAAAAATAATTGAAATGAAATTTTGTTAAAAGTTTTGCAATCACGCTTGCCCTTCTACCCCCTCCCATACAAAAGTATCATTTCTACCTATTTCATTGAACCAACTAATAACCAAAAAGTTAAAAGCTGCGAACTTGAAATTTTGTACGAGAAGACTACAACAGAAAGGAAATAAAATTGCGTCACAATCTTTACGATTCCCCTACCTCCTCTACCCCCTCCCATACAAATGTTGGTTTCGTGAATGTAAAATACACGGAATCTTATTCTATGCAACTTCGTCTATGAAACTGACATTCTATACAGAGAATATTGGACGTCGATTAAAAAACTATTAACATCCACCGACCCTTACTATCAACCCTCATCCCTCCCCTCACTAAACTCAAACTTGCATAAATAAACGAACGAAATATTGGTTATATATACTGAAGCTTTTGAACGTTTCCGCAAAGTGTTGACAACTGTCCTGCCCAAGAACCCCCTTTCACTTAGTCTTCCCTAACCACTCTAACCTGCATATTGACTTTCCACGCATCCGCAACTTGTCCCAAGAATAATAAAGTTTCGCCCGACTTGTTGGCAGTTTATTTATACTCTAGATGAAATCTGAGAGTATATTGTGTTTGCCTTACCGTTTGTAACGCTAAGAAATAACGCTCGCACAGAGCCGCCAAGGGTACAGAAATTTTTGTTGTCGCTCAAAAACCTCGAACCCGAGTTGCTGTCTGTCTACAGCATAACTCTCGAAAGCTTTGAGCTATAGTGCTAACAAATTTTGTGTGTAATTTTTAGCAAAAACGTAACTTTAAGTTAGTGAATGGGCTACATCCCCTACTCCTTCTACCCCCTCCCATACAAATTTCATGAAATTTCGAAATAATAACAAATTGATTTTACTTTGAAACTATTTAAGCTATCGACTTGAAATTTACGTCGAAGTATTATGATATAAATGTTATTAATATCACGGAATATCGATCCGATCCCTTTACTCCTTCTATCCCCTCCCATACAAATGGACAATTTCGAAAAATACATATTTTCGATTTTCATTGAAACTAGTAAAGCTGAAAAGACGAAATTTTGTCAGAATTAATTTTACTACAATTGCAGTTTATTTTAAAAATAATTTTCAACTTCACTCTACTCCTTCTACCCCCTCCCATACAAATTTCACGAAATTTTGAAATTTAAATTAAATTATTTTCCTTCGAAACTGTTAAAGCTATCAATTTGATATTTTGTATAAAGTATACAAATAGAAATATTAACAGTACACAAAAATTTGTTTTGATCCGTACACTCCTTCTACCCCATCCCATACAAATGCATAATTTTTGTTAAATGCATTTTATCGATTTCCATTCAAACTAGAAAAAGTATAAACTTTAAATTTTGTCAGAATGTGTTTCTTAATAATTGAAATAAGTGTTAGAAAAAATTATCAGTTCCGCTTCACTCCTTCTACCACCTCCCATACAAATATTTGTATTATAAATTCACGAAAAGCATTTCACCTTCAAGTATATGAGAGCTATCGACTTTGAAATTGAATCAAAGAATGGTGATAAGGATGGTGATAAGCAGTTTCAAAATCATCTTAAACGCACCACTTCCTCTGCCACCTCCCATACAAATGCCCCAAATTCAGGAAAACTATGACCAATTTCTTTAAAAATAATGAAAACTAAAAACTTGAAATTCAGCAAAAACATTTTGCATGCAATGTTCGGTGTCACATACCAAAATACAAACCTCCCCTCTACTTCTACCACCTCCCATGCAAAAGTCTCTATTCACTATTCGAAAGAATTTGAGATGACATATTTTCCGGTATATTAAAGTCATTTCCATCTCATCTAGAGTATCATATGATTGGGCTTTAAGCCCAATCATAATTCTTTTATGTTTTTTATTATGTAAATAAAAAAATAAGATCGAAAGAAATAAGGCCTATGTTAACTTTTCAAAATTTAAAAGTTTATTTTTGAGAAAGTGTGAAGGGCCTTTCAAAGAAAAATGTCGCTATAAGATTTTTTCAAATTTCGGCACATTATCACCTTAGTTAATATAAGGCCATGTTGGCAGAGGATTGAAATGTCCGTTAGTTTAGGAATTCAAACACTTTTGGCTGCTGTGAAGTTTTAGGGTGAATGTGTATAGTGTCTGATTCAAGATCTTAGATACAAAAACTAATAATCCAAGATTTACTTTTAGTTTAACCGTCAAGTTTCCTTTCTTGTATATAGATTTTTTACAACAAACTAAGGTTGTATTTTGTTTGCTTATTGCTTCTAAAAAGTCCACAAATTTTGAATAAAATTATATAAATCGATTAAAAAATGAAATGATAAAAATATTAAAATATAGGACCTACTCTTAGGTTCCTGCATGCTCTCAACATTACAAAGGGGAGAAGTTTCGGTAATATTGTGTATTAAAAATAACAGGACTGCGATACTCTAGATGAAAGAGAAATTTTTTGATTTCAAGAAATTTTGTAGGGGAAGCGGTATAGAGGTTGACGACATTGAACCATTTCTTTCTCATCACGCTAAAGTTTATCTTAAAATGTTTTGTATAAAATTTAGGATTCAAAAAGGGTACTGAGAAAATTAGTGTCATTGTGAAATTGTGCAGTTTGTATGAGAGGTGGTAGAAGGAAGTGCGAGTTCTTGAAGACATTTTCAGAAATAACTGTAAACATCACGCTTTTGACATGTTTTGAATTGTAAATTAGTGGCACTCATATTCAGGGAAAGGTAATACTGATCATTTTATTTTTTTTTTTTTTTTGGTATTGCTAATAATGCAAAATGAATATTATAATAATCTGCAATTTCAGCTCGATAAATTTTATACGCATTGGATAAATTGGTTTAGAGTATTTCATGAAAAGTACAGTTTGTATGGAGGGTGGTGGAAGGAGGGGGAGGATACAAATAATTTTTATACGGTAGATTGAAATCATTATAAAAGTAATATATTCCAAAATTTAGACTAATAGCTCTTATACTTTTTGAGCAAATCCGTTTATTGTTGAATTGCGAAATTGCATCGTTTTGTATGGGAGGGGGTAGAAGGGGTGAAGCTAATAATCTAATTTTTTTTTGTCGTACTAATAATTCTAAGTAAATTTTTTGCACAATTTCAGCTCGCGAAATTTTATACGTACCGAGTAAATTGGTTTAGAGCATTTCATGAAAAAGTGCAGTTTGTATGGGAGGTGGTGGAAGGAGGGGGAGGACACGCATAATTTTTATACGGTAGATGGAAGTCAGTTTCCCTGTGGAAGAGGTACAAGATTTTTGCTATCTCGGAAGCATTGTCAGCATGGACGGCGGAGCCGAAAAGGATGTTGAGGCTCGGCTAAATAAAGCTCGTCAGGACTTTGGTATCCTTTCCCCTTTCTGGAGGTTAAGAGAGATCTCCCTTCGCACGAAGCTGTGAGTTTTTTTTTATCTAGCTCAACGCATTCTCAAGCTAGAGCGCACGGACGGACGGACATCCGGTTTTGAGATTTTTGAGTGATTATATGAACTTCTGTATCATTCATTTTTTTCTCCGAGCCTTATTTCTTAAGCGTTACAAACTTTAGAGCAAAGTTATAATACTCTCAGATTTCATCTAGAATATAAACATGAAGTGTAACAAACCAACCCATTATATCACGCCACGCCACTGGAAGGCAATAGTTTAACGGTGTTGGCGAGTATCCCGTGGAAAGCTATGGAGAGATGAGTGCGCTTAGTTGTGCACTGCATTTACCATGGATTGAATACGATAGAGAAACGCGAGGTGTGCTCCAGTCCAAACATGCGAGTTGTACTTTAAACGTGTTATAATGTATGCCTTATAGATGGTTGCAAGGTCGGTCGGAGTGAAATACTTTTTTCATTTTCGAAGAACACCTAGACGTTTAGAGGTATCGAGGGCAACATCAAAAATGTGCTGGACTCAGCTGGTCATTTATTTTGACGCACAGAAGAATGAAATTATCCGAAATGCAAAATTGTGCGCCACCAAAAGCCACATTGTTAGATAATACTGCAACATCACGTTTAAGAGATAGATAACAGGCCTGTGTTTAGGAGGCGTTTAACTCTATTTCCCCTGCCCCATTCTAGGATCAAGTTGAGATCTGTGTTAAGCGAACTAATTAACTCCTTGCGACTGGAAGCAATGGAGTCCTTGTTTGATTCCGCATCAGAGTTAAATTTATAGGTGTTATCTAAAGTGCTGTCATCTGCAAAGGTATTGATTTGATTGAGGATAGATGACAGAAGGTCATTGATGAAAACTAAGAAAAGAGGCGGAGATAAAACAGAGCTTTGAGGGACGCCGGAATCTATTGGGAAGGAGGAAGAAGTAACACCATCTAGTAATACTCGTATAGTGCGACAGAAAAACTCTGTCAAAAGTTTTTGCAATGTCAAGTGTGTTTGTATTGTATTGTATGTATGCATTAGTTCCAACGTTCTGTCAAGTAGATCAAAAGAACCCATACTAACGATCATGGAGTTGATGGTTATCCTCAAGATATTGAACGATTAATATTTATGAACGGCATCTTCTTGTTTTTTAAAATTTTTCTTGTAATTGCTGGCTCCTTTGTGTACTAGCGACTCTGTTGCAGTCTTTTAGTTTTGTAGTAATGTACCTTTATCGAAGCTAAGGTTAATTAAATGAGTCAAAGTATTTATAATAAAGAAGATATATTGTTTAACAGTCAATAATAATTCCGTGGAAACCTGAATATGATTCACCATTCATATTATTAAAAATAGACTTCATTTCTAATTCATTAACTAGATCAATGCCTTCAATTAATGAGGTCTTAGGGGTGATACTGAGTGAATTTGTATAAGTAGTAACTATTTAGTCTGCAATATTTTTCTCGACTTTTGTGAAATAATCGTTAAACGTGTTAGCAATTCCTTTCGCATGTTCGTCAGTATGCTGTTTCTTTTCACCAATTTTTTTACATTTTATTGTTGTATGCCTACTCGTCTTCCTTATACTGAGATTGAAAATATTTCACATTTTCTCCCGTCACCACCGGCGTGCTGTATTATCTTAGCAAGAAACTTATATCTAATTACAGTTACTCGTATGAGTGTAGTTAATTTATTCCGATATTTTTGATAATATGACCTAAATTGTTCATTTTGGGGAGAAATAATGCTCAAAGCAACAAGTATTTAACGTAAGTTCATATCGTTAATCAGAAAGCATAAAGCAAATGTTTGTTCATCTCTACGCTGAAAAATGGCATATTTTTAAAATATTTAATAATCCTATTTTCTTCTGAAATTCAAGAACTATTCATTTAAAATTAGAAATTAAATGTTTTTATAGATATTTGAGTCTGCGGCACACATTTTTTTCGGATCTCTCCACTCCTATAACCACTTCTTAGACAAAAGGCACAGTTTTTTTGTTCATTAAATACTTTGTAAGTATTATTAATAAGATCAAAAATCCAAAACTCAACCTCGAGATCTCAAATTTCACGAATAGGATAAAGGTACCGACCTGAAATTTGAAACACCTCATTCTTATGCTGCTTATAATTATTTCTGAGCAAATTACTAAGAACACCATCACAAATTCTTCCATCTCACATACAAACTCTAAAACTTCACGAAATACGTAACTTTTTTTCAATATTTATAAAATTGAAGCTCAAATTTGGTACAAAATATTTATTGTAGCAAATGTATAAGAGACGTGAAAAGATTAGTTCAATGTTGCCCTCCCCCTAATTCGATCCCGTCCTACGACAATGTTCAATAACTCGATACATATTGAACTAAATTCTTTGTACAATCGAATTATTGAAGTTCAAATTTGTTTATAAAACATTTTGATAGTGTGATGTCAAAATAATGGTTCTTAACAATCGGTCATCATCCCCCAGTTGTGGTATAGTTGGCACGTCTCTGGCTTTTGTGGCTCTTCAACATAAGACTAAAGCTATTTCTTTGTTTAACATCGGAAATATTATTATCTTTGAAATTCATATCATACGTTGGCCTTAACATTGCGAATCTGAAACATCCACATTTAAACTGTAACAGAAATCTATAAAAACGAGTATATCAAAATCTCTCAGAAATAACCCAGAAATTTCGAATCCAAATCCGCTAATTTAAGTTTCATGGTTTTGAAATGCATGATACGAATTCACAACGTCCTTTTCGCCGTATACATAAAACATATCGCAGCTCTCGGATTAAGGAAGGGAAAAGCGAAGCTCGCAAGGGTATTTTAGACCGTAATGACGATGGGCAGCGGACAGTAGTCTGCAGCAGCAGCTATCAATTCAAAAGTATATGTGCTTGTTCTTGTGCCGTCTGTCCGTCAACACATATATCAACATATGATCCTGGCATTTAGGTTTATAGTTAAGTACAGGACATTATTCTGTAATTTTAGCTTCATATAAATCCTCGACATGGGTACGTTTTCGAAAATCTGCAAAACATTAAATCGTATTAAAAACGGGTGAGGTTTTTTGCACTGTCCTGGGGTCACCCCTCTTGCTTTTAAACAAACACTCGACCATGCCTATACTTTTATTACGATAACGACATTTCCCACACCCTGTGCGCGTCCCTTATAAAGCAAAGCTTTGTATGTAATTTCGCTTAGTGTTATTTCAAAAAACGGGATGGCAGGAAGGGTGGTCGGAGGCATTTTCATTACCATAAATGACATGAACTAAATAATACTGAATTCGACAGTGATGAATGGAAGTAAAGCTGAGCAAAGCATTAAATCAAAAGTTTTAATTATTTCTGTATGATTTCATTAGTAGAGAAAATCAACAGCGTATTTTCGGTAGAAAATATTTTAGTGTTTCTGTTAAATAGAGGAAATTCGGCGAAAAGTTATTTATGAACACATCACCCACATTTGAGGGTATGCCGTTATTCTGTTTTATGTTTATATTTGAAATATGAAATGACTGTTGGTCATTTTATGGCTTTGTCGATTATTAAAAGTAATCCCAATGAAATTCAGCTGGTTTGGTGTCTCTTTTCACGTTGCATTTTGAATTAAAAAGAAAGATTTCTGGATTTTACACGGTGACGTTTTGGTTTCTGCTGAGGCTCAGTTTGATAAAGGTCTCAGTAGAGACCGAAACGTCACATTTAATAAAGCATAACAATGTGAAATCCGGAAATATTTCATTTCAAATTCAGTAGTTCAAGATATTTGAACTAGCATTATTATAGATTATGTATAAGAATAGCAGAATTCAGCTTAAATAACATTTTGAACTGAAAGCTAGGGTGTAGCCTAATGCGAAGGGCGTGAGTTCAAGTCCCAGTCGACGCATAATTCAAGCGCACTGCTTGCATGGATATACCTCAATCTACGAAAATGAAAAATTCCTTTATAGAGGGTTGTACGAAGAGCTAACAACCCTTCTGCAATAAGTAATTGTTAAGAAACCTGAAAGTCAGGTGGCCAAGACCCGATTTGGGCTGTAGCGTCATTGAAAAGAAAAGAAAATTTTGAACATTCCAGTTTCGAAGAATCAATGAATGTATCATATTGGTAAGCTAAACCAAATATTTCGTTATATAAATAAACAAGTCGGGCGCAATTTTATTAATTTTGGGACAAGTTGAGGATGCATGGAAAGTCAATATCCAGGTTAGAGTGGTTAATGAAGACTAAACGGAATCCCCTTTAGAGCAGGGCTGCTGTCGATTTAACACTTAATTGCGAACAAATCAATAGCTCCTTTCATAAAATTCGGTATATTTTACATTCACGAAATCAAAAATTCTTATGGGAGGGGGTAGATATTTGTATGGGAGGTGTTTTTCTTGTCATGTGCTCGTACAAAATTTCAAGCTCTTAGCTTTTAATTTGTTGGTTTGTAGTTGATTTATTGAAATTGGTCGAAATCATACTTTTGTATGGGAGGGGATGGACCGGCAGGCGCGATCTTAAAACTTTTGATGCAGTTTCGTTTCAATTATTTTTAAAAGTTTTTATACAAAATTTTAAATTGATAGCATTTAATAGTTGGGTGATTTCTTAAAAATGGTCGAAAAAATAATTTTGTATGAGAGGGGTTAGAAATTTTTAAGGTATTCGACTAGTTAATATTTCCTACTTTTAGGGGTTTTTTTAAAATGCATTCCGAAAATTTTCAAGTTTCTACCTTAAAATTTCATTCAAAAATTTTCAGTTTATGTGTTTTTTCATTGCAAATCAAACATCTTGTGCACGTTAGACTCCCGTTTCGGTGCATAACAGTTATGGAACAAATTATTATTTTTTTTCAAAGTATAACAAATAGTTTTATTCATATGGAATATTTAAACTTTGAATCTTTCACCAGAGCCCTGAAAAAATCACTCAAAATTTTTGACATTTTTGCTTACCACCTTCCTCCTCTTATAACCTCCATCTTAAAATTTTTACCAAAATTAAAAACTATGTAGTTTTACAATTTGACAAAATTTTAGTTTGATATCGACACTTAGTTTTAAAATACAACGGATTGAAATTGTGGAAAGTGAACCATTATTGAAATGCTACCCATTTTCCTCCACTACTATTATGTCCAAATGTTATATTTTTCTCGTATTTTTCTAGTATAGTTTAATTTACGTCCCAAATTTCAATTACATATCTTAATAAATAGCCGAGATATTGATTTTTAAATGTTTTTCATTAAATTCGCCATATACGGTCCCAAGCCCGGTTGAGAAAGGAGGAGGGAGTATGGAGTTAACCTTAATGGCCTGTAACACCAGTGCGTCTCAGGAAATAGGCAAAAGTATGACATAGTTGGACTCGCAGCATAGCTGTGAGAACTCCAGCATGTCATATTTAGCACAAACTCCCACCATTTTTCTACTAGAGTGTAAGAAATAAGTAGGACCGGTCTTCTAGGTCGGGGGTTGGGCGAGGCACCGACAACGCATCACCGGAAAGAACAAAGAACAGCCTCGGAAAGGATGGAGTCAACGGCAACGACCCCGCAAACGACAAATGGATTACTCTATTGGATCTTGGAATGTTCGATCCTTATTTAGGACAGGGGCTCTGAAAGAGTTCCTCGAAGAAGTGGCAAAACACAACATCAACATAACTGCCATCCAAGAAACGAAATGGCTCGGTAACGAAATCATGGACATGAGATCACACACAATCTATCCAAGTGAAAAATTGTCGGGAAGCAGAGAGTTTGGAGTCGCTTTTGTCTTTCACAAAAAATTTAAACAGCAAGTCACGAACTTCAGACCAATTAGTGTGTGCAATCCGAATAAAGACTAAATTTTTCAACACTAGGTTGATCAACGTTTACGCACCAACAGAAGACAAGGACGATATAACTAAAGACGAATTTCATGCCACCCTAGAGACAACCTATGATTCACTGCCCTCGAATGACATAAAAATTGTCTTAGGGGATTTTAATGCAAAAGTCGGAAAGGAGGCGGCTCATAGAGGAACAACAGGAGTGCACAGTCTCCATGACATAACTAACAACAATGGCCAACGTCTTATTCATTTCGCAAGCAGCAAAAATATGATTGTAAGCTTTACGTGCTTCCCACATCGCGATATTCACAAACGAACGTGGACATCACCAGATTGTCACACCTTCAACCAAATAAACCACGCTCTAATTGAGAAAAGAGCTGCTTCCAGCATACTTGATGTACGAATCTCCACGGTGCAAATTGTGACTCTGATAACTATCTAGTCAGAACTACAGTACCTCAACTTTTTGACCATATGTTAGACTAACCTGATTTATTTTGTTTCTTACTTATTGAAAAGTATTTAATTTGAGTAAATTTGTTTTTATTATTATTATCTATACATACATCAATACAATTAAGATACACGAAAACTTAAGTTCACTTATGGTTTATTTATTTTTATACTCTAGATGAAATCTGAGAGTATTATAAGTTTGCCACAAAGTTTGTAACGCTAAGAAATAAGGCTCGGAGAAAAAAATGAATGATACAGAAGTTCATATAATCACTGAAAAATCTCAAAACCGGATGTCCGTCCGTCCAAGTCTTCTCTAGCTTGAGAACACGTTAATCTAGAAAGTTCAAATTTAGTACACGTCGTTTCTGACAAAAAAGTAAGGACAAGTTCGTGAACAGGCCAAATCGCTCCCATACAAAATGACACAACTTCGCAATTCGACAATAAACGGATTCGCTCGAAAAGTATAAAAGCTATTGGTCTCAAATTTGGAACATATTACTTTCTGATGATATCAATCCACCATATAAAAATTATGCGTGTCCTCTTCCTCCTTCTACCACCTCCCATACAAACTGTACTTTTTCATGAAATGCTCTAAGCCAATTTACTCAGTGCGCATAGAATTTAGCAAGCTGAAATTTTGCACAAAATATTTATTTGGAATTATTAGTTAGACCAAAAAAATTAGACATTTAGTTTCACCCCTTCTACCCCCTCCTATACAAAATGACACAATTTCGTAATTCGACAATGAACGGATTTTTCCAAAAAGCTTAAAAGCTATTGATCTGCAATTTAGGATATATTGCTTTTATAATAATTTCAATCTGCTGTATAAAAATTATTTGAGTCCTCCCCTTCCTTCCACCACCTCCCATACAATCTGCACTTTTTTATGAAATACTCTAAATATATTTACTCAGTACGTATGAAAATTATCGAGCTGAAATTATGCACTAAATAATTATTTAGAATTATTAAAAAATTAAGCGATTAGCTTCACTCCTTTTACCCCCTTCCATACAATTTGACACAATTCAACAACTTGACAAAAAGTCGATTTACCTGAAAAGTATGAAAGCTACTGATCTGCAATTTAAAATATGTCAATTAAATTATGTTTACAGTTATTTCTTAAAACGTCATTTGTAAATTCACACTCATTCTACCACCTCCCACACAAACTGCACAATTTCACTTAAGGGGGTTTAATACTTGAAAATCATGAAAAAAAAATAAAAAATTTTTTATTGGCTTAAAAAATTCTACAACTCTTTCTGCACATTTTGCAACTTGTCCCGTTTCAAAATTCCAATTAGAAGTATTTTATTTTTAATTTTTAATCTAAAGGGTTTGAAGCGATTAGAGGAATAATTCCTCTAATCGTTCTTTCAAACGCTTCTCCTGAAAAATCACGTTTTCCACCTTTTAGGAACACAGATCTCAGGTAAATATCACCCGATTGAACTGAAATTTGGTATAGATGTCCTACGATAAATTATCTATGCCCTGACGGAGTGGATTTAAAAAAAAAATTAAATAATAACTCCCAAAGCACTATTTTGCCAAAAGCTCCCGTCAGGCCATAGACAATATCGTCAAGAATCATTTGTCCAAATTTGAAAAAAATCGGTTGAGCCATTCCCGAGTTCAGTGTTCCTAAAAAACGACTGTTTACAGGCGGGAGGGCGATGGAAGAAGGCAAATATTGAATCCCTTTAATCCAATATACTAATTTTCTCAGTACCTATTAAATTATTGAATCCAAAATTTTGTATCAAATATTTTGATAGCAACCTTAGAATGATGTGCAAAAATTAGTTCGATGTCGTCAACCCTTTTACCACTTACCCTACAAAATTTCTTAAAATAAAAAAAATGCTCTCTCATCTAGAATATTGCACGATTGGGCTTTACGCCCAGTCGTAGTCCTGTTATGTTTAATTTTACTTTTAAATTCCAGTTGATCAATTAGTTGACATTAAATTTTAAGAAGCGTTTTCTTTGTTTAAAATTTCGTGTAGTCACCTTTTGCTTTTAATACAGCTTGAATACGTCTTGGCATGCTGTCAAAAAGATATTTACATGTTTCGGGTGTTATCATATTCTATTTTCCTTGAACACGTTCCCATAGCTCAGTTACATTTTGTGAGTCATTATTGATATAATCGTAAGCTGTCATACGTCCTTCACTTTTTTCAACCATTCCAACCCCTGCGGTGATCGTGCAACCCCATATCATAATTGAACCCCCACTAAATTTTAAAGTAGGGCATGCCTGTCGTTCAACCAAAGGTTCATTACCTTTTTTCCACGTCCATTGACGCCCGTCGGATCCAAATCTATTAATTTTTGTTTCGTCCGACCAAATAATATTACACCAATCATTCTGATCATAGTTTTACTTGGCAGCAAACGCCAATCTTAATTTTCGGTGCCGCTTACTAAACAGTGGTTTTTTTGCTTTTGGTCGACCTTTATAGTCCAGGGGGTGCGGAATCGCCTCGTTACTAACGACAACATTTTCAGATTTCAGACGGATTTCACGTAAAATTCGGCGCGTATGATGCTCCGTAATGATGGGTTTTCGTCCTGGTTTATTTGGCGGATCGGATATTTCCATATTTTTACGGACATTACCCACACTTCCAACCTAGTCTACTTTAGCAGCAATTTTACGATGCGTCCAGCCATCAGTAACCAATCTCTCGATTTCTTTCTTGAAATAAGCACTTACTAGGCGCATTTTCGTGATTTTTAATTAAATCTACAAAAGTCATAAATTACTGTAACAATTTTTCATAATTAATATATTTCTTACCGTGTATTAAGAATAAAACAAATTTGTAAAGAAAATAAACACAACAACTTTTTTTGGTGGTGTTATCGCCGCAGGTCACTTAAGTCAATTAATTAATCAAATGCAATTTTTGACAGACTGACGCAAAATTTTTTTAAATTGCGAAATGTGTGTTGTGTTTTAAATATGCAAACATGCTTACTATACATATTGTAGATGTATGCAAAATAAACTAAAGCAATTATGCTTAATCATTATAGCAATTCAAACAATATATTTATTTGATCAAAAAGTTGAGGTACTGTAAGCATAGATGCCGAATAGCTTGTCGTGGATATTTAAAATCGAGCAAAGCTCGCAAATGTTATAAGCTTAAAGATGAAACGGTGGCGGAGACATATACATATATATATCATCATGTAATAAACACTTGACACCAATATATAAAAACATCCAAAATATGCCAGTGGAGAATGTGTGAATGAAAATACGAGACGGCACCAAATCCTCCGCACCCTCTGACTCTCCTCCTTACAATAATTAGCCACCCTCTAAGCTGATTCTAGTGGATCTAAATGCCACCTTAATGAAATTAAATATAAATTTTTTATTGTAAGTAATTTCGAAGATATAATCATTTGAAAAAAAATCGGCGAGAACTGGTTTTAAGGCACCCCCTCCCTGGCTAAAAAAATTAAATTATTTTTAAAGTTTGTCCCTCAAACCCTTCTATATGTATGATGAATTTTAACTTCCTAGCTGGAATCATGGTTGATATAATTGATTTCTTAGTTTTCGGTTTTAGCGTTTCTCCTGTTTCCCGCTGAAACCTTACACCCCCAAAATGGGATCCGCCTGAGATCCACAACTATCTACAGTCCCCCTAAAAATGAACTTTTTATCTTGAAGGGTTTGTGAGTTAATGTGCGCTGAACGTACACACTGGCGTACTGCGGACGGCGTACAGACAGACGGATTTTTGTTTTCGCATTTTCAGCGAAAAAAAAAACAATATTTCAGGGTAGCAAATTTTTTTATTTTTGCAAGTCGATCACAATACTTTATTATTAAAATAATAAAGTAAAATTAATTTAAAACTGCAAAAGTACATCTATATATATGCTGAGCTGTTCACTGTTTGGCTTAGTTTAAATACAAATATATATACTAGCAAAAGGATTCAATTTCACAAAATCTGTTATGCAAATATCAATGTAGGACGATCAAATCGAAAAACTAGGTGATTCGAGTTCAATGTTCAATATTTAGGTTAGGCCACACATATTATTATCTGCGTTCAATAGAAACTTTATATTGCTGCATTGAACTTATCGAAATTTTGTATTTTGCATAAATAGTTAAATACATTCATGTCCATTTTTTTTAAAGGGATTTCATGGAATTTATTTCAGCGAGTTCAATCGAAATTGCAATCATATGGTTGCTTTGAAAAGCAGCGAAAAAAATAAAACGGAAAACACGACAAAATGCTATTCCACGTTATTTTTATTCCCGTCGTCCTGTAGTAGAATCAATTTAGAGTGTTCCTGACATCGAAATTAAAATGACAATAAAATCCTTTCAATTGGCAAAACCATTGCCAGTAGTAGTGCTCTTCTCTTGCATTCGAAGCGATAGACTACGTAATCTTTATCGTTCCCGTCGTTGTCGCCTATATACATACCAACTCTAGCCTTAGTCTAGGAATCTTGGGGAAGCATTGGGACTTTCCGACGACGAAAAGATCTGTTTTCGACAATTTTTCTTATTAAAATTTCTTACGAGTTCCAGTGAGTATTTGCCATACTTTTACACATACAACCTCACAACACAGAATATACAATTGATCTGATCGAGCCGGTGTATCTCAGTCGTCCTGTGTCATGTATACGATTAACTTTCGTGAGGATAAGAAATTTTCGCTTTCGGCAAAATTTCCTAACACACATTACATAACTACGCGTAGTTACGAACTCGAAGATGGCACTGATTTTAATCATTTGGTGAAACTTTTTCGGCAGGATATTAAGACATGTTCAAAGAGAGGATTACGGGGAGTCAATAAACACGTGAGGAAACACTTTATCTTCGTGTATATTTACCATCGGATAAGATTTCGTCCACTTCGTATTCGACTAATTGAAACATATCGATATCGGATGTTGATTGGCTTGATGAGATATTGGGTGAGCCTTGTAATTGGGATTTATCGATTCCTTGGCGTTTGTTCGATATACCGTTTGTTTTGGTGTCAAATAGGCCATTGTTTTGTATTGATTTAATTCATATAATTGGTTACAATACAGTGGTTTGGCAACAGTTTTTAAGATCGTTAGCTCAAATCTGGAAACTGTGATGTATACTGCTTTCTGTGAACAAGATGTTTCTTCTATTTATATCCATGTTGAAATTCATGCGATGAAAAGTTCACGACTGATTTTATACTGCAAAGAACAGATTTTATGAATAAACTACGCGAGTATATTGTATTTTATTCAACTTTTGTAAGACCGAGAAATACGGCTTAGATAGAAAGCAAAAGCAAAAATGTTGGCTACGGCTAGAATTTTAGATCTTCTGTACACCTGCACGAAAATTCTCAAACAAAAGAACTTTAAGTACATAAGTGAGCCAAACTGTCTTTCTCCTTTTGCCGCCTCCTATATAAATGTGGCAAAATTTTTACGTTGACGAAATTTTCAATTTGATGAAATAAGTTTTTCTTTGAGTTCACCACTAATTGCACTAGTTTAAATATCATGCCAACGCTAATAAATAACAATTATTGCGATTTATTCAACCCTTCACCCCTAATACAATTTCAAAATTTTGGAAAAGATATTGTATCAATTTTCTTGTCATGCAAGTAAGGAAAAAGGAAATTTTCTATAAATTGTTTTATTTTGCAAACGCAACAAATTTTAATATTAAGTTATTGATGGACTAATACTATTTGACTCCCTGGATTCCAAAAAAGTAGGTTTCGTTGTCACTTCTAATTGTGTGGTTGTGTTTATGTGTGTCTAACCGATAACACGAAAAAAGCTCAAGCGAAACGAGTGAGAGAAGTCGCACAGAATCGTACATGCCACATTTCATTTTGCAATACACCATTTTTATAACCTAGGTGAAATCTAAGAGTAAAAACGTTAAAGCAAACACAATATTTCCTTTAACATTTATAACTTTGTGAAATAATGCATGCACAAAGAGTACGGAAATATTGTTGTCACTCAAAAACTTCGAATCAGAGTGATCATCTGTTCGTCTGTCTGCCTTTCTGTCAATATGGCGATTTGTCAGTCAGTACGAAGGTCTGTCAGTCTGTAAGCCTGTCAGACGGTCAGTCAGCCAGCCGATCAGTCGATTAGTCGGTTAGTCGATTAGTCTGTCGGTATGCCAGCCTGTCCGTCTGTCTAAAACATAACTCTCGAATGCTTTAAGCTAAAGAACTGTATTTTTATACTCTATGTGGAATCTGCGAGTATTATACGTTTGCTTTAACTTATAATACTCTCTTGGCGTTACTTCTTCTTCTTTTACAATGGCGCTAGAGCCCAAATCGGACCTTGGCCTCCTGACATTCAGGTTCCTTAACATTTTTTTTTATTACTTACTAGCAGACCCCGCGACTTCGTCCGCGCTAAAATCGCATAATAAGCTATTTTGAGAATGCTAATACAATATCTGGGGAAATATAATCTGCTCACTTTAAACCTCTTTCTAAATCAATTGCAAGTATTTTTCAAATGAAAATAAGTCGATTTGATATATTATTTTTGAATGTTAAGGATATTCTTCAATTTAAAGAGATTTACTGCTGTTGACATAATTACACTGACATCGATTTGAACAGATCTCAGTTTGTTTCCTGTCATTGGAACAACAAAAATCACTTTTATTTTAAATAGATGTTGACATTAACAACAACGATTGTTATGACTTCAAACAGAATGTTTTCAAATAATTTTTATAATCTAGATGAAATCTGAGAGTAAATTGTGTTTGCCTTGCCGTTTGTTACGCTAAGAAATAATGCTCACACAGAGTCGTTAAGGGTACAGAATTATTCGTTTCCGATCAAAAACCTCGAATCCGAGTGACCGTCTCTCTGTCCGTTCACGAACTTGGCATCACTTCTGAACAAAATCAGTGAGCACAAAATTTGGACTTTATAGTTCAACGCGCTGTGGAACTATAGAGCGCACGGACGGACAAACGAACAGACGATTTCGAGATTTTCGAAATAAAAATATTAACTTCTGTGTCTTTCTGTTTTTCTTCGAACGTTATTTCTTAGCGTTACAAACTTGAAAGAAAACATATAATACAGTCAGATTCATTCCGTCCCGCTCCCCAATAAAACCCAAAAAAATCGAATTTTAGCGAGTTTTCTTGAGAAATATTTAAACTATGGATCTGTAAATCATCATATTACAAATATATCATTCGCATAACAATGCTGGTCTATGAACGAAAATTTTATCGATATCCCATCACTTCTTATGCTCCCCCCTTCGAATACCACAATTTTATAAAATTATTTTACTACTTTTCTAAATAACTATGAACTATGAACTGTGATAGTGTACATATTCTTTAATGTATTTTAAAGAAATATAGAATTGGAAATAGTTGGCATGATTACTTACGAATCTCTACACATAAAAAAGAAATGCCGGACGAACGCAAACCAAAACACACGGCCACATTGTCATACATATACATATGCATCCGTATGCTATCTTTATACATTAAAAAAAAAAAAAAACCTGCTTAGAGAAAAAAAAGAATCCCATCTGGAGTGGGAATCGAACCCATGACCTATTGACTGAAAACCAAGCACGCTGCCCACTACGCCACGGAAGCCTTATACATATACATATACATATACATATTTTTGTATATATGTATGTATGTAATTTTATGACTATGCGGACGTGTGCTCCCATTTGTGTTGTTCTGGAATTCTTTTTTTTTGTGTGTGTTGAGATAGCAGAGACTATTCCGAAAAAAAAAATTCATGCAAATCTGGTGAATAGTTGCGAACAACAAACGAAAAAATGTCTCCATACAAAATGTACTGAAAGCGAAATTTTCCAAATTTTCCGGGATGATTTGCAATTTTTGGCTCCGTTAGGATCTAAGTTGGGCTTTAACGAACACAACAAAAAAAAAATTGATCCAAATCGGACGAACGGTTGCTGAGTTACACGTGTACACACGTAGACCACTTATTTTTATATACATAATATAGGTAAGATATATAAGAAGATAAGAAATAGTTCGCATGATTACTTACGAATCTCTACACATAAAAAAGAAATGCCGGAGGAACGCAAACCAAAACACACGGCCACATGGTCATACATATACATATGCATCCATATGCTATCTTTATACATAAAAAAAAAAAAAATCATGCTTAAAAAAATTCCGTCTGGAGTGGGAATCGAACCCATGATCTATTGATTGAAAAGCAAGCACGCTGCCCACTACGCCACGGATGTCTCGAATATCGAATGAAAATTTGTGAACAACAAACGAAAAAATTTCTCCATACAAAATGTACTGAAAACGAAATTTTCCAAATTTTCCAATTTTCGTGGAAAATTTGCAATTTTTGGCTCCGTTAGTATCTAAGTTGGGCTTTAACGAACACAACAAAAAAAATTTGAGCCAAATCGGACGAACGGTTGCTGAGTGATGCGTGTACATACGTAGACCACTTATTTTTATATATAAGATTGTGGAAGGATTGTTAGCCCTTCGCACAACCCTCTTTCTACGAATTTTTCATTTTTCGTAGATTGAGGTGACCAAGGTATATCCAAGCAGACAATGTGCTGGAATTATATATTGCGTCGAATACCAGCTCGCTACCCTCTAGGCTATACCTTAGCTTGGCGTTACACACTTGTGTAACTGGAAAATATAAAAGCTAATAATTTGAAATTTGGAATATATTACTATTATCACAAATGTGATATATAGTACAAAAATTATTCGAATCCCCGAGTCCTTCCACCACCTCCCATATAAACTGTACTTTTTCATGAAACTCTCTAAATCGATTTTCTCAGTACGTATAAAAACATTTATTGAGCTCAAATTTGCACTGAATACTTAATTAGTGTTCTCATTAAGATCAGAAAAAATTAAGTGATTAACTTTACTGTTTTTACCTCTCCCATACAATATGATCCAATTTTTCAACTTCACAATAATCGATTTTCTTGAGAAGGATGATTGCTGCTAGTCTGAAATTTAAGAAATGTCAATTTTAAAATGTTCATAGTTATTTCTAAAAAAAAAATCACTAAGATCCCCCTACTCCTTCTACCACCTCCCATACAAACTGCTTAATTTCACTAAATATAAGACATTAATTTTCTCAGTACCTATTCAATTTTTGGAGCTAACAGTTCGTATAAAACATTTTTATACCTACTTTAGCATGATGGGAAAAAATTATTTCAATGCTATCACTCCTTCTACCACTCCCCATACAAAATTTTTTGGGATCACAAATATTTCTAGTTCATTCTCTATCGTAGGATTGGACTTTATGCGCAATCGTAGTCCTGTTATTTTGTGTCATTTTTCGGTATACTCCTTCAACAACCTCTCATAGAAATTTCTATATTGGAAATTCGAAAAACCGTTTCCTCTTCGAGCATGTGAGAGATTTACGACGATTAGAACAAAGCATGATGATAAGAATGTTAATTAACCACGTTCAAAATTATCCAAAACCTCCTCTTGCAACTTACTCATACATAGTTGTTTTGGTGAATGTTTCTTTCAATGTCCGAAACAATCATTAAATTTTCAAAAGAATTCTTTCGCTATTTTTGTCTGGCCTCGGAGTATGTTACACCGGAGTAAATCATCTTAAGCCCAATGCAACTATCTTTGCTCCGCGTTAAATTGTCCGTTGCTAAAGTGATTAGCGTAGGCATGAACCAAAAACTAATAAAAATTGAAGATTTTTGAAATAAAACAGCAAACTCCATTGCACTGAAAATTACTTTAATGCTGACTGAACCAAGCAACCAAGAGAGAATACAAATTATGGTATTTTTTGTAAAAGTTTGAAGCCAAGTTAAGCTTGGACACAATTTTCGGAAATTTTGCGAATCAAAAAGTATGTCCACATGAGACAGTCTATCAGGCACTCCATTTTATATATCCTCCTTGGAGGATTCTAATTCCGACCAGCGTAGAAGTAAGACATAATTAGGTTACATAATCGTTGAAACTTTAAATAAAATTAAAATACATTTTTTTCTTTTTTTCCATCAGTCTAACTGTGGGATTTGACAAATTGTGGAAATTTCCTAAATCAGCATTTCGTAATTTTTGTCGCGCCTGGGGGGGAGAAGAGTGAAGTTACTCGCAATGGGACGAATTTTCCAGTGACGTACTGATGATTCGTCACAAACCGCAATGCACTCAGACTATCTAGCTGGGTCCATTGTACTCGAAGGCTTTGGATTGATTATTCCGACACCGAAATGTTGAAATAATCTGAAGGAAATAAACGAAAAAGAATCGAGTGAGCCAGAAACCAAACTCAAGTTCGATTCTGGTGATAATATCTTCGCTGAAACGCAGTGCTTTCGGGCTAGCTGTGGTTGTTCGGGGGAAGGTCCTTGCTCCGATATTATCATAACGTCTAAGCCTGGACATTTCACGTCGGCTTACACGAGAAGACGGATTCTTTCTACAAGGACGGTAGTCGCATGGCGTTATGATGTCGGCAACACCGCCAGCCCAACCTGCTTAAAGCTAAGAGCCGTCAATATAATCTGGCAATTCATTTTAATCAATTTCTGCATTCCACATTTAAGTTTCTACCACCTTCCTTAGCGAAAGGAATTGTGAAGGCTGAATTCGTCAATTAGTTCCAAACCAAATCTTCCACACCAAGGGAGCCGTTGTCGCGATCCTTTTTCCTCATCAATCCCTGTCCCGGGTAAATTAAAACTTTCCATTGATTCGGTTGAGAATTTACTAAGGGCATGAGGATGCGGAGCCCACGTTTTTCTTTATATTTTGTTTAAATTTGTTGTTGAATTCAAGAGAAAATTTAGCACGTATTACTTTTCCCCGTTTACACACGAGGCGGCGCCTCACCTGCCATTGCATTTTCGATCAATTGAATCTTACATTCTCAATACGATTAAATTTACATATTAAATTATCGTACGAATGCACATAGGAAGCTGAAAAACAGCAAATCGGTAAAGCTGTAGAGAGGGTTGTAGAACAAATTCTAAAAGTAATTTAATTGAGCTCAAAACAAATTGCCGACCGATTTTTTTTTTAAATGATTATATCTTCCGAACTAATTGAAAAAAAATTTATTTTAAGACTAACTAGGTGGCATACAGTTCCAACATAATCAACTAAAGGAGAGTCCAATGATTGTAAGGTGAAGGATCAGGGGGTGCAAGGAAAAACATTTTTAAAATTAATATCTCAACTATTGCTCAAGCTATGTAATTGCAACTTAAGACGTATGTTAAGCTATACTAGCGGAGTACAAGATAAATATAAAATTTGGTCATAATGGAGGGGGGGGGGGGAAGGGAGAGAGTTTTTCAAAAATGATGCTCTTATATCTCAAAATCCAATTCAGGTATTAAATTGAAATTTCGTCATATTGAAGAGCTATGTGATCTATAAATTTCGTAAAATTTTTAAAATGAGGGGGCTAAGGGGAACGAGGTACAGGGTCAAAGTGTCGAAAACTATTTTTTTAGGGCTGAAAGATACAAAATTTTGCACGCACATACATCCTTTTGATATACATATAGAAAAAATATCAATTTAAACCAGAACTTTTATTCACCCAAACGGGCCCCTTACCTGCACTAGGTGTTTCACATGCATAGAAAAAAAATCAAAAACTTAAATATTTTGAGTAAAATTTTGAGCTACAAGCTTAAATATTTGTAAAATTCATTTAAAAAACATAACAGAATTAAGATTGGGCGTAAAGCCCAATGGCATACTAAATGTTTCCCACTGAATTTAAAATTTGAAATTTTTAATATTTTCGAAAAAATTGGACATAGTTTTCCAGAAATTGGGGCATTTATATGGGAGGTGGCAGAGAAAATAGAGGATTTTATGTGGTTTTGGAATTGCTTATCAACATCTTTATTACTATGCTTTCTTTCAATTTCAAAGTCGATAGCTCTCATATGTTTGAAGGAGAAATATTTTTCTTGAATTTATAATATAGATATTCGTATGTGAGGGTGAAGAAGGAGTGTAGCCAAGCTGATAATTTTTTAGTATTTATTGCATTAGTAAGGAACAAATTCTGGCAAAAATTTAAGCTTACGCTTTTTCTAGTTTTAATGGAAATCGATATATTGCATTTACCAAAACTATGCATTTATATGGGAGGTGTTTGAAGGCGTGTACGGATCAAAAGAAATTTTTTCGTGGTTAATAATATTTCTGTTATTAAACTTTCAACAAAACTTCATGTCGATAGCTTTGACAGTTTGGAAGAAAAACAATTTAAGTAAAATTTAAAAATTTTGTGAATTTAATAATGGATAAGGAGTGAGGTGAAATGGATGATTTTCTGAAAACTGGTTGCAATTATAATTGAATTGATATTAGCAAAAATTTGTTCATTTAGCTTCGCTAGCTTCACTGAAAATCGAATATATATATTTTTGAAAATTTAGCATTTGTATGAGTGGGGGCAGAAGGAGTGATGGAATCGGACAACAAATTTCAGCGTGATAGCTCGAAGGGTGCGAGAGTTATGTTGTAGACAGACGGATAGACGGACAGACGGATAGACGGACAGACGGACAGACGGATAGACATACAGACAGATAGACCGAAGATCACTCGGAATCGAAGTTTTTGAGTGATAAAAAATATTTCTGTGCCCTTGGCGGCTTTGTGCGAGCATTATTTCTTACCATTACAAACTGTAAGGCAACCACAATATACTCTTAAATTTCATCTAGAGTATAAAAATTCTTAATAGTTTAAGATACTAACTGGTCGAATACCTTCAAAATTTCTAGCCTCTCCTATGCAACATTTTTTTTCGAACATTTTTAAGGATTCAATAACCACCATACCGTTAAAAGCTATCAACTTCAAATTTTAAAAATATTTGAAATAAAGCTGCATCAATTGTTTTAAAATTCCTTCTCCCATTACACCCCTATCATAGAAAAGTATGATTTCGACCAATTTCAATAAATCAACTAATAACCAAAAAATTTAAAGCTACAAATTTGAAATAGTGTACGAGCACTTTACAAGAAAACCAAATTAAACAGCATTTACATCCACCCAATCCTCCTCTCATAAAACCCAAACTTGCATAAATAGATGAATGAAATATTGATTATATGTACTGGAGCTATTAATCGTATTCGCAATATAGTGTAAAACTGATAACAGTCCTGCCCTGCCCTTTCGCTTAGTCTTCCCGAACCTCTCTAACTTTCCACGCATCCTCAACTTGGCCCAAGAATAATAAAGATCGACTTGTTGACAGTTTATGTACAGGGTGGGCAGTTAATTGGTTTCTTTTTAAATCATAGGTTATTTTGACACTGAAAGCTGTTTTCCGCTCGAAACCTTAACAGAAAGTCAGTATCATACCTCTGCAAAACGAAATAAGTCGTTTTACACTTGAATAACGTTGGGAAATATTGAAAACTTATTTGCAAAGTGAGTGAGGTGTAGCCTAAACAGTGCGTTTTTTGGCGTTTGGCGATGTCAATTGGCCGCCTCGGATCTGCGATTTGACCCTTTTGGACTTTTTTTCTAGGGAACCGTGAAGGACCAATGTTATTCCAACAACCCAGAAACGATTCAAGCACTTAAGGCTAATATCATTCAAGCAATCCGTGAACTACAGCCCAAAACCATCGACATGGTCTTGGAAAATTGGAGTGACGGAATGCGCTACTGCGAAGCCAGCCGAGGCAGCCACTTGAACGAAGTTCTATTTCATCATTAATGGGAATGTTTGCTCTTACTAATGAAGCCATAATACATGGAAAAATTTAATTTTGTTCATTTTATTGCATTTTTAAAAAGAAACCAATTAATTGCCTACTCTGTGTATTGATTTTAGATGCCTCTGTAAATATCTCTCAACCCTTTTGCCACTTTCCATACAAACGTCGCTGTTTAGTGTTTTGTGTTAAAGCAAATTTCAAGACAATTATGCTTTAGTTCAACTTAATAGCTATACTTTTATACGGAGGTTCCTAGTATTTAAGGAAGCTTTAGAAAGAAAGTATACGAATTCCGGATGTGAACTCCAACGACGAACCTTGGAATACAACTGGACAGACTAAAATAGGAGTTGTGAATCAAATGCGGAAGTGGCATGGGATCGGTCACACTTTGATGGAACTAAAGCAAATCATCACCAAACAAGCTCTGGATTATAATCCTCAAGGAGGATGCCGGGTTGGTTGACCATGGCTCGCTTTCAGTTGAGCAGGTGGCGAGAGGAATGCACCAGTCCTGTTTCTTTCCTATGCTCAAAAAGACGAGGTCCTAACAATATAGAGAGTTAAATATATATTTTTTTAAATTCCATTAAACTGGCCAAGAATGAAAAATACAACGTAGCACGTTGCTGTTTGACAAACAACTGAATCTATTTGTTTCTTTGAATTGCATTCAAACCACATAGCTCAGACTATACACATTATAATATCCTTTGGAGACAATGAAGAAAGATTTTTACCCCGTATTTGTTCTTTCGAAAAAAAAAATGAATAAAAGAACGAACTTATTTTTGAGAGATGCTGAGTATTGTCTGGACTTGTGTTTTGTTCACTTAACACCATCTTCAATCCCCATACAATTATTCTGTTGCTCTCTTTTCAATGTGTTATTCGTTTCTATTTATTTTTTCGCCATTATTCTGAAATGGCGGTTGATAAATTAAAAAGTAAAAGATTCCTGATTTATGTACACTGGAAACCCTATTCGGGGTGACTACAACATCACGATAAAGTGAAGGCAAAATGGAGTAAAAAAAAGCAAGCCATAGAACAAACAGCGACGAAACATCACACAAGAAGAAAATTTGTTGAACAAAACTCTGATTTTATATTGCAAACGTTTCGTCCTAAAATTTCAATTTGCAGCCCATTTATCAGAATAATTGAACAGTCCTGACAGGATATGCGTTTAGAATCCAAGACATTAATGCCATCTACAATGCGTGTATATCTTCCATTTAGGATTATAGCACACTTGCTAGATGGTCATGGGATATCCTGTCTTTAGATGAAGATATGTCTGCATGTGTAGCTTATCCGTACGTAAGTTTTGAATCTGAAGTCTGAACGCCTATTGTCTTAAGTGCTCTGATATGGGGCATACTATCAAAATTTAATGCCGCCATGAGCTTCGAAATTGGTATGCGAGCGAACCTTTTAAAGGGCTTGTGAATTTTACGACATCCATAAATTTGGCGGATGTGAGCGAAAATATTTCGATGGAGGCCCGGGCCTATGGAAAATTAAAATCCTTGAGAATGTAAGTAGTTTGTAATTTATGGTCATGTAATGGCTTTAGGTCGTTTAGACGAAAGGGTAGGAAGAATAAAATTCACCGTGCAAACGTTACCACTCAACTGAGAAGACGAGTAATACAAAGTACCTGGTTCCCAATTTCGGTCAACCATTAACCAATATTCAATGGCGCTTCAGCTCAGGTCCTGGAATTCTACCTTCAATTTTCGATTTAATATTTGTATGGACTGCTTGTCGGACTTTCTAATAGTCCACCTAAGCTGCGTACTAGGCTGTACCCGGGAATAAACTCGAAACTGAATTATACGCTATTCATAATCTACACTTCGGTAGCGATATTTGTGGTTTAACGAGTCTTATGTCATTCAGATTCAACTGTTCTTTTAATCAATTTAAAGCCATTTCCAAGTGAATACTTTACTTTATCTTACAGCAATTCGAATGAGAGACAATTTAAATAGCTCTACACTCTTTTTAATAAAATGTTCTATCCCTTGAAATTGTGTTTACAACAAATCGAAAGTGTTCTACGATGTACATATATATAGCTCTTTGCAACTTAAATTCAGGAGCTACGTGTTCTGAATATTCGCTATACAAGGACGATGAATAGCGATTGCAAAATACCCAACAAAAATAATTGAGCCAAATATTTAATTAGACTAGCGAAATTCTGGAGCTTAGTTAGGACTTGAATTTAGGGCTTTGTCGCGAACAGAAATTCTAAGAAATTAAATTAAATTAAATTAAAAAGGACCAGAAAAATTTTTTTGTTTGTTTGGTCCACTTAAATATTTTATTTCTTACTCATAATCCTTTGATGTTAGAATACAATTCGAGCTTTATAATATAGCTAGATCCGAAATCGTTTTAACCCCTGTGAAAAATTCTCGAAGCGGTAAGGTCACATCAAAATGTGTGTTTGGATCATTATACCGTGTCGTATAACACTGAGAGGAGTCTTATACGTTTTTGTAATCCCTGTTTGGAGAATTTTCTCAGCTATGGAGGAGACGGCATAGATGTCGTTGAAATTCTGAACACGATCTTGATAAGCTTTTTGTCACATAGAGTCACGTCGTTTTTTATTCGACTCCTTTCTTGGTAATGTTTGGCCAAGGAGTCCCTCTCGTTGGGTGCGACGACTTTGAAGCAAATGGTTGATATGCTACTTTTCGAGAGATGGCTGCTAAATTGCGACTTGGATAAAAAAAAAACTGGAATTATTAACGTTCCGGCAATTCAAGAGCTTATAAGGAATACCAGTGAAATATTGCAATAAAACGATTCAGAGATTTTTCCTTTTCGATGAACGTTTTTCGATTATTTATTCTGGTGATGATTTGATCTTGATCTTTTCGATGTGTTATTCGTGAATATTTTTTTTATGGAATTTATGAATTGAATTTTTATGCAACTATAAGATAAAGATAAATAAATTAATGTTAATCTAGTGAATTTCTACGATTGAAGGTCCTTAAATTTATTACAAACCGCCATAGTGGAGAGTAGAGTAAAACTGTAGTGCATGGGGCAACCTAGTAGGTAGCGAATTGGTCCACAATGCAAAGGTCGTGAGTTCAAATCCCGATCGACATTTAATTCTGTCATGCTCCCTGCGGCCAGGAATCGGTACAATATATACCGACAGGACAAAGAATGCTCGCCGTCTTCAAAGTTGGATGATGATGATACTAGTATCGACGGTAGTCGAAGTTCGATGTTTGCGCAAAATAAATTCATCTAGTTTTTGGCATAATTAATTGGGATTTAGTTATATACAAATTCTCAACTCTTAGATATAAGTTTCATTCGTCTCCCACAATTTTTGATTTTCTCGTTGTACATAAGACAAACAGCAATGGACACGAATAGAAGCTTTGGAGATTGTTGTTGTTGGTTTTTGTCTTCGATAAATACTTTCAGTATGCCTTCGCACAATGTTAGGCATACTTTAATTTCCATTTCCATATTTTCAGCCTAAAAGTTCAATGCAGTGCAATAGATCTATCGGTTCTCGTCCGATTACCAAGGACGAGCAGCATAGGATGCGTGTAGTACTGAGATGCGATCCCGCTTGCATGTTCCCATTTAATTTTACCTGCCTTAACGGTAACATGGACTCATGATTTTTGGTTTATGCCATAAAGGCATAGTACATTTTTAATAATATAAGTTTCATACCCCTCCTTATACAATAAATAAAAAAGAGGTCTTAATTTTAAATTCCCACATCTGATATATATTAATCGGTATCGGTGTAAATTATTTGTTGCCGTTAGCTTTGTCTTCAGATTTTAATACTTTTCTTGGTGACATTATATCTGGTCCAATAAAATTTGTTTCTGCGCCATTTTTCGCGAGGCGGTCTGCCACATTAATGTTACTTTGCTCCTTTTCCCAGGATGATTAGGTTTTTAGGGTGGTCCCAAACAATCCTCGATCCGGTGTTTGTTGAATGGTAGAGCTTTGAGAACTGCTTGACTATCCGTTAAGATATAGATATTTTTATTGCTATGAGTCTCCTAATATTCTTTTAGATGCATAGCTCCATTGCAATAAGTTCGGCTTGGAAGATTGTGACTTCTTTACCAAGAGGTTTTGAAATCGAAAAACTAGGACCTTGTATTCCGGCTGCAGTCTCCTCAGAAGTGCGCTACCAGATGGTTGATCCCTCTTCCATTTCAAGTAGCATGGATTGCCATTCCTTGCGTTCTCTGATTATTACTGTGAATGAGGTTTCAAAGTTGAATTTTGTCGGCATAGTGTCAAACAGTGTTGAGGTTGGAACCTCAATTCCCGGATTTTTAAAAATTTCGAGGTTCCCTCTAAAATCCCCCCGACTTGTATTTGTTATCTCTCAGTATTCGTAATACCACTTTGAAAGCCTCATTTTTTATTTGCAGATGTATCGGAGGGATGTTGAAGAATATTTTCATGGCTGTAGTAGGACAGCTTTTCATTGCACCTTTCATACAAAGACACGCTAGTCTATGAATTTTTTGTAGTATAAGCTGTGCTTTTTGTTGTAGTATTTTAGCCCACCAGACTGTTGATCCATATGTGGCTATTGGAAGGATGATTTTTCTATAGAACCAGTAGATCATCTTCTGACGAATAAGCTTTTGCAAGCCCATGATGCCTTTAATGTTTTGGCATGAGTCCATTCTATATGGTTGCTCCAGTTGAGTTTGTTATTAAGTATAACACATAGATGTTTGGCGAATACCAAGGTGGATTCAGAACCGGACGATCTACAACAGACCAGATACGGCAGTGTCGACTTACGGCAGTATCGCCTGGAGAGTACTGTACAAAATCATGCTTGATTTTGGAATCCTCCCGAAACTAGTCCGAATAAACAAGACTAACAATGATGAACACTGAATCCCAAGTGAGAATTCAGACCGATTCCACAACCAGCTTTCGAAAAGAATGTGGTTTAAAGCAGCGAGATGGTCTATTCCCCTATGCTTTTCAACTTGGCACTAGAGTATGTCCTCCGAAAATTTCTAGTCGATACCAATAGGACACTTCTATTCAAGTACACCGAACTAACAGCATACGCTGACGACAGTAACATCCTAGCAAGATCCTTCTCTATTGCTTCGGAGGTATTTGTCAATCTTGACTCTGCCGCAAAAGAAATCGGGTTGCTCATTAACGAAATCAAAACCAAAGTAATGACGAAAATAAGAAAAAAAAAACAATAACGTCTATCAGACAAAACACAAAAATTGCGGAACATAATTTGGACGCACCAAGTTAACGCATTCAAAAGGAAGGTCCTCCGAAAAATTTTGGGACCTGCGAAGGAAGGAACTAAATGGTGAATAAGATGCAACCATGAGTTGAATGAATTGTACGACGAGCCAGAAGCTTCAAGCTACGTAAACTGTAGTGGGCTGGCCATGTAGAGCGAATGGAAGACATAAGAATCCCCAAACGTGCTCTTAAATATAAAGCTAGTGGTAACCGGGGAGTGGGCAAACCACGCCAGCGACGGGAAGATTTGTTTGATGAAGACAGCAAAGGGATCTTAAAAGTTAACCGCTGGAGGACGCGGTCTTTGGGTCGAGACGATTGGAGGCGACGAATTCAGGATGCCAGGGCCCGATTTGAGCTGACGCGACATTAATTATCCATCTACTTGAAAATTTGAAAAATATCTAAAGATTTATACGCTTTTGCATATAGTACTAAACATTCTCGCAATTTCACAAACCAAACTATGCATTCACAACGAACGTCCGCAATGGTTAGCCATTCAGATCAGTCGGACCAGCGAAATCCCACCTTTACTTGTTCTTCAACCTTAGAAATCAGCTAACTTTTAGTTTTATCCATTTACGCCAAGTTCAATCGTATTAAGTCATTCTTCGAACTATGATCATTGGTAAAAAATTCATTAAAAGTGGCAGAGAACACATGTTATAAAATTTTAAAGCGTGCTGAATTCGAACATGATTGGAAACGTCGATGTAAGATCATTGGGCATCCCAAAAACTCGAGATCTTTCTGGTCATTTGTGAAATCGGTCAATCATAATTTCGTCAAATTTTCAACACTTCCTCTCCTCGATGGTGACTGAACCCTTGTGGTTCCTGTTGAAAAAGCAAACCTTTTAGCAGCAATTTCGTTAAATACTTGAAGTTTCGGCGACGATTTCAGGAGGCCAAGGCCCGAATTGGGCTGTCGCGCCATTGATGGTTGATGTTGATGACTTGAAGTTTCCACCTCATCCTCTTTACTTACCGGACTCTGGCTTCTCACTGTCACCAGTTTATTTTCGATCTATGGTTATTTCTAAGATCCTACAGAAGCTTAATACTCACAAATCTGCTAGGCTGGACGGCATCCCCTCATTATCCTTAAAAATTGCCTCTCTTGCTAAACCTCTTTGTAACCCCTATCATTTTTCATACTCTCCAGGTTATTTGCCTCTGATGTGGAAGTTCACGAATGTTCAGCCAATTCCAAAGAAAGGAAGCAAAGCGAACCCCGCTAATTACCGTCATTACCTCAGTGTTTGCAAAAGTAACGGAAACTGCTGTCAATCGGAAGATAGTCAACTTTCTCGTTGATAAAAATCTCACTCATTATCACCAACATGGATTTCGCTCAGATCGTTCTATAGACGATTTCCTGGTCAACCTTACCGAGCGTTGGAATTCCTGCATCCACAATTTGGTGAAGGTCAAGTTATTGCTTTTGACATTGCTAAAGCATCTGGCAAAGTTTGGCACAAAAGTCTCATAGCCAAGCTAAAGGAATTTGGTCTCAACACTTCGTTTCTTCAAAGGATTGGGAGTTTCCTCTTCGTACACTCTATTCGAGTCGAACTAGATGGCGTATCTTCTACACCCTTTCCCATTGATTCTGGCTTCCCTAAGTTTTATCTCCCACTCTCTTTTTAATCTTCATAAATACCTTTCTGACGTTTACTCTCAATCCTATTTACTGTTTCGCAGATGACAGCACTTTAGAAAACATCTACCAGTTTGACTCTCCCGCGGTGGCACGTCCGACATCAGTGGCCTCATGCCGTAATGAGCCAATACAGTCATTGAACTCTGCCCTCAATTTAATCTTGGAATGGGGCAGAAAAAATTGAGTAGAGATAATTCCTTAAAAACGCAGTCCTGTATCTATCTATCGTCGTCATTCGAACGGTAGCCAACTTTGGTCGCTAATATGTCTCTAAAAGGCGTACAGATTTCACCTTCAGGATAGTTTACTTTACTAGGTGAAAGATTCAACAATTGCCTTGATTTGAGCCAACACATCTACGAAGTCGCTTTTGATGCTTCGTTACGTCTGGGTATTCTGAGGAAGTGTAAGAAATACTTTTCTGCCTCCGAACTAGGTATGATATGTTCGGCTACGTCTTGACTATAACTCGAATATTTGGGCAGGGGCCCCAAAATCATACCTTGCTTTGCGCGACCGTATTCAAAAACATGCATTCCGATTAATTGGAGATGAGGCTACATCGGCCTCGAGAGACTCCTTCGAGCTTCGTCGAAATATAGGTGCACACTACATTTACTATTAATATTTCCATGGTAAACACAGCAAGGAACTATAAGCCCTAATAACCCTTCTATGTAGTGCCCACCGAAACAGTCGCCGAGCTGCATACTCCCACGAGTACACTCTGAAGCCCTCGCTGTAAAGAACAGTGAAATTTAGGCAGTCCTTCATCCCTCGAACGACACTGATGTGGAATTCATTACCAGACAATCTCTTTCCTCTTTTCTCCTATGTTACCCTACTAATTTGCCACTATCCACTTGTTTTCCCGTACCCAAGTCGACTTAACTGTGCATCGCGCATTAAAGGTAACCCCATAAATTATTTTCGATGACTGTAAATAAAAAAAAATCACTTATAAGTCTAATAATCGTTTGGCAAACTATAAACGGTAAGATTTTTGGATAAATTCTATGATTTTTTGAATAGCTTGATAGAAATTCATGTTCCTAGGTAGAAAATGTATCCACTCTTCTTGGGTAACCCCTAGCATAAATAATTGCCATTCTCAAAAAAAAAAAAAAGAAATTCAATCAATCAAATTCCTGTTAAGACCCCCTATAGGGGCATAGGACAGAAACAACTCTCTTCCACAAGGCGCGATCCTGCGCATCGGCTTTAAGCTGTTGCCAGGACTTGTTTATTCCTCTGGCCTCCTGCTCAACTGCTCGCTTCCATGTGTTACATGGTCGACCAACCCGACGTCTTCCTTGAGGGTTATAATCCAGAGCCTGTTTTGCAATGTTTTGCTCTGGTTTCCTCAAAGTATGACCGATCCACTGCCACTTTCGCCGTTGAATCTCAATACCTATTTTAGTCTGGCGAGTTGTACTCCAAAGTTCGTCGTTGGAGATCACTTCTGGCCAGAATATTCCTAAAATGCGTCGGAGGCATTGGTTTACGAAAGTCTGTAGTTTCTTGGTCCATAGACGGTCCCAAGCCCGAGTTGAGAAAGGAAGAGGGAACATGGAGTTAACCTGAATGGCCAGTAACACCAGTGCGTCTCAGGAAGTAGGCAAAAAGTATGACATAGTTGGACTTGCAGCATAGCTGTGAGAACTCCAGCATGTCATATTTAGCTCAAAACTCCCACCCTTTTTCTACTAGGGTGTAATAAATAAGTAGGACCGGTCCTCCAGGTCGGGGGTTGGGCGAGGCGCCGACAACGCATCACCGGAAAAAGAACACTGTCCAGAAACCTGAAGAACATCCTCGGAAAGGATGGACTCAACGGCAACGACCCCGCAAACGAAAAATGGACTACTCTATTGGATCTTGGAATGTTCGATCCTTATTTAGGACAGGAGCTCTGAAAGAGTTTCTCGAAGAAGTGGCAAAACACAACATCAACATAACTGCCATCCAAGAAACGAAATGACTCGGTCGCGAAATCATGGACATGAGATCACACACAATCTATCCAAGTGGAAAATTGTCGGGAAGCAGAGAGTTTGGAGTCGCTTTTGTCGTTGACAAAAAATTTAAACAGCAGGTCACGAGCTTCAAACCAATAAGTGAAAGATTGTGTGCAATCCGAATAAAGACTAAATTTTTCAACACTTGGTTGATCAACGTTCACGCACCAACAGAAGACAAGGACGATGTAACTAAAGACGAATTTTATGCCACCCTAGAGACAACCTATGACTCACTGCCCTCGAATGACCTAAAAATTGTCTTAGGGGATTTTAATGCAAAAGTCGGAAAGGAGGAGGCTCATAGAGGAACAACAGGAGGGCACAGTCTCCATGACATAACCAACGACAATGGCCAACGTCTTATTGATTTCGCAAGCAGCAAAAATATCATAGTAAGCTCTACGTGCTTCCCACATCGCGATATTCACAAACGAACGTGGGCATCACCAGATGGTCACACCTTCAACCAAATAGACCACGTTCTTATTGAGAAAAGGGCTGCTTCCAGCATACTTGATGTACGAACTCTCCGCGGTGCGAATTGTGACTCTGATCACTATCTAGTCAGAGCTAAGTATCGATGCAAAATAGCTTGTCGTGGGTATTCGAAAACGAGTAGAGCTCGCAAATTCAATGTCGACAAGCTTAACGACGAAACGGTGGCGCAGGCTTACATGCTAGCATGTAATAAACACCTGACACCAATATATGAAAATATCCAAAATATGCCAGTGGATAATGCGTGGATGAAAATACGAGACGGCATCAAATCCTCCGCGGAAGAGGTATTAGGATATCAAGCACGGCGAAAAAGTAATGATTGGTTCGACCAAGAATGTCGCGACGCAATAGATAGAAAGAACGAAGCTTAAAAAATTTTTACTGAACGACCAACACGAGCCAAAAAAGAAAGATATGACGAGCTTAGGCGATATGCGAAAAAGACCTGCAGACGAAAACAAAGGAAGTACCATAATGACAAGATACAAAAAATGGACGACGACATGAGAAAAAATAATACGCGGGACGCATACGCCATAGTAAAAGACTTGAAAAAGGGATATAAACCAAAAACCAGTCTCTGCAAAGACGCAGAGGGCAATATCATCAGCGACACAGAAGAAATCAAAAGGAGATGGGCTTCATACTTCGAACATCTTTTGAATCCCATCCCAGTAGCACCGATAACGACAGACAACATTTCAATTCAAGCCTCAACTGACGAAGATGAACCATCATCGACACCACCCACGCTTCCTGAAATCAAAGCAGCCCTATGTGACCAAAAACGAAACAAAGCGCCGGGAATTGACGAAATACCAGTTGAACTTCTGAAAAACGGTGGAAACTGTGTCGCTGAAATACTGCACAGCATGATATGCAAAATTTGGACAGAGGAAATCATACCCGACGACTGGCGAAAAAGCATTATATGTCCAATTTACAAGAAAGGAGACAAACTCTGCTGTGAGAACTACAGAGGTATATCATTGTTGTGTACGTCCTATAAAATACTGACAAAAATAATTGAACGTCGTCTTAAGCCCTATACTAATCAAATAATTGGCGAATACCAAGGCGGATTCAGAACCGGACGATCTACAACAGACCAGATATTCTCGGTGAAACAGGTGCTTGAGAAATGCTGGGAATATAACACAGACGTGCACCAAATATTCGTAGATTTTAAACAAGCATACGACAGTATCGATAGGAGCGTACTGTACCAAATCATGCTTGACTTTGGAATTCCTCCAAAACTAGTCCGACTAACAACACTCACAATGACGAACACTGAATCCCAAGTGAGAATACAAACCGATTCCACAACCAGCTTTCGAACGGAATGTGGTTTAAAGCAGGGAGATGGTCTAGCTCCTATGCTTTTCAACTTGGCACTAGAGTATGTCGTCCGAAAAATCCCAGTCGACACCAACGGGACACTACTATTCAAGTCCACCCAACTAGTAGCATACGCTGACGACATTAACATTCTAGCAAGATCCTTCCCTAGTGCTAAGGAGGTATTTGTCAATCTTGACTCCGCCGCAAAAGAAGTCGGGTTGCGCATTAACGAAAGCAAAACAAAAGTAATGACGCAAACAAGAAGGAGAACGCCAATCAGACAAAACATAACAATTGCGGAATATAATTTGGAGAGTGTGGACAACTTCATATATCTTGGGGCTAATCTAGCAAAGGACGGTAATGAAACAGACGAAATCAAACGACGGATAATACTAGCAAATAAGACGTATTATTCGGTACTTCCAATAATGAAATCCAAGAAAGTGCACAGGAACAATAAGCTGCGGATTTATAAAACTATTATACGACCTGTGCTCTGTTATGGCAGCGAGACGTGGACATTAACGCGAACTTCCGAAAAAGCAGTTAACACATTCGAAAGAAAGGTCCTCCGAAGAATTTTGGGACCTGTGAAGGAAGGAACGGAATGGCGAATAAGATACAACCATGAGTTGTATCAACTCTACGACGAGCCAGAAGCTTCAACGTTCATCAAGCTACGTAAACTGCAGTGGGCTGGCCATGTAGAGCGAATGGAAGACAGAAGAATCCCCAAACGTGCTCTTAAAGGCAAAACGAGTGGTAACCGGCCAGTAGGCAAACCACGCAAGCGATGGGAAGACTCGGTTGATGAAGACAGCAAAGCCATTTTAAAAATTAGCAGCTGGAGGACGCGGTCTTTGGATCGAGACGATTGGAGGCGACGACTTCAGGAGGCCAGGGCCCGATTTGGGCTGTCGCGCCATTGATGATGATGATGTAGTTTCTTGGTAAGTCGAACGGTCACTTTCCACGTATTACAAACATGTAACTACATAGATTTGACGCATGCGTCAAAAACTCGCAGCTTTGTGCAAAGGGAGATCTCTCTTAACCTCCAGAAAGGGGAAAGGATACCAAAGGCCTGACGAGCTTTAAAAAAAAAAGAAATTAGCGGACGAATATTTTAAAGGTTCTAGGTTCTCATTACACTATTTCCTATTTGTAGCGCTTAGTTTTCAGGCAAAATCAGAAAAGCAGGGGGTATCCTTTCTACATTATTCCCGATAGACCAAATCGAACCCTGGACTCCTAAAGTTGTTGCCTTCAATCACCTCGATCCAAAAACATCCTCCAGGTGCTAATTTCAAAGTTGGCCTTGTTATCTTCATCATCAGGGTTTTCCCATCGCTTGCGTGGCCTGCTCGCCTCTGGCCCCTTGCTTTGTCGTTAGCTTGATTGAAGATTCGTCTACCTTCCATTTGCTCTAAATGGCCAGCCAACTGCAGTTTTCATACCTTGATGAACGTTGGAGCTTCTGACTCATCGCACTTACGATGACGGAACAGCTTACGTCAGGCTTTCGCTTCCCGTTTACAATGCCTTCATCCTTCTCGGTTCAGTGACCACGTCCTCCAGTTTGAAATTCTTAGCAGAGATTTGCTATCTGCATCAATAGAATCTTTCGTGGTTTCCAACTAGTCTTTGTCCATCGGCTTTGCCATTTAGTGTGCGTTTGGGAATTCTTTCGTCATCCATCCGACCCACATTACCAGCTCATTGTACTATATAACTTCTTGAATTTTATGATGGTAGAGACTTTTGGATTGTCGAAGATGGCACACAATTCCCCATTGTTTCGTATTCGTCAGATGCGGAAGCCAGGAGCCTTCAGCGCTTCATAAGGAGTTCTGGTTGGATCACCTAGTAGGAGTCTTTTTCGAGATCCTGTGGCATCACAGCGGACCATCACCTTCGTATTCTCTAGATCGAGTCTTCCCTCACATATCCGAAGATTCTTCTGAGAGCCTTTATTTCGAAGGCGGTAAGTGATTTTTTGGACGTATGAGTTAATGTCCACGTTTCGCTGGTATAGGATAGCTCAGATTTTATAAGCGTTTTATGTATCTATTTTCGTCCACATATTCTGGATGTTTTGAGATATTGGTGTCAAGTGTTGATCCAGTGTTGCCACCACTTTTCTCCACAGCTCTACTCGTTTCCGAATACCTAGCTCTAGATAGTGATCAGAGTCACAATTAGCACCTAAATAACACGCAGGCCATTGTCGTTTTGCATTAATTGGAGGTCATTTGAGGGCAGTGAATCAAAGGTTGTCTCTAGGGTAGATAGAGGGTTGTACGAAGGTCAGGAGGCTAAGGCCCGATTTGAGCTGTAGTGCTATTGTACAATAGATTCGAGACCTCAGTCCATTTTAGATTTCACCCCTTCCATTCCTATATTCTTTTGATATATTGCCAATCCAACACCCTTCATTTTGCATCTCACCTTGTGGTGTTGGATTATGCACCAATAGTATCGATGTAAATATATATCCTGGCTCCGATTGAATTCCAAATTAAGAGGTCGTAGGGATTTACTGTGTATCTCTCTCTCCGTCTTATTTTTAACAAATGCTGATATTGTCTTCCCCGCTGCTTGAAAAACATCATTTCTTGTGTCCACTCGTTAAAAATATGCTGAAAGGAATGTATCCAATAAGAGACCAACATCCGTTCTTTTTAGTTTTAATAAAATCTAAGAACTTCCTGTTACTTTCTCGAGATCGTCAACTAGCGTTTCGAAAGCATTGAGAAATCGTAACCAAGTCAATTGTATTTAAATCATAGCACTCTTCTAAGCTCAATATAAACCGTCCTCCCTAGTACCTTATCTTGGTTTCATTCCTTTCTATTAAAAGAATCTAGTTTGTTCATTTTAATAGTGAAAGTTCTTTCCGTGTTTGTCCATCTTTTAGTGTTTCCCAAAGGTCCATCGTAGGGCCTGTTCTCTTGCTGTTTTTCATTAATAATTGTCGATGACGTTAAAATTTTTAATTTGAAGTCTCTCCATTTGAAGTGAGTTGAACGTGCTGTTCCGTTGCTGTACCCTTAACGATCTTCTGATAAAGGACGATAAATGATTCAATCTTTCATAGTTTCAATTTGCATGGTGGTATATAGGTGAGAGAGGGACGGCGATTTCATGAAATTATAATTGTCTCATGGTAGGGTTTGCGGTTCCTTTCTTCAAAATCTTAGCAAGAGTAGTATGGAAAGGCCAAACCCTGATTACCGTATGCTCAGCTTAGCTCATGCAGGAACCCTATCCACCACTACAATTTGATTTGATTTTCAATTTGACTCCATCAACAAAGTAAAACTTTTTTTTATGTTAATTCTCAAAACGATTGCAATTTACATGCATTTAATTTTTGAAATTTTCATTTAAGGTTGCTACATATATCACGTATACTGTACCGAAACGTACGAGTATTTACACGTATCATGAATTTAAACACTGCTTAAAAAAATGTAAATATCTTGCTAAAATCCCAGACACATTTACTGCTTTTCGAGAACTTTTTCCAAGTGTTTTGGAAAAGAGCACCTACCAGATATACCAGGATCGACGAAAAAACAAACCTGAAGGATACTCCGGTGAATTACTCCGAAATAAAATAAACATCCCATTGCTTCCTACTTAAACACTTTATCCTATTGTAATCTACTCCCGCACTTTTGATTCCCAAGGAATCCTCGACATTTGAACATTTTCTTCCCTTATATACTTTTCAGAGCTTCCATTCTTTTCGTTTGTTTTTTTTTCTTATATTTTTCGTTCGTCTTTATTTTTTTCTTGGTCCTGGTGCGATAGCACCACTTTCCTACTTCGCTCATTCTTCATGGCTACGATTGCAGTTAAAGTGGCTTTCTCAAGCTTTGGCTTAGCGCGCGGTGTAAGTATATTATCCTCAAAACTGGATAAATTCTTCGCGCAATAAAAGTTAATTCAAGACGTTCTAGCAAACGAGCTGGAAAATTGTTCTTTGTCAAGTCGGTCGGTCGGATATGGTCTCGTACAGGACGATACGAGAAGATGGAAATAATATGGTTGTACCCATTTCAATGGTTTCATTTCTATTTAGTTTTTCCTTTTTTTTCGCTCTTGTATTTTTCGTATAGCAATTTTTTCTTTTTGGTGTTGTAAAGCGATGAGATATGGGGTTAATTTTGTCAGAAAAGTCTGGAATTCTTAATCAGGTGCTAAGGATAGAGAGGAAAATTGGGAATGAAAAGAATTGCTATGTTAACCATAGAGCAGCCATTAGTTGTATGGGTGCATAATTCTTTTTATGCATAAAAAATGATGTAAGAAATTTAAACAAAAGCACTAGTACGTGTTTTAGAAGCTAGGCAATGAAAAATGCATAGCTCGACTTTGATCAGAATTGAAATATAATAATAAGGAGTTTAAGCTTCAAAAAACGAGCACTGTGTAGAGTAAAATCATTGTCCATATTTATATCTTAGCCAGACTACAACATTAGCCAAATTTTATCTATGCAGAATAATGTGATGTTTTTTGCAAATTATTACCAGAAATTTGTTAATAATATGACAAAAAAATGTTATGAAAAAATTACAATTTTCTTGTTAAATCGAAATAGTCGTACTACTATGATATTGATTCAGGTTTCTACTTCTACAATGGCACTACAGGCCAAATTGGGACTTGTCCTCCTGACTTTCAGGTTTCGTAACATTTTATTTGTCATTGTGAAAGGGTTGTTAGCCCTTCGGACAACTCTCTATGTATAAATTTTCATATTCGTAGATTGAGGCATCTAAAGTATACGCAAGCAGGCAGTGTGCTGGAATTATGTGTCGACCGAGATTTGAGCTCACGACCTTCGCATTGTAGACCAACACGCTACTCACTAGGCCACTCCCTGATTCAGATTTAATTTAGTTCAATCGTTATTCACTATCGGATAATACGCATACATATACATAAATATAATTGTCCTTATTATTCATCGCGCCACTGTTTATCGTTCTTAGAACCTCTTTAGAAAATATCTGCCAACAAGTAGAGCGCAGCTTTCTTATTCTTGGAGCAAGTTGTGGATACACAGATAGTTGATATGCAGGTCGAGTGAATGTGGTTCTAGGGCAGGTCTGTTGTCAATTATCTAATACTTAGATGCGATAACGATCATATTTTTTTTTAAATATTTTTTTAAAAAAAAAATGCTCGCTATCTGCTTTTTTTTAATAATGGGTTGCGTTTTTCATGCTTGATTTTCCTACCGATGGCCCCACACCCGAACAATCATTTTTACACCACGACCTTAGTTTCGTCAGCACCTGTTCAAAAATATCACTTACAGCCTTGTCTTTCTCGGTTTTTTTTTCAAGGACTTTAGGACTTTAATACTTTGCTTTTAATATAATTAAGAATACTTGCATTTCGCTCAAATTTTATTCAGCTGAACCGAAAACCGTAGCCAATCAGATAGGTTATAATCGGATTTTACCCAAGTGCATCTCTAGCTTGTGTGAAGCACCCGCCCATTACATGTGGTTGAAGAAAAATCGACCTTACCTGAATTGAAAAACGCGAATTTCCAGTGCATAGCCAAAGTGATTCCTAATTTATGTGCTTGGCGGTACACACTTATAATGGTGTCACTACCGACCTAAGGTATTCCCAAATGGAGTTCGACTATTGCACATGTCGACATTCTCGAATGGATGTGCAATTTTCTTCGATTCCCGAGACTTATTTTTCGAGTGGCATAGCGTAGCGTGGCTGTGACATATTCAATTACGTCGAATCGCAGCATTGTCCTATGTCCTCGATTTCACATGGACTCGCCTGCCTTTGCCTTGAGATCTATCCGTTATTATCTGTTCTGGAATTTCAAGAATTACAAAACAAAACGTTTACCCATACTCGATTGTATGCGAAGAGGCGACCATTGCTACATCTCTGCGAAACAGGATACACTCACAGCCGAACTGAAACGCATCCCTTCTTCCGCCCTTGTGAATTTATAGTGGGAAAACTTCATGGAGGCTGCTTTGCCGCCCATCGTCATACTCTCAAAGTCACTCGCTTCAATTTCAGATATGGAGAGTGGTAGTTCGTAGTAGCAGCATTTTATTAGATGTTTCCGAAATTTTCTTGCCCATTGTGGTTACAGTGATAAGATTTATTGCTGACAGTGTGGTTTCCTGCTGGCATCAAAAACGATTATCGAAAAATAGGGTCAAATTGTTGCCTAAACTTTGATGATAGGGTTACTGAGTAAACGATGTCATCTAACTCGAATCGCCAGGATCAGGTTGAAGTTGAACTTTTTGATGGACGTGCAAATTAGGACTTAGCACATAATAAGTATTTTGCGGGAAATTTCGAAGTTAAATTGGCGATTTAGTCGTCGGAAATGGTTTTCTAGTATTGATTAGTGATTCGCGATTAGGCATATAATTAGCTATTGTAATACATTCTCCATGGTTGTTCGTATTGTTATATAAAACTAATCACATTAACTGGTTTTAAATAAAAGTTCATACATGACCTAGGGTCTCTGCTTGTTTGATAGAATCGCTTAGATAATAGCAAACATCGTCTTAACTTCAAATCCTATAGGAATATTTTGGTTAGGTAGGAGGTTCCGCGAAGGAGACCAAGGAATTTTTCGCCACAAGATTAGTCTCCAGAAGAATAAAAAAAAAAACAGCTTGACCATAAAAGGGTGAGCAAGAGCGTAAGTGGTGGTCGATTGGTAATAACGGTCACAGAGCGTATTGTGATCCGGTACATGACGTAGCATAAATTTTGTGAAAAGCCCACTGTAAATAACATCAACAGTTTACCTACTGAATCCTATCTTCACCTTCTAGCAGTGACCACCGGGTTTTTTGTTCAAAACAGCAGAAGGAGAAGGGTGAAGGCGAGTGTTCCCCGCTTCTAATCGGAAATGTCATCCAGACTGGCCCTCCAGTTTGGAGGTTGGGCGAAACGCTGACAACCCGGAAATAATTCGCATGTCCAGGAGCCCCGATTACAGCCTCGGATTGGACGGATCAAACGGCAACGTTAAATGGACTATTCTTTTGGATCTTGGAATGTGCGCTCAGTCCATCGAACGGGTGCACTGCAAGAACTTCTTCAGGAGATGCCTCGTAACAACTTCAGAATCCTTGCTCTCCAAGAAATGAAATGGCTCAGAAGCGAAGTTAACAATTGCAGACTTTGCAGATCTCACACGGTTTTTACCAGCGGCAAGCGAGGAAGCAGAGAATTCGGTATCACCTTTGTGATAGATCATGGATTTATCACCAGTGATTTTAAAACCTGACTGATACGAGAAACGGATACAACGCCTCGGATACGGACTGATTCTACGGTAACGATTTTTGGCATTTGAAAACGGACAATGATTGGCTTCTGGAACGTTCGAACATTGAATGACGGGGGAAGGGCTGGGACCACTCGGTCCTTGCACCGCCAATCAGTGATTGACCGTGAAGTGGAGCACTACAACATCCAAATCTTGGGCTTGAGCGAGGTCAGGTGGACAGAATCAGGAGAAGAACGAACCCCTAGCGGAAACACCATTCTGTACATTGGCCTGAAAGTGAAATCAAAAATGGCGTGGCGTTCATCCTCACACCGAGAGCGAAAAACAGTCTCATCAGCTGGGAAACAATCTCGGATAGGATTATCGTAGTCAGGCTCAGGACCAGTGTCAGAAACGTCACAATTCTACAGTGCTATGCACCAACTAATACCGTAACATCTGGTGACAAATAGGAGTTCTACAGGGTGTTTGGTACTCCGTGCATAACCTTGTAAGGGGTTATTCCTGGATATATTTTGAGCAAAAAATTGTTCTACGGAGATGGTCCATTTTCAATATCCGCGGAGATACAGGGTGACCAAGAAAAGTGTTTCCTACCTGTACCCTCACTCACTCAAAACGATATATCTTGAAAACTAATAATCGCATTTCAAATTGTTATAGCTTGTTTTTTAGGGAATCAAATTACCTTTCATTTGGTGTAATAGTCCGTATTGTACCTGTACCCAATCCTGAGGTATTTGCTTCAGACCACAAATTTTTGATACTTTGACCCTCAAAATTCTGTGATCAATGTAGTTTTTCTCAAAAAAACGCATTATAAAAATGTCATTTCAATGTTGTTGTTTTATGTGCCATATTATTGCCTACAAAAGATGCATACATACTTATGACTTAGATTTTCCCGTTTTCCAGGTAATAAGCAAAAATACATATGGCTTAAAAATAAAATATGCCATAAACCAACCCTCGTTCTAAAAAAACTACCTGAAATGTTGTTAAACTGAAATATTCTTTGTGTCCTTTAATTACTATTTAAATTATCGATGAATGTCCTTTAAGTAGTATTTAAATTATCGAGGAAATGAATTAAATTAAAATGAGTTTCAACACAACGACGCTGTCCGACGCTTGGCATTGCAGTTAAACGTCTCTACGTGGAAAGTTTGGAGTGTCCTCAAAGCAGAGCGGTTGCATTCCTACCACCACACACCAGTGCAGGAGCTGGTACCCATTGATTTGCCCAAAAGGATGGAGTTTTGCAATTGGCTCCTTGAACGACAACTAAGTGACGAGAATTTTATGAACAACATTCTTTGGACTGATGAGTCCCAATTCACCAGGGACGGTATCACAAACTTCCACAACTTACACACATGGGCTGAGAGCAATCCACACACAAGAAGAGAGGCATCATTTCAGCACAGATTCAGTGTCAATTTATGGGCAGGTGTGATTGGCGACGATTTTATTGGTCCTATTAGGTTTCCGCCTACCCTAAATAGTTCCAATTACTTGCAGTTTTTGACAAATGATCTACAAGAGTTATTGGATGATGTGCCACTGCAACGATTGGCTTCCATGTTTTACCCACACGATGGTGCTCCAGCTCATTACGGCCGACAAATCAGAGATTGGTTAAATTCCAATTATAGCAATCGCTGGATTGGTAGAAATGGACCGATACACTGGCCTGCAAGATCTCCTGATTTAACTATTATGGATTTCTTTGTATGGGGACGGATGAAGGACCTTGTCTACGCAACGGAAAAAGTAACGTTGCAGGATCTAAACAACAGAATCGATGCGGCAGCAACAGAAGTAAGGCAGCAGTTGAGGAGTATGAACACAAAGAGAACACTGACAAAACGAGCTTTAGCGTGCATTCAAAATGAAGGGAGCCATTTTGAACATTTATTGTAATTAAGGAAAATTGAAATAAACCATAAAAACCATTCTTAAGTTCTTTTAGGTCAAGTGGAGAGTGTTGATCAACCCATTCTTGCTTTTTTGACAAAAGTGCTACATTATTGGAATGATAATTTCTTCTAAACTATAAAACTTATGCAATGCAAGTGTATACATCTTTTGTAGGCAATAATATGGCACATAAGAAAACAACATTAAAATGACATTTTTATAATGGGTTTTTTAGAGAAAAACTACATTGATCCTAGAATTTTGAGGGTCAAAGTGTCAAAAATTTGTGTTCTAAAGCAAATATCTCAGAATTGGATACAGTAACAATGCAGACTATTACAGCAAATGAAAGGTAATTTGATTCCCTAAAAAACAAGCTATAACACTTTGAATTGTGATTATTAGTTTTCAAGATATAACGTTTTGAGTGAGTGAGGGTACAGGTCCGAAGGACTTTTCTTGATCACCCTGTATCTCCGTGGATATTGAAAATTGACCATCTCCGTAGAACAATTTCTTGCTCAAAATATATCCAGGAATAACCCCTTACAAGGTTATGCACGGAGTACCAAACACCCTGTATAGCCAACTGAATGCCACCTTCGAACGTGTTCCAAGAGGTGATATTATTATCATCTTGGGAGATATGAACACCTAGGTTGGATCAGACAAGACTGGACTAGAACACGTCATGGGGAGGCATGGTGACCCTTGGGTCGACTCGTCATGACCTTGGATTAAGAGTCGCAAAAATGGCGAATTATTTGTGGAGTTTTGTAATACTCGGCAAATGGTCATCGGAGGGACCCTTTTTGCACACAAGAGCCATCATAAAACATCTTGGGTTTCCTCTGATGGTGTTACTCAGAACCAGATCGACAATTTGGCTATAAATCGCTGATGGAGAAGCTGTCTCCTCGATGTTCGAGCGAAATGTGGCGCTCACCACTTGATGGTTGCCTGCTTGAGATTGTGTACAGCAACTATCCGACGTCCACAAATTCTTCAAATGCAGCAAGCTTAATGTGGATAAACTCTGAGATCCTAACAAAACATGCGAGTACACCACCATTCTACGCGAAAAGTCATCCACATTGGGCGAATATGAAATACGCACGCTGGACGCAAATTGGGAGGCAATCTGAAACACTTTTCTGACTAGTGCTGAAGAATCTGTGGAATATGTGCAAAGCGGTGAGAAACCCTGGATATCGCAAGACACACGGGACAAGGTTGGCGATCGGAAAAAAGCCAAATTGACAATCATCTCTCAACCCTATGTCAAACAATGAATGCCCGATCTGAGGCAGAACTTCCGCGATGCTCATATACAGCTTAAAGGCTGTTAGACGCGACAAGAGAAAGGCCATTGAAGATCTGGCCAACAAGGCAGAATCTGCGGCTTACCTTGGGGATATGGGTTCATTATTCAAAACAATGAAACAGTTGACGAACACGAATTTCATCGCCAACCACCTGGTGAGAGGTGTCAACGGAACTCTCCTTAATATGAGTGAACACCAGTTGCGGCGATGGAAGAAATACTTCTCTGATATCTTAAACATCTTGGCAGAGGAAGAGATTCCAAAAATAGAACAACTATCAAACATCAAACCGCAACAATCCTTTGTTAGGGAGGATCCCTCAGATGACGGGAAGGAAAGCTCCAGGTATAGACGGACTACCAACCGAACTCCTCAAAGCAGACCCAGAAATAAAAGCCGATATACTCCTCCCACTCTTTATTGGGGTGTGGAATGAAGGAAGATATCCGACTGAATTAAAGGAGTGCGTCATTGTGAAAATTCCGAAGAAGAGCGACCTTCGGGATTGTGGCAATTGGCGTGGTATATGCCTACTTACTGCCGTATTGAAAATCATGGCTAAGGTAATTCTCAGTAGGATTAGTGATTTTGTGGAGAGCACCCTCGAAGTCTATCAGGCTGGATTCTGTAAAGAGTTGTCTTGTATCGACTACATAAATACCTACGGATAATATTGGAGTAGTCAGCCGAAATGTGTTCGCCACTACATCTCATGTTTGTGGACTTCGAGAAGGCTTTGGACAACGTTAAGCTAGATTACACATGGAATGCTTTGCGTGGAAGAGGTATTCCAGATAAGGTCATAGCTATGATTAAAGAATCCTACGATGGTGCAAGGTATCGGGTCTAGTATAGAGGAGCGCTGTCCGAGAGCTTCCCTGTGCGAACGGGTGTCAGACAAGGCTGTATATCACCAGCCCTATTTCTGGTGGTAATAAATGACATCTGGAAAGCCGCACTGGAAGGTGAGGAAGGTAAAGGTCTTCAATGGAGACTATTTAATATCTTAAATCACTTTGATTATGCTGATGACGTGTGTTTGCTTACACATAGCTGTTCGGACTTAGAGTCAAATGTTCGCTCGTTGTATTCTAAATGCAAAGAGGCGGGACTAAAAATAAATGTGCTTAAGACCAAGTACATGTACATGGGTTCGAACGCAAGCTCACCCATTGTTCCTAACGGACAAGATGTGGAAGCATTGTCAGCATGAAAGGCAGCTGAAAAGGATGTTGAGGCTCGGCCAAATAAAGCTCGTCAGGCCTTCGGTGTCTTTTCCCCTTCCTGGATGTTAAGAGAGATCTCCCTTCGCACGAAGCTGCGAGTTTTTGACGCATGTGTCAAATCCGTGTTGTTATATGGTTGTACTACGTGGAAAGTGACTGTTCGACTTACCAAGGAACTTCAGACTTTCGTGAATCAATGCCTTCGACGTATTTTAGGAATATTCTGGCCAGAAGTGATCTCCAACGACGAACTTTGGAGTACAACTGGCCATACTGAAATAGGTATTGAGATTCAAAGCCGGAAGTGGCAGTGGATTGGTCATAATTTGAGGAAACCAGAGCGAAACATCGCCAAACAGGCTCTGAATTATAATCCTCAAGGAAGACGTCGGGTTGGTCGACCATGTAACACATGGAAGTGAGCAGTTGAGCAGGAGGCCAGGGGAATAAACAAGTCCTGGCAACAGCTTAAGGCTGATACTCAGGATTGCGCCTTGTGAAAGAGAGTTGTTTCCCCCCTATAGGGGGTCTTAACAGGAATTTGATTAATTGATTTGAGTTATGATAGATAATGCGTTAAAACAATTCGTAACGAAATTTATACCGATCAACGAACGAATCTAGCTAGGGTATAGCCTAGTAGGTAGTGTGTTGGTCTTGTAATGCGAAGGTCTTAAGTTCAAATCCTGGTCGGCGCAATATATAATTTCGGAACATTGCCTGCTTGGATATACCTTGGTCACCTCAATCTAAGAAAATGAAAAATTCGTAGAAAGAGGGTTGTGCGAAGGGCTAACAACCCTTCCGCAATAAGTAATGAAAAATGTTAAGGAACCTGAATATCAGGAGGCCAAGGTCCGATTTGGGCTGTAGCGCCATTGTAGTAGAAGTAGTAGAACGAACGAATCTGCTTAATCCACTTCAAGTTACAGTTCCTCAGTGTTTGGTTTATCAACTGCCATGCTCCTACAGAGGAGAATGATGATACTATTAAAGAAGAATTCTATGCCCGACTTGACAGCACTTTTGATGGGTTGCCATCCAATTAAAAGAAAATTCTAATAAAATTCAACGGTAAAATTGGCAAATTGGTTTTATAGGGGCGTAATAGGAGGGCATAGCCTCCATAATGAAACGGACGACAATGGCCAAAGACTTATTGACTTCGCCAGCAGTAAGAACCCAGTCATAAGCTCCACCTGCATCCCGCATAGAAATGTTCGCAAAATGACGTGGGCATCAGCAGATGAGGACACCTTCAATCAAATTGACCATGTTCTCGTCGAAAAAAGAGCTCTAATTCCGGACATTGTTAAATAGAACGACATCATATACTGAACCTTTTATAATTCCGAAAGATCCTGATGGCATTGATCCAACCTATGATGAAGTAGAGACAGCCCTACATAATTCAAGCTCAAACAAGGCGTCCGGAATTGACGAAACCCCTGCAGAGGTGGAAAAGAGCTCACCAGTTGAATATTTAAATTAATTGGTAAAGTCTGGACAACCGAAAAATTACTTAACGACTGGCGGAAAAGTATTATATGTCCTGTATACAAAAAGGTGACCATCTGCGTTGCAAAAAATACAGAGGGATTTCACTGTTCTGTACATGTTACAAAATTTTAATGAAAATTATTGAACGAAGACTCAGTGAATACGCATCGAAGAATATCAAGGTGGTTTTAGATCCGGACGATCGATAACGGACCAGCTATTCTCAGTAAAACAGGTGCTATCAAAATGCTGGGAATATGACATTAATATGCACCAACTGTTCGTCGATTTTTGTGAAGCATACGATAGTGTCGAACCTAATGCTCTTTAGAGAATAACGATTGAACTAGGTGTTCTAACGAAACTAATTCGGTTAATAAAAACCACGATGGAAAACAATGAGTGCCATTTTTATTTGGCTAAAAATTTACTAAAAATTCAAGACGAGTTGACACAAAACTTCCTAATGGGGACAGGTTTCAAACAAGGAGATGGTCTCGCCCGCTTGCTCTTCAACTTGGTGCTCGAGTATATCATCAGGAAGGTAACTTCAGTAACATCAGTGGACACAAGAGGTACACTACTCGTAAAATCTGTGGTGTACGCAGATGACGTGGATTTTCTGGCCCGATCAATACTTTGTGTTAAGGTGAGGTATGTCAGGAGTTGGATTCGGCAGCGGGTGAAGTAGGGCTCAGGGTCAATGAAGCGAAAACTAAATACATGACCCAGACATGAAGGACTGTCCCAGAGAGGCAGAATATTACTATGGGCGAATATAACTTCAAGCAGGTGGATGAATTCATATACCTGGGAGCCTTTCTCACAAAAGACGGCAAAGGACGACATAAAATTCAAAGTAGAATCACGATTTCTAACGAAACACTTTATGCGGTCCTCCCCATAATAAAATCAAGGAAGGTTCATCGAAACAATATACGACGCATCTACAGGATATGAATTCGTCCTGTGCTGCTATATGGATGCGAAATGTGCAGCTGACGCTGGTGTCGGAGAATTCAATCGACACGTTTGAGCGAAAAATTTTTCGGATGGTGTACGGAGCAGTTAAGGAAGGAGATGACTGGCGAATTCGATTCAACCATGAGCTCAACTATTTGATGACCCACCAGCATCTATAGTGATCAAACTACGCAAGCTGCAATGGGCTGGCCACGTGGAACGAATGCACGAGTAACGAATCCCAAAACAAGTGCTCAAGGGCAAAGCTCAAGGTAACCAACCGCAGGGGAAGCGACGAAAGCGATGGGAGGACTCAGTCAACGCAGATTGCAGATCGTTTCTCGATTTGTCAAACTGAAAGACGCGGTCGTTGGACCGAGCCAAGGAAGTGCACCCTGGAGGCCAAAGCTCGATATGGGCTGTAGCGCCATTGCATCAAGAGCGTAAGCGATACATTTATATTCAAAATTGTATGCGATAGACAAGGGACATTGACGTGGCTTATTAAGTGGAAATGAGAATTCATTAGAGGGAATTAACGCATCTGGTAATCATTAAAAAAAGTACTAATAACTAGTTTTTATTTTACATGAAGTTTATGGAATAAGGAGACTTAGTTCGCAAAATGCACTGGAATTAAATTTATGTCATCCTTTTTTCATCGAAAAATAACAAAATTACTTTGCAAAAGACATACAGAATTCCTCGAGGAATTTTCTCCAGTAACATAAAACTTTTCACTTGAACCTGACACACCGAAACACTAAATATGTTTGCCAAGATAAACAAGCTCAACTAAAAATTGTTTCAACTTTCAAGTGACATTTGTTTCTTGATAACTTCGCCAATTTTCGTAACGGATATCTTCAACTGAACTGAACTTTTCTCCTTCGAAAATTCATTTACCAGTCCGGACACTGAGACCAATTTCTTTTGCCAGCCAGCCATATTTAACAACATGGAAACAACGAAACATAAGACTTTCGTAGGATAAAAGTTTAACAAGTTGCGCGAGACCAGGATATAGTGCTCTTCTATGACTTTCCAATTGCTTATGACATCATGTCATATTCGATATAGAGTAGCGCTGTGTCAGGGATAATCGAACTCGAAAAAGTAAAAATGAAAAGTTAATCTTGATCTCGCAGACATATTGTTAATGATATCCTTTCAGACAATCTTAATAATTGTGCTATATATACCGAAAATATACATCATAGACTCAGAGCCAGTTCAAACGTATTTGTCTATGTCCATGTACAAGGGAGTGATTTCGGTATGTCCTGAAATCACATAAAAGACTATTCGAACCGAACTCACTTTACTTACAGGGTTGGTTAACATAAGAATCGCGTGCAAAATCAGAAAAATATGCAAATCACCTTTTAACAATATGTCTATGTCGGCTCGGTCTATTCTTGGAATTTTCAATTTCACACATGTTGAATTTGCAATTTTATGAATTTTATTTTGTAAATGCCGTTTCGTGTTTTTTCCATCCTTTTTTCGATTGCTTTCTACTTCATGTTTAAGACACTTCGTAGCTCTATGTGAATCGGAGAAGTAGAAATGCTTCAAGTGGGTAGATGAGTGTTTTCAAATACTCGTACATATTTTCCGAGGGTAAAGTACTCGCATCATTGAACGATTGCAAGTTAACGTTGGAATTCATTTTCTGAGACTCAATTGAAAATTTCTTGTGTTATATTAAATTCGCTGTGAAAGATGTTGCAAATATGTATATAAAACATAATAGAACTACGAAGCGATATGCGATACTCTAGATGAATGAAATTTTTTTTGATTCTAAGAAACTCTGTATGGAGAGTGGTAGAAGGGGTCACGGCATTGAACTAATTTTATCCTATCATGCTAGAATTGTTTTTATATACAAAATTTAAGCTTCACAAATTGAATAGGTACTGAGGAAATAAGTGTAATAAGTGTATAAGGTTTAGTGAAATCGTGCGGTTTGTATGGCAGATTTGTTGAAGGAGTGGGGAGTCCTTGATGATTTTCTCAAAAATAACTATAAGGATCATTCAGTTGACATGATTCAAATTGCAGAAAAGTAGCATTCATACTTATCAAGAAAATCGACATTTTGTAAAGTTTTGAAATTGTGTCATATTGTATGGGAGGGGATAGAAGTTTAGAGTAGGTTTCGTGAATGTTTTCACAGTGCATTTCGAATTGAAAGAAAACATTTCCGGATTCTACACTGTTACGCTTTATTATTCGTGACGTTTCGGTCTCTGCTGAGACCTTTATCAAATCAATTGTATAAAAATTATTAAGTCTTCCTCTTCCTTCTACCTCCTCCCATACAAACTGCACTTTTTCATTAAATACTCTAAGCAAATTTACTCAGTACGTGCCAAACTGATGCAGCTGAAATTGTGCATTAAACATTTATTTAGAAATATTCTTAACACCAAAAAATAAACTGCCAACAAGTCGGGCGAAACTTTATTATTTTTGGGACAAGTTGCGGATGAGTGGAAAGTCAATATGCAGGTTAGAGTGGTTAGGGAAGGCTAAGTGAAAGGGAGTTCTTGGGCAGGGCTGTTGTCAATTTAACAATATTTCATTCGTTTCTGCAAGTTTGAGTTCTTATGAGGGGAGGAGGAGGGGTAATAGTAAGAGAGGGTGGATGTTAATAGTATTTTAATTAATTGCTTGAATCACGTCCAATCTTCTCTGTATAGAATGTGTATCATAGACGAAGTTGCATAGAATTTTCATAAAATTCGGTGTATTTTACATTCACGAAACGGAACATTTGTATGGGAGGGGGTAGAGAAGGTAGGGGAATCGTAAAATTTGATATGTAGTTTTATTTTGCTTCTCTTGTGAGGTGCTTGTATAAAATTTCAAGTTCGTAACTTCTAGTTTGTTGGTTATTAGTTGATTTAATGAAATTGGTCGAAATCATGGTTTTGTATGGGAGGGGTAGAAGGGCAAGCGCGATTTCAAAACTTTTACAGCAACTTCATTTGAATTATTCTTATAAGTTTTTCTGCAAAATTTGAAATTGATAGTTTTTAAGAGTTAGCTGACAACTTATTTCTTAAAAATGCTCGAAAAAATAATTTTGTATGGGAGGGGATAGAGGAGGGAGAGGAATCGTAAGACTTGTGATGCAATTTTCTTTTTTTTCTGTTGTAAGATGCTCGTACAAAATTTCAAGTTCGTAGCTTTTAATTTGTTGATTATTAGTTGATTTAATGAAATTGGCCGAAATCATACTTTTGTATGGGAGGGGGTAGAAGGGCAAGCGCCATTTCAAAACTTTTAACGTCATTTCATTTCAATTATTTTTGTTAGTTTTTATTATTTTAATTATTTATATAAATATATATATAAATTATTTATATATTAATTATTCATCTAATAATTAATAATAATACTCATATAGATAAATATTAGTATCTAATATTTTAAGAAGTACAGTATAATATATATATAAATTAAAAAATAAATTAAATATTAATATATTATATATTAGTATGTAAAGATTATATATTAATAAATTATTTATATAAATATATATATAAATTATTTATATATTAATTATTCATCTAATAATTAATAATAATACCCCCGCAAGGGGGTAGTTGTAGTATGAGGTTTTACCAATTCCTGCAACTATCTTTGGAGTTAGCGACTCCACGGACCTGAGCTAACTATCCCCCTCTGGGATGGGGGCTGTAGAATTCACCCACAGCCAGTCCTGCTTGCCCTAAAAATGGCAAATGGACACTCACTGGATCATGGGCTTATCACCCGTGATCTTAAGACCTAAATGATACGAGAAATGGATACATCGCCTCGGATACGGACTGATCCTACGGTAACGACTTTTGGCATTCGAAAACGGACTATGATTGGCTTCTGGAATGTTCGAACATTGAATGACGGGGGAAGAGCTGGGGTTACTCGGTCCTTGCACCGCCAATCAGTGATCGACCGTGAAATGGAGCACTATAACATCCAAATCTTGGGCTTGAGCGAGGTCAGGTGGACAGGATCAGGAGAAGAACGAACCCCTAGCGGAAACACTATTCTGTACATTGGCCCTGAAAGTGAAGCCAGAAATGGCGTGGCGTTCGTCCTTACGCCGAGAGCGAGAAACAGTCTCATTAGCTGGGAACCAATCTCGGATAGGATTATCGTCGTCAGGCTCAGGACCAGTGTCAGAAACGTCACAATTCTGCAGTGCTACGCACCAACTAATACCGCAACATCTGGTGACAAAGAGGAGTTTTATAGCCAACTGAGTGCCACCTTCGAACGTGTTCCAAGAGGTGATATTATTATCATCTCGGGAGATATGAACGCCCAGGTTGGATCAGACAACACTGGACTAGAACACGTCATGGGGAGGCATGGTGACCCTTGGGTCGACGCTTCACGACCTTGGATTAAGAGACCCGAAAACGGCGAATTATTTGTGGAGTTCTGTAGTACTCGGCAAATGGTCATCGGAGGGACCCTTTTTCCACACAAGAGTCATCATAAAACATCTTGGGTTTCCCCTGATGGTGTTACTCAGAACCAGATCGACCATTTGGCTATAAGTCGCCGATGGAGAAGATGTCTCCTCGATGTGCGAGCGAAACGTGGAGCTGACGTGGGGAGCGATCACCACTTGATGGTTGCCTGCTTGAGATTGTGTACAGCAGCTATCCGACGACCACAAATTCTTCAAATGAAGCGCAAGCTTAATGTGGATAAACTCATAGATCCCAACAAAAAACGCGAATACACCACCATTCTACGCGAAAAGTCATCCACATTGGGTGAACATGAAATGCGCACACTGGACGCCAATTGGGAGGCAACCAGAAACACTTTTCTAACTAGTGCTGAAGAATCTGTGGGATATGTGCAAAGCGGTGAGAAACCCTGGATGTCACAAGACACATGGGACAAGGTTGGCAATCGGAAAAAAGCCAAATTGGCAATCATCTCTCAACCAGATGTCAACCAACGAACGCCCGACTTGAGGCAGAACTACCGCGATGCTCATATACAGCTTAAAAAGGCTGTTAGACGCGACAAGAGAAAGGCCATTGAAGATCTGGCAAACAAGGCAGAATCTGCGGCTTACCTTGGGGATATGGGTTCACTTTTCAAAATCATGAAACAGTTGACGAACAGGAATTTCACCGCCAACCACCTGGTGAGAGATGTCAACGGAACTCTCCTTAATATGAGTGAACACCAGTTGCGACGATGGAAGGAATACTTCTCTGATATCTTAAACATCTTATCAGATGAAGATATTCCGGAAACAGAACAACTTCCAAACATCCAACCGCAACAATCCTCTATTAGGGACGATCCCCCAGATAAGGAAGAGATAGTTTCCGCCATTCGGTCAATGGCGGGAAGGAAAGCTCCAGGTATAGACGGACTACCAACCGAACTCCTCAAAGCGGACCCGGAAGTAACAGCCGATATACTCCTCCCACTCTTCACTAAGGTGTGGAATGAGGGAAGATATCCGACTGAATGGAAGGAGGGCGTCATTGTGAAAATTCCGAAGAAGGGCGACCTTCGGGATTGTGGCAATTGGCGTGGTATATGTCTACTTACTGCCGTATCAAAAATTATGGCTAAGGTAATTCTCAATAGGATTAGTGATGTCGTCGAGAGCACTCTCGAAGTTTATCAGGCTGGATTCCGTAAAGGGTCGTCTTGTACCGACCACACAAATACCCTACGGATAATATTAGAGCAGTCAGCCGAAATGGGTTCGCCACTACATCTCATGTTTGTGGACTTCGAGAAGGCTTTCGACAGCGTTAAGCGAGATTACATATGGAATGCTTTGCGTAGGAGAGGTATTCCAGATAAGGTCATAGCTATGATTAAAGAATCCTACGAAGATGCAAGGTGTCGTGTCTTGCATAGAGGAGAGCTGTCCGAGAGCTTTCCTGTGCGAACGGGTGTCAGACAAGGCTGCATATTATCACCAGCCCTGTTTCTGGTGGTAATAAATGACATCTTAAAAGCTGCACTGGAAGGTGGGGAAGGTAAAGGTCTTCAATGGAGACTATTTAACATCTTAAGTCACCTTGATTATGCTGATGACGTGTGTTTGCTTGCACATACCCGTTCGGACTTAGAGTCAAATGTTTGCTCGTTGCATTCTAAATGCAAAGAGGCGGGACTGAAAATAAATGTGCGTAAAACCAAGTACATGCACATGGGTTCGAACGCAAGCACACCGATTGTTCTTAATGGACAGGATGTGGAAGAGGTGCAAGATTTTTGCTATCTCGGAAGCATTGTCAGCATGGACGGCGGAGCCGAAAAGGATGTTGAGGCTCGGCTAAATAAAGCCCGTCAGGCCTTCGGTATCCTTTCCCCTTTCTGGAGGTTAAGAGAGATCTCCCTTCGCACGAAGCTGCGAGTTTTTGACGCATGCGTCAAATCCGTGTTGTTATATGGTTGTACTACGTGGAAAGTGACCGTTCGACTTACCAAGAAACTACAGACTTTCGTAAACCAATGCCTCCGGCGCATTTTAGGAATATTCTGGCCAGAAGTAATCTCCAACGACGAACTTTGGAGTACAACTCGCCAGACTAAAATAGGTATTGAGATTCAACGGCGAAAGTGGCAGTGGATCGGTCATACTTTGAGGAAACCAGAGCAAAACATAGCAAAACAGGCTCTGGATTATAACCCTCAAGGAAGACGTCGGGTTGGTCGACCATGTAACACATGGAAGCGAGCAGTTGAGCAGGAGGCCAGAGGAATAAACAAGTCCTGGCAACAGCTTAAAGCCGATGCTCAGGACCGCGCCTTGTGGAAGAGAGTTGTTTCTGTCCTATGCCCCTATAGGGGGTCTTAACAGGAATTTGATTGATTGATTATGCAAAATTGCAAAGTGATAGCTTTGAAAAGTTAGGTGATAATTGATTTTTTAGAAATAGTCGAAAAAATAATTTTGTATGGGAGCGGGTAGAAGTTTTAAAGGTTTTCGACCAGTTAATATTTCGTATATTCAATGGTTTTTTTTAAATGCATTTTGCAAATTTTCAAGTTTCTACCTTAAAATTTCACTCAAAAATTTTCAGTTTATGTGTTTTTTTCAATGCACTTCAAACACCTTGTGCACTTTACACCGGGGGGGTCGGTTTATAACAATTATGGATCGAGTTGTTATTATTTTTCTATGTACATCAAATAGACGTATTCACATGCAAAATTTAAACTTTGTATCTTTCAACAGAGTCCTAAAAAAATCACTCAAAATTTTCGACATTTTTGCTTATCACCTCCCTTCCCTTTCACCTCTCAACTTAAAATTTTTACCAAAATTAAACATTATGTAGTTCTACAATCTGACAAATTGTTGATTTGATATCTGTACCTTTTTTTGAGATATAAGGATTCTTAATTTTGAAAAGTGCACCATTTTTTCAATGCTCCCTATTTCCCCCCACTACTATTATTTCAACATGTTGTATATTTTTTGGATTATCCTAGTATAGTTTAATATAAGTTTTAAGTTTCAATTACATAGCTTAAGAGATAGTTGAGATATTCATTTTTAAGTGTTTTTGTTTGCACCCCCCCTGACCCTTCCCCTTACAATAATTAACCATTCTCTAAGCTGATTCCAAAGGAACTATATGCCACACTAACGGTCCCGAAATATGAATTTTTTACGATAAGTAATTTCGAAGATATAATCATTTGAAAAAACAATTCGGCCGACAATTTGTTTTTGGCCCCCCCTTTTCGGACACCAATGGATAAAAAAATTAAATTATTTTTAAAAGTTGTCCCAGAAACCCCTCTATATGTGTGTTGAGTTTTAGCTTCCTAGCTGTTACCATGGTTGATATATTTGAATTCGTATTTTTTGGCTTAAGCGCTCCCCCCGCCTCCCCCTGAATCTGTACACCCCCAAAATGGGTATCCGCCTGAGATCCGCAACTATCTACAATCCTTATAAAAATGAACTTTCTATCTTGAAGGGTTTGGGAGTTAATGTGCGCTGAGCGTACACGTCGGCGTACGGCGGACGGCGGACGGCGTACAGACAGACGGATTTTTTTTTTGCATTTTTCGGCTAATTTAGTCATGAAACGCGAAAAAACCAAATTTCAGGGTAGCAATTTTTTTTTTTTCCAAGTCGATCACAATACTTTATTATTAAAATAATAAAGTAAAATTAGGCGATTAGCTTCACTCCTTCTACCTCCTCCCATACAATATGACACAATTCAACAACTTTACGAAAAGTTGATTTAACTGAAAAGTATGAATGCTACTGATCTGTTATGCCAAATAAATTATGTTTACAGTTATTTCTAAGAAATTTATTACTAACTCCACCCTCCTTCTACCACCTCTCATGCAAAGTGCACAATTTCACTTAACTCAATGCAATAAGTTTCTCAGTACCTATTAAATTTTTGAATCCTAAATTTTGAATAAAACATTTTGATAGCAACCTTATCGTGATGTGAAAAAATTAGTTCAATGTTGACACCCCCTCTACAACTTCCCCTACAAAATTTCTTAAAATAAAAAAATTTCTCCTTCATCTAGAGTATCACATGATTGAGCTTTATGCCCAATCGTAGTCCTGTTATGTTTATACTCTAGATGAAATCTGAGAGTATATTGTGTTTGCCTTACCGTTTGTAACGCTAAGAAATAATGCTCGCACAGAGCCGCCAAGGGTACAGAAATATTAGTTGTAGCTCAAAAACCTCGATTCCGAGTGACCGTCTGTCTGTCTGTTCGTCTGTCTGTCTGTCCGTCTGTGCGTCTGTCTACAGCATAACTCTCGAAAGCTTTGAGCTATAGTGCTAAAAATTTTTGTGTGTCATTTTTAGCAAAAAAGTAACTTTAAGTTCGTGAATGGGCTACATCCCCCCACTCCTTCTACCCCCTCCCATACACATTTCATGAAATTTCGAAATATTAAGAAATTGATTTTTCTTTGAAACTATTTAAGCTATTGACTTGAAACTTTGGTCAAAGTATTATAATATAGATGTCATTAATTTCACGGAATATTGACCCGATCCCCTTACTCCTTCTACCCCCTCCCATACAAATGGACAATTTTGAAAAATACATATTCTCGATTTTCTTTGAAACTAGTAAAGCTGAAAAGACGGAATTTTGTCAGAATTAATTCTACTATAATTGAAATTTATTTTAAAAATAATTATCATATTCACCTCACTCCTTCTACCCCCTCCCATACAAATTTCACGAAATTTTGAAATTTAAATTAAAATATTTTTCTTCGAAACTGTTAAGGCTATCAGCTTAATATTTTGTATGAAGCATAGAAATAGAAATATTAATAGTGCGAAAAAAATTTGTTTTGATCTGTGCACTCCTTCTACCCATACCAATGCATAATTTTTGTTAAATGCATCTTATCGATTTCCATTCAAACTAGAAAAAGTACAAACTTCAAATTTTGCCGGAATTTGTTTCTTAATAAATGAAATAAGTGCTAGAAAAAAATATCAGCCCCCTTCACTCCTTCTACCCCCTCCCATACAAATTTCTGTATTATAAATTCAAGAAAAGCATTTCTCCTTCGAATATATTAGAACTATCGACTTTGAAATTGAATCAAAGAATGGTGATAAGGGTGATGATAAGCAGTTTCAAAATCATCTAAAACGTTCCACTTCCTCTGCCACCTCCCATCCAAATGTCCCAATTTCAGGAAAACTATTACCAATTTCATTAAAAATAGTAAAAACTAAAACTTTAAATTCAGCAATAAACATTTTGCATGCCATGTTCGGTGTCATATAAGAAAAATACAAACCTCCCCTTCTACTTCTACCACCTCCCAAGCAAAAGTCTCTATTCACTATTCGAAAGAATTTGAGATGACATATTTTCCGGTATATGAAAGTCATTTTCATCTCATCTAGAGTATCATATGATTGGGCCTTAAGCCCAATAATAATTCTGTTATGTTTTTTAAACAATTTTAGAATTGTTTGAATTTGAATTTCAAGTTGAAAGCTTTTAATGGTTTGGTAGTGATTGATTGGAAGGGAGTAGAAGTTTCGGAGGTATTCGACCAGTTAATATTTTAAACTTTCAAGCATTTTTTCGAATCAATTTTACAGATTTTCAGGTTTTGTAGCTTAAAATTTCACTCAAAAATTTTAAGTTCTTGTGGTTTTTTCAATACTTGTGAAACACCTAGTGCAGGTTGGAGCCGCCCTTTGGTGGATAACAGTTTTGATTCAAATTAATAATTTTCTTTATGCATATCAAATGGATGCACATACAAAATTTAAACTTTGTAACTTTTACCAGAGCCCTAATTTAGTGATAGGTTTCGACATTTTTGCCCATCACCTCGTTATCCTTACACCCGCTCCATTATGAAATTTTTAAAAAAATTATAGATCATAAATCGCTACAATTTGACAAAGTTTCAACTTAATATTTGCTTTGAATTTTGAGATATAACGGTTTGAAATTGTGAAAAATGCACCATTTTCGAAATGCTCCCCATTTCCCCCCATTACTGTTTTGACCAAATTTTATATTTTCCTTGTATTCCGCTAGTATAGCTTAATATATGTTTTCAATTACATTGCTTAAGAGATAGTTGAGATATTAATTTTTAAATGTTTTTCTTCGCGCTCTCCCCCTTTCGATTATTGTCCTCCCTTTTAATATATTAAAGTGAAGCTGTATGCCACCTAATTGGTCTTAAGATAGGATTTTTTTGGAGTAAGTAGTTCCGAAGATATTATTATTGGAAAAAAAAAGTTCGGCGACAATTTATTTTTAGCCCGCCATTTTCGGACGGCAATGAATAAAAAAATTTAATTGTTTTTAGAGCTTGTTCCAAAATCCTCTTTCAGTTGCGATCTGAAAGCCGTGGTGATCAGACGTGATGACTCTGGTTAGCTCCCGAGTGAATCAGAAATTATTGGAAAGTGTTTGAGAGTGTTTAGAAAAGTTTTAAAAGTGATAGGAGGTGTAGTCAGTGAATTTGGGTTATTTTAGTAACTCGTCCCTCAGTTGAACGCACAAAAGGTAATTGCAATGTCCCCAGGACATAACACTATTCACTTTCACTTCAAATAAAACACTTTAGAAATACTTCATTAAAACTTTATTGACTGAATTGTTCTTGAGACTGCTCTCTAAAACTACTTCTTAAAACTGAGCTTTTAAACTATTATTCAAAACTGTCCTCTGTGTCTATTGTATATACATCGGTATTTATATGTTTTTGAAACAAAGAGTAATTTGATATCTGCGCAATTTATTCATGTTTATGTTTCGATTGTCTATCAGTTTGATCCTTAAAAGGGCATTTGTTTACATAATTTCATGCAGGTGTTCACTATTCCAGGTGCGTTTATGAGTCATGAATATGTAAACAAATTCAAATACTATCCTTATGCACACGAACATTAAGTTTTATTGCGCATCAAATAAATAAGTTTTATGCGTTTGATTGTTGCATATTTCGCAAAATATGGGTAATCTCTGGCGAAGATGATGCAACATTTACATCATTTGATGTAATATGACTATCTGTCGTAACACGCCCCTCCTCAAGAGGAATCGCGTCCTCGCGATTTGTATTAATTGATATGTTCAATTTACTCTTTGTTTTACAATATTTAAAATACAAAAAGGTAACTGCAATTATTACAATTATTAATACATCTTTAAATGTTTGCCGCCATGTTTTTCCTTCATATTTAAATTTATTGAGATTAATATGTTCCAAATTTTCTAAATTCTTTCTATTTACATAATCCAGAGTTAAATTTGATTCTTGTTTATAAGTAATATTTTTTATAATATTTGGAAGGATAATATTATTATTCATATACTCTGCAGTATTTTTAAATTTATATCCATTAATGCTTATTTTACAATTGTTGAATTTTATTATGCTATGTTGTTTGATTATTAATTTTTGATCGCTACAACTATGTATTAATTCTGTTGGTTTTAAATTTTTTGTAATTATAATGTTTTCTGATATTTTTTCTATAGTTTCTGTATTATTATATTTCATTATACAATTAATTGGTTCATTCAATAAGTTTGCAATACATTCATCTTTGACTAATTTTAATTTTTTTTTTATGTTTTCTTTAGTATTCATGTATATTTTATCTTTTGAAGTTATTATACTAATATATTCAGTTACTAATTCCAAATTATTTTTATTTGGTATTGGTACAATTTCTGTTTTATAATATGTTTGATTTGAAAATTTGGTATCTGTAATATTACTAAAATAGTTTTTTTTATGTTGTGCGACAGCAATCCTTATATATTTTGTAATTTATTAACATCAATATTATATTTATGAATTTCATATTGTGTTAATATGTCTTTACTTAAGACTTCTAGTCTAGATAATAATATATTATCTTGTATTTCTGTTATTGCTGTTAATATATATTGTAAATTTTCTTTAATCTCCTGATCATATCTATAATTTACAATATCTTTTTCAAAGTCATTTGTTTTTAATATTCGTTTATTTATTTCTTGTAGCATGACTTTTTGTTTTTCGTTAATATGATCAGTTAATTTTTGTAGTTCTTTATTAATTTCATTATTAATTGTTATTTGTTTATTTAAATTATTCGCTAACGTATCCATATTTTTATCTATAACTTTAAAGTGAGCTTCTATTTCTAATCTGTCGTCATTATCCATTGTTCCTCCCAACCAGTGCAAAAATTTACCATACAGGTTAATTAGCCCTCTTTTTGTCCTATTTATTTTGTGTGGTTCTAACTCATAAAGTTTATCTTTAATTTTTTCTCTAATAATCTGATGAGAAGGATGATTTTCAAAATATTTTGGTGGGATGGTTTTTTCAATGGATTGTAACATATTTTCGAATTTTTCCAGGTCTATAATATGTATTACTTTTATGAAGTTATCAATTATTTTAACTTCTTTTATTAGTATTTTATTATGAATTAATTGTTTATTATAAATTGTTAGTTATTAATTGTTAATTATTGAATTTTGTTTTCACACTATCTCAGCTAGTGCTGGATAATTTTCACTTATCCCAGATATCTATTATCGAAAGGGATTAAGCTCAGTTGTTTGGAGTAGTAACACTCCTGTTCTGGAAACGTTTTGCTCGTTTCAATAATTTATTATTAATATGATTATTATTATTTATTTTAAAATTTGGATGTAATTTCGTAGTTGCATGTATATTTTTCATATATTTTGGATTATATTCACAATTCTTTTATTTCTATTAGGATATTCTAGTCGTTTATTTTATATATCCAAAATTCTTTTTCTTATTTCTGGATATTTTTCTGGTAATATATAATATTTTAAAGTCGATTGGTTTTTCTCTAATAGTACTATGAATAGATTGATTATATATTTTAATAGCTTCTTGTACACAAATTGCTTTTGTTTTATCTCTTTTGTTTGCTTCTATCATTATTCTTAAATGTTCATTTAATGTATTGTGAAATCTTTCGACATCACTGTTTCCTGTTTTTAAGCCTGGTGTGCAGAAATGTAATTCGGTTCCTTCATTTTGTAAAAAGAATTGTAAATTATTTTGGAAGGCTGCTTCATTATCTGTAATTATTAGTTTTGGTGCATCATTATTTGAAAAATAGGAATTCAAATTTTTTTTAATTTCCGGCCATGTCCTTGATTTTATGGGAACAATTTGTGCGAATTTAGTAAACTTGTCAATGAATGTAATATACATAGAACTTTTGTCTTTAAACCAAATATCCATATGAACTATTTCGTTCGGTTTTTCTGGAATATCTGTTTTATAAAAAGGCAGATTAGGAGGTCTCCTTTCGTATTTTGCTATATCACATATTTTACAATGATTGATGAGTTTGGTTATTTCGCCCTTTAAATTTGGATTGTAATATTTTTCTTAATATTTTGTTTCCTCGATACCTCTGTGGTTTTTCTTCAAGTGTTCTTTTAGAATTTCTTCATGTATATCCTCTTGGTCTTCGCAATCAAAAAGTAAATAAGGACATTTTATTAATTTTACTGGATTATGAGGAGATTTCCATTTCAAATAGGCATTTTGAAATTGGCTGAACATTTGTTCATTTGAGATAGATAGTCCAACTATTCATTTCGTTGGTAAATGATTTTTCAAAATATATGTGAAGTATTGAAAATCTGGTTGTGTTGTAATGAATATTTTTCTATTCCTTCCAAAGGGTTTTTCTAATTTCGTAAAATTTTCTTTTCCCAGTTTTATTATAATCTGGTGTTTGAAAATATTAAGTGGATTTTCACTTATTTCAATATGATTTAAATTGTCTTCATCTGCACTATGTTGTGTACCTTGTAGTGAATCACTAATTTGATTTTTTGTAATAACATTTATTACTGGTCTAGAGAAGCAATCTGCAACCACGTTTTCTTTTCCTTTAATATGTTCTATGTCATAATTGTATTCTTCCAGCTGAATTTTCCAACGCTGAAGTTTTTGATTTTGTTCTTTTAAATTAGTGAGCCATACAAGTGGTTTATCATCTGTTTTGATCGTAAATTTATAGCCATATAACTATGGTCTAAAATATTTTAGAGCCCAGACAATTGCTAGTAACTCTTTTTCAACTGCTGAGTATCTTATTTCATGCTCATTTAATGTTCGACTAGCAAAGCAATTTGGATGTCCTTCTTGGGACGATACTGCTCCAATTGCATAATTTGATGCATCCGTCGTAACTTTAAATTTTTTATTAAAATCTGGATATTTTAATATTGGATCACTCATTATTAAGAGTTTTAATGTTTCAAAACTTCCTTTATATTCTGGATCGTCAATGTCAATTTTTGCATTTTTCTTTAATTCAAAGTCATTGGTTTTGCAATTTTAGAAAAATCTTTAAAAAATTTTCTATAATAACCGACCATTCCAAGAAATTGTTTAATTTGTTTCGGTGTTTTTGGTATTTGCATTTTTGAAATAGCTTTTGTTTTTTCTGGATTTGGTTTGACTCCATCTGGTGTCATTATATGACCAAGAAATTCTATTTCACGTTTTAGGAATTCGGATTTATCTAATTGTATTTTTAAATAAGCTTCTTTGAGATTTTTAAAGATTTTCTCCAAAGAATCTAAATGTTCTTGGAGTGATGTACTGAAAATTATTACATCGTCCAGGTAAACGAAACAAATTTTTCCAATGTACTCTCTAAGTACATGAATTACTCTAGGCCAATTTACTCAGTGCGTATAAAATTTTCCGGGCTGAAATTGTGCACCAAATATTTATTTGAAATTAATAGTAATGCAAAAAAAAATTAGACGATTAGCTTCACCCCTTCTACCCCCTCCCATACAAAATGACACAATTGCGCAATTTGACAATAAACGGATGTGCTCAAAAAGTATAAAAGCTATTGGCTTGAAATTTTGAATATGTTACTTTTATGATAATATCAATCTACCGTATAAAAATTATGCGTGTCCTCCTCCTCCTTCTACCACCTCCCATTCAAACTGTACTTGTCATGAATTACTGTAAGCCAATTTACTCAGTGCGTATAAAATTTAGCGGGATGAAATTGTGCACCAAATATTTATTTAAAATTGTTAGTAAGGCCAAACAAAATTAGACGATTAGCTTCACCCCTTCTACCTCCTGCCATACAAAATGACACAATTTCGCAATTAGTTATTAAATGGATTTACTCGAAAAGTATGAAAGGTATTAATCTGAATTTAAGGATATATTACTTTCATGATAATCTAAATCTACAGTAGAAAAATTATTTGCGTCCTTCTTCTCCTTCCACCCCGTCCCATACAAACAACACTTTTTCATGAATTGCTCTAAGACGATTTTCTCAGAACATATAACATTTATTGAGCTCATATTTTGTAATAAATACTTAATTAGTAGTATCACTAAGATCAGAAAAAAATATTTGATTAGCTTCACTGCTTCTACCCCATGCAATATGACACAGTTTCACAACTTTACAAAAAATCGATTTTCTTGAAAAGTATAAATGGCACTAGTCTGAAATTTAAGGAATGTCAATTTTATATTATTCCTAGTTATTTCTGAAAAAATTACTAAAATCCCCTCAATCTTTCTACCACCTCCCATAAAAACTGCACATTTTCACTATATCTAACTTACTAATTTTCTCAGTTCCCATTCAATTTTTGGAGTAAGCATTTTGTATAAAATATTTTTGTAGCTAATTTAGCATGATGGGGAAAAATTAGTTCAATGCTATCATCCCTTCTAACACTTCCCATACAAAATTTCTTGGGATCACAAAAAAAATCTATTTCTTCTAGAGTATCGTATTATTGCGCTTTACGCGCAATCGTAGCCCTGTCATGTTTTTTTTTTAAGTCTAAGATTAAAAGATATTTATTTTTATGCTCTAGATGAAATCTGAGAGTAGTATAGTTGTATTTGCCTTACCGTTTGTAACGCTAAGAATTAATGATCGCACAGAGTCGCCAAGGGTACAGAAATATTTGTTGTCCATCTGTCTACAACTCTCGAAAGCTTTGACCTATTGTGCTGAAAATTCCCATATACATTTTTAGCAAAAAAGTAACTTTAAGCTCGTGAACGAGCCACATCCTCCCACTCCTTCTACCGCTCCCATACAAATTTCATGAAATTTCGAAATTTAAAGAAATTGATTTTTCTCCGAAACCATTTCAGCTATTTACTTGAAAATTAGGTCATAGCATAATGCTATAGATATCATTAACCTTAAAACATATTGATCCGATCCCCGTACTCCTTCTACCACCTCCCATACAAATGCATAATTTTCGAAAATGCATTTATTCTGTTTGCATTGCAACTAGCAAAACTAAAAGATCCAATTGTTTCATAATTAATTTTTTTACAATTGCAATCAGTTTTGGAAAAACTAACAATTTCACCTCATTCTTTCTACCCCCTCCCATACAAATTGCACGAAATTTTGGAATTTTAACTAAATTATTTTTCTCCAAAATCGTCAAAGCTATCAACTTTAAATTTTAAGAAACGTATACTATTATAAATATCATTAATGTCGAAAAATGTGGTTTTGATTCGAATTCTTCTTCTTACCCCTCCCATACAAATGTATAATTTTGGTAATCCATTTTCATTGAAACTAGAAAAATTACAAACTTAAAATTTTACCACAATTTGTCCCTTAATAATCGCCAAAAAAAAAAACATGAACTTCGCTTCACTCCTTCTACCACCTCCCATACAAATTTTTATATTGAAAATTAAAGAAAAGTATTTCTCCTTCGAACATATGAGTAACAAAGCAATGCGATTAGGATGTTGAAAAGCAGATCCAAAATCATTCAAAACCTCCCACTTTATCTGCCACCTCTTAAACAAATGCCATAAATTCAGACAAAAATTGTTCAATTTCCTCGAAAATTATAAAAGTTTCAAGCTTTGAGTTCAACATGAAACATTTTGTATACTACGTTTGGTGTTATATATAAAATTTCAAGCCTCTCCCTCTGCTTTTATTACCTCTCTTACAGAAGTCGCAATTCACTATTCGAAAGAATTTGAAATGACGTATTTTCCGGTATAATAAACTCTTTCCCATTTCATCTAGAGTATCAGATGATTGGGCTTTACACCCAATCATAATTCTCTTATGTTTTAATGTATATTTGTGACAAAAAAAAATTCTCCAAACTATACCGATTTGGCAGTGGATACCATTTACGTAAAAAAAATGTTTCCAGCCGCATACTCCTTCAATCCCGTTTCTTACAAATTTTCATTCGGACTTCTCCTTTTGATAATAACTTTTGGGTATTCTGAAGACAATCAGGTGACACATTTACTATTGAATTAAACTATTTTTTTCAATCGCATGATTGGGCATTGGAGAGTAAACATACATCACACTGAAATTCGTAATCATTAATTTCAAATAATTCGGAAATGATCTTTTATTTATTTACATATATTTGATTTTATCGCCTTTTTTTGATTCTTATCTGCAAATATCTTCGAAACACCCTATGCTAACATTAGTTTTTTTAGGATATTTAGCTGAGAAAACTTGTAAAATATTTAATGTTAATGTTAATGTTTAATGTTGCGATGAATAAACTGTACTACCCGAATAATAGTCATTCAGGCGATAGTGCAACACAAGTTCAATTCACAAATTTTAAAGTCGGTAAATACGCCTTTATAATATTTGGGCATATATAGTTTTATCTCCATAGGTATACTAAATAAACGATAGACAATTTTTTGTTATTAATAAAAATCAAAAAAAGGGGTTTCCAAAATGAAATTCACATTTGCCTATTCCATTCACAAAAGTTGAAGAATCATAACCAAAACTGCGCACAACCCCTACATTTCCAACCCATGGAAGTCTCGTATAGCATTCCATCGGTAAAGAAGTCCTTCGGCTAAGTTTAACTTGGAGATATTTTTCCGATAAGAGACGAGTCGTCCTCGCTTGGAATTCAAAGGATCCGAACATTTCAAATAAAAAAAAAACCGAACCGATTCGAAACTATCCATCATTGTAGAATCGAGTGCGCGCTATCCTTCTCAGCTTCGAGGCTCGATGTTTGTCTGTGCTTGAGTAGAGCCACCAGCCACCAGGATAACGTCCTGAAATCGACTCTCGGCACAACATTTAGTCCTTACGTGGCAGCATATCGTGCAACAGCACAATTCAATACGCTCTTCAGATTTACAAGTGTCTGCGGCGTATCGGCATTTTCAAGTTCCGTCTAGTCGTGATTTCGTGTCTTTCGTCCTTGTCGATAGGATACCTATCGGAAGTAGGATATTATTCAGTTCGGTGAAGTTACATTTGACCCGTGAACGATTTTCGCAAATTGTGAAATTCATTCAGTAATTTCGCGGTGTTTGAGATTATTCGGGCATGTGATCCTTGCAAGCAAGGAATTGTGCAACTTGTCAAGAAGAGAGTGGGTGTCGCAAGTAATAACCTTAGCTGGAATTAAGTGTAAGGTGATTTTTGTGAGTGTGGAATAAGTGCGGATTATTGAAGAGCGGCGTGACTGAAGCTAATGATCCAGCCCGTCATCTGCAGTGCACCACCTATGCAGCAGCCCTTCATAGCTTAAATGTAATTAAGTATCAAATTAATTTGCAATTTGTTGAAATATCCCGTGTGCTAGTTTTGGGAATATTATGGAGAGCGCTATACAGTCCCTTCACATGCATATTTTAGAGTTTGTTTACATGGTTTCCACAACCCAGACCATTTATTTACTCTTCCGAATACTTTAAAGCAGTTTCCAGTTTCATTTTATTTTTGGGAAGCTTCAAGAGTTTGCAATGCAGCACCTGAACAGGTGCAACTTTCGATCGACAATCGTCGAAAGTTCACGTACAGGTTTGCTTCCGAAATTCGAGTGATTTTATAGTATTGGAGTACCATTAATGGCCCATGGTCGGCGGTATAATTAGGAATTAGTTCAGGAGATGTTATCGAACCGTGGAGAAATGTAAGTGGCAGGTAAACAAATTAAACGCGCGAGTAGCGACTATTTTCGAGGATAGTTGGCGTTCTAACGCAACGCGATACGATCTTAAATGTTTGATTTACTGACATTTGTAATATCGCACCTTCATGTTTTATGAGGAACGAAAAAAGTGTGAGTGAATAATGGCTCGAGGACATCGAGAAGCAGCTCGAAATCAGGGCCAGTGCTAATGATAAGAAGTTACTATTGAAAATTATGTTAATGACTTTATAGCGTTGTTCCAAATTTGATGTTTTTACTATTCCTTATTGTTATGTATATCTGATAATAAATCTATATGAAAATATTAATCAATAGTTCATATTGACTCAGTAAATATCGACATAGTTTTAAAGCAGAGAATGTTGCGAACAATTCATAATTGTTTATTTCGAAAAATATTTTATTGAGTGATCAAAAACAAATTAATGGTAAACGAAACAAAATTTTCTGATATTCAAATATCTTTCATAGCACAAGCTTGAATTCTTAAATGAGTTGTACTCATACGAATTTATATACGCAAGATAGGACAAGAATTTAAAATTTAATGAACTAAGTCAGCGGAAGATCATGTACATTGGTCCGCATTTCACTTAATGCTCTATAACTTACAGAACATTAATGCCTGATATTTTTCGTATGTATTGTTTGCCATCTTAACATTTTCATATAATGCACTATTATCAATGTTATGAACGAAAGTGTAGCTAAAGTCAAAACAGTTCAAGGTATAATTAGTATTTGTGCCTTTGATCCGATGTGACATTTACCTTGGACCTTTATAAAAAAAAATGTTATAAGGTATTTACTTTTCATAAAAAATAATTTTTAATATGAATATTGAAATACAGGGTGCGGCAGTTAAATCCGGACAAATTAAACTTTGTTTTAAAATATAATTTATTGACACAAAGTACAAATGTAAAAGAAAATGTTTTTAGTCAATATTCGTGTGACCTGTCAGGAGTACAATTACTCAATATAACCGCCGTTGGCCTCAATTACCGCCTCCATCCTTGTACTGAAGCGCTTGCACGCTCTCTGTAACGCAGCGCTGTCGATATTGGCGAATGCTGCTTCGATAGCGGCGCGTAGAGACGCGACATTAGGGTGCCGCGACTTGTTGGTAACCCGTTCAACAACGCTCCAAACTTAGTAGTCGAGGGGGTTCAAATCCGTGCTATTCGGGGGCCAAAACTCTTTGGACCAGAACATGTCCGCATTGTCTGATAGCCAGTTTTGGACTAAATGGCTTGTGTAAGCCGGTGCACCGTCCTGTTGAAAAACACATTTCCTCCCCGCGGCCACAGTTGCCATCCACGGTACCACAACATCCTTTAAAACGTTCAGATAAACTTCTTTTGTGACAGTTTGTCCTTTTTCAAAGAAATGTGGCGGCATGACGTCACCCTCATTGGACACAACACCTAGGACGTGAACCCTATCCGGAAATTTTGTTCGAGCAACAATCGGGACGTCCTCTGGGTCGTGGTCGAGCCTTTCTCCGGTTGATTTTCGCATCAACAGTGAAAATTTTTTCATCGGAAAAAATCTGATTCGCCCCGCTGCTTCGTTTTTCAAAGAACTCAGTAGCAGGTTGCAGCGAGCAATCCGCTTTGTTCTGGCAGCCTCAGACAGCATCTGTCGCACCTTTATTGTGTATGACTTGAAACGTGTCCTCCTCTGCAATCCGACGCATTGTTCGCTCGCTGACACCCACCACTGTCGCCAATTTCCAAAACGATTGTCCAGGGTCCTCAGAAATCAGCTCTTGAGCCCTTTCCACGACCGCCGGAGTTCGTGACACCCGTTCCTTCGAATGGGAACTCCTCGCCGGGAAAGCGGAACCTTCCTTGGACTTCTCTGAAGCATTGTATTTCGCCACAACATCATAAACAGTCGATCTCGGGTATCCGAAGAATCGAATAATCTCGGTCGCCGAACGGCCAGCGCGAAGGCTTTCAATAATCGCGGTTCTTCGATTGTACTCCGCACTTGTACGTAGCATCTCGGCTATTTTAAGATTATGACTGTTTACTAGACGCCCATGGCGTTCAAGAACCTCAATCGCGACCTCTGACGGAACTACGATATGGCGGGAAATTCAAATTGAAATTTGTCCGGATTTAACTGCCGCACCCTGTATATATGAACTCAAATAACCTACAATAACAGTACCATTATAAAACTAGTATTCTGCGAATTTTATAAAAATTAAAATCGATTCTCTAGAACTGAACTAAAATAATTGTGTATAATTCATTTACAAGTACGCAACTGCTCAAACTGGCTCTTTGGCTGTAAGCCTTAAGCAAATGGATGGTTCGCTGATAATTTACACTACTCTTGATTTCTCAACGATTGATTGTCTGTAACTCGCTACAGACCAAGGTACAAGTAATAAATAGGACAAAGGTTCAAGGGCGGTATCTAGCACTGTAAATTTATTTTATATTAACTTACAGTAATAACCAATCTTTTTAATAATAAGAAGGAAGCAAGACGAAGAACCGAAGAAAAAGTCACAAGACGTTGCAAATTATTTCATGAACAATAACTCTTGAAAAATTTACTTTGGACGCCGAAAAATAATTCCTGTGCGAAGTACGGGAAACTTCAAAACGGATATTTACTATAAAAGCTTGTTGATTAAAAATATTTTAGTCGAATTTTCTTGTACATCTTGAAACACCTTCTGAAATTCGAGTGTAGCTTCCTTATTCTTCGGATAAGTTGAAGATGCGTGAAAGGTAGAAAAGCAGGAAACGGTGATAGTAGAAACCAGGAGCGGCTAGTGAAGTACGGCAGAGTCGGCACACCCATATAATGAGTCGAAAAATTATTTAATTTAATTGCATTACTAGCGCATGCATTCATATCACTCGACGCATTTAATAAAATAATTATCCGTTAATAATTCTTTCCCTCTATTTACACTAATTTACTCTGTTTATTCCAAAAATCGATTAATTAGACTTAACCACCACTATAATTAAAATACCTCCACTCCTCTTACTCCCTCCCACACAAACTACACTGTTTTATGAAATGTAATGTACCAATTTCCTCAGCTAGGGTGTAGCCTAGTGGGTAGCGTGCTGGTCTACAATGCAAAGGTCATGAGTACTAATCCCGGTCGACGCATAATTCCAGCACACTGCCTGCTTGGTCGCCTCAATCAACGAAAATGAAAAATTCGTCTAACAACCCTTTCACAATAAATAATGAAAAATGTTAAGAAGCCTGAAAGTCAGGAGACCAAGACCCAATTTGGGCTGTAGTGCCATTGTAGAAGTAGAAGGAGAATTTTTTCAGTATCTACCTATCAAAGTTATGAATCTCAAATTTAATACAAAAGCATTTTTAAAGTGATTATAATGACATGTGAAAATATATGTTCAATCCTGCCACTCCGGGACAATTTCACACCTTCATAATGTGTCGATTTTCTTGGATCATATAAAGTTTTCTGATCTGAAATTTAAAACCATTTCTATATTGATTTTAGATACTTTAAAAATCGTTGAACTTTTTTCGACCCTTCTGCTAGCTCCCATACAAAAGTCGCAGTTTAGCGAAACGCATTAAAGCAATTTTTCCAATTAAATGTAATTTACTTTTATAAGTCGTTTCCTGAAAATCACACACATCACTGAAACTTTCTTTCCATCTAGAGGATCGTATGGTTGGGGCTTACCCGCAATTGTAGTTATGTATATTTTTAGCAGTGAGCTTACGAAATTTGTCATTTGCGACGTCAACTGTGAAGAGTTTTGCTGACTTTTGATTTAAAGGAGATGTAATGCTTCTATAATCGTAGGAATTAGTCGTGTATAAATAGTTATAATATAATTATATGTAATCTTTAATTCCTAAAACTTATAAGATTCTGGATAACAAGTCGATAATTCCCGTATATACAGTTGGGGACAAAACTCTCCATACACCCTCAAAATTTCATAAATTTAGTAGAAAATGCAAATATTTATGAGAATTTTATATGCAACTTTACTGCAAATGTATTTTTATTAACATAAATTAAACAAAAAAAAAAACACTAAATAACTTATAACCGTAAAAAACACCAGAAAACACGAAATTCAGTAGCGACAAAAGTGTTCATACATTGATCAGATAGTGTACTCTGGTCTTCATTGCATTGCTTGACGGTTGTTTTTCTTCAAAGAACCGTTGTATTTCCTATGAAATCCGTGAATACGATCTAATGATTAGTTTGTTTTAGTAATCTGTAAGCAAAGGCAATGAAAAATGAGCAAGCGTAAAGAAGTAAGTGTTGAAATAAAAAATTCAATTATTGCTGAGCACAGAAATGGAAAATCATACCGTGCAATTGGAGTTTTCTTTAATTTATCCCATGCCACTGTCCAATATATTGTTCAAAAGCATAAAAACACAGGATCAGTGGAAAATAAGCCAAGAAATGGACGACCAAAGCAACTTTCCAGGCGGGATATCAGCATGATCTTAAAAGAGGTCGACAAAAACCCAAGGATCACCGATCGGCAACTGGCGGAACATGTCGCTAATACTTCGAATAAGTGTGTTCACCCTAAAATCATCCGAAGAATCTTACGTTCCGATGGATATGCAAGTAGAGTTCCTCGTAAAAAACCGCTAATATCTGAAAAGAATAGGCAGCTTCGACTTGAATTTGCAAAGCGATATTTAGGAAAGGATTTAGAGTTCTGGAAAACTGTCTTATTTACTAATGAAAGCAAGTTCAACTTGTTCGGTAATGAGAAAGAATCTGGCGAAAAAAGGGAACAGCATTGCACCTGAAGAATTTAATACCAACAGTAAAACACGACGGTGGCAATGTGATGGTGTGGGGGGGAATTGCAGCTGGTGAGGTTGGCAGATTGGTCTTTATAGACGGTATTATGGACCAATACTATTATAAAAGACTGTTAGAAGAAAACTTGCAACCTCCCGTGGACAATTTGGGTCTTGGCCGGCATTGGATATTCAACAGGACAACGATCCCAAACATACTGCACGCTTTGTAAAGAACTGGTTGCTTTATTATGCACCAAGGCAGCTGTATTCTCCTCCTCAATCGCCAGACTTACGCCCCATCGAACTCATTTGGGAACTTATGAAAAGAAAAATCTCGAAAATTCGCACCAGCAGCAAGGAATCACTCAAAACTGCGCTTCAACAAGCCTGGGGAGAAATAACTCCGGAAGTCACTAAAAATTTGGTGAATTCAATGCCAACAAAATGTTGAAATATAAAATTATATTAAATTATGTGGAATTTTCAGTTTAATTACATAATGTATGAACACTTTTGTCCCTACTGAATTTCGTTTTTTCTGGTGTTTTTACGGTTATAAGTTTAATTTAATTTAATTTTTTTTTAATTTATGTTAATAAAAATACATTTGCAGTAAAGTTGCATTTAAAATTCTCAAAAATATTTGCATTTTCTACTAAATTTATGAAATTTTGAGGGTGTATGGAGAGTTTTGTCCCCAACTGTATATGCTATATATGCTAAAAACTAAAAAAAAACGTTTCAAATTCGAAATAAATGGAACCACAAATTGTGCAAAATCTATCTTCAGAAGAATCACATATAAACGTTTTTTTTTTTTTTTTTGGGTAGAAGATTCTTACGCCTCGATCTCAAGAAGCCTCGATCTCAAAGTTCGAGTATAAATTGCTTTCAACTTCCTTGAGGCACCACCGTTTCTTGGCGCTCTTAAACTCTAGTTCCCCGCGCAACGTGGATCAGCTGGGGCGCTATTTACGCAACTGTTGTGAAGATATGACCGGGTATTAAAGTTTGTGCTTTTCCGATCTTTATACTCTAGATGAAATCTGAAAGTATTATAAGTTTGCCACAAAGTTTGTAGTGCTAAGAAATAAGCTTCGGGGGAAAATATGATACAGAAGTTCATATTATCACTCAAAAATCTCAAAACCGGATGCCCGTCATTCAAAACACTTTGAAGGCGTTTATCTCATAATATTGAAAATGTTTAATAACCCCTTTATCCACTTTATTTATTACTTTATTCCCTTTTAATTCAATACATTTTGAAAAAAAAAGGAACCTACACACCTAGGGGGTCTTAACAGGAATTTGATTGACACACCTACGAAAAAGGTAAGACCGATGCCAGTAAAGATGAAGGTCGCAGTTGCAGTTATATTGCTTAAAAAATAGATAGGGGAAAGTCAGCAGTTAGCGCGTGCCTTCCAGATCCAGAAAATTATGGAAAACACCGAAATTGGTGATTACTTACCTTCTTACGATGGTGCTACAGCTTAAATCTGACCTTGCCTCCTGAATGGCTTGCTCCATCTATCTCGGTTCAGTGACCGCGTCCTCCAGTTTTGAAAATCTTAGCAGTGATTTTCTGTCTGCGTCAATCGAATTCTCCCAGCGCTTCCGTGGTCTTCCGACCGGTCTTTGTCCGTTGACCTTCCCTTTTAGTTTACGTTTGGGAATTCTCCCGTCATCCATTCACTCCACATGACCAGCCCATTGTAACTACTTGAATTTTATGAGGGTTGACACTTCTTGATTGTCGAAGATGGCATACAATTCTCTATTGTATCGTATTCTCCAGATCGAGTCTTCCCTCGCAGGTCCGAGGATTCTTCTGAGGACCTTTCTTTCAAAGGCGTTAAGTAGTTTTTCGGACGCCTGAGTTAATGTCCACAGTTCGCTGCCACAGGTCTTATGATCGTTTCATATAGCTTAAGTTTTGTTTTCCTTTGTACGTTCTTGTTTTTAATTATTGGAAGTAATACGTCTTGTTCCCCCCATCATTATCCTTCTTTTGATTTCTATGGGTTCGCTTCCATCCTTCGATAGATTCGCCCTTATGTATATAAAGTTTTCTAGGTTATAGTCTCCTACTGTAATATTTTGTCTGATTGGCGTCTTTTTTCTAGTGTGAGTCATAATTTAAGTATTTTGTTTTGTTTTCATTGATACGTAGTCCAACTTTCCTTGCAACCGAGTTAAGGTTTAGAAATACTTTTTTAGCACTCTCCAGAGATCTTGCAAGGATATTTATATTGTCGGCAGATGCTACGAGCTGTGTGGATTTGAAGCATAGTGTTTCCTTGATGTCAACATATTCGAGTGTCAAGTTGAACAGCATTGGTGTTAGGCCGTCACCTTGCTTAAGGCCGTTGTTTGTTTTAAAGCTGCAAGTCAGATCGTTTCCTACCGTGACTCGTGACGAAGACTCGGTCCTTGTCATTCTTGTAAGCCAAACCAGTTTCGGTAGGACTCCAAACTCCAAAATGATCTTATACAGTACGCGCCTGTCGATACTGTCGTATGCTTGTTTGAAGTCAACAAATATCTGGTGCACATCAATATTATATTCCCAGCACTTTTCCAGTACCTGTCTAACTGAGAATATCTGATCCGTGGTCGATCGTCTAGCTCTAAATACGCCTTGGTATTCACTAATTACTTTATCAGCATAGGGCTTAATTCTCTTTTCCAGAATTTTCGTCAAGATTTTATATCTACATCTACAATGGCGCTACAGCCCAAATCGGACCTTGGCCTCCTGATATTCAGGTTCTTTAACATTTTTCATTGCTTATTGTGGAAGGGTTGTTAGCCCTTCGCACAACCCTCTTTCTACGAATTTTTCATTCTCTTAGATTGAGGTGACCTAGGTATATCCAAGCAGGCAATGTTCCGGAATTATATATTGCGCCGACCGAGATTTGAACTCACGACCTTCGCATTACAAGACCAACACACTATCTACTAGGCTATACCCTAGCTTTATAGGATTTATAGGACTTATACAACAGAGATATTCCTCGGTAGTTTCCGCAGCAGAGTTTGTAGCCTTTTTTGTAAATTGGACATATGATGCTCTTGCGCCAATCTTCAGGAAGGGTTTCCTGCGTCCATATGTCCGTCTATGTAGGAGATGTGCTCTGCAGGTGTCATCGGCTTTCAGAAGCTCAGCCGGAATATGACCAGTGCCGCTTTGTTTTTTGGGTGGTCCCTCAGGGCTGTTTTTACTTCTTCGAGAGAGGACTCAAAGCGGAGCATTCATCAGCTGTTACATCAGTTATACCTGCTATTGTGTCTGCTGCTGCTGTTCGTGCAGGTGATGGACTTCGATTCCTTCTGCATCCCTGCAGATGGTTTTTTCGGTTAGTATCCCTCTTTCATCCTTTTAACAAGGGAATACGTGGCTCTTGTGTTGTGTATTTTAAAATGCTCGTCCATGTTTTAATTTCGTTATTATTGTACTTTCGTTTTTTTTTTCTCCGCATATTTTTTTGCAAATCCTCTATGATCATTATATTTGCCGATCTGTTATTATTTTATAAGCTTGATTTTTTTGTTCTGACACATTCGTTTCCGAACGAATCATTTGTTTTTCACCTGGGTTTTTGTCCTATCACCTCCTCTGCGACAGATGTAATGCCATCTTTGATATTTGCCCATATTTCGACTATTGACATGCTGGCGTTGTTTTTCAGTATTGCCGCGAAGTGCCTCTCTAAGGCTGTTACGTACTTCGCAACTACTTTCTCATCCTTGAGTTTTCTTATGTCAAATTTAGGAACCGGTTGTGTTTTTGGGTGTTCTCGGTTTGCGATTCGACATCGGAACTGGGTCTTTACCAAATAGTGGTCTGTGTCGTAATTAGCCCGTCGACATGTACGCACGTCAAGAATGCAGGAGGCCATCCTTTTCTCTATTAGAACGTGGTCTATTTGGTTGAATGTTCGTCCGTCAAGTTATGTTCACATTCACTTATGAATGTCACGATGCGGGAAGCAGGTCGAGCTCACAATAAGGTTTCTGCTGCTGGAAAAATCAGTCAGCCTCTTGCCGTTGTCGTTACTAATATCATGGAGACTGTGCCTTCCAATTGTCCTTATGTAAGTTTTTCGTTGCCCACTTTCGCGATAAAGTCACCTAATACTATTTGAAAATCGTTTAACGGAAGGGATTCGAATGTTGATTCTAAGGTGCTGTAGAAATCGTCTTTAACTTCGTCGTCTTTATCTTCCGTTTGGGGCGTGGACATTAATGAGCGAAACATTAAAGAATATTGTTTTGTTGCGGATTGCACACAATCGTTCATTGACGGATTTGAAGTTGGTAACTTGGTGTACGTATTACGGTACTTCCAATAATGAAATCCATGAAAGTGCACAGGAACAATAAGCTGCGGATATATAAAACTATTGTACGACCTGTGCTCTGTTATGGCAGCGAGACATGGACATTAACACGAACTTTCGAAAAAGCAAGAAAGATATGTCCTACGAAGAATTTGAACCTATGAAGGAAGGAACGGAATGGCGAATAAGATACAACCATGAGTTGTGTACACTCTACGCCAAGCCAGAAGCTTCAACGTTCATCAAGCTACGTAAACTGCAGTGGGCTGGCCATGTAGAGCGAATAGAAAACAGAAGAATCCCCAAACGTGCTCTGAAAGGCAAAGCGAGTGGTAACCGGCCAGTAGGCAAGCCACGCAAGCGATGGGAAGACTCGGTTGATGATGATAGCAAAGCCATCTTAAAAATTAGCAGCTGGAGGACGCGGTCCTTGGATCGAGACGAGTGGAGGCGACGACTTCAGGAGGCCAAGGCCCGATTTGGGCTATCGCGCCATTGATAATGATGATGAACTTGGTGTTTAAACTTCTTGTCGACGATAAATGCAACTCCAAACTTCCGGCTTCCCGATTTTTTCCTACTACAGTAACTTCGCTAACTAACATTTTAGTTTCTTGGAGCGCAGTGATGTTCATATTGTGTTTGCTTGCCTGTTCCAGTAGCGCTCTCACTGCTCCTGCTCTGTACAGGGGTCGCACGTTCCAAGATCTGAAGGAATAGTCCATTTTTCGTTTGCGTATTTGTTGCCGTTGAATCAATCCAGTCCGAGGCAGTGCTTCAGGTTTCGAAACAGGTGTGGTTTTTTCCGAGGATGAGTTGTACACACATCGCCCAACCCTCAACTTGGAAGCCCATATTATAGTGCTAGAATTTTTCTGTTTCTTTCGCGCTTATCAGTTCAGCAAGTCAAGTCTAGATGGACAAGACCAGTACCCGGTGGCTACTACGTGGAGGTATGATGAGCACAATTGATGTGTATATGATAGTTATTGTTCAATGCCGATCAATCTATTTATCAATATCAAACTTATACAATGACAATTTCATTCAATTCAATTCAATTTCATTTAATCATTCATAGCATTTAACGTAAATTCCACATAGATCGTCTTTAATTATAAACATGCAATTTAAGCAAATTTGTTAAATTCCATTCTCACAAGTCTTTTCATGCACCTGTCGCGTAAGTAGCATCATATTGCATCTGCCAGTTAGTCAGTTGAATTAAGGCATCATATTGCGTCTGGCTTCTTATCGCAAAAACTATGCATGGAAAGGCTTGTGAACCAAAATTCCTGTATTGTTTCTCACGACAGAATTTATGTAAATAATTGTATAAATAAGCTAGAGAAGTAAAATAAAATTTAGTTATCCATTAACTCCCGTGCGCATTTTATTGCTCTTCTTCGTACCCGAACAAATAGTGTACTGGTCTAAGACCTTTACACACCGGCAAGGAATCTTGGTGCAACACTAAGTTTCAATCCGTCTGAAATTATCTAAATAAAAGAATTTAGATCAATCATATGGTGACCCCGACGTGATGATACGAAGTATTCGCGATCGACACAGTCAAGTTCACGCGAATAATATAAACACTATCGGTAGTTTTTTAACACGATCGATAATAAAGCGCGGTTAAATCATTTACGCGATCGATACAGTTTATAACGCGACCGATTCAGTTTAACGCGATCAAGCCGTAACGCGATTGATACAGTTTTACGTGCTAAAACATTTAGCGCAATAGCATTTCAGTGCATTTTCAACAGTTCCTGATCTGAATCAGCGATCGACAAGGTTCAACATGAATTTAGACGATTTAACCAAGCAACAAGACGAGACCGGATCTGAGATTGAGAGGCTGATCCGAAATTACAAGAAGGATTCACCAGACCGAAAAACGCTGGAATATCTGGATGAAAGGGCAACGGAACTAGCTAAACTTTGGGAAAGGTTCCAGGCAGCTGATTACAATATCAAGTGCAAATACGATGATCAAAAACAACATTCGTATTTTGCAAAGGAATATTATGCTAATATGGAAAGGGGATACAACTGGTTCGTACAGGATGTTGCACACAGACGTCTTCAGCTACAAGATCCAGATCCTAAACATCCTGGTATCATCGATAATCCGTCATCTGCTTCTCTGGTACATACGCATCCTTCTATACGCCAAATCAAGGCAGCAATGAAGGCCCTACAGAGAACTCTTACAATCCAGCCGCAAATGAGTGAAACCTTCACATCTTGTCAGGTCAATCTACGAATTATCGAACGACAATGGCTAAATGTCGAGCAGCTTCAACAGAAATTATGGGCCGACTTGGTTGATCCAGTAACCTCAGGCTTTGACGAGGAAGAATATAACGACCTAGAAATCAAGGCACGAGAAACAATTATTGTGCTGCAAGAAGCATTGAATACAACTACTAAACCACAAAAGGCGAAAATCATCGAACCAAAGGTTAAGTTACCATCAATATCTATTCCAACGTTTGATGGCAATTACCTCAGTTGGACCCAATTTCACGATTTATTCGACCAAATGGTCCACCAACAAAATTTGGGCAATGCACAAAAGATGTGGTACTTAAAATCCAGCCTAAGCGGCGAAGCAGAGAGGCTCGTACATCATCTAACATTGTCTGACGATAACTATCAGTCAGCCTGGAATATGCTGAAGGAAAGATTCAGCAATACCAGACTTTTGGTCACGGCCTTATTAAACAAACTCCTGGCAATACCCTCAACGCAAGCAGGGTCGGCAAAATCGATAAAGGCTCTTCACGACACAACTAGAGAATGTTTATTTGGTCTCCAGAACATCAATGTGTCAACTGAAAATTGGGATCCGTTATTGCTGCATATACTAATTCGGAAACTCGATGCCGGAACTCACATGCTCTACGAGCAAGGCTTAAAAAACCCAAGGAATCTTCAATCATTGGAAGATTTCCTGAAATTCATGGAAAACCACTTCCAGTCACTAGAGTCATTGTCAAACACAACAGCAAAAATTGGCTCTGAGGAACGCTCAGCAAAACATTCATCATCCAAGGTCCTAGTTGCATCCACACAAAGACCTTGCTGCATCCTCTGCAAGGCAGATCATCCGCTATTCTTTTGTCGGGTGTTTCTGCAAATGACTACTGACAAAAGGCTGCGAGTCATTCAACAAGCCAAGCATTGTGTAAACTGCCTAAAATCCGGTCATCGCTCTAGCGAATGCAAGTCCAGGCATTGCTCTAAGTGTTCGAAGAAGCACAACACATTGCTTCACTTCGAAACCAAAAATAATCAGGAGCAACCCAAGGGTTCAACCAGTCCACAGCTATCCAATTGCAGAGCAGGCACAATGCCCGGAGCAACCGCAGCAGCATCTGGCCAGACAGGATCGGTCGACCAAATAACGTCTCTCAGTACAAATACTCTCTTAAAAACTCGTGCTTATGTTTTACTGAGTACGGCCATTATCAAGCTAACGGATGTATCAGGAAATCAAATAGAATCGAGAGCAATATTAGATTCTGGTTCCCAATTGAATTTCATCTCAGAAAGGTTGCTGAAAAAATTGGGACTTCGTGGTACAAAACACTCCATGAGCATTGAGGGCATTGGTCAAAGTAAAGGAGAGACCCAAAAACGTGTGAATGTGCAAATCCATTCAAAAACAACTGGGTTCAAGGCCAACATTGAAGCCCAAGTTCTTACAAAAATTGTTTCGCCGCAACCGTCTCAACAAATCGACACATCCTCTTGGTCGATTCCTAATAACATAAAACTAGCTGACCCGCTATTTCATCAACCAGGTCCCATCGACATTCTAATTGGAGCTGAGTTGTTTTATGCCACATTAGCGATAGGCCAAATCAATTTGGGAGATTGCTTACCAATACTGCAAAATACCGTGTTCGGCTGGACAGTTTCTGGGAGAACCCAAAATTGCAACCCTGCGCAAAATAATGCGTACTGTGGCATATGTAGCGACGATGAATCACTCGACAAACATATCGAAAAATTCTGGCAGCTAGAAGAAGCAGGTGAACAATCGAGCAACTTCACGATGACTGAAAATCGCTGTGAGAAACTCTTCTTACAAACCACTAGAAGAGATAAAAATGGACGTTTCGTGGTTAAATTACCATTCAAGGTCGAACCTGGTAAATTAGGAGAGTCTAGTGAAACGGCGCTCCGGCGTTTTCACTCGCTTGAACGAAAACTATCGCGAGACCCAGCTGTCAAGGCACAATACGTGCAATTCATGAAGGAATATCTCGACCTTGGCCACATGGAGGAAGTGTGCTTCACGATGATCCAAGAACCGTACTTCTTTTTACCACATCATTGCGTGCTCAAACCAGAGAACACCACAACGAAGCTGCGCGTCGTCTTCGACGGTTCGGCGAAGACAACATCAAATATGTCGCTAAATGACATCCTGGCAACTGGTCCCACCATTCAAGATGACGTCTTCACTATTCTACTGAGATTTCGTCTGCCTCGATTCGTTTTTACCGCTGATATCGAAAAAATGTATCGGCAGGTTCAGATCGATCAACCGGATCGGAAGTATCAGCTAATCTGGTGGCGAGATGATGCGGATTTGCCGCTCAAGTGCTATCAACTCAGAACGGTGACATATGGCACCACCCCTGCATCATATCTTGCAACAAGAACCCTGCATAAACTGGCAGACGAAGTGGCATGCCAGTACCCGTTGGCCGCACAAGTTCTGAAACAAGATTTTTACGTCGATGATGTTATGTCAGGCTCAGACAGCTTGATGATAGCACTGCAAAAACAAACAGAGTTGATATCAGCTTTGAAAACTGCCGGATTCAAGCTACATAAATGGTGTGCGAACCACCCACGATTGCTAAATGCTATGGAACCAAACCAGAAAGCCATTGAATTGAACTTCGCACATCACTCGAAGGACAGCATTAAGACAATGGGAGTCACATGGCACCCAACAAATGATTCCTTCGCGGTAAAAACAACGCTGACCCCCCAAACCAGGATCACTAAAAGAACGGCATCGTCTGAGATAGCCCACATTTTCGATCCTTTGGGCATTTTAGGACCAGTCGTAATAACGGCCAAACTGTTTCTCCAGCGACTCTGGGAACTGAAACTGGATTGGGATGCAGCATTGCCGCAAAACTTAAATACGACCTGGTCAAAATACACGGAGGGTTTAAGATGCCTGGGAGAAATCAGCTTCCCACGACATGTCTTCGCCCATCACCCACCAAAAAATGTACAACTTCACGTGTTTGCAGATGCCTCCGAACGGGCATATGGAGCAGCAGCCTACATACGTTCACTATGTCCGAACAACATTGTTATTGTCCGCCTATTGTGCTCGAAATCAAAGGTGGCGCCTCTAAAGCAAATCACTCTTCCACGCTTGGAGCTGTGCGCTGCCAAATTAGCAGCACAGCTCTTGGTACGTATCCAGAAGGACCTGAAATTACAGAACGAAAAAACATTTCTGTGGACTGACTCCATGATCGTCCTTGATTGGATAAACGCCGAATCTTCAAACTACCATACGTTTGTGGCCAACAGAATATCAACCATCCAACAAATATCCATTCCTGAGCAATGGAGGCACATCAAATCAGCCGAAAATCCTGCTGATTTGTTAACGCGGGGAATCTCGCCCGAAAAACTAGCAACCAACCATCTCTGGTTTTATGGACCTACGCTTCTACATGGAAACGAGAATCTATGGCCTAAACCTCACACAAAGGTCTTAGAATCACCACTAGAAAGGAGAGAAAAACCACGAGCAGTATGCAGTGGAACAACGAGCGAAACGACTAACTTCATTCAAATCATTGATCATCGTAATTCCTTTCGCCGCTTGCAGCGTGTCGTTGCATATGTTCTTCGATTCATAAATAAATCAGCAAGGCGTGCCGAATCTTCACCTATAACTACACCAAGCGTTGAGGAATTAGACGATGCGCAAACAATCATAATAAAATATATGCAGCAGCACGAATTCAGCGATGACATCAAAAATATCCTGAAATTCAAAGAAGTGTCAAAAACCAGTGACATCAGCACCCTATCACCCTTCATAGATGAAAAGGGTATTCTTCGAGTAGGAGGACGCCTTGAGGCATCAAATTTGAGCTACAACGCTAAACATCCTGCGTTGCTACCATATGCACATCCGTTTACCAAGATGATCATTAACGACTTGCATAGAGAAAACATGCACGCTGGCCCTCAAACGTTATTGGCCATCACCAGACAAACATTCTGGCCCATAAAGGGAAAACATATTGCTCGCGCTGTAGTACAGCACTGTGTTCGATGCACAAGGGCAAGACCAAAATTGTTCACACAACTCATGGGCAATCTACCAGCAGATCGCGTTCAACCTGCCCGTCCATTTGTCAACGCAGGAGTCGATTTTTGCGGTCCAGTCTTTACGCACTACAAAACCAGAGGAAAACGACCGCAGAAGGCCTATATTGCAGTATTCTGCTGTTTTGCATCCAAGGCTGTTCATCTTGAGCTAGTCAGCGACCTATCAACAGATGGGTTTCTTGGAGCACTGCGGCGCTTTATGGCCAGACGAGGTCATTGTAGAAGAATATACTGTGACAATGCAACTAATTTTGTGGGAGCGCGAAATCAGCTTCAAGAGCTCAAGGAGATTGTCAGTAACAAGCTTTCTAAAGATAAGGTTACATCCGAGTGCAGCACCAAGGGAATAGAATTCCAATTCATCCCACCTCGAGCTCCGCATTTTGGTGGACTATGGGAAGCTGCAGTAAAATCGGCCAAACACTTGTTGCGGCATAACCTAGCCTCAGCCTCACTAACGTACGAGGAGATGGAGACTGTGGTCATTGAAGCGGAGGCCATACTCAACTCACGTCCAATCACACCACTCTCATCAGATCCCAACGATCTATCAGCCCTTACTCCAGCTCATTTGCTGATTGGTGATACATTAACCTCTTCAGTAGATCCACAAGCTGAACCAGTAAAGGTAAACTTGTTGGCGCGCTGGAAACTCGTCCAACACATTAAAAATGAATTCTGGAAGAGATGGTCAAGTGAATACCTGAGCAACCTGCAACAGCGTTATAAATGGAAGCAGCAGTGCAACAACGTTAAGCCAGGCACAATGGTCATAATCAAAGATGACAACCTGCCTCCTTTGAAGTGGTCCCTAGGGCGAATACGCAATATAATCAAGGGAGAAGATGGACTGGTGAGAGTGGTCGATGTTCGAACAGCACATAATACACTCCGTCGACCAATTCATCGATTAGCTCCCCTCCCTGTTGAACAAGAGCTATCTGAACCATCTCCCAGCTCAAATCAAGGCGATTATACAAGGAAGATAAATGAATCACCAGGAAGGTCTGAAGACAAGACCAACAATCCTCCGAAAAGAGCTCGTCTCACGCTAGGTACCGCAATTGCCACCATGCTATTAACATGCTTGATTTTACCGGTGACTAGTATCAGCTCGATGAAGGTAACGCCTTTCAAAACAAATCCTGGAATATTCTTCGAGAACATAGGTTCTACAAATATCATTGCTAGCGAATGGAATCTCATAGCTTATTATGACATGGACCCATACTGGAAGGAATTTGAAATCTTGCGCAATTGCAGTTCAATTCTTGATAATTTATCTTCGGCAATGCACAAACGAGATTCCTATGCCAACATAGTTAAACAAATCAAACATGTTCTCAACGAGCTGGATCAAACCAATGACTTACTAAAAACGCAGCCACCATCCAGACAAAAACGCGGTGCGTTAGACATCGTCGGTAATGTAGCAAGTGCTTTATTCGGCGTTCTGGATTCAAAATATGCAGAAGACATGTCAACGACTATCGACTCAATCCAGAAGAACGAAGATCACCTAACAGAACTACTGCGAAATCAAACTTCCATCCTCGATGCAACAATCAACGTAATGCAGAGAGACCATGCAGCTATAAAGGAAGAGTTTGAAAGAGTGCAGCAACAGTTCAACAGCATTTCTTTTCAAATCACGGGCATCGAAGACAAATTACGGCAGGAAAATCTAGCCCAATCGTTCTCTACGTTAGCACTACAAACCCTGTTACCTATCACCAACTTCCAGAAGACTCAAAACTCAATATTGGACGTCCTCACAAACACGCAGCACGGCAAATTGAGTACTCAGCTAATTTCGCCACGTCAACTAAGGGCGGAGCTAATAAACATTCGAGCAAACCTTCCTCCAGCATTAAAATTACCGGTAAATTTGGAAGATGTCTTGAAATTCTACAGTCTAATATCATTGGAAGGCAGAGCCACCACAAGGCATATTATATTCAAGCTACGATTGCCTCTCCTACGCTCAGAAGAATTTGAACTTTTTAAATTGACTCCGGTTCCAGTCAAAATAAACGACACATTAACTGCTATTAGGCCTTCATTCAAGTTCTTAATAGCCAATTTGCACCGAGATCATTACTATCCGCTTCCAGATTCAGAGCTAAGGACCTGCATTGCGATTGAGGCGGAAAAATACCTGTGCAAACAACGTCATCCTCTCTACAAATTGGGCTCACAAGTGAGTTCTTGCGAAATGCGCCTACTGAATCGTATGCCTCCGAGCTCTCTGTGTCAAATCATGACCATGCAACCAGGACCATATTGGGTGCAAATGCACAATCCGAATCACTGGATTTACTCACTGGAATCGGAAACTACAATCAACGTTGCGACAACAACATGACTCAGCTTGTGCTTCAGAGCACTGGAATTCTGAAGATCGACAGCGATTGCATCATAAAACAACCGCTCATCACCATTCAAGGTCACAAGGTGTATCCTGCAATTGAGAGACTGTCGTATGTCCCAACACTGAACCTAACAGACATAGTAACAAACCCAAACCTATCTTCGGCGTTGCGATATCATAATCATTACACACCACATCTTCACGAACTGGAAACGCTAAAACACCAACTCCAAGAAACAAGGGTCCAGCTTCCCGAGTTGATACACGGTCATAACATCCACCACTACTCGCTCGGTTACGCCAGCTTAGCTTTGGTAATCAGCATCATGATCTTCTTATTCTGGAGACTACGCCGCGTAAGAAGAGGTCAACCAGCATCATCAGCTCCAGATCTTGAGGCCAACTCACCACCTCACGACAGCAATCCTGAGACCAAGCGCTCTGAAGACTGTGCCACCGAAAATCTCTTCACTACCAGCTTCAACGATTGAATGCAGTTCATTCAATGCCGGGGAGGATGTTCAATGCCGATCAATCTATTTATCAATATCAAACTTATACAATGACAATTTCATTCAATTCAATTCAATTTCATTTAATCATTCATAGCATTTAACGTAAATTCCACATAGATCGTCTTTAATTATAAACATGCAATTTAAGCAAATTTGTTAAATTCCATTCTCACAAGTCTTTTCATGCACCTGTCGCGTAAGTAGCATCATATTGCATCTGCCAGTTAGTCAGTTGAATTAAGGCATCATATTGCGTCTGGCTTCTTATCGCAAAAACTATGCATGGAAAGGCTTGTGAACCAAAATTCCTGTATTGTTTCTCACGACAGAATTTATGTAAATAATTGTATAAATAAGCTAGAGAAGTAAAATAAAATTTAGTTATCCATTAACTCCCGTGCGCATTTTATTGCTCTTCTTCGTACCCGAACAAATAGTGTACTGGTCTAAGACCTTTACACACCGGCAAGGAATCTTGGTGCAACACTAAGTTTCAATCCGTCTGAAATTATCTAAATAAAAGAATTTAGATCAATCAGTTATAACAACGCCTAATGACGCCGATCAGATGCCTACCCTATCTATACCCATCCAATGACCACAATGGATGATTGGATAAAGTTATTTAACATCCACCAAACCAAAAGTTATTTCTTTTCAGAATAGATGAGTAATACTGAAAGAAACGCCAAAATTGTCTAATTTTGCGGCGAAAATCAAAAACAATTGTGGCGGTTCGGTAAATGTTTTCACAGTGCATTTCGAATAGAAAGGAAAGATTTCCGGATTTTACAATTTTTTTTCTGTGTCGATCACAATACTTTATTCTGAGAATAAAAAAGTAAAAGTGATTACTTATTTCAAAGTACTGTCCGTCGCTAGCTACTACTATTTTGCCTATCTTTCTGGCAATTGTCGGATACCATCTCGAGCAAACGATGCGTCTTTTGACGCGATCCACGAATCGATACATTTTTCGACTTCTTTATATGAACAAGAATTCTGATCAGCCAAGTTATGCGTCATCGATCGGGATGGGTTGGAGTCAGAAGGAGCGATGTCTGTAAAATACAGCGAGTGGGGTAGGGTGTCCAATTTTAGTGTTTCCAGGTAGGATTCAGCAAAATCACTTTGTCGTGTCTCTCTTGATGCTGTGGCCGTTTGCCGTTTGATGCTCGACTCAGTCGCATAAATTGGTTTCAATAGCTCATGATACAGTTGCTCACAGCTTATTTCGTGCAGTGCTAGTTTTAAACTGTAAAACACTGTTTCTTAAGAATTAATTAGAAAATCATGAAATTTTGAATGTAGATATAGAAAAACATGCTCATTTCAAGAACGGGCTATCCCAGGGGAAACTTGCTTAATTTGTTAATTTGAGTCCCAACATAGTGCAGAGTATCATTGAACGCTTCGTTCATGAAAATCGTATTCAAGATAAGGGCGGAAGCGCGCCAAACAAAATTTTCAACTCGTCTGATGAACGATTTATTGTACGTAAAATCAAGGGGAACCCAAAGTTAACGGCTCCAAAACTAGTCGCTGCGACACAGCAAGGACTAGGTAAGTCATGCAGTGCAGAAACTGTTCGCCGCGTGCTCCGAGACCACAACTTAAATGGTCTAGTAGCTAGAAAGTCATTCATAAGCAGAAAAAACCAGTTTGCTACTGAGCAAGCCAACAAAAATTCGGACTTCTGGAACAGCGCCATATTCCCAGACGAGTCTAAATTTAATATCTTTTTATCTGATGGCATGGCATACATATGGCGGAAACCTAATACTGAGCCACAAAAGGAAAATTTAAAAGCTACAGTGAACCATGGCGTTGGAAGCGTAATGGTTTGGGCCTGTCGGCCTATGTCGGCAGCCGGGATTGGAAATTCGGAGTTCATTGAAGGTAACATAAACAATACCATGTACCTCAAAATTTTGAAAAAAAAATTTGCTCCAGAGTGCTGCGAACCTTGAAATTCCAAACATATTCCATTTCTACCAAGACAACGACCCTAAGCATAAGTCTGGTATTGTACAACCTTGGCTGATTTGGAACTGCCCGCATGTTATGTCCCCGCCGACACAGAGTTCAGATATGAATGTAATAGTCAATTTATGGGCAATTTTTGAAAATAATATTCGGAAACATAGTATTTCCAACAAGAAACAATTGAAAATAAAAAAAATATTTTGGAGGAGTGGATGAAAATTAGCCCAGAAACTACCCAAATACTTGTGGATTCTATATAAAAGACACTTAAACATGTAATAAATGTAAAGGGCTACCATACCAAATACTTAATTTTGTATAAAAGTTAACTTTTTTCTATAAATTAAGGCCTAAGTTTAAGTGTATGAAATAAGCTGCGACATAGAATTAAGCAGTATTTTTATAATTTTTGATAAATAAGTATTACAAACAACAATTGTGTTATTTTTGAAGTTCCTAACTTAAACAATATATATTTGTTTAAAACATGGCATTTAAAATTTGTCAATATTTTACATAGTTATAATAACAATAACAGCGTAACAAATTTCAAATTTGTAGCTGCACGAAATAAGCTGTGAGCCACAGTATATCACAAAATTTTTCTCTCTTCCAACGCCATGCCCGTCCTCGACATAAAAATCCAGTGTTGAAACCACTCATTAGTGACGACATGTTCTTTCACTAAGAGCAGCCTCACCCTATGCAGTTGAGAGCATTCGATGGACCTCAGTTGCAGTTTTCTTCGACTGGAAGCCGAAAATCAAAACTTCCCGCAAATGACGAGAATTTGACTCGAAGATGAGAATTTGACTCGAAGACGGGAATTTGACTCGAAGACGAGAATTTGACATTTTCGATCGAGAAAAAGTTTATGATGGAAACAAAAATTTGCTAATGTAGTGTTGCAGTTACATATGTCCGAACATACTATTTGATATTTTTAATCTCCCTATTTCGACCAGAACTCACCGCTGCAGCGACTCTCCATCAAAAAACGGCAGAAGCAAAGTGGCAGACCCTAAATTTTAATGATGACAACTTTTTTGAAAGCCAAAATTAAAACTTCAATTTTTCACTGTCTTTCAATGAAATTTTCTGATTTTATTACAACGCATCAATGTAATTTGTTTATTCCCCAGATCTCGTCACAACAATTAAGTATCGGTTCGATATTCATATACACTTAGATTCGAATTAAGTTATTTTAGTACTTGAGACCCTCGATATTGTATGTGCCAATCATTTGCAAGGAAGCATGTTCGGTAGTTGACGTGACTTCAAGAGTCGCAATCAATTCCATTGCCTATGTAAGATTGAACACAACAGTGATAGCATTGACACCATCTATGTTAGAGGAATGTTCCTCCATCGTACCTACAATTTATAGCCATTGTTAGGTTTGACGTGGCACACTTCTATTTTAAGCAAAGTCATGAATTTCGTATTTTTGGCACTTGTTGTTTTTAGTCACGAGGATTAAACGAAAACAGTTACAGTTCTACCTTTATAACTTAAAATCGCTATTGCCACTGAGATTTCTTAATGTTAGAGGAATTTAAAGTTAAGTAAAAGTTTTGAGCATGTGTTCATGATCAAAAATGGGATAGTTAAGTCATTGATGATTAGTGTTGCACAAACTTTTCGAGTCACCAGAGAGTGCGCACCAATTGGATACTCTAGCAGTTAATGTCATAAATGGAAGCGGACGAAATACTGGTCTGATCGATTTATTTCAACATGTGTAGCCGGTTTAACAAATAAAAATATTAAGGAATCTAAAGGTATTTGATTGCCTATCCAATAAATAATATTTTCCCTTGATTATCTCTATCTACAGTTCCTATGTGGGATTAACGTGGGTACACAGCTTGAAGGTTTAACTTTTCGGTTGCCTTTAACAACACGGATGGTATTTGCAACGACAATCATTAATACCCCGACTGATGCCAGTTTATACCTATTCCAGTTCAGTAATCATACTGGTGGATGAGAGATATAACATCTCTGTCTATATAAGGATCAAAACAACGAGGGGAAGACAAAATTTTCGCGGGATAACAGAGACGGGGGTAAAATTAAACAAGTTATTATTTTTCCTTTACAATAAGCTCTGCCTCAAGCCTAATATATTTATCACATCTCTCACAAAGTTTATTAATTCATTCTAAAAATATAACAGAATTATGATTGGGCGTGAAGCCCAATCACATGATACTCTAGATGATATGGGAATGACTTTACTATACCGGAAAATATGTCATTTCAAATTCTTTCGAATAGTGAATAGAGGCTTTTGCATGGGAGGTGGTAGAAGTAGACGGGGAGGTTTGTATTTTTCGTATATGACACCGAACATGGCATGCAAAATGCTTATTGCTGAATTTAAAGTTCTTAGTTTTCATTATTTTTAAAGAAATTGGACACAGTTTTCCTGAAATTAGGGCATTTGTATGGGAGGTGGCAGAGGAAGTGGAGCGTTTAAGATCATTTTGAAACTGCTTATCATCATCCTTATCAACATACTTTGATTCAATTTCAAAGTCGATAGCTCTCATATATTCGAAAGAGAAATGCTTTTCTTGAATTTATAATACAGATATTTGTATGGGAGGTGGTAGAAGGAGTGAAGCGAAGCTGATAATTTTTTCTAGCATTTATTGCAATTAATAAAAAACAAATTCTGGCAAAATTTTAAGTTTGTTCTTTTTCTAGTTTTAATGGAAATCGATATAATGCATTTAACAAAAATTCTGCATTTCTATGGAAGGGGGTAGGCGGAGTATACGGATCAAATCAAATTTTTTTTTTGCATTTTTGATATTTTTATTTTTATATTTTGTACAAAATATCAAGTTGATACTTTTAACAGTTTCGAAGAAAAATCATTTAATTTAAATTTCAAAATTTCGTGAAATTTGTATGGGAGGGGGTAGAAGGAGCGAGGTGTAGTTAAAAATTATTTTTAAAACTAATTGCAATTACAGTAGAATTAATTCTGCCAAAATTTCGTCTTTTCATCTTTACTAGTGTTAATTATAATTGAAAATATATATTTTTCAAAATTGTCCATTTGTATGGGAGGGGGTAGAATATTCATATTCCGTGGTGTTAATGACATCTATTTCAAAATACATTGACCTAAATTTGAAATCGATAGCGTAAATAGTTTGGAAGAAAAATCAGTTTCTTAATATTTCGAAATTTCATGAAATTTGTATGGGAGGGGGTAGAAGGAGTGGGGGGATGTAGCCCATTGACGAACTTAAAGATACTTTTTTGTTAAAAATTACACATAAAAAGTATTAGCACTATAGGTCAAAGCTTTCGAGAGTTGTGCTGTAGACAGACGCACAGACAGACAGACGGACAGACGGTCACTCGGAATCGAGGTTTTTGAGCGACACCAAATATTTCTGTACTCTTGGCGGCTCTTTGCGAGCATTATTTCTTAGCGTTACAAATGGTAAGGTAATCACAATATACTTTCAGATTTCATCTAGAGTATAAAAATGTTTTATCATCGCCTTCAATATAGGCTGAAATTGCCGACTTCACCTCCCCATTGTCGGTAAATTTTCTTCCCCGAAGGTCTGTCTTCAGTTTTGGGAACAAATAGTAATCGGAAGAGGCCAGATCTCGACTATAAGAGGGGTGGTTCCGTGGCCGCATTTCTGTAGGAAAGCCATTGCAGCGTGAACAGGTGCGTTATTGTAAAAAAGCAGCACACCTCGAGTCCGCTTTCCTATAATTTTGTAGCAGGTTGGCATAGTAGAAAAGGGCCAAATTATCACAGGGGGATATTTTGCCCATTTTCTTTATAATCGATCATCAAAACCCCTTCTAAATCCCAAACAATAGTGGTCATAATTTTTTCGGCGGATTCTGAGACCTTGAACTTCTTGGGGGTGAACCGCCTTTATAAAACCACTGGATTGACTCCTGTTTTGATTCGGGCTCATAATGATGATTGCAAGTTTTGTCTCCAGCAACGATCCGTGTCAAAATTTCATCCCTGTTCTCGCATGAACACTCGACGTGCTGCTTTTTCAGAACCGCTGAGAGCATTCTCGGTACTCATCTTGCTCTGACTTTAGACATGCCGAGATGTTCGTGACGTGTATTCAAAATAGTTGTAGCTGATACTCCAACCACTTTTGTGATTTGTTTTTCTTTAAACGAGCATCTTCGAGAACAAGTTTCTTTACTTTCTCGAAGATTTTTGAGGAGGTGGCCTCAATCGGCCGTCCCGAGCGTTCATCATCTCCAATTGACTCTCTGTCTTACCTGAATAAACTATGTCACTTATAAATCATTATTTTTCCAGGACAAGAGTGTCCGTAACCAGATGACACTTCTTCTAAAATGATTTGAGGCGTTTTTTCTTGCTTGGTAAAGAACTTCATGACAGCACGAAACTCAATTTTGTCCATAGTTAACGTTTTCTTTCGTTTGATTCGATTTGACAGTAACTTTGGTAAAGATATTTCCCCCTTCCATGTACATCCCCTTCATTCCGCGAAATTTTCGCCCTCCCCTCGTATACAACTCCACGCTGAGCACTCGATCGCGTGTGCCTTGTACGGGGAGCAGCAAGTCGGGAAACCAGATCACACCGGATCACTTCTCGAAATAATCACACCAATATGTGTATATAAGCTAGGGTATAGCCTAGTAGGTAGTGTGTTGGTCTTCTAATGCGAAGGTCGTGAGTTCAAATCCCGGCCGGCGCAACATATAATTCTGGCACATTGCCTGCTTGGGTATACCTTGGTCACCTCAATCTAAGAAAATGAAAAATTCGCAGAAAGAGGGTTGTGCGAAGGGCTAACAACCCTTCCACAATCAGTAATGAAAATTGTTAAGGAACCTGAATATCAGGAGGCCAAGGTCCGACTTGGACTGTAGCGCCATTGTAGTAGTAGCAGATGTGTATATACGCATAGATGCTAATAGTCTACGTGTAAAATATGTTTTAGTCATCAGCTGTTTAAATTTTTGGAAGGTATAAACATGGAGCGAGCCAACCCGAATCCTTTATTTGAGAGGTAGGAATTTATATGCGAAAAATTTCTCTGTCAATGGGCAACATAGGAAGATTGTCGACTCTTTTGCATATTTTGACTCTGAACCGGGGAATAATTCAGGAGGCTTCCGTGGCATAGTGGGCAGCGTGCTGGCTTCACAGTCAATAGGTCGTGGGTTCGATTCCCACTCCAGACAGTGGGATTTTTAAGCAGAAATTTTCAGTTGCTACTGCGATGAAAAATTATTCGAAATAAAATGGGTAAAACGATGTAAAAGTGAAACAGTTCCACTTCAAGAAGGCCTAGATACATAGTATATATGGTTACTGTTCGCTTTCTATCATTCAGTCCCCCATAACATCTGCAAATATTTGTCAGTAGCAGCTAGTATAATTGAAAAATATATATCAGTTTCTCTACTCGTTACGGTCGTTCTCACTCCCCTTCCCCTCTCTCCCCATCCCATTCCTATTGCCTATAACACAGGTCATTCTGTAAAAGAAAAACCGCGTTGTATACATAACCAACAAACCACTACGTGAACCGCGAAGGGACCTCAACCATTGCAGTGACAAGATTTCCTTCTCCGTGTTACATCAGTTTTTCTCTTTCGCTTTTTTCGGGAGCGCTCTCCATATGATCGCCTTGATGTTCTGCTCATATGATTCTCCAGTTCCGCTTAGATTAAGCTCCAAGCTCACAACCATACCATCCTAGCTATACCGAACCTACCTCTGCATTTCGCTCAACGCGGTTCATTACTCTCTGTCATCAAAATCTTCGACTTCTACAATGGCGCTACAGCCCAAATCGGGCCTTGGCCTCCTGATCTTCAGGTTCCTTAACATTTATTCATTATTTATTGTGAAAGTTTTGTTAGACCTTCGCACAATAGATAGAGGATCTACAAATTTTTCATTTTCGTAAATTGACGTGACCAAGGTATACCCAAGCAGGCAGTGTGCTGGAATTATGTGTCGACCGGGATTTGAACTCACGACCTTCGCATTGTAAGCCAACTCGCTACTCACTAGGCTACACCCTAGCTAGTCATCAGAATCGTTTCTCACTATTTCGCATTTGATTTCGCTCCCATTGGTTCGCTACTAAGCCGCCCCTGATATATCGGACTCTTGCTTTTCGCTAACTGTTATTCACTACTTTCCTCTGTCCGTATGTATGCTCAATTTAGCTAGTCTCTCTGATTTCGTTCACTTTTGGCAGGGTCGCTAATTTATCAGGGAGGTATTTTAGTCCACTGCTCAATACTTTCTCAACAGCGCTGGTCTTAACTTATTGATACAATCGTAACTTGTTTCTTCGCACGTCTTTTGCTAATTTGTTTCACCACATTTGCTCTCACATTTGTATCTTCACTTATCGTACACATATCTTTCTATACTGATGGCTCCAAAACTAGAAATGGAGTGGCAGGATTTATTTTCTCTGCAATGTTTAACTATCTTCCCATCTTTCGGATCACTCTAATGTGTTCCAAGTAGTAGTGATGACGATAAAAGAAGCCTTGGCCTGGCTGAAGTGTAATGTAGTATCTATTAAAGATATTGGCATCTTCACTGGGGGGCCGGCCGGTATAAAGCCCCTGGAATCAGTCATGTCTACATCCAAGACTATTCTTGATTGTCTTGCGTCTCTGGGGAGATGGCTGAACAATTCAACTTTCGCCCGTGCTGGGTACCAGAGCATAGGGTCATTTTCGCCTGGTATGGAACCATCTTGCAGATACAGTCTGTGAAAAACAAGCTGTGCATGCCTCTCGCAACTTATAAGCTGCAATTTAAGTTGGATGCGATTAGCAAAGCAAATGACAGATGGGCAAATGGGGTTACACGTAATACCACCGGACAGATTTGGCCTGTGCCCTAGTAGACTGATCTCGCTAAGCAGGCAGGTGATCAGCTCCGTAATAGGAGTTGTTACAGGACATTGCCTGATAGGAAGACATGATCAGATGCTTGACCTCCCGTTTAATGATTTTTGCAGGAGCTGCAAAGATAAGGATGAGGAAAAGACGATTCTTCATCTGCTATGCACTTGCCTTGCTTGCCTCGGTAATCTGGCTAATGCGGAAGCCAGGAGAATTTATCGCTTCATAGAAAGCTCCGGTTGGTTCACCGAGGGGGAGTCTCTTCTGACATCATGGCATTACGACGGACTAGCTTAAGGTCTATGTGTACCCGGACTTGTGTCTGGGCAGCCACCTCTACCTACCTACTCACTATATACATTTACTAGCCCAGTCGGACTTGGAAGTATTATATTGTCAACTTTTAACGCATTACATATGAAGCAGAAGTAGTTACTGACTCGATTACACACCGTGATTTTCCTTACAGATTGAATACTACATGCTCCCGAAACATCATTTGTTAATGTCAATTACACTAGTGAAAATGTAATTTATAAAGCACTGCAACCACAAAATAATAGTTTTTTTGTAAGTTGGAAGGACTCTAATACCTTCTGACACTTAGCTTAATAAGGAGGCATTCTACACTTCCATATCAATTGTGGGTTTATTTCTTTAAAAGCTTTAGACCAGTTTAGATCTTCCTTCGAAATTCTGTCTACAAAAATAAAAATAAAATATAAATAACAAAAAATAACTCCTTTTCATTAAAACGAAATAAGCGAAACTAAATAATTCCTATTTTTTTTAACGCACATTTCTTTTACTCCACCACTTCATTCAAAGTCCAAAGTTTATTAACTGACTTGAAAATACCAAAGACAAATTTCACAATTTCCAGAATTATGCATCATGCATGTCATCGCAACTTCAAAGGGCTTTCCAATTACCATTTACTCATATTATCATTAGTCAACTGATTCCGCTTCCGCATTACATTTTAGGTAGTACAGTCAGTGTCAGAAGAAAGTATACGCGTTTTTTTCAGAAGTACAAAAGATATTTATTTTTAAATTTTTTTACATGAAAGCACGTTACAATTCACACCACTCAATAATTTAATAATAAGTGTAATCGCCATCATTCTCAATTATGGACTCACATCTTCTTGGCATACTTTCGACCAGTTTTTCCGCGTAGTCGACGGACGGAGAGCACCAAATTCTTCGAATAAATTGTGTTAGGTGCTTCAAATTGTACACTCGTTTACCAGCGAGTTGGGACTTCATAATCGCCCACATATTTTCAATTGGGTTGGCATCTGGAGATTGCACAAACGTTTTCTATGTTTGGGGTCGTTATCTTCTTGGAACACCCAATTTTCATTTTTCCTTTTGAACACGCTGATAAATTTTGACCATTTTCTTGGCGTTCAAATTCTCAGTGAACAGCTCTAAGCAGCCAAAACCGCGTTGAGAGAAGCACCCCCAAACATTGACCTTCACCGGGTGTTTAACGGTACGCTGGATGAAACGTGTATCGCTGGTGATCCAAACACGCTTCAGAGAAACCCGCGCCCAAAAAGTCGCTCGTTTTTATATAACTCAAATCGCTGACCCACTTCGCAACAAAACTTTTCGACTTTTTAATTGATTTGGCAGTCGAAGAGAACGATAATTTGGGTCCTTTTGGATGACTACAAAGGAAAACTGCCTCGAGACGTTTCGCGTACTTTGCACTCATATCGGCATACATGTTATCACTTTGAGGTTACTAGAGACAATGAATTGAATTTATGTGTTCGCCGTAGCCCTGTCATAATACAATCGCATTGCGAAGAGCGAGAAAGATGTCTTTTGTTTTTTTTTAAATAAACGCGTACACTGTCTTCTGACACCGACTGTATAATGCAGAAGTGGAATTAGTTCCTTGTTTTAATGAGCAACTGTTGATATTTCCATTAGTTACTCATTCAATTGAAACCCATTGAGGAAATACGAAGGAATATTTACACTGCTCCAAAAAGTTGGACTGGGAACCAAAGCATTCGCTCACCTAAAGCCCTTCCGAAACACGCTTCCATAGGCTTGCTCTGAATCCTACAGAGCGACCCTGGATTCACCCATTCATTCCAGCAAACTAATGCGACTCTGTTGGGTGTCCTCGTCACCACCCCCGTAGTACAGGATAACCGCAGGTGGTACCGCGGATGAGGCAGCGTGTTGCGCCGGCACTCACTTTAGTCTAGTGTTCTGCATTGCTCGTTACAGCTCGGGTCTGTCCAGTTGCTAAATTCCAAAGGCAAACTACTGAGATCAGTCTTAACGACCTTTCTCGCCCAGTAACTTCCCCCTACCTATACTATAATTAGAAATAATAAACCATCTAATTTCACGGTTAAAAAAATTCAATCAATCTTTCAATATTGCGCACAGCAACTCGGGGAGCCTTAAACTTTTCCATGTATCTACTACCATTTCTCTTTCTTGCCTCGTTCATACCGCTTAAAATACGCTTTCGTTTCTCGTCATTCAACTAACCCACATAACATTCAACACCAATACCGTATCCTATTACATGACCTCGGCTAAGCCTTCCTAAGGATTTTGTTTAAAGATTTTCCACTTAACAGAGCATTTTCTTCAAGAAGAAGATAGAAAGAGAAAAAAAAGTATTTTTAACTTTTCTACCGAGTATTTTTGAGTTTCAAAAAAGAAAGATTTCACAAAAGTTCATGACTTATGCTCGGTGTTTTACAACAGAGTTGCGAATCGAGGCGGCGAACGAACGGGTCGGACATAACCTCCTTAACGATTTTCAAAACTTTCACCCAGGCCAGAAACCATAGAAAAGTTAAAAAGGAGAAAGGCCAAAACGACGAACGAAAGAAAAGTTTTCCATGAGAAAAGTATGTTAAGTGAATTTTCCTTTTTGAAGGCAAGGATTTATTTTTAAAGAGAGCTCGTTCTACGGATATCTTAATGTGAGACAAATATGCCGGCAGCTAAGGATTTTTTTTTCGTCTTCGACTTAAATTCGCTTGATTGTATTCGTAAACGATTTTGTATGTACTATTTTCATGGAAATTTTTAATTGAATTAATTTGTAATTTATAGTAAAATAATGCGGTAGGAGTTTTTCGTAAGTGGAATATTGATCCAAAAGCAAAGGATCAACAAGAATTGATTCAATGTTAAGTGCGAGGCAAATACTTTACAACTGCAGGAGGGAGACAAATAATATGATGAAACATAATAAGATTACGATTGTGCGTAAAGCCCAATCGTGCGATACTCTAGATGAAGAGAAATGTTTTTATTTTTATGCAGCAGATTGAAATTATTATAGAAGTAATATGTTCCAAATTTCAGATCAATAACTTTTACACTTTTCGAAAAAACCCGTTTATAGACAAATTGCGTAATTGTGTCATTTTGTATGGGAGGGGGTAGAAGGGGTAAAGCCAATCGTTTAATTTTTTTTGGTCTTACTAATTATTATAAATAAATAGTTAGTGCACAATTTCAGCTCGATCAATTGTATACGCACTGAGTAAATTGGTTTAGAGCATTTCATGAAAAATTGCAGTTTGTATGGAAGGTGGTGGAAGGAGGGGGAGGAGACAAATAATTTTTATACAGCAGAATGAAATCATTATAAAATTATTATATTCCAAACTAGCAAATATCCGCAACTTCGTCCGCGTAAATATCGATACAATGTGCTTTTCATAGTAATGTACGGTATATTTCATATATAATCTGCTTACACTAATTTCTGCGAAAAATGTTACCCCGTTTTAACCCTTACATATTTTCTTGAGAGTTCAGCACTTTTTATGTTCTATTCCAAAAAAATTTCTGCGAACTAAATTCTAGAAAAGAAATCACTATTAGTGTAAGGCCTCTTTGTATACAATGTTATGTGTTTTGTTAGTATCGGAAGTGTAAATTATTAGATTGGAGGAATCACTGACTCTTGAGCAGGCTACAAATAATTGCCCATGAGTAAAGCAATTTTTACTTAAATCTACGCCTACTTTTCTGAAGGTTTGGCCTTGTGATTTGTTAATGGTCATAACAAAACATAGATTTATGGGAAATTGTAGGCGCTTAAATTGGAAAGGATAATTGCTGGGTATGATGGGAATTCTTGGAATAAATACCTTTTCGCCTTTACCACAGCCGGTTAAGACCATGGCTTCAATTAAATTTTTTTGCAATGAGACTACTCTTAGTCTAGTTCCATTACAAAGCTTGGGAGGATTCAGATTCCTAAGTAAAATAATAGGAACTCCAACTTTGAGGTCTGTTTTATATGCAGGTAAGCCAGGTGCTGTTATGCTATTTAAAAATTCTACAGGAAAATGAACTGCATCCTCTTGATTGCAAACTGAATCTATGGAGTAGTATGATGTTAAATCACCTGGAATCTTTCCTAGAATTTCATTGTTTAGATGGTTTACCATTTCATTTTTGGGAGCCAAAATTGACCGCTCACAAAGCCAAGAATTTTCTTTTCCACTGAGATTCTCTACATCTTCATATATCTCCCGAATTAAAGAGTCGGTTTGCTCAACTATACGGCAAAGAGCAGGTGGGAGTATTATTTCATTTCTCTGAATTTCAGGGAGTTCGCCCTCTCCAACACGTAAGAGAACTCTGGAAAATTCAGCATCTCCCGATCGAGCTCTCATATTTTCGGTCAGATGTAGTTTTTTAATGTTCCTCCAAAGTAAAGACTTTTTAATACACGCATTAATTTCGTCAGCGCGTGTACCCTTCGGAATAACTGGTAATGTTTATCTAAAATCCCCCGAGAACAGAAATGTTACTCCTCCAAAAGGTCTATTATCATTCCTAATGTCCTGCAACGTTCTATTAACTGCCTCGATTGATACTTTATTAGCCATCGTGCATTCGTCCCAAACTATGAACACGCAGTCTTGTAGCACTTTAGCTTTATGGCTGTTCTTTGATATACCACACAATGGGTTTTCCATGCGATCCGCTTCAATTGGTATCTTAAACATGGAGTGAGCAGTCTTTCCACCAGGTAAGAGGGTTGCAGCTATTCCGGAAGACGCTACTGCTATTGCGATTTTCTTATTATTTCTAATTTTGGCCAAGAGAAGGTTTATAAGATATGTTTTTCCAGTACCTCCTGGTGCATCCAAAAAGTATATGCCACCATTTGCAGTATTTATACTATTCAGAATACATTCAAAGACTTGTCTCTGATCATTATTTAATTTTGGTTCATTTTGCTGAATAATATCTCGAAGTTCCACTAAGTTATAGTTCATTGCTGCCAAGTATTCCCTATTCAAATCGTAACGCGTATCGGTTATTCGTGGAGTTGGTAACCCAAAATTATCAATTGTATTTCCACCCATTGAAAGAACTATATCTTGTAGTAGAAGTAGTGCTCGATTATTTAATTCGTCAATATGAGCATTGATATCAATATCCGTATAGCAAATTTTCTTTAAATTGATTCCATAACTCCAGTGGATGTGATATATTACAAAAGACTAATATAATGGCGAATAGCTCCCGAAGTTTTCCTCCACCACTTCTCATACTGGCTTCTGCCAACGTTTCGTGCCAGTGATTATCATTTTCCAATAAGCCGAGCGCTAAACATGCCGCTTGATATGTTTCATGTAAGACATCATTAATGGTCCTAAGACTTTCAAAAGATGTTGGTCCTCTAATCACATGTAATAACATACGAAGATAATAGCATTCGTGATTATTAGGATGAATTGTGTAGATCCTACCCAAAGCATGTTCTCGAAATACGTCGCGGTATCCTTCAAGGATAGTACCGCGTCGTCTATGTTGAAAGGTTCCACTTGGCTTGTTATAAGTAAAATAGGCAGGGACCTCTTCGTAAAGTAAAGTTTTAGCAAAACTGTCAGTTTGGCATAATTGGAAGAATGCCATCAAGGTTGTGTTTTTTGGATTTTCTATTCTATCGTGAACGCTGTCAGGGTTAAAATAAACTCTTTGTCCATTTTCCAAATGTATATCAAGATGTGTAACCGGAGGAAATCTTTCGTGAATAGAAAATGAGAGTATCCGCCAAACTGCTTCTGAAGTACTAATATAGCGCCCACTTTGGTAAGATGTCACTTCATCGTACTGATTTTGCACACCAAAAACAGCTAAATCAGAGCCTTTATTTACATATTTGCAAATATATTTAATTGATTTGACACTGCTACAGAGTTCGATGTTAATATGTGCCTTGAAAGCTCGAGATAAGACGGGTGAAAATGGCACTATCCACCTGTTATCAATTTCAACGGAACTGTTATGTAAACGAACCTTTGCTGTACTTCCGCCATCTATAGGAGATCGGCGCCTGTATAATGGATAACTGTCTTCACCAGTGCAAGTCTCCAGAGTAAATGGCTTAGGAAATTTTTTGGTACAAAGCCCATCCTTCATACAGGGTGACTGATTGTTGAAAGCGCCACACGGACCATGAATCATATGCGTTTTAACAATTTGGAACAATTCTGGATCTTCCACTTCATTAGGGAATTCTGCTCGGATTACACTGTCAATCTGATCCGGCGCTATTTTATTTTGCAGCCATAGTAAAATGTGTGCATGTGGCAAACCTCGCTTTTGCCATTCTACGCTATACATATAGCATAGAACAGAACCACCAATAGATCAATCAATGTTTTAAGTTTTTGTTTGAATACTCTAGTAACTATATCATGTCGATCAGATGCAGATTGACCTGGAGAAAGCTCACGGGCAATTTCCTCCCATTTCGGATTTGTTGTGAAAGTTATAAGTCGGTACGTCCATATTTTCTTACATAACAGAACGCGTCTTGAGTACGTTCATGCATGTATCTTGGCCCTCCTTTGAAAGAAGACGGCAAGATAACCAATCTTCCTAAGTTATCAGTACTTTCATTTCGGTTTATTGCATCTTGCAGATGTATATAGTTCTCAACTCTAAGCTTAGTTTGATTGGTTCTAATAAAAATCAGTCTTTCTGTTTCAATTTTTGCATAAACGTCGACTAAGTATTGGTTAAGTAACTGCCTAAAATGATGTATATGATTGTATTCATCCTTTCTTACCATAAGTCTGTAACAATAGTCAAATTTTTCTGACCTGTTTCTGGATCGACTTGGTAGACTCCAAAATTGTATCCATTTTCGCCTCGACAAATATTAATGGGTATTGTAGAGCGTCGTACGATCTATGCGTTTCCGCAATTCGCTGTAAGGTATTATCTGTTTTATGCAGTACAATATCTCGTTTATCACATTGCTGGTCTACTAACAGTACAGAGACTTCATTTGTACTGGGTGCATTATGACGACCTCTATGTTCTGATGGTGGCCTTCGATCAGCATTGATAACTATTTTATAGTTATTTTGATTACATTCTAAAGGAAATGATTGCAACGCAGTTTTAAAGTCTTTAATGTAAGGATTTGTTTCATTAAGCATTGTTTGTAAGTTACATATTAATGATGCATTTAAGTTCGGAAAGTGTCCCAATCTTGTATCCCTTTGCTGGACATAATCGCTAATGAAATAAATTTGTAAAAACGTTTCTTTGACATTTTCTTTAGGAAGCAGTGACCCTATTAAATGATACACTTGACCCTGTACTTTAAAAGTTGGCATGAACTTTCCTTCATTTATTTCTTTTGCGCCAAACGAAGTCATTTGAAAAGCTGAATTATAAGCCCAGACATTATTCAAGAAATGCCGAGAATTCGGATGATCTCCATTTATTAAGGATTTTAATGGTTCTGGGGACTGCAAAATTGATTCCAGGTGCACCTTTCCAGAGGAACAACACAGGCCTTTTGATTCTCCTTTCCATTTCAGTGCCTTACAGAAGTTGCACATTTTATTCATTTTTCTATCTCCGCCTCTTTTGAATAATTTATATTTGGTTGATAATTAAAACCACTATTATGTTTTTCTTGCCATCTCGAGATCTGTCTGCTACTTCTTCTTTCTTGGTCCTGAATCAAATGTCGTCGTCTCTCTGTTTCGGTCTGTATATTTCTGACTTTATTTCTTGATGAAGCATGTCTTATAAGATCATCCCGCAATCTTCGATTTCGTGTGTCCTCTGACTCAATACTTCTAGAGAGTTCGTGACGAATACGATCACTCTGCAACCTCTGCTCTCGTAAGTCATCGGATTCGAGACTTCTTGAGAAAGCATGATGCGTACAATCATCACGCAATCTCCGATGTCGCACGTCTGCAGATTCTACACTTCTTCTGACTACTTGTCGCATACAATCTTCTCGCAACCTCTGATGTCGCGCGTCATTGGATTCAGACCTTCTTGCGACTGCGTGACGTGCAGAATCATATTGCAATCTCTGCAGTCGCGCGTTAGTAGATTCTAATCTTCTAGAAATTGAGCGTCGAGTTCTATCAGATTCCTGTCGATTAGCTCGATCCTGCTCAGTTTCAACTTCCTGAGCCAATCTTTTCCTCTTAGCATCCGCGGCTCTGTGCGAAATATTTGGTTTTCTCTTTCTAGGCATTATGTAATTTTTATTTACTTACGTAATTTAAATTACTTCGCCTTTAATTCCTACACCGAAAAAAATTAAAATATAATTCTAAGTACAGCAATAGATTTTGCACTTAATTTCAATTAATAACTACACTGACACACTTACCAAAATCAAAATATAATATTAAAACGCAGCAATAGATTTTTCTCTTAATTTCAATTAATAATTACTTGTACGTATTTTAACTTCCTTTACTTAGAATTACTCACTGACAAAAATCAAAATATAATGTCAAAAATCACCAATAGACTTTTTCACTTATAGACGATCAACAGCATATGATTGAAAAAACTGAATTGGATAAACTTTCTATGTTTTCGTCATAAGCAGCACTTGACGTTTGACACAATACACAATACATACTATATCTACAGTAAAATTTCGTATCTATTATAAGTTTTTGAAAATGAGTCACTTTGTATGGGAGGGGGTAGGAGGCGTGAGGGGAGAAAAATAAAACCTAAAGCAGATTACTCCCAGAGGTAGAGCTAATAATCTGTGAAAGTTTCATTGCAATCGGTGCAGCCGTTTTTGCGTGAAAGCCGGAAAGACAGACAGACAGACAGACATACAGACACTGCAATTATATTTATATGTATAGATGAAAATTTAAAACGTGTCTCTCAAATCAAAGATCTTGGAGTAATATTTGACGCTAAGTTGTCTTTTAAATCCCATATTGATAAAATTGAAAAGAGTAGTATGGCTATGCTAGGTTTCGTTAAGAGGAGAGTCAAGGAATTTAATGAGCCACACATATGTAAGTCTCTTTTCTGTGCGCTATTGTTACCGCTGCTCGAATATGCAAATGTTGTTTGGTAACCTTTTACTCAAATCGACTCGTACAGAATTGAAAGAGTGCAAGTGCAATTTCTTCTGTTTGCTTTGCGAAGTCTTCAGCTTAGTCGCTACCGGTTGCCTCTTACAAATGTCGGCTATTTCTGCTTAATATGATCACTTTCGAGAGAAGAAGAGAGCTTGCTTCTGCTGCCCTTGGTTTCGATTTGATTAAGTCTAACATGATTTCGAGCGAGCTCCATTCCCGCTTTATATTTGTTGACCACAGGTTTAATTTTCGAGACAACAGGATCTTGAAGAGAGAAACTCACACTACCGATTTTTTGATGAATGATCCTATTGCTTGCGCCATAAAAAACTTCAATTTGCATTCAGACCGCTTCAATAGTTCTGTAAGCAGAAATATATATAAAAACTAGGGTGTAGCCTAGTGGGTAGCATGTTGGTCTTGTAATGCGAAGATCGTGAGTTCAAATCCCGGTCGACACAATAAATAATTCCAGCGCATTGCCTGCTTGGATATACTTTGGTCACCTCAATCTAAGAAAATTAAAAATTCGTAGGAAGAGGGTTGTGCGAAGGGCTAACAACCCTTCCACAATAAGTAATGAAAAAATGTTAAGGAACCTGAATGTCAGGAGGCCAAGGTCCGTTTTTGGCTGTAGTGCAATTGAAGATGAGATGAGATGAGATAAATGAAGCAGAAATATCTACAAAGATAAAATAATGACTAAATTTAAGACATTATTTGGAAGATAATATTTAGGTTTTAGTTTTAATGCAGTCTTTTTTTTTTGTTTTGATTTTAATAGTTTATATTTGTTGTAAGTGATTGGTAAAACTTTTTTTCATAAGTTTAGTATTAAGATTACTTTTTTAATTATATTTTTGTAAAATAGACTCTACTTGTCTACCTATATTAAATAAAATAAAAAAATTTCTTTCATCTAGAGTATCGCACAATCTTCTAAGCTAGGGCGCAGCCTAGTGGGTAGCGTGTTGGTCTTGTAATGCGAAGATTGTGAGCTCAAATACCAGGCGCAATATATCCAGCACATTGTCTGCTTGGATATACCTTGGTTACCTCAACTTACGAAAATTAAAAGCCGTAGCGCCATTATAGAAGATAAAATACTCCTTCTACCCCCTCCCATACAAATGCATAATTTTTATACTCTAGATGAAATCTGAGAGTATATTGTGTTTGCCTTACCGTTTGTAACGCTAAGAAATAATGCTTGCACAGAGCCGCCAAGGCTACAGAAATATTTGTTGTCGCTCAAAAACCTCGATTCCGAGTTGCTGTCTGTCCGTCTGTGCGTCTGTCTACAGCATAACTCTCGAAAGCTTTGAGCTATAGTGCTAAACATTTTTGTGTGTCATTTTTAGCAAAAAAGTAACTTTAAGTTCGTGAATGGGCTACATCCCCCACTCCTTCTACCCCCTCCCATACAAATTTCATGAAATTTCGATATAGCTATCGACTTGAAATTTACGTGAAAGTATAACAATATACATTCCATCTATATCACGAAATATTGACTCGATCCCCTTACACCTTCTACCCCCTCCCATACAAATGGACAATTTTGAAAAATAAATATTTTCGATTTTCATTGAAACTAGTAAAGCTAAAAAGACAAAATGTTGTTAAAATTAATTTTACTGAAATTGCAATTTATTTTGAAAATAATTATTAACTTAACCTTACTCCTTCTACCCCCTCCCACACAAATTTCACAAAATTTTGAAATTTAAATTAAATTATTTTTCTTCGAAACTGTCAAAGTTATCAACTTGGTATTTTGTATATAGTATACAAATAGGAATATTAATAATACGAAAAAAATTTGTTTTGATCCGTACACTCCTTCTACCCCCTCCCATACAAATGCATAACTTTTGTGAAATGCAGTTTATCGATTTCCATTCAAACTAGAAAAAGTACAAGCTTCAAATTTTGCCAGAATTTGTTTCTTAATAATTGAAATAAGTTGTAAAAAAAATTATCAGCTTTGCTTCACTCCTTCTACCACCTTCCATACAAATATCTGTATATAAATTCAAGAAAAGCATTTCTCCTTCAAGTATATGAGAGCTATCGACTTTGAAATTGAATCAAAGCATGATGATAAGGATGATGATAAACAGTTTCAAAATCATCTTAAACGCTCTACTTCCCCTGCCACCTCCCATACAAATGCCCCAATTTCAGGAAAACTATGACCAATTAGTTTAAAACTAATGCAAACTAAGAACTTTAAATTTAGCAAAAAACATTTTGCATGCCACGTTCGGTGTCATATACGAAAAATACAAACCTCTGCCTCTACTTCTACCACCTCTCATGCAAAAGTCTATTCACTATTCAAAAGAATTTGAGATGACATATTTTCCGGTATATTAAAGTCATTTCCATCTCATCTAGAGTATCATATGATTGGACTTTAAGCCCAATCATAATTCAGTTATGTTTTTTTATGCATTATATCGATTTCCATTAAAACTAGGAAAAGTACAAACTGAAAATGTTGCCAGTATTTGTTTCTTGATAATCGGAATAAATACCAGAAGAAATTATCAGCCCCACTTCACTCCTGCTACTCCCTCCCAAGCAAATATCTGTATAGTAAATTCAAGAAAAGCATTTCTCCTTCGAATATATGAGAGCTATCGACTTTGAAATTGTATCAAAGTATAGTGATAAGGATGATGACAAGCAGTTTCAAGTTCATCTTAAACGCTCCACTTCCTTCGCCACCTCTCATACAAATGATTCAATTTCAGGAAAACTATGACCAATTTCTTTAAAAATAATGAATGCTAAAAACTTTAAATTCAGCACGAAACATTTTGCATTCCATGATGTTATTAACCTTCCTCTTTACTTCTACCATCTCCCATGCAAAAGTCTCTATTCACTATTTAAAAGAGTTAGAGATGACATATTGTCCGGTACATTAAACTGTTTCCCATTTTATCTAGAGTATCAATCATTCTGTTGTTTCGTTTGCATAGTCGTTGCCGGTAAATCAATTCAGTCCGAGGCGGAGCTTTAGGCTTAGAAACAAGACTGGTTTTTTCCGAGGATGAGTTGTTAACATATCGCCCAACTACCGAGTTGGGGGCTATACTATAGTACTAGAATTTTTCTGTTTTATTACACTCGCACTTATCAGTTTAGAAAGCCAAGTCCAGATAATGTAGACCAGTACCCGGTGGCTACCACGTAGAGAAATGATGAGGATAATTGATGTGTATAAGACAATTACAACACTGAACGTCGCCTAATGACGCCGACCAGTTGCCAGAAGCAATTGATCAGCATCAAAATGGTTTAATTTTACTTTTTTATTTTAATAAAAAAGTAATGTAATCGACTTGGAAAAAAACATAACAGGGCTACGATTACTCTAGATGTCATTCCAAGAAATTTTGGATGGGGAGTGTTAGAAGGGGTGATAACATTGTAATATTTTTTTCCCCATCATGCTAAAGTAGCTATAAAAATGTTTTATACAAAATGCTTACTCCAAAAATTGAATGGGGACTGAGATCAGATTTAGTGAAAATGTGCAGTTTGTATGGGAGGTGGTAGAAAGAGTGGGGGAATTCTAGTGATTTTCTCAGAAATAACTAGGAATATTATAAAATTGACAACCCTTAAATTTCAGATTAGTACCATTCATACTTTTCAAGAAAATCGATTTTTTGTGAAGTTGTGAAACTGTGCCATATTGTATGGGAGGGGGTAGAAGCAGTGAAGCTAATCAAATATTTTTTCCGAATTTAGTGATAATACTAATTAAGTATTTATTACAAAATGTGAGCTCTATAAATGTTATATGTTCTGAGAAAATCGTCTTAGAGCATATCATGAAAAAATGTAGTTTGTATGGGAGGGGGTGGAAGGAGAGGGAAGACGCAAATAATTTTTCTACTGTAGATTTAAATCATTATGAAAGTAATATATCCCAAAACTCAGACTAATAGCTTTTATACTTTTCGAGTAAATTAATTTATTGTTAAATTGTGTATTTGTGTCATTTTGTATGGGAGGGGATAGAAGGTGTGAAGCAAATCGTCTAATGTTTTTTCGCCTTACTAACAGTTTTAAATAAATATTTGGTGCACAATTTCAGCCCGCTAAATTTTATACGCACTGAGTAAATTGGCTTAGAGTAATTCATGACAAGTACAGTTTGTATGGGAGGTGGTAGAAGGAGGGGAAGGACACGCATAATTATTATACGGTAGATTGATATTTTCATAAAAAAAATTTTAAGCCAATAGCTTTTATACTTTTTGAGCAAATCCTTTAATTGTCAAATTGCGCAATTGTGTCATTTTGTATGGGAGGGGGTAGAAGGGGTGGAGCGATTTGGCCCGTTCACGAACTTGACCTTACTTTTTTGTCAAAAATGATATGTAAAAAATTTGAACAGTCTAGCTCAACGCGTTCTCAAGCTAGAGAGCGAACAGACGGACGGACGGACAGACGGACAGACGGACAGACGGACAGACGGACATCCGGTTTTGAGATTTTTGAGTGATAGCATTAACTTCTGTATCATTCATTTTTTTCTCCAAGCCTTATTTCTTAGCGTTACAAACCTTAGAGCAAACTTATGATACTCTCAGATTTCATCTAGATTATAAAAATTTGCTACCCTGAAATTTTGTTTTTTTGCGTTTCATGACTAAAATAGCCTAAAAATGAAAAAAAAAAACTTCGTCTGTCTGTATGCCGTACGCCGACGTGTACGCTCAGCTCACATTAACTCCCAAACCCTTCAAGATAGAAAGTTCATTTTTGGGAGGATTGTAGATAGTAGAGGATACCCCTTTTGTGGGTGTACGGGTTCAGGGGGAGGCGGACCAATTATCCGCGAATTTTTTTTCAAGTGATCTACGAAATTACTTACCATTAAAAATAAACTGCCAACAAGTCGGGCGAAACTTTATTATTTTTGGGACAAAATGCGCATGCGTAGAAAGTCAATATGCAGGTTAGAGTGGTTAGGGAAGACTAAGTGAAAGGAGCTTCTTGAGCAGGGCAGTTCTCAATTTAACACTTTCCGGAAACGCTCCATATTTCATTCCTTTATTTATACAAGTTTGAGTTTTCATGAAGGGAGGGGGGAGGGTGATAGTAAGGGTAGGTGGATGTAAATAGTTTTTTAAGTGATTGCTTGAACCAAATCCAATATTCTTTGTATAGAATGTCAGTTTCATAGACGAAGTTGCATAGAATTTTCATTGGATTCGGTGTATTTTAAATTCACGAAACCAAACATTTGTATGGGATTTGTGATGCAGTTTTATTTCGTTTCTTTTGTAAGGTCATCATCAATGGCGCGACAGCCCAAATCGGGCCCTGGCCTCCTGAAGTCGTCGCCTCCAATCGTCTCGATCCAAAGACCGCGTCCTCCAGCTGCTAATTTTTAGAATGGCTTTGCTGTCTTCATCAACCGAGTCTTCCCATCGCTTGCGTGGTTTGCCTACTGGCCGGTTACCACTCGCTTTGCCTTTAAGAGCACGTTTGGGGATTCTTCTGTCTTCCATCCGCTCTACATGGCCAGCCCACTGCAGTTTACGTAACTTGATGAACGTTGAAGCTTCTGGCTCGTCGTAGAGTTGATACAACTCATGGTTGTATCTTATTCGCCATTCCGTTCCTTCCTTCACAGGTCCCAAAATTCTTCGGAGGACCTTTCTTTCGAATGCGTTAACTGCTTTTTCGGAAGTTCGCGTTAATGTCCACGTCTCGCTGCCATAACAGAGCACAGGTCGTATAATAGTTTTATAAATCCGCAGCTTATTGTTCCTGTGCACTTTCTTGGATTTCATTATTGGAAGTACCGAATAATACGTCTTATTTGCAAGTATTATCCGTCGTTTGATTTCGTCTGTAACCGTAATGACCGTCTTTTGCTAGATTAGCCCCAAGATATATGAAGTTGTCCACACTCTCCAAATTATATTCCGCAATTGTTATGTTTTGTCTGATTGGCGTTCTCCTTCTTGTTTGCGTCATTACTTTTGTTTTGCTTTCATTAATGCGCAACCCGACTTCTTTTGCGGCGGAGTCAAGATTGACAAATACATCCTTAGCACTAGGGAAGGATCTTGCTAGAATGTTAATGTCGTCAGCGTATGCTACTAGTTGGGTGGACTTGAATAGTAGTGTCCCGTTGGTGTCGACTGGGATTTTTCGGACGACATACTCTAGTGCCAAGTTGAAAAGCATAGGAGCTAGACCATCTCCCGCTTTAAACCACATTCCATTGGAAAGCTGGTTGTGGAATCGGTTTGTATTCTCACTTGGGATTCAGTGTTCGTCATTGTGAGTCTTGTTAGTCGGACTAGTTTTGGAGGAATTCCAAAGTCAAGCATGATTTGGTACAGTACGCTCCTGTCGATACTGTCGTATGCTTGTTTGAAATCTACGAATATTTGGTGCACGTCTGTGTTATATTCCCAGCATTTCTCAAGCACCTGTTTCACCGAGAATATCTGGTCTGTTGTAGATCGTCCGGTTCTGAGTCCGCCTTGGTATTCGCCAATTATTTGATTAGTATAGGGCTTAAGGCGACGTTCAATTATTTTTGTCAGTATTTTATAGGACGTACACAACAATAATATACCTCTGTAGTTCTCACAGCAGAGTTTGTCTCCTTTCTTGTAAATTGGACATATAATGCTTTTTCGCCAGTCGTCGGGTATGATTTCCTCTGTCCAAATTTTGCATATCATGCTGTGCAGTATTTTAGCGACACAGTTTCCACCGTTTTTCAGAAGTTCAACTGGTATTTCGTCAATTCCCGGCGCTTTGTTTCGTTTTTGGTCACATAGGGCTGCTTTGATTTCAGAAAGCGTGGGTGGTGTCGATGATGGTTCATCTTCGTCAGTTGAAGTTTGAATTGAAAAGTTGTCTGTCGTTATCGGTGCTACTGGGATGGGATTCAAAAGATGTTCGAAGTATGAAGCCCATCTCCTTTTGATTTCTTCTGTGTCGCTGATGATATTGCCCTCTGCGTCTTTGCAGAGACTGGTTTTTGGTTTATATCCCTTTTTCAAGTCTTTTACTATGGCGTATGCGTCCCGCGTATTATTTTTTCTCATGTCGTCGTCCATTTTTTATACCTTGTCATTATGGTACTTCCTTTGTTTTCGTCTGCAGGTCTTTTTCGCATATCGCCTAAGCTCGTCATATCTTTCTTTTTTGGCTCGTGTTGGTCGTTCAGTAAAAATTTTGTAAGCTTCGTTCTTTCTATCTATTGCGTCGCGACATTCTTGGTCGAACCAATCATTACTTTTTCGCCGTGCTTGATATCCTAATACCTCTTCCGCGGAGGATTTGATGCCGTCTCGTATTTTTATCCACGCATTCTCCACTGGCATATTTTTGATATCTTCATATATTGGTGTCAGGTGTTTATTACATGCTAACATGTAAGCCTGCGCCACCGTTTCGTCGTTAAGCTTGTCGACATTGAATTTGCGAGCTCTACTCGTTTTCGAATATCCACGACAAGCTATTTTGCATCGATACTTAGCTCTGACTAGATAGTGGTCAGAGTCACAATTCGCACCGCGGAGAGTTCGTACATCAAGTATGCTGGAAGCAGCCCTTTTCTCAATTAGAACGTGGTCTATTTGGTTGAAGGTGTGACCATCTGGTGATGCCCACGTTCGTTTGTGAATATCGCGATGTGGGAAGCACGTAGAGCTTACTATGATATTTTTGCTGCTTGCGAAATCAATAAGACGTTGGCCATTGTCGTTGGTTATGTCATGGAGACTGTGCCCTCCTGTTGTTCCTCTATGAGCCTCCTCCTTTCCGACTTTTGCATTAAAATCCCCTAAGACAATTTTTAGGTCATTCGAGGGCAGTGAGTCATATGTTGTCTCTAGGGTGGCATAAAATTCGTCTTTAGTTACATCGTCCTTGTCTTCTGTTGGTGCGTGAACGTTGATCAACCAGGTGTTGAAAAATTTAGTCTTTATTCGGATTGCACACAATCTTTCACTTATTGGTTTGAAGCTCGTGACCTGCTGTTTAAATTTTTTGTCAACGACAAAAGCGACTCCAAACTCTCTGCTTCCCGACAATTTTCCACTTGGATAGATTGTGTGTGATCTCATGTCCATGATTTCGCTACCGAGCCATTTCGTTTCTTGGATGGCAGTTATGTTGATGTTGTGTTTTGCCACTTCTTCGAGAAACTCTTTCAGAGCTCCTGTCCTAAATAAGGATCGAACATTCCAAGATCCAATAGAGTAGTCCATTTTTCGTTTGCGGGGTCGTTGCCGTTGAGTCCATCCTTTCCGAGGTTGTTCTTCAGGTTTCTGGACAGTGTTCTTTTTCCGGTGATGCGTTGTCGGCGCCTCGCCCAACCCCCGACCTAGAAGACCGGTCCTACTTATTTATTACACCCTAGTAGAAAAAAGGGTGGGAGTTTTTGAGCTAAATATGACATGCTGGAGTTCTCACAGCTATGCTGCAAGTCCAACTATGTCATACTTTTTGCCTACTTCCTGAGACGCACTGGTGTTACTGACCATTCAGGTTAACTCCATGTACCCTCCTCCTTTCTCAACTCGGGCTTGGGACCGTCTATGGCGGAGTTTCTTTTGTAAGGTGCTTGTACAAAATTTCAAGTTTGTAGCTTTTAATTTGTTCGTTAATAGTTGATTTAATAAAATTGGTCGAAATCATACTTTTGTGCGGGAGGGGGTAGAAGGGCAAGTGCGATCTCAAAACTTTTAACGTAATTTTATTTCAACTATATTTGTAAGTTCTTGTGCAAAATTTCAAATTGATAGCATGTAATAGTTAGGTGATAATTGATTTCTTAAAAATGGTCGAAAAAATAATTTTGTATGGGAGGGGGTAGAAGTTTTAAAGATATTCAACCAGTTAATATTTCAAACTCTTACAGATTTTTTTTAAATGCATTTCGCAAATTTTCAAGTTTCTACCTAAAAATTTCATTCAAAAATTTTCAGTTTATATGTTTTTTCATTACACATGAAACACTTTGTGCACGTTAGACCTCCACTTCGGTGCATAACAATTTTGGAACAAATTATTATTTTTTTTCTGTGTACATTAAATAGATATGTCGACGTGCAAAATTTAAACTTTGTATCTTTTACGAGAGCCATAAAAAAATCACTCAAAATTTTCAATATTTTCGCTTTCCACCTCCCTCCCCTTACACTCTCCAGCTTAAATTTTTTACCAAAATTAAAGACTATATAGCTCTACAATCTGACAAATTTTTGAATTGATATCTGTATTCTATTTTGAGTTTTGGTGATTTGTAGTTTTGGAAAGTGCGCCATTTTTGAAATGCCCCCCATTTCCCCCCACTACTATTATGTCGACATTTTGTATTTTTTTTATATTATGCTAATAAAGCTTAGTACACGTGTCAAGTTTGAATTACATAGCTTAAGAGATAGTCGAGATATTAATTTTTAAGTGTTTTTCTTTGCAGCCCCCCTGACCCTTCCCCTTACAATAATTAGCTTCTATCTAAACTGATTCTAGCACATCCGTATGCTATCTTAATGGTCTCAAAATATCAATTTTTTATAGGAAGTACTTTCGAAGATATAATCATTTGAAAAAAAAATTCGGCCGACAATTGGTTCTTAGCCCCCCCTTTTCGCACCCCAATGGATAAAAAAATTAAATTATTTTTAAAAGTTGTCCTACAAACTCCTCTATATGTACGTTGATTTTTAGTTTTTTAGCTGTAACCATGGTTGAGATATTTGAATTCGTATTTTCCGGTTTAAGCGCTCCCCCTGCCTCCCCCTGAACTCGTACACCCCCCAAAATGGGTATCCGCCTGAGATCCGCAACTACCTACAATCTCTCCAAAAATGAACTTTCTATCTTGAAGGGTTTGGGAGTTAATGTGCGCTGAGCGTACACGTCGGCGTACGGCGGACGGCGGACGGCGGACGGCGTACAGACAGACGGATTTTTTTTTGTTGCATTTTTAGGCTAATTTAGTCATGAAACGCGAAAAAAAAAATTTCAGGGTAGCAAAGTTTTTTTTTTTCTTGTGTCGATCACAACACTTTATTATTAGAATAATAAAGTAATTAATATTTTGAGACCATTAACGTGGCATACAGATCCACTAGAATCAGTTTAGATAGCCCCTAACTATTGTTAGGGGGGTTCAGAGGGGGTACAAAGAAAAACACTTAAAAAAAAATATCTCGGCTATTTATTAAGCTATGTAATTGAATTTTAGAACCCATATTAAACTATACCAGCGAAATACGAAAAAAATATAACATTGGGACAAAATAGTAGTGGGGGAAATGAGGAGCATTTCAGAAATGGTGCACTTTCCAAAATTTTAAACCGTTATATTTCAAAACTGAATGAAGAAATAAAATTCAAATTGTAGAACTACGTAGTCTCTAAATTTGGTAAAAATTTTACGTTGAGAGGTGCAAGGGAAGGGAGGTGGTAACCAAAAATGTCGAAAATTTTGAGTGATTTCTTAAGAGCTCTGGTGAAAGATACGAAGTTTAAAGTTTTCATGCGGATACATCTATTTGTTGTACATACAAAAAAAATAATAAAAATTCCACAATTGTTAAGCACCGACCGCCCTAGTCTAACGTGCAAAAGGTATTTCATGTGCAATGATAAAAACACATAAACTGAAAATTTTTGAATGAAATTTTAACGTAGAAACTTGAAAGTTTGCGAAACGCATTTAAAAAAAATCTTTAAAAAAAATGAATTATTAACTGGTCAAATACCTTGAAACCCCCTCCCAAACAAAATTATTTTTTCGACCATTTTTAAGAAATTAATTATCACCTAACTAGTCAAAGCTATCAATTTGAAATTTTGCACAAAATCTTTTGAAAGTAGTTGAAACAGAACTGCGTCAAAAGTTTTGAGATCGCACTTGCCGTTCTACCCCCTCCGTTACAAAAGTATGATTTCGACCAATTTCATTAAAACAACTGCTAACCAACAAATTAAAAGCTATGAACTTGAAATTTTGTACGAGCCCCTTACAAGAGAAATAAAATAAGACTGCATCACAAATTTTACATTTGCCTTACTTCCTCTACCACCTCCCATACAAATGATTGGTTTCGTGAATGTAAAATATACCGAATTTTATGAAAATTCTATGCAACTTCGTCTATGAAACTGACATTCTATGCCGAGAATATTGGACGTAATTGAAGCAATCAATTGAAAAATTATTGACATCCACCCACCCTTAATATAGCCCCTCCCCCTCCCTCATAAAAACCCAAACTGACATAAACGAATGAAATATTGATTACATATGCTGGAGCTATTAATCGTATTCGCAATTAATTGTTGATTTGACAGCAGCCCTGCCCTAAAGGGGGTTCCACTTGTGAAAGGAGGTTTCACTTGTGAAAGGGGGTTCCACTTGTGAAATGGGGTTCTACTTACTCTTTCTTAACCACTCTAACTTGCATATTGACTTTCCATGCATCTTCAACTTGTCCCAAAAATAATAATGTTGCGCCCGACTTGTTGGCAGTTTATTTAGTTTTAACGCTATTTGCTTCATGTCGCGTTTCTACAGCAAAATTATTTTCCAATTTAGTGGAGGTAAGTTTTTAAAAGTAGATTAAATAATGAATTTCTCAAATGTTTTAAAAATCAAGAAATCTGCCATATATCGGGACTGACTCCATGAATAGGTAGAACGCAACATCCAATAAAATAATTTCTTAAAAATAAATATTTCAAAATAAATTACCAAATTCCCGGATTTCCTGTTAACATATACATAAATAACTAAAAAGCAGATCAAAAATACGAATTTTCCTTAAAACCTCTCATAAAGCGCCCTTAATTAAAACCATCCATGTTCACATATTTAACTACCTTGTATACCGAAAGAATTTAAATTTTTTTTTTAACTCAACAATTAATTTTTCAGTATTCATTTTCAAGATTTTCGAAAACAACCCAAAATAATACCGCTCAAGTGTGAACTAAAATGAGTTGAGCAAAGTTGCTACACGGCAGGCATCATTAAGATTCTCGGCTCAACAATAGACTTAAAGGCAATTTGTTAAGCACACTCAAGTACCATTCACGAAGAAGCACCCTCAACTACGGCAAATGTTTTCCCAAGCCCACTTGATGCCGAATTAACCCTAACAGCCCCTTTATCCTTGCATTATTGTGGCTATGCTCTACACCTCTAATTTCTATTTTGTGTTTTTTTCGTTGGTTTCTTTATTTGAAAGAAACTTTTATACACAATCCTCGAATTGTCTTCGGTTTAGTTTAGTGCGGTATGGTGTATAGGATGGGAACGTCACCGGGTAACCTCTATGTCCTGTCTGGAGGAGTTATTTAATCACGAAACAAGCATGAGAACAAGCCTTTTCTCCCTGTTCTCCTTTTCAGTTGTTTTTGGATATTTGTTTTTTTCTTTTCGGATCGAGAAAGGTTGAAATGTACGAAACATTATTTCCGCTCCGAACTTTTCAGACTTACTCGTGGTTCTGTTTATTTATTTAGCTCCATGTCCTGCCGCTTGGTCCTTTTTTATTGTCTGATACCTACATCTCGATACCTATGTACGAGTATACTATGTCACCAGGAGAAGTTGTCAGTTGCGGTATTTTTTCATTTAATGGACCGAAGGTTTCTTTTCCTCCGGAATTTTCACAACGGAGTCCTTAAACATAAAGTGCTCTCGTTCTCGACTCTGGATGACACTTTTCCTGTTTATTTCGATAGAATCGTATGGTATGGGGTGGCAATCGCCAGGCTCCCCTGACTGACAGGAATTCTCGTAAATATTCAACAGTCCAAAACCAAATAAACAGACAGGATGACTATTTGAAGGCTAATTTTAGGAAGAATGGTCTATACAAATACTTAAGTGATATTTCGTTTATGGGGAGAGCCTTTCGCTTTCGGTAATTTAGTGCTGTATTAGAGCGACTGGGGATGGGGTCATACCAACTTTGGCTTTTAATTATCCGAAAAGACAATTGTTTACAATTCGGGATGAAATTGAGTAAGTTTATGTATAAGTTTTCGGTTCGTTCAAATGCGAAGAAACTTCGGAGAATTCAAATTTGAATAATTTAATACCGACCCCTGTGTATAGACAAACATTTTAAATATTTGCGGAAAAAAAAAAACTAATTGAATTTAGAGGAAATATTTGAAACGCATTAAAATTTCCTGCAGAATTTTCATCAAAAAAAAAAAAAATGTGTCTTAGGTAGAATAAGTTGTGAACAAGTTTTAACACTTTTCCTACCTTATCATTTTTGTCAGTAACGCATGGTGGCCTTTCCTCACAAATATTGGAAAAGTAAGCAACAATTTGAACAGGCTTTTAGGAAATACCTTCGGATATAACTCTTTTGATGTTATCATTCCAATTAAATGTTGGAACCCTAACAGTCTGCGTAGTTTATAATATATCAGATTAGATTGATTATTTAACAAAATAAACTGCCAACAAGTCGGGCGAAACTTTATTATTTTTGGGACAAAATGCGCATGCGTAGAAAGTCAATATGCAGGTTAGAGTGGTTAGGGAAGACTAAGTGAAGGAGCTTCTTGGGCAGGGCAGTTCTCAATTTAACACTTTCCGGAAAAGTTCAAAAGCTCCATATTTCATTGGTTTATTTATGCAAGTTTGAGTTTTCATGAAGGGAGGGGGGAGGGTGATAGTAAGGGTGGGTGGATGTTAATAGTTTCTTAATTGATTGCTTGAACCAAATCCAATATTCTTTGTATAGAATGTCAGTTTCATAGACGAAATTGCATAGAATTTTCATAGGATTCGGTGCATTTTACATTCACGAAATCAAACATTTGTATGGGAGGGGGTAGAGGAGGTAGGGGAATCGTAAAATTTGTGATGCAGTTTTATTTCTTTTTTTTTGTGAGGTGCTTGTACAAAATTTCAAGTTTGTAGCTTTTAATTTGTTAGTTATTAGTTGATTTAATGAAATTGGTCGAAATCATACTTTTGTGTGGGAGGGGGTAAAAGGGCAAGTGCTATCTCAAAACTTTTAACGTAATTTTATTTCAACTATTTTTGTAAGTTCTTGTGCAAAATTTCAAATTGATAGCATTTAATAGTTAAGTGATAATTGATTTCTTAGAATTGGTCGAAAAAAATTTTTTGTATGGGAGGGGGTAGAAGTTTTAAAGATATTCGACTAGTTAGTATTTTAAACTCTTGGAGATTTTTTTTAAATGCATTTCGCAAATTTTCAAGTTTCTACCTAAAAATTTCATTCAAAAATTTTGAGTTTATGTGTTTTTTTCATTGCACATGAAACACTTTGTGCACGTTAGACCCCCACTTCGGTGCATAACAATTTTGGAACAAATTATTATTTTTTTTCCATGTACATTAAATAGATGTGTCGACGTGCAAAATTCAGACTTTGTATCTTTTACTAGAGCCATAAAAAAATCACTCAAAATTTTCAACATTTTTGCTTCCCACCTCCCTCCCCTTACACCCCCCAACTTAAATTTTTTACCAAAATTAAAGACTATACAGCTCTACAATCTGACAAATTTTCAATTTGATATGTGTACTCAATTTTGAGATTTGGTGATTTGTAGTTTTGGAAAGTGCACCATTTTTTAAATGCTCCCCATTTCCCCCCACTACTATTATGTCCATATATTATATTTTTTTCATATGTCACTAGTAAAGCTTAGTATTCGTTTCAAGTTTCAATTACATAGCTTAAGAGACAGTCGAGATATTAATTTTTAAGTGTTTTTCTTTGCACCCCCCCTGACCCTCCCGCTTACAAGAATTAGCTTCTATCTAAACTGATTCTAGTAGATCTTGATGCCATCTTAATTGTCTCAAAATATCATTTTTTTATGGGTAGTAATTTCGAAGATATAATCATTTGAAAAAAAAATTCGGCCGCCAATTGGCTCTTAGCCCCCCCTTTTCGCACCCCAATGGATAAAAAAATTAAATTATTTTTAAAAGTTGTCCCACAAACTCTTCTATATGTGTGTTGATTTTTAGCTTCCTAGCTGTAACCATGGTTGAGATATTTGAATTCGTATTTTTCGGTTTAAGCGCTCCCCCTGCCTCCCCCTGAACCCGTACACCCCCCAAAATGGGTATCCGCCTGAGATCCGCAACTACCTACAATCCCTCCAAAAATGAACTTTCTATCTTGAAGGGTTTGGGAGTTAATGTGCGCTGAGCGTACACGTCGGCGTACGGCGGACGGCGGACGGCGGACGGCGTACAGACAGACGGATTTTTTTTTTTTGCATTTTTAGGCTATTTTAGTCATGAAACGCGAAAAAAAAAAATTTCAGGGTAGCAAATTTTTTTTTTTTCCCAAGTCGATCACAATACTTTATTATTAAAATAATAAAGTAAAATTCAATTAATTAGAATAGAGGTGGTTCGGTGAATTGCATTTCAAGGGCGTTTCACTATAAGAGCTTCTGTTGTACAAATTTGACAAAAGTATGTCAATGTTGAGGTCTAAAAACGAAGCTGGATCACATTACCCACTGTATCAGATTGCGCCACTCTCCGCAATGTCATGTAACACTGCAATCAAATCATAAATCATGGCTAAAACTCAGAGACGAGATTGTTAATTTTCATGAAAACGCTGGTTCGCAAAAGTCAAACACAAACAATCACTTTTTGTAAAGTTGTGAAAATGTGTAATATTGTATGTCAGGGAATACAAGGGGTGAAGCTAATCGTCCAATTTTTTTCGGTCTTACTAATAACTTGAAATAAATATATAGTTCACAATTTCAGCTCGATAAATTTTATACGTTCTGATTAAATTTGTTCAGACTATTTTATGAAAAAGTGCAGTTTGTATGGGAGGTGGTGGAAGAACAGGAAGGAATCGAATAATTTTCATCATAAAAGTAATATATTCCAATCTTCAGATCAATAGCATTTATGCTTTTCGAATAAATCCGACTATTGTCGAATTGCGAAATTGTGTCATTTTGCATGAGAGGGGGTGAAGCTAATCGTCTAGTTTTTTTTGGTCTTACTAATAATTTTAAATAGATATTTCGTGCACAATTTCAGCTCGATAAGTATTATATGCACTAAGTAAATCGGTTTAGAGCATTTCATGAGAAAGTGCAGTTTGTATGGGAGGTGGTGGAAGGAGGAGAACGACACAAATAATTTTTATACAATAGATTGCAATCATCATAAAAGTATTGTATTCCAAATTTCAAATCAATAGCATTTACGATTTTCGAGAAAACACGTTTATTTTCAATTTGCGAAATTGTGTAATTCTGAACTTCTGTATCATTCATTTTTTTCTCAGAGTCTTATTTTTTAGAGTTGCAAACTTTTTTTTTTTTTTATTTTACTCTCAGATTTCATCTAGAGTATAATCATCATCATCATCATCAATGGCGCGACAGCCCAAATCGGGCCTTGGCCTCCTGAAGTCGTCGCCTCCAATCATCTCGATCCAAAGAACGCGTCCTCCAGCTGCTAATTTTACTTTATTATTTTAATAATAAAGTATTGTGATCGACTTGGGAAAAAAAAAAAATTTGCTACCCTGAAATTTTTTTTTTTCGCGTTTCATGACTAAATTAGCCTAAAAAAGCAAAAAAAAAACATAACAGGGCTACGATTGCGCGTAAAGCGCAATCTTACGATACTCTAGATGAAATAGAATTTTTTGTGATCCCAAGAAATTTTGTATGGGGAGTGTTAGAAGGGATGATAGCATTGTACTAATTTTTTCGACATCATGCTAAAGTAGCTATGAAAATGTTTTATACAAAATGCTTACTCCAAAAACTGAATGGGAACTGAGAAAATTAGTGAGTTTGATTTAGTGAAAATGCAGTGCAGTTTGTATGGGAGGTGGTAGAAAGAGTGGGGGGATTTTGATGATTTTTTCAGAAATAACTAGGAATATTATAAAATTGGCATCCCTTAAATTTCAGACTAGTGCCATTCATAATTTTCAAGAAAATCGATTTTTTGTGAAGTTGTGAAACTGTGTCATATTGTATGGGAGAGGATAGAAGTAGTGAAGCAAATCAAATATTTTTTTTTTCACCTTAGTAATAATATTAATTAAATATTTATTACAAAATATGAGCTCAACAAATGTTATATGTTCTGAGAAAATCGGCTTAGAGCATTTCAGGAAAAAGTGTAGTTTGTATGGGAGGGGGTGGAAGGAAAAGGAGGAAGCAAATAATTTTTGTACTGTAGATTTAAATCATTAAAAAAGTAATATATACCAAAATTGAGACCAATAGCTTTTATACTTTTTGAGTAAATCCATTTATTGTCAAATTGCGAAATTGTGTCATTTTGTATGGGAGGGGGTAGAAGGGGTGAAGTTAATTATCTCATTTTTTTTGACCTTACTAACAATTTTAAATAAGTATTTGGTGCACAATTTCAGCCCGCTGAATTTTATAAGCACTGAGGAAATTGGCTTAGAGTAATTCATGATAAGTACAGTTTGTATGGGAGGTGGTAGAAGGAGGGGGAGGACACGCACAATTTTTATATGATAGATTGACATTATCATAAAAGTAATATATTCTGAACTTCAGGCCAATAACTTTTATACTTTTTGAGCAAATCCGTTTATTGTCAAATTGCGTAATTGTGTCATTTTGTATGGGAGGGGGTAGAAGGGGTGGAGCGATTTGGCCCGTTCACGAACTTGACCTTACTTTTTTGTCAAAAACGACGTGTACAAAATTTGAACTTTCTAGCTCAACGCGTTCTCAAGCTAGAGAGCGCACGGACGGACGGACGGACGGACGGACAGACGGACGGACAGACGGACGGACAGACGGACGGACGGACGGACGGACGGACGGACATCCGGTTTTGAAATTTTTGAGTGATAATATTAACTTCTGTATTCATCATTTTTTTCTCCGAGCCTTATTTCTTGGCGTTACAAACCTTAGAGCGAACTTATAATACTCTCAGATTCCATCTAGAGTATAAAAATCCGTCTGTCTGTACGCCGTCCGCCGTACGCCGTACGCCGTACGCCGACGTGTACGCTCAGCGCACATTAACTCCCAAACCCTTCAAGATAGAAAGTTCATTTTTGGAGGGATTGTAGGTAGTTGCGGATCTCAGCTAGGAAGCTTAAATTCAACACACATATAGAAGAGTTTGTGGGACAACTTTTAAAAATAATTTAATTTTTTTATCCATTGGGGTGCGAAAAGGGGGGGCTAAGAACCAATTGGCGGCCGAATTTTTTTTTCAAATGATTATATCTTCGAAATTACTACTCATAAAAAATTGATATTTTGAGACCATTAAGATGGCATTAAGATCTACTAGAATCAGTTTAGATAGAAGCTAATTATTGTAAGGGGGAGGGTCAGGGGGGGTGCAAAGAAAAACACTTAAAAATTAATATCTCGACTGTCTCGTAAGCTATGTAATTGAAACTTGAAACGAATACTAAGCTTTACTAGTGACATATGCAAAAAAAAAAAATATATGGACATAATAGTAGTGGGGGGAAATGGGGAGCATTTAAAAAATGGCGCACTTTCCAAAACTACAAATCACCAAATCTCAAAATTGAGTACACATATCAAATTGAAAATTTGTCAGATTGTAGAGCTATATAATCTTTAATTTTGGTAAAAAATTTAAGTTGGGGGGTGTAAGGGGAGGGAGGTGGAAAGCGAAAATGTTGAAAACTTTGAGTGATTTTTTTATGGCTCTGGTAAAAGATACAAAGTTGGAATTTTGCACGTCGACACACCTATTTAATGTACATAGAAAAAAAATAATAATTTGTTCCAAAATTGTTATGCACCGAAGTGGGGGTCTAACGTGCACAAAGTGTTTCATGTGCAATGAAAAAAACACATAAACTGAAAATTTTTGAATGAAATTTTTAGGTACAAACTTGAAAATTTGCGAAATGCATTTAAAAAAAATTTCCAAGAGTTTGAAATATTAACTGGTCGAATATCTTTAAAACTTCTACCCCCTCCCATACAAAAATTTTTTTTCGACCATTTCTAAGAAATCAATTACCACTTAACTATTAAATGCTATCAATTTGAAATTTTGCACAAGAACTTACAAAAATAGTTGAAATAAAATTCCGTTAAAAGTTTTGAGATAGCACTTGCCCTTTTACCCCCTCCCACACAAAAGTATGATTTCGACCAATTTCATTAAATCAACTAATAACTAACAAATTATAAGCTACAAACTTGAAATTTTGTTCAAGCACCTCACAAGAAAAAAGAAATAAAACTGCATCACAAATTTTACGATTCCCTTACCTCCTCTACCCCCTCCCATACAAATGTTTGGTTTCGTGAATTTAAAATTCACCGAATCCAATGAAAATTCTATGCAATTTCGTCTATGAAACTGACATTCTATACACAGAATATTGGATTTGGTTTAATTGGAATTAAGAAACTATTAACATCTACCCACCCTTACTATCACCCTCCCCCTCTCTTCATGAAAACTCAAACTTGCATAAATAAACCAATGAAATATGGAGCTTTTGAACGTTTCCGGAAAGTGTTAAATTGAGAACTGCCCTGCCCAAGAAGCTCCTTTCACTTAGTCTTCCCTAACTCTTCTAACCTGCATATTGACTTTCTACGCATGCGCATTTTGTCCCAAAAATAATAAAGTTTCGCCCGACTTGTTGGGAGTTTATTTAAGATGGCTTTGCTATCTTCATCAACCGAGTATTCCCATCGCTTGCGTGGCTTGCCTAGTGGCCAGTTACCACTGGCATTGCCTTTCAGAGCACGTTTGGGGATTCTTCTGTCTTCCATTCGCTCTACATGGCCAGCCCACTGCAGTTTACGTAGCTTGATGAACGTTGAAGCTTCTGGCTCGTCGTAGAGTTGATACAACTCATGGTTTATCTTATTCGCCATTCCGTTCCTTCCTCCACAGGTCCCAAAATTTTTTGGAGGACCTTTCTTTCAAATGCGTTAACTGCTTTTTCGGAAGTTCGCGTTAATGTCCATGTCTCTCTGCCATAACAGAGCACAGGTCGTACAATAGTTTTATATATCCGCAGCTTATTGTTCCTGTGCACTTTCTTGGATTTCATTATTGGAAGTACCGAATAATACGTCTTATTTGCAAGTATTATCTGTCGTTTGATTTCGTCTGTTTCATTACCGTCCTTTGCTAGATTAGCCCCAAGATATATGAAGTTGTCCACATTCTCCAAATTAAATTCCGCAATTGCTATGTTTTGTCTGATAGGCACTCTCCTTCTTGTTTGCGTCATTACTTTCGTTTTGTTTTCGTTAATGCGAAACCCGACTTCTTTTGCGGAGGAGTCAAGGTTGACAAATACCTTCTTAGCACTAGGGAAGGATCTTGCTAGGATGTTAATGTCGTCAGCGTATGCTACTAGTTGGGTGGACTTGAAAAGTAGTGTCCCGTTGGTGTCGACTGGGATTTTTCGGACGACATACTCTAGTGCCAAGTTGAAAAGCATGGGGGCTAGACCATCTTTCTGCTTTAAACCACATTCCGTTCGAAAGCTGGTTGTGGAATCGGTTTGTATTCTCACTTGGGATTCAGTGTTCGTCATTGTGAGTCTTGTTAGTCAGACTAGTTTTGGAGGAATTCTAAAGTCAAGCATGATTTGGTACAGTACGCTCCTGTCGATACTGTCGTATGCTTGTTTAAAATCTACAAAGATTTGGTGCACGTCTGTGTTATATTCCCAGCATTTCTCAAGCACCTGTTTCATGGACAATATCTGGTCTGTTGTAGATCGTGCGGTTCTGCATCCTCCTTGGTATTCACCAATTATTTCATTAGTATAGGGCTTAAGACGACGTTCAATTATTTTTGTCAGTATTTTATAGGACGTACACAACAATGATATTCCTCTGTAATTCTCACAGCAGAATTTTTCTCCTTTCTTGTAAATTGGACATATAATGCTTTTTCGCCAATCGTCGGGTATGATATCTTCTGTCCAAATTTTGCATATCATGTTGTGCAGTATTTCAGCGACACAGTTTCCACCGTTTTTCAGAAGTTCAACTGGTATTTCGTCAATTCGCGGCGCTTTGTTTAGTTTTTTGTCACATAGGGCTGCTTTGATTTTAGCAAGCGTGGGTAGTGAAGATGATGGTTCATCTTCGTCAGTTGAGGCTTGAATTGAAATGTTGTCTGTTGTGATCGGTGCTAATGGGGTGGGATTCAAAAGATGTTCAAAGTATGAAGCCCATCTCCTTTTGATTTCTTCTGTGTCGCTGATGATATTGCCCTCTGTGTCTTTGCAAAGATTGGTTTTTTGGCTTATATCCCTTTTTTAAGTCTTATACTATTGCGTATGCGTCCCGCGTTTTATTTTTATACTCTAGATGGAATCTGAGAGTATTATAAGTTTGCTCTAAAGTTTGTAACGCCAAGAAATAAGGCTCGGAGAAAAAAATGATGAATACAGAAATTAATATTATCACTCAAAAATCTCAAAACCGGATGTCCGTCCGTCCGTCCGTCCGTCCGTCCGTCCGTCCGTCCGTCCGTCCGTCTGTGCGCGCTCTAGCTTGAGAACGCGTTGAGCTAGATAGTTCAAATTTTGTACACGTCGTTTTTGACAAAAAAGTAAGGTCAAGTTCGTGAACGGGCCAAATCGCTCCACCCCTTCTACCCCCTCCCATACAAAATGACACAATTGCGCAATTTGACAATAAACGGATTTGCACGAAAAGTATAAAAGCTATTGTTCTGAAATTTGGAATATGTTACTTTTATAATAATATCAATCTACCGTACGAAAATTATGCGTATCCTTCCCCTCCTTCTACCACCTCCCATACAAACTGTACTTGTCATGAATTACTCTAAGCCAATTTACTCATTGCGTATACAATTTAGAGAGCTGAAATTGTGCACCAAATATTTATTTGAAATTGTTAGTAAGCCCAAAAAAATTTAGACTATTAGCTTCACCCCTTCTACCCCCTCCCATACAAAATGACACAATTTCGTAATTTGACAATAAACGGATTTACTCGAAAAGTATAAAAGCTATTAGTCTGAATTTTCGGATATGTTATTTTCATAGTAATTTTAATCTACAGTAGAAAAATTATTTGCTTCCTCCTTCTCCTTCCACCCCCTCCCATACAAACTACACTTTTTCATGAAATGCTCTAAGACGATTTTCTCAGAACATATAACATTTATTGAGCTCATATTTTGTAATAAATACTTAATTAGTATTAGCACTAAGATCAGAAAAAAATATTTGATTAGCTTCACTGCTTCTACCCCCTCCCATACAATATGACACAGTTTCACAACTTCACAAAAAATCGATTTTCTTGAAAAATATAAATGGCACTAGTCTGAAATTTCAGGGATGTCAATTTTACAATATTCCTAGTTATTTCTGAAAAAAATCACTCTAATCGCCCCACTCTTTCTACCACCTCCCATACAAACTGCACATTTTCACTAAATCTAACTCACTAATTTTTTCAGTTCCCATTCAATTTTTGGAGTAAGCATTTTGTACAAAACATTTTTATAGCTACTTTAGCATGATGGGGAAAAATTAGTTCAATGCTGTCATCCCTTCTTATACTTCCCATGCGAAATTTCTTGGGATCACAAAAAATTCTATTTCATCTAGAGTATCGTAAGATTGCGCTTTACGCGCAATCGTAGCCCTGTTATGTTTTCTCATGTCGTCGTCCATTTTTTGTATTTTGTCATTATTGTACTTCCTTTATTTTCGTCTGCAGGTGTTTTTCGCATATCGCCTAAGCTCGTCATATCTCTCTTTTTTGGCTCGTGTTGGTCGTTCAGTAAAAATTTTGTAAGCCTCGTTCTTTTTATCTATTGCGTCGCGACATTCTTGGTCGAACCAATCATTATTTTTTCACCGTGCTTGATATCCTAATACCTCTTCTGCGGAGGATTTGATGCCGTCTCGTATTTTCATCCACGCATTCTCCACTGGCATATTTTGGATATTTTCATGTATTGCTGTCAGGTGTTTATTACATGCTAACATGTAAGCCTGCGCCACCGTTTCGTCGTTAAGCTTGTTGACATTGAATTTGCGAGCTCTACTCGTTTTCGAATATCCACGACAAGCTATTTTGCATCGATACTTAGCTCTGACTAGATAGTGATCAGAGTCACAATTCGCACCGCGGAGAGTTCGTACATCAAGTATGCTGGAAGCAGCCCTTTTCTCAATTAGAAGGTGGTCTAATTGGTTGAAGGTGTGACCATCTGGTGATGCCCACGTTTGTTTGTGAATATCGCGATGTGAGAAGCACGTAGAGCTTACTATGATATTTTTGCTGTTTGCGAAATCAATAAGACGTTAGCCATTGTCGTTGGTTATGTTACGGAGACTGTGCCCTCCTGTTGTTCCTCTATGAGCCTCCTCCTTTCCGACTTTTGCATTAAAATCCCATAAGACAATTTTTAGGTCATTCGAGGGCAGTGAGTCATAGGTTGTCTCTAGGGTGGCATAAAATTCGTCTTTAGTTATATCGTCCTTGTCTTCTGTTGGTGCGTGAACGTTGATCAACCAAGTGTTGAAAAATTTAGTCTTTATTCGGATTGCACACAATCTTTCACTTACTGGTCTGAAGCTCGTGACCTGCTGTTTAAATTTTTTGTCAACGACAAAAGCGACTCAAAACTCTCTGCTTCCCGACAATTTTCCACTTGGATAGATTGTGTGTGATCTCATGTCCATGATTTCGCTACCGAGCCATTTCGTTTCTTGGATGGCAATTATGTTGATGTTGTGTTTTGCCACTTCTTCGAGAAACTCTTTCAGAGCTCCTGTCCTAAATAAGGATCGAACATTACAAGATCCAATAGAGTAGTCTATTTTTTGTTTGCGGGGTCGTCGCCGTTGAGTCCATCCTTTCCGAGGCCGTTCTTCAGGTTTCGGAACAGTGTTTTTTTTCCGGTGATGCGTTGTCGGCGCCTCGCCCAACCCCCGACCTGGAAGACCGGTTCTACTTACTGATTACACCCTAGTAGAAAAAGGGTGGGAGTTTTGAGCTAAATATGACATGCTGGAGTTCTCACAGCTATGCTGCGAGTCCAACTATGTCATACTTGTTGCCTACTTCCTGAGACGCACTGGTGTTACTGGCCATTCAGTTTAACTCCATGTTCTTTCCTCATTTCTCAAACCGGGCTTGGGACCGTCAATGGCGGAGTTTTCAAATTATTTGCTCTTATTGAAAATTTGATTATTGTAAATTTTTGAAAGTGTGTAATTTTGTATGGGAGGGGATAGAATGGGATTTGGCCCGTTCACCTTACTCTTTTTTCAAAAACGACGTGTGAAAATTTTGAACTTTCTAATTCTATGTATTCTCAAGCTAGAGAGCGCACGGACGGTCATCCGGTTTTGACATTTTTGAGTGATAATTCTTAACTTCAGTGTGATTTTCTATCTCCGAACCTTAATTCTTAGCGTTACAAAATTTATGCAGAGCCAGGAAGCCATGAAATCCTGCCAAAAAGCAAACGAAATTCTTAGGTAATTTATGACTGACTCAAATCTATTTGCACAAAGTAATTGTTACCTATCACTTGTTAGAATTTCTTTCGAGGTAAAAAACCATCTCATTTCGAATTCATAAAATTAACAATCAGAAATTACGCAATCCCTTGAAAGGACTCTTTAAAGTCGTTACCTAATTTCCGCCATTCAATTTCGATTGGTATCATCACACCATCGGTCTCGTTGTCGTCGTCTCTGAAGATTCAAAGTATGCAAATGAGCCCTTTCCCACTGTCGGTAATTTTCTTTGAGGCAAAAGCCAATCGAGTGGCACTTAGGAATCGCTTTGAGTTCAACATATCGTGGTTTGAGTTAAAGGATACGAGTACGTATAGATAGAGTAGAGTAGCGCATTTTATGTGATAAGTCGCTCTGACTAGACACGTCTCCTATCACGGTTGCTCATCGATTACGGGCTGAAGCAATTGGCAAGCATTTAAAGGAACCTCACTTTAAGATTTGCATTGATACTTGAGGCGGTGATGTGTATACCTGGATGAAGACGGTACATGTATGTCGACGTTAAACACAAAATTCGATTACCCACATTACTTGGTATTGACTTTGTCGGATACATAGCAACAACAACAACAAAAAAATCACATATTTACTGCTTAGATTGATCCTTGAACGATGTCCTCCCATTCAATGCTAGCATATATCGAAAGGGTAATATCGTATTTATCTTAAAATTTTGCTACTTCAAGTGAATATTGAGTGGTCTTAGTTTCTATTAAGTCCCTTAATACGACTACCCTCTGCTCGCATGTAGTCCTTTTTTCAACTCTTCGTATATTACGAGTATTATGACGAGGCTTTTCTCCCCGACTATCTTGATGATACATGGGACACATAATCGGTACTGTATAAACAGAGTGTGTCCATTTCGCCCTATCCTACCTTTTGCCGTGTTGAATCGCCTCCAGTTCAGAAAGGATCAAATTATTGCTGAGATAAGGAGATTTCCCTCAGTAATAATATGTGTACACCGAAAAAAGGATCTTAGCCGTATGAAGAGATGTATATATCCGTACGTAGATATGTCATGGCTGGCATTCTGTGTAATCTTATTATAAAAGGATATGGTGTTGTGTAAATATTTCTGAAACATTCTCATCCATGACTACCAGGTTTAAGGCTTTTATATATAGTAACTTGTGTTTTTTTTTTTCTTCTTACAATGTGTATGGATAAGTTCGTATTCTTGAGAATTTTTATTTCATAAAATTGAATTCAATCAAATGGAAATTTTTTTTTCATAGAGGCGAAATTTCAAGGATGTTTTTCAACGATGGTTTGATGAAAAAATAATCGATAGATAAGTTTTATATTTCGAAATAAAAACAAGTGTCGATTTTTATAGATGCGCATAAGGAGAAGGTAGAAAATTTTACTACTCTGTACGTTAACTAGTCTTTGCATTTCGATAGCGATATCCTTTTTATTTTATAGTTTCAAGAACTGAGGTTTATTACTCCTATTTTATAACGCCATAAATTCAATCGAATTTATTTAAAAATTTAACTGTTCAATGGAAGATTGGAGTCGTGACTACCTTTCATATGTCAATCTATACAATTTTTGGCTAAGATAATTCTAAATTCCCCAAACGAATGCTAACAAAATTACGATACTGCCAGAATATTTAAAAAAATAATTTCGAAAACTATGTTTGGCCAGTAATTACTATTTTTTTAAAGGCACTGAGCTTAACTTAGTGGGTACCTTTTAATGCTGTGCACAGTTGAGTTTGAATAGGGAGCAGTATAATGGACACTAACGGAGTTTGGGCGGGGAGAGACAGAAATGTCGGTGGGCATTACTCTTGAAGCATTGCGGGTTATACTTTTTAGGAAAAACACCAACTGGTAATGCGTTTCATAGATTTATAGTTGGAGAAATCAAAGATTGCCTATATTTTACTGTACGAAACGAAAAATGTTTTGTTTATCTTTCTGGTTCCGCCAGAATCTTCATTAGATACCAATAGCCTGCGCCATTCGTATGCACAGTTTACATACGTGATCCTGACAGTCTAATCATATAGTCTGTGATGACTCGGCATTTTATTTCTCTATTCGGCAAAGCGACTGCAGTTGAAAACCGCGTGTTCTGTGTCTTCTTATTGATCTGTGCAATCTTGGCAAAGAGGTGAGCTATCGTGTCCGAATCTGTGTAGGTCGCGGCAGCTACCACAATCGCAGTAACCTGATAGCAACTCCGTGAGGTGATGATTGCAGTCCCCATACGATCGCTTTGTCCAGACCTCACTGGCGGGGATTAGCTTATAGATCCATCTGCCTTTTGTAGTGCTGTCCCACTTGGTTTGCCACATAGCTATTGATGTTGCCTTTTCCTCTTGTTTTATTTTCTTGACAACAGCTGCAGAAGGTTGGACGGAATATTCGTGTGCCCGTTCAGCTTGACAAGTACTACGTGGGAAAGTTTAAAGAGGGGGAACTAGAATTGAAAGAAAATATTTCCGGATTCTACACTCACTCTACTAACAGTGAAGAATCCGGAAATCTTTTCTTTCAATTCGAAATGCACTGTGAAAACATTCACCAAACCATTAGAGGGAATTAGTTCGTGGAGTTCCATACTGCAATTACCGTGGAAGTAGCGAAGATCAATATTGATACTGCTACATTTTTACGGTGCTCTAGGAAGTCTATGGAAGTCATGATGGTTTCATTTCCAATCATTCAAAATTCATGTTTTTGAACACGATCAAGTAACGCAAGATGGGCTTTGGGTGCCCCAGTGCAAATGTGTGAATTGTACTTTAAACGAGGTCAAATGAATGCTTTGTAGATTTAGCAAGATCGGAAGGCTTAAAATATTTCACATAATTTTCGTTGAATACTTAGCCATTTGGAGGCATCAACAGCAATTTCATAGATGTGTTGGCTCCAATTAAGGTGGTTATTAATCTGCATGCCTAGGAAAATAAAATCTTCCGATCGAAAACGGACTATGAATGGCTTCTGAAACTTTCGAACATTGAATGACGGGGGAAGGACTGGGATTACTCGGTCTTTGCGCCGCCAACCAGTGATTGACCATGAAATGGAGCACTATAACATCCATATCTTGGGTTTGAGCGAGGTCAGGTGGACAGGATCAGGAGAAGAACGAACCCCCAGAGGAAACACTATTCTGTACGTTGGTCCTAAGAGTGAAGTCAAAAATGGAGTGGCGGTCGTCCTTACACCGAGAGCGAGAAACAGTCTCATCAGCTGGGAACCAATCTCGGATAAGATTGACGTCGTCGGGCTCAGGACCAGAGTCAGAAACGTCACGATTCTACAGTGCTATACTTGGCAAATGGTCATTGGAGAGATCCTTTTTACCACACAAGAGTCACCATAAAACATCTTGGATTTCCTCTGATGGCGTTACTCAGAACCAGATTGACCATTTGGCCATGAATCGCCGATGGAAAAGATGTCACCTCGATGTGCGAACGAAGTGTGAAGCTGACGTGGGGAGCGATCACCACTTGATGGTTGCCTGCTTGAGATTGTTCACAGCAGCTATCCGACGACCGCAAATTCTTCATGTGAAGCGCAACCTTAACGTAGGTAAACTCAGAGACCACTCCACCATTCTACGTAAAAAGTCATCCACATTGGGCGAATATGAAATGCGCACACTGGACGCCGATTGGGAGGCAAACCGAAACACGTTTCTAACTAGTGCTGAAGAATCTATGGCATATGTGCAAAGCGCTGAGAAACCCTGGAAGTCTGGATGTCACAATACACATAGGATAAGGTTGGCGATCGGAAAAAAGCCAATATGGCAATCATCTCTTAACCCGATGTCAACCAACGAGCACTCGACTTGAGGCAGAACTACCGCGATACTCATATAGCTTAAAAAGGCCGAACAAGAGAAAGGCCATTGAAGATCTGGCAAACAACGCAGAATTTGCGGCTTACTTTGGGGATATGGGTTCACTATTTAAAATCATAAAACAGATGACGAACAGGAGTTTCACCGCCAACCACATGGTGAGAGATATCAACGAAACTTTTCTTAATATGAGTGAACAACAGTTGCGGCGATGGAAGGAATACTTCTCTGACATTTTAAACATCTTGTCAGAGGAAGATATTCCAGAAACAGAACAACTACCAAACATCCAACCACAACAATCCCCTATTACGGACGATTCCTCAGATATGGAAGAGCTAGTTTCCGCCAATCGGTCAATGGCGGGAAGGAAAGCTTCAGGTATAGACGGACTACCAACCGAACTCCTCAAAGCGGACCCGGAAATAACAGCCGATATACTCCACCCACTCTTTACTGAGGTGTGAAATGAAGGAAAATATCCGACTGAATGGAATAAGGGCGTCATTGTGAAAATTGCGAAGAAGGGCGACCTTCGGGATTGTGGCAATTGGCGTGGTATTTGTCTACTTACTGCCGTATCAAAAATAATGGCTAAGGTAATTCTCAATAGGATTAGTGATGTTGTCGAGAGCACTCTCGAAGTTTTTCAGGCTGGATTCCGTAAAGGGTCGTCTTGTACCGTCGACACAAATACCCTACGGATAATATTAGAGCAGACAGCCGAAATGCGTTCGCCACTATATCTCATATTTGTGAATTTCGAGAAGACTTTCGACAGCGTTAAGCGAGATTACATATGGAATGCTTTCCGTATGAGAGGTATTCCAGATAAGGTCATAGCAATGATTAAAGAATCCTACGAAAATGCAAGGTGTCGCGTCCTGAATAGAGGAGAGGTATCCGAGAGCTTTCCTGTGCGAACGGGTGTCAGAAAAGGCTGCATATTATCACCAGCCCTATTTCTGGTGGTAATAAATGACATCTTGAAAGCTGCACTGGAAGGTGGGGAAGGTAAAGGTCTTCAATGGGGACTATTTAACATCTTGAGTCACCTTGATTTTGCTGATGACGTGAGTTGCAAATAACTGTGAAATGGTCGCTCGTTGCATTCTAAATGCGAAGAGGCGGAACTGAAAATAAATGTGTGTAAAGCCGAATACATGCACATGGCTTCGAACGCAAACACACCGATTGTTCTTATCGGACAAGATGTGGAAGAGGTGCAAGATTTTTGTTATCTCGGAAACATTTTTAGCATGGACGGCGGAGCCGAAAAGGATATTGAGGCTCGTAAAAATAAAGCTCGTCAGACCTTCGGTATCCTTTCCCCTTTCTGGAGGTTAAGAGAGATCTCCCTTTGCGCGAAGCTGCGAGTTGTTGACGCATTCGTCAAATCTATGTAGTTACATGTTTGTAATACGTGGAAAATGACCGTTCGACTTACCAAGAAACTACAAACTTTCGTGAACCAATGCCACCAATGCATTTTCGAAATATTCTGGCCAGGATTGATCACCAACGACAAACTTTGGAACACAACTGGACAGACTAAAATAGGTACTGAGATTCAAAGGCGGAAGTGGCAGTGGATTGGTAACAATTTGAGGAAACAAGCTCTGCATTGTAATCCTCCAGCAAGACGTCGGGTTGGTCGACCATGTAGCACATGAAATTGGAGAGTTGTGCAGAAGGCGAGAGGAATAATCAAGTACTGGTGACTGCTTAAGGCCGATGCTCAAGTACGCACCATGTTGAAAAGAACTATTTCAGTCCTATATGGGGACTTAGCAAGAAATTGATTGGTGAACCTAATCTCCTAAATAAAGAATTTCGAGTGTGATTCTATCATGTAATTAAACAATTATTAATAGCGACCCGCTCCTTTTACTCCCCATACAAATCAAAACTTGCATAAATAAACGAATGAATTATTGATTTTTTGTACTGGAGCTATTGACCGTAATCGCAGTTAAGTGTTAAATAACTAAAAACAACCCGGCCACTTGATCCCTCATTCTCCCCTAGTAACCTGCACAATGACTTCTCACGTATGCTCAACTTGTTCCAGGAATAATAAAGTTAAGCCCGATTTGTTGGCAGATATCTTACGAAAAGGCACTTTTGATAAAAAAAAATTATAGTACTGTGATCTCCAAAAAGGAGACCTGCGAAGAGACCATTAAATCGGTTAACTTTTCTATGTAAAATAAATATTTAAAGTTATTCGCGAATTTACATAACACTTGATTATGCGGTTTACGTCTATTGTTAAATGTTTGACGGATTTCGTATTGTTTTATCATTCTACTTTATGGGAAGTCATTGATAAGCTTACCAAAACACTGCTACCTTTTGGTAATTAATGTTCCCCATGCATTTTATTCGCATTAAGCGACAAAATTTGTAACCCAACTATCACGCTTAGAGGAAGCCAGAGCAAAATATTTTCAAGCAACAACATTTTCCTTTGTAATGCAAGTGAAAAGTTTCTGGACTTGCTAATAGTTTCAAATCACTGAAATAATATTCTTACTTACATAGAAGGAATCATCTTATGGAATTCTTGCAACATCCTTTTTTTTAATTTAACTAAAAAATAATTTGAACTTATCGAGATCTGAGACTAGAAAAAAATCAATCATCTATCTTTATTGAGGCTTTATATAAAATTTATAATAATTTACATTGATTCTATCTTGAAATTCATTAAGATGTTGACTACATTATTATGTCTAACATTTATATCTGTAGAAATTTTGAGATAATTAAACAATCCAAATGTTCTTATAGTTACATGCTTCTGCTTACATGTTATGTGAATTATTATGCACTTGCTTGCGGCGCTTATAACATCTAGATATCTTAAACTTAATATTGTTGCTACTTACTAACTAAACTAACCTAATTTATACTAAAATTTAGGAGTCGAATAATAGAGACCCGTTTACCGCCAACATCGTTTGAAGTGACAATTTATTTTCGTGAGATTAGGCTAAGTAATCGATTCTCGTTTCTGCACTACACCTACATAGTTTATGCAAACATTTAAACATTTTTCTAAGAAATTACTAACAATTGATTATTTAATGTATTTATGAAAAAGTGATCATTTGAGATTCAGGAACGGTCGCTTTCAAGTGAAGGTTTACAAGCTTCCCTCGATACATTCCTTGTATTCAGGCCGAATGAAAATTTCATTTATAATCATTGCAATCGGATGGCTGTAGCAGCCAGCTCCAATCATTGTTCCCTAGTCCTGTTGGAAGAACATAATAATGATCGTTAGTCAGCTGCACCCTCGACTGTATATGTCTCTGAGTAAAGAGTTGGAGTGATCCTCCAATCTTCTGATAGTAGATCTTGCGAGCTGAATCATATATTGCATTAAGGGCTGAACGTTAGTACCTTCGTAGAGCTATTTGAGAAAAATGTTTTATCCGGCTTGCGGTATTTAGAGAGGCAATGTCTTAGTAGAAAAAAATCAACCGATAAAGCAAGCTATCGAAAATACAAAAAATGATGGCCTGATGCTAAATTCTTAAAAGCTGCTGGCTTATATCTTTAACGTAGAAGAAAATTTGGTACAGATGTCCCATAAATAAAATATTAAATAGCTAATTACCATGTAAAATAATCTTGAAAATTAATTATATCGGGCACCATACCAGTAAATTGTACTTTCAAAACTGAATTATGTAATACTTCCCAATATCTCATATTGAGTGGGTAGCACGTGATTATTTCCATTATATTGCTCAACTCAACCGGTGCTCTACATTCGTTTCCGATTCATCGGTATCGCTTGCGCAACATAATCTACAAAATCGATTTCTATATCGGATTTCGATTAAAGTAATTACCTGTTCACAGTACACCGCAAACATCTTTCAAGGAAAATTTCTGTAGTACTACTATTACATCATAAAACTTCTAGCAGGCCAGGTGCTCAGACCTCTCCTTCTCGATAAATGTCGAACATGTGTATTCTGCCAGGATGTATCGAATGTATAGCATCGCTTCAACATTGTTCTCAGACATCGAGTTGCATTCAATTTCAAGGATTCGATCTGATTCACCTTCCTCTTCAGCGAAGTTATTTATTACGTACCGATGCATCTCGAAACCGAATTTCTCGTTGGACAAACACACATTTACTATTCGCTACAACGGGGTGAATGCAAACATCTCTCCAGGAGTGTTGCTCGGTGAACTTACCCAAAAAGCTTGGCTAAGAAATGGCATGACCCCAAAAAGCATGAGATAAAGGGTGTCTTTCAGCTGCTCGTGAGGATATCGAAGTGCGGAGGAGAAGTATTAAAAATAAAACCATGACACCAAAAAAGAATAGAGAAAAAAGGAAACGTGCCAAAAGGCCAACACTCCCGTATATTAGAAACGTGCTGTATCTGGAAATTTGATATTGTTAACCAGAGAGATTCTGAAAATAAAAAATGACTTTTCGAAAGAAGGACGAGAATGGCTACTCTATTCCATAGACATGTGTATTGGGATCTACGGTTTGTATCCTGAAAACATGTACCTATATAGCTTATAAGACACTCTTCGACGTGTACACATCGTTTCTAGTGCGGATATGATAAGAATGAGAAACTATGTGGGAGTTTGTTGAGGAGACGTCGTCGTCCATGGCACGTAGCTGGGTAACTGAGTTTCAGGGATTAGACACTCGGGAATCGAATAAGGATAACGTTCTGGATTTCCGAAGCTCGGGAGTATATTTCATGAAGTAATTTGTTGATTCTCTTTTTCCTGATTCGTTCAATTGACCCGAAATCGAAGAAATCTGATAAAGTTTTTTTTTCGTATTCTTGGAAGTGGATAGAGTGGAAAAAATTGCAACAACACAGTATGCCTGTTTCTTTATTGGAATTATTGTGGTGCTCGATTTCATGCAATTTCAATTTTTTCGAAATACTATGTGTTTCGAACAGAAATTGTTCTCGAGTGCACAATTGACTGATGTATTCGATATTTGATTTGGTTTTGTTTCCCACGTGTTAACTATTCTGAGCAGAAGATTCAAAATGTTTCAAATCAATTTTCTTCTTTTTCTTCAACCAACTCAAGAGCTGTACACGTAAATCCAGTAGAGGGTATACAGTGGCTCACAGCTTATTTCGTGCAGCTACAAATTTGAAATTTGTTACGCTGTTATTGGAAAACTTGTTTTAAACAAATATTTATTGTTGAAGTAAGGAACTTCCAAAATAACACAATTTTTGTTTGTAATACTTAATTACCAAAAATTATGAAAATACTGCTTAATTCTATGTCACAGCTTATTTCATGCACTTAAACTTAGGCCTTAATTTACTGAAAAAAAATAAATTTTATACAAAATTCAGCATTTGGTATGGTAGCTCCTTGCATTTATTACATCTTTAAGTCTCTTTGGCATAGAATCCACAAGTTTTTGGGGTAATTTTCGTCCATTCCTCCAAAATATTTTTTTTTTCAATTGTTCCTTGTTGGAAATACTATCTTCCCGAATATTTTCCAAAATTGCCCATAAATTGACTATTACATTCATATTTGGACTCCGGGGACATAACATGCGGACAGTTCCAAATCAGCAAGATTGCACAATACCAGACTTATGCTTAGAGTCGTTGTTATAGTAGAAACGGAATATGTTTGGAATTTCAAAATTCGCACCACTCTGGAGCACTCAAAATATTAAGGTACATGGTTTTGTCCATGCTACCTTCAATGAACTCCAAATTTCCAATCCCGGCTGCCGACATACAGGCCCAAATCATTACGCTTCCGCCGCCATGCTCCACCGTAGCTTTTAAATTTTCTTTTTGTAGCTCAGTTTTCCGCCAGACGTATACGATGCCATCGGAGCCAAAGATATTAAATTTAGACTCGTCTGAGAATATAACGTTGTTCCAGAAGTCCGAATTTTTGTTGGCGTGTTTTCTAGCAAAGGCAATGTGACTCAGCTGTTTTTTCTGCTTATGAATGGCTTTTTTTTAAGGAGCCGAACACAACTTAGGGGGTTACCCTTTAATGCAATACACAGCTGTGTCGGTGAAGGAATTGGAGAAAAAGAAAAAAGTCGGATCAATTTAATTTAGGTGGAGAAAGACAAAAGTGACGGAGTACATTCCTCTTGAAGCTCTGGATGTTGTATTCATTGGGAAACACTTTGGCTGGTAATGAAATCCAAAGTCTTGACGTTCGGGAAATGAATGACTGCCTATATTTCACTGTACGAGAAGGCAAGGGTTTAACGGTGTACTCGTGTGCGCGTTCAGCTTGACGAGTATTTCGGGGAAAATTATAGAGTGGGGGTATTAGTCTGCTTAGTTCCGCACTGCATTTACCATGGAAGTAGCGATAGTAAATGCTGAGTACTTCGACATTTCTGCGATGCTCGAGAGAATCGATATAAGACGTGATGGTCTAGTCTCCAATCAGTCGGAATGCATGTTTTTGAATACGGTCGAGCAACGCGAGGTATGATTTAGGTGCCCCAGCCCAAACATGCGAATTGTACTCTAAACGTGGTCTAATGTATGCCTTATATATAGTTGCGAGGTCGTTCGGCGTGAAATATTTTTTGCACTTTCGGAGAACACCCAAACGTTTAGAGGCACATCAAAGATGTGCTGGGCCCAATTCAGGTGATCATTAATTTTAACGCCAAGAAGTGTGAAGTTATCCGAGGTGCAAAGTTGTGCGTTACCAAAGGTCACACTTTGAGATAACACTGGGACATCACGTTCGAGGGATAGATGACAGGTCTGTGTTTTGGAGGCGTTCAACTCTACTCTATTTTTCCTACCCCATTCCAGGATTAAGCAGAGGTCCGAGTTCAGCGAACAGAATAGCTTCCTGCGATTTAAAGCAATAGAATACTTGTGTGATTCCGCAGCAGAGTTAAATTCATAGGTGCTATCTAAAGTACTGTCATCCGCAAAACTATGGATTGGATTGAGAGTGGATGACAGAAGGTCATTGATGAAAACTAAGAAAAGAGTCGGAGATAAAACAGAGCCTTGGGGGACGCCGGAATCTATTGGAAAAGAAGAAAGTAACGCCATCTAGTACTACTCGTATGGTGCGTTCAGAAAGGAAACTCTCAATCCATTAAACAAGGGTAGCATTAAGACCTATAGCCCTAAGCTTAACTATGAGACATTCATGCCAAACTCTGTCAAAAGCTTTTGCAATTTCAAGTGCAAGAACTCGACCTTCACAGTGTTTATGTATGCACGAGTTCCAACGCTCTGTTAAGTAGACCAAAAGATCTCCCGTCGACCTTCCAGAACGGAACCCATACTGACGATCATGAATTAGCTGATTTTCCTCGAGATATTGCGATTGACAGCAGTTTCAATTACTTTCGAGAGCACTGAAGTAATGGCTATTGGGCGGTAGTTTGCGGGGTTCGCTTTGTTTCCTTTCTTTGGGATTGGCTGAACATTCGCAACTTTTCACAAACATGGAAAGCACCCAGAAGAGTAGGAAAGATAAAAAAGATTGCGAAGAGGTTTAGCTAAAGAAGAGAAACACATTTTAAGGGTAATGGGGGGAATACCATCCGGACCAGCGGATTTGTGAATATTGAGCTCTTGAAGGATGCTAGAAATAAGTCTCGTGCGAAAATGCAATTTACGTAGTGAGAAATCCGAATCACTTAGAGAGGAGGGCGATTGGTTTGAAAGTGGACGGCGTGAGTTTCTAGCGAAACTTGCTGCTAGTAAGTTAGCTTTTTCGACAGGATTAATAACGGTACGGTCGCCATCAACAAGAGGTGGTATAGAAGAAGAAATGAAATTGTTATTGACCGTTTTGACGAATGACCAGTAAGATCTCGAGCCTTTAGGGCACTGAAGGATCTTCCGTCGAAGTTTTTGGTCGTGCTCAAATTTAACACTATTGATGTGCAGGCATTTATTGACGCATTGAAGAGTTCTCTGTTGGCATGTGTTTTGTTGCCTTTAAGAGTTTGAAATGCTTGCTTCTTGGCCTGAATTGCATCGAGACATTCTTTGTTAAACCAATAGTCTTTCGACGGTCTAACTCTTTTATGACTGGAAGGTATGCAGAGCTTCATACCTTTCAGGATAATTTCGGTGACTAGTCTACAAGCTTCATCGCAGTCATTGGAATCAAAGCACAATTTCCAATTGAAGGCATTGAAGAAGTCATTTAGCGCCCCCCAATTGGCTCTTTTGAAATGCCAAATATTTCTTCGGGGTGTTTTAATTGTCAGCGGTGTAAGTGCTGCAACTGGAAATTGTGCACGAATCAAAAAATGGTCCGTATTTCCAATTGGCGATTGTGATAGGACAGAGACAGAATATTTCTCTGGGTGGCTGGTAAGAAAAAGGTCAAGAAGGTTGGAAAAATGTCCTGCAACATCTTGTAAATGAGTAGGCTCATCTATCAGCTGTGTTAGACCGTTTATAGAAGCAAAAAGCTCAGTATCACGCCCCTCCTCGTAAACTTTTTTTATTTATTGTAATCAATACATATGTTTTTCTATATCTACATTCAAAATTTTCTAATTAGTTTTTAAGATACAATGTTCTATAGTTCAAAAATAGCACTGCACGAAATAAGCTGTGAGCCACTCTATGCTGTTGGAAGGCTATAGTGGTTACCGGTGACCGATGTCGCTAAATTTATAAAATCATCAAACCATCTTGAACAGCATTTTAATTAATCTACCAAACAGTTTATTATGCACTTATAAAGATGTGCTCACAGTGCAAAACAAAACTGATCTAATTTCAATTTTAGTTCAGTAACGTTCACACTTTTCTAGAAAATAGAATTTTTGAAAAGTTGTGAAATTGTGTCACATTTTATGGGAGGAGTTAGCAGGAGTAAAGCTCATCGGTTCATTTTTCCCGATATTAATAATAATGCTAATTAAGGAATCTATACAAAATCTTAGCGCGATGAAAGCTATACGTATTGAGAAAATTGGTTTAGAGTGTTTCATGAAAAAGTGCAGTTTGTATGGGAGGTAGTGGAAGCCTCACTCCTTCCACTACCTCCCAGTGATTTTTCGAAAAACAGCTACAATCATTATGCAATTGATATATTTCAAATCTTAGATCTTTGAAAATCGAATTTTTGTAAAGTAGTGGAATCGTGTCACATTGTACCGGAGGGGGTAGAAATAGTAAACATAATCGGTTAGTTTTTTCGCGATATTAATAATAATGCTAATTAAGGATTTGATACAAAATGGAATTTGTACGTGCTGAGAAAATTGGTGTATAGTATTTAATAAAAAAATGTAGTTTGTGTGGAAGGTGGGCGAAGGAGTGGGGGAATTTCAATAATTTGTATACTTAAAGATTGCATTTGTAATAGAAATAATATATTCTAAATTTCAAATTTTACATATTATTAAATAAACTGCCTACAAGTCGGGCGAAACTTTATTATTCTTGGTACAAGTTGCGTATGTGTGGAAAGTCAATATGCAGGTTAGAGTGGTTAGGGAAGTAGGTAAGTGCAAGCGGGTTCTTGGGCAGGGCAATTGTCAATTTAACACTTTGCGGAAACGTTCAAAACCTCCAGTACATATAATCAATATTTCATTCGGTTATTTATCCAAGTTTGAGTTTTTGTGAGGGGTGGGGTGAGGAGTGATAGTAAGAGTGGGTGGATGGTAATAATTTTTAATTGATTGCTTGAATCACGTCCAATATTCTCTGCATAGAATGTCAGTTTCATAGACGAAGTTGCATAGAATTTTCATAGTATTCGGTGTATTTTACATTCACGAAACCAAATATTTGTATGGGAGGGGGTAGAGGAGGTAGGGGAATCGTAAAATTTGTGACGCAATTTTATTTCCTTTCTCTTGTAATGTGCTCGTACAAAATTTCAAGTTCGTAGCTTTTAATTTGTTGGTTATTAGTTGATTAAATGAAATAGGTCGAAATGATACTTTTGTATGGGAGGGGGTAGAAGGGCAAGCGCGATTGCAAAACTTTTAAAGTAATATCATTTCAATTATTTTTATAAGTTTTTTCGCAAAATTTGAAATTGGTAGCTTTTAAGAGTTAGCTGATAACTGATTTCCTAAAAATGGTCGAAAAAATAATTTTGTATGGGAGGGGGTAGAAGAAGTTGGGGAATCGCAAAATTTGTGACGCAATTTTCTTTTGTTTCTCTTTTAAGGTGCTCGTACAAAATTTCAAGTTCGTAGCTTTTAATTTGTTGGTTAGCAGTTGTTTTATTGAAATTGGTCGAAATCATTCTTTTGTATGGGAGGGGGTAGAACGGCAAATGTGATCTCAAAAATTGTGACGCAGTTCTATTTCAACTATTTTCAAATGATTTTGTGCAAAATTTCAAATTGATAACTTTTCCTAATTAGCTGATAATTAATTTCTTAAAAATGGTCGAAAAAATCATTTTGTATGGGAGGGAGTAGAAGCTTTCAAGGTATTCGACCAGTTTATATTTCATTCTCTTAAAAATTTTTTTTAAATGCATTTCTCAAGTTTTCAAGTTTCTACCTTTAAATTTCATTCAAAAATTTCCAGTTTATGTGGTTTTTTCATTGCACATGAAACACCTTGTGCACGGTAGTCCAGGGGGGTCGGTGCATAGCAATTGTGGAATTTTTGTTATTTTTTCTGTATGCACAGCAAATAGATGTATCCACATGGAAAATTTAAATTTTGTATCTTTCACCAGAGCCCTTAAAAAATCACTCAAAATTTTCGACATTTTTGCTTGCCACCTCCCTCCCCTTACACCTCCCAACGTAAAATAAAAACATCCTAGTTCTACAATTTGACAAAATTTTAATTTGATATCTGTACTCAATTTTGAATTATAACGGTTTGAAATTTTGGAAAGTGCATCATTTTTGAAATGCTCCCCATTTCCCCCCACTACTATTTTAACCAAATGTTATATTTTTCTCGTATTTCTCTAGTATAGCTTAATATAGGTTCTAAGATTCAATTACATAGCTTAATAAATAGCCGAGATATTGATTTTTAAGTGTTTTTATTTGCACCCCCCCTGACCCTCCCCCTTACAATAATTAGCTTTTATCTAAACTGATTCTAGTAGATCTTAATACTATCTTAACGGTCTCAAAATATCAATTACTTTATTATTATAATAATAAAGTATTGTGATCGACACAAAAAAAAAAAAAAGTTTGCTACCCTGAAATTTTTTTTTTTCGCGTTTCATGACTAAATTAGCCTAAAAATGCAAAAAAAAAAAATCCGTCTGTCTGTACGCCGTCCGCAGTACGCCGTACGCCGTACGCCGTCCGCCGTACGCCGTACGCCGTCCGCCGTACGCCGACGTGTACGCTCAGCGCACATTAACTCCCAAACCCTTCAAGATAGAAAGTTCATTTTTGGGGGGATTGTAGATAGTTGCGGATCTCAGGCAGATACCCATTTTCGGGGGTATACGGGTTCAGGGGGAGGCGGGGGGAGCGCTTAAACCGAAAAATACGAATTCAAATATCTCAACCATGGTAACAGCTAGGAAGCTAAAACTCAACATTAATATAGAGGGGCTTGTGGGACAACTTTTAAAAATAATTTAATTTTTTTATCCATTGGGGTGCGAAAAGGGGGGGCTTAGAACCAATTGTCGGCCGAATTTTTTTTTCAAATGATTATATCTTCGAAATTACTTATCGTAACAAAACCATTTTTAGAGACCGTCAAGGTGGCATATATTTTCATTGGAATCAGCTTAGAAAGCGGCTAATTATTGTAAGGGGGAGGGTCAGGGGGGGTGCAAAGAAAAACACTTAAAAATTAATATCTCAACTATCTCTTAAGCTATGTAATTGAAACTTAAAACTTATATTAAACTATACTAGGCAAATACAAAAAAAATATAACATGTTGAAATAATAGTAGTGGGGGGAAATGGGGAGCATTTCAAAAATGGCGCACTTTTCAAAATTACAAATCCTTATATCTCCAAAAATAGTACAGATATCAAATCAAAAATTTGTCAGATTGTAGAACTACATAATAGTTAATTTTGATAAAAATTTTAATTTGGGAGGTGTAAGGGGAGGGAGGTAATAAGCAAAAATATCGAAAACTTTGAGTGATTTTTTTAGGGCTCTGGTAAAAGATACAAAGTTAAAATTTTGCATGTGAATACCTATATTTAATTCACATAGAAAAATAATAATAACTTGATCCACATTTGTTATAAACCGACCCCCTCGGTCTAACGTGCACAAGGTGTTTCATGTGCATTGAAAAAAACACATAAACTGAAAATTTTTGAGTGAAATTTTAAGGTAGAAATTTGAAAATTTGCGAAATGCATTTAAAAAAATCCCTAATTATACGAAATATTAACTGGTCGAAAACCTTTAACACTTCTACCCCCTCCCATACAAAATTATTTTTTCGACCATTTCCAAGAAATCAATTATCACCTAACTATTAAAAGCTATCAATTTGAAATTTTGCATAACAACTAACAAAAATAATTAAAATGAAATCGCGTTAAAAGTTTTAAAATCGCGCTTGACCTTCTACCCCCTCCCATACAAAAGTATGATTTCGACTAATTTCATTAAATCAACTAATAACCAACAAATTAAAAGCTACGAACTTGAAATTTCGTACGAACACCTTACAATAAAAATGAAAGAAAATTGCATCACAAGTTTTACGATTCCTCTACCTCCTCTACCCCCTCCCATACAAAATTATTTTTTCGAGCATTTTTAAGAAATCAGTTATCAGCTAACTCTTAAAAGCTATCAATTTCAAATTTGGCATAAAAACTTATAAAAATAATTCAAATGAAGTTGCTTTAAAAGTTTTGAAATCGCGCTTGCGCTTCTACTCCCTCCCATACAAAAGTATGATTTCGACCAATTTCATTAAATCAACTAATAACCAACAAACTAAAAGCTACGAACTTGAAATTCTATACAAGCACCTTACAAGAGACGCGAAATAAAACTGCGTATCAAATTTTACGATTCCCCTACCTTCTCTACCGCCTCCCATACAAATGTTCGGTTTAGTGAATGTAAAATACACCGAATTTTATGAAAATTCTATGCAACTTCGTCTATGAAACACATTCTATACAGAGAATATTGGACGTGATTCAAGCAATTAATTAAAAAGCTATTAACATCCACCCACCCTTACTATTACCCCTACTCCTCCCCTCATAAAAACCAAACTTACAGAAACGAATGAAATATTGTTAACAGTCCTGCCCAAGAACTCCCTTTCACTTAGCCTTCCCTAACCACTCTAACCTGCATATTGACTTTCCACTCATCCGCAACTTGTCCCAAGAATAATAAAGTTTCGCCCGACTTGTTGGCAGTTTATTTTTTATGGGAAGTAGTTTCGAAGATATAATCATTTGAAAAAAAAATTCGGCCGACAATTGGTTCTTAGCCCCCCCCTTTTCGCACCACAATGGATAAAAAAATTAAATTATTTTTAAAAGTTGTCCTACAAGCCCCTCTATATGTATGTTGAGTTTTAGCTTCCTAGCTGTTACCATGGTTGAGATATTTGAATTCGTATTTTTCGGTTTAAGTGCTCCCCCCGCCTCCCTTGAACCCGTAAACCCCCCAAAATGGGTATCCGCCTGAGATCCGCAACTATCTACAATCCCCCCAAAAATGAACTTTCTATCTTGAAGGGTTTGGGAGTTAATGTGCGCTGAGCGTACACGTCGGCGTACGGCGTACAGACAGACGGATTTTTTTTTTTGCATTTTTAGGCTAATTTAGTCATGAAACGCGAAAAAACAAAATTTCAGGGTAGCAAATTTTTTTTTTTCCCAAGTCGATCACAATACTTTATTATTAAAATAATAAAGTAAAATGAGTCACTTTGTATGGAAGGGGGTAGAAGGCGTGAGGGGAGAAAAGTAAAACCAAAAGCAGATTACATCTCGCAGCATACCTAATATAGCGTGAAAGTTTCATTACAATCGGTTCAGCCGTTTTTGCGTGAAAGCCGGACAGACAGACGGACAGACAGAAGAGAATATTAAAAACGTGAGTTTCTGCTTAGTTATTGCTAAAATAAAGCAAAAAAATAAATTTATAGCCATTTCTAAACAAATAACAGACAGACACAACACTTATATTTATATGTATAGATAAACCAAATCAATAAAAATTAAATTCAGATCTGAAAATCTATCTACTCGAAAAATCTATCTACTCGAAAAAAATATCTAGAAATATATACGAACAATTCACACACTCACCGGCACACGAAAAATTCATCCATCGTTCTGCATCAAATTAAATAAAAAGCATCCCGCTTTCCTTTCCGAATGCATGCAACCTTGATGGCAACTCATTACATTTGCCAGCAATTCCACTCTTTTTATTTAACTTTCGTTCAAGCTTTTATTTCTAATTAATAAGCAAATACTTAAGGGACGATGTGCAATTCACCTGCTTAACTCTCACTCAATGTGCAGTCTTTACATCATTCATAATTCCCCGTTGAAAATCGTTTATTTGAGTTTTTCTATCTCTTTCTCTTTTAGTCCTTTAATATTTTATAAGAAACGACATCTGAAATATTTTCGAGCGTAGTAGCATTCACAAAAATATACGAGTATATAAAAAAGATGCAAAAGTTGAAACTTCAAAGCGAAGATTTTGCAACTCTTCAAAGAAGTTGTTTGGTTCTAAACATCCATACACAGAGAAATGTGGAATGCACTGCCATACATCGAATGAGTTCTAGGCTATAAATTATAGGTATAGTGAGAGTAATCTTGCATCGGAGGCAACAAAACGACGAAATAGGCTACAAATGAAAAATTAAAATGTTGTAAATAAGATAAGAACGATGGTACCGGTCGTTCAATCCTTCTTTGCGCATTGTTTGTATGGGTTTGGTTTTATGGTTACACGAAACTACATAGGACGGCTTTTGTCCGTGCAACTACATTGGTAATTTCGCAGCAAAGACCGTGGACCGTGTTGCATCCTCGGGACTAACTACAACCAACTACAGTCCTGTCTATCTTTTATTGACGTTCTATACTTCTACAATTTGTTTTTCGGCAGATGAGGCTCAAGTAAAACAGACGGTTGTTAACTTTATAGAAAGACTTGGCCAGTGAATTTTGGCCGTACAGTGGAATGATACTATAAAAATGTATTTTAATTATGAAAATTGACAGACTACGTTTGTACCATGGTAGAGCGATAGTACTCGGTATATATCTACATTTAGTTTGTACAGGAATTCTGCACCGAGGAAAAGCTAGAAAGTTTTCGTATTTATATTTCCGGAAGTAATTTCATTATCATAAAATTTAGGAGGAATGCGATTCGTTAAAGGATCTACAAACAATTGTTATGAAAAAACCTCTTTTCTTGCAGATCCCAATTCCATACCGCCAGTGATGTAAACGGAAAACCCGTAAAGGATGTCATTGAGGATATCAGGATGACGAAATTGATACAAAATTCCAAGATTTTAAAACGTTTTGGATGGCTCCCGTACTCTGATCGCAGCATCAGTTGGACCCTACTGACCATACTTATCATCTCAAATTGCATAGGTAAGTAATAATTGGGCCCGTTTTCGCATACTATCACACCTCATTTGCAGTTGGACTCTTTTCAGTTGGTGCTTTCGAGCCAGACTTTGTATTTCCGTTGGAAAATGTGACTGTAGCGCAAGGTCGTGACGCTACATTCACATGTGTCGTCAACAATTTGGGGGGTTATAGGGTGAGTGGGGAAACAGTGCAAGCAAGGGTATGTATCGGTTATTCAAACGTCAGTCTTCAAAAGAAATGAGCTATATAATTAAAAGTGCACCAAAATATCACCACCTATGTTTTTTTTTTAAAAGCCTTGTGATGATGCACATTCATTCTTCAGTTGGATGCACCGGAATGTCAGCACATAACCAAAATCTATCTGCATACTAATTCTCACTTATTGGTATAATTTGTAAATTATGATCAAAATTTAAGAAAAAAAATAATCAAATCAAAGGACATTTTCTATTCCGCCTGGACTTATGTTCAAAATGAGAGCACCTGTTTAGAATAATTTTTGCACCGAGCTAGTATGTTTGATACGACATGGTAATTAAAAGAATAAGAAAAATATTCAAAATTTGGTCAAATTGATTAAAATTAAAATTATTTTCATGAATATTTTCAAGAGGAAAGATATCCATGAATGAGATATTGATTTGGTAAAATGTTAAGAAGGCACCTTTCTATGCACTTTCTTTTCTTGAATATCGCACTTAAGAACAATTTTGTCATTTTCAATGTATTGATATGCCATGAGTTTATATTTACATTTTTTATTATTAACCTAGCCGAACCAGCTAGGGTATAGCCTAGTAGGTAGTGTGTTGGTCTTGTAATGCGAAGGTCGTGAGTTCAAATCCCGGCCGGCGCAACATATAATTCCGGCACATTGCCTGCTTGGGTATACCTTAGTCACCTTAATCTATGAAAATGAAAAAAAAATCGTAGAAAGAGGGTTGTGCGAAGGGCTAACAACCCTTCCACATTAAATAATGAAAAATGTTAAGGAACCTGAATATCAGGAGGCCTAGGTCCGATTTGGGCTGTAGCGCCATTGTAGAAGTAGATTATTAACCTTCATAGGTTCTTCTGAAAATTTTTGACCATTGCACCATTTCGATATCGTGGAATGCACTTCCGAAATTAAATCAAGGAGTTTAATTAATATTTTTATGTTTGAAAAACACTCCTATTTACCTTTTACAGAGTGTATCTTGTAGAAGAAAACTTTTAGTTAAAAATTAGCATAAAGTTACTAAAATATGAGGACTCCTTAAAGATTTACGAAGCTGTTTCCGGATTTCACACTATTACGATTTATTATTTATAACATCTTGATCTCTACTGAGGCTTTTATGAAACTTATCGAATTTGATAAAGGTCTGAGCAGAGATAAAAACGCTACGATTAGTAAATCAAAATAATCACTGTGAAAAATTTGTACGAACTTTTTGTTTGCTTTAATTTCAGCATAAAAGGTTGTTTTCTATTTCACAGCCACTAGAAATAAATTTTTCTGTGGAGTTGGACAGTAATAACATACGAATAATAATAGGGAGTGCGAAGAGCTAATAGCCGTTCCGCAATAAATAATGAGGGCTGTAGTGCCATGATTTTGAATAAAGTGACTGAAAAAGGGAAATTAGTGGACCTTCGTAAAGCTCGGAAAAATGGGGATCGGAAGAACCCATTCGACGCAGAAGATATTTTTAAATTCCTTGGGGTTTCCGTCAAGGTACTGGGTTTTGGTTTAGGTAGAAAGAGGATGGTCTCTGGAAGAGAACTACATTGCACTGGGACTGATTGGGTACTTTGTACTCCACCTCTTGAAGCTTATGAGATGGAAGTTACTTCTTTTGTGCTTGGTAAGGCTTGCAAACCGCAGTAGGCTCAAATGTTTGATGCCTCTGAGTTCGTTTAGTTCGGAGAAGAATCAAAGGAGATAGCTTTTGGAGATTTCCAAGCAGTGGCAAAGATTGTGTTCGATAAATTCTTTGTCTTCCACGCAAAGACTATCTGAATGCATTAAGCTTATGCAGGCAATGACCAGTGGTTAGACCGACAATAGTTCGGACGCTGTAGCGACTACGTTGCAATAGCTAAGCCATAATTTTAAACTCTAGATGAATTCTGAGAGTATTATAAGTATGCTCTAAAATTTGTAACGCCAAAAAATAATGCTCGCACAAAGGCGCCAAAGGTACAGAAATTTCATTTCATTTTCATTTCATTTTCATTTATTTGGTACATACTACAAGATTACAAATCTTTTGAAAGTACATAAAATGTGGTAGAAACTCAGGCAAAAAAACATAACAGAATTATGATTGGACTTAAAGCCCAATCATATGATACTCTAGATGAGATGGAAATGACTTTAATATACCGGCAAATATGTCATCTGAAATTCTTTCGAATAGTGAGAAGAGACTTTGCATGGGAGGTGGTAGAAGTAGAGGCGGAGGTTTGTATTTCTCCTATGTGACACCGAAAATGGCGTGTAAAATGTTTCGTGCTGAATTTAAAATTTTTAGTTTTCATTATTTTTAAAGAAATTGGTCATAGTTTTCCTTGGGAGGTGGCAGAGGAAGTGGAACGTTTTAGATGATTTTGAAACTGCTTATCATCATCCTTCACTATGCTTTGATTCAATTTCAAAGTCGACAGCTCTCATATATTCGAAGGAGAAATGCTTTTCTTGAATTTATAATACAGATATTTATATGGGAGGGGGTAGAAGGAGGGAAGCTGAGCTGATAATTTTTTCCAGCATTTATTGCAACTACTAAAAAACAAATTCTGGCAAAATTTTAAGTTTGTAATTTTTCTAGTTTTAATGGAAATCGATATAATGCATTTAACAAAAATGATGCATTTGTATGGGAGGGGGTAGAAGGAGTGTAACGATGAAAACAATTTTTTTTCCTGTTATTGATATTTTTATTTTTATACTTTGTGCGAAATATCAAATTGATACCTTTCACAGTTTCGAGGAAAAATAATTTAATTTAAATTTCAAAATTTCGTGAAATTTGTATGGGAGGGGGTAGAAGGAGTGAGGGGAAGTTGCTAATTTTTTCAGTGCTGAAAATTCGGTTTTATAACTTTACTAGTTTCGATGAAAATCGAAAAACTGCATTTTTCAAAATTATGCATTTGTATGGGAGGGGGTAGAAGGAGTGATGGGATCGGATCAATATTGAGTCATATTAATGGTATCTATATCATAATACTTGAACCCAAATTTCAAATCGATAGCTTAAATAGTTTCTAAGAAAAATCAATTTCTGAAAATTTCGAAATTTCGTGAAATTTGTATGGGAGGGGGTAGAAGGAGTTGGGGGATGTGGCCCGTTCACGAACTTAAAGTTTCTTTTTTGCTAAAAATGACACACAACAAATTTCAGCACGATAGCTCAAAGCGTTCGAGAGTTATGCTGTAGACAGACGGACAGACGGACGGACAGACGGACAGACGGACAGACGGACAGACAGCAAATCGGAATCGAAGTTTTTGAGCGACAACAAATATTTCTGTACCCTTGGCGGCTCTGTGCGAGCATTATTTCTTAGCGTTACAAACGGTAAGGCAAACACAATATACTCTCAGATTTCATCTAGAGTATAATAAAAATTTAAATTAAATTAAGTAACTTATAACTAAATACAGTGAGTTATAGAGATGTATATTAAAATTGAAATAATGTAAATAATGTAAAAATAAAATAAGAATTATAGTATAAAGTTAATTTAGAAAACTATAAAGCAAAGAAACCAATATGAATAACAATATCAGCAAGAAGAAGGAGGGAAGGAAGGAAGCGCCAAAAGTATGTTTAAAGAATATAAAATCAAATTAAAGAAAAATCGATTAAAACTCAAGGGAATACACGAATCGCCTGAATGCACCCTGATCATCAAGACGCTGAATATGAGGCGGAAGACTATTCCAGATTCTTATGGTCTGGACGAAAAAGGAACCCTCACCAACCGTTTTAGCGAAAAGCGGAGCAAGAAATTTGCGGTGTCTGTTGGTTTTCAGAGATATTAGGTACTCGCATAAATACAGAGGCTCATTTTGCTGTAAAATATTGTGCATAAAAATTAGTGATCTGCGCTTAAGGAAAGAGGATAATGTGCAGCCTAGAATGCTCATCTGAAATTGCGATATATGGTCATAGCGCCTTAGTCCAAATACAAAGCGGATACAGTCGTTGAAAGCCACATTTAGCCTATGTTGACATTTGTAATCATGTTTAGGAAATACTAGACTACCGTATGTAAAGAAAGGTATAATAAGGGATCTCACCAACTTCAATCTGGTATACATAGGAAGGACACTAGCAAAAACCCAAAGTCTTCTCAGACTACCATATACCTTTTTAGGACACCATCGACTTGCTTACATCCGGACATAGCCGAGTCAAGGATTACTCCTAAGTCTGTTACATGGGTTTGGAGTGCGAGGGGTGTTTTGTTAACTATTGGGAGAGGAAGATCACATGTGTTAGGATTAGGAAGTCCGGTATAAAATACAATACATTGAGATTTTTTCTCATTGAGCATAAGATAGTTAAGTTGAGACCAACTTAATATACGAGCAATATCCCGATTTACGCGTTCTACACAGTCATCAACTAGCCCAATAGGCCTACTTAAGTAGATCTGCGCATCGTCCGCGTACAAATGAATACTGCAATCCTGTAAAATCTCCGGTAAATCATTAATATAAATGCTGAAAAGTAGTGGGCTCAAGACTGATCCTTGCGGAACACCACACAGAAGGGGTAACGACGAGGACAGAACATGATCAATTCTAACTTCCTGATGCCTGTTAGCTAAGTAGCTACCAATTAATTTGACCGCATTAGTGGAGAAATTGAAGATTGACGATAGCTTGTCTAGCAGTCTGTTGTGGTCCACCATATCAAAGGCTTTAGAGAAATCTAAGAGAACAAGGTAGGTAATCATGTTCTTGTCCAAAGCAGCTCTAATATCCGAGGTTACCTTAACTAGTGCAGATTCGCAACTATGTCGAGGCCGGAAACCAGATTGGAAGGAGGATAGCATTTTGTTGCTCAGTATATAGTCCTGCATTTGAATAGACATGATTTTCTCTAATATTTTAGAGAGGATACATACAATGCTGATGGGACGGAAATCATTAGGACTAGAGGGATTTTTATTTTTCGGAATAGGTATCACGGTAGCAAGCTTCCATGCGAGTGGAAAAAAACTCATGGTTAGACATGAATTCACAATATGGAGAATATATTGCCATATATATGGGAAAAGTATTCGTACAAAGGCAGGATAAATATTGTCAGCTCCTACAGAGAGAGATTTTATACTCTTAAAGACAGAGAAAAGTTCATCTAGGCTGATGCATCGAAATGAGAAGGAGGTGTTATTATTGATCCTAGGGCCGTCGGTTGATCTATTACTCGAAGAGATATTAGTAGGGGAGCTACGAGTAGATGCAATATTGAGGAAATGGGCATTTAATACGTCTGCATTCAAATAAGTTCCGCATCGCTCCTTACCACAAACACCTGCCATCTTTAAGTTGCTCCATAGCCGTTTCGAGGGTAAATTTGGATCAAACTTTCGACTAAAATACTGACGTTTAGCGTTGCGTATAGCACAAGTCGCTGCGTTACGTGCAGCTTTATAAAGACAACGAGCGTTCTCTGATTTCTTCTTCAAATAGTCACGATAGAGGTACTCTCTTTCCGCAATAAGTCGAGCAACTTTCCTAGAATACCAAGGACAAGCGATTTTGTTCGGTTTTAAAGTTTGAAGAGGTACGTATTTGTCATGAAGGTACCGAACAAGATTGTTGAACAACTCTAGTTTTTCATCGATGTCAGGAGTTACAAATATACTATCCCAGGGAAGTGAGTGTAATTCAGCGAAGAGATCGACACTGTTGACATTGTTATAGTCCCGAAATGCAAACGATCTAGGTGGATTTTCAGTAAGCTGAACGTCATAGGACATAAAAATAATGTCATGGTCCATTGTACTGGGTGGAGAAGATTGATGGAAGAACAAGAGGCGATTAATGTCAGAGACGAGAAATAAATCCAGTAGAGATGGGCGAGGAACATTACAAAAAGTTGGCTGAGTATTAATTACATTAAGGTTTATAGTTCGAAGTAGATGTGAGAAATTATTGGACCGAGTGTTTTGGCATAATAGGTTTACATTAAAGTCCCCACCTACAATGACATTATTGTAACGATGGGTAAAATCCTCCATGATCGTTTCAAAGTGGTCAGCAACCTCAATATTAAAGGCATCCGGAGGGCAATAACAGGATGAAACGACTACTTTCTCAGCTCCACAAATAATTTCCACACAGATAAACTCAAAGGGCCCAGAAGAAGAAACAGCTATCGCCCTAGAGATAAGGTGGTCTTTAATGTAAATTGCGGTTCCTCCTAAAGCACGATCTTTGCGATCATTGCGATATAGCGTATAACCGGGAATACATACAGTAGCACTAGATACATAGTCCTTCAAACCCGATTCACTAACCAATATGGCGTGAGTGTTCGAGCCAGAAAATAATACGCGCAGTTCCGTCATTTTATTTCTCAGACTTCTTGCATTTAAATGACATACATGAAAACCTTCAATCCGGTCTCTAAAAGTAGTCAGAGCTCCTGTTGCGTCCAGTTCCAGATTTTTATCCATATTCAAAGACAATACATAAGGCGTGTTGACGAACCTTAAGGGTATAGGCAGATGATCCGTGCAAATCCGTTTGTAAAAAAGAAGAGAAAAAGGTTACATAATTTTGGCGCAAGATAAGTTCAAAACAATTCAAAACAGAGGGGACAAAGTTTACATAATTTTGGCGCAAGATTAATTCAAAATAATTAACGTAATTCAAAAGCATTAAGCAACAAACGTAATTCCAAAGCTTTAAATGCATTATGTTGAGTTGTGGAGTTGTAGACGAAGAAGAAGAGAGCTCCATTAGGTAGTTAAAGGTTACTGTAGATCATCAATATTTTTCGCTATAGTAAGAGAATCGTTTTCTGATCTCTTAATAAAAACATTTCCGTTTCGCGTGAGCGCAGAGTGCAATTTCCCCAGTCTGCGCAGTCGAAGTGCTTCCCGCAGTAATGCAGCATTAGCGGGCGAGAGGCTTTCGTTGACGTAAATTGGAAGTTCGCATGTATAACCGTCCAGTATTTTCGTACTTAATCTGCCGTGCTTTTTGCAATTAAGAATAAAGCGCTTACATTCTGCTGACGAGGAGAAACGAACGATGATGGGGGATGTAGCAGATGGTTTCTCCTTGCGTTCACGAGGCTTGATACGAAAAGCTTCAACAAAAGGCGAAAGTTTATGCCCAATAGTATCGGCTAAAGAGCAGATAAATTTTGTTCGGAAGTTCTCCCGGCAAAGCAGGAATGCCACGAACGATTGCATCAGAGAGCCGTTCAGACCGGCACAGCCGTTCATTTTGCAGTGATAGAAGCTGTACCGATTTCTGTAGTTCACTGACCTTTGACTCAAGGGCTTGAACTTGAGATGCCATGGAATTGACAGCTTCTTCGATTTTTTTCAGAAAACGATCCTCAAAGCTCCGCAGCATCGATCTTAGCTCGTTCATAAGGCTTCCTTCAATTTGGTCCAAGCGATTTTGGACCAGATCCGCTCCACCTTCAGGTCTGAGCGACGAAACTCCACACCTTGCCGTACCATCTTTCTCGGATCCGAGGCGCACTTCCTTTTTCTTGGAGCGAGTCGACACATTGGAATCGGTTCCCATATGAGCCATTACGAGTGTGGTTCTTAGCTCAAACAGAAATATTTGTTGTCGCCCAAAAATCTCAAAACCGGATGTCCGTTGGTCCGTCTGTGCGCTCTCTAGCTTGAGAACACGTTGAGCTAGCAAGTTGAAATTTCAAAGTAAGTTCAAGTTCGTGAACGGGCCAAATCACTGCACCCCGTCTACCTCCTCCCATACAAACTGACACAATTTCGTAATTTCACAATAAACGGATTTGGTCGAAAAGTATAAAATCTACTGATCTAAAATTTCGAACATATTACTTTTAGGATGACTTTAATCTCTCGTATACAAATTATTCGTATCCCTCCTCTCCTTCCACCACCTCCTATATAAATTGCACTTTTTCAAGGAATGCTCTAAGCCAATTTACTCACTGCGTATAAAATTTATCGACCTGAAATTGTGTACTAAATATTTGTTTAGAATTATTAATAATACTAAAAAAAATTAAATAATTAGCTTAGGGTAGTAGAGATACTACCTCGTCCCATACAAAATGACACATTTTCGCAATTCGACAACAAACAGATTTGCTTGAGCATTGATCTGAAATTTGGAATATGTTACTTTTATAATTAACTAGCAAACGCCCGCGACTTCGTCCGCGTAAAAATCGCATTAATAAGCAATTTTTGAGAATGTTATACATTATATGGGATATATAATCCGCTTACTTTAATGACTCTTTGAACACAATGTTTTGTATTTTGTTGGAGTCAGAACCATAAATTATTAAGAATGATAGCATGATACTCGCATTTGAATGAGAGAGACTCGTGATCAAATCAAATCCGTGATTCGAGATCATATGTATACGTGTTAAGGACATGTGAATAGTTGTAGCTTGTGTTAATTGAAAAAAGCCCAAATAAAATGGCATTAAGCTTAAAAACATAACAGGACTTCGATTGTGCGTAAAGCCCCATTATATGATACTACCGATGAAATCGAAATTTTTGTAATCTTAACAATTTTTGTGTGGGGAGTGATAGAAGGGATGACAGTACTAAATTAATTTTTTTCACATCATGCTAGAGTAGCTATAAAAATATTTTGCACCAAATTTAAGTTTGAAAAACTGAATAGGTAACTTGAGAAACTTAGTGCATTGGATTTAGTGAAATTGTGAAATTTGTATGGGAGGTGGTAGAAGGAGTGGGGGTTTTTGGTAATTTTTCTAGATACAACTATCATCACCATGCAATTGATATCTTTTAAATTTCAGATCAGTTAGATTCACAATTTTCAAGAAAATCGAGTTTTTGCAAAGTCGTGAAATTGTGTCATATTATAAGGGCGGGGGTAGAAAGAATGGAGCTAATCGGTTAATTTTTCCCGATAATAATAATGCTAATTAGGGATTTAATACAAAATTTTAGCTCGTTCAAAGTTATATGTACTGAGGAAATTGGTTTAGAGTATTTAATGAAAAAGTGCAGTTTGTATGGGAGGTGGTAGAAGGAGTAGGGAGTCTTAGGTAATTTTTCTAGAAACAACTGTAATCACCATGCAATTGATATGTTTTAAATTTTAGATCAGTTAGATTCATACTTTTCAAGAAAATCGAGTTTTTGCAAAGTCGTGGAATTGTGCCACATTGTATGGGAGGGGGTAGAAAGAGTGGAGCTAATCGGTTAATTTTTCCCGATAATAATAATGCTTATTAAAGATTTAATGCAAAATTTTAGCTGGATCAAAGTTATACGTACTAAGAAAATTGGCTTAGAATATTTCATGAAAAAGTGCAGTTTGTATAGGATGTGGTGGAAGGAGTGGAGGGTTTTTAGCTATTTTTTGAGAAGCAATTACAATTATCATTCAATTGATATATTTTAAATTTCAGAACAGTAACATTCACACTTTTCAAGAAATTCGAATTTTCGCAAAGTCGTGGATTTGTGGGATTTGATTATTATAAGTTTTTGAAAATGAGTCACTTTGTATGGGAGGGGGTAGAAGGCGTGGGGGGAGTAAAAACAAACCTAAAGCAGGTTACTCCCGAGGTAGACCTAATAAACTGTGAAAGTTCCATTGCAATCGGTGCATCCGTTTTTGCGTGAAAGCCGGAAAGACAGACAGACAGACAGGTACACAGAGAAATTTTTTAAAAACTTTTGATTCTGCTTAGTTATTGCTAAAATGAAGCAAAAAACTTATTTATAGCCATTTATAAACAAATAACAGACACACACTACAATTATATTTATATAGATAGATTGAGTGTTATAATACCTCCAGGTAAAAATATTTCTCTTCTCTCTCGTCCATCTCCTTCCCCTCGCATATATCATTAAGCCAGACTGGTCTATCAGTGAATATGTGCGGCAAAGCCCTCTTTAGTATTTTATGGACATTTACCCGAAAAAGATAGATTTTGTCTATGGTTCATCTGAAACGCTCTGGTAGACTGATCTCGCTAAGCAGACAGATGATCAGCTACGTTGTAGGAATCGTTGCAGGACACAGTTTATAACAAAGAGAAGCTTATAAGAAAAAAATAATGATAGAGAAGTTTATATCTACACTCCAAAATCTCAAAACCGTATATTCGTCCGTCCGTCCGTGTCTCAAGCTCGTGAACGCGTTGAGGTAGAAAATTGAAAATTTATTTTTATTTATTATTACTTATTTATTTCGAATTATTAGTAAGACCAAAAAGAACTAGACGGTTAGCTGCACTCTTTCTACCACCTCTCATTCAATATGACCCCAATTCACAGCTTTTCAAAAAGTCCATTATGTTGAAAATTATGAATATTACTAATCTGCAATTTAAAACATATGATGTTTACAGTTATTTTTGAAAAAGCCATTAAGAACTCCCCAGTCCTTCTACCACCTCCTATACAAACTGCACAACTTCACTTAATCCTTGAAATTAAATTTGTGAAGCAGATGTTTTGTAAAAAAAAGACAAAATCAGTTCAATGCCGGCACCCGTACCGAGGCGAAGAGAACCTTTTCTGTCGTATGCACCTATAGTGGGTCTTAACTAGAAATTATGTGGTTTTGGTAAGAGCGAATGAGGCGTTTTTTGATTGAGGGTTGAACATTTAATTTTTTGAAGTTTCTTTCGATAAGATGTCACAATTTTATTTTAACCCACAGCAAATTAAACTTTTTTTCGGATTTGAGTACGTTGACATCGTAAAACGAGATACAACGACTTGAAATCCGAATTCAATATTTTTCGACACACTTAATTTCAACCCTGAATAGTTTTAAGCAAAAATTCAATTCGATTTGGAAATTGCATTAAATCCGGAATACCATTGAAACTTTTTCAATATAGTAGCATGACTTAACGAGGTCAATAACTATAAAATCGAATTTGTTGCTCGATTCAACCAATATAATTCCATTCTAGATCCTCAGTAATACTCAAAACAGACTCAAGTATTAATCAATCGTCAATATTTTGATACCGCATTCCTACAAAATCTTCAAAAATTTCTCGCCAATGGATAATGCATTTCCCATAAACCACGAAGGATTTATAGTGCTTTGCTATTTAATTATCTTAAAAGCTATTATGTATCCCGAATTCATCAAACTGAAATCAATGGTTAGCCTGAATTCAATAAGCGCCGATTAACGCACATGCAACCGAATGCTTCGGTAAATAGTTCTGAGTATGCGATATCCATCGATAAATAGCGGAACAGCAGCCTAGTTCATCACCATAAATCCTCAAATTCATCAATGTGGGCGTACTTGAAAAAAAATAATGCTTTCAAATCAGAGTTGTGGTGAAGTTTCAACAACAGAACGTGCCGATCATAACCGCTTAACTGGGCCACCGTCATGTCTATGTCCGCAGAAATTCGAGAATACATGGGGTTAATATTAGTCCCAATCCTCCACCACCATACTAGCGAATACCTCGAATATTTCAAATAAACTAGAGCGACATCCGCATCCGGAACGGGGATAGAAACACGTTCTAGCCTAGAGCTTAGAGCCGTTCGTTGTCTGCTTTAGGCGAATATCCTGGGCGTAACATTAATGGACATTTGCCATAAATTATTTCGGGCGGACATTGCACCGCGGTCATTCAGCTCGCATTTGATAACTGTCGTGAAGAGGCGCATAAAAAACTTCCACGCAGTACACGGATGCGAGCCTGGGAATACCCGGATGCCGACAAATGAATTCGACAAGTCCGTGTTCCTGTACTGCAGCAGTAGCAGCACCACCACTACCACCGAAATTTGAAATTCTCGTACAGGATACGCATGTAAACGTGGCCTATGTCATCCAAACAAGGACATGGAGTGGGACGTACTTTACGAAGAATTTATGTGTTATCCTTTAAAATAGCGAATAGTAATCACCGCAATGCCAGTTAGCCGACTGACTTCAAAGCTTCCTGTTCATGTCGAATCGTTTTCGATGGCAGCTCCATCCAAATAACTCAACAAGGAAATGGAATGGATTCGGTTCGATAGTGCACTGTAGTGTGCCATTCTTGTAAATTTTTGATGGACCCTAAGTGCAAAGCAGAGCAGAAAAGCTGAATGAATCCATTTTTAATTCTGATAAATCAGAGTGACTCTTCGGATCAGTGATGCTGGGAACTTTTACAGCCTATGTAATTAAAAATAAAAATACAAAAACTTATGACAAAGTTGCTAGTGTTGGTTTTTGTGCCAATGAGACTGGGTAGTGTAAAGTTTGGAACGATTTGCAACACAGAAGTGGATATTATGGCTTTATTTCGATTAAAGTACTTGAGACGTTCGCTTTCAAAACTCACTCATTTAATTTGTGAAATTGAATTAAAGAGACTATGTTTTCAGTAACCTACTTACGATAGCGCTAAAGCCCAAATCCAGCCTTGGCCTCCTGATTACTTCGCCTCCATCCATCTCTGTTCAGTGACCGCGTCCTCCATTTTGAGAATCTAAGCAGTGATTTGCTCGCCGCGTCAATCGAATTATTTCACCGCATCCGTGGTTTTCCGATCGGTCTTTATCCATTAACTTTCTCTTTTAGTGTGCGTTTGGGAATTCTTCCGTCATCCATCCGTCCCACATGACCAGCGCATTGCAGCTTCTTGAATTTTATGAGGGTTGACGAAAATGCCATACATTTAGCTTTTGTATCGTATTCTCAAGATAGATTCTTCCCTCACTGGTCCTACGATTTTTCTAAGGACCTTTCTCTCAAAGGCGTTAATTAATTGTTCGAATGTCTGAGTTAATTACCACGTTTCGCTGCCATCGCATAGCACAGGTCTAATAATTCTTTTATTTATAGAATTTAAGCTTGGTTTTCCTGTGTTTTTATTTATTGGAAGTATCGAATAATACGTCTTATTTGCCATCATTATCCTTGTTTTAATTTCACTGGATTCGCTTCCATCCTTCGACAGGTTTCCCCCTAGGTATACGTTTTCTAGGTAATAGTCTCCTACTGTGATATTTTGTCTGATTGGCGTCTTTTCCTAGTTTGCGTCATAATTTTTGTTTAGTTTTCGTTAGTACGTAGTCCAATTTCCCTTGCTACCGAGTAAAGGTTTAGGAATACCTCTTTAGCACTTCCCAGAGATCTGGCAAGAATATCTATGTTGGCATATGCTACGAGTTGTGTGGATTTCAAGAGTAGTTTTCCTTTGGTGTAAACGGGAAGTTTCCGAACAACATAATCGAGTGAGAAGTTAAAAGGCATTGGTGCGAGGCCGGTCCCTTGTTTAAGGTCATTTTCCGTTTTAAAGCTGGAAGTCATATCATTTTCTACTCTGACGACTCGGTCCTTGTCATTCTTGTAAGCCGAACCAACTTTAAAAATAATTTAATTTTTTCTCCATTGGCTTCCGAAAACAAATTGTCGCTGAATTTTTTTTTTTCAAATGACTATATCTTCGCAATTACTTACCATAAAAAATTAATATTTTGGTACCATTAAGGTAATACACAGATCCACCAAAATCAGCTTAGAAAGAGGCTATTTATTGTAAGGGGGAGAGTCAAGAGGGGTGCAAAGAAAAACACTTAAAAACTAATATCTCAATTATCTCTTAAGCTATGTAATTGAAACTTAAAACTTATATTAAGCTATACTAGAGAAATATAAAATTTTGTCATAGCTGTAGTGGGAGGAAATGGGGAGCATTTCAAAAATGGTACACTTTCTAAAACTTCAAACCCTTATATCTCAAAACAGAGTACAGATATCAAATCTAATATCTGTCAGATTAGAGAACTACATAATTTTTAAATTTGGTAAAAATTTTAAGTTAGGGGGTAGAAGAGGAGGGAGGTGGTAAGCAAAAATGTCAAAAATTTTGATTAATTTTTTTAGGGCTCTGGTGAAAGATACACAGTTTACATTTTGCATGTCGATATATCTATTTAAAATACGTAAAAAAATAATAATTTGTTTCACAATTGTTATAAACCGACCCCTTCCCTCCCGGTCTAACGTGCATAAGGTGTTTCATGTGCATCGAAAAACACATAAACTGAAAATTTTTTAATGAAATTTTAAGGTAGAAACTTGAAAATTTGCAAAATACTTTTGAAAAAAATTGCTAAATATATGAAATAACTCTTAACTCCTAACTCTTAAAAGCTATCAATTTTAAATTTTGCATAAAAACTTTTAAAATAGTTAAAACGAAATCGCGTAAAAATTTCTAAGATTGCGCTTGCCCTTCCACTCGCTCCCATACAAAAGTAACATTTTGACCAATTTCATTAAATCATCTAATAACCCACAAATTAAAAGCTACAAACTTGAAGTTTTGTACGAGTACATTACAAGAGAAACGAAATAAAATTGCTTAAAAAATTTTACGAATCCCTTACCTTCTCTACCCCCTCCCATACAAATGTTTGGTTTCGTGAATGTAAAATACACCGAATCTTATGAAAATTCTATGCAACTTCGTCTATGAAACACATTCTATACAGAGAATATTGGACATGATTCAAGCATTCAATTAAAAAATTATTGACATCCACCCATCCTTTTTATCACCCTCCGCTCATAAGAACTCAAACTTGCAAACGAATGAAATATTGATCTTATGTACTGGATCTATCGATCGTATTCGCAATTAAGTGTTAAATTGACAACAGCCCTACCCAAGAACCCCCTTTCACTTAGTCTCCACTAACCACTCTAACCATGTTGACTTTCCACGCATCCGCAATTTGTCCCAAGAAGTAATAAAGTTTCGCCCGACTTGTTGGCAGTTTATTTAAAAATTGGACACAAAATATTCCTGCGCCAATTTTCGGGAAGTGTTTCCTGCGCCCATATGTCCGTAACTAATTTGTGTAGGAGATGCGCTATGCAGGTGTCGCCAGCTTTTACATTGGTAGACATTCGTATGAGCGCACTACATTTTTTCCAAATATTTTTTTTGAAAAAAAAAAAAAAAAAATTTAAAAGAGAAATATTTTGTTTTCTTTGGTAAGAAATGATTTGAATTCATTTTTGGCAAAAAATATTTCTTTTTGTAGATTTAAAAAAAAAAAAATCTAATAAATGGTTAGACATTCGTATGAACGCACTTGTCACTTAATAAGTAAAAAAAATAAATAAGTTCATATTTTTGGCACTTTTTTATTTAATACTTTGTATGGCCTCTTTTATTTTGAACGACACCAAGACTTCTGTTGGGCATTGAATTGAAAGTTCGGACCAGCACGTGCGAATGGCTGCTTTTAAGGAATTTACGCTATCAAACTGACGTCCATTTGCATACACTTTGCTAGCCTGAATTCCCCAAAGGTTCTCCATTGGATTACAGTCAGGACTACAAGCAGGCCAGTCAAGTGTGTGAATATTTTTGTTCGAAAGCCAATCCATGCTTTGCCTCGAAGTATGAATGGATGCATTATCCTACTGGAAAACTACAGCTTCCTCGTCGCAACTATTCAGATGACTAATTCAAACGTCTTCCAAGAGATCTATGTACATCTGGGAGTTCATTCTAGTAGCTATGAACCAGATTGGAAGCTTTTCTTTGCAGGAGAATGTACCCCAAACCATAACGCTTCCACCGCCAAAATGACGCTTCGATCTGACCACGTTGTGTTTTTTTTTCAAATTATGCCAGTAGCAACTGTAGCAGTCTGGGCTATCCAAATTGAATTTTGTTTTCATCAGAAAAAAATACTTTTCTCCATTCGGATGCCCAAAACATGTACTTTTTGGCGAATTGTAGCCTCTTCTCTTGGTGAATGGCAGTTAATCGAGGTTTTCCTTTAAGTTTCGTCCATGTTATATTTGGCGAAGTCCTTAAAACACGCGCAATTTGACGACGTGTTACATTAAGCTCTAATTTCTCCTTAATTTGTTTTGCAGATAGCCGATTTGTTGTTGCCTCGTGTCCAATTTTGCCTTTGTCCCGCAAGGATAATTTTGTATTGCCCTTTGTTGGAGCCTTAACGCCATAGCCATTGCCTTTTTTTAAGAAAGTCCCGATTGCACATTCAGATCGACCAAGTTTAGTTGCAATTTGCCTATTGGAGAAGTCTTTTTCGTTCAATAAATTGATACCAACCTGCTCCGCCTCATTTAAGTGCTTCCCAGAAGGCATTGCAGCAAAAACAACAACAAATTCTTTAATGCTATTTAAAACAAAATTATCTAAAAAACTTCAAATTTTGCGTTCAAAACTCTATAATACCTCGATGCGCTCATATGTACGAACATCGCAGCTCAAACTGAGCTCCATTCACATTTTTCGCTTTGTTTTTTCAAAGTAATACCGTTAGTTTCATCAGTTTTACTGTCGTGTATTACTCATCCATAGCAATTCCAAAAATAGGGAGAAAAAGTTTTTCTTAGAAATATTTTACAATATATGATCCATTTTCAGATGCGCGCATACAAATGTCTACCACTGTATTATGTCCACTTTGCTCTTTAGGTCGTTCCTTAGGGTTATTTTTACTTCATCGAATGTGGGAGGACTCAAAGAGGATCTTTTATCAGCTATTACATCAGTTATACCTGCTAATATGTTCGCTGCTGCAGTACATGCGAATGATGGGCTTGGATTGCGAAGAATTTCAAAGTATTGCATTTTATATTTTCCGCATTACTTATGATGTTACCTTCTACATCCTTGCAGAGGGTCGATAATCAAATGGCATCCGGAATCGACGTTTTTGAATGACAACAAATATTGTTGTACCCTTGGCAACTCTGTGCAAGCATTATTTCTTAGCGTTAGAAGCAATAAGGCAAACACAATGTAAGTTACGTTTTCACGTTACGATAAAATTATAACAAATCGAATCTACTTTCGATTTCAATTGAAACATCGATTATTTAATATAAAAACTTTATGAAAGAAAAGATTTCCGGATTCTACACTGTTAAACTTTATTATTCGTGACGTTTCGGTCTCTGCTGAGACCTTTATCAAACACAGTTTGAAAAGATTTCCGGATTCTACACTGAGACCGAAACGTCACGAATAATAAAGCGTAACAGTGTAGAATCCGGGAATCTTTTCTTTCATTTCGAAATGCACTGTGAAAACATTCACCAAACCATAACAACTTTATTTTATTATTTCTCACTTAACTTAGAACTTATCTTTACATGTAGACTTATCATTATCGAAAGGACCTCGAGCCAACATTCGCTCGGGCTTATATACCAATTCGTTATCTGGGTAATTACTTAGAATGAGGATTGTTTGGTTTTCTCATGCTGATTGGATGCGGTAGGGTTCAAAGATGTTGAGTGTTATTTGGGATAACGAATCGCTATTTAAACAAAGGGCTTATCTTAGGTTTTACAATATCTTATTTCGTGTGAAATGGGATGTGATATGGGATGTGAGTCAGATATAACTTGTACTCTCAGATTTCATCTAGAGTATAATAAGTATATGAATTTTAAATTTCAGATATTGCAAGGAAAATTTATCTATTTATTAGAAAGTTTTGAAATTGTATCGTTAGGAGGTAATTGAAGGTCTGGCGGTATTCAGCTTATTTCTTCACACCTTACTTTAACCACTACTAAAATACTTTACTTAAAATTTGAGCTTCATCTCATACTTTGATGGGTATTGAGAAAGGCGTTACATTGTATTTAGATTGAGATTTAGAATTATGTAATTTTGTATGGGCGGTTATAGGAAGTTTGGCCGGATTAAACTAATATTTTCTCATATTATTATAAAATATCTGACAACAAGTCGGGCGCAACTTTATTATCCTTGGGACAAGTTGAGGATGCGTTGAAAGTCAGTACGCAGAGTAGGGTTTTAGCAGATAGGAAAAACTAGAGAATTTTTGTTTAACGAATTTTTCAAATTTTCAAGAACTTAGCTTAAAATTACAAAAAAAAAAAATTTGCGATTTTGTCATTTTTTCACGTTAGGGCACCACTTCGGTGCATAACAGTTTTGGTTCAAATTATTATTTTTTCTTATGATAAATTTGGACTATGTACCTACCAAAACCCTAAAACTGACTGAAAGTTCTCGACATTTGAAATCCCTCTCTTTACACTTCGAGCTTAAAAATTTTACCAACATTATAGATCATATAGCTCCACAATATGATAAATTTTCAGCTTAATATCTGTTTTAAATTTTGAGATATAACTGTTGGAAATTTTGAAAAGTGCCTTAACTGGTTCCCATTTTCTCGCATTCCCACTGTTATGACCAGATGCTATACATTCTTCATAATCCGCTGGTACAGCTTGATATTTGACCCTAGTTTCAATTAAATAGCTTGATATTAATTTTCAAGTGTTTTTTCTTGCGCCCCTTGACCACTTTCTTTTAAGCATTTGCATCCATCTAAGTCGATTGTGTTAGACGCATACGCCACCTAAATGGTCCTAAAATGAAAACTATTGTGTGTGTATAGAATTTCCGAAGATATAATCATTCGAAAAAAAAAGCGGTCTACGATTTGCTTCAGACCCCCCACCCCCTCTTTCGAACCCACTCGATACAAACATTTATTTTCTATTTTTTCCATGTACCAATACTTACATCCGAATGTCGAGTTTCAGCTTTCTGCCTGCATTCGTTAAGCTTAAATTATCAAGTATAGTCTTGGACTCTATCCCTCCTCCGCTACTCCAGGTGCCTCGTCAAATTAAGGTAATGAATCTCATTTACCCTATCTCCAGTGCTCCAAAAATTAACTTCATTTTCTCTTAAGGTCTCGGAGATATGGGAGTAGCATAAAGTCCAATCATGCGATACTTTACATGAAATGGGAAAAAACTATTTTATTGCACCGGACAATAGGTACATCATTCCAAATTCTTTCAAATAGTAATTAGTGGCTTTTGTATGAGTGGCGGTTGAAGTGGAGTGGAGGTTTGTCATTTTACTTTATTATTCTAATAATAAAGTAATGTGATCGACACAGAAAAAAAAAATTTGCTGCCCTGAAATTTTGTTTTTTCACGTTTCATGACTAAATTAGCCTAAAAATGCAAAAAAAAACCGTACCGCCCTACGATGTCCGCCGTAAATATGAACACATATCTCCGAGACTGTTAAAGGTAGAGTGTTCATTTCTAGGTGGATTTTTAATTAGGTAAGTGAGCTTCATTATTTTAATTTTGGCAAGTGTCAGATGGAAGAGAAGCGCCCCCCCCCCCCCTTCTCTTCCATCTGACTCCCTACAGGGGTATGGGACAGAAACAACTCTCTTCCACAAGGCGCGATTCTGAGCACCGGCCTTTAGCTGTTGCCAGGACTTGTTTATTCCTCTGGCCTCCAACCATACAAAAACAGTACAACCATATAAAAACATAGATTTGACGCATACGCCAAAAATTCGCAGCTTAGTGCGACGGGAGATGTCTCTTAACCTCCAGAAACGGGAAAGGATACCGTAGACCTGACGAGCTTTATTTAGACGAGCCTTAATATCCTTTTCGGCTCCATCGTCCATGTTGACAATGCTTCCGAGATAACAAAAATCTTACACCTCTTCCATATTTTGTCATTTAAGAACAATTGGTGTGCTTGTGTTCGAACCCATGTGCATGAACTTGGTTTTACGCACATTTATTTGCAGTCTCGCCTCTTTGCATTTAGTACGCACCGAGCGAACATTTGACTTTAAGTCCGAACGGTTATGTGCAAGCAAACACCCGTCATCAGCATAACCAAGGCGACTTAAGATGTTAAATGAAGGACTTTATCTTCCCCACCTTCAAGTGTAGCTTTCAAGATGTCAGAAACAGGGCTGGTGATAATATGCAACCTTGTCTAGCACCCGTTTACACAGGAAAGCTCTCCTCTTTGTAAGACGCGACACCTTGCATTTTCGTAGGATTCCTTAATCATAGCTATGACCTGATCTGGAATACTTCTCCTACGCAAAGCATTCCATAATCTCGCATAATGCTAGTAGTGGCGAACTCATTTCGGCTGACTGCTCCAATATTATCCGTAGGGTACAAGACGACCCTGCACGGAATCCAGCCTGATAAACTTCGACATCACTAATTCAATTGAGAATTACCTTAGCCATGATTTTCGATACGGCAGTAAGTATAGATATATGCCACGTCAATTGCCATAATCCCGAAGGTTGCCCTTCTTCAAAATTTCCACAAAGAAACCCTCCTTCCATTCAGTCAGATATCTTCCTTCATTCCGTACTGCAGTAAGGAGTGGGAGCAATGTATCGGCTGTTATTTTCGGGTCCGCTTTGAGAAGTTCGTTTGGTAATCCGTCCATACCTGGGTCTTTCCTTTCCGCCATTGACCGAATGGCGGAAACTATCTTTTCCTTATCTAAGAAAGCATCCCCAATAGAAGACTGTTGCGGTTGGATGTTGGGCAATTGTTCGGTCCATGGAATATCTTCCTCTGATAAGATGCTAAAATATAAGAGAAGTATTCCTTCCATCGCCGCAACTGGTATTCACTCATATTAAGGACATCTCTCACCAGGTGGTTGGCACTGAAATTCCTGTTCGTCAACTGTTTCATAATTTTAAATAATGAACCCATATCCCCAAAGTAAGCAGCATATTCTGCCTTGTTGGACAGATCTTCAATAGCCTTTCTCTTTTCGCGTCCAGCAGCCTTTTTAAACTGTACCTAGTCAAGTCATAACTATTGGTACACAACTAAACGCATTCATTACGAATGCAATATTGGGCGCATCCATTTCGTCTTGACTGCGATTTGATAGTTGACATTTCTGCTTCATTGCCACGTAAAAAGTTCTTGGCATCAATTGTTCACAATCATGGAATGGGGCGACATCGAAAATCGTATTGTTGTATTTGTGTTCAACTGTGGCTCAAAAACAACATTCCGGACTTCATACCAACAGATGATGTCCAGACCTCAACCCGTTGGATTACAAGTTTTGGTCCGTATTAGAGGACATGGCTTGCTCTACTCGACATCTAAATATTGAGTCGTTCAAGATAGCCCTTGTTCGTGCAGTTGACAATTTCCCCATGCATGAAGGCGTCTCGCGATCGATGAGTGGCCAGATCGTCTCAATTCGTGCTGGAAGGCAAATGGAAGTCATTTCGAATTGTTGTTCTAAGATTTGTAGCCATTGATTAACACAATAAAAAGAAAACAAAAAAAAGTTTTGAAAAATATTAATTCGTTTTCATTTGGCGTCGATTTTTCAGTGTACCAATATTTATAACTTGTAAAAAGGTATATGAGCATCGCAGTACTTCTGCCTCAAGCCGGGTGCTCATTGGCTGACGCAGGGTTGAGAGATAAATAACAATTGGGCTTTTTTCCGATCGCCAAGCATGTCCCATGTGAGGATTTTTGCACATATACGACAGATTCTTCAGCACTAGTTAGAATCGTGTTTCTGGTTGCCTCCCAATAGGCGTCCACTGTGCGCTTTTCATATTCGCCCAATATGGATGACTTTTCGCGTACAATGCTGCCTACCCACATTGAGCTTACGCTTCATTTGAAGAATCTGTGGTCGTCGGATAGCTGCTGTGCACAATCTCAAACAGGCAACCATCAAATAGGATTGCTCCCCACGTCGGCTGCTCGCTTCGCTCGCACATCGAGGAGACACTTCTCCATCGAGGACTTATAGCCAAATGGTCGATCTGGTTCAGAGTAACACCATCAGGCAAAACCCAAGATGCTTTATGGTGACTATAGTGTGGAAAAGGGTCCCTCCGATGACTATTTGCCGAGTACTACAAAACTCCACAAATAATTCGCCGCTTTCAGGTCTCTTAATCCAAGGTCGTGAGTATTGTCAGAGCCAAACTGGGCGTTCATATCTCCTGAGATGATAATAATATCACCTCTTGGAACATGTTCGAAGGTGGCACTCAGTTGGTTATAAAACTCCTCTTTGTCACCAGGTGTTCCGGTGTTAGTTGGTGCGTAGCACTTTAGAACTTTGACGTTTCTGACACTAGTCCTGAGCCCGATAACGATAATCCTATCCGAGATTGGTTCCCAACTGATGAGACTGTTTGTCGCTCTTTGTGTAAGGATGACCGCTACGCCACTTTTGGCTTCACTCTCAGGACCAATGTACAGAATGGGGTCTCTGCTCGTGGTTCGTTCTACTCCTGATCCTAGCCAACTGAACTCACTGAAGCCCAAGATTTGGATGTTATAGTGCTCCATTTTACGGTCAGTCACTGATTGGCGATGTAAGGACCTAGTGTCCCCAGCCCTACTTCCGTCATTCAATGTTCGAACGTTCCAGAGGACAATCAAAGTCCGTTTACGAATGCCAAAAGTCGTTACTGTAGAGTCCGTCCATATCCGAGGCGTTGTATCCGTTTCTCGTATCATTTAGGTTTTAAGATCATGGGTGATAAGCCAGGAAGTAGGATGCAAATATTATAAAAAAATCTTCCAAAAAAATGCGTGTTTCTACCTTTAATAGTTTCAATGAATATGGATAATTTGCGTTTTTCAAAATTACGCGAAGGAAAATGGTAGAAGGAGTGGGAATAATATTTTTCCATTTGAATGTTATTCTCATCGTGATGCAATTTTTCAGATTGATTGGTTTAAAAGTTTCGGAGAAAACACTTGGAATTTCGGGATTTCTTGATATTTGTGACGAGCCATTCATTAAGTTTATTTTTTTCCTAAAAATGATACAAACAAATTTCAACTCGATAGCTTATAACATTTGAAAGTTATGCTATGGACAGGCGGACGCACAGCCCCTTGGAGTCATTTTTATTCAAATTTCTTAAAAGTTATATCTGCAACTTTGCTAATCAGTGTAAAACAGAGTATTGTAATTGGTGTAAGATCTTGCAATAAAAATCTGCATTTAGAAACTTATTTGAACAATTTTACACAATATTTTATTAAATTTTTTAATATTATTTTACCGTTTCTGTATCAAAGGTATCAAATTATATTTTCATAAAATGCTCAGCGAAAGGCCAATAACAGTCAATTTTTGTCTGCATCGTTAAAATATTTTTCCGTCCTACTATGTAGGATCCCTTCAGGACCAGTTTTAGAAATTAACTACAGAGTGTATGTACTATCATTATATACACTTTGAATGATTGTGCTTTTCATTATTAACATTTGTTTCAGGGCTCTTGTTCTGTAAAGTAGTAGAATAGATTAGAACGGGGCCACCGGCCTTCAAAAACAAGAAAAACAATTAAAACTAAAAATAATGTGTTATAAGATTTTCAGGCTATTTTTTTTTAATTATAAACTCATGGCATATCAAACCAAAATGAAACTCTGCACAGTAATTAAAACTCGCACTTTCACTACTTTATAGCACTTTCTGCACAAATTAAAAACTTTGTAGTTCTAAATCGCTACAGTTGTTTAAATATTGAAAATTTTAATAATGTTAAAAAAAGAAAATAAAAAAAAATATAAATAAAAGTTAACCGAAACTATAAACTTGCACCTTGCATGCGTTGAGAGCACTAAATTTTCGTACAAATTTCAAAAATAAATTTTATACAATCTATATCAATCATAAAATTTAACGATTTAAAAACTAAATGAATATTTTCAATTACCTCTTCTCGATTGCCAAACGTTTAAAAAAAACGAATTTAATTTCAAAATCATCGCATCAAAACGATGATGACCATCTCGCAATCTGCAAAATGCAATCAAAACCGCTTCGATGTTATCCTGATGGCGATCTGATGACAACACTTTCATCGCCGTCTGTTATGTGTCCTGTTTTTCGTTCTTGCAATGCGATAAAAAAAAAATCAACAATAACAACACAACACCACCTTGATGGTCCTGAAACTGACCTCACCATCATTGATTGGACACACTGGATAACAACACCATCGAATTTACACCCAACTCTTGGCCACATCCCGGTTGCGGAACGGCTCGTCCTCTCTGAAAATGCGATGTTATCCTTCGAATCAGGTGGCATGGATCAAAGCGGACGCTAAGGCAATTCTGGCGATTCACGAGCACGTAATAACGAACAATGATCGATTAACTGTCACCCATAATGACTACAATACGTGGACCCTGGTCATACGGAACGTTAAAATGGAGGACAGCGGTCAGTACATGTGTCAGGTCAATACGGACCCGATGAAAATGCAAGTAATTATCGTGCAATATAATTCGCTATTTTCGCTATTAAGTGGGCTACGCGCTATGTATGTGCCACCCCCCACTAATTACGAAATTTTTTTGTTACGTTTTGACTTATGAGTGTGCTGCCAAACTACTAAGGGTGAATGGCGTAACTAATTTTGCACTTTCGTTTGTATTTTCTGTTTTTTTTTTTGGTTTTGTTTCGGGAAGACGGCATTTCTGGAAGTTGTGATACCACCGGACATTCTCAACGAAGAGACTTCGGGCGATATGATGGTGCCTGAGGGCGGATCGGCCAAGCTGATTTGCCGAGCGCGAGGTTTTCCACATCCGAAGATAACGTGGCGTAGGGAAGATGGTCGAGATATAATTGCACGGAATGGACCACATGGCAAATCAAAAGGTGAGAATTCTTTTTTTTTTTTTTTTTCTTGCAATTTTCGAATAAAGTCGATGAGTATATATGTATAAAAAATGATAAGTCATCACTTAGAGAAGGATCTCTGGTTATTTTCATATTACAAATATTTGAACATATGTTCAGACTCCAATGCGTGTTCTTGCATTTCGTGCGAGTGGACCTGTCAATTACGATATCATGGTACTCGCATCTGGCGAGTTCCTTCTTCTGGAAGCGATTCCCAGACTTAGATTTACTCGATTACCTTACATTGCCAGATTTTTATTTCATAGTCTTTCATTTCCTAGACTTTCATAAGCCAGACTTACATATCATCTACTTCTACAATGGCACTACAGCCCAAATCGGACCTTGGCCTCCTGATCTTCAGGCTTCTTAACATTTTTCATTATTTATTGTGGAAGGGTTGTTAGACATTCGCACAACCCTCTTTCTTCGAATTTTTCATTTTCGTAGATTGAGGTGACCAAGGTATACCCAAGCAGGCAGTGTGTTGGAATTATGCGTCGACTGGGATTTGAACTCACGACCTTCGCATTGTAAGACGAACACGCTACCCACTAGGCTCCACCCTAGCTAACTTAGTAGACTTACATATTTTTCTTCTGCAATGGCACTACAGCCCAAATCAGACCTTGGCCTCCTGATACTCAGATTCCTTAACATTTTTTTAGGGTGTAGCCTAGTGGTTGTTGGGTGTTGGTCTTGTAATGCGAAGGTCGTGAGTTCAAATCCCAATCGATGCAATATATAATTTCAGCGCATTGCCTGCTTGAATATACATTGGTCACCCCAATCTACGAAGAAATGAAAAATTTGTATTATTATTATTACTAGGGGAACGCGCGAGAGCACTGCGACCTTCTTGGCCTATTGTGCGTTTATAGCCCCTTCACCCTATTTTAACTCAATAGCTTTTGCTAATTTGAGAATCGTTAAGGGAGCCGTATTGGCTAGTTTTTCCGTAGAAAGGAAGCCCTTTCCAAAAAGACTGTGTCTTTTCCTAGCTACTGCTTCACAGTGACATAGGATGTGTACTGTCGTTTCTGAGTCCTCTAGACAAAGGCGACAAATGTCGGTTTCAGCTAAGCCCATATTTTTGAGGTGGTGGTTTACTCCACTGTGCCCCGTCATTAGGCCGATTAGGATACTAATATCCTTCTTGCTGAATTTTAAAATATCCTCCACTTTGTTTTTTTGTGGTAGGATCAGTTTTTTTGAAATTGACAAGCCTGGAAGTCTATTTCAGTAGATTTTATGTTCGTTTTCCACCCACATTTTGAGTATGGGGTTAAAGTACCCTTTTGGTTTTCCGCAGAATGGCTCTGGACCAATAAAATTTGTTTCTGCGCCTTTTTTTGCAAGGCGATCAGCCTCTTCATTACCCTCAATTCCCATGTGTCCTGGTACCCACATTAAATTTACATCATTCCTTTTTCCCAGGATGATTAGGTTTTGAAGGCATTCCCATACTATCTTCGATCCGTGTTTGTTGGATGCTAGAGCTTTGAGAACCGCCTGACTATCCGATAGGATATAAATGGATTTATTGTGATGAGCTCTCCTTATATTTTCTTGGATGCATAGCTCCATTGCAATTAGTTCGGCCTGGAAGATTGTGGCTTCTTTACCGAGTGGCTTTGAAACCGAGAAGTTAGGACCTTTGACTCCGGCTCCTGTCCCCTCAGATGTGCGGTAGCCATCTGTATACCAGATGGTTGATCCCTCTACAATATCAGTTAGCATAGATTGCCAGTCCTTGCGTTCCCTGATTATAACTTTGAAGGGGGTTTCAAAGTTGAATTTTGTCGGCATCGCGTCCGATAATGTGGAAGTTATAACTTCCATTTTCGTGTCTTTTAGGATTTTAAGGTGACCTCTAAAATCCCCTGACTTATAATCGTTTTTCTCCTTTATGCGTAACACTCCTTTGATAGCTTCCTTTTTTATTTGGATATGTATCGGAGGGATGTTAAGGAACATTTCCATTGCCGCTGTCGGACAGGTTTTCATTGCACCTGTGATACCAAGGCAAGCTAGCCTTTGGATTTTTTGTAGCGTAAGTTGAGCTTTCCTTTGTAATATTTTAGTCCACCATATCGTTGAACCGTATGTGACTATTGGGAGAATGATTGTTCTGTAACACCAGTAAATCATTTTGGGCTTTAATCCCCATTTTCTACCAAATAAGCTTTTACAGGCCCAAAATGCCTTTAGTGCTTTGGCATGAGTCCATTCTATATGTTTGTTCCAGTTGAGTTTGTTATCCAGTATAACACCTAGATATTTTATCTCATCTGAAGAGGGTATTATTGTTCCATTTATTACAGGAGGTACAATGTGGTTTATCCTTCTATTTGAGAATGGTACTATCTCAGTCTTACTTGGGTTAATGTTCAAGTTTTTAGACTGACACCAGTTCATTATCTCCTCTAAGGCTGATTGTATTCTTTCCGATATTATTGAATCATATTTGCCTCTAATGATAATGACAAGGTCATCAGCATATCCTATTGCCTCGTATCCCTGGTCTGTTAGACGGTCCAGGAGCTCATCTACTACAATTGACCAAAGTAGTGGGGATAGTACCCCACCTTGAAGACATCCTCTATAGGTCTGTGCAGTCACTGTGCTATCACCTAGTTCCGTGGTTGTCATTCGGCTTTTCAGCATGGCGTGTATCCATTTTATTGTGGCCGTTTTCAGACCCTTTTTCCTAGCTGCCGCTATTATGGCTTCATGGGGAGTATTGTCAAATGCTCCCTCTATATCCAGGAATGCACAAAGGGCAATTTCTTTATAGTCTTTTGCCTTTTCGATTTGTCTAACCAAACCATGAAGGGCTGACTCTGTTGATTTGCCTTTTTGGTAGGCATGTTGGTTTTTATTAAGACAGACTTTGTTAGGTCCCGTTCTTATGTGGGTGTCCACTAATTTCTCCATCGTTTTGACAAAGAAGGAGGTAAGACTTATAGGGCGATATGACTTTGGCTGTTCACTGGGACGGTTCCCTGCCTTCGGTATAAATACCACTCTCGCTTTCCTCCAGATTTTGGGGATGTATCCCCATATAAAGCTAGCATTAAAGATCCTTATCAATATTGGCATTAGGATCTCTAACCCCTTTTGCAATAATGCGGGGAATATTTTATCTACTCCGGCTGATTTATAGGGTTTGAAAGTGTTGATCGCCCATCTAATCTTTTCTGGAGTGAAGATTTTACCAGCAATACTTTTGCTGTATGGAGTTTGACGACACATCCTTTCCTCTTCATCTAAATCTTCATTATTGTTAATTATTTTGCAGCCTGGAAAGTGTGTTGCCAATAAAACTTCAAGAGTTTCCATGCTGCTTTTGGTTAAGGAACCATCTGGTCTCTCTAAAAGTCCGATGTCTGTCGGGGTGTCTTTTGACAACACCTTTTGGAGTCTTGAGACCGTTGGGAGATCATCTATCTCTTCACAGAATCTTCTCCAGGACTCTTTTTTTAACTTTTTTAGAAGTTTATTATATTCAGTAAGGGACTCTCTGTATTCGTCCCAGGTACTAAAGGTTTTTGCTCTATTGAACAATTTTCTAGTTTGTTTGCGTTTTGCCGCTAATTCCTCGTTCCACCAAGGAGTTTGTTTGGCTCTTTTTTTGTGTAGAACAGGACAACTTTGCTCGTAAGCATTGATAATATTGTTTACGAGTTTATTTGTGATTTTATCAATGCAGTCTGGGCTGCTTATTGTTTCTTCCTCGATACCTATTTCGTACTCTAGGATTGTCTGGTAAAGATTCCAGTTGGTACGTTGAGGATTTCTGTATTGTTCTATGTAACTAAATGAAGTCTTAATATCAAAACAGATGTGCCTGTGGTCTGATAATGAAGCTTCCTTAGATACGTGCCAATTTTCGCACTTGTCAACCAGGCTGGGGCTTGTTATAGTTAGGTCAAGTACTTCCTGCCTTATTGAATTTATGAAGGTCGGTGTGTTTCCTTTATTTATTATATCTAGGTTGTTAGTAGTAAGAAACTCCAAAAGTGACTCACCTCTTTTCTTGCTATCACTACTTCCCCAGATAGTGTGGTGTGCGTTCGCGTCACAGCCCAGTATTATCTGTAGTTTGTGTTGTCTGCTGTACTCCACTAGTTCCATGACGCCTTGAGGTGGAGCCTCTAACTCCTCACCAGGAAAGTATGCCGAGGCTATTATTACCTCTTGAATCCCTCCTGCCTTTGGTATTTTCACCAATACAGCTACTAGATCTGTACTAATGAAACTTGGAATGATTAGGTATTTAATTTCAGATGATATAAGAAGTGCGCCCTTGGCCTCCTGCTTCTTTTATCATAAATCAACTTACTAATTTTGTGTGGAATTCCAATAATTTTACCCTGCATGGCCCTCGGTTCTTGTAGGAGGGCAACATGGAATTCCTCTTTTGCAAATCTCCACGTCAATACGTCCATGGCCGCTGCTACCCGATGAAGATTTGCCTGAATAACTTTTATGTTATTCAGGCTTTTTGCCGTCGTCGGTAGATTGCGGCTTGCCGCTTCTGACCTCCTTAGCCTTAGGGCGTAGAGACACACTCGAGAACTTGTACCAGACTCGGTGCCCCTTCTGTTTAAGCCCCTCCATCGATTGACCGTCGATGGAGAAGGTTAAGATTGTGTTTGTGCCCTCTTTCCTTCTACTAAGGACTTTTCAATTAGAGGCGCACAAACCTTCGTTTTGAGAATCGATGAGGGTTATGATCTTCTCTGTCGAGTCTTCTTCATGGGGAAAATATCCCGTGACTATCTCTAATCTCGGGATGTCCTCCTCCCGGACCGCCCTGATGGTGGTGGTGTCGTCCGGTTTTATGCTTTTGGCTGCTGTTTCAAGCCACAATGCGGTTTGTTCATCTCCGCATACAATTAGCATCCATCCTGGCTTGAGGCTAAGTCCACAAAATTATGGCCTTATTCCTTCTATGGCTGCTGATGGAATGCTGTCCAGGATAGATTTTTGTATAGCAGCTAGCTGCTCTGGAGTAAGTATTTTTTGGGGATGTTCGGTGTGGATTATACCCACCTCTACTCCTTTGACCGCGTCTCTGTAGCTTATGCCCGATGTGGATGGCTGAGCATCTTCTGCCGGTCTAAGCGTAATTTTATTTGCAGTCTTCTGTTTTTTGTTTACATTTCCGGCGGCTGGCGGTGTTGCTGATGAAGTTCTACCTCTTTTTGTCGCCATTTTCTGCGCCGGTTCCAATGTGCTTTGCATTGGCAAGCAGGCAAGGTTGTATGCCTCATTTGGGTTTTTCCCGTGGTTACGGTGGTACATATACCTTCTTCTACCGGCCCCGCTTAACCTCTTCTTATTCTCAGTCAGACTCAACTGCTTTAGCTCTGCTAGTATCAGTTGTTCGTCCGATTGTGGTTTTTTTGCGGTTTTGCTATCCGCTTTTAGTGGTGGTCTTATATGCTTATTATTGACCGAAGGATTACCCTCTACAGTCAAGTCAAGCATATTTATTTGAGAGGTGCTTGTTCCACTACCCACTTCCGTTGCGTTATTAGCCACTGTTTGTGATGCATTGGGGGAAGCATCAACCCCTTGTTTGTTTTCTTTAATAAAATTTTTGTTCATGTTCCCACGAGTAGCGCGAGAAAGTAGAGTCACCCCTAGCAGAGCTCCGCATTACTAGGGGAAGGCTAATTAAAACTGGAGGTCACCAGGTATCCAGAGTTTGCATATTAATGGTTAGTTACCCACTAACCATTCATCCATTGGCATGGATTAGGGGATTCTTATATACGAGGTTTACTCCTCTAGCGTCATTATATTATATTATATATATATTGGTCACCATATAGGTAGTACGTACACTTGCGAATCACTACAGGGATAAATCCCCTTGTAACCATAGAGCTTCTTGAAAACTGCCTGAAACATGACCAGTCCAGATTTCAGTAGGCTCCATGCTGTGATAGGATACGGAATCGAGAGCTAGCTGAACGATTTAAATCCCCCCCATCACATCCGCCAAAGACCATATATAGCATACGGAGCCGACAGTTGTCTGTTCGACTTGTTCCCCCCTATCTTGATAGGATACGGAGCCGATAGCAAGCTATTCGACTTATTCCCACTATCTGTAGATCTTTCAGCATTACCCAGTCTGCACCACGTGGAGGCGATCTACTCAACAGACCGAAAAATTTGTAGAAAGAGAGTTGTGCGAAGGGCTAACAACCCTTCCAAAATAAGTAATGAAAAATGTTGAGACTTACATATGCCAGACTCTTATTTACAAGATTTCCATTTGCCAGACTAATATTGTGTATGAGAAAAACGAAATATGCCCCACAATATGCAACCTTCATTTAGCAAATATAAATCTGGCTCATTTTAATAAATAGCTATAGATGGCATAAAAGCTTCAGGGAATTATTGTAATCTTTTTTATAGCAACATATACGCTGTGCTTTTCTTTTTTAAATTTCGTGGAAATGCGAGCAAGGCATTCGAACTCTGTACGCCTCTCATTTGTCAATCTAAATTCTTTTTTTTATGTAAATGAAAAATAAACTTAAAAAAATTACTGCTTATTATGACTTAAAAACATTTTCCAAGTTATTTAATTTTTCCATAACTAAAAATCTCCATAGTTTTCAGCTCCCAGATATTTTGTCAGGCTTCTGTAAATCTGGCAAATGGAAGTCTGGCTTATGAAAGTCTGGCATGAAAGTTTAGCTAATGGAAATCTGTAAAACGCAATTCTGGTATATGATAGAGTGGAAAATGAAAGTCAAGCTTATGAAAGTCGGGCGCGTGTAATCTGGAAATTCATGAAAAGTTTGAAAAATTGCAAGACGGCCAAAAGTAACAAATGCCTTTGTGCTGATTCCAGAATCGAACATTTCGCTGCCGCAACAGTTCAGTCCAAATTTCATTCAATTTACAGGTTGCATGTTTGACGAGTACTTGAAAACTTTATAGAGTAAGAGCTTCCCTAGTGGCTTCGGTTTTGACTTTTCGGTATGCAATTCAAAAAGTTAATTGAAAATTTGTTTCAATTGAATTCAAACAGATCTATAACTTGCATTCAAAGTTCCCCATCCATTGTAGATCGACCATAGCTTTAGTAATTTTGCATTGAATAAAATATAAATTTATTTTTTAATTTGCCTTTTGACGGTTAGCTGTCTAACTAATTTCACTAGAGCCTGCCAAAAAAAAAAACTAAAGACCAATTTATTTATTACTATTCTGGTCTGACGTTGAACTTATCGATATTATTCGTCTATTCTACTTCGACTTTTCAATCGAATGTCTTATTATTCTATTCGGTAATAAAATACAAAAAACCATTTTCTTGTATTTCTCTTACACATGAAGCGCTTTCTGTCGAGGGTGAAATGTTGTGGCTTTCAAAAGTCACGCGATCGGAAATGGGAGCTTATTTGTGTATAGCATCGAACGGCGTACCACCGTCAATCAGCAAACGCATGAAGCTACAGGTTCACTGTGAGTACATATAGAAAGAATAAAAAAAAAAACATTATTAATATATTTTCCTATTTATATCACTCCTGGCCCACCGCATCCTGCTCCAACATCATTTTTCCCAAGTTCACCGAAAAAAGCAACAACAACAACATTCATTCATAGGAGTCACCAGAAATTGATAGGAAAAGAAGTCGGTTACTCACTCGATGAGACCATTAACGAAATTTTACCTCAAATGACATGGCGTCGATGATGGCCGATACCACCCACTGTAATGATATTATTGAGAGGCGAAAATTTAATATCCGGTCAAACAAATTGAATGGCAACGAATGAAGAACAAAATTTACCAAAAAAAAAAATATATTGGAGCAGTAACGAACTGGCGAATGCTGTTCCTTACTATCCCTCAGCATGCAATCTCTCAATGGTGTCCATTTTTACTTGTAATCCAATTCCAATTAAAAACCCATCAGAGTCCTGTGTATCTAACGAAAAAAAAAATTGTCGCAACTCTGGTCGGTCGATAGCTTGATAACCGGCCCTTGATAACAGCCCTTGGACTAACGCTTTCAAATCTTGTTTTTTCTTCTATTTCTCGCTCTCAATACAGTTCATCCCTTGGTGCAAGTACCAAACCAGCTGGTGGGCGCTCCCGTCGTCACAGATGTCACCCTAATTTGCAATGTTGAGGCTTCCCCGAAGGCGATAAATTATTGGCAACGAGAAAATGGTGAGTAAAAACAAAGTTGTTATTTCTTTTCGAATTTCGGCAGCATCTTGTGTGTTGTTCTCACTCGAGGTAATGCGAATAGGGCTGGACGAAGAGTGGTTATCACTAGAAGTGTAACCCAATTTTTTTATGACAGTCCTATCTTACCACACATATCGTGCTTAAGGGACATTTTGTCATTTTTGCTTGTGCGCTTTGCATGACGATGACGATGATTTAAATCTTTGATTAATTATAGGTGAAATGATTATTGCTGGTGAACGCTATATCATCAATGAGAAGGAGAATTCCATGTATGCAGTCGAAATGGTGCTGCAGATAAGACGATTACAAAAGTCCGATTTCGGAGGATACAAGTGCATCTCAAAAAATAGCATAGGCGATACCGAAGGAACAATAAGACTTTATGGTGAGTTTATTTTACATATTGAGCTAAAATTAAATTTAGTTGCGAACAGTGTGTCTATCATTGATTCACGTATAGTGAAATCAGAATTGTGATGAATTTTATCATTGAACTAGCTGACCCGGTGAACTTTGTACCATCTAAAATTAATTTGATTGTAACTCTTCATAAGCGACTATGAGTCCCAATCAACCTTCCAACTCCAATTCATTGAGATCGTCGATATTGGCCGCACTGTTTATGGTTTGAGTTTCGTTTGGTGATTAACGTTGCTGGAATATGATAATCGCAAACAATGTGCGAATATAATGCGGTGATAAAGATATGACGGAATCTTTGAGCATATTGTTCCAATGCGAATAGTTCTCGAGCAACTGTAAGAGTTGACACCCTTCACGGTATGTTGCAAACAGATGCCAATTAATGGTTCTCAGTTGTTAAAACGACGTCGGACAACGAACATTCACCAACAACAATCGAAGATAGTAACATTCGTCGTTATTTGGACGCACAGTGTAGATGCGACCCAGACCATCCTTGGATGTCCTTCAACTGGTGTTCCTTGTTTCCGACGCCGATTATGCGTTCCATTTATAATAGCGTGGTATTTCAGCATACAGCAAAGTGCAAACGAAAGCGTCTGCATGGCAAACCGAGAAAAAGCTTGTAAATGTTGTCGACGGTGGCCGTGCCGCTCTGTCCGCTGCGTTCTCTGGATTGAAATACACTCATTGCCCGTTTTCCTGTTGCACTGCCAAACAACTGTCGTGTGTCTTTCGTGGATCGCAAAGGAAAAGATGCGCCAAATCGCCTCGTTGCTGCTCACATAGCGACCCACCTGATACTGAGATCGTCGTTTAAATTTGTCACACCGAAAACAGCAATATCGCTGCCTTTGTTCAAAAATTTGCATATTTTTACAGACCTGCAGCCTCGCAATTCGATCTCTCTCGAATACACAAGAATTATGTAGAACAGTATCCCCCAATATGTAAAAAGCCATAATTAAAGATCTAGACCTTTCCAGTATAGTTCAGACATACATACACCAGGCGGAAGCATCGAGAAGAGTCATGTCTAGGGGTGAAAATGTATAAAAGGCACGAAAACTTTTAGTCGAGAACCAGTCTTTTTCATGACGGAGACGCGAACCAGTGCAGGAAAGCGATAAAACAGTACGCGGCGGTAGTGCCATATAGTGCGAATTAAGTTAAAGTGCGAATAAATAAATTATCACTTATTTTTAAACGAATTGTGTTTTACTTGAAATCCTGGCGAACCCCTAGCTTGCAACAATTGCTGTCAGAAGTAGGATTTCAAGGATAAATTAAGGTTAAAAATCGCGAGTGAAATTAAAATTCTCGAACGGATAATTTTGTGAGAGCGAAAAAGTGAAACAAAAATTCTCGAACGGACAGTGAGAATTTTGTGAAATCGAATATTCTCTAGTGTTTTAGTGAGCAGTGACTTTAATTAGTGAAGTAAATTCAAGTGAATTCGAATCGCGGAAAACTTGAAATAAGCGGTAGTGAAAATGCCGCATTATCTAATGGACTTAAAATTAACGGAGCTGAAGGAAGAGCTCGGTAGACGCCAGTTATCTACGAAAGGGAACTAGACTGAACTTGTCAGCCGTATGATCGAGATACTTGAGGCTGAGGGTAAGGATGCAGATAGTTTTGAGTTCCAAATCGAAGAAGCTCGTGAAGAGGAGTGTTCCGGTATATCGGATGCTCTAACACAGTTAATGCAACAAATAATGAACAAATTAGATCAACAATCAGTGGGCATTAAACAACAATCAGCTGTGACAACGGACATGAATCAGAAACTAGATCAACAATCTGCGGACATTAATCAGAAATTAGAGCAACAATCAGCGGACATTAATCAGAAATTAGACCAACAAAGTCAGCTGTCAGCGGACCTTAATGAAAAATTAGATCAGACCTCAAAGGACCTCAACCAAAAATTGGAGCTGCAAAATAATAAAATAGACACCATTGGTAAGGCAATAGAAGAAAACGTAGAGAAGAAACTTCGAATCTTCGGAGAACAAATTACGGAAAAGACATCTGGGATTGTAGAAGAAGTCAAACGCCTAAAAAGGGACTTCGATAACATAAAAGCAACTGGAGTCATCAAGACAGAACACGTTACGCACAAAGGCCTCAAAGCTCCAATCTTCGATGGACAAACACCTTGGGCTATTTATAAGACCCAATTTGAGGCTGCCACAAGAAACAATTATTGGAATGATCTGGAACGAGGAACAGCTCTTATATTGGCGCTAAGAGGTCCATCAGCAGAGGTTCTTCAAACGATTCCGCAGGAACAATAACAAGATTTTTCAACGTTAGTTCAGACATTAGATCTTCATTACGGCAGTGACCACATACCTGAGATCTACAAAACACGACTGTACAACCGAACCCAAAAGAATGGTGAAACTCTTCAAGAGCTAGTACGCGATATTGAACGACTCACACTATTATCGCTTCCCAATGCGCAAACAGAGCAGCGCAACGATACAGCTGTTTTCGCATTTAACAACGCTGTACAGAACAGAGAGCTGCAACAGGCGTTAAAACTGGCAGGTAAGAAAACGATTGGCGAAGCCTTAGTATATGGGCTGACGTTCGAAGCTGCCAAGCAAAGCTCGCGGAGTAACTATCGAGTCCGAGAAATAGCAGAAGAGTGTGTGTGTCAGAGAGTAGAGTACACCAAGCGGAACGAATGATCTGGTGCTCCCCGATGCTGGAATTGTGGACAGGCAGGACACTTAAGACGCGACTGCCGCAAACCCAGAAAAGCGACCAACTATTGTTCCGGCTGCGCTGCTAAACAAAGGAGAGGAAGGGGTGAACCGTCACGAGAGCACGCTTTGCCTAATGACAGTCCGGGAAACGAGTAAAGGGCAACTTCATGGGGCAGAAGTTGGCTGGTAGAATCGACGCCCCCGGAACCATCATCGCAGTTTCTTGACTACATCGTTGTGAAAACGATTTATGCATGAATGGTTGAGTCGGCAAATTAAACTGCATCATAAACAGGCGCAAAACGGTCAGTGCTAAGATCTGACCTCGTAGACCGTACTTGGCTTCACAACACCAAGAAGTACGCACTTCGCACTGCTACAGGAGGAACTACAACGGCCCATGGAGAAATAGATCGTGACATACAGCTTGGGGATTTGACCTTCTCGCATGTATTCGTGGTAGCTGACATTACCGATGAGTGTGTCCTTGGAATGGATTTTCTGAAACCACACGGTATCCAGCTGGACTTAGGACAACGAATAATGAAGTGGCGGAATATTGAAATCCCGATGGAAATAACATCTTCCAACACAACAAAGCTGCGAGTTACATTGTGCGAAGATGCAGATATACCAAAGTCATCTGAAAATGTTATTTGGGCAAAGCTCGATGGTGATCCCGGGAACCACCGATTCTACCTCATAAAACCTGACACGACACCTGCATTACGAAGTCTAATACTAGGAAAAACGCTCGTAAAAAGAAATGAGAAGATGATGGTACCAATAAGAGTCCTCAAAGTTTCGGACAGCATTACCAGCGTAAAGAAAGGAGATATAATTAGCAGCTGTGAACCAATATCGGAGGTGACGAGTACCGACAAGGCAGAACCACATGACGTACCCTCTAAAAATAATCCAAGAAGGAAGGACAATGTAACATCAACACTTCTTCAGTCAAGCAACCTTAGAGGAGAACAACACAAGCAAGCAGTAAATCTAATCAAAAGATTCAGCGACGTCTTTTCCACCGGTGATGACGACATTTGGCAGAACAAACTTAGTGAAACATCGTATAGATACCGGAAGTGCTACACCGATACGTCAAACTCCAAGAAGAGTACCATTAGCGAAACAAGGAGAAGTAAATTCAATGGTCAAAACTATGGAGCATCAGGGAATCATCGAAGAATCAAAGAGCCCGTGGATATCGCCAGTGGTGCTGGTAATGAAGAAGGACGGCAGTACCCGTTTTCGTGTGGACTACAGGCAACTGAATGATGTTACGAAAAAGGATAGCTATCCACTACCTAGAATCGACGATATCATGGACACCCTGACTGATGCTAAATGGTTCTCAACGTTGGATCTGAAAAGTGGTTACTGGCAAGTGGAGATAGATGAAAAAGATACAGAGAAAACAGCATTTTCTGTCGGCAGTGGACTGTGGCAGTTCATCGTAATGCCATTTGGCCTGTGCAATGCTCCAGCTACGTTTGAAAGACTAATGGAATTCGTTTTGCGTGCCCTGAGTTGGAAAACTTGTCTCGTTTACCTAGATGATGTGATCGTTATCGGCAAAACATTCAAGGAACATCTAAAAAATCTACAGGAAGTCTTCCAGCGACTGCGAGCGGCAAAATTAAAGCTTAGTCCGAAAAAGTGCGCTTTGTTTAGTGCAGAACTCAAGTACTTGTGTCACATCGTTTCAGCTGATGGCGTAAAGACGGATCCGGAAAAGATACTGGCGGTAAAAAATTGGCCTACTCCTAGTGATAAACACCAGTTGCGCAGCTTCCTAGGCTTAGCGACATATTACCGTCGATTCGTAAAAGATTTTGCCAACACGACGAAATGTCTGCATCAGTTAACAGAAAAAGGAAAGCCATTTACATGGAGTCAACAGTGCCAGGAAGCATTCGAGAGGATAAAAGACCAACTCTGCGACTCCCCAGTTCTGGCGTATCCAAAACCAGGTCATGGTTTCATCATAGACACTGACGCCAGCAATGTCGGTATCGGAGCAGTACTATCACAAAAGATCGACGGGCAGGAGAGAGTGCTATCATACTACAGCCGAGTACTCTCAAAATCAGAAAGAAACTATTGCTTAACTCGCCGAGAGCTACTAGCCATTGTAGAAGCAACAAAACCTTTTCACAAATCACAGATCACGCATCGCTTAAATGGTTACTTCAGTTTAAGAACCCCGAAGGCCAAGTAGCCAGATGCATAGAAAGGCTCGAATCCTACGATTTTGAAATTGTTCACCGAAGAGGAGGAATCCACGGTAATGCCGATGCGCTTTCACGTCGTCCTTGTCCACCGAACTGCAAGCATTGTCACCGTGTAGAAGGAAAAGAAACCGGAGAAACCATTCAGAGGATAACGACCGAACCAAAGGATGGATGGAATCAGCAAGAACTGGAAGATGCCCAACGTAAAGATCCAGATATTTCACCGATCATGGCATGGAAGGACGAAATGAAACGGCCTGAGTGGAAAGACATTTCACAATTCAGCGAAACCCTAAAGTGTTATTGGGCACAATGGAACTCCCTTCACCTAGATGGCGGATTATTAAAACGGAGATGGGAAAACACTGATGGAAAATCGTATCACATGCAAACCATCGTCCCGCATTCTAAAGTCGAGGAGGTTTTGAAGGAATATCATGGAGGTACCTCCGGTGGGCATTTGGGTGTAAATAGAACCTTGGCAAAGATACGAGAAAGGTTCTATTGGATCCATCTCCGAGATGATGTCGAAAATTGGTGCCGTAAATGTACTACGTGTGCATCGAGTCAGGGCCCACAACGCAGATCAAAGGGAGAATTGCAACAATACAACGTGGGAGTCCCATTCGAGAGAATTACTGTGGATATTGCTGGACCATTTCCGGGATCAGAAAATGGTAATCGCTATATTCTAGTGGTCATTGATTATTTCAGCAAGTGGCCTGAAGCCTACGCAATTCCAAACCAAGAAGCAGTAACCGTCGCAGAACAAATTGTTACCAACTGGGTGAGCAGCTTTGGAGCTCCACGTGAACTACACTCCGATCAAGGGTGCACTTTTGAATTTCAAATATTCAAACACGTGTGCCAAATGCTGGGAATAAACAAAACCAGGACAACTCCATTCCATCCACAGTCCTATGGAATGGTGGAACGTTTCAATAGGACATTCAACTCAAACCTATCCAAGCTCGTCAGCGAGAGGCAACGGGACTGGGATCAGCATATCCCTCTATTTTTAATGGCCTACAGAACATCGGTGCATTCAACAACAGGAGAAACTCCCTCCCGAGTCATTTTCGGAAGAAATATTCGAGTCCCTACGGAACTAATGCTTGGAGTGCCACCAGACCAACCAACCAATGCCAAAGATTACGTCTCGGATCTTCGATGCCGACTAAATACAATTTATAACCTGGTCAGAGATAAAATTGATTTGGCGACCGACCGCATGAAGACGAGGTATGATCAACGGGCGAATTCATCAGGATTCCAAGAGGGCGATTTGGTTTGGTTATACAATCCCAAACGACAGAAGGGCAGATAGCCGAAACTACAGCGCAACTGGGAAGGCCCTTACCAGATCATCAACCGGTTAAATGATGTCGTCTATGGGATTCAAGTACATCAAAAACCTCGTACTAAAATGAAAGTGGTACATCTCGACCGACTAACAAAGTACCATGGTGCCATTGAAGAAGTGAACGACTCTGTTCGGGACGAACAGGGACTAAGGAGAGGGTAATGTTACAGATCTGGCAACCTCGCAATTCGATCTCTCTCGAATACACAAGAATTATGTAGAACAGTATCCCCCAATATGTAAAAAGCCATAATTAAAGATCTAGACCTTTCCAGTATAGTTCAGACATACACCCGACGGAAGCATTGAGAAGAGTCATGTCTAGGGGTAAAAATGTATAAAAGGCACGAAAGCTTTCAGTCGAGAACCAGTCTTTTTCATGACGGAGACGCGAACCAGTGCAGGAAAGCGATAAAACAGTACGCGGCGGTAGTGCCATATAGTGCGAATTAAGTTAAAGTGCGAATAAATAAATTATCACTTTATTTTTAAGCGAATTGTGTTTTACTTGAAATCTCTTGATTGTCAAGTCGATCGAAGTTACAATATTCCACATTGATGTCTTCCCCTTTGACCCTCACAACTATATATTTCCCATTGTCCGCAACAGATCGCCGACGATACAATGGATATCCGTTATTGCCTGTGAGGGTGTCGGCAATCAAGTCTCTCGGGTATCGCTTGGAACGCTTGCCACCGATCATACAGGGTGTTGTTAAAAACTCCGCAACGTCCGTGGATCATATTTTTATTCACCACTGCATGCAATTTCGGATCTTCTGCTTCATCCGGGATTTCGGTTGAGATGATGGAATCGATTTCATCCGTTCTGATTTTGACAACCAAAAATTTGCGCATGAGGCGGACCACGTTTTCGCCATTCAGCGGAGTACTTCCAACAACGACCTTGGAAATCCATCAGATATTTTAATTTTTGCTTAAAAACTCTGGAAGTGATGTCATGTCTATCAACTGGTATTTGGCTGGGTAGCAGTTCATTCTTGATTTCGATCCATTGAGGGCTACAGGTAAATATTATATATAGGTCTGGGCGACCATATTGTCTAACATACGACATCACATCTTGCGCGTACTCGTGCATATGGCTAGGGCTTCCAAAGTAAGCAGCCGGCAAAATTGTAATTCTTCCCACGTTGTTTGCATTGTCGTCGGTGGACACACGACTGACGTTTCTCCAATCGTTTCTGATCTATCCGCACTGTAATCGATTTCCGAATCTTAAAAGAAAGCCGCTCGCTCCATGTTTATAGGAGCACCGCATCGGCGCAATTGGTCATGTGCATTGTGTTGTGCTTGCTGGCATTGTGTTTGATATATGCACGAACTTGTTGCGTTCTCAATCTATTCGCTTGTCGTTCATCCCTAGTCGCTCTCGAACATAATTGGTACATGCCAATACGCCTATTTTAATTATCTGTAACGCGCTGGTCATCAGTGCAGTTCGCACGTGAAATAGATCGCCGCGCATTTGACTGATTGCTACAGTTCGTCCTCTCTTTGGCATTGTAATGGATACTGTAAATCGACACGGAATTGTTTTCAAAACCACTTGTCCATAAACCAAATCTGTCGAATATTATCTGTCGGTAAAAATAACATTTGAATGTATTTATGGTTATGTCTAAGCCTGCAAAATTAATTTACCTTAAATCAAAATGATTGTTCGCAAAATGTAATTAAATTCGCTTTAACCCAATCTATTCTCAAAATCCACTTCCTTTTTTTACGAATAAATAATTTTAAATCTATTAGATTTCACAAAATATTTGAGCACATCCGCACGGTGTGAATAATTGAATCATAAATCTGTAATGCATGGCTCAGCTGTCAGCTGTATTTCATGAGAAAGTATAGTTTGTATGGGAAGTGGTTTTTATGCGACAGATTGATATTATCATAAAAGTAATATATTCCAAATGTTATAGCAACAGCTTTTATACTTTTCGAGAAAATCCGAAATTGCGCAATTGTGTCATTTTGTATGGGAGGGGGTAGAAGGGGTGAAGCGATTTGGACCGTTCACGATCTTGACCTTACTTTTTTTTTTTAAATGACGTGTTCAAAATTTGAACTATCTAGCTCAACGCGTTTTGTAGTTAGAGACCGAACGGACGGACAGACGGACGGATTAGACCAGTTAATATCTGGAACATGAACGAATTTTTTACTTTATTATTCTAACAATGTGAACCTGTGATCGACACAGAAAAAAAAATTTGCTCCCCTGAAATTTTGTGTTTCGTGTTTCGCCGTACGTAGACCCATATCTCCGAAACACTTATAAATAAGGAATTTATTTATGGGTGGATTATAGGTCGGGTGGAAAAATTTCATTGCCGAAGCTTTGGGGAGAGTGGGGTGAAACTGGAGGAGCGTTAAGATTGAAAACTGCGATTCCACTAGGAATAGAAATAGAAAGCTGAAACTCAACAGTCGGGTATATTAATTTATGGGGAAAGAAGTGAAATAAATAATTTTTTGTATCCACTGAGGTACAAACTGAGGATGCTTAAAACCAATTGTTAGTCGAATTTTTTTTTTCAAATGACTACATCTTTGAAATTACTTAATAGAATGAGTTCAAATTTTACGACCAATTAGGTGGCTCATTTGTCAACCAGAGTCAACGTAGACGGTGGCCAATATTTTAAAGTCAGAGGGTCAAAGGGGGTGCAAAAAAAGCACTTAAATTTTAATAAGTCGACTATTTACGAAGCAATCAAATTAAAACTTAGGACGTATATTAAGCTATACTAGCGAAATATGTGACAATCATATCATTTTGGCGTAATGGTAGTGGAGGATATGAAGAGCATTTAAAAAATGGCGTACTTTTGAAAATTTCAAACCGGTATATCTAAAAATCAAATGCAGATATTAAGTTGAAATTTTGCCAGATTGTAGAGCTATATGATAAATAATTTTGGTAAGTTTGTGGGAAGGGGTATAAGAGGAGGAAAGTAGTGAGACAAAAAGTAAAAATTTTGAGTAATTTTTTTAGGGTTGTCGTAAAATATACAAAGTTCAAATTTTTCATTTTGAAATACATAAAGAAATAATAATAATTTCAATCATAACTGTTATCGACCGAAGGAGGCCCTAACCTCCATGATGTGTTTCATGTAAAATAGAAAAAAAAAATTTTTGGATTGAAATTCTAAATTGAACACTTCAAAATTTGGAAAACTCATTTAAAAAGTGCATAAGAGTTAAAAATATAATAAACTGGTCGAATATGTTCAAAACTTCTATCCTCTCCCATGAAAGAGTATTTCTCTAGTGATCGTAATCGCATTTAAGTGTTATATAATTGACAACAGTACTGTCTTAGAAATCTCATTCCAACAGTCTTTCCTATCCACCCTATATTGACTTCCCATGTATCCTCAACTTGTTCCTAGAATAATAAAGTTGCGCCCGACTTGTTGACGGATTTTTTTAAACAAATATAGCAACTTTTCAAGCTTCTGGCTTTGTAAGTTAATCAGAAAGTTTGAGTTTTTCAGTTGTTTTTTTTTCATTACTTCTGAAACAGTTTGCTCAGGTAATAGTTTTGGTTTAAAGCCCTAAAAATGTACTGTTTTATACAAATCCTTTTGTCCTGTCTCACTTTAATAGCTCAATAAATGCTTTAATTTTCAATTTTTACCTTAACAGAATTCAGTTCCTAACTTGAAGATATAATGATCTTTCTATAAATAGAACCTTACAAAATAGAATTTCGCATACATATTGATCAAAATTTTAAAATTATAGTTCTAAGCGATTGGGCTGCAACTCAGAATCGTCAAGGGATTATATATATATATATATATATATATGTTTCGTTGTTCCTCAAATCCGAGTGGCCATACATACATATGTCTGGTCCAATCTTAGAAGATTTGAACAATTGAGCTGAAATATGTATTTTCCTGTGAAATGTTTAGCCCAGCCCATAAGTAACTTTAAGTGCGTGAATGGGCTAGATCACTCGACTCAACATACCACCTCATACAAAATTTTGAATTTTTGGAAATTTACAAAATATTACTATGAATACTATCAACTTCGAAAATTCATGATTATCCTTTCCAATACCTCCCAAAAATGAATTATAACAATTTTCAAGCAATAAATTTTCTTTATTAATTTATTTATTTCTTACACAATCACAATATAATTAGTTTCATTCGTTTTGATTTCGAAAAAATTGTCAAAACAATAATTTTGTATGGAACGGAGTAGAAAGGGTCAAGTTATTAGACCAGTTAATTTGAAATTGCATTCTCGGCTCAATAGGTCAATCAGAAATTTTGCATTTTTCTGTTAATTTATTTATCTATTTATTTTTTCATTACATCTGAAACGTGCAAGCTCAGGTAATAGTTTTGGTTTAAATTATTATTCTTATTTTCTCTAAATTAAACGGATGTGTGCATATCCAGAATTTGAACTTTTCATTCTCCACTAGACCCAAAATAACCCTTCACGAAAATGATATGCATTTAACATGAATCGATTTTATCAATTTTTGCCATGAATTGTATTCTTAATATTTTCAAAATAAATACTGTTCAATTGCCTAAATTTATTCGACTTAGGTCTATAAAACGAAGCGAAAAACAGAGAATTGAATTTCAGTTTTCTCATATAATATGAACCCGGTATAATAGGGCAACTAAAACTTAAATTAGTATTCGTTAAAATTATTTTTGTAACTTCCATCATCAACGGGTTGCCTTTTTGCATAAGGAATGAGTTTTTGCATAGATCAATGGTCTTGTTAAACACCACATTTCTACGTGCATTAAATATTTCAATTACTTCAACTAGCCACTTAGGTCGATCAATTTTCTTTATTATTTGCAGGTCGATATTTAGATACTGATTTTCATCAATTATTACATCTGCAACTATATGTGATGGTAAAGAGGTGCAACTACTATTGCTCAAGTTCAAATTGTAGCAAGTCTAAGGGAAAATTGGATGCGAGATTTATTAGGAAAATTTCTATTAAATGGGTAGATGTATTCGTAAATTACCTTTTTCGAGAAAACCGCAACGAAACTTGTGATAGCAAAATAGAAAATGATTCGTCCGTGCCCCATGATGACATTGAAATAATAAAAAAACCCAATGAAGATTTTAATAGAGCAATTTTTCAAATGAACTTAGTTAGTGATAATTATAATGTCATCATCATGACTATTAATTCGTTTATTTATCCCACAAATTACAACAGACTTTCCTGCGAATTACAGTCGAATCCGCTTAATAAGTTGATGGAAATATCGACATAAAGTTTGTTTGCTTTGCTTACAGATAATGATCTGCTTTAAAATGCGCTTAATAATCAGAATGTTATTACATTTTTTCAGTACAATAAAAAAAAGGAAAAAAAAATAACAGAATTATGATTGAGCTTAAAGTCCAATCATATGATACTCTAGATGAGATGAAAATGACTTTAATATACCGGAAAATATGGCATCTCAAATTCTTTCGAATAGTGAATAGAGACTTTTGCATAGGAGGTTTGTGTTTTTCATATATGACACCAAACATGGAATGCAAAATGTTTTTTGCTGAATTTAAAGATTTTATTTACATTATTTTTAAAGAAATTGATCATAGTTTTCCTGAAATTGGGGCATTTGTATGGGAGGTGGTAGAAGAAGTAGAGCGATTAAGATGATTTTGAAACTGCCTATCATCCTCCTTATAACCATGCTTTGATTCAATTTCAAAGTCGATAGCTCTCATATACTTGAAGGAGAAATCAATCAATCAAATTCCTGTTAAGACCCCCTATAGGGGCATAGGACAGAAACAACTCTCCTCCACAAGACGCATCGGCTTTAAGCTGTTGCCAGGAATTGCTTATTCTTCTGGCCTCCTGCTCAACTGCTCGCTTCCATGTGTTACATGGGCGTCCAACCCGACGCCTTCCTTGAGAATATTCCTAAAATGCGCCGGAGGCATTGGTTTACGAAAGTCTGTAGTTTCTTGGTAAGTCGAACGGTCACTTTCCACGTAGTACAACCATATAACAACACGGATTTGACGCAAGCGTCAAAAACTTGCAGCTTCGTGCGAAGAGAGATCTCTCTTAACCTCCAGAAAGGGGAAAGGATACCGAAGGCCTGACGAGCTTTATTTAGCCGAGCCTCACCATCCTTTTCGGCTCCACCGCCCATGCTGACAATGTTTCCGAGATAATAAAAATCTTGCACCTCTTCCACATCCTGTCCGTTAAGAACAATCGATGTGCTTGCGTTCGAACCCATGTGCATGTACTTGGTTTTACGCACATTTATTTTCAGTCCCGCCTCTTTGCATTTAGAATGCAACGAGCGAACATTTGACTCTAAGTCCGAACGGGTATGTGCAAGCAAACACACGTCATCAGCATAATCAAGGTGACTTAAGAAGTTAAATAGTCTCCATTGAAGACCAATACCTTCCCCACCTTCCAGTGCAGCTTTCAAGATGTCATTTATTACCACCAGAAACAGGGCTGGTGATAATATGCAGCCTTGTCTGACACCCGTTCGCACAGGGAAGCTCTCGGACAGCTCTCCTCTATGCAAGACGCAAACATTGCATCTTCGCAGGATTCTTTAATCATAGCTATGACCTTATCTGGAATACTTCTCCTACGCAAAGCATTCCATATGAAAATGAAATGCTTTTCTTGAATTTATAATACAGATGTTTGTATGGGAGGTGGTAGAAGGAGTGAAGCGGAGCTGATAATATTTTGTAGCACTTATTTCAATTATTAGAAAATAAATTTTGGCAAAATTTGAAGTTTGTACTTTTTCTAGTTTGAATGGAAATCGATAAAATGCATTTAACAAAAATTATGCATTTGTGTGGGAGGGGGTAGAAAGAGTGTACGGATCAAAACAAATTTTTTTCGTATTATTAATATATCTATTTGTATACTTTACACAAAATATCAAGTTGATAGCTTTAACAGTTTCGAAGAAAAATAATTTAATTTAAATTTCGAAATTTCGTGAAATTGAAATTTGTACAGGAAGGGGTAGAAGGAGTGAGGTGAAGTTGATAATTATTTTTAAAATAAATTGCAATTATAGTAAAATTAACTCTGACAAAATTTCGTCTTTTCAGCTTTACTAGTTTCAATGAAAATCGAAAATTATCTATTTGTATGGGAGGGGGTAGAAGGAGTAAAGGGATCTGGTCAATATTCCGCGGAATTTTAGTGATTTTTTCAAAAATAACTAAGAATGTCATAAAATTTACATCTCTCAAATTTTAGACTAGTATCATTCATACTTTTCAAGGAAATAGATGTTTTGTGAAGTTGTGTCATATTGTATGGGAGAGTGTAGAAGCAGTGAAGCTAATCAAATTCTTTCTTCTGATCTTAGTTTTAATGCTAAACAAGTATTTATTACAAAATGTGAGCTCGATAAGTGTTTTACGTTCTGAGAAAATCGGCTTAGAGCATTTCAAGATAAAGTGTAGTTTGTATGGGAGGGGGTGGAAGGAGTGGAAGAACGCAAATAATTTTTATACTGTAGATTGAAATCATTATGGAAGTAATATATCTCGAAATTTAGACTAATAGCTTTTATAATTTTCGAGCAAATCCATTTATTGTCGAATTGCGAAATTGTGTCATTTTGTATGGGAGGGGTAGAAGAGATGAAGCTAATCGTCTAATTTTTGGCCTTACTAAAAATTTTAAAGAAATATTTAGTGCACAATTTGAAACCGCTAAATTTTATACGCACTGAGTAAATTGGATTAGAGTAATTCATGACAAGTACAATTTGTATGGGAGGTGGTAGAAGGAAAAGGAGGAAACGCATAATTTTTGTACGGTTGATTGATATTATCATAAAAGTAATATAATCCAAATTTTAGACTACTAGCCTTTATAATTTTTAAGTAAATCCATTTATTGTCGAATTGCGAAATTTCATCGTTTTGTATGGGAGCGGGTAGATGGGGTGAAGCTAATCATCTAATTTTTTTTTTTTTTTGGTCTGACTAATAATTCGAAATAAATGTTTAGTGCACAATTTCAGCTCGCTAAACTTTATACGCACTGAGCAAATTGGTTTAAAGTATTTCTTTAATAAGTGCAGTTTGTATGGGCGGTGGTGGATGGAGGGGAAGGATTTTTATACGGTATATTGATATTATCATAAAAGTAATATATTCCAAATTTCTGGCCAATAGCTTTTATACTTTTCGAGCAAATCCGTTTATTGTCAAATTGCGCAATTGCTACCTAAGCTATCTATTGAAAATAATCCTACACCACTTCTGTATTGAGACGAACAAATCAAAAAAAGAATCATTCGAATCGGTTTTGCCGTTCTCGAGTTTTTGCGAGACTAACGCACGGCAATTGATTTATATATAGAGATTAGATGCAGTGTTGCAAATATAATTCAAAATAGTACTAGATTGTCCACTATGAGTGCTATAATCTATAGTGAGAATGATAGAGTGCATCATATAAATATTCACAGATTGTAACAAAAGGCAAGCAGAGCACGTTAACTATCCTGCGATATAGAAGGCTTATCAGCCTTGCTTTCCGGACATGTCCTAACCTAAGTTCGCTTTCCTCAGTGTTTTATCGGGTGTACCAGGTTTTATTTTTCTTTCCGGTTACGCCAGGGAGGTGTGGAATCTGCATTAGATACCAATGGCCCATGTCATTGGTATGCACGATTCACATACCTGATCTTGACAGAGAACTGTTAGCCGATATGTGCCTGCATACTAAATCACACCCCCGCACACAGACTTCAACCACTCTCTCCGCGGGACGGCCGTTAGGTACTAATTAGCAGGACTGGCTACCATTTTATGCTGTGAACCTTATGTTGCTTCTGCTCTCCTTTCTCTCTCGACTTTCCGAAGATCCTTTTGCACATTCGTTACAAGTGTGGAAATTTTCATCCAATTTCCCTCTTATTCCATCATATAGTCTATGATGAATGGTGGATTTGGCAAATTATTTCTCCATTCTGCGAAGCGACTGCAGTTGAAAACCGCGTGTTTTGTGTCTTCTTCCAGGTCTGGGCAATTTGGATGAAGAGGCCAGCTATCTTGTCCGAACCTACATATGTAGGTATTTGCGGTAGCCGCCGTGATTTGATGGAAACTACGTGAGGTAATAGTTGCAGTTTCCATACACTCACTTTGTCCAGACCTCAATTGCGGGGATTAGCTTTTAGGTCCATCTGCCTTTTGTAGTGTTGTCCCACCTGGCCTTTTCACATAGCTATTGTGTTGCCTTTTCCTCTTCTTTTATTTTTCTGGCAACAGCTGCCTCTTGTTGGATCGAGGATCTTCTTTCGTAGATCCATAGCATCCCATTCGCAAGAATGTCAATGGGAATCATTCCGGCTATAATATTAGCTACTTCGTCCGATATTGTTCGGAAACCGCTGATTGCTCTTATCGCGCAGAGCCTATATGTTGATGACATCTTTTTCCTTGTTTCCTTTGTCGCTAACGCCGCCGGCTGAACCTATCCACAAAAATGGAGACAAACGAAAAGTTGAGAACTACAGAGGTATAGCAATTCTATCAGCAATACCGAAATTATTCGAAAAAATTGTCTGCGATAAATTAACCAATATGATCAACCCTGTTCTTAAGGGCCAACAGTACGGCTTTAGAAAAGGTCGCTCGACTACAACGAATCTCATGATTCTTGTATCTGATACGCTCTGCGAACTTGAAAATGGGCATCAAGTCGATACAATATACACCGACTTTAGCAAAGCGTTCGACCGAATTGATCACAATGTCCTGATTTTAAAGTTAAAAAAAATTGGTGTGACAGGATCCTTACTTGACTGGCTTAAATCCTATCTTAATAATAGAACTCAATTTGTTAAGTTTCAAGGTCTTATTTCCAAGGAAATATTAGTGTCCTCTGGGGTACCCCAAGGAAGTCACCTGGGACCTCTCTTATTTAATGTGTTCATCTCAGATCTATCAGAAGTATTGGAAAATGTTTCACATCTGATGTAAGCTGATGATCTAAAAATATATCATGCCATAACCTCGCCCGCAGATGCCGCATTCCTGCAATCCAAGCTTATTGCACTAGATCATTGGTGCATTCAGAACAAATTAGAGCTTAATGTCAGTAAATGCCACGTTATAAGTTTCTCACGTAAATCATCCTCATATCACCATGACTATGTCTTAAGTGGAACTCAACTATACCGTGTTGATCAAATTGAGGACCTCGGCTTACTACTGGACAACAAACTGTGCTTTAAATCTCACTATAATCGAATAATTTCGAAAGCCAATAGACTTCTTGGGTTCATTAAGAGAAGAGCCAAAGAGTTTAAGAATGTATGGGTTACAAAATCTTAATTCTGTTCTCTTGTCCGCCCTATTCTGGAATATGTATGTCCCATTTGGGACCCTTTTTTCCAGTTATACAGCAACAGAATAGAGTCAATCCAGAAGCAATTCCTTCTTTTTGCTCTCAGGGACTTGTATGATCCTAGAGACTGTGAAAACCTTCCACCCTACACAGTTAGGCTGCAATTATTAAATCTTTTACCGCTTGGTTCTAGAAGAACTATGCTCACATCCTGTTTTACCTTAGATGTTTTGAATGGCGATAGTAAGTTTGACCATATCTCAAATAAATTCAGACTCAATGACAATGTCAGGCTGACGAGACATTCAAAACCACTTAAGGAATATGCACATCGTACTGATTACGAACAAAATGAACCTATTAACAGATGCTGTAAAGTATTTAACAAATTCAGCGCCCACTATACACCTCCAATAAATAAGCTGACATGTAAACTGAGACTACGCTCCGTTTTATAAGGTCCCCACATCACGCTTAACCCTTCCACCAGTGTCTATCATATATCATATATGTATAACAAATTCTGTTTAATTAATTAAGGTAAATTTAAATATGTTAGGATATATTAAAATAAATTAAATTAAGCAATCTATTTGTAAACTATCTTGTTATAATTAACAAAAAAAAAAAAAAAAAAAAATCTTCACTGGATTGGAGCGATTTGGCCCGTTCACGAACTTGTCCTTACTTTTTGTCAAAAGCGACGTATACAAAATTTTCTAGATCAACGCGTTCTCAAGCTAAAGAGGACACGGACGGACATTTTGAGTGATTATATGAACTTCTGTATCATTCAGTTTTTTCTCCGAGCTTTATTTCTTAGCATTACAAACTTTGTGGCAAACTTATAATACTCTCAGATTTCATCTAGAGTATAAACAACTCCGTTTTATTTTTAAACTTAAAATGTACGTAAAATTACTGCATATGAAAGAAAGATAATAGAATAATTAGTGACAGTATTTTTTGAATCAAGAAACACAGACAAATTAATTAATCGGCCAAAATATGAAATTTTTTGATTCACTAAATTAAATACTGCTTCAAAACTATAAATAAACTGCCAACAAGTCGGGCGAAACTTTATTATTTTTGGGACAAAATGCGCATGCGTAGAAAGTCAATATGCAGGTTAGAAGGGTTAGGGAAGACTAAGTGAAAGGAGCTTCTTGGGCAGGGCAGTTCTCAATTTAACACTTTCCGGAAACGTTCAAAAGCTCCATATTTCATTGGTTTATTTATGCAAGTTTGAGTTTTCATGAAGGGAGGGGGGAGGGTGATAGTAAGGGTGGGTGGATGTTAATAGTTTCTTAATTGATTGCTTGAACCAAATCCAATATTCTGTGTATAGAATGTCAGTTTCATAGACGAAATTGCATAGAATTTTCATTGGATTCGGTGAATTTTAAATTCACGAAACCAAACATTTGTATGGGAGGGGGTAGAGGAGGTAAGGGAATCGTAAAATTTGTGATGCAGTTTTATTTCTTTTTTTTTGTGAGGTGCTTGTACAAAATTTCAAGTTTGTAGCTTTTAATTTGTTAGTTATTAGTTGATTTAATGAAATTGGTCGAAATCATACTTTTGTGTGGGAGGGGGTAAAAGGGCAAGTGCTATCTCAAAACTTTTAACGTAATTTTATTTCAATTATTTTTGTAAGTTCTTGTGCAAAATTTCAAATTGATAGCATTTAATAGTTAAGTGATAATTGATTTCTTAGAAATGGTCGAAAAAAATTTTTGTATGGGAGGGGGTAGAAGTTTTAAAGATATTCGACCAGTTAATATTTTAAACTCTTGGGGATTTTTTTTAAATGCATTTCGCAAATTTTCAAGTTTGTACCTAAAAATTTCATTCAAAAATTTTCAGTTTATGTGTTTTTTTCATTGCACATGAAACACTTTGTGCACGTTAGACCCCCACTTCGGTGCATAACAATTTTGGAACAAATTATTATTTTTTTTCTATGTACATTAAATAGATGTGTCGACGTGCAAAATTCCAACTTTGTATCTTTTACCAGAGCCATAAAAAAATCACTCAAAATTTTCAACATTTTCGCTTTCCACCTCCCTCCCCTTACACCCCCCAACTTAAATTTTTTACCAAAATTAAAGACTATATAGCTCTACAATCTGACAAATTTTCAATTTGATATGTGTACTCAATTTTGAGATTTGGTGATTTGTAGTTTTGGAAAGTGCGCCATTTTTTAAATGCTCCCCATTTCCCCCCACTACTATTATGTCCATATGTTATATTTTTTTCATATGCCACTAGTAAAGCTTAGTATTCGTTTCAAGTTTCAATTACATAGCTTAAGAGACAGTCGAGATATTAATTTTTAAGTGTTTTTCCTTGCACCCCCCCTGACCCTCCCCCTTACAAGAATTAGCTTCTATCTAAACTGATTCTAGTAGATCTTGATGCCATCTTAATGGTCTCAAAATATCAATTTTTTATGAGTAGTAATTTCGAAGATATAATCATTTGAAAAAAAAATTCGGCCGCCAATTGGTTCTTAGCCCCCCCTTTTCGCACCCCAATGGATAAAAAAATTAAATTATTTTTAAAAGTTGTCCCACAAACTCCTCTATATGTGTGTTGATTTTTAGCTTCCTAGCTGTAACCATGGTTGAGATATTTTAATTCGTATTTTTCGGTTTAAGCGCTCCCCCTGCCTCCCCCTGAACCCGTACACCCCCCAAAATGGGTATCCGCTTGAGATCCGCAACTACCTACAATCTCTCCAAAAATGAACTTTCTATCTTGAAGGGTTTGGGAGTTAATGTGCGCTGAGCGTACACGTCGGCGTACGGCGTACGGCGTACGGCGGACGGCGTACGGCGGACGGCGTACGGCGGACGGCGTACAGACAGACGGATTTTTTTTTTTTGCTTTTTTAGGCTAATTTAGTCATGAAACGCGAAAAAAAAAAATTTCAGGGTAGCAAATTTTTTTTTTTTCCCAAGTCGATCACAATACTTTATTATTAAAATAATAAAGTAAAATGTTTAAACAAATTGCAGTTACAGTTTAGCAGATATGGTTTTTCTGCAGTGCACATAAGAGCAAAATCACCCGTGCGCGTATATTCAATGGCAGGCAATAACTTGATCCCCGCTCATTCGCCGCCACCCGAGCGGTTACGATCAAATGCAATAAAACAGTAGATTCCAGCAGCAATCCTGCAATGGTTCGCCACTGAAGCTTTCGGAAAGCTTTTCGCTCTCAACGTATCTCACCAGCGAAAAACGTGGTAAATTTTTTCCATAGGCTTGGGATATCTTATATTATTGATAGGCTTTGCTAATAGCTCTCATATGACCCAAGAAAAATGAAATGGTGCAAAAAGTTCAGGAATTTTGTCCGAGTCACGTTACCGTCTTCAAATTTGCTTGATAACAAATTTGTACGGCAATCTACATTCTCTGTAGATAGATCAAGCAAATTTCCAGACGAAACCTGAACCTTCGGAATTTAATCCACATAAGACTTTACTTTTTCGAATGTGAGAAAATAAAGTTTTATGCTGACATTTATTCTACCAATAAGATTAAGACAGACAATCGAAAATTTAGTTGTTATCTATCGTTCGCCATATTCAGTTGTAATAAAGAAGAGTTAAATAAAACCCAAGTTTTATTTTTTTATTTAATATTTTTATTTTGTTTTTTTTTTGTTATAAAAACATAAGTTCCGTGCACGAGCACGTAACAAATTCAAGAATTTATAAGTACAAAATGATTAGAAAAATATTTACAGTACTTATTTTTTATTTAATTTAGAAATGGATTTACCCGGTAAAAATAAAAACCAAAATCGACACAATGATGAAGAAAGTGAAGAGGTAAGCAATATTTTACTCTTCTAAAATTGTTAGTTTATTATCCTAATAATAAAGTATTTATTACTACAATAATTTTAATCTCGTAAAAGTAGAACTTTCATTTTGAACATTTCAAAATATTATTATTATTTTGTAATTTATGTTTACACCATGATAATGTTTGAATTATTTATTACAAAATAATTTTAAAAATAATAAAAAAAAATAATTGAACAATTTCCAAATCTAGGCAAACGATTTAACATCAAACGAAAACCTCTTAGAGGAAGGATTTCTCAATAAAAACGGGCGTCTTTATAAAGGACTGCAGAGAGGCGAATCTGATTTACACAGTAGCTCAAGAACAGCTCAATTTACACTGCAGACATGGTTAATTCTACATATTTATTTAATAATTTTGAATATTATGTTCTTATAGCTTTAGTAAATTCAAGATTTTTTTCTCAATTGAAATATTTTCAATAATTGGGAAATTAAAATTATAAAAAAATACCTTGCTCACTGTTGAAACGAAAGCAAAAAGTAAATTAAGTGTGCTATAATAATAAACAAGATTGCTCAGATCAATGGTGAAATTATTAATTTTGTTATACATTTTTTTTAGTATGAAAATAATTTTACATTTTTTTTAAAAAAACTATTTTAAAAAAATATATATTTTTTTTCTTAAACTATTGTTTTATAATAAAGTCAAAGTCTATAAGATAAACAAAACCGTTAAAATTGCTTTAAAATGTGGCATACGATGTAGTAGATAACTAGTCTAATAAGTGTTTCTGGTTTAATAAATAAACCACTAGCGTTTATGCATTTGCTAATTATAGTAAAAAAATGTTCTACTGTAAATATTTGTAAAATTAAACTATATGTACATATCTACCTATTAATGATAACAAAATTACAAAAATTATCGTTTACAATAAGTTGTATTTAAGAAAAAATTTCTACCTTCATATTCATGTTACATTTGTTAGGAATCATATTCAAAATTTCCCGTATTTTAAATTTTTTTCTGGTTTTTTTTTTCATTTGATAAAAACGCATTGCAAAAAAAAAATATAACTTAAGTGAAGTAAGTTTAATAAAAAAATAAACAAAATAATAAGAAAAAGTGCCAAAAACAATATAGATAATAAGACGGATTTGATTGGCGCACACAAAAAAAGAAAACATCCAAAAATATGAAAACAATAAAGGTCTATAAATAAATAAATGACGAAAAAAAGGTTATGATATTGCTCTGTAATAAACTTTAAAAACAAGGACTACCAAAACGATTGACAGTAACAGTACATAAACTATTATGAAAATAGACTCTAGATTTATATACGTATTTAAAGGTAAAAATAAAATTGAAAAATGTTATTAGTAAAAATAAAAAAAAAACACTGAGTGCAATATGATGGCATAAAAAACAGTAGACAAATTGAAACGGCGAATAATGGAACTATAGAATACCTATAAATTAATTAAAATGAAAACAAAATTATTTATAATTGTAAATATAAAATAATTAATATTTAATAAAAAAGAAAATATTTATTGATTTGTGACTTAATCTTTCAATTAATATTGGCTTAAGTCAGAAAATTGAAGCATCAATAAGGTAAGAAATAATACTAAATTGAAACACCTGTACGTTGATTTACCTAACGCTAGAGTTTTGTCTCTATGTACACGTTTTGATAAGGCGATATTATACCACCAATGGCGTGTACTCTAGTTCGTTATATTAATTGATCTCAGTATCTTACTCCGCAAGAGTCGGTTCTCTAATCAAAAATTTTTCTGGTTTTTTAGGTTACCGAGATTATCTTAAGTGTCCCCTTTAATGCAATATACAATTCAGCCGGAATAGGAAGGAGTAAAATGAACATTAAAGGAATTTCGAAGGGAAGAGACAAGAGTGTCGGTACGTTACTCTTGAAACAATGCGGGTTATACTTTTTAGGTAAAATACCAACTGGTAACGCGTTCCACAGTTTTGCAGTTCGAGAAATCAAAGATTGTCTATATTTCACTGAACGGATGGATTGTAATGACGGCAGAAAGTGAAAAAAGAGGGAATTAGAGTTCCATAGTGCATTTAACGTGGAAGTAGCGATAATAAATTCTGAGTGCTCCAACGTTTCTACAGTGCTCGAGGGAGTCTATAGAAGCCTTGATGTTTCATCACCAATCAGCCGGGAGACATGTTTATACTTTAGATGAAATATGAGAGTATAGTGTGTTGGCCTTACCGTTTGTAGCGCTAAGAAATAATGCTCGCACAGAGTCGCCAAGGGTACGGAAATATTTGTTGTCACTCAAAAACCTCGGTTTCTACAGTATCCACTACATAACTCTCAAAAGCTTTGACATATCGTGTTGAAATTTGTCATATGTAATTTTTAGCAAAAAGGTAACTTTAAGTACGTGAACGGGCCACATACCCCCACTCCTTCTACACCCTCCCAAACAAATTTAATGAAATTTCGAAATTGAAAGAAATTCTCTCCGAAACCATTTCAACTACTGACTTGAAAATTAGGTCATAGTATAATTATGTAAATGTCATTAACGTCAAAAAATATTGATCCAATCCCCTCACTCCTTCTACCCCTTCCGATACAAAGGGACAATTTTCAAAAATGCATTTATTCGGTTTGCATTGCAACTAGCGAAGCTATAAGAATTTTTGTCATAATTAATTTTATTACAATTGCAACTAGTTTTGGAAAAAACTATCAACTTCACCTCACTTTTTCTACCCCCTCACATACAAATGCATAATTCTGGTAAATTCATTATATCGATTTCCATTAAAACTAGAAAAGTGGAGGCTTAATATCGTGCAAGAATTTCCCCCAAATAATTGTAATAAATGGTGAAAAAAATCGGTTATGTTGATTTTACTTTATTATTCTAATAATAAAGTATTGTGATCGACACAGAAAAAAAAAATTGCTACCCTGAAAATTTTTTTTTCACGCTTCATGACTAAAAAATGCAAAAAAAAAAATCCGTCCCGCCGTACGCTATACATATGGACTCATAACTCCGAGGCCGTTAAAGGTGGAATGTTCGTTTTTGGGTGGATTGTTGATTGAGTAAGTGAGCTCCATTACCTAAATTTTGGGGAGTGTCAACTGGAAGGGGAAGCCGGGGGGAGGGGAACAGTCAAAAACTTCACTTGCTTATATCTCCACCATAAATGCAGATGGGAAGCTGAAAATTAGCAGAGGTATGACGAGGATTATGGGGCAAACTCTACAAATAATTTAATTTTTTTATCCATTGGCGTTCGGAAAGGGGGGGGGGAGGCTAAGAACAAATTGTCGGCCAAATTATTTTTTTAAATGATTTTATCTTCGAAATTATTAATCACAAAAAATTAATATTTTGGGACCACTAAGGTGGCATATAGACCTACTAGAATTAGCTTAATAAAAGGCTAATTATTGTAAGCGGGAGGGTCAGGAAGTGCAAAGAAAAACACTTAAAAATGAATATCTCGACTATCTCTTAAGCTATGTAATTGAAACTTGAAAAGTATACTAAGCTTTATTAGCGAAATATGAAAAAAATATAAAATGTGGACATAATAGTATTGGGGGGAAATTGGGAGCATTTTAAAAATGGAGCACTGTCCAAAACTACAAATCATTATATCTCAAAATTGAGTACAGATATCAAATCAAAAATTTGTCAGATTATAGAGTTCTTCTTCTACTATGGCGCTACAGCCCAAATCGGACCTTGGCCTCCTGAAATTCAGGTTCCTTAATATTTTTTCATTACTATTATGGAAGGGTTGTTAGCCCTTCGCACAACCCTCTTTCTACGATTTTTTTCATTTTCGTAGAATGAGGTGACCAAGGTATATCCAAGCAGGCAAAGTGCTGGAATTATATATTGCACCGTCGGGATTTGAGCTCCCGACCTTCGCATTACAAGACCAACACGCTACCTACTAGGCTACACCATAGCTTATTATATATTATTATAGAGTTATACAGTTTATAATTTTGGTAAAAAATTTAAGTTGTGTAAGGGGAGGGAGGTGGAAGGCAAAAATGTTGAAAATTTTGAGTAATTTTTTTAGGACTCTGATAAAAGATAGAAAGTTTAAATTTTGCAAGTCGATGCATCTATTTAATATACATAGAAAAAAAAATAATAATTTGTTCCAAAATTGTTATGTACCGAAGTGGGGGTATAACGTGCACAAGGTGTTTCATGTGTAATGAAAAAAACACATAAACTGAAAATTCTTGAATGAAATTTTAAGATAAAAACTTGAAAATTTGAAATATTAACTGGTCGAATATCTTCAAAACTTCTACCCCATCCCATACAAAATTATTTTTTGACCATTTTTAAGAAATCAATTACCACCTAACTATTAAAAGCTATCAATTTGAAATTTTGCATAAAAACTTACAAAAATAATTGAGATGAAATGAAATGACGTTAAAAGTTTTGAAATCGCGCTTGCCCTTCTACTCCCTCCCATACAAAAGTATGATTTCGACCAAAGAAAGGAAATAAATTGCATCACAAATTCTACGATTCTCCTACCTCTTCTACCCCCATACAATTGTTTGATTTCGTGAATGTAAAATACATAAAATCTTAAGAAAATTCTTTGCAACTTAATCTATGAAACTGACATTCTATACAGAGAATATTGGACGTGATTCAAGCAATCAATTAAAAAACTATTAACATCCACCCACTCTAACTATCACGCCTCACCCCTCCCCTAAAAAAACTCAAACTGGCATAAATAAACGAATGAAATATTGATTATAAGTACTGGAACGCTTTTGAACGTTTCCGCAAAATGTTAAATTGACAATTGCCCTGTCCAAGAACCCCCTTTCACTTAGTCTTCCCTAACCACTCTAACATGCATATTGACTTTCCACGCATCCGCAACTTTTCCCAAGAATAATAAAGTTTCGCCCGACTTGTTGGCAGTTTATTTAGAATTGTACATTTTACGTGCATAATAAAAATCGGATATCCTTGTTGTTAGCAACGCCATAACTACTTGAATAAAATACTAGTTTTGAATTATTGTTAACGTAGAGCAAATTGAAATATTAAAAATGTATGTTTAGATCTTTTGAATATAGATCATCTACCAAGCAAGACGACCTTTTTTTAATAGCCCGACCCGTAGACATAACAGTGGCGACGAGGATTTTTTTTTGTGGATAATTACCTGCAGTGTTTACAATATCTAGTTTTGGGAACTGTGACAATTAAATACAATTGAGATAGTTAATAAATAGTACTGAAAAACAGTGAGAAAAGTGCACATATTTAAAAAACAGTTACAGTGAGGAAAGTGAACACACATTAAAAAAAAAAACAGTTACAGTGAGCAGTAAGTGAAATAAAATTCATCTGGTAAGCGTTTTTGATTCTTTTTTTTTATACATTAAAATTGGCTGCAAATAAGTTAGCATGACAGATGAAAAACTTATGCAACTTTTGGAGCAGCAACAGAAAACGTTAGCGGTACAACAGGAGATGCTGCAGAAGTTTTCAATCGCATCAATCGCTACGCACGGAAAAATTTACGGCAGATAATATTGCAGCTAGCATAACGGAATATCATCATGACGGCGCAAATACTTTCAATTCATGGTATTCGCGATATGAAGATATTTTTAGGGAAGATTGCGCACAATTGGACGATAGCGGGCGAACTCGTCTTCTAATGCGAAAGCTCAGTCCAATTGCACACGAACGTTATAGCAATTATATTTTGCCAAAGACACCTAAAGAAATAAAATTTGACGAAACAGTTACGTTAAAAAAAATTTTCGGTGCACGGGAATCTCTATTCAGTATTCGTTACCGATGTTTCCAAACGAAGAAGACTGAGACTGAGGATTACGTGTCATACGCAGCATCGGTTAATAAAAAATGCGAGCATTTCAAATTCAACGATCTCTCAATAGATCATTTCAAGTGCCTCATAATTATAACTGGGCTTAAATTATCAGATGATTCAGACTTAAGAACTCGTTTATTAAATAAATTAGAAACAGAAACTGCTCAATCTCCTATCACGTTAGATAAATTAGTATCAGAAACACAAAACATTATAAGTTTAAAGAAAGACTCAGCTGTCATTAATAGTGTCACTCGTAATATTAATTCGATAAAAACAGTTCCCAATAAACAATTTAAACCAGTGCGAAATTCTGATAAGTCAGCTCCGCGTACTCCATGCTGGGGATGTGGAGGTATGCATTTCGCGCGCGATTGTCAATATGCTACACACCGGTGTAGTACATGTAAAACCGTCGGGCATAAGGAAGGTTACTGCGGTTGTTTCAAAAATAGTAAATACAAATCAGTGGAAACACAACCGAAACAATCCAACCACTCAATCTCACAAACTCAATTAAAACCAAGACTGCAACACAAATCAAAAGCAATTTTCGCGAATGTGAATCAGCTATCATTCAAAAATAGTAGGAAATTCGGCACTATTCAGCTTAACAATGTAACTGGAGCATCGCATATCAAAGAAGCACCTGTTAAGCTTCAAGTTGATACAGCTTCCGACATAACAATCATTTTGAACACTGTTTGGAAGAAACTTGGCAGCCCCGGTACAATACTGGAAACTAACGAAAATCTTGCTAAGAGTGCATCAAAGCACGGCATCGAGCTGATTGCGAAATTCTCCTGTGAAGCAACTCTTAAAAATGATACTAAGCACTGCACAGTTTATGTGACAAACGTATCTGAATTAAATATATTGGGTATAGATCTCTGCAATACATTTAACTTATGGGATAAACCATTGTCAGCTGTTTGTTCCCAAATTCATACAACAGTAGCAGATGAGATCGTAAAACTTAAACATACATTCTCATCGCTTTTCGAAGAAGGCATCACAGAATGCAAAAACATTACAGCAAAACTTGTGTTGAAATCAAATTCTCAGCCAGTTTTTAAGCCTAAGCGTCCAGTGCCATACGCTACGCTATTAGATGTCGAAAAAGAACTCCAACGTTCGAAAAACTTAGGGATCATCACACCAGTGGATTATTCCGATTGGGCGGCTCCGATAGTAGTTGTCAAAAAGCCAAACGGAAATGTACGAATTTGTGGCGATTACTCTACAGGACTGAACAGCAGCTTGGAGCCACATCATTATCCTCTTCCAACACCCGAGGATATTTTTGCTTCATTATCAGGTAGCTCCATTTTCACGAATATCGATTTATCAGATGCATATCTTCAGGTTCCAGTTGACGAAAACTCCCGGAAGATGCTCACCATCAATACGCACAAAGGTCTCTATTCTTTGAATCGTTTAGCACCTGGAGTAAGGTCTGCACCTGGAGCTTTTCAGCAACTTATGGATACAATGCTGACAGGAATTCCTGGTGTTGCTGCATATCTTGATGACATCATAATTTACGGTGCAACCCAAAGGGATCATACTGACAGATTATATCAAGTTCTTCAGCGCTTGCTTCATTCTGGTTTCCATTTAAAACTGAAAAAATGTAAATTCCTCTCATCGGAAATTAAATATCTTGGACACATATTGGACAAAAATGGAATTCGTCCCGATCCAGCGAAAATTGATAAAATAAAATTTATGCCTGCTCCTCAGAATGTATCACAACTCAGATCTTTCTTAGGCGCGATCTCATATTATGGCCGGTTTATCAAGCAGATGAGGAAACTTCGAGCACCTCTGGACAAACTCTTGCAAGAGAATAGTACCTGGAAATGGTCACAAGAATGTCAAAATTCATTTTTGAACTTCAAAAAAATTTTATCCTCAGAATTATTGCTAACACATTACGATCCGTCATTACCAATAAAAGTGGCAGCAGATGCATCAAATGATGGAATTGGCGCATACATAGCACATATATTTCCAGACCGTTCAGAGAAGGTAATTGTTCATGCAGCCAGAGCTCTTACTGAAGCTGAGCGTAAATATAGCCAAATAGAGAAAGAAGGATTGGCCTTAACATTTGCTGTAAAGAAGTTCCACAAAATGATTTACGGCCGAAAATTTAAACTGTACACCGATCACAAACCTTTACTATCAATTTTTGGCTCAAAAAAAGGAATACCTATTCATACAGCCAACCGTCTTCAGAGATGGGCACTTACGCTTATGCTCTACGACTTTGAAATACAATACATATCAACTGAAAATTTCGGATTCGTCGATATTCTCTCACGACTTATGGGAGACTACAGCAAAGCGGACGAAGAATATGTGATAGCATGCACACAATTGGAGGATACAATTTATCATCAATTGGAAAATTGTATAAAAACACTTCCGCTAACATTTCGAATGATTCAAAAAGCAACACAATACGATTCTGTACTACAATCAGTCATGAAATTCGTAGAAGATGGGTGGCCGAAATCATTGTTATCATCAACAGCGTCAACAATGTTTTCAAATGACAATCTTGCACCTTATTTTCATCGAAGAGAACAGTTATCTATATTTGACAACGTCCTACTTTTCGGCGAAGGAATTATCATACCAAAAGTATATCGTCGGCGTGTTCTACGTCAGCTCCATAGAGGGCATCCGGGTATTCAGCGTACAAAAGCATTAGAAAGAAGTTATGTTTATTGGCCCAACATTGACTCTCACATCGAACATTATGTTAAACAATGCGAAAGTTGCGCGCATTCCGCAAAATTAACAATCAAAACAAAACTAGAATCCTGGTCGCTCTGCTCCGAACTTATGGAACGAATACATGTTGACATCGAGGACCATTCCAAGGAACATTTTTTTTTAGTAATAGTTGATGCATATTCCAAGTGTCCAGAAATTTTCCAGTCAGATACGGTAACATCACCAACTATTATTAAACTATTACGGCAAGTATTTGCGAGATTCGGAGACTGTAAAACTATTGTTACGGACAATGGCACTCAATTTGTCAGTGCACAATTTACTTCGTTTCTACAATCTCGAGGAATTCAGCATTTGCGGTCAGCACCATACCATCCGCAATCAAACGGACAAGCGGAACGTTTCGTAGATACTCTAAAGAGAGCCTTGAGTAAATTTAAGCAGGAAGGATCCATTACGGAAAACTTAGAAACCTTTCTACAAACTTACCGCTGCACGCCTAACAAAAATACTCCAAAAGGAAGTTCACCTGCAGAACAATTTATTGGGAAGAAAATTACAACAACGCTAGACTTGTTAAAGCCTCCTAAAGTTGTACCACGAACAACAAACGAAAGGCAAAATTTGCAATTTAATAAGAAACATGGCGCAAAATATCGATCTTTTGAAGTGGGAGATCTTGTAATGGCAAGAACTCACAGAGAAAACAAATTCTATTGGACACCTGGAGAGATTTCCAGTCGCGAAGGACGAGTCAACTATACAGTATTAGTTGATTGTCCAAATGGAAAAGGGCTTATAAGGTCACATACTAACCAACTACGGAAAAGATATTCAGAAGATATGACTCAACAGCAACTGAATTTGGACTTGAACATGCTTCTGGATGAATTCAACATTGTACCGCCTGACGAGGTTCCAACGCCAAACTCACTCGAGAACGACGGACATGAGCGGACGAGCGTACCTACGGTCAGCACATCAGACACCAGCAACGTCTATGAGTCACCAGCTGCGGAGGTAACCACTTCAGCTTCTACCAGCCGTTTCGGAAGACAGTTAAAACAAACGGCCTTTTATCCTTCTTAAAAGGGGAGGTGTTGGCAGCGCCATAACTACTAGAATAAAATACTAGTTTTGAATGACTGTTAACGTAGAGCAAATTGAAATATTAAAAATGGATTTTTAGATCTTTTGAATATAGACCATCTACCAAGCAAGACGACATTTTTTTACTAGCCCGACCCGTAGACATAACACTTGTACTAAGCGAAAGCAACATGTTACCAGATAGTGTACAGTTTTATGCTGTACCTGGTTATTATCTTATCCTAGCATTCTTTCGACAGCGGGATGTCATATTAAATATCTGTTTTTATGTGTCCTACCAATTGGATCCTTATTTAAGGAAGTAGAGTTTAATTACATCTGGGTAAAATTAAAATATATACGGATCAAAAGAAACTTTTGCGACGTTAACGATATTTACATTATTATACTTTGTTCAAAATTTAAAGTCGGCACCTAGTACAGTTTCGAAGAAATCGAATTCAGTTAAAATTTGAAATTTTCGTGAAATTTGTGTGGGAGAGGTAGAAGGAGTGAGGTGAAGTTTATAATTTTTTTCAAAATTGATTGTAGTTATAATAAAATTAATTCTGGCGGAACTAAGTCTTTTTTTAGCTAGTTATTAATTAGTTAGAATCGAAATGCATTTTTCAAAATTGTACATTTTTATGGGATGGGAAGAATGAGTGAGAGGATCAGATCAATATTTCTTGCCGTTAATGATATTTACATCATTATATTTTGGCATCATTTTTAAGTCGATAGCTTTAGTAGTTCGGAATTTAATGAAATTAGTGTGGGAGAAGTAATGGGGGAATATCGCCCGTTCACGAGCTTAAAGTTTCTTTGTTGCTAAAAATGACATAAAATAAATTTGAACACGATAGCTTAAAATGTTCGAGAGTTGTGTTTTAGACAGACGGACAGAGGTACAGACAGACGAATAGACGGTCACTCCGAATCGATATTTTGGAGGTACAATAAATGTACCCTCGGCGGCCCTAAACGAGCATTATTTCTTAGCGTTACCAAACACAATATACATACTCTCAGATTTCATCTAGAGTATAAAAAGTACTTCTAAGCAAAGTAACTTCGAGTGCTTCTTTATTTACACTAAAAGAACCAAGCTTTTAGATCGCTTCTAAGGGAGTTGGGGAAAGTATGTGCTTCGTATTTCTCGTGCTTCCATAGTATAAGTGAGGTAAACGTAAAGCGTTTCTTATATTTCAGACGCATTAAGAGATGCTGGGAATACCTGGTCTGTTGTAGATCGTCCGGTTCTGAATCCACCTTGGTATTCGCAAATTTTTTCATTAGTATAGGGCTTAAGACGACGTACAATTATTTTTGTAAATATTTTATAGGACGTACACAACAATAATATCCTCTGCAATTCCCACAGCAGAGTTTGTCTCCTTTCTTGTAAATTGGACATATAATGCTTTTTCGCCAATCGTCGGGTATGATTTTCTTTGACCAAATTTTGCATATCATGCTGTGCAGTATTTCAGCGACACAGTTTCCACCGGTTTTCAGAAGTTCAACTGGTGTTTCGTCAATTCTCGGGGCTATGTTTAGTGTTTGATCACATAGGGCTGCTTTAATTTCAGCAAGTGTGGGTAGTGTCGATGATCTTCATCAGTTGAGGCCTCAATTGAAATGTTGTATGTAGTGATCGGTGCTAATGGGGTGGGATTGAGAACATGTTCAAAGTAGGAAGTCCCTCTCCTTTTGATCTCTTATGTATCGCTGATGATGTTGCCCACTGCGCCTTACCAGAGACTGGTTTTTGGCTTATATCCCTTTTTTAGATCATGTACTATTGAGTATGGATCCCGTTTTTGTTTTGTCTCATATCGTCGTCCATTTTTTGAATCTTGTCATTATGGAAATTCCTTTGTTTTCGCCTGCAGGTCTTTTTTACATATCGCCCAAGTTCGTCATATCTTTCTTTTTTAGCTCGTGTTGGTCGTTCAGTAAAAACTTTGTAAGCCTTTCTCTATCTATTGCATCACGGCATTCTTGGTCGAACCAATTATTACTTTTTCGCCGTTCTTGATATCCTAATACCTCTTCTGCTGAGGATTTGATGCCATGTCGTATTTTCACGCCCGGAAATGGAAGCCTAAAAACTAATTGTTGGCCAAATATATAATTCCAAATGATTATGTTTTTGGAACAACTAGATATCAAAAGTTAATATTTTAAGATGGTTTAGGTGGCATATACATCCACTGTAATCAGCTTAGAAGGAGGAAAAAACTTGTATCATGGCAATCATCTCTCAGCCCGATGTCAACCAAAGGACTCCTGAGTTGAGACGGAATAATTACGATTCTCATATATGCCTTAAGAAGGCTGTTAGATGCAGCAGGAGAAAGGCCAAAAAAGATCTGACCAATAAGGTATAATTTGCGGTCTACTTTGAGGTTATGGGTTCGCTATTTAAAATGAAGCAGTTGGAGGACAGGGATTTACCGCCAACATTTAAATATCTTTTCAGAGGAAGATATTCCAGGGATAGAACAATTGCCATCCAAATGCAACAATCCTCTATTAGGGACGATCCCTCAGATAATGAAGAGATAGTTTCCGCCATTCGGTCTATGGTGGGAAGGAAAGCCCCACGTATAGACGGACTACCTACCAAACTCGTCAAAACGGATCCGAAAATAACAGGTGATATTCTCCTCCCACACTTTACTGAGGTGCGGAATGAAGAAACATAAACAGCCGAATGGAAGGAGGGCATAATTGTGAAAATCCCGGAGAAGGCCCACATTCGGAATTGTGGCAATTGGCGTCTACTTACTGCTGTATCGAAAATCATGGCAATGGCAATTCTCAATAGGATTAGTGCTGTTGTGGAGAGCATTTTTGAAGCCTATCAGGCTGGATTCCATAAAGGGTCGTCTTATACAGACGATACAAATACCCTGCGGATAATAATGGAGCAAACCGCCGAAATGGATTCGGAACTACAACTCATGGTTGTGGATTTCGAGAAGGCTTTCGACAGCTTTAAGCGAGATTACATATGGAATGCTTTGAGTTAGAGAGATATTCAGGATAAGTTCATAGGTATGATTAAAGAACATTATTAACAGGAATTTGATTGATTGACAGGGTCTGAGGGGGTGCAAAAGAAAAAAAAACCCTTTAAAATTAATATCTCAACCATCTCTGAAGCCATGTAATTGAAACTCGGAGCAACTGTACGTAAGCTATACCTGCGAAATACGAAAGAAATACAAAAGTGTAATTTTGACCAATTTCAATATATCAACTAGGTAAGTGCAAGTGGCTACCCAGATACGGTGAACCAACCTGAGCGCCCTATGAAACGTTGGCTTGCGCATTTGTCAGATTACCAAGATTATCGAATAAGTGTGCGCCTAGGTAGTGTCCCCTCGTAACAGCAGTTAAGTATTGAATAATTGACAATAGCTCGCTCCGAGCGCCCCATATCCATATTCTTCCCTATCCACCATAAACTGCATATTGACTACGCATGCATCCTCAACTTGTCGCAAGAATAGTCAAATCGGGTCCGACTTGCTGGAAATTATTAAAAATACGTTAGTTGTGGCTCACAGCTATCTCGATTGATTGCTATCAAGCCAGCTGCCAATAGCTACATGAAATTACTTTTGCAAGTTATCATGGAACGTTTCACGTTTGAGCAATATGATGACTACTTTGCATTTTCATTCAATTTCCAGATATGATAGATTTAAAACAAAAAAAATTTTTTTTTGCTTATTAATAACATCTTGATTTACGGAATCCTTGACCCTCAGATTCCTGATCTGGGACACCGATTTGGGTTTTAGCACCATTAATTAGTTATACTTAATTCTTGTTTGCTAAAAATTCAGTTTTCCAAATCTAGTTTTTCAAATTAAGCTTTAAAGTTTAATGCTTTTTCTTTTTCGGTGAGGAGGTTGTCGTTATCTATATATTATATGTGTCTTTATATAAAAATATAACAGAACTATGACTGGGCGTAAACCTATTATATGATACTCTAGATGAAATAGGAAAGGGTTTATTGTTCCGCAAAATATATTTTCTCAAATTCTTTCGAATAATGAATAGTGACTTCTGTAATGGGAGGTGGTAAAAGCAGTGGAAGGGAGGTTTGTAAAGTTTTTATATAACACCGAACGTAATATACAAAATATTTCATGCTGAATTTGAAGTTTAGCTTTCATAATTTTCGAGGAAACTGAACAATTTTTGTCTGAATTTATTGCATTTGTATGGGAGGTGGCAGAGAAAAGTTTTGGATGATTTTAAATCAGCTTATCAATAACCCAATCACATTCTTCTTCTTCTTCAATGGCGTTATAGCCCAAATCGGACATTGGACTCCTGATTTTCAGGTTCCTTAACATTTTCATTGCCTCTTGTGGAAGGGTTGTTAGCTCTTCGCACAATCCTCTATCTGCGAATTTTCCATTTTCGAATATTGATGTAACCAAGTATATACAAGCAGGTAGTGTGCTAGACTTATGCATTAACCGGGATTTGAACTCACGATCTTCGCATTGTAAACCAACATGCTTCCCACTAGGCTACACCCTAGCTTAATCAGCTCCTAATCACATTGCTTTGTTATAATTTTAAAGTCGATAGCTCTCATATGTTCGAAGGAGAAATACTTTTCTTGAATTTTCAATACAAAAATTTATATGGGAGGTGGTAGAAGGAGTGAAGCGAAGTTCATATTTTTTTGCATTTATTGCAATTATTAAGGGACAAATTGTGGCAAAATTAGAATATTGTGCTTTTAGTTTCCATGAAAATCGATTAAATGCATTTGCCAAAATTGTGTATTTCTATGGGAGGGGGTAGAAGGAGTATTCGAATTAAAACCACGTTTTTCGACATCAATGAAATTTACAATAGTATACTTTTATCACAATTTAAAGTTAATAGCTCTGACGGTTTTGCAGAAAAATAATTTAATTGAAAAGTCCGAAATTTCGAAAAATTTTTATGGGAGGGAGTAGAAAAAGTGAGGTGAAATCGATAGTTTTTCCAAAAATGGTTTCAATTGTAATAATATTAACTATGACAAAAATCGGTTCTTTTAGCTTTGCAAACCGAATAAGTGCATTTTTGAAAATTGTGCATTTGTATCGGAAGGAGTAGAAGGAGTAAGGGGATCGGATCAATATTTTTTGACATTAATGACTTTTATATATTTATACTATGGCCTTTCAATTTAATAGCTGAAATGGTTTCGGAGAAAAATTAATTTCGTTATATTTCGAAATTTGTATGGGAGGGGGTAGAAGGAGTGGAGGGATGTGGCCCGTTCACGAACTTAAAGTTACTTTTTTGTTCAGAATGACATATGACAAATTTCAACACGATTGGTCAAAGCTTTCGAGAGTTATGTTGTAGACCGATAGACGAACAGACGGACAGACAGACAGACAGACGGTCAGACGGTCACTTGAAATTGAGGTTTTTGAGTGACAACAAATATTTCTGTATCCTTGGCGACTCTGTGCGAGCATTATTTCTTAGCGTTAGAAACGGTAAGGCAAATCGACTCTCAGATTTCATCTAGATTATAAAAAGCAATATTTACTGCAAAAAAGTCGAATCCGAATACATATCCAGCATATTTATTTAATTTCAATCAGCCGGGATCCAAGTTAAGCCTGAAACATTTTCTATAGATCCATTTTCCATCAACAAAAACAATTTCAATTTTTTTCCTGCTTTTTACTTCCATCTTCGTACAATACAATTCGAACTGACTACTTGTGCCATAAAAAAAGGAAGAGCAAAAAATAAAAAGAAACTAAACTTGACTAAACGAAATTTCTATTCCTTGAATCGGCTCTATCCGTATATGACAAACATTTGGTGACTTCTTGTTACGACACTTAACTATCACCATCACCACCACCACTACGACCCGAGTGAAAGAGCCTTTGGGATAAATGTGACGAGTCACGCCTCTCCGGCCGAAGGAAAAAAAATCCCAAGGAAAACTACTTTGAACCTCGAGTCGTGGTGGCGTGGAGAATACCATGATATGCGGCCATTCCGAGTCTCAAGTCACATAGAGAAATGGTTCAATGGCTCAACAAATAGAAATAGAAGCACCGAGGGAGTCTATAAAAAAGGATATCGGTAATCCTCTGCCATATCTCCGTGATTGCCATTATAGGAATCGTGACGTATCAGAAGATGTTCTAACTTCAACACAAGGGACTCTTGTAATAGGTATAACTACATCTCTACATTGAAGCATACAAGGGTATACGATGGATGATTGAAGACGATAGGTTTCCGTAACTTTAAACTACATAAAGCCGGCACTTATCTCAACTTATTCGGTCACGTTTCCTGCTCGAAGAATATCACTCATTGCACGCATCCCACATACTCATTCATGGGGGAATGTAAATTGGCGCAAACAATGTTTCATTTTCAAGTGCAGTACAAATGTGTAATTAAAGTTCAATCCCAGGACCCTCCCAGCAGCAGGCGGACGAAAAGGACAGAGCAAGAGACGCGGAAGCCGTATGTGTAAACACAACTATGCTGACCACTTAGGTAACCTTTTGATTTGAACACCATCTGCAGACTGCATAGTCCTCTCTTTGCCATAGCAATAATCATCAATGATCAAGCAGTGGTAACTACCGACTTCCTGTTAATAAACTTATTAGTTCGAATATTGTGGAGGATGGACTGAGTATTTTGTATACGATCCGAGTAGGTAAATAGCTGGATTTAGTTCACAAATCGATCCAGAATTGGTTGCAATTGTATTGCACTGTAATTGCATACATATGAGCAGTTATCAAATTTAATGGAAACAATAAAAAAACAGATTGGTAATAAATGAATGATTTGATATCGATTGGGCAATTCAATTTTGTACCAATTTAAAAATTTCATTAGAACGTGGACAATCTTTTGGGTTAAACACTATTTTAAAGGTCTTCGTATTTAATTTTATGTTTAGGTACGATTCGGTTTTCATCAATTAAATAGCTTTTCATTATTGTAATAATAAAGTGCCATAAAAAACATAACACGACTAGGATAGCGCGTAAAGTTCAATCTTACGGTGCTCTAGATAAAATAGAGATTTTTGTGATCTCAAGAAATTTTATATGGGAAGTGGTAGAAGGGGTGATAGCATTGATCTAATTTTGCGTTGTAAAATGTGAACTCCAACAAAATACTGAGAAAATTAGTGCATTGGTTTTAGTAAATTTTGTGCATTTTGCATAGGATATGGTGGACGGAGTGGAGGAATTCTAATAGTAATTATATGGTAAATTGGAATTATCATAAAACACATAACAGAATTATGATTGGGCGTAAAGCCCAATCATATGATACTCTAGATGAAATGGGAATGACTTTAATATACCGGAAAATATGTTGTCTCAAATTCCTTCGAATCGTGAATAGAGACTTTTGCATGGGAGGTGGTAGAATTAGAGGGGGAGGTTTGTATTTTTCGTATATGACACCGAACATGCCTTGCAAAATGTTTTTTGCTGAATTTAAAGTTTTAAGTTTTCATTATTATGAAGCAAATTGGACATATGTAGTTTTCCTGAAATTGGGGCATTTGTATGGAAGGTGGCAGAGGAAGTGAAGCGTTTACGATGATTTTGAAACTGTTTATTATTATCCTTATCACCATGCTTTGATTCAATTTCAAAGTCGATAGCTCTCATATATTCGAAGGAGAAATTCTTTTCTTGAATTTATAATACAGATATTTGTATGGGAGGTGGTAGAAGGAGTGAAGCGGAGCTGATAATTTTTTTTAGCACTTATTTTAATTATTAAGAAACAAATTCTGACAAAATTTAAAGTTTGTACTTTTTCTAGTTTGAATGGAAATCCATAAAATGCATTTACAAAAATTATGCATTTGTATGGGAGGGGGTAGAAGTAGTTCACGGATCAAAACAATTTTTTTCCCTATTATTGATATTTCTATTTTCATACTTCATACAAATTATCAAGTTGATAACTTTAACAGTTTCGAAGAAAAATGATTATATTTAAATTTCAAAATTTCGTGAAATTTGTATGGGAGGGGGTAGAAGGAGTGAGGTGAAGTTAATAACTCTTTTTAAAACTAGTTGCAATTATAGTAGAAGTAATTCTGACAAAATTTCGTCTTTTCAACTTTACTAGTTTCAATGAAAATCGAAAATATGCATTTTTCAAAATTGTCCATTTGTATGGGAGGGGGTAGAAGGAGTGAGGGGGTCGAATCAATATTCCGTGATATTAATGACATCTATATCATAATACTTTGACCCAAATTTCAAGTCAATAGCTTAAACAGTTTCCAAGAAAAATCAATTTCTTAATATTTCGAAATTTCGTGAAATTTGTATGGGAGGGGGTAGAAGGAGTGGGGGGATGTAGCCCATTCACGATCTTAAAGTTACTTTTTTGCTAAAAATGACACACAAAAATGCTTAGCATTATAGCTCAAAGCTTTCGAGAGTTATGCTGTAGACAAACGCACAGACGGACAGACAGTCAGACAGACAGACAGACGGACAGACGGTCACTCGGAATCGAGGTTTTTGAGCGACAACAAATATTTCTGCACCCTTGACGGCTCTGTGCGAGCGTTATTTCTTAGCGTTACAAACGGTAAGGCAAACACAATATACTCTCAGATTTCATCTAGAGTATAAACATAACAGGAGTACGATAGGGCGTAAAGCCCAATCGTGCGATACTCTAGATGAAAGCGAAATTTTTGCATCTTAAGAAATTTTGTAGGGGAAGTGGTAGAGGGGGTGACGACATTGAACTAATTTTTTCACATGACGCTAAGGTTGCTATCAAAATGTTTTATACAAAATTTAGGATTTAAAAATTTAAGAGATACTAAGAAAATAAGTGTATTGGATGTAGTGAAATAGTACAGTTCGTATGGGAGGTGATAGAAGGAGGGGCGAGTTTCTAAGGACTTTTCAGAAATAACTATAAACATCGTGCTTTTGACATGTTTTAAATTGCAGATCAGTAGCATTCATACTTTTCAGGAAAGCGACTTTTTATAAAGTTGTGAAATTGTGTCATGTTGTATGGGAGGGGGTAGAAGGAGTGAATGTAATCATCTCTTTTTTTCGGTCTTACTAATAATTTTAAATAAATATTTCGTGCACAATTTCAACTCGATAAGTATTATATGCACTGAGTAAATTGGTTTAGAGCACTTCATGAAAAAGTACAGTTTGTATGGTGGTATGGTATGAGGTGTTGGTAGGAGGGGGAAGACACAAATTATTTTAAAGAATTGATTGGAATCACCACAAAACTATTATATTCCAAATTTCAGATCAATATCATTTATACTTTTCGAGCAAATCCGTTTATTGTCAGATTGCGAAATTATGTTATTTTGTATTGGAGTGGGTAGAAGAGGTGGAGCGATTTGTTTCAAATCAAAAGCTTTTGTACTTTTCGAAAAAAATATTTTTTTGTTAAATTGTGAAATTGAGCCTGTTTGTTAGGAGGTAGAAGGGAGTGGAGCGATTTAGACCGTTCACGAACTTCACCTTACTTTTTTGTCAAAAGCGACATGTAAAAAATTTTAAATTTCTGGCTCAACGCGCTCTCGAGATGGAGAGTACGGACGGACTGACAGACGGACATCCGGCTTTGAGAATTTTGATTGTTAACACTGCCCAACAGAATGTCGATGGCATGAAATATTTTACATGACTCTGAGTTAATTTTTGACGTTGATTTCAAATATGTTATCAGTTTTTATGTATCAGCTCTAGTTTTTGAATTATAAGGGGGGAGGGATGTTTTTTGAGAAAAAGATGCTCTCGCCGTTCAAAAATATTTAATTATAAAAAAACAACAAACTCTGAAATTTTCTTTCATATGATTTTCTACTCTTGTTGAATGACGAAGTACTACTTTAAATACTCCAGCAAAAAACGGCCATCATATGTGCATTCCAGCGACCCTGGAATCGTTCCTCCATAGTCCGAATATCTTGGTGTAATCGTTCGTCACCTAGAAAACGATCTAAATGACTGTGCACGGAGTGTACTTTGATGCTCCAAAATTGTGTCATCCAAAATGCTCGAAGTGAGACAACATCTCTTCAACGTACTGAACTTAATCTTAATCATCCTTCTAATTGCCTAAAATTTTTTGAAGAGGTACATTTATAACATTAAGCCTACCTGGAACTAATGCTTCCATGTAAGACCATAATTTCTTGTCCAATGTTCTAATTAAGCTCTCCAAATAAATAAATAAATAATAAACATATAAAACGAGGAGATTTGGTATAGCCGCCTTGTTGTCCTAAAAGGAAATTAACCATTTTAAGATTAATACAAATTATCCATTTATGTTCGTCATACTTTATCTTGTTCATGACCAATGGTATTGCAGGGTATTTTTCCTTAACTTTGGTTGAATGTGCGATCGGTAAAGATCCTAGTTTATTTGCATTATGCAATATTGCACTTCAAACTGCGTTGTGATGAGTCTTATTGAGTTATAAACTCTATTCGTTTGAATCATATCTCTGTAAGTCCATGGCAGTCATCAGAAATATCTTTACAATACACAAGATCACCCCCTTCAGCGAAAAAATGAAGTAAGCCTTGTTCTCGAGTGCGGTAATACGAAACTTTAGTTCCTTTCGTTATGAGATTTCTTTCTTTCAACCGGGAAGCTAGTAATTCAGAAGAAGTTTTAGGCAATCCAAGGTCTCTACTAATTAAATCATTGAGCTCGTTTTGATTGAGTGGTCTCGGTTTGAAATGGTTTCCTGGGACGAACTCGTCATTGCTCGTGCAGCTTAGCTCATCCAATTCGTCAGAGCTTTCTTTAGCTGTAGATGGTAGTGATAAAAATGGATCATTCGTACTTCTTACAGGTCTAATAGATAATGCTGATGTGGGGTAAATCCATTTAGAGCGGTTATTCTTGTTGATTCCTGATATATTCACAACACAAGAATAGCAGTTATCTTAGTGATTTTAAGGTTAACGCCAGATCATTGGAGACCGGAACTTGAAGGAGGTTCTCTTTTTTAACGTAATTCCTCAACATAGATTGTGCATACAATATTGGACACCCAGTACTTGTTTTTTGTCTTCAATGCAAAACCAAAATACTCCAAATATGCTTGTTTTACGAAATTTGAGACACTCAAACGAAATTATTTAAAAATAAACTGCCAACAAGTCGGGCGAAACTTTATTATTCTTGGGACAAGTTGCGGATGAGTGGAAAGTCAATATGCAGGTTAGAGTGGTTAGGGAAGGCTAAGTGAAAGGGAGTTCTTTGGCAGGACTGTTAACAATATTTCATTCGTTTCTGTAAGTTTGGTTTTTATGAGGGGAGGAGTAGGGGTAATAGTAAGGGTGGGTGGATGTTAATAGCTTTTTAATTAATTGCTTGAATCACGTCCAATATTCTCTGTATAGAATATGTTTCATAGACGAAGTTGCATAGAATTTTCATAAAATTCGGTGTATTTTACATTCACGAAACCGAACATTTGTATGGGAGGGGGTAGAGAATATAGGGCAGTCGTAAAATTTGATACGCAGTTTTATTTCGCGTCTCTTGTAAGGTGCTTGTATAGAATTTCAAGTTCGTAGCTTTTAGTTTGTTGGTTATTAGTTGATTTAATGAAATTGGTCGAAATCATAGTTTTGTATGGGAGGGGGTAGAAGCGCAAGCGCGACTTCAAAACTTTTAAAGCAACTTCATTTGAATTATTTTTATAAGTTTTTATGCTAAATTTGAAATTGATTTCTTTTAAGAGTTAGCTGATAACTGATTTCTTAAAAATGCTCGAAAAAATAATTTTGTATGGGAGGGGGTAGAGGCGGTAGGGGAATCGTAAGACTTGTGATGCAATTTTCTTTCATTTTTATTGTAAGGTGTTCGTACGAAATTTCAAGTTCGTAGCTTTTAATTTGTTGGTTATTAGTTGATTTAATGAAATTAGTCGAAATCATACTTTTGTATGGGAGAGGGTAGAAGGTCAAGCGCGATTTTAAAACTTTTAACGCAATTTCATTTGAATTATTTTTGTTAGTTATTATGCAAAATTTCAAATTGATAGCTTGTAATGGTTAGGTGATAATTGATTTCTTGAAAATGATCGAAAAAATAATTTTGTATGGGAGGGGGTAGAAGTGTTAAAGGTTTTCGACCAGTTAATATTTCGTATATTTAGGGATTTTTTTTAAATGCATTTCGCAAATTTTCAAATTTCTACCTTAAAATTTCACTCAAAAATTTTCAGTTTATGTATTTTTTTCAATGCACATGAAACACCTTGTGCACATTAGACCGGGGGGGTCGGTTTATAACAAATATGGATCAAATTATTATTATTTTTCTATGTGGATTAAATATAGGTATTCACATGCAAAATTTTAACTTCGTATCTTTTACCAGCCCCTAAAAAAATCACTCAAAGTTTTCGATATTTTTGCTTATTACCTCCCTCCCCTTACACCTCCCAACTTAAAATTTTTACGAAAATTAACTTTTACATAGTTCTACAATCTGACAAATTTTTGATTTGATATCTGTACTATTTTTGGAGATATAAGGATTTGTAATTTTGAAAAGTGCGCCATTTTTGAAATGCTCCCCATTTCCCCCCACTACTATTATTTCAAAATGTTATATTTTTTTTGTATTTGCCTAGTATAGCTTAATATAAGTTTTAAGTTTCAATTACATAGCTTAAGAGATAGTTGAGATATTAATTTTTAAGTGTTTTTCTTTGCACCCCCCCTGACCCTCCCCCTTACAATAATTAGCCGCTTTCTAAGCCGGTTCCAATGAAACTATATGCCACCTTGACGGTCTCTAAATATGATTTTGTTACGATAAGTAATTTCGAAGATATAATCATTTGAAAAAAAAATTCGGCCGACAATTGGTTCTAAGAAAATTAAATTATTTTTAAAAGTTGTCCCACAAACCCCTCTATATGTGTGTTGAGTTTTAGCTTCCTAGCTCTTACCATGGTTGAGATATTTGAATTCGCATTTTTTGGCTTAAGCACTCCCCCCGCCTCTCCCTGAACCCGTATACCCCCGAAAATGGGTATCCGCCTGAGATCCGCAACTATCTACAATCCCCCCAAAAATGAACTTTCTATCTTGAAGGGTTTGGGAGTTAATGTGCGCTGAGCGTACACGTCGGCGTACGGCGGACGGCGGACGGCGGACGGCGGACGGCGGACGGCGGACGGCAGACGGCGGACGGCGTACGGTGGACGGCGTACGGCGGACGGCGTACAGACAGACGGATTTTTTTTTTGCATTTTTAGGCTAATTTAGTCATGAAACGCGAAAAAAAAAATTCAGGGTAGCAAACTTTTTTTTTTTCTTGTGTCGATCACAATACTTTATTATTATAATAATAAAGTAATATATTCACCACAGATATAACAAAAACTATTTGGATCGATAATGCAAATCATTCTTGATAAGACATTATAGAAATTACAAAGATTTATCTAAAACGCGACCGTAATAGACAAAAGTTGATGTAAACAGACTCAATATGCACGTAGTAGCTGTATCTCAAAAACTGGAGCTACTCGAAAAAAAAAGAACTGAGGGTAGATTCAAAATCAGTGACCTCGAATTATTAAACAACCGTTAAAAAAAGTTTGATTTATTTGTGCTGTGTAATATGAACTTCTGCATCATTAATTTTTTTCTCCAACCCTTATTTCTTAGCACTACAAACTTTATGGCAAGCTTATAATATTCTCAGTTGTTATTTAAAGCTTAAGAATATGTCATCCCAAAGTCTTCAAAATACTGAATACCAACATTTGTAAAAGCTAGGGTATATCCTAGTGGGTAGCGTATTGGTCTACAATGCGAAGGTCCGTGAGTTAAAATCCCGATCGACGCATGGTTCCAGCACACTGCTTGCTTGAGTATACCTTGGTCTCCTCAACCTACGAAAATGAAAATTCATAGATAGAGGATTGTCCGAAGGTCTAACAACCCTTCCACAATAAATAATGAGAAATGGTAAGGAACCTGAAGGTCAGGAGTAGTGCAATTATAGAAGAAGAAGAACATTTGTATGGAGAAGGCCGTGCCTGCATAAGTGAAAGTAAGTGATTATGAAAAAAGGAATTGCTAATCCCATTATTAATTATTCAATATTAAATAATGAAATATATTCGCTCACATATTCGAAGAATATCGAGGCACCAAAATTTACCAAAGTGCACACGAAAAAATATTTTCGGTGTATGTAGTGTGAAACAAGTGCTGAAGAGATACTGGTACTGAACAAATATGAAAAGAGTGCGGAAAGATATAAAAACAATAATAGTTTTTAGATTCAAAACTCATATCTTTCTTTATTGCAAACTCTCGCTTCCGGAGATTTTTCACCTTTAGTTCAGAATTAACTAAATGACATGGCAACATTAGGAATTTCCTTTCTCTTCTGAGTAACCAAGCTTATGAAGTTCGAGCTCTAAAATTCCGTCATGCCGTTCACAAGAGTCGGTTTTTCAGTGTATGACCGAAACTGGTTTTCTGTTAAGTAATTTGCTTGATATTAAAATCATCCACGCTAGTCATCCTTTTACAAACTTTCATTTACCGTTGATTTATTTCCAAATAATATTTCCGTGGAATAAAGCTGACACTGCTTTATTTGCATTATTTGCTAAATTCAATCATCCTACTCAGACAAAACGTAATAAACTATAAGTGTACATGTCGGCTCCGTTGAAATTGAATACTTGATGTACACTCGTGCAATCACTGAATCCGAAATTACTGTACAGAAAACTTCCTTATTTCAGAGCTATAATACTCTCCCCTTCATACCTATGGCTATACGGAACGCGCTGTCATAAGAAACAAGATCGTTTTTACATAAATTTCAGTTTATTGATTAAATTTTAGGCTCCTCTTATCTATCTGATGAGCTTTCACATCTTTCTTAACTCATAGAAACTGAAAGCATGATACTTCTTCTGCCGCTGTACCAAGCAAAAGTATACCTTTACGAGAGGCGTCTACGATGAAGGGGAATTCATGAAAAAAAAAAAAAAAAGATTTTATAATCCAAGATCTAAGGATTTGATGAAAGGAATATTATGGGAGCCAGTACAGTCAGGAACTGAAATGTATATAAGGCGGAGTTAACAGGAAGGATGTCTTGTCTATGAATTGTTTGGAAAATTCTTTCTGACACACAAAGCACGACACGAATATCAATCAGTTATGATTGAGCCTGTTCTACAAATTGATTTTCATAAAGGACTCTCGCAATTGTGAATAGATTGCTGCCTATATTGCTTTCGATATAGGGAAGAGGCAATATCCCTAATATATAGGTATGCATAAATTATTGATATTCATACATTTAATGTAAATTGGTGTTATAAGTTTTGAGTAGCATTAGTACGTGATTTGAATTAAATGATTATTGCACAATTTGATATAAGGTACATGTTAAGTCAATGTTATCGTAATGACAGAAACCGCAACTTCGAAATTCAAAGTCAAATCTTTAGTTGGAATCAAATCAATACAATAAAAATTAAATTACTAAATTTTAGTAATTTTTTAAATTTATTCAAGGCTTTTTCTGGTTAAGTTATAATCGGTAATCACACCATACGGCATCGCAAACATTGCATAAAAATATTTTTAATATTATTAAATGAATTTTTGCTTTTTTATAGCACCCGAACATAACGTATTGGATCAAATCGTTATGGAGAAGATGAACGTTAGAGTTATAAGTGAGTTTCTGAAAAGAGGAGTCTCAACTATCAGTGGACGTCATTCTTGAAACACTGAATCAAAATTCAGGTTGGCGGCAATGCATTCCATGGTCTTAAGGTCCGACTGATGGAGGACTGCCTGTATTTTACTGTACGCGATAGCCTAGGTGTAGCCTAGTGGGCAGTGTATCGACCTACAATGCGAAGGTCGTGAGTTAAAATCCCGGTCGATGTATTTATCTCAGCACAATGCCCGCTGGAGCATACTTTAGTTATCTCAATCTGCGAGAATGAAAATTCGTTGTAGCAGGGTTATGCGAAGGACTAGCAACCCTTCCACAACGAATGATGAAAAAATGTTAAGGGAGTTTGAAGGTCAGGAGGACAAAGCCCGATTTGGGCTGTTGTGTCATTACAGAAATGATGTCATGGGCGCGTGCAGCTTGCCGCCAATTCCTGGGATAGTTGAAAAAGGAACGATAAGGTTGGAAAATTCTTGGCTGCATTTGCCGTGGAAATATCGATATAAAACGGTGAACACTCCGACGTTTCTACGATGTTCCAAGGAGTCTATATTATCTTCAATTATTCGGAACGCATGCTTTTGGATTTGATCGAGCACCACAAGATATGTTGGGTGCCTCAGTCCATACGCGCAAGTTGTGTTCAAGACGGGGAAGAATATAGGCCTATTAGATATTTAACTTGAAAATTACTATTTATTTATTTATTTACTAGCAAACGCCCGCGACTTCGTCGCATTAATAAGCAATTTTTGAGAATGTAGTTAGTTTTTTTTTTTTTTTAAGGAACCGAACACAGCTTAGGAGGTCACTCTATAATGCTATGCACAGCTGTGTCGGTATAGGAATTGGAGAAAAAACTCAAGTTAGATTAGTTTAATTTAGGTGGAGAAAGACGAAAGTGACGGTGTACATTACCTTTGAAGTACTGGATGTTGAACTCGTTGGGGAAACACTTTGGATGGTAATGTGTTCCAAAGTTTTGATGTTCGGGATACATTATATGGGATATATAATCCGCTCACTTTAATGGCTCTTTGAACACAATGTTTTGTATTTTGTTGGAGTCAGAACCATAAATTATTAAGAATGATAGCATGATACTCGCATTTGAATGGGAGAGGCTCGTGATCAAATCAAACCCATGAATCGAGATCATATGTATACGTGTTAAGGACATGTGAATAGTTGTAGCTTGTGTTAATTGAAAAAAGACCAAATAAAAGGACATTAAGCTTAAAAACATAACAGGACTTCGATTGTGCGTAAAGCCCCATTATATGATATTACCGATGAAATCGAAATTTTTGTAATCTTAAGAATTTTCGTGTGGAGAGTGATAGAAAGGATGACAGTACTAAATTAATTTTTTTCACACCATGCTAGAGTAGCTATAAAAATATTTTGCACCAAATTTAAGCTTGAAAAACTGAATAGGTAACTTGAGAAACTTAGTGCATTGGATTTAGAGAAATTGTGCAATTTGTATGGGAGGTGGTAGTAGGAGTGGGGGGTTTTTGGTAATTTTTCTAGATACAACTATCATCACCATGCAATTGATATCTTTCAAATTTCAGATCAATTAGATTCACACTTTTCAAGAAAATCGAGTTTTTGCAAAGTCATGAAATTGTGTCATATTGTAAGGGACGGGGTAGAAGGAGTGGAGCTAATCGGTTAATTTTTCCCGATAATAATAATAATACTAATTAGGGACTCATCAGAAAATTTTAGCTCGATCAAAGTTATACGTACTGAGAAAATTGGTTTAGAGTAAAAGTGCAGTTTGTATGGGAGGTGGTAGAAGGAGTGGAGGGTTTTTGGTAATTTTTCTAGAAACAACTATAATCACCATGCAATTGATGTGTTTTAAATTTTAGATCAGTTAGATTCACACTTTTCAAGAAAATCGAGTTTTTGCAAAGTCGTGGAATTGTGTCACATTCTATGGGAGGGGGTAGAAGGAGTAAACCTAATTGGTAAGTTTTTTCCTTACATTAATAACAATGCTAATTAAGGATTTAGTACAAAATCTTAGCTCGATCAAAGTTATACGTACTGAGAAAATTGGTGTATAGTATTTCATGAAAAAGTTTAGTTTGTATGGGAGGTGGTGGAAGGAGTTGGGGGATTCAAACTATTTATATACTTGAAGATTGCATTTATAATAGAAAGAATATATTTTAAATTTCAAATTAATAGCTTTCATTGTTTCCATGAAAATTTGATTATTATAAGTTTTTGAAAATGAGTCACTTTATATGGGACGGGGTAGAAGGCGTGAGGGGAGAAAAATAAAACCTAAAGCAGATTACTCCCCGAGGCAGAGGTAATAATCTGTGAAAGTTTCATTGCAATTGGTTCAGTCGTTTTTGCGTGAAAGCCGGAAAGACAGACAGACAGACAGACAGACAGACAGAATTTTTTTAAAAACATTAAATTCTGCTTAGTTATTGCTAAAATGAAGCAAAAAACTTATTTATAGCCATTTATAAACAAATAACAGACAGACACTACAATTATATTTATATAGATAGATTTCTTCTATAGAATATATCTCAACAGACTAAAAAATTATAATAAAACATAACAGGGCTACGATTGCGCGTAAAGCGCAATCTTACGATACTCTAGATGAAATAGAATTTTTTGTGATCCCAAGAAATTTCGCATGGGAAGTATTAGAAGGGATGACAGCATTGAACTAATTTTTCACCATCATGCTAAAGTAGCTATAAAAATGTTTTGTACAAAATGCTTACTCCAAAAATTGAATGGGAACTGAAAAAATTAGTGAGTTAGATTTAGTGAAAATGTGCAGTTTGTATGGGAGGTGGTAGAAAGAGTGGGGCGATTAGAGTGATTTTTTTCAGAAATAACTAGGAATATTGTAAAATTGACATCCCTGAAATTTCAGACTATTGCCATTTATACTTTTCAAGAAAATCGATTTTTTGTGAAGTTGTGAAACTGTGTCATATTGTATGGGAGGGGGTAGAAGCAGTGAAGCTAATCAAATATTTTTTTCTGATGTTAGTGCTAATACTAATTAAGTATTTATTACAAAATATGAGCTCAATAAATGTTACATGTTCTGAGAAAATCGTCTTAGAGCATTTCATGAAAAAGTGTAGTTTGTATGGGAGGGGGTGGAAGGAGAGGGAGGACGCAAATAATTTTTCTACTGTAGATTAAAATTACTATGAAAATAACATATCCGAAAATTCAGACTAATAGCTTTTATACTTTTCGAGTAAATCCGTTTATTGTCAAATTACGAAATTGTGTCATTTTGTATGGGAGGGGGTAGAAGGGGTGAAGCTAATATTCTAAATTTTTTTGGGCTTACGAATAATTTTAAATAAATATTTGGTGCACAATTTCAGCTCTCTAAATTGTATACGCAATGAGTAAATTGGCTTAGAGTAATTCATGACAAGTACAGTTTGTATGGGAGGTGGTAGAAGGAGGGGGAGGATACGCATAATTTTTGTACGGTAGATTGATATTATCATAAAAGTAACATATTCCAAATTTCAGGCCAATAGCTTTTATACTTTTCGTGCAAATCCGTTTATTATCAAATTGCGCAATTGTGTCATTTTGTATGGGAGGGGGTAGAAGGGGTGGAGCGATTTGGCCCGTTCACGAACTTGACCTTACTTTTTTGTCAAAAACGACGTGTACAAAATTTGAACTATCTAGCTCAACGCGTTCTCAAGCTAGAGCGCGCACAGACGGACGGACGGACGGACGGACGGACGGACGGACGGACGGACGGACATCCGGTTTTGAGATTTTTGAGTGATAATATTAATTTCTGTATTCATCATTTTTTTCTCCGAGGCTTATTTCTTGGCGTTACAAACTTTAGAGCAAACTTATAATACTCTCAGATTTCATCTAGAGTATAAAAATCTGTACGTATTAAGATTTAAAAAAGAAAACAATAAGAAACAATAAATTAAACAAAAAAAATAAAAAAAATAGTAATTACATAGCAAAATTGTAAATTTTCTACAATATAAGCTTTGAATTATAGCTAGGGTATAGCCTAGTGGGTAGTGCGTTGGTCTTGTATCGCGAAAGTCGTGAGTTCAAATTCCGGTCGAAGCAATATATAATTCCGGCACATTCCCTGCTTGGATATACATATCTTGGTCACCTCAATCTACGAAAATGAAAAATTCGTAGAAAGAGGGTTGTGCGAAGGACTAACAACCCTTCCACAATAAGTAATGAAAACTGTTAAGGAACCTGAATATCAGGAGGCCAAGGTCCGATTTGGGCTGTAGCGCCATTGTAAAAGTAGAAGCTTTGAATTGCAGTCGACTATCAGTAAAATCAATTTTGTCGCATATCATATTAAAGTAGAAGATGCATCTAGAAATAGGTACATTAAGTCCATTATTTGTGCGGTGCGCGATGGGATGAACAATCGACCTCTCAATGGCCCAATAAGCAATAAATTGAAACCATACAATGGTGGTAATGAAAAATTGAACACAAAGTAACTGCGTTTTAATTAAGAACATAAGTAAGTATGAAAAAAATAAATTGTAGTGCGAAAATGGCGGCCTCACGGTAGCTGAGCACTTAAGCAATAAATAAAGTCCGTCGCATGGATGCTGTCTAAGACAGCACGACGGTAAACCCCCTCACTCCCACTCCTCTCCCCCACGAAATTGGGATAATCCTGAATACAGGGTTCACCCATTTTTCACCCGTAGTTGGACACAACAGGACTGGGATAATCCGCTAGATTACCTTTTTCCTCTTATCTCCAACAACTATTGTAAGCTGACTATATCAATAGCAACGACTCACAACATGGTTTCATACGTGGGAATGTCAGCGTTCCAGTTAAACTTACGAAACTATATCTAGAGAAATTACGTTGAATTCACTCGATTCGCAACACATGAAGCTGATAAACAATATCCCAAACCACACAGCAATATTCCAAAATGGGTCTCACAAGAGAAACAAAGAGTGCTTTGACAGTGTATAAGTCAATGAAATCTTTAGCATTACGTCTTATAAATCCCAGATTATTTTGCCTTGGAGATTATGAAGTCGATGTGAGAATTAAAGTTAAAATTAGAATCGATAAACACGCCAAGATCCATTACCTCCAAGGATCTCTGAAGAGATATGCTATTTAAGTTGTAATCAAATGAAATGGAAAAAGATTTTCTGTAAGCAGAAAATAAAAAAAAGATTTTTTGTAAGCAGAAAATATTTTACATTAATCAAAATTAAGTTCTAATAAGTTAACGTCACACCAATTATAGAGCTCAGCAATATCAGCCTGAAGTTCAAGACAATCATCCAAGCTTGAATTCTTAGAAAAGAGTTTAACATCGTCATCGTATAAAAGATAGCTAGAAAATTTAAATATTGAAGGAATGTCGTTTACAAACAAAAAGTAAAGGACCTAAATTACTTCATTGGAGAACGCCACATTTAACATCAAAACACAACTAAGAAATTTCATTTATTCGCACGTTATGTCTTCTATTCGTCAAGTAAGATGATAACCAATTCAACAGATTAGAAAGAAACCCTAGTGCCTTCAATTTCTCAATCAAAAGACCATGATGAACCCGATCAAATGCCTTTTTAAAATCTGAATAGAAAACGTCAACTTGAAAGCCTTGTTCCATTGCATCTATACAATATTTGGTAAAAATCGTTAAATTTGTAGACGTAGAACGTCCGCAAATAAAACCCTGCTGACAACCTAACCTCTTTAATGTGAAAAAAAAGCTTTTCCTTAACTATGCTTTCAAATAACTTAGGGATGGAGGATAGTTTGGATATTGGTCTATAATTTTCAACCATATGTCCGAGACCAGACTTAAATATTGGAGTAATGAAAGATAGTTTCCAAGTTCCAAAATGAGCGGGACTCAAGCGACTTATTGAAAATATTAGTTAACACCACATAAAGCCCCCGCAAGGGGGTAGTTGTAGTATGAGGTTTTACCAATTCCTGCAACTATCTTTGGAGTTAGCGACTCCACGGACCTGAGCTAACTATCCCCCTCTGGGATGGGGGCTGTAGAATTCACCCACAGCCAGTCCTGCTTGCCCTACAAATGGCAAATGGACACTCACTGGATCATGGGCTTATCACCCGTGATCTTAAGACCTAAATGATACGAGAAACGGATACATCGCCTCGGATACGGACTGATTCTACGGTAACGACTTTTGGCATTCGAAAACGGACTATGATTGGCTTCTGGAACGTTCGAACATTGAATGACGGGGGAAGAGCTGGGGTTACTCGGTCCTTGCACCGCCAATCAGTGATCGACCGTGAAATGGAGCACTATAACATCCAAATCTTGGGCTTGAGCGAGGTCAGGTGGACAGGATCAGGAGAAGAACGAACCCCTAGCGGAAACACTATTCTGTACATTGGCCCTGAAAGTGAAGCCAGAAATGGCGTGGCGTTCGTCCTTACGCCGAGAGCGAGAAACAGTCTCATTAGCTGGGAACCAATCTCGGATAGGATTATCGTCGTCAGGCTCAGGACCAGTGTCAGAAACGTCACAATTCTGCAGTGCTACGCACCAACTAATACCGCAACATCTGGTGACAAAGAGGAGTTTTATAGTCAACTGAGTGCCACCTTCGAACGTGTTCCAAGAGGTGATATTATTATCATCTCGGGAGATATGAACGCCCAGGTTGGATCAGACAACACTGGACTAGAACACGTCATGGGGAGGCATGGTGACCCTTGGGTCGACCCTTCACGACCTTGGATTAAGAGACCCGAAAACGGCGAATTATTTGTGGAGTTCTGTAGTACTCGGCAAATGGTCATCGGAGGGACCCTTTTTCCACACAAGAGTCATCATAAAACATCTTGGGTTTCCCCTGATGGTGTTACTCAGAACCAGATCGACCATTTGGCTATAAGTCGCCGATGGAGAAGATGTCTCCTCGATGTGCGAGCGAAACGTGGAGCTGACGTGGGGAGCGATCACCACTTGATGGTTGCCTGCTTGAGATTGTGTACAGCAGCTATCCGACGACCACAAATTCTTCAAATGAAGCGCAAGCTTAATGTGGATAAACTCAGAGATCCCAACAAAAAACTCGAATACACCACCATTCTACGCGAAAAGTCATCCACATTGGGTGAACATGAAATGCGCACACTGGACGCCAATTGGGAGGCAACCAGAAACACTTTTCTAACTAGTGCTGAAGAATCTGTGGGATATGCGCAAAGCGGTGAGAAACCCTGGATGTCGCAAGACACATGGGACAAGGTTGACAATCGGAAAAAAGCCAAATTGGCAATCATCTCTCAACCCGATGTCAACCAACGAACGCCCGACTTGAGGCAGAACTACCGCGATGCTCATATGCAGCTTAAAAAAGCTGTTAGACGCGACAAGAGAAAGGCCATTGAAGATCTGGCAAACAAGGCAGAATCTGCGGCTTACCTTGGGGATATGGGTTCACTATTTAAAATCATGAAACAGTTGACGAACAGGAATTTCACCGCCAACCACCTGGTGAGAGATGTCAACGGAACTCTCCTTAATATGAGTGAACACCAGTTGCGACGATGGAAGGAATACTTCTCTGATATTTTAAACATCTTGTCAGATGAAGATATTCCGGAAACAGAACAACTTACAAACATCCAACCGCAACAATCCTCTATTAGGGACGATCCCCCAGATAAGGAAGAGATAGTTTCCGCCATTCGGTCAATGGCGGGAAGGAAAGCTCCAGGTATAGACGGACTACCAACCGAACTCCTCAAAGCGGACCCGGAAATAACAGCCGATATACTCCTCCCACTCTTCACTAAGGTGTGGAATGATGGAAGATATCCGACTGAATGGAAGGAGGGCGTCATTGTGAAAATTCCGAAGAAGGGTGACCTTCGGGATCGTGGCAATTGGCGTGGTATATGTCTACTTACTGCCGTATCAAAAATTATGGCTAAGGTAATTCTCAATAGGATTAGTGATGTCGTCGAGAGCACTCTCGAAGTTTATCAGGCTGGATTCCGTAAAGGGTCGTCTTGTACCGACCACACAAATACCCTACGGATAATATTAGAGCAGTCAGCCGAAATGGGTTCGCCACTACATCTCATGTTTGTGGACTTCGAGAAGGCTTTCGACAGCGTTAAGCGAGATTACATATGGAATGCTTTGCGTAGGAGAGGTATTCCAAATAAGGTCATAGCTATGATTAAAGAATCCTACGAAGATGCAAGGTGTCGCGTCTTGCATAGAGGAGAGCTGTCCGAGAGCTTTCCTGTGCGAACGGGTGTCAGACAAGGCTGCATATTATCACCAGCCCTGTTTCTGGTGGTAATAAATGACATCTTGAAAGCTGCACTGGAAGGTGGGGAAGGTAAAGGTCTTCAATGGAGACTATTTAACATCTTAAGTCACCTTGATTATGCTGATGACGTGTGTTTGCTTGCACATACCCGTTCGGACTTAGAGTCAAATGTTCGCTCGTTGCATTCTAAATGCAAAGAGGCGGGACTGAAAATAAATGTGCGTAAAACCAAGTACATGCACATGGGTTCGAACGCAAGCACACCGATTGTTCTTAATCGACAGGATGTAGAAGAGGTGCAAGATTTTTGCTATCTCGGAAGCATTGTCAGCATGGACGGCGGAGCCGAAAAGGATGTTGAGGCTCGGCTAAATAAAGCTCGTCAGGCCTTCGGTATCCTTTCCCCTTTCTGGAGGTTAAGAGAGATCTCCCTTCGCACGAAGCTGCGAGTTTTTGACGCATGCGTCAAATCCGTGTTGTTATATGGTTGTACTACGTGGAAAGTGACCGTTCGACTTACCAAGAAACTACAGACTTTCGTAAACCAATGCCTCCGACGCATTTTAGGAATATTTTGGCCAGAAGTGATCTCCAACGACGAACTTTGGAGTACAACTCGCCAGACTAAAATAGGTATTGAGATTCAACGGCGAAAGTGGCAGTGGATCGGTCATACTTTGAGGAAACCAGAGCAAAACATCGCAAAACAGGCTCTGGATTATAACCCTCAAGGAAGACGTCGGGTTGGTCGACCATGTAACACATGGAAGCGAGCAGTTGAGCAGGAGGCCAGAACAAGTCCTGGCAACAGCTTAAAGCCGATGCTCAGGATCGCGCCTTGTGGAAGAGAGTTGTTTCTGTCCTATGCCCCTATAGGGGGTCTTAACAGGAATTTGATTGATTGATTGAAAGCCACAATGTGGTAGATTACATCCGCGAATAACACCAATGCGTTTGGAGGTATCAAATGCAATATCAAAAATATCTTTGCTCCAATTGAGCTGTTTGTTAAGTTTTATGCCGAGTAATGTAAATTCTTCCGAAGAGTGTAATTGTACGCTACATTCGACAAACCCCCCAAAACATCCTTTTTAAGGGATAGATATGTATCTTATTCTTCTCATTTCATGGACACAAATTAATGAACTTACATTTCATATTGTTATTATTTGAAAATTCAACTATAAAGTAAATTTTTGATCAAGTAATCATGTTGTATTTTAAAATTTAAAAAAAAATCCTCCGAAACTACTTTACGAACTTATTTAATTGTTTTGAATGTGAGTACTCCTTATTACGGACTCACTTCTGCTACTGTATAGCACATTTTGAACAAAGTGCAACAACCACAAAGTGCTTAAAATAAATTTTCTTCTACTAACAGTATACGTACGTGCATAGTATGCTGGATACCATCGACAGTTACCATCGAAATGTATAGAGTGCGCTTTTGTAAAACTGTTCAAACAACACACGTGTAGATATGCACATAATACTTGAAGACTTGAGATTACATAGTAAGAGCACTTTCTCTCAGGATGATAAGCTTATTATGTGAAAAACTTTCCTTCCAAGTTTCTGCCATAATTACGTTACGTAGTAGAGAAACATCCAAACCAGACACCCAATATAGAGATTAGTCTTGTTTTTCATCAGAAGTTAAGTAAAGAATCTCATTTTCTCGTAAAATTTCGAAATTTACGTCTGACTTTTTTATTATTTTATAGTTTGACAGTTACTGAATATTGGGTTTATTTTACGCATTTACATGTTTATGGAACACAATATACCGTAAAGAGACGTCTTTTTGAAAATAATAATATTTTTATATCTTAATAATGTGTTGTATTCACATTATTAATGATGCTTATTACTGATGCTAAAAATGCTTCCCCGAGTTCTTCTTTATAATTATAAATTTTTAAAATTTTTCTTGATCAAGTGGTGTAGGTAGTCCCGAAAAAGATAAGTTAGATAAGTTCTTGTAAATCGAAGCCAAGTTCTCAGCTGTACACTACGAAAATCTTAAAATTCATTTTTTTGTTCAGTATTGCAATCAAAAAACTGCTCTGAGCTCAAAGAAATTTTCATTTGAGCTACCGTCCATTTATCTGTATGTGTGTCTACCTACTAAGTAATTCTGGAAAGCTATCAAGGTGACATTTTTATCATGTGAAAACTATTTGAAAATCGTGACCAGGAAAAAATCGCCCTACTCCACCGATACAAGTTTCGTGAAATTTCGAAAAAATTTATTCCAACTGTCGAAGCTATTGACTTCAAAATTTGAACAACATGTAATTATACAGTGGCACCGATAGAACTCCCCTGGTTGCCAGGGCTTAAGGCCACCGACTAGCAGTGGTGAGGCTCAAAGGGAGCTAAAAGCAAGTATTCTGGAACTTTGAGATCGAGGCTTCTCCTTATTAAGTGTCAGAATCTTTTACCAAAAAAACAAAAAGATATATTTGTGATTTTTCTGAGAGAACAATTTCGTACATTATCTTGATCCATTGTTTTGAATTTGAATCATTTTCTTCTAGTTTTCGGCATCTCCATCCGGGAATTTTTGATCTGTAATTCAGAATTCTATAAATTTGATGCATTATGATTATTTACAGACAATTAATGCTAACGATAATAGCAGCATTACATCGCCTGAATCAGAATTTAAAACAAAACTCTTTTCAGTTGACGTCGTTAGATCCTTAGATGATAAATTTCATAAGTTTCTGATAAAAATATACATAACAGAACTACGATTGCGTGTAACCCCCAATCATGCGTTACTCTGGATGGAATGAAGGTTTCATAAGGTTATTTCCCTGATATTTCAGGAATCTACTTTTAAAAGTATATAACGTTTAATTAGAGCTTAATTATTTTTTAAATTGTTTCAACGCGCATCGCTAAGCTGCGACTTTCATATGGGAGGTAGCAGAAGAAGTGGAAAAACTTCAACGAATTTTACAACAGTGTCTAAAATCGATAAAGAAACAAATTCATTCCTATATCGATTTTAGAAATGTTTGTAAAAGTCGTTGAAATTTCTCCACTCCTTCAGATCAGTAAACTTTAAGCGTTTGAAGAAAATCGACACTTTATAAAGTTGTGAAATTGTGCTGTTTTGTGTAGGAGGTGGGTGGCTAGATAGAACTTATTTTTCAACATCTCACTATAATCACTACTAATTTTACTTTCAACATTAATGGCGCGACAGCCCAAATCGGGTCCTGGCCTCCTGAAGTCGTCGCCTCCAATCATCTCGATCCAAAGACCGCGTCCTCCAGCTGCTAATTATACTCTAGATGAAATCTGAGAGTATTATAAGTTTGCCACAAAGTTTGTAACGCCAAGAAATAAGGCTCGAAGAAAAAAATGAATGATACAGAAGTTCATATAACCACTCAAAAATCTCAAAACCGGATGTACGTCCGTCCGTCTGTCTGTCTGTCCGTCCGTCCGTCTCCTCTCTAGCTTGAGAACGCGTTGAGCTAGAAGGTTCAAATTTTGCTTACGTCGTTTTTAACAAAAAATTAAGGTCGCGAATGAGCCAAATTGCTCCACCCCTTCTACCCCCTCCCATACAAAATGACACAATTTCGCAATCGGACAATAAACGGATTTGCTCGAAACGTACAAATGACATTGATCTGAAATTTGGAATCTAATACTTTTATAATGATTCCAATCTACTCTATAAAAATAATTTGTGTCTTTTCCCTCCTTCCACCACCTCCCATACAAACTGCACTTTTTCATGAAATGCTCTAAACCAATTTACTCAGTGCGTATAATAGTTATCAAGCTGAAATTGTGCACTAAATATTTGTTTAGAATTATTAGTAAAATCAAAAAAAATTAGATGATTAGCTTAACCCCTTCTACCCCGTCCCATACAAAATGACACAATTTCACAACTTTATAAAAAGTCGATTTTCCTGAAAAGTATGAATGCTACTGATCTGCAATTTAAAACATGTCAAAAGCATGATATTTATAGTTATTTCTGAAAAATCATTAAAAACTCGCCCCTCCCTCTATCATCTCCCATACAAACTGCACTACTTCACTACATCCAATACACTAATTTTGTCAGTACCTATTAAATTTTTATTTCCTAAATTTTGCATAAAACATTTTGATAGCAACCTTAGCGTCATGTGAAAAAATTAGTTCAATGTCGTCACCCCCTCTACCACTTCCCCAACAAAATTTCTTAAGATACAAAAATTTCTCTTTCATCTAGAGTATCGCACGATTGTCGTACTCCTATTATGTTTATACTCTAGATGAAATCTGAGAGTATATTGTGTTTGCCTTACCGTTTGTAATGCTAAGAAATAACGCTCGCACAGAGCCGCCAAGGGTACATAAATATTTGTTGTCGCTCAAAAACCTCGATTCCGAGTGACCGTCTGTCCGTCTGTCTGTCCGTCTGTCCGTCTGTCTACAGCATAACTCTCGAAAGCTTCAAGCTATAGTGCTAAAAATTTTTGTGTGTCATTTTTGGCAAAAAAGAAACTTTAAGTTCGTGAATGGGCTACATCCCCCCCTCCTTCGACCCCCTCCCATACAAATTTCATGAAATTTCGAAATAATAAGAAATTGATTTTTCTTTGAAACTATACAAGCTATCAAATTGAAATTTAGGTCAAGGAATTATGATCTAAATGTCATTACTACCACGGAATATTGACCAGATCCCCTTACTCCTTCTACCCCCTCCCATACAAATGGGCAATTTTGAAAAATACATATTTTCGATTTTCATTGAAACTAGTAAAGCTGAAAAGACGAGATTTTGCCAGAATTAATTGTACTATAATTGCAATTTATTTTAAAAATAATTATCAACTTCACCTCACTCCTTCTACCCCCTCCCATACAAATTTCACGAAATTTTTAAATTTGAATTAAATTAATTTTCTTCGAAACTGTTAAAGCTATCAACTTGATATTTTGTATAAGGTATACAAATACAAATATTAATAATGCCAAAAAATTTGTTTTGATCCGTACACTCCTTCTACCCCCTCCCATACAAATGCATAATTTTTGTTAAATGCATTTCATCAATTTCCATTAAAACTAGATAAAGTACAAACTTCAAATTTTGCCAGAATTTGTTTCTAAATAATTGAAATAAGTGTTAGAAAAAATTATCAGCTAGTATATGAGAGCTATCGACTTTGAAATTGAATCAAAGCATGGCGATAAGGATGATGGTAAGCAGTTTCAAAATCATCTTAAACGATCCCCTTCCTCTGCCACCTCCCATACAAATGCCCCAATTTCAGGAAAACTATGACCAATTTTTTTAAAAATAATGAAAACTAAAAACTTTAAATTCAACAAAAACCATTTTGCATGCCATGTTCGGTGTTATATACGAAAAATACAAACCTCCCCCTCTACTTCTACCACCTCCCATGCAAAACTCTCTATTCACTATTCGAAAGAATTTGAGATGAAATATTTCCCGGTTTATTTAAGTCATTTCAATCTCATCTAGAGTATCATATGATTGGGCTTTAAGCCCAATTATAATTCTGTTATGTTTTTTAAGATGGCTTTTCTATCTTCATCAACCGAGTCTTCCCATCGCTTGCGTGGCTTGCCTACTGACCGGTTGCCACTCGCTTTGCCTTTCAGAGCACGTTTGGGGGTTCTTTTGTCTTCCATTCGCTCTCCATGGCCAGCCCACTGCAGTTTACGTAGCTTGATGAACGTTGAAGCTTCTGGCTCGTCGTAGAGTTGATACAACTCATGGTTGTATCTTATTCGCCATTCCGTTCATTCCTTCACAGGTCCCAAAATTCTTCGGAGGACCTTTCCTTCAAATGCGTTAACTGCTTTTTTGGAAGTTCGCGTTAATGTCCACGTCTCGCTACCATAACGGAGCACAGGTCGTATAATAGTTTTATATATCCGCAGCTTATTGTTCCTGTGCACTTTCTTGGATTTAATTATTGGAAGTACCGAATAATACGTCTTATTTGCAAGTATTATCCGTCGTTTAATTTCGTCTGTTTCATTACCGTCCTTTGCTAGATTAGCCCCAATATATATGAAATTACTAGTGTGTAGCCTAGTGAGTAGCGTGTTGGTCTTGTAATGCGAAGGTCGTGAGTTCAAATCCCGGTTGGCGCAATATATAATTCCAACACATTGCCTGCTTGGATATATCTTGGTCACCTTATTCTACGAAAATGAAAAATTCGTTGAAAGAGGGTTGTGCGAAGGGCTAACAAACTTTCCATAATAAGTAATGAAAATGTTAAGGAACCTGAATATCAGGAGGCCAATGTCCGATTTGGGCTGTAGCGGCATTGTAGTAGTAGATATGAAATTGTCCACACTCTTCAAATTATATTCCGCAATTGTTATGTTTTGTTTGATAGGCGCTCTCCTTCTTGTTTGCGTCATTACTTTTGTGCTATGCTGTAAGTCCACCTATGTCATACTTTTGCCTACTTCCTGAGACACACTGGCGTTACTGGCCATTCATTTTAACTCTATGTTCCCTTCTTCTTTCCCAAACCGGGCTTGGGACCGTCTATGGCAGAGTTCTAATTTTACGTTATTATTCTAATAATAAAGTATTGTGATCGACACAGAGAAAAAACAAATTTGCTACCCTGAAATTTTGTTTTTTCGCGTTTCATGACTAAATTAGCCTAAAAATGCAAAAACAAAATCCGTCCCGGGCCTATATCTCTGAGATCGTTTAGGAAAATGTGCATTTTTGGGCAGATTGTTGATTGGGTAAGTGAGCTCCAATTTCTAAATTTTGGTGAGTGTTAGGCGGAAGGGTAAGGCGGGGGAGGAAAAGAGTCAAAAACTACACTTGCTAATATTTCCACCAAGAATCCAGATAGGAAGCTGATAATCAGCAGAAATATAGAGGGGGTTGTGGGACAAACTATAAAAATAATTTAATTTTTTATCCATTGGCGTCCAAAAAGAGGGGCTAAGAACAAATTGCCGGCCGAATTGTTTTTTTAAATGATTATAGCTTCGAAATTACTTATCATAAAAAATTCATATTTTGAGACCATTAAGGCGGCATATATTGGGTTGTTCGGAAAGTAATTTCGTTTTTTTTTGTGGAAATGAAAGACAGTTTTCGTATAATAAGCAAATACTTTATTAAATTATATATTGGCCGTTCTGGTCCAACACCTTTTGCCATCTTTCTGGTAGTAGCATAATTCCACGCTCATAAAATTTTTGGTCTTTGCTGGCAAAAAATTGATCGAGGTGGTTTTTGACCTCCTCATTTGAAAAAAAAAACAAATAATAATCCGATGGTGCCAGGTCTGGAGAATATGGTGGGTGTGGCATTGTATCCCATTCAAGCTATAAAAGTTTTTGGCGAGTGACCACACTTGTGTGAGGTCTCGCGTTGTCTTGGTGAAACACTACACCTTCCTGATGATTAGTTCTGGCTTTTTCTGTTGAAGTGCATCATTCAGTTTGTCCAGCTGATGACAGTAGACTTCCGAATTAATCGTTGTGTTAGCCGGTAAAAGCTAAAAAAAAACGATTCCTTTGAAATCCGTCCAAACAGACAGCATCACCTTTTTTTGGTGAATATCGGCTTTGGAAATGGTTTGAGCCGGTTCATCTTTTTTGCTCCATGACCTCCTGCGTTTGACGTAGTTGTATACAACCCATTTTTTTCCCCAGTGATGATGCGCTTCAAAGACGGATCATTTTCGTGACGTTTGAGAAGCGAATCGCAGACGTCAAAGCGGCGACACAGATTTCTCTCTGTGAGAACATTGGGAACCCATACATCGAGCTTCGAGGATAATCCCAGGCCTTTCAAGTGGTCATAAACTGTTGAATTTGATAATTTAACTTCAATCCGATCTCACGTGTTGTTATTCGCCGGTTCGCATCAACTAATGCCTTTATCGCGTCTTTATCAGCTTCAACCGGCCTTCCCGAACGTGGTGCATCTTCGACATCAAAATTGCTGGATTGAAATTTAGCGAACCAGTTCTGGCACTGACGTACTGCCAACACACCTTCTCCATACACATCGGTCAATTTCTTTCTGGCTTGAACAGCATTTTTACCCTTTGTGTAGTAAAACAGTAAGATATGTCGAAAATGCTGCTTATCGCTCTCCATATTTAAAAGGGCACCAACCAAAAACTACTGCGTAGAATTAATTAGAATTTTTCACACACAAGCGTTGCTATATGAGCTCTCAAAGCATATAAAAATTATACGGCTTAAGTGTGAAGTTGGGTGCAAAAAAATACAATTAAATCCTCTGTCGGGAAAAAACGAAATTACTTTCCGAACAACCCGATAGTTCCACTAGAATCAGCTTAGAGAGAGGCTAATTACTGCAAGGGGGAGGGTCAGGGGGTTCAAAGAAAAACACTTAAAAATGAATATCTCAACTATCTCTTAAGTTATGTAATTGAAACTTAAAACATATATTAATCTATACTAGCAAAATACGAAAAGAATAAAACCTGTCGAAATGATAGTAGTGGGGGAAATGGAGAGCATTTTAAAAATGGCGCACTTTTCAAAATTACAAATCGTTGTATCTCAAAATTGAGTACAGATATTAAATTGAAAATTTGTCAGATTGTTGAACTAAATAATTATTAATTTTGGTAATTTAAGTTGGGAGGTGTAAGGGGAGAGAGATGGTAAACAGAAATGTCCAAAATTTTGAGTAATTTTTTTAGGGCTCTGGTAAAAGATACAGTGTTAAAATTTTGCATTTGGATACATCTATTTGATATACATAGAAAAATAATAATCTTTAAATATATGAAATATTCACTGGTCGAATACCTTTTACTTCTACCCCCTCCCATACAAAATTATTTTTTCGACCATTTTCTAGAAATCAATTTTCACCTAACTATTAAAAGCTATCAATTTAAATTTTTGCATAAGAACTTCTAAAAATAGTTGAAACAAAATTGCTTCAAAGGTTTTGAAATCGTGCGTGCCCTTCTACCACCTCCCATACAAAAGTATGATTTCGACCAGTTTAATTAAATCAATTAATAACAAACAAATTAAAAGTTACGAAATTGAAATTTTGTACGAGCACCTTACAAGAGAAATGAAATAAAATTGCATTACAAATTTTACGATTCCCCCTCCCATACAAATGTTCGGTTTCGTGAATGTAGAATACATCGAATTTTATGAAAATTCTATGCATCTTCGTTTATGAAACACATTCTATACAGAGAATATTGGTCATGATTCAACCAATCAATTAAGATGCTATTAACATCCACCCACCCTTACTGTCACCCCTCCCGCTCCCCTCATAAAAACCCAAACTTGCAAAAACAAATGAAATATTGTTAAATTAATAACAGGCCTGCCCAAGAATTGTCTTTCGCTTAGTCTCCCAAACCACTCTAACCTGCATATTGACTTTCCATGCATCCTTGTCCCTAAAATAATAAAGTTTCGCCCGACTTGTTCGTAGTATATTTATACTCTAGATGAAATCTGAGAGTATATTGTATTTGCCTTACCGTTTGTAACGCTAAGAAATAACGATCCTACAGAGCCGCCAAGGGTACAAATATTTGTTGTCGCTCAAAATCCTCGATTCCGAGTGACCGTCTGTCCGTCTGTGCGTCTGTCTACATCATAACTCTCGAAAGCTTTGAGCTATAGTGCCAAAATTTCTTGTGTGTCATGTTTAGCAAAAACGTAACTTTAATTTCGTGAATGAGCTACATCCCCTCACTCCTTCTACCAACTCCCATACAAATTTCATGAAATTTCGAAATATTAAGAAATTGATTTTTTATGAAACTATTTAATCTATCGACTTAAAATTTCGGTCAAAATATTATTATATCATCATCATCAATCATCAATGGCGCGACAGCCCAAATCGGGCCCTGGCCTCCTGAAGTCGTCGCCTCCAATCGTCTCGATCCAAAGACCGCGTCCTCCAGCTGCTAATTTTTAGAATGGCTTTGCTGTCTTCATCAACCGAGTCTTCCCATCGCTTGCGTGGTTTGCCTACCGGCCGGTTACCACTCGCTTTGCCTTTAAGAGCACGTTTGGGGATTCTTCTGTCTTCCATTCGCTCTACATGGCCAGCCCACTGCAGTTTACGTAACTTGATGAACGTTGAAGCTTCTGGCTCGTCGTAGAGTTGATACAACTCATGGTTGTATCTTATTCGCCATTCCGTTCCTTCCTTCACAGGTCCCAAAATTCTTCGGAGGACCTTTCTTTCGAATGCGTTAACTGCTTTTTCGGAAGTTCGCGTTAATGTCCACGTCTCGCTGCCATAACAGAGCACAGGTCGTATAATAGTTTTATAAATCCGCAGCTTATTGTTCCTGTGCACTTTCTTGGATTTCATTATTGGAAGTACCGAATAATACGTCTTATTTGCTAGTATTATCCGTCGTTTGATTTCGTCTGTTTCATTACCGTCCTTTGCTAGATTAGCCCCAAGATATATGAAGTTGTCCACACTCTCCAAATTATATTCCGCAATTGTTATGTTTTGTCTGATTGGCGTTCTCCTTCTTGTTTGCGTCATTACTTTTGTTTTGTTTTCATTAATGCGCAACCCGACTTCTTTTGCGGCGGAGTCAAGATTGACAAATACCTCCTTAGCACTAGGGAAGGATCTTGCTAGAATGTTAATGTCGTCAGCGTATGCTACTAGTTGGGTGGACTTGAATAGTAGTGTCCCGTTGGTGTCGACTGGGATTTTTCGGATGACATACTCTAGTGCCAAGTTGAAAAGCATAGGAGCTAGACCATCTCCCTGCTTTAAACCACATTCCGTTCGAAAGCTGGTTGTGGAATCGGTTTGTATTCTCACTTGGGATTCAGTGTTCGTCATTGTGAGTCTTGTTAGTCGGACTAGTTTTGGAGGAATTCCAAAGTCAAGCATGATTTGGTACAGTACGCTCCTGTCGATACTGTCGTATGCTTGTTTAAAATCTACGAATATTTGGTGCACGTCTGTGTTATATTCCCAGCATTTCTCAAGCACCTGTTTCACCGAGAATATCTGGTCTGTTGTAGATCGTCCGGTTCTGAATCCGCCTTGGTATTCGCCAATTATTTGATTTGTATAGGGCTTAAGACGACGTTCAATTATTTTTGTCAGTATTTTATAGGACGTACACAACAATGATATACCTCTGTAGTTCTCACAGCAGAGTTTGTCTCCTTTCTTGTAAATTGGACATATAATGCTTTTTCGCCAGTCGTCGGGTATGATTTCCTCTGTCCAAATTTTGCATATCATGCTGTGCAGTATTTCAGCGACACAGTTTCCACCGTTTTTCAGAAGTTCAACTGGTATTTCGTCAATTCCCGGCGCTTTGTTTCGTTTTTGGTCACATAGGGCTGCTTTGATTTCAGGAAGCGTGGGTGGTGTCGATGATGGTTCATCTTCGTCAGTTGAGGCTTGAATTGAAATGTTGTCTGTCGTTATCGGTGCTATTGGGATGGGATTCAAAAGATGTTCGAAGTATGAAGCCCATCTCCTTTTGATTTCTTCTGTGTCGCTGATGATATTGCCCTCTGCGTCTTTGCAGAGACTGGTTTTTGGTTTATATCCCTTTTTCAAGTCTTTTACTATGGCGTATGCGTCCCGCGTATTATTTTTTCTCATGTCGTCGTCCATTTTTTGTATCTTGTCATTATGGTACTTCCTTTGTTTTCGTCTGCAGGTCTTTTTCGCATATCGCCTAAGCTCGTCATATTTTTCTTTTTTGGCTCGTGTTGGTCGTTCAGTAAAAATTTTGTAAGCTTCGTTCTTTCTATCTATTGCGTCGCGACATTCTTGGTCGAACCAATCATTGCTTTTTCGCCGTGCTTGATATCCTAATACCTCTTCCGCGGAGGATTTGATACCGTCTCGTATTTTCATCCACGCATTATCCACTGGCATATTTTGGATATTTTCATATATTGGTGTCAGGTGTTTATTACATGCTAGCATGTAAGCCTGCGCCACCGTTTCGTCGTTAAGCATGTCGACATTAAATTTGCGAGCTCTACTCGTTTTCGAATACCCACGACAAGCTATTTTGCATCGATACTTAGCTCTGACTAGATAGTGATCAGAGTCACAATTCGCACCGCGGAGAGTTCGTACATCAAGTATGCTGGAAGCAGCCCTTTTCTCAATAAGAACGTGGTCTATTTGGTTGAAGGTGTGACCATCTGGTGATGCCCACGTTCGTTTGTGAATATCGCGATGTGGGAAGCACGTAGAGCTTACTATGATATTTTTGCTGCTTGCGAAATCAATAAGACGTTGGCCATTGTCGTTTGCTATGTCATGGAGACTGTGCCCTCCTGTTGTTCCTCTATGAGCCTCCTCCTTTCCGACTTTTGCATTAAAATCCCCTAAGACAATTTTTAGGTCATTCGAGGGCAGTGAGTCATAGGTTGTCTCTAGGGTGGCATAAAATTCGTCTTTAGTTACATCGTCCTTGTCTTCTGTTGGTGCGTGAACGTTGATCAACCAAGTGTTGAAAAATTTAGTCTTTATTCGGATTGCACACAATCTTTCACTTATTGGTTTGAAGCTCGTGACCTGCTGTTTAAATTTTTTGTCAACGACAAAAGCGACTCCAAACTCTCTGCTTCCCGACAATTTTCCACTTGGATAGATTGTGTGTGATCTCATGTCCATGATTTCGCTACCGAGCCATTTCGTTTCTTGGATGGCAGTTATGTTGATGTTGTGTTTTGCCACTTCTTCGAGAAACTCTTTCAGAGCTCCTGTCCTAAATAAGGATCGAACATTCCAAGATCCAATAGAGTAGTCCATTTTTCGTTTGCGGGGTCGTTGCCGTTGAGTCCATCCTTTCCGAGGCTGTTCTTCAGGTTTCTGGACAGTGTTCTTTTTCCGGTGATGCGTTGTCGGCGCCTCGCCCAACCCCCGACCTGGAGGACCGGTCCTACTTATTTATTACACCCTAGTAGAAAAAGGGTGGGAGTTTTGAGCTAAATATGACATGCTGGAGTTCTCACAGCTATGCTGCAAGTCCAACTATGTCATACTTTTTGCCTACTTCCTGAGACGCACTGGTGTTACTGGCCATTCAGGTTAACTCCATTTACCCTCCTCCTTTCTCAACTCGGGCTTGGGACCGTCTATGGCGGAGTTAATATTATTATATAGATGACATTAATATCACAGAATATTGATCCAATCCTCTGACTCTTTCTACCCCCTCCCATACAAATGGACAATTTTGAAAATTACATATTTTCGATTTTCATTGAAACTAGTAAAGCCGAAAAGACGATGTGGATTGAGATTTCTATATTGTCGAAGGTGGCACACAATTCTCCAGTAAGCTGGGTTCTACAGATCTAATCTTCCTCACCGTTCTGAAGATTCATCTAAAAACCTCTCAAAGGCCTGAAAAAAATTTTCGGATGCCTGAGTTAATGTCTACGTCTCCCCGCCACCGCATAGATCTTATAATCGTTTTATGCAGTAAAAGTTTTATTTTCCTGTGCTTCTTATACTCTAGATGAAATCTGAGAGTACGTTGTGTTTGCCTTACCGTTTGTAACGCTAAGAAATAATGCTCGCAAAGAGCGGTCAAGGGTACAGAGATATTTGTTGTCGTTCGAAAACCTCGATTCCGAGTGACCGTCTGTTCGCCTGTCCGTTTGTCTATAATATAACTCTCGAACGCTTTGAGCAATCCTGAATAAATTTGTTTTAGCTAAAAGAAAGCTTTAAGTTCGTGAACGTGTTACATCCCCACTCCTTCTACCCCTCCCAAACAAATTTCATGAAATTTCAAAATCCTAAAAAATTGATTTTTCTTCGAAACTAATTAAAATATCGACTTGAAATTTAAGTCAAAATATATATATCATTAAGATCACAAAATATTAATAATAATCCACCCACTCCTTCTACCCCCTCCCATATGACGTTCTAAAATGATTTGTGGCGTCTTTCCTTGCTTGGTAATGGATTATGACAGCACGAAACTAAATTTTGTCCATAGTTAGCGTTTCCTTTCCGATTTACATGCTAATTTGGCGATAATCGAAATTTTAGTAATTCGATTTGACCTGCACGGAAAAAATATGCATAGCATAATTTCCTAACCAACATAGGTGGAGTTTGTAAGGTAAAAAGCTCCATAATCATGGCATATTTAATGATTTTATAAGGTTAGTTGTGCTCTATGGTATGGTAAAATGTTATTTTACTATGCATGCTGTCCTTTCTTCCTGTTTATTAGCTGCTAGTTCAGCTATGTGCAACGACTTTTAGTTTTATGCTGTTTTAGCCTTATACATAACTGATATTCCATTTTTCCACGGTAGCACGTATGTTTCATTTAAAAGTTAGATTGGCAAATCAAATGGGTAAGTTACTAAAATGTTTAGGAATACTAACTGGCGTCGTTCCGTACTCCTTTCGTATGAAAAAAATTGCTTGGTATATAATTCGCACGTTTGTTATGTTCGTCATGTTGTAACTCAAATTTCTTCCGTAGTGTGTCTGCAATGCGAAGGTCGGGAGTTCAAATCCCGTTCGACGTATAATTCTACCACACTGCCTACATCCATATCTGGATGACTTCAATCTACGGACATGAAAATTTGTGGATAGAGGTTTGTGCGAAGGGCTAACGACCCTTTCATAATAACGGATAAGTGTTAAAAAACCTGATTTGGGCTGTAGTGCCATTGGAGAAGAAAAAGAAGAGTTTGAATTTGCCCAAAAAACTTGCCTTTTAAACGTGAAGGGAGAAAAAATAAAAAATACTGATTTTTCAAGTTTAAAAATGAAGTGTATTTGCTTTCTTAATGTCAAACACGGAGTGACTGAAAATAATGAATGATTTCTTATGTACCTACAGGATAAGCTAATTATCCGAAAATCTTATCCTACAAAAAGGGTCTTCCTAAAACTCTAAGATTGTAGGAATAACCCGAATTAATATTTGTTATTCCAGGTGCGATGGATATCGACACCTATTGAGGTGCGAATAGGTATCGGTCTACATTTCCCTTGATTTATGGGGGTGTCGAGATGCCATGCAGATCGACCCACATCGTATGAAAATATATTACTCTCGGTACGTATGTTTATTAGGAGTTGCATTACCAAATGTATATGTAACTGCGCAACTAACTAAAATTGACGTAATTTTAGTTGATCTAACGATTATTTTCTTTGACAAATAACTAAAGACAATGGAGTTTAGAGAAAAAAAAATAGCAAAACTACCTATACATTTAGTCGATCTAATTTACCTATTTATTATAGTAAATATTCCTTTTTACATTACGATTACAAAAAGAGTCATTTTTCAGGTAGAAACCTATAAATAAAAACAATAAAACCAGCTAAATTTTTTTCCGTCTTTATTGAGTGTTACAATAACTCCGGATAAAAACAATTCCCTCCTTCTTTGTCCATTCCGGAAACTTTTTTACCTTCCATCGTAATTGACAACAGCCCTACTTTAGAACCCCCATTCACTTAGTCTTCCGTATCTACCCTAACCTGCATATTGCCTTCCCATGAATCATCAACTTGTCCCATGAATAAAAATTTGCGCCCAACTAGTTGGCAGGTATTTTTGCTTATTATAATAATTGCGTGTTTTCCCTAGGTAGAGAATAATGACTTAAAATACCACTTTTTAGTGTGTCGGAATATCCAACTATGTATAATATTTATAAGAACTTTGGTAGAAGTTTATTAACGGAATCGTACTTACGATAAACGATTTATAAATTAGCAAAAAAAATTGTTAAATTTTCAAACTAAATACCACGAAAAATTGATTTAGTACTTTTATATTTAGTATTTCATCATAATTAGATTTTATTATATCCACTCCTATGTCTGTTTAAATTTTCTTTTCGAATATCTTGATGTTGTAACCAACAAAAAAAAATAGTTCAGTCGATGCGCATTGCAGACTGGGTAGGCTAAAATAACCACAATTCTTTATGGTATAGCTACCAAGCCCATGAACAGCGTAGTAAGTTGGGAGGATAGCATTTAACCCCAAGAGCTGGGACAAAGAAGGTTTCTTTTTAATGTAACAAATAGGATGCTACCAACCTTCAGCTAAACCCTTTTTTTTACCTAAAACACCCCATGCATGTGCCTAGCGTCGAATATAAACACCAAATATCTACGTATAGCTACATAGATATTTTCTTTTCACTATTATTTCTATTTTTTTCTCTTCCTTTATGACAAACAATGGAGTAAAACCAGTACAAAAGGTTTCCTTTTCGTACCATCGGGGCATATGCGGAAAATATAGAAGGCTTGCACTAATGGATGAGTCTACTATGGTCTGGTGGTAGATGGAGGCATGGAGTTCCTATAATTCTGCAATTTACATTTTGAGGGCAAAATAATACGGAGACGACCTCCACTCTCTCCGGATTGCTGCTGTAATTGTTATATGAAAATAAAATATAGGAAAATATTTAATGCTTGCTATTTGGCTTATATATGAGTAAATACCTCGAAAAAGTTGACTAACCAGCAAAGACCTTTAATAATACAAGAAAAAAGTTCTTGAGCTGAAAATTAACCGAAAATGAAAAAGCCCAGGCAGTGTTTGTCCCCCACAGATAGGTGAGCACCAACCTTAAGCCTATGGAGGCATAGTTTTACTATATATAAGGTGTACTGAGTGGTACTAGCGATTATTATAACCTTTTTCCTGTATGTCCTTGTCGTATGGATACGCTGAAAATGTTGTATTTGGTACGCTGCTAGTCGTGTGTGCAGTTTCATCGATTGTGGCTTTTTTATATTGCTTATACAATTTTAGCAAGCGATAAAATTTAAATACGACCTTACCACCCTATTCTTTTCGAATTTGTCACATGCAAACAATATTTACATACCTACATGTATGTATGTATACGAGCATAATAATTGCGATAGAAAGAAAGCGCTCAAACGGGATCTCGAGTCTTGTTTATTTGCCATCGACCTTCTTGGCAGAAATACAAAATTGATAGCAGTTTGTCATCAATGTATATTGGACACGTGTTGCTCATATCGATTTCGTAATCAATGTGGAAACGTAACAGGAAAATGGACTAAAAACAGAAATTGAATTTGTTGAACTGGTTGTCCAGTGATATGTAACTACATGCAACGATAATGAAAATCATAAGCAATAAAAATAATTTAAATTATTAATTAATCCTGCTAAATTTTCATTATCTTGATTTGGGTCTTTATCCCTTACTGCATTCCATTTTTCGAGGATTGCGAACTTTCTAAGCCAAGAAAAAACATAACAGAGTTATGATTGATCGTAAAGCTCAATCATATTGAAGTGTGCAAGGGGTCGCTGGATTTCGAGTAAAAATTCAAACTAAAACTTCACTTTAATTTAAAATATCCTCAAACTTTATTTATCACTTATTATTAGCTCTTCCAAATACTAGAAATTCTTTCGTTCGCATTTCTTTTCCGCGACTTTCCACGTAATCGCCCGATCTGGATTCTTTCGTTACTAAATTTAGACTCTTTCTCCCGTGGCTAATGCTCGCCTTTTTGTAGGGTTCTTGTCGGCCGCTTTTCGTCTGACTTTCGCCACTCGATCGCCAGTCTTTCGCCACTCGTTTGTCATTCTTTCACCACTCGATCGCCAGTCTTTCGCCCCTCGATCGCCAGTCTTTCGCCACTCGTTCACCACTATCCCAGTGACTGGAAATCAGCTAAAATTGTATCTACACATGTTGAAGCCTAAAAAGGCATCTAACATGGCAAGCAGCTTTAGACCTATTAGCTTGCTAAGCAACGTATGTAAAATATATATATATATATAATATTCGAAAGACTCTTAAAAGATCGACTTTTACAGTTTCCGGAGGGGAAAAATATACTACAGGACGAACAATTCGGCTTTCAAAGATCATCATCATCATCAATGGCGCGACAGCCCAAATCGGGCCCTGGTCTTTTGAAGTTGTCGCCTCCAATTGTCTCGATCCAAAGACCGCGTCCTCTAGCTGCTAATTTTTAATATGGCTTTGCTATCTTCATCAACCGAGTCTTCCCATCGCTTGCGTGGTTTGCCTTCTGGCCGGTTACCACTCGCTTTGCCTTTCAGAGCCACGTTTGGGGACTCCTCTGTCATCCATTCGCTCTACATGGCCAGCCTACTGCAGTTTACGTAGCTTCATAAACGTTGAAGCTTCTGGGTCGTCGTAGAGTTGATACAACTCATGGTTTATCTTATTCGCCATTCCGTTCCTTCCTTCACAGATCCCAAAATTCTTCGGAGGACCTTTCTTTCGAATGCGTTTCCTGCTTTTTCGGAAATTCGCGTTAATGTCCACGTCTTGCCGCTATAACAGTATAGTATAGGTCGTATAATAGTTTTATATATTCGCAGCTTATTGATCCTGTGCACTTTATTGCATTTCATTATTAAAAGTACCGAATAATACGTCTTATTTGCTAGTATTTATCCGTCGATTGATTTTGTCTGTTTCATTACCGTCCTTTGCTACATTAGCCCCACACTCTCCAAATTATATTCCGCAATTGTTATGTTTTGTCTGATTGGCGTTCTCCTTCTTGTTTGCGTCATTACTTTTGTTTTGATTTCATTAATGCGCAACCCGACTTCTTTTGCGGCGGAGTCAAGATTGACAAATACCTCCTCAGCACTAGGGGAAGTTCTTGCTAGAATGTTAATGTCGTCAACGTATGCTACTAGTTGGGCGAACCTGAATAGTAGTGTCCCGTTGGTGTCGACTGGGATTTTTCGGACGACATATTCTAGTGCCAAGTTGAAAAGCATGGAGGCTAGACCATCTCCCTGCTTTAAGCCACATTCCTTTCGAGAGCTGGTTGTGGAGTCGGTCTGTATTCTCATTTGAGATTCAGTGTTCGTCATTGTGAGTCTTGTTAGTAGGACTAGTTTTGGGAGAATTCCAAAGTCAAGCATAATTTGGTAAAGTACGCTCCTGTCGATACTGTCGTATGCTTGTTTAAAATCTACGAAGATTTGGTGCACGTCTGTGTTATATTCCCAGCATTTCTCAAACACCTGTTTCACCGATAATATCTGGTCTGTTGTAGATCGTCCGGTTCTGAATCCGCCTTGGTATTCGCCAATTATTTGATTAGTATAGGGCTTAACTACGGCAGCTATGCTAGTGTAGTTTTCTTGAGCGTTGGTGGGTGAAGTTTTCGTTCTGAGTTTTTTGCACCTATATTGAAAATGCGGATGGGTTTGTAACCATGGTAAATTATACATGCTTGTATACATTACGTTACATCCCAGTTAGTACATGCTTAAATCACATTTAATTGTCTTTAGTTACGTGTAGTTAAACATTAGTTTACTTATCTTCCTCGTGCGGCCTTAAGTCCCTAACGTGAATCGTGTCCCTGGGGCGGAATGGGGAAGTATCCTCTTCTGACCGTGAATGTTTATATAGCGGTGATTTTTACTCAAAGTCAGTTGAAGGTTGCGTCACTGGTTCCATGTGCAAAAACTGGGTACGCAATTCCTGTGCGGGAATATATAGCAAAAATGATGAGGCTGTCCTAGTTTGTAAATTTTGTGAACAGGGTTAAGAAAAGAACGCAATCAATTAAAAGTGTAGTTAAACCTTTAGCAAACTTATTTTTTCCGTATTTTTACTAGTGTTATATGTTTTTATAATAACTTGTCCTAGCCACCCATTAAATGATAAATGACATTAATTTCTGTTTTTAAAACAAAATTACTGTTCTTTTATTTTCTTCCAATACTATTGCATTTTTGTGGTTATTACAATTATAATATGTTTATAGAAAAATTTGCATTAGCTCTTTTGTGTTTTTAAGACATGATTTTAACTTAGTACCCCATTCTGCTTGGGTTACACTATCACAAGCCATTAATTAAATTAATTTACTAATAAAAATTCCATCCATTCATCATCTGAAAGCCTAAATTAAATCTGGAAAATAAATTGCTAATATACACAATGATATTCCAACTAGTTATCATTTATGGTGCCCCGCTACTACTAGATTGTACCAAACCCCACATAATGAAATTGCAAATAGCACAGAATAAAACAAAATTAGTTATAAACTTGAAACTCTAGCAAGTAAGTTCGAACGTAATTTAGAATAAGCAGATAATGTATTATTGAATTCCCTGTAATTAAACGATTTTATTTAATGAGAGGCTAAGTTAGTTTTAAATATATTATTAGGAGTACAAATAAGTTGCCGCCGTTTGACAAAAGATGGCCGTGGGGCCAGAAGGTTATGTTGAAATTGTCAGATGTAAAACGTAATATCGTAAGTTTTGAGGTTAGGTTTAGGTTTTTCCATCGTACAGTCACTGGTGATGAAAAATAGATCCACTACGACAACCCAAAGAAGAGAAAATCATGGCGATCACCTCGCCATGCTTCAACATCGATAGCCAAACCGAATATTCATGGAAAAAAAATTATGCTGTGTATTTGGTGGGATCAGCGTGGTGTCGTGTATTACGAGTTGCTCAGGTGAAACATTACTGGAGCTCTTTACCGAACACAATTAATGAGATTGAGCCGAGAACTCAAGAAAAAACGCGCTTATCACTACTCCAGATACGACAAAATTAATCTCCTACATGATAATGCTCGTCCACATTTTGCGGCGCCGGTCGAAACCTATTTGGTAATAATTAATTGGGAAGTCCTACCCCACCTGTCGTATTCACCAGACATTGCCCCTCCCGAGCATCACTTGTTCTGGTCGATGGCACATGGCGTGTCTAAGCAGCGCTTTACATCATATGAAGATACTAAAAATTGGGTCGATTCGTAGATAGCCACAAAAGATGAAGAGTTCTTCCGACGCGGTATCCGAATGTTGCCAGTAATATGAGAAAAAAGTAGTGGCTATTGATGGACAATATTTTGAATAAAAGGTAAAGTTTCGTTCTTTCACGATACATTCCTAATTTTTGATAGGAAACAGCGGAAACTTATTTCTACTCCTAATAATTAGTTATTTATGTGGTTTCTAAGCGACATTTTCCTCAGCCGACATTGAAAAGAAAATATTATGTAAGGACTTCTGAACTCTCAATTTCCGCATCAACAGTTGTTTACACATTTGTACTGAGCTCTGAATTTCTAAAAATTATGTTTGTTTTTTGTAAAATATACTGAGACAAAAATAAACATACATACAAATGTATCGAATTTCATAGAATTTACTTCGTCTACCAACAACAAACCAACATTATAAGTTGAGAGTTTTCCACTTAATGCCAAAAATCAATCAAACATTTATTATCATCATCCCGATTTTGCTAATATAATAATAAAGCTGCGCCTAATTTGATAGCATTGACAATACTTTATTATTGGTAGAAAAATAAAGTTTAATTGATAATTATTCAATTCAAAGAACATAATGTATAGAGAATAATTAATTCTCAATTTTTTCACAAACATCCAATATCCTGGTTTCTTACTTTTACCTGTTACATGATTGACAATACAATGTAAAATGGGTAATATAATATATCCATTATTTATGGATACATATAGCTTAATAACGGGCAACACAAAATAAGCTCGAATTTAGTGCAACGTGGACTATAATGAAGATAAAAAGCCTTAAAATACAAAAAAAAGAACCGAATGAGAGTAATCCTTCCGGCTTTACTTGTGATCTAATTCCGAAACGAATTGCTTTAACTCTCTGCCTGCTGTATTCGAAGGGTATACAGGTTTTAATCACAAAAAAATGTACGGAATTCTCGAACAGTAAGGATGCATGGCGTATACCTAGTTTTTATCCACTTAAAACGGAAGCGACCTGGCTCTGTACACGGAACGAAATATCTTTGAAGTATACTTACGTATTCCCATCATCTGCATGTATGCATACAAATCCCTGACTACCATGAATATGCGTGAGATTTTAATCATTTAATCTTTTCGAAAGTTTTTTTTTGTATTCAACACACAGCTACTGGATAAAGGTGAAAGGAGAAAAAGTCCTAGTTTAATATACACATGAATATCCACAAGCTATATATGTACATATATGCTTGGTGCTAAATTGAACGATCCTGTATAGCTAATAAACTGAATTATTCTCTGAACTTACGAGTAGTTGCGGCATTCTGGAGTATTTCAGGAGAAGAAGCAACAAGCATGTCGGAAAGTTCTGGCCACATTCGGTATTTCGGTTTCTGTTTCTGGACCTACGCTTCCTTTACACTTCATGAGTTTTGAATTGGCTTGAAAGTCGTGCAAGAAGTTTTGCGAAAAATTTTGCTTACCAAACTTACCTACCCATATACCAATTATTCGGTCCAATCTTCTTCCCTATTTAATGACTTCATAAAGAAAATCATATATGGCATATAAGTTACCCGAGTCGAGTAATTATGATACAGTAGTCCCACAAATACATCTGCTTTAATCATTTTCATTCCGAAAAATTCAATAAATTTAATTTTCTTAAATTGAAACTACTTTTACGTAAATTTATTTATATTCTGTGTATTCGATTCGACTGGAATTTACACTTTTTTCATGTTCGGTATTATATTGCTTCATTTGCTATGAAATAACTTTTATTCAAAAAACCAATAATCAATAACGAATTCTAAATTTCAAAGTGAACCTTAATTTTTTCGTCAGGGTCTACGATACAAACTTCTCACTTATTTTATTGATGTTGCTAAAGGCATCCCAAAAAGTATATTTAAATCATTAATGAAGGTACTAGTCACTCTTTCACACTCACAAATTTTTTCATAGCTCTGAAGCTTGGCACGTTCTCTTACAACACCTAAAAAGGATCGACCTGGTTTCAGAGGGAAGCTATTTCTCGATCTACAGAATTCCTCAACACCTGCAGATTCTGTTGGCGATATGCCTTCCGGAAGATTTTTGGTGACACACAAATTTATCTGAAAGGAGTTTGCGCAATATATTGCTGTTCTTTGCAGTGATTTTGAATAAATTTAGAGTAATGTTTTCCGCCCTTGGCCACACCATGGAAAACTGCTCTACTTGTATATTACTTAATGTTTCATCAATACTAAGAAGATCTTCTTGGACCTACTCACAACTGTAACAGCTGTACTTTAACAGCACGGTGAGTTTTCTAGAAGATGTCTCCTTGGAGAAGATGTCTCCTCGATGTGCGAGCGAAACGTGGAGCTGACGTGGTGAGCGATCACCACCTGATGGTTGCCTGCTTGAGATTGTGTACAGCAGCTATCCGACGACCACAAATCCTTCAAATGAAGCGCAAGCTTAATGTGGATAAGCTCAGAGATCCCAACAAAAAACGCAAATACACCACTATTCTACGCAAAAAGTCATCCACATTGGGTGAAAATGAAATGCGCACACTGGACGCCAATTGAGAAGCAACCAGAAACACTTTTCTAACTAGTGCTGAAGAATCTGTGGGATATGTGCAAAGCGGTGAAAAAAACCCTGGATGTCGCAGGACACATGGGACAAGGTTGGCAATCGGAAAAAAAGCCAAAATGGCAATCATCTCTCAACCCGATGTCAACCAACGAACGCCCGACTTGAGGCAGAACTACCGCTATGCTCATATACAGCTTAAAAAGGCTGTTCGACGCAACAAGAGAAAGGCCATTGAAGATCTGGCAAACAAGGCAGAATCTGCGGCTTACCTTGGGGATATGGGTTCACTATTTAAAATCATGTAACAGTTGACGAACAGGAATTTTACCGCCAACCACCTGGTGAGAGATGTCAACGGAACTCTCCTTAATATGAGTGAACACCAGTTGCGACGATGGAAGGAATACTTCTCTGATATTTTAAACATGTCAGAGGAAGATATTCCGGAAACAGACCAACTTCCAAACATCCAACCGCAACAATCCTCTATTAGGGACGATCCCCAGATAAGGAAGAGATAGTTACCGCCATTCGGTCAATGGCGGGAAGGAAAGCTCCAGGTATAGACGGACTACCAACCGAACTCCTCAAAGCGGACCCGGAAATAACAGCCGATATACTCCTCCCACTCTTCACTAAGGTGTGGAATGAAGGAAGATATCCGACTGAATGGAAGGAGGGCATCATTGTGAAAATTCCGAAGAAGGGCGACCTTCGGGATTGTGGCAATTGGCGTGGTATATGTCTAAATTATGGCTAAAGTAATTCTCAATAGGATTAGTGATGTCGTCGAGAGCACTCTCGAAGTTTATCAGGCTGGATTCCGTAAAGGGTCGTCTTGCACCGACCACACAAATACCCTACGGATAATATTAGAGCAATCAGCCGAAATGGGTTCGCCACTGCATCTCATGTTTGTGGACTTCGAGAAGGCTTTCGACAGCGTTAAGCGAGATTACATATGGAATGCTTTGCGTAGGAGAGGTATTCCAGATAAGGTCATAGCTATGATTAAAGAATCATACGAGGATGCAAGATGTCGCGTCTTGCATAGAGGAGAGCTGTCCGAGAGTTTCCCTGTGCGAACGGGTGTCAGACAAGGCTGCATATTATCACAAGCCCTGTTTCTGGTGGTAACAAATGACATCTTGAAAGCTGCACTGGAAGGTGGGGAAGGTAAAGGTCTTCAATGGAGACTATTTAACATCTTAGTCACCTTGATTATGTTGATGACGTGTGTTTGCTTGCTCGTCAGGCCTTCGGTATCCTTTCCCCTTTCTGGAGGTTAAGAGAGATCTTCGCACGAAGCTGCGAGTTTTTGACGCATGCGTCAAATCCGTGTTGTTGTATGGTTGTACTACGTGGAAAGTGACCGTTCGACTTACCAAGAAACTACAGACTTTCGTAAACCAATGCCTCCGGTGCATTTTAGAAATATTCTGGCCAGAAGTAATCTCCAACGATGAACTTTGGAGTACAATTCACCAAACTAAAATAGGTATTGAGATTCAACGCCGAAAGTGGCAGTGGATCGGTCATACTTTGAGGAAACCAGAGCAAAACATCGCAAAACAGGCTTTGGATTATAACCCTCAAGGAAGGCGTCGGGTTGAACGACCATGTAACACATGGAAGCGAGCAGTTGAGCAGGAGGCCAGAGGAATAAACAAGTCCTGGCAACAGCTTAAAGCCGATGCTCAGGATCGCGCCTCGTTGAAGAGAGTTGTTTCTGTCCTATGCCCCTATAAGGGGTCTTAACAGGAATTTGATGTTGTTGATTGACTTTAATGGTGAAATTTTCGAAAAGTTTCATACAATAAATTTGGCAACATCATTGTTGCAAAAATATTACTTTTTTAGTCTTAATAGTACGTTTGTTATTTTAATGGACGTACAGAACCCTAACAGTGATTGTGGCAAACTGAAAACGGGTAAACGCGACAAAATTACGACAGAAATGTAACATTTTTCTTATTGACGACAAAGTTACATACATTGTTATGAAACAGTAGGTAAACATATACAACAGTGTTTTGCATTTATCTTAGATTCCCAATAAAAAACGATTATTCTGAAAATTCAAATATCTACTCGTAGTGTTTTGATCATTTAACTATTACAAAGAAAATTCAACCGAGGAGCATTTAGTCCTTTACGAGCCGTTTCAAAATAAAAAAGATTTATTTATAAATCCTGAATAATTTAGCGTAAAAAATTCGAAATTTTGTTGACATAGGTTTGTGAAATCAGTGTCGAGTGGCTGATAGTTTTGAAAATTTGACAACGATAATAATAAAATTTGGATACAGGGGTGATTCTAAAATGCATGGCTGAGTTTAACTTTTCGGTCTCTTGATGCTGCCACCCGTTTAGCATGCCGCCTGCTGCTCCATTTCCACCTTATTAGGACCGGCCCTAGGTACTAGATAGGCCTCGCATCGAGCAGTATGAATGCCGAACTTGCATTAGATGTAGATTGCGACTTTCAAAGGTATTAATGATTATCGTTACAAATAAAATCCGTATTGTTAAAGGTAACCGTGAAGTTAAGCCATAACGGCCGAATGTTTCGGCCCGTGCATTGAAGTTATCACATAGCCACTTACCACCTAAAATGAATTGATTTAAATAGCCATTTGCAGTATAGTTTACAACACCGTTAAAAAAAGAAAAATAAATTCAAAAATTTACCTAAATCACAAAAAATTTAACCTCATTAAATCACAGCTTGAAAAACAAGCTAACTAGAAAAAAAATCTTGAAATTCTATAAATAAATAATTCCCTCCAAACACCAAGACAATAAATAAATTGAAATAAGATAAAAAATCTTACGGCAACTGAATTTTCGCATGGACGCAAAGAAATAAACAGAAAAAAATACGAAACGAAGGGAAAGAAAAGGATGAGATGATCCTTCTCGGATATAAGACGAGCCACGAATCAAGAGTCTCGTGGCATAGATACCAATTTTTCAACGAGAAGAATCCCCAAAGCTACTCAGTCTTGTTGAATCTTCAATTTTTCTATGTTGTTTTCCTTGTTTGAGCGCTGTTGTTGTTGCCACTTTTACCAGAAAGCTACAAACCATTCCCGGCATAAAGTTGTTGGAATTTTCTGGATCATTGCACTCCAATAGAGAATTACGTGAGTCAGTAGGTATGATTCCCTTTTTATACAAGAAGATAATATCTATAAACATACAACTACATTGCGCGCTACGGAGCAACAAAACAGAAGTTTCCTAAACGAAGGATAGATGTTGGATCAGACATAAGTAAAATAGAAGTATCTGCATTATAAAAAACAACTTTTTTCCTCAAGTTGTATTAAAAGAAACAGCTTCTTTCCCTTGGTACAGTTTTCAAAATGTAAACATATTAAGGCGTAAAATATTAGGTTATAAGGTTAATATGTAGGACATATGTAGATGCTGTTAACTACAGACTTTCGCCAACTCTGAAATCAATCTATCTCTTAGATCATTTTTTAAACATCTGAGCAGTATCTCATACGTGTACCTAAACGTTTTATAAGCAAGGTACTTTAAAATCGAAATAGTTTGTTAATTAGTGCCACTCGTAAAAGCTAGGGTGTAGCCTAGTGCGCACCGTGTTGATCTACTATGCGAAGGTTGTGAGCTCAAATCCCGGTCGACATATAACTCCAGTATATTTCCTACTTGAATTTGCCTTGGTAACCTCAATCTACGAAAATGAAAAATTCGTGGATGGAAAGTTGTGCGAAGGGCTAACAACCTGTTCACAATAAGTAATGAAAATATTAAGGAACCTGAAGATCAGGAGGCGAATGACTGATTTGGGCTATTGTGCCTTTATAGAAGTGTAGCAGTGCCACTCGTAAAGGTAATCACAATATCTTCAATTTGAAATCAGTGCCACCAGATACGTATGTGGTTCTGGTGGCACTGATTTCAAATCGAAGATATTGTGATTACCTAACTAATGAGCTAGGGTGTAGACTAGAAGGTAGCGTGTTGGTCTTGTAATGCGAAGGTCGTGAGTTCAAATCCCGGTCGGCGTAGTATATAATTCTAGCGCATTGCCTGCTTGAATATACCTTAGTCACCTCAATCTACGAAAATGAAAAATTCGTAGATGGAGGGTTGTGCGAAGGGCTAACAACCCTTTCACAATAAGTAATAAAAAAAATGTTATGGAGCCTGAATGTCAGGAGGCCAAGGTCCGATTTGGGCTGTAGTGCCATTGTAGAAATAGTAGAACTTATGATTTATGACCAAAATTTCTATGATCAAACTATTCATACTTTAGACGAATATCTTATGGCGGCTTGTAGTGAACGCTTCTAACAGGCCGTGCCGCGAAGTCTAGATAAAGCGGTAGTCAGCACAGCCGCTTTGCAACTCTAGCTTCCCAGGTTCAATTCCATGCACCTTCATGGTATTCTCATACCATCCAAGGCAGAGCCTACTTATAAAAACCTTACACACGCTGCACGTGCATAGCTCACCAGCTCAAAGATACGACTCACCACTATCCCTGGTGAGAAAGCACTGTGGTGGCTTATAGCACGATCGCTTGGTTTTTCGAGATCCCTTCATTAAAGTTTAGTTATCTTAGCGTCTAAGACAATATCTCTTATACTAGCCTTACTGATAAGTCCGTAGTAAGCAGGTCTGGGACCGAAACAAGAAGGATACATTTTACAGCACGCAACACAGCGCTGTAGCTGATCCCGAGCTGTTGTAGCACTAAAACCGCTGCCAGTTAAGGCACCCCGAAGAACTGCTTGGCATTTTAAAAGAGCGAATTGGGAGGCGCTAAACGAGTTCTTCAATGCCTTCAATTGGAAATTATGCTTCGATTCTAATGACTGCGATGAAGCCTGTAAACTTGTCACCGAGACCATCCTGAAAAGTATGAAGCTCTACACACCTTCAAGTCAAAAGAGAGTCCGGCCATCGAAGTACTCTTGGTTCACTAATGAATGTCTTGCAGCAATTCAGGCTAAGAAATTTTCCAACTCCAGCTAACAGAGAGCGTTCGAATGCATCAAGAAATACCTGCAAATCTATCCTTGAACGTGTTAAATTTGATCACGACCAAAAACTTCGGCGGAAGATTCTTCAGAGTCCAAAAGGCTCAAAATCTTTCTGGTCTTTTGTCAAAACGGTAAGCAATAATTTCATCTCTTTATCAACACCACCACTCGTTGATGGCGATTGTACTGTTATTGATCCGGTTGAGAAAGCGAACCTATTGGTAGTAAATTTCGAGAGAAATTCTACACTACAATTTTCAAACCAAACCCCTCCTATTGTAACACCATCTGGTTTTTCGCTGCCTCCGCTAAATTTCCGCACGCGTCTCATTTTCAGGATCTGTTGTGCACCCACAGCATCTTTCTTCTTCTTCATAATCAACCTTCCATACACAGCATACATAACAGCATACACGGCATATTTTTCTCCACCATCAACAAGCTAATCCATGCCACATATCAAAAGCGCTGACGTCCGTTTCTCGTATGCACATTAAGATGATCGCCGTGCACTTTATCGTTCTGGGCGACTTCTTGATGTGCGTAATACGATACACGGATCGCACGTTACGCGATATGATGGTTCATGGCCAGCCGCCACATACTCGATCGATTATGTGCTTTGGCTGGGGCCGTTCGCGTGTATGCTGATAAGGTATTTCTCGGGCGTTCGCATTTATGCTGATAAAGCACCTTTCGGTTTCGCGTGTGTGCTGACGATGCACTTTTCTTTTTGTGATCGTTCTCGTAAGCGAACTTCGTAGTCAGTTGGAGCTGGACCTTCGCCGCGATCAAACACGTAATAAATCTGTTAATAAAATATACCATCAGTGTCCTATTATTAGTCCCTCTTCCCCCCAACTCAACAGATCCTGCAGTAGCTCAATGTCCACAAGTCCGCTGGTCCTTATGGCATTCCCCCTATTACTCTTAAGATGTGTGCCTCCTCTCTGGCTAAACCCTTTTGCAATCTTTTTCATCTATCCTACTCTTCTGGGTGCTTTCCACGATTGTGGAAAGTCGCGAATGTTCAGACAATTCCCAAGAAAGGAAGCAAACCGAACCCCACTAACTACCGCCCGATAGCCAATATTTCAGTGCTTTCGAAAATGATGGAAACTGCTGTCAATCGCAAAATCGCTCACTATCTTGAGGATAAACAGCTCATCCACGATCGCCAATACGGTTTCCGTTCTGGAAGGTCAACGGGAGATCTAATGGTATACCTGACGGAACGTTGGAACTCTTGCTTGCACAAATACGGCGAAGGTCATGTTCTTGCTCTTGGCATTGCAAAAGCTTTTGACAGAGTTTGACATTATTGTCTCCATGTTAAGCTAACGGCCATTGGCCTCGATGCTACCCTCATTCGATGGACTGAGAGTTTCCTGTCCGAACGCACTATACGAGTCGTATTAGATGGCGTTAGTTCTTCCTCTTTTCCAAATAATTCTGGTGTCCCTCAGAGTTCTATCCTATCGCCTACTCTGTTCTTAGTATTTATCAACGACCTTTTGTCTTCTTCTCTCAATCCGATCCATAGTTTTGCAGATGACAGTACTTTAGATAACACCTTTGAATTTAACTCTGCTGTGGATTCACAAAAGCAATCTGTTGCTTCCAAACGCAGGGAGTTATTCAGTTCGTTGAACTCCGACCTCGACTTAATCCTGGAATGGGGCAGGAAAAAATAGAGTAGAGTTCAACGCTGCTAAAACATAGGCCAGTCATCTTTCCCTTAAACGTGATGTTCCAGCGTCGTCGTCTAATTTAGCCCTTAATGGCGTACCAATTGGCTCTGTAGATGAGTTTATCATATTAGGCATAAAATTAAATAACCGTCTCGATTGGAGCAAACATATCTTTAATGTTGCCCTTGATACCTACAAACGCCTGGGTATTCTTTGCAAATGTAACAAATATTTTACGCCTCACGACTTAGTTACCATCTACAAGGCTTACATTCGACCTCGCTTAGAGTACAATTCGCATTTATGGGCTGGAGTACCCAAAACATACCTTGCGCTGTTCGATCGAATCCAAAAACATGCGTTCCGACTAATTGGAGACGACACCATTACGGTTTCTATTGACTCCCTCGAACATCGTAAGAACGTTGGAGCACTCAGCATGTACTATCGCTACTTTCATGGTAAATGTAGTGTAGAACTTGAATCACTCATTCCTTCACTTTTCATTTTTCTCCGAAATACTCGTCAAGCTAAACGCGCACACGAGCTTACCGTCAACCCTATTCCTACTCGTACAAATAAAAAAAAAATATAGACAGCCATTCATCTCCCGAACGTCCAGACTTTGGAACGCATTGCCTTCTAGCATATTTCCAAGCAAGTATAACCTTCAGCGCTTCAAAAATAACCAAATTTCATCCTCTACCTATACCGACATAACTGTGAAATGCATTAAAGGGTGACCCCTTATAATTTAAATCGGTGCCATAAAAAAAAAATAATAATAATCAACAAAATCACACCTTAGTCTTCTAGCAAGTAGCACAAAAATGATGATACACTCAGCGATACGTTCACTTAGCACCCATACTTCACTAACAAAGACCCATACTCACATAAGTCGTCAATGATGTGGAATGCATTACCACGCCATCTATTTCCAGCGGATATCGAGCAATTCGAAAAGAACTGTCCACCGTACTTCAGACTTAACACTATACAATAAGTTTTACTTCTAACTTCCCGATTTCTACTTGTTTCCCTTCTTCTTCTTCTACAAGGGCACTAAAGCCCAAATCGGGTCGTGGCTTTCTGAACTTCAGGTTGCTAGTCCTTCGCCCGACCCTCTATCTACGAATTTTTCATTTTCATAGACTGAGGTAGCCAAGGTATATCCAAGCAGGCAGTGTACTGGAATTAAACATCGACCAGGATTTGGATTCACGAAGGTCGTAAGTTCAAATCCCGCAATCCACTAGGCTACACCCTACCTTATTTTTTCCCTTACTCATGTCGATCTAACTCTGCCTTCTAAATTATTTCGGGGATCGTAAAAAAAACAACACCAAAAAACTAGTATTGGAAATATTCCTTTATTTGGTGTTTGTTAGCGAGCGCAACCTTTTTCGACATTCTAATTTAGGCTTAGGTAGCTCTGAATTCGTAATACTTGTCCCCCGCATGTTAAACGGAAAAACCAGCTTAGTAGCTCGAAAAAGGGGTTTGGTAAAAAAGTTAAAACGCGGCGATCGAAGGTCAGACATCGCAATTAATCTCTACCATCTGCTAACTTTCAGCAAATAGCTCTGCCAAGTTAAGCTGCTATTACAAGCCAGTTGAGGTAAGCCAATAGCCAAATGCATTATAGTATATAGTAAGCTAATGAATTAAAATAAACAAAATAATACTGTTTAGCATCTCTACACAAGTTAAACTTTGCATAAGCTGGATACTCATGAAAAAATGATTCGATCCACTCATAGAGCTTTCAGTACCTACTACAGCATAAGTGGGTGAGTTCAAAATTCCCTGCAACAACAACTTCAATAACAATAGATAAAAAGCGACGTTACCACCAAAATAACCTTTTCTCAAAAAGGACAACTTCTTTATTAAATTCGCATCTTTCTTCTTCCAATATTTACCTTAAACAATGCCGCAGTAAATCTTTAAATTGAAATCATCAAATATGAACATGTCCTTTTTCTGTGTTTGCCGGTTTTACGCAAGAAACTCGAATATAATATTCTCAAGAAAATATTACACCTCCGCCTTCGTCCTTGCAACGACCCGACCTTAACCACAACAAAACACCATTCGAATAACAAATTTTTGTGATATAGCACGTATCTAATATGTAGTTGACCTTAAGTAAATTTTCTTCCTTGCCCTCGCCGCTCTTTTCATTTCTTCGGAACACCAAACGGAGTAAGCGGCATCACCCAAAGTACATATATGGTGCCCTTCTTGTTTACTTGTTTTGCAAGCTCAAACAAACAAAACAAACAGGACAAATATTGCCCACCCTTGAAATTATCTACGCACTCTCCTCCCTCTTCAACTCTGATAACGAATAAAGAAAAGGAATCGCCAAGACGTTGGGCGTAAAGTATTCTATTGAAATTCTAGGAATGAGAGGGAAAGGGATGATTTTGATATCAGACACAGAACACCAATTCCAAAAAAAAAAAACAACGTGTTTTTGAGTGCAAACGCTAGAGCTTGATACAGGATAAGAACAAGGAAAAATTCGTATTTTTCACCCTCTTGTCCCACAAACAATTTTCGTAAACGTTTCACAGGCATGAATACGATTCGCCCCATAAGACTACTACTCTAAACCTTCTGCACACATTTGGAGCAATTCTATAAGGGATGGTGTATCCTCAAATCTAATGTTTACACAGTGAGTGGCACTTTAATGCTTTTGGGGTGGAGTGGCGAAGAGATGACGCTCTCTCTTGAAAATGAAATTGGATTCTATGTGCTCCAGCAGATCCTTCGGAGCGGAGGCCCTCATAAATCTCAGACTATGTAAAATTGCTTAATCATCAATTAGTTACCTGAGTTAGTTCATGACTAAGGGAGTTTCAGTTTGCTTCCGCGGAAAGGGGAGTTTGAAAAGTTTCACCCCTTCCCGCTGTACAGGTGCCGTATCTTTGCTTTTAGAGAGTTATTTTGCAATTTTTACAGCTTGACGTAAACAATTTCTTGTTGTTTTCAGTATTTACGAGAACATAAAAATTGCTGCCTGGCATGGCGTGCGTATTCTGCCGGAACATTATTATTTCGTCGAAATGAACGAGAAGAATTTCGCTCATTTATTTACTGATTTATTATTGAAGATTCAAAGTGTAAAGTATACGTACCGAAAACTTTTCAAGCACAATTTGAACAAATCTATTTTAGAGCAAAGATATACAAAATATCGATACTCTCTTTACTTTGGAACATTTTATCGAAGATAGAAAGTAATTTAATTTTATGGGTCGAGGGCATTGTATAATATATTTATAATTTATTTATGTACTAGTAACCGCTGTAAATGAATTTAAACTTTTTCTTAACTGCCAGCAATATTTAAATAACTGAAATTCATCAACCATAATAAACAACGAATTTTAACAACTTCAGAAGGTATTAATGTCGAATATAAAGACAACTATGCAATGTTAGACTGCGTTTTCAATTTAATTTCCCTGCCTATAAAATGAATAAAGAACTCCTTTATCCTATAATCCTATTGAATATGAAATCATTTAAATTAAAGGGAATTCCGAAATGTCTAATATGCCTAACATTTATATACTTTATACTCGTATCATCATTACAATATATATCGCTCCAACGAAATCTTCAATCTCTCACCGAATCACTGATCGTATTCCAGCATGCACAAGTATGCTCCCCAAACCAATTTCGGTCGCACTGTAAAATTTTATGATTCATTGTTAAATTATTCGAGTACTCTCCCTCCTTCTACCACCTCCCATAAAAATCCCATTTTTCATGACATACTCTAAGCCAATTTACTACTAGGTATAAAATTTATCGAGCTGAAATTATACACTAAGCATTTATTTAGAATTATCAGTAAGACAAAAAAACATAAAACTAGGCGATTAGCTTCATCCCTTCTATCTCCTCCCATACAAAATTACACAATTTCACAAATGTATAATAAATAGATTTTCTCCAAAAATATAGAAGCTAATGATCTGAAATTTGAAAAATCACTTTTATGATGATATCAATCTACCGTATAAAAAATTTTGGAGTCCTCCCTCTCCATCAAACCACCTCCCATACAATCTATACTTTTTCATGAAATACTCTAAACAAATTTATTCAATACGTATAAAATTTATCGAGCTGAAATTGTGCTCTAAATATTTATTTATAAATATTAGTAAGACCAAAAAACTTTAGACTATTAACTTCACTCCTTCTACCTCCTCTCTTGCAATATGTCACGATTTCACAACTTTACAAAAAGTCGCTATTCCAGAAAAGTATAAATGCTACTGCTCTGCAATTCAAAACATGTCAAAAGCATGATGTTTAGAGTTATTTCTGCAAAGGTTATTAAGAACTCGCCCTCCTTTTACCACCTCCCATACAAACTGCACAATTTCACTAAATCCAATATACAAATTTTCTCAGTAACTATTAAATTTTTGAATTCTAAATTTTGTATAAAACTTTTTAATAGCAACTCTAGCATGATGTGAAAAAATTAGTTCAATGTCGTCACACCCTCTAATACTTCCCATACGAAATTCCTTGAAAACAAAATGTTTCTCTTTCATCTAGAGTATCGCACGATTGGGCTTTAGTCCGATTATGTTTCATGACTACTGAGCTCACTAAACCACAACCTTTTTATGCTAGAAAAACAATAATTCCTCCAGTTATAATATCACATAAAAACGGTTTCTTAAACAAATTCGAAAAGCTACAATGAGCTGGTTATGTGAAGCGGATAGATGAGGGAGGAACTCCCAAGAGAGCAAGGCAGTGTCCTGCTACGACACCTACTATGGAGGTGATCATCTGCCTTCTTAGCAAGATCAGTCCGCCAGACCAAATCTGTTTAGTGGTATTACATATACCTCCATTCGCCCATTTGGCGTTGGTTTTGCTAATCGCTCTTAAGTCGCAAGTTATAAGTTACGAGAGGCAGACTTACCTTCTCATTAATTGATCGAATCTGCAAGATAGTCCCGTGCCGGGTGAGTTCGACAGCCTTGAAGTTCCCTGGAATGTCCCTATGCTCTGGTAGTCAGGATAAACGAATATTGAATTGTTCAGCAATCTTCCTCAAAGACACGTCACAGTCTTGGATATAAATACGACTGATTCCAAAGATTTAATAGAGGCCTGGATATCAGTAAATATGCTAATATTCGTAGTAGATACTACTCGTACATTACACTTCAGCCAGGCCAAGGCTCATTTTATAGGCATCAGTGCTGCTTGCAACAGACATCATTCATCCGGAAGATGGAAAGATATGCTTACAGTAACCATTGCGGAGAAAGCCTCCTCCTCCCACTCCATTTTACTTTATTATTCTAATAATAAGGTATTTTGACCGGTTTGGAAATAAATTTTTCCCCACTGAATTTTTGTTTTTACGCGTTTCATGACTAAAAAATATCTGTGAAAAAGTCGCATCTTTATCATTCTTAGGATAAGTTTGGGATGCATAGGAAGACAATACGCAGGTTACACTGGATGGGAAAAACCAAGTGAATGGGGGTTCTAAGGCAGGGCTATTGCGAAAACACTTAACAGCGATTAAGATCAAAAGTTTAAGATATTAACTGGACGAATACCTTTAAAACTTTTACCACCTCAAATATAAAAATGTTTTTTCAAACATTTTTACGACATGAATTATCACCAAACTATTAAAAGCTATCATTTTAAAATTGTGCACAAATAATTTAAAAAATATTCAAAACAAAGTTAAATCAAAAATTTTGAAATCCCTCTTGCCTTTCTATCCCCTCCCATACAAAAGAATGATTTCAAACAATTTCAACAAATCAACTAATAACGAATAAATTAAAAGTTACAAATTTGAAATTTTGTAGGAATACCTCTCAATACAAATGAAGTACTTTTGGCTGTTTTCCCCATTTCTTACCTATGGCCTTTTTACAGTAGTAAATCGCAGCAGTAGCTTTGTTCCTAAATATTAGGTTTCCAGTTCAGTATCCAAAATAAAACCCAGATACTTTCATTTTTCTACGAAACCAAGACTTGTACTATATAAGAACGGTCAACAAGAGTAATTTTGTGTTGCCAATTCACAATTGTGAATAGCAATAGCTCGGTTTTGTGTAGACTCACCCCCACTCTACATTCTCGAGCCCATTTAGAAAGTGTTGAGAAGGAACTTTGAATAACTTCGCGCACAATATTCTGGTGCTTACCAGAGATAGCTATAGTTCAATTCCCGGTTGACGTATACTTCCAGCACATTGCCTCCTTGGATACATCAGGGTTACCTCAATCTGCGAAAATGAAAATTCATAGATAGAGGAATGTTTGAAGGATTAAAAATCCTTCCATAATTGAAAAATAAAAGTTAATAAACCTGAAGATCAGAAGGCCAAGGCCCGATTTGGGCTGTTGTGCCACTGATAGAAGAAGAATCCTAGATGTCAGCATCAAATTAATCAGCATGCCAAGCGATGTATCCGTCTAGTGTGTATGGAGTCGTTTCAACCGATTTCTAGAGTCGCCCATTGGAGGCAGGAGTTCGTCCTTTTCTGGGGACGGAGCGACGGTTGAGCTAACCGGAAAGTGAGTGCTTAGGAGAAGATCAATAGTCTCGTCGCTCGAGCTGGTCCATGATCCGGCAGATTTCTTCATATGGCTGGGTATTGAAGAGGAGGAAGAAATAATTCTGCGAAAACTTGACGCTTCGGAAGTCTCTTCTACCATGGCACAAAAAAACCAGGATTCGCGATGCGCATTCTTCAATCTCCTTTTAAAATACGAAAAGCTTCCTTACAGGACCCCTAGGAGAACAGTCTTCCTCTAATTCCTGACCATCAGAGGGATGATGATTGCAGATCTTTCAGTCCCTAACTAAATACGCGGTATTCTCTCAGACTAGGATAATGTCTAAAACATTATATTCCTAATAACAAAGTGTACACTCTCCCATTCTGTTTCAGAGCAGAATGTTGCGGATTAAGAAGTAGTCAAGAAGCACCTCGCCTTTTCGTTAGTATTAAATCTGATAATGAAGTCAGCTCTAAGGCTCTGTACTTCAGCAATCAGACCTCTCAGAGCAGGTTTTCGCTTTTACTATAGTAGTTCGATAAGGTCTCAGCAGAGACCGAAACGTCACTCATAATAAAGCAAAGAATGTAAAATTCGGAAATCTTTTCTTTCAATTCGAAGTACACTTTGAAAACATTCACTAAACCATGTTCTATGTCACCGTACAAAATGTATTTAATGTATTGTAGATTTAATATGTGTACCAAAACTATCTAGAAAAATCTCTTAAAAATTAAATCAATTTATTCAATTAAAATTTATATTTTAGTACGTTCCATTCTTTTTAAATCAAATAATACCCATCGATATGTCTTTATGTACCATTAAAAAAAAACATGCTTTAAAAACTAAATTTTAAAAGTATTTTGAATTTTCGATAAAAAGAATACACATTTGCAATTATGTATATAAAGTAATCTTGCCAAATGAAAAGAACATCTAAGGAGTCATTTTTGGATATAAAGTACAATTGAATTCAACTTCACAATAGAACAGTCACATTTAATAAACATGGCTCCGATTCACGTTTATAAATCTGATGTCATCTACCCATCTTCAAAGATTTTTCTAGGATTACAATCAACAAACGCAAGGGGTTAAAACGCATTTTTCTGACACATCAATAATTTTACTGTCAATCACAAAGAATATTGTTTCAAAGACAACTTTGAAAATCTCATATTTTAATCTCTTTTTCCTCCAGAATTTTCTGAACAAAGAAAAAAATTCAGGCAGACATGCAACAAGATAAAATATATATATATTTTTAAAAAATCATTTTCCTGTCATACGAAGAAAAGACAATAGCTCCACTTCAGGACAACATTAAACTTCGCAAACCGACATTAAGCTGTTTTGCATTTTTATATTGTGCGGAGCCGCGTAATGAGATTTTTATACACAAACATGCTACTATGTTCATATGTTTGTTTGAATATGACGTGAAAGCCGAAACAATAGATTGGGGACACAACATTAAAAGCCGTTTGTGTCGAATAGTCCCCATACTCATACGTTTCTCATATATTTTCATACATGTTGGTATGTTTATGATCGCTAGGGGAAAGGATTTGATGTGTGCTACATGTGAAGTGTGAATTTGTCAATTGCTCACGTTAGAACAGCAACAATATAAGGACCTTAATGTCGAATCCTTTTCTTATCTGGTAGATAGGTGAGTATCATAAATTTTTGTTTCTATAATAATATTTTGCAGGTGAATAGATACAATGACACTGATACTAGTGGAACATTAAGACATGTTGTAAGCGCGCAAGATATATTTGTGAATTACTTTTGTTTTCAGTTTATTGCTTTTGTTCTTGAGGACATATCTTTAAATTCATCGAATAATAGAAGGAAATGTTATTATGAGAAGTGTTTTCAATTTATTTATGTACGTATAAAATGTATTGTATGTTGTACCTTTTCAATATAAAGAGGTTGTTTATACTCTAGATGAAATCTGATGTTTACAAATTGCCCAGTTTGTATGGAAGGTGGTAGAAGGAATAGGAGTTCTTAGTGAGTTTTTCAGAAATAACTATAAACATCATGTATTTGACATGTTTTCAATCGCAGATCAATAGCATTCAAACATTTCAGGAAAATCTACTTTTTGTAAAGTTGTGAAATTGTGTCATATTGTATGGGAAGGGGTTGAAGGAGTGAATCTAATCATGTAATTTTTTTTGGTCTTACTAATAATTCTAAATAAATATTTAGTCCATAATTTCAGGTGGATAAATTTTATACGTACTTAGTAAATTTGTAGAGCCCAAACATATAATACTCTAGATTAAATGAGAAAGAGTTTAATGTACCGAAAAATGTTTAATGTGTCACCTCAAATTCATTCGAATAGTGAATAGTGACTTTTGTATGAGAGGTGGTAGAAGCAGAGGAGGAGGTTTTTTTGATTTGGCATGCAAAATGTTTCGTGCTCCAAAGTCCAAAGTCTGTAGCTTCCATAATTCTCGATGAAATTGAACACTTTTTTTCTGAATTTATGGCATTTGTATGGGAAGTAGCAGATCTCCACCATAGACGGTCCCAAGCCCGGTTTGAGAAAGAGGAGGGAACATGGAGTTAACCTGAATGGCCAGTAACACCAGTGCGTCTCAGGAAATAGGCAAAAATATGACATAGTTGGACTCGCAGCATAGCTGTGAGAACTCCAGCATGTCATATTTAGCTCAAAACTCCCACCCTTTTTCTACTGGGGTGTAATAAATAAGTAGGACCGGTCCTCCAGGTCGTGGGTTGGGCGCGGTGCCGACAACGCATCACCGGAAAAAAAACACTGTCCAGAAATCTGAAAAACAGCCTCGGAAAGGATGGACTCAACAGCACTACTCTATTGGATCTTGGAATGTTCGATCCTTATTTAGGACAGGAGCTCTGAAAGAGTTCATCGAAGAAGTGGCAAAACACAACATCAACATAACTGCCATCCAAGAAACGATATGACTCGGTAACGAAATCATGGACATGAGATCACACACAATCTATCCAAGTGGAAAATTGTCGGGAAGCAGAAAGTTTGGAGACACTTTTGTCGTTGACAAAAAATTTGAACAGCGGGTCACGAGCTTCAGACCAGTAAGTGAAAGATCGTGTGCAATCCGAATAAAGACTAAATTTTTCAACACTTGGTTGATCAACGTTCATGCACTAATAGAAGACAAGTACGATATAACTAAAGACGAATTTTATGCCACCCTAGAGACAACCTATGATTCACTGCCCTCGAATGACCTAAAAATTGTCTTAGGGGATTTTAATGAAAAAGTCGAAAAGGAGGAGGCTCATAGAGAACAACAGGAGGGCACAGTCTCCATGACATTTTGCTGGATGTGTTAATATTTTTATTATAAACTTTTAATTCAGCAAATATTTTATTATGATAATTTATTATTTTTATTTATCACATATAATTAATTAAACAACACAATATTTGATATTTTAATTGAACACTGCAATATATATTTTTGTTACACATTATTATTAATAATTACTTATTTTTCTTTTTGTATATTTTATTTATGAATATTTAAAATTAATAGCAACGTTTTATTTTTAATGTCTAACTAGCAATCAATTTATTTTTCATCCGATTTTCTATTTTCGACTGATTTCATATCTATATAATTTTTAATTTTTTAATTTTCGAAAACAAAAGTTACTAATTCGAAAATTTCTCGTTAATAAAAATCAAAGTGATTTTTATCAACAAGTGAATTTATAAATGTGTTGGAGCACCACATACCCCCCTCCTAGAGAAGGTTATGAACCTTCTTGGTACATCTATTAATTAAACAAGTTTTGTCCGTGGAGCGAAATGTTTGAATTTCCGATTTACCGAAAGTTATTTTCTTGTGAATCATCGCTAGATTGATTTGTTCAGAAGAGCTTTTGTAACATGGTTTAAGCCTATCAATTGACACTGTTGTTGATTTCTCTTTTACCTTGACTACAAAATATTTTTTGTGTCTTTGAAGAACTTCAAAGGGTCCTTCATAAGGAGTTTGTAAACCAGTTCGAACTGTATCGGTTCTAATAAAAACATGGCTGCAAGTTTGGAGGTCTTTAAAAATGAAAGGGGTTTCATGATTATGTCTTGAAGGAGGCTGAGGCTTGATGTTATTAATGCGATCTCGAAGAATTTCGACAAATTCGCTTGCGGATGCATTTTGATTTTGAACGGTTTGATTAACAAAATCATAAGGAAGTCTGATATTTTGACCATAAAGTAATTCGGCTGGAGTCGCGTTAGCATCATCGCGAACTATCGTACGCAAACCAAGAAGGATTAAAGGAAGTCTGTCCGACCAACTGTCATTTGGTTTGCATAATATTGCTTCCTTAAAAACCCTATGCCATCTCTCAAGCATTCCATTAGCTTTTGGGTTGTAAGCTGTCGTTCTACAACGTTTGAAACCAATCATTTTTCCTAATTCAGTAAACAATCGTGACTCGAATTGAGCGCCTTGATCTGTAATGATTGAAACTGGAGCTCCATAACGTGGTATGTACTCTTTGAAAATAGTATTAGCGACTGTTTTTGCATGAATATCATGAATTGGATATGCTTCTGGCCATCTAGTGAAGCGATCAATGACTGTTAGACAGTATCTATAGCCGTTTGAAATTGGAAGAGGACCAACCAGATCGATATGAATAGTATTGAATTTTTCTGAAATTGGTTCAAAGTGGCCAAGCGGACTTTTCACATGTCGTGAAACTTTAGCTTTTTGACAAGCAATGCATTCTCTAGTCCAGTTACGGCTGTCTTTATTGATTGAGGGCCAAATAAATTTACTCCTCATTAGTTTTACAGTAGCCTTAATTCCTGGATGAGACAAATCGTGAACTTTACGAAAGACATTGAAGCGTAAATTTGTAGGAATATACGGCCTTAATTGTTGTCTAGATGAGTCGCACCAAAGGGGATAAGTTGTGTTTTCAATTGAAACAGGAATGAAGTTAAGGCTGGGTATAGTTTTGGCTTTGGTTAATTCAAAATCTATTGCTTGAGCATTAGCAATTTCTGCATAATCTATGGTTGTAGGAAGATTAAGTATCTCGATTCTTGATAACGTATCAGCAACTATGTTGTCTTTTCCAGAAACATGTCGAATATCCGATGTGAATTGGCTGATAAAATCAAGATGTCTTAGTTGTCGAGGTGAAGCTTTTTCCGGATTTTGTTTTAACGTGAAAATTAACGGCTTATGGTCAGTAAACAAGATAAAGTTTCTGCCTTCAAGCATGTATTTAAAATGTTTTATTGATACATAGGCCGCTAATAACTCTCTGTCGTAAGCACTATATTTCCTTTGAGCGGAGGATAGTTTTTTAGAGAAAAAGGCTAAAGGTTTCCAGTCTTCAGAATGTCGCTGTTGAAGTACAGCTCCTATAGCGGTGTCCGATGCATCTACTGCTAAAGATAATGTTGAAAATGACGATGGAAAAACTAGTGTAGTGGCATGAGCCAGTTGTTCTTTGCAACTGTTGAAGGCTTCGATAGAAGTTTTCGACCACTGAAGTTCTGTCTTGTCATTTTTCTTTTTACTGCCATTAGTGAAGCTGTCCAATGTGGATTGTGCTTCAGCAGCGTGTGGAATGAAACGTCGATAAAAGTTGAGCATCCCAAGGAAACGTCTAATATCTTTAACTGTAGTTGGTCGAGGATAATTTAAAATAGCTTCAACTCGAGAAGCGATTGGTTTGAATCCAAATTCGTCAATCGTATGACCAAGGAAATCAACCAATGATTTAAGGAATGAGCATTTATTTTGATTAATTATCAAGTTATGTGAGTTTAGTCGCTCGAATAACATATCTAAATGTTTTAGATGTTCACTTTCTGACTTTGAAGCGATTAGGATGTCGTCAATATAGACGAAACAGAAATCAAAATCCTTCAAAATGGAAAAGATAAAGCGTTGGAAAGTTTGCGCTGCATTACGCAATCCAAAAGTCATTCTCATAAATTCGTATAACCCAAAAGGTGTTGTAATCGCTGTTTTTGGGATGTCTTCGTCTCGGATGGGTATCTGGTGATACGCTTTTTCAAGATCAATAGTTGAAAAAACTTTACATCCTTCTAATTGCTGGCTAAAGTCTTGAATGTGAGGGATTGGATAGGTATCAGGTGTGGTTATCGCATTAAGAGCTCGATAATCTCCACAAGGTCTCCAAGTACCATCACTTTTCTTAACCATATGCAGAGGTGATGCCCATGGGCTATCAGAAGGTCTGCAAATACCGCGTTCAATCATTCGATCAAACTCGGCTCGAGCAATTTTTAACTTAATTGGATCTAGACGACGTGGTCTAGCAAAAACGGGGCGATCTTCAGTAACGATAAAATGTTGTACTGTGCTCAATTTTAAGTTACTGTAGTTTAAAGATCGACGAACGTTTTCATATTTTGATAAAATTTGCTCAACTTTAGTATTTAAAATTGAGGTCGATAAAACAGATAGGGAAGAAGATGGTCCCTTGACTAAAGAGCCGGTTGTAGAGATAATTCGCGAAAGTGGGTCAATGAGACATTTTTGACGAATATCTACAATTAAACCATGGAATTTAAGAAAGTCCGCACCAAGGATAGGTTTTTCTACGTCAGCTACAATGAATTTCCATCTAAAAACTCTTCGTAACTGAAGAGAAATTTCAATTTCTTTGAACCCATAAGTTTTAATGTTGGTTGAATTAGCCGCTGTTAATACTAATGAGTTGTCACAAGTTAAATCAGCAAACGCTGTGACTGGAAGGGCTGAAATGTCAGCACCGGTATCGATGAGAAAACTAAAATTCGATAATTTGTCAAAAATAAATAGACGACTTGAAGTAGTTAAATTGTCGGTTGTCGTCATTACCGACAATTTACTTAGTTTTTTGTTGACTTAAAGGAACATGGTTGTCGACATTTAGTCGCGTTAACACCAAACTTTCGATGATAATAACATAAATCGGTATTATCACGAGATTTACTTCGTGATCGCGAACGATTCCTAAAATATGAACGACTTTGTCTGGCAAAATGGTTTTGCCTTTCAAACAAAGTTTCAATTTGTTTAGTCAATAATGACATTTGATGAAGGATTGTGTTCTCGAATGCTAAACGATCAGTTCCTCTATTGTTGTCATTAGAATGTGATACGCCTGAAACATTGAAAGAGAAACCAAGGGAACTTTCAAAAACACGATCTGCCAGAATACTTAATTCATTCAATGGCACATTTGCAACGGCTAAAATTGATTGTACACTTTGAGGAAGTTTAGTTAACCAAAGTTTCTTTAAAAGAGAATCACCAACTGAATTTCCAGCTAGTGATTTCATTTTAGCTAATAAAGTAGATGGCTTATCATCACCAATATCAAGGCCATTTAATAATTTATGAAGTTTACGATCTTCAGATTCACCAAATCTAGCGATGATCGTTGCCTTTAAATCGGAATAAGGTGTTTCTGAAGAAGTATTTGCGATGATATCTAAAACCTTATCACATTCATCTTGGGTCAACATGCTTATCGTGTGAGTAAATTTCGTAGTTTCGGACGATATGCCTGCTGACCTGAACTGAATTTCCAAGGCATTGAACCATGCCACTGGATTTCTTTTCCAAAAAGATATTTTTTGTACAGCAACAGATGACATATTAAAATCACCTAATCCCTGAAATGGATTAGGTGCGTCCAAATTAGGAAAAGGTGGGGCATGTGGTGCAATTCCATTATTATTTTCCATATTGAAATGAAAAAATATTTGAAAATTTTGACGAAGAATGAAAACTTTCGAAAAATCGAATTGATGAGACAGAACAACTTGAGTATTAATAAGAAAAATATCTAAAATAACTTAATAACTTATAATAAATACTACGTATCTGCAATAATCTTGTCTTCTATTATTTTTGAGTTGACTCTTGTATCGGTTCCTTGTATTTCACTATGGATTCGTTTAATTCCAGTTAATTCTTTATAATTATATATTTATTATTCTTGCTGCTTTGCTGTTGCCGCTATTGCTGTTGCTGATGCCGCTGTTGCTGATGCTGTTATTGCTGTTGTCGCTATTGCTGTTGCTGATGCCGCTGTTGCTGATGCTGCTATTGCTGTTGTCGCTATTGCTACTGCTGTTGCCGCTGTTGCAGTTGCCGTTGTTGTTGTTGCTATTGCTGTTGCTGCTGCTGTTAGTGTTACTACTGCCACTGTTGCTGTTGCCGTTGTTGCTGTTTATGATTCTTCTTAATTACAAAGAGCATCAAAAAGTTCCTTCAAAAAATTTGGATCTCGGCCGATGTTTTAGATAATTATGCCTGGGCTTCTCTATTTTCTTGTTATTATTATGGTGAAATACGACGATGTTGATGCGAATCTGAATATTTCGACTATCGATCCAATGTTTATGTGCAATCGAATAAACTTATGCTCTTTATATTTATCAGGCGTGTCGCCTGTCGGGGTCACCAATTATTTGCTGGATGTGTTAATATTTTTATTATAAACTTTTAATTCAGCAAATATTTTATTATGATAATTTATTATTTTTATTTATCACATATAATTAATTAAACAACACAATATTTGATATTTTAATTGAACACTGCAATATATATTTTTGTTACACATTATTATTAATAATTACTTATTTTTCTTTTTGTATATTTTATTTATGAATATTTAAAATTAATAGCAACGTTTTATTTTTAATGTCTAACTAGCAATCAATTTATTTTTCATCCGATTTTCTATTTTCGACTGATTTCATATCTATATAATTTTTAATTTTTTAATTTTCGAAAACAAAAGTTACTAATTCGAAAATTTCTCGTTAATAAAAATCAAAGTGATTTTTATCAACAAGTGAATTTATAAATGTGTTGGAGCACCACAACATAACCAACGACAATGGCCAATATCGCAAGCAGCAAAAATATCATACTAAGCTCTACGTGCTTCTCACATCGCGATATTCACAAACGAACGTGGGCATCACCAGATGGTCACACTTTCAACCAAATAGACCACGTTCTAATTGAGAAAAGGGCTGCTTCCAGCATACTTGATGTACGAACTCTTCGCGGTGCGAAATGTGACTCCAAAAAAGAAAGATATTACGAGCTTAGGCGATATGCAAAAAATACCTGCAGACGAAAACAAAGGAAGTACCATAATGACAAAATACGAAAAATGGACGACGACATGAGAAAAAATAAAATGCGGGAGATGCATACGCAATAGTAAAAGACTTAAAAAAGGGATATAAGCCAAAAACCAGTCTCTGCAAAGACGCAGAGAGCAACATCATCAGCGACACACAAAAAATTAAAAGAAGATGGGCTTCCTACTTTGAACATCTTTTGAATCCCACACCATTAGCACCGATCACGACAGACAACATTCCAATTGAAGCCTCAACTGACGAAGATGAACAATCATCGACACAACCCACGCTTGCTGAAATCAAAGCAGCCCTATGTGACCAAAAACTAAACAAAGCGCCGCGAATTGACGAAATACCAATTGAACTTCTGAAAAACGGTGGAAATTGTGTCGCTGAAATACTGCACAACATGATATGCAAAATTTGGACATAGGAAATCATACCCGACGATTGGCGAAAAAGCATTATATGTCCAATTTACAAGAAAGGAGACAAACTCTGCTGTGAGAATTACAGAGGAATATCATTGTTGTGTACGTCCTATAAAATACTGATAAAAATAATTGAATCGTCTTAAGCCCTATGCTAATCAAATAATTGGCGAATACCAAGGCGGATTCAGAACCGGACGATCTACAACAGACCAGATATTCTCGGTAAAACAGGTGCTTGAGAAATGCTGGGAATATAACACAGACGTGCACCAAATCTTCGTAGATTTTAAACAAGCATACGACAATATCGACAGGAGCGTACTGTACCAAATCATGCTTGACTTTGGAATTCCTCCAAAACTAATCTGACTAACAAGACTCACAATGACGAACACTGAATCCCAAGTGAGAATACAAACCGATTCCACAACCAGCTTTCGAACGGAATGTGGTTTAAAGCAGAAAGATGGTCTAGCTCCCATGCTTTTCAACTTAGCACTAGAGTATGTCGTCCGAAAAATCCCAGTCGACACCAACGAGACACAACTATTAAAGTCCACCCAACTAGTAGCATACGCTGACGACATTAACATCCAAGCAAGATCCTTCCCTAGTGCTAAGGAGGTATTTGTCAATCTTGACTCCGCCGCAAAAGAAGTCGGGTTGCGCATTAACGAAATCAAAACAAAAGTAATGACGCAAACAAGTAGGAGAGCGCCAATCAGACAAAACATAACAATTGCGGAATATAGTTTGGAGAGTGTGGACAGTTTCATATATCTTGGGGCTAATCTAACAAAGGGCGGTAATGAAACAGACGAAATCAAACGACGGATAATACTTGCAAATAAGACGTATTATTCGGTACTTCCAATAATGAAATCCAAGAAAGTGCACAGGAACAATAAGCTGCGGATTTATAAAACTATTATACGACCTGTGCTCTGTTATGGCAGCGAGACGTGGACATTAACGCGAACTTCCGAAAAAGCAGTTAACACATTCGAAAGAAAGGTCCTCCGAAGAATTTTGGGACCTGTGAAGGAAGGAACGGAATGGCGAATAAGATACAACCATGAGTTGTATCAACTCTACGACGAGCCAGAAGCTTCAACGTTCATCAAGCTACGTAAACTGCAGTGGGCTGGCCATGTAGAGCGAATGGAAGACAGAAGAATCCCCAAACGTGCTCTTAAAGGCAAAACGAGTGGTAACCGGCCAGTAGGCAAACCACGCAAGCGATGGGAAGACTCGGTTGATGAAGACAGCAAAGCCATTTTAAAAATTAGCAGCTGGAGGACGCGGTCTTTGGATCGAGACGATTGGAGGCGACGACTTCAGGAGGCCAGGGCCCGATTTGGGCTGTCGCGCCATTGATGATGATACGACAATATCGACAGGAGCGTACTGTACCAAATCATGCTTGACTTTGGAATTCCTCCAAAACTAATCTGACTAACAAGACTCACAATGACGAACACTGAATCCCAAGTGAGAATACAAACCGATTCCACAACCAGCTTTCGAACGGAATGTGGTTTAAAGCAGAAAGATGGTCTAGCTCCCATGCTTTTCAACTTAGCACTAGAGTATGTCGTCCGAAAAATCCCAGTCGACACCAACGAGACACAACTATTAAAGTCCACCCAACTAGTAGCATACGCTGACGACATTAACATCCAAGCAAGATCCTTCCCTAGTGCTAAGGAGGTATTTGTCAATCTTGACTCCGCCGCAAAAGAAGTCGGGTTGCGCATTAACGAAATCAAAACAAAAGTAATGACGCAAACAAGTAGGAGAGCGCCAATCAGACAAAACATAACAATTGCGGAATATAGTTTGGAGAGTGTGGACAGTTTCATATATCTTGGGGCTAATCTAACAAAGGGCGGTAATGAAACAGACGAAATCAAACGACGGATAATACTTGCAAATAAGACGTATTATTCGGTACTTCCAATAATGAAATCCAAGAAAGTGCACAGGAACAATAAGCTGCGGATATTTAAAACTATTATACGACCTGTGCTCTGTTACGGCAGCGAGACGTGGACATTAACACGAACTTCCGAAAAAGCAGTTAACGCATTTGAAAGAAAGGTCCTCCAAAGAATTTTGGGACCTGTGAAGGAAGGAACGGAATGGCGAATAAGATACAACCATGAGTTGTATCAACTCTACGACGAGCCAGAAGCTTCGACGTTCATCAAGCTACGTAAACTGCAGTGGGCTGGCCATGTAGAGCGAATAGAAGACAGAAGAATCCCCAAACGTGCTCTGAAAGGCAAAGCGAGTGGTAACCGGCCAGTACACAAGCCACGCAAGCGATGGGAAAACTCGGTTGATGAAGATAGCAGCTAGAGGACGCGGTCTTTGGATCGAGACGATTAGAGGCGACGACTTCAGGAGGCCAATGCCCGATTTGGGCTGTCGCGCCATTGATGATGATGGGAGGTAGCAGAGAAAGTGGGAGGTTTTGGATGAATTTGGATCTGCTTATCAACATCCAAAATACATTGCTTTGTTACAATTTTAAAATCTATACCTCCCATATGTTCAAAGGAGAAATACTTTTCTTGAATTTCCAATACAAAAATTTGTGTGGGAGGTGGTAGAAAGAGTGAAGCGAAGTTCATATTTTTTTTAGCATTTATTGCAATTATTAAGGGACAAATTTTGCCAAAATTTTTAAGTTTGAACTTTTTCTAGTTTCAATGAAAATCGATTAAATGCATTTACCAAAATTGTACATTTGTATGGGAGGGTGTAGAAGGAGTATTCGAATCAAAAACAAATTCTTTGACATCAATAATATTTGTAATAGTATACTTTTTTCAAAATTTTAAGTTGATAGCTTTGACGGTTTTGGAGAAAAATAATTTAATTGAAATTTCGTGAAATTCGTATGGGGTAGAGTAGAAAGAGTTAGGTAAAGTTAATAGTTTTTCCAAAATTGGTTGCAATTGTAATAAAATTAATTATGACAAAAATTGGTTCTTTTAGCTTTGCTAGTTGCAATGCAAACCGAATAAATGCATTTTTGAAAATTGTTCATTTATATTGGAGGGGGTAGAAGGAGTAAAGGAATAAGATTAATATTTTTTGACGTCAATGATATTTGCATACTATGACCTAATTTTAAAGTCAATGGCTATAATCGCTTCGGGGGAAAATATATTTCTGTAAATTTCGAAATTTCATGAAATTTGTATGGGAGGGGGTAGAAGAAGTGGGTTGATGTGGCCCGTTAACGAGTTTAAATTTACCTTTTTGCCAGAAGTGATGTATGAAAAATTTTAGTACGACAGACCAAAGCTTTCGAGAGTTATGTTGCAGACAGACGGACAGGTGGACATGTCACTCGGAGTCGAGATTTTTGAGCGACAACAAATATTTCTGTACCCTTGGCGACTTGCGGGCATTATTTCTTAGCGTTACAAACGGTAAGACAAACACAATATACTCTCCGATTTCATCTAGATTGTAAAAACAATGAACGACTAGTAACACCAATATCTAGAGGAGACCAACGTAATAAATAAAGCACAATATGGATTCATTAAAAAATCAAATACTAATACAGCATTATTTGACTTTATAACATCAATGCAAAATGAACAAGAAACACATAAATAAAATAAGGATGAATGGTAAATTGTACAAATACGCTGATGATATAGCACTAGCATTGGATGGACCTAAATAAATTGACCGAAAACATAATAATAATCAACCCAAAATTAATTAGAACACAAATAACAATTAAATACAAAGGAGAAATTATAGAACATGTAAAGACATTAAAATATCTTTGATTAACATTTCATTAAAAACTGAACTAGAAAGAACATGTAAAAAATATAAAAAAACAAGTCATCTACTATAGCAGGAATATTCAGACAAATAAGCAAACTTTTACCTGAAAGATTAAAAATATCAACATTTTACTCATTATTTCATAGTAGAATATCTTATGGTCATTTTCATTTACTAAATAAGACCTAAGCAAGATACAAATAATTCAAAACAAAGCGATTAAAGACCTATTTCATTACAAGAGACTAGAACGTACTAACACTATACATGCAGAAAAACTAATATAGGGTGGTCCAACCATAATGCACGATGTTAATTGTAAGTCACACCTTGACGTCAAGGCTTTCGCCCAACTTAATTTGACATTCTTTTGTTTCAGTGTTTGAAAAATTCAACCATGAGAGGTACACAATTGAGCAGTGCGTTAAGGTTATTGAAGCCTTTTACGAAGTGAATGGTGACTTTACAAATAAAACCATCTTCAGCGACGAGGCACACTTTCACCTCAGTGGATTCGTTAACAAGCAGAATTGCCGCATTTGGGCAAATGAGAATCCACGAGTGATTGTTGAAAAGCTGATGCATCCACAAAGAGTGACTGTTTGGTGCGGTTTATGGGCTGGCGGCGTCATCGGGCCGTACTTCTTCGAAAATGAGGACGGCCAAGCAGTTACCGTGAATGGTGTTCGCTATCGCGAGATGATAACGGACTTCTTATGGCTTATACTTTCGATTCGTTAGACAACAGCAATCTTGATAGTATATCAGGTAAGCGAGCTTCAAATGACATAAATTTGGAAACTTTAAGCCACAAATTGGATGAAGTTTTATCATATCAGTCTAAGCTGGAAGAAAAAATTACCTTTCTCCAACGTGCAATTGAGGACTATAAATGTCTTGCTGAAGATTTACAACAAGAGAATATCGCAATCCGAAACCAAAATGTCCAACTCGAAGCGGCCGTTAATGTTTTGGAGTACATTTAACCATTTAAGCCAATTTCGCATGAGAGAACCTTAAACACACTCAACTTTAGTAAAACCGATTCACTAAAACTACTTTACATAAATGCGAGAAGCCTGAATAACAAAGTTGCTGACATTGAATACATTATTAAATCGTCACCAAAGCGCATCCATGTTGTTGTAGTAGTAGAAACCTGGTTAAATACAGCCCAATCAAAACTTTTCTCTATCAATGAATACGCCAGTTATTTCACTTGCAGACCGAATAGGAAATCTGGAGGTGCTGCTATTCTCGTGCATAAAAATTTATGCCACAAGTTGATATTCGAGCACAGTGATGATCATGATAGTCGTATATCCGTTAATATTTCTTTTGGAAAAAAAGTACTGGACATTATCGGCATTTACCGCGAACCGCGCAGTAACATTTCAGACGTAAGCAAATTCCTGGATGACCTTACACTGTACTAGTAAACAGCAAAATACCAACACTAATTATTGGAGACTTGAATTTTGATTTGTTCGATACAACCAATAATAGTGTAAAACATAACAGGGCTACGATTGCGTGTAAAGCGCAATCTTACGATACTCTAGATGAAATAGAATTTTTTGTGATCCCAAGAAATTTTGTATGAGGAGTGTTAGAAGGGGTGATAGGATTGAACTAATTTTTTACCCCTCATGCTAAAGTAGCTATAAAAATGTTTTATATAAAATGCTTACACCAAAAATTGAATAGGAGCTGAGAAAATTAGTGTGTTAGATTTAGTGAAAATGTGCAGTTTGTATGGGAGGTGGTAGAAAGAGTGGGGGGATTTTAGTGATTTTTTCAGAAATAACTAAGAATATCATAAAATTGACATTTCTTAAATTTGAGACTGGTAGCATTCATACTTTTCAAGAAAATAGATTTTTTGTGAAGTTGTGAAACTGCGTCATATTGTATGGGAGGGGGTAGAAGCAATAAAGCTAATCAAACATTTTTTTTCTGATCTTAGTGATAATACTAAATAAGTATTTATTACGAAATATGAGCTCGATAAATGTTATATGTTCTGAGAAAATCGGCTTAGAGCATTTCATGAAAAAGTGCAGTTTGTATGGGAGGGGTTGGAAGGAAAGGGAGGACGCAAATAATTTTTACACAGTATATTGAAATTATTATAAAAGTAATATGTCCCGAAATTCAGACTAATAACTTTTATACTTTTCGAGAAAATCTATTTATAGTCGAATTGCGAAATTGTGTCATTTTGTATGGGAGGGGGTAGAAGGGGTGAAGCTAATCGTCTAATTTTTTTTAGCCTTACTAACAATTTTAAATAAATATTTAGTGCACAATTTCAGCTCGCTAAATTTTATACGCACTGAGTAAATTGACTTAGAGTAATTCATGATAAGTACAGTTTGTATGGGAGGTGGTAGAAGGAGGGGGCGGACACACATAATTTGTATACGGTAGATTGATATTATCATAAAAGTAATATATTCCAAATTTCAGGCCAATAGCTTTTATACTTTTCGAGCAGATCCGTTTATTGTCAAATTGCGCATTTGTGTCATTTTGTATGGGAGGGGGTAGAAGGGGTAGAGCGATTTGGCCCATTGACGAAATTGACCTTACTTTTTTGTCAAAAACGACGTGTACGAAATTTGAGCTTTCTAGCTCAACGCGTTCTCAAGCTAGAGAGCGAACGGACGGACGGACGGACGGACGGACATCCGGTTTTGAGATTTTTGAGTGATAATATTAATTTCTGTATTCATCATTTTTTTCTCCGAGCCTTATTTCTTGGCGTTACAAACTTTAGAGCAAACTTATAATACTCTCAGATTTCATCTAGAGTATAAAAATTACATAGATAAATTCACTTCTAACAACTTTCACGTCTGCAATACATCAAATGTCACCAGGGTACAATTTAATACCAACATTGACCACGTTCTGACTAATGATCTCACTCATAAAATTAATATCCAGCTAGTCCAGCATGAACTTTTTGACCATAAAATGCTTTTTACAGAAGTAGAAAATATTACAAGCAAACTTAACAAGAGAATTACTCATAACTAGCAGTACACAAGGACTAATATAAATAAATTAAAAGCCAACCTGGAGAGTAAACCGATATATTTAAACACTATTGAGACATCAACCGATATGCTTTCTTCTTTTACTGGCGATCTTCAAAATCGAATAAATGATTGCACAAGATATACCACTTCCACAAATAAAAATAAATATAGCAAGCCATGGATGGATGCAGAATTAACGAATTGTTTTACGGCCAGAAACTTCTGGTTCAACAAGTGGACTAAGGATAAAAATAATAGTTACCTGAAGAACGAGTATATTTATTGGAGAAACAGATCGACGAAGCTGAAGAGATCTAAACGAACTAAATACTTTAGCTCCAAATTCAAAGTCAGCCATCTCAATTGCAAAGCAACATGGAATATAATCAAAGAATGCATTTACGATAGTATCATCCCTGTAAACTCATCACCTTTATTCTGGAATGTAACGCATGCGGATTTGAAAGTCAATTTAGTAAACGAAATTAATAACCATTTCAGCAAGGCGGCAACTTACGTTATGCCAAGTATCTCTCAACTATTTTATGAACGCTATCAGACGCCAGCTTTGTTCTCCTTTGAACCAACGAGTGAAGAGGAAATTATAATGATAATTCGTCAACTCAAAAACACCAACTCAACAGGACATGACAACATTTCTATCAAAATGCTTAAAGAGTGCAAAGAGTGTCCAATTGCCACGATCATCAATGCTTCACTTGAGGAGGGATCAGTTCCTTCCTCCTTGAAGATAAGTAAAGTTATTCCTCTGTTGAAGTCTGGCTCCGTTAATGACTTTAACAACTATCGTCCTATCAGCATTTTATCAGCCTTAGACAAAATTTTGGAGATTACAGTAAAATCTCAATTACAAGAGTTTCTGACGCATAATAATATAATCTCCGACAAACAATATGGATTTAGAGCTAACTCCGACACAAAGGGAGCCTTATTTGATGTTGTCACGAAGCTGCAGTCATCATGTGATTGTGGTCAATATGCTGCTGCAGTTTTTATAGATCTCTCCAAAGCGTTCGACAGCGTTGACTATCAGATACTGCTCAAAAAAATTTCCGCTATTGGAATTAGAGGAGTCGCATATGCTTGGTTTAACAGCTACCTTACCTCGAGGTTTCAATATGTAGAGTTAGACAATATTAAAAGTTCTATGGTTGCTATTGAACGCGGCGTTCCTCAAGGAAGCGTTTTAGGACCGATCCTATATAATATTTATACTGATTCAATAACAAATATAGAATTAATCGGAGAAATTTCACTATATGCTGACGATATAACTTTATTGTATTCCGCAAAGGAACCAGAAACTTTGCAAAACCAAATAAATCAAGATTTGCATAAAATCAATAGCTGGACAGATAAGCACAAATTATGCGTAAATGCCACGAAAACCAAGTACATGCTCTTCAACAATTCAAACTCACACCAATTACACATAACTTACGGAAATAAAGCCATTGAAGAAGTCGAATATTTCAAATATTTAGGCATATATCTAGACTCGCAACTAAGCTGGGATGTTCACCACGAGACAAGGCATCAACTCGATTTTGGCAAAGTCAACTAACAACTATAATCAACTCTCAGAAGAAAAGAAAAATTACCGTCATAAATTTAAAGTAAAATTAAAAGAGCAACTCTTACAAAACTAATTTTTCAACTTAATTTTTCGATTCTCGTCATTTAAATAATTTAATTTATTTTACTATATTACTATTAGTTGTGTTTTATATTTATACCTTTCTTTTTTGTTAGTATATTCGTGTAACCATTTTTGTTGCTGCTTTTCGCTTTTGTTTTCGCTTTTTTTACTTATTAATTGTATTATAATTACTTACTATCCTTACGGGCCTCGCTCATGGGTATACTTATAATAAAATACTACATTCTACATTCAAATGCTCTAATTTAAGGAAAACTACGTTTAATTTCTTAGAAAATAATGAAAACTACAAGCTTGAAATTCAGCACGAAACACTTTGCATGCCACGTTCGGTGTCATATACGAAAATTATAAACCTACCCTTCTGAAAATATTTCGAATTTATTTAGGCGTAAAATTGAAATTTTTTTCCTTAGACTATTCGCGTTAAATATGACACTTAGCGAACGATTTATCTTTTTGACGAATACTTTTCCTTGAGTAGTTCATAGGGACATTATAAAACTCTTCTACATAGAAATAAATTATTACTACTTTCTTCACTATCATCAATACTATAATATCGTCTTGTGGTATGTATATCTCGGAACTTTGGATTTTTTTTCGAAAGAAAAGGCTGTGTCGAAGACGAACTTTCAACACTTTCGACCTCTTGGGACTTATTATATTACTTGGCAGGTCGTTTGGGTGGATGGTGTAAACAAAAGTCCTGAAAAGTTTTTTAATAACAATTTCATCGATGCCTTTCGACTGTTGTGAGGCATTTTTCGGTATCTTGTATACGTGGGATTGATGGGTGTTGATTTTTAGTTTCATGTGTTTTTTTTTTCAAGAAGATTTTTATTCTGAATTTTTCGAGGTAGGAAAATCCTTTTCGATTGTTTGCTAAAGCTTCGAAAAGGTATGGTTTTTGGGAAACAAGAACAGTGAAAAAAAACTTTTTCGATACATTTAAATTAAAAATTAAAGAGTATTTTCTTCATGTTGTCTATATCACCACATCACTTTTTTAAAAAAAAAAAAACTTATTTCGAAAGATATGCCCAAAAACCAATAAGGGTGAATCCAGTCTCTGAGATTTTTTTGTGATTGTATTAAGGTTATTTCTAGGTTTCCGCATTATCGAAAAGTTCCTTCGTTCGCCTTTGTTTGAGTTGCACGCAAAAGTTAGAAGAGACCTTACTGAGTGTTTTTCTTTACATTATTTTCTCCTGCCTTTCGTTTTTGTTTCCGTGTAAGACTTTCACGGGGTGAATGTGGGCCGTTTTGACAAAATTCCTTAAGAAGGTTAGGCGTCAATCAAAGACTTTTATCGTGTCCTATAGGTTCGGTTGAATTCGCTTTCTGAAATGTTTGAGTGGTAGTGGTTGTTAAAGGGTTAAGCGACGAAGGAGACGGCTGTTACATTGGGTCGAAGGGCTCAATCCAGCTTGGAATTCAATTTTCAAAGAGATTAACGTGATGTTATCGTATGACTCTTAGCACAAATCTTGGGAGAGTGATAAACATTCAAGAGAAGATAACAAAAAAAGCCATCCTTTCATATTGGTTATATTTTAGGGTTTTTGCTGTCGAAAGGATATAATAACTGTATTTTTTTTTTGCCGCATTGACTGTGATAAATCATTGGATCAAATAATTTGTAATTAAAATAAAAACATAACAGGACTACGATTGGGCGAAAACCTCAACCATGCGACAATCTAGATGAAAGATTTTTTTTTTATTTAAGGAAACTTTGTATGGGAAGTGGTAGAAGGGGTGATGGAATTGAACTATTTTTTTCAAATCATGCTAGAGTTGCTATCAAAATGTTTGATTGAAAATTTAAGCTTCAAAAATTTAACAGTTACTGAGAAAATTAGTATATTGGATTTAGTGAAATTTTGCAGTTTGTATGGGAGGTGGTAGAAGGAGTGGGGAATTTTTAATGACTTTCAGGAAACATCATTCAAATGAAATGGTTTAAATTGCATTCTCACTTTTCAAGAAAATCGACTTTTTGTGAAGTTGTGAATTGTCATATTGTATGGGAGGGAGTAAAAGGATTGCAACTATTTTTTTCGGTCTTACTAATAATTCTAAATAAATATTTCGTGTGCAATTTCAGCTCGATTAATTTTATACGTACTGAATAAATTTGTTGATAGTATTTCATGAAAAAGTGCAGTTTGAATGAGGGGTAATGAAAGAAGTGGGGGATTCAAATAGTTTTTATACAGTAGATTGATATCATCATAAAAATAATATGATCGGAATTTCCGATCAATAGCTTTGATACTTTTTGAGAAAATCCGATTATTGTAAAATTCCGTCATTGAGTCATTTTATATGGGAGGGCGTAGAACGGGTGGAGCGATTTGGCCCATTCACGAATTTGATCTCACTTTTTCACCATAAATAATGTGTCCAACATTTGAGCTCCATAGCTCAATGCGTTCTCAAGCTAAACAGCAAAGGGACGGATAGACGCAAATCCGCTTTCGAGATTTTTGAGCGACCACAAATTTTCCTGAACCCTTGGCGACTCTCTGCGAGCAGTATTGCTTGGCACTACAAACTTAAGAGTAAACTTATATATATTATATTATATACATTGTGACAAAAAAGTAAGGGCACTTTGTAATTAAAATTAGTCTGGGAAATGATATTTCAAAATTTTTGTTTTGGTTTGCCGGTAGAACTTAATTAGAATCCCAAAAATTAGGGCAGTCTGTTAATCAGTTTGTTTACAGCAGCTGATTGAATGGGTACACCTCAGCACCCATAGCGATTTTTACAATGGATAAAATTATGGAACAAAGAGTTTGTCTCAAATTACAATGAAAAACACGAGCTTTCGAGTAGTTCAATGCTTTTAAGGACGTTCGAGAGATCCTTAAGGACATGCCTCGTTCTGAACGACCTCTGACCTCTTCAACTGACGAACACATTTGAAAAGTGAAGGAAATGATGCTTGAAAATCGCCATACCAGTGTTAGGGAGATAGCAGGAGAGCTCGGCAGCTGTTGCGAGTCCGTACGTTCGATTTTGGTGGATTGTGAATGAATTTAAGGCTAAAATACAACGAATTCGATCAATCAACCACCGTATTCACCAGTTTTCATGTGTACTATCGAATGAAACCGCAGGGTGTTAGTTGTCGGATTACGTTTTACCAATTCATGCACCCATCTTTGGAGAATGGCGACTCCACGGAACTGAGCTAACCATCACCCTGTGGGATGGCGGCAGTATAATTCACCCACAGCCAGTCCTGCTTGCTCTAAAAATAATAAATGGACTCTCACTGGATCATGGGCTTATCACCCGTGATCTTAAAACCTAATTGATAAGAGAAACGGATACAGCGCCTTGGATGACAAATGAAAACGGACCATGATTGGCTTCTGAAAAGTTCGAACATTGAATGACAGAGGAAGAGCTGTGGTCACTCGGTCCTTGCACCGCCAATCAGTGATCGATCGTGAAATGGGCACTGTAACATCTAAATCTGGGACTTGACCGAGGTCAGGTGAACAGGATCTCCATTCTGCACGTGTGGAGTAAGCCAAAATGGCGTGGAGGTCGTCCTTACACCGAGAGCGATAAACAGTCTCATCAGCTGGGAATCAATCTCAGATAGGATTATCGCTGTCAGGCTCAGGCCCAGTGTCAGAAACGTTAATATTCTGCAGTGCTACCAACTAATACCGCAACACTTGTTGACAAAGAGGAGTTTTATAACCAACTGAGTGCCGTCTTTGATCGTGTTCCAAGAGGTGATATTATTATCATCTCAAGAGAAATGAACGCCCAGGTTGGCTTTGACAACACTGGACTAGAACACGACATGGCGAAGCGTAGGGATCCTTGGGTCAACACTTCACGACCTTAGATTAAGAGACCCGAAAACGGTGAATTATTTGTGGAGTTTTGTAGTACTCGGCAAATGGTCATCGAAGGGACCCTTTTTCCATACAAGAGTCACCATAAAACATCTTGGGTTTCCTCTGATGGTGTTACGCAGAACCAGATTGACCATTAGGCTCAAACTCGCCGAAGGGTAATATGTCTCCTCGATGTGCGAGCGAAACATGGAGCTGACGTGGGGAGCGATCACCACCTGATTGTTGCCTGCTTTAAATTGTGCACAGCTGCTATCCGACGACCACAAATTCTTCACATGAAGTGCAAGATTAATATGGATAGATTTATAGAAGCCACCATAAAGCGCGAGTACACCAACATTTTAGGTGAAAAGTCATTCACATTGGGCGAATATGAAATTCGCACACTGGACGTAAATTGGAAGGCAACCCGAAACACGTTTCTAACTAGTACTGAATAATCTGTGGGATATATGCAAAGCGGTGAGAAACGCTGAATGTCGCAAGACACATGGGACAAGGTGGCCGATCGGAAAAAAGGCAAATTGGCAATCATCTCTCAACCCGATGTTAACCAAAGAACACCCGAAACAGACGCGATGCTCATATACAGCTTAAAAGGCTGTTAGACGCGACAAGTGAAAGACCATTGCAGATCTGGCCAATAAGACAGAATCTGCGGCTTACCTTTGTGGCGATACGACGTCGTTGACACATTCCAGCGTTAATGACATCGGACCCAGATTTGCTTATCATACACAAGCAAACCGTCCTCTTTTCCATATCACCAGATATGCTGATCACGCACAAGCGGACCGTCCTTTTCTGCATATCGCCAGATATGCAACGAAGGGTATCAACTGGCATGCTCGACGACGCGTGCGATCAACTATTACTTTGTTGCTTATCGTGCACAAATAGAAACAAAGTACGTCAGCCAGACACGCCGCAGCGTCAGCAAAAAGACGCGGATTAAAAGCAGTCGCGCTGGTCTTTCGAATCCAGTCTCCAGTCTCAGCTTCAAGCTTCAGTTTTTCAGTAATCTTCAATTCTCGGTTTTAACGACGCGTCGAATTTTATGTATAAATAAATTATTGTTATTTTCTAAAATCGTGTCTTTTCCCCACCACCTCGGTCCGCGCTCCCAGGCCCAAACCCTACCTACTATTCGCAATCATGAAACAGTTGACGAACAGGAATTTCACCGCCAACCACCTGGTGAGAGATGTCAACGGAATAAGAGTGAACAGCAGTTGCGGCGATGAAAGAAATATTTCTCTGATATTTTAAGCATCTTGGCAGATGAAGATATTCTAGAAGCAGAACAACTACCAACCATCCAACTGCACCAATTCTTTATTAGAGACGATCTTCCAGCTAAAGAGGAGATAGTTCCCCCATTTGGTCAATGACGGGAAGAAAAGCCCCAGGTATAGATGGACTACCACACGAACTCCTCAAAGCGAACTCGGAAATAACAGCCGATATACTCCTCCCACTCTTTACTGAGGTGTAGAATGAAGGAAGATATCCAACTAAATGGAAGAAGGGCGTCATTGTAAAAATTCCGAAGGAGGACGACCTTCGGGAGTGTGGCAATTGGCGTGGTACATGTCTACTTTCTGCTGTATCGGAAATCATGGCTAAGGTAATTCTCAATAGGATTAGTGATGTTGTGGAGAGCTCTCTTGAAGTCTAGCAGGCCGGATTCGGTAAAGGGTCGTCTTGTACCGACCACACAAATACCCTACGGATAATATTGGAGCAGCCAGCCGAAATGGGTTCGCCACTACATCTCATGTTTATGGAGTTCAAGAAGGCTTTCGACAGCGTTAAGCGAGATTACATAAAGAATGCTTTGCGTAGGAGAGGTATTTCAGATAAGGTCATAGCTTTGGCTCAAGGATCCTATGAAGGTGCAAGGTGGAGAGCTGTCCGAGAGCTTTCCTGTGCGAACGCATGTCAGACAAGGCTTCATATTATCACCAGCCCTTTTTGTGGTACTAAAAAATGACATCTTGAAAGCTGCACTGGAAGTGGGTAAGATAAAGGTTTTCAATAGAGATTATTTAACATCTTAAGTCACCTTGATTACGCTGCTGACGTGTGTTTGCTTGCACATAACCATCCGCACTTAGAGTCAAATGTTCGCTCGTTGCGTTCTATATGCAAGACGAGATTGAAAATAAATGTGCATAAAACCAAGTACATGCACATGGGTTTGAACATAAGCACACGCAATGTTCTTAACGGACAAGATGTGGAAGAGGTGCAAGATTTTTGTTATCTCGGAAGCATTGTAAGCATGGACGGCGGAACTGAAAAGGATATTGAGGCTCGTCTAAATAAAGCTCGTCAGGCCTTCTGTATCTTTCCCCTTTCTGGAGATTAAGAAAGATCTTCCTTCGCACGAACCTGCGAGTTATTGACGCATGCGCCACATCCGTGTTGTTATATGATTGTACAACGTGGAAAGTTACCGTTCGACTTACCAGAAAACTACAAACTTTCGTGGCCTCCGACGCCTTTTAAAAATATTCTGGCCAGAAGTGATCTCCAACGACAAACTTTGAAGTACAACTGGACAGACCAAAATAGGCATTGAAATATGTAGGCGGAGGTGGCAGTGGATCCGCCACACTATGAAGAAATCAGAGCGAAACATCGCCAAACAGAACCAAAACATAGAAATGCGATTATCTCAACTGTTCTGTACAGATAGAAACCTGAAAATCGACATAAACATGCAGAGGTTTGTGAGTCCAACTTTAAAAATAATTTAATTCTTATAATTATTGGGATCCGAATAAGATAGCCCCGTCCTTTTCGGATCCAAATAAAAATAAATTGCCAACAAGTCGAGCGTAACTTTATTGTTCTCGAAACAAGTTGAGAATGCGTGAAAAGTCAATTTGCAGGTAAGATTGGTTAGGGAAGGCTAAGTGAAATGGGGTTCTAGGGCAAAACTGTTGTCAATTTAACACTTAATTGCAAATATGATCAATAGCTTTAGTCCATTGAATAAATATTTCATTCGTTAATTTATGCAAGTTTGGGTTTTTATGAATAGAGGGGGAGGGGTGATAGTAAGGGTGGGTGAATGTTTATAGCTTTTTAATTGATTGCTTGAATGACGGGCAATATTCTTTGTATAGAATGTGTTTCATAGACGAAATTGCATAGAATTTTCATAACATTCGGTGTATTTTACATTCACGAAACCGAACATTTGTATGGGAGGGGGTAGAGAAAGTAGGGGAATCGTAAAATTTGATATGCAGTTTTATTTCATTTCTCTTCTAAGGTGCTTGTACAAAATTTCAAGTTCGTAGCTTTTAATTTGTTGGTTATTAGTTGATTTAATGAAATTGGTCGAAATCTTACTTTTGTATGGGAGGGGGTAGAGGGACAAGCGCGATCTCAAAACTTTTGACGCAATTTCATTTCAACTATTATATTTAAAAGTTCTTATGCAAAATTTCAAATTGATAGCTTTTAATTGTTAGGTGTTAATGATTTCTTAAAAATGGTCGATAAAATTATTTTGTCAGGGGGGGAATAGAAGTATTAAAGGTATTCGACCAGTTAATATTTTATACTCTTAGGCATTTTTTTAAATGCATTACGAAAAATTTCAAGTTTCCACCTTAAAATTTCATTCAAAATTTGTCGATTTTTTTTGTTTTTTGATTTTCATGAAACACCTTGAGCACATTGGACCAGGGGAGTCGGTGCATAACAATTCTGGAACAAATTATTATTTTTTCTCTATGTATATCAAATAGATGTATCCACATGGAAAATTTAAACTTTATATCTTTCACTAGAGCCCTAAGAAAATCACTCAAAATTTTTTAATTTTTGGTTACGACTTTACTCCTCTTATACACTCAACTTCAAAAGTTTACCAAAATTTGAGATTATGTAGTTCTACAATATGTCAAATTTTCAGTTTGAAATATGTACTCAGTTTTGAGATATGATGGTTTGAAATTTTGGAAAGTGTACCATTTTTGAAATGCTTTTCATATAGCCCTACTACTATTATGTCCAAATGTTATATTTTTCTCATATTTCGCAAGTATAGTTTAATATATGTTCCAAGTTTCCATTGTATAGCGCAAGAACTAGCGAGATATTAATTTTTAAGTGTTTTCTTCTTAAAATAAACTGCCAACAAGTCGGGCGAAACTTTATTATTATTGGGACAAGTTGCGGATGCGTGGAAAGTCAATATGCATGTTAGAGTGGTTAGAGAAGACTAAGTGAAAGGGGGTTCTTGGGCAGGGCAATTGTCAATTTAACACTTTGCGGGAACGTTCAAAGGCTCCAGTACTTATAATCAATATTTCGTTCGTTTATTTATGCAAGTTTGAGTATTTATGAGGGGAGTGCTGAGGCGTGATGGTAAGAGTAGATGGATGTTAATAATTTTTTAATTGATTGCTTGAATCACGTCCAATATTCTCTGTATAGAATGTCAGTTTCATAGACGAAGTTGCATAGAATTTTCATAAAATTCGATGCACTTTACATTCACGAAACCGAAAATTTGTATGGGAGGTGGTAGAGAAGGTAGGGGAATCGTAAAATTTGATATGTAGTTTTATTTCGCTTCTCTTGTAAGGTGCTTGTATAAAATTTAAAGTTCGTAGCTTTTAGTTTGTTGGTTATTAGTTGATTTAATGAAATTGGTCGAAATCACAGTTTTGTATGGGAGGGGGTAGAAGGGCAAGCGCGATTTCAAAACTTTTAAAGCAACTTCATTTCAATTAGTTTTATAAGTTTTTATGCAAAATTTGAAATTGATAGCTTTTTAAGAGTTAGCTGATAACTGATTTCTTAAAAATGCTCGAAAAAATAATTTTGTATGGGAGGGGGTAGAGGAGGTAAGGGAAGAGTAAAATTTGTGAAACAATTTTCTTTCTTTTCTCATGTAAGGTGCTCGTAAAAAATTTCTAGTTCGTAGCTTTTAATTTGTTGGTTATTAGTTGATTTAATGAAATTGGTCGAAATCATACTTTTGTATGGGAGGGGGTAGAAGGGCAAGTCTGATTTCAAAACTTTTAACGTAATTTTATTTTCACTATTTTTTTAAGTTTTTGTGCAAACTTTCAAATTGATAGGTTTTAATAGTTAGGTGATAATTGATTTCTTAAAAATGGTCGAAAAAATTATTTTGTATGGGAGGGGGTAGAAGTTTTAAAGGTTTTCGACTAGTTAATATTTCATAAATTTAGGGATTTTTTTTAAATGCTTTTCGCAAATTTTCGAGTTTCTACCTTTAAATTTCATTCAAAAATTTTCAGTTTATGTGGTTTTTTCATTGCACATGAAACACCTTATGCACGGTAGACCAGGGGGGTCGGTGCATAACAATTGTGGAATTTTTATGATTTTTTCTGTATGTTCAACAAATAGATGTATCCACATGGAAAATTTAAATTTTGTGTCTTTCACCAGAGCCCTTAAAAAATAACTTAAAATTTTCGACATTTTTGGTTACCACCTCCCTCCCCTTACACCTCCCGACCCAAAATTTTTACAAAATTTAAAAACTTTTTAATTCTAAAATTTCACAAAATTTGAATTTTATATCTGCACTCAATTTTGAATAATAATGGTTTGAAATTTTGGAAAGTGCACCATTTTTGAAATGCACCCCATTTCCCCCACTACTATTTTGTCCAAATATTATATTTTTCTCGTATTTCTCTAGTATAGCTTAAGACAGGTTTTAAGATTCAATTACATAGCTTAATAAATAGCCGAGATATTGGTTTTCAAGTGTTTTTCTTTGCACCCCCCCTGACCCTCCCCCTTACAATAATTAGCTTTTGTCTAAACAGATTCTAGTGGATCAATATGCCAGCTTAACGATCTCAAAATATCAATTTGGTACGGTAAGTAATTTCGAAGATATAATCATTTGAAAAAAAAAATTCGGCCGACAATTGGTTCTTAGCCCCCCTTTTTGCACCCCAATGGATGTAACGCCAAGAATTTTCGCGCTATGGGTTTACCCAATGTAAACCCATAACTTATTTCATAGTTTAATTGTAACGCCAAGATTTTCGCGTTATGGGTTTACCCAATGTAAACCCATAACTTGTTACTTATTAACTGTAACAACAATAAACTCGGGCTATGGGTTTACTCAATGTAAACTCATAAAATAATGATGAGAAAGTTCTTGGTGAAACTTGAGTGGTTATGAATTTGCCCGTTGCAAACTCATAATCCGGGGAATTGGTTCGGCAGAGCCAACCAAGAAAATAATGGAACGAAAATCTTGAACTACCCAAGGTAGATTCGTCGTTTTCTAATTCCGTGAGAGTTATAACGTAACGTACGGGGAATTTACCCAATGTAAATTCTCAACGTAAACTTTGGTCAGAGAGTTTTGGGATTCACTGAGGATTTACCCTATGTAAATCCGCAGTGAACAAGAGTGGCGTCTTGGGCCTTGTCCGTGACCCAAGCGCGGACTAAAAGATCAGCGTTGTGCTTCAACGCTGTCGACTAAAAACGAGAGAGTTGTCCCAGCCTGGTCAGCTCTCATCGGAGCTAACCCCGTACACTCAAGGCCTTGTGGGGCCGGGGACGGGCTTGAATTCAATCTCGGACGGGGGGGGGGGAAGAGTAGTTGTCCTAGCCGGTCAGCTCCATTGGAGCTAACCCCGTACTCTCGGCCTTGTAGGGCCGTGGACGTGCTAGAATTTATTTAAGTCCCTGAAAAGAAGTCCACTCGTTAAGGGAACACTCACCTCCATTGTAATAAAAAAACTGAATTAATAAAAAAAACTGAATTCACTTTAAAAGTTTTATTCATTTCACTTTAACAGTTTATGGTTGTTTCCAATTTTTCACTCAAAACAGTCTTAACTGGCTAATTCTATCCTCACTTTCTAACAATGTCACTTTTACTTTGTAGTTAATTTAATATTATTTTTAAGTCAAGCGCTGGGGAGGCTTGGTTACTCTTCTTGCTAGCACTAGGTAGGCTTCAAGAAACAAGAGTGTAGCGCTTGAGAGGCTACTCAGACTAAGGCCCCGAACTCATATTGAGTTCTGGTATTTATACAAAATTCTTATGTACTATTTTCCTATATTCTTATTTCCTAGTTACCAATAACTGCATCGTCGTCGATAAATTATTATAAAATTTTTTAACACTTCGTCGTATGACCTTAAGTGTTCCAGTTTAAATTTTATTTTGTTTATAATATCAAAATACCATATAGTGCCGTAACACCAAATCGGCATTTCTTGTCATCGAACTTTTCTTCGCGTAATAATTTTAATTACCCAAAACATTGCCCGCTGCATTTCTTTGAGTCATAATTCATAGCCGAACCGCATTTCTATGTACGTATATCTACAAACCGATATACTTATTTTCACATGCGTTCATATGGCTAACAATTCATATGTCGGCTGCATGGGTACGCATATGTACATACATACCGACATACGTATCGCTCGTATGCGCTTGCCGTGATATATTTACATATCAATATGTTTGGTTGCATAGGCTTTGAATTGTTGTTGTCATTTCTTTTCGTCGAGCTAGAACATATCATCATTTTTTTTATTATTTGATATGCACCTCGACATTGAAATTTTCTGTTGATGTTTTGATCATATTCGGCTAGGTCAGGTTCTTTCTGTTCTACCGAATATGATATCTTTTTCTCATGATTATGACTCTGTGTGCACTTAGCTTTTCGAGCAATGTTTTTTGCGAATGCTCTGATGAAAAGATGACCAGATTTCGTGTCACAACAATGGATAAAAAAATTAAATTATTTTTAAAAGTTGTCCGACAAACAAAGAAAGGTAAAAATCAACATACTTATAGAACATAAGTATGTTGATTTTTACCTTTCTAGCTGTAACCATAGTTCAGATATTTGAATTCGTATTTTTTGGTTTAAGCGCTCCCCCCGCCTCCCCCTGAATCCGTACACCCCCCAAAATGGGTGTCCGCCTGAGATCCGTAACTATCTACAATCCCTTCAAAAATGAACTTTCTATCTTGAACGCTTTGGGAGTTAATGTGCGCTGAGCGTACACACCGACGTACGGCGGACGGCGTACAGACAGACGGATTTTTTTTTAGGCTAATTTAGTCATGAAACGCGAAAAAACAAAATTTCAGGGTAGCAAATTTTTTTTTTTCCAAGTCGAGCACAATACTTTATTATTAAAATAATAAAGTAAAATATTTCATTTGCTAACATTTTTTAAGGGAATACGTAGTGTGAGAAAAACACTCACGCGCGAGTTCTCAAGTCACAAAAATTGTGGCGTGAGTTCTCGAGGGTTTAAGACTCAGAAACGACAAAATACATCATATGTTACTGCGAAGAAGTAGCATAGAAAAGGCAAAATGTTCTAAGAAAATGTTTCCTCGCAACAGAATAACTAGGCAACATGGCTCTCTCAGATATATTTAAATTAGCCAAATCTATCAAGTTGTAGTAGGGTAAAGGAGTAATAAACGCAATAAACAATCAGGGCATTCACTCGTATTGAGGAAGGTTTCGCTGACATCTCTCAATTCTTTTTCGTCAACAAGGGGTAAGGCTTATTCGACAGGTCGTCAATGGCCATTCTATAGCCTTCTGAAGATGTATAATGAGCATTGCTGTAGTTCCGTCTTAAGTCGCGAGCTCTGCGAGTTTTTTTTTACAGAATGACCTATGTTATAAGTCTTTTAGGCCTTTATGTCCAATGCACGAACACAGTCATGAAGGGAAGGAATGGGATTGGGAAGGTAGGGGAAGAGGAGTGAGAACGACCGTAACGAGTGGAGAAGCTGGTATATTTTTCAGTTGTACTGGCTGCCCCTGACAAATATTTGCAGATGCTATGAGAGGCTAAAAAATAGAAAGCGAACAGATACCATCTATTGAGTATATCGAGTTGAGATAAAAGCGTTCCTGGTTGCCTCCCGCTTGGCATCCAGTGTGCATATTTCATCTTCACCCAATGTGGAAGACTTGTCACGTAGAATTTTGAAATAATCGAATTGTTTTCTGGGATTTTATCCACACTAAGCTCGCAGTTTATCTGAAGAGTTTATGGCCATCAGACAACTGCCGTGCGAAATCTTAAGCAGACAGTCATCAAGTGGTGATCGCTCCCTAGATAAGTTCCACGCTTCGCACGTACATCAAAGAAACATCATAATTTATCATAATAAAATTTTCAAATTACTTCAAATTTAAAAAAAATGCTACTTATTCATGCTATCTTTCTCAGTTCTGACTCGATTTAAACTTTGGCGTTTTCGAACTAATTACGAGTTATTACCTTTAATGAAAAAAGCTTTCAGCCGAATAACTTAAAAATATCTAGCAGTTATCGCAAATATTCCTTCCATTTTCTCTCATTTTTTCCTTTCTTCATTTCCTTAAATAATTATCATAAACGTTTCGAGTTGCTCGCCACTTATAAAACAATTATTTATCACTTGAGCAATGGTCAATGGAACCGTGAAGCAACAAAGATGACACTTACTTATCTTAAAATTCCACTCAAGTGGTCTCTGTCCCATCTGCATTTTCATTAAACCGACAAATTAAATTAGTTATGAAGCTCACGACCAGAATTGAAATTCGCCTGTAATTTAATTTAATGACGCGATAAGTTAAGTACATGGTAAGGAACTTAAGAGAGCCCGAAGGATCGCAGGTGTGTTATCCTTTCAAGAATAATGGCGAGAGAAAAGACTTTCTCTCTTCGCAACATTGAACTGACGAACGTCCGTGTATGCATTGCACTTAAGAGCTTCCACTTTTTGTTCAAAAGTACCAACGGCTAATTTAATTAATTCACTTCATCATCCTTGAAATGAATGGATGTACTTGAATTTTAACTTGACAAGTTCACGAATAAAAAAGAACTAGGAATTAGGACTTTTCCACTCAATGTATAAATTCAAGTAGAAATTTTCCAAGTGCTAATTCGCTGTCCTTTAATTGATTGACTGACTAACTTCGCTGACACGGTATGAATGGAAAGTTTCGAGCGAAAGTACACCTGTCTGTTGGCATTACGAAACACAATGCATAAGTTGATAAAAACCATGTCTGCACTCCAGAATTCCGAACTTCATAAAAGCTAAATCCATAGCGAATCCTTTTTCCTGACTGAAGTATCACTGAATACCAATCGCGCTAGCCGGACTCATCTTCGGCCAAAAACTACCCCTAAAACAAATCATCCACGGCATCCGCAATTCATAAATTAAAAATGTCGTACAGATGACACTGTGAAATTGTGTAAATGTGCAGCCCACTCAACTCAACTATTTGAATAAGGACGCCCGCAGTCGCGCCACCACCGAAATTCCCATTCATTTTCAGCATTTTTTGGGGTACCCAAGCGACCGGGTCGATTTTTAGTTAACCCTGGAGTATGTGAGTATGTGGGCGCCCGAAACTCATTGTCGGTTCGAGTATGTTTGCGGTTGAAGGTTCAAATGTAGTCACATATTCGAACGACCGATATATTTTGCGGTGACCCCTTTGAGGTAGGCACTCCCCAGACATTATTTGCTTTTATTGCACTGCAATGAACCCGTGTCGTTTTTCTTTCCCATCCCGGCATGAGCTTTGATACATGTGTGCGTTTTGCAGTCGCCAAAAACAATTCGTGTCGTTTAATAGTTTCGTTGTCGGTCGTTGCGAATGGCTATAGTCAGAATTCGATACAGGATGTATTTTTAAGTAATGAGTCGGAAACTTATTATACTCTAGATGGAATCTGAGAGTATTATAAGTTCGCTCTAAGGTTTGTAACGCCAAGAAATAAGGCTCGGAGAAAAAAATGAATGATACAGAAGTTAATATTATCACTCAAAAATCTCAAAACCGGATGTCCGTCCGTCCGTCCGTCCGTCTGTGCGCGCTCTAGCTTGAGAACGCGTTGAGCTAGAAAGCTCAAATTTTGTACACGTCGTTTTTGACGAAAAAGTAAGGTCAAGTTCGTGAACGGGCCAAATCGCTCCACCCCTTCTACCCCCTCCCATACAAAATGACACAATTGCGCAATTTGACAATAAACGGATTTGCTCAAAAAGTGTAAAAGCTATTGGCCTGAAATTCGGAATATATTACTTTTATAATAATATCAATCTACCATATAAAAATTATGCGTGTCCTCCTCCTCCTTCTACCACCTCCCATACAAACTGTACTTATCATGAATTACTCTAAGCCAATTTCCTCGGTGCTTATAAAATTCAGCGAGCTGAAATTGAGGACCAAATATTTATTTAAAATTGTTAGTAAGGTAAAAAAAAATTAGATGATTAGCTTCACCCCTTCTACCCCCTCCCATACAAAATGACACAATTTCGCAATTTGACAATAAATGGATTTACTCAAAAAGTATAAAAGCTATTGGTCTCAATTTTGGTATATATTACTTTTTTAATGATCTAAATCTACAGTAGAAAAATTATTTGTTTCCTCCCTTTACTTCCACCCCCTCCCATACAAACTACACTTTTTCCTGAAATGCTCTAAGCCGATTTTCTCAGAACTTATAACATTTGTTGAGCACATATTTTGTAATAAATATTTAATTAATATTATTACTAAGATGAAAAAAAAAATATTTGATTTGCTTCACTGCTTCTACCCCCTCCCATACAATATGACACAGTTTCACAACTTTACAAAAAATCGATTTTCTTGAAAAGTATGAATGGCACTAGTCTGAAATTTAAGGGATGCCAATTTTATAATATTCCTAGCTATTTCAGAAAAAATCATTAAAATCCCCCCACTCTTTCTACCCCCTCCCATACAAACTGCGCATTTTCACTAAATCTAACTCACTAATTTTCTCAGTTCCCATTCAATTTTTGGAGTAAGCATTTTGTATAAAACATTTTCATAGCTACTTTAGCATGATGGCGAAAAAATTAGTTCAATGCTATCATCCCTTCTAACACTCCCCATACAAAATTTCTTGGGATCACAAAAAATTCTATTCCATCTAGAGTATCGTAAGATTGCGCTTTACGCGCAATCGTAGCCCTGTTATGTTTAAAGATATAAGGATATTGTGAGTTTCATGGTTGTAAGTACGACAAAAAGATTTTTCTTAAAACGTGTCTGGACGATATCGCAGTTTGATATATTCAATATACCATACTCGATTTTTTCAACCCTGCTTTACCTTAATCTTTTCCCATGTTTGTTGTAATAATGATTTTTCTCTATAATCTATTTTGTGTTAATTGAGGAAAACCTGCATTAGAATCAAAACCACCAGAATTTAAAAGTAAAAAAGTAATCAAACTTTCTGTTTTTACTTTTGGTAAATCTACGCACGTACTTCAGCTATAGAATTAGCTGGCGACTCTTTCAGTCAACACATCACCCTCTAGCATGGTATCAACTTTAACCGAGTAGATCCCTCTGGTGCTCATATTTCATAAGAAATTGTCTGTTTATCCTTTACGAGCTATCTAAAATAAACACATAAACCCTACTTGCCCACTCTGCAATTGCCAAACAGTAGCAACTCCCCGTCATAAATACCCAACCGAAAAAACGGATGTAGTGAAACGGCTGGAAATATCCGGCTAAAAGTATCCAAAAACGAAGAGCGAAAGAAAAGCCACCGAAAACAACTCGACTAAGGATACGTGCATGTATATGAAAAAGAAGCGCTTCTCTGACGGCACAAGACTTCTCCGAACGATCTTCCAAATCACCGAACAAGTATTTTTCACATTCACAGGAGCAGCTTCGTCGATTCCGATAAGGACTGTAAGGAGTCACGAGCCCATCACAGCATACGGCACTGAGCCCCGAACAGCATTATCAGGCTCATATCGTCATATACGGAGCGCGCTCTGAAATATTCATGGTACCCGTCATATAGCAATAAAATGACAAACATGCGTGGAAATTTTTATAAGTCATCTACGACATCCTCACAGCCTTAACTCACTCCCGGTTGTGATCGGGGGTGAAAAAAGGGTTTCCATGCCCACTTCTGTTCCGTGTTAGACAATGTCGGTTTTCACTCCGGAATCCCGGAGTCCTTTGGCATAACGGACGCCTTCTTCTTCCTGCGATTCATCCCCTAGCTGGGGGCAGATGGGTCTTAGGTATGCCCGGCTCCTGACGGTGTGTGTATGTGATTTAAATCTGTTATGTCAAGAGGTCGGATGGCTTTGGCTTTGGCATTCGATAGCGTTCCCTTTAAGGCACTCTCGCATATTTTTTCCCACCAGTTCTCATGCCCTTTTGCCATCACCGACTTTGAATATTTTATTGTATATGCCCTTATGTGTATGAGCGTCAATGTAATTTCACTCTTTTCCGAGTTTCTTTTTATGTTTATTTGATTTTTTACTTTCGGGGGCTGAATGTCAGCTACGACCCACCCCCGGTCCTTATCGCACTCGTATTATTTCCGCATTTGAATGTTTAGTTTAGGAGTAGTTCGGTGTTGCGAGGGGGTTAGAATATATTTCGCCCGGAATTCCTTAACGAACGTACTAAGCGCCTTATGTCGGGGTTGATGTGTGGGGAGCGAGTCGTTCGGAATTGTTCACTCGATTTACATTTTATGCAAATGCCTTTCGGGGATGACTTTTTGCGGTAAGATTTGATGTCATCGGGTATTTTCGGTATTTATACTTGACTTGGTACCTTCTGAACAGGATTTCAGTTCTGATATGTCGGTTATACGAAGGATCAAGTCAATTATTGATATTGTTGGCGTGTAGAAAGGAGCATTTTGTGTATTTTTAATAGAGAGATTCTGGCCGATACGACGGTGTGAAGGATTTTTTCATTTATGAAAAATTTCGGCAAGTACTTCGAAATTTATAGTTTGTGCAATAAATTATGGCATTGTCGTGACAACTTTGAAAGTTAAACGAATGTATACATACATATCTCCACACTTAGAGGTCAAAGAAGTCCAGAGAAGTAAATCTATTGAGTGTCAGCATAACTGTAAGACTTGAAAGATACCGAAGGTCGTGGACCTCAACATAAAGACATGGAAATAATCTCAGAAAAGGCGGAGTTTGAATGATATCATAGTCATACTGTCAAAGAGTGAGAAGTACTTAGTGCATTTTCACTTTAAGTCAACATGAAAGCCAACATTTGAAGAAAGGACTACTATTCCAAAAAAAAAAATATTGGAAAGGCTGGACATTTCGGCTCGAACATTTTTTATTTAATTCACATAGTTCCAAGCGACATAATAAGTTCCCAGCAAACACACTCTACAGTTAGTGTGTAGCCTAGTGAATAGCGTGTTGGTCTGTAATACGAAGGTCGGGAGTTCAAGATCCGGGCGAGATATAATTCTAGCACACTGCTTGCGCGGGTATATCTTGATCATCTCAATCTGCGTATATGAAAATTCGTAGATAGAGGGCTGTGCGAAGTGCAAGCTTTCCACAATAAGAAATTTCTGACAAAAACTGTCGCGGGTGCCTTCATGATATAGGGGCTAACGCTCTACGCAATAAAGAAAAGATTCCAATGTGGCACTGACACCAATAAAAAAAAATAGAAAAAGCGACAAATGACGTATTGCATTAGTAATACGGCTTATTTTTGGCTTTCTCAGATTGTTCTTTTCAGATTTGCTTAAAAACGGAGCGGTATACTTTAATCTACTTTTACCTCGTTTGCAGCACACAATGCTTACAAAGAAGGAGCATCGCAAACCGCCCAGTCATGACCTTACACTCGCTATCAATAAATCGCCCTCCTCAGAGTAACACTAATTTCTTGTCTTAGCGAAAAATTACAAATTGCTTTTTAATAAATTGGTTATTTTTGAAATTTTATACTCGAGATAAAATCTGAGAGTGTATTGTTTTTATCTTAGCGTTTGTGAGGCTTAGAAAAAATGTTCGCATAAGATCGCCATTAGTGTGGAAATATTTGCTGTCACACGAAAACCCTAATTCCGTGTGACCGCCTGTCTACAACATAACTCTCGAACGCTCCAAGCGATTGAGCTGATTATACTCTAGATGGAATCTGAGAGTGTTATAAGTTTGCTCTCAAGTTTGTAACGCGAAGAAATAATGCTCGCACAGAGGCCCCAAGGGTACAGAAATATTTGTTGTCCAGAAAAAAGTCGTAAAACCGGATGTCCGGTCGTTTGTGCTCTATAACTTAAGAACGCGTTGAGCTGGAAAGTTCAAATTTCGTACACATCGTATTTGACAAAAAAGTCAAGTTCATGAACGGGCAAAATTGCCATTCTACCCCCTCCCATACAAAATGACACAATTTCGAAATTTGACAGTAAACGGATTTGCTCAGAAAGTATAAAATCTATTGATCTGAAATTACTAATAATATTATTAATATTTAATAATACTTTTATGATGATTTCAATCTACCGTATACAAATTTTTCGTGTCCTTCATCTTCTTCCACCACCTCCCATACAAACTACACAAACCAATTTACTCAGTGCGTATAAAATTTATCAAACTGAAATTGTGCACTAAATATTTATTTAGAATTATTAGTGGGACTAAAAAAATTAGTCGATTAGTTTTATCCCTTCTACCCCCTCCCATACAAAATGACGCAATTCGACAACAAACGGATTTGCTCGAAAAACATTAAAGTAGTTGAACTGAAATTTTGAATATATTACTTTTATGATGATATCAATCTACTGTATAAAAATTATTCGAGTCCTTCCATTCCTTCCACCACCTCCCATTCAAAATTGCACTTTTTTTTGAAATATTCTAAGCAAATTTAGTCAGTACGTATAAAATTTATGGAGCTGAAATTGTGCACTAAATATTTATTTAGAATTATTAGTAAGGCCAAAAAAAATCAAACGATTAGCCTTACTCCTTCTACCCCCTCCTATTCAATCTGACACAATTTCACAACTTTACAAAAGGTAAATTTTCCGGAAGAGTATGAATGCTACTGATTTGCAATTTAAAACATATCCAAAGTATTACTTCTGAAAATGTCAGTAAGAGCTCGCTCCTCCTTCTACCACCTCCCAAACAAACTTCACAACTTCACTACATCCAACAAACTAATTTTCTCATAACTATTAAATTTTTGAATCCTAAATTTTGTATAAAACATTTCGATGGCAACTCTAGTTCAATATCATCACCCCCTCTACCACTTCCCCTACAAAATTTTTTAAAATCAAAATATTTTTCTTTCATCTAGAGATCAGATTTACACCCAAACGTAGTCCTCTTTTGTTTTGTATTTAATTTATTTAATTTTAATAATTGTTACACTTCAGTATGATGCAAAATTATATAGCAAGATACAGAAATAAAACAAATATTCATTGCGATTACCACAAGAAAAAATCCGAAAAATTTGTAAATCATCCCTTTCACCTACATTTTTTTGCGTTCTCTCAAGCTTCTTGCAGAACATAAAAACGACGAATAAAAAAGAAAGAATGAAACTTTCTTGGCACTCAATTTTATCCTTTTGGCCACATATGCACCATCTAAAAGTCGAATGAATTTTTAATGCACGGACCAGATGTTAAACAATCCCTTTTGGAGAAAAAAGAATATACATACATATATGTGTGGTAGTTGCATAGACTGGCCCCTACAAGTTTCACATTTATCGGAGCGAATCGATAAAACATTTCCCACCCATCATCGTCATCGTCAAATATGGCGAATTTAAGGAAGCTGAGTGCTTTTTAGTGGATCTGATTCGATATCAAGCCTTTGTTTGACGTGTAATTCCCTATCGAAAACATAACTACAAAAGCTGAGGCTCTCTTGATTCTCTTTGGGCCACGATAAATTAATTTCATCGACAATTTACGACTAAAAGCTTTAATTAAGCAACAATTGTTCGTGCAAAAGCCAATGATATAAACGACATTTAATTAAAAGCATAAAAAAAATGTAGATATGTATAGTAATTACTTTTTCTGACTTTACGTGTATTTTTTCCCGAATATACACATCAATATTTCTGAATTGAATTATCCGAACTTATCATCGCTTAAAATCCTTATAATGGTTTAAATAAAATTCAGCACGCACGAATCGTGACAAACACAATGCCGACAATCATGCAATGATTGGTTCCAATATGAACGATACGAAATTTAATTTGATTACATTAATTCGGATTTCAGGGATTTGTAATTATTATTACTTCCACTGTTATTTTCGATTTAAGTGATTTAAAAATAAGATAAGCTTTCAACAATTGATTTGGTAAAATTATTGATGTGTGTTTGGATTTTCAAAAATAATTCTTTTGTATTTTAATTGAAAAGTTTTATGCTCTAGATAGAATCTGAAAGCATTACAAGTTTAATACAAAGTTTTCAACGCTAAGGAATAAGGCTCGGAGAGAAAACATAAAAGTTCATGATGTCATCGAAAAATCGTTCTCTAGCTTCAGATTGCATTGAGCTCAAATTTTAAATAAATCATTTTTGCCGAAAAAATAGGGTTATGTTCGGAAACCGATCAAATCGTAAAGCCTCTTCCATCCCTTCCATAAAATTTTACAATAAGTCGATTTTCTTCGCAAGTACGAAAGCTTCATTCATATCTGAAATCAATCAATCAATCATTTCCTGTTAAGACCCCTCATAGGAGCATAGACTAGAAAAAATGCTCAACCAAACCGATGTCTTCCTTGAGGATTGTAATGCAGAGCCTGTTTGGCGATGTTTCGCTCTGGCTACCTGAAATTTTGACCGATCCACTACCACTCCCGCCTCCGAATCTCAGTAGTACTCCAAAGTTCGTCATAGGAGATCACTTCTGGCCAGAATATTCTTAAAATGTATCGGAAGGATTGGTTCACGAAAGTTTGCAATTTCTTCGTTAGCCGAACGGTCACTTCCCATATGGTACCACCATATAACAATATAGATTTGACGCATGCGTCAAATACTCGCAGTTTTGTGCGAACTCCAAAGCGGCGAGAGAACACCAAATTTCTGACGAGCTTTATTTATATGAGCCTCAATGTCCTTTTCGGCTCCACCTTTCATGCCGACAATGCTTCCGAGATAACGAAAATCTTGCACCGATTCCACATCTTGTCCGTTAAGAACAATCGGTGTGCTTATGTTCGAACCTTCGCATGTGCTTCGTTTTGCGCACATTCATTTTCAGTCCTGCCTCTTTGCATTTCGAATGCAAGTAGCGAACTTAAACTCTAAAGCCTAGTTCTCACTAGGCTAGTAATTTAGTCGAGTGGCGAGTAATTTAGTAACTAAACGTGTCTGCACAACACAATTTCAGTGGAGTAGTTTAGTAAGCTTGGGTGTAGCCTAGTAGGTAGCGTGTTGATCCACAATATGAAGGTCGACGCATAATTCCAGCACACTACCTGCTTGGGTATAACTTGGTCACCTCAATCAACGAAAATGAAAAATTCGTAGATACAGGATTGTGCGAAGGCTTAACAGCCCTTCCACAATAAATAATGAATAAATGTTAAGGAACCTGAAGATCAAGAGGCCAGGCCCGATTTGGGCTGTAGCGCCATTGTAGAAGAGAAAAAGTTTAGTAAGTGACTAAACTACTTTACTAAATACTCGATCCATTTCATTCATTCTTTTCAGGCGAGTAACGAACCGCACTCACACATACACACATCTACTAAATAAGTGCGAACTTGGCGTTTTACTCGAGTTCATTAGTAATTTAGAAAAATAAACAAATGAAGCAAGCTCCTTTTGTTTATCTAGAAAATGAAATGGATAAACTTGGATTTGGAGAGAAGGAGATTAAATCAAAAATTAAAAATACCAGGTTAGTGTTGACATTTATTCCAAACATATTTGAATAGCTATTACAAGTAGATATTTTTTTTGTTTTCATCTTTCTTTTTCGATTTCTTGTTAGATCGACCTACCCACAGGAATTAAAGAAAATTAAGAAGTCTATGAATTCCGGCGCCGGGGCTGATGCAGTGCACATTCCCTCAAAAAAATGTTTCGGGCTATTGGATGAATCCCTACAAAACATCAATTCAATATAGCATCAATAGTAGTTTTGTGAACAAAGCATTCATACTAATGAACTGTACACGGCTAAAGTGCGAACGATTTTTGATCAGTTGGCAGTCGTTTTGTAACTAAATTACTCGCCACTAGACTAAATTACTAATCTAGTGCGAACAAGGCTTAAGTCCGAACGGTTATGTGCAAGCAAACACACACCATCAGCATAATCAAGTTAACTTAAGATGATAAATAGTCCCCACTGAAGACCTTTATCTACCCCACCCTCCAGTGAAGATTTCAAGATGTCATTTATTAACACCAGAAACAAGGCTGAAGATAATATGCAGCCTTGTCTGACATCCGTTCGCACGGAAAAACTCTCAGTCAACTCTACTCTATGTAAGACATGACACCTTGCATCTACGTAGAATTCTTTAATCAAAGCTATGATCTTATTCTGAACACTTCTCCAACGCAAATCATTCCATGTATAATCTCGCTTAACGCTGTCGAAAACCTTTTCGAAGTCCACAAACATGAGATATAGTAGCGAACCCACTTCAGCGGACTGCTCTAATATTATACGTAGGATATTTGAATGGTCTGTATAAGAAGACCCTTTGCGGGATCCAGTCTGATACACTTTGAGAGCACACTCAACAGAATATCAAATCCAATAGAGAAATACCATGATTTTCGATATAGCAGTAAGCAGACATATACCATGCCAATTGCCACAATCCCGAAAGTCGACCTTCGGGATCTTCACAATGACGCCCTCGTTCCATTGAGCCGGATATCTTTCTTCATTCCTTACCCCAGTAATAAGTGATAGGAGTATATCGGCTATCATATCTGAAACGGAAACATATCGTGTTTATGCTGATTGAACTAACCTTTGTAACATGCACTTAAATTTGCAATCACTCTTCCACTCTTTCAGAATGTTTTCAGTATTTCAGTATCCACCAAATTTAGAAAACTCAAATTTTATAAAAAAAAATATCATAATAGCCACTGTTGTGAGATATAAAAAATTAGTGTAATCCCTTCAACCATTTCACCACGTCCCATAAAAAACTCGAAGTTCAAACAAACGCTTTGAGCCAATTTCATTGGCAATTGGGCTTTTCTGTGGGTGCATTACTATAACAATGAGATTATTGATATGTTGTGACGTAATAGCCTCTCCTTTTGCCACCCTCTATGTGATATAAATAAAATAAAAAATTAAATGAAAGGTGGGAGAAAGAGGTGCAATTCCCAAACTTCTTATGACGTCGAGTTTTGGAGATACGCGCAAGTATGAGAAGAAAAGTCAATTCAAACCATCAGCTTACCTGATATCAGAATTTTTGTTATGTTTGTCCTGCAATCCTCATATTTATCAAGCCGAGCTATAGACTATAGATTTTGTGTGATGAAATTTCACTTTATTGCCAGAAATCTTATATTATCTTGTTATCTTAATCGTACTATATCCTTTTCCTTCCATACGACTTTCTTACACACTAAAATTAGGATATCAAATAAGTAGCTGTATAATACATGTACAATGTACATGTACATTTTACGTTGCTTTGAGCAAAGTTAAACTGTACGTATCGAAATTTGCTTATAACTCTATTATACATTTTCTGAAGAGTTGTGCCCAATTTTTTCAAACACCGTGATGTCTATTTGCAATCACGTATCAATACACGCCTGGAGATCTTAGTTCTACCAGAGAAATAATAGTAAAATTATGCCATGTCTTTCAATGGCGCTATATACTACCATATATTCTGAAAGACTTGTTGGCTCCATCGTAAAATAAAAACATAACAGAATTATGATTGGGCTTAAAGCCCAATCATATGATACTCTAGATGAGATGGAAATGACTTTAATATACAAGAAAATATGCCATCTCAAATTCTTTCGGATAGTGAATAGAGACTTTTGCATGGAAGGTGGTAGAAGTAGAGGGAGGTGGTAGAAGTAGAGGGAGGTGGTAGAAGTAGTGGGGAAGGTTTGTATTTTTCGTATATGACGCTAAACATAGCATGCAAAATGTTTTTTGCTGAATTTAAAGTTTTTAGTTTTCATTATTTTTAAAGAAATTGATCATAGTTTTCCTGAAATTGGGGCATTTGTGTGGGAGGTGGCAGAGGAAGTGGAGCATTTAAGAAGATTTTGAAACTGCTCATCATCATCCTTATCACCATGCTTTGATTGAATTTCAAAATCGGTAGCTCTCATATACTTGAAGGAGAAATGCTTTTCTTGAATTTATAATACAGATATTTGTATGGGAGGTGGTAGAAGGAGTGAAGCAGAGCTAATAATTTTTTCTAAAACTTATTTCAATTATTAAGAAACAAATTCTGGCAAAGTTTGAAGTTTGTAGTTTTTCTAGTTTGAATGGAAATCGATAAAATGCATTTAACAAAAATTATGCATTTGTATGGGAGGGGGTAGAAGGAGTGTACGGATCGAAACAATTTTTTTTCTTGTTATTACTATTTTTATTTGTGTATTTTATACAAAATATCAAGTTGATAGCTGTATCAGTTTCGAAGAAAAATAATTTAATTTAAATTTCAAAATTTCGTGAAATTTGTATGGGAGGGGGTAGAAGGAGTGAGGTGAAGTTGATAATTTTTTCAACACTGATTGCGATTATAACAAAAATAATTCTGGCAAAAATTTGATTTTATAACTTCATTAGTTTCAATAAACATCGAAAAATGCATTTTTCAAAATTGTCCATTTGTATGGGAGGGGGTAGAAGGAGTGACGGGATCGGATCAATGTTCAATGATATTAATGACATCTATATTATAATACTTTGACCCAAATTTCAAGTCAATAGCTGAAGTGGTTTCGGAGAAAACTTAATTTCTTTAAATTTTGAAATTTCATGAAATTTGTATGGGAGGGGGTAGAAGGAGTGGGGGGATGTGGCCCGTTCACGAACTTAAAGTTACTTTTTTGCTAAAAATGACATAAAAAAAATTTCAGCACGATAGGTCAAAGCTATCGAGAGTTATGTTGTAGACAGACGGACAGACAGACGGACAGACGGACAGACAGCAACTCGGAATCGAGATTTTTGGGTGACAACAAATATTTCTGTACCCTTGGCGGCTCTGTGCGCGCATTATTTCTTAGTGTTTCAAACGGTAAGGCAAACACAATATACTCTCAGATTTCATCTAGATTATAAATATTTTGGTCTTCATTAGACCGCCAGACGACACGTCAATTAGACTAACAGTCATCTCCCGTACATGGTGAGATCTCTGCGAAATACTAGGTTTGACATACAAATCGGTGGGACATGTATCACGATATGTGAGGCGCTTTAGTTTTGTCAAGCCGAGAATTTTAGAGAAAAACATAACAGGTCTACGATTGCCCAATCACACGATCCTTTAGATATTTTGTACAAAGCTTAAGTTTCACAAATAAAATAGGTACTGAGAAAATTAATGTAATAGATTTAGTGTGGTATGGGAGGTGGTAGAAGGAGTGAGGCCTCTTAATGTTTTTTTCAGAAATTACTGCAAAGATTATGCAAATGACTTCTATTAAATTTCATACCAGCAATATTCATACTTTTCAAGAAAATCGATTTCTTGTAAATTTGTGAAAATGTGTCACATTGCATGGGAGGTGGTAGGAGGTAGAAGGAGCGAAGGTAATCAGTTAATTTTGCTTAGCTCTTAATAATCTTAATAATGTCTTTTAAATCTCATATAGATAAAATTTCAAACAGTGTTATGGCTATGTTAGGTTTCATAAAGAGGAAAGTCATGGAATTTAATGACCCACACTTGTGTAAGACTCTTTTCTGTACGCTGTTGTTACCTCTGCTTGAATATGCAAGTGTTGTTTGGTCACCTTCTACCCAAATCGACTCGTACAGAGTTAAAAGAGTACAAGTTCAATTTCTATTGTTTGCTTTACGAAGCCTTTAGCTTAGCAGCTATCGGTTGCCCCCTTACAAATGTCAGCTACTTCTGCTGAATAAGACCACTCTCGAGAGAAGAAGAGAGTTGGCTTCTTCTACCCTTGCTTTCGATTTGATTAAATCTAACATGATTTCGAGCGTTCTCCTTTCCCGCTTTATATTTGCTTACCACAGGTTTAATTTTCGAGACAACAGGACCTAGAAAATGGAAACTCATCCTACCGGTTTTTTTATGAATGATCCTATTGCTTGCGCCATACAAAACTTCAATTTGCATTCAGGCTGCTTTAATAGTAAAACAATGGCTAAATTTTTTTTTAGGCGTAAAGTTCAATAACCATTTCAATTGGAGTCAACACATCTTTGAAGTTGCCCTTAATGCTTCCGAACGCACAGGTATTTTTCGTAAATGCAAAAAATACTTTACGCCTCATGACTTAGCTACCATCTACAAGGCCTACATTTAACCTCGCTTAGAGTACAACTCACTCGAATCTTTAAAATGGGGCTCCCAAAACTCACCTTGCGCTGCTTGATCGAATCTAAAAATATGCGTTTCGACTAATTGGAGATGAAACCATTACGGCTTCTATTGACTCCCTCGAAGATCGCACAAATGTCGGAGTACTCTGCATTTACTATCACTACTTCCATAGTAAATGCAGTTCGGAACTATGCGCACTTCTTCCTCCACTTTAAACTTTTCCACGACATACTCGTCAAGCGGAACATTACCAGTGTACTTTCAAACTTTTATCTTCCCATAAAGTGAAATTTAGGCGGTCATTCATTTCCCGAACATCCAGACTCTGGAACGCGTTGCCGGCTAACGTTTTCCCAAACGGGTATAACCTCCAGTCCATCAAGAATAATTTTCACCGTCATTTCCTTCTCTCTCCATCTAAATTTCCACCTAACTTTAATCCACTTTCTTTGCCAACTTAACTGTGCAATGCATTAAAGGGTGATCCCTTAAGTTATACTCGGTGCCGTAAAAAAAAGGTAATGGTTAAAACTTTTTTTCATAAGTTTAGTAATAATATTGTTTTTAATTAGGTAGACAAGTCTATTTTACAAATATACAAAATAGACTTGTCTACCTATATTAAATAAATAAATAATACTAATTAAGTATTTAGAACTAAATTTAAGCTTGATAAATGTTTCATATAATGAGAAAATTGGTTTACTATAGTGTTTCATGAAAAGTGCACTTTGTATGGGAGGTGGTGGAAGGAGTGGGGGGATTGAAATAATTTGTATATGATAAAAATAGTATTTTCTAAATTTCAAATTATTAACTCTTATAGTTCCTAAGATAATTTGATTATTGTAAATATTTGGAAATGATTCATTTTGTATGAAAGGGCTTAGAAGGGGTAGAGCAATTCGACCTATTCACGAACTTGACCTTACTTTTTTGACAAAAATATGGGACAAAATTTAAACTTCCTAGCTCAACGCATGCTCAAGCTCGAGGACCCACGGACGGACGAGCAAACATCCGGTTTTGAGATTTTCGTATGATATTTTTTTACGCAATGACCTGTATTATAGGCAATTTCGGCCTTTATGTGCAATGCACAAACACAGTCATGGAGGGCAGGAATGGGATTAGGAAGGTAGGGTATCATATTTTATATAATAATATTAACTTCTGTGTCATTCCTTTTTTTCTGCGAGCTTTATTTCTTAGCGGTGCAAACTTTAGAGCAAACTCTCAGATAGTACATATATAGAGTATAATTATCAAAGTAAGTTTTGTTATTCGTACGGCTTATTCGAACGTCAGCTACTAATTAACTTAGTTATTCATTATAAAAATTCTTCACTTCATCACAGGGGCTGTAAATTGTGGTGGTCACTGCATTATGAGATGTTATAGAAGATAAAAGAGACTATTTATTTAGCGTTGGGATTTTTGGTTTTAAGCTCGAGGTATTATCATATATTTTTTAACATCTTCAATCAAGTTATGCAAAAAAAATTAACAATTAACTTCACTTCAAATATAAATTCCTCCGAATAACATCACCCATAGTCGACCATTCAATCTAACAAGGAAGAAAAGTTATCTACAAAATCCTTGTAACTATAGCTAAGAATTGCCACATAGTAACCAGTAAATTCACAGTTTCTCGTTCGAAAGGAATAAGGGACCATGTTATGGGCTGCGGTATCATTTGTCTTTGTCAAGAAATAATTTTAGAATTCCATTGTACCATATTTGCGCATTCGATAAAACATGGTATGGAATTTTCCTAAGATCTAATTAATAAAAATATAAATTTTCATCAATTTCAAGATGCTCTCATATCTCAACCGGAGAGATAAGAAATTAAAGTGTAAAGTTAAATGGATTTAATATAATTTCCAGGATTATAAAATGATATAGCATCCTTTCGGTACAAAGAGTCTACAGAAGAATGAAACACTTAAAACTTTTTAGAGACAATTTTTCGACGAGTAGACAAAATATATAGCACAAGGTATTTACGATTTTTTTAGTCAAGAATACGAGTGCAGGAATGTAAAACAATTCGAAACTTTTCTATGAAATATAAATTTATTAAAAAAATAAAATAAAAAAAAATTCAGAAAAAAACATTAACAGGACTACGCTTAGGGATAAAGCCCAATCATGCGATAATCAAGATGAAAGAGAAGTTTTTGTGATCTTAAGACATTCTGAGAGACGGCATAGAACTAATTTTTTCATATCATTCCAGAGTTGCTATCAAAAATATTTATACAAAACTAAAGCTTCGAAAATTTCAACTTTTCCTATTACTTATGTCGGTACTTTTCTTAGTACCGACAGGTAAAAGTTGTGTATTGGATTTAGTGAAGTTTGTATGGGAGGTGGGAGAAGGAGTCATTAAGAACTAATGTTTTTTTTCAGAAGTAGCATGCACTTGATATGTTTTAAATTCCAGGTCAGTAGTAGCATTCAAACTTTTGAAGAAAATCGACTTTATAAAGTTATGGAATTGTGTGATAAAGTTGTAGAATTGGGAGGAGGTAAAATAACTGAAGCTAATCGTTTAGTTTTTTTCGGTTCAACTTATAATTCTAAATAAATATTTTGTGTACAATTTCAGCTCGATAAATGTTATACGTACTAAAAAATGTTTTTAAAATATTTCATGAAAACGTGCAATTTGTATGGGAGGTGGTCTAAGGAATGAGGGTATTCGAATGATTTTTATTATAGAAATGATCATAAAAATAATGTATTCCTAGTTCTAGATCAATAACTTTTATGTATACTTTTCAGTAAAATCAATTTATTATCACATTCTTAAATTGCGTCATTTTGTATGGGAGGGATAGACCTTACTTTTATTATCAAAAACGAAATGTAGAAATTTCGGAATTTCTAGTTTAATGCGCTCCAAAGTTAGAGAGCGAATGAATGGACGGACGGATAGATGGATAAACGGAGAGATGAATCGACAAATAGAAGGCCGTGTAGACGGACAGATGGATAGACAGATAGACGGACTGACGGACAGACAGACTGAAGTACACGACATCCGGTTTTGAAGTTTCTGCGCAATGAAACAAATTTTTGTTCAATCCATTTTTTCTTCAAGCCTTATTTCTTAGCGTTACAAACTTTAAAGAAAACTTGTAATCATCTTAAGTCTTTTTCTATAAAATTTATCTTGAATCTTGTTCGTCTATTTCGTTCTTACTTTGCCTCCAATTTAATGAACAAGCAGCACGACAGATTCGAAACGGAGGGGGCTAGAACATGCCATTAGGGATCACATAAACACCTCATAATAATTATGAGACATAATTAGCACGACACATACGAGCATATTAGGACATGTGGTTACACGTGTTTGATGCCTTGTGTTCTTGCTGCTGCTGTTTAGTCATTCTGGCGTGTAATTAATTGTGTGGTAAGAACTTTATTTCGATGAATTCAAATCAAGCGTAAGTAGAGGGTTGTAATCTGTGTCGGATTAAGTGCTTTCGTTGACATTGGAGATTATACTTTGATTGTTTACTTCTCGGTAAAATTACATGTTGTGGATTGTGGAGAATGAAACATTTATTATGTCATGGTGATTACGGGAGCATTATATAAGGATTTATCGAAGGTCCTTTAATTAAAGTAATAGGATTTTTTTATACATATACTAGTTGTTGCGGTTAATAATTCTTAATTTTTCTAAGCGATGGCGCTGAAACAAGGGTTGGTTCAGAGTGCAACCTCTTATGCCATTATACTCTAGATAAACTGTGAAAGTAATAATAATGCTCGCACAGAGTCGCCAAGGGTACAGAAATATTTGTTGTCGCTCAAAAACCTCGATTCCAAGTGACCTTCTGTTCATCTGCCTGTCCGTCTATCCGTCTGTCTACAATATAACTCTCGAAAGCTTTGACCTATTGTCTGAAATACTAAATTTAAGTTCGTGAACAGGCCATATCCCCCACTCCTACTACTCCCTTCCATACAAATTTCATGTAATTTCGAAAATTAAAACAAAATTGATTTTTCTCCGAAATCATTTCAAATATTCACTTGAAGTATAATATGTAATAAAAATATGGATCTGATCCCCTTACTCCTTCTACCTTCTCCTATCTACATTCTCTTCTACAATGACACTACAGCCCCAATCGGGCCTTGGCCTCCTGACCTTAAGGTTCATTAACAATTTTCATTATTTATTGTGGAAGAGTTGTTAGATCTTCGCATAACCCACTATCCACGAATTTTTCATTTTCAAAACGAAATATGTATCTAAGCTCCTTATCCTTTTCAGCAGAACCAAATAAAATCAAACCAGACTTCAGCTTCTGATCCTTAGTGAAAGGATCCAATAATAGGAAAGTCCTTTTGTATTTCATATCAGAGAACTATTAAAGCAAGAAATATGGCAGAATATTTTGTCTATTCACGATTTGAAGGTATTGCCGGGAATAAGCAGAAGATCTACTACCAAATTTTTTCCTTTTTTTATCCGAGGCTTCTAACCTTTGCACCTTTTCGGATTTTGTTTTCTTTTTGTACACCTTTTTTTCTCACACCAGGTAGGACACAAGGACAATATTGTCCTTGTAATAGCTCTCCACTCTTGTTCTCATCACAATACCCGCACCAATCAAAAGGATAATATGAATAAAGTTTGTGATTAATTAACTTAAGGTGTACCACCGACAGTATAATGGTGAAAAGTTTGATTAATGTACATAAAAAGTAGCGTCCAGACAACGACAAATTCTGTTTAAAGAGGAAAATTTACATTGTTTTTTTCGTTTACTTAAAAGGATTTTATAGGGATGTTTGGATTCAAGCCAAACGCGGACTATGCTCGAATTCATTTAAGTAATTCAGTTGCACTGATTAACGATAAAGCTCGCAATATCCTTCATGTTTACATAGCTTTAAAACTAAAAGAATTTTCATGGAATTGGGCAAAAACATTGAGTGCTACCCTAATACCTACTTTGCAAGAAACAGGACTGCAAATTTTATTTCATCTCGTTGTAATGTATCCTTGAGAAGGAAGAGTCGTTCTATGATTTTCTCAACGATTTTCCTTGAAGCTGGAGTACTCTGCGCCCAAATACTGCTCCAAGCAAGAGTCCACTGTTGTCTGAACAATTATGTTAAACAAGCTCGCCAGAATGCATTACCTAAATCTTTCTTCGTCCTAATGAATCTTATTTGCACAACATCAAGTTAGCATTAAGGAAGAACGAAAAACAGATAATTTTGAGAAAATTCGAACCCGAAAAAAATGTTTTCTAAGGTTTTCTTAGAAAGAAAAACTATGTTTTAAATTATTTTAAGAATTCACTAATAATTTAAATTTATGCAAGAGAAGAATATAAATATTAAAATGGTAATCTCTCTTTGTTCCTATAACTTTTCATTTAGTTATCGGAATTAATTTAAATTTAATATCACTACTAAGTTTGAGAAACAGTGCTGTAAGTTGGATGCGAATTGTCGAAATCACAGTGAAGTAAAGTTTTAGATTTTTTTACAAATATACAACATGTAACTTATGGTAGAGTTTGTGTATTTCAATAAACTCAAATTTCTGTATACTCTCCTGGGTGTATGAATTGCGATTTGGACTAATTTTATAATATAAGAAATTGGATATTGAACGAAATGTTGAATTAACGATTATTCGGATAGCTTTCCATAATTAACTACCATATGAACTAGTTACTATTAATAAACAAGTCCTGGCAACAGATTAAAGCCGATGCTCAGGATCGCGCCTTGGGGAAGAGAGTTGTTTCTGTCCTATGCCCCTATAGGGGGTCTTAAAAGGAATTTGATTGATGAACTAATTACTAAAATTACGATTCCAAATTTATTCTAAATGGCTATTTTTGTTTCAAAACGATTGTTCATTATTATTCATTTTATAATTGTTTCTTCGCATCTATAAAAATAATAAACTTGTAATCCAATTATTAGCTAGGGTATAGCCTAGTAGGTAGTGTGTTGGTCCTGTAATGCAAAGGTCGTGAGTTCAAATCCCGGTGGGTGCAATATATAATTCCGGTACATTGCCTGCTTGGATATACCTTGGTCACCTCAATCTAAGAAAATGAAAAATTCGTAGAAAGAGGGTTGTGCGAAGGGCTAACAACCCTTCCACAATAAGTAATGAAAAATGTTAAGGAACCTGAATATCAGGAGGCCAAGGTCCGATTTGGGCTGTAGCGCCATTGTAGAAGTAGAATCCAATTATTTTTCATGCTTTATTCAATTTCCAACCACTTACAAATCATATATGTAGAAAGCCAACACAGCCCAGCAAACATTTGAACGAGCGCTCATAAATAATGATCGAAAAACGATCGTCTGGCATGCCCGAGCTGCAAAATGCTTGAAAAACAAATAACATGATAAGTAGTCTAAACTTTCCAAAACCGAGCAGGAGGGTAAACTAAAATTATGTAAACCATATGTAAACCAAACTCTGCAGAGTTCATATCACACGTGCGATATGCTAGTCCGAAAATGCATAGCTATATCTATAGGCATATCGCACATTACGTTTCTCTGCGAACTCTATAGAGTTTGCGTGTGGTTCAAAGCATAAACAACAGAAACAGAGAAGCAATTGCGATCTTCGATTAAAAACTTGCTTATATACTCGTTTTTTGTAAGCGTTTTACAATTCACTAATGGCTAGTTAAAAGTAATTCATTAATGAATGTCCATTTAGTCCGCTTGATGACTTGTTAATGTATTGTTAACGATGCTCGATAATGACCACAACACTCATTAATATAATTCAATAACAAGTGCCCGCAAATAGCAATCTTAAAACCAACATGAAATGCCACGAAACAAATAAACTGTGCGACGATCATAAACAAATCAAAAAAAAGAGTCGCACAACGTCGATCTTCTTATATACAAGCAGTTTTCATTTCACCATGCGCATTAACAGAGTCATAAATTACTTCGTGTCGATATCTCAAAATATTGCAAAAGCAATCGGTGAAAAAATTGGATTTTGCAGAGGTGCTGCGTGTGATTGTGGGTGTGTATTCGTGAAATGTTCAAAAGGCATAAACAACAGAAACATAACAAGAAGCAATTGCGGTCTTTTCTTATGTTGCTTTAATAGGCACTTTTTTTAATATATCGTTAATGTTTCATAAATTATATCGTTTATGAATCGTTAACGATCTTCATTAATGAATCAAAATGAAAATCATTAACGAAACATTAATAATTCATTGATAACGATTATATACTTGCTTATATACTTGTTTCTTGTAAGCGTTTTATAATTCACTCGCCCGCGACTTTGTCCGCTTAGGAATCGCAATAATAACATTTTTTGAGAATGTATGTAGTTAGTAGTACATTATGTCGGATAAATAATCTGCTTAATTTGATGGTTCTTTGAAAATAATGCTTTGTATTTTGTTGGAATCAGAACCATAAATTATTAAGAATGAAACCACGATACTCGCATTTGTATGGGACAGGCTCGTGATCAAATCAAACCCATGATTCGAGATCATATGTATACGTGTTAAGGACATGTGAATAGTTGTAGCTTGTGTTAATTGAAAAAAGCCCAACTAAAATGACATTAAGCTTAAAAATATAACAGGACTTCGATTGTGCGTAAAGCCCCATTATATGATACTACCGATGAAATCGAAATTTTTGAAATCTTAAGAATTTTTGTGTGGGGAGTGATAGAAGGGATGACAGTACTAAATTAATTTATTTCACACCATGCTAGAGTAGCTATAAAAATATTTTGCACCAAATTTAAGCTTGAAAAACTGAATAGATAAATTGAGAAACTTAGTGCATTGGATTTAGTGAAATTGTGCAATTTGTATGGGAGGTGGTAGAAGGAGTGGGGGGTTTTTGGTAATTTTTCAAGATACAACTATCATCACCATGCAATTGATATCTTTTAAATTTCAGATCAGTTAAATTCACACTTTTCAAGAAAATCGAGTTTTTGCAAAGTCGTGAAATTGTGTCATATTGTAAGGGAGGGGGTAGAAGGAGTGGAGCTAATCGGTTAATTTTCTCCCGATAATAATAATTATGCTAATTAAAGATTTAGTACAAAATTTTAGCTTGATCAAAGCTATACGTACTGAGAAAATTGGCTTAGAATATTTCATGAAAAAGTGCAGTTTGTATAGGAGGTGGTGCAAGGAGTGGAGGGTTTTTAGTTATTTTTTGAGAAGCAACTACAATTATCATTGAATTGATCTATTTTATATTTCAGAACAGTAACATTCACACTTTTCAAGAAAATCGAATTTTGGCAAAGTCGTGGATTTGTGTCGGATTGTATAGGAGCGGGTAGAAGGAGTAAATCTAATTGGTTAGTTTTTTCCTGACATTAATAACAATGCTAATTAAGGATTAAGTTATACGTACTGAGAAAATTGGAGTATAGTATTTCATGAAAAAGTTTAGTTTGTATGGGAGCCGGTGGAAGGAGTTGGGGGATTCAAACTATTTATATAGTTGGAGATTGCATTTATAATAGACATGATATGTTTTAAATTTCAAATTAATAGCTTTCATAGTTTCCATGAAAATTTGATTATTATAAGTTTTTGAAAATGAGTCACTTTGTATGGGAGGGGGTAGAAGGCGTGAGGAGAGAAAAATAAAACCTAAAGCAGATTACTCCCCGAGGCAGACCTAATAATCTGTGAAAGTTTCATTGCAATCGGTGCAGCTGTTTTTGCGTGAAAGCCGGAAAGACAGACAGACAGAGAAATTTTTTAAAAACGTTTGATTCTGCTTAGTTATTGTTAAAATGAAGCAAAAAACTTATTTATAGCCATTTATAAACAAATAACAGACAGACACTACAATTATATTTATATAGATTAATGAATTGTTCATTAATGAATTGTTAAAAGTAATTCACTGAAGAATATCCATTTAGTCTGCTTCTTGAATCGTTAATGACTCGTTAACGATCAAATCGCTCGTTAATATAATTCATTAACGATTCTTTAACAAATTACTTTGTGCTGGGAAGAACCCATTTATTGAAAAAATTTCGTTTAAGAAAAATATTTCACGAGAAACCTGCATTACTCTACAAGTTGTTTATTATTTTCTCACGAGAATAATCCGATTAGATATTTCGGTATATCGTATATCGTTCTTTTGAAAACAAAACCGTAAGCAAATACCACAAATCTTCTACAAAATAGTGTGTTTAGTGTTTGCCATGAAAACAAGGTATAAGCGACAACGAAATTTGCTTTTCTAACTTGGAATCGTCCCGAGTCGAGAACGAAAACTAAACTTAACTTAACTATACTGGTAGTAGGTTTACCGGAAATGAGTAATTACTTTAGAAGATTGTTGTTTGAACACCACTCTATCGTAGATACTAGTTCCTATCTACAGGATAGCGTAATGAATTACCAGGTATGAAATCCTTGAAAATCTGCACATCAGCAATTTTGTTGGTGTTCAAACACTTGTAATGCAGACTGCACCGCAGTCGCTATATACCGCTTTTAAGTGCCTTAAGATACATAGCAAAAGTAGAGAAATGAGGTAAAACTGGGTATATCTTTTCGGCAAGCAAATTACAGAAGTGTAACTCGAATGGAAGATAGCAACAAACCCCCTGAGATCCAGTCGCTTCGTGGCTGGTTTCATTTTTTCCGGTCCGCCGGTCGTATAATACTAAACAAGTCTCTTTGAATTTCTCGAGACAATCTTGGACGACTGTATCGCATAGTCGGGAAATGAAGTTATTTTTTTTTTCAGCCCAGGTAATCGAGTACTTATACATTGGGGTATTTTTTCCTCTTTTGAATGTGATATCCTGCTGCCGAGTTTTCCACCTCATTAAAATTGTACACTATCGCGTTCAACTAAGCCGCTGCTGAACACACGATACAGTCCGCGAGCACAAAGAAACAGATTCCATTCTCATATCGTTACGATTGTAAATCCTTAAAACGTACCGGAATCCTGTTAAACTTTTCTTTTTTATTATTTTTCTTTGGCGAATCGTACGAGAATTTCGTGTTATTTTTTAACGTTTTCCACACAAGTGAACCACGACTGGCGCCATTTGGAGGGAACATTTAAATGCTGCAAATTGGATTCTTTATCGCGTTCATAAAATTTGCATTAAGTTCTCACTTTTCACTTCTTCGCGAGTCATTCATTCTTGAGAGCATTAACAGGTAAGCGAGGTAAAAGTGTCTTCCAGTAAATTCTTAGACCCTCTGCTACTCACCTACTTATGGCTCCTATGCTGGGCCTGGGCTTAATTCATTCATTCGATTCGGAAACATTTTCTTTCGGTGTCTTTTGGTTCGACGAGGGGGCGCGCTTGTTGGCAGTCGAACTTAACGCGAGGAAGAAATGAAAACTGCAGAAAAAGTATCTTGGGGATCAGGTGAACTGAGAATTATCCCGACGAGTTACCATAAATAAGTAAATTTAACCATTTCGCCGTTTTATTATCACCGCGGCAAATAAGACTTTCATATTCAGTGGAATTATTTTTTTCCTTCGTCTTTTCTGGTAGCTTGCTGTTTTTTTTGTATTCTTCTTCTTCGTAGAAAATTGCCCTCTTATTGTTTTATTATGAAAATTTGCGATTATACATTTGGATTTGGGTAGTGAGAAGATGAAATTGCATTAAGATTTAGTATGAATTAGTTTTTAAGACAACAAGAATTCAAAATGATTGTTGGTGATATGAAACAGATTTCAAACCAATTACGTTAGTTATGCTTGATTTGTTCATTTGTTTAATAGTTCGCAGCCAGCTACCCTTTTATCATAAGAAATTAATTTTGTGCGCTAAGTCGTGATGTGCTGGGAACGCTCCGTAGTTGTGAGAATAATTGGTTAATTTGAAATGATTGGTTAAACTATCCATTGCTCCAATTTTAAAAATGTTACAGTCGTATTACTTTTTAGCGACATAAGAAGCTAAAAACAGAAAGTCCGATGCAAACAATTATGAAAACTCTTGCAAAACTGCAAAAGAACACGACACCGCAAGAAACCTGATGCACTTGTAAATGACTTTCTTTTTCAAATTATCTACTTGAACAGGAATTAACTTATGACTATTCAGCCAGAATAATCTACTACGATAGTGCAATTTTAAGTCGTTGGAGTAATAACAATGGGATCAGGAAAGGACAACATTATTCTCGGATAAAATATAATATTCCTTACATAAGTCTTTGGACACATACCATTCGAGCACATTAACATTTATATTGAAATAATCGTGTATGGTGATCTTGGATGGGACTAGTTTTCACTAGCCTCGCCAAGTATTTTACCGACATTTATCACTTAAATTTACAATTCGAAACACGAAACGTATCATTCCATTCCGTCTGTCTTCCGGTTGATTACACAAAAGCCTTCAGTCCATAAGGCCATGGATAGAGAACCAAAAAAAAATGTATTAGGACAAAGTATTATAGGAATCCATCTCGTATATACTAGAAGTCCTCTATATCTAAAATGTAATATATGTCTCTCTATCTCTCTCTCTCTCTCTCTTTCTTACAAATCTACAAATACAGTCTGGTGGATTTTCCGAAGGAACAGCAGTTTCTTTTGAATGATTCAGGAGTTGCATGCAATCCGAAAATTTTCGGCAGCGAATAAAACTCCATTCAATTCCTAAAACGTATAAGATATGAAAACTCTGGATAAAATGCTTACTCTTGCCTTACAATGAATTTAATGGATTTGAGAGTATTATTCGTTTGTGAAATACATTATTTTTTATTTTTACATTGAATATTATTAAAAAAAAATTGCCAACAAGTCGGGTGAAACTTTATTATTCTTGGGACAAGTTGCGGATGAGTGGAAAGTCAATATGTAGGTTAGAGTGGTTAGAGAAGGCTAATTGAAAGGGAGTTCTTGGGCAGGGCTGTTATCAATTTAACAATATTTAATTCGTTTCTGCAAGTTTGGGTTTTTATGAGGGGAGGAGGAGGGGTAATAGTAAGGGTGGGTGGATGCTAATAGCTTTTTAATTAATTGCTTGAATCACGTCCAATATTCTCTGTAAAGAATGTGTTTCATAGACGAAGTTGCATAGAATTTTCATAAAATTCGGTGTATTTTACATTCCCGAAACCGAACATTTGTATGGGAGGGGGTAGAGAAGGTACGGGAATCGTAAAATTTGATATGTAGTTTTATTTCGCTTCTCTTTTAAGGTGCTTGTATAAAATTTCAAGTTCGTAGCTTTTAGTTTGTTGGTTGTTAGTTGATTTAATGAAATTGGTCAAAATCATAGTTTTTTATGGGAGCGGGTAGAAGGGCGAACGCGATTTCAAAATTTTTAAAGCAAAATTTGAAGTTCGTAGCTTTTAATTTGTTGGTAGTTCTAAGACTTAATTATATAGCTTAATAAATAGCCGAGATATTGGGTTTTAAGTGTTTTTCCTTGCACCCCTCCTGACCCTCCCCCTTACAATATTTAGCTTTTATCTAAACTAGTTCTAGTAGATCTGTATGCCAGCTTAATGGTCTCAAAATTTCAATTTTTTATGGTAAGTCATTTCGAAGATATAATCATTTGAAAAAAAAATTCGGCCGACAATTGGTTCTAAGCCCCCCCATTTTGCACCCCAATGAATAAAAAAATTAACGTATTTTTAAAAGTTGTCTCACAAACGCCTCTATATGTATGTTGATTTTTAGCTTCCTAGCTGTAACCATGGTTGAGATATTTGAATTCGTATTGTTCGGCTTAAGCGCTCCCCCCACCTCCCCCTGAACCCGTACGCCCCCCAAAATGGGTGTCCGCGTACACGTCGGCGTACGGCGGACGGCGTACAGACAGACGGATTTTTTTTTTTTGCATTTTTAGGCTAATTTAGTCACGAAACGCGAAAAAACAAAATTTCAGGGTAGCAAATTTTTTTTTTTTCCAAGTCGATCACAATACTTTATTATTAAAATAATAAAGTAATTGAGTTAATTAGTCTTTATTTAAAAAAAAAATTGAATTTTGAATTTATTTGTTTAAAAATGGCAGTGGGTTATTACATAAATTAGGTTATCTCTACGTAGTATCCAAGGATGTTGATAAGCAGAGACATTTTCGATAAATTCAAAATCAAAAACTTATCACACATGAGATAGTCTATCCAGGCCTCCATATATAGTTCCAACGTCCTTGATAGTATCACTTATTTTAAAATTTTTGACACAAATGCCAGATTTACACGACTGATTGTATTTGTTGGCAATATTGGTCAACGGGTAAGTTAATTTGGTGGTTAGCATAGTTCATCAAATATATTTTTTACCATTTTTAATAGTAATGGGCCATGTGATGAGCTTGTTGAGTTTATTATTAATATTTTAGTTCTACTCTAACACTTCAACGTCATAGTCAAGAGGCAATATTGTCATTAGCGTAACCCGCATAAAACTTAAGAAGTCCAATCTTTAATCAAAATTTTGGAACCGTATAGAGCTAAAGGCTGTTTTATAGTTTCATAAAATAATAGTTTATTAGAATTAGATGCTCGGCCTCGCACATTCGGTATAAATGCTCCTTTTTTTTAGTCAGAGCAGATTTTAATATTTGTATACAACCTTACAAATTTTAGTTTCTGGCCCTCAACACACTGTTCTAGGCTTTTTGTATTCCTATTAACTGTATACTAGTTGACTGTGAACAGTTCAACAGATTTGCGGAAATATCTTAGAAAAGTCCAAACTGGGAAGTTCAAATTTAAATTTTTAAAGCAATTCTTTTTCAAAATATTTGCTCAAAGGAAGCAAAAAACTGATAGGTCTATAATAGTAGTTTATCTAGCAGCGGAGTCTTTTCCTGGCTTTGGAGTAGAGAAAATGACAGCCTTTTTCCGTTTTGGAGTTGAGGTAGAGAGGAGAACATTTTTTGAGGGGGCTATCTCAATTTTTTTAAAAAGTGTGTAAAGGTTGGTTTCTGCTAAAAGGTTTTGAATGGGAGTGGCTTGGAAGCGCCTATGCTAATCCGAGCAGTTGCTTGGTACACATTACATATTTTGTTCAATGTCAATTTTGGAGAGTTACCATAGATGGGTAGGCCATAATCGATTTTGGAGATTATTAGCGCCTTTGAGATTTCTGGCATGGTTTTAGGATGAGATTGACTTTTGTTGAATGCAATGTATTTTAGTAGATATGCGATGTGCACAGATGTAATCTCTCCAGTTAAGTTGGACGTTGAACGTTAAACCTAAGATTTTCAGTTTGATATAGGGATTTATGGCTGGATTTGCTAGTGGCAACGCGTTATGGTTGCAGTTTCATTTAGGGCAGACATGTAGCTGCTTGCATTTGGTTTCTGATATCTTAGCACCGGAAGTTATTGGCCAGTAGCATATTTCTGTAAGTAGAGAGGAAATGTTATTGACCTGGGAGTTGTCCTTTGGGATTTTGAAAAGGATTATTAGGTCGTCAGCATAAAAGGAGTATTTGAAGAATTTATGATTTTTAATTAGTTTACTTAGTGGATTAAATGCAATACGAAAGATAATGGTAGATATAAAAGAGCCTTGTGGATTAGGATGACTCCAATAATTTGTCAGCATTCAGTGACATTAAAAATATGTTAATACAACTAAACTATGTGCCTTAAATTTAGAAATATCCCAAACAATATTAAAAACATTTATCTCAGTTTTATTTCAATTTAAAGCTCTCCGCCCCTGAAAAAACTGTGCACTTTCTTGGATTTCATTATTGGAAGCATCAAATAGTACGTCATATTTGTTAGTATTATCTGTCGATTAATTTCTTCCGTTTCATTGCCGTCCTTTGCTAGATTAGTCCCAAGGTATATGAAGTTGTCCACACTCTCCAAATTATATTCTGCAATTATTATATATACAGTGGCGGACAAAAGCGGATACATAAATTAAAATTCTTGGTAAATTTGATGTAACTTTTTTTCCATTAAACATAAACACAGTTAGTAATTTTTTTGCATCGCATACTTTGAACTCTCTCTTTCAATTATCAACAAGCAAACAAAAACAATTCATACGACAAATACAACACTTCCACTAATTTCTTTTCAAACCGCATTTGTCCATATTAAGTTCCGTTAATCACAACATGATTCATCGTTGCAATTGTTTTTCCTATTTTGTGGGAGTTTTCTGTGTTTCTCTTCTATTTGTTAGTCTTATTCAAGCAATCAAGCAACAATCACTCCTTGAACAAAGTTTAATTTAAATCAAAGTTAAAATAAGAAAAATTTCAACTCAAGTCGAAAACAATATACTACCGTTAAGCCAACATGGATATTCTTGTCGAAAAATAGCGGCAAAATTAAAAATAACTCACCGAACAGTAAGTTTAGTGAGAAAACGACGAACTTTTAACGCACCTAGCAATCCTGACGACCGGCCAAGGTTGTCTGATTGTCTGATAGCGATGCTCGTATGGTGGAACGATTGATGGCGACAAGGAAAGCGAGAACACCTAAAATTGCTGCAAAGGCACTACACAAAGCCGTTAGTGATCGTACAGTAAGGAGAGCCTTGGATAGAATTGGATTGGTGTCTGCAATTAAACAAAAGAAACCAGCACTGTCCGCCAAGAATATAAAGGCAAGGCTTAAATTTTGCAAGGATAATAGAAAGTGGACTACTGAAGACTGGAAACGATTTATTTGGTCAAATGAGAACAAAACTAATCGATTCCAATCATACGGTAAGGAATATTATAGGCATCGATCCCATCAGAGTATTCAAAGGCACCAAATTAAGCAAATAGCGAAGCACGGCGGTGGACATACATATGTATAATGGCGTGGGGCCTCTTTACATGGTAAAACCTTGGTCCTTTGATTAAAATCGACGGTATCATGAAAAAGGAAGACTACCTTAGCCTTTTGCGTAGTAATTTACCCGACGTCGTTGATGAATGCGCTTATCCAGTAGACGAGATAGTGTTCCGATAGGATGGAGATTATCGTGAAAAAATGGCTTGCTGAGCAACAGTTTCAAACTATGCAGTGGCCTGCACAAAGTCCGGATTTGAATCCAATCGAAAATTTATGGTCGATTGTAAAAAGAATGCTTTCGCATCACGAACGTGCTCAACTAACATGGCAAAACTCTGGGAAAGAGTAAAGAGTGAATGGACCACACCAAACAATACAAAATTTGGTAGAAAGTATGCCAAAACGAATTGAAAGTGTCTTAGCCAACGAAGGAGTTTGGACGAAGTACTGATTTGTCAAACAATTAAAATCGACAAAACTGTATCAAGGAATTTTGGTGAGACTGGTTACTAGGTTATATCCCTTTTTTAGGTCTTTTACTATTTCATATGCGTCCGGCGTTTTATTTTGTTTCATATCATCGTCTATTTTATGTATCTTATCATTAAGGTACTTCCTTTGTATTCGCCGTAGGTCTTTTGCGCATATCGCCTAAGCTCGCGATATTATATTTTTTTGACTCGTGTTGTCTTTCTATCTATTGCATCGCGATATTTTTGGTCGAACCAATCATTGTTTTTTGAAAAGTGCTTGATATCCTAATATCTTTTCTGCGGAGCATCTAATGCCGCCTCGTATTTTCATCCATATATTCACCAATGACGAATTCTGGATGTTTTTAAATACTGGTGACAAGTGTTGATCCAATGCGAACATGAACGCCTGCACCACCGTTTCGTCTTTAAACTTGTCGAAATTGGAGTTCCGAGCTCTACTCGCTTTCGAATATCCACGACAAGCAATTCGTCATCGATACTTAGCTCTGACTAAATAGTAATCAGAGCCGCAATTCGCACCATGAAGGCTTCTTACATCAAGTATATCAAGTATACTCTAGCCAATCAGAACGTGGTATATTTGTTTGAAGGTGTGACCATCTGGTGATGGTCGTTCGTTTGTGAATATTGTAATGTGGGTAGCACGTAGAGCTTACTATCATATTTTTGTTGCTGGCGAAATCAATTATTATGTCGCTATGAGCCTCCTTTTGTTCGAGTCTTGCATTAAAATCCCCTAAGACGTCTTTAGTTAAATATTTCGTCCTTGTCTTTTACTGGTACGTGGAGGTTGAACAATCAAATGATGAAAAATTTAGTTTTTAGTTTCACAACATATTAGTGGGCAGAAAAACTACTGTCCCAATGGGAAGCGAATATCGTGCAAAAGAAGTACCACAAGGAGGTTTTCTGTCTCCTTTACTTTGGCTGTTAGCCGTAAATAGTATCCTCTCGCGCTAAACACTACTATTTATTGTTTTAGCTGATGCAAAATACATAAAAATTTCTCGCTAGTTTATCTTATTCTTATGGATTGATACGAAATGCGCGTACAAATGTTTTTTTTTTCCTTCAATTCAAATAATACTTTATTATACTCTAGATGAAATCTGAGAGTATTATAAATTTAATTTAAGGTTTGTTTGTTGTTTATTTGAGAAATAAGGCTCGGAGAAAACAAATGAAAGATACAGAAGTTAACATTATCACTCAAAAATTTCAAAATCGGATGTCCGTCTGTCCGTCCGTCCGCCTCTTCGCTCTTTAGCTTGAGAACACGTTGAGCTAAAACGTTCGAATTTTGTACACGTTGTTTTTGACAAAAAAAAATTAGATCAAGTTCGTGAACGAACCAAATCGCTCTACCCCTTCGACCCCCTCCCATACAAAATGACGCATTTTCAAGATTTGACAGTAAACCGATTTTTCCGAAAAGTATAAAAGCTATTGATCTGAAACTTGGAATATGGTATTTTTATATCAATTACAATCTACGGTATAAAAATTATATGAATCTCCTGACTCCTTCTACTACCTCCCATACAAACTGCACTTTTTCATGAAATACTCTAAGCCAATTTATACTCAGTACGTATAAAATTTATCGAGCTGAAAAAAAATTATATGATTAGATTCAACCCTCCCATACAATATGACACAATTTCAATACTTTTCAAAAGTCGCCAGAAAAATTTAAATGCTACTGATCTGCGATTAAAAACATGTCGAATCCATGATGTTTATAGTTATTTCTGAAAAACTCACTAAGAAATCCCCATTCTTTCTACCGCCTCCCATACAAACTGCACAATTACATTAAATCCAATACACTTAACTTCTCAGTACCTATTGAATTTTTCAAGCTTACATTTTCAGAAAAACATTCTGATAGCAACTTTAGCAAGAAGTGAAAAATTGGCTCAATTCCTTCTTCTTCAATCGCGCTACAGCCCAAATCGGGCCTTGGTCTCCTGACCTTCAGGTTCCTTAACATTTTCATTATTTATTGCAGAAGGGTTGTTAGCCCTTCGCACAACCCTCTATCTACGAATTTTTCATTTTCGTAGATTGAGGTAACCAAGGTATACCCAAGCAAGTAGTGTGCTGGAATTATGCGTCGACCGCGATTTGAACCCACGACCTTCACTTTGTAGACCAACACGCTACCCACTAGGCTACACCCTAGCTCAATTCCGTTACCCCTTTTACCACTCCTCATACAAAATTTCTTAAAATCAAAAAAATGTCTTACACCCAATCATAGTCCTGTTATGTTTTTACAATAATTACAACACAAAATGGTACAAAAAAAATAAGAAGTGCTAACCTGCCCAACTGTGGCTTCGGCGCTCACCAAGGCTGAGATGCTCCTCGTCATCCACTTACGCCCCTCTGCTCGCCTTATAGCGCCCTGAAGCCTCGTATAGCCTGAGTGGACATATACGGAGCCCGGGCCAAAATGATCGCCAAGGAATTAGAGCACACCCGAGTATCGACAGCACCTTCTAGGGTGAGGGTCTTCCAGGTCGAATTTCCCACACCCACGCTACTGAGCAGCCGCCGGGAAGTGCTGTCTTGACCTGGGGAAGCTCATTTCGTATCAGTTTATCTAGTTTATTTAATTCTTATCAATTGAGAATTATCCCAGGGAAGACTACGCTCTTACTTTTTACTAGAAGACGACGTACAGAATGTTTCAATATGTTGCTGTAAGCATTTCAGAAAGAGTAACTAAACTGGAAATCATCTTGTACTGCAAATTTAAATGGCGACTGTTTCAAAAAAATAATTAAAATGATTAATCATTCTTTCTTCAAATGTAAAACAAAAGTTTTGGCCAAAAATTCTGATTGAAACCAAATATGGTTAAATATTTCATTATCCTGCTACCAATTGTTACGGTGAGCTGGTATAATGGAAAAGTACTGGAGTACTTGCATAATTGGGTCATATTCTAAGAATTTCCTGGACAGGCAGAACGGGGTCGACAACTATGCACAAGGAAACGACCATTTGTAAAGGAGACCAGAGAAATAAATAAAATTCTATCAACAATTAAAGGCCGATGGTCGAATTTACGACTTAAGCCTCAACAGAAAATCTACCAATCTACGTTTCAATAGAGAGGTCTCAAAAAATTAATCCGGCGGTTGTGACTGCCAATATTTTTTCAATTAAATGGTAGAGGAAACGACTGGTTTCTTTACGAACCTGTCGAGTTGAACATTATAGCTCTCAAAAGTTGATAGTTCCCGATATGACCCAAAATTAGCTTATAAATTTCCGGCGATCTACACCGTCGTAGTCCCTCTGAGGTCCAGTATCCAATACTGACACAATTTTTCCAAGTTTGACAATAACTGCCGATCCATATCAATGCGATAGTTATTGCGACAGCGATAATAGTAACAATAATGAGCTATAATTATCGTAATCACTATCGCTATCACAAGCGCTCCTTCGAATAGCGTACCATTTTGCTAACTAAAAAAATTATAGCTAGCACCTGCCAAAGTTTACGAAGTGCCAACGATAAAACATAAAATGGTACAGAAAGTAAATCCGATGGTCGATTTTCGACACCCTATACTTAAAAAATATGATTGCACATATGTATATATTAGAAGTGCAAATAAGTTTCCGCCGTTTTCTATCAAAAATTAGGAGTGTATTGTGAAAGAACGGTAAATTACCTTTTATTCAAAGTATTATCCATCACTAGCTACTACTTTCTGGCAGCATTCGGATATCACATCGGAAGAACTCTTCATCATTTTGGCTATCCACGAATCGACCCAATTTTTAGTATCTTCATATGATGTAAGGCGCTGCTTAGACAGGCCATATGCCATCGACTGGAACAATTGATAATCGGAAGGGGCAATGTTTACTTTATACGGCGGGTGAGGTAGTGTTTCCAAATAGGTTTTGATCAGCGCCTTCCACTACGTTCTTTGTCTTCTACGTCAAACTCACCATTTTTAAACTTTTGAAACCACTCACGATAACTTCTCTCACGATATGCTTCTACAAGCAATCGATGCGAATCAACTGCAGATTTCTTCAAATTAAAGAAGTAAAGAAGAAGTAAAGTTCCCGCAAATACGCTTATTCGACACAAAACTTGACATTTTCGCACGAACAAATTTATGTGGTGCTAATATGGAGTCACTAATACTTCAAGGTTATGTTGTTATCAGATGTTCAAACTTACGATATTACGTTTCGCATCTGACAATTTCAACATAGCATTCTGGTGGAGCTATCTTTTGTCAAACAGCAGAAACTTATTTATACTCCTAATATATAAATGGTTAGGACCGATATTCTTGATCCCTAATTTCTTCAACCAAAGATATTAAACAAACTAAAAATTCAAGCTCATTAAATACTTAACTTTAAATCATGACTTATCCAATATTTTCCGAGGACCCAACTAAACAACATCCCGTTTTCCGCTTTTCTTAAATTCTCAAATCGCCTCAAACTAGATCGATCATACATCAAAGAATTTATTGCTCTTTCTTCACATCTGTCCCAAAGCGCTTATAAAAGTTTTCGTTTCTCGATGTGATTGCAAAAGTAATTTCCTGGGCTTTTTTTCTCTCTGTCTTCTTAGTTGCACAGTTCGATTACAAAGAAGCGAAATCGTTTCACCATAAGACATTTGGTGTGTGAAAGTCTTGAACGAAATGACGACACACTCCCATAGACCAGGCTAAAGGGAGGTTTCTATCATGGCCGGGCTCAATCAAAAAAAGTGAATTTATTGTAAACCGATATATACGAGCATTCAAGATCGTTGCTAGTTATATCGTTCCCGGTGGCATCCCAAGCGACTCTGTCCGTGCCATTTATGAGGTCGAAGGATATTTTTTCCCGGAATTTCCGAAACATTGTTTCGAGTTGAATTCAAATTCTCAGGTGGCAGGCGATATACTATATGTTACAATATACATAAATATATTGTGGTGTTAGGGGCGAAGGGCTGGAGAAACATACCCGTACAAGGGGCAGACAGGACACAGCGTTCTCCTCTGTCTCCTGTTTCGGTAACAAATAACTTGGATAGTAAAGTGTATCCGAGAGCTCATTGTCCTGCCATGTAAAATAATGTCGGCCTCCCCAGTCAGCATATGTGTACGCTGGTCAGCATATCCAGTGCACCATAGTGAACGAGGTTATTCATACATTCGGGTGTTATATAAGTTATGTATGTGACGTCACCTGAATATATGCAAATATTGCGGAGATGGGGCAGGCAGGCAGTCGGGGTTTATTATGCACAGTAGTTCCGAAAGGATGAAGGAAATCAAGTTTCCGGTATTTCTGAATATGCTTATACGGGCTGCGTTTCGAGGGATGCTAATGCCATTTATCTCTTGCCTTTTGCTGGGCAGTCCAGTTTATTTTTGCCTTCCACCGGTTGGAAAATTTACACCGGATGTTCAAGGTATTAAATTAGGACTGAAATTTTTCCGTATGTATGGGAATGGCTAATGTGTGTTCGGGATTATTTTTAATGTTGTTACATATTTTCTAGAACACTTTTTTTGTATGGTATACGGTCTGTGTAGAGGTTTGTGCTCAACAGAAATTGTTCGTTTTATTAGATTTCCACTTTGATATTTTCAAATGAAGATTATTGCAATTTTTCAAAATGAAATAAGAGAGAAATTTGTCATTTATGGTAAAGTTTTAATATGTAATATCTTCTTTGTTTTCAGGTCAAGAGAGAACCAAACACTAATGAGCTAGGAAAAATACTCAGCATTTACTATCGATACTTCCATGGTAAATGCAGTACGGAACTAAGCACACTCATTTCTCCACTGCATACTTTTCCCCGGAATACTCGCCAAGCTGAACGAACTCACGAATACATGGTCAAACCCATGCCTTCTCGTACAATGAAATATATGTCGTCATTCATTTACCGAACGTCAAGACAGCCAGTTTGTTTCCCAACAAGTACAACCTGCGGTGCTTCAAGAACAATGCCCACCGTCATTTTCGTCTCTCTCCACCTTAATACCTCCACTTTCTACACCGACATAACTGTGCATTGCATTAAAGGGTAACCGCTTAAGTTATACTCGTAAAAAAATCTTTAGAACATTTTCTATAGGCTTTCACAAGATATTTTCGCTACTCTCAGACAGTCATCATAATGAATCTCAATCTTAATATTTTCGTTCTACTAGAATTTATTTTTAATATCCTGAAACAAGTACACCAAATGAAAGATATATCTGTCAATTGTATCTCCCGCACTTCGGCGAATCATCCAATATCTCTGATCTAATATTTCGTAACAGATAAAAGATATGTGTGTATATTCCTATGTCAACGGTTCGTAACCAACATAGAAAAAGCCCGAAATGAAAACCTCAGAGCAATTTATTTGTTAGTCCTTAGAGAAAAGGACTTCTCCGTGTGTATACCGTTCAAGGAACCCTTCAAACTGCGTATATCCGATCTAATAAACTTTACTCCGTCTTCCAGTATTGTTTGGGCTCCGGGAAGAAATCTTCGCTTCATACCAGCGAAAATACGTCCGCCCTGCAAGGATTTATAAGCATAGTAGTGGTAAACTAGCTACCGACTTGTAAATAATTTTCCTTTCTCTAGATAGACAGGGTGTACAATGTTTCTATCTATGTTTGAGCATAATCTACAATCTCGAATCTGATGGTGCCTGAGATGAATTAAAATTAGCGAAAGGACTTGTGCGATTCTATCGTGCAATGGCGTAAGCCTAGCGTGTAGCTATGAATCCAGAGAATTTCGTAACGATTGGTTTCATCCCGAAAACTTGGAAAGGGAACAAGGTTAGAGGAACAATTATTGCAACACGATATTGCTTTGGAGTTCATTGAATTTAGACAACGCTTCTGCTATCTGCCACGATGGCGATGATATATTTTTGAGTGAAAGTTTGCCTGTGTGCTGTTAAGGCGAAAATTTTTTAGTCAATTAGAACTTTTCCGAACTATGTTTTGTCAAGTTTGAAATATGTCAATTAAATAAAAATAAGAAATAAATTTACTTTTGTTATGAAAAGTTTTGTTTAAGATCATAAAATGTTTAGTAGTTAATTTTTATCTAATTGTTATCATTAATATTTTATTAATAATTTATTATTAAAAATATATTTATTATGCTATACCCACCGTGAAGCATTGTAAGCAAAAAATGGCGAAACAAGTTAAAGTTCAATATTTCTACTTCTGAAGGTTAGTTTACTCAGGATATGAAATTTTAACTTCCGTGCCACAATGTATGTTAACATATAACAATAGTTGCAGTAAAACAGCAAAACATCCCACTTCTCTTTCAATAAAACTGTTGCTTAGAAGAATTCTCTTTACGTGTTTCTCTTCCTTTTTCTGGTAATCATTTATTATTAAAACTCTCAAGAAAAAGCCAGGCGTGATAAATGTTTTCAAAGTGCGTTTTAAATTGTTACGATTCGATTTCTGCCTTGATAAAGGTGAATGTCTCGTGAAAAAAATTTTCTAGCTCATTTCTTCTGCCGTACCTGTAGGAGGTGGCAGAAGGACTTGGTAAAGTTTATATATGGTTCCAGCTAGGAAGCTCAAAATCAACATGCATATAGAGGGGTTTAGGGTCCAAAAAGGGGAGAGGGGGGGGGGGGGGCTAAAAATAAATTGCCCGCCGATTTTTTTTTTTCAAATGATTTTCAAGGAATCATTAAGGTGGTATGCAGGCCAACCCGAATCAGCCTTAAAAGAGACTAATTTTTTGTGAGGGGGAGGGTCAGGGTGGGTGTAAAGAAAAACATTTAAAAATTGATATCTCGATTATCACTTAAGCTACGTAATTGAAACTTGGACCATATATTAAGCTATACTAGTGAATTATGAAAACAAAAACAAAAAACAAAATTTGTAGTAGGGGAGCATTTTAAAACTGGTGCACATTCCAAAATTTCAAACCGTTATATCTCAAAACTAAGAACAGATATTAAATTGAAATTTTGTCAGATTTCAGAAATAAACAATCTCAATTTTGGTAAAAATTTTGAGTTAAGAGGTGTAAGGGAAGGGAGGTGGTAAGCGAAAATGTTGAAAAATTTTAGTAATTTTTAAAGGGATCAGATGAAAGATACAACGCTTAAATTTTGCATTTGGATACATCTATTTGATGAACATAGAAAAAAAAAATATTTTTTTCCACAATTGTTGTGCACCGAAGTAGGGGCTTAACGTACACAAGGTGTTTCATGTGCAATAAAAAAAACCCATAAACTGAAAATTTTTGAATGAAAGTTTAAGGAACAAACTTGAAAATTTGCGAAATGCATTTAAAAAAAATCTCTAAGCGTTTGAAATATTAACTAGTCAAATATCTTCAAAACTTCTACCCCCTCCTACACAAAATTATTTTTTCGACCATTTTTAAGAAATCAATTATCACCTAACTATTAAAAGCTATCAATTTGAAATTTGAATGAAAAACTTTTGAAAACGAAACTGCGTCAAAAGTTTTGAGATGTACTGGAGCTTTGATCGTTTCGCAATTAAGTGTTAAATTGACAGTAGCCCTGCCCTAAAGGAGGTTTTACTTGTGTAAGCGGGTTCCCCTTAATCTTCCTTAACCACTTCTACAATGGCGCTACAGGCCAAATAGGAACTTGGCCTCCTGACATACAGGTTCCTTAACATTTTTCATTACTTATTGTGGAAAGGTTGTTAGCCCTTCGCACAACCCTCTTTCTACGAATTTTTCATTTTCGTGTAATGAGGTGACCAAGGTATATCCAAGCAGACAATGTGTTGGAATTATATATTGCGCCGACCGAGATTTGAACTCACGACCTTCGCATTACAAGATCAACACGCTACCCACTAGGCTACACCCTAGCTTCATTAACCACTTTAACCTGTATATTGACTTTCCATGCATCCTCAACTTGTCCTAAAAATAATAAAGTTGCGTTCGACTTGTTGGCAGTTTATTTACACTCTTGATGAAATCTGAGAGTATTATAAGTTTGCCACAAAGTTTGTATCGCCAAGAAATAAGGCTCGGAGAAAAAAATTAATGATACAGAGATTCATATTATCACTCAAAAATCTCAAAACCGGATGTCCGTCCGTCCGTTCGACCGTCCGTGTTCTCTATAACTTGAGAAGGCGCTGAGCTAAAGAGCTCAAATTTTGTACATGTCGTTTTTAACAAAAAAAGTAAGGTCAAGTTCGTGAACGGGCCAAATCGCTCCACCCCTTCTACACCCTCCCATACAAAATTAAACAATTTCGCAAATTTGACAGTAAACCGATTTGCTTGAAAAGTATAAATGATCTGAAATTTGGAACATAATATTTTTATTATGATTCCAAACTACTGCATAAAAATTATTTATGTCTTCCCCGCATACCACCACCTACCATACAAACTGCACTTTATCATGAAACGCTCTAAACCAATTTACTCAGTGCGTATAAAATTTCTCGAGCTGAAATTGTGTACTTAATATTTATTTAGAATTACTATTAAAACCAAAAAAAATAAACGATTAGTTATGCACCTTCTACCCCCTCCCATACAAAACGACACAATTTCCCAATTTGACAATAAACGGATTTTCTCGAAAAATATAAATGCTATTGATCTGAAATTTGGAATATATTACTTTTATGATGAACTGAATCTACTGTACAAAATTTATTTAAGTCGTTCCCTTCCTTCCACCACCTTCCACACAAACTGCAGTTTTTCATGTAATACTATAAACAAATTTACTCAATACGTATAAAATTGATCGAGCTGAAATTCTGCACTAAATATTTATTTAGAATTATGAAAAAGACCAAAAAAATAAACAATTAATTTCACTCCTTCTACCCCCTTCTACACATTCTGACACAATTTCACAACTTAGCAAAAAGTCAATTTTCCTAAAATGAATGCTACTGATGTGCAATTTAAAATATGTCAAAAACATGATGTTCTTGGCTATTTCTGAAAAGTCATTAAGAACTCGCCCCTCTTTCTACCACCTCCCATACAAACTGCACAATTTCACTAAATCCAATACACTAATTTTCTCAGTACCTATTAAATTTTTGAATCCTAAATTTTGTATAAAACATTTTAATTGCAACTCTAGCGTGATGTGAAAAAATTAGTTTAATGTCGTCACCACCTACAAAATTTATTAAAATAAAAAAATTTCTCTTTCATCTAGAGTATCGCACGATTGGGCTTTACGCTCAATCGTAATCCTGTTATATTTCAACATGTAACTTGATATGGAAACTTTTTGTGCTGATGTTCATATTGGTAGCACTAATAATTTCGAACGAAATTGATAAATTAACTTTTTTAAAATTATAATATTTGGTGGTGGAAGAAGTTAAAGAGTTCGGATGAATTTGAAATCACTACTTAACATTCTCATGCAAGCTTGAGAGCGGTGAAGTTTAAAATCTTTTCAACGTTCATTGCAATTATTATAAATATATTCTAGGAAAAATTTATGTTTCAACCTTGTTTAGATTAAGACTTTCATAATTGATATAATTTATTTTTGAAATTTTTTTTGCAAATTTTTATGATATGAGTTAGAAGGAGTAAGCGATTAGGACCAATATTTTTTTAAATTAATGGTTTTCACATCGTTATATGTGGGTCAATATTACGTTTTCTGTGCAAGAGCATATTATTTTAATGCCATTTTTTAACATACCAGTTATTTTTTTAATCCATAACTAGTTAATTTTTAAATCTTGTCATAGGCAATACACTTTTTAAAGTAACAACAAAGATAATCAAACGAATTTGCTGAGGTTCATATTTTTGTCAGTTAAGATACCGATTAAAGTTGCAACTCTGTTCTTTTTTTGTTATTTATGTATCATACAAATTTTCATTTCTTCCTAAAAATTGAACTTATGCTCAGCTTCCGTTCCGAGTTGATAATTTAATTGCCGATTGTTTGATACAATAGTGTTAGTATTTTTATTAATTTCAATAACAAATATTTAGCAATGTTTATCTTTTAAACTTGTTAAATCAATCAATTTCCTGCAACCCCCAAAGGCATACGACAGAAATAGTACTCTTCCACAAGGCGCGATCCTGAGCATCGGCCTTTAGTCGTTACCGGGACTTATATATTCCTCTGGCCTACTACTCAACTTTTTATACTCTAGATGAAATCTGAGAGTATTATAAGTTTGCCACAAAGTTTGTAACGCCAAGAAATAAGGCTCGGAGAAAAAAATGAATGATACAGAAGTTCATATAATCACTCAAAAATCTCAAAACCGGATGTCCGTCTGTCCGTCCGTCCGTCCGTCCGTCCGTCCGTCCGTCCGTCCGTCCGTGTCCTCTCTAACTTGAGAACGCGTTGAGCTAGAAAGTTCAAATTTTGTACACGTCGTTTTTAACAAAAAAGTAAGGTCAAGTTCGTGAACGGGCCAAATCGCTCCACCCCTTCTACCCCCTCCCATACAAAATGTCACAATTGCGCAATTTCACAATAAACGGATTTGCTCGAAAAGTATAAAAGCTATTGGCCTGAAATTTAGAATATATTATTTCTATGATAATATCAATCTACAGTAAAAAAATTACGTGTGTCCTCCCCCTCCTTCTACCACCTCTCATACAAACTGAACTTGTCATAAATTACTCTAAGCCAATTTACTCAGTGCGTATAAAATTTAGCGAGCTCAAATTGTGCACCAAATATTTATTTAAAATTGTTAGTAAGGTCAAAAAAAATTAGACGATTAGCTTCACCCCTTCTACCCCCTCCCATACAAAATGACACATTTTCGCAAATTGACAATAAATGGATTTACTCAAAAAGTATAAAAGGTATTAGTCTGAATTTTGGGATATATTACATTCATAATGATTTCAATCTACGGTACAAAAATTATTTGCCTCCTCCCTCTCCTTCCACCCCCTCCCATACAAAATACACTTTTTCATGAAATGCTCTAAGCCGATTTTCTCAGAACATATAACATTTATCAAGCTCATATTTTATAATGAATACCTAATTAGTATTATCTCTAAGATCAGAAAAAACTATTTGATTACCTTCACTGCTTTTACCCCCTCCCATACAATATGACACAGTCTTACAACTTCACAAAAAATCGATTTTCTTGAAAAGTATGAATCGCACTAGTCTGAAATTTAAGGGATGTCAATTTTGTAATATTGCTAATTATGTCTGAAAAAATTAATAAAATCCCCCCACTGTTTCTACCACCTCCCATACAAGCTGCAAATTTTCATTAAATCTAACTCACTAATTTTCTCAGTTCCCATTCAATTTTTTTAGTAAGCATTTTGTATAAAACATTTTTATAGCTACTTTAGCATGATGGGGAAAAATTAGTTCAATGCTATAATTCTTTCTAACACTCCCCATACAAAATTTCTAGGGATCACAAAAATTCTATGTATTTCATCTAGAGTATCGTAAGATTGCGCTTTACGCGCAATCGTAGCCCTGTTATGTTTTTTTTTATGTTTATCGAATTTAACTTAGGGGTAACTTAGGGAGTCACCCTTTAATGCGCGATGCACAGTTAATTCGACATAGGTAAGGGAAACAAGAGGAAATAGGGAAATCAGCGGGGAAACACAGGAGGGAAGAGTTTGAAGTGGCGGTGAACATTGTTCTTAAACTGCTGAAGGTTATATTCAGTGGGAAAGAGATTGCCTGGTAATGAATTCCACAACACTATCGTCCGAGGGATGAAGGACTGCCTAAACTTCACTGTTCTCTACGGCTAGGGCTTCACAGTATACTCGTGTGAGCGTGCAGCTTGGCGAGTATTTCGGGGGCATTAAATATAGGTGGTATTAGGGCTTTTAGTTCCTTGCTGCATTTACCATGGAAGTATCTATAGTAAATGCAGAGTACACGGATATTTCGACGTTGCTCGAGGGAATCAACTGAAGCTGATATAGCTTCATCTCCAATTAATCGGAAGGCATGTCTCTGAATACGGTCAAGAAGAGCCAGATGTGATTTTGGGGCTCCAGCCCAAACATGCGAGTTGTACTCAAGACGTGGTCGGATATAAGCCTTAGAGATGGTAGCTAGTTCGGACGCAGAAAAGTATTTCTTACACTTCCCCAGAATACCTAGACGTTTCGAAGCATCAAGAGCAACTTCGTAGATGTGTTGGCTCCAATCAAGGCGATTGTTAAATTTTACACCTAGTAACGTGAAGTCTGCAGAAGGTGAAATTTGTACGCCATTTAAGAACATATTGGCGGCCGACGTCGGAACGTTATGTTTAAGAGATAGATGACAGAACTGCGTTTTTAAGGCATTAAACTCTACTCTGTTTTTCCTGCCCCATTCCAGGATTAAACTAAGGTCAGTGTTCAATGACTGTATTGACTCATTACGGCATGAAGCCACTGATGTTGGGCGTGCCTCCGCAGGGGAGTCAAATTGGACGATGTTATCTAAAGTGCTGTCATCTGCGAAACAATGAATAGGATTGAGAATAGCTGACAGAACGTCGTTTATGAAGACTAAAAAGAGGGTAGGAGATAAAACTGAGCCCTGATGGACGCCGGAATCAATGGAAAAGGGTGCAGAAGTTACTCCGTCTAGCACGACTCTAATAGAGCGCTCGGAGAGAAAACTCTCAATCCATTTAAGAAAAGCTGTATTTTAACCATAGGCCTTCAGCTTAGCTAAAAGACATTTGTGCCAAACTCTGTCGAACGCTTTAGCAATGTCAAGAGCAAGTACATGACCTTATCCAAATTTGTGGATGCAGGAGTTCCAACGCTCGGTTAAATAGACAAGGAGATCGCCAGTTGAACGTCCCGAGCGAAATCCATATTGGCGGTCATGTATGAGATTTTTATCCAGAAGAAATTTGACGAGCCTGCGATTGACAGCAGTCTCCATTACTTTTGAAAGCACTGAGGTAATGGCTATGGGGCGATAATAAGCGGGGTTCGCTTTACTTCCTTTCTTTGGGATTGGCTGAACATTTGCGACCTTCCAGATCTGGGGAAAGCACCCTGAAGAGTAAGAAAGATGATAAAGATTACGAAGAGGTTTAGCTAGAGAGGAAGCGCAATTTTTAAGGACAATGGGGGAGATGCCATCAGGGCCAGCAGACTTGTGAGTATTGAGCTCCTGCAGGATCGTGGAAATAGCCCTAGTTCGAAAACTGCTCGCTTCTATGTGCTGCATGGACCAACCCTACGTCTTCCTTTAGGATTATAACCAAAAGCTTGTTTGGCGATATTTCGCTCTGATTTCCTCACAATGTGATAGATGCACTGCTACTCCCGCCTCCGAAACTCAATGCCTATTTTATTCTGCCCAATTTTAACCCAAAGTTCGTAGTTGGAGATCACTTCTGACCAGAATATTCCTAAAATGTGTCGAGGGCATTGGTTCACGAAAGTTTGCAATTTCTTGCTAAATCAAACGGTAACTTTTCATGTAGTACAACAATATAACCACACGGATTTGACGCATGTGTCAAAAACTCGCAGCTTCGTGCGAAGGGAGATCTCTCTCAATCTCCAGAAAGGAGAAATAATACCGAAGTCCTGACGAGCCTCAATATCCTTTTCAACTTCCACATTTTGTTTATTATGAGCAATCTGTCTGCTTGTGTTCGAACCCATGTGCGTGTATTTGATTTCACGTATATTAATTTCAGTCCCGCCTCTTTGCATTTCGAGCAAATATTTGACTCTAAGTCCGAACGATTATGTGCAAGCATCAGCATAATCAAGGTGACTTAAGATGAAGAGAAATAGTCCCTACTGAAGACCTTTATCCTCCCCACCTTCAAGTGCAGCTTTCAATACCAAAAACAGTGCTGGTGATAATATGCAGCCTTGTCTGACACCCGTTTGCACAGGATAGCTCCCAGACAACTCTCCTCTATATAAGACAAGACACCTTACATCTTCGTACAATTCTTTAATCATATCTATGATTTTATCTGGAATACCTCTCTTATGTAAGCTCGCAGAATGACGCCTTCCTATTCAATCAGATATCTTCCTTCAACACCTCAGTACAGAGTGTGGAGTATAGAGGCTTTTATTTCCGGGTCTGCTTTGAGGAGTTCGGTTGGTAGTCCATCTATACCTGGGGCTTTCCTTTCCGCCATTGACCGAATGGCGGAAACTATCTCTTCCATGTCTGAGAGATCATCCCTAATAGATGACTGTTGCGGTTAGATGTGTGGTAATTGTTCGGTCTCTGGAATATCTTCCTCTGACAAAATGTTAAAATATCAGATAAGTATTCCCTCCATCGCTGCAACTGGTGTTCACTCATATTAAGAAGAGTTCCGTTGACATCTCTCACGAGGTGGTTGGCAGTGAAATTCATGTTTGTCAACTGCTTCATATTATTAAATAGCGAGGCCATACCTTTCTCTTGTCGTATCTAACAGCTTTCTTAAGCTGTATACGAACATGGCAGAAGTTTCGTCTCAACTCAGAAGTTCTTTGGCAAAAAAAAGTTTAATTGCTGATTGCAAAATTTGAAAAGTTGACTGAAAAGATACCAAATGGAGCTCGGGATACTTTTATTTAGTACAAATGGTAGAGGTATTCAGTGAAAATATTCAATTTTTTCGAAATCAGTTTTACAAAAAAAACACACCATAACATAATTATGATTGGGCATAAAGCCCAATCGTGTAATACTCCAGATGAAATGTGGAAAAAAAAGATAAACGAACCGGAAAATATTTTATCTCAAATTCTTGCGCATAGTGAATAGCGACTTTTCTATGGGAGGTGGTAGAAGCAGAAGGGACTGGTCTGTAATCTTTGTATATGACATTGAACGTAGTATGCAAAATATTTCGTACTGAATTTAAAGTTTAATCGAAGCTTTCATAATTTTAGAAAGAAATTGGGCAATGTTTCCTTAAATTGGGGCATTTGAGGTGGCAGAGAAAACGGAAGGTTTCGGATGATTTTGAAACCGCTTATAAATATCCTTATTACCATGCATCGCTTCAATTCTAAAGTCGATACTTTTCTCTCATATGTTCGGAGGAGAAATTCTTTTCTTCGATTTCTAATACAGTAATTTGTATGAGAGAGCTAGGGTGTAGTCTATAGCGTCTTGGTCTACAATGCGAAGGTCATGAGTTCAAATCCCGGTCGACGCATAATTCCAGTTCCACTGCTTGCTTGGGTATGCCTTGGTTACCTAAATTTGCGAAAATGAAAAATTCGTAGAGAGAGGGTTGTGCAAAGGTCACAATAAAAGATGAAAAAATGTTAAGGAACCTAAGAGTCAGGTGGCCAAAGTCCGATTGGGGCTGTAGTGCCATTGTAGAAGAAGTAGAAGGAGAATTTGAAGGAGTAAAGCGAAGTTGATATTTTATTTTAGCATTTATTGCAATTATTAAGGGACCAATTCTCGCAAAATTTTAAGATTCCTTTTTTTTAGTTTTAATCGAAATCGATATAATGCATTTACCAAAATTACGCATTTGTATGCGAGGAGGTAGAAGGAGTATATGGATCAAAACACAATTTTTCGACGTCATTGATATTAACATTATTATGCTCAAAATTTCAAGGTGATAACTGATAAAAAATAATATAAATGAAATTTTTTAAATTTCGTGAAATTTGTATGAGAGAAGTAGGAGTAGGTGAAATTAATATTTTTTTCAAAACTGATGGAAATTACAATTAAAAATAATTTTGGCAAAAGTTCGTCTTTTTGACTTTGCTAGTTTGACCTGTTGTTCAAGTCGATAGTTTAAATAGTTTCGGAGAAAATCAATTTCTTAAAATTTCGGTATTTCATGAAATCTGTATGAGAGGAGGTAGAAGGATACTTGGATATAGCCCGTTCACGAACTTAAGGTTTCTTTTTTGCCAAAAATTACATAAAACAAATTTCAGCATGATAGTTGAAAGCGTTCGAGAGATTGTTGATAGACGGACAGACAGACGGTCACTCGGAATTGAGTTTTTTGAGCGATTCTGTTGGAGTACTATTTCTTACCGTTATAAACGGTGAGGCAAACACAATATACTCTTAGATTTCATCTGAAATATAAAAATGATTGCAAAACTTATGAAATTAAAATTAAAGAAATGCATTGAAATCTATTAAAACGCTTATGGAAGAAATGTAATGAAAAAGTGTCCCCAAAGGGACAACTTTGCACAGAAAACCAAATGTTGAACCATGTATGTATTTTGGTAGTATTCAAGTGGGCAGCTTCAAATGCTTAGGAGAACGTCTATTTTCAAATTTCAAAGTTTCGTGAAGATTGTACAGGAGGAGGTTTGATGCGATTTTTCTGGTTCACAAATTTAAAAAAATTGCTATAACAATTATAGTTAAAATAGTTGCATATTTTTAAAAACTAATATAATCTGACTATTGTCAAGTTAAACTTCAGCTATGCAGTACAGAGAAATATTTGTGTATTCTATCAAAAATCTACACAATTTAAAAGATAGTAGCTAGTAAAAATGATTTTATTATTGTTTGAAACTATTTTAAACAATTTACTAATCACAATTAACATACACACTCCCCACCGTTTAGTCTGATTATTTCCCTGACCGGAGAATTCAACTGAAGTTGTATGGCATCAGCCTTACAATCAAAATGTCATAATTAATAATCAAAATTCAATATAATAAGGCTAACATACTTGATTTTCATGTCACAAGAATTGACAAATGTCCTTTCCCTCGTGTCTATCCAATAGAAACTGCCTACGCATATCCTATCAGTTACTAATAATGCAAACTAAGCACGATTCTCCGGTCTACAACAAATTTGTATATGTGACAATAGAGAAATGCATATCAGTTTCCGGTTAAACACTTGATTATTGTTTCAATGTTTCGGACGTACCTTTAGTGGAAAATCACAATAATGAATTTTTGCCAAAGGCCTTAAAGCTTTCAGAACTTTCCTTGAGAACGACGGGGAACGGAAGCAGTGTATAATGTTTCAAACATTGCCGAACAATAGGGTCGTTATTTTCATACCGTTGCGCTAACTTACGAGTAGCTCGAATACATATAGCGAGTAATTTGATAAAGTCTCTGGTGAATTGAAAGTACCGATGAAATTTCGTTCAATTCTCTTCCGTACCTAGCTACCTATCTCCTAATTATCTAATTAGAGCTTTAACGCTTCCTCGGTGTGAATAATGTCTGTATTTCTCCCCTAATTGATTGTCACTTGGCGACATATCCAATTCAAATCACGTACATTTTCGTCGAGAGACAAGTAAAATACCTAGTGGTCTAATTATACAGAGATTATACAATAAATAAGGTGGTTATAGATTCAAGAAACTAGTTAGTTAGGGAGGCGCTTAGTTTATTGTATGTTAGATGTAATCTCAATGGAATCATTCGAAGATGTTTTTCAGTTTTTATTTAAGTCAATCAATATAATAACGGCTATGCTAGTGAATAGGTCAAACTTCTGCATAAACCCTCCCGAGGAAAGTGACATTTTTTCGCAGCTTACGATAAATTCTCGATATGTACTGGTGCTATTGATCTATAGTAACAAAAATGATTCCAAGACACCGTCACCCGGATAAGCAGCAAGCATTATTAGTAAGACCAAGGAAATTTACCTATTACCACCCTCCTTCCCCCCCCATCCCCCTCCCCAAATTCCTACCTCTCGCCCCGTACAAAACGACACTATTTTATAACTTTATAAGTATATTTCCTTGGCAAATGTGTTAGCTACATATTGACCAGAAATTTGAAAACAGTTACTTTTTTTTATTTTTTATTTGCGATATTTATATTTTCCGTAAAAATCACTAAAAACCGCCTCACACATTCTACTACCTCCCATATAAACACCACAATTTTCAAAACACAATAAATCAATTTTCTCGGTAACTATTACATTTATGAAGCCCAGATCTGGTGAAAAATAATTTAGTAGCAACGGTAATAAAACGCAAAAATTTTAATTCAATGTCGTCAACCCTTTTACCACCTTACATAGAAAATATAATAATTGTAATAATAATAAATAAACATAAAATAGACACAACAAAATAATAATAAATAAAATTCCTGTTTCTCTTGAAGTATCACATGATTGGGGTTTACTCGCAATCGTGGTTATGTAAAATTTGTATTACTATTTGACTGGCGTTAAATGTACTTCCAGTGTTATTTCAATTTGTATGGAAGTAGCTAGAGTGCCTGGGTGGAGACTTGACACATTGAAGAACTTAAAACTAGGTTTTTGCTGGAAAAGCATCACTATTTTCAATTTAGACTAAAAGATATTCTCTAACTTTCATAGCATTAAATGTGATTTCGTAAAAACTTTAGTCTTATGTAATTGGATGGTAGAAGTGATGACAGCATTGAACTAATTTCTTTCGCATTATGTTAGAGTAGCTATAGAAATATTTTGTACCAAATTTAAGCTTCAAAAATTGAGTAGGTACTGAAAAACTTAGTGCATTGAATTTAATGAAATTGTGCAATTTGTATGGGAGGTGGTAGAAAGATTGGCGGTTTTTGGTGATTTTTCGAGAAACAACTATAACTATCATGCAATTGATATACTTTAAATTTCAGATCACACTTTCACACTTTCCAAGAAAATCGAATTGTTATATAATCGTGGAATATTATCTCATTGTATGGGAGGGGGTAGAAGGAGTGAAGTACTCGGCTAATTTTTTTCCCGATATTAATAATAATGCTAATTAAGGATTAAGTACAAAATTTTAGCTCGATGAAATTTAAATGTACTGAGAAAATTGGTTTAGAGTATTTCATGAAAAAGTGCGGTTTATATGGGAGGTGGTGGAAGGAGAAGGGAGTTTTTGGTGATTTTTTGAGAAACAACTATAACATGTTGCAATTAATATATTTTAAATTTCAGATCAGTAACATTCACACTTTTCAAGAAAATCGAATTTTTGTTAAGTTGTAATTGTGTCATATTATCTGGGAGGAGGTAGAAGGAGTGAACTCTTCCCGATATTAATAATAATGCTAATTAAGGATTTAGCGCAAAATTTTAGCTCGATGAAAGTTATACATACTGAGAAAATTGATGTAAAGTATTTCATAAAAAAGTGAAGTTTGTGTGGAAGGTTGTAAAAGGAGTAGAGGTATTCAAATAATTTGTAAGCCAAAAGATTGCATTTATGATAGTAATAATATATTCTACATTGTGTCCATAAAGTACCGGGAATTTGTAATTAAAATCAGTCTGGGAAATCAATCAATCAATCAAATTCCTGTTAAGATCCTTTACAGGGGCATAGGACAGAAACAAATCTCATCCACAAGGCGCGATCCTAAGCATCGGCCTTAAGCGGAAATGATAATTCAAAATTTTATTTTTGGTAAGCAGGTAGGACTGTCCTTAAGTATTATTCGTCAGGCGTGAGGGGAGTGAAATAAAACCAAAAACAGATTACATCTCGGAGCATGCCTAAAAACCTGTAAAAGGTTCCTTATAATCGGTTCAGCCGTTTGTGCGTGAAAGACGGCTGGACAACAATTACAAAAACGTGTTTCTATGCTTAATTATTGTTAAAATAAAGCGAAAAACTAATTTATAGCCCTTTATAAGCAAATTCCCCACATGGGGATAGTTGTAGGATGATGTTTTACCAATTCCTGCAACTATCTTTGGAGACTAGCGACTCCACGGACCTGAGCTAACTATCCCCTGTGGGATGGGGCTGTAGAATTCACCCACAGCCAGTCCTGCTTACCCTAAAAAAGGCAAATAGACACTCACTGGATCATGGGCTTATCACCCGTGATCTTAAGTCCTAGATGATATGAAAAATGGATACAGAGCCTCGGATACGGACTGATTCTACGGTAACGACTTTTGACATTCGAAAACGGACTATGATTGGCTTCTGGAACGTTCGAACGTTGAATGACGGAGGAAGAGCTGGGGTTACTCGGTCCTTGCACCACCAATCAGTGATCGACCGTGAAATGGAGCACTATAACATCCAAATCGAGGTCAGGTCGACAGGATCAGGAGAAGAACGAACCCTTAACGGAAACACTATTCTGTACATTGGCCCTGAAAGTGAAGCCAGAAATGGCGGGCGTTCGTCCTTACGCCGAGAGCGAGAAACAGTCTCATTAGCTGGGAGCCAATCTCGGATAGGATTATCGTCATCAGGCTCAGGACCAGTGTCAGAAACGTCACAATTCTGCAGTGCTACGCACTAACTAATACTGCAACATCTGGTGACAAAGAGGAGCCGACTGAGTGCCACATTCGAACGTGTTCCAAGAGGTGATATTATTATCATCTCAGGAGATATGAACGCCCAAGTTGGATCAGACAACACTGGACTAGAACACGTCATGGGGAGGCATGGTGATTCTTGGGTCTACGCGTCACGACCTTGGATTAAGAGACCCGAAAACGGCGAATTATTTGTGGAGTTTTGTACTACTCGGCAAATGGTCATCGGAGGGACCCTTTTTCCACACAAGAGTCATCATAAAACATCTTGGGTTTCCCCTGATGGTGTTACTCAGAACCAGATCGACCAATTGGCTATAAATCGCCGATGGAGAAGATGTCTCCTCGATGTGCGAGCGAAACGTGGACTTGCGTGGGGAGCGATCACCACTTGAAGGTTGCCTGCTTGAGATTGTGTACAGCAGCTATCCGACGACCACAACTTCTTCAAATGAAGCGCAAACTTAATGTGGATAAACTCAGCGATCCCAACAAAAAACGCGAACACCACTATTCTACGCGAAAAATCATCCACATTGGGTGAATATGAAATGCGCACACTGGACGCCTATTGGGAGGCAACCAGAAAGACTTTTCTAACTAGTGCTGAAGAATCTGTGGGATATGTACCCTGGATGTCGCAAGACACATGGGACAAGGTTGGCAATCGGAAAAAAGTCAAATTGGCAATCATCTCTCAACCCGATGTCAACCAACAAACGTCTGACTTGAGGCAGAACTACCGCGATGCTCATATACAGCTTAAAAAGGCTGTTAGACGCGACAAGAGAAAGGCCATTGAAGATCTGGCAAACAAGGCAGAATCTGCGGCTTACCTTGGAGATATGGGTTCACTATTCAAAATCATGAAACAGTTGACGAACAGGAATTTCACCGCCAACCACCTGGTGAGAGATGTCAACGGAACTCTCCTTAATATGAGTGAACACCAGTTGCGACGATTGAAGGAATACTTCTCTGATATTTTAAACATCTTGTCAGAGGAAGATATTCCGGAAACAGAACAACTTCCAAACATCCAACCGCAATAATCCTCTATTAGGGACGATCCCCCAGATAAGGAAGAGATAGTTTCCGCCATTCGGTCAATGGCGGGAAGGAAAGCTCCAAGTATAGACGTACTACCAACCGAACTCCTCAAAGCGGACCCGGAAATAACAGCCGATATACTCCTCCCACTCTTCACTAAGGTGTGGAATGAAGGAAGATATCCGACTGAATGGAAGGAGGGCGTCATTGTGAAAATTCCGAAGAAGGGCGACCTTCACGATTGTGGCAATTGGTGTGGTATATATCTACATACTGCCGAATCAAAAATTATGGCTAAGGTAATTCTCAATAGGATTAGTGATGTCGTCGAGAGCACTCTCGTTATCAGGCTGGATTCCGTAAAGGGTCGTCTTGCACCGACCACACAAATACCCGACGGATAATATTAGAGCAGTCAGCCGAAATGGGTTCGCCACTACATCTCATGTTTGTGGACTTCAAGAAGGCTTTCGACAGCGTTAAGCGAGATTACATATGGAATGCTTTGCGTAGGAGAGGTATTCCAAATAAGGTCATAGCTATGATTAAAGAATCCTACGAAGATGCAAGGTGTCGCATCTGGCATAGAGGAGAGCTGTCCGAAAGCTTTCCTGTGCGAACGGGTGTCAGACAAGGCTGCATATTATCACCAGCCCTGTTTCTGGTGGTAATAAATGACATTTTGAAAGCTGCACTGGAAGGTGGAGAAGGTAAAGGTCTTCAATGGAGACTATTTAACATCTTAAGTCACCTTGATTATGCTGATGACGTGTGTTTGCTTGCACATAACCGTTCGGACTTAGAGTCAAATGTTCGCTCGTTGCATTCTAAATGCAAAGAGGCGGGACTGAAAATAAATGTGCGTAAAACCAAGTACATGCACATGGGTTCGAACGCAAGCACACCGATTGTTCTTAACGGACAGGATGTGGAAGAGGTGCAAGATTCTTGCTATCTTGGAAGCATTGTCAGCATGGACGGCTTAGCCGAAAAGGATGTTGAGGCTCGGCTAAATAAAGCTCGACAGGCATTCGGTTTCTTTTCCCCTTTCTGGAGGTTAAGAGAGATCTCCCTTCGCACGAAGCTGCGAGTTTTTGACGCATGCGTCAAATCCGTGTTGTTATATGGTTGTACTACGTGGAAAGTGACCGTTCGACTTACCAAAAAACTACAGACTTTCGTAAACCAATGCCTCCGGCGCATTTTAGGAATATTCTAGCCAGAAGTAATCTCCAACGACGAACTTTGGAGTACAACACGCCAGACTAAAATATGTATTGAGATTCAACGGCGAAAGTGGCTGTGGATCGGCCATACTTTGAGGAAACCAGAGCAAAACATCGCAAAACAGGCTCTGGATTATAACCCTCAAGGAAGGCTTCGGGTTGGACGACCATGTAACACATGAAAGCGAGCGGTTGAGCAGGAGGCCAGAGGAATAAACAAGTCTTGGCAACAGCTTAAGGCCGATGCTGAGGATTGCGCCTTGTGAAAGAGAGTTGTTTCTGTCCTATGCCCCTATAGGGGGTCTTAACAGGAATTTGATGTTTGATAAGCAAATTACAGACAGACACTTCAATTATATTTATATGTATAGACTTAGGTACCACGTGGAGCTCTATTTCTGTTCCAGGTCAATAACATACACGCGCTTTCTGATTCCGTAAAAGTATCTCCCAACTGCTTTTCGCGCAGGCAACTTTTCAAGTGGTTTTAATTTTTTTCAAAAAATGTCAAAATTTTCCTTCAAATCAATGTTGTTTTGTGCCTTGCAACTTTACACGCTGCGTTTTAAAAAAATTTCGTGAATCCATAAAACTTTTGGTGTTCTCAAAATTTAGTTTTTTTCTTTTTCAACAAAGCGTTTCATGCCACGACTTTCTTCTTCGACGGTAGTATTATGAAAACGATGGTTCCGGACCACTTATGATAAAACTTTTCAGAATTAGATAAAATTTAGGGTCTGCGCATTGGATGATTTGTATCGAAATTCGGGATCAAATTCTCATTTTCTCCATTTTAGGATGGAAATTCGAATTCAAACGCTCATTTTCTATTTTCTCCTTTTCTCCCAAAATTATATCTAACACAATAACTTTCCCAAAGAAACATACGAATATCCTAAAAAGGAGAAAATGAGCATTTGAACCCGAATTTCCGCATTATCCAATGCGCAAACCCTAAATTTTATCTAATCCCGAAAAGTTTTTGCATGATATTAAGATTTTCCTACTTCTGCAGAATTAATCATAATATTTCCCAAGAAATTTCCATCGAAGCAGTAATCGAATAAATGAAATTTGTGTAACGATAAAAATCAATAGCCTAGAGGAATTGAGTTCCGATGACTATAGAACGTTCATTCAAGGCTACTTTCATTAATGCGACTTTCAGCTGAGAAATAAGACAATACACATGCATATATGTATGCATTACAAGTCCCATCCAAGATAATTGAATCGGGAGTAGTGTTTAATAATTTTTATTATAGCTTCCATCGGGAGTGTGGTGAGTTTGGCTCTTCCTAGTTCTTGGGCGTTCAAGTGTTTCACTTAAATGTCATCTTTGAGATTCTACTGTTCTAAAGTCTGCTTACAAATAGAAAAAAAAAAGTTTTAGCCAACTCAAATTATCGAATAAATCTATATTCCACAACTTTAAGAAAATTATATAATTTCTATAAGTATTAGGTGTACTTGGTTTCAAATTGCCATTTATAGACATTTCAGAACAATAGCTCGAATCGAATATCTCATTTCGAGTTATTACAAACTCGTTGCGGATTTTTATACTCTAGATGAAATCTGAGAGCATATTGGGTTTGTCTTACCGTTTCTAACGTTAAGAAATAATGCTCGCACAGAGCCAACAAGGGTACAGAAACATTTTTTGCCGGTTAAAAGCCTCGATCCGAGTGACCTTCTGTCCGTTTGTACGCATGTGCGTCTGTCTATAACATAATTTTCGAAATTTGTTGTGTATCATTTCTTGCAAAAAAGAAACTTAAAGTATACAGGTTTCATGAAATTTCGAAATTTAATAAAATTGATTTTTCTTCAAAAATATTTAAGCTTAGAAATTCCGCCAAAGTATTACGATGTAAGTATCATTAACATCAAAAAATATTGATATGATCTTCTCACAACTGCGAAATTATGAAAAATGTATCTTGTAGATTTTCATTGAAACTAGCGAAGCTCAAAATACAAATTTTCGCTGGAATCAGTTAAATTATAATTCTAATCAGTTTTCAAAAAAAAAAATTATCAACTTGACCTCACTCTTTCTGGAAGAGGGTCCATACAAATTTCGCGAAATTTTGAAATTTTAATTAAATTTTTCTGCGAAACTGTCAAGGCTATTCTTCAAATTTTGAGCAAAGTTTAATATTAGAAATATCATCAACGTCGAAAAAATTTATTTTGATCTGTATACTCCTTTTACTCCCTCCCATACAAATGCAGAATTTTCGTAAATTACTATAAAAAGTAAAAATTTTAAATTTTTCCAGAATTTGTCCCTTAATAATTTCAATGAATACTACCAAAAATATTAGCTTCGCTTCACTCCTTCTACCCCTGCCATACAAATTTCAGTATTAGAAATTCATGAAAAGCATTTCTCCATCGAACTTATTCATTTCAAAATTCAAACAAAGCATGATGATAAGGATATTGATAAGCCGATTGAAAATCATCCACTAACTTAGTCACTTCCCATACAATTTCTTTGAAACAACAACATCCAATGGTTTCCCATTAAGACCACCTATTTCGAAACAAACGCTGCACGATCCACACAAATCAATGGGGATAAATTCAAAATAGGCGGTCTTAATGGAACATCCTGTCCATCCAAGGGTGTCCCATTAAGACTGCATGTTTTGAAATTTGAAAAAAAACATAACAGGGCTACGATTGCGCATAAAGCGCAATCTTACGATACTCTAGATGAAATAGAATTTTTTGTGATCCCAAGAAATTTCGCATGGGAAGTATTAGAAGGGATGACAGCATTGAACTAATTTTTCCCCATCATGCTAAAGTAGCTATAAAAATGTTTTGTACAAAATGCTTACTCCAAAAATTGAATGGGAACTGAAAAAATTAGTGATTTAGATTTAGTGAAAATGTGCAGTTTGTATGGGAGGTGGTAGAAAGAGTGAGGCGATTAGAGTGATTTTTTTCAGAAATAACTAGGAATATTGTAAAATTGACATCCCTGAAATTTCAGACTAGTGCCATTTATACTTTTCAAGAAAATCGATTTTTTGTGAAGTTGTGAAACTGTGTCATATTGTATGGGAGGGGGTAGAAGCTGTGAAGCTAATCAAATTTTTTTTTCTGATCTTAGTGCTAATACTAATTAAGTATTTATTACAAAATATGAGCTCAATAAATGTTATATGTTCTGAGAAAATCGTCTTAGAGCATTTCATGAAAAAGTGTAGTTTGTATGGGAGGGGGTGGAAGGAGAGGGAGGAAGCAAATAATTTTTCTACTGTAGATTAAAATTACTATGAAAATAACATATCCGAAAATTCAGACTAATAGCTTTTATACTTTTCGAGTAAATCCGTTTATTGTCAAATTACGAAATTGTGTCATTTTGTATGGGAGGGGGTAGAAGGGGTGAAGCTAATAGTCTAATTTTTTTTGGGCTTACTAACAATTTCAAATAAATATTTGGTGCACAATTTCAGCTCTCTAAATTGTATACGCAATGAGTAAATTGGCTTAGAGTAATTCATGACAAGTACAGTTTGTATGGGAGGTGGTAGAAGGAGGGGGAGGATACGCATAATTTTCGTACGGTAGATTGATATTATCATAAAAGTAACATATTCCAAATTTCAGGCCAATAGCTTTTATACTTTTCGTGCAAATCCGTTTATTGTCAAATTGCGCAATTGTGTCATTTTGTATGGGAGGGGGTAGAAGGGGTGGAGCGATTTGGCCCGTTCACGAACTTGACCTTACTTTTTTGTCAAAAACGACGTGTACAAAATTTGAACTATCTAGCTCAACGCGTTCTCAAGCTAGAGCGCGCACAGACGGACGGACGGACGGACGGACGGACGGACGGACGGACGGACGGACATCCGGTTTTGAGATTTTTGAGTGATAATATTAATTTCTGTATTCATCATTTTTTTCTCCGAGCCTTATTTCTTGGCGTTACAAACTTTAGAGCAAACTTATAATACTCTCAGATTTCATCTAGAGTATAAACACAGTGGTTATTTGCAAAGGCCTTATGTTTTTATTTCAATAGAGAGTGTAGACATGGAGGTTATATGTGGAATAGAATATCTGACAAACACTGGACGACTGACACAAAAAAATGGGGCAAAATTCCAAATAGGCGGTCTAAATGGGATACTATGTCCATTAAGACCGCCTATTTTGAAATTTAAAAAAAAATAGGAAGTGTTTATTTGAATAGCACTGATGTTTTTATTTCAATAAAGAGTGCAGACATGCAGGCAATGTATGAAATATAATATCCAACAAACGCTACATGATCCACACAAAAAAATGGGGCTTAATCCAAAATTGGCGATCCTAATTGGAGATCCTGTCCCATTAAGATCATCTATTTTGGAATTTCAAAAAAATGAGCAGCGCTTATTTAAAAAGCACTGAAATTTTTATTTTAATAAAGAGTGTGGACATGGAGGTTATGTATGAAAAAGAATATTTGACAAACGCTGCACGACCAATACAAAAAAATGAGGCTGAATTCAAAATAATTCAAAAAATGCTATTTTAATCTGACTCCTCTTAGTAAATCAGATATTGGCTGCAACGCTATTGCAAAGTAATCTAATATAACCTTTTCCATGAAATTCGGGAAACTCAATAATTGTAGTGACATTGATATGGAGGATAAAAATCGAAGGACGCATTCATCCCACTGAGTGATAACATATATACTTCTACAATGACACAACAGCCCAAATCGGACCTTGGCCTCCTGACCCTCAAGTTCCTTAACATTTTTTCATTATTTATTATGGAAGTGTTGTTAATCCCTCGCACAACCCTCTATCTACGAATTTGACATTTTCGTAGATTGAGGTAACTAAGGTATAACCAAGCAGGCAGCATGCTGGAATTATACGTCGATCAGGATTTGAACTCACGACCTTCGTATTGTAGACCAACATACTACCCACTAGGCTATACCCTAGCTGAGTGATAACATATACATATAAAATTTTTCGTCAGCGCTGTTTAAATAATTATTTTGCAATGCACCGGAAACAGAAAAAGGAAAGAATGGATTCACCTCAGCGGGTTAATTTGAAGCAAACGAAGCGTACCAGGTGCTTTGAAATACCAACTGCTTTTCAAAAAATCTTCAGATCAGTCCGCGCGAAACACGGTTTTATACTTCTCATAAATATTGATTAATTTCATATAAAACATTAAAAAAAAAAGTAAGTCAGAAATATGTTTAGGTGTATGCAAGCAAAAAATAATTTAGAATCCAAGAAGTCCTATCATCTTCATCGATTCTTATCTTTTGTAGATCTTCTTTCTCAATGGTTCGCTTTAGTCCAAATCGGGTCTTGTCCTCCTGATCCTCAGGTTCAACATTTACTTGATATAATGGAAGGGTTTTAAGCCCTTAACGAATTTCCATTTTCTCTGATTAAAGTGGCCCAGATATAGCCATGCAGGCAGTTTACTGGTATAAGCATTGCAAACTACTAAAAGCTACCCACTAAGCTATACCCTAGCTGTCTTTTGCAGTTATCAATATTAAAATTATGAAATTTACTTTTTATTCAAATATTAAATTATCAATATAGTAATTTAGCAGAGAACTCAACATTCAAGCTTTTCATTTTAATTTTTCTGTCCATATTTTCAATTTTTCAACATAAGCTTTAAAAAATTTTCGTGTCAAGCTATTTCGTTTAAACTTCTTGACACATAAACAATTTTTTTTCTCTCAGTTTCACTGTATATTTATTTTCATAGGTTAAACACTTTTCTTTTTTATTAAACTTTTCTTTAGAGAATTTTCCACATTTCTTACTTCTTCTTTTCCGTTTGGTTTTATGGTAGAAATATTCTCTGAGTTTCTCGTTTCAAATAGAATTTGAAAAATAAAAACAATACAAAAAGCTCACTGTCTGGATGACTGCGTAGTGTTTTTTTTTTGTTTGAAACGTTATCATCATCGTACGAATTTTTTATTGATTTTTAGATAGAGACTAGAGGAGCTAAAATCTTAAGCGACAAGAACTGTTTAAATCTATAGGAAGCTTTGAATATTTTTAGTGAGGGGAACTGAGGATGTTTGGATAGAAATAGAAAATTTAATTGGCTACTTTATGCTTGGAAACCAATTGTACCCTAGAATTTTTGTTGCATTAAAAATCATAGCTCAATATTTAACAAAACAGTCACAGATTTTCGATTGTAGATAGCGGTAACTTTTTGAAATATCCAATCTGCTATCTAACTGGTGCCTCATTGGATAATATCTGGACAGACAGAGCGATAAGATATGCGAAGAATTAAGTGGCAGTGGTTCGGACTCATATTGTAGGTGAAGAAACAAAACTTAATTTAACAACTGAAAACGTCAATTGTCATCGATTGCTTCCTTTCCTCAAAAACCTGATGAAAGGACGCTTGCTTGTATGCTTCTGATTTACCAAATTGGAACCATTACCTTCATTATTGAGGAGAATCTCTTAAATAGTCCATCATAGTGCATAAATTCATTACGGTTTGCCTTTTCAAGTTTCCACCATCACCATAGGATACCATAAAAATGACAGATAACATCGAAACATGACCCCAAAAGCACACCAATTCAATCACAAGGACTATCAATTCTCGATGCGATGAAAATGCACTTTACATGGGGGACAAAATCGAGAAACACAAACCACTCTCCCCGGATAGTGACTGTTTTTGCAGATTGCGATGAAAGTTAAATCGCTCGCAAGAGCTGTTTGGCTAAACGACACGACAAACTGTCATGGATGTCACAAGACAAAATCGATTGGATAGTCTTACCAAGGATTAAGTAGATGAAGGGCAAAAGGTTGACGGATAGGATAGCCAAGTCGAGGCCAGCCATCGGATCAACTATCTATCGTACGATGCAAGGATCGACAATAGCACTACAATATTCGGAGAGGCAGATATAAGTCAGGGACAATAACGTACTCTATAGCCAGAACACTGGATTGTAGTACTGACTGGTAGCATTGGATCATTACCCGAAGCATTTATGCTGGCGTTTTCGGGGTTAACAGAAAAGAAAACGGCTTTCGAGAGAGAAAACAGAAAAACACGAAAACAGGCTTTAACCCCCAAGGCTCCCGCCGACATATACCATTTCTGTTTTGTGTTATGCTATCTTTTCGTACACACCATATGTAGTGTGCAGCAGTAAAGAGCTTTGTATACGAAAAGCCACCCTTCATTCGCAATGAAGTACTTTCAGTTTGAGAAGATAAAAAAAATCCCAAAACGACAATTTAAGGGATTTACAATTGTGTTGTATGCCTTTTGGGAGGATAACGTTTTATTGCTTCGGAACACTAAAACACTCAGCGGTACGGCTTAGGAGCGTTTCAGCAGCATCATCACTACATTTTGGTGATGACGCGACATTGCAAATAAGATTGAAAGGCGCTTACCAATCATGCAATACTCCAGATGGAAAGAGTTTAATGTACTAGAAAATATATTATAGGAAATTCTTAAGAATAGTGTTTATCTAGCTTGATTTCGTAAAAATAAATTATTTTTTAAACTATATGGTTTGAATCTTGTTACACAAGTGTGGTGACAGGCGCGAATACAGCGAGATTGCCCCGTCTTGACGATGTCCATTGACTGTCTCAGCGCTGCAATTTGACGCAGTTTTTACTTCTTTTGTAGATTGCCGTGAAAGATTGATATAATGCAGGCGATCCCCGAACGATCAAACCCTTAAATTGAATATTGACCGAGCCATTCGTCAGATAGAGGGCAAAAGCATTAATTATGAGCGGACAGGATGCGCTACTGTGGAGCCAGCCAATTTAGCCACATGGATGAAGTTATGTTCCATAAATATAGGGAATGTTTGCTCTTTTCAATAAAAAAAAAATAACTTTAATAAATAAAATCGTACGTAAGGCCAATACCTAAGCTATCAGCGATTCCTAAGCTTTTGAATCTTTAGTAATAGAGAGCGGTTACATTTCATAACCAATCTATTATCTCTCCATATCAGCATGGTTTTGTCTAAGGGATGACTTCTACCTCCAATTTGATTGAGTTTGTTGCATATAGCACGAATGCTTTTACTTTTGATAACAAGTCGCGCCAAGTTGACCGCATTTTTACAGATCTTAGCAAATCATTCGATAAGATTTCTCATAATATACTTTTAACGAAATTAAGTAACATTGGATTTGGAGACGGCTTCTTAAAATAGATTGGCTCCTACCTCTCTAACAGGGCATACGAGGCCCTTTTCCATAACAGCAGATAAAATAAGTTTTATATAAACTCTGGAATTGCCCAAGGTAGTCATCTGGGACCAACATTATTTGTTCTATTTATAAATGACTTACCGAACGTAATTTGCAACTCTAAAATTCTTATCTAAGCCGATGATGTTAATATATTTCGAACTGTTGATAATATTTCGCACTAAACAGAACTACAAGAAGATCTTAACAGATTCTTTATTTGATGCACCGTAAATAGGAATTTCTTGAATTCAGACAAGTGCAAAGTTATGAGCTTTGGCTGCAAAAATACAATTTAAACTCTGTATCTTTACAAATACTCGACACAATCATTGACCTAGGCATTGCTCTGATCCTAAACTAACTTAACCTCATCTTGATCAAATAAATAAAAACATCCAATTCAACATTGGGGTTTCTAAAACGTTGCTCATGAGACTTTCATTATCCATCTTTCTTTAAGCTGTTGTGCACCTGGTTTGTCAGAGATTCTTGAATATGGATGTATTGTAGACCAATATACTACCCACTAGGCTACACCCATGCATTTGCGCAAAGCCAAAAGTGAAAGCTGCTGGGATAAATGCAAACTGGGCTTAAAATGCGAGGGCTATAAGGTTCAAGCCAACCACTCCCTGTTGTAGTTTGAGTTAAAAAAAAGAGTTGAAATAAAATAATCTATATTCACCTGAAAATATCAGGAAAGTAGTGGAGGGGGTGATGACATTGAATTAATTTTTTCACATCACGCTATAGTTGCCATCAAAATGTTTCTAACAAAATTTAGGATTCAACAATTTAATAGGTACTGAGAAACTTGGTGTATTGGATTTAGTGAAATTGTGCAGTTTGTATGAGAGGTGGTAGAAGGAAGGCCGAGTTCTTAATGATTTTTTTCAAAAATAACTGTAAATATTATGCTTTTAACAGGTTTCCTATTGCAGATCAATAGCATTCATACTTTTCAGGAAAATCGACTTTTTAGAATGTTCTGAAATCGTGTCGGATTGTGTTGGAGCGGGTGGAAATCATCAAATTCCTGTTAAGACCACCTATAGGGGCATAGGACAGAAACAACTCTCTTCCACAAGGCGCGATCCTGAGCATCGGCTTTAAGCTGTTGCCAGGACTTGTTTATTCCTCTGGCCTCCTGCTCAACTGCTCGCTTCCATGTGTTACATGGTCGACCAACCCGACGTCTTCCTTGAGGGTTATAATCCAGAGCCTGTTTTGCGATGTTTCGCTCTGGCTTCCTCAAAGTATGACCGATCCACTGGCACTTTCGCCGTTGAATCTCAATGCCTATTTTAGTCTGGCGAGTTGTACTCCAAAGTTCGTCGTTGGAGATTACTTCTGGCCAGAATATTCCTAAAATGCGCCGGAGGCATTGGTTTACGAAAGTCTGTAGTTTCTTGGTAAGTCGAACGGTCACTTTCCACGTAGTACAACCATATAACAACACGGATTTGACGCATGCGTCAAAAACTCGCAGCTTCGTGTGAAGGGAGATCTCTCTTAACCTCCAGAAAGGGGAAAGGATACCGAAGGCCTGACGAGCTTTATTTAGCCGAGCCTCAACATCCTTTTCGGCTCCGCCGTCCATGCTGACAATGCTTCCGAGATAGCAAAAATCTAGCACCTCTTCCACATCCTGTCCATTAAGAACAATCGGTGTGCTTGCGATCGAGCCCATGTGCATGTACTTGGTTTTACGCACATTTATTTTCAGTCCCGCCTCTTTGCATTTAGAATGCAACGAGCGAACATTTGACTCTAAGTCCGAACGGGTATGTGCAAGCAAACACACGTCATCAGCATAATCAAGGTGACTTAAGATGTTAAATAGTCTCCATTGAAGACCTTTATTTTCCCCACCTTCCAGTGCAGCTTTCAAGATGTCATTTATTACCACCAGAAACAGGGCTGGTGATAATATGCAGCCTTGCCTGACACCCGTTCGCACAGGAAAGCTCTCGGACAGCTCTCCTCTATGCAAGACGCAACACCTTGCATCTTCGTAGGATTCTTTAATCATAGCTATGACCTTATCTGGAATACCTCTCCTACGCAAAGCATTCCATATGTAATCTCGCTTAACGCTGTCGAAAGCCTTCTCGAAGTCCACAAACATGAGATGTAGTGGCGAACCCATTTCGGCTGACTGCTCTAATATTATCCGTAGGGTATTTGTGTGGTCGGTGCAAGATGACCCTTTACGGAATCCAGCCTGATTAACTTCGAGAGTGCTCTGGACGACATCACTAATCCTATTGAGAATTACCTTAGCCATAATTTTTGATACGGCAGTAAGTAGACATATACCACGCCAATTGCCACAATCCCGAAGGTCGCCCTTCTTCGGAATTTTCACAATGACGCCCTCCTTCCATTCAGTCGGATATCTTCCATCATTCCACACCTTAGTGAAGAGTTTCAAATTCAAATTCCTGTTAAGACCCCCTATAGGGGCATAGGACAGAAACAACTCTCTTCCACAAGGCGCGATCCTGAGCATCGGCTTTAAGCTGTTGCCAGGACTTGTTTATTCCTTGGGCTCCTGCTCAACTGCTCGCTTCCATGTGTTACATGGTCGACCAACCCGACGTCTTCCTTGAGGGTTATAATCCAGAGCCTGTTTTGCGATGTTTCGCTCTGGTTTCCTCAAAGTATGACCGATCCACTGCCACTTTCGCCGTTGAATCTCAATACCTATTTTAGTCTGGCGAGTTGTACTCCAAAGTTCGTCGTTGAAGATTAGTCCGTCTATACCTGGAGCTTTCTTTCTCGCCATTGACCGAATGGCGGAAACTATCTCTTCCTTATCTGGGGGATCGTCCCTAATAGAGGATTGTTGCGGTTGGATGTTTGGAAGTTGTTCTGTTTCCGGAATATCTTCATCTGACAAGATGTTTAAAATATCATAGAAGTATTCTTTCCATCGTCGCAACTGGTGTTCACTCATATTAAGGAGAGTTCCGTTGACATCTCTCACCAGGTGGTTGGCGGTGAAATTCCTGTTCGTTAACTGTTTCATGATTTTAAATAGTGAACCCATATCCCCAAGGTAAGCCGCAGATTCTGCCTTGTTTGCCAGATCTTCAATGGCTTTTCTCTTGTCGCGTCTAACAGCCTTTTTAAGCTGTATATGAGCATCGCGGTAGTTCTGCCTCAAGTCGGGCGTTCGTTGGTTGACATCGGGTTGAGAGATGATTGCCAATTTGACTTTTTTCCGATTGCCAACCTTGTCCCATGTGTCTTGCGACATCCAGGGTTTCTCACAGCTTTGCGCATATCCCACAGATTCTTCAGCACTAGTTATAAAAGTGTTTCTGGTTGCCTCCCAATTGGCGTCCAGTGTGCGCATTTCATGTTCACCCAAAGTGGATGACTTTTCGCGTAGAATGGTGGTGTATTCGAGTTTTTTGTTCGGATCTCTGAGTTTATCCACATTAAGTTTGCGCTTCATTTGAAGAATTTGTGGTCGTCAGATAGCTGCTGTACACAATCTCAAGCAGGCAACCATCAAGTGGTGATCGCTCCCCACGTCAGCTCCACGTTTCGCTCGCACATCGAGGAGACATCTTCTCCATCGGCGACTTATAGCCAAATGGTCGATCTGGTTCTGAGTAACACCATCAGGGGAAACCCAAGATGTTTTATGATGACTCTTGTGTGGAAAAAGGGTCCCTCCGATGACCATTTGCCGAGTACTACAAAGCTCCACAAATAATTCGCCGTTTTCGGGTCTCTTAATCCAAGGTCGTGAAGCGTCGACCCAAGGGTCACCATGCCTCCCCATGACTTGTTCTAGTCCAGTGTTGTCTGATCCAACCTGGGCGTTCATATCTCCCGAGATGATAATAATAATACCTCTTGGAACACGTTCGAAGGTGGCACTCAGTTGGCTATAAAACTCCTCTTTGTCACCAGATGTTGCGGTATTAGTTGGTGCGTAGCACTGCAGAATTGTGACGTTTCTGACACGGGTCCTGAGCCTGACGACGATAATCCTATCCGAGATTGGTTCCCAGCTAATTAGACTGTTTCTCGCTCTCGGCGTAAGGACGAACGCCACGCCATTTCTGGCTTCACTTTCAGGGCCAATGTACAGAATAGTGTTTCCGCTAGGGGTTCGTTCTTCTCCTGATCATGTCCACCTGACCTCGCTCAAGCCCAAGATTTGGATGTTATAGTGCTCCATTTCACGGTCGATCACTGTTTGGCGGTGCAAGGACCGAGTAACCCCAGCTCTTCCCCCGTCATTCAGTGTTCGAACGTTCCAGAAGCCAATCATAGTCCGTTTTCGAATGCCAAAAGTCGTTACCGTAGAATCAGTCCGTATCCGAGGCGATGTATCCGTTTCTCGTATCATTTAGGTCTTAAGATCACGGGTGATAAGCTCATGATCCAGTGAGTGTCCATTTGCCATTTTTAGGGCAAGCAGGACTGGCTGTGGGTGAATTCTACAGCCCCTATCCCAGAGGGGGGATAGTTAGCTCAGGTCCGTGGAGTCGCTAACTCCAAAGACAGTTGCAGGAATTGGTAAAACCTCATACTACAACTACCCCCTTGCGGGTGGAAAGAGTGTAACTAATTGTCTATTTTTTTGGTCTTACTAATAATTCTAAATAAATATTTAGTGAACAATTTCAGCTCGATCAATTTTATACGTACTGAGTAAATTTGTTATGAAAAGTGCAGTTTGTATGGAAGGTGGTGGAAGGAAGGGAAGGACTTAAATATCTTTTATACAGTAGATTGAAATCGTCATAAAAATAATATTTTCCAAATTTCAGATCAATAGCATTTATACTTTTCGAACAAATCCTTTAATTGTCAAATTACGAAATTGTGTAAATTTGTATTGGAGAGGGTAGAAGGGGTAATGCTAAACGTCTATGTTTTTGATCTTACTAATAAATCTAAATAAATATTTAGTGCTCAATTTCAACTGGATGAGTCTTATACCCACTGAGTAAGTTGGCTTAGAGCATTTCACACGGACGGACAGACCGACGGACTGACATCCGGTTTTGAGATTCTAGAATGATTATATGAACTTCTGTATCATTCATTTTTTTCTCCGAGCCTTATTTCTTCGCGTTACAAACTTTGTGGCAAACTTATAATACTCTCAGATTTCATCTAGAGTATAATTACTAACTTAAGCTTGAAATTTATAAGTTATTACATTTATCTAGCTTTTTATTAAATTTTCATTTAGTTTTCAATTATGACTTTTTTTGTTTCTGAGTTTTAGGCACTTGATACAAGAGTGAAACATGGAAAATTTAGGTTATTATAGCTCTCTATGTAGTATATTGCTTAGGTCTAGGTGACACATCCATACGCAAGCTAAAGATCTGTTAATCGACTACCTTACTATTATCTAAATTTAAGTACTTTAACATACACGGTTGAAAATTTTCGCGTAATTTTAAAAAAATTTTATAATAAATTTAAATCTTTATAAATTTCATATAAAATGAGTGACGCATTTGTGAATAAAATAAACGAATAATAACAATGCACAACATGTATCGCTTATGTTATAAACGTAAAGCATACGATTTTAGATAGAGTTTATTGCGAATTGTATTAGTTTATTTTATACTAAACGTTATTTTTATTTATATAAAACTAGATAAATGTGCTTTAGGAGAATCTCGTATTTATAAAACAAATCTAATCCAATTCAGCATATAAAGTTTACCATAATGGAATCCAAAATTAGGAGAGAGCAGTCTTATAGGCGGCATAAAATAGACAATAACTTCTGTTTCGTTTTATTTATTTCACATTTCATAGGCATATATTAATTTATTACTTAAAAATAAAATGTTGCCAGGTTCTGGATTTTTGCCACGTTCTAAATTTCATTTTCAAAACTAATCACGAATCCGAGTGAAAATTGGGAACGTAATTGATAAAAATTTCAAGTTCTATGATCGTGCCGCAAGCGTTTTCTATCCCAACAAAATCTTCCAGGTTAATGATTGAATTTTCGAAAACTACATACATTAAAATTAAGATCGTTCTCTTCTGATAAAAAAAAACTTGTAATTATCACACCTGAATAAACAAAATCACTGTAATTTAATTCCACATTTTCGGTATCAAACATTTTTTTATGATTTTTGTAGTCCCATCTTACGAAGAAACCCGAAAACATTTTATTGGACCACTCGTGACGGTTGCTTGCGAATGACTAAAATTAGTGCAAATTAAAAAAAAAAATTTGTGCAGCTACTGTTTTTATACCAAAGTGGATCTATACGATGAAGGAAAACATAACAAGACAACGATTGGGCGATACTCTAGATGAAAGAGAATTTTTTTGATCTTAAGAAATTTTGTATGCGAAGTGGTAGAGGAGGTAACAATAATGAACTAATTTTTGCACATTATGCTCAAATTGCAATTTGGTTTAGAATATTTCATGAAAAAATGCAATTTGTTTGTGTTGGTGGTGGAAGGAGGGGGAGGATTCGAATAATTTTTATGGCGTAGACTGAAATCCTTATAAAGGTAATAAATTCCAAATTTCAGATCAATACTTTTTAAGCAAATCCGTTTTGTGTCAAATTGTGTCATTTTGTATGGGAGGGCATAGAAGCGGTGAAGCTTATGGTCTAAATTTGCTTTTGTCCCAATACCAACTCTACATAAATATTTAGTGCATAATTTCAGCTCAATAAATTTTATGAGTACTGAATAAATTGGCTTAAAGTATTTTATGAAAAAATTCAGTTTGTAGGGAGGTGGTGGAGGGAGGGATGGCTCGAATAATTTTTATACGAGAAATTTAAGTCATCATAAAAATAATATGTTCCAAAATTCAGAGCAATAGCTTTTATAATTTTCGAGCAAATCCACATATTGTCAAATTGCGATATTGTGCCATTTTATATGGGAGGGGATAGAAGGAGTGGAGCCATTTGGCCCGTTCACAAACTCGACCTCACTTTTTTGTTAAAAACGACGTGTACGAAATTTGAACTTTCTAGCTCAACGCGTTCTCAAGCTAGAGAGGACAATGACGGACATCCGATTTTGAGATTATATGAACTTCTGTATCATTCATTTTTTTCTCCGAGCCTTATTTCTTAGCGTCACAAACTCTGTGGAAAACTTATAAGATTCCATCTAGTATTCAAATATATTTCGTCTTTAACTAACAATAACCAAACCCCAACTACTCAAACAATTCGCTAAAATTATAGATTTCTCTTCGGATGCTGAACACGAGAATAATTAATTGTATGTCGTGATTTTAATCTTTTAATTAATTTAAATAAAGTTCTACTATAATATGTTCTACTAAAAATATGCTTTATAAAATATTATTACCTTAAGAAGTTCCACTACCAGGTAATAATTTTTTATTTTAATTAAGGTTCCTTTCATTAAATGAATTTTATGAACTCTAATTACCTAGACCCTTCGACTATGAACTAATTAAAAAACTTAAGTAATGAATAATTTACCTGTTTCGTATGATCTTGGTTTAAAATAATATTTTTGTCCTTTTCGAATATAAATACCGAAAACCAAAGAAAGATTTTCATTCGATTCATACGTTTTGATAGTGTAGTTAGACAGTATACATAGTTCGATCAAACAAAAATCCTGGTAATATGTCTGATATGGCTTTTTTGAGTACAATAGAACAAACCTATGGCAAGGGAGTTCTGCATACAAAAATCATGTGTTCTATTTGCGATTACGCCAATTACGTCCAGATGAACCAATATCGTCATTGTATTACTAAGCCATTTAAAATCTGCGATCTAATAGATGGCCAAATGTTAATCTATCCGACCGGCTACAACCCACTGCGCAATCGAGTTGTAGTCGAATTGCAGGCGAACTGGAAGCATAGCCCGACTATAAAGCTGAAATTCGGAACTTCAATTCTGGATAGTAATAAAAAGGATCGCTCAATTTCCAACGGCCTCGTATTTGAAGAGTTGGCACCGGAAGATAAAGTCGGCAATTTGGAAGTGGCTTCCATTAGTCGTTTGATGAATAGCAGATCCAGGCTCCTAGACTGCGGCAGGCTCGACCTTGTTGTTCACATAAGTGTTATGCTTTGCGAAATGAGTGATTGCGGCGAATTGGTACGTAGTGCGGATAGTTTTTCACAGACTGAAGCCACTCTGAGGGAAATGTTGCAGACGCCAGCGTTTGGAGATAAGATTATCGATGTCGCCGGAGTTAGGTATTATCCTGATGAGCATATGCTCAGTCGCAGTGAATTCTTTCGGAATTTATTTCGAAATAATCCAGACGAAAATGGAGTTTATCACATTGTTCATTTTCAGCCATCAATGTTTGATCAAATTCTGATCGATAGTTATATAAATTGAAAATAAGTCTAAGGTAATAAAATTCGTGAAATTCTTAATTGTTATGTTTATTTCGTAATTCGGTAGTTGATAAATCAATTTCCTGTTGAAATCCGTCGTACACGAGCCTCAATATACCTCTCCGCTCCATCATCCATGTTTCCGAGATAAAACTTATATTTTGATAAGTGTACCTACTTTAAATTACAAAAAACCGCTTTGCGAGTTTTAACATTCTTTAAATTTACACATTGGTTGAAACCTCCCCATTAGTATTCAAGTGAATGAACTTTGTCTATATCTTAAGGGCTTCAACATCTAAAGATGGGATTACAGAGAACATAAATGTAGACAATTTCTACGCACGGGTCAGTTTATGTACAAAATCGTTATTATTCAGTTTACGAAATTATTATTTAATTCTGGTGAAAATTTCATTTCAACATCCTACTCGATATCTTTCCCCGGTACTCATTAAATTCAAGATATCCCACAAAAAAAAAATCCAATTTTCATCCTAAGTCAATACCAAAAAAGAAAGTTACCAATTTCCAGTAAATATGCTTAAAATTCTAGTAGCTTCTCAAGAAAAAATTGTGTAGGTATATCTACCAGTAAGTCTATGTATGTACCTACTTGCGTCTTATATCCAGCATCTTATTATGGCGAAGTAAATGTTTGCAGTGCCGCTTAAACTGATAAGCCATATTGAAATTTTCTGCTGTTATCCTTCTCTGTCTCGGCTTGAACACTTGAACATTGCCGCAAGAATTCTTTGCATAAGAGGCATCAGGCCAACACTACAGAGACAGGAGTCCTTTCTACACACTTTAAACACTTCTCTCTACCAAGGAAACAAAATTCTATACTCTAGAAATCGGTGTTCTTTTTTTTGCACACAGTCAAAATGTGTAGACTTAAGATGTAACGATTCGATAGCACTCGTAGTCCTCTCTCGTCGTTTGCACTATGTTAAAAAGTTATGTGACATTAAACAAAAAATTATAATAACTGATTCATGCATCAGATTGTGGTTATGTGCAGGGAGGATTTGGTGACATAGCCATAGGAAGCACGAACATAAATGTGAGTTAGGTGCAAGATAAGTTTCAACGGATGTTGAAATTAGGACTATCGAATAGTGGTTAATAGTTGAGATATTCCACAAAAATGGGTTGACTGAAGAATGTAGTGGATTTTGTAGGCAAAGCGATCATCATCATCATCAATAGCGCTACAGTCCAAGTCGGGTTCTGGCCTCCTGTATGCTCCGTCTCCAATTTTCCCGGTCCAGTAACCGCATCCTTCAACTCGAAAATTTCGAAAGCGATTTGCTGTGGTTTGGTGAATGCTTTCACAGTATATTTTGAATTAAGACGAAAGATTTTCGGATCTTGCACTCTTTGATTTATTATGTATTTCGGTATCTGTTTGATATAGGTTTCAGCGGAGACCAAAACCTTACACATAATAAATCAAACAGTGTAAAATCCGGAGATCTTTTGTTTTAAAGCGATTTGCTGTGTTCGCCGATTGCTTGGTTTTCCGATTGACCTTTTTCCTTCTGCATTTTCATTTTGTACATGTTTGAATGTTCTTCTGTTCATCATTTGCTGGACGTGATCAGGTCACTGCAGCTTTTGAAGTTTGATGAGAGTAGAGACTTCTGGGTACTCTTATTATATCGAATTCTTCATTTACCTTCTTCTCTCACCGATCCGAGGATTGGTCGTATTACCGAAGGCATTAGCCATTTTTAAGGAGTCTGTATTAACGTTCACGTTTCATTGCCACGATAGCTTTGTAGATTCACAGCTTCGTTTTTCTATACACAAAGCAGTATTATTAGCAACTATGAACAAATAAAGTTAATCATAATTCAATTTAAAAACATAACAGGGCTCCGATTACGCGTAAAGCGCAATCTTACGATACTCTAGATGAAATAGAATTTTTTGTGATCCCAAGAAATTTTGTATGGGGAGTGTTAGAAGGGGTGATAGCATTGAACTAATTTTTCCCCATCATACTAAAGTAGCTATAAAATTGTTTTATACAAAATGCTTACTACAAAAATTGAATATGAGCTGAGAAAATTAGTGTGTTAAATTTAGTGAAAATGTGCAGTTTGTATGTTTTACTAAAATCCCCCAACTCTATCTACCGAGTTGGGGGATTTTAGTGATTTTTTCAGAAATAACTAGTAATATCATAAAATTGACATCTCTTAAATTTTAGACCAGTAACATTCATACTTTTCAAGAAAATAGATTTTTTGTGAAGTTGTGAAACTGTGTCATATTGTATGGGAGGGGGTAGAAGCAGTAAAGCAAATCAAATATTTTTTTCTGGTCTTAGTGATAATGCTAAATAAATATTTATTCAAAAATCGGAGCTCGATAAATGTTATATGTTCTGAGAAAATCGGCTTAGAGCATTTCATGAAAAAGTGTAGTTTGTATGGGAGGAGGTGGAAGGAGGGGGAGGACGCAGATAATTTTTATACTGTATATTGAAATCATTATAAAAGTAATATATCCCGAAATTCAGACTAATAGCTTTTATACTTTTCGAGCAAATCCATTTATAGTCGAATTGCGAAATTGTGCCATTTTGTATGGGAGGGGATAGAAGGGGTGAAGCTAATCGTCTAATTTTTCTTAGCCTTACTAACAATTTTAAATAAATATTTAGTGCACAATTTCAGCTCGCTAAATTTTATACGCACTGAGTAAATTGGCTTAGAGTAATTCATGACAAGTACAGTTTGAATGGGAGGTGGTAGAAGGAGGGGGGGACACGCATAATTTTTATACCGTAGATTGATATTATCATAAAAGTAATATATTCCAAATTTCAGGACAATAGATTTTATACTTTTCGAGCAAATCCGTTTATTGTCAAATTGCGCATTTGTGTTATTTTGTATGGGAGGGGGTAGAATGGGTGGAGCGATTTGGCCCGTTCACGAACTTAAAGTTACTTTTTTGCTAAAAATGACACACACAAATTTTTAGCACAAAAGCTCAAAGCTTTCCGGAGTTATGCTGTAGACAGACGCACAGACAGACAGACAGACAGACGGACAGACGGTCACTCGGAATCGAGGTTTTTGAGCGACAACAAATATTTCTGTACCCTTGGCGGCTCTGTGCAAGCGTTATTTCTTAGCGTTACAAACGGTAAGGCAAACACAATATACTCTCAGATTTCATCTAGAGAATAAAAACATGACAAAGCCCAATCAAATGACACTCAAGATGAGATGGAAATGACTTTAATATACCGGAAAATATGTCATCTCAAATTCTTTCGAATAGTGAATAGAGACTTTTGCATGGGAGGTGGTAGAAGTAGAGGGGGAGGTTCGAATTTTTCGTATATGACACCGAACATGGCATGCAAAATGTTTTTTGCTGAATTTAAAGTTTTTAGTTTTCATTATTTTTAAAGAAATTGGTCATAGTTTTCCTGAAATTGGGGCATTTGTATGAGAGGTGGCAGAGTAAGTGAAGCGTTTAAGATGATTTTGAATCTGCTTATCATTATCCTTATCATCATTCTTTAATTCAATTTCAATATACTAGAAGGCGAAATGCTTTTTTTGAATTTATAATACAGATATTTGTATGGGAGGTGGCAGAAGGAGTGAAGCGGAGCTGATAATTTTTTCTTACACTTATTTCAATTATTAAGAAACAAATTCTGGCAATTTGAAGTTTGTACTTTTTCTAGTTTGAATGGAAATCGATAAAATGCATTTAACAAAAATTAAGCATTTGTATGGGAGGGGTAGAAGGAGTGTACGGATCAAACAAATTTTTTTTTGTATTATTATTATTTCTAGTTTTATACTTTATACAACATATCAAGTTGATAGCTTTAACAGTTTCGAAGAAAAATAATTTAATTTAAATTTCAAAATTTCGTGAAATTCGTATGGGAGTGGGTAGAAGGAGTGAGGTGAAGTTGATAATTATTTTTAACATAAATTGCAATTGTAGTAAAATTAATTCTGACAAAATTTTGTCTTTTCAGCTTTACTAGTTTCAATGAAAATCGAAAATATGTATTTTTCAAAACTGACCATTTGTATGAGAGGGGGTAGAAGGAGTAAAGGGATCGGGTCAATATTCCTTGATATTAATGACATTTATATCATTATACTTTGACGTAAATTTCAAGTCTTAAATAGTTTCAAAGTAAAATCAGTTTCTTATTATTTCGAAATTTCATGAAATTTGTATGGGAGGGGGTAGAAGGAGTGGGGAGATGTAGCCCATTCACGCACTTGAAGTTACTTTTGTGCTAAAAATGACACATAAAAATTTTTAGCACTATAACTCAAAGCTTTCGAGAGTTATACTGTAGACAGACGGACTGACAGCAACTCGGAATCGATGTTTTTGAGCGACAACAAATATTTCTGTACCCTTGGCGTCTCTGTGCGAGCGTTATTTCTTAGCATTACAAACGGTAAGACAAACACAATATACTCTCAGATTTCATCTACAGTATAAAAAAGAATAAGCGGGAAAGAAAGCGAACTCGAAACTGATATTTTGCTCCCACACTTTAATGAGGTTTGGGACTTTGTAAGATATCTGGCTGAATATGAAGAAAAGGGCGACAAAGGAAATCCTCTACATTGCACTTCCGAAGTCTACCAAGCTGGATTCCGTCAGGGATCGTCTTGTACCTTCATAAAGAAGCACTCTCGTCTGCAAATGGGCATCTCGTAAGGCTGCATATTATCACCAGCCCTGTTTCTCGTAGTGGCGGCTCGTTAAAACGTCCATTGTCGGCACCTTTCGGTCACAGTCGGCCTTCTCCACTGTTCCAATGCTTCTATAAAACATTTCGTCGTTAACCCGAGTCTTTTTTCGCTCATACGAGTCCATACACGTGGTTGTTGTTATTTTCCATAAAGCATTTAATCATCGCCCGAGTTTATCCGATCGCAGTCGGCCACTTCTTTTCGTTGCTTGTGTTACTTTTGTTATCCTCCATCAAGCACATCGACATTACCTGAGTTTACCCGATCGCTGCCGTTCGTCACCGGTCGTCTTCGAATCTTTTCCCTGTTCTCGTTATTGTTGCACGTTCCAATCGATATTCGGAATTAATTCGTTCTTGTTCGCTTCATTTTCGGATTGATCTGCTCTCGTGTCGATCTGTAGCTTAATAGTTAGTTGATAGAACGCTCAAGATCGTGTACGTGTTTATTTTCGAGTACAATGAGAAGAATGCAACTGAGATGTTCTTTATGGCTGATGTTCTCGTGTATATTTGTTTGAATACCTTGACATTCCGATTAAGTCGCTTAGAGTTCTTTGTAGTGTTCGTACGGGCGCATTAATTTGATGATAAGCAAGTAGAGAGTACAGTGAAAGACAGCGCATATTTGACCAGGGTTAACATGCAACAATATCAATCTTTTATAAAAAAATTGTACAATTTTATTGCATTACTAGCCCTTCTACCACACATATATAAAATAATTATTTATAATTATTATTATTATTATTATAATAATAATTTAATTATTGAAGTTTCTGCAATTTCGACCGATGCATAATTTCAACACAACACCATGGCTATATCTCATCCTGATCAATTTTCTAAAATATAGTGAATAAGCTACACCGTTGGTTCCAGTAAAGAACGTAAAGGTACGTTTACATCTGACACTTATTGCCCGAATTTATGTCCGATAGAAATCGTGACTAGTGTAAACGGAGATGAATTTATGTCCGACACTTATATTTTACTATCGGAGATAAGTGTCGACACTTCTGTCCAAACAGATGTAAACGCTGATTATTTGTAAATTCAACCTCTCTCGACACTTATCGCAGAAGTTGACTGCTCGTCTACTTTTGCAATAAGTGTCGGGAAAGCTCTAGGATGCAATGCAGTTCTTTTGTAACGTAAATAAAAGCACTTAAAAATTATTAACCCGACTATCTCTTAAACTATGTAATTGAAACTTGAAACATAAATTAATCTACCTATACTAGCGGAATATAAGAAAAATATAATATTTGGGCATAATAGCATAATGGGGGGAAATGGGGAGCACTTCAAAATTGGTGCATTTTTGAAAATTTCAAACCGTTATATCTAAAAATCCAATGCAGGTATTAAGTTGAAATTTTGTGAGATTGTCGAGCTCTATGACTTATAGTTTTGGTAGTATGATTTTATTTTGATGGCTATAAGGAGAGTGAGGTAATGGCCCAAAATATCGTAAAATTTTGAGAAATTTTTGTTGGGCTCTGGTAAATTTAGGTTTTGTGCGAGAATGGCTATGGAAAAATAAACTGCCAAGAAGTCGGGCGTAACTTTATTATTTACCTCCATACATAATTACGCAATTTGAAAATAAACGGAATTGTTTGAAAAGTATAAATGCTATTGATCCGAAATTTGTAATATATTACTTTAATTATGATTTCAATCTACTATATAAAAGTTTTTTGAGTCCTCCCTTTTTTTCCAGAACCTCCCATACAAACTGCACTTTTTTATGAAATACTATAAACAAATTTACTCAGTACGTATAAAATTGATCGAGTTGAAATTGTGCACAGTATCTATTAAATTTTTGAAACCTAAATTTTGTAATAAAACATTTTGATGGTAACTCTAGCGTGATGTGAAAAAATTAGTTCAATGTCGTCATCCCCTCCACCACTTCCCCTACGAAATTTCCTAAAATGAAAAAAAAATCATCTTGACCACATAAACTGAACTGCAGAATGGAAGATATGTACGACACTTGTGTCCGTATGTAAACGGGTAGGACATTTCTTACGAATTTCAGCATTGCGACAACTGTCGGACACTTATCCACGACATAAGTGTCTGGTAATTTCTCTCAGATGTAAACAGTCAAAGCGAATTTCTGTCGGACACTTGACACTTATGTCCGGAGAGAAGTGTCAGATGTAAACGTACCTTAACAGGACTAGGATTAATTAGACATTTTTGTGATCATAAAAAATCTTGTATGGAGAGTGGTAGAAGGTGACAGCATTGAACTAATTTATCTCGCATCATGATTTAAAAAAGTTCTAAACAAAATTCAAGCTTAAAAAATTGAATAGGAACTGAGAAAATTAATGTATTAGATTCAGTAAAATTGTGCAGTTTGTATGGGAGGTGGTAGAAAGAGTGGAGAAACAACTTTGAATATTATGAAATTGACATCTCTCAAATTTCAGACAAATAATATTCATAAATTTCAAGAAATTCATTTTTTTTTTTTATAAGTTGAGAAATTGTGTTGTATTTTACGAGAGCGGGTAGAAGCAGTGATGCTAATCAGTTAATTTTTTTTTCGATCTTATTATTAATGCTAATTTAGTATTTAGTGCAGTTATTTGAGTTCACCAATTGTTATATGAACTGAGAAAATTGGATTATAGTATTCAAAAGAAGTGCAGTTTATATGGGAGGCAGTGGAAGGATTGGGGGATTCAAATAATTTTTAAACCATACATCACATATATGATAAAAATAATAAAATCTAAATTAAAATTGTTAGTTTTAATAGTTTCAAGAAAATTGTATTACTGTAAATGATTGAAAATGTGTCATTTTGTATGGAAAGGGGGGGGTAGAAAAGGTGAAGCGATTTGCCCCGTTCACGAACTGGACCTTACTTTCTCGTCAAAAACGACGTGTACAAAATTTTAACTTTCTAGATCAACACGTTCTCAAGCCAGAAAGCGCACAGACAGACGGACATCCGGTTTTGAAATTTGTGGCTGACAACAAATATTTCTGTACCCTCGGCGGTTTGATTCGAGCTTTATTTCTTGGCATTACAAATTTTAGAGCAAACTTATAATTAATGGAATTCGCCTATGAGGTTAAGTTAAACCCGAGTTTGACTGTCGATGATCACCCCTTACCCACTGTAGACCAGCTCTTCTAGAATATGGCTGGCTGTGATCATTTCTCTACAATAAACTTGAGCCAAGCGTACCTGCAATTAGAATTTAAACCGGAACACAGGAAATTTTTAACATTGTGTACACACCGTGGCCAAAGCGTTTAATGTATGGAATCGTAACAGCTCCTACTATCTTGGAACAAATTTTACAGTGAATTGAGAGCTACTGTATTTCTAGATGACTTTAAAATGAATAATAATTAATAGTTCAATAATTCTACCCATACAAAACGTCTTGAGAAGTCTTGAACCGTCAACAGAAATATAATCTAATGGCGAATAGGGCTAAGTGCAAGTATTTTGAAAAACAAATAGAATATTGCGGACATGTGGCTAGGAAAGAATATGTGAATGGTGCGCTAAGGCAGGGCTGTTGACAACTTTACACTTAATTGCGAACACGATCAATAGTTCCAGTGTATATAATCCATATATCATTTGTTTCTGGAAGTTGGGGTTTTTATAAAGGGAGGGGCTAGTAAGGGTGTGTGGATGTTCATCATTTTTTAATTGACTGCTTGAATCACGTCCAATATTCTCTGCATAAAATGTCAGTTTCATAGACGAAGTTGCATAGACTTTTCATAAAATTCGGTGTACTACAAATTAATGAAACCACATATTCAATCCAAATTTCTGTTAAGACCCCCTATATCGGTATAGGACAGGAACAGCTCTCTTCCACTAGGCTCAATCCTGAGCATCAACCTTAAGCTGTTGCTAGGACTTGTTTATTCCTCTGGCCTCCTGCTCAACTGCTTGCTTCCATGATACATGGTCGACCAGCTCGACGTCTTCCTTGGGAATTATAGTCCTGAGCCTGTTTGACGATGTTTCGCTTTGGTTTCCTCAAAATGTGACCGATCCACTGCCACTTCCGCCTTTGAATCTCAATATCTATTTTAGTCTGTCCAGTTGTACTCCAAAGTTCGTCGCTGGAGATTACTTCTGGCCAGAATATTCCTAAAATGCGTCGAAGGCATTGGTTCACGAAACTTTGCAGTTTTTTGGTAAGTCGGACGGTCACTTTTCACGTAGTTCAACCATATAACAACACGGATTTGACGCATGCATCAAAAATTCGCAGCTTCGTGCGAAGGGAGATCCCTTTTAATCTCCAGAAAGAAGAAAGGATACCGAAGGCCTAACAAGCTTTATTTAAACGAGCCTCAATATCCTTTTCCATGCTGACAATGCTTCCGAGATAGCAAAAATCTTGCACCTCTTCCACATCTTGTCCGTTAAGAACAATCGGTGTGCTTGTGTTCGAACCTATGTGCATGTACTTGGTTTTACGCACAATTATTTTCAGTCGCACCTCTTTGCATTTAAAATGCAACAAGCGAACATTTGACTCTAAGTCCGAACGGTTATTTGCAAGCAATAACACGTCATCAACATAATCAAGTTGTCTTAATAGTCTCCATTGAAGACATTTACCTTCCCCACCTTCCAGTGCAGCTTTAAAGATGTCATTTATTACCACCAGAAACAGGGCAGGTGATAATATGCAGCCTTGTCTAAGACCCGTTCGCACAGGAAAGCTCTTGGACGGCTCTCCTCTATGTAAGGCGCGACACCTTGCATCTTCGTAGGATTCTTTAATCATAGCTATGACCTTATCAGGAATATCTCTCCTACGCAAAGCAGTCCATATGTAATCTCGCTTAACGCTGTCGAAAGCCTTCTCGAAGTTCATGAGATGTAGTGGCTAACCCAGTTCGGCGGACTGCTCCAACATTATCCGTAGGGTATTTGAGTGGTCGAAAACCAGCCTGATAAACTTCGAGAGTGCTCTCTACGACATCACTAATCCTATTGAGAATTACCTTAGCCATGATTTTCGATACGGCAGTAAGAAGACATATACCACGCCAATTGCCAGAATCCCGAAGATCGCCCTTTTTCGGAATTTTCACAATGACGCCCTCCTTTCATTCAGTTGGATATCTTCCTTCATTCCACACCTCAGTAAAGAGTAAGAGGAGTATATCGGCTGTTATTTCTGGGTCCCCTTTGAGGAGTTCGGTTCGTAGTCCGTCTATACCTGCGGCTTTCCTTCCCGCCATGGACCGAATGGCGGAAACTATCTCTTCCTTACCTGGGAGATCGTTCCTAATAGAGGATTGTTTCGGTGAGGAGTAGGAGAGGTAAAATTTGTGATGCAGTTTTATTTCGTTTTTCTTGTAAGGTGCTCGTACAAAATTTCTAGTTCATAGCTTTTAATTTGTACGTTATTAGTTGATTTATTGAAACCGGTCGACATTTTACTTTTGTATGGGAGAAGGGCGACCTCTAAACTTTTAACACAATTTCATTTCAAATATTTTTAGGCGATTAGCTTCAATCTTTCTACCACCTTCCATACAATTTGACACAATTCAACAACTTTACAAAAAGACGATTCTCCTGAAAAGTATGAATGCTACTGATCTGCAATTTAAAATATGTCAATTAAATGATGTTTAGAGTTATTTCTAAAAACGTCATTAATAAATTCACACTCCTTCTACCACCTCCCATACAAACTGCACAATTTCACTTAATCCAATATACTAATTTTCTCAGTACCTATTAAATTATTGAATCCTAAATTTTGTATAAAACATTTTGATAGCAACCTTAGAGTGATGTGCAAAAATTAGTTCGATGTCGTCAACCCCTCTACCACTTATATTTTAAATACATTTCGAAAATTTTCAAGTTTGTACCATCAAAAATTTCAGTTTTTTTTTTCATTGCACATGAAACACCTTCGGCACTTTAGATCCCCCTCCCCTTGAGTGCATAAAAATTGTGGAACAAATTATTATTTTCTCTCTCTGTACCTTATATCATATGGATACATCTACCAAATGCAAAATTTAAACTTTGTATCTTTCATCAGAGCCCTACAAAAACCACTTAAAATTATCAACATTTTTGCTAACCACCTCTCTCCCCTTACACCTCCCCTCCCCCAAACTTAAAATTTTTACCAAAATTAAGGACTAGGTAGCTCTACAATCCAACAAAATTTCAATTTGATATTTTTACTCAATTTTGACATATAACGATTTGAAATTTCAGAAAGTGCACCATTTTTTAAATGCTCCCCACTTTCGCCCACTACTATAGGGTGGTCCAACCATAATGCCCGATGTTAATTGTGAGTCACACCTTAACGTCAAGTTTTTCGCCCAACTTAATTTGACATTTCTTTGCTTCAGTGTTTGACAAATTCAACCATGGCGTCGGCAATACGCCAAATGGTTGGTTGAACAGACAGAAGTGAATGGTGACTTTACAAAGAAAATCATCTTCAGCGACGAGGCACACTTTCACCTCAGTGGATTTGTTAACAAGCAGAATTGCCGCATTTGGGCAAATGAGAATCCACGAGTGATTGTTGAAAAGCCGATGCATCCACAAAGAGTGACTGTTTGGAGCGGTTTATGGGCTGGCGGCGTCATCGGGCCGTACTTCTTCGAAAATAAGGACGACCAAGCAGGTACCGAGTTATCTCGCTATCGCGAGATGATAACGGATTTCTTGTGGCCAGAAATTGAGGATATGGACCTAGACAACAGGATGGTGCCACTTGCCACACAGCCAACGAAACAATGGTTCTTTTGCGCGAGAAATTAACATCGTTCGTTTTGGCTGGACCACCCTATATTATGTCCAAATGTTATATTTTTCGTGATTTGTTAATTATAATATATTAACATTATTTTAAGTTTCAATTACATAGCCTAAGAGATAGTCGAAACATTCAGTTTTAAGTATTTTTCCTTGCACCCCCGGATCGTCCCTCTTACAATAATTAGCCTCGCTCTGAGCTTATTCTAGTGGATCTGTATGCCACCTTAATGGTCCCAAAATATAAATATTTTAAGATAAGTAATTTCAAAGATATAATCAGTTAAAAAAAAATCTGGCGACAATTTATTTTCAGCCCCCCTCCTCTCCCTTTTCGGACCTCAATGGATAAAAAAATTTAATTATTCGTAAAGTTTGTCCCACAAATCCCTCTATATGTATGTTGATTTTCAGCTTCCTAGCAAGAACTGTGGTTGAGATTTTCGAATTCTTAGTTTTCGGTTTTAGCGCTACCCTCGACTCCGCCTTAACCCTTGAAACCCCCCAAAAAGGGTGTCCGCCTGAGATCCGCAACCAATCCACCCAAAAATGAATTTTCCATCTTGAAGGGTTTGGGAGTTAATGTGCGCTGAGCGTACACGTACAGTGTACGGCGTTTGTAATTAATTTATCGACAAAACATTTTAGGGCGATCAATAAAGCTTTTTATCATTTTACGGTTATGAAGTACAATGTCCGTTTTACTATCATCAAATTGTTCGCGCATAAGTAGAAATGCAGTAAGATCCTGAACTGTGACTTAGACCATTCCTTGTAATCTTTGTTACGCCTTTTACGTATAATTCTTCTGCTTTTATCCATTTGCGGGGGACAAGGCAACTTGAAAACTGTACTCTTAGAGGTTTGCTTATCTATTATAAGTGTTGATGAGGGTATAAGATTTTCGGCCTTTTCATTCACGTCAACAATATTGTCCGAAGATTTTAAAACAGACGAAAAAATAAGTTCAGGTTTGTGTACCTACCAAATCGCTTCACTACTTTTATACCCTTCTACATGAAATGACACTATTTCACCACTCTATATGTGACCATTTCCCACGTCAAAATCTAATGGACTGAAATTTTGAAAATGTCATATTTATGATAATTATAGTTATTTATATGAAAATCATATCAAGCCTACTTTTACAACCTCTCATCAAGGATCCTACAGTTCTTATGAAATGTAAAAATAGTAAAAATCGGTCACTCCTTGTACCATCGCCAATTCAAATATTTCAATTTCATTAAACCAATGGAGAAAGTTGAAATTAGGTAAAGAATATATTTTTGGCAACTGTGGTGAGATGTGAAAAAATTAGTTCAATGCCGTTACCCTTTTTACCACCTTCCATTCAAAAATTATAGTTTGACCACACATATTAAACCAGTTTTTAAGGTAAACATGCTTTTACTAGGCATTATCTTCTTTTACAATAAGCTTCTCGATCTGAAATAAAATAACCCCTTTTTCCACCTCCCACACAAAAGCTAATTTCATCTATAGTATCGCATAATTTAACTTTACCCGCTCCAATAATATTTGAATGTGTTTAATTTCCAATGAAAAAAAAATTACTTTTTATTCGATGGCATAAATATTCACTAATTCTTCCTTGATTTATATTTCTACGGGATTAATATCGCGCGAGCCACTACTTCGAACACATCTATCATAGCTGTGTAGTGTGGTTTTTGAGTAGCATGACGAAGAAGTTCAAAATTTAATTACCGCCTGATGGTGAGGTCTCGGATTACTCGGAAAGTTTTCCTGGGGCTTAGTCGGTTGTAAAAAGCTTTTTGTGTCGGCAAAGTATTATGGAACTACATCCACATACACACACACAAACTTAGCAATACGGAGAAAGTTTTCACTTTAAAGTTATTCTGGTAATTTTTTGACTTTAAGGATTCAATGAAGTTTCTTTTACATCCCCTCTCACTCTCGGTACTTACATATTTTAAAAGTATCTACATAGATCGTAGTCAAAAATAGCATAGCGATGCGAAGATAAGGGTAATAGTGACGGGCTACGGAGAGAGAGCTTGTGTCACATTAATTAAGACAACCACCCCTTTGAAACGATTGATTTCGTTATGGAAATTGCTGCTAATCAGATTTTAGACTCCGTAAATTTCCAATTTCTTCGAGTGTTATAAAGCCTTTTGATAATTATGCGAATTTTTTCGAAAATCGTTATTGAATTTCAGATATATTTTTGGAATAGGAAACCGATATTATTTTTAAGATCTTATACATATAGGTATATAGTTAAATAAATTGTGTTTTTATATAGTTGGAATTTAGCAACTAGAATTAATGAATGCTTCCTATATTGCGGCAAAGTTCATTCGCTTATATGATATACTGCAATTAATAAAAGACAAACTCGGCCAAAACTTTAAGTTTAATTTTTTTTAGCTTTAATGGATATCGATGTAATGTATTTTTCAAAATTGTGGAGTTGTATTTGGAGTGAGGGGGGTAGAAAAAATGAGGTGAAGTTGATAATCAATTCAGCATTTGCAATAACTAAAAGACAAATTCAAGTAAAATCTTAAGTTACTACGTTTACTAATTTCAATGAAAGTCGATACAATGCATTTACCAGAGTTGTCCACTTGTATGGTAGGTGGTAGAAGAAGGGAGAACCAATCTCGGATAGGATTATCGTCGTTATGCTCAGGACCAGTGTCAGAAACGTTACAATTCTGCAGTGCTTCGCACCAACTAATACCGCAACAACTGGTGATAAAGAGGAGTTTTATAGCCAACTGAGTGCCACCTTCGAACGTGTTCCAAGAGGTGATATTATTATCATCTCAGGAGATATGAACGCCCAGGTTGGATCAGACAACACTGGACTAGAACACGTCATGAGGAGGCATGGTGACCCTTGGGTCGACGCGTCACGACCTTGGATTAAAAGACCCGAAAACGGCGAATTATTTGTGGAGTTTTGTAGTACTCGGCAAATGGTCATCGGAGGGACCCTTTTTCCACACAAGAGTCATCATAAAATATCTTGGGTTTCCCTTGATGGTGTTACTCAGAACCAGATCGACCATTTGGCTATAAGTCGCCGATGGAGAAGATGTCTCCTCGATGTGCGAGCGAAACGTGGAGCTGACGTGGGGAGCGATCACCACTTGATGGTTGCCTGCTTGAGATTGCGTACAGCAGCTATCCGATGACCACAAATTCTTCAAATGAAGCGTAAGCTTAATATGGATAAACTTAGGATCCCAACAAAAAACGCGAACACACCACTATGTTACGCGAAAAGTCGTCCACATTGGGTGAATATGAAATTCCTACACTGGACGCCAATTGGGAGGCAACCAAAAACACTTTTCTAACTAGTGCTGAAGAATCTGTGGGATATGTGCAAAGCGGTGAGAAACTCTGGATATCGCACGAAACATGGGACAAGGTTGGCAATCGGAAAAAAGTCAAATTGGCAATCATCTCTCAACCCGATGTCAACCAACGAACGCCCGACCTGAGGCAAAACTACCGCCATGCTCATATACAGCTTAAAAAGGCTGTTAGACGCGACAAGAGAAAGGCCATTGAAGATCTGGCAAACAAGGCAGAATCTGCGGCTTACCTTGGGGATATGGGTTCACTATTCAAAATCATGAAACAGTTGACGAACAGGAATTTCACCGCCAACCACCAGTTGCGGCGCTGGAAGGAATACTTCTCTGATATTTTAAACATCTTGTTAGAGGAAGATATTCCGGAAACAGAACAACTACCAAACATCCAATCGCAACAATCCTCTATTAGGGACGATCCCACAGATAAGGAAGAGATAGTTTCCGCCATTCGGCCAATGGCAGGAAGGAAAGCTCCAGGTATAGACGGACTACCAACCGAACTCCTCAAAGTGGACCCGGAAATAACAGCCAATATACTCCTCCCACTCTTTACTGAGGTGTGGAATGAAGGAAGATATCCGACTGAATGGAAGGAGGGCGTCATTGTGAAAATTCCGAAGAAGGGCGACCTTCGGGATTGTGGCAATTGCCGTGGTATATGTCTACTAACTACCGTATCAAAAATGATGGCTAAGGTAATTCTCAATAGGATTAGTGATGTCGTCGAGAGCACTCTCGAAGCTTATCAGGCTGGATTCCGTAAAGGGTCGTCTTGTACCGACCACACAAATACCCTACGGATAATATTAGAGCAGTCAGCCGAAATGGGTTCGCCACTACATCTCATGTTTGTGGACTTCGAGAGGGCTTTCGACAGCGTTAAGCGAGATTACATATGGACTGCTTTGCGTAGGAGAGGTATTCCTGATAAGGTCATAGCTATGATTAAAGAATCCTACGAAGATGCAAGGTGTCGCGTCTTGCATAGAGGAGAGCTGCCCGAGAGCTTCCCTGTGCGAACGGGTGTCAGACAAGGCTGCTTATTATTACCAGCCCTGTTTCTGGTGGTAATAAATGACATCTTGAAAGTTGCACTGAAAGGTGGGGAAGGTAAAGGTCTTCAATGGAGACTATTTAACATCTTAAGCCACCTTGATTATGCTGATGACGTGTGTTTGCTTGCACATAACCGTTCGGACTTAGAGTCAAATGTTCGCTCGTTGCATTCTAAAGAGGCGGGACTGAAAATAAATGTGCGTAAGACCAAGTACATGCCCATGGGTTCGAATGCAACCACACCGATTGTTCTTAACGGACAGGATGTGGATGATGTGCAAGATTTTTGCTACCTCAGAAGCATTGTCAGCATGGACGGCGTAGCCGAAAAGGATGTTGAGGCTGGGCTAAATAAAGCTCGTCAGGCCTTCGGTATCCTTTCCCCTTTCTGGAGGTTAAGAGAGATCTCCCTTCGCACGAAGCTGCGAGTTTTTGATGCATGCGTCAAATCCGTGCTGTTATATGGTTGTACTACGTGGAAAGTGACCGTTTGACTTACCAAAAAACTACAGACTTTCGTGAACCAATGCCTTCGACGCAGGAATATTCTGGCCAGAAGTGATCTCCAACGACGAACTTAGGAGTACAACTGGCCAGACTAAAATAGGTATTGAGATCCAAAGGCGGAAGTGGCAGTGGATCGGTCATACTTTGAGGAAACCAGAGCGAAATATCGCCAAACAGGCTCTGGATTATAATCCTCAAGAAAGACGTCGGGTTGGTCGACCATGTAACACATGGAAGCGAGCAGTTGAGCAGGAGGCCAGAGTAATAAACAAGTCCTGGCAATAGCTTAAGGCCGATGCCCAGGATTGCGCCTTGTGGAAGAGAGTTGTTTCTGCCCTATGCCCCTATAGGGGGTCTTAACAGGAATTCGATTGATTGATTGACTAAACTACATTTAGTATCAAAATTATTGCAAAGTAATTTTTATACTAAATGTAATGGCGTTGCCACACTAACCAACAAATTAAAAGCTACGAACTTGAAATTTTATACGAGCACCTTACAAGAGAAATGAAATAAGACTGCATCACAAATTTTACGATTCCTCTACCTCCTCTACCCCCTCCCCTTGTGAATGTAAAATACTCCAATGGATAAAAAAATTAAATTATTTCTGCGGACGGCGTACAGACAGACGGATTTTTTTTTTTTTGCATTTTTAAGCTATTTTAGTCATGAAACGCGAAAAAACAAAATTTCAAGATAGCAAATGTTTTTTTTTCCAAGTCGATCACAATACTTTATTATTAAAATAATAAAGTAAAAGGGAATGTTTCATAAACTTTTGTCACTAAAACTCTAACATGCTTCGCACGGTCACATTTGCTGCCGAGCTTCTCTAAAATTATGATATTTGTACCATACTCTAGTCAAATCTTGAACAAAAGAACATATATTTAAAGAAAATATGTAACCTCCAGTACTTGCTTCACAGCCAATAGGTCGTGGGTTCGATCCTTACTCCAGGAAGTAAAATTTATTGAATAACATAAAAAGAATGATAGTGAAAGTAAAGTCCCTAGAAACAAAAAAAAACCATAACAGAATTATGATTGGGCTTAAAGCCCAATCATATGATACTCTAGATGAGATGGAAAAGACTTTAATATACCGGAAAATATGTCATCTCAAATTCTTTCGAATAGTGAATAGAGACTTTTGCATGGGAGGTGGTAGAAGTAGAGAGGGAGGTTTGTATTTTTCGTATATGACACCGAACATGGCATGCAAAATGTTTTTTGCTGAATTTAAAGTTTTTAGTTTTCATTCTTTTTAAAGAAATTGGTCATAGATTTTCTGAAATTTGGGCATTTGTATGGGAGGTGGCAGAGGAAGTGGAGCGTTTAAGATGATTCTGAAACTGCTTATCATCATCCTTATCACCATGCTTTGATTCAATTTCAAAGTCGATAGCTCTCATATACTTGAAGGAGAAATGCTTTTCTTGAATTTATATTACAGATATTTGTATGGGAGGTGGTAGAAGGAGTGAAGCGGAGCTGATAATTTTTAAAAATTTTTTTTATTTCAATTATTAAGAAACAAATTCTGGAAAAACTTGAAGTTTGTACTTTTTCTAGTTTGAATGGAAATCGATAAATTGCATTTAACAAAAAATTATGCATTTGTATGGGAGGGGGTAGAAGGAGTGAACGGACCAAAACAATTTTTTTTCGCATTATTAATATTTCTGTTTGTATATTTTTTACAAAATATCAAGTTGATAGCTTTAACAGTTTCGAAGAAAAATATTTTAATTTAAATTTCAAAATTTTGCGAAATTTGTATGGGAGGAGGTAGAAGGAGTGAGGTGAAGATGATAATTATTTTTAAAATAATTGAAATTATAGTAGAATTAATTCTGACAAAATTTCGTCTTTTCATCTTTACTAGTTTCAATGAAAATCGAAAATATGTATTTTTCAAAATTGTCCATTTGTATGGGAGGGGGTAGAAGGAGTAAGGGGATCGCGTCCATATTCCGTGATATTAATGACATCTATATCATAATACTTTGACCTAAATTTCAAGTCGATAGCTTAAATAGTTTCAAAGAAAAATCAATTTCTTGATATTTCGAAATTTCATGAAATTTGTATGGGAGGGGGTAGAAGGATTGTGGGGATGTAGCCCATTCACGAACTTAAAGTTACTTTTTTGCTAGAAATCACACACAAAGTTATGCCGTAGACAGACGCACAGACGGACAGACAGACAGACAGGCAGACGGACAGACGGTCACTCGGAATCGAGGTTTTTGAGCGACAACAGATATTTCTGTACCCTTGGCAGCTCTGTGCGATCGTTATTTCTTAGCGTTACAAACGGTAAGGCAAACACAATATACTCTCAGATTTCATCTAGATTATAAATATGAATTTTTTAATTGCTAATGGCAATGCAAAATTATTCAAAATATAATAGAGTGGGTTAACGATGTAAAAGTGAAGCACTTCTAGAAGGTCTATATACTCAGTAACTGGTTTCTGTCCGCTTTCTATTATTCAGCCCCCATAATATCTGTAATTATTTGCCAGGAGCAACAAGTTCAACTGTAAAATATACAAGCTTCCCCACCCGTTACGGTCCTCCTCACTCCCATTCACTATCTTCCCATTTCCGATTAATTCTCTCCTCCATGACTGTGTTTCAGTATTGCACATAAAGGAAGACATTGCCTATAACACAACTTACTCCATAAAATAAGTCAAAACGGTCCAAGGTACTTGTATCTGCGATACTGAGTATCAAATACTTTCGTTTCTAATACTCATTTTTACTTTTCACAATCGAAATCCAAATTAGGCCACTTCAAATCCATAATTTTCCACGCAACTTCACATAATTAGCGCCATATACGTACAATATTAATAAATTTTTGGGCCAAGATTATTGGCTGATTTTTTCTTGGCATTGTATCACGGTCAAGGTATGCCTCAAATTTATCCGTCTCCAATTACTTTCCTTATGGTCGAAAAGTGCAAATTGCAAAATTTAATTATGCAAAGTAATAAAGTGTTTGGCGTCCTTGCTGCTTATGTTAGGCTTAACTACGGCACTATGTTTGCAGTATACGGTATAGCTTAGTAAAGTCAGAAGTTGGCGAGCGTATCCTTAAATTTACACAACAACACCAAAAAAACAGCGAGAATTTCACGTACATGTGTAAAAAGTGATTTTTTTTTTGCAAGATACGATAGGTTACCTAGAGCTGCAAAGGTATTCTTTTCATTCTTGTCGCTTTCATAAAAACTTTTTGTCTTCATTTTTGTACTTTATTTCGTACGCTTATATACTCTAATTCCGCATATTCGCCAGGAATTTAGTTGCCGGGTTTATTTTTTCTCATCCTCTCTAAAGGATCTGGATCCGTTTATACATTTCGTTTTATTCGTGTTATGAGAATAAGAGGCCACAAATATAATGTTCTAGCGTATCTCGGATTGCATGCGGATACGAAGGACTTGAATTCGTCGTGTGCAAAAGGATCTTTTGTAGCGAAAATATAGGAAGTAACTTGGCGCTTATTTCAGTCCCTACCAAATGAATTTTAAATTTTTTCTTTTTTTTAGATTCAGAATGAACTGAAAATTTTGTTTTCTGCGAAGGCACTGCATTAACGAATAGTAAGGAGGAAGAGAAAGGTGGAAAGTTAGGAAGTAACGATATATACTTGTTCCGCATTTGAAATTTTTTTAGCAACGGTAAAAGATTCTTTATGAAATTTAAAACAAAAAGTGAAACTAAAACGAAATGTAGAATTATTTAATTGGAGTTTTAGATTTAAACAATCGATTAGTTGAGCACTACAGTTTTTATATCGCAAGGAATTAGAAATTTCTAAATTTAAATATTACGAATTGTTCACAGTTTTGCACTGATTCCTATACCCACGTTGACGTGCGCAATTTCATACGGCTCACTAAAAGCCAGGTGATTTTGCTTCAAGTCAATATTCTTCTTATGATATTATTGCTCTAACTGAAATAGGACTAAACTCTAGCTTTTCTGACTGTGAACTCATTAGTTCTGACTTCCAAGCCTTTCGAAGAGATCGTTATGTTTCCGATCTAAGATTGAAAGGTGCCAGGAGCTGGCCAACTTCGTCACGACTGTAGGGGTGGGTGGGAGGGCAATAGAGCTAAGAAACTACCAGATGCATAGACATTGTATTCAAATCACTCTAAAATCTTGGTAGCAGCATAAAGTCTGGTGGGGAGGGGGGGGGGGGGACATCCGACCGAGTAAGCAATATGGTATTGTCAGGAATACATAGGTCCACTACCACTAATCTGATGGAATTAAAGAATAAATCCACTTTAGATATTAGTGTGTAAGCAGGTGGATTGTATTCATACTGATTTTAGTAATGTTTTTGAAAAATTACCCCATTCTATTATTTTGTTGAAATTATACTTGTTGGGTTTTCCTACATGGTTTGTCATATTTACTTATTACAACTTACTTCCCATTTACTGGTCATTCTGGTGTTCCTCAAGAAAGTCATTTGGGTCCACTTCAGTTTATCCTGGCCATTAATGATGTTGCCTATGTTCTTAAATATTCGGAAATACTCGTATATGCTGACGTTAAAATCTTTAGGTCTCCTAGTTCCAACTCTGACAATTTTTCCAAGGGTATTTGATTCATTTTAGTAATTGGTGTCGCCATAATAATCTTCGACTGGATAAATGTCATGAAATGGCATTTACTAGGAATGTCTCACCATTTGTAATAATTTACAGTCCTAATTACTGTGTTTTGGATCATCAGTCAGTTTCATTTTTGACTTAGGTGTTACACGAGAAAACACAGACTACACTCTCCCAAGTTTCGATTTTGATAATCATTTCAGCACGGTCATCCCCTCGAAAAATTAGTGACTGGACTAATGAAATACGGAAGGAAGAGTTCACATCCTTTTATAATGATGAAACTAGAAGTGGAGTGGCAGGAGGTGTTTTCTCTGCAATGCTTAACGTAAGCATATCTTTCCGTCTTCCAGGTCATTGTAAAGTGTGTTCCAAGCAGAAGTGATGGCGATAAAGGAGGCCTGGGCCTGGCTGAAGTGTAGTGTAGTGTAGGTTGGTAGATACAAGACACTGCTTGATAGATTTTTCAGATTTTAGGGTGATTATACCGAAGCATCCTGGATTGCTGCGGATTCGTTTCCACCGGACAAACCATGGTATGAATGAACCGATTTCGCGTCTTGCGAGAGAAGTTAATATAAAAAAATTTTTATAAATTTGCAACCGATTTTTTGGCAATTTCTTACATTAAGAAATCCTGATAGTGATATTTGTGCAACAAAAATTGCGCGAAAACCTATACTGTACATTTGCAGTGCGTAACACGATAGACTTGTATGAAACTATTTTCTATATTAATTTAATTTTTTGAGAAAATCAGGTTGATTAATTTTATATTCAGTAATATTAAAGCTTCACTTTTTCAACAACACCATTTTTAAAATAGACTAAGGTAATTTGAAAGCTTTTTACATACACAAACACCTCTCAAAGCAAATTAGGTATTCGCTAAACTGAAAAGGTAACTCACAGAAAACATTTTCTGGTGCAATTGATGAATACATTGCGTTTTCGAAGTATACATCTGAAAAGGGTAACCACATATAAGACTTATTCCTCATAGAGGAGAGTATCTAGAAGCTGACCATATTCTCTCCAACCCGTACACATGTACTAGTATTGATGTATATTTATATGTTATACCTTACACTTCTCTACATATTTTCTAACCGCTATATCTAGAACCTAGCCGAACTGCAATAACACAGCAAGGAACCAACTTTCCCATATATCTTTCGAGCGAAAAAGGTTAATAGCCAGGCACCGGAATGTTAATAGTTTTCCTTCCTGTTGCTTATAGTTCCGTTGAGCTTCAAAGTGTAAGCGTTTCTGCACATGAACCGGTCGCGTCGTGAGCATGAATATTGCATGCAGCAGCGGACATAGCTAGGACTCATTCCCGTATACGAACGTAACGTGTAGAAATGTATCTTTGTATCTTTGCAAAACTCTAGGATGGGTTGACCTCATTGGTCAATGGACTTCCGTATTTTAAATCATCATCAGGATATGAACATTTTGTTTGGAGAAATTAAAAAATAAATCAATTTCTAAGAATCGATTCAATATATCAATTATTTCATTGTATATTTATTGTAATAAAGGTATTGTCTGAAAACTTATCCAGATTTTTAAATCAAAATCAAATTAAAGCTAATCAGATAGGACAATAAGATATTTCGTTTCCTCAACACCATCGTTACAGTTCAAAAACGAGGTTATTACTGATTCTAGCCGCAAGGTAAACATTTTAGCTGCCAGTTCTAGAAATTCGCTTCCACCTGAGTAAACGCGTATATAAAATGTGTATCGAGCTCTCAAGAACCTTAACCCATGGAAATCGTCCAGCAGCAATGGGATCCTTGCTCTAGTCCTCAAAAACAGTTGCCCCTCACTTCATAAACCACTTTGCGTGCTCTTCCGACGATCGCTATTTTCAGGGGTTTACCCAACAAAGCTTGCAAATGCCCAAGAAAAATTCACATTTCAAATTCCGCCTACCACGGTTCCAATTGCCATTACTATGCTCCAATACGGTTTCTGTAAAACACGTCCGAATGGCGATATCTTGATAGTTTTAACCGTTTGAACAGCAGGAATCACGCATTGTTACTCCGGAAATTTTCAAAGCATTCGATAGAGTACGCTGTTTCGTTCGCTTCCAGCGTCGAATCTCCGATGAACTTTTTCATCATTGCCTTTGTCAATCGAAAGAAATTTACGTCGTCTTGTACCTTCGAGTCCTTGACAAAAGTCTCTCCAAGTTCTCTAAGCCCCTAGGGCTGTTATATCTTTGTTGAACTATGAGAGTTAATATGTATACATTGAAACGTGGCTGCCAGATCAAGGCAGATCAAAAACTAAACTAACTCCTTTGATGATGATAAGCGGGTTCTCTTGACATAGAAATTTTAATAAGTTCTGACCTCTTGTATTGGTTGCCCATATTATGGGGGATTTGCGTCTCAGCCCAACAGCTGTTTGCTCCGTTCTCGAAGGTACTCACTAATATTCGTATCTCCGCAGTTGGAGCTTCATTATTATCTTCTGAGAAGTAAACGGTGGCGATCATTACCTTATGATGATCGCTGTCTGTCGAGATTTGAGTGGCCATTACCAGTAAGTACTAAAGTGTACGCTCTCGAAAATTTCGATCGTGTGTCGTATACTACCTTACAGTTTCTAGCCGTGAGACCTTTGATTACGCCTTTGTAAGCCCAGGACTCTTGTCCTACAGCTCTTCTTTAGTGAATCTCCTGCAAAAGACATCAAAGGCAGCTTGGCATGATGGAGATTGACTTGACTGTTCTAACTTTAGGCCTCCATGGCGAAATGGGCAGCATACTTACTCCTTACCCAATACGTCGTGGGTTCAATTCCCATTCCAGGCAGTAGGATCTTTTAAGCACGGATTTTTCAGTTGCTAGTAGTAATGAAAACCATTCGAAATAAAAAAATGGGTAAAGATGTAAAAAGTGAAACAGTTCCACTTCTAGTAGGTCTGTATACTAAGTAGATGGTTTCCGTTCGCTCTCTATCATTCAGTTCTGTATAACATCTGCAAATATATATCAGTAACAGCCAGTACAACTCAAAAATATACCAGCCTCACCACTCGTTAAGGTCGTTCTCACTCCTCTTCCCCTGCCTTCCCGATCCCATTTCTTCCCACCATGACTGTGTTTGTGTATTGCCCATAAAAAAAAATGTAAACAAAAATTTGTAACTATTTTATCTCCATGGAAAGTACAACTATTCAGAAGTGGAGCAAAAACGTTTTGAAGAATAAAAAACCATAGAATTATGCAACAGATGGCGCAAGTGAATGACTACAGAATTTTCATTAATTTTGTATAACTCTGGCGGCTTTTCGAGCGAAATTTCGACTGCCTCTGCAAGGGAGTAGCTACTGATTCAGAGATTCGCCTGTTACAGTCGTTTGCATTTGGAGTTAGGCAACTTCATGAACCCGAGCTGATCAATTAGTATCACGCCTTGCAAGAGCTATACCGAAGTGGGTGGCGAGTCACGAAAACCCCACCGGAGGTTAATAACTGACACTACGGGGAAGGTGTCGAGGACCCCAAATCATGTCGTGGAATGCAAATGGATATTTGATGCTCTGTGGCTAACGCATATAGACCTATAAAACAAGGCTCGTAGGTACGCATGTCAAATAGGTCAGAGTCTGGATAAAGGCAGTACAGTAACTAACATACTCATATTGTCATTAGGGATGAAAGTAGTGAACGAAATTGAGTTAAATCACTGGTAGCAACGGCCTGAAGGGAATGAAATCAAATCAAATCAAATGCATGATAGAGAGATTTAGATGAAAAGAATAGCGATCAGATGTGCCAAAAACCCGCCCCTAAGTTGAGGTGGTGGAGGCTGAAGAGAGCGAAATTGGAAGCAAATGGAATCAGATGCAGGATACAGTATACATGGACGGTATATGCAGGTTAGGTGGCTATCGGAAGAGAGGTGAGATAAATGCTTTCCCGCAACAGCCCCATCACGGGGAAAGTTAGAGAACCGAAACCCAAAGAGAACGAAGTTGAAAGTTAAAGGGTTTTGATACAAGACAAGAGGATGGTGGACGGTATATGCAGGTTAAGTGGTTATCTGAACGGAAGTGAGATAAATGCTTTCCCAAGTGCAAATCGATTCGGGTACCTTCGGGATACACGTAGTGGCTGTGATTGATGCCCATATCGCGGGTAAAGTTTCATGTGACATTCCTTCATTCTCGGCGTGGAGTTACGTTTTGCAAACGAGCACCGTGTCCTTCGCACAACCATCTATCTACGAATTTTCATTTTCGCAGATTGAAGTAGCCCAGATATACCCACGCGTCGATCCGGATTTGAACTCACGACCTTCGTATTGTAGACCAACGCGTTATCCACTAGGCTACACCCAGTGATTGTAGAGATTTAGATTGTTCTCGCACTTACCAATGTGAACGCTGAACTACTAATTCAGTATAAATCGGGACCTTCGGGGTCGTTATTGATTCCCGTCCCAATACCGTCCCAATTGCCCCCGAAACACCAGATGTTAAAAATATTTTATTGAAAAGTTTTTACAAAATACACTTACATAGAAAAAAAGAGAGAGAAAAACAGAATCGCAATAACCAACCCAGGTACGAATAAAACAAAAATCAAGAAAAGTCAAAAGAAAATAATTAAGAAAAAAAATAATAAAAGAATTAAGATTAATAAAAAAGATTTAACACTGTTCTTTACTCTGTTATGAAACAGGTAAAAAATCTACGGATATGAAACGGCCATTTCGTATCAGTCTCGAATGGAAAGGAAAGATCTCCGGATTTCACACTGCCTGCTTTATTATTTGTGGCGTTTTGGTCTCTGCTGAGACCTTTATCAAACTGATAAGATAACTGATGACTTTGATAAGGTCGCAGCAGAGACCGAAACTTTACAAATAATAAAGCAAACAGTGTTAAGTTCCTTGTAATCCGAAAAGCGCTGTGAAAAAAATCACCAAACCATCTGTAAGTCTCGCCTACTTGATTCAGATCCCACATTTTTTTTTTTTCGCGATATTTTTCGTCGTCAATTTTTTCAAGTTCGTTTCAGTATTAGGATTAACCGGGCTTGAAGCGAAAACATTAAAATTTTAGGTTGACATCGCTGATGAAATAATGTTGAAATAATGAAAAATGCACAAAGCCGCCAAGAGAAAAATAAGAAATATTTGTTCTTGTTCAAAAAATTCGATTCCGAGTGACCGTCTGTCCGCCTGTCCACAACATAACTCTCAAACGCTTTGAGCTGTCGTACTAAAATTTGTTGTGTGTAGCAAAAAAGAAACTTTAAGCTCATGAACGGGCTACATCTTCCACTCGTTCTAACCCCTCCCATGCAAATGCACAATTTTCAAACAAATTTTTTTTTCAATTTGCATTAGAACTAGCAAAGCTGAAAGGACGAATTATTACCAGAATTAATTTTATTATAATTGCAACTAGAATTAAAAAAATTTCAACTTAAAATGGTTAAATATTATGCAAAGGAATGCCCAAATGTCGCTAGCGGCAACTTTTTCCCATCTTTCTGGCAACATACGGACTCCGCATCGAAAAAACTGCTCATTTGTTGAAGCGATCCACGAATGGACCCAATTTTTAGCTTCTTTGTAAGATTGGAAGTGCTGCTCAGCCAGGCCATGCGTAATAGGCCGAAATAGCTGGTAGTCGGAAGGGGCGATATCTGGAGAATACGAAGGGAGAGTAGGACGTTCCAATTCAGTGTTTTCAGGTAGGTTTTCACGTAGGTTTTCACAACGGGAGCAATATGTGGCTGCGCGTTGTCGTGGAGCAAAATCTCTTTGTCGTGTCTTTCCTCGTATTGCGGCCATTTCTCCTGCAATGCTCGGCTCAAACGATTTAGTTGTTTCCTATAGAGATCTACCGTGATGATTTCACCCGGATGTAGCAGCTCATAATACATCATGCCGAGCTGATACCACCAAATACACAACATGATTTTCGAGCCATGGATGTTGAGCTTTTGCCGTCGATATTGATGCATGGCCGCGGTATCCCCACGATTTTTTTCGCGTTGGATTAACGTAATGGATCCACTTCTCATCGCCAGTGCTAATGCGATGCAAGAAACCCTTCCTTTTTTGCCGTTGGAGCAGTTGCGTGTGAAAAATGTGTTCGACGTTTCTTGGCTTCAACTCGTATGGCAGCTAACTAGCGAGGGTGTAGCCTAGTGGGTAGCGCGTTGGTCTACAATGCGAAGGTCGTAAGTTCAAATCCCGGTCGACGCATAATTCCAGCACACTTTCTGCTTGGGTATACCTTGGTCACCTCAATCTACGAAAATGGAAAATTCGTGGATGGAGGGTTGTGCGAAGTTCTAACAACTCTTCTACAATAAATAATAGAAACTGTTAAGGAACCATAACTGTGTAATTGCATTAAAGGGTGACCCCCTAAGTTATAATCGGTGCTATAAAAAAAAAAACCTGAAGCCATTGTAGAAGTAGGACTCGTATGGCATCCAATTTCCTTATTTTTGCATCATCCCCAAGCTTTTCAATCGATGTGAAATGGTTTGTTGCATCATGCCCAATGAATCTGCAAGTTGTTGTTGCGCTTGACATGAATCGTCCAGTAATGTCTCCAATTATGCGTCTTCACACTTTTAACCGCTCCGGGACGCTTCTGGTCTTCCACGCCGAAATCACCAATTTCATAGCATTGATACCATTCGCGACACGTTCTTTCGCTAAAAGCACCCTCACCATAAGTTTCGACAATCATTCGACATGCACATTTTTTTGGATGGAGGGCGCAAATCAAAACTCCCGCAAATGACGCTTATATGGCTCAAACTTCAACATATACGCGCACAAAAAAGTAACGCCGATAAAATTTTACAAATCAAATGACGAAGTGTTGTTCGCAGATCGCTGACTTTACCATGTGAAGTTTCTAATCCGCCATTTTTGATCAACATTTACTGCTGGCGCAATCTATTGGGAAACGGCAGGTTTCAATTTGTACCCCGATATTTTCCGATACATTAAACTCTTTCCATATCATCTAAAGTATTATTTACGCCCTGTCACAATTCTGTTATGTTTTTATTTTAATCATTTAGTTCACATTAGAAGAGTTAGTCCATTGCACCAGTCCCAGCTTTGCGCCAGTAAGGCTATGACTCATTAGATACAACTCTCAGAGAGCGCCCAGTGTCTGAAAGTAGCCGTTATGTCAGCCATTTATCACCGAGGCTGAGTTCTTCTGTTAAGTATAGATCTCCAATACAATGTTTTTGATTTTTAGTTAGCGGGAATGAGAGGATCTACAACTTTACGCAACACTTTTCTGTACAATTTGTTATTCGATCCGCTGTTCGATCTCCTGTTCGTTGGGGAGCTCATTGTTTTTGACCTGGCGAGTTCTCCTTCCAAATCCGTCACTTCTAGGTAAATCGGTCACACGTTATTATCGAGTCACTTTGCATTTAAATTATTCGAGAATAATTATTTTGTGTCACAAAATTCGTATACTCTAAATTAAATCTTAGAGTATATTGTGTTTGCGTTACCGTTTGTAACACTAAGAAATAATACTCGCATAGAGACGCTAATGGTGCAGAAACATTTGATGTCGCTCAAGAACCTCGATTCCGAATGACCGTTTGTCCGTCTGTTCGTCTGTTTGCAACATAACTCTCGAAAACTGTGACCTATAGTGCTGAAATTTTTCATATATTTTTTTTAGTAAAAAAGTAACTTTAAGCTCGTGAACGGGCCACATCCCACCACTCTTTCTACACCCTCCCATACAAATTTTATGAAATTTCGAAATTTAAAGAAATTGATTTTTCTCCGAAATCATTTCAACTATTGAGTTGAAAATTAGGTCATAGTAAAATAAAAATAATCTATACATATAAATATAATTGTAGTGTCTGTCTGTTATTTGCTTATAAATGGCTATAAGTTAGTTTTTTGAGTTATTTTAGCACTAACTAAGCATAAAAACACATTTTTGAAATTTTTGTCTGTCTGTCTGTACGACCGCTTTTCACGCACAAACGTCTCAACCGATTGTAATGAAACTTGCACAGTTTGCTAGGTGTCCATCGGAATGAAATCTGCTTTTGGTTTTATTTCACTCTCCTCACGGCTTCTACCCCCTCCCATACAAAGTGACTCATTTTCAAAAATATATATTAATCAAATTTTCTTGAAAACTATAAAAGCTATTAATTTGAAATTTGGACTATAGTATTTCTATTATAAATGCAGTCTTTTGGTATACAAATTATTTAAGGTCTGTCACTCCTTCTACCACCTCCCACACAAACTACACTTTTTCATGAACCACTTTACACCAATTTTCTCAGTACGTGTAACTTTCATCGAGCTAAAATGTTCTATTAAGTCCTTAATTAACATTATTATTAATATCGAGATAAAATTAACCGATTAGCTTCACTCCTTTTACCCCCTCCCATACAATGTGACACAGTTCCACGCCTTCACAAAAATTCGATTTTCTTGAAAAGTCTGAATGTTACTGACCTGAAATTTAAAATATATCAATTGCATGATGATTATAGTTGTTTCTCAAAAAATCACCAAAAACCCCTTCTCCTTCCACCACCTCCCATATAAACCACACTTTTTCATAAAATACTCTAAACGAATTTTCTCAGTACATTTAAATTTCATCGAGGTAAAAATTTAAACTTAATCCTTAATTAGCATTATTATTAACAGCGGGAAGAAAATTAACCGAGTAGCTTCACTCCCATACAATAAGGCACATTACACGACTATGTAACAATTCGATTTTCTTGAAAAGTGTGAATGATGCAGATCTGAAATTTAAAGTGTATCAATTGCATGATAGATATAGTTGTTTTTCGAAAAATCAACAAAAACCCCCCACTCCTTCTACCACCTCCCATACAAATGCACAATTTTATTTCATTAAATTCAGTGCACTAAATTTCTCAGTATCTACTCAATTTTTGAAGCTTAAATTTGGTACATAACATTTTTATAGCTACTCTAGCATGATGTGAAACAAATTAGTTCAGTGCTCTCACCCCTTCTACCACTCCCCATACAAAATTTCTTAACACCGCAAAAATTTCGATTTCATCTATTAATAATATCGTATGATTTGGCTTTACGCACAATTGTAGTACTGTTATGTTTTTATGCTTAATGTTATTTTATTTGCTTTTTTTTTTAATTAACACCAGCTACAATTATTCACATGTTCTTAACGCTCTTCAACACGTATATGATCTCGAATCACGGGTTTGATTTGATCACGAGCCTGTCCCATAAAAATGGAAGTATCATGCTTTCATTCTTAATAATTTATGGTTCTGATTCCAACAATATACAAACCATTCTCTTCAAAGAGCCATTAAAGTAAGCAGATTTTATATCCCACATAATGCATTACTAACTACACTCTCAAAAATTGCTTATTATTGCTATTTGTACGCGGACGAAGTCGCGGGGGTTTGCTAGTATATAATAAGAAAATATTGATCTGATCCCCTTACTCCTTCTACCCCCTCCCATACAAATGCACAATTTTAAAAAAGGTATTTATTCGGTTTGCATTGTAACTAGCAAAGCTAAAAGAACCATTTTTGTCATAATTAATTTCATTACAATTGCAACCAATTTTGGAAAAATTATGAACTTCGCCTCACTCTTTCTACCCCCTCTCATAAAAATTTCACGAAATTTCGGAATTTTAACTAAATTATTTTTCTCCAAAACCGTCAAAGCTATCAATTTTAAATTTTGAAAAAAGTATACTTATGCAAATATCACTAATGTCGAAAAATTTGGTTTTAATTCGAATACTCCTTCCACCCCCTCCCATACAAATGCACAATTTTCGTAAATGCATTTAATCGATTTTCATTGAAATAGAAAATGCACAAACTTAAAATTTTACCACAATTGCAACAAATGTTAAAGAAATATGAATTTCGCTTCACTCCTTCTACCACCTCCCATATAAATTTTTGTATTGGAAATTCAAGAAAATTATTTCTCCTTCGAACATATGAGTAACAAAACACTGTGATTAGGATGTTGATAAGCAGATTCAAAATCATCCAAAACCGCCCACTTTCTCTGCCACCTCCCATACAAATGCCATAAATTCAGATAAAAATTGTCCAATTTCTTCGAAAATTATGAAAGCTACTAACTTTGAATTCAGCATGAAATATTTTGTATACTACGTTCGGTGTTACTTACTTACTGTTAAATTACAAACCTCCCCCTCTGCTTTTGCCACCTCCCATACAAAAGTCACTATTCACTACTCGATGAATTTTATATGACATATTTTCCGGTATAATAAACGCTTTCCTATTTCACCTAGAGTATCATATCATTAGGCTTTACTCTCAATCATAATTCTGCTATGTTTTTAATTTTTTTCACACAATTTCTCGATCGGTTATTCGAAAAAATCGCGTCGCAAAAATGGCTTGTTCGAGAATTTTCTACCGGTCACCCGATTTAATTACCGAATTTTCCTCGCGGTCACTGATTTCGCGGTATACCACATCGGTCAATAAGTCCGTAGGATGACCCACAGATGGCACCTCTGTGGCCGAACCAATTGTATTGTATAACCAACTTTCAGAAGCGACGCGTCAAAATTTCATGACATTCTGATTCTTTGTTTACAAGCTACAGTGCTCGAAGTGACGCTACTATTGTTATTTTTAAAAACATGGTAAAATCCGAATTTCGTGAGTTGATAAAACATAGCTTCTTGATGGGAAAAAACACCGTTGAAACAAGAGCATGGCCTGAAAAGTGTTATTTGGAATCTGCTCCGTCGAGACAAATGCTTGACAAGTGGTTTGCCGAGTTTAAATGTGGTCGTAGCTCGACTGAGAAATTGCCCCGCAGTGGAAGGCCACATGAAGCTGTTACTCCAGAAAACATTAAAAGAGTCCACAAAATCGTTTTGGCCGATCGTAAAGTGAAGTTGCAAGAGTTAGCAAACACTCTAAAGATATCGAAAGGCAGTGTGCACACAATTTTGCATGGGCATTTGTCGATGCGGAAGCTCTTTTCTAAGTGGGTGCCGCTTTTGCTCACAGTGGACCAAAAACAACAACGTGTCGACGATTCGGAGGCCTGTATAAAGCTGTTTCGACGCAATAAAAAAGATTTTTTGCGGCGGTATGTGACAATGGATGAAACTTGGATCCATCATTTCACACCAGAGTCAAATCGGCAGTCATCCGCAGCGTGAGAACCGCGACCAAAGCGACCAAAAACTCAAACATCAGCTGGCAAGGTAATGGCTTCAGTTTTTTGGGATGCACATGGTATATTATTCATAGACTACCTTGAGAAGGGAAAGAGCATCAATACCGATTATTATATACCATTACTCGAACATTTGAAGCGAGAAATTGCTGCGAAACGGCCACACAGACAATGCTCCGTGTCACAAGTCGATCAAAGCAATGGCAAAATTGCATGAATTGGGCTTCGAATTGCTTCCGCACCCACCGTATTCTCCAGGTCTAGCCCCAGCGACTACTGGCTCTTCGCAGACCTCAAAAAAATGCTCGCTGGCAAAAGACATGGCTCAAATGAAGAGGTAATTTCCGAATCTGAGGCACATTTTGAGTCGAAAGACAAGTTGTTCTACAAAACTGGTATCGAAAAGCTAGAGAGGTGTTGGACGGATTGTATCACTCTTGAAGGAAACTATGTCGAAGAATAAAGCAAAATTAGACCGAAAAAACTGTATTTTCTTTGATGTGTTATAATCTCTCTCGGTGCTATCGTTGCTCCCTTTCCAGGAAGAACATTTTATAGGCTTCTTTTGGCATTGCCTCCACTACAGCCAGCGATTTTTTTATGCCCTCAATGTCTTCGAATCGTTATAGCGTCCTCGAACGCAACGTTTCGGTTGTAGTTTTACAAATTTCTGTGGCAAAATTTTATGCAGACATGTTTTTTGTCCATTGTAAAATTCCCGGATTACATAAAATTAGTATCGCTCCTGTGAACATAACAAATGAATGCGTTAACGACTACGCTTGATATTTCGAAACTACTGTAGTGGAACATAAATTAAAAAAAAAAACCTGTTTAAAGTTTCGTGATAATCCTTAAGGTGCGTTCACAAAAGACGGGATCGTTACGAACAGAATGAACAGGTTATTTTCAAAAAGAATACGATTTTTCTTCAACCTTTTCAAAATTCCGCTACAAAAGGATTAACTCCCTGCTAGTCTCTCGTCTCCACCAGAACAACTTAAATCAAATCTATCTACTAATAAACCAACCCTACCAGATGAAAACTTGATTTATCGTAATCCCGAAACCTACTCACTATCTCTATCGCTTCCAATCTGAACTTCTAAAAGCAATTATCGATGCTTGAACAACTCCATCCTCTTTACCCTTAAATTAAACTTTCTCAAATTCACAGTTACTAAAAAAAGAAACAAGAAACACAACTTCCCAAAGTCATTAACCTCATTCGCAACTTCTTTATTTCGGCCATCATAGCTTTAATATTGCAAAATAATTTCCACCAAATATTCAGATAATCTTTGTGGCCGGAAAGGCTTGTACTGTTCCGAAAGAGCGAAGAAAAAAAAATGAACCTCCTTAATTCCAAAGTAGTAGAGAGAGAAGAAAAAAAAACACTTGAAGTGTTTTCAGTTTAGCCTCGATATTTCCAACGAAATTCACTTCGAAACTGGATGTGTACCCTTATCCTCCACCTCTATAGATCACTTTCGAACTTTCTACCTCGCTAATTTAGTCAAACTTTATCACTCCCCCGGAATCCCAAGGGTGTTCGTGCTTGTGCTTTTGTTGGTTTTCGCTCCGACAAATTTTCAATTTTGCTTGGCTCAGAACGAACCATTTGCCCCCACCGTTCGCCATCCATCGATGGTCGACGAGCTTCCATAGCCCACCTCGGGGCCACCCCAATCCAATGGCCACCACTTGCTCCTTCGGAGCCAATCCACCTTATCGGGAAAAATTAATCATTCAAAATGTGACAAGAATAAACTTTTACTTCAAGTTCTTAAACAGTAAAACTTTAAAATCCGTTTCAAATTGTTTGTACAGTACTTCGTCCATCTGCCGCTCGAATCGAAGGACACGGTTAACTCTGCCCTCGCTTCTGGAAGCATCCAGAGAGCATTCGCCAATTCCTCCGACCACGTCACTTTCGACAATATATCAAAAAAGTCTGATCCCGTTTAATAACCAGCCAATTAATTTTATATCACTCACACATAATGCTGGCTACTAGTCCTTCACGCGTTCAGGCTGGCTGGGTGGTCCTGATTCGACGGTCGGGTATTGTGGCCAACGTCATGGTCGACATCATCCCCGTATAGCCAGGAACCGACACCACCGAGGCTACATGACGTGATATATAAAATACGCTGTAAGCAACGACAGATATCCCGATGAATCTGAAAGCCAGCCAAGGACGAAGAACAGACGAACAAGACGACCATCAACGACAAAACAACCAACTGGAGACCCGAAGTGCCAGTCGATACGGAATCGAATTTAGGACGTTGAAGATTGCTATAGGATGTCGGATGTCTTATCGGAAATATGACAAAGTGTCTCATAATTATTACGTGATGAATGAACATGGCCGGAGGGAATCAAGACTTGCTGGCTGTTTTTATTCCGGGGGATCGATGCTATGAAAACAAACGCTTTACGATTGCGGTTAATTAGGAATTATTTGGATTTCGCGCTAATCGTGAAAGAATGTTTTTTCGGAAAGATTCGTATCTCATTTCAGATTATTAAACATGCTTGCGCACTGATTCATTCTGGTCGCGCAACACAAAATATTGCGCAATTTGACGTGTGAACAGACCTAAACTATTAAAAATTGCTCATAGTAGAAATTGTTTTCTACTTTTTTATGTAGCGCAGTAACTCGTTGAAAGTATCTAACAGGGAACTTCAGAAATAAAATTCTAAACCTAACGCATAATAAAAGGGTTTTCGATTGATTAAAATTATACATCTAGAAATAAAACTAATAAACACGTCTCTTCACTTGCTGTGCAGTTCCAGATCACAAGATTAAGCATTGGATAGTGAGAAACAAGCGACATCTCGTCGATTCGAATGAAATATCCATACATCCAAATAAGATTCCTGATAGTTTATCGGCCGCAACCTCAAATCAAAAATCTGGAGACGGCATTTTTGAAGTTGCGCAACTAAAATATTGCAAAAATAATCGATGAACCCATCCTTTTCCTGTTAAGATTTCCTACAGCCTTTAGTTGTCGCTAGAATTTATTTATTCCTCTGACCGCCTGCTGAAGCTGCCCGCTTCATGTACTTACTACATGGTCGACCAACCCGACGTCTTCCTTAAGGATTATAAACCAGCGCTTTTTTAGCGATCTTTCACTCTGGTTTCCTCAAAGTGTGACCGATCCACTGCCACTTCCCTCTTTGAATCTCAATGCCTATTTTATCCAGTTCTCCGAAGTTTATCACTGGAGATCACAACTGGCCAGAATATCCCTGAAATTCGTCGGAGGCATTGGTTCACGAAAAAGTAATGCAATTTCCCATTTAAATATGAACACAATTTTTCAAAATATTTTTTATAAACATTTACAATAATTTAATAATTTTAGCAGACCCTACTATGATCACACCAGCCCGCTAATTTTATTCCTTTTATTTTATTATAACTGCATTTCTAAATCTAAAACGAATTTGTTCCCCTAAAACCAAAGTTCGTAGAAGTAACCGAATTGGTAAAGTTCTTGAATTTAAATCAGATCGAACATGTCCCCATATTATGCTTAAAAAAAACTCTTTCTTGAAAAAAGTTACAAATTCTTTACAATCGAATTGATACGCAAGACAAAAATCCTTTTTGCCTTTCTGTTGTTTTTTTTTTTCTTGATAGTCTCAATGAACTTGACTAGCATAAAAGTGTGTGATTCCGATCAAAATCAATTGACGAGATTTTCCTGCAATAGCTGCGTACGTCCTAGGAAATAAAAGTATACACTTCCAGGAACAATAATATCGGTACGTTATCCACAACGTGCGGGCTATATTGTATCTGTTCTTTAGTTTCCGGATCCGAAAAGCCTACATTTTTATCCTTTCACCCCCATCGCACACGTAGAGTCATTGACTAGTTCGTAAGCTCAAGGATTTTAGTATTCCGTTCGCAACGTAGAACTTTAGAAAAATTTGATTACGTCAATACCTAGCGTGTTTTCCTGGCTTATACTGAGTCTATGAAAATGCCTACTTTTAAGTTCATTTTATTTTTTTATTTTTGCACAATTCGCCATCTCATACGTCGTGAAAAGTGCTATAAAGGTAGAAGATATGACCGAAAAAGGATTCTAACGACTTACAAAAAAATGAAAGCTTTTAGCGAATTTTATTCGAGTAAAGTGCGCCACAAAACGAAGGGTTTCTCTTTTGTAGAGACGCATGCCAATAATAATGCTATTGTATCGGCGAGAATTAAATTTGATCTGCTTTTAAAAAAGGAGTAATTCGAATTGCTCCTGAGCGTTTACGGTCCTATTTTATGTCTGCAATACGATCTTTATGTTGTCATTTAATGGAGCGGCTGTAAAACATCTTCCGTAACGAGCTCTGTCTACCACGTGCTCGTGGGAACTGACTATAACTCGAATCATGAATAAAGTTTACCTTCAAAACGAAGACATGCGCCCTATTCGCCTGCTTATGAATGGAAAAGAAATTTTGTCGGGGAACATCAAATGGGAATATGGGAGGAGCTTTCCAATAAAATAATAATCATATATGTTTGTTGCAGCATATTTTATATCCGATGTGACTACAAATCAAAATTGTCCTCGTAGTTATCTTTAAAGTTGAGCAGAAGTTCCAATGCTTCCAAGTAGTCGTCCGGTTCCATTCCGGTTTCCTTGAACCGATGTATTTTCGAAACTTTAATTCGGCTAGCTTCACGATGTAACGATTCAATAGTATCGGCCAGATCTCCGGAGCACTGAATCGAAGCAATTGTGGGAACGGAAAGCAATTTTTGATCGTCGGCGCGATCAAAGTCCTGCCGAAATCCTTCGAAATTCAATCGCTGGTCGAACATTTCCATTGGATAAGGCGTTCGGATGGGGTGCGATGTCGGAATGGACGAGACATGTGCTAAGCTCGCATGATTCGCACACTGGAAATACAACTGTAACATTTCCGAGACCGAATCGCATTTGTATGCTGCCATTTTCATCTGTCGCTGAGCCGATTGTATCGGTCGCTTAAGTCGTGTTTTCGGCAATCCACGAACACAAACCGATTGTACAACGTAATCGGTTCCGATTTTTGTATTTGGTGAAATTTGTGTGAACAGTTCGCCATCGACTTTATCCAAGCAATCGATCAAATCCTCGTCGCTTCGCATGTTGAACGGTAAACCTAAGGCACCAGCTGCTAACTTTCGTCCATAGTTTGTCAGATCCGAACAGAAGCTAGAAAGGTAGCTTGACGTTGTGGGATTTTTCAAACGATATCGTAACGAAATTGTGTCTAAGTACGATGCTAGAATCGCCGAACTTTGGTATAAATTATCACTTTTGTATTTGAGATGAGGAAATTGTCGGGGTGCGCCGAATTGACGCCAGGCACGATCCTGAGTTGAAAGTGGCAAAAATAACGAAGTTTGTTCAATCAATTGACTATAGGTGAGAGCTGTATTCACAACACGAATTGAGTCGGTTAGCGGTTCATCTGTGAAACGAAACACTAAAAATTCCTCTTATTTTAAAAATAATAATCTTACCAGAATTTTCAAAATAAATATTTCTAGGACTGAATACAGGAATGGCAAAGTTTGTTTTGGAGTATTCGTCGTTCAAATGCTCGAAACATTTCAATGTGAATCCCGAAAATCCATTTGTGCAGTCGAATATTGTTTGAAATCCCTACAAAAAAAAATTAATAAATTACAATAAATTCATTTTTTTTTTAATTATAAATAAAAAACAACAAACCTGACAATTATTACTCTCTTCGATATATTGTCGAATTTTATCACCGAAATCATTATCGAAGTGTTCCGTCTCCCAAATTCGTTTTCCATTCGTGAAAGTATCGAAGGAATTTACCGAATTTGAATGTCGATAATTTTTCACAATATTTATACTTCTAGGATGATAACGAGTGTAGAGATAGTCAGTCCAAGCATTTACGTTTTCGGAAAAATCGTATTTCTTTTCTGGAATCGTTGCATAAGGAAAACATTATGAAAAAATTGAAATAATAATCTACAAATGTAACGGAAATATTTCTAGAATTTGTGTGTTTTTTAAGTATTTACGCATCTAAAGATTTCTTGCGAAGAAGATTAAAAAGAATAAAATTTAGCATGACAGATGTTGGTGGTTATCGCTGGCTAAATGAACATATTGAAGTGCGCAAGGGGTGGATTTCGCGTAAAAATAAAACAAGTTCACTTTAATTTAAATTAAGCAGAAACTTTATTCTTCGCTTTAAAGCTTACAAGCTTTTGTTCACTACACCGCTTTCCTTTATCCGAATCTTTCGCTTCCAAACTTTCACTCTTTCGCTTTCTAAAACTTCAACTGCCTCCGTCGGCTGCTTAATCTCAACTCCATTTCATCACAAACGCTCGTAATATGTCGCACTTTTCGCTCGCAACATGTCGCTTTTACTCTTTGCACCATCATACTGTCGATCACACGACTTAATCGCATTCCAAATTGCGACTGACGCACAATATGTCGCCTCAAACTTCGCACTTATCGCGCTTCGTCGTTCCGACTGAGTCACATCATAAGCGCTCGCTCTTTTTAATTCGTTTTATTCGACCTTCTATACTGTTTCTATGAATCATTTCCTTTTCGGTCTTCTATGATGTTTCTGAGTATGCACGAGCAGTTCGAGATCACAAGCGATGATCGGGGATAGTAAGTGATCTATGAGCAGAATAGTAGACTGCTGAAGATCGCGAATACTCGATAAAACCCCTGGGGCTGACATGTAACAGTATCATTTTGAATGGACAGGAATAGAAAAGGTGAGGGCATTTGGCCCATTCCTGATCTGAACCTTACTTTTGCGGCAAGAATAATGGGTACAAAATTAAAGTTCCTAGCTGAAGGCATTCTCAAGTTAGAGGAAAGCCTACGAACGAACGACAACAAAAATACATTTACCTCAATAATTATTAAGGGGATTCAATACTTGACATTCATGAAAAAAACGAAAAAAAAAATTTTATTGGCTTAAACAATTCTACAACACTTTCTGCATATTTTGCAACTTGTCCCGTTTCAAAATTCCAATTAGAAGTATTTTATTTTTAATTTTTAATCTAAAGGGTTTGAAGCGATTAGAGTCGGTTCTGGTTCTTTCAAACGCTTCTCCTGAAAAATCACGTTTTTCACCTTTTAGGAACACAGATCTCAGGTAAATATCACCCGATTGAACTGAAATTTGGTACAGATGTCCTACGATAAATTATATATGCTCTGAAGGAGCCGATTTAAAAAAATTAAAAGTAAAAATTTTATATTATGGTAAAGTTGCGAAAAATTACTAAAAAAATGTAAACTATTATTAATAATTCCCAAAGCACTGTTTTGCCAAAAGCTCCCGTCAGGGCATAGACAATATCGTCAAGAATCATTTGTCCAAATTTGAAAAAAATCGGTTGAGCTATTCCCAAGTTCTGTGTTCCTAAAAAACGCCTGTTTATAGGCGGGAGGGGGAGTGGAAGAAAATATTGAACCCCCTTAATTATTAAGTTATAGCGAAAAGACTTATATGGTACCAATTTGATCAATTTTCTAGTTCCACAACTTGCCCTCATAAATTTTTTCGATTCGATCGCATTTAAATGTAAAAACCCAGTTTGGACTGTAACGCCGAAGTAACGCCATTTAATATTAAAATGATGTATACCCCAGTTTAAGCTCCGACTAATAAGCGATCTAATGGTTAAAGCCACATGAAGTGCGCAAGGGGTCGCGGGATTTCAAGTAAAAATGAAACTAGTTTGCGTTAAAATAAATTAACCGCAACCTTTTATTAATCGCTTACTTTAACTAAACACTTTTTCTCGTTCACCAATTGTCGCTTTCCTATTTCCGACTCTGCCGTTTTCCACCTTTAGACTCTTGCGCGACTTTACCACGCGGTGTCCCGATTTTGACTCTTTCGCTTTCCAATTCAGACTGACTCTATCATCGCAAATGCTCGCCTTTTTATATCAATCTATTCGACCGGAATTGTAGAGTACGCACGAGTAGTCCGAGTTCGCAAGCAATTGATGATCGAGGATTCTCAATGATGTAGGTGTGCAGAATAAAATACAACTGACGATTGCGATGAATGGATGAATGGCTTAGCCTGTAACATTTTCTTAGCTCCTGTTCATACCGAACAGTTTCCGCTATCGATAATGTGGCCATGGTATTTCGCGAATCTATACAGATGCATTACCTTTATTTTTGTGCGTGGTTTTGTGGGTAGTTGAATGCGGTATGCTCGTCATTCGTCATTCGTTCTAGTGATGACTTGATACGGTTCTTCCCAATTACGCTGACTTTCGGTAACCTTCCCTTCTAGCGTCGAGGATTATACAACCATACTAAGTCGCCCTCTTGAAAACCTGAAGAGTTGGCTCGTAGATCATATCGAGTTTTTATGCTATCGGAGGCGAGATAGGTTTTGTTCTGGACCAAGTTATGGGTCGTTTATTGTCGATGTCGCAAACCGAATCTTTCTCCTAAAGTTGACTCGAGATGGTGTTTCTCCAAATGTTGCGTGACCTGAGATCATATAGACCATCAAGAATAGCGGAATATGTTGATCCCAGTCTTGATGTCCTTCGGGCACGTGTTTAGATAAACCCGAGTTGATTGTTTTGTTGAACCGTTCCACCATCCCGTTAGATTCTGGATGCAACGGGGTCGTCCTGCTTTTATTTATTCCAAGAAGTTTGCACATTTCTTGAAATGTTTCCGATTCAAAGTTGCGGTCTTGGTCAGAGTGTAGCTCTCATTTAACTCCGAATCTGCACACCCAATCTGCACAGAAAGAAAAGAATAGAAAAATCATCTAATGAGTACATCAATTCATCTACTCTTTTTATATGATTTCCAGCCAAATGTTCAAAGTCTTTGTTCCACATAATCATAAGTATATGATTGCCGAAGTTTCTTTTTATATAAATCAAAAACTTTTATTAACCAAATCAAATACGACAAACAGCCATTTCATCTACTTTGGTAGGTGAATCAAAGAATTTTTGTAACAAAATCAAATACGACAAATAGCCATATCACCTACTTTTGTTCGCCAAATCAAAGATTTTGAGCAACCAAAACAAATACGACAAAAAGCCATATTGTACTTTTATTATTTGAATCAAAGATTTTTAAAAATATTTCAAATCAAATTTCATATTTTTGTAATAGTATGTACAATATATGTGTATCCTATAATTAAATGAAAGCATTTGAAGACATCTTCTTCTTCTTCAATGGCGCTACAGCACAAATCGGGCCTTGGCCTCGTGAACTTCAGGTTCCTTAACATTTTCATTATTTATTGCGGAAGAGTTGTTAGCTCTTCGCACAACCCTCTATCTACGAATTTTTCATTTTTGGAGATTGAGGTAACCAAGGTATATTCAAGCAGGTAGTGAGCTTGGAATTATGCGTCGACCGGGATTTGAACTCACGACCTTCGCATTGTAAACCAAACACGCTACCCACTAGACTATACCCCATTTGAAGACATGCTAAAGAAATATTCTTATTAAGTTTAGTCTTGACCCTAAACACCGAATGAAGCGGACTATATGTGCGCCCCAACAATTTTCGAGTGTGAATTATCTTCGTACGAAATGTTGACAACGTCAAATAATTAATATATAATGATTCTTAGAATGACATTTTTCGTTTGAACTATATACATATTTTAAATGATTCATTTGTTATTTATGTTTGGATCATATACAACTAGTAATATATATCATATAATTTTCTATATAAAATATTGAATCTCTTTTTGTAAGAAAATTGAATTAACAAATTATTTGAGTTAAATCAAATAAATTCGGAATCACATAATAAATGTATTTGAAAAGTCTAAAATGGACCATCTACTATTTTGTATATGAATCAGTAATTTAGTAATGAAAGATTCATATAATATAATGGGAAATTCAATTAATACAATGTTCAATTCATCTAATCATAGAACATATAATAAGAATTATATGAAAAATCTATTCTTGTTTTTTCTGTGTGTGACAATTTGTTCGACCACGGTAGTGGCTTCCTGATTTAGGATGGCGCATGCTTCAGGCCATTTACTGGAATAATCAATGACCACAAAGATGTAGCGGTTACCTTTATCTGACTCCGAAAAAGGTTCAGCGATGTCACTTGCAATTCATTCGAATGGAGATCGAACGCTGTACCCCTGCATTTTTTTTACGGCACCGAATATAACTTAAAGGGCCACCCTTTAATGCAATGCACAGTTATGTCGGTACAGGAAGTGGAGGTATTATGGTGGAGAGAGACGAAAATGACGGTGGAGATTGTTATTGAAGCACCTCAAGTTGTACTTGTTGGAAAATAACCTAACTGGCAAATTGTTTCAAAGTCTTAACGTTCGGGAAATGAATGACTACCTATATTTCACTGTACGAGAAAGCAAAGGTTTGACCGTGTGCGCGTTCAGCTTGACAAGTATTCCGGGGAAAAGTACGGAGTAGAGGAATAAGTGCGCTTAGTTCCGCGCTGCATTTACCTTGGAAATAGCGATAGTAAATGCTGAGTACTCCGACATTTCTGCGATGATCGAGAGAATCTATAGAAGACGTGATGGTATCGTCTCCAATCAGTCGGAACGCATGTTTTTGAATATCGAGCAACGCGAGGTGTGTTTTGGGTGCCCCAGCCCAAATATGCAAGTTATACTCTAAACATGGTCAAATGTAAGCCTTATAGATGGTTGCTATGTCGCCCCTTGATCTTCGCTGAGAGCCTTTAATTGATGCAAAGGAAGTACATTTACGGCATCAGTCCTCCACATCGTCACGCAGATGAGTCCAGTAGAATTTTTTCTGATCTTGGCCAATGTTTTATTTAAACCCTGATGTCCTCTAGAGGTTCCTCCGTGATACTCTTTTAACGATGATATGCATATGGTGCAATATTCCATATACGGATTCCCATTTGCGTTTCAAGAACTCGTCTCACATGTGCAGAGAATTCCACTGTGCCCAATAACTTTTTGGAACGTAACTACGCTCGGAGTTCCAATGATGTCGATCCGCTATAGTTTTCCAGCCTGCCATCGGTGCAATATCTGAATCAGTTCGTTGTGCGTTTTCCAGGTCCTGCTGATTCCATCCATCCGTTGGGCTCGCTGTTACAAGACGTAAACTTTTTCCAACTTCTTTTTCCTCTAGACAGTGGCAATACTTGCAGTTCGGCTGGCATGGTAGTCGTGAAAGCGCATCAGCACTACCATCAGTTTCTTCTCTTTGAATAACTATCTCATAAGACTCCAGTGTCTCTATCTTCCTCGCGGCTTGTCCCTCTGGATTTTTGAATTTGTGTAATCACTTCAGCAATGCATGGTCTATTCGAAGGATGAACTTTTGTCCATATAAGTCTTTAAGGAAGAGATTTACGACTTTTACGATTGCTAAAAACTCTCTCCGAGCCACACAGTCATTTTTCTCGGAGCACTCGACTGTAAAACGACAGCACTTTTTCCTGTCCGTCAAGTTCTTGTAAGAGAACTGCTCCGATTCCTAAATTGCTAGCATCGGTGTCAACGAAAACTTTTCTTGGTGTTGGAAATGCCAAAACAGGAGACTGGCAAAGTTGGTTCTTCACTTCTTCAAAAGCCTTTTCGCACCACTGCTCGCAATCGGATGATCTTCCCGTTAACTGAAGGAGCGGCTTTGCGATGTTCGCGAAATCCTTAACGAATCGACGGTAGTACGTCGCCAGTCAAGCTAGGGTATAGCCTAGTAGGTAGTGTGTTGGTCTTGTAATGCGAAGGTCGTGAGTTCAAATCCCGACCGGCGCAACATATGATTCCGGCACATTGCCTGCTTGGGTATACCTTGGTCACCTCAATCTAAGAAAATGGAAAATTCGCAGAAAGAGGGTTGCGCGAAGGGCTAACAACCCTTCCCCAATAAGTAATGAAAAATGTTAAGGAACCTGAATATCAGGAGGCCAAGGTCCGATTTGGGCTGTAGCGCCATTGTAGAAGTAGACGTCGCCAGTCCCAGAAATGTAGTTCTTGATTGCCATGATGTTCTCCGGATAACTTTTAATACCGTCAGCTGATGCGATGTCTCCCAAATATTTGACTTCGAAACTGAACAAAGTACACCTTCTCGGGCGAAGTTACAGCTGAACTGTTCGAAATCGCTGGTAAACTTCTCTTTCGCTGCTTGTTGGTACTGCTCACTTTGAAGGTTGCTTGACTAGAGAAGCGTTGATGTTATTTTGCTTCTATTTGTCCTTCTGCTGCTCTCCGTCATAACTTGTTATTCAAGTTCAGTAATGTTTTCCCTAATATCAAACTTCGTAGCGCCGTTATTGTTGCTGCTTCAAATTGAATCTTTTAGATGATCCAAGGTGTTTGACCATCTTTAGGTTGTTATGAACGACACTTTCAAACTTGATGGCACCAGTTATTTTGACAATCTCGAAATTCTTTTTTAGATGCTCTACTTCGCTGGAAATGTCCACGATTTTTCCAAAATTTTCAGAGATCTTTTGTTCTAGTAGCGTTCGCTGATCTAGAAGCTTCGCATCTAACTGTTCTTCAATCTGCTTACCGAAAGCATCCATTTTGTCGTTTTGTAGCACCATTTCAGCACTCAGTTCCTTTGCCTGTTCTTTCAACTCGGCCACTTTTAAGTCTTTAACGTAACGTTGTTATCTATTTCACAACACAAGATTCTTTTATTTTCCGTCAATTTTCTTTTTTTTACTCGACATCCTACTTCTGACACCAATTAACGCCTACGTGTTTTAACTAGGGGTCGCTGTATTTCAAGTAAATAAAACTAATTCCTTTTAGCTTAAATAACCACAAATTTTATTTATTGGTTTCTCTTAACTCTCACAACTCTCTCTTCGCAAATACTCGCCTTTTTATATCGTTCTTGTCGGCCGCTTTTCATTCGCCAGTCGGCATTCTAAGATGTTTCTGAGTACACGCGAGAAGTTCGACGTCAAAAACAATTGATGATCGCGGATATTCGATGGGCGACTAGTGTTGACATCAATCAAATTCCTGTTAAGACCCCCTATAGGGGCATAGGACAGAAACAACTCTCTTCCACAAGGCGCGATCCTGAGCATCGGCTTTAAGCTGTTGCCAGGACTTGTTTATTCCTCTGGCCTCCTGCTCAACTGCTCGCTTCCATGTGTTACATGGTCGACCAACCCGACGTCTTCCTTGAGGGTTATAATCCAGAGCCTGTTTTGCGATGTTTTGCTCTGGTTTCCTCAAAGTATGACCGATCCACTGCCACTTTCGCCGTTGAATCTCAATACCTATTTTAGTCTGGCGAGTTGTACTCCAAAGTTCGTCGTTGGAGATCACTTCTGGCCAGAATATTCCTAAAATGCGTCGGAGGCATTGGTTTACGAAAGTCTGTAGTTTCTTGGTAAGTCGAACGGTCACTTTCCACGTAGTACAACCATATAACAACACGGATTTGACGCATGCGTCAAAAACTCGCAGCTTCGTGCGAAGGGAGATCTCTCTTAACCTCCAGAAAGGGGAAAGGATACCGAAGGCCTGACGAGCTTTATTTAGCCGAGCCTCAACATCCTTTTCGGCTCCGCCGTCCATGCTGACAATGCTTCCGAGATAGCAAAAATCTTGCACCTCTTCCACATCCTGTCCATTAAGAACAATCGGTGTGCTTGCGTTCGAACCCATGTGCATGTACTTGGTTTTACGCACATTTATTTTCAGTCCCGCCTCTTTGCATTTAGAATGCAACGAGCGAACATTTGACTCTAAGTCCGAACGGGTATGTGCAAGCAAACACACGTCATCAGCATAATCAAGGTGACTTAAGATGTTAAATAGTCTCCATTGAAGACCTTTACCTTCCCCACCTTCCAGTGCAGCTTTCAAGATGTCATTTATTACCACCAGAAACAGGGCTGGTGATAATATGCAGCCTTGTCTGACACCCGTTCGCACAGGAAAGCTCTCGGACAGCTCTCCTCTATGCAAGACGCGACACCTTGCATCTTCGTAGGATTCTTTAATCATAGCTATGACCTTATTTGGAATACCTCTCCTACGCAAAGCATTCCATATGTAATCTCGCTTAACGCTGTCGAAAGCCTTCTCGAAGTCCACAAACATGAGATGTAGTGGCGAACCCATTTCGGCTGACTGCTCTAATATTATCCGTAGGGTATTTGTGTGGTCGGTACAAGACGACCCTTTACGGAATCCAGCCTGATAAACTTCGAGAGTGCTCTCGACGACATCACTAATCCTATTGAGAATTACCTTAGCCATAATTTTTGATACGGCAGTAAGTAGACATATACCACGCCAATTGCCACAATCCCGAAGATCGCCCTTCTTCGGAATTTTCACAATGACGCCCTCCTTCCATTCAGTCGGATATCTTCCATCATTCCACACCTTAGTGAAGAGTGGGAGGAGTATATCGGCTGTTATTTCCGGGTCCGCTTTGAGGAGTTCGGTTGGTAGTCCGTCTATACCTGGAGCTTTCCTTCCCGCCATTGACCGAATGGCGGAAACTATCTCTTCCTTATCTGGGGGATCGTCCCTAATAGAGGATTGTTGCGGTTGGATGTTTGGAAGTTGTTCTGTTTCCGGAATATCTTCATCTGACAAGATGTTTAAAATATCAGAGAAGTATTCCTTCCATCGTCGCAACTGGTGTTCACTCATATTAAGGAGAGTTCCGTTGACATCTCTCACCAGGTGGTTGGCGGTGAAATTCCTGTTCGTCAACTGTTTCATGATTTTAAATAGTGAACCCATATCCCCAAGGTAAGCCGCAGATTCTGCCTTGTTTGCCAGATCTTCAATGGCCTTTCTCTTGTCGCGTCTAACAGCCTTTTTAAGCTGTATATGAGCATCGCGGTAGTTCTGCCTCAAGTCGGGCGTTCGTTGGTTGACATCGGGTTGAGAGATGATTGCCAATTTGGCTTTTTTCCGATTGTCAACCTTGTCCCATGTGTCTTGCGACATCCAGGGTTTCTCACCGCTTTGCGCATATCCCACAGATTCTTCAGCACTAGTTAGAAAAGTGTTTCTGGTTGCCTCCCAATTGGCGTCCAGTGTGCGCATTTCATGTTCACCCAATGTGGATGACTTTTCGCGTAAAATGGTGGTGTATTCGAGTTTTTTGTTGGGATCTCTGAGTTTATCCACATTAAGCTTGCGCTTCATTTGAAGAATTTGTGGTCGTCGGATAGCTGCTGTACACAATCTCAAGCAGGCAACCATCAAGTGGTGATCGCTCCCCACGTCAGCTCCACGTTTCGCTCGCACATCGAGGAGACATCTTCTCCATCGGCGACTTATAGCCAAATGGTCGATCTGGTTCTGAGTAACACCATCAGGGGAAACCCAAGATGTTTTATGATGACTCTTGTGTGGAAAAAGGGTCCCTCCGATGACCATTTGCCGAGTACTACAGAACTCCACAAATAATTCGCCGTTTTCGGGTCTCTTAATCCAAGGTCGTGAAGGGTCGACCCAAGGGTCACCATGCCTCCCCATGACGTGTTCTAGTCCAGTGTTGTCTGATCCAACCTGGGCGTTCATATCTCCCGAGATGATAATAATATCATCTCTTGGAACACGTTCGAAGGTGGCACTCAGTTGACTATAAAACTCCTCTTTGTCACCAGATGTTGCGGTATTAGTTGGTGCGTAGCACTGCAGAATTGTGACGTTTCTGACACTGGTCCTGAGCCTGACAACGATAATCCTATCCGAGATTGGTTCCCAGCTAATGAGACTGTTTCTCGCTCTCGGCGTAAGGACGAACGCCACGCCATTTCTGGCTTCACTTTCAGGGCCAATGTACAGAATAGTGTTTCCGCTAGGGGTTCGTTCTTCTCCTGATCCTGTCCACCTGACCTCGCTCAAGCCCAAGATTTGGATGTTATAGTGCTCCATTTCACGGTCGATCACTGATTGGCGGTGCAAGGACCGAGTAACCCCAGCTCTTCCCCCGTCATTCAATGTTCGAACGTTCCAGAAGCCAATCATAGTCCGTTTTCGAATGCCAAAAGTTGTTACCGTAGAATCAGTCCGTATCCGAGGCGATGTATCCGTTTCTCGTATCATTTAGGTCTTAAGATCACGGGTGATAAGCCCATGATCCAGTGAGTGTCCATTTGCCATTTTTAGGGCAAGCAGGACTGGCTGTGGGTGAATTCTACAGCCCCCATCCCAGAGGGGGATAGTTAGCTCAGGTCCGTGGAGTCGCTAACTCCAAAGATAGTTGCAGGAATTGGTAAAACCTCATACTACAACTACCCCCTTGCGGGGTTGACATGCAACAGTATATTTAATCAATCTCGTCATAAAAAGAATTGAATGTCGACACGCATCTCAAAAATGGTTCATGTAAGCCATAATAATCGAGAGGTGAATAACTGTCTATATTTCACTGCAAGGTGTGTTTTGAGTGCTCCAGCTCATAAATGCGAATTCTACTTTAAACAAGGACGAATGTAAGCCTTGTAGATGGTAGCGAAGTCGCGAGGCGTAAAATATTTTTTACATTTGCGTTTGGAGGTATCAAGGGCAACATCAAAGATATGTTTGCTCCAATCAAGATGGTTATTTAATCTTACGCCTAATACGATAAACTCATCTACAGAGCAAATTGGTACGCCATTAAAGGCTAAATTATACAACGATGCTGGAACATCACGTTTAAGGAAAAGGTGACAGGCCTGTGTTTTAGCAGCGTTGAACTTTACTCTATTTTTTCTGCACTATTCCAGGATTAAGTCGAGGTCGGAGTTCAACGAACCGAATAATTCCCTGCGTTTGGAAGTAACATATTGCTTGTGAGAATACGCAGCAGAGTTAAATTCAAAGTTGTTATCTAAAGTACTGTCATCTGCAAAACTATGGATTGGATTGAGAGTAGAAGACAAAAGGTCGTTGATAAATACTAAGAACAGAGTAGACGATAGGACAGAACCCTAAGGGACACCAGAATTAGTTGGAAACGAGGAAGAAGTAACGCAATCTAATACGACTCGTATAGTGCGTTCGGACAGGAAACTCTCAATCTATCGAATGAGGGTAGCATCGAGGTGAATGGCCGTTAGCTTAACAAGGAGACATTCATGCCAAACTCTGTCAAAAGCTTTTGCAATTTCAAGAGCAAGAACTTAACCTTCGCCGTATTTGTGCAAGTAAGAGTTCTAACGTTCCGTCAGGTAGACCAAGAGATCTCCCGTTGACCTTTCAGAACGGAAACCGTATTGACGATCGTGGATAATCTGTTTATCATCGAGATAATGAATGATTTTGCGATTGACAGCAGTTTCCATCACTTTCGAGAGCACTGAAGTAGTGGCTATCGGGCGGTAGTTAGCGGGGTTCGCCTTGCTTCCTTTCTTGGGAATTGGCTGAACATTCCCGACTTTCCACAATCGTGGAAAGCACCCAGAAGAGTAAAATAGATGGAAAAGATTGCGAAGAGATTTAGTCAGAGAGGAGGCGCACATTTTAAGGGTATTGGGGAAATGCCATCAGGACCATAGGACTTGTGAACATTGAGCTTCTGCAGGATCCTGAATATGAGACGAGTGCAGAAATGTAGCGGAGGCAGCAAAAACCTAAAGGTGTTGCAATAGAAGGGGTTTGGTTTGAAGATGGTAGTGTGAAAATTCTCGCGAAATTTACTGCCAATAGCTTCGCTTTCTCAACCGGATCAATAACGGTACGGTCGCCATCAACGAGTGGTGATGTTGATGAAGAGATGAAATTATTGTTGACCGTTTTGACAAAAAACCAGAAAGATCTTGAGCCTTTTGGACTCTGAAGTTTTTGGTCGTGATCAAATTTAACACGTTGAAGGATAGATTTGCAGGTATTTCTTGATGCATTATAACGCTCTCTGTTAGCTGGAGTTGGAAAATTTTTAAACAATTGTATCTTAACCTGAATTGCTGCGAGACATTCATTTGTGAACCAAGAGTCCGTCGACGGTCGGACTTTCTTTTGACTTGAAGGTATGTAGAGCTTCATACCTTTCAGGACAGTCTCCGTGACAAGTTTACAGGCTTCATCGCAGTCATTGGAATCGAAGCACAATTTCCAATTGAAGGCATTGAAGAACTCGTTTAGCGCCCCCCAATTTGCTCTTTTAAAATGCCAAACAGTTTTTCGGGGTGTCTTAACTGGCAGCGGTTTTAGTGCTACAACTGAAAATGGACAAATCAAGAAGTGATCCGTATTTCCAATTGGCGATGGGGATATTACAGAGAGAGAGTATTTCTCAGGTTGGTTGGTAAGAATTATTTCTCAAGAAGATTGGAGAAGTGACCTGTAATTTCTGGTAAACGAGTAGGCTCATTTACCAGCTGTGTTAGACCGTTTAACGAGGCAAAGAGCTCAGTATCACGACCCTTTTAGTCAGTGCAGGAAGAATATTTAAGCCAGGCAGTGTTGTGAACATTGAAATCGCCCACGATAACGACTCCAGCGTCAGGGTGTGCAGTGTAAATGGACTGGATGGATTGTGACAAACCATACAGCTCGTTAGCTGTTTTAGCTGCATTCAATACCGGGCTTCTATAAAAGTATATGCCCTTGAATTGAAAGTTAAATAGTCTCCATTGAAGACCTTTACCTTCCCACCTTTCAGTGCAGCTTTCAAGATGTCATTTATTGCCACCAGAAACAGGGCTTGTGATAATATGCAGCTTTGACTGACACCCGTTCGCACAGGGAAGCTCTCGGACAGCTCTCCTCTATGCAAAACGCGACACCTTGCATCTTCGTAGGATTCTTTAATCATAGCTATGACCTTATCTGGAATACCTCTCCTACGTAAAGCATTCCATATGTAATCTCGCTTAACGCTGTCGAAAGCCTTCTCGAAGTCCACAAACATGAGATGTAGTGGCGAACCCATTTCGGCTGACTGCTCTAATATTATCCGTAGGGTATTTGTGTGGCCGGTACAAGACGACCCTTTACGGAATCCAGCCTGATAAGCTTCGAGAGTGCTCTCGACGACATCACTAATCCTATTGAGAATTACCTTAGCCATAATTTTTGATACGGCAGTAAGTAGACATATACCACGCCAATTGCCACAATCCCGAAGGTCGCCCTTCTTCGGAATTTTCACAATGACGCCCTCCTTCCATTCAGTCGGATATCCTCCTTCATTCCACACCTCAGTAAAGAGTGGGAGGAGTATATCGGCTGTTACTTCCGGGTCCGCTTTGAGGAGTTCGGTTGGTAGTCCGTCCATACCTGGAGCTTTCCTTCCCGCCATTGACCGAATGGCGGAAACTATCCCTTCCGTATCTGGGGGATCGTCCCTAATAGAGGATTGTTGCACTTGTATGTTTGGTAGATGGTCTGTTTCTGGGATATCTTCCTCTGACAAGATGTTTAAAATATCAGAGAAGTATTCCTTCCATCGCCGCATCATATTAAGAAGAGTTCCGTTGACATCTCTCACCAGGTGGTTGGCGGTGAAATTCCTGTTTGTCAGCTATTTCATGATTTTGAATAGTGAACCCATATCCCCAAGGTAAGCCGCAGATTATGCCAGATCTGAGATACGTAGCATCCAGGAATTCAAGGCTAACTTGACCTGTAGCGCCTTTGATAACGAATACCTACGAATACGATGAAGAGCATACAAGCACTGAAAGGATTGACAACCCCCACCTACCTGTAATATCGACATCCGGATCATCCAAATCCTTTTGAAATTCCGGCTTAACGAATGGCTCCTTAGCAATAACTTCAATATCTCCCGATTCCCATGTGATTGCGTTTTTCAAATCCTCCAATCCGCTTTGATCCCCGGCCGAAGAACTAACACCAAAAGCGTCGTATAGCGCTCCGCCCTCCGGCAGATGATTGAGCGCTCCGTCCAAATCGACGAATAAAAGCCGCGGTGTGTACGTCGTCTGGCCCTGAGAATTCAAACGCAACATTTTCACGCACAATTACTCGCAATTGAATGGACCGACCTACCTTGAAATCGACACCTTCCCGGTACAAAATGTCGTGATTTATTTCCGACGCCTCCGCATTCGGATCGTACGAGAAGCCCGCCTCCTGCAAAGCACTTTGTAAATATCTTGATGGACTTTTTGGAACTAAGGGCTTCGCTTACCTGAATATTCCACCAGTGAGCGCCAACATAATTCGCATAATTACCGAATTGCAAAGTTAAAATCTCCCTTGTGTCCGCCATACGAAACAATTTGTTTTCTGTTTTGCACAACTGTCACGGTGACGCAAACGTGCGGTTTGTTTTCATTTTTTGTTTTTAAAGTTGCTGGACTTGGCATAAATGAGCTCAGTTCCAGGAGATGCCCAACTTTGGGTGGTTCGAACATTGGATAAATGTTTTCCGACTTTCAAGAAATGTCAAACAGACCGTCAACAGTTCACAGTGCAATTTAAATTTTTTAGTGAGTCCGATATGAATGAATATTTGACCGCGATTTGCCGCTTATGCCTCGAAAGTGGCGAACCCGAAACGAGACAAGACTTCTTCGATCCGGACAAGGATCTCGTGACGATTGTTGAGGAACTCACCGGACTTGAGGTTTGATAGCATAGTTGTTCGAGTTCTTTTGATATGTAATCACGCTCGTTTAGATCCTACAGGAGTCAAATTACCCATCAAACGTGTGCTGTACCTGCCTGGCTCATATCGAAACGTTAAGCAACTTTAAAAGGACGTGTCTGGAGTCAGAGAAATCACTTCGCGAAGGTCTCCTTATTTTCGAGATTCAAATCGTTGACGACAAAGTGAAAGGCGGAAATCAGATCGACAATGCTGTTGCAACGCCGGGTGTGAAGGAAAAGGCAGCAGAAAAATCTCTCAAAGATGCGATCTATTCCAAGCATAAACCGTCTCGAAAGAAACATAAAGGTCGCACGACAATCGAAAAGCAGCACGACAAAGCTGCTGCCACGCCGAATTTGTTGGTACACAAAAACACTGCAGCGGAACTGAACAGTGAATCGTACGAAGCCGAAAATCCCGACGAGGAGAGCAACGCTAAGCCAAAAACGCCGCGAAAGAAATACAGCACACCGTGCCACATTTGTGGCAAACTCTATGCGCGGCAAGAGATGAAATACCACCTAAACTTGCACTCAGGTAATTTAAAGCAATTCCCAACTACAAAACGCTTTTCATCTCCCCAATTTATCTCTCTTCTCCAGGCGCCCGTCCTTTTATCTGCTTAATCAAGGACTGCGCCAAGGCATTCACGTCGCCGACAAATCTGGCCAGCCATCACAAAATGTGCCACACCGATCAGTATCGTTTTGCCTGCGATGTTTGTGGCCGCTCCTTTAAGGTAAAAACAACCTTCGACATTCATCGGAGCTATCATTTCGAACCGGAACTGCCGTGCAACGTTTGCGGCAAACTCTTACGACATCCACGCGCTATTAAAAGGCACATGATGTCGCACACTGGGGAGCGTCCGTATCCATGTAATAAGTGCTCGAAATCATTTCAAACGAAATACACACTACGCATACATCAGCGCGTTCATACCAGGGAGAAGCCTTTCACGTGCGCAATTTGCGGGCGATCCTTCAGCTATAGATGCGTATTGAGAACGCATATGACATCGGCGCATCCCGATGAAGCAGAGAGTTGAAAAAGTGCGGGTTGGTCGATTTGGTTTTATGTAGCGATAAGTTTTGTATCAAAACAATTTCGAAGAGTATTAAGACTTATGCCAGTGACATAGCGGACGTAATTATAATTTAACTAGTTCGTAATTTAGCTTGTCTTAATCGTTACTAGATCGGTGACAAATAGCACTCTGTTAATTAAGAAGAGCCACACTCAAGTCATATCTTTAAAAAGTGTAGTTGCATAGCCAATGGACAATAACATTTTGGGTACAAATTCGTTATGATGGCAATGCTAAAATCCACTACCTACACAAGTCATAAATATTGGTACACAGAAACATCGACACTAAATGAAAACGAATTAATATTTTTCAAAACTTTTTGTTTCTTTTTATTGGGTTATTCAATTGTTACAAATTTTAAAACAACTTATTCGAAATGACTTCCATTTGCCTTCCAGCACGACTTGAGACGATCTGGCCACTCATCGATCGCGAGACGCACTTCATGCATAGAGAAATTGTCCACTGCACGGACAAGGGCTCGCTTCAAGGACTCAATATTTGAGTGTCGAGTAGAGCAAGTCATGCCCTCTAATACGGACCACAACTTGTAATCCAACGGGTTGAGGTCTGGACTACCAGCTGGCAAATCATCCGTTGATATGAAGTCCGGAACGTTGTTTTTGAGCCACAGTTGAGTCGTTTTTGCCTTGTCAGCTGGAGCAGAGTCTTGCTGGAAAGTCCACGGCTTGTTGGCGAATATTGATTGGTTGAGAGGCTTCACAATGGGTTCCAAGACGGTCGATTGATATACTTTGGCCGATGTTTTCACTCCTTTCTCGCAAAAATGGAGCTTGGTAATGCCATCGTAGCTCGGGATGGTGGTCGTTCTTTTATTGAACGATTCTTCTACGGTGAAGATTTTCTCGTCAGTAAACAGAATTTGTCTGTGAGCGTTCTTCGCGTACCACCGGCTGCGCAACACTTTCGATTTTCGCTTGCGTTTTTCCTTCTATGCGGCCGTGAGCAGGTAGGTGTCCAGTGTGTCGCTTGTACGCGCTGATTCCAAAATCTTCTTTGATTATGCGAGACACAAATTTTTGCGAAATTTGCATTTCCCGCGACAAGATTTGGTACAATTTCGTAATACGCGCGGTATAAAAAAATGCACTAAAAAATAGTTCACGATACGTATTATGAATTATTATTTATAAATAAATTTATTTTAGGGCCCGCTCAGCACTTTTTATATTAATTTTCCACCCGGAAAATGACGAAAACTGCGTTTGAAAAACTCATTTTCAGATCTTTAAAAACACCGATTTCGCCATTTTTCGGGATGGAATTTTATAATAGAACACAAAAACTTAAAAAGTAACACTCATAGTACTGTCCCGGCACTATTTGTTAAGGTTTTTTGCCTTCCGAAAGGCAAAAATTAGCAAATTATGTTAGTAAACATACGACCGACCATTTTTATAATTTTCCGTACTCTGACTGACAGTTCGATTGCTGAGCATTACCAGACATAAAAAACAAGTGGGTTTTACATAATTTCCCGCCGAGGGAAAATATTTTTGGGAAATTATTAAAAGTATAAAAATTCATGTTTAATTTATTATTTCCGAAAATGACGATCTAGATTGTAGTCCTGTGCACCCAAAACGTAGTTCTTTGCGTAGCCGTAGTTGGATACGAAAAACAGGGTTTAATAATGAAAGCGCCGCAGGGTCACCCAAAACGTAGTTCTTTGCGTAGCCGTAGTTGGATACGAAAAACAGGGTTTAATAATGAAAGCGCTGCAGGGTCACCCAAAACGTAGTTCTTTGCGTAGCCGTAGTTGGATACGAAAGACAGGGTTTAATAATGAAAGCCCCGCAGTGCCACCCAAAACGTAGTTCTTTGCGTAGCCGTAGTTGGATACGAAGAACAGGGTTTAATAATGAAAGCCCCGCAGGGTCACCCAAAACGTAGTTCTTTGCGTAGCCGTAGTTGGATACGAAGAACAGGGTTTAATAATGAAAGCCCCGCAGGGTCACCCAAAACGTAGTTCTTTGCGTAGCCGTAGTTGGATACGAAAAACAGGGTTTAATAATGAAAGCGCCGCAGGGTCACCCAAAACGTAGTTCTTTGCGTAGCCGTAGTTGGATACGAAAAACAGGGTTTAATAATGAAAGCGCCGCAGGGTCACCCAAAACGTAGTTCTTTGCGTAGCCGTAGTTGGATACGAAAGACAGGGTTTGATGATAAAAGCCCCGTAGGGCTACAATCTAGATCGTCATTTTCGGAAATAATAAATTAAAAATTAATTTTTGTAACTTTTAATAATTTCCCAAAAATATTTTCCCACGGCGGGAAATTATGTAAAACCCACTTATTTTTTATGTCTGGTAATGCTCAGCAATCGAACTGTCAGTCAAAGTACGGAAAATTATAAAAATGGTCAGTCGTATGTTTACTAACATAATTTGCTAATTTTTGCCTTTCGGAAGGCGAAAAAACCTTAACAAATAGTGCCGGGACAGTACTATGAGTGTCACTTTTTAAGTTTTTGTGTTCTATTATAAAATTCCATTCCGAAAAATGGCGAAATCGGTGTTTTTAAAGATCTGAAAATGAGTTTTTCAATCGCAGTTTTCGTCATTTTCCGGGTGGAAAATTAATATAAAAAGTGCCGAGCGGGCCCTAAAATAAATTTATTTATAGTTTTTCAGCCAAAATACGTACTTTTAATGTTTTTTAGTGTATTTTTCACTACCGCGCGTATTACGAAGTTGTTCCCAAGATTTTCTGTTTTCGCAGCAGTTATCGGTCGATTCGTTTCTTCACGGTTTTGATCGCTTTCGGAGTTCTCACAGTGCGCGGACGGCCGAATCTTTGACGGTCTCGTACTCCACCAGTATCCTCAAACAACTTCACAGCACGATACACAAAATTGCGAGTGATTCCAAGCGGTCGCAACGTCCGAAAGAAATCGCCTTTTTCCATGTAGCATTTTAGTAGGCCAACTACAACAATACGATTTTCGATGTCGCCCCATTCCATGATTGTAAACAATTGATGCCAAGAACTTTTTACGTGGCAATGACGCAGAAATGTCAACTGTCAAATCGCAGTCAAGACGAAATGGATGCGCCCAATATTGCATTCGTAATGAATGCGTTTAGTTGTGTACCTATATTTATGACTTGACTAGGTAAATAAAGTCACCGGTACTGATTATGTACAACTAACAATAAATGAAGAAATTTCAAGGCACGGACGGCACTTTTTTTGCTTCGTCGAAATTTTAACTATAAACACATCATTTGAACAGAAAAAATTGAATATCGAAAAAAAACACTTAGTAGATTGACCCGACACTATTTATTAAGCATTTTCAGCCTTCCGGAAGGCAAAAAATTTAAAAATGAATACGAAAATGGAGAAACGTTCGGGCTTCTTGACGTTTTCATGTACTCATGTCCAACGCAGTTCTATGCGTAGCCGTAGTTGGATTCGAAAAAAGAGGGTTTGATAATAAAAAGCCTCGCAGGGCTATTCAAAACGTAGCTCTATGCGTAGCCGTAGTTGGATGTAATAAATTCGATCACACATAATTGAATTTGTTAATTCTTAGCGCCAGTTATCTACAATCCTCGTATTTATCCCACAATAAAAAAAAAGTCATATTTCCCTTCTCCCGCTTCGACATTTTTCATTTCCACTACAAGATATGACTTTCCATACACAACAGTGCCGACCTGCCTCAATGGGATCGCGCTCGGTTGTTTATACGAATTTTCTTCAAGTACGGTCTTTGTCTTCCAAAAAAAACCGACAACCGAACAAGCAAATGTATGGGGATCATATTTCCGTGTGCATCGAGTATTGCACACGTCTCTTTCACTGAGACAATAAATTGCGAAACATCATTCCGATGATGTTTCACACTTTAGACCCGTTCAACCCTAGCTTGAGGGTAAAATAATGATGACCGAAATGGGTCATCGTTTAAGTGGATTTTCCTTTTGTGCGATCAATAAATTATCGAATTTATTGAATCGATGAAAGAAATAGTGCCGATGCCGGACTGTGTCGAAATGAGGGCGATTGTGCAAGAAATTGTATGTATCGAAGTTGCAATGCAGAGGAGAACTGACCCCGGCGAGGGAGTCTGAGCCAAACCTGAAAGTCGAGCGGTTCGATCGATCAGTTCGAGTTTAAATAAATAAGAATTGTTTCGCTATCCTTGTTTGGAATACTTAAACCCACAGTAACTATCTCTGTCCCGCGTTAAATTTTCCGTTCCTACAGTGTTTAGCTTAGACACGAACCAAAAACTAATAAAGATTTCTGAAATTAAAAAAAAGCCAACTCCATTGTACTGAAAATTATTTTATTGCTGACTGAATATTAGCACCCAAGAGAGAATACAAATTATGGTTTTTTATTTTTTGTGTAAATTTTGAAGCCAGGTCAAGCTTGGACACAATTTTCGAAAATTTCCAAATCAAAAATTATATAGTGTTCCCACATGAGACAGCCTATCAGGCCATTTTATTTATCCTCCTTGAGATAGACACATTAAATTACATCAATGTATAGTCTGTACTGGAGTACAGTTTTGGTAATTTAGCTGAATTAGCGTATAACACACGCCCGCTTAATGATAATTTAGGCCTTAATTATAATTTAGCTGCGCTTTAGCTCAATAGGATTACTCTATGAAGAAGAAAAAACAAGGCACCTGAAAGAGTTAATCCATTCTTTCAGATTGGGCGCTTTTTATTTCCATATGTAAGCGTGCAACACGTCCGTCTATTTTTTTAGTGGTTTTATTTCGCAAATATATTTTCTTTGAAAACTTTTAAGTGATAAAAAATTTATTTGGTAGGTTTCACGTACTAATGAACGATTTGCAATCACAGTTGCTTATTTATCGCATCCTGGAAAATAGGTGGACGCTTTTTCAAATTTAACAGAAAATCTGGTTATCACATTGACCGAACTCTACCAGGTATCTTGTTCTTTCTTCTCCATAGAGTAACTCTATTCTGGACATAATCAAAAAATATTAGTAATAATTACAAAGTATTAATAAAAATATTTTTAGCTAAAATTTAGTTGTGAGTATAAAAAAATAAACTGCCAACAAGTCGGGCGCCACTTTATTATTTTTGGGATAAGTTGAAGTTGCATAGAAAGTCAATATGCAGGTTAGAGTAGTTAAGGAAGACTAAGTGAAAGGTGTGACAAAACGGGTCCACATTGCTGCGACTCCCTAGACGTCAACAGAATAATGGGGCTCTTCCGGATCTGGGCAGCACAATTTGCCGACAATCAGGAGCGTGAGGAAAAACGACCCAGAAGAGCACACCATCCTTTAAGGTGCTGCAGAAAAAAGGAATATGGGGAAGAGGGAAAGGACCTGTCGAATCTTGCAACTATTGTTACCTGAGGCTCCGTAGGAGTTGCAGTAACAACGGCTCAATCGTTTCCGAACGGAACCTGGAACGTCAATACCTACATTCCCTACGAATCGCGACTCACTTCACCTTCAGGACTCGTTCCGGGATGCTCCTCGGCCCTCTACTCCATGGGGCTAAAAAAAATCTACCAAAAAAACCGACCACACCTGAGAAGGTAAAAATTAGTACACGCAAGAAACAAAGGAATTTATTTTTTTCTTTGGTTTATTCTATTCATATCAAATTAAAAATAAAAAAAAAATTTTCCAACAAAAAAAAATTTACGATACCCCTTTCGTCATTAAGAATGGGGCGCCCTTCCACTTAACTTCGATGTTTCCAATTTTCCGCTATCCAGGTAATTCTTTGCAAAAACATTCATCCAGTTAGATATGGCGTAGTTGTATGAATAATTTTTTTTTTTGAAAAAAATAAATGTCCATTATCGTCAAGAACTCAATCTTCTACATATTTGTTTTATTTAATTTTTTTTTATTCTTAGGTGATCTTGAGCTTAGGCTCCACAAGTTAAACAACACTTTAACCAAAAATCCTTTTTGCTCTGTTTCGCACTAACCGCACTTTTCTTTGTTCTTCTCAAAAGCACGCGTGTACGACCATTTTTTTCTGTATTTCACTCACTTCAATTTTCTTAGTTCTTCCCGAGAAAAAAAAAATGCACCACAAACTTCGTCTTATTCCCCGGCACGAAAACGTTTTTCTTTTCCAGTCCGAAATGAAAATCGATCACCGATCACAATTCACAGGTTAATTTCTCAAAAGAAAATCTTTAATCCTCTTATTTCTGTCTGTCACTAAAAAACTAAAAAAAAAAATAACACGAGCTCAGCGCTATCAAAACGATCACTCTTCTCGAGCCCTGTTCCTCGACTAACCCAACCGTAATCATAATTGTCCCGGTTGCACTCTTCGTTTCTGACTTTTTTTTGTAAATAGAATAATTTTAGCAAAATCGGTCTATAATGCTACTCGAACTATTATTGTTGTTGTTGGCAGTAGTACCGTTAGCCTTGCATTGTGCTTTGAGTCTCGATGAACGCTCGGCTGGCCTGTTCGATGTATTAGGCCCTCGATGACGACAGCGATAAATACGAAAAAGAGGAGGAATTAAAAGTGAGTTTATATAATTTTTAATAATTTCAAAAAAAAAAACATTTTTCCTCGGCGAGAAATTATGTAATCTCACTTAGTTTTTGTGTAGGGTATTACTGAATAATCGAACTGTCGTTCGCAGTACGTGAAAACGTCAAGAAGCTCTGGTGTTTCTTTATTTTCGTATTTGTTTTTCAATTTTAGCCTTTCGGAAGACTGAAAATATTTTACAAATAGCGTCGGGTCGGTTCACTAAGAGTTTTTTTTTCGTTATTCAATTTTTTTCCGTTCAAATCATGTATTTATATTTAAAATCACTAAAAGGCTAAAAAATCAGTTTTTAAAACGCAGTTTTCGTCATTTTCCGGGAGAAAAGTGCCGTCCGCCCCTTGAAATTTCTTCATGTGCTATTGGTTGTACATAATAAGTACCGTTAACTTTTTTTTAGTGAATTTTAAGATTGCCCTCATAACGTTTTAAATAAATTGACACAGAAGATATTTAGAAAATCCAAACACAATTTTACAGACATTTTAAATTCATTTAAAAAAAATTTTTTTTAATTAAAATGGAATTTTGGAATGGAATCTAAAAACGTATTAAAGGATTATGTAAAGCTGGAATATACCAAAGATTAATAAGACTATGGCCTACAGAAATTATTTGTCACTGATGCGGTTTCGCAACGTTGGCCGGATTAAATGAAGGAGCTCTAAGGATCAATTTTCAAATTTTCTGTGATGGTTCGAGTCTCGGCACTTGGCAGCGCTCAGTTTTGAATGCTCGCTCGCAAAGCTTTCTACATCTCAAGCTGGGCAGAACTGACGTAGCGGCCATCTTGAATGACTCCAGCGGGTGTGACGTCATGGATTTTTCCATTCCAAAGGACCACCTGTATTATTTTTGACGAACTTATCGTAAAAACAGGTTTTACCGAAAACAACACAAAAGCATAATTAAATCAAATTACGCACGGAAATATTACGCGAGTGCACACTTTTTCGCAAAAACTAAAATTTTACAATTTTCTGTGTGAAAATTAACCGGAGAACTCTGCACAATATGAGTGACAGATTTTCTTCGGTGTGAGAAGCCGAGATTTAACTTTGATCGCACTTTTTTCAACTAGAAATCTATTGCACTCATATCAACGTGTAATAATTACATGCCGAGCACTATTATTAAAGTACAGTAGATATCGTTTATAACGACATCCGATATAGCGACGTATCGGTTGTAAAGGCGAAGTTTGAAAGTCCCGGTCGGAACTAATATTATCGCTTATTACGACATCGGTTATAGCAAGGCCCTCTAGAAATACCAGGCCGTAATGCTGAAAACGATGACGTAGAATACCAGGTTTTTCTGAACTATACCTAAGGTGTCCGAGCAAGTCGAAGCTCACCCAAGTATGAGATTTGTCAGTTTGACAATTCGATTTGACATATCGCGGCGATCGGCTGCTGCATGTCAGGATTCGCGTCGCGCCTGTTTATTAATAATATTTAATATTTTATATCTATTCACTATTGTGCTGAAAATAAAATTAAAAACTATCAATTTTAAATAAATCTACCTACGTACTACTTATTTTTCATTTTGGCGCGAATCAACACCGAAGTTCTCTGCAAAATATCAGTCAAGAGAACTGTCAGTCAAGAGAACTGTCAAAGCATAACGTCATCACTGACGTCATCAAAAACCTGCTATATTTCCTGCAGCTGCTGGAAAACAGCTCAGCATTACGGCCTGGTATTTCTAGAGGACCTTGGTTATAGCGACTAAACTGACATAGCGACCGAACTATTGTATAATTCTATCGTATATAACGACAGCGGGTATACAAATTACATAGACATAATAAAAGGACGGGAAGACACCGGTTTCTCGTTGTTATTTTTTTGTTCTTCAGAGAGCCGAATAGCTTCAGCTCTCTTGCAGATTTAGTACCCTGTGACAAATTACCGACCGCTTTCGGGGAATCACTCAATTTGAAGGGAAATGTCACGTATTATTTGTATCAGCGGTATTGTATGGAACGGTTGTAAAGTGTTTGTCTTTAATCACAAGTCTTAGAAGACTTAGCACTCGAAGAATGGGTTCGCGAGCTACCCGTGCATAGTTTAACCACTGATGAAAATTGGGAAAACTTTGCGAGCGTAGACGATGGAGTCATAACTGAGGGTAACATGACAGAAAATGAAATATTTAGTAAGAAATTCGGATCCAGAATCAGATGCTGTAATGAGAAGTGTTGAAGCACAGCTGGACGAATTTGAGCCACCATCCATAAAAGAAGCATTATCCGCAGTTCAAATAATTCGAAATTATTTCGCTTTCAACCCCGAATCAAAAGAAGCAAAGACAGAATTCGCCATATCCCATCTAGAAAGGATAACTGAGGAAAAGTTTGTAGAAAGCAAGCGGCTTTGCAAACAATCAAAATTAACAGAATTTTTTTCTAAGATTCCATTAAACATTTATGAATATGTGCACATTGCAATTTTTTAATTACTTTTTCATGAATAAACGTTTTGTTCCTTTATTTTTAACGTGTTTGGATATAGCAACTATCGGATATAGCGACCTAATTATGTCGGTCCCTTGACCGACGTTATAAACGATATCTACTGTACCTTAGAAAGCTGAACTATCTTTAACACTGCATTTAAGAATAAACGCGATTCTTACGAAGCCCGCCGTGTCTGCTCCATACAAAAGCGCGCGAATTTGTATGGAACTGTCATGTTATGACTCCAACCAAGGCCCTCTAGAAATACCAGGCCGTAATGCTGAGCTGTTTTACAGCAGCTGCAGGAAATATAGCAGGTTTTTGATGACGTCAGTGATGACGTTGTGCTTTGACAGTTCTCTTGATTGATATTTTGCGGAGAACTTCGTTGTTGGATTCGCGCAATGCTTTCTACATCTCAAGCTGGGCAGAACTGACGTAGCGGCCATCTTGAATGACTCCTGTGGGTATGACGTCATGGATTTTTCCATTCCAAAGGACCACCTGTATTATTTTTGACGAACTTGTCGTAAAAACACGTTTTGCCGAAAACAAGAAAAGAGCATAATTAGTTCAAATTAAGCACGAAAATATTACGCGAGTGCACACTGTTTCGTAATAACTAAAATTCTACAATTTTCTGTGTGAAAATTAAACGGAGAACTCTGCACAATATGAGTGACAGATTTTCTTCGGTGTAAGAAGCCGAGATTTTTTCATGATCGCACTTTTTTCAATTAAAAATCCATTGCACTAATATCAACGTGTCATAATTACATGCCGAGCACTATCAATAAAGTACCTTAGAAAGCTGAAATATCTTTAACACTGCATTTAAGAATAAACGCGATTCTTACGAAGCCCGCCGTGTCTGCTCCATATAAAAGCGCTAGAATTTGTATGGAACTGTCATGTTTGTTATGACTCCAACGTGTTGTTGTTGGATTCAGTTACTCGGCTTTCTACTATAGAAGGCATTGGACTCGCGCCAATATGAAAGATAAGTAGTAGGTACGTAAATTTATTTAAAATTGATAGTTTTTAATTTTATTTTCATCACAATGATGAATAAATGTAAAATATTAAATATTATTGATAAACAGGCGCGACGCGAATCCTGACATCCAGAAGCAGACTGTCAAATCGAATTGTCAAACTGACAATTCAATTCAATTCAATTCTTTATTGCCAGATTTCAAACACAATTATATACATATATGAATACATTAATACTTAGATATACAGTAACTTTTTAGTTTTTGTTGTTTACCTTTTTCTATGTGTTATAACACACTACGGCGCAGCCGCGCATTTACATGAATTATTGCAGTTTTTATATTTGCAAAGTTATATTTTTCAAGTTATTTTGTACTTTTTTTAGTAGCGCATCGATGGCAAGGCGATTGCTTATCTATCTAAGGCTTTATATTCAGGTACAATAGTGATAATAAAAAAAAAACACCCACGAACAACAGCGGAAGAGACGAAGCGTTCGGCAAAATGTCGGACGTTCTCTTCTCACAAACTACATCTGATGCGAGCATTACATGTGTATAGTATGAGGTGGGCTATTTAGTTCAGAAACCAAAGAGTAGCGGTATATGACAACGCTCTCACACGGGTCTGATGATGACTAAATGAGCATTAAATTATATGAGATTAAATTCAGTCTCTCAATTGCTATTGTGTACGACTATAAAACACAGAACCGAGGAGTGGCGGTATAAGACAACGCACTCACACTGGTCTGTTGACGATTAATATTACGAAAGTGAAATGAGAGGTAAATATTGTAATAACATAAATGAGATTAATTCAAGATTCTCTTCGGAAATAGATAAAAAATTGTTTTTTTTTTTTGCTTAATTCTACGGTACTTAATATATCAAAGGCACAATTTCCCATTTTGTTTTTATTATAGCTATACGATACCATAAAAGGTAAATCACGAACCTTTTTGAAAGTTTACTTATAAATACTGTACTTAATAAATCATAAAGCATTTTATATATTTGTTTATCAAAGTAGGAGAAGATATACACATTCAACCAGGAACAGGCACTGTTAACGAGATCTTACAGATATATTAGCTATCCTCTTAGATGATCAGAGTCTCTGTGGGCATAAAACTGACTGAAACGGTCCCTGCATTGATTGGGGCAGAAGGATAACGCATGAGTTAGATTTAACGGAGATAAATAAAAATTCTCGTGAAGCGATTCCTCAGCGTTAGCACTGAAGATAACCCTTAAGAGATTGTTTTCATGATGTTCGAGCTTAGCGACTCTTTTGTGCCAGAGGTTGGCAACGTAGATCGTGAGTGGGTCTACCTCGGCAAAATTATAAATTGCATCATTAGAGTAATAACGGTTTGTAACTCTAAACTTTTTACTTACGCAATGCCTGAGCACTTTACGTTCGAAGACTTCTACCTTTCGTGCAGCAGTGGTAGAGGTGCTGAACCAAGAGGAGAACCCGTAAGTTAGAATTGGTCTTATTACTTGTTTGTATAATAATAGCTTTGATCTTTTGTGTAGTAGACCACTCCAATGAAGAAGCGTCAAACTGACAAATCTCAAACTTGGGTGAGCTCCGACTTGCTCGGACACCTTAGGTATAGTTTAGAAAAACCTGGTATTCTACGTCATCGTTTTCAGCATTACGGCCTGGTATTTCTAGAGGGCCTTGCTCCAACGTGTTGTTGTTGGATTCAGTTACTCGGCTTTCTACTATAGGGGGCTTTGATGCTCGGCTTGATGACGTTCGAGAAACGTCAAACAAACCGTCAACAGTTTACAGTGCAACTTTAATTTTTTAGTGTGTCCAATAATATGAATGGAAATTCAGCCGCGGTTTGCCGCTTATGTCTCGAAAGTGGTGAGCTGCTGCAGGACTTCTTCGATCCTCACGAGAACTTCGTGACGATTGTTGAGGAATTCACCGGACTTGAGGTTTGACGAATGTAGTTTGATCACCGTTTGTTTTGTAATTCAGTTCGTTTAGATCCAACAGGAGCCGAATTTCCCATCAAACGTGTGCTGTACCTGCCTGGCTCATATCGACACGTTAAACAATTTCAAAAAAACTTGCCTAAAGTCAGATAAAGCGCTACGTGAAGGACTCGTTGTTTTCGAAATCCTAATTGTTGGCGACGACGTGAAAAGCGAAAAACAGCTTGACGAAGCTCTTACAGCGGAGGACGTAATAGTGACAAGGACTTCACGGATACCGAAAATCAAGTCGTACGAAGCCCTTGATCCGCTCGATGTGACGAGAAACTCTAAACCGAAGCCACCAGGAAAGAAATACAAAGTTCGCACGAAAAGCGAAAAACAGCATGATAAAGCGCCTGCAACGGAGAAATGGGAAGGAAAAAAAACGGCTCCAGAGGAACTGAACATCGAGTCCGATGAAGCAAGCAGCTCCAAATCAAAACTTTCCCAAAAAAAATACGATGCTTGCAGGACTCCGTGCCACATTTGTGGCAAATTATATGCGAGACATTCAATTGGATATCACCTAAATATGCATTCAGGTAATTCGAGGTAACTTACGAACAACGAAATAAACTATTTTACTCGAATTTAACTCTCATCTTTAGGGAACCGTCCTTTTATCTGCCCGTACAAGGAATGCGCCAAGACGTTCACGTCTCCGACACATCTGAGCAAACATCGCAGAATGTGCCACACCGATCAGTATCGTTTCGCTTGTGATGTTTGTGGCCGCTCGTTTAAAGTTAAAGCCACCCTCGACCTTCATCGAAGTTACCATTTCGATCCGAAATTGCCGTGCAGCGTTTGCGGCAACCTCTTGCGACATCCAAAGGCTCTGAAGAGACATATGATGTCTCACACTGGCGAGCGTCCGTATCCGTGCAATAAGTGCTCAAAATCGTTTCAAACGAACTACACATTAAAAATACATCAGCGCGTTCATACCAAAGAGAAGCCTTTCACGTGTGCAGTTTGTGCGAGAGCTTTCAGCCATAAATGTTTACTGAGAACGCATATGACGTCAGCTCATCCCGAAACGGAGAGTTGAAAAAGCGGAGGATGTGTTGATTTTTATTTCTGTTTCATGTGGCGGTAATTTTTGTATCAAAACTATTTTGAAAAGAGTATTAAGTGGAAGGGCCTTAATTTGGATTATATAATCATTTATTTGATTATAAAACTGAACAAGAAAACGATTTATTAGTAATTTTTGCGTATTATTTAAGTGGGATTCTCTCTCGTATTTCGTTTACCGTAAGATTATAAGGGCCAATAATCTGTGAAAAGTCAGCAGGAATTGGCGCAACTTTTTCAGCAATGTCTAGGTATCTTTGAGGCCAAATTTGAGTGGATAACTAAACCATGAAAAAGGCTTAGATAAGCACCATCAGGATCCAATGAATTCCATTGAACAAATCTTTTCAATTCGTGGAACTCCTTTTTAAAATTTACTTATTACTTATTGTGATCGACACAAAAAAAAAAAATTTGCTACCCTGAAATTTTGTTTTTTCGCGTTTCATGACTAAATTAGCCTAAAAAAACAAAAAAAAAAATCCGTCCCGCGTACATATGGACTCGTACCTCCAAGACCGTTAAAGGTAGAATGTTGATTTTTGGGTGGGTTATTAACTTGGTAAGTGAGCTCCATTATCCAAATTTTGGGGAGTGTGGGGTGGAAGGGGGAGGCGGGGGGATGGAAAAAGTCGAAATATACACTTGCTAATATCTTCACCACGAATGCAGATAGAAAGATGAAAATCAGCACACGTATAGAGAGAGCTGTGGGACATATTCCAAAAATAATTTAATTTTTTTATCCATTGGCGTCCGTAAAGGGGGGGCTAAAAACAAATTGTCGGCCGAATCTTTTTTTGAAATGGTTATATCTTCGAAACTACTTACCATAAAAAATTCATGTTTTGGGACAATTAAGATGGCGTATAGATCCACCAGAATCAGCTTAGAAATAGGCTTATTATTGTAAGGGGAAGGGTCGGGAGGGGGGGGGGGGTGCAAGGAAAAACACTTAAGAATTAATATCTCAACTATCTCTTAAGCTATGTAATTGAAATTTAAAAAATATACTAAGCTATACTAGCGAAATACAAAAAATATATAAAATTTGGTCATAATAATAGTGGAGTGAAATGGGGAGCATTTGAAAAATGGTGCACTTTTCAAAATTAGAAATCATTATATCTCAAAATTGAGTACAGATATCGAATTGAAAATTCGTCAGATTATAGAACTACATAATTTATAATTTTGATAAAAATCTTAAGTTAGGGGGTGTAAAGGGAGGGAGGTGGTAAGCAAAAATGTCGAAAATTTTGAGTGAATTTTTTAGGACTCTGCTCAAAGATAGAAACTTTAAATTTTGCATGTGAATACATCTATTTGATATACATAGAAAAAAAATAATAATTTGATCCACAATTGTTATGAACCGACCACCCCGGTCTAATGGGCACAAGCTGTTTCATGTGCAACGAAAAAAACACGAAAACTGAAAATTTTTGGATGTAATTTTAGGGTAGAAACTTGAAAATTTGGGAAATACATTTAAAAAAAATCCCTAAAAGTATAAAATATTAACTGGTCGAATACCTTCAAAACTTCTACCCCCTCCCATACAAAATTATTTTTTCGACCATTTTTAAGAAATTAATTATCACCTAACTATTAAAAGCTATCCATTTGAAATTTTGCATAAGAACTTATAAAAATATTTGCAAAGAAATTATTTTAAAAGTTTCAAAATCACACTTGCCCTTCTACCCCCTCCCATACAAAAGTATGATTTCGACCAATTTCATTAAATCAACTAATAACCATCAAATTAAAAGCTACGAACTTGAAATTTTGTACAAGCACACTACAAGAGAAAAAGAATAAAATTGCGTCACAAATTTTACGATTCCCCTACCTCCTCTACTCCTTCCCATACAAATGTTTGGTTTCGTGAATGTAAAATGCACCGAATCCTATGAAAATTCTATGCAACTTCGTCTATGAAACACATTCTATACAGAGGATATTGGACGCGATTCAAGCAATTAATTAAAAAGCTATTAACATCCACCCACCCTTACCCCTCCTCCTCCCCTCATAAAAACCCAAACTTGCAGAAATGAATGAAATATTGTTAAATTGACAACAGCCCTGCCCAAGAACTCCCTTTCACTTAGCCTTCCCTAACCACTCTAACCTGCATATTGACTTTCCACACATCCGCAACTTGTCCCAAGAATAATAAAGTTTCGCCCGACTTGTTGGCAGTTTATTTTTTACCTGGCCGAACAGAACTTACACCCTTTAATGCAATTTACACGGAACGCCTGTCTCTGGACACGGTCGAGCAACGTAAGTTGTTTTTTGGGTGCTCCAGCCCATAAATGCGAATTGTACTTGAGGCGTAGTCTAATGTAGGCTTTATAGATAATTGCTAGGTAACTGGGAGTAAAATATTTTTTACATCTCCGGAGATCTCCTAGGCGTTTGAAAGTGTCAAGTGCTACGTCGAGTATGTGCTGGTTCCAATTAAGATGGTTATTTATTTTAATGCCAACGAGTGGGAAGTATTCGGAAGAGTCTAGTTGAACATCACCGAAGGTTACATTATAGACCGACTCTAAAACATCACGTTTAAGGGAAAGATGACAGTCCTGTGTTTTTTATATATTGAACTTTTCTCTGTCAGAGCGTTAGTAATTGAGTCGAACATCTATGAATGTTATCCAGGGTTCTGTCATCTGCAAAGCAATTAATCGGATTGAGCGTTGACGACAAAAGGTCATTAATAAAAATGAGAAAGAGTATGAACAGAGCCTTGGGGGACTCCGGAATCTATGGGAAAGATGCCACGCCATCCGATACGAGCATTACTAATCACTGAAATGGCTAAATTTGCCCAAAAATGTAACAAAAAGCCGTCATTGGGGTCCGAAAAGATTATAATAAACACAAATAGTTCGTGTTTGAGGATCGTCTAGGTTGCGTATAGTTCAACTATAATCGAGAGTCAATTACTTGTAAGGAGGAGGGTAAGGGAATTGGGTAAAAAAAAAAACAATTGAAAAACATAACAGAATTATGATTGGGCGTAAAGCCCAATCATGTGATACTCTAGATGAGATGGAAATGACTTTAATACACCGGTAAATATGTCATCTCAAATTCTTTCGAATTGTGAGTAGAGACTTTTGCATGGGAGGTGGTAGAAGTAGAGAGGGAGGTTTGTATTTTTCGTATATGATACCGAACATGGCATGCAAAATGTTTTTTGCTGAATTTAAAGTTTTTAGTTTTCATTATTTTTAAAGAAATTGGTCATAGATTTTCTGAAATTGGGACATTTGTATGGGAGGTGGCAGAGGAAGTGCAGCGTTTAAGCTGATTTTGAAACTGCTTATCATCATCCTTATCACCATGCTTTGATTCAATTTCAAAGTCGATAGCTCTCATATACTTGAATGAGATATGCTTTTCTTGAATTTATAATACAGATATTTATATGGAAGGTGGTAGAAGGAGTGAAGCGGAGCTGATAATTTTTTCTAACACTTATTTCAATTATTAAGAAACAAATTCTGGCAAAATTTGAAGTTTGTTCCTTTTCTAGTTTGAATGGAAATCGATAAAATGTATTTAACAAAAATTATGCATTTGTATGGGAGGGGATAGAAGGAGTGTACGGGTCAAAAAAAAATTTTTTCGCATTACTAACATTTCTATTTGTATACTTTGTACAAAATATCAAGTTGATAGCTTCAACAGTTTCGAAGAAAAATAATTTAATTTAAATTTCAAAATTTCGTGAAATTTGTATGAGAGGGGGTAGAAGGAGTGAGGTGAAGATGATAATTATTTTTAAAATAAATTGCAATTATAGTAGAATTAATTCTGACAATATAGTTTCTTCAGCTTTACTAGTTTCAATGAAAATCGAAAATATGCATTTTTCAAAATTGTCCATTTGTATGAGAGGTGGTAGAAGGGGTAAGCGGATCGGGTCAATATTCCGTGATTTTAATGACATCTATATCATAATACTTTGACCTAAATTTCAAGTCGATAGCTTAAATAGTTTCAAATAAAAATCAATTTCTTAATACTTCGAAATTTCATGGAATTTGTATGGGAGGGGGTAGAAGGAGTGGGGGGATGTAGCTCATTCACGAACTTAAAGTTACTTTTTTGCTAAAAATGACACACAAATTTTTTTAGCACTATAGCTCAAAGCTTTCGAGAGTTATGCTGTAGACAGACGCATAGACAGACAGACAGACAGACGGTCACTCGGAATCGAGGTTTTTGAGCGACAACAAATATTTCTGTACCCTTGGCGGCTCTGTGCGAGCATTATTTCTTAGCGTTACAAACGTTAACGCAAACACAATATACTCTCAGATTTCATCTAGAGTATAGTGAATGTATCCACTATCTCCCAAAATATGTGTTTGAAGCCGATCGCGATCACAGTATATACAGTAACATAACTCTGTATATTGCCTATATTAACAGGTTCTAGGGTTCGTGGAAAGAGGGTTGTGCGAAGGCTAGCAACCCTTCCACAATAAGTAATGAAAAAAATGTTAAGGAACCTGAATATCAGGAGGCCAAGATCCGATTTGGGCTGTAGCGTCATTGTTGAAGTAGAAGTAACAGCCCAGCGGAAACGATTCCAAGCGCTTCGCTTACAAGCACTTAAGGAGGACTTTAATGAAACAAAAATGAAGCACTACATATCGAAGCAGTTTGGGAGTCCTGTATCTCATATAAAGATAAAGTACTTTAAAATTGCTTCATAAAATGTAAGAAGTATTGACTCCTCCCTCATATAAATGCAAAACGCTTTAGAAGCGCTCTAAAAGATGTTGGAGAGAATGAATTCATATAATTCGGGGAATTCCATTCTTTGATTTTACGAAGAAAAAATTTTGTTCAGCTTCATTTCGAATTTCGTAATCGTGCGTGTCGGGTGTTGAAGTTAATTCAAGTTCGATATTTCGTTTTGTTATCAATTTTGTGTTTGATCAAACCATTCGAAAGGTGAGTCTTTTATTTTGCATGCTAGCCTACATATTAAAAAACAGGAATGATATTTTTTTTTAAACTATGAAATTTATGCAATGCAAGCGTATACATCGTTTGTAGGCAATAATATGGCACATAAAAAAATAACATTAAAATGACATTTTTATAATGCGTTTTTTTGAGAAAAACTACATTGACCCCAGAATTTTGAGGGTCAAAGTGTCAAAAATTTGTGTTCCGAAGCAAATACCTCAGGATTGGGTACAGTTGCAATGCGGAATATTACACCAAATGAAAGGTAATTTGATTCCCTAAGAAACAAGTTATAACACTTTGAATTGCGATTATTGGTTCTCAAGATATAGCGTTTTGAGTGAGTGAGGCTACAGGTCCGAAACAATTTTCTTGATCACCCTGTATCTCCGCGGATATTGAAAATTGACCATCTCCGTAGAACAATTTTTTTCTCAAAATATATCTAGGAATAACCCCTTATAAGGTGGCGCACGGAGTACCAAACACCCTGTATAAAAACCAAGAAAAGTCCAACGTCACCAGATTAAACGTCAACAAAGAAGTAACAGCTATTGAAGAAGCCATCAAAATTCAATTGAGAGCGCATCGCCCAAACAAGATGACTACGCATGACAAACATCAGTATGCAGTAAGCTACACATTGGCATCAATTCTTCTGGTAGCAATTCTGTGGTATGGAATACTCAAACTAAAAACCAGACATCAAAACACAAGAGAGACCGTCACCATTGTTCAAACTGCCCAATCAAATCCAGTACCCGCATCCAGAGTACGCATCACCGAGGACTTCGTCCTCGAACGCAACAAACCGAAACAATCAACCAAGGAATCTAGCAGCAGCTCGACCGTACCTCAATAAAAACCGGGCAATATGTACAATTCGTATACATAATTGCACAAAGATAATCAAACAGCACGTGACATTCCTCAGATTGCACATGCCATCGTATTATCGAATGCAAATGTCAGCGACCTATGTACAAGGTAATAAATGCAAAGGTGCATTTATTAACGTGCGTGGGTCAATGACTAAAATAATTCAATGATATTTGTTCTTTACGCTGATGAGACACATTTCCAAAGTTCAAGCATACTTGGACTTTGGCATATGCTCATCAACAACAAATATGCAATCTATGCAATTATAGTTAAGAAATTTTGTATATAATTAGGATTAAGTCTTGTAAATATCGTAGTTCAATAAAGCTTCTAAAGATAGAACTGCCTTTTGTTATAACTTAACACCCCTAAATTAATCTCGCTGCCTTAAAAAAAAATCGACTTTATCGACTTGAAAAAAAAATCTCTTGCTTATTCGTTACACCACTTATGAGCTCTAAAAACACTTTTTGCTCAATTAAAAAATACGCTTTATAATGGCTTCGAAAATATGCTTTAAAATCGCTTCTGTTAAAACTGAAGCGGAGCGCTTACTTCAGCAGATATGTAATGTTAAAATGTATATATATGAAATGTTTGAAAATTCGAAGCACTTTCTCGCGATAAATTAATTAATTAATTTTTTTTGGATCACCGATTTGGGCTGTAGTGCGATTACGAAAAAACGTTTATTCGTTTAAATATGTAGATTAGACTTTATCAAAATATAATAAGAGCCTAACAATTGTCAGAAACTAGGAAAAATTCTTGCCCGCCCACAGGTTCCAATGTCAACAATTGAAGATTTGTGGGCAGGAGAATATGCCAAAGTCATTTCTGAAATTGATAACGGAAATGTAAGAAATAACCATCTAAAAATCATGCACAATTAGGGACTTACAACAACAATAGCAGTAAAAGGAAGGGAGGAAATAGTTCGAGCCAATGTACCCAGGAGCGAAAAAAAATCATTAAGTAACAAAAATTTCAAGAGTTTTAGCAACCATAGCAATTAATTCAATGAAGTTTCCGATGCATACATATACTTTCATTCAGAAATACTTAAACATTATAAATAATAACTATAAAAAAAATCCGCTTACCAAATGCACAAACGAGCTCTGCCACTCTTCAAATGTGAACCCCTGCAGATCGCTGAAAAACATCCATAACGGCAACGTCTTCTCTAGTTGTGTCTGCCTCTCCTGTATCCGTATATCCGACTGACTAGGTCCCAGCATCAGCCAATGCTTGCCGCGTACCACCTCACCTTCACCAAATGCAATAGTGTTCAACGCTTCGTTAACACCAAATCCATCATCATGCAGCAAACGTCTATGCACCATTAATTCCACAGCTCCATCCGTGAGACTATTTATATTTATATTAGGGGAACACGTGAGAGCACTGCGGCCTTTTTTGGTCTATTGTGCGATTATTGCCCCTATACCCTACCATAACTCAATAGCTTTAGCTAATTTGAGTATCTGTAAGGGAGCCATGTTGGCTAGTTCCTCGGTTGAAATGAAACCTTTCCCCAGAAGATTATGCCTTTTCCTTGCCACTGCTTCACAGTGGCATAGGATATGTATTGTCGTTTCTGAGTGTTCGAGACAGAGACGGCAGAAGTCGGTTTCAGCTAAGCCCATATTATTGAGGTGGTGGTTCACTCCACAGTGCCCGGTCAATAGGCCAATTAGAGTTCTAATATCACTCTTCCTGAATTTTAGAATATCTTCCACTTTGTTTTTTTGTGGAATGATTAGTTTTTTTGAGGTTGATAAGCCTGGAAGTCTATTCCAGTAGATTTTGTGTTCTTGTTCAACCCACTTCTTAAGTGTCGAGCTTTGATGCCCTTTTGGTTTTCCGCAGAATGGCTCTGGACCGCCATTTTTTGCAAGGCGATCAGCCTCTTCATTTCCCTCAATTCCCATATGTCCTGGTACCCACATTAAGGTTACGTCGTTCCTTTTCCCCAGGATGATTAGGTCTTGAAGACAGTCCCAAACTAACCTCGATCCGTGTTTATTGGATGATAGGGCTTTGAGGACCTCCTGACTATCCGATATATATATAAATTGATTTGTTGCGATGAGCTCTCCTTATGTTCTCTTGGATACATAGCTCGATTGCAATTAGTTCAGCTTGGAAGACTGTGGCTTCTTTGCTGAGTGGTTTTGAAACCGAGAAGTTAGGGCCTTTGACTCCGGCTCCTGCCCCTCAGAGGTGCGTGAACCATCTGTATACCAGATGGTTGATCCCTCTTCCATTTCAGGTAGCGAGGATTGCCAGTCCTTGCGTTCTCTTATTACAACTTTGAAGGGGGTTTCAAAGTTATATTTTGTCGGCATAGCATCCGATAGTGTGGAGGTTAGAACCTCCAATTTTGGATTTCTTAGGATTTTGAGGTGGCCTCTAAAATCCCCTGGTTTGTACTTGTTTTTCCTCTGTATGCGTAACACCCCTTTGATAGCTTCCTTTTTTATTTGTAGATGTATCGGAGGGATGTTAAGGAACATTTCCATTGCCGCTGTGGGACAGGTTTTCATAGCTCCTGTGATACCAAGACAAGCTAGCCTTTGGATTTTTTGTAGCGTAAGCTGTGCTTTTCTTTGTAAAGTTTTAGTCCACCATATCGTTGATCCGTATGTGACTATTGGAAGAATGATTGTTCTGTAGCACCAGTAAATCATTTTGGGCTTTAGTCCCCATTTCCTGCCAAATAAGCTTTTACAGGCTCAAAATGCCTTTAGTGCTTTGGCATGAGTCCATTCTATATGTTTATTCCAGTTGAGTTTGCTATCTAGTATAACACCCAGATATTTTACCTCGTCTGAAAAGGGTATTATTGTACCATTTAATGAAGGGGGTATGATGTACATTTTCCTTCTATTTGTAAATGGTACTAGCTCAGTCTTACCTGGGTTGATGTTCAAGTTTTTAGACTGACACCAGTTCATTATCACTTCTAAGGCTGATTGTATCCTTTCTGATATAATTAAATCATGTTTGCCCCTAATGATAATGACGAGGTCATCGGCATATCCTATAGCCTCGTATCCTTGTTCTGTTAGACGATCTAGGAGTTCATCTACTACAACTGACCAAAGAAGTGGAGATAGTACCCCACCTTGGGGACAGCCTCTATAGGTCTGTGCAGTCAATGTGCTATCCCCTAGATCCATGGTTGTCATTCGGCTCCTTAGCATGGCATGTATCCATCTAGTCGTGGCCGTTTCCAAACCCTTTTTCCTAGCCACCCCTATTATGGCTTCATGGGGAGTATTGTCAAATGCTCCTTCTATGTCTAGGAATGCACAAAGTGCAATTTCTTTATAGTCTATTGCCTTTTCGATTTGTCTTACCAGACCGTGAAGGGCTGACTCTGTTGATTTGCCCTTTTGGTAGGCATGTTGATTAGTATTAAGACGAACCTTGTTGGGTCCTGTTCTTACGTGTATATCCACTAATTTCTCCATCGTTTTGACGAAGAAGGAGGTAAGGCTTATAGGACGATATGACTTAGGCTGATCCATGGGACGATTCCCTGCCTTCGGTACAAATACCACCCTCGCTTTCCTCCAAATTTTTGGGATGTATCCCCAAATAAAGCTGGCTTTAAAGATCTTTATCATGATTGGCATTAAGATCTCTAACCCCTTCTGCAGTAATGCGGGGAATATTTTATCTACTCCGGCTGATTTGTAAGGCTTAAAGGTGTTGATCGCCCATCTAATCTTTTCCGGAGTGAAGATTTTACCAGCAATACTTTTGCTGTGCGGAGTTTGACGATACGTCCTTTCCTCCGCCTGTAAATCCTCATTGTTGTTTATTATTTTGCAGCCTGGGAAATGTGTTGCCAATAACACCTCAAGGGTTTCCTTGCTGCTTTTAGTAGAGGACCCATCCGGTCTCTCCAGAAGTCCGATATTTATCGGGGTGTCTTTTGATAACACCTTTTGAAGTCTTGAAGCTGTTGGGAGATCATCTATCTCTTCACAGAATCTTCTCCAGGACTCTTTTTTCAACTTTCTTAGAAGATTGTTATATTCGGTTAGAGACTCTCTGTATTCGTCCCAATTCCCAAAGGTCTTTGCTCTGTTGAACAATTTCCTAATTTGCTTGCGTTTTGTCGCTAGTTCCTCGTTCAACCAATGTGCTTGTTTGGCCCTTTTTTTCTGTAGAACAGGACAACTTTGTTCGTAAGCATTAATAATATTGTTTACGAGTTTGTTCGTGATGTTATCGATGCAGTCTGGGCTGCTTATTGATTATTCTTCGATACCTTGTTCAAATTCTAGGACTGACTGGTACAGATTCCAGTTGGTGCGTTTAGGGTTTCTGTATTGTCTGATATATTCAAATGAAGTCTAAATATCAAAACAGATATGCCTATGATCCGATAATGAGGCTTCCTTTGATACGTGCCAATTTTCGCACTTGTCAGCCAGGCAGGGGCTTGTTATGGTTGGGTCAAGTACTTCCTGCCTAACTGGGTTAATGAAGGTCGGTGTGTTACCTTTATTTATTACGTCTAGGTTGTTAGTAGTAAGATACTCCAAAAGTGACTCACCTCTTTTGTTGATATTACTGCTTCCCCAGATAGTGTGATGAGCATTAGCGTCACAGCCCAGGATAACTGGTATATTGTGGACTTTACTATATTCTATCAGCTCCATGACGCCTTGGGGTGGCGCCTCTTGCTCCTCCCCCGGAAAGTAGACTGAGGCAATTATTACCTCTTGGCTTCCTCCTGCCTTTGGTATTTTCACCAATACCGCTACTAAATCTGTTCGGATGAAAATAGGTATATTTAGGTAATTAATTTCTGATGATATTAGAATTGCAGCTTTTGGCCTGTCGCTTCTTTTATCAAAGATCACCTTACCCAATTTTTTAGGAATACCAATAATTTTGCCCATAGCGGCTCTCGGTTCCTGAATTAGGGCTATGTGGAATTCCTCTTTAGCGAATCTCCATGTAATTGTGTCCATGGCCGCTGCTGCACGATGGAGACTCGCCTGTATAACTCTAATTTTATTGATAGTTATGGCCATCTTCGTTCAACTGCGGCTCTTGAACTCCTTGACCTTAGGGCGGAGAGTCACGCTCGAGAATTTGAAACAGACTCTATACCCCTTTTGTTTAATCTTTTCCATCGATTGGCCGTCGATGGAGAAGGTTATGATGGTGTTTGTGCTCTCTACTCTTCTGCTAAGAGCCTTCCAGTTAGAGGCGCACAAACCAGCATTTTGCGCATCAATGAGGGTTGTAATTTCCTCTGTAGTTTTTGTTTCATGAAGAAAATATCCCTTGATTATTTCCAATCGCGGGATATTCTTCTCCCGGACTGCCCTGATGTTCGTGGACTCGTCCGGCTTGATGCTCTCTGCCGTTTTTTCCAGCCATGCTGCCGTTTGTTCATCTAGGCAAATGATCAGCATCCATCCTGGCTTAAGGCTGAGTCCACCAAATTGTGGGCTTATCTCCTCTTTTGCCGCTTTTGGAATCTCGTTTAGAATGCATTCCTGAATAGTGGCTAGTTGTTCCGCTGTAAGGATCTTATTAGGATGGTCGGTATGTATAATACCGATCCTGATTCCTTTTACTGCGTCTCTGTAAGTAGTTCCTGACGTGGATGGCTGAGCCTCTACTGTAGGTCTATGTACTACGCTTTTGTTCACGAATTTGGGTCTTTTGTTGCCACTTCCCACAGATGGCGGTGTTGTAGAAGAGGTTCTGCCTCTTTTCATTGCCTTCTGTGCTTGCGATAACGTCTTTACGATCGGCTGGCAAGCAAGATCGTAAGCTTCATTAGCGGTTTTCCCTTGGTTTCTATGGTAAGAATCGGTATTCCGGGCAGCCCCGCTTAGCCTTTTTTTCTTTTCTTTGAGTGTTAGTTGTTTCAGCTCTGCTGATAAACTCTGCTCGTCCATTAGAGACTTAATAGGGATTTTCCTATCTGCTTTGAGTGGCGGTCTGCTGGCCTTTGCTGTGCTTGGTGGCTTAGCCTCTGCTGTAATTTCACGCACTTTTTGTAGAGGGTTTGTTGTAATTCTTTCCTCTTCAATTACGACATCAGCCGTTATTTGTGATGCTTTAGGGGATGCATCTGCCCTTTTGTTTACTTCTGGTTTATCCATATGACTCCCACGAGTAGCGCGAGAAAGTAGAGTCACCCCTGGCAGAGCTCCGCATTACGAGGGGAAGGCTAGTTTAAACTGGAGGGCGCCTGGTATCCAGAGTTCGCATATTAATGGTAAGTTACCCACTGACCATTCATCTTTTGGCATATGCTGTTCCACCGTAGATTAGAGGATTTTTATATACGAGGTTTACTCCTCTAGCGTCGTACTTTGTGAAGGTCACCATCAAGGTAGTACGTACACTTGCGAATCACTTAGAGATAAATCCCCATCAGCTTCTTGACATCTGCCTAACACATGACCAGTCCAGATTACAAGAATATCAATGCTGCGATAGGATACGGAACCGACAGCTAGCTGAACGATTTGATCCCCCCTATCACATCCGCCAAAGACCATAGATAGGATACGGAGCCGAAAGCAAGCTATTCGACTTAATCCTCCCTATCTAGATAGGTTACGGAGCCGACAGTAAGCTGTTCGACTTGTTCCCCCCTATCTGTAGATCTTTTAGCATTACCCAGTCTGCACCGCGAGGAGGCGATCCACACAACATCCGTGAGACTGCTACCGCCTTGAGCACGGTCAGTCAGAACAGGCAGTCTAGTTCCCGTATCCTCTCGACGGCTATTTTGCTCGTAATAGGATAGTAATTTCCTCATATCTTTTCGTTTAAAGATGGTTCGAAATCTTCTCTCTTATTTCTAGTTCTCTTTAAGGTTTGTCTGCCATTCGAATCCATATAGAATTGACCTTTCGATGCAAGGTTATAGCTAAATCGGGAGATCATCTCTTTTCCGATCTCCCGCAGGAACCCCGATCGCTCGCAGGAACCCCGATCCCTCGCAGGAACCCCGACCGCTCGCAAGAACCGAGGTTGACATATTTACATTAGTTTAATAAGTAAAGAAATGTTTCATTTGGCTTCTTAGCACACCAGAAAAGTAGTGTTTTTATCATTTTGGTACATACAGACGATTATCACATTCACTTGCAATTCAAAATGGAAAGAAATAGAAGAAAATGTCTTGAATAGTTTTGACGAAAATAATCAAATCCTTTGAACACAACAACCTTATGAAAGATCAGTTCACAAGGTTCTTACGGAAAAACTTAAGTTTTTTCTTCATATAATTAAATAATCAACATAATCACGATGTCAACAACATTGCTATTCACTTCTAGATTCCTCTTGATTTGGAAACTCTAATCAAGGGCTCGAACCACGACAGCGACGGCGAATTGCCTAACTTTAGGGTTTTATTCCACCTATCGGCGAAATGACATGATTGGTATATTGGTTTCGAAATGTTGCTTCGTATATTGTTTGTGTTCTCTTTCGGCTTCGTTTGATGCTCGTTGATTCGGCATAAGCATCAATCATTTCTTGATAATTTACAATAATTAAATCTAAATTACTTCGTCTCTTGCAGTTTTAGTATTTGACGCACCTTCATGAATTTCTACTTCTACAATGGCGCTACAGCCCAAATCGGACCTTGGCTTCCTGATATTCAGGTTCCTTCACATTTTTCATTACTTATTGTGGAAGGATTGTTAGCCCTTCGCACAACACTCTTTCTACGAATTTTTCATGAATTTAGGTGCAGCAAAAGCTCAGAAATGTGGAATGCGACTACGAGAGGTGTTTGCCTAATCTTGGTCAAGGTAAGTTATTAGAATTTCAACACTCTTAACATTTTGGTTTGGTGAATGTTTTCACAGTGCATTTTGAATTAAAAGAAAAGATTTCCGGATTCTACACTGTTACGCTTTATTATTCGTGACGTTTCGGTCTCTGCTGAGACCTTTATCAAACTGATCGACAATTACAAAAGACAATTATTATATAGACAAGGGGGTTAATTGAGTGTGGGAAGGATAATTAAGGTTAATTAATTAGTATCAGGTAGTTAAATTAGTTAAGGATTTTTGGGTACGAATTTTGTTCTTACCAAATTTTAACGCAGGTAGCCAAACTGCTGATAACTTGTATCCGGTGTCTCGGTTGAAGTTCTGTGGATGTTTCGAAATTTCTATGGCTTCACGTACTATTCGTTGATAATATTTATTTGTCCTGGCCAGAATTTGCACATTGTCGAAATCGATTGTATGGTCCTCTGTAGTTGCATGTTCCGCGATCGCTGATGACTGTATCTGGTTTTTCCGTGTGCATCGTTGGTGCTCCTTGATCCTTGTTTGGACTGTGCGTCCCGTTTCTCCTATATATACTTTATCGCAAGAGCCGCATGGTACTTTGTATACTCCTTCAGTCTCCAATGGTTTTTTGTCCTTCTGGTTTCCTAAAATTCCTCGGATAGTAGTCGGGGAAGTGAATGTTGTCTTGATGTTCGATTTTCGAAGAATTTTTCCTATCTTATCCGTCGTGCCCTGGATGTAAGGTAGTTTTACCCATCGTTTGTCAGCATTTCCTTCTTCAGTGTCTTCTCGTTCTGTTGTCCTTGAATGCTTCGGTTTCCACGCCTTGTTAATTTCGCTTGCTTTGTATCCATTGTCTTTTGTAATTGTCGATCAGTTTGATAAAGGTCTCAGCAGAGACCGAAACGTCACGAATATTAAAGCGTAACAGTGTAGAATCCGGAAATCTTTTCTTTTAACTCTTAACATTTATTTATTGTTTTTTTTCTTCTGTTATGTAACTCGACTACGTTACGGTGGAGCGTAACAGACCTTATTTCGTGTTTCCGTGTTATTGAATACGAATTTAACCGACTCTCTCCATTCTAAATCCTTTGCAAAAACTTGGAAAATACATTTCTTCTCACTAAAACTTATATATTTTGTTTTTGCTTACTTCGACAATAATTTCCAAGAAAAAACAAAATAAAAAATGCTTGACTTTAAAAGATTTGACCTTAAGCTTACGGGAAATAAAAATAAAATTAAAATCGAGGATAAATCGAACTTAGGCGCAAATCGCTGCATCTGTTTTATCCGATGGCAAACAATCCTTGGAAGGCTCCTGCTCTTCGTCGTCATCGTCACTACTGCTTAGGTCGACTGGTGCGATACCGTTCACGTCCACCACACTCTTGTTGATTGGGGGAGCTTCCGGCGTTTTATTCGAAGGTGTCGGAGTATCGGTTCCTGTGGACGATTCTGAGGAATCGTCGTCGTCATCGCTATCGTCTTCTCCGTCATCACTGTCGTCCCCACTATCGTCATCTGAATCGTCGTCACTGCTGTCCGATTCGTCGTCAGAAGAAGAAGATTCGTCCGATTCGTCATCTTTCGGCTCGACATTACTACTTTGCGTTGCTCCAATTGGTTTTTTTATGTCGGCCGGACTTTCTTTTAACTCAATGTGATTTTCTTTCGTCACTTCAACTCGATTCTCTTTTAATTCAACGCCACTAGTTTCCGGCTGCTTGGTTTCGCTTGGTTTTTCCTCGGAACTTTGCACGAAGGATCGCTCCACCATTGTCCAGCTCAGGTCTTCGAGATTCGAGCTCGTGTCGTTTTCCGCGAACGCGGCCAGCTTATTATTAATCTTATTCAGTTTGAGGCGCCATTTCTCCTGCCCCTTTGGCGGTCGTCCAAGTCGTTTCTGCGGTCCCGGTTTGCGACCGCGCTTCCGAACTTCTGTTGGATCGCGGATGGGACGTGTTCGTGGCCGGCCGCGTCGTCGTCTCGGCTCTCCCGGATCTCTTATTCGAACTTTTTTGTTTGGATCGATCGGGTGCACTCGGGGTCGTCCTCGACCGCGGGGTGTTCCGTCGCTTTGTAGGACGCGCACTTTGGGAGGGTGTACTCGCGGTCGGCCTCGTTTCTTAGGTTTTTCATCTGACGGCTCGGAGCCGTTGCTGCTTGCCTCACCACCCCCTATAGGGATGGCATCCGTATCTATGAGCATGCGTGAGGGTCTGGATTTGCGTTTTATTCCGTCGGGGATGATAACTAAATGTGCGAGAGAGGTGAGTAACGAGATCCGACCAAATTGACAAAGCTAGCTTACATTTCATGGATTGGAGCATTCTCTTTTGCGAGTTGGCGGTTATTTCGGTTTTGAGCGGTCTGCCGGGTCTCCGTTTAACGGTTTCTGTTTGTTGAGGTTGTGGCGCTGCGACTGAAACAAAACGCGACGGAAAAAATCGATTTAAATTGCATTCAACGCGATTAAAAGCAACGCAAAACCTTCTGTATCCTTCTCGACCGCGATTTCCTCCTTTTCGGCTGTTGCGGCGACTTCTGCGCAGCTTTCCGCCACAGGCTGCTCCTCGGTCGCGGACTCTACTTGCACCTTACGCGGTCGTCCCAGACGCTTTCGGTTGCCGTTCAGCATTTGCCGTGCACCTACGGGAGTATGTAAATTCGTTTAAAATCTGCGTACTTTTCGACGTATCCTTGACGGAAGCTTACGTTTTGCCGAACTCCGAAGTTCGCCGTCGCTGCCATAATCACCGGACACGGAGCTGTCGCTGGCGTAAGATTTGCTCTCTCGCATTTTTTGCTCGTAAGTTTCGACCGATTCCTCCTTGTAAGGAGTCAGTAAATCGTCTTCATCGTCCATTGTTTACGAAAATCTCGGACTTTTTCCCGCAAAACGAACGCGCTGTCACTTCGACATCGATAAGAACAAGAACAATGCATTGAACAAAATTCACGCACTGTCACAAGTGGTAGCGATTTTTTGACGTTTTCAACGATGTATTATTAAGAAGAATGGTTCTTGTACACGCTATCTCAAGTTAAGGAGAATGGTTCTTGTACATGCTATCTCAAGTTAAGGAGAATGGTTCTTGTACACGCTAGTGGTTTTCATGTGATACTGTAGATGGAGTCAGGTGGAAATTTTCAGTTATTTTTGAAATTTTAATAGGGAGAAATTTATTTATTTCATCTATAGAGTATATCTCAACAAACTAAAGAATTATAATAAAAAATCTGTACATATTAAAATGTCAGAAAGAAAACAATAAGAAACAATAAGTTAAACAATGATAAAAAAAAATAAAAGTAATTACTGCGGTCGACTATCAGTAAAATTAATTTTGTCGCATATCATATTTCCATAATTTGTGCGGTGCGCGATGGGATGAAAAATCGTTCTCTGCCTCAATGGCCTTTCTTGAGCAAAAATTGGTAGATAACTGAGCAACTGCGAATTAAGCAAAAAAACAAGGAATCATCAGGCAGTGCTAATAAAAACTAAGATCAATAAAAATCACATGTGCCAATTTCGTGAGCGAAAGTTTGAAGTGCTACTAGAACAGCCGGAACGCTGTCCGTGAGTCTCGCGGAAAATTATCGCCCTAGCAATTTCCTAGAGTTACTCTATGAAAAAGAAAGAACAAGACGTACTAGAGTTCGGCCAAGGTGATAACCAGCTTTTCCGTTAAATTTGAAAAAGCGCACTGCTATTTTCCAACGTGCGATAAGTAAGGTAATGTGATTGCAATCCGTTCATTAGAACGTGAAACCTACCAAATTAAACCACTTAAAAGTACTGCAAATTAAAGATATTCGCGAGTTAAAATCAGGAAAAGTTGCACGCACACATACGCATCAGGACTGTAATTTCGAATTTCGAACTTTAGTTTTGTTCTTTTTTAGTAAAGAAATGTCAAGAGAACTGTCACGATGACAATTCATTCGGCGAAGGTAAGTGAAAAACTCTAATTATTTTCGTAAATTTTCATAAATTTAAGCATTCCAGGAAACCGAAGTGGAGACCGTAGATATTGAGCCATACATTGTCGTCTTAAGCCTAGTTGGCACTGGGCCAGTAATTTAGTCGAGTGGCGAGTAATTTAGTTACTAAACGACTGCCAACTGACCAAAAATCGTTCGTACTACAGTCGTGTACAGTTCATTAGTGAGTGCATTGCAAGATGGACAACAGGCAACGCAACAAAGTAAATAAGCTAATTAGGCTTATTGCAATAGTTATTTTGGAATATCTCGACGAGACAGCAGAGAAACAAGCGATATGGCGCCAAGTTTATAGGTCAGTTTGTGCCTTCGATTTGCAATTATGGTATGAAAAGTTTTTATTGACAATTTTTAGATTCATCATCGGCGGGTCTGGTCTTGATGATCCCTATATCTTGACAAATCGGAACGAGCAGATCCGGATAGAATCTGAGAATCATTTGAGAATCCTTCGCCCGTAGACGTTCTACGATGCTGCCGAAGATTCTCCAACGGGCATTTGTCATTTGCCCATGCATCCGGCCTACTGCCCGAAGACCAGTTAAATTTTAATCGACACTACCAAAGAGCTCGGCTACAATGTGCATCCGAAAGGAACGGTTGTGAAGATCTAAGGACTGCTTTTCTCTTCGAAAGCCGAGAGTCTGATGTTCCGACAATTTGGCGGAGATTTGGTTAATATGACGACCGTACCAAAAGTAGTTCTAGCCAAGGAGGCTTGATTATTGTACGGGGCCGTAGGAATGGCCACCGACTACGATTGCTGGCGCGAAAAGTGCGAAGCCATTTTCGTAGCAGATGTTCTGGCTATCTTCCAGCAGAAAGTAAGCAAAGTGAAGAGCTTTTTGATCCAGCCTGTTCAGAATATTGCGAAAGAACACTGGACCGAGAATATCGATGCGATTTAGGTAAGGATTTTATAGTTGCGACTTTGGTACGATTTTATATGATTTTATTTCCAGAAAATGGTTGCAGACAGCGACATGCTCAAACCAGAGAAGTAAAGAAGGAAATGTAATTCAAATACGCGAATAAAGTTCCATGTTTTGTTTAAACGAAAGAGATTTAATTATAATTTACTTTTGGTCGATATTTTATTTAAAATAATTCGCCTCTGCTTCTGCATTTCTGTTCCACCTGACTCTTCCCAGATTCCTCGTACTCTTGCGATGAAATCCAAATCTGCTGGAATGTTCCAAGCCCCGAATCTCCGTTCAACGCTGACGTTCACAGAAATCATCTTGAGTCTGGTGTTGGACTGAGCCCTGTGCCGAGCCCTTGGAGAAAAGGACTGGGTAGTACTCGGACTCCGATTGGATCACCTTGGCGTAGGTGTAGTCGAGGACTTTCTCGAAAAGCTCCCAATTGTCGATCATTCCGTCCTTCAAGTACGTTTGTATTTCCATGTAGGCTCGCGGGACGCTAACGTACATTGTGTCTACATAATACTTCCGGCCGGAAGCTTCGCAATAAAGAGCTTTAATCACGAATTAACCGAATCAACTAGCGATCTTACCTTGCGTGATATTATTGTCGGTTCTCGTTTCCATATCTATTTTTGCATCCTACACTATTATTGAGGCAATGTACACTGCGTCAGCCCCGGCGCCGGAATTATTAGACTTTTTAATTTTCTTTAATCCCTGTGAGTAGATCGACCTAACAAGAAATCGAAAAAGAAAGATGAAAACAAAACAATATCTGAAAGAAAAGATTTCCGGATTCTACACTGTTATGGTTTATTATTCGTGACGTTTCGGTCTCTGCTGAGACCTTTATCAAAACTAGTAGTTTGAGACCTTTATCAAAACTAGTAGTTTTGATAAAGGTCTCAGCAGAGACCGAAACGTCACGAATAATAAACCATAACAGTGTAGAATCCGGAAATCTTTTCTTTCATTTCAAAATGCACTGTGAAAACATTCACCAAACCAAAACAATATCTGTCAAATTTAAAATGTCAAATTTCGAAATTGCACCTATGCCAGCGACATTCGCGTCGAAATAAAGAACTACAAATAGTACTACATGCATTCTCACCCACACTTAGGTATTGGTTTTCGAACTCGAGAATAAAAAGCGCCCCATCTGACAAGCTCCAGACTCTTCTACCAGGTGCCTTGTTCTTTATTTTTCATAGAGTGACTCTACAATTTCCGAAGTATCGGAGCTGAGAAAAAAAATTAAAGATCTGTAGCTCGAGGCATTCGCCTCGCATTTCGCAATTTTAGCAATCGTCGCGTATGAGAAAGCAACCAGCAGCAGTTGACGGCGGACTTTTCATCATAAAAAGTTAAGTGAAATGCAGTAATCGCTAACACAAAAAAATATTCATAATTGTTGGTTTGCTTATTTCTTCTGAAAATACCGTTTATTGTTTATTTACAACATCATCGCCGCGGTTTGTATGCGTGTATTTGCCAATTTATTTATTTATATTTGCTTTGCTTCGCACGAACATTTCCAAAGCCCTCTATAGTAGAAAGCCAAGTAACTGAATCCAACAACAACACGTTGGAGTCATAACAAACATGACAGTTCCATACAAATTCGCGCGCTTTTGTATGGAGCAGACACGGCGGGCTTCGTAAGAATCGCGTTTATTCTCAAATGCAGTGTTAAAGATAGTTCAGCTTTCTAAGGTACTTTATTAATAGTGCTTGGCATGTAATTATTACACGTTGATATCAGTGCAATAGATTTTTAATTGAAAAAAGTGCGATCAAAGTTAAATCTCGGCTTCTCACACCGAAGAAAATCTGTCACTCATATTGTGCAGAGTTCTCCGGTTAATTTTCACACAGAAAATTGTAAAATTTTAGTTATTGCGAAAAAGTGTGCACTCGCGTAATATTTCCGTGTTTAATTTGATTTAATTATGCTTTTGTGTTGTTTTCGGTAAAACGTGTTTTTACGACAAGTTAGTAGTGGGTATATGGGGGTTTGGGACCACTTTCTGGCTCACGGTAATGCAGTTCGCTTTCTCCTTGGCGACACTAGCGCCACGAGCGGAGGTGGCTAATAGCAATACTAATTAGTGGGATGGGGTAATGCAGTTCGTTTTCTCCTTGGCGACACTAGCGCCTAGCAGTACCCCTAACTGACTCTTTTTTGAAATGTCAAGATTTATAAGAGTTTTATAAATTATGCCCCTAACTAACTCTTTTTTGAAATGTCAAGATTGATAAGAGTTTTATAAATTATGCCCCTAACTGACTCCTTTTTGAAATGCCAAGATTGATAAGAGTTTTATAAATTATGCCCCTAACTGACTCTTTTTTGAAATGTCAAGATTGATAAGAGTTGTACGAATTATGATTCATATATGATGAAATTGATATTTACATTGATAGGAATGAACACGTGGGTTACATTTTTAGTTGGACTTTAAGAATGCTTTCGTTGTTTATATTGTGAAATAGGTTGTGCTCAGCATTTTAGTTTTATGAATTTGGTTTCATATGTGATGAAAATTGATAGATTGTGTGTATGGAGATTGTTATTGTTATTAATAGCGTGATATTATTTGATGACGTCATCATCGATTAGGAATAATTCTTTCGAATTGTTTATGGGTTAGAGTATTCGTTTGATATATGTAGATAAGAGTTTTTTGTTATGATAGGTTGTTTACATTTTTTGTATGGAATTTTTTGGTTTACGAGTGAGATTGATATGAAAATTTCACCTCAATTCGCCAACATATATGATCATTTTTTTTGATGAACGAGTTCAAGGTCTAAGATTTGTATGAAAATAACTTATATTTGTGGTAGATGAAGCACTTGTATGGTTACATGGATATAACGCTGTTATGCAATAGGGGTAAGCTTTGTATGGGATGTTGGTTAGTGATGATGTACTGACGTTCCATGACGTCATCAATTAGGGTTGCCATAAGGTCATCGATTATAGTTTCATGACGTCATCATCAATTGGGGTTGCCATAATGTCAAAAAAAAAAAAAAAAAATTAAAAAAAAAAAAAATAAAATTAAAAAAAAATTAAAAAAATAAATAAAAAAAAATAAAAAAAAAAATCATTAAAAAAATCAAAAAAAAAAAAAAATCATAAATTTACAGATTCGCATGACAATGTTCCTATGTCTATGTCTGATAAATCCGATTAATGGGCTATTTAACGTACACGAACTGACAGGATTTACGGAAATACAACTTAACAAAGTAGAAATAGTGACCAAAGCAAATATTTTACCGGATGTTGAGGTAGTTTTGAGGTATTAATTGATGGGGAAATCTCGGAATAAAACAAATTTTGGTGTACAAGTTTTTATTAAATATTCAAGCATTATATTATAAATTACATTATTTTGCTTTTCTTTTTATTATTCCACTTTTACTTAATATTATTCCACTGCTTCTTCACTTACGAACAGGAATAAACACGATCGTTTGTTATTGCAATTAGTTTTTTCTTGTGTGGTCAGCATATTTCCGATTGTATGGAAAAAGATCCATTCTGCTTGTTTGTGTGTGGTCAGCATATTTTCGATGATGAAATTGATATTTACATTATCAGGAATAAACACGTTCGTTATCAATTGAAATTTAAGTTTGGTGGTTTTAGGTTTCATATAGGCTAAAGTTAGCGATTGAATTCTGTGTCAGTAAAAGTAGATAAGAATTTTTTGTTATTATTATAGGTTGTTTTTAAATAATTGTTTATAGTTTTGCGGTTCTTTGTTCTTATGGAAAAAGATCCATTCTGCTTGGATATACGTTGGTCAGCATATTTTCGATGATGAAATTCATATTTACATTAACAGGAATAAACACGTTCGTTCGTTCGGTTGTTTATGAATAATTGTTTATAGTTTTGTGGTTTTAGGTTTCATATATGCTAAAATTAACGATTGAATTCTGTGTGAGTAAAAGTAGATAAGAATTTTTTTTGTTATGATAGGTTGTTTATAAATAATTGTTTATAGTTTTGCGGTTCTTTGTTCTTATGGAAAAAGATCCATTCTGCTTGTATGTGTGTGGTCAGCATATTTCCGTATAAATAAGATTTTATTGTGAAATAATTGTAGATAAGAGTTTTAGTCGATGAGGTTCGGTTATAGTTTGTCTTAGAAATTCGTCAAGTGAAGTTAATCAAGTGAAGTTAATCAAGTCAAGAAATATAATTCAACAAACAACCATTAGGTAAGCATATATTATATAAATGAATATGCAAATAATAATAAAAAAAAAAATTTATAGAAAGCAACAGTATTTATAAACAAAAAACCATCTGCTCCATAATCATTATGGCAACTTACGTTATCGATATGCAAGGATTTAGAGGATACAACAATACCTTCATCATCAAAGAATTAGCTATCGTAAATGTGTATGGGAATTATAATCGACATTTTGTACTCAAACCTCCCTTCAGTTTTGCAAAACTCTCAAGAGAGCTACAATGTCAAGCGCATTGGTTATACGAAAATCATCACGGATTGAAATGGGAAGATGGATCTACAACGTTCCGGAAACTGAAAGAGTATTTACTCCTAAACATGAAAAGTGGTTCAATATACGTTAAAGGATTAGAGAAGAAAACTGGCTTGTTGATTTGTTGGGGAATACAACCATGATAATCAATTTGGAGGAATATTACGACTGTCCCAATCTGAAAACACTGAAAAAGCAGTATCCTGGAATAGAAAAGAGCATTTTACATAGTCGTGCTCATCAAAATGCACTACTTCTGAAACATTATATTTTAAAAAACAATAAAAACCTAATTGAATAAAACTAAAAAAAAAAAAAAAAACAGATTTTTATTATTGTAGTAGATGATGATGATGATGATGATCCGAGGATTATTCTTGAAAGCAGTAATAAAAGCTGTATAAAAAAAAAAAAAAAAAAAAATAAAAAATAAAATAAAAAAAAAATTAAAAAAAAAAAATCATAAATTTACAGATTCGCATGACAATATTCCTATGCCTAATACTGATAAACCCGATTAATGGGCTATTTAACGTACACGAACTGACAGGATTTACAGAAATACAACTTAACAAAGTAGAAATAGTGACCAAAGCAAATATTATCATCCACATAATTGACATAAAAGAAATTTTAGACGTAATAAACGAATTTTCAACCAATACAGTTAATTTTAACGGAGAACAGAAGAACTTACTTATTACAGAACTAAAACAATTGACAAACAAATTGTAAACTGATAAGAAATAATAATAATATGGAAATCATTTGATTTCTTTCAACGGCTGTCTAATAGGTTTAAGCTCTCATTCACTTTTTTCCAGTACTGTTTTTCAGGATTTTTTTTATTTTTTAGTTCATTGTAAGTCAACACCCGTCTTTTTTAATTGCTTATATTTTTTACGTATCGAGTTAGTAGACTTTATAACTTGTCTAAGAATATTTTTATCGGTCGACTTCTGCATTTTTCCTTCTTACACAACAACAACAGATTAACAGATATCGTACTGCTTTGTACAGCTTTAATACTGCTTTAATACTGCTTCTGTACTGCTTTGTACAGCTTTAATACTGCTTTATACAGCTTTAATACTGCTTCTGTACTGCTTTGTACAGCTTTAATACTGCTTTATACAGCTTTAATACTGCTTTAATACTGCTTCTGTACTGCTTTGTACAGCTTTAATACAGCTTTAATACTGCTTCTGTACTGAGGTGTACTGCTTTAATACTGCTTCTGTACTGAGGTGTACTGCTTTATACAGCTTTATTACTTCTTTCAGTTTTTAAATACAGTTTTTAAAACTTTTTTTTCTCATATTACTGAATCAAAGTCTTCATATTGATTATATATAGTTGTATTTATTTGATATTGGAATCAAGATAGGAAATAACTTCTCTTGGCTGCTGAAAGTGAACAGAATTCAAAGCATATATACAGTATTCATATAAATCTAGAAACATGACTGCTGAGTGTTGAAGGGAAAAGTATAGATTTTTTTTTTTTTTTGGTTATTCGAGCCTCAATGTGATTACAACCAACTATACAACCTCACAGCTGTACAACCAACTATACAACCTCACAGCTTGTTTGTATTTTCTAGTGTTGTAGTTGTTGTTGTTGTAGTTGATATGGTTGAATGTAATTATTTTTCATACTGGGCAAAAGACGGGTGTTGACTTACAATGAACTAAAAAATAAAAAAAATCCTGAAAAACAGTACTGGAAAAAAGTGAATGAGAGCTTAAACCTATTAGACAGCCGTTGAAAGAAATCAAATGATTTCCATATTATTATTATTTCTTATCAGTTTACAATTTGTTTGTCAATTGTTTTAGTTCTGTAATAAGTAAGTTCTTCTGTTCTCCGTTAAAATTAACTGTATTGGTTGAAAATTCGTTTATTACGTCTAAAATTTCTTTTATGTCAATTATGTGGATGATAATATTTGCTTTGGTCACTATTTCTACTTTGTTAAGTTGTATTTCTGTAAATCCTGTCAGTTCGTGTACGTTAAATAGCCCATTAATCGGGTTTATCAGTATTAGGCATAGGAATATTGTCATGCGAATCTGTAAATTTATGATTTTTTTTTTTTTAATTTTTTTTTTATTTTATTTTTTATTTTTTTTTTTTTTTATACAGCTTTTATTACTGCTTTCAAGAATAATCCTCGGATCATCATCATCATCATCTACTACAATAATAAAAATCTGTTTTTTTTTATTTTTTTTAGTTTTATTCAATTAGGTTTTTATTGTTTTTTAAAATATAATGTTTCAGAAGTAGTGCATTTTGATGAGCACGACTATGTAAAATGCTCTTTTCTATTCCAGGATACTGCTTTTTCAGTGTTTTCAGATTGGGACAGTCGTAATATTCCTCCAAATTGAATATCATGGCTGTATTCCCCAACAAATCAACAAGCCAGTTTTTCTTCTCTAATCCTTTAACGTATATTGAACCACTTTTCATGTTTAGGAGTAAATACTCTTTCAGTTTCCGGAACGTTGTAGATTCATCTTCCCATTTCAATCCGTGATGATTTTCGTATAACCAATGCGCTTGACATTGTAGCTCTCTTGAGAGTTTTGCAAAACTGAAGGGAGGTTTGAGTACAAAATGTCGATTATAATTCCCATACACATTTACGATAGCTAATTCTTTGATGATGAAGGTATTGTTGTATCCTCTAAATCCTTGCATATCGATAACGTAAGTTGCCATAATGATTATGGAGCAGATGGTTTTTTGTTTATAAATACTGTTGCTTTCTATAAATTTTTTTTTTATTATTATTTGCATATTCATTTATATAATATATGCTTACCTAATGGTTGTTTGTTGAATTATATTTCTTGACTTGATTAACTTCACTTGATTAACTTCACTTGACGAATTTCTAAGACAAACTATAACCGAACCTCATCGACTAAAACTCTTATCTACAATTATTTCACAATAAAATCTTATTTATACGGAAATATGCTGACCGCACACATACAAGCAGAATGGATCTTTTTCCATAAGAACAAAGAACCGCAAAACTATAAACAATTATTTATAAACAACCTATCATAACAAAAAAAATTCTTATCTACTTTTACTCACACAGAATTCAATCGTTAATTTTAGCATATATGAAACCTAAAACCACAAAACTATAAACAATTATTCATAAACAACCGAACGAACGAACGTGTTTATTCCTGTTAATGTAAATATGAATTTCATCATCGAAAATATGCTGACCAACGTATATCCAAGCAGAATGGATCTTTTTCCATAAGAACAAAGAACCGCAAAACTATAAACAATTATTTAAAAACAACCTTTAATAATAACAAAAAATTCTTATCTACTTTTACTGACACAGAATTCAATCGCTAACTTTAGCCTATATGAAACCTAAAACCACCAAACTTAAATTTCAATTGATAACGAACGTGTTTATTCCTGATAATGTAAATATCAATTTCATCATCGAAAATATGCTGACCACACACAAACAAGCAGAATGGATCTTTTTCCATACAATCGGAAATATGCTGACCACACAAGAAAAAACTAATTGCAATAACAAACGATCGTGTTTATTCCTGTTCGTAAGTGAAGAAGCAGTGGAATAATATTAAGTAAAAGTGGAATAATAAAAAGAAAAGCAAAATAATGTAATTTATAATATAATGCTTGAATATTTAATAAAAACTTGTACACCAAAATTTGTTTTATTCCGAGATTTCCCCATCAATTAATACCTCAAAACTACCTCAACATCCGGTAAAATATTTGCTTTGGTCACTATTTCTACTTTGTTAAGTTGTATTTCCGTAAATCCTGTCAGTTCGTGAACGTTAAATAGCCCATTAATCGGATTTATCAGTATTAGACATAGGAACATTGTCATGCGAATCTGTAAATTTATGATTTTTTTTTTTTTTTTGATTTTTTTAATGATTTTTTTTTTTATTTTTTTTTATTTATTTTTTTAATTTTTTTTTAATTTAATTTTTTTTTTTTTAAATTTATTTTTTTTTTTTGACATTATGGCAACCCCAATTGATGATGACGTCATGAAACTATAATCGATGACCTTATGGCAACCCTAATTGATGACGTCATGGAACGTCAGTACATCATCACTAACCAACATCCCATACAAAGCTTACCCCTATTGCATAACAGCGTTATATCCATGTAACCATACAAGTGCTTCATCTACCACAAATATAAGTTATTTTCATACAAATCTTAGACCTTGAACTCGTTCATCAAAAAAAATGATCATATATGTTGGCGAATTGAGGTGAAATTTTCATATCAATCTCACTCGTAAACCAAAAAATTCCATACAAAAAATGTAAACAACCTATCATAACAAAAAACTCTTATCTACATATATCAAACGAATACTCTAACCCATAAACAATTCGAAAGAATTATTCCTAATCGATGATGACGTCATCAAATAATATCACGCTATTAATAACAATAACAATCTCCATACACACAATCTATCAATTTTCATCATATGTATATGACACCTAATTCATAAAACTAAAATGCTGAGCACAACCTATTTCACAATATAAACAACGAAAGCATTCTTAAAGTCCAACTAAAAATGTAACCCACGTGTTCATTCCTATCAATGTAAATATCAATTTCATCATATATGAATCATAATTCGTACAACTCTTATCAATCTTGACATTTCAAAAAAGAGTCAGTTAGGGGCATAATTTATAAAACTCTTATCAATCTTGGCATTTCAAAAAGGAGTCAGTTAGGGGCATAATTTATAAAACTCTTATCAATCTTGACATTTCAAAAAAGAGTTAGTTAGGGGCATAATTTATAAAACTCTTATAAATCTTGACATTTCAAAAAAGAGTCAGTTAGGGGTACTGCTAGGCGCTAGTGTCGCCAAGGAGAAAACGAACTGCATTACCCCATCCCACTAATTAGTATTGCTATTAGCCACCTCCGCTCGTGGCGCTAGTGTCGCCAAGGAGAAAGCGAACTGCATTACCTTGAGCCAGAAAGTGGTCCCAAACCCCCATATACCCACTACTCAAGTTCATCAAAAATAATACAGGTGGTCCTTTGGAATGGAAAAATCCATGACGTCACACCCGTTGGAGTCATTCAAGATGGCCGGTACGTCAGTTCTGCCCAGCTTGAGATGTAGAAAGCTTTGACATTTCTCATGTTGACATGCCCAGCAAGGATGTTGAAAGTGGAAAATGCAAGAAAATTATTAAAGACAGCGATTCAGCAGTACAATGTGATGGTCGCTACAAGAAATGGTTCCATGCTAAATGCATTAAAGTGAATGATGTGGATTATGCCCGTACGCAAAAGTTGAAGGTAAAACTCCTTTGGCTCTGCTCGGAGGATCAGTTGCTTTTCGATAGGCTGATAAGCAGTCAAGCTCTATAAGCAAAATCTTTGAAAAAGTGATCAACAAAAGAATAACAAAATTTATAAGAAAACATAGTGGATTTGATCGGAATCAGTATGTCTTCCAGGAAAAGGGTAACCCAACATCAGCACTGATCTAAGCGATGCAATTCATAAATGATGGACTTGACAAAGGCTTCTACGTTACGTCAGTCTTTATAGTCCTTAAGAAGGCATTTGACACAAAATATTGCTTCAAGGTCTAATTGAACTAGGTATAAGAGGAAAAGTTAACGACGTGATAAAAAACTATATCCTAGGACGTACCTACATAACAAAAAAACATGGACAAATTCAGTGATCCTAAACCCATTAACATTGGAATTCCACAGGGTTAAGTTCTCATCCCTACTCTTTATCTACTTTACATCCATAACATCCAGTACATAGGTCTGAGTGCGAAATATATAGTTTATGCGGATGACACACTATTGCTCTATAAAGCAAGAAATCAGCCAGAATTGGAATACCTTATCAACAACGACCTCAAGCTCTTTGAGAAATGGCTGTTGGGAAATAGGTTAAACCTAAATTCATCGAAGATCAATTTCATGATATTTGAATATTTGAATAAAAGAAATTTTGTATAATTCATTTATTTTATCAAATTTAACCTATGAAATTGTAATATGAACCCAAACATCTATGCATAACATGGAAAGAATATCGAGGATTATGAACAAAAGCATTAAGGCCGTGTACAATTTACCACATCTGACACCTTCAGCAGATCTTTACGTAACCTACAACAAGCTAAACCCGCAGCAAACGTTAGACCTGGAGAGAACAAAATTAATGTACAATATAATAAAATCTTCAATAGTCATAACATACAACGCAGATATTCACAATTTCAATACATGGAATGCAACTTCGATAAGAAATCGAAATTGCAGGACGAATCGCAAAGAAGTTCATACAGCAATCGTAAATATACTAAATTGACTATGTATTACCCGCTATTTTTATATACGATTCCATGATATTACGAAAATTTCCCTAATACCAGCTCGTAGCTGTCTCTGAAACTATCCTTATAATGTGGACAAATCCATTAAGCATACTTATTAGGTAATGTCAGTCGCGTCAGTGAACTCATCAAGTGCACAAGTGTCTCTAAAGTGATCTATTACAGTTCTCAGTACCTTTTATTGAAAAGTGTTCCGTACTATAAAACCATTGCAAGTGAACAAAACATGCGAATAATTCAAACGCAACAATCGAAAAAGCGGAGCCGGAAGGCTTCCCCGGTCGAAATGTTTCTTCGGGGCAAAATAAAAATTCCGAGATCGGATCTCGTCAATACGATAAGTGAAAACCGCTACCAAATCCTAGACACGCCAGAAAACACCAACGAAAGTGAAATGCAGACTAATGCCGAACAAACTTTAATGCCTAAACAGGCAAAAAAGGTACGAATTCCTCCAATAACCTTCCCTGAACTACAACGTGAAACGATAGACGCAATCATGGCAGAGCTAAAAATCGAAAACTACAATATTAAGCTGATGTCAATTGGTTTAAGAATCTTCTTGGACTCGTCGGGAGATTACAAAAAGCTTCATGTTCACCTCGTATCGAAAAAAGTTAAATTTTTCACACACCCCTGGTCTGATAAGAGACCCGTTTAAAATTGTTCTATCTGGACTGCACCAAATGCCCACTGAAAAATTGGCTAAATACTTGAAAAAAGTTCACGACCTCAACTGCATCGATGTTAAACAATTCAACTCTAATGTTAAATCTAACGGCTCAGCGAGCTATTTACTAAGCTTTGTTCGAGGTACCAAGCTAAATGACTTCCGTTCGATTAAAACTATCATGCATACCATCATCAGCTGGAACTTCTACTCTCTCAGTAAAACAGGTCCCACACAATGTCGAAACTGCCAGCTATACGGCCATGGTTCCTCCCATTGCCATCTTCCGCCTAAATGTATGATTTGCAGCTTGGCTCATGTCTACTCCGAGTGCCCCCTAAAAGAAGATCAACTAGATATGGTAAAATGTGCAAATTGCGGTCTCGCATATTTTTCTAACGACAGACATTGCCTGAATAGACTGCAATATATAACGATTAAAGAGAAAGCATCAACACGTAACACCCATCAGGGTAAAGCGCCACGACAGGGTTTTAATGTAATTTCAAACCGTGACAAGAATTTTCCGTTGCTGACAAGATCATCAAATACACCAGCAAGTATTCTTGTGCAAAAACCTTTATTTAGCACTATAGCTAGAAACGCACCTGCCTCGTCCTATGCTGTAAATCCCAGCGCCGGCTGTAATCCCAGTCTATTTTCACCAGAAGAGTTGATTGAAATATCAGCAGAGTTAATTAAAAAACTCTCGGAATGCAAGACCAAGCGGGAACAATACAGCGCATTAGTTCAATTAGCCGTTAAATTTTTATAATAGATAAGTTGAACTGTATTAAAGCTCTTCTTTGGAATGCCCAAAGTATTAGAAACAAAAGTATTGAAACTTTTGATTTTGTTATTTCACATAATATTGATTTGTTTCTTATCACTGTAACGTGGTTAAATGTAAAAGATAAATTATTTAATTGGAAATATTGTATTTACAGAAACGATAGGAAAAATGCAACTGGCGGCGGTGTTGCTATTTGTGTCAATAAAATTATAAAACACAAGCTTCTAAAACCTCTTAACACTAAAATAATTGAAACGATTGCTATTCAAATTACTGACATAAACACCACCATCATTGTTTCTTACTTTCCTGGCACCAAACTTAATGCCAATAAGCTAAAACTTTTTAATAACGATCTCGAAACATTGATCAGCTTACAACATAAATATATCTTATGCGGAGACCTGAACGCTAGGCACAGACAGTGGAATTTGTGCCAAAGCTAATCAAGCTGGCAAAATCCTATTTGACCTGATTTGCAATAAACACCTTTTTATTCACACTCTCTCGGAACCCACATTCCATCCAACAAATGGTAGAAACTCAACTCTAGATCTTGTCATTAGCAACGGCCTGGTGAACATCTCACAGCCTATTACTCTATGGGCCTTATCTTCTCCCCACCTTCCAGTGTCCTTCTCAATTGATGAGGCAACAGAAGTTTTGAAATCGCAGTCAGAAACATTTTGTTTCAATGACACAAACTGGTCTAAATTCCAATCGCTATTAAATAAATCAGTATTAACAACCTCTCTGAACCTAGCTGACATCACTCAGTTTGAACATATAGATGATCTTATTCTTAACTTAAACACTAAAATATGGGATGCGATTGAATCCACCACGCCGAAAAAAGTAATTCACAGGTTGTGGAAACCTGGAATTGACAATGAGACGAAAGAAATTATTCAAGAAAGAAACACGCTTAGACGACAGTGGCAAAGAACCAGAGTCGCTTCCACTAAAATCAAAGTTAACTATCTCACCAAGGTTATTCGCGAGAGATTAGCTATGCTACGTAATACCAAATGGAATGCAATGTTGTCTTCCTTAGAAAAAGGTTCACAAAAGATTTGGAAACTAAATAAGCTTTTTAAATAACGTGGAGTGTCGCAAATCCCTTCCCTTCTTGACAACAACAAAAAAACATAACAAAATTATGATTGGGCTTAAACCCCAATCATATGATACTCTAGATGAGATGGAAATGACTTTAATATATCGGAAAATATGTTATCTCAAATTCTTTCGAATAGTGAATAGAGACTTTTGCATGGGAGGTGGTAGAAGTAGAGGGGGAGGTTTGTATTTTTCGTATATGACACCGGACATGGCATGCAAAATGTTTTTTGCTGAATTTAAAGTTTTTAGTTTTCATTATTTTTAAATAAATTGGTCATAGTTTTCCTTAAATTGAGGCATTTGTATGTGAGGTGGCAGAGGAAGTGGAGCGTTTAAGATGATTTTGAAACTGCTTATCATCATCATTATCACCATGCTTTGATTAAATTTCAAAGTCGATAGCTCTCATATACTTGAAGGAGAAATTCTTTTCTTGAATTTATAATAGAGATAGTTGTGTGGGAGGTGGTAGAAGGAGTGAAGCGGAGTTGATAATTTTTCCTAACACTTATTTCAATTATTAAAAAACGAATTCTGGAAAAATTTTAAGTTTGTACTTTTTCTAGTTTGAATGGAAATCGATGAAATGCATTTAACAAAAATTCTGCATTTGTATGGGAGGGGGTAGAAGGAGTGCACAGATCAAAACAAATTGTTTTCGCATTATTAATATTTCTATTTGTATACCTTACACAAAATATCAAGTTGATAGCTTAAACGGTTTCGAAGAAAAATAATTTAATTTAAATTTCAAAATTTCGTGAAATTTGTATGGGAGGGGGTAGAAGGAGTGAGGTGAATTTGATAATTATTTTCAAAATAAATTGCAACTACAGTAGAATTAATTCTGACAAAATTTCGTTTTTTCAGCTTTACTAGTTTCAATGAAAATCGAAAATAAGTATTTTTCAAAATTGCCCATTTGTATGGGAGGGGGTAGAAGGGGTAAATGGATCGGGTCAATATTCCGTGATATTAATGACATCTATATTATAATACTTTGACTTAAATTTCAAGTCGATAGCTTAAATAGTTTCAAAGAAAAATCAATTTATTATTATTTCGAAATTTCATGAAATTTGTATGGGAGGGGGTAGAAGGAGTGGGGGGATGTAGCCCATTCACGAACTTAAAGTTATTTTTTTGCTAAAAATGACACAACAAAATTTTTAGCACTACACCTCAAAGCTTTCGAGAGTTATGCTGTAGACAGACGCACAGACAGACAGACGGACAGACGGACAGACGGTCACTCGGAATCGAAGCTTTTGAGCGACAACAACTATTTCTGTACCCTTGGCGGCTCTGTGCGAGCATTATTTCTTAGCGTTACAAACGGTAAGGCAAACACAATATACTCTCAAATATACTCTCAGATTTCATCTAGAGTATAACTAGTATTTAGTGACGAACAGAAAGCTGAATTGATTGCTAACCATTTCCATGCCGCTCATCGCATATCAGCGAATATGGCAAACCCTATAGTTAATGGCGTCGTTCGGGAATCAATCCAAAACATCCCACTAAGTACTGAGCTGCCCTTGAACGCTCTGTGCAAGCCTAGGGAAATAATAAATATAATAAAAAGAAAGCACCTGGAAACGACAAACTACCCAAAATTATCCTCAAAAAGCTGCCTAGGAAGTCAATAATTCTATTGAATTTAATCTTTAATGCTTGCTTGAAATTAAACTACTTTCCTTCAGCGTGGAAAAAAGCGGTTATTATACCCATTCTCAAACCGGGCAAAGACCCTACTTGCCCCAATAGCTACCGCCCAATAAGTTTACTTCCTACCATAAGTAAAGTTTTCGAAAAAGTAGTCCTGAGCCGTGTGCTCAGATTTCTAGAAGACTCAAAGGTTATCCCGAACTTCCAATTTGGTTTTAGACGGCAGCACTCAACTAGTCACCAACTTTATAGAGTAACCAAATATATTAAAGAAGGAATTCATGAAAAGAAATCGGTTGGATTGATAACCCTGGACATCGAAAAAGCCTTCGATTCTGTCTGGCACGAAGGGCTTATCCATAAATTAATAAATTTTTCCTGCCCAATGTACCTTGTGCAACTAATTCAGTCTGTCTTGTTGAATCGAAGTTATTCGGTTAAAATCAAATCAAGCATGTCCAGTTTCCACGATATTCCTGCGGGCGTCCCACAAGGCTCAAGTCTAAGCCCTACTCTATATAATGTTTTTACTGCAGACGTGCCTACAAATTCAAACTGCGAACTAGCCATGTTTGCGGATGATACATGCCTCTAAACAAGAGGCGACAACCCAAACACAATAATCTTAGTGCTCGAATCCTTTTTGGAACGGTTGTACCAATTCTATCACAAATGGAAAATTAAAATAAATACAACCAAAACTAAAGCTATAAAAAAGAAAAAAATAGAAAAAGGAAGCGAATTCATCTGCCAGATCGCGAAATAAATTTTATCGGGCAACTCATCCCATGGTCTTCTAATTAAATTTATCTTGGCCTTACGCTTGACATTAAACTAACATTTGCTAGCCACATCGAAAACATATGCTTCAAGGTCTCAGGATGCATTCATGCGCTGTACCCTCTTATAAACAGGAAATCCTTCCTTTCTGTGGAAAATAAAGTTTTAATTTTTAAACTCATAATTCAACCTATCATTTCCTACGGTGCTCCTATCTGGAGTCTATGCGCTAGCGTTCACAAAAAGAAACTACAGGTCTGTCAAAATAAATGCCTTAAAATAGCTACGAATAAACCCTTCCACTTCTCTACAACAATACTACACGCTGATGCTGGTGTTTATACTATACAGAAACTGGCCGAATCCAGACTCTCCTCATTTTTGGTACGGTCCCAGTTGGTAGAAAACCCGCTAATTTCATCTTTCCTACAACCCATTTGTTATCTATTTTTTTCCTTTTGTAAGTACTATTTTCAAATTATTTTCATGATTTTCATTTTTATTTTATTTTAAGTTAGATTGTAAGTTAGTGTGTAAGTTAGGTAGGAGTTAACAAACAAGGTTTTTATTACATAATTTTTCCTTGGACTGAATTAAAATAATAAACAATGAATTAATTTTAGTAAAAATCTAAATTGTAACTACAGATGCAAAGATGTAAAATCTGATCAATGAAATTGTATAAAAATTGTACGAACTATTTTTAAAAATTGAAATAAATCTAAATCTAAAATCTAGGTAATGTGATGGTAATTGCAATGTACAGATGAACACCCGTAACACGGACTCGGGTGAGCTTCATCGTCCATTGCAAGTAATCCACCCAACCTTCTGTTTTTTATATGGTATATATATATATATTTCTTTTTTTATCTATTATTTTCTCCTATAACTTATCTTGAAAAATTTTTTTTCTTCTTTTTATTATTTTTTATTGTATTATACTACTACTATTTTACTTTATTCTTAATTTATTTTGTTTTAAGTAAGGATTAGTTTATTTAATATGGATTGAATTTAAATTATACTTTTGTATCTAAAATGTAATTGAATTTATTAAATAAATTATTATTATTATTATTATTCTTTTCTAAACATCACGCATAATAACTTTCTTCGATGAGCCAAAGATTGCAAGCCAATTAATTGGCATCTGGTTGGGAATGTCAGCGCTTCAGTTAAACTTACGAAGAGCATATCTAGAGAAATTACGTTGAATTTGCTCGATTCGCAACACATGAATCTGATATACAGGATCCCAAGCCACACAGCAATATTCCAAAATAGGTCTCACAAGAGAAATAGAGTGCTTTGACAGAGTATGGGTCAATGAAATCTTTAGCATTACGTCTTGTAAATCCCAGATTAGAATTAGCTTTGGAGATTATTTCGTCGATATGAGAATTAAAGTTAAAATTAGAATCGATCAACAGGCCAAGACTTTTTACCTCCGATGATATCTGAAGAGATTTGTTATTTAAGTTGTAATCAAATAAAATGGGAATAGATTTTCTGCAGGCAAAAAATATTTTGCATTTATCAAATTTAAGTTCTGATAAGTTAACGTCACACCAATTATAGAGCTCAGCAATATCAGCCTGAAGTTTATAACGCGATAAAGGAAACCCTTCATCCTGCTTTAGATAATGGGGATTTCTTAAGCCGGGGCAGCACGATTTTACCGGCGGTTCAAGAGCTTTGGGTAAGTCATTTACCTAGAAAATTCTCATCCTAGTTCGTGCTAGAGGAACGGAAAAAGGATCATGACGATCCCGTACTACTATAAGCGGTAAATCTACTCAACCGGGTGATTCCACAGCCGCTATTGGTAATTAGCGGAAAACTTCACTTTCGCGTATCACTCATGACTCGGATCAACACTTACCTCACCTCCGGAGAAAGCCCGGGAACCCTTTTATGAGTTGCTCACTCATTCACGTCGAGAATTGAAGCAAAAAAAAATCTTGGTATCTGTTCCTAAATACGCACAATAACCTTAACACACAAATAAATGAAAATATAAAGAAAAAGAAAATTGGGAATAATTTCCAGCAGAGAAAGAAAACAATTCCTGAAGATTGGCGCAAGAGCATCATATGTCCAGTTTATAAAAAAACTGACAAACTCTGCTGCAAAAACTACCGAGGAATATCTCCCTCTAAAATCTAGACGAAAATTCTGGAAAAGAGAATTAAGCCCTGTGCTGACAAAGTAATTGGTGAATACCAAGGCGGATTTAGAGCTGGACGATCGACCACGGACCAGATATTTCAGTTAAACAGGTGCTGGAAAAATGCTGAGAATATAATATTGATGTGCACCAGATATTTGTTGACTTTAAATAAGCATACGACAGTATCGACAGGCGCGTACTGTATAAAATTATGTTGGGGTTTGGAGTCCCACCGAAACTGGTTCGGCTTACAAGAATGACAATGACCAAGTCTTTGTCACGAGTCAGAGTAGAAAACGATCTGACTTCCAGTTTTAAAACAGACAACGGCCTTAAGCAAGGTGACGGCCTAGCACCAATGTTGCTCAATTTGACACTCGAATATGTTGTTCGGAAACTTCCCGTTGACACCAAGGGAACACTATTCTTCAAATCCACACAACTCGTAGCATATGCCGACGATATAGATATCCTTGCAAGATCTCTGGAGAGTGCCAAGGTGGTATTTGTAAGCCTTGAATCGGTAGTAAGTAAAGTTGGACTACGTATTAATAAAAACAAAACAAAAATTATGACGCAAACTAGGAAAAAGGCGCCAATCAGACAAATTATTACGGTAGGAGACTATAACCTAGAAAACGTAGACAACTTCATATACCTAAGGGCGAACCTATCGAAGGAACCCATCGAAATCAAAAGAAAGATAATGATGGCAAACAAGACTTATTATTCGGTACTTCCAATAATCAAAAACAAGAACGTGAACAGGAAAACAAAACTTAAGCTATACAAAACCATTATAAGACCTGTGCTATGCTATGGCAGCGAAATTTGGACTTTAGCTCAGGCGTCCGAAAAACTACTTAACGCCTTTGAAAGAAAGGTCCTCAGAAGAATCCTCGGACCTGTTAGGGAAGACTCGATCTGGAGAATACGATACAATAGAGAATTGTATGATATCTTCGACAATTCAGAAGTGTTAACCCTCATCAAATTTAAGAAGTTACAATGGGTTGATCATGTGGAGCATATGGATGACAGAAGAATTCTCAAACGCACACTAAAAGGGAAAGTCAACGGACAAAGACCGGTCGGAAAACCACGGAAGAACTGGAAGGATTCGATTGACGCAGACAGCAAATCACTGCTAAGATTTTCTAACTGGTGGACGCGGTCACTGAACCGAGATGGATGCAGGCAAAGTATTCAGGAGGCCAAAGTCCGATTTGGGTTGTAGCGCCATCGTAAGTAAGTAATGCCCTATTATTTCCCATACAAAAATAAATAACAAGAAATAAAGCGTTTATTTAGTTCACCGAATTGTGAACGTAATAAAACCGTTGATTCCCGAATCGATAAAATAGGATGCAGCTTATTTCCTTTTTTTTCATACTAATTCAATTACTTCTAAATACCTTCATCTACAAATATGATCATCGCATAAAAGGACTCATTTCCACTCTGATAGTCGATAAATGGTCGAAAACAATTTTCGCTTGCTGATAGGAATCTCTTATATTTCCAGTTATCGCAGAACGAGAAAGTATCATCTGAACTGCTCCCGAAATGCGGAGTCCATCAAAACCGTGCTGTTCAGTTCGGTCGTCCTTGCTAACAACCCGCAAATGTTACAAACCAATTTACGTGGTTATTAGCTCATTATGAGATTATTACAAGCGATAATGCTCGTCCATGATCGAAATGTCCATCGAGGAGGAAACGAAAGAATAAAGAAAAATCGACTCGACATCCGGTCAAAGGCATTTCGATACGATGTCCTTCGGCCAAGGATGTCCTTTTTTACGATTGAGCTATATACACACACACACACCCTACTTGGCTGTCGCAATATTTTTCTTCATTGCTTGGCACTTTCTTTCGGGTCCGGATAAAGGACACACGAGAATGTCGTTGACGTTATCATTGAACTCCATTCGTTTCGCATGTTTCGTTTTATTAAATATATTTTTGTCGTTGGAATCCCGCTTATAGGACACAAATTGTGATAAAACTGAGTTTTTATAGCTTGATGAATCGTCTGCTATAAAAGTTAGTGCTGCCATCGCCCGACGAGCTAATGAAGTCATTGATTACGTTAATGGCTGCCAGTTCATTATTTTCCTTTAGTGGTTGGGTTGGAAATTACGAAGACAAATGGGAAGGGAAAGAATTTATTTTATTTTATTTATTATTTAGAAAATAACGTATTTTTCATAAATTTTTTAAAAAATAAACATTCCATAATTAACAAACGAAAAAAAAAAAATATTATTTACTTATTTCGTTATTTTATTTATTTCACTCGTTTCTGGTGGTAAAATAAAAAGTATGCAACGCCTATATACTGAAAACTATGCATATTGTGAGATAAATAAATAATTATATATTGTTTTTTTTTGGTTTATGATTTGGAAAAACAAAATATCGCGCGCGTGAAATAGGGGAACGGAATAAGAGTATGGTCTAGCAGAATGCACACCGCAGCTTAATCCAGTAGAGAAAATACGTCCTACTCACCCAAATTAAGTCATAAAAAAAAAATTTAAAAAATTAAAAAAAATGGTATTGTAAAAAAAGTTTTTGCTGCTAAAAATTTTAATCGTCAAAAATATTTCTGGACACATCAATCAAATTTTTTTTCCATTTGATACATTTACATTTTCTGAGGTCACACTCATCTGAAAAAGTGAATACAGATGGAGGAAACAGATAGTAGTCATTGAATTCTATCTGTGTCAGTCGACATAGGATCATATCTTGTTCGCTTAACGTGAACGTACCGACAGAAGCCACGAGTTCACGGTTGTCTTTAGTAGTCACGGATTGTTTATGACGACAATCATTAACGTCTGCATCCTCCAAGCTTAATGCTAGTCATTGACCAACGTATCTCGGCAGGTGATACCAATCTATGCTCCTTTGTGTGTTCCGCAATCACACTGGTAAGAGCAAGGCCTATCTAATACCTTTCCCAATCTTTGGATCATGGGATCCGGTTGAAACGCAACTCCACGCCGAGCACAAGGTTTGCACTGGGCATTCCAAGATCCTGTTTACTGTACAAGTACAGCAAAGCAGAAGATGCTCTACCCGCGATGTAGGTGGTAAACCACAGCCACTACGTGTACCTCCTCCACGGCTGTATTGGTTTGCCCATACCCTGTCGCATCGATCAGTCTCAAATCAATCATGCTTTTCGTATAATCACTCGATGTTCGATTCATAACGTCTATGCTGCGTAAGATTTTGCTCTCCTATGTTCTACTATGACACCGTGCTGGCTTGGATCCGAAGTGTCACCTCGAACATAGGATCGCTACTTTCTTACGCAAAATACCATGTACTATCAGTAATACAATGTCAGTTTAGCTTTACAATGTCAGTTCAGCTTTATATTGCTTCAATTAGCTTTCGTAAGGTTGCTACGACGGCCGTCTCGGCTAAGCCGAGCCCCTGCCTCTCACACACTACAGCCAGCCTAATATCCACTTTTAAGGATCAATTTTCACTTCCTTTGGTCGGTTACGCGGTTCACCTATAACTTCTCGCCTCCCTCAGTCCGCTACTACTTTCACCCATATACCAACATACATCCATTGCCTTCCTTACTTCTTGCTTCATTTTTCACAATACTTAGCGGGGCTACTCTCGTTTTCACCTAGCTTAAGTCTGCTACTAAAATCCACCATCAACATCCAATTCAACTTCCAACTTTCAACTATTTACATCTTATATTCTTTAATTGCTTCAATTTTCGCATCGCTCCGTTAGTTACTAGGCCGTGCCGGCTATACCGGACACCTGCTTTTCGCCTCCTTCATTCAGCTACTACTATTCGCTGCTTTAGATGTTTAGATCTTATATTCTTTTATTCATTTATTCATTCATTCATTGAGACTGATCGATACCACCTGGTACAGGGTTGCCAACACAACCTCCCGTAGTACCAGTTTAAAGTCCTTGGTGAGGACCTTCGTGAAGCACTTCACTTCGGTCTTAGTTCACACTTAACTTTGATACCGATCAAACAGCTCGGTTTCATGGAGTTGCCACGCTCCAAAAGAAGTTACTGGAATCGCCGTAGCTTTCTGGACCAGCACTTACTTAACTGTGATAGATAGGCTTCGGAGCTGACTGACTGTTCAACTTTATCCCCGCCAACCTAAATGGGTTTCGGAGCTGACGGTCTGTTCAACTTGATTCCCCCCTATCTGTGTAGGTTTCGGAGCCGCTGGTAATATATCACCATAAATTGGGTTAAATCAATTCAATGTACCTACCATTCGACTTACTTCCCCCTACTTGCATCTACTTTCGCTGCTTAGAATACACCGTACAACTACTAGTTTCAGCATTAGTTCAACAAATAAAAATCTAATTTTCCTTCATTGCCTCTTATCCTTAGAACAACATAAAAAACTCAGATGGTTGAATATCTACAACCATCAGGTTAGAGGTATGCTTATAACACCGATAGCTTCATGTCTTCACTCAGTTAATACATCCTGATTCAACCAGATTTCCATCATATTCTCTGTTCCTCAGTTCCTCGGTTCATCAGTTCCTCGGCCTACCCTAAGTCTGAGACGGCAGCACCTCGGTTCATCAGTTCCTCAGTTCCTCGGCCCATAGATTTGGACGTTGTCCTCCTCTATGGGTGATAAGTTTCTAAGCCGATACAATACGTTCAACTTTATCCCCCCCCCCACCTAAATGGGTTTCGGAGCTGACGTTAGTATGCAACCTTGTCCCTCATCGATGGGTTGTGGAGCCGATGTAATATATTGCAATAAGTTCAAAATTGAACTCAAGGCAACTACACCGACGGATTCCCCCCCATCTGTAGACCTCTTAGCGCTATCCAGCTTGCACCACGCGGAGGTGGGTCTACTTCGCAAGCCACTCGACAATAATTTGCGTGAGCTCCAATAGAAACGGTCGGGAATGATCTTAAAGAATCAGGCTCCTCTGCGAACATGTTTTTCAAAAAGACCGCCGAATATGAATGTTATTGGTCTGAACAAAATCACTAAGAACCCCCACTCCTTTTATTACCTCCATACACACAAACTGAGTAGTTTCACTAAATCTAATACACTAGATCGCTCAGTACCTATTAAATTTTTGCAGCTTAAATCTTGTACAAAACATTTTTATAAGCTGTTGTTTTTCTAACCCACTCACTCCATCTGCCCCCTCCCTAATATACACATTCACAATTCTGGAAAATGCATTTTCTTGATTTTCATAAATTTTTTTGCAAAATTGTAATAAATGTTGAAAAAATCACCAAATCCACTCCACTCTTTCTGTCTTCTTTTATACAAATTCCAGAAAATTTTGGAATTTCAATGAAAACTTAACAGGACTAGAATAGGGCGTAAAGCCCAATCCTGCGATACTATAGATGAAATAGATTATTTTTAGATTTTAAGAAATTTTGTACGTGGAGTGGGAGAATAGAACTAATTTGTTCATATCATGCTAGAGTTGTTATTAAAATGTTTTATACAAAATTTAAGCTTCCAAAACCAAATAGGTAGTGAAAAAATTTATTGGATTTAGTAAAATTGTGCAGTTTGTATGGGAAGTGGCAGGAGGATGTCTTAATGACTTTTCAGAAATAACTACAAACATAATTCAATTAACACGATTTAAATTGCAGATCAGAAGTACTCACACTTTTGAAGAAAATCTGTTCTTTTGTAAAGCTGTGAAATTGTGTTATATTGTATCGGAGGGGGTAGAAGGTGTGAAGCTAATCGCATTACTTTTTTCGGTCTTGCAAATAAATCTAAATAAATATTTAGTGCACAATTTCAGTTCAATCAATTTTGAACGAAATGATTGGTTTGTGGAAGGAGTGAGGAGATGCGAATAATTCTTAGACCATTATAATAAATAAACTGCCAACAAGTTCGGCGAAACTTTATTATTCTTGGGACAAGTTGCGGATGAGTGGAAAGTCAATATGCAGGTTAGAGTGGTTAGGGGAGGCTAACTGAAAGGGAGTTCTTGGGCAGGGCTGTTGTCAATTTAACAATATTTCATTCGTTTCTGCAAGTTTGGGTTTTTATGAGGGGAGGAGGAGGGGTAATAGTAAGGGTAGGTGGATGTTAATAACTTTTTAATTAATTGCTTGAATCACGTCCAATATCCTCTGTATAGAATGTTGCATAGAATTTTCATAAAATTCGGTGTATTTTACATTCACGAAACCGGACATTTGTATGGGAGGGGGTAGAGAAGGTAGAGGAATCGTAAAATTTGTGACGCAATTTGCTTTCCTTTATCTTGTAAGATGGTCGTACAAAATTTCAAGTTCGTAGCTTTTAATTGTTTGGTTATTAGTTGATTTCATGAAATTGGTCGAAATCATACTTTTGTATAGGAGGGGGTAGAAGAACAAGCGCGATCTCAAATCTTTTGACGCAATTTTATTTCAACTATTTAAAAGTTTTTGTGTAAAATTTCAAATTGATAGCTTTTAATAGTTAAGTGATTATTGATTTCTTGAAAATGGCCGAAAAAATTATTTTGTATGGGAGGGGTTTTTCGACCAGTTAATATTTCGTAAATTTAGGGATTTTTTTTAAATTTGCATTTCCCGAATTTTCAAGTTTCTACCTTAAAATTTCACTCAAAAATTTTCAGTTTATGTGTTTTTTTCAATGCACATGAAACACCTTGTGCACGTTATAAGGGGGGGGGGTCGCTTTATAACAATTATGGATAGAGTTATTATTATTTTTCTATGCATATTAAATAGATATATCCACATGCAAAATTTAAACTTTGTATCTTTCACCAGTGCCCTAAAAAAATCAATCAAAATTTTCGACAGTTTTGCCTATCACCTCCCTCCCCTTATATCTCCCAACTTAAAATTTTACCAAAATTAAAAACTATGTAGTTCTACAATCTGACAAATTTTCGATTTGATATCTGTACTCTTTTTTGAGATATAAGGATTTGTAATTTTGAAAAGTGCGCCATTTTTGAAATGCTCCCCATTTCCCCCCACTACTATTATTTCAAAATGTTATATTTTTTTGTATTTTCCCAGTATAGCTTAACATACTTTCCAAGTTTCAATTACATAGCTTAAGAAATAGTTGAGATATTCATTTTTAAGTGTTTTTCTTTGCATCACCCCTGACCCTCCCCCTTACAATAATTAGCCTCCTTCTAAGCTGATTCCGGTGGAACTATGTGCCACCTTAATGGTCCCAAAATATAAATTTTTTACGATAAGTAATTTCGAAGATATAATCATTTGAAAACACAATTCGGCCGACAATTTGTTTTTAGCCCCCGCTTTTCGGACGCCAATGGATAAAAAAATTAAATTATTTTTTGTGTGTGTCCTAAAACCCTCTCTGTATCTCTACTGATTTTCAACTTCCTATTTGCTTTCGTGGTGGAGATATTAGCAAGTGTAGTTTTTGACTTTTCCCTCCCCTCGCCTCCCCCTTCCACCTAACCCCTTCCAAAATTTAGAAAATAAAGCTCACTTACCCAATCAATATTCCACCCAAAAACGAACATTCTATCTTTAACGGTCTCGGAGATATGAGTCCTTATGTACGGCGTATGGCGGGACGGATTTTTTATACTCTCGATGAAATCTGAGAGTATATTGTGTTTGCATTACCGTTTGCAACGCTAAGAAATAACGCTCGCACAGAGCCGCCAAGGGAACAGAAATATTTGTTGTCGCTCAAAAACCTCGAATCCGAGTTGCTGTCTGTCCGTCTGTGCGTCTACAGCATAACTCTCGAAAGCTTTGAGTTATAGTGCTAAAAATTTTTATGTGTCATTTTTAGCAAAAAAGTAGCTTTAAGTTCGTGAATGGGCTACATCCCCCCACTCCTTCTACCCCTCCCATACAAATTTCATGAAATTTCGAAATATTAAGAAATTGATTTTTCTTTGAAACTATTTAAGCTATCGACTTGACATTTAGGTCAAATTATTATGATATAAATGTTATTAGTATCACGGAATATTGGCCCGATTCCTTTACTCCTTCTACCACCTCCCATACAAACGGACAATTTTGAAAAATACATATTTTCCATTTTCAATGAAACTAGTAAAGCTAAAAAGACGAAACTTTGTCAGAATTAATTCTACTATAATTACAATTTATTTTAAAAATAATTATCAATTTCACCTCACTCCTTCTACCCCTCCCATACAAATTTAACTAAATTTTGAAATTTAAATTAAATTATTTTTTTTCGAAACTGTTAAAGCTAGCAACTTGATATTTTGTATAAAGTATACAAATAAAAATATTAATAATGCAAAAAAAAATTATTTTAATCCGTACACTCCTTCTACCCCCTCCCATACAAATGCATAATTTTTGTTAAATGCATTTTATCGAATTCCGTTCAAACTAGAAAAAGTACAAACATCAAATTTTGCCAGAATTTGTTTCATAATAATTAAAATAATTGTTAGAAAAAATTTCAGCTCCGCTTCACTCCTTCTACCACCTCCCATACAAATATCTGTATTATAAATTCAAGAAAAGCATTTCTCCTTCAAGTATACATATGAGAGCTATCGACTTTGAAATTGAATCAAAGCATGGTGATAAGGATGATGATAAGCAGTTTCAAAATCATTTTAAACGCTCCACTTGCTTTGCCACCTCCCATACAAATGCCCCAATTTCAGGAAAACTATGACTAATTTCTTTAAAAATAATGAAAACTAAAAACTTTAAATTCAGCAAAAAACATTTTGCATGCCATGTCCGGTGTCATATACGAAAAATACAAACCTCCCCCTCTACTTCTACCACCTCCCATGCAAAAGTCGCTATTCACTATTCGAAAGAATTTGAGATGACATATTTTCCAGCATATTAAAGTCATTTCCATCTCATCTAGAGTATCATATGATTGGGCTTTAAGCCCAATTATAATTCTGTTATGTTTTTCATTGCACTCACCTGACCCTCCTCCTTGCAATTATTTGTCTCCCTCTAATTTGATTATGGTGGACCTGAATGGTTCTAGAATATGAATTTTTTATGGTAAGTAATTCCAAAGACATAAACATTTAAAAACAAAAAAAAAAATGTGAGCGGCAATTTGTTTTTGGCCCCCCTTTTCGGACTCCAACGGTTAAAAAAATTCAATTATTTTTGTAGTTTATCTCACAAGCCCCTTTACATGTGAATTTATTTGCAACTTTCTAGTTAGAAACGTTGTTGAGATATTCGAATCATTATTTTTTGGTTCTAGCGCTCCCCCGCCTCCTCCTTAACTACAACACATCCCTAAATAAGTGTCCGCTTGAGATCAAAACCCATCTAAAATCCACCCAAAAAATTAAATTTTTATCTTTAAGGGGCTTGGGAGTTGTGCGCAAAGCGTACACGTACGGTGGACGTCGTACAGACAGACGGATTTTTTTTTTGTATCTTTAGGCTAATTTAGTCATGAAACAGGAAAAAAGAAAATTAAGCTGAACCCTTCTATCCCTTCGACATAAATATGTAATCCAAAAAATTATTTTTATTTTACCTAAAGATATGCACCTGGGGGTTAAGGATTTCATGCAAAACGATGTTAAAAGAGAGTACAAAGCTCAATGCAATTATCTTTAAAGCCCTCCTTTCTGCTGTCTAAAGATTTGACCGACTTCGTTAAGTAATTGAGCATGTTTGTTCGTAAAGCCTCTATTAAAGGACATGAAACTACAATAGCTAAAAATACAAGTCGAAATAGATTAGAACGCCGCACTATACAGCGATCCTTCTTCCTTTGGGATAACTAAAACAAAACGGAAACGTGTGCCTGAAAATACACAATATAAAAGTCCTAAGCTCCAACACCTTCATTAAATTTCGGAGTCACAAGAAGTCAAGATATTGTGTCTGTGCAATTCGCGTCTTAGTGGGTGGGATAAAATTTCGCTTTTTTTTCTCTTGTGCTTTACCAAGACGGAAAGGTAACGAGAAGGTCAGTTCATTCCTAGAGATTTCTATTTTCGTCTTGACGTTCTCTTTTTCATATAAATACGCGGCAGTTGCCTACACAAAATTCCGCACATAAACAGAACGAAAATCCACTTCAACATAGGCCCTGCGTAAATTTATTCCAATCCCAGTGGCACATAAGGCGGCGGGGCATGTACCTTTTTGCCCCAAACAGCAACAAAAGAAATTTGGTACCACCCCTAGCGCTCATGAATTGTAAAGATTTGTTCCTTTGAACCTGACTCGATATTTTTTTGAGCAGATGTACGTGAGAAGCCGAATATCGTACATGCGTGTTTCTTTGAGAAATCCAAGAGATTCCTCACTTAAGTGTCTTTGCTGCTCCTTAAGCATTATGCCACCATACGGAGGCACTTGTGGAATCTATTTGGAGGATTGTTGACTCTCTTAAGGTGAAAGTTGGAGAAAATTCGTTAAAGGGAGATTAAAAGAGGAGTTTCGTTTATAAGTAAAAAACTCGAAGATTGTTATTTCAGTTCGGGATAAGGATTGGAAGAGGAAGGTCTAGCTTGTCAGTTGAAGGACAAGGACCACTTCGAAAGTCTTGATAGAATTATTTAAAAAAATATGTTTATACTTAAGAAATAAACATTTAATGAAAAACGGATTGAACATCATTTCAATGTCCGTCCATTCATCTGTCCTTTTGTCCGTTCGATCGCTCGCTAGCTCGAGAAAGCGTTAAGCTAGAGAGTTCATTGGCAACATTAGTAACAAACACAAAAAAAAGTTTCAAGCAAAATTTAGCAAGAAAGGAAGTTAATGAATGAACCATACTCCACTCCTTCCATCACCTCCCATACAAACTACTATCAAAGTTATGGACTGAAAATGATCACTAAACATAACTGGACTACGATTGAGCGTAAAGCCCAATACTCTAGATGAAAGGGAAATTTGTTGATTTCAAGAAATTTTGTAGTGCTATCAAAATGTTTTAATCAAAATTTAGGTACTTAGAAAATTAGTGTATTGGATTTAGTGAGATTGTGCAGTTTGTATGGGAGGTGGTAGAAAGAGCAGCGTGTTCTTAATAACTTTTTCAAAAATACCTATAAGCATCATGCTTTTGATATGTTTTAAATTGCAGATCAGTAGCATACATACTTTTGAGGAAAATCGATATTTTGTGGAATTATGAAAGTGTCTCAGATTGTATGGGAGGGGGTAGGAGGAGTGAAGCTAATCGTCTAATTTGTTTTGGTCTTACCAATAATTCTAAATAAATAATTAGTGCTTGTTAAATGTTATACTGAGTAAGTTTGTTCAGAGTATTTCATGAAAAAGTGCAGTTTGTATGGGAGGTGGTGGAAGGAGTACTTGAATAATTTGTATGTTACTAGTGCTCTTAACGTTTCCATTTAGTGCAGGGATGGGCTATTTACTGTATAATTCTGTGATCGATACTGAAAAAAAATTTTCTACTCTGAAATTTTTTTTTTTTCGCAATTCATAATGCAAAAAAAAAACAGAAAAATAAATCTGCCTGTTTGTACGCCGTTCACCATACGTGCACGCTCTAGCGACTTTCACAGACCCATATATCTGATACTCTAATAGATAGCTTTGTCATTTTTGGGTGGGGAACTTTCGTTGCTTAGATTTTGTTGAGTGTGTGGTGAAAGGGGGAGGCGATGGTGGAGTAAGGTTGAAAACTGCGATCGCTAATATCTCCACCACAAATACGGATAGAGAACTGAAAGTAGGCATTCGGATATATTGAAAAAAAAAAGTGAAAATGAATTAATTTTTTTTATCCATTGGGGTACAAAAGAGACGGGGCTAAAAATTAATTATCAGCCTTTTTTTTTCAAATGACTAAATCTTCGAAGTTACTTAACAGAATGAGTTCATATTTTACGACCAAATAGATAACTCATAGGCAAACCGTAATCAATAGAGGGAGGCTAATACTTTTAACGAGGAGAGTCAGGGGGAAGGGGGTTTGCAAGGAAAAACACTTAAATATTAATACCGAGACTATCTCTCAAGTTCTTTAATTGAAAATATGATTAAAATATAAAATTTAGACATAACAGTTGTGGGAGGAAATGGAGAGCACTTTAAATTAATTTTCAAAATTTTAAAACAGTATATCTCAAAATCCAATGCAGATATTAAGGTGTAGTCATATTGAAGAACTACATGACCTATAATTTTGGTAAAAATTTGAAGCTGGGAGGTGTAAAGGGAGGGAGGTGGTGAACCGAAAAACGGAAAACTTTGAGTACTTTTTCAGAGCTATGGTAAAAGATAGAAAGTTGAAATTTTGCACGTGGGTACATCTAGAGAAAAAAATAATGATTTGAACCAGAATTGTTATCTACCGAAGAGCAGCCCTAACCTGCACGAGGTGTTTCAAGTAATTAAAAAAAAAAAACACAAAAACTCAAAATTTTTGATTGAAATTTTAAGCTGTATGCAAAATTTTGGAAACCCACTTAAAAAAGTGCATAGATGATTAAAATATTAACTAATTATTTTTTCGACCAATTCTAAGAAATCACTTATTACCAAACCACTAGAAGCTATCATCTTGAAATTTTATACAAGCACTTTTAAAACCATTTAAAACAAAGTTGCCTTAAGAAATCCACCTTCCCCTTCCACCCCCTCCCATACAAAAGTATGGTTTCGACCAATTTCAATAAATCTACTGATAACCAACAAATTCAAAGCTACGAACTTGAATTTTTGTTCGAACACTTTTCAAGAGAAAGTTCATAGAATTGCATCACATGTATTGCGATTCTCCACTTCCTCTACTCCCTCCCATAAAAATGTCTAAGAATTAATGCTCGCCCCGATTCGCCAAGGGTACAAAAATATTTGTTGTCGCTCAAAAACCTCGATTTTAAGTGACCGTCTATCTGTCTGCCCGTCTTTTTACAACATAACTCTCGAACGCCTTAAGTTATCGAGCTGAGATTTGTTTAATGTAGTTTTTACCAAAAAAGGAACTTTAAGTTTGTGAACGGGCTACACCCCCCCCGCTTCTTCTACCCCCTTCCAGGCAATCTTCAGGGAACTTCGCAATTTCAAGAAATTTTTTTTCCTCTAAAATTATTTATAATAGATAAGCTATCAACTTGAAAATTAGGTTAAAGTAGAATGATATGGCCAGAGGAATAAACAAGTCCTGGCAGCAGCTTAAAGCCGATGCGCAGGATCGCGCCTTGTGGAAGAGAGTTGTTTCTGTCCTATGCCCCTATAGGGGGTCTTAACAGGAATTTGATTGAGAATGATATGAATATCATTAACGTTAAAAAATATTGATCCGATCTCTTTCTACCTCCTCCCATACAAATGCACTATTTTGGTAAACTCATTTCTACGATTTGTATTGAAAGTAGCAAAGCGAAAAGAATTAGTTTTTGCCAGAACTAGTTTCATTATATTTGCAATCAATTTTGGAAAAAAAACTTTTCATTTCCCAAGCAAATTCCACGAAATTTCGGAATTTCAATTAAATAATTTTTCTTCGAAACTGCAAAAGGTATCAACTTGAAAATTTGAGCATAGTATAATAATGCAAATATATATAGCATCGAAAAATTTTGTTGTGTACTCCTTCTACCCCTTCCCATACAAATGCATAATTTTGGTAAATACATTATATCGATTTCCATTAAGACTGAGTAAAGAAGAAATTGAAAATGTTGTCAGAATCTGTGTCATAAAAATTGCAATAAATGCTAGAAAAAAACATAAAAGAATGAAATGAGAAAGAGTTCAATGTACCGTAAAATATAGCACCTCCAATGCTTTTAAATAATTAATAGTGACTTTTGTATGGGAAGTGGTAGAAGGAGAGGAGGAAGGTTTGTAATTTTTGGATATAACACCTAATGTGGTATGCAAAATATTTCGTGCTGAATTTAAGGTTTGTAGCTTTCATTATTTTCAATTGGACATAGTTTTCCTGAAATTGAGGTATTTGTATGGGAGGTGGCAAAGGAAGTGGAGCGTTTAAGATGATTTTGAAACTGCTTATCATCATCATCCTTATTACCACGCTTTGATTCAATTTCAAATTCGCTAGTTCTAATACATTCGAAGGAGAAATGCTTTTCTTGAATTTATAATACAGATATTTGTATGGGAGGGGGTAGAAGGAGTGAAGAGGAGCTGATAATTTTTTTTAGCATTTATTGCAATTATTAAAAAACAAATTCTGGCAAAATTTTAAGTTCATACTTTTTCTAGTTTTAATGGAAATCGATATAATGCACTTAACAAAAATTATACATTTGTATTGGAGGGGGTAGAAGGAGTGTACGGATCATTTTTTTCTCGTTATTGATATTTCCATTTTTATACTTTATGCAAAATATTAAGTTGATAGCTTTAACAGTTTCGAAGAAAAATAATTTATTTTAAATTTCAAAATTTCGTGAAATTTGTATGGGAGGGTGTAGAAGGAGTGACGTGAAGTTGACAATTTTTTTAATTCTGATTGAAATTATAATAAAATTAATTCTGGCAAAAATTCGTTTTTATAACTTTGCTAGTTTCAATGAAAATCCAAAAACTGCATTTTCAAAATTATGTATTTGTATGGGATGGGGTAAAAGGAGTGACGGGATCGGATTAATATTCCGTCATATTAATGACATCTATATCATAATACTTTGACTTAAATTTCAAATCGATAGCTTAAATAGTTTCAAAGAAAAATAAATTTCTGAAAATTTCAGAATTTCATGAAATTTGTATGGGAGGGAGTAGAAGGAGTGGGGGGATGTGGCCCTTTCGAACTTAAAGTTTCATTTTTGCTAAAAATGACACACAACAAGTTTCAGCACGATAGCTCAAAGCGTTCGAGAATTATGACAGACGGGCAGACGGACAGACAGCAACTCAGAATCGAAGTTTTTGAGCGACAACAAATATTTCTGTACCCTTGGCGGCTCTGTGCGAACATTATTTCTTAGCGTTACAAACGGTAAGGCAAACACAATATACTCTCAGATTTCATCTAGAGTATAAACATCAACTTCGCTCCACTCCTTCCACCCTCCGCAATCCAAATTTTTGTATTAGAAATTCAAGGAAAGCATTTCTCATTCGAACATTTGATAGATATCGACTTTAAAACCGGAACAAAGAATAGTGGCAAGGATGTTGATAAGTAGTTTCATCCGAACCCATCTACTTCCTCTGCCACCTTTCCATACAAATACCAAAATTTCAGAAAAACAATGTCAAATTTACTTTGAAAGTTATGAACGCTTCAAACTCTAAACTGAGCACAAGACATTTCGCATACCACGTTTGGTTTCATAAACGATAATTGCAAACTTCCCCCTCTGCTTTTACCACCTCCGATACAAAAGTCACTATTCCAAAGAATTTGAGATGACATATTTGCCGGTACATTAAACTCTTTCCCATTTCATCTAGAGTATCACATGATTGGGCTTTACGCCCTATCATAATTCTGTTATGTTTAATTTATGTTTGAGAAATGTTTTAAATTGATGCTTGAAACTCAATTCGAGAAATGTATTACATATCTAAATATTTGAAAAAATATACCTCTCTGGGTACTCTACCCACGTGTTAATTTGAGTGGGTGTCTAAGGGCTCATGACATTTTGATAAATCATCGCTAATTATATCCTGCATTCATATCAAAAGTCCCTTAAACAAACTATTCAAGTATGTACATATGTTTATTAGTTTGTATTGTATGATTGGTAAATAAAAATAATTATAAATGAGTTAAAATGTTTGCACACAGTAAGCAAATCAAATAACAATTTGTGTTTGCACTGATCCAAAAATTACGCCTGGAGTCTTATTTTGTCCTCAAGCGAAGTTTAATAAATTCCAACTAATCTAAAATGCACAAATTACTGTTTACGGTCAAAACATACATGTGTATATATTAGTCGAGAGCACATGTAGAACAGGTAATCACTATCCATTTGGTAGTGATTTCATGTTTACCTTAGGGGTTGATGTTGTACAAAGGTTCACCACAATACCGTTGTTTATCTGTACAATCCGGCTTTCTACAGTTTTGCAAATTAGAAATAAGTAGATATATCTTTCGATAGATCATGTTGCTGTGTTTAGTGCTTTTTTTCGAATTCCTTGTTCTAATTAAATACATTGTGTAGCTGCCATTTTTATCAAATTATCAACAACAAAATTCTTCATAATAAAATGGTATGAAGCTTTTTCAAATTGATTTGGTGAATGTATTCACAATTATTTTTGAATTAAAGGAAATATCTCCGGATTTCACACTGTTTTGCTTTATTATTCGTGACGTTTCGGTCTCTGTTGAGACCTTCATAATTAATAAAGGTTTCGTTTATTTTATTTTTATTTTTTTAAATAACTTTTTTCTTGTTAAAAAAAATTTTGTTATACAATATATTTTTGATTTTCCTATATTCCAGGCGGTAAGTCATTCATGAGTTCCTTATTAAGAGACATAAGGTTTTGAACTTAACTCAACAAAATTTGTTACTGCTAAATATTTAGGAAAATGCTGAAAAATGTATCTCAAATTGTCCAAAAATCATATAGAAGAAATGATGGAATCGAAAATATGGTCTAATAGGCCCTCGACAATGCGAGTTAATATAATTTTGTATTGGATAATGGCATTAGTAATAACGAAAAGAAATATAATGTATCTTAACTTGCATCTTCTGTCGACGGTATTAAATCAAGTACTTTCTTCATAGCCACTAAACTGCTTTAGAAATTTTATTCTTATAATATGTCGATCTTAATGTTTTGACAATACTATCTATGTTTAGTTTATCGAATTCCCAATTTAATGAATATAACGAAGGAATTTTTTTTATTTATTTTTTAGTTGGAACAATTATGTAATTACTAGTGACAAACATATTTATTAGACAAAATTAAGTTAGAGCATTAATGAATGAATTTCTAAAAGTAACTTTTAGTTATCAACAAGAGAGATAATCAAGTGAAAGAATTTGTTAAAAGCCTTTGGAATTTGTTGCAAAAGAAAGTTAACTAGGGCGACAATGTCTCAACGCTAATGGTCAAAAATCTACCTAACGTTGCCATAATTTCCATGAATTTCATCTTCAATAGCTGTCTCAAAATCGGCTACTTCCCTGAAATATGGAAGCATGCAGTAATTATACCCATTCTCAAACCGGGAAAAGACCCTGCCCAACCCACAAGTTACCGTCCTATAAGTCTACTATCAGTCATGAGTAAGCTGTTTGAAAAAATTATTCTGCTTCGCTTGAACATAATTATTGAAAATCTAAAAATCATACCTAACTCTCAGTTCGGTTTTAGATCAAAGCACTCCACAAATCACCAACTTAATAGAGTCAAAACTGATATCATCAAGGGTTTTGAAGCAAAAAACTCTACAGGAATGATTACTCTCGATATCCAAAAAGCGTTCGATTCAGTATGGCATGAAGGTCTCATCTACAAACTCCACAATTTCGCTGTGCCCACGTATATGGTGCCACTGATTCGATTATTTATCATGCACAGATCATTTACTGTAAAAGTCCAGAGTAAATATTCACCCCAGCACAAGATTCCTGCGGGTGTTCCTCAGGGCTCTTGACTCAGCCCAGCGCTATACAACATTTATACGGCTGACATCCCCCAAAGAACAGAATGCCAAGTCGCTTCTTTTGCAGACGACACTGCTATTTACTCTTCTTCATCCGACCTGAATACCATCATAAAAAATCTCCTGGCCCAACTTGATGACATCCATAAATTCTTCAGCAAGTGGAAAATTCAAATTAATGCAGACAAAACACAATGCATATATTTTACAAAACGACGAGCTACGCGATACCTCCCAGCTCCTACCTTGAATGTACTAGGACAACCTGTCAAGTGGGCTAAATCTATTAAATACTTTGATCCCAAGCTCACGTTCCATCTACACATGGAATCAGTAGTAACTAAAGCGACAAAAACTATAAAAATATTGTATCCTCTGATCAATATGCGATCGAAACTGTCCCAGGAAAATAAGCTGCTTTTATTTAAAACTGAAGTCCAACCAGCAATCACGTATGGTGCACCCATTTGGAATTCTTGTGCCAACATTCATAAAATCAAGGTACAAATCGTTCAAAACAAATGGCTAAAGATTCTACTCGACAAACTTTGGCATTACTCCACAATAAAGTTACATAATATGGCTGAAGTAAAACTAATAAAAATTAGAGCAAACGAACTAACAAACAATTTTTTAACTCGCAGCGAATATTGCAACAATCCACTAATCGCTGAATTTTTAAAAAACTAAATTAATAAACTTAATTTTAAGATAGTTAAATAGATTAGTTTTAAGTTAGTTTTAGTTAAACTTTTTGGAGGGCTTTTGATTTGTTTCACTTTTTCCCTTAACTATAATTTTATACTGAATTAATGTACCTCAAGCTTCAAGCAAAATATGAATATTGTAGTTGAAAAGATAATGTGTGTCTGAACCCTAAACTCTTTCTTTAATTTTGTATTTATGTACATTGTAACAAAAATCAAGAAACAATAAACTTTATTATTATTATTAACTAGGGCGTAAATTTCATTGTATAATACGATATTAATGATCAATTTTTCACGAATAAAACATGAGTTAATGCTTTAAAAGGCAAACTAAATTGAAGATATTGTGTCCGTGCATAAAGCGAGAGTAAAGTTAGTAGTTGAAGGCGATCCTCATGTGGTGTTAAGTTAGTTATTGAAGTGCGCAAGGGGTCACTGGATTTGAAGTAAAAATATAACTACTGGCTTAATAAGTTCACTTTAATTTAACTGCAAAGCTTTATGTAATTATTTTTCAACTAAGTCGCTTAACAATTTTAACTTGAGATTTTTTCGGCCGCTCGCTGTTGGTTGCTTCTTTACCTCGCCCGTGTAATTGTTGTTGTTTGATTGAATGTTCAAGGTCTTCAGACCTTGAACAATCGATAATCGTGAGTATATTTTGTTGTTGGTCATAGGTATTGTTTTTAGTACAGTGTTGTTGTTGGAGACTTTGAACATTCGCGTGCTCTTATTTGCTTTCGAGAAAAGTGGAAGATTGCGAACATGTAATGAACGACTAGATCTGATATGTAACATTATATTACACCAAGGATGACTTTTCGCGCAGTGAAAGATTGGAATCGGTCAATATTGAATCGATGTTAAGATGACCAAAGTGACAAACGACAGGTACAACAATTTAAAGGCATGCGGATGATGAAATTCACTCGAGAAATGTTCCAGAAACCCCAAGGTAGCATTAGGTTTTTTATTATTCGATTGAAATGGAGTACGGAGAAAGTATGTTTAAAATTTTCTACTTCTACAATGGCACTACAGCCCAAGTCGGGTCTTGGCTTCCTGACGTTCAGGTTCCTTAACATTTTTCATTATTTATTGTGGAAAGGTTGTTAGCTTTTCGCACAACCCTCTATCTACGAATTTTTCATTTTCGTAGATTGAGGTAACTAAATTTTCAGCCAAGTAAGCAGTGTGCTAGAATTATGCGTCGACCGGGATTTGAACTCACAACCTTCGCACACCCTAGCTATGTTTAGGATAAATGCAGTGAATAAGTGAATACCTTTGACAGCAGTCCTCGGCGTTTGCTCCGAATTGTAGGCTTCAACTTGTCAGTAAGCATTTCACTGTAACGCGCACAGTTTATTGTTGTGCCCTTTTTCTGATAATATTCTACTAAGCCTTGTGAGTCCCAAAAAACTGTAAATATCAGTTTTCCTGCTGATGGTTGGCCTTGGAGCTTTTTCTTGCAGGGCGAATTTGGATGTTTCCATTCCATACTCTGCAGTTTACTCTCCGGCTTGTAATGATGGATTCAATTTTTGTCATCAGTAATAATTCTGTCTAAGAAGATGTCACGTTTGTTACCATAGCGATCCAAATGTTTTTGGCAGATGTCCAAGCACGTCTATTTATGAGTTGCGGCAACACACTGTTCCCGTACTGTACCGAAAATCTTCGATGTATTTCGGCCTCTGATACATCTTCCGATCACAAAAAACATATCACTGAACGTTGCTCTTCTTTGGTGCAAACAGAAAGCGGAGCAGCTATGGTTAACGGCGGGCCAGCGATAATGGAACTAATCTAGCAGCATCAGACATAACAACAATTAAACCACGCATACATAATCTACGCAACATGCCAGTACTACCAACATAAACAAAAATATAAAAAAATGCAGTTTGTATGGGAGGTGGTGGAAGGAACGGAAGGGCTTGAATAATTTTTATAAATGGATTGAAATTATCACAAAAATAATATATTTCAAATTTGAGATCAATGGCTTTTATGCTTTTCGAGCAAATTCGTTTATTGTCAAATTGCGAAATTGTGTCATTTTGTATGGGAGGGGGTAGAAGGGGATGGATCAATTTAGCCTGTTCACGAACTTGACCTTACCTTTTTGTCAGAAACAACGTGTACAAAATTTGAACTTTCTAGCTCAACGCATTCTCTAGAGGGGACACGGACAGACGAACGGACGGACATCCGGTTTTGAGATTTTTGAGCGATTATATGAACTTCGCTAGGGTGTAGCCCAGCGGGTAGCGTGTTGGTCTAAAATGCGAAGGTCGTGAGTTCAAATCTCGGTCGACGCATATTACCAGCACACTGCCTGCTTGGGTATACCCTAGTCATCTCAATTTACGAAAATGAAAAATTCGTAGATAGAGGGTTGTGCGTAGGTATAACGACCCTTCTACAATTAATAATGACAAAAATGTTAAGGAATCTGAAGGTCAGGAGGCCAAGGCCCGATTTGGGCTGTAGCACCATTGAAGAAGAATATGTGAACTCCTAGCTTTATTTCTTAGCGTTATAAACTTTTTGGAAAACTTAAAATACTCTCAGCTTTTATCTATAGTACAAACATTTATAATAAAAAAAATTTAATTTCGCTTTAATTTATTTATGTTCAGATACACCCAGAAATCAAAAAGATTTGAATCTGAATGAATCTTGAAAATTTATGCATAATATATATTTACCCAAAAAGTTTACTGGTGCGATATATTTCGCTATTATCGAACTGGGAAAGTAAAATTGAAAAATGTATGTACAATTACAATCTCTTCGCGTTTTATCTCTCTGTCAGTATTAACAAATATTTTCACTTTACAAATGAATATTTAAACAAAAATTAAATCATGAATGAGCAGAGATAAAAACAACACAATATTTTAGCTGATTTAATAAATATTTTTATTTTTGGACCGGCGGCCATGTATGGCAACACTATGTGTATTTGAAAACAGAGAAAACGGAATTTATTGGAAATCATTGAATTTTATTTATTTTACGTGAAATAACTTGGCTGGCAATTTGATGTACGTCCATTATGTTACTTGCCTAGTGGCTCTGATTGAAATTAATTAACGTTTTTATACTCTAGATGAAATCTGAGAGTATTATAAGTTTGCTCTAAAGTTTGTAACGCCAAGAAATAAGGCTCGGAGAAAAAAATGATGAATACAGAAATTAATATTATCACTCAAAAATCTCAAAACCGGATGTCCGTCCGTCCGTCCGTCCGTCCGTCCGTCCGTCCGTCCGTCCGTCTGTGCGCGCTCTAGCTTGAGAACGCGTTGATCTAGATAGTTCAAATTTTGTACACGTCGTTTTTGACAAAAAAGTAAGGTCAAGTTCGTGAACGGGCCAAATCGCTCCACCCCTTCTACCCCCTCCCATACAAAATGACACAATTGCGCAATTTGACAATAAACGGATTTGCACGAAAAGTATAAAAGCTATTGGCCTGAAATTTGGAATATGTTACTTTTATGATAATATCAATCTACCATACGAAAATTATGCATATCCTCCCCCTCCTTCTACCACCTCCCATACAAACTGTACTTTTCATGAATTACTCTAAGCCAATTTACTCATTGCGTATACAATTTAGAGAGCTGAAATTGTGCACCAAATATTTATTTGAAATTGTTAGTAAGCCCAAAAAAATTTAGACTATTAGCTTCACCCCTTCTACCCCCTCCCATACAAAATGACACAATTTCGTAATTTGACAATAAACGGATTTACTCGAAAAGTATAAAAGCTATTAGTCTGAATTTTCGGATATGTTATTTTTATAGTAATTTTAATCTACAGTAGAAAAATTATTTGCTTCCTCCCTCTCCTTCCACCCCCTCCCATACAAACTACACTTTTTCATGAAATGCTCTAAGACGATTTTCTCAGAACATATAACATTTATTGAGCTCATATTTTGTAATAAATACTTAATTAGTATTAGCACTAAGATCAAAAAAAAATATTTGATTAGCTTCACTGCTTCTACCCCCTCCCATACAATATGACACAGTTTCACAACTTCACAAAAAATCGATTTTCTTGAAAAGTATAAATGGCACTAGTCTGAAATTTCAGGGATGTCAATTTTACAATATTCCTAGTTATTTCTGAAAAAAATCACTCTAATCGCCCACTCTTTCTACCACCTCCCATACAAACTGCACATTTGCACTAAATCTAACTCACTAATTTTTTCAGTTCCCATTCAATTTTTGGAGTAAGCATTTTGTACAAAACATTTTTATAGCTACTTTAGCATGATGGGGAAAAATTAGTTCAATGCTGTCATCCCTTCTAATACTTCCCATGCGAAATTTCTTGGGATCACAAAAAATTCTATTTCATCTAGAGTATCGTAAGATTGCGCTTTACGCGCAATCGTAGCCCTGTTATGTTTTTTTATAGTTTTCCAAGAATTAAAATAAAGTGATTGTTTTTATAATGAAGACCACAAATTTTTTGAATGTGACAGAAATTGAAATTTGTTTTTATTATAAGATCAATGCATTTTAAATTCAAATTATCATTCATTGGGAAGAGATTAGTAGTTCAAAATTGTTATCTTGCCTCCAAGAAACCGCTCTCCATCAAATCAAACCGAACTTATTATACATAAATCAAATAAAAAACATAACAGAATTATGATTGGGCTTAAAGCCCAATCATATGATACTCTAGATGAGATGGAAATGACTTTAATATACCGGAAAATTTGTCATCTCAAATTCTTTCGAATAGTGAATATTGACTTTTGCATAGGAGGTGGTAGAAGTAGAGGGGGAGCTTTGTATTTTTCGTATATGACACCGAACATAGCATGCAAAATGTTTTTTGCTGAATTTAAAGTTTTAAGTTTTCATTATTTTTAATGAAATTGGTCATAGTCTTCCTGAAATTTAGGATTTTGTATGGGAGGTGGCAGAGGAAGTGGAGCATTTAATATAATTTTGAAACTGCTTATCATCATCCTTATCACCATGGTTTGATTCAATTTCAAAGTCGATAGCTCTCATATATTTGAAGGAGAAATTCTATTCTTGAATGTATAATAAAGATATTTGTATGGGAGGTGGTAGAAGGAGTGAAGCGGAGCTGATAATTTTTTCTAACACTTATTTCAATTATTAAGAAACAAATTCTGGTAAAATTTGAAGTTTGTACTTTTTCTAGTTTGAATGGAAATCGATAAAATGCATTTAACAAAAATTATGCATTTGTATGGGAGGGGGTAGAAGGAGTGTACGGATCAAAACAAATTTTTTTCGTATTATCAATATTTCTATTTGTATACTTTATATAAAATATCAAGTTGATAGCTTTGACAGTTTCGAAGAAAAATAATTTAATTTAAATTTCAAAATTTCGTGAAATTTGTATGGGAGGGGATGGAAGCAGTGAGGTGAAGATGATAATTATTTTTAAAATAAATTGCAATTATAATAGAATTAATTCTGACGAAATTTCTGTTTTTCAGCTTTACTAGTTTCAATGAAAATCGAAAATATGAATTTTTCAAAATTGTCGATTTGTATGGTAGGTGGTAGAAGGGGTGAGGGGATCGGGTCAATATTCCGTGATATTAATGACATCTATATTATAATACTTTGACCTAAATTTCAAGTCGATAGCTTAAACAGTTTGAAAGAAAAATCAATTTCTTAATATTTCGAAATTTCATGAAATTTGTATGGGAGGGGGTAGGAGGAGTGGTGGGATGTAAAGTTACTTTTTTGCTAAAAATTACACACAACAAATTTCAGCACGATAGCTCAAAGCGTTCGAGAGTTATGCTGTAGACAGACGCACAGACGGACAGACAGACAGACAGACAGACAGACAGACAGACGGTCACTCGGAATCGAGGTTTTTGAGCGACAACAAATATTTCTGTACCCTTGGCGGCTCTGTGCGAGCATTATTTCTTAGCGTTACAAACGGTAAGGCAAACACAATATACTCTCAGATTTCATCTAGAGTATAACCACAACCAAATTGAACAAGAAACCCTGATTAGTCTCATAAACAAAATTGTCAAATTCCATAAGGATGGAGCAATCAAAACAATTAAAATCTTCTACTTGATTACCATAATCGGCTAACAAACTTCACGTTCAAATCGAGTTTTCCTTGCAACTGCTAAAGTGGTATCCTTTCCAACACGATTCTATTATCCCTAAAAGAACGAACGAAAATTTTCGTCATAGTCCTTCCATAATTATCCTCATCATCAGATCCCTGGCCGCTCCAAGATTCAAATCAAATTTCAGGAACGAAATGCTCTAGAGTCCTGTCGGGTAAAGTCGAGTCCTTCCTGAAAAACCACTAGAAACTAAAATCATTCCTTCATTGCATTATTCTATATAGCTTTAGAATAGCGTACGCTTTATCCTGTAGCCAAGTAAAACTTCAGGACTAGAGAAACTTTTTCATTGTTGTGGGATTTTCGTGTTACATTAAACCATTAGTATTAATTTGTTGTATACAGCGAACACCGATAGCAGCAATAGCAACAACATCAAGGAGTACATTCAAGAAGCCGAACTACTGATTGGAGCTGCCGAGAATGTCCTTAAGAAGTTTCTCTGTATTCTTTTTTTTTTGCCTTATATTTTTGCTGCCTTCTTTTAAACTTTTGTAGTCCCGTAAGATTCTCGGGCAGGAGTGCTAATCTAAGCAAAAGATGGTAAAATAGACCAAAGTGGACGTTGTTGCTATACTCTTGCCGCATCTTCGTAATCCGAAAAGGACGTTGTTGAGCGGAAAAAAAGGGAAATGAAAATGAAAGATTCTCGGGCAACACACCAAGAAAAGGATCCCATTTCGTGGCAAAAATGGAGATTTATATCGGCGAGCCAGGAAAAAAAAAAAACTTTTACTTCGTGTTAACGGAAAAGTTTTCTTTAACTGAAATAGTTGAATGGTCACCAAACACGAGAGGTGCGGAAGGAGTGAACTAAGTAATGTAAATATGTATTAACCTCGAAATCCAAATCAGTCAGGTATTAGGAAAGTTGTTTGTTTCTTTCGATTTCTAGTTAGATTTTTTTAAGCATTATCACTTCACTTTGAATGTATAACTTTTGAGGTATTACACAAAAAAAAAAAAAATTCTCAATATCTCTGCATTTGTATGGCGTGTTTGTTACGAACTATATTTTCGATCAACCACTATTCTTCCAAGCTTCTTGAAAACATATATTTGATCTTTTAGAATTAACGTCAATCATTCTCGTGGAATAGGCCTTGGTAAATTTTTCACAATTTTACTTTATTATTCTAATAATAAAGTATAGCAATCGCCACAAAAAAAAAAAAAAATTGCTACCCTAAAATTTTGTTTTCTCGCGTTTCATGACTTAATTGACCTAAAAATGCAAAAAAAACGTCCCGCCGTACGCCGTACATAAAGTAGAATGTTTGTTCATGGGAAGATTGTTAATTGGGTAAGTGAGCTCCATTATCTAAATTTTGAGGAGTGTCAGGTGGAAGGGGGCAGGCGGGGGAGGGAAAGAATAAAAAACTACACTTGCTAATATCTCCACTACGAATGCAGGTAGGAAGCTAAAAATCAGCATAAGTGTAGAGATTTGTTGTGGGACAAATTTAAAAAATAATTACATTTTTTATCCATTGGCGTCCGAAGAGGTGGGCTAAAACAAACAAATTGTCGGCCTAATTATACTCTAGATGAAATCTGAGAGTATATTGTGTTTGTCTTAATGTTTGTTACGCTAAGAAATAACGCTCGCACAGAGCCGCCAAGGGTACAGAAATATTTGTTGTCACTCAAAAACCTCGATTCCGAGAGCTTTTAGCTATAGCGCTAAAAATTTTTGTGTGTCATTTTTAGCAAAAAAGTAACTTTAAGTTCGTGAATGTGCTACATCCCCTACTCCTTCTACCCCCTCCCATACAAATTTCATAAAATTTCGAAATATTAAGAAATTGATTTTTCTTTGAAACTATTTAAGCTATCGACTTGACATTTAGGTCAAAGTATTATGATATAGATGTCATTATTATCACAGAATATTGACTCGATCCCCTTGCTCCATCTACCCTCTCCCATACAAATGGACAATTTTGAAAAATACATATTTTCGATTTTCATTGAAACTAGTAAAGCTGAAAAGACAAAATTTTGTCAGAATTAATTCTACTATAATCGTAATTTATTTTAAAAATAATTATCAACTTCACCTCACGTCTTCTACCGCCTCCCACACAAATTTCACGAAATTTTGAAATTTAAAATAAATTATTTTTCTTCGAAACTGTTAAAGCTATCCACTTGATATTTTGTAAAAAGTATACAAATAGAAATATAAATAATGCGAAACAAATCTGTTTTGAACCGTAAACTACCCACTCCCATACAAATGCAATATTTTTGTTAAATGCATTTCATCGATTTCCATTCAAACTAGAGAAAGTACAAACTTCAAATTTTGCCAGAATTTGTTTCTTAAAAATTGAAATAAGTGGTAGAAAAAATGATCAGTTCCGCTTGACTCCTTCTATCACCTCCCATACAAATATCTGTATTATAAATTTAAGAAAAGCATTTCTCCTTCAAGTATATGAAAGCTATCGACTTTGAAATTTAATCAAAGCATAGTGATAAGGATGATAATAAGCAGTTTTAAAATCATCTTAAACGCTCCACTTCCTCTGCCACCTCCCATACAAATGCCCCAATTTCAGGAAAACTATGACCAATTTCTTTAAAAATAAAGAAAACTAAAAACTTTAAATTCAGCAAAAAACATTTTGCATGCCATGTTCGGTGTCATATACGAAAAATACTCTACTTCTACCACCTTCCATGCAAAAAGAATTTGAGATGATATATTTTCCGATATATTAAAGTCATTTCCATCTCATCTAGAGTATCATATTGGGCTTTAAGCCCAATCATAATTCTGCTATTCACAATAAATAATTGGAAAAATTGTTAAGTTACCTAAAGGTCAAGAGGCCAAGGCTCGATTTGGGCAGTAGAGCTATTGTAGTAGTAGTAGTAATCTTATAAATAATGTATTGTAGTAATATAAATTTCGTGATTATAAAAAAAACCTGGTTTGCCGGGGTAGTGGTACCTGTTGTAGGGGTGGTGATTAGGTCACACTTTTTGAAAAAAATACACAACCTATCCACTACTGTGGCACTACTGGCTGCCAGCCGAGTAGGGTTTTTTTTTAAATTTTTTCATGCACGAGAATTATTAAACTTTGAAGCCTTATAGAAAATTCCATGTAAATTGTTTTTAATCTCCATTTACTCTATTTGCTAAGTTTCGAGTAAAATAATTGTCTGCACAACAAAAATATTGATTTCATCCATAATATCGTTTGATTGGGCTTTACGTACAACCGTCGTCCTGCGATATTTGTAAGCTTAATGTTCTTTTATCTAAGATTTTTTTACAATTAACACAAGCTACAGCTCTTTACATGTCTTTAACGCTCTTCAACATGTATATGATCTCAAATCACGAGATTGATTGGATCACAAGCCTGTCCCATACAAAGGCGAGTATCATGGTTTCTTTCTTATTAATTTGTGGTTTTGATTGCAATAAAATACAAAGCATAGTGTTCAAAGAGCCATTAAACTAAGCAGATTATATGTGTATCCCCTATAATGTATTAATAATTACATTTTCAAAAATTGCTTATTATTGCGATTCTTACGCGGACAAAGACGGGGGGTTGCTAGTTACTAGATAAGCCTAAAAACGAAAAAAAAAATCCGTCTGTCTGTACACCGTATGCCGTAGAAGGTAGAAGAAGTCGTAATATCTTCACTATGAATGCAAGTAAAAAGCTGAAACTCGATATTCTGATTTAATGGTGTGTTAGGATAAAAGCAAAAATAAATTATTTTTTGCATCCAGCAGGGTCCGAAAAGGGGGAGGGGAGGCTTAAAACAAAGGCTAAATTTTCTTTCCAAATGATTTTATGTTCGGAAATACTAGATGCACAAAGTTTGAATTTAAGGAACGTTTAGGTGGTGTCGAGCTCCACTATTATCAACTTAAAAAGATGTCAATAGAGCCAGGAGGGGTTCAAAGAAAACCACTTAAAAATTCATACCTCGATTATTTCTTAAGGGATATCATTGAAATTTCGAACATATATTCAGTTCAACTAGTGCAATATGAAAACAATATAGCATGTAGTGGTAATAGTATAGGGGGAAAATAGGGTGCAGATGATATGGGAAAGAGTTTAATGTAACAGAAAATACGACATCTCAAATTCTGGTAAGCAAAATGTTGCGTGACAATATACTCAAAAAGCTGTGGAATAGCTCGCACTTTAGCTATTGGTCGACAGTTTAGAACTGCAGATTTTGCTCCATTTTGTGGGTCCGTATGATAAAGAAGGCCTTCTATACGTTTGGGAAAATCCCTGTTCTTAGAGATCTTTGAATGAAGAGGGAGCATGGCTCAGAAGCGTTTAAGAAAAACTGCAGGAACACCATCTGGACCAGGAGAAGAAATATCCTTAAGGCGATGATTAACTATATCATTATAAGAAATCGGCACACCAGACAAAGTAGTTGAAGCAGTATCTCTAAAGTCATCAAAGTACGACATGCAGGGACAAAGTTACTACCAGTAAAAGATCCACTGAAGAATGTGGCAAAAATTTACTAATAGTGAATTGATCATTAATATTGTTGCCAAGGAATTGAAAAGAAGCTGGATAACTATCAGATTTACGCTTACAGTTAACAAAATTCCAAAACTTCAGGGGATCTACAATAATAACCGACTGCACTTCAAGTAAATATTCAGAGTACAAGTGAGTGGATAAATCTTTGAATAAGTCATAATATTCTTCATCTTAGTATATCTTATTCCAGCAAGCATTACGAGAATTGCGTAGTGTACCAAGGATACAACAATGAGATATTCTTGCGATAAGTAAAAGGAACTTTAGCAACAAAAAATTGGTACTGCACCACCCTCAAAATCAGGATTTTGAGAAATTTCAATCATCAGTTGTCAAATTGAACTTAGATATAAGGTAGTCCAACCTTCTCGCTAAGGCTAAAAATATGATCCTCGTTAATTATAAGAAACATGTTAATAGGAGTATGCAAGACATCAATGATAGAAATTGATGTTAAGTTCTCTTCACATTTTCGGCATTGATACTTACCTCTTACTAGATAGTGATCAGAGTCACAATTGGCACCGCGGCGGGTTCGTACATCAAATATACTGGAAGCAGCCCTTTTCTCAATTGGACGTGGTTTATTTGATAGAAGGTGTGACCAATTGGTGATGTCCACCTTCGTTTGTGAATATTACGATGTGCAAAGCACGTAGAGCTTACCATGATATTTTATTTGCTTGCGAAATCAATAAGACGCTGACCATTGTCGTTCGTCATGTTATAGAGACTGTGCCCTGCTGTTGGTTCTCTATGAGCCTCCTCCTTTCCGACTTTTGCATTAAAATCCGCTAAGACAGTTTTTAGGTCATTTGATGGTAGTGAATCATAGGTTGTCTCTTAGGTGCATTGAATTCCTCTTTAATTATATCACCCTTGTTGTTTCCGGTGATACGGTGTCGGCGCCTCGCCCAATACCCGACCTAGAGGGCCAGTTCTATGGTGCGAGTTCCACTATGTCTTACTTTTTCCTATTTCCTGAGACGCACTGGTGTCATTTAGGTTAACTCCATGCTCCCTCCTCCGTTCTCAACTGGGCTTGCCACCAACTATGTCGTAGTTCAATATGGTTTTTCAGAAAAAAACGCTCAACCTTTTTTAACAGTTTTAACCGAGCGTTGGAATCAAAGTATCCATCAATTTGGTGAGTCTTGAATTATCGCTTTTTTCATATCCAAAGATTTTGATAAACAATGGAACCGCTCTCTTTTAGCTCAAAGTGATTGTATTAAATGCTTCTCTTGTCCAGGGTATTGAACATTTGTGGACCAACCGCTCAATACTATTAGTAATGTATGAGGTGGTATCATCTAGGGTGTAGCCTAGTGGGTAGCGTGTTGGTCTACAATGCAAAGGTCGTGAGTTCAAATCCCGGTCGACGCATAATTCTAGTACACTGCCTGCTTCGGAATACCTTGGTCACCGCAATCTACGAAAATGAAAAATTTGTAGATAGAGGGTTGTGCGAAGGTCTAACAACCCTACGACAATAAATAATGAGAAAATGTTAAGCAACCTGAAGGTCAGGAGGCCAAGGCCCGATTTGTGCTGTATTGTAAGAAGAGGTGGTATCATCTGTATTTATAGTTAATCCTTGCGTCTCTCAGGGTTCAGTTCTATATTCAAGGTTTTTTTTTCTATATTCATTAATGATCTAATGAGGCAAGAAAAAATGATGGAATTAAGGTGATCATGGTTTAGGTTTAGGTTAAAGGAAGTTGGTCTCGGAAAAAGAACTGCATTGTAATGGAACCATCGAGTTGGGCCCATTGCACTCCCCCTAGTTAAGAATATGATTTGAATATTACTCCTACCGAAGCAGGCTCGAACGTTTGACGTCACTGAGGTCGTCCAGTTCCGAGATGAATCTGGAGCCTAAACAAATGAATCAAAACCATAACGCTGTCTTCATTTAAGATCAAGATATGGAACCTGTAATTTTTGGCAATCAGGCTTTATACGCCTAGGAATTCTTGTTATTACCGTCATCGATAACATATCTTCGAACGACTATCCAAAAAAGTATTTCCATTTACTGAATTGCTACCACGATTTGAGTTCAAATCACACCTTTGGGTAGGAGTAATAAAAAACCCACTCTCTTATTTCGATTGTGTTCCAGCTCGAACAAAAAAAATAATTGGAGATCCTGAAGTCTTTATACTCTAGATGAAATCTGAGAGTATATTGTGTTTGCCTTACCATTTGTAACGCTAAGAAATAATGCTCGCATAGAGCCGCCAAGGGTACAGAAATATTTTTTGTCTCTCAAAAACCTCGATTCCGAGTTGCTGTCTGTCCGTCTGTCTACAGCATAACTCTCGAAAGCTTTGAGCTATAGTGCTAAGAATTTTTGTGTGTCATTTTTAGCAACAAAGTAACTTTAAGTTCGTGAACGGGCCACATCCCCCACTCCATCTACCCCCTCCCATACAAATTTAATGAAATTTCGAAATTTAAAGAAATTGATTTTTCTCCGAAACCATTTCAGCTATTGACTTGAAAATTAGGTCATAGTATAATGATATAAATATCACTAACCTCCAGAAATATTGATCTGATCCCCCCACTCCTTTCACCACCTCCCATACAAATGAACAATTTTCAAAAATGCATTTATTCGGTTTGCATTGCAACTAGCAAAGCTAAATGAACTAATTTTTGTCATATTTCATTTTATTACAATTGCAACTAATTTTAACTATTTTAAATCTGATTGATGCCAAAAAATTTGGTTTTGATTCGGATATTCCTCCCTCCCATACAAATGCAGAATTTTGATAAATGCATTTAACCGATTTTCATAGAAACTAGAAGAAGTAGAAACTTGAAATTGTGCCAGAATTTGTCACATTATCACATTCACCGCAATCCTTCTACCACCTCCCTTACAAATGTTTGTATTGGAAATTCAAGAAAAGTTTCTCTCCTTCGAACATATGAGAGCTATCGACTTTAAAATTGTAACAAAGCAATGTGATTCGGATGTTGATAAGCAGATTCAAAATTATCCAAAATCTCCCACTTTCTCTGCCACCTCCCATACAAATACCATAAATTTAGACAAAAATTATTCAATTTCCTCGAAAATTATGGAAGCAAGAAACTTTAAATTCAGCATGAAATTTTTTATATACTACGTTCAGTGTTACATACAAAAATTACAAACCTCCCTCTATCTCAAACTTGTAAAAATGGAGCAATTGGAGTAGTTGGTAATAGTCATTAAATTCAGTTTTTTAGTTTCCTCTTCTCCTTTATTGGCGCTACGGGCATTAGCACTTTGAGCTGTAAATTTTGAACTATTATTCATTTGCACTTGAAGTCCTTTGCTCCCAAATGTATAAGAATTAAAGGATGTAATTACAATATTATTACTATTGACTGTGAACCGCTTGAAAAAATGCAACACCATATCAAACTCTATTATTATTATTATTACTATGAGGGGAACGCGTATTATTTAAAACAGCTTACAGCCAAACGTAATACCATAATCCAAGTGATAATTAATTATTATTCTGGTTAATTATTACTACACTATGGCGAAATATATTATATTGGTTCGACAATGTGGTTTTTAGTTCACAACACATTAAATATGAAACCCACACTTATCACGTCACCGAATAATCAGTAATTTTCCAGTAGCGCGAATCAATGGGTTTCGTGACCCATGTAATTAATGTGTTGTCAATAGTTCTATTAGACATTATCAATCGGTTCTGTATGCTAACACCGCATAATCACATTATCAGGAAAATGCAGCAGCAGGCTCATCCTTCCCCATATTTGTGCGTACGGATTAAAAATCAACAACTCCACCCACTATCCTGCAAAAATCCTGCACTTCTGCCGGTTTATATTTACAGGATCAACTCACAGCTATCCATTACGACACAATTAAAGTGGTGTATCTTTACGTTATGTCAACTGTTGCTTAAGTTAAATAGACTCTCGTGTCTCGGTTAATTTTCGAATTTAGTGCTTGCGTTCATGCTCAGCGTTTTATTAAGGACAGGGGTTGATGATTTCGATGTCAGGTGGGTGGCAAAGTAATGCTTCACGAGATATGCACTTCTTGTTCTTATTCTTCTTCAAAGCAAGATTTATCCTTCCGACGAATGAATAGAACCGTCAAACATTCCGGCACTTAAGTATACTCCGATGTTATTTCACTTTCGACTCATTACGAACTTAAAATCACCCCGTAATGAAGGGTTAAATTTGAAGAGAGTTGTTTTGTCTTTTAATTTCACTCCGACCGACGAATTATACTCCTTACTTATGGTATTCATCTGCATTTGCGAAAACATCTTGAGACAAAATTGAAATTTCGAAAGCTTTCTTTGAAACGGTTCGTTCTCTTACGCTTTGTAAATTGATTGAGGAAATGTTAATCTCATCCTCTGTAAGTCGTACATTATTGTAGAATGTCAGCGATTACATGTAATGAGGACGAATGCTCCATTAAGGAGAAAATTACTTTTGCAAGTAGTGTGGCTTATTCATATCTTTAATGTAAACTGGCAAAATACTAGCAAACCATTTCGGCAATGTTTAGGGATCACGAACTGAAGAAGTGAGTTATGCACTTTACACGACAAACTTATGCGAAATGCACGTGTCGTCATTCGCCAAAACGACATCAAAAGTTTTCGACGAAACGAACATAAAATCGATGCGAACGTGTTCGGAGAACTCAAGTTACCGAACAACTGAACAGTTCATGTAATATAACGATAAGAAAAAACTCACAAAGGATATAAATGGAACTTTTCGAACATTTTGAATTAGGATATTCTTGCTGAAAGATGATATATTAGATTAATGCTTAATCAAATTATCAAAATGATTTATGGTATTGTTACAGCATTGATAGAGAAGAGTCGTATTGTCTGTTGGAAATTCGATGGAATTGCGTGCGAGTTCTGATGCATTTAGTGGCAAAAATTAAAAAATATTGAAGTTGAATGGAGGTCGTACACAATTAATTCTGTATGTTAATTTTAGCTCAATAGTTAATTTAATTTATTGATGCAGTACTGGTGATATTATTTGCACAAGCCGGGACCCTTAGAGGTGTGTTCTGGCTAAAAATGGAAACTCCACGCAAATTATGGGACCAGAATCACTCTGCAGTATTTTCTTGGTACCAAGCCGCTGGAGAGGATTTTTGGCGAATGCATCAAAGAAATGTACTTCCGGGCTTCCCAGTCTGGACATGAACAAGCTGAGAATAATAGTTGGCATCTTCACAAGACTCGTCAAAAGGCTGAACGTAGTTGAGTCAGAGATATTCAGGCTTTGCCTGGAAGAAGAAGAAACGGCGGAGCATGTACTAAGCGAATGCTTGGTAATCTTTCGCAAAAGACTTATTAACATTATTATATAATGGCACAAAGGAACAAATCGCAATAATAAACAATTTTTGAGAATATAGTTAGTAATACATTATGTGGCATACATAATTTGTTTACTTTAATGGCTCTTTGAACACAATGTTTTGTATTTTGTTGAAATCAGAACCACAGATTATTAAGAATGAAACCATTATACTCGCATTTGTATGAGACAGGCCCGTGCGACAGGAGTGATTTGAGATCATGTACATATTGAAGAACGTTAAGGAAATGTAAATACAGTTGTAGCTTGTGTTAATTCTAAAATGCAATTATTAAATTAAGCTCAAAAACATAACAGGACTATGGTTGCGCGTAAAGCCCAATCATACGATATTCTAGATGAAATAAAGGTTCTTGTGATCTTAAGAAATTTTGTATGGGGAGTGGTAGAAGGGGTGACATCATTGAATTAATTTGCTTCACAGCATGCTATAATAGCTATAGAAATGTTGGATACCAAATTTATGATTCAAAAATTATATAGATACTTAGAAAATTAGTGTATTGGATTTAGGGAAATTGTGCAATTTGTATGGGAGGTGCTAAAAGGAGTGGGAGTTTTTAGGTATTTTTTTCGAAACAACTATAATCATCATGTAATTGATATATTTTAAATTGAAGACTAGTAATTTTTATACTTTTCAAGAAAATCGAATTTTTGAAAAGTTGTGAAATTGTGCAACATTGTATGAGAGGGAGTAGAAGGAGGAAAGCCAATTGGTTTATTTTTTTCCGATATTAACAATAATGCTAATTAAGGTTTTAGTACAATTTGAGCTCGATAAATGTTATATGTACTCAGAAAATTGGCTTAGAGTGTTTCATGAAAAAGTGCAGTTTGTATGGGAGGTGGTGGAAGGAGTGGGGGGACTTAAATAATTTGCTTACCACGAATCACATTTATGATAGAAATTATATATTCTAAATTTCAATTTGTTAGCTTTAATTATTATATATTTTTGAACATTTTGTAAGAGAGGGGATGGAATCTATGAGGGAATGGCAATAAAGCCAAAAGCATTATTGATTAAATGCAGTTCCAATTTAATCTATATTGAAACTACACTTATAGCGAAGATTGCCTATTGCCAGCTCTTTTATCTTGTCCACAGCAAGATGCAAAATTGTTTGATAGTATGTTTTCAACGGGATTACATCAATCTAATTCCATACCTAACTCATTCGGAACATTTCTTAACCTAGTGTTCTGCTCGAATGTGAGATACTTAGCGATCAGCAGATGCAACTCATCTTTACTTCCAGAATCAGGGTACCATCCTGCGTTCCATACTATTTTCTCTTCAAATACTGCTGCTGATAATATTAAGATTTTCGATACTGATATTTCTCATCGTTTTAATTTTAAGAAAGCTGACTCTGGTGCCTTGAATGAAGATAGTTCAAAATGCGACTGGTTGTGCGTACTTGACAAAATAGACCATAAAACTGATGTTTATAATTTTTGCTTCACTCAGGGGCAAAACATAACAGATGAACAATCGTCCCTTCCTCTTCCACATCTTTGCAGCTCCTGCAAGAATCAGTAAATAGAAGGTTAAGCCTCTGAGCATGTCTACCTATCAGGCAGGGACCTATGTATTACGACTCCTACTATAGAGCTAATCATCTGCCAGCTTAGCGAGATTAGTCTACCTGTGCATTTTAGATCCAGCTCAAGCCAAATCCGTTTAGATGTATTATATGTTCTACCGTCCAAATGTGGTTTGCTAATCGCATTCAACTTAAGTTGCAACTAATAAGTTTCGATAGGCATGCTCAGCTTCTCTTTCTCAGATTGGTTCGGTGCGAATGTGCGTCAGCGACGCGCGACAATCAAGAACAGTCTTGGATGTAGACATGACTGATTCCAGGGGCTTCCGTGGCGTAGTGGGCAGCGTGCTTGCTTCTCAGTCAATAGGTCGTGGGTTCGATTCCCACGCCAGACGGGATTTTCTTAAGCGCAAATTTTTCAGTTGCTACTGGTGATAAAAAAATATTCGCAATAAAATGGGGAAACGGTGTAAAAGTGAAACAGTTCCACTTCAAGAAGGCCTAGATACTCAGTAGATGGTTTCTGTTCGCTTTCTATCATTCAGTCCCCCATAATATCTGCAAATATTTATCAGTAAGCAGCCAGTACAACTGAGCAATATAGCAGCTTCTCCACTCGCTACGGTCGTTCTCACTCCCCATCCCCAACCTTCCCAATCCCATTCCTTCCCTCCATGACTGTGTTTGTGCATTGCACATAAAGGCCGAAATTGCCTATAACACAGGTCATTCTGTAAAAAAAAAAAAAAAGCTGCCTGGCTAACAGTGAAGATGCCAATATCCTTAGTAAATATTAAATACATTATACTTAAGCTAAGCTGAGGCTTCTTTTATCGCTATCACTTCTGGTTGGAACACACTACAGTAATCCGGAAGACGGAAGGATATGCTTAAGTTAAGCATTGCGGAGAAAACACCTCTTCCAATTCCACTTTTAATTTTGGAGCCATCAGTTTAGAACGATGTGGACTCTCCCTTCCGTATTTCATCTGCCTCCCACTCTTACCTCGAGGGGATGACGGTGAGGAAATTATTATCAAGATCAAAACTTGGTAGAGTGTAGTCTGTGTTTTCGATTAACTCTCGAAATCCACCAGTTTGAATTCATGGGTGAGTAGCGTGGTGGTCTACAATGCAAAGGTCGTTAGTTCAAATTCCGGTCGGCGCATAATTCTACCACACTGCCTACGAGGGTATATTTGGGTCACCTTAATCTACGAACATGAAAATTCGTCGATAGAGGGTTGTGTGAAGAGCTAACAGCCATTCCACAATAACAAATGAAAACATAACAGGAGTACGATTGGGCATAAAGCCCAATCGTGCGATACTCTAGATGAAAGAGAAATTTTTGTATCTTAAGAAATTTTGTAGGGGAAGTGGTAGAGGGGGTGACGACATTGAACTAATTTTTTCACATGACGGTAAGGTTGCTATCAAAATGTTTTATACAAAATTTAGGATTTAAAAATTTAATAGGTACTAAGAAAATTAGTGTATTGGATGTAGGTGAAGTAGTGCAGTTTGTATGGGAGGTGATAGAAGGAGGGGCGAGTTTTTAATGACTTCTCAGAAATAACTATAAATATCTTGCTTTTGACATGTCTTAAATTGCAGATCAGTAGTATTCATACTTTTCATGACAATCGACTTTTTATAAAGTTGTGAAATTGTGTCATTTTGTATGGGAGGGGGTAGAAGGGGTAAAGCTAGTCGCCTAATATTTTTTTTGGTTTTACTAATAATTCTAAATAAATATTTAGTGCACAATTTCAGCTCGGTCAATTTTATACGCACTGAGTAAATTGGCTTAGAGCATTTCATGAAAAAGTGCAGTTTGTATGGGAGGTGGTGGAAGGAAGGGGAGGACTCAAATAACTTTTGTACAGTAGATTTATATCATCATAAAAGTAATATATTCCAAATTTCAGATCAATAGCATTTATATTTTTCGAGCAAATCTGTTTATTGTGAAATTACGAAATTGTGTCATTTTGTATGGGAGGGGGTAGAAGGGTACAGCTAATCGTCTCATTTTTTTTGGTCTTAATAATAATTTTAAATAAATATTTTGTACACAATTTCAGCTTGATAACTATTATACGCACTGAGTAAATTGGTTTAGAGCATTTCATGAAAAAGTGCAGTTTGTATGGGAGGTGGTGGAAGGAGGGGGAAGACACAAATTATTTTTATAGAGTAGATTGGAATCATCATAAAAGTATTATATTCCAAATTTCAGATCAATGTCATTGTACTTTTCAAGGAAATCCGTTTATTGTCAGATTGCGAAATTATGTCATTTTGTATGGGAGGGGGTAGAAGGGGTGGAGCGATTTGGCTCGTTCACGAACTTGACCTTACCTTTTTGTTAAAAACAACGTAAACAAAATTTGAACTTTCTAGCTCAACGCGTTCTCAAGCTAGAGAGGACACGGACGGACAGACGGACAGACAGACAGACGGACGGACGGACGGACGGACATCCGGTTTTGAGATTTTTGAGTGATTATATGAACTTCTGTATCATTCATTTTTTTCTCCGAGCCTTATTTCTTGCCGTTACAAACTTTGTGGCAAACTTATAATACTCTCAGATTTCATCTAGAGTATAAAAATGTTAAGTAGCCTGAAGGTTAGCAGGCCAAGGCTTGATTTGGGCTACAGTGCCATTGAAGAAGAAGAAGAAGTTTGAATGCAGGTCCACAGGCGAGTTTCTTTAAGGCGGGCGGCTACACTTGAAGCTATCTCTTTACCAATAATATCGAGAGATAGCAGATGAAACATTGGTTCTAGTGCCATGGAGGGGGTTGTTCTCAGAGCCCCACTTACGCATAAACTTGTTGCTCTCTGCACTTTGCCTAGGAGAGTACAGTTTCTCTGTTCTTAGTAGTAGTACTCCACGTTATCACACCAAATAGTAAGATGGGTCTGATGACGGCAAAGTAGAGACAATACATGACTTTGAGCCGCATTGCCCATTTCTTACCTATGGCTTTCTTACAGGAGTAAGGCGCAGATTTGTTTACACGTTCCTGAATTTTAGATTTCCAGTTCAGTTTGCTATCCAAAATAATACCTAGATATGTTGCTCTATCTGCGAAAAGAAGACTGGTACCATCGAGGTTAGGAGGGTCATCATGTGGCGTTTTGTGTTTCATTGTGAAAAGGACTAGCTCGGTTTTATGTGGCTTCACTCCCAAACCACAACCACGACTCTATTTAGAGAGAATTGAGAGGACATTTTGCATAATCTCGCCCAGAGTATTAGGGTGCTTACTAGTTTTTTTTAGCAGCAGTCCATTGACCGCCACGTTCCAAGGAAGTGGAGAGAGGACCCTGCCTTGAGCACTGACAAACCTGAGGGTGGATGCAACGCCCTATTTTGTGCAAATAATTCTAGATGTCTACGTAAAATTAATCAGCACGCCAAGCGAAGCGTCCACCTCCAGAAATGAAAGTGCGTCCGTAATTGCTTCTGGTCTTATGTTGTTGAAAGCCCTCTCGATATTGATAAAAGCTATCATAGTGTACTTTTACATGTTAAGAGATTTTTCGATGTGGCTTATGAGTGATTGTAGGGTCGTTTCAACTGATTTCCCCTTCTAATATGCGTGTTGGTTTGCTGGCAATATTCGCTGATCGATGTTGCTGCGTAGATGGATGTCAGTCAATCGTTCTAAGGTTTTTAGAAGGAATGAGGGTAGACTTATAGGTCTTAGGTCTTTCGGATATGCATGAGAGCTTGTTGCCGCTTTGGGAATACCACTTTAACCACTTTAACCTCGTTCGATATTTCAGTAATGTGAACCAGTCATAGAGAACCTCTAAAAATAACGTCCAACCAGTGAAGGATGATATCAAATTCGGCAGGTATTACGCCATACGGTCCTGGGGATTTATATAGTTTAAACCTGTGTATTGCCCATAGGATTTTGTTCCGCGAGATTATGATTTTTGAATCGCCAACTGCAGGCTTGAGGTGATGCTCTTCTCGGTGCGGAGCGTGTCTACGTAGAGTTACCGGAAAATGAGGATTTAAGAGTAAATCAATTGTTTCATTGCTCGAATAAGTCCATGACCAATCGGTTTTCATGTAGCTGAGCACTGAGCGGGAGGTAGAGAGAATTTTGCGAAGTCTTGACCATAGTACAACCAGTAAAATAACTCAGCCAAATATGCGGCTTGGTTTCGGAAACACACGTGCGTTTTCTCTCCCAGACACGTGTGTTGCCTCTCCCTTAAGCATTTAATCTGATCTTTCCATTTCATTTTCGCAAAGATTTTTATACTCTAGATGAAATCTGAGAGTATATTGTGTTTGCCTTACCGTTTGTAACGCTAAGAAATAATGCTCGCACAGAGCCGCCAAGGGTACAGAAATATTTGTTGTCGCTCAAAAACTTCGATTCCGAGTTGCTGTCTGTCCGTCTGTCTACAGCATAACTCTCGAACGCTTTGAGCTATCGTGCTGAAATTTGTTGTGTGTTATTTTTAGCAAAAAGGAAACTTTAAGTTCATGAACGGGCTACATCCCCCCACTCCTTCTACCCCCTCCCATACAAATTTCACGAAATTCTGAAATTTTCAGAAATTGCTTTTTCTTTGAAACTATTTAAGCTATCAATTTGAAATTTGGGTCAAAGTATTATGACATAAATGTCATTAATATGACGGAAAATTGATCCGATCCCGTCCCTCCTTCTACCCCCTCCCATACAAATGCATAGTTTTGAAAAATACAGTTTTTCGATTTTAGTTGAAACTAGCAAAGTTATAAAAACGAATTTTTTACTTAATATTTTGCACAAAGTATAAAAATAGAAATATCAATAACGAGAAAAAAACCTGTTTTGATCCGTACACTCCTTCTACCCCCTCCCATACAAATGTATAATTTTTGTTAAGTGCATTATACCGATTTTCATTAAAACTAGGAAAAGTATAAACTTCAAATTTTGCCAGAATTTGTTTTTCAATAATTGCAATAAATGCTGAAAAAAATTATCAGCTCCTCTTCACTCCTTCTACCTCCTCCCATACAAATATCTGTATTATAAATTCAAGAAAAGCATTTCTCATTCGAATATATTAGAACTAGCGAATTTGAAATTGAATCAAAACGTGGAACAAGGATGATAATAAGCAGTTTCAAAATCATCTTAAACGCTCCACTTCCTTTGCCACCTCCCATGCAAATGCCTCAATTTCAGGAAAAATTTGTCCAATTGAAAATAATGAAAGCTACAAACTATAAATTCAGCACGAAATATTTTGCATGCCACATTAGGTGTCATATCCAAAAATTACAAACCTTCCCCCTCTTCTTCTAGCACCTCTCATACAAAAGTCACTATTAATTATTTAAAAGAACTGGAGGTGACATATTTTCCGGTACTTTGAACTCTTTCTCATTTCATCTAGGCTTTACGCCCAATCATAATTCTTTTAATTTTTTTTTATTAGACAAGAGCAAGCGAAATTGTAAGAAGTGCCGACCATGACCCGCGCACCCGCCGTCCAAGTTGAGCAAAAGCTTTAAGAACGCCATGTACAAAAACGAGAGATAAGACGTTTCGCGGGACACGTAGCGAACGAGTCCGTCACTACTTTTATCTTTTTTTTCAGAGGCAACGACGTCAAACTTCAGTGGTCTCTCATGAAAAACATGTTAACAGAGTTATTTTACTCGATGTACTGTACTCTCGTCTTGACGCTTCGAATATCTCTTCTACCATTCTTTTTATAACAGCGAAGAGCTTCCTTATAGGATTCCCAGAGTGGGTTCCCCCTCTGTTATAGAGCAGAAGGTTGGTGCCCAAGAGTTATTCAAGCAGCACCTTGCCTCTTTCATTGATGTCGGAGCTGCCCTATACTGTATGATGCGCGTTAGCGTCACATCCAATAATGAATTCTGCCTTGAAGCTCCGTGCTTCAGCTATAGGACCTCCCAGATTATCTGGGCGGGGTGGTACAGGGTGATCATGAACTCTAAATGCCGAGATCAGCCAGTAGTTTATTTCTTTCGTTACATCCTGGTTATATCGGGTTTTCCAATAGGGACTTGACAACTTTGAATTCAATTTGTGAACGCACCCTTTCACTAATCATCAAACTGTCACTGTCAATTTATTCAGTAAACTTAACATTTTTATCATGGTAAAGTACACGAAGGAACAACGTCTGCAAATTATAAAAATTTACTACAGAAATTCGGAGTCGGTGACCGCTACTTTAAGAGCGTTAACTCCGATTTTCGGTCGTAATTCTCGCCCTAGTAGACAGGCAGTAACAAGATTAGTGCAAAAATTTGAGTCTACATATTCGTTGTGTGATGTTGCCGTGCCAGTGAGACAACGGGTTGGTCGAAGTGTCGAAAATATCGCTGCCGTTGAAACGTCCGTAGCAAATGATCCAAATCAGTCAATTCCACGGCGTTCTCAAGAGTTGGGCATCGCCCAGACCACGTTATGGCGAATTTTGCGTAAGGATCTTGGTTTACACCCATACAAGATCAAGCTGACTCAAGAATTGAAGCCGATGGACCATTTGAAGCGACGTACGTTCTCCGATTGGGCTCTGGAAAAGATGCGCCAAGATGATCAATTTCATCGCAAAATCATCTTCAGTGACGAAGCTCATTTTTGGCTCAGTGGGTTCGTCAATAAGCAAAATATGCGTTATTGGTCTGGTGAAAATCCACATGTGCTTCATGAAAGACCACTTCATCCACAAAAAATAACTGTTTGGTGCGGTTTGGGGCCACGTCAAGTCGTTGGTCTATGCCAACAAGCCGACGACGTTGGAAGAGCTCAGAGCCAACATTGAACACGAAATAGCAGCCGTTTCGGCCGAAATGTGTGGCCGAGTCATCGAAAATTGGGTCCAACGAATCGACCGCTGCAAACGTGCCCGCGGTGGCCATATGAACGAAGTCGAGTTCCATTCATAAATGTTTTGATTGTACTTCAACCCGATAATAAAGTTTTTGAAATATCTCAAATGGTTTGCATTTTATTTTGAAAAAAAGTTGTCAAGTCCTTATTGGAAAACCCTTTAGTGACGAGGGAGTAGAAATATGTTTAAAGTGCACTTTACAAAGAATCAAGGTCGACTTAGAACCTTGATTTTTTGCGTAGATGAGAGTATAGTTAGGAGTCTTGAGTCCACAGATTAGGTTTCAACCAGTCCAAGTTTCTTAGATTAAGACCATGTCTTCTCATTGCTGATTCAGCCGGAGAAGTAAAGAGGCTGACGCCAATTTGGAGTGGTGAAGGATAATTTGCAGAAAGTTCGTTCGCTTCTTCCGGATCGGAAGCCAAAAGTCCGTCCTTGCTGTGCTCGTTCACCATCTCTGGGCCTGGCGACTGTAATTCGTCTTGGTTATTGGATAGACCAGCTATGTGAAGGACTGAATCGGATTCGGATGTAGAGTCGTCTCCTTAAGTGTTTTTCATGGGTACTGGAGGAACGGGATTCTGGGCTCTTTGCTCCGCTTCCAATCCATCCTTTTTATATACTTTTATTGTGATGATACCGAACCCATAATTGATTATACCTCCGGTTTTTGCCAAGGGAACTAGGGATTCTTTGTTGATCACTAACAGTTCCCTTTAATTTCGTCCAATTAGAAAGATTTAGGTTGCAGAATCAAATATTGTCCAAAATCGCATCTGCATCGCTCGATTCTGAAGATTACTATACAAATTGGCAGTCAGCGGAGTGGAGAGCAGCTGGTGAAAGCCGTTCGAAACGACCAAAAAATAAAATAAATGTCATCTGATAAGGTTTTGTCCTCACTGTTTTGGGATGCTCATGTAATATTGTTCATCAGCTACGCTGAGAAGAGAAAATTCATCAACAGCGAATATTACATAGCTTGGTTGCAGCGGTTGAAAGACGAAATGGCAAAAAATCGGCCCCATATGGTGAAAAAAGTGCTCTTTCTCCAAGACAATGCATCGTGTCACAAGTCGATGGTAACGATGGCCAAATTGCACGAATTAACGTTCGAGTTGCTTCCTCTTCCACCGTATTCTCCTGGTCTGGCGCCCGGTGAGTATTTCCTGTTCCCAGACTACAAAGGGATGTTCCACGGAAATAAATTTGCGTCCACTGCTGATATTGTAGCCGAAAAAATGCTTATTTTAAGGGTTAAGATAAATTGTTCTATGAAAAGGCGCCGAAATGTTAGAGCGACACTTCAATCATTGTGTAACTCTAGAAGGAGACTATGTTGATGAATAAAGTCGAATTTTGTCAAAATGAAATCTGTTTTTCGTAGTTAGCCTCGGGACTTTTTGACCGATATGTTCCTCTTTATCGACATTGCTATTTGTGATCGCAAATTATTTCAATATCTCGTCCTTAACAGATTTCCACTATTTGTGTCTGCCTCTGTGTCTGTGTGTCTCGATGATAGGTCAAGAAAATCTGGACATAAAAGGGTGGCAATAATTGTAAAAGATCGGGCATATCTCCAGATAGACCGGTATTGTTTTTTGGAGTAATCGCCAACCGGAAGTTATGATAATTAAAAAAATTAGTTTAACATTTACTTTGTCGAAAAATTTTATAAGACCAAGCTTTAGAATAGCTTAAAACCATTTTTTTATGTAAAGTGTTGTCGAGATAAGTAAATGTTTTTTTGGTTATATTAAAACCTGGTTCGCAGTATTTTTATTCCAATCAAAAAACATCCTAAGTAAAAACTTTTGGTTTTATCTGGTTTCGGCATACATAATATATTAGGTTTTTGCAGATGAAATGGCGACTTTCACGATGAAGTGAAGTTAGTTGGGATTTTTATGTCTCAAACCACCGCCAGGTGGCGCTGGTAATATTGAATATCGAAGTATAAATACTCCTACATTTGGTCATGAAATCATTTCAGTTTTGGACTTCATTGAGATCGGAGAGAAAAAAAAGCACACGCATGAGCTTACTGAGCAAAAAATGACGCGTAATAACGGTAAAAAAATTAAACGAGTTGCAGCATGAGACTCTTCTCTTTTGTTAATTAAGTATTAAAAACAACAATTGTGTTATTTTTGAAGTTCCTAACTTAAACAATAAATATTTGTTTAAAACATGGCATTTATATCTTGTCAATATTTTACACAGTTTTCCAATAACAACGTAACAAATTTCAAATTTGTAGCTGCACGAGATAAGATATGAGCCACTGTTAATGCACTTGTATCTCTTCGGGAGAAGTGTATTGCATCTGCTGGTACCTATTTTGATTAATAAAATTAAGTTTTATAAGAGTTAAGGTTGTTTGAAATTTTACTAGCAAAGTCGCCATTTTATTTGCAACAACCTAATATTTTCCCTATAATTTTTGAATTTTAATTATTACAATTTGAGGTAAGTGGTACTTTCTTTGGCTTTTCTCCAGTTAATAGTACTTCCCTCGTCGAGCACCTTTTAAATAAATGAAACTGCGCATGTTTGAGCAACTGATATATTTGAACTACCAAACATATGGTTCTAGAGATATGAAACATAATATATGCCACTTACATCATTTAAATTTTTTAGTATCACATCACATTCCATGATACATTTTGCAAATATCTTTCTAACCACACTCGGGTCATAAAAAACAAAATACCAAAACCTTAATAATGAACTTGAAACATGTAACATATCTTCATATCCAATAAACTCTACCCACTAGTCATACATTTTCAATTTCATTACGAAACAAATAATATGAACCCATCACAGAAATTCATTTAGTCCGGAGGATCGGTCCTAATATCCGAAAAGGGAAACAATTGCTAGAACCGAGCCAAAGCCAATTGCATTCAAGGAGTACCATTGAGACGGCACCTTATTCCTTCTTAAATGGCTCTACAAGCCATCCGCACGTTCAACTATGGAAGGAAGATATCGCTATCATATGCATCCGTAGACACACTCAATTGTCCTTATACCTCGGCACCCGTCGTATAACACAGGAGGAATACGTCGAAACCAGGGGCAAACCAGAAACCGCAACATGTGCTGACAGTAGGAAAATTTGTATTTTATTATTCCGTCCAGATGGAAAACATTTGCCGTAGGAGGAAAATTGATTTGTCTCGTGCATCCCAAAGGGATCAGAAAGGCAGCACTCTCTACGATACTACCGGGAATTGAAGAACAGGGACATCGCACAACATACATTACACGAAAAAAAACTGCATTGCAACAACTGACAAAAATCCACTTAATCGGATCTTTGGTGGTGAATGTTTCGAAGCGGTTGGAACGAAGCCCGTATAGACTTAGAAGTACCCATCCTGAATCACTATGAAATGTTTTCATTTTAAATTTTGTTCCTTCGAATTGAGTGGCGCCACCCCACTTGGAACTCCCAGCGTATCGTTTCGGGGGTTCAAGTTCGTATCGTTAGGTTTCCTTTTGTTTCAAACATAACACATGTACTCCGGAAGATTGAACTTGTAAAACAGTTTGCAGCCAGCGGTCGTCGTTGCCGTTGTCGTAAGCGTCCTGGGAAACGAAAAAAAAAAGTTTCCCTTCACTCGACATACAGAGTACTTCTCATAGAATGTTGTCGTCAACAGCGCATTGTGACAAGGAACAATGAATGCCAGATTGCGGTCAGTGGTTTGGGTAAAGAAAAATACAATTCCGGGATAACTAATGAGTTCAGTTTTATGGTTGCTCATACAAAACTTTGTACATGGACTGGTGGACATTTTTATTTAGGACGTAAAAATTTTCAGATGGTAATTTTCTATGCTATGTAAGGAAGTATTTTTGTTAATTTGAACGGAGTAATGTTCTGCTTATTTAAGAAAATCGGTACAATTATATGTCGTTGAATTTGCGACTATACCTACAAGTAAAATGTTTTCCAATAAAAGTTTACGATTCGATTTTGTAAATTAAATAGGAAAAATTATTGGAAACATGAAATTTTTCATCGAAATTCAAAATTGAGCAATTCCATTCGAAAGAAAATAGTGACCAATATTCTTAGAAGTTTGCATTGGTTTAGCAAGAGTTTTGATGAATTAAATGTATTGCAAAGACCATTCAGAAATTCTGCGAATTCCCAAAAAGTATTGAAGTAGAATATCGATTTTTGTTTTAATTATTATTCGTCCTGGACAATTGCCTGTGATTTAATCTCGCGAAACAAATCAAGGAATCTGCAAATCCTTAAATTTTTCGGCTGTTTCTAGTATAGAAAACTGAAGTCACTTCAATGTTTTGAGTGTGATCCTTGGAAAGATCAATTTAAAACAAATACATTCAAATCTGAGCGTTTGGGTGTGAAATGATCGAGCTATTATCGGACCAACAAGCAGCTCAACAAACATGCTTGATGGAGAGGAAATCTATTTCAAAGAGATTAGCACACATGCTTGAAAAACATTTGGATAGTATCAATCAATTACTGTTAAGATCCGATATTGAGGCATAGGACAGAAATAGTTCTCTTGGGCAAGGCGCGATCCGGAGCATTGGCCAGGACTTGTTTTTTAACTTCTCGCTTCCCTGTGCTACATGACCAACCCAAGGGCTATGGTTTTTCCATAGCTTGTCAGGAGAGGTTTTGCTCTGGTTTTCTAAAAGTGTAACTGATCCGCCATTGCATCTAAGCACCTATCTTAATCTGTATAGTTGTACTCCGAAGATTGTTATTGAAGATGAGATCTGGTCAGAAAATCTATATAAATATAATTGTAATGTCTGTAGTGTCTGTCTGTTATTTGCTTAGAAATGGCTATAAGTTACTTTTTGGCCTTAGTTTAGCAAAAACGCCTTCTACCCCCTCCCATACAAAGTAACTCATTTTTAATAATAAGTAATACTCAAATTTTTTTGGAAATTATAAGAGCTATTAATTTGAAATTTAGTATATATTATTTCAATTTAAGTTTACAAATTATTTAAATTCCCCCACTCCTTCGCCCACCTCCCATACAAACTACACTTTTTCATTAAATATTATACACCAATTTTCTCAGAACGTATAAATTCCATCGAGCTAAAATTTTTTTTACCAAATCCTTAATTAGCATTATTATTAATATCGGGAAAAAACTATCCGATTATCTTCACTATTTCTACCCCCTCTCGTTCAAAGTGACACGATTCCACGACTTTACAAAAATTCGATTTTCTTGGAAAGTGTAAAAGTCACATATCTAAAATTTAAAATATATCAATTGCATAATGATTACAGCTGTTTTTCGAAAAATCGCTAAGAACCCCCTACTCCTTCTACCACCTTCCATACAAAGTGAACTTTTTCATCAAATACTCTAAGCCAATTTGCTCAATACGTATAGCTTTCATCGAGCTAAAATTTTGTATGGATTCCTTAATTAGCATTATTATTAATATCGGGAAAAAATTAACCGAGTAGTTTCACTCGTTCTACCCCCTCCCATACAGTGAGACACATTCTACGACTATGTAACAATTCGATTTTCTTGAAAAGTGTGAGTGATACAGATTTGAAATTTAAAGTATATCAATTGCATTATAATTATAGTTATCTCTCGTAAAATCACCAAAACCCTCCACTCCTTCTACCACCTCCCATAAAAATCGCACAATTTCATTAAATCCAATGTTCTAAATTTCTCAGTACCTGTTCAACTTTTGAAGCTTAAATTTGGTACACAACATTTTTATAGCTATTCTAGCTGATGTGAAATAAATTAGTTCAGTACTATCACCCCTTCCACCACTCCCCATACAAAATTCTGAACATCACAAAAATTTCATCTGCAGTTTCGAATGATTTGGCTTTACGCAGAGTCGTAGCCCTGTTATGGTCTTAAGCGTAATGTTATTTTAGTTGGGCTTTTTTAATTAACACAAGCTATAACTATTCACATGTCCTTAGTGCTCTTCAATACGAATATGTTCTTAGATCACGGGATTGATTCGATCACGAGCCTGTCCCATACAAATGCGAGTATCTTGTTTTCATTCTTAATAATTTATGGTTCTGATTCCAACGAAATAGAAACCATTGTCTTCAAAGGGCCATTAAACTAATCAGTTTATATATCCCGGATAATGTATTACTAACTACATTCTCAAAAATTGCTTATTTGCGATTCTTACGCGGACAAAGTCGCGGGCGATTGCTAGTCTTTAATATAATGCAAAATGGTTTGGTGAATGTTTTCACAGTGCATTTCGAATTGAAAGAAAAAATTTCCGGATTCTACACTGCTACGCTTTATTATTCGTGACGTTTTGGTCTCAGCAGAGACAATGGTTTTGTGAATGTTTTCACAGTGCATTTTAAACTGATTCACAGTTTGATAAAGGCAGAGACCGAAACGTCCCGAACCATAAAGCGTAACACTGTAGAATGCGGAAATCTTTTCTTTCATATTTAACAATTTCTATTTTCAACACAAAGTTTGGGCACGGCTACCCCAAATATTACAGCACTATCTTTTATCCGTAAAGTGTAATTGTTCGCCTCCATCACATTGAAATTCAGTATTTTGGCATCAAATTCGGTATCAGCGACTCCAAAACCATCATATTGTATCAGATCCGTCTTTTTTCGTTTCACTTTTAAATAATTCTCTTAAAAATTTATTAAATTTTGTTAAACTCGAAACAACAATTTGATCAGTCTACTCGAAATTTTCCACACATGTTGCTTATCGACATTTCCAACGGCTACGGTCAAGCTCTGCACTTTTGTCATTTCTCGTGGTATCTTAATTGGTTTCAACACTGGACTATCATAAATTTTGCGGTGTCCCCCTGATTGCTGCACGAATCCTCCACTATTTCTGGTTCCATCCTACTAACCCAGTACTGCCCAGCAGCTCTATTAAGTGCCCCAAGGCAGTCATAGAGACTCAATTAGGTGTGACTAACCGAAGATTTATTCTATCGCTCAGTTCGCCGGATTCTTTTTGTTTCTTCCTTTCGACACCACGGAGTTGTGTTTTTCCAACCCGGGCATGGACGACGAAAAAAAAAACTTTCTGTTCGACTTTAATGACTTAAGTGGCCACAAAAGTGGCTTCAAATGTGACAGAATCCATCCCATCAGGCGGCCTTATAGTGATTAAACTCGTCTTTTTTTTCAAAGCGTTTTTTTTTTTTCGTTTTTCGGCATCTTCCTTTACGACATACTGCTATATGGAAATGTTCTTGTGGCAAAAGGCCATCACCCCATTTCGTAAAGTTTTCTCGTGGAAAATTAAATTGACCAGAGAGTCATAAACTTTGTTCAACGATGCAGAAAACATTTGACCCTGATTTAAATCAGCAGTTCGCTACGGTTGAGCTTTAAAGGTTTTCATGATGATGATGATCCTTCGTGTTATTCAACCCTCCCTTAAAGATTTTTCCAGAATATCCGACATTTACGAGATGGTCTCGGTTTCGTTTCGAGCGTGTCCATGGGGCAGATGTTTTCCCGTCTTCGTTTAGTTCTTCTTGATGGTAGCAAGGCGAACCGAGTGAAGTCAGTTACAAGTTTGGTTTGTGTGTTGACAAAACTTTAGGAAACTACAACAGAAGCAAGTTTGTTATATTCGTAGTAAAGTTAACTTTGTTAGGGAACAAGACGGCGGCAGTGGGAATGGTGTCTAACCGCCAAGTTAAATCGTTAGAAGTTTCGCACTAGTCGTAATGCTTGGCTGGGAAACACCAGAGTAGTTGAAGAGATTTCTAAGCGATTTCAAGGCTCGTACATCATGTTACTCAAGGGGAGAGCTATTCTTTATGTGATAAAAGTATATTTTGTATACACTATACTTTAAGCAGTTGAGCAATTTTGCATATGTAAGTATATTATTATCGAAATGTAAATATCTACGATTTCTTTGAACAAAATAAGCTCGAACAATACCAAAATTAACAAATTATCATCATTATCATAAATAGCGCTATAGCCCAAGTCAAGCCTTAGCTTCCTTTGTGCTTTGTTTCCAATTTGCTCGGTCCAATGTCCGCGTCCTTCGTGTCGAAAATTACATAAGCGGCTTACTGTCTTCGTCGATTGAAACCTTCCAGCGTTTTCACGATTTTCCAATAGGCCTTTTTCCTTCCGCCTTCCCTTCTTCTGTCCTCCAGTGGTTTGAGTTAATTTGCGCGCCATTCAAATAACTTTTCTTGAAGCTGAGTGCCCATTTTGTGTCTTCAAGCTATATTCTGACTATTTCATTGTTGCGTACAACAAATATCAGAAGAGAGCCCTAACATCATATTGCTACAGGGTATTTGTCAGATTTCTATCTCGTCATAGGTTTTGTATTGAATACCCACAATAAATGTTACAAAATTCCAACAGAAATGCCACAAAAAAAAAATGTTTGTCACCAAAATTGAGTGACAAAATTATACTAAATACATGTAACACACATTTGAGATTAAATTTTTTGCTAGAAATTTTTTCCGAGTTGCAATTGATGAAAAAAATATGACAGTGTCGGAGCACGGACATGTTACCTGCAAATTTCTGTGACAATAAGAAAACGGAAATTTCTTCAACATTACTTTTGTAATAAAATTTTGCAACAAATTTCTGAAAAATAAATTTCGAACCACTATTATGTGAAACATCGTTAGACAAACTCTGGATTATAATCCTCAAGAAAGACGTCGGTTAGAGTGTAACCAAATGTGTAATGCGAAGGTCGGGAGCTAAAATCCCGGTCGTCTTATAATTTCAGCACACTACTTTCGTGGTTACATTTTGTTCAGATAGAGGGTTGTGCGAAGGGCTAACATCCCTCTCACAATAAAAAGCATAACAGAATTATGATTGGGCGTAAAGCCCAATCATATGATACTCTAGATGAGATGAAAATGACTTTAATATACCCGAAAATATGTCATCTCAAATTCTTTCGAATAGTGAATAGAGACTTTTGCATGGGAGGTGGTAGAAGTAGAGGGGGAGGCTTGTATTTTTCGTATATGACACCGAACATGGCATGCAAAATGTAAAGTTTTTAGTTTTCATTATTTTTAAAGAAATTGGGCATAGTTTTCCTGAAATTGGAGCTTTTGTATGGGAGGTGGCAGAGGGAGTGAAGCATTTAAGATAATTTTGAAATTGCTTATTATCATCCTTATCACCATGCTTTGATTCAATTTCAAAGTCGATAGCTCTCATTAAATCGAAGAAGAAATGCTTTTCTTGAATTTATAATACAGATATTTGTATGGGAGGGGGTAGAAGGAGTCAAGCGGAGTTGATAATTTTTTCTAGCGTTTATTGCAATTATTAAAAAACAAATTCTGGCAAAATTATAAGTTTGTAATTTTTCTAGTTTTAATGGAAATCGATATAACATTTAACATTTAACAAAAATTATGCATTTGTGTGGGAGGGGGTAGAAGAAGTGTACGGATCAAAACAAATTTTTTTCCAGTTATTGATCTTTCTATTTGTATACTTTCTACAAAATATCAAGTTGATAGCGTTAAAAGTTTTGAAGAAAAATAATTTAATTTAAATTTCCAAATTTCGTGAAATTTGTATGGGAGGGGGTAGAACGAGTGAGGTGAAGTTGATAATTTTTTTAATACTGATTGCAATTATAATAAAATTAATTCTAACAAAAATTCGTTTTTATAACTTTGCTAATTTCAATGAAAATCGAAAAAATACATTTTTCAAAATTGTGCATTTGTATGGGAGGGGGTAGAAAGAGTGACGTGATCGAATTAATATTCAGTCACATTAATAACATCTATATCATTATACTTTGACCCAAATTTCAAGTTGATAGCTTAAATTGTTTCAAAGAAAAATCAATTTTTGAAAATTTCGCAATTTCGTGAAATGTATGGGAGGGGGTAGAAGGAGTGGGGGGATATGGCCCGTTCACGAACTTAAAGTTACTTTTTTGCTAAAAATGACACACAAAAATTTTTAGCACTATAGCTCAAAGCTTTCGAGAGTTATGCTGTAGACAGACGCACAGACGGACAGACGGACAGACAGCAACTCGGAGTCGAAGTTTTTGAGCGACAACAAATATTTCTGTACTCTTGGCGGCTCTGTGCGAGCATTATTTCTTAGCGTTACAAACGGTAAGGCAAACACAATATACTCTCAGATTTTATCTCGAGTATAAAAATGTTAATGAACTTGAAGGTCTAGAGGCCGAAGCACAATTTGTTATTAAATGGTGAGGCAAACACAATATACTCTCAGATTTCATCTAGAGTATAAAAATGTTAATGAACTTGAAGGTCTAGAGGCCGAAGCATAATTTGTTATTAAATGGTGAGCACAGGGCTAACGCGAGCATCTGGTACTGCATTGTACGGCAAGTCAGGGCTGAGGGCGTGGAAGGTGAGGATTTAGTCTTCGGAAAGACACCTTCCCAGAGCTGTGCTGAAAGGGAAGGCGGTAGGGGTTCACGTTGCCTATCGGTACATTATTAAGCATGCTTTGTCTCATTGAACATTGTCAGAACGTCATGTGAATTTGGACCTTCCACTCCCACCTACATACCTTCATCATACTGTGAGGACCTCAGAAAGTCTATTAATCGAGAATGGAATGGAGTGCTTCTTTTCATTAAAGTGGCGTCCAATGTGGGGCTTATGATTGAACCGGTCGGCAACGTGAACCCTTATTGTCTTCCTTTTTGTTCGCCTCCTTCATCACGGCTTTTCCCAACGAAATCTCCCCTATGGTTTGACTGGCCAGCAATCGTGTTGTGAGGTCCGAAAGGAGTTGGCAGCATTTAGTGCAGCATTTCGTTCCACTGATTTTAGCATTTCGGTCTTTTGATGATGTTTCTTCCCTCACACTCGATTCTAATATTCCGTTTTTACCTCGGTAAGACCAGCCCTGCTGTTCTCCATTCGCTATACGCAATCAGCCTAGTTCAGCTTTCGAGGTTTGATGAGAGTAGAGACTGTGGATCCTCAAATATGGTATACGATTTTTGATTGTATCGAATTCGCAATGCGCCTTTTTCTCTGACCGGTCCCAGGATTCTTCCTCTCGAAGGCATTAACCATTTTTTCTGATTCGCAGCTTCGTTTTTCTATGAACGTCCTTACATTTGATTATTGAAAGTTCTGAGCAGTAAGTCTTGTTTGCAACCATTATGCGTCTTTTGGATTCGTTGATTTCATTGCCGTCTTTGGAGAAGTTGGATCCTAGATATATAAAGTTGTCCCTATTTTCTATGTTATAGTCTGCTATCGATAGATTTTGACTGATTGGCATGTTTCTTTGTAATAAAAATAACTTTTGTTTTATTTTCGTTTATGCGTAGCCCTACTTCTAATACTGTCGTGTATAGAGTAACGAATTCTTCCAGCGTTCAGTTGTGATCGCGCATCTATGTCGTCTGCGTTAGCTTCTATATTCGATAATTTAAATAGTAGTGTTCCTCTAGTGTCAATGGAAAGTTTCATTTTGACATACCCAAACCCAGATTAAAAAAAGGATGTGGAAGGTCATCTTCTTGCTTCACTCCGGAGAGTGCTAGGAAGCTTGTTGTCATTTCATTCTGGATCCTTACTTGGCATGTTAAGTTTATTATTGAAAGCCCTCGGACGAGCTTCGCTGGTATTCTTAATAACCAGTCCTTTCTATTTAACGGATATGTAATGCATTTATGTCAATCATCAGGTAGTGTTTCAAGTGTCCAGATTTGCGACCCATCACTATTCAAAAATTCCGGCAGTATGTCGTCAATGCTTGGCGCCTTAATGTTTTTAAGTTTTTAAGGGTATCTTTCACTTCTTCTACTATTAAGAGGCTCAATATGTATTTGTCGCCAGCAGGTGCTTTGGCCAGGTTATCATTTAGAGTTGTAGTCGATGATTGATTCAAGCTAAGTAACAGTTGTCCCATCCCGTATTGCTAATTCGAAGTTAGGGTATAGCCCTAGAGGGTTGTGTTTTGGTCTTGTAATGCGTAGGTCGTGAGTTCAAATCCCGGTCGACGCAATATATAATTCCAGGACATTGCCTGCTTGGTCACCTCAATCTACGAAAATGAAAAATTCGTAGAAAGAGGGTTGTGCGAAGGACTAAAAACCCTTCCACAATAAGTGATGGAAAAATGTTAAGGAACCTGAATATCAGGAGGCCAAGGTCCGATTTGGGCTGTAGCGCCATTGTAGAAGAAGGAGTATTGCTAATTCAATCAATCAAATTCCTATTAAGACCCCTATAGGGGCATAGGACAGAAACAACTCACTTCCACAAGCCGCGATCCCGAGCATCGGCCTTTAGCTGTTTTCAGGACTTCTTTATTCCTCTGGCCTCCTGCTCAACTGCTCGCTACATGGTCGACCAACCCGACGTATTTCTTGAGGATTATAACCCAGAACCTGTTTAGCGATTTTTGGCTCTGATTTCCTCAAAGTATGACCGATCCACTGCCACTTCCGCCTTTGAATCTCAATGCCTATTTCAGTCTGGCCAGTTGTTCTCCAAAGTTCGTCGTTGGAGATCACTTCTGGCTTGAATATTCCTCAAATGCGTCGAAGGCATTGGTTCACGAAAGTTTATAGTTTCTTGGTTAGTCGAACGGTCACTTTACACGTAGTACAACCATATAACAACACAGATTTCAAGCATGCGTCAAAAACTCGCAGCTTCGTGCGAAGGAAGATCTTTCTTAACCTCTAGAAAGGGAAAGGATACCGAAGGCCTGACGAGCTTTATTCAGACGAGCCTCAATATCCTTTTCTGCTCCGCCGCCCATGCTGACAATGCTTCCGAGATAACAAATATCTTGCACCTCTTCCACATCTTGTCCGTTAAGAACAATGTCCGTTAAGAACAATTATCCGTAGGGTATTTGTTTGGCCGGTACAAGACGACCCTTTACGGAATCCAGCCTGATAAACTTCGAAAGTGCTCTCAACGACATCACTAATCCTATTGAGAATTACCTTAGCCATGACTTTCGATACTGCAGTAAGTAGACATATACCACGTCAACTGCCACAATTCCGAAGGTCGCTCTTCTTTAGAATTTTCACAAATTCAATTCAGTCGGATATCTTCGTTCATTTCCCAACTCAGGGAAGAGTGGGAGGAGTACCATATATCGGATGTTGTTTCCGGGTCCGCTTTGAGGAGTTTGGTTGGTACTCCGTCTACACCTTGGGCTTTCCTTCTCGCCATTGACCGAATATCGGAAACTATCTCTTCCTTATCTGGGGGATCGTCCCTAATATAGGATTGTTGCGTTTGGATGTTTGGTAGTTGTTCTGTTTCTGGAATATCTTCCTCTGACAAGATGTTTATAATATCAGAGAAGTATTCCTTCCATCGCCGCAACTGGTGTTCACTCATATTAAGGAGGGTTCCGTTGATATCTCTCACCAGGTGGTTGGCAGTGAAATTCCTGTAGGTCAACTGTTTCATGATTTTAAATAGTGAACCCATATCCCCATGGTAAGCTGCAGATTTTTCCATGTTTGACAGATCTTCAATGGCCTTTCTTGTTGCGACTAACAGCCTTTTTAAGTTGTATATGAGTATCGCGCTAGTTACGTCTTAGGTTGGGTGTTCGTTGGTTTACATCGGATTGAGAGATGATTGCCAATTTGGCTTCTATCCGATCGCTAACGTTGTCCCATGTGTCTTGCGACAGGGTTTCTCACCGGTTTGCACATATCCCACAGATTCTTCATCACTAGTTAGAAAAGTGGTTCTGTGTGCCTCCCAATTGGCGTCCAGTGTGAGCATTTCATATTTACCCAACGTTGATGACTTTTCGCGTAGAATGGTGGTGTACTCGCGCTTTGTGTTGGGGTCTCTAAATCTATCCACACTAAGCTTGCACTTCATTTGAAGAATTTGTGGTCGTCGGATAACTGCTGTGCGCAATCTCAAGCAGGCAACCATTAAGTGATAATATCTCCCCACGTCAGCTCCAGGCTTCGCTCGCACATCGAGGAGACATCATCTCCAGTAGCGACTTATAGCCAAATGGTCGATCTGGTTCTAAGTAACACCATCAGAGGAAATCCAAGATGTTTTATGGTGACTCTTGGAAAAAGGGTCTCTCCGATGACCATTTGCCGAGTACTACAAAACTCAACAAATAATTCGCCCTTTTTGGGTCTTTTAATCCAAGGTCGTGACGTGTCGACCGTAGGGTCACCATGCTTCCCCATGACGTGTTCTAGTCCAGTGTTGTCAGAGCCAACTTGGGCGTTCATATCTCCTGAGATAATAATAATGTCACCTCGTGGAGCACGATCGAAGGTGGCACTCAGTTGGCTTTAAAATTCCTCTTTGTCACCAGGTTTTGCGTTATTAGTTGGTGCGTAACACTGTAGAATTGTGACGTTTCTGACACTGGTCCTGAGCCTGACGACGTAATTCATATTCGAGATTGGTTCGCTGTTGAGACTGTTTCTCGCTCTCGGTGTAAGGACGACCGCCACGCCATTTTTGGCTTCACTCTTACGACCAACGACCGAATAGTGTTTCTGCTAGGGGTTCATTCTTCTCCTGAGCTTGTCCACCTGACCTCGCTCAAGCCCAAGATTTCGATGTTATAGTGCTCCATTTCATGGTCGATCACTGATTGGCGGTGCAAGGACCGAGTGACCGAGTGACCGAGAGCCCTTCTCCCGTCATTCAATGTTTGAACGTTCCAGAAGCCAATCATAGTCCGTTTTCGAATGCCAAAAGCCGTTACCGTAGAATCCGTCCGTATCCGAGGCGCTATATCCGTTTCTCGTATCAGTTAGGATTTAAGATCTCTGGTGATAAGCCCATGATCCAGTGAGTATCTATTTGCCATTTTTAGGGCAAGCAGGACTGGCTGTGAGTGAATTCTACTGCCCCCCATCCCACAGTGGGAGAGTTAGCTCAGGTCCATGGAGACGCTAAAAAAAGTTGTATTTATTCCAAGTGCTCACAGTTTTTCGTTGAAGGGTTTGAAGTTGATGATATGCTGTTTAAATGCTTTCTTCCACAATGGCGCTACTGCCCAAATCCGGTCTTGGGCATCGTAACCTTCAGGCTCTGTATCATTTTCACATGCTTTGCTGACGACAAATGCTACTCTATATTTACGCCTTTCCGATGGTTTTCCACTTTTAAAGATTGCGTACGACGTCCTGTTCGTTATTTCGTTGCCAAGCCGTTTAGTTTCCTGGAGTGCAACAGCTTAAATGTTGAATTTGTAAACTTGTGCCAGGAGTAATTTTAGTGCTTTAGGTTTGAGCAAGGATCGTACGTTCATGGTTTCTAAAAAGTGTTCAAGTTTTTGATTGCCGGGTCGTTTTTATTGAATTCGTCTAATCCAAGGCAAAGCATAAGGTTCCGTAATAAGTGTTGTTTTGTCGGGACAGGTTATTAGCTAATTGTTCAACCTACAACCTGGAGTATTAGGTTTGTGTATTTAACTGCACAGACATTGGTGGAGAATTTCAGCTAAATGGGATATGTTGGATGTTCTATCAGCTATGCCATGAGTCCAACTATATCCATTCTTAAACTACTTTCTGAGACGCACTGGAGTTTTTGGTCATTTAGGATGTCTACTTCCCTCCTCTTTGTTAAAACCAGGCTTGGAACTGTCTTCGGTGAAGTTAGCAAATTATCATGAACTAATCAATTATTCAATCATATTCCGAAGCCCAAATGAAAATCCAATTATAATTATAAATGAACATGGTTTTTAGGTTGTTGATTCAGTTGAAGAAATCTCGGTAGAGATCGAAATGCTCCGAAGCAATACAAGCTAGGAAAATTGAAATAATTATTCTATGGTCGTGTATAAACCTAACATAACCCTCAAGTTTATTTCCATTGAAAATTCCTTTCCAAAGCTATGAGAGTTATTTTTTTTTATCCGCAATCATAACCGAAGGTATTCAGTGCCAACCAGGAAGAACAATAACCAAATCCGATCACGTTTCCACTCAATTACCTGTTGAATTTGTTCATTTAAGAAATGATTTTGGTGGCGTCATGTTTGTCTGAAGTGACTTTCCCGTGTACCTATATCATCATCATCATCATCCCAGATTTATTCCAAAGGATGGCGACGACGAAAAAAAAAATTGGTCGTCGTCCCAGACATAGAAGTTTTCCGGCCCCCAAAGGGTATCGCATCAAAAACCAAACAAAAAGTCTTATTGGGTACGAGCAGAAATCTCCTAAAGGTAGAAGCCGAATAGCGATATCTATATACACCGACCCGACCAGACCCAGCCAGATACACATTTAACTCAGAATAAGGTATAGGTAGAGAACAAAAACGAGTCCTGGAGGAACGAATTTACCAAATTGATCCTGAAAGAAGTGGCGTAATCCTTGTTAATGCCCGGAATCGTACTCGGAATATCAATTGGATTCAAGATCCTTTTACGACGGATTTATTGAAAAAATAGGGAAGAGAAACTGAAGGAAAGAAGGCTTATGACCCAGATGAGAAATGAAGGATCTGTATTTTGATTACCTATCTGGTGATTTCACCGGAAGCCGAGAAGAAAGTGAATGATGAGCTTGTGTAAATGTTGGTGCTATTGAACTGAAACACATCCACTCTTTACAACATGCGTATCGTTAATTTTTAGTACATGTTTAGCCGTCGGGTTAATTTATGAACACGTCCTTATCCAGAAGATTGATTTAATCAAAAACCCACAGCCACTCGTAATGCATACATTCTCGCTCAAACAACTTTACAGACCATTTTCACGATAGTCCTAGATTTTCATTTTACTTTGTTTAAAATTAAATTTTTCATGCAAATCAATTCGCAGTGTTCTTTCGACGACTCGACTTGCATTAGATTCATAGAGTTCATAGGAAATTTTGACGAGAAACAAAAAGAGGATATTTCATATTCATGTGCAAGATACTTCCTTATTCAACGTACAACACAGCTTGTGTTCGTAAAACTTGAAATAGCTACGTACTTCGAGATTTTCCAAAAGCGAACAAGAAGGAGCGTTTCGAGTGTTAAAGAATGCATTAAAGATAAACTTGTTGATCCAGAAGAAGTGCAAAAATGAAAGAAAAAAATCAGAAAAATTATGCATTAGTGAAAAGTGCATGGGAAGGAAGTTGTGTATAATTTATTATTATGGTATTATTTTAATTTTAATATTTACAATCCCGTAGATTTTTCAAAATTTCCATAACAGATAAAACTCTTCTTTTCAATATGACAGAAAATAAATAAGGGAATGAATTTCATTGATATAGGGTAACTTTCATTTATCTATCTACAGAAGAACTTGCTGCTGCAACCACTGTCAAATGTTGTCGTAATTTAGACACAACGATTATTTACTCATGTTAGCCAAAATGATGCTATTCTGATATTTGGTGAAAATTGAAAATCGAAACGAACCCGTACTGTGCGTATTATTGGTAAAAATCGTGTAAATTAATTTTTGTAACAATAATGGTATATTGATTTAGCTTGTCAGAGATTTGGTTTGGTCTCTTTCCGTACCGCCAACACTATGTTTAATTCTTTTGTAATCAACCCCTAAGAGTTTTTGACTAAAGCTCCTTTTTGCAACCAATCTGTAGACACCAGTTGAACCATAAATTTTCAATGATCTTGGCGTCTGTACTGCCATACAAGAAGAACATTTAAGACACAGTATTGATATTCTTCAACATTTGCAACAAATACCGCTCAGGTCATCTAAATTTCAGTATAATCTCACTATTAAAACAAGAGTCCTTAATATGAAGGGCAAATTACATCCTTGGAATTCACTCAAAATGCACAAATTTACTTTAATTTAAGTAGGCATGTCGAGATGGGTTAAGCAGCAATCATTTCGATGGCAAGGGTGGCCAAAACAGTTGTGGCCATGAAATGCTCGAACAACAACCCAAAAGCAGGACTCCACTGTGGAAAGTGGAAAATGACGACACTTCTATACGTATATAAACGTTATGCTGTCTGTGCCGACTCAAGGAACACACAACGAACGTCAACCCCATTTAGTTAATGGATATTATAAATTTAGACTAAACTGAGTGGTATTTATTGTGGGGCTCCCGAAATCGTAGAGAAAAGGACTTCGCTTCATATAGAGTCAACCCTTCTAGCATTTTTCGGATGAGAGCTCAAGTATACGACAAGACGACGGCTACAGGCAAGGACATGGAATGGAAGAAAATTTTTAATAGGCCAAGCTCCACCGTAAAAGAAAAGAGTAAATTTTCCAAGTCGGGCGAAATGAGTGTCGGAGGATCATAAATTCACGGGAGTAATGTTTTGTCGGGTCAGGTTTGTTATGGCCATGCTTTGGAATTACATAGTTGAATATTAAGCGGGTAAATACAGGTGTGATTTTTTAAGGTTTTCTTTTTTTTGTGGACAATGTAAATTAATAGGATTAAGGAAAGCAAATTTAATTAATATCATCTGTATATTTTTAATACTTAGTCTTGAGAGTGAAACAAGTTTCATGAAGGGACAAATTTTAAGTATCTTATTTTTCCAGTTTTAATGGAAATCGATATAATGCATTTACCAAAACTATGCATTTGTATGGGAGGAGGTGGAAAGAGTATAAGGATCGAAACAAATTTTTTTTGAATTATTGATATGTGTATATTGCTATACATTGGTCAAATTTTCAAGTTGATAGCTTTCAATGTTTCGTAAATAAATAAATATTTTAAATAAAATTTTATGAAATTTGTATGGGAGGGATTAGAAGAGGGGAGGGGAAGTTGATAGTTTTTTTGAAAATAGATTACTGCTTATAAAAATAATTCTGCCAAAAATTTGTAATTTTAGCTTTGCTAGTTTCAATAAAAATCGAAGAAATGTATTTTTCAGAATTGTACTTTTGTATGGGAGGTGGAAGAAGGAGAGAGGGGATCAGATCAATGTTTTTTTTTCATCAATGATATTCACTTCAATTTCCAAGTCGATAACTTGAATAGTTTAGATTGAGAATGAGCGTTCGAAAGACCGTTCTGTTTTTGGAATCGTTGTGATCTGGCGTCCCTCAAGGTTCAGTTTTATCTACTACTTTATTTCTTATATTCATCAAGGCTGACTCAGAATCCAATTCCCTGTTTTGCAAATGACAGTAATCTTGATAATACTTACAAATTTAACTTTCAGGCAGATTCACGTAAATATTCTGTAGCTTCTAAAGGCAACAAGATATTTGGTTTATCTAAGAATTGAGTGAAACGGCATTAAAATTTTTCAAATAGAAGTTAAAAGATAATTTAACATCAAAAATAATACCGAGATCTTTAAATTCATCTGTTCTTAATACAGCTATATCATTCATTTTATACTCGCAGGATATTGGATTAGCACATCTATTGGCTGAGAAAATTTTGCATTTGGGGAGACTAAGGGTCTGAAAATTTCCTTTATACCAAATCTAAAATGCAAATCTTGTTGAAGTTCATTCCAGTTTTCTGTAATGGCAATTTCGGAGAACATTTTCATATCAGCAACAGACATTTTAAAGATTTTAAAATCGAAGAAGCAAAAACAGCAGTGGTCCCAAATATCTTCCTTGAGGTGCACTCGAAACCACATTGAAATTCAAAGTGTTAAAATTCCCAATTCTCACAAATTGATTTCTAATAGTTAGGTAAGATGATGATCCACAAAAGAACCCAAGGGTCTGTATTTTTCGAACAAGAAGTTAAACTTGATCGAAATCCTTTTGGAAGTCTGTGAGGAGCACATTCACCTGAAATCCATTTTCAACGGAGTTATTGAAATATTTGGTAATAAGAGCATAGTCTGAAGCAGTTGATCGATCTCTAACAAAGCCATATTGCTCATTCGCTATAAATATTCTTTGATCCAGAAATAAAGTTGATCTTTTATATTGTCAGTCCCACAAATATTCGTTATAATGAGGTTTCATTGTACTACCCAAAATTCTTATAAGTATGGTCTGAGTCAATTTCGATAGCTATAATATTTTTGAGTAGAAAAGGCTTTCTTTAAATTTCTACAAAATCGAGTAATTCACATGGAAGGGTATAAGAGCAGCCCGGAGAAGCTGATACATATTTTTTTTTTTTTAAAGTATGAGTATATTGCAATTTCATAGAATAAATTCTTGTAAAATTTCAAATCGATATAATGTATTCTCCAAAATTTTGTTGAATGGAGCGGATTATAATAAATTTTTTCGAAGTTATTGGCCTTTTGGTTCAATTTTCAAGTCGATAATTTCGATAGTATTTAGATTTAAAAATTTCGTGAAATTTGTACGGGAGAAATTAAAAGGAATTTGGTGATTTTGCCTATTTATGAACTTAAAGCTAATTTTTGCGATAAAATGTGTTTGAGAGTTATTTAGTAGATATAGACGAATGCGACGGTTTTAAGTTACAATCAACATTTCAGCACCCTTGGCGAATCTATTGGGGCTTTATTTCTAAGCATTACATATCGTCTTGGAGCAATATTCTCTCAGATTTCATCAAGAGTATAGATCTGAGTTGTTTAAGAAATGTAAATGTTTCTGAAGTGTTTCTTCGTAGAACAAATTTGAATTTCGACACTAAACTATTTTATCAGTAAAGTTTGTTCACAGTTCGTTTCTAACATACTTCGAATGCAAGCAAATCCTACATTGCTGACGGGAATCGATTAATGAAAAATGCGCCCCATTGATTTCCCTTTGAAATGATTCACTTGTTCTCCTCGAAGGAACGAAGAAAATAACACACACATGTATCGCAAATATTATATCGTAGAATATTTTGGTCGTATAGCAAGGTTACAAACGATTTAAATTTTAATTTAGTCGTCGCGTCCTTAAGCATTGGAATTGTTTTATTTCAATTCCACCCTTAAGGCGAATACTCGGAAAATTTTCATTGCTTTTCGGGAAGGCGTTTTCAACCGAATCACTTTGCATGCAAATTCTGTCAGGATCTTTGGCTTAAAATCAATATGTAGAGCAGCTCAATTGGTCGCCATATCAAAGATAGCTTTGGATCCTTCGAGCATTTGTGCAAAGTTTTCCGGGATTTGTCGAAGACGTATGAATCGAGTGAATAAATTTTATGGTCTTTATTTTAAATTTGAAAGAAATAAGCATGCATAATTAAAATCGGCTTTGTAAACGATGCAATTCGCGTACAATACGTATGATACATAGACATAAGGGGGAAATGGAAATATTTCGAAATCAAATGCTTAATAAACTGCCAACAAGTCGGGCGAAACTTTATTATTCTTGGGACAGGTTGCGGATGCGTGGAAAGTCAATATGCAGGTTAGAGTGGTTTGGGAAGCCTAAGTGAAAGGGGGTTCTTGGGTAGGGCTGTTGTCAATTTAACGCTTTGCTGTAACGTTCAAAAGCTCCAGTACATATAATCATTCTCTGTATACATAGAATGTCAGTTTCATAGACGAAGTTGCATAGATTTTTCATAAGATTCGGTGCATTTTATATTCACGAAACCAAATATTTGTATGGGAGATAGGGGAATTGTAAAATTTGTGACACACTTTTATTTCATTTCTCTTGTAAGGTGCTCGTACAAAATTTCAAGTTCGTAACTTTAAATTGGTTGGTTATCAGTTGATTTAATGAAATTGGTCGAAATCATACTTTTGTATGGGAGGGGGTAGAAGGGCAAGCGCAATTTCAAAACTTTTAACGCAATTCCATTTGAACTATTTTGATAAGATTTTATGCAAAATTTCAAATTGATAGCTTATAGTAGTTAGGTGATAATTGATTTCTCATAAATGGTCGAAAAAATAATTTTGTGTGGAATGGGGACGAAGTTTTTAAAGTTTTCAACCAGTTAATATTTCGTATACTTAGGGATTTTTTTTAAATGCATTTTGCAAATTTTCAAGTTTCTACCTTAAAATTTCATTCAAAAATTTTCAGTTTATGTGTTTTTTTCATAAGACCAGGCGGGTCGGTGCATAACAATTGTGGAATTTTTATTTTTTTTCTGTATGTATAATAAATAGATGTATCCACGTAGAAAATTTAAACTTTGTATCTTTTACCAGAGCCCTTAAAAAATTACTCAACATTTTCGACATTTTTCGTTACCACCTACCTCCCCTTACATCGCCCGACGTAAAATGTTTACCAAAATTAAAAACTATGTAGTTCTACAATTTTACAAAATTTGAATTTGATATCTGCACTCAGTTTAGAATTATAACGGTTTGAAATTTTGGAAAGTATACCATTTTACTTTATTATTATAATAATAAAGTATTGTGATCGACACAAGAAAAAAAAAAAAAATTTGCTACCCTGAAATTTTTTTTTTTCGCGTTTCGTGACTAAATTAGCCTAAAAATGCAAAAAAAAAATCCGTCTGTCTGTACGCCGTCCGCCGTACGCCGTACGCCGACGTGTACGCTCAGCGCACATTAACTCCCAAACCCTTCGAGATAGAAAGTTCATTTTTGGGGAGATTGTAGATAATTGCGGATCTCAGGCGGATACCCATTTTGGGGGGTGTACGGGTTCCAGGGGAGGCGGGGGGAGCGCTTAAACCGAAAAATACGAATTCAAATATCTCAACCATGGTAACAGCTAGGAAGCTAAAACTCAACATACGTATAGAAGAGTTTGTGGGACAACTTTTAAAAATAATTTAATTTTTTTATCCATTGGGGTGCGAAAAGGGGAGGCTTAGAACCAATTGTCGGCCGAATTTTTTTTTCAAATGATTATATCTTCGAAATTACTTATCATAAAAAATTCATATTTTGAGATCGTTAAGGTGGCATATAGTTCTATTGAAATCAGCTTAGAAAGTGGCTAATTATTTTAAGGGGGAGGGTCAGGGGGGGTGCAAAGAAAAACACTTAAAAATTAATATCTCAACTATCTCTTAAGGTATGTAAGTGAAACTTAAAACGTATATTAAGCTATACTAGGCCAATACAAAAAAAATATAACATGTTGAAATAATAGTAGTGGGGGGAAATGGGGAGCATTTCAAAAATGGCGCACTTTTCAAAATTACAAATCCTTATATCTCAAAAAATAGTACAGATATCAAATCAAAAATTTGTCAGATTGTAGAACTATATAATAATTAATTTTGGTGAAAATTTTAAGATAGGAGGTGTAAGGGGAGGGAGGTGATAAGCAAAAATGTTGAAAACTTTGAGTGATTTTTTTAGGGCTCTGGTGAAAGATACAAAGTTAAAATTTTGCATGTGAATACCTATATTTAATGTACATAGAACAATAATAATAACTTGATCCATATTTATTATAAACCGACCCCCCCGGTCTAACGTGCGCGATGTTTCATGTGCATTGAAAAAAACACATAAACTGAAAATTTTTGAGTGAAATTTTAAGGTAGAAACTTGAAAATTTGGGAAATGCATTTAAAAAAAATTCCTAAATATACGAAATATTAACTGGTCGAAAACTTTTAACACTTCTACCCCCTCCCATACAAAATTATTTTTTCTACCATTTTCAAGAAATCAATTATCACCTAACTATTAAAAGCTATCAATTTGAAATTTTGCACAACAACTTACAAAAATAATTAAAATGAAATTGCGTTAAAAGTTTTAAAATCGCGCTTGCCCTTCTATCCCCTCCCATACAAAAGTATGATTTCGACTAATTTCATTAAATCAACTAATAACCAACAAATTAAAAGCTAGGAACTTGAAATTTCGAACGAGCATCTTACAATTAAAATGGAAGAAAATTGCATCACAAGTCTTACGATTTCCCTACCTCCTCTACCCCCTCCCATACAAAATTATTTTTTCGAGCATTTTTAAGAAATCAGTTATCAGCTAACTCTTAAAAGCTATCAATTTTAAATTTGGCATAAAACTTACAAAAATGATTCAAATGAAGTTGCTTTAAAAGTTTTGAAATCGCGCTTGCGCTTCTACCACCTCCCATACAAAACTATGATTTCGACCAATTTCATTAAATCAACTAATAACCAACAAACTAAAAGCTACGAACTTGAAATTCTATACAAGCACCTTACAAAAGACGCAAAATAAAACTGCGTATCAAATTTTACGATTCCCTTATATTCTCTACCCCCTCCCACACAAATGTTCGGTTTCATGAATGTAAAATACACCGAATTTTACGAAAATTCTATGCAACTTCGTCTATGAAACACAGTCTATACAGAGAATATTGGACGTGATTCAAGCTATTAATTAAAAAGCTATTAACATCCACCCACCCTTACTATTACCCCTACTCCTCCCCTCATAAAAACCCAAACTTACAGAAACGAATGAAATATTGTTAACAGTCCTGCCCAAGAACTCCCTTTCACTTAGCCTTCCCTAACCACTCTAACCTTCATATTGACTTTCCACTCATCCGCAACTTGTCCCAAGAATAATAAAGTTTCGCCCGACTTGTTGGCAGTTTATTTTAAATGCTCCTCATTTCCCCCACTACTATTTTGTCCAAATGTTAAATTTTTCTCGTATTTTTCTAGTATAGCTTAATATAGGGTCTAAGTTTCTATAACATACATATCAGAAGGTGACTGATATTTCGCAAAGGGGTGCTTTAGTTTTGTCCAATACTGTAGCTTGATAAATAGTCGAGATATTGATTTTTAAGTTTTTTTCTTTGCACCCCCCCCTGACCCTTCCCCTTACAATAATTATCTATTGTCTAAACTGATTCTAGTAGATCTATGTGCCACTTTAGTTGTCCTTAAATATTAATTTTTGATGGTACGTAATTTGAAAGATATAATCATTTGAAAAAAAAATTCGGCCGACAATTGGTTTTAACCCCCCCTTTTTGCACCTCAATGGATAAACAAATTAAATTATTTTTAAAAGTTGTCCTACAAATTCCTCTAAATGTATGATGATTTTTAGCTTCCTAGCTATAACCATGGCTGAGATATTTGAATTCATATTATTCGATTTAAGCGCCTCCTCCTTAACCCGTACACCCCCCAGAATGGGTATCAGTCTGAGATCCGCAACAATATACAATTCCCCCAAAAATGAACTTTCTATCTTGAAGGGTTTGGGAGTTAATGTGCGCTGAGCATACACGTCGGCGTACGGCGTCCAAACAGACTGATTTTTTATTTTGCATTTTTAGGCTATTTTAGTCATGAAACGCGAAAAACCAAAATTTCAGGGTAGTAAATTTTTTTTTCCAAGTCGATTACAATACTTCATTATTAAAATAATAAAGTAAAACTGGTTATATATATTTATAATGCTAGGGGTAGCATATTGATCTACAATGCGAAGGTCGTGTTCAAATACCGATCGACGTATACCTATACATACGCTGCCTGCTTGGGTGTACTTTGGTAACCTAAAACTTCAAAAATGAAAAAAAATCGTAGATAGAGGGTTATGCGCAGCAACACTACCACAATAAATAGTAGAAAATGTTAAAGAATCTGAAGGTTATAAGGCCAAGGTCCGATTTGTTCTGTAGTGCCATTATTAAACAAGATATTTATAGTGCCACAACAAATGTATTATTTTAATTAAAAATTATTTTTATAGTTTCTGTCTGTTATTTACTTATAAATAGCTATAAGTAAGTTTTTTGCTAGCTAGGGTGTAGCCTAGTGGGTAGCATGTTGGTCTTGTAATGCGAAGGTCGTGAATTCAAATCCCGGTCGGCGCAATATATAATTCCAACACATTGCCTGCTTGGATATACCTTGGTTACCGCATTCTACGAAAATGAAAAATTCGTAGAAAGAGGGTTGTGCGAAGGGCTAACAACCTTTCCACAATAAGTAATTAAAATGTTAAGGAACCTGCATGTCAGGAGGCCAAGGTCCGATTTGAGCTGTAGCGCCATTGTAGAAGTAGAAGAAGTTTTTTGCTTTATTGTAACAATAAATAAGCAGAAACAAAGGTTTTTAAAAAATTCCTGCCTGTCTGTCTGTCTTTCCGGCTTTCACGCAAAAACGGCTGAACCGATTGTAATGAAACTTTCACACTTTATTAGGTATACACCGAGTTGTAGTCTACTTGTGGTCTTATTTCAACATTCCCACGCCTTCTACCACCTCCCATACAAAATTACTCTTTTTCAATAAAATATAATAATACAATTTTTTGAATACCATAGAAGCGAATAATTTGTAATTTTGAATATATAATTTTTATCATAATTTTGATCTGTATAAAAATTATTTCAATCTCTGCACTCTTTCTATCACCTCCCATACAAACTGCATTTTTACATGAAATAGTATAAACCAATTTGCTCAGGACGTGTAACATTTATCGAGCTACACTCAGAGAAAAAAATTACTATATTAACGAAAAACTACAGTAAAATCAATGAAATTTTACATTCCATACGAGCCTATGCGAACTTTTATTCATTGTAAGAAATTATTTTCTTTAAAATAATAAAAACTTTTTTTAATTCAAATAAAGTATATTTTCATTGAAGTAAGAAAATATTTTATTGTTCAGAAAAAAAAAATGGATTGTGATTGGGAAGGTAGGGGGAAGGCAAGGAGTGAGAACGGACTGTATCGAGTGAAGAAGCTGGTATGTTTTTCCATTTGTACTGACTGCTACTGCCAAATATTTGCAGATGCTATGGGGGAAACTGAATGATAGAAAGTGAACAGAAACCAATGTTTTGTTTTTACATCGTTAGAATAATTTTTCATTATCAGCAGCAACTGAAAAATTCGTACTTAAAAATCTACTGGAGTGGGAATCGAACCTGCGACCTATATGACTATGAAGCGAGCACGCTGCCCACTACACCATGTATCATTTTCTTAAATAGGCATGTTTAAAGTGACATGTTTCTTCTTTCACACACAAAAAGGGCGAACTTGGATGATATTTAATGAAATTCTTGTTGTTAAAATAATGTAGCATTTACAAAACTTATTTTCGTTGCAGTTAAGACTTTTTTCATAAATTGTATGAAATTATTATTCAATTAGAGAAAAATTTGTTTCTTTCTATGAAAAATGCAGTATTGTCAAATTAAAGACGGTTTTTCATTAATTCTAAGTAATTAATTTTTCTGAGTGTATATGATCTCAAATCACGGTGTTGATTTGATCACGAGCTTGTCTCATACAAATAAGAGCATCATGGTTTCATTCTTCATAATTTATGGTGGTGATTCCAACAAAATACAAAGAGCATTGTGTTCAAAGAGCCAATAAACTATACAGATTACATATCTCACATAAAGTATTACTAACCACATTCTCAAAAATTACTTTTTTTGCGATTCTTACGCGGACAAAGTCGCGGGTGATTGCTAGTAAGTAAATAAAAAAAGACTCTTAATATCAGGAGACCGAGCCCGATTTGGGTTGCATTACCATTGTATATATAAGCGTGGAAGTTTAATTGTCGTTGGACTGGTGCGTACGTTTTCGAATATTCGAAACGAATCTCCATTCAAAATTACATACAGTCAATTGTGATGTCTCCAAGGAAGAAATTGTGAAAAATAAATTCGGCCGGATCGAAAAATATCTCGGTGGTATCGATATTTTTGTGAACAACGCTGGAATAATACGGCGAGGTATTAAATCAATTAATGTCAATAATACGCAACCCTTTAGAGAAATTTTGGATACCAAAGTCATGGTAGTAGTGTATTGCATGCGGGGGGCATTTAATTTGATTATAAAATGCAATTTCGATGGACATATTGTTGTCAAGTTCCGAATTCTCTCTTATTCGGTGTACAATTTAGCACGCATTTAGTATGATATTATTATAATTATCCATCATCACAATTTTCAGTTACACAGCTATGGTTGAAACATACAGACCAGACTGTAACCAAAGTGAAGAGGTCTTTTTTTTAATTATATTTCACATAAATCGCTTTGCAGTTTTCACTTGAGACTTTTTTTCGCACAAATTATCGCATTCCAGTCTTGAACCTTTCGCTTTCCAAACATCGACTGACCCGTCGACAGTTCAACCCAAACTGACTCTTCACCAAAAACGCTCGCCTTTGTATATCTTGCCGGTCGAATCATTTCTTTCTTGTCCGAGTTATTCCCTTGTCGTACGATCGCCGCAGCCGCTTCTAAAAATCTCGTCCGAATCATTTCCCTGTCGCTTCAATCATTTACTTTCGGCCGGGGAAGAGCTCGCAGGTGTTCTTTTTTGAGTACAGAATTGTTTGTTTCTCGGCTGCTCGCTGTTAGTTGCTTCCACGAAGCATTCCTTTGTCGTGCGAGTGTTATCACTCGTAATCTTAAAATACTGAATTGTACGAGAAAAAGATACAGTGCGTTGGATATGGATTGACTCCTGGAACGTGAACAAGTCTTGCCGATAACCTTAGACCGATGCTCAGGGTCGCGCTCAGTGGAAGAGAACTTTTCCTTTTTTTTTCTAAAGTGTTTTAACAGGGAATGGATTGATTGATTATTCAATCGTCACGTAAGGAAAATTCCGACTTACGCTTCCGCGCTTAAACAAGAAATCGAGTAATCTAAAAATCGCGAAATACAGCTAATTACCTTTATCTATTATTATAAGAGTACTGGCTCTTTATACGATCGTAACAAATTCCTTCGTCACAGAAAAGAATTCGTTTGGCTTAACCGTTTTCTATACCGACAGTATTCCATTTGGACTTAGTCGAATTAAAGATGAAATGTAATAGTAAATCGTTTTGGGTGTTCTTCAACTCGACACACAAGTTCTCATTGCAGCTAAATTCCATGGAGTTTCAAGGAGTTGTCTCGAGCTCAACTGAAAAAAGTTGTAAACTGTGTGTATCTTTTTTCAATCTGTTTAAAAATCAACCCTAATAGTTGAAACGAATCTTTCAGAAAAATTCCAGAGCTTGGTAACACACTAACAGTATTGAAGACGATATTCTAGGTGCTCTATGTAATTTGATCATTGAATTGCAGTTATATTTTGAAAATTTGTTAACTTTTATTTTCAATACGTTCGGTATTTTGTTGGAATCTTGGATACTCTCAAGCCTGGTCGCAGACATATTTTTGAAAATTATATATCATTGTCTAAACTGTTCTTCCTACTTAAATAATTCGAAAGCATAGTTAAGAGGGTTCAATATTTGCCTTTTTTCAGTTTTTTAGGAACACAGAACTCGGGAATGGTTCAACCGATTTTTTTCAAATTTCGACAAATGATTCTTGACGATATTGTCATACCCTGACGGGAACTTTTGGCAAAATAGTGCTTTGGGAATCTATATAAATATAATTGTAGTGTCTGTCTGTTATTTGTTTAGAAATGGCTATAAGTTAGTTTTTTGCTTTATTTTAGCAATAACTAAGCAGAAACACGCGTTTTTTAAATTCTTCTCTGTCTGTCTGTCTGTCCGGCTTTCACGCAAAAACAGCACAACGGATTGTTACGAAACTTTCACAGTTTACTAGGTATGCTTTGGGATGTAACCTGCTTTTGGTTTTATGTCACTCGCCTCACGCCTTCTACCCCCTCCCATACAAAGTGACTCATTTTCAAAATATATATTAGTCAAATTTTCTTGGAAACTATAAAAGTTATTGAATTGAAACTTAGAATATATTATTTCCATTACAAATGCAATCTTTTGGTAGACGAGGTTTTTAAATTTCCTTACTCCTTCCACCACCTCCCATACAGACTGCACTTTTTCATGAAATACTATACACCAATTTTCTCAATACGTATAGCTTTCATCGCGCTAAAATTTTGTATAGAATCCTTAATGAGCATTATTATTAATATCGGGAAAAATTTAACTGATTAGCTTCACTCCTTCTACCCCTCCCATACAATGTGACACAATTCAACAACTTTTCAAAAATTCGATTTTCTTCAAAAGTTTGAACGTTACGGATCTAATACGAATATTTAAAATATATCAATTTAATTATGATTATAGTTGTTTGTCGAAAAATCATTTTCTGGAGAAGCGTTAGAAAGAACCGGGACCGACTCTAATCGCTTCAAACTCTTTAGATTAAAAATTAAAAATAAAATATTTCTAATTGGAATTTTGAAACGGGACAAGTTGCAAAATGTGCAGAAAGGGTTGTAGAATTTTTTAAGCTAATAAAATTTTTTTTTCATTTTTTTCATGATTTTCAAGTATTGAACCCCCCTAAGGATGGGGGCTGCAGAATTCACCCACAGCCAGTCCTGCTTGCCCTAAAAGTGGCAAATGGACACTCACTGGATCATAGGCTTATCGCCCGTGATCTTAAGACCTAACTGATACGAGAAATGGATACAGTGCCTCGGATACGGACTGATTCTACGGTAACGACTTTTGGCATTCGAAAACGGACTATGATTGGCTTAACAAGTCCTGGCAACAGCTTAAGGTCGACGCTCAGGATCGCGCCTTGTGAAAGAGAGTTGTTTCTGTCCTATAGGTGCATAGGGGGTCTTAACAGGAATTTGATTGATTGATTGATAGTTAAGGAAAAGCTGTTTTTATACTCTAGATGAAATATGAGGGTAAATTTTGTTTGTCTTACCTTTTCTAACGCTAAGAAATAATGGTCGCACAGAACCACCAAGGGTACAGAAATATTTGAAGTAAATTTGTTGTATGTTATTTTTAGCAAAAAAGAAACTTTAAGTTCGCGAACGGACTACCTGCCCTCTCCCCCCCCAATTCTTCTATTGCTTCATTTGTTTTCAATTATAATTTATTTTATAAAACATATCTATGAAAAACATTTGACATAGAATCATAATATCTCTTTATTCAACACGCCCAAGAATATTACATTGACTCTCCAATAGGCTTGATAATCAACTCATGTATCTGAAATTATCAAAAAAGAAAATTAATAAATTTTTTCAGGTAGTTTATTATTTTCGATTATCTTACTTGGACATTTGGAGGTGTTCCAATTACGTATAAAATAGCATTTGAAACATCCTCCGATTTCAGTGCTGGCCAATTGAGACTTTCAAAAATTTCTTTTGGTATAAGTTCAGTATGAACCAGTCCCGGACTAATGCTCTGTAATCATGAAATAAATTTCGATTTAATAACCCAAAACTCAATTCTAACTTTAAAATAAATAAATATCACCATGCGATAAGATAAGCCTCGATTTGAACTTGAATGACCCAAAAAAAAAAACTTCACTTACACTGATCTTAACTTTAGTTCCGGCGTTTGCGAACTCCTGCCTGTATGTTTCAACCATAGCTGTTATTGCGAATTTCGACGGTGGATACATATTGCTAGATTGTCCGCCCGATAGAGCAGAATTCGGCACTTGATGACCAACAATGCTATTTAAGATGACAACGTGTCCATCAACATTTCGTTTTTTCATCGAATTAAATGCCTCACGAACGCAATACATTACTGCCAATACGTTAGTGTCCAGAATTTCTCTGATGGGTTGCGTATTATTGGGACTGACTAGACTAACGCCTAATCGAACTATTCCTGCATTATTCACTAGAATATCAGTTCCACCGAGATTCTTTTCGATCCAGCTGAATGCATTTTTTACATCTTCTTCAACGGATACGTCGCACTTGATTACATGCAAGTTTGATTGTAGATTTGCGGGAAGTGTGTTTCGAATTTCGCGAATAAGTTCATCACGACGCGCCAGTCCTACCACAATCAACCCTACACGCACTAAATCCTTTACAACTGCAGCTCCAATACCGGAACTAGCGCCTGTAACAACGGCTACTTTACCACTCCAACGTTCCATTTTCTTAATTTAACGACTGAACTCTTGGACAGCTTAGAGCCAAATAAAATTTATATTAGTCGGAAAGAAAAAATTAAATCTTATTAAAGATTAGTTACAAATCCCGGAATTTATTTTACTGTTATCAGTTATATAATACAAATTAATTCCTTAAAGATACTAACTAAATACTATTTTGTTAGTGCTTGTAGTCGAAAATTGACGTTTTTTGTTGTTATTTCCAAGAAGTTAAAAAAAATGATTAGAAGCTACATATTTAAATAATCAGTTTGTCTAGTAGACGCCTATTCATACATTCTCGCGAGTTATCAATAAATTTTATGATTTCTGGCATGAATATTTTTAAATTACTCAAATTAGCTTATATTGTCCAGAAGAGCATTCAGAATTAATGACTTGGAGATTCTTTTACAAGGTGCATTTTGCTCGAAAAGTTGATGGTACGAGTATCTAAAAAACATAAGAGTGCATAAGACATGTAACTTCTTAAATAATTATTGAAATTATGGTGAAAACATAGCAGAACTACGATATTCTCGATGGAAAAAATTGTTTTTACGCGTTTCGCCAAACTGTGACTTTTATATGGAAGGGGGCAGAAGGGGATGGTTATTTCAATAATTTCTGCAAAAGTGTAGAAATAACTTATAGATAAAAAACAGCATCTACGCTTTTTAAGAAAATTGACACGTTACAAAGTTGTACAATTGTGCCGTTTGGAATGGGAGATGATTGAATGAGTGTCGATATTGAACTTATTTTTTCACATCTCACTACAGATACTGGCAGATTGCTTTTTATTAAATTTTAGCACCAAAGCTATGATAAGTACTGAAAAGATTGGTTTATTGTGTATCGTGAAATAGTGCAGTTTGCATTGGAGAGGGTAGAAGGAGTGGGAGAATTTCAAATATCTTAATAAAATTAAACAATTTCATTGAAAAAGTGTTAACTTCCAAATTTCAAAGCACGAGCTCTGATATATTCAAAGAGAATCGAAATATTACAAAGTTGTGAAATCGTTTCATTTTAAAGGGGTGGTGCGATCAATCTAATTTTTTCCCATATTTCCACTATAATTGCTATCAAAATACTTCGCACAAAATTTGAGCTCCTTTAGTTTTATAGATACTGAAAAAAAAGTTTCAATAGAAGGTGGTAGAAGGAGTAAGGCGATTTTAATTTCTTTAGAGAAGCAAATATATTTAAAAAAAACTGCCAACGATTCGGGCGCAACTTTATTATTTTTGGGACAAGTTAAGGATGCATGAAAAGTCAATATGCAAGTTTGAGTGGTTAAGTAAGACTAAATGGAACCCCCTTTCACAAGTGAAACCACATTTAGTGCAGGGCTGCGGTCAAGATTAATAGCTCCAGTCAATCAATCAATCAAATTCCTGTTAAGACCCCCTATAGAGGCATAGGACAGAAACAACTCTCTTCCACAAGGCGCGATCCTGAGCATCGGCCTTAAGCTGTTGCCAGGACTTGTTTATTCCTCCAGCTCCAGTACATGTAATCAATATTTCATACGTTTGTTCAAGTTTGGGCTCTTATGATGAGAGGGGGGAGGGGTGATATTAAGGGTGGGTGAATGTCAATAATATTTTAATTGATTGCTTCAATTACGTCCAATATCAGTTAGAATTTTCATAAAATTTGGTGTTCACTACATTCACGAAACCAATCATTTGTATGGGAGGGGGTAGAGGTAAGGTAATCGTAAGATAATGATGTAGTTTTATTTCGTTGCTATTGTAAGCTGCTCGTACAAAATTTCAAGTTCGTAGCTTTAAGTTTGTTGGTTAGTAGTTGATTTGTTTAAATTGGTTTAAATCATACTTTTGTGTGGGAGGGGGAAGAATGGTAAGTGCGATTTCAAAACTTTTTGACGTAGTTTCGTTTCAATTATCTTTAAAAGTTTTTGTGGAAAATTTTAAATTGATAGCTTTTAATAGTTAGGTGATAATCGGTTTTCAAAAAATAAAAAAAATAATGTTGTATGGGAGGGGGTAGAAGTTTTAAAGGTATTCAAACAGTTAATATTTCATTCTTTTAGGGATTTTTTAAAAATGCATTTTGCTAATTTCCAAGATTTTACCTTAAAATTTCGTTCAAAAATTTTCTGCTTATGTTTTTTTCCATGGCACATGAAACACCTTGTGCACATTAGACTAAGGGAGTCGGTGCATAACAATTGTGAAGTTTTTATTACTTTTTCTTTATGTACAACAAATAGATGTATCAACATGGAAAATTTAAACTTTGTATCCATATTATGTTACGGGATGAAAGAAGCCTTCATCCCGCTTCAGATAATGGGGATTTCTTAGGTCGAGGCAGCACGATTTTGCCGGCGGCTCAGGAGCTTGGGATGGGTCGTTGACCCAAGAAATCCTCATCCTTGTTCGTGCTGATGAATAAAAATGGAACGGGAAAGGGATCACGATACCGTACTACCCAAGCGGTTCATTCGCTTAGCGGGATGTTTTCATCCCCCGCTAATCCAAATTAGCGGACGATAAAAAAAACCTTAATACAGGAAATTTGCGTATCACTCATGACGACAATTCACACTTACCCGATATCCGGACAAAGCCTGGGAACTCTCTCATGAGTTCCTCACTCACTCATCTTGAGAAACAAAAAAAAAAGAAGAAACGAAAAAGAGAAAGAAGAAAAGAAAGGAAAAAAAAATCGCGCGCAATAAATTCATTGGTTGTTCCTAGGCACTTACAGAGAAAGAAAATTTGACACTCGGAGAAAGAAAAAAAATTATAACTTAAATTAACATATGATTATATTCCATTAAACTTTTGCTATTAATATAAAAAAAATGATAATATAAAAAATTCAATATTTGGTACTTATCGTTGGGGCCCTTGCTGCATCCAGATGTGTCGAAGAATTTCAGTACAAATTAGCGCTCATTTCAATTTTTGTTAATGTCACTTGTTCAATTATTAGGTAAGTTTTTCTTATTTGTTTTTCAATGTCACTTATAACTTTATAAATTTCTTTTACACTATTTCTTTAATTATTTTGATCTTGTTAAAGCGTATTATTTCGGGTTTTTTTGGTATTCAGAGCCCGGCTAAGAGCATGAAACCATCTCATCTTGGGTCGAGGTCGTCCCCACGATTGTTGCGAAACTTTTTTTTTGTAAATTTCGTTTTAGCCTTTACCAGAATCCAATTCTACTCTTCCCTCATTTTGGTCATAGTTTATCGCTTTATTTTCTTTTGTTTTGTTTCCATACTGTCCCTAGGTACAATTAGGATACACGTTATATTGTTTTTTGCCTCTAAACATGAAATTATAACAAAATAATAATACGACCAAAATAATAAACTTAAAAGAACGCAATAATAATAAAAATAATCAAATTAGTTCGCGCCAAATAATGAACTGAAAAATTGGACATAAAAACTCCTAGAGCAGCACTGCTGGAAAGTATTTTGGCGCCAAAACTAGCGATGAGATGGGGAGGAAAGCCGTTAAAGCTCGGTCTGCCGGGATTTGAAAAAAAGTGAAAAGGCTTTCGAGGAGAAGCAAAAAGACTGTGTTCAGGAGAACACCTTTGGTTACTAATAAAAAAATAAAAAAAGGAAAGATAAAAGTGAAAAAAAACTCGATAGGGGATGGAGTAAAAAGTGGCGTTGATGGTGAACATCGTTTTGTTGTTAGGAAAAAATAAGACAATAAAAAAAAATAATACAATAAGTGACATTAATAGAAGTTGAATTTGTTAAGTTCATAATTAATAGTTTAAAAGGAATTTATAAAGTTATAAGTGACATTGAAAAACAAATAAGAAAAAAATTACCTAATATTTGAACAAGTGACATTAACATAAATTGAAAAGAGCGCTAATTTGTACTGAAATTCTTCGACACATCTGGATGCAGCAAGGGCCCCAACGATAAGTACCAAATATTGAATTTTTTATATTATCATTTTTTTTATATTAATAGCAGAAGTTTAATGGAATATAATCATATGTTAATTTAAGTTATAATTTTTTTTCTTTCTCCGAGTGTCAAATTTTCTTTCTCTGTAAGTGCCTAGGAACAACCAATGAATTTATTGCGCGCGATTTTTTTTTCCTTTCTTTTCTTCTTTCTCTTTTTCGTTTCTTCTTTTTTTTTTGTTTCTCAAGATGAGTGAGTGAGGAACTCATGAGAGAGTTCCCAGGCTTTGTCCGGATATCGGGTAAGTGTGAATTGTCGTCATGAGTGATACGCAAATTTCCTGTATTAAGGTTTTTTTTATCGTCCGCTAATTTGGATTAGCGGGGGATGAAAACATCCCGCTAAGCGAATGAACCGCTTGGGTAGTACGGTATCGTGATCCCTTTCCCGTTCCATTTTTATTCATCAGCACGAACAAGGATGAGGATTTCTTGGGTCAACGACCCATCCCAAGCTCCTGAGCCGCCGGCAAAATCGTGCTACCTCGACCTAAGAAATCCCCATTATCTGAAGCGGGATGAAGGCTTCTTTCATCCCGTAACAATTAGCCCCCCCTTTTTGCACCCCAATGGGTAAAAAAAATAATTTATTTTTAAAGTTTGTCCCACAAACCCATACAGAGGAGTTGTGTTGTGTTGATTTTTAGCATCATAGCTGAAATCATGGCTAAGATATTTGAATTCTTAGTTTTCGGTATTAGCGCTCGCGCCACCTCCTCCTGAACTCTTACACCTCCAAAATGGGTGTCCGCCTGAGATCCGCAATTATCTACAATCCCCCAAAAATGAACTTTCAATCTTGAAGGGTTTGTGAGATAAAGTGCGCTGAGCGTACACATCGGACGGCATACAGACAGACGGATTTTGTGTTTTTGCATTTTTAGTTTATTTTAGTCATGAAACACGAAAAAACAAAATTTCAGGGTAACACATTTTTTTTTTCAAGTCGATCACAATACTTTATTATTAAAATATTAAATTAATAAATTATAATTTTAAAATCTCAAATCCTTAGCATTTATATTTTCCAAGAAAATTAAGTTTTGAACGGGGAGAAGGGGTGGAGCGATTTGGCCCGTTCACGAACTCGACTCTACTTTTTCAATAAGTAGTAGTAGTAGTAATTAGTAGTAGCCCAACGCGCTCTCAAGCTAGATGGGCGGACATCCAGTTTTGAGATTTTTGAGCGATAACACATTTTTTTGTACTCTTGACGACTCGGTGCGAGCGTTATTTCTTAGCGTTACAAACCTTAGAGCAAACTTATAATACTCCCAGATTCCATCTAGAATAATAGAATTCGGACAAAATTTCATGCTATTGTTTTGACTAATTTTTAATGGAATCAATATAATATATTGTGGCGAACGAATTGCAACAACATTAGTTTATCACAGGCATCGTAGCCAAACTCTTGGCGGTCTTATAGCGAGGCTGTGTTTGCATCCCACCGCTTTCACCAGTTGAAATCTTCACCAGCCTGGCAATATGTCGAGAACATCACTTACACCTTTCCAAGCCCTAATTTCTTTATTGGTGGATTGGACACATGTTCACCAGGCAACATGCTCATTACTTCTTTTGTTATATAGGTTTTCATCAAAGCAGTAGTACACTAAATGCTAAAGGAAAACTTCTGCACTTGTACCATCGGGCATTGTTCACCATTCTAGTCTTGCGTTACTTCCTCTGGATGTTATGAACCATCATGCGCTCAATATTTGAATTTTTTTACACTCATGTAATGTTCCTATTCGATAATTTACTTCCAACAATTTTAAAAACGTCAATTATGATGTTATTTGTAAGCAGATCTCATTAATCATTTGGTTGCATTTATTTGAAGGCCTCGAACTAAATAATGCTATTACTCGGTTTTATAACGTAATCTACTCTTTAATCGATAAATTTATTCCAACTTAGGTAACATCGGGTTCACCTTATCCTCGCTGGTTTGATCCCGAACTCAAACGTTCATTATTAAAAAAATAGCTTACAATCGATTGAAGGAATCGGGATCTCTGGCTGATTACGTCGAATTTTCTCGCCCTCGTTCCTCGTGTAAAACTAAGAAGTAACACTGCTACATTGAATACGTTCAATTCGTTAGATTTATTAATTGTTTATTATACTCTAGATAAAATCTGAGAGTATATCATGTTTGCCATACCGTTTCTAACGCTAAAATTAATGCTCGCACAGAGCCGCCAAGGGTACAGAAATATTTGTTGTCGCTCAAAAACCTCGATTCCGAGTGATCGTCTGTCCGTTTGTCTACAGTATAACTCTCGAAATTTGTTGTGTATCGGTTTTAGGAAAAAAGAATTTTAAAGTTCGTGAACGAGCTTCATACCCCAACTCCTCATTCGGTATCCTGTATGTCCTTTCACTTTGAGGATAAAAGCTCGAGCGAATTTTATTTGATATGTTTTTTCCTGAAATATCAAACTAGTTTCCAAAATATCCCTCAACTCTGAAACAAATGGAACCAAATATCGGTCGCTGTTTTTTGGTTTGGACGGTCCCCCATATACTTCTACAAGTAGTACTTCTGACGTATAAACAATATTACATAAGATAGGCCAGAACTGAAATCTAGAGCTTTTAAATAAAGGTCAATCAATCAAATCAAATTTCTGTTAAGACTACCTATAAGGGAATAGGACAAAAACAACTCTCTTCCACAAGACGCGATCCTGAGCATCGGCCTTAAGCTGTTGCCAGGACTTGTTTATTCCTCTGGCCTCCTGCTCAACTGCTCGCTTCCATGTGTTACATGGTCGACTAACCCGACGTCTTCCTTGAGGATTATAATCCAGAGCCTGTTTGGCGATGTTTCGCTTTGGTTTCCTCAAAGTATGACCAATCCACTGCCACTTCCGCCTTTGAATCTCAATACCTATTTTAGTCTGGTCAGTTGTACTCCAAAGTTCGTCGTTGGAGATCTCTTCTGGCCAGAATTTTCCTAAAATGCGTCGGAGGCATTAGTTCATGAAAGTCTGTAGTTTCTTGGTAGGTAGAACAGTCACTTTCCACATAGTACAACCATATAACAACACGGATTTGACGCTTGCGTCAAGAACTCGCAGCTTCGTGCGAAGGGAGATTTCTTTTAACCTCCAGAAAGGGAAAAGGATACCGAAGGCCTGATGAGCTTTATTTAGCCGAGCCTCAACATCCTTTTCGGCTTCGCCGTCCATGCTGACAATGCTTCCGAGATAGCAAAAATCTTGCACCTCTTCCACATCCTGTCCATTGAGAACAATCGGTGTGCTTGCGTTCGAACTCATGTGCATGTACTTGGTTTTACGCACATTTATTTTCAATCCCGCCTCTTTGCATTTAGAATGCAACGAGCGAAATTTGACTCTAAGTCCAAACGGTTATGTGCAAGCAAACACACGTCATCAGCATAATCAAGGTGATTTAAGATGTTGAATAGTCTCCATTGAAGAACTTTACTTTCCCCTCCTTATAGTGCAGCTTTCAAGATGTCATTTATTACCACCAGAAATAAGGCTGGTGATAATATGCAGCCTTGCCTGACACCCGTTCGCGCAGGGAAGCTCTCGGGCAGCTCTCCTCTATGCAAGACGCAACACCTTGCATCTTCGTAGGATTCTTTAATCTTTAATCCTATGCAAACATTCCATATGTAATCTCGCTTAATGCAGTCGAAAGCCTTCTCGAAGTCCACAAACATGAGATGTAGTGGCGAACCCATTTCGGCTGACTGCTCTAATGTTATCCGTAGGGTAATCGTGTGGTCGGTACAAGACAACCCTTTTGCGGAATCCAGCCTGATAAACTTCGAGAGTGCTCTCGATGACATCACTATGGAGAATTACCTTAGCCATAATTTTTGATACGGCAGTAAGTAGACATATACCACGCTAATTGCCACAATCTCGAAGGTCGCCCTTCTTCGGAATTTTTACAATGACGCCCTCCTTCCATTCAGTCGGATATATTCCTTCATTCTACACCTCAGTAAAGAGTGGGAGGAGTATATCGGCTGTTATTTCCGGGTCCGGTTTGAGGAATTCGGTTGGTAGTCCGTCTATACCTGGAGCTTTCCTTCCCGCCATTGACCGAATGGCGAAAATTATCTATGGCGGAAACTATATAAATAAAGGTAGACAGTCAATATTAAAGCCTAGAATAATTTCGTCTGAGACATATCTGCATTTTAGTAAGAAACCAGTAAGGCAATCATTAATTCCGCAGTGGATATAATAGCCATCTCCTATAACAGAAGGATGAATATCGGTTGGAGTTTTTTTAGGGTTCTAGCAACTTGTGGAATATTTTTGATACCAATTTCTTTCAATATGACACGTAACTCATTTATGCCATCATTACATACATTATTTTTAATTGTCCACTGAGCAAGTTTACTACGCAGTCCATTTTCGTTTTGAAAACTATTCTCCTTTTCAGCCTCTATGCTTTCCGTAGCATCTTCTTCAATGTTTTCAAATATATCAACATCTTCGTTTTCAGTATGAATAGAATGCGAGGGTCCACCAAAAATATTTTTAGTATAGCCCCCGATTCAGCTCTAGCACGAAATTTTAATAATTGCTTGGACATGTCGTTGCTATCAAAAATGAAAAGTGAAAATACTATAAATATATTTATAGTCTAGATGAAATCTGAGAGTATTATAAGTTTGACATAAAGTTTGTAACGCTAAGAAATAAGTTGAAAAAAAATGAATGATTCAGAAGTTCATATAATCACTCAATAATCTTAAAACCGGATGTCCGTCTGTCCGTTCGTGTCCTCTCTAGTTTGAGTACGCGTAGATCTAGAAAGTTCCAATTTTGTACACGTCATATTTGACAAAAAAGTAAGGACAAGTTCATGAACGGGCCGAATCGCTCCACCCCATCTACCCCCTCCCATACAAAATGACACAATTGCGCAATTTGACAATAAAAGGATTTGCTCGTGTATAAAAGCTATTGGTCTCAAATTTGGATGATATTACTTTTATGATGATATCAATCTATTATATAAAAATTATGCGTGTCCTTTCTCTCCTTCCACCACTTCCCATACAAACTGTGCTTTTTCATGAAATACTCTAAACCAATTTACTCAGTGCGTATAAAATTTCGCCAGATGAAATTGTGCACTAAATATTTATTTGGAATTATTAGTAAGATCAAATAAACTGCCAACAAGTCGGGCGAAACTTTATTATTCTTGGGACAAGTTGCGGATGAGTGGAAAGTCAATATGCAGGTTAAAGTGGTTAGGAAAAGCTAAGTGCAAAGGGGTTTCTTGGGCAGGGCTGTTGTCAATTTAACAATATTTCATTCGTTTCTGCAAGTTTGGGTTTTTATGAGGGGAGGAGGAGGGGTAATAGCAAGGGTGGGTGGATGTTAACAGCTTTTTAATAATTGCTTGAATCACGTCCAATATTCTCTGTATAGAATGTGTATCATAGACGAAGTTGCATAGAATTTTCATAAAATTCGGTGTATTTTACATTCACGAAACCGAACATTTGTATGGGAGGGGGTAGAGAAGGTAGAGGAATCGTAAAATTTGATATGCAGTTTTATTTCGCTTCTCTTGTAAGGTGCTTGTATAAAATTTCAAGTTCGTAGCTTTTAGTTTGTTAGTTATTAGTTGATTTAATGAAATTGGTCGAAATCATAGTTTTGTATGGGAGGGGGTAGAACGGTAAGCGCAATTTCAAAACTTTTAAAGCAACTTCATTTAAATTACTTTAATAAGTTTTCGTGCAAAATTTGAAATTGATAGCTTTTAAGAGGTAGCTTATAATTGATTTCTTAAAAATGCTCGAAAAAATTATTTTGTATGGGAGGGGGTAGAAGAGGTAGGGGAATCGTAAAATTTGTGATGGAATTTTTTTTTTTTTCTGTTGTAAGGTGCTCGTCCAAAATTTCAAGTTCGTAGCTTTTAATTTGTTGGTTATTAGTTGATTTAATGAAATTGGTCGAAATCTTGCTTTTGTATGGGAGGGGGTAGAAGGGCAAGCATGATTTAAAAACTTTTACCGTAATTTTATCTTAACTATTTTTCTAAGTTTTTGTGCAAAATTTCAAATTGATAGCTTTTGATAGTTAGGTGATAATTGATTTCTTAAAATTGGTCGAAAAAATAATTTTGTATGGGAGAGAATAGAAGTTTTAAAAATATTCGACCAGTTAATATTTCAAACTTTTAGAGATTTTTTTTAAATGCATTTCCCAAATTTTCAAGTTTCTGCCCAAAAATTTCATTCAAAAATTTTCAGTTTATGTTTTTTTTTCATTGCACATGAAACACTTTGTGCACGTTAGACCCCCACTTCGGTGCATAACAATTTTGGAACAAATTATTATTTTTTTTCTATGTACATTAAATAGATATGTCGACGTGCAAAATTTAAACTTTGTATCTTTTACCAGAGCCATAAAAAAATCACTCAAAATTTTCAACATTTTCGCTTTCCACCTCCCTCCCCTTACACCCCCCAACTCAAATTTTTTACCAAAATAAAAGATTATATAGGTCTATAATCTGACAAATTTTTGATTTGATATCTGTACTCAATTTAGAGATTTGATGATTTGTAGTTTTGGAAAGTGCGCCATTTTTGAAATGCTCCCCATTTCCCCCCACTATTATAATGTCAACATATTATATTTTTTTCATATGTCGCTAGTAAAGCTTAGTATACATTTTAAGTATCAATTAGATAGCGTAAGAGACAGTTGAGATATTAATTTTTAAGTGTTTTTCTTTGCACCCTTCCTGACCCTCCCCCTTTCACTAATTAGCTTATGTCTAAACTGCTTCTAGTAGATCTATATACTATCTTGATGGTCTCAAAATATCAATTTGTTATGGGAAGTAATTTCGAAGATATAATCATTTGAAAAAAAAATTCGGCCGACAATTGGTTCTTAGCCCCCCCTTTTCGCACGCCAATGGACAAAAAAATTAAGTTATTTTTAAAAGTTGTCTCATAAACTCCTGTATATGTATGTTGATTTTTAGCTTCCTAGCTGTAACCATGGTTGAGATATTTGAATTCGTACTTTTCGGTTTAAGCGCTCCCCCTGCCTCCCCCTGAACTCGTACACCCCCCAAAATTGGTATCCGCCTGAGATCCGCAACTACCTACAATCCCTCCAAAAATGAACTTTCTATCTTGAAGGGTTTAGGAGTTAATGTGCGCTGAGCGTACACGTCGGCGTACGGCGTACGGCGTACGGGGGACGGCGTACAGACAGACGGATTTTTTTTTTTTTTGCATTTTTAGGCTATTTTAGTCATGAAACGCGAAAAAAAAAATTTCAGGGTAGCAAATTTTTTTTTTTTTCCCAAGTCGATCACAATACTTTATTATTAAAATAATAAAGTAAAAATTAGACATTTTTTACCCCCTCCCAATTCGCAATTCGACAATAAACGGATTTTTTTGAAAAGCATAAAAGCTATTGATCTGAAATTTGTAATATATTACATTTATAATAATTTCAATCTGATGCATAAAAATTAGTTAAGTCCTCCCCTTCCTTCCACCACCTCCCATACAAACTGCACTTTTTCATGAAATGCTCTAAGCCAATTTACTTAGTGCGTGTAAAATTTATCGAGCTGAAATTGTGCACGAAATATTTATTTAAAATTATTAGTAAAATAGAAACAAATTAGATGATTACATTCACTCATTCTACCCCCTCCCATACAATTTCACAACTTCATAAAAAGTCGCTTTTCCTGAAAAGTATGAATGCTACTGATATGCAATTTCAAATATGCCAATTAAATGATGTTTACAGTTATTTCTAAAAACGTCAGTAATAAATTCACACTCATTCTACCACCTACCATACAAACTGCACAATTTCACTTAATTCAATACACTAAAATTCTCAGTACCTATTAAATTATTGAATACTAAATTTTGTATAAAACAACTTATATAATTATTCTTTTTTTTCACACTTTTTTAATTGCAAATATTATTTATATAATTTTCCTTCACAAACGGCTTCACTTTGACAATTTCACAGCGGAATGAAAAACAATTGAAATTATTGGTTTTTTTTTTTTTGGAATGTAGAATCATTTTTTATTGCATGATCATATTTTGAAATGTAAGTGAAGCATAGAATTCTTTTCAGAGCGTGAATGCATTTCATTTTTACTAATTGACAAAAGTGAAAGGCTTAAAAGCATATTCAGTAGTATTTCACACGAAGAAAAGAATCTGATTTAGTCACAAGTTAATCAGTTTTTGAAACCGAAGTGAAACGAAATCTCAGCAAATGATTTCATATAGGCTCCATTTATCGAAATTTCACCAAATTGTTCGTTGGGAATAATTTGAGAGAAAAATGAACAAGCTGATTCATTTGTCAAGAAGGGATCCTAATCTGAATTATTCAAATCTGACATAAATCAGAGTGTGGCCTTCACAGGAACTTGATACCATGTAATGTACATACTAAGATTTGTATGCCAAGACAATCGGTTAAAAGAACTTCTGAATACCTTCAACTCTTAATAAAAAACTACAAAGGGATTTCATTGCTGCGCACACTTAGAGAAAAAATTGATCAAATTAATGAAAAACTACAGTATTATAGATCTGGCAACCACGTAATTGATCTTTCTGGAATATACAAGAACAGTATCCCCTAATATGTAAAACGCCATCTAGAACCTTCAAGTAAACACCCGACGGAACTGTATACTCCAAAATGTAGGCAATTAAAGATCTAGAATAGTCGAGACACAACCAACGGCACCTGACGGAAGCTTCGAGAACTGGGGCAAATTGGTATAAAAGCACGAAGCTGTCAGACGGCAAGCAGTTAGTCAGCGATATTCATGAAAGACGCGAACTAGTAAAGTGCGATAGTAGACCACGCGACGGTGTTGTCATAAAAAGTGATAGAGAAACACGCAGCGGTGTTGTCAACAAAAACTAAGTGATCGGGAAATTATATTAGAGTGCGAATAAATAAATTATCACTTATTTTTAAAACGAATTGTATTTTTACTTGAAATCCAGGCGAACCCCTAGCTCGCAACAGTATAATTAATGAAAATTTACATTCTATGTGAACTTATGCGAATTTTTATTCATTGAAGAAAATTATTTTCTTTAAATAATTAAAACGTATTTAACATAAATAAAGTATATTTTCATTGAAGTAAGAAAATATTTAATTGTTTTAAACAAAAACTGGATTGGAATTGGGAAGGTAGGGAAGAAGTGAGAATGGACCGTAACGAGTGGTGAAAGTTAGTATATTTTTCCTTGGTACTGGCTGATACTGACAAATATTTGCAGATGTTATGAGGGAACTGGATGATAGAAACAGAACAGAAACCGATGTTTCACTTTTACATCGTTTGTCCATTTTTTATTGCGATTAATTTTTCACTGCCATTAAGTACTGGAAATTCGTGCTTAAGATCTACTGCCTGGAGTGAGAATCGAACCTACGACTTATTTGATTTTGAAGCGAGCACGGTGCCCACTACGCCACAGAGTTCTTTTTAAAGTGGCATATTTCTTCTTTCACACATAAAAAGGGCGAACTTGCATGATATTTAATGAAATTCTTTTTGATAAAATAGTGTAGTCTGCATTGCATTTACAAAACTTATTTTCGTTCTAGTTAAGACTTTTTTCATAAATTTTATGAAATCATTATTCAATTAAAGAAAAATTTGTTTCGTTCTATGAAAAATACACAATTTTCAAATTAAAGACGGTTTTTCATCAATTTTAAGTAATTGATTTTTCTGAGTGAACTACTTATAAAATTTTGAAAAATGTCATAGAGTTTCGGATTAAATCCTATCCCGAGCACGTAATTGGAGAATGCCGAGGTGGATTCAGAGTTAGACGATAAACTACGGAACAAATGTTCATTTTTAAACAGGTGCTAGAAAAATACTGAAAATATAACTCGATATTCGCAAACTTAAAGCCAGCGTATGACAGTATTGATGGGACTATATTGCACAACAAAATGCTAGAATTAGGAATACCAGCGAAACTCGAACAAGGCTTACAATGATGAACTCAACATGCCAAATAAGTATCCAGAACGACTGTAACATGATGGTTTTCCACCTTCACCTTTTAATCTGGCTTTGGAATATGTCGTAAGAAACTTCCAGTTGAGGTAATAGACGTCATAAACATAATAATAAAAAATAAACATAATCGGAACTGGACTCTAAGGAAGTCTTCGTTAATCTTGACGCGACAGCACGAGAAGTAGGTCGACGCCTAAATGAAAGCAAAATGAAAGTTATGTTGCAATCACGAAGAAACAGCCCAATCAAACAAAATCTAATGATAGCAGACTATGACATATAAAGAAAACGTAGACAAGTTCATATATTTAGGAGCCAATCACTCCAAAGACGGTAATGAAAAGACGCATAATGGTAGCAAACAAGACTTACGCAATACGCCCATCATAGATCGCATTGAAAGAGAAAAGAAAACCAACAAAATTGTTAAATCTTTTCTAATCTATACATATTAATATAATTGTAGAGTCTGTCTGTTATTTGTTTAGAAATGGCTGTAAGTAAGTTTTTTGCTTTATTTTAGCAATAATTAAGCAGAAACAAATGTTTTTAAAAATATTCTCTATCTGTCTGTCTGTCTTTCCGGCTTTCACGCAAAAACGGTTGAACCGATTGTAATGAAGTGTCCCACAAGTAAAAAGTCAGCTTTCTTGATGTTCATAATGTTTGATTTTGTATAAAGTTTAAATTTCTGTGTACCTAATTCTGTTTAATTGTTATTAATTAATTATATTATTAATTTATATTATTATAACTGTTGTTAAATGTAGTAATCAATTTTTTGATGAATAAATTATTATTATTATTATTATTATTATGAAACTTTCACAGTTTATTTGGTATGCATGTAATCTGCTTGGGGTCTTATTTCAATACCCCATGCTTTCTACCCCTTCCAATATAAAATGACTCATTTTCAAAAATATATAAAGTAAACTAAAGTAAAGAAAATTTATTTAGGTTAATCCATGAGCTAAGCTCGTGCGGAAAGAATTATATACATTTTTACAATATTGACAAGATAGTTCATAATATGAAAAAAGGCAATGATGAATTTAATTCAATATGACAAAAGTGGAAAAAAAAGATAAGTTAGTACGAAACTAAAATAAATAAATATTTAATAATAGTGATGCGCGAACATGAAACTGACTTTTAGAATAAAAGATTTAAAATACATTAATAAAATTATTTAAGAAAGTGAACGACGATTTTAAGTATTCAAATATTATTGTAATAGCATAAATTTCTTTAATTTGAATTTAAAATCGATTGTAGATTCTTGAAGATCATCCGGTAGTTCATAATAATAATACAATTTTTTGAAAACCATAGAAGCGAATAATTTGTAATTTTGAATATATAATTTTTATCATAAATGTGATATAGTATACAAATTATTTCAATCCCTCTACTCTTTCTACCACCTCCCATACAAACTGCACTTTTACATGAAATAGTATAAACCAATTTGCTCAGGACGTGTAACATTTATCGAACTCAAATCACTAAATGCACTAAATCCTTAATTAGTATTATAATTAATGTCAGTCAAAAGTAAACCGATAACCTTTTCCCTTTCGACCCCCTGTCATACAGTGGGACACAAATCAAATCTTTTCCAAAATTCGATTTTCCTGAAAAGCATGAAAGTTACTGATCTGATATTTAAAATATATCAGTTGCATGATGATTATAGTTGTTTCTCAAAAAATTACAGAAAATCTACCACTCCTTCTACCACCACTCATATAAACTGCACAATTTCACTAAAAACAACGCACTAATTTTCACAGTATCTATTTTTGAAGCTTAAATTTGGTAAAAAGCATTTTTATAGCTACTCGAGCGGGATGTGAAACAAATTATTTCATTGCTGTCATCCCTTCTACCACTCTACCTTCTACCAAAATTTCTTAAGATCATAAAAATTTCGATTTCAGATATAATATTGTAAAGTTGAGCTTTTAAGCTTAATGTTATTATATTTGGGCATTTTTTAATTAACAAAAGACTCTTAATGTCAGGAGAAGTTTAATTGTCGTTGGACTGGCGCGTACGTATTCCCAATATTCGAAACGAATCTCCAATTAGAATTAGATGCAATCAAATGCGTTGTCTCCAAGGAAGAAATGGAGAAAAATAAATTCGGCCGGATCGATGGTCAATAATACGCAACCCTTTAGAGAAATTTTGGATACCAACGTCATGGTGGTACTGTATTGCATGCGGAAGGCATTTAATTTGATGAAAAAACGTAATTGCGGTGGACATATTTTTGTCAAGTTACGAATTCATTCTTGCACGGCGGACAATCTAGCAATTTTATTATAATTATCCATTATCAAAATTCGCAGATACAGCTATGGTTGAAACATATAGACCAGACTGTAACTAAAGTGAAGAGGTCTTTTTTTAATTATATTTCACCTAAATCGATTTGCAGTTTTCACAAGTTTTCGCACAAGTTATCGCATTCCAGTCTTGAACCTTTCGCTTTCCAAACACCGACTGACCCGTCGACTGTTCAAACCAGACTGACTCTTCACCAAAAACGCTCGCCTTTGTATATTTTACCGGGCGAATCATTTCTTTCTTGTCCGAGTTATTCCCTTGTCGTATAATCGCCGCAGCTGCTTTTATAAATCTCGTCCGAATAATTTCCCTGTCGCTCAAATCATTTGCTTTCGGCCGGGAAAGAGCACGCAGGTGTTCTTTTATGAATACAGAATTGTTTCTTTCTCGGCTGCTCGCTGTTAGTTGCTTCCATGAACCATTCCTTTATCGTGCGACTCTTATCACTCGTGATCTTAAAATACTGAATTGTACGAGAAAGAGATACAGTGCGTTGGATAAGGATTGATTTCTGCAAGGTTTACAAGTCTTGCCGATAGCTTTAGACCGATGATCAGGGTCGCGCCCAGAGGAAGAGAACTTTTCCTGTTTTATATTGTTTTAGCAGGGAATGGGTTGATTGGTTATTCAATCTTTACGTAAGGAAAATTCCGACTTACGCTTCCGCGGTTCAACAAGAAATCGAGTAATCTAAAAATCGCGAAATAAAGCTAATTAACTTTATCTATTACTATAAGAGTACTGGCTCTTTATACGACCGTAACAAATTCCTTCGTCATAGAAGAGAATTCGATTGGCTTAATCGTTTTCTATACCGACAGTATTCCATTTGGACTTAGTCGAATTAAAGATGAAATGTAATAGTAAATAGTTTTGGGTGTTCTTCAACTCGACACACAAGTTCTCATTGCAGCTAAATTCCATGGAGTTTCAAGGAGTTGTCTCAAGCTGAACTGAAAAAAGTTGTAAACTGTGTGTATTTGTTTTCAATCTGTTTACAAATCAAACCATAATAGTTGAAACGAATCTTTCAGAAAAATTCCATGGTTTGGTAACCACACTAATAGTATTGAAGACGATATTCTAGGTGCTCTATATAACTTGGTCATTCAAAATCGTGCAGCTTACGGTCGAATTGCAGTTATATTTTGAAAATATGTTAACTTTTATATTCAATAAGTTGATTACATTCGGAATTTTGTTGGAATCTTATTTATTTATTTGAGCTCTTGAGCAAAAAGATTACAATTTCAATTAAACAAAAGCGGAAAACAAAAGAACAGCAAATTTAAACATTGAAGATAATAGTTTATAATATACGCTAAGAAATAAATGAATAGTGAAGTTAAAAATTTAAACATTAAATATGATAGATTTAATTCTATTTTTAAATAATGGAAAAGAAGAAGCTAAAGAACCAAATTGGAGTCGATCGTAGTTCCTTTGCATTCGGAGAGTGATGTTATACATCTAGAGAGGCACGTGGAGGATTGAAGATGTCTGAATTCCTTGTTGAGACTATTCCTGATCTAAAGTTCAGGTCGTCATAAAGGTGGGTATTGAGCAGGTAGTTGCACATCTTGTAGAGGAAGCAAGCATCGAGAAAGGTCCGCCTTAAATGCAGTGGCTGTAGGTGAAGTACTTCAAGTCTGCCATTATAGTCGATATGAGGTTTCCTTAATCTGTAGAAAAGGGTTTGAGTGAATCTACGCTGAACAGATTCGATGGTTTGAACATGGCAAGAGTGGTGTGGGTTCCAGACGATGGAACAGTATTCCAAAATACTACGGACGAGTGTGGCAAATAAGAGAGCAGCCGTTCCTGGACGATTAAACTAGACGGTCGTGCGGAGGACGAAGCCAGCAAGTCTGTATGCCTTATTAGTAATCTCGGAGAAATGATTGACGAATTTAAGTTTACGATCAAAGACCACTCCTAGATCCTTTATTGTGGTTACTGCTGTAAGGGTGGATCCATTAATAGAGTAAGAGAGAACAGAGGAGGTAGTCTTATACGAGTACTCCATAGTAAAACACTTTTCAATGTTCAAAAAGATATCGTTGTTTGAACACCAACGAGAGACAGCCGACAAATCAGCCTGGAGAATCCTGTCATCAGAAACGGAGGAAATTTCCCGGAACAGTTTGAGGTCATCAGCGAATAAGAGACAGTTCGAAGATACAAATTGGGGCAAATCATTTATGAAGAGAGTAAATAATAAAGGACCAAGGATCGATCCCTGAGGGACGCCAGAGTTGGCAAGAAACTCAGTAGAGGAGTGTCCGTTGAACGTAATTCGGAGACGACGGTCCGTAAGGTACGAACTGAACCAGTTCAGGAGAGAGCCAGAGACACCATACCTTTCAAGTTTTGAGATTAGAATTTTACAATTAACAGTGTCGAAAGCTTTAGAAAAATCGGTATATATGACTTGGACAGTATTATGACGATCTAAGGATTGAGCAACGAAATTAGTGAATTCACATAAATTAGTAGAAGTAGATCTACCTTTCACGAATCCATGTTGGGCTGGTGATACCAAGTGATAAAGTTTATCCCACATTACATTATGAACTAATCTTTCAAACGCCTTTCCAAAACAGTTCAGGGTGGAAATAGGGCGATAGTTCAAGACATTTTCGTTATCTCCTTTATTTAAAATGGGTACTATGTTAGCTAACTTCCAGCATGCAGGAAACGCGCCTTCTTCAAGAGACTTATTGAACAAAATAGATAATGGCACTGCGAGCTCCGAGGAGAGAGCTTTCACAAAAAGGTTCGGGATCCCATCCGGTCCGCCACCGATTTTCGAGTCTAGAGAATGGATGATTGATATAATGTCCCTCTCACTAATGGATATCTCAGAGATCGACTCCTGGGGTGGGATGAAGAAGTCATAAGACAGATCATTACTCGAGTGGCTAAACACAGAGGAAAACTAATTGGCAAAATCTCACACATTTCTTGTGGAGAGGTAGTGGAAGTATCACCAAACTTAAGTTGTGAAGGAAAAAATTGCTTATTTCTACGCTTTCTAACATGCGACCAAAACGGTTTGGTCTCATTGCGCAATAGTGCCGCCTCAAGCTGAGAAATATATGCAGAGAAAGCCTTCTTGATGTCCAATTTGACCCGCTTACGTTGAAGGGAATAGTTTTGGTAATCGGATAGAAGAGACGAACGCTTATACTTTTTATGCAAACGCGCTTTTTTATGAAGAGCGCAAATAATAGAATGGTTATACCATTCAGGGTAGTCACGACTAGAAATGACACGATAGGGAACGTTCCGATGAATAATATCATCAAGGATGGAGTGTAGTTGCATCGATGATTCATTAGAGCTTTTGCTGCTAAAAAGTTCAAACCAGTTAATATTACCGATGCCACAACTCATTTGCTCGTAGTTTCCCTTATAGAAATTGTATTTCTTATCCATACAAATAAGAGATGGATTACATACCTCTATTTGCAGGTTGATCTGAAGGGGAGAATGATAAGGGTCGGGTGGCACTAATCCGCTAAAGGTGTCAACGTTGATCCGAGAAGCACTGACATTAGAAAGAATCAAGTCTAGGATCTTCCCTCGACGATTTGTGTAAGAAATTTGTTGAGTAAGTGAACACAGGTTCATAAAGTGATCAACACACAAGTCTATGCTAGATACAGGCAATAACGGGTGTGACCAGTCTGCTTTCCATTGTAAGTCGGGGAGGTTGAAGTCACCACAGATAAGGAATGTCGAGGTAGCGCCAGCTGAGTTGACGATATCAGAGAGGCTGTCAAAAAACTTTTCAATAATTTCCACTGCGCAGGAACAAGGAATATAGACACAGCATATATATAGGTATCGACCATGAGAGAGTTTAATCTTGAGGAGAAAGTGCTCTATGGGAAAAGCATCAAAGTCCGGACAACGCGACGTTGACAGGGTATTTTTAACCGCGATGAGGACACCGCCACCATCCTTTTTGATAGACCGACTAAGATCACGGTCATGCCTGTGAACAGTGTAGCAATTCGGGGAAAATTCAGAGTTATGAATTGAAGGTAGTAGCCACGTTTCAGTGATGAAAAGAATATCAGGCATACTCTCCAGAAGGGATACCATGAAGTCGTCCAACTTGGTTCTAAGGCCACGCACATTTTGGTAGAGAATAGTGAGATTATTATTATTATTATTATTATTATTATTAACAAAGCCTGATATATTCTTGTAAACATTAGATGATGAAGGATTGAAAGCAGTCAAATATGAGGTATTTATGCTGGTTTTCGCTGATTGCTTCTTCGACGAAAATTCCGTTGAGAGCTATTTCTAGGTTCAAATTCCTGAACAATGACGCCTGGTGGCCAAAATTCAGCAGAGTTGGCAGTAGTAAGGCTTGCAGGCAAGCAAACTTTGAAAGATGCAATAATTTTACCTGGAAGATTGTCCTGTGTCAGCTTAGTACAGCTGATGACAGCTGGAGTATAGCCCAGCTTCGACGTGATGTAATCAGACACTTCTTTGGTAGACGTATCGTAGGCCAAACGAGACACAAATAGCTGTCTGGGAGGTTCAACGACACGTAGCGTAGGTGATGAATTTGATGAATTAGAACCGGCCGGTACATTTGCCGATGAGTTTTTGAAGATGTCAACCACCAACGAATTAGGTCGCACATTAGAACGCGTATTAGTAGACGGCAGGAACAAAGCTTCCGGAATAACTGCAGGATTCGGCGAAAGTAGCTGTTTTGAAGTGGCAGGTGTCTTAACTAGTTTTCTCGAACCTTTAGCACTTGCATCAGCACTTGAACAAGAAGAAGATGAAGAAGATGCGGTGGCAGCAGCAGCGCTCCTGGTGATTCGAGCACTATGTAAAGCCTCCTCTGATGACGGCAGAGAGACGGATGGGAGCATATGGATCTGCTTGGATACTCTCAAGCCTGGCCGCAGACATATTGTTGAAAATTATGTACCATTGTCTAAACTGTTCTTCCTACTTAAATTATTCGAAAGCCTAGTTAAGGAAAAGCTGTTTTTAAACTCTTCTCTACTCTATACTCTCTATACTCTGAGGGTGAATTTTGTTTGTCTCACCTTTTGTAACGCTAAGAAATAATGCCTGCACAGAACCGCCAAGGGTACAGAAATATTGGCAGTGAAATTTCTTGTGTGTTATTTTTAGCAAAAAATATACTTTAATTTCGTGAATATGCCACCCCCTCCCACTTCTTCTATTGCTTCATCTGTTTTGAATTATAATTTATTTTACATTTATAAAAAAAACAATTTACATAGAATCATAATATGTCTTTATTCAACACGCCCAAGAATATTACATTGATGCTCCAATAGGCTTAATAATCAACTCATGTATCTGAAATTATCAAAAAGCAAATTAATAAAATTTTTCAGGTAGTTTATTATTTTCGATTATCTTACTTGGACATTTGGAGGTGTTCCAATTACGTATAAAATTGCATTTGAAATATTCTCCGGTTGCAGTGCTGGCCAATTAAGATTTTCAAAAATTTCTTCTGGTATAATTTCTGTATGAACCAGGCCCGGACTAATGCTCTGTAATCATGAAATAAATTTCGAACTATTAACCCAAAACTTGATTTTAACTCAAATTTTAAAATAAATAAATATCATCATAAACAAGATATTCCGTACGATAAGATTAGAGTCGATTTGAACTTGAAAAAAAAAACATCACTTACACTGATCTTAACTTTAGTTCCGGCGTTTGCGAACTCCTGCCTGTATGTTTCAACCATAGCTGTTAGTGCGAATTTCGACGGTGGATACATATTGCGAGATTGTCTGCCCCATAGAACAGAATTCGGCACTTGATGACCAACAATGCTGTTTACAACGATAACATGTCCATCAACATTTCGTTTTTTCATCGAATTGAATGCCTCACGGACACAATACACTACTGCCAATACGTTAGTGTCCAGAATTTCTCTGATGGGTTGCGTATTATTGGGACTGACTAGACTAACGCCTAATCGAACTATTCCTGCATTATTCACTAGAATATCGGTTCCACCGAGATTCTTTTCGATCCAGCTGAATGCATTTTTTACATCTTCTTCAACGGATACGTCGCACTTGATTACATGCAAGTTTGATTGTAGATTTGCGGGAAGTGTGTTTCGAATTTCGCGAATACGTTCATCACGGCGCGCCAGTCCCACCACAATCAACCCTACACGCACTAAATCCTTTACAACTGCAGCTCCAATACCGGAACTAGCGCCTGTAACAACGGCTACTTTACCACTCCAACGTTCCATTTTCTTGATTTAGCGACCGAACTCTTGGACAGCTTAGAGCCAAATAAAATTTTATTAGTCGGAAAGAAAAAATTAAATCTTATTAAAGATTAGTTACAAATCCTGGAATTTATTTTACTGTTATCAGTTATATAATACAAATTAATTTCTTAAAGATAATGACAACTAAATACTATTTTTTTTTTTAAGGAACCGAACACAACTTAGGGGTATCGGTACAGGAATTGGAGGACACGGAAACAAAACACTAAAGTGGAGAAAGACGAAAGTGACGGTGTACATTGCTTTGGAAGCACCGGAGGTTGTAAACATTGGGAAACACGTTGGCTGGCAATGCGTTCCAAAGTCTTGATGTTCGGGATATGAATGACTGCCTATATTTCACTGTACGAGAAGGCAAGAGTTTAACGGTGTACTCATGTGAGCGTTCAGCTTGACGAGTATCACGGGGAAAATTATAGTGGGGGAATGAGTGCGCTTAGTTCCGCACTGCATTTGCCATGAAAGTAGCGATAGAAAATGCTAAGTACTCCGACATTCTCGAGAGAATCGATAGAAGACGTAATGGTCTCGTCTCCAATCAGTCGGAACGCATGTTTTTGAATACGGTCGAGCAACGCGAGGTGTGACTTGGGTGCACCAGCCCAAACATGCGAATTGTACTCTAAACGTGGTCTAATGTATGCCTTATAGATGGTTGCCAGGTCGTTCGGCGTGAAATATTTTTTGCCATTTCGGAGAATACCAAGACGTTTAGAGGCGTCGAGGGCAACATCAAAGATATGCTGGGCCCAATTAAGATGGTCGTTAATTTTAAAGCCCAGAAGTGTGAAGTTATCCGAGGTGCAAAGTTTTGCGCCACGAAAGGTTACATTTTGAGATAACACTGGAGAATCACTTTTAAGAGATAGACGACAGGTCTGTGTTTTGGAGGTGTTGAACTCAACTCTGTTTTTCCTGCCCCATTCCAAGATTAAGTTGAGATCCGAGTTCAGCGAACGGAATAACTCCATGCGATTGGAAGCAATAGAATGCTTGTGAGATTCCGCAGCAGAGCTAAATTCAAAGGTGTTATCTAAAGTACTGTCATCCGCGAAACTATGGATTGGATTGAGAGTGGACGACAGAAGGTCGTTGATGAAAACTAAGAAAAAGGTTTGAAGATAAAACAGAGCCTTGAGGGACGCTGGAATCTATTGGGAAAGAGGAAGAAGTAACGCCATCTAGTACTACTCGTATAGTGCGTTCAGAAAGAAAACTCTCAATCCATTGGACAAGGGTAGCATTAAGACCTATGGCCCTAAGCTTCGCTATGAGACAATCATGCCGAACTCTTTTGTAATGTCAAGTGCGAGAACTTGACCTTCGCCACGATTATGTATGCATGAGTTCCAACGTTCTGTCAAGTATTTATTTATTTATTTATTATAACAAGATATTTAGTTACATAATCATTAACTTATATTTTTTAATTTAATTTAATTTAATGTAACTTAAAACAAATTAACTTACTTAACTTAATCTAAACTAGTAAGATGGGCACTGGTAGAAGGATGGTCATACTGGGTTTTGGATACTTTGTAAAACAGAGCTCAGTCTTAGTTTGTATGTCAATTTACTCATTGGGGGGTGTGTAGTGTGCACTGAATTTGTTAAATACTCTACAACATCTGTTAATAGGCTCATTTTTTCCGTAAACTGTACTATGCGGATATTCCTTTAGTAGTCCTGAATGTCTCGTCATTGAGTCTGAATTTATTTGAGATGTGATCAACCATAATATCGCCATCCAAAACATCTAAGGTAAAACAGGATGTGAGCATAGTTCTTCTAGAACTAAGAGGTAAAAGATTTAATATTTGGAGTCACTAGGATCATACAAGTCCCTAAGAGCAAAGAGAAGGAATTGCTTCTGTATTGACTCTATTCTGTTGCTGTATAACTGGAAAGAGGGATCCCAAATGGGACATACATAATCCAGAAGAGGACGAACACGGGAACAGAATAATGTTTTAGTGACCCATACATTCTTAAACTCTTTGGCTCTTCTCTTAATAAATCTAAGAAGTTTATTGGCTTTTGAGATTAATCGGTTGTAGTGAGATTTAAAGCACAGTTTATTGTCGAGTAGAATGCCGAGGTCTTCAATTTGATCTACGCGATGTAGTTGAGATCCACTTAGGAAATAGTCATGTAGGTATGTGGATCTTTAATGTGAGAAGCTTATCGTGTGGCATTTACCGACATTAAGCTCTAACTTGCTCTGACTACACCACTCATCTAGTGCAATAAGCTTGGATTGCAAGAATGCGGCATCAGCGGGTGAGGTAACAGTATGATATGTTTTCAGATCATCAGCGTACAATAGATGCGAGACATTTTTTAATACATCAGATAAATCTGAGATGAAATTGTTAAATAAAAGAGGTCCCAAGTGACTTCCTTGGGGTACCCCAGAGGACACTACTATTTCCTTGGAAAAATAGCCTTGGAATTTGACAAATTGAGTTCTATTACTGATATAGGATTTAATCCAGTCAAGTAGGGATCCTGCAACACCAATTTTTTTAATTTTAAAATCAGGATGTTGTGATCAACTCGGTCGAAGGCTTTGCTAAAGTCAGTGTATACTGCGTCGACTTGATGCCCATTTTCCAGTGCGCAGAGTGTATCAGTTACTAGAATCATGAGGTTAGTCATGGTTGAGCGCCCTTTTCTAAAACCGTGCTGCTGGTCATTAAGAATAGGGTTGATTATTTTGGTTAATTTGTCGCCGATAATTTTTTCGAATAATTTCGGTATAGCTGATAAATTAGCTATACCTCTATAGTTCTCCACATTTCGTTTGTCACCATTCTTATGGATAAGTGTGAGATGCGACGATTTCCAAGCCGATGGGAATACTCCCAATGAGAGTGACTTGTTCAAGAGCCAGTATAGAGGTGTTGAGAGCTGAAGGGCACACATCGATAAGAATAAGGGGGAAATGAGATCAGGACCTGGACCTTTTTTGACATCAGTAGTTGTAAGTGTATCAAGCACCTCCTCAATGGTTAATGAAATATTTTCAATGAGTGGAGGAACCGAAATGTTGATTTCGGTCGAATCCGACTGGGCTCCAAAAACATCGCGAAAACGGTCAGCAAACATATCGCAGATATCATGCCTGCAGGCAGATTGCGTGATTCCATTGGACATGGTTACGGGATAACCCGAACTTTTACGTTTTGTGTTAACGAAGTCGAAAAATCTTTCCGGTTCTGTTATGATATCTCCACCGATTTTTTTTACATACCCGTCATATGCAATCCGGGTCTCAAAAGAGAACTCTGAAGCCAGCGTGTCATATTTTTTTTGGAGATTGGGAGAAATTGCGCCCACTTTTTTAAGCTTTTTGAATAGCTTATTTCTTCTATTCCGTAGTGATCTTAGGTTTTTATCTAACCGGGGTTTAATTTATCTTTTTGCTTTATTACAGGGACGTACTTGATAGCTATTTCGAAGATCACATCGTAGAATGCTGTTATGGCATTGTCAAGATCATTAGATGAGAAAAGGGCTGTCCAGTCTATCGTGGACAATTCATTATTAATGCCATTGAAATCAGCATTACTGAAGTCAAATACAATATTACTTTATTATTTTAATAATAAAGTATTGTGATCGACTTGGGAAAAAAAAAAAATTTGCTACCCTGAAATTTTGTTTTTTCGCGTTTCGTGACTAAATTAGCCTAAAAATGCAAAAAAAAAAATCCGTCTGTCTGTACGCCGTCCGCCGTACGCCGTCCGCCGTACGCCGTCCGCCGTACGCCGTCCGCCGTACGCCGGTGTGTACGCTCAGAGCACATTAACTCCCAAACCCTTCGAGATAGAAAGCTCATTTTTGGAGGGATTGTAGGTAGTTGCGGATCTCAGAAGGACACTCATTTTTGGAGGTGTAAGGGTTCAGGGGGAGGCGGGGGGAGCACTTAAACCGAAAACTAAGAATTCAAATATCTTAAACATGGTTACAGCTAGGAAGCTAAAAATCAATATACATATAAAAGGGTTTATGGGACAACTTTTAAAATTAATCTAATTTTTTTATCCATTGGGGTGCAAAAATGGGGGGCTAAAAACCAATTGTCGGTCGAATTTTTTTTTCAAATGATTATATCTTCGAAATTACTTAGCATAAAAAATTTATAATTTTAGACCATCAAGGTGGCATACAGATTCACTGGAATCAGCTTACGTAGAGGCTAATTATTGTAAGGGAGAGAGTCAGAGGGGGTGCAAAGAAAAACACTTAAAAATCAATATCTCGGCTATTTGTTGAGCTATGCAATTGAAACTTGGTACTTATATTAAGCTATACTAAAGAAATACAAAAAAAATATAATATTTGGACTAAATAGTAGTGGGGGAAAATGGAGAGCATTGAACTTTCCAAAATTTTAAACCATTATATCTCAAAATTCAGCGCAGATATCACATCAAAAATTTGTCAGATCATAGAACTGTATAGTTTTTAATTTTGGTAAAAAAATTAAGTAAGGGGGTGTAAGGGGAGGGAGGTGGAAAGCAAAAATGTTGAAAATTTTGAGTAATTTTTTTAGGGCTCTGGTAAAAGATACAGAGTCTAAATTTTGCAGGTCAATATATCAATTTATTATACATACAAAAAAAATAATAAAAATTCTACAATTGTTATGCACCGACCCCCCTGGTCTAACGTGCACAAGGTGTTTCATGTGAAATGAAAAAACACATAAGCTGAAAATTTTTGAATGAAATTTTAAGGTAGAAACTTGAAAATTTGCGAAATGCATTTAAAAAAATCCCTAAAAGAATGAATTATTAACTGGTCGAAAATCTTTAAAACTTCTACCCCCTCCCATACAAAATTATTTTTTCGACCATTTTCAAGAAATCAATTACCACCTAACTATTAAAAGCTATCAATTTGAAATTTTGCATAAGAACTTACAAAAATAATTGAAATAAAATTACGTTAAAAGTTTTGAAATCGCGCTTGCCCTTCTACCCCCTCCCATACAAAAGTATGATTTCGACCAATTTCATTAAATCAACTAATAACAAACAATTTGCAAGCTATGAACTTGAAATTTTGTACGAGCACCTTACAACTAAAAAGAAAGAAAATTGCATCACAAGTCTTACGATTCCCCTACCTCCTCTACCCCCTCCCATACAAAATTATTTTTTCGAGCATTTTTATGAAATAAGTTATCAGCTAACTCTTAAAAGTTATCAATTTCAAATTTTGCATTGAAACTTATAAAAATAATTCAAATGAAATTGCTTTCAAAATTTTCAAATCGCGCTTGCCCTTCTACCCCCTCCCATACAAAACTATGATTTCGACCAATTTCATAAATCATCTAATAGCCAACAAACTAAAAGCTATGAACTTGAAATTTTATAAAAGCACCTTAAAAGAGAAGCGAAATAAAACTGCATATCAAAATTTACGATTCCCCTACCTACTCTACCCCCTCCCATACAAATGTTCGGTTTCGTGAATGTAAAATACACCGAATTTTATGAAAATTCTATGCAACTTCGTCTATGAAACACATTCTACACAGAGAATATTGGACGTGATTCAAGCAATTAATTAAAAAGCTATTAACATCCACCCACCCTTACTATTACCCCTCCTCCTTCCCTCCATAAAAACCCAAACTTGTAGAAACGAATGAAATATTGTTAAATAGACAACAGCCCTGCTCAAGAACTCCCTTTCACTTAGTCTTCCCTAACCACTCTTACTTGCATATTGACTTTCCACACATCCGCAACATGTCCCAAGAATAATAAAGTTTCGCCCGACTTGTTGGCAGTTTATTATTATTGTAAGAGTGAACAAAATTAGTGTGATCGTATGGTAAATCTACTATGATGGCAGAGTGATGTTGAGTATTAGAGAAAAGATTCTCAGCGTCAGAGGCATGGCTAACAATCACTTCATCATATGCGTCGGTAAAGATCATATCAAGCCATCTCTCATTTTTATTGGGTAATTTTACTACCTGATGTAAGTCGTTATTATACAGAGTGTCGATAATAGTTGTGTCAATATCAGACGTAGGATTCCCTGATATAATAGTGTTATCCGAATGATTCGTGTGAAAAGAGATAATTGGGCGATTAAAATCGCCGAAAAGGAAAATATTGTCCTTTTCTGCTAAAGAGCAGTTGACACTATGAAGAATGTCAAGAATGTCGTGGTATTTTTGGTCTTCCGAGTTAGGCTGGATACATACAACACCAATGTAAACATATTTATTGATCAGTTTGATTTTGATAAATTTATGTTCAAAAAATGTTGATGGTGTTGTGTTAACAATCTCGCTACATAAAGATTTATGAACTGCAATCAGGACGCCTTCTCCTTTTGACAGACCTGTTGCACTGTAATTCCTGTCATTTCTGTATATGGTCCAGTTGTTGTCCAGTATTTCTTCATTTTTGAAGGAGTCGTTTAGCTCTGTTTCCGTAATAATTATGACATTAAAGTGACAAGATTTCGCGTTAATGAAGAGATTATTTATCTTCCCTCTAATGCCATCTCCGTTGTGGTAAAAAAAACGTAGATTATTTTTTGAATTAGGAACGAAAAAACCGATTTTGATCTTCACGGCTTTTTTGCATATCAGAAATATGCTTCGAGGAAACATGGGAACCGTATGCCGCGAGATCCTTATGACCTTGGTCAGGAGAAAGATTGAACTGCTCGTGGAAGCGTGTATAGATCAGCCGTAACGCTTTTAAGTCCGTTGGAAGCCCTTTTTGTTAAATGGATAGCATCAGACTGGTTTTTGTTTTGCCGTTAATGCAGGTTGAATCAGATTTGTTGTGCATATACGCAAGATACAGCCGCACGTTATCAAATATTCTGTGCTCTCTCAATCGTGATAATAAATATCTGTTCTCCTCAGAATTTGCAGAGTTCATCGAGACTGGAGGAAAAAGTGTGTTAAGGAAAGGGGAGTTATTGTGAACAGCGACTGCAGATTTAAGATTTACGCAAAATGATTTTTCATTTTTATCCCCATTATGTGTTACTGACGACAAATGGTAAGGATTAATTGTTTCTCCACGCACGAAATTATTGTACGGACCAGAAGCTAGGTCAGGCTTCGAAGTAGGAATTGGGTCTAAATTTGAGGTTGGAAGTGGAATCGAACTAGGAACTGGGACTAGGTTTGAAGTCGGTAGCGGATTCGAAATAGGAGGGTTCATGGAATGAGGCAAAGAGCTTTTACCGGAGTTCATGCGATTAGTTCTGGTTTTAGGGGTAATGTTAGTATTAGGCTTTCGGGGCAAAGAATTGAGAGAAGTTTTTTTCTTATTTATATTCGTAACTATTTTATTCCTAGAATTATTGTTACTATTAATTTCTTGACTAATGATGTTATTCCTATTATTAATTTTTTGGCTATTATTGTTGTTATTCTTATTATTACTAAGAATATTGTTATTGCCATACTTATTGCGCTTCAAACTTGACTTCCAGTGGCTGATTTCCATGTTGTTCCATTTGAAGACGCCCGATTTCGTGCTGAAGTAGAGCCAGTCATACTGTCTGGGCATGTACAGTTTGAAATTTGTGTACTTAATCCCACTAGGTCTGCGGGTCGGTAACTTCTCGCATTTACAGCCCGTTATAGAAAATTGATCTGTAAGGGTTTTACACAGCCATGATTCATTCGAATTCGGTGGAGCTCCCGTGACAAAATAAGCAAATGTGTCTGGTGATTTTTTCATTTTCTTCTTATTAATGTTATTGAGCTTCTTGATTCTTGCGTCCCAATCAGCTTGAAACCAAGTTATGTTGAATTTGACCAGCGATGTCTTCGGTGCGTCAAGATCTTTTTCAGGTAGGTGCACTTTTGGCAGCGAGAACGTTTTAACAGGCGATAACGAAACTGTCTGAATATGAAAGTTTTCTTGCGAGAGCTGAGATGAAGAGGAGTCTCGTGATACATCAGTTTTGTTCCCACAAACAAATCGGGTGATGGCCAGTTCGCGTTCAAAATCAGTAAGTTTTGTTGCTAAATCATCGGGCTGCCTGATTTCGAATCCAGAAGTGTGACGTAGCTGATCTGACACGGTCACAAGAGATTTGTCGGCCTTGGCAACAAGGACCTTAATTGACCTGACTTCGTCGTGAATGTTGTTGAGCTTGGATGTAACAGCATGCCCGTCCGGAAGCGACACGTTGTCTGTTAACGTAGCAGAGATGTCGTCCGATAAACTATTTATTATCGTCGTCCACTTCTTCTGCAATTTGGATGTGTCGTATTGAATTAAATTGCAACTTGAGTGTAGCTTGTCCAGTTGAGATTCGTAATCACGAAATTAAAAAGAGTCCACTGTTATATTAATTTTATATGCTATCGGAACTAGGTCAAGTTTGCAGAAATGATTACCGATAGTTCACTGTTATGCAATTACTTTAATTTAATTCAATCAGTCAATAACTGCAGAGTCCACCAAAACGCATAGGTAAGCGGCACACACAACAAGTTACAACAACACAAGACGACCGAGTAACTCCAATAAAAAAAAAATGGAACGAAATAATTGAACGCTATAGGCAAATAATTATTATTTCGCGGAGCTAAATAGAAACACGACTGTACTGCAGGGCGATCGAAATTATAAGTAGACCAAAAGATCTCCGGTCGACCTTCCAGAACGGAGCCCATACTGGCGATCATGGATTAGCTGGTTATCCTCGAGATGTTGAACGATTTTACAATTGACAGCAGTTTCCATTACTTTCGAGAGCACTCAAGTAATGGCTATCGGGCGATAGTTGGCGGGGTTCGCTTTGTTTCTTTTCTTGGGAATTGGCTGAATATTCGCAACTTTCCACTTAAGTGGAAAGCACCCAAAAGCGTAGGAACGGTAGAAAAGATTGTGAAGAGGATTAGCTAAAGAAGAGGCGCACATTTTAAGGGTAATGGGAGGAATACCATCAGGACCAGCAGATTTGTGGATATTGAGCTCTTGAAGGATCCTAGAAATATGTCTAGTGCGAAAATGTAGTTTAAGCAAAGAGAAACCAGAATCAATTATCACTATCAGAATTCCTTAATGCAAGGAAATGCCATAAAATCGATTCCAAGTATAAAAGATGGAAATCATTTTATCCTTTGGCTCATCGTTTAGTGAAGGGACAAAACAAACATCAATATCCCTACACCAACACATTAATAACAGAGCGCAGTAAATAGACAAAACCTGACATAAATTGGTGTCAACTAGCGTTAAGTCTACGTCTCAAACATACTTTATCAATAGAGAAGTCAAATACCTCAATATTCTCGTTAACTTCTCTTGCAAGACGCGAAATCGGTTCACTCATACCATAGTTAGTCCGGTGAAAGCAAATATGCAACAATCTAGGATGCCTTGGTAAAAATTGATCAAAAGCAAATTGCATCAAACCCAAAAGTGAGGAGGAATCAACCACCCCAGTGAGTAGTTGGTGAGCAAAAACTACGTCAGCAACCTCACGTCGTCTCGAGAGTGATGACATATTTAGTAGCTGAAGCCGGTCAATATAAGGAGGAAGACGAACTCTGTCATTCCAATTGAAGTGACATAAAGCTATTCTCACACATTTGCGCTGAATAGATTCAATTCTGCCAATATGCACATCATAATAGGGAGACCAAACTTGAGAAGCATACTCAAGATGAGATCTGACAAAGGTGTTATACAGACTCAACCTAACAAAGGAATTGTTAAATTCCTTGGATAAGCGAGTGGTGAAACCCAGCATAGAATTACCCTTTTGCACAATCTTATTTATATGCAAACCAAAATCAATCTTTTGGTCAAATGTAACGCCTAAGTCAGTAACTGAATTAACACGATCTAAAATACAGTCATTGAGACTGTAAGTTACTTCAAACGGTAAGAATTTTCGAGTAAATGACATTACATGACATTTATCCAAATTCAATCGAAGGCCATTATTGCGACACCAGTTACTAAAATTAAACAAATCCTCCTGAAGAAGATTGTCTGAGTTAGAACTAATAGATCTAAAGATTTTAATGTCATCAGCATAGATGAGTACTTCCGAAAATTTAAAAACAGAGGCTACATCATTAATGGCCAGGATAAATAGAAGTGGAATAGCCGACAGTTTAGCTATTGGCCGATAATTTTCAACAGCAGATTTTGCACCGCTCTTGTGAGTAAGTATGATGAAGGACGACTTCCACACATTTGGAAAAATCCCCGTTCTTGAGGATCTTTGAAAGAGATGAGAGAGTGGTTCAGCAAGAAGAGACAGCAACGCTTAAGGACAACAGCAGGAACACCATCTGGGCCAGGAGAAGACACATCTTTAAGGCGGGAGATGTGATTGACTATATCATTATAGAAAATTGGTAAATCAGACAAAGAAGTCGAAGTAGTATCTCTAAAGTCATTAAAATACGCCATATCAGGAAAAAAGCTACTACTAGTAAAAGATCCACTGAAGAATGTGGCAAAAAAATTACAAATAGTAAATTGATCATTACTATCGTTGCCCAGGAATTGAAAAGAAGCTGGATAACCATCTGATTTACGCTTACTATTAACAAATTTCCAAAACTCCCGGGGATCTCTAATGATATCCGACTGCATTTTAATTAAATATTCAGAATATAAGCGAGTAGATAAATCCTTAAAAAGGTCATAATATTCCTCATACAGACAAAAATCAGTAACACTCTTCGTCCTAGTATACCTATTCCAGGCAGCATTACGAGCATTACGAATTACGCGCAACTCGCTAGTATACCAAGGGTACGACGATGAGATGTTCCTGCGATAGGTAAAAGGAACTGTAGCAACAAAAAATTGATACAGAACATAATAAAACTCAACTACGGCACCTTCAAAATCCGGATTGTCAAGAATTTCATTAAAGTTGAAATTAGATATAAGGTAGTCCAACCGAGAAAAATCTGCTTTATTAAAATCAAAACAAAGCTCTTTCTCACTAGGGCTAACAATATGCTCCTCGTCAATTATAACAAAAATGTTAATAGGAGGGTGCAAGACATCAATGGTAGTAATTGAAGTTAAGCTCTCATCCACGGAACATGCACAATAGTCAGAATAAAAAATTAGGTCTAGCTGTCTTCCATAGGAATTCCGAACAAGGCTAAGTTGATGGAGACCAAGTGCAGTTAAACTATCTACAAGAAAACATTCAAGCAAGGATGAAGAATCAGAAACTAAGAGAGTAGAATCATCATCAGAAAGAGACCAAGAAAGACTGGGAATATTAAAATCACCCATTAAAATGAGTTCGTCAGAGATATTCATATTATTATGAACAAAAGTTATACAGTCAACTGTTCTTTCGTATAAAATACAAGGACTCGACGGAGGAATATATGTCAAAAAGACATAAATATCCTTATTATTAAACACGAGTTTAACACACAAGATCTCCAGACCGTGAGGGTTCGGGACAGGAACAACTACACAATTAATGCAGCTTCGGACTGCTAATAACAGTCCACCACCCTTTAATCTCAGATCGGAAACATAGCGATCCCTACGAAAGACTTGAAAGTCTGAACTAAAAAGTTCACAGTCTGAGAAACTACAATTTAGCCCCGTTTCTGTTAGAGCAATAACATCATAGGAAGAATTCAGAGACGAGGCAAAAATGGCCTGGGTTTTGGTGCGCAGTCCATTTACGTTTTGATAGTAAAGGGACAAATGTCTAAGTTTTTTGGACCAGAACCAGGTGTATTATTACGACGAGATATAAATTCTTTAAGGAATACTCCAGAGGGCCATGAATCAATATTTAACAACTGATTGAAAAGATCAGTATTAGTCAAAACAATCTTAAAGGAGGCAATGGAACTAGTTTCTTTACTAATTGTATCACATCTAACTGCTAATCCAGTTGAAATAAATTTTCTTGAAATTTTCTTGAAAGCAAATAGCTTATGACATCATCCGGGGATGTTTGGGGATCAAATCTGGAAATGAAAATGGCTTTTGGACGAGGAACAATAGTAAGCAGGTGTGGCTGTGTTGGTATAGAAGAAGAAGACTCAGTGGAATTAACATCAGTAAGAGGCGTATGAGAACTATTCAAGAAAACTTGGGTAGATTTCAAGGGTGCAAAATTTTTATTAACGGATGCATTCGAAGAGGGTTGGCCAACATTAGAAGATGTAGACTTCGAGGGCGCGGAATTGTTATTAGCGGATGCTTTAGCAGAAGCTTGGCTAATATTAGAAGATGTAGATTTATTCACTCGAGTCTTTTTGCGTGTAGGACGTGGATGAGATGCAAGACCATCAATATTGCTATTCACTTCCACCGAATTGCAATCATCACTCCGAGAAGCAATTCCAGTAATACAATTCAGCACGTTATTAGCGTTAGTGGAGTCAGTAGAAGTAGAAATGTGTTTATTGCAAGGCATAATCTTACAACAAGTCGAAGCATCAACCAAAGTTGGATTGTCTGTACTAGTCGAACAATCTACTAACGTGTTAGTCTTTTTAACTGAATTAAAAAAGTTGTTAACTGTTACAAACGCACCAGTTACACTATCTAGTTGCGCCTTAATTTTCGCCATTTCATCACCAATGCTAGACATCTTAAATGAAATAGAGGATAGCGAGAGGCTCCTACAATCAGTACAGTACCAATAAAGCCCTGGAGTAGAATTAAGCCTCTCGGCAAAAATATTAGTGAGACCAACACACTTAGCATGATAATTTCTCCCACAAACGCCAAAACACGTAATAGATGGTGTCGAGGATTTCGACTCAATACATTTTTCTGCATTGCACGAAAAACCCATATTAATTAGTAAAAAGCCTAATAACAAAAACACTAGGTAAGATTTAACGCCTAGTAATATGCAAACTAATTGCAGCGAAAATTAAGGTTGCGTTTTATATACCTTGGCAGCCCGAACAACCGAAGACTTAAACCTTTTTCTTAACAGCTGATTATCAATATGACAGACAACAGCTGATTATGGGAGAAAAAAAGCGCAAAATAACACAACAAGAATCGTAAATTTGTATTCAAACAAATAATCAGAAGAAAACACTCAACAGCCGGACCACTATGAAGAACCGATCACACGTTTATCAAAGATAAAAAAATAAGAAAAAAATATCTAAGAAACACAAATTAATAATCAAAAAAAAAATAAAATCACGGAATCAACATTAGACACTAGTTGACACCTCAACACAGAAACTGACACTGAACGGGAGGCTGTTGGTTTGAAGGTGGAAGGCGTGAGTTTCTGGCGAAACTTGCTGCTAGTAAGTTAGCTTTTTCAACAGGATCTATAACGGAACGGTTGCCATCAACAAGTGGTGGTATTGAAGAAGAAATGAAATTATTATTGACCGTTTTGATAAATGACCAGTAAGATCTCGAGCCTTTAGGGCACTGAAGGATCTTCCGCCGAAGTTTTTGGTCATGCTCAAATTTAACACGATTGAGTATAGATTTGCAGGCATTTCTTGATGCATTAAAAAGTTCTCTGTTGGCAGGTGTTTTATTGCCTTTAAAGGTTTGAAATGCTTGTTTCTTGGCCTTAATTGCATCGAGACATTCTTTGTTGTCAAGTCGACAAGCTTCATCGCAGTCATTGGAATCAAAGCACAATTTCCAATTGAAGCCATTGAAGAAATCATTCAGAGCCCCCTAATTTGCTCTTTTGAAATGCCAAATATCTCTTCGAGGTGCCTTGATTGACAGCGGTGTACGTGCTATAACTGAAAATTGTGCACGAATCAAAAAATGATCCGTATTTCCTATTGGCGATGGTGAAATGACAGAGATAGAATATTTCTCTGGCTGGCTGATGAGAAAAAGGTCAAGAAGGTTGGAAAAACGTTCTGCAATATCTAGTAAACGAGTGGGCTCATCTACCAGCTGTGTTAAACCGTTTAAAGCTCAGTATCACGCCTTTCCTGATCCGTAGTAGAGGAGTGTTTGAGCCAGGCAATGTTATGAACATTGAAATCGCCCGCGATAACGATTTCAGCGTCAGGGTTTGCAGTGTTTATCAACTGGATAGATTCAGTTAATCCATCCAATTCTAATAAAATGTTCACTGCAGTCATTGCTGGGCTTCTATACACATAACAGAAGTACATGACATGTTTTTGGATCAGCAATTTTATCCAGATATAGTTAAATTCTGGATTGGAGCAGTTCCCCAAATGAGGAACTAACTGGAAAGACACGTCATCGCGGATGTAGAGTGCGACACCTCGTTGGCGAAAAAATGCGGGAATAAGGTAATATCCGGGGACAGAATAAAACTGTTCACTTCCCGGTAACACCTTACATTCGCCAATTGCTAGTATATCCGGTCTTTTGGTTTGGGTATGAATATACAGCGAGAGATACGCAGAACTCAGTCCACGAACATTGATTTGATCAATGGTGAAATTAATCATGATCAACAAGACTTTAGGCAGCACAAAGAATAGCAATTATAATGAAAAAAATGGTAGAGAAAAAAAAGAGAAAAAACATGAATTGACAGAAGAAAAAAAAAAAAAACGAAAACAAAAGAATACCTAGTACAATGTGCGGAAAAAATTAAACTATTAAATTTTGCTAGAACACTATAAAAAAAATTGCCTAGTACATTACATGAAAAATAATTTGGCTAGTAAATTTGTCTAATATGATAAAATAAAAAATTGTACTTAGCATAAAAAGAAAAAACAAGAATAAATAAACAAATAAATAAATTCCGCCATAGACGGTCCCAAGTCCGAGTTGAGAAAGGAGGAGGGAACATGGAGTTAACCTGAATGGCCAGTAACACCAGTGCGTCTCAGAAAGTAGGCAAAAAGTATGACATACATAGTTGGACTTGCAGCATAGCTGTGAGAACTCCAGCATGTCATATTTAGCTCAAAACTCCCACCCTTTTTCTACTAGGGTGTAATAAATAAGTAGGACCGGTCCTCCAGGTCGGGGGTTGGGCGAGGCGCCGACAACGCATCACCGGAAAAAGAACACTGTCCAGAAACCTGAAGAACAGCCTCGGAAAGGATGGACTCAACGGCAACGACCCCGCAAACGAAAAATGGACTACTCTATTGGATCTTGGAATGTTCGATCTTTATTTAGGACAGGAGCTCGGAAAGAGTTTCTCGAAGAAGTGGCAAAACACAACATCAACATAACTGCCATCCAAGAAACGAAATGGCTCGGTAACGAAATCATGGACATGAGATCACACACAATCTATCCAAGTGGAAAATTGTCGGGAAGCAGAGAGTTTGGAGTCGCTAATTGAGAAAAGGGCTGCTTCCAGCATACTTGATGTACGAACTCTCCGCGGTGCGAATTGTGACTCTGATCACTATCTAGTCAGAGCTAAGTATCGATGCAAAATAGCTTGTCGTGGATATTCAAAAACGAGTAGAGCTCGCAAATTCAATGTCGACAAGCTTAACGACGAAACGGTGGCGCAGGCTTACATGTTAGCATGTAATAAACACCTGACACCAATATACGAAAATATCCAAAATATAGGAGAATGCGCGGCTGAAAATACGAGACGGCATCAAATCCTCCGCGGAAGAGGTATTAGGATATCAAGCACGGCGAAAAAATAATGATTGGTTCGACCAAGAATGTCGCGACGCAATAGATAGAAAGAACGAAGCTTACAAAATTTTTAATGAACGACCAACACCAGCCAAAAAAGAAAGATATGACGAGCTTAGGCGATATGCGAAAAAGACCTGCAGGCGAAAACAAAGGAAGTACCATAATGACAAGATACAAAAAATGAACGACGACATGAGAAAAAATAAAACGCGGGACGCATACGCCATAGTAAAAGACTTAAAAAAGGGATATAAACCAAAAACCAGTCTCTGTAAAGACGCAGAGGGCAATATCATCAGCGACACAGAAGAAATCAAAAGGAGATGGGCTTCATACTTTGAACATCTTTTGAATCCCATCCCGCACCGATAACGACAGACAACATTTCAATTGAAGCCTCAACTGACGAACATGAACCATCATCGACACCACCCACGCTTGCTGAAATCAAAGCAGCCCTATGTGACCAAAAACGAAACAAAGCGCCGGGAATTGACGAAATACCAGTTGAACTTCTGAAAAACGGTGGAAACTGTGTCGCTGAAATACTGTACAACATGATATGAAAAATTTGGACAGAGGAAATCATACCCGACGACTGGCGAAAAAGCATTATATGTCCAATTTACAAGAAAGGAGACAAACTCTGCTGTCAGAACTACAGAGGAATATCATTGTTGTGTACGTCCTATAAAATACTGACAAAAATAATTGAACGTCGTCTTAAGCCCTATACTAATCAAATAATTGGCGAATACCAAGGCGGATTCAGAACCGGACGATCTACAACAGACCAGATATTCTCGGTGAAACAGGTGCTTGAGAAATGCTGGGAATATAACACAGACGTGCACCAAATATTCGTAGATTTTAAACAAGCATACGACAGTATCGACAGGAGCGTACTGTACCAAATCATGCTTGACTTTGGAATTCCTCCAAAACTAGTCCGACTAACAAGACTCACAATGACGAACACTGAATCCCAAGTGAGAATACAAACCGATTCCACAACCAGCTTTCGAACGGAATGTGGTTTAAAGCAGGGAGATGGTCTAGCTCCTATGCTTTTCAACTTGGCACTAGAGTATGTCGTCCGAAAAATCCCAGTCAACAACAACGGGACACTACTATTCAAGTCCACCCAACTAGTAGCATACGCTGACGACATTAACATTCTAGCAAGATCCTTCCCTAGTGCTAAGGGGGTATTTGTCAATCTTGACTCCGCCGCAAAAGAAGTCTGGTTGCGCATTAATGAAAGCAAAACAAAAGTAATGACGCAAACAAGAAGGAGAACGCCAATCAGACAAAACATAACAATTGCTGAATATAATTTGGAGAGTGTGAACAACTTCATATATCTTCGGGCTAATCTAGCAAAGGACGGTAATGAAATAGACGAAATCAATCGACGGATAATACTTGCAAATAAGACGTATTATTCGGTACTTCCAATAATGAAATCCAAGAAAGTGCACAGGAACAATAAGCTACGGATTTATAAAACTATTATACGACCTGTGCTGTTATGGCAGCGAGACGTGGACATTAACGCGAACTTCCGAGTTCCTGGAGTACGCGGTCTTTGGATCGAGATGATTGGAGGCGACGACTTCAGGAGACCAGGGCTCAATTTGGGCTGTCGCGCCATTGATAATGAAACAAATAAATACATACAAACAACGCTTGGTAGCACCAAAATCAAAACCAAAACAATACACATCAGAAACGCAACAAAAACAAATACAATTACGCTAGCTCGGAGTCCACAGCGTCAAGCTGCTATCCACCCGTGCAGTTCTATGCCTTACCACGGGCAACAACAACAACAAAACGCTGAAAACTCCGGGCCGCGAGCTGACACTTGGCTGGGATGTAGTTGCCGCTGTGCAATAACCGCAATCAAAAAAAAAAATTAAAACGGTAAAACTATTGTTGTACTCCGCACACTTAGCTAACACTAGTAATAACAGTCCAAATTCATCTTTTTAACTTTGCAAATTATTAATAACTATAATTTATAATTTTCACTTTCACTTGCGCGAAGATAGAACACTTTTAATTGGATTTTTTTTTTCACCACGGAGCGACTTTAAAACGCATCCGATCGACTCGGCATCCTACATCTGAATCCCATGCTCATTAATTGCCACAAATATTGGTTTCAGCTGAATGCTCGGCATGAAATGGATATGAAAACTTCTTTCGATTAATATAAAATGGTTTTTAGATTAAACACAATTTTAAGCATTAACCTCTCAAGCCTAATGTGCCGTTCAAGTCATTGTTAGTGCGTGTAGTCGAAAATTGAGTTTTTTTTGTTGTTATTTCCAAGAATATTTGAATATTTATTTAAATAACCCAAATTAGCTTATATTGTCCAGAAGAGCATTCAGAATTAATGACTTGGAGATTCTTTTTGCATTTTGCTCGAAAAGTTGATGGTACGAGTATCTAAAAAACATAAGAGTGCATAAGACATATAACTTCTTAAATATTTATTGAGACATATCTTGATCGCTTAACGTGAACGTTACGACTGATGGCCACGATTTCACGGCTGTCTTTAGCAGTCACGGATTGTTTTTGTGACGACAATCATTAACGCCCCCGAAGGTAGCAGTTTATACCTTGCAAAATTCCAATTTAAATGAAGTAGCGAATAATTTTGCTTAAAATAAAATATGTAAGTGTATAAATTGCTTATATTTCACGCATTTTTAAAGAAATTACCTACGATATTCCAGCCTAATTTCAATTCAGAAACAACTGATTTCAAACCATGCCACGTATAGTTAGTGTATCACTCTACCCAGTATGTTTTACGATACCAAGTATTGTATATCTGCAGCGCATCATAAATATTAATGTCATGTCACTTAATATTAATTCAGATTTGGTAACGATAAGCAATAAAGAACAAAAAACTGATTCTATAAAATCAAAATAATTGTCGCTTGCCAAATTATATAAAATTTCACGAAGGTTTTAATGTTCACATAAAGGTTCTTTTTAAACATTTGCTTGATGCTAGATCCGAAAAAAAGACAAAAATGTGATTTTCAGAATGCGTGATTTGGTTCATTAGTTTCTCGAAAACGAAGCTACATGTCATAACTATTTCCACTTCTTATACGCTAGATAAAATACAAGAGTATTATAAGTTTGCTTCAACGAATTTTGCAACGCTAAGAAATAAAAATGAACTGAAGTTCAAATCGTCACTAAGCTCACTAAACTCCGCAACACTTTCTACCACCTCCCCTATAAACTGTACAAATACCCGAAACACATTGCAATTTTTTCTCTGCTGAAAAATTTATTGAGACAATGGTGAAAACATAGCAGAACTGCTATTCTGGGTAAACCCCAATCATACGATATTCTCGATGAAAAAAATTGGTTTTACGCGTTTCGCCAAACTGTGACTTTTATATGGAAGGTGGCAGAAGAGGATGGGGATTTCAATAATTTCTGCAGAAGTGTAAAAATAACTTATAGATAAAAAAACAGCCTCTACGCTTTTCAAGAAAATTGACACGTTATAAAGTTCTGTAATTGTGCCATTTGGAATGGGAGATGATTCAATGAATGTCGATATTGAACTTATTTTTTCACATTTCACTACAGATACTGGCAGATTGCTTGTTATTAAATTTGTGCATCAAAGCTATGATGAGTACTGAAAAGATTGGTTTATTGTGTTTAGTGAAATAGTGCAGTTTGCATTGGAGAGGGTAGAAGGAGTGGGAGAATTTCAAATATCTTAATAAAATTGAATAATTTCATTGAAAAAGTGTTAACTTCCAAATTTCAAAGCACGAACTCTGATATATTCAAAGGGTATCGAAATATTACAAAGTTGTGAAATCGTTTCATTTTGAATCAAAATACTTCGCACAAAATTTGAGCTCCTTTAGTTTTATAGATACTGAAAGAAAAAACATTGTATTACATTTCGTGAAATTATGAAGTTTCAATAGAAGGTGGTATAAGGAGTAAGGCGATTTTTGTTTGCTTTAGAGAAGCAAATATATTTAAAAAAAAACTGCCAACGATTCGGGCGCAACTTTATTATTTTTGGGACAAGTTAAGGATGCATGAAAAGTCAATATGCAAGTTAGAGTGGTTAAGGAAGACTAAGTGAAACCCCCTTTCACAATTGAAACCACCTAACCACCTTTAGGGCAGGGCTGCGGTCAATTCAGTACTTAATTGCGAACAAGATCAATAGCTCCAGTACATGTAATCAATATTTCATACGTTTGTGCAAGTTTGGGTTCTTATAATGAGAGGGAGGAGAGGTGATATTAAGGGTAGGTAAATGTCCCCCCCCATTTCTTCTATTGCTTCATCTGTTTAGAATTAAAATTTATTTTATAAAACACATTTATAAAAAAAAATTTACATAGAATCATAATATCTCTTTATTCAACCCGCCCAAGAATATTACATTGACTCTCCGATAGGCTTAATAATCAACTCATGTATCTGAAATTATCAAAAAGAAAATTAATAAAATTTCGCAGGTAGTTTATTATTTTCGATTATCTTACTTGAACATTTGGAGGTGTTCCAATTACGTATAAAATAGCATTTGAAATATTCTCCGGTTGCAGTGCTGGCCAATTAAGATTTTCAAAAATTTCTTCTGGTATAATTTCTGTTTGAACTAGGCCCGGACTAATGCTCTGTAATCATGAAATAAATTTCGAATTATTAACCCAAAACTCGATTTTAACTCAAATTTTAAAATAAATAAATATCATCATAAACAAAATATTCCGTGCGATAAGATAAGCGTCGATTTGAACTTGAAAAAAAAAAACCATCACTTACACTGATCTTAACTTTAGTTCCGGCGTTTGCGAACTCCTGCCTGTATGTTTCAACCATAGCTGTTAGTGCGAATTTCGACGGTGGATACATATTGCTAGATTGTCTACCCGATAGAAGAGAGTTTGGCACTTGATGACCAGTAACGCTATTAACAACGACCACATGTCCATCGAAATTTCGTTTCTTCATCGAATTAAATGCCTCCCGGACGCAATAAACTGCCGCCATAACGTTAGTATCCAGGATTTCTCTGATAGGTTGCGTGTTATCGGGGGAGATTAAATTTAGGTTCAGGCGGAAGATTCCGGCATTATTCACTAAAATATCGGTTCCGCCGAGATTCTTTTCGATCCAACTGAACGCATTTTTTACATCTTCTTCAATGGTTACGTCGCACTTGATTACATGCAAGTTTGATTGCAGATTTGCGGGAAGTGTGTTTCGAATTTCGCGAATACGTTCATCACGGCGCGCCAGTCCCACCACAATCAACCCTACACGCACTAAATCATTTACAACTGCAGCTCCAATACCGGAACTAGCGCCTGTTACAACGGCCACTTTACCACTCCAACGTTCCATTTTCTTAATTTAACGACCGATTTCTTGGACAGCTTAGAGCCAAATGAAATATTATTACTCAGAAAAATGAAAATTTAATCTAATTACAGATTAGTTACAACCCTGTAATTTTTTTTCTTGTACTGTTATCAGTTATATAATACAAATTAATTGTGCAAAGATAATGAAAGATAAATACAAGATAAAGATAAATATAAAAACAAAATAGTATTTAGTTTTCATTTTCGAAAATATAGTTTTTTTTTCGTTTTTATTTCCAAGAGGTTAAAAAAATTACTAGAAGCTAAATATCTAGTAGAGTCTAGTAGAAGCCTATTCATACATTCTTCGAATTATGAATAAATTTTATGATTTCTGGCATGAATATTTATTTAAATTACCCAAATTAGCTTATATTGTCGAGAAGAGCATTCAGAATTAACGACTTGGAGATTCTTTTACAAGGTGCATTTTGCTCGAAAAGTTGATGGTACGTGTATCTAAAAAATATAAGAGTGCATCAGGCATATAACTTCTTAAATGTTTATTGAAATTATGGTGAAAAATAGTATATAGAACTACGATTGTGGGTAAACCCCAATCATGCGATATTCTCGATGAAAAAAATTTCATTTTTATGACATTTCACCAAACTGTGACTTTTATATGGAAGGTGGCAGAAGGGATTGGAGGATTTCAACGATTTCAGCAGAGGTGCAGAAATAAATTCTATATAAAAAACAATCTCTATGCTTTTCAAGAAAATCGACACGTTATAAAGTGGTGCATTTGTGCCATTTTGAATAGGAGGTGATTGAAAGAGTGGCGAGATTGAACTTATTTTTTCATATCTCACATCTGGGCGTAAAGCCCAATCATATGATACTTTAGATGAAATAAAAGAGTTTAATGTCCCGGAAAATATGCCACCTGGAATTCTTTTGAATAGTTTATAGTGATTTTTGTATTGGAGGTGGTAGAAACAGAGGGAGGAGGTTTGTAATTTTTGGATATGACACCGAATATGGTATGCAAAATATTTCGTGCCGAATTTAAAATTTGTTGCTTTTAATATTTTCAATGAGATTGGACATATATATTCTGAAATTGAGGCATTTGTATGCGAGGTGGCAGAGGAAGTGGAGGGTTTTAGAAGATTTTGAAACTTCTTGTCAACATTCTTATCACCATGATTTGTTTCAATTTCAAAGCCGATAGCTCTAATATGTTCGAAGAAGAAATGCTTTCCTTGAATTTATGAAATAGATACTTAACTAAATAAATAATTTAATATATAAATAATTTCATTAAATGATAAAAAAAAATCATCAGCTTCGCTTCACTCCCATACTGATGATTCTTTTTATCATTTATTGAAATTATTAAGATACAAATTCTAGTAAAATTTTGAGTTTTTACTTTTTTCAGTTTTAATAGAAATCGACATAATGCATTTATCAAAATTATGCATTTGTATGTCAGGTGGTAGAAGGAGTATACTGATCAAAACAAAACTCTCCGTCGTCAATGATATTTCTATTATTATATTTTCCACAAAACTTCAGGACGTTAGCTTTGGCAGTTTCAAAGCAAACTTATTTAATTGAAATTTCAAAATTTGTATATAATATTAATAATTAATATATATAATATTTTTTTCAAAACTAATTGCAATTATGATAAATTAAATTTTCGCAAATATTCGTCCTAAACTTAACAAGAATATTTATGTACCATGTCTTCAAATGGCCTAGGTCTAGTGGGTAGCGTGTTTGGTTTACAATGCGAAGGTCGTGAGTTCAAATCCCGGTCGACGCATAATTCCAAGCACACTACCTGCTTGAATATACCTCAATCTCCGAAAATAAAAAATTCGTAGATAGAGGGTTGTGCGAAGAGCTAACAACTCTTCCGCAATAAATAATGAAAATGTTAAGGAACCTGAAGTTCAGGAGGCCAAGGCCCGATTTGGGCTGTAGCGCCATTGAAGAAGAAATATTCGTCCTTATAACTTTGCTATTTTCAATGAAAATCAAAAATTTTTTTTTTTTTAAATTGTGAATTTGTATGAGGGGAGTTAGAAGGAGTGAAGGGATTGGATTAATATTTTGTTATGTTAATGATATTTACATCAATGATAATAGATTGACCCAAATTTCAAGACGATACCTTAAATAGTTTCAAAGAAAAATAAATTTCTTAAAATTTCGAAATTTCGTGAAATTTGTATGGGAGGGGGTAGAAGGAGTGGGGCGATTGTGTACCCCGTTCGCGAACTTAAAGTTACTTTTTAGCTAAAAATAACACACAACAAATTTCAGCACGATAGCTCGAAGCGTTCGAGAGTTCTATTGTAGACAGACACACAGACGGACAGAAGGTCACTTGGGGTCGACACAGTAAACATTTTATCGAGCGCTCATAAATTTATGATCGAAAAACGATCGTTGGGAATACCCGAGCAGCAATATGCTTGAAAAACAATTAACATGATGAGTAATGTAAACTTTCGAAAACCGAGCTGGAGAGTAAAGTAAAATTATGTAAACCATATGTAAACCAACCTCTGCAGAGTTTACATCACACGTGCGATATGCGAGTCTGTAAGCTATGTCTATAGCCATATCGCACATTTCGTTTGTGTGTGAAATGTTCAAAGCATAAACAACAGAAACAGAGAAGCGATCTTCGATTATATACTTGCTTATATACTCGTTTCTTGTAAGCGTTTTATAATTCATTAATGTGTAGTCTTTTATATTTCAACTTAAACGCAATAACGTGCTTACTTATCGATGGTCTTTATTCAACTGCCTCTAGTACATGGTTTGCTACGCTCTCAACCTACAGTAACCTACAGTGGCCTACAAATGAATAGTTAAAAGTAATTCATTAATGAATGCCCCTTTAGTCCGCTTGATGACTCGTTAATGTATCGTTAACGACGCTCGTTAATGATCAAAACACTCGTTAATATAATTCATTAACGAGTCTTTAATGAATTATTTTGTTTGCTGGGGAGGTTTTTGAGTGACAACAAATATTTCTTTACCCTCGGCGGCTCTGTGCGAGCATTATTCCTTCGCGTTACAAACGGTAACGCAAAGGCAAACACAGTATACTCTCCGATTTCATACAGAGTAAAAAAATTTGCTACTCTGAAATTTCTTCGCGTTTCTTCAAGTAAAAAAAAACCATCCATCCCGCCATCCGCGGTATGTTCGTTATTCGAAAATTTTGAATTGCAGTTGCGTCTACGATTTTGAAAAATACTTAGAGTTCTGAATCTCTGCTGTAATCTTGTTTCCACAAATGATCTACAAAGTTCGATAATTTCATTTTTTGTTTTGACAATGCTTTCTACATCTCAAGCTGGGCAGAACTGACGTAGCGGCCATCTTGAATGACTCCAGTGGGTATGACGTCATGGATTTTTCCATTTCACAAGACCACCTGTATTATTTTTCTACAAACTTGTCGTAAAAACACGTTTTGATGAAAACAAGAAAAGAGCATAATTAGTTCAAATTAAGCACGAAAATATTACGCGAGTGTACACTTTTTCGTAATAACTAAAATTCTACAAATTATGAAAATTAATCGGAGAACTCTGCACAATATGAGTGACAGATTTTCTTCGGTGTTAGTAGCCGAGATTTAACTTTGATCGCACTTTTTTCAATTAAAAATCTATTGCACTCATATCAACGTGTAATAATTACATGCCGAGCACTATTATTAAAGTACCTTAGAAAGCTGAACTATCTTTAACACTGCATTTAAGAATAAACGCGATTCTTACGAAGCCCGCCGTGTCTGCTTCATACAAAAGCGCTCGAATTTGTATGAAACTGTCATGTTTGTTATGACTCCAACGTGTTGTTGTTGGATTCTGTTACTCGGCTTTCTACTATAGAAGGCATTGGTTTTGAACAAATATATATGTATAAAAAATAAAATAATAAAATTGAATCAATATGAATCAAACGATTTCTGTGAAGTGTGCTGTTTAGTGCACTACTCGGCACACTCTTTTAAACTAGTCAATACCGTAAAACCCAGTTCTCTACTGCACGAAGATAACTTTGTATTGAGTAAAAAGTATTGTTATAGATTCAATACTTAAGTAAATATTTACGTATTGGGTAGACACGATTATAGTAACTCCATGGGACATGCCACTTTACCATAGTTTGGCAAAGGTAAAGTCCTATATGGAGCGAAATTTAAAAAAAGTCGATCTATTTTTTTGGTTCTTAACTTTAAGAACAGTGCGCGGTCTATAATACTGATGTGTGCAAGGGGTCTCTGGATTTCAAATAAAAATAAACTTTATTATTTTTGGGACAAGTTGAGGATGTATGAAAAATCGTCCAATATTCTTTGCATAGAATATCAGTTTCATAGACGAAGTTGCATAGAATTTTCATAAAATTCGGTGTATTTTACATTCACGAAACCAATCATATGTTTTATTTATTGAAATTGGTCGAAGTCATACTTTTTACTACATCTCATAACTTTTGACGTAGTAGCCATTAATATCACGGAATATTGACCCGATGCACTTACCCCTTCTACCCACTCCCATACAAATGGACAATTTTGAAAAATACATATTTTCGATTTTCATTGAAATTAGTAAAGCTGAAAAGACGAAATTTTGTCAGAATTAATTCTTTCGTAATTGCACTTTATTTTAAAAATAATTATCATCTTCACCTCACTCCTTCTACCCCCTCCCATACAAATTTCACGAAATTTTGAAATTTTCTTCGAAATTGTTAAAGCTATCACCTTGATATTTTGTATAAAGGATACAAATAGAAATATTATTAACGCGAAAAAAATTTGTTTTGATCCGTACACTCCTTCTACCCCCTCCCATACAAATGCATAATTTTTTTTTAAATGCGATTTATCGATTTCCATTCAAACTAGAAAAGGTACAAACTTCAAATTTTGCCAGAATTTGTTTCTTAATAAATAAAAAAAAAATTATCAGTTCCACTTCACTCCTTCTACCACCTCCCATACAAATATCTGTATTATAAATTCAAGAGAAGCATTTCTCCTTCAAGTATATGAGCTATCGACTTTGAAATTGAATCAATGCATGGTGATAAGGATGATGATAAGCAGTTTCTCTCATACAAATGCCCCAATTTCAGAAAATCTATGACCAATTTCTTTCTTTTTCATTATTGAAAACTAAAAACTCTAAATTCAGCAAAAAACTTTTTGCATGCCATGCTCGGTGTCATATACGAAAAATGAAAACCTCCCCCTCTACTTCTACCACCTCCCATGCAAAAGTCTCTATTCACTATTCGAAAGAATTCGAGATGACATATTTTCCGGTATATTAAAGTCATTTCCATCTCAACTAGAGTAGGATTGGGCTTTAAGCCCAATCATAATTCTGTTATGTTTTTTTCTCTGTGTATAACAAATTGATGTATTCACATGCAAAATTTAAATTATATATGTATCTTTCACCAGAGCCCTACCGAAGGTCGCCCTTCTTCGGAATTTTCATAATGACGCCCTCCTTCCATTCAGTTGGATACTTCATTCTTAGTGAATAGTGGGAGGAGTATATCGGCTGTTATTTCCGGGTCCGCCCTGTGGAGTTTGGTTGGTAGTCCATCTATACCTGAAGATTTCCTTTCCGCCATTGATCGAATAGCGGAAACTATCTCTTTCTTATCTGGGGGATCGTCCCTAATAGAGGATTGTTGCGGTTGGGTGTTTGGAAGTTGTTCTGTTTCCGGAATATCTTCCTCTGACAAGACGTTCAAAATATCAGAGAAGTATTCCTTCCATCGTCACAACTGGTGTTCACTTATATTAAGGAGAGTTCCGTTGACATCTCTCACCAGGTGGTTGGCGGTGGAATTCCTGTTCGTCAACTGTTTCATGATTTTGAATAGTGAACCCATATTTCCAAGGTTAGCAGCGGATTCTGCCTTGTTTCCCAGATCTTCAATTGCCTTTCTCTTGTCGCGTCTAACAGCCTTAGCATGTAAGAATTACCAAAATGTGTTAAAAACCCATGCGACTGATTTTTGTTATTTTATTAAATGAAAAAAAAAAAGAGAATTGCCAAATTGTATTACAAGTTCGTAACCCTTTACTATTTTTCGTTTGGTTAACTGAATAAAAAAAATTTAATGTACCCTTTACCATCTTCTACTTGTACAATGGCGCTACAGCCCAAATCGGGCCTTGGCCTCCTGACTTTCAGGTTCCTTAATATTTTTTCATTATTTATTGTGGAAGGTATGTTAGCCCTTCGCACAACCCTCTTTCTACGAATTTTTCATTTTCGTAGACTGAGGTGACCAAGGTACATATATCGAAGCAGGCAATGTGCAGGAATTATATATTGCGTCCACCGGGATTTCGACTCACGACCTTCGCATTATGAGACCCAAACCGCTACCAACTTGGCTACACCCTAGCTTACAATAATTAGCCACTCTCTAAGCTAATTCCGGTGGAGCTATATCGGTCTCAAAATATGAATTTTTTACGATAAGTAATTTAAAAAAAAAGAATTCGGCCGACAATTTGTTTTTAACCCCCCCTTTTCGGACACCAAAGGATATAAACATATAATTATTTTTTAAGTTTGTCCCACAACCCTCTCTAAATCTCTACCAGTTTTTAACTTCATATCTGCATTAGTGGTGTAGCTATTAGCTAGAGTAGTTGTTTACTCTTTCCCTCGCCCCGTCTCCCCCTTCCACCTAACACCCCCCAAAATTTAGAAAATTGAGTTCACTTACCCAATCAACAATCCACCCAAAAACGAACATACTACCTTTAACGGTCTCGGAGATATGAGTCCATATGTACGGCGGGACGGATTTTTTTTTTTTTGCATTTTTAGGCTAATTTAGTCATGAAACGTGAAGAAACAAAATTTCAGGGTAGCAAATTTTTTTTTCTGTGTCGATTATTATTATTATTTATTATTAGAATAATAAAGTAAAATAATACATTCCAAATTTCAGATCTATAGCTTTCATACTAGAAAATCTGTTTATTGTGAAATTCCGAAATTGAGTAATTTTCAATGAAAGGTGGTAGAAGGAGTGGAGCGATTTGGCCCGTTCACGAATTTAGCCTTACTTTTTTTTGACAAAAACGACGTGTACAAAATTTAAACTTCCGAGCTCATCGCGTTTTCGCGCTAGAGAGGACTCGGACGGAAGGACATCTCGTTTTGAGATTTTTTTAGTGATAATATGAGTTTCTGTCTCATTATTTGTTTTCTCCGAGCCTTATTTAGACTTAAAAACTTTGGGGCAAACTTATAACACTCTCAGATTTCATCTAGAGTATAATAAATACCATTCTTTTTTTTCGAAACACATATTTTTATTTCCATGATACGGCGATTAAAACTCCGCCATAGACGGTCCCAAGCCCGAGTTGAGAAAGGAGGAGGGAACATGGAGTTAACCTGAATGGCCAGTAACACCAGTGCGTCTCAGGAAGTAGGCAAAAAGTATGACATAGTTGGACTTGCAGCATAGCTGTGAGAACTCCAGCATGTCATATTTAGCTCAAAACTCCCACCCTTTTCCTACTAGGGTGTAATAAATAAGTAGGACCGGTCCTCCAGGTCGGGGGTTGGGCGAGGCGCCGACAACGCATCACCGGAAAAAGAACACTGTCCAGAAACCTGAAGAACAGCCTCGGAAAGGATGGACTCAACGGCAACGACCCCGCAAACGAAAAATGGACTACTCTATTGGATCTTGGAATGTTCGATCCTTATTTAGGACAGGAGCTCTGAAAGAGTTTCTCGAAGAAGTGGCAAAACACAACATCAACATAACTGCCATCCAAGAAACGAAATGGCTCGGTAACGAAATCATGGACATGAGATCACACACAATCTATCCAAGTGGAAAATTGTCGGGAAGCAGAGAGTTTGGAGTCGCTTTTGTCGTTGACAAAAAATTTAAACAGCAGGTCACGAGCTTCAGACCAGTAAGTGAAAGATTGTGTGCAATCCGAATAAAGACTAAATTCTTCAACACTTGGTTGATCAACGTTCACGCACCAACAGAAGACAAGGACGATATAACTAAAGACGAATTTTATGCCACCCTAGAGACAACCTATGACTCACTGCCCTCGAATGACCTAAAAATTGTCTTAGGGGATTTTAATGCAAAAGTCGGAAAGGAGGAGGCTCATAGAGGAACAACAGGAGGGCACAGTCTCCATGACATAACCAACGACAATGGCCAACGTCTTATTGATTTCGCAAGCAGCAAAAATATCATAGTAAGCTCTACGTGCTTCCCACATCGCGATATTCATAAACGAACGTGGGCATCACCAGATGGTCACACCTTCAACCAAATAGACCACGTTCTAATTGAGAAAAGGGCTGCTTCCAGCATACTTGATGTACGAACTCTCCGCGGTGCGAATTGTGACTCTGACCACTATCTAGTCAGAGCTAAGTATCGATGCAAAATAGCTTGTCGTGGATATTCGAAAACGAGTAGAGCGCGCAAATTCAATGTCGACAAGCTTAATGACGAAACGGTGGCGCAGGCTTACATGTTAGCATGTAATAAACACCTGACACCAATATATGAAGATATCAAAAATATGCCAGTGGAGAATGCGTGGATAAAAATACGAGACGGCATCAAATCCTCCGCGGAAGAGGTATTAGGGTATCAAGCACGGCGAAAAAATAATGATTGGTTCGACCAAGAATGTCGCAACGCAATAGATAGAAAGAACGAAGCTTACAAAATTTTTACTGAACGACCAACACGAGCCAAAAAACATAACAGAATTATGATTGGGCTTAAAGCCCAATCATATGATACTCTAGATGAGATGGAAATGACTTTAATATACCGGCAAATATGTCATCTCAAATTCTTTCGAATAGTGAGAAGAGACTTTGCATGGGAGGTGGTAGAAGTAGAGGCGGAGGTTTGTATTTCTCCTATGTGACACCGAAAATGGCGTGTAAAATGTTTCGTGCTGAATTTAAAATTTTTAGTTTTCTTTATTTTTAAAGAAATTGGTCATAGTTTTCCTTAAATTGAGACATTTGTATGGGAGGTGGCAGAGGAAGTGGAACGTTTTAGATGATTTTGAAACTGCTTATCATCACCCTTATCACTATGCTTTGATTCAATTTCAAAGTCGACAGCTCTCATATATTCGAAGGAGAAATGCTTTTCTTGAATTTATAATACAGATATTTATATGGGAGGGGGTAGAAGGAGGGAAGCTGAGCTGATAATTTTTTCCAGCATTTATTGCAAGTATTAAAAAACAAATTCTGGCAAAATTTTAAGTTTGTAATTTTTCTAGTTTTAATGGAAATCGATATAATGCATTTAACAAAAATGATGCATTTGTATGGGAGGGGGTAGAAGGAGTGTAAAGATGAAAACAATTTTTTTTCCTGTTATTGATATTTCTATTTTTATACTTCATGCGAAATATCAAATTGATATCTTTAATAGTTTCGAAGAAAAATAATTTAATTTAAATTTCAAAATTTCGTGAAATTTGTATGGGGGGGGATAGAAGGAGTGAGGGGAAGTTGATAATTTTTTCAGTGCTGATTGGAATTCTAATAAAATTAATTCTGGCAAAAATTCGTTTTTATAACTTTACTAGTTTCGATGAAAATCGAAAAACTGCATTTTTCAAAATTATGCATTTGTATGGGAGGGGGTAGAAGGAGTGATGGGATCGAATCAATATTGAGTCATATTAATGGTATTTATATCATAATACTTGAACCCAAATTTCAAATCGATAGCTTAAATAGTTTCTAAGAAAAATCAATTTCTGAAAATTTCGAAATTTCGTGAAATTTGTATGGGAGGGGGTAGAAGGAGTGGGGGGATGTGGCCCGTTCACGAACTTAAAGTTTCTTTTTTGCTAAAAATGACACACACAAAATTTCAGCACGATAGCTCAAAGCGTTCGAGAGTTATGCTGTAGACAGACGGACAGACGGACAGACGGACAGACGGACAGACGGACAGACGGACAGACGGACAGACGGACAGACGGACAGACGGACAGACAGCAACTCGGAATCGAAGTTTTTGAGTGACAACAAATATTTCTGTACCCTTGGCGGCTCTGTGCGAGCATTATTTCTTAGCGTTACAAACGGTAAGGCAAACACAATATACTCTCAGATTTCATCTAGAGTATAAAGAAAGATATGACGAGCTTAGGCGATATGCGAAAAAGACCTGCAGACGAAAACAAAGGAAGTACCATAATGACAAGATACAAAAAATGGACGACGACATGAGAAAAAATAAAACGCGGGACGCATACGCCATAGTAAAAGATTTAAAAAAGGGATATAAACCAAAAACCAGTCTCAGCAAAGACGCAGAGGGCAATATCATCAGCGACACAGAAGAAATCAAAAGGAGATGGGCTTCATACTTTGAACATCTTTTGAATCCCATCCCAGTAGCACCGATAACGACAAACAACATTTCAATTGAAGCCTCAACTGACGAACATGAACCATCATCGACACCACCCACGCTTGCTGAAATCAAAGCAGCCCTATGTGACCAAAAACGAAACAAAGCGCCGGGAATTGACGAAATACCAGTTGAACTTCTGAAAAACGGTGGAAACTGTGTCGCTGAAATACTATACAACATGATATGCAAAATTTGGACAGAGGAAATCATACCCGACGACTGGCGAAAAAGTATTATATGTCCAATTTACAAGAAAGGAGACAAACTCTGCTGTGAGAACTACAGAGGTATATCATTGTTGTGTACGTCCTATAAACTACTGACAAAAATTATTGAACGTCGTCTTAAGCCCTATACTAATGAAATAATTGGCGAATACCAAGGCGGATTCAGAACCGGACGATCTACAACAGACCAGATATTCTCGGTGAAACAGGTGCTTGAGAAATGCTGGGAATATAACACAGACGTGCACCAAATATTCGTAGATTTTAAACAAGCATACGACAGTATCGACAGGAGCGTACTGTACCAAATCATGCTTGACTTTGGAATTCCTCCAAAACTAGTCCGACTAACAAGACTCACAATGACGAACACTGAATCCCAAGTGAGAATACAAACCGATTCCACAACCAGCTTTCGAACGGAATGTGGTTTAAAGCAGGGAGATGGTCTAGCTCCTATGCTTTTCAACTTGGCACTAGAGTATGTCGTCCGAAAAATCCCAGTCGACACCAACGGGACACTACTATTCAAGTCCACCCAACTAGTAGCATACGCTGACGACATTAACATTCTAGCAAGATCCTTCCCTAGTGCTAAGGAGGTATTTGTCAATCTTGACTCCGCCGCAAAAGAAGTCGGGTTGCGCATTAATGAAAGCAAAACAAAAGTAATGACGCAAACAAGAAGGAGAACGCCAATCAGACAAAACATAACAATTGCGGAATATAATTTGGAGAGTGTAGACAACTTCATATATCTTGGGGCTAATCTAGCAAAGGACGGTAATGAAACAGACGAAATCAAACGACGGGTAATACTTGCAAATAAGACGTATTATTCGGTACTTCCAATAATGAAATCCAAGAAAGTGCACAGGAACAATAAGCTGCGGATTTATAAAACTGTTATACGACCTGTGCTCTGTTATGGCAGCGAGACGTGGACATTAACGCGAACTTCCGAAAAAGCAGTTAACGCATTCGAAAGAAAGGTCCTCCGAAGAATTTTGGGACCTGTGAAGGAAGGAACGGAATGGCGAATAAGATACAACCATGAGTTGTATCAACTCTACGACGAGCCAGAAGCTTCGACGTTCATCAAGCTACGTAAACTGCAGTGGGCTGGCCATGTAGAGCGAATGGAAGACAGAAGAATCCCCAAACGTGCTCTTAAAGGCAAAGCGAGTGGTAACCGGCCAGTAGGCAAACCACGCAAGCGATGGGAAGACTCGGTTGATGAAGACAGCAAAGCCATTTTAAAAATTAGCAGCTGGAGGACGCGGTCTTTGGATCGAGACGATTGGAGGCGACGACTTCAGGAGGCCAGGGCCCGATTTGGGCTGTCGCGCCATTGATGATGATGATGATACGGCGATTAAACATATTTATTAGATGTATGATTAAGAATATTATATTGCCTCTCCTATAGGTTTAATAATCAACTCGTGTATCTAAGAAAACAAACAAAAAAATTAATAAACAAATTTGTAGACTCATTAAATTTAATAATCTTACTTGAACATTTGGAGGTGTTCCAATCACGTACAAAATTGCATTTGACACATCTTCTGGTTGAAGTGACGGTTTATTAAAACTTTTATATAATTCTTCTGGTAAAAGTTCTGTATGAACGAAACCCGGACTAATGCTCTATAATCATAAAGTTAACTTATCAATTTCAAAATAAAAAACTCCGATAAGATAAGCGTCGATTTAAACTTGAATGTAAATGATTAAAAACGAAATAACTTACAGTGATCTTAACTTTAGTTCCGGCGTTTGCAAACTCCTGCCTGTACGTTTCAACCATAGCTGTTACAGCGAATTTCGACGGTGGATAGATATTGATAGATTGTCCGCCTCTCAGTGAAGAATTCGGTACTTGATGACCAGAAATGCTGTTTACAAAGACAACATGTCCATCAACATTTCGTTTTTTCATGGAATTGAATGCCTCACGGACACAATATACAACCGCCATAACGTTAGTGTCCAGAGTTTCTCTGATAGGTTGCGTATTATTGGGACTGACTAGACTAACGCCTATTCGAACTATTCCCGCATTATTCACTAGAATATCGGTTCCGCCGAGATTCTTTTCCACCCAACTGAACGCATTTTTAACATCTTCTTCATTGGAGACGTCGCACTTGATTGCATGCAAATTAGGTTGTAGATTTGCGGGAAGTGTGTTTCGAATTTCGCGAATAAGTTCATCACGACGCGCCAGTCCAACAACAATTAGCCCGGCATTTACCAAATCTTTTACAACTGCAGCTCCAATACCGGCACTAGCGCCTGTAACAACGGCTACTTTACCACTCCAACGTTCCATTTTCTTGATTTAACGACCGAACTCTTGAATCGTATAGAGGCGAATAAAACACTATTTCATGTTATTACTGGAAATAATCGAAATTTAGTAGCGTTCGCTTATAACTATCTCAGTAATCTTATTTAAAAGTTCTGTTATGTGCCCTTGGCGTAATCCAGTGTAGTCAGCTAGTACAAATTTTGTTAAACTATTTCCATTCAGAAACTGTGTTGACCTGCAATCGTGATGTCTCGTTGGAGTATACTAGTAGTGAATAGATGAAATGATATAACCTCTTGATTTAATAAATAATATAGTGATAAAGTGCCAACAAGTCGGGCACAACTTTATTATTTTTGGGACAGGGCTGTACTTAATTTAGCACTTAATTACCGATACAATCAATAGTTCCAGTACATATAATCAATATTTAATTTTTTTAATAATGCAAGTTTGGGTTTTTATGAGGGGAGTGGTAAAAGTAAGGGTGCGTGGCTAGGAAAAAGGGTTTGGAAACGGCCACGATTAGATGGATACATGCCATGCTAAGGAGCCGAATGACAACCATGGATTTAGGTGATAGCACATTGACTGCACAGACCTATAGAGGCTGTCCCCAAGGTGGGGAACTATCTCCACTTCTTTGGTCAATTGTGGTAGATGAACTCCTAGACCGTCTAACAGAACAGGGATACGAGGCTATAGGATATGCCGATGACCTCGTCATTATCATTAGAGGCAAACATGATTTAATTATATCGGAAAGAATACAATCAGCCTGAGAAGTGATAATGAACTGATGTCAGTCTAAGAACTTGGACATCAACCCAAGTAAGACTGAGTTAGTACCATTTACAAATAGAAGGAAAACGTACATCACACCCCCTTCAATAAATGGAACAATAATACGCTTTTCAGATGAGGTAAAATATCTAGGTGTCATACTAGATAGCAAACTCAACTGGAATAAACTTATAGAATGGACTCATGCCAAAGCACTAAAGGCATTTTGGGGCCTGTAAAAGCTTATTTGGCAGAAAATGGGGACTAAAGCCCAAAATGATTTACTGGTGCTACAGAACAATCATTCTTCCAATAGTCACATACGGATCAACGATACGGTGGACTAAAACTTTACAATGAAAAGCACAGCTTACGCTACAAAAAATCCAAAGGCATCCCTCCCATACATCTCCAAATGAAAAAGGAAGCTATCAAAGGAGTGTTACGCATACAGAGGGACAACAAGTACAAACCAGGGGATTTTAGAGGCCACCTCAAAATCCTAAGAAACCCAAAATTAGAGGTTCTAACCTCCACATTATCGGACGCAATGCCGACAAAATTTAACTTTGAAACCCCCTTCAAAGTTATAATCAGAGAACGCAAGGACTGGCAATCCACGCTACCTGAAATGGAAGAGGGATCAACCATCTGGTATACAGATGGTTCGCGCACCTCTGAGGGGACAGGAGTCAAAGGTCCTAACTTTTCGGTTTCAAAACCACTCGGTAAAGAGGCCACAATCTTCCAGGCTGATCTAATTGCAGTGGAGCTATGTATCCAAGAGAATATAAGGAGAGCTCATCGCAACAAATCAATTTATATCCTATCGGATAGTCAGGCGGTTCTCAAAGCCCTAGCATCCAATAAACACGGATCGAGGTTAGTTTGGGACTGTTTTCAAGACCGAATCATCCTGGGGAAAAGGAACGACGTAACATTAATGTGGGTACCAGGAATATGGGAATTGAGGGAAACGAAGAGGCTGATCGCCTTGCAAAAAACGGCGCGGAAAAAAAACTTTATTCGTTCAGTGCCATTCTGCGTAAAATCAAAAGAGCATCTTAACTCAATACTTAAGAAGTGGTTTGAACAAGAACACAAAATTTACTGGATAAATATAAATAATAATAATAAGGGTGAGTGCACGTTAATAATTTTTTAATTGATTGCTTGAATAACGTCGAATATTCTCTGTATAGAATGTCAGTTTAATAGACCATAGTAGTGGGTATATGGGTGTTCTGGCTCACTTTCTCTTTTACTTTCTCCTTGGCGCCACTTTCTTTTTTACTTTCTCCTTGGCGCCACTTTCTCCGGTTCTGGACCACTTTCTCCGGTTCTGGAGCACTTTCTCCCCGGTTCTGGCTTACTTTCTCCGGTTCTGGCCCACTTTCTCCCCGGTTCTGGCTCACTTTCTCCGGTTTTGGTTCACTTTCTCCGCTTCTGGAGCACTTTCTCCCCGGTTCTGGCTCACTTTCTCCGGTTCTGGTTCACTTTCTCCGCTTCTGGAGCACTTTCTCTTCACTTCTGGAGCAGGTGTTCTGGCTCACTTTCTCTTTTGCGGTTCTGGCTCACTTTCTCTTTTGCGGTTCTGGCTCACTTTCTCTTTGGCGGTTCTGGATCACTTTCACGATACCTATCGATTATCGATTACCCATGCCCGATTACCTGTTGAGTTTTCATGTCTTATGATCTTTTTTTTGAAATGCCAAGATTGATAAGAGTTGTACGAATTATGATTCATATATGATGAAATTGATATTTACATTGATATTTACATTGAGAGGAATAAACACGAATTGTTTTAAATTTTTTTTCCAAGTCGATCACAACTTGCATATCAGATACGTGCTTTATCAATTGTTTTTTTAGTTAGACTTCGTGATATGCAGAAAGTGACGGTTGATCAGCATATCTAGTTGTATGGAAAAAGGTCCATTCTGCTTGTGTTTATATAAGAGATTTGTTTTGGAATCGGTAGGTTGTCATCATCGATTAGGAATAATTGTTTGAATTGTGTATGGTTTAGAGTATTCATATGATAGGTTGTTTACATTTTTTTGTGTATGGAATTTTTTGGTTTACGAGTGAGATTGATATGAAAATTTCACCTCAATCCGATAACATATATGATCATTTTTTGATAAACGAGTTCAAGTACACATAGATTGTGGTGTATGTGTATGTGTGTGTGTGTGTGTGTGTGTGTGTGTATTTGTGGAGATTGTTATTGTTATTAATAGCGTGGTATTATTTCATGACGTCATCATCAATTGGGGTTGCCATAATGTCAAAAAAAAATAAAAAAAAAAAAAAAAAAATAAAAAAAATAAAAAAAAAAATAAAAAAAAAATAAAAAAAAATGTAAAAAAAAATTAAAAAAAAAATTAAAAAAAATTTAAAAAAAATAAAAAAAATTATTATAAAAATATATATTTATAATAAAAAATTATAAATTACATTATTTTACTTAATATTATTCCACTGCTTCTTCACTTACGAACAGGAATAAACACGATCGTTTGTTATTGCAATTAGTTTTTTCTTGTGTGGTCAGCATATTTCCGATTGTATGGAAAAAAAGATCCATTCTGCTTGTTTGTGTGTGGTCAGCATATTTTCGATGATGAAATTGATATTTACATTATCAGGAATAAACACGTTCGTTATCAATTGAAATTTAAGTTTTGTGGTTGTAGGTTTCATATAGGCTAAAGTTAGCGATTGAATTCTGTGTCAGTAAAAGTAGATAAGAATTTTTTGTTATTATTATAGGTTGTTTATAAATAATTGTTTATAGTTTTGCGGTTCTTTGTTCTTATGGAAAAAGATCCATTCTGCTTGGATATACGTTGGTCAGCATATTTTCGATGATGAAATTGATATTTAAATTAACAGGAATAAACACGTTCGTTCGGTTGTTTATGAATAATTGTTTATAGTTTTGTGGTTTTAGGTTTCATATATGCTAAAATTTACGATTGAATTCTGTGTGACTAAAAGTAGATAAGAAATTTTTTGTTATGATAGGTTGTTTATAAATAATTGTTTATAGTTTTGCGGTTCTTTGTTCTTATGGAAAAAGATCCATTCTGCTTGTGTGTGTGTGTGTTCAGCATATTTCTGTATAAATAAGATTTTATTATAGATAAGAGTTTTAGTATAAAAAGAACAGCAACAACCTCATCGGCTATAGTTTCTCTTCGAAATTCGTCAAGTGAAGTTAATCAAGTGTAAAGTTAATCAAGTCAAGAAATATAATTCAACAAACAACCATTAGGTAAGCATATATTATATAAACTAATATTCAAATAATAATAATAATAATTTTTTAGATTACAAAACATGTTTGAAATGGAATCACAACCAATATTCGATGAGATGATTGACGTCGAGGGTTCCGATGCAATTAAAGAATTAAATTCTTTAAATTCCAAGCCGCTTCTCAAGGTTAAGGATATGGAACCATACAAACTACATAAGATAGTTAACGCGAAGAAATGTAGGACGGAATTTGGATCAAGTATATTACTTGAACTGGAAGATAATGAAGTATTTTTACCAATGGACAATTATCAAATGAGACTTTAACACAGCTCAACACACAAAATTACAGCGTGGCTAGAGGACCCTCAACCGGAAAAAAGCCACCAGATGCTCTTTTCGTATTACAAGTTCTAATTAAATGACCAAAGGAGAAAAAAATAATAAATAAAAAAAACAAAAATGTATTTCTAATAAAAAAAATCAATTTTAATAAAATAAAATAATAATTATAAAAAATTTAATCATATATTATTTTTCTTTGACTTATGATATTTCCATTTCATAAAGTTGTCTTACACTTCTAGCATCGATTATTTCGACATCGGATTTGTATTCTGCGTCCTGAATCCGAATAAGTTCCACTTCTCCATTGCTAAGAATTCTTTCTTTCAAAGTTGCTATCATAAGTACAACGGATTGTAAGCAGCAAGTCGTCTTGGAACTGTAGTTTGAAGTGTCTGTAAAAAAAGGCCGTTCACTTTCAATAATTCCAGCAATTTCACGTTCTTTTTTAAGTAAATCCTGCCTAAAACCCTCAATTGCTTCTTGAACAGTAACGTATTTCTCCTCTGGTTTTGTTGTTGTTGTTGTTTTTAGTGGTGTTGTTGTTGTTGTTGTTATCATTGAAATTTGCAGTATAGTTACGCAACATGACGTAATCCATTGGATTTACACAAAATGACGAAATCAATAATAAATTTGCAGTATAGTTACGCAACATGACGTAATCCATTGGATTTACACAAAATGACGAAATCAATAAGTCTTATGAAGTAGTTGAACACAAATAAAATACTTAGTAAAAGAGAAGCAGCCCACCACCTACGACCAAACTTATAAAGCTGAAATAAAATGCAATTGGAAAAGTACTTGATATTTTTAATTAAATATAATTCCATCTTGTTGGAAGAACACCACGAAGAAATTCTAAGAGATATACTATTTTTAATACAATACAATAAAATGGATGAAGCAAATTCAAAATACGGAAGACATTTCATCAGCTGTCCTTGGTCTAAAGATGACGCAAAATCCGGACCAGATACATGCGCTTGTTATAGTGTTTATCGGAAATACAACAACGTTAAACGACTTATAAAATTTTACAATAGGTTAAGAAATGAAAGTTGTAAAGATTGATTTTTTCCTTTTATTCAACAATAAAACATATATTTCATTAAATTTGATTTTGTATTTTTAGCACCAGATTAAAACTTCATTAGGTTTAGTTAAATTTTGCATTTCTTTAGTATAAAATCCGACTTCGACTTTATGGAATTCTATATATTTCTTCTTTTCTCTGCTGATGCATCTTAAAGTTAGTGTCCCCGTATTGAATTCTTCCAACACTTTATCGCTACATTTATTATATCGCGAAGGTAAAAACAGTCTCATTCTATTCTCCAGTTCTACGACAATAGCTTTTCTACATTTAGAATAAGAGAAAAAATGACATCCATATCTAAAATAAAAGAAAAAAATGAAAAAAAAAATTTTTTATTATACAAATTAGAGACTTACCGGGGTATCATTCTTTCCCCTGCTGTGATACGGTATCGCTTTCCCAACTTCAAGTCCGATATTTTCATAATAATAATCAATGCTTTACAACTCGATAGTTCGTTAATAGTTTCCATTGTGTTCTTGCTCTATTTAATACAACCACACAGCTGTACAACCAACTATACAGCTATACAGCTATACAACCACACAGCTGTACAACCAACTATACAGCTATACAACCACACAGCTATACAACCACACAGCTGTACAACCAACTATACAGCTATACAACCACACAGCTGTACAACCAACTATACAGCTATACAGCTATACAACCACACAGCTATACAACCACACAGCTGTACAACCAACTATACAGCTATACAGCTATACAACCACACAGCTATACAACCACACAGCTGTACAACCAACTATACAGCTATACAGCTATACAACCACACAGCTATACAACCACACAGCTGTACAACCAACTATACAGCTATACAGCTATACAACCACACAGCTATACAACCACACAGCTGTACAACCAACTATACAGCTATACAGCTATACAACCACACAGCTGTACAACCAACTATACAGCTATACAGCTATACAACCACACAGCTGTACAACCAACTATACAGCTATACAGCTATACAACCACACAGCTGTACAACCAACTATACAGCTATACAACCACACAGCTGTACAACCAACTATACAGCTATACAGCTATACAACCACACAGCTATACAACCACACAGCTGTACAACCAACTATACAGCTATACAACCACACAGCTATACAACCACACAGCTGTACAACCAACTATACAGCTATACAGCTATACAACCACACAGCTGTACAACCAACTATACAGCTATACAGCTATACAACCACACAGCTGTACAACCAACTATACAGCTATACAACCACACAGCTGTACAACCAACTATACAGCTATACAACCAACCAACTATACAGCTATACAACCAACCAACTATACAGCTATACAACCAACCAACCAACCAACCAACTTGTAATCATATTGATTCTCGAATATTCAAAAAAAAAAATCTATACTTTTTTCCCTACAACACTCAGCGGTAATGTTTCTAAATTTATCCAATATTAAGTACAACTATAATCAGACTTTGATTCGGTGAAATGTTTAAAATTTCTATAAATATGCAAGATATACGAATTTTTGTTTAGTCATATCATAATCAGCATGTCGATGACTTTGACCTTGGATGGAAACACTTTTATCTTAAACGCAGAACATTTTTTTCTATTTCCTCTCTGTTGGAACATGTAAAGTTGACGATATTGTAGAGTTGAATACAATTCAAATCTAGTGTAATTTAAAAAATAGAAAATAAGAAATTGGCTTTATGTGCTGAAAAATGTAAAAAAAAGGTTTCTAATTGTGATTGAAACAAAGCTGTTATATATTAAGAATTATTTTTATTATTATCTTAAATTCTAAATATCACAATGTCTCTCTTATCATCTAAATGGCTTAAAGCTATCTCATTAATACATGCAGTATAAATTTTATATAACTTAGACCTAAATATATACATATTTTATTATTATCTTAAATTCTAAATAATTTTATGTAACTTAGACCTAAACATATACATATTTTATTATTATTTTAAATTTAAATTTTATAATGTCCCCATGCATATGTACTAATTTTATCATCCTTAATTAGTCTCTTATCATCTAAATGGCTTAAAGTTATCTTATTAATACATTCTGTATAAATTTTATGAAGCTTAGATCTAAATATATACATATTTCCTCTAAAAATTTTCTCCCTATATAAACATTCTCTATAATTGTCTATTGTCAATATGTCTGTTGCAGTCTTTTTAACACCTTTGGCCTTTTTTATAGTTTTACTATTATCTATACTTATAGAATACATTTTCGATCGTAACCCTATAAATTCCTTTATTATTTTTCCGTGCGTCTCGTCTTTCATTAGTCCTAATATTTTGCAATTTTTCAAAGGAATGTTATAGGGATTGTCTTTCGAATATTCTGAAGTATCAAAGTGTCTGTCAATGTCGTCTAAAATGTCTGTGTAAAAATCGTCTGTCTGAATTGTATAAATAAATGAATCCGTATCCATATAGTTTAGAAGAACATTGTTCGTGTATTTTGGTTTTATGTAGTTGTAGTGGAAGTCGTACATCTTTAGCTTGGAAATATCAAGAACGGTAAAACCTAAATAAATTGGCTTATCATAGCACACTTTTACTCTATCCATCTGGATAGCTACCATAGTTTCTGAAAATATAGCTACACTATGAAAGTTTGGTTTGGCTATAAGAGCGCGGGCACCTAAACTTCTTCCCTTACTCTCCCATTTTGTAACTAGTTTTACATCTTTCCTTTTTTCCACATTCTCCATCGTTTTCCCATATACCGCGTTGTTTAATAGCTTGAAGAAATTTTTTTCAAATGAATTTGTGCTTTTTGTACGATGATAATTATTTAAATCAATATAACTTTTTAACCAATCAGACTGTTTAAATTGTAAAATCCTATGAATGCAAACAAGTTTCAAACCATTCTCTAGGCACTGTTGTAGATTCCGATAGTGGATAATATATTTATGTTTGTTTGTTAAATCCGTTATAAGCTTGTTTGTTTTAGAACCGGGTGCTGCTTTGTTTTCTGCACAAAACGGTAAATCGTTATGGTCATTGTGTTTTGAATCGGGATACTCTAAATCAACCTCTAATATGTATCCAATATCGGAATCTAGTGGAATATTGCGAATGTCAATGTCATTGACATTTTGAACCCATGCGAATGAAGAATGTGGAAGAGGTTGAGACATTGCCCACCCGTACAAGTTATTGGCATCCAAATATGTAATGTATTTTGAGGGTTTCGTTTCATCGAAATTGTCCATGTATTTGTTGTTGGCCACAGAGTGTCGATGCGAACATTGCGTAATACCCCCTCTAATACCGCGTTTAATAAAATTATAAATGTTAATGTCAGTCAAAAGTTCAAGTTTAATGTTTGTTGTTTTTAACATAGCGTCCCACGCTAACCCCGGAGCAGTATAGTATTGACAGGGATCCAGCTCATAGATTTGTTTACAAATTTTTCTAAAATTTTCAAATACGTCCGTTAAAAGCAAAACATCTGTTTTCAAATATAACTCTAAATAATCCCAAAGCGTCTTACAATTAAATTCTTTCCAAACTTTTTGTGCGTGTTCATAATCAATTTCACTGCACTCACTATTTGTTAATTTACTCGCGAAACTTTCCCTTGGTGGCAAACAAACATCATCCAAACGAGTCCACGAATTTATATACTCATAGGGAAATACACCCTTTCTTGTGAGCAGTTTAAATTTGCTTTCTTCACCGTATATTGAACGTATTGTCTTCAGTTTTGCCTCGGGTAAATATCTAACAAGCTCATCTAAACTACTATTCATAAATCTAATTGAATCTAAAAATCTTAATTCTATTGTATTGGTATCACTTACCGTAATTCTCTTCGATACGGAAATGTATCGTTCTTTATTTTGAGGTATTACTTTTATATCACCATCTATATTCCCTAGTTCTTTTACGAATAAATGACAATCATACCCAGAAAAGTTGTGAAAAAAGATTGGAAAGAATTTAGGCACTCTAAATAATAAATTACATTGATTATGAGCTGGACCCCTATATTCCCCCGTTAAATGGCAGTGGTCTATTACTCGATCGTCGAGAAGAGGTTTCTTACACATGTAACAAAGTTCCGTTTCAGTCTGAATTTTCATCTGTTGTGTTGTCAGTCTAGGTATAGGTTTCGGTTTCATAATATAATTGGAATAGAGCCACCTCACATCCCTAACAAGCGAATCTAGAAAATTTTTAGAGGATTCTTTTCCCTTATACACTCTTAACTTATCTAATGACGAATTAAAAGTACACTTAATGTAATACGAAAAGGCACATGGTGTGTGCTCCTGAACAACAGCTGATGAAGATGTTTCTGGGTTAGCAAAACAGGTACTAACCTCTTCGAGTAAACACTCAAAGTCTGCATATATAACGAATGGTACATCCAATTGGCGCTCATAGTGTTGAAATTGTAAAGTTGATTTTTCGAGACTTGGCATCCTGGACACAACCTTACCACACTCATTTTTGTGTTGTAATTGAGCTTCTTCACTATGGAAATGTTGCAGACATGTATTGCAAATGAAAATTTTATCTACGTGTAACGTCTGTTGATAATGGATCAACCTAAAACAGAAAAAAAAAAACAAATTAAAAAAAGGAATATGAAAAAAAACTCAATGTTATTACCTTGAAATGTTTTTGATCCAGACGTAGTGATTTAGTTCATCAGTGCCTTGTATCAGTAATAAATTTACATGACACTTTTTCTCATTCTTTGTGTGATAATATGGTCCCACAATTTTTTCTGCTTCATACCCAAACACATTGACGCTAATTGATGGGTTTAATTCCTCAAATTTCGCTACTTTCTGCACGTTCAGTGGAAACTCGAGATCGTTGAACTTTAATGTTATTCCATTGGAAAGATGTATAACACTTTGTGTTATATCGGATATGTGGTATGACGATGGTCTGTCTGAATTTTTCAGCACCGGCGACAATGCGGAAATGATACTCCATTTAAAGCAGAATTCATCATTATTTTTTACGTTTACACAAGCATGTTTCTTTGTTATGAAAGGCGGCAAAGGTACGTATTTCGTTCCCCTAAGCGGCTTGTATTCGTTTACGCATATTTCGCAGTGTGTTATTTTCACCAGAGTCCATCCACTATCTCTTTCTTGGAACTCTTCCATTTTCTTAATAATGCTATCAACGTTATTTTTGAATGCTAACTGCAAGTCACATTCATCCAGAATGGTTTGCATTTTTGGTTGAAACGATTTAATGCTTATCACACATTCGCTTTCTTCCTTGTCATCTTTCAAACAGGTTTTCATGTAATCCGCAAATAGCTCAATATTAAACTTTATAGCGGATGATGTTTCTAATATTTTTTTTAAGATGACCATAAGTGGTTGCTCTAGACTTTTTAAAAATATGTCCGGAATTAATATATTATCGCTTTTATTTTCGTATATAAGCGTTTGAATTCTATTCTTGTAGGTGCTCTTAATTAACTTGAAATGCTGATCAAAACTTTGAATATTATTCCTTTTATGTGTGTTTGTGCGAATGTGGTGATTCCAGTCTAGTATTTTCACCATCACCTGACACAAATCACAAAGTTTGAAAGATGAAGGTGGGCTAAGTTTAATCGTTTTATGTGGTATGATGTTCTTAACTGGTGCCCCCAATCGTTTCATTGAAAAATCATATGCATGGGTTTGTATTGCCGCTAGTTCCTTCCTCCCTCCTATTGCGTTGCCGTTCATCGTAGTATTTTCTATTTAAAATATATATTTTTGTAAAAGCTAGAAAAAATTAAAAGCTTAAGCCAACACTTACTGTGAGTATTTTCTACATGTCTTTTCAGACCATCAGCCGTCGAGAAAATCACTCCACACACTTCACAAAGTACAGACTCCATTACTTTTTTATATAAAAATCACTTGATTAACTTCACACTTGATTAACTTTCGTTGACAAATTTCTAACAACAAACTATATGCATAAAAAATCACTTGATTAACTTCACTTGACGAATTTCTAAGACAAACTATATGTATAAAAAATCACTTGATTAACTTCACTTGACGAATTTCGAAGACAAACTATAGCCGATGAGGTTCTTAGCGTCCTTTTTATACTAAAACTCTTATCTACAATAAAATCTTGTTTATACAGAAATATGCTGACCACACACAAACAAGCAGAATGGATCTTTTTCCATAAGAACAAAGAACCGCAAAACTATAAACAATTATTTATAAACAACCTATCATAACAAAAAATTTCTTATCTACTTTTACTCACACAGAATTCAATCGTTAATTTTAGCATATATGAAACCTAAAACCACAAAACTATAAACAATTATTCATAAACAACCGAACGAACGTGTTTATTCCTGTTAATTTAAATATCAATTTCATCATCGAAAATATGCTGACCAACGTATATCCAAGCAGAATGGATCTTTTTCCATAAGAACAAAGAACCGCAAAACTATAAACAATTATTTATAAACAACCTATAATAATAACAAAAAATAAAAAAAACCCTTATCTACTTTTACTCACACAGAATTCAATCGCAAACTTTAGCCTATATGAAACCTACAACCACAAAACTTAAATTTCAATTGATAACGAACGTGTTTATTCCTGATAATGTAAATATCAATTTCATCATCGAAAATATGCTGACCACACACAAACAAGCAGAATGGATCTTTTTTTCCATACAATCGGAAATATGCTGACCACACAAGAAAAAACTAATTGCAATAACAAACGATCGTGTTTATTCCTGTTCGTAAGTGAAGAAGCAGTGGAATAATATTAAGTAAAAGTGTAATAATAAAACGAAAAGCAAAATAATGTAATTTATAATTTTTTATTATAAATATATATTTTTATAATAATTTTTTTTATTTTTTTTAAATTTTTTTTAATTTTTTTTTTAATTTTTTTTTACATTTTTTTTTATTTTTTTTTTATTTTTTTTTTTTATTTTTTTTATTTTTTTTTTTATTTTTTTATTTTTTTTTGACATTATGGCAACCCCAATTGATGATGACGTCATGAAATAATACCACGCTATTAATAACAATAACAATCTCCACAAATACACACACACACACACACACACACACACACACACATACACATACATGGATGGAAATTTGCACACTCGTAACGAATGTGCATTAGGATCTTCGGAGAATCGAGAGAGAAAGGAGAGCAGAAGCAATATAAGGAGCACAGCATAAAATGCTAGCCAGCCCCGCGAAGTAATACCTAACGGCAGTCCCGCGGGGAGAGTGGTTGAAGTCTGTGTGCGGGGGTGTGGTTTAGTACGCAGGCACATATCGGCTGACAGTTCTCTGTTAGGATCAGGTATGTGAATCGTGCATGCCAATGGCACGGGCTATTGGTATCTAACGAAGATTCCACACCTCCCTGGCGTAACCAGAAAAAAAAAAAAAAAAAAAAAAAAAAACACATACACATACACCACAATCTATGTGTACTTGAACTCGTTTATCAAAAAATGATCATATATGTTATCGGATTGAGGTGAAATTTTCATATCAATCTCACTCGTAAACCAAAAAATTCCATACACAAAAAAATGTAAACAACCTATCATATGAATACTCTAAACCATACACAATTCAAACAATTATTCCTAATCGATGATGACAACCTACCGATTCCAAAACAAATCTCTTATATAAACACAAGCAGAATGGACCTTTTTCCATACAACTAGATATGCTGATCAACCGTCACTTTCTGCATATCACGAAGTCTAACTAAAAAAACAATTGATAAAGCACGTATCTGATATGCAAGTTGTGATCGACTTGGAAAAAAAATTTAAAACAATTCGTGTTTATTCCTCTCAATGTAAATATCAATGTAAATATCAATTTCATCATATATGAATCATAATTCGTACAACTCTTATCAATCTTGGCATTTCAAAAAAAAGATCATAAGACATGAAAACTCAACAGGTAATCGGGCATGGGTAATCGATAATCGATAGGTATCGTGAAAGTGATCCAGAACCGCCAAAGAGAAAGTGAGCCAGAACCGCAAAAGAGAAAGTGAGCCAGAACCGCAAAAGAGAAAGTGAGCCAGAACACCTGCTCCAGAAGTGAAGAGAAAGTGCTCCAGAAGCGGAGAAAGTGAACCAGAACCGGAGAAAGTGAGCCAGAACCGGGGAGAAAGTGCTCCAGAAGCGGAGAAAGTGAACCAAAACCGGAGAAAGTGAGCCAGAACCGGGGAGAAAGTGGCCCAGAACCGGAGAAAGTAAGCCAGAACCGGGGAGAAAGTGCTCCAGAACCGGAGAAAGTGGTCCAGAACCGGAGAAAGTGGCGCCAAGGAGAAAGTAAAAAAGAAAGTGGCGCCAAGGAGAAAGTAAAAGAGAAAGTGAGCCAGAACACCCATATACCCACTACTGACCATGTTGCATAGAATTTTCATTAGATTCGTTGTGTTTTACATTTACGAAACCAAACATTTGTATGGGAGGGAGTAGAGGAGGTAAAGAAATCGTGGGTCGACTTGCAACAATTGAGGTCAAATTATTATTTTTTTTTCTATGTGTATCAAATTGATGTATCCATATACAAAATTTAAACTTTGTAAAAATCAATTAAAATTTCCGACATTTTCGCTTACTACCTCCTTCCCCTTACAACTACCAACTTAAAATGAATTACCAAAATTTGAAACTATGCAGTTCTACAATCTTACAAACTTTCGAGTTGGTATCTGTACTTGATTTTGAGATATAACGATTTGTGATTTTGAAAAGTGCGCCATTTTTGAAATGCTTCCCGTTTTCTCCCACTACGGCTACGACCAAATTTTATATTTCGCTTGTATTTCGCTAGAATAGTTTAATATATGTTTTAAGTTTCAATTACATAGCTTAAGAGATAGTTGGGATATTCATTTTTAAGTGTTTTACTTTGCTCCCCCGACCCTCCTCCTTACAATAATCAGCCTCCTTTTAAGCTGATTTCGGTGGATCTATATGCCACCTTAATGGTCTCAAAATATGAATTGTTATGGTGAGTAATTTCGAAGATCTAATCATTTGAGAAAAAAAATTAATTCGGCCGACGATTTGTTTTTAGCCCCCCCCCCTTTTCGCGCAAATGGATAAAAAAATTAAATTCTGTTTAAAGTTTGTCCCACAACCATCTTTATACCTATGTTGATTTTCAGATTCCTATCTGAATTCGTAGTGGAGATATTAGCAGTTTTTGACTCTTTCCCATTCCCCGCCTCCCCCTTCCACAAAATTTAAATAATGGAGCTCACTTACCCAATCAACAATCCACCCAAAAACGAACATTCTACCTCTAACGGTCTTGGAAATATGAGTCCATATGTACGACGTACGGCGGGACGGAATTCTTATACATATAATATTATCTATTCGCAAATGTGTGCTTGGCTTTAGAGGATTAGTACGCTGTTAAGTGTAATCAGTTTTTAAATTAAAGTCAGCTGTCCTTCACAGGTTTAAGTCATTGATGTAAATCGTAACCATAATCTTTGTTCGTAATTTAATTGCATAATTCTAGGCGTTTATTAAACTGTAGATGAAATCTGAGAGTATGTATATTATGTTTGTCTTACCGTTCTTAACGCTTTGAAATAATGCTCGCACGGAGTCGCCTGGGGTACAGAAATATTTGTTGCCGCTCAAAAACCTCGATTCCGATTGACCGTCTGTCCGTTTGTCTACAACATAACTCTCGAAAGCTTTGACCTTTCATGCTGAAATTTGTAATATGCCATTTTTAGCAAAAAAGTAACTTTAAGTTAGTGAACGGGCCACATCCCGCCATTCCGTCTCGCCCTCCCATACAAATTTCATGAAATTTCGAAATTTGGAGAAATCAATTTTTCTCTGAAAGCATTTCAGCTATTTGCTTAAAAATTAGGTCATGTAGTATAACGATGCGAATATTATTGACGTCAAAAAATATTGATCTGATGCTTTTACTCCTTGTATCCATTACAAATGCAGAATTTTCAAAATGTATTTATTTGGTTTTCATTGCAACTAGTAAAGCTAAAAGAACCAACTTATGTCATAATTATTTCTTTTACAATTGCAACCGATTTTGTGAAAGCTCTCAATTTCACCTCACTCTTTCTAACCCCTCCCATACAAATTTAACGAAATTTCGGAATTTTAACTAAATTATTTTTCTCCAAAACCGTTAAGGCTATCAACTTTAAATTTTGAGAAAAGTATACTATTATAATTATCATTGATGTCAAAAAATTTGGTTTTGATTCAAATACTCCTTCAACCCCTCCCATACAAATGCACTGTTTTTGGCAAATGCATTTAATCGATTTTCATTGAAACTAGGAAAATTACAAACTTTAAACTTTGCCAGAATTTATCACTTAATAATTGCAATAAATACTAAAAAACTAAAAACTAAAAAACACTCCTTCTACCACCTCCCATACAATTTTTTTTATTGAAAATTCAAAAATTGTATTTCTCCTTCGAACATTTGAGTAACAAGGCAATGTGATTAGGATGTTAGGATAAGCAGATTCAATATGATCCAGAACCTCGAACTTTCTCTGCCACCTCCCATACAAATGCCATACATCCAGACAAATTTGTTCAAAAATTGTGAAAGCTACAAACTTTAAATTCAGCATGAAACATTTTGTATACTACTGCTTTTACCACCTCTCACACAAAAGTCGCTCTTCACTATTCGAAAGAATTTGAGATGACATATTTCCCGGTACAATAAAATCTATTCTATTTCATCTAGAGTACCATATGATTGGGCTTTACGCCCAATCATAGTTCTACTATGTTTTTAATGTAAGTTAATCACTTATTCCAAGAGTAAATAAAGGGTGATTTAATATTATTTGCGAATGATACTGTCCTATTCGTGGAGGACAATAGCTGGAATTCGGCAAGGACAAAAACAAATTATAGCATCTCACTAATAAAAAACTGGTTAGATGCTAAACTATTAACACTAAATGTAGAGAAAAGTGTATATATTGCTTTCGCCAATAATAGTCGTAGTATTTTCTTTCCATTAGATATCATATTTCATTCCGACAATTGTACATCTCACTGTCTATGTAAACCTTTTTGGAATATAAGTCACACACATATCTGGTTATCTTTTTTGACCAACACGTAAGATGGAATGTTCATATTGCAAACACCATTAATCGACTAAAAAGGTAAATTCCGATTTGTTTTATGATAAAAACATTCCTAAGTAAAGCTTCAGATAGAAGTTTTTATTTTGCTCTAATACACTCTGCAATATAGTATGGTATTATTGTCTGGAGAAGCGCTGCTACATAAATCATGAAACCCTTGGAAATTATGAAAAGACGCTATTAAAAATACTATTGAAGAAACCATATTCATAGATATGGTACAGTACATTTATACTCTAAAATAAATGTACTAAGTGTTGATAAGGTTTTCAATATCATTGCTACTATACAATCTTTTCAAGAGCTTAACCTCGGACAAATCGCGATAAATACTAATGCCACACGTAATGGCAATAATGAAGAATTAATACTGCCGCGAAAGAAACCACATTAGCGTAAAGCCATTATTCTTACGTAGGAATTAAAATTTTTAACAATTTGGCAAAGTTTTTTAAAGCCTCTACTAATCTCAAGTATTTCAAAGTGTATATAAAGCGCTACTGTTAAATTGAAGTTATAAAATAGGAAAATATTAACAGAGAATTATGCACTCATATTGTATTATATTTATTTGTTCGAATTGCTTATACTCTAGATGAAATCTGAGAGTATTATAAGGTTGCTCTAAAGTTTTTAACGCTAAGAAATAAGGGTCTAAGAAAAAAATGAATGATACAGAAGTTCATATACTCAAAAATCTCAAAACCGGTTGTTCGTCCGTCTGTCCGTCCGTCGGTCCGTTCGTCCGTCCGTGCGCTCTCTAGCTTTTTTAATAAAAAAGTAAGGTCTAGTTCGTGAACAAGCCAAACCGCTCTACCCGTTCTACCCCCTCCTGTACAAAATGACATAATTTCGCAATTTGACATTAAACGGATTTGCTCAAAAACTAAAACAGCTATTGATTTGAAATTTGGAATATATTATTTTTATGATGATTCCAATTTATCGTATAAAAATTATGCGTGTCCTCCCCCTCCTTCCACCACCTCCCATACCAATTGCACTTTTTCATGAATTACTCTAAACCAATTTACTCATTGCGTATAAAATTTAGCGAGCTGAAATTGTACACTAAATATTTATTTGGAATTATTAGAAAGACCAAAAAAAATAGCCGATTAACTTCACCCCTTCTACTCCCTCCGATACAAAATAATACAATTTCGCAATACGACAACAAACGGATTTGCTCGAAAATTATAAAAGCTGTCTGCTGGTCTGAAATATGAAAGATATTACTTGAAATATCGAAGATATTACTTTAGTGATAATTTCCATTTACCGTATAAAAATTATTTGTGCTCTCTCCCTCCTCTCGCCACCTCCCACACAAACTCCACTTTTTCACGAAATGCTCTAAATCAATTTACTCAGTACGTATAAAATTTATCGAGCTGAAATTATGCACTATGTATTTATTTAGAATTTTTAGTAAAACCGAAAAAAAAATTAGATTACTAGCTTCACTCCTTCTACCCCCTTCCATATAAATATCTTCATTATAAATTCAAGAAAAGCATTTCTCCTTCGAATATATGAGAGATATCGACTTTGAAATTGAAACAAAACATGGTGATAAGGAATTTGAGAAGCAGTTTTAAAATCATCTAAGACCCTCCACATTATCTGCCACCTCCCATACAAACGCTCCAATTTCAGGAAAGCTATGGCCAGTTTCTTTGATAATATTGAAAACTTTAACTTTAAAGATTTAAAATGATCACGAAACATTTTGCAGGTAAACCTCCCCCTCTACTTCTACCACCTCCTATACAAAAGCCGCTATTCGAAATATTTTGAGATGACATATTTTTCCATTTCATCTAGAGTATCTAGCTATCTTTTCATGTTAAAGAGGTTATTTGAAATTTTTATCACGATTTTGTTTGTGAACGTTCAAGGTCTGCAATAGATTTCAAAAATTGATCTTAAAATCCTAAAATGAATTAAGTAAAAGTTCTATTGCTTCATTTGTTTTCAATTATAATTTATTTCATAGAACATATTTATAAAAAAACAGTTTACATAAAATCATAATATCCCTTGATCCAACACGCCGAATAATATTACATTAGATCTCCTTGAGGCTTAATAATCAAATCGTGTATCTGAAATTATCAAAATAAAAAAAAATATCAAGAAATATTTCTGGTAGTCTTATTATTTTCGATTATTTTACTTGGACATGTGGTGGTGTTCCAATTACATATAAAATTGCATTTGAAATATCCTCCGATTTCAGTGCTGGCCAGTTGAGACTTTGAAAAATTTCTTCTGGTATAAGTTCCGTGTGAACCAGTCCCGGACTAATGCTCTGAAACCATGAAATAAATTTCGAATTATTAACCCAAAACTAAATTTTAATTCAAATTTTAAAATAAATAAATCTCATCATAAATAAATTATTCCGTTCGATGAGATAAGCGTCGATTTAAAATTGAAAAAAAAAAAAAAAAAAAACACTTACACTGATTTTAACTTTAGTTCCGGCGTTTGCAAACTCCTGCCTGTATGTTTCAACCATAGCTGTTATTGCGAATTTCGAAGGAGAATACATATTGGCTGATTGTCCGCCCGCTAGAATAGAATTCGGCACTTGATGACCAAGAATGCTGTTTAAGATGACAACGTGTCCATCAACATTTCGTTTTTTCATCGAATTAAATGCTTCACGAACGCAATATACTACTGCCATTACGTTAGTGTCCAGAATTTCTCTGATAGGTTGCGTATTATCGGGAGAGATTAAGTTAAGGCTCATGCGCATGATTCCGGCATTATTCACTAGAATATCGGTTCCACCGAGATTCTTTTCGATCCAACTGAATGCATTTTTTACATCTTCTTCAACGGATACGTCGCACTTGATTACATGCAAGTTTGATTGTAGATTTGCGGGAAGTGTGTTTCGAATTTCGCGAATAAGTTCATCACGACGCGCCAGACCTACCACAATCAACCCTACACGCACTAAATCCTTTACAACTGCAGCTCCAATACCGGAACTAGCGCCTGTTACAACGGCTACTTTACCACTCCAACGTTCCATTTTCTTGATTTAACGACTGAACTCTTGGACAGCTTAGAGCCAAATAAAATTTTATTACTCGAGAAAAAATTAATTAAATCTTATTACGGATTAGTTACAAATCCTGGAGTTTTTTTTACTGTTATCAGTTATATAATACAAATTAATTCCTCAAAGATAATGATAACTAAATACTATTTTGTTAGTGCGTGTAGTGGAAAATTTAGTTTTTTTTTTTCGTTGTTATTTCCAAGAAGTTAAAAAAAATGATTAGAAGCTACATATTTAAATAACCAGTTTGTCTAGTAGAGGCCTATTCATATATTCTTGCGAGTTATGAATAAATTTTATGATTTCTGGCATATGAATATTTATTTAAATTACCCAAATTGTCTTATATTGTTCAGAAGAGCATTCAGAATTAATGACATGGTTATTCTTTTACAAGATGCATTTTGCACGAAAAGTTGATGATACGAGTATCTAAAAAACATACGAGTGCATAAGGCATATAACTTCTTAAATATTTATTGAAATTACGGTGAAAACATTGCAGAACTACGATTGTGGGTAAGCCTCAATTATGCGATATTCTCGATGAAAAAAATTGTTTTTACGCGTTTCGCCAAACTGTGACATTGATATGGAAGGCGGCAGAAGGGGATAGGGATTTTAATAATTTCTGCAGAAGTGTAGAAATAACTTATAGATAAAAAAAACAACCTCTACGCTTTAACACGCTACAAAGTTGTGCAATTGTGCCATTTGGAATGGGAGGTGATTGAATGAGTGTCGATATTGAGCTTATTTTTTCACATCTCACTACAGATACTGTCAGATTGCATTTTATTAAATTTGAGCACCAAAGCTATGATAAGTACGGAAAAATTGGTTCATTATATTTCATGAAATAGTGCAATTTGTATTGCAGAGAGTATGAGTCGAAGAATTTCAAATATCTTAATAAAATTGAATAATTTCATTGAAAAAGTGTTAACTTCCAATTTCAAAGCACTAGCTCTGATATATTCAAAAAGAATCGACATATTACAAAGTAGTGCAATCGTTCATTTTGTATGGGAGGTGATGGAAGAAGTGGTGACATCAACCTAATTTTTTCCCATATTACTATAATTGCTATCAAAATACTTCACACAAAATTTGAGCTCCTTTAGTTTTATAGATACTGAAAATGGTGCATTATTTGCACATTATTACAATTTCACGAAATTTGTGCAGCTTCAATATAAGGTGCTAGAAGGAGTAATGCGATTTAAATTTGCTTTCGAGACGCAAATATATTTAAAAAACTGCCAGCAAGTTGGACGCAACTTTATTATTTTTGGGACAAGTTAAGGATGCATGAAAAGTCAATATGCAAGTTAGAGTGGTTAAGGAAGACTAAGTGGAACCCCCTTTCACAAATGAAACCCCCTTTAGGGCAGGGCTGCGGTAAATTTAACACTTAATTGCGAACAAGATTAATAGCTCCAGTACATGTAACCAATATTTCATACGTTTGTGTAAGTTTGAATTCTTATGCGGAGAGGGGGTGTGGTGATATTAAGGGCGGGTGAATGTCAATTATATTTTAATTGATTGCTTCAATTACGTCCAATATTAGTTTCATAGACGAAGTTGCACAGAAGTTTCATAAAATTTGGTGGTTTTTACATTGACGAAACCAATCATTTGTATGGGAGGGGGTAGAAGAGGTAAGGCAATCGTAAAAAAATGATGCTGTTTTATTTCGTTGCTATTATAAGTTGCTCGTATAAAATTTCAAGTTTATAGCTTTTAATTTGTTGGGTAGTAATTGATTTATTATACTCTAGATGAAATCTGAGAGTATATTGTGTTTGCCTTACCGTTTGTAACGCTAAGAAATAACGCTCGCACAGAGCCGCCAAGGGTACAGAAATATTTGTTGTCGCTCAAAAACTTCGATTCCGAGTGACCGTCTGTCCGTCTGTCTGTCTGTCTGTCTGTCCGTCTGTCCGTCTGTCCGTCTGTCCGTCTGTGCGTCTGTCTACAGCATAACTCTCGAAAGCTTTGAGCTATAGAGCTAAAAATTTTTCTGTGTCATTTTTAGCAAAAAAGTAACTTGAAGTTCGTGAATGGGCTACATCCCCCCACTCCTTCTACCCCCTCCCATATAAATTTCATGAAATTTCGAAATATTAGGAAATTGATTTTTCTTTGAAACTATTTAAGCTATCGAATTGAAATTCAGGTCAAAGTATTACGATGTAGATGTCATTAATACCACGAAATATTGACCCGATCCCCTTACTCCTTCTACCACCTCCCATACAAATGGACAATTTTGAAAAATACATATTTTCGATTTTCGTTGAAACTAGTAAAGCTGGAAAGACGAAATTTTGGCAGAATTAATTCCACTATAATTGCAATTTATCTTAAAAATAATTATCAACTTGACCTTACTCCTTCTACCCCCTCCCATACAAATTTCACGAAATTTTGAAATTTAAATTAAATTATTTTTCTTCGAAACTGGTAAGGGTAGCAACTTGATATTTTGTATAAAGTATACAAATAGAAATATAATAATGCAAAAAGAAATTATTTTGATCGGTACACTCCTTCTACCCCCTCCCATACAAATGCATAATTTTTGTTAAATGCATTTTATCGATTTTCATTCAAATTAGAAAAAGTAGAAACTTCAAATTTTGCCAGAATTTGTTTCTTAATAATTGAAATAAGTGTAGAAAAAATTATCAGCTCCGCTTCACTCCTTCTACCACCTCCCATACAAATATCTGTATTATAAATTCAAGAAAAGCATTTCTCCTTCAAGTATACATATGAGAGCTATCGACTTTGAAATTGAATCAAACCATGGTGATAAGGATGATGATAAGCAGTTTCAAAATCATCTTAAACGCTCCACTTCCTCTGCCACCTTCCATGCAAATGCCCCAATTTCAGAAAAACAATGAATAATTTCTTTAAAAATAATGAAAACTAATAAACTTTAAATTCAGCAAAAAACATTTTGCATGTCATGTTCGGTATCATATACGAAAAATACAAAACTCCCCCTCTACTTTCATCACCTCCCATGCAAAAGTCTCTATTCAGTATTCGAGAGAATTTGAGATGACATATTTTCCGATATATTAAAGTCATTTCCATCTCATCTAGAGTATCATATGATTGGGCTTTAAGCCCAATCATAATTCTGTTATGTTTGAAATTGGTTTAAATCATACTTTTGTATGGGAGGGAGTGGAAGGGCAAGTGCGATCTCAAAACTTTTTGATAGCTTTTAATAGTTAGATGGTAATTTTAAAATTACTCAAAAATGGTCGAAAAAATAATTTTGTATGGGAGGGGGTAGAAGTTTTAAAATTATTCGAACAGTTAATATTTGATTTTTTTAGGAATTTTTTTTAATGCATTTTGTGAATTTTCAAAATTCTACCTTAAAATTTTATTCAAAAATTTTTAGTTTATGTTTTTATACTCTAGATGAAATTTGAGAGTATATTGTGTTTGCCTTACCGTTTGTAACGCTAAGAAATAACGCTCGCACAGAGCCGCCAAGGGTACAGAAATATTTGTTGTCGCTCATAAACATCGATTCCGAGTGACCGTCTGTCCGTCTGTCTGTCTGCAGCATAACTCTCGAAAACTTTGAGGTATAGTGCTAAACATTTTTAGCAAATAAGTAACTTCAAGTTCGTGAATCTCCCCACTCCTTCTACTCCCTCCCATACAAATTTTATGAAATTTCGCTTTATTAAGAAATTGATTTTTATTTGAAACTATTATCGACTTGAAATTTGGGTCAAAGTATTATGATATTGTTGCGAGCTAGGGGTTCGCCGGGATTTCAAGTAAAACACAATACGTTTAAAAATAAGTGATAATTTATTTATTCGCACTTTGACTTAATTCGCACTAATGGCACCACCGATATTGTTCTATCGCGTTCTTCCGCAGATGTCGCTGAATGACTGCCTGCCGTCCGACAGCTTCGTGCTTTTATACCATTTTTCCCCAATTCCCCAAGCTTCCGTCAAGTGTCGTTGGGTGTGTGTCTAGACTATTCGGGAAAGTTCTAGATCTTTAATTGCCTACATTTTGGAGTATACTGTTCCGTCGGGTGTATACTGGAAAGTTCTAGATCTTTGATTATGGCTTTTTACATATTGGGGAGCTGTTCTGGCATATTCGGGAAAGATCAATATTGCGTGGTTGACAGATCTATAACAATATAGATATATTAATATTGATCCGATCTCTTCACTCCTTCTACCCTCTCTCATACAAATGGACAATTTTGAGAAATACATATTCTGAAACTAGAAAAGCTGAAAAGACGAAATTTTGCCAGAATTAATTCTTCTATAATTGCAATCAGTTTTCAAAAGAATTATCAACTTCACCTCACTTCTTCTGATGATGATGCAATGGCGCTACAGCCCATATCGAGTCTTGGCCTCCCGGATGCACCTCCTTTAGTTGTAGTTTGAAAAATTGAGAAGCGATCTGCAGTCTGCGTCGACTGAGTCCTCCCATCGATTTCGTGGCTTCCCCTGCGGTCGGTTACCTTGAGCTTTGCCCTTGAGCACTCGTTTTGGGATTCGTTCCTCGTGCATTCGTTCCACGTGGCCAGCTCATTGCAGCTTGCGCAGTTTGATCACTATAGATGCTGGTGGGTCGTCAAATAGTTGATACAGCTCATGGTTGTATCGAATTCGCCAATCATCTCCTTCCTTAACTGCTACGTATAACTTCCGAAGAATTTTCCGCTCAAAAGTGTCGATTAACTTCTCCGAAAACCGTGTCAAGGTCCACGTTTCGCATCCATATAGCAGCACAGGACGAATTAATATCTTGTAGATGCGTAGTTTATTGTTTAGATAGACCTTCCTTGATTTCATTATGGGGAGGACCGCATAAAATGCTTTGTTAGCTGCCGTGATTCTTTTTTGAATTTCTTGTCGCTCATTGCCGTCCTTTGTGAGAAGGGCTCCCAGGTATACGAATTCATCCACCTGCTCGAAGTTGTATTCGCCTATTGTAATGTTCTGCCTCTCTGGGACAGTCCTTCGTGTCTGGGTCATGTATTTAATTTTCGCTTCATTGACCCTGAGCCCTACTTCACCCGCTGCCAAATCCAACTCCTGGAATACCTCCTTAACGCCAAGTATTGATTGGGCAAGAATATCCACGTCGTCTGCATACGCCACCAACTGTGCGGATTTCACGAGTAGCGTACCTCTGGTGTCCACTGAGGTTACTGAAGTTGCTTTCTTGATGACATACTCGAGCACCAAGTTAAAGAGCGTGGATGCGAGACCATCTCCTTGTTTAAGACCTGACTCCATTGGAAAGCTGTGAATCAACTCATTTTGAATTTTTACTCGGCACTCATTGTTTTCCATCGTGGCTTTTATTAACCGAACTAGTTTCGGTGGGACACCTAGTTCAATTGTTATTCTGTACAGAGCATTACGGTTGACACTATCGTATGCTTGGCAAAAATCGACGAACAGTTAGTGTACATTAATATCATATTCCCAGCATTTTGCTAGCACCTGTTTTACTGAGAATAGCTGGTCCGTTGTCGATCGTCCAGATCTGAAGCCACCTTGATATTCTCCGATGATGTTGTTAGCGTATTCACTGAGTCTTCGTTCGATAATTTTAGTCAAGATTTTGTAACACGTACATAGCAATGAAATTCCTCTGTAATTTTCGCAAAGCAAACGATCACCCTTTTTGTATACCGGACATATAATGCTTTTGCGCCAGTCGTCGGGTAATTTTTCAGTTGTTCAGATCTTAACAATTAATCTAAATATTCGACTGGTAAGCTCTGTTCCACCTTCTTTCAAGAGCTGTGCAGGGATTCCGTCAATTCCGGGCCCCTTGTTCGATCTTAAATTATGTAAGGCTGTCTCTACTTCATCATAAGTTGGTGCAATAGACAGATGATTTCCATCTGCATCTTCCGGAATTATAAAAGGTTCAGTCTGTGATGTCGTTCTATTTAACAGTGTTCGGAAGTACTGAACCCATCGTGCATTGATTTCGGTAGCGTCGCTTATGATGTTGCCTTCTTCGTCCTAACAGAGGGTAGTTTGCGGTTTGTAACCTTGTCTCATTTGTTTCACGGTATTAAATGCTGCTCGCACGTCATTTTTCTTCAGGTTTTCGTCCAGTGATACAATTTTGTCATTGTTCATTTTGCGTTGTTTTCGTCTGCAGATCTTCTTGACGTTTCGCCTGAGCCGTTGATAGTTGTCCTCTCTAGCTCGTGTTCGTCTTTCGAGAAACAGTCGATAGGCTTCGTTTTTCTTGGTGATGGATTCTTGGCATTCCTCATCGATCCAGTCATTTCGTTTTCTCCGCCCTAAATATGTATTCTGCTGCGCGGTGAATACTATCCTTAATGTTCTGCCACATTTGGTCAATACTTTCCTCAGGCTCAGCCTGACGTAATGCCTCAATATGTGCTTTGATTGTGGTCATATATTCCACTTTCGTTGTGTCGTCCTTTAGTTTTTGCATATTGAGCTTCGGAGCCCAGTTCCTTTTAGTGTGGCTCTTGTTAGCTATGCGACAGCAGTATTTAGCTCGAACAAGAAAATGGTCCGAGTCACAGTTCGCGCCATGTAGAGTCCTGACATCTAGAATTCTGGAAGCAGCCCTTTTTTCGATGAGAACGTGGTCAATTTGGTTGAAAGTGTGCCCATCTGGTGATGCCCACGTCTTTTTATGGGGGGAAGCAGGTGGAGCTTATGACTAGGTTCTTACTGCTGGCGAAGTCAATAAATCTTTGGCCATTATCATTCGTTGCATTATGTAGGCTTTGCCCTCCTGCTAAGCCCCTATGAAAGATTTCGTTGCCAATTTTACTGTTGAAGTCTCCTATAAGAATTTTGATGTCATTGGAGGGAAGCCCGTCAAAAGTGCTGTCAAGTCGGGCATAGAATTCGTCTTTAGGGACATCATCTTTCTCCTCTGTATGAGCATGGCAGTTAATGAACTCACTCACTCCTTCTACCCCCTCTCATACAAATTTCACGAAATTTGAATTAAATTATTTTTCTTCGAAACTGTTAAGGCTATTAACTTGATATTTTGTATAAAGTATAAAAATAGAAAAGCCAATAACGCAAAAAAAATTTGTTTTGACCCGTACACTCTTTCTACTTGGTCCCATACTAATGCATAATTTTTGTTAAATGCATTATATCGATTTCCATTAAAACTAGAAAATGTACAAACTTGAAATTTTCCAAGAATTTGACTTTGAACAATTGCAATAAATGTTAGAAAAAATGATCAGCTCAGCGTCACTCCTTCTACCCCCTTCCATATAAATATCTGTATTATAAATTCAAGAAAAGCATTTCTCCTTCGAATATGTGAGAGCTATCGACTTTGAAATTGGATCAATGTATGGTGATAAGGATGATGATAAGCAGTTTCAAAATCATATTAAACGCTCCACTTTCTCTGCCACCTCCTACACAAATGACCCAATTTCAGGAAAACTGTCCAATTTCTTCAAAAATAATGAAAACTAAAAACTTTAAATTCAACAAAAACATTTTGCATGCCATATTCTTTGTCATATACGAAAAATACAAACCCCCCCTCTACTTCTACCACCTCCCATGCAAAAGGCTCTATTCATTATTCAAAATAATTTGATATGAAATATTTTCCGGTATATTAAAGTCATTCCCATTTCATCTGGAGTATCATATGATTGGGCTTTATGCCCAATCATAATTCTGTTATGTTTTTTCATTGCACATGAAACACCTTGTGCACGTTAAGCCAGGGGAGTCGGTGGATAACAATTGTGGAATTTTTATTATTTTTTCTATATGTGCATTAAATAGATGTATCCACATGGAAAATTTAAACTTTGTATCTGTATTAGCCCCCATCCCCCCCCCCTTTTTGCACTCCAATGGATAAAAAAAGTAAATTATTTTTAAAGTTTGTCCCACAAACCCATATAGAGGACTTGTGCTGTGTTGATTTTTAGCTTCCTAGCTGGAATCATGGTTGAGATATTTGAATTCTTAGTTAGTTCTTCCGCCGCCTCCCCCTGGACCCTTACACCCCCAAAATGGGTGTCTATGAAACTGACATTTTATACAGAGAATATTGGACAGAATTCAGGCAGCCAATTAAAAAATTATTAATATCCACTCACCCTTAATATCACCCCTCCCCGCTCTCCGCATAAGAATCCAAACTTACACAAACGTATGAAATATTGATTCCATGTACTGGAGCTATTGATCTTGTTCGCAGTTAAGTGTTAAATTTACCGCAGCCCTGCCCTAAAGGGGGTTTCACTTGTGAAAGGGGGTTCCACTTAGTCTTCCTTAATCACTCTAACCTACATATTGACCTGCCATGTATCCTCAACTTGTCGCAAAAATAATAAATATGGAATATGGAAGTAATACCTCAATTTGTAGAAAAATAAATTGTTTAAAGCCAAAGAAATGAGAGAGATCTTATTATATAATTTTTGGTTATGTTTGAAAATCATAGAAAACATTATAAAAAACATAAACCACTTTATATATTTTCATAGAATGATTTTTTTCTGTGTTTAAGTACAATACATATTGAAGTGTGTAAAGGGTTGCTGAGTTTCAAGCAAAAATAAAGCTACAAGTTCACTTTAATTTAACCGTAAAACTTTATTTAATTTAACTAAATCGCTTTATACTTGAAATTTTTTCGCTCACAAATTATCGATTGACAATTTGCCACTTTTTCACTTTCCAAACATCGACTGACTCGTTGACGGCTTCAAACCAGACTGACTGTTCATCAAAAACACTCGCGTTTTTATATTCCTCTTGTCGGCCGAATCATTCCCATTGTTGTAGGAATCTTTCATTCTTGGCTGAGCGCCTCAGCTATTCTCTGCGCTGTTATTTGCTTCCATAAAGCAATACTTCATCGCCCCAGTCTTTTCTCTGTTGGAAGAGTCTCTGTGTGTAGTTGTTGTTGTTTTCCATAAATAATTCGTCGTTGTACGATCACTGTCGGTTGCTAACCCTCATCACCCACGTAATTTGTTGTTGGTTAGGTGAATGTTCCAGGTCTTCAGATCTTGAACATTCGATGATAGCGCGTTCTAGAGTGCATGTGTTCTTTAATGACTGTTTACTAAAACTGTAAACATTCCCTTCGAGTCGCACAGCGTGCATGCAGGTGTTCCTTATAGTGTTCGTACGCGCGTAACTTACATACATCAGTGTTCAGTGGTAGATGATAAGAGAGTAGAGCTGACATGCAAAAATATTTTATAAAATTAAGCCCAAAAAAAACAAGTTCCATTCTTTGATTTCCACTTATATTCTTTTTTATTTCCATGATATAACGATTAAAAATATTAATAGAATACATTTTACGTAAAATTGTAATATCTGACTATGCAATATGATTACGAATATTACATTGCTTCTCCAATAGGCTTAATAATCAACTCGTGTATCTGAGAAAACAAACATTCAAAAAATATTAATAATCAAATTTGTAGACTCATTAAATTTAATTATCTTACTTGAACATTTGGAGGTGTTCCAATCACGTACAAAATTGCATTTGACACATCTTCCGGTTGAAGTGACGGTTTATTTAAACTTTTATATAATTCTTCTGGTAAAAGTTCTGTATGAACGAAACCCGGACTAATGCTCTATAATCATAAAGTTAACTTATTAATTTCAAAATAAAAAACTCCGTTGATTTAAACTTGAAAGTAAATGATCAAAAATGAAACAACTTACAGTGATCTTAACTTTAGTTCCGGCGTTTGCAAACTCCTGCCTGTACGTTTCAACCATAGCTGTTACAGCAAATTTCGACGGTGGATACATATTGATAGATTGTCCGCCTCTCAGAGAAGAATTCGGTACTTGATGACCAGCAATGCTGTTTACAACGATAACATGTCCATCAAAATTTCGTTTTTTCATGGAATTGAATGCCTCACGGACACAATACACAACCGCCATTACGTTAGTGTCCAGAGTTTCTCTGATAGGTTGCGTATTATTGGGACTGACTAGACTAACGCCAAATCGAACTATTCCCGCATTATTCACTAGAATATCGGTTCCGCCGAGATTCTTTTCCACCCAACTGAACGCATTTTTAACATCTTCTTCATTGGAGACGTCGCACTTGATTGCATGCAAATTAGGTTGTAGATTTGTGGAAAGCGTGTTTCGAATTTCGCGAATACGTTCATCACGACGCGCTAGTCCAACAACAATTAGCCCGGCATTTACCAAATCTTTTACAACTGCAGCTCCAATACCGGCACTAGCACCAGTAACAACGGCTACTTTACCACTCCAACGTTCCATTTTCTTGATTTAACGACCGAACTCTTGAATCATCTAGAGGCGAATAAAACACTATTCCATGCTATTACTGGAAATAATCGAAATTTAGTAGCGTTCGTTTATAACTTTCTCATTTAATTTTTAGAAAAATTGAGATAACATTGAATCCCAGTAATCTTATTTAAAAGTGTTCTCATGTGCCAGTGGCGTAATTCAGTGTGGTCAGATGGTACAAATTTTATTAAAGCATTTTCCTTAAAAAACTGTGTTGAACTGCAATCGTAGTATCAATAAGTGAAGATTTTCCTTAAAATTACGTGACATCATTTCGTTGGAGTATACTGATAGTGAATAGATAAAATATTATGACCTCTTCCAATAAAAAATAAACTGCCAACAAGTCGAACGAAACTTTATTATTCTTAGGACAAGTTGCGGATGAGTGGAAAGTCAATATGCAGGTTAGAGTGGTTAGGGAAGGCTAAGTGAAAGGGAGTTCTTGGGCAGGGCTGTTGTCAATTCAACAATATTTCATTCATTTCTGCAAGTTTGGGTTTTTATGAGGGGAGGAGGAGAGGTAAGGGTGGGTGGATGTTAATAGCTTTTTAATTAATTGCTTGAATCACGTCATATTCTCTGTATAGAATGTGTTTCATGGACGAAGTTGCATAGAATTTTCATAAAATTCGGTGTATTTTACATTCACGAAACCGAACATTTGTATGGGAGGGGGTAGAGAAGGTAGGGGAATCGTAAAATTTGATATGCAGTTTTATTTCGCTTTTTGTGTAAGATGCTTGTATAAAATTTCAAGTTCGTAGCTTTTAGTTTGTTTGTTATTAGTTGATTTAATGAAATGGGTCGAAATCATAGTTTTGTATGGGAGGGGGTAGAAGGGCAAGCGCGATATCAAAACTTTTAAAGCAACTTCATTTGAATTATTTTTACAAGTTATTATGCAAAATTTGAAATTGATAAATTTTAAGAGTTAGCTGACAACTTATTTCTTAAAAATGCTCGAAAAAATAATTTTGTATGGGAGGTGATAGAAGTCTTAAGGGTTTTCGACCAGTTATATTTTGTAGATTCAGAGATTTTTTTTAAATACATTTCGCAAATTTTCAAGTTTCTACCTTAAAATTTCACTCAAAAAATTTTAAGTTTATGTGTTTTTTTCAATGCACATGAAACACCTTGTGCACGTTAGACCGGGAGGGTCGGTTTATAACAATTATGGATCAAGTTATTATTATTTTTCTATGTACATCAAATAGACGTATCCATATGCACAATTAAAACTTTGTATCTTTCACCAGAGCCCTGAAAAAATCACTCAAATTTTTCGACATTTTTGCTTATCACCTCCCTCCTCTTACACTTGCAAACTTAAAATTATCACCAAAATTAACTATTATGTAATTCTATAATCTGACAAATTTTCGATTTGATATCTTTACTCTTTTTTGGTATAAAACGATTTGTAATTTTGAAAAGTGCGCCATTTTTGAAATGCTGCCTATTTCCCCCTCCCCCCCTTTACTATTACTTCAACATGTTATATTTTATTTGTATTTTCCTAGTATAGCTTAATATATGTTTCAAGTTTAAATTACATAGCTTAAGAGATAGTTGAGATATTCATTTTTAAGTGATTTTATTTGCACCCCTCCTGACCCTCCCCCTTACAATAATTAACCACTCTCTAAGCTAATTCCAATGGAACTATATGCCACCTTGATGATCATAAAATATGAATTTCTTACGATAAGTAATTTCGAAGATATAGTCATTTGAAAAAACAATTCGGCCGACAATTTGTTTTTGGCCCCCCCCTTTTCGGACGCCAATGGAAAAAAAAAATTAGATTATTTTTAAAGGTTGCCTTCTCTATATTTCCAACTTTCTATCTGCATTCGTGGTGGAGATATTAGCAAGAGTAGTTTTCGGCTTTTTCCCTAACACCCCCCAAAATTTAGAAAAGAGCTCACTTACCCAATCAACAATCGACCCAAAAACAAACATTCTACCTTTAGCGGTCTCGGAGATATGAGTCCATATGTACGGCGTACGGCGGGACGGTTTTTTTTTTTGCAGTTTTAGGCTAATTTAGTCATGAAACGCGAAAAAAAAATTTCAGTGTAGCAAATTTTTTTTTATACTCTAGATGAAATCTGAAAGTATATTGTGTTTGCCTTACCGTTTGTAACGCTAAGAAATAATGCTCGCACAGAGCCGCTAAGGGTACAGAAATATTTGTTGTCGCTCAAAAACTTCGAATCCGAGTTGCTGTCTGTCCGTCTGTCCGTCTGTCTACAGCATAACTCTCGAACACTTTGAGCTATCGTGCTGAAATGTGTTGTGTGTCATTTTTAGAAAAAATTTACTTTAAGTTCGTGAACGGGCCACATCCCACCACTCCTTCTACCCCTTCCCATACAAATTTCACGAAATTCCGAAATTTTCAAAAATTGATTTTTCTTTGAAACTATTTAAGCTATGGACTTGAAATTTGGGTCACAGTATTATGATATAGATATCATTAATATGACTGAATATTGATCCGATCTCATCACTTCTTCTACCTCCTCCCACACAAATGCATAATTTTGAAAAATGCATTTTTTCGATTTTTATTGAAACTAGCAAAGTGTGAAAAACGAATTTTTGCCAGAATTAATTTTATTATAATTCCAATTAGCTTTGAAAAACTTATCAACTCCACCTCACTCGTTCTACCCCCTCCCATACAAATTTCACGACATTTTGAAATTTAAATTAAATTATTTTTCTTCGAAACTGTTAAAGCTATCAACTTGATATTTTGCATAAAGTATAAAAATGGAAATATCAATAACGGGAAAAAATGTGTTTTGATCCGTACACTCCTTCTACCCCCTCCCATACAAAGGTACAATTTTTGTTAAGTGCATTATATCGATTTCCATTAAAACTAGAAAAAGTACAAATTTAAAATTTTGCCAAAATTTGTTTTTTAATAATTGCAATAAATGCCAAAAAAAATTATTAGCTCCTCTTCACTCCTTCTACCCCCTCCCATACAAATATCTGTATTATAAAGCGTTTCTTCTTCCAATATATTAGAACTATCGAATTTGAAATTGAATCAAAGCGTGGTGATAAGTTTGATGATAAGCAGTTTCAAAATCATCTTAAACGTTCCACTTCCTCTGCCACCTCCCATACAAGTGCCTCAATTTCAGGAAAACTATAATTGAAAATACTGAAAGCTACAAACCTTAAATTCAGCACGAAATATTTTGCATACCACATTAGGTGTTATATCGAAAAATTACAAATCTTCCTCCTCTGCTTCTACCACCTCCCATACAAAAGTCACTATTAATTATTTAAAAGAATTGGAGGTGACATATTTTCCGGTACATTTAACTCTTTCTCATTTCATCTAGAGTATCATATGATAAATTCTTTTATGTTTTTTCTTGTTTCGATCAAAATACTTTATTATTAGAATAATAAAGTAAAAGTCGAATATGTGAATTACGAGCTGTAAAATGATGTGAAAGTCTTGTACTCAGAGCTGGGCAAAACTTAAAAAAAATCTACAAATACATATCTATCGTATTTATTTCGGATTATTTGCATCAAAGTATCATTAAGCGTGTGAGGTACGATATTGTTACGAAAAGGAAAAAGTTCGCTATTGATGGATTAGGCGTTATTTTATTTTAATAAATTTACTTAACAGTTCGGTTTTAATGGATCTGGCGTTATTTTACTTTAATAAATTTATCTAACAAATCATCGTATAATAATAGAAAATCTTCAAGTAATAATTTTCTCTCCAACTGGCTTAATAGTCAACTCGTGTATCTGAAAAAAAAGGAAATGGTAAAAAAATTAGATTTCTTTCAGTTAATTCCATATTTTCCATTTTCTTACCTGAACATTTGGAGGTGTACTAATTACATACAAAATTGCATTTGAAACATCTTCCGGCTTTAGTTCTGGTCTATTAAGATTATCAAATACTTCTCCTGGCAAAATTTCTGTACGAACCAGTCCCGGACTAACGCTCTGTAATCGTAAAATGAATTTCAATTGATAGATAAATGAAATTTCCAAATAAAGAAATTCAGGATGACACTTTTTTTCTGCGATAAGATAAGCGTCGATTGAAACTTGAAAATAAATGACAAGAAAAAAAAAACACTTACACTGATTTTAACTTTAGTTCCAGCGTTTGCGAACTCCTGCCTGTATGTTTCAACCATAGCTGTTACTGCGAATTTCGACGGTGAATACATATTACTTGTTTTTCCGCCATTCAGCGTAGAATTCGGCACTTGATGACCAACAATGCTGTTTACAACTACAACATGTCCATCGAATTTTCGTTTTTGCATCGAACTAAATGCTTCGCGAACGCAATACACTACTGCCATTACGTTGGTATCCAAAATTTCTTTGATGGGTTTCGTATTATCGGGACTGCTTAGACTAACACCCCATCGAACTATTCCAGCATTATTCACTAGGATATCGGTTCCGCCAAGATTCTTTTCGATCCATTTGAATGCACTTTTCACATCTTCTTCTTTAGAGACGTCGCATTTGACAGCATGCAACTTTGATTGTAGATTTGCAGGAAGTTTGTTTCGAATTTCGCGAATACGTTCATCACGACGCGCCAGTCCAACAACAATTAATCCAGCGCGAACTAAATCCTTTAGAACAGCAGCTCCAATACCAGCGCTAGCGCCTGTTACAACTGCAACTTTACCACTCCAACGTTCCATTTTCTTGATTTAATGACCAAACTCTTTGTCAGCGCAGTGGTGAATGAAGATTCATTCTGAAAATAAGCTTGATAAGTAGAGCGTGATAAACAATATTTTATATAATAATTATCATGATAAAAATTTTACTGTGAGTGCGTTCATATCCAGATCAAACCGGTGCGTTAATACCATTTATGTTATTGTGATTTAAATATGCAGAACGTTTGCTACAAGCATGAATTAACAAAAACCATACCCATTGTTTATCTTTATCGCAATCGGCGATAAAACAAATTCAATGGAAGAAAAATTAATGAAAAAAATTTTGATTTTCGGTAGATGGTACGATCGACAGGAATTTAACTTCGAAAATTAAGTTCATGTGCTCTAAATTTGTGTAAAATTTCACTGTTTCCACTACAAACTCGTACATAAAAGTTTTATGTTTATACTCGAGATGAGTATTATGAGTTTGCTACAAAGTTTGTAACACTTAGAAATAAGGCTTGGAGAAAAAAATGAATGATTCAGAAGTACACATAATCACTCAAAAATTTCAAAACCGGATGTCCGTCCGTGTCCTCTCTAGCTTGAGAACGCCTTGAGTGACAGTGCTTAAATTGTGTACACGTTGTTTTTGACAAAAAAGTAAGGTCAAGTTCGTGAACGGGCCAAATCGCCCCACCCCTTTTACTCCCTCCCATACAAAATGACACAATTTCGACATTTCACAATAAACGGATTTGCTCGAAAAGTATAAATGCTATTGATCTGAATTTTGGAATGTAATACTTTTATCATGATCTCAATCTACTGTATAAAAATTTCAATTACATAGCTTAAGAGATAGTTGAGGTATTAGTTTTTACGTATTTTTCTGTGCACAACCCCCACCCCCTCCGCCCTTTAGAATTATTGGTCTCCCTTTTAAAAGATTGTAGTGGAATTATATGCCACCGAATTGGTCTTAAAATAAGAATTTTTTGGATCAATTAGTTCCGAATATGTAATTATTTAAAAAAAAAAAATTCGTTCGGCAAATTGTTTTTAGCCCCCCCCCTTTTGGACGACAATGGATAAAATTATTATTTTTAATTATTAATTATTTTGAAAGTTTGTCCCCTAGCTCTCCCTATACATATGATTATGTTCTGCTTCCTATCTGCATTCGTAGAGGAGACATTAGCAAATGTAGTTTTTGACTCTTTCCCTCCTCCCACCTCCGTCTTCACCAAAAATTTAGAAAATGGAACTCACTTACCCAATTAACAAAAATCCACCCAAAAACGAGCATTCTACCTTTAACGGTGTCGAAAATATGAGTCCATATGTAGGGCGTACGGTGTACGGCGGGAACGAAAATACAAATTTTCGGGGTAACAAATTTTTTTTCTGTGTCGATCACAATACTTTATTATTAGAATAATAAAGTGTTCTAAAGTTGTTAGTCTCGCCTTGCTTTCAACTTTTTTTTTCAGCTTTTTATAAGAGGTAATGGTGGTGCTAATTCAAAAGTTAAGCATTGCGCTATACGTTGGGATCATTTTGAAGAACGATGTATATTCCTTGTACGAAATAAGAAAGCTTATTTGACAAATTCTTTGATGTTGGCGTACATCTGGCTCTGGCTCCTCATCTGCAGATCGATTGTTTGTAATTAGATCAGTTCCTTATTTGAAAGGAGTATCAGCATCAAGTAATTCTAACGCATGTTGTAGTTTTTCCAAAATTGTTTGATCGGAGATACACGATTGGTTTCATACATAAGTTTTCGAAAAGTTGATCTTAAATAATATGCCTTAAAAGTGTCTATTGCATCCTGATCCATTGGCTGAATTAGAGCTGTTGTATTTTTGAGAAGATACTCAATCTCCACATCTTAAGATAATTTATATAAAATAAACGGATGTCCTGGAGCAATAACCAAATTCGAAAAGAATTTTGCTAAAGTTATTACCATATATTGCAAATATTTTTTCACTTCTGGACAAAAGTAATTTTTAAACCAGTATTCGAAGAGAATCTTAGTCTTCCAAGATTTCTTGTTGGATATCCAAATCACGGCCAATTGTTTCTTTTTCAGCCCTTTAAAGACCTTCTATATTCGGATAGATACATTGTGGTTTCAGCTTACAATCCCGCGCAGAATTAGCACCATGGAGCAAAGTTAATCATTCTAGACACATTGTAACCAGATGCAGACTTTACATTTTTTGAAAAGTAAGTTTTTTCAGGCATTCGCTTCCTATTGGAAGTCTCGTCCACATTGTACAAGTTGGTATCCATCTTTTTCAATAATTCTTTTCAAAATGTGGTGATATTCTTTAACTACGTCATCATCGGCATCAGCTGCTTCACATCACTTTTAAGCTGTGCAAATTGAACCGATTTTTATAGGTGTTGGAATTAATTCGTAGCGTTTTTTTGCAAAGTTTGATGGTTTATTCTGAAAATATTATTACAGTGGTATTATTGAAAGTATTGTCCATCGTTTTCTACTACCTTTTTCCATCTTTCTGGCAAAGCACGAGTACCACGTCGAAAGAATTGTTCGTCTTTAGATTCGATGAATGAATCGATCCAATTCTTGGTACTTTCGTAGTTGTCGAAGTGCTGCTCTGACAAGCCATTCGCCATGGACCAGAACAAGTGGAAATCTGATGGAGCGATGTCTGGTGAATATGGCGGGTGGGATAAAACTTCCCATTTCAGCGCTTCTAAAAAAGTTTTTACCACTTTTGCAACATGGGGTCTGGCATTGTCGTGGAGCAAAATCACCTTGTCATGTCGATCCTTAAATTGGGGGCGCTTTTCTTTTAATGCTTTGCTCAAATGCATCAGTCGACGTCTGTAGAGGTCCCCAGCAAGCGTTTGGTACGGGTCTTCATCGAGCATTGCCCCCAATTCTTCATCTTCAAACTTTTTCGGCTGTCCGGGACGCTCCTTGTCTTCCAAGCCAAAATTCTCATTTTTGAACCGAGCGAACCACTTTCTGCAAGTTTGCTCAGCTAGAGCATATTCACCATAAACGTCTACTGAAATGCGATGACTTTCCGCGGCACTTTCTTCATGTGGAAGTAATGAAGCAAAACTCCCCGCAAAAACAGATTTTCGGGCACGAACGTTGACATGTTTGATGACGCACAACAAAATGTTATAAACTCGATAAAGAAATGTCGTTCAGTGGGCTAAATGCGCCATGACAATAGCTTTATGGAGAATATTTGCTTTCGTATATGTGACTACGGATACTTGAGTAACGCCAACTTTGTAAAACGCTACGAATTAATTCCAACCCCTAATAAAATTTTCAAACCAATTTTGGCTTCTGTGAAATGTTACAGCCTGCATAAATTAAAAAAAAACTCTTTTAAAATTTCCGAAAATATTTGGGCCAGTGGCATTCTTCTTTGGCTATTGTTTGTTTTATATAATTTTTTTAGCCGTATAAGGAAACATTTTAGGCCGTAAATCGAAAAGGTTCCATAATTGAAGAAGGCTGTTCTAGCGAAAAGCCGTATAAAGAGAGGTCGTATTACAAGGCATTGTATATGTTGTTGGTTGATTTTTTTTTGTCTTACTAATAATCTATACATATAAATATAATTGTAGTGTCTGTCTGTTATTTGTTTATAAATGGCAATAAGTTAGTTTTTCGCTTTATTTTAGCAATAAATAAGCAGAAATACACATTTTTGAAATTCTTCTTTGTCTGTCTGTCCAGCTTTCACGCAAAAACGGTTGAACCGATTGTAATTAAACTTTCAGTTTATTACGTATGCGCCAAGATGTAATCTGCGTTTGGTCTTATTTCAATACTCCCCCGCCTTCTAACCCCTCCCATACAAAATGAGTCATTTTCAAAAATATATAATAATCAAATTTTCATGAAAACCATTAGAGCGAATCATTTGAAATTTAGAATATATTACTATTAACATAAATATGATCTCTGATATACAAATTATTTGTTTTTTTTTGCCATGTACTATTGAGGTGTATCTATTCAACTAGCTGCTGTAAACAAACTGATTTACAGACCGCTCCAATTTTTGGGACAATAATTAAGAGCAATCCAACCTGTTTACCAAAAAAAATTTTTTTTTTTAAATATCATTTCCCAGACTAATTTTAATTACAAAGTGACCTTACTTTTTTGACACAATGTATATCATCAAATTTCTTTTAGAGTAGCAGAGGCTGTACTACTACAGACTTTTGTGTATCTCACTATAAAGTGAGAAAATAAACTCCTGGGCTATTATATACATATATCTATACATATAAATATAATTGTAGTGTCTGTCTGTTATTTGCTTATAAATGGCTATAAGTTAGTTTTTTGAGTTATTTTAGCACTAACTAAGCATAAAAACACATTTTTCAAATTTTTGTCTGTCTGTCTGTCTGTCTGTACGACCGCTTTTCACGCACAAACGGCTGAACCGATTGTAATGAAACTTGCACAGCTGTCCATCGGAATGAAATCTGCTTTTGGTTTTATTTCACTCTCCTCACGTCTTCTACCCCCTCCCATACAAATTGACTCATTTTCAAAAATATATATTAATCAAATTTTCTTGAAAACTATAAAAGGTATCAATTTGAAATTTGGACTACAATATTTCTATTATAAATGCAGTCTTTTGGTATACAAATTATTTAAGGTCTGTCACTCCTTCTACCACCTCCCATACAAACTACACTTTTTCATGAACCACTTTACACCAATTTTCTCAGTACGTGTAACTTTCATCGAGCTAAAATGTTCTATTAAAACCTTAATTAACATTATTATTAATATCGAGATAAAATTAAACGATTAGCTTCACTCCTTCTACCACCTCCCATACAATGTGACACAGTTCCAGTTCCACGCCTTCACAAGAATTGGATTTTCTTGAAAAGTCTGAATGTTACGGATCTGAAATTTAAAATATATCAATTGCATGATGATTATAGTTGTTTCTCAAAAAATCACCAAAAATCCCCTTCTCCTTCCACCAACTCCCATATAAACCGCACTTTTTCATAAAATACTCTAAACGAATTTTCTCAGTACATTTAAATTTCATCGAGGTAAAAATTTAAACTTGATCCTTAATTAGCATTCTTATTAACAGCGGGAAGAAAATTAACCGAGTAGCTTCACTCCTTCTACCCTCTCCCATACAATGAGGCACATTACACGACTATGTAACAATTCGATTTTCTTGAAAAGTGTGAATGATACAGATCTGAAATTTAAAGTGTATCAATTGCATGATAGTTATAGTTGTTTTTCGAAAAATCACCAAAAACCCCCCACTCCTTCTACCACCTCCCATACAAATTGCACAATTTCATTAAATTCAGTGCAATAAGTTTCTCAGTACCTACACAATTTTTGAAGCTTAAATTTGGTACAAAACATATTTATAGCTACTCTAGCATGATGTGAAACAAATTAGTTCAGTGCTGTCACCCCTTCTACCACTCCCCATACAAAATTTCTTAACACCGCAAAAATTTCGATTTCATCTATTAATAATATCGTATGATTTGGCTTTACGCACAATCGTAGTCCTATTATGTTTTTATGCTTAATGTTATTTTATTTGCTTTTTTTTTTAATTAACACCAGCTACAATTATTCACATGTTCTTAACGCTCTTCAACACGTATATGATCTCGAATCACGGGTTTGATTTGATCACGAGCCTGTCCCATAAAAATGAGAGTATCATGCTTTCATTCTTAATAATTTATGGTTCTGATTCCAACAATATACAAATCATTCTCTTCAAAGAGCCATTAAAGTAGTAGCAGATTTTATATCCCACTTAATGCATTACTAACTACACTCTCAAAAATTGCTTATTATTGCTATTTGTACGCGGACGAAGTCGCGGGGGTTTGCTAGTATATAATATATATAATATATGTATATAAATTGGTCGATGTCAAAATGTAGTGAGCAATTTTATCCGAAAAGGTGCAAATTACGGAAAAAATATGAAAGGATGTCTTTATTCAGCAACAGACAGAAGACATATTGTCCAAGCTGCGTCAAATACTCGCCATTCTGCATCGAAGATCAGGGAAAAAACCGGTGTTAAAGCGAGCCTATCAACTGTAACACGTGTCATACGCAACGCTCGCAACTTAAAAAGACTAAAACTAAAAACCACCGATTAATGCTGCTCGTAAGGCTACACGTCGTTCGTTTTGCTCGAGAGCATATGACCTGGAATAAGGAGTGGCACACCATCGTCTTTTCCGAGGAAAAAAAGTTCAACCTCGACGGACCTGATGGATATAACTTTTATTTCCACGATATAAGAACGCCTGAAAGCTATTTAAGTCGTCATCACAGCTGTGCAGGCGGTGTAATAGTATGAGGAGCCATTTCATATTATGGGACTGGTGAATTACAATTTTTAACTCCCAAAATGAATGCGAACGCTTACAAATCGGTATTGGAAAAGGCATTTCCACACTTCTCGAATATTTTTGGACCAATTACATGGACGTTCCAACATGATAATGCCCCCATTCATACTGCGAGAGAGGTAAAATTGTGGATCAAGGGTCAAAATGTCAAATTGCTTGAATGGCCGGCATTCTCCTGATCTTAATATTATAGAAAGTATGGGGGGACCTTTATCACGGAGGGTGTATGAAGGGGGGAGACAGTACGAAGATACTAAGATCCTAAAGGAAAGCATTAAAAGGGCGTGGGCTCAAATCTCCCTTCGAGATATTGGAAATTATTATGCTTCATTGCTTCCCGCAAGGGGGTAGTTGTAGTATGAGGTTTTACCAATTCCTGCAACTATCTTTGGAGTTAGCGACTCCACGGACCTGAGCTAACTATCCCCCTCTGGGATGGGGGCTGTAGAATTCACCCACAGCCAGTCCTGCTTGCCCTAAAAATGGCAAATGGACACTCACTGGATCATGGGCTTATCACCCGTGATCTTAAGACCTAAATGATACGAGAAACGGATACATCGCCTCGGATACGGACTGATTCTACGGTAACGACTTTTGGCATTCGAAAACGGACTATGATTGGCTTCTGGAACGTTCGAACATTGAATGACGGGGGAAGAGCTGGGGTTACTCGGTCCTTGCACCGCCAATCAGTGATCGACCGTGAAATGGAGCACTATAACATCCAAATCTTGGGCTTGAGCGAGGTCAGGTGGACAGGATCGGGAGAAGAACGAACCCCTAGCGGAAACACTATTCTGTACATTGGCCCTGAAAATGAAGCCAGAAATGGCGTGGCGTTCGTCCTTACGCCGAGAGCGAGAAACAGTCTCATTAGCTGGGAACCAATCTCGGATAGGATTATCGTCGTCAGGCTCAGGACCAGTGTCAGAAACGTCACAATTCTGCAGTGCTACGCACCAACTAATACCGCAACATCTGGTGACAAAGAGGAGTTTTATAGCCAACTGAGTGCCACCTTCGAACGTGTTCCAAGAGGTGATATTATTATCATCTCGGGAGATATGAACGCCCAGGTTGGATCAGACAACACTGGACTAGAACACGTCATGGGGAGGCATGGTGACCCTTGGGTCGACCCTTCACGACCTTGGATTAAGAGACCCGAAAACGGCGAATTATTTGTGGAGTTCTGTAGTACTCGGCAAATGGTCATCGGAGGGACCCTTTTTCCACACAAGAGTCATCATAAAACATCTTGGGTTTCCCCTGACGGTGTTACTCAGAACCAGATCGACCATTTGGCTATAAGTCGCCGATGGAGAAGATGTCTCCTCGATGTGCGAGCGAAACGTGGAGCTGACGTGGGGAGCGATCACCACTTGATGGTTGCCTGCTTGAGATTGTGTACAGCAGCTATCCGACGACCACAAATTCTTCAAATGAAGCGCAAGCTTAATGTGGATAAACTCAGAGATCCCAACAAAAAACTCGAATACACCACCATTCTACGCGAAAAGTCATCCACATTGGGTGAACATGAAATGCGCACACTGGACGCCAATTGGGAGGCAACCAGAAACACTTTTCTAACTAGTGCTGAAGAATCTGTGGGATATGCGCAAAGCGGTGAGAAACCCTGGATGTCACAAGACACATGGGACAAGGTTGACAATCGGAAAAAAGCCAAATTGGCAATCATCTCTCAACCCGATGTCAACCAACGAACGCCCGACTTGAGGCAGAACTACCGCGATGCTCATATACAGCTTAAAAAGGCTGTTAGACGCGACAAGAGAAAGGCCATTGAAGATCTGGCAAACAAGGCAGAATCTGCGGCTTACCTTGGGGATATGGGTTCACTATTTAAAATCATGAAACAGTTGACGAACAGGAATTTCACCGCCAACCACCTGGTGAGAGATGTCAACGGAACTCTCCTTAATATGAGTGAACACCAGTTGCGACGATGGAAGGAATACTTCTCTGATATTTTAAACATCTTGTCAGATGAAGATATCCCGGAAACAGAACAACTTCCAAACATCCAACCGCAACAATCCTCTATTAGGGACGATCCCCCAGATAAGGAAGAGATAGTTTCCGCCATTCGGTCAATGGCGGGAAGGAAAGCTCCAGGTATAGACGGACTACCAACTGAACTCCTCAAAGCGGACCCGGAAATAACAGCCGATATACTCCTCCCACTCTTCACTAAGGTGTGGAATGATGGAAGATATCCGACTGAATGGAAGGAGGGCGTCATTGTGAAAATTCCGAAGAAGGGCGACCTTCGGGATTGTGGCAATTGGCGTGGTATATGTCTACTTACTGCCGTATCAAAAATTATGGCTAAGGTAATTCTCAATAGGATTAGTGATGTCGTCGAGAGCACTCTCGAAGTTTATCAGGCTGGATTCCGTAAAGGGTCGTCTTGTACCGACCACACAAATACCCTACGGATAATATTAGAGCAGTCAGCCGAAATGGGTTCGCCACTACATCTCATGTTTGTGGACTTCGAGAAGGCTTTCGACAGCGTTAAGCGAGATTACATATGGAATGCTTTGCGTAGGAGAGGTATTCCAGATAAGGTCATAGCTATGATTAAAGAATCCTACGAAGATGCAAGGTGTCGCGTCTTGCATAGAGGAGAGCTGTCCGAGAGCTTTCCTGTGCGAACGGGTGTCAGACAAGGCTGCATATTATCACCAGCCCTGTTTCTGGTGGTAATAAATGACATCTTGAAAGCTGCACTGGAAGGTGGGGAAGGTAAAGGTCTTCAATGGAGACTATTTAACATCTTAAGTCACCTTGATTATGCTGATGACGTGTGTTTGCTTGCACATATCCGTTCGGACTTAGAGTCAAATGTTCGCTCGTTGCATTCTAAATGCAAAGAGGCGGGACTGAAAATAAATGTGCGTAAAACCAAGTACATGCACATGGGTTCGAACGCAAGCACACCGATTGTTCTTAATGGACAGGATGTGGAAGAGGTGCAAGATTTTTGCTATCTCGGAAGCATTGTCAGCATGGACGGCGGAGCCGAAAAGGATGTTGAGGCTCGGCTAAATAAAGCTCGTCAGGCCTTCGGTATCCTTTCCCCTTTCTGGAGGTTAAGAGAGATCTCCCTTCGCACGAAGCTGCGAGTTTTTGACGCATGCGTCAAATCCGTGTTGTTATATGGTTGTACTACGTGGAAAGTGACCGTTCGACTTACCAAGAAACTACAGACTTTCGTAAACCAATGCCTCCGACGCATTTTAGGAATATTCTGGCCAGAAGTGATCTCCAACGACGAACTTTGGAGTAAAACTCGCCAGACTAAAATAGGTATTGAGATTCAACGGCGAAAGTGGCAGTGGATCGGTCATACTTTGAGGAAACCAGAGCAAAACATCGCAAAACAGGCTCTGGATTATAACCCTCAAGGAAGACGTCGGGTTGGTCGACCATGTAACACATGGAAGCGAGCAGTTGAGCAGGAGGCCAGAGGAATAAACAAGTCCTGGCAACAGCTTAAAGCCGATGCGCAGGATCGCGCCTTGTGGAAGAGAGTTGTTTCTGTCCTATGCCCCTATAGGGGGTCTTAACAGGAATTTGATTGATTGATTGCCAGACCGGATTTACGAAGTCATTTAGAACCAAGGAGGTAGTACGTACTATTAAAATATTTTAAAACTAATCACTTTTATGTTACAGCCAAAGTAAGCTTGAATTTTTGCTTTAGATATGACTTTGTATACTATTTTGTGTTTGAACCTATTCTGGTGACCAAAAAAAAATGAACTTTTTGTTGTATTTTTTAGAAAAAAAGTTATAAATAATTATAATGTGTGCTTTAAATCCCAAATTTTATTTCATTTTATTCGCATTGGTTTCGTCGTTTAACTCATTATTAATGCATAAGTATATTTACACCTTGTAATCTGAAATATAAGGATTGAATCCATTCAGTTTCTAAGTTTCAAATTACGATGCAGTTATTTGAGCTTTCGCAGTGAATTAAATTAACAAAAAATTTGGTAACGAATGTAAGAGTGCGTAAGACTGGTTGAAACTGCATATTTATACTTTAACATTATAAAATCTTGAAAAAAATACCAAACAAGAAGATAGGTATAGAAGAGCCTTAAAAATGTCATTGAATGATGTACCTGCGTGCACTAAATATATTCAGTTTTAATTTTTGGCTTTCAAGGTTAATTGTTGTACCTGATTGAAGATAATGACTATGATATAGCAATCTGTACTTACTGCTTATTGCATTAGGTTTCTATAGCTATCAACAAGTCAAGTAGAAAGATAATGTTATCTATAAATATTTTGCGTATGATAGAAAAAGTCATAAGGAACATTTTCCATATGCAGTAAGGTTCACTTAAAATGAAAATGAGTAAAACCAATTAAATGTAAAGTGCGTACTAGTTCGATCATATTGTTTTTTGTATAACAATATTAATAACATAAAATGAAGCTTAACTCGGAAATTCTTGAAATCTGCAATCGCTCATTTCGCTACAAGTATGTATTACATTATTATTAGCAAGGGTGTAGCCTAGTGGGTAGCGTTTTGGTCAACAATGCGAAGCTCGTAAGTTCAAATCCCGTTCGATGTATAATTCCAGAACCCTGCCTGCTTGGACATACTTGCATTATGCAAACTTCAATGCTAATTGTGATAATTAATATTATTTTTTAAAAATTGATTTAAATATGCAGTTTTTTCAGAATTTACCGTGAAAAATTAAATTTTGCATTTACCAATTTTGATTTTAATTAAAATTCAGAGGTATGTTCTTATGCTTGGGGAAAAATACAAGCGAATGTGCAATTTTATTATTTTCGGGCCCCAAAATAATAATGCTGAGTGCGAAGGTAATTGCAATTACAATTAGGTATAAGAAAATAGGGGAGTCTTAGGGAGTGGGGACTGGGCGGCCTATTGTCAATTATTTAACATTTGAAAGAAAAGATTTCTGGATTCTACACTGTTACGCTTTATTATTCGTGACGTGATAAAGGTCTCAGCAGAGACCGAAACGTTCCGAATAATAAAGAGTAACTGTGTAAAATCAGGAAATCTTTTCTTTCAATTCGAAATGCACTGCGAAAACATTTATCAAACCATTATTTAACACTTAACTGCGATTACGATAAATAGCTCCAGTACATAAATAACATTTGTTTATTTGTACGAGTTTGGATTTGTATGAAGGAAAGGGGGTGGAAGGGGTGAGTGCATATTAATAATTGTTTAATTGATTGATTCAGTTCAAAAGTCTTTGTGGAGAATGTTAGTTTCATAGGCGAAGTAAATTCGTGTAGTTCACATTTATGAAATTGAGGGTTAAATAAAACTTTTATTTAACTTAATTATTCTAGTAATAAAGCATTATGATCCACACAGGAAAAAGAAATTTACTACCCTGATATTTTGTTTTTTCGAGTTTCATGACTAAATTAGCCCAAAAATGCAAAAAAAAAAAAATATCTATCCCGCCGTACGTCATACATATGGACTCATATATCCGAGACCGTTAAAAGGAGAATTCTCGTTTTTGGGTCGATTGTTCATCCTATGGCAATGCGAGTGCTGAATGGGTTGGCTTATAAAAGGAAATCGAAGCCATGAAAATTCGGAGATAGAAAAGCGACAGTTGTTGAACGAAAGAACTTTCTAGTGTTTGTGAGAGTTAATAATAAGCGATAAATAAGATGTACGGATATTTTAAACTAAAGTGAACTTGTAGTTTGTGATCGACTTGGGAAAAAAGAAAATTTGCTACCCTGAAATTTTCTTTTTTCGCGTTTCATGACTAAAATAGCCTAAAAATGCAAAAAAAGCCGTCTGTCTATACGCCGTCCGCCGTACGCCGACGTGTCCGCTCAGCGCAAATTAACTCCCAAACTCTTCAAGATAGAAAGTTCATATTTGGCGGGATTGTAGATAGTTGCGGATCTCAGGCGGACACCCATTTAGGGGGTATAAGGGTTCAGGGTGAGGCGGAGGGAGCACTTAAACCGAAAACTAAGAATTAAAATATCTCAAACATGGCTACAGCTAGGAAGCTAAAAATCGATATACATATAAAAGGGTTTGTGGGACAACTTCTAAAATTAATTAATTTTTTTTATCCATTGGGGTGCAAAAAGGGGGGGGGCTAAAAACCAATTGTCGACCGAATTTTTTTTTCAAATGATTATATCTTAGAAATTACTTAGCATAAAAAATTTATATTTTTAGACCATCAAGGTAGCATACAGATTCACTGGAATCAGCGTAGCTTAGCATAGAGGCTAATTATTGTAAGGGGGAGGGTCAGGGGGGGGATGCAAAGAAAAACACTTAAAAATCAATATCTCGGCTATTTGTTGAGGTATGTAATTGAACCTTGGTACTTATATCAAGCTATACTAGAGAAATACGAAGAAAATATAACTTTTGGACAAAATAGTAGTGGGGGAAAATGGGGAACATTGAACTTTCCAAAATTTCAAACCATTATATCTCAAAACTGAGTACATATATCAAATCAAAAATTTGTCAGATTGTAGAGCTATATAATTTTTAATTTTGGTAAAAAATTTAAGTTGGGGGGCGTAAGGGGAGTACGGGGAGGGAGGTGGAAAGCGAAAATGTTGAAAATTTTGAGTAATTTTTTTAGGGCTCTGGTAAAAGATACAAAGTTTAAATTTTGCAGGTCATTACATCAATTTATTGTACATACAGAAAAAATAATAAAAATTCTGCAATTGTTATGCACCGACCCCCCTGGTCTAACGTGCAAAAGGTGTTTCATGTGCAATGAAAAAACATAAAAGAATTATGATTGGGCGTAAAGCCCAATCATATTATACTCTAGATGAAATGAGAAAGAGTTCAATGAACCGGAAAATATGTCACCTCCAATTTTTTTAAATAATTAATAGTGACTTTTGTATGGGAGGTGGTAGATGGAGAGGAGGAAGGTTTGTAATTTTTGGATATGACACCTAATGTGGTATGCAAAATATTTCGTGCTGAATTTAAGGTTTGCAGCTTTCATTATTTTCAATTGGACATAGTTTTCCTGAAATTGAGGCATTTGTATGGGAGGTGGCAGGGGAAGTGGAGCGTCTAAGATGATTTTGAAACTGCTTATCATCATCCTTGTCACCACGCTTTGATTCAATTTGAAATTCGATAGTTCTAATATATTCGAAGGAGAAATGCTTTTCTTGAATTTATAATACAGATATTTGTATGGGAGGGGGTAGAAGGAGTGAAGAGGAGTTGATAAGTTTTTTAGCATTTATTGCAATTATTGAAAAACAAATTCTGGCAAAATTTGAAGTTTATACCTTTTCTAGTTTTAATGAAAATCGATATAATGCACTTAACGAAAATTATACATTTGTATGGGAGGGGGTAGAAGAAGTGTAGGGATCAAAACACATTTTTTTCGCGTTATTGATATTTCTATTTGTATACTTTATGCAAAATATGAAGTAGATAGCTTTAATAGTTTCGAAGAAAAATAATTTATTTTAAATTTCAAAATTTCGTGAAATTTGTATGGGAGGGGGTAGAAGGAGTGAGGTGAAGTTGATAATTTTTTTTAATTCTGATTGGAATTATAATAAATTTAATTCTGGCAAAAATTCGTTTTTATAACTTTGCTAGTTTCAATGAAAATCGAAAAACTGCATTTTTCAAAACTATGCATTTGTATGGGAGGGGGTAGAAGGAGAAACGGGATCGGATCAATATTCCGTCATATTAATGGAATTTATATCATAATACTTTGACCCAAATTTCAAATCGATAGCTTAAATAGTTTCAGAGAAAAATCAATTTCTGAAAATTTCAGAATTTCGTGAAATTTGTATGGGAGGGGGTAGAAGGAGTGGGGGGATGTGGCCCGTTCACGAACTTAAAGTTTCTTTTTTGCTAAAAATGACACACAACAAATTTCAGCACGATAGCTCAAAGCGTTCGAGAGTTATGCTGTAGACAGACGGACAGACGGACAGACGGACAGACGGACAGACGGACAGACAGCAACTCGGAATCGAAGTTTTTGAGCGAAAACAAATATTTCTGTACCCTTGGCGGCTCTGTGCGAGCATTATTTCTTAGCGTTACAAACGGTAAGGCAAACACAATATACTCTCAGATTTCATCTAGAGTATAAACACATAAGCTAAAATTTTTTGAATGAAATTATAAGGTAGAAACTTGAAAATTTGCACAATGCATTTAAAAAAAAATCCCTAAAAGAATGAATTTTTAACTGGTTGAATACTTTTAAAACTTCTACCCCCTCCCATACAAAATTATTTTTTCGCCCATTTTTAAAAAATCAATTATCACCTAACTATTTAAAGCTATCAATTTGGAATTTTGCACAAAAACTTTCGAAAATAGTTCAAACAGAACTGCGTCAAAAGTTTTGAGATCGCATTTGCCCTTCTACCCCCTCCCATACAAAAGTATGATTTCGACCAATTTCAATAAATCAACTGCTAACCAACAAATTAAAAGCTATGAACTTGAAATTTTGTACGAGCACTTTACAAAAGAAATGAAATAAAACTGCATCACAAATTTTACATTTCCCTTACCTCTCTAATGATTGGTTTCGTGAATGTAAAATGCACCAAATGTTATGAAAATTCTATGCAACTTCGTCTATGAAACTGACATTCCATGCAGAAAATATTTGACGTAATTGAGGCAATCAATTGAAAGATTATTGACCCTCCCCCTCCCTCATTAAAACCCAAACTGGCATAAACGAATGAAATATTGATTACATGTACTGGAGCTATTGATCGTATTCGCAACTAAGTGTTGAATTGGCATCATCCCTGCCCTAAAGGGGGTTCCACTTGTGAAACGGGGGTTCCACTTGTGAAAGGGGGTTTCACTTGTGAAAGGGGTTCCACATGTGAAGGGGGTTCCAAGGAAATCAAAACACTAAGACTCTACGCTAATTTAGATATACACATACTCAAAAAAGTCTGCGTACACTTGCTGGTCACAGCAAACATATCAATATAAAAATCTTTGCCTTTTATTTATAACTTAAACATTTTTGTTTATTACTTTCATTAAACTATATGGTAGATAAATATATAACTGAGTACTCATTCGCTGTTTAGAATAACCAAAATAAAAAAGTTTCTTCCAAGAAGTCATCAAAATGCAAAAAAAGTCTGCGTACACCTGAAAAAATTTATTCATTTTATTTGAAATGCACTATTTTAGCATATCAGATTAAGAACCTTAATATCTAGTAGGATAGCTTTTCCTATAAATGATTTCCTTTAGCCTATTTTGCATGGAGTGAACAAGCTTTGATGTTACTTTGGCCGTTATTTTGTTCCACACCTTCAAAATAACATTTTTATACTCTAGATGAAATCTGAGAGTATATAGTGTTTGCCTTACCGTTTGTAACACTAAGAAATAATGCTCGCACAGAGCCGCCAAGGGTACAGAAATATTTGTTGTCACTCAAAAATCTCGATTCCGAGTTGCTGTCTGTCAGTCTGTCCGTCTGTCCGTCTGTCTGTCCGCCTGTCTACAACATAACTCTCGATAGCTTTGACCTATCGTGCTAAAATTTGTTTTATGTAATTTTTAGCAAAAAAGTAACTTTAAGTTCGTGAACGGGCCACATCCCCCACTCCTTCTACCCCCTCCCATACAAATTTCATGAAATTTCGAAATTTAAAGAAATTGATCTTTCTCCGAAACTATTTCAGCTATTGACTTGAAAATTAGGTCATAGTATAATAATATAAATATCATTAATTTCAAGAAATATTGATCTCCTTACTTCTTCTACCACCTCCCATACAAATGCACAATTTTCAAAAATGCATTTATTCGGTTTGCATTGCAACTAGCAATGCCAAATGAACCAATTTAAGTCATAATTAATTTTATTATAATTGCAACTAATTTTGGAAAAACTATCAACTTTACCTCACTCCTTCTACCCCCTCCCATACAAATTTTTGCGAAATTTCGGAATTTCAATTAAATTAGTTTTCTTCAAAACCGTCAAAGCTATCAACTTTAAAATTTGAGAAAACTATGCTATTTTAAATATGATTGATACCAAAAAATTTGGTTTAGATTCGTATATTCCTTCTACCCCCTCCCATACAAATGCAGAATTTTGGTAAATGCATTTAACCGATTTTCATAGAAACTAGAAGAAGTAGAAACTTGACATTTTGCCAGAATTTGTCCCTTAATAATTGTAATAAAAGGTTAAGAAAATATCTCCTTGACCCCACTCCTTCTATCACCTCCCATACAAATTTTTATATTATAAGTTCAAGAAAAATTTTTCTCCTTCGAACATATGAGAGCTATGGACATTAAAATTGTAACAAAGCAATGTAACTAGAATGCTGATAACCAGTTTCAAAATCATCCAAAATCTCCAACTTTCTCTGCCACCTCCCATACAAATACCATAAATTCAGACAAAAATTGTTCAATTTCCTCGAAAATTATGAAAGCAATAAACTTTAAATTCAGCATGAAACATTATGTATAGTACGTTCGGTGTTATATACGAAAATTACAAAACTCCCCCTCTGCTTTTACCACCTCCCAAGCAAAAGGTAAGTAAGTATTTCATCTAGAGTATCATATGATTGGGCTTTACGCGTAAAGCCCAATCATAATTCTATTATGTTTTAATGACTCTTTGCTTGTTATGTCATGCTGTCGAATTTTTCTTTCAAGTAAATCCCACAAATGTTCAATTGGGTTTGCATCTGGTGATTGAGGAGGTGTACCTAAGAGTTTTGGGACGTTGTAGGCCAACCAAAGCCTATTTATTTCAGCAGTATGTTTGGGGTCATTATAGTGCTGAAAGTAAAATGCGTTCCCCAGCCGCAATTTCTCAGCACTTTGCTTAACCTTATTTTTTAAAATATTAAGGTAACCGTATTTATCCATTGTAGATTCTATGAAAACTAGTTGCCCCACTCCACTGCCTGCCATACACCCCCAAACCATCACACGGCCGCCACCATACTTTACAGTGAGAATCAAATTTTCTTTATTGAATTCTGTCGAGCGTTTTCTCCATACTAATATGCGTCCTTCTGTCCCAAATATACAAAACTTACTTCCGTCCGAAAAAAGAACGCTTTTCCAAAATTCTTTTGGCATAGTTACATAAGTTTTAGTGAATTCCATTCTCTTTCGACGATTTCGTTCCGATATGAGCGGCTTTTTACGTGAGACTCGACCATGGTAACCACATTTCCTGAGAATTATGTGCACTGTTTTATCGCATATTGTTTTATTATATTTCTGTTTTATGTCCTGCACAATTTGGAACGCCGTTAATCGGGGATTTTTTTTCACAGCATTAATAATACTCCGACGTTCACGTGCTGTAAGTTTAGGAGGACGTCCTGATCGATGCCGTGAAATAATCAAACCGGTTTCTTCGTAATTAGCAACAACCCTTTGTACTGAGGAATGGGTCCTTCTAACTAATTTTGCGATTTCACGTTTTCCCGTTTTCACGCAATTTTACTATCACTTTACGCTCACTAACACTGATTTCCTTATTTTTAACTTCCATATTAAAGAATAGTCTTTAATTCACGCAAAACTCTCAATTCCAATGAAGTATCGTCACGCGTATTAATGAAAAAATGTAGGCATAACCACTGCACATTTCGGGGAATCCCCAAATTTTGAGATGTGTACGCAGACTTTTTGGGGGCTGCTCTCAGACTTCCAAGTATTGAAATTACCATATCTTCGTTAATTTTGGGAATTTTTTTAATTAAACCTGCTTCAATACATTTCTTGCAGTTTTCGCTTTTTTAGCGAAATGATTAAATCAAGATCACATTAGTGATTCATACGATTCCAACATCATTCAGAATTTACTAATGAGATGTACGCAAACTTTTTTGAATATGTGTATACATTACACGTCCAAACATTAATTTCGGTAAGTTTCAAGACAGCCGCTCATTCAAACCCCACCATACCATAAATGGTGTTACCGGTTTAATTTCAACAAATCCGGGCTCAAAATAAAATTTTATCATGATACTGATTATATAAAAGTATTGGTTATCAAGCTTTATTAAAGCTTATTTTCGTAATAACTCTTCATTCGTCTCTGGGTTACCCAAGAGTCCGGTCGATTTCGAAACACCATGGAACGTTGGAGCGGTAAAGTAGCGGTGGTAACAGGCGCTAGTGCCGGTATTGGAGCTGCTGTTCTGAAGGACTTAGTGCGCGCTGGATTAATTGTTGTCGGGCTCGCGCGTCGTGATGAACGCATTCGTGAAATTCGAAATTCACTTCCCGCAAATCTACAATCAAAGTTGCATGCAATCAAATGCGATGTCTCCAAGGAAGAAGATGTAAAAAATGCATTTGCTTGGATCGATAAGAATCTGGGTGGTACCGATATTCTAGTGAATAATGCTGGTATAACTCGATTGGACTTTAGTCTTATCACTCCCGATAATACGAAATCTGTCAGAGAAATTCTGGATACTAACGTTATGGCGGTAGTTTATTGCGTCCGGGAGGCATTTAATTCGATGAAAAAACGTAATTTCGATGGACATGTTGTCGTTGTGAATAGCGTTGCTGGTCACCGAATGCCCAATTCTCTGGTACCGGGCGGACAATCTTGCAATATGTATCCGCCGTCGAAGTTTGCGGTAACAGCCATGGTTGAGACATACCGACAGGAATTTGCCAATGCTGGAACTAAAGTGAAAATAAGTGTAAGAATTTTCTTTTTTTTTTTCAAATTTAACACTTTACTATGAATTTGCTATTCCTAACATACTATTTATCCAATGTAAAAAAATCGAAGCAAAATCCAAGTCTTCAGATCAAGAACCTCCTTAACGTATTTTTTACTGATGAATTTTATTAACATGAAATCTTTGAAGTTAAGCTTTTTATATGAGGAGTAGAATAGTGAGATCGGCAACGTGGCGGTAACAGAAAACGTACGATCATTTAGTTCATGTTAAAAATTACAAAAGTAAAGAATACTAGAACTTAAGTTGAATGAGATAGTAAGGAACGGATGAATATGATGCTAATTTTTTATTAACTAGTTTAATTGATAATGGCTCAGCCATCAGGATTTAGCGTAGTAGATTTGAATGATAGTTTACAATATCCAGGCTGTAACATAGTTAAAACTGCATATATATATACATATATATACATATTTTTTTTTTTGAAAATGGATAATTCAAAATTTGAGTCTACTATATGCGTCGAAACAACAATTGCCACATTTTTTGCACATTACGTAAAATGATTAGAGTCTCTTCAGTTATCAAAAACCGATTATTTCTCTTTTGCCCAAAGACAATAATAATTAGTATTATTATAGAAAAGTTATTAATTACTTTTCTTTGGAGGGTACTAAACTAGACTTAAGGATCACTCTTGAGTACTGTACGTAAAGTTGAGTTGGTATAGTATACTACAAAAATGATTTTATGCAAAATAGAACGAACGGAATGGCAAAAGTCGATAGATATTGGTCTTGAAGTTCTTGAGATTGTAAGCAGTTAGCAATATTTGCCGCGGATAGTTCATTCCACATTCTAATTAATCGAAGTAGAAACGATCATATTGCGCTGTGCGTGATTTTGGTATGCTCGTGAGCTTGTTTAGCTGACCGATTATTAGAAATATATGTAGTAGATGCTGAGAACTCCGACATTTTCGGGGTGTTCAAGTCTATAGATGCTGTGATGAGTGATCCAGCCCAAATATGTGAGTTGAATTTATGTCGATGCTTGATATGTGACTTGTAGACGGCTTAAGATCTGATGGTATGAAGTATGTTTTGCATTTTCGATGAATATCACCCAGAGTCATCTGTCACGTTTCTTATTTATATTAGTCATATCTAGGAGTTGAGAGTTCTGTGAAGAGACAACTTTCACGCTATCAGAGATTAGATCAGGTATCCCCTTCATACTTAAATGGAAACAGATTGAATAGTTCATAGTGAAGTGTATACGAGAAATTTCTTGATTTAAATTATCACCTCATATTTCCACTTCTTCTATTTCTTGAAAGAAAATTTCACAAGTTTATTGGTTGCATTATCCATCAAAACCATTAAATAAATTGCATCCATCTGCTTAATAATATTTTCATGACTTTCCCAAATTTTCTCTCTAGCTCCCTACATACAAGTATTTTTCTGTAAATTTAATTAATATTAAAGTCAAATTACAATCGTAAACTCATTACAGAGCATTAGTCCAGGATTCGTTCATACGGAAAATTTACCGGAGGAATTGTACAAAAGTATCGCAATGCCAATTCTAGAAGCCGAGGATGTTTCGAATGCAATTTTATACGTAATTGGAACACCCCCGAATGTCCAAGTAAGGATAAAAAAAAATATATTTATTGGATTGAGAAGAAAAAAATCTGTTTTTTCTATTTAGATACACGAGTTGATTATTAAGCCTGTTGGAGAGCGATTTTAAGTTTTTTCGCCCATAAAATATATCAGAACATGTATGTATGTGCAATAATTTGGAGTGTACACAATTAATAAAAAAAAAAAAGGTGAAAGAGTAAATTCTAAACAATTTATTCCGGAGTTTGGGGAGGACTATATCTTAATTCTTTGTAATATTTCGCTAACGTTAGTTCACAGTTTATTCAAAATTTTCTTCTACAGCAAAAGGCCTGGAAGAAAAATTACATCGTAAATAATGTAAAATAATATTGTCCAATTCATATTCTTTTGCAGTCTTTTTAGGAGAAAAATTTGAAATTTCGGAAGTTATATATTGAATGCATTTTTTGTTTTATTCTAATATCTATTATCATATAATACGAATATCGACAAATACTGATATCTATGAATTAAATCGTATAATGTACATAAAACTAATAGTAAGACATGCGTGGCTTGATACTATACCGGTAGCAACAAGCACGAATAAAAAAACACACCCACTTTTTACTTTTATCTACTTCTACAATGGCGCTACAGCCCAAATCGGTCCTTGACCTCCTGATATTCAGATTCCTTAACATTTTTTTATTACTTATTGTGGAAGAGTTGTTAGCTTTTCGCACAACCCTCTTTCTACGAATTTTTCATTTTCGTAGATTGAGGTGACCAAGGTATATCCAAGCAGGCAATGTGCTGGAATTATATATTGCGTCGAACGATATTTGAACTCACGACCTTCGCATTACAAGACCAACACGCTACCTACTAGGCTACACCCTAGCTTACTTTTATCTAAGTTGGCGACAAAAATGGAATTTAATGACAAATAATTTCTTTTTTGTGGTAGAGGTGAAATTTTTATACATTTCTATCCCTTAAGAATGGAAAAAATTTAATCAAAACTGAAGTCGATTTCATTAAATTGTAAGAAAGTAAATTTATGTACGGTGTTTTTTTCAGAGGCGGAGTAATTTAAATTGAAATAAAATCCAGAAAAATGTTTTTAATATCAATGAAATTAGCTTTATTTGTAAAATAATTTTATAACATTAATGTCTGAAAATGGTTTCGGGCATGTGGCATTATTCAGTGATGAATCACACTTTTGACTATGACTTGGTTCCGTATATTCGGAAAGTAATCAGTTAGTGATTCCAATAAACAGATGAGTTTTTATATTACCACGGATTTCCATATCCGAAACCACTTCAAATTCTAAATTCTGCTAGAAAATCATTGTTATTTTGCTCTACAGCTGAAAAAAATAAAAACTGGGCACATTAATTAGTTGGGTAGAATATAAATTTCATAATTCCAGCGAAGCACGGCAGCAGATGTGCCCGTGCGATGCAAGGCCAACAATATTTATTAGTAATGAAACACAGCCCCTATAAGTTTTATTCATTCGCCTATGTCGACGTGAAAAAAAAGACTGGTGTTGGAGTACAGCTTGAATTGTATACGAACCATGGAATATTTCCGAGTTGAAGTATATGTCCTGTATACATATATTAAGGTTTTTGCTGAGAAGTTGGTCACTCTATTTGCAGCTCACTCTAGATGAAGATACTGCGAGTATTTTAAGTTTGCTAGAAAGTAAATAAGCCTCCAAGAAAATAACTATTGACATAGATGATCGTTTTGCCAGTCGAAAATTCGCCCGTCCGTCCCTCCGTGTGCTCTCAAGCTCGATACTCAATCGATAAATCAATCAATTTCTTGTTAAGATCTCTAGCCATAGAACAGAAACAGTTCTCTTCCACAAGGCGCGATCCTGAGCCTTTAAGTGTCGCCACGACTTGTTTATTCCTCTGGCCTTCTCCTCAACTGTCCACTTTCATATGCTACATGGCCGACCAACCCGATGTCTTCCTTGAGGATTACAGTCGAAAGTCTTTTCGAAGTTCATAAACATGAGACGTAGTTATTATTATTATTATTACTAGGGGAACGCGCGAGAGCACTGCGACCTTCTTGGCCTATTGTGCGTTTATAGCCCCTTCACCCTATTTTAACTCAATAGCTTTTGCTAATTTGAGAATCGTTAAGGGAGCCGTATTGGCTAGTTCCTCCGTAGAAAGGAAGCTCTTTCCAAGAAGACTGTGTCTTTTCCTAGCTACTGCTTCACAGTGGCATAGGATGTGTACTGTCGCGTCTGAGTCCTCTAGACAAAGGCGACAAATGTCGGTTTCAGCTAAGCCCATATTTTTGAGGTGGTGGTTTACTTCACTGTGCCCCGTCATTAGGCCGATTAGGATACTAATATCCTTCTTGCTGAATTTTAAAATATCCTCCACTTTGTTTTTTGTGGTAGGATCAGTTTTTTTGAAATTGACAAGCCTGGAAGTCTATTCCAGTAGATTTTATGTTCGTTTTCTACCCACATTTTGAGTATGGGGTTAAAGTACCCTTTTGGTTTTCCGCAGAATGGCTCTGGACCAATAAAATTTGTTTCTGCGCCTTTTTTTGCAAGGCGATCAGCCTCTTCATTACGTTCAATTCCCATGTGTCCTGGTACCCACATTAAGGTTACATCATTCCTTTTTCCCAGGATGATTAGGTTTTGAAGGCATTCCCATACTATCTTCGATCCGTGTTTGTTGGATGCTAAAGCTTTGAGAACCGCCTGACTATCCGATAGGATATAAATGGATTTATTGCGCTGAGCTCTCCTTACATTTTCTTGGATGCATAGCTCCATTGCAATTAGTTCGGCCTGGAAGATTGTGGCTTCTTTACCGAGTGGTTTTGAAACCGAGAAGTTAGGACCTTTGACTCCGGCTCCTGTCCCCTCAGATGTGCGGGAGCCATCTGTATACCAGATGGTTGCTCCCTCTACAATATCAGTTAGCATGGATTGCCAGTCCTTGCGTTCCCTGATTATAACTTTGAAGGGGGTTTCAAAGTTGAATTTTGTCGGCATCGCGTCCGATAATGTGGAAGTTATAACTTCCATTTTCGTGTCTTTTAGGATTTTAAGGTGACCTCTAAAATCCCCTGACTTATAATTGTTTTTCTCCTGTATGCGTAACACTCCCCTGATAGCTTCTTTTTTTATTTGGATATGTATCGGAGGAATGTTAAGGAACATTTCCATTGCCGCTGTCGGACAGGTTTTCATTGCACCTGTGATACCAAGGCAAGCTAGCCTTTGGATTTTTTGTAGCGTAAGTTGCGCTTTCCTTTGTAATATTTTAGTCCACCATATCGTTGAACCGTATGTGACTATAGGGAGAATGATTGTTCTGTAACACCAGTAAATCATTTTGGGCTTTAATCCCCATTTTCTACCAAATAAGCTTTTACAGGCCCAAAATGCCTTTAGTGCTTTGGCATGAGTCCTTTCTATATGTTTGTTCCAGTTGAGTTTGCTATCCAGTATAACACCTAGATATTTTACCTCATCTGAAAAGGGTATTGTTGTTCCATTTATTACAGGAGGTACAATGTGGTTTATCCTTCTATTTGAGAATGGTACTATCTCAGTCTTACTTGGGTTAATGTTCAAGTTTTTAGACTGACACCAGTTCATTATCTCCTCTAAGGCTGATTGTATTCTTTCCGATATTATTGAATCATATTTGCCTCTAGTGATAATGACAAGGTCATCAGCATATCCTATTGCCTCGTATCCCTGGTCTGTTAGACGGTCCAGGAGCTCATCTACCACAATTGACCAAAGTAGTGGGGATAGTACCCCACCTTGAGGACATCCTCTATAGGTCTGTGCAATCACTGTGCTATCACCTAGTTCCGTGGTTGTCATTCGGCTTTTCAGCATGGCGTGTATCCATTTTATTGTGGCCGTTTCCAGACCCTTTTTCCTAGCTGCCGCTATTATGGCTTCATGGGGAGTATTGTCAAATGCACCTTCTATATCCAGGAATGCACAAAGGGCAATTTCTTTATAGTCTTTTGCCTTTTCGATTTGTCTAACCAAACCATGAAGGGCTGACTCTGTTGATTTGCCTTTTTGGTAGGCATGTTGGTTTTTATTAAGACAGACTTTGTTAGGTCCCGTTCTTATGTGGGTATCCACTAATTTCTCCATCGTTTTGACAAAGAAGGAGGTAAGACTTATAGGGCGGTATGACTTTGGCTGTTCACTGGGACGGTTCCCTGTCTTCGGTATAAATACCACTCTCGCTTTCCTCCAGATTTTGGAGATGTATCCCCATATAATATATATATGAGACGTAGTTGCGAATCCCTTTACGGAATCTGATAAACTTCGAGAGTGCTCTCCACAATATCACTAAGCCTATTGAGAATTGCCTTAGCCATGATTTTTGATACAGCGGTAAGTAGACATATACCACGCCAATTGCCACAATCTCGAGTGTCACCCTTTTTTCATCATTTTTACAATGACGTCTTTCTTCCATTAAGCCGGGTATCTCCCTTTATTCCACTCTTCAGTAATGGAAGGAGTATATCAGCTTTTATTTCCGAGTCCGCTTTGAGGAGCTCAATTGGTAGTTAGTCTAAACCTGGGGCTTTTTTTTCGCCATTGACCGAATGGCAAAAACTATTTCTTCCATATCTGGGGAATCGTCTTTAATCGAGGATTGTTGTTTGCCATTTGTTCAGTTGCTGGAGTATCTTTTGTTGCTTAAAAAATTAGAGAAGTATTCCTTTCAGAGCCGCGATTGTTTTTCACTTATATTAAGCAGAGTTCCGTTAACATCTCTCACCAAATGGTTGGCTGTGACATTCTCGTTCGTTAACTATTTATTTTAAATAGAGAACCCACATCCTCAAGGCAAGCCGCAGATTCCACCTTATTGGCCAGATCTTAAATAGCCCTTCTCTTGGCTCGTCTAACAGCCCCTATGACGTGCTCAAGTCTGGTATTGTCAGAGCGAACCTGGGCGTTCATATTTCCTGGGAATAATAACACGCTCCTATTGGCATTGATGGTGCGTATTACTGCAGAATTGTGACGATTCTATCCAAGATTGGTTCCCAGCTGATGAGGCTGTTTCTCATTCTCGGTGTAAGGAGGGCCGGCACGCCATTTTTAGTTTCACACCTAGGACCAACGTACAGAATGGTGTTTCTGCTCGCGGTTAGTTCTTGTCCTAATTCTGTCTACCTAACCTCATTCAGGCCCAATATTTAGAAGTTTAGAACATTTTGTTGGTTTCGGTATTTTTTGGATCTATAGTGCACCATTTCACGATCGATCGCTGATTGGAGGTGTGTAGACCGAGTGAACCCTTCAATTTTTGAACATACCAAAAGCTAATTCTAGTCCGTTTCCGAATGCCGAAAGTCGTTACAGTAGAATCCGTCCGTATCCGAGACGCAGTATCTGTTTCTCGTATCAGCTAGATTCGAAGATCATGGGTGATAAGCTCATGGCCCAGTATTCATTTGCCATTTTTAGAGAAAGCTCGGACTGGTTGTGGATGTATTTATCTACAATGCCAAAGATTGAACTTTCAGTGGATCCGCAATTCTGCTAAATTTATTACTTTTGTTACACCCTGTACCATAAACACACAATTGACTAAACTATATATAATAACGTGTCATTTTGTGATTAACCAGATTAAAGATATCGGTTATCAATCTTCAAATATTTTACAAATATCTCTCATTCGCCTTTAGGTTACCAAAGAGTTCGGTCGATAAAACAAATCATAACATGGAACGTTGGAGTGGCAAAGTCGCAGTTGTAACAGGTGCTGGTGCCGGTATTGGAGCTGCAGTTACAAAAGATTTAGTGTGTGCAGGGTTAATTGTTGTTGGACTGGATCTTCATGCCGAACGTATTTCCGATATTCGAAGCAAACTTCCCACGAATCTACAATCAAAGTTGCATGCAATCAAATGTGATGTCTCCAAGGAAGAAGATGTGAAAAATGCATTCAGTTGGGTCGAAAAGAATCTCGGTGGTACTGATATCCTTGTGAATAATGCCGGAATAATTCGAATGGGCGTTAGTCTCATCACTCCCGATAATACCAAAGCCATCAGAGAAATCCTGGATACTAACGTTATGGCGGTAGTTTATTGCGTCCGGGAGGCATTTAATTCGATGAAGAAACGCAATTTCGATGGACATGTGGTCGTTGTTAATAGCGTTACTGGTCATCAAGTGCCGAACTCTCTTCTATCGGGTGGACAATCTAGCAATATGTATCCGCCGTCGAAATTTGCGGTTACAGCCATGGTTGAAACATACCGACAGGAGTTCGCCAACGCGGGAACTAAAGTGAAAATAAGTGTAAGTTGTTGGAAATTCATGACAGTTCGAAAAAGATTTTTATTTATAATAAATTTTTTATTAATTTTAGAGCATTAGCCCCGGATTAACTCGTACAGATATTTTAACAGATGCAATGTACAAAGCTCTCGCCGCAATGCCGATTCAAAGAGCCGAGGATGTTTCAAATGCAATTTTGTACGTAATTGGAACACCACCCCATGTTCAAGTAAGGGAATATTAGAAAAAAATCTAGTCGATTGTTTTAAATGAAAATATTTTTTTAAATTTCTATTCAGATTCACGAGTTGACTATTAAGCCTGTTGGAGAGAGGTTTTAACTTTTTTTTTCGCCTATTATAAAATAATTATATAAATTTTTATAATTTTTTTTTACATTTGCAATATGAATTCTGTTAAAAAAATTAAGTGATTGGATGTTTTTTTCACCTTAATTGGTGAAAATGCGAAGAAGTGGCACGCAATTTTATTATTATTGGCAGAAAAGACGCCTGGGATAGTTAATATGTAGGTTAAATGTTCTAGTAGAAAAGAAGATACGGTTCCAAGGGTTTGATTATGATCAATTATTAAACAATAGAATACAAATATCGCTAATAGGTAGCTTCAGAATCTTGATTCAATATCTTATTTCTTTTTGAGCTTATACCATATATATTACGAGTAGTAGAACGAGTAGACGGAAGCTATTTTTGTAATGGATCACTTGAATAACGATCAAAATTCTCTGTACAGAATATCAGTTTCATAGCTGTAGTAGCTTCTTAGAAATTCAGTGTATTTTAGATTAATGAAATTATGAATTTGGATGGGAGAGTGTATAAAGCTTGGAGGAAATATAAAACTTGCGAAGCACTTTTATTTGAGTTGTTTTGAAAAATGACAGAAAATCTCCCGTTTATTGTTTTAAAAATGTTGGTTATTAGTTAAATTATTGATATTGATCGAAATTATTCTTTTTAATGTGAGGGGGTAGAAGGTGTAAGGGGATTTCAAAATAATTTTTTTTTATATACACTTTTAAAAGTATTAGATTCCAAGTTCTTAGCTTTTAAAGTGTTGGTGATAATTGTTTTAATAAAAATGATGAACATAATATTTTTATATTGAGGGGTAGAAGGTGTGAAGGTATGTGAATAGCTAATATCGAACTTAAATGATTTTTTTGTCCCTCTCCTCAATTTCAATTAAGGTGGAATTGCACATCACCTATCTAGTTGTAAAATATGAGCTTTGTATGTTGTTCCAGGACAATAATTTGATAAACAATTCACCGACAATTTGTTTTCAGACCTCTATTTTTGAAAACTTATTTATTAAAAAATGGAATTACTTCTGGAGTTTTTGCTGCAAACCCTTTGAGATAGATGGTATTTTGGATACATGTATTTTGTGTGTCTCGACGATAACTCAAATAAACCTCAACAGAAAAAGATGGAAGTGGTCGCAAAATATCGGGAATATAACCGGATCAACCTGTGTTGTTTTAGAAATAATCGCCGACCAGAAGCGGCTCAACAGCCTAAATCGGGCATAGCTTCCTGACTTTCAGGCTCGCTAATATTTTTTATTGCTTTTTGTGGTTAGGTTGTTACCTTTGCAAAACCCACTTTCTAAGACTTATCATTTTCATAGATTATAAGCCCAAGCAGGCAGCATACTGGAATTATACGTCGATCGGGATTTGAATTCACGACTATCGCATTGCAGACCAGCACGCTACCTACTAGACTACACCCTAGCTTTGAAAAAGAAAAAGGAAGCGGAATGGGATTTTTTTTTTTTTGAGTTGATCTAAAAGTTTTCGGTTGCAAATTGCTGAGCTGTGACAAAATTTGTCCGAATAATGTTTGTATCTTTTTTAAATTTCTCGTAAAAACGTCGACTATAATATCAAAAATTTAACCTTTATAATGTCTTACACCTATGTACATACATTCCGTAATTAAATGGTGTAAATACTGCCTAAAATTTCATAACAAAGTAGTGCGATCGACGTCGCTAGATTTCGAATAAAATAAAATTAAATCAATTTTACTTTGATATTATAGTAATAAAGTATTGTGATCGACACAGAAAAAAACATTTGCAACCCTAAAATTTTGATTTTGTGCGTTACATGACTAAATTAGCATCAGATAAAAAAAAAATGCTTCCGTCCGTCCGTACGCCATACATATGGACTCATACCTCCGAGACCGTTAACGGTAGAATGTTCGTTTTTGGGCAGATTATTGATTGAGTAAGTGTGTTCCATTATATAAATTTTTGGGAGTGTCAGGTGGAAGGGCGGAGGCGGTGGAGGGAAAGAGTAAAACGTTACACTAATATCTCCACTACGAAAGCAGATAAGAAGCTGAAAATCAGCTAAAGTTTAGAGACGGTTTTGGGACAAACTCAAAGAATGATATAAATTTTGTTATCCATTGTGGTCCGAAAAGAGGGAGGGGCTTAAAGCTAATTATCGGCCGAATTTTTATTCTAAATGATTATATCTATGGAACTACTTGATCCAAAAAATTCTTATTTTAAGACCATTTAGGGGGCATATATGTAGTTCCACTATACACCTGGTTTTTTTTAAAGGATAGATATGTTCCTGAAAAGTGTAAGGATAAAAATCCTGTAAAAACATAACAGGACTACTTTTACACGAATTTTCTTACACGTATTTTTCAGGAACATATTTATCGTGTAAAAATAGAACCAGGTGTAGTCTCCTGAAAGTGATGCCAGTAATTGTTAGGGGGATGGTCAGAGGGTACAAAAGAAAACACTTCAAGACTAATATCCTAACTATCTCTTAAGCTATGTAATTGAAACTTAAAACTTTTGTTAAGCTATACTAACGGATTACAAGAAAAATATAAAATTTGGTGATAATAGTAGTGGTAGAAATGGGGAGCTTTTCATAATAGTAAGGGGGAGGGGGAATGGGGAGCATTTCATAAATTCTGCACTTTCCAAAATTTCAAATCGTTATATTTCAAAATTCAAAACAGGTATTTACTTGAACTTTCGTCAAATTGTAGAGCTATATCATTTTCGTAAAAATTTTAAGATGAGGGGTGCAAGGGGAACAAGGTGTTGAGCCAAAATGTCGAAATTGCTTAACATTTTTTTTAGGGCTCTGGTAAAAGGTATACAGTTAAAATTATACACATGCATGCAGCTATTTGATATACATATATAAAGGAAAATATTAATTTGAACCAGAATTGCTATTCACATAAGGGGGATGGGGCTCCTAACCTGCATTATGCGTTTCACGTGTATTGAAGAAACATAAAAACTCAACATTTTTGGGTGAAATTTTAAGCTGCAAACTTGAAAATATTAACTAGTTGAATACCTCCACAACTACTACCCCTCCCATACAAAAGTATTTTTTCGACCATTTTTAAGAAATCAATCATCACCAAACCATTAAAAGCTATCAATTTGAAATTTTGAACAAGCACTTTAAAAAATATTTAAGATAAAAATGCATTAAAAGCTTTAAAATCACCGCTGCTCTTCCACCCTTCCCATGAAAAGTATTATTTCAAAAAATCAACTAATAAACAACAAATTAAAAGGTACGAACTTGAAATTTTGTACGAACACTTTTCAAAAGAAACTTAACAAAGCTGCATCACAAGTTTTGCTATCACTATCTTACCTCTCCCATTCAAATGCATTGCTTTAAGAATATAAAATACACCGAGAAATTCATAAAATTTACTTCGTCTATGAGACTAACATTCTATACAGCGAATTTCAAACATGATTCCAGCAATCACTTAACAAACTATTAACATTTAGCTATCCCTTCTTCCGCTCCCCTCTCCCCATAAAAACCCAAACTTAAACGAATGGAATATTGATTCTATGTATTGGAACTATTGATCATACTCGAAGTTAAGTGTTAAATAATTGACAACAAAGCCCTGCCCAAGAACCCCCACGTATCCTTAACTTGTCTTAATAACACAATAAAGTTACGCCCGACTTGTTGGCAGATTGCTTGTATAACTAATAAAACTCGGGTATCGATGTTTTATTTTATTTTCTAAAACATAACTTTACACGTAATTCAATGTTAACTCTTCTGCTGACATCCTAAGACTAACTTAATTTCTAAGAGCTTATCCTAATTTATAATTTACTGGCTCAGGATATGGGAAAGCAATACAATTTTGGTTCCCATCGTTACATTCGAAAATGCAAAAGTGCATCTACATTTTATGATGGGTTCAGGACCGTTTCTTAACACATTAACCCAATGCTTATGTTTGCTTGCATAATTTTTCCGATCCGCAAACATTAGACAAACGTGGATATACTTGTGATCTTTTCTGATGCGTTTGACCAAATATACCCACATTTCTTGCATGTGTTTCCCGATACGTAACCTATATGACATCGAAAGTGGCATGCAAAATGTTTCGTGCTGAATTTAAAGTTTGAAGTTTTCATTATTTTCAAAAAATTGGACATACAGTGTCTTCAAGAAGAACGTGTCTCAAAAAAAGCAACAAATACTACGAAATTCAATATGTTCATATTTATTTCTTAAACTGTACTTATGTGTTAATTTCGCAAATATGTTAATATGACGTCAAGTTACCGCTGTTATCTATAATTACCTAGTATCTTATTTGACAACTTCGGCTCAATTTTTTAGCTTAGTCCACGCTTAGACCTATCCAAATTTGTTTTAAACTTTGAATAATCTGTAGCATAGTGGATATTTTCTCCCTTTCAGTTTAGTCTTCATGAGTGACCACACATTTTCAATGGGATTTGCATCGGGACTCTGCGATGGCTAGTCCAAAGTTTTTATCTCATTTTCTGCCTGCTACGATGTACATAAGCGACTTCAATCTTTGTGATCGTTGTCTTTTTGAAGAATCCAGTCATCGTTTTGGGGTCCATACAGTAACTCAGCAGACTTTAACAATCCCTTCTTGTAAAAATTCAGCGTGAATTCAGCATTCAAATTTTTGGGAAAAGCAATTAACTTTCGAAACCTTTTTCAGAAAAGCACCCATAAACATGCACCTGTGCTGGATGTTTGACGGTTCGTTACAACAATCTCTCACCGCTTTTTGTCCAAGTCTTCGTCCAGTGATTAAAGATAACACAAGATGATTCGTCGGCTCCAATTGCGCTCCAAATTCTTCCGTGCCCAACTAAATCTTTTTTGTACATGTTTTTCTGTTCGTAGCGGCTTGGTGTTTGTGCTCCTATTTTTGATACCAGATTCTTCAAGCCTGCTATTAATTGTATTTATGGACAGCCGAAATCCTTTTTAGTTAGTTTTTCTTTCGCCTGTCGCAGAGTTATTGTCGGGTTTTCCCTGAATAGCTGAGCGATCAATTTATCGTCCCTTTTTGATGTACCTCTACCTGGCTCATCATCGACATAACCATGCTCTTCATACATCGTTATTTACTTCTTTATATATGGAGCACTGGTTTTGATATATCTTGCGACCTACCTCACACTGATTCTGGGTCCTTTAGGATGGGTAACCAGAAAAACAATTTCAAAACATAAAACATGTTTTGAAATTGAAATTGAGCACTCATTTCTTAACTTGTTATCTTAACGAAAGATCAAACTGTACTGACGCGAAATCGGCAGTTGTATGTCATACATAATTACACATAAAAGTTTGAGCAAGTAGGAAGGAATTACTTGCGACACGTTCTTCTTGAACATACTGTAGTTTTTCTGAAATTGTGGAATTTGCATGGGAGGTGGCAGAGGAAGTGGAGGGTTTTCTGGCAAAATTTTAAGTTTGTACTTGTTCTAGTTTTAATGGAAATCGATAAAATGCATTTATCAAAATTATACATTTGTATGGGAGGGGGTAGAAGAAGTACATGAAGCAAAAGAAAATTTCTCGTCGTCAGTGATATTTCTATTTTTATACTTTCCACAAAGCTTCAAGTCGATAGCTTGACAGTTTCAAGGAAAAACAATTTAATTGAAATTTCAAAATTTCGAGAAATTTGTATGGGATGGGTTAGAAGGAGTGATGTGAAGTTTATATATTTTTCAAAACTTATTTCAATTATAATAAAATTAATTCTAGAAAAAACTCCATTGCTAGAATCAAAGAAAATCGACAAAATGAATTTTTCAAAATTGCGCATTTGCATAGTTTGGGGTAGAAGAAGTTGGGGGATCGAATCAATACATAGCTGCTAGCTTAAATAGTTTAGAAGGAAAATTAATTTTTAAAATTTCGAAATTGCATAAATTTTGTATGGAAGGGGTTAGAAGGAGTGGAGGAATGTAGCCCGTTTACGAACTTAAGGTTACTTTTTTGTTAAAAAATAGCACAGTCACTCGGAATCGAGGTTTTCGAGCGACAAAAATTATTTCTTTATTCTTGGCTGCTCTGTGCTAGCATTATTTCTTAGCGTTACAAATGGTAAGGCAAACACAATATACATATGTACTTTCGGATTTCATTTAGAGTATAAATAGCAGCTTGAGGACGCGGTCTTTGGATCGAGACGATTGGAGGCGACTTAGGGAGCCCTGAGCCCGATTTGGGCTGTCGCGCCATTGATGACAAATTTGTTTTAATTTATTTCATGATTATCTATGTTTCGAATGAAAAGTAAATAAATCTAAATAGGCGAAATATATTATTCTTAGGCAACTACTTTTCAAATAACTTCATTGGTAATTCTATCGATTTTTCATTGTTAATATGTTTTTTTTTCCATCACCATCATTCATTCTGAAAAGTTGCTAATGGATGGAATATCAATTTCAATTGTTAAATATTATGTTGATGGACAATATATATGTTTTTCATAGTCGCTGTTTATATCTATATTAGTAAGCATATATCGATTAATTCAATTATTAACATACGAGTAGAAAAATATTTCTAATTTCACAACTAATAGAAATATTTTTATCAGTGCATTATATCCTTCAATTATCAGTATTTGTTTAGAACAATTAATTCTATACACTCTGCCCTGATGAAAATCAACTTAGTCATCTAAAACTTTTTCTATATTTAGCCAAAATCTGAATAGTAATAATAATATAGGCAAATCGCTAAAAGATATAACATTGTATTACTTCTCTGCAAAACCTGTCTTAGATATATGTGTAATTATATATTGAGCCTTAGAAACAATACTTTTGGATTGTTTTTTTATCTACGAAAATTGCCTAATCATTCATTTTGATAAAGCTTTTAAAGATAATTGAGTGCAATGAGATTTAACTCGGTGGCTAGCTATATGCTATTATACTTGTGGCAACTGAAAGTATTAAGCAGTAAGCTTTGGGTTTCAAGGTTAATTTTTGAATGTATAGTTGACGGAAGATAATCAGAATGGTAGAGCTCAATGTTTAGTATTTATTTCATTACGATGTCACTTGAAGTAGAACCTATTATATAATAATTGTACAGGGTGATGATTTGCAATGTTTTGTGGCTTTAGAACATTTTTCAGATAATTTATTAAATATTTTTTCGTGTATATTAGATACGAAGAGTACATGCGAAAAATGGGATAAGTAAATTTTTTTATGGAAGAAGTCCATTGGTGTTTTCAAAACTTCTACTAGATGTCAGTGAGATACATAAAAAGCGATGTAAAAATGGTGTGTCTTTGGCAAAAAGGGGGTAAGTCAGGCAAACCTAGGCAAGAAAAATATATGTCAAGATAAGTTATCAGCTGACGAGCTGAACAAGTTGAGCTAGCTGTGGCTCCCAATAGACCGGGTAATTTTGTAGTGCTCGTTTCTCTATATGTTTACTATTAACCATGTTCTACATGTAGAAAAACGGCTAGAGTCCGCCACTGTTACATTCCTTGTTCGCGGTTCCTCACATATGGAGAGTGACAAGAACTTTGGTTTAATAAACAAAAAGTCCACTTTGAACTACCAGGAGATTTCGAACAAGCTTGGTTCAATCCGATACCATTTGAGGTTGTTGAAACGGAAGAAAAGTTTCTTAGGGAATCGACACATAGAAAATCTGTACATGAAAAAAGCTAAGTTTGCCACTAGACCGATCAAAGAACTGAAGATTCCTAGTTCATCTTCCTTCATAATATATAGAACTTCCTACAACGGTTCATGGATGAAATTAACGCCATTCGCAAGAAAAGAAGATTGATGTAGTGATTTTGGAAGAGAGTTCTATATAATTTCATCTGCCGAAGCATATGATGATGATGATGATGATCTTGCCCTAACCCTACACATTTAGGTCGATTTTTAAGGAGTGTTTATTAGTTTTAGTCTAAATTTACGCTAATTATTTCAGGCAACCTACCAATATCATCTGAAAAGTTTTCAGGTTTAATGGATTTGATAAGTTTTGTTGAGAAGAAGCAAAGCACTTTTCCAAAAAGTTATCTGTGGCGAGGAAATAGCACTTGCTGAGAGAATTTTTTTTTTATTTTACTTACAATTTAATGTTATGGAAAATTTTTTTTCACGATTATTTTATGAAACTATACATAATAACCCATTTTGGGAAGTAGGGGTTAAGGCGGAGGCGGGGGAAGCCATAGAACTGAAAATTAAGAATTTCAATATCTCAACCATGGTTCTAGCTGCGAAGTGGAAAATAGAGTGATTTGTCGGACAAACTCTAAAACTAAATTAATTATTTTTTTCATTGAGGTCCGAAAATGGGGGTGAATGGAGAAGGTGCTAAAAATAAATTGTTGGGCGGATTTCTTTTTCAAATGAATATGTCTTCGGAATTACTTACCATAAAAAAATCATATTTTATGACCAATAAAGTGGCATGTAGATCCAGATGAACAACTTAGAGACAGGCCAATATTTTTAAGACGGAGAGTCAGGGTGGTGCAGAGAAAAACACTTAAAAATTAATATCTCGACTATCTCTTTAGCTATGTAATTGAAACTTGGATCATATATTAGAGTGTTCTAGCGAAATATGAGAAAAATATATCATTGGGACATAAGTAGTGAGACAAATGGGGAGAATTTCCAGAAGGGTGCACTTTTCAAAATTTGAAATCAAAATTCAATACAGGTATTTGGTTGAAATTTTGTCAGATTGTAGAGCTCTGCGACCTACAATTTTGGTTGGGGGGGGCTTAACGCTCCTTCCCATTAAACTCTCCAACATGTCAAAATTTCGAAAATTTCCACTAATTTTTTTTGGGTTTTGGTAAACGAAACAAAGTTCAAATTTTGCACGAGAATACATCCATTTTATATATACGAAGAAAAAATAATAGTTTGATTCAGAATTGTTATGTACTGAAAAGGGGCCTAAGCCTGCCCGAAGTGTTTCAAGTGTATTGAAAAAAAAACCTCAAAATTTCTTATTAAAATTTGAAGCTAAAAACTTAAGAATTTTGTGAAATTTATTTGAAAAAATTGCCAAAAGTTGAAGATGTTAACTCGTGGAATACCATCTCAGCTTCTAACTACTCCCACACAAAAGTTTATTTTTAATAAATCAATTTTTACCAAACTATTAATAGATGAGCTTGAGATTTTGTAGTAAAAATAATTCTTTAAATATTTAAAACAAAGTTGCATCAAAAGTTTTGAAATCCCTTCGGCTCTTATACCCCCTCCCGTATAGAAGAATGATTTCGAATAATTTCAATAAATCAACTAATAAACAACAAATTAAAAGCTACAACCTTGCGAAAATAAATGAAATAATACTGTATTACAGATTCTCCCATACAAATGAATGGTTTCATGAATTAAAAACACCGAATTTCATAAAATTTACTTCCTCTATGAAACTAGCATTCTAGACAGCGAATTTTGAACATGATTGAAACAGTCAAATTATTAACACCACTCCTCCCCCCTCCCCCATAAAAATCGAAACTTGCATACCTATATAAACGAAATATTGATTCAATGTGCTGGAGCTATTGATCGTAATCCCAGTTAAGTGATGTATAGTTGACAATAGACCTGCCTTAGAAGCCCTGTTCACTTAGTCCCTATCTCCGATTCGCCCTAATCTGCATATTGACTTCTCACGCGTCCTTAGAGTAGAGGCATTTCTCCAGTTTTACATAATTCACTTTGTATAATTTTAGTAAATACAGAACCAGGACTAATACTCTATTTGACAAAAAATTATTATAGCTAAAAATTTTCACAGTTCCATCTTACACTGATTATACTCTAGATGAAATCTGAGATTATAAGTGGCAGGTTTGTAACGCCAAGAAATAAGGTTCGGAGAAAAAAATGAATGATACCGAAGTTCATACAATTACTCAAAAATCTCAAAACCAGATGTCCGTCCGTCTGTCTGTCTGTCCGTCGGTCCGTGTCCTCTCTAACTTGAGAACGCGTTGATCTAAAAAGTTCAAATTCAGGTCGTTTTTGACAAAAAAATAAGGACAAGTTCGTGAATGGGTCAAATCGCTCCACCTCTTTTACCCCCTCCCATACAAAATGACGCACTTACGCAATTTGTCAAGAAACGGTTTTTCTAGAAAAGTATAAATGCTATTGATCTGAAATTTGGAATATAATACTTTTATGAAGATTCCATTCTACTGTATAAGAATTATTTGTGTCCTCTACCTCCTTTCACCACCGCCCATACAAACTACACTTTTTCATGAAATGCTCTAAACCAATTTACTCAGTACGTTATCGATTTGAAATTGTGCACTAAATATTAGTTCAGAATTTTTAGTAAGACCAAAAAAAAAATATACGGTTAGTTTTACCCCTTCTACCCCCTCCCATACAAAATGACACAATTTCGCAATTCGAGAATTAACGGATTTTTTCAAAAAGCATAATAACTATTCATCTTAAATTTGGAACATATTACTTTTATAATAATTCCAATTCGCTATATAAAAATTATTTGAGTCCTCCCCTTCCTTCCACCACCTCCCATACAAACTACACTTTTTTATGAAATACAATAAACTAATTTACTCAGTGCGTATGAAATCTATCGAGTTGAAATTATGCACTAAATATTTATTTAGAATTATTAGTAAGCCCAACGAAAGTACGCGAGTGAAGCTACTCCTTCTACCCCCTCCCTTACAATTTGACACAATTCAACAACTTTACAAAAAGTCGATTTTCCTGAAAAGTATGAATGCTTATGATCTGTAATTTAAAATATGTCAATTAAATGATGTTTACAGTTATTTCTAAAAAAGCGTTAATAACTTCGCACTCCTTCTACCACCTCCCATAAAACTGCACCATTTCACTGAATCTAATACACTAATTTTCTCAGTACCTATTAAATTTTCGAGTTCTAAATTTTGTATGAAACATTTTGATAGCAACCTTAGCATGATGTGAAAACATTAGTACAATGTCGTTACCCCCTCTACCACTTCTCCTACAAAATTTCTTAAAATAAAAAATTTTATCTTTCATCTAGAGTATCACACGATTGAGTCACACGATAGTCCTGCTATGTTTTTCACTTTGGTTCCAACCTTTGTAAATTCCTGCCTTTTAGTTTTAACCATAGCTGTAATTGCGAATTTTGTCGGTGCATAAATATTATTGTCCACCCGAAATTGACAACTTGATGATCTGCCACACTGTTCACCACGATAATATGTCCATCAAAGTTACGCTTCTTCATCGAATTGAAAGCTTCGCGAACACAATATACCGCCGCCATTACATTTGTATCCAGAATTTCTCTTATAACCTGTGTATTATCAGTTTCGACTAAATTGATTCCCATTCGAATTATTCCGGCATTACTTACAAGGATATCGGTTCCGCCCAGATTTGTTTCCACTTTTCAAATCTTCTTCCTTGGACACATCGCTATTAATTGCATACAATTTTGATTGCAAGTGTTTGGGAAGTGCGTTTTGAATTCCGCGCTAATCCTACAACAGTTAAACCTGCATGAACCAGGTCCTTACTAGTAGCTGCTCCAATTCCGGAACTTGCATCAGTAATAACTGCTATTTTATTGCTCCAATGTTCCATTTTAAAACTTTAGTGACCGAACTCTTGAACAGTATAAAGGCGAATGAGTTTATCATTTTATTCACCTATGTAATTCAGCATTATCCTTGACATATAGGAGCTTTGCGTGACATAACACGACATTGCATTGGAAATTCACAAATGTCGATTCTCACAGTTATTTTAAATACCGAATTTGCTCTTTTTGTGGAAATTATTGGGAATTAATTATGAATTTGTATTCAATTGTAAGAGACTTTTTGAAATACGATATAAACAATTTTCCTGCTTTGTATGATAAATTTAACGATTCATATTCTAATTGAAGGTTAACAATGGCCAAGCCATGTACAAAGCTAAAGTTTGATCACTTACATTACTATTATTTTTATTATTTTTCGGTTTAATGTTTATAATTGTGCAATTCTTTTTTTTTTGTTCCAATCGGAGTAAGTCATTCCATTTTGATCAAGTTTAAGAATGCTTTAACTGCACAACTTGGTGGCATTCGAACTTACGCAACATATTTTTTTCTAATGCGCAATTACGAAAATTGTAAAAAATAGCTGCCAAAAAGTCGAGTGCAACTTTATTATTCTTGAGTAAATTAAGGATGCGTGGGCACTCCCCCGCCTCCCGCTTAACCCCAACACACCAGAAAATTAGTGTCCATCTGAGAGCACCCGTCTACAATCCACTCGAAATCCATTTCGGAGTTAATGTGGTATGAATGTACACGTACGGCGGATGGCGTACAGGCAAGTTAATCACAACACCTTATTATTAGAATAATAAAGTAAAATGACACATTTCTAAACGCTCGAGAATAGACGAGAACTTTAGTATCTGCAAATCGTTCGACTCGAAAAATTCATGGCTTGAGGATTTCTTCTTAAATGGTGCTACAAACGTAATCAGTAATAGAGCCCCGACGGTCAGGCTTCGAAACATTTGTTTCAGACGGTTTTTTATACGTTAAGCTTCCTCTATTTATAGAAGTTTTTAAGTAATTTTTAACAGGTCATTTAACACTAGGCTATGAAAACTAAGAAACTAAGAAATATTTTGTAAAAATATTTATTGCTGTCATCTAACAAAATTTGTTTAAAATTTCTCCCCAACAGGCTTAATAATCAGTTCATGAATCTAAAAAAAAAGTTTAATCAAAAAAATTGCTACGTTAAAGTTTAATAAAATTTTACTTGGACATGAGGAGGTGTTCCTATTAAATATACAATAGCATTGGAGACATCCTCTGCATTTAGTGCCGCCATATTTCCAGCTTTAGCTGCATCAGCTGTTAGAATTTCAGTTATTACTGCTCCTGGACTAATACTCTGTAATCAATCAAAATAAAGTACATATACAATTTTAACGTTCTGATACGAGTTTCAGCAAAAGATAATGGCATTAGTTATATATCCGATAACATAGCAATTCCTTATTAATTTTTATAGATTATCAACTTACACTGATTTTCACTTTAGTTCCAGCGTTTGCGAATTCCTGCCTATAAGTTTCGACCATAGCAGTAACCGCGAATTTCGATGGTGCATAAAGATTACTGGATGTTCCACCCATGAAACTTGAATTGATCACTTGATGACCGGCCACACTATTCACCACGATAATATGTCCATCGAAATTGCGTTTCTTCATCGAATTAAATGCTTCGCGCACACAATACACCACCGCCATTACATTAGTATCCAGTATTTCTCTGATGGGCTGCGTATTATCTATGTCGTATAGATTAACGCCCATCCGAATGATTCCGGCATTATTCACAAGAATATCGGTTCCACCGAGATTCTTTTCAATCCAATTGAACGCGTTTTTCACTTCTTCCTCTTTGGATACATCGCACTTGATTGCATGCAATTTGGATTGTAAATTTGCGGGAAGAGCATTTCGAATTTCCCGAACACGATCATCGCGACGCGCTAATCCCACTACAACTAATCCTGCACGGATCAGGTCCTTAACAGCAGCTGCTCCAATTCCGGAACTTGCACCAGTTACGACTGCTATCTTACCGCTCCAACGTTCCATTTTAGAATGATCGAATACTTGAAAAGCTTCAATAAACTCTATAAAAGCTTTCCAATTAAGTTAATCATTTTTATTCACCGACGGAATACGTAATCTGCGAGCTTATATTAGAAATAATTAAAATGGATGATCGTAATCAACGAAGAAAAAAATTGAAGAGTTAAGGTATTTGTTCATTGTGTACATTTTGGTGGACTATTTATACTCTAGATGAAATCTGAGAGTATTATAAGTTTGCCACAAAGTTTGTAACGCCAAGAAATAAGGCTCGGAGAAAAAAATGAATGATACAGAAGTTCATATAATCACTCAAAAATCTCAAAACCGGATGTCCGTCCGTCCGTCTGTCTGTCTGTCCGTCCGTCCGTGTCCTCTCTAGCTTGAGAACACGTTGAGCTAGAAAGTTCAAATTTTGTACACGTCGTTTTTGACAAAAAAGTAAGGTCAAGTGCGTGAACGGGCCAAATCGCTCCACCCCTTCTACCCCCTCCCATACAAAATGACACAATTGCGCAATTTCACAATAAACGGGTTTGCTCAAAAAGTATAAAAGCTATTGGAATGGAATTTGGAATATATTACTTTTGTGGTAATACCAATCTACCGTATAAAAATTATGCGTGTCCTCTCCCTCCTTCTACCACCTCCCATACAAACTGTACTTGTCTTGAATTACTCTAAGCCAATTTACTCAGTGCGTATAAAATTTAGCAGGCTGAAATTGTGCACCAAATATTTGTTTCAAATTGTTAGTAAGACCAAAAAAAAAATAGACGATTAGCTTCACCCCTTCTATCCCCTCCCATACAAAATGACTCAATTTCGCAAATTGATAATAAATGGATTTACTCGAAAACTATAAAAGCTATTAGCATGAATTTTGGGATATTTTACACTCATAATGATTTCAATCTACCGTAGAAAAATTATTTGCGTCGTCCCTCTCCTTCTACCCCCTCCCATACAAACTACACTTTTTCATGAAATGCTCTAAGTCGATTTTCTCAGAACATATAACATTTATCAAGCTCATATTTTGTAAGAAATACATAATTAGCATTTTCACTAAGATCAGAAAAAAATATTTGATTAGCTTCACTGCTTCTGCCCCCTCCCATACAATATGACACAGTTTCACAACTTTACAAAAAAACGATTTTCTTAAAAAGTATGAATGGCACTAGTCTGAAATTTAAGAGACATCAATTTTATAATATTCCTAGGTATTTTTGAAAAACTCACTAGAATCCCTCCCACTCTTTCTACCACCTCCCATACAAACTGCACATTTTCACAAAATCTAACACACTAATTTTCTCAGTTCCCATTCAGTTTTTGGAGTAAGCATTTTGTATAAAACATTTTTATAGGTACTTTAGCATGAAAAAATTAGTTCAATGCTATCATCAATTTTATGACATTTCGGTCATTACTTTAAAAGTTACAGTAGTTTTAGTGAAGTAACTTTTGATATTTCCAAAACAATGGAAGAAAATCGTGAGTTGCACAAATTTTGAAATTTATGAAAATTGATTTTTCCTCGAAGCCTTTTAAACAATCGACTTCAAAATTTGGTCAAAGTATAACGATATAAATATTATTATTATCACAAAATATTGATCCGATCTACTAACTGCTTTTACACCCTCCCAAACAAAAGAGAATTCTGAAAAATGCATTTTGTTGGTTTTCATTGAAACTAGCAAAGTTGAAAAAGCGAATTTTTCTAGAATTAATTTTATTATAATTGAAATCAGTTTTCAAAAAATTATCAACTTCACTTAACTCCTTCATACAAATTTGACGAAATTTTTAAATTTTAATTAAGATATTTTTCTTTGAAACTGTTGAAGCTATCGACTTGGAGCTTTACGGAAAATATAATAATAGAAATATCATTGGCAACGAAAAATGTTGGTTTAATCCGTATAGTCCTTCTACCTCCTCCAGCACAAACATCTATGTTGTTTAACATTGCTTTTTGATGGGAGAAAATATCGTTCAAGCAACAGTTTGGCTTGATAAGTATTACGGGAAGCATCTAAGCACGGTCGTACATATATCGATGATGCTGAACGCTCTGGACGTCCAAACGCGGCTGTTATTCATGGTTGTCTTGTCTGTTCAAGGACTCTAAGCTTTTTGGTTCGTGCTTTGAAGTTTTTCGTCGTGACCGCCACCATAACTTCCATGATCCACCATGCGGACGGAGTCCTCCGCGCTGTTCGTCGCCGGTTTGCTTCAACGATCATTGATGTTCCAGGAACTAAGAATCTAGAGTTCCTATGAGTGGCTGTTACACTTGGAAATCGAAAGCTATACGTCGTATACATCACATCGCCTTCATCTTTATCGGTATACGAAGCGGCATACAATACGTTTGATACCTTGCTAGGACTCTTACAACCATCAGACGATATTTTGATTCTTGGCGACTTTAATTTACCACTAGTACAGTGGCTGTGCTCTGATGAGGATGATGATTGTTTGTCGGCATCATATTCATATTGCCCTGGATATGAGATACAATGTGTGGATAACATTGTTTGCTACCGGAGCTAGGGTGTAGCCTAGTAGGTAGCGTGTTGGTCTTGTAATGCGAAGGTCGTAAGTTCAAATCCCGGTCGGCGCAAAATTCTAGCACACTACTTGCTTGAGTATACCTTGGTTACCTTAATCTATGAAAATTAAAAAAATTCGTAGATAGAGGGTTGTGCGAAGGACTAACAACATACCGCAACATAACCGCAATAAATAATGAAAAATGTTAAGGAGCCTGAATGTCAGGAGGCAAAAGTCCGATTTGGGCTGTAGTGCCATTGTAGAAGTAAAAGAAGATGCTTGCTACCGGATTTCATCAGGTTTGTCCAATTTCAAGCGATCATGGAAGATTTTTGGATCTAATTTTCGCATTTGATGCTAGCCTTATGATAGTAGACGAATTCTATGCCCGACTTGACAGCACTTTTGACGGGCTGCCCTCCAATGACATCAAAATTCTTATAGGAGACTTCAACAGTAAAATTGGCAACAAACTTTTTCATAGGGGCGTATCAGTAGGGCATAGCCTCCATAATGCAACGAATGATAATGGCCAAAGACTTATTGACTTCGCCAGCAGTAAGAACCTAGTCATAAGCTCCATCTGCTTCCCGCATAAAAATATTCACAAAATGACGTGGGCGTCACCAGATGGGCACACCTTCAACCAAATTGACCACGTTCTCATCGAAAAAAGGGCTGCCTCCAGCATTCTAGATGTCAGGACTCTACGTGGCGCGAATTGTGACTCGTACCATTTTCTTGTTCGAGCTAAATACCGCTGTCGCATAGCTAACAATATGCAAAAACTGAAGGACGACATAACGAAAGTGGAATATATGACCACAATCAAAGCACATATTGAGGCATTACCTCAGGCTGAGCCTGAGGAAAGTATTGACCAAATGTGGCATAACATTAAGGATAGTATTCACCGCGCAGCAGAATACACTTTAGGACATTTAGAGCGGAGAAAACGAAATGACTGCTTCGATGAGGAATGCCAAGAAGCCATCACCAAGCCGAAAACGAAGCCTTTCGACTGTTTCTCGAAAGACGAACACGAGCTAGAGAGGACAACTATCAACGGCTCAGGCGAAACGCCAAGAAGATCTGCAGACGAAAACAGCGGAAAATAAACAATGACAAAATTTTATTATTCGACGAAAACCTGAAGAAAAATGACGTGCGAGCAGCATTTAATACCGTGAAACAAATGAGACAAGGTTACAAACCGCAAACTACCCTCTGTAAGGACGAAGAAGGCAACATCATAAGCGACGCTACCGAAATCAATACACGATGGGTTCAGTACTTCAGAACACTGTTAAATAGAACGACATCACGGACTGAACCTTTTATAATTCCGGAAGATCGAGATGGAGATCATCTGCCTATTGCACCAACTTATGATGAAGTAGAGACAGCCTTACATAATTTAAGATGGAACAAGGCGCCCGGAATTGACGGAATCCCTGCAGAGCTCTTGAAAGAAGGTGGAACAGAGCTCACCAGTCGAATATTTAGATTAATTGGTAAAATCTGGACAACTGAAAAATTACCCGACAACTGGTGGAAAAGCATTATATGTCCGGTATATAAAAAGGGTGACCGTTTGCGTTGCGAAAATTACAGAGGAATTTCATTGCTTTGTACGTGTTACAAAATTTTGACTAAAATTATCGAACGAAGACTCAGTGAATACGCTAACAATATCATCGGAGAATATCAAGGTGGCTTCAGATCTGGACGATCGACAACGGACCAGCTATTCTCAGTAAAACAGGTGCTAGCAAAATGCTGGGAATATGATATTAATGTGCACCAACTGTTCGTCGATTTTTGCCAAGCATACGATAGTGTCGACCGTAATGCTCTGTACAGAATAACGACTGAACTAGGTGTCCCACCGAAACTAGTTCGGTTAATAAAAGCCACGATGGAAAACAATGAGTGCCAAGTAAAAATCCAAAACGAGTTGACTCACAGCTTTCCAATGGAGTCAGCTCTCAAACAAGGAGATGGTTTCGCCCCCACGCTCTTTAACTTGGTGCTCGAGTATGTCGTCAGGAAGGCAACTTCAGTAACCTCAGTGGACACCAGAGGTACGCTACTCGTAAAATTCGCACAGTTGGTGGCGTACGCAGACGACGTGGTTATTCTGGCCCGATCAATACTTGGCGTTAAGGAGGTATTCCAGGAGTTGGACTCGGCAGCGGGTGAAGTAGGGCTCAGGGTCAATGAAGCGAAAACTGAATACATGACCCAGACACGAAGGACTGTCCCAGAGAGGCAGAACATTACTATAGGCGAATACAACTTCGAGCAGGTGGATGAATTCGTATACCTGGGAGCCCTTCTCACAAAGGACGGCAATGAGCGACAGGAAATTCAAAGAAGAACCATGGCAGCTAACAAAGCATTTTATGCGGTCCTCCCCATAATGAAATCAAGGAAGGTCCATCGAAACAATAAACTACGCATCTACAAGATATTAATTCGTCCTGTGCTGCTATATTGATGCGAAACATAGACCTTGACGCGGGTTTCGGAGAAGTTAATCGACACGTTTGAGCGACAAATTCTTCGGAAGGTGTACGGAGCAGTTAAGGAAGGAGATGATTGGCGAAATCGATACAACCATGAGCTGTATGAACTATTTGACGACCCACCAGCATCTATAGTGATCAAACTGCGCAAGCTGCAATGGGCTGGCCACGTGGGACGAATGCACGAGGAACGAATCCCAAAACGAGTGCTCAAGAGCAAAACTCAAGGTAACCGACCGCAGGGGAAGCCACGGAAGCGATGGGAGGACTCAGTCGACGCAGACTGCAGCTCGCTTCTCGATTTTTCAAACTGGAGGACGCGGTCGTTGGACCGAGACAACTGGAGGAGGTGCATCCGGGAGGCCAAGGCTCGATATGGGCTGTAGCGCCATTGCATTGCATTGCATTGCTTATGATAGTAGATAGATGTCGCATCCCCTTGCTACTAGACTTGTCAATTCATCTTTCGCTTTACGCAACATTCAACTATCATACAAGATTTTGGAACTTGAACTCTATTGTTTCTAATTATTTTAAGTTCGCCAAAGCTGATTTTGCAAATTTATACTTTGAAAAATTCAATTGCGATTGGTCGCCCGTGTTGAATGAATCCGACGTTAACAAGGCCACTTTTAATCTTACATTATTTTATTTTCCTGCGTTACATACCTGTGGTTTGTTCGAAACCTGCCAGGAGATCTGGTTTGACGATGATTCAATTAATTTGAAAAATCGGAAAACAGAAGCTTGGAAAACTTACTCACTCACGAGGAGTGATGCTGACTTCATAAGTTATACAAACATATGTAATTGTTTTATAACTAAGTGTCGGGCTGCTTATAGCCAATACTATTTTAATGGTTAAAACTCTTTTAAAGTTAAACCTAAGCAATTACTTTATTATTACAATAATAAAGTATTGTGATCGACACAAAAAAAAAAAAAAGTTTGCTACCCTGAAATTTTTTTTTTTCGCGTTTCATGACTAAATTAGCCTAAAAATGCAAAAAAAAAAAATCCGTCTGTCTGTACGCCGTACGCCGTACGCCGTACGCCGTACGCCGTCCGCCGTACGCCGATGTGTACGCTCAGCGCACATTAACTCCCAAACCCTTCAAGATAGAAAGTTCATTTTTGGGGACATTGTAAATAGTTGCGGATCTCAGGCGGATACCCATTTTCGAGGGTATACGGGTTCAGGGGGAGGCGGGGGGAGCGCTTAAACCGAAAAATACGAATTCAAATATCTCAACCATGGTAATAGCTAGGAAGCTTAAACTCAACATTAATATAGAGGGGTTTGTGGGACAACTTTTACAAATAATTTAATTTTTTTATCCATTGGGGTGCGAAAAGGGGGGGCTTAGAACCAATTTTCGGCCGAATTTTTTTTTCAAATGATTATATCTTCGAAATTACTTATTATAACAAAATCATATTTAGAGACCGGCAAGGTGGCATATAGTTTCATCGGAACCAGCTTAGAAAGTGGCTAATTATTGTAAGGGGGAGGGTCAGGGGGGGTGCAAAGAAAAACACTTAAAAATTAATATCTCAACTATCTCTTAAGCTATGTGATTGAAACTTAAAATTTATTTTAAGCTATACTAGGTAAATACAAAAAAAATATAGCATGTTGAAATAATAGTGGTGGGGGGAAATGGGGAGCATTTCAAAAATGGCGCACTTTTCAAAATTACAAATCCTTATATCTCCAAAAATAGTACAGATATCAAATCAAAAATTTGTCAGATTGTAGAACTACACAATAGTTAATTTTGGTAAAATAGTTGGGAGGTGTAAGTGGAGGGAGGTAATAAGCAAAAATATCGAAAACTTTGAGTGATTTTTTTAGGGCTCTGGTAAAAGATACAAAGTTAAAATTTTGCATGTAAATACCTATATTTAATCCACATAGAAAAATAATAATAACTTGATCCATATTTGTTATAAACCGACCCCCCGGTCTAACGTGCATAAGGTGTTTCATGTGCATTGAAAAAAACACATAAACTGAAAATTTTTGAGTGAAATTTTAAGGTAGAAATTTGAAAATTTGCGAAATGCATTTAAAAAAAATCCCTAAATATACGAAATATTAGCTGGTCGAAAACTTTTAACACTTCTACCCCCTCCCATACAAAATTATTTTTTCGACCATTTTCAAGAAATCAATTATCACCTAACTATTAAAAGCTATCAATTTGAAATTTTGCATAACAACTAACAAAAATAATTAAAATGAAATTGCGTTAAAAGTTTTAAAATCGCGCTTGACCTTCTACCCCCTCCCATACAAAAGTATGATTTCGACTAATTTCATTAAATCAACTAATAACCAACAAATTAAAAGCTACGAACTTGAAATTTCGTACGAGCACCTTACAACAAAAATGAAAGAAAATTCCATCACAAGTTTTACGATTCCCTTACCTCCTCTACCCCCTCCCATACAAAATTATTTTTTCGAGCATTTTTAAGAAATCAGTTATCAGCTAACTCTTAAAAGCTATCAATTTCAAATTTGGCATAAAAACTTATAAAAATAATTCAAATGAAGTTGTTTTAAAAGTTTTGAAATCGCGCTTGCGCTTCTACCCCCTCCCATACAAAAGTATGATTTCGTCCAATTTCAATAAATCAACTAATAACCAACAAACTAAAAGCTACGAACTTGAAATTCTATACAAGCACCTTACAAGAGACGCGAAATAAAGCTGCGTATCAAATTTTACGATTCCCCTATATTCTCTACCCCCTCCCATACAAATGTTCGGTTTCATGAATGTAAAATACACCGAAATTTATGAAAATTCTATGCAACTTCGTCTATGAAATACATTCTATACAGAGAATATTTGACGTGATTCAAGCAATTAATTAAAAAGCTATTAACATCCACCCACCCTTACTATTACCCCTACTCCTCCCCTCATAAAAACCAAACTTACAAAAACGAATGAAATATTGTTAACAGTCCTGCTCAAGAACTCCCTTTCACTTAGCCTTCCCTAACCACTCTAACCTGCATATTGACTTTCCACTCATCCGCAACTTGTCCCAAGAATAATAAAGTTTCGCCCAACTTGTTGGCAGTTTATTTTGGAATTTCGTCAACTTTAAGAGACGCTCTGATGGTTATCCTTCTAGTATATTTTTTAACGATGTTGTCAGTACTGATCCTACTAAAATTAGTAACTTATTTTCTCCCCATTTCCGTACCGCTTTCAATTGCAGTACCTCCATAATGTCCGTTGACAACTTTCAACACATGTCTAAGTTTCCCTCTTCATCCTTGGTAACAAAAGATCTTTTTATTGATGACGCTACTATTTTGAAATACATTGGTAAATTTGCGAATAATTTCTCCAGTGGCCCAGATGGTGTCCCTTCTTCTGTGATTAAAAAATAAAGTTCATCCCTTTTACCTATCCTTGGATATCTGTTCAACTCATCGCTTCGTAGTAGAATTTTTCCTATGTTATGGAAATACTCAACTATAATTCCCTTACTTCATCTGATAAAAGAGATAATGTAAGTAATTCTTATACCTATTGCGAATCTTTCATGTGTTGCTAAGTTATTTGAGTCCATTGTGTGTGATGTTGTGTATTTTCATTTCAAGTCGATCATTGGATCACTACAGCAAGGCTTTGTAAGATTAAGGTCCACTGTAACTAATCTCATGGAATTCTCAAATTTCTGCCTTTCTGCTATTGAAAACGAGCAGCAGGTGTATTGCATATAGACTGATTTTAGTAAAGCCTTTGGCAAAACTGGTCATAATATACTTGTTCATTATCTCCGGTTTTTTGGTTTTCCTGATATTTTCATTCTTTGGATTAGTTCGAATCTTAGTGATCGCATTCAAAGGGTGCACTTTGTGGAGCCTTAACTTTCGAAATATTTAACACTTCAGGTGTTCCGGAAGGTAGCCATCAAGGTCCACTTCTCTTTATTAATGACGTAAGTTCGTTTATTTTGAACTCCAATATTCTTCTCTATACTGATGTCGCGAAAATTTTTAAGGTGTAAAATGATATGTCTCGTTTTCAGGACTGGTGGCTACTTAATAATTTACATCTCATCATTAATAAGTGCACTACTCTCTCGTATTCAAAAAAAAGAAAAAGTCACTTCAGTTTGACTATGATATGGATGGAAACTCTTTGCTCCGGTCTGGCAAAGTATGAGATTTGAGTATACTATTCAACAGTAGTTTTATCTTTGATGATCACGTGGATAATATTGCTGGCGAAGCGAACGCTATCCTCGAATTTGTTAAGAGACGATCGAAAGAATTTAATGATTTCTCAACAGCCCCCCCCCCCTTCCTACCTTATTATTAGAATAATAAAGTAAAATGAAAGATTTCTAAACTGAAGTGAATATACGTAAAATTTAGTATCTACAAGTCCTTGGATTCGAAAAATTCATGGTTGGAGGCTTTCTTCTTAAATAGTGCAACAAACGTACTAAGTACTAAGGCTCCGACCGTAAGGCTTCGAATTATTTGTCTTAGATGGTTTTTATACCTTAACTTCTACAATGGCACTACATTCCAAATCGGGACTTGTCTTCCTGACCTTCTGATTACTTAACATTTTCTTTTTCATTATTTATTGTGTAAGGGTTGTTAGACCTTCGCACAACCCACTATCTACAAATTTCTCATTTTTGTAGACTAGGTGACCAATATCCAACCAGATAGTGAGCTGGAATTATGTGTCGACCGGGATTTGAACTCACGAACTTCGCATTGAAGGCCAACATGCTACCCACTAGGCCATACCCTAGCTATCTTTATACCTTAAGCTCTCTCTCTTTTTAGAATTGTTCAGTAATTTTTAACAGGTCATTTAAAACTAGGCCTTGAAAACTAAAAAACTAAAAAATATTTTGTAAGTACATTTATTGCTGTGATCTACTAAAATTTATTTAAAATTTCTCCCCAACAGGCTTAATAGTCAGTTCATGTATCTAAAAAAAAACTTTAATCAAGAAAATTTTTATACAAAAATGTAGTAAAATATTACTTGGACATGAGGAGGTGTTCCAATTAAATATACAATAGCATTTGAGATATCCTCTGCATTTAGTGCCGCCATATTTGCAGTCTTAACCATATCAGCCGGAAGAATTTCAGTTATTACTGCTCCTGGACTAATACTCTGTAATCAATCAAAATGAAGTATACAATTGTAACTTTCTGATACGAGTTTCAGCAAAAGATAAGAGCAGTAGCTAAATATCTGATAACATTGCCTCTAGTCATTGCTTATCAATTTTTATAGATTATCAACTTACACTGATTTTCACTTTAGTTCCAGCGTTTGCGAATTCCTGCCTGTAAGTTTCGACCATAGCGGTGACCGCGAATTTCGATGGTGCATAAATATTACTGGATGTTCCATTCATGAAACTAGAATTGATCACTTGATGACCGGCCACACTATTCACCACGACAATATGTCCATCGAAATTGCGTTTCTTCATCGAATTAAAGGCGCACACAATACACCACCGCCATTACATTAGTATCCAGTATTTCTCTGATGGCCTGCGTATTATCTATGTCGTATAGATTAACGCCTATCCGAATAATTCCGGCATTATTTACAAGAATATCGGTTCCACCGAGATTCTTTTCAATCCAATTGAACGCGTTTTTCACTTCTTCCTCTTTGGATACATCGCACTTGATTGCATGCAATTTTGATTGTAGATTTGCGGGTAGAGCATTTCGGATTTCCCGAACACGATCATCGCGACGCGCTAATCCCACTACAACTAATCCTGCATGGATCAGGTCCTTAACAGTAGCTGCTCCAATTCCGGAACTTGCACCAGTTACGACTGCAATCTTACCGCTCCAACGTTCCATTTTAGAATGATTGAACAAATGAAATGCGTAAACTCTCTAAAAGCTTTCCAATTAAGTTTATCATTCTTATTCACTGACGTAATAATACTCAATGATGTTGCAGAAAAAAAGAAACGTAATCTGCGAGCTTATATTAGAAATAATTAAAATAGATGATCGTAATCAGCGAAGAAAAAAAATTGAAGTAGTAAGGCACTTATGCATATTTTGCTGGCCAAGTTTTATCTTTAACAGATCGGTAAAAAAGTCCCGAGGCTAACTAAGCAAAACATATATTTTTTTGACAAATCCTTATGATATTTAAGGAGTACCAAAGTAACAAGGAGTGTCAAAATTTTATGAGTTTTCGTCCATTACTTTACAAGTTACAGTAACTTTAGTGACGCAACTTTTGATATTCCCGAAACAATGGGGAACAAAAATCGTGTTTTAATTTAACATTGCTTTTTCAAACGTTGGTTTAGAATTTAAGCGCGACTTGCTAGGTAACGAGGCTTGCGCGACAACATTAACTCCTCTAGGAAGTCAGTCCATGCAGCACCAACAGTGCTGACGGCTAGCTTCAAACAAACTATTTTGGAATCTTTCTTTGCGGGGTGGCGGCAGCTGGACAGCTGCAGAACGGCAAAATCCTTTTGGGATGTTGAGAAACTGTTTGTGTATAACGCCTCCCAATATTTTGTTTATGTATAGTGTATGTAAGGAAAGAACTATTCGCACTCGTTGTTTTTCGCTCTCTTGCATCTCAGACCTCGTCGCGTGCGGACGTTTCTTTCTTTTCCACGTTTGTCGCTTTTTAATGAATAAAAGACTTTTTCCGTTCTTCTTGAAATTACAAAAGAATTAGTTTTATTTTCAACATGGGAAGAACCGAATAAAAATATTTCAGCTCAGCTGTTACAACGTAATCGTTATAGCATCCGAACTAATGTTGGCCTGATCACAGAACATAGCTTGCTAAAGCTGCAGGCATTTAGGATGCTGATCGCGAGCGACAACCTTTGCAGAGGTTGCGAGAAAGACGAAGAATCTATAGAACATTATCTTTGTCACAGTCCGCAAATCTCTAACAGTCGTCTCCTTTGTTTAGGCTCTAGATTCTTCTCAGAACTAGACGATCTCAGATGCGTCTAACATTCAAGCTTGCTACGATTCACAAACCGAACCAAGTGGTTATAATAAATAGGGGGAGTACAATGGGCCCAACTAGATAGCTCCAGTGCATTGTGATTCTATGGAACCACCCTCCTACAACCTAAACCTAAGCGCGCTCTTACAGATACTATAACGAGGCTTTTATTCCTGGTCGTCTTGTCAGTTTAAGGATTCTGAACTTTTTGAATCGGATTTTGAAGTTTTTAGTCGTGACCGCCACCGCAGCTTACATAATTCTCCAGTTGGGGCGGAGTCCCCTGCTCCGCTTGTCGCCGGTTTGTTTCAGTGATTATCGATTTTCCAGGAACTGAGAATCTAGAGTTCCTGTGTGCGGCTGTTACACTTGGAAACCGTAAGCTGTACGTCGGAACAGTATACATATGTATATCACATTGCCTTCATCTTCATCCGTATACGAAGCAATATATGTACATATAATACGTTTGATAAGTTGTTTGAACTTCTACAATCATCAGACTTTGATTCTTGGCGACATTAATTTACCACTAGTACAGTGGCTGCGCTCTTATGAGGATGTTGATCATAGTTTGTCGCCTTCATATTCATCCTATGCTCGACATGAGAATGAATTTGAGGACATCATGCTTGCCATCGGACTTCATCAGGTGTGTCCGATTCCAAACCGTCATGGCAGCTTTTTGGATCTGATTTGGCGACTAGTTCCTGTTTGCAGACCTCAAAAGGATACTCCAAAGAGATGTTAAGGAACCTGAAAGTTAGGATGCCAAGGCCTGATTTGGGCTGTATTGGCATTGTAGAAGAAGGGAAATAGATTTGCGTCAATTGCTGAAGTCGTAGCTGAAAATATGCTTATTTTGAGGGTGTAGTTCTATAAAATAGGCACCCAAACGTTGGATCAGCACTGGAATGATTGGATTACTCTTCTTCTTCTTCTTCAATGGCGCTGCAGCCCAAATCGGGCCTTGACCTCCTGACCTTCAGGTTCCTTAACATTTTTTCTTCATTATTTATTGTGGAAGGGTTGTTAGACCTTCGCACAACCCTCTATCATCGAATTTTTCATTTTCGTAGATTGAGGTAACCAAGGTATATTCAAGCAGGCAGTGTGCTGGAATTATGCGTCGACCGGGATTTGAACTCAGGATCTTCGCATTGTTAACCACCACGCTACCCACTAGCCTACACCCTAGCTTGGATTATTCTAGCAGGAGACTATGTTGATGAATAAAGTCGAATTTTGCCAAAATATCTCTTTTCCGTAGTTAGCCTCGGGAATTTTTTACCGATGTGGTACTTCCCACCGAAGTGAAATATTAGATTTTATAATATTTGAGTTGCGCAACTTTTGTGTTGTTTATTTAAAAACCTGTGGAGTTAGATTATTAATTGGCCCCTTCTTTTATTTTGGGACCAAATTTATAAATAATTGTGCTCTATAAGCTACGGATAATGTTGGAGTAGTCAGCCGAAATGGGTTCGCCACTACATCTCATGTTTGTGGACTTCGAGAAGGCTTTCGACAGCGTTAAGCGAGATTACATATGGAATGCATTGCATAGGAGAGGTATTCCAGATAAGATCATAGCTATGATTAAAGAATCCTACGAAGATGCAAGGTGTCGCGTCTTACAGAGCTGCCCGAGATCTTTCCTGCGCGAACGGGTGTCACACGAGGCTGCATATTATCACCAGCCCTGTTTCTGTTAATTTAAATGACATCTTAAAAGCTGAATTGTGGGAGAGATAAAAGTCTTCAATGGAGACTATTTAACATCTTAAGTCACCTTGATTATCCTGATGACATGTGTTTGCTTGCATATAACCGTTCGGACCTATAGTCATATGTTCGCTCTTTGCATTCTAAATGCAAAAAGGCGGGACTGAAAATAAATGTGCGTAAAACCAAGTACATGCACATGGGTTCGAACGCAAACACACCGGTTGTTCTTAATGGACAAGATTTGGAAGAGGTCCAAGATTTTTTCTTATCTCGGAAGCATTGTCATCATGGACAACGAAGTCAAAAAGGATATTGAGGCTCGTCGAAATAAAGCTCGTCAGGACTTCGGTATCCTTTCCCCTTTCTGGAGGTTAAGAGAGATCTCACGAAGCTGGGAGTTTTTGACGCATTCGTAAAATCCGTGTTATTATATGGTTATACTACGTGGAAAGTAACTATTCGACTTACTAAGAAACTGCAAACTTTCGTGAATCAATGCCTCCGACGCATTTTAGAAATATTCTAGTCAGAAGTGATCTCCAACGGCGAACTTTGAAATAAAACTGGACAGACTAAAATAGGCATTGAGATTCGAAGATGAAAGTGGCAGTGGATTGGTCACACTTTGAGGAAACCAGAGCGAAACATCGCGAAACAGACTCTCGATTATAATCCTCAAAGAAGACGTCAGGTTGGTCGACCATGAAGCACATGGAAGCGAGCGGTCAAAGCAGGAGGCCAGAGGAATAAACAAGTCCTGGGCCGATGATCAGGATCCCGCCCTGTGGAAGAGAGTTGTTTTTGTCCTAAAGGGGGTCTTAACAGGAATTAAATGAACTTAAAGCTTGCTACAAGTGTTTGCAGAATTTTTCGATTCATTCGTGATGATCATTTAACGAATTTCCTGGATAAATCTGAACTAATAGAGATCAATCTTACTCAAAAGCAATTATGCATCATATTATATACATACAAATTACCGCAAACATTCTCAAAATAAAATAAAATTATTCAATAATATAATACGTTTTATACGATTGCAAATTTTCCGCCCACAATCCATTCAAACCACATGTCCACTTGGTGACATTTTAATTGAAAATACAAAACAGCTTTAAACCATTCAAATTTGATTGTCTGCAATATTGTGCAGAAGTAAACCACAAACTAACCACATTCTACTCGATGATATAGCCGAATCTCGAAGGACTATAGAAGGCAGAATGGTGATGTCATACAAGTAGTACACGGATAGTCTTTGGCAACACGTTCTCTCGGTGGCAAAATAAAATTAAAGCAAGCAAATGAGAAACGAAAACGGATCCGAAATCCGACATAATGTTCGCCTCCGTGACTCCTGTAGTAGTATCTGCAGCCAGCAATCCTCAAAGGTATCAACATCGTGGAGGAGAATCCGAATCGAACGAAATCGACACTACTGGCATCCATAATCTGTCTGGAAATGAACTCGTTCTCGTTCGGTTCGCCTTTTACACGGATTCAGGTTCAGACTGTGCAAAATAAGGAAACGATGGCACGTTAGTTCCACCTGGAAGTCGAGAAATAACAACTAATACAGGCTCGTACTTCATATGAGAGGACTTCATTTTCCTGGAGAATGTCGCAAATGGAGACTATGAGTTCCGACTCAAGGAGAATTTTTGAGTAATGTCGGAGGATCTAAGCAACCTTTTATCTGTATTAAAACGGTGCATAGCGGGAGGCCTGAAGCAAGATTTTGGCGCAGCCAAGAGCCAATTGTGAAAACTGAAAAGAGTATTGTGCACAACTGAGCGCGAATTTATTCGAAATAAGTTCTTCAGTGGTTTTCGTCTAAGACAAAGGTGAAGTTATTATTTGATAAGAACAAAAGCGTTAAACTTCCCGTCGATCCTTACATGCAGCTGGGTGGTAGAGTTTATAAATATCATGTGCCTATGTGATACATTGCAGGTATGTCGCTTGGTTTTGAAGTTGGAGAAAAGTGAGCTGTTTTCATATTCTACGCCTTCGTGGCAGCAAATTTTCAACTTTATTCTCCTTTATGGGAGACATTTTACCGCGGTAATAAAGTGCTCCTCCATAGTCAGACTTTCATTATTTAGTTTAGCTATTGTTCGATGGCGCACTTTAACGAACGAAAACTTCTTACGACTTACACAAAATTTATGATATTAAAGGTTTTCGTTAATTGAGTGCGCGTCTTAGAACAAAGTTGGTACTTTATGTGTGCCACACAGAAGTTTTTTAATGCGCTACAATTGAGCATTAGAGCAGGTCTACGATGAATGCAGTAGCTTTGTCTTCAAATTTACGAATATAAGTTTATATAAAATTTGACAAAGTTGGGATCAAATTGAAAAAAATCTTCACACGGTCAGAATTCTAAGAAGACTTTGTTAGATCCAGGAACAAAACATTTCGAGTAATGCTGCGTCAACAATTCGCCATGATAAGCCACCAAACCTCGGGAAAACTTCCTAATCAAATATCTATTGCAGAAAATTAGAGGAATAGACATAAATATAGTGTTTGAATAATTTCCATCGATTAACTGGTTGGCATAGCAAAATGTGAGTTCTTCTTTACATTCAATTTTCCATTGAAAATTCGATGAATCGGAGTGCAATATATTCAAAAAATCATTTATCTCGACAGGAAAAAAAATCATAACAGGACTACGATTAGGCATAAAGAAAGATACATTTTTTAATTGTAAGAAATTTTCTTTAGGTAGTAGAAGAGGAGGTGATGACATTGAACAATTTTTTCACATCTTGCTAGAGTTGCTATCGAAATGTTTGACATAAAATTTAGGAGTTAAAAATTGAATAGGTGCTGAGAAAATTAGTGTACTGGATTTAGTGAAATTGTGCAGTTTGTATGGGCGGTGGTAGAAGGAGTCTTAACGACTTTTTCAGAAATAACTAACATAAAACATAACAGAATTATGATTGGGCTTAAAGCCCAATCATATGATACTCTAGATGAGACTCTAGATGAGATGGAAATGACTTTAATATACCGGAAAATATGTCATCTCGAATTCTTTCGAATGGTGAATAGAGACTTTTGCATGGGAGGTGGTAGAAGTAGAAGGGGAGGTTTGTATTTTTCGTATATGTCTCCGAACATGGCATGCAAAATGTTTTTTGCTGAATTAAAAGTTTTTAGTTTTCATTATTTTTAAAGAAATTGGTCATAGTTTTCCTGTAATAGGGGCATTTGTATGGGAGGTGTCAGAGGAAGAGGAGCGTTTAAGATGATTTTGAAACATCATCCTTATCACACCATGCTTTGATTCCATTTCAAAGTCGATAGCTCTCATATACTTGAAGGAGAAATGCTTTTTATGAATTTAAAATACATATATTTGTATGGGAGGTGGTAGAAGGAGTAAAGTGGAGCTGATAATTTTTTCTAACACTTATTTCAATTGTTGAGAAACAGCTTCTGGAAAAATTTGAAGTTTGTAATTTTTCTAGTTTTAATGGAAATCGATAAAATACATTTAGCAAAAATTAGGCGTTTGTATGGGAGGGGGTAGAAGGAGTGTACGGATCACATCAAATTTTAATATTTCTATTTGTATATTTTATATAAAATATCAAGTTGATAGCTTTAACAGTTTCGAAGAAAACTAATTTAATATAAATTTCAAAATTTCGTGAAATTTGTATGGGAGGGGGTAGAAGGAGTGAGGTGCATTTGATAATTATTTTTGAAATAAATTGCAATTATAGTAGAATTAATTCTGACAAAATTTCGTCTTTTCAGCTTTACTAGTTTCAACGAAAATCGAAAATATGTATTTTTCAAAATTGCCCTTTTGTATTGGAGGGGGTAGAAGGAGTAAGGCGATCGGGTCAATATTCCGTGATATTAATGACATTTATATCATAATACTTTTTCTTAAATTTCAAGTCGATAGCTTAAAAAGTTTCAAAGAAAAATCAATTTCTTAATATTTCGAAATTTTATGAAATTTGTATGGGAGGTGGTAGAAGGTGTGGGGGGATGTAGCCTATTCACGAATTTAAAGTTACTTTTTTGCTAAAAATGACACACAAAACTTTTTAGCACTATAGCTCAAACCTTTCGAGAGTTATGCTGTAGACAGACGCACAGACGGACAGACGGTCACTCGGAATTGAGGTTTTTGAGCGACAACAAATATTTCTGTACCCTTGGCGGCTATGACCGAGCGTTATTTCTTAGCGTTACAAACGGTAAGGCAAACACAATAGACTCTCAGATTTCATCTAGAGTATAACAACATCATGCTTTTGACTTGCCTTAAATTGCAAATCGGCAGCATTCATACTTTTCAGGAATTTTGCAAAGTTGTGAAATTGTGTCATATTGTATGGGAGGGGGTAGAAGTAGTAGTCGTCTATTTTTTTTTTTGGTTTTGCTAACAGTTCTAAATAAATATTTGATGCACAATTTCAGCTCGATAAATTTTATACGTACTGGTTTAAAGTATTTCATGAAAAAGTGCATTTTGTATAGAAGGTGATGAAAAGAGGGGGACAACTCGAATAATTGTAATACGTTAAATTGAAGTTAGCGTAAAAGTAATGTATTCCAAATTTCAAATCAATAGCTTTTATACTTCCCGATAAAATCCGTTTATTGTCAAATTGCGAAATTGTGTCATTTCGTGTGGGAGGGGATCGAACAATTTGGCTTGTTCACGAACTTGACTTTACTGTTTTGCCAAAAAGGACGTGCACAAAATTTGAACTTTCTAACTCAACGCATTCTCAAACTGGAGAGGACACGGACGGACATCCAGTTTTGAGATTTTTGAGTGATAATATGAACTTCTATACCAATTTTTTTTTTCTCCGAGCCTTATTTCTTAGCGTAACAAACTTTGTGACAAACTTATAATACTCTCGGAAAAAACCGTTTTGAGTTAGTCTGCAGCTTTTTCGTACAACATTTTTCGATTAATTAAAAAAACATGTAGGTACTTCCAAGTGCGTTTTTTTATTGTTATATTCTGAAACCTTTTTCTTCCAATAGACAAACTTTCCCAAAAGTAATACAGGTTTGTTTGGTGATACTTGTGACCCTCTGCGATTACTCCCATCTTATCCGTTAAAGTTTAGTTAGTGGAGACAAACAGACATACATCAGAAAAAAACCCTTTCTTATAGAGTAGCTGTGAGGTCAAATAGAGGAAAGCCATCAAAAACCAGATGTCGAATTTTTAGCTATCACAATAGCTTCCCTTTATTTCTTAATATGGATAATTAAGGGATAAAATTTGCACAGAATGATATGTTCCTCAAAGCCTAGCACGACGTTCAATTGCAATGAAATTTTTGTAAGCAGAATTTAATTGCGTTTTCCACTGGTACTCTTACAGTGCACTCTAGCATGAAGCGATTACAGATCGCACTGCTACATTTCGTTCAGAGGATCGCACGGGTCAAGGATATGTCAAGAATTAACGTTATCGTTATTTCTATTTTAATTGTATTTTCGAAAAACGTGGATTGATGTAAAGAACTCAATTTATAATTCCATAAATATATTTTGCCTTGCAAACTGGTGATGGTGAACTTCAAGCGCGACAAAAAACCTGAAATTTTTGCTCATCCGGTTTATTTCTAACGCCTTTTAGAGTATATTGCTAGTCAAAAACTGAAAAATTAAAAATTAATTAAGTATAAAATATTACAAAACTAAACGCAAGAAATAGAATTTCGATTGGGCGCAAATTATAATCACGCAAATTTCAAATGCATTAGAAAACATAACTGGAGTACGATTGCGCGTAAGGCCGAATCATGCAATACTCTAGATGAAATAGAAATTTTAGTAACCGTGGGAAATTTTGTATGGGGTGTAGTGAAAGGGGTGACGGTATTGCAGTAAATTCTTCATGTCATGCTAGAGTTGCTATCCAAATGTTTTCTAAAAAACATAAGCTCCAAGAAATTAATAGGTGCTGAGAATATAAGTGTATTGCGCTTAGTAACATTGTGCAGTTTGTAAGTGAAGTGTTTGAAGGCGGGGGGGGGGGGGGGGGGGGGGGGGGTTCAAAGATTTGTTCAAGAAATAACTGCGAAAAACACTTAAAAATTAATATCTATCTAACTATCTCTTAAACTATGTAATTGAAACTTAAAACATATTGTTGCGAGCTATGGGGTTCGCCAGATTCCAAAGGAAAACACAATTCGTTTAAAAATAATGAATAATTTTATTTAATCGCACTTTATACACAATTTCCCGATCACTTCACTAAATTCGCTCTAAAACTTAATTCGCACAATCCAGGAACACTGTCAATCTATCGCTTGTACCGATTCGCGTTCTTCCACCGATAGGTGTCACCAAAATGACTGACTCGTTGTCTGAAAGTTGGCGGTTATTTATACTAAGTCTCCCAGACAGGTGTCGTTGTGTGTGTGTGTCTAGAAAGATTGCCTACATTGTGGAGTTCGTTAGAAGTTGCTGGAAACATGTTTATGGCGTTTGAAATGTTGATAGACTTCTCTCGATATTGCTGGGGACGTCGAGGTTGTCAGATTTATAACATTACCCTCTCCTTAGTCCCTGTTCGTCCCGAACAGAGTTGTTCACTTCCTCCCTGGCACCCTGGTACTTTGTTAGTCGGTCTAGATGTACCACTTTCATTTTAGTGCGAGGTTTTTGATGTAGTTGAATCCGATAGACGACATCATTTAATCGGTTGATGATCTGGTAAGGGCCTTCCCAGTTTCGCTGTAGTTTCGGCGATCTGCCCTTCTGTCGTTTGGGATTGTATAACCAAACCAAATCGCCCTCTTGGAATCCTGATGAGTTTGCCCGTTGATCATACCTCGTCTTCATGCGGTCGGACGCCAAATTAATTTTATCTCTGACCAGGTTATAAATTGTCTTTAGTCGACATCGAAGATCCGAGACATAATCTTTAGCATTGGTTGGTTGGTCTGGTGGCACTCCAAACATTAGCTCCGCAGGGACTCGAATATTTCTTCCGAAAATGACTCGGGACGGAGTTTCTCCTGTTGTTGAATGCACCGATGTTCTATAGGCCATTAAAAATAGAGGGATGTGCTGGTCCCAGTCCTGTTGCCTCTCGCTGACGAGTTTGGATAGGTTTGAGTTCAATGTCCTATTGAAACGTTCCACCATTCCATCAGACTGTGGGTGTAATGGAGTTGTCCTCGTTTTGTTTATTCCCAGCATTTGGCACACGTGTTTGAATATTTGAGATTCAAAATTGCGCCCTTGATCGGAGTGTAGTTCGCGTGGCGCTCCAAATCTGCTCACCCAGTTAGTAACAATTTGTTCTGCGACGGTTACTGCTTCTTGGTTTGGAATTGCGTAAGCTTCTGGCCACTTGCTGAAATAATCAATGACCACTAGAATGTAGCGATTACCATTTTCTGATCCCGGAAATGGCCCAGCAATATCCACAGCAATTCTCTCGAATGGGACTCCCACGTTGTATTGTTGCATTTCTCCCTTTGATCTGCGGTGTGGGCCCTGACTCGATGCACACGTAGTACATTTACGGCACCAGTTTTCGACATCATCTCGGAGATGGATCCAATAGAACCTTTCTCGTATCTTTGCCAAGGTTCTGTTTACTCCCAAATGCCCACCGGAGGTACCTCCATGATATTCCTTCAAAACCTCCTCGACTTTACAATGCGGGACGATGGTTTGCATGTGATACGACTTTCCGTCAGCGTTTTCCCATTTCCGTTTTAATAATCCGCCGTCTAGGTGAAGGGAGTTCCATTGTGCCCAATAACACTTCAGGGTTTCGCTGAATTGTGAGATGTCTTTCCACTCAGGCCGTTTCATTTCGTCCTTCCATGCCATGATCGGTGAAATATCTGGATCTTTACGTTGGGCATCTTCCAGTTCTTGCTGATTCCATCCAGTCTTTGGTTCGGTCGTTATCCTCTGAATGGTTTCTCCGGCTTCTTTTCCTTCTACACGGTGACAATGCTTGCAGTTCGGTGGACAAGGACGACGTGAAAGCGCATCGGCATTTCCGTGGATTCTTCCTCTTCGATGAACAATCTCGAAATCGTAGGATTCGAGCCTTTCGATCCATCTGGCTACTTGGCCTTCGGGGTTTTTAAACTGAAGTAGCCATTTAAGCGATGCGTGATCCGTTCGAAGAAGGAACTTTTGACCATAGAGATATTTGTGAAAATGTTTTGTTGCTTCTACTATGGCTAGTAGCTCTCGGCGAGTTACGCAATAGTTCCTTTCTGATTTTGAGAGTACTCGGCTGTAGTAAGATAGCACTCTCTCCTGCCCATCGATCTCTTGTGATAGTACTGCTCCGATACCGACATTGCTGGCGTCAGTGTCTATGATGAAACCATGACCTGGTTTTGGATACGCCAGAACTGGGGAGTCGCAGAGTTGGTCTTTTATCCTCTCGAATGCTTCCTGGCACTGTTGACTCCATGTAAATGGCTTCCCTTTTTCTGTTAACTGATGCAGACATTTCGCCGTGTTAGCAAAGTCTTTTACAAATCGTCGGTAATATGTCGCTAAGCCTAGGAAGCTGCGCAACTGGTGTTTATCACTCGGAGTAGGCCAATTTTTCACCGCCAGTATCTTCTCCGGATCTGTCTTTACGCCATCAGCTGAAACGATGTGACCCAAGTACTTGACTTCTGCACTAAACAAAGTGCACTTTTTCGGACTCAGCTTTAATTTTGCCGCTCGCAGTCGCTGGAAGACTTCCTGCAGATTTTTTAGGTGTTCATTGAATGTTTTTCCGATAACGATCACATCATCTAGGTAAACGAGACAAGTTTTCCAACTCAGACCACGCAAAACGAATTCCATCAGTCTTTCGAACGTAGCTGGAGCATTGCACAGGCCAAATGGCATTACGATGAACTGCCATAGTCCACTGCCGACAGAGAATGCTGTCTTCTCTCTATCTTTTTCATCTATCTCCACTTGCCAGTAACCACTCTTCAGGTCCAACGTTGAGAACCATTTAGCATCGGTCAGGGTGTCCATGATATCGTCGATTCTAGGTAGTGGATAGCTATCCTTTTTCGTAACATCATTTAGTCGCCTGTAGTCCACACAAAAACGGGTACTGCCGTCTTTCTTCTTTACCAGCACTACGGGCGATATCCACGGGCTCTTTGATACTTCGATGATTCCCTGATGCTCCATAGTTTTGACCATTGAATTGACTTCTCCTTGTTTCGCTAATGGTACTCTTCTTGGAGGTTGACGTATCGGTGTAGCACTTCCGGTATCTATACGATGTTTCACTAAGTTTGTTCTACCATAGTCGTCATCACCGGTGGAAAAGACGTCGCTGAATCCTTCGATTAGATCTACTGCTTGCTTGTGTTGTTCTCCTCTAAGGTTGCTTGACTGAAGAAGTGTTGATGTTACATTGTCCTTCCTTCTTGGCTTATTTTTAGAGGGTACGTCATGTGGTTCTGCCTTGTCGATACTCGTCACCGCCGATATTGGTTCACAGCTGCCAATTACATCTCCTTTCTTTACGCTGGTAGTGCTGTCCGCAACGTTCAGGACTCTTATTGGTACCATCATCTTCTCATTCCTTTTTACGAGCGTTTTTCCTAGTATTAGACTTCGTAATGCAGGTGTCGTTTCCGGTTCTATGAGGTAGAATCGGTGGTTCCCGGGATCACCATCGAGCTCTGCCCAAATAACATTCTCAGATGACTTTGGTATGTCCGCATCTTCGCATAATACAACTCGCAGCTTTGTTGTGTTGGAGGATGTTATTTCCATCGGGACTTCAATATTCCGCCACTTCATTATTCGTTGTCCTAAGTCCAGCTTTATACCGTGTGGTTTCAGAAAATCCATTCCAAGGATACACTCATCGGTAATATCAGCTACCACGAATACATGCGAGAAGGTCAAATCTCCAAGCTGTATGTCACGAGCTATTTCTCCATGGACCGTTGTAGTTTCTCCTGTAGCAGTGCGAAGTGCGTACTTCTTGGTGTTGTGAAGCCAAGTACGATCTACGAGGTCAGATCTTAACACTGACCGTGTTGCGCCTGTGTCGACTGTTATGGTGCAGTTTAATTTGCCGACTCGACCACTCATACATAAGTCGTTTTCACAACGATGTAGTCGAGAAACTGCGATGATGGTTCCGGGGGCGTCGATTCTACCAGCCAACTTCTGCCCCATGAAGTTGGCCTTTACTCGTTTCCCGGACTGTCATTAGGCGAAGCGTGCTCTCGTGACGGTTCGCCCCTTCCTCCTCTTTGTTTAGCAGCGCAGCCGGAACAGTAGTTGATCGCTTTTCTGGGTTTGCGGCAGTCGCGTCGTAAGTGTCCTGCCTGTCCACAATTCCAGCATCGGGGAGCACCAGATCCTTCGCTCCGCTTGGTGTACTCGGCTTTCTGGCACACACATTCTTCTACTATTTCCCGGACTCGATAATTACTCCTCGAGCTTTGCTTGGCAGCTTCGAACGTCAGCCCATACACTAAGGCTTCGCCAATCGTTTTCTTTCCTGCCAACTTCAACGCCTGTTGCAGCTCTCTGTCCTGTACGGCATTGTTAAATGCGAAAACAGCAGTGTCGTTGCGTTGCTCTGTTTGCGCATTAGGCAGCGATAATAGTGTGAGTCGTTCAATATCGCGTGCCAGCTCTTGAAGTGTTTCACCATTCTTTTGAGCTCGGTTGTACAGTTGAGTTTTGTAGATCTCTCGCATGTGGTCACTGCCGTAATGAAGATCCAATGTCCGGACTAACGTTGAAAAATCTTGTTGTTGCTCCTGCGGAATCGTTTGAAGAACTTCAGCTGGTGGGCCTCTTAACGCCAATATAAGAGCCGTTCCTCGTTCCAGATCATTCCAATGGTTGTTTCTTGCGGCGGCCTCAAATTGGGTCTTAAAAATAGCCCACGGTGTTTGTCCATCGAAGATTGGAGCCTTGAGACCCTTGTGTGCAACATGTTCTGTCTTGATGACGCCAGTCGCCTTCACGTTATCGAAGTCTCTTTTTAGGCGTTCGACTTCTTCTGCAATTCCGGATGTCTTTTCCGTAATTTGTTCTTCGAAGATTTGAAGTTTCTTCTCAACGTTTTCTTCTATGGCCTTACCCATGATGTCTATTTTATTATTTTGCAGCTCCAATTTTTGGTTAAGGTCCTTTGAGGTCTGATCTAATTTCTGATTAATATCCGCCGATTGTTGCTCTAGTTTGTGATTAATGTCCGCAGATTGTTGCTCTAATTTCTGATTAATGTCCGCAGATTGTTGATCTAATTTCTGAGTCATGTCCGTTGTCACAGCTGATTGTTGTTTAATGTCCACTGATTGTTGTTTAATGTCCGCAGATTGCTGTTTAATGTCCACTGATTGTTGCTCTAATTTGTTCATCATCTGTTGCATTAATTGTGTTAGAGCATCCGATGTACCAGAACACTCCTCTTTACGAGTTTCTTCAATTTGGAACTCAAAACTATCTGCATTCTCACCCTCAGCCTCAAGTGTCTCGATCATACGGCTGACAAGTTCAGACTTGCTCCCTGTTGTAGGTAACTCGCGTCTACTGAGCTCTTCCTTCAGCTCCGTTACTTTTAAGTCTTTTAAATAACGCGGCATTTTCACTACCGATTATTTCCAGTTTTTCCGCGATTCGAATTCACTTAAATTTACGTCACTGCTCACTAAATCACTCGAGATTATTCGATTTCACCAAATTCTCACTGTCCGTTCGAGAATTTTAGTTCCGCGATTTTACTTCGCTAATTAAAGTCACTGTTCACTAGAGCACTCGAGAATATTCGATTTCACAAAATTCTCACTGTCCGTTCGAGAATTTTAGTTCCGCGATTTTACTTCGCTAATTAAAGTCACTGTTCACTACAGCACTCGAGAATATTCGGTTTCACCAAATTCTCACTGTCCGTTCGAGAATTTTAGTTTCACTTTTCCGCTCTCACAAAATTATCCGTTCCGAGAATTTTTTAATTTCACTCGCGATTTTTAACCCGAATTTATCCTTGGAATCCCACTCTTCTGACACCAATTGTTGAGAGCTATGGGGTTCGCCAGATTCCAAAGGAAAACACAATTCGTTTAAAAATAATGAATAATTTTATTTAATCGCACTTTATACACAATTTCCCGATCACTTCACTAAATTCGCTCTAAAACTTAATTCGCACAATCCAGGAACACTGTCAATCTATCGCTTGTACCGATTCGCGTTCTTCCACCGATAGGTGTCACCAAAATGACTGACTCGTTGTCTGAAAGTTGGCGGTTATTTATACTAAGTCTCCCAGACAGGTGTCGTTGTGTGTGTGTGTCTAGAAAGATTGCCTACATTGTGGAGTTCGTTAGAAGTTGCTGGAAACATGTTTATGGCGTTTGAAATGTTGATAGACTTCTCTCGATATTGCTGGGGACGTCGAGGTTGTCAGATTTATAACAATATATTAAACTATACTAGGAAAATACGAAAAAAATATAACATGCGGAAATAATAGTAGTGGGGGAAATGGAGATCATTTTAAAAATGGCGCACTTTTCAAAACTACAAATCTTTATATCTTTCACTTAGTCTTCTCTAACCGCTCTAACCTGCATATTGACTTTCCACTCATCTGCAACTTGTCTCAAGAATAATAAAGTTTTGCCCGACGTGTTGGCAGTTTATTTAATTCGATAAATATTATACGTACTGAGTAAATTGCCTTATAGTATTTCATGAAATAGTGCAGTTTGTATTGGAGATGAAAACCAAATAATTTTTATTCCGTCGATGGCAAGAAGAGATAGTTTCTGCCATTCGGTCAATGGCTGGAAGGAAAGCCCCATGTATAGACGGACTATTATCCAAACTATTCATACCGACATAATCCTCCCATTCTTTACAGAAGTGTGGAATGAAGAAAGATATCCGACTGAATGGAAAGATGGTATCACTGTGAAAATTCCGAAGAAGGGCGACCTTCGGGATTGTGGCAGTTGGCGCGGTATATGCCTTATCGGATATCATGGATAAGGTAATTCTCAATAGGATTAGTAATGTCGTGGAGAACACTCTCGAAGTTTATCAGGCTGGATTCCGTAAAGGGTCGTCTTGTACCGACCACACAAATACCCTACGGATAATATTGGAGCAGTCAGCCGAAATGGGTTCGATACTACATCTCATCTTTGTGAATTGCGAGAAGGCGTTCGACAGCGTCAAGCGAGGAGAGGTATTCCAAATAATGTCATAGCAATGATTAAAGAATCCTACGAAGATGCAAGGTGTCGCGTCTTGAATAGAGGAGAGCCGTCCGAGAGCTTTCCTGTGCAAACGCGTGTCAGACAAGGCTGCATATTATCCCCATCCCTGTTTCTGGAGGTAATAAATGACATCTTGAAAGCTGCACTGGAAGGTGGGGAAGAAAATGGTCTTCAATGGAGACTATTCAACATCTTAAGTCACCTTGGTTATGCTGATGACGCGAGTTTGCTTACACATACCCGTTCGGACTTAGAGTCAAATGTTCGCTCGTTGCATTCTAAATGCAAAGAGGCGGGACTGAAAATAAATGTGTGTAAAACCAAGTACATGCACATAGGTTCGAACATAAGCACACCGGTTGTGCAAGATTTTTGTTATCTCGGAAGCATTATCAGCATGGACGGCGGAACCGAAAAGCATATTGAGGCTCGTCTTAATAAGGTCCGTCAGGTCTTCAGTATCCTTTCCCTTTTTGGAGGTTAAGAGAGATCTCCCTTCGCACGAAGCTGCTAGTTTTTGACGCTTGCGTCAAATCAGTGTTGTTTTATGGCCTTACTGCGTGGAAAGTAACCGTTCGACTTACCAGGAAATTGCAAACTTTCATGAACCAATGCCTCCGACGCATTTTAGGAATATTTTGGCCAGAAGTGATTTCCAACGACGAACTTTCGAGTACAACAATAAAACAGGAATTGAGATTCAAAGGCGGAAGTGGCAGTTGATCGGTCACCCTTTGAGGAAGTTAGAGGGTAACCTCGCCAAACAGGCTCTGGATTATAATCCTCAAGGAAGACGTCGGGTTGGTCGACCATGTAGCACATGGCAGCGACCGGTTGAGCAGGAGGCCAGAGGAATAAACAAGTCTTGGTAGCAGTTGAAGACCGATGCTCAGGATCGTGCCTTGTGGAAGATAGTTGTTTCTGTCCTATGCGTCTACTCGTATAGGGGTTTTTAACAGGAATTTGATTGAATTGAAAGGATCGCAATTATCATAAAAATAATATGTTCCGAATTTCAAAAAAATATCTCTTATAGATTCCCGAAAAATCTGAATATTGTAAATTTTCGAAAATTTGTCATGGCGTAAAAGTGGTGGAGTGATGTAGCCCGTTCACGATCTTGCCCTTATTTTTTTGTCAAATACGACGTGCCAAACATTTTAACTTTCACGCTCAACGCGTTTTCGAGCTGGAGAGTACATGGACAGACGGACGCATGAACATCGGGTCTTGTGATTTTTGATTGATAAATGAGCTTCTGCATCATTACTTACACATTTCCATCCAGCCTTATTTCTTAGCGTTATGAGTTTTATGGCATAGTACTCTCAGATTTTATTTGCGTGGAGGCTCCTTTTTTGGATAAGCTATCAGATTCCTTTTTATTTCACAACTTTGAGTGCTAGCCATTGGATTAATGTTGACGCTAGTTCTTAAGAGCCTGAGGAGTTCCTATACCGATTTGACCTTAATTTTGTACGACGAGAGCGCCAGGAGAGTGGCTTGGATATCGTAGAAAATATAGATCCTCTTTTCAGTATACTTTTCTTCATACACTTCATTCTGGAATGTGGAATAACACTATCCTAGGCTGTATGAGATTCCTGGCTTGATTTACTTAATATATTATATTTGATGGTGAAGGTTCCCAATCTACTATGTCAATTTAAGTTTTTTTACTGTTTTACTACTAAGCTATACATTTGTTCTTCAACCTGAAAATGTTGTCAGATTGTAGAGCTACAACAGTTCTACAATCTGATGAAATCAGTTTGAACAACCGATGCATAACTATTTTACCAATACGTTAGGAAAAGATAAAAACAAATCACCTAAATCGACATAGAACGTTGAGAATCTTCATCATCAAATATGGGATAATGTCCACATATTTCTAATACTCCATCTTTGGTTTCAGAGCTATCAGTATATTATTTAGAGTTGTAACCACCTCATACAAGGTGGCTAATTTATAAATCCTCCAAAATCAAAATCTAAACTGACTAAGAAAAAAAAAAATAATTTTCTCTTTCTATACATACATCACCATAATCGATCAAAAAAAAATATTAACTACAGTGAATTTTGACACGATCGTTACAAAGCCCCTCAACAAGATTTCAGTTACATCTACCAAAAGATGTATATGAAACAACAACAAAAATAAAACAATCGTTTATTAATCAACAGCGCCCAATGTGGGGTTCACCACAAAAAAAAAAGAGTTAGCCGGGCAATACAATTTTAAATCTTTAGCTGATGCGGCATCTTTGTCGCGTTTTTGTTCATTTATGCCCTCGAATTTTCTTCCGATTTTCAATTTTATACAAATCTAACTTCCTCTCGTTATTAATTAGTTTATCGCGGTCGCGAGCTACTTTCAATCCGCTCAATTGCATTAAATTAATTTTAACATATGATTTACATATCTCACATTTTTTATAAAATATAAACTCTACAGCTATATACTAGGTAATTCTTGAATTATAAATAATTGGTTGGCTTTGGTCTACCTTCTCTCCTCTTCATGAAAACAAAATTAAATTAATGAAGACATCAGGATTCGAAATAGATTTCAAAATCCAAAATAATACATTTTTAATTTGTTTAAACCACCATTCCATGGTTTAAAATTCTTTCATGATAGAGAGCCGAATCCTATTCAGCAATGATAAAGTATCTTATATACTCATGACATCAAGGCATCTGAATTAATAAGTTCGAATTTCCATTTGATAATTTTCGTCCATTGTCCTATTTGTTGGGCGTCATATAAATGTAACCACCTCATACAAGGTGGTTAGTTTATAAATCCTCCAAAATCAAAATCTAAACTGACGTAGAAAAAAAAATAATTTTCTCTTTTTTTTTCTATACATGCATACACCATACTCGAACAAAAAAAAATATTCACTACAGTGAATTTTGACACGATCGTTACAAAGTTTACATTGTTCAGTCCAATTTTTTCCTTTTGGGCATTTGTATCCTGAAAGGTTTGAAGAAGTCAGAAGTTGTTGACAACTGGTTCGGTGAATGTTTTCACAGTGCATTTCAAATTGGAAAAAATATTTCCAGATTTTACACTGTTTGTTTTATAATGTGTGACGTTTCGGTCTCTGCTGAGAGTTTGATGAAGGTCTCAGCAGAGATCGAAACTTTATACACAATAAAGCAAACAATGTAAACTTTGGAAATCTTTTCTTTCAATTTGTTGGCAATTGTTTCATTATTTTTGTACTCATTTTAACAAGTCCTGTGGAGCTCTCGTGCTCTACAGTAGGATATTCTGGCTTCCCTTTAATAAATGAGGTTGCAGTGGCGGTAGATTTCGTATGGTCTCTAGAGCTGCAGTATATGCTGTTTGCATCATTCCGGTTACACTTACGCCGGCCAGTCTTTAAGGTATTCTACCTCATCTCTGCCTTCAGTTTGTGTAGTTTTTTCTCATTATACTATCGTTGTGAAGGTGAAAATGAGTGATACTATGGCAGTATACTTCTATTTATTGATGCTTGGACTCATCCTCAGGTTTTGTTTGTCAATCTCTAATAGGTCATAATGTCTCTTTCCATAACTTTAGCTAAGTTTTTATCCCAGGTCATAGGCCAATTAAAAGTTATCACCAAGAATTTGACTACAGTGGAGAAAAGAATGGCTAATTAAAGCAGCCCAAGCGATCTTCTTAGAGTACGCAGCCTCTCTGTCTTCCTGTTCCGGTTTATGGGAAGTTCACGTTTACTGCACCATTTTTCAACGATATCTGGAGTCGACTGTAGAAGTTCGGTCAGCGTGCTTTCTTTATTCCTGTAGATCCATGTGTTATTGTTGCCATGTTAAGTTCAACCTGTAGTTCGTCCTTCAGGAATAATCAATATAGCAGCAAAAGTACTTGCTCTTGAGGGCAGTCTCTGGTTGCTCCAAAAACTAACTAGTGTTTTTTTTTTCTTTCTTTCTGGTTACGCCAGGGAGGTGTGGAATCTCCATCAGATACCAATAGCCCGTGCCATTGGTATGCACGATTCATATACCTAATCCTGACAGAGAACTGTCAGCCGATATGTGGCTGCGTACTAAACCACAACCCCGCAAGTGTACAAATTTCCATCAAATTTTCCTCTGCTTCCATCATATAGTCAATGATGAATGGTGGACTCGGCATATTATTTCTCCATTCCGGGGATCGACTGCAGTTGACTAACTAGTGTTTTTTTTCTGGTTATGCCAGCGAGGTGTGGAATCTTCGTTAGATACCAATAGCCCGTGCCATTGGCATGCACGTTTCACATACTTGATCCTAACAGAACTGTCAGCCGATATGTGCCTGCGTACTAAACCACACCCACGCACACAGACTTCAACCACTCTCCCCGCGGGACTGCCGTTAGGTATTACTTCGTGGGGCTGGCTAGCATTTTATGCTGTGCTCCTTAAATTGCTTCTGCTCTCCTTTCTCTCTCGATTCTCCGAAGATCCAAATTTCCATCCAATTTTCCTCGGATCAATGATGAATGGTGAACTCGGAATATTATTTCTCCATTCTCCGAAGCGACTGCAGTTGAAAACTGCGTGCTCTGTGTCTTCTTCTTGATCTGGGCAATTTGGACAAATAGGCGAATTATTGTGTCCGAACCTTTGTAGGTATTTGCGGTAGCCGCCGTGACCTGATAGGAACTGCGTGAAGTGATAGTTGCAGTCTCCATATACCCGCTTTGTTCAATTTTGGGGATTAGCTTATGGGTCCATCTGCCTTTTGTAGCGTTGTCCCACCTGGCTTGCCACATAGCTATTGATGTTGCCTTTTCCTCTTCTTTTATTTTCCTGGCAACAGGATGTTGGATCGAGGATCTTCTTTCGTAGATCATTCCGGCTATTGTAATGATCGTGGGAGGCCTCCAACCCGCGTCGTCATATTCGCGCCTGAACTCAAATGTAGCTCGAATATAGAGCACTACCATACACCCCTGGAGTACGGCCCTGACGCATAAGCCCAGGCCGAGATTTCAGGAGGCACTGACGTGGAGATGGCTTTAGTGTCAGGTGAAAAATTTGGAAAAGGAGTGCTGTTCTCGATCGTGCGGTGGTTGGACGAAAAACCGAAATCCGGTCGCTTGGCGGAGTTGCGGGAGTTTTTTTTCTTGAGGATCGGATGGAATTTGGCGTTTTTTTGTCGGGGGGGAGTTCTGTTCTAGTTCGTGCCGTGTTTGGATGGAAGAGAGAGTTTTGCAAAAAGGAAAATCCGCATGGAATTCGCGCAATTGTCGGACGAAGTGCTTTTTTGGTACCTCTGCAATCCGCGTCGCGATCATCGCTTTGTGCCAAACCGTAGTGAAAAAAGCTGAAGAAAAAGAAAAAAAAAAACAAAACCCGAAGAAGGTCGAGATTCTATTTTCATGAAAAAAGTGCGGTTGTGGAAAAGTGGTCGAGGATGGGATAAGTGACGGGCAGCCGAAGAAAAAGCACGCAGTCGATTCTTAGGGAAGTGCCGAACAGACGAGGCCGGAAGAAGGGTGTAGAGGACGCGATCGTGTCGAGGCGGGCTGAAAGACAAAAAAAGCAACTAAAATCTCGGTAATCGGTATTTCTGTGTTGGGCGAATGTGGGTTTTTTTTAGACTACGAGTTTACGGGCGTTGTCTCGATGGAATTCGCGTGTCGATGCAATTATCGTCCGGAAAATGCGCCGAAATTCTCGCATCCCAGAAACATGAAACATGTGCACGCAGTCGAGTAAAGTTATCAAAATCCCATTCGATCATAGCTGTCGCCGCAGCCTGGTCGTAATTTTCGTGATCTGCGCAAAAACGCGAGTTCGAGACTTCCGAGATTTTTTTTTTTGAGGAGAACGATTGGAATTTTCCGAAACGACCGACCCTCTAGTGATTCGACTACAAAACGGGCAAAGAAGTGGAAGAAGTTCGACGGATGACAAAAATTACCACCAAAAATATTCTTAAGAGGAAATTGCAGTGTCTTACGAGTGAAGAAGGAAAATCTGTACCCCCCCAAGTAAATATCGATGAAAAGCTAAGTAATTCTGCTTCAATAAAATGCCCATGAATGTGTTTGAGCGCGAACCCAATCATCCATTCCGAGACGACAGTGCCGGTTTCTTATTTCGTATGGGAATCCGGGTCTGATGGTGTTGCGGTGAAGTATTAACAGAAATACTAAAATCCCGTCAGTAATCGAATTTGCAGTTCGTGTGTAATTCCGCTTCGAATGGTGACCAAAGAAAAAGGACATAAATTTTGTTGCAAACGATCGGCGAATGGCGAAGAAAATGTCCGTCGCGTGGAAATTATTTGTTAATTAGTTTTGAAACTTCGATAACTTGCTGACGGTTCTCTTGTGCCGAGTTTTGCCGTATTACTACAGAGTCCTGTACCTAGTGATCTATTAGGAGCTATTGGACGGACTTAATGTCCCCGGTTCCTGGTTTAGAGCAGTTTCGTCACAGTATGTATAAAAGACCCTCTCCTTGCTTCAAGTATCGAGCAACCACGTACTTGATCATCCTTCATGCTGTATAATTTCGACAACGAACTTCGCGACTATGAAGAAGTACGTGCGCGTTATTGTAGATGATCTAGTAAAAACAATCCGTATCATAATTCTGTAGGACCTAGCGTTTCGGCCATGGACACGTTATCCACGTTTCTTCACAATTCTTCGCAGAAAAAAAAACGCAGAGAAACAAACAGTAGATTATATAAATTTTTATACCAACTTTATTTCATAATTTTTTTACTATTAAGCTATAGAATGTAACAGAAAAACCAGCAAATAATTATATAAATGACTTGCAAGAGGAAATTTCCAACCATAAATTTGTTTTAGAGTAATATAATTTAAAAGAAACTAAAGAGGAAAAATTTGAAAACGAATTTCTCATATTAGCAAATCCTAATTAATTTACTTTATTTGTTTTATAATTTTATGTTTTTAGAAAGAAAAAAGAGGAAATTATCATTGATCAGTCAAACGTCCAATACAAAAGCGTTTATAAGTTTTTTATTATCGTATCTGTAGGTGTATCTGAAAATAAGATTATCAACTCTTTACAGTAAAGGAGGGACACAAAGAGAAGGGTCCACACTTTTTTTATTATTGTTTCAGAACAAAATAGTTGGTTCCTATGGTAGTGTAATTCTGGTAGGGTGAATATTCCACCTTAGACTCCATGCTTTCCTAATTTCCGCATATCAAGAGTAAATAGACACCCGAACAAAACCGTTTGAGGATTTACAATATGGGAGACCGTTTCTTTTTTTTTGGACAAATAGTTAAATTGACGTTAGGTATAGACAAGCTTCTAAATGGAACACAAATCAGGAAATAGAACAATTTTGGTATAATCTTATTTAAAGACCACTTAAGCACTGGACAACATTTTTTATTATAACATTTTTATTTTATATTCGATATTTTCAAAATTATTTTCTCGATCCTCTCGATTCCTAGTTTGTAGATAAAATGAACTCCACAATGGAATTACGATATGATTCATTATTAGAGTGTTATTACCTTTAATTTGTTTATGTTAAGGAAATTATAATTAGCAGTACATATTTTATTATACAACGAAGGATATATATATGTATTCATATGTATGAAAAAAAAAGAGAGAAGAATTAATAATAATGTAAGGATTATCCATGAATACAGCAAACTTTTGATTGTATACTAAACAGAAGAATTATACTTAAGTTCGATAAGATATATTTATATGACTTTATCTCTGAAAGAAACAATATATAAGAATTTGAATTTAATAAAATAATAATGACGAGCACATAGAAAGGTTTTTTTTGGATTCGACAGACCCTTCCCGTTGCAGGAGGACGATTTATGCGACTGGTGCGGATTGGTAGTGATGAGCACCGTACCCCCCCACCCACGCAGAGTTTCTTCTTCCGAGAACCTTTCTGAAAGTAAAAGAAAAAAAGAAAGTTGTCGTCTGGGCCTTCAGCCACAAAGATATTTGATTTCTCCCTGAACCCCTCCTCCTTTAGGTCCTTTAATCAGCTGCATGAAATTTTATTATGTCGAGAATGAGATGGCAAAACCCACCCCGGTTGCCGACGAGCTAAGCCGTACCAGCCAACTAGCATGCAGCAGCCCATCTCACCACCACACCATGACACTATGACACAGGCTGCCTAGTCCGATATTGTTCAGAAACCGCTGATTGCTCTTATCGCACAGAGCCTATATGTTGATGACATCTTTTTCCTTGTTTCCTTTGTTGCTAGCGCCGCCGCCCAAACCGGAGCAGCATATAGGAGAACCGAGCTGACTACTCTCGAAAGTAGTATCCTTCTGGCATATTCTGGTCCACCGATGTTTGGCAGTATTCGGGAAAGAGTTGCCTGCATTTGTGATGCCTACTTTCTCGCGAAGCCCACGTAAACTTTAAATTTTAATCTATTATCAAGCATAACTTCTAGATATTTAATTGCTTCCTTGGGTCTGATTGTTTGACTGCCGACTTGAATGTTCACGTATTCAATTTTTTTTCGACTTGTTATTAGAACAGCCTCCGTTTTGTGGTCAGCTAGTTCTAAGCCGATGGACTTTACCCAGTCCCTAATTATTGATACTGCTTCGTTAGTCGCTAACTCTATTTCGTGGATGTGCCTGGCCACAGTAACAACGTTGATGTCGACAGCGAGCCCGATTAATTTTACTCCGTGCGGCAACGATAGTCTAGGAACTCCATCATACATAATATTCCACAAGAGAGGGCATATCACAGATCTTTGTGGGACGCCCGCGGTGATGTTGTAGTACCTTAACCCCTCATCAGTTTGGTACCTCAACTTCCTGTTGGTGAAGTAATTTGCAATTATTCTCAACATGTAGTGGGGTGCATCCATCCTGACTAACGATCAGTTTATGAGTGACCAATCTGCCGAGTTAAAGGCATTTTTAATGTCCAGTGTCACTATTGCACAATATTTTTTTGCCCCCCATTGCCATCTTTCTCCTTGTATCGCCTCCGCTGCAGTATTGACTACCACTTTTATGGCGTCAACAGTTGAACGCGATTTCCTAAATCCGAACTGGTGGTCTGAGAGTGCTTCTTTCTCCTCTGCTAGTACGAGCAGTCTGTTGTTAATAATTCGCTCAAGGATCTAACCAACTAACTAGTGTGTCACTAATCATCTGTGATTTTATTATCGTATTGTTTTTGGTTTGATCCAATTAAAGATAGATGGGTCTATGCCTCGCTCAGCTATTGCTAATGTTGTGTCGAAAACGTGCTCAATGTCTTAGAGCTCACAGATCGTGATTTCTTTTTATTATATCGCACTGACTATATATTGAAGCTAGCCAGATTAGTTAGTGTTGTTTCAGTGGATTTGTTTTGTTGATAGGTATACTGGAGCTTGTGAAGTGACCTAACTAGCAGGATTCATTTCGTAAGTAATTGCGAATGAGTTTTTTTCTAGTAATGGGAAAGAATGTTGTTAGGCTTATGGGTGTATACAACCTATGTGGGGCAGTTGGCAGGTACATGAATTTCGCCTTAAGCAATGTGGAGTGTATGATCCCCTTGTGCAAGTCTTACTCTGAAAATTTTCAAAATCGAGTAGAAAAGTGTTTCCAGACCTTCCTGCAGCAGTTCAGACCTAGTTTGTCATAACCCCTAGAGTTGTAGGGCTTAAACATGCCATTAGTTGCCCTTCCATACTCCGTGGAACTGCTGTCTTGATGTTTCCATTGACCTACATATATATTATCGAGGTCATTTCGCCATGGTGTTAGCACAGTTCGTGAGCCTGATATTACGGAACATCTTCATCTCCTTTAAGCCACTTCCTTTTTCAAATCTTTTCTGGTTGTGATCTGACGTTGAGGTCTTATAGGATAGGTGCCAGTTAGTAATCCATGTGCTACTATAGGTCGAGCTAACTGTTATGTTGTCTAGCTAGTCGGTAAACGTGCCTAATTTCTAAGCATTACAAACTTTAAAGCAAGGATTCACCTAAAGTATAAAAATACCTAGACCATGACAAAAATTTTTCTATTTAATAATTCCTTTTTAAAATCAGCACTCTACAATCTATTTCAGCTTAATTTTTAAATATTACGCTCACTTCTATAAAACAATCTTACTAAGTTTTTCATTTTTCTTCTGTTTCTTTAAATTACACATTTGATAGCACCTCGCCAAATAAAAAGCAATCTTCTCGTGTAGATCTCCATTCATTTTTCTAGACATAGAAAGCATAGGATTCCCTGGTGTCGGCAGGATAAACATTAATTTGCATTTTCCATGACGCTTTTTAGTAGCAAACTACGACCGTAGATTCCGGAAGATACGGCAGCGGTAGGCATTAAACCGGAACCAGGACAAGAAGTAAAATTAATACAACTGTCGTCAGACAGCAGAAATGAGGTGCTACCTGTTTTCCAGGCAGAACAAGACTTTATTGGATAATATTTTTCATTTGTCTGCCAACCTTAATAGGAACAAATATTTCTATTTCGTTTCGGTTATTTTTTTCCTGTTCACTGCTGTTGACTCCCAAGTGTTATTACGCCCGTTTTTTATTATGTTAACTTAAGTCAAGTACTGTGTAACTTTGTCGCTCCTTAGTCTTGCAAATATTTGGGCTTATTTCTGCTTTTAATATTAAAGTGATGGTTTGTAAATAAGGCACTGCTTAGTTTCTATTTAAGGATAATTCCAGCACGAATTTATTAGAGTGCAAAAAAAAATCACTTAAATGAACAAAGTATTTGAGTATAGAAAAAATAATTTTTCGCTTCAATTGATGATATTGGAAATATCATAAATTGGTTTATATACCTCAGATATTTATTCTCTCAGGTACAATGAGATGAACCAAAAGCACTTATGTTACATTTTCATTTATTGATTACGCTTGCGAACTAAGCCAAATAGATAGTTTGATATCTAGAATAGTCATGAGCTTACGGCAATCATTTGGTAAATTGCTCAGGAGGGCATAAATTTAGTTCAGTGGTGTTGAGAATGGAGAACATAATTCCATAACATGCCGACTCAGTACGAAGTTATTTATGAATATTTAGAGTTGGTGCTCTTCATTTGGCACATCTCTACCCAAAATATGAACAAGGACGAAATGTGCTGCGGGTATCTTTCTCAGTTGTCATGTCAGAGCATAATGCAATGAAATATTTATTAATCCCGAAGGAATCCGAGTGGTTTTCACATTCATATATTTATGTACATACGTCTCGTGTAGCATTGAAAGTAAAATGAAGGAAGGTGAAGGTCTTCATCGTGAGGTTTACGGACGTAAAGCACAAAGCAGGGTCCCTAACCAAGTGTTAAAGGAATACTTTGAGTTTTGTTTTGACATATTTTTTATTCTTTGTTTATTCACTGTGAGCATATAAGGAGTATGTTCAGATGTGTATGAGAATATACATTTCGAAAAGATATTGTTTCAAAAGTTGACAACTGAAAGAATTATTTTGAAAGTTGCTTAAGTTGGTGGAAGCTGATACTTTCAACATTCATAATGCGGGAAAGAAATAGCATAATAAATTTTGAAAAAAAAAAAAAAATATTGGAAAGATATACGATTGAATTTAAAATACCAAATTTTTGGGATGTTTTTTTTTTTTTACAGAATGACCTGTATTATAGGCAATTTCGGCCTTAATGCATAATATACAATGCACAAACACAAAACACAGTCATAGAGGACAGGAATGGGATTGGGAGTATTGGGGAAGGGAGGTGAGAACGACCGTAACGAGGGTTGAACCTGGTATATTTTTTCAGTTGTACTGGCTGCTACCAGGGTAGGTATTTACAAGGTTTGAAAACATTTGTATTCACAATTCTAAAAGGGGTGCAAAGCTTAGCTCAGGCTCTTGCCATCGCTCTCAATCCATTTAGGTCAACCATTATATCGACCTCAATATCCCACAGTACCACAGTAGCGACAAAAATAACCCATCTGGAGATCTTTTAGTGGTGCGAGAGTCTCCAAGGGTACAGAAATATTCGTTGTCGTTCAGAAATCTCGATTATGAGTGACAGTCTTTCCCTTCTGTGCATCTTTATGTATGTCTGTCCGTCTGCATGTTACATAACACCCGAACGCTTTAAGCTATCGTGCTGACATTTGTTTTGTGTTATTTTTAACAAAAAAGGAACTTTAAGTTCGTGAGCCATATACCCCCACTCATGCTATCCTCTCCCAAACAAATTTTATGAAATTTTGAGAAAGTGATTTTTTTCCGAACTTATTTAAGATGTGCACTTGACAATTTGGTCAGAGCTTAGTGATGTGAATCTATACATATTAATATAATTGTAGTGTCTGTCTGTTATTTGCTAATAAATGGCTATAAGTTATTTTTTTGCGTTAATTTAGTCTGTCTGTCTGACTGTCCGGCCGCTTTTCACGCACAAACAGCTGAACCGATTGTAATGAAACTTGCACAGTTTATTAGGTGTCCATTGGAATGTAATCTGCTTTTGGTTTTATTTCACTCCCCCCACGCCTTCTACCCCCTCCCATACAAAGTGGCTCATTTTCAAAAATATATATTAATCAAATTTTCTTGGAAACTATAAAAGCTATTAATTTGAAATTTGGAATATATAAATGAAGTTTTTTGGTATACAAATTATTTGAGTTTCCTTACTCCTTCCACCACCTACCATACAAACTACACTTTTTCATGAACCACTTTACAACAATTTTCTCAGTACGTGTAACTTCCATCAATCTAAAATGTTTCATTAAATCCTTAATTAACATTATTATTAATATCAGGAAAAAATTAACCGATTACCTTCACTCCTTCTACCCCCTCCCATACAATGTGACACAGTTCCACGACTTTACTAGAATTCAATTTTCTTGAAAAGTGTGAGTGTTACTGATCTGAAATTTGAAATATATCAATTGCATGATGATTTTAATTGTTTTTCAAAAAATTACCAAAAACCCCCTTCTCCTTCCACCACCTCCCATATAAACCGCACTTTTTCATGAAATACTCTAAACGAATTTTCTCAGTACATTTAAATTTCATCGAGGTAAAAATTTGATCTTAATCCTTAATTAGCATTATTATTAACATCGGGAAAAAAGTTAACCGAGTAGCTACCCCTTCCCATACAATGAGGTACATTCTACGACTATATAACAATTCGATTTTCTTGGAAAGTGTGAATGATTCAGATCTGAAATTTAAAGTAAATAAATTGCATGATAATTATAGTTGTTTCTCGAAAAATCACCAAAACCCCCCACTCCTTCTACTACCTTCCATACAAATTGCACAATTTCATTAAATTCAATGCACTAAGTTTCTCAGTACCTACTCAATTTTTGAAGCTTAAATTTGGTACAAAACATTTTTATAGCTACTCTTGCATGATGTGAAACAAATTAGTTCAGTGCTGTCACCCCTTCTACCACTCCCCATACAAAATTTCTTAACACCGCAAAAATTTCGATATCATCTATACATAGTATCGTATGATTGAGCTTTACGCACAATCGTAGTCCTGTTATGTTTTTAAGTTTAATGTTATTTTTTTTTAATTAACACTAGCTACAACTATTCACATGTCCTTAACGCTCTTCAACACGTATATGATCTCGAATCACGGGTTTGATTTGATCACGGGCCTGTCCCATACAAATGCAAGTATCATGCTTTCATTCTTAATAGTTTATGATTCTGATTCCAACAAAATACAAACCATTTTCTTCAAAGAGCCATTAAAGGAAGCAGATTATATATTCCACATAATGTATTACTAACTACACTCTCAAAAATTGCTTATTATTGCTATTTTTACGCGGACGAAGTCGCGGGCGTTTGTTAGTGTCATAATAAAAACATAAAAGAATTATGATTTGGCGTAAAGCCCAATCATAAGATACTCTAGATGCAATGAGAAAGAGTTCAATGTACCGGAAAATATGTCACATCCAATTCTATTATATAATTAATAGTGACTTTTGTATGGGAGGTGGTAGAAGGAGAGGGGGAAGGTTTGTAATTTTTGGATATGACACCTAATGTGGTATGCAAAATTTTTCGTGCTGAATTTAAGGTTTGTAGCTTTCATTATTTTCAATGGGACATAGTTTTCCTGAAATTGAGGCTTTTGTATGGGAGGTGGCAGAGGAAGTGTAGCGTGATTGATGATTTTGAAACTGCTTATCATCATCCTTATCATCACGCTTTGACTCAATTTCAAATTTGGTAGTTCTACTATATTCGAAGGAGAAATGCTTTTCTTGAATTTATAATACAGATATTTGTATGGGAGGGGGTAGAAGGAGTGAGGTGAAGTTGATAATTTTTTCAATGCTAATTGGAATTATAATAAAATTTATTCTGGCAAAAATTCGTTTTTATAACTTTGCTAGTTTCAATGAAAATCGAAAAAATGCATTTTTCAAAATTATCCATTTGTATGGGAGGGGGTAGAAGGAGTGACGAGATCGGATCATTATTCAGTCATATTAATGACATCTACATCGTTATACTTTGACCCAAATTTCAAATCGATAGCTTAAATAGTTTTAAAGAAAAATCAATTTCTGAAAATTTCGGAATTTCGTGAAATTTGAATGGGAGGGGGTAGAAGGAGTTGGGGATGTGGCCCGTTCACGAACTTAAAGTTCCTTTTTTACTAAAAATGTTACACAATAAATTTCAGCACGATAGCTCAAAGCGTTCGAGAGTTATGCTGTACACAGACGGACAGACAGCAACTCGGAATCGAAGTTTATGAGCGACAACAAATATTTCTGTGCCCTTGGCGGCTCTGTGCGAGCATTATTTCTTAGCGTTACAAACGGCAAGGCAAACACAATATACTCTCAGATTTCATCTAGAGTATAAAAAATAAAAAAAATATTGATCCGATCTCCCCACTTCTTCTACCCCATCCTATACAAACGCACAATTTTGAAAAATGCATTTCTTCATTTTTCATTGAAACTGACCAAGATAAAAAGACAAATTTAAAAAAAAAAAATAATTATTTGTAGTATAATTGCTATCGAATTTGAAAAAAATTATCAACTTCATATCACAAAAGTTCAATTAAATTAGATTTCTTCGAAATTGTGAAAGCTATTCTTTTGAATTGAAATTTTGAGCGAAGCATAATAACGCAAATATTATCAATCCCTTTAAACTCCACAACGAATGCAGATAAAAAGCTGAAACTCGACAATCGGAGATATTAGTTTAAAGGGAGATAAGTAAAAATAAATTGCCAGAAAGTCGTAAGATGAATGCGGCGTGGAGGGGGGTCTGAATTCGGGTTTGTATGGGAGGTGGCAGAGATTATGGAAGGTTTTGGAATGTCCTTGAAACCGCTTACTAACATTACTTTCTCCTTATTTTGTTCCAATTTTAAAGTTGATAGCTCTCATATTTTTGAAAAGAAAATGCTTTCCATGAATTTCCAATAAAGAAATCTCGCGTGTGAAGAGATAGACGGATTAAAGTGAAGTTTATAATTTTATACTCTAGATAAAATTTGAGACATTATTGGGTTTGCCTTACCGTTTGTAAAACGTTGAAAAAATGCTCGCACAGAACCGCCAAGAATAAATAAATACTTGTTATCGCTCAACAACCTAGAATCCGAGTGACTGTCTGTCCGTTTGTGTGTCTGTTCGCTTGTCTACAACATAGCCTTCGAACGCTTTAAGCTATCGTGCTGAAATTCGTTATGCGTAATTTTTAGCGAAAAAGTAGCTACATCCTTTTACCTCCTCCCATTCAAATTTCATGAAATTTCGTAATTTTAAGAAATTAAATTTTCTTCGAAAATGTTTAAGGTATCGACTTGAAATTTGAGTCAAAGTATAACAATGTACATATCATTAATAACAAAGAATATTGATTTGATCCCTTCACTCCTTCTAACCCCTCCCATACAAATGCACAATTTTCAAAAAGCATATTTATTCGATTTTCATTGAAGCTAGCGAAGCCAATTGAATAAATTTTTGTCAATATATATTTCATTATAATTGCAACCAGTTTTAAAAAATCATCAACTTCACCTCACTCCTTTTACCTCCTCCCATAAGAATATCGCGAAATTTTGAAATTTAAATTAAATTATTTTTCTTCGAAACTGTCGAAGCTATAGACTTGTAGTTTTGTTGAAAGTCTAAGAATAGAAATGTCATTAACGACGAAAAATAACTACCAAAAAAGTAATCAGTTTCGTTATACTCCTTCAACCCCCTCCCATAAAAATATCTATAATATATTATAAATTCAAGAAAAGCATTTCTCCTTCGAACACAAGAGAGTTATTGACTTTGAAATTGAAACAAAACATGGTATAAATATATTGATCAGCAGTTCTAATCAATCAATCAAATTCCTGTTAAGACCCCCTATAGGGGCATAGGACAGAAACAACTCTCTTCCACAAGGCGCGATCCTGAACATCGGCTTTAAGCTGTTGCCAGGACTTGTTTATTCCTCTGCCCTCCTGCTCAACTGCTCGCTTCCATGTGTTACATGGTCGACCAATCCGACGTTTTCCTTGAGGGTTATAATCCAGAGCCTGTTTTGCGATGTTTCGCTCTGGCTTCCTCAAAGTATGACCGATCCACTGCCACTTTCGCCGTTGAATCTCAATACCTATTTTAGTCTGGCGAGTTGTGCTCCAAAGTTCGTCGTTGGAGATTACTTCTGGCCAGAATTTTCCTAAAATGCGCCGGAGGCATTGGTTTACGAAAGTCTGTAGTTTCTTGGTAAGTCGAACGGTCACTTTCCACGTAGTACAGCCATATAACAACACGGATTTGACGCATGCGTCAAAAACTCGCAGCTTCGTGCGAAGGGAGATCTCTCTTAACTTCCAGAAAGGGGAAAGGATACCGCAGGCCTGACAAGCTTTATTTAGCCGAGCCTCAACATCCTTTTCGGCTCCGTCGTCCATGCTGACAATGCTTCCGAGATAGCAAAAATCTTGCACCTCTTCCACATCCTGTCCATTAAGAACAATCGGTGTGCTTGCGTTCGAACCCATGTGCATGTACTTGGTTTTACGCACATTTATTTTCAGTCCCGACTCTAAGTCCGAACGGGTATGTGCAAGCAAACACACGTCATCAGCATAATCAAGGTGACTTAAGATGTTAAATAGTCTCCATTGAAGACCTTTACCTTCCCCACCTTCCAGTGCAGCTTTCAAGATGTCATTTATTACCACCAGAAACAGGGCTGGTGATAATATGCAGCCTTGTCTGACACCCGTTCGCACAGGAAAGCTCTCGGACAGCTCTCCTCTATGCAAGACGCGACACCTAGCATCTTCGTAGGATTCTTTAATCATAGCTATGACCTTATCTGGAATACCTCTCCTACGCAAAGCATTCCATATGTAATCTCGCTTAACGCTGTCGAAAGCCTTCTCGAAGTCCACAAACATGAGATGTAGTGGCGAACCCATTTCGGCTGACTGCTCTAATATTATCCGTAGGGTATTTGTGTGGTCGGTACAAGACGACCCTTTACGGAATCCAGCCTGATAAACTTCGAGAGTGCTCTCGACGACATTCAGTTCTAAAATCGTATAAAATCCTTAACTTTCAATGCCACCTCCCATCGAAATGTACCAATTTCAGGAAAGCTTTATCTCATTACTTTGAAAATAATAAAAACTACAAATTTTAAATTAGACACGAAACATTTTGCATCCCACGTTCGGTGTCATATACAAAAATTACAAACCTCCCCCTTCTGCTTTTACCATCTGCCATACAGAAGTCACTATACACTATTCAAAAGAATTCGAGATAACATATTTTCCGGTATATTAATGTCATTCCCATTTCTTTTAAGTTTTTTTTTATAATTTATTGCAATCAATAAGGAACAAATTCTAACAAAATTTCAAGTTTGTTCTTTTCTCAGTTTTACTGGAAATCGATTCATTAGCATTTACGGAAATTATGCATTACATGGGAGAGGCGGAGGGGGGGGGGGAGGGGAAGGTAGAAGGAGAATGTGGATAAAAAAAAATTGAATTATTATAATTAACTCACAATTCAAGATGATAGGTTTGCCAGTTTCGAAAAAAGCAATTTAATTGAAATTTCCGAATTTCGTGAAATTTGTATGGAAGAGGTGGCGCGATTCAAAAATTTAATACGTACTGAGAAAATTAGTGTTTTGAATTTAGTGTAATTGTGCAGTTTGTGTGGGAGGTGGTAGAAGGAGGGGCGAATTCTCCATAAGTTTTTCAGAAATAATTATGAACGACACAAATATTTTTGTATCCTTGGCGACTCTGTGGAAGCATAATTTCTTGGCGTTGCAAACTTTAGAGCAGATTTATGATACCTTCAGATTTCATCTAGAATATAAATAAACTGCCAACAAGTCGGACGAAACTTTATTATTCTTGGGACAAGCTGCGTATGTGTGGAAAGTCAATATGCAGGTTAGAGTGGTTAGGGAAGACTAAGTGAAAGCGGGTTCTTGGGCAGGGCAATTGTCAATTTAACACTTTGCGGAAACGTTCAAAAGCTCCAGTACACATAGTCAATATTTCATTCGTTTATTTCTGCAAGTTTGAGTTTTTGTAAGGAGTCGGGTGAGGGGTGATAGTAAGAGTGGGTGAATGGTAATAGCTTTTAATTGATTGCTTGAATCACGTCCAATATTCTCTGCAAAGAATGTCAGTTTCATAGACGAAGTTGCATAGAATTTTCATAGGATTCGGTGTATTTTACATTCATGAAACCAAACATTTGTATGGGAGCGGGTAGAGGAGGTAGGAGAATCGTAAAATTTGTGACGCAATTTTATTTTTTTTCTCTTGTAGTGTGCTCGTACAAAATTTCGTAATGATACTTTTGTATGGGAGGGGGTAGAAGGGCAAACGTTATTGCAAGACTTTTAAAGTAATATCATTTCAATTATCGTTATAAGTTTTTGCGCAAAATTTGAAATTGGTAGCTTTTATGAGTTAGCTGATAACTGTTTCTTAAAAATGCTCGAAAAAATAATTTTGTATGGGAGGGGGTAAGGGAATCGCAAAATTTATGACTCAATTTTCTTTTTTTTTCTCTTTTAAGGTGCTCGTACAAAATTTCACGTTCGTAGCTTTTCATTTGTTGGTTAGCAGTTGTTTTATTGAAATTGGTCGAAATCATATTTTTGTATGGGAGGGGATAGAACGGCAAGTGTGATCTCAAAAACGCAGTTCCGTTTCAACTATTTTCAAAAGATTTTGTGCAAAATTTCAAAATGATAGCTTTTACTAATTAGGTGATAATTAATTTCTTAAAACTGGTCGAAAAAATCATTTTGTATGGGAGGGAGTAGAAGCTTTCAAGGTATTTGACCAGTTAATATTTCATTCTTTTATGGATTTTTTTTTAAATGCATTTTGCAAGTTTCTACCTCTAAATTTCATTCAAAAATTTTCAGTTTATGTGTTTTTTTCATTCCACATGAAACACCTTGTGCACGTTAGACCCCCACTTCGGAGCATAACAATTTTGGAACAAATTACTATTTTTTTTCTATTTATATTCAATAAATGTGTCGACTTGCAAAATTTAAACTTTGTATCTTTTACCAGAGCCATAAAAAAATTACTCAAAATTTTCAACATTTTCGCTTTCCACCTCCCTCCCCGTACACCCCCAAACTTAAATTTTTTACCAAAATTAAAGATTATATAGCTCAATAATCTGACAAATTTTTGATTTGATATCTGTACTAAATTTTGAATTATAAAGGTTTGAAATTTTGGAAAGTGCACCATTTTTGAAATGCTCCCCATTTTCCCCCACTTTTATTTTTTCCAAATGTTATATTGTTTTCGTATGTCTCTAGTACAGCTTAATATAGTTCCTAACATTCAATTACATAGCTTAATAAATAGCCGAGATATTGATTTTTAAGTGTTTTTCTTTGCACTCCCCCCTGACCCTCCCCCTTACAATAATTAGCTTTTACCTAAACTGATTCTAGTGGACCTATATACCACCTTAATGGTCTCAAAATATCAATTTTTTATGGTAAGTAATTTCGAAGATATAATCATTTGGAAAAAAAATTTGGCGACAATTTGTTCTTAGCCTTTTCGCACCCCAATGGATAAAAAAATTAAATTATTTTTAAAAGTTGTCCCACGAACTCTTCTGTATGTATGTTGAGATATTTTAATTCGTATTTTTCGGTTTAAGCGCTCCTCCGCCTCCCCCTGAACGCGTGCACCCCTCAAAATGGGTATCCGCCTGAGATCCGCAACTATCTACAATCCCCCCAAAAATGAGTTTTCTATCTTGAAGGGTTTGGGAGTTAATGTGCGCTGAGCGTACACGTCGGCGTACGGCGTATGGCGGACGGCGTACAGACTGATTTTTTTTTTTGCATTTTTAGGCTAATTTAGTCATGAAACGCGAAAAAACAAAATTTCAGGGTAGCAAATTTTTTTTTTTTCCCAAGTCGATCACAATACTTTATTATTAAAATAATAAAGTAAAATGGTGTTTCCGCTCGGGGTTCGTTCTTCCGAAATTTTGATGTTATACTTCTCCATTTCACGGTCGATCACTGATTGGCGGTGTTTGGTCCGGGTGACCCCTGCCCTTTCACCGTTATGTAAGCTTCGAATGTTCCAGAAACCAATCATAGTCCGTTTTTGATTTTAAGGTCACGAATGATAAGCCCATGATCCAGTGAGATAAATAGATATGGTAGGGTGGAAAGGCGAGTAATGCCTGAATTTCGAAAATTAGAGAAATGTTTTAGAGCTCAGGAATAAAAAGTTCCACATTAATAAAAGATTTTCAAATGTTGGTGTTCGATCTTTGCAAGTTGATAATGGTTATATTTGAAAAGATACTTTTATCAAATCGTATACTACTTTTTATCATTGTCGATCAAAAACCTCGACTCCGAATGACTATCTGTTTATTTGTCTGTCTGTTCACAAAATAACTCTCGAATGAATTGAGCTATCGAGCTGGATTTTTTTTAAACTAATTTAATTTAAAGCTAGGAAAGATAGAAGCATGAATTTCAGCCAGAAATTATTTTACAATTGCAAGAAATATTCAGAAAATATCAATATATGTATGTGTCATGAAATTTAGAATTAAGCTTCTAAATTTCGTTATCATTGAAACTATTAGTACATCAGCTCACTCCTTCTACCTCGTCCCATACAAATGCGCAATCTTGTATACCAATTACCAATAAAGAAATAATAGAAACATGAAAATTATCAACTTCACCTTTCTCTTGCATATTTTTCTTATTTAATATTAATAAAAAAACAAATTAAACAAAAGGGAGAAACTCAGAACTATGTAAAACATAACAGAATTATGATAAAGTTTTTTTTTTTTTTTACAGAATGACCTGTGTTATAGGCAATTTCGGCCTTTATGTGCAATGCACAAACACAGTCATGGAGGGAAGAAATGGGGTTGGGAAGGTTGGGGAAGGGGAGTGATAACGACCGTAGCGAGTGGAGAAGCTGGTATATTGCTCAGTTGAACTGGCTGCTTACTGACAAATATTTGCAGATGTTATGGGGGACTGAATGATAGAAAGCGAACAGAAACCATCTACTGAGTATATAGGCCTTCTTGAAGTGGAACTGTTTCACTTTTACACCGTTTCCCCATTTTATTGCGAATAATTTTTTATCACCAGTAGCAACTGAAAAATTTGCGCTTAAAAAAAATCCCGTCTGGAGTGGGAATCGAGCCCACGACCTATTGACTGAGAAGAAAGCACGCTGCCCACTGCGCCACGGAAGCCTGTTGATAGCTTTGACGATTTTGGAGAAAAATAATTTAATTATAATTCCAAAACTTTAGAGCAATTTTATAATATCCTCAAATTTGTATGGAAGTGGGTAGAAAGGGTGAGGTGAATTTGATAGTTTTTCTGAAATTAGTTACAATTATAAAAAAAAAAATAAATAATGACGAAAAATGGTTGTTTTAGCTTTGCTAGTTGCGATGCAAACCGAATAAATGTTTTTTTGAAAATTGTGCATTTGTATGGGAGGGGGAAGAAAGAGTAAATAGATCAGATCAATAATTTTTCACGTTCATGACATTTACATCATTATACAATGATCTAATTTTCAAGGTAATAGCTGAAATGGTTTCGGAGAAAAATTATTTTCTTTAAATTTCGAATTTCATGAAATTTGTATGGGAGGGAGTGGAAGGAGTGTGGGGATGTGGGCCGTTCACGAACTTAAGGTTACTTTTTTTCTAAAAAGGACATATGACAAATTTTAGCACGATAGGCCAAAGCTTTCGAGAGTTATGTTGTAGACAGACAGACGGTCACTCGGAATCGAGGTTTTGCAGCGATAAGAAATATTGCTGTACCCTTGGCGACTCAGTGCAAGCAGTACTTCCTAACGTTACAAACGGTAAGGCAAACAAAACAATATACTCTCAGATTTCATCTGGAGTACAAAAATCTTCCAACGTGTCGGACGAAACTTTTTTATTCTTAGGTTAAGTACAGGGAAGACTATGTTCATGGGAGTTCTAGAGCAGAGCAGTTGTCAATTATTTAAGACTTAAATGCGATTACGATTAATAGCTTCAGTGCATGTAATCAATATTTAATTCGTTTATTTTTACAAGTTTGGGTTTGTAGGATGAGGGGAGGGGGGAGAAGGGGCGGTATTAAAAAGGTGAGTGGGTGTGGATAAGTTTTCAAATGATTGCTTGAATCACGACCAAAATTGTCTGTATAGAATGTTAGTTATACTAAAACAAAGTTGATAAGTATTCCTATGCAGTTCGGTGTATTTTATTTGCACGAAACCATACATTTGCAAGGGATGGGGTCGAGGAGGTATGGGAGTCGCAAAATTTGTGATGCAGTTTTACTAAATTTCTCTTGAAAGGTATTCATACAAAATTTCAAGTTCGTAGCTTTTAATTTGTTGGTTTTTACTAGATTTATTGAATTTGAACAAATTCACTTTTTTGCATATTAGGGGGTGGAAGGGAAAAAGGATTTTAAAACTTTTGATGCAACTTTTTCTTTAAATTTTAAAAGTGGCTGTACAAAATTTCAAGTAGATAGCTTTTAATGTTTTGGTGATAAGTGATTTTTTAAACATGGTCGAAAAAATACTTTTGTATGGAATGGGTTAGGGGTTGTTTAAGCTATTCAAGCAGTTAATATTTTGAACGTTAAGACATTATTTTTGAATAAATTTTCTAAGTTTTGAAGTTTGTAGCTTAAAATGCCAATCAAACATTTTAAGTTTTGTGTTCTTTTTTATTTCACATGAATCACCTTATGCAGGTTAGGGCCCCCTTCGGTGGATATTAGTGGTGGTTTATTATTTCTTCCCCGTGTATATCGAATGGTTGCACGTGCAAAATTTGTACTTTGTATCTTTTACCAAAGCCCTAAATAGATTACTCAAATTTTTCAGTTTCTTCGCTCACCATCTCCCTCCTCATACAGCCCCAACTTTGTTGAATTTACATAGTTGTACAATCTGACGAAATTCCAACTTAATATCTGTATTGGATTTTGAGATAAACCGGTATGAAATTTTGAAAAGTGCACCATTTTTAAAATGCTTCTCATTTCGTCCCACCACTATAATGTCCAAATGTTATATTTTTTTCATATATCGATAGTAAAGCTTAATACATATCCCAAGTTTCAATTAAATAGCTTGAAAGATAGTCGACATATTAATATGTAAGTGTTTTTTGCATCCCTATACCCTCCCATTTAAAGAAATTCGCATCCGTCTAAGTTGATTATGATTGACCTCTAGGCCACCTATTTGGTCATAAAACATGAACGCACTCTGTTAAGTAATTCCGAAGATATAGTCATTTGAAAAAAGAATTCGGCTGACAATTGGTCGCCTCTTTGTACCCCATTAGATAGAAAGTTATTTTCTCCTTTTTTCCGATAAATCAATATACTCGAATGTCGAGTTTCAGCTGTATTGGAAGTGGAAATATTAAAATCAGCAATTTTTGACCTTAACCTTCCCCCCGCTTCCCCTTTCACTTCACACTTCTCAAACCATAGGCAATGAATTTAAAATCCACTCAAAAATAAATTCTGTATCTATAAGGGTTTAGGAGATACGGGTCTTTGAAAGTCGCTCGATCACAATACTATATTATTAGAATAATAAACTTGAATTAAAGAAATTTGTGCGACAATCACTATAGGCAACTTATATAAATGAATTCTGAGAATATTGTAAGATCACTGTAAGTTTACAATTTTAAGAAATAAGTGTCAAAGAAAGAAAATTAATTGCACTGAGGTTTTCTAGCGTGAGAATGACTTAAGCTACTAAGTTAATATGTTGTACATGTTACTTTGCCGAAAAACTACGGTAAAGTTCACAATCAAGCTAAATTGCATCACTTTTCTGCCCTCACACACATAATGACAGTCTTAAAACTTTAAAACCTACTGATCTGAAATTTGAAATATGTAAATTTTATGTCAGTTTTATTTATTAAATTAAAATCACTCAAACATATCCTCTTCTTCCATACTAAATGCACAATTTCATGTTAAACATTTTGATATTTTTATCCATGTGTTACCCTATCTACCTATCCTTCCACCATCTACCATAAAAAATAAAAGAATTTCCTTTCAATAAAATTTTCATTGGAGTAAATTCCTTTAATGCACTCATTATATTATTGATTCGATGCAATGATGAAATCCATCCAAATTTTTTTCAACGTTCAATAAAAATACAACAAATTTTCTTAGTTGACACATCAAAATGGATTTGAAAGTACACCAACTCTAGATTAGCATCTGTGTGTACAACGTAGAAAGATATAAACGAAAAAAAACTGAAAAATTAAACTTCACTTTCATATTAGGTAGTCATATAGAAAGGTTGTCTGCCTGTCTACACCGCATAGAACAAAGCACAAAAACTTTGATCCCTCTATCCTTGTATCCATAAATCGCAACGGTTCGTTTCAGATTACTTTTTAACAAACCTGTCCAGCCGCCCCTACTTCGAAGGTGTTTAATTACAAAATACCAGGTTATATCCGCGAAGGTAGTATTCATTAAGATCCCGGGGAGCGAGAGGACATCATAAATGTTTGTGCATAGTGCATACGAGTATAAAGTGCCGTCGACCATGAAGGTATCCATCCAATCATACTCATAAGCACTACACACATCCCTGCTTCGTAGATTAGTTCAGACCGGGGCAGTTATATCCCTCCCACCCACCAGTAACAATATGCCCGGTATGACGAGCAGAAACCGTAGTTCCGCACAGGTCAAATTTATGTGAAGAGGTGAACATAGCCCGACGGGAATGATGCCGAAATGAGGGATGCTGAACTGGACACAATTCAAAGTTTATGGCTGCCCTAGTGTGGTTTCGGTTGCAAGTTGGATGTCATGACATGTCGACATTCTTTGTGGCTGCCCCTTGTCAACACCGCAACATTACCTCCATCCACAACTACCACCACCTCACGAAAACATGCGTCATTTATTTGGGTTCGTTCTGATGGCCAAAGTCAATGAAGTCTTATGGTTATGTTTTTAGCAGCTTCTCACAATGGGGTTTGACGAGAAAAAAGAAATGGTGAAGCGGCGACTAAAAAGGGATTTGGGCTAATTGGAAAATAATCGCAGTTTGGACACTGAAACCACTTCTTTTCCTATTACCTTGTAGTCGACAAATTCTGATTTTCATACAGGATTAAACTCATTGAAAAGTAATTAATGTCTGGCATAGTGGAAAATAAACTGCCAACAAGTCGGGCGAAACTTTATTATTCTTGGGACAAGTTGCGGATGCGTGGAAAGTCAATATGCAGGTTAGAGTGGTTAGGGAAGACTAAGTGAAAGGTGGTTCTTGGGCAGGACAGTTGTCAACACTTTGCGGAAACGTTCAAAAGCTTCAGTATATATAACCAATATTTCGTTCGTTTATTTATGCAAGTTTGAGTTTTTTGAGGGGAGGGATGAGGGTTGATAGTAAGGGTCGGTGGATGTTAATAGTTTTTTAATTGACGTCCAATATTCTCTGTATAGAATGTCAGTTTCATAGACGAAGTTGCATAGAATAAGATTCTGTGTATTTTACATTCACGAAACCAACATTTGTATGGGAGGGGGTAGAGAAGGTAGGGGAATCGTAAAGATTGTGACGCAATTTTATTTCCTTTCTGTTGTAGTCTTCTCGTACAAAATTTCAAGTTCGCAGCTTTTAACTTGTTGGTTATTAGTTGGTTCAATGAAATAGGTAGAAATGACACTTTTGTATGGGAGGGGGTAGAAGGGCAAGCGTGATTGCAAAACTTTTAACAAAATTTCATTTCAATTATTTTTATAAGTTTTCCGGCAAAAATTGAAATGGATAGCTTTTAAGAGTTAGCTGATAACCGATTTCTTAAAAATGCTCGAAAAAATAATTTTGTATGGGAGGGGGTAGAAGAGGTAGGGGAATTGCAAAATTTGTGATGCAATTTTCTTTTCTTTCTCTAGTAATGTGCTCGTACAAAATTTCAAGTTCGTAGCTTTTAATTTGTTGTTTATTAGTTGATTTAATGAAATTGGTCGAAATCATACTTTTGTATGGGAGGGGGTAGAAGGGCAAGTGCTATTTTGAAACTTTTAAAATAATTTTATTTTAAATATTTTTATAAGTTCTTATGCAAAATTTCAAATTGATAGCTTTTAATAGTTAGGTGATAATTAATTTCTTAAAAATGGTCGAAAAAATAATTTTGTATGGGAGGGGGTAGAAGTTTCAAAGGTATTCGACCAGTTAATATCTTATACGTTTGGGGATTTTTTTTAAATGTATTTCCCAAATTTTCAAGTTTCTACCTTAAAATTACATCCAAAAATTTTCAGTTTTCGTGTTTTTTTCGCTGCACATGAAACACCTTGTGCCCCTTAGACCGTGCTGGTCGGTTCGTAACAATTGTGGATCAAATTATTATTTTTTTTCTGTGTATATAAAATAGATGTATCCACGTGCAAAATTTAAAGTTTCTATCTTTGACCAGAGTCCTAAAAAAATCACTCAAAATTTTCGACATTTTTGCTTACCACCTCCCTCCCTTTACACCCCCTAACTTAAAATTTTTATCAAAATTATAAATTATATAGTTCTATAATCTGACGAATTTTTGATTTGATATCTGCACTCAATTTTGAGATATAACGATTTCTAATTTTGAAAAGTGCACCATTTTTGAAATGCTCCCCATTTCCCCCCACTACTATTATGACCAAATTTTATATTTTTTTTATATTTCGCTAGTATAGCTTAGTATATGTTTTAAATTTCAATTACATAGCTTAAGAGATAGTTGAGATATTAATTCTTAAGTGTTTTTCTTTGCACCCCCCCTGACCCTCCCCCTGACAATAATTAGCCTATTTCTAAGCTTATTCTGATGGATCTATACGCCATCTTAATTGTCCTAAAATATGAATTTTTTATGGTAAGTAGTTTCGAAGATATAACCATTTCAAAAAAAGATTCGGCCGACAATTTGTTTTTAGCCCCCCCTTTTCGGACGCCAATGGATAAAAAAATTAAATTATTTTTGGAGTATGTCCCACAACCTTCTCTATATGTATGCTGATTTTCATCTTTCTATCTACATTCGTGGTGAAGATATTAGCAAGTGTATTTTTCGACTTTTTCCATCCCCCCGCCTCTCCCTTCCACCCCACACTCCCCAAAATTTGGATAATGGAGCTCACTTACCAAATTAACAATCCACCCAAAAACCAACATTCTACCTTTAACGGTTTTGGAGGTACGAGTCCATATGTACGGCGTACGGCGTACGGCGTACGGCGGACGGCGTACGGCGTACGGCGTACGGCGTACGGCGTACGGCGTACGGCGGGACGGATTTTTTTTTTTTGCTTTTTTAGGCTAATTTAGTCATGAAACGCGAAAAAACAAAATTTCAGGGTAGCAAATTTTTTTTTTTTTCTGTGTCGATCACAATACTTTATTATTAAAAAATAATAAAGTAAAAATAGAAAGTACACGATAGTGATAAGTCGATAATTGGACGAAACGATACCTGAGATAATCTTCGTTGTGGGGAGCGATCAAAGTTTTAAATGAAAGGTTCCACTTTGAGTTGTTGCAACCAGTACGTAATTATAAGCAGTAATTTCGTATTTCGTGAGTCTCGTATTTTGAAAACTTCGAATTTCTTTTAATTTAATTTTTTCTTGGGAAATTGGAAAGAGGGTAGGTTTATATTTGATACAAAACTAGAATTTATTATGTACACCCCAAAGTGTTTATAACGTTGGTTGCCTAAAATCTGCATTAGTCGACGGTATCAATGCCCATTCTATTAACATCTCTGTCGTGAGTGTTTCTTTAGTATTCTTGTTATGATTCAAACCTTATTCCTGTCCAAGTGGTGCTGCTGTTGGGCTCGTTTGGTGGAAGGCTGGGTAAAAATAGTTTTGTCTGCAATAGCTTTTTAAGCGTTGTCTAAAAATTTCTTCTCTTGTACTATGTCTATTAATTAATGCGCTTTTTATGGATCAAGAAGAAATTCCGCAGAAGGGATCTGGATTGGTCGTATTGGTTGATTATCCTGGTCTGCTGTTTCGTTATATTCTATGCTTTGATGATCAAGTAATTAATGTGAAAAAGGTATGTTTCTGACTTTCTGCAAGTAATTATTTCCGCTTGAAAAAAGTTTGGGTAGGAATCTAGAGGCTGCGATATCCTGGTGCGTGATCCGCATATGTTAGCTAAAGTTTCTTCGTCCGTATTCGATCCATCGGTGCTCTATGAAATATTTGAATAGAATTTCAAAGCGATAACATTTCACCACGTATGATTCTTTTATAGATTTTAGTAATCTGTACAAAAATCGTTGAAGTCTCCAGTTCCCCTTTGTTGTCTCCCATACAAAAGCCGTCGTTTGGGGATACGCTTAAAAAATGTATTTAAATCCAGCATGGCTATGTCCATTTGTTCATTTTCTACTATCGCTGTGATCCTCTTTAGTAATTCTCACATCGTGACTAGTTCTGGCTTTGTTTCGATTAAAATTTGGATTGGCATAAGGCTTTCAAAAGATCCTCCATTACGGCTGTATAATCCTACAGCTTCTACAATGTATATTTCGCTCGTAGCCCACAAGAACTACTTTCGGGTTATCTCATGGACATTTAAGGTTCTTGGAACTAATGCTATATAAAAATGGCAGCACTAACTTCGGCCATCTTCGTCTATGTTTCCCTTATTCTCTTTAAGTGGAGACTACGGCTTGTACTGGCATATCTTTAACAGGTCATCTAATCTGTTTATGTCAAATTTTATCACGATAATTATAATCTAGATGAAATCTGAGAGTATTATAAGTTTGCTTGAAAGTCTGTAACGGCAAGAAATAATGCTCGCGCAGAGTCGCCAAGGGTACAGAAATATTTGCGCTTGTAAATTTTCGGATCAGATCCCGATCCTTTTCTTTTCTTTAGTAAAGTGGCCACCTTTGCTTCTCTTGATATTTGGGGAACATGGTTTATCCTAAACCGTTGGTCACTTTAAAGATTTTAATGAAATGACGAAGCAATTCCTCTTGCCTATTTTATAGAAGGGAGGAATTTTTACATAAATTTCTGGTGACTTTCAGGGTTATAAGGAGTTGATTGCGCATGTTACCTTGATGCAAGTGAAATGCTCAAAAGCGCGGGGAAAATTTCCAATATTGGAGTAGGTAGCGATACTTCTGTATTATTCTTCAATCTGCAACTACCCAGAAATTGTTATTAAGTGTCTATTTCATTCACAATTACTTGATCATTCTAATAATAAAGTATTGTGAACGAAACAGAAAAAAAAATTTGCTACCCTGAAATTTTGTTTTTTCGCGTTTCATGACTAAATTAGCCAAAAAATGCAAAAAAAAAATCCGTCTCGCCGTACGCCGTACATATGGACTCATATCTCCGAGACCCTTAAAGGTAGAATGTTTGTTTTAGGCAGATTGTTGATTGGGTAAGTGAGCTCCAATTTCTAACTTTTGGGAGTGTTAGTTGGAAGGGGGTGGCGGGGGAGGGAAAGAGTCAAAAACTTCACTTGCTAATATTTCTACCAGGAATGCAGATAGGAAGCTGAAAATCAGCAGAGATATAGAAAGGGATGTGGGACAAACTACAAAAATAATTTCATTTTTTTCTTCATTGGCGTCCGAAAAGAGGGGCTAAAAACAAATTGTTGGCCGAATTATTTTTTCAAATGATTATATCTTCGAAATTACTTATCATAAAAAATTCATATTTTGGGACCTTTAAGGCGGCAAATAGGTCCACCAGAATCAGCTTAGTGAGAGGCTAATTATTGCAAGGGGGAGGGTCAGGGGGGAGGGGGGTTAAATAAAACGATCAAAAATGAATATCTCAACTGTCTCTTAAGATATGTAATTGAAACTTAAAACATATATTAATCTACACTAGCAAAATATAAAAAAAATATAACCTGTGGAAATAATAGTAGTGGGGGGAAATGAAGAGCATTTTAAAAATGTCGCACTTTTCAAAATTACAAATCGTTATATCTCAAAATTGAGTACATATATTAAATTGAAAATTTGTCAGATTGTAGAAATAAATAATTATTAATTTTGGTAAAAATTTTGAGTTGGGTGGTGTAAGGGGAGGGAGGTGGTAAGCAGAAATGTCCAAAATTTTGAGTAATTTTTTAGGGCTCTTATGAAAGATACAAAGTTTAAATTTTTTTTATTTGATATACATAGAAAAAAAACAATAATTTGTTCAACGATTGCTATAGACCGACCCCCCGGTCTAACGTGCATAAGGTGTTTCATGTGCATTGAAAAAAATACATAAACTGAAATTTTTTGAATGAAATTTTAAGGTAGGAACTAAAAAATTTGCGAAATGTACATATTTAAAAGAAATCCTTAAATATATGAAATATTAACTGGTTGAATATCTTTAAAATTTCTGCCCCCTCCCATACAAAATTATTTTTTAGACCATTGTCAAGAAATCAATTATCACCTAACTATTAAAAGCTATCAATTTAAAATTTTGCGTAAGAACTTCTAAAAATAGTTGAAACAAACTTGCCTCAAAAGTTTTGAAATCGTGCATGACGTTCTACCACCTCCCATACAATAGTATGATTTCGACCAATTTCATGAAATCAACTAATGAAAAACAAATTAAAAGCTACGGAATTGGAATTTTGTACGAGCACCTTACAATAGAAATAAAATAAAATTGCATCACAAATTTTACGATTCCCTTACCCGCTCTAGTCCCTCCCATTCAAAAGTATGATTTCGATCAATTTCATTAAATCAACTAATAACAAACAAATTAAAAGCTACGGAATTGAAATTTTCTACGAGCACCTTACAAGAGAAATGAAATAAAATTGCATCACAAATTTTACGATTCCATTATCCGCTCTACCGCCTCCCATACAAATGTTCGGTTTCGTAAATGTAGAATACGCCGAATTTTATGAAAATTCTATGCAGCTTCGTTTATGAAACACATTCTATACAGAGAATATTGGTCATGATTCAAGCAATCAATTAAGAAGCTATTAACATCCTCCCACCCTTACTATTACCCCTCCGCTACCCTCATAAAAACACAAATTTGCATAAACGAAGGAAATATTGTTAAATTAATAACAGCCCTGCCCAAGAATTCTCTTTCACTTAGTCTCCCAAACTACTCTAACCTGCATATTGACTTTCCATGCATCCGCAACTTGTCCCAAAAATAATAAAGTTTCGCCCGTTTTGTTGGCAGTTTATTTTTGTGAAATCTTCGTTGGGCTTTTCAGTGTCCCCAGCTCATTGCTTTTGATATTCCAACGGCTTTTATATAGTCTTGATTTGGAGGTTAATCCATTCGTATTCAAAAATTTCTTACAATCCTTTGTGTAGGGGCTTAGCCTTGTTGAAGAACACTCTAACTTTTGTTGTTAGCAAAAAGTTATCAGTTTGACTGTATAAGGATACCACCAGAACGATCAGATGTCAAGAGTTTGAGCTCTAAAAATGAATCTAAAAGTTTTGGAAAAAAACAAACTATGGAGTTCGGTGTCTTTTTGAATAATATTTTAAATATTATTTTTTGGATTCCCAAGAGTCAGCATCTAGAGATGTGCTTGGCCTGATGGTATTGCTCTTCAGCTAAATCTCACTTAATCTTTTCTTTAGTTCAGGGTACAAGTTGTCTACTTTTTAAACGCCAAGATAATGGAATGCATTACAATTCACAAATTTCCAAATGAAACCCTAAATTATTATATTTTTGATGGCCACATTGTATTTCCTTACGAGACTTATTTCAGTGATCTTTGAAGAGCTCATTACCAACTAATCCGCTTGCCCGGACGGTATTCATTACACTTAAAAAGTACTCCTCTTCCTGCAGTTTTTATACTCTAGATGAAATCTGAGAGTATTGTAAGCTTGCCACAAAGTTTGTAAAGCTAAGAAATAAGGTTTGGTGAAAAAAAATTAATAATGTACAAGTTCATATGATCACTCAAAAATCTCGAAACTGGATGTCCATCCGTCCATCTGTGTCCTCTCTAGCTCGAGAGCGCGTTGAACTAGAAAGTTGAAATTTTTTACACGTCGTTTTTGACAAAAAATAATGTCGAGTTCTTGAACGGGCCAAATTGCTAAGCCTCTTCTACCCCCTCCCATACAAAATTACGTAATTTCGAAATTTTACAATAAAGGGATTTGCTCGCAAAGTTTAAAAGCGATTGATCTGAAATTTGGAATGTAATACTTCTATAGTAATTTCAGTCGTATAAAAATTATTTGTATCCTCTCCCTTCTTCCATCACCAACAAACTGCACTTTTTCATGAAATGCTGTAAACAAATTTACTTAGTGCGTTTAAAATTTATCGAGCTGACAATGTGTACTAAATATTAATGTATAGTTATTACTACTAAAAATACAAAAATAATAATAATAATAATAGGACGATTACCTTTACCCCTTCTACTGCCTCTCACACAAACTCATACAATTTCGCAATTCGATAATAAACGGATTTGCTAGTAAAGCATAGAAGAATTCGGAATATATTACTTTTATGATAAATCTACCGTATAAGAATTATTCGAGTCCACCCGTTCCTTCCACCACCTTCCATGCAAACTGCACTTTTTCATGAAATACTATAAACAAATTTACTCAGTACGTATAAAATTGTTTGCTGAAATTGTGGAATTAATATTTATTTAGAACTAGCGATCGCCCGCGACTTTGTCCGCGGTAGAATCGCAAAATAAGCAATTTTTGAGCACGTAGTTAGTAATGTACATTATGTGTGATATATAATCTGTTTAGCTTAATGACTCTTTAATGGTTTGTATTTTGTTAGAATCAGAACCATAAATTGTTAAGAATGAAACCTCGATACTTGCATTTGTATGGGACAGGTTTGTGATCAAATCAGTCCCGTGATTTGAGATCATATACGTATTGAAGAGCGTTAAGGACATGTGAATAGTTGTAGCCTGTGTTAATTAAAAAAAAGACCAATAAAATAACGTTAAGCTTAAAACTATAACAGGGCTACGATTGTGCGTAAGGCCCAATTATCATAGATGAAATCGAAATTTTTGTGATGTTAAGAAATTTTGTATGGAGAGTGGTAGAACGGGTGACAGTACTGAACTAATTTATTTCGCATCATGTAAGAGTAGCTAGAAAAATGTTTTGTACCAAATTTAAACTTAAAAAATTGAATTGGTACTGAGGAATTGCGTTTAATGCAATTGTGCAATTCGGATGAGAGGTGGTAGAAGGAATGGGAGTTTTTTGTGATTTTTCGAGAAACAACTACAATCACCATGCAATTGATATATTTTAAATTTCAGAACAGTAACATTCACACTTTTCAAGAAAATCGAATTTTTGTAAACTCGTGGAATTGTGCCACATTGTATGGGAGGGAGTAGAAGGAGTGAAGCTAATCGGTTAATTTTTCCCCGATATTAATAATAATGCTTATTAAGGATTTGTTACAAAATTTTATCTCGATGAAAGTTATACGTATTGAGAAAATTGGTGTAGAGTATTTCATGAAAAAGTGCAGTTTGTATGGGAGGTGATGGAAGGAGTGAGGGGTTCTTACTAGTTTTTGGAGAAACTACTACAATTGTTATGTAGTTGATATATTTTAAATTTTAGATTAGTAATATTTACACTTTTCAAGAAAATCGAATTTTTGAAAAGTCGTGGAATCGTGTCACATTATACGGGAGGGGATAGAAGGAGTGAAGCTAATCGATTAATTTTTTCCTGATATTTATAATAATGCTAATTAAGGATTTGGTACAATATTTTAGCTCGATGGAAGCTTTACGTACTGAGAAAATTGTGTATAGTAATTAATCAAAAAGTGTAGTTTGTATGGGAGGTGGTGGAAGGAGTTGGGGGGATTCAAATAATATGTAAGCTAAAAGATTGCATTTGCAATGAAATTAATATATTTTAAACTTCAAATTGATAGCTCTTATAGTTTCGAAAAAAAAAATCGATTATTACATATTTTTGAAAATGAGTCATTTGGTATGGGAGGGGATAGAAGGCGTGAGAGAAGTGACAAAAAACCAAAAGAAGATTATATCTCGGAGCATAACTAATAAACTGTGAAAGTTTCAATACAATCGGTTCAGCCGTTTTTGCGTGAAAGCCGGACAGACAGACAGACAGAAGAAAAGAAGAAAAACTTTTCTTTCAATTATCTAGAATTATTAGTAAAATTAACGAAAATTAGACGATAAGCTTCACTTCTACTACCCCACAATTTCATAACTTTACGAAAAATCGATTTCCCTGAAAAGTATGGATCCTACTGATCTACAATTTAAAACATAACAAAAACATGATTTTTATAGTTATTTCCGAAAAAATCATTAAGGAGTTGCTCCTCCTTCTACCACCTTCCATACAAATTGCACGATTTTACCCACCAACTACCGCCCGATTGCCATTACTTCAGTGCTCTCAAAAGTAATGCTGCAGCTGTTTTCAATCGCAAAAACCTCGAAGATAAGTAGCTTACCATAGTTCATTAGCGTTAGTAAGGGTTCTATTCTGCAAAGTGAGTGGTCGATCTTTTGTTGTACTTGACAGAATGCCGGAACTCATGCAGGCATAAATACGGCAAAGCTTAAGTTCTTACAATTAACATTGCAAAAACTTTTGACAGAGTTTGACATGAATTTCTCTTAGCTAAGCTTACGGCAACTGGATTGCTGGTCTTATACCCTTGTACATTGGAATGGAAGTTCTCTTTCCTTCACTATACGATTTCAGCGTTCCTCAAGGTTCCAGAAACCTTCTTTTCAGCTGATTAGAGATGAATCCGTAATATAAATATGCATTTCATTACCGGGGAACCCTCTAAGTTATACTCGGTGCAGTAAAATACAAATATACATACTTTGAAAGACTTTGTTAACACTTTTGAATATTTATACTCCAGTTTGTACAATTATATGCCTTAGGCTTGGTCTTACTTGCTTTACCTAATCTTCTCATCTTGATAGATCGCTCCAAGGGTTCTTTCAATGCTCATATAAATAAAATTACCTGCAGAAATTAGAATTATTGCTGGATGAAAATTCACAGCAACGATTCCACTATGCATCCTATCTAGTTTTTCAATCAATATACAATAATTTTATTGCCAACTCTCACAACTTCAATCAAACAATTTCAATAATTTGATTAGCGTTCCAGTTAACTTTAAAATTACTTAACGCTCCAGAAAATGCGAGCAAATATAACCAGAAATGTGGAATAATTTGGGCCCGGAGTGCTTGTAATACCTCACCACCTTCAAAACAATAATGTATTTACCTGAGCTTTACTGGCCGCAATGAATACGAGAATATACCAAAACACTATCGGCACTTTCAATCAACCTCCATGAAAACCATCCTTCGCCTTGTGGGCCCAGGGTGGGCCACGGAGAGGTTTTCCGATGGCACCAAGTCCGACACACAATCCAACGGCTGCATATCCTTCGGCCTAGGCATACTTACATTCTAGGCTCGTATAGTGTGCACATGTATGATAGTCAGGCAAGCAGGCATTGTAAGGTGAGTCTAGATGCAAAATTACTCATGGAAATTGCAGTTTACGGCGCATACCAAATGAACTTTATAATCTGCCAGAGATAAGAATGTGAGAACCAGTCCAGGTGAGAGTCAGCTATTTTGCGAAAGCAAAAGCTGATTCTTGTCAATGGTGAGGGCGGTGCAGGTGGTCATGGTGGTGGAGGTGGTAGTGATGATGATGATGATGATGACGACGACGACGATGGTGGCTAAATGGACACTTTAAGGAGGTAACTCGGCATACACGAGTGAGACAAGGTGTTTGCTGTTGTTCGAGTTTAGAAAACATTCACACATGGTGACATGCTTTTGAGGGTTTTCGGTTTCTGCCGGAGATTTGCCTTATCCAAACAATCTGACTGAAAAATATGTTAGTATGACACAAATTTCAAAGTGCTATGAGAAGTTTTGCGCAAATGATGTCACTCTACATTTTCTAGGACAGCGGATTAATCGGAGAGGTTCAAAATTTTCAGTATTTGTTCGATGGTTAGGAGACAACATAGAACATTTTATTACAACGAGAAGTTAGCATAGCGCCGATGACAGGCTCATTGTTTGGTAATCGAATGGTCCTAATTAACCTCACTCTAGAAAATTCATGGTGCAGACGAAATACCCGAATCGCAAATGCACCCAAAATTTAAGCCTTTTGTCCTAGGCCCTTGGTCGTCCTTTACTTCTCGACGAAGCGTTACGATGCTTTTAACAACCACAATGAAAACTCCGCCTAGCCAAATATTCCGTTTGTATTATTCCCTTTGAGCTTAAGCAAATTCGGAAAATTAAATTTTGGTTTTTGGCTAATGAAATCAGCTCTACAGTTTACCCTCAATGTGTGCGAATTTGTGGCACGAATATGTCGTTATATTTCAAGCGGATTTCGTAAGTACAAGGGGATGGGAGAGACTAGAAACTTGTTTGGTGAATGATGTCGACGCTATGTCTGGTGCGATTTCAAAGGGAATCGTATTTCGTTAAACTGAACTCGTTGTCTAAAAACTCGAAATTAGTTAGGATAAAAGCTTTTCGAATTCTTTGTACAATTGTCCTTCGTAAGGGAAACGCTCGAGTTATGAAGTTTTATGCTTATGAATAATAAAAATACAAAATATACATATGTAGACACGTTAATCTTTCGAGAGTCAATCAATTACTAACAAAGCTTTTGGTAAAATTTTGTCTTTTTTTTTAAAAATATTTCTGTTGTTGCCGTTTGTTACTTAAGGAAGTTTTTCTCGAACTCAAATATTTTAATCCTTTAATATATTTTAAGTCGACTTGAAATTTTTATTTTTTCGTAGTTCATTAAAAAAAAAAAAAAATTATAGATTCTTGGACTGTTAAGACTCAGCTTAATAAATTCGTGAATAGCTAGTTTATAATTTTTTTTTCACTTTTTCTAGCTATGAAAATTGTACTGAACTACCTGCTAATACTTAAAACTAAATTTGTCCAATAACCACGAAACATCGTTCTCATTTCGCAATAATTCACTAACTTAGTAAATATTTCATATAGTTTGGCCATTTAATGTCGAGGCAATACAGCTATTACGTCATCAAGCTTAATTTACAATCCCATAATTCAATGGCAAGTTTCGTTTCGCTAATACCGGAAGAAGGTATAAAATCATAAGTACTTGCACGGTTAAATTTTGTCGAAATTCCTGGCGAAACGATTAAGGTGCGGAAAAAAATTTGAGGCTAAAAATAACGAGATCCCATCGTCTTGTAATAACGCGAAATAAATTTTCGGGAGCAATTTCATACGACCCAGAGACGACTTTCACTCTGCTTGTCTACTTCCGAGAAAGTATTACCCCGTGTTCTTATCATCATTCCCATGGACGTCCCTGTTTCCGTAATTTTTTTCCCTTACTCTCTCGATTTAAGCTACTTTTGAGGCGTTCTAATGCTCCCCTTAAGGAAATTTCCACAAGTACCTTGTCGTTAGACGTCTGTTATTATATTAAATTTTCCAAGAGGGATTTTGTTAACTCGCACAAGGGTGGATCCAAGTGTAAGTTCAAGGAGTGAGAAATTTCTTTTCTGTTAGCATTTGATAATTGGGGATGCGATTTATGGTGTGGTGTTTCTTTTTTCTTCGAAAAAATAATGACGTTCTTAATGGTTATGTGGAACATTACGAAGGCGTGATATTTTGATTGAATATAACGACTAGTATGAGGTATTGTTTGAATAATTTGAACTGACATAATAAAAAAATTTAATATCTCAAACTTAGTTTAAAATTCATTACCGAAAACCTACTTTAATTTAACGAGAATTCCGTATCTTCTATGAAATGAGAGTTAAAAACATAACAGAATTATTATTGAGCGTGAAGCTCAATCGTGTGATACTCTAGATGAAATGGGAAAGAGTTTAATATACGATATATATATATTTATGTATGTATGTCACTTCAATTTCTTTAGAATTGGATAATTTGTCAAATTCTGTGCAATCTATTTATGCTGATAATCCTGATGTTGTGGTCGTTATCGCGAGCGATCTCAATGTTTATAACACTGAATGGATAAACTCTTCTCATACAAGACCAGCCGGGTCGAAATACAGAGCTCCTCGCATCCGTTAACGGATTAATACAACAGGCAGATAGTCCTTATCTGACATTGCAGGTTTAATTGATCCCTTGATGATGTCTCTCTGAAGTCACCTATTGGAAAATCTGGCCACTATCTGGTTCGTGCACAGTTTCTAATCGCGCCAACATACCTACCTACAATAAGAGCTCCCTATAGGACGGTTTAGCATTTCAAGAGAGCTGATTGGGAAGCACTTGACGACTTCTACAGTTCCTTCAATTGGAGACAGTGGTTCGAACCAAGAGTTGTGACTTGGCAGCAAAATCTATAACCGAAACAATTCTGAAGAGTATGAGGTCCTTTATACCCTCCAGCCTCAAAAGGAGCAGGCTGCTAGTGAATGCCTCGATGCAACTAGAGCCAAAAACACTCGTTCCAAAAATATCGAAACAACCCGACTCATCTATATTGTCAAGCAATACTTCCAATAGAATCTTAAAACATGCCTAACTCGAGCATGACCAACGTTGGGTTATGATCGTTGAGAAGCCCAAGAACTCCAGATGACCGAACAGTTATGGAAAAAGCAAACATTTTAGCAGCGAGTTTCGCCAGAAACTCTAGAGTTTTTCAGTCAAATCAGAATCCCCCTTAACTAATACCCTCCAATTTAACGCTGCCAAACAACATTGTTTTCGAACTGGGCTGGTTTTCAAGATCCTGCAGTAACTAAATGTTAACAACTCTGCTGGTCCAGATGGCATCTTGAGAAATGCGCTTCCTCTCTGACTAAGCCACTTCAACATCTTTACCGTCTTTGACACTCTTAAGGGTGCTTTCCACTGACCTGGAGAGTCACGAAAATTCAGCTTATTCCCAAAAAGTATGCAAAGCAAAGCCTGCTAACTGTCTTCCTATTGCATTCTTCAAAGTTTGTGGAAACTGTCGTTCATCGTAGAATATTGAACTACCTTGAGGAAAAAAACCTGATCTACGATCGTCAATATGGTTTCCGTTCAGAACGCTCTACGGGAGATCTCGAAGTATATCTAACTGAACGTTGGAACTCTTGCATACAGAAATTCGGCGAAGGGCTAGCTCGACATTTCCAAAGCGTTTGATAGAATTTGACATAATCGTCTCATAGCTAAGCTTATATCCTTTGACAATAGCTTGTGCTTCTTGAAGTGGATTGGGAGCTTCCTTTCAGACCGCTCCATTCGAGTTGTGCTAGATGGAGTTTTCTTTGATCACTCCTGCGTCCTTCATGGCTCTGTCTTATCATCCACCCTCTGTTTAGTCTTTATAAATTACCTTCTGTCGCTTACTCTCAATCCTATTCATAGTTCAGCTGATGACAGTGCACTTGACCATATCTTTTAATTTAACTCCCCTGCGGAGGCACGTTCGACTTCAGTGTCCTCATGCTGGGGTGAGTCAGTAGGTTCATTCGGTTCTGACCTCAACTTAATACGAAATGGTGTAGGAAAAACAGAGTAGAGTGTAATGATTCAAAAACCCAGTCCTGTCTTTTATTTTTAAAACATAATGTTGCGGCGTCGGCAGCTATATTGTCCTTCAGGTTCCACCTCTAGCAGAATTTACGTTACTTGATGTAAAATTTAGCAATGGTCTTGATTATAGCCAACACATCTATGAAATGGCCCTTGATGCTTCGTAATGCTTGAGTATTCTACGGAACTGTAAGAAATACTTGCATGCTTGGGCTGGGGCCTCAAAATTTCACCTAGCGTTGCTCGATCGTATCCAAAACCAAGAGTTCCGGCTAATGGGAGATGAAATCGTATTGGCTCCTATAGACTGCCACGACCATCGCCGAAATGTCGGAGTACTCTGCATTTATTATGGATATTTCCATTGTAAATGTAGTAAGGAACCAAAATTTTTGGTTTGTTTCTGATAATCAATACAATGCATTCATCAAAATTGTACATTTATATGGGAGAAATAGCGGATGAGAAGAGAATTATTTAGAATTAATGGTATTTACGAAACATTCTTCGTTAATAATTTTGATAGTATTGGAGAAAAAAATAATTTTATTGAAATTTCGAAATTTCGCGAATTTTCTAAGGGTGGGGTAAAAAGAGTAAAATGAAGTTTATAATTTTCTCTTTAAGCATTTGTTACAATTAAAATATAAAAATTTGGCAAAAAATTCTTATTTCAACGTTTTCGAATTGCAATGAAAATCAATCAAAAGTATTTTTCAAAATTGTACATTTGCATGGAAGAGAAAGAAGGAGTTAGTGTTCGCTAAAAATGGTAGAACAAAAATTCAGCATGATAACTGAAAGCGTTCGAGAGTTATGTTGTAGACAGACAAATGGACTGTCACTCGGAATCGCGGTTCTTGTGCGACAACAAATATTTCTATACGCTTGGCACACATGCATTATAACAAACATAATATACCCTCAGATTTCATCTAGAGTAAAAGCAAACTGGTATATTAATGTTGGCTCTAGCCCTAAATAACAGACCGGTATTTGCTCAGGTGCAAACCCTTTTTAATGCTTCAATGATGTGGCTATTCCTAAGTAAACAGAGGATATTTTGCTTAAGCAAAAATCTTCCCGGACACCTAAATATTTGCATAAAATTTACTTGAAGCAAAATACCACAAAATTTTCTCGAGTCCTTGGCATAAGGCGACGTTAATTTTTAAGAGCTTTTTTAATTAGTTTGTTGCGAAGAGTTAATTAGAACTAAGAAAGTTGATTAAAATTTCACTATGGCCAACCGGAACGAATACTTTTTCAACCATTGTCAAAGATTTATGACTAGGGATTAAACACGTTTGCATTTCGCTTGAAAATAATTAAATACTAAATTTAGCAAATGGAAGAATTATGCAAATATTTAAATATTAAAAAAAAATAATAGTTTTAAATTGTCTAGCTATAATAGTAATACCATTTCGAATGAGATAGAAAAATAATAAGCGAGTTGGTTTACTAGCGCCAAATCAGGATAATCTGAACGAATTGTTACTCCACATTTGGGATAATTAGATACTTAGTTTCGATACACATTTTCACTGGTGTTTTATATTTTGGCACTTTTTCCTTAAATAATATTTGACCTAATTATAGGAATGTAAGCTAGGGTGTAGCTTACTGGGTAGCGTGTTGGTCTACAATGCGAAGGTTATGAGTTCAAATCCCGAACAATGAATAATTCCAGCTTGGGTATACCTTGGTCATCACAATTCACAAAAAGGAATAGTTCGTAGTTAGAGAGCTGTGCAAAGGACTAACAATCCTTCCACAGTAAATTATCAAAAATTTTAATGAACCTGGCCAAAGCTAAGTTTAAGTGCCATTGCAGAAATACTATAAGTGTAAAGAAACTATGAACATTTCACCTGAAAAGACAAAATGTGTCTGAGCACTGAAATTTCTCCATTCGTATTCAGGATGTATTAAATTATGAATAACTTGTTTAACGGAAAAAAAGGTAGCATTAGGCTTATTAAGAAGTATAGAATGAGTAACACAATCAAAAAGCTATGCTGTAGTTTAGTGGTAAGCGTGTTGGGCTGAGTTAGCTGAACTATTGCTCAACATATTATTACAGTACACAGTACACACTTGAAGATAGAGGGTTGTGTGAAAGGCCAACAATCGTTTCATAATAAAAATAAATTTAAGGGATCCTGAAGGTAGGGAGTTAATGTCAGAGAAAGAGAGAAAAACGCATTCAAATGCTTCCAAAAAAACTAGAAAACTTCATTATCTCAGATTCTATTACTAAGACGAAAATTCCCATAGAAGGGTTGGGTGAATTTTATTAATATCGGGAGTGCAAATTGGAACTCGCCGTTTCCCAATAGATGTCGCCAGCAGTAAATGCTGATCAATTATGGGTGATCAGAAACGTTAAATGGTTAACTTAGGCATCTGTCAACAATTCCTCATCACTAGAAGTGTGAAGTTTTATCGGTATCATATACACCCCTCGGCATAAGTATTTTGTCATGCAACAAAACACTTTTATTCTGTTTTCATTTAAAATCTATGCAACGGAAAATTCTGAAAAAAATTGTGATGTTTTACTTAAAAAAAAGTTAAATCATACATTTCAACTGTACCTTTACAATATTTAAAATTAGGATTTCAATTTTCACGTATGGCATAAGTATTTTGACACTTTTGACATTTAGACATTTTTAAGGCAAATTTTTTTTTTTTTGTTTTTTTGAAGAAGTATATTAATCAATAGAATATGTATCCTGCTTTAGTTTGAATTACTTTTTGAAGTCTTCATGGGACGGAATCCACCAGCGATTGCAGAAAGTCTGTTGGGATTTCGTTCCACGCCTATTTTACTTCTGCGATGGTTCCTTCTTTTGACCTAGTTAAGTCAGTACTTCTCTTTCCTTTTATGGATGACCAAACATTTTCAATTACATTTAAATCTGGACTTTGTGGTGGCCAATCCAAGGTTTCGACTCAACATCAACAACATCCTTCAGGAACTTCGTAATCATTTTGCTCTTGTGGCAAGGCGCATTATCCTGCTGTAGTACGAATGCCTCACCGATTAGTTTACGTTTGTACACGTTTGGAATTCGCCAAGAAATTTGTGAATAAGCCAATATCTTTTTGGCGAAATATATTGTGGACAGATGAGAGTACTTTTGAGTACCATTTCTCGCCAAAGAAAATGAAAAAAAAAATTGCCTTAAAAGTGTTGTAAAGGTACAGTTGAAATGTATGATTTAACTTTTTTTTTAAATAAAACATAGATTTGCTTTAACCACAATTTTTTTCAGAATTTTCCGTTGCATAGATTTTAAATGAAAACAGAATAAAAGTGTTTTGTTGCATGACAAAATACTTATGCCGAGGGGTGTACATTTTTGTGGGTGAATATGGCGAAATTTGAGCCAACTAAGCGTCATTTGCGGGAAGTTTTGTTTTTTTGCCTAAGGCGAATGATTGCTGAATTTTATGGTGAGGGTTTTATTAGTGAAAGGACGAATCGTAAGTGGTTCAATACTTCAAGACCCGTGATTTTGACGTTGAGGACCGGTATGGCGATGGAAGAGAGAATATTTTTGTGGTATATCACGTGCTGTTGAAACCGAGTGAGTCCATCACGGAATATCACTATCGACTATAGTTGATACGTTTGAGCTGAGCATTGAGGAAGTTACAGCACCAAGAGAGATACGACGAAGTGATTTTTTTGCACGATAACGCTCCGCTTCGTGTTGCTTAGGTGGTGAAAACCTACCTGGAAACACTGAAATGGGACATCCTACCTCAACTGCTGCATTCTCCAGACATCGATCCTTTTAACTACCATCTACCCCGATCGAAGACGTATGGCCTGGCTGTGCAGCACCGTTATTACGAAGAAGCCAAAAATTGAGTCAATTCGACTTAAAAGGAGAGCAGTTTTTTCGACGCGGAATGCATATACTGCCAGAAATATGGGAAAAAAAGTTGTGGATAGCGATGGGCATTTCTTTGAATACTATATATTTAACCATTTTTGCACAATAAAGCCTGGCGGTTTTAATTGCAAAGTGCCTTTCAGTCATTTAGAAATCCCGTCATCATGCACTGAGGAGCAAATAATGTATCTGAACAATTAGTTGTAGTTTGTTTTTATTCTAGAAAAAAGTTTAAATAAAATAATATTAAATTCAATGATATATCGAAAGCCTCAACCCTTTATACAATTTCTGCTTTCCTCTTCTGTCCATTTATCTGTCGGTCCTCGAGAACACGGTAGGCTAGAAATTTTAAATTTTGAACAGGTAATTTTTGAAGAAAAAGGAGGGTCAAGTTTTGTGAATGCGGAAAATCGCACCACCCCTCTTACCCCTCCCATTCGAAATTTTTTTTTTCAATGAAATATTTTTCAATGAAACAAATTTTTTTTTAAATAATATGTGATATTAATTTCAAACTTGAAATATATTATTTTAAGTAACTTATGATCTACAATGTCTAAATTACTTGAATCTCCTACTCCTTCTATCACCTCCCGTACAAACTGCACTATTTCACGATATAAAATAAACCAATTTTTTCAGTATTCCTATAAAATTAAACGTCCTCGAATTGTGTACCAAATATTTGACATGTAACCGCACTCCTCCTAATCTTCTTCTATGGAAATGATACGATTTCAAAATCGATTTCATGTTAGGACTCCATACAGTGGCATAGGACAGAAACAGTGTTCATCCATAAAGCGCGATTGCCAGGGCAAGTCCATTCCTCAGGCCATCCTGCTCAACTGTTCGCTTTCATATACTACATGGTCGACCAACCCGACGTCTTTCTTGGTGATTATAATCTAAAGCATGTTAGGCGATGTTTCGCTATAGTTTCCTCAAAGTGTAACCAATCCCCGCCACTTTCACCTTTGAATCTCAATGCCTATTTTAGTCTGTCCAGTTGTACTCCAAAGTTCGTCGTAGGAGATCACTTATGGCCAGAATTTTTCTAAAATGCATCGGAGGCATTGGTTCAAGAAAGTTTTCAGTTTCTTAGTAAGTCAAACAGTTACTTTCTACATAGTACAACCATATAGCAACAAGGATTTGCATGCGTCAAATTCTCGCAGATTCGTGCGAAGGGAGATCTCCCTTAAGCCCCAGAATGGGGAAAGGATACCAAAGGCCTGATGAACTTTATTTCTACGAGCCTTGATATGGCCTTGTGGCTCCGTCATCCATGTTGACAATGCTTCCGAGATAACAAAAATCTTGCACCTCTTCCACATCTTGTCCATTAAAAACAATCAGCGTGCTTGTGTTCGAACTCATGTGCATGTACTTGGTTTTACGCACATTTATTTTCAGTTCTGACTCTTTGCATTTAGAATACAACGATCGAACATTTGACTCTAAGTGAGAACGGTTATGTGCAGGGAAACACACGCCGTCAGCAAAATCAATGTAACTTAAAATGTTAAATAGTCCCCACCTAAGACCTTTTTTAGCTAGGGCGTAGTCTAGTAGGTAGCGTGTTTGGCTTACAATGCGAAGGTCGTGAGTTCAAATCCCGGTCGACGTATAATTCTAGCACACTACCTGCTTGAATATACCTTGGTTACCTCAATCTACGAAAATGAAAAATTCGTATATAGAGGGTTGTGCGAAAAGCTACCAACTATTCCGCAATAAATAATGAAAATGTTTAGGAACATGAAGGTCAGGAGGCCAAGGCCCGATTTGGGCTGTAGCGCCATTGAAGAAGAAGAAGAAGACCTTTGGTCTCCGTATCTTCCAATGCAGCTTTCAAGATGTCATTTATTACCACCAAGTGATATTATGCAGCCTTGTCTGACACCCACTCGCACAACAAAGTTTCCAGACACCTCTCCTGTATGTAATACGCTACACCTTGCATCTTCGTAGGGTTTTTGAACCATACCTATGATCTTATCTGGAATACTTCTCTTATGCGAAACATTCCATATGATATTTGGCTTAACGCTGTCGAAAGCCTTCTCGAAGTCTACAAACATGAGATGTAGTGGCGAACCCCAAACTTCGAAAGTGCTCTCTACAACATCACAAATCCTGTGGAGAATTACCGTAGCCATGATTTTCGATAGAGCTGGAATATTTTCCTATGACAAGATGTTTAACAGATCAGAGAAATATTGCTTCACCTCAATTAATGTTCACTTATATTAAAGAGATTTCCGTTGACATCTTCGTCATTTGTTTCATAAATTTAATTAGTGGACCCATATCCTCCAGGTAAGCCGCAAATTTCACCTTATTGGCCGGATCTTCAAAGGGCTTTCTCTTGTCGCGTCTAACAGCCCTCCTTAGTTATTTACGAGCATCACGGTAGTGCCGTCTCAACTCAGGAGTTCTTTGGTTGATATCGGGTTGAAAGACGATTGCCAATTTGGCCTTTTCCCGATCGACAACCTTGTTCCATGTATCTTGCGACTTTCAGGGTTTCTCACCGCTTTGCACGTATCCCATAGATTCTTCAGCACTAGTTAGAAACGTGTTTCTGGGTGCCTACCAATTGGCGTCTAGTGTGCGCATTTCATATCCGCCTATTATGGATGACTTTTCGCGTAGAATGGTGGTACACTCGCACTTTTAATTGGGGTTGCGAAATTTATCCACATTAACCTTGCGATTCATTTGAAGAATTTATGGCCGACGGATAGCTGCTGTGCACAGTCTCAAGCAGGCAACCATCGAATGGCGATCGCTTCTCCCGTCAGTTTCACGCTTTGCTCGCACATCGAGGAGTCATCTTCGCCAGTGGCGACTTATAGCCAAATAGTTGATTTGGTTCTGGGTAACACCATCAGAGGAAACCCAAGATGTTTCATGATGACTCTTGTGTGGAAAAAGGGTCCCTCCGATGACTATTTGACGAGTACTATGAAACTCCACAAGTAATTCGTCGTTTTCAGGCCTCTTAATTCAAGGTCATAACATGTCAACCAAAGGGTCATGATGTTTCCCCATGAGTTGTTCTAGTCCAGTATTGTCAGAGGCAACCTTGGCTCTTAGATGATAATAATATCACCTCGAGAGAGACACTCAGTTGGCCATAAAGCTATTCTTTGTCACCAGGTGTTACGACATTAGTTGATGCGTAGCACTGTAGAATTGTGTCGTTTCTGACACTGGTCCTGAGCCTGACGACGAAAATTCTATCTGAGATTGGTTCCATGGTGATGAGACTATTTCTCGGTTTTCAAAACTTTACAATAATTCTATTTTCTTGCTATTGATATGCATTTTGGACCCAAACATGATGTTAGTAGTTACCTCTTAAAAAATCACTAAAATTTTCCCGCTACTTCCAGCACCAAATTTTAACATTTTTATGGAAGATGCTAGAAGGCGAGGGAGAAGTGTAGTAAGGCCAAAAGCAGATTATGGCTGCAAGCATACCCATAAAACTGTGAAAGTTTCATTAGAATCGGTTCATGCCTTTTTTGACTTAAATTCGTACAGAAAGACATACAAAAATTTTAGAAACGCGTTATTGTCTAAATAAATTGAAACACTTGTAGCCATTTATAATCAAATAACAAACACTTAAATTGTATTTATATATAAAGTTAAAAATCTTTATTTATAAGTAGGTAGCAGTTCTGTCGTAAGTTCTTTGATTGACATCGAGTGGGAAGATTATTGTCAATTTGACATTTTGGCAACCCAATCTTACCTCAGCCATAGTATCTTACTGCTTTACTAATATCCCATTGTATCCCCGATAACTTCTATCTTGTCTTCACATCATTCATTAAGTAGAGATTAGATACGCAATCTCTGCCTAAAAAGACTTGTCGATTAGAAAGATAAAATATGCGCTTTGTTTGCTAAGATCTTAAAGTGTATCAATATTAACCATATTTTTTATCCGAAGAATTTGTGGTCATTGGACAACTGCTGTGCATAATCTTAGGAGGTGATGATCATTCCCAACGTCAGCTGTTTGAATATGCAAAAATCAACCCGTCTAAAAAAAATTACGATTTGAAACGAAAGTTCTAAAGTTGTGTTTATAAAATTTATCAAAAAAAAATCACTTCAATTCAACTGCAGCTTCGAATTTACGTTTACAAATATCGCCATCATATTAATGCCATATGTTCATTTTATTAATAAATATTAATTTCACCATATACCTTGCATTTATTAGTCATATTGGTACGATTTATGAAATTCCTAACAATAGCTATGATTGCTGAAATATTTTTCATTCCATTAACAAATACTATCATTTCATAAGAATATTAACCAAATTAAACATGCGGAAGTGTGAACCACATTCGAAAAATGTAGAATAAACTAAGGATTTAAAATTTTTCAAAATTATCCATAATAAAATTTGTTTTTTGTTTTAACTTTGAAATCCGTAAATGATAATAACATCGCTCTAACATCGTGAATCGTACATAACGTTCCGTAAAATAATATTGTAATTTGAAAAGTACCTTTTCATGCATATACATACGTATGATGGAGAAATATGGCCATGTCGGGCATTATGTCTGCGAATAATGGGGAATTTAAATTTTTGATTTGCACTAAAAACTCCATAAACTTTTCAGTTTACCGCTCACATGTGGATGTAATCAATGTAGGTGGATGTGTGTGTGTGGCGAGAATATGAGCGCCATTTATTTGCACAGCCATTAAGTTAATTCATTTAATTATAGGAAGCATAAATCTGAAAATTTATGTGATCCGAAACAGAAAACTAATCTGTGGGTACTTTGATATGAATGTTTCATTGAGATAGCAAGTAAAATCGGTAGATATTTGAATGAAAGTAGAGTTTTTAGACTACGCATGTATTTTGTAATACCAATGCTAAATTGTATTACAGATTTATCGATTTCAAGCCATTAGTGGCCTCTATAAATGGTTTAACACAGCTTATAGATGAGCCTACTAGTTTAACAGACATCGCAGAACAATTTTTCAACTTTCGTGATCAGCCATCATCATCATCAATTTCCAATGTGCTACATGGCCCACCAACCCAACGTTTTCCTTCAGGATTACGAACCAGAGCTAGTCTAGCGATAGTTCGGTCTGATTTCCTTAAAGTGCGAACGATGCACTGCCACTTCTCAATGCCTATTTTCGTCCATCCAGCTGTAATCCAAAGATCATCGTTGGAGATCAAATCGGAACGGAATGTCTCCAGAATGCGTCGAAGACATTGGATAACGAAAGTTTGAAATTTCCTGGTAAGTTTAACGGTAACTTTCCATAAAGAACAGCCTTACAAAACACAGATTAACACTCGCAGCTTTGTGCGAAGGAAGATCCCCCGTAATTTCCAGAAAGGGGAAAGGATATCGAAGGCCTGACGAGCTTTATTTAGACGAGCCTCAATATCCTTTTCGGCTCCGCCGTCCATGCTGAAAATGCTTCGAAGGTAACAAAAATCCTGCACCTCTTCCATATCTTGTCCGTTAAGGACAATCGGTGTGCTTGTGCTCGAACCCATATGCATTACGGTCGCCCTTATTTTTCAAATTTGTACAAGTTTCGCTCCCACCCCCTATCTTCTTTCAATCGATAAAAAAACGATGGGTTCAAAATTTTTGCTCAATCGGACAACTGTAAGGCTACCCTCATCGACCATGATATATATTATTTATGTGATGTATTAATATGCCCTAATTTAATTACCTTATGTAACTAAATTAACCCTAATTACTACATCCACCTAACCCCAGTCTCTAAAAAATTTTAATTGATTTCATAAAAATGGCCGAAAAAATAATTTTGTATGGGAGGGAGTAGAAGTTGTAAAGGTATTTGACCAGTTAATATTTCAAACTCTTACAGATTTTTTTTTAAATGTATTTCGCAAATTTTCAATTTTCTGTTTAAAAATTTCATTCAAAAATTTTTAGCTTATGTGTTTTTTTCAATGCACATGAAACAGCTTGTGCATGTTAGATCGGAGGGGTCGGTTTATAACAATTGTGGAACAAAGTATTATTATTTTTCTATGTATATCAATAGATGTATCGAAATGTAAAATTTAAACTTTGTATCTTTTACCAGAGCCCTAAAAATATCACTCAAAATTTTCTACATTTTTTGCTTAAGGAGAGGGAGGCCTCTTCTTACACATCCAAACTTAAAATTTTTACTAAAACCGTAGTTCTATAATCTGATGAATTTTCGATTTGATATCTGCACTCAATTTTGAGATATAACGATTTGTAATTTTGAAAAGGGCACCATTGTTGAAATGCTCCCCATTTCCCCCCACTTCTATAATGTCCACATGTTATATTTTTTTCATATTTCGCCAATGTAGGTTAGTATATGGTTTAAGTTTCAATTGCATAGCTTAAGAGACAACCGAGATGTTTATTTTTAAGTATTTTTTTTTCATCCCGCTGACATTTCTCCCAGACAATAATTAGCCTGTTTCTAAGCTGAATCTAGTGGATCTATGTGCCACGTTAATGGTCTCAAAATATGGATGTTTTGTCATAAGTAATTTCGAAGATATTGTCATTTGAAAAAAAAAGAAAAAAAATTCGGCCGACAATTTGTTTTTAGCCCTTCCTTTTCGGACGCCAATGGATAAAAAAAATAAATTATTTTTAAAGTTTGTCTCACAACCCTCTTCATGCCTATGTTGATTTTCAGCTTCCTATCTGCATTCGTGGTGGAGATATTAGCAAGTGAAGTTTTTGACTCTTTCCCTCCCCCGCCTCCCTCTTCCACCTCAATCAATCAAATTCCTGTTAAGACCCCCTATAGGGGCATAGGACAGAAACAACTCTCTTCCACAAGGCGCGATCCTGCGCATCGGCTTTAAGCTGTTGCCAGGACTTGTTTATTCCTCTGGCCTCCTGCTCAACTGCTCGCTTCCATGTGTTACATGGTCGACCAACCCGACGTCTTCCTTGAGGGTTATAATCCAGAGCCTGTTTTGCGATGTTTTGCTCTGGTTTCCTCAAAGTATGACCGATCCACTGCCACTTTCGCCGTTGAATCTCAATACCTATTTTAGTCTGGCGAGTTGTACTCCAAAGTTCGTCGTTGGAGATCACTTCTGGCCAGAATATTCCTAAAATGCGTCGGAGGCATTGGTTTACGAAAGTCTGTAGTTTCTTGGTAAGTCGAACGGTCACTTTCCACGTAGTACAACCATATAACAACACGGATTTGACGCATGCGTCAAAAACTCGCAGCTTCGTGCGAAGGGAGATCTCTCTTAACCTCCAGAAAGGGGAAAGGATACCGAAGGCCTGACGAGCTTTATTTAGCCGAGCCTCAACATCCTTTTCGGCTCCGCCGTCCATGCTGACAATGCTTCCGAGATAGCAAAAATCTTGCACCTCTTCCACATCCTGTCCATTAAGAACAATCGGTGTGCTTGCGTTCGAACCCATGTGCATGTACTTGGTTTTACGCACATTTATTTTCAGTCCCGCCTCTTTGCATTTAGAATGCAACGAGCGAACATTTGACTCTAAGTCCGAACGGGTATGTGCAAGCAAACACACGTCATCAGCATAATCAAGGTGACTTAAGATGTTAAATAGTCTCCATTGAAGACCTTTACCTTCCCCACCTTCCAGTGCAGCTTTCAAGATGTCATTTATTACCACCAGAAACAGGGCTGGTGATAATATGCAGCCTTGTCTGACACCCGTTCGCACAGGAAAGCTCTCGGACAGCTCTCCTCTATGCAAGACGCGACACCTTGCATCTTCGTAGGATTCTTTAATCATAGCTATGACCTTATTTGGAATACCTCTCCTACGCAAAGCATTCCATATGTAATCTCGCTTAACGCTGTCGAAAGCCTTCTCGAAGTCCACAAACATGAGATGTAGTGGCGAACCCATTTCGGCTGACTGCTCTAATATTATCCGTAGGGTATTTGTGTGGTCGGTACAAGACGACCCTTTACGGAATCCAGCCTGATAAACTTCGAGAGTGCTCTCGACGACATCACTAATCCTATTGAGAATTACCTTAGCCATAATTTTTGATACGGCAGTAAGTAGACATATACCACGCCAATTGCCACAATCCCGAAGGTCGCCCTTCTTCGGAATTTTCACAATGACGCCCTCCTTCCATTCAGTCGGATATCTTCCATCATTCCACACCTTAGTGAAGAGTGGGAGGAGTATATCGGCTGTTATTTCCGGGTCCGCTTTGAGGAGTTCGGTTGGTAGTCCATCTATACCTGGAGCTTTCCTTCCCGCCATTGACCGAATGGCGGAAACTATCTCTTCCTTATCTGGGGGATCGTCCCTAATAGAGGATTGTTGCGGTTGGATGTTTGGAAGTTGTTCTGTTTCCGGAATATCTTCATCTGACAAGATGTTTAAAATATCAGAGAAGTATTCCTTCCATCGTCGCAACTGGTGTTCACTCATATTAAGGAGAGTTCCGTTGACATCTCTCACCAGGTGGTTGGCGGTGAAATTCCTGTTCGTCAACTGTTTCATGATTTTAAATAGTGAACCCATATCCCCAAGGTAAGCCGCAGATTCTGCCTTGTTTGCCAGATCTTCAATGGCCTTTCTCTTGTCGCGTCTAACAGCCTTTTTAAGCTGTATATGAGCATCGCGGTAGTTCTGCCTCAAGTCGGGCGTTCGTTGGTTGACATCGGGTTGAGAGATGATTGCCAATTTGGCTTTTTTCCGATTGTCAACCTTGTGCCATGTGTCTTGTGACATCCAGGGTTTCTCACCGCTTTGCGCATATCCCACAGATTCTTCAGCACTAGTTAGAAAAGTGTTTCTGGTTGCCTCCCAATTGGCGTCCAGTGTGCGCATTTCATGTTCACCCAATGTGGATGACTTTTCGCGTAGAATGGTGGTGTATTCGAGTTTTTTGTTGGGATCTCTGAGTTTATCCACATTAAGCTTGCGCTTCATTTGAAGAATTTGTGGTCGTCGGATAGCTGCTGTACACAATCTCAAGCAGGCAACCATCAAGTGGTGATCGCTCCCCACGTCAGCTCCACGTTTCGCTCGCACATCGAGGAGACATCTTCTCCATCGGCGACTTATAGCCAAATGGTCGATCTGGTTCTGAGTAACACCGTCAGGGGAAACCCAAGATGTTTTATGATGACTCTTGTGTGGAAAAAGGGTCCCTCCGATGACCATTTGCCGAGTACTACAGAACTCCACAAATAATTCGCCGTTTTCGGGTCTCTTAATCCAAGGTCGTGAAGGGTCGACCCAAGGGTCACCATGCCTCCCCATGACGTGTTCTAGTCCAGTGTTGTCTGATCCAACCTGGGCGTTCATATCTCCCGAGATGATAATAATATCACCTCTTGGAACACGTTCGAAGGTGGCACTCAGTTGGCTATAAAACTCCTCTTTGTCACCAGATGTTGCGGTATTAGTTGGTGCGTAGCACTGCAGAATTGTGACGTTTCTGACACTGGTCCTGAGCCTGACGACGATAATCCTATCCGAGATTGGTTCCCAGCTAATGAGACTGTTTCTCGCTCTCGGCGTAAGGACGAACGCCACGCCATTTCTGGCTTCATTTTCAGGGCCAATGTACAGAATAGTGTTTCCGCTAGGGGTTCGTTCTTCTCCTGATCCTGTCCACCTGACCTCACTCAAGCCCAAGATTTGGATGTTATAGTGCTCCATTTCACGGTCGATCACTGATTGGCGGTGCAAGGACCGAGTAACCCCAGCTCTTCCCCCGTCATTCAATGTTCGAACGTTCCAGAAGCCAATCATAGTCCGTTTTCGAATGCCAAAAGTCGTTACCGTAGAATCAGTCCGTATCCGAGGCGATGTATCCGTTTCTCGTATCATTTAGGTCTTAAGATCACGGGTGATAAGCCCATGATCCAGTGAGTGTCCATTTGCCATTTTTAGGGCAAGCAGGACTGGCTGTGGGTGAATTCTACAGCCCCCATCCCAGAGGGGGATAGTTAGCTCAGGTCCGTGGAGTCGCTAACTCCAAAGATAGTTGCAGGAATTGGTAAAACCTCATACTACAACTACCCCCTTGCGGGGGCACCTGACACACCAAAATTTAGATAATGGAGTTCACTTACCTAATCAACAATGTACCCAAAACCAAACATTCTTCCTTTAACGGTCTCGGAGATATGAGTCGTAAATATGTACGGCGTACGGATTTTTTTTGCATTTTTAGGCTAATTTAGTCAGGAAACGCAAAAAAAAAAAATTTCAGGGTAGCAAATTTTTTTTCTATGTTGATCAGAAGACTTTATTATTATTATATTAAAGTAAAATTAGGCTATTAACTTTACCCCCTATACGCCCTCCCATACAAAATGACGCAATTTTGCAATTCAACAATAAACGGATTTGCTCGAAAAGCATAGAAGCTATTGATCTGAAATTTGGAATGTATTACTTTTATAACTAATTCAATCTACTGTATAAAAATTGTTTAAGTCCTCCCCTTCCTTTCACCACCTCCCATACAATATAAAATATATAAAATTAAATATTCTGAACCAATTTACTCAGTGCGTATGAAATTTATCGAGCTGAAATTATGCACTAAATATTTATTTAGAATTATTAAAATTAAAAAAAATTAGGTGATTGGCTTCACTCCTTCTAACCCCTCCCACACAATTTGACACAATTCAACAACTTTACAAAAAGTCGATTTTCCTGAAAAGTGTGAGTGCTAATCTACAAATTAAAACATATCAAAAAACATGGTGCTTATGGTTATTTCTGGAATAGTCATTCAGACCTCGCTCCTCATTGTGCCACCTCCCACACAAACTGCACAATTCCACTAAATCCAACACATTAATTTTCTAAGTACCTATTAATTTTTTGAATCCTATAGATAGTTCAAATTTTGTACACACAATTTTTAACAAAAAAGTAAGATCAAGTTCGTTAACGGGCCAAATCGCACCACCCCTTCTACCCCCTCCCATACAAACTGTATTTTTTCATGAAATATTCTGAACCAATTAACTCAGTGCGTATAAAATTTACCGATCTGAAATTGTACACTAAATATTTATTTAGAATTATTAGTATGACCGAAAAAAAAATTAGATAATTAGTTTCACCCCTTCTATTTCCTCCCATACAAAATGACACAATTTCGAAATTCGACAATAAACGGATTTTCTCAAAAAGTATAAAAGCTATTAGTCTGTAATTTAGAGTATGTTACTTTTATGGTAATTTCAATCTACAGTATACAAATTATTTACATCCTACCTCTCCTTTCGCCCTCTCCCATACAAACTGCACTTATTCATTAAATGCTTTAAGCCAATTTACTCAGTACTTATACAATTTATCGCGCTCAAATTGTGCACTAGTAATTTATTTAGATTTAGGAGTAGGATCAAAAAAAATTAGACCATTAGCCTTACCCCTTCTACCCCCTCCCATACAAAATTACGCAATTTTTTTATTCGACAGTATACGGATTTGCTCAAAAAGCATAGATGCTATTGATTTGAAATTTGGAATATATTACTTTTATGATGATTTCAATATACTATATAAAAATTATTTAATTTCTCTCCTTCCTTCCACCACCTCCAATACAAACTGTACTTTTTCATGAAATACTCTAAACCAATTTACTCAGTTCGTATATAATTTATCGATCTGAAATTTGATACTAAATATTTATTTTAAAAAAAATACACGATTAGCTTTACCTCTTCTTCCCCCTTCCATACAATCTGACACAATTTAACAATTTTACAAAAAATCGATTTTCCTGAAAAGAATAAATGCTACTGAACTGCAATGTAAAACATGTCAAAAATATAATGATTGTAGCTATTTCTTAAAAAGTCATTAGAACACGCCTCTCCTTCTACCACCTCCCATACAAACTGCACAATTTCATTGAATCCAATACACTAATTTTCTCAGTACTTATTAAATTTTTGAATCTTAAATTTTGTATAAAACACTGTGATAGCAACTCTAGCGTGATGTCGTCAACCCCTATAGCACTTCCCCTACACAATTTCTAGAAATTCAAAAATTTCTCTTTCAGCTAGAGTGTCGTATGATTGGGCTTATCGCCCAATTGAAGGTCTGTTATATTTTTTCAAGGGCTTTTCCATCTTCTAGTAGTATTTGTCCTAGTATTTGTCACCTAGTATTTGTCCAATTCAAGAGAAATTTTGTACAACCTGTTTTTATAAGCTAGATGATTGGGCTTTACACCCAATCGTAGTCCTGTTATGTTTTTGTTAATTAAAATAAGATTAGAAGGTGGGAGCAGCAAAATTTTGACTTTCAGAACAGACCATGTAACTAAGGGCCACCCTAATGCTCATGTATGTGATGTTAAGTAAATTTAGAATGCAATGATCGCACATTTGCACGCAAACACATCAGGATAATAAAAATGACTTGAGACGTTAAACAGTTCCCACTAAAGACCTTTATGTTCTCTACGTTCTAAGATGTAATTTATTACCATCAGAAACAAGGCTGGTGGTAATATACAGCCTTGTCTGACACCCGTTCACACAGGGAAGTTCTCGAACAGCACACCTCTATGTAAGCTGGAACATCTCGCATCTTCGTAGGATTCTTTAATCATAGCTATGACCTTATCTGGAATACCTCTCCTACGCACAGTATTCCATATGTAGTCTCGCTTAACGCTGTCGAAAGCCTTCTCGAAGCCTGCAAACATGAGATGTAGTGGCGAACCCATTTCGTTTCACCGCTCCAATGTTATTCCTAGGGCATTTCCATGGTCTGTATAATATAAAACTTTTCGGAATCCAGACTGAAAAACTTCGAGAATACTCTCTACAACATCACTAATCTTATCGAAACTTTTCTTAGCCATGATTTTCACTACGGTAGCAAGTAGATATGTACCCCGCCAGGTTGCTCTTCTTCGGGATTTTGACTATGACGCCCTCCTTCCATTCAGATAGCTGCATTCATTCCACACCTAAGTAAAGAGTGAGAGGAATATATTAGCTGTTATTTCCGGGTAAGTAGTTCGGTTAGTAGTCCGTCTATACCTAGGGCTTTCTTTCCCGCCATTGACCGAATGGCGAAAACTATCTCTTCCTTATCTGGGGGATCGTCCCTAATAGAGAATTTTTCTGGTTGTGTGTTTGGCGATTGTTCTGACTCTAACAAGAGAAATAATCTCTGCATCACCACAACGAGTGCTCACTCATATTAATGGGAGTTTCATTGACATTAGTCACCAGGTGGTCGGCAGCGAAATTCATGTTAGTCATCTATTTCATAATGTTAAATAGAGAGCCCGTATCTCCAAGGTAAGTCGCAGATTCCGCTTTATTGGCCAGATCTTTAATATTCCTTCTCTTGTCGCGTCTGACACCCTTCTTAGGCTGTACATGAGCATCGCGGTAGTTTCGTCTCAAATCGAGAGAACTGCGGCTGACATCGAGCTGATTACCAGTTTGGCTTTTTACCGATCGCCTACCTTCACCCATGAGACTTACGATATCCAGGGTTTCCCACAGCTTTGCACATATTCAACAAATTCATCGGCACTTGCTAGGAATGTATTTCACTTGCCGAGCAGTGTACGCATTTCTTATCCGCCCATTGTGAAGGAATTTTCGGGAAGAATGGTGGCGTACCCCTTTTTTTGGGATCTTCAATTTCATTCACATCAATCATTCGCTTTATTCGAAGAATTTTTGACCGTCGGATTGCTGCTGTGTACAATTTCAAGCAGCAACCATCAAGTGGTGATCTCTTCCACATCAACTCCACGCTTCGCTTGCAAATCGAGCGACTTATGGCCAAATGGTCGATTTAATTCTGAGAAACACTACCAGTGCGCATACAAGTACAGTGGCAAAACGCTGTCTTCTTGTACAATAAAATATAAGCTGTGCTTATTCTCGATCGGGAAGACCTTGAAGCACATTACCAGCTAAATTGAATCTCAACGAGTATAACCTGCAATGCTTTAAAATTAATGTTCACCGTCACTATCTCTCTCTTAAATTAGCCTTATTTTGAAAATTATGCCTCGTTGAAAGAATATAGGTCTTTTTGGGTATCTTATAGTGTCAAGCAGTAGCAACCGCGCTTTCTTCTCACTTGAAACTCTACTTCGCTCTCGCAAGCACATCATCACAACAGCTTTCGGCCTTATTGTGAAATTCCTAATTTCCTTCGTACGCCGCTGAAGGCGACTATAATTTATTTGTTCTTCAACTGGAAATTCAAAGATACCTGGAAAATATTAAACTCTTTCGATCTTGTGCTTCGGCTTTCTCTAATTCCGGCATAACCAACAAAGAAAATTAATTAATTCCATCATACTCCAAAACAATAAAGTTTCGCCCAGACTATTGGTAAACATTTGATCTTTGCTGCCAGTCATTAATAGCAATTGATATTGCAATCACCTTTAATATTGGGATAGTTAATGATATTTGAATGAAAAGCAAACCTACCACCCGTCCTGCTATTGCTTCTTCGTTGCTCCAGCTCGTCGCATCTAGAAAACATCCGCTATTCCTATAAATCGTTCATATTCTTATCTTCGAGTAGATGCTAATTTGATATTAACCAGAATCCAACGTTTCATCCCCATTGCCACTACAACAACTACAATTAGCCCATGCAAGTTACCTATAATATACGAGAAGGTAGATACTCGAAAATTTGATGTTGTTGTTTTGATAGGGGGTTGTTTAAGTTTTCGGTACCGAAAACCCATCAACAAACCAAAGCGTGAATAACACCGTAGGCGATATCGTCCTTGTGCAGGCAGACATGCAGACAGGCACCTTTTGCAGTCCTTCACACTAGTGATATGGTAATACGGAGCACAATGTGCGGGTGGCCGACTGCAAACGGTTTGTTGTTTAAGTAACACATGAATATTCATGGCCAGGATGTGTCGTTATTTAATAGTCACCCAAATAGATCCGATTAAGGGAATAGACGATTGACAGCTAATGAAGATATTTATTTTGTTTGCATTTGGACTCCATTCAGAAGTGATTACGGTGTTGACCATGTCCGGAATTGTTAATTAATTTCAGATACTTGTACAATTGCATTTGAGCGGGAATAATAATTATTGTACTTCGAAGGAATCGATTTAATTTTGTTCAAGGATTCGACTTGGACGAGTTCATGAAAAGTAATTAAAACAGAAAACCACAACTATACGTGCTGTTACCATTGAATATTGATGCGAGAATCCCTTTTGAGGGTTGCTTTCAGATCATGACGATGACGATGAGTACCTCGAAACTTGAAAAGCATGCTCTCAAAGAGATCAACCGTCTTTTCGCTAAGACATAATGTAGAAAAGTTTTTCATTTGAAAGGCACTGCATCGTATCGCGGGATCAGAAGAGTATTTCGTGTGTGGGTGTACTAGAAAATCGATGCCATCCTTCGCTGCTGAAGGTATAAACTGTCGAGTGTCAGAGTTTTTCGAACTCAAGCCCTATGTCGTTTGGAAAACTCAGAAAGGGAAAAATGGAAATTTGAAAATAACCTCTCAATAAGATTTTTTTTCCGTTTCTTTTTTTGCCAGGACAAAAAATGCGAACAAAATTTATGACATTCTAATTGATTTACTCCGAACGTGACGTGAAATTCGAGAAATGAATTACAGAAGGATTTAAAGAAACTTTATGTCTGATGCTGCAGCAGTCCTGAATTGTGCTATTTTTTTTATTGCTTCCTTGTTGAATACCGAATCGATTGGCTGTCCTTCACGGAGTTGAAAGGATGATGCTCGCTCTGTTTGTTTGCATCATCGCGATGGAGAAGTGTCGATTTTATTGACTCAGTTATTTTGTATACTTTAGGGAGAGCTTCCGTAATGTCCCATTTCACATTTGAGTGATATTCAATATGTGCATTAATATATTTTTTTTTTAATTTTTTATAAAACAAGATTTGATTAATAGAAAACATGACGATGAATTTATATTATCGTTTAAAATTGTTGAATTATTTAAATTCTTTTTTTTTTATTAAATTTGAAAAGATAGACTTTACTCTTATTTATTTTGATGATTTAATACACGTTTTTCATTAAATTTTCCGTATAATTCAGTAAAAGAAAATATGGATCTAATTCAAGACCTGCATTTGGTGCAAAATGTGCAAAAAAAGTATTTTTTGAAATGTCTACCAGTTTGGGCAGATTTTTAAAGTTACTACATTAGAAATAAAAAATTTTTTGTTTGATAATATTGTTGCGAGCTAGGGGTTCGCCGGGATTTCAAGCAAAACACAATTCGTTTAAAAATAAGTGATAATTTATTTATTCGCACTTTAACTTAATTCGCACTTTAACTTAATTCGCACTTTAACTTAATTCGCACTTTAACTTAATTCGCATTATATGGCACCACCGCCGATATTATTCTATCGCGTTCTTGCACCGGTTCGCGTCTTCCATAGGTGCCGCTGAATGACTGACTCCCGTCTGAAAGCTTCGTGTTTTTATTCCGTTTTCCCCAATTCTCGAAGCTTCCGTGGTGTATTCGTCGGGTGTATGTCTCAACTATACTGGAAGGTTCTAGATCTTTGATTATGGCTTTTTACATATTGGGGGACTATGCTACATAATTCTGGCATATTCGGGTTGCCAGATCTATAACAATATTTTATTGTCAACTGTGAAATTTCAGCCTTCTCAACCCAGACGTCCGCTAGAGCGGACGACAATAAATTTTGTGAAAACTTATATTCCCTAGATGAAATCTGAGAGTATTATATGCTCTAAGGTTTATGACGCTAAAAATTAAACCTCGGAGAAAAAATAAATGACGCAGATGATAACACAATCCCTCCAAAGCTAAAATTTTGTACACGTCGATTTTGATGAAAAAGAAAGGTCAAGTACGTGAACGTCCCAAATCGACCCACCCCTTCTACCCCGTGCCCCCACAAAAAATGACTCATTTGCAAAAATTAAATTTTCTTGGAAACTTAATAATATGGCTTAAATTTCAATTTATTAGGTCTTATAAATTGAAATTTAAACGACATTATTTTATCATAATTGTGATGTATGATATACAAATTATTCGAATTCTTCCACCACCTCCCTTAAAAAATTCTTAATATTTCAAAAATTCATGTTTCATTTAGAGTATCGTGTGAATTTTCCATATGAACAGCTTTTTTTCCTGAAAAACTACATGCAACAATTTTTTCAGTACGCATAACATTTATCGAGCTCAAATTTTGAACTAAATATTAGGTTGTTGCATATTTAATGGCGACTTTGCTAGTGAAATTTCAAACAAGTTTAACTCTTATAAAACTTAATTTTATTAATCAAAATAGGTAATAGCAGATGCAATACACTTCTCCCAACGAGATACAAGTGCATTTATGCCAGTTTCGTAGAAGTCCAACTTTCTAGACTGAAGAAATTCCACGAGGGCATTTTTGATGGCTGCTTCATTGTTAAATTGTTTCTTCGCCAAAAAATGATCCATGTTTCGGTTTGCGAGAGGTCTGGTGAATATGGTGGATAAGGAAGACTGCAACTCGTTTAATTTTACTTTATTATTTTAATAATAAAGTATTGTGATCGACTTGGAAAAAAAAAAAATTTGCTACCCTGAAATTTTGTTTTTTCGCGTTTCATGACTAAATTAGCCGAAAAATGCAAAAAAAAAATCCGTCTGTCTGTACGCCGTCCGCCGTACGCCAACGTGTACGCTCAGCGCACATTAACTCCCAAACCCTTCAAGATAGAAAGTTCATTTTTGGGGGCACTGTAGATAGTTGCAAATCTCAGGCGGATACCTATTTTGGGGGGTGTACGGGTTCAGGGGGAGAGTGGATAATTATTGCAAGGGGGAGGGTCAGGGGAGTGCAAAGAATAACACTTAAACATGAATGTCTCAACTATCTCTTAAGCTATGTGATTGAAACTTAAAGCTTATATTAAGCTATACTAGGAAAATACAAAAAAAATGTAACATCTAAAAATAATATTAGTGGGGGGAAATAGGGAGCATTTAAAAAATGGCGCACTTTTCAAAATTACGAATCCTTATATCTCAAAAAAGGGTACAGATATCAAATCAAAAATTTGTCAGATTAAAGAACTATATTATGTTTAATTTTGGTAAAAATTTTAAGTTGGGTGGTGAAAGGGGAAGGAGGTGATAAGCAAAAATGTCGAAAATTTTGAGTGATTTTTTTAGGACTCTGTTGAAAGATACAAAGTTTAAATTTTGCATGTGAATACGTCTATTTGATGTACATAGAAAAATAATAATAATTTGATCCATAATTATTATAAACCGACCCCCTCGGTCTAACATGCACAATGTGTTTCATGTGCATTGAAAAAAACACATAAACGGAAAATTTTTGAGTGAAATTTTAAGGTAGAAACTTGAAAATTTGCAAACTGCATTTAAAAAAAATCCCTAAATATACGAAATATTAACTGGTCGAAAACCTTTAAGACTTCTACCCCCTCCCATACAAAATTATTTTTTCGACCATTTTTAAAAAATCAATTATCACCTAACTTTTAAAAGCTATCAATTTGCAATTTTGCATAAAAACTTACAAAAGTAATTGAAAAGAAATTACGTTAAAAGTTTTGAAATCGCGCTTGCCCTTCTACTCCGTCCCATACAAAAGTATGATTTCGACTAATTTCATTAAATCAACTAATAATCAACAAATTAAAAGCTACGAATTTGAAATTTTGTACGAGCATCTTACAACAAAAAAGAAAGAAAATTGCATCACAAGTCTTACGATTCCCCTCCCTCCTCTACCCCCTCCCATACAAAATTATTTTTTCGAGCATTTTTAAGAAATAAATTGTCAGCTAACTCTTAAAAGCTATCAATTTCAAATTTTGCAGAAAAATTTATCAACTAATAACCAACAAACTAGAAGTTACGAACTTGAAATTTTATACAAGCACCTCACAAGAGAAGCAAGGTAAGATATCAAATTTTACGATTCCCCTACCTTCTACCCCTTCCATACAAATGTTCGGTTTCGTGAATGTAAAATACACCGAATTTTATGAAAATTCTATGCAACTTCGTCTATGATACACATTCTATACAGAGAATATTGGACGTGATTCAAGCAATTAATTAAATAAACTGCCAACAAGTCGGGCGAAACTTTATTATTTTTGGGACAAGTTGCGGATGAGTGGAAAGTCACTATGCAGGTTAGAGTGGTTAGGGAAGGCTAAGTGAAAGGGAGTTCTTGGGCAGGGCTGTTGTTAATTTAACAATATTTCATTCGTTTCTGCAAGTTTCGGTTTTTATGAGGGGAGGAGGAGGGGTAATAGTAAGGATGGGTGGATGTTAATAGCTTTTAATTAATTGCTTGAATCACGTCCAATATTCTCTGTATAGAATGTGTTTCATAGACGAAGTTGCATAGAATTTTCATAAAATTCGGTGTATTTTACATTCACGAAACCGAACATTTGTATGAAAGCTTAGCTTTCGCACCCCAATGGATAAAAAAATTAAATTATTTTTAAAAGTTGTCCCACAAACCCCTCTATATTCATGTTGAGTTTTAGCTTCGTAGCTGTTACCATGGTTGAGATATTTGAATTCGTATTTTTTGGTTTAAGCGCTCCCCCCCGCCTCCCCCTGAACTTGTACACCCACCAAATTGGATATTCGCCTGAGATCCGCAACTATCTACAATCCCTTCAAAAATGAGCTTTCTATCTTGAAGGGTTTGGGAGTTACTGTGCGCTGAGCGTACACGTCGGCGTACGGCGGACACCGGACGGCGGACGGCGTACAGACAGACGGATTTTTTTTTTTGCATTTTTAGGCTAATTTAGTTATGAAACGCGAAAAAACAAAATTTCAGGGTAGCAAATTATTTTTTTTTCCCAGGTCGATCACAATACTTTATTATTAAAATAATAAAGTAAAAGCTGTTAACATCCACCCACCCTTACTATTACCCCTCCTCCTCCCCTCATAAAAACCCAAACTTGCAGAAACAAATGAAATATTGTTAAATTGACAACAGCCCTGCCCAAGAACTCCCTTTCACTTAGCCTTCCCTAACCACTCTAACCTGCATATTGACTTTCCACTCATCCGCAACTTGTCCTAAGAATAATAAAGTTTCACCCGACTTGTTGGCAGTTTATTTTGAACTCTATTCCGCGTCATGTTCTGCTCAGTAAGCTCATGTGGAACTGACTAATCAAGCTTTTTGACTTTTCCAAGCTGTTGCAAGTGCCGGGATATTATCGAATAGTGTACGCCCAGTTTCTCTGCAATGTCTCTTACAGTTTGGCGTGATTCAGACTTCACTAGTAACCGCAGCTCATCGTTGTCGATCGAGGGTCCTGGGTGATCACACGGCTCACTTTGAAGGGTCATATCTCCAGATCGGAATTTTTTGAACTATCGCTGTGTAGTTCGTTCGCTTACTTTGTCAGCTCCAAATGCCGTGTTGATGTTTTAGATTGCCCCCTGGGGTTATGGCCAAATTTGAACTCGTAAAGAAAAAGTAACCGTTTTTGACACGATTCCATGTTTTTTTTTTATTTTTTTTTCTCTCTCCAAAACTGAAATGATTCCATGACCAAATGTAGGAGTATTTATATTGCAATATTCATTGCTACTAGAGCCACCTGGCGGCAGTTTAAGGCATGAAAATCACAACTAACTTCACTTCATCGCGAAAATCGTCATTTAATCTGCAACAACCTAATACTTAATCAGCATTATTATTAAGATCGCAAAAAATTAACTGATTAGCTTCACTCCGTACCATACAATGTGATACAATTTCAAAACTTTACAAAAACATCTGCCTACAAGTCGGGCGCAATTTTATAATTCTTGGAAAAAAGTTGAGGATGCGTGGGAAGTCATATTTAGATTAGTGTGGTAGCAGATAGAGAAGGCTAAGAGAGTAGGAGATCTAGGTCATGGCTGTTGTCAATTATTGGGGTTTCATACAAGGATTTGTGTGGAAGGGAGAGGAGGGAGGGTAGAACAATTGGGTGGATATTAATAATTGTTTGATTGATTGTTTGAACGACGCTCGACATTGTCTATAAAGAATGTTAGTTTCACAGACGAAATAAATTATTTGAAATTCGATGCATGTTTTAGTCATGAAACTATACATTTGCATGGGAGGGGTTTACATGGCATGGTAAAATTGAAAATGCGACTTAATTGTAAGAAAAGGACCTAGGCACAATATCCTTGCGTTATGGGTGACTTCAATATTGGCGATACTAACTGGACATTCTCGAATGAGGAAAAATGTTTTATCCCTTCAATATGAATATGCCCACGGAATTCTGAGTCATCGACGCATTACTTTCTCTTCACTTATTTCAAATTAATTTTATGAAAAATAGTCTTAATAGATTATTAGATTTAGTTTTAATTAGTAACGATATTGAATATTATTTACATGAGGTGCGTGCTCCTCTTTTGAACAACTCAATTAATCATAAAGCTATTTTTCTTATTTTTAAATTCTACGTTCTAGAAAACAAGTTATCTTTGAGCAGTTCTTCATCTTACTTCAACTTTTTTAAAGCCGATTTTGTTGCATTGAACGATTATTTTCAGTCGATTGATTGGGATATTATTTTCCTGTTTATTTAAATTATTTAAATTTATCTGACAAATTTACAATTTTTCAATACAGATTGAAGATGGCTCTTGATTTATTTGTCCCCGCGTAAAGAAAGAAAGCTACTCCGAAAGTTCCATGGGGCAATTCACGCCTCAGTAATCTAAAGAACCATAAAAACAAGGCATACAAGAGGTTTAAAATAACAAAAAGCGCAAATGACCACATCATTCGCCTTAGGAAGGAATTCGATTTTCTGAATCGTTTTCTTTATGATCGATACTTATCCTCGATTAAAAATAATAGTATAGTCTTCTGGGTATATTTAAACTCTAAGCGTAAATCATCTCAGCTTCCGAAGTCGATGGAATACTTAGGCATTTCATCCATTGACATCGGAGAATCTTGTGATCTTTTTGCTTCGTACTTTAAGTCAGTATACAATTCAGATCGGAGTGAGGTGTCATATGACAATTATAAATCTTTGAACGCTATTACAAACCTAGGGGATATCTCTCTGTCCGACGAATATGTTCGATCAGCTCTTAATAATCTTGACAGCCAAAAAACGCAGGTTTCGATTTGATTCTTGCGATGTTCTTAAAAAATTGCTCATCTTGTTTATGTCACTGTTTAGCCCTAATTTTTAATAAATCACTGTCTTCTGGAGAGTTTTTGGATATTTGAAAAATATCTTTTATTACTCCCATTTATAAGGCTCGCACCTTTTTGAAATTATTCGAAGCGATTGTCAAGGATAAAATATATTTCTCAATTAAGGAATCTATTTGGTATTGTCAACATGGCTTTGTCCAGGGTCGATCTACAGTTTCGCAATTAACTCTATTCAATGTTGTGTGGGTTCTATTGAGAATGGTTTCCAAGTCGACGTTATCTACACAGATTTTCAAAAGGCTTTTGATAGAGTCCACCATGGACTTCTTATTGCTAAACTACGGGCTCTCGGTTTCCAGCCGAACTTCCTTCAGTGGTTGCCATCATATTTATCTAACAAAAAACAGTTCGTTAAAATTAACGGTTATAGCTCAGAGACATTTGTTGTGGAATCTGGTGTTCCTTAGGACAGCTTAGGGGTCCTTTACTTTTTATTCTCTTTACAAATGACATTTCATCTGTACTTGACTTCTGCTCGTGTTTATTATACGCGGATGATGTTAAGATTTTCTCGCGTACAACATGTTTTGAAGACTGTTATATAATTCAGAATGATCTGAATAATTTTATGGTTTGGTGTGGGTGAACTCTCTCGATCTTAATACAAGTAAATGCTTGATTTTTTCCGCTTATAGATTTCGCAATCCTGTTCTATTCAAGTATAAAATTTGGAGCTAAGGATCTGCAGCGAGTGGCTGAAATCAAAGATCTCGGCCTTCTAATTGATAATAAATTCACTTTTGTGCCTCATATCGATTACACAGTTGCTAAAGCTAATTCAATGCTTGATTTCATTAAACGGAACTCAGCGGAGTTTAAAGACCCTTATACTTTGAAGGCTTTTTTCACATCTCTGGTCCGACCCCTTTTGGAGTACTGTTGAGTAATATGAGATCCGGTCTATTTAGTACATAATAATCGAATTGAATGCATCCAGTGTAAGTTTACGAGATTTGCTATTCGTAAATTGAGTTGGTATTATGATGTTCCATCTTATGATGCTAGACTTCTGCTGATTGATTTACAATCCTTATCGGAGGAAAATGATTGGCATCATGTTATTAAAAGTCATTTTGTCTAATCATATTAACTGTCCGGAATTGCTTTCTTTCATTCCGATATATGCTCCTGGACGTCCACTTCTTCAAAGCATCCTATTTTGTGAATACCCGCATGTAACTAATTATGGACAGAATGATCCAGATGCATTACTTATTATAATTCTATATGTAACAAAATCGACTTTACAGATACTCGAACAATTTTCAAAAGTGATATTTTAAATTCCTTTCAGTTTCTATTTCTTTCAAATTTTGAATTTACTTTAAAGAAATTTTTCATGCCGACGATTGTTTTTTTTATTTTATTTTATTTAAATGTTAAGTTTTTTCATTTTTGTTTTGAAATGTATAAGATTTCATATTTTTATATAATGATATATTAAACACCTAAATAAATAAATGAATGACTCATTTTCATAATTTTACTTTAATATAATTCTCTTGAAAACTATAGAAGCTTTTATTTTAAAATTTAAAATATAATATTTTTATCATAAATATGATATTGTATAAAAATTATTTGAAATCCCACTCCTTCTACCACCTGCATTATAAACTGAACTTTTACATAAAATACTATAAGCCAATTTTCTCAGTACGTCTAGCATTATCGAGTTCAACTTTTTCTAGTAAATACTTAATTAGAATTATTATCAAGATAGAAAAATGAACTAATTAGCTACACTCCTTCCACCGCTTCCCATAGAATGTCACACAATTTTACAACTTTACAAAAAATGTACTTTCTTGAACAGTACGAATATTACTTGTCTAAAATTTGAAAGAGGTCAATTGTATAGTGTAAGTAATTTTGCTGAAAACCCTTCCATTACTTCTACCACCCCCAATACAAACTGCGGCGATTCACTAAATCTAATACACTAGTTTTCTCAGTAACTATTTAACTTTTAAAGTTTAAATTTAGCAAAAAACCATATTTAAAAGCATGGATATACCTTGGTCACCTCAATCTAAAAAAATTAAAAAATTCGTAGAAAGAGGGTTGTGCGAAGGGCTAACAACCCTTCCACAATAAGTAATGAAAAATGTTAAGGAACCTGAATATCAGGAGGCCAAGGTCCGATTTGGGCTGTAGTGCCATTGCAGAAGAAGATGCAAGGTGTCGCGTCTTACATAGAGGAGAGGTGTCCGGGAGCTTTCCTCTGCGAACGGATGTCAGACAAGGCTGCGTATTATCACCAGCCCTGTTTCTGCTGGTAATGACATCTTGAAAGCTGCACTGGAAGGTGGGGAAGGTAAATGTCTTCAATGGAGACTATTTAACATCTTAAGTTACCGCGATAATGCTGATGACATGTGTTTGCTTGCACATAACCGTTCGGACTTAGAGGCAAATGTTCGCTCGTTGCATTCGAAATGCAAAGAGGCGAGACTGAAAATAAATGTGCATAAGACCAAGTACACATGCACATGGGTTCGAACGCAAGTACACTGATTGTTCTTAACGGACAAGATTTGGAAGAGGTGCAAGGTTTTTGTTATATCGGAAGCATTGTCAGCATGGACGGCGGAATCGAAAAGGATATTGAAGCTCGTCTAAATAAAGCTCATCAGGCCTTCGATATCCTCGATATCCTTTCCCCTTTATGGAGGTTAAGAGAGATCTCCCTCCGCACAAAGCTGCGAGTTTTTGACGGATGCGTCAAATCCGTGTTGTTATATGGTTGCACTACGTGGAAAGTGACCGTTCGACTTACCAAGAAACTACAGACTTTCGTGAACCAATGCCTCCGAAGCATCTTAGGAATATTTCGGTCAGAAGTAATCTCCAATGACGAACTTTAAAGTATAGCTGGCCAGACTAAAATAGGTATTGAAATTCAAAGGTAAAAGTGGCAGTGAATTGGTCACAATTTGAGGAAACCAGGGCGAAATATCGCCAAACAGGCTCTCGATTATAATCCTCAAGGAAGACGTCGGGTTGGTTGACCATGTGGCACATGGAAGCGAGCAGTTGAGCAGGAGGCCAGAGGAATAAACAAGTCCTGGCAACATCTTAAGGCCAATGCTCGGGATCGCGCCTTGAGGAAAAGAAATATTTTCTGTCCTATGGTTCAGTGCTGTCCCCCTTTTTATCACTCTCTATACAAAATTTCTTGAGATAACAAAAATTTTATCTTCATCTAAATTATCGTATGATTGTGTAGCGTAGTCCTGATGCGTTGTTTTTGTTAGATTTTGTGTGTAAGTAAATTTTTATTCGGAAGGCAAAATTATTATGTTGTCTCCTTACAAAAACATAAGCTTCTTTAACGAAACCTTTTCCATTTACAAATGGTTTTCATTCTTCAAAATCCCTTTTTTAGGCAAATTATTGTTCATTTTCATTTCTTCAAATACTGTTCCATTGTCAGTTGTTTTCGTTTTAATTAAAAAAAATATGAGACCAGGACTATTTGCCCACATGTTTCGTCTAATTGTAGTCACTCTGTTCTGGATCAGGGCCATATCACCTACAATGATTCCCACCTTCATGTAGTTATTTAGCAACAGCATATATCCATCACTTGTAGCACAGACTATACATATCGTTATGATGTGTGTTGATTACAAAAGCGATTTTTGCAGTAGCAAGTTCTAAAGCTAAAGCTGTTGTCGAATGCACGAGAACAAAATCAGAATACCGGAAATACCACAGGAAAATTAAAATCGTACAAAAGGTGTAAAAAAAACAAACAAACAACGAATGCACTAACTAAAGTTCTGCGAGAGATATGCAGCGAAAGAAAAAAAAAACGAGGTGAGAGCTGAAAGGATGAAACCCTGGAAGGCAAAAGCTGAAAAATAACCTGCCTTGGGAACGTTCACGGCAGAAGAATAAAAAAACCATATCCTTTTTGGGAAATAAGCAACTGCACATAATAATTTTTTTTTTCGCCTTTATATTCACCGTAGGGTGGTTATTATTATGCACATTTCTTTGAGAAGTTTGCATTTATTGTAAAGTCGAAAATTTCAAGGATTTTCGCTTTTGCTTTACAATCGCGATATTTTTTATATGAATTTAATTGGATTTCAGTTTAGAATTTACATCTTAGAAAGGAACAGTTTTGATGCTTCTTGTGAAATCATAATAAGATTTTTTTTTCCCAAAAGATCTGAAAAAAAACATACCGACTTCCATGAACAGAAGATTTTAAATGATAATTTATAACTTAAAAAAAAAATCATTTTAATTTTTGTATTAAATTATAAGTTGCTTAGCTGGTCGAATCTCCTTCAACTCGCTCCAATGATTGATTTTGGGCCCGAAGTAATTACAATCTTTCTATTATCCCGCATGGAAATTGCAATATTGAATTCGTTTTCTTGAGACTTATCGAAAAAATTAAGCTAACTTATAAAAAATAGTCTTCATAATTAATAACGAAATATCTGAATTTTGTCGCCCTGCACAACATTTTCACAAAACAATTGAAATTTGGTGAAAATGTTGCAATGTATCAGATCCCTTAGCTAGGGTGTAGCCTAGTGGGTAGCGTGTTGGTCTTGTAATGCGAAGGTCGTGCACAACATTTTCACAAAACAATTGAAATTTGGTAAAAATGTTGCGATGTATCAGATCCCTTAGCTAGGGTGTAGCCTAGTGGGTAGCGTGTCGGTCTTGTAATGCGAAGGTCGTGAGTTCAATTCCCGGTCGGCGCAATATATAATTCACACACATTGCCAGCTTGGGTATACTTTGATCACCTTAATCTACGAAAATGAAAAATTCGTAGAAAGAGGGTTGTGCGAAGGGCTAACAACCCTTCCACAACAAAAAAATGCTAAGGAACCTGAATGTCAGGAGGCCAATGTCTGATTTCGGCTGTAGCGCAATTGTAAAAGAAGAAGATCAGATCCCTTCCACCACCTTCCATACAAAATTGGGAATATAATAAATTTTATCGGGATAATCAATATCGCAGTTCAGCAAAACGTGACTTATAAAATCAAAAGTTTCGAGTTTTATACACCTTAATATTAAAGCTATTCTTGTATTTCGCAGTGTAACCAATGTTCTTCACGACATTCATCACGTACCACTCCGTAGTCGTCTTGAAGTCGACCAGGTGACAAACGTTGAGCATTATCCTTATGAAAATAACCCGAGATGTTTAGGGTGAAAAGTCTTACGTGCCGTGTAATTTATGAAGTGCGAAGTACTAAACCGAGAACGTGCAGAACATTTATCTTAAAAGCGTGAAACACCGCGCGCTGGAACCTACGCAAATCTCATCATCATGACTTAAGATGCGGCTGATTTTCCTTATTTATTTGTGACGTCTTACGTTTTCGTACTTACTCGGTGTTCCTTTTTTTTAACTGGTGGTTTTGACTTTTCACAGCGTATTTCATTCGGTGAAATCCTATAGTGTCCTTCTGACTCAGGATTTTCTTTTTTTTTCCAAGAAACGTGATAAATTCTTGTAGTAACTAAAGTTTCCTTTCGAAGATTTCATCTTGTGATACGTTCGGTTCGTGTCACGTATTTCGGATCTGCAAAAAGGACGAGAAGGGAAATGACTTAAGTGACAACACATACGAGGGCGAGAAATATTGTGTAGGATAACATCAAGTCAATCGCTAGAGAAATAAAATGTCAGGAATCGGAAAGAATTATTACGGAAGGGCACGAAGTTCGGCGGTCAAACAAATTGACAGGAGATATTTCTCTGTGAAGAGAAAAATGGGGACTGAAATGTTTCATTTTTGGCAGAACATTTCAAGGGTTTATGTGGGATTTTAGAATCCTTAGTATCGCATTTTGACAGTATGGTGTCAAATAAAGCGACGGAAATTGTGATCACAATCTCGGGATTAGGTTATTATTTGTTCTTTTCTTTTTATGAATGTTTTTTAGGTAGTAATGTAATGATACAGAAATTATGTGCTTAAATTGCTCAGATCAATTTTGTTGTATTGATTTGTCTCAAAGTTCGAACCATACACACATTCACTTCTCCCTCTTGATCTGGTTCGGTAAAAGTTCCTTTGATATCTGAATGAGTTTAAATTTGCAATCGTAATTACCATCTAAATCTCAGGCCGGGTAACTGATCGAAAATTAGGTTTTAAACTCGTATAAATTATGAATAAATAACAAACTCGTTTACTTTACTAGCTGCTTTAACAATAGTTAAAGGTAAGAAATTTTTAATGTATTGTGTTTGGCTTGTAAATATACCTTAATATCAATTCAATTGATTTTTAACTGAAAAGGCCCAATTAAAGGTATATCTCTAATCGGAGAGTCTAGTCTTTATATTGCGCAAATTTCATCCTTCGATTTTTACACCGAAACTGTAGAATTTTTGATATTATGAAAAAATTGCACTCGCGCAATAGTCTCTGCGATATTTGATTTAATAATGTTTATGAGCTAGTTTCGGTAAATCGTATCTTTTTTATAGAACGAGAGCATATAATAATAACACAGGTGGTATTATGAAATGGTGACATTGATGACGTCATATCCAATGAAGTCAAAAAAATGGATGATCTGTATGTTGTGCCTAGTTTGAAGTGTAGAAAGTAATGTAATTGCATATCGCTTTGCACAATTGACGAAGAAGAATTTTGAAAGCTTACTTCATCTATGCTTTCTTGATCACTTCTCTACCAAAACTGACTCTAATTCGTATTGCAGCCTCAGATTGATTTTCCTTACAAATATTAGAATTACGCAACTAAAAGAATATATACAGCAATAAGAGTGCTGAATGAATTTCAACGAAGTGGTGAACATCTGTAGTTTCCTTGCTTGTCAACATTACCTACTTACTAATGATGGCGCTACAGCCCAAATCGCGCCTTGGCCTCCTGAATGCTTCGCCTCCATCCATCTCGATTCAGTGATCGATTCCTCCAGTTTGAAAATATTAGCAATGATTTGCTGTTTGCGTCAATCGGATCCTCTCAGTGCTTCTGTGGTTCTCTCACCTCCTCAAACCCCCCCATACAAATGTATGGTCTTAAGAATATAAAATACACCGAGAATTTCATAGAATTCACTTCGTCCATGAACTAACATTCTATACAGCAAAATTTTGAAGGTTATCGAGCAATCAATTCAAAAATTAATGACACGTAACAATCACGAATAATTCAATAAAACACTATCCATTGCAATACAAACCCAAACTTGCTTATATAAACGAATGAAATATTGATTTTATGTACCGGAGTTATTGATCGTAATCGCAGTTAAGTGTTAAATAATTGGTAACAGCCCTGCCCTGGAACCCCCTTTCACATAGTTTTCTCTATCCACCCTATCCTGCATATTTTCTTCCCACCTATCCTCAACTTGTCCCAAGAATAATAAAGTTGCGCCCGACTTGTTGGCAGATTTTTATACTCTAGATGAAATCTGAGAGCGTATTGTGTTTGCCTTACCGTTTGTAACTCTAAGAAATAACGCTTGCACAGCGCCGCCAAGGGTACAGAAATATTTGTTGTCGCTTAAAAACCTCGATTCCGAGTGACCGTCTGTCCGTCTGTCTGTCTGTCTGTATGTCCGTCTGTACGTCTGTCCGTCTGTGCGTTTGTCTACAGCATAACTCTCGAAAGCTTTGAGCTATAGTGCTAAAAATTTTTGTGTGTCATTTTTAGCAAAAAGTTACTTTAAGTTCGTGAATGGGCTACATCCCCCCACTCCTTCTACCCCCTCCCATACAAATTTCATAAAATTTCGAAATATTAAGAAATTGATTTTTCCTTGAAACTATTTAGGCTATTGACTTGAAATTTAGGTCAAAGTACTATGATATAGATGTCATTAATATCACGGAATATTGACCCGATCCCCTTACTCCTTCTTCCCCCTCCCATATAAATGGACAGTTTTGAAAAATACACATTTTCGATTTTCATTGAAATTAGTAAAGCTGAAAAGACGAAAATAATTATTAACTTCACCTCACTCCTTCTACCCCCTCCAATACAAATTTCACGAAATTTTGAAATTTAAATTAAATTATTTTTCTTCGAAACTATTAAAGCTATCAACTGTATATTATGTATAAAGTATACAAATAGAAATATTAATAATGCATGTTTTGATCCATACGCTCCTTCTACCCCCTCCCATACAAATGCATAATTTTTCTTAAATGCATTTTATCGATTTCCATTCAAACTAGAACAAGTACAAACTGCAAATTTTGCCAGAATTTGTTTTACCTGTTGAACTCACATTTTTTTAAGCCCGACCAAAGCGATGCGAATTATGCATGGGTCACCATGAGGGAGCTTATTCTGCGGAGTGCCAGGGCGATTTCTCTACTCTGTACGCATTTTTTTCACTTTCCGGGATTTATCTGGGAACAAGGAAAGAAATAAACTGCCAACAAGTCAGGCGGAGCTTTATTATTATTGAAAATGTATGAAAAGTCAATATGCAGGTTAGAGAGGATTAAGAAGACTATGTGAATGGTGGTTCTAGGGTAGGGCTGATATGAATTATTTAACACTTAGCTACGATTACGAGCAATAGCTCCAGTACATACTTTTAACTAAAGCAAGTGATTTTTTTTTACAGAACAACTTGTGTTATAGGCAATTTCGACCATTATGTGCAATGCACAAAGACAGTCATGGAGGGAAGAAATAATGGGATTAGGAAGGTAGGGAAGGAGAGTGAGAACGACTGAAACGAGTGGTGAAGCTCGTATATTTTTCAGTTGTATTGGCTCCTATTGACAAATATTTGCAGATGTTATGGGGAACTGAAACACCTACCGAGTACATAGATCTTCTAGAAGTGTTTCACTTTTACATCGTTTGCTCATTTTATTTCGAATAATTTTCATTGCCAGTAGCTACTGAAAAATTAGTGCTTAAAAAATCTTACTGCTTGGAGTGGGAATCGAACCAACGACCTATTGACTGCGAAGCAATTTCGCTACCAACTACGCCAAGTAGTGATTTAAATTCATTATTGTGAAGATATTGGGCATGCAAACATAAACAAAACTTTTTTTTTTTAGAAAAAAAAGCGTATTAAATGAAAAGATTCAATACTTGGATTTTATTTTTCTTTACAATCTTTCAATAACATAATCCTTTTTCCAGCGTTTAGGTAAGTTTTTAATCCCTTGTTCATAAAACGAGATGGGTTAGTCATCCAGCTAGTTGCGTACGAATATTTCAACCTCTGGATCATCTTCAAAAGCCCTTGGGCGGACCAAAAAATGGAAGTGACAAGGTGACAAATCAGGACTGTATAAATATAATCCAAGGGTGTTCAGTGGATTTCCGCCAGTTTGTTTCTCGTTCATGCATGTGGACGGGAGTTATCGTGGAGAAGAATGATGTCATGGATAGATTGTCCGCTCCTTTCAACACTTATTCCAACTTTTGAGAAGTCGATTGATGCCGATCAGATTCATTGATTACTCTAGCCACACGAATATTTTCCTCCATAGCGCTGGTCCTAGGCCGTCGATCATGGGATTTAGTTTTGGCTGTTTTCTGCGGATTTTTCGATCCAATCAAACAATAAAGATAGCTCACCAAACTGAGAAGGAAGCCTTCTAAAAATTCCACTAGGTTTAATGCCCTAGATGAAAAGAAATTTAATTATGATACGTTGTGCAACAGACGGTTTGACCTCAGCCTCACTCATTGTGCTACTAGTCTTTGTCATGATCTGGCTAGCTAAGCGAAGGGATTATCCACTCTCACATTATCAGCACCCCCAGAACAAAAGTCTCGTTAATATTTGAGTGCCCTTCGTATTATACATATATAAACGAATGGTAAATAATTAATTAACTTACTATTTTTTCAAGAAATACCAATAATTTTGCCATTCGCAGCCCTTGGTTCCTGTAGAAGAACCACATGAAATTCCTCCTATGCAAAACTCCATGTCAATACATCCATGGTCGCTGCTGCACGGTGGAGATTCGCTTGAATAACTTTAAGGTTATTCAGGCTTTTGGTTATCTGCTATGGCTGGCCGCTTCTGACCTCTCTGACCTTCGTACTTTTTCATGACCTAATAATTAACCTCTACAGTCAGTTGTTTCGTTTATCACCTCTTTTACGGTATTAGCCACTGCTTTTGATACCTTGGGGGTGACACTGATCCCTATTTTTGGTTTATTATGTTTTGCTTCAATTAAGTAATTACACACGAGCTTATTCCTAAGCCTTACTCCTCTAGCGTTGTATTTTATAGAGGTCACATATGATGACCAAAGTACCAAAGACTATAAATAATATAAGATTTGGAAAAAACTATTACCAATTGAAATATGTTGAGATTGTTTTAAAAAGGTTTCAAATACCTAAAGCTCATGATCCCGCTACCAGCACGCCCATATCTCACAACCAAGCGATTTACTCGACGACCGTCGCTTTGGGTATTTGAAACTTTTTCGATCAATCTCAACGCATCTCATGGGTAAAATTTCTTCCATAGGCTTGGGGCATCTTATATTATTGATCGTATTTGATAGTACGTACACTTGCGAATCTCTTTAAGGATAACTCCGCTTGTAACCATTGAATTCTCGAGATCTGTCCTAATTTCAAGAGGACCAATGCTGTGATTGGATATGGAACCGACAGCTAGCTGTACAAGCTCAATCCCTTCTTCCACATCTGCCAAAGGATATCGAGTCGACGGCAAGCTTTTCGACTTTATTCTTATCTGGATGGGATACGGAGCCGATAGCAAGCTGTTCGAATTGTTCCACCCTATCTGTAGATCTTTTGGCACTACCCAGTTTGCACCACGAGGAGGCGATCTACACAACATACAAATAATATTGTTTACTAAAAAGTAATAAAGCTAGGGTGTAGTGGGTAGCGTGTTGGTCTACAATGCGAAGGTCGTGAGCTCGAATCCCGGTTGTCGTCTAATACCAGAACACTGTCTGCTTGGGTATACATGGGTCACCTCAATCTACGAAAATGAATAATTCGAAGATAGAGGGTTGTACGAAGGTCTAACAGCCCTTTCACAATAAATAATGAAAAATGTTAAGTAACCTGAAAGTAAAGAGGCCAAGGCCCGATTTGGACTGTGCCATTGTAGAATGTAGAAAAAATAATAAGCCTGGAACACAAGTAATCCAAAAATTTGGATACCTATTTACTATTCGTGGCTATTCAATATGTAAATGAATGGTAAATAATTATTGAGCAATACGCAGTATTTCAACTCCGCCTAAAGATAGTCTCAAGCCTAGTTTTAAAAAAGAGGAGAGAAGTAGACATCCTGAATGGCCAGAAACACCAGTATGTCTCAGGACTTAAGCTAAGAATGGATATAGTTGGACTTGCAACCCGACATAGTTGAGAGAACTCCAAAACCTTTTTTCAGCTGTAATGGCCCAACCGTGTCTGTGCGGTTAAGTACACAGACCAGGTCCTCCAGGTTGAGCTTTGGGAGTTGGGCTAGCAACCAGCCCCAACAAAAAAAATTGTTACGGAACCCAATGCTTCGCTCTAGATTGGACAGAATCAACGAAATCGAACGGGGGAACGAAAAATTAACCACTTTTTTAGAACCTGGATTGTACGGTCCTTTTTCAAACCAGAAGCTCTGAAATCACTCCTGGAACAAGTTGATAAACTCCACATTAATGTTGTTGCACTCCAGCAAACTAAATGGCTTGGCAGCGAAATAACTGACATGATGTCGCATACAATCTTTAAAAGTATAAAACCATCGGAAGGCCGTGAGTCGTCGTTATCGTCACCAAATATTTAAACAGCATATCACCAACTTCAAACCCATCAAAGAAAAATTGTGTTCACTTTGCATAAAGACAACTTTTCAATATGTGGACCACTAATGTTCATGCCTCAACGGAAGATAAGGACGAGGCAATTAAGTATGAGTTTTATAGTCACCATGGAACAACTTATAGCTTATTGGTCTCAAATAACATTAGATCATATTAGGGGACTTCAACGCGAGCGATGGAAGGGGAGGGAGATGGGACAAATGGAGCAACAACTAGAAGGTACAGTCTCCACGACATTAGCAAAGACAACGGCTAACATATAGTTGACTTCGCCTGCAGGATAATCATCTTCGTAAGATCATGTCTCCCGCATCGAAACATTCACTTCAGCGCTACCCGTTGGACAGATGTATAATCAGATAGCCTACGTTCTTATAGACAAAATGGCAGGCTTCATCGTCATGAACGTAAACCTTCAGAGGTTCTAATTGCTACTCAGACGATTATTTGGTCAAGGCTTCATTCCGATAGCAAAAAGCGGACCAGCAATAGCCAACCACCACGAAATGCCAATTGAGCAATTTTGGCTCTCCATCAAAAATTGTATTAAGTCCGTTGAAAACGAGGTTATGGGCCAGCAGATCCGAAGAAAGGAGAATGATTGCATCGCTGATGCAAGCCGAGATATATTATACAAAGAGAATGCTGCTTACAAACTATTTACTATGTGACTAACGAGAATCAAGACAGACAAATTTGACGAGGTTAGACGATTTGCGAACAAAATCCGCATGAAAAAAGAAAAGGACGTACGAATATCTCAATGACGAATCGTGCAAAATGGATGAAAATTTCAAATCTAGTAGCATTAGAGCGACTTAGGCTCTAGCTAAAAAGCAGGCATCAGGATTCCAACCTAAAACCAGCCTTTATAAGGACACTGAAGGAAGCCTAATTAAAGACACGGAAGAGATAAAAACGAGATGGGGCAAAATTTCCAACAATTGCTTTATTCATCATCGACTACTACTGTAAATAACCACGTGACCGAGGCTCCTTCTGAAGAGCAGTTGACTGCGTTGCTAGGAAATTTCACATCATGGTCTCGCCAATGTGTGCACATGGAACAATACCTGATGTTTGGCGTTAAAAGCAATATACGCCATCAGATCATAGAGTCCTGGATAGGCCTATGCCGATAATATGATTTGAGAATACCATGGTGGACTTAGTGCCGGACGATCAACTATAGATCACATATTCACAGTGAAACAAGTGCTTGAATCAAACATCAACGTGCACCAGATAGTCGTAGACTTTAAGCAAACATACGACAGTATCGATAGGACTGATCTGTACAACATAATGCTGGAATTAGGAATACCAGCAAAACACATCCAACTCTCCAGGCTGAAGCAAGAAGATGGCGTATGAAACTTCCCGTTGACATCAGAACGATGATATTGTTTATATCATCGCAGATAGTAACTTATGAAGACGATATAAACATAATAGTGAGATCGCAACTGGACATGCGCACCCAGAAGTATCTACTCTATTCAACCTTCACGTGCGTCACGTGCAGCGAATGGACAGAGAAATACCCAACATGGTGGACGCGGTCATTGGACTGAGAAAACTGGAGACGAAGCTTACAGAATGCCAAGGATCATTTTGGGCTGTAGTGCCATTGATCATGATGACGTTTTATTTTTTTTAATTTGACACACAATGTTCTAAAATGTCTCTTTTTGTAGAAGCAAAAAGTTTTTCATATTTTCATATATTAATCGGTTAAAAAATAACCAACATTTTTAAAGTGTACCTCGAAAATGAAATAAAATTAACAAATTGAAAAGTTTATAACATTGATCACTCTCAATCACCTTGATTGACGCAAACATTCGTTATTTTGAATTCCATCGAAACTGTTCAGCCCACCACAGACATCTACTACAGCCTTCAGTGAAACTCTTACCTAAATTATTACCGATATAGCTTTACCGTCTCAAAAAATTTCAAATTATTAGCAGTATTGGATTTGGAGATATCAACGGTTTAAGATTATAAAAGATGCATCATTTCTGCATTGCCTTCCATTTCCACCCACTACTATTAAATTCAAATCTTTTATTTTTATCGTATTCCGCTATTATACGAGTAACTTAATATATGCTTCTAACTTAGACGAGATATTAATTTTTAAGTGATGGCATCATAAGGCATTCACTCAGCCACTTTTATAAAACGCATTACCCAATAAAATTCTAAATTGATGCATTAACAATTGCCAATATTTGAAACATGCTCGTACTTCAGTTATCACTGGATATCTAAATTCGCTATTCCCAGACAAATAACTTTATTCGGTGAAATCTTCCATATCCGAATCCGAGCGGACGCAAGATTGAAGTCATTTCTTATTCCCCTTGGCTTCGCAGCCCCGTATACAACAATCCGATCTGAATTCGAGTCGTAACAAATTGCCCTTTTTATCTCGAACATATGTTACACTATGCTCCTCGGAATGGTCCATTTATATATTTATGGCCAATGATCCTGAATCCCCCTTTCCCACATGGACAATTTTTGCACCCTATTTGCCCATTCATGTCTTCATGTTCGGACAACACAGAAAGGAATAAAGAGAGAGAGAGAGAAAGTCGAGCCGACCGACCGGCTTCAAGGAAAATCTCGATATCGTACGATTCCGTACTCTGTTCGGTATTTAAATTTTTATTGCGGAATTGCAAGGAGCGAGCAAATCCGGACATCGGATAAAGCGTTTCATTTATTTTCGGCTCTCTGTGAATCATTTCTGAAGCGACGAAAACGCTTTGCCCCGAAATCAATTATCTTAAAGCTTGCCATAGCCTTACACTTCGCTGGGCTTGTGCTTCGAATCTGGTACAGAGCGAGGCGCATAAAAGGAAATCAATTTGTCGTTTATATTATTTTTGTTCATTTCGTCCTGAAGAAGCACCAAAAAAAAAAAAATTTCGTATTTTAAGCTTGGCGTTAAGCTGTTATAGATTTTTTTCCACCATCGCCTTCCATCCTACCCAGCGTCCTATTTAATTGTCCATTTTCTTTTATTCGATCCGTCGCACAAGTTTTCGGCAGTCTGCAGCAATTGTCGCTGCAATAAGCTTCATGACTTGGTCGAGATGATGGTGGTGGTTAATGATTGGTTCGGGGGATGGGATTTTGCATAAAGACGAACGACCAAAGTGCTATCAATTTTCGGTGTTATTTCGGCATTAAGGGATTAAGTTCAATGATACTAAGTGGAAGGAGACGATGGATTTGAAGATGAGATCAATGGAGAGGGAAGTCGGATATCGCTAGGTTTTATTTTTTTTTGTGAATATAGGTAGTATTGAAATGACTTTGATTTAGGACGTTGAGTTTCGATCTGAATGTGAATTACCTCAGAAATTTAAATATTTTTCTAGATTCTCATTTCTATAGATGATATTCTAATTTTTCGCTGAGAAAATTTTGCAAATATTGTTTATCACCATAATGTTATGTTGTCAAACCAACTTATTAATAAATGCCAAAGAAAATTCACTATGCAGAAGGAACACATCACGATATTACCCAAGAAACATGATGTTCTGTGATGATTTTATCAAATTTCCCTCAATAATATTATCATGTAGGACTGCACTCAACAGGGCACCCATTGAAAGGGAAAATTTTTAACCATGCAGACTAAAATAAAAACCGCTTAATTTTTACAATTAACAAAGCTCAAATTGAAAAACAAAAAAAAATGTATATACATATATTATAGTTTTAGTTACATCTTGATAAGCTTCAGTTTCGAACAGTGCCCAATATTTCATACCAACTCATACTTTCAGTTTCTTTGCAGCATAATAAAATTCAACCCATTTCAAATTTCTTTTTCTTTCCAATATTTTCAGCCCTGCCTACACGGAATGGTAAAGCAAATTCCCTTTCGACGTAATGTTTCAATAAGTCAAAATCGATTACCGCTTTATTAGAAATTTATGATCCAATTGATTGACTGTAGACTTTTTCTTTTCACAAGGAAAAAGTTCATCGTCGAAGCAACGAATCTTTGAAATATACGAGAATAAAAAATTCACGAAAATATCTCAACTCCTCTGAGGAGTAAAGTTTATTTATTGTAGTTGTCATGTGAAAAGTTAACTATTTTGAAAGTTTTTACCGAAGAGAATTTATGATAATAGGAATAATTTTCGAAAAACTTCATTATTTATTCTAGAATTCATCAATACATACCATACACGATTACTTACAATAACATTATGATTACAAAGAAACACTTTTTTAAGACTTGACCTTTTTTAAGCAAAACTAAGATGTATGCTATTATAACTAGTGCTCAGAAGTCCGTGAAAATTATCGCAATGAGCGTAATTAGTTCGATGGAATGAAATGTCGAGATGTATGGAGTTTATTGAGAATTAGCAATCCTCCGCGACTTCGTCCGCGTAAGAATCGCAAAAAAAGAAATTTTTGAGAATGTACTTAGCAATACATTATGTGCGATATGTAATCTGTTTACTTTAATGGCTCTTTGAACACAATGCTTTGTATTTTGTTGGAATCAGAACCATAAATTATGAAGAATGAAACATTGATACTCTCATTTCGCAAATTTTCAAGTTTCTACCTTAAAATTTCACTAAAAAAATTTTCAGCTTATGTGTTTTTTTCAAATGCACATGAAACATTTTGTGCACGTTAGACCGGAGGGTCGGTTTATAACAACTATGGAAAAAGTTATTACTGTTTTTCTACGTATATCAAATAGATGTATCGACATGCAAAATTTAAACTTTGTATCTTTCACCAGAGCCCTAAAAACTCACTCAAAATTTTCGACATTTTTGCTTACACCCTCCTTCCCCTTACGTCTCCAAACTTAAAATTTTTACCAAAATTAACGACTAGGTAGTTCTACAATCTGACAAATTTTCGATTTAATATCTGGACTCTGGTTTGAGATATAAGGATTTGTAATTTTTTATATTTTTTTCGTATTTTGCAAGTGTAGCTTAATAAATGCTTTAAGTTTCAATTACATAGCTAAAGAGATAGTCGAGATATTCATTTTTAAGTGTTTTTCCCTCCACACCACTGACTTTCACCCTTTCAATCATTAGCCACTCTCTAAGCTAGTTCCAGTGGAAATATATGCCACCTTAATGATCCCAAAATATGAATTTTTTACGATAAGTAATTTCGAAGTTATAATCATTTGAAAAAAAAAATCGGACGACAATTTGTTTTTAGTTCCCCCCCCCTTTTCGGACGCCAATGGATAAAAGAATTAAATTATTTTTTAAGTTTGTCCTATAACACTCTCTATATCCCTACTGATTTTCAACTTTCTATCTGCATTCGTGGTGGAGATATTAGAAAGTGTAGTCGTGGAGTCTTTCCCTCTCCCCTCCTCCCCCTTTCACCTAACACACTCTAAAATTTGAAAAATAGAGCTCATTATCCAATTAACAATCCATACAGAAACGAACATTCTACCTTTAACTGTCTCGGAGATATAGGGGGGGGGGGGGGGACACCTAAAAATTAATATCTCAACTATCTCTTAAGCTATGTAATTGAAACTTAAAACGTATATTAAGCTATACTAGGCAAATACAAAAAAATATAACATGTTGAAATAATAGTAGTGGGTGGAAATGGGGAGCATTTCAGAAATGGCGCACTTTTCAAAATTATAAATCCTTATATCTCAAAAAGAGTATAGATATTAAATCAAAACATAAAAGAATTATGATTGGGCATAAAGCCCAATCATATGATACTCTAGATGAAATGAGAAAGAGTTCAATGTACCGGAAAATATGTCACCACCAATTCTTTTAAATAATTAATAGTGACTTTTATATGGGAGGTGGTAGAAGCTGAAGAGGAAGGTTTGTAATTTTTGGATATGACACTTAATGCGGTATACAAAATATTTCGTATTGAATTTAAGATTTGTAACTTTTTTTATTTTCAATTGGACATAGTTCTCCTGAAATTGAGGCATTTGTATGGAAGGTGGTAGAGGAAGTGGAGCGCTTAAGATGATTTTGAAACTGCTTATCATTATCCTTATCACCACGCTTTGATTTAATTTCAAATTCGATAGTTCTAATATATTCGAAGGAGAAATGCTTTTCTTTAATTTATAATACAGATATTTGTATGGGAGGAGGTAGAAGGAGTGAGGAGGAGCTTATAATTTTTTTTGGCATTTATTGCAATTATTAAAAAACAAATTCTGGCAAAATTTTAACTTTATACTTTTTCTAGTTTTAATGGAAATCGATATAATGCACTTAACAAAAATTATACATTTGTATGGGAGGGGGTAGAAGTAGTGTACGGATCAAAACAAATTTTTTACTCGTTATTGATATTTCTATTTTTATACCTTAGGAAAAATATCAAGTTGATAGCCTCAACAGTTTCGAAGAAAAATAATTTAATTTAAATTTAAAAATTTCGTGAAATTCGTATGGGAGGGGGTAGAAGGAGTGAGGTGAAGTTGATAATTTTTTCAAAGTTGATTGAAATTATAATAAAATTGACTCTGGCAAAAATTCGTTTTTATAAATTTGCTAGTTTCAATGAAAATCGAAAAACTGCATTTTTCATAACTATGCATTTGTATGGGAGGGGGTAGAAGGAGTGACGATATCGGATCAATATTCAATCATATAAATGACATCTATACCATAATACTTTAAGCCAAATTTCAAATCGATAGCTTAAATAGTTTCAGAGAAAAATCAATTTCTGAAAATTTAGGAATTTCGTGAAATTTGAATGGGAGGAGGTAGAAGGAGTGGGGGGATGTGGCCCGTTCACGAACTTAAAATTAATTTTTTGCTAAAAATGACACGCAACAAATTTCAGCACGATAGCTTAAAGTGTTCGAGAGTTATGCTGTAGACAGACGGACAGACAGCAACTCGGAATCGAAATTTTCGAGTGACAACAAATATTTCTGTACGCTTAGCGGCTCTGTGCGAGCATTATTTCTTAGCGTTACAAACGGTAAGGCAAACACAATATACTCTCAGATTTCATCTAGTGTATAAAAATTTGTCAAATTGTAGAACTACATAGTGGTTAATTTTGGTAAAAATTTTAAGTTGGGAGGTGTAAGGGGAAAGAGGTGGTAAGCAAAAATGTCGAAAATTTTGAATCATTTTTTTATGGCTCTGGGAAAAGATACAAAGTTTTAATTTTGCATGTGGATACGTCTATTTTATGTACATACAAAAATAATAATAACTTCATCCATAATTGTTATAAACCGACCCCCCCGATCTAACGTGCATAAGGTGTTTCATGTGCATTGAAAAAAACACATAAACTGAAAATTTTTGAGTGAAATTTTAAGGTAGAAACTTGAAAATTTGCGAAATGCATTTCAAAAAATCCCTAAATATAGGAAATATTAACTGGTAAACCTTTAAAACTTCTACCCCCTCCTATACAAAATTATTTTTTCGACCATTTTCAGGAAATCAATTTTCACCTAACTATTAAAAGCTATCATTTTGAAATTTTGCACAAAAACTTTTAAGAATAGTTGAAATAAAATTACGTCACAAGTTTTGAGATCGCGCTTGTCCTTCTACCCTCTCCCACACAAAGTATGATTAAGAAATTAATTATCACCTAACTATTAAGGGCTATCAATTTAAAATTCTGCACAAAAACTTTTAAAAATAGTTGAAATAAAATTACGTCACAAGTTTTGAAATCGCGCCTGTCCTTCTACCCCCTCCCATACAAAAGTATGATTTCGACCATTATTAAGAAATCAATTATCACCTAACTATTTAAAGCTATCAATTTGAAATTTTGCATAAGAACTTACATAAATAGTTGAAATGAAATTACGTTAAAATTTTTGAAATTACGCTTCTACTCCCTCCCATACAAAACTATGATTTCGACCAATTTCATTAAATCAATTAATAACCAACAAACTAAAAGCTATGAACTTGAAATTTTGTACAAGCACCTTACAAGAGAAACGAAATAAAACCGCGTATCAAATTTTACGATTCCTCTACTTTCTCTACCCCCTCCCATACAAATGTTTGGTTTCGTGAATGTAAAATACACCGAATTTTATGAAAATTCTTTGCAACTTCGTCTATGAAACTGATATTATATACAGAGAATGTTGGATGTGATTCAAGCAATCAATTAAAAAACTATTAACATCCACCCACCCTTACTATCACCCCTCACAACTCCCCTCATAAGAACTCAAACTTGCATAAATAAACGAACGACTACTGCCTTGCTAAAGAACCCCCTTTCGCTTAGTCTTCCCGAACCACTCTAACCAGCATATTGACTTTCCACGCATCTGCAACTTGTCTTAAGAATAATAAAGTTTCGCGTGACTTGTTGGCAGTTCATTTTTTTTTGTGTCGATCACAATACTTCACTTTAATTTTTTGGTCACCTCAATCTACGAAAATGAAAAATTTCGTAGAAAGAGGGTTGTGCGAAGGGCTGACAACCCTTCCACAATAAGTAATGAAAAATGTCAAGGAACCTGAATGTCTGGAGGCCAAGGTCCGATTTGGGCTGTAGCGCCATTGTAGAAGTAGAATACTTTATTATTAGAACAATAAAGTAATATTTGGTTGAAATTAAAAGATGTAAAAAATTATGACATGGTAAAATAATTAAGTGTAATAAAAGAATTTCATGTTAAGTTAAATGAAATCAGAAATGCGATTGAGGAAAATGGTGTAAGAGCTTAAGGGTCAATGTTTTATTCAGCAGAATGTTAAGTACAGCGCAGTTTACAAGTTATTTTAATCAAAATCTGAGCCCACCGAAATCGGTGAATTCGACGCAATACTCTGAACCATACTGGCATCAAATTTTGGTCTTTCCGATTTGTAATTAAGAGCTGCCAACAAGTCGGGCGCAACTTTATTATTCTTGGGAGAAGTTGAGGATACGTGAGAAGTTAATATGTAGATTAGGGTGGATTGAAAATGCTATATGAATGGGGTTATAGGGCCGGGCTGTTTTCAATTATTTAACACGTAACTGCGATTACAACAATAGCTCTAGTACATAAAATCAATATTTCATTTCGTTTATATATGTGTGTTTGGGTTTGTTTGGGTTTATTTGGGTGTGGGGAGGGAGGAGGAAGCGATAGAAAGGATGGTTACATGTCAATCATTTTTTAATTGATGGTTCGAATCGCGCTCAAATTTCGCTGTACAATAAATTCTTTGAAATTCTCGGTGTATTTTATATTCTTAAAACCATATATTTGTATGGGAGGGGAGTAGCAAAATTTGTGATGCAGTCTTGTTAAGTTTCTTTTGAAAGGTTCGTAGAAAATTTAAAATTCGTAGCTTTTGGTTTGTTGTAAATTAGTTGATTTATTGAAATTGGTCCAAATCATATTTTTGCATGGGATAGGGTGTAAGGGCAAAGAGAATTCCAAAACTTTTGTTGCATTTTTATTTGAAATATGTTTAGAAGTGTTTGTACAAAATTTCAAGTTGTTAGCTTTTAAAAATTTGGTGTTAATTAGTTGCTTAAGAATGGTAGGAATAATACTTTTGTATGGGAGTGGGTTTTTGGACGTATCCAAATAGTTAATATCTTAAGCTTTGAAACAATTTTTTAAATGAATTTTGTAAATTTTAAAGTTTGTAGCATGGAATTTCACTCAAAAATTTGTTCAATACACTTTAAACTCCTAATGCAGGTTATTGCTCCCTTTTGGTGGACAACCGTTTTGGTTCAATTTAATATTTATATCAACTGGATGCATACACGTGCAAAATTGTATCTTTTACCAGAACCCAAAAATAATTAGTGAAAATTTTCGACATTTTGGCCCACTAACTCGTTCCCATTACACTCCCCATCTCAACATACATACATTTAAAATTCATCGAGGTAAAAATTTGAACTTAATCCTTAATTAGCATTATTATTAATATCAGAAAAAAACTTAACCGAGTAGCTTCACTCCTTCTTCCCCATCCCATAAAATGAGACACATTCCACGACTATACAATAATTCGATTTTCTTGAAAAGTGTGAATGATACAGATCTGAAATTTAAAGTATATCAATTGCATGATAGTTATAGTTGTTTCTCGAAAAATCACCAAAAACCCCACACTCCTTCTACCACCTCCCATACAAATTGCACAATTTCATTAAATTCAATGCACTAAGTTTCTCAGTACCTACTCAATTTTTGAAGTTTAAATCTGGTACACAACATTTTTATAGCTACTCTAGCATGATGTGAAACAAATAAGTTCAGTGCTGTCACCCCTTCTACCACTCCCCATACAAAATTTCTTAACACCGCAAAAATTTCGATTTCATCTATACATAGTATCGTATGATTGAGCTTTACGCACAATCGTAGTCCTGTTATGTTTTTAAGCTTAATGTTATTTTATTTGTTTTATTTTTTTTTAAATTACACCAGCTACAATTATTCATATGTTCTTAACGCTTTTCAACACGTATATGATCTCGAATCACGGGTTTGATTTGATCACGAGCCTGTCCCATAAAAACGGTAGTATCATGCTTTCATTCTTTATAAGTTATGGTTCTGATTCCAACAATATACAAACCATTTTCTTCAAAGAGCCATTAAAATAAGCAGATTATATACCCCACATAATGTAATACTAACTACACTCTCAAAAATTGCTTATTATTGCTATTTTTACGCGGACGAAGTCGCGGGCGTTTGCTAGTTTATAATAATAAATACGAGAGGAGGAAGAAGGAGTGAAACGAAGCTGATAATTTTTTTAGCATTAATTTTAATTATTAAGAGACAAATTGTGGTAAAATTTTTAGTTTGTGCCTTTTCTAGTTTTAATCGAAATTTAAATAATGCATTTAACAAAATTATCAATTACTATGGGAGGGGGTAGGAGGAGTAATAGAAAACAAAATTTTTCGTCATAAATGATATTTTTATTGTTATACTTTCTACGAAATTTCAAGTTGATAGCTTTGACAGTTTCGAAGAAAAATGATGAAATTAAAATTTCAAAATGTTTTGAAATTTGTATGGGAGAGAGTAGAAGGAGTCAGGTGAAGTTGATAATTTTTTCAAAACTGATTGTAATTATAATAAAATTAATTGTGGTAAAAATTCGTCTTTTCAGCTTCACTAGTTTCAAAGAAAATCGAAAATATCAATTTTTCAAAATTGTGCATTTGTATGAGAAGGAATTTTAGGAGTGAGGGGATCGAATCAATATTTTGTTATGTTAATGATATATATATCGCTATTTTTTGATCCAAATTTGAAATCGATAGCTTAAATAGTTTTTAAAAAAAAAATCAATTTCTTAAAATTTCAAAATTTCTTGAAATTTGTATGGAAGGGGTAGAAGGAGTGGGGGGATATAGTCCGTTTACGAACTTAAAGTGTATTTTTTGCTAAAAATGACATATAACAAGCACGATGGCTCAAAGCGTTCGAGAGCTATGTTATAGACAGACGGAAAGACGGTCACCCGGAATCTGAACCCTTGCCGGCTCTGTGCGAGCATTATTTCTTAGCGTTACAAACGTTATGGCAAATACAACATACTATCAGATTTCATCTAAAGTATAAATATGTTTTCTCAAAATGATGAAAATGAACTCTTGATCACTCTTGGTATATAAGAGCCGCTGGTCAGACTTTACTTTGTATAAGAAATTCGATACTTCACTGTTCACTTCTAGAACTGAAATTACATTATTGCTACCATCTTCAAACTTTCGTCTCATTCATAAAATATGATTATGTCAAACTAAAAACATTTTCAAAATGCCACGGCAAAAGTTTCGCTATTCTGTCGGAGGGGGCACGAACTTCCAAACGGCGGCACTATAAGGAAATTGAAACTGCTCCCAGACATCGCATCGGCATTATAATTCACGCTTGAATGCGTCCCGTTCCGTTCATCGTCGTCGTAAGATTTATGAGCGCAGGAAATTAATTTTGCCTAATGATTTATAGTGAAAATATCACTAAAAAATGAAAAATCGTCCAAAAGTCGAAAAAACGATGAAGACCGAGAATGATGATAGCGAGTCATCATAAGGAAATTTTCGCGCATAATATTCGGACCACATTCACGACGTACCTTCCACCTTATAAGCATAATCTTCGCTATAACTAAGCTAACCGGGCACTAGTAAATTATTACAAATGGCCAAAGTTTTTCGGGCTCGGTTATAGCAAATAATGCAGTTTGTTCTGGGAAGAAGATAATGGCGGTTATTCTTACATGACCGTCGACAGCCGCTCGGGACGATATTACTATACGCTCGATACGCAAACAAAAGGTATTTGTTATCATTTGTGAACGATGTTTAATTAGAAATTACGAGTGAAATTACATTAGAAATTCGCTCTAATTGGGAGACAGTGGAAACCACCTTCATCCCCTTAAGTATTCTGCTGGACATTCAATTATTCGAAAGCCCAAACAATATCCTTGTCGGTGTTCATAAATTAGTAGTAGAACTCGACTGTCATTCTGTCTCCGGAATATGAAACGCATTTCCCAACAATTTCCCACTATGCGGTAGCCAGCAACAAACCGCCATACTAAGATTTACATTTCAAGGGGTGCACATAAATGCCTAGCCCGCTCTTTCTCTCGAATAATAGCTACGAGCTGTAGATGGCGTTTTGTCCAGTTCTAGTTGTCCCATGTGTTCCACTTGTAGTCCATTTAACTAGAGAGGATTAATTTTCAGACCCCCACAATACTCGTAATATCTCGGAACGGTAATGGCTTTAGCATCTGTCTCGAAATACAATCATACAGCTTTAAGGCTAAGAGGGTCATTTAATCTTTTGGTCATATTCTTGAGAGAGAAAGTCCCAGGCTGGACAGGAAAAAAAAAGAAGAAGAAAGATATGAACCCAAGCATATCCTTACCTCCTTTAGAGGTAGTTAAAGAAAATCGGTTTCACACTTTAAATTCTTGGCTTCTAGCTCACCCCGTTACACACTCACATATTGCCGCAACCGCAAAAACCATTCAAGTGAGCCTTGAAATAATATCGGTTCGAGTTAATTCAAGAAGTAGTTCATTATCCCTGTCGAAAAGGTACAATAGAAGCCAAGAAGACACCCCGTGCAGTCACACTGGATAAACTTCGAACAATAACAGCAAAGTTTGACTCTGATAAGAGCTTTTGTTCTTAAGACAAACCTTTTTGGTGTGAATGCTTTTTAGCATCTGAATAATTCATTGTAGATTCGAGAAAGACAATGCGTGTCTGTGAAAGTCACATAAGTGAGAACATAGTTATGTGTATGACAGAATAGTTATGGTTAGTAGAAAGGTCTAGTTATTTGTTATTTAAAATACGCAGGCAATTTTCAATTATCAAGGCTATAAATAAATAAATCTAAACTCTACAGCAGATTTTCTTTTATGGAGATGGCGCAACAGTTCAAATCTTTTTATGGCGTTTCTTTCACTTTATTATTCTGATAATATAATATTATGATCGACTTGAAAAAACAAATTTGCTACTCTGAAATTTTGTGGTTCTATGAAATTCGGTGTATTTTATATTCTTTAAGCCATACATTTGGAAGGGGGAGCGGGTAGATGAGTTGATGAATTTGTTTGCACAATCTCAAGTTCGTAGCTTTTATTTTGTTTATTAAATTGGTCGAAATCATACTTTTGTATGGGAGGGCAAGCAAGGCCAAGAAAAATTAAAAATTTAAAAAACTTGTGATGCACTTTTGTTTTGAATTTGTTTTAAATGTTTTTAGAGATATTTGTACAAAATTTCAAGTTGATAGCTTTTAATAGTTTGGTGATGATTGATTCTTTAAAAAATGGGCGATAAAAATGTTTTGTGTGGGAGGGAGTAGAAGTTTTGAAGGTATTCGACCAGTGAAATTTATTCAAAAGAAATGCCTAAAAGTTTAATATATTAATTTTAAACATTTCTTTTGAATAAATTTCACAAATTTTAAAGTTTTTAGCTTAAAATTTCAATTAAAAATATTGAGCTTTTCAGTTTTTTTCAATACACATGCAACATTTCGTGCAAGTTTGAGCTCCCCTTCCGTACATAACAGTTCTGGTTCAAAGTATTATTTTTCCTTTATGTATGATAAGCTGATGTATGATCCAGCCAAATTTAAACTTTATATCTTTTAACAGAGCGCTAAAACAATTATTCAAAATTTTCAACATTTTGACCCACCACCTACCTGACAACAACCAACTTAAAAAAATTACTAAAATTAAAAGATATAGAGCTCTACAATCTGACACAAATTCAACTTAATACTTGCATTGAATTTTGAGATATTTTGACGTATAACGGTTTGAAATTTTGAAAAGTGGACCATTTTTGAAATTCTCCACATTTCCCCCACTACTATGTCTAAATGTTACATTTTCTTTTTTCATATTCCGCTAGTATAGCTTTAAGGCACAAGTTTTTTTTTTTAAATTACATAGCATGAGAGATAGTTGTGATATTAATTTTTAAGTGTTTTTCTTTGCACCCCTCTCACCCTGCACCTTAAAATTATTGGCCATCCTCTAAGCTGATTAGGGTCAATCTGTCATCTAATTTGTAATAATATATTAATTTTTTGTGATAAGTAATTCCGAAGATATTATATAATTAATTGAAAAAAAAAACAGACCGACTAATTATTTTTACTCCCCTTTTCAAACCACAAAGCTGAAAAATAGTTTAATTTTGTTATCCATTGAAGTCCGAAGAGGGGGGCTAAAACAAATTGTCAGTAGAACGTTATTTTCAAACGATTATATCTTCGGGATTCTTCTTCAATGGCACTACAGTCCAAATCAGGCCTTGGCCACCTGACGTTCAGGTTCCTTCACATTTTCTTTTTATTACTTATTGTGGATAGGTTGATAGCCCTTCGCACAACCCTCTATCTACGCATTTTTTATTTTCGTATATTGTGATAACCAAGGTATATCCAACCAGGCAGTGTGCAGGAGTTATACATATATTACGTCGGCCGGAATTTGAACTCACGACCTTCGCATTGTAAGACCAACATGCTACCCACTAAGCTAATCCCTCTTCACATTTTTCTTCCTGATCATTTTTTGGCTAGTACAGAAATTTCCATACTAGCAATGGTTTAATTGAAAGCCAGAGCTTGCGACTGAAAGCACCGGCTGGAAGCAATTGCATTAACGCATCTTTCCTTCGTATAGAAGTGGAACTTGCGCTCGCTGCGAGCGAAAATTTTACTGGTATTGGCCGGCGGTCTCGTTTTCTTGTACATACATGCGACTAAAAGCAATGAGAGGAAGGGTGGAAGCATTTGAATGCAACGCTAGTTTAGATTTTCTAAACTGAATAAAGGGCAAAACGTAAGGGAAGCATTGCTTCCCTTGCATCAATGGACACCACGCCACTTGCCAGTACGTGTAAGACGGAGGGCCTATCTCTTAAGCCATTCAAAACTTGGAGCATACATTGTGTCAATAAAGTATCGGGAATTTATAATTCAGCATACAGTACTATATCGTCGATGGGAATATCTATGATGGCTGGTGGTGCAACAATGTCGCTATATCAAGCTACAATATGACTAATGCCGATGCCAACTGTGGAGATCCAACAGCAGCCGCAACAGTATTTGATGCCATCGACGTAATCAATCCAGATGCCGACGTCGATGCAAGCTATGCCCCATATGCAAATATATCAACCGACACTCACGTGACTTGGCACCTTAGGATCCACAAACAGCGTATTCGAAGGGTCCTAGCGTTGCTAGCCAAACTATTTCCTTGACCACCGCAGCAACAGTATGCTTCCATGAACGTCCACTTCAGAATCTACACTTTATCAATATGCAGCGTATTCAAAGGGTCCTAGCGTTGCTGGCCAAACTGTTTCTTGGCCGCCGCAGCAACAGTATGCTTCCGTGAACACCTACCTCAGCATCCACATCTTATCAATTTGCAGCGTATTCGAAGGGTACTAGCATTGCTGGCCAAATTTTCCTGGCCGCTGCAGCAACAGTATGCTTCCATGAACGTTGCCGCAATGAGCAGCTGTCTCATGCAGAGAAGAACGCAAGGAGTAATGTCAACCTACGCTAATCCAGGCCACGCCCGTAGTGATGTTAATGATTTCTAGATGATATTTCTTAAAAGTCGTGTTGCTTGATAGTGCAGTACTAATTGGTTGGGAATTTGGTTTTCTCCTTCGTCCCCCTTTCCATCTCTAATCTGGAGAAATCTTTCTTCAACTGTATGGGTTGTGACGACACGACCCAACTCCGACTGAGTTGGCCAGAGTTGGGTGGTCACGAACAATTTGCCCATACATGTGTAGAATTATAGATGTACCCTCCTAAGAAGGTGGTTACACCTTCGACCTCTTTAACTGATGAAAGCATTCAAAAAGTGAAAGAAAATATTACATTTGGACAAAATAGTAGTGAAGGAAAATGCATTTCGAAAATGGTGCACTTTTCAAAATTTTAAACCGATATACCTCAAAATTTAAATCAGGTTTTGAGTTGAAATTTTGTCAAATTACAGAACTATGTGATGTATGGTTTTCGTAAATATTTTAAGATGGGGAACGAGATGGTGGGCCAGGTGGTAGAAGGAGTTTACGGATGTAAACGAAATTTTTCATCATCTATGATAATTCTACTATTAAGCTTTCAACAAAACTTCAAGTCGATAGCTTTGAAAGTTTCGAAGAAAAATAATTTAATTAAAATTTCAAACATTCGTGAAATTTGTATTGGAAGGGATGAAAGGAGTGAGGTGAAGTTGATGATTTTTTTAAAACTGATTGCAATTATAATGATATTAACACTGGCAAAAACTTGTTCATTTAGCATCTCTAGCTTGAATGAAAATCATATAAGTACACATTTGAAAATTGTGCATTTGTGAGGGAGGGGGTAGAAGCAGTATTTTGTGGTTTTAATGATATATACATTGTTATACTTTGACCCAAATTTCAAGTCGCTACCTTAAATAGTTTCGAAAAGAAATCAAATTCTTAAAATTTCGAAATTTCATGGTTTTTGCATGGAATGGGGGTAGAAGGAGTGGGGGGATGTAGCCCGTTTACGAACTTAAAGTTACTTTTTCGCTAAAAATGACACAGAACGAATTACAACACGATAACTCAAATCGTTCAGAGTTATATTGTTGAAAGACGGACAGACGGACAAACGGACAAACGATAAATCGGATTAAGGGTTTTTGTGCGACAACAAATATTTCTGTATCCTTAGCGACTCTGCGAGGAATATTTCTTGTAAAGCAAATACAATATTACAAAATTGCTAAGATGTAGCCTAGTGGGTAACTTGTTGGTCTATAATGCGAAGGTTGTGAGTTCAAATCCCGGTATACGCATAATTCCAGCACACTGCCTGCTTTGGGTATACGTTGGTCACCTCAATCTACGAAAACGACAAATTCGTGAATAGAGGGTTGTGCGAAGGTCTAACAACCCTTCCACAATAAATAATGAAAAATGTTAGGGAACTTGAAGGTGAGGAGGCCAAGGCCCGATTTGGGCTGTAGTGCCATTGTAGAAAAAAAAGGCAAACACAATATACTCTCAGATTTCATCTAGAGTATAAAAATACTTAAAAGTTTAAGATATTAACTAGTTGAATAACTTTTAAACTACTACCCCCTCTCATACGAAAGTATTTTTTCGACCATTTAAAAATGGGATAACTTTAAATATTAGGAAGTGTTTTGTTGCTCGTTTTTCTCGTAAAAGTCCACTCTTGTGTATAACTTTAAAGTGCTTGGTATTTCTCTTATGGCTGTGAACAATGTTCGCGTTTTAGGTGGAACTCTTGATTTTCATATAAATGACATTTACTATGTTTATACGGACATCAAACTTCACGAGTGAAACTTCAATCGCGCAGTAAAACTTCGTATAAACAGTGATTGAAACTAGAAGTTCACTCGCAATCTATATCCTGAGCAAGGAGAATATATAAAAAGGAGTGACTATGAGCATGCTTTGCCTTGTAAGCAAAATGGGAATGAATGTATTTCCCTCCCTTGCTACCGAAATGCTCGAAATTTTTCGAAAAAAATCGTTTCGCTATCTTTGTTTGACATACTTAAACCCAAAGTAACTATCTCTGTCCCGCGTTAAATTGTCCGTTGCTAAAGTACTTAGCTTAAACACAAACCAAAACTAATAAAAATTGAAAAAATAAAAATTTCTGAAATGAAACAGCAAACACTATTGTATTGAAAATTACTTTATTGCTGACTGAATATTAGCAACCAAGAAAGAATAGAAATTATTGTATTTTTTTTTGTAAAAGTTTGAAGCCAAGTTAAGCTTGGACACAATTTTCGAAAATTTTCGAATCAAAAAATATTCCCACATGAGACAGACTATCAGGTACTCCTTTTATATATCCTCCTTGATCCTGAGTGAAACAGTAGGTGAACTAACAGCCTACTATCCCAACACATGAATTCATTTTTCGTCACTATCCAACGTGTCAGGTATCATTTTTATGCAATTTCTAACACAAATTAATGAAATTTGCAATATGTTTTGAAATTACACAGCAGATTACTGATAAAATTGCTATCATTTCCGATTTAATGAGTTGAAGAACTTTCATTATACTTGCGATCTTAATTCGGAACTTCACATTGTAAATTTATCTTACGTATAAACAGATCGCCAGTTTCAATCGCAATTCACAATCGCAATCGAAACCTCTCCGTATAAACATAGTAATTGTTAATCGTGCTAACTCTGTATTGGTTTTTATTAAGAGATTCTCTAGGGAGTTTCGTGACACGCATGTAGCTATCTGTATTCTTGTTTTGTTCGTTCGATATTGGAATATTGCTCTGTAGTCTGGTCACTATTTTATAAAATTCATGTTGCTCGTATTGAGTCTGTGCTCCGCAAATTTCTACATTTTGCGCTCTATAATTTGCCATGACCTGATTCGCTTCGACTGCCACCGAACTGTGATCGTATGAAACTTATTGGAATGTCATCACTTGAAAAACGAAGAGAGTTGGACTCGGTTGTATTTATGTACAAAATCGTCTCAGGTATCATTTTACTCACCTGATCTATTGAGTATAGTTAGGCTTAATACTTACTTACTTACTTACGATGGCGCTACAGCCCAAATCGGACTTTAGCCTCCTGAATACTTTGCCTCCATTCATCTCGGTTCAATGACTGCGTCCTCTAGTTAGAAAATCTTTGCAGTGATTTGCTTTCTGCGTCAATCCATACGCTTCCCATGACCAGCCCAAATTTTATGAGGTTGACACTTCTGGATTATCGAAGATGGCATACTATTCTCTATTGTATCGTATTCTCCAAATCCAGTCTTCCCTGACAGGTCCGAGGATTCTTCTGAGAACCTTTCTTTCAAAGGCGTTAAGTAGTTTTTCGGACGCCTGAGTTGAAGTCCACGTTTCACTGCCATACCATAGCACATGTCTTATGATGGTTTTATGTGGCTTAAGTTTTGTTTTCCTGTGCACGTTCTTATTCGAAGTACCGAATAAAAAGTCTTGTTTGCCATCATTATCCTTTTTTTGATTTCGATGGGTTCGCTTCCATCCTTTGATAAGTTCACCCCTAGGTATATGAAGTTGTCTACGTTTTCTAGGTTATAATCTCCTACTGTAATATTTTGTCTGATTGGCGTCTCTTTCCTAGATTGCGTCATAATTTTTGTTTTGTTTTCATTAATACGTAGTCCAACTTCCCTTGCTACTGACTCAAGGTTTACAAATACCTCCTTAGCACTCTCCAGAGATCTTGCAAGGATATCTATATCGTCGGCATATGCTACGAGTTGTGTGGATTTGAAGCATAGTGTTTCCTTGGTGTCAACGGAAAGTTTCCGAGCAACATATTCGAGTGTCAAATTGAGCAATATTGGTGCGAGGCCGTCACCTTGCTTAAGGCCGTTGCCTGTTTTAAAACTGGAAGTCAGATCGTTTCCTACTTTGACTAGTCATTCTTGTAAGCCGAACCAGTTTCGGTAGAACTCCAAACTCCAACATTATTTTATACAGTACGCGCCTGTCGATACTGTCGTATGCTTGTTTGAAGTCAACAAATATCTGGTGCACATCAATATTACATTCCCAGCACTTTCCAGCACCTGTTTAACTGAGACTATCTGGTCCGTGGTCAATCGTCCAGCTCTAAATCCGCCTTGGTATTCACCAATTACTTTGTCAGCATAGGGCTTAATTCCTTTTTCCACAATTTTCGTCAAGATTTTATAGGACGTATACAACAGAGATATTCCTCGGTAGTTTCCGCAGCAGAGTTTGTCACCTTTTTTATAAATTGGACATATGATGATCTTGCGCCAATCTTCAGGAAGTGTTTCCTGGGTCCATATGTCCGTGAATTATTTATGTAGGAGATGCGCTATACAGGTGTCGCCAGTTTTCTGAAGGCTTCCGTGGCGTAGTGGGCAGCGTGCTTGCTTCGCAGTCAATAGGGCGTGGGTTCGATTCCCACTCCAGACGGGATTTTAAGCGCAAATTTTTCAGTTGCTACTGGTGATAAACAAAATTATTCGCAATAAAATGACGAAACGGTGTAAAAGTGAAACAGTTCCACTTCAAGAAGGCCTAGATACTCAGTAGATGGTTTCTGTTCGCTGTCCATCATTCAGTCCCCCATAACATCCGCAAATATTTATCAGTAATCAGCCAGTACAACTGAGCAATATACCAGCTTCTCCACTCGCTACGGTCGTTCTCACTACCCTTCCCCAACCTTCCCAATCCCATTCCTTCCCTCATTGACTGTGTTTGTGCATTGCACATAAAGGCCGAAATTGCCTATAGCACAGGTCATTCTGTAAAAAAAAAAGTGCACAATTGTAGCTCGATAAATTTTATACGCACTTAGTAAATTGATTTAGAATATTTCGTGAAAAAGTACAGTTTGTATGTAAGGTGGTGGAAGGAAGGGAAGGACTTAAATAATTTTTATATATTAGATTGAAATCATCACAAAAGTAATATATTCCAAATTTCAGATCCATAGCATCTATGCTTTTCGAGCAAATCCGTTTATTGTCGAATTGCGAAATTGCGAAATTGCGTCATTTTGTATGGAAGGGGGTAGAAGGGTAAAAGCTAATCGTCTAATAATAATAATAATAATAATTTATTCATTCATCAAGAAATTGATTACTACATTTATCCACAGTTATAATAATATAAATTAATAATATAATTAAATAATAATAATTAAACAGAATTAGGTATACAGAAATTTAAAATTTTTACAAAATCAAACATTATTAACATCAAGAAAGCTGACTTTTTACTTGTGGGACACTTATGTGAAAATCCAATTGCGAGAAGAAGTTATTGAAATCTCTTAACATGAATGAAACTGGTTCATAAAACCCATAGTTTGTGCGATGCTGCGGAATTCTACAAAGCTCATAATTTCGTAAAGGGCGATATGGAACATTGAAATTAATCATAGACAACAATTTGTCAGAGTCAATTATACCTGTAATTACTTTAAAACCAAAAACAACTCTGGCATGTATCCGCCTTTTCTCAAGGGAATCCATAGACAGCAGATTTAAACGATCAACATATGGCGGTAACCTGAGAGGATCGGACCAGGGAAGGCCCTGAAGGACAAACCTTAAGAACCGACGTTGAACTGCTTCGATCCTATCTATGTGAATGGAATAAAATGGTGACCAGATAGGACTAGCATATTCTAGGATAGATCGGACAAATGCACAATACAACATTTTCGTTGTAAAGAAATCATTGAATTCTTTCGATTGTCTCCTAACAAAACCGAGGATAGCGTTCGCTTTACCAGCAATGTGATTCACGTGATCATCAAAGGTAAAATTACAGTTGAATAGTACGCCCAAATCACGTACTTTGTCAGAACGAAGTAAAGAGCATCCATCTACAACATAGTCAAAATTCATTGATATTCTCTTCTTAGAATACGAAACAGCAGTGCACTTATTAATGTTGAGATGTAGATTGTTAAGTAAGCACCAGTCATGAAAACGTGAGATATTACTTTGCAATAATAGACAATCATTGCTGCTGGAGATAATCTTAAAGATTTTCGCATCATCGGCATAGAGAAGAATGTTCGAGTTAGAGATAAACGAACTCACGTCATTGATAAAGAGAAGGAATAGAAGTGGACCCAAATGGCTACCTTGCGGAACGCCAGAAGTATTAAATATTTCAGAAGATAAGGCTCCAGGAAAGTATACTTTCTGAATGCGATCATTAAGATACGACTTAATCCAAAGAACGAAAATATCAGGAAAACCAAGCAGGCGGAGTTTATGCACAAGAATGTTATGGTCAATTTTGTCAAAGGCTTTACTGAAGTCAGTGTATATACAATCGACCTGCTTACCGTTTTCGATAGCAGAAAGACAGAAGTTCGAAAATTCCATAAGATTAGTTACAGTGGATCTGCCTTTGACAAAGCCATGCTGGAATGATCCAATAATCGACTTGGAATGGAAATACATTACATCACACACAATGGATTCAAATAGCTTAGCAACACATGGAAGATTCGCTATAGGCCTATAATTACTTACATTGTCTCTTTTACCAGACTTAAGTAAGGGCATTATAGTTGAGTATTTCCATGACATAGGAAAAACTCCACTACGAAGCGATGTATTAAAAAGATACCCAAGGATAGGTAAAAGGGATAAACTACACTTTTTAATCACAGAAGAAGGAACACCATCTGGTCCTCTGGAGAAATTAATAGCAAGTTTATCAATGTATTTCAAAATAGTGGAGTCGTCAATGAAAAGATCTTTAGGAACCAAGGACGAAGAAGGAAACTTTGACATGTGTTCAAAGTTGCCAACGAATGTTAGCGGCGTACTGCAATTGAAGGCGGTCCGGAAATGGTTGGAAAATAAGTTGCTAATTGTAGTAGGATCAGCACTGACTACATCATTAAAAAACATACTGGAAGGATAACCATCAGAGTTTTTCTTAGAGTTGACAAAATTCCAGAATTGTTTCGGTTTATCTTTAAAAGAGTTTTTAACAGTAAAAAGGTATTGGTTATATGCAGCTCGAGACTGACTTATAAAACAATTACATAGGTTTATGTAGATCATGTAGTCCGCATCACTCTTTGAGAGCGAGTAAGTTTTCCAAGCTTTCGTTTTTCGATTTTTCAAATTAATTAAATCATCGTCAAACCAGGGAAGCCTCCTGGTAGGTTTCGAACAAACTACAGGAACACAACACAGAAAGCAGCCATTTAAGATCGTGTAAAAATTAGAAGTGGCCTTGTCAACATCAGATTCATTCAACACAGACGACCAATCGCAATTGGATATGTCAAGATTTAAAGTTTCAAAATCAGCTTTGGCGAAATTAAAATAATTACTAACAATACATTTCGAGTTCGTAAACTCTGTCTGATAGTTGAATGTTGCGTGAAGCGCAGGATGAATTGGCAAGTCAGGCAGCAAAGGGCTGTGACATCTATCAGCCGTCGTAACGCTGGCATCAGATGAGAAAATCAGATCCAAATATCTTCCATGATCGTTCGAAATCGGACACACTTGGAAAAGTCCCGTAGCAAGCATGTTGTCCACAAATTGTATTTCATGTCGGGCACAGGAGGAATACGAAGGCGACATACAAACCTCATTATCATCAGAGCGTAGCCACTGTATTTGTGGTAAATTAAAGTCGCCCAGAATTAAAATATCGTCTGATGGATGCATAAGGCCAAGCAAGGTTTCAAACGCATTGTAAACCGCATCGTAAACTGAAGAAGGTGAAGGCGATCTGATGTATACAGTCACGACGTACAGCTTGCGGTTTCCGAGTGTTACAGCTACACACAAGAACTCTAGATTCTCGGTTCCTGGAACATCGACTGTCGTAGAAGCAAACCGGCGACGAACAGCGCAGAGAACTCCACCCCCAATCGGTGGATCAAGTAAGTTGGGGTGGCGGTCACGACGAAAAACTTCAAAGTCGGAATCGAAAAGTTCCGAATCTTTGAACTGACAGGACAACCATGTCTCGCAAATGCACACGATGTCAAAGGTACAAACAGCAGCGGCGAGATATAGATCCTGAGTCTTCGTACGCATCCCGCTTACGTTGCTGTAAGATATCGAGATAGAGCTTGCCCGTTTTTTGACGATGGATGTTGAGATGGTAAGCGCGAAAGACGATTTCGGGGCAGAAATTCACGGACGATAGCAGATTTCGGCCATAGTTTCGATGACACAACATGGGCAAAGCAAGCATCCGGCAGAACAAACTTGAAAGAAGAAACTCTCGCACCAACATCGCGGGATATAGGAGTAATCTTTCTGCAGGATACTAAGTCCGGTGATATGTCAACATTTGCGCAGCGTAAAATACATTACAATACATTTTTTTGGTCTTACTAATAATTCTGAATAAGCTATTCAAGCGCACTTTGAGCTCGATAAATTTTATAGGTACTGAGTAACTTGTTTTAGAGCATTTCATGAAAAAGTTGATTTTGTATGGGAGGTGGTGGAAGGAGAGAGAGGACGCATATAATTTTTATGAAATCATCACAAAAATTTCAGATCAATAGCTCTTATATCTTTCGAGCAAATCCGTTTATTGTCAAATTGCGCAATTGTGTCATTTTGTATAGGAGGGGGTAGAAGGTGTGGAGCGATTTGCCCCGTTCACGAACTTGACCTTGCTTTTTTCGCAAAAATAACGAGTACAATTTGAACGTTCTAGCTCAACACGATCACAAGCAAGAGAGCGCGCGGACGCACAGACGGACAGATATCTGGTTTTGAGATTTTTAAGTGATTATATGAACTTCTATATCATTCATTTTTTCTCCGAGCCTTATTTCTTAGCATTACAAACTTTAGAGCAAACTTATAATACTCTCAGATTTCTTCTAGGGTATAAAAGTACAATCGTAGTGCGTGAACAGTAGTTGACTGTATGGGTCTTCCAAGATGAGCCAACCCAACACAAGTTGATCACCCAAGAAGCACTTCGAAGCAAATCTGTTTTGAATGAATAGCCATTTGGGTACAGTGCTCCTGGAGAATCGTAGAACAAATTCTGGAGGGTACACAACCATTTGTTTGCCAGAAGTGTTTGAGGAAATAAAAAAAATAATCAGCGACGCAGGATCATTCTTTACCATGACAATGCGAGCTCTCACACTTCGGTCCAAACAACTCAATATTTGATCGGTGAAAACATCGAATTGATATTTCGTCCGCCGCACAGTCCTGATTTGGCACCCAATGTTTTCTTTTAAAGCCATTTTTAAAAATGAAGATTAGCTTTTATTTGTTATTCCGGATACATAAATAGAAACTTAAGCAGTTTTATGAAAATTCAAAAGTAATTTTTATCCAAGTTGATTACTTAATTTTATTATTATAGAACAAGAAAGTAAACTAGCGTACGAAATAGGAGAGTCTATACTACCTTGATGATTTTTTTGATTTTTTTGTGATTAAATAACAAATTGAATTTGTTTGAATAACCTAAAAGGATGTTATGGGTAATTTAACAATTGTCAAATCTCGTTGTTTTCTTCCATTATTTTATTTTTTTCCCTTTTGCATAAAAAAGGATTCAACAATTAAGACCATGACGAAGAAACTTTTTCTGTCCTGATGAAAAGTTTTACCCACATGTTGGTCAAAGTTTAAATGGCGCCTGGTCAATTTAATTTGTAAAGTTTGTTTCAGCGTTCCATGACGTCTCTTCTACGGCAAACTTTCACTCTAAACGGAATTTTATTACCTTGTCGTGAGCCAGACATAACATATGAGTATGTATGTACTATACGTATGTTTCAAGGTAAAGATGAGCTTCCTTCGGAGGTGGAAGAGGTCGAGGTTCATTTCTCCAAACGCAAATACTTCCTCGAGATGAACAAACGACTTTAACGATAAGTTGAAAGTTTCATTTGAGATGGGATTAGGTGAATGCAACTAATGAGTGGTGAAGGGTTGTTACAAAGTTTTTACTTTTTTTGTTTGCTTCAAGGAATTAAGTAATTAATTGGTTTCGTTTGGATTAAAAACAAAATTTTCTAAGAAGTTGGAATGACTTAGTTCCGGAGATGAAAAGTTATTACTTTTCTGGTGAAAAACAATATTTGAACAAAAAATAAGAAATAATTACATTTATGACTGACCATTATGACATATTTTGCAAATTTATGACATAATAAACCAATATATTTATTTGCTGAAACTGTATCCCTATTCACAGGTGACATATTAGCAAGTGTGGTTTTCGACTCTGGCTCTTACCCGGTTCTCCTTTTCTCTAATAATCCATCAAGATATAGAAAATCAAACTTTTTCGCACAATCTGAAAACCATCCAAAAACGAAATTTATTATTACGATATTTACAAGCCGTGGTGGTTGCAGAATTGTTTCTGATGTTAATAATGAAGAATTTATTTAAATCCACACACCTTTCATACAAATGCCACAATTAATGAGATAACTTTATAAAAATTTCAATGAGAGGTGGCAGATGGGGTGACGAGAGTTCAACAATTTTTGTAGTGAGCTCTGAAATTGAAATAGAATTGGAACGATTCAGATTTCTGATCAGTAAACATAACAGGAGTACGATTGGGCATAAAGCCCAATCGTGCGATACTCTAGATGAAAGAGAAATTTTTGTATCTTAAGAAATTTTGTAGGGGAAGTGGTAGAGGGGGTGACGACATTGAACTAATTTTTTCACATGGCGGTAAGGTTGCTATCAAAATGTTTTATACAAAATTTAGGATTTAAAAATTTAATAGGTACTGAGAAAATTAGTGTATTGGATGTAGTGAAGTAGTGCAGTTTGTATGGGAGGTGATAGAAGGAAGGGCGAGATTTTAATGACTTTTCAGAAATAACTATAAATATCATGCTTTTGACATATCTTAAATTGCAGATCAGTAGTATTCATACTTTTCATGAAAATCGACTTTTTATAAAGTTGTGAAATTGTGTCATTTTGTATGGGAGGGAGTAGAAGGGGTAAAGTTAATCGCCTAATTTTTTTTTGGTTTTACTAATAATTCTAAATAAATATTTAGTGCATAATTTCAGCTCGGTCAATTTTATACGCACTGAGTAAATTGGCTTAGAGCATTTCATGAAAAAGTGCAGTTTGTATGGGAGGTGGTGGAAGGAAGAGGAGGACTCAAATAATTTTTATACAGTAGATTTAGACTATCAGAAAAGTAATATATTCCAAATTTCAGATCAATAGCATTTATATTTTTCGAGCAAATCTGTTTATTGTGAAATTACGAAATTGTGTCATTTTGTATGGGAGGGTGTAGAAGGGGTACAGCTAATCGTCTCATTTTTTTTGGTCTTAATAATAATTTTAAAAAAATATTTTGTACACAATTTCAGCTTGATAACTATTATACGCACTGAGTAAATTGGCTTAGAGCATTTCATGAAAAAGTGCAGTTTGTATGGGAGGTGGTGGAAGGAGGGGGAAGACACAAATTATTTTTATAGAGTAGATTGGAATCATAATAAAAGTATTACATTCCAAATTTCAGATCAATGTCATTTGTACTTTTCAAGGAAATTCGTTTATTGTCAGATTGCGAAATTGTGTCATTTTGTATGGGAGGGGGTAGAATAGGTGGAGCGATTTGGCTCGTTCACGAACTTGACCTTACTTTTTTGTTAAAAACGACGTATACAAAATTTGAACTTTCTAGCTTAACGCGTTCTCAAGCTAGAGAGGACACGGACGGACAGACAGACGGACAGACAGACAGACGGACGGACGGACGGACATCCGGTTTTGAGTGATTATATGAACTTCTGTGTCATTCATTTTTTTCTCCGTGCCTTATTTCTTGGCGTTACAAACTTTGTGGCAAACTTATAATACTCTCAGATTCCATCTAGAGTATAAAAATGTAAAATTGAGTAATCTTATATAGGGGATGAAGGGATCAAACTAATTTATTCTAATACCACTCTAATGAGATTAAAATACTTAACACCAAATTTGAACTTCATCAATTTTATAGCTGCTGAAAATATTGTTGAATTGTATTTTGTGAAAACGTGTGTTTGCTTGCATATAACCGTTCGGACTTACAACACAAGCACACCGATTGGTCTTAACGCACAAGATTGGGAAGAGGTGCAAAATTTTTGTTATCTCGGAAAGGATATTGAGGCTGTCCAAATGGAGCTCGTCAGGTCTTCGTTATTCTTTCTCCTTTCTGAAAGTTAAGAGAAATCTCCCTTCGCACGAAGCTGTGAGTTTTTGACTCATGCTTCAAATCTCAAATCCGTGTTGTTATATGGCTGTAACGTAAAGTAACCGCTTGACTTACCAAGAAACTGCAAATTTTCGTCAATCAATGCCTCCGACGCATTTTAGGAGTATTCTGGCTAGAAGTGGTCTCCAACGACGAGCTTTGGAGTATAACTGGATAAACTATAATAGGCGGTGAGATTCAAAGATGAAAGTGGCAGTGGATCGGTCACACTTTGCGGAAACCAGAAGGAAACATCGCCAAATAGGCTCTGGATTATAATCCTCAAGGTTGACGTCCAGTTGGTCGACCATGTAGCACGTGGAAGTGGGCAGTTGAGCAGGAGGCCAGAGGATTAAACAAGTCATGGCAATAGCAAAAGGCCGATACTCAGGATCGCGTCTTGTGAAATAGAGCTGTTCCTGTCCTATACCCCTATAGCGAGGCTTTGTGAAATTGTGGAGTTTATTTGGGAGGTGTTAGAAAAGAGTGGGAGAATTTTAATTTTCTTTAGAGAAATAAATTTAATCATTATGAAAATGGTTAAACTAAAATTTGAGATTAGTAGCTTTTATATTTTTCAAGAAAATTTACTTAAAAGAAGATAACACAATTGTGCAAATAGGAAAGACACCATATCTTTAGAACAAAGAATAGTGCATTTTATATGGAAGGTGGTATATGAAGTGGAGGGAGGTTTATAATTTTTGGGTAGCAGAGAGAACGTGTTGCGCCAATGTTTCGTGCTGAGTTTAGTGCTTGTAGATTTTAAAATTATAACGGAAATCAATACATTGCTTTTTGCATTATAACATTCGTGTGGGTGAGGGTAGAAGGAGTGGGGGCGAAATCAGTGGTTTTACAACATTTATTAAAATACCTAGCGATTGCCCACGATTTAGTATGCGTAAGAATCGTTATAATATGCACTTTTTGAAAATGTGATGAGAAATATTTAGAATGCATAATCTGCTTAGTTCAATGACTCTTTGTACACAATTTTATGTGTTTTTCTTTTTGGAATTGGAAGCATGAATTACAAAATTGAAAATCATACATATCAATCAAACATATATTGATGCACATGCATAAAACAATTTTTATTTAAATCTACGCCTACTTTTCCAACACTTCCAAAAGAAGTAATGAAAATTTTAAGGAGCTTGAAGTTCAGGAGGCCAAGGCTCGATTTGGGTTGCAGTGCTATTGTAGAAAAAGAATAATAATTACTAAGATGTCATTTCTTTAATTTTTGGTGAATTCCTTTAACTTATTCCAAGAAAATGGTCAATAAAATTCTGAAAATTAAAAATTTTGAGTGGCAGTTGTAAGCAGAGGGAGGAAGTTTTTGAATAATATTGCATACCACCAAATGAAAGAATAATGGTTTCATTGAATAAAACAAATCTTTTCCTTTGATGAGATTGTAATATTTGTATGGGAGGTGTCAAAAAGCGTGAGGGATTTTGAGTTATTCCCCCACCTCCCAATTATTACTAAGGTGACCAAGTTTTAGGTAAATAACTTTGATACATTCCAAGAAAATGGTTCACAAATTTCTGAAAATCAACAATTTTAAGTGATAGGTATAAGCAAAGGGAGGAAGTTTTGAATAATATTACTTTTTGGTACTACAACCAAATCGAAGCACAATGGTTTCATTAAATAAAAAAAAAACTTTTCCTATGATGAAATTGTAATATTTGTATGGGAGGTGTCAAAAAGCGTGAGGGATTTTGAATTATTCCCCCCCCCCCCCCTCCCAATTATTACTAAGGCAACCAAGTTTTAGGTAAATAACTTTTACACATTCCAAAAAAATGAGAAAAAAAATTACACAATTTGCATGACAGTTGGAAGAAAGGGGACCATTTAAATAATCTTTCTCTGCTTTACTACAACTAAATCAGAAACAGCAGTTTTATTTAAAGAGAAAAGTTTTCGTATGACAAAATTGTGACATTTGTATGGGAAGTGGTAGAAGGCGTGGGGGACTGAAGTAAAATCAAAAGCAAATTATGGCTTCAAGCATACTCAACAAACTACGAAAGTTGCAATCGTGTGTGAGTTAAATCCGGGCCACAGTTTAATTATACGTAAAACAGTTTACAAACTGGAGAGAGCTTCTCGAATAGAGCTCACCAATTTGCGTGCAATCTTCACGCACACATGCGAACAATCTTCGTGTAAAATATGCCTTAGCAATCAGCTGTTTAAATTTTTGGGAGGTATAACCTTGAACGAACCAATCAAAATCGTTTATTTGAGAGGTAAGCATTTTTTATGCGAAAAATTTTCTGATCTATGGGAAGCATGGCCAGTTTGTGCACTTAGTCTTCTTTCGCTCTGATCCGGGTATACACACAGACAGAAAAAAAACGTGTTTTTTGTCTCAATAAAGCAAAACACTAACTTAAAGCCATCTATAAACAAATAACAGACTGACACTATAATTATTTTGGAATGTATAGATTAAACTTTGAGACTGCCGTGACGTAGTGTCAGCGTACTTACATAACATTCAATAGGTCGATTCTCACTCCAGGCAGTACGATTCTTTAATTTTTCAGTTGCTGCTGGGAATAAGAAATTCTTCGAAAGAAAATGGTGAAACGATGTAAAAGTGAAACAGTTCTAGAAGGTTCATGTACTCTGTATGTGATTTCTTTTCGCTTTCTATCATTCAGTTCCCCATAAAATATATGTCAGTAGCAGATAGTTCAACTGAAAAATATACCAGCTTCGTCTCTCGCTACTTCCCCTATTTACCTATTCCTTCTTTCATCAACGACTGCGTTTGTACATTGCACATAAAGGGCGAAATCGCATTTAATACAAGTGACTCTGTAAAAAAAAATTCTGGCAAAATTTGAAGTTTCTATTTTTTTTAGTTTCAATGAAAATCGAAATATTGCTGTTAAGAAAATTGAGTATTTGTATGGGAAGCGGTAGAAAGAGATCAGAGCAGATTTTTTTTTTAATTTTTTATGTTTATGTTTTTAAGCTTCGTTCAAAATTTCAATGGGAAAGCTCTGATGATTTCGAAATGAAATTACTTTATTTAAGTTCCAAAATTTGATGGATCATTTTTTCTTATAAAAGTCTCAGCAGAGACTGAAACGTCACGAATAATAAAGCGTAACAGTATAGAATTAATTAGAAATTCACTGTAAAAACATTCACCAAACCATACGACCGATGAACTTTCAAATTAGAGAAAAGCCTGGTGATACGGCTTTACGTCCAATCATAATTCTGTCAGGATTTTTTTTTTTAAAGAATGATAAGAGTTACAAGTACTTTCGACTTTTATGTGCAACGCACAACCAATCATGGAGGGAAGAAGTAATTAGAATGATAAAAGCAAGCAGGAACCATCTGCTGAGTATAACGTATAAACCATGTAGAAGTGGAACTGTTAATAATTTTTCATTGACGATTGCAACTGAAAAAATTGTACTTAGAAAATCTTACTGCCTGGAGTGGGAATCGATCTAACGACCTATTGGCTGTAAAGGAAGCACGTTTCTACTACGCCGCGGAGCCGAACTAGTAGATTCTTAATAATATGGATTTCCATTTATCAAATCGTTTTCAATTATGGTAGATAATAAATAAATGGTGGCAACAATTATAACTTCTGCAATGCTATGATCTTTAGGAAATTGTAATGCTCATTTAATAGCTGGCTAAGTATCTTATGTGAAGAATTTTCTTATGACATTCTTATCCCACCCCAGGATTTTATCACTGATATATCTCTTAATTAGAGGAACATTATATCCATTATCAATTCTCTTGCTTCGAATATCGGTAGGGGACACGATGGGATCCTGAATCTGTCTGTGAAAACTATTTCCTTGGAGCTCTCCATTATCTATTTTATTCAATAAGCCACTTGAAAAAGGTTTATTTCTTACTCGCTGGAAGTTAGCTAACGTAGTATCCATTTTAAAGAAATGTAATACCGAAAATGTCTCCAACTATCGCTCAATTTCCACGTTAGAATGCTTCACTAAGATTTTTGGAAGATTACTTCATAATGTAGTATGGGAGAAAGTTTATCATTTGATATCACCGGGTCAACATAGATTCGTTAAAGGTAGATATGCTTGCACTAACTTATGTGAATTTGCTTATTTCGTTGCACAGTCCTTCGATCATCATAATACTCTCCAAATCAAGTACACTCATTTTTCGAAAGCTTTTGATACTGTTAATTGTAGAAGCATATCTTAAAACTTGAAAGATACGGTGTCTCTGGCTCTCTCGCGAACTGGTTCATTACTTACCTTACTGATCATCGTTTCCGAATTACATTCAACGGATACTTCACAGTCAACTTCGATCTGAAAAAAATTGATTTTATTTTGAAAGTCTAAAATTTTCAATATCAATGCAAGCATACCCAGGTATATCTAATACTTTATTTTAAAACAGAATGTCAATCTTTTCGTCTTTCACATGACACATTCGGTAGGAGTGAATGCATACCCAGCAGGGATTACAAGATGCTCTGTTTCCTAGTTTCTTTTAAACCACTGCACGTCTTCCAATACTAACAGAGACACCCTCACGTCCAGCAGTTGACTACTGATTCTTTAATTTATATCCGCGTCCTAGAATCCATTTCTGTTGGTACTTCTTTGACAGAGTATAGTACCGAGCTGCTAGCTTCCTTTTATGTTTCTTCGAAGTGTAGAGATAACATTCCTGAAAGCAAAACTGCAAAGCACTAGATACGGTTTTGAGTATGCTGGTTCACATAGATCCTTTTCTTTCGGAAGCAATTTTTTTATTTCTGGGATCTTAACTTTGTGAACAATTTGGTTTTTTCCTCGCTTATCTAAAAGTCAGCAATTATCGAACATAAATCATTGCGATTGGTGTGCGATAGCGAACCTTTCATAGAGTACGATTCCTTTATCCCTTTTCCCACAAATGATTTGTTGATAAGTTCTCCTAATTTTTAAGAAAAACGTAAAATTATTTGCACACTTATTGACTTAATCAGTTATTAAACTTTCACTTACAAGATTTGTGGAATCAAAAGTTAACGATGGAGATGGACACGAATTCCCAGCCAATTTTCCGAATGAGTACGAATTGGATGAATCTAAAATCCAACTAGAAATGCTTAATGGACCGGAAGCAGTTTCTGATAAGGGTCTACGGTCCCCCTAAATATGTTCAATGAATGAATGATTAACTAATATTTACATTAATAAAAATTCATTTACATTTAAACGCCGCCACTCAAAAAGCTAAGTTCTAAATTTTATGCGAGTTCCAAGATTATCAATCGAAATTAAATTATTTACGTTGTCAACTTTCGAAAACTTTGTTGATGGTGCTGAAAGCATCATTCTTTTAAAATTTGTTCAACCAGCTGTGAATCTACACATAAATCAAACACATTATTATTTTGCACCAAATATTTTTTGCAGCCATTTTACTTGACTATAATATTTGTTTGCACAGTTTTTAAAACAAACTAAATATAGCACATACAATAAACGATTATGATATTGAAGCCGCGATAGAGATTGAATATTTTTTGAATTTTTTTCGAAAATTAATATCACGTTCATTCGACGACATGAAGAATTCTATTTTTTTGTGTTCAAATAACTAATCCTGGATCCATTTTTATGCTCTAGGTGAAATCTGAGAGTATTACAAGTTTTCCACAAAGCTTTAATGCTAAAAAATAAGGCTCGGAGAAAAAATGGATGGCACAGAAGTTCATATATTCACTCAAAAATCTCAAAACCGGATGTACGTCCGTCCGTCCGTCCGTGTCCTCTCTAGCTTGAGAAAGCGTTGAATTAGAAAGTTCAAATTGTGTATAAGCCGTTTTTGACAAAAAAGTAAGGACAAGTTCTTGAAAGGGCCAAATCGCTGTCTCTTCTATCCCCTTCTATACAAAATGTCACAATTTTGCAATTTGACAAATTTCTTCAAAAGAATAAATGCTATTGATCTGAAATTTGGAATATATTAACTTTATGATCATTTCAATCTATCGTATAACAATTATTCGATTCCTTCCTCTCCTTCCACCACCGTCTATACAAACTGCACTTTTTCATGAAATACTCTAAACAATAGTTTGGTGAATGTTTTCACAGTGCATTTTGAATTGAAAGAAAAAATTTCCAGTTTATACACTGTTACGCTTTATTATTCGTGACGTTTATTAAACAACAACTGTAGATCAGTAACATTCATACTTTTCAGGCAAATCAACTTTTTGCAAAGTCTTGAAATTGTGTCAGATTCTATGGGAGGTGGTAGAAGGAGTGAAGGTAATCCTCTTATTTTTTTTTTTTTTTGGTCTTACTAATAATTTTAATTAAATATTTTGTGCTCAATTACAGCTCGATAAATTTTATACGCATGGAGTAAATTCGTTCAAAGCATTTCATGAAAAAGTGCAGTTTGAATAGGAGGTGGTGGAATGAAAGGGAGGACACAAATAATCTTTATACAGTGGATTACAATCATTATAATAGTATTATATTCCAAATTTTAGATCAATAGCATTTATATTTTTCGAAAAAATCCGTTTATTGTCCAATTGCAAAATTGTGTCATTTTGTAAGGGACAAAGTAGAAGGGATAAAGCTAATTGTTTAATTTTTTTTTGTCTTACGAATAACTCTAAATAAATATTTGTTACGAATTGAACATAAAGAGAACATTGCTAATACTTTCATTCGCTCCAGAAGGGATAAGAAAGCACCTATCGTTGTGATTGAGTTCAAGACTAAGGATGGAGCTAGTGAGTGTCTGCGAAAGCGCGGTAAAAATGTTGTCAATGATCAAACGTTATACATTAATGAGTGTCTTACAGCTTACAATCGTAAGCTATTTTTGGAGACAAAATCAAATTCGAAGTCTAAAAATTACAAGTACGTATGGTTTAAAAACGGATATATATTCTGTTGGAAATGATGGGGTCACTCCATTAATGGTGAAAAATGATCGTGATTTAGCTTTTTTAAATTAATAATTAGAATCCCTTTAACGCAAATCAAATATCTTTTTAACATTACATGCACACATTTATTAGTATATTATGTTTGCAGTTATCTCATAGCCAAACTCACTTTCATTTTATCATCAATATATTATCAAGCCTCTATAGTATTAGCTAAAACACCGAAATCTAAAAATGTAAATACAAAAAACAATCATCCGTTAAAAAATAAATTTAAAATAAATAACTTACTAAATAACATAGATAAAAACTATAACTGCATTGGTATTCCATCCGACATATCCACATCGGAGTTATTAAATAATTACAGTAATACTGGAATATTTATATTTAAATTAAATCATATCTATTATTCTAAGTCTCATCTTCATTATAAAGTCAATATCATAAATACAGCTACGTTAAGTTTTAGTACTAAAATGAAAAGACGGTTTTACACATATAAACGAGAGATATTAACATTCATTATTATGAGTTAATACGTACAATTTAAGAAACAAAAAAAAAACTAATAATCATAGCTCACACCAATCTGTCAATAAATAAAATGAATCTAAATGGCTAATGATATACTAGACGCACTAGAAGTGTATGAACTTTTTGAGGAAAAAATCTTCAATAGCCCAGCAGAATTTACCTCCCTAAAAGATAATAGCTGCAACAATGTTAGTATATTTCATACAAATATAAGAAGCATACGAAAAAACTTCAATGACCTTGCCATCAACCTAATGCAATTTGACCCATTCGATATCATTGTCTTAACAGAATGCTGGAACCCTAAAAACCTACAAGGCATAGAATTACCAGACTATGAGTGCTTCCTTGTAATGAAATTAATCAAAATAGTGGGGTGGTGATCTATATAAAAAAGAAAGTTCTAATTAAAAAGATAGAAGAAGTCATATTTAGTGGTGCCACTTGCCTTGTAGCCGAAATTCAAATTAACTACAATACTATTTTAAAAATTGTTGGCATTTATAGATCTCCAAATTATAGTACTGAATTATTTAATAATGAACTAGAAAATTTCTTGAATGTTCTCACTGGGGATAACGCCGTAATAATAGGAGATATGAATATTGATATAGGTAGTTTAAATAGGGGAAATAACTATGAATATACCAACATACTCAACCAAAAGGGTTTTATCTCTCTGATTAATAATAATACTCGGTATAATAACTGTATTGATTATGTTTTCCTTAGATGTAAGCATAGATTGTTCAAAAAAATACAATCAGCAGTTATAATGACCTCAATTGTTGATCACTCCAGTAATAGTTTACTACTGTTCCCAGCTGAAAGAGGTTCTAAGGCCTACCCACTACCGGAAGTTATACAAAAAATCGATCTTAGATCATTAGTAATGAAAATAAAGCTAATTAATTGGGACCCCATATACGATCTACGGGAATCGGATCATTGTGCTAATTATTTTCATGAAATTTTAACTCAAACAATAAGAAGTTGTAAACATAATCTTGTAAAAAAAACTTCACGCTATGTTAAATTAAAACCCTGGATTACACAAGGGCTAATCAATTCAATTACAAAAAGAGATAAATTGTGCAGGGCTGCCAAGAAATATCCTCTTAATAGTGATCTAAAAAAATATTTTCGTAAATATAGGAACAAAGTGAGTTGATACATAAAACTAGGAATAAATATTATGAAAATCTACTACTACAACAGTAAAATAATTTGGAATACAATTAATACTGCTATAGGGAAAAAGACTCAAAGAAAACTGGTTAGTAGTGTAGTTCATAATGGAGTGGAGGTCAATACATTAGAAAACCCAAAACTTATAGCAAACATATTCAATGGATACTTTGCAAATATCGGAAGAAACATGGCTCTGAAATTGAATACCATTCCCACGAATAATTCAAGGTATACTCAACAGAGGAATAATTATAAGCAAATAGAGGAAATAACTGAGCAAGAGGTCTTAGAACTAGTAAGTAGTAAAATAACAAACGCACTTGATAATGGAAACAAAGCGTGTGCTATATTTCATGATTTGGCTAAGGCGTTTGACTCCATCCTGCATGAAAAAATTATAGAGAAGGTGAACAAAATGGAACTAAAAGCAAGATGGGGAGATTGGTTTGCGAGCTACCTGGAGAGAAGAGTCCAAAGAGTTAAAATTTTAAATTCAGTAAGTGATACATTGAATTCTGAATATGGAGTACCATAAGGAACGGTACTAGGACCAATATTATTCCTAATTTACGTTAATGACCTTTTTAAAGAACAAGTTAAAGGATAAATGATCTCTTATACTGATGATACAGCACTCTTCATAGAAGACAATACATGGGAAGGCGTTAACCTAAAGGCTAACCATAGTTTGTTGTTAATAAAAGATTGGTTAAATAATAATATACTTACTCTGAATGCATCTAAATCCAATTTCATGGCATTTGCATTAACACAAAATGATCTCCCTGTCTCATTTGATATGAGGCTTCATTCTTCGGAGTGCTCTTCAAATTGTCAATGTCCTCAACTATCGAGAGTTTCTAATGTGAAATACTTAGGTGTCTTTCTAGACCAAAACATGAAATGGGATATACAAGTTGAAAGTATAACTAAACGTTTAAAAAAGCTTATTCCTGTATGTCTTGATGTTAGATCATTTCTAACATTAAAGGCGGTAAGAACTTTTTACTTTGGTGTAATATATGCAATTCTACAATACGGGTTAATTGCATGGGGATCTGTTACCGCCACTATAGCAAGGTCTCTAATAACAACCCAAAAACTTCTGCTAAAAATATTATTAAGGAAACCAAAAGGATTCTCATCACATCTCCTCTTTCCTATTATAAATGTTATTAGTTTGGAAGATATGTTTAAATTGATTTCTAGCATTCAGATTTATAAAGACCACCAAAATAATCTTATAAAACTGAACATAAACAATACAAGAAAAGGGATGCAAAATGAGTTCATATTACCGCTACGAAAAACTACCATTGGACAAAGACACTACTCTTACATGGGAATTAAATTCTTCAATACTTTATCAAATGAAATTAAAATTAGTAAAAGCCTTAATGAATTTAAAAGTAAAATGAAAAAGTTCATGTACACAATATCGATATGATAGACACTGTCATAAGTCAATTTCTTTAAAATGTTATCTTCTCTAAGAAAAAAAAAAATTAAAAATAAAAATAAAGATTTGGATATGTAAGGGATATGCATTAATTAATTTAATTAATTATTTTATAGCAAATGAATCATAAAATGTGAAAACTTTGTTTAGATTCAGTATAATTAATTGGAATAATAACATATAGATAAGAAAATAGGTTTCATAATTGCAAGTGATTTGTAAATTGAGATTGATTTTTGTATACATTATAATCAAAAACGGAACTGTAATTATCAAAAGAATCAGATTACATGAAAATATGATATTGTAAACTAGATAAATATGCTATAGATTAAATAGAATTAATTTGTAATAATAAATAAGTACATATGAAAATAGATTTAAAATACAATTGAATTGAAAATTGAAATTATTTAAGTACAGATAACAATCATAATCAGAATGAACTCCTCACCCCTAACACAAGGGCAACCTTAATTGGGGGAGTAGTGCTAAGTAAAAACTTATGTGTTAATGTACAATTTAGAACTTAATAAATTGGTTTAGAGCATTTCATGAAAAAGTGCATTTTGTATGGGAGGTGGTTGAAGGAGATGGGACACAAATATTTTTTATACAGTAGACTGAAATCATCATAAGAGTATTATATTCAAAATTTCAGGTCTATAGCATTTACACTTTTTGAGCAAATCCGTTTATTGTCAAATTGCAAAATTGTTTCATTTTACATGGGAGGGGATAGAAGGGGTAGAGCAATTTGGCCTGTTCGCAAACTTGATCATACTTTTTGTTAAAAACGACTTGTATAAAACTTAAACCTTTTAGCTCAACGCGTTCTCTCTTCAAGAAGGCCTAGATACTCAGTAGATGGATTCTGTTCGCTTTCTATCATTCAGTCCCCCATAATATCTGCAAATATTCGTCAGTAGCAGCCAGTACAACTGAAAAATATATATCAGCTTCTCCACTCGTTACGGTCGTTCTCACTCCTCTTCCCCTACCTTCCCTTCCCCTACTTTCCTAAATCCCATTCCTTCCCTCCATGACTGTGTTTGTGCATTGCACATAAAGGCCGAAATTGCCTATAACACAGGTCATTCCGTAAAAAAAAGCTAGAGAGGATACGGATGGACATACGGACAGACGGACGGAAGGACGGACTGACGGAATTTTTATAAAAGATAAATGCTTCAAAAACTTCAGATTTAAATACCGTTCTAGTATTACTTAAGTCAATCTTATCGGTTATAGAACTATAATACTTTAGACATCTAGAAATTGGTTCATTACTACCAAAATTCGTTCTACGATACTTAACGTGTAAGAGAGATCGGGATCTTAAAGAACGTTCTGGTACGTTTATTGAAATATATGAAAATGATTCAGAGCAATTTACATTTGTGAACAGATAAATTGTCTTTAATAAACACTATTCCAAGCATTTTTCGACGTTGTGCAATTTTGTTCAATCCTAGTAATTGGCATCGCATTTCATGTGGAGGTGCTTCAGATGACCAGTTTCACCTACGTAAAGCGAATTTAATAAAATTTCTGTGTACTCTTTCGATTCGCTTTACGTGCACATCATATGAAGGATCCCATATAATGCAAAAAAAAAAACTCTAAAATTGGTCTTACTAGCGATATACTTAAAAAGAGTTTTTGAGGTGAGAAGATGTACAAAATCAGTGTTATTACGTTTTATTTATCCTAGCGGAGAATTAGATTTAGATTTCGAAATGCAATAGCATGTGCGAGAATTAAATGTTAATTGAGAGTCAACAATTACACAAACATCGTTAACTTCAACTGTTCTTTAAAAAACTAATTCATACATTTTGTAGTTGAAAAGTATGAAAGAAGCAGATCAATTGAAAGAGAAAATTTTACATTTCGGAAAACTCAGTTGTAGTGAATTTAACTTTAACGATTCGTGAAATTGAAAAATATCTTTTTGGACATTTATACAGTGAGAAATATTAAGTACTCTAGAAAATATTTTAATATCATCAGCATATAAGAGACATTTACAATATTTCAAAACTGATGGCACATCATTTATGAAAAGAAGAAACAGTAGAAGTCCCAAGTGACTACCTTGAGGTACACCTGATTCAAAATCAAATGGCAAAGAAATAAAATTATTTATTTTAACCAATTGTATTCTGCTTTTTAAATATATACTGAATAAATATTGAAATCATGACAATGAATTCGTATGTAAATATTGTAATATTTCGAACTATTATTTTTCCAAAAAACAAAATGAGAGCAATGTTTTGTACGTACAATATTTAAACGACATTGTTATTTCCGCATTTAGCACAGGAGGAGTAGAAACCATCTCATAATGAATAGAGGGAGGACAATGGGCCCAACTAGATAGCCCCAGTGCATTGTAGTTCTACGAAACCTCCCTCCTACAACCTAAACCTAAGCATTAAGCAATTTAAGGACTGAATAACCGAGAAGCACTTAATGGATTATGCAAAATGTCAGATTGAAACAAAAGCATCTTTAACTTCAAAGCATAAACAATTATTTTAAGAGTGTTTTCATGGCAGATAATCACATGAACGTTAAAAGCAGTCCACTAATATTTGTGACAATTTTGCGAAAAAAAATTAAGCATCAATAAAATGAAATGAAATTTGTTTGGCATGGTTTTGTCAAACAATTTTTGACAACAAATTTGGAAACATAATTTTTATAAAAATATATTATGATGAAATTAAAGCTTATGACTGGGTTAAACCGCCTGCCCCTCCCCCCTCCCAAACGTGCCGCCCGGCGCGACTGCTCCACATGTACCTTGTTACAACCGGTCCTCACCGTGATCGAAATTCTCATTGTTCAATATTTCTAATACAAATATCGTACTAATTCGAACCGTCTTTTATTACATTTTACCACTAAATCTCTTCGAGCAGTTGTGTTTGTGTTCAATACCCAAAAGAAATCAAAATCTAATTTCCCAGCTGCTCTACCTGTAGAGACCTTAGCACTGTAAATATTTTATCGTCGACATTTTCCTTTCTCTAACGTCCAGCATATCGGTGTATGCGCTGATCACAAGAATCTCTTTGATTTTTTCAACGAGTCGAAATCTCGTATAAGGACGAATTCTGCCAAGGAATTCTAATGGATGTCTGTTTATATTTGTGTGTTGCTTTTTCCTTATCGGTTTCGTAAAACATACGAATGTACATAAGATGCAGTCAGCATTCCTGTCCAGATCTCCTCCAGACTACTCTTTAAGTAATCTCTTGCAAGAATTCCACGTCCTTTAGATCGATTCCTTGTGCAAAATTGTATAGGCAGGTCACGTATAATTTATTAGTGTATATCTGAACATAGGTAAATATTTTTATAAGCTTGACATAGAAAGATATTGGCCTCAAATTCCCAACGGAGTTCAAAAACTTCCCATCTTCAGGAATTTATGAAAATGAAAAAAAATTGTTTTATTGCTGTAATATTGTTTCAAGAAGCTCGCCAGTTCTTGTCAACAATTTAAATTCGAAATTAAAATTCTTTGGAGTTTTCCTGAGAAAAGGATGACACTTTTCGGAAAGGAGCACATAACTTAGCGAATTCTTTTGACATCATGTTGAATTTTTTTTTTATTACTAACCCTTTGATGTACCAAATTTATATAATATTGTAACATTTTGAAAACATCGATTTTTTCGATAAAATCCAGAAATCAAACTTTACCATTTTTATATATATGGAACGGTTTGGTATCCTTAATCTGAATAAACTTGTCATATAAATCTAATAAATATTATTTATTACTAACAATACTGCTGTCGCTCAAAAGATTCACCAAATTCCTTTTTCAATTGTCTCTGAAATGCACTTCGAGATAGAAAAAAAAAAGCTGCTTAAAAACTTTTCAGTTTGCAGTTCACAGACGGGGTTGAATATTGCAATATGGTGTTCAGTTGTCTCGAATTATTTTAACTTCTTGACACTCCATGCGAAAATTTATGGCTAAAGTTTTCGGGCGTAAAACTATGAAAATCGATAAAATGGCTTGAAATTTCATGGCAAGATTTTCGAATGCACAGTCAAAAGTACTTTTGTAGAAACAGCCGCCAGATAAAGCAAAGTCAGATAAATATATTTCCAAGGATGGTGTTAGACTTATGATAATCCAACAACTGTCTACAGCGCATTGTTATGCTAACAAGCTATTTAAATAGTTCGTTGAAATGAAATTAAGACGATTAGTGTTTTTAATAGTACAACAGACATGTGGTAATTGAGATAATTTTTTTTTTTTCGGTAAAATACGATTTTAATTGCATGACTTTTACTTGGAGATTTCCCGCTTTCTGGAAATACATGATATGCTATGAAGAATTGAAATTAATGACATACAAACAAATTAACTATTTCAGTCTAGAACTTAAAAAATGTTTGGAATTTTCCGACGGAAAATTCAAGAAATTAATGCCCCATTCTTCTATGCACACAGTAATGACGATAATTACACGGTCGCGCTTCCTTCCATGGATACGTCATTCGAACAAGTTGAAATTAATCTCCTTCGTCATCTGATCAAGAGCGTAATTAAAGTGCCATCAAGACAGTCCTGCCTGTCTGCTATACGTCTTTTAATTAAATATTTTACACGCGGGGCAAATAAATCCTGCCGAAAAAGGTGTATGACGAAACGAGGATGACTGGAAAGACTCGAGAAAAGTAAACGTGTAAAAATTTCAAAGCACGTTGATTACAAAACTATGTTAAGTTCTTTTTATTTACCTAGTTCTGTAGATAATCGAATAAATTGCAACTAAATCTTTTTTTTTTCTATATTTTATATAATTTGGTTAACATTCTCGACCCTTTTAATTCCAAATAAAATTCTATGTTTGCCAGTTAGGATGGATCGAAAAACTGTCTGTAGTCCCAAGGATTTTAATTTCCTGACAATTTCCTGATGCAATTTCGAAATGGAGTCGCTGATGACATGTAAATTTATTGCTTCGAGTCTCGAATTGAAATTCAGATCGGAACAAGGAATATATTTAAGGACGTGATACTTTTTCCTGCATGTACTTCAACACGGAATTTATTAGTGTTTATTATGACAGGAAATTGTTTAGTTTGTAGTCGTTGCTTGCGAGTTTAGATATATGGTGTAATTTGTTGAATTTTTAAAGTTTACCGTATTTTTATTATGAAATCTTAATAGTTTTAGATTTAGTTTATGATTTTTTTTCAACCAAAAAGAAAGTAACATAAAAGTACTACGACGGCGAATAGCGATTTTTGTGACTCTAACAAATAATTATATTATGTATGGGAGGTGATCGAAGAAGTGACGATAATGAACTAATGTTTCTCATTATCACAATGTACGTTTGTACAGAGTGGGCAAGGGTTCTAGTACTATGCGCACAGCATTTTGAATACCAGCTATTTAGAGCTCTCTACAGATATCGGCTGTGTCAAGGAAGTGCAGTATCATGTTAAAATTGAGTCGCCTTCCTAAAGTGATAAAGTTTGATTGTTTGAAATCATCCATGCAATCGCATAGCCTACATATTTCATTCTCATCAGTCCATTCTTGCGAGTAAGTGTTGTGTGAAAGGTCTCTCATGAAGTCGAAAGTTGTTGACAATTGATCGCTCACTATGATTAGAGATGAATCCACAATTCTTTTAGGTTTTATGATCAGTCTATATTCGTTACACCATTTTTTACCAGTGCCCAAGGAAATAAACATTAGCCCCGAAACAGGATTACTAGGTCATGTGCATATCCTTGTGTTAAAATTTCTTTATGGCCACAATAGAGAGAGTTCTTCTCTTGTGGGCAGACTGCGGTGGTTCAAAAATCCAGTGTACCTAATCACCTGTGATTTCATTATCCTATTATTATTCGCTACTGGTTTAAGAGTTTGGCCATTAGAGTAATTTGCTTTTGGACTTGGCTTCTCCACGGGCCAAACCTCTTCGATCGGTATCGTGCTTTGCAGGAGCTAGACCGAAGCAAGAGGAGTAGCTTACATTAGAATTTAGTAAGCCCATAAATTTGCGCAAAGTTGTAGCTCATGATACGAAATGAGCCTCAGAAGGCCCATTCCGCATGCAGAATTTTTAATGAAGGTTCCCAGGTCGTGACAGCACTTCCTGCCGGCTGCTCAGGAGCGTGGGTGTGGGGGAATTCGACCTGAGAATCCCTCATCCTTGAGGGTGCTGTCGCAAGGTCGATGTGTGCTCTAATCGCAGATCGTCACTGATCATTTCAGCCCAGGCTCCATATATGGCCACCTAGGCTAAACGGGCCCAGGACGCATGACTCGAACAGAGGAGAGAAGATGATTTATGGAGAGCATCCCAGACATGGGGAGCGCCGAGGCCACAACTGGGCGACTTAGCACTTCATATTTTCTTTATGATGCATAACGCGAGAGAAAAACATAACAGGAGTACGATTGGGCATAAAGCCTAATCGTGCGATACTCTAGATGAAAGAGAAATTTTTGTATCTTAAGAAATTTTGTAGGGGAAGTGGTAGAGGGGGTGACGACATTGAACTAATTTTTTCACATGGCAGTAAGGTTGCTATCAAAATGTTTTATACAAAATTTAGGATTTAAAAATTTAATAGGTACTGAGAAAATTAGTGTATTGGATGTAGTGAAGTAGTGCAGTTTGTATGGGAGGTGATAGAAGGAGGGGCGAGTTTTTAATGACTTTTCAGAAATAACTATAAATATCATGCTTTTGACATGTCTTAAATTGCAGATCAGTAGTATTCATACTTTTCATGAAAATCGACTTTTTATAAAGTTGTGAAATTGTGTCATTTTGTATGGGATGGGGTAGAAGGGGTAAAGCCAATCGCCTAATTTTTTTTTGATTTTAATAATAATTCTAAATAAATATTTAGTGCATAATTTCAGCTCGGTCAATTTTATACGCACTGAGTAAATTGGCTTAGAGCATTTCATGAAAAAGTGCAGTTTGTATGGGAGGTGGTGGAAGGAAGAAGAGGACTCAAATAATTTTTTTACAGTAGATTCAAACCATTACAAAAGTAATATATTCCAAATTTCAGATCAATAGCATTTCTATTTTTCGAGCAAATCTGTTTATTGTGAAATTACGAAATTCTATCATTTTGTATGGGAGGGGGTAGAAGGGGTACAGCTAATCGTCTCATTTTTTTTGGTCTTAATAATAATTTTAAGTAAATATTTTATACACAATTTCAGCTTGATAACTATTATACGCACTGAGTAAATTGGTTTAGGGCATTTCATGAAAAAGTGCAGTTTGTATGGGAGGTGGTGGAAGGAGGGAAAAGACACAAATTATTTTTATAGAGTAGATTGGAATCATCATAAAAGTATTACATTCCAAATTGTTAAAAACGACGTATACAAAATTTGAACTTTCTAGCTCAACGCGTTCTCAAGCTAGAGAGGACACGGACGGACAGACGGACAGACGGACAGACAGACGGACAGACGGACGGACGGACGGACATCCGGTTTTGAGATTTTTGAGTGATTATTTGAACTTCTGTATCATTCATTTTTTTCTCCAAGCCTTATTTCTTGGCGTTACAAACTTTGTGGCAAACTTATAATACTCTCAGATTTCATCTAGAGTATAAAAATATAAGGAAAAGAATAGAAGAAAAAAAAACAATGTGGTTAAAGACTTACTTTTGCATTCCGTCCGTACCTGTGTGTTGCTCGACAGTGGAATTAAATTTAGTAAAAAAAAAAAATATAATGAATACGAAAAGGAAAGAAAAAAAAATGTTTGGTTAAGTATTAAACGCGATTTATTAATTCCCTAACTCCTAATATAAAAAAAAACTAATCATATACTATCGTTGGGTACCTGACGTCCAGCGTTGGGGCCCTGGATCCTGCAGCTAGTCTGTCTTCCTTTGTTTAATTTTATGTTTTTTTTTGTTTCACGTTTTATTTTGGATTTATATGGTTTTTTTTTTTTTTTTTTTGGTACTTCACTTTTTATTTAAATTAATTCACTTGTTGTTTTGAAAGATGTTTTTCTTATGTTTGGATCACTATTACATTTTATGTTCACTGTCTTGAGCCAGTCTTATAAACTTCCAATTTTCATATAGTTTAGTATTGTTAAATTTACTTTTGTTTTATTCTAAAACTTGTGTGCTCTCACTACACTTTCCGCCTTTTTACTTATTAATTCCTATTCTTATTATTTTTTTATTACTTTTTCACACCCGTTCTTCGGCGACTCCCTCATCCGACCACCAAAAATAAACTTTTTAAAAAGCCCCGATTCTTTTTTCGCAGTCTGTTTTATAGGTACCCAACGGTTTTATTTTTTTAATTTTTCGCGCGAAATGCGTGTCAGTCTGCACCAATTGTTATTTAAATGTTTTTCACTTGATACGTTAGATGTCGTTGTTGTTGTTGTTTTTTTTTTATTGTATTATTTGTTATTATTATTATTCTTATTATTATTAACATTATTATTATTATCAAAAAAAAACTATTTATATTAAAATAATAAAGGTTTGACAAAAATATTACATAGCAGAAAAAAGAAATAAAAATGGCAAAAATACAGGTGCGGATCGAGAATTCATGGAGATCCGCTCCATGAAATGAAAAATAAAAAAAAATATATTAAAAAAAAAAAAGGACTGGACGCTCATTTCGTATCACTCAGTAGCAACTTGGTCTACAATGTGAAGGTCAGGAGATCAAATCCCGGTTGTCAATAATTTTCGCACGCTACTTGCGTGAGTATATCTTGGCTACCTCTATCTGCGAAAGTGAAAATTTTTTGATAGAGGGCTGTGCGAAGGGCTAGCAACCCATTCACAATAAAAAAAATGTTGAGGAGCCTGAAGATCACGAGGCTAAGGCGCGCTTTGGGATTAAAAGAAATCTGCGCAGCCTCATCAGAGGTAATCTGATATTACGGGAGAGGTCTCAAGGATCCCAATTCATGTCGTATCATTGGGATATATCTAATGCATACGGTCGAGGCCATATATGAATGGGGCAATGGTAGTGGAAGAGGAAATAGAATAGGACTCGGTTAAGACAAGGCAAGAAGATACGTGAGTATTAATGGCCAATAAAAATTGCACTCAGAAGTGAGCGAAACATTTTTACCCATCTAGTAACGAACTACAAGTAATACGAAATGTTAAGAGAAATATAAAGCCTGTAACGAAAAGTTCTGTCGCATCTATTCGTGTGTAGAAAACGGTTCTTTCTTTACCAAGAAAAACAAAAATTTGCTTACGTGATTCTCAGAACTTCCTTACTCACTTATATAGAATTTAATCTGCTTCACTGATCGATTTAGTGAAAACGCAGCGTTCTAGTGGTTCGGTTCGTGAACAAGTTGTGCGAAAATGGCAAAAAAATCAACAAGTATCGCTTTCAACATTGGGAAAAAAGTATAAAATTACAACAAGGACTGTACAAAGGTATATCAAACGGTTGAAGGAAGAGCTGAGTGTATCTGAGAAAACGAGGTCAGGTCGTCTAAAAGGTCCTGTAAATCCAGTTCTCGAAAAAGGATCTTTAACGCTTTAAAGAGAAATTCGTCAAGGGATTTGACTAAATATCTTAGAACCAGCCATCAAATGGTGCAAAGAGCAAAACAACGGAATGGTTTGAAGACTTTCTAAAAGCATAAATCACCGAAAAGAAGTTCTCTTAACCTCCAGAAAGGGAACAGGATACCGAAGGCCTGACGAGCTTTATTTAGCCGAGCCTCAACATCCTTTTCGGCTCCCCGTCCATGCTGGCAATGCTTCCGAGATAGCAAAAATCTCGCACCTCTTCCACATTCTGTCCGTTGAGTACAATCGGTGTGCTTGCGTTCTATCCAAGACGCGACACCTTGCATCTTCTTATGATTCTTTAATCATTGCTATGACCTTATCTGGAGTACCTCTCCTACGCAAAGAATTCCATATATAATCTCGCTTGAAGCTGTCGAAAACCTTCTCGAAGTCCACAAACATGAGATGTAGTGGCGAACCCATTTCGGCTGACTGCTCTCATATTATCCGTAGGGTATTTGCGTGGTCGGTACAAGATGACCCTTAACGAAATCCAGCCTGATAAACTTCGAGAGTACTTTCGACGACATCACTAATCTTATTGAGAATTACGTTAGCCATAATTTTTGATACGGCAGTAAGTAGACATATACCACGCCAATTGCCACAGTCCCGAAGGTCGCCCTTCTTCGGAATTTTCACAATGACGCCCTCCTTCCATTCAATCGGGTATCTTCCTTCATTCCACACCTCAGAGTGGGAGGAGTATATCGGCTGTTATTAGCGGGTCCGCTTTGAGGAGTTCAGGTGGTAGTCCGTCTATACCTGGAGCTTTCCTTCCCGCCATTGACCGAATAGCGGAAACTATCTCTTCCTTATCTAGGGGATCGTCCCTAATAGAGGGTTGTTGCGGTTGAATGGTTGGTAGTTGTTCTGTTTCTGGAATATCTTCCTCTGACAAGATGTTTAAAATATCAGAGAAGTATTCCTTCCATCGCCGCAACTGGTGTTCATTCATGTTAAGGAGAGTTCCGTTGACATCTCTCACCAGGTGAGATTCTGCCTTGTTTGCCAGATCTTCAATGGCCTTTCTCTTGTCGCGTCTAACAGCCTTTTTAAGCTGTATATGAGCATCGCAGTAGTTCTGCCTCAGGTCGGGCGTTCGTTGGTTGACATCGGGTTAAGAGATGATTGCCAATTTGGATTTTTTCCGATTGCCAACCTTGTCCCATGTGTCTTGCGACATCCAAGGTTTCTCATCGCTTTGCTCATACCCCACAGATTCTTCAGGACTAGTTACAAAAGTATTTCTGGTTGCCTCCCAATTGGCGTCCAGTGTGCGCATTTCATATTCACCCAATGTGGATGACTTTTCGCGTAGAATAGTGGTGTATTCGCGTTTTTTGTTGGGATCCCTGAGTTTATCCCATTAAGCTTGCGCTTCATTCGAAGAATTTGTGGTCGTCGGATACCTGCTGTACACAATCTCAGGCAGGCAACCATCAAGTGGTGATCACTCCCCACGTCAGCTCCATGTTTCGCTCATACATCGAGGTGACATCTTTTCCATCAGCAACGGTAAACTGGTTAAATTCCAAAGGCATTGCATAAGAACAAAAATCCTCCGAATACGCCAACACTTCGTCCAATCGAAAAATATTGGGCAATTACATATGAAGGGAAAATTAAAAACAGAAGGAGGAAGTGTAAAAACCATGGCTGAATTCAAAAGACTTTGGGCATTAGCATCGAAAGCAACCACAAAAAGTTTGTGCAGCGCTTGATGAAAAACATGAGAGGAAGGATCAGAGAATTCACTAGGAAAGTTATTAAACAAGTTCGGAATTAGGGTTTCATAACTAGTGAGATATAAAGTAAATACAAATAAGATTTTATAAAAATCCATTGAGTACTTTTCAATTTATACCCACCTTAGCACTTTTTGTTAGAGGCTTTAGGTTAGGAGGCCAAAACCCGATTTGGGATGTAGTACCATTGTGGACGAAATATCGAACTGATAAAAGTGAAATTTGATGAACAATGTTTTGCTGCATCAAAGGCGGACGAAATTGGCAGAGAGAAGCGAGCGAAAGAGGACGTCTCACGGCTAGTAACGACTAGATTGTAGTTAATCTAATGCAAAGGCGAATGAGTGAGCGAAAGATTTGATCTAGTAATGAACTGAAGGGAGCAAAATCGAATGGACAAGTACGGAGTATATAGGCAGATGGATGGTTAGAGGTGGTACATAGTATCATTGGCGGACTAAAGTAGCAGACAGAAGCAAGCGAAAGACTTAGCCAGTCTAGCAACGAGCGGACGGAAGCGAAATATGAAGCAAGGGATGGCTCAGTATTATGGATAGTGCTTATACGTAGTACAGCATAGTAGCGGATAAATGCAGCGAAAATCGACTAGTCTCACGTCTATAGCGAGCAGATTGAAGCAAAATTTGAAATAAAAATAAAATTGTTTGAAAGCGTATAGCTAGGGTGTAGCCTAGTGGGTAGCGTGTTGGTCTTGCAATGCGAAGGTCGTGAGTTCAAATCCCGGTCGGCACAATATATAATTCCAACATATTGCCTGCTTTGGTGCTTTGGTTTTTGTTGAATTCAAATGATTTCCACGAGTACCGCGGGAAGGGAAGGTCACTCGCAGTATAGCATCACATCACCAGGAGAAAGACAAATTTAAGCCACAGATCGTCTGGTGTTTGTCCAAGAGTCCACAATTCGGGACTGAATACCTCAATCACGAAGAAATCGGTAATTCACATTTTGTCTTGTGTTTTGCTTATGTCAGGTAGGTTAGATTACTAACGAGCCCGTGAGGTATCGGCTTTCTAACTAAATCAGCTAGCTTATGATGATCGTTTGCAGAATGCCACTTACAAGGAGATTCTCACTCGCCTTTTCATCAGAGCTGCTGCATCTAAGAAATTTCGATCCTCTCCATCGTATTACACATAGTAATAAAAAAGTAAGGGCACTTTGTAATTAAATAAACTGCTAACAAGTCGGGCGAAAATTTATTATCCTTGGGACAAGTTGAGGATGAGTGGAAAGTCAATATGCAGGTTAGAGTGGTCAGGGAAGACTAAGTGAAAGGGCAAGGCTGTTGTCAATTTAACAATATTTCATTCGTTTCTGCAAGTTTGGGTTTTTATGAGTGGAGGAGGAGGGGTAATAGTAAGGGTGGGTGGATATTAATAGCTTTTTAATTAATTGCTGGAATCACGTCCAATATTCTCTGTATAGAATGTGTTTCATAGACGAAGTTGCATAGAATTTTCATAAAATTCGGTATATTTTACATTCACGAAACCGATCATTTGTATGGGAGGAGGTAGAGAAGGTACGGGAATCGTAAAATTTGTTATGCAGTTTAATTTCATTTCTCTTGTAAGGTGCTTGCACAAAATTTCAAGTTCGTAGCTTTTAGTTTGTTGGTTATTAGTTGACTTATGAAATTGGTCGAAATCATAGTTTGTATGGGAGGGGGTAGAAGGGCAAACGCAATTTCAAAACATTGTCAAATTTCGTGATTCGTTTTTAAGCCGAACTGTTCGAATATGGAACTCGCTGCCCATTTCGGTGTTCCTGCATGACTACAACATTCAGCAATTCAAGGGAACTATTCATAGCCACTTCCGTCTCTATCCCCTTAATTTCCAAAAACCAATATCCTCCCCCATCACCGGAGCTGTGCTTCAGTACAAAAGAGCAACCCCTCTAGTTCCAGTGTCACATAAAAAACAAACTTTTGACGCAATTTTATTTCAACTATTTTTAAAAGTTTTTGTGCAAAATTTCAAATTGATAGCTTTAGTTAGTTAGTTGATAATTGATTTCTTGAAAATGGTCGAAAAAATAATTTTGTATGGGAGGGGGTAGAAGTTTTAAAGGTTTTCGACCAGTTAAGATTTCGTATATGTAGGAATTTTTTTTCAAATGCATTTCGCAAATTTTCAAGTTTCTGCCCTAAAATTTCTTTGAAAAATTTTCAGTTTATGTGTTTTTTTCAATGCACATGAAACACCTTGTGCACGTTAGACAAGGAGGGGGGGGGTCGGTTTATAGCAATTAGGGATCAAGCTATTATTTTTTTTCTATGTACATAAAGTAGATCTATCCATAAGCATAGTTTTAATTTTGTATCTTTCACCAGAGCCCTGAAAAATCACTCAAAATTTTCGACATTTTTGCTTATCACCTGCCTCCCCTTACACCTCCCAAGTTAAAATTTTTACCAAAATTAATCACTATGTAGTTCTACAATCTGACAAAATTCGATTTGATATCTGTACTATTTTTTGAAATATAAGGATTTGTAATTTTGAAAAGTGCGCCATTTTTTAAATCCTTCCCATTCCCCCCCCCCTTACCGGTATTTCAACATGTTATATTTTATTTGTATTTTCCTAGTATAGTTTAATATATACATATAATTCAAGTTTGAATTACATAGCTTAAGAGATAGTTGACATATTCATTTTTAAGTGTTTTTCTTTGCACCCCCTGACTCTTCCCCTTACAATAATTAGCCACTGTCTAACTTTGAAGATGTAATCATTTGAAAAACGAATTCGGCCCACAATTCGTTTTGAGCCCCCCCCCCCTTTTCGGACGCCAATGGATAAAAAATTAAATTATTTTTAAAGTTTGTCCCACAACCCTCTCTATATCTGTACTGATTTTCAACTTCCTTCGTGGTGGAGATATTAGTAAGTGTAGTTTTTGACTTTTTTCCTCCCCCGCCTCCCCCTTCCAACTTACCCCTTCGCTTAGAAAATAGTGCTCGCTTACCCTATCAACAATCGACCCTAAAACGAACATTCTATCTTTAACGGTCTCGGAGATATGAGTCCATATGTACGGCGTACGGTGGGACGGATTTTTTTTGCATTTTTAGGCTAATTTAGTCATGAAACGCGAAAAAAAAATTTCAGGGTAGTAAATTTTTTTTTTCTGTGTCGATCACAATATTTTATTATTAGAATAATAAAGTAAACTAGTCTGCGAAACGATATTTCAAAATTTTGTATTTTGGTAAGCAGGTAATACTGTCCTTAATTATTGTACCGAAAATCAGCGCGGTCTGTTAATTAGTTGGATTACAGCAGCTGGTTGAATGGGTACACCTCAGTAGTCCACGGCGATTTTTAGAACGGATAAAAAAATGAAACAAAAAGTTTGTCTCCAATTTGTGTTTCCAACCAAGTTTCGAAATCGTTGCGAATGTTGGAAAAGGCTTACGGTGTTCAAAAACACGAGCGTTCGAATAGTTCAATGCTTTTAAGGACAGTCGAGAAATCGTTGAAGACATGCCTCCGTCTCGACGACTTTCGACCTCTTTCACTGCCGAAAACATTCAAAAAGTGAAGAAAATGCAGCTCGAAAATTGTCATAACAGATTTAACGAGACAGCAGGAGAGCGCGATATCTTTCGTGAGTCCGTTGGCTCAATTTTGGTGGACACTTTGGCCATGAATCGCGTCCTTTCTCGAATCTTCGTTTTCAGTCGATCGATATCATAAAACTAAAATCGCCGTGGACTACTGAGGTGTACCCATTACAACCAGCTGCTGTAAACGAACCGATTAACAGACCGCTCTCATTTTTGGGTTAATAATTAAGGACAGTCCTACCTGCTTACCAAAATATAAAATTTTGGAAATATCATTTCCCAGACTAATTTAAATTACAAAGTGCCCTTACTTTTTTGTCACAATGTATTACAATTACAATTATTATCGGTCTGACCACAGGTCATTGCCTATTTTAGCTTTACGTATTCAAGCTGCGGATCACGAGCGACAGCTTTTGAAGAGGGTGCAAGAGATCAAAGAACCTACCGAACAATATCAGTGTCCACAAATCGCCAACAGTCGTCTACTTTCTCGGGGCTCGAGATATTTGGAAGAACTAGTCGTTTTCAGAGGCGTTAAAGCCTTTTTCATTTTTCACAAGTAGAAATGGAGGTGGAAGTACAGTGGGTGCAACTAGTTAATCTCAGTGCAATGTGGTTCTCTTTCTGAGGCCAACCTCCTAGAACCTACACCTAAACCATATTACAATTTCTTCCAAAATATTTTTCAGCAGAGAAAAAATTGCAACGTGTTTCGAGTATTTGTACAGTTTATAGGGGAGGTGGTAGAAAGTATTGCGGAATTTAGTGATTTTAGTGACGATTTGAAGTTCAGTTCATTTTTATTTCTTAGCGTTGCAAAATTCGTTGAGGCGAACTTATAATACTCTTATATTTTATCTAGCGTACAAGAAGTGGAAGTAGTTATGACATGTAGCTTAGTTTTCGAGAAACTAATGAACCAAATCACGCATTCTGAAAATCACATTTTTCTGAGCTTTTTTCGGAACTAGCATCAGGCAAATATTTAAAAAGAACCTTTATGTGAACATTAATACCTTCATGAAATTTTATATAATTTGGCAAGCGACAATTATTTTGATTTTATAGAATCAATTTCTTGTTCTTTATTGCTTATCGTTACCAAATCTGAATTAATATTAAGTGACATGACATTAATCCTCCGCCATAGACGGTCCCAAGCCCGAGTTGAGAAAGGAGGAGGGAACATGGAGTTAACCTGAATGGCCAGTAACACCAGTGCGTCTCAGGAAGTAGGCAAAAAGTATGACATAGTTGGACTTGCAGCATAGCTGTGAGAACTCCAGCATGTCATATTTAGCTCAAAACTCCCACCCTTTTTCTACTAGGGTGTAATAAATAAGTAGGACCGGTCCTCCAGGTCGGGGGTTGGGCGAGGCGCCGACAACGCATCACCGGAAAAAGAACACTGTCCAGAAACCTGAAGAACAGCCTCGGAAAGGATGGACTCAACGGCAACGACCCCGCAAACGAAAAATGGACTACTCTATTGGATCTTGGAATGTTCGATCCTTATTTAGGACAGGAGCTCTGAAAGAGTTTCTCGAAGAAGTGGCAAAACACAACATCAACATAACTGCCATCCAAGAAACGAAATGGCTCGGTAGCGAAATCATGGACATGAGATCACACACAATCTATCCAAGTGGAAAATTGTCGGGAAGCAGAGAGTTTGGAGTCGCTTTTGTCGTTGACAAAAAATTTAAACAGCAGGTCACGAGCTTCAAACCAATAAGTGAAAGATTGTGTGCAATCCGAATAAAGACTAAATTTTTCAACACTTGGTTGATCAACGTTCACGCACCAACAGAAGACAAGGACGATGTAACTAAAGACGAATTTTATGCCACCCTAGAGACAACCTATGACTCACTGCCCTCGAATGACCTAAAAATTGTCTTAGGGGATTTTAATGCAAAAGTCGAAAAGGAGGAGGCTCATAGAGGAACAACAGGAGGGCACAGTCTCCATGACATAACCAACGACAATGGCCAACGTCTTATTGATTTCGCAAGCAGCAAAAATATCATAGTAAGCTCTACGTGCTTCCCACATCGCGATATTCACAAACGAACGTGGGCATCACCAGATGGTCACACCTTCAACCAAATAGACCACGTTCTTATTGAGAAAAGGGCTGCTTCCAGCATACTTGATGTACGAACTCTCCGCGGTGCGAATTGTGACTCTGATCAATATCTAGTCAGAGCTAAGTATCGATGCAAAATAGCTTGTCGTGGGTATTCGAAAACGAGTAGAGCTCGCAAATTCAATGTCGACAAGCTTAACGACGAAACGGTGGCGCAGGCTTACATGCTAGCATGTAATAAACACCTGACACCAATATATGAAAATATCCAAAATATGCCAGTGGATAATGTGTGGATGAAAATACGAGACGGCATCAAATCCTCCGCGGAAGAGGTATTAGGATATCAAGCACGGCGAAAAAGTAATGATTGGTTCGACCAAGAATGTCGCGACGCAATAGATAGAAAGAACGAAGCTTACAAAATTTTTACTGAACGACCAACACGAGCCAAAAAAGAAAGATATGACGAGCTTAGGCGATATGCGAAAAAGACCTGCAGACGAAAACAAAGGAAGTACCATAATGACAAGATACAAAAAATGGACGACGACATGAGAAAAAATAATACGCGGGACGCATACGCCATAGTAAAAGACTTGAAAAAGGGATATAAACCAAAAACCAGTCTCTGCAAAGACGGAGAGGGCAATATCATCAGCGACACAGAAGAAATCAAAAGGAGATGGGCTTCATACTTCGAACATCTTTTGAATCCCATCCCAGTAGCACCGATAACGACAGACAACATTTCAATTCAAGCCTCAACTGACGAAGATGAACCACCATCGACACCACCCACGCTTCCTGAAATCAAAGCAGCCCTATGTGACCAAAAACGAAACAAAGCGCCGGGAATTGACGAAATACCAGTTGAACTTCTGAAAAACGGTGGAAACTGTGTCGCTGAAATACTGCACAGCATGATATGCAAAATTTGGACAGAGGAAATCATACCCGACGACTGGCGAAAAAGCATTATATGTCCAATTTACAAGAAAGGAGACAAACTCTGCTGTGAGAACTACAGAGGTATATCATTGTTGTGTACGTCCTATAAAATATTGACAAAAATAATTGAACGTCGTCTTAAGCCCTATACTAATCAAATAATTGGCGAATACCAAGGCGGATTCAGAACCGGACGATCTACAACAGACCAGATATTCTCGGTGAAACAGGTGCTTGAGAAATGCTGGGAATATAACACAGACGTGCATCAAATATTCGTAGATTTTAAACAAGCATACGACAGTATCGACAGGAGCGTACTGTACCAAATCATGCTTGACTTTGGAATTCCTCCAAAACTAGTCCGACTAACAAGACTCACAATGACGAACACTGAATTCCAAGTGAGAATACAAACCGATTCCACAACCAGCTTTCGAACGGAATGTGGTTTAAAGCATGGAGATGGTCTAGCTCCTATGCTTTTCAACTTGGCACTAGAGTATGTCGTCCGAAAAATCCCAGTCGACACCAACGGGACACTACTATTCAAGTCCACCCAACTAGTAGCATACGCTGACGACATTAACATTCTAGCAAGATCCTTCCCTAGTGCTAAGGAGGTATTTGTCAATCTTGACTCCGCCGCAAAAGAAGTCGGGTTGCGCATTAATGAAAGCAAAACAAAAGTAATGACGCAAACAAGAAGGAGAACGCCAATCAGACAAAACATAACAATTGCGGAATATAATTTGGAGAGTGTGGACAACTTCATATATCTTGGGGCTAATCTAGCAAAGGACGGTAATGAAACAGACGATCAAACGACGGATAATACTTGCAAATAAGACGTATTATTCGGTACTTCCAATAATGAAATCCAAGAAAGTGCACAGGAACAATAAGCTGCGGATTTATAAAACTATTATACGACCTGTGCTCTGTTATGGCAGCGAGACGTGGACATTAACGCGAACTTCCGAAAAAGCAGTTAACGCATTCGAAAGAAAGGTCCTCCGAAGAATTTTGGGACCTGTGAAGGAAGGAACGGAATGGCGAATAAGATACAACCATGAGTTGTATCAACTCTACGACGATCCAGAAGCTTCAACATTCATCAAGTTACGTAAACTGCAGTGGGCTGGCCATGTAGAGCGAATGGAAGACAGAAGAATCCCCAAACGTGCTCTTAAAGGCAAAGCGAGTGGTAACCGGCCAGTAGGCAAACCACGCAAGCGATGGGAAGACTCGGTTGATGAAGACAGCAAAGCCATTCTAAAAATTAGCAGCTGGAGGACGCGGTCTTTGGATCGAGACGATTGGAGGCGACGACTTCAGGAGGCCAGGGCCCGATTTGGGCTGTCGCGCCATTGATGATGATGATGATGACATGACATTAATATTTATGATGCGCTACAGATATACAATACTTGGTATCGTAAAACATACTGGGAAGAGTGATACACTAACTATACGTGGCATGGTTTGGAATCAGCTGTTTCTGAATTGAAATTAGGCTGGAGCATCGTAGCTAATTTCTTTAAAAATGCGTGAAATTATAAGTAATTTATACACTTACATATTTTATTTTATGCAAAATTATTCGCTGCTTCAATTAAATGGGAATTTTGCAAGGTTATGATGATGGTAAGGATTTTCATGAATTTGAATTCAAATTAAATTATCAGATATTTCTAATTATGGACTAACGCAAGAACTTAGCTCGGTGTTTTACCACATTTAAGATTTCACAAAAAAAAAGCAGTTGAAGTACACCAGTATACCGTGATCTTCATGGTTTACCATAAATAAGTTTTCGAATTTATTTTAACACAAAAAACTATATCTGTTATATGCGTGATATTTGGCGACGCATTGATGGTATTGATGAGATCAGGTATTGTATACCAACATAGTCTCACAATCTTTCTGATTTAAAACCACTTTCGTAATTACATAAAACTAATAATTCGTATAAAACTCAATTTCTTTCCTTCCAAATAGAACTTTCTCTGTAAATACTTTCAGTCTGAATTCCACAAAAATATATCCTTCGAATTTTCTCGTTCAACAAAGCGAACTACACACAAAACCGCCGCCCTCAAAATTAAAACCATATTTCACGGACGATAAAAGACGTTGACAAAACGTGTCTAATTCACTACCCCCAAACAATAATAACCATAAAAAAACATTCCGTAATAACAGATTCGAGTAGTATTTTTCCCGGCAGTAGAGATGTAATCTTCTTAATGGCTCGTTTCACTGCAAAAGTTTTATTGAATTTTAAATTTTTATTGAACAAAGTTACCGACAACGAAGGACAATGCCGGAATGTCTGACGATGAATTTCATACTTTTGTGCACTTCACTTCAGGATGCTTAAGTGAACCGGGCAGAAAAAAACGGCACGAGGACGACTTTCTTCTAATGTCATTTTGTTTCAACATCTGGATCGGAGTTGACTTTTCCGCAAGGTTTTCATCGTTCCGGCAAATTTCTATGATAAGTGAGAAAGAAAAAATTTTTTTAGAACTTTTCAACAGTGAAAAATGTGAAGAATGGCGAAAAAGTTTTTGTGTTTTTCACCCCCGAAAAGACGATCTAAATTGTCAACTGTAGAAAATTGAACTTCAATCATGAACATTTTTATCTAAAGGAAATTTTATGAATAGTGCTATCGTAAAGCGGAATTTTAAACTTCCGATTCGATTGGTTCGTATTCGGGAGGAAATGCAAGGTTTAATAAAATGAAAAGATATCACTTTAGTAAAGTTTCATTGTTATTATCATTATTTCAAAGTAGCTGGATTAAAATATTGGCTAAGTTAATATAGAAAATATACTTACTTTCCTCGAAACTGTTTTGACACGTGCTACATTTAGTGTCTTATTCAGTTTTTCCATACTTACTCACGATAGCTACGCAGCTCAAATCAGAGCTTGGCTAGCTGAATACTAAGGGGTGCAGGGGAAGTTGTAGATGGGAGACAAGAATTAGCCAATTACCAATTGCATCAGAAAAAATATAATAATGTAATTCATACATAATGTTCCTTTCAAAGCAAGTTCAAAAGAATGACAATATTTTGTTAAATATTTAATTATTTTTTTCCACAAAAATATCGATTATCGATTTTTGAATGGTTGTGTTTGCATTATATTTTTTTACTAACTACAGGGTGCGCCATCTAAATGTGGTCGATGGAAACTTTTGACGCAAGAAGTTCATCGTTGATTTCGCGGTGTGACATGTCGCGCCGTCTTGTTGAAACCAAAAGCCTTTAAGACCTTTTTCACGCATTTCTGGTAAAACAGAGTGTGCCAACATCCATCGATACCGATCCCCATTGACAGTTTCCCCAACTCTGAAGAAGAACGGACCAATGATGGTTTTTGAGCAGACACCGGCCCAAACAGTCACTTTCTGATCATGCAGTGGAGTTTGATGTATAGTCTGAGGATTTTCTTTCCCCCTAATGCGACAGTTTTGTTTATTTACAATGCCAGATAGCGTGAAATGGGCCTCATCAGTCATTAAAATTCGCTCCCAAAAATTGCAACAACTGAACGATTGCATTTAATGAACATTGTCACTATTTCCGCGCGTTCTTTGGGCGTGAATCGATTCATGGTTAAAATTGTAATGCAATAACCTTTCCGAAATGTGTTCGACGACGTCAATCGGTTTAAATCTGTCAAAGTTATTCAATATTTCCATCGACCACATTTAGATGGCGCACCCTGTATTTTTCTGTAGATAATATAAAAAGATTACACAGATGTGTGTCAATCATTTGATTACTCAAAAAAGTCTTAACTCTTCTTAGAGCACTCATTGACGCGGTCGATGTTGGTGTTGTTGAAGAAAAAAAATCTTTTGAGCTTCGGAACAAAATAAATTCTCGTTTTCCCGAATATTTTAATATTTTCATATGAAGTGATATGACGTTTGGAACACTCGTGCATTTTACTTTATTATTCTAATAATTAAGTATTGTGATCGACACAAAAAAAAAAATTTGCTACACTGAAATTTTTTTTTTCGCGTTTCATGACTAAATTAGCCTAAAAATTAAAAAAAAAAACGGTCCCGCCGTACGCCGTACATATGGACTTATATCTCCGAGACCGTTAACGGTAGAATGTTCGTTTTTGGGTGGATTGTTGATTGGGTAAGTGAGATCTATTTTCTTTGGGGGGTGTTAGGTGGAAGGGGGCGGTGGGGGAGGGAAAAAGTCAAAAACTATACTTGCTAATATCTCCACCACGAATGCAGATAGAAAGTTGAAAGCCAGTACAGATATAGAGGTTGTGGGACAAACTTCAAAAATGATTTAATTTTCTTATCCGTTGGCGTCCGAAAAGGAGGGGCTAAAACAAATTGTCGGCCGAAGTGTTTTTTCAAATCATTATATCTTCGAAATTACATAGCACATAGTTCCACCGGAATTAGCTTAGAGAATGGCTAATTATTGTAAGGGGAGGGTCGGGTGGTGCAAAGAAAAACACTTAAAAATGAATATATACCTCAACTATCTCTTAAGTTATGTAATTGAAACTTGAAATGTATATTAAGCTATACTAGGAAAATACAAAAAAACAATAACATGTTGAAATAATAGTAGTGGGGGGAAATGGGAAGCATTTCAAAAATGGCGCACTTTTCAAAATTACAAATCCTTATATCTCAAAAAATAGTACAGATATCAAATCAAAAATTAGTCAGATTGTAGAACTATACAGTGGTTAATTTTGGTAAAAATTAAAAGTTGGGACTTGTAAGGGGAGGGAGGTGATAAGCAAAAATGTCGAAAATTTTGAGTGATTTTTTTAGGGATCTGGTGAAAGATACTTGGGCACGGCTGTTGTCAATTTAATAATATTTCACTCGTTTCTGCGAGTTTGGGTTTTTATGAGGGGAGAAGAAGGGGTAATAGTAAAGGTGGATGGATGTTAATAGCTTTTTAATTAATTGCTTGAATCACGTCCAATATTCTCTGTATAGAATGTGTTTCATAGACGAAGTTGCATAGAATTTTTATAAAATTCGGTGTATTTTACATTCACGAAACCGAACATTTGTATGGGAGGGGGTAGATAAGGTAAGGGAATCGTAAAATTTGTGATGCAATTTTTTTTCATTTCTCTTGTACGGTACTCGTACAAAATTTCAATTTCGTAGCTTTTAAGTTTTTTGTTATTAGTTGATTTAATGAAATTGGTCGAAATCATACTTTTGTATGGGAGGTGGTAGAAGGGCATGCGCGATTTCAAAACTTTTGAAACAATTTTGTTTCAACTATTTTTAGAAGTTCTTACACAGAATTTTAAATTGATAGCTTTTAATAGTTAGGTGATAATTGATTTCTTGAAAATGGTCGAAAAAATAATTTTGTATGGGAGGGGGTAGAAGTTTTAAAGGTCTTCGACCAGTTAATAATTCATATATTTAAGGATTTTTTTTAAATACATACATTTTGCAAATTTTCAAGTTCCTACCTCAAAATTTTATTCAAAACTTTTCAGTTTATGTGTTTTTTTCAAAGCGCATGAAACACTTTGTGCACGTTAGACCAGGGGGGTCGGTTTATAACAATTGTGAAACAAAGTATTATTTTTTTTTTCTATGTATATGAAATAGATGTATCCAAATGCAAAATTTAAACTTTGTATCTTTCACCAGAGCCCTAAAAAATTACTCAAAATTTTGGACATTTCTGCTTACCACCTACCTCCCCTTACACCTCCCAACTCAAAATTTTACCAAACTTAAAAACCACATAGTTCTACAATCTAACAAATTTTCAATGTAATATCTCTACTCAATTTTGAGATATAACGATTTGTAATTTTGAAAAGTGTGCCATTTTTGAAATGCTCCATATTTCCCCCCACTACTTTTATTTCAACATGTTATATTTTTCTCATATTTTCCTAGTATAGCTTAATATATTTTAAGTTTCAGTTTGATAGCTGAAGAGATAGTTGAGATATTCATTTTTAAGTGATTTTCTTTGCACCTCCCTTGGCCCTCCCCCTTGCAATAATAAGATTGTTTCTAATCTGATTCTGATGGAACTATGTGCCGTCTTAATGGTCCCATAATCTGAATTTGTTTATGATAAGTATTTTCGAAGATATAATCATTTGAAAAAACAATTCGGCCGACAACTTGTTTTTAGCCCCCTCTTTTCGGACGCCAATAGGTTAAAAAATTAAATTATTTTTGTAGTTTGTTCCACATCCCTTTCTATATCTTTGCTGATTTTCAGCTTCCTATCTGCATTCCTGGTGGAAATATTAAATATTATATTAAGTGAAGTTTTTGACTCTTTCCCTCCCCCCACCTCCCCCTTCCACCTAACACTCTCCAAAATTTAGAAAATAGAGCTCACTTACCCAATCAACAATCCACCCAAGAACGAACATTCTACCTTTAACGGTCTCGGGGATATGAGTTCATATGTACGGCGTACGGCGGAGACGGATTTTTTTTTTTTGCATTTTTAGGCTAATTTAGTTATGAAACACGAAAAAAAAAATTTCAGGGTAGCAAATATTTTTTTTTTCTGTTTCGATCACAATACTTAATTATTAGAATAATAAAGTAAAATTAGCAGCTGGAGGACGCGGTCTTTGGATCGAGACGATTGGAGGCAACGACTTCTGGAGGCCAAGGCCCGATTTGGGCTGTTGCGCCATTGATGATGATATTTTTAACTAAATAACTAAAAATATCCTGCCTGTGATTGTGCCTACCGAGATTGAAAAAACGAGTTGGGGGTTCCGGCAATTTCTCCGCAGTCCGTACCCATAACCTGAAAATTCGTTCCGCCTATGCAGGGTCCTCCGGTTCGTATATCGTCCTCATCGGCTCTGGAACTGTTTCGTGGCACCGCAAATCGAAGCAAACTGGCATATTTTTCGCGCTCCATCCGAGCGTTGAAAGTTGCGAAGTCCTGCTTGTGATCGCGGTGTAATTTTTATAAAGCGCGCGCCGCCAACAGCGCGACGACGACGATGACAGCTAAAACTACGGAATCAAGGAGCATCTTTCGGGGTGTGTACTTCACCATAGCTCACTCTTCGTCAAGTCTTTTTTGCAACGGAAAATTCGCATCCGTCCCGCTCGAAAGCGCGGCAAATCGAATGCAAAGGAAATATGAAAAGTGTGCAGTTTTTGGTTCGCGTCTGATTCGAGAGTTACGCCGCGACGTGATTGCAAACATCGCGCTCCAGAAAAAACAAAAACAAAAACGCTATTTCCAAGAACACCATCGCCTTCGTTGGGGTCACCGGCAGCAGCAGCCGCGGTCTCGAACCATTACAGCACCGAGATCTTTCATCAGCATCAACTAAAGTGTAAAGTTATATTAAAAGTCCCGACTTGCTTAACGTAATTTCAATACAAGAAAAAAAAGGAAGAATAATTTATTTTACGGCGAAATTTTTTTTTGTGAAGGAAAAACCGAACGAGTGTGTGTCGAATACGGAGCGGTTTTTCGGTCTTCCTCCGCTAGGAAATCGCACGAGTAATCATTGCTCTCGCAAGTGAAACGCAACAAGTTAATACAGCACGCACTTACGGCTATCTTAAAACCAAGAACGAGAATAATCCAGTGAATTTTAATAAATGGAAACATAAAAAGGCAGAAAGTGTAGTGAGAGCACATAAGTTTATAAACGAAAAAGTACAAGGTGTTGTTTCACAACAGTGAAAAGAAATTTAATAGTGATTCGAAAAAAAAAGAATCTCTCAAAATAAAAGAAAAAAAAGATAAAACCAATGTCTCGAATAAGCAATTCATCCACAAGTTAAACTGTGCATAGTAAACCAAAACCCGAAAAGGAAAATTAATAACAATAATAAGCAAAATACTTAATTTATTTTTTATAGCCAAACGCGAATGATGCTCGCCCGACCTTCAAGGTAATCACGAATTAAAACCGCTCGAGACATATCATCATCCGTTTATTGCAAAACAAAAGGAGATCTGTATAAATCCTTATCGTTACAAACGAGTGGAGAGTCCAGTTTTACCGCCCTTACCTGTATCACGACACTCATAATTCACGTTAGGCCATTCGCCCTTACAATTTCCTATAGTGTCTGAACTGAATATGCCACACAACGTCTTGATTCGACAGCTGGGGTGCTGAACATCATAGACAGGACGTTACATCGACTCCGTGTTGTGTTAGAAGTCATTTGCACGGACCATTGCAGTAGCTTGATACATTTTGTTTTTAACTCTAACGAGATCACCGCCTAATGCATTCAAATCTTCATTTTTTTTATCATTATTAGAATTTAAGCTTTTACAAATATTATTCTTAAGGAGAAAGGAAACGCATAACAAACAAAATTTCAATTCCAAAAAGATATGTCTTCTTCGAATATGAAAAAAAAAAGGAAAAACGAAAATTTAAGTTAAATTTAAATGAAAATACTGATTAAGTTGTAATTCGTACAAAAAGAGATATAAGATTTGATATTTAGAACTAGTGTGATAGGTAAATTTAACGAATCTGAACTTCATACAGAATATGAAAAAAAAAGAAAAACAGAAATTTAATTTAAATTTTAGCGTGAACAGCAAAATATTAATATGAGTTTATTATGAAAAATGGAATTTATAAAATGTTCAATACACAGAATGACAAAAAATGAGTTAAATTGGAACTAAAATGAAACGCTAAGATTTTCATTTGAAGAGCCCCTCTAATCTCCCCGATTCCTCCTCCACTCTCCATGGGGCCATGGATAAAATGATATGTTGGAGACTGTACGGCTGAAGCAGGGTGGGCAGGGTAAGGCGACACAACATCAGTCGCCATCGGGTCAACATCCGCGATCAGAGAAAGTCCTAGTTTTTGTTGATGTACCTATTCTGGGGTAAGCCGACGTGACCAGCTCTAAAGCTCGATTTATTGTTATAGGCCATGGTTTTTATGGTCAGTATCGAAGCAAATAACCCCCCCCCCCATGACTCTCGTAGCTAGACCTGGCAACACGCTAGCACGTCGTTCCAGCCCGATACGGTCACCTAGATGGACGTTGGTGGATTTCGGACCGGTTTATTCCCCGAACCTGATTTTTCCTTCCTCTTTTCGATTATTTCGGTATCTTGGTATCGAAATAATCCGTTTGACCTCAAATAATCAAAACAGGCTGCCTCTATGCCAGCTGTTACTATCAATCTTTACCCCAAATTCCCAATGACATGCAGCCTACACAACGGTCGCTGTTAGTTGAAGTTGAAATACATAAACTTGCATGAAATTTTTCCCAATCGACGTAGAAGTTGACCCACTTTCAACTTTCTCAGTTCCGAAAATTGGGATAATTTCACTACGACGATTTCCATGCTTCGATATAAATTCCAAAAGCATTCTCGTCTATGATGAACTACTGTGCGATACTTAATCGATAATCTTGAGTGATTTGGTTCGGTACCGGATCAATAATCTACAGGACCTAGCCCAGCGCCGCACAGTGTGACATTTTCGCAATTTAGCGGGATTTAATTCCTAGCTTCCTAGCGTTGAGCTAGATAGTTCGAATTTTGTACACGTCATTTTTGACAAAAAATTAAGGTCAAATCGCTCTACCCCTTCTACCCCCTCCCAAACAAAATGACACAATTCGGAATTTGAAAATAAACGGATTTGCTCGAAAAGTATAAAAGCTATTAGTCTGAAATTTGGAATGTATTACTTTTATGATGATTTCAATATGTTGTATTAAAATTATTCGTGTCCTGTCTCTCCTTCTACCACATCCCGTACGAACTGGACTTTTCATGAAATGCTCTAAGCCAATTTACTCAGTGCGTACAAAATTGATCGAGCTCAATTCTTGCGCTAATAACTTATTTAGAATTAGTAGTAAGATCAAAAAAAAATTACACGATTAGCTTCACATCTTCTACCACCTCCCATGACGCAATTTTGCAATTCGACAATAAACGGATTTGCTCGAAAAGCTCCTTCAACTTTCAGTTTTGCATTTTTCGAAGGATTTTTCAAGTCTTCCTGGTCTGGTTACCCTTATTGTTAACGGAAGCAAACTTTGAGGAAAAGCTACCTTTTCGTCCAGCCAGTTCTCATTGTTTCGCAGGAAGCGGTCTAGATGCCTACTGATTTTCTGTTATCGCTCTTCTATTTTAGTGCAAATTGTCCTTAATATTATTTTTATACATCCCACAATTTCTTTTGGATATTGTGTTCCTCTAAATTCTTGCAACACAAATGCAAAAACCGCTGGAAGCCATTCACCACTTCAATTTTGTACCCATGTGTCGAAAATATCTCTTCTTCGGAAAGCGGAACCCATCCTGAATTTTGAAACGAGTTGTATGGGCGGCGCAAATATGCGCGGATTGTAAAACTAGACATCTTCAGCTTTAAAATGAGTTTGGTCTCAGAGTGGGATCTTGCGGCGTAATATAACTAAATGAATTTTAAACATAACAGGGCTACGATTACGCGTAAAGCGCAATCTTACGATACTCTAGATGAAATAAAATTTTTTGTGATCCCAAGAAATTTTGTATGGGGAGTGTTAGAAGGGATGATAGCATTGAACTAATTTTTTTCACATCATGCTAAAGTAGCTATGAAAATGTTTTATACAAAATGCTTACTCCAAAAACTGAATGGGAACTGAGAAAATTAGTGAGTTTGATTTAGTGAAAATGTGCAGTTTGTATGGGAGGTGGTAGAAAGAGTGGAGGAATTTTAATGATTTTTTCAGAAATAACTAGGAATATTATAAAATTGGCATCCCTTAAATTTCAGACTAGTGCCATTCATACTTTTCAAGAAAATCGATTTTTTGTGAAGTTGTGAAACTGTGTCATATTGTATGGGAGGGGGTAGAAGTAGTGAAGCAGATCAAATATTTTTTTTCTCATCTTAGTAATAATATGAATTAAATGTTTATTACAAAATATGAGCTCAAAAAATGTTATATGTTCTGAGAAAATCGGCTTAGAGCATTTCAGGAAAAAGTGTAGTTTGTATGGGAGGGGGTGGAAGGAAAAGGAGGAAGCAAATAATTTTTGTACTGTAGATTTAAATCATTAAAAAATTAACATATACCAAAATTGAGACCAATAGCTTTTATACTTTTTGAGTAAATCCATTTATTGTCAAATTGCGAAATTGTGTCATTTTGTATGGGAGGGGGTAGAAGGGGTGAAGCTAATCATCTCATTTTTTTTGACCTTACTAACAATTTTAAATAAATATTTGGTGCACAATTTCAGCCCGCTGAATTTTATAAGCACTGAGGAAATTGGCTTAGAGTAATTCATGATAAGTACAGTTTGTATGGGAGGTGGTAGAAGGAGGGGGAGGACACACACAATTTTTAAACGATAGATTGATATTATCATAAAAGTAATATATTCTGAATTTCAGGCCAATAACTTTTATACTTTTTGAGCAAATCCGTTTATTGTGAAATTGCGTAATTGTGTCATTTTGTATGGGAGGGGGTAGAAGGGGTGGAGCGATTTGGCCCGTTCACGAACTTGACCTTACTTTTTTGTCAAAAACGACGTGTACAAAATTTGAACTTTCTAGCTCAATGCGTTCTCAAGCTAGAGAGCGCACGGACGGACGGACAGACGGACGGACAGACGGACGGACGGACATCCGGTTTTGAGATTTTTGAGTGATAATATTAACTTCTGTATCATTCATTTTTTTCTCCGAGCCTTATTTCTTGGCGTTACAAACTTTAGAGCAAACTTATAATACTCTCAGATTTCATTTAGAGTATAAAAAGGTATTGGTTATATGCAGCTCGAGACTGACTTATAAAACAATAACATAAGTTTATGTAAAGTATGTAGTCCGTTTCACTCCTTAAAAGCGAGTAAGTTTTCCAAGCTTTAGTTTTTCGATTTTTCAAGTTAATTAAATCATCAGCCTTGCCGGAAACCATGCTTCGAGGTTGAGAAGAAGCACATTATCTGTTTGAGTTATGAAGTGAAGTCTTCCATTTCGATACACTGATTTTAACATTTCGGTCTTTTGATGATGCCCTCCTCGAGAATGCCACCCGGAGCAACTGCTCCGTTTGCACTTTGGTAGGGCCGGTCCTGGCCTAGCCCTAGCAACAGAAAGAAAGATCTTCCGAGAACTTCAATTCGTAGTAGTTCGTAGCAACTGCAGATTTTAAAGAGATAGGTCTCGGCAGCGAATTTTGACCGATGGCCTGAGTTTGCAGCTCGCGTATAACATCAAGTTAACGTTCAAATCGAAGACGGTTCGTTAATTGGTTGCAGGGGATCCAACAAGTGGACGGCGAATTTTCGACCAAAATCATATTTAGGGATGAGTCACATTTCCAACTGGATGGCTACGTGTATAAATAGACCTTCTGCATTAAAAAACTGAAAAGTTCAGGAATGTTCATTACTCAACGTTTTCATCTACTGTGCGTTGCTGGTTGATGCGATCATTAGGCAAGCGATGTGATTGGATCGTACGTTTTCGAAAATAGCCGAGCTCAACTTCCTCTGATCTGAAAATTAAAGGCGTGAGTCTGACAAATTTATCGTTACAACAGGTGTCCCTTGCTACAGAGCGATAGATACCAAGGAGTTACTATAACAGTGATATCCTGAAAGTGTCATTTTCAATAGGAGTGACGTCTATTGATTTTTCTCTGGAGATACATATGCATTTGGCAACCTTTGGTATATTCATCCTTAACAGTTTAATGACCGCGACCATCTAGTTTCGGAATCTTTACTCTTTCCCAGTATCACCACCCAAAATTAATTGATATGCTCCAAATCCAATTCACTGGTTTCGTAAAACACTTTAGTGAAACGCATTCAAATTCAAATTACTTAGCATGAATGATCCTATGCAAAATTTTATTTACCCGTAAAAATCCCATCATATCCACTTAATCCTGTCGGATAAAATGCAAAACTGTTGAAATAAATGAGAATCTTCCAGAACGCTTTAACCGAAAAAAAAACGAAATGAGAAAAAGAATCGCTGCCACACTTTTGCTGAACGCTGCACTCAACTTAGCGTAAATATTCGAATTAAATAAATAAAATTTGTGTGAGCGCGTGCAAAGACAAGGCCTCAGCTTGAATTAATTTGGTCCATTAAAGTAAATGATAATCCGGCGTAAAGGACGACCGACGACGGGAAGATTCTAGCGAAATGTAATCAGGGATTTCGGGATTTTCAACGAGTTTATAGCTCGCGTACGAGCCTTTCCCTCACTTTTGCCCGTTGTTATCATCATTGTGTGTGGGTCTTATGAACTCTTCGCGAATCCTTCAACGCTTTCGGCTCACCAGCCGCATAGCGTAACCTCCTTAATTTCATTATGGCGCGTATCTGTTGGTAAATTTTCATTTTCGCCAATCCTTGGGATAAAGCGTAATGAAAGCGGGATTTCGAGACACAATTGCAGCAATTTAACTTTTGCTTTTAGGCTGAAGTAAGAATTTTTCATTTTCGCTGTTTTTCGAATTTTTGGATTGTGTGTCGTCCAGGACTGAATCAACTTTTTGGGATTTTCTTTTAATGAAGTTGAAAAGAATATTAATTTCGATTAAGAAGTTTTAGTGATTCATTTTCTCATTTTCTATTTGATTTTAATGTCCTTTTTATGGCCTTAGTAAGAAAAAAAAAGGATCGTTATGGGAAAGTTATTCAGTTAATTTTCATTAATAAGTAATTTTGAACGAGTACGTTTACTGATGAAGTATCTATCTTCTTATGATATTGTGGTTGAAAGTAAACTTTCGATCTGCCCATATGCACACTAGAGATACTCGATACACACTAACGCTTCTGTCCTACTAGAGTTTGCACAACGCTATACAGTTCAGCGTGATCGTTTAGATGCACAAGAAGGCAACATAAGAATGTGAAAAACAGCCAAACTTGAGTTTGACCGATTTCAAATGGATTGACACGAGCGCAAACTTGCGTTCAACTACAAATTTTTAAATAGAATACTCAGTAAAACAGAAAATAAATATGACTTTCACATACAACAATTCATTTTGATTGTGTTTACTTCATAAAAGAAAAAGAATTGAGAAAATTCAAATCTTCGGACGGAATTTCCCGCGCAATCGTTCAAACTCTAATAGGACAGAATTGTTAGTGTATATCGAGTATCTCTAATGCGCACATATGTTATATTTACTTTAACACTCATCCGTCGTTTGTGTAATTTCTACAAAAATACGAAACATTTAAAGCTTTGTAGAAACGTTATTTATGCATGAGTAGGATTTTGCCATTATTTCAAAAATGAATGCGTGTTAAACATCCTTTAATTGGATTGAGATTCAAAAATTGAATATTCATTGAACTCTAAAGAATTTATTGAACTTATTTCCCGATCTGATTGAAAATACGCCTCTGCAGCGATTGTACTGCTACTGCGCTTTGTCGCCTGCCATCATTGACCTGCTTCGCCTTTATTTTCAGATTAATTGAATATCTTCGGTGTAATTATAGGGTGTATAACAAGAGGTGTAGAATTTGTTTGCAAGACCCAATCAGAGAGCGTACGGCGCTCCTGATGGTCCGCCGGCTGCGGATGTTAAGTCAAATAGACCTTGTACGCTTACAGAGCCAAATCTTTTGTTAATATTCGCTGCAGTGTGAACATGCAGAGGTCGAGTCCTTGAGCACAGTGACAAATGGCTGCTTTCAGCACTGTCCTTCAGTGCGGAAATGTTTTCGGTCAAACGTCTGAGGCGAAGTTATTTCGGAGTCTTCGCATCTCGCACTGAGCCAGTTTCTTGGAATTTTTTGATTAGGTTGCGCACACACGTTTCAGATGGTACACGATTACAATCAAAATTTGTTCGAATTTTACGCATCTTAAGCGCGATTGAACGCGTAATAAAATTCAACGACTATGTAGTGTGCCATGGTAAACTTCCCACGTTTATAGATGACAAATGCCAACAATTTTGTACGAGCACCTTACAAGAGAAACGAAATATCTGTTGTAAGGTGATCGTACAAAATTTCAAGTTCTTAGTTTTTAATTTGTTGGTTAGTGGTTGATTTATTGAAATTGGTCGAAATCATACTTTTGTATGGCAGATGCGATCTCACTTTTGACGCAGTTTCGTTTCAACTATTTTCAAAAGCTTTTGTGCAAAATTAGTTAGGTGATAATTGATTTATTAAAAATGCTCGAAAAAATAATTTTGTATGTATGTTGTATCATTCTTTAAGGGTTTTTTTTAAATACATAGTGCGAATTTTCAAGTTTCTACCTTAAAATTTCATTCAAAAATTTTCAGTTTATGTGTTTTTTTCATTGAACATGAGACTGCACCCCACTTCGGTGCATTACAATTATGGAACAAATTATTATTTTTTTTGCTATGTATATCAAATAGTTGTATCCAGAGCCCTAACAAAATCACTCAAAATTTTCGTCATTGTTGCTTACCACCTCCCTCCCTTACACATCCCAACTTGAAATGTTGACCATAATTAAAAACTATGCAGTTCTACATTCTGACAAAGTTACAATTTGATATCTGTACTCAGTTTTGAGATATAACGGTTTAAAATTTTGGAATGTGTACCATTTAGAAATGCTCCCCATTTTCCCCCACTGCTATTATGTTCAAATATTATATTATTCTCATAATTCCCTACTGTAGCTTAATACATGATCCAAGTATCAACTGCGTAGCTTAAGAGATAGTAGAGATTTTAATTTTTAAGTGTTTTTCTTTGCACCTCCCCTGATCATCCCCCTTACAACAATTAGCCTCCTCTAAAGCTGATTCTGGTTAGTCTGTATACCACCTTAATGGTCCCAAAATTTGGATTTTTTATGATAAGTAATTTCGAAAATATAATTATTTCAAATTCGGCGGACAATTTGTTTTTAGTACCCCCTTTTGGACCCCAATGGATAAAAAAATTAAATTTTAAAGTTTGTTTGAACCATGGTTGAGATATTTGAATTTTTAATTTTCGGTTTTAGCGCTCCCCGCCTCGCCCTGGACCCTTACACCCATTACGACCACCTATTTTGAAATGTAAAAAAAAAGAAATGCAGTGTTTATTTGAAAAGCTCTGATGATTTTATTTTAATAAAGATTGTAGACATGAAGGTCATTTATGAAACAGAATATCCGACAAGCGTTATACGACCGAAAAAAAAATTAGGCTTAATTCAAAATAGGTGGTAAATAGGCGGTTTTAATGGAACACCTTCTAGTAGTGGGGAGAAATGGTGAGCATTTTAAAATATCTGCCAACAAGTCGGACGCATTTTTGGGATAAGTTGAGGAAACGTGGGAAGTCAATATGCAGGTTAGAGTGGATAGGGAAGACTCAGTGAATGAAGGTTCTAGGGCAGAGTAGTTGTCAGTTAATTAACTGCAATTATGATAAATAGCTCCAATACATAGTACCAATATTTCATTCGATTATTTATTCAAGTTTGGGTTTGTATGACGAGACGGAGCGTTGTAAGGGGTGGGTTGATGTTAATAATGTTTTAATTGATTAATTGAATCACGTTCAAATTTCGTAGTATAGAATGTTAGCTTCAAAGACGAAGTAAATTCTATGAAATTCAGTAGGTTTAGGTTGTAGGAAGGTGCTTTCATAGAACCACAATGAACTGGAATCATCGATTATAGTTGGGCCCATTGTACTCCCCCTAGCCAATTGGTTCGGTTTGCGAATCGTAGAAGGCTCGAATGTTGGACGCCTCTGACGTCGTCTGAGAAAAATCTAGTGCCTAAACAAAAGAGACGACTGTTGGAGATTTGCGGACAGTGACAAAGATAATGTTCGATAGATTCTTTGTCTTTCTCGCAACCTCTGCAAAGGCTGTCGCTCGCGATTCGCATCCTAAATGCGTGCAGCTTTACCAAGGAGTGACCTGTGGTCAGGCCAACAATAGTTCGGATGCTATAGCGACTACGTTGTAACAGCTGAGCTCTAATATTTTTATCCGGTTCTTCCCAAAAGGATTTAGCCATTCTGCAGCTGTCCAGATGCCGCCACCCCACCAAGACATCGACTGACTTCCTAGTGGAGTTGTGCAAGCTTGTCTGCTGCTTCGTGTCCTAGCAGGTCACTATGACCCGTTATCCAAATTAAAAATACTTCTTTATGGCCACAAAGCGATTCAAATTGTGTCCTCATATAGACACTAGTTTGGACGTGGTCCTATAGGATTGGAGTGCCAGAAGCGCAGCAATGCTGTCCGAGAAAATATAACAATTTCCCAGACTGTTCTGCATATCTAAAATACTTTTTATGCGCTCGTTAATAGCTTATACTTCCGCTTGGAACACCCTCGCGTGTTCTGGAAGATGAAATGAAGTATGGATGTAGTGGTCGTGGGAATAAATCCCTGCACCTGTCCCCTGGTTAGTTTTAGATCCGTCTGTATAGAGATGAGAACTTGTACACGTGCTGAGTATCGTGTTTGTTGCCCATTCTTTTCGTTCAGGAAACTTAATGTGAAACTTCTGTTTCTCAACCTGCGGTTGGTTCATGCAATCAAAGTCGCAGTCTAAAACGGAGTTTGCGTATCTAACGACGTTTAAAATTTTGTCATGACCAATTTGTGGCGCTGAACACGAATTAGTGGTTTTAGATATTTTTTAAGCTTACCAGTTAACATGATGACAAGATCGTCTACATATGCTACTCTGGGGTAGCCGTTCCGATTTAAAATAGAAATTGGTTCTTTCACTGTGAGGACCCACAGGAGAGGCGGTATTATGCCGTCCTGTGGCGTTCCTTTGTGGACGGAGCGTTTTCTTGTTTCGTCATCTATCCGTGTTACGATTTTTCGTGAGCGAAGAAGCTTAGCTATCCATGCAGTCAGGAGAGGTTCCACACTATGGCTGCGCAAGGCCTCAAGTATGGCATCATTGTTGTGGTGGTTAAAAGCGCCTTTCACGTCTAGAAAGGCACTTTATCCTCTACCGCAACGTCAAACTTTTTTTGGCAGCTTTTCTTTTTAGGCTGGTTTTAGCTCGGCGACGGGTGCGATTGCTAATAACACCTTGAGGGGCTTGGATGATTTCAGTACCAAGGCCAGCTGAGATAGTTGTGCAGAATATTGTCGATGTCGAAGCATGAACAACATCTATACCCACCTTTGTCGGCTTATTTGGCTCTGAGGCTGCATCTCCTAATGTCATAATGAAAGCGAGATCACTGAGTTCTGACAGTTCGTTGGATGTTTGCCAGTAGCACAAAATTTCGGTATATTTTGAATTCTTGTAACCATACATGTGAACGAGAGGGGGTAGAGGAGTTGACGGCATCGTAAAATTTGTGATGCAGTAATATTCCACTTGTCTTGAGAGGTCTTTGTACAAAATTTCAAGTTCGTAGCTTTTAATTCATTTGTTATTAGTTTATTTATTTAAATTAGTCGAAATCATATGTTTGCATGGGAGGGGTGGAAGGGAATTTTTAAGCTTTTGATGCATTTTTATCTGGAATATTTTTAAAAGTATTTTCACAAAATTTAAAGTTGATAGCTTTTAATGGTTTGGGATAATTTATTTCTTAAAAATGGTCGAAAAAATATTTTTGTATGGGAGGGAGTAGAAGTTTGGAAAGTTCTCGACAAGTTAATATCTATAAACTCTTAAGCATTTTTTTGAAATGAATTTTACAAATTTTCAAGTCTGTAGTTGGAAATTTCACTCAAAAATGTTGAGTTTATGGGTTTTTTTTTTCAATACACATGAAACATCTAGTGCAGGTTAGAGTCCATCTTCGGTAGATAACAGTTCTGGTTCAAATTAATATTTTTTCCTAATGTACACATACTCAAAAAAGTCTTCGTACACTTGCTGGTCGTAGCAAACATATCAATATAAAAACCTTTGCCATTTGTTTATAACTTAAAAATTTTTGTTTATTACTTTCATTTAACTATATGGTAGATAAATATATAACTGAGTACTCGTTCGCTGTTTAGAATAACCAAAATAAAAAAGTTTCTTCCAAGAAGTCATCAAAATGCATTCAAAAAAATGCGTACACCTGAAAAAATTTATTAATTTTATTTGAAATGAACTATTTTAGCTTATCAGATTAAGAACCTTAATATCTAGTAGCATAGCATTTCCTATAAATAAGTTCCTTTAGCTTATTTTGCATGGAGTGAACAAGCTTTGATGTTACTTCGGCCATTATTTTATTCCACTCATTCAAAATAACATTTTTTAATGACTATTTGCTTGTTATGTCATGCTGTCGAATTTTTCTTTCAAGTAAATCCCACAAATGTTCAATTGAGTTTACATCTGGTGATTTAGGAGGTGTACCTAAGAGTTTTGGGACGTTGTAGGCCAACCAAAGCCTATTTATTTCAGCAGTATGTTTGGGGTCATTATCGTGCTGAAAGAAAAATGCGTTCTCAAGCCGCAATTTCTAAGCACTTTGCTTAACATTATTTTTTTAAATATTAAGGTACTCTTATTTATTCATTGTGGATTCTATGAAAACTAGTTGCCCCACTCCACTGCCTGCCATACACCGCCGCCACCATGCTTTACAGTGGGAATCAAATTTTCTTTATTGAATTCTGTCGAGCATTTTCTCCACACTAATTTACGTTCTTCTATCCCAAATATACAAAACTTACTTTCGTCCGAAAAAAGAACGCCTTCCCAAAATTCTTTTGGCATAGTTACATAACTTTTGGCGAATTCCATTCTCTATCGACGATTTCGTTCCGATATGAACGGCTTTTTACGTGCGACTCGACCATGGTAACCGCCTTTCCTGAGAATTATGTACACTGATTCATCGCATATTGTTATACTCTAGATGAAATCTGAGAGTATCTTGTGTTTGCCTTACCGTTTGTAACACTGAGAAATAATGCTCGCACAGAGCCACCAAGGGTACAGAAATATTTGTTGTCTCTCAAAAACCTCGATTCCGAGTTGCTGTCTGTCCGTCTGTCCGTTTGTCTACAACATAACTCTCGATAGCTTTGACCTATCGTGCTGAAATTTGTTGTATGTCATTTTTAGCAAAAAGGTTACTTTAAGTTCGTGAACGGGCCACATCCCCCCACTCCTTCTACCCCCTCCCATACAAATTTCATGAAATTTCGAAATTTAAAGAAATTGATTTTTCTCCAAAACCATTTCAGCTATTGACTTGAAAATTAGGCCATAGTATAATAATATAAATATCATTAACCTCAAGAAATATTGATCTGATCTCCTTACTCCTTCTACCACCTCCCATACAAATGCACAATTTTCAAAAATGCATTTATTCGGTTCGCAATGCAACTAGAGAAGCCAAATGAACCAATTTTTGTCATAATTAATTTTATTATAATTGCAACTAAATTTGGAAAAACTATCAACTTTACCTCACTCCTTCTACCCCCTTCCATACAAATTTTACGAAATTTCGGAATTTCAATTAAATTAGTTTTCTTCAAAACCGTCAAAGCTATCAACTTTAAAGTTTGAGAAAAGTATACTATTTTAAAAATAATTGATGTCAAAAAATTTGGTTTTGATTCGGATATTCCTTCCACCCCCTCCCATACAAATGCAGAATTTTGGTAAATGCATTTAACCGATTTTCATCGAAACTAGAAGAAGTAGAAACTTGAAATTGTGCCAGAATTTGTCCATTAATAATTGTAATAAAAGGTAAAAAAATATCGCCTTCACCCTACTCTTTCTACCCCCTCCCATACAAATTTTTATATTGGAAGTTCAAGAAAACTTTTTCTCTCTCAAACATATGAGAGCTATGGACATAAAAATTGTAACAAAGCAATGTGATTAGGATGTTGATAAGCAGATTCAAAATCCACCAAAATTCCCCCTCTTTCTCTGCCACCTCCCATACAAATACCATAAATTCAGACCAAAATTGTTCAATTTCCTTGAAAATTATGAAAGCAAGAAACTTTGAATTCAGCATGAAATATTTTATTTACTACGTTCATTGTTACATAGAAAAATTACAAACCTCCCCTTCTGATTTTACCACCTTCCAAAAAAAAGGTAAGTAAGTATTTCATCTAGAGTATCTTATGATTGGGCTTTACGCCCAAACATAATTCTGTTATGTTTTTATTATATTTCTATTTTATGTCCTGCACAATTTGGAACGCCGTTAATCGGGGATGTTTTTCACAGCATTAATAATACTCCGACGTTCACGTGCTGTAAGTTTAGGAGGACGTCCTGATCGATGCCGTGAAATAATCAAACCGGTTTCTTCGTAATTAGCAACAACCCTTTGTACCGAGGAATGGGTTCTTCTAACTTATTTTGCGATTTCACGAAAATTTTTCTCGTTTTCACGCAATTTTGCTATCACTTTACGCTCACTAACACTGATTTCCTTATTTTTAACTTCCATATTAAAGAATAGTCTTTAATTCACGCAAAACTCTCAAACAATTTTCCAATGAAGTATCGTCAAGCGTATCAATGAAAAAATGTAGGCATAACCACTGCACATTTCGGGGAATCCCCAAATTTTGTGATGTGTGCGCAGACTTTTTTGGGGCCGCTCACAGACTTCCAAGTATTGAAATTACCATACCTTCGTTAATTTTGGGAATTTTTTAATCAAAGCTGCTTCAATACATTTCTTGTAGTTTAGGCTTTTTTATCGAAATGATTAAATCAAGATCACATTATTGATTCATACGATTCCAACATCATTCAGAAATTACTAATAAGATGTACGCAGACTTTTTTGAGTATGTGTATATCAATTGGATGTATGCACGTACAAAATTTTAAGTGTGTATCTTTTACGAGAGCCCTAAAATAATTAGTGAAAATGTTTGACATTTTGGCCCACCACCTCGTTCCCTTCACATCACCACCTTATAGATCTTAAAATAAGATTTTTTTGGATCCGTCTGACAATTTTTTTTTGGTCTTCTTCCCAGTTTGCGGACACCAATGGATTAAAAAATTAAATTATTTTTAGAGTTTGTCCTACAACCCTCCTTATACCCAGGCTGATTTACAGCTTCCCATGTGCATTCGTAGTGGCGACATTAGCAAGTGACTCTTTTCCTTCCCCCTCCTCCCCCTTCCACCTGACACTGCTCCGGCGAACGGACGGACGGATCTTTTTTTTACATTCTTAGGCTAATTTAGTAATGAAACGCGAAAAACAAAATTTCAGAGTAGCAAATTTTTTTTTCTTTTATTGCTGAATAGTTCGGGAAATGAAAATGCTTACATTAAGAATTGGTTTATAGTATTTCATGAAAAAGTCCAGTTCGTACGAAAGGTGGTGGAATGAGTGGAGAGAGACTTGGATAATTTCTGTGCCCTAGATCAGATTTATGAAAAAATAATATATTCTAAATTTCAAATTATTAGCTGGTGTAATTTGCAAAAAAAAAATTATTGCCATTCCTATTTTTTTCGAGCCTTATTTCTTAGCGTTACAAACTTTGTGGCAAACTTATAATACTCTCAGGTCTCATCTTGAATATAAGCACTACAGAAATCGATATGCTAGAAATTTCTGAATTCACTACTCTCTTCCATTGTGATCACAAAAATATGCAATAGCAATCATTTATTTTTTCACAACTTATAAATGAGAAAAGATTTCAAGTGTATCCGACTGATGAGATTCTGGTTTCAATATACGACGAACTACTGTAATTTAAAGCAGTTAAATAAATCTATTTATAAATTCAGCCTACCACAATGAACTTGGAGAACTTTTTCAAATTGTAGATAAAATTGTACCTGGCATTCGAGTTTATATTGCCCAAGTATTCGGTCGATAAAATGGAACGTTGGAGCGGTAAAGTAGCAGTTGTGACTGGTGCAAGTTCCGGTATTGGAGCTGCCGTTGTGAAGGATTTAGTGCGTGCAGGATTAATTGTTGTGGGATTAGCGCGTCGTGACGAACGTATTCGCGAAATTCGAAATGGACTTCCCGAAAATCTGCAATCAAAACTACATGCCATCAAATGCGATGTCTCCAATGAAGATGACGTGAAAAATGCATTCAGCTGGGTCGAAAAGAATCTCGGTGGAACCGATATTCTAGTGAACAATGCTGGAATAGTTCGAATGGGCGTTAATTTAATCAGCCTGGATAATACACAACCTATTAGAGAAGTGCTGGACACCAATGTTATGGCCGTGGTATATTGCGTTCGTGAGGCCTTCAATTCGATGAAGAAACGCAACTTCGACGGTCACATTGTCGTTGTGAATAGCATCGCTGGTCATCAAGTGACTAATAGTACTTTCTTGGGTGGTCAGTCCAATAATATCTACCCACCGTCTAAATTTGCTGTCACTGCGATGATTGAAACATACAGACAAGAATTCGCAAACGCCGGAACTAAAGTTAAAATTAGTGTAAGTAATTTTTTAGAATTCGATTCCATTACATATTGTAATAATTCAATTTCGTTATGGTACTTTCGCGAACTCTGGGGCTCTGTTCTAATCAATGTACATGCATATTTTTATTAATTACAGAGTATAAGCCCAGGACTAGTTCTTACAGAAATTCTTCCAGATGAAGTATTTAAACAATTCGCTATGCCGGCTCTTCAAGCCGAAAATATTTCGGATGCAATCTTATACATGATTGGAACACCGCCTAATGTTCAGGTAAGAAATTGGTTCGGTTCTTAGTAATATTCTAGAACTATTGGGTAGTTAATAATTAAAAATTAACTAAATTGAAAAAATTTTATGTCTATAGCCAAGTACGCTGTTAACATGAAATTTAATTTTCAAATTAAAAAAGTTGCCGAAGTGAAATCGTTTAGATTTTCTGTACAAAAATTTCATTTTACTTGAACAGCATACTAGGCTTTAGAAATGAAATAACTTACAAGAAAATAATCTTTATTTAAAATAACATGGCGTATTTTTTCGTTACTTACAACAAAATACAAAACCGTTGATTTGAATATTTTACTTATTTCCCTTTGACATTCCTTTTTTTCGCTTCAGTCCTTTATTATTTAATCAAGGACGCACGAAACAAGTTACTTCAACACCGCTCGGTCTTTTTTTCGAAAGAATTGTAGGCAATTTGAACATGAAATACCTTAAACTAATGTTCTCAGTATGTATAATCGAGCTCAAATTTTGTACTAACTACTTGGCATTATTATTAAGATCAGAAAAAATTAACCTATTACCTTCACTCTTTCTACCCCCTCCATATTCCTAGTTGCGAAGATAAAGTACTCAAATAGAGTCTTATTCTCCTATTTCCCTATTTAGTAGACGAATTTCACAACATTCAAAAGCCTAATTCGAATATTTGTTTCAAATTCTATATTTGGAGGTGAAGCCATTGCGGCATAATACTAATTTTCCAATTTGAAGTTTTCCTTTTTTTCTCCTTAGGGGCCGCGATCCGAACTCCAAAAACTGCCCGGGGCCCTAAGAGACCGCAGTTTATCTTATCGCTTGCCTAGCGTCCATGACATTTTACTGCGTAGTGGTATTTTTATTCTTATTCGATACGGGAAATGCATAATTTAATTTTATTTGTTTCTTCGCAATAAATTAATTGTCTGCTCAGAATTGTATATTACGCCACAAAAAAAACAAAAAAAAAACAAGTTTTCCCAATAAAAACTATGGAAAAATTAGTTTGATAACAATGCCCATATACGAGTAAGAAAAGGTTGCATTCAATCAGATTTGAACAGATAATAAATTTAACCACATAATTCATGAGTTTTTAAGAGTGTAGCTACTTTTTCTTTATTTTAGATTTACAAACAGCGGTCGAATGTTTTCATATAATTTAATGGTAGATGATATTTTTGTTTCAAATTTATGAAAAACTTATTATTGTGTGATTTTATTGAGAAAATAATCATAATATAATTTTTTTTATTAACTATATGTTACTTACCATATATAAATGTACGTCAAATTTAGTAGTTTTATAAATTAATTATTTTTACTTTATTTTCTTTCAGATACACGATCTAATTATTAAGCCAATTGGAGAGAAATTTTGAAAACATCGTACAAGCAAATAATATTATGTATTCAGATTAATAAAACGAAGCATGCGATTAAAAATATTTAAAATTTCTTTTAATTCACCGCTGTTGCCAGTTGTTGTTTTTTGTTTAATTATTATGAAATCACGGAATTGTTATAATTTCAATAATTTTATGAAGTAATAATAAGATATCTGCCAAAAATGGGATATTCCTTCCACCTGGATGTTGTCAATTATTTGAGAATTTACAGGAATTGCGATCAATAGCTCCTCTGCATAAAATCAATATTTTATTCGTTTACTTATGTAAGCATTTTTATGGGAAGGGGTGGTGGCGAAAGAAGAGTTTGGTGGATGTTAAGTTAATAATTGTTTGATTAATTGGCTGAATTACGTTTCAAAATGTTTCACATTCATGAAACCATTTGTTTGAGATTGGGTAGAAAACTTAAGAGTATCGTAAATTTCTTGATGCAGATTTCGGTGTTCATATAAAATTTCAAGTTCCATCTTTTAATTAGCCGGCTATTAGTTGATTTATTGAAATTGTTTGGAATAACACTTTGGCATGGGAGGGGGAGTGGAGGGACTGAAAAACTTTTGAAGCAACTTTGTTTTTAGATTTTTTAAAAGTGTTTGTTAAAATTTTCAAGTTATCTCTTATCTGCTGGTGATAATTAATTTACTAAAAACGGTCAAAATGGGAGAAATCAGACTGGATTTTTAGAAGGTATCCCTACTGGGCACTGTCACGTAAAATACATCTTAGACTGCAAGAGGACAATCTCTGTAGAATGTACAAGAAGGAGGAGAAAACACTAGAGCATATTCTCTGTGATTACGAACCACTGATGAACAAAAGATTCCATCATTTCGGTCAACGATTCATGAACCCAAATAAATTTTCGATCATTCCTCTACGTAATATCCTGAGTTTCATCAATAACACAGCACTTAAGGAAGAGCTCTAAGATATATTATATACTTTTTATATATTATATATATCATCAGTTAGTCTCTGTGTGTTGCGGTGTCAACTTGCGCTTGGTGTCACTTTTTCTCGGTTGTATTTTTCAATTTTATTGTGTTTTATCATATATTCATGGTTTTTCCGGTGAATTTTGATCATATTTTATTATTCAATGCATGAACTTTCTTTAATCAATAATTTTTACGTTTGAATATTTAGTTTTATTTAGTGGAATTGTGTTGCTTTTTTTTACCGTGCATTATTTGCTTTGTTTCTAATAGCTAGTTGTTGTTGTTTTTTTTACGGTGCACTTCTCTGTTTGCCTATTCAGTGTACTAGTTATTATTCAAAGCTAACCAGCTGTGTTTTTATTTTATTATTTTATTTTTTCTTTGTTTGTGTTAGCTTTGCTTGCTAAAATTTTATTACGTTTCGCTATTAGTCTAGAGTATTTTATAATCGAGTATTTATCTTCATTAGTTTCTTACATAGTTAAATATGGGTGTTTCGTGCAATGCTGATAAATGCATTGAATCAAAATCTTTGACACCCATATTTGCGTGTTTTGGTGTTTGTGGTAGAAATTACCATGCTAAGTGTGTTGGGCTTACCAATATTTTTGCTGAGAGGTTGAACTCTACGCCTGGGCTGTATTGGTATTGTCATGATTGTAGGAATCTCTCACTATCATTCAAGTTATCTGGTATTGGTGCTGAGATGGCTAGAATTAAGGTGCAATTGGATAATTTATCTGCTGCGTTTGTCAATCTTGACAAATTTTTTAATTCACTGCAAAATATTCCCACATTAATTGACTCTTCGACTGGTACTGACAATCCAACAATGGTTGATGCTTCGACTAGCTGTGGGAATATGCCCAGCAATAAGGATATTCCTTTTGGTACTGACTCAACTAACTCTATTAATAGTTTGAATTGTGTTGGTGGAAATGATAATTGCAATTCAGTCGAAGTGGATAGTAATTGTAATAACAAGAGTCCAGCACTTCGTCCACGTCTTGTTCGCAGAAAAACTAGAGTAAACAATTCTACCTTTTCTATAGATAGCCAAACTTCCTCAAAAGCACCCTCTAATAAAAATGCCACACTCTTGAAGTCTGTCCAAGTTTCTACGACTTCTCAAACGCCTCCAATTAATAACAATCTCACTAAGTCTTCTTCTACCTTACCTACACATTTACTAACTATTGTGCCTCGCCCGAAAGTCCTATTTGTTTCTCGGCTTGATCCCCAAACATCCCCAGATGATGTCATTAATTATTTGCTGTCAAAAAAAATTATTTTAGCAGGTTCAGCTGTTAAATGTGATAAAATTAGTAAAGAAACTAGTTCTATTTCCTCCTTCAAAATAGTTATGGCCAATACTGATCTTTTTAATCTGTTGTTGGATAAAAATTCATGGCCGTCTGGAGTATTTGTTAAAGAATTTATCTCTCGTCGTAATAGATCATCCGCTACTGGTTCAAAAAACTCAGACAACTGTCCCTTTACTACCAAAACGTAAATGGACTGCGCACTAAAACCCAGATGTTATTTGCTTCAACACAAAATTGTTCCTATGATGTTATTGCTCTAACTGAAACGGGACTAAACTGTAGCTTTTCTGACAGTGAACTCATTAGTTCTGACTTTCAAGTTTTTCGTAGAGATCGATATGTTTCTGATCTCAGATTAAAAGGTGGTGGTTTATTATTAGCAGTCCGAAGCTGCATTAATTGTGTAGTTGTTCCTGTACCGAACCATCATTGTTTGGAGATCTTGTGTGTTAAGCTCGTGTTTAGCAATAAGGATATTTATGTTTTTTTGACATATATTCCACCTTCGAGTCCTTGTACTTTATATGAAAAAACAGTTGATTGCATAACTTTTGTTCATAATAGTATGAATATCTCTGACGAACTCATTTTACTGGGTGATTTTAATGTTCCAGGTCTTTCTTGGTCATTCTCTGACGATGATTCTACTCTCTTAGTTTCTGATGCTTCGTCCTCTCTCGAATGTTTTTTGTTGATAGTATATTTGCACTTGGTCTCCCGCAACTTAGCCTTGTTAAGAACTCCTATGGAAGACAGCTTGACTTAGTTTTTTATTCTGATTACTGTGCCTGTTCCGTGGAAGAGAGCGTAACCTCAATTTCGACCATTGATGTCTTGCACCCTCCTATTAATATACTCCTTATAATTGGCGAGGAGCATTCTTTCAGTCCTAGTGAGAAAGAGCTATCTTTTGATTTTATTAAGGCAGATTTTTCGCAGTTGGACTACCTTATCTCTAATTTCAACTTTAATGACATTTTTGACAATCCCGATTTTGAGGGTGCCGTTGTTGATTTTTATTATATCCTGTATCAATTTTTTGTTGCTACAGTTCCTTTTACCTATCGTAAAAATATCTCATTGTCTTATCCCTGGTACACTAGTGAGTTGCGTGCAATTCGCAATTTTCGCAATGCTGCCTGGAATAGGTTTACTAGGACGAAGAACGACACTGATTTTCGTTTGTATGGAGAATATTATGCCTTTAAAGATTTATCTTCTCGCTTGTATTCTGAATATTTGCTTAAAGTGCAGTCGAATATTATTAGAGATCCCTCGAAGTTTTGGAAATTTGTTAATTCTAAGCGTAAGTCTGATGGTTATCCAGCTTCTTTTGAATTCCTTGGTAGTAATAGTAATGGTCAATTTACTATTTGTAATTTTTTTGCCACATTCTTCAGTGGATCTTTTAGTGGTAGTGACTTTGTCCCTGACATATCATACTTTGATGGAATTAGAAATACTGCTTCATCCACTTTGTCTACTATACCTATTTTTTATGAAGATGTAGTTAATCACATCTCTCACCTTAAGGATGTTTCGTCACCTGGCCCTGACGGAGTTCCAGCAGTTGTCCTTAAACACTGCTGTCTCTCTATCGCTGAACCACTCTCTCTACTATTCCAGAGATCTCTTAAGACTGGGATTTTCCAAGCTGTGTGGAAGGCATCATACCGACCCACAAAAATGGAGCTAAATCGGCCATAGTAAACTATCGACCAATAGCTAAATTGTCAGCTATTCCTAAACTTTTTGAGTCTATAGTGTATGAGAGCATGTCATTTCACTGCAAATCCTTAATTTCGAGTAAACAACATGGTTTTGTCCAGATCCACTGTCACTAACCTGATGGAGTTTACAAATAAATCCATTTTAGCTATTGAAGATGGGAAGCAAGTTGATTGTATATATACTGATTTGAGTAAGGCTTTTGATAAATTACCTCACTCCATTATATTGTTGAAATTGGACTTGTTGGGTTTTCCTACTTGGTTTATCAATTGGATTAAATCATATCTAAGTGATAGAACTTACCAAGTTCTTTTTCGGGGTTATACTTCTAAACCATTTGTTGCGCATTCTGGTGTTCCTCAAGAAAGTCATTTGGGGCCACTTCTTTTCATCCTAGCCATTAATGATGTTGCATCTGTTTTAAAATATTCGGAAGTTCTTATTTATGCTGATGACATTAAAATATTTAAATCTCTCAATTCCAACTCTGACAATTTTCTTCATGCGGATTTGATTAATTTTAGTAATTGGTGTCGCCATAATGGTCTTAGACTGAATTTGGATAAATGTCATGTTATGTCATTTACTAGAAAAATCTCTCCGTTTGTGATAATATACAGTCTTAATGGCTGTATTTTGGATCGAGTCAGCTCCATTATTGACCTAGGTGTTACATTTGACCAAAAAATTGATTTTGGTTTGCATATTAATAAGATCGCACAGAAAGGTAATTCTATGTTGGGTTTTACTACTCGCTTATCCAAGGAATTTAACAATTCGCTTGTTAGACTTAGTCTCTATAACACCTTCGTTAGATCTCACCTTGAATATGCTTCTCAAGTTTGGTCTCCTTATTATACTGAGCACATTGGCAGAATCGAATCGATTCAGCTTAAATTTGCAAGAACAGCCTTATGTAACCTTAATTGGAATGCCAGAGTTCGTCTTCCTCCTTATACTGATCGACTTCAGCTACTAAATATGTCATCGCTTTCGAAACGACGAGAAGTAGCTGATGTAATTTTTGCTCATAACCTTCTTACAGGGTTAGTTGATTCCTCCACCCTTTTGGGTTTGATGTGCTTTGATACTGGTAAATTTTTGCCAAGGTGCCCTAGATTCCTGCGGATTGGATTTCATCGGACAAACTATGGTATGAATGGACCGTTTTCGAGACTCGCGAGAGAAGTTAATAAGAATGCTGATGTATTCGACTTCTCTATTGATAAGCAGTGCTTAAGACGTAGACTTAACGCTAGTTGACACCGATGTATGTGAATTATTTGTCAATTTCTTGTTTTTATTTTCTGTATTTGGTGTGGGATGTTAATGTTTGTTTCGTCCCATCACTAAATGATAAGCCAGAGGTTAAATCGATTTTCAATTTTTTAAATTTGGAATCGATTTATGGCAATTCCTTGCATTAAGGAATCCTGATAGTGATTATTATTTATATTCACAATAGGCTCGTCAGTGGTCGCAGTGACAGAAGAAACCAAACGACGGCCGGATCGAAAAATTGAATTGTCCTTGATAGGTCAAATAATTACAAGCGTTTATTTTAAAATGTAATAACAACTTCTTAACCAAACGTTCGTATTAGCCCAGTTCACGTCTCTTAGGCTTGTTGCAATAATATTTAGAAACTGATCCTGGACTCCGGGATGAGCAACTTCAGCTTTCTCTCTATGTTGGTCCCTGCATACGAGCTGCCAGGACGAACATCGCAGTGGTGACTACGACAGAAATGATGAAAAATCATCAAAATGGTATTAGATGACTGAAGGTGTGCGATCTAGCAGACATAGTAGGCATTTCAAAAAGTGCTGTACATCGCGTTTAGACTGATAATTTGGACATGGGAAAGCTGTGTTCATATGGGCGCCGTGATCACTCACAATGGAATAAAAACAGCCTCGTAAGGATGTTTCAATCGAGTTTTTGGTGAAGTTTCACAGCAATAAAGTTCAGTTTTTGCGTCGATTCATAATCATGGATGAGACAATGGTCCATCGCTTCACACCGGAGACAAAAATATAGTCAAAGAAGTGGATTGAAAGGGAAGAATCGGCTCCAAAGATGGCGGAGTTAGTAGGCAAGGTCGTGGCGGCATAGTCCAAAATACTTTGCATGGAGGTAGCCTTCTGCGTTTTTGGTGCAACATCGACTGACTTTCTAATGGAATAAATGCTTCCAGATCCTTGCCTAACAAGCGGTCGCTATATCCCGGTATACAAATTAGAAATACTTCGGTTATAGACGCAAAGTGATTCAAATAGCGTCTGCAAATGGACACTATAGTTTGGACGCGTTCCCAAAAGAGTTCAAGAAGTGCAGTCCTGCTGTCAGAGAGTATTTAACAATTTCCAAGGCTGTTCAGCATATCTAAAAGAATATTTGTGCACTCGCTTGCAACACAGTCGCATGTTCAAGAAGAAGAAAAGAAATATGGATATCAATGTCGAGGAATTAGATCCCTGCATCTGTTCCCTGGTTAGTTTTAGATCAGGCCGTATAGAAATGATGACCCTCATTGGTGCTGAGTTTCGTGATTGTTGTCCATTCGCTTCGTAAACTTAATGTGAATCGTTTCTTTACCTGTGGTTGGTTCATGCAATGGTACTCGTAGTCTAAAAGGGAAGATGCGTTTCGATCGACTTTTAAAATTTTGCCATGCCCAATTTGAGGTTCTGACCACGAATTGGAGGTTTTTGGCAGCTAGACCTGCTATTTGTCTTATGAAAAGATAAAGTGGAGGTAGGGAGAGGGCTCCAGTTGGTTTGGTTGCAAGATTACGTGTAATACACAAATATGCCATCCGTTGGATTAGTTGTAAAGGTGCTAGGTTGGTTTTGAGTTCCACCGCTGGTCAGCACACCAGCACGCCATAGCAAATACAATAAATGGTCTTACTATACTGGTATACATCTAGTGAATGGGGTGCAATTTAAGGGCCCATCTCAGGCCGAATATCTTTTTACAAGCGAAGAAGGCTTCAGTAGCTTTTTTTGCTAGTTTTTGAATGCTGCCCTTTCATGATATCTTGTTATCTAGAATGTGACCTAAATATGTAACCTGATTCGAGAGGAACATTGTGATAAATCGAATTTATACATATAAATATAATTGTAGTGTCTATTGGTTATTTATTTATAAATGTATATAAGTTAATATTTTGCTTTATTTGGACAATAACTAAGCAGAAACACACGTTTTTAAAATGCTTCTCTGTCTGTCTGTCCGGTTTTCACGCAAACTCGGCTGAACCAATTATAGTGAAACTTTCACAGTTTATTATGTATGCTTCGAGATGTAACTTTTAGTCTTATTTCAATAACCTCATGCCTTCTACCTCCTCCCATACAAAATTACCCATTTTCAAGAATATATAATAATTAAATTTTCTTGAAAACCATACGAGCGAATAATTTGAAATTTAGAATATATTATTTTTATCATAGATGTTTTCTATGGTAAGTATATTATTTAGATTCTCCCACACCTTTCACCACCTCCCATGTAAACTGCACTTTTTCATGAAATACTATAAACCTAGGATGCACTCGTAGAAAAAAATGATACGTTGTTAGGTTTCGGGGTAAACAGGAAACCAACTCACTCCATTTGGTACGAACAAAGTCCGTATCCAACTATTCAAAATGATACTAATAAACTAACCATAATTAACTAATTTAAAACACCGAATGTAACTATCTATCAGTTTGATAACGGTCTCAGCAGAGACCGAAACGTCACGAATAATAAAGCGTAACAGTATTGAATCTGGAAACCTTTCCTTTCAACTACTATAAGTCAATTTGCTCAGTACGCATAACATTTATCGAGCCCACATTTTGTACTAAATCCTTAATTAGTATTATAATTAATATATTAATGAACCGATAAGCTCATCTCTTCTACCCCCTCTCACACATTCTGACACAATACCAAATCATTTCCAAAATTCGATTTTCTTGAAAAGTATGAAAGTTACGGATCTGAAAAATGATGCACGATGATTAAATGTTTCTCAAAAAATCACTAAAAACGCCTCACTCCTTCTACCACCTCCCATACAAACTGCACAATTTCACTAAAACCAATACACTAATTTTCTCAGTATCTATTCAAATTGTGAAGCTTAATTTTGATATAAAAAATGTTCATAGGTACTCTAAAATGATATGAAACGAATTAGTTTAATGCTGTCACCCTTCTACCACTTCTCCTAAGAAATCTCGATTTCATCTGGAGTATCGTTTGATTGGGCTTTACGCACAATCGTAGTCCTGTTATATCTTTAAACTTAATGTTATTATACTCTAGATGAAATCTGAGAGTATATTGTGTTTGCCTTACCGTTTGTAACGCTAAGAAATAACGATCGCACAGAGCCGCCAACGGTACAGAAATATTTGTTGTCGCTCAAAAACCTCGATTCCGAGTGACCGTCTGTCTGTCTGTCCGTCTGTGCGTCTGTCTACAGCATAACTCTCGAAAGCTTTGAGCTATAGTGCTAAAAATTTTTGTGCGTCAATTTTAGCAAAAAAGTAACTTTAGGTTCGTGAATGGGCTACATCCCACCCTCCTTCTACCCCCTCCCATACAAATTTCACGAAATTTCGAAATATTAAGAAATTGATTTTTTCGTTGAAACTATTTAAGCTATCGACTTGAAATTTAGGTCAAAGTATTATGATATATATGTTATTAATATCACGGAATATTGACTCGATCCCCTTACTCCTTCTATCACCTCCCATACAAATGGACAATTTTGAAAAATACATTTTCGATTTTCATTGAAACTAGTAAAGCTGAAAAGACGAAATTTTGTTAGAATTAATTCTACTATAATTGCAATTTATTTCAAAAATAAATATCAACTTCACCTTCCTACAACCCCCTCCCATACAAATTTCAGGAAATTTTGAAATTTAAATTAAATTATTTTTCTTCGAACCTGTTAAAGCTAGCAACTTGATGTTTTGTATAAAGTATAAAAAGAGAAATATTAATAATGCAAAAAAAAATTATTTCGATCCGTACACTCCTTCTACCCCCTCCCATACAAATGCATAATTTTTGTTAAAAGCATTTTATCGATTTCCATACAAACTAGAAAAAGTACTAGCTTCAAATTTTGCCAGAATTTGTTTCTTAATAATTGAAATAACTGTTAAAAAAAATTATCATCTCCGCTTCACTCCTTCTACCACCTCCCATACAAATATCTGTATTATAAATTCAAGAACAACATTTCTCCTTCAAGTATACATATGAGAGCTATCGACTTTGAAATTGAATCAAAGTATGGTGATAAGGATGATTATAAGCAGTTTTGAAATCATCTTAAATGCTCCACTCCCTCTGCCACCTCCCATACAAATGCCCCAATTTCAGGAAAACTATTACTAATTTGTTTAAAAATAATAAAGACTAAAAACTTTAAATTCAGCAAAAAACATTTTACAAGCCATGTTCGGTGTCATACGAAAAATATAAACCTCCCCCTCTGCTTCTACCACCTCCCATGCAAAATTCTCTATTCACTATTCGAAAGAATTTGAGATTTCCGGTATATTAAAGGCATTTCCGTCTCATCTAGAGTATCACATAATTGGGCTTTAAGCCCAATTATAATTCTGTTATGTTTTTATTGGGCTTTGTTTTTTAATTAACACAAGCTACAACTATTTACATGTCCTTAACGCTCTTCAATACTTTAATATTGTGGAATCGATCGGGTTTTGACTGTGATACCCTCAGGCTAGTTTTCATATTTCATCTTTAATTGAATGAAGAACGATATCTATATAAACTACAATAACTTAATACGAGTAGCAGATTAAACGAATTTATATTACTTTTATTTCTATTGCTATAGATGTGCGGTTTAAATAACTTCTAGAAAATACTCTAACAAATAAAAGAACACACAGTTTTGTTTCCAACATTTTTATTGTAGTTTTTTGATTTGTACAGAGTACAAGCTGGTCATTATAAACAGCTTGAAGCTATTATTGACAAAGGATTGTTTCGTCTCCAGAACACCACTAATTTTTCAGTATTTTCAGTGTAGAGTGTTGCACTGCTCTACTAAAAATAGAAACGTAAAACAGTATAACCGCATTTTGTTCCACTCCCTCGCGAACATGCTTTAAAACGCTATTTGTACTAATTTCAATTTAACCCATAAAATATCGACTTCATTCAGATCAACCTTGTCTCGAAAATAGCAGATGTGAACAGTTCTAATGATTTCGAAGGTCAAAATAAAATGCTTGAAATCATTAATTCTTCAAAATGTATTTAAATTATCGAGTGTATAAAATCAATTTAATTGCCCAGCTAAGTCCATAAAATGCTACAAACATTTCTATACAATAAGCCATCAATTTCGCAACAACTTTAGCAATATTATTGGCCGATTCTCGTGTTTTTGTTATCCAGCTCGCAATCATCCCAAAATACATTTCCATTAAAATTCCAGACGCTAATTCTATGGCGCTAGTGTCTATTTATCTCGATTTTCCTGTTGTTTTCGGTTTTTCCTCGAACATAACGAACGTACTCTTGTAGCACATGCACGTATAGCCGCCGTCCGCTATATTCCTGCAAGGTGTAAAGACAATTTTCAATTGCCTTGTCTCGGCATTCAAAACTCAAGCTATGTACATGCGCTTTTCATCGGGAAAACCACGTGCTCGATGAAACTCTGCACAACGAATTTTCCGACAAGTTCGTTGTGGAACGTGAAATTTCTCTTTCAACATTAGATTCGAATTTTCCCCGACTCTGGCTGCACAATTATACGTGTGTGGATTCCGTCAGGAACAGCAACATTTTGTGAAATTTTCCCATTGGACCGTGGGAAAACACGATTTTCCGACAGGAAAAAGGATTCTGTGATGTCTTCAGTGGTACACAAGAAGGCTTCGTGGTCGGATGTGTCAGTCGTGCGGGGAATTTGCCGGTTAAAATTCTAATTTGAAAAAGAAAATAAAAAATCGGTAGTTGATTGAGAGTGTTTGTTTGTGCTCTAGTATATGATGTGGTGAAAGTTTTTCTTTTTTCCCAAGTTGCAGTGCGTGCGGAAAATGTGTTTGAGGCATTTTCGTAGTTAAAAATGCAGCGGAAATGGTGAATGAGTTCCTTGACGGCAATTCAAGTTTGGACCGACTTTACAGTGACGCGCAGTCTTCGCTGCATACTGGACAATTGAGTTGGAAGTTTCTGGAGACCATCACTCAACTGGATGACCGCTTGCGTGAAGAGGTATGAGTCGAAAACGCATCCTTGTAGCGCAGTTGCACCGCGACCATATTAACTCTTCCCTATTATCGCTGATCAAAATTCATCATAAAGCGCGATGAGTCCGTCTAATTGGGGCCGCAGTGTACGCTTTATGGAATTGATTTATTCATACGTTAATGATACTTCCGAATGAATTTCGGCGGTCTACCGGTCGATTGCAATTCATTTCAATTTATTGGCCCATCGGTTTGTGCAATTTGGTATTCGGCGATGGCAGGCTCCGATGACAACGCTTTGATTGAAAGTTTATTTCGGAAAACCGCACTCCATATATGTTTGCATAGAGGCATAGGGTTTTTTCCGATTTTTTTTTTAATTTAATCGGTTGATCGTTTTTATATTGAAAATATTTCGATTTGGTTTTGCAAGGTGGAAAGGCTTAAATAAATGTGGGCAGGTAATTAATTGATTCGCAAATTAAAAAGAAGTAAGTAAATATATGGTCCACGAGTTCTGTAGATAATAAAGGCATCGACTAGCAATCTGTTTATTCAATTCCATTTAATTTCATGTAACATAAAAATGACATAACTTTGGATAATCACAACTTTGCAGCCATTATATGTAGGCACATTAAAATTTCTGATTATTTACTCAATTTATTGCCACTCACTATGAACTCTTTGGAGTACCTACCGTACAAATAAGTACGTATGCTCGAAATGAACTGATGAATTATTGATAAGTAGTAGCGAATAATTTTTAAATAACATTTTAACTATTAATTCTACTGAAGGTCGTCCGTGTTTGCTAACACTACCATAACACGAAAGCGTTCCTAGTTTAGTAATTCCCACCAAAATAATGTTTCACTGCCTTGCAATTCAACTTTTGAATCATTCACGATTCTGTATACTCGTATTTGTGCCTTCTAAATTCTTATGTTTCTTGTAACGACGAGAAAGTATTTCAGTAATTTGAGCCAAATATTTTTACTATTCAGATCAAACCCTCTCTCTCCAGGGTAAAATTCGTTTTTCGATAGTTTTTTTAGACTTCTGTAAGATTCAGTTACACATTAACCCTTTGCAGATCACAGTATCTTTAAATTATATGTATCTCAAACCGTCTCCTTTAACCACTTTTCATACAATTTTTTTTACAGATAAATCCTTTTCGGTCTAACAATTAAATAGTAATTTTGAAATGACTTCATGCAAATACCAGAACAATAAATCAATTTATTCATCTTCTTGGAAGTCATTAAATCTAAGAACAAAAATTTTGACACAAGAAGCTCTCAAAATTAATTCCCTTCTCTTACCACCTCACATACAAATTGCATAAGTTTTAGAATCTCTGGTACTTTTTCGAATAGATTGAAGCTAGAACATTTAAAATTTCTATTTAATAACTAAAATTAAAATGGTTATTTCTGCAGCCATCACTTCTTTTGGTCATTCATGAACACATGAAAAATGGAAAACATGAAATGTTCATAGATCGCTATGTATACATAGAACCAAACTTGAGTTTTTGAACTGGCACTGCCTCTTCACCGAAATTTGTTCAACAATATTATCACCCTGATTGTAGGAATTTTAAGTATTTGCTTATACTTTTCTGCATTTTTTAGCTCTAGTTTATTTGGCAAATATTGTAACAAGTATGACATCAAAATGTTTCACTTCTAATAAATTGAATGAATTTAAACTTTTATTCAACTTGTACTGTGACAAACATAGCGCCAAAACTTTCGACGGCCACAAATAATTTTTCGAGTTCGATTTAAACTTTTTTTCAACAGTTTAGTACGATAGTACGTACTCGGTTTGGATAATGATGTCGGGTATGAAGTCACTTACATTAGATTACTAAGTTTTGCCGAGATAATTTTGTCGTTATTGGTGGTTCAGTGGGAAAAACTCGCCTGCCACGCGGGCGGCCCCAGGTTCGATTCGCGGCCGGAATTTTTTTTACGATTTGACTAAAGGAAAAATATCATAATTCCAAATAATTTTTATTCCATGCTTGAGTTGAAAATAAAATAAATTTTTTTTAATTCGAAACTAACGACTTGTCTAAATGTGAACCCATTTGACTATTAATTTTTTAAGTAGATCGAAAAATTGTGACTAAATTTTGGCAAGAAAAGTTTAAAAGCATTGGTGAGTCGGTGCTAGAATGGTCGACTGCCACGCGACGCGGACGGCCTGCGTTCGATTCCCGGTCCACAAAATTTTCTTTTAATAGTTTTTTAGCACTTTCAAATTAAATTCTTTTTTTACGATTTGACTACAGTAAAGCTAAAATCCGATCGGACAATTCAATTGCTTTAGCCGTTGCATCATCAGGAATTGCTTCAATATTATTGGGGAAAAGAAGGACAGCTCATTCAAGATTTTTTATTCCATTTTGACTTAATTATTTTGATTTATTTGCCTTTTGACTTAGTTAGCAGCAAGCAAATAAGGTTGACCTTGCGTTACTATTTTCTTAAATGTCCTTCCTTTTCGTACAACATAACGGCGGCTGATATGCCTGTGCACGGTTTCATGTGTTTGTCTGAAATAATAGACAACGAATCATTCAACATTTTTACTGAATGATTTACGCGGAGCCCTTTGCCTAGTCACTTTGTCTTATAAGCAACGAAATCTTAATTAAGTATTTTAATATGCGTCGTATCTTAAAGGAGTTTTGGTCCTCCTGAAAGTTTTTTTGGAATTAAATTAAGTTGAAAATTTCGTAATAAGATATTATTTTTAAATCTAATTGAAAATCATAACGTATATTTTACTCCGAATAGTTATTTAGTGCTATGTTAAAAGCACTCCCGTACGATTGCTAAATATCTTCTTCTAATATATAAGTATGCTCGAATGTAAGTGGCTGAAGAAAATTGCCAGACCGAACGTTAGCACCAACAGACTTGCGGTTTGATTTCCTTGAATGAAAAAATGAAAGTACTATAAAAACTTTTAAATCTAAAAAAAAAATACACCCTAAACCTATGAAAAAGGATTCAAAGAGGATCCCTTAATAAAAAAAAAACTGTTAATTTGACGTAGATAACCACATTTTGGCAAGATAACGGCGGCTGATATGCCTGTGCACAGTTTCATGTGTTTGTCTGAAATAATAATAATAATTTTATCAGCGTCGATGCCTAAGTGGTAGATTGCTCGCCCGACGTGCGGTCAGCCCGGGTTTCGCTTCCAGATGCAGATACATATATATTTTTTTTTCGACATTTGATTGGAGTAAAAATATAATTTTAGCAGATGTCGCCGTGCAATTCAAGGCCAACAGTAATTATTGGTAATGAAACTCATCCCTTATGAGTTTTATATATTCACCTACGTAGACGGTGTTGGAGTACGGCTTATTAGCAGTATCGAAAAAGTTTTTTTTTTTGATTTATATACTCCTTCTACCCCATTCCATACAAATGCATAATTTTCATAAATGCATTACATCGATTGCTCCATGATGTTAGTAACGACAACGGTCAGAGACTGACTGATTTTGCCAGCAGCAAAAATCTTATTGTAAGTTCGACATGCTTCCCGCATCATGACATTCACAAGAGAACGTGGACATCACCCGACGGACGAACATTCAATCAAATAGACCATGTTCTGATAGAGAAAAGGACGACCTCCTGCATTCTCGACGTGCGTACATGTCGCGGTGCTACTTGCGACACAGATCACTATTTGGTAAAGGCCAAGTTCCGATGTCGAATCGCAAACCGACAACACTTAAAAACACAACCGGTTCCTAAATTCGACATAAGGAAACTAAAGGATGAGATAGTAGTCGCGAAGTACGAATCAGCCTTAGAGAGGAACTTCGCGCCAATACTGAACAACAACGCCAGCATGCCAATAGAAGAAATGTGGCAAAATATCAAAGATGGTATTACATCTGTCGCAGGGGAGGTGATAGGACAACAACTCCGGCGCAAAAGAAATGACTGGTTCGACAATGACAAAATACGGCCGACACGAGCCAAACGGGACAAATATAATGATCTTAGACGATTTGCAAACAAAATATGCAGACAAAAAAAACGGAAGTACAATAATGACGAAATTAAAATCATGGACGAACACTTTAAATTACACAACACAAGAGCCGCGTATTCCCTTGTTAAAAGAATAATAGGGGGATACCAACCGAAGACGACCCTCTGCAAAGATGCAGAAGGGAATATTCTAAGTAATGCGGAAGATATAAAATTAAGATGGGTGCAATACTTTGAACACCTTCTTAATCTGAGCCCATCACCCGCACGAACAGCAGCAGCAGACATAATTGCAGGTATAACTGATGTAACAGCTGATGACGGATCCGCTTTGAGTCCTCCCACACTCGAAGAAGTAAAAACAGCCCTGAGGAACCACCCAAACAGCAAAGCGCCGGGCACTGATAAATTCCAGCTGAGCTTCTGAAAACCGGCGACACCTGCATAGCGCATCTCTTACATAAATTAGTCACGGACATATGGACGCAGGAAACACTTCCTGAAAATTGGCGCAAGACCATCATATGTTCAATTCATAAAAAAGGTGACAAACTCTCAAACTCTGCGGAAACTACCGAGGAATATCTCTGTTGTGTCAATCAATCAAATTCCTGTTAAGACCCCCTATAGGGGCATAGGACAGAAACAACTCTCTTCCACAAGGCGCGATCCTGAGCATCGGCTTTAAGCTGTTGCCAGGACTTGTTTATTCCTCTGGCCTCCTGCTCAACTGCTCGCTTCCATGTGTTACATGGTCGACCAACCCGACGTCTTCCTTGTGGGTTATAATCCAGAGCCTGTTTTGCGATGTTTCGCTCTGGTTTCCTCAAAGTATGACCGATCCACTGCCACTTTCGCCGTTGAATCTCAATACCTATTTTAGTCTGGCGAGTTGTACTCCAAAGTTCGTCGTTGGAGATTACTTCTGGCCAGAATATTCCTAAAATGCGCCGGAGGCATTGGTTTACGAAAGTGTGTAGTTTCTTGGTAAGTCGAACGGTCACTTTCCACGTAGTACAACCATATAAGAACATGGCTTTGACGCATGCGTCAAAAACTCGCAGCTTCGTGCGAAGGGAGATCTCTCTTAACCTCCAGAAAGGGGAAAGGATACCGAAGGCCTGACGAGCTTTATTTAGCCGAGCCTCAACATCCTTTTCGGCTCCGCCGTCCATGCTGACAATGCTTCCGAGATAGCAAAAATCTTGCACCTCTTCCACATCCTGTCCATTAAGAACAATCGGTGTGCTTGCGTTCGAACCCATGTGCATGTACTTGGTTTTACGCACATTTATTTTCAGTCCCACCTCTTTGCATTTAGAATGCAACGAGCGAACATTTGACTCTAAGTCCGAACGGGTATGTGCAAGCAAACACACGTCATCAGTATAATCAAGGTGACTTAAGATGTTAAATAGTCTCCATTGAAGACCTTTACCTTCCCCACCTTCCAGTGCAGCTTTCAAGATGTCATTTATTACCACCAGAAACAGGGCTGGTGATAATATGCAGTCTTGTCTGACACCCGTTCGCACAGGAAAGCTCTCGGACAGCTCTCCTTTATGCAAGACGCGACACCTTGCATCTTCGTAGGATTCTTTAATCATAGCTATGACCTTATCTGGAATACCTCTCCTACGCAGAGCATTCCATATGTAATCTCGCTTAACGCTGTCGAACGCCTTCTCGAAGTCCACAAACATGAGATGTAGTGGCGAGCCCATTTCGGCTGACTGCTCTAATATTATCCGAAGGGTATTTGTGTGGTCGGTACAAGACGACCCTTTACGGAATCCAGCCTGATAAACTTCGAGAGTGCTCTCGACGACATCACTAATCCTATTGAGAATTACCTTAGCCATAATTTTTGATACGGCAGTTAGACATATACCACTCCAATTGCCGCTATTCCGACGGTCGCCCTTCTTCGGAATTTTGACAATGACGCCCTCCTTCCATTCATTCTGATATCTTTCTTCATTCCACACCTTATTAAAGAGTGGGAGGAGTATATCGGCTGTTATTTCCGGGTCCGCTTTGAGGAGTTCGGTTGGTAGTCCGTCTATACCTGGAGTTTTCCTTCCCGCCATTGACCGAATGGCGAATGTTGTGTACGTCCTATAAAATCTTGACGAAAATTCTGGAAAAGAGAATTAAGCCCTATGCTGACAAAATAATTGGTGAATACCAAGGCGGATTTAGAGCTGGACGATCAACCACGGACCAGATATTCTCAGTTAAACAGGTGCTGAAAAAGTGCTGGAAATATCGGGTTTTCCAATAGGGACTTGACAACTTTGAATTCAATTTGTGAACGCACCCTTTCACTAATCATCAAACTGTCACTGTCAATTTATTCAGTAAACTTAAGATTTTTATCATGGTAAAGTACACGAAGGAACAACGTCTAAAATGGTTTGCATTTTATTTTGAAAAAAAGTTGTCAAGTCCTTATTGGAAAACCCTTTATAATATTAACGTGCACCAGATATTTGTTGACTTCAAACAAGCATACGACAGTATCGACAGGCGCGTACTGTATAAAATAATGTTAGAGCTTGGAGTCCCACGAAACTGGTTCAGCTTACAAGAATGACAATGACTGAGTCTTTGTCACGAGTCAGAGTAGAAAACGATCTGACTTCCAGTTTTAAAACAGACAACGGCATTAAGCAAAGTGACGGCCTCGCACCAATGTTGTTCAATTTGACACTCGAATATGTTGCTCAGAAACTTCCCGTTAACACCAAGGGAACACTATGCTTCAAATCCACACAACTCGTAGCATATGCCGACAATATATATATCCTTGCAAGATCTCTGGAGAGTGCCAAGGAGGTATTTGTAAACCTTGACTCGATAGCACGGGAAGTTGGACTGCGTATTAATGAAAACAAACAAAAATATGACGCAATCTAGGAAAAAGACGCCAATCAGACAGAATAGTACAGTACGAGATTATTATCTAGAAAACGTAGACAACTTCATATACCTAGGGGCGAACCTATCAAAGGATGGAAGCGAATCCATCGAAATCAAAAGAAAGATAATGATGGTAAACAAAGTCAACGGACGAAGAGCGGTCGGGTGATCACGGAAGCGCTGGGATGATTCGATTGACGCAGACAGCAAATCACTGCTAAGATTTTCTAACTGGAGGATGCGATCACTGAACCGAGATGGATGGAGGCAAAGCATTCAGGAGGCCAAAGTCCGATTTGGACTGTAGCGCCATCGTAAGTAAGTAAGTAAGTAAGTTGATTCCGATGGAACTATATACCACCTTGGTGGTCCCGAAATATGGATTTTTACGATAAGTAATTTCGAAGATATAATCATTTGAAAAAACAATTCGGCCGACAATTTGTTTTTAGCCCCCCCTTTTCGGACGCCAATGGATAAAAAAATTAAATTATTTTTAAAGTTTTTCCCACAACCCTCTTTATATCTCTACTGATTTTCAACTTTCTATCTGCATCGTAAGTAAGTAAGTATTACATCGATTTCCATTAAAACTAAGAAAAGTAGAAACTTAAAATTTTTCTAGAATACGGTATTTTGTTTTATTTGGGGACACACTTGAGAGCATCGCGACCTTTTGGTCTGTTGTGCGTTTGTTGCCCCCTTATCCCACCATAACCCAATATCTTTGGATAATCTAAGTATATTTAAGGGAGCCATGTTGGCTAGTTCCTCGGTAGAAAGGAAACCTTTTCCAAAAAGATTGTGCCTTTTCCTAGCTACTGCTTCACAGTGACAAAGGACATGCTCTGTCGTTTCTAAGTTTCTGAGACAGAGGCGGCAGATATCGGTTTCAGCGAGGCTTATATTTTTGATATGCCCCATCAATAGGCCGACTGGAGCACTAATGTCAAATTTGCTGAATTTTAGAATATCTTCCACTTTGTTTTTTTTTTGTGGTAGGATAAATTTCTTTCAAATTGATAAGCCTGAAAGTCTATTCCAGTAAATTTTATGCTCTTGTTTAATCCACTCTCTAAGTAGGTTGAGGTGTCCTTTTGGTTTTCCACAGAATGGCTCTGGTCCAATAAAATTTGTTTCTGTACTATTTTTGGGAGGCAGTCTGCCTCTTCATTTTCCTCAATCCCCGTATGTCCTGGAACCTACATTATTGTTACTCTGTTCCTCCTTCCCAGGATGATTAGGTTTTGAAGGCAGGCCCAAACAAGTCTCGATCCGTGTTTGTTGGATGCAAGAGCTTTGAGAACTGCCTGACTATCCGATATGATATAAATAGATTTATTGCGATGAGCTCGACGAATATTCCCTTCAATACAAAGCCAAAGACGGTAATAAAATCAAAAGACGCATAATGGTAGCAAACTAGTCATACTACTCGGTACTTCCAATAATAACATGTAAAGACATGCATAGAAAAACAAAGCTGCTAATCTAAAAAACTACACATATAGCTACATACAATTATAGTGTCTAACTGCTGTTTGCTCATAAATGGCTATAAGTTAGTTTTATGCTTTACTTTAACAATAACTAAGCTTTTTAAATTATTCTCTGTCTGTTTGTTTTCACACAAAAACGGCTGAACCTATTGCAATGAAATTTACAGTTTTTTAGGTATGCTCTGAGATGCAACATGCGTTTGGTCTCATTTCAATACCCCCCCACCCCCTGACTTCTACCCCCTCCCATACAAAATGAGCCTTGTTAAAATATATAATAATCAAATTTTCTTGAAAACTATGGAAGCGAATAATTTTAAATTTAGAATACATTATTTTTATCATAACTCCTTCCACCACCTCCCATACAAACTGTACTTTTTCATGAAATACTATAAACCAATCTGCTCAGTACGTATAACATTTATCGAGCTCAAATTTTGTACTGAATCCTTAATTAGTATTATAATTAATATCGGGAAAAGTAAACCGATTAGCTTCTCCCTTTCTACCCACTCTCATACAAAGTGACGCAATATGACATTTTTTCCAAAATTCGATTTTCTTGAAAAGTATGAAAGTTACTGATCTGAAATTTAAAATATATCAATTGTCTAATGATTATAGTTCTTTCTCAAAAATTCACTAAAAATACCACACTCCTTTTACCACCTCCCATGCAAAGTTCACAATTTTACTAAAAACAATACACTCACTTTTCAGTATCTATTCCATTTTGAAGCTTCAATTTTATACAAAACAATTAGTTCAATGTTTTGACCCCTTCTACCACTCCCCACACAAAATTTCTCAGGATCACAAATACTTTGATTTCATCTTTAATATCGTATAATTTGGATTTACGCAAATCGTAGTCCTGTTATGCTAGCTATATCTATTCACATGTCCTTAACGCTCTTCAATACGTATATTATCTCAAATCACGGGACTGATTTGATCACGAGCCTGTCCCATACAAATGCTAGTATCATGGTTTCATCCTTAATAGTTTATGGTTCTGATACCAACAAAATAGAAAGCATACATTCTCAAAAATGCTTATTATTGCGATTCTTAAGCGGACAAAGTCCACCAAAGAACATGATATTACGACGAATCCTCGGACCAGTGAGACAACAAGCGAATGGAGAATTCGATACAATCAGGAATTGTATACCATTTTTGAGGACCCGTAAGTCTCTACTCTCATCAAACTTCGAAAGCTTCAGTGGGCTGGTCACATACAGCGAATGAAGGGCAGAAGAATACCCAAACGTTTACAAAATAGAAGGAAAAAGGCCAGTCTGGATACCAAGGAAACGCTGGAAGGATTCAATCCACCAAAACAGCAAATCGCTTCTGAAATTTTCAACATGGAGGACGCGGTCATTGGACCGAGAAAATTAGAGTCGAAGCATACATTACTCTTTTGCTGTAGTGCCATGGATGATGATACTCGCGCGCGGCTTCGACCCCGTAAAAATTGCAACAATATGCAATTTTTGAGACTACTTGTAGTAATAAATGGTATATAATATATTATCTGATTAGTTTAATGCCTCCTTGCACACAATGTTCTGTGTTTTGTTGGAATCAGAAATATAAATTATTAAACTGGTATAATCACACTGTTGATCAAGATATTTCCATTGAGTTAGCCAATAATGTGTCGACGCTCCAGGAATTTTGATTTTGGAGCACATGAATTCGTAAGAGCTCGATCGATACAGAGCGGGATAGTATTGTAATGTTGTCCAGATCGAGAAAAATCAACAAAAAATATCTTCTACAATGTAAAATGCTTTTAAGTTATTCCGAAATCGCATAATCCTGCGTAGAAGAATACAGTGGCGTAAACCATTATCTTTTTGAAATTAAAAAAACTACGTTAACCTGCGACCAAGATATCAATAGTTGAAAGTTTCTTTAGACTAAAGTGTGATTTTGTTGTCGTAGTATACGAGTAGTGAATATATAAAACGCTATTCGTACAAACTTTTCTGGTAAGCACCATCAATTCAAAACAAAATTGTAACTGATTCAGTACGGCTGTTGTAAATTACATAGCCAAACATCAGAATTTAACCTTAAATAAACTTTTATATCGTTTATTGGAAAACAATTTTATAAAAAATTCGAAATAGATCTAAATGTAAAATTTGAGAATATGATAGAGCTCTGAAAAATTTCCAAAATTTGAAATCCAAGCATGTGTTTATGTTCATGACTATGATTATGGAGAGCGTATTCAAGTAAGAAGCTTATATATTTTTATACTCTAGATGAAATCTGAGAGTATATTGTGTTTGCCTTACCGTTTGTAACGCTAAGAAATAATGCTCGCACAAAGCCGCCAAGGGTACAGAAATATTTGTTGTCGCTCAAAAACTTCGAATCCGAGGTGCTGTCTGTCCGTCTGTCCGTCTGTGCGTCTGTCTACAGCATAACTCTCGAACGCTTTGAGATATCGTGCTGAAATTTGTTGTATGTAATTTTTAGAAAAAAAGTAACTTTAAGTTCGTGAACGGGCCACATCCACCCGCTCCTTCTACCCCCTCCCATACAAATTTCACGAAATTCCGAAATTTCCAGAAATTGATTTTCCTTTGAAACCAGTTGAGCTATCAACTTGAAATTTGGGTGAAAGTATTATGATGTAGATGTTATTATTATGATTGAATATTGATCCGATCCCTTTACTCCTTCTATCCCCTCCCATACAAATGGACAATTTTGAAAAATACATATTTTCGATTTTCATTGAAACTAGTAAAGCTGAAAGGACAAAATTTTGTCAGAATTAATTTTACTATAATTGCAATTTATTTTAAAAATAATTATCAACTTCACCTCACTCCTTCTACCCCCTCCCATACAAATTTCACGAAATTTTGGAATTTAAATTAAATTATTTTTCTTCGAAACTCTTAAAGCTATCAACTTTATATTTTGTATAAAGTATACAAATAGAAATATTAATAATACGAAAAAAACTTGTTTCGATTCGTACACTCCTTCTACACCCTCCCATACAAATGTATAATTTTTGTTAATGCATTTTATCGATTTCCATTCAAACTAGAAAAAGTACAAACTTCAAATTTTGCCAGAATTTGTTTCTTAATAATTAAAATAAGTTTTAAAAAAAATTATCAGCTCAGCTTCACTCCTTCTACCACCTCCCATACAAATATCTGTATTATAAAGTCAAGAAAAGCATTTCTCCTTCAAATATATGAGAGCTATCGACTTTGAAATTGTTGCATGGTGATAAGGGTGATGATAAGCAGTTTGAAAATCATCTTAAACGCTCCACTTTCTCGGCCACCTCCCATACAAATGCCCCAATTTCAGGAGACTATGACCAATTTCTTTAAAAATAATGAAAACTAAAAACTTTAAATTCAGCAAAAAACATTATGCATGCCATGTTCGGTGTCATATATGAAAACACAAACCTCCCCCTCTACTTCTACCACCTCCTGTGCAAAAGTCCCTTTTCACTATTCGAAAGAATTTGAGATGACATATTTTCCAGTATATTAAAGTCATTTCCATCTCATCTAGAGTATCATATGATTGGGCTTTAAGCCCAATCATAATTCTGTTATGTTTTATGTCGGTTTTGATAAAAAGAAAATTCATTTCGAAATTCTCCAGTTCTTTTTATCGCATCTGAAGTCGCACTCAAATTAGCAGTAATTTTCAACCATTGCCTCAATAACGGACATTTCCCTCTTAGCTGGAAATTGGCGAAAATGGTGCTTATTCCAAAAAAAAGATGTCTATTTTCTCTCTCTTGTCTTCAATATCTCGGACTTAAGACCTATGCTCTCTAACGTAGGTAAAATATTGGAGAAAATTATTTTGCAGAAATTAGAATTATTTTGTGAAAAAATAATTCCAACTATGCAATTCGGCTTTGAAAGGGCGCATTCGTCTGAACATGCCTTACTTTATTTCCAGAACAGAATCATCGAAAATCTCCGTATGAAAAAATGTACAGTCGCATGTGCTCTAGATCTGGAAAAAGCATTTGATTCGGCTAAGTGCCTCCGCTTATTGGTAAGAATAGTTGCTAGTTTCCTATCTGATCGTAACCTTTTTATTGAGCTGGCAGGTCAAAGGTCTAGAGTGATTGAGGCTAAGGTGGGAGTAGCTCAAGGCTCAATTATAGGCCCGAAATTATTCAACTTGGTTATGCATGATTTTCCTAATCAGCTTGAGGCTACTTCGTCTGCAATACAGTATGCAGACGACACAATTATTTTTTCGCATTCCCTAATGCAACATATTACTCTCAACTCAGTTGCGCTACATCTACAATAAGCTTCGAAATGGGGTATTAAAATAAATACCAGCAAATGTGAGTTAATATGCTTTCGCAATGCGAGTGGCAAAGGGCGCCGCCACGCAGTAAAAGAAAGTAAAAGCATGAAACTAGTACTAAACGGGGACAACATACCTCTAAAAAATGAAATAAAGTATTTGGGGGTTAAACTACATAACAGATTGAAATTCAATAATGACGCAAGATACGCTCTCCTTAAAGCTAAGATAGCAGCTGGCGTCTTGGATTCACTACTGAGGACTAAGGAACTTGAGTGTCGGACGAAGTTACTCAAGTACAAAACATTAATTAGACCCGTTATGTCGTATGTTTTCTCCTGCTGGTTCACAATATCGCCGACGGTCGCAGAAAAGATGGAGATCTTTGAACTGAAAAAACTAAGACATTGCCTCCCTAGATATCGCAAGCCGGATAAAACATTTTTCTCAAATTGGTCGTTCTACGAAGGTACTCAAGTTCAGCCCTTAATGCAATACATGATTCAGCTCGCAAAATCTACTATTAGAAGATTGGAGGATCACCCCAATTCTTTACTCAGAGACATATACAGCCGAGGATGCAACTAACTCCCTAACGATCATTATTATATACTTCCAACAGGACTAGGGGACAATGATTGGAGCTGGCTGCTACAGCCATCTGATTCTAATGATTATAAATTAAATTTTTATTTGGGCTCAATACAAGGAATGTATCGAGGGTAGCTTATGAACCTTCACCTGAAAGCGACCGCTCCTGAATCTCAAATGATCCCTTTTTCATAAATACATTAAATAAGCAATTATTAGTAATAATACCCAAGGTAGATGTAGTGCAGAAACAAGGATCGATTACTTAGCCTAATCTCGCGAAAATAAATTGTCACTTCTAACGATCTTGGCGGTAAACGGCTCTCTTTTCTTCGACTCCTAAAGTTTAGTATAAGTTAGGTTAGTTTAGTTAGAAAGTAGCAACAATATTAATTTTAAGATATCTAGATGTTACAAGCACCGCGAGCAAGTTCATAATAATTCACATAACATGTAAGCAGAAGCATGTAACTATGAGAACATTTGGATTATTTAATTATCTCAACATTTCTACAGATATAAATGTTAGACATAATAATGTAATCAATATCTCAATGAATTTCAAGAAAGAATCAATGTAATTTATTATAAATCTAATATAAAGATAATCTGAATCTGAATCCAGTTCTTTTTACAAACAATCGACTTAAGAACAATATAAAGAATTTTTCGATAAATTTGTATTAGATCTAATTTTGCCAATCATAGGGATTTGTACCAGTACAGTGCGGAAAGATAAGGTTTTGTAGGATGTATGGGAGGCTTTCGTAAAAAAGAAGAAAACCAACCAAATTGTGCAATCAAATTTATTGGAAGTACAAATTGAAATCCGTCGTTTTTTTCTAATTCAAAAAAATGCTCATCGCGTCGAAAAACTGCTCTTTTTTGAGCCGATCCACAAATTGGCCCAATTTTACTTTATTATTTTAATAATAAAGTATTGTGATCGACTTGGGAAAAAAAAAAAATTTGCTACCCTGAAATTTTTTTTTTTCGCGTTTCATGACTAAAATAGCCTAAAAATGCAAAAAAAAAAATCCGTCTGTCTGTACGCCGTCCGCCATCCGCCGTCCGCCGTACGCCGTACGCCGACGTGTACGCTCAGCGCACATTAACTCCCAAACCCTTCGAGATAGAAAGTTCATTTTTGGAGGGATTGTAGGTAGTTGCGGATCTCAGGCGGATACCAATTTTGGGGGGTGTACGAGTTCAGGGGGAGGCGGGGGGAGCGCTTAAACCGAAAAATACGAATTCAAATATCTCAACCATGGTTACAGCTAGGAAGCTAAAAATCAACATACATATACAGGAGTTTGTGGGACAACTTTTAAAAATAACTTAATTTTTTTATCCATTGGCGTGCGAAAAGGGGGGGCTAAGAACCAATTGTCGGCCGAATTTTTTTTTCAAATGATTATATCTTCGAAATTACTTCCCATAAAAAATTAATATTTTGAGACCATCAAGACAGTATATAGATCTACTAGAAGCAGTTTAGATAGAAGCTAATTAGTGAAAGGGGGAGGGTCAGGGGGGGTGCAAAGAAAAACACTTAAAAATGAATATCTCAACTATCTCTTATGCTATGTAATTGAAACTTAAAATGTATACTAAACTTTACTAGCGACATATGAAAAAAATATAACATGTGGACATTATAGTAGTGGGGGGAAATGGGGAGCATTTCAAAAATGGCGCACTTTCCAAAACTACAAATCATCAAATCTCAAAATTGAGTACAGATATCAAATCAAAAATTTGCCAGATTGTAGAACTATGTAATCTTTAATTTTGGTAAGAAATTTGAGTTGGGGGGTGTAAGGGGAGGGAGGTGGAAAGCAAAAATGTTGAAAATTTTGAGTGATTTTTTTATGGCTTTGGTAAAAGATACAAAGTTTAAATTTTGCATGTCGACACATCTATTTGATATAGATAGAAAAAAAATAGTAATTTGTTTTCAAAATTGTTATGCTCCGAAGTGGGGGTCTAACGTGCACAAGGTGTTTCATGTGGAATGAAAAAAACACATAAACTGAAAATTTTTGAATGAAATTTTTAGGTAGAAACTTGAAAATTTAGGAAATGCATTTAAAAAAAATTTCTAAAAGTTTGAAATATTAACTGGTCGAATATTTTTAAAACTTCTACTCCCTCCCATACAAAATTATTTTTTCGACCAATTTCAAGAAATCAATTATCACCTAACTATCAAAAGCTATCAATGTGAAATTTGCACAAAAAACTTAGAAAAATAGTTAAAATAAAATTACGGTAAAAGTTTTGAAATCGTGCCTGCCCTTCTACCCCCTCCCATACAAAAGCATGATTTCGAACAATTTCATTAAATCAACTAATAACCAACAAATTAAAAGCTACGAACTTGAAATTTCGTACGAGCACCTTACAACAGAAAAGAAAGAAAATTCCATCACAAATTTTACGATTCCCTTACCTCCTCTACCCCCTCCCATACAAAATTTTTTTTTCGAGCATTTTTAAGAAATCAGTTATCAGCTATCTCTTAAAAGCTATCAATTTCAAATTTTGCATGAAAACTTATAAAAGTAATTCAAATGAAGTTGCTTTACAAGTTTTGAAATTGCGCTTACCGTTCTACCCCCTCCCATACAAAACTATGATTTCGACCAATTTTATTAAATCAACTAATAACTAACAAACTAAAAGCTACGAACTTGAAATTTTATACAAGCACCTTACAAGAGAAGCGAAATAAAACTGCATATTAAATTTTACGATTCCCCTACCTTCTCTACCCCCTCCCATACAAATTTTCGGTTTCGTGAAAATAAAATACACCGAATTTTATGAAAATTTTATGCAATTTCGTCTATGAAACACATTCTATACAAAGAATATTGGACGTGATTCAAGCAATTATTAAAAAGCTGTTAACATCCACCCACCCTTGCTATTACCCCTCCTCCTCCCCTCATAAAAACCCAAACTTGCAGAAACGAATAAAATATTGTTAAATTGACAACAGCCCTGCCCAAGAAACCCCTTTGCACTTAGCTTTCCCTAACCACTTTAACCTGCATATTGACTTTCCACTCATCCTCAACTTGTCCCAAGAATAATAAAGTTTCGCCCGACTTGTTGGCAGTTTATTTGGTTTCGTATGAACGGAAGTGCTGCTCTGCCAGGCCATGCGTCATCGATCGAAATAGGTGGCAGTCATAAGGGGCGATATCTGGAAATTACGGCGGGTAGGGTAGGACGTCCCATTTCAGTGTTTCTAGGTAGCTTTGCACAACGTGACCCACAATTGGCCGAGCGTTGTTGTGCAGTAAAATCACTTCAACGTGTCTCTCCTCGTATTGCGGTTACTACTCCTTCAATGCACAGCTCAAACGCTTTACTTATTTTTTTTTTTTTAGTAGCGATCTCTCGTGATGGTTTCGCCCAGTTGCAGCAGCTCATAATACACCACGCCGAGCTGTTCCCACCAAATACCCAGCATGCTTTTTGAGCCATGGATGTTGGGCTTGGCCGTCGATGTTAATCCATGGCCGCGGCATCCCCACGATTATTTTTTCTTTGGATTATCGTAAAGGATCCACTTATCATCGCCAGTGTTGATGCGATGCAAAAAACCATTCTTTTTTTTGGCATTGGAGCAGCGGTTTGCATGTGAAAACACCGTTCGACGTTTCTTGGCCTTAACTCGTATGGCATCCAATTCCCTTGCCTTTGTATCATTCTCAATCTTTTCAAACGATGTGAAATAGGTTGCTGAGTCACGCCCAATGAATCTGCATGTTGTAATTGCATTTGGCATGAATCTTCATCCAGTAATGACTCCAATTCGGCGTCTTCAAACTTTTTAACCGCTCCGGGACGCCCCTTACCTCCCATGCCAAAATCACCCATTTTTTAGCGTTGAAACCATTCGCGGCACGTTCTTTCACTAAAAGCATCCTCACCATAAGTTTCAACAATCATTCGACGCGCCTCAACCGCATATTTTTTTAAATTGAAGGCAATAACCAGAACTTCCCGCAAATACCGCTTATTTGGCTCAAACTGCGACATATTCGCGCACATAAAGTATATGACGCCGATTAAACTTCATAAATTTAACGACGAGAAATTGTTGACAGATGCCTAAGTTTACTATGTGACGTTTCTGATCCGCCATTGTTGATGAGCATTTACTGCTGGCACCATCTACTGGAAAACGGCGGCTTTCAATTTGTACTCCCGATAAGGTAATATGGATGTAATATAAAAAAAAATTGAAATTTTGTACCACTTCTGGACTTATAAACTCAGTATGAGAACGGAATAAGTTACGATATATCGTAAAGAAATAAGGAATAAACATAACAGAAAGGACTATCGTGCGATACTTTGGACTATCGTTCGAAACTTTAGATGAAGGAGAAGGAGTGAAACAAATCGTCTAATTTTTTTTTGGTCTTACTAATAATTCTGCATAAACATTTAGTGCCCAATTTCAGATCGATCAATTTTATACGTACTGAGTAAATTTACTTCTAGTATTGCATGAAAAAGCGTAGTTTGTATGGGAGGTGGTGGAAGGAAATGGAGGGCTCAAATAACTTTTTTACAGTAGATTGAAATCACCAATCACCAATAATATTTCCAAATGTTAGATCAATAGCATTTATACTTTTCGAACAATCCGTTTTTTGTCAAACTGCGAAATTCTGTCATTTTGAATGGGAGTGGTACAAGTAATAATTTTCAATAAATATTTGGTGCACAATTTCAGCAGCTCGATAAATTCTATACGCACTGAGTAAATTGGTCGAGAGCAATTCATGAAAAAGTGCAGTTTTATGGGACGTGGTGGAAGGAGGGGCAGGACACAAATAATTTTTACAGGACAACGATTGGGCGTACAGCCCAATCGTGCGATACTCTAGATGAAAGAGAAATTTTTTTTATTTCAAGAAATTTTGTAGGAGAAGTGGTACAGGGGTTGACCAAATTGAACTAATTTTTTCTCACCACGCTAAAGTTGCTATCAAAATGTTTTATACAACATTTAGGATTCAAAAATTAGTATATTGGACTTAGTGAAATTGTGCAGTTTGTATGGGAGGTGATAGAAGGAGGAGCGTGTTCTTAAGGACTTTTTCAGAAATAACTAGAAACATGTCAGATTGTATGTGGGGGGGGGGGGGGGGTAGAAGGAGTAAAGTTAATAATCTAATTTTTTTTGACCTTACTAATAATTCTAAATAAATATTAAGTGCACAATTTAAGCTCGTTAAATTTTATACGAACTTACTCAGGTTTAGAGTATTTCGTAGAAAAGTACAGTTTGAATGGGAGGTGGTGGAAGGAGAACTTAAATATTTTTTATACAGTAAATTTAAATCGTCATAAAAGTAATATATTCCAAATTTAAGACCTATAGCTTTTATATTTTTCGAGCAAATTCGTTTATTGTCCAATTGCGAAATTGTGCAATTTTGTATGGGAGGGGGTAGAAGGGGTAGAGTGATTTGGCCCGTTCACAAACTTGACCTTACTTTTTTGTCAAAAATGACGTATACAACATTTGAACTGTCTAGCTCAACGCGTTCTGAAGCTAGAGAGCACACAGTCGGACGGGCGGACATCCAATTTTGAGATTTTTGAGAGATTATATGAACTTCTGTATCATTAATTTTTTTTCTTCGAACCTTATTTCTTGGCTCAGATTTCATGTAGAGTATAATAACCATTAGCACTTTAGATGAAATTTAAAGATATTATTAATTTGCTTCAACGAATTTCAGAATGACTGTGAGAATATTAGCTATGGTGTAGGCTAGTAGGTAGCGTGTTGGTCTTGTAATGCGAAGGTCGTGAGTTCAAATCCCGGTCGGCGGATAATTCTAGCACACTACTTGCTTGAGTATACCTTGGTTACCTCAATCTACGAAAATGAAAATTTCGTAGATAGAGCGTTGTGCAAAGGGCTAACAACCCTTCCGCAATACATAATGAAAAACGTTAAGGAACCTGAATGTCAGGAGGACATAGTCCGATTCGGGCTGTAGTGCCATTGTAGAAGAAGTGAGAAATATGGACCAAAAAAAAACAGATTAAACGGAAGCTCATATCGTTAATCAAGAAGTTCAAAACTGTATGCATGCTCTTTCGATTATTCTCTAGTTTCAGAAATTTTTTGCATGATATATTTTCTCGTGAATGCCGCCACTATTTATCTCCTCTCATTTCACAAGAATTAGTCATTTTGTATGACTAATTCTTGTGACTTCACAATAAACCTAGATTCTCAGAAAGTAGAGGTACTATCACTCTACTTCCATCTATGCAAATTGACACAATTTCACAACTCTATAATAAGTTCAATTCAGCAAAATATGAAAACTTCGGATTTGAATTTTCAAGCTTTCTGTAACCAGTATAATTATAGTTCTGTAAAAAATACAGTAACCCTACTATTTCTCTCACCATTGATAAAAACTGCACAAATTTACGAAATACGTACACGAGTTATCTCAGTTCCCATTAAATTTATAAGACTCAAATTCGTACAAAACAGAGTATTGCAATTATTTAAGAAAGGCCATATTATCTTCAATGTTCGCTAAATGAAATGTATAACTAAATAACTATCACACAATGATATCTTATTCATTGACCTAGTACAAAAATTTATGTTTCTACCGAGAATTTGCTAAAAACAAATTTAATTCTAAGTTTCCCGTTAAGTTATTACACGCATAATGCTAATTTTCGGATTATTCGCATATTAACAATGCTTTAGAAGTATTTACATGTAGGTTATGTTTAGGTACGTAACCTTATAATGAAAATATTTATAAACAACGAGAGTTACTCAGTAAATGACTCCCAGTACGAAAATCCTATTATTTGTTGTAAGGTATAATAAGCGGATGACTATAATAAACATAAGGCATCATAGGACTAAATAGATGCAACCATGTAAGCCCCATCGCCTTATATATATTCTGATCTACATACGTTTATTACCTTCGTACCGTACGTGTTTATGCCCCTTTTAAAACTAAACTCCATGGGTATGAATATCTGAATCGAAATGCCGTCGGGGTCCTTTGGGTAAAACTCATTCAGAAATGGTAGTGCTGTACGTACTCTCACTGCTGTACAGGTATTTTGTGTCCTCCTATATCGTCTCGAACAAGTATGACTACTAAATTTTGAGAACATCCCGTAGATACGTATTGCTGATAGTATTCGTGTACTTATATTTTCACCTGAACTAATTTCACACATGGACATACTTATATTTCTAAAGGATACGAGATAGTGTAGTGGAAGTGGTATGTTTTGGCTTGGAGGATCGATCTTCGAAAAGGGAGTACATATTTTCAGACGGAAGTATCGTTAAGGACTAGTGCATTTATGAACTGCTCATAGTTAAAGTTCTCCCTAAGCCCCGACAGTCATTAAAAAGTGAATTGAGGGTTAAAGGTTACTCCAAGGAAAACTTCATTTCTTCGAAATATTCTTACGGAAATGTCCAATTCAAGTTGTGCTTTTCAGTATTTTTTTTTTTTTTTTTGATTTCACAGATGATAGAATTTTCTACTCAATCTCTGAAGATGTCTGTAGAGATGATTTAAAAGGTTTTCGTTTTTATTTAATCAAAAAGTTATAACAGTTATTCGAAAATCGAAGTATTGAATAGACAGAGAAATGTTTGCAAGAAAATTATATTGTTGCGAGCTAGGTTCGCCGGGATTTCAAGTAAAACACAATTCGTTTAAAAATAAGGGATAATTTATTTATTCGCACCTTTTACTTAATTCGCAATTTAACTTAATTCTCACTTTAACTTAATTCGCCTATTTGGCACTACCGCCGCGTTTCGCTTGCACTGGTTCGCGTCTCGATCATTAAAATGACTGACTCTCGACTGAAAGCTTTGTGCTCTTATATACTTTCCCACTGTCCTCGAAGCTTCTGTCGTGGATGTTTTCGGGTGTATGTCTCGACTATACTGGAGAGTTGTAGATTCTACATTTTGGAGTATACGGTTCTGTAGGGTGTATGTCTAGACTATACTGGAAGGTTATAGATCTTTGATTGCCTACCTTTTGGAGTATACTGTTTCGGTGTATGTCTAGACTATACTGGAAGGCTCTAGATCTTTGATTATGGAATTTTACGCATTGGGGGACTGTTCTGGCATATTCGGGAAAGATCAATGTTGCGTGGCTGCCAGATCTATAACAATATGTTTAATTTTTAAAATCTATTGCATTATGATATTATTATGAAGTTTAAATGTTTTAGAATTGAGACGTTCGCTTCGAAGATTCATTAAAATCATTTGGAAAAAAAATCTTGTCTTTATCCTAGCAGTTTTTAAATACAATTTCTTTCGCGGCCTTCTTTCGGGAAAATATAATAATGCAAAACACCGCTTCTGAGCGTAGTTATCCGTTGCATACACTATGTTCCAACTTCAAAGTAACTTCAAGGCTTTATTGTACCGGAAAATATGTCATCTCAAATTCTTTCGAACGGTGAATAGGGAGTTTTATATGACAGAGAGGGAGGTCTACAATTTTTGTACCGTATAACGCCGAACATGGTATGCAAAATGTATCTGAAATTAAAATTTATAGCTTCCATACTTTTCAAGAAAATTGTAAATTATTTTCTTGAAATTTTGGCATTTGTATGAGAGGTGGCAGAGAAAATGGAAGTGGTTTTAAATGTTTCTGAAACTGCTTATCAACATCCTTATCACTATCTTTTGCTTCAATTTTAAAGTTGATAGCTCACATAAAGGAAAAATGCTTCTCTTGAATTTATAATAAAGATAATGTTCCGGGAGGGGGTAAAAGGAGTGTTATTAAAGGGCAAATTTTGGTAAAATCTCAAGTTTCAACTGTTTCTAGTTTTAATGGAAATCGATATAATATCTGGAAGGGGTCAGAATGAGTGTGCGGTTCAAAGCAAAAAATTTCGACGTTAATGATATTTGCATTATTCTACTTTGCTCAAAATTTCAAGTAGATTAATTAAAATTTCGATATTTGGAATTTGTAACTGATTGCAGTTACAGTAAAAATAATTCTGACAAAAATTCTTCTTTTCAACACAAAAACGGAGAAATACATTTTTCAAAATTGTGTGATCAACATTTTTTCACGTTAATTATATCCACATCATTATCAATCAATCAAGTTCCTATTAAGACCCTCTTTAGGGGTATAGAGCAGAAAAAGCTCTCTTACACAAGGTGCGATCCTGAGCATCGGCCTTGAGCTGATGCCAGGACTTGTTTATTCCTCTAGCCTACTGTTCAACTGCTCGCTTTGGTCGACCAATCGGACATCTTCCTTGAGGATTATAATCCAGAGCCTGTTTGGCGATTTTTCGCTCTGCTTTCTCCAAAGTGTGACCGATCCACTGCCACTACCGTCTTTGGATTTCAATGCCTATTTTAATCTGTACAGTTGTACTCCAACTATGGTATAGCCTAGTAGGTAGTGTGTTGGTCTTGTAATGCGAAGGTCGTGAGCTCAAATCCCGGTCGGCGCAATATATAATTCCGGCACATTGCCTGCCTGGATATACCTTGGTCACCTCAATCTAAGAAAATGAAAAATTCGTAGAAAAAGGGTTGTGCGAAGGGCTAACAAACCTTCCACAATAAGTAATGAAAAAAAAAATGTTAAGGAACCTGAATATCAGGAGGGCTGTAGCGCCATTGTAAAAGTAGAAGTAGAAGTTGTACTCCAAAGTTCGCCATTAGAGATCACTTTCCACGTAGTACAACCATATAACAATACGGATTTGACGCATGCGTCAAAAACTCGCAGATTCGTGCGAAGGGAGATTTCTCTTAACTTCCAAATTTTCATGTCGATAGGCTAATTAGTTTCGGTGGTTAATCTATTTATAGAAATTTCGAAATTTTATTAAATTTGTATGGGAAGAGGTAGAAAGATTGGGCAATGCAGCCCGTTCATGAAATTAAAGCTTTTTTTTTCTAAAAATGACATAAAACAAATTTTATCAAAGCTTTCGAGAATTATGTTCTAGATAGAGGAGAGAGACGGACAGACGGTCACTCGGAATCGAGGTGTTTGAGCGATAACAAATATTTCTGTTCCCTTGGAGACTGTGTGCGAGGATTATTTTTTATCATTGCATCTGGAATATAAATATTTAATCTATTTTACCGTACTTCTTCTCCTCCCTCTTATACAATTTTTTTGTATTTTAGAAATTAAAGAAACTATTTACCCACTGAGGCTAAAGTTTTCTAGGAGAATTAGTAGGTATATATCATTGAGCTCGTTACAACATCGAAATCTACAAATTTTTACTGCAAATAAAATAAAATAATAATATCTAATATTATAAATTAATATTATAAAGTGCATGAAATTCGTAGGGGAGGGAGAAGGGGCAATGTAGCCCGTTCATGAACTCAATGTTTTTTTTTTGCTAAAATTGACATAAAACAAACTTTCTAGGTTATGTCGGGTTTTACGTGTGTGACGAACGCGTCGGGAAAATCTAGATTTTCCCAATTTTCCATCGCAAAAAAAAATAAGGAGAATTTAATTGGGCGGGCTATACCCGATTCCTGCAGCACTTTTGCCGGCTTTTGCCTCAGTCGGGCCATGGGTTATTTCGGAATCGAGCCCACGCAATATTGCATGTGCTGCCACTACACACGTTCCAAAACCGAAAAAAAAATACACTCACCCACTTGTCCTACATCACACGTCCTTTCACTGCCGTTTAGCACATCTTACCGAGAATTTACTTGTAACGCAATGAAATGGGTCATTTACAAGAATTTATTCATTTTAGTAATATGACTTTAATAACAAACTCAAAGAAAATTTTTAAAGCAAAAAAAAAAAATTCAATTATAATTACTATCGGTTTGTTGGGGGCCCCATACTCCATAGGCTGCTTCTCTCTGTTGTCAGATCGCTGCTTCCTGCTGCTAGATCCTCCTTTTTTTTTCTTGCGAATGTGAGTTTCCTTTTATTCTGCTGGTTCGCCAAAACGTATCTTTTTGTTATTCTCGATTTGTTCCGACGACCTTTCGTGGCCAGGTCTAGTTCCAGAAGAAGGTGCTTAGCCTCATCTTCAAGCTTCGGACCCTCACTCAATTTTTTTGAAAAATTCGCTTGTTCATCTCGAAAGCTTTGCTTAATAAAGAGGTCCAGCTGCCGATGCTGCAGCACTTCGTCGAAATGTCTCTTAGTTTTTTTTTTTTCTCTTTTTTTCTTTTATTTTACAATTCAGATTATATAACTAGTATTTTTTTTTTTTCAAGAAAATTCTGACGGATTTCATTTGTTACACGTGTTAGGAATTTCTTCCGGAATAGCAGAACGCACTTGGATACTAGAGGCGAAAATAACACTCACTTGAAAGCAAAAATTATTAATTTAAAGCGATAAATTCGGTCGAAATATCCATAGAACAAAATTAAAGTGAAACAGCAATACCGATATATATATATAAAAGTAACGATGGTTGGGCTACTGGATATCGGTTGAAATGAACATCGAAACTGATTCACAGCTTAAGCTATGCAGGCTCATAAGACATGACAAAAAGTGTTTCTGTGATTATTGCCTATTTTTAGATTTTGTGCAGTTTTAAGTTTAAGCTCGACGAATTCTAGATAATTTTCATAATGGTCGAAAGTTTACCGAATCCGATTAGGCAGTGTGAAATATCGTTTAAGGTCACGTAAATAAATAAATTACAACCAACTCTTTTTTTTACACAGTAGATACAGTCAGAGTCAAAAGTTTGTATACAGATCATACTTGAATCTTTGAAGCTATATATTTTCCATAATACGTAAGACACACTAAAATTAAGTTCGAAGTTCGCAGTTGAAGTTTGGCGTGAATGAATTATGTTCTTATGTTAATTGCTTATCTCGTTAACATAAAATGGCACGTGAAAAAGAAATTGCAGTAGAAGTTCGCTAGTGGATTCTGACCCATCGCAGAAATGGGAAAATCATAAGTAAATAGCCCGTATTGTTAACAAAAGCCATGCAACTGTTCAGAAAATTATAGAATGATGGACTGCCAAATCATCAAGGATGTATAGAAACTTTGATACGTTCAGGTCGCCCACATGCTATGACAACAGCCGAAGAACGAAAAGTTGTAAGACAAGTGAGAGAAAATCCGAAATTTACCGCAGTCCAAATAGCCCAAAATCTTTCTCAAGAACGCTGTAAGCCAGTTAGCGCTTCAACTGTACGTAAATCGCTGAATAATAATGGGTTGCACGGCAGAGTGCCTAGGAAAAAACCGTGCATTTCTGCTACAAATCGTACTAACCGCGTTGATTTTGCAAAACGTTACTTAAATAGCCCTCCAATCTTCTGGAATAGCGTTCTGTTCTGTTTAGTGATGAAAGCAAATTTGAAATAATTGGAGCAAAGAGGGGTGAAAAGGTCTGCCGAGAATAGCCAACTACTTCCTCAAAATCTCATTTTGACCGTGAAACATGGTGGTGGTTCATTGATGGTTTGGGGCTGCATGTCTGCTGCAGGTACTGGAAATCTAATTTTTATTGAATCTACAATGAATAGCCGAGATTATTTTCAGATATTAAAAGACAATTTATGCACTAGTGCTGAAAAATTGGGTCTTGTAACACCAGAGGTCTTTCAAAAAGACAATGACCCAAAACATACAGCAAAGATTGTCAAAGAGTGGCTATTGTACAGGGCTCCTAAGCAATTACATTCATCTCTGCAGTCGACTGACTTGAACCCTATAGAGATTCTATAGGAGTTTTTGGACCGAGAAATAAGGCATCGAGTCATCAAATCAAAAAATTGCTTTGACCGAGGAATGGGCAAATATTTCAGCCAATGTTTCCCAAAACCTGGTAAATTCCATAAACAATTGATTAAAAGTGGTAATTCAGACCGACAAAATATTAAATCATATAAATTTTGGACCAAGGTATTATAAAAGGCAGAAGGAGATTGTATACTAACTTTTGAATGCATTTTTCAGATACTTCATTCGTTTTCCACAAATATTTCATAAATTCTAATTTTGTTTTGATAATCATTATTACAAATAAAGAGGAGAACTATGCTTTTTATTTTTTATGCTAAATAAATTTTATTTTACTTCTTTTAATGCAAAGAAACTAAAGAACTTAACATAAGCTGTATACTAACTTTTGACTCTGACTGTATGTTCCAGCGAGAACCGTTTAAGAAAATACATGCCACTCATAGTAAAATTGAAGATGTGTACCAGAACTTAAAAAACCGTGTAAGATGAAAAAATAAGTACATGCTGTTTGGAAAGTCATGCAAAAAAAATAAAAAATGAAAATCCATATTATGTTAACTATACAAACAAATCAAAATTTTAATGAAACATGAAAAAAACATTATTTAGTAATTATCATCACTGCAGCACGTTTATTGCTGATTGGAGCAACATTGATTTCATCGGTTGATATGTCTAACACGTTTAGTGTGGTTGAACCTATTGAAGACTCCCATTATTTAATAACGTCTTTTGATGTTGGCTATCTTTTTATTAAGAAATTTTTTTTTACCTTGATTAGGGAACTCTTCCTCAAGGGTTGACCTTAAGAGGAAGTCCAACGGATTGAGGTCTGCACTCTCAGGGGGCTAATCTGAAGCCACTATGAGATCAGGAAAGTTTTCATTAAGCTAAGTCAATCTGGCCTTGCGGGTGGGAGCAAAATTCTGCTGGAACACCCAATGTCGTCCCCCACACATGGTATCGCTCAAATGCAACACAATACGCTGTAAAATATTTTCTTGGTAATCATTGGCACCTGTTATGACGCCCTTTTCACAAAAACGGAAGTTTGTGACCGTCAAGATTTTTTCGTCAGAAAACCAGATGGTGTGATGCTGACTATCCACGTAATGGGCAAACAACGCTTTCGATCCTTCCATCTATTCTATGTATCTAGATAACTCGCGATCAAAAGTTGAACTGGCGGATTTTGTAAGCTTGACATGGAAGGTAAACAAACCCTTGCATGTAACAGAGCTTATGACAGGACTCGGTACAGTTCTTCGTACCCAGGGGTACAAACCGGCAAATTACGTTGAAATTTTAATGCACGTTCTACGTCGGTATCATGAGTAACAAAATGACGCGCTATACTTGTAGCAAATTTCAAAACTTCGCGAATTAAACATGGACTGTATATAATAATGTAAAATGCAACTGATATAATAAAATACGGGAACTTACTAAATGTACTTTGTTTTTGTTTCGTATGCATTTTATGTGAGACTAAAAATTTGAATTTATTTAAAAAAAAAAATTTTTGCAAACGATTAGAATGGAAATTTCGTGGAAAAAAGTGTATTTCTTCTTCATGGACCGTATTATTTTAAAATCATGTAAAAAAGACCGTGTAAAAAAAGAGTTGGGTGTATCTAAACTTTACAGGAAACTGTGAGAAAAGCTAAAAATGTTGTCTATTTGATAAATAAACAATTTTTTTTTTAATTTGAAAGTTTGCCTAATTATATTAGATAGTTTGAAATGTCTTTGAATACCACCTAATTAAATAGTAAATTTATCTGCAACATTTATTAAATTTTGTGACAACTAGTTTCGGGTGAAAAAAGAATCTAATTGCATGGATAAAAACTCTATTTAATTATAGTTAATTCAGCTAAAACATAGGTAAATTTACTAACATGACATTATTTATTTTCGTTTAGATAACGTTCATATTCATATTCTATATGTGTACTGTGTTTTTAACTGAATCAATTATGACCTAAGCTAGGGTGTAGCCTAGTAGGTAGCGTGTTGGTCTTGTAATGCGAAGGTCGTGAGTTCAAATCCCGGTCGGCGAAATATATAATTTCAACACATTGCCTGCTTGGGTAGACCTTGGTCACCTCAATCTACGAAAACTAAAAACTTGTAGAAAGAGGGTTGTGCGAAGGGCTAACAACACTTCCACAATAAGTAATGGAAAATGCTAAGGAACCTGAATCTCAGGAGGCCAAGGTCCGATTTGAGCTGTAGTGCCATTGTAGAAGTAGAATTATGACCTCGTATTTTCCTTTCCTCAAACGAAGGTAGTGATAAAAATCTACAAAATGGCGAATGTGAATTTCGAACTTTTTTGGATGAAAAACAAAACAAAAACAAAAAATTATAATTATATGTGGAACGTTAATTCTTTTGATCAAGGGCAGTATTTTTATATCTTAGATAAGTGGTTAAAATTCGAAGAAGGCCGATCAAGCGTTCTTCAAATTCGAGCGATGAGTGACTTTGAAAAAAACGCGTATAAAGTTGAAGTTCAATTAAATTCGAGTATGAAACCAGTGAATGTGTGTGCGGCTAAGTATTTTTTTTTTTTTGCACAGTATATATTGATCAAATGTAGGGGTATATTCAAGATCACGAGCATAATATAATTGGAAAATAGATTTTATTGAATTCGCAGAAAGTGTATAACCTCTTAATACAAGTAGCTAGACGATACCATTTAAGATGTGCTTACAAATTTTATTTGTTGCATCTGTTACTAGAAACGAAATACTTTATAAGTATTATGAGATTTACACGCATTCGTACTGCTTAAAATATTCACTTTTTTCGCTAAATTCAATTCACGATAAAAAAATGCCATCAGCCCATATCAACATCATCAACATCATCAACATCAACCATCAGCCCATAAATATAATTAAAGAGTTTTTGCCATTGGCTGTCCTTTTGTGATAATTTGATGCTCAACGGCTGTTTGCTTTGAAATTAGTTGATTTAGTGTATTTGGTAATGTCAAATCTTTGATTTCGTCAAGCAAATCTTTGAATCGTGAATCGGATGTGATTGTACTTACGCGTTCGTATTCGATTAATTTTGCATCGCCAATGACTTTGCAATTCGTTGTGTTGTCAAGCAATTTTTTGCTTCGAATGTCGACGAGAAGTCCATATTCATTAAAAAAATTGGCTCCAATTATTGGTCGTGTCACGTCGGCGATGAGGAATTCCCAAATAAAGTTTCGACGAAGACCGAGGTCGACTGTTGCGATTATCTTGCCATATGTTCGTATATGCGAGCCATTTGCTGCGTAGAGACAATACGTATCCGGTGATTGAAGTTTATTTTCGAAAGGTGCCGGTAAAATTGAAAAATCTGCTCCGGAGTCGATGAGATATTTTATTTTTGTTTTACGATTTATTACGAATAGGCGGCGTTGCGATTAATGTGCCACTTCATGCGCCGCTAACGATGAAGCGGTATCTAGTTTTCCGTATTGAGTTTTTTGAATTGGCAAGGCTCGTTGCACTTTTTTGCCTGTTTGCCAAAACGGTAATGGTAGAAACAGAACGGAAACTTGTTGCGCGATTTAGAACGGCTGCAATTGCGTTGCCACTGCCGTTAAATTTACTTTTGTCGCGACGATGAGGACCGGCCTTGAGGTCGGCAATTTCCTTTCGAAGCGCAGCGATTTGATCGTTCATCGCGTTTGAAACTGATGATACGTTCGAAAAACTTTGAATTTCGAGCATTTTGTCGGCATGCTTAGCCCACTGTGCAGAGTCGCCATCAGCGATTGAAATCACCGTACGCACCGTTTCAGGCAAACGCTCGAGCCACAATTGTTTGACTGCGTCGTCGTCCATTTTGTCCAGCGAGATCTTTCATTTTTTTCAGCAGTTGCGATGGTTTGTCGTCGCCAAGCTCAATTTCTTTGATTAATTTTCACAGCTTCTTTTGATCGGAATTGGTGCATTTTCCGAGTTTTTTCTTAATCGTCTCGTATTTTTCACTTTGCGGGGGGTTGCGAACGATATCCGAAACCAGTTGAAGAAATGTTGCGTCGAGCGATGAAACGACTTCATTGCATTTTGTTTGATCCGTTTTAATTCCACACTTACGAAATCGCGCTTCCATTTGCAAGAAATATAGATCTGGTTGCTCCTTGAAAACTGCGGTGGCTTTACGCCGACACGATAAATTTCTCTGTACGTATTTTCAGTCGTCGAATTGCTTTGAATTTGTTGTTGTTGCCGCTTTTGTTGCTGCTGTAGATTTGCAACATTTGATCCATTGTCGTCTTCGTTGAGCATATTGTTTGATTCAAAATGTTTTTGAAAAATCAATGATACGATCGATGAGTAATACACAGCGACGGAAGGCACAAAATATATATTTGCATGCGCGACCGAAAAAAATGACCATGCGAAAACGTGCACAATTAAAATTATTTTTGCGTTAATCCAATCACGTCGGGGTCACCAATGTACGCGCAAGTATCCTACTCGAAATAAAAATATGATCTCGTTGTAATTTTAATATTTTTATTTCGAAAAATGACAATTTTTAAGATAGATAGATAGATTTATTGCCAAGAATATTTGTTATTTTTTTACATATTGAGTTTTACTTAAGAGTTCAGTTCTTACTAACTATACAACTTTTGAAAATATAATGTGTTTTTTTTTTAGTTACATATATTAATATATATTTTTGAATCAAACGAAAAGAAGTGTTTAAAGGAAAAAGCTATGAGAAAAAAACCTATTTAATGAATTTTAACTATAACTAAAACTTAACCTAATTACAAACTATACTATGTATACAAAGTTCAAAAATGAAAAGAAATGCAAGTTTAAAACAATAATAAAAATAAAAATAAGTCTATTATCAGCTAGTTCAATTCTATTTCCGATTTTATTTATTAGTATAAGTGCTTTAGCTTGAATAAATTCGGTGTTGGCTAAAGACTGTAACCTTCTAGTAGAAAAATATTTTGGAAGATTATAGATCAACTTTAAGATTTTGTTCTGAGCTAACTGGAGTTTATTCATATTACTTTTTGCACAGTTTATCCATAAAGGAACACCATACAGTAATACTTGTTGAAAAATTGACTTAAATATGACCATTTTATTGCTGATGTTTAAGTGTGATTTTCTGTTTATAAAAGGATAAAGGATTCTTATAAGAGCATTAGTTTTACTTAGCGTTTCTGTTATGTGGTCTTTAAACGTAAGCTTTTTGTTGAAATGAAAACCTAGGTATTTCAAATTATTACTCCATTGTATTTCTTCTCCTTGAAAGTTAAGATTGTGGGTTGGTGTGTATAGATGTGTTCTTCGTTTTGTAAAATATATAGCCTGTGTTTTAGAGGCGTTAATTTTGATTTTCCATTTTTTTAGATATTCAATTACCACTTTTAAGGCGTTTTCGACAGAGGTACAGACATTTGAGATGGCCGTGTCATCAGCAAATAGGGCTGTGTGACAGCTTTCTAAATGGGGGAAGTCATGTGTATAAATTAAATACAACAGCGGTCCAACGACTGATCCCTGAGGTACCCCATCACAAATAGGGTAATTTCTGGAAAGAGTTTTTTGAATACAAACTCTAAAGTTTCTATCGGTTAAGAAACTGTAGCGATGCTGACAGTGTCGAATTTAACATTTCCAAAACATTTATATTACAGTGTAAATGTTTCACACGACAGTGTAGCAATGCTACCCATTCTAGTATAGATATTTTAAATCATCAGTAATGCTGAAAGGTATTGTTTATTTAATGCAATACAATTGAATATTTTCCGACTAGTTTAAAACAATACAAAGTTAAATTCTTTTGTTTCACAAACTAATCCTAATCCTAAGCCGCACCGCTATTCGGAAACTGTACACATCAATTTAATTTAGAAACTAGTTTTTAAGTATACTAAAATAGTTAGTTTTAAGTTATGAAAATTAATAAAGACAAGTTGTTAACGAACCGCCGACGACTACGGTCATTCTTTTCATTTATATTTCATCACTGCAATATCCACCACAAATGGTGACCCCGACAGAGAATACTCGATTAAAATTTTGCAAAAATTAAAAGTTTTTTTCAAAATCGAATTCACATAACATCGTTTAAGTTTCTTTTTAAAATTGAATACAAGATAATACAACTTAACGTGGTGCGAAGTGTAGTGATTAATACACATCTACAACCGCTATTATCGGTAATGCAATTATTCTGCAAACATCTTCAGCGCATAATTTCATCGGCAGAGGATATGCAACAAAAATAGCAGTGGACAAAGGAATACGACAAAATCAGCAGCCACAACTAAAATCCACACGACACAAATAAAATTTCAACATACATCGCAATCTTTCAAGGGATAATTCAACATCAGCAGCCACAACTAAAATCCACACGAAACAAGTAAAATTTCAACAGACATCGCAATTTTTCGAGGGATAATTCAACATTTTAGCAGCCTTACAAGTATTTCGTACAAAATTATAATTTTAACATTTTAGTAGTCTATTCAACATTAGTGAATAGTCATAGACATAATATTTCATTGCATACGTGATCTAAATAAAATTTCAAATCATTTTTTTGCCAATTAGAACACAAAAAAACCATAAAAACCAGTTATTTACAAAATTTCTTTTTTTCTCATTATAAATCGGATTTTCTTAATTGTAAAACATTGTGAAATAGCTACGGTGCTTTTTAGGAACAGTGAATTTTTAGTAATTATATATTTTTTTTTTCTTCTAAAAGTGCGCGCTAGTTACAAGCAAAAGTAATTACAGTTGCATATAACAGATAATGTTACGCATTACAAAGTATTTTACGGAATATTATTCGCTAAGAAGGTTTTACCGGATAAAATTTTCTATTGACGCAATTCCGAAAAAGTTCTAAAATTTAAAATACCGCTGCGATTTTTTTATCAGGTAAAACTATCTTACAGCGCAATTCCAATTAAGATTGCTGAAAATTTGAATAAAATACCGCTGCGATTTTTTTTTTACCAAAAAAAATTTTTTCTTCAAGCGTGATTCCGACTGGATTTTTCATAAATTTAAACACCGCTACGATTTTTTTTTGCAAAAAAAAAAAAAAAAATTTCTAGCGTGATCTCTATTAAATTTTTAACAAATTTAAAATACAGCTACGATTTTTTTTTTCCAAAAGGAATTTCTAGCGTAATGCAAATTAAATCTTTAATAAATTTGAATACCGCTACAATTTTTTTTCTCGAAAAAAAAATTTCTTTTAGCGTGTATAAACTTCCATAAAGAAGGAAACTGCCGGCTAACTTGTTTCCGTCAAGTATAATACACAAAACGCATATGTTTTCATTAAAATGAGATAAAATTTTTCGAAATAAATTGAAAATAGTGAATTTCAAAAAAAATAACAAACATATTTATCCACTTCTTCACACCTGATTCTTCCTTATGTATATGCCCCCTAAGTTAAACACACATCATCATGATTAAAAATGAAGAATCAAAATAATAACTCAAAAATTAAGAATACAATACGATATTGAATTAACATTGTATTTTTTTGATTGAATTCGAACAAATAAATTTAAATTCAACCGATTTCTTTGTTGTTACGTAGAATATTTGGCATTTTAATTTTAGCCAAAATTTTTAATTCTTCTTCTTTCATTAAATATTAATCGATTTCAAACTGCTAATATGGCAAATAATGATGATCCTACACCTAAAGTAGAAGCGAATGATTCTGGGTCTAGTAATATATCTTCATATACTGTAAGACTTCCGGGATTTTGGTCCAATTCACCAGCAGTATGGTTTATTCAAGCAGAAGCTCAGTTCGAGATAGCTAAAATAACAAAGGACTCGACCAAGTACAATTTTATCTTGGCTGCACTCCCACAAGACGTAATTGAATTGGTTATTGATACTATTCAAAAACCACCTGCCGAGAATAAATACCATAACCTTAAAAATATTTTAATTGAAAGGCATTCAATGAGCGAAGAAAAAAGGATTGAGCAATTATTAGGTAATATCGAAATAGGTGACAGAAAACCTTCAGAGTTTTATCGATCATTAGCTAATATTGCAGGCACTAGCGACGCTATAAGCGAGAAACTCATTCGCAATTTATGGATGCGACGTTTATCGCAGCCAATAGCCATTGCATTGATTGCTCAAAACGATAAACCAATTGAGGAGCTCATGTCATTAGCAGATAAAATATGGGATGCTCTCCCTAGCTCGAATTCTATCTGTGCCATCAAACCAAAAGATAACTTTTCTGCTCTTCAGCAAGAAATCGCTGAGCTAAAAAAGAGCATTGAGTATTTGAGAAGAGAACCATTTAGGAATAAAAAATTCTCAACCAGATCACGAAGCCACTCTCGAAATAGAAATTTTGAAAACAAAAACTTCGATAACCTATGTTGGTACCACAAGAAATTCGGAGCTAAGGCACACAAATGTGTAGAGCCTTGTAAATTTAAGTCCACTACTTTAAATGCAACTACAAAGTTGCCAAAAAACTAAAAAAAACCTCTATAGTAGCGGCGGATAGAGGAAATCTTACAAAATCTCGCCGTCTTTATATCAGAGATCACAATAACAAGCTCAATTTCTTAATAGATACAGGTGCAGAAGTCTCTGTAGTACCAAAATACCTTTTCACATCCAATGCTAAATCGCAAGATTATATCTTAACGGCAGCGAATGGATCTGGAATTAGCGTTTATGGCACAAAATTATTGAAATTAAATCTAGGTCTTCGTCGCGATTTCATTCACTCATTTTTAATAGCGTCAGTAAATAAGCCAATAATAGGCGCAGATTTTCTTGAGAAATATAATATTCTAGTTGACTTACGAAATAAAAAGTTAATAGATACAGTTGACTACTCAGATTTCTCCAACGCAGGCTAATACACCAACACCTCTGAATTTTAGCATAGATAACAAATTCGGAATTTTATTAAAAGATTTTCCGTCGCTTTGTCAACCAATTAATTTTAATTTACCAATTAAACATTCAGTCGAACACCACATTTTGACCAATGGTCCACTTCCGACAGCTCGTCCAAGGCGCCTTGACCCTTTGAAATACAAAGCCGCCAAATTTGAGTTCGAACAGATGGTACAGCTAGGTATATGTCGACCCTCAGCTTCACCAGCATCATCACCATTGCACATGGTCCCCAAAAAGGATACCAGTGATTGGCGCCCGTGTGGCGACTATCGCCGACTTAACGCGATCACAATCCCAGATAGGTATCCAGTGCCTCATATTCAGAACTTCTCAATGTTCTTAAGAGGTTGTAAAATATTTTCTAAAATAGATTTGGTCAGAGCTTACCATCAGATACCAATTGCAAAGGAAGATCAATATAAAACAGCAATAACAACTCCGTTTGGTCTATTCGAATACACTCGTATGAATTTTGGCCTAATGAACGCTGCACAAACCTTTCAAAGATTTATTAATCAAGTCGTCAATGGTTTGAATTTCGTCTTCGTCTACATAGATGATATTCTCGTAGCTAGTCGTAATGACGACGAACACAAAGATCATCTTCAACGTCTTTTCCAGAGATTGTTTGAATATGGTTTAACCATTAAACCTGCTAAATGCGTTTTCGGAGTATCCGAACTAGATTTTCTCAGTCATCACATTTCCGAAAAAGGTATCTTACCATCGAGCAATAAAGTACAAGCAATTAAACATTTAGCAACCCCGTCTTCATTAAAGCAAATTCAGCAATTTGTTGGTATGGTCAATTACTATAACAGATTCATACCCAATTTGGCCCAATTGCTGACACCCATTCACAGTCATGTCGCTCAACTAGTGAAACAAAAGGGTTCCAAAAAACAATTCAGCTGGCCAGCAGACTGCGAGACAAGTTTTGCTAAAACCAAGGAAGCTCTTGCCAATGCCACTTTTCTCACTCACCCAATCGAGAACACTTCCTATAGCCTCACAACTGATGCATCAAATATGGCAGTTGGAGCTGTTCTACAGCAACTTAATGCCGATAATTGGGAACCGTTAGGTTTTTTTTCAAAGAAACTATCCCCTGCTGAAATCAAGTATTCAGCATTCGATAGAGAATTACTTGCGATATATCTGGCAATAAAACATTTTAGATACTTTCTTGAAGGTCGAAGATTTACAATTTTCACCGACCATAAACCATTGGTAAAAGCAATCCCATCCAAAACTGAGCGTTCACCTCGTCAAACACGACACCTAGAATTTATATCGCAATTTACGTCAGACATAAGACACATTACTGGAAAATCCAACCATGTAGCTGATACATTATCACGCATAAATAGCGTTGATACAAACATTACAGCCTTAAATTTAAAAAATTTAGCTGACCTACAACATAGTGACACTGAATTACAAAGTATTCTAAGCAACATTAACAACACTCAATCAAGTTATAAGTTAGAGCTTATGGTTGTTCCCATATCGCAAGAGAAAATATGGTGTGAAGTCAGCCAAGGAAGAAGTCGTCCATATGTTCCCAAAGAACTACGTGCGCAAGTATTTCATTCCATTCACAATTTATCACATCCTGGTATTCGCACAACTCGGAGACAAGTCACATCCAGATATTTTTGGCCCTCAATAAATAAAGATATAAACAAATGGTCAAAATCTTGTATTGGATGCCAAAAGTCAAAAATTCAACGAAATACTCGAACTAAATTCGACCGTTTCGACTTGCCTTCCAAGCGATTCGAACATATCCACATGGATATAGTTGGCCCATTACCACCTTCAGCTGGAAATACTTACCTGCTTACTATAGTAGACAGATTCTCTAGATGGCCAGAGGCGTATCCAATGAAGGACATGTCCGCAATCACAGTGGCAGAGACATTCATTCAGCAATATGCAGCTCGTTTTGGAGTACCTCTCGAAATCACAATGGATCAAGGTAGTCAGTTTAAGTCAAAATTGTTTGCGGAAGTGACTAAATTAATAGGATCACATCGCATCCATACTACCGCTTATCATCCACAAGCAAACGGATTAGTCGAACGTTTTCACAGGCATATGAAAGCAGCTTTAATGGCTAGAGAAAACTCAACAAATTGGTGCAACGAATTACCGTTCATATTATTAGGAATTCGTACTGCCATATGAGAAGATCTCCAATGCTCACCAGCAGATCTTGTCTACGGACAAAGTCTGGTAGTACCCGGAGAATTTCTCGCCAATACTACCAAAAGTAACGATATAGATCCAACAACCTATGCTTCCCAGTTAAAGAGAACCATGACTAACTTAAAAGCCACTGGTACACGATTAAACAATCAAAAGAACATACATTTCTCAAACGATCTAACAACCTGCGATTTTGTTTTTGTCAGAGTCGATAAAATAAGGACTGGCCTAAAACCCCTTATGAAGGACCTTACAAAGTAGTCCGTCGCCTTCGTAAGCAATTCGTGATCGAAATTAACGACAATCAATCATCAATGGCGCGACAGCCCAAATCGGGCCCTGGCCTCCTGAAGTCGTCGCCTCCAATCGTCTCGATCCAAAGACCGCGTCCTCCAGCTGCTAATTTTTAAAATGGCTTTGCTGTCTTCATCAACCGAGTCTTCCCATCGCTTGCGTGGTTTGCCTACTGGCCGGTTACCACTCGCTTTGCCTTTAAGAGCACGTTTGGGGATTCTTCTGTCTTCCATTCGCTCTACATGGCCAGCCCACTGCAGTTTACGTAGCTTGATGAACGTTGAAGCTTCTGGCTCGTCGTAGAGTTGATACAACTCATGGTTGTATCTTATTCGCCATTCCGTTCCTTCCTTCACAGGTCCCAAAATTCTTCGGAGGACCTTTCTTTCGAATGCGTTAACTGCTTTTTCGGAAGTTCGCGTTAATGTCCACGTCTCGCTGCCATAACAGAGCACAGGTCGTATAATAGTTTTATAAATCCGCAGCTTATTGTTCCTGTGCACTTTCTTGGATTTCATTATTGGAAGTACCGAATAATACGTCTTATTTGCAAGTATTATCCGTCGTTTGATTTCGTCTGTTTCATTACCGTCCTTTGCTAGATTAGCCCCAAGATATATGAAGTTGTCCACACTCTCCAAATTATATTCCGCAATTGTTATGTTTTGTCTGATTGGCGTTCTCCTTCTTGTTTGCGTCATTACTTTTGTTTTGCTTTCATTAATGCGCAACCCGACTTCTTTTGCGGCGGAGTCAAGATTGACAAATACCTCCTTAGCACTAGGGAAGGATCTTGCTAGAATGTTAATGTCGTCAGCGTATGCTACTAGTTGGGTGGACTTGAATAGTAGTGTCCCGTTGGTGTCGACTGGAATTTTTCGGACGACATACTCTAGTGCCAAGTTGAAAAGCATAGGAGCTAGACCATCTCCCTGCTTTAAACCACATTCCGTTCGAAAGCTGGTTGTGGAATCGGTTTGTATTCTCACTTGGGATTCAGTGTTAGTCATTGTGAGTCTTGTTAGTCGGACTAGTTTTGGAGGAATTCCAAAGTCAAGCATGATTTGGTACAGTACGCTCCTGTCGATACTGTCGTATGCTTGTTTAAAATCTACGAATATTTGGTGCACGTCTGTGTTATATTCCCAGCATTTCTCAAGCACCTGTTTCACCGAGAATATCTGGTCTGTTGTAGATCGTCCGGTTCTGAATCCTCCTTGGTATTCGCCAATTATTTGATTAGTATAGGGCTTAATACGACGTTCAATTATTTTTGTCAGTATTTTATAGGACGTACACAACAATGATATACCTCTGTAGTTCTCACAGCAGAGTTTGTCTCCTTTCTTGTAAATTGGACATATAATGCTTTTTCGCCAGTCGTCGGGTATGATTTCCTCTGTCCAAATTTTGCATATCATGTTGTATAGTATTTCAGCGACACAGTTTCCACCGTTTTTCAGAAGTTCAACTGGTATTTCGTCAATTCCCGGCGCTTTGTTTCGTTTTTGGTCACATAGGGCTGCTTTGATTTCAGCAAGCGTGGGTGGTGTCGATGATGGTTCATGTTCGTCAGTTGAGGCTTCAATTGAAATGTTGTTTGTCGTTATCGGTGCTACTAGGATGGGATTCAAAAGATGTTCAAAGTATGAAGCCCATCTCCTTTTGATTTCTTCTGTGTCGCTGATGATATTGCCCTCTGCGTCTTTGCAGAGACTGGTTTTTGGTTTATATCCCTTTTTTAAATCTTTTACTATGGTGTATGCGTCCCGCGTTTTATTTTTTCTCATGTCGTCGTCCATTTTTTGTATCTTGTCATTATGGTACTTCCTTTGTTTTCGTCTGCAGGTCTTTTTCGCATATCGCCTAAGCTCGTCATATCTTTCTTTTTTGGCTCGTGTTGGTCGTTCAGTAAAAATTTTGTAAGCTTCGTTCTTTCTATCTATTGCGTCGCGACATTCTTGGTCGAACCAATCATTACTTTTTCGCCGTGCTTGATATCCTAATACCTCTTCCGCGGAGGATTTGATGCCGTCTCGTATTTTTATCCACGCATTCTCCACTGGCATATTTTTGATATCTTCATATATTGGTGTCAGGTGTTTATTACATGCTAACATGTAAGCCTGCGCCACCGTTTCGTCGTTAAGCTTGTCGACATTGAATTTGCGAGCTCTACTCGTTTTCGAATATCCACGACAAGCTATTTTGCATCGATACTTAGCTCTGACTAGATAGTGGTCAGAGTCACAATTCGCACCGCGGAGAGTTCGTACATCAAGTATGCTGGAAGCAGCCCTTTTCTCAATTAGAACGTGGTCTATTTGGTTGAAGGTGTGACCATCTGGTGATGCCCACGTTCGTTTATGAATATCGCGATGTGGGAAGCACGTAGAGCTTACTATGATATTTTTGCTGCTTGCGAAATCAATAAGACGTTGGCCATTGTCGTTGGTTATGTCATGGAGACTGTGCCCTCCTGTTGTTCCTCTATGAGCCTCCTCCTTTCCGACTTTTGCATTAAAATCCCCTAAGACAATTTTTAGGTCATTCGAGGGCAGTGAGTCATAGGTTGTCTCTAGGGTGGCATAAAATTCGTCTTTAGTTATATCGTCCTTGTCTTCTGTTGGTGCGTGAACGTTGATCAACCAAGTGTTGAAGAATTTAGTCTTTATTCGGATTGCACACAATCTTTCACTTACTGGTCTGAAGCTCGTGACCTGCTGTTTAAATTTTTTGTCAACGACAAAAGCGACTCCAAACTCTCTGCTTCCCGACAATTTTCCACTTGGATAGATTGTGTGTGATCTCATGTCCATGATTTCGTTACCGAGCCATTTCGTTTCTTGGATGGCAGTTATGTTGATGTTGTGTTTTGCCACTTCTTCGAGAAACTCTTTCAGAGCTCCTGTCCTAAATAAGGATCGAACATTCCAAGATCCAATAGAGTAGTCCATTTTTCGTTTGCGGGGTCGTTGCCGTTGAGTCCATCCTTTCCGAGGCTGTTCTTCAGGTTTCTGGACAGTGTTCTTTTTCCGGTGATGCGTTGTCGGCGCCTCGCCCAACCCCCGACCTGGAGGACCGGTCCTACTTATTTATTACACCCTAGTAGGAAAAGGGTGGGAGTTTTGAGCTAAATATGACATGCTGGAGTTCTCACAGCTATGCTGCAAGTCCAACTATGTCATACTTTTTGCCTACTTCCTGAGACGCACTGGTGTTACTGGCCATTCAGGTTAACTCCATGTTCCCTCCTCCTTTCTCAACTCGGGCTTGGGACCGTCTATGGCGGAGTTGAAATTAACGACAAAGCCGTGACAATTTCCATTGATCGTTTAAAACCAGCACATATATTTTTATCAAAATGAAAACATATACATTTGTTTATATATATATAGATTTTTTTTATCGCATTAACGCTTTGCTGAAAGGGGAGTATGTAGCGATGCTGACAGTGTCGAATTTAACATTTCCAAAACATTTATATTACAGTGTAAATGTTTCACACGACAGTGTAGCAATGCTACCCATTCTAGTATAGATATTTTAAATCATCAGTAATGCTGAAAGGTATTGTTTATTTAATTCAATACAATTGAATATTTTCCGACTAGTTTAAAACAATACAAAGTTAAATTCTTTTGTTTCACAAACTAATCCTAATCCTAAGCCGCACCGCTATTCGGAAACTGTACACATCAATTTAATTTAGAAACTAGTTTTTAAGTATACTAAAATAGTTAGTTTTAAGTTATGAAAATTAATAAAGACAAGTTGTTAACGAACCGCCGACGACTACGGTCATTCTTTTCATTTATATTTCATCACTGCAATATCCACCACAAAACTACGAACGATATTGACTAAGTACGAGGGAAAGTTGCATTTGATCATTTTGTAGATAAGACCGTCATGCCAAACGCTGTCAAAAGCTTTTTCAATATCTAGTGATATAAGGGCCATAGATTCTTTGGAAGCTAATGTGTTTGAAATACAATTTCGTATTCTCAGAAGCTGGTGTGTTGTCGAGTGAGACTTTCTAAATCCGAACTGTTCGTCTGGAAGAATTTTTTTTTCATCTAAAAACTTATTTAACCTGTCTTTGATTATTCGCTCAAAGAGTTTACCAAGATTGCTGAGGAGACTGACTGGACGGTAGCTGCTCGCAGAGGTCTGAAGCTTTTGTGGTTTATGGATTGGTACAGTTTTGGCAGATTTCCAAGAGCAAGGAAAGTAGCGTATCTTAAGACATGCATTAAATATGTTCATCAACAAAACAAGTGCTTTTTTGGGAAGATGTTTAAGAATTAAATTTGCAGTGTTGTCAAAGCCAGATGTCTTTTTAGGTTTCAACAAGCGCAATATATTTTTAATATCGATTGGTTTAATAAAAGGGAAATGCTCATTGATACTATTGTGAGATGATTGAAAATTCGAAAGCACATTTTTAACTTCAGTTTCCGTTAGAGTATCAGAGAGACAGTTATCAAGAGTAAAATTTGAGTGAAAAACTTTTGCCATACACATGTAATATATTTATTATTACAGTCCACCAAGTGGGACATTGGATTTCTTTTATTTTGAAGTATCTTCACTATGTTCCAGAAAGGCTTGGAGCCTTTACTCAGGTCAGATAATTTAGAGTTCCAGGTACGATTTCTAAAGGTGCACATCATTATGTCAATGAGAGAGTTAAGCGATTTCCACGAAGTCTTAAAGCTAGGTGTTCTAGTCCTTTGCCAATTGCGTCGGCACGCGTTTCTTTTTTGTATGAGTAACTTAATTTCTTTTGGAATGGAGGGGTAGGGATTGTTCTTGAGGGGTACCTTAGGAACACTACAGTTTATCGAAGATTGTATAGACTCATTGAGTTCAAGAAGAAGACTATCAATTTCGGTTGTTGAGGTAATGGTGTCAAAGGATCTGTTGGTTAAATTAATTTTTGTGCTCATTGTACTTTTAAACTTGATCCAATTGGCTTTATGGAAATTAAGGAGATAGTCATCTGGGTAGTTATTACGGGTGATATAGAGTTATCCAATAAGAGGTGTTATTTTGAAACTTTTCCCGTAAAAGATCAATGGTTTCGGTGCTTGTGTGGCACGTAGCGCCATCTTGTTGAAAGTAAACGTTGTCCAGATCAATATCATCCAATTCCGGCCATAAAAAATCATTAATCATCTCTCGATAGCGCAATCCATTCAACTTAACTATTGCTCCAGCCTCATTTTCGAAAAAAAAGGTCCAATGACCCCGCCGGACTATAAACCGCACCAAACAGTCACACGTTGAGGATGGAGAGGCTTTTCAACAATAACTCTTGAGTTTTCCGAGCCCCAGATGCGACAGTTTTGCTTGTTGACGTAGCCACCGAGGTGGAAATGGGCCTCATCAGTCAAGAATAGTGAATTTTAATAATTTCAATGCATTGTTGAAGCGTGTATCGTTCCATTTTTATACTCTAGATGAAATCTGAGAGTATATTGTGTTTGCCTTACCGTTTGTAACGCTAAGAAATAATGCTCGCACAGAGCCGCTAAGGGTACAGAAATATTTGTTGTCACTCAAAAACTTCAAATCCGAGTTGCTGTCTGTCCGTCTGTCCGTCTGTCTACAGCATAACTGTCGAACGCTTTGAGCTATCGTGCTGAAATTTTTTGTGTGGCATTTTGAGCAAAAAAGTAACTTTAAGTTCGTGAACGGGCCACATCCCCCCTTCTACCCCCTCCCATACAAATTTCACGAAATTCCGAAATTTTCAAAAATTGATTTTTCTTTGAAACTATTTAAGCTATCGACTTTAAATTTGGGTTAAAGTATTATAATATAAATGTCATTAATATGACTGAATATTGATCCGATCCCATCACTCTTTCTACCCCCTCCCATACAAATGCATAATTTTTAAAAATGCATTTTTTCGATTTTCATTGAAACTAGCAAAGTTAGAAAAACGAATTTTTGCCAGAATTAATTTTATTATAATTCCAATCAGTTTTGAAAAAATTATCAACTTCACCTCACTCCTTCTACCCCCTCCCATACAAATTTCACAAAATTTTGAAATTTAAACTAAATTATATTTCTTCGAAACTGTTAAAGCTATCAACTTCATATTTTGCATAAAGTATAAAAATAGAAATATCAATAACGGGAAAAAAATGTGTTTTGATCCGTACACTCCTTCTACCCCCTCCCATACAAATGTACAATTTTTGTTAAGTGCATTATATCGATTTCCATTAAAACTAGAAAAAGTGCAAACTTAAAATTTTGCCAGAATTTGGTTTTTAATAATTGCAATAAATGTCAAAAAAAATTATCAGCTCTTTTTCACTCCTTCTACCCCCTCCCATACAAATATCTCTATTATAAAGCATTTCTTCTTCGAATATATTAGAACTATCGAATTTGAAATTGAATCAAAGCGTGGTGATAAGGATGATGATAAGCAGTTTCAAAATCATATCAAATGCTCCACTTCCTCTGCCACCTCCCATACAAGTGCCTCAATTTCAGGAAAACTATGCCCAATTGAAAATAATGAAAGCTACAAACCTTAAATTCAGCACAAAATATTTTGCATACCACATTAGGTGTCATATCCAAAAATTACAAACCTTCCTCCTCTGCTTCTTCCACCTCTCATACAAAAGTCACTATTAATTATTTAAAAGAATTGGAGGTGACATATTTTCCGGTACATTGAACTCTTTCTCATTTCATCAAGAGTATCATATGATTGGGCTTTACGCCCAATCATAATTCTTCTATGTTTATTAATGGCGTAGTTTCTACTTGTCAAATGTCAAAAAATGACAGCTTCAAAAGTGACATCTACCGAAATAGCGGGCTATTCAAAATAACACCTCTTATTGGGTAACCCTATACTATTTTGAAAGAAACAGGTAGATGATCAGATGTAAGTTCATTAAGAATAATCGGCTTTGAGATTCTACACTGGTTATTGCAGATTATGAAGTCAAGAGTAGATGGATTTTGTTTTTTGTTGAATGGTACAAAACTCGGATCGTTGGGAAAGTGAATTGATATTGGATGCGTTTGAAGAAACGTGTTAAGAATACCACCCCAATGATTATTCCTACCACAGCTCCACGTTTGATGTCGACTGTACTAATCGCCTGCAATAAGAAAATCTCCACTTAGCGAAAAGAGTTTTTGCAGATCACATTTGAACGAATATTCCTTATTGGTATTTATTTTTCTGCCACCTCCAGGAAAGTATACTGCAACTACTTTTATGATTTTTCCAGACACAAGTTCAATTTCGATAGATCACATTTGAACGAATATTCCTTATTGGTATTTATTTTTCTGCCACCTCCAGGAAAGTATACTGCAACTACTTTTATGATTTTTCCAGACACAAGTTCAATTTCGATAGCTATGTTTTCAATAACAGATGTATTTATTGCAGGGATTGATTTATGTTTTAAAGACTGTGTGTTGAGTGCTCTCTGTCCATTCTATAAATAGTATAATTTTGAAAAGTTATTTGAGTATCACTCTTTAGCCAGGTTTCACTAATAAATGCTAGCGCGATTTTTTTTCAGATCAAGAGGTCAAAAATTTCGGCTTTCTTGTTTAGGATGCTTCTTGCATTCCATATTAACATATTATGGACATAGAAGTTAGCCATTATAGACATATTTAACAGCGAGTTCTGTAATTCCTTTAAATTGATCATTTTTAGACGAACAGTTTGATAATTTATTAAGCAATTCATAAAGAAGAGAATATATAACGTCTAATGAAAATAAATTACTATTGTTTTGCTTGTTGATTGATGTTATGTTGTGGTTGTTATTGTTGCTTCAAGCATTTTTGGCGGATAGAACGATGCAATGATTCGTTATTGTCTCCAGGCTGAGATGAACACAGGTGCGGGAAAGAATACAAGTTATCTAGCTTCAGATTTTGATGAGCTGGTTTTAAAGTCGTTTTGTGACGTTTATTCGCAATTTGATGTTTGATCTCTAAGTACGTTGCTCGATTCGGCCAAGTTGGATCAGTCGCTTTGTGATGACCTCGACAATTAAAGCATTTTACTGAGCTAGTTTGCGTACACTCAGCTGATATGTGTTGACCGGAGCAATTTGCACAAAATGCCTTCACATTGCAATGTTCAGAACCATGACCAAACATAAGGCAGTTATAGTACTGCGTTTCATTTTTGGAATTTCTGCGTTGAAATTCCCAGTGAATGATGGTGTTAAAAAGAGATTTTACTTTTTTGTCGTGCCGCGGCTGAAGTGGACGACGTATAATGCTGATGAGTCACGTGATCGTGGTTCCTTAAATTGCATCTGCCTAACTGACTCAACATTGTAGCCGAGCTCAATTAACTCATTCTTTATGTCATCCACATTCAATATATGGAGACCATAAAGCACTATTTTCGAGGGCTTATTAGTTCCATGGCCCTGAGTAAGAAACTCCCAATTAATCGTAGAGAGCCTTGTCTTTACGATATCGAATATTAATTTGTTACCACATTGTATTTTGATGCTAATTGACATCAGTTTAATTGTATAGTCTTTAATATTTAATTCTTTTAATAGGTCATGAACTTTTTTCGTCCATATCGCGGGTAAGGCAGCTGCCGTTTTTCTGCACTATGCTACGTGCAGTGTACGGTTTTTTGGATTGCTACCTCGTATCCTTATGCGAGACTAAGGCAAAACATGTGCTCAACGTAGAGTTGCGTATCAGCCGGGTTACAGAACCCAAAGATTGAAAAAGATTTTAGGTAGGTTTTGCACTTACTAGTGTGAATGCTAAGCCTGCAAGTCAATATAATCCGGTTATCCGGGGCATTATTGATTTTCGTCGAAATACAACCGGGGGGTAAGACCCTAGCGTTAGGTGTTCACATTGAGCAAAACAAAATAACGTTCTATATCATTTATCTATCACAAATGTCTCACTCTCGCTGTTATTCCTTCTTTTTGGCATAACGCTGCCATGTAACAATATCATCCAAAAATCTTGAAACTCTTTAATGTTGAGGCTGGAACAAAAGCGGGAATAAGCTCCTAACTCGCTAAAAAAAATATAGGCCAGACAATAAATAGCACCAAGTTTCTATATTAAATAAAACATTTCACTATTTTGACGGTAATTTTCTTGTTTGCAAATTACCACGAACGCGATATTGTTCTAGTTTTGAAAAAAAAAAATTCATAAAATTCATAAATGCAATAAATTGACAATATCTGTGGGAAGTTCATTGAGATATAAAATCATATTTGCGTAATTTCAAAAATATTTGCATAGCTGCGAAACATTCGCATAAATATGTCATTCAAATTGCAATTTTCCCGGAAAAAGCAAACCCTGAATTAAACTCTTATTTGGTCAATCTGGACATATTTTGTGTAATCAGTGCAAGCGTATAATACTCAATACATGGCCATAATCCGAGCAATGAACGTTATGCATGTTCCGCGTTAGGCGATTCCCAGTGGGAAATCTCTGTCCACACCGGAAAGCGGTAAAAAATTCAGGTCACGCAAATGCCCACGAGATTTTCATATAGGTACAACGAAATAGGGCCAACAATCGAAGAGTGTTCGCGAGCAAACAAATCCCGAATCCTGAATATCGTTTTTAGCCATTTTTATCGTATATACTATTATACTGTGTTGAATGGCTCAAGTGAAAACTTGTCACGTTGCGGACATTTCTGTTGGCATCCCTGCCGGGTCTGGCTAACAAAGTTTTGTTGGCAATACATTAATCCGCCTCGCCATTTAATCGCTTTTCATTAAGGTTCGTCACGAAATTCGGATAATGAATTTCAAGAGTGGCGATGATGATGAAAATCAATGCTGGCCGGGAATCCTTCGTCACAAGAATAGGACGCATTTCGGTATTAAAGTCGTCGCTCGTGTGATGATAGAGTGTGCCACACTCGCATACACAGAGCATCGAAATTTCCTTAATACCTCAAAACTGAAACAGGACATGATACATGGAACATGGCGTATGCTGATAATTTAGTTTAGAACGGGCGGAACAAAAGTTATGGCGTTATCGTGTTTGGACAGAAAGGATTTAAGAGAACCGGATCCATGTCAGAGTTGCTGAACGCGATTCAAGCTACTTAAAACTTCGGAATTAGTGACGGTCATAATGGAAAGTTGGGCAAACTTCAGGTATTAGCCAACTAAGTTTTCGGTAAAATAAACATCATCCTCGTTCGAACTGAAATCCAAAAGCATAGCAAGAGAACATCTGCTGGGCGAAGTGCCATAACGGATGTCGACACCCAATAAACTCGGAACTGACTAAAGAAAATCTCGTTAAGATGATCTAGCCGCCTTAGAAATGAACTAATTACCAAATGTCCAAATTCTGATCAAAGATCGACGCGGGCGATTTTTCATCATTCGACGAAAATTTGGAGGTGGTCTGTATTTTTCACACCGCGTTAATTGGTCTTATCCCTGAAATTTTCTCACTGAACGTACATCGACCATCGATGCGATGTGTAGAACATGTGGCGCAGAGCGCGCACACAGCGAACATGTTTGAGAGCTTTGTGTTTTTATTTAAACAATTTTTAATTAACTGAAAACTAGGAAACGCCGAGTTAACAAACTTCACGCAACTATAAATAAACGTCAGTGGCCAGTGTCAAGCTTTTATTTCAATTTAATTTTCAATTTTCGAGAGATTTTTCACGCCGCTTTCCATCGTGTGAGTTTTCTTCGTTTGCGATTCGTGTCATTTCGCAGCGGTAGATAAATGTTTGTTTTTCTTTTGCTATCCAGCTATGTACTTGGCGAGTTTGTGTTTTAATTATCTCTACTGGGAAAATAAAAATTATTTTTATAGGTGAAAAATTTGAGCAATAGAGATTTAAATTATTATCGTTGTGGTTCATTTATTCAAGTATTTCAAAAGAGCATCTTAGAATCTACTTCATAATAAGTGTTTTTATTCGAAAGCTGGCATATACATATTTTAAAATCTTTTTGGATAATATTTCCCAAAATTTTTCTTTATATCGCAACTGATTTGTTAATAAGAAAGTGTAGGTATTTAGATGTTTATAAGATTGAATTTTTCTTTGTGATTTTATTAACGGCTTAACCAATTTTCACTAAATTTTATGTAAGGTAGTTTATGTTCTGGATAACATTCTAGAATATTATCAATATTGGTTTTGTGAAAGTTTCCCCAGTGCATTTCGAATTGAAAGGAAAGATTTACAGATTTCGCCGTAGGGCTCTGAATAAATCATTCAATACTCTATTTGCAATATGGATTTTTGTGAATTAAAAAAATTATGGAAGTTTATTGAGGTGCAGACAACTTTGAACTGGATTCTTTATATCATAGTAAAGTTACTAATCAAATTTCTTGCACTTATTTTTAACTTCCAAAATTTTAAATGTACTGAAAATAAACTGTCGGGCGAAACTTTATTATTTTTGGGACAAAATGCGCATGCGTGGAAAGTCAATATGCAGATTAGAGTGGTTAGGGAAGACTAAGAGAAAGGGGCTTCTTGGGTAGAGCAGTTCTCAATTTAACACTTTGCGAAAACGTTCAGCTCCATATTTCGTTCGTTTATTTATGTAAGTTTGAGTTTCCATGAAGGGTTGAGTGAGAGGTGATAGTAAGGGTGGGTGGATGTTAATAGTTTTTTAATTGATTGCTTAAACCAAGTACAATGTTCTTTGTATAGAATGTCAGTTTCATAGACGAAGTTGCATGGAATTTTCATTGAGTTCGGTGTATTTCACATTCACGAAACCGAACATTTGTATGGGAGGGGGTAGAGAAGGTAGGGGAATCGTAAAATTTGTGATGCAATTTTATTTCCCTTCTCTTGTAAGGTACTTGCACAAAATTTCAAGTTTGTAGCCTTTAATTTGTTAGTAATTAGTTGATTCAATTAAATTGGTCGAAATCATACTTTTGTGTGGGAGGGGGTAGAAGGGCAAGTGTGATTTCAAAACTTTTAAAGTAATTCAACTATTTTTGTAAGGTTTTGTGCGAAATTTCAAATTGATAGCTTTTAAAAGTTAGGTGATAATTGATTTCATAAAAATGGTCGAAAAAATAAATTTGTATGGGAGGGGGTAAAAGTTTTGAAGATATTCAACCACTTGATATTTCAGACTTTTAAAGATTTTTTTGAAATGCATTTTGAAAATTTTATAGATTCTACCTAAAAATTTCATTCAATTTTCAGGTTATGTGTTTTTTTCATTGCACATGAAACACCTTGTGCACGTTAGATCCCCACTTCGGTGCATAACAATTTTGGAACGAATTACTATTTTTTTCTGTATACATCAAATAGGTGTATCCAAATGCAAAAATAAAACTTTTTATCTTTTACCAGAGCCATAAAAAATTACTCAAAATTTTCAATATTTCAGCTTTCCACCTCCCTCCCTTTACACCCCCAACTTAAATTTTTTACCAAAATTAAAGACTATATAATTCTACAATCTGACAAATTTTTAATTTGATATCTGTACTCAATTTTGAGATATCTTCTTCTTCTTCAATGGCGCTACAGCCCAAATCGGACCTTGACCTCCTGATATGAAGGTTCCTTAATATTTTTCATTACGTATTGTGGAAAGGTTGTTAGCCCTTCGCACAACCCTCTTTCTACGAATTTTTCATTTTTGTAGATTGAGGTGACCAAGGTATATCCAAGTAGGCAATGTGTTATAATTATATGTTGTGCTGACCGGGATTTGAACTCACGACCTTCGCATTACAAAACCAACACTCTACCCACTAGGCTACACCCTAGCTCAATTTTGAGATATACCGATTTGTAATTTTGGAAAGTGTGCCATTTTTGAAATGCTCCCCATTTCCCCCCACTACTATTATGTCCACATGTTATATTTTTTTTACATTTCGCTAGTAAAGCTTAGTACACGTTTCAAGTTTCAATTACATAGCTTAAGAGACAGTCGAGATATTCATTTTTAAGTGTTTTTCTTTGCACCCCCCGTCCTGACCCTCCCCCTTACAATAATTAACTTCTATCTAAACTGATTCTAGTATATGCCATCTTAATGGTCTCAAAATATCAATTTTTTATGGTCAGTAATTTCGAAGATATAATCATTTAAAAAAAAAATTCCGTCGACAATTGGTTCTCAGCCCCCCCTTTTTGCACCCCAATGGATAAAAAAATTAAATTATTTTTAGAAGTTGTCCCATAAACTCCTCTATATGTATGTTGATTTGTAGCTTCCTCGCTGTAAACATGGTTGAGATATTTGAATTCGTATTTTTAATTTCAGGCGCTCTCTCCGCCTCCCCATGAACCCGTACACCCCCAAAATGGGTATCCGCTTGAGATCCGCAACTATCTACAATCCCCCCAAAAATGAACTTTCTATCTTGACGGGTTTGGGAGTTAATGTGCGCTGAGCGTACACGTCGGCGTACGGCGGACGGCGTACAGACAGACGGATTTTTTTGCATTTTTAGGCTATTTTAGTCATGAAACGCGAAAAAAACAAAATTTCAGGGTAGCAAATTTTTTTTTTTTCCAAGTCGATTACAAAACTTTTTTATTAAAATAATAAAGTAAAATTGGTATGTTGTTTTAGAGGAAGGATATACTCCGATTTATTAATCGAGATGCTTCGATCTCTGCTTAGATCTTTAATAAACTGATCCGATCAGCATAAACAACCTGGGTTATAAATTTGTATAAGAACAAACATTTTAATCACTTAGAAGAAAGTAGTGTATTGGTGCTAGCAGATCTTTTTTTCTCTATGAAAGTGGTATCATACCTTTTACAATACTAAGCTACACTGATTAATGGCGGTAGAATATGTTGATGTTGAGTCTACGCAGTCCGCTATCTTTCTGAAAGTTGTTCTTTCACCCTCTTATCCCTACTGCATCGAAAAATATAACCATGCTTGAAGTGAAGCGGGATTAGGATTTTAAGACCTTTTTATACTCGAAATTAAATCTTAAACTATATATATTATATTTGCCTTACCGTTTGTAATGCTAAGAAATAATCCTCGCACAGAGCCGCCAAGAGTACAGAAAAATTTGTTGTCGCTCAAAAACCTCGATTACGATTCTGTCCCTTTGTCTGTTTGTAACATAACTCTCACTTGCTGAAATTTGCTGTGTGCCACTTCGAGCAAAAAAAATACTTTAAGTTCGTGAACGGGCTGCAATCATGAAATTTCGAAATTTTAAGAGATTGATTTTTGTTTGAAACTATTTGAATTTGGGTCAAAATATAATGATCTTTGTTTTATTAATATCTTAAAATTGTTTGATCCGATCCCCTCACACTTTCTACCCCCTCCCATGCAAATGCAAAATTTTTAAGAAATCATTTTTTCGGTTTTCATTAGAATTAGCAAAACTGAAAAGACAAATTTTATTATAATTGTAATTAATTTTAAACAAATTATTAACTTAACCTTACTGCCATACTAATTTCACGAAATTTTGAAATTTGTGGAAAGTATAATAATTGAAATATCAGTGATGACGAACAATTTTGCTTTGATCCGTATAGTCTTTCTATCCTCTCCCATGGAAATGCATAATTTTGGTAAATGCATTATATCGATTTCCATTAAAACTGGGAAAAGTACAAACTTCAAATTTCGCCAGAATTTATCCCTTAATATTTGCAACAAATGCTAAAATAATTATCAGCTTGGCTTCATTCCTTCTGCCCCCTTCCATAAAATATCTATATTACAGATTCAAGGAAAGCATTTCTCCTTCGAAATTGAAGCAAAGCATGGTGATAAGGATGTTGATATGCATTGAAAGAAAAGATTTCCGAATTCTACACTGTTACACTTTATTATTCGTGACATTTCGGTCTCTGCTGAGACCTTTATTATTTATTGATAAAGGTCTCAGCAGAGACCGAAACGTCACGAATAATAAAGCGTAACAGTGCAGAATCCGGAAAACATTTCTTTCAATTCGAAATGCACTGTGAAAACATTCACCAAACCATGTTGATAAGCAGTTTTTAGATCATCGCTTTCTCTACCATCTCCCTGGCAAATGCACCAATTACAGGAAAACTGTTTCCAATTTTCTTGAAAATAATGAAAACTACAAACATTAAATTCAGCACGAAACATTTTGCATGCCATTTTGGGTGTTTTATATAAATAAACTGCTCACAAGTCGAGCGTAACTTTATTATTTTTGGGACAAGTTGAAGATGCATGGAAAGTCAATACGCAAGTTAGAGTGGTTAAGGAAGAGTAAGTGGAACCCCTTTCAGAAGCGGAACCTCCTTTAACAAGTGGAATCCCCTTTCATAAGTGGAACCCCCTTTCACAAGTGGAACCCCCTTTACGGCAGGGCTACTGTCAATTTAACACTTAATTTCGAATACGATCAATAGCTTCTGTACATGCAATCAATATTTCATTCGTTTATGCAAGTTTGGGTTGGGGTGATTATAAGGATGGGTAGATGTCGAAAATTTTGTAATAGACTGCTTCAATTACGTTCAATATTCTCTGCATAGAATGTCAGTTTCATAGACGATGTTGCAAAGAGTTTTCATAAAATTCGGTGTATTTATATGGGAGGAGGTACAGGAGGAAAGGGAATCGTAAAATTTGTGATGAAGTCTTATTTCATTTTTCTTGTAATGTGCTCGTACAACATTTGAAAGTTCTTAGCTTTTGGTTTCTTGGTTAGTAGTTGATTTATTGAAATTGGTCGAAATCATACTTTTGTATGGGAGGGGGTAGAAGAGAAGGCGCGATCTCAAAACTTTTGACGCAATTTTGTTTCAATTATTTTTAGAAGCTTTTTTGAAAAATTTAAAATTGATGGCTTTTCATAGTTAGGTGATAATTGATTCCTTAAAAATGGTTGAAAAAATAATTTTGTATGGGAGGCGGTAGAAGTTTTAATGGTATTCGACCAGTATATTTCATTCTTTTAGAGATATTTTTTAAATGCATTTCGCAAATTTCTACCTTAAAATTTCATTCAGAAATTTTCAGCTTATGTGTTTTTTTTCATTGCACATGGAACACCTTGTGTAAGTTAGACCAAGGGGGGGGGGTGCATAACAATTGCGGAATTTGTATTATTTTTCTGTATGTGCAACAAATAGATGTTGTTTCTTTCACCAGAGCCCTAAAAAATCACTCAAAATTTTCAAAATTTTTGCTTACCACCTACCTCCCCTTTCACCTCCCGACGTAAAATTTTTACCAAAATTAAAAACTAATTAGCTCTACAATTTGATATCTGCACTCAGTTTTGAGACATAATGGTTTGAAATTTTGGAAAGTGCACCATTATTGAAATGCTTCCTATTTTCCACCATACTATTATGTCCAAATATTATATTTTTCTCGTATTTTGCAAGGATAGCTTAATATACGTTTCAAGTTTCAATTACATAGCTTAATAAATAGTTGAGATATTGATTTGTAAGTGTTTTCCTTGCACCCCCCTGACTTTCTCCCTTACAATAATTAGCCTCTCACTAAGCTGATTTTAGTGGATCTATATGCCGCATTAATGGTTTCAAAATATGAATTTTTTAAAGTAAGTTATTTCGAAGATATAATCACTTGAAAAAAATGTTGGTGACAATTGATTCTCAGCCCTCTCCTATTTGCACCCCAATAGATAAAAAAATTAAATTATTTTTCAAGTTTGTCTCACCAACCGCTCTATACGTATGTTGAGTTTTAGCATCCTAGCTGGAATCATGGTTGCAATATTTGAATTCTTAGTTTTCGGTTTTAGCGCTCCCTCCGCCTCTCCTGAACCCTTACACTCCCCAAAATGGGTGTCCGCCTGAGATCCTAAACTATCTGCAATCCCTCTAAAAATGAACTTTCTATCTTGAAGGTTTTGGGAGTTAATGTGCGCTGAACGTACACGTCGGCGGACGTCGTACAGACAGACGGCGCACAGTGGTGCCAGAGCGGAAAAAAATCGATTTTCGAAAGCGCTGATTTCGATTATCTAGTTTGTGATTCTCACACTATATAAGCTACAGGATCTAGGAACAGCATGTTTTTTTTCCTGTTTCAAGGGTATTTCCATTAATTTGGGCCCACTGTCAGAATAATGGAAGTTTGACCAAATTACACACTACTCTAAATGAGTGATATATAACTGTAAAAGAGGGAGAAAAAAAATATCAAATTTTTTCCCTGCCCTACGATGGTCAACTAAGCCACACATCAGTCAAACTGGGTAAAAAAAAATTAGAGCGCTTTACAACGTTATAAGTTACGAATTTTAAATAAGCATTGAGAACAGCTATGATTACAAAAAAAGCTCCGGCTTCCTCCGGGATGTCACTTTTCAAACAAGACGTGTTAAAGTTAAGATTAGAACAAAAATAATCTGCCTATCCGATCATAACACCACAAAGAAAGGAAAGGATTAAAGTGCGCCTTTGTTTGTTGCACTTTCTGGTTTACCCAATTGGCTCAAATAATGCATGTCCCCACTTCAAAACACTTTTAATTCGAGTTCAGTTTAGTTGCTAATGTTGTCTAGTCATGAGCTCTATTAAAATTAACTACCGCGATTTGTGTGAGTGCTTGTGGGGTGGTACAAACTTCGACGTATTACTTCGACAAAATCACACTAACTTGACGAGGAAAACATTTCTTCAATGCTGACAACTCTAAGCACGAGTTTTTTGACTCATTTTAATAAAAAAAAATAAATGGTGAATCGGGACCGGGCGAGGCTAAAAGACCTTGGGAGCCATGTATTTCCAAGTTATAAAAAATTAATCCTCTCAAAGAAGCCGTGCTACCCTGAAAATGTGTCAATTATGAAACATCCGCAATGGTACCTTTGCAGAATATGCTTGACCATACTGCCAAATGAATTCTGGAAACAAAACCTCCAGAAGAACTAGAAAAATTAAATAATCATGAATTAGTATTGACGACGAAATGGGGATTCGACGGTGCCTCAGGCCAAAGTGAATTTGCCCAAAAATATTCGATCGACAATAACGATATAAGTGACTCGAATTCATTCGTGACGTCAATAGTTCCTCTGAAGCTCACAATCCCAATTGATGTTGATCAAAATGGATCGATTTGGGAAAATAACCGGCCTTCCTCAACAAGACATTGCAGGCCCTTGAGATACAGTTTCCAGAAAGAGATACTTGATTTGGCGCGAGCTGAAAAAAACGGGCTGAAGAAGAAATAGAGAGGTTGAAAGCTACCGAAGTGGTGATCGGCATTAATGTCATCCGTATTCGACATATTCTGGTGGTAACAATGTTGGACGGCAAGGTAGCACAAGCCATCACAAATACGAAGTCTTCAAGTACCTGCTACATATGCAGTGCTCCGAAATGAACGACTTGGCAAAAATCCAACAAAAACCTCTTAATGTGAATGCTCTCGAATTTGGTATCTCTCCATTACATGCCAGAATCAAGTGTATGGAATACATTCTTCACATTGCCTACAACAAAAATTTTGAAAAATGGAGGACTACAAAAGACACGCGAGTCATGCACGAAAACGAAAAGAAACGTATTCAACAAGAGTTTGTTGGGAAAGTCGGCATCAAAGTAGACTTTGTTAAGCAGGGTTACGGATCTTCAAATAATGGCAACACTGCCAGACGTTTTTTCAATGATTGCAAGGTCACAAGTGCAATAACGGGAGTCGACGAAACTCTAATCCACCGGATCGCTACCATACTGGAAGTCATAAACAGCAGTGCAATGATCGACCTAGAAAAATTCCGACTCTTCTCAAAAGAAACAGGAGAGATGGCCATTGAGAAGTATCCATGGTACTACATGCCATCCACGGTACATAAGATTTTGTTGCATGGTGCTGAAATTGTGCAGAAGTCGATTCTCCCAGTTGTAATATTGTCGGAAGAGGCACAAGAAAGTAGAAATAAGGATTACAAGACTTTCAGGATCAGAAACTCGCCGAAAATGTCTCGTTTATCTACCAACGAAGACGTATTCCACAAGCTACTAGAGACTTTGGATCCTTTTATCATGAACATGAGACCTGAACCAAAGAAAAAGCACCTGGAAATCATTGATGCAGCTCAGGAGCTGTTAATCTAATTAATTTTTTTTTGAATTTGAAATCGTAAGTATCTTTTCAATTTGAACTACCTTTGTCTTTGAATACCTAGTTTTATTATTTACCAAATTCTCCTTTCTTGAATTTTTCATTATAAGCATTATTTAATTTAAATTTACATTCAAAATACTTGTTGCTACTTGTTTTGATGAGTACAACCTGTTATGAAAATTTCAGAAATTTTTATCATGCCAATAGGCATTAGTTCTTAATTTTCTTCAAAATTTCAATAAAAACAGTTGAACTTGATGTATTTTTTTGTTCTGAGTCGAATGAGACCGGCCCCAGGTTTCTATGTTAATCTGTTCTTGAGATATTGAATTTTTTCCACTTTTTGGCCATTCGGCCCCTCTGTGCGGCGTACAGACAGACGGATTTTTTTTAGGCAAATTCAGTCACGCGTTTCATGACTAAGAAACGCGAAAAAACAAAATTTCAGAGTACCAAATTTTTTTTTCCAAGTCGATCACAATACTTTATTATTAAAATAATAAAGTAAAATCCCAAGCTTCTTCCCTCTGCTGCTACCACCTCCCATACAAAAGTCACTATTCACTATTCGAAAGAATTTAAAATTACATATTTTCCGGTACATTAAACTCTTTCACATTTCATTTAGAGTATTATATGATTGGGCTTCACGCGCAATCATAATTCTGTGGTTTTTTTAATCGTAATTAATTTTTTACGTAGATTACGATATGAAGACTCGGCGAGTAGGGCAAGAAAAAGTTCTTGGCAGTTTTCAAGGAAAGAATGTTTTTGTAAGAAAATGATAATACCGCAAATTGTTTATTATATATTCTATCAGATCACCAGATCACACCAATGGCTCCTTAGAAATGCACTTTAAATAATTAAATTAGAATTAAACCAGTTTCAAAGAAATTTCATTCGATGAAGTTATTGATAAATGTCATTTCGAGTCGTTTTTCTTTAATGGTTTTTATTTAAAAGACTGTCTAATTCAAATCTCCCATTGACCTCTATAGTCATATTGTATTATAAACGTCCTAAGCAAAGCCTTTTGTGGTTTTAAGTTTAATTTGACTAATCTAGAACTTCGACCTTTTTCTTCTGCGGAGATTTTTTAAAGAAAATTTCATTTTTCCTGACAAAAAATTAAATTCAGTAATTTTCTTTCGAAATTAAAACTTAGTGGATGAACGGATTCAAGTTTTGAAAGCACACCCACTTTCTTAATGCTTTTCATTTCCACACGCTACTGTCATGTCCATATGTATTACTTCTTTTATTCGCTAATATAGTTTAGTTGAGAGATAATCGAGATATTAATTTTTAAGTGATCTTCCCTCTGACCCTCCCCTATTATTAGTCTCCCTCAAAGTGAAAGAGTTTAATGTACCGAAAAACAAGGCATCTCAAATATATCTCAGATTTAATTTAGAGTATAAGCATTTTCGGCCTACAATTTGTTTTCTGCTTCCTCTTTTCGAATCCCAATGGATAAGAAAATTAAATTATTTGTAAAGTTTGTCCCACAAAGCTCTTTATAACATATTTGTATTAATTTCAGCTTTCTAACTAGACCCGTATTTGATATATTCAAATATGTAGTTTTCGGTTCCACTTTTCCTCCCTAGATCCCGGAAAATTGGAGTTCGCCTGAGTTAGTAAACTCATTTAACCCCAAAATTAACTTTTTATCTTCATGGGTTGCGGAGTTAGTATGTCCTGAGCGTACACGTACGATGTATAGACAAATGTTTTTTTTTTTTAATTTTTAGACTAATTCAATCATGTAACGTGCACAAAAAATTTTCGTGGAAGAATTTTTTTTTTCCTAATTCGATCAAAATTCTTTATCTACGCAAATAAATCTGTACCCTGATTCAAGAACAACCAATACCAAACATTATGGGTATTGAGTTTTTTAAGTCAACGGTGTCTATTAAGCCTGCTTTGTTTAGTGCAATAATAACTAATGTCCATAAACCAAGCTAGACTTTGTTGTGAAGCTCAACAAACGAGCCAATGTCAGATAAATGTTAGTTACAAAACATAACAGGGCTACGATTGCGCGTAAAGCGCAATCTTACGATACTCTAGATGAAATAGAATTTTTTGTGATCCCAAGAAATTTCGCATGGGAAGTATTAGAAGGGATGACAACATTGAACTAATTTTTCCCCATCATGCTAAAGTAGCTATAAAAATGTTTTGTACAAAATGCTTACTCCAAAAATTGAATGGGAACTGAAAAAATTAGTGAGTTAGATTTAGTGAAAATGTGCAGTTTGTATGGGAGGTGGTAGAAAGAGTGGGGCGATTAGAGTGATTTTTTTCAGAAATAACTAGGAATATTGTAAAATTGACATCCCTGAAATTTCAGACTAGTGCAATTTATACTTTTCAAGAAAATCGATTTTTTGTGAAGTTGTGAAACTGTGTCATATTGTATGGGAGGGGGTAGAAGCAGTGAAGCTAATCAAATATTTTTTTCTGATCTTAGTGATAATACTAATTAAGTATTTATTACAAAATATGAGCTCAATAAATGTTATATGTTCTGAGAAAATCGTCTTAGAGCATTTCATGAAAAAGTGTAGTTTGTATGGGAGGGGGTGGAAGGAGAGGGAGGAAGCAAATAATTTTTCTACTGTAGATTAAAATTACTATGAAAATAACATATCCGAAAATTCAGACTACTAGCTTTTATACTTTTCGAGTAAATCCGTTTATTGTCAAATTACGAAATTGTGTCATTTTGTATGGGAGGGGGTAGAAGGGGTGAAGCTAATAGTCTAAATTTTTTTGGGCTTACTAACAATTTCAAATAAATATTTGGTGCACAATTTCAGCTCTCTAAATTGTATACGCAATGAGTAAATTGGCTTAGAGTAATTCATGACAAGTACAGTTTGTATGGGAGGTGGTAGAAGGAGGGGGAGGATACGCATAATTCTCGTATGGTAGATTGATATTATCATAAAAGTAAAATATTCCAAATTTCAGGCCAATAGCTTTTATACTTTTCGTGCGAATCCGTTTATTGTCAAATTGCGCAATTGTGTCATTTTGTATGGGAGGGGGTAGAAGGGGTGGAGCGATTTGGCCCGTTCACGAACTTGACCTTACTTTTTTGTCAAAAACGACGTGTACAAAATTTGAACTATCTAGCTCAACGCGTTCTCAAGCTAGAGCGCGCACAGACGGACGGACGGACGGACGGACATCAGGTTTTGAGATTTTTGAGTGATAATATTAATTTCTGTATTCATCATTTTTTTCTCCAAGCCTTATTTCTTGGCGTTACAAGCTTTAGAGCAAACTTATAATACTCTCAGATTTCATCTAGAGTATAAAAATTACTCTGGTTGTTCTTGTACCAAGAAACAGAAATATAATTGAAATGTCTGTTTGCTAATTGATTATAAATAGCAATAAAATAGGGTTTTACTTTATTTAGACAATTTAATTGAATTAATTTATTGCTTACATACATATAACCAAAATGACCAGATAACAGAGATTACATTTCGTTTTATAAATTTACTTTATAGTTTATGAATGCTTAACTATACTTCAATGACATTTACATATTTAATAGTTATAATTCAAAAGTATTTTGTTTGAAAAAAAAGATAGTAATTTCATATCATAAAAGAAGGAAAAAAAAATTATTCGCAATAAAAAATAATTATACACAATGTTATTCTATATAGATATAGCACAAACCCCAAAACAGAGTACAGAATTTTCTGCGTCGTTAATTTGTTTTTATACTTGCATGTGTACACAACACATTAATTGATTAGTTGAATTGGCATGTTTAAATCCAAAAAAATTTTAACATTAGGAAAACGAAAGAAGATAGTAATCATCACTTGCGATGGTGAGCATTGTCTTTTTTATCATAAAATTCAATAATATGTTTTTTATTCGGCACCGGTAATAATTTTGATGAGTTTATTAAATTCATAGGCGATAGATAATGGGGATTTCCTACGGGTGGAGTATTCTCTTTTAGCCCAAAAATCGGATTAATATTGCATAAGTGGCTCCAAGTTCGCTGCTTTGTAAATTTCTAGGTTTGAGTATAGCTTATTTGTGGGTGTAGCGTGTTGGTCTTGTAATGCGAAGGTCGTGAGTTCAAATCCCGGTCGGCGCAATATGTAATTCCAGCAAATTGCCTGCTTGGATATACCTTGGTCACCTCAATCTACGAAAATGAAAAATTCGTGGAAAGAGGGTTGTGCGAAGAGCTAACAACCTTTCCACAATAAGTAATGAAAAATGCTAAGGAACCTGCATGTCAGGAGGTCAAGGTCCGATTTGGGTTGTAGGAGGAGGCATAGCTTATTTGTATTCTTGAACTTCATTGGCAGACAATGTCTTACGACCTTTTTTTCAAAACATTCTAACTTATTTGCCATGGTAGTAGATATTGAGAAACTTGAGAAACCATATGAAATGACAGGTCTTATTAACTGTTTGCATAATAAGAGCTTGGTTTTTCTTACAAGTTTGGATTTACAGCATATAACTGACATAAGCATGTTGAATACTAGGTTTGCCTTTATGAAAGACAAACGCGCGTGATTATTATTATTTAGACAATAACTAAGCATGAAAACACGTTTTTCTCTATCTATCTGTATATATGAATATTTATCAAAGACAGCTAGACCAATTGAAGGATAAAGGGGTTCTTCGAAATTTTTTGAATTTCTAATTTTTAGTCAGTTGAAACTGTGGGCTGATAAACTATGTTTTCAACTGATAACCAGAGTGATCTAGCGCCTAGTAACAGATACATGTAAACAGCACCACAAAGTTTATCAATTTATCTACATAACTCTTCAATTCTAATAGAGCTTTCACAGTTCGTTGGTAATGTTGTCTCGATTTACATCATAATGTAAGTCGAGGCACGTCTGATTTGTGTTAGCTTTATGAAAATCAGTTGTTTTTAACGATTATAGTAATTCCAGCAAAAATAATCAATATCCCTTCACGCCTTCTACCACCTCCCATATATGTATATGTTAAAATATTTAAAATAAAAATGCATCAAAAGCTTTGGAATCTCTCCTGCCCTTCTACCTCCTCTCATTCAAAAGTATGATTTGGACCAATTTAAATAAATCAACTAATTAAAGCTACGAACTTGAAATTTTGTGCGAACACCTTTCAAAAGAAACTTTACAGAACTACATCACAAATTTTGCTATCCCCTCACCTCCTCTTTCCCTCCTATATAAATGTATGGTTTTAAGAATATAAAATAAACCGAGAATTTCATAGAATGTACTTCGTCTATGGAGCTAACATTCTATGCAGCGAATTTCGAGCGCGATCCGAGCAAGCAATTAAAAAATGATTGACATGTAACCCTTCTATTGCCTACTCCCTACTCCATACAAAGCCAAAATTACACACATAAACGAATGAAATATTGATTCTATGTACTGGAGCTATTGATCGTAATCGCAGTTAAGTGTTAAACAAATGAAAACAACCCTGCCCTAGAACCCCCAATCGCATTGCCTTCCTTATCTACACGAACCATATTGAATTCCCACGCATCCTCAACTTCTCTCCGTGCCCAATGACAAAGTTGCGCCCGAATTGTTGACAGATTTTCTTTAAATTGATTCCTAAAGTCAAGTTGATAGATTTCTGTACAAACCTCTATTGTAAATTACTTAGAAAACTCTAATTTCATACTTGTCGACTTCGAGCAGGCATACGATAGTATCGACAGTCGCTTACTGTATAGAATCGTATTGGAGTTTGTAGTTCCACCGAAACAAATTCGGCTCACAAGAAGGACAATGAACAATTCTTTGTCACAAGTCAGAGTAGAAAAGGATTTGACTTCCAGTTTTAGAACAGACTACGGCCTTAAACAAGATGACATCCTGGTATCAATACTTTTTTATTCGACACAGAAATATATTGCTGGGAAACTTTCAGTTGACACTAATAGAATACTAAACTTCAAATCCACAAAACTTGTAGCAAATGCCGACAACATAGATATTCTTGCAAGATCTCTGGAGAGTACTAAGGAAGTATTTGTAAGCCTTGACTCGGTAGCGGGCTATGAGTTAACGAAAACAAAACTAAAGTTATGGCACAAACTAGGAAAAGGACGCCAATCAGAAAAATATTACAATAGGAGACTATATCCTAAAAAACGTGGCCAATTTTGTAAACCAGGGCCAAAATAATCGTGGGATGAAAGCGAACCCATCGAGTTTACAAAAAACATAACAGGACTACGATTGGGCGTAAAGCCCAAGAAAGAGAAAGTTGAAAGAGAATTTTTTTATTTTAAAAAATTGTGAAGGGGAAGTGGTAGAGGGGGTGACGACATTGAACTAATTTTTTTCACATCACGCTAGAGTTGCCATCAAAATGTCTTATACAAAATTTAGGATTCAAAAATTTGATAGGTACTGAGAAAATTAGTGTATTGGATTTAGTGAAATTGTACAGTTTGTCTGGGAGGTGGTTGAAGGAGTGTGAAGTTATTTATGACTTTGTTTAGAAATGACTGTAAACATCATTCAATTGACATATTTTAAATTGCAGATCAGTAGCATTCATACTTTTCGGGAAAATCGACTTTTTGTAAAGTTGTTGAATTGCATCAAATTGTATGGGAGGGGGTAGAAGAAGTGAAGCTAATCGGCTAATTTTTTTTGGTCTTAATAATAATTCTAAATAAATATGTATTGCATAATTTCAGTTCGATAACTTCGATACGTACTGAGTAAATTAGTTTGTAGTATTTCATAAAAAGGTACAGTTTGTATGGGAGGTGGTAGAAGGAATTGGAGGACTCAAATAAGTTTTTATACTGCAGATTGGAATTATTATAATAGTAATATATTTCAAATTTCAGAGCAATAGCTTCTACACTTTTTGAGCAAATCCGTTTAAGGGCCCATCCATACCGAAATGACGATTTCGTGCAAAAATTGCTATTATTGCACAGACATTCCTGACAAAGCACTCAATATAATGAAAATTTGTTTTTATAATTTTAATCCTTGTTAATTTTACAATAGCATGTTGGAAACAAATTTTTAAAATTATGTTTAGGAAAAAGTTTACAGCATAACTCCGAGTTCGGTTTTATAAAAATGACAAAAACAGTATTTTTCGATGCGACTTATCACCTATAAGTCAGCCGACGACTATATATTATTTTTTGTAATAACAATAGAAAAAGGTTGCAAAAAGTGCTTGACGGAAGCAAATTTGAGAATTTTTTAAGTTTTGTTAGTAATAAATGGAGTTAAAAAATAGCATTTTTTATTGATTTTTTTGTTCGAAGTTATGTATTAAAACTGATGACTATGAACTTTTTTTAACACTGATATCGAAGAATAGAATGTTGTTAAGCTTATTCCATGAGTTCGATATTAGTTTTCATAAAAAATACATCATAATTGTTTGAAAATCAATCAGTAAATTTCGCAGGGAAAATTGAAGCCTTGAGACGGCGACCAGAGCAGAAGTCGGTCCGCGCCGATTATTTAATTGGTTGGTTTCTTTTGCAAGATGTTCGTACGCTCTCAAGAGATTTGTCTTTTTCCCTTCGCATTTTCGATGATCGCTTGCATTCTTTGTATGTGTTGTCGCAGATCAAAGTTCGTAGGTGGTGAATAATGAGAAATCCATTGACCTATGCTTGTTGATAACTTTGTGTTTGTATTTTTTCCAATGCATCATTTTCTTTCCTTATTCCTTCGCGACCTATTTCCCCGCTTTCATTTCCACTTCCTCTTTATTTTTGCACATTCCCTTAGTCGCATCTTCCCGCATCGATGTGGAAAAACTAATCGTCACAGCATGTACGACTGGCTAGAAGACGAGCAAATTACGACACGAAAAAGTGTTCAGAGAGAACAAAATCATTTACTCTCTCGATTTTAAATCGTAGGCAAAATGATTTGAAGTCGATATCAACCGATGGTAGGTACGGCCGCTTAATGTCAAATCGCGAAATTGTGTCATTTTGCATGGGAGGGGTAGAAGGGGTAAAGCTAATCGTCTAATTTAGTTTTGATCTTACTAATAATTCTAAATAAATATTTAGTGCACAATTTCAAATCGATAAATTGTATATGCACTGAATAAATTGGATTGGAGCATTTCATAAAAAAGTGCAGTTTGTATGGGAGGTGCTGGAAGAAGGGGGAGGACAGAAATAATTCTTATACAGTAGAATGAAATTGTCATAAAACTATTATATTCCAAATTTGAGATCTATAGCATTTCTACTTTTCAAGAAAAACCGTTTATTGTCAAATTGCGTAATTATGTCATTTTGTATGGGAGGGGGTAGAAGGGGTGGAGAGATTTGGTCCGTTCACAAACTTGATCTTACTTTTTTGTCAGAAACCACGTGTACAAAATTCGAACTTTCTAGCCCAACGCGTTCTCAACCTAGATAGGACACGGATAGACAGACGGACGGACAGACGGACGGACAGACGGACGGACGGACAGACGGACGGACAGACGGACAGGCGGATAGACGGACGGAAGAACATCCGGTTTTGAGATTTTTGAATGATTATATGAACTTCTGTATCATTCATTTTTTTGTGCGAGCCTTATTTCTTGGCGTTACAAACTTTGTGGCAAACGTATAATACTCTCAGACTTCACCTAGAGTATAAACATAGCAAAATTATGATTGAGCGCAAAGCCCAATCATATGATATTCTAGATGAAGCATTTGTATGGGAGGTGGCAGTGGAAGTGGGTGGTCTTAGATGATTTTGAATCTACTTATCAACTTCCTTATCACCATGCTTTGTTTCAATTTCAATGTCGATAGCTGTCATGTGCTCGAAGAAGAAATGCTTTTTTGAATTTATAATATATGTAGATATTTGTATGGGAGGTGGTAGAAAGAGTGAAGAGAAATTCATGTTTTTTTTAGCATTTCTTGCAATTATTAAGGGACAAATTCTGGCGAAAGCTTAAACTTTTACCTATCTAGTTTTAATGGAAATCGATATAATGCATTTACTAAAACTATCCATTTGTATGGGAGGGGGTAGAAGGACTATACAGATCAAAACGAAATTTTTCGTCGTCAATGATTGATATTTATAGTTTTATGCTTTCTACGAAACTTAAAAATGATAGCTTTGACAGTTTCGAAGCAAAAATATTATAATTAAATTGAAATTTCAAAATTTCGGGAAATTTGTATGGGAGAGAATAGAAGTTGATAATTTTTTCAAAACTGATTTTAACTATAATATAATTATTTCTTCTGAGGCAGGGTGTGGCTTAGTAGGTAGCGTGTTGGTGTACAATGCGAAGGCCATGAGTTCAAGTCCTGGTCGACGTGTAATTCCAGCACACTGCCTACTTGGGTGTACTTTGGTCCCCTCAATTTATGAAAATGAAAAATTCGAAGATAGAGGGTTGTGCGAAGGTGTAACAACTCTTCCACAATAAATAATGAAAAAAGTTAAGGAACCTGAAGGTCAGGAGGCCAAGGCCCGATTTGGGCTGTAGTGCAATAATAGAAGAAGAAGAAGATAATTATTAGTGGCAAAAAATTCGTCTTTTCAGCTTTCCTAGTTTCAATAAAAAATCGAAAAAAGGGTTTTTTCAAAATTGTGCATTTATATGGGAGGGAGCAGAAGGAGTAAGGGGATCGGATCAATATTTTGTAGTGTTAATAATATTTACATCGTTATACTTTGATCCAAATTTCAAGCCGATAACTCAAATATTTTCGAAGAAAACTCAATTGCTTTGAATTTCGAAATTTGCAAATTGGGAGGGGGAAGAAGAAGTGAGAGCCCACAAACTTAAAGCTTTTATTTTTGCTGAAAGTGACACATAATATACATCAGCATGATAACTTAAAGTGTTCGTGAGTAATATTGTAGACAGGCGGACAGCCGGACAGACGGTCACTCGGAATCGACATTTTTGAGCGACAACAAATATTTCTGTACCTTTGGCGGCTCTGTGCGAGCATTTTTTCATAGCATTAGAAACGGTAAGGCAAACACAGTATACTCTCAGATCTATCTAGAGTATAAAACTTTCCAACAAGATTTATTTTTCAATTTCATTTGTCCACTTCTCAATAAACCGAACTGTAGTTTTCTCCAAGTATATCTTATGTTTATTTTTATCCTCACCTGCTTAGCCAAGAAACTGTCACCACAAATAAAATATTTTTTTTCTCAAAAAAAAAGCTCTACACTTTTGGACCTAAATTATCAGCACATATTTTGTTTGTTCACACTCGTCCTCCACCATTGACTGTGTTTTCTCAAATTTTAAGTGAGTGAAAATTCAATACAAATTTTCAAAGAAATCTCCATCTACTGTAACAAGCAAAATATTTAAAATTAAACAATAATTACCATCAGTGAAATTAGATTTCAATTTGTCTTTATTTCTTATTTCAAGGAAAACGATCTTCGTAACTATGCAGACGATCGAAATTCATCGGAGGGATTAATCTTATTAAGGTATGTTTGAAGCGAAATCTTTTATGCATCTCTGATGTTATTAAAATTTGTTTATAAAGAAATAAATTGTTTATACTACGAATAATAATAAAGTGAGAAGTAAACATAAATAGAAAAGTGAATTAAAAGTTAGATATAGCTAAGACGGCATGTTCCATTTATGATGTGATTATTTCAAGCATAAAACGATTAAATGGCATTTAATTAGAATTATGGATTTTAATTTTAAACAGTTTCATCGAGTTTATTTTATTTGATGGACTAATTACAATCTTTTTCGTAGGAAATTTCTTTCAATTAAATATTTATGGTTATTTTATAAAGTGTATAATTTTTTTTTTAATTTTAAGTGAAGATGTTTCCTGTCAATCATTTAAAATGTGTTTATACAACAGAGTCATTGAGATGAAAATTCGAGCCCACTTAAATGGAACTGGCAGATTTTATTCCAATGCTTTTAACGAAAATTTGAGTGCCATTAGAATTGGAAAATATTCAACAACATAATTAGTTTAATTTTCATATTTGACCATAATTATGACAGCGCAATCTCACTCTGTTGGAAGGTCAGGGTTGATATACATAAATCAATATGCAGCATAACTTACTCGTATATTGCAAATTATTGAAACATTTATTAGAGAATTAATTCTGTTAAATGTGGTATACTCTCATTTTCGAAACATTATTGTAATTTTCATTGCTTTTATAATTTTTATACGCTAGATGAAATCTGAGAGTATATTGTGTTTGCCTTACCGTTTCTAACGCTAAGAAATAATGCTCACACAGAGCCGCTAAGGGTACAGAAATATTTGTTGTCGCGCAAAAACTTCGAATCTGAGTTGCTGTCTGTCCGTCCGTCTGTCTACAGCATAACTCTCGAACGCTTTGAGCTATCGTGCTGAAATTTGTTGTGTGTCATTTTTAGCAAAAAAGTAACTTTAAGCTCGTGAACGGGCCACATCCCCCCACTCCTTCTACCCCCTCCCATACAAATTTCACGAAACTCCGAAATTTTCAAGAATTGATTTTTCTTTGAAACTATTTAAGCTGTTGACTTTGAATTCAGGTTAAAGTATAATGATATATATATCATTTCCGTCACAAAATATTGAGCCGATCTCTTCACTCCTTCTACCTCCTCCCATACAAATGCATAATTTTGAAAAATGCAGTTTTTCGATTTTCATTGAAACTAGCAAAGTTAGAAAAACAAATTTTTGCCAGAATTAATTTTATTATAATTCCAATCAGTTTTGACAAAATTATCAACTTCACCTCACTCCTTCTTCCCCCTCCCATACAAATTTCACGAAATTTTGAAATTTAAACTAAATTATTTTTCTTCGAAACTGTTAACGCTATCAACTTCATATTTTGCACAAAGTATAAAAATAAAAATATCAATAACGAGAGAAAAATGTGTTTTGATCCGTACACTTCTCCCCCCTCCCATACAAATGTACAATTTTTGTTAAGTGCATTATATCGATTTCCATTAAAACTAGAAAAAGTACAAACTTAAAATTTCGCCAGAATTTGTTTTTTAATAATTGCAATAAATGCCAAAAAAAATTATCAGCTCCTCTTCACTCCTTCTACCCCCTCCCATACAAATACCTGTATTATAAAGCATTTCTTCTTCGAATATATTAGAACTATCGAATTTGAAATTGAATCAAAGCGTGGTGATAAGGATGATGATAAGCAGTTTCAAAATCAAGTGCCTCAATTTCAGGAAAACTATGTTCAATTGAAAATAATGAACGCTACAAACCTTAAATTCAGCACGAAATATTTTGCATACCACATTAGGTGTCATATCCAAAAATTACAAACCTTCCTCCTCTCCTTCTATCACCTCCCATACAAAAGTCACTATTAATTATTTAAAAGAATTGGAGGTGACATATTTTCCGGTACATTGAACTATTTCTCATTTTATGTTTTATCTTAGTTTTAAATAAATGAATTACTTTTTATGCAACTGTGCATACATATACATATTTTCACTCTAGATGAAATCTGGGAGCATATTATGTTTGCTCTAATGATTGTAACGGTAAGAAATAAGGTTCGGATTAAAAAGGTATTCAACGCAAATTCATATCGCCTTACAAAAAGTTCGAACTCTAGCTTGAGAATGTGTTGGCCTTAATTCAATGCAATTTCAAGTGAAGAAAGATCCTCTATAGGGGTATAGAACATAAACAGTTCTCTTTCACAATACACGATCCTGAACGTTAACCTTTATTTGTCAGCAGTTCTTATTTATTTCTCTAGCCTGGCTTCCATGATACATGGTACACCAAGCCCACGTCTTCCTTGACGATTATAATCCAGAGCTCGTTTGGCCATGTTTCGTTCTGGTTTCCGTCACTTCCAGCTTTGAATCTCAATGCCTATTTTAGTCTGTCCAGCTATACTCCAAAGTTCGTCGTTGGAGATCGCATACCTAAGATGCGTTGGAGGCAGTGGACTCCAAACCGTCAGGTTCCTTAACATTTATTTCTTATTGTAAAAGAGTTGTTAGCCTTCTGGTTGCGAAAATTTTTACTTTCCCAAATTAAACTGGTCCAAGCAGGTATTGTGCTAGAGTTATGAGTCAATCCAGATTTAAATTCAAAACCTTCGTATTTTAGACCAATACAGTACACACAAGGCTACAGAAAGGTTCGGGTGTGGACCAATACAAATGCATGGAGTAGAAAATTTTTCGCGTATACGTATTACGTCATTCCTCTAAATGAAATCTAAACTGAATCATAACTTGGAGTAAATTTTTAATTAACCAACGTTTCCGATGAGCGATTAAATTTGATTTCCTTTATACTTCACCATACAAAAACCACTGTTTCATTAACTCGAACTACTTTACACAAGTTTCCACCTTACTCGCTCCTCTTTCGAAATAGCAATCCAAACGTGCATTACTCAGCGGGCGAACGTCACCCTTCATTAACAATTATGAACTCATCATCAGCATCTGCCAATACGAATCATCATCAGCATCATCACAGCAATAACAGCGGCAGCAGCCACAACAACAACAACCACCATCATAATACTGGCAGTAGTCCGGGTATCCTGCGCCACCATGACACTATGACGAGTTCGGGCATAGGTGCTACAACGAGTGTGGGAGCGACGCATAACACGAGACAGGGAATTGGGAGCGCAACAGGTGCCGACACATCCGGGATAACCGGATTTCATCTGGGCGTCTATGGATGGAGAAAGAAATGCCTTTATGTACTTATTCTAGGATTAATGGTTCTAATCATAGTCAATTTGGTCCTGACTCTATGGATTCTAAAGGTCATGGAATTCTCCTCGGTAATTTATGATCCATGCTTGAAATTAGCTTCTCATCCGCTATACACTTTTCTAATAATTTATTTCTCCCAAACTAGGAAGGAATGGGCCAGTTAAAAATCGTTGCCGGCGGAATTCAATTATCCGGACAGGCTTTAATTTTAGATCTACTTCGAGCCAGTACGATACGATCGCGACATGGTCAACCGATTTCGATAGGTGAGTATCCTTCTTGCTGGCCTTTCGAATTGAAAATTCTTTTCATTTTTCTATGCTTTTCCTCCAGAATCGTCACGTAATTTTTCAATCAATACTCGAGATTCCAGTGGATTTGTGGAGAATCATCTGTTCCTGGGACACGACAGACTCGAATGTCTTGCGACAGCGTTTCGGATAAACGATAGCCATGGCGGAAATTTATTTTCGGTAAATCGAAATGAAGTGACTATCGGGGCACATACGTTGAAAATTGATGGAGAAGGCGGTACTATATTTCGGGAATCGATACAAACGACACATGTTCGAGCGGACGCGGGTCGAGAATTAAGGTAGGACTCATCTTTTATATAATTTTTTCGACTGTATGGCTGAACCGCCCCATTCCAATGAAATCCTTTCTATCATCCTAAACTAAACATTAGTGGCACTTTGAAACTTAAGTGTACACTGATATTCGCTTGAATGCGGTGATGCAAACTGTTCTTCCATTTTATCGGATGAGTAGTTTGTATTTATTAGGTAAATGTTTTACTGGAGTTTTTTTAAAAATACCGAAAATACGTGATCTTTTGGCTATCTGGTTCACTGTATTCTTGACAGGTTGCCAGTCTGGGAATATTTTCAATACAACCCATGAGAAACATTTACATCGTGTCCACTCATCAATATAATTATTCGTCGCATATGAAAAAAAAAAATAATTAAACTATTTCAGCCTTCTACCGAAATACAGGACAATTTTTTTGCAAGATAGCTTCTTGAATTAGGACTGCCCTGCATAAGGCAGGATCATAGCTAGCCTGATAATGATAATAGTAACTTCCCATAGAATAATTTAAAATTATTGACTTGGAATAATAAATCTTCTGCCTGCACCGTCCTCGTGAGATGTACTGAATGATGGATTAGTCCAAAATTGGTCACCGGATAACGAGGACACGTTCCGGTCTAAAGAGTTATGCATCTCCACGCCTATATGTCTGGACATGTTGGTAAGTCTTTCAATTACGCACCAAATATAGTAGTAGAGGGGTTGGAATACTTGCAATTCGGGGTAGAACATGTCCTCGTCATCCGATAACCAGTTTTCGATTAATGGTTTGTGCGTTCCGGTGCTGAAAAACATATCGCCTGCCTGAGGCCACAGTTTCCATCCACAGTTTCACTAAATTCGTTAGAGCATGCACAAAAACTTCTGTCGTGACATTTTTCTAAAGAGCAGAGAAAGCTCAAGAAAACGCGGAGCTATGAAAATCCTCGTGATCGTGTGTGAGCCAGCTATCATTAATCGGGTTGATAATCGCGTTAACATTACGAAAAATTCATCAGAAAATAATCTGATTCGTCCAACAGTGTGAAATTTTTCCTGGCAACCTCAAAGAGTATCTGTCGTACCTTTATTTTATAACGTGGGTCCTCTTCTTCAACCCGGCGTATCGTTCGCTCACTGACACCCAACACTGATGCCAATTTTCTTGAAATTACCTCCGAAATCAACTCTTGCGCTTTTTTCACTACTGCCAGAGTCACGCACCGGGTGAACGACCAAGGTCAATTCCGGTATTATCTTTTGGGGAGTGCCGTCCCCACGTACCTGAAGCGGAGTGTCACCTGTCACGAGTTGCAAGGAACTCAACTGGTAGTAATTTTCAAATTACGAAACCTGACCAGAGGTTTTCTGGTACCACGGGTGTCGGGGAGCCCATGGAAGGTTGCTTCCACCCCCGGCAATGGAAGATGGCCCTTCGGGGAGTATCGTGGTGGCTGTGGCTTACCGCCCACATCGCGGGCAGAGTTCCTCGAAGCTCGACGTGGAGTTGCGTCCTTCCAACCCGGTGCCATGACCGACAGACCGGCAGAGATTTAGATAGGTCTCGCATCCAGCAGTATGAATGCCAAACTTGCATTTGGTATAAACTGCTACCTTCGGGGGCGTTAATGATTGTCGTCACAAAAACAATCCGTGACTGCTAAAGACAGCCGTGAACTCGTGGTCATCAGTCGGAACGTTCACGTTAAGCGATCAAGATATGGTCAAGGTATGCCAGAGTCACGCGTTTTACCGAATAACTCTTCCTCTACGGATCAGGGAAATCTTCCTAAGACTTGTCAAGAGCATTATACAGGGTGGGCCAAATACAAGTTTCTTTTTAAAAATGCAATAAAATGAACAAAATTAATTTTTTTTCCATGTATTATAGCTTCATTAGTAAGAACAAACATTCCCATTAATGATAAAATACAACTTTGTTCAAGCGGCTGCTTCGGCTGGCTTCGCAGTAGCGCATTCTGGCACTCCAATTTTCAAAGACCATGTCGATGCTTTCGGGCTGTAGCTCACGGATTGCTTGAATGATATTGGCCTTAAGTACTTGAATCGTTTCTGGATTGTTGGCATAACATCGGTCCTTCACGGTTTCCCAGAAAAAAAAGTCCAAAGAGGTCAAATCGCAGCTCCGAGGCGGACAATTGACATCGCCAAGACGGTTGATAACACGATCCCAAATCGTGGGAATTTGGTGCGTAAAAGATCGATTGTGGCATGGGCTGTCTGGCATGGCACGCCATCCTGCATGAACCAGAGGTCGTCCAAATCCATGTCTTCAATTTCAGTAAAAAAAGTCAGATAACATGGCTCTGTAACGTTCACCGTTGACCGAAACGTTGTTCCCTGCCTCATTTTCAAAGAAAAATGGTTTAATGATGTCACCACTCCACAATCCGCACCACATTGTCACTCTCTGTGGATGCATTGGCTTCTCAACAATAACGTGCGGGTTTTCCGAGCCGGCAATTTTATTTGTTAACGTAGCCTCCGAGATGAAAATGCGCCTCGTCAGAAAAGATGATTTGTTATTGTGTTTTTGTTGTTGTTGTTGTGAACGTTGTTCAAGTATAAAGAGACTCAGTTCATTCCGGGGAGGTATGATACTGACTTTTTGTCAAGATTTCGAGCATGAAACAGCTTTCAGTGTCAAAATAACCTATGATTTAAAAAGAAACCACTGGATCAGAGCGAAAGAAGACTGAGTGCGAAAACGGGCATGTTACCCATATATCAAAAAAATGTTCGCATAAAAAATGCTTTACTCCCAAATGAACGATTTTGATTGGTTCGCTCAAGGTTTATACTCCCAAAACTTTAAACAGCTGATTACTAAGCCATATTTTACATGTAGATTGTTCGCATATGTGCATGGAGATTGCACGCATTTGGTGAGCTCAGTTCGAGAAGTTCTTTCTCGTTTGCCAACTGTTTTACATATAATTAAACTGTGCACTGGATGGCCCACCCTGTATATAGCAACATTGCCTTATAGCTGATCTCTGGTACCCGAAGAGTCGAATTATTTCTGCCGCCGAACGTCCAGCGCGAATACTTTCGATAATCGCAGCTCTTCGGTTGTGCTCCGCATTTGTTCGCAACGGCTCGGTCATTTCTATTCATCATTTCTATTCACTAGAAGTATAGCCTGGGGTACATTGAGTCTGAGAGTGCAATCTCAGACTCGTCCGATATTCGCACGATTTGTCAAATCTTTTTCATAACAGGTACCTCCATCTGACAGTATACACTGCTATGTGATGCGAGAATGCGATGCCTGATGATTTCGAAAAATTAAAAATCCTCGCATCTTGCATAGCTGTCCCTTGCATATGGGTCATTCTTTTACAAACCGTACACCTAATTGGACGACATATTTCCTATTGCTTCCAAAATTTTTCTATAGGTAGTATACATCGAATATGCCGACACGTATGCGGGGATTTTTTTTTAAATTGTTTATTTTAAAAAATTTGGATGTTTAAACATTTTGAGAATCGTTGGTTTTGCTCTTCTTAAAAAGCTATTATCTTCGGTTCTATTTGTCCCACAGATTTCGTTCTTATCTCATTTTAAAGGTAATTTTGTAACTTTTTTACTACATTGTTCCAAAAAAATTGTATTGTTAAATAATTGTAGTTATTAGCAATTAAAGCACTTAAAGTCGATTTTCATACTTGCGCCCAGCCGATAAAAAACCGAAAAAAATACCATCGTATTCCTTGATTGATTCTCTAAGAAATACATTTAAAAAAAAAATGGAGAAATAACGGGATCAACAGAAAAAAAATAATTTGCACCACCGGGCCCGTATGAATAATAAAAGAAAAAATTTAGGGCAAAATGAATGCATTGTTATTTGTGATTTTTCTGAGAACTACGCTTTTGTGATCCGAAATGCTATTCAAGGCGTACATTGGAGCAATGATCAGGCAACAGTGCATCCGTTTGCGATTTACAACAAAAGCAATAAACACGTACTATAAATGAAAAGCTTAGTAATGATTTCCGAATGTTTGCATCATGACACCGTAGCCGTTCACGTATTCCAATGGCATTTCCTCAATTTTATCAAAACTAACTTACATAATATCAATAAAATCATACATTTTTCTGACAGAGCGAGTGCACAATTAGTCCAGTCGGATTAGATAAAAAAGGGTCTGTTTGGCCAAATCTGCGATTTCGATGTTGTTTTTAACCTCATTGTTTTTTTGCGTAGATTACGATAAAAATATTGCGGCCACTGGGGGAGTGGGGAAAGACTCGAGAAATAACAAAATTCGCAAATTTTCGTCTGTTTTAGAGGTTTTTTGTGCTTTATTACGTTATACTAAACAGTTTCAAAACTAAAAGTGAGGTTCGATTGCAGACACTTAGACCTTTCATTTGAGTGGTATATTGTTAAATTCGGTTTATTTAAACCTGATATATACACTGTTATTCAAGACGTTTTTGACAATTTTCAAAGAATCTGTGTTTTTGGAAGGAAATGAGTATCTCATAGACTGTAAAAAAGATATTCTACCAAAACTTGCGGCATTGTCTTTTAATAAATACACTTTAAATAACTGAATCAAAATTCAGCCCAAATTTAGCCGGTTTCATAGAAATTTCACCTCATGAATTTATTAGAAAATGACTTTTCGAGTAAATTTTTTCTTAACTCTTTTTTTAAGGCAGAAGGACTAAATGAAATTTCCAACTAACCTTTATAGTTTTATTGTATTGTGGACATTCTGATAAATAATTTGCGGGGCTTGAAGTTCAATTTGACTTACCCGGAGCCGAGATATCGAACTTTTTATTGCAGATTTTAAGATTTTTTTAATAATAACGTTATTTTTACTCGTAATAAGTGCAGTTACATGCTATTTTTTGATGAATAAATTCATATTCCTTTCAATTATTTATCCTTAAAATAAATAAAATCAGGATTTTTGGCCAACGCAGAGGAATAAAAAAGTCGACGCGTCACTAACACACTAAATTGTTTCGTCGTGCTGCGCGCCCGGTGGTGCAAATTATTTTTTTTCTGTTGATCCCGTTATTTCTCCATTTTTTTTTAAATGCATTTCTTAGAGAATCAATCAAGAAATACGATGGTATTTTTTTCAATTTTTTATCGACTGGGCGCAAGTATGAAAATCAACTTTAAGCGCTTTAATTGCTAATAACTACAATTATTTAACAAGACAATTTTTTTGGAACAATGTAGTAAAAAGGTTACAAAATTACCTTTAAAATGAGATAAGAACGAAATCTGTGAGACAAATAGAACCGAAGATAATAGCTTTTTAAGAAGAGCAAAACCAACGATTCTCAAAATGTTTAAACATCCATATTTTTTAAAATAAACAATTTAAAAAAAAATCCCCGCATACGTGTCGGTTTATTTCATATATATAACACGTAAAAAAAAAATAAAGCGATTCTAGAAACAGACGTGAATTTTTTCGGCAAATCCGTACGGTTTGTGAAAGAATGACCCATATCGTGTTTCGTGTGTTGAAGATGTCAAACAAACATGTTTAAAAAAAGACTATGAAGGGAAAGGGAAGTTTTTTAAAAACATATATAATAAAATTTCAAAATGGGTAACTTTGAATGGAGAATTTTTATGATGCTTGAACGTTTATTACAAAAGGATTGGTATTCCCCGTAATTCGGAAATACCATTATAACTATTATATTTTATAAAAATATTTCACCCTAATAAAAAATGTTCTGCAGTGATTTAAATACTAGAGTATGCGCTATAAATGCATGCGTAACTGACTATTCTTAATGTTCATCGGCTTGCAATGAAGTATGCGGTGTGAATCTCGTGCGAGCCTCGAACTCTCGCGTTCAATGTACCCCGGGCGAATGCTAACAACAACTTATAGTGGAACTACTACATGGCGGAAAATTCAAATTTGAATTTCTCCCGACTTAAGCGTCGCACCCTGTAATATGAAATATTGAATTGAAACCATAGTAAGTAAGTTTTAGTCAGGCAGTTGGTCACTTTAGCAATTTCTACCGTATTAAACATTAAAAACCTTTAAATTATTTTACGTCATTACTTATTTTTCCATCATTATTGGGTACGGCCAACGAACTTACAACAAATTAATGTTTTTATAAACCCAAAACAGAATATACCAAAATATATGAATTCTTCTACAGTCAAATTTTCGAAACAAAAATTATTTTTCACTTGGAAAAATAAATCTTCTTCCTGCACCGTCCACCGCTTAATATAATTAAGTAATATAGTTTCTATATATTTGTATTTACGTACCTTTAAACTGCAATTTTTATGAACAAACTCGGTACTTCAATTTATATAAATAAATATTAATCTATCTATCTGATTCATTCAACAAAACTCAAAACCAGGAACCGAGTTATTCAATTTAAAAAATAATTAAACTCTGAATTTCTCAATCTATCAGCTTCAACCTCTGCATACCTTATAAATAATTCTCGTCCTTTACTCATTCCAGACTTGAATCCCCAACACGCCAGCTGGAAATCACAGCATCGCAGGACATCAACTTGCAGTCACGTGCCGGAAGTTTAGAAGTCAATGCTCTAAAAGAAATCAAAATTAGTTCAACAGCAGGCAGCGTAAGTATTCCATTCAATTTAATCCTGCCAACAGATTTTAAATTCGTCGAATTCGACTAGACTGCCCAAATACCTCCCTTTCTCTTTTCCCTTAGTTATTTGTCTTAATTTTTGTCTATTTCGCACAGATACGGCTGGACTCGTCGCATATCGTTCTGCCCAATTTAAAAACGGTTCAGCCACCGAACCCTGGATCATCACCAACCCGTGACCATAACCATCGAGTGTATCAGCTCTGTGCCTGCTTCAATGGCAAACTATTCCTAGCGTCCGCTCACAGTATTTGCGCTGGCGACGACAGTACGGTGTGCAGATGATTTTCAAAGGACAACAAACCAGGTTCTTAGTGAAATTGATTGAATCCCCTACTTAAAACCGGTAACATAGTTGGCCGGCAATGGTATTATACTGTCTCGATGAGGATATCGTGCTGATGTGCGAAAGCAGGAAAACACACAAAAACTATCATTTACGTATTAGTATAAATATTTTAGTTGTCAATTACGTAAGTCACTTTATATACGTAGATAAATTACCCCGAATCCTACTCTGTACATAATCAACGTAAAATAATTTAACCGAAAATCCCCAATTAACATAAAGTGAGTAGTGTTAAACTATGATTATCATTATGACTACATAAGTATATCGGAGGCCTATTAGACTTTATACACAAAAATCTAGAACTATAAAACAAATGAGAGAAAATAATAAATCATTAGCGCTGTAAGATTAAATCCATGTAAAATTGTAAATGAATGTTTGTTATAATTTTCGAATTCTGTTGCCCCAGTTCATAATAAACGTAACAGAGAGAAAAAAAAATGTTATTCGTTTATAAATAAAATATAAATATATATTTATGATGTTAGTTTTGTATTGAATTCAACGTAAACTGGATGCCGTCAAATGTTTAGTAAATTTAAATATTTTATCAGAATAAAATTGAACTGCTAAACAATTAAATCAAATTCATTGATATCCAACAAAAATAAAAACAAGAATATATATATAAATTATTTTAGAAAGAGCTTGTAATATTGTTAGAGTTAATTGAAAAATAAAGTAAAATAATTAACAAGGAAAAGAAAAAAATAATAAATAAATAAATAAAACGATTAGTACAGTTTATAAAATACAAATAAGTTTGAGACGCCAGTTGCATTTTATTTAAATCAAAATTTATAATGCAAATAAACCGAAACGCATGACATAAACATTATTTTGTACTAAAATGGCATGAAATTGATATAAATAATATGACGATGAAAAAAATAAATGAATAAAAACAATAAAAGGAAAAGGAAAAATAAATGAAATTTAAGATAAATGATGTGTTTTGTATTTATTTTAAGTCCTACAATGAGAGAAATCATTGCCTAATTCATGATAATCATAAGTACAAAATTGTGTAACTAACTTCCTTGGATTTTCTACCTTAGTTGCACTTAATAATCCTTGAAATGTGCTGAAAAAAAAACTCGAGCGGGAGAGGTAGGGGAGGTAGAAATGATAATCCTACATATTATGGGCAGCTTGAGAGCATCCATAAGGCGACCTTCTAATCCTCACTCATCATGACACCCAATATTGCTGAGAAACAGAGTAGAGAAAGAATTTCTGAAGAAAATAAACTGCCAGCAAGTCGGACGAAACTTTATTATTTTTGGGACGAGTTGAGGATGCATGGAAAGTCAATATGCAGGATAGAGTGGTTAAGAGGGACTAAGTGGAATCCTCTATCACAAGTGGAAACCCTTTAACGCAGAGCTGCTTTCAGTGTAACACTTAATTGCGAGTACGATCAATAGCTCCAGTACATATAATAAATATTTTATTCGTTTATGCAAGTTTGGGTTTTTATGGGGGGACGGGGGAGGGGTGCTAGTAAAGGTGGGTGTATATTAAAATTTTTTTAATTGATTGCTTGAATCACGTTCAATATTCTCTGTATAGAATATTACTTTCATAGACGAAGTTGCATAGAATTTTCATAAAATTTTCATAAGATTGGGTGTATTTTACATTCACGAAACCAATCATTTGTATGGGACGGGGTAGAGGAGCTAAGGGAATCGTAAAATTTGTAATGCAGTCTTATTTCATTTCTCTTGTAAGATGATCGTACAAAATTTCAAATTCGTAGCTTTTAATTTGTTGGTTAGTAGTCGATTTATTGAAATTGGTCGAAATCATACTTTTGTATGGGAGGGCGTAGAAGGGCAGGCGCGATCACGAAGCTTTTGACGCAGTTTCATTTCAATTATTTTTAAAATTTTCTATGAAAAATTTCTAATTGATAGATTTGAATAGTTAGGTGGTAATTGATTCATTCAAAATTTTGTATGGGGTAGAAGTTTTGAAGATATTCGACCATACTTTTAGGCTTTTTTTAATGAATTTTGCAAATTTTCAAGATTTTACCGTAAATTTTCATTCAAAAATGTTCAGTTTATGTGTTTTTTTTTATTCTGCATGAAACACCTTGTGGACTTTAGACCGGGGGAGTTGGTGCATAAAAATTGTGCAATTTGTATTAACTTTTTTGTGTGAATAAAACATAAATGTATCCACATGTAAAATTTAAACTTTGTATCTTTCACCAAAGCCCTAAAAAAATCACTCAAAATGTTCGACATTTTTGCTTACCAACTACCTCCGCTTACACCCCCCAACTTAAAATTTACCAAAATTAAATACTACGTAGCTCTACAATTTGTTACAGTTTCAATTTGGTATCTACCTATATATAGTAAGTTTTGAGATATACCGGTTTGAAATTTTGGAAAGTACGCCATTTTTGAAATGCTTCCCATTTTGCCCACTACTACTATGTCGAAATGTTATATGTTTTACATAATTCGCAAGTATAGCTTAATATATGTTCCAAGTTTCAATTACATAGCTTAAGAAATAGCCAAGATATTGATTTTTAAGTGTTTTTCTTTGCACCACCTGACGCTCCCCTTTACAATAATTAGCCTTCCTCTAAGCTGATTCTAGTAGATCTGTATGCCACCACAATATGAATTTTTTATGGTAAGTAATTTCGAAGATATAATCATTTAAAAAAACATAATAGAATATGGTACTCTAAATGAAATAGGAAAGAGTTTATTGTACTAAAAAAAATGTCATCTCAAATTCTTTCGAATAGTGAACAGCGACTTTTGTGTGGGAGGTGGTAAAAACAGAGGGAGGACGTTTGTAATATTTTTATATAACACTGAACGTAGTATACAAAATGTTTCATGCTGAATTGAAAGAATGTAGCTTTCATAATTTTTGAATTGTCTGAATTTAAGGCATTTGTATGGGAGGTGGCAAAGAAAGTAGGAGGTTGTGGATGATTTTGAATCTGCTTATCAACATCCTAATCACATTACCTTGTTACTCATATGTTCGAAGGAGAAATACACTTTATGAATTTTCAATACATAATTGTATGGGAGGTGGTAGAAGGAGTGAAGCGAAGTTCATATTTTTTAGTATTTATTGCAATTATTAAGTGATAAATTCTGGCAAAGCTTAAAGTTTGTAATTTTCCTAGTTTCAATGAAAATCGATTAAATGCATTTACCAAAAACTGTGCATTTGTTGAAAGAATATTTGAATCAAAACCAAATATTTCTACATCAATGATATTTTTAGTAGTTACTTTTCTCAAAATTTAAAGTTGATGGCTTTGACGGTTTTGGAGAAAAATGATTTAGTTGAAATTCCGAAATTTCATGAAATTTGTATGTGAGGGGGTAGAAAGAGTGAGATGAAGTTGTTAGCTTTCACAAAACCGGTTGCAGTTGTAATAACATTAATTATGACAAAAGTTGGTTCTCTTAGCTTTACTGGTTGCAATGAAAACCGAATAAATGCATTTTTGAAAATTGTGCATTTGTATGGGAGGTGGTAGGAGGAGCAAAAGGATCAGATCAATATTTTTTGATGTCAATGATATTCACATCGTTATACTATGACCTAATTTTCAAGCCAATAGCTGAAATGGTTTCGGAGAAAAATAAATTTCTTTAAATTTCGAAATTTCATGAAATTTGTATGGGAGGAGTAGAAGGAGTATGGGGATTTTGCCCATTCATGAACTTAAAGTTAATTTTTTGCTAAAAACGATGCACAAAAAATTTCAGCAAGATAGGTCAAATCTTTCGAGAGTTATGTTATAGACAGACGGTCACTCGGAATCGAGATTTTGGAGCGACAACAAATATTTCTGTATCCTTGCGGACTCTGTGCGATCGTTATACCTTAGCGTTACAAACGGTAAGGCAAACATAATATACTCTCAGATTTCATCTAGAGTAAAAAATTCGGCCGACAATTTGTTTTTTTCGGAGTCCAATGGATAAAAAAATTAAAATTATTCTTAAAGTTTGTGCCACAAACCGCTCCCAGTATATTTTGATTTTCAGCTTCCTACCTAAAACCATGATTGAAATTTTCGGATTTTTAGTTTTTGGTATTAGCGCTCCGCCGCCTCCCCGTTAAACCGTACACCTCCAAAATGGGTGTCCGCCTGAGATCCGCAACTACCTAACCTCCACCCGAAAATGAACTTTTTATCTTGAAGGGCTTAATGAACGCTGAGCATACACGTCGGCGAACGACGTACTGTGGACGTCGTACAGCGGGCGGCGTACAGACAGACGGATTTTTTTTTGCTTTCTTAGACTATTTTAGTCATGAAACGCGAAAAAACAAAATGTCAGGGAAGCAATTATTTTTATTTTTTGGAAGTCGATCACAATACTCTATTATTAAAATAATAGAGTAAAAGTATGCGTGTGTTGATTTTCCTTAAATCAGCACAAATATTTTTACAAATATAAGAAGTAGAACGAATTATTTAAATTATAATAAGTGAATAAGAGCTAGGGTGTAGCCTAGTGGGTAGCATGTTGGTCTTGTAATGTGAAGATCGTGAGTTCAAATCCCGGTCGACGCAATATTTAATTCCAGCACATTGCCTGCTTAGATTTACTTTATTCACCTCAATCTACGAAAATTCAATATTCGTAGAAAGAGGGTTGTGCGAAGGGCTAACAAACCTTCCACAATAAGTTATGAAAAATGTTGAGGAACCTGAATGTCAGGAGGCCAAGGTCCGATTTGGGCTGTAGTGTCATTGTAGAAGAGAAGAAGTGAATAAGTGCTTAATAAAGCCGAGAAATTTCAAAATAAGCTTATGAGGATAAAAGAATAAATAATATAGAATATCAATATGTAGAAAAAAAATTAAGTTGGTGGGGCTCTTGCTGCGACCTGGATTCATATCTTTCGTCTCCGCTTTGATCCACTGTTTTTATTTCTTGATTTTGGTTTTGTAATTGCAATTAATTCATTTTATTTTTTATTTATTATTTTCTTTTAACCTGGTTAAATTTGCAGATCAGAAGAATTCATTCAGGAAAATCTATTTTTTGTAAAATTGTGTCAGATTCTATGAGAGGAGGTAGTAATCGACTAATTCTGTTTTTGGTCTTACTAATGATTCTAAATAAATTTTAGTGCACTATTTCAGCTTGACATAATAGTAATATATTCAAAATTTCAGTTCAACAGCTTGAATGTTTTTCGAGCAAATCCGTTTGTTGTCGAATTGCGAAATTGTGTCATTTTGTATGGGAAGGGGTAGAAGGGATAAAGCTAATTAACTAATTTTTTTAGTCTCACTAATAATTCTAAACAAATATTTAGTGCACAATTTCAGCTCGATAAATTTTAAACGCACTAAGTAAATTGGTTTGTGCAGTTTGTATGGGAGGTGGTGGAAGGAGAGGAAGGACATGAAGAGTTTGTATGCGGTAGATTGAAATCACCAGAAAAGTAATAAATTCCAAATTTCAGATCAATAGCTTTCATACTTTTCGAGCAAATCAGTTTATTGACAAATTGCGAAATTCTGTCATTTTGAATGGGAGCGGGCGATTTTGCCCATTCACGAACTTGACTTTTCATTTTTGTGTCAAAAACGACGTATAGGAAATTTGAGCTTCCTCGTTCAACGCGAGCTCAAGCTAGGGAGCACACAGACAGACGGACGGATCGACGAACATCCGGCTTTGAGATTTTTGGGTGACAACAAATATTTCAATACCGTTGACGCCTCTGTGCGAGCATTGCTTCTTGGTGTTACAAACTTTAGAGCAATGATTTGATTATTTTAATAATCAAGTATTGTAATCGACACAGAAAAAAAAATTGCTACTCTGAAATTTTATTTTTTCACGTTTCATTTGCCTAAAAATGCAAAAAAAAAAACAAAAAACACATAACAGCGTTATGATTGGGCGTAAAGTTGATAGTTTTGACGGTTTTGGAGAAAAATAATTCAATTGAAATTCCGAAAGTTCGTGAAATTTGTATGAGAGGGGGTAGAAGGAGTGAGGTCAAGTTGATAGTTTTTCAAAAATTGGTTGCAATTGTAACAAAATTAATTATGATTAAGATTGGTTCTTTTAGCTTTGCTAGTTTCAATGCAAACCGAATAAATGATTTTTGGAAATTATACATTTGTATGGGAGGGGGAAGAAGGAGTAAGGGGATAAGATAAATATTTTTGAAGTTAATTTTCAAGTCAATAGCTGAGATGGTTTCGGAGAAAAATCAATGTTTTTTCGAAATTTCATGAATTTTTTTTTTTTTGGGTGGGGGATATGACCCTTTCACGAACTTAAAGTTACTTTTTTTTAAAAATGGCATATGGCAAAGTTCAGCACGATAGGTCAAAGCATTCGGGAGTTATGTTGTAGACTGAGGTTTTTGAGCGACTATGTGACCATTATTTCTTTGCGTTACAAACGGTAAGGCAAACACAATATACTCTCAGGTTTCATCTTGAGTATAAAAATCCGTCCCGCAGTACGCCGTACATATGGACTCATATCTCCGAGACCATTAAAGGTAGAATATTCGTTTTTGGATGGATTGTTAACTGGGTGTCAAGTGGATGGGAGAGGCAGAGGGAGGGAAAGAGTCAAAAGCTACTCTTGCTATTAACTCTACTACGAATGCAGGTAGGAAGCTGAAAATCAGGATAAGCATAGAGAAATTTAAGAGAATTTAATGTTTTGATCCATTGGCATCTGAAAAGGGGGGGGCTGAATTTTTTTTTTTTTTTCAAATGATTATCTCTTCGAAATTATTTTCCACAAAAAATTCATATTTTGGGACCATTAAGGCGGATCCAACAAAATCAGCTTACAAGGAGACTTCATACAAGAGATATTAAATAAGACTGCATCACAAATTTCACGATTCCCTTACCTCCTCGTTTCGTGAATGTAAAATACACCCAATTCTATAAAAATTCGATGCAAATGCGTCTATGAAACTGACATTCTATACAGAGAATATTGGGCAAGATTCAAGCAATCAATTAAAAAACTATTAATATCCACCCACCCTTTCAATCACCCTTCTCCCTTCCCCTCATAAAAACTCCAACTTGCATAAATAAACGAATGAAATATTGATAACATGTACTGGAGCTGTTAATCGTATCCGCAATTAAGTGTTAAATTAACAAAAGCCCTGCCCAGGAACCCCCTTTCACTTAGTCTGCCCTAACCACTCTAACCTGCCTATTGACTTTCCACGCATTCTGAACTTGTCCCAAGAATAATAAAGTTTCGCCCGACTTGTTGGCAGTTTATTTTTATTATGGAAGTCAGTTAAACCGATCATGTAAAGTTTTAGAAAGAATGGGAATGTGAATGTTTTTCGACTTCCTAAAACTGAAATTTAGTGAATCTTGTTTCAGTGAAAATTCAATCGCAATGGCTTTTCCTGAGTTTGGGAGGAGGGACGCTTTTACGAAGGAAAATATGATTGGGCCTAAGGCCTTAAGCAAAATTGCTCGAAAACTTTCCTTTGACAACAAGGAAACGCTGTACTCCAAGTCCTCGCAACTACTCAAAGTATAGGCCAGAGCCATGCATTTCTTTAGTGATCTCTGGAGAATGCTTAGGAAATATTTGTAGGTCTTGACTCGGTAGCAAGGGAAGTTGGAATGCGTATTAAGGAAAACAAAACAGATACTATTACGCAAGTGATTAAAAAAATCCCAATCAGACATTATATTACTGTAGACGACAATAACCTGTAACTAATAATTGTCTACGTCTTCTAGTAGACAGTTTTGGATATCTAGGAAAAACTTATTGTAGGATGGAAGCCGGCTAATCGAAATTAAAAGACGAATGATGATATCGAACAAGACGTATTATTTGGTACTTCCAATAATTAAAAATGTAAAAATGCTCAAGAAAACAGAACTTAATATAAACGATTATATATGATTATATGCAATGGCAGCGAATCGTCAAAAATAACTCTGGCGCCCGAACAATTTCTTATCGCCTTGAAGGAAAGGTCAGTAGAAAAATCCTTGGACCAGACTACAAGACTCGGTCTGGCGAATAAGATACAATACTGCAGATGGGTGATGAAAGACTTCCCAAATGCACATTGAAGTGAAAGTCAATGGACAAAGGTCGGAAGGAAAACCACAGGAGCATTAGAAGAATTCCATTGACGAAGACAGAAAATCACTAAGAAGATTTTCATTTTCAAGATGCTATCATTGAACCTAGAAAAATAAGGGCGAAGTATACTGGAGGCCAAGGTCCGACTGACTCTGGTGAACCTTATAATTTTTGAATATGTAATTTTAAAGAATAAATTTCCACTTTTTAAAATAGTGATATTTACATGGGAAGTGGTAGAAAGTATAAGGATCGTAAGAATTTTAATCTTTTCCTTAACATTCTTACCAGCACAGTCGATAGCTCTATCATTTTCGAAGGAAAACTTTTTTTTGCATTCAATTTTTCCAAATTTGATAATACTGAATGGGAGAGTATAGAAGTAGGACGGTAAAGTTGATAATTTTTCTTCATAAAACTGTTTTTGTTGAATCGAAATAAAGTATTTTCCAAATCGTTCGTGTGGTAAGAGGTAGAATGAGTGAGCGGATTAATTTTTAGATGTTATGGTGGTCAATAGAAGGCTAAAAAAGGATCATTTTTGTTAGTTTGTTAGTGTAGCAAACTGAAAAAAGTTATAGTTTTCAAACACTCTTTTGATATGCATTCAAGATTTAAACACAATTTTCCCTCACACAAAATTTCGTTTATATATATAGATATAGCCCAATGAAGGTAGTGCTGTGGGCTCGAATTTATATTGACAGTTAGTCGAAATATTTAAACAATAAAAATTGAAAGAGTCTTAAAAATTTAAATTTATTAGATATTCGTTACTTTGACATTGTAGTACAAAAGTTCAAAAAGTTAGGGTGTAATGCGTAACGTGCTGGTATACAATTCGAAGGTCGGGAGTTCAAATCCCGGTCGAAATATAATTTAATCACACAACTTGAATATCTTGGCCACCACAATCCGCCAAAATGAGAAGTGGCAAATAAAGGGTTAACCTAAGGATTGGGAGGCCCGATTTAGGCTGCAGTGCCATTGAAGAAGAAGAAGTACAGAAATAAGTCCAATAGAGATTGATAATAAGAGTATATGTATAAACGAAAGAAGATAGAAAAACCGTGATGCATGTGGCTGGGTTGCTTACAATACGACAGGAGTGATTGTAAATTGAAGGAACTAGCAAGGAACACAAGTGAGCTAGCTCTAAAGAGAAGGGTTTGAAGTGTTATCGATACGTTAAACGAGTCCAATCCCAACCCCGGGTGGGAAACAGAAAGTGAATGCACAGTGTTATCTAATTTTCTTTTTATTATTTTGGTACGTTGTCGATTTTAAGTCAAATTTCTTACTTACTATGTACTGTTTGTCAAATTATTTTGTGCTGTGCCATTTTTCCTACACTTTTACGGACGATTCATGCTGTGATTTGAAATTTTTCTCTGTTCTATCATCCATGATTCACTATCCATGTCCCATTATTCACAACTCAAAATCCATCCTATCACAGAAACATCGCTGGACCTGACCATAATCCACGATGGGTGTTACGTTGGGCTATGTTTCCGAGGGAACGAACGGACATCAATGAAGGCAGTGCTGTTGTTATTGACAGGACAACCTGCAGGAACTCTCACATCTTTTTTCTGGGCTAAGCAAAAAAGTGAAGAATTGCTTTCATTCTTAAACATATTTGTCGTCGGTTGATCTAACAATATTGAAAAAAAGCCAATATAAGTTGGATATGCACATTTTTTTTTAAATTACACATTTTTAGAAAAATTACTTGAAAAAAATTCTTATATTATTTTTTGCAGTCATTTTAGTTCATTTTACGCCAAAAATTGATTTTTTATAAAATAACCATTGAACAAAGTGATTACGACGCGCAGTCTCGAAAAAAAACGAGATTAAAGTTTGTAATGCAAAAAAGTCACACTTACCACTACTTTTAGCTAATTCAGGTTAATATAATAAGTTCTGGTGTAGCCTAGTGGGTAGCGCAGCGTGTTGGTCTACAATGCGAAGTTCGGGAGTTCAAATCCCGGCCGACGTATATTTTTCAGCACATTACTTGTGTTTTGAAGTGGCCAAGACATACCCAGGCCACTTAAAAAAACCCATTTCGCTCCGAATTGCGAGTCGTTCGTGTTTCATTAGTCCCTTCGAGCTACCAAAGTTTTTGCCTATAAGTTCAGTTGAGACCGTAATTATCTTTAAAGTATGCATAACTTGCGCAACCTCCAATCCTTCTATTTTAGGCAGTCGGTAGTTTGCTAAAGTATACGTCGACCGGAATTTCAGTGGACGAAAACCCTGCTTACTAGGCTACACTCAAATTCACTGGTACTTGTGATTTTTAATTTCCGGAAATTACACTCTGTCTCGTTTTCTCATTAATATTATTGCATCTATTGTTATAGAATTTTCATTTTTTCAGCTTAGATACACGTTGACTACTAGTTCTCCACATTTCCATTGCGGAACATAGCTGCTGCAGCGAATAAGAAAAAATTTCAGAAATCTCGCAACCTTACTACTCTATCAGACCTATATATCTCGAGTTCTATAACTGATTTCTATCTAAATATTTGGGAAGACATTCTTAAGAAGTATTACAAATAATTCTGCACAACAAAATTTAATTATTCGCCCTCTAAAGTAGGCTACAGTTACTGTATAGGAACGAACCTTTTGAAATTAGAGACATCAGGTGTCTATCATCATATCTAAGCGCAAATATTTTATTCTCATAACATTATTTTATGCTGATGGCGAAAACGTACGTAATTTCCTTAATATTTTTTGAATAACACCTTCCAATTTGGATGCCTTGCGGAGGCACGTCCAACATTAGTGGTCTCATGCCGTAATGAATCAATATAGTCATTGAACCCTAACCTCAGTTTAATCCTGTAATGGAGCAGGAAAAACAGAGTAGAGTTTAATGTCTTAAAAAGACAGGCCTGTCATCTATCCTTTAAAAATAACGTTCCGACGTCGCCCACTAATATGTGTCGTTAAAGAGCATACCGATTCCTCCTTCTGCAGACTTCACGTTACTAGGTGTAAAATTTAACAATCACCTTGATTGGAGCCAACACATCTACGAAGTTGCTCGTGATGCTTCGAAACGTTTAAGTATTCTGCGAAAGCGTAATAAATACTTTTCTGCCTCCGGACTAGGTACCATCTCTAAGGCTTATATCCGACCACGACTTGAGTACAACTCGCATGTTGGACCGTATCCAGAAACATCCAAGGAACTAAAAGCTCTAATACCACGTATATTCAATTGCCCCCCAAATACTCGCCAAGCTGCACGCTGACACGAGTATACTGTGAAGCCCTTGCTGTGGAGAAGAGTGAAGCTTAGGCAGTCCATCATCCTTCGGACGACAGTATTGTGGAATTCATTACCAGGCAATCTCTTTCCCACTGAATATTACCTCCAGTAGTTTAAGAACAACGTTCACCACTTTAAGCTCTTGCCTCCTGTGTTTCCCTATTACTTTATTATTCTAATAATAAAGTATTGTGATCGACACAAGAAAAAAAAAAACTTTGCTATCCTGAAATTTTTTTTTTTCGCGTTTCATGACTAAATTATCCTTAAAATGCAAAAAAAAAAAATCCGTCTGTCTGTACGCCGTCCGCCGTCCGCCGTTCGCCGTCCGCCGTCCGCCGTCCGCCGTCCGCCGTACGCCGACGTGTACGCTCAGCGCACATTAACTCCCAAACCCTTCAAGATAGAAAGTTCGTTTTTGGAGGGATTATAGGTAGTTGCGGATCTCAGGCGGATACCCATTTTGGGGGGTGTAAGAGTTCAGGGGGAGGCAGGGGGAGCGCTTAAGCCGAAAAATACGAATTCAAATATCTCAACCATGGTTACAGCTAGGAAACTAAAAATCAACATACATATAGAGGAGTTTGTAGGACAACTTTTACAAATAATTTAATTTTTTTATCCATTGGGGTGCGAAAAGGGGGGGCTAAGAACCAATTGTCGGCCGAATTTTTTTTTCAAATGATTATATCTTCGAAAGAACTTCCCATAAAAAATTGATATTTTGAGACCATTAACATAGCATACGGATGTGCTACAATCAGTTTAGATAGAAGCTAATTATCGTAAGGGGAAGGGTCAGGGGGGCTGCAAAGAAAAACACTTAAAAATTAATATCTCAACTATCTCTTAAGCTATGTAATTGAAACTTGAAACGTGTACTAAGCTTTATTAGCATAATTTAAAAAAAATACAACATGTGGACATAATAGTAGTGGGGGGAAATGGGGGGCATTTCAAAAATGGCGCTCTTTCCAAAACTACAAATCACCAAAACTCAAAATTGAATACAGATATCAAATCAAAAATTTGTCAGATTGTAGAGCTATTAAGTTTTTAATTTTGGTAAAAAATTTAAGCTGGGGGGTGTAAGGGGAGGGAGGTGGAAAGCGAAAATGTTGAAAATTTTGAGTGATTTTTTTATGGCTCTCGTAAAAGATACAAAGTTTAAATTTTGCACGTCGACATATCTATTTAATGTACACAGAAATAAAATAATAATTTGTTCCAAAATTGTTATGCACCGAAGTGGAGGTCTAACGTGCACAAAGTGTTTCATGTGCAATGAAAAAAACATATAAACTGAAAATTTTTGAATGAAATTTTTAGGTAGAAACTTGAAAATTTGCGAAATACATTTAAAAAAAATCTGTAAGAGTTTGAAATATTAACTGGTTGAATATCTTTAAAACTTCTACCCCCTCCCATACAAAATTATTTTTTCGACCATTTTTAAGAAATCAATTATCACCTAACTATTACATGCTATCAATTTGAAATTTTGCACAAGAACTTACAAAAATAGTTGAAATAAAATTACGTTAAAAGTTTTGAGATCGCACTTGCCCTTCTACCCCCTCCCACACAAAAGTATGATTTCGACCAATTTCATTAAATCAACTATTAACGAACAAATTAAAAGCTACAAACTTGAAATTTTGTACAAGCACCTTACAAAAGAAAAAAAATAAAACTGCATCACAAATTTTACGATTCCTCTACCTCCTCTACCCGCTCCCATACAAATGTTTGGTTTCGTGAATTTAAAATACACCGAATCCAATGAAAATTCTATGCAACTTCGTCTATGAAACTGACATTCTATACAAAGAATATTGGATTTGGTTCAAGCAATCACTTAAAAAACTATTTACATCCACCTACCCTTACTATCACCCTCACCCCTCCCTTCATGAAAACTCAAACTTGTATAAATAAAGGAATGAAATATGGAGCGTTTCCGGAAAGTGTTAAATTGAGAACTGCCCTGCCTAAGAAACTCCTTTCACTTAGTCTTCCCTAACCACTCTAACCTGCATATTGACTTTCTACGCATGCGCATTTTGTCCCAAAAATAATAAAGTTTCGCCCGACTTGTTGGCAGTTTATTTCCCCTTGTTTTCCTTTTTTTTTTGACAGCATAGGGAAAACGGGACCATTGTTTACCCTTTATTGCTCGAATAAAGATCAAGAATTTTCAAAAAATTCTTTCTTTTCACCCCTATTGCTCAGTGTTCATTCCCTTTTATAAACACTAGGTTTCAGCACATAGCAGAAAATTTTCAAAACGAATATTATAATGTGCTTTAGACGGAAAGTTTGGAAGTTTGTTGAAACGCCAAGAAATACTGCTCGCATGGAATCGTCAAGGGTACAAAAATATTTGTTGTAGCTCAAAAATCGCGAAACCGGATATTAGTCCGTCTGTGTGTCAGTGTGTTCACTCTTTAGCTCAAGAACGCATTAAGGTAGGAAGTTCAAAAATTGTGTACACATAATTTTTGATAATAAAGTAAGTTTAAGTTCGTCAATGGGCTAAACCGCTTCATCTCTTCTATCCCCTCCCGTATAAAATAACACAATTTCACAGCATTATTATAAGTAAATTTTCTTGGAGAACATAAGTTCCATTGTTCTTAAATTTCAAACTTATTATTTTCGTGATGAATAAATATTTCTTTGAATAAAAATTTAAATACCCCCACTCCATCCCAAACAGGCTTCAGTTTTTTCATAGGATTTTTTTGTTCGTTCGTATTGAGTGAGAACTAAATACTTCACACATTTTCACTGCACAATGAATTCGAACTTAAGCCCCATAAAGATATATTGCTTGTTTATAAGATAATAATGCACAAGAGCAGTTGAATTGAAAACTAGAATCTAAAATATATATATTGGAATCTTTTTCAATCAAGCAGACCAATGTATTAGAGCAGGAATTATTACTTAAATCGAAAGAGTACTTCTCAACTGATATATCCGGAATGCCGGACTCCTAGTTTTCATAAATTTTATATTTATGTCTGGATAATGAAAGAAAATTTTCTGCAGTCTACAGAAAGTTTCATAAAAGGCTATTAGGACATTTCCTACGGAAGTTAGAACTACTAAAATTTATTATTTCGCTTATTATAATTGTTATTTTAACTGCTTATTGCATTTAAATAAATTTTAACTAATAAGAAATTGCACAACTCAACCTCTCAAAGCTAATCTTGTATTAGGGATGAGGAGCGGTTATAATCAATACGATAACAAACTACTAATTCTTAAGTTTTTTTAATGAAAAAACGACAATTCTTAGCTCAAATTTGTTTCTCAATATTCTACAACAAATAATATCTGTAAATATCTAATAACAAAATCGTTCGTGGAAAAAATATGTACATTGACGATATTTTAAAAAGAAATATATCGACTACAGGATGAACCCATATTCGGAGCTCTATGTAAGTAACAACTAGATCGCCAATATTAACAATTCCGACAAAGTGCAGCCTTCCGGGTTAAATTTGATTTAAATATAACCAGGATTGAGACTCAACCGTAATTATGTACGTAGATCATCCTATAGAAACTTCTACTCTGACCTACGGCTTTTTCTATAGATAAGTTAACGAAAAAATCTCTTAAAAAAAATTCCTCTAAGCTATTGTGTGATAAACAATTTCTTCAACTTTTTCGTGAATAAAACATGATTTTGCGCAGAAAATAATGTAATTTTTGTGGGTGGTATAGAGGAGTGTACCTCAAAAGATACTTTGTTGGCCACTTAGCACGTTTCTCTGTAGACGACATCTTCGTGTCGGGAATCTGACGTTAAATCGTTAAGAGAAAATTGTGGGATTTTCATTTCAGAAAATCCCACAGACAAGGCGGTGCTAGAATTTATTATATGCTTTCCTGTCTTGTATATAAACTAATATTTTAGGTATGCAGCGATTATCAAGATCGAAATTGACACTAAATTTCTTCTTTTTTTCTTCAACAAATTTAATGTATTGCAAAAGGTCGATAGACCTATGAGTTAGTGTTGTGTTATTTTTAAAAAAACCTCTTCCAGAATTTACATACAGATTCTGTCTAGATTTTCGTGGAATTGATTAACTGCACGCAATCCTTGTGTGCGACATGTGACAGTTTTTCATAATGCAGTCCAACACCTTGGACTTTCTTCAAGGTACTTAATTAAGAGTGTAATTGTTTGTAATTGTTATTTACCACAGGCAAGCAACTTTCTAATTTCCAAGAAAGTTTTATTTATTGCTATAAATGTTGGAAAATTTTATTATTGATTTATGAAAAAAATGAAATACGTTTCTGTGAGTAATTATTTAGCACTCCCATCATTAGTGCTTGCGGTAAGAATACATTCGTTAAGTTCTTGTAACTCGTATTTTCCTGAAGTGTTCGTAATTTTTATAAGCATTTGAAAAAGTTTTTAATAATATACTGAATTCAATAGATGTAGATGCTTACGGTTTGATTAATAAACGTCTCAGCAGAGACCGAAATGTCACGTTTAATAAAGCACAACAGTGTGAAATTCAGAAATCTGAGAGTATTAAGAATAAATTTCCCACAAAGTTTGTAACGTTAAGAAATAAGGCTCAGAGAAAAAATGAATGATGCAGAAGTTCATATTATCACTCAAAAATTTCAAAACCGGATGTGCATCCATCCGTGAACACTCTAGCTTCAGAACGCTAGAAAGTTCAAATTTTGTACACGTCGTTTTTGATGAAAAATTAAGATCAATTTCGTGAACGGGCCGAATCGCTCCCATACGAAATGATTTTCAAAATTAACAATAATCAAATTTTCTTGGAAACTATAAGAGCTACTAATTTCAAATTTAGAAAATATTATTTTCATCGTAAATGTAATCTACGATAAACAAATTATTCGAATCCCGTACTCTCACTTTTTCTACCACCTCTCATACAAACTACACGTTTTCATGAATTACGTAGAATATTTATCGAGCTAAGACTATGTACTAAATACTCAAATAGCATTATTATTAAGATCAGAAAAATTAGCCGATTAGCGTAACTTCTTCTACTCCCTCCCATATATGAGACACAATTTTAGGACTTTACAAAAAATCGAATTTCTTCAAAAATATGTTTCTTACTGGTCTGAAACTATTTTTAGTTATTTCTCATTAAAATTCCTAAAAATCCGCCACTTCTTCTACCATCTCGCATAATTTCACTGAATCTAATACACTAAAAAGCTAGAATGTAGCCTGGTGGGTAGCGTGTTGGTCTACAATGTGAAGATCGTGAGTTGAAATCCCGTTCGCCACATGATTCCAGAACGCATGGTCATATTAATTCAGGAAAATGAAAAAATTCTTTGATTCAGGGTTGTGAAGAGCTTACGGAATCGTAAAATTTGTGATGTTCTATTATTTCGTTTGTCTTGAAAGGTATTCGCACACAATTTCGTAGCTTTTAATTTGTTGTTTATTAGTTGATTTAATGAAATTGGTCGAAATTATATTTAGGTTTGGGACAGTGGTGTGGCGTGATCTTATAGCTAGGGGAAGCAATTATTTTACGCCAAGCTCCTCGCAGTGCATCAATATGCAAGACTCACAAGTTTACATCATTATTTGAAACACTTCTACTCATCGGAGGAGAGTGCGGTTTGCGGCAATCGATTTAGAATCCAGCCCACATTATTAATCGGAAATAAAAACCCAATCGATTCTTTTTCAATTTTTTAGGTTGTGCTAATCTGAAATCGATTCTTTTCACTCAAAAAACGGCAAATATGGGTAATATTGTTACATCTACCTCTTTACATTTTTCTTCCTGATCATTTTTCGACTAGTACAAAAATTTCAATACTGGCAATATATACTTTGATCGAGAGCCAAAGCATGCGACTGAAAGCACCGGCTAGAAGCATGCATTAACGCATCTCTTCTTCGTACAGAAGTGGAACTCACGCCCACTGCGAGCGAAAATTTTACTGGTATTGGCCGGCGGTCTTGTTCTCTTGTATATGCGACTAAAAGCAATAAGAGGAAGTGTGGAAGCATTGTCATGCGACGCATCTTTTTCCCTGTGGAAGGCTTTCAACTTTCGTGGGTCACAAAAAGCGTGAGAAAAAAAGCTGACCTGATCACGTAAATGCTGAAAACAGTGATAGACAAAAATAATGCGCGCTTTCTTTTAATGAAATTTTTTAAATAAATTGTCATATCCGTGCTGATTTCAGTTCAGATTATCTAAACTGAATAAAGAGCAAAACGTAAGGGAAGCATTGCTTCCTTTGCATCAATGGACGCCATGCCACTGGTTTGGGAAAGGGCAAAATGGATCTCAAAACTTTTAATGTAACTTTGTTTTAAATATTTCAAGAAGTATTTATACGAAATTTCAAGTCGATAGCTTTCAACGGTTTTGTGATAATTGATTTCTGAATTATGAATTTTGCAAATTTTCAAGTTTGTAGCTAAAAATTTCAATCAACATTTTGAGTTTTTGTGCTTTTCAAATTATTGTTTTTTCTTCGTACATATACATATTATATTTAAATTATATTTTTCATATTTTGCTAGTATACCTTAATATATCATCATCATCAATGGCGCGACAGCCCAAATCGTGCCTTGCCCTTCTGAAGTCGTCGCCTTCAATCGTCTCGATCCAAAGACCCCGTCCTCCTGCTGCTAATTTTTAAGATTGCTTTGCTGTTTTCATCAACCGAGTCTTCCCATCACTTGTGTGGTTTGCCTACTGGCCGGTTACCACTCGCTTTGCCTTTCAGAGTACGTTTGGGGATTCTTCTGTCTTCCATTCGCTCTACATGGCCAGCCCACTGATGAACGTTGAAGCTTCTGGCTCGTCGTAGAGTTGATACAACTCATGGTTGTATCTTATTCGCCATTCCGTTCCTTCCGTCACAGTTCCCAGAATTCTTCGGAGGACCTTTCTTTCGAATGCGTTAACTGCTTTTTCGGAAGTTCGTGTTAATGTCCATGTCTCGCTGCCATAATAGAGCACAGGTCGCACAATAGTTTTATATATCCGCAGCTTATTGTTCCTGTGCACTTTCTTGGATTTCATTATTGGAAGTACCGAATAATACGTCTTATTTGCTAATATTAACAGTCGTTTGTTTCATTACCGTCCTTTGTTAGATCAGCCCCAAGATATATGAAATTGTCCACATTCGCCAAATTATATTCCGCAATTGTTACGTTTTGTCTGGTAGGCGCTCTCCTTCTTGTTTGCGTTATTACTTTTGTTTTGTTTTCGTTAATGCGCAACCCAACTTCTTTTGCGGCGGAGTCAAGATTGACAAATACCTCCTTAGTACTAGGGAAGGATCTTGCTAGGATGTTAATGTCGTCAGCGTATGCTTCTAGTTGAGTGGACTTGAATAGTAGTGTCCCGTTGGTGTCGACTGGGATTTTTTGGATGGCATACTCTAGTGCCAAGTTGAAAAGCATGGGAGCTAGACCATATCCCTGCTTTAAACCACATTCCGTTCGAAAGCTGGTTGTGGAATCGGTTTGTATTCTCACTTGTGATTCAGTGTTCGTCATTGTGAGTCCTGTTAGTCGGACTAGTTTTGGAGGAATTCTAAAGTCAAGCATGATTTGGTACAGTACGCTCCTGTCGATACTGTCGTATGCTTGTTTAAAATCTACGAAGATTTGGTGCACGTCTGTGTTATATTCCCAGCATTACTCATGCACCTGTTTCACCGAGAATATCTGGTCTGTTGTAGATCGTCCGATTCTGAATCCGCCTTGGTATTCGCCAATTATTTGATTAGTATAGGGCTTAAGACGACGTTCAATTATTTCTGTCAGTATTTTATGGACGTACCCAACAATGATATTCCTCTGTAATTCTCACAGCAGAGTTCGTCTCCTTTCTTGTAAATTGGACATATAATACTTTTTCGCCAATCGTCGGGTATGATTTCCTCTGTCCACATTTTGCATATCATGTTGTGCAGTATTTCTGCGACACAATTTCCACCGGTTTTCAGAAGTTCAACTGGTATTTCGTCAATTCCCGACGCTTTGTTTAGTTTTTGGTCACATAGAGCTGCTTTGATTTCAGCAAGCGTGGGTAGTGTCGATGATGGTTTATCTTCGTCAGTTGAGGCTTCAATTCAAATGTTGTCTGTTGTGATCGGTGCTAATGGGGTGGGATTCAAAAGATGTTCAAAGTATGAAGCCCATCTCCTTTTGATTTCTTCTGTGTCGCTGATGATATTGCCTCTGTGTCTTTGCAGAGACTGGTTTTTGGCTTATATCCATTTTTTAAGTCTCTTACTATTGCGTATGCTTCGCGCGTTTTATTTTTTCTCATGTCGTCGTCCAGTTTTTGTATTTTGTCATTATGGTACTTCCTTTGTTTTCGTCTACAAGTCTTTTTCACATATCGCCTAAGCTCGTCATATCCTTCTTTTTTGGCTCGTGTTGGTCGTACAGTAAAAATTTTGTAAGCTTCGTTCTTTCTATCTATTGCGTCGCGACATTCTTGGTCGAACCAATCATTATTTTTTTGCCGTGCTTGATATCCTAATACCTCTTCCGCGGAGGATTTGATGCCGTCTCGTATTTTCATCCACGCATTCTCCACTGGCATATTTTGGATATTTTCATATATTGGTGTCAGGTGTTTATTACATGCTAACATGTAAGCCTGCGCCACCGTTTCGACGTTAAGCTTGTCGACATTGAATTTGCGAGCTCTACTCGTTTTCGAATATCCACGAAAAGCTATTCTGCATCGATACTTAACTCTGACTAGATAGTGATCAGAGTCACAATTCGCACCGCGGAGAGTTCGTACATCAAGTATGCCGGAAGCAGCCCTTTTCTCAATTAGAGCGTGGTCTATTTGGTTGAAGGTGTGACCATCTGGTGATGCCCACGTTCGTTTGTGAATATCGCGATTTGAGAAGCACGTAGAGCTTACTATGATATTTTTGCTGCTTGCGAAATCAATAAGACGTTGGCCATTGTCGTTGGTTATGTCATGGAGACTGTGCCCTCCTGTTGTTCCTCTATGAGCCTCTTCCTTTCCGACTTTTGCATTAAAATCCCGTAAGACAATTTTTAGGTCATTCGAGGGCAGTGAGTCATAGGTTGTCTCTAGGGTGGCATAAAATTCGTCTTTAGTTATATCGTCCTTGTCTTCTGTTGGTGTGTGAACGTTGATCAACCAAATGTTGAAAAATTTAGTCTTTATTCGGATTGCACACAATCTTTCACTTACTGGTCTGAAGCTCGTGACCTGCTGTTTAAATTTTTTGTCAACGACAAAAGCAACTCAAAACTCTCTGTTTCTTGACAATTTTCCACTTGGATAGATTGTGTGTGATCTCCTGTCCATGATTTCGCTACCGAGCCATTTTGGTTCAGTTATGTTGATGTTGTGTTTTGCCACTTCTTCGAGAAACTCTTTCAGAGCTCTTGTCCTAAATAAGGATCAAACATTCCAAGATCCAATAGAGTAGTCCATTTTTCATTTGCGGGGTCGTTGCCGTTGAGTCCATCCTTTCCGAGGCTGTTCTTCAGGTTTCTGGACAGTGTTCTTTTTCTGGTGATGCGTTGTCGGCGCCTCGCCCAACCCCCGACCTGGAGGACCGGTCCTACTTATGTATTACACCCTAGTGGAAAAAGGGTGGGAGTTTTGAGCTAAATATGACATGCTGGAGTTCTCACAGCTATGCTGCAAGTCCAACTATGTCATAATTTTTGCCTACTTCCTGAGACGCACTGGTGTTACTGCCCATTCAGGTTAACTTCATGTTACCTCCTCCTTTCTCAAATTGGGCTTGGGACCGTCTATGGCGGAGTTCACCAAAATTTAGGGGATGATTTTTGAGATCGTAAAATTTGAGATGCAGTTTTTTCCCCTTCTATTGAAAGATGTTTGTACAAAATTTCAAGTTTTTAGCTTTTAATTTGTTGGCTATTATTATAGTTGGTTTATTGAAATTGGTCGAAGTTACCTTTTGTGTGGGAGGAGGTAGAAGAAGTGGTGAGATTTCTAAATCCGTCCCGCCGTACGCCGTACATATGGACTCATATCTCCGAAAACTTTAAAGGGCAGAATGTTCGTTTTTAGGTGAATTTTTTTTTTGGGTAAGTGAGCTCCATTATCTAAATTTTGGGCAGTGTCAGGTGGAATGGAGTGGCGGGGAGGAAAAGAATAAAAACTACACTTGTTGATATCTCCACAATGAATACAGACAGGAAGCTGGAAATCAGCGCAAGTATAGAGAGGGCTGTGGGAGAAACTCTAAAAATAATTAATTTTTTTTTTTTTCATTGACGTCCGAAAAGGGGGACTAAAACAAATTTTCGGCCCCATTTTTTTTTCAATGATTATATCTTTGGAACTACTTGATCCAAAAAATTCTTATTTAAAGACCAATTAGGTATAGAGTTACACTACAACCTACTGAAAGGGAGGCCAATAACTGTAAGGAGGAAAGTCGCAGGGTGCAATGAAAAAAACTTAGGAACTAATATCTCAACTATCTCTTATGCTATACAATTGAAACTTAAAACAAAAATTAAGATATACTAGCGGAATATAGCGGATCATAATAGGTGTGGCGGGAAATGGAGAGCATTTCCAAAATGGTACACTTTTCAAAATTTCGAATCGTTTTACCTCAAGGCATTAAGTTGAAATTGCGTCGAATTCTAAGACAGGCAGTGTGAGGGGAACATGGGGGTAGGCCAAAATGTCGAAAGTTTTCACTAATTTTACTTTATTATTATAATAATAAAGTATTGTGATCGACACAAAAAAAAAAAAAGTTTGCTACCCCGAAATTTTTTTTTTTCGCGTTTCATGACTAAATTAGCCTAAAAATGCAAAAAAAAAAATCCGTTTGTCTGTACGCCTTACGCCGACGTGTACGCTCAGCGCACATTAACTCCCAAACCCTTCAAGATAGAATTTTTGGAGGGATTGTAGATAGTTGCGGATCTCAAACGGATACCCATTTTGGGGGGTGTACGGGTGCAGGGGGAGGCGGGGGGAGCGCTTAAACCCAAAAATACGAATTCAAATATCTCAACCATGGTAACAGCTAGGAAGCTAAAACTCAACATACATATAGAACATTTCAAAAATGGCGCACTTTTCAAAATTATAAATCCTTATATCTCAAAAAATAGTACAGATATGAAATCAAAAATTTGTCAGATTGTAGAACTACATAATGGTTAATTTTTGTAAAAATTTTAAGCTGGGAGGTGTAAGGGGAGGGAGGTGATAAGCAAAAATGTCGAAAATTTTGAGTGATTTTTTTAGGGCTCTAGTGAAAGATAAAAAGTTAAAACTTTGCACGTGAATACCTATATAATGTACATAGACAAATAATATTAACTTGATCCATATTTATTATAAACCGACTTCCCCGGTCTAACGTGCACAAGGTGTTTCATGTGCATTGAAAAAAACACATAAACTGAAAATTTTTGAGTGAAATTTTAAGGTAGAAACTTGAAAATTTGCGAAATGCATTTAAAAAAAATCCCTAAATATATGAAATATTAACTGGTGAAAAACCTTTAAAACTTCTATCCCCTCACATACAAAATTATTTTTTCGACCATTTTCAAGAAATCAATTATCACCTAACCATTAAAAGCTATCAAATTCAAATTTTGCAAAACAGCTTAAAAAAATAATTCAAATGAAATTGCGTTCAAAGTTTTAAAATCACGCTTGCCCTTCTACCCCCTCCCATACAAAAGTATGATTTCGACTAATTTCATTAAATCAGCTTATAACCAACAAATTAAAAGCTATGAACTTGAAATTTCGTACGAGCATCTAACAACAAAAATGAAAGAAAATTGCATCACAAGTTTGACGATTCCCTTACCTCCTCTACCCCCTCCCATACAAAATTATTTTTTCGAGCATTTTTAAGAAATCAGTTATCAGCTAACTCTTAAAAGCTATCAATTTCAAATTTGACATAAAAACTTATAAAAATAATTCAAATGAAGTTGCTTTAAAAGTTTTGAAATCGCGCTTGCGCTTCTACCCCCTCCCATACAAAACTATGATTTCGACCAATTTTATTAAATCAACTAATAACCAACAAACTAAAAGCTACGAACTTGAAATTCTATACAAGCACCTTACAAGAGACGCGAAATAAAACTGCGTATCAAATTTTACGATTCCCCTATATTCTCTACCCCCTCCCATACAAATGTTCGGTTTCATGAATGTAAAATACACCGAATTTTATGAAAATTCTATGCAACTTCGTCTATGAAACACATTCTATACAGAGAATATTGGACGTGATTCAAGTAATTAATTAAAAAGCTATTAACATCCACCCACCCTTACTATTACCCCTAATCCTCCCCTCATAAAAACCCAAACTTACAGACACGAATGAAATATTGTTAACAGTCCTGCCCAAGAACTCCCTTTCACTTAGTCTTCCCTAACCACTCTAACCTGCATATTGACTTTCCACTCATCCGCAACTTGTCCCAAGAATAATAGTTTCGCCCGACTTGTTGGCAGTTTATTTTTTAGGGCTCTGATAAAATATACAAAGTTAAACTTTGGCACGTCCACACATCCATTCGAAATACATAAAGAAAAAATATTACTATGAACCAAACTGTTATCCACCAACAGCCCACACTAGGTGTTTCACGTGTATTGAAAAAAACACAAAAACTGAAAATTTTTGAGTGAAATTTTAAGCTATTATTTCTAAAATTTATTTAAAAAAAAATGCTTCAAAGTTTAAGATATTAACTAGTCTAATACTTCCAAGACTGCTACCCCATCTCATTCAAAAGTATTTTTTCGACCATTTTTAAGAAATCAATTATAACCAAACCATTAAAAGTTATCAACTTAAAATTTTGTACAAACACTTCTAAAAATATTTCAAATAAAAATGCATCAAAAGCTCTGAAATCCGTCCTGTTCTTCTACCTCCTCCCATTCAAATATATGATTTCGACCAATTTAATTAAATCAACTAATTAACAACAAAAAAAAAGCTACGAACTTGAAATTTTTTACGAATTTTCAAAAGAAACTTGACAAAACTACATCACAAATTTTGCTATTCCCTCACCTCCTCTTTCCCTCCTATACAGATGTATGGTTTTAAGAAATAAAATACGCCAAGAATTTCATAGAATTTACTTCGTCTATGAAACTAACATTCTACACAGGGAATTTTAAGCGCGATTCGAGCAATCAATTAAAAAATTAGCATGAAACCATCCCTTTTATCTCTCCCCCCCTTAAACTTGCATATTAAACGAATGAAATATTAATTCCATGTTCTGGAGCTATTGATCGTAATCACAGTTAAATGTTTAATAATTGACAATAGCTCTGGTCTAGAATCCCCATCCACCTAGCCTTCCCTATACACCCTAACCAGCATATTGACATCCCAAGTATCCTCAACTCGTCCCAAGAATAATAAAGTTGCGCCCGACTTGTTGGCAGATTTTTTTTTATCTTCCCATACAGTGAAATTGTCCTGCTGCTTGGTCTAATGGATGGAGCGTCTAAGACCCTATCAGCGTGAGTAAAATTCCAGTCGACGCATTTTGCCAGTGACAAGATTACGCATCAGGACCTTTTTTCAAGATTGGCATTATTATTATTTGTTTTACTACATGCATTGAGACTATTAGCTTAAAAACTTTTCAAACAATCACTTCAACTTTAAATTGACATTTCTCCATCTGATAGATATTCCCGAAACACTCATTCAAAAAAATACCCTCCTCAGCAACTGCAACAAGGTCGTTATTTTTTATGTTGCCATTTATTTTATTATTAGAGCGCATGAAATTGCTTGTATAAAATAAAGTTTAACTCGAACTTAATTGGCCATTTAAATCCACAATCCAGATGTACAGAATATTGTGACCAATGAACATAAAATAAATAAAAAAGGCGAAAATGTCATGTAAACACTTAATTGAAAAAAAATCCATTACGGCGGGCGAAAAGCTTTATCAACTCTGAGATAAACAAAAACAAAAAATAAAAAAATAAAAAAACATGTGAGGGTAGGTAATCGAATCTGCTATAACGCTGGACATAAAAATTGAAATTGCACTGAAAACAATTCCCATTTCAATTCTGACCAATTCTGACTAGCGAATAGCGATATTCTGCAATACAATCCGTCTAAATTAATGGCGGGAAAACTCAAAATACCCCGAGCGATTTTATATAAATCTATTATGTATTTTATACACCTAATTAGCGGCAAAAAAATTTCCTGTTCCTACTGAGACGGCAGCAAGACAATTCAACGTCTTTCCATCCGATGGGGATTCCGGTAGATAACAGGATATATTTGAGCTAATTATTTCCGGTTGCTATTTGCTTATCTAACCAAACAAGTTTCCATGAGAGATACTAGTACAGATCATAGAGCATTGTCTACCTCTATAGATGCTGATACTTTTGCAGCTACTACTACTGCTCCTGCTTCAGATGTAGTGTGCCGCAATCTCTCCGCTGGGATCGCTATACCGGGATAACGCTGTATTGTCTGCGCGATGAACATGTATAGCCCAGCCAGAGATAATGGACTGGTATTGAAAACTTTGGAAAACAATTTTATTGCTCTCTGTTGATGTTTACCTGAGCACATCGTCAGCCATTCCTATTAACTGTATAGATAGCTACAATAGATACAGTCGTCTATCTGCTATGGCTTTTGATATAATTACCTCTCCTTTCAGCGTTGACTCGACTAAAGTTGGAGGAAATCATCCGATGAACGAGCTTCCGTCATTCTAATTAGCGTGCAATGCACTATTTTGAATTTTCTGAAAATTGATTGTTACCTGTGCGGCACAATTTTGACGTGATTCTCAGGTGTATTTTGCGGAAGCTTAAGGTTTTCAAAGTTTGGGAAACGTTTGGCATAGTAAAGATTGCGGTGAAATGAAGATAATAGGATTAAAATGGGTGAAAATCTGACGATATGGAAGGATTCCTGAAAGAAATTTAGTCTGAGCAAAATAATAAGAATCTTATTTTTAAAACTAGGTTAGAAGTCCGCTTTTCCCCATAGTGTGAGTAAAAAAGTCGAAAATAGTCTACCAGTGGCTTAGGGTTTTCATTCTTATTGTTCTTAAACAAAAGCCGCAGTCCAGTAATTACAGCCACAAAGGAAATAATCGAAATATCCGAACTTCGGGCTTTACATTTTTTAAACCTTCATACACCCCTATTTATTTCATACGAATAATTCAATACCCAAAAAAAAAATATTTTCATGAATATACTAAAAACTAATTATTTGATAGTTAAGTGTGCGTAATACACATTCGTTATTAATACGACCGATTTATAATCATCATTAATAGCGAGTGCAATGAATAGCGCGAATCTGTCGATGGCTGATTTGTAATCGGTCACGGACAAAAACTTCACCGTCGTCATATCCGATAAAATCATGTCCAAATTGTTGGCATGGTGGTCTCCCAACCCCTTCTGCATTCGATTTACAAATGAAAGAATTTTCCAATCCTTTAGCTGTGGGACGCCTCGCTATTTGGTAAATAAATGGACAAACCACCCTCACTCCCTCTAATACTCCCGAAAAAAAAATATCTGTGTTCCGAATATCTGCATGGCCCATAAACGAATGATAAACTGTCGCCGACAGGTAACCTATTACTGCTGTGCAAACACAAATTTGACGAATCAATGCGCCCGCGATTTTCAAATTGACAGGAATAGACTTAGTTGCTGTGGTCAGTTTAGTCCACATATTGTCCTGTACACATACGCTAGATACGCGCGTTATGTTTGCCAACCTATCCGAAAGTCATTCAAACGACACATTTCATCCATAACTCACCCTTCTGTATCCTCCACCCCTAGCCAGAAGCTCTATTCGAACGTGTAAATATATGGCCCAGGATTGAGGTTATTTTATTCGAGTTTATCATTCGAATCCGATGCTCGAAAGTAATAAGGGCTGCAATATGGACAGCATGATTCACGCGATTTTACGTACGGTGACGTTGGTGGTGTAAACTTTGTGGTAAAAGACTAATTATCTAGTTTGTTTGGATTATAATCGCTATCACAGACCCAGGCATATTGTTTATCAAAACAATTTGGTCGAACAGTGACTTTTAATAAAGCCCGAAATCGAAGCGACACAATAAACTTTTACTGTTTCCTAATAAACATAAAATTTGCATAACGTTCGCCCGTAAACGTGCAAATAGCATAGCAATCCGAAACTACCGGGAATCTCGATGGCATTCTTGAAAGTCAATCTGCTCAACTATTCTTTTCCCTCAAAACCTCAAAAGTCGAAATCCAAGGATTTGCTTCTCAATTCGCATCAGAACTGATGAAATTTAAACACCTTACGACCTGGCCACACGGTACGATATGCTAAGGCCAAACAATAAGTCCTTCAGAAAACCTTCCGTTTTCAGTTACACTCTGACCACTATTTCTGATAGTATTCCGCCTCTATGTGACTATGTAACATTCAACCTACAAGGAGTAGATAAAATTCCTTGGATAACCAAACGAATGCTCTCGAGTCCCATAGAACAGCATAAAGTGAATAAAAAAGAATAAGAAAAACAGAATAACACCCACTGAAAGCGGTGAGGTGAGGTCAGAAGGACTCTAAAACGACATGAAGGTAATTTCCAGGAAGCTGATTTCGTATTCAGTTACCGTTTTCGTTTCACATCTCATTTTACCTATTGTCCTCGTGATCCCACTCCAATTCGTTTCTTTTCTTCTTTATCCATGTCCCGGTGCCCTTAGACCAAGGATATATGTGGTTTGGATAAATGTTTATTTAGGGTTAGCTGTTTTGTTTGGACACCAAACTATGGTGTGATAGCAAAAAAAAAATCAACAACAGAGGTAAGTAAAAGGGACATAGCAGAGAAGACAAGGACTTAAAGTGTATTTGAAAGATTTTTATAGATCAACAAGTTACTTCCTGGTTTTATGGTTTCTCTGTAATCCCAGACGATTAAGGCACATCTGCTGACTTTAAGTATTTAATTTTAGTGGAGCTCCAGCTGACAGGCATGTTCAACGAGGAAATTTGAACTTGGACTACAGCAGTTTTTCTCTTATTTAATAGCATCCAGCTTGAGCACTGTGTCAATAAGATAACTATGAGATTGACAGTTTGTCTTAAAACAAAACACTATATAACACCACCTCCACATGCAAATTATATGCAATGAAAAATATCTGGCAACAAGTCGGACGCAACTCTATGTTTTGAGCCAATTTTATTTTATTATTCTAATAGCAAAGTATTCTGTTTGACTTGGAAAAAAAAACAAATTGGCTACCCTAAAATTTTGTTTTTTCGCGTTTGGCCAAATTTGCCTAAAATTGCAATTGGACTACGATTAAGCGTAAAGTTCAACCATTCAATACTCTAGATGAAAGCGAAATTTTTTGATTTTAAGAAATTCTGTATGGGTAGTGGTAACAGTAGTGACGCCATTGAATCAATTTTCTCACATCGTGCGAGAGTTGCTAAAATTTAATCTATATAAATATAATTGTAGTGTCTGTCTGTTATTTGTTTATAAATGGCTATAAATAAGTTTTTTGCTTCATTTTAGCAAAAACTAAGCAGAATCAAACGTTTTTAAAAAATTTCTCTGTCTGTCTGTCTGTCTGTCTTTCCGGCTTTCACGCAAAAACGGCTGCACCGATTGCAATGAAACTTTCACAGATTATTAGGTCTACCTCGGGGAGTAATCTTCTTTGGGTTTTATTTTTCTCCCATCACGCCTTCTACCCCCTCCCATACAAAGTGACTCATTTTCAAAAACTTATAATAATCAAATTTTCATGGAAACTATGAAAGCTATTAATTTGAAATTTAAAATATATTATTTTTATTGTAAATCAAGTATATAAATAGTTTGAATCCCCCAACTCCTTCCACCACCACCACCCATACAAACTAAACTTTTCATGAAATACTATACTCCAATTTTCTCAGTACGTATAACTTTGATCGAGCTAAGATTTTGTATTAAATCCTTAATTAGCATTGCTATTAATGTCAGGAAAAAACTAACCAATTAGGTTTACTCCTTCTACTCCCTCCCATACAATCTGACACAAATTCGCGACTTTGCGAAAATTCGATTTTCTTGAAAAGTGTGAATGTTACTGTTCTGAAATATAAAATATATCAATTCAATGATAATTGTAGTTGCTTCTCAAAAAATAACTAAGAACCTTCCACTCCTTGCACCACCTTCTATTCAAACTGCACTTTTCCATGAAATATTCTAAACAAATTTTCTCAGTACGTATAGCCTTAATCAAGCTAAAATTTTGTACTAAATCTTAAATTAACATAATTATTATTATCGGGAAAAAATTAACCGATTAGTTTTACTCCTTCTATTCCCTTCCATACAATGTGGCACGATTCCACGTCTTTGCAAAAACTCGGATTTTCTTGAAAAGTGTGAATCTAACTGATCTAAAATTTAAAACACATCAATTGCATGGTGATTATAGTTGTTTCTAGAAAAATTACCAAAAACCCTCCACTCCTTCTGCCACCTCCCATACAAACTGCACTTTTTCATGAAATACTCTAAACCAATTTTCTCAGTACGTATAACTTTGATCGAGCTAAAATTTTCTGATAAATCCTTAATTAGTATTATTATTATTATCGGGAAAAATTAACCGATTAGCTCCACTCATTCTACCCCCTCCCTTAAAATATGACACAATTTCACGACTTTGCAAAAACTAGATTTTCTTGAAAAGTGTGATTCTAACTGATCTGAAATTTAAAAGATATCAATTGCATGGTAATGATAGTTGTATCTAGAAAAATTACCAAAAACCCCCCACTCCTTCTACCACCTCCAATACAAATTGCACAATTTCACTAAATCCAATGCACTAAGTTTCTCAAGTTACCTATTCAGTTTTTGAAGCTTAAATTTGGTGCAAAAAATTTTTATAGCTACCCTAGCATGGTGTGAAAAAAATTAATTTAGTACTTTCATCCCTTCTATCACTCCCCACACAAAAATTCTTAAGATTACTAAAATTTCGATTTCATCGGTAGTATCATAAAATTGGGCTTTACGCACAATCGAAGTCCTGTTATGTTTTTAAGCTTAATGTCATTTTATTTGGGCTTTTTTCAATTAACACAAGCTACAACTATTCACATGTCCTTAACACGTATACATATGATCTCGAATCACGAGTTTGATTTAATCACGAGCCTGTCCTATACAAATGCGAGTATCATGGTTTCATTCTTAATAATTTATGGTTCTGATTCCAACAAAATACAAGGCATTGTTTTCAAATAGCCATCAAATTAAGCAGATTATTTATCCGACATAATGTACTACTAACTACATACATTCTCAAAAAATGTTATTATTGCGATTCCTAAGCGAACAAAGTCGCGGGCGATCGCTAGTCTCCAATAATTTAATAGGTACTGAGAAAATTAGTGTATTTGATTTAGTAAAATAAACTGTCAACAAGTCGGGCGCAACTTTATTATTCTTGGGACAAGTTGAGGATGCGTGGAAAGTCAATAAGTAGATTACAATAGTTAGAGAAGATTAAGTGAAAGGAGGTTCTTGGGCTGGGTTGTTGTCAATTTATTGCTTAATTGCGGATACGATCAATAGCTCCAGTACAAATAATCAATATTTCATTCGTTTATTTATGCAAGTTTAGATATTTATTTTAGTTGGGAGAAGCAGAATATGTAGCTAGATGCTAATTTTTTAATCGTTTGCTTGAATTATAATAACATATCAGATTCATAATTGTAATAAATTTCGCGAGATTCTCTGTAACTTAAATTCATGGAACTATGCATTTATATAGTAATTAAATAAATAAATATAGAACCATGCATTTATATAATAAATTTTTTATTTGTTTGTTCAAATTCGTAGTTGTTGGTGATAATCGATATATTAAAAATAGCCGAAATAATAATTTTGTGTGGGAAAGGTTGAAGGGAGTGAATATATTAGACCGGTTAATTTTTAGCACTTTCAAGCATTTTCACAATCTAGATGAAATCTGAAATTATTATTGGTTTTGGTTTTAAAGCGCTTTATTTTTCGCCAAAAAGTTCTTAATTCTACATTTTTTATTTTTTTTATATAATGCATTATATTATATATATATATTAAGCTTAGGAAAGTAAGGTACTTAAATTTAAGAATTAATACATAAGTTTAAGTTACATTATTCAGATTATAATTATTTTTACAAATTATTCAGTAGGAATTTAAATCTAATTCAAGCAAATTTTTCAATCTAAGATTATAGTAATAACTTTTTTAAAATTGATTGTTAAATGGAAAATGAAAAATGAAATAATATCAACTAACCAATATCTTTATAATAATACATTTTTATATTAGTTTTGAAGGTTTCAATATTAATCCAATAAAGCTAAGATTTTATTTTAAATTTTATAAAATACTTAATGGCCTCTGTGGGCTCTCTAAGATAATAATTGTATTAGGTTTTGTTATGTGCTTCTTGCATTTTCTTTGTTTTTGTATTATTAGTTTTAAATTTCGCTGGTTTCTATTTAATTGGGAAACTTGGCATTAAAAACCCAATGTTGATTATATATTTGTGTTTTATCGGTTTTTGTATTAACTTATATCTAGGTTAACAAATATTTACAATCTATTTACATCTTAATACTATCGAATCTGTTTTACTTTATTATTCTAATAATAAAGTATTTTGATCGAAAAAAAAAACTTTGCTACCCTGAAATTTTTTTTTTCGCGTTTCATGACTAAATTAGCCTAAAAATGCAAAACAAAAATCCGTCCCGCCGTACATATGGACTCATATCTCCGAGACCGTTAAAGGTAGAATGTTTGGTTTTAGGTGGATTGTTGATTGGGTAAGTGAGCTTTATTTTCTAAATTTTGGAGGGTGTTAGGTGGAAGGGGGGGCGGGGGGAGGGAAAAAGTCGACAACTACACTTGCTAATATCTCCACCATGAATTCAGATATAAAGTTGAAAATCAGTACAGATATAGAAAAGGTTGTGGGACAAACTTTAAAAATAATTTAATTATTTTATCCATTGGTGTCCGAAAAGGGGGGGCTAAAAACAAATTGTCGGCCGAATTGTTTTTTCAAATGACTATATCTTCGAAATTACTTATTGTAAAAAATTCATATTTTGGGACCATTAAAATGGTAAATAGCTCCAATCAGCTTAAAGAGTGGCTAATTACTATAAGGGGGAGTGACAGGGGGGGTGCAAGGAAAAACACTTAAAAATGAATATCTCAACTATCTCTTAAGCTATGTAATTCAAACTTGAAACTTATATTAAACTATACTCGGAAAATACAAAAAAAATATAACATGTTGAAATAATAGTAGTGGGGGGAAATGGGGAGCATTTCAAAAATGGCCCACTTTTCAAAATTACAAATCCTTATATATCAAAAAAAAGTACAGATGTCAAATCGAAAATTTGTCAGATTGTAGAACTATATAATAGTTAATTTTGGTAAATTTTAAGTTGGGGGGTGTAAGGGGAGGAAGGTGATAAGCAAAAATATCGAAAATTTTGAGTGATTTTTTTAGGGGTCTGGTGAAAGATACAAAGTTTAAATTTTGCATGTGGATACGTCTATTTGATGTACATAGAAAAATAATATTAACTTGATCCATAATTGTTATAAACCGACCCCCCGGTCTAACGTGCACAAGGTGTTTCATGTGCATTGAAAAAAAACACAAAAACTGAAATTTTTAGAGTGAAATTTTAAGGTAGAAACTTGAAAATTTGCGAAATGTATTTAAAAAAAATCCCTAAATATATGAAATATTAACTGGTCGAAAACCTTTAACACTTCTACCCCCTCCCATACAAAATAATTTTTTCTACCATTTTTAAGAAATCAGTTATCAGCTAACTCTTAAAAGCTATCAATTTCAAATTTTGCATAAAAACTTATAAAAATAAACTGCCAACAAGTCGGGCGAAACTTTATTATTCTTGGGACAAGTTGCGGATGCGTGGAAAGTCAATATGCATGTTAGAGTGGTTAGGGAAGACTAATTGAAAGGGGGTTCTTGGGCAGGGTAATTGTCAATTTAACACTTTGCGGAAACGTTCAGAAGCTCTAGTAATTATAATCAATATTTCGTTCGTTTATTTATGCAAGTTTGAGTTTTTTTGAGGGGAGGGGTGAGGCGTGATAGTAAGAGTGGGTGGATGTTAACAGTTTTTTAATTAATTGCTTGAATCTCGTCCAATATTCGCTGTATAGAAGGTCAGTTTCATAGACGAAGTTGCATAGAATTTTCATAAGATTCTGTGTATTTTACATTCACCAAACCAAACATTTGTATGGGAGGGGGTAGAGGAGGTAGGGAAATCGTAAAATTTGTTACGCAATTTTATTTCCTTTCCCTTTTGGTGTGCTCGTACAAAATTTCAAATTTGTAGCTTTTAATTTGTTAGTTATTAGTTGATTCAATAAAATTGGTCGAAATGATACTTTTGCATGGGAGGGGGTAGTAGGGCAAGCGCAATTGCAAAACTTTTAAAGCAACTTCATTTCAATTAATTTTATAAGTTTTTATGCAAAATTTGAAATTGATAGCTTTTTTAGAGTTAGCTGATAACTGATTTCTTAAAAATGCTCGAAAAAATAATTTTGTATGGGAAGGGGTAGAGGAGGTAGGGGAATAGTAAAATTTGTGACACAATTGTCTTTCTTTTCTCATGTAAGGTGCTCGTACAAAATTTCAAGTTCGTTCCTTTTAATTTGTTGGTTATTAGTTTGATTTAATGAAATCGGTCGAAATCATACTTTTGTATGGGAGGGGGTAGAAGGGCAAGCGCGATCTCAAAACTTTTAACGTAATTTTATTTCAATTATTTTTGTAAGTTTTTGTGCGAAATTTCTAATTGATAGGTTTTAATAGTTAGGTGATAATTGATTTCTTAAAAATGGTCGAAAAAATAATTTTGTATGGGACGGGGTAGAAGTTTTCGACCAGTTAGTATTTCGTAAATTTAGAAATTTTTTTTAAATGCATTTCGCAAATTTTGATATTTCTACCTTTAAATTTCATTCAAAAATTTTCAGTTTATGTGGTTTTTTCATTGCACATGAAATACTTTGTGCACGGTAGACCAGGGGGGTCGGTGCATAACAATTGTGGAATTTTTATTATTTTTTCTACAACAAATAGATGTATCCACATGGAAAATTTAAATTTTTTATCTTTCACCAGAGCCCTTAAAAAATAACTCAAAATTTTCAACATTTTTGGTTACCACCTCCCTCCCCTTACACCTCTCGACCCAAAATTTTTAACAAATTTAAAAACTATTTAGTTCTACAATTTGACAAAGTTTGAATTTTATATCTGCCCTCAATTTTGAATTATAATGGCTTCAAAGTTTGGAAAGTGCACCATTTTTGAAATGCTCCCCCCACTACTATTTTGTCCAAATATTATATTTTTTTCGTATTTCTCTAGTATAGTTTAATATAGATTCTAAGATTCAATTACATAGCTTAATAAATAACCGAGATATTGGATTTTAAGTGTTTTTTTTGCACCCCCCCCTGACCCACCCCCTTACAATAATTATCTTTTGTCTAAACTGATTCTAGTGGATCTATATGCCAGCTTAACGGTCTCAAAATAAGTAAATAAGTAATTTCGAAGATACAATCATTTGAAAAAACAATTCGGCCGACAATTGGTTCTTAGCCCCCCCTTTTTGCACCACAATGGATAAAAAAATTAAATTATTTTTAAAAGTTGTCCCACAAACCCTTCTATATGTACGTTGAGTTTAAGCTTCCTAGATGTAACCATAGTTGAGATATCTGAATTCGTATTTTTCGGTTTCAGCGCTCCCCCCGCCTCCCCCTGTACCCGAAAACCCCCCAAAATGGGTGTTCGCCTGAGATCCGCAAATATCTACAACTCATCCAAAAAAAAAAAATTTTTTATCTTGAACGGTTTGGGAGTTAATGTGCGCTGAGCGTACACACCGGCGGACGGTGTACAGACAGACGGATTTTTTTTTGCATTTTTAAGCTAATTTAGTAATGAAACGCGAAAAAAACAAAATTTCAGGGTAGCAACATTTTTTTTTTTCAAAGTCGATCACAATACTTTATTATTAAAATAATAAAGTAATAATTCAAATGAAGTTGCTTTAAAAGTTTTGAAATCGCGCTTGCCCTTCTACCCCCTCCCGTACAAAACTATGATTTTGACTAATTTCATTAAATCAACTAATAACCAACAAACTAAAAGCTACGAACTTGAAATTGTATTCAAGCACCTTACAAGAGAAGCGAAATAAAACTACATATCAAATTTTACGATTTCCCTTCCTTCTCTACCCCCTCCCATGGCAATGTTCGGTTTCGTGAATGTAAAATACACCGAATTTTATGAAAATTCTTTGCAACTTCGTCTATGAAACACATTCTATACAGAGAATATTGGACGTGATTCAAGCAATTAACTATAAAGCTATTAACATCCACCCACCCTTACCCCTTCTTCTTCTTCTTCAATGGCGCTACAGCGCAAATCGGGCCTTGGCCTCCTGATATTCAGGTTCCTGAACATTTTTCATTACATATTGTGGAAGGGTTGTTAGCCCTTCGCACAACCCTCTTTCTTCGAATTTTTCATTTTCTTAGATTGAGGTGACCAAGGAATACCCAAGCAGGCAATGTGCCGGAATTATATGTTGCGCCGGCCGGGATTTGAACTCACGACCTTCGCATTACAAGACCAACACACTACCTTCTAGGCTATACCCTAGCTTCCCCTCCTCCTCCCCTCATAAAAACCTAAACTTGCAGAAATGAATGAAATATTGTTAAATTGACAACAGCCCTGCCCAAGAAGTCCCTTTCACTTAGCCTTCCTTAACCACTCTAACCTGCATATTGACTTTCCACTCATCCGCACCTTGTCCCAAGAATCATAAAGTTTCGCCCGACTTGTTGGCAGTTTATTGTTTGCTTGAGATCATGACGTAGCTTATTTGTTTTGTATCATTTCATGCTCGTTTTATGATCATTATTTGCGATCGCTCGTTAAATTGTTTGCTGGGTAGTTATTAGAAAGGTCTAGGACACCCCCAGGCCTATGACTGGGAGTATCTTTCCATTATATATGACATATGGGCCTTGTATCTTCATTTCTTTAATTATCTCGTTACATTTCAGTATCTTATATATATACTTACTGTGATTTGTTGAACTGCGCAGCAACGGTGATACATTATATTCACAAGATTCAATGATAAACTGATTGCACCCCTCCCAACGATTCGACTGCTTTTAATTTTTATTGAACTCAAAAGCCTTCTCCTAAACGATTCTTCATACATTTGTGCTTTTGTTACCAAATTTATTATCCCAGTTTTCCATAAAACAGTTTATGTGTTACAATCTGGGGCTAAGAGTCGTTGTCTTAAAACACCAGTTTTTCAATTAAGTTTTCTATTTTAGTAAATATTTTATTTTTTTGAACTAAGACTTTTGAAAATTTCTAAAAATCAATTTTTCTTAATTTCCCAAATCAGAACTTTATCTAGGGAGCTTCTAATGTAATTTTAGAACAAAAAAACAAAAACTTTTAATTTTAGGGGCAAAAATTTTGATTTTTGATTTATTTTCAAAATATGTTTATATTTTCTTCTTCCTTCTATCGTTTACATTATTCGATTTTGTGAATTCTGTACTTTGTATATTAAATGGTAGCTAAATTAAACGATACGATTCATACCTTGAATACAAGATATCGTATCATCTTTTTACAGTAATAATATTAAATTTCCTGGTAACTATACTAGCGCTCTAGCTATGAGCACCAAATTTTCTCTATTTATGCAGTTAAATCCAATTCATACCTCGTTTTTGTATTTTTGAAAAGTATCAAGACTCATTTTGATATTAAAGTATTATGGTTTTGGCCACTTTATATCATACCAGCCACACCGACATGAAAGAGAGAAAAATTTCCAAAGTGAAATGAGACATTTTTTCTCACTTTTCACTTTTGTTCACGTTCATATACGATATCAGCGTATCCATAGTTTTCATCAAATAGCGCGTTTTCACTGCACCGAAATTACGTAATTTCGAGCGGGTTATTTTTAAATGACGTCCAAGTGTTCACACTTTACCTAAATAATTTCGGTTGACATTTGTCGCTATGGAAACCGGCAGAATTATTATTATTATTGGTAAATGTCAGAAAAGCTAGGGTGTAGCCTAGTAGGTAGCGTGTTGGTCTTGTAATGCGAAGGTCGTGAGTTCAAATCCCGGTCGGCGTAATATATAATTCTAGCGCATTGCCTGCTTGGATATACCTTATTCACCTCAATCTTCGCAAATGAAAAATTCGTAGATAGAGGGTTGTGCGAAGGGCTAACAACCCTTTCAACAAAAATTAATGAAAATGTTAAGAAACCTGAATGTGAGGAGGCCAAGGTCCGATTTGGGCTGTAGTGCCATTGTAAAAGTAGAAATGTCAGAAACATCAATGAATTTCGTTTCAAACTTGATAATTTTCCAAACCGGCATTATTATTATTATTGACAAATCTGTGTGTTTTCAATCCGCGTAACGTAATAATGAACAATAATGATATAAAAATTTATAATTTCGACATCATTTCTTTGTATGAGAAATTATGTTAATTTCAAACGTAATTTCATCGCTTTGGACGAAATTACGTAATTTTGGCGCGGTGAAAACGTACCATAAATCTATAACTTATTCCGAAAACTGGTAAGATTTCAAATAAAGAGAAATGCACAACGTGAACTACGATCTACACTGAGTATTTCACTAAAGAATTATTAATTTTAATATTTCCACCAAAAATTACATATCGCATAAAATGAAATTCGTGAAATTGAACTCTAAATCAAGTCGACCAATTTTGTCGAAAATTTTCAATGAAAGCTCGAGCCATTCTATCAAGAAGTGAAAACAATTAACCGACACAATAAATCTTTAGAAGGAACAAAAATCACTTACGATGATTAAATGGACGTCATAAATTCAGACTTTCATTCTCTGTACTTGCTTGATATCATAGAGTTTACTTCTTTACGCAAGGATCTAGCATCTATTGGGTATAAGGAGCCTCTTCAACAGACAAGTGTACAGACCGTAGAGGGCTACTACTACTCATATATGTGTAGGAGAATGGAGACATATTATTTTTTTTCTTTTACTTATTTTTGGTCTTCTTCCTGTTTTGGCAAGACTATCACAAGGGACGCAAAGAGCGGGAGACACTGCTGACGTAAAATATTTCACATTAAATTCGATATTAAACTTTGGTGAAGAATTATGGCTCCAACTAATACTTGGCGGTAAAGCTCGTCGTATAGGATGATGACGACGAAGCCCATTCACATGGAACACTGATATCCTTGAAGTTTTCGCCTATGAACGAGCGTTATTCATCGTATTCCTTGAGTGGCACTCTCATACGCATTTTAACAGTTTAAGTGTCAATAAAATGCCTTTCTGCGGTAAGCAAAAACTGTTGTGCATCAGGTTATGATTTTCATCCATTAAGGACTCGACTTTATTTCCGGCATTTATAAGGACAAAAATGCAGTTCGGAGGAATCGTTATCTGTGGTAGACGAGGGGTGTGTTTTTTATGTGTGGGTAAGCATGTGTATACAAGGAAATTGATGGCAGAATATATTTTATGAGATTACAAGCAGATTCCGGGTGGAAGTGATTGGGAGATTATTCCTTCGGAATGAATAGTGTTAATGTGATTATATTTTGTATGATTTGAGTCATTTATTTATAGGGATTTTCATAAATATTACTTGGATGACTCGTTTTTACGGTATAAGATTTTTCTTAATGAAAATGTGGAGAAATGACCAAATAAGTTTTCTCTTAACAGCAAATCGTATTAGATTGCTGTACGGAAATTATGTTTCCATTTTAGTCTACTAATTCGAGTTTAAAAACAGCTTTTTGACGCCCAAAGGTTACTATATCAAATAATAAACACAATGAGTAGAATTATATCTAATACGTTTATAGTTTTGGAAAAAGGGAGAAGAATTGGAACAAATTATTATGAGTAGAAAATAACGATAGAGGTGGTTTTATAGCAATATTTTTTTTGCACAATAACTTATGCCGTCCGTTCTCGAAATTTATTAAAGAACAAGGAGTATTATAAGAAAGCACAATGCAAAGCTAGAATTTACGATAACTGAATTATTGGTATCAAGGAAATTGAGTTGCTTGTTAATGATGAGATATTATTATAGTACAAAGTAAATTATTTTCAATTAAACGATTTTTATACTCTAAATGCAATCTGAGATTATTACAAGTTTGTTCTAAAGTTCGTAATGCTAAGAAACAATACTAGCACAGGGTTACCAAGGATGCAGAAATATTTAATATCGCTAAAAAATCTGAAAACCGGCAGTCCGTCCGCCCGTTCGCTCTCCAGCTTGAGGACGCGTTGAGCTAAAAAGCTCAAATTTTAAACACGTTATTTTCGGTAAAAAAATAAGGCCAAGATTATGAATGGGTCAAGTCCCTTCATTCATTCTAAGCCCCTCCCAAATGACTCAATTTCACAACTAAAGTGTATAAGTAAATTTGCATGATTAATATAAATCCTAATGCTCTGAAATATTACACTTGACATGATTATGACGAATACATTTATTTCCCGAAGAAAACTTAAAATTGCCGCACCCTTCTTCTACCACTTCCCAGCCTGTGTATTTTTATACTCCAAACTAGTTCTGAGAGTAAAAGTTTCATCCAAAGTTTGAATCGCTTAAAAATAAAATTTGAATCAAATTACGTATACACAATTTTTTATCGTCACTCAAAAACCTTAAAACCAAGTGCTTGTCCTTTAGTCTGTTTCTACGCTCTATCACAAGAGAACGTGTTGGGCTAGAAGATTCAAAATGCAAAGAAAATATTGCTAACTTAAATCAATAGTGATGTGAGACGAAAAAATCTGAATTGGAATTAATGATACCAATCTGTTTCTAAAGTCAAGCCTTATGCTAAAAACACTTTTTATTAATATAATATTATTTAATTGGCATCAAAAACTACTTTTCTAAATATATACAGCACTGTGCAAAATAATTGGTGTGAACTTAAAAAACGTAATTTTTATGTATAGCAACTATAGCTCTGTATTTTTAACCCACAAAAATTTGTTCTTTTATTCTTTTATGTAATTAACTAGCGATCCGCTTAGGAATCGCAATAATAACAATTTTTGAGAATGTATGTAGTTAGTAGTACATTATGTCGGATAAATAATCTGCTTAATTTGATGGTTCTTTGAAAACAATGCTTTGTATTTTGTTGGAATCAGAACCATCAATTATTAAGAATGAAACCATGATACTCGCATTTGCATGGGATAGGCTCGTGATCAAATCAAACCCGTGATTCGAGATCATATGTATACGTGTTAAAGACATGTGAATAGTTGTAGCTTGTTTTAATTGAAAAAAGCCCAAATAAAATGACATTAAGCTTAAAAACATAACAGGACTTCGATTGCGCGTAAAGCCCCATATATATATATGATACTACCGATGAAATCGAAATTTTTGCAATCTTAAGAATTTTTGTGTGGGGAGTGATAGACGGGATGACAGTACTAAATTAATTTTTTTCACACCATGCTAGAGTAGCTATAAAAATATTTTGCACCAAATTTAAGCTTGAAAAACTGAAAAGGTAACTTGAGAAACTTAGTGCATTGGATTTAGTGAAATTGTGCAATTTGTATGGGAGGTGGTAGAAGGAGTGGGGGGTTTTTGGTAATTTTTCTAGATACAACTATCATCACCATGCAATTGATATCTTTTAAATTTCAGATCAGTTAGATTCACACTTTTCAAGAAAATCGAGTTTTTGCAAAGTCGTGAAATTGTGTCATATTGTAAGGGAGGGGGTAGAAGGAGTGGAGCTAATCGGTTAATTTTTTCTGATAATAATAATCATATTAATTAGGGATTCATCAGAAAATTTTAGCTCGATTAAAGTTATACGTACGGAGAAAATTGGTTTAAAGTATTTCATGAAAAGGTTCAGTTTGTATGGGAGGTGGTAGAAGGAGTGGAGGGTTTTTGGTAATTTTTCTAGAAACAACTATAACCACCATGTAATTGATGTGTTTTAAATTTTAGATCAGTTAAATTCACACTTTTAAAGAAAATTGAGTTTTTGCAAAGTCGTGGAATTGTTCCACATTGTATGGGAGGGGGTAGAAGGAGGAAAGCTAATCGGTTAATTTTTCCCAATAATAATAATTATGGTAATTAAATATTTATTACAAAATTTTAGCTTGATCAAAGCTATATATACTGAGAAAATTGGTTTAGAATATTTCAAGAAAAAGTGTAGCTTGTATAGGAGGTAGTGCAACGAGTGGAGGGTTTGTAGTTATTTTTTGAGAAGCAACTACAATTATCATTGAATTGATATATATTATATTTCAGAACATTAACATTCACACTTTTCAAGAAAAACGAATTTTCGCAAGGTCGTGTGTCAGATTGTATGTGCACCAAATAAATTTATCTTGGACTCGCCCAACCATAACATGTTTCGCCATTTTTCTTTAGGCCAATTGAGATGCTCTTGCGCAAACAATTTTCGCTGTTGCCTATGTTTAGATGTTAGCAATGGGCTCCTCCTTGGCCTTCTGGCTAGCAGATTAGCTTCTACAAGCCTTCTTCTTATTGTCGACGTGTTAACACTGAGCCCAAGATTTTTTTTTGTTTTAGCAGAAGTGGTAAATGGTTTTCTTTTGACCAACCTTGTTATCTGCCGAACAATCTTTTCCGAGATTTTCCGCGGCCTGTCCCTTGTTTCTTTACCTTCGCGCCTTTTTAAAGCATTTGTTACCATATTCTGTGAAAAACCCACTGTTTCGGCGATGACTTTGTACGTTTTGCCTTCTATCCTCAGTTTGCGGATAATTTCCCTCACCTCTTCCGTACAGTGCCGTTTACGTCCCATTTCTTCTGAACTGAATTGATTGGTCATTAAGAAAATATATAACCTATCTTAAATAAGTCACCTATAGAAATAATAAGGAGCTTACTTACATTTTCACAAGCAAAACCAGAAAATAATATAACATTGTTATTCCACACCTATTTTTTGCACACTGTTCTCGTAGACAAATATTTAATAACTGCCAAAATTAAAACCACAATGTGAGCTCCAATGGCGTTTTTCCTTTTAAATGATTGGAGGGTTAACGGTAATTCATTTCACAGTAATTACATGCAAAATATGTCAACAACCGATAAGAAAACATACTTTTAGCATGAGCCTAGTGTTTGACATTATGATATTCTACACAGCGCTGTATTTATATTTTTCAGGTATTCTTAATGTACATCAGCTTGCGATGAAGTATGCGAAGCGATCTTCCACATCATACTGGAGTTCCAATCAAAATCTTCTATGTAAAATTTAAGCTTCAAAATTTAATAGGTACTGAGAAAATTAGTGTAATGGATTAAGTGAAATTGTGTAGTTTCTATGGGAGGTGGTAGAAGGAGAGCGGAGTTCTTAATAACTTTTTCAGAAATAACTATAAATATCATTCAATTGATATGTCTTAAATTGCAGATCAGTAGCATTCATACTTTTCAAGGAAATCTACTTTTTTAAAAACTGTAAAATTGTGTCATAATGTAAGGGAGGGGGTAGAAAGAGTGCAGCTAATCGTCTAATTTTTTTGTTGTTCTACTAACATTTCCTATATAAATATTCAGTGCATAAATTCATCTCGATAAATTTTATACGGACTGAGTAAATTGGTTTATAGTATTTCATTAAAAAGTGTAGTTTGAATGGAAGGTGGAAGAAGGAGTGCGGCGATTCAATTAGTTTTTATACTTTCATGATGACTTATATCACTTTTTCTGAATTTCAGGATATCCTCCACTTTTGGTATTATTGTACCATTTGTTTATAGTATCCCTGTTCTGTTAGACGGTCTAGGAGTTCATCTACTACAATTGACCAAAGAAGTGGAGATAGTAAAAGAATTGGCATTAAGATCTCTCACCCCTTCTGCAGTAATGCGGAGAATATTTTATCTACTCTTAAAGGTGTTGCTCTCCCATCTGATCTTTTCCGGAGTGAACATTTTACCAGCAATGCTTTTGCTGTGCGAAGTTTGACGATATGTCCTTTCCTCCGCCTGTAAATCTTCAGTGTTGTTTATTATTTTGCAGCCTGGGAAATGTGTTGCCAATAACACCTCAAGGGTTTCCATACTGCTTTTAGTAGAGGACCCATCCGGTTTCTCCAAAAGTCCGATATTTATCGGTGTGTCTTTTGATAACACCTTTTGAAGTCTTGAGGCTGTTGGGAGATCATCTATCTCTTCAAAGAATCTTCTCCAAGACTCTTTTTTCAACTTTTTTAGAAGATTGTTATATTCGGTTAGAGACTCTCTGTATTCGTCCCAGTTCCCAAAGGTCTTTGCTCTGTTGAACAATTTCCTAGTTTGCTTGCGTTTTGCCTCTAGTTCCTCGTTCCACCAAGGTGTTTGTTTGGCCCTTTTTTGTAGAACATGACAAATTTGTTCGTAAGCATTAATTATATTGTTTATGAATTTGTTTGTGATTTTATCAATGCAGTCTGGGCTGCTTATTGATTCTTTTTTGATACCTAGTTCAAATTCTAGGACTGACTGGTACAGATTCCAGTTGATGCGTTTAGGGTTTCTGTATTGTGCGATATATTCAAATGAAGTCTTAATATCAAAACAGATATGCCTATGATCTGATATTGAGGCTTCCTTTGATACGTGCCAATTTTCGCACTTATCAGCCAAGCAGGGGCTTGTTATGGTTAGGTCAAGTATTTCCTGCCTAACTGAGTTTACGAAAGTCGGTGTGTTACCTTTATTTATTACGTCTAGGTTGTTAGTAGTAAGATACTCCAAAAGAGACTCACCTCTTTTGTTGATATCACTGCTTCCCTAGATAGTGCGATGAGCGTTAGCGTCACAGCCCAGAATAACTGGTATTTTGTGGATTCTACTGTATTCCACCAGCTCCATGACGCCTTGAGGTGGCGCCTCTTGCTCCTCCCCCGGAAAGTAGGCCGAGGCAATTATTACCTCTTGGCTTGCTCCTGCCTTTGGTATTTTCACCAGTACCGCTACTAAATTTGTTCGGATGAAAATAGGCATATTTAGGTAATTAATTTCTGATTATATTAGAATTGCAGCTCTTGGCCTGTCACTTCTTTTATCAAAGATCACCTTACCCATTTTTATAGGAATCACAATAATTTTGCCCATAGCGGCTCTTAGTTCCTGAATTAGGGCTATGTGGAATTCCTATTTAGCAAATCTCCATGTTATTGTGTCCATGGCCGCTGCTGCACGATGGAGATTCGCTTGTATAACTCTTATTTTATTTAGAGTTATGGCCATCTTCGTTCGACTGCGGCTCGCCGCTCTTGAACTCCTTGACCTTAGGGCGGAGAGTCACGCTAGAGAATTTAAAACAGACTCTTTGCCCCTTTTGCTTAAGCTTTCCCATCGATTGGCTGTCGATGGAGAAGGTTATGATCGTGTTTGTGCCCTCTACTCTTCTGGTAAGAACCTTCCAGTTAGAGGCGCACAAACCAGCATTTTGCGCATCGATGAGGGTGGTAATTTCCTCTGATGTTTTTGTCTCTTGAGGAAAATATCCCGTGATTATTTCTAATCGCGGGATATTCTCCTCCCGGACTGCCCTGATGTTTGTGGACTCGTCCGGCTTGATGCCTTCTGCAGTTTTTTCCAACCATGCTGCGGGTTGCTCATCTAGGCAACTGATCAGCATCCAACCTGGGTTAAGGCTGAGTCCACCAAATTGTGGAATTATCTCCTCTTTTGCCGCGTTGGGAATCTCTTTTAGTATGCTATCTTGTATTATAGCTAGCTGCTCCGCTTCAAGGATCTTATGAGGATGTCCGGTATGTATTATACCGATCCTGATCCCCTTTACTGCGTCTCTGTAGCTAGTACCCGACGTGGAGGGCTGAGAATCTTCTGCAGATCTATGCACTACGTTTTTGCTTACTATTTTAGGCCTTTTGTTACCACTTCCCACAGATGGCGGTGTTGTAGCAGAGGTTCTGCCTCTTTTCATTGCCTTTTTCTGTGCTGGCAATAACGACTTTTCGATCGGCTGGCAATCAAGATCGTACGCTTCATCAGCGGTTTTCCCTTGATTTCGATGGTAAGAGTACTGTTTCCGGGCAGCTCCGCTTAGCCTTTTTTCTTTTCTGTTAGCGTTAACTGTTTCAGCTCTGCTGATAAACGTTGCTCATCCACTAGAGGCTTACTAGGGGTATCCGCTTTGAGTGGCGGTCTGTTTTTCTTTATTGTGCTCGGAGGACTAGCCTCTGCTTCACGCACTTTTTGTGGAGGATTTGTTGTTATTTTTTTCTCTTCATTTACGACATCAGCTGTTATTTGTGATGCTTTAGGGGATGCATCTGCTTTTTTGGTTACATTTGGTTTATCCATTCGATTCCTACGAGTAGCCCGAGAAAGTCACCCCTGGCGCATTACCAGGGGAAGGCTAATTTCAACTGGAAGGCGCCTGGTATCCAGAGTTTGCATATTAATGTTAGTTACCCACTAACCATTCATCTATTGGCATATGCTGTTCCACCGTAGATTAGGGAATTTTTATATACGAGGTTTACTCCTCTAGCGTCGTACTTTATGAAGGTCACCATCTAGGTAGTACGTACACTTGCGAATCACTTGAGAGATAAATCCCCTTGTAACCATCAATATCTTGAAATCTGCCTAAAACATGACCAGTCCAGATTACAAGAATATCAATGCTGCGGTAGGATACGGAACCGACAGCTAGCTGAACGATTTGATCCCCCTACCACATCCGCCAAAGACCATAGATAGGATACGGAGCCGAAAGCAAGCTATTCGACTTTTTCTCCCTATCTAGATAGCATACGGAGCCGACAGCAAGCTGTTCGACTCGTTCCCCCCTATCTGTAGATCTTTTAGAATTACCCAGTCTGCACCGCGAGGAGGCGATCTACGTAACAGACCTGCAAATATATATTTGGTTTAGTGAATGTAAAATACAATGAATCTTATAAAAATTCTATGCAGCTCTATCTATGAAACTGACACTCTATACAGAGAATATAGAAAGTGATTCAAGCAATCAATTAAAAAACTATTAATATCCACTCACCCTTTCAATCACCCTTCTCCCCTCCCCTCATAAAAACTCAAACTTGCATAAATAAACGAATGAAATATTGATACCATGTACTGAAGCTGTTAATCGTATCCACAATTAAGTGTTAAATTAACAAAAGCCCTGCCCAAGAGCCCCCTTTCACTTAATCTCCCCTAACCACTCTAACAGGCATATTGACATTCCACGCATCCGCAACTAGTTCCAAGAATAATAAAGTTTTACCAGATCTGTTGGCAGTAGTAGTAGAAGTTAGGATAACGCTTTAAAAAGGGCGTCGATAGATTCGATGGTGATAAATTTCGTAAGCTCCTTAATGCCATTACCTCAGTGCTTTCATCGGTAATGGAAACTGCTGTTAATTGCAAAATAGCGAACTATCTTGTGAGAAAAAAACTGATCCACGATCGCCAATTCCGTTCTTCTAGTGTATCTAACTGAACGTTGGAACTCTTCCATATACAAATTCGGCGAAGAGCAAGTACTTGCACTCGACATTGCCAAGGCGTTTGACAGAGTTTAGTATCAATGTCTCATAGCTGATGTTAAATCATTTATCTCTTCCGTCCTTAAATGGATTGAGAGCTCCCCCTCAGAGCATTCTATATGAGTTGTGCTATATGGTGTTACTTCTGACCTCTTTTATATTAGCTTTGGCGTCCCTCAAGGCTCTGTCTTACTACACAACCTATTTTTAGTCTTCAAGTATGACCTTCATGTCGTTAATTATCAACTCTTCTAAGTTTCACTGATGACAGCACGTTTGACAACACCTTCCAATTTGATTCCGATGCGGAAACGCATCCAACTTCAGTGCCGTAGTGACAACAGGTTCATTAAATTCTGACCTCAACGTAATTCTGAGATGGGTCAGGAAAAACAGTAGAATTTTATGCTTCGAAAAACTAGACTAGTCGTTAATCTTTAAAATATAATGTTCCTTCGTCGACCGTTATAATGTCCTTCAGTGGCATTCAGATTGCACCTTCTGCAGGCGCTACGTTCACTTGGTGTAAAATTTAACAATCGTTTTGATTGGAGTCTTTTTGAGTGCGGAGGTGCTATTGCTCTTAGTTATCTCACTGTTCTGTTTAGAGAATTTTGAACATAATTCAAGCAATCAATGAAACAATTATCATCATCCGCAAAAGTTTTTTTTCGAGCAACCCCCCCCCCCCCCCCCTTCCACTCGCACATTAAAAGTCCTTGCATAAATAAACGAATGAATTATTGATTTTATGTGGAGGAGCTATTGATCGCAGTTCCAGCTTAGTATTGAATAATTAACAACACCTATAGCCTAGAAACCCCATTCCCATAGTCTTCCCTGTCTGATACCACATTAGTCTGCATATTGACTTTCACGCAACCTGAACTAATCCTTAAAATAATAAAGTTGAGCCCAACTGTTATCGATAATCGAATTTAATAAGTCGAAAATTGAAGGAGAAACGCTCGCATGTCGAGAAGTGACACAATAAAGTAATTTTGTTGCACGACAACGCTCGGCCAAATTTTTTATAACCAACCTGGAAACAATGGAATGGGACGTCCTGCTTCTCCCGCCATATTCTCCAGACATTTCCCCTTCCGACTACTGCCTATTCCGAGCGATGACGCATGGCCTGACTGAGCAGCACTTCCATTCTTACAAAGAAACCAAAAATTGGCTGCATTGGCTGAAAAGAAGAGCAGTTTTTTCGACGCGGAGTCCGTGGTTCTGGCTAGCGATGGGCATTCCTTTGAATAATAAATACTTAAGGGGATCACTACCTAAAAAATTTAAAAAAATTGTTTTTTTTATTTCCTATTAATAATGTAGACTGGATTCTGGATCGATTGCCGAAAACCACAACCCTCTCGGATGAGTAGAAATGTTTCAAATAATGATGTACCACTATCTCGGCAAATCAAGTTTTTTCTTTATAGTCAATAATTTTATACTACTACATTAATTATGCACACATTTGTTAAATAAACTAAAAAAAAACTAAAAAAAACAACTTTTATTTGATATTTTGCTTGTGCTGAAAAGTAGTGTTTGTATTATTTAGGTACACTTTTCTAAAAAACTACACAATCTATCCACTTGATTTTTTTTTGTTGAAAAGGTGACATTACTGGCTATCAACCCTATAAGTTTTTTTTTTTAAATTTTGACTATGGCTTTTTTACAAGGTTTTTTCTTTCACGAGAAAATTATTAAACTTTGAACCTTTATAAAAGCTTCCATGTATATTTTTTTTAATTACCTTCTAAATTATTTGCTAAGTTTCGACTAGAATACATGCCTGCAAAATTTGGATCAAATTGGCCAAGCAGTTCCTTAGAAAAGTGTACCTCAATTTGCACTGAAAATGCTCTTCGGAGTGCTCTCCTTAAGCATTTTCACACAATAAAGGCTTGAATTAAAAAAAAAAACGACGGTTTTCAATTTCTACTCCCAATATTACTCACCAGAAATCATACACTTTCAATAAAACTTAACCAACCGAATTGGCAAATTCTTATTTAAAAATATTCGACCGTCCAAAATTACCATACTAACAAACAAGTGGTCCCTCTGAGAGTTTCAACAAAGCGCCGCAATACCAGAGGATTAATTAAAATCGATTATAGTAATTATTTAATAAATAATTAATAAATTCGGGATAAACAGCCTTGGGGCGTATTGTTGCTGGTATTTGGTCACTATATCAAAACGGGACACAGAACACTCTTTCAATCTGAGTGGTGCTATCGGGCTGATGCAGATTCTGGTCGGTGTCCGATAAATCGGATTGAGGACGAACGACTATCACGCCCATGAATTTGCGGAATATGCCATTTTTCCGCTTTTATTGATGCCCAATCTGATGGATAATCGGTCAGATATCCATATAATTAGTCGTTATGTGCGTTGTAGATGTAGTCAGTTATGAAAATCAGCGATATTCACAATTTAAATCCGAAAAGGGCATATAATGCCGTGATGGTGTTTATTTTGAATTCAGCCATATCCACCAGCCTATTATTGAATCGTGAAAGTGGTTATTAGTCCGGGGAAATCGAGTTGTTTCCTAATTAAAATCTTTTGTATAAATCGCTTCCTGTCTGATTTTATTTGCCTCTCTGATATGCGTTTTTCTGCACTTTCGTTTGATTTTTTTTTTTGCTGCCATCAATTCCCAATAATGTTTCAATCGAACGGCAACTATGGCCCAATAAAACGCTTTTATCCTGTTTGGAATTAATTCGGCATTGAAATTGTAGAGAGGCGGCTGTAGAATGAGAAAGGGTCCTTGCAAATGGGGCCAGAGGTATTTAGGATATGGCTAAAAAAGAGTCCGATAATCGCGTTCCTTCGAAAAAGGTTAAATTTTAGCGTTTTCCGGAAATGATCGGAACGGAATTCGTAAAAACCGATTGGCGTGCCGCGCGCTCAATGGCTTTGAACAAATTTTATGGATACTGCCCGCGCGCTAACCGGACCATAAAGCTCTTTTAATTATTTCACAACAGGAAGAGTGCCACTGCCCGGAGGTAAAATCCGATTTGCTTGAAAACGTTCCCCGTGTAAAGTTTATATAGGGTCTAAACTAGATGGCGTTGATTTTTTCCTGTTTTTCCTATGCAAGTGCATCCTGGTCTCGTTCGGCTTTTTGCTGGTCACTCTCAGATTGAGTTATTTATTGCTGTTTTTTTCGGTCTATTTCGATTTGTTATTGTGCTATTTTTGAACGGAATGATTGCCAACACGAACGGGTCGATATTTATGATCTTTCGGTCTACACCTGTCTCTAATGGACAGCGACAGCTCTCATACGACAATCGGAAGGCAATTTATTCGCTCGTCGTTATATCACATAAGAATCATTCAGGCTCAAGGATGTATGATAATTTCCGGCGGAAAGGTAATCAAAAATCGCTTAGGACAATCGAGAAGACGAAATATTTGAGGTGGTTTTTTCTTCTTTCTGGAATTTATGAGTTAGGGTTGCTGGAGAATTTCTAGGTGAACGCATTATTTAGTTTTAGAGACGAGTTACTGTCGCAGGTGTGTAACGGATGGAAATATGCTCATGGATAATCTGCCGAGCCACTGCCAACAAATATCAGCATTATTTCTTGCATCATGACACAGAGATTTAATTTCAAACCAATTAAAAAGTGAACTTAATATTAAACACAGCTTAAGACATAACAGGACATAACGACTGATGGTAAGGCCCAATCAAGCGATAACTGAGATGAAGAGATATCTTTTGGTTTTAAGAAATTTTATATGGGGAGTGGTAGAAAGGGTGACGGTATTGAAACAATTTTTTCACATCATGCTAGAGATGCTATGAGAGAGTTTTATTGAAAATTTAAGCTTCAAAAATTGAATAGGTGCTGAAAAAATTAGTGAATTGGATTTGGTGAAATTGTGCAGTTTGTATGGGAGGTGGTAGCAGGATTGGGAAGTTCTTAGTGACTTTTTTCGGAAATAACTATAAACATCATACATTTGAAATGTTTTCAACTGCAGATTTTCAATTTCAAAATCAACTTTTTGAAAAGTTGTGCAATTGTGTCATTTTGTATGGGAGGAGGAAGAAGGAGTAAAGCTAATCATCTAATTTTTTTGGGTCTCTCTAATAGTTCTAAATAAATATTTAGTGCCAATTTCAGTTCGATAAATTTTATACGTACTGACTAAATTGATAAGGTGTAGCTAGGGTGTAGCCTAGTGGGTAGCGTATTGATCTTGTAATGCGAAGGTTGTGAGTTTAAATCCCGCTCGATGCAATATATAATTCCAGCACATTGCCTGCTTGGATATAATTTGGTCACTTCAATGTACGAAAATGAGAAATTCGTAGAATGAGGGTTGTGCGGAGGGCTAACACCCCTTCCACAATAAGTAATAAAAAAATATGAAAAAACCTGATGTCAGGAGGCCAAGGTTCGATTTGGGCTGTTGTAGAAGAAGAAGACTAAATTAGTTAATAGTATTTCATTACAAAGTATAGTTTATATGGGAGGTGGTACAAGGAGTTAGGAGATTCGAATAATTTATATCATAGATTGAAATTGTTATAAAAATAATATAATATAGCCAAGTTCGGAATGCATTATTCAAAATACATTGCATTTTACTTTGAAAAATTTTATTCGAAGCAGCATTAATCGCTCAAGGTCAATAATTCTGTTACACCAATTGCAAATGAACGCCTTATCGGCTCCTTACAAAATCCGGACTTCGTGTGCACAGGAAAATCTGCATTGAATGCTCATGCTTTCATGTATTTATTGCAATTTAGGCATTCATATAATTTTCCACCGGGAAAATTGATAATGAATTGCCTGTGGAAGGTTGGGCTGAGCATTACTTGATATGCTCGAGGAACGTAGTAGTTATGTGTTCTTAAGTATCTAAAGTTTCTGCATTTTTTATACCCTAGATGGAATCTGAGAGTATATTATGTTTGCCTTACCGTTTGTAACGCTAAAAAATAACGCTCGAACAGAGCCACCAAGGGTACAGAAATATTTATTGTCGCTCAAAAACCTCGATTCCGCGTGACCGTCTGTCCGTCTGTCTGTCTGTCCGTCTGTCCGTCTGTGCATCTGTCTACAGCATAGCTCTCAAAAGCTTTGAGCTATAGTGTTAAAAATTTTTGTGTGTCATTTTAAGCAAAAAAGGAACTTTAAGTTCATGAATGGGCTGCATTCCCTACTCCTTCTACCCCCTCCCATACAAATTTCATGAAATTTCGAAATAAAAAGAAATTGATTTTTCTTTGAAACTATTTACATTTTTTTTTTACAATGGCACTACAGCGCAAATCGGGCCTTGGCCTCCAGAATTTCAGGTTCCTTACAGTTTTCATTATTTATTGTGGAAGAGTTGTTAGAACTTCGCATTGAACTCACGACCTTCGCATTGTAGACCAACACGCTACCCACTAGGCTACACCCTACTACTACTATTTACGCTATCAACTTGAAATTTAGGTTAAAGTATTATGATATAGATGTCATTAATATTACGGAATATTGATCCGATCTCCTTACTCCTTCTACCCTCTCCCATACAAATGGACAATTTTGAAAAATACATAATATCGATTTTCATTGAAACTAGTAAAGCTAAAAAGACGAAATTTTGCCATAATTGATTCTACTATAATTGCAATTAGTTTTAAAAAGAATTATCAATTTCACCTCACTCCTTCTACCCCCTCCAATTCAAATTTCACGAAATTATATTAAATTATTTTTCTTCGAAACTGTTAAAGCTATCAACTTGATATTTTGTACAAGGTATAAAAATTGAAAAAATTGTTTTGATTTTTACACTCCTTCCACCCCCTCCCATACAAATGCATAATTTTTGTTAAATGCATTATATCGATTTCCATTAAAACTAGAAAAGTTACAAATTTTAAATTTTGCCAGAATTTGCTTTTTAATAGTTGCAAAAAATGCTAGAAAAAATTATCAGCTCAGCTTCACTCCTTCTACCCCCTCCCATATAAATATCTGTATCATAAATTAAAGAAAAGCATTCCTCCTCCGAATATATGAGAGCTATCGACTTTGAAATTGAATCAAAGCATGGTGGTAAGGGTGACGATAAGCATTTTTTCAAAATCATCTAAAACGTTCCACTTCCTCTGCCACCTCCCTTACAAATGCCCCAATTTCAGGAAAACTATGTCCAATTTCTTTAAAAATGATGAAAACTAAAAACTTTTAATTCAGCAGAAAACATTTTGCATTCCATGTTCGATGTCATATGCGAAAAATATAAACCTCCCCTTCTACTTCTACCACCTCCCATGCAAAAGTCACTATTCGACAGAATTTGAAATCACATATTTACCGGTATATTAAAGTCATTCCCATTTCATCTAGAGTATCATAATTCTGTTATGTTTAAATGTACAATTATCTTATCCAGGAAAATGTAATGAATAATCACACGTTGTTCGAATTTTTGAAATTCATTCATTTTGCAATACATATTATGTATTGCAATTCATTCCATTTCAAAAAATTAATGAGAAGTATCTCGATTCATTTCATTTCAAAATTTCATGTCGCTGTTAGAAAATTGAATTAATAGTGCGAAGTGGAGTGAGTTATCTTTTAATTTACTACTAAAAAACATAACAGAATTATGATTGCGCTTAAAGCCCAATCATATGATACTCTAGATGAGATGGAAATGACTTTAATATACTGGAAAATATGTCATCTCAAATTCTTTCGAATAGTGAATAAAGACTTTTGCATGGGAGGTGGTAGAAGTAGAGGGGGAGGTTTGTATTTTTTGTATATGACACCGAACATGGCATCCAAAATGTTTTTTGCTGAATTTTAAGTTTTTAGTTTTCATAATTTTTAAAGAAATTGGTCATAGTTTTCCTGAAATTGGGGCATTTGTATGGGAGGTGGCAGAGGAGGTGGAGCTTTTAAAATGATTTTGAAACTGCTTATCATCATCCTTATTACCATCCTCTGATTCAATTTCAAAGTCGATAGCTCTCATATACTTGAAGGAGAAATACTTTTCTTGAATTTGAAATACAGATATTTGTATGGGAGGTGATAGAAGGAGTGAAGCGGAGCTGATAATTTTTTCTAATACTTATTTAAATTATTAAGAAACAAATGCTGGCCAAAATTTGAAGTTTGTACTTTTTCTAGTTTGAATAGTAATCGATAAAATGAATTTAACAAATATTATGCATTTGTATGGGAGGGGGTAGAAGGAGTGTACGGCTTAAAACAATTTTTTTTGCATTATTAATATTTCTATTTGTATACTTTATACAAAATATCAATTTGATAGCTTTAACAATTTCGAAGAGAAATAATTTAATTTAAATTTCAAAATTTCATGAAATTTGTATGGGAGGGGGTAGAAGGAGTAAAGTGAAGTTAATAATTATTTTTAAAATAAATTTTAATTATAGTAAAATTAATACTGACAAAATTTCGTCTTTTTGGCTTTAGTTTCAATGAAAATCGAAAATATGTATTTTTCAAAATTATCCATTTGTATGGGAGGGGGTAGAAGGAGTAAGAGGATCGGGTCAATATTTCGTGACATTAATGACATCTATGTCATAATACTTTGTCTTAAATTTTAAGTCGATAGCTTAAATAGATTCAAAGAAAAATCAATTTATTTTTATTTCGAAATTTCATGAAATTTGTATGGGAGGGAGTATAAGGAGTGGGGGGATGTAGCCCATTCACGAACTTAAAGTTACTTTTTTGCTAAAAATGACACAAAAAAACTTTTAGCGCTAAGCTCAAAACTTTCGAGAGTTATGCTGTAGACAGACGCACAGACGGACAGACGGTCACTCGGAATCGAGGTTTGTGAGCGACCCTTGGCGGCTCTGTGCGAGTGTTATTTCTTTGCGTTACAAACGGTAAGGCAAACACAATATACTCTCAGATTTCATCTAGAGTATTAAAAGTGTTCAAAATATAATAAAATTAGGATTGGGTGTAAAGCTCAATCATATGGTACTCTAGCTGAAAAAGGAAAGAGTTTATTGTACCGAAAAATATCTCATCTCAAATTCTTTTGTGTGGCAGGTGTTAAAAGCAGAGGGAGGAGGTTTGTAATTTTTGTATGAACGTAGTATACAAAATGTTTTATTCTGAATTTAAAGCTTGTAGCTGTCACAATTTTTGAACAAATTTGTCTGAAGAGAAAGTGGGAGGTTATGGATGATTTTGAATCTGCTTATCAACATCCTAATCACATTGCCTTGTTACTCATTTGTTCGAAGGAGAAATACATTTTTTGAAGTTTCAATACCAAAAATTGTATGGAAGGTGGTAGAAGGAGTGAAGAGAAGTTCATATTTTTTTTAACATTTATTGCAATTATTAAGGGACAAATTCTGGCAAAGTTTGAAATTTGGAATTTTCCTAGTTTCAACGAAAATCGATTAAACGCATTTACCAAAAACTGTGCATTTGTACGGGAGAAGGTTGAAAGAGTATTTGAATCAAAACCAAACTTTTCGACATCAATGAAATTTAATGGAATGGAGTAGAAAGAGTGAGGTGAAGTTGTTAGTTTTCACAAAATCAGTTGCAACATAACATTAATTATGACAAAAGTTGGTTCTTTTAGCTTTACTACTTGCAATAAAAACCGAATAAATTCAGTTTTGAAAATTGTCCCATTTGTATGGGAGGTGGTAGAAGAAGTGAAAGCATCTGATCAATATTTTTTGACATCAATGATATTCACATCATTATACTATGGCCTAATTTTCAAGCCAATAGCTGAAATAGTTTCGGAGAGAAATCAATTTCTTTAAATTTCGAAATTTCATGAAACTTGTTTGGGAGGAGTAGAAGGAGTAGGGCGATTTGGCCCGTTCCCGAACTTAAAGTTACTTTTTTGCTAAAAATGATGTACAGAAATTTTCAGCAAAATAGGTCAAAGCTTTCGAGAGTTATGTTGTAGACAGACGGACAGACACACAGACGGTCACTCGGAATCAAGGTTTTTCAGCTATAACAAATATTTCTGTACCCTTGGCGACGCTGTACGGTCGTTATTTGTTAGCGTTACAAACGGTAAGATAAACATAATATACTCTCAGATTTCATCTAGTGTATAAATATGAGTGAAAATTTCCCTTCGAGAAATGTAACATAGAATTGCGCAACTCGTAAGTACTCGCCATTGGGCTCGAAAGCATTACCTACTCTTATTCACTTTATTTATTTTTATCATTGACTAGCTGTACTCGGCCACACGTTGCAGTGGCTCTGTCTGATATGAAATGAATGGCAAAGTAAATACAAGTTTTCTAACTAACATAGATTCACCGAGAAAAATACAATTCAATACCCTGCCTTGCCTTACTGTGGCTATGCTGTGGAATGAAAGGAAAGGGAGAAAAGATGTTTTTCACAGAAAATCATTTTTTATTGTAAAGTTAGTTGATTGACCATATCTTTTGTTTGTCAGTTTTTTTTCATAAAGATCAGACGGTTTACTGACTCTGGAGAATGTTACGCATAATTGCCCAAGAGGGAAGCAATCGTTTTCTAAATTCAAACTGTACAATTGCAAAGATGGCCCTTGCGTTTTATTGATTGCCATAACGAACCCAGGTTGTACTACGTGGAAAGTGACCGTTCGACTTACCAAGAAACTACAGACTTTCGTAAACCAATGCCTCCGGCGCATTTTAGGAACATTCTGGCCAGAAGTAATCTCCAACGACGAACTTTGGAGTACAACTCCTAGACTAAAATAGGTTTTGAGATTGAACGGCGAAAGTGGCAGTGGATCGGTCATACTTTGAGAAAACCAGAGCGAAACATCGCAAAACAGGCTCTGGATTATAACCCTCAAGGAAGACGTTGGGTTGGTCGACCATGTAACACATGGAAGCGAGCAGTTGAGCAGGAGGCCAGAGGAATAAACAAGCCCAGGCAACAGCTTAAAGCCGATGCTCAGGATCGCGCCTTGTGGAAGAGAGTTGTTTCTGTCCTATGCCCCTATAGGGGGTCTTAACAGAAATTTGATTGATTGATAACGAACCCAAGACGTATTGTAAATTGAAGTCGTTTGAACTCGAACGCCACGTTAGTTGGAATGAGTGGCATTCTTCAACTTAATGAGGTGCAATCAGAATTGCAACGATTGATTATGCACATCAATGCGAATGAAAACAACAACTTCTCTCTTTTTCTTCAACTCGTAAAACGCGTACTATGGCCCGTGAAAGCGAAAACAACTGTCAACTGTAAAGAAACGAAAACAGAGGATGATCAACTGGAACTAAACAAAACAAATGAATTCGATTTTCGAAAATAGATAATTAAATCATTTCCAAAACAAAACAATGAATTGAATACAACATTCATTATCAAATTAACTCATATCTCGTTTTTTGAAAGCAGATAATCAAATCACTTTCCAAATAATCAAATCACTTCCTACGATCGATTATGTATATCAATGTGAACGAAAACAACACCACAAAACCACGCACGTATTTGAATGTATGGTTGTGTCAAAATTTCAATTCAATCAATCGGCTACTTTTCGAGTTTTGCGAGCACAAACATACGCAGGCTGAATTTTTATACTCTAGATACAATCTGAGAGTATATTGTATTTGCTTTACCGTTTGTAACTCAAAGAAATAATGCTCGCACATAGCGGCCAAGTATACATATATTTGTTGTCGCTAAAAAATCTCGATTCCGACTATCTACAACATATGTAGGTCTCGAACGCTTTGAACTATCGAGCTGAAATTGTGTATCATTTTTAACAAAAAAGTAACCTTAAGTTCGTGAACGGGCTACATCTCCCACCCACCCCTCCGATACAAATTTCATGAAATTTCGAAATTTTAAGAAATTGATTTTTCTTTGAAACTATTTAAGGTATCGTCTTGAAATTTGGGTCGAAGTAAAACAATGATATCATTAGCATTACAAAATATTGGTCCGATCTCCATACTCCTTCTACCCCTCCCATACAAATTCTATGAAATTTTGAAATTTTAAATAAATTATCTTTCTTCAAAACTCTCAGAGCTATCGACTTGAAGTTTCGTTGAAAGTATAATATGAGAAATATTATCGACGACGAAAATTTTTGCATTGATACGTATACTCCTTCTACCTCCTCCCATACAAATGCATAATTTTGGTAAATGCAATATGTATATCGATTTCCATTAAAACTAGAAAAAGTGCAAACTCAAAATTTTGCCAGAGTTTGTCTCTTAATACATGCAATAAATACTAAAAAAATTATCAGCTTCGCTTCACTCCTTCTAACTCCTCCCAGGCAAATATGAATGTTATAAATTCAAGAAGAGCATTTCTCGTTCGAACATATGACAGCTATCGACTTTGAAATTGAAACAAAGCATGGTGATAAGGATGTTGATAAACAGTTTCAAAATCATATAAAACCCTCCACTTTCTCTACCACCTCCCATACAAATGCCCTAATTCCAGGAAAACTATGTCCAATTTCCTTGAAAATAATAAAAACAACAAATTATTAATTCAGCACGAAATATTTTACGTGTCACGTTCGGTGTCATATACAAAAATTACAAACCTCCTCCTCCGCTTCTACCACCTCCTACACAGAAGTCACAATACGCTATACGAAAAAATTTGAGATGACATATTTTCCGGTACATTAAACTCTTTCCCATTTCATCTAAAGTATCATATGATTGAACTTTACGCTAATTCTGTTATGTTTTTTATTTGGTGTTGTGGCGGCTTATAGTACAACTCTATTAATCGACTAAGCCAGTCTAGATAGCTTGGTGATCAGCAAAACTGCTTTGAAATTCTAGATACCCGGGTTCTTGTCCAACTGTCTGGTATTTTATTAGCGTCTAATACAGGGCCTACTTACTCAGGCCTTACGGACGAGTCGTAATCAGGACTGAGACGAAACACAACAAAGCCTTGCATTCTTCAATTCGCTATAGAGTCATATTTAGCTTTGTCGATAAAACATGTAATAGACCTTGAGTGCACAAGTTCTAGGAAATAAAATAGTTTTAAATTTTAAAGTCAGCAAAATGAAAATCGAATTAGAATTTATTTTATAAAAATCTTCCAATCCAATTTATGTTTTGTATTCCCCAAGAGCAAATACTATAGGCGCTTAAATCTTAAAATCATTTCACCATTCCTCCTTTAAAATATCCGTTAAATTTAACTTTGAATCCGTGGGCCATAAATTCGTAGTCTTATTTGAATTTGTCGTAAACCGAATTCCCTAGCATCGAAACCCAAAGCCAAGTTCAATTACACAAATTTTCTTTTCGCACGTAACTCACGGTGCGTTATCGAGGCTGTTTATCTTGCCTCGAAAAATTAACACTCTCATGTTGATATCTGATGGCATACGAACCAACATACCCGAAAAGTCAGATGGCAGGAATTTCGTATCCGATGTAAATTGCTAGTCTTCACGTACGCTCTCCCCATGTACGAACAATAACTCAAGCGGCCCCAGCCACCCTTTCGCGACGACATTTCGAATTCCGCCTGTATCCAAGTTCACGCCAAGCTGGGACTACCTTTCGAAATAATCCGGAAAAACACCGGGCTTATGAATTGGGGAGTTGTGTCGTGACAAGAGAGTTACCTGTACTCCGGCATTCCGAAATCATTCCTGAGCTTGCTAATGTGTGAGGTGTGGAGCTCGATGCCGGCTAAGGACACATCCCTTGGACGTATATCGGTGTTACGAGACAGCACATTATGCGTTCATTTAAATTCTGCTCTGGATAAAGATTATGTTCACAGGAAAATATGCTTTCATTTAACACATATTTGCTCTAATATAGGCAGGGGTGTCAGCATCCCTCTTAGTTCCACCTAATATCTCGCCTGGTTTTGTATATGTTGCGAACACTGTTACTTCCTGCCATGTCCCTATGTCGCTTTACCGAAGCAGCGGAGACACCTCGCTTTCTGCCATACGTACGCTCTCTGCAGGCTGTTGTTTCCGTATCATGGATGAAAGCGAACGGCACATATGATGGCTGCCGTGGGAACTACCTTTTATGGCATTTAATTTGCGTTAATTTTGTATTAAGCTCTAAATTCGGTGAAGGTTTGCTACGGACAACCGAGGTTATGATACGAGTGTCTTATATGTTCCCCACGGCAACTGACGATTACCAGGACTGTGTTGATAGTGAAATCGCAAAATCACCGCTTGTACATTACGAGAAGTGCGGTTAAGGATCCGATCGGTTGGTAACTGCACGTGGCTTCGTCCATTTGCTACATTGAAAATCGTTTCCGGTATAACGTTATCTCAACATGGCACTATGCTCAGCAATTGTGGTAAATTGGAACAAATTAATGAGATATTATCTGGATATTCCATAATCATCACCATTTCGATAGTTAATTTAATAGTCAAATAAACTGCGAATAAGTCGCGCGAAACTTTATTATTTTTGGGACAAGTTGCGGATGCATGGAAAGTCAATATGCAGGTTAGACTGGTTTTAGAGACTAAGTGAAAGAGAATTCTTGGGCAGGGCTGTTATTAATTTAACAATATTTCATTCGTTTATGCAAGTTTGGGTTTTTATGAGGGGAGCGGGAAGGGTGATAGTAGGGGTGGGTGGATGTTAATAGCTTCTTAATTTATTGCTTGAATCATGACCAATATTCTCTGTATAAAATGTGTTTCATAAACGAAGCTGCATAGAATTTTCATAAAATTCGGTGTATTCTACATTCACGAAACCAAACATTTGTATGGGAGGGGGTAGTGCGGGTAAAGGAACTGAAAATTTGTGATGCAATTTTATTTCATTTCTTTTGTAAGGTGCTCGTACAAAATTTCAATTTCGTAGCTTTTAATTTGTTTGTTATTAGTTGATTTAATGAAATTGGTCGAAATCATACTTTTGTATGGGAGGTGGTAGAAGGGCATGCGCGATTTCAAAAATTTTGAGACGATTTTGATTCACCTATTTTTAGAAGCTCTTATGCAAAATTTTAAATTGATAGCTTTTAATAGTTAGGTGGTAATTGATTTCTAGTAAATGGTCTAAAAAATAATTTTGTCTGGGAGGAGGTAGAAGTTTTAAAGGTATTCGACTTGTTAATATTTCATATATTTAAGGATTTTTTTTAAATACATTTTGCAAATTTTCAAGTTCCTACCTTAAAATTTCATTCAAAAATTTTCAGTTTATGTGATTTTTTCAATGCACATGAAACACCTTGTGCACATTAGACCGGGGGTTCGGCTTATAACAATTGTGGAACAAATTATTTTTTTTTTCTATGCATATCAAATAGATCTATTCAAATGCAAAATTTAAACTTTGTATCTTTCACCACAGCCCTAAAAAAATTACTCAAAATTTTGGACATTTCTTCTTCATACCACCTCCCTCCCCTTACCCCTTTTACCAAAATTAATCATTATTTAGTTCTACAATCTGACAAATTTTCAATTTAATATCTGTACTCAATTTCGATATGTAACGATTTGTAATTTTGAAAAGTGCGCAATTTTTAAAATGGTCCCTATTTCCCCCCACTACTATTATCTCCAGAGGTTAAATTTTTGTCGTATTTTGCTAGTATAGACTAAAATATGTTTCAAGTTTCAATTACATAGCTTAAGAGATAGTTGAGATATTCATTTTTAAGTGTTTTTCTTTGAACCCCCCTGACCCTCCCCCTTGCAGTAATTAGCCTTTCTCTAAGTTGATTCTGTCGAAACTCTATGCCGCTTTAATGGTCCCAAAATATGAATTTGTGGTTAGTAATTTCGAAGATATAATCATTTGAAAAAACAATTCGGCTGGCAATTTGTTTTTAGCCCCTCCTTTTCGGACGCCAATGGATAAAAAAATTAAATTATTTTTTTAGTTTGTCCCACAATCCTCTCTATATCTCAGCTGATTTTCAGCTTCCTATCCGCATTCCTGGTGGAAATATTAGCAAGTGTAGTTTTTGACTCTTTCCCTCCGCCCGCCTCCCCGTTCCACCTAACACTCCACAAAGTTTAGAAATTGGAGCTCACTTATCCAATCAACAATCTGCCCAAAAACGAACATTCTACCTTCTCGGAGATATGAGTCCATATGTACGGCGGGACGTATTTTTTTTTTTGCATATTTAAGCTAATTTAGTCATGAAACGCGAAAAAACAAAATTTCAGGGTAGCAAATTTTTGTTTTTTTTTCTGTGTCGATCACAATACTTTATTATTAGAATAATAAAGTAAAAGCAGATACAGCACAGATTCACCGAATTCAATTTTATTCAAGTGTAAGATATCACTTTTGAATGGATTTATAGTTCATTCATATTAATTGAAATTTCTGTTAGAAACCTTTTAAATTGGAGATCTGACTTACGAAAACATTATTCAACTTCTGAAGGTTCTTTTCAGCTATGTGTCAATATCAGCAGGAGCGAGCCAATATTTCACGATTGCAGGTGGATAGAGCACACCTTCAAGAAGATAGATTGCACTACATACGATCACTCTGAAATCTGGGAAGGCGGATGAAACACTCCTTACACCAACTAAAAAATTTCACCAAAATTATGGATCATATAGCTCTATAATCTAACAACATATTAATTTGATATCTATATTTTCAATTTTGAGATATAACGGGTTGAAATTGTGCTTAAGAGATAATTGAATGCACAGTGCTTAAGACATATTAATTCTCAAGTGTTTTTCTTCACACTCGCCTGACTCTCCCCCTTACAAGTGTTGGTCTCTTGTTAAGTTGATTATCTTTGATCAATGTGCCACCTTTTTTGGACCGCAGTGGATAAAATAATTAATTTGTATTATTTTCTTCCCATAAATTAATGTACCCAAAAGTCGAGTTTCAGTTTATATCTGTATTCGTAATGAAAATATTTAAGCAAGCGTAGTTTTCCTTAACCCTCCCACGTTTCCCCTTTTCACTCCGCACCCAACAAAATTTAGGTATTGAAATTCCTCTACGCAGTCTACAAAGAACTCAAAAATTAATTTTCTATCCAAAAGGGTTTCGGAAATATGAACCATTGAAAGCTGTTTTAGTGTTCACTTACAACGTGCAGACAGACGGATGTTTATACTCTAGATGAAATCTGAGAGGATATTGTGTTTGCCTTACCACTTGTAACGCCGAGAAATAATGCTTGCACAGAGTCGCCAAGGGTACAGAAATATTTGTTGTCGCTCAAAAACCTAGATTCCTAATGACCGTCTGTTTGTCTGTCTGTTTGTCCGTCTGTCTATCAGTCCGTCTGCCTAGTCAAAGTATAATGATATAAGTATTATTAACGCAAGAGAATATTGATCTGATCCCCTAAAATATTGATCTGATCCCCTACTCCTAGCGGGTGGAAATTGTGCACCAAATATTTATTTAAAATTGTTAGTAAAGCCAAAAAAAAAATTAGACGATTAGCTTCCCCCACTTCTACCACCTCCCATAAAAAATGATACAATTTCGTAATTTGACAATTAATGGATTTACTCGAAAAGTATAAAAGCTATTAGTCTGAATTTTGGGATATATTACTTTCATAATGATTTAAATTTACAGTAGAAAAATTATTTCTGTTCTCCCTCTCCTTCCACCCCCTCCCATACAAACTTCACTTTTTCATAAAATGCTCTAAGACAATTTTCTCGGAACATATAACATTTATTGAGCTCATATTTTGTAATAAATACTTATTCAGCATTATGACTAAGATCGGAAAAAAATATTTGATTAGCTTCACTGCTTCTACCCCCCCCATACAATATGACACAATTTCACAACTTCTTTGCCCTTTAAAAAATAAATTTAGGGTCATTACTCAGTAATCCAATGCGTGGAATTAAGCTTGGCATAATGCTGAACTGTATTTGGTTTTAAGTTGGAACTGCTATTAAATTCACCGTAGCATTAATGAAAAAGTAAATAACGAATTTTACTAATGGCAAACAAGACCGTTAAATCGAATCGAAAATGATTTTACTAAATCCAAACTTTATCTTATTAGCAACCATTACGATGAATATGCGATTCAGAACTTTATCACATTAACCGAATTTCGCATGGAAAAAATATTCAAGAAAAAACCAATAAGCCACGTTTAAAAAATAGAGATTCGAATCTTGCAGAACGAAAGAAATATATATTCGATTATCAGGGATTGAATCTAGTAGCATTCAGATAGATTCCGTTCCCTGTCATGAAAATCGACTCCGTTTTCGAGAAACAAAATTAAATATTTTAAAAAATATTGGTGATATAAATATTAGTAGCCGTATATTTTCTTATATAATTTTTTCGATTTCTTAGCCTGACTAGTAATTACAGTTCTGGAACAAAAATTTATATCAATTTCATACGAGACGTTCGAAACATAATAGTTACTATCGAAGAAGTATGAATCGTAGAAAGCTTCCAGGAAATTGTAAAAGATACCGAAATTTCAGGGAAGCAACGCTTAATATTCATTCATAGTAACACTCCCCAACACACTTACCTAGCCATGATTGCTGTCCGAAACACCTAAAATCAAACGAGCAAAGTACGTTCTAATCGTACCGCAAAATTCTACCATTCTTCCCATAAATCTATCCATTAGAACCATTAAAACATTCAATCTGTGCATAGTGCTATAAAGCCACAATTTAATATTTCGAGAGGAAGCTTGTGGCCCCCACACGTAGCCCATCCGCTGCGAACATCACTAAATGCGTGTACGGAGAACGGACTACTAAAACCACCCCTTTGCTAACCTACGAAAACTGTACGAAGCGTATAGAAAACTGGGTTTGGACGGCCATCAGAACTATGGAGAACGGACGTGAGCTGAAGGCTAGAAGCAAACTAAAATCCTAAATATTTGCTGCCTTGTGCGTACTAAATCGCCAACTGTCCATAATTGTTTGTTATATAAGTGTCATTAGGACGGTCGATTTTCCCTATTCCCGACAGCATTCCGGGTATGTTTATGCGAATCTGGCCGCCCCATGAGGCACTGGTTGAATACCCCAGGGTTGCAGAATTCAAAATTCGCCAGCGAGCTAGTAAATGCATTTTACTTAGCCATTTATGAGCTTTTTCTGGTTTAGGTCAGTGGGTAAATTCGGCGGTGAGTTTTGCACGTGCGGTCGAGCCAAAATGCAATATGGCAGCAGCACCAACAAAATACAAACTAATTTTAATTTTGATGACTCTAAATGTGTTCATGATATTGTTGCCGAATATTTTAATTGAGGTTTCCGAAAGGGATGGTAGAAAGTGGCGAGTAAGTTGACGGACAGACTCTGTCTAGTATGTAGTGTGATTGATCCCGGGATAAAACCAGTGGCTAATGCGTTAGAGCACAAAGGAAACAAATTAATCCACCGAATTCAGAGAAATGCTTTATAAAATCGCATTCGTTGGGAAATTAGAGGATGTTGGTGTGGATTTCGCCGAGGTCAATACGTGATGAATGCCCGAATGTTGTCGGGGTTTGGCGGCGAAGCATTCAGTCAGCTGAAGCTATCAATAACACAGTGATGGGCTTGTCCGAAACAATTGAGAATTCAATTAAATTGATTGAAAATCTCATTGCATTTCGAATTTATTTAAATTACGAAATAGCAGCCGAAGAGAGAAAAAAAAACTTACATATATGTATGTACATATACTAAACTACAAATTTCTCCTGGACTGATACTTTAAAAGTCGTTCGCGTTATAAAATACAACTCACAGCTTATTTAATATAATACGGGCTTTGAACCGAACCGAATCGAGCCTGAAATCGGATTTGAACCCATTTATATTTAATTTGCTGAGGTATTTGTTTAAAGCAAATCGAATTACATACCATTACTAGCCGTATTCCGACACTGGTCTTTTCCTACGTCTAAATACTGCCAACAAGTCGGGCGCAACTTAATTATTCTTGGGACAAGTTGAAGATGCGGTGAAAGTCAATATGCAGGTTAGAGTGGTTAGGGAAGACTAAGTGAAAGCGGGTTCTTGGGCAGGGCTGTTGTCAATTTAAAACTTAATCGCGGATACGATTAATAGCTGCAGTACATATAATCAATATTTCATTCGTTTATTTATGCAAGTTTGGGCTCTTATAAGGGAAGGGGTGAAGGGTGGAAGAAAGGGTGGGTGGATGTTAATAGTTTTCTAATTGATTGCTTGAATTACGTCCAATATTCTCTATATGAAATGTCAATTTCATAGACGAAGTTGCCTAGAATTTTCTTAAGATTCGGTGTATTTACATTCACGAAACTAATCATATGTATGGGAGCGGGTAGAGGAGGTAAGGGAAATGTAAAATTTGTGATGCTTTCTATTTCATTTATCTTGTAAGGTGCTCGTACAAAATTTCAAATTCGTAGCTTTTAAACCGAAATCACACTTTTGTATGGGAGAGGAAAGAAGGGCGAGCGCGATCTCAAAACTTTTGACTCAATTTCGTTTCAACTGTTTTTAAAAGTTTTTATGGAAAAATATGAATATGTCCCAAAATATGAATTTTTTATGGTATGTAGTTTCGAAGATATAATCATCTGAAAAAAAACTTCAGCAAGCGTCTTTATTTTGGCTCACTCCCTCCTCCCACTTCCTCCTGATACTCCACAAAATTTATGTGATGAAGCTCACTTACCCAATTAACAATCCACCTAAAAACAAACATTCTACCTTTAACGGTCTCGGAGATATGAGTCCATATATACGGCTTACGACGTACGACCGGGACGAATTTTATTTTTTTATTTTTTGCACTTTTTGCTAAACGCGAAAAAACAAAATTTCAGAGTAGCAATTTTTTTTTCTGTGCCAATCACAATATTTTATTATTAGAATAATAAAATAAAATTTAAAACTCATAAGGGTTGTGTTTAATAATAATTACTGTTGACCGTGACTCGCACAAGGAAATCTGCTGCGGTGCTTCACTAAAATTAGAATAGTTGTACTCTATTAAAAAAAAAAAGATCTGTATCTGAAATCGAGCCTCGGACCGACCGCACGTCAGTCGAGCATTATATTCAATAAGCCACTGATAATCCTGATAAGCTTAATTTACCAAAACGTAGTCATTTGCGGTTTATGGGGAGCTTTAAACCCATTTTCGAAGGCTTAGGGTGTAATATTTTTGGGATTTGAACTTACAAGTTCCACAAAAAAGAAAACCGCAAGTCTATAGGTGCTACTGTTTGGTATGGGACTTTCTATCAAGCACTTACATATGGGCATTATTAGATAATTCAAAACTAAGCGTCCGGTTTAATTTTTGGCCTTCGTCTTAGTCTTATCAGAATATTTTCAGTTTAATACTTGCGGTACGCATTGAAATTGAAATTAATCTCAACTGTCTATGGCTAATGCAACAAAGTGAAATTTATTGGAAAAGAGAAATAATAAAAAAAAAAAAACTTAAAATAAAAATGCAACTCTATTCTAAAAGTATCTTTTTCTCTGGACGCTATGAAAAATGTTCATGCCATACAACATTCAATTTTCCCAACATCCGATACTGAAATATTTTTCCCATATCATCCACCTCCCAAAAGTAGTTCGTTTTTCAATAAAATCTCAGTTTATCCATGTTATGATGCCGATAAATTTGTTTATGATGCGATTTATCAAGATATACTCTACCCTCTAAATATGATGCCATAAACAAGCGTTCATGTCCTTATTCCAGCAGGATGGATCGTCTATATGCTTTAGCATAGTGTTTACCAAGTTTTATTTTTGTCGCTTATTGCGACGACAACTCAACTATGATGTCCTTTTATACGGCAGGAATATTATGAAAGATATCTTTCGATGGGAATAAACTGGATTTGGAGTTTACGTAGATATTCACTTGCAATTTATAAAAATGCATTTGCAGAAGGGTTTATTTCTTTTTATATGGATGGTTGGAAATATCGTATTTATTTAAATACTTTGTATATTGCAAATTTTGTGTTCAAAAATTAAGTGAAGCTGCTTATACTAATTGAGGTTAAATTTAATTTTACAACAATACGGAAATTATTATTGGAATACGAATTATAACGTGATGATTTGAATTTTCGAACTATAAGTGTAGAGGGATCTCTCTTCGCACGAAGCTGCAAGTGATTGACGCATGCGTCAAATTTCTGTTACCATTTAGTTGTTCTATATGGAATGTAACCCTTCGGATTGCGAAGAAACTTTCGTAAACCAATGCCTCCGACGCATTTTAGGGATATGCTTGTCAGATGTGATCTTCAATGACGAACTTTTGAGTACAACTGGAAAGACTAAAATAGGCACTGTGATTCAAAGGCGGAATTCGCAGTGGATCGGTTACACTTCGAGGAAACCAGAACGAGTCTTCTCTAGACTTGCTCTTGGCAATAATCTTGGCAGAAAAATAAACAAGTCCTAGCGACAATTAAGGTCGATTCTCAGGAGCGCGAATTGTGGAAGAAAACTATTTCTGTCCAATGCCTCTATAGAAGATCTTTACAGGAAATTGATTGATGGAAATTTTAGGCTCGATTTATCTGTTTTAAAAAAGATTCAGTATAAAAGCATAACAGGACTACGACCAAAAATCATATCTAGGAGTATATTTGTGCATTGGCTGAAGTGTGGGCGGCAATTTTTTCCGGGGTATTTTTCAACAGCGGCAATTGTTAACTTAGGGAATAGTTCAACGGCGTTATCCTGTTTATGAGCCAAGTGAATTTAAAGTAAATAGTGTGGTAACTTGTAGTTTCACACTTCTATCTCATTTGACCGTCGTCGCGTCGAGATAATTCATTGGTGAAAGTTTTGCACCTTCGGATCATATATCTTACCGCCATATACAAATTTTGCATAGGAGAAGGAGTGACAGCATTGAACAAATTTTTCTCACCTAATGCTAGAGTAGCCATAAAAAATATTTATACAAAATCTAAGTTCCAAAAATTGAATAGCTACTGAGAAAATTAGTCTATTTGACTTACTGAAATTGTGCAGTTCGTATGTTAGGTGGTAGAAGGAGTGGGGGTTTTCAGTAATTTTGGGAAAATTCTATAACCACCATGCAATTGATATATTTCAAATTTCAGATTAGTAACAGTCACACTTTTCTAGAAAATCGAATTTTTGTAAAGTTGTTAAATTGTGTCATATTGTATGCGAAGGGGTAAAAGGAGTTCAGCTAATTGTCCAATTTTTTTCTGTCCTTCTAATAACTCTAAATAAATACTGAGTACTGAGTAGATTGATTTATATACATGATAGTTTTTCAAGAAAATCTCCAGTTTGTATGGGAGGTGCCGGAAGTAACACATTCGAATAATTCTTATACCGTAGATTGAAACCAAGCTAGGGTGTAGCCTAGTGGGTAGCCTGTTGTCTTGTACTGCGAAGGTCGTGAGTTCAAATCCCGGTCAGTGCAATATATAATTCCGGCACATTGCCTGCTTGGATATATCTTGGTCGCCTCAATCTACGAAAATGAAAAAAATCGTAGAAAGAGGGTTGTGCGAAGGGCTAACAACCCTTCCACAATAAGTAATGAAAAATGTTAAGGAACCTGAATATCAGGAGGCCAACTTCCGATTTGGGCTGTAGCGCCATTGTAGAAGAAGGAGAAGATTGAATCCATCGCAAACTACAGTGGGCTGGCCATGTAAAGCAAATGGAAGACAAAATAATCCCCAAACATGCTCTTAAAGGCAAAGCGAGTGGTAACCCGCCAGTAGGCAAACCGCACAAGCGATGGGAAGACTCGATTGATGAAGACAGCAAAGCCATTTTAAATAAACTGCCAACAAGTTGGGCGAAACTTTATTATTCTTGGGACATGTTGCGGATGAGTGGAAAGTCAATATGCAGGTTAGAGTGGCTAGGGAAGACTAAGTGAAAGGGAGTTCTTGGTCAGGGCTGTTGTCTATTTAAGAATATTTCATTTGTTTCTGCAAGTTTGGGTTTTTATGAGGGGAGGAGGAGCAGTAATAGTAAGAGTGGGTGGATGTTAATAGCTTTTTAATTAATTGCTTGAATCACGTCCAATATTCTCTGTATAGAATGTGTTTCATAGACGAAGTTGCATAGAATTTTCATAAAATTCGGTGTATTTTACATTCACGAAACCGAACATTTGTATGGGAGGGGTAGAGAACGTAAGGGAATCGTAAATTTTGATATGTAGTTTTATTTCGCTTCTCTTTTAAGGTGCTTGAATAAAATTTCAAGTTCATAGCTTTTAGTTTGATTTAATGAAATTGGTCGAAATCATAGTTTTGTTTGGCAGGGGGTAGAAGGGCAAGCGCGAATTCAAAACTTTTAAAGGATCTTCATTTGAATTATTTTTATAAGCTTCTATGCAAAATTTGAAATTGATAGCTTTTAAGAGTTAGCTGATAACTTATTTCAAAAAAAATGCTAATTTTGTATGGGAGGGGTAGAGGAGGTAGAGGAATCGTAAGACTTGTGATGCAATTTTCTTTCTTTTCAGTTGTAAGGTGCTCGTACAAAATTTCAAGTTCGTAACTTTCAATTTGTTTGTTATTAGTTGATTTAATGAAATTGGTCGAAATCATACTTTTGTATGGGAGGGGGTAGAAGGGCAAGCGCGATTTCAAAACTTTTAACGTAATTTCATTTCAATTATTTTTGTAAGTTTTTGTACAAAATTTCAAATTGATAGCTTTTAATAGTTAGGTGATAATTGATTTCTTGAAAATGGTCGAAAAAATAATTTTGTATGGGAGCGGCTAGAAGTTTTAAAGATTTTGAACCAGTTAATAATTCATTCTTTTATGGATTTTTTTTAAATGCATTTTGCAAATTTTCAAGTTTCTACCTTAGAATTTCATTCAAAAATTTTCAGCTTATGTGTTTTTTCATTTCACATGAAACACCTTGTGCACGTTAGACCAGAGGGGTCGGTGCATAACGATTGCAAAATTTTTATTATTTTTTATGTATGTACAGTAAATAGATATATTGACGTGCAAAATTTAAACTTTGTATCTTTTACCAGAGCACTAAAAAAATTACTCAAAATTTTTAACATTTTTGCTTTCCACCTCCCTCCTCTTACACCCCCCCCCCACTTAATTTTTTCGCCAAAATTAAAAATTATATAGTTCTACGATCTGACAAATTTTTGATTTGATATCTGTTCTCAATTTTGAGATATAATAGTTTGAAGTTTTGGAAAGTTCAATGCTCCCCATTTTCCCCCACTACTATTTTGTCACAATATTATATTTTTTTCGTATTTCTTTAGTATAGCTTAATATAAGTACCAAGTTTCAATTGCATACCTCAACAAATAGCCAAGATATTGATTTTTAAAAGTTTTTCCTTGCACTCCCCCTGACCCTCCCCCTTACAATAATTAGCCTGTATGTAAGCTGAATCCAGTGAATCTGTATGCCACCTAGATGGTCTAAAAATATAAATTTTTTATGCTAATTAATTTCTAAGATATAATCATTTGAAAAAAAAATTCGGCCGACAATTGGTTTTTAGCCCCCCTTTTTGCACCCCAATGGATAAAAAAATTAAATTAATTTTAAAAGTTGTACCACAAACCCTTTTATATGTATATTGATTTTTAGCTTCCTAGCTGTAACCATGTTTGAGATATTTGAATTCTTAGTTTTCGGTTTAAGTGCTTCCCCCGCCACCCCCTGAACCCTTACACCCCCCAAAATGAGTGTCCTTCTGAGATCCGCAACTATCTGCAATCCTTCCAAAAATGAACTTTCTATCTTGAAGGGTTTGGGAGTTAATGTGTTCTGAGCGTACACACCGGCGTACGGCGTACGGCGGACGGCGTACAGACAGAAGGATTTTTTTTTTGCATTTTTAGGCTATTTTAGTCATGAAAATTATTATTAAAATAATAAAGTAAAATTATTAGCTGGCGGACGCGGTCTTTGGATCGAGACGAATGAAGGCGACAACTTTAGGAGGCCAGGACTCGATGTGGGCTGTCGCGCCATTGATGATGATGATGACGATGATTAAAACCATCAAAAAAATAATTTATTTACTCATGGATAGAAAAGTAGATCGAATAACCAACAAAAAGTTTAAAGCAATACTCTATCTACCAAATACCCATTCTTCCAAAACATTGAATTATTCTTAAAGTTTTCATCTTTCAATTCTAACCCTCGTAAAATTCAAGAAAATCCCGACCACTTTAATGCGTACTTTACCCTTTAAATCTCGATAGCTTTTCTGAATGAAGAAAAATCCATTTCTTGAGCTCACAGAACAAAACCATAACACACGATACACAAATCCCCTACACCCAAGCCAGCGCAGAGACATGTGGCCGTGCATTTAAATATTCACAAGAGGATTCCACAATCGAGATCCGCTCTAGACGATAAGGAAACCGAATCAGTCTCATCCCATCTATTGACAGTGCTGCCAGCTAGCTATACTGAACCCGTCCACTATCTAAGTAGAAAACGACCACCGAGCAGCACCTTAAACTTTCCACCCATATCTTTCACCTGAGCTTAACTGCTTTTCAAATTAAAAGTGCATGAAGAAGCGCACACCAGCAGGCTAAAGAAAACGAAACGGAGGATCTCGAGGAACCGCAAAAGATATGAAAAGCAGTTGCACAGCCGAACCTTTTGTGTGTCGATAAGGTAAGGCATATCCAACATGCCTATGTATTTATGAGCATCGGGATAGGTGAAGTAGTTTACATTTTTCCCATGCCAGATAGTCAGACAGGCGCGATTCTTCTGTCGGGTGGAAAAAAAACGGGCAGGACATCAAGAAAAGAATGTTCCGGTTCGTCGTTCCATGGTAGCTTCCCTTTTCATCGTGCAGCAGGGTGTAAATATTTACAGAAAAAGGTCAATGGCATTCTTGGAACTACCTATAGGTTGTATAGTGTCGAAGAATATGGCTTAGAATCCTGTCGATAGGCTAAACTCTACTCACCTGCCGATGTAAATGACAGATAGCTTCCAGTGTAAGGCCTTTATGACTTTTTGTTTTATGGATCTCTTGAATAGGATGCTTTTGTGATTGACATCCGCTTATCGTTTCAAGGATGTTGTTATGACTGGCGGCAGTAAATACTCGTTGTTGGGATCCGATAAGCGCTGCAGGTGAGCATCTTTTATTGTTTCCTCGTCATAAATGGATGGAAGAAAATAGAGAAGTTGATTTTTTATTCAGTAACTTAATGGGAGCATTTGAAGATGCAAATATTGCATATAATACAATATTAGGGCGCATTCAAATTTACATTCGAACAATACTTCGAGTAGGATATAATTAACATTTAAAATAATACGCTTGAGTGGAAAGAAAATTATCAATGATAAGGGTAAAATTTGAGAAAATAATAATAATGCGATTTCATGACCTACTGACTCGGATTTTAGATTTTACAAAAAACAAAAAAAATAGAAACTCTTCTTCTATCACAATATCTAGCTAACTGAAAAAAAACCAAAACCATAACAGAGCTACGATACTCTAGATGAAATAGAATTTTTTTGTGACGCCAAGAAATTTTGTATGGGGTGTTAGAAGGGGTGATTGAACCAATTTTTTCCCCATCATGCTAAGGTAGCTATAAAAATGTTTTATACAAAATGCTTACTCCAATAGCAATAGGAGCTGAGAAAATTAGTGTGCTAGATTTAGTGAAAATGTACAGTTTGTATGGGAGGTGGTAGAAAGAGTGGGGGGATTTTAGTGATTTTTTCCGAAATAACTAAGAATATCATAAGATTGACATCTCTTAAATTTTAGACTAGTAACATCCATACTTTTCAAGAAAATAGATTTTTTGTGAAGTTGTGAAACTGTGTCATATTGTATGGGAGGGGGTAGAAGCAGAAAAGCTAATCAAATATTTTTTTCTGATCTTAGTGATAATGCTAAATAAGTATTTATTACAAAATGTGAGCTCGATAAATGTTATATGTTCTGAGAAAATCGACTTTGAGCATTTCATGAAAAAGTGTAGTTTGTATGGGAGAGGGTTGAAAAAGAGGAAGGACGCAAATAATTTGTATACTGTAGATTGAAATTATTATGAAAGTAATATATCCCGAAATTAAGACTAATAGCTTTTATACTTTTCGAGCAAATCCATTTATTGTGGAATTGCGAAATTGTGTCATTTTGTATGGGAGGGGGTAGAAGGGGTGAAGCTAATCGTTTAATTTTTTTTGGCCTTACTAACAATTTTAAATAAATATTTAGTGCATAATTTCAGCTCGCTAAATTTGATGCGCACTGAGTAAATTGGCTTAGAGTAATTCATGACAAGTACAGTTTGTATGGGAGGTGGTAGAAGGACGCATAATTTTTATACGGTAGATTGATATTATCATAAAAGTAATATATTCGAAATTTCAGGTTAAAAGCTTTTATTCTTTTCGAGCAAATCCGTTTATTGTCAAATTGCGCATTTGTGTCATTTTGTATGGGAGGGGGTAGAAGGGATGAAGCGATTTGGCCCGTTCACGAACTTGACCTTACTTTTTTATCAAAAACGACGTGTACGACATTTGAGCTTTCTAGCTCAACGCGTTCTCAAGCTAGAGAGCGAACGGACGGACGGACAGACGGACAGACGGACAGACGGACAGACAGGCGGACGGACGGACGGACGGACGGAGAGACGGACAGACGGACATCCGGTTTTGAGATTTCTGAGTGATAATAATAACTTCTGTATCATTCATTTTTTTCTCCGAGCCTTATTTCTTGGCGTTACAAACTTTAGAGCAAACTTATAATTCTCTCAGATTCCATCTAGAGTATAATTATTGGTTATTTTAGAGAGAGACCTGACCTATATGCATTGGCTCTCCGCTCTAGTGGAGTCTTTAGGAAAACTCTGCTCTATAAGTTTCAGTATGGTTTCCGAAAGGTTCAGTAATATTAAAGCTCTTCTTCCGTATTGTGAGCTCCAAGAGGCAACCCTTCGGTAATAAATGCTTGTGAATTTCATTTTTACGCTGATCAAGTTCAACTTTTCATAACAAGAGATCCTGCTGACATGATAGACATTATTCAAAACTTAAACGACGATCTATCGCGTGTGGTTTCAATTGACATGTTTTAGGTAAAACATGAACCATGTTCATCTATTCACTAGCGCTAGCAGTTCCAGAAGGATGCTCATCACTAGAAAAATATTAAATCGAGTACGTTAAAATGAAACTAACTAATTTTACTTTATTATTTTAATAATAAAGTATTGTGATCGACTTGAAAAAAAAAATTTACTACCCTGAAATTTTGTTTTTTCGCGTTTCATGACTAAAATAGCCTAAAAATGCAAAATGCATTGTAGATAGTTGCGGGTCTCAGGCGGACACCCATTTTCGGGGATGTACGGATTCAGGGGGAGGCGGGGGGAGCACTTAAACCGAAAACTAAGAATTTAAATATCTCAAACATGGTTACAGCTAGGAAGCTAAAAATCGATATACATATAAAAGGGTTTGTGGGACAACTTTTAAAATTAATTTAATTTTTTTATCCAATGGGGTGCAAAAAGGGGGGGCTAAAAACCAATTGTCGGCCGAATTTTTTTTTTTTTTCAAATGATTATATCTTCGAAATTACTTAGCATAAGAAATTTATATTTTTAGACCATTAAGGTGGCATATAGATCCGCTGGAATTAGGTTACGTAGAAACTAATTATTGTAAAGGGGAGGGTCAAGGGGGGGAGCAAAGAAAAACCCTTAAAAATCATTAACTCGGCTTTTTGTTGAGCTATGTAATTGAAACTTGGTACTTATATCTAGCTATACTAGAGAAAAACGAAAAAATTATAACATTTGGACAAAATAGTAGTGGGGGAAAATGGGGAGCATTGCACTTTCCAAAATTGCAAAATATTATATCTCAAAACTGAGTGTAGATATCAAATTCAAATTTTGTCAAATTGTAGAACTACATAGTTTTCAAGTTATGGTTCTATAGTTCTATGAGGGTCAATGTGTGGAACATCAATTTTTCAGCTGGTTTGCTGTGATGATGTCAAGTAGTCGGATTGAATAGGCGCATCCTTTACATAATTATTTTCAAAGAAAGTTGCAAATAGATTGCAACAGGCTGTGGAATTAGTTGCTTTTATGTCACCTAAATTAACTTCCTGTGGAATTTTATTACTTATCTTTAGACTTTTGGTGTAGGAATAGAAGTATTTAAGATCCTTCTTCAATATTTGAAATATACCTACCGATCATAGGCCGATTTCATCAGACGTTTAGTCACTTTCAAAAATAAGAAAAGCTATCTCTTAAATTCTTTAATTTATAACTCATGTGTCCTTTTTCATTAGACGATGCGTTTTAGTTTTGGCCTTTAACGCAAATAAAGTTTGTGATAAAAGCCAAGCAGAATACTTCACATGTTTAATCTTTTTTAAAGGCACATGAATACTGATTGAACGATTAATTAAATCCTCCTGATATTTAAAGGAGTCCATAGTGTTTAAAATATTCAGTACATTAAAATTTTGATCACTAACAAAATTTCAAAACTGCTGATTTTAACACATTAAAATCAGCATTTTTGAAATTCCATTTTAATGAAACTTCTTCTGGCATGTAAGTAGTTTTATATAATTGAATGTCATTTTCTGGTTGGGTATGATTACTGTCGGGACTTGCGAGACTTTTCAAGCTTTTGCTTATTGGAATATGTTGAATAATAAAAGTAAAATATTGAAATATTGAAGTCTCCCAGATATTACAAAGGGTGGTCCAACCATAATGCACGATGTTAATAGTCACACCTTAACGTCAAGTTTTTCGCCCATCTTAATTTGACATTTCTTTGTTTCAGTGTTTGACAAATTTAACCATGGAGAGGTACACAATTGGGCAGTGCGTTAAGGTTGTTGAAGCCTTTTACGAAAATGGGCGTTCAAATCAAAATGCATTTTGTGCACTTCGTGATTATTTTGGTCAGCATAATCGACCAAATGTGTCCACAATCGGGAGAATTGTCAGCAAATTTCAGCAAATCGGGTCTGTAGGAAATGTGAACTCACCTGTGCATGCTCGCCCAGTTCGTTCTCCGGAAAATATTGCTGTTGTTCGCGATAGTGTGGCAGAAAAGCCGTCAACCTCGACTCGTCTCCGTGCCCAACTATTGAACATCTCACGAACATCACTAATGCGAATTTTGAATAAAGATTTAAATTTACACGCTTACAAGGTTTAATTGACTCAAGAGCTGAAACCTACTGACCATTTCAAGCGTCGGCAATACGCCAAATGGTTGGTTGAACAGACAGAAGTGAATGGTGACTTTACAAATAAAATCATCTTCAGCGACGAGGCACACTTTCACCTCAGTGGATTCGTTAACAAGCAGAATTGCAGCATTTGGGCAAATGAGAATCCACGAGTGATTGTTGAAAAGCCGATGCATCCACAAAGAGTGACTGTTTGGTGCGGTTTAAGGGCTGGCGGCGTCATCGGGCCGTACTTCTTCGAAAACGAGGACGGCCAAGCAGTTACCGTGAATGGTGTTCGCTATCACGAGATGATAACGAACTTCTTGTGGCCAGAAATTGAGGATATGAACCTGGACGATATGTGGTTCTAACAGGATGGTGCCACTTGCCACACAGCCAACGAAACAATGGCTCTTTTGCGCGAGAAATTCAATGACCGTGTTATCTCACGTTGTGGCGATGTTAATTGGCCGCCACGATCATGTGATTTGACACAGTTGGACTTCTTTCTCTGGGGATATTTAAAAGAAAAAGTGTTCGTCAATAAGCCAAGAACAATTCAAGAGCTAAAGGATGAGATAATTCAGCACATTAACGACATTGAACCTCAATTATGTCTCAGAGTCATTGAAAATATGGACCATCGGATAGAAGTATGCCACCGTAGCCGTGGCGAGCATTTGGGCAACATTTTGTTTCATAGATCCTTCTATCATAATAAAAAATATTGAGAAAATTCTCTGAAAACTTTTTGTGTTATTTACAATTAATATCGTGCGTTTTGGTTGGACCACCCTTTACCTCCGAATTTGGGGATATTTTATGTTGAACCAACGCTAGATTATCTTAAACAAGCTTGCATCTAGCTGCAGAAGTATATGGACTACGATACAGGTAGCATATTTATAAACTTTTATTCTTAAGTTTAAGGGATAACCAAAGTTCCTCATGAATAGTCTCAAAATCAAATTCTCTTTTACAGGATATCTCCTGTTTTATTCCCACGAGAATACCACCATCATCTTCTTTTCCTGGAGCAATTGGATCTCTATCTTTCCTAAAAACTTGGTAGCGCTCGTCAATGAATTCGGAAGTCTCGATAGATATATTAAGGAATGTCTCTGTAATGCATAGAATATCGAAATCTGAAAGAATCATTTAATTTCATCAGTTTTTGCGTGCATTCCTCGAATGTGTTGGTAATAGCCATTACTATCATGATGTAATAACTGGAAATTACTATTAACCTATTTTACAATGCCTGAAAATCTAAGAAAATGCCTCTTATTTTGCAATTTTGTGTTAAAATAATAAATTTTCCAATGGCAGTCACTTTAAAATACTACGACGACACCATGTAAAATCTACCTGCTCCGAAAATAAATTTCATTATATCAACCAATAATTTTCAATCATTTTTTTTTACAGACTTAACAAACAAACCTGAAATTTCTCCCAGACATAATAAATTCCATTTGACAATCTTCCAGGAAATTATTTTATTTTATAGTATCCGGATGACTGGAGTTCCAAACCACCCTTACTATCAGGTTCTTCCGCTCCTCCGAGTTCACCGCCAAACCTTTGCTACACCTTCGACGACAGTGTTCTTAATTTACACCCGAACTACCTATCGTTTCCGGCAGATGCATTTGCCATCAAAACCGCAGCACATTTTGGAGTGTTCACGTCTAAGTGTACGCTGCAAAGTAAATTGCACCTACTACCAACATTTAATCGCCTTATAGTCCTGCGAGTCCCTATGGCTAGCATATGTTAAAATTGCAACTGAATGAAGATGAAGGCGGATATCTCTACCCGTTCAGGCTGCAAGGTAAAGGCAATATGGCGAAAGTTTTTCCCCGGACAACACCTACACCCCAGACTGGGGTCTGGCTGGTTAGGGGGATGTTGTCGTCGTGTTTGCCTTCTTGTGGAATCATAAGTTTGTCATAAGGTACAAGAGGGGTATTCACGTGGGAAGACCTCGAAAAGAGCAAGTTGGGCTTGAAGAGGAGATAGTTTAGGAATATCGAGGGTGAGCGTAAGAGCTAAAAAGGAGTTCGTTCATATATACCAGGTTGATAGTATAGTTGGGAACCCTATATACCGTTCTATAATACTGCATTTACCGTAACGATGTCATTGTAATACGAGAGCATACTGAGCGGATCATTTCCCGGCGGATGCATTCGCAACAGCAACAGACAACACTGTAAATTAAGTTTTTGATACTTTGCCAAACTTCATTTTCATACGGCTTACTTGTGTCTTTTGTTGTGTTACATCTGCTGGCTTATAGGACTGTGCTTTTTACCCATTTAACATTGTCAAGTGAAATGAATTATTTTAACATTAGTACAGCTAATGCGATTTTTATTTCTTGGTGGTATTTTGAATTTTCGGAACAGACATGTAACATAATATGTTTCGGTAGAAAATCGACGATAATTAAAGTCATTGTGCTCGTACATAAAGTGATTAATTGTCATGCGAGTTAAAGGATAAAAAACGACCACTAGCGCTACGTAAGACTACTATACCCAGGAATATTACAGGAAATTAAAACTTTGTTATCAATTTGACATTTTTCAAACTTTCACTTTTGCATTCGATAATGAAACTATTATGTAATTCCCATTTCACCTCGTATCAATGTTTGTATTAAATCCTTATCTGAAATAATAAGATCGATCGATTGCTTTGAAGTTCTCGATAGGGACTTCGAATGTACCTAGTCAACTCATAAATATTGGTACACAGAAAAATCGACGCCAAATGAAAACGAATTAATATTTTTCAAAACTTTATTTTTCTTTTTAGGTTATTCAATTGCTATAAATCTTAGAACAACTTTTTCGAAATGACTTCCATTTACCTTCCAGCACGACTTGAGACGATCTGGCCACTCATCAATCGCGAGACGCACTTCATGTATGGGGAAATTGTCCACTGCACGGACGAGGGCTCGCTTCAACGACTTAATATTTGGGTGTCGAGTAGAGCAAGCCATGCCCTCTAATACGGACCACAACTTGTAATCCAACGGGTTGAGGTCTGGACTACCAGCTGGCCAATCATCCGTTGATATGAAGTCCGGAACGTTGTTTTTGAGCCACAGTTGAGTCGTTTTTGCCTTGTGAGCTGGAGCAGAGTCTTGCTGGAAAGTCCACGGCTTGTTGGCGAAAATTGATTGGTTGAGAGGCTTTACAATGGGTTCCAAGACGGTCGATTGATATACTTTGGCCGATGTTTTCACTCTTTTCTCGCAAAAATGGAGCTTGGTAACGCCATCGTAGCTCACTCCCCACCATACCATTACAGACGCGGGATGGTGGCCTCTTTGGACCCTCGGGATGAGTTGGGATGCTTCTCTGGATGACTGAGCATACACACGGTCGTTCTGTTTATTGAACGATTCTTCTACGGTGAAGATTTTCTCGTCAGTAAACAGAAGTTGTCTGTGAGCGTACTTCGCGTACCGGCTGCGTAACGCTTTCGATTTTCGCTTGCATTTTTCCTTCAATGCGGCTGTGAGCAGGTGTCCAGTGTGTCGCTTGTACGCGCTGCGTCCCAAATCTTCTTTGATAATGCGAGACATGGATTTTTGCGAAATTTGCATTTCCCGCGACAAGATTTTCTGTTTTCGCAGCGGTCGATTCGTTTCTTCGCGGCCTTGATCGCTTTCGGAGTTCTCACAGTGCGCGGACGGCCGGATCTTTGACGGTCTTGTACTCCACCAGTATCCTCAAACAACTTCACAGCACGATACACAAAATTGCGAGTGATTCCAAGCGGTCGCAACGTCCGAAAGATATCGCCTTTTTCTATGTTGCATTTTAGTAGGCCAACTACAACAATACAATTTTCGATGTCGCCCCATTCCATGATTGTAAACAATTGATGCCAAAAACTTTTTACGTGGCAATGAAGCAGAAATGTCAACTGTCAAATCGCAGTCAAGACGAAATGGATGCGCCCAATATTACATTCGGATTGAATGCGTTTAGTTGTGTACCAATATATATGACTTGACTAGGTAAACCGCGATAAATAGTGAAAATGGAAAAATTTTCATTATTTTTGATTGGTTTTGTATTTTAATTTAGTGTATATATTTAAATATGTATATTAGTAAAAACACCACCGCGAAATAGCTGTGGACCAAAAACTCTGAGCTATACCTGTGCTGCTTCGAATAAATTGACATCAGCAAATAAACTAACAATAAATAAAATTAATAAAATCGAAAAATATGACACTATTTGGATAACAAAGTAACAAATAAGCACATGCAAGATCTATACATCTATACATATAAATATAATTGTAGTGTCTGTCTGTTATTTGCTTATAAATAGCTATAAGTTAGTTTTTTTTTTAACAATAATTAAGCATAAAAACACGTTTTTCAAATTGTTTTCTGTTTGTCTGTCAGTTCGGCCGTCTTTCACGCACAAATAGCTGAACCGATTCTAATGAAACTTGCACAGTTTGTTAGGTATGCTCTGAGATGTAATTTGCTTTTGATCTCATTTCACTCCCATCACGCCTTCTACCCCCACGCATGCAAAGTGATTCATTTTCAAAAAAATGTAATAATAAAATTTTCTTGGAAACTATTAAAGCAATTGGATCATGGGCTTATCACCCGTGATCTTAAATAACAAGTCCTGGCAACAACCTAAGGCCGGTGCTCAGGATTGCTCCTTGTAGAAGAGAGTAAGCCATTGTCAAAACACCATTATATCCAGAAAAGTGTCTAACTATTGCCCGATTTAATTCGACTTAAATTTTGATTGCTATAAGAGATTTCATCACATTAATCTACTTCCATTAAGATATCTTAATCATAACACATCATAGTATAAAAATAAATCAATAATTGCATTCCAACCAGAAACTGGATTTTGGATTTTGGGTTTGTGCTAAGCTCTAAACTTCAAAAGTAGCTACAAAGAGATAAATCCTTAGTTGTGTGTTTGAATTTCATTTTCGGCACTTTGAAACAAATTATCAAAATATGGTTCATAATTTTGTTGTTGCTCGAACGACATTATTTTCCTCTCCAACAACGTCTTAAATTTTAATTATGATCTTTATGCTTATATCTCCATCATGAATGTTTAATTGTGTCGCCCAAGAAAAGAACCAATCCGTTTCTAAGCCTAATGTCAATTTCAATTTTATTCTCATACGAAAATAAAATAAAGTCCCGAAAATCCTTGCCAGTCAAAAACATCAAAAGACTTCATAAATATTTCACGAAAAGGATCTTGGCCGTTGTCGCCATATGCTTCGTTCTGCGCTAATGCTAATCTAAACCGACGTAACTAAGCGGTCTGAAAAATGTTTAAGAACATCGTGAATTTTTTATGCAAGCCGTAATGGATCCAGGACCTTTCAAGATATTTAGTAGAAAATTTTTGCTTTTTTGCGCTCGTTCTTATCCCTTCGCTACTAGTTCGGTTTTTCTAGTGATACTGCTGCTGCTGTTTTCGCCCATGGGATTAAATGCGATATTCAGCTATAGGAGCAGCAGTTTCATCCTGATTTCATGGGAAAATTTTCCAATTATACTCCACGAATCTCATTAATACCAAGGAGTCTAATTTCTGCTAAGAATAAGAAACTTTTCGTTGAAATAAACGACAACATCACGGTACACTAATTATTGGGGAGGTAGGGTAGCTGAAAAATGGACAATCCACGATGTATAAAACTACAGACAATGTGAAATAAATGAAGGGACAAAGCTGTACGTAAACGTAGCATATTCATTTTAGTTTTTTTTTCCAGGACATTAAGTCTGCAGAACTTGCAACAAGCCCGAAATCGTCTGCAAAGGAACTATTACGATGTGCTCAAGGGGAAAATGCAGAAGACTCTATTTCAAAATTTATGCTTATTATCGTTTGTGTAGGTGGCTTTTGTATTGCTTTCGAGTCCTTTTATCTTTACCGAAATTCTTTACTTGAACTTTCTTTACATTTTATGATCTTCTTGCTTTACTATTATTTTTTTTCTTTATTATTCTCTAGATCAAATCTAAGAGTACATTATGTTTGCCTTACCGTTTTTAACGCTAATAAATAATGCTTGCACAGAGTCGCCAAGGGTACAGAAATATTTGTTGTCGCTCAAAAACCTCGATTCCGAGTGAACGTCTGTCCATCTGTCCATCTGTCCGTCTGTCTACAACATAACCCTCGAAAGCTTTGACCTATCGTGTGTAACGGAAAGAGCTCTGGAGGACGTGGGAACGGCGTATGCCGTTGGTTATCCTTGCAGAATTCCTTCCGCCAACAGATTATAGCGGTTTATTCCTCGGCTTGGAGCGCGATTTTTGCCGGCTAGCTAGGAACGTGGGGGTGGGAATACCGAGGAATCATTTTTGCCGCTCTCGTAACGCGCTACACATATGAACATACGACTGACCATCTGTCGAACTCACATTCCTCTCCTCTTCAGCCTGACGAACCGAAAAACGACCGGGATTATGCTCGGATCACCATGAGGGGCTCATTCTGCGGAGCCCCAGGAGTGAACCCCCTACTCAGTCTGCATAATTTTTTTTTTTCTTTCACGATTTCCTAAGGACACAGACAAAAAAAAAACCGCGAAACGAAAACCAAGCTAATTATTTTTTTTGAATATCGCGGAGTTCACACCTGTGAAAACAATCACAAAGGCTCTTCACACAAAAGAAAATATATATATACAATAAAATTTAAAGTACAATTCAATTTATTAATAACTAATGTCTTTTTTTTTTTTCTTTTTTTTAATATAAAAAAAACCTGATTTGGGGGCCCCTTTTCTGATGAGAAGCGTCGTCCCTCGGCTAAACGCTGCACGGAGAATTCGGTTCCTTTGTTCGGGAGGTGCTGCGGCTGCTCGAATCTTCAGTTCTTGCACTTAACACTTTTCTTGTTTTTTTTTTCTGTTTTTTTTTACTTTAAATTTTTTTTTTAATTTTTCCACTGACTAAACACTGTGCTAACTCGCACACTTGTAATTCATTCTTTTTCTAGATCAAAAAAAAAAAACATCACTCCGGGTTTTAAATTTAACCGCCTTCCTCTGGGCCACTTCCAAAAGCTAAACCCGATTTTTTTTCTCGTTTGCCTCAAGTAACTTCGCAACAGTATTTTTTTTCCGATCAACTTGTTTTTTTTTTTTTTTTTATGTTTTGCCAACAGATGTCGTTGACGTCGTTTGATAGTTTTGTGTTTTTTTTTTTTTATATAATATTATTATTTATTATTTATTTATTATTATTATTATTATTTTTACAAATTGAGGTAATTAACTTTGTTACAGGTGCAAACTCTTTTTGAAGAACAAAAGTGAGAAACTAGTAGTAAGTAAGAAAATAAAGATGAGAATAAAAATGTTGCCTCAAGAAATCGAAAAAAAGAAAAAATTTTTTTTTTTTTTTTTAAGTAAGACAAATATTCCACATTGCAACAATCGTGGGGACGACCTCGACCCAGGACGAAATGGTCTCATGCTCTAAGCCGGGCAATTTTACGTGCGAGGGTTAAAAGAAATAATAACTATAATGAACGAAAAAAAAATTTAATATTTACATGATAATATCATAAGAAGAGTAAACTAAATGTAGACATAAATAACTATAGTCTCTAGAGTTATTAGGTTTTAATATCCTTGCAATGAAATATTCCTACTCGTTGTCCATTGTTATCTTCCAATTCGTATGATACGTTTCCTATCCGTCTCCGTACACGGACTTTATTATATTTGGGAGCTAATTTAGCGGAAAACTTATTAACCGCGTCACTTTGGGAATAGTTACGTACATATACAATTTGACCAACTGAGAATTCGCGGTCTCGACTACGAAGATTATAAGTGTGCGCGCTTCTCTTATACGCTTGGTCTAGGTGGGTCTTCACTGCTTCTTGTATCAGACGCATTCGATCAATATGAGATTTGAACTGAATATCAGCATCTGACAAACAGCTCAAGTTACGCAACAACTTGTAATCTGAACCATGTGAAATATAGTTGTATCCAAACATGAGGAAGTGTGGAGGGAATTTCGTCGACTCATGAGTTGTATTTCGCACTGCAGCTAAAATCTGGGGTAAGTTCTCATCCCATAAACGATGATCACTGCCGAGATAAGCTCTAATACCAACTAGTATAGATTGATTAACTCGCTCTGAGGCATTAGATTGTGGTGAATAAATAGGAGAGAAACAATGTTGAACTCCATAGCCTTGCAAGAATTCAGAAAATGATTTGGAAGTAAACTGAGAACCATTATCAGAATGTATCAATTCGGGTACTCCATACACCAAAAACACTTCCGTTTCCAAGAAATGTATGACTTTCTTAGCAGTTGCTTCAGAAAATGACTTAAGCCACACAAATTTGGAGAAATGATCAAGGACAATGAAAATGTACCGATTTCCACTTCGGGATCTAGGATATGGGCCTAAAAAGTCTATATAAAGGCGTTGCATGGGTCGCTCGGTTTCTGGCTTGTTGCCCATAGGAGGTTTCATAATACGGTTAGGAGGCTTTATCATTTTGCAAGTCTCGCAACGACCAACGTATTGACTCACTTGATGATGAAGTTTTGGCCAGTAGTAATAGCGTTTAAGCAACTCTACTGTCTTGGCTACTCCACAATGTGCTGATGTAGGAGGAGAGTGTGTATCGGCGATTACTGATTCCGTTAATGAAGAAGGAACCCAAAGCTTGGCTTCAGGTATATCTTTAAGCCAGGATGTTTCTGAGTTCCCTTGTATTATGTAGATCTTAGAATCAATTACACGCAAATTCTCAAATCTGTCAGGTTCTTTGAGAATTTCCTGCACTTTCTCCACATAGTCAGGATCTTTGAAGGCTGCTGAATTAACATCTATGATAATCGCCGAGACATTGGCCAAGTCTGAACTAAAAACACGCGATAAGGCATCAGGTACGACATTTTGCGTGCCCTTTCGGTATTCGATATGGAACCTGAATGCTTGAAGTTTCAAGCTCCAGCGCGCTAACCTTCCTGATAAATCTTTCTGCTCCATCAACCATTTTAGACTGGCGTGATCTGTTATAATTGTGAACTCCAGACCCTCAATGTATGCTCTAAATCGCTTAACGCTTTGCACAGCAGCTAAACACTCTAATTCAGTGACACTATAATTTTTCTGTGCGGCATTGAGTTTGGATGACATATAAGCGATAGGGTGTTCTTCACCTGCTTCAGATTTTTGGAAGAGAACGCTTCCAATTCCGGTCGCACTAGCATCACATTGTATGAAAAATGGCTTGGAAAAATCGGGATTCACTAAAACCGGTGCGGAAGTCAGAAGCGTTTTAACATTTTCGAAGGCAACATTAGCCGCATCATTCCATTGAAAAACTCGCTTACCTTTCAATAAATCAGTGAGTGCGGAAGCAACAGACGCAAAATTTGGAATGAATCGCCTGTACCAGCCCGCCATACCCATAAATCTCCGCACGTCCTTAGCAGATTTGGGGACTGGATATGTCGTGATGCCGGAGATTTTCTCTGGATCCGTTTTTAGTATTCCGTCACCAACCACATAGCCCAGATATCTGATCTCTTTCATCAAGAATTTGCTTTTCTCGATGTTTATCGTGAGATTTGCAGCTATTAAAAGACTGGAAACCTGACGTAGAAGGTCGAGATGTTCTTCGAAACTACTTGATGTTATAAGCAAATCGTCGAGATAAACAAATATCCGGTCATGCAGCTGATGCGGAATCACTTTGTGCATCAAACGACACATGGTCTGCGGGGCATTGCAGAGACCAAAAGGCATGACAGTGAACTGGTACAAAGGACGACCAGGTACCGTAAAAGCAGTCTTGTCGCGCGAAGCAGGATCAAGGGGAATTTGCCAGAAAGCATCCTTTAAATCCAAACTTGTGATGAATCTGGTTGCTTGCAGTCGGGCTAACAGACCATCGATGAGGGGTAAAGGGTACGCATCCTTGATCGTGACCTCATTTAGACGGCGGGCATCTAAGCATAGACGAGCCTTGCCATTTGCTTTCCGTACAATTGTGACAGGCGAACACCAAGAGCTGTTACTTTCTTCTATGACGCCCAGTTCTAACATCCGATCTAGTTCATCGTACAGCGATTTCTGTACGGCAGGAGAAACGGCATAGTGTCTTTGCTTCAAAGGTTTAGCTGAACCTACATCGATAGTGTGGCTGAGTAAGGTAGTTTTACCCAAACCGCACTCATTAAACGAAGGAAAGCTTTGAATAACAGTTGCAAGCTGCTGCTGTTCGATCGCCGTCAATTGGTGGTAAAGTTTGTCGACTGACTCAGTTGTACACTGCAGTTCGTCTATATGCGATGGAACTAGTTGGAATGTATCCCAAAAATCGATTCCAAGATATACGGGGTTAACCAGTGAAGGGACCACCAAGAATCTAATCGATCGGGTTTTGCCATTGAAGGTCACTTGAGCGTTTACGTAACCCAAAACTTTATTTTTCTCACCACTAGCTGTGGTTACTTGCATTTTGAGTGAATGCAACGGAAGAGATAGTTTTTGGATGGTGTCAATAGCGCCTGCTCCTAATATACTAGTAGTTGCTCCACTGTCCAACAGTCCTCGTAATATTTGTCCCTTAATGGTTATATCGGCATACGGTCGATTATCTCCAGGTACATGTAAGAATGATTCCAAGCAAGCTAGTTTGAGTTGACGTCTCAACAACCAATATCGGCGAGACCGATCTAAACGACGATTGAAAGATGATTTTGTTGCGAAAGAGTTAGGTATATGTTGCGAAAGAAATGAATATTGAGAAAGTGTTTCGTCGTCAGAATTTATTTCATCCTGCGTAGTTCGGGATCCGTGTTCGACGCTGTCTCCGAAGTATTCCGAGCTGGACCTCTCCATGCTGAAGTGTGGTTGGTCCTCTGATAACCCACACTTCTCGATTGGTTTCCCGATGACCGAGAACGACACTGGATACAATTGGGCTTTAAAACATTCTCTGCTCCGCATCCAAAACAAAAGATATGGGTAACAGGCTTTACGCAATCAGGGAATAAATGACCTAAATCATAGCAATTCCAGCACATGACATTGCTATTCATTGGAGCCTGTTTTTGTACTTGTGGTCGAGCGTGTTGGAGAATCGAGACTTTTGGTTCATCAAAAACTGGTGGTAGATCGAATTGCACTTCATGAACTTGTCTACGCACTGAACAGTTTGCATCTGCGTCAAAACCAATCCTCTTCCAAGTAGACTCTATTGCCGTACACTTGCGAATAAGCTGCTGTACTGATTGAAATTCCTGTCCGGCTAAATGAGCTTGATGTCCAGGACGCATATTTCGCAATAGGATTTGCATTAAAGACTCATCCGAAAGAGGTACAGACAGCTGTAAGGATAATTGTTCGATTGCATCGACGAACTCTACAAATGATTCCTTCGACTTTTGGAATCGTGCATCCATGGTTCGGCGGACATCCAAATCGGTGTTTTGATCGCCATAACGTTCGCGCAAGGCAGCACATAAGTGTAGCCAATTTGGGGAAGGAGTTTTTTCTTGGTACTTCCAGTACCAATCTAGCGCACTACCCTTCAATAACAAATACAAACCATTAACCAAATCACCTTGTGACACATCGTTGGAAACAGCTAGGGTTTCCACACGGAAGAGAAAACGTCCTATGTTCAGACCAGACACAGCACCATCAAACACAATTCCCCATTTAGACATCGGAGTACGCTGTTTTTCATGCATTGAAGGTATGGTACGTGTTTGAAAGACTGAGCCTCTATGCGTGCTACTAAGTAACGAGTGTGGGACGTTTGGCACGCCTTGAGGGAGTGTTGCCCGTTGCTCAATGAAAGTGGAAAAGTCATTGGTATGAGAAATCGTAGGGTTGGTTAGGTTGGAAAGATTTATCTCATCAATTTTTTGATAAAAAGTGTTATTGTCTATATTTTTGATATCGACAACCAGCATTTGCAACGCATTTATCACATTCAATGCGTCTTTAGCAGCAGATCGGACACTCGCTACTGAAGCATAGCTCGTGAGCCAACCAAAACGTCTAGCATAATGGGCTAATCGTGTCTGGAAACATTCAATACCAGACAGTTCCAATTCAACGTTGTTTTTAAGCAACTTAATGGAGTTTGCAATTTGTTGAACTTTACTACAACACGTAGTGAACTCCTCTTGAGGATTATCCGCAATCCTTTTCGGCAAGCGACCAGGTTGAAGAAACGGTTTTTCTTCCTCTAAAACTAACCTAGCTTTCAACTCATCGTATTGACGCAAGGCATTACCAGTTATTTCTCGCATAAGGCATTCCATCTGGAATTCCTCAGGCTCCAAATGTGATATGTTGAATGAAGTCATATTTGCAGCAAGGAGCAAAAATCCACCAAACAAGAAAAAGGAAAATCAAATGTATATGTAAGTAAAAATATAAAGATAAAAAAAAATATCAAAGTTCCAAAATTCCAAATATAAAAAAATTCAATATAAATATATGGAAATGTATTTACGCAACATACGAGGAATATTGACAACGAGCGAAAAACAAGATAAATGGATACGAGATTCTATAGTGTAATTATGTATGTACCACAGAAATAATAAAAAAAATCCAAAATATAATAAATAATAATGTTATTATTTATTTTCTTTTCCACTTTTGTTGCAAGGTAACAGGGAATTAAATCGTAATAATATCAGAAACAAGGCGATATATGTATAATAAAAAGAAAGAAATGAAAATTCCGGAACTCCGCTAGAAAAAGCACACCTCATTTGGATCTTTCCAAGCATAATTCGTGTAGGTGCGAAAATGTAAAGGAAGAAAAATAATAGTACCAGTGAGTTCAACAAATAACCAATCGATTACGTAGTAGGAATGGGATAAAGGAATGAAACATCGAGAAGATTATTATAAGTTATGTTTAACATGAACAAGAATGACGGAAGTTTCATCAATGTGGTTCCTTTTATTCGCCGAATTTATTCGAAAAGTTGACTGAAATTACAACTGACGGAGCCGGTCCGGATAAAATTCGCAAGAAACCAAATCGGAAACTAATTGCAAGACGCGATACTAAGGAATGATGTCGCTAACAACAGTATTCGAAGATTGTCGGTCAATCACGCAAAAACTGCGGATAACTGCCGCGGGCATCATCCCTTCGTAATACTATGAGAAGTTTGAAAAGTATGATCACAAGCTTATTGGTGTTCCAAATGAACTAATCAGGCACTGAAGGTGCGCTTGGATTTCCTTCATTATATGCAAAAACGCCCGACATGAATTATAATACTCGTACTATCGACGTTAGACGGAAAAAAAATTCTTAAAAGAAATTATATGAATTAAGAGAAAATGTATAAGGAAAACGAGAAAAAAAAGTGTTAGCCAAAATTATAAAAATTGTTCAAGTTTGCCTGCCATAGCCGTGAGTTATAGAGACAATTCGATCCTACAGAAAATTAGGTCGTGCCTACTTAGAGCAGCACTTTGTATAAAACCCCCAAATATGTCGCTCAATAGGAGGAAAAATGAATTTCTATCCAATAAAAAGGTTTTTTATTTATGCTAAAACGTTATGGGTGGGTCTTATTTAACAGAATAAAAAAAATGAAATATGAAATTGGCCTTTTGAGCAGCTTGTGTAAACAACAAAAATTTAATAAAATGGCTGTGAGGTATTGTTATATAGTATATAGCATAATGCAGGTAGCAAAAAAAAATTTTCTAAGGTTTTTTTTTTTTTTTTTATTTTTTTCTAATAACCAAACCAAATCAATCGTCATATTAGTTAAAATTATAATGAAGTCTATTGAAGACAAGGCCATTTCTTTAACAAGTACACAAACCACAAAAGTTAAATTTTTCAAAATTTACGAGAAGTAGAGCTTATTTTTCCCTAGTTCATGAATGAATCTTGGTAAAGTACTAAGGCTTAACCAAAAAGAAATTTTCTGCTCTCGAGAGAAATTATGAATGAAAAGAATGATTTTATAAAAATAACCTGCTATACTGGCCAAAAATTCAACTGAAAAGCTTTAACGTTCTTTGCTTGAACTAAACTAGCTGAGTTCTGCTAGCCTGGTATTCAACGTCTTCAAATTGGTCCAGATTTTTATGAAAAATCTAAAGAATGTAAAGGTAATTGAATGTATGTAGATTTTATTTCAAGAAATGGTACATGAGTTAACATGGTTTATCAAAAGTTAAGACTGAAAAGAAATATTTAAAGTTGGATTTCGAAGAAAAATGTAAAATATGTGGCTTGATGGCATTGAACAATGCTGGTAAGCTATTGCTCGAACAAATCATGAAAAATGTTCATAAATTTCGTGACGTGGTGACATTTTTTTAAAATATACACGAAGAAAGAAAAAAAATATTATTAAACAAAAAAACTTGCAAAATTTTCGGAATTTGCACTGTGTTAGAGGACGTTAACCTTAAGCCAGCATCATTGGAAAAATGCCCGGGACTTTTCACAGTTTGGCGTCATAGCGGAAAAATGGGTTCGCGAAAGTTCAAAAATCGCAAAGTTTTCACTTTTTTTGCATTTTTGTAACGCATGTGCAAAATTTAATATTCACACTTTAATCCGCGACTCTGAAAATTTTTGTAAGCTAAAATGATGGGATAGGAAGTAAAAATTAACGAATGCCGAATTCACTGATTGGGCGCCACTGTAACGGAAAGAGCTCTGGAGGACGTGGGAACGGCGTATGCCGTTGGTTATCCTTGCAGAATTCCTTCCGCCAACAGATTATAGCGGTTTATTCCTCGGCTTGGAGCGCGATTTTTGCCGGCTAGCTAGGAACGTGGGGGTGGGAATACCGAGGAATCATTTTTGCCGCTCTCGTAACGCGCTACACATATGAACATACGACTGACCATCTGTCGAACTCACATTCCTCTCCTCTTCAGCCTGACGAACCGAAAAACGACCGGGATTATGCTCGGATCACCATGAGGGGCTCATTCTGCGGAGCCCCAGGAGTGAACCCCCTACTCAGTCTGCATAATTTTTTTTTTTCTTTCACGATTTCCTAAGGACACAGACAAAAAAAAAACCGCGAAACGAAAACCAAGCTAATTATTTTTTTTGAATATCGCGGAGTTCACACCTGTGAAAACAATCACAAAGGCTCTTCACACAAAAGAAAATATATATATACAATAAAATTTAAAGTACAATTCAATTTATTAATAACTAATGTCTTTTTTTTTTTTCTTTTTTTTAATATAAAAAAAACCTGATTTGGGGGCCCCTTTTCTGATGAGAAGCGTCGTCCCTCGGCTAAACGCTGCACGGAGAATTCGGTTCCTTTGTTCGGGAGGTGCTGCGGCTGCTCGAATCTTCAGTTCTTGCACTTAACACTTTTCTTGTTTTTTTTTTTCTGTTTTTTTTTACTTTAAATTTTTTTTTTAATTTTTCCACTGACTAAACACTGTGCTAACTCGCACACTTGTAATTCATTCTTTTTCTAGATCAAAAAAAAAAAACATCACTCCGGGTTTTAAATTTAACCGCCTTCCTATGGGCCACTTCCAAAAGCTAAACCCGATTTTTTTTCTCGTTTGCCTCAAGTAACTTCGCAACAGTATTTTTTTTCCGATCAACTTGTTTTTTTTTTTTTTTTTATGTTTTGCCAACAGATGTCGTTGACGTCGTTTGATAGTTTTGTGTTTTTTTTTTTTTATATAATATTATTATTTATTATTTATTTATTATTATTATTATTATTTTTACAAATTGAGGTAATTAACTTTGTTACAGGTGCAAACTCTTTTTGAAGAACAAAAGTGAGAAACTAGTAGTAAGTAAGAAAATAAAGATGAGAATAAAAATGTTGCCTCAAGAAATCGAAAAAAAGAAAAAATTTTTTTTTTTTTTTTTAAGTAAGACAAATATTCCACATTGCAACACGTGCTGAAATTTTTCATATATCATGTTTAGCAAAAAAGTAACAACTAAGCTTGTTAACGGGCCACATCCCCCCACTCCTTCTATCCCCTCCCTTAAAATTCATGAAATTTCGAAATTTAAAAAAATGGGTTTTTTTTCAAAACCATTTCAGCTATTGACTTGAAAATTAGATCATTATACTATGATGTAAATATCAAATATCAAAAAATATTGATCTGATCTCTTTACTTCTTCTACTCCCCCCCAAACAAATGCATAATTTCCAATAATTTATTCGGTTTGCATTGCAACTAGCAAAACTAAAAGAACCAATTTTTGCAATAATTATAACCGGTTTTGTAAAAACTATCAACTTCACCTCACTCTTTCTACCCCCTCCAATACAAATTTTACGAAATTTCGGAATTTTAACTTAATTATTTTTCTCCAAAATCGTTAAGGCTATCAACTTTAAATTTGAGAAAATTATACTATTACATATATCATTGATCATTGAAAAATAATTGTTATGATTCAAATACCCCCCCCCCCATACAAATGCACAATTTTGGTAAATGCATTTAATTGATTTTCAATGAAACTACAAAAAGTACAAATTTACAATTTTGCCAGAATTTGTGCCCTGAAATTTGCAATGAACTTCGCTCACTCCTTCTACCATCTCCCATACAAATTTTTTATTGAAAATTCAAGAAAGTTAGATTGCTTTGAAACTGCCAAAGCTATCGACTTGAAGTTTTTTGGAAAATGTAAAAATAAATGACACGAGAAAATTTTGTTTTGATCCGTATACTCCTTCTACCCCCTCCCATACAAATGCATAACTCTGGTAAATGAATAATATCGATTTCCAGTAAAACTAGAAAAGGTACAAACTCAGAATTTGGCCAGAGTTTGTTTCTTAATAATTCCAATAAATGATAAAAAAAAATATCAACTTCGATTCACTTCTTCCACCCCCTCCCATACATATATCTATTTATAAATTCAAGGAAAGCATTTCTCCTTCAAACATATGAGAGCTATCGACTTTGAATTTGAAACAAAGCCTGGCTATAACGATGCTGATAAGCATTTTCAAAATCTTCTAACTTCCTCTGCCACCTCGAATGCCCCAATTTCAGGAAAACTATGTCCAATTGAAAATAAGGAAAGCTACAAACTTTAAATTCGGTACGAAATATTTTGCATACGACGTTAGGTGTCATATCCCAAAATTACAAAACTTCCCCTTCTGCTTCTACCACCTCCCATACAAAAGAATTTGAAATGATATATTTTCCGGCACAATAAACTCTTTCTTATTTCACCTAGAGTATCATATGATTCGGCGTAAAGCCCAATTCTGTTATGTTTACACTCTAGATGAAATCTGAGAGTATGTTGTGTTTGCCTTACCGTTTGTAACGCTAAGAAATAACGCTCGCACAAGTGTACAGAAATATTTGTTGTCACTCAAAAACCTCGATTCCGAGTGACCGTCTGTCCATCTGTCCGTCTGTCTGTTTGTCTGTCTGTCTGTCTGTCCGTCTGTCTGTCCGTCTGTCTACAGCATAACTCTCGAAAGCTTTGAGCTATAGTGCTAAAAATACTTGTGTGTCATTTTTAGCAAAAAATTAACTTTAAGTTCGTGAATGGGCTATATCCCCCCACTCCTTCTACCCCCTCCCTTACAAATTTCATGAGATTTCGAAATAATAAGAAATTGATTTTTCTTTGAAACTATATAAGCTATCGACTTGAAATTTAGGTCAAAGTATTATGATATGGATGTCATTACTATCACGGAATATTGATCAGATTCCCTTACTCCTTCAACAATTTTGGAAAATACATATTTTCGATTTTCATTGAAACTAGTAAAGCTGAAAAGACGAAATTTTGTCAGAATTAATTCTACTATAATTACAATTTATTATAAAAATAATTATTAACTTCACCTCACGCCTTCTACCCCCTCCCATAAAAATTTCACGAAATTTTGAAATTTAAATGAAATTATTTTTCTTCGAAGCTGTTAAAGGTATCAACTTGATATTTTGTACAAGGTAAAAAAATAGAAATATCAGTAACGGGAAAAAAAATTGTTTTGATCCTTACACTCCTTCTACCCCCTCCCATACAAATGCATAATTTTTGTTAAATGCATTATATCGATTTCCATTAAAACTAGAAAAATTACAAACTTAAAATTTTGCCAGAATTTGTTTTTTAATAGTTGCAATAAATGCTAGAAAAAATTATCAGCTCAGCTTCACTGCATCTACCCCCTCCCATACAAATATCTGTATTATAAATTCAAGAAAAGCATTTCTCCTTCGAATATATGAGAGCTATCGACTTTGAAATTGAATCAAAGCATGGTGATAAGGGTGATGATAAGCAGTTTCGAAATCATCTTAAACGCTCCACTTCCTCTGCCACCTCCCACCCCCCAATTTCAGGAAAACTATGTCCAATTTAAAAATAATGAAAACTAAAAACTTTAAAATCAGCAAAAAGCATTTTGCATGCCATGTTCGTTGTCATATGCGGAAAATATAAACCTCCCCTTCTACTTCTACCACCTCCCATGCAAAAGTCTCTACTCACAATTCGAAAGAATTTGAGATGACATATTTACCGGTGTATTAAAGTCATTTCCATCTCATCTAGCTTTACGCCCAATCATAATTCTGTTATGTTTTTATTTATGTTGAAATCGATGAATATTAAGGTGCATATCAATGCCAGTAAGACAAATGTATTAAGTGAGAAATTTGGGGAAAATCGGGTTAGGTGACAAAATTAATTTTTTTATGTATACTATCGAGTGCACAGTTGTGGGAAGCGATAAACTGATGAATTGGAGATACAGCTCCTTGCCAGTAGTGGTAAGTACGAATATATTCACTATATAAGAACTTTGAGACAAATCAAAGTTTTAAATGCGTTTATTTCAAAATCAACAGGTAGTACTTAACACAATAAACTCTATTAAAAACGGTAAGGAATGGTGGCATTTTGTAAATGAATTGAAAAATCGGCAACATCAGATAGGAAGCACTCTAACGGTTTGTGATTATGCTGCCTATTTTGCAAATTTATTAAGCCCGCCGCTCTGTACATAGGTTGATGCATTACGCGGAACCTTATATTGAGAATCCTGATTTAGATTGAGAAATATTACTTGAAGACGTAAAGGAGGTGTTGTCTAAAGTAAAGTTAAAAAAGGCGCCAGGAGAGGACAGAGTGCCCTATGATATGTATATTAATGCTCCTAGCTGCTTCTTGGAAATGCTTGCAGCTGTATATAATAATATGCTTCAAAGTGGAAAAATAGAAGAAAGCTTTTTAAATACATTGATTTTTCCAATACTTAAGAAGGGGGACCCGAACAATATGCAAAACTATAGGGGAATATCTTTTATGGATTGTATAGTTAAAATTTTGATAGGAATAATGTGCAATAGACTTGGTACTTGGGTAGAAAAGCATGGTATACTAAATGAATTTCAAGCTGATTTTAGGAAGAACTACTCGACAAGCGATAATATTTTTAATCTGACTAGCATAATTCATTTAAAACGTCTGGAAAAGAAAAAAACATATGCTTTTTTTGTTGACTTTCGAGCTGCTTTCGACATGATATCACGAAACGCGTTATTTTATAAACTTAGTAACATGAGGGTATCTTCAAAATTTTTAAACCTGATCAAAAGTTTATATAATGTGTGGCGGAACGCCTTGAGACCAAATTGCTTTAAAAGAAAATCGAAACGAAGTAATTAGACTTTTTCCATTTTTTTTTATATCGTTCAGCGCGTTTTTATGCCACATTGGACAAGACGAAATGTTTCTTTTTCTTCTCGGGGAGATTCTCGAAATATACTTTCAACTGAAGATACTGTCGGATTACTGCGTATTTACACTATCGGTACTAAATTCGTGAACTAGTGAAGAATTGTTCTATCTTGAACGAATTTATATTTTTTTGAATAATCAGTTCGGAGACGATTTATTGATATTTTGTATTAGATCAATGGACATAAAGACCTTACTAGAAGAAAATATAGTGGTATGCAACGTGTAAATCAATTAATCTAGTCATTAGACTGCTTTTGTATATCTGTAATATTTAATGCTATTTTTTTTCATTAGTATTTCTCAATTTTTTTTAAACCTAAAAATGCTTTCTATTAGTTGTTTTTTTTCTTGTCTGTACGGGCGATAACCTGTTTATAGCGCTGCTACTGCCAACAACAACAAGAAGAATAGTAGCAGTAACTACGATAAGAGAGGAGAATCGAAAAGAAAAATAAAAAAATAAAAAAATTTTTACCGGGGTGGTCGAGAAGTATGCTCGAGGAGAAGGTGGTCGGAGTTGGAACTGGACTCGCTTGATTTGGAGTTAAAAACTATGGTGGACTATAAAAATGAAAAAAAAATAAAACAAAAAGTAAATCTATTGTGCGAAATTGAAAATGCAACCTATTAGAAAAGACAAGTGAAATTTCGAGCGTTTATATATTCTTTGTTCGATTGTGAAAATTGTGAATAAAATGAATTAAGAATACAATCTAGAGATCCTTGGTGTGCACATTAACAGTGTGATTACGATGTAAGAAAAAATTAACGGTCTTAAATCGTGGACCAACTTTTCGAATAAGCTTGAACTATTAAATAAGAAAAGTAAAACTATTGTGAAAAATGGAGAATGCAACCTATTAAAAAACAAGACAAGTGAAATTTCGGGCGTTTATATTTTTTTTTTTGATTGCGGAATTTGTGAATAAAATGAATTAAGAATATAATATAGAGATTCTTGGCGTGCATATTAACGGTGTGATCACGGTATGCGAAAATTAACGGAATTCAATTGTGGAAAACTTTTCGAACGATCTTGGACTATTAACGGCGTATTTGTGTCTACCTCTCCCGATAATTCTCATTTTTGGGTAACAGCGTAAACTTTTAAATAGCAAACAGCATTACACATAGCAGCAGCAAGCCAACGTCGGATACTATATCATATTAGCAGCAGCAGGTGCAAGTCTTGCAAAGCTAGACCATCAGAACAATTCTCCAATGACACTCGTATTTCAGGCTGACACCCACGACCTTGCAACATATCTAAAAAGTAAGCTCACGAAATTTAATCCTTAATTTTAATGTAGAAACTAATTATAATATTTACGTATACGTAATTTTAGCTTTAGATTTGAAATGTTAAACTCAAGTATTCTGCTAACAATTTTCTACTTCTAAATGTTCTTTTAAAACCATATAAGATCCATAACTATAATTAAAACAATAACAAAAAAAAAAAAGAAGAAAAATTAGAAACGAATAATAGATTTTTTTTTCTTCTCGATTTTAGTTTTGAGCATGTAATAATTAGTATCTTCTCAGGTGCAGACGGGTTTTTTTTCAGTAGATTTGTTTTGCCCATGAAGATGGAGTAGAGAGGGCCAAGAAGAATCCCGGAACGATTCCTGAAGGTAGAGTGAGCTTCGATCCGGGAGAGTAGGAGAATGTAAGTATTGACGAGCGGTTCCAGGTTCCGTACGGAAATGATGTTTTTCGCAGCTACTACGGAACCTGAGACAACCACAGTTGCGCAATTCCCAGGTCCTTTCCCTCTTCCCATATTCCTTTTCCTGCAGCACCTTCAAGGATGGTGTGCTCTTCTGAGTCGTTCTCCCCACGCCCACGCTCCTGACTGCCAGCAAATTGTGCTGCCCAGATCCGGAAGAGCCCCATTATTCTGTTGACGTCTTGGGAGTCGCAGCAATGCGGACCCATTTCGTTACAAATGGCACTAGGGTAGCTGTATGGGATGGTAAAAATATATCACCACATTTTAGCACAGAAATGGGTGTTAAGCAAGGATGTCTACTGAGCCCTATTCTGTTCGCGTTGATGCTTAATGATATACATGAGCATATCGGGGGCGGGTTATATGTCGACGATATTCTAGTAAGAGTATTAATGTACGCAAATGACTTAATATTGCTAGCAGACGATACATTAGTTCTGCAGAAAATGATAAATCGTCTACATGAATACTCAGTGCTTTGGAATTTGGAAATTAATTTGGAAAAATCCAAAATAATGATTTTCCGAAAAGGAGGCAAACATGCATTGAGCGAAAAATGGTTTATAAATGGTGCTGAAATAGAAATCGTTAATTCATATAATACTTAGGAGTTATTCTCAGCCCAGGGTTATGATTTAAGAAGCATCTAATAGATAGGGAGAAGAAAGCCAAAACCAGCATGAACAATATTTGGAGTAGTCTCATAGCAAAAAAAGATATTAAGTTTTCTATCAAGTACAATTTATTTTTAGCTGTATCTATAACCATATTTTGCTATACGGCTCAGGTTTGGAGATTCTCCCATTTCAGCGATACTGATAAAATTCAGAGGTATTTTCTAAAGCGGTTATTTGGCTTTCCAATTTCGACACCAGATTATATGTTAAATCTAGAAACCGGCGTGCCACAAATGCATTTATACTCCTTAGAACTACACTTAAACGACATATGCAAAATTTTATTTCATTATTCTTCTGTCCGACTTCCATTTATCCTTGCAAGAAAAGTTGTCGAAAAAAAAGTATTTTGGTTTACAGAACTATCTCAGTTATGCGAAACTCTTGGATTCACGTTAAGAAATGATATTATCTACAATGGCGCTACAGCCCAAATCAGACCTTCGCCTCCTGATATTCAGGTTCCTTAACATTTTTCATTACTTATTGGGGAAGGGTTGTTAGCCCTTCGCACAACCCTCTTTCTACGAATTTTTTCATTTTCGTAGATTGAGGTGACCAAGGTATATCCAAGCAGGCAATGTGCTGGAATTATATATTGCGTCGACCGGGACTTGAACTTACAACCTTCGCAAGGCCAACATACTACCCACTAGGATATACCCTAGAAATGATATTATAAATGCAGATTATTGAAGGAATATTAAAAATAAAATTTTGGAGAGGTTGAGAAATGCGCAAGTACTAAATGATTTAGAAAGCGCCCGGGGAAGTTCGCATGGAATTTACAGTCATCTTAATCATAACATTGGTCATTTGTATTTTTCTGACACTATAGGCAAAAGTGATATAGCATGGCTTTTTAAAGCAAGATGTGGGTTAATCGTTCTAATCGTTCTAAATTCAGCAAGACACAGAGAAGGTTTAAGAAAAAATTGTACTCTTTGCAATTTAGAGTCGGAGGAAAATGTATTACATTCTAGGGATTTGTCCTATTTTAAAAGAAATTAGGAAAAAAATTTGGAAAAGACAGTAGTGGGCTTAGAGGAGTTATGTGCTATCTTAAATTGCTATCAAAAAACTGGATGGGAAAATCTAGTTCTGTATGTGAGATCTGCCTGGTTCTACCGCTAGATCCTAGTTCAGGAATTCAATTCATGAGCGTTGAAGACTAGTAAGGCTAGTAAACTATGTAAAACTACTAATCCAATGCAAATTGCTTGTTATTATTATTATTGTTATTATTTTTAATCTTTTTTGTTTACTTTGTCTTTTCTTATTTTTCTATTTTCTTTAATTTTGATGAAGTAAAGTTTACGCAAACAGACGACGAAAGTCATTGTTTAATCTGTTGTAAGTTTTCCAAAATTTTTATCATTTTGTAAGAGTTCTACATTGTAAAAAAAATTTTTTTTTTTTTAATAATTTGGTTAATAAACAAAATATCTATCTATCTACCTATCTACTTAACACATTTATGTACTATTGTTGTTGAAAGTACATATTGCTCAATGCTATTAAGTTCGGCAAATAATATTGTCCAAATGTGTTCTACGGCTTCGTCTCAGCGTTCGTACGAGAAGTCCAATTTTGGATTCATCCTTCAAACAAATCAGACTACATCTCCGCAATCGCAACAGCCATGTTGTTCTCTGGATAGTCAAGTATTGTCGGTTTGTTGGCATATATATATACTAACAATTAAATATAGTCTCAGGAAAAAAGAAGTTGAAAGGCGTTACATAGGACGATTTCGCCACGTCGTCCGGTAACTTCTCCTGCAAGAAGGCTATTGTGTCGCCCGCAATGTTGCAGGTTGCACCGACATGCTGAAACTACATGTCCTTCATGTCCATCATCCAATTTCGCCACAATAAAATTGGTTCACACGATTCGGTGTATCTCTCCACTAGCAGGTACCGCCTTACCGTCACTTTTACGGAATGCAATAGCACTTGTTGAATCTCTCGTTGATTGCTAACTTTGCAAAAACCACAATTTTACGTCTTGTTGACGGAGCCATTCAACCCAAAATGGACTTCGTTGCTTAAAATTATTTTTACTCTGAAATTCAGATGAGTTTCTATATATTTCAGTACTCAGTTTGTAAACGTAAATGAATATTCGTAGGTGGAGGACTGTGCGAAAGCCTAACAACAGCTCTGCAATAACACAGAAAATATTAGGGATCCTGACGATCTGGAGGTGAAGGCCCGAGTCGAGCTTTAGTGCCGTTGAAGAAGAAGATATTTACATAAATAGTTAATTTTGTATAACAACATTGGCAATTACGTCATTTCATAACAACAAGTAGGATAATTCTATGCATCAATTTATAATGTTATGTGTTTTCTAATAAATTACAAATATGAGCCAAGAAAATTTCCTCTTCGCCTGTGGTCTCATTAAGCATCTAGAGAATCGTTTCGCGAAAATCTTAATTGCCAATCGTTCATCATCCGAAACGCCCGAATTTCATAAATCAAAAGCACATCATCCCTTACAAAGTAATTAAAATCGCATTATGGTGCCTGTAATTGCTTCATTAGAGCTCAGGTGTAGCGTAATACCAGATGATGACGCAGGCATAACTTCAAGGAGCATTGTCATCGCGATTCTCGACAAATCATTCAAAAGTTTACGACAATTTCTAATGAAACCAAGGTGGGTGGCATCTCGGAATAATCGTTGGTGCTATTGAAAAACAATGCAAAGGGCAACGGAACTGTGAACCTTCATTTCGCACTTAATTATCCTGAAATCCACTTTTGGCTAAGCCCTTAAAAGCTTCGGGTGATAATAGTCCAAGGATAACATTTTATATGCGACCAAAGATAAGAGCCTTCAGGACATACACGTATTTTAGTTCCGATTGTGGTATCGTTACCACGATTTGCTGTGCCATTGCGAAGACAATCGATGTCTCGATACGAGTAAAGCTAAATATAACTCTAAACCAACACGAATACGATAGCGTCTGAAATTGATTACGGTGAATTTGGTAACTACTACTTGGCTGTTCAATAATTCAATTATCCTAATTCGTCCTTAATTAATGGCAATTAAATCGACGTAGCCAGTGCATAGAGCTTCGAAGTAGATCGGACAGAATCGAAAAGATTAAATGGTGATAGGAAGCCGGAGAGAGAGAGAAAATCCTTTTTTTTCCTAATTAATTACAGGAAGTAGCGTGATTTCTATTCGTGAAATAGTGGCAGACTGTTGCATAGAATTGCTATAACATAAGTACGTACCGATCAGTTTTGGTAGGATTAGTTTTTTTTTTATTAAATTGGTGGAATATTGGAAAAGTTTCGCGAAATTGAAAGCAATTTCAATTTTAATTACTGACAAGGATATGACAGATTTTCCGGAAAGATAGACAGTCATTTCCGAACTTATTTGATTAAAAACGGGATGTTTTAATACACCCATGTAAATGTGAAAAGTTCATGTAAAATATAAGTATAAAGAGCGTGCTACTAAAATAATGAGTAACTAATTTAAAAGTACTGATTTTTTTACAAATGTAATTAAAGAATCTAGGTACACTGTTAAAACTTGGAGGCATAAACTAATTAAGTTTTACTTTCATGGGGAACCAAATACAGAATCATTTTGTCCGATGATTTAAAAAAAGTACGGTCTAATCCACCTGAGTCAAGGACAAAATTTGTACTTGAATCTCAAACTGTTGTTTTTTCAACCCTTCCACACCTTACACAGATGACTCGATTCCAGGTAGATAACGGATGTCCTCGAAAATCATAAAATCTACAAAATTGAACTTAAATGTTCTCAGATCAACTGGAAACTCATATTTAAGAAATATTAGATTTTTTCCTTCACTAACTCCCAGGTAAAATTCTTAATCGAAATTTAGACATTTTATCAAAATATCTATTTTCGTAAAAATTTTATTAACCCATGCAATTCACCCTGTAAAATGGGGCACCGAATTTCTGGATCAAAGGCTTATCACACCTGATCTGAAAATTTAACTGACATAAGAAACGGATACAGCGCCTCGAATACTGATGGATTTTAGTATAACAACTTTTGGCATTCGAAAACGGACTGTAATTGGCTTTTTGGAACGTTCGAACATTGAATGACGGTGGAAGGGCTGGGGTCCACACACCGCCAATCAGTATTCTACCGAGAAATGGAGCACTATAACATTCAAATCTTGGGTTTGAGCGAGGCCAGGTGGACAAACCATTCTGTACGTTGGTCCTGAGTGTGAAACCAAAAACGGCGTATCGGTCGTCCTTACACTGAAAGGGAGATACAGTCTTATTAGGTGGGAACCAATCTCAGGTAGTATTAACGTCACCAAACTCAAGACAAGTGCTAGACACGTCGCAGTTCTGCAATTTCACAATTCTGCAAACACACCAACTAATGTCACAACACCTAGCAACAAACACGAGCTTAATGACCGTGTTCTAAGAAATATTGTTTTTACCACCTCAGAAGATATGAACGCAAAAGTGGGTTCTGACAACACAGGACTAGAGCACGTTATGGGGAAGCATGGTAGCACTTGGGTTGACGTGATATGACCTTGGAGTAAAAGACCTGAAAACATCGAAAAAGAGACTCTGTTTCCACCTAAGAATCACCACAAAACACAAAGTTTCCCTGATGATGTTACTCAGAACCAAATCGACCATTTGGCCGGTCATAAGTCGAAGCATGTAGCTGATGCGGGAACTGATCACCACTTGGTAGTTGCCTGCATGACATTCTGCATATCAAAGCCACAAATTCTTCAAACGAAGCGCGAGCTTAATGTGGATTAACTTGGACACAGAAAAAAGCAACTACACTGCCATTCTACGCAAAAATCATTCATATTGGGCGGAATTGAATTGCGTACACGGGACGTCAAGTGGAAGGGAACCAGAAACATATTCCTAATAAGTGCTGAAGAATCTTTGAGATATGTGCAAAGCGATGAGAAACCATGAGAAAACGTTGACGATCGGAAAAAAAAAGTAAATTATCTCTCAACCTGATGTGAACCAAAGAACTCCTGACTTGAGAAGGAACTACCCCGAAGCTCATATATAGCTTAAGAAGGCTGTTAGCTATGATTAATAAATCCTACGATGATGAAAGATGGAGAGCTTTCCTATGCGGTTTATAAGATAAGGCTGCATATTACCACCAGCTCTGTTTCTGGTAGTAATAAATGATATCTTGAAACCTACACTGGAAGGTGGGAAAGATAAAGTGGGGACTGTTTAACATCTTCAGTCACCTTGATTATTCTGATGATTTTTGTTCGCTTGCACATAGCCGTTCGGACGTAGAGTCATATGTTCGCTCGTTGCATTCTAAATTCAAAGAGGCAGGACTGAAAATAAATGTGAGTAAAACCAGAGATATGTAAGTGAAGACATAAAGATGTCTCACTCAGTACAATAAAATAGTCATATAAAGAAAAAGCTCGTCGCATTCTCTCGCATCCAGGTGAATTCAATACCGGTGTCAGCACGAAGGAGAAACAAAGTTCAAGGCGAATGATGACGTAGTGTAGCAGAAATTGGTAATGAACTGGTTATGATCAGGTCGAAAATACACGATCCTTAGAAAAGGGATACTTGAGCTGTGCGTTTTTTTCGTATGTAGAATTGAATTGATCTCCTAAACGTTTTTTTTTTCTTTCAGTAAAGTCAGTACCATGGTTTCGTTTTTGATTTCATGAATTAATGTGAATCCCTAGTAAAGCGTTTGGATGATTTGTGAATGAATGAAACTGTCTTTTGGATATTAGGATAAGTTAGAAACATGAGATTGTGCATACAATTATTCAATACCCTTCGAACTGCAAACTTTTTAATTAATGCCCATATGACGGTTGGCATGCATATTTGTTTGGGATTTGTCGGACTCCCATTTACAATATTTCTCTAAGAGGATAATCTAGAGTGTTTATAACACAAATTTTCAACAGAAAACCAAAATGATAAGTTAGGGGTATTTTGTGCATTTAAGATACAGCATTCTGTTATAATTTGTTTTAAGCAATTGAGTGATGGATTTTCTTCTAAAACTTTTTCGAACTGTTTAAGGCATATTTTTCAAATCTTAAAAAAAATCCGTTGGAGCCTTCAAACTGACAAAATTAGAATGTGCGAAATAATTCTTATTTTAATTTTTATATGTTTGTACTACATGGAAAGTGACCGGTAGGCTTAACTTTCATGAACTAATGTCTCCGACGCATTTCATGGATGTTCTGGCCAGAAGTAATCTTCAACGATGAACTTTTGAGTACAACTGGACAGACTTAAGTAGGCAATAAGATTCAAAAGTGCAAGTAGCAGTGGATCGGTCCCACTTTGTGAAAACCAGAGTGATACATCGCCAAACAAGCTCTAGACGTCAGTCGACAAAGTAGCACAGAAGCGAATAGTCGAGCAGGAGGCTAGAGGAATAAACTAGTCCTGATGACAATTAAAGGCGCCTTATGGAAGAGAACTGTTTTTGTCTTATGCCCCCATAGGTGGTCTTAACAGGCTATTGATTAGTCGATTGATGAGTACTCCGCAGTTGAAAGTAATAGTGATTTCTATTCTAAAAAAATGTGACCCGTTCTTGCCATTTAATATGCAAAATTATTGCAGTGTTGCACTCATTTTGTTCAGATCCATCCGTCAGGTCAATTTACAATAGAGCTTTAAGTGCGGAGGATCTTTCTTTCCAATGCGTTAACAGCTTTTTCGGAAGTTCACTCAGCACAAGAAAAAAGTCACACCACGAAAAAGCTCGCTCAATTCCCTCGCATATTTCAATTCTGCGCACCAAAAAAGAATCTCATTCCTTTCAATTGCATGTATCCGACGTGGTTACAGCCAGTTCATTATCAAAGTCTGCCGTACTACGTCATCATTCGCTGTGAACTTTGTTTTCCCTTCGTGCTGGCACCAGCATCGAATTCGTTTGGATCGAGAAAAGTAAGCGAGCTTTTTCGTGGGGTGACTTTTTTTTGTACTGAGTGAGACATCTTTATGTTTTCACTTATCTCTGAAACTAGTCAATTCCTAGTGATGTTTCTGTGTACACGAATATTTTCAACCGCACATCGAACAACTTTTCAGAACGAAAGGAGAAATCCAAAGTCTCAATGCTACTCGTAATTTCTTGATGATGCAATGGCACTACAGCCCACATCGAGCCTTGGTCTCCCGGATGCACATCATCCAGTTGTCTCGGTCCAACGACCGCGTCCTCCAGTTTGAAAAACTGAGAAGCGATCTGCAATCTGCGTCGTCTAGGTACTCCCATCGCTTTCGTGGCTTCCCTTGCGGTCGGTTGCATTGAGCTTTGCCCTTGAGCACTCGTTTTGGGATTCGTTCCTCGTGCATTCGTTCCACGTGGCCAGCCCATTGTAGCTTGCGCAGTTTTATCACGATAGATGCTGGTGGGTCGTCAAATAGTTGATAGAGCTCATGGTTGTATCGAATTAGCCAATCATCTCCTTTCTTAACTGCTCCGTATGCCTTCCAAAAAATTTTTCGCTCAAACGTGTTGATTACCTTCTCCGACATTCGCGTCAAGGTCCATATTTCGCATCCATATAGCAGCACAGGACGAATTAATATCTTGTAGATGCGTAGTTTATTGTTTCGATGAACTTTCCTTGATTTTATTATGGGGAGGACCGCTTTGTCAGCTACCGTGATACTACTTTGAATTTCATATCACTCATTGCCGTCCTTTGTGAGAAGGGCTCCCAGGTATACGAATTCGTCCACCAGCTCGAAGTTGTATTCGCCTATTGTAATGTTCTGCCTCTCTGAGACAGTCCTTCATGTCTGGGTCATGTATTTAGTTTTCGCTTCATTGACCCTGAGCCCTACTTCACCCGCTACCAGCTCCAATTCCTGGAATACTTCCTTACCGTACAGTATTGATCGAGTCAGAATATTCACGTCGTCTCCGTACGCCACCAACTGTGCGGGGTACGAGTAGCGTACCTCTGGTGTCCACTGAGGCTACTGAAGTTGACTTCCTGACGACACACTCGAGAATCAAGCTAAAGAGCATTGGGGCGAGACCATTTCCTTGTTTGAGACCTGACTCCATTGGAAAGCTTTGAGTCAATTCGTTTTGAATTTTTATTTGGCACTCATTGTTATCCATCGTGGCTTTTATTAACCGAACTAGTTTCGGTGGGACACCTAGTTCAATCGTTATTCTGTACAAACCATTACGGTCGACTCTATTGTACGCTTGGCAAAAACCGATGAACAATTGACTGAGAATAACTGGTCCGTTGTCGATCGTCCGGATATAAAGCCACCTTGATATTCTCCGATGATGTTCTTAGCGTATTCACTGAGTCTTCGTTCGATAATTTTCGTCAAAGTTTTGTAACACGTACACAACAATGAAATTTCTCTGTAATTTTCGCAACGCAGACGATCACCCTTCTTGTATACCGGACATATAATGCTTGTTGCGAATTAGTTTGTTTGTAAAATTTTTTTTGCATCAGAATTCAATTTTACTCCTTCCTCAGCTAGATCGCAATTTATTGCTTCATTTTTTTGTTATTCAAACTGTTCATAGATACGATTAGAATACATTGTTTTATTTGTTCATAAACCTTAATAATAACACTAAAATAATAAGACTAAAAGAAAATAATAATAACAAATTCAGTTCGCGCCAAATATTTAAACGAAAAATTATGGACTAAAAACTCTCAGGGCAGCACTGCTGTAAAGTACTTTGGCGCCAAAATTATCGACGAGATTGGAAGGAAAGCCGTTGATTCCTCTCGTCTGCCGGCCCAGTTTAAAACAGCGAAAAAGAGCTTTCGGGGAGTCTAAAACAGACGGTGTGCGTTAAAACACGATTAAAATTAAACAAGGAGACATATTTAAAAAAAAAAAAAGGAAAAAAAAAACTATAAAACTTTGAACAGAAATAAATAATTTGGTATTGTAATAAAAAAAAAACAAGAGGTTTCAGTGAATAAAACAAAAATTAAAAAAAAAACATAACAGGAGTACGATTGGGCATAAAGCCCAATCGTGCGATACTCTAGATGAAAGAGAAATTTTTGTATCTTAAGAAATTTTGTAGGGGAAGTGGTAGAGGGGGTGACGATATTGAAATAATTTTTTCACATGGCGGTAAGGTTGCTATCAAAATGTTTTATACAAAATTTAGGATTTAAAAATTTAATAGGTACTGAGAAAATTAGTGTATTGGATGTAGTGAAGTAGTGCAGTTTGTATGGGAGGTGATAGAAGGAGGGGCGAGATTTTAATGACTTTTCAGAAATAACTATAAATATCATGCTTTTGACATATCTTAAATTGCAGATCAGTAGTATTCATACTTTTCATGAAAATCGACTTTTTATAAAGTTTTGAAATTGTGTCATTTTGTATGGGAGGGGGTAGAAGGGGTAAAGCTAATCGCCTAATTTTTTTTTGGTTTTACTAATAATTCTAAATAAATATTTAGTGCATAATTTTAGCTCGGCCAATTTTATACGCACTGAGTAAATTGGCTTAGAGCATTTCATGAAAAAGTGCAGTTTGTATGGGAGGTGGTGGAAGGAAGAGGAGGACTGAAATAATTTTTGTACAGTAGATTTAGACCATCATAAAAGTAATATATTCCAAATTTCAGATCAATAGCATTTATATTTTTCGAGCAAATCTGTTTATTGTGAAATTACGAAATTGTGTCATTTTGTGTGGGAGGGGGTAGAAGGGGTACAGCTAATCGTCTCATTTTTTTTGGTCTTAATATTAATTTTAAATAAATATTTTGTACACAATTTCAGCTTGATAACTATTATACGCACTGAGTAAATTGGTTTAGAGCATTTCATGAAAAAGTGCGGTTTGTATGGGAGGTGGTGGAAGGAGGGGGAAGACACAAATTATTTTTATAGAGTAGATTGGAATCATAATAAAAGTATTACATTCCAAATTTCAGATCAATGTCATTTGTACTTTTCAAGGAAATTCGTTTATTGTCAGATTGCGAAATTGTGTCATTTTGTATGGGAGGGGGTAGAAGGGGTGGAGCGATTTGGCTCGTTCACGAACTTGACCTTACTTTTTTGTTAAAAACGACGTATACAAAATTTGAACTTTCTAGCTCAACGCGTTCTCAAGCTAGAGAGGACACGGACGGACAGACAGACAGACAGACGGACAGACAGACGGACAGACGGACGGACGGACGGACGGACGGACATCCGGTTTTGAGATTTTTGAGTGATTGTATGAACTTCTGTATCATTCATTTTTTTCTCCGTGCCTTATTTCTTGGCGTTACAAACTTTGTGGCAAACTTATAATACTCTCAGATTCCATCTAGAGTATAAAAATACATTAATAAAAATAAAAAGAAAGTGAAAACCTTTGTGCCTCTATTGAACGAGAAAATCAGAGAAGGAGAACTGAGGAAAAATCAAATCAACTGGAAGCAGCAAGGGCCCCACCGATCAAGTAACCTAATCAATTTTATCTAACTAATAAAAATTTAACTAAACATTGAAATATTAATTGAAATAAAGTTTAAGTATTTTGTATTTTCACACAAAATTTTCTTTTAAATCGTTCGTTATATTCTTACTTTTACTTTTACGTGTTACGAATTTTGTGAGTGTCTAGGAACAGGCATTCAAATTCACTTAAATGCAATTCAACGACATGAGTGAGTAAGGAACTTATAAGAGGGTTCCCGGGCTTTCTCCGGAGGTTGGGTAGGCAGTTATCTGGGTCATGGGTGATGCGACGAAAATGAAATTTTTTCCGCTAAATAATAATAGCCGCAATGTTATCCGGTTAAACGCATATACCGCTTAAAATAGTACGGTATCTTGATACTTTTCCCGTTCCGTTTGCATCAGCACGAACTAGGATGAGGATTTCTTACGTTAATGACCCACCCCAAGCTCCTGAGCCGCCGGCAAAATCGTGCTGCCCCGGTCTAAGAAATTCTCATCATCTGCTAGCGGGATGAAGGATTTCCTTCATCCTGTTACATGCTTCCGCCAGTCATCGGGTAATTTTTCAGTTGTCCAGATTTTAGCAATTAATTTAAATATTCGACTGGTAAGCTCTGTTCCACCTTCTTTCAAGAGCTCTGTAGGGATTCCGTCAATTCCGGGCGCCTTATTCGACTTTAAATTATGTAGGGCTGTCTCTACTTCATCATAAGTTCAAGCAATGGGCAGTTCATCTCCATCTGGATCTTCCGGAATTATAAACGGTTCAGTCTGAGATTTCGTTCTATTTAACAGTGTTCGGAAGTACTGAACCCATCGTGCTTTGATTTCGGTAGCGTGGCTTATGATGTTGTCTTCTTCTCCGTTACAAAGGGTAGTTTGCGGTTTGTAACCTTGTCTCATTTCTTTCACGGCATTAAATGCTGCTCGCACGTCATATTTCTTCAGGTTTTCGTTCAATAATAAAATTTTGTCATTATTTATTTTCCGTTGTTTTCGTCTGCAGATCTTCTTGGCGTCTCGCCTGAGCCATTGATAGTTGTCCTCTCTAGCTCGTGTTCGTCTTTCAAGAAGCAGTCGGTAAGCTTCGTTTTTCTTGGTGATGACTTCTTGGCATTCCTCATCGAACCAATCGTTTCGTTTTCTCCGCTCTAAATGTCCTAACGTGTACTCTGCTGCGCGCTGAATACTATCCTTAATGTTCTGCCACATTTGGTCAATACTTTCCTCAGTCTCAGCCTGAGGTAATGCCTCAATATGTGCTTTGATTGTGGTCATATATTCCACTTTCGTTGTGTCGTCCTTCAGTTTTTGCACATTGAGCTTCGGAGCCCAGCTCCTTTTAATGTGGCCCTTATTAGCTATGCAACAGCGGTATTTAGCTCGAACAAGAAAATGGTTCGAGTCACGGTTCGCGCCACGTAGAGTCTTGACATCTAGAATGCTAGAGGCAGCCCTTTTTTCGATGAGAACGTGGTCAATTTGATTGAATGTGTGCCCATCTGATGATGCCCACGTCATTTTGTAAATATTTTTATACGGGAAGCAGGTGGAGCTTATAACTAGGTTCCTACTGCTGGCGAAGTCAATAAGTCTTTGGCCATTGTCGTTCGTTTCATTATGGAGGCTATGCCCTCCTAATATGCCCCTATGAAACAGTTCGTTGCCAATTCTACCGTTGAATTCTCCTATTACAATTTTGATGTCATTGGATTGCAACCCATCAAAAGTGCTGTCAAGTCGGGCATAGAATTCGTCTTTAATGACATCATCTTTCTCCTCTGTAGGAGCATGGCAGTTAATGAACCAAACACTGAAGAACTTCAACTTGAAGCGGATTAAGCAGATTCGTTCGTTGATCGGTGTAAATTTCGTTATGAGTTGTTTGGACGCATTATCTACACAGAGGCGACACCGAATTCTCTGCTTCCTGGTAAAAATCGTGTGAGATCTGCAATCGTTAACTTCGTTTCCGAGCCATTTCGTTTCTTGGAGAGCGAGGATGCTGATATTGTTACGAGACATCTCCTGAAGAAGTTCACGCAGTGCACCCGTTCGATGTAGTGAACGTACATTCCAAGATCCGAAAGAATAGTCCATTTTCCGTTGCCGTAGTCGTTGCCATTTGATCCGTCCAATTCGAGGGTGTAATCCGGATTCCTGGACACGCGACTTTTTTCCGGGGAGACGTTGTCAGCGTTTCGCCCAACCCCCAACCTGGAGGGCCAGTCTGGGTGGCAGGTCCGATTAGAAGCGCGGAACACTCGCCTTCACCTTTTTCCGTTTGCTGTTTTAAACAAAACACCCGGTGGCCACCGTGGGAAGGTGAAGATAGGATTCAGTAGCAGAGCTGTTGATATTATTTACAGTGGGATTTTCACAGAATTTATACTACGTCATGTACCAGATCACGATTACGCTCTGTCACCCTTACCACCATTCGGCCACCACTCGTAATTTCTTGAGCGAACTGATGTGTCCATATGCTGTAAATCGTTTATTGTGATAACTTCGTTGTAACACCTGCCAAGCGTCGTTAAATTGCTTATTATCAACGCCTTTGCACCCTGTGAACGCTCCTTTTCACATAGTTTAATTTGTGGCAATCATTTAACGTACGGTCGTTGATTACGAATGAGGTCAAAATTTCTTTGAATAGTATCCACTCCGTATATCCGCACTGAACTTGAGTAAATTAACTGAACTTGAGTAAATTAATAATGGACATTCTCGAAATAATAAACAAAAAAACAACCTTTGTGTAGCCTAGTGGGTAGCGTGTAGGTCTACAATGCAAAGGTCGTTAGCTCAAATCTCGGTCGATGTAATTGCAGCACATTGCTTCCGTAGATACATATATATGGGTACACATTCTGCGGAAATGGAAAAATCGTAGATTGGATTTTGCGAAGGGCTAACTACCCTTCCACAATAACAAATAAGTGTTAGGAAAGGTCAGAAGGCCAAAGCCCGATTTGGCCTGTAGTGCAATTGAACAGAAAAAAAGAGAAATTTCAAAATATGGATATTGGGAATATTTTCTAACGAGTTATTCGACTTTGAACTTGGCGAGTTGTTCTGATTTAAGGCTCCCTCCATCTCGCCAGCTCTAAGACTGTTATTAACATAATATCCACCATCAATTCATAATATTTTTCATCCATTTGCGTGTACTGCTCCTCAGAAAAATACTCGGTGAGCCTATCATGTCTTTCTTAATCCAGTGATTCTGTATTTTTTCAAGCAGATCCTGTTCCGGTCTTGTTCTGGTTGATGTTAATGACTTGCGTTTTCTCTAATTTTTCCATGATGACATTGAGAAAAGTAGATTTTCGATGGTTTAACAGTCTCTTAAAGCATTGCATCTCTGATAGTTTGAGGGCACTGAAGAGTCAGTGTACATCTGGTATATAGTTTGATCGGTATGCTTCCGAAGGTCGTCGTGGCCTTTCTTTTAAAAAACATATATAATACTATAAATTATTTTTAAGAGAGCAACTAAATTCACAATGCTTGAGCAACTGCATTCAAATCCCTTCAATTCCATCTGGAGTGTAACCGTTCTTAGCCCACCTGACGGTCTAATTAAATATTGAAAAGATAACATTATGATTACAACGCACATACTATTAATTTTTTGTTTCACATAAATAACGGCAAGCAATCAACTGTGTATGCACGTTAGTAGTACAAAACCAAAATACCAAAATGTAATGACGTTAGTAACCGCAATCCCAGTAAACATAAAATGAGCAAACTTGCCTAATGGATTGGTAAATACCAAAGTTAAACCAAACATTTAGTGTGGCACGGTAATTCAGTGAAACCTGGAACTGGACTGCTGCGGTTAGAAACTTTTCATTTACGCCGTCCATACCCAGTTTTCCCGACTGACTTCCGATTTATGAAATTGCGTCTCTCCATACCAACTAAGATAGTACGATTCGACCCTGTATACAAGTAGATTTGCGAAATAAATTTGTAACGAAAATCTGTGCCATTGCAAATCCTTTCAAAAGGATTTTACCAAACCAGAAGGAGAGACACCACGAAAGAGAAAAAAAAGAAAACTTTTCGCAAACAAACTATCGTTAATTAAGTACAAAATTCCTGTAAATGGCACATTGGGCGCGCTGACTTCGTCGAAGCCGAAACCGTAGACAAAAGCGAACGTTTGCAGTCTCCTTTTTTGGTCCCGGGATCCAAATTCAGAATTGGGAAACATATTTAAGCGCTAAAAAGACCAACTTATAATGAAGTGCTTAAGTTTCCAGATCTATTGTAGTAGTCAGCAGAAATTCCATACACATCGTTTGGGGTGTAAGCGGCGAAGATGTAAGGTGGTGCTGGATTGGGTATCCCTTGTTTCGGGGAGCGTGTGTTTTAATCTTGCAGCAAAAGTAATTTAAAGTGATGGTAATTTTGACTATGAATGAGTTTAAATAAATGAAATCGACTTTTGTTTTGGATTTGAAGTAAATTGCTGTGAAAAACATGATGAACGAAATATGTGAAGTTTGAATCCATTTCATGCGCTTAATGAACTATTTTTACATACGGATTATAAATTTAATTAAAATTATTCCCGTTTTCTTCGGCAACCCATTGAATTTAATAACCAGTCATAAGGGAATTAAGTAATTTTCACCCGAAACGAATTACACATAAATATAGGAGCTAGATCAGACCAACATCTTTAGATAAAATTATGCTGCACTTAGAGTACCATATCGGATTATTATTACATAGAAATGTAAACACTGTACGAGTATATGTATGTAGGAGAGAGGAGCTGACGTGCCTACAAATAGGCAACCAGAAACTGTCTATGAGCTTGGAATATAAAAGCGATAAATCCTGTGAAAGAAGCAAAGACACATGGATATGCAATTTAATATTCTCAAGAGGATTCCACATATGATAATGTAGTTAATCCAAAAAGACGGAAATAGACGCAGATTAAGTACGAAACGTGCATAGTTTTGGATTTTAAACTCGTCGGTTTTCCGTTTTATTATGAAACTATAAACTGTGATGGTTTTAGATTACTGCAACGATAAAAATACTGATATCGGGGGGTGGTATATTTTGTACGTTATGGAAAATATTTGAATTTATTTTCTTGTTTGTAATGACAGACTTATTTAAGTCAATATTAATATACGATTCATTTAAAGAACTTTAAATTCGTTCAGCTATCGTACATATTGGTTGAAAAATCAAATAAATTTAAGCCAATTAAATCTTCATTGCCTGGTTCAATCATTATATTTCTGTCTCTGTCCACATATTGGGATCATTGATCTCATTTCCCCATTCATATTTTCCACTACGTATTCTTTACTCTCTAAAAGATATTCTCGAACGCAATTGTTTATTCAACTTCCTCCCGATCATTTTTTTGTTGCAGCTCCATAATATTGGTAGTACAAATTCAAAACCGCCTTTTTTTGCAAAAATGGTTAAATATTTATTATTCAAGGAAATTCCCATCACTAGCCACAACTTTTTTTCATGTTTCTATCAACATACGAGCTCCGCGTTGAAAAAACTGCTCTTTTTTAGAGCCGATCCACGAATTGACTCAATTTTTGGCTTCTTCGGAAGAATGGAAGTGCTGCTCAACCAGGCCATGCGTCGTCGATCGGAATAGGTGATAGTGGGAAGGGGTGATATTTGAAAAATACGGCGGAAGAGGTAGGACATCCTATTTTAGTGTTTCCAGGTATGTTTTCACAACGTGAGCAACATGTGGCCGAGCGTTGTCGTGCAGCAAAATCACTTTGTCGTGTTTCTCCTCGTATTGCAGTAGTTACTCCTTCAATGCTCGGCTCAAACGCATTATATATTTCTTGTAGCGATTTCTCGTGATAGCGTCACCCCGTTGCATCAGCTCATAAGACCGCGTCGAGCTGCTCCCATTAAGTACACAGCATGATTTTTGAGCCATGGATATTTGGCTTAACCGTCGATTTTGATGCATGGCCGCGAAAACCCCACGATTTTTTTCGCTTTAGATTATTGTAATGGATTCACTGCTCATCGCCAGTGCCAATGGGATGCACAAGACCTTTCCTTTTTTGGAGCAGCTGTACGCATGTGAGAAAACGCCGTTCAATGTTTCTTAGCTTCAACTGGTATGGCACTCAATTTCCTTGCATTTGCATCATTCCCAGGCTTTTAAAACAATGTGAAATGGCTTGTTGAGTCACGCTCAATAAATCTGCAAATTACTGTTGCATTTGGCGTGAATCTTCGTCAAGCAATGTCTCCAATTCGGTGTCTTCAAACTTTTTAACCGCTCCGGGACGCTTCTTGTCTTTCACGCCGAAATCACCCATTTTAGAGCATCGAAACCATTCGCGACACGTTCTTTCACTAATAGCACCCTCTCCACAAGTTTCAACAGTCGGATGACACACCTCAGCTGCAATTTTTTTTTTTTTTTTTTTGAATTAATGGCAAAATGCAAGACTTTCCGCAAAACTTATCTGTCTGTCGTCGCACAAACGTCTGAACCGATTGTATTGAAACTTGCACAAATTGTTACGTATGCTTCGAGATGTAATCTGTTTACACTCTAGATGAAATCTGAAAGTATATTGTGTTTGCCTAACGCTAAGAAGTAATGCTCGCAGAGAGCCGCCAAGGTACAGAAATATTAGTTGTCTCTCAAAGACCTCGATTCCGAGTTGCTGTCTGTCCGTCTGTCTACAACATAACTCTCGAACGCTTTGAGCTATCGTGCTGAAATTTGTTGTGTGTCAGTTTTAGCAAAAAATTAACTTTAAGTTCGTGAACGGGCCACATCGCCCCACTCCTTCTACCCCCTCCCATACAAATTCCATAAAATTTCGAAATTAAAGGAAATTGATTTTTCTCCGAAACCATTTCAACTATTGACTTTAAAATTAGGTTATAGTATAATGATATAAATAGCATTAACCTCAAGAAATATTGATGTGATTTCCTTACTCCTTCTACAATCTCCCATACAAATCCACAATTTTCAAAAATGCATTTATTCGGTATGCATTGCAACTAGCAAAGCTAGGGTATAGCCTAGTAGGTAGTGTGTTGGTCTCGTAATGCGAAGGTCGTGAGTTCAAATCCCGGCCGGCGCAAACTATAATTCCGGCACATTGCCTGCTTGGGTATACCTTGGTCACCTCAATCTAAGAAAATGAACAATTCGTAGAAAGAGGGTTGTGCGAACTACAAATTACAAATAACAAGCAATGATTTTTTTAAGATTATTTATTTGCCTCCATTTATTGTAATTGTGGGTAAGGTTCATATTGGAAAGACGAAGCAATTGGTTTTGAAAAATAGGAATGTTTTGACAGATACTGATTGATAATTTATTTATACCAGTAGTATAGTATAGCAGCTATTTCCAACATAAAATTGGAAATGCCATTAGGGCCGGAATATTTCGTGCTATTAACAGAGTAGATCAAGTCCGCAAATTAAATTGCAGCTGTAAATATTTAAGTTAGTGTGGCGGCCTTCGCTCAAATACATCCCTTAGGATCCTTAGTGATACCACATGAATTTGAGGAAAATCTAATGTGTATAATACCAAACCCATTCTGTAAGCATGTGTTCCAATAAGGCAATGGTCGGTAACCATACCAACTACATTGCACGAAAGCATGCACTGTAACTCGAGATAGATATAACAAAGTAGTGATTCAAAGACATCAAATTCTGAAGCAAAAATTGTTGTATGATGGAACATCTGGCAGCGAAGCTTGGAAATTGTTCCTCGATTTTTTTTGGCGTGGAGTTGCGTTTACAGCCAGAGGCCTTGATCCTCAGATAGGCAGACATGTTAGATAGGTCTCGCATTCAGCAGTATGAATGCCGAAGCGCAAATAGGTAAAAACTACTACGTTAATGGTTGTCATCTCAAAAACAATCCATTTTGCTAAAGACAACAGTGAAGTAGGTTCATATGGAGGCAGGTCTGAGCATTGACGTTAACCGAAACGCTTATATTATTATTAACGAAGCTATTATATTGTTGCGAGCTAGAGGTTCGCCGATTTCAAGTAAAACTCAATTCGTTTAAAAATAATAGATAATTTATTATTCACAGTCTTTTTACTTAATTTTCACGTTAACTTAATTCGCCTTAAAACGCACTACCGATATTTCGCTTTCTATCGCTTTTACTACCGTCGCGTTCAGATGTCTCTGATTCACTCAGTGGCTGCTGACAGCTACCGTGGTTTTATACCTTTTCCCCTTTTTCTAGAAGCTACGGTCGTGGATGTTTTCGACTATTCTAGATGATTCTAGATGGCACTTTATAGCTTCTGTCGTGGATGTTTTCGGGTGTATGTCTCGACTATTCAAGTTCCGTCGGGTGTTTGCTAGAACGTTCTAGATGGCGTTTTACACAGTAGGGGATACTGATCTTGTATTTTCCAGAAATATCGGCGGTTTTCCAGATCCATAACATTACCCTCTCCTTAGTCCCTGTTCGTCCCGAACAGAGTCGTTCACTTCCGCAACGGCACCGTGGTACTTTGTTAGTCGGTTGAGATGTACTACTTTCGTTTTAGTACAGGGTTTTCGCTTATTCCATGCATCCTTTGGTTCGGTTGTTATCCTCTGAATGATTTTTCTGGCTTCTCTTTCCTTCTCACGTTCACGTTCTTTCTCCATGCCCTTTTCGCGCTCCTTCTCCTCCTTGGCAGTACGTTTACTTTCTTTTCTAAGTCCCGCATTCCTCCTTTCGCGATCTTCTCGATCACATCGCTTCTCATGTTCGGCTTTGTCACGATTATTTGCATGAGTTACTTGACCGTCACGACTTCTAGCCGTTCGTTCGCGATCCTTATTCGAATGTCTATCTTTGTTTCCATGAACTTTCCCGATATATTGTTCTTGTTGCAATCGAGCTTGCCGACTCGGGGTTTTCGATCGACTCCGGCGTCTTTTATCAAAACCGTGTGAAGGATTTGAACTCTGACGACTAGTTCTCGACCACGAACTACCTGCCCGATCTCCATCTTCGCATTGGTTAGCAGCGCAGCCGGAACAATAGTTGGTCGCTTTTCGGCAGTCGAGTCTCAAGTGTCCTGCCTGTCCACAATTCCAGCATCGGGGGGCACCAAATCTTTCGCTCCGTTTGGTGTACTCTGCTTTCTGACACATACACACTCTTTTACTATTTCCCGGACTCGATAGTTGCTCCGCGAGCTTTGCTTGGCAGCTTCGAACGTCAGCCCATATACTAAGGCTTCGCCAATCGTTTTCTTACCTGCCAGTTTCAACGCCTGTTGCAGCTCTCTGTCCTGTACAGCATTGTTAAATGCGAAAACAGCTGTATCGTTGCGTTGCTCTGTTTGCGCATTATTGTTTCCTAATGCGCAAACAGAGCAACGCAATAGTGTGAGTCGTTCAATATCGCGTGCCAGCTCTTGAAGTGTTTCACCATTCTTTTGGGTTCGGTTGTATAGCTGTATTTTGTACATCTCTCGCATGTGGTCACTGCCGTAATGAAGATCCAATGTTTGGACTAACGTTGAAAAATCTTGTCGCTGCTCCTGCGGAATCGTTTGGAGAACCTCTGCTGGTGGACCTCTTAGCGCCAATATAAGAGCCGTTCCCCGTTCCAGATCATTCCAATGATTGTTTCTTGCGGCAGCCTGAAATTGGATCTTATAAATCGCCCACGGTGTTTGTCCATCGAAGATTGGAGCTTCGAAACCCTTATGCGTAACGTGTTCTGCCTTGATGACTCCAGTCGCTTTCACGTTATCGAAGTCCTTTTTTAGGCGTTCGACTTCCTCTACAATCCCGGATATCCTTTCCATAATTTGTTCTTCGAAGATTCGTCTTCTCAACGTTTTCTTCTATGGCATTACCCGTGGTGTATATTTTATTATTTTGCAGCTCCAATTTTTGGTTAAGGTCCTTTGAGGTCTGATCTAATTTCTGATTAATATCCGCCGATTGTTGCTCTAGTTTGTGATTAATGTCCGCAGATTGTTGTTTAATGTCCGCAGATTAATGTTTAATGTCCACTGATTGTTGCTCTAATTTCTGATTCATGTCCGCAGATTGTTGATCCAATTTGTGCATCATTTGTTGCATTAACTGTGTTAAGGCATCCGATGTACCAGAGCACTCCTCTTTACGAGCTTCTTCGATTTGGAACTCAAAACTATCTGCATCCTCACCCTCAGCCTGTAGTTTCTCGATCATACGGCTGACAAGTTCAGACTTGCTCCCTGTCGTAGATAACTCGCGTCTATTGAGCTCTTCCTTCAGCTCCGTTACTTTTAAGTTCTTTAGATAACGCGGCATTTTCACTATCGATTATTTCAAGTTTTTCCACGATTCGAATTCACAAAATTCTCACTGTCCGTTCGAGAATTTTAGTTCCGCGATTTTACTTCGCTAATTAAAGTCACTATTCACTCGAGAATATTCGATTTCACAAAATTCTCACTGTCCCTTCGAGAATTTTAGTTCCGCGATTTTACTTCGCTAATTAATCCTTGAAATCCCACTTCTGACACCAATTGTTGCGAGCTAGAGGTTCGCCGATTTCAAGTAAAACACAATTCGTTTAAAAATAATAGATAATTTATTATTCACAGTCTTTTTACTTAATTTTCACGTTAACTTAATTCGCCTTAAAACGCACTACCGATATTTCGCTTTCTATCGCTTTTACTACCGTCGCGTTTAGATGTCTCTGATTCACTCAGTGGCTGCTGACAGCTACCGTGGTTTTATACCATTTCCCCTTTTTCTAGAAGCTACGGTCGTGGATGTTTTCGACTACTCTAGATGATTCTAGATGGCACTTTATAGCTTCTGTCGTGGATGTTTTCGGGTGTATATCTCGACTATTCAAGTTCCGTCGGGTGTTTGCTAGAACGTTCTAGATGGCGTTTTACACAGTAGGGGATACTGATCTTGTATTTTCCAGAAATATTGGCGGTTTTCCAGATCCATAACAATATTATTGTATTACTTATTAGAAAAATAGAATATTTTCGACATTTAAAAAGCTTCGCGAATAGGTCTTGCCTTGAATTTCGAAGACTAACTGACGACCCTTTCTTTCAGAGCTTTCAATGGGGAGATAACTCCCATTGTGGAAATCATTGATGTAGAGTAAGTCATGACTAGGCTTTAGGCCAATCATCATTCTAGTTCGCCAAAAGTGGTTCTGCCATATTGATTTAATATATACATATGTATATCTTTCATTAAATTCAATAATGAGTTTTTAACATAAGACTTGTTTCCTACGTCGTGCTGACTCCTCCACACCTTCAGACTCCAGCTTGAAGAAACCGAAATTAGCACCAATAAATAAATTACCAATGTATCATCATTGTAGGACCCATTTAATTAAATAATTTCCCATAACATACGACACCTTTTGTTCGGGGATTTCCCTTTTGCCTTTCGCTATAACATCGCCATAAACATCCGACAAAGGTATCTGGTGCCCAGAAGAACACGACCGAACATGATAAGAGCATTACTTTTAAATGACGACATAAATTAGTCTTAAATCAAGTAATTACTTAACTTCCTTCTGCAATAAAGTTTTCCTCGACGAGAATCATGTCCCTAATTAAAACCGCACTTTCCCTACAGGATCCCATTGCGCGCTACTGAAAAGAACGACGAAAATTTCCCATCGTCATCATCATCATCAACCTGGTACATGTTGTTGTTGTATCCGATCATTCCACTGCGCTCTGGCAGCACTTGGGGAACACATGTATACATCATTTCACACTAAAAGTATATACCGAAACCCCCTGATATATTGCCAGTTATTAATATTAATTTAAATTTAAGAAGCGGTTCATTTTGCTATTTTATGCGAAACACAAGGACACCGTTCTGTCGTACATAGCCGCCCGGCCTCGCCGAGAGACATCACGGCAAGGATCCGAAAGCGATGAGAAGATGATGGTCGAAAACTTTCGCATCCGCCATTATCGTCATGATTCCAGGGATGGGAAAGGCATCAAAAGGTGGCAAATTTTTCGGGTTACAAAGCCACGAGCGTGCGAGTATAGCTCTCGCCTAACCGACCGAGTTTACCTAGGCACAGACTTATGGTGCCCATTAAAAATTTCATGAATTTGTAGAGGAACATGCGGCATATTAATTTGTGATTAATTTTTGAGGGAGGCAGGATAATTTTGTTTATTGTTGTGTGGGCTCGAAGCCGAATGAACGGAGGGTTAAATGTGCCAAACACATTTGCCCATGTACGTAGTACGAAATGTGTGCGCTCGCTTAAATTCGAATAATTAATTGATGGATGCTTACGAAAATTTGCTCACTCAAAACTTTTCGGAGAAAACTGAGTCTTAAGTGGTTTTGTTGTTTGAGCATTTCAAGAATTTCTATGATAGTAAGCTGAAGAGGACGTTTTATAAACAGATATTAAAGACAAGACCCAAACATCGTTAATTTAATTCTTTTATTTAGTGCAATCCTATTTTGCAAATTTGTTCGTCCTCCTTTATTTATAAGAGTTGCACGTTAGTTTCGAAATCGAAAAGTTATTTCACTTGCTACTGGCAAATATTCGAAATAGCTGATGAGAAAACAATGCCAAGTTCCACTTCTAAAGGTTAACATATTGTTCGCTATCTACCATTCAGCCCTCCATAATATGTGCAAATATTTAACGGTCACTGTCAGTACATCTAAAAAGTACAAACTTCGCTCAGTCTTATTCCACTTTCCGAACAGAATAGCCTACACCACGCGTCTTAACTTAAAAATAATATTCGCCAGTTTAAAGTCCTTCGCTTTACATCATATTCAATTCATTGAGCAATACTAGAAAGAGTCACTGAAAAAATAACCATCTAATACTACTGCAATGTACTACTCTATCTAGATAATGAACCCAAATTCTTAGATCTTAGAATGCCTTTACAGATTAAAGCAAAAAGTCTAACAGGTAAAGATTTCTTTCAGCTGGGCCTTTTCTGAACTACTACTAAACTAATTTAATTCTCCCGGCAATTATCTACTTGCATTGCACTCCAACAAATTTCGCTTTTCTTCATTTCTATGAGTATTCGTTAAATCCTTATTTTCAGATATTTTCTCTATTATGTCATTGTGCAGATATTTCTCAATACAAAACAATATGGCAACATTATTGTCGAGGCAATCCTATCAGTCTGATGATTCGTCATTGAACCGAAACTTTTCCATTAAATGTAATCTTCTTACCTGTGGCTGTTGGCCACATTTTTGTGTTGACTCCTTTTACCCGATGGTCCGTATAAGTCATTTTGGGACAATCCACCGAGAAAAAAAAACCGCTCCACTAAGTGCGCTTAACGAAAGTCTTGTTAACATTTTCCCGTAACAACTGAAAAGGGAAATCATCAATCAGGAGAATTTCCGTTTTCGAAGGTCGAAAGGACATATGAATGCTATGTCATATACGTCTTGTTATCCCGATCAGAGAAACTATTCAAGTTAAGCTAACATGTCCGACACCCGATGACTAAACAATGCCGGGGCTATACCTATAAATAACACGCAACATTTGGGATAATTTATTCGGTTTATAATGTCCCTGTTTTTTCTATAGAAGGGGTCGAAGGGTGCTGAAGGTGACTGAATTGTATCCCGAGACATACTGTAAATAAACTTCCGATTTGCCGCATAATTCGTGAATGTGAAACGTACGGTGTAGGAGTTGGCCAAGTCGAGGTGGGGCGGTAAAAACTTATTCGATAGGGTGGAGTTGAAAATGGAAATCATAGCTCTGTGGTCCATAAATAAAGCCATTATTGGAATTGTTATTTTGCAAATATTTGTTTCGTAAACCTTTCATTTTCTGTCACTTACGATATTTATGCGGCAAAGGGCTGTAATCATGTTCAGGTATATTTGGAACAAAACTCGACTTCAGGATATAATTGCCTTATTTTAGGTTATGTACTGAAAGCTGGTAGAAACTGAAAAGAGCGAGTTATGGCATCATAGCACTATCAGGGTACAGGTAAATAAATTCACTGGTGCTATAAGTTAATTGCGCCACTGTCGATTGTTTACTGTTTTTACAAATATTCTGCAGGTTACTATATGCGGATGCCTCGCTTCCGCTTGCGCTCTTATAGTCTTGTAATCTCTTTCTCGAAACATGCTGTCGTTATGGTTGATTTTGAAACAGAGGGATTTTGCAGAAATATTTTTTAGTTCCATACATCATGAAAAAAAATGGAGCGATTCACGATTCGACATCTTTAAAGAGTCTGTCTGTGTATCTTGGCGATAACTCAAGTAAATCTACACCGAAAAGAAAAAGAGTAATAGCAAAAAATTGAATACAGTGTTGCACAAAACTGAATTAATTTTGGTAAGGATCACCAACAGGTCGTAGATGTTATGAGCATTTAACAAAAACAAAAATCTTATTTTGGTTAGTCAAAAGTTTTATGTAACAAAGTTATAGAAAGTTTAAAGAATTTTTTTTTGCCAGTTATTTTGTTTTTCGAAATTTTTTGGTTATATTTTTAATCGGATCAAAAATATGCCAAAGACGTAAAGTTTCCTAAAATAAAAACTTTTTGCCTTATTCAATTTAATCATATTTTCTTAATTTTTTACATTTCAAGGTGGTTCTCTGTTTGGTAGTGCTTTAGTTTTAAGTACTTCAATCGTCGTACAGTTTCCATGTTAATGGGAAAATATAAGAGGGGAATTGATAAATCAAGACTGAGAAACACATAATTTTTCATTAAACTAGTCTATGTGTCATGAACCTAACCCATTCTGGCATAGCAAAATTTTTCGAAATCAACGGCTAATGTAATATCGAAGATTGTAAAACAAGATCTGTAAAGACCTTTGGTTTGGTGAATGTTTCTGCATTTCTAGTTAAAAGAAAAGATTTCCGGATTTCACACTGTCATGCTTCTCTGCTGAGACCTTCATCAAACTCAGATCAATTTAATAATGGTCTCAGGGTCTCAACATAGACCGAAACGTCACATTTAATAAAGCATAACTCGTAAATCTTTCCTTTTATGACTACAAAATATTTCAAGCGAACCTAAATCAGATCTCACAAACTTAATTCCAGTAGAAGATGATTTGTATGCGGTTACAACAAAAGGTAAGGCTTTCAGTTACCGTTGGAAATGGAGATTCAGCTTGAAAGATTAGAAGATATTGTCTTCTAGATTGTTCTTCAGTGATCCATTGAAATTGTAATACGAAAACTTCGACAAATATTCAGCAAAATTTATTGATGTTGTTGTCGATATTCAATCCGCCAATTTTTAACATTAATTGTTCAAGTTTGCTACTCTACTCATTCCTGTTGTTAGTTCAACGAAGAAAAGAGTGATACTAATAATGAAAACCACACAAGTCCAGCATGTTCTATAAGTTTTCGTCTATACCAATCTGACAATCATCTAGAACTACTCCCTCGTACACACAACAGCCCTAGTAAATAATTAATTGCCAAACTCCGCCTTAACCATTACCGAAATTCATCGATAGTAAATCCGAAATAGCCAAATCCGTCTGATGCGATATCGACCCCAAAAATCCGTTAACTTTGTTATCAAAGCGTAATGGAATCGGAACTGAGATAAAGTTTACTTAATTGAATTAAAAAGGAATTCGCTGCTGGCTTATCTAAATGGGTCGGAATTATCGCATTTCAAGAGTTTTTGCCAATTTGGCTGCAACTTACTTAAACGTAGACTTAAACGAAAAACTTGGTTTTCCTGGGAGCTAGCCTTAGGGGTAAAAAAATGGAAACAAAGCAAAGGTCCGTGGCTATGCAAAAATACTCTTATAGTGCACAGCACACTCGCTTTTCACAAATATAATTCTCGCAAATGGAAAATACTAGAACGGTACGATAAGCATTCTGTAATTCATTTTCGACTTTGTTAAGCAATTTCGCGATATTATTGTTTAACGAGAAATTCTTAAGTGCAGAGTTTTAAGCGTTATCATGAAACATGCAGAGTACTGAGATAGGGTACAACAAATGTTCAAAGTAAACTAAGAAGGCTGTTAGTGATACGATACGTAAGTAAAACCTCGAAAAGGGATGCAATTAGAGTTACAAAAAAACATAACAGAATTATGATTGGCCGTGAGGATCAATATGATTCTCTAGATGAAATGGGAAAGAGTCTAATATACCGGAAAATATGTCATCTAAATTCTTTCGATAGTGACTTTTATGTCGGAAGTGCAGAGGGGGAGGTTTGTATTTTTCGTATATGACATAGATTTTAGTTTTCATTATTAGCATTTAAAATGATTTTGATTCAATTTCAAATTTGATAGCTCTCATATATTCGAAGGAAAAATGGTTGTCTTGAATTTATAATACAGATATTTGTATGAGAGGGAGAAGAAGGAGTGAAGCTTAGCTTATAATTTTTTCCAGTATTTATTGCAATTATTAAGAAATAAATTCTGGCAAAATTTTAACTTTTACTTTTTATAGTTTTAATGAAAATCGATATAATGCATTTAACAAAAATTATACAATTGTATGGGAGGGGGTGGAAGGAGTCTACGGAACAAAACAATTTTTTTTTCATTTATGATATTTCTGTTGTTTGTTTTTGCACAAAATTTCAAATCGATAGCTCTGACAGTTTCGAAGAAAAATATTTTAATTGAAATTTCAAAATTTCATGAATTTTGTATGGGAGGAGGTAGAAGGAGTGAGGTGAAGTTAATAATTTCTTTAAAACTAATTACAATTATAATATTTATAATTAATAATTTTATAATTAATTCTCGCAAAATTTCGCCTTTTCAGCTTTACTAGTTTCAAAGGAAATCGAAAATATGTATTTTGCAAAATTGTGCATTTGTATGAGAGGGGGTAGATGGAGTGAGGGAATAGGATCAATATTCCGTTGATATTAATGACATCTATACCATAATACTTTGTCACAAATTTCAAGTCGATAGTTGAAATAGTTTCAAAGAAAAATTAATTTCTTAAAATTTCGAAATCTCATGAAATTTGTATGGGATAGGGTAGTAGAAGTGGCGGGATGTAGCCCGTTCACGAACAACTAAAAGTTACTTTTTTGCTAAAAATGACACACAAACAATTTTAGCACAATAGCTCAAAGCTTTTGAGAGTTATGTTGTAGTCAGACGCACAGACGGTCACTCGGAATCGAAGCTTTTGAGCGACAACAACGATTTCATCTAGAGCATAAAAAAATAATAATATTGATAAGCGTGCTTAAAACCACACAATAAAAAGTTTCTTGTCGTAGCTATGGAAATTACCAAAATAAGGATTTTTTAAGTGGTAAGTTTTAAGCCGTATTCAAAAAATTTTTTTAATTTCAAAATGCAAATTTAAATCCACCAATTACTTTATTATTCTATAATTCTAAATAGTAAAGTATTATGATCGACACAGAAAAAAAATATATTAAACTGAAATTTTGTTTTTTCGTGTTTCATGACTAAATTAGCCTAATAATGCAAAAACAAAAATTCTTCCCGCCGTACGCCGTCCGCCGTCATTAAAGATATAGAGAGGGTTGTGATACAAACTATAAAAATAATTTAATTTTTTTATCCATTGGCATCCGAAAAGGGAGTGGGGCTAAAAACAAATTGTCGGCCGCAATTTTTTTAAATGGTTATATCTTCGAAATTGTTTACCATAAAAAATTTATATTTTCGGACCATTAAGGCGGCATATAAATCCATCGGAATCAGTTTAGAAGGAGGCTAATTATTGTAAGGGTCAGGGGGTGCAAGGAAAAACACTTAAGAATTAATCTCTCAACTATAACTTAAGCTATGAAATTGAAACTTAAAACATATATTAAGCTATACTAGCAGAATACAAGAAAAATATAAAATTTGGTCATAGCAGTAATGGAGGAAAGTGGGGAGCAATTCAAAAATGGTACAATTTCCAAAATGTCAAACCGTTATATCCCAAAACTGAGTGCAGATATCAAATCGAAAATTCATCAGCTTAAAGAACTACATGGTTTTTAATTTTGGTAAACATTTTTAATTAGCGTGTGTACGGGGAGGGAGGTAGAAATTTCTAAAAATTTTAGTGATTTTTTTAGTGCTCTGGTGAAAGATACAAAGTTTAAATTTTGCATGTTGATAAATAATAATTTGTTCTACAATTGTAATACACCGACACCACCCACACTTAAAAATTTGCAAAACACATTTTTAAAAAAAATCCCTAAATGTATGAAATATCAACTGGTTCAATACCTTCCAAACTCTTACCTCCTCAAAACAATTTTTTTGACCATTTTTAAGAAATCAATTATTCCCTAACTATTAAAGCTATTAATTTAAAAATTTGCACAAAAACTTTTAAAAATAGTTGAAACGAAATTGCGTTTTGCCTTTCTACCACCTCCCATATAAAAGATCGTACTTTTGTATGGGAGGTGGTAAACTAAATTCATTAAATCAACTAACAACCCACAAATTAAAAGCTTTAAACTTGCAATTTTATACGAGCAGCTTACAACAGCAACGAAATAAAACTGCATCACAAATTTTGCGATTGCCTTACCTACTCTACCCCCTCCCATACAAATGATTGGTTCCGTGAGTGTAAAATACACCCTATTTTATAAAAATTGTATGCAACTTCGTCTATGAAACTGATACTCTATACAGAGAATATGAAACGTGATTCAAGCAATCAATTAACAAGTTATTAGTATCCACCCACCCTAACTATCACCCGTTCACCCTCCCCTCATAAAAACTCAAACTTGCATAAACGAATGAAATATTGATTACATGTACTGAAGCTGTTGATCGTATTCGCAATTAAGTGTTACATTGATAGCAGCCCTGCCCTAAAGGGTTTCCACTTGTGAAAGGCGGTTCCACTTAGTCTTTCTGAGCCACTCTAACCCGGCATATTGACTTTCCATGCATCCTCAACTTGTCCCAAAAATAATAAAGTTGCGCCCGACTTGTTGTTTGTTGTTATTTGGAATTATTGCAACACGCTAAGCTGGTTATATTTTACAAGAATGTGCTAAAAATATCATTTAGTTCTCAAGTTTATAACGTTACTGTGGGGTTTCCAGAAAGTGCTTCCAAAGCTCTACAAAAACGATGTCGTAGATTATTCATTACCTCGATACAGAATGTTTTTTTAATAGTTCAACTTTGCAGTTCCTGGTAGTTCAACGAATTATGCTTTTCGGAAAAAAACTGCGCTCGTTTTGAAATTAAACTTTTACCAAAAGTTTGGATCAAAAATGTCAATTCAATAAAGAGTTTTGCGTCGATCTCCAAGCTACTTCCATAGATTTCAATGTTATATATATCCTTCCAATGCGAGTGATTCAGTATTTCGTGTTCTAAGATCTCTTCTACGTCAGATTTGAAAATGCTATATGGAGAAAACTGTCCTTAAAGTTTTGTTTATCACCTGAAACCGCATTCTGGCACTCAGGAATTCCTTCGGCAAAATCTTTCTTTTATAACAATAATTCAGTTTTCAGTCGAAAACATACGAAATTATGGTTAAAAATTTAAAAACTCTAATTTTCTTCAAACCTTTCTAGTGTCATCTCCTCTTGAAATAATGTAATAATTTACAAAGTCCATTAAGAAGGACCTGGAGTTTGAAACCTATCGCTGTAATGAGTATTGGATTTTCTTGAACAATTTTTTGTTTTAAATAATTCCAATGTTTGGTTTCATTTCCCAATTAACACCACAACTTTGAAAAGTAGAAAAGTACAGTTTTGAAAAAAATTATTTGAAAATTCCAAAATCAAAAACTCAAAATATTTTACAGCACTGCACAATTTTTTTACATTTGCAGAAAAGGAGAATTAAAAAAAATGTCGTGGTAGCTCTTTGCAGAGACTGGTAGTTATGCTGCGTTTTTTCAGATAATATGATGAATAATTCACAGACATAAGCATCATTTTACATGGAGAGTTCCGTGTAGCGGCTGCTTTGATTACCCCTTCCTAAAATGATACATTTCCACAACAGTTCGATTTTCTTGGATACTAATACTGGTGTGCCTCCAGATTTTAATCGAAGCTTATGCGCTTTCGGAGATTAAGTGACTTTAGTCTAAGTTGGATGTAGTAAGGAAAAGAGGGAAAAACTAAAAACCTTAAGATACTTGAACTTATTACTAACTTAAACATAACAGAATTATGATTCGGCTTAAATCGCAATCATCTGATACTCTAGATGAGATGAAAATGACTTTAATATACCGGAAAATATGTCATCTCAAATTCTTTCGAATAGTGAATAGAGACTTTTGCATGAGAGGTGGTAGAAGTAGAGGGGAGGTTTGTATTTTTCGTATATGACACCGAACACGGCATGCAAAATGTTTTTTGCTGAATTCAAAGTTTTTAGTTTTCATTATTTTTAAAGAAATTGGTCATAGATTTTCTTAAATTGGGGCATTTGTATGGGAGGTGGCAGAGGAAGTGAAGCGTTTAAGATGATTTTGAAACTGCTTATCATCGTCCTTATCACCATGCTTTGATTCAATTTCAAAGTCGATAGCTCTCATATACTTGAAGGAGAAATGCTTTTCTTGAATTTATAATACAGATATTTGTATGGAAGGTGGTAGTAGGAGGGAAGTAGAGCTGATAATTTTTTCTAACACTTATTTCAATTATTAAGAAATAAATTCTGAAAAAAATTGAAGTTTGTACTTTTTCTAGTTTGAATGGAAATCGATAAAATGCATTTAACAAAAATTATGCATTTGTATGGAAGGGGATAGAAGGAGTATACGGATTAAAACAAATTTCACATTATTAATATTTCTATTTGAATACTTTATACAAAATATGAAGTTTAATTTAATTTAAATTTCAAAATTTCGTGAAATTTGTATGGGAGAGGGTAGAAGGAGTGATGTGAAGATGATAATTATTTTTAAAATAAATTATAATTATAGTAGAATTAATTCTGACAAAATTTTATCTTTTCAGCTTTACTAGTTTCAATGAAAATCGAATATATGTATTTTTCAAAATTGTCCATTTGTATGGGAGGGGGTAGAATGGGTAAGGGGATCAGGTCAATATTCCGTGATATTAATGACACCTATCATAATACTTTGACCTAAATTTCAAGTCGATAGTTTAAATAGTTTCAAAGAAAAATCGATTTCTTAATATTTCGAAATTTCTTGAAATTTGTATGGGAGTGGGGGGATGTAGCCCATTCACGAACTTAAAGTTACTTTTTTGTTAAAAATTACACACAAAAATTTTTAGGGCTATAGCTGAAAGCTTTCGAGAGTATGCCGTAGACAGACGCACAGACGGACAGACAGACAGACAGACGGACAGACGATCACTCGGAATTGAGGTTTTTGAGCGACAACAAATATTTCTGTACCCTTGGCGGCCCTGTGCAAGCATTATTTCTTAGCGTTACAAACGGTAAGGCAAACACAATATACTCACAGATTTCGTCTAGAGTATAAAAACTAACTTACATACAAAAAAAAAAAAAAAAAAATAGGTGGTAATTTTTATTCCATGATAGAGAGAATTAAGGGGTTGTTGGTGTGTTCACATCTACTTAAAAAATTTTCACTCAGGTTTTTGATATATGTTTCGATTAAATCTATAACAGCTAGTTTGTGGATGCGTCTTGTTGAAAAATACCAGTATTAATTTTAGGGATTTGTTTTGCGCTATTTGAATTTTTTTTATGGACTTGAGCTCATTCATTCCAAACAGGACTTGCATTTAAAAGACAGGGTCTCATCACAACATTGTAGAGGAGTAGTTTGTTTTTCGTCGATAATTTTTACTTTCGGTTTATCTAGGGGTATAATATCTTAATGAGCAACAGAGTTTTGGAAACAGCATTTGATACCTGATGGTGGTATTGTTGCGAGCTGGGGGTTCGGGATTTCAAGTAAAAACACAATTCGTTTAAAAAAAATAAGTGATAATTTATTTATTCGCAGTTTAATTCAATTTGCCGCTTAATTCGCACTATATGGCAATACCGCCACGTACTTTTCTATCGCTTTCACTGGTTCGCGTCTAAAAATGACTGACCCTCTCGCTGAAAGCTTTTGTGCCTTTATACATCTCTTCCCATAATCTTGAGTGTTCTCGAAGCTTCATTCGGTGTGTATGTGTGAGCTATACTGGAAAGCTCTAGATCTTTAATTGTGGCTTTCTACATAGTGGAGTATACTGTTCTACATAATTCTTGTCTATTCGAGAGAGATCGAGCGGCGGAGCTGCCAGGTCTGCATGTAACATTACCCTCTCCTTAGTCCTTGTTCGTCCCAAACAGAGTCGTTCACTTCATCAATTGCACCATGGTACTTTGTGAGTCAGTCGAGGTGTACCACTTTCATTTTAGTACGAGGTTTTTGATGTAGCTGAATCCGGTAGCCGACATCATTTAACCGGTTGGTAAGGGCCTTCCCAATTGCGCTGTGGTTTCGGCGATCTGCCCTTCTGTCGTTTGGGATTGTTAAACCAAACCAAATCGCCCTTTTGGAACCCTGATGAATTCGCCCGTTGATCATACCTCGTCTTCATGCGGTCGGTCGCCAAATCAATTTTATCTCTGACCAGGTTATAAACTGTATTTAGTCGACATCGAAGATCCGAGACGTAATCTTTGGTATTGGTTGGTTGGTCTGGTGGCACTCCAAACATTAGTTCCGCAGAGAGTCGAATATTTCTTCCGAAAATTAATCGGAAGGGAGTTTCTCCTGTCGTTGAATGTACCGATGTTCTGTGGACCATTAAAAATAGAGGGGTGTGCTGATCCCAGTCCTGTTGCCTCTCGGTGACGAGTTTGGATAGGTTTGAGTTCAATGTCATATTGAAACGTTCCACCATTCCATCGGACTGTGGATGTAATGAAGTGGTCCTGGTTTTGTTTATTCCCAGCATGTGGCACACGTGTTTGAGTATTTGAGATTCAAAATTGCGCCCTTGATCGGAGTGTAGTTCACGTGGAACTCCAAATCTGCTCACCCAGTTGGTAACAATTTGTTCTGCGATGGTTACTGCTTCTTGGTTTTGGAATTGCGTAAGCTACAGGTCATTTGCTGAAATAATCAATGACAACTAGAATGTAGCGAGTATCATTTTCTGATTCTGGAAATGGTCCAGCAATATCCAAAGCAATTCTCTCGAATGGAGCTCCCACGTTGTATTGTTGCATTTCTCCCTTTGATCTGCGTTGTGGGCCCTGACTCGATGCACACGTAGTACATTTACGGCACCAATTTTCGACATCATCTCGGAGATGGATCCAATAGAACTTCTCTCGTATCTTGGCCAAGGTTCTATTTACACCCAAATGCCCGCCGGAAGTACCTCCATGATATTACTTCAAAACCTCCTCAACTTTAGAATGCGGGACGATGGTTTGCATGTGATACGGTGTTCGTTGTCACAGCTGATTATTGATCTAATTTGTTCGCCATTCATTGCTTTAACTGTGTCAGAGCATCTGATGTACCAGAACACTCCTATTCACGAGCTTCTTCGACTTGGAACTCAAAACTATCTGCATCCTTACCCTCAGCCTCAAGTATCTCGATCATACGGCTGACAAGTTCAGACTTGTTCCCTGTCGTAGAGATAACTCGAGTCAACCGAGCTCTTCCTTCAGCTCTGTTAATTTTAAATCCTTCAGATAACGCGTCATTTTCACTGCCGATTAAGTACAGCTTTTCCGCGATTTGAATTCACTTAACTTTACTTCACTAATTAAGGTCACTGCTCACTAGAGCACTCGAGAATATTGAATTTCACTAAATTTTCACTGTCCGTTCGAGAATTTTATTTTCACTTTTTCACTCTCACAAAATTCCCACTATCCGTTCGAAAATTTTAATTTCACTTTTTGAACTCGCGATTTTTAACCCGAATTTATCTTTGAAATCCCAGGTAATTTATTTATTCGCACTTTAATTCAATTTCCCGCTTAATTCGCACTATATGGCAATACCACCGCGTACTTTTCTGTCGCTTTCACTGGTTCGCGTCTTAAAATGACTGACCCTTTCGCTGAAAGCTTTCGTGCTTTTATACATCTCTTGCCATAATCTTGAGTGCTCTCGAAGCTTATTTCGGTGTGTATGTGTAAACTATACTGGAAAGCTCTAGATCTTTAATTGTGGCTTTCTACATAGTGGAGTATACTGTTCTACATAATTCTTGTCTATTCGAGAGAGAGATCGAGCGGCGGGGCTGCCAGGTCTGCATGTAACAGTATGTTAGCTTTTTGTCTAAGTGCATCCCAAGGTATTTTATGCTGTTGGACCATGTTATATCTTCTCCGACAATGTAGATTGTAGGGAAGGGTAGGTAAGGAAGATCCTAGCACTTCTTTTCGTAAAAAACATTGCTGCAGCATTGGCTGTATTAATTTTTATTTTACAGGTCGTGAAGCAAGTGGTAATTTTACAAAGCTGATTCTGTAGGTTGTTGATGATTTTAAGTAAAGGGTATTTGTAAACTCGTTCTGCGATGGAGTTTACAAATCAAAACCACACTAATGTGTTTAATTCAACCCTGAAATAGTTCTGTATGAAATACTTAAGCCTTTTTATGCCGATTCCCCACTGTCAACAAGATTTTGAATTCATGAAAATCCCTTGCCATCATTAACAATACCATACGTTACCATGTGAAATAGCGATTTAATTGATATAGCGAATAGTTTAATGCATAAATTGCGTAAATTTTTTCACACTTTTTAAGAAGTATGGTGTGACGTTTTAGTCCGATTTCAATTCACGAACAGCTAATATCAAAACTTATTCTGGTAAACTCGATTCGTATACACTAAACTGTCACCTATTGCAGTTTATAAGAACTGAAAGCTTTCTGCCGTTTTCGGAAGGAGTTTTCGCTGTATAATAGAACTATTGATCTGAAGTTTACTGTATAATGTTTTCATAAGAATTGTAATCTGGGATATAAAAATGATTTAAACTCCCCCGCTTCCTTCACCACCTCCCATAAAAACCTTAATATTTCACGAAATATAATTAGCCAATTTTTTCAGTACGTATATAATTTATGGGGCTTAATTTGAATACTGAATGTTTTATTAATATTACTAATTAAATTTGAAACAAATTAGCGGATTACCGTCACGCCTTCTTTGGCCTCTCATACAATATTATGCAATTTCACAACTTTGTGATAGCCGATTTTATTGAAGTATAAAAGCTACTGATATGAAATGTGCCATTTTTATGACGTTAATAGTTATTTCTTTACAAAGCCTTCGTGGGCTGCTTCACAGCTAATAGGTCGTGGGTTCGAATCCCACTCCAGTAGAATTACTTAAGCACGAATTTTTCAGTTGCAACTAGAAACGAAAATTTTTAAATAAAATGGGGGAAAACGATTTAAGGTGAATCAGGTCTGCTGACTCAGTAGATGGTTTCTGTTCGCTTTCTATCATTCAGTCCGCCATAATATCTGTAAATACTTGTCAGTAGTACAAATGGAAAATATACCAGGCTACCCACTCGTTACGGTCGTCCTCACTCCCCTTCCTCTACTTTCCCATTTCCATTACTCCTTCTCTCCATGACTGTGTGTGTGCATTGCACATAAAGTCGTTCAGTAATAAAAAATAGCGCTAAAATTTCTCTACTCCTTCTGCCACCTCCTATACAAACTGTAAAATTTCACGAAATACAATACACAAATTTTTTCAGTACCAGTCAAATTTTTGAAGCTCAAATTTAGTGTAAGAAATGTCAATGCCGTTACCCCTCTCTGGCGCCCTCCACACGAAATTGCTAAAATGAGCCACAAACATCTTTATTTCATTTGGAGTATCGCGTGATTAGGCTTTACGCGCAGTCGTAGCTCTATTTTCCAATATGTTTCAAACGGAATTGACGGCTGTCAGCATCTGTTTTTTTTTTTTTTAATATATTTATTTCGATATATTTTGAAATTTCTATTTATTTATTATGTAGCCGGGGCTGTCGACAATCAACCAATGTGCTATTTAGTAGATTACGCGATTTTCGGCCTGGCACTTCCAGTACTTCCAGATAGCATAATATATGTAAATTTTAAATTCTCGTTGAAGCTATCTATTTTCGCAGTCATAAGTGCACTCATGACGGCATGACGTATTATAATACTCATCTCAAAATAATTGTTGTTCACTCGAATTCGTGGAGGACGAATTCACGAATGCATTAAACATTAATATCCTTCGCTTATTGTTTCCATTAGCGTATGTTTAATGGAAATCAGCGCTAGGATGATTGGCGATAATTTTTGCCGTTGTTTATAATTATTTCAGAGATTTTCCTATGAGTTCCCTTAATTAAATACGCCGCTGACGTCAATCAGAAAGTATTTCCGTGTCAATCAGTGGTTTGTTATCCGGCGTTCAGCAATACACACAGCCATACGTGCTTTCTGTCCTGTTTGAATGGACTTATCCACGCTTCACTGGATAATCCGCAAGCCTGATTGCACTCCATCGTGTGGCATGTTTTGAAAAAAAAAAAAAACATGAAAACACTCGCCATCATAGCTCGCCACACAAGGTCATTTCGTGGAAAGAGTCGGCGAGCCTTTTTTGGTGTGGAATAACGTCGCCTTCGTCCTTTGTGAAAAGTTGAATTAAAAAAACAATACGCGATGTGTTTTTTATGAACTCTATTTTTTCCAGCCAGTTTGCTCTACCATTTTTTCGCAATCACTCATACACTCAACAACATCCCTCGACTGAAATGCCGACAGGAGTGCGAAGTTGTAAAACTAAGGATTCAGACAGTTTTATTTCATGTTGGATTCTTGTCACCGTACCGGCTAGCCGCCATTGTTGAGAAGAACCAACAAAAAAGCAACATCACTGATTGCACTCTGGTGGTACAAATTTACAATCAAATCGCGACACCTTTTTTCTCAGATAAACTATCCGGGAAAAAACAATGGCAATATTTTGGTTGTAATTTATCATGAAAAAAACTGAAGAGGAGTTGTAATGATTTTTTTATTTTGCTATTTCGGGGATGTTATTTGTATCATCGGCTCGTTATTTTGTAAATGCCGATTTTTTTATTATTTCGAATCGAATTCAATGCAGCTAATGCGAAACGGTTCGTGGACAATAATGCACCTGATTTTGATTTTGGTATTTTAGTGCTCGGGTGGATTTACTGTATCAAAATTTTAAGTCAATTTAACAAAATTACCAATTTCATTGTTGAGAAAAGAGAGGGATTTACTAAGAATAAGTTGTATGGAAGGCGGTGAGCTGATCAAATTCAATTTACATTGTAACAATCCAGGTGGGTCAAGCGACCCAGAGATGGTTCTGGTCTTAGATAATTAATTGAACGGCTAACGAGAACGAAAGCGTACAAAGGAAATGCACGACAACAAAACGGCGAACTAGAACAGGAGCCGAGCAATAGTCTTTCATCTGCTACGATAACGATGACTACTGTCGCAATGAAATAAATTTTTCTATAAATGTTTGATAAAACTCAATTTGAACAGTTTTAATTAAATTTCTAGAATAAACATACCTGACCGCAAATAAAAACATGTAATTTACGTACTGCCGACTTTAATATGTCGACAAAAATCGTGACTAATGCAGAACTCCTGAACCCTAATAAACTCACCTTAACCAATTCCGGATGGAATCCATTCTTCTACTTTATCTTGGATACCAACAATAAATCGAGTCAAAGTGCGCCAGCAAAAAGCGCACAACCACTCTTGGAATACACTGAGGTCAGTGCGGAATTCCTTAGTAAATAAGAGTCTGCCATTTGTCTAGCGATGGAAGCAAGCGAGTCTCGAGCACACCAACCGAAAGGGTTACGAAAATATTCAGCTCGAAACAGTTTCCAGGTGTGAAGCTATAAAAACTGTACGGCAGGAGTTTATACATTCCCATAAATCCAGTGCAGCGAAGGTACAGACACCAGGAAGGCATTGAAAAGGCGATATAAGTCAATAAATCGTAAGGATTCCTGGAATACCGGCTTCCGGTGTTCCTCTCGCTCGTCCAAATCATGTTAACAGGCGGTTTATCATCGTAATGAAACACCCGTTTGGAGAGCTACTACCCCCAAGGAGCCCCAGCGCTATAGAGTACGGAAGTCCAACATTGCGTGACTGGAAGCAATTAGAATGGAACTTGACTATTATCGGAGGCGTCCGGTTATGAAGTACACAAGTAACTCTTGCCGGCTGAAACGCTTGGTTGAAGCCAGGACCGGCGAAAACGCTACCCCGTCCTAGGCATCAGAATGGTCTTTTTGTGACCGACCGCTTTAATTGGTAAGGATGGTATTTAGGCCTTAAGTATGGAGCTCGATGTACAAATATGAGTAATGGTCGTAGTAAATTTTAGGTAAATACTGGTCTTCCCGCGGATGTGGGGTATAATTCATCGACAGGATTATGCATATGTGAGCGATTGCGGGGGTTGATTCATTTTATTACTGACTGATGATAGCGGCTGAGCTTTACGCGGAGTTTATTTCGAACATCTGAAGTATTAAAAGCAATATATTTTCAGGATAATAGTATGATGATTCCTTTATTACCATGAACGGTTCTACAAGTTATATGCATATCCATAGCTTGTGTATTTTAATAAGAAGGGTTCATCATATAATAGCGTTAGGAGGAAGGATAGTGAGCGCTAATCCCTTTCATTATAGAACTTCTTTGATAAGGACTCTTCTTTGCTTTAGGCTTAGTAATATTGGCCTTATTTTTGAGTTTAACACTATCCGGACCATTTGCAACATGAATTTATAAGAATTTATTATCAATAGAAAATAAATTCAAAATCATGAGTGATTAATTATGGAATGTTTTATTTTTTCTGCGTTCTTGTCTTTGTCTTTAATTGTCATTAATTCAAATACTTTATTGTTAGAATAATAAAGTAAAATTGTCTTTAATTCAGATACAAACTATAAGCATGGGTAGTATAGTATAATGGCTAGCTTGTTGGTCTACTATGCGAAGATCGTGAGTTATAATCCCGATCAGTAAAAAATTACATTATCTAGGTATATCTAAGCCACATCAATCAACGAAAATGAAAATTAGTGGACAGAGCGTTGTCAGGAAGCAAAAACCCGATTTGGACTGTATTGAGATTTGAATACATAATTTGTATACCGTAGATCACATTTATAGATTACATCAATCAATGAATTAATTTCCCGTTAAGATTCCTTATACGACATCAACAGTTCTCCTCCACAAGACGCGATTCTGAGCTTCTGCATTTGTTTGCCGCCAGAAATTGTTTACTTCTCTGCCCTCATGCTCAGCTGCTCGCTTCCATGTGCTATTAAGGCGACTAACCCGACCCTTGAAGATTATATTACATAGCTTGTTTGGCGATATTTCGCTCTAGTTTCCTCAAAGTGTGCCCAATCTACTGCCTTTTGCGCCTTTGAATCTCAGTACCTATTTTAGTCTGTTCATTTGTACTCCAAAGTTCGTCGTTGGAGTTTTAAGATAAAATAAGAAATTTATTTAGTAGTACTACACGATTATAAATTCTTATTTAAAAATACAGAATATTAAAAAATTAAGGTAAATGGAAAGAAATAAAAGAAAAAGAATTTTAACTTATATTTACAAATTAATAATAATAGTATTATAAAAACTAAAATAAAATAATATAATAGAAACTAAGCAAAATAAAAGATGGTAAATGGTAAGTTCAGCAAAATTATTCAAAATAGAGAAGAGACAAAAAAAAGTGAAACTAGATAAATAGAATAGAACAACAACAAAGAGAGTGAAAGTCTTGAAGGGAGAAAAGAAAAAAAATTAAAATTACACATTTGTCAATACAAGATTTCTGAATGCAGGATTAACTGCTTGCCGAACTTTTTTAGGAAGATTATTGCAATGTATAGGTGTTTGAACGAAGGAAGAGTACTCATTTACAGATTTGGAAAAACGCGGAACAAGAAGTTTAAAATGTCGAGTTGACTTTAAGGCTATAATGAAGTCATCCAAATAAGAAGGCTTGCCAGTACAAATAACACCAAACAAAAATATGATTATTTTACGTTTCAAGTATACCGAAAGCGTACAGCCGAGTGTAGCGTGTTTCAAGGGTGATACATGATGACAGTGTTGCAACAGTACAACAAAGCGTGTGCAATCACTAAAGGCAATGTCTAATTTACGTTGTCAAATGGAGTTGAATTTAGGAAATATTAAACTTCCAAACGTGAATAAAGGAATTATTAAGGATTTCACAAGTCCGAGTCGAATATTAAGCGGCAAGATGCTAACGAAAAGCCATGGCCTACGTAAACTTCCGTACAATTTTCTTAAAACAGTAAATACATGGTTGCAGCAGGTCATAGCCGATTTTAGCGTAATTCCGAAATTTTTAACAAAAATTTAATGATTTAAGAATCTTAATTCGAGGATAAAATAAAATACACTGTGACTTTTTATCATTGAGTATTAACATTTTTTCAGTTAAACAACCAAAAACTCTTGCGATATCGTCATTAATACGCGCAACACAGTCATCAATAAGACCCACCGGTCTACTAAAGTAAAGCTGAACATCTTTAGGGTACATATCAATATTACAATCTTGCAATACATTTGACAAGTCCTTGATGTAAAAACTGAAGAGTAATGGGCCCAGTAAAGAACCTTGTGGTTGGGCGTGCAACAAGAGAGGTAGAAAAGAAGAGACATCATCACCGACCCTGCACTTCCTGCCAGCGATCACACACGAAATTGTGCAAAAGTTTTATGGCGCTAGGGGTAAACTTGAAATTTGATGATAACTTGTTGTTAGAAAAATACAGTTGAACAAGGTATGCTAACAGATTCGAATCCATGCCGGCTTTTAAGTCGGAAGTTACTTTAAAAAGCGCCGATTCTCAGCTATGTTGCGGCCGGAACCCAGATTGCCAGCGTGTCAATAAGCTCTCATTTTTTAAAAACTCGGGCATTTGAATAGACATTACTCTCACGAGAACTTGAGACAAAAAGCACAGAATGCTAATAGGCTGCAAATCAATGACAGCATAGGAGAATTAGTTTTTGTGATAGGCATTACTGAGGCAACTTTCCACGACAAAGGACGGATACCCTTGGATAAACAGACATTTTGAGACATGTCGCACATGGTGACAAATATGTGGGAGAAGAGATATAATAAATTTTGAATAGAGTGTCAGGACGAGTGGCATTCAATTTTATGGAGTTGATAGCTGAGAGCAGCTTAGGTAAGTAGATACATCGAAAAAAAAGAGTAGGTATTCGTATTAGAATGTATGTCATTTGAAGGCGCTGGGGTTGCTTGAGACGACACCGGGGAAGTATTAATGAAGTGCCTATTGAGTTCATCGGCCCCAAAATTACAAATACCAGCGTTCTTAAAACTGGTCCAAATTCTCTTGGAGACTATAATAAGAATGCGTGGCATTCCTTAAAGCTGTAGTAGTAATATTTCGCACAGATTTATATAACTTTTTAGCATGATCCATTTTTGAGTGACGATATTGGGCAGTAGAAATACTCTCTTTCGGCTATTAAGGATGATTCATGATGGGTAATCCAAGTCGAACGAAGACTCAGTGAATACGCTAACAACATCATCGGAGAATATCAAGGTGGCTTCAGATCTGGACGATCGACAACGGACCAGCCATTCTCAGTAAAACAGGTGTAAAACATGCTGGGAATATGATATTAATGTGCACCAACTGTTCGTCGATTTTTGCCAAGCATACGATAGTGTCGACCGTAATGCTCTGTACAGAATAACGATTGAACCGAAACTAGTTCGGTTAATAAAAGCTACGATGGAAAACAATGAGTGCCAAGTAAAAATCTAAAACGAGTTGACTCATAGCTTTCCAATGGAGTCAGGTCTTAAACAAGGAGATGGTCTCGTCCCCACGCTCTTTAACTTGGTGCTCGAGTATGTCGTCAGGAAAGCAACTTCAATAACCTCAGTGGACACCAGAGGTACGCTACTCGTAAAATCCGCACAGTTGGTGGCGTATGCAGACGACGTGGATATTCTGGCCCGATCAATACTTGGCGTTAAGGAGTTATTCCAGGAGTTGGAGTTGGCAGCGGGTGAAGTAGGGCTCAGGGTCAATGAAGCGAAAACTAAATACATGACCCAGACTCGAAGGACTGTCCCAGACAGGCAGAACATTACAATAGGCGAATACAACTTCGAGCAGGTAGATGAATTCGTATACCTGGGAGCCCTTCTCACAAAGCACGGCAATGAGCGACATGAAATTCAAAGAAAAATCACGGCAGCTAACAAAGCATTTTATGCGGTCCTCCCCATAATGAAATCAAGGAAGGTCCATCGAAACAATAAACTACGCATCTACAAGATATTAATTCGTTCTGTGCTGCTATATGGATGCGAAACGTGGACCTTAACACGGTTTTTGGAGAAGTTAATCGACACTTTTGAGCAAAAAATTCTTCGGAAGGTATACGAAGCAGTTAAGGAAGGAGATGATTCGCGAATTCAATACAACCATGAGCTGTATCAACTATTTGACGACCCAGCAGCATCTATAGTGATCAAACTGCGCAAGCTGTAATGGGCTGGCCACGTGTAACGAATGCACGAGGAACGAATCCCAAAAGGAGTGCTCAAGGGCAAAGCTCAAGGTAACCGACCGCAGGGGAAGCCACGAAAGCGATGGGAGGACTCAGTCGACGCAGACTGCAGATCGCTTCTCAATTTTTCAATCTGGAGGACGCGGTCGTTGGGCCGAGACAACTGGAGGAGGTGCATCCGGGAGGCCAAGGCTCGATATGGGCTGCAGCGCCATTGCATCATCATCATCAACCCAAGGCCATGCGAAATTTTTTTTCACCTTACGCAGTGGTACATAGTTCTTATCATGAAGGTATGTCAGAAGCATATCAAAGTGATTCACCTGGTCATCGACATCTAATAAATAAAAAATTTCGTTACAAGTAATAAATTGCACTCATACGTTAAATTTTCAAAATTTAAGTAGTTATGGACTCAGGTCAAGACACAGCCCCTGCATTAATATTATGCTTTACATAAATTGCCGACCGACCATAATTTCCCTCCTAACGATCATTACGAAATAGCTTGTATCCAGGCAAGGCCACTTTGATAACTTTAGAGGTAATGCTGCAACTACTTTCTCTAGTATACCGATATAGTCAACCATATCTCTCGCCTTAAGGATGTTTCTTCTCCTGGCCCAGATGGTGTTCCTGCAGTTGTCCTCAAACGCTGCTTTCTCTTTATTGCTGAGCAACTCTCCCTCCTCTTTCAAAGGTCGCTAAAAACTGGGATTTTCCCGAACGTATGGAAGGCCTGGAAATCTGCTGTTATCAACTATCGACCAATAGCTAAACTGTCAGCTATTCCAAAGCTTTTTGAGTCAGTAGTGTATGAATGCCCGTCGTTTCACTGTAAACCCCTGATTTCAAGTAAACAACATGGATTTGTCAAAAATAGGTCAACAGTCACTAAAAAGTTAACGAATAAATCCATTGTGGCTATTGAGGAGGGTAAGCAGGTGGATTGCAATTATATTGATTTTAGTAAGGCTTTCGATAAATTACCCCATTCCATTATTTTGTTCAAATTAGACATGTTGGGTTTTCGTACATGGTTTATTAATAGGATTAAGTCATATCTACTTAATAGAACTTATCTAGTTCTCTTTCGTGATTTTACTTCTAAGCCATTTACTGCGTATTCTGGTGTTCCGCAAGGAAGTCATTTGAGACCACTTTTGTTTGTCCTGGCCATTAATGATGTTGCCTCTGTTCTTAAATACTCTGAAACACTTATTTATGCAGACGACATTAAGATCTTTAGGTCCCTTAGTTCCAAATCTGACAATTTTCTTCAAGAAGATTTGATTAATTTTAGTAATTAGTATCGCCACAATGATCTTCGTTTGAATTTGGATAAATGTCATGTTATGTCATTTACTAGGAAAGTCTCACCGTTTGTAATTATATATAGTCTTAATGACTGTATTTTGGATAATGTCAACTCTATAACAATCCCTTTGTTAAATTGATTCTTCATAACATCTTCGTTAGATCTCATCTTGAATATGCTTCTCAAGTTTGGTCTCCTTTTTATGATGAGCACATTGGTAGAATTGAATCAATTCAACGTAAATTTGTGAGAATAGCCTTATGCCACCTTAATTGGAGTTACAGTGTGCGTCTTCCTCCTTACATCGATCGACTTAAGCTTTTAAATATGTCGTCACTCTCGAAACGACGTGAGGTAGCTGATGTAGTTATTGCTCATCAACTTCTTACAGGGATGGTTGATTCTCCTACACTTTTGAGTTTGATGCAGTTTGCTGTTGGTCAATTTTTACCAAGGCAGCCTAGATTGCTAGAGATTTGCTTTCACCGGACAAACTATTGTATGAAAAAAGTATTGTGATCGACACAGAAAAAAAAAATTTGCTACCCTGAAATTTTGTTTTTTCGCGTTTCATGACTAAATTAGCCTAAAAATGCAAAAAAAAAATCTGTCCCTCCGTACGCCGTACATACGGACTCATATCTCCGAGACCGTTAAAGGTAGAATGTTCGTTTTTGGGTGGATTGTTGATTGGGTAAGTGAGCTTTATTTTCTAAACTTTGGGGGGTGTTAGGTGGAAGGGGAGGCGTGGGAGGGAAAGAGTCAAAAACGACACTTGCTAATATCTCCACCACGAATGCAAATAGGAAGTTAAAAATTAGTAGAGATATAGAGAGGGTTGTGGGACAAACTTGAAAAATAATTTAATTTTTTTATCCATTGGCGTCCGAAAAGGGGGGAGGCTAAAAACCAATTGTCGGCCGAATTGTTTTTTCAAATGATTATATCTTCGAAATTACTTATCGCAAAAAATTTATATTTTGGGATCATTAAGGTGACATATAGCTTCATCGGAATCAACTTAGAGAGTGGCTAATTATTGTAAGGGGGTGGGTCAGGGGGGGTGCAAAGAAAAACACTTAAAAATTAATATCCCAACTATCTCTTAAGCTATCTAATTTAAACTTAAAACATGTATTAAGCTATACTAGGAAAATACGGAAAAAATATAATATGTTGAAATAAAAGTAGTGGAGGGAAATGGGGAGCATTTCAAAAATGGCATACTTTTCAAAATTACAAATCCTTATATCTCAGAACAGAACTTAGATATCAAATCAAAAATTTGTCAAATTGTAGAACTACATAGTCGTTAATTTTGATAAAAAATTTAAGTTGGGAGGTGTAAGGGAGGGAGGTAATAAGCAAAAATATCGAACATTTTGAGTGATTATTTTAGAGCTCTTGTGAAAGTTTGAATTTTGCATGTGGATACGTCTATTTGATGTACATAGAAAAATAATAATAACTTGATCCATAATTGTTATAAACCAACCACCCCGGTCTAACATGCACACGGTGTTTCAAGTGCATTGAAAAAAATACATAAACTGAAAATTTTTTAGTGAAATTTTAAGGTAGAAACTTGAAAATTTGCGACATGCATTTAAAAAAAATGTCTAAATAAACGAAATATTAACTGGTTGGAAACCTTTAAAACTTCTACCCCCTCCATACATAATTATTTTTTCGACCATTTTCAAGAAATCAATTATCACCTAACTATTAAAAGCTATCAATTTGAAATTTTGCACAAAAACTTTTAAAAATAGTTGAAACAAAATTGCGTCAAAATTCTTGAAATCGCTAATGGTCTTCTACCCCCTCCCATACAAAAGTATGATTTTAACCAATTTCATTAAATCAACTAATAACCAACAAATTAAAAGCTATGAACTTGAAATTTTGTACAAGCACCTTACAAGAGAAATGAAAGAAAACTGCATTACAAATTTTATGATTCCCTTACCCGCTCTACCCCCTCCCATACAAATGTTCGGATTCGTGAATGTTAAATACACCGAATCTTATCAAAATTCTATGCAACTTCGTCTATGAAACACATTCTATACAGAGAATATTGGACGTGATTGTTATATTGATAACCGCCCTGCCCAAGAACTCCCTTTGACTTTCCTGCAACTCGTCCCAAGAATTTTATTATATTAGTTTATTTATTTTGTGTTATTTATATTTCTGTATTTGGTGTAGGGATGTTTTTGTTTGTTTCGCCTTTTCACTAAATGATGAGCCAGAGGATAATGCGATTTCCATATCGTAATTCCTTGCATTAAGGAATTCTGATAGTGATAAGGCGATAGTAGCGCTAAGTACATGATTCTTCAAGTGTTAATCGCTTTCCAAAATGGCATTAAGATTTAAATTTTGTATGATAGAATGGAGATCACAAATATTATTTTTAATGCTTTTTGCATTCAGGTGACACTTTTCGCTTGTCGATAAAAGGTATTCGTGAGTGCCCTCACCATATTTAATTGCAATTTGGCCATTATCATCGAACGGCGTACAACCAACAGCCTGTGTAGTGACTTAAAAGTTACAAAAAAATAAAAACATAACAGGGCTACGATTGTGCGTAAAGCCCATTCATACGATACTCTAGATGAAATAAAAATTTTTGTGATCCCAAGAAATTTTATATAGAGAGTGGTAGAATGGTGATAGCATTGAACTAACTTTTTTCCCATCATGCTAGAGTAGCGACAAGAATGTTTGATACAAATGAAAGCTTCAAAAAAATAAATAAGTACTAAGAGAATTAGTGTATTAAATTTAATGAAATTGTGCAGTTTGTTCGGGAGGTGGTAGAAGGAGTGGGGAAATTTTAGTGATTTTTTCAGAAATAGCTATGAATATTATAAAATTGACATCTCTGAAATATCAGACTAGTAACATTCATACTTTTCAAGAAAATCAATTTTTCGTAAAGTTTGAAAATTGAGTCATATTGTACGGGAAGGGGTAGAAGCAGTAAAGCTAATCAGTTAATTTTTCCTGATCTTAATAATAATTCTAATTTTTTTTTTTTTTTTTTTTTTTTCTTTTATTTAATGCTTTTTTAAATACAATATTATACAATTTTATTTTATTTAAAATTAATAAGCACTACTCCCCCTTTTAAGGTTGTAACCTTGAGTTAGGGGTGAGGGGTGAATTCATACTATATTTATAGAAAAAACTTAAAAACTAAATAATCGTTGCTATTTACAAATTTTGTGTTGCAAAAATAAACTTATTAATGTAAATAAACAATATCAATGTAAATGAACAATAACCATTGGTTTAAATATAAAACATCAACAGAGTATAATAGTTATTTTCAATACTTCTTAATCAAAGGTTACCTAATTGTGATATATAATGTATAACATGTTTAATACAGAGTATAATAATTTTTATAAATGCTTAGCATAAAGAAAATTCTTGTTATTATAATGTAAATACCTCGAAAGATTTAGGTTTCCTAAGTGTAGTATAATTTCTTTAAATTTCGACTTCTCTTAATTTCACTTGGCAATTCATTAAATAATTTGATTCCCTTATAAGTATAATGTTTTTGGCCTATATTAGTCGTTCGTAATGGAAAAAATAGTTCTCCTTCTGAGCCACCTCTTGTATTATTCTTATTAACGTCTATCAATCCGTTCTTATATTCTTTAAATATTTGGGTGGTGGCAATAATATCAAATATTTTATCTACACTAATAACATTTATTATTGAAAATAGATCAATGGATGGAAATCTTCGGGGTTTATGTAGAAGTATCTTAAGCAGTAATTTTTGAGCAACTAGCAAAGGTCTTAAAATGGTGTAAGCCACAGATCCCCATGCAATTATACCATATTGTAATATGGAATTGATCAGCTCAAAGTAGAATATTCTCGTAACTTTTTTGGTAAGGAATGTGCGAACTTGTAAACAGATTGGTATCAATTTTTTTAATCTGGATGTAACGCTGTGGATCTGAAAATCCCACTTTAAATGCTGATCGAATATTACACCTAAATATCTTGTGTGATTAACTTGTTTCACAGTTAAGCATTCACAGTTTGCTGTGCATTTGTTGTTATGAATTTTTAATTCTAATTCTAACGGTAATCCAGAATTTCTTGATGAAAATGCAATAAAACAACTTTTTTTTATGTTTAATGTTAGAAAATTGTAGTCGAGCCATTCCTTTATATGCAGTAGACTGTAATTTGCTTTAATTTGTAATCCTTCCCAGTTAGTGTCTTCAACAAACAATACAGTATCGTCAGCAAAAGATAGCAATTTACACTCAAGTTGCTGATCATATAAATCATTTACATAAAGTAAAAATAGTATGGGGCCTAATACGGTCCCTTGTGGCACACCATAATCAAAAGTTAATGGATTACTGAATTCACGCTCGATTTTAACAATTTGTCTCCGATTTTCCAAATAGCTCTTCATCCATTGAATCCAACTTAATTTCATATTTAATTTATGCAATTTTACAATGATATCTTTATGTGGTATTGAATCGAATGCTTTCGCTAAATCCAAAAAAATAGCGCATGGTTTATTTCCTTTATCTATGGAATTGGAAATAAGTTCGCTTAACATAGCAATGGCATCATGCGTGCTTTTCCCTGTCCTAAAACCAAACTGATTTTCATGAATTATATTGTATTGATCTACATCATCCATAATGATTTTTTTTGCAGCCTTCTCTATGATTTTACCTATATTTGAGATCAAGGAAATAGGCCGATAGTTACTAATAATTTTCTTATCTCCTGCTTTAAATACAGGGGAGATTATAGCTTGTTTATAAATGTCTGGAAATGTTGCAGTTTGAAAGCTTAGGTTGACTATATGAGTCAGAGGTTTTGCTATAAATTGTTTAATAAATTTTAGACATTTACAATTTATTCCATCAAAACCTGGACTAGTGCCCTCAATAATGGTTATTCTCAATAATGGTTATTATATCGTCTTCGTTCACTATTCTAATTTGTTCTGAATTTGTTGAAGTAGAACAGTGTATATCTCTCACTACCCCATTTTCTTTCGTTATAGTATCTGCAAGATTCTTCCCAACATTACTGAAGTAGTTATTAAAGATATTTGCTATATTTTTTGAATTTTCTATCGTTTGATATACTACTCCTTCATGTATGATACTGTGTATAGGCATTCTTTCCCTTTTCATACCTATAAGAGTGTTTATTGTTTTCCAAACTAGCTTACCATCATTTCCCGCGTTACATAACATTTTTCCAAAGTAATCTGATTTAATTTTTTTTATTATACCGTTTAATTTGTTTCGATATTTTTTGTAATATATTTTTAGTTTCTCATTTGTTGGTGATTTTTTCAGAGCTTTACATAGTTTATCTCTTTTCCTAATGGAATTTAAGAGCCCTTGAGTAATCCATGGCTTTAGTTTTTTATATTTTGTGCGATTATTTATATTTAATTGCATGCTTTCATTGATTAATTTTTTGAGAGTAAAATGGAATTCATTTGCACTATCGTTAACATTAGTTTTAGTGAGAATGTTTTCCCAAGTTACAGTGTTTAGTTTGTCTCTCAAAGTATTATAGTTTAGAGACGATATGCATTGCCCAGAATTTTCATTATTATGATTTTTATTTGAGTTAAGAATGACCGTTGTACTTTTATGGTCAGTAATATTTGTATTTAGGATTACAGACTGTACCTTATCATAAAAATTTGGTTTGAACTTAGCGAAGATATGGTCAATACAAGTCTTTTCTCTAGTTAATTGATTTATTATAGATATAAATCCATTTCCATTGAGAATACTTAAATAATTTGATGCTGTTCTATTATTAATATCTTTTATATTGATATTTATGTCTCCTACTAAAAAAATGTTATCTCCTCTTACATCATTAAGAAATTTTTCAAGTTCTAAATTAAATGTAGTACTTAGTACAAAATTTGAGCTCTATATCTTCTACAATGGCGCTACACTCCAAATCGGGTCTTGGTCTTCTGACCTTCAGGTTCCTTAACATTTTTTCATTATTAATTGTGGAAGGGTTGTTAGAATTTCGCACAACCCACTATCTGCGTATTTTCGATTGAGGTGACCAGGGTATGCCCACGCAGGCAGTGTGCTGGAATTATGCGTCGACCGGGATTTGAACTCACGGCCTTCGCATTGTAAACGCTACCTGCTAGGCTACACCCTAGCTAAAATTTGAGCTCGATATATGTTATATGTACTAAGAAAATCGGATTAGAGTGTTTCATGAAAAAGTTCAGTTTGTATGGGATTTTTGTATTATACGTCACATTTATGATAAAAACAAAATATTCCAAATTTCAAATCATTAGCTTTTATAGTTTCTAACAAAATTTGATTATTGTTAATGATTGAAAATGAGTCATTTTGTATGGGAGGGGGTAGAAGGGGAGGAGCGATTTGACCCGTTCACGAACATAACCTTACTTTAGCAGCGACGTATAAACGTGTAATTCGAACTTTCTAGCTGAACGCGTTCTTAAGCTAAAGAGCGAATGGACGGACGGCCCGACATCGCGTTTTCAGATTTTTCAGCGACAACAAATATTTCTGTACCCTTGGCGATTCTGTGCGAGAATTATTTCTTGGCGTTACAAACTATAGAGCAAACTAATAATACTCTCAGAATTCATCTAGAGTATAATAATACAGAGTAAAGATAGGTAAGTAGGTAGCAAATAATTTCAATGCGTAGTGCATTAATAAAGAAATAATAAAGAATATAAGATTGATAAAAGTTAAAAAGAAAAAAGTTAAAATAAATAGTTTTCATAAAAGTACGCATGCGTCAAATACTTGCAAATTTGAAGGGAGATCTCTCTTAATTTCCAAAGAGGGGAAAGGATACTGAAGGCCTGACGAAGTTTATGTATACGAGCTTCAATATTCTTTTGGGCTTCGCCGTCCATGCTGATAATGCTTCCGAGGTAAGAAAAATCTTTCACCTCCTCCACATCTTGCGCAATCGGTGTGCGTATGTTCGAACCCATGTGTATGTTCTGGGTTTTACGCAGATTTATTTTCATTTTATAATATCTAATAAATTTTAAATTTAGAATATATTATTTTCATAGTAAACTTGATCTATGGTACAAAAATTATTCGAATCCCTTCCACAACCTACCATACAAACGTAACTTTTTTATGAAATGCCATAAACTAATTTTCTCATTAAGTATAGCATTTAACAAGCTGAAATTTTATACAACATAATTAATTTGTATTATTATTACTTTCGGAAAAATTAATCCATCTTGTGAGACACAATTTCGTAACTTTACAAAAATAGATTTTCTTCAAAAGTGTGAATGTTACAGGTCTGAAATGTGGCAGATGTCAAACACATAATGTTAATAGTTATTTCTGGAAAATTCACTAAAAACCCTCCACTACGTTTACCGCCTCACATGCAAAATGAACTAAATCCAATACAATAATTTTCTCAGTGCCTATTCAAATTCTGAAGCATAAATTTTGAAAAAAAAAATTTTTTTTCTAACTGCTCAAGCATGATTGGAAAAAATTAGTTCAATGCTGCCACCTCTTCTGCCACTACCCATACAACATTTTTTAAGTTACAAAAATTTCTATTTCATCTAAAGTATCATATGATTGGGCTTTAGAAGCAATTGTAGTCCTATTATGTTTTTCAAAAAAAAATTATATGCTTTCGAAATCCAGTGTTAATACACTATTAGATACATTTTTATATTTTGTAATTTCCAGAAAAGTAATTTCTTGTGCTATTGATATTGTGGTATATAAATAATAAATTCGGGAACTATTTTTTTAGAAAACGATTCGCGGAAACAGAAAAGAGTAATTGCACTGAAATCGTACAGTATCAAAAAGTTCACTAACCAAAAAACAATACGATAGGCTTGAAAAAACTACCATAATATGTATCGCTACAGTTACTAGGATGAAATCAACATTGTCCTGACGAATAAATAAACCAACAAAACGAAATATACCAAAACTTTTATAAAAACTTTGTTTTGAATTTCCGAATGATTTACTGGAACTTTCCTTCAGTATCTCTCTGTCGACCTGTAATCTCTACCCCTACTCTTCCTCCCTCCGCCAGCAAAAGTTTTCATCACATGCCATTCGAACAATAGCAAAACAGAAATAAATGGTAAATCGGAATAACAAGGAGGTGAATCCTTGAACTCTGGTTTATGCTGCTGTTTCACTTGTTCAAATTATCACTGTTTTGCTGTGTAGTTTTGTTAATTAAGGCTCAACTCAACTCAGTGTAACTTTTCGGTGCACCAGATGCATAAATCCACTACTGTAAAACTGGAAAATGTTGGTATTGAAGCAGATGATATTACAACAGTAGTGTGTTCTTTTTTTATGGATTTGTATCCTCGATTTGAGTTAACGAATCTAATGCATCGTGAAGTAGCTATCTTGAAAATACTTTCGAGCATATTAAATTAATAGAGAGATGACAAAAATTATGATGTCAACCGGCAGTGGTAGTAGTAGACATGTGTGCAGTCCTGCGACTTCTTTATACTTCTGCTGTACATTTTGCTGGCTTATCAGATGACATGGAAAAAGTTTGGCCATAAATAAAGTTGTTGCTGACTTTGTGGGCTTTGGTGGATCTTTTCCTCTTTTCTTCCGATTTTCTTTCGGAGATGGCTTCTTCTCGTTTGGTCAAGATTTTTGCTATAAGGATGCTTACTGCTGGGTGTTATGTTTTATTGTTGTCATGTTATCAGTTTGCTGCAGGCATTCAGAGTTTCCCTCACATTTTTCCGTCATATTCTTAAGTCGTCTTTAGTTCACTTTTTTTTTTTTTTGGTGTGGAGTGATGGTGGGCAAAAATGATTGCTGAAAATAAGAAGATATTGGGCTTTTTGTAAAGTATTTTTTGGAACGAATTTTTACTATTTATTTAATTTTAAAGTCAACTAAAATGGCTTCAAGTTTCATCATTTAATCCGATACAGAGTGATAAATACAGCAATATTTCAACTACTTGTCCTCTAGCGAATAAATAACTGGTAATATTTTACAATACTACAGAGCATTGACTTAAAACTATTCCTAGAGAAATTTTGTTATAATGGGCAAATTAATAATGTAAATTGCTGTCACGAAATCACACTTGCTTTCCATGTGTTTCCTTAAATTTGAAGTTTGTTTGAAAGCGGACTCCCAATAACAGTAATTGCAACACAATCAAAACTAGAAAGTTGTCAATTTTCAGAACATGAAAAAACAATATTGGGCCATGACTACCAAATAACCATTTCAGATACAGTTACAGTAATTTTGAAATAAAAAATGGTGAAACGATAGCAACACGGATTGTATGTAACGACAATCATTAACGACTGCATCCGCCAAGCTTAACGCTAGTCGTAAGGACGACCAACGTATCCCGGCAAATGATACCAGTCCATGCTTTTTCGAGTGTTGTGCAATCACACTGGTAAGAGCAAGACCTAACTAATACCTTTCCCAATCTTAGGGTCATGGGACTCGGTTGATACGCAACTCTACGTCGAGCACAAGGTTTGCACTAGGCATTCCAAGAATCCGTATACTGTACAAGTACAGCAGTGCAGAAGACGCTCTACCCGCGCTATAGGTGGTAAACCACGTGTACCCCGAAGGGACCTCATCCATGGTTGTATTGGTTTGCCTGCACCACGTCGCATCGATCAGTCTCAAATCATTCATTCTACTCGTATGATCACTAGATGTTCTTTTTTTTTTTTAGAGAATGACCTGTGTTATAGGCAATTTCGGCCTTTATGTGCAATGCACAAACACAGTCATGGAAGCAAGGAATGGGATTAGGAAGAGGAGTGAGAACGACCGTAATGAGAGGAGAAGCTGATATATATTTTTCAGTTGTACTGGCTGCTACTGACAAATATTTGCAGATGTTATGGGGGACTGAATGATAAAAAGCGAACAGAAACTATCTACTGAGTATCTAGGCCTTCTGTTTCACTTTTGCACCGTTTGCCCATTTTTATTTCGAATAATTTTTTATCGCCAGTGGCAACTGAAAAATTCGTGCTTAAAAAAATCCCGCCTGGAGCGGGAATCGAACGCACGACCAATTGACTGAAAAGCAATCACGCTGCCCAGTACGCCACGGAAGCCTCAAAAAATCCATGCTGTTCGATTCATACTGTCATTGTTGCGTAATATTTTGCTCTCATATGTTCTACTATGACACCGGGGGGCTTGGATCCGAAGTGTCACCTTGAACATTAGATTGCTACTTTCTTACGCTATAGACCATGCACTACCAATTCGACTCTATCAATAATACAAAGTCAGTTCTGCTTCAATTAGCTTTCGTCAGTTGCTTAACAGGCCGTCCCGGCGATACCGAGCTCCTGCTTTTCACACACCTCCAGCCAGACTAATTTTTCACATTTTAGGATCCATTATCACATTCATCAGTTAGCAACACGGCCGTCCCGGCTATACCGAACTGCTGCTTTTCACCTTCCTCAGTCCGCTAATACCTTCACCCATAGTAACTTGCATTTTCACATTCTTCCGTCTGTTACTAAGCCGTCCTGACTATACCGAGCTCCTGCTTTTCGCATCCTTCCTTCTGCGACTGGTTTCCGCATACCTCAACCATCAATTACACCATTCATCCATTGCCTTCATATCATCATTACTTCTTGTTTGTGCATCAATTTTCACATCCTTCAGTTAGCTACTAAGCCGTCCCGGCTATACCGAACTCCTGCTTTTCGCCTCCTTCCGTCTGCTATTACAATCCGCATACCGCAACCATCTTTCAACATTCAACTTGCCTGCATCCATCATTTACTGCTTATTTTTGCTTCCATTTTAACATCCATTAGTTACTAAGCCGTGCTGGCTATACCGGATACCTGCTATACCTGCTTTTCGCTTCCTTCAGTCAGCTACTACTTTCCGCGCTTTTAATTTGATGCTTAGATCTTTATTATTTATTCTTTCATTTCATTGAGACATGGTCAATACCACCTGGCACAGTATTGCCAATACAACCTCCCGTAGTACCAAGTTTAAAGTCCTTGGTGAGGAATTCCGTGAAGCAAGCTCCACTTCAGTAGAAGTTCACACGTAACTATGATACTGATCGAACAGCTCGAGTTCGTAGAGTTGCCACGCTCCAAAAGAAGTTACTTGAATCGCCTTAGCTTTCTAGACCAGCACTTACTTCCCTGCGATCGATAGGATGCGGAGCTAACAGACTGTTCAACTTTATCCCCCCCCCCCACCTTAATGAGTTGCGGAGCTGGCGGTCTGTTCAACTTTATCCCCCCCCCCCCCTATCTTGACAGGATTTGGAGCCGATGAATAAAGTATAATAAATTTAAAAATTCAATATAACAATAATTCGACTTTCTCCCCCCTATCTGTAGATCTCTTAGCATTATCCAGCCTGCACCACGAGGAAGTGGATCTAATTTGCACACTGACATTCAGATAGATACATAGGTTAATGAGGAAAAGAGCGAAAATAAATTAATTTTAGTATCCAGTGGGGTCTAAAAAAGGGAGGCCAAAAACTAATTGTTGGCCGAATTTTTTTCAAATGAACATCTTCAAAAATACTTACCATAAAAAAACTCATATCTTGGGACTAATTAGGTGGCATAGAGATCCACCATAATCAACTTAGTGGGAGGCTAATTATTGTAAGGGGAAGCAAAGAAAAACACTTAAAAATTAATATCTCAACTATCTTTTAAGCTATGTAATTGAAACTTGAACCATACATTGAGATATACTAGCGAAATATGAAAAAAATGGGAAGAATTTCAAAAATGGTGCACTTTCTAAAATTTCAAAGCGTCCATACAAATATTAAGTTTAAATTTTGTTAGATTGTAGACCTCTATAATTAATTTTTTTTGAAAAAAATTTAAGTTGGAGGGTGTAAGGGGAGAGAGGTGGTGGACAGAAATGTCGGAAATTTTCATTAATTTTCTTAGGGCTCTGGTAAAAGCTACGAAGTTCAAATTTTGCACTTGGATATATATAAAAAAATTAACAATTTGAGCCCTGAACTATTATCCACCGAAGAGGGCTGCACGAGGTGTTTCATATGTATTGCAAAAAACTCGTAAGGTTTTTGATTTAAATTTGTAATTACAAACTTGAAAATTTGTGAAATTCATTTAAAGAAATGTATAAAAACCAATTACCACAAAATTGTTAAGTGGTATTTATTTGAAATTTCGCACAAAAAAACATATTTAAAATTAAATTTGCATTAAAAGTTTTGAAATCCCTTCTGCCCTTCTAATCCCTTAAATACAAAAGTATGATTTCGACCAATTTCAATAAAACGACAAATAAACAGTTTGCAAATAAATTCATTTTGGCTATTGAGGGCAAGCAGGTTGATTGTATATCGCTACCTTGGAACAAGACTGACACACCTAAGAAATTGCAAATTTTGGAAAATTACGTTTTAAAATTTCCTGATCTTTGATGGTACTTTACTTTTGATATTGAGAAGATATTGCTAGAGCAACAAGATATTACACGTTTAATACTTTTAAGCAAATTTTACTAAGCTTTCACTATCGTATATATTTTTTGAATCATTTTCACAAAGTTGAAACAAAAAGTTGATGGAAAAATTAAGATTATTGGGTATAACTAAGATACCTATTCAAGTATGTATTTAGTATTGCAATTGTGGAATAAGATGTTATCCAAAATAATCTATACATATAAATATAATTGTAGTGTCTGTCTGTTATTTGCTTATAAATGGCTATAAGTTAGTTTTTTGAGCTACTTTAGCACTAACTAAGCATAAAAACACATTTTTGAAATTTTTGTCTGTCTGTCTGTCTGTCTGTCTGTCTGTCTGTCTGTCTGTCTGTCTGTCTGTCTGTACGACCGCTTTTCACGCACAAACGGCTGAACCGATTGTAATGAAACTTGCACAGTTTATTAGGTGTCCATCGGAATGAAATCTGCTTTTGGTTTCATTTCACTCCCCTCACTCCTTCTACCCCCTCCCATACAAAGTGACTAATTTTCAAAATATATATTAATCAAATTTTCTTGGAAACTATAAAAGCTATGATTTTGAAATTTGGAATATATTATTTCTATTATAAATGCAGTCTTTTGGTATACAAATTGTCTGAGTTTCCTCACTCCTTTCACCACCTCCCATACAAACTACACTTTTTCATGAATTACTTTACACCAAATTTCTCAGTACGTGTAACTTCCATAGAGCCAAACTGTTGTATTAAATTCTTAATTAACATTATTATTAATATCGGGCAAAAATTAACCGATTAGCTTCACTCCTTCTACCCCCTCCCATACAATGTGACACAGTTTCACGACTTCACAAGAATTTGATTTTCTTGAAAAATCTGAATGTTACTGATCTGAAATTTAAAATATAGCAATGGCATGATTATAATAGTTGTATTACAAAAAATCACCAAAAACCTCCTTCTCCTTCCACCACCTCCCATATAAACCGCACTTTTTCATGAAATACTCTAATCGAATTTTTTCAGTACATTTAAATTTCATCGAGGTAAAAATTTGAACCTAACCCTTAATTAGCATTATTATTAATATTGGGACAAAAATTAACCGAGTAGCTTTACTCCTTCTAGCCCCTCCCATACAATGAGACACATTCCACGACTATATAACAATTCGATTTTTTTGAAAAGTGTGAATGTTGCAGATCTGAAATTTAAAGTATATCAATTGCATGGTAGTTATAGTTGTTTCTCGAAAAACCACCAAAAACCCCCCACTCCTTCTACCACCTCCCATACAAATTGCACAATTTGATTAAATTCAATGCACTAAGTTTCTCAGTACCTACTCAATTTTTGAAGCTTAAATTTGGTACAAAACATTTTTATAGCTATTCTAGCATGATGTGAAACAAATTAGTTCACTGCTGTCACCCCTTCTACCACTCCCCATACAAAATTTCTTAACACAGCAAAAATTTCGATTTCATCTATACATAGTATCGTATGATTGGGCTTTACGCACAATCGTAGTCCTGTTATGTTTTTAAGCTTAATGTTATTTTATTTGTTTTTTTTTTGTTTTAATAACACCAGCTACAATTATTCACATATCCTTAACGCTCTTCAACACATATATGATCTCGAATCACGGGTTTGATTTGATCACGAGCCTGTCCCATAAAAATGAAAGTATCATGCTTTCATTCTTAATAATTCATAGTTCTGATTCCAACAATATACAAACCATTTTCTTCAAAGAGCCATTAAGGTAAGCAGATTATATATCCCACATAATGTATTACTAACTACACTCTCAAAAATTGCTTATTATTGCTATTTTTACGCGGACGAAGTCGCGGGCGTTTTCTAGTATTAAGTAAAATAAATAAAAAAAAAACTATAATTTCTGAAAAAATGAGGAATAATACCATGGTATTACTTTTTTCAGCACAAGTTTCAAGAAATCATTCTTCAAAGACTTTTAGACCACTTTTTTGCGTATAAGCTTTATTTAGCTTCTTGCAGGAATCAGATAAGTTCTTTTTTGTTATTTTGATTTATCTCTTTACTTTTAGAGTTACTTTACCAGGTTGATGTTCTCCATAAGACATTTTATATAATGATTATAAAGGGTTAGATTTGTGAATGCCACCAATATCTACTTCGGATATCTTGAATTCGTATAATTAATTTTTTCGTTTACTGTTTTCAATGCTATTACTACGAAAGTCATAAAAGTCCTCAAACGTTTACACGTGCACGATAAATGGTGGTCCTTTTTCTTTAGCACACCTTATTAGAGAGACGTATTAGTCCGGGGTATAAATTGGTCCAGATTGTTGTTCTTACATTTTTTATCTGCAGTTCTATGCACGAGTGTATTCCATCCCCTTCATTTTGGGTATGTCCTGTAACTAAATACTTTTGTGTGATGGAATTGATGTTTATAAAATCAATAATTGATCTGCGATACATGGCAACTATTAAATATTTTTTATTTTGCCCGGTACAATTATCGAAATAAAATACTACATCAACTGGATTGCTTGACGATGCATTAAATTGTTCTAAGTAACGCCAAACACAGGATCCTATTTCAGTTGTACCCTTGAAAGACTTTCCTTCGTGCCAAATATAGCAATCACCAACTTTGCTTTTTAAATTAAAAATTGTGAAATTACCGCAACTTCATTTTACTTTATTATTCTAATAATAAAGTAATGTGATCGACACAAGAAAAAAAAATTTGCTACCCTGAAATATTTTTTTTCGCGTTTCATGACTAAATTAGCCTAAAAATGCAAAAAAAAAACACAACAGAATTATACTCTAGATGAAATGGAAATGACTTTAATACACCGGTAAATATGTCATCTCAAATTCTTCCGAATAGTGAGTAGAGACTTTTGCATGGGAGGTGGTAGAAGTAGAAGGGGAGGTTTATATTTTTCGCATATGACAACGAACATGGCATGCAAAATGTTTTTTGCTGATTTTAAAGTTTTTAGTTTTCATTATTTTTAAATTGGACAAAGTTTTCTTGAAATTGGGGCATTTGTATGATTTTGAAACACCCTTATCACCATGTTTTGATTCAATTTCAAAGTTGATAGCTCTCATATATTCGAAGGAGAAATGCTTTTCTTGAATTTATAATACAGATATTTGAATGGGAGGGGGTAGATGCAGTGAAGCTGAGCTGATAATTTTTTCTGGCATTTATTGCAACTATTAAAAAACAAATTCTGGCAAAATTTTAAGTTTGTAATTTTTCTAGTTTTAATGGAAATCGATATAATGCATTTAACAAAAATTATGCATTGTATGGGAGGGGGTAGAAGGAGTGTAAGGATCAAAACAGTTTTTTCCCCGTTATTGATATTTCTATTTTTATGCCTTGTACAAAATATCAAGTTGATAGCGTTAACAGCTTCGAAGAAAAATAATTTAATTTAAATTTAAAAATTTTGTCAAATTCGTATGGGAGGGGTAGAAGGAGTGAGGTGAAGTTGATAATTCTTTTTAAAACTAATTGCAATTATAGTAGAATTAATTTTGGCACAATTTCGTCTTTTTAGCTTTGCTAGTTTCAATGAAAATCGAAAATATGTATTTTTCAAAATTGTCCATTTATAGAAGGAGTGAGGGGATCCGATTAATATTCCGTAATATTAATGACATCTACATATATTATAATACTTTGACCTAAATTTCAAGTCGATAGCTTACATGTTTCAAAGAAAAATCAATTTCTTGATATTTCGAAATTTCATGAAATTTGTATGGGAGGGTTAAAAGAGTGGGGGGATGTAGCCCATTTACGAACTTAAAGTTACTTTTTAGCTAAAAATGACACACAAAAATTTTTAGAACTATAGCTCAAAGCTTTCGAGAGTTATGCTGTAGACAGACGCACAGACGAACAGACAGACAGACAGACAGACGAACAGACGGTCACTCGGAATCGTGGTTTTTGAGCGGCAACAAATATTTCTGTACCCTTGGCTAGAGTCACTCTATGAAAAAGAAAGAACAAGGCACCTGGTAGAAGAGTCTGGACACCTTGTCAGATGGGCTGCTTTTTATTTTCATATGTATGCGTGCAACGTGTCGGTGTAACTTTTTAGTGGTTTTATTTCGCGAATATCTTTAATTTGCAGTACTTTTAAGTGGTGAAAATTTAATTTGGTAGGTTTGGCGTTCTAATGAACGGATTGCAATCACATTTGCTTACTTATTGCACGCTGGAAAATAGCAGTGCGCTTTTTCAAATTTAACGGAAAAGCTGGTTATCACCTTGGCCGAACTCTAGTATGTCTTCTTCTTTCTTTTTCATAGAGTAACTCTACCCTTGGCGGCTCTGTGCGAGCGTTATTTCTTAGCGTTACAAACGGTAAGGCAAACACAATATACTTTCAGATTTCATCTAGAGTATAAAAATCTGTGGACTCATATCTCCGAGATCGTTAAAGGTAAAATGTTAGTTTTTGGGTGGATTGTTGATTGGGTAAATGAGCTCTATTTTCTAAATTTTGGGGGGTGTTAGGTGGAAGGGAGAGGTGTGGGGAGGGGAAAAGTCGAAAACTACACTTACTAATATCTCCACGACGAATGCAGATAGAAAGTTGAAAATTAGTAGAAATATAGAGAAGGTTGTGGGACAAACTTTAAAAATAATTTAATTTTCTTATCCATTGGCGTCCGAAAAGGGGGACTAAAAACAAATTTTCGGCCGAATTGTTTTTTCAAATGATTATATCTTCAAAATTACTTATCGTAAAAAGTTTATTTTTTGGGACCATTAAGGCAACATTGATTGATTTTGAAGGCAACATGTAGTTCCATTGAAATCAGCGTAGAGTGGATAATTATTGTAAGGGGGAGGGTCAGAGGAGGTGCAAAGAAAAATACTTAAAAATTAATATCTCAACTATGTCTTAAGCTATGTAATTGAAGCTTGAAACATATATTAAGCTATACTAGGAAATACGGAAAAAATATAACATGTTCAGATAAAAGTAGTGGGGGGAAATAGGGAGCATTTAAATAATGGCACACTTTTAAAATTACAAATCCTTATATCTCAAAAAAGGGTACAGATATCAAATCGAAAATTTGTCAGATTATAGACCTATATAGTGGCTAATTTTGGTAAAAATTTAAAGTTGGGAGATGTAAGGGAAGGGAGGTAATAAGCAAAAATGTCGGTAATTTTGAATAATTTTTTTAGGGCTCTGGCAAAAGATACAAGGTTTAAATTTTGCGTGTGGATACATCTATTTGATGTACATAGAAAAATAATAATAACTTGATCCATAATTGTTATAAACCGACCCCCCCGTTTCATGTGCATTGAAAAAAACACATAAACTGAAAATTTTTGAGTGAAATTTTAAGGTAGAAACTTGAAAATTTGCTAAATGCATTTAAAAACATAACAGAATTATGATTGGGCTTAAAGCCCAATCATATGATACTCTAGATGAGATGGAAATGACTTTAATATACCGGAAAATATGTCATCTCAAATTCTTTCGAATAGTGAATAGAGACTTTTGCATGGGAGGTGGTAGAAGTAGAGTGGGAGGTTTGTATTTTTCGTATATGACACCGTACATGGCATGCAAAATGTTTTTTGCTGAATTTAAAGTTTTTAGTTTTCATTATTTTTAAAGAAATTGGTCAAAGTTTTCCTTAAATTGAGGCATTTGTATGGGAGGTGGCAGAGGAAGTGGAGCGTTTACGATGATTTTGAAACTGTTTATCATCATCCTTATCACCATGCTTAGATTCAATTTCAAAGTCGATAGCTCTCATATACTTGAAGGAGAAATGCTTTTCTTGAATTTATAATGGAGATATTTGTGTGGGAGGTGGTAGAAGGAGTGAAGCGGAGCTGATAATTTTTTCTAACACTTATTTCAATTATTAAAAAACGAACTCTGGCAAAATTTGAAGTTTGTACTTTTTCTAATTTGAATGGAAATCGATGAAATGCATTTAACAAGAATTATGCATTTGTATGGGAGGGGGTAGAAGGAGTGTACAGATCAAAACAAATTTTTTTTGCATTATTAATATTTCTATTTGTATACTTTATACAAAATATCAAGTTGATAACTTTAACAGTTTCGAAGAAAAATAATTTAATTTAAATTTCAAAATTTCGTGAAATTTGTATGGGAGGGGGTAGAAGGAGTAAAGTGAAGTTGATAATTATTTTTAAAATAAATGCAATTATAGTAGAATAATTTCTGATAAAATTTCGTTTTTTTACCTTTACTAGTTTCAATGAAAATCGAAAATATGTATTACTTTATTATTTTAATAATAAAGTATTGTGATCGACACAAAAAAAAAAAAAGTTTGCTACCCTGAAATTTTTTTTTTTCGCGTTTCATGACTAAATTAGCCTAAAAATGCAAAAAAAAAAAATCCGTCTGTCTGTACGCCGTCCGCCGTCCGCCGTACGCCGACGTGTACGCTCAGCGCACATTAACTCCCAAACCCTTCAAGATAGAAAGTTCATTTTTGGAGGGATTGTAGATAGTTGCGGATCTCAGGCGGATACCCATTTTGGGGGGTGTACGGGTTCAGGGGGAGGCGGGGGGAGCGCTTAAACCGAAAAATACGAATTCAAATATCTCAACCATGGTAACAGCTAGGAAGCTAAAACTCAACATACATATAGAGGGGTTTGTAGGACAACTTTTAAAAATAATTTAATTTTTTTATCCATTGGGGTGCGAAAAGGGGGGGCTAAGAACCAATTGTCGGCCGAATTTTTTTTTCAAATGATTATATCTTCGAAATTACTTATCGTAAAAAAATCATATTTAGAGACCGTCAAGGTGGCATATAGTTCCATTGGAACCAGCTCAGAAAGCAGCTAATTATTGTAAGGGGGAGGGTCAGGGGGGGTGCAAAGAAAAACACTTAAAAATTAATATCTCAACTATCTTTTAAGCTATGTAATTGAAACTTAAAACTTATATTAAGCTATACTAGGGAAATACAAAAAAAATATAACATGTTGAAATAATAGTAGTGGGGGGAAATGGGGAACATTTGAAAAATGGCGCACTTTCCAAAATTACAAATCCTTATATCTCAAAAAATAGTACAGATATTAAATCAAAAATTTGTCAGATTGTAGAACTACATAATAGTTAATTTTGGTAAAAAATTTAAGCTGGGAGGTGTAAGGGGAGGGAGGTGATAAGCAAAAATGTCGAAAATTTTGAGTGATTTTTTTAGGGCTCTAGTGAAAGATAAAAAGTTAAAATTTTGCATGTGAATACCTATATTTAATGTACATAGAAAAATAATATTAACTTGATCCATATTTATTATAAACCGACTCCCCCTTTCTAACGTGCACAAGGTGTTTCATGTGCATTGAAAAAAACACATAAACTGAAAATTTTTGAGTGATATTTTAAGGTAGAAACTTGAAAATTTGCGAAATGCATTTTAAAAAAATCTCTAAATATACGAAATATTAACTGGTCGAAAACCTTTAAAACTTCTACCCCCTCCCATACAAAATTATTTTTTCGACCATTTTCAAGAAATCAATTATCACCTAACCATTAAGAGCTATCAAATTCAAATTTTGCAAAACAACTTACAAAAATAATTAAAATAAAATTGCGTTCAAAGTTTTAAAACAGCGCTTGCCCTTCTACCCCCTCCCATACAAAAGTATGATTTCGACTAATTTCATTAAATCAACTAATAACCAACAAATTAAAAGCTACGAACTTGAAATTTCGTACGAGCATCTAACAACAAAAATGAAAGAAAATTGCATCACAAGTTTGACGATTCCCCTACCTCCTCTACCCCCTCCCATACAAAATTATTTTTTCGAGCATTTTTAAGAAATCAGTTATCAGCTAACTCTTAAAAGCTATCAATTTCAAATTTGGCATAAAAACTTATAAAAATAATTCAAATGAAGTTGATTTAAAAGTTTTGAAATCGCGCTTGCGCTTCTACCCCCTCCCATACAAAACTACGATTTCGACCAATTTTATTAAATCAACTAATAACCAACAAACTAAAAGCTACGAACTTGAAATTCTATACAAGCACCTTACAAGAGACGCGAAATAAAAGTGCGTATCAAATTTTACGATTCCCCTATATTCTCTACCCCCTCCCATACAAATGTTCGGTTTCATGAATGTAAAATACACCGAATTTTATGAAAATTCTATGCAACTTCGTCTATGAAACACATTCCATACAGAGAATATTGGACGTGATTCAAGTAATTAATTAAAAAGCTATTAACATCCACCCACCCTTACTATTACCCCTACTCCTCCCCTCATAAAACCCCAAACTTACAGACACGAATGAAATATTGTTAACAGTCCTGCCCAAGAACTCCCTTTCACTTAGTCTTCCCTAACCACTCTAACCTGTATATTGACTTTCCACTCATCCGCAACTTGTCCCAAGAATAATAAAGTTTCGCCCGACTTGTTGGCAGTTTATTTTTCAAAATTGACCATTTGTATGGGAGGGGGTAGAAGGAGAAAAGGGATCGGGTCAATATTCGGTGGTATTAATGACATCTATATCATAATACTTTGATCTAAATTTCAAGTCGATAGCTTAAATAGTTTCAAAGAAAATCAATTTCTTAATTTTTCGAAATTTCATGAAATTTGTATGGGAGGGGGTAGAAGGAGTGGGGGGATGTGGCCCATTCACGAACTTAAAGTTACTTTTTTGCTAAAAATGACACACAAAAATTTTTAGCACTATAGCTCAAAGCTTTCGAGAGTTATGCTGTAGACAGACGCACAGACGGACAGACAGACAGACATACAGACAGACAGACAGACAGACAGACAGACAGACAGACAGACGGTCACTCGGAATCGAGGTTTTTGAGCGACAACAAATATTTTTGTACCCTTGGCGGCTCTGTGCGAGCGTTATTTCTTAGCGTTACAAACGGTAAGGCAAACACAATATACTCTCAGATTTCATCTAGAGTATAAAAATTCCTAAATATACGAAATATTAACTGGTCGAAAACCTTTAAAACTTCTACCCCCTCCCATACAAAATTATTTTTTCGACCATTTTTAAGAAATCAATTATCAGCTAACTATTAAAAGCTATCAATTTCAAATTTGGCATAAAAACTTATAAAAATAATTCAAATGAAGTTGCTTTAAAAGTTTTGAAATCGCGCTTGCCCTTCTACTCCCTCCAATACAAAACTATGATTTCGACCAATTTCATTACATCAACTAATAACCAACAAACTAAAAGCTACGACCTTGAAATTTTATACAAGCACCTTACAAGAGAAGCGAAATAAAACTACATATCAAATTTTACGATTCCTCTACATTCTCTACTCCCTCCCATACAAATGTTCGGTTTCGTGAATGTAAAATACACCGAATTTTATGAAAATTCTATGCAACTTCGTCCTTGAAACACATTCTATATAGAGAATATTGGACGTGATTCAAGCAATCAATTAAAAAGCTATTAACATCCACCCACCCTTACTAAATATTACCCCTCCTCCTCCCCTCATAAAAACCCAAACTCGCAGAAACGAATGAAATATTGTTAAATTGACAACGGCCCTGCCCAAGAACTCCCTTTCACTTAGCCTTCCCTAACCACTCTAACCTGCATATTGACTTTCCAGTCATCCGCAACTTGTCTCAAAAATAATAAAGTTTCGCCTGACTTGTTGGCAGTTTATTTAATAACGAATAGTGATAACATCGCGCTACAAGCAAATCAGGTGAATTTTATTTGATACGCCAAAAATATGTATTTACAAGACGTCTCAGAGGCCCTTCTATTTTCTTATATACACCCCCGAAATACGAATTCGCCAACGGGTTCCGGCTTTCTACGAACTTCCGAAGGTACTTCTTAAAGTCGACCTGTGTCCTGGTGGTTACACTATGACCTGGTAAGGAGTCAGACAGTGGAGGATTTGCTTGAGCCATGATGATGGCCAATTAGCACCGTCAATTTCGACACGTCAGTGAAGAATTTTGGTTTTGTCGCTTCGGTCGATCCCGGCCCTCCTACGAGGATCGCCGCCTTATTTCACCTAACCCCCCCCGCAAGTTTCAAAGTCCTTGGCTTCCTCGATGAGGATAGGGTTTGGGAAGCCCTATTTCACCGACCTCTTCGGTCAATCCAACGGTGCATAAAAATATGTACGGTGGAGACATAAGGGACAAGGACCCCGGCGACGAGCTAGCACGCGCGAAAAGCTAGATGCATCACCGTCCCAAATTAATGTCATCTACAACTGCCACACTCGCTGAGAGGTTGAGATCCGCCAACTTAGCCCTCGGCGATCTGCATCAGTAAAGGTCCGGTCCAGTACGCTCGGTTGACAAGCCACTCTCAACGCCATGGTAATCACGAAGCTAAGCAGACCTTTTCGTTACACCTTAAATCTTTGAAAATGTGAGTGTTGAAAAAAAACTCGAAACCTTTTCGTACAACGGCATACCAACACATCTGCTCTCTGTTGACCAAAACTAGAAGCTATAATTATGACACACTTCCATAAAGATGTATACCATATACCATTCTTCCTATGCGTTTTGTACGAATTCGAAATATTTTGATTAGTGACAGTCTTGTTCCGAGGTAGAGTTATATATTAGGTTCAGCATTTTTTGGTTGTTTTTCAGATATCTATGAGCAACGTCATCACTAGATGTAGTGATGAGTACTATTTTGACGGAGTTCATGTTTTATTTCGTCTTGATTTCCTGCCAGCTCTGAGAATATTTGATTATATTTTCACAATACACCTTATCTAGATAAGCTTCTCTAGTTCTCTTGTCGATCACTTTAAGTTTGGTCTAGTATGATCTCTCCTATGCACAGTAAATAAATTTCGATCAAAATATACTTTAACATCTTCTATCTTAATAGCCAGGTCAGGCTCGCAAAGGTAGTATTTTGGATCCTTGCTGTTTATAATCCCATAGTTGTTATGACAAAGTTGATGCGGTCTTAATGTTTATGAGTGGATTTACATAAATTGTTGTAATTTGGCATCTTAACTATGCAGCCCAACGCAACTGCTCCACTTTCAAGCCTTATCAAGGAAAACACAATATCGGATTTTAGATCGAGATCGGGTAGTCAAATGTCAAACATTTTGACAAACGAAGATAAGTCGCTAATTTTCGATAAAAGTTGTGACAACTGGATAAATTTGTGACATTTCAGGCAAATAATGTTCTACAAAATCCTTGAAATGAGTGATGCTAGGCTCTCCAATTTTTTTCATAAGCACCTGCGAAAGACCTGTCAGCAAATTTAAATCCAGTTCTTCCAAGAGCGATTGCTTAACTTTATCTGTAACAGCACTGCCGGTTTCGGAAAAGTATAATAATGAAAAAATTTTTTTTTTTTTGTAGGATATTAATTAATGAAAAGCTTGGAAATTCCTATCTAGTAGGGGTAGACTAGAAAGGCACATGTTAACAAAATGATTTCATATGTCTTTCAACATGTCGCTCCAAACAAATAATTATCATTCATACTCTGCTCCATAATGTAATACGTGTAACACCAGCGACGTATCAAAACCTACTGCCAAACTTCAATCTCTTAACGTTCGCAACAATTTCTCGGTTCTCATTATCCTTGAGTGGCGTGTTGTAAGTAAATCAAGTTCCACAATTTTGTACATTGAGAAAAAATAGAATCAACAGAGCTCCCTTTCCTTCATGGCCATAACTGCGCACGCCTCTGCTTGATTTATTGTGGGAGTTGCTGGGTGTCAGGGTATGTATTTCCGTTTGATTACATCAAAAATCAGTTCGGCAACATGTTCGCTAAGAACGTAAATTTTATATCAACATGTTGCTAACAGGTTATCAGTTCGAGAGGGTTGCTTACCACCACTTCACTCCTTCCGTGAACTTTCTGTATTTTTCTAATTCCGCACCGTCTCAAGGATTTTATTGAAAAAGTTTTTCCTTTCTTGAGACATGTGAAGCATTCTTCGTTGATAAACAGTTTGATGATATTTTGATTGTGTCGCTTTTTAAGGGATGAGTTTTGATTTATTGATCTAATCGGGGAATTTTTTGAAAATAAATTTTATCTAGTGCACTGTGACACATGGCTATAACGCGAATTGCTTTGATTTTTATTTAAGGGTATCATTTTTCTTGAAATGGGAAGAAAAATTTGCTGGAACACTTAAACGATTCACTTTAACAGAATTCAGAGTTTAAAGATTTTCTAAGTTTTTTATAAACAATAAATAGATTTCCCTCTAAAATATTTTTCAACAATTTTCATAAGATCATTATTTTTCCCGCGCGTGAAGTATCGTTATATGAAATAAGTAAATTTCAAGATATAAATAAATAAAAATATTTAACAACAAATGGTGTGCAACTTTTATTAACTATTAACTATTATTCTTGGATTAAGGTGAGGATGCGTGGGAAATCAATATGCAGGTTGAAGTGGCAGTAGATAGTGGAGATTAGAGTTACTCTATGAAGAAGTAAGAGCAAGACACCAACCTGGTAATTCCAGGAGTCTTCTTCTTTCTTCTTCATAGAGTAGCTCTAGCGGAGACTAGAGATACTCGATACACACTAACACTTCTGTTGTAATAGAGTTTGGACAATGCTATACAGTTCAGCGTGATCGTTTAAGAGCACAAGACGGCAACATAAGAATGTGAAAAACAGCCAAACTTGAGTTTGACCGACTTCGAATGTACGGACACGAGCACAAACTTGCGTTAAACTGTAAGTTTTTAAATAGAATACTCATTAAAACCGAAAATAAATATGACTTTCATAAATAATAATTCATTTTGATTGTGTTTACTTCATAAAAGAAAAAGAAGTGAGAAAATTCAAATTTCGGACGAAATTTCCCGCGCAATCGCTGTACATACATTATCCAAACTCTATTAGGACAGAAGTGTTAGTGTGCATCGAGTTTCTCTAGTGGGGACGAGCAAGTTTCTAGTTGCGGGCTTTTGTCAACTATTTAATACTTAACTGCTTCAATATCTATTGAATCAATATTTCATTCGTTTATTAATGTAAGGGTGGGTAGTGTTAACATATTTTAGTGAAACACTTAATTCAATTAGTTGGATAACCGTCTTAGCAGATACCAAAATTGACCAAGTGTTCGGAATGGGAACCTGTAACGAATTAACGTCGTTTATTCCAAATCTGGAAGCAATGTATGAGAAATTGCGTATTAAACAGCCTTTTCTCGTGAATAGATCTGCGCTGATATTGCTGCACGATAACGCTGGACCTAATGTTTCACAAGTGCCCTTGCGAAAACATACGGAGCTGGGATATGAAGTCCTTGATCACCCACCGTATTCGACTGACCAATCGCCAACTGATTTTCTCCTTTTTCTCTGGAAACTATGTGCAAAATAGTCGCCATGAAAACCGCGACACTGTAATTTTTGCCTTTGAAAATTCTTTGGCGAGATTTTTTTTGAAAAGGAATTTTTGCATTACCCGACCGTTGGCAACGTACAATTAATGCAAGCGGTGAATATTTTGTAGAATAAATGCTCAAAGCTAGGGTGTAGTCTAGTGGATAGTGTGTTGGTCTACAATGCGAAGGTCGTGAGTTCAAATCCCGGTCGACGCATGATTCCAGCCCACTGTCTGCTTGGGTATACCTTAGTCACCTCAATCTACGAAAATGAAAAATTCGTAGATAGAGCGTTGTGTGAAGGTTTAACAATCCTTCCACAATAAATAACAAAAAAAAATGTTAAGGAACCTGAAGGTCAAGAGGCCATGGCCCGATTTGGGCTGTAGAGCCATTGTAGAAGAAGAAATGCTCAATTACAAGCAATAGTTGTATTGCAATATTACAACATTTATTTCAAATTTTAACTTCGCTAAATGCATTTTTTTACACTGTCTTAGTTCCTTCAAGAAATTCCGAAAACAGAATCATTAAAAAAATCAACTGACATTCAATTTTAATATTTAAATGATAACTTATATACTCTAGATAAAATCTGAGAGTATATTGTGTTTGCATTACCATTTGTAACGCTGAGAAATAATGTTCGCACAAAGTTGCCAGGGGTACAGAAATATTTGTTGTCGCTCAGAAACCTCGATTTTTTTATTACAATTGCAACCGATTTCGTAAAAACTATCATCTTCATCTCTCTCTTTCCACCCCCTCCCATACAAATTTCACAAAATTTCGGAAATTAAATTAAATTATTTGTTTTCAAAACCGTCAAAATAACTTTAAATTTTGAGAAAAGTATGCTAATACAAATATCATTGATGTCGAAAAATTTGATTTTGATTCGAATACTCATTCTACCCCGTCCCATGCAAATGGACAATTTTGGTAAGTGCATTTAATCGATTTTCATTGAAACTAGAAAAAGTACAAATAAAAATTTTGTCAGAATTTCTCCCTTAATAATTGCAATAACTGCTAAAAAAAAATATGAATTTCGCTTCACTCCTTCTACCCCTCCCATACAAATTTTTGTATTGGAAATACATGAAAAGTATTTCTCCTTCGAACATATGTGGCTATCGACTTTTAAATTGTAACAAAGCAATATGATTAGGATTTTAATAAGCAAATTCAATATCATACAAATGCCATAAATTCAGAAAAAAATTGTTCAATTTCCTCGAAAATTATGAAAGCTACAAACTTTAAATTCAGCATGAAACATTTTGCTTACTACGTTCAGTGTTTTACATAAATAAACTGCCAACAAGTCGGGCGAAACTTTATTATTCTTGGGACAAGTGGCGGATGTGTGGAAAGTCAATATGCAGGTTAGAGTGGTTAGGGAAGGCTAAGTGAAAGGGAGTTCTTGGGCAGGGCTGTTGTCAATTTAACAATATTTCATTCATTTCTGCAAGTTTGGGTTTTTATGAGGGGAGGAGGAGGGGTAAGGGTGGGTGGATGTTAATAGCTTTTTAATTAATTGCTTGAATCGCGTCCAATATCCTCTGTATAGAATGTGTTTCATATACGAAGTTGCATAGAATTTTCATAGGATTCGGTGCATTTTACATTCACGAAACCAAACATTTGTATGGGAAGGAGTAGAGGAGGTAGGGGAATCGTAAAATTTGTGACGCAATTTTATTCCCTTTCTCTTGTAGTGTGCTTGTACAAAATTTCAAGTTCGTAGCTTTTAATTTGATGGTTATTAGTTGATTCAATGAAATAGGTAGAAATGATACTTTTGTATGGGAGGGGGTAGAAGGGCAAGCGCGATTTCAAAACTTTTAAAGGAATTTCATTTCAATTATTTTTATAAGTTTTTAGGCAAAATTTGAAATGGATATCTTTTAAGAGTTAGCTGATAACTGATTTCTTAAAAATGCTCGAAAAAATAATTTTGTACGGGAGGGGGTAGAAGAGGTAAGGGAATTGCAAAATTTGTGACGCAATTTTATTTCCTTTCTTTTGTAAGCTGCTCGTACAAAATTTCAAGCTCGTAGCTTTCAATTTGTTGGTTATTAGTTGATTTAATGAAATTGGTCGAAATCATACTTTTGTATGGGAGGGGGTAGAAGGGCAAGTGTGATTTTGAAACTTTTAAAATAATTTCTTTGCAAATATTTTTATAAGTTCTTATGCAAAATTTCAAATGGATAGCTTTTAATAGTTAGGTGATAATTAATTTCTTAAAAATGGTCGAAAAAATAATTTTGTATGGGAGGGGGTAGAAGTTTTGAAGGTATTCGACCAGTTAATATTTTATACTTTTAGGGATTTTTTTTAAATGTGTTTCCCAAATTTTCAAGTTTCTACCCTAAAATTACATCCAAAAATTTTCAGTTTTCGTGTTTTTTTCGTTGCACATGAAACAGCTTGTGCCCATTAGACCGGGGTGGTCGGTTCATAACAATTGTGGATCAAATTATTATTTTTTTTCTATGTATATCAATTAGATGTATTCACATGCAAAATTTAAAGTTTCTATCTTTGAGCAGAGTCCTAAAAAATTCACTCAAAATTTTCGACATTTTTGCTTACCACCTCCCTCCCTTTACACCTCCTAACTTAAAATTTTTATCAAAATTATAAATTATGTAGTTCTATAATCTGACGAATTTTCAATTAGATATCTGTACTCAATTTTGAGATATAATGATTTCTAGTTTTGAAAAGTGCACCATTTTTCAAATGCTCCCCATTTCACCCCACTACTATTATGACCAAATTTTATATTTTTTTTGTATTTCGCTAGTATAGTTTAGTATATGTTTTAAATTTCAATTATATAGCTTAAGAGATAGTTGAGATATTAATTCTTAAGTGTTTTTCCTTGCACCCCCCCCCCCCCCCCCGACCCTTCCCCTTACAATAATAAGCCCATTTCTAAGCTGATTCTAGTGGATCTATACGCCATCTTAATTGTCCCAAAATATGAATTTTTTATGGTAAGTAGTTTCGAAGATATAACCATTTCAAAAAAAGATTCGGCCGACAATTTGTTTTTAGCCCCCCCTTTACGGACGCCAATGGATAAAAAAATTAAATTATTTTTGGAATATGTCCCACAGCTTTCTCTGTACGTGTGCTGATTTTCATCTTTCTATCTGCATTCGTGGTGAAGATATTAGCAAGTGTATATTTCGACTTTTTCCATCCCCCCGCCTCCCCCTTCCACCCCACACTCCCCAAAATTTGGATAATGGAGCTTACTTACCAAGTTAATAACCCACCCAAAAATCAACATTCTACCTTTAACGGTCTTGGAGGTACGAGTCCATATGTACGGCGTACGGCGGGACGGATTTTTTTTTTTTGCTTTTTTAGGCTAATTTAGTCATGAAACGCGAAAAAACAAAATTTCAGGGTAGCAAATTTTTTTTTTTTTTCTGAGTCGATCACAATACTTTATTATTAAAATAATAAAGTAAAATTACAAACCTCCCCTCTCTGCTCTTATCACCTCCTCCTACAAAAATCACCACTCACTATTCGAAAGAATTTGAGATGACATATTTTCCGGTACAGTGAGCTCGTTCTTATTTCATCTAGAGTATAATATGATTGGGCTTTACGCCCAATAATAAGTCTATAATGTTTTTCATGTAAATTTGAATATAAAAGAAATGGTATCTGAAAGTAAGAAATGGTACTTTTGAACAAAATCGATTTTTTGTAAGATTTTGAAATGGTGTCATATTGTATGGGAGGAGGTAGAAGGAGTGGACGTTTGATTTTTTCGGTCTTACTAAAAATTCTAAATATATGTTTAGTGCAAAATTTCAGCTCGATCAATTTTATCTGTGCCAAGTAAATTGGTTTATTATTTCATTAAAAACTGCATTTCGTGTGGGCGGTGGTGGTAGGTGCAGGAGGATTCGAATGATTAATATACCGTAGATTGTAATTATAATAAAATAATATTTTCTAAATTTCAGATCAATAGCTTTTATAATTTTGGAGAAAATCAGTTTAATATCAAATTAATAAATGGTGTCATTTTATATGGGATGGGTTTAAAAGAAAGGAGCGATTTGGCTCGTTCACGAGTTCAACCTTACTTTTTGATACAAATGACGTCAACAAAAGGTGAAGCTTCTAGCTTAACGCGTTCTCGAGCTAGAGAGGAGACGGACATCCGGTTTTGATATTTTTGAGAGATAATATGAACTTCTGTATTTAAATTTTTTTTTAAAAACATAACAGAATTATGATTGGGCGTAAAGAATTGAACAATTTTCGTCTGAAATTATGGCATTTGTATGGGAGGTGGCACATAAAGTGAAAGGTTTCGGCTGATTTTGAAACTGCTTATCAACATCCAATCCATTTTTTTTATAATTTTAAAGTCGATAACTCTCATATGTTCGATGGAGAAATACTCTTCTTGAATTTATAACATACGGGGTAGAAAGAGTGAAGCGATGTGGCTCGTTCACGAACTTAAAGTTCTTAAAGCTACTTTTTGGTGACATAAATTTAATGCCAGCACGATAACTCCAAGTGTTCGGTAGTTGTGTTGTAGACAGGCGAACAAACGTACAGACGGTCACTCGGAATCGAGGTTTTCGAGTGACAACAAATAATTCTGCACCCTTGGCGACTCTGTGCGAGCATTGTTTCTAAGCGTTACGAACGCAAAAGAAAACATAATATACTCTCGGATTTCAAAGATTTAAAAGAAAGCAGGCTTTCAATATTGTTCAAAATTCATTATAAATGTATTGTAATATTTGTTGTTACAAAAACTTAGTTTGCTTTGAATCCTTTATTGTTGAAAATTTGCAATTATTTATTCAGTTGAAAAACAACCGTTGCCCGTATTACATCGTACTTTATTTCAAATCCTTCATTGGAATTTATAAAATCATAAGTTTTGGTCATCCTTACCTGGATTACATTAACCAACATCATCATCATTAAATATGCAACCGATATATTCATCAGATACTCATAGTAGATATAAATACAGTTTCCAATTAAATCATTTAAAAAAATATTTACGCAGATGACTACCTAAAGTTAATGAAGTTTACAATGAACGGCTAAGATTCTTTTCAGATAACGGTCCTTTCATTTAACTTCCACATCCTCCTCCCCGTCTATTCTGACCCCTTCGTCATCGAGGTCTGTTAAGCAACGAGCTCAAGATGTCCATTTTTATTGTTGGGCGACGGTGTCTACAAGGTAAATTGGTGTGACAACGATTTTTTGTATCAGGCCGAGGTTTAATGATAATATTTGAGCAACGAACTCCCCACAACAGCAGCTAGACCAATGTACATTAATCACCGCAGCAAATCGCTCCAGCTTCGATATTGCTACTGACATGGATGTAAGAAGTCATCAGTCCCATTCTATCCCAGTGTCATTATTCCTTTAGTTTATTTCGATATCGAAATAAACATTCCAAGGAATTAACTTTACAACACAGTTCTCGAGATATAGGCCAAGAGATTTATTTTATTACAATACAATTTTTATTTATTGCGAAATTCTTCGGAGTTACGACAACTTTTATTGGAAAATTTCTCATATGACTGCCTCTCCTAAAACGCACTAAAATGAATTTTACTGCATTTATTATGTAGTAAAACCGAGGGATGAAGTGGTTTTAGAGCGCGCTCGACACTATTTTTAACGATTTTCCACCTGGAAAATGAGGATAATTGCATTTTAAAACCTCATTTTTGGGTTTCTCAAACGGCCATTTCAACATTTTTCTCGGCGGGATTTTCATTAGAAACACTTTAACTTGAACTAAAAGAAAATACATATCGCACCCTTGCGACAAAAGTGTCATAACTCTAAAATCGTGAAATTTAAGTTAATACCTTTAAAGGCATCCTAATACAAGTATCCATCAGCCATCAAAAGCTTATTACCTTAACTTCATTTATCGGACGTATGGTGGCTGTAGTGTCGTTTTTGTTGTTCCAAATGGAGTATTTAATAATCGTCTAAGGTGTTACATCATCAGTTATGTCCGAAACTTTGCTATGGGAGTTTGTACATCCATTTCTACAGAAGTGTATTATTTTGAGTTGTGACACTTTTGATGTGAAATTTGCAATTTTCTACAGGAAATATTTAGTATTGTGTCAGGTTTGTTTTCAGTAACTCTTAAATAAATTGTTGTAATTTGATTTGTGTCATTTTAGCCGATTAAGGTAAATAACCTCTTGATTATGATTTTGAATTAAGTCACTTTAGACGAATAAATATGTATCATTTACTAGTATGTTATTTTTTTAGGTTCGAGAGTTATTGTTAAGCTGAATACCCTACCAAACTACGTTTTAAAAAATTACCTGTGGCAGCACCATTTAGTATTAAAATTACTTTGTAATAATTTTAATACTGAATGTTATAAAAGCAAACTAATTTTAATTTTCATTGTAAAACTTTTATTTTATTCATTCAGTTTTGTGAGTTCGAATTAAAAACTTATAGCAAGTCGGATTTTAAATAATATTTAAAAAATAAAATTAATTGCATAGACATATTGTGCATCTTGAAACTTACGATGCCCACATTACCTCATAGTAGTTACTATGTCCCCCCGTCCCCCGTGGCGAAAGCGATGTGGACGATTCCGACGCTGATCCAAATTATAATGATCCAAGTTTGAATGACATTCATGACAGTAGGTCGAATAGTTCATCAGACAGTGCCAATGATCGTGTTGAACCTGAAGGTGGAACCGAGGATAAAGAGGGAAAAAAGGAAATAAGAGGAAAAAAAATGTTGAAAAGTGGGTGGCAAAAAATGCAAAATTGATGCGGAATTCTGGTAAAGCCTACGTATCAACATCAAAATGCAAGAAAAACATTTCTGCCAGGGAATTGCGCCCACCTTGTGCAGAAAAATGCAGACTAAATTGCAGTAAAAAAAATCGACGATGCTGAAAGGAAGGACATTTTTCTTAATTACTGGGAACTTTCTGATTTACAACTGCAAAGAGAATTTATTGCTAGGCATATGGAAACTATAAAACCAAAATATCGATATTCAAGCACGCAAAATCTCAGAAACATGAATTCAGCATTCTATTTTGAGCTCAACAATAATCGCGTAAGAGTATGCAAAACATTTTTCAAAGCAACGCTGGATATAAATGACAGACCTATTCGGACCACATTGTCGAAGAGAAATGAAAATGGTTTAATTGACAGTGACAAAAGGGGGAAACATGGAAAGCAGCCAGCAGTCGATCCTGAAATTAAAGAAAGTGTAAGGAAATTCATTAACGCTATACCTAGAATTGAATCTCATTATTTGAGAGCTCAAACTAAACGTGAATATATTGAAAGCTGTAAATGTTTGGCCGATCTTTATCGAGATTATAAAGAAGAGCAAGAAAATGAGGAATTGCCATTTGCAAACTCGGTAATGTTTAATCGCATATTTAACAATGAATTCAACATCTCTTTCTACATACCAAAGAAGGACCAGTGTGATCTGTGTGAGTCATACAAAAATGCCGACGGCGAGGGAAAACAAAAGTTGGTAGATGCTTACAATACGCACCTTAAGGAGAAAGAATTATCTCGTCAGGAAAAGGACTTTGACAAAAACAATCAAAATGAAACGAACGTTGCCGTATACGATCTGCAAGCCGTAATGCCAGTACCAAAAGGATTGGTTCCTTCGTTTTACTACAGTAGTAAACTAAACTGTTTTAATCTTACTGTCAGTGATTTATTGCTTATTGCTAAGAACGTAGAATGTTTTTTCTGGAATGAAACAGAAGGTAAACGGGGTGCAGTAGAAATCGGCAGTTGTGTGCTCTCTTATATTAGAATGATAGTAGAAATGGCAAACAAACCAAATATTGACATAATTTTTTATTTAGATAACTGTTATGGACAACAAAAAAATAAATTTTTACTTGCTACATACGCATCTGCACTAAATAAACTCAATGTACGAAGTATTCAGCACAAATTCCTCATTTGTGGACACTCCCAAAATGAGGGTGATAATGTGCACAGTGTCATTGAAAAACAAATAAGTAGACATCTCAAATCGGGTCCTATATACATACCTGATCAATATTCTACTATCATCCGTACAGCGAAAAAAACCGGAACTCCGTATCACGTAAACGACTTGACTTATGAAGACTTTTTCGATCTCAAGTTACTACAGGAAGAATGGGGCAATAACTTTTCGTTATCCGTCGATAGAACAAAAGTAAAGTGGCATGATATTACGATACTAAAGGTAGAAAAGGAACACCCTCGTTCATTTTTTTATAAAACGTCTTACGAAGATACCGAATTCAAAAAGGTCATTGTAAAGAAATCAAAAAATCAAGAAGATTTCAGTTCCGTGCGGTTAGTTCCAGCATATTCAAAAAGATTGCCCTTAACTGATGTCAAAAAGAAAGCACTACAGACACTATGCCAAAAAAATTCAATTAAAAAACATTACTATGAAGTATTTTATAAAGATATTTTCAAATTGCGCTAACCTGCTCTCAATAGTGTCATGTTGTTAAATTTTATGCAATATATGTATGTAGTTTTAAACTATACCTATAAAGTAGTTTTGGTGTAAGCTTTTCTCGACCATTGTTTCTCTAAAATGTAAACTACCTGAATAAAATTAATTATAAGAACCGTCACAACTCTAAAAAAATACTCCATTTGTATCATGAAAAACGTCACATCACTATGGTTACTTAGAAAAACGATCATCAAAACTATCATAACTCAAAATAATTAATTGTGTGTGGGGGGGGTCAGAAGCAAATAAAACGTCACAACTCAAAAATGTGGTTTTTAAAGGGTTTAATACTAAAATAACCGAAAAAGAGGTTATTATCGTTAACTTTAACGTAATATTCAGCCAGTCAGTTTATTTTGACTGTTCTAATATATTTTCTTTAGTTAGAACTAGTTTTTCTCGATTTCTGAAAAACGGATTTTTTTTAGTTGTATCACTTTTGTGGCAATGTTGCGATATTACAAAAATATATCTGGAGTATCGACCTTCTTTTTTCGTATCCAACTACGCATAGAATTACGTTTTGAGTACCGCTGGGGGCTCTTTATCATCCAACCCTATTTGTCGTATCCAACTGCGGCTACGCATAGAACTACGTTTTCTCAAAATGAGATTTTAAAACGCAATTTTCCTCATTTTCCACATGAAAAATCGTTAAAATAGTGCCGAGCGCGCTCTAAAACTACTTTTTCTATCGGTTTTACGACATAAAAAATGCAATACATTTAAGTGCAGTTTAGGAGATGCAGTCATATGAGAATTGTACTCTTTTTTCATTAGGCAATTAAATACAATTTATATTCAATGCCGTTATGTAATTCCAAAAATTAAATAGAAATTCGTTACCTCTTTTAAAACTTTGCGCCCAAAAAACAGTGCTGAATTCCGAGCCGCTGTAAATCAAATTTGCTAACATGCGCGGGATCAATTAACACTGACATCTGTCAGCTACGCAATTTACTCGGTTTTCGCGTTATCACTTTCACTTTGTTTATATCGTGAAACAGCTGAGAGCAATTTTGTTTCGTCGCCGATGTTACCTCCTGCTAAACGCCATGTCATCCCAAATCGATAACATTTTAATCCAAGTGCGTTCACAATTGCAGCAAAACAACATAAAGCTATGGTTGGAACCCTACTACATCGACGAAATCGGGACCGTGGAAGCGGAAATGGAGGTTAGTTGAGTCGCTGGGACGCATAATAACCAATGCATTTTAACACTCTTTTTCTTAAACAAACAAAACAGCGTGTCGCTCGGGAGATCAGTGCTTCGCTGGGCATCCCGTACGATTATTGCCTGGCCGCCATAAACGAGCTCCAGAGCAATGCTATCGAGAAACTGCGTTCGCGCAAGGAATTCCAGGAAACAGGTGGGTAGTTGTATTTCCGTCAGTGGTAAAACTATGATAATTCCGTATTGAATTTCAGGCGTTGCTACGCTGAAGGTCAGAGCCGTGCGTCAGCCGGGTGGCGTAAACCTGGTCACGATCAACGTTCGATTGACAGAAACGGGGCTCGATCTTCAGAAAAAAGTCGCCGACGAGATGAAAGTTAACAAGGAGCATGTGAAGATCATATGCTCCGGCAAGGTCATCCGGCAGGAAGCAGTTTTGGGAGAGCAAGGTAAGGAGATCAATCCGGTCTAGTTGTGCTTACTTTAACCTCCCGTTTCGGCAAAGGAATCGGCAACAATCATCAACTCATGGCCCTAATACTTGACAGCACTGCGGACAATACGAACGAACTGGAGATCTACGAGCGTGTCCGCAAAACAAAGGAGGACGCGGCTCTGCTGGTCGGTTCGAATCGCGGATCGTTCTTACGTATGGAAGATCAAGACGGAAATCCAATTCATTTGCCGCCAAACGAAAAGAATGCCATAATGATTGCTTTGGCACTCCACGAAAAAGGTCGCGCCGCTTTGAAACGTGAAAACTACAACGAAGCGCTGATTCTATTTTTGGAAGCTGACCAAGAGTTCGCCGCTTGCAACGCGAAAATTCTCAACACTGTCGACAATTACGCACTCCTCAATCTGGACATTGTGTGGTGCTATCTGTGTCTGAAGAGTCTGACGCAGCTTCCCGATGCTCAGCGTCGTCTCTACATTTGCGAGGAGAATTTTCGACGCACTTACGGTGAAAATATGGACCGCGTGATGGCCCTGAAAGGCACTACCGAGAACGAAAAAGCATGCGTAATGCGTTTGCATTTACTCCAAGCCGTACTACTTTTCCATCAGAATCGGCGTAACGAAGCGCAGGGCATTCTCATGTTGGCCGAAACGGAGCTGCGTAGTTTGAAAGTGGACGAGACCAGTGTTATTGCTCTGATGGAGATGGGCTATAGCGCGGCTGAGTCACGGATTGCATTGCGATCGTGTGGCGGAAATTTGGAACGATCCGTTGCATTTATCATCGATCGAAGGGAGAGTAAACGGGCGGCACGGAAGCGCGGCAAGGCAGAAATCAAATTGAATAATGAGCTGGCGAGTAAGAAGAATGATGATGAATGGGTTAATCCGCGAACGCTACACAGCCTGATTGGAATGGGATTTCCGAAGGAATTGGCCACAGTTGCTTTGCGTCAGGCGAAAAATGATTTAACGAAGGCGGTAGGTTTTTTTTTAATTTAATTTCATTTCATTAGTTTAGTTTTATGATGAAAACCTGAAATCAGTTGTAAGATTTCAGGAAAAATATTTCATTTTCTGTAACTACCAATCTACCTGATGAAACTATCTTCTTGCCTTTGGGTCTTGATATAAGTTGTCCACCTACACAAAAGCTGCAGGTAGAATTTAACTTTGACAGGCAGCAGATATCCTACCACGTGCTACCAGTACCAAAAATGTAACAGTTCGGGCCGAAATTGACATAAAATTTAAAAAGGTTTGTTATGGCCCGTAACTACGGGTGCATCAACACCTCTTCATTACAAGATACGTCAGAACAGTTTTTTTTTGCTGTACTGGGAAGCATTTATTTTAATCTGGTTCTTCCATCTATGATTTTTAACGTGGGCTTATTGCAGTCGTGAGGAACAGTGCAACTTGAACAGTAATTTTTATTCCGAACAAAAAAGTTTTGGATTGCAGAACCCGAAAACCTGTTCCCTTTTTGTCTACTGTTCCGAAAAGGTACACTAGTACGCTAGGTTATTTTTCCTTTTCAAATCTCGATATTCTTTCTCAGTAATACAGACTTGACTGTTTAAACTACACTAAAGACTGAGATAAAAAAATAAATTTTTTGGATACTGCTTCATAGTCATATAATGTAAATTTTCGAAAATTAGTGTTGTGTTCGAGCGTCTCTATCTTCGAATATAGTTCAGCATTAGAACTATTTTATGAAGTGGTTTTACGGTCTGATCTATCAATCAATCAAATTTAGTTTCATTGTGGTCATTTAACGATTTTGAATGCTAGATTTAGCACATTTTATATTTATTGCGTTGATACATAATAATTAGTTAGCATGCAAATTTATGTGCTAACAATACTTTCAATAAATGAAACCGCTAGCTTTATAAATTAAAAAAATAAGCTTCAACCTTCTTTTTTAAACTTCATAAAATTTATATCCACAATCCGAAGCTGCATGCATTGTAGAAAAAAGATTCTAGGTCGTCCAGTCGACCTATATTACGGAATTTTTAATAAGTTAGACGTCGAAAGTTTGGTAACGGAGTTGTTAATCGATATTTCGTCGGTATTTAGAGATTGCGATTTCACTAATAACGGCTTAAAACATATTTCTCGAGAGTTTAAATTTATATTTGGCTTAAAATTTTAACGAAAAAGAAAAAAGTTCGAAGAAAATAAGGAAAAATTTCTCTTCTCTCAAATACTTGGCCTAAAATGTTCGATTTGAAAATTGCCCGCTCTGTGCTGGAACCTAGTGTCCGAACTCTAATAAGAGAGGACCCCTTCACTGTAATAGAGTTACTCAGGAGTAAGGGCCCGTTCCTATTCTCAGTTACTCAGGATTAATTCGATTATTTTCTCTGAAATGATCGGTTCTAATAGCCCACTCACCTTGATATATGTACTTGGAGCATTCTTATGTAAATACATAATGAAATTTTTCGGGTCAATCCATAAACCACTAATCAACTTTTGCGTGTAGAAAAGACGTATCATCATCAATGGCGCTGCAGCCCAAGTCGGGCCGTGGCTTCCTGTATGTCTCGTGTCCAATTTTTCGGTCCAATAACCGCATCCCAATGTCGAAAATTTCAGAAGCTATTTGCTGTCTTCGTTGGTTGTATTCTACCACCGCTTTTTTGATTTTCTGACGGGCCTTTTTTCTTCCGCCTTTCTTTTTTCGTATGTATTTGGGTATTCTTCTGTCTTCCATTCGCTGTACAGCACACTATAGCTTTTGAAGTTTGATGAGAGTAGTGACTTATGGATCCTCAAAAATGGTGTACAATTCCTGAGTATATCGAGTTCTCATTGCGCCTTGTTCTCTCACGGGACCGAGGATTCATCGTAATACCTTCCTCTCGAAGGTATTAACCATTTTTTCTGATGCCTGTATTAAGGTCCACTTTGCACTGCTATTGGTTTGAAGTTAGTGATATGCTGTTTAAATGTTTTGCTAATGACCGAAGCTACTCCAAACTTTCGGCTTCCCGATCGCTTTCCACTTTTAAAGATTTGATGCGACATCCTGTCCGTTATTTCGCTGGCAAGCCATTTTGTTTCCCGGAGTGCAACCACATTAATGTTTAATTTATCAACTTGCTCCAGGAATGGTTTCAGAGAACAAGGATCGTACATTCCAGGCTCCGAAAGAGGGGTCAATTTTTCGTTTGCCGGGTCGTTTCGATTGAATCCGTCCAATCCGAGGCGAAGCATCCGATTTGTACCAAGTGGTTTTTTTACGGGGACAGGTTGTTAACCCATTGCCAACCCAACTCAACCTAGAGGATCAGCTTCGTGCAAATAACCGCACAGACTCGGCTGGTAAATTTCAGCTGAATACCATATACTGAAGATCACTATCCATTCTTGGCCTGCTTCCTGAGACCTATTGATAATTCTGGCCATTCAGGATGTCTACTTCCCTTCTTTTTCAAACCGGGTTTGAGATCCTCTTAGACAGAGTTAAACATAATATTTGCTGGTATCATAACAATGGTTTGGTGAATGTTTTCACAGTGCATTTCGAATTGAAAGAAAAGATTTCCGGATTCTACACTGTTACGCTTTATTATTCGTGACGTTTCGGTCTCTGCTGAGACCTTTATCAAACTGATCGACACAATTATTATATAGAAGGAAGGGTAATTAAGGTTAAATTAGTTAATTAAGGTTCATTAATTAGTACCAGGTAGTTAAATTAGTTGAGGATTTCTGGGTACGGAATTTGTTCTTACCAAATTTTAAGGCAGGTAGCCAAACTGCTGATAACTTGTATCCGGTGTCTCGGTTGAAGTTCTGTGGATGTTTAGAAATTTCTATTGCTTCTCGTACTATTCGTTGATAATATTGATTTGTCCTGGCCAGAATTTGCACATTGTCGAAATCGATTGTATGGTCCTCTGTCGTTGCATGTTCCGCGATCGCTGATGACTGTATCTGGTTTTTCCGTGTGCATCATTGGTGCTCGTTGATCCTTGTTTGGACTGTGCGTCTTTGTATACTCCTTCAGTCTCCAATGGTTTTTTGTCCTTCTGGTTTCCTAAAATTCCTCGGATAGTAGTCGGGGTAGTGAATGTTGTCTTGATGTTGGATTTTCGAAGGATTTATCCTATCTGTATCATAACAAATTTAGACAAAAGGCTGCCAAATGTATAAATCTGTGCAAAGTCCATAATTCCTTTAAAGCAAAAAATCAGAAAACCCGGAATTAAATGCGGCTAACACGCGGATAAAACTTAAGTCTTCTTATTTTTATAACATACACTACCAGAAAAATTGAATTTTGAATCGATGCGGTGCTGCAGTTTCAGTTATACTTGGTTCCTATTTTGCTATGGAATGCCGTATTAACCGAGAGCTGTATTAATTAACATTGCGTCGATTTTTTGCATATCCATTTATTCTAGCTAGCGTTCACAAAGATATTTTAGAAGCAAATTTTTTTTATAAAAAAAACCTCATTCGTTGCGTAATGGGCAGCGTGTTTGCTTCACAGTCAATAGGTCGTGGGTTCAGTTCTCGCGCACGAATTTTTCAGTTGCTGCAGGCAATGTAAAATTATTCGAAATGAAATGGGCAAACGATGTAAAAGTGAAACAGCTCCACTTCAAGAAGGTTTGTATACGTCCATGGTTTCTGTTCGCTTTCTATCATTCAGTCTCCATAATATCTGCAAATGTTTGTCAGTAGCTACCAGTACAACTGAAAAAATATACCAGCTTCACCACTCGCTACGGTCGTTCTCACCCCCGTTCCCAATCTTCCCAACTCCATTCCTTCCCTCCATGACTGTGTTTGTGCATTGCGCATGAAGGCCGAAATTGCCTATAACTAACACAGGTCCAGGTGTGAAGAGCTAGCAACCCTTCCGCAATAAATAATAAAATGTTAAGGAACCTGAAGGTCAGGCGGTCAAGACCCGATTTGAGCTGTAGCGCCATTGAAGAAGAACACAGGTCATTCTGAAAAAAAAGTTGGTTCAACTACCATACTTACTGTTGACGCAATTATCATATATACGAATATGTCATCACCACCAGTGCATTTGTTGAAAAATTACTATGAGAGCTTACTTAAAAAAAATCAACTTTAACAACAAAACATCACCACATTTTGACTATTGTGCTTTTACCAGTCTCGAGTCCAAGGCGTTTAGGTTTACCGAAATACAAAGTTGCACCCCGGAAAATTTGGACTCAAGCAACGAATGGGAATTCGTTGGCCATCTTCTGCTAGTTCGTCACCACTAGAGTTACTGTATAGGAGAGCCGGAGAGTGCCCATTCGTATACAGTGAATCTAGCCACCACTACATCTTGTTGTCAAGACGGATCTTTAAATTCAGTTTCCTTGCGGTAATGACCGTCGTTTGAACGTAGTAACCATACCTCAGAGATATCCTTTTCCGCACATTCATAGTTTTTCACTGTAGCTCCGTGTTTGCGATGTGTTTTTGCAAAACTAATTCGATTCGAGCGTATCACTATATTCCTGTAGTGGAATATTTGAGTTCATACTTCTTGAACGAAGTTACTAGAGATCTTAACTTCGTTTTCGTTTATATGGACGATATTTTGGTGATGAGCAAAAATCATTCAGTGTACTTACAACAATTATCTCAGCTCTTATAAAAGTTCACATAATATTAAAGTGCGCTAGAGGTCGCTAGATATCACTAAAAATAAAATTAGATCACTATTGATTTCAAAATAATCACAAACTTTATTTTTCATCTCGTTATAATCAATTTAACATTTTTCTTTTTCACTATATTGCCTTGATCTTCGCGCTGTCAATTACACAACTTAATCGCTTTAACAACTTCGACTCTTTCGCTTGTGAACATCGTCTTTCGATTTTCAATAACGCTCGCCCTTTTTATACCCAGCACAATCAACATGCAAGGTGTCGCGTCTTGCATAGAGGAGAGCTGTCCGAGAGCTTTCCTGTGCGAACGGGTATCAGACAAGGCTGCATATTATCACCAGCCCTGTTTCTGGTAGTAATAAATGACGTCTTGAAAGCTGCACTGAAAAGTGGGGAAGGTAAAGGTCTTCAATGGAGACTATTTAACATCTTAAGTCACCTTGATTATGCTGATGACGTGTGTTTGTTTGCACAAAACCGTTCGGACTTAGAGTCAAATGTTCGCTCGTTGCATTCTAAATGCAAAGAGGCGGGACTGAAAATAAATGTGCGTAAAACCAAGTACATGCATATGGGTTCGAATACAAGTACACCGATTGTTCTTAACGGACAGGATGTGGAAGAGGTGCAAGATTTTTGCTACCTCGGAAGCATTGTCAGCATGGACGGCGGAGCCGAAAAGGATTTTGAGGCTCGGCTAAATAAAGCTCGTCAGGCCTTCGGTATCCTTTCCCCTTTCTGGAGGTTAAGAGAGATCTCCCTTCGCACGAAGCTGCAAGTTTTTGACGCATGCGTCAAATCCGTGTTGTTATATGGTTGTACTACGTGGAAAGTGACCGTTTGACTTACCAAGAAACTACAGACTTTCGTAAACCAATGCCTCCGGCGCGTTTTAGGAATATTCTGGCCAGAAGTAATCTCCAACGACGAACTTTGGAGTACAACTAGCCAGACTAAAATAGGTATTGAGATTCAACGGCGGAAGTGGCAGTGGATCGGTCATACTTTGAGGAAACCAGAGCGAAACATCGCAAAACAGGCTCTGGATTATAATCCTCAAGGAAGACGTCGGGTTGGTCGACCATGTAACACATGGAAGCGAGCAGTTGAGCAGGAGGCCAGAGGAATAAACAGGTCCTGGCAACAGCTTAAGGCCGATGCTCAGAATCGCGTTTTGTGGAAGAGTGTTGTTTCTGTACTATGCCCCTATAGGCGGTCTTAACAGGAATTTGATTGATTGATTGATTGACAATCGACATATTCGCTGACTGTCGACGTGTTCGCTGAATGTCGACCCAACCGTCATTCATACGACGTATTCGCTGACGCAATAAATGCTAAAAAAAATATAAACTTCGCTTCACTCTTTCTAGCCCCTTCCATCATCATCATCAGTGGAGCTACAGTCCAAGTCAGACCTCCTGCATGCTTCTTCTCAAACTTTCTCGATCCAATAACCACGTCCTCCATGTTGAAAAATTCGGAAACAATTTGCTGTCTTCGTCGAATGAATCCGCCCAGCGTTTTCTTGGTTTTCCGACTGGCCTTTCCTTGCGCCTTTCCTTTTTGTACACGTTTGGGTATTCCATTCGGGGCATGTGACCAGCCCACAGTACCTTTCGAAATTTGATGATATTAGTGACTTGTGGCTCCTCAAAAATGGTATAAAATTCCTGATTGTATCGAATTCGCCTTGTTCTCTCACCGGTCCGAGGATTCGTCGTAATACTTTCCTCTCGAAGGCATCAACATTTTTTCTGATGCCTATACTAACGTCCACGTTTCACTGCCATAGCAAAGTACAGGCCTCATTATGGTTTTGCAAATTCGCAGCTTCGTTTTTCTGTGTACGTCTTTACATTTTATTATTGGGAGTACCGATTAATATATCTTGTTTGCTACCATTATGCTTCTTTTTGGAGTCTTTGGAGAGATTGGTTCCGAAAAGTATAAATTTGTCCACGTTTTCTATGTTATTGTTTGCTATCGTTAGATTTTGTCTGTTTGGCATGTTTCTTCGTGATTGCAACATAACTTTCGTTTTGTTTTTGTTTATGCGTAACCCTACTTCTCGTACTGCCATGTCAAGATTAACGAAGAGTTCCTTGGCGCCCAGTTGTGATCGCACCATTATGCTTATGTCGTCTGCGTAAGCTACAATCTGCGATAATTTAAACACTTCAGCCCGGAGAGTGTTTGGAAGCATGATGTCAAGTCGTTCTGGATCCTTACTTGGCATGTTGAGTTCATCATTGTAAGCCTTGTCAGTCGGACGAGTTTCGCTGGTATTCCTAATTACAGCATTATATTGTACAGTACAGTCCTATCGATACTGTCGTATGCCTGCTTGAAGTCTAGGAATATCTGGGGCATGTCGATGCTATATTCCCAGTATTATTCTAGCGCCTGTTTCACTGTGAATATTTGATCCGTAGTTGATCGTCCGGCTCTGAATCCACCTTGGTATTCTTCAATTATGTTTTCGGCACAGAGTTTGATTCGGGACTTTATGATCTTTGTCAAGATTTTGTAAGATGAGCACATCAGTGAAGTCCCTGTATAGTTTTCGCGGCAAAGTTTGCCGCCCTTTTTGTAGATCGGACATATAATGCTTTCACGCTAATCATCAGGTAGTATTTCATATGTCCAGATTTGAGACACCGCAACCTGAAATTTTCTTACAATGCAGTCACCACCGCTCTTCAGGAGTTCCGTTAGTATATTATCTATACCCGACGCCTTGTTTTTTTTAAGTTTTTAAGGGCATATTTCATTTCTTCTGCTGATGGTAGGCTCAATATGATTTCGTCGTCAGCAGGTGCCTCGGTAGGTGCCATAACTACTCTATTGGCATTTCGTGGTGGTTGAATATTTGGTCACAATATCTCTGTAAAACTGATGTGTATGCGGCTGCGATGGACTTGTCCTTCAGCTCCTCGATGACGAAACTTAATGTCGGTTGGTATTTTGCAGGTCCGCTATTTGCTATTCGACATCGGAATGTGGTCTTGACCAAATAATGGTCAGAGTCAGTTGTACCTCTGAGGGTTCTTACACCTAGAATACTGGAGGCTGCCCTTTTGTCTATGAGAATGTTACCCATATGATTATACGTCTTTCCATCGGGTGACACCCAAGTTCTTTTGTGGATGCCCCGATGCGGCAAACATGTTGAGCTTACTACGATGTTTCTACTGAAGACGAAGTCAACTAGACGTTGACCGTTGTCGTTACCAAAGTGGAGACTGCCCTCCGGTTGTTCCTCTATGTGTCTCCTCGTTCCCAAACTTCGCACTGAAATCACCTGATATTTATGTCATTTGAGGGCATCATAAGTTGTCATAAGTTGTTTCAGGGCAACCATGAAACTCATCAATTTATCAACTTGTTCCAGAAGCGCTTTTTATGTTCCAGGATTGAACAAGGATAGTACATTCCAGGTTCCGAAAGAGTTTTCAATTTTTCGTTTGCTGGGTCGTTTCCGTTGAATCCGTCCAATCTGAGGCGAAGCTTCAGGTAGAAGTGTTTTTTTTGTAGGGACTGGATCTTAGCTTATCGCCCAAACTGGAGGACTAGGTCTGTGTACTTAACAGCACAGACACGGCTCGATAATTTCAGCTAAATAGGATATGTTGGAGTTTTCTCAGCTTAGTCTACTTACCGAGACGCACTGGTGGTTCTCGCCATTCAGTCTGTCTTCTTCCCTCCTCCTTTTCCAAACCGGGCTTGGGACCGTCTTGGACGGAACTACTCCCTCCCATACTCATTTCTATATTAAAAATTCAAGAAAAGCATTTCTCCTTTGAAGATATGAGAGCTATTCACTTTTGCTTTATTATTCTAATAAAGCAGTATTGTGATCGACACAGAAAAACAAATTGCTACCCCGAAACTTTTTTTTTTGCGTTTCATGACTGAATTAGCCTGAAAATGCTTAAAAACCCGTCCGTACGCCGTGCATATGGACTCTTATCTCCGAGATCGTGAAAGATAGGATGATCATTTTTGGGTGGATTGTTGATTGTGTAAGTGAGCTCTGTAACCCCAAATTGGGGGGGAGGAAAAGAGTCAAAAATTGCACTTGCTAATATCTCCACTACAAATGCAGATAGGAAGCTAAAACTCGATACTGGTTTGTGGGGAAAAATAAATTAATTTCTGTATCCAGTGGGGTCCGAAAAGAAGGGGCTAAAAACTAACTTTCGGCCGAATTTTTTTTTTTTTTTCAATTAATTATATCTTCGGAAATACATGACACAACAAATATTATATACTTTATGACTTTTAGTTTTGTGTACGGGAAGCGAGGTGGTAGGCCAAAATGTTGAAAAGGTTCACTCAGTTTTTTAGGGCTCTGGTAGAAGATACAAAGTCCAAATCTGTTACGTATATTCATTTGAAATACATAAAGAAAAAATAATAACTTGAACCAGAACTGTTATCGACCAAAGAGGACCCTAACCTGCAAGAGTTGTTTCATGTGCATTGAAAAAAAACACAAAAACTTAACATTTTTGAGTGAGATTTTAAGCTACAAACTTAAAAATTTACAAAACTCATTTTAAAAAAATGCTTTAAAGTTTAAGATATTAACTGTTCGAATACCTTCAAAACTTCTACTCCCTCCCATACAAATGTATTTTTTCGACAATTTTTAAGAAATGAATTATCACCAAAACATTAAAGGCTATCAACTTCAAATTATGTAGAAACGCTTTTAAAAATATTTAAAACAAATTTGAATCAAAAGTTTTGAAATCCCTCTTGCCCTTCCACCTCCTCCCATGCAAAAGTTTGATTTCGGTCATTTTCAATAAATTAACTAATAATCAACAAACTAAAAGGTAGGAACTTGAAATTTTGTAGGGACGCCGGAATCTATGGGGATGAGGGAATATGCCACCCTATCCATTACGACTTGTTTCGTGCGATCATATAAGAAACTCCAACAAAGCATAGCGATTAGAATGTTGATAAGCAGTTTCAAAATCATCTAAAACCTTCCACTTCTTCCGCCACCTCCCATGCAAATGCCCCAATTTCAGAAAATCAATAACTAATTTCCTTGAAAATTATAAAGCTACGAACTTTAAATTCTCTCTGCTTCTACCACCTCCCATACAAAAGTCACTATTCACTATTCGAAAGAATTTGAAATGACATATTTTCTGGTAGATTAAACCGTTTCCGAGAGTATTGCACTTCAATACGTCGCTACATACAATTGAATATTCGTGATATCAAAACCGAAGCTGCTTCATCGTTTTTGATAATTTAGGTAATATCAAAATGATAACTACCTTACTTTAATTTTGGCCACAAGTTCATAATGACATTCAAGAAGTCAAGTATTGCGTCGCACTAAAACTGTAGATTGTTTCAAATTAGATTTGAACACATACAAATGGACACTTCCAATACCTAATGGTTACTCGTATATTGTGACAGGTGCATCGGGTGGCCAGAAGCATACCATTTATTTAATATTAAAGCTAACACTGTAGCCAGAAAATATTTTATGGAATATAGGAGACATTTTCTGCGCTAATTGCCGCAATCTCGAAGGTCGGTCTTCGGGATTTTCACAATGAAATCTTCCTTCATCTCACACTTCAATAAAGAGTGGGAGCGCTCAGTTCCAGGTCCGCTTTACGGTTCAGTTGGCAGTTTGCTTTGTACCTTGAACTTCCTTTCTCGCCATTGGCCAAATCACGAAAACTTCCTTTCTTAACATTAACAGAGAATCCGTCCGTATACGAGGGACTGTTTCCGTTCCTCGTATTACTTCGACTTTCAAAAGCTTGGATAATAACCCCATGAGTGTCATTTTGCTATTTTAGAGCAAGCTGGACTGCCTATAGGTGAACTTTAATGCCCGAGTCATTCTATATTCAACTATGGTTATTCAATTTCATTTCAGATTGACATGCTTCAACACAATACCGAAGCACTTACAGCCGAACTTTCGAAAGAAGTTAATGCCAATGAGGATCTTATAGATCAGGTATATTCCACGAATCCTCGCATTAAAACTAAATTAAACGTAATAAAAAAAACCCCATCAATTTTTTTTCAGATTGTTAAAATCGGTTTCGATCCACAAATGGCACGAATGGCACTCGAACAAGCCTTGAACAATTCCGAGCAAGCAGTCGAATTACTTCTAAAAATGCAAAATGACGGAAACTACGAAACTATCTTAGACTCGCTCATAACTAATTTAAGCGAGATGAATAGCAGCAACGCTAACATGCCATCGACTAGCACTCAAGCTGACCAATCAGCAACAGCTGCCAAGGAAGCTATAAAAAATCAAATGAAAAAGGAATTCGAAACATTGCAGGTTAATAGAATCAAATTACTTTTACCGAATGGGAACCCTCTTATTTATATTGAATTTTCAAATAGGCTTACGATCGTTTCGCTGCAGACGTATCCAATGAAGATGACGAATATTTAAATTTACCACTTGTACAGGAAGAGAATATATTATTGGAGTATAAACGATTCCTGGAATAAGATCGTAGATTGCGCTGAATACGTCGTGCCAACTAAACTATCTACTTCTTATGTTCTTAATGTCTTATTTCACTATTGCAAATAATAATAAATAAAATAAAACAACTATTTTTTCATGATGTGTGATATGTAGCAAAAAAATAAAACCGTTTTTAATGTAATCAGAATTTATTTAATTATCATCGTTTTCAAATTCAGTTTTAAAAGTTTCAAATTAAAAATATTCAAAACAAATTCCTACTTATTAACATCTTGTGATCTTATCGTGATCAGAATTTTACATAAAAGCCGATCCTATTCCGCGAAAACAAGTTTCGATATTTATTTTTACAAAACCTGATTATATTTTTGGTAGCTGCTAAACACGCTGAAATCGTAAAGCCAGAACTATATTATGCAGTAAGAAAAAAAACTGGGATTTTAATTGAACTATAAAAGAAGTAATTCATCATTTAATTTTTATTTAATCTTATTATTTTAGGTAAATAAAAACCTAAAAAAATCAGTCAGAAGCCAATATTTTGCAAGGTTATTATCAAGTACATCCACGCGAGAGAATAATCTTCTTTATAGTCATGATGATAACTAAACAAGTTTACCGGACTTGAAATAAACCTGAACAAAAAAAAAACATTAATAAATAACAACAAAGCTTGTTCACTAAATAAAAAAAAAATAAGGTGGAGTTGTCTTCGTAATACCTGGGTATTCGATGAAGTACTACGCCTTACAATTACATGACAGTGCGGGAAAAAAAACTTCCGCGTTTATCTTGGAAACCCTTAATTTAGTGGGTGTAACTTTTCAGAACTATGTACTAGAACAAAAATGACCTTCAATGCGTCGAGATGACACACGTAAACAATCCAGTTTTGTCGATCACAAAGTAAACTAAAATATCTATTTAAATAAATTGTTAGCACTTATGAAAAAATTAACATGTTTCTATGCGATACACGTTGCAACCAAACAGTCAGTGAATTCCTCTTTTTAGTCGAAGATCGTGCAGAATTGTGTAAAATGGAATTAAGACTCAGGGTGAACTTGAAATCCTGTGAAATTCGAATTTAGTAAGAAAAATAGTAAGTTAGGTAGCAGGTATTTCCCAAAAATTATATTAACCAGAAATATCTGCGGTGACTTACGGGCATCGTTCATATACAATAAACGCTCTATGAATTATTCATAAGAATGATTGTTTTGATTGTTGAATTGTTTATCCATATGTGTGGTCGATAATGTGAAAATTTTACTTTTTCAGCTTTCGATACAATGATTTGAAATTTTAATTGCGTACAAGTGAGAAAATGCAATGAAGATTTTGTTTTGATATCATAAGTCTTAGATTAGTGGAGTAAATTTATTCTAAAACAGTGTAAAGACACTTTTTTCAAAAATCTGATTGAAAAAATCATGCCGCAAGTGAAATTTTCGATTTAAATTATTTGAAAATAACAGATCATGGCAAAAAATCGCTTGCGTTCTTTATAAAAATTCTCCTTTACACAGAATAAGGAAGAATTACATTTTCATAGTTATGTTTTAATATTTTGAATTCATATAGTCAGTCGCCACCCTTGGCGTGAAATAATTTTCACACAACTGAATATTGCAAAATTTAAATTGAAAAAAATATATGGACTATGGTAAACGTCGATTAATCCGAATCGCACGTATTGCATAAACTGTAGATGAAATCTGAGAGTATTATAAGTTTGCCCCAAATTTTGTAACGCGCCCGTGCGCTTCCTTGCTTTAGAACGCGTTTAGCTTCGTATACGACATTTTGGAAAAAGAAAGGACAAGTTCGTTAACGGGCCAAATCACTCTACCACCCACTCCATTCGAATTGAAATATTTTCAAAATTTCATAATATTCGGGGTTTCTTCGAAACTATAGGAGCGCGCGAAGGTCTAACAACCCTTCCACAATAAATAATGAGAAATGTTAAGGAACCTGAAGATCAGGAGGCTAAGGCCCGATTTGGGCTGTAGTGTCATTGTAGAAGTTGTAGAAGATCGCATCCGGCCAGAATATCCCTAAAATGCGTCGAAGGTATTGGTTCACTAAAGTTTACCGTTTCTTCGTATACCTAATGATCACTTTCTATGTATAATAAAATTATATAACAATACGGATTTGACTGATGCGTCAAGCACCCGCAGCTTCGTGCGAAGAGAAATCTCTTTTAACATCCAGCAAGGGAAATTATACCGAAGGCCTCAATCAATCAATCAAATTCCTGTTAAGACCCTCTATAGGGGCATAGGACAGAAACAGTTCTCTTCCGCAAGACGCGTACTTGAGCACCGGTCTTTAGCTGTTGCCAGGACTCGTTTATTCCTGTTGCATCCTACTCAACTGCTCGTTTCCGTGTGCTAAATGGTCGGCCAACTCGACGTTTTCCTTGAATATTATAATCCAAAGCCTGTTTGGCGATGTTTCGCTCTGGTTTCCTTAAAGTATGACCGATCCACTGCCAATTCCATCTTTGAATCTCAATACCTATTTTAGTTTGGCCATTTGTACTCCAAAGTTCGTCGTTGGAGATCACTTCTGGCCAGAATATTCCTAAAATGCGTCGAAGGCATTGGTTCACGAAAGTTTGCAATTTCTTGGTAAGTCGAACGGTCACTTTCCACGTAGTATATATGTAATTGTACTACGTGGAAAGTGACCGTTCGACGAAGAAATTGCAAACATAGATTTGACGTATGCGTCAAATACTCGCAAATTCGCGCGATGGGAGATCTCTCTTAACCTTAGCAAGGAAAAGTACACCGAAGGCCTGACGACCTTTGAAACTCAAATTTCATGTCAACAAGGGAAGTTACTGACTGTATCACGTCAAAGCTGGCTTACATTCCAGTGGTCATCAGCTATAGTAAGCTGACACAAAACAATCTTCCTGACAAAATTATCGCATCCTTTAAGGTATGTTCACCAGCAAACCTAACTATTGCTGACTCAGCTGACTTTTGACCTCCGGGTATTATCGGTCAGGAGTTTCTATCGAGAAATAGCTCTCAACAGCATTTTCGTCGACGAATCAAACAGCGAAAACTCTACAGATGTGCATGTAAAGAATCCGTCAACTTCAAATGAACTCATCAATATGTCTAGCGTTGGCTGTAATTCTATCTCATTCAATAATTTTTCGAATCTTACAATTCTCTTTCAAAATGTACATGGTCTAAGAATCAAGTTTAATGACTTCCTGGTGTCCACTCTCGAAAGTATGCCTGATGTTCTATATGTTACTGAATCCTAGTTGATCCCTTCTGTGCCTGACCTTGAATTTTACAACAATACAACTGCTATAAGGGTAATTATGAACAAATTTGTCGTGAAATTGGTAATGTCGATTGGGTCGAATTTTTTAATAACAAAAGCTCTGAGGAATCTTCTATGCAATATTATATTATATATTTCATTATTGATGACATAATTCATCGGCATGTTCCCTATGGAACTTCTAAACAGGAATACCCAGAATGGTTCAACCACTCGGTTATTAAAGTTCTTCATAAGAAAAAACGTCTGCATGAAAAGTATAAACGTTCTTCCCTCTTATCTGACTATCATAACTTTTCCTCTCAGCGTAAACAGGTAAAATCGGATATCAAGAAGGCTTTCTCTGAATAAATTTCAGAGCTTGAGGCGTCTCTGTCACGTAATGAAACCAAACCGTTCTGATCACACGTTAGAAAGCGTAGAAAAAATCATTATTTTCCTTTCCAACTTAAGTTTGGAGATATTACAACTTCCACTCCGCAAGAAATGTGTGAACTTTTTTGTCAAATACTTTTCCTCTGTGTTTAGCTTCTCCAACAAAGACCTATCACATGACTTTTTCATCACACCACAGAACTACATCAGTGAATTGTCCATTAGCGAAAGTGATATTATCTTCATTATCAATTTCCTAGATCCAAAGACCAGTAGCGGTCCTGATGGGATTCCTAATCTCTATGTGAAATTTGCCTCATCGGATACCTCGGTGCCACTTTCTCTCTTGTTCAAGAAATCACTTGAGGAAGGCTCTTTTCCTGCTTGCTGGAAGTTAGCTAACGTTGTATCCATTTTAAAGAAAGGAAACACCAAAAATGTCTTCAACTATCGCCCAACTTCTACCTTAAACTACTTCGGTAAACTTTTTGAAAGATTAGTCCACAATGCAATGGTCTGGGAGAAACTTAATAATTTAATATCACCCGCCCAGCATGGATTCTTTAAAGGAATATCAACTTCCACCAATTTATGTGAATTCTCATACTTCGTAGCATAATCCTTAGACCATCAGAACACTGTTTATGCCATATGCACTGATTTTTCGAAAGCTATTGACACTGTTACTACTAAAATTGTTATTGCAAAACTTGAAAGGTTCTGTCTCTCTCCTCATCCTCCTCGTCGTCTGCGAATTACGTTCAATGGACATACATCTGCTGAGTTTATATCTAACTCTGGTGTCCAACACGGATCTATTCTTGGTCCACTGTTATTTGCGCTCTTCATTAATGATCTGCCCCAATTCTTATCATCATGTCTTTTATACGCGGACGACCTCAAAATGTTCCGTGAAATTTCCTCTTACTCTGACTGATTGGACTGGCTTGTCTACTTGGTCCCGTTGGTGTTCTAACAATGATATTCGTCTGAACATTGAGAAGTGTTTTGCTTTGGAGTTTTCGTATAAGACTACGACCCATGTCCTCAATTACTCTATTAACGGATTCTTCCTTGTAGCAGTATCTACAATAAAGGATCTAGGAGTGACCTTCGATCGCAAGCTTAAATTCGTCAATCGCTATTCTGAGATTACAAATAAGGCATACAGACTTGCTGGGTTCGTCCACCGTACGACAGTCCAGTTTAACTGTCCAAAAACAGCAGCCCTGCTATTTTCCACTCTCGTTCGTAGTATCTTCGAATATTGCTCCATCGTGTGGAACCCTCACCATGCTTGCCATGTTGGGGCCATTGAATCCCCTCAGCGTAAATTTACTCGCACCCTTTTCTACAGGCTAAAAAAACCTCAATTCAGTTTCAATGACAGACTTATAGCACTTCAACTCCAGCCTTTGCATCTACGACGAACTTTTCTTGATGCTTGCTTCCTCTACAAACTTTACAACTAATTGCTTAATACCTACCTCTGCAATGACCTGAATTTCCGGCATGGAACAGTCTCAACCAAGAATTCGGATATTCTCTTCCTAGAGCTTCACTCGATATTTACTATCACTCCCCGATGTTGAGAATGCAAAGGAACCACAATCAACTTCAACTTGGATCTTAAACTACTTCTTTTGTTTTATTTAAAAATAAAGTTAAAACTACCTAGTCGTGCCATAAGTTCTGTCACACGTATATGGGCAATTTTTGTATAAATGAAAAAGAGTTTTTGACAAAGGAAAATATATTTTATTTTGGCATACTAATGGAAGTAAAATAAGCAACAAATTATTCAAAGTGGCCGCCTTTAGCCTTAACACAGCTCTTTAATCTGTTGGGCCAGTCATCGATAGCAGTACGCACTGTTTCTAGCGGAAAATTAGCTACTGCTTCTGTCAAAGATCGCTTAAGGCTCTCGATATTTGGGTGTCGTCTCGTGCACACCATGGACTCTAACTCCGCCCACAGTTTGTAGTCCAGGGGATTCAAATCTGGGCTCCCAGAAGGCCATTCCGTCGCCCTTATAAACTGTGGAATATTGGTTTCCAACCACGCTTGTGTGGTTCGAGCTTTGTGGGCTGGCGCAGAATCTTGCTGGAAAACCCAATGTCGATTGTTGAATAGCGTAGAGTTCAGCGGCTTCACACATCCCTCCAGGATGTCCGTTTGATAATTTTTCGCTGCAGTTTTTACGCCTTTTTCGCAAAAATGAAGCTCGGTGACCCCTTCGAAGCTGACACCCCACCATACCATGACTGATGCTGGATGATGTCCTCGCTGTACCCTAGTGGCAACTTCTCGGGCTTCTATGGAGTTGTGGGCATACACCTTATCATTTTGGCGGTTGAAATGTTCCTCCACCGTAAAAATTTTTTCATCGGTAAATAAAATTTCTCGATGTTTGTTGTTGCCGTACCGCCGAAGGAGCTCTTTCGATCTGGTGCTCCTAATTTGCTTCAACTGCTCAGTCAGCAAATGTCCCGTTGATCGTCGAAAGGCACTCATCCCGAGGTCAGATTTTATGATGCGAGACATACTTCGGGTGGAGATGTTCATCTCTCGAGCCATGATTCGTTGTTTACGAAGCGGATTTCGACGAATTCGACTCTCGACCGCTTTGATGGCAGCAGAAGAACGTACATCACGCGGACGTCCAGAACGAGGTCGATCTTCAATAGTCTGGATCGCGTTATATCTCTGAATCGCACGATACACAAATCTTTGCGTTATTTTTAACGGGCACAACAACTTGAAAATTTCACTCGCGGATTTTCCACACTTATGTAGTGCAATCACTGCAGTTCGGTTTTCTATTACACCCCATTCCATCTTCACACGTTAACGAACACACTTTAAATGACCATCAACTGTCAACAACATTATGACGTTTATAAAACTGGCCGATATTGAAATGTCACTCATAAAATAAAGTTGTTGCCAATGTGAGAAATTATGTGACAGAACTTATGGCAGGACTAGGTACAATCTTTAATGTTTGAATTCTTTTCGTGATTGTTCTAATATTTCTGCTTTTGTATAAATGAAAATGTTATCTTTTTTGTTCAAAAGCGTTAAATAAATGATTATTTACCCCATTGTTACTTCTCAAATTTTATGAAGGCTGACACAGTTTTGGATTGTCGAAGATGGTATACAGTTCACTATTGTATCGTATTCTTCGAGCCTTCCCTCACTGGTCTGAAGCTTCTTCTGAGGGCAATTCGAGAACCTTGAGTAATTTTTCAGAAGTCTAAGTTAAGGTCCACTGGGGAACAATTTAAAAAAATCAATCATGCCACCATCTTGGAACGTATGAAAAGGGAATCTTCTTTCCCAAGCGTTATTAGTGATAAACTGCTATCAAATATGCAATTTGTCGGATAGACTGGCCAGAAACGGATCAGCCGCTCCCACCGGTGAAGAAACGGACAATGTTGGCATAGCTTTAAGAGTCATTATAAAAACCTACACTAACAAAGTGTGGTTAAGGGAAAATCTCAAATTGTTACAAAGCGACTCGTGTAACACCACGAAGATGCTATGGGGTGATTTTGATAAAGGGAAATCAATATAAATATTAAGACTTGACGGAAACTCCCTACGGACACCATTCGGTATAGTCACGAGCCACTGTCTATTTGCAGAGGCTGCGGTGAGTAAGATGAGACTGTAGAGGATTGCTATTACCCATGACTCCGAACAATTCGAAGGCAAATTTTCGGAGAGTACTTTGAGCTGAATGATCTGAAGCTTGTTAGTTTCACCGATAACGCAGGTTGGCTAAATGATACGTAAGTCCACATGGTAAAAACGCGGAGGCGTATAATAGCCCCACTGGCGGCCTACGTGTATTGGTGCCCAACCCCTTCACTAACCTAACCTATATTATAATTGTAAATATTTTGTTTTTAATAAATTATAACAATCCAAATTCGCATACAATAAAACGTGTTTATTTTTTCAGAAATTACTTACTTACTTACGATGGCGCTACAGCCCAAATCGGACTTTAGTCTACTGAATACTTTGCCTCCATCCATCTCGGTTCAGTGAACGCGTCCTCCAGTTAAAAAATCTTAGCAGTGATTTGCTGTCTGCGTCAATCGAATCCTCCCAGCGTGTCCGTGGTTTTCCGACCGGTCTTTGTCCGTTGACTTTCCCTTTTTTTCAAAGGCGTTAAGTAGTTTTTCGGACGCCTGAGTTAAAGTCCACGTATCGCTGCCATAGCATAGCACAGGTCTTATGATGGTTTTGTATAGCTTAAGTTTTGTTTTTCTGTATGTTCTTGTTTTTGATTATTGGAAGTACCGAATAATAAGTCTTGTTTGCCATCATTATCCTTCTTTTGATTTCGATGGGTTCGCCCCTAGGTATATGAAGTTGTCTACGTTTTCTAGGTTATAGTCTCCTACTGTAATATTTTGTCTGATTGGCGTCTTTTTCCTAGTTTGCGTCATAGTTTTTGTTTTGTTTTCATTAATGCGTAGTCCAACTTCTCTTGCTACCGAGTCAAGGTTTACAAATACCTGCTTGGCACTCTCCAGAGATCTCGCAAGGATATCTATATCGTCGGCATATGCTACGAGATGTGTGGATTTAAAGCATAGTGTTCCCTTGGTGTCAACGCGAAGTTTCCGAACAACATATTCGAGTTTCAAATTGAACAGCATTGGTGCGAGGCCGTCACCGTGCTTAAGGTCGTTGTCTGTTTTAAAACTGGAAGTCCAATCGTTTCCTACTCTGACTCGTGACAAAGACTCGGTCATTCTCATTCTTGTAAGCCGAACCAGTTTCGGTGGGACTGCAAACTCTAATATGATTTTATATAGTACGCGCCTGTCGATACTGTCGTATGCTTGCTTGAAGTCAACAAATATCTGGTGCATATCAATATTATATTCCCAGCACTTTTCCAGCACCTGTTTAACTGAGAATATCTGGTCCGTGGTCGATCGTCCAGCTCTAAATCCGCATTGGTATTCACCAATTACTTTGTCAGCATGGGGCTTAATTCTCTTTGCCAGAATTTTTGTCAAGATTTTACAAAACGTACACAACAGAGATATTCCTCGGTAGTTTTCGCAGCAGAGTTTGTCACCTTTTTTATAAATTGGACATATGATGCTCTTGCGCCAATCTTCAGGAAGTGTTTCCTGCGTCCATATGTCCGTGACTAATCTAGGTAGGAGATGCGCTATGGAGGTGTCGCCGGTTTTCAGAAGCTGAGCTGGAATTTGATCAGTGCCCGGCGCTTTATTGTTTGGGTGGTTTCTCAGGGCTGTTTTTACTTCTTCGAGTGTGGGAGGACTTAAAGCGGATCCTTCATCAGCTGTTACATCAGTTATACCTGCAATTGTGTCTGCTGCTGCTGTTCGTGCGGGTGATGGGCTCGGATTAAGAAGGTGTTTGTAGCGTGTGAGCGGCTACAGCGCTTTGTTGCGTTTCGTCCCAGGCCTGTTTACGACGGACTCGTCAGTAAGGCTTGTGTAAGCAGGCCCTGCCTTAGACGCTAAGGGAAAACCGTGCAGGTAGTGAGATTAGAACCTGGGGATTTCCAGTTGCAAAGCGATAGTGCTGGCCACTGAGCTATCTAGACCCCACTGCTTAGTCGTTTAGTAACAATGCAGTATAAGCCGCCACAGTGTTCAAAGTATTGCGCTCACCTTAATTATATATCTTCCGCATTACTTAGAATGTTCCCTTCTGCATCTTTGCGGAGGGTCGTCTTCGGTTGGTATCCCCCTTTCATTGTTTTGACAAGGGAATACGCGGCTCTTGTGTTGTGTAATTTAAAGTGTTTGTCCATGTTTTTAATTTCGTCATTATTGTACTTCCGTTTTTTTTTTTTTGCATATTTTGTTTTCAAATCGTTTAAGATCATTATATTTGTCCCGTTTGGCTCGTGTCGGCCGTTCTGTTAATACTTTGTAAGCCTGGGTTTTTCGGTCTAAGACATCTTGGCAGTCGTTGTCGAACCAGTCATTTCTTTTGCGCTGGGGTTGTTGTCCTATCACCTCCTCTGCGACAGATGTAATGTCATCAGTGATATTTTGTCACATTTTTTCTATTGGCATGCTGGCGTTTTCAGTATTGGTGCGAAGTGCCTCTCTAAGGCTGATACGTAATTCGCAACTACTTTCTCATCCTTGAGTTTTCCTATGTCGAATTTAGGAACCGTTTGTGTTTTTGGGTGTTCTCGATTTGCGATTCGACATCGGAACTTCGTCTTTACCAAATAATGATCAGTGTCGCAATTAGCACCGCGACATGTGAGCACGTCGAGAATGCAGGAGGCCGTCCTTTTCTCAATTAGAACGTTGTCTATTTGATTGAATGTTCCTCCTTCGGGTGATGCCCACGTTCTCTTATGAATGTCACTATGCGGGAAGCATGTCGAGCTTGCAATAAGATTTTTGCTGCTGGCAAAATCCGTCAGTCTCTGGCCGTTGTCGTTAGTAATATCATAGAGACTGTGCCTTCCAATTGTCCCACTTTCACGTTAAAGTCACCGAATACTATTTTAATATCGTTCGACGGAATGGAGTCGAATGTTGATTCTAGGGTGCTGTAGAAATCGTCTTTAACTTCGTCGTCTTTGTCTTCCGTTGGGGCATGGACATTAATAAGCCAAACATTAAAGAATTTTGTCTTGATGCGGAGTGCACGCAATCGTTCATTCACGGGTTTAAAGTTGGTGACCTGGTGTTTAAACTTGGTGTCGACGACAAACGCAACTCCAAACTCCCGGCTTCCCGATGATTTCCTACTTTTGAAAATTCTATGCGATCTAATGTCAGTAATCTCGCTACCTAACAATTTAGTTTCTTGGAGTGCAATTATGTTTATATTGTATTTGGCTGCCTGTTCCGGAAGCGCTCTCACTGCTCCTGCTCTGTACAGGGATCGCACGTTCCAAGATCCGAAGGAATAGTCCATTTTTCGTTTGCGTGGTCGTTGGCGTTGAATCAATCCAGTCCGAGGCGATGCTTCAGGTTTCGAAACGGATGTGGTTTTTCCGAGGATGAGTTGTTAACACATCGCCCAACCCCCAACTTGGAGTGCCATATTATTATAGTGCTAGAAATTTTCTGTTTCCTTAGCACTCGCGCCTATCAGTTCAGCAAGTTAAGTGCAGATGGGCAAGAACAGTACCCGGTGGCTACCACGTGGAGGTATGATGAGCATAGTTGATGTGTATATGATAGTTACAACATTGGGTGTTGCCTTATGACGCCGATCAGATGCCTACCCTATCTATACACACCCAGTCACCATTTTTTCAGAAATATTGAGGCGTAAAAAATTGCATAATGGCGATCTCCCTTACCCGACCAGAATTCAAAATATCTTAATTTAATTCTCAGTAATTAGTGCCGAATGATTTTAATTGTCCTTTGTCTATAAAAACAAATAACGAATGTCTAACTCTGGAAACCAAAATTATCACCCAATTAACATTTTAATACGGAATAAAAGTATGGAAATTCTTCGAAAACAAAAACGCCAGATAAAAATTTGTTTACTATTTACCAATTAATTAAAACTTATTCATTCGTTTTGCCGCCAAAAATGCAAACACCGACTTCTGCTGTTTTACTTTCCATTGAGCGCGATAGTGTATTTAAAAACATTTCCTCCTCCAAGACGATAAATATATATTTAAACTCATTACTCGTTCACGATCTAACTCAAAACTTAAAGCTCTCTGTTGTTAAAATGCTTGGAAAAATTTTTCCGTATGGCTTTCACTTTCCTCACCTGAATACGCGTTAGACATTACACATTATGGTTATGGCCTGAATCAATTGTTCATGATCTTCGTATACACAGGTACGATCGGTAAGTCGGAAAAATTGAATATGCATATTTCTACAGAATAGCAAAAGTTTAAGCTTCCGGCCTGTGGGTGATCATCTAGCGGATTACTCCAGAAATTATAATGCATAATGTAAGTCACGAGAATTCCACATCTAACGTGGAAACTGGAAAAGGTGCGATCGCGAAGAGATTCTTGGGAAGGTGAATTTGAACTTTCGCGTTTAAGTAGGCATTACTTATGTTTTACCTGTTTACAATATTGATGGAACTCTCTCACAACCAGTTTGTGGATGCTTCTCTTTCCGACAGGTATTTGTGTTCGACGACCGTATACGAGATCCACGATCGCCACCGGGCTGGTTCGTTCAGTTCGATCAGGCAAAGTGGTTGTTGGTTGGTACTGTTGTGTAGTTACAGAAGTAGAATATAAATCTACATACGAGTATCTACCGTACTAGAAACATTGTGTGATGTGTTCGCATTCGCGGAATAATTGTTCCTACGAGTAAAATCTGTATAATCGAAAAATAATTTCATCGTCGAAACGTACTGGAAAGAGCTTTAAGAGGTGTTCTCCGCTCTACACTATAGTTTTGTATATGTTTGCTGTATTACCACTTCGTAGCTCTTCTACACTGTAGATCGAGACCAGTCGTTGTTGCAACTTCCAAACCATTGAATAGTTAGTACACATAGCTAGATGAAAAGTCTTATGCTAACTTAACAGTAGAGTGGTACGATCGGTTTAGTGCGGTTCAGATACTTTTCAGAATTCAATATTATGTTAAAAATAGCATCGCTCTTAACTTAGCGCCGTATCTTATCAATCGCGTAATATTGGTACGGATCAAGGGGTCGGTCGTACGATCGCGTCACCAAGCTTGCATAGTTTCAGATAACGCATGACCCGTTTTCTGTACTTTTCACCACGATAAATAGGTAGGCTAGATCGTTCTAGCCTATTATATCCAGTTTGGTTTACAGTGTGCATTGGATTCTTGTTCTAGTTCTAGCTGACCCGTTTTTTTTTCCAACAATAGAACGTGCTGTGAAGTGAAATTTATTCATTCCAAAAGAATAATAATAAAAAAGAAAAATATTTTAATCGAACTGATCGTAGTTTGAAGTGAAGATCATTAAGAAATAATAATTACTTTTAGTGTTTTACGTGCCGGAGGATCTGCATTTGGAGAACGATTATTTAATCAACCTCGTTCTTGGGTATGTGCCATGTCATGAATATCACAGCCATAACGATTGTTTCGGCCATTTATAGGTTACACTATGCTGATCGTACTTGAAGATTTCCTTTGCGCAGTTCGCTAATTATTAAAATATTTACTCATGCTTAGAGCCTCTCTTTACAGCCATTTCCGGCAATGACCTTAAATTCGATTTATTTGAGATTCTTACGAATTTAATTTTAATTAAATCCGATCATGATCAGATTTAGTTGACGCTGTAGTTGTACTGTAAACGGTTGTTATTTCCATAATGCATTATTCTAAACAATAAGCCAAATCCGGGAAATGTAAAGACAGTTAGTTATATAAGTTCTCTTTAGATATATTGCTAACCCACTAATAAATTATGCCGTGTTAGCATGATTGCCACGATATTATCGTGAGTATCGAAAGTCTGAGAAAGAAATTTCTGAATGTTATGAAAAGTGTCATTTCGTACGTGCAGCATAGTTATTTTTGTTTACACCTGAACGAATTTAACATTAAAAGTATTGCACATACGAGTGTTTCGGCTTATTGCTGGTATTTTTATATGACAGCCCATGCGGATCAATTGCTTTTAATCGGGTTATTTAAACATTTTACCATGGGTTTGTTTTTTATGAAAAAGAAAAAAGAAATGTACTCAAAAACGTTTAAAATTAAAAGCGAAAAGGTGAAAAAAAAATATCTGAAGCAGAATTAAGAAATAATAAAATATTTTTTTCTAACCACACGCTTTTTTTTGTACATATATACTCGTATATTAGTTTTCTTCATATTAATATTAATTCTGGAAGAGATCATGTGCTTTGGTGTTTGTAGAACGAATTCGGGCAACGATATGAGTCTGTAAGATTTTTTTTAAGATTCTTATCGTTACGTTGATCATACGTATTTTAATTAGCCTTGTACGTCACTATGTGTTTAAACACTCCGTAAGTTGCAAGCTTTTAATTGGTTGCTTTAAGTATCAGCAAAATATTCAATTATATGTTATTATCTTGATTACCGAAAAGGTAATATTATTATTAGTTGTATTTAGGAAGCCCTGGCAAGGATCAATAAAGAGAAAGAAGGCGGAAGGCTCGACTAATTTTGAGCCAGAACGTGTTGTCGCCAGGACGTGTTTATTTCTCTGGCGTCTTTCTTGACATCTTGCTGGGAGTTACGCCTTTGAATTTCAATGCCTATCTGAATCTGTTGTGCTCCAAAGTTCATCGTTGAAGATGATGTCTGGCCAGAATGTTCTTCAAATGCGTCTGCAGCATTGGTTCAATAAATTGAGCAGCTTTTTGATAAGCTTATCGGTCAACTTCTATGTTATGTAGTGCCATCATTTAACAACATGGATTTGACGCATTAGTCAAATACACGCAGCTTCGTGCGAAGGAAGATCGCTCTTAACCTCCAGAAAAGGGAAAGGATATCGATAGCCTGACGAGGCTTAATATCGTTTTTGACTCCGCCGTCTATGATGATAATGCTTCCGAGATAATAAAAATCTTACATCTCTTCCTCTTCTTGTCCGTTAACGACAATCGGTGTGCTTGCAACCTATGCGCATGTACTTGGCTTTAAGCACATTTATTTTCAGTTCTACCTCCTTTCATTTGGAATGTAACGAGCATACATTTGACTCTAAGTCCGAATGGTTAAGTGCACGCAAACACACGATAATCGAAGTTACTTAAAATGTTAAATAGCTCCTACTATCTGGGAAAATAATCCTATGCTATAATTATTGAAATGCAAATGTAACTGTCGAACATACTTATAACTAATATAGCATAACTACGTTCGCGGGTAAACTCCAATCATGCGATACTATAGATGACATTCAGATATTTGTGACTTTAAAAGTTTTGTCGATGCGAAAAAAAACACACTCATCAATACCTGGCCATTCCCTGGCCTAGCGCTCCCACACAAAATGACTCGTTTTCAATCATTTACATTAATCAAATTTTCTTAGAAACCATAAAAGCTAATAATTTGAAATTTAGTAAATATTTTTTTATCATAAGCATGATGTATTGTACAAAAATTATTTGAATCCTCCCACTCCTTCTACCACCTCCCATACAAACTGCACTTTTCATGACATACTATAAACCAATTTTCTCAGTACGTTTAGCGTTTGTCGAGCTCAAATTTTCAACTAAATACTAAATTAGCATTATTATTAAGATTGCAAAAAATCAACTGATTAGCATCACTTCTTCTATCCCCTCTCGTACAATATGACACAATTTCTCAACTTCACAAAAAATGGATTTTCTTGAAAAGTATGAATGTTACTAATCTGCAATTTAAAATATATCAATTACATGACGATTAAAGTTGTTTCTCAAATAATTAATAAGAACCCCCACTCCTTCTATCACCTCCCATATAAACTGCACAATTTCACTAAATCCAAAATTTTCTCAGCCAGTGTGTAGCCTAGAGGGTAGCTTGTTGGTCTTGTAATGCGAAGGTCGTGAGTTAAGGCTTTCGATAAATTACCGCATTCCATTATTTTGTTGAAATTAGACATGTTGCGTTTTTCTACATGGTTTATTAATTGGATTAAGTCGTATCTACTTAATAGAACTTATCAAGATCTCTTTCGTGATTTTACTTCTAAGCCATTTACTGCGCATTCTGGTGTTCTGCAAGGAAGGCATTTAGGACCACTTTTGTTTGTCCTGGCCATTAATGATGTTGCCTCTGTTTTTAAATACTCTGAAGTACTTATTTATGCAGACGACATTAAGATCTTTAGGTCCCTTAGTTCCAACTCTGACAATTTTCTTCAAGAAGATTTGATTAATTTTAGCAATTGGTGTCGCCACAATTATCTTCGTTTGAATGTGGATAAATGTCATGTTATGTCATTTACTAGGAAAGTCTCACCGTTTGTAATTATATATAGTCTTAATGACTGTATGTTGGATCGTGTCAACTCTATAATTGACTTAGGTGTTCGTTTGACCATAAACTTGATTTTAGCTTGCATATAAATAAGATTGTGCAAAAAGGTAATTCTATGTTGGGATTCACCACACGCTTATCCAAGGAATTTAACAATCCCTTTGTTAAATTGATTCTTTATAACACCTTCATTAGATCTCATCTTGAATATGCTTCTCAAGTTTGGTCTCCTTTTTATGTTGAGCACATTGGTAGAATTGAATCAATTCAACGTAAATTTGAGAACAGCCTTATGCCACCTTAATTGAAGTGACAGAGTTCGTCTTCCTCCTTACATCGATCGACTTAAGCTTTTAAGTATGTCGTCACTCTCGAAACGACGTGAGGTAGCTGATGTAGTTTTTGCTCATCAACTTCTTACAGAGATGGTTGATTCTCCTACACTTTTGAGTTTGATGCAGTTTGCTGTTGGTCAATTTTTACCAAGGCAGCCAAGATTGCTACAGATTTGCTTTCACCGGACAAACTATGGTATGAATGAGCCGATTTCGCGTCTCGCGAGAGAAGTTTATGAGAATGCTGATGTATTCGACTTCTCTATTAGTCCAGTCGGATTAGATCAAAAAAGGTCTGTTTGGCTAAATGCTGCGATCTCGATGTTTTTTTTTTAACCTCATTGTTTTTTCGCGTAGATTATGATAAAAATATTGCGGCCACTGGGGGAGTGGGGGAAAGACTCGAAAAATGGCAAAATTCTCAAATTTTCGTCTGTTTTAGTGGATTTTTGAGTTTTATTACGGCGTACTACACAACATCGAAACACTAAAAATGAGCTTCGATTGTAGACACTTAGACCTTTCATTTGAGTGGTACATTGTTAAATTCGGTTTATTTAAACCTGCGATATAGACTGTTATTCAGGACGTTTTTGACAATTTTCAAAAAATCTGTGTTTTTGGAAGGAAATGAGTATCTCATAGACTGTAAAAAAGATATTCTACCAAAACTTGCGGCATTGCCTCTTAATAAATGCACTTTAAATAACTGAATCAAAATTCAGCCCAAATTTAGCCGGTTTTATAGAAATTTCACCTGATGAATTTATTAGAAAATGACTTATCGAGTAAATTTTTTCTTAATTCCTTTTTTAAGGCAGAAGGACTAAATGAAATTTCCAACTAACCTTTATAGTCACGTTGTATTGTGGACATTCTGATAAAGAATTTGCGGGGCTTGAAGTTCAATTTGACTTATCCGGAGCCGAGATATCAAACTTTTTATTGCAGATTTTAAGATTTTTTTAATAATAACGTTATTTTTACTCGTAAAAACTGCCTTTGTGCCGTGTAGCTACAACTTAGGGGATGGAAATGTAATTTTATAACTAAAGCTGCCACTGCAAGTAAACCCTTAACGCGTGCTGGCGGAGGATACCTTCGGTGCTTCAATCAATATTTTTTACCGTACCTAATATCAATATAACATTATCTGTCATGAAACATTAAAAATAGGAAAACAGTGTTGCGATAGAATTGTCGGAAAATATTATACGAAGTTAGGTTAAAAAAAAGGATAGAGTCTTACCGCTCCAGGCCATGATGTCGAAAATCGTAATAGATGGAGAGGAGAATTCCGTCAATCCAAATTTTATATTCGAACGAATTATTTTATCGAATGAAAGTCGTGCAAACTTGAACAATTATCTTACTTTAGAGCTCGCACCTTATTCAGCTTCACTTTTTGATGGAATTAGTTTTCGCAAGACACAAAAATCAAAGATATATGATTTATTCACACCTATAGACGATTTTATTCCTGGTTCATCAATTAATATTATAGATGGAGGTTTCTTACACCATAAAGTAATTTGTCATTCAAGCGATACCTTTAAAACAATTTGTGCCAAATATTTAACATACATTAATTTGTATTCTCCTTGTATTGTTGTATTCGATGGATATTCTCTAGAGCCTAGCACAAAAAGTTACGAAAGATCGGGAAGAGGAAGTAAACATTTTTCAAATCAAATGCTGTTTTTAAATGAAGAAAAACCAGTTCTAGTAGGACAAGAAAACTTTTTTTAGCAATAATAATAATGAAAATCTTTTAATAAAGATGCATAGGGAAAAGTGTGCACAGTTAAATATAGAAACTCTTCAAGCGGAGGAAGCCGCAGATTTGCTAATAGTTACAACAGCTATATTAAAATCCAATAATAAAACTCGAAGTTACATTATTGCAGAAGACGTTGATTTACTTGTGCTACTAACACAATTAGCTGACGAAAATTCAAATGTTTATTTGAAAAAACCTACTAGAGGTTCAAAAGTTGCAGCTACGTATGGACCATCAAGCTTGGAACTAAAATCGTTGAAGAGGGTATTTCTGTTTGCTCACGCTTTCAGTGGCTGTGATACCACGTTTATGAAAATGCTGAATAACAATGCCAAATTACTACAAGAAGTGGAAATCTTTAACTCGCCTGAAGCTGATGTAAATAAGTTATTTGAAGTTTCTTGCTCTCTAGTATTAACGCTACACTCCTCTAAAAAGAATAATTGTAACATGCCATTGAACGAATTTCGATTTGAATATTGCAGATCCTTAAAAATTATTGATTTAAGCGCACTGCCTTGCACCGAAGGTACCCTACGCCAGCACGCGTTAAGGGTTTACTTGCAGTGCCAGCTTTGGTTGCAAAATAATCTTGACCCACAACACTGGGGGTGGAGAAAAATGGAAATATTCTTGAACCCGTTTTCTCCAAGGAAAGCTTAATCCCGCAAGTTTTGGTAGAATATCTTTTTTACAGTCTATGAGATACTCATTTCTTTCCAAAAACACAGATTCTTTGAAAATTGTCAAAGACGTCCTGAATAACAGTTTATATCGCAGGTTTAAATAAACCGAATTTATCAATGTATCACTCAAATGAAAGGTCTAAGTGTCTGCAATCGAAGCTCATTTTTAGTTTTTCGATATTGTTTGGTATAACGTAATAAAACTCAAAAAACCTGTAAAACAGACGAAAATTTGCGAATTTTGCTATTTTTCGAGTCTTTTCCCCAATCCCCCAGTGGCCGCAATATTTTTATCGTAATCTACGCAAAAAAAAACAATGAGGTTAAAAAAAAAACATCGAGATCGCAACATTTGATCCCAAAAATCTAATCCGACTGGACTATATTGATAAGCTGTGTTTAAAGCGTAGACTTAATGCTAGTTGATGCCAATTTTTTGTCAATTTTTTATTTTGTGTTATTTATATTTATGTATTTGGTGTAGGGATGTTCTTGTTTGCTTCGTCCCTTCACTAAATGATGAGCCAGAGGATAATTCGATTTCCACATCTTAATTTGGAACCGTTTTATGGCAATTCCTTGCATTAAGGAATTCTGATAGTGATTAGTTCAAATACCGGTCGACGCAATATATAATTAAAGCACATTGTCTGCTTAGATTTACTTTGGTCACCTCAATCTACGAAAAAAATGAAAAATTCGTAGATAGAGGGTTGTGCGGAGGGCTAACAACCCTTCCACAATAAGTAAAGAAAAAAAAAATTTAAGGAACCTGAATGTCAGGAGGCCAAGGTCCGATTTAGTACCATTGTAGAAGTAGAAGAAGAATTTTTTCAGTACATCAATCTGGTAAATAGAATGGATAAACGACAGTACAAGACAAAAAGAAGAATGCAACCCTGGCACTTTTCTACGGTAGCATTTTTCTATAATATTATTGACGTACCTTGTCTTCAATCGGAGGTAAAATCGACGTATAATTCGAGAACACTGTCTACTTGGAAATACCTTGGTTACCTCAATATACGAATATGAATAAATTTGTAGACAGAGGGTTGTGCGAAGGACTAACAATCCTTCCACAATATGTAATGAAAATGTTCAGGAACCTGAAGGTCAGTAGGCCAAGAGCCGGATTAGGTTGTAGTGCCATTGAGAGGAGGAGAAGCACTCTTGTCTCCAAGGTTTATCATGAAAACAATCCTAAAAATCGCTCTGATAGAAGACGAATTTTTTTCCAGGAGCGTGGCGAACGATATTAATTACGGAGAAGAAAATATTGCAAAAATAAGAAACTTTAACACTAATAGTGAAATAGAAAGTGTTTCTAGAAAACCAATGCAGTTATCTGGTTCCACAAACGAAATACGTTCAATTGAACCAGCTCAACACGTGGGAACATGCAATGGCTATTTGTCATCTACAATAAAAAGGCACCAGCAAATCTTGTGTCATTTACAAGAAGCTTATTCGTGGCGAGTACTGCGTAACTACAACAAAATGTTTACTATGTTATACCTAATTCCCAAATGCAAAATAACATACATATATATAACTACAATACGTATATAAAATATATGTAAAATTTATATATTATAATAATATTATATACGTTATAAATGTGAGTTATATTTCTTATTTTTGACCCTGTTTCACCGATTTTCAATACTTTCAGCGATAGCTTTAGCCTAAAAATATATAGGTCACACGTGTGGCCTTGTATTGACTAACGATATATAAATCTTATTTTCCAAACCTCCAGGTGTTTACAACTCAAGATATGTGATAAAAAGTTACAATCCCTTAAAAACATGTTAATTGCGGATGTCCTAAAGTTTTAAGTAAAAAGCTTAAGAATTGTAGTGTCTACAGCTACTCAAAGATGAAATGGCCACTTTTGTGGCTTGGCTTGGTATTGACATAAGGGTTAAGAAAATATTTTATATTGGTGCAGGTGGTGAAGGAGTAACTATATTGAAGTAATTTTTCCACATTATACAGTTTCCAGTTATTAAAATGTTTATTACAAAATTCGACCTTTGATTGCAAAAATTTGATAGGCGTTAAGAAAATTGCTTCAATTTGTATCGTGAAGTTCAGACATTCGTATAGTAGGTGAATTGAGAGATAGAACTTGTTCATGCGAGTTACCACTAAAATAGCTTGTACCAAATTCGTGCTTAATAAATTTTATAGGTACTTGTCTATCGTTTTTCAAAAAATTATGCAGTTCATACGGTAGTAAAAGAAGAATAGAATTTATTGATTTGAACGGAAATAATTTAAATAATTAAAAACATAAAAGAAGTATGATTGTGCGTAAAGCCCAATCATGCGGTACTCTAGATGAAATGGGAAGAGTTTAATGTACCGGCAAATATGTCATCTTAAATTCTTTCGAATAGTGACTTTTGTATGAGAGGTGGTTAAAGCAGAAAGGGGAGACCTGTAACTTTTGTATCTGACACCGAGCTTAGCGTGCAAAATGTTTCGTGCTGAATTTAAAGTTTGTAGCTTTGATAATTTTCAAGCAAATTTATCATTGTTTTTCTGAAATTGGGGAATTTGTATGGGAGGTGGCACTGGAAGATTTTGAATGATTTTGAAACTGCTTTATCAGTATTCTTTGACATTCTTATCACCATGCTTTGTTACAGCAATTATTAAAAGATAAATTCTGGAAAAATTTGAAGTTTCTAGATATAATGCCTTTAACAACATTATGCATTTGTATGGGAGGGGGTAGAAGAAGTAAATGGATCAAAACAAAATTTTTCGCCTTTTTAAGTTTTTTGCGTTATTATACTTTACTCAAAATTTCATGTCGATATCTTTGACGGGTTTAAAAAAATTACGTATTTCCGTGAAATTTGTATCGGAGGGGATAGAAGGAGTGAGGTGGAGTTGATAGTTTTTTCAAAATTGGATGCAATCATGATAAAATTAATTCTTGCGAAAATTTGTTCTATTAGCTTTGATAGTTGCAATGAAATTGAAATTTGAAAATTGCGCAGGGCATGGGTTGAGTATTTACGGACGTTAGTAATATTCATATTCTTATACTTTGACCCGATTTTCTAGTCGATGGCTAAGATAGTTTCGGAGAAAAATCAATTTATTTAAATTACGAAAATTTGTGAAATTTTTATGGGAGGGGATAAACGGAGGATGGGGATGTAGCCCGTTCACGAGCTCAAAGTTTCTTTTTTGCTAAAAATGACATAAAACAAATTTTAGCATGGTAGCTTAAAGCGCTCGGGAGTTATGTTGTTGACAGACGGACAGAAAGACAGAGGTATTTGAGCGACAACCAATATTTATGTTCCCTTAGCGGTTCTGTGCGAGCATTATTTCATAGCGTCCAAACAGCAAGGAAAAAAAATATACTCTCAGAATTCATCTAGAGTATTAAAATGGCAAGTTTAATATTTCAAAAACTGAGATTGTGTGCTTTCCAGGGGAACCAACTTATTGTAAAATCACGTCATTTTTTTAGGGATGAGGTAGAGGGATCCTGCTAACTTAATTAAAATTTGCGTGGAGCCTAGCGGGTAGCGTGTTGGTCTACAATGCGAAGGTCGTGAGTTCAAATCCCAGTCGACTTATAATTCCAGCACACTTCCAGCTTGGATATATATCTCAATTTACGAATATGAAAAATATCTGCCAACAAGTCGATAGCAACTTTATTATTCTAGGGCCAACTTAAGGATGCGTGCAAATCAATATGAAGGTTAGAATGAATAAGGGAGACTGTGTGAATGGGGCTTCTAGGGCAGGACTGTTGTTAATTATTTATCACTTGACCGCGACTACGATCAAAAGCTCCAGTACATAGAATCAATATTTCATTCGTTTATTTATGCAAGTTTGGATTTGTATAAGGGAATGGAGGGGTGATAGAAGGGGTGGGTGAATGTTGATAATTTTTTATTGGATTTCTTAAAGCACATTCAAAATTCTCTGTATAGTATGTTAGTTTCATAGACGAAGTTTGTTAGAATTTCTTTGAAATTCGGTGTATCTTAAATTCATACATTTGTATGGGCGGGGGTAGATAAGTTGAGGGAATCTTAAAACTTATGGTTCAGTATTATTTTCTTTCTTTTCAAACGTGTTTGTACAAAATTTCGAGTTCATAGCTTTTAATTTATTGGGTATAAGTTGATTTATTGAAATTGGTCGAAATCATTTGAGAGGGATAGAAAATCAACGGGGATTTCAAAACTTTTGATGCAGATTTGTTTGAAATATTTTCATTAGGGTTTGTAAAATTTCAAGTTTATTGCTTTTAATGGTTTGGTGTTAATTGATTTGGGAATGGGCGCGGGAATAGTAAAACTTGTACAGTTTTATTTTGTTTCTCTTGAGAAGTGTCCGTGCAAAATTACAACTTCGAAGCTTTTATCTGGTTTGTGCTTATTGGAATTGGTTGAAATCATGCTTTTATGTGTTAAATATGTTTAGAAGTTTTCGTACAAAACTTCAGGTTGATAGCTTTTAATCGTTTGCTGTTTATTTATTTTCTAAAAAATGATCGAAAAAAGACTTTTGTATGGGATGGGGTAGAAGTTTTGAAGGTAATCGACCAGTTAATAGCTTATACTTTTAACCCATTCTTTTTAAACGAATTTCGCAAGTTTCTAGCTGACAATTTCAATCAAAAATTTTTAGGTTTTGTGTTTTTTTCAATACATATGAAACACCAGGTAAGGGCTTCGATCCATAGCAGTTGTGGTGTAAATTATTATTTTATGTTGTCTTTATTATATCAAATGGATACATGCACCTGCAAATTTTTTAAGTTGAATCTTTTACCAGAGCTCTAAAAGAATTACTCAAAGTTCGCGAGATTATGGCTCACCAACTCCCCCTTACAACCTTTCTACGATCTACCAAAATTTCACCTTAATATCTGTACAGGATTTTGAGAAATAACGGTTTGAAATTTCGAAATGTGCACCATATCTGAAATGCTGCCCATTTTCCCCCACTATTATTGTGACAAAATATTATAATTTTCTCATATTCCAGTAGTATAGCTCAATATATTTTGTAAGCTTCAATTACATCGCCTAAGGCTCTTCTAAACATGCTGTTTTTTTTGCCAAATTTTGAACTTTTAAAATATGAATATGCACTTTCTGCTAGTCTTTATCGATTTTACACTAGTTACCGAATTTTTGTAATGTAATTTACTGCGAAAGCTAAAACTACTGCGCTGTAATTTGAAATTTAGGAAGTAAATGGATTAAAATCTTTAATCTCAAATCAAAATGTGAATACTTCAAAGTTTCGCAAAAAACACCAAACAAGAAGAAGACACGTATAGAAGAGCCTTACGATATAGTCGAGATATTAATTTTTAAGTTTTGTTTTGCTCCTTCCCTTATAAGTATTAGCCTCTTTCAAAGTCATAGTGGAGCTCTGCATTAACTAAACTTGCCTAGAATATAAACATTTTGCGGTAGTAATTCCGAAGATATCATTTGAAATGAAAATTCGACCAATAATTTGTTTTTAACCCCGTTTTTCGGACTCCACTAGATACAAAAATTAATTTATTGTTTGGTTTTTCCCAAAAAAACCAATATATCCGAATATCTAGTGTCAGCTTTCTATATGCATACATAGTGGATATATTGGCAAGTACAGCTTTTGACTCTAGCCTTTTCCCCTCCTTTCCGTTCTACCTGACACTCCCCAAAATTTAGGTATCGGAACTCACTTTTGAATTTTATGAAATGCAAACTAAAAATATTTTCCGTGATCAACTATTCGACGAATTTTATGTCATCTAATCCCACAAGGTAGTCATCTGAGTCCAATTTTATTTGTTCTTTTCATTAATGAATGACATTAGTTACATCTTGCACAGCTCGTTATCTTATTATATGCTGACAACTTATTGTTTCATTAGCATGTGATATTGTTTCATTATCCAAGCGGAGTTTAAAGAATGGAATGTTGTTAAATGTTGCTAATTGTGCTTGTGCTAGTTTTCATACCATCAAGTCACCAATTTTGTATAATTATTGTGCCGATGGAATTAACCTAACGATAGCAGTTTTTAAGAACTTTTATGTTACTTTTGGCTCTGCATTATCTTTTCGGAGGCATATAGACATAATTGTTAATCGAGAAAATTCCATTCTGGTTTTTGCCAAAAAATGGTCGCATCATTTAAAACATTGTTAGATTTAACTAACGTTGTATTGTTGGTCTGAATAGAATGTGCTTTCATAGTTTGGAACCCACATTGTGAAATATATTTGCGAAGAATTGAACCGATCCAACGATGGCTGTGGATAATAAATGTGGATATAGTCTACCGAATTCGGCTGTTTTTGTTTTTAATTTGTTCTTTAATTTGTTATAATATTTCTTGAAGGAATTTAAAGAAAATGATTGTACAAAAATGCCTAGAGAATATTAAAAATTATTATAACGGATATCTCTGAACAACAAGAATAATTTGTGCATAAAATTTAAGAATGTTAGCTGTTCCAAGTCAATATTAGAAAATCTTTGAAAGTATCATAGAAAATAGAAAATAATATCACGATGCTGCTACAATTATTCTTTAATGCATGTGTGCTAAATTAGATAACAGCTGGTTTTCAAAATAACGAAAAAATTGATTTCAAGTAAATCAACTAGAATACAATACATTTGTAAAGGAGGTGGCAGGTATTTGTCTTCGATGTAAACTTACGCAGATGGTAATCAATGCCATTGCTAAATATCTTCACCAAAAAAGCTATGGTTTATTGTTTTTGGCGTCAGCCAGCAAATCATCGAATTTTTTATACATCTTGCACACTAAATCAACTTCTAACCAGTTTCCTGCGTGCATCTTCGATGACTCGTCCTCCATTGCATGCTCGCATCTGCAAGAACAGCCGAGATGTGATTATTCAAAACTTTGACTACAAAACTCTTGCCGTCCCACCAATTAAAATAATTAAAATAAATTTTGCATAAGCTCGACATGAGTTATAATAAATTTTCTGTTATTAACAAAAAGCAGGTATAGTAGCATTCTATGCATTCAGATCAAATTTCACAAAAATTTCTGTCTTTTCTCTGGCGCTATTATAACTAAATACACATAATACGTTTTAATTATCTCAAAGCAAAGACATTTGTTTTTAATAATCATTTTGTTTTTATTGACCTTCTTCGTGAACTACATTTAAAGATTCTTAACTAGCGCGAAATGTATTTTTCGGAAAACAGACTAAAACCATAATTACTTCATCAAATCCCTGCAATATATTTTTGCTTCGCTTTTGTTAATTCAGGTAATATTTTGTTTACAAAAGGAGAAAGTTGCAAAAAATGTGTCAATTTCGAAAGCGATTATTTCCAAATTTATTTGATTCAGAATATTCGTCTCCAAACGTTTTCGACCACAATTCATGTAGCACTAATATGATTTAATTTATCTAAGAAAATCAGTTCGTTATTGTGCAGATTTGTTTTTCTGTATATAAATTTGATACTTAGAGGCCTTCAATACCAAATGATTCTCGCAAACCCGGAATTAAAAAATTAATAATTTGTGGAACGTTAGTTCTTTTGATCAAGGACAGTATTTTTATATCTTAAATGAATGGTTAAAATTCCAGACCCATAAAGCGTTTTTCGAATTAGAGTGATCACAGACTTTAAAAAAGTGTTTAAAGTTTTAAGTTTAATTAAATTCGAGTACGAAACCGAAACCGGTATATGTATGCCCGGAAAAAGTATTTTTTTACTGCAAATATTGTTTGGATTGATTTATAGTTTTGTGGGGTATTTCCAAGATCACGAGTATGTCATAAATATATTTTTTTGGCTTCGCAGACTGCGGGTAAACTTGTAATACAGGTACATGATGATACCATTTAAAATGTGTTTACAAATTTTGTGTATTGCATCAAATAGTAGAAACAAAATACATTCAAAGTATTATGACATGCATACTTATTTTTATTGATTAAAATATTTACTTTTTATACTGTAGATGAGATCCATCCATCCGTCTGTCCGTCCGTCCATGTCCTTTCTAGTTCAAAAACGCTTTGAGCTAGAAAGTTCAAATTATGTACACGTCGTTTTTGACAGAAAAGTAAGGCCAATTTCGGGAACGAGCCAAATCGCTCCACACCTTCTATCACCTCCCAAAATCACTCAATTAAGGAATTTCACAATAAATGGGTTTTCTCGAAAATTTTGAAAAAATTATTCTTATAATAATTTCAATTTACGGTATACCATTTTTTCGAATATCCTCACTACTTCTGCCACCTCTCATACAAGCTGAACATTTCCTTGAAATACTATGAACAAATTTACTCAGCACGTATAAAATTTGTCAAACTGAAATTGTGCACTAAATATTTATTTTGAATTATTAGTGAGATCAAAAAAATTAGACGATTAGCTGCACTCTTTCTACCCCTCACATACAATATGACACAATTTATAAACTTTACAAATAAACTGCCAACAAGTTGGGCAAAACTTTATTATTCTTGGGACAAGCTGCGGATGCGTGGAAAGTCAATATGCAGGTTAGAATGGTTAGGGAAGACTAAGTGGAAGGGGGTTCTTGGGCAGGGCTGTTGTCAATTTAACACTTTGCGGCAACGTCCAAAAGCTAATATAATCAATATTTCATTCGTTTATTTATGAAAGTTTGAATTTTTATGAGAGGATGGGTGAGAGGTGATAGTAAGGGTGGGTGGATGTTAATAGTTTTTTCATTTATTACTTGAATCACTGCCAATATTCTCTGTATAGAATGTCAGTTTCATAGACGAAGTTGCATAGAATTTTCATAAGATTCAGTGTATTTTACATTCACGAAACTGAACATTTATATGGAAGGGAGTAGAGGAGATAGGAGAATCGTAAAATTGTTTAGGCAATTTTATTTCCTTTCTCTTGCAAGGTCCTCGTACAAAATTTCAAGTTCGTAGCTTTTATTTTGTTGATTTAATTAAATTGGTCGAAATCATACTTTTGTATGGAAGGGGGTAGAAGGCAAGCTCGATTTCAAAACTTTTAACGCGATTTCATTTCAACTATTTTTATAAGTCTTTATGCAAAATTTCAAATTGATAGCTTTTAATAGTTAGGTGATAATTGATTTCTTATAAATGGTCGAAAAAATAATTTTGTATGGGAGAGGGTTTTAGTTTTAAAGGTATTCGAGTTAACATTTCAAACTCTTAGAGATTTTTTTTTAAATGCATTTCGCAAATTTTCAAATTTCTACCTTAAAATTCCATTCAAAAATTTTCAATTTATGTGTTTTTTTCATTGCACATGAAACACCTTGTGCACGTTAGACCCCCACTTCGGTGCATAACAATTTTGGAACAAATTATTATTTTTCTTCTATATTAAATAGATATATCGACGTGCAAAATTTAAACTTTTTTATCTTCTACCAGAGCCTTAAAAAATGACTCAAAATTTTGAACATTTTTGCTTTCCTCCCTGTAAGGGACCAACTAATTTTTTTTCCAAAATTAAAAACTATATATGTAGTTCTACAATCTGATTCTAACGATTTGTAATTTTGGAAAGTGCGCCATTTTTGAAATGCTCCCCATTTCACCCCACTACTATTATGTCCACATGTTATATTCTTTTCGTATTTCGCTAGTGTAACTTAGTATGCGATTCAAGTTTCAATTACATAGCTTAAGAGACAGTCGAGATATTCATTTTCAAGTGTTTTTTTTGCACCCTCCTGACCCTCCCCCTTACAATAATTAGCCTCTTTCTAAGCTGATTCTGGTGGATCTTTGTGCCATCTTAATGGTCCCAAAATATGAATTTTTTGAGATTAGTAATTTCGAAGATATAATCATTTGAAAAAAAAATTTGGCCGACAATTTGTTTTTAGCCCCCCTTTTTCGGACGCCAATGGATAAAAAAATTAGATTGATTTTAAAGTTTGTCCCATTATCCTCTTCATACCTCTGCTGATTTTCATCTTCCTATCTGCATTCGTGGTGGAGATATTAGCAAGTGAAGTTTTTGCCTTTTTCCCTCGCCCCGCCTCCCCCTTCCACATGACACTCCCCAAAATTAAGATAATGAAGCTCACTTATCCAATCAATAATCCACCCAAAAACGATCATTCTACCATTAACGGTCTCGGAGATATGACTCCATATGTACGGCGTACGGCGGGACGGATTTTTTATTTTGCATTTTTAGGCTAATTTAGTTATGAAACGCGAAAAAAAAAATTTCAGGGTAGCAAATTTTTTTTTCTGTGTCGATCACAGCAGCTGGAGAACACGGTCCTTGGATTGAGACGATTGGAAGCGACGACTGCAGGAGGCCAAGGCCTGTTTTGGGCCGTCGCGCCATTGATGATGAATTTTCCCAGTACTGATTACATTTTTAAGGCTTAAATTTTTATTACAACTCTAGCATGATGTGAGAAAAATTAGTTCAACGCTGTCAAACTTTCTACCACTCCCCATACAAAATATATTAAAATCAACAAATTTTTATTTCATTTAGAGTATCGCATTATTGGGCTTTACGCCCAATAGTAGTTCTGTTATGTTTATACTCTAGATGAAATCTGAGAGTATATTGTGTTTGCCGCCAAGAATCTAGAAATATTTGTTGTTGCTCAAAAACCTAAATTCCTAGTGATCGAGTTAATTGGTAGACTGACGGACAGACGTCAGTCTACCAATTAACTCTCGAACGCTTTGAGCTATCGTGCTGAAATTTGTTGTGTATATTTTTTAGCAAAAAAAAAGCTTTAAGTTCGTGAACGCCCGTTCATCATTCCCCACTCCTTTTACACCTTCCCATACAAATTCCATGAATTTTTAAGAAATCGATTTTGCTTTGAAACTTTTTAAGCTATCGACTTAAAATTTAGATCAAATTAGATCGATATACATATCATATCAAATATTGATCCGATCCCCACATTCCTTCTACCCCCTCCCACATAAATGCATAATTTCGAAAAGTGCATTTTTTCGATTTTCATTAGAACTAGCAAAAATAAAAGGACGAATTTTGGCCAGAAAAAATTCTATTATAATTGCAATCAGCTTTGAAAAAATTATAAACCTCACTTCACTTTTTCTACTCCCTCCCATACAAATTTCACGAAACTATGAAATTTCAATTAAATTATATTTCTTTGAAACTGTCGAAATAATCGACTTGAAATTTTGTGGAGAGTATAACAATAGAAATATCATTGATGACAAAAAAATTTGTTTTAATCCGATCTGCTATCTCCCTAACACTGGCATGACGATTTTCGAGCACCATTTCCTTCACTTTTTGAATGTTTTCGTCAATTGAAGAGGTCGGAGGTCGTCCAGAATGAGGCATGTTTTCAAGGACCTCTCGACCGTACTTTAAGGCATTATACCACTCGTAGGGTCATGTTTTTGATATTACTGAATCACCGTAAGCCTTTTCCAACATTCGCAACGATTCCGCACACGAAATTTGGTTGGAAACACAAAATTTGAGACAAACTCTTTGTTCCACTTGTTTGTTCATTGTAAAAATCGCCGTGGACTACTGAGGTGTACCCATTAAACCAGCTGCTGTAAACAAACTGATTAACAGACCGCGTTGATTTTTGGGATAATGATTAACGATAGTCCTGCTTGCTTATTAAAAAAAAAAATTTTAAATATCATTTCCCAGGCTAATTTTAAATACAAATTCCCGTTACGTGCTGGTCACAATATATTTTTGCATTTTTTTTTCCATAAAAGAGAAGTTTTCGTCAGATAAATAGGTCTCTGTAAAACGAAGCAGAATCGACCTGATTTTGTATGTTAATTATTGCATTTAAAATAATATAATATTTTGTACCGCAAAAATTTTAATTTACGAACTTTTCGAAATAACTTTTTTATTATACATCAAATCAAATTCCTGTTAAGATCTCCTATAGGGTCATAGGACAGAAACAACTCTCTTTTACAGGACGCGATCCTGAATATCGGCCTTATGCTGTTGCCAGGACTTGTTTATTCCTCTGGCCTCCTGCTCAACTGCTCGCTTCCATGTGTTACATGTCGACCAACCCGACGTCTTCCTTGAGGATTATAATCCAGAGCCTGTTTTGCGATATTTTGCTCTGGTTTCCTCAAAGTATGACCGATCCACTGCCACTTCCGCCGTTGAATCTCAATACCTATTTTAGTCTGTCCAAACTTCGTCGTTGGAGATCACTTCTGGCCAGCATATTCCTAAAATGCGTCGGAGGCATTAGTTCACGATAGTCTGTAGTTTCTTGGTTTGCCGAACGGTCACTTTCCACGTAGTACAACCATATAACAACACGGATTTGACGCATGCGTCAAAAACTCGCAGCTTCGTGTTAAAGGAGATCTCTCTTAACCTCCAGAAAGGGGATAGAATACTGAAGGCCTGACGAGCTTTATTTAGCCGAGCCTCAACATCCTTTTCGGCTCCGCCGTCCATGCTGACAATGCTTCCGAGATAGAAAAAATCTTGCACCTCTTCCACATCCTGTCCGTTAAGAACAATCGGTGTGCTTGCGTTCGAACCCATGTGCATGTACTTGGTTTTACGCACATTTATTTTCAATCTCCCCTCTTTGCATTTAGAATGCAACGAGCGAACATTTGACTCTAAGTCCGAACGGTTATGTGCAAGCAAACTCACGTCATCAGCATAATCAAGGTGACTTAAGATGTTAAATAGTCTCCATTGAAGACCTTTACCTTCCCCACCTTCCAGTGCAGCTTTCAAGATGTCATTTATTACCACCAGATACAGGGCTGGTGATAATATGCAGCCTTGTCTGACTCCCGTTCGCACAGGGAAGCTCTCGGACAGCTCTCCTCTATGCAAGACGCGACACCTTGCATCTTCGTAGGATTCTTTAATCATAGCTATGACCTTATCTGGAATACCTCTCCTACGCAAAGCATTCCATATGTAATCTCGCTTAACGCTGTCGAAAGCCGTCTCGAAGTCCGCAAACATGAGATGTAGTGGTGAACCCATTTCGGCTGACTGCTCAAATATTATCCTTAGGGTATTGTGTAATCGATACAAGACGACACTTTACGGAATCCAGCGTGATGAACTTCGAGAGTACTTTCGACGACATCACTAATCCTATTGAGAATCACCTTAGCTATAATTTTTGATACGGCAGTAAGTAGACATATACCACGCCAATTGCCATAATCCCGAAGGTCGCCTTTCTTCGGAATTTTCACAATGACGTCCTCCTTCCATTCAGTCGGATATCTTCATTCCACACCTCAGTAAAGAGTGGGAGGAGTATATCGGCTGTTATTTCCGGGTCCGCTTTGAGGAGTTCGGTTGGTAGTCCGTCTATACCTGGAGCTTTCCTTCCCGCAATTGACCGAATGGCGGAAACTATCTCTTCCTTATCTGGGGGATCGTCCCTTATGGAGGATTGTTGCGGTTGGATGTTTGGAAGTTGTTCTGTTTCCGGAATATCTTCCTCTGACAAGATGTTTAAAATATCAGAGAAGTATTCCTTCCATCGCCGCAACTGGTGTTCACTCATATTAAGGAGAGTTCCGTTGACATCTCTCACCAGGTGGTTGGCGGTGAAATTTCTGTTCATCAACTGTTTCATGATTTTTAATAGTGAACCCATATCCCCAAGGTAAGCCGCAGATTCTGCCTTGTGTGCCAGACCTTCAATGGCCTTTCTCTTGTCGCGTCTAACAGCCTTTTTAAGCTGTATATGAGCATCGCGGTAGTTCTGCCTCAAGTCGGGCGTTCGTTGGTTGACATCGGGTTGAGAGATGATTGCCAATTTGGCTTTTTTCCGATTGCCAACCTTGTCCCATGTGTCTTGCGACATCCAGGGTTTCTCACCGCTTTGCACATATCCCACAGATTCTTCAGCACTAGTTACAAAAGTGTTTCTGGTTGCCTCCCAATTGGCGTTATTATACATAGTAAACAACCTTTGAAAATAATTTAGAGCTACAAAAAAATTAATAAATCAATGATAATAAATTTTGTAGTTTTTCCAATCTCATTACTTTCCTTTGCTTTTCGGCGTTTTAATATTCATTCAAACATCGATAAACAGTTGTTTTTCAAATCCATTTATATAAATAATCATCTAGATATGAGTTTGGAGTTTTACACTCTGAATTTTGTGAATATATTGTGTTTGTTCTAACATTTGTAACACTAGAAATAAGGCTCATGGACAAAGTCGCCAAGGGTATAGAAATGATTTTTGTCACTTACTACTAAATACTTCATTTTTCATACACAAATATAAGTTTTTCGGTACCATTTTCTCCCCTCGATGGATTTGACTGAAATCTTAAATATCTCGAATTCGAGCGGCCGTCTATCTGATAACTCTCGGACGCTTTGTGCTATCGAACTAAGTTTTTTTCCCATTATTTTTCGCAAAAAAGAAGATTTAAGTTTGTGATTGAACTCCCTCTTTCACTACACCTCCTATTAAAAAAAGGTAAAGTTAAATAACTTTGCAACGGCCTACCTAGTGAACCCGATGTGCTAGAAAATAACCAAAAAATCGTTTCGTAAAACTGATTCTATTGCATTGCAAGTGCTGTAACTGACTTAAATACTATTAACTACACAAAAAAAAGTTAAATAACTTTGCAACGGCCTACCTAGTGATCCCGATGTGCTAGAAAATAACCAAAAAATCGTTTCGTAAAACTGATTCTATTGCATTGCAAGTGCTGTAACTGACTTAAATACTATTAACTACACAAAAAAAAGTTAAATAACTTTGCAACGGCCTACCTAGTGATCCCGATGTGCTAGAAAATAACCAAAAAATCGTTTCGTAAAACTGATTCTATTGCATTGCAAGTGCTGTAACTGACTTAAATACTATTAACTACACAAAACCCCTACCACCTCCCATATAAGTGAATATTTAATAGGAGAAAAATTAATTTTCTTAAAAACTATCAACTTCGCTCTTTATTTTTGTATGAGACGGAGTAGAAAAGTCTTACGCCAGTTAACATCTTCAACTTTTGTGAATTTTCAAGTTCGTAGCTAATAAGTTAATCAAAATCTCACTAGACCTGAAAGATCTTGTTCTAGTAAGGGCACAAGAAAAATTTCAAATTACATGAGAAGTTTTAATATGATAAAACATTGGTTTTGGCAAGTAATATTATTAGTCATAAAATTGAAATGATTTCTTCCGTGTTCTTTTCATAATGTTAAGATTGCCAATCAGGTTTAAATCGAGTTTACTACATAACTTGTCCAATAAAACAATGAGGAAGTCTTAAACTGAACGTATGTATATAAACTTGTTCTTTTTTTTAAACAATCTAAACGCTATATTTCGAGGATTATTGATTGTTAAAAGTTTTATCAGCTTAAAGTCTATTTCTGTAAGTTCTAATTTAGGAAAAACAAGTTCGGATGACCATGTTTTGACGAAAAATGCGAAGTATTCAATTAATAGTGCGCAGATGAATTTTTTATAAAATTAAATTATCGAATTTATGTAAATATTATTGAAATTAAGTGATTTAGTGTTTGTATGAAACTACTTATTAGTTGTTTGCATCATTTTGATAGTGCATGCTTATTAACTGTATATCTTAATTTGAATTTCAAATTTTTGCATTTCATTTGATTTAACAATAAAAAAAATTATATACAGGTATGTAGGTATTATGGGAGATTTTACGATTTATTGTATCGAACGCGAAATAGGAATTCAAGAAAAAAAAATCACATTAGAAAATTACACAACAAATAATGGTATGAAGAGAATAGGGCTTAATGCGTTATAAATCAAGCGAGACTTCAGGTCTGTTTTGTTAACTCAAAAGATGATTTTCTTAGATTATGTCATGTTGCAATCATTACTCAAATATCGATGTACAAATCTTTAGAGTGTACCAGAACCCATCCAAGATAATACGCGAAGTACACAATGACTCTTAAATAAAAAGAAATTGCTCATTTGTAAAATGTTAAGCTTGTTACTCCCATACCATCTCAAAAACAGTGTTGAAGATGCACAGCTATTGAGCTTTCGTCATCCTTTCTAATTTTGGCAAGATTTTCAATTTGTATGTATTGTACATCGCAACCTTGCATGATGCATTATGAAATTTTAATTTTTATGCTAGAGACAAACTAGCGTATAATTTTTGGCAATAGAGACACCTCAGACAACATAACTCTCGCTTAATGTCGGTACGAAATTAACCCACTTATTAAAATTTTTGGTAATTTCATCTTGAGTTATTTCCAAAAAAAAAAATGTCTTTCGGAAATTGAGCAGGCACTTATTTAGCTATGCTTCCGCTGCTAAATATGGTGCAAAACTCTTTGAAAAAGACCTTGAAAATTATTTACCTAAACAGCGATATATAAAATAATTAGCAAGTGAGCTTCTAGTGTATGTAAGTGTGCTTAAGTCAATTTGAACGTCTTGTTAATTTTTATTCTCATGCTTATTGAATGAAGTGTAAATAATAATCACTACTTGTACTTTGCATTATATCCGTGTGTTTTGTTATGCTTATTTCGACAAGATCGCTGTAACCTACTGCAGCGTGTCTTATGCGAATTATCTTTGAGAAGTTTTTGCAATAGTGCAGTTTTTATTTATGTGTTTAATTGTAAAGAAAAAATCTTGAGAAGTCAGGGGAGGATTAAAGGTCAGATCGGTTTCAGAAGAATTATTTTATAAATAAATTATGGATAAAGCTTATTGCGTAAATTGGATTTCTATTTAATGTTTTCGCGGTATGTATTAAATTGTAAATTTGGTTGTCAAATATTGCACCGTTCAAATGTTTGAACGTTTTCAGGCGATGTAAATTGGTCAGTAATTCACGAGTACAATTCTTTTATAAGGCCATGACTTGAGTATATGTAGCTGTCATTTAAATGTAGTCGGTGCCAAAACAGCACTCTTTTTTCTAAATCTATTAAACTTATATATATTCCTGAAATCACCTAAATTCTTGATCCACTTGAATACAGAAAGAATGTCAGTTGCACTTTTTATACTCTAGATGAAATCTGAGAGTATTATAAGTTTGCTCTAAAGTTTGTAACGCCAAGAAATAAGGCTAGGAGAAAAAAAATTAATGATGCAGAAATTAATATTATCAGGGGAAAAATCCCAAAACTTTCACTCTCTACCTTGAGAACGCGTTGAGCTAGAAAATTCAAATTTCGTGCACGTAGATTTGACCAAAAAGTAAGGCTAAGCTCGTGAACGGGCCAAATCGCTCCACCCCTTCTACCCCCTCCCATACAAAATGACATAATTTGACAATAAACGGATTTCCTCGAAAATTATAAAAGCTATTTGTCTGAAATTTGGAATATATTACTTTTAGGATAATTTAAATCTACCGTATACAAATTATGCGTGTGCTCCCCCTTCTTCCACCACCTTCCATACAAACTGTACTTTTTCATGAAATACTCTAAGCCAATTTATTCAATGCGTATAAAATTTAGCGAGCTGAACTTGTGCACTAAATATTTATTTAGAATTGTTAGTAAGTCCAAAAAATTAGACGATTAGCTTGATTCCTTGTACCCCCTCCCATACAAAATGACACAGTTTTGCAATTCGACAATAAACGGATTTGCTCGAAAAGTGTAAGTAGTCTGAAATTTAGGATACATTACTTTCATGATTATTTTTAATCTAGCGAATACAAGTTATTTGCGACCTCCCTGTCCTTCCACCCCCTCCCATACAAACTGCATTTTTTCATGAAATGTTCTAAACCAATTTACTCAGGCCGTATAAAAGAGCTCAAATTATGCATCAAAACTTTATTTAGAATAGTAAGAAAAACAAAATAAAAATTAGACGATTAGCTTTAGGGAGTAGGAGGGTCCCTCCCATACAAAATAGCGCAATTTTGCAATTCGACAATAAACGGATTTGCTCGAAAAGCATAGGTGCTATTGATATGAAATTTGGAATATATTACTTTTATGATGATTTGAATCTACTATATAAAAACTTTTTAAGTCTTTCTCTTCCTTCCACCACCTCCCACACAATCTGTGCTTTTTCATGGAATACTCTAAGCCAATTTACTCAGTGTGTATAAAATTTATCGAGCTGAAATTGTGTACTTAATATTAATTTAGAATTGTCAGTAAGGCCTAAAAAAAATAGACTACTAGCTTTACCCCTTCTACCACCTATTTTTGCGCGCGTGTGGCTTTGTCTCTGTATTTCGCGACGATAACTCGAGCAAATTTCAACAGAAAAAGGTGATAGTGGTCACAAAAGAGCGGCTATATCGCTGCATAGACCTGTACTGTTTTTGGGAAAGATTGCTTACCGGAAGAAGAATTTGTGATCAAAATTAAAATTCTGATTTTTGCCTGATTGAAAAATTATGTCTAAAAAAGTTATAGAACAGCCTGAAACGATTCTTATTTTAGTTATTGTGTTTTTCAGTTTTGTCGCATGACTATCGAGTTAAATGATGATTTAATTTTATTGGACTCCGATTTACCGTATTTTGAATTTGATAAAAAAAATTTTCTGAGTAAAAGTTTTAAAGTTTCCAAAAATATTTTTTTTAGCATATTTGCATATTTTCTTTTAGTATTTCGTATAGTAGTACTCTGGTCGTCGAGGATCTTTGCTAGAAATGAGACTGCGCATATAGATTACTAATATATGCCGGACACCTAGTTTCTGGTAAATCTCAATGTTATGAAAATGGAAACTCGGAATAACTTGTATTATCAAAAGGTTTGATGAACATGATAGAACGATAATAAAATTGAATATGTATATGTGTACTCGTATTGCATAAAATTTTGGCTAATCTTCATGTGAAATGGTAGAACAATCTTTTAGTCAATCTTGACCATTAAATTTTCAAAGTCAACTATATTTCGTATTGTGCCTGAGAATAATTGCTTTATTTTTGACGGATCTTATCTATTGTATGTATAATATTAGTTGCCATTATTTAACGTTTTGTTGTGAATAGAAACATTTGTACTCAAAATTTATTCGAATTATATATTTTTTTTTTTAATTGTTCGTTAAACTTCATGGACCACTAAATAATCATTCTGAAATTATGTTGATTTAAATAAATAATTTCGTTGCTTTCATGATACTTATCACTACGTAAATAGTTTTAACCAAAGTGAGTGAGTCTTATATATATATATATTTATATACATATATGTATATATATTTTTTTTGCTATAAAATTTTTCAACGGAATAATATTTTAAATTATATTCTTGAAAGAATGATTCATTTTTTTGTTGTATTATCAATCAAATGGTTAGCACGTGTGAATGATATTCATAAATTTTTAAGATGATATCTATTTGCGTGAGGATTGATGTTAATTTTCTTACCCATTGAGTTTAGTGTATGTTTAATTTAATCTTTTGATCGGGAACTTACATAGTATTGAAAAAATTGCTTAAAATTTATTAAGAAAAATTAACGAAATTCATGGAATTTATTTAAAATGTAGAAGTTGTAGGTCATATTTCTTAGAAAATATTTGAAAGAGAATACAAGTTTTTATACTCCAGATGAAATCTAAGAGTAGTATAAGTTTGCTCTAAAGTTTGTAACGCTAAAAAATAAGGCTCGAAGAAAAAAATGAATGATTCAGAAGTTCATGTAATCACTCAAAAATCTCAAAACCGGATGTCCGTCCGTTCGTCCGTGCCCTCTCTAACTTGAGAACGCGTTAAGCTAGATAGTTCAAATTTTGTACATGTTATTTTTAAAATAAAATCAAGATCAAGTTCGTGAACGGGCCAAATCGCTCCACTCCTTCTACCCCGTCCCATACAAAATGTCACAATTGCGCAATTTTACAATAAACGGATTTGCTAGAAAAGTATAAAAACTATTGATCTGAAGTTTGGGCCATATTACTTTTATGATGATTTCCATTTACAGTATTAAAAATTGTTTAAGTTCTCCCCTCCCATGCAAACTGTACTTTTTCATGAAATACTCTAAACCAATTTACTCAGTGCGTATAAAATTTATCGAGCTGAAATTTCGCAATTAATATTTATTTAAATTATTATTAAAGCCAAAAAAAATAGACTATTAGCTTTTCCCCTTCTACCACCTCCCCTTACAATCAGACACAATTTCGCAGCTTTACAAAAAGTCGGTTTTCTTGAAAAGTTTGAATGCTACAATCTACAATTTAAAACATATCAAAAGCGTGATGTTTATAGATATTTCTGAAAAAGTCCTTAAGAACTCGCCCCTCCTTTTACCACTTCTTACAAACTGCACAATTTCACTAAATCCAATACACTAATTTGCTCAGTACCTTTTAAATTTTTGAATCCTAAATTTTATATAAAACATTTTGATAGCAACTTTAGAATTATGAGAAAAAATTAGTTCCATGTCGTTAAACCCTGTACCACTTTCCCTACAAAATTTCTTGAAATCAAAAAAGAGATAGATTTACCATATTATATAAGGAAGTTAGTAAGAAATCTGTAGTTCTGATTTATTTACTAGTATTTCAGTAAGAGAAGATGTAGCTATATATTTATTTTTGTTGCTGTTTAGATACAAAAAAAAAATATATAAAAATAATAGTGATTGTTACTTGTCGTACTTCTGTTGAATTAGAATTCTCTGTATAGTATTCTGCTTAACCAAATAAAAAGATAAGAAGTTCTTTTTTTTTCAGAAAGTGTAATTTATTATAATTTGGTTACAATTTGAATAATTCCTTTTAAGATATTTCTCGTGTTAGGGGTGAGGAGTTAGTTCATATTCAAAAAATATGTAATTAAAATTTGGAGCATAATTCAGTTGGCAATAACTTAAAAAAACATAGCTGGACTACGATTGAACGTTTTGGACTCACATCATGCTAGAGTTGCTATTAAAATATTTTACACAAAATTAAAGCTTCAAAAATTTAATAGATACCAAGAAAACTAGTGCAATGTATTTAGTAAAATTGTGCAGCCTGTACGGGAGGTGATAGAAGGAGTTGGGTTCTTATTGAATTTTTCAGAAATAACTATAAATATTATTCAATTGACTTTTTTTAAATTAAAAATCTGTAGCATTCCTAATTTTCAAGAAAACCCACTTTTTGCAAAGTTGTGAAATCTTGTCATATTGAATGATAAGAAGTAGAAGGGCCAAAGCTATTCGTTTATTTCTTTTTTAATATTTTTAAATAAATATCTAGTGCATAATTGCAGCTCGATAAATTTTATACGCACTGAGTTAATTGGTTTATAGTGTTTCAACAAAATGTCCAATTTGTATGGGAGGTGGTAGAAAGAGTGGGCGATTCAAATAATTCTTATACTGTGGATTGATGTCGTCATGAAAATAATATATTCAACATTTTGGATCAATAGTTTTTATACTTTCCGAGAAAATGAGTTTATTGTTAAATTTCGAAATTGTCATTTTGTATGGGAGGGGGTAGAAGGGGTGAAGGGATTTCACCCGTTCACGAACTTGACCTTACTTTTTTGTCAAAAACGTCGTGTATAAAATTTGAATGTTCTAGCTCAACGTATTCTCAAACTAGAGAGCTAACAGACGGACGGACGGATAGACGGACATTCGGTTTTCATATTCTTAAGTGATAATATTAAGTATCATTCATTTTTTCTCCGAACCTTATTTCTTAGCATTTCAAACTTTGTGGCAAATTCATAATACTCTCAGATTTGATCTAAAGTGTAGTATAATAACAGTTTTTATTTCACTTTATAAAATGATAAACATGCGAGCTGAATTTCAACAATACGAACCTAATGGATATTAAAATTTAGGAAATCTTTATTGATTTCCAGTAGGATATCTTGTCGCATGGCGAGAGTAAGGCCAACTAATGTGGGCGCTTAAATTGTTAGACGGTTACAGTAATTTACATTTAATATTTATTATTGATATCAAAAATTGTAAATTGCTGTTAGTGTGTAACAATTACTTTATTATTCTAATAATAAAGTATTGTGATCGATACGAAAATTTTTTTTCCCGTTTCATGACTAAAAATACACAAAAAAAAATTCGTCTGTCCGTACGGCTTCCGTCGTACACATGGCCTTATATCTCAGAGATTGTTAAAGATAGAAAGTTTCTTTTTGGGTGGATAATTGACTGGGTAAGTACGCTTCATCACCTAAATTTTGTGAAGTGTCAGAAGGGGAAGGTGGAGGGAGGGTAAGAGTCAAAAACTATACTTGCTAATATCTCCACTACGAACGCAGATCTTCTTCTTCTACAAAAGGGGAGGGGGGCTAAAATAAAATTCTCGGCAGATTTTTTTTTTTTTCAAATGATTATATCTTCAGAACTCCTTGATCCAAAAAAATTCTTATTCAGGGGGATGCAAAGAAAACACCTAAAAATTAATATCTCAAATATCTCTCAAGCTAAGTAATTAAAACTTAAAACATACATATATTAAGCTTTACAAGTTACTTAGTTGAAAATGAGCATTAGGTTTGTCATTGGCCGCAAAACTGCAGTCGTCTCCTAGCTTAGGCTCTAGATTCTTCTCAGTACTAGACAACTTTAGAGGCTTCAATCATTCGAGCCTGCTCCGGTTCACAAACCTTACCAAGTCGCTAGCACATCTCATCCATCTCAGAATTTTAGGGGGAGCAAAATGGGTCTAACTGGATGGTCCCAGTGCAAGGTGGTTCTTCGAAAACCCCTAAACATAAAAATGATTTGAAAAAAAAATCAAAAATTTAACAAAAAATTTGTACAAAATTAAAAAAAAATCTGCCAGCAAGTCGAGCACAACTTTATAATTCTTGGAACGAGTTGAGGATACGTGGGAAATCAATATGCAGGATAGTGTGTATAGGAAAGACTATGTGAATGGGGTTTTAGGGCAGGGCTGTTGTCAACTATTTAAGACTTAACTGCGATTTCGATCAATATATCCAGTACATTGAATCAATATTCATATTTCAAGTTTGAGTTTGTATGGGTGGGGGGAGAGGATGCGTTATAAGGGGTGGGTAGATGATAATAATATTTTAACTGATTGCTTGGATCATGTTCAAAATTCGCTGTATGGAATGTTATTTTCAGAAAATTCTATGTAATTCGGTATGTTTTATATTTTTGAAACCATACATTTGCAAGGGAGGAGGTAGAGGAGTTGAGGGAATCGTAAAATTTCTGATTTTTGTATGGGACGAGTTGGAAAGGGATTATGGACTTCAAAACTTTTGTTGCACCTTTGTTTTAAATATTTTTAAACGCTTTTCTACGTAATTTGAACTTTTAATGGTTTGGTGATAATTCATTTATTAGAAATGGTAAGAAAAAAATACTTTTGTATGGGAGGTGGTAGAAGTTTAAAAAGTATTCAAACAGTTAACATCTTGAAATTTTAAGCTTTTTTCTAAATGAATTTTACAAATTTTTATGCGTGTAGCTTAAAATTTCACTCAAAATTTTTTTCAATACAAATGAAACACCTCGTGCATGTTAGGGTCCTCCTTTGGTGGATAACAGTGCTGGTTCAAATTATTATTTTTTTCTGTATGTATATCAAGTGAATGTATGCGCATGCAAAATTTGGACTTTGTATCTTCTACCAGAGCCCTAAATAAATTAGTGAACATTTTCGACCTTTTAGCCCACCACCTCGCTACTCTTACATCCCTACCTTAAAGTTTTTTTTACAAAAATTAAATGTTATATAGCTCTGCAATCTGACAAAATGTCAATTTAATAACCGTATTCGATTTTGAGATATAGCGGTTTGAAATTTTGAAAAGTGCACCATATTTGAAATTTTTTTTATATTTTTTTTATGCCTAAAATAAGATTTTTTTATTTCATGTATTTCCAAAGATATCAACATTTGAAAAAAAAAAAAAAAAAATCAACCGGCAATTAGTTTTTAGTCGCTCCTCCCCTCTTTCCGGATCCCACCGTATACAAAAATAAGTTTATTTTTTTCCCTCATAAGCCAATATATCCGAATATCGAGTTTCAGCTTCTTATCTTCATTCTTTGTGGAGATATTAGCAAATGTAGTTATTGAATCTTGTTCTTCCCTCGTCTCTCCACAAAATTTAGGTTATGGAGCTCACTTACACAATCAAAAATCCAGCCAAAAATGAACCTCGGAAAATATTCAACTATAAGTTAGTAAATAGCTAGTACAAACGTATTTGAATTTTTGTTTTATTCTTCAAGTACATTAAATTGGACGAAAAACTCTAGGATTACCGTAGCGAAAAAAATTCAGAGTTACATCCCAATGCCAATGGTTGCGTTTCTTTAAGCACTTTCTCACAAATAAGCATCGACTCGCAAATAAATCTATCTTTATATATTTAATTTGTCAATAATGTACTATAATATAAAGTAATTTGGAAAAATTGGCCTGATTGGCGATAAAAATGCTAACAAATAGCGAATACATCTTTTGGGCTGGATCTGGTTTATTAATATAAAAAAGAAAAGCAGGATAGAAATAAAACTTTTTCATTATTATTTTCTCTAACTCTAATTCGATATGTAAGCATACTAAACTGTTCAAGTGAAACAAAATTCTTGTATGCAAAATCTGACGATATGATTTTCTTCTTCTACTTCTACAGCCCAAATCGGGCCTTTAGATTCTGACCTTTACGTTCCTTAATATTTTCATTTCTTATTGTGGAAGGGTTGTTAGCTCTTCGCACAACCCTCTATCTACGAATTTTCATTTTCCTAGATTGAGGTAACGAAGCTATACTCAAACCAATAGTGTGCTGGAATAATACGTGATTTGAGCTCATGACCTTCGCATTGTAGACCAACGTGCTACTCACTAGGCTACAGCCTAGCTTATGCTATGATTTTGCTCCATTAGAAATTGAATACTATCATAAGTTATAATTTGAGTTTCTAATTCAAAAATACCTGCAGAAAAATTACGGTTCATTAATTTTTCAGCAATCCAGAAAATTGTTTAAAATATTATTACTTCGTTTAATTTGTATAGAAACTGATAGAAATGTGCTGAATACTATCTTAGCAATGTTAGCAATTAAAATTATTGTGATAACCTTATGGATTAAATTTTAGGTCTGAATAATTTTATAAATTTAATAATATATGTATCATATATACCATATAACATATAATAATAATGTGCAATTGTGACCTTCGTGTTGTAGAGTTTGGTCATAGAAGCTTAGCAATATTTTATTGTTTTAGTATTATCAATTCTTGCAAAGATTTGTTTCATTTAGCTATTTTGAGAAAATGTTTCTAGTAATCGTACTTTGTATGAAACTAAGAAAAACGAATTTTATCAAAACTTTCGGCATTAACTCTATCGAGGTGCGCTTTAAATATTTTAACCAAGAGTCAGCCCATATTTAGCCAAAAATGTTTTTTTAATCCATAAGTTATGCGAATGGTGGTATAAAACTACCAAACAAAGTACCAATTCCCATTAATTGATAGAAAATTGAAAAAAAAAACGGAAAAAAAATTTGCAAGAGTGGAAAAGTGAATGGTGCAAAAGTTTTCATTTTTAGAAGATCAAGAGCATTTGATGCTAAGGTATATTGATGCAAGAGTACGAGGAAAGATTGCTTGCGGAAATGCGTAAAAAATTATTTATCTGTACAGCATGCTATCGAATCGCTAAGATTAAGAAAAACCTGTTTTTTACTTAGTCACCATTATTTTTTCATCAGGTAAAAAATATAATTTTCATGATTTTTTTATTGCTAATAATTTTGGGCTTGATGATCAGTTCCAATATCAATAAGGTTCTATCAGCCGACGACACGAAATTTTTGAGATCATTTGCGATCGTTTCTGTTGAGGCTTACTTTTACGTTATCGTCCAGACACACAGACAGACATAAATTTTTATGAACTTCTGAGACTACAAAACACTGAAAATTTTTCATTTCTTGAAATACAGCTATATTGTTGAATTTCATGTCAACTACGGTTTTTCCTAGGAAAAATTAAAAAAAAAATTTTTTTACCACACATACGTCTTCTCAAGTTTCAAATCCTCTATTGGTCACTGCTTCTTCCGCAAATACTGTGTTGGTTCCTGGTTATGTTGTAAGGAGGCAGACAGACGGTCACTCGGAATCAAAGTTTTTGAGCAACCATAAATATTTCTGTACCCTTGGCGGATCTGTGGGAGCATTATTTCTTAGCGTTACAAACGGTAAGGCAAACACGATATACTCTTAGATTTCAGATAGAGCACAAAAATCTAGTCGCAGCTTGTAGCAAAATAAATTTGATCTCATAATGCATAAATTCGATAGCAAATCAAAATTTGCGTCTTGTTTCTCTCAAGTAACAAAAATGGATCAGCAAGGTCGAATATATCAATGACAATAAACCATGCGATCTAAGACCTTTGTTGCACATACATTTTATTCAAATAATTATTTAAGCATTATTTTTTTTTATTTCAGGTGGATAAAATGGAAAATCAGTCGCGAAGATAATGTTCCGCTTAAATGAAAAATTCAGTTGGGTACAGATCAAGGCCCTTCTGAAGAAGGATATACTAGTTCGATTCAGGCAGCCAGTAAGTACAATATATAATTATTTATTACATATTAGCAAACGCCCGCGAATTCGTCCGCGTAAAAATAGCAATAATGAGCAATTTTTGAGAGTGTAGTTAGTAATACATTATGTGGGATATATAATCTGCTTGGTTTAATGGCTCTTTGAACACAATGTTTTGTATTTTGTTGGAATCAGAACCATAAATTATTAAAAATGAAACCATGATACGCGCATTTGAATGGGACAGGCTCGTGATTAAATCAAACCCGTGATTCGAGATCATATGTATACGTGTTAAGGACATGTGAATAGTTGTAGCTTGTGTTAATTGAAAAAAAAAGCAAATAAAACAACAAGCTTAAAAATATAATAGGACTACGATTGTGCGTAAAGCCCAATCATACGATACTATAGATGATCGGAATTTTTGTGATGTTAAGAAATTTTGTATGGGGAGTGGTAGAAGGGGTGACTGCACTGAACTTATTTGTTTAACATCATGCTAGAATAACTGTAAAAAATTGTTGTACCAAATTTAAGTTTCAAAAATTGAGTAGGTACTGAGAAACTTAGTACATTGAATTCAATGACATTGTGCAATTTGTATGGGAGGTGGTAGAAGGAGTGGGGAGGGGGGTAATTTCTTGAGAAAGAATTATAATTATTATGAAATTGATTTACTTTAATTTCAGATCTGTATCATTCACACTGTTCAAGAAAATCGAATTGTTTTATAGTCATGGAGTTGTGTCTAATTGTATGGGAGGGGGTAGAAGGAATGAAGCTATTCGGTTAATTTTTTTCCCGATATTAATAATAATGCTAATTACGGAGTAAGTACAGAATTTTGGCTCGATGAAATTTATATGTACTGAGAAAAATGGTTTAGAGTATTTCATGGAAAAGTGCGGTTTGTATGGGAGGTGGTGGAAGGAGATGGGGGTTTTTAGTGTTTTTTTGAGAAACAACTGTAATCATCATGCGATTGATGTATTTTAAATTTCAGATCAGTAAAATTCACACTTTTCAAGAAAATCGAATTCTTGTAAAGTCGTGGAACTGTGTAGAAGGAGTGAAGCTAATCGGTTAATTTTTTCCCGATATTAATAATAATGCTAATTAAGGATTTGGTACAACATTTTAGCTCGATGAAAGTTACACGTACTGAGAAAATTGGTGTAAAGTGTTTCATGAAAAAGTGTAGTTCGTATGGGAGGTGGTGGAAGGAGTGGGGAAACTTAAATAATTTGTATACGAAAATACTGCATTTGTAATAGAAATAATACATTCCAAATTTCAAATTAATAGCTTTTATAGTTTCCAAGAAAATTTGATTGATATTTATTTTTGTAAATGAGTAACTTTGTACGGGAGGGGGTAGAAGGTGTGAGGGGAGTGAAATAAAACCAAAAGCAGAGTACATCTCAGAGGACACCTAACAAACTGTGCAAGTTTCATTACAATCGGTTCAGCGGTTTGTGCGTGAAAGGGGGCCGGACAGACAGACAGAGAAAAATTTCAAAAACGTGTTTTTATTCTTAGTCATTGTTAAAATAAAGCAAAAAACTTACTTATAGCTATTTATAAGCAAATAACAGACAGACACTACAATTATATTAATATGTATAGATAGATCTTAGATAATAGAGTTTCTATGTACGAAGACGCTATTTACCATTTATAGAGTTATCTAATACTTCGAAAAGACAACTGAAAATATGTAAATTGTTTCATTGCAAATAAACTTCCAAGAAATCAGGCGCAACTTTACTATTTTTGGAACAAGTTTAGGATATACAGGTTAGGAAGGAAAGAAAAGTGAATAGGGGTTCTAGGGCAGGGCTGTTGTAAATTATATTATGTACTTTTAAATGCGATTACGATCCATAGCTCCAGTAAACATAATTAATATTTTATTCGTATATTTATGTAAGTTTTGGTTTGTATGGTGGGAAGGGAAGGAGGGTAGAAAGGTTGGATGAATGTTGATAAGTTTTTAAATGATTGCTTGAATTACTTTCTAATTTGTCTGTTTAGAATGTTAGTTTCACCTATAAACAGAGTTGCTTAGAATTTCTATGAAATTCGGTGTATTATATATGCACGAAACCCGGCATTTTTATGGGATGGGGAGGAGGTGAGGGAGTAGCAAAATATTTGATGCAGTTTTATTAAGTTTCTTTTTTAACGCGAAGCTTTGAAGTGCGGGACTTAAGCCCTCTAAGAACCCCCGTGCCTAACCCACTACACTCTGGACCTACCGTTAAGTATTGCGTCAGGAGAAGGCAGGAACATGAAGCTCAAACGTAAATTTACTAAAACATGTAATGTTTTATGTCACCCTGTCTATGTCACTTTGCCTATTATATTTAACTATCAACTGTTGCAGTTACTGTCGACACTTCCGTTTCAAATGCTTCCCTTCGTAGCCTTTCGAGTCTCCTTAGCTCGATGAGAACTGTCACGCACATCCCAGTTACCGCGTTCGAGATTACTTTGCTGCTCAGCATATGCGGGACAATATTTTCAGGGCTAATACTTTCTCCCACGATGTCCTCTACTCTCCTTCTGTCCATTTCGTAGGTTGGGCTGTGAAAGAATACTTGCTCTGCATTTGCTATTGTATCTGTACAGCATGGACATGAACCCTAGGAGTTATGGCCATGTATGTATGTGCACATAGCTTCTGTAACAGCCATGCCCTGACGGAAATTGGGTCATGTAGTAATCTACTTTACAGTGTTTCAGTCCGACCCACTTATCAACGTCTCTTATGAGTCTATACGTCCAGCGGCCTTTGTTTACGGTGTTCCATTGCAGTTGCCAAGCGTTGGTACATACCCGTTGCTCTTATTTTTCCTCTTCCACTGTTAAGCATCGGTTTATCGTATTATTTTTGTGAGATGTATGTTCATTGTGCTTCGCTATCTGGTATGTCTGATAAAAGTGAACCAGCTATCACAATCGCGGCGTCCTATGAGATTGTGCAAAATTCAGTGCGCAACCATTTTGAATTTTTTTTAACATATTCGTACACTCCATATCGATGTAGCATACATTATTATACTCCGCGTCACTATTGAAAGTAATATCCTCCTGTTTTAGCTGGATCCTCCAGTGATCGCCATTGTTCGGCATAGGGCGGAGTTCGCTCGTCCTACTTTTCGATGCTCGTCTTAAACGATAATCTTGCGTCAATCATAAGACCCAAGTATGTAATGGAGAGTATTCTCTGCCTTAATAGGTCCTGAGTTGCTTTACAGTGATTGAGGTTAATCCTCTGGACAATTCCCATTTATTTTTAATTTTGAGTGCTTCCAAGTATGCAGGACATGTTCGACTGCTTGTAGAAGGCTTAGAGTTGGCACTTTCGTTGCTCTGACATAGCATGATCATGTTGGGTATTGCAATCTTTTGGAAAATGGCCGCCTTCACCGTATTTCACACAGCTTGCACTGCAATTTTTTGTGCTTTTCCATACTTTTGCTAAATGAAAGGCACCTATAACACCTTGTTACATTTAGTGTCTCTCTAAGTCGGCAGACGACCCCACCTACTTTAGTATTAACTTAACTGATAAGTTTACTCGCAGTTTCTGCCGGCGCCCTAATCACAGCTGTCTGTGTTCCAGCATAACCCTTCCTAAATACATCAATCAAAAAAGGGTTGAAGCAACTTAATCTCTCTATCTGCGTGCATATAGCATCTACGATATCTTCCGTAATTTCATCTAGATCTTTAAGTTCTATAGTTGAGTTTCTTGCGTAAGAACTTTAATTTCCGCTTTAGCTGCCAAAAACTCAGAGCTTTCATTTCGTTACTTATTAAGTTTCAAAAGCATCTGTCCTTTTGCCGTCTTCCTTATTTTCGACACATTTTCACTTTATTTATTTAAGTTGTCACCAATTGTAGGATGTCACTGCATGACATCTCTCCTGGTTTGGCGACGGCAATTGCATCAGGTCTAACCGCTTTAGGCTTGGATATCATACTTTGCCGTTTTCATCCTTTTATTTTTTACTTTCGTTCATCCTTTTTCTTTCGGTTTCTTTGACTTAAGCTTCTCAGCTGATACTTCCTACAGTTGTATGTTACGAGTATCTACCAGCGCATTTTCTTTTCTAGGCTTTTTAGGTGTGGTGGCTTGATTCTGGTACCCTTCGTCTCGCTTTTTACACTCTAGATGAAATCTGAGAGTATATTGTGTTTGCCTTACTGTTTGTAACGCTAAGGAATAATGCTCGCACAAAGTCGCCATTGGTACAGAAATATTTGTTGTTGCTCAAAAATCTCGATTCCAAGTGACCGCCTGTCCGTCTGTCTACAATATAACATTAGAACGCTTTGAACTATCGTGCTGAAATTTTTCAAATATAAAAACAAGTAACTTTGAGCTCGTGAACAGGCCACATCCCCCACTCCTTCTACCCCCTCCCATACAAATTTCATGATTTTTTGAAATTTAAAGAAATTGATTTTTCTTCGAACCCGTTTCACCTGCCGTACAAATTTTTGTATTGAAATTTCAAGAAAAGTATTTCTCCCTCGAACATATGAGTAACAAAGCAATGTGATTATGATGTTGATAAGGAAATTCAAAGTCATCCAAAACCTCACGCTTTCTATACCACCTCCCATACAAATGCATAAATTTAGGCAAAAATTGTTCAATTTCCTTAAAAATTGTAAAAGCTACAAACTTTAAATTCAGCATGAAACATTTTGTATACTACGTTCGGATTCGTATACAGAACTTACAAACCTTCCCTCTCTGCTTTTACCACCTCCCATACAAAAGTCACAATTCACTATTCGAAAGAACTTAAGATGACATATTTTCCGGTACAAATGAAATTGGAAAGAGTGTATTCCAATTTCATCTAGAATAACATATGATTGGGCTTTACGCCCAATCATAGTTCTGTTATGTTTTTTTTTTGCTGTGGATCATTATTGATGCACTCTAGTAATGGCGAGGTTTGGGCACTTTGAGCAGTCTTTGCTGAATCTGTTTGCCGACGTATATCCTTTGTAGCGCCTTTGTGCATAGCCATGATTGCACTCACTGCGTCTCTCATAGATTGATGGATCGTTCGCCTTCCATTACCCATCATTTCTACTAGTTTCTTAATTTTTTCATCAACCCTGTCAAGAGCATCGAATTTACGCTTTCTCCTTCACCTGAAAAAATCTTCCATCCTTTCATGAAGGCGGGACGTATCTGGTCATTAATTTCTCCGGGGATACTTTTTGCAAGTGGTGTCCTATCTTCTGAGTTGCAACATCCGTCTGTTTCGTTGTTGTTATTATTGTTATTATTATTAAGGATTAAACTCATATCTTAGGGGTTCCCACTGAAAGGCGTTATTTCTTTTTATTTGTGTAGTCACTTTAAGATCCCATGGTTGTCTATGCAAGCAGTGAGGCCATGAATGAGTTGAACACTAACCTTTCTGAGAAGTTGCGCTCAGAGCCGGATCGGCGTTAGTCAGGAATGTTAGATCAGAGCTGGACTACCAACTGAATGATGATGAACTTCGAGCGTACTTTTAAACCTACCAGAGTTTTATCGGGACGAAGGCATCTGTGATATTAGCCTGAATGCCATTTCTGCAGGATGTCACTCCTAATTTTACTGAGGTGCCAGAATAACACAGCCACCAGCCCAATGCTGTCTTGTCTATATTCATTTTTCAGTATGCCATAATTAAGATTTTACTGGTCTCCATCTTAATATGCTTCTTCTGAGCTTTGAATACGCCAATCTTCGATTCGGATCTTTTCCGATCTTGGCCTGGATTATTGCTTTATAGTATTTTCGCGTGTCTGAGTTTTCACAACTATACTGCAAGTCTAAGCACACAGGGTTATTCATCATTAGTTCCACTCTTACTTTCGGAGACGCTAGTGCATCAGCCATTCCGGTTACAATAATCCTTCCCTCCTCCTTTTTCAACCGTGCTGGGGACCGTCTATGGCGAAGTTTCTTTATAATGGCGTGCGCAATCTGATCAGTATTCTATCAGTACTTTTTGAAGATCTGTTCACGACCGATTCAGTACCTTTTCAGGGTCTTTTTCACACTAACCACATCGACAGTATACTTTTGTATCATTGTTAGGAGAAACCCGATAAATGAAGACATTTGCCAAATAATTTCAATTTCAGCCAACTCAAAACGAGAACAGAAGGCCAAACCTAAGGTAGACATATTTATGGTAGTGTGTTCAGTTAGAGTAGACCGACATACAAAGAATAGCTAAAGAAATCTCGAGTTTTTATCTGTCGAATAAACGATAGCTCAATCAAATAAATTAGTCGTAATTACTGCTTAGTTTATGTATTATGTTCTTTTGTTAAATAAACTAAGAAAATAATAATTGTGATTTGCTTACCTCGATAATTTCTCATTGCAGTGGATGACGATAGTGCAATTTGTCTGGCCTTGCGTAATATTTCTTGCCTTGTACACGCTACGAGGTCGCTTTCAGCCTGTAACGCAACTCGAATGTCAATTTCCGTCCAGAGTTTTGCCCGCTAAAAACCATCTTATACCATTTTTCCACTCGTACATTTGCACAATCGAGAACGCATGCCTGGAGTCAAACAGCTATCAAGAGTACTCCACGTTCCAGAATGCCCCGTAAGTATTATTCGTCAAGATTCCAATCTTAGCAACTATACTAACAAAATCAAATTTTTCACAGCCTCAAACCTGTCCTCAATATCGTGCAGACATTCTTAAACGAAGATGCCCTTTATAATACCGTCGTCGATCTGCCCGAAAAGATGAATTTTGTAACGGCTGCAATGGCAATTGTTACTCATCCGAAGTTCAGCTACATGCAGCGTAAGTTCAGGTAATTCTTACAAAATTGAGGTCGAATCTGACTTTTTTTTTTTTGCTTTTGTTTTTCTTTTACCTAGAGAATATCAATGATGTTATCTCACGACTACCAGAAGTTGAAAAAATGCTCGGTGGAAATTTCGATATTAAGAAACTTTTTTCAGGTCAGTTTTTTAGGTCAGAACTAAATAATTGTCTAAAATTTTTTTTTTTTGTCTTGTAGATAATCGAATATTTTCCAATTCGGGAAATATAATTTGCGGTAAACCATTCCCGCGGAGCGATAATATTCGATACGTTAATAATATTCTTTATTCGGAGGATTTTAATGGTGCTAATAAAGATGAACTGGATGCTATGCCAAGTAATTGATTTTAGTTGAAGAGATTTGTGATGAAATTTATTAATGCGGAAAATTATTCGAACAGCAAAGTATTGTAAGCAGTTGTATTTAGATGTAACGAATTCAAATAATGGAAAGATAACTTGGAGCCAAATCATGCCAATCATTCAGGGAAAGATCGTTTATGGTCCGATTACGAATGATACCAAGGAAATTATGAAATATGTAGGTATAAATTGTTGTTCTAGTATTTAACTTAATTATTAATTTTCCCCTTTTTGTCTTGAGAAGTGAGTATAAGCTAGCTTTCTTAGTGTAGAAAAATAATTAGCATTAACAGCGTCATTAATCAGTGAAAGCTCAATTTGTAGTCCGTTGTATTTTTCTTTGTCGTTTTTTTCTAACTCCAATTCTGAGGTTTTGAAGACCCTGAAATCTTCTTCCCCTTTTTGAAATAGGGCAGGACGGGCGACCGAGCAAAATTTCTGGGAGTATTTTTGTCTTCCAAAACCAGATGCTCCGGAACGTGCCTTGTTAAGGAAAACTGTTTCTGCCATTTGCAGGAAATTGATTGCTTGATTTCTTTCTGATTGTTCAGGTCTTCAACACATAGAGAATTTTTTGAATTCGATTTTAGATTAAAACCTTTTGCTTTTTTTACAAATAGTATTTTTAGACTAATAAACTGGCTTCCATCGGGTTTATATTTTAACCATTTCGTCACAATTGCTACTACATAGAATTCATATCTTTAACAATGATTTCTTTTCATCGGCTGATTCATTATAAGAGCATAAACGAAGCTCCTTGACTCGTCTGTATGCTAACTATAATAGAGCTTCTTCTGAAAGAATCTTCAATTTTTTACCACATCGCTTATCTTTGCCCCGCAATAATCGAGCAGCTATACGTTCAACCTATTTTACCATCTTCAATTGTTTACAATTTTCAATTGTTCAAGCACGTATGCGATGGAGGTCGCGCGCTTCAATTAGTGTAAGAAGTGGAATTTCCAGTAAAAATCACGAATTAAAGAATAATTGATTAAGGTTCACAAATGACGTAAATTATGAAACAAATAGCGAGAAATGATTTCGCGTAAGATATTCGTGAACGTTGAAGTGAGTCCCCGCAGAAGATTCTGGAACAGAAAAAGTAGGAATTTTCGAGAATAATACTTGTAACCGCGCAGGAAATTTACGAACGAAATAAAATTTTCGAGAAGTAATATTGTGATCGCGTGGAAAGTCCACGAGTGATGATTTTCAAGAAAATCACGCGGGAAAATTTTTGAATGGACGAAAAGAGAAATGTAATATTGCGATCACGTAGAAAATTTTCGAGCGAAAAAGTGTGAATTTTCGAGACATCGAGGAAACGAGTAACCGAAAATTGAGACCTCGAGTGGAAATCTAGTGCGCGATGGGAGACTCTGGAACAAACAGAGTAAGAACTTTGCGATTATGGTCGTTTATTAAACCGTGAAATTATGTTGAGAATTTTTAATAGTCAATATAAGAATTTCGTGTTACGTAAAATTATTCTCGAATAATTTAAGCAATATTACTGAAAATGGCGTGCTACTTAGAAGATCTAAAAATTTCGGAATTGAAAGAGGAGCCCGGTAAGCGAGAGTTTCCTACGACGGGAAATAAGCCAGAATTTGTAATTGAGCGGTTGGATATCTTCGGTCTCAATGATGCACCTAACGTAACAAATGGAAAAGGAACCGAAAGAAAATTTTATACCAAAAATGGACTAATAGAGCAGTTAAATGGACCCTTAAGGTCGACAGGATCAAGAGCTGAAGCAAAAAATGAGCTAAGAAATTCAACAGAACAGAAGAACGCACGGTTCTAAAACAAAAAGATAATAAAGAATACTGAAATGATCTAGAGTATGTCCAGCGAAAGAAGGCATGGGTTAGATCAAATTTCATCGTTTTAAAATATGTTTAAAGCTAAAAGCTTAAATTATTTTAAATTGTAAATAATATTTTTATTTAATGTGAGATCTTAGAAAATAGAATAATCAAATTAATATTGCATTTCACCAGATCTGATGAAAAAACGAACTTTCTGTGAAATCGTCTGCACAGTTGTTTCATCCACTTTACTGACACCGTTCTGCCAGTGATTGAGCATATGATGGTGGCGCTTTGAAATTCCTTTGACAATTAATCAAAAATTGTTCAACTCGGTGGGTTCCACTTTTTTTTGTTCGGTACCACTCTATTGTAATTTTGGAGTAATGCATACTTATCAAATCTGGCGAGAACATTACCATAGCACCATACTGTCCAATAAATGCAAAAATCGTTTTTATGGACACTCTTCTATATAAATTTTTGATGTTAATGTTGAAAAGGTCACTAACGGTCGACTCGTTTTGCCACATGTGCATATTGCTTGCCAAATCATCAACTTCTTCCCGAATTTATCCAATTTCGTGAACTTGAATTTATCGGCATCATTCAATGTACCATATTTGTCCAGGAAACCGTTTGGCATCGACTTTCATATATAAGTTTCATCGTCCAATATCTAGCAGCAAACATTTCTGGTCAGAATATAATCATCGCTTTCTGGATCCATTTCTTGCCACTAGATTTTGCTTGTTGTTGCGATTGTACATCTTAATGGCTTGATAGGACTTCAGCCTCGGAAAATATTCATCTCACAGAACTCCTCGATGTTTCACTTTTTTGGGTCGCATCCCTCTGTGAAAGATCTGGATTTGCCTTCGCCTTCCGAAGTACCTTTTTCACTATTTCTTTATCAAGTGTCCGTGATTTTCGGGGGCCGATCTACACTTTGGGTCTCCTTGAACCGACTTATAATCTGGGTTACTGTTTCCTTTGGCGATTACAGAATGTGACGCCGTTGGATTTTCTGCAAAAAAATTCAAAATTTTCTTCCTGTTTTCAATTTCCATCTCTTTTAATTATTAAACTTTTATTTTAAATGCGATTTTTATACTCTAGATGAAATTGGAGAGTATATTACTTTATTATTTTAATAATAAAGTATTGTGATCGACTTGGAAAAAAAAAAATTTGCTACCCTGAAATTTTGTTTTTCGTGTTTCATGACTAAATTAACCGAAAATGGAAAAAAAAAATCCGTCTGTCTGTACGCCTTCCGCCGTCCGCCGTACGCCGACGTGTACGCTAAGCGCACATTAACTCCCAAACCCTTCAAGATAGAAAATTCATTTTTGGAAGGATTGTAGATAGTTGCGGATCTCAGGCGAATACCCATTTTGGGGGGTGTACGGGTTCCCGCAAGGGGGTAGTTGTAGTATGAGGTTTTACCAATTCCTGCAACTATCTTTGGAGCTAGCGACTCCACGGACCTGAGCTAACTATCCCCCTCTGGGATGGGGGCTGTAGAATTCACCCACAGCCAGTCCTGCTTGCCCTAAAAATGGCAAATGGACACTCACTGGATCATGGGCTTATCACCCGTGATCTTAAGACCTAAATGATACGAGAAACAGATACATCGCCTCGGATACGGACTGATCCTACGGTAACGACTTTTGGCATTCGAAAACGGACTATGATTGGCTTCTGGAACGTTCGAACATTGAATGACGGGGGAAGAGCTGGGGTTACTCGGTCCTTGCACCGCCAATCAGTGATCGACCGGGAAATGGAGCACTATAACATCCAAATCTTGGGCTTGAGCGAGGTCAGGTGGACAGGATCAGGAGAAGAACGAACCCCTAGCGGAAACACTATTCTGTACATTGGCCCTGAAAGTGAAGCCAGAAATGGCGTGGCGTTCGTCCTTACGCCGAGAGAGAGAAACAGTCTCATTAGCTGGGAACCAATCTCGGATAGGATTATCGTCGTCAGGCTCAGGACCAGTGTCAGAAACGTCACAATTCTGCAGGGCTACGCACCAACTAATACCGCAACATCTGGTGACAAAGAGGAGTTTTATAGCCAACTGAGTGCCACCTTCGAACGTGTCCCAAGAGGTGATATTATTATCATCTCGGGAGATATGAACGCCCAGGTTGGATCAGACAACACTGGACTAGAACACGTCATGGGGAGGCATGGTGACCCTTGGGTCGACGCTTCACGACCTTGGATTAAGAGACCCGAAAACGGCGAATTATTTGTGGAGTTCTGTAGTACTCGGCAAATGGTCATCGGAGGGACCCTTTTTCCACACAAGAGTCATCATAAAACATCTTGGGTTTCCCCTGATGGTGTTACTCAGAACCAGATCGACCATTTGGCTATAAGTCGCCGATGGAGAAGATGTCTCCTCGATGTGCGAGCGAAACGTGGAGCTGACGTGGGGAGCGATCACCACTTGATGGTTGCCTGCCTGAGATTGTGTACAGCAGCTTTCCGACGACCACAAATTCTTCAAATGAAGCGCAAGCTTAATGTGGATAAACTCAGAGATCCCAACAAAAAACGCGAATACACCACCATTCTACGCGAAAAGTCATCCACATTGGGTGAACATGAAATGCGCACACTGGACGCCAATTGGGAGGCAACCAGAAACACTTTTCTAACTAGTGCTGAAGAATCTGTGGGATATGCGCAAAGCGGTGAGAAACCCTGGATGTCACAAGACACATGGGACAAGGTTGGCAATCGGAAAAAAGCCAAATTGGCAATCATCTCTCAACCCGATGTCAACCAACGAACGCCCGACTTGAGGCAAAACTACCGCGATGCTCATATACAGCTTAAAAAGGCTGTTAGACGCGACAAGAGAAAGGCCATTGAAGATCTGGCAAACAAGGCAGAATCTGCAGCTTACCTTGGGGATAAGGGTTCACTTTTCAAAATCATGAAACAGTTGACGAACAGGAATTTCACCGCCAACCACCTGGTGAGAGATGTCAACGGAACTCTCCTTAATATGAGTGAACACCAGTTGCGACGATGGAAGGAATACTTCTCTGATATTTTAAACATCTTGTCAGATGAAGATATTCCGGAAACAGAACAACTTCCAAACATCCAACCGCAACAATCCTCTATTAGGGACGATCCCCCAGATAAGGAAGAGATAGTTTCCGCCATTCGGTCAATGGCGGGAAGGAAAGCTCCAGGTATAGACGGACTACCAACCGAACTCCTCAAAGCGGACCCGGAAATAACAGCCGATATACTCCTCCCACTCTTCACTAAGGTGTGGAATGAGGGAAGATATCCGACTGAATGGAAAGAGGGCGTCATTGTGAAAATTCCGAAGAAGGGCGACCTTCGGGATTGTGGCAATTGGCGTTGTATATGTCTGCTTACTGCCGTATCAAAAATTATGGCTAAGGTAATTCTCAATAGGATTAGTGATGTCGTCGAGAGCACTCTCGAAGTTTATCAGGCTGGATTCCGTAAAGGGTCGTCTTGTACCGACCACACAAATACCCTACGGATAATATTAGAGCAGTCAGCCGAAATGGGTTCGCCACTACATCTCATGTTTGTGGACTTCGAGAAGGCTTTCGACAGCGTTAAGCGAGATTACATATGGAATGCTTTGCGCAGGAGAGGTATTCCAGATAAGGTCATAGCTATGATTAAAGAATCCTACGAAAATGCAAGGTGTCGCGTCTTGCATAGAGGAGAGCTGTCCGAGAGCTTTCCTGTGCGAACGGGTGTCAGACAAGGCTGCATATTATCACCAGCCCTGTTTCTGGTGGTAATAAATGACATCTTAAAAGCTGCACTGGAAGGTGGGGAAGGTAAAGGTCTTCAATGGAGACTATTTAACATCTTAAGTCACCTTGATTATGCTGATGACGTGTGTTTGCTTGCACATACCCGTTCGGACTTAGAGTCAAATGTTCGCTCGTTACATTCTAAATGCAAAGAGGCGGGACTGAAAATAAATGTGCGTAAAACCAAGTACATGCACATGGGTTCGAACGCAAGCACACCGATTGTTCTTAATGGACAGGATGTGGAAGAGGTGCAAGATTTTTGCTATCTCGGAAGCATTGTCAGCATGGACGGCGGAGCCGAAAAGGATGTTGAAGCTCGGCTAAATAAAGCCCGTCAGGCCTTCGGTATCCTTTCCCCTTTCTGGAGGTTAAGAGAGATCTCCCTTCGCACGAAGCTGCGAGTTTTTGACGCATGCGTCAAATCTGTGTTGTTATATGGTTGTACTACGTGGAAAGTGACCGTTCGACTTACCAAGAAACTACAGACTTTCGTTAACCAATGCCTCCGGCGCTTTTTAGGAATATTCTGGCCAGAAGTAATCTCCAACGACGAACTTTGGAGTACAACTCGCCAGACTAAAATAGGTATTGAGATTCAACGGCGAAAGTGGCAGTGGATCGGTCATACTTTGAGGAAACCAGAGCAAAACATCGCAAAACAGGCTCTGGATTATAACCCTCAAGGAAGACGTCGGGTTGGTCGACCATGTAACACATGGAAGCGAGCAGTTGAGCAGGAGGCCAGAGGAATAAACAAGTCCTGGCAACAGCTTAAGGCCGATGCTCAGGATCGCGCCTTGTGGAAGAGAGTTGTTTCTGTCCTATGCCCCTATAGGGGGTCTTAACAGGAATTTGATTGATTGACGGGTTCAGGGGGAGGCGGGGGGAGCGCATAAGCAAAAAAATACGAATTCAAATATCTCAACCATGGTAACAGCTAGAAAGCTAAAACTCAACACACATATTGTGTTTGTGGGACAACTTTAAAAAATAATTTAATTTTTTTATCCATTGGTGTCCGAAAAGGGGGGGCTAAAAACAAATTGTCGGCCGAATTCTTTTTTCAAATGATTATATCTTCGAAATTACTTATCGTAAAAAATTCATATTTTGGGACCGTCAGTGTGGCATATAGTTCCTTCGGAATCAGCTTAGAGAGTGGTTAATTATTGTAAGGGGGAGGGTCAGGGGGGGTGCAAAGAAAAACACTTAAAAATGAATATCTCATCTCTTAAGCTATGTAATTGAAACTAGAAACGTGTATTAAGCTATACTAGAAAAATACAAAAAAAATATAACATGTTGAAATAATAGTAGTGGGGGGAAATGGGGAGCATTTCAAAAAAGGGTACAGATATCAAATCAAAAATTTGTCAGATTGTAGAACTACATAATGTTTAATTTTATTAAAAATTTTAAGTTGAGAGGTGAAAGGGGAGGGAGGTGATAAGCAAAAATGTCGAAAATTTTGAGTGATTTTTTTAGGACTCTGTTGAAAGATACAAAGTTTAAATTTTGCATGTGAATACGTCTATTTGATGTACAGAGAAACATAATAATAACTTGATCCATAATAGTTATAAACCGACCTCCCCGGACTAACGTGCACAAGGTGTTTCATGTGCATTGAAAAAAACACATAACCTGAAAATTTTTGAGTGAAATTTTAAGGTAGAAACTTGAAAATTTGCAAAATGCATTTAAAAAAAATCCCTAAATATACGAAATATTAACTGGTCGAAAACCTTTAAAACTTCTACCCCCTCCCATACAAAATTATTTTTTCGACCATTTTTAAAAAATCAATTATCACCTAACTTTTAAAAGCTATCAAATTGCAATTTTGCACAAAAACTTACAAAAATAATTGAAATGAAATTACGTTAAAAGTTTTGAAATCGCGCTTGCCCTTCTACCCCCTCCCATACAAAACCATGATTCCGACCAATTTCATTAAATCAACTAATAACCAACAAACTAGAAGTTACGAACTTGAAATTTTATACAAGTACCTCACAAGAGAAGCAAAATAAAACTACATATCAAATTTTACGATTCCCCTACCTTCTCTACCCCTCCCATACAAATGTTCGGTTTCGTGAATGTAAAATACACCGAATTTTATGAAAATTCTATGCAACTTCGTCTATGATACACATTCTATACAGAGAATATTGGACGTGATTCAAGCAATTAATTAAAAAGCTATTAACTTCCACCCACCCTTACTATTACCCCTCCTCCCCTCATAAGAACCCAAACTTGCAGAAACGAATGAAATATTGTTAAATTGACAACAACCCTGCCCAAGAACTCCCTTTCACTTAGCCTTCCCTAACCACTCTAACCTGCATACTTTCCACTCATCCGCAACTTGTCCCAAGAATAATAGTTTCGCCCGACTTGTTGGCAGTTTATTTTATTTGCCTTACCGTTTGTAACGCTAAGGAATAATGCTCGCACAGAGTCGCCACGGCAGAAATATTTGTTGGCGCTCAAAAACCTCGATTCCGACCGTCTGTCCGTCTGCGAACAACATAACTCACGAACGCTTTGGCCTATCGTGCTGACATTTCTTTTATGTCATTTTTACCCTAAAAGAAACTTTAAGTTCGTGAACGGGCCACATCTCCCCACTCAAAAAATTTCATGAAATTTCGAATTTTAAAGAAATTTTTGAAAGAAAATATTTCCGGATTCTACACTGTTACGCTTTATTATTCGTGACGTTTCGGTTTCTCAGCAGAGACCAAAACGTCACGAATAATAAAGCGTAACAGTGAAGAATCCGGAAATCTTTTCTTTCAATTCGAAATCCACTGTGAAAATATTCACAAAATTTATTTTCTCCAAAACTATTTCAGCTATCGACTTAAAAATTAGTTCATAGTATAATGATGTGAATATCATTAACGTTAAAATATTGGCCCGATCCCCTTACTCCTTCTACCCCCTACCATACAAATGCATAATTTTCAAAAATGCATTTATTAGGTTTTCATAGCAACTAGCATAGCTAAAAGAACAATGTGTTGCTGGAATTAATTTTATTATAATTGCAACTAATTTCAAAAAACCTATCAACTTTACCTCACTCCTTGTACTCCCTCCCATACAAATATCACGAAATGTTGAAATTTCAATTAAATTATTTTTGGTGAATGTTTTCACAGTGCATTTCGAATTAAAAGAAAAGATTTTCGGATTCTACACTGTTACGCTTTAGTATTCGTGATGTTTCGTGACAGTTTGATAAAGGTCTCAGCAGAGACCGAAACGTCACGAATAATAAAGCGTAACAGTGAAGAATCCGGAAATCGTTTCGTTTAAATTATTTTTCTTCAAAACCGTCAAAGCTGTCAACTTCAAATTTTGACCAAAGTATACGATTACAAATATTATTGATGTAGAAAAATTTGGCTTTGATTCGAATACTCCTTCTACACCCTCCCATATAATGCACAATTTTGGTAAATGCATTCAATCGATTTTCATTGAATCTAGAAAAGGTACCAACTTAAAATTTTGACAGAATTTGTCTCTTAATAATTACAAAAAATGCTTCACTCCTTCTACATCGTCCCATATAAATTTTTGTATTAGAAATTCAAGAAAAGTATTTCTCTTTGGAGCACATGAGAGCTATCGATATTAAAATTGTAACAAAGCAATGTGATTAGGATGTTGATAAGCAGTTTCAAATTCATCCAATCCAAAACCGACCACTTCCTCTGCCACCTCCCATACAAATGCCTTAATTGCAGGGAAAAATTGTTCAATTTCCTCAAAGATCCTGAAAGATACAAAATTTAAAATTATCATGAAACATTTTGCATACCACGCTCTGTGTCACCCGCAAAAAATGATAAGCCGCCATCTCGGCATCTACCATCTTCGATACAAAAGTCGTTATTCACTCTTCGAAGAATTTGAGATCCGTACGGTGAACTCTTTCCCATTTCACAATTCTGTAATGTTTTTTTATTATGTGATAAAGAGTGTTAAGAATATCAAATGACTGTAAATTTATTGTAATTTGATTTAAAATAACAGTAGGAACTGCATTTTAATTCTATGCAAATTGATCGGGCCTATCCCATAAAGCGGCTCAGAAAAAACTTCGAAGTGGTGAAAAGAAGTGGTGTCTTCAGTTAGGTTCATATAAATCTAAAGGCTTCAGTCTTGTTGGTCAAACCCCTTGGACCATCAACAAGACTCAATTTCAGGTGGCGGCAGCCACCAACCATTGGTTGGATGAGGAGCGAAAAAAGTACTTAATATTTGCATTGCAACCAACATTTTACAGACTACAACAGCCAAACAGCAAACAGACTTTCAGTTCCTAGTGGAAACCGTAAATTTGAATTTTGTGGGCATAGCACTTCTTTTCCTTGACGCACTGTGGCCACTGCTAAGTCTAATATATATTCCAATTAATCACAGCTTCTCCAAAATAAAGACTGTTTGAGGGAAGCGCAGTATCTTTCAAGCAAGAGAATGGGCTGCGTCATCTGAGTTTAGTAGATGCTTCCCGAAGGGATGAGGTTGGCATCCTGCTATTACCAAAAATTGGTATAGTGCATTCTCCGCAATTCTTCTTTTTCAGATCTCAGACTCAACTACGCTTAGTCTTTTCATGTATTGGTTGAAGCGATAGTGACCTCGAAAGAGACCGACTATTACTATCAATTTGTCCTTGCTTAGATTGAAAAACCTGACGATCAGTTTCTGCGTTGCGTTCGCCAAAAATCTATTGGACCTTGTCGGCTAGCCTGATGCAGATTTTAAACTTTCATTACGGTGGAGATCGCATGCGAATTTTGCAACTTTGTGAATTTTGAGGAAGCTCTATACCAGCTTCAACCGGGCATTGAAAGGCCAGAGCTATTATTTAATCTTCCCTAACATGGTCCAGACAACCGCATTGAATCGGCATTGGACGCATTCAGCGGCTCTCCGCTAGATCCAGAGCAAGAAAATTTTTTCTTTCTTTTTTTTTGTGGTATATGCTTTCACTTTTAAACTAGCTAAATACTTCTTCTACTTCTGTTGCAATGGCGCTACAGCCAAAATCAGGTCTTGGCATCCTGAACTTCAGGTTCCTTAACATATTTGTACTCCAGATGAAATCTGAGAGTATAATTGGTTTGCTCTAAAGTTTGTAACGCCAAGAAATACTGCTCCAACAGAGTTGCCAATAGTTTAATAGTAGAATTATTTATTGTCGCTCAAAAACCGGATATCCGTCTGTCCGTTCGCTGTCTAACTTGACATCGCGTTGAGCTACGAATCTCGAATTTTGTACATATTATTTTTGGTTAAAAAATAAGGCCAAGTTTGTGAATGGGCGAAATCGCTCCACTAGTATACAAAATGACTCAATTTCGAAAATCGGCAATAAACGGATTTTTTTGAAAAGTATTAAAGCTACTGATCGGAAATAATCATATTGCATATCATTATTTATTGTGGAAAGGTTGTTAGACCTTCGCAAAACCCTCTATCCACGAATTTTTCATTTTCGTAGATTGAAGTGACCAAGGTATACGCAAGGAGGCAATGTGCTGGAATTATGCGGCGACCGGGATTTGAACTCACGACTTTCGCATTGTAGACTGTAAAAAAATTATTTGAATCTTCCACTTCTTCCACCACCTCCCATATAAATTGCACTTTTTCATGAAACTTTTTCATAAACCAATTTACTCAATACATATAAAATTAATGAAGCTGAAATTATGGATAAAATATTTATTTAGAATTGTTAGTAAGACTGAAAAAAATTAGACTACTAGCCGCACACCTTTTACACCTTCCCATGCAGTATTACACAATTTCATAACTTTACAAAAGGTCGATTTTCTTGAAAAGTAGATTTGAAGCATACTAATTGAATGACGATTATAGTTATTTCTGAAAGAATCTTAAAGAACTCTCCACTCCTTCTACCTCATCCCATACAAACTGCACATTTTTATTAAATCCAATGCGCTAATTTGATCAGTAACTTTTTAATTTTTGAAGCTTAAATTTTGAATAAAACATTTTGCTAGCAACTTTAGCATGATGTGAAAAAATTAGTTCAATGCCGTCACCCCTTTTACCAGTCCTCATACAAAATTTCCTAAAATCAAAAAAATTGCTCTTTTATCTAGAGTATCGCATGATTGGACTTTACCCCCAACCGTAGTCCTTTTATGTTTTTTTTTTATTTATTGCGTAACGGTTGTAAACCCTTCGTACAACACTGCATCTACGAATTTTTCATTTTCGTAAATTGAAGTGACCAAGCAGGCAGCGTGCTGGAATTATACGTCGATCGGGATTTGAAGTAATGACTTTCGCATTGTAGACCAACACGCTTTAAACTAGGTTACACCCAGCAGATAAGCAAGTATTCCCAAAGTAATGGCGGCAGAGTGAGAGCTATTAAGTTCTTTGATGTTGGAACAGCAGACATGCAGAACGCTCAAGATGTGACTGTTGTAAACGAAGTAGAATACAAATTCCTTGCCCAGAATTTGCCTCCAGAGCAGTTTCGCGAGATGATTGGCGAGATCATTAAAATATTGCTTGGGCGAATTAACTGCAAATCGAAGGAACCCTCAAGGAAGATGTCGAAATGGTCGAAGCGAACAATTGAACAGAAGGCCAGAAGGACAAAAGTAGTTCTGGCGAAAACGAAAGTATGGTGCTCTGGATCGCTTCTCCTGAAATGGAATTGCTTCTATCCTATACCGTTAAACAGGGTCTTATTAGGAAATCTATAAATTGAGGTCGGATGAACGCCATAAGATTACACTAACAAGGCAAAGAGAAAAACATGGAGTTCAACTATGATGAGATGTTGGGATGTAATCTTCGATGCTAGAAGATAAAGCCACCCAAACTGCGGCGTAGTTGTGTAGGATCATACCAAAAGTCTGTTAATTATTTGAAAAGAATAGTATTGAAGTATTTTTAATTACTAGTTCAAGTTTATTTTAATTGAAATTATTATTTTTGTTCGCACTGCGGAATTTATTGATTCGGTTTTTGAGCGAATTGTTCAATTAAGGAGTTCGTACCCTAACTTATTTCAGGAATATTAGATCATTGAATATTTCAAATGGTGTAGCCACTTCCGTTTCTCATACCCAAGATTCTAAATTTTTGCGAATGGGTTTACTTAAAAACGGTTTTCAGTAAAGCTTGAAAAAAATCGGGGAAGACGAGTTCTTGCATTTACAGTCTTAACTTTTAAATAACTTCATAATTAAGGGAATAGATACATTTTACCCTCTAATCTCCTTTACAGGCCAATTCAACATTTGAAGAGATGGGAAAACTACGAACACTGGCCGGAGGAATTAACACTGTTCTGATAAAGCTTCGTACAGACGAAAAATTCAAAACAGAACTCTACCGATTATTGGACTTGGTGAAATCGCCCTTAATTCAAATGGCATTTGGCGGTTCGATTGATATAAAAATGATCGAAGAAGTATTCAATCGCATAGTTACGGACGAAGTTATCGCGGACGTCTTTCGCACGGTCTATAACATACTCGAATGTTTCGCAGTCGATCGTTTTGTTCCAGTCGAATCGGAACCAGATCTCGAAAAGAAGGCTTTAGAGCTGAACGGCAAGAAGCTCTTCTACGCTGGTATCTTTTTCAATCGGACATCGGACAAGGATGTCGTCTATAAATTCCGAATGGATGTAGATAATACACCAATAACGAGTGAAAATCGCAATCGTTTCTGGTTTCCGGGACCCGATGCCAGTTTCGAATTGGACATGCGGTATCATCGAGGTTTTATCCAAATCAAGCATGCATTAGATATTGGAATCATCAAGGCTAAAAAACACGCTAAGATATTAGTGGAAGCACCACCTGAATCGGACAGTACGATTACGGACGATGGAGATGATTGGTTTTCCAACGACGATTTCGGTGATGATGAATTCGAGAGTTCAACATTTGCAGTACCAGGATTTGTACCCGATGTAAATAGCACTTCACTTGAGGAAGCCGATGAAACGACACGAAACAATTCGAGTAATATTGATGAAGATGATTTCAAATTCGAAAATAGTGAAACTGAACAGAATAAAACTGAAAATAATTCGAGAAGAAAGCGATCACCTCAACTGGGTGATGGATTATTTAGCTTTCTTTTGGGTGGTGGTGCTACAAAAAAGATTGATGCCGATAAGTTCGATGTAGATGAAATTGTTGTGCATACTAAACAGTATCCATATCCAGAATATACCAAAGACGAGTATGGAGTCGAGTTGTTATTATTTTAAGGAATTAATATTTTTCTTTTATTTTTCAGCTTTAAAAAGGGCTTGTACTTAGCACAATCTGTGCAAATGGCTTTTTTCATTGCACTGATTATTCAGATCGCTACCTGTATCAGGTACAGAATATGGATGAAGGAAAGTCGAAATACTATGGTAATGAAAATTTGATTCATTCATTTCTCTCCAGTTCCGAACTGACTTTATTGAACGGAAAAATAAAACCAATATTTGAAAAATTTTCAGCTAATGCGCACAATGGGATTGAAAGAATCTTCCGAAATCATAACATGGTTGCTCGTGACTTTTATAGAGTTAGCGATAGTTTTCGTCCTTTGCTGCTTCATCTTGTATACAGGTCAAATAATGCAGTATACAGATTTATTTTTCTTGTTCTTATTTTTGGTGTTATTCGGTTTATGCGTAATTTCATTTTGGTAGGTTACAACTTATGCATTCTAAGCGTTCTTATAAATTGTTTTCTCTATTTCTATTCCAGTTATATGTGTTCGACGTTCTTCAGTTCCGCTAGTATTGGATCGGTAGCTTCCGCAATCCTTTTCTTGATTACATTTATGCCGTACATCATTATAATATCACTGGGGACAACACTATCCGGATTTTTCCGATTCCTCACGAATCTGTCCTTCTCGACGGCTTTTTGCTATGCTTGGAACGTTATTATGCGACTAGAGCTTCAGGATAAAGGAATGTCGTTGGGCGGAGGTTCGGATAGCGATTTCCGCTACGCTGTATTCATGATGTTCCTAGATATGGTGATCTACGCCGTTATTGGATTTATAATTGAAAGGATCAAAGATGGTAAAAACGAACAATAAGTCTAGTTTTATCAAAATTATGCAATCATTCTCCGTTTCATAGACGAATTCAAATTTCATAAGGTCGAACGTGATGATTTGGAGGCAAATATTGGTTGTATTCTGCAGAATGTTTCGAAAGTTTATCCGCCGACTAAAGTGGCTGTGAGTAACGTTTCACTGGTATTTCCCAAAGACAATGTAACATGCCTACTGGGACGAAATGGAGCCGGCAAAAGTACGATAATGTACGGTATATCGATATTTTTGAGATCTAAAGTTTAATATTCCAAACTTTTTTGCAGCAAAATGTTAACAGGTCAGATCAAACCAACTAGTGGTCATATAGCTCTGTCGCAATCGTTATGTGATGGTCTCAAAATGGATCAAATTGGGCTTTGCTCACAGGATAATGTTCTTATTCCACATTTAACGGCACGCGAACACTTAGAGATGTATGCAAGAATTAAGCTGGAAGGAGGTTTCGAATTGGAAGTGGCGCGAACTATGAAGAGTTTGAATTTCGGAAAATATGAAAATTATGAAGCTTGTAAATTATCCGGCGGATATCAGAGACGTCTTTGTGTGGCGATTGCTTTTATCGGTGAGTGAATTTTCTTTAATATTAACCAACAAGTTTTTTTTTTTATGTTATATTAAGCTAACCTTTTTGTAATGGACCACAGCTCCGGTGTGATGGAAAGGGTTTAGATTCTAAGGATTGTGGAGATGAAGAAAGAAATTACTGTGAATACTAGTGTTGAATTGCTACCGAGATATGTAACGAAATTCATTTTCGAACAATTTGAGAGCGCAACCGAAGATAGGGTGAAGAGAATACGTATACCGTAGCCCAAAACGGTCTTCGGCCTCCTGGATCCTTAACATTTCTATTTGTTGTCAGCGATCGCCGCCTGCGTAACAGTCGCAATAATAAGCGACAATCTGTTTTAGTTAATAACAAATGGTACTGTTAATCTGCTTAGTTGAATGTCTCTTCGTACACAACGTTTTGTGTTTCGTTGGAATCAGAAGTATAAATTATTAAATTAGAAGAATCATTAACTCGTGAGCATGCTACATATATTTGCCCATGCGTAAAACAATATTTATTTAAATTTACGCCTACTTTACCAAAGGTTGGCCCTTGTGATTTGTTAATTGTCTTGACAATGGGAAATCATAGGCGTTTAAATTGGAAGGAATGATTGCTAGATATAATCCATATTTGTTGATTAAGATATTTCCTTTGTATTAGCCAATATTGTGTCAATGTTCTAAGAATTTCGAGTTTTCCTGCACTTCAAATCGTAATAGTTTGATCGATATAGGACGGGACCATTTCACATTGTTGTCCGGATCGAGGACAACTTATCTCAAAATTGTGATATTCATTGTGCCATAGAAACAAAAAAATATTTTGTGTAATGTAAAATGGCTTTTCAGTTGGGAAGTGCTAAAAAGGGTTGGGAACTCAATTAATTCTGAATCTCATAACCCCAGTTATAATTAAGATGTCAGATGTCCAAGAAAATGGTCCATGAAATTGAAAAAAAAAATACATTTTTCTGGGAGGTGTAAGGAAAGGGAGAGAAATTTTTTTATTATCATATTGTCGTGAAATGAGGTGGTCAGACGTGCGACATGCATTCAGGACTACTCTTTGGCACGTGTTAATCAAATAAGTGCCACACCATCCGCCAAGGTTTCATTCCACATTGGCGCCTCATACGTTTCACATGCAACGAATAGTCCGGCATGTATGATTCGTATCGATCGTCTGGTAACACCCCACTCGTGTCGTAGAACCTTACAGATCTGTCCCACACTAGCAAGGAGCCGTCTCTAGAGCTCTCGCAGGTGTAGTTTGAATCTCAAGGTATTTGACGCTAGTATTTGGCTCCTCTCTCCCTCTTCTAACTTTATCTAAGGATAACGAGAGTGCGATAATGAGCCTTTCAGTATCATTGTCATCATCTTTCCGTTCTATAATCCCACTCCAACTTTAAGGTCCCAATCTCGAACGGTTGACAACAGAGACATCAGCTCAGTTCTGGAGTTGCCCTCTACTAGTTTAAGCAAGTCGTCGGTATACGCCGTAACACTGCATGAATACGCATAATAAATCACTAGATTCCATATGAGTGCACCACTGCAGGATTGTTGTAGACAGCCGCGCTTCACGACCTTCCAAACAGCGTCACGCAAAAGCTTTACGTGTACCAACCTGTCAGAGAAGTAGCTCTACCAGAGGTCTACTTTTCGACAGGCTCGTAGCATGTCATGCTCTACATCACAATTTAAATAGTGAAATGCGTCCTTCAAATCCAGAAAGATTCCTTGTAACGGTATCTTTTACGTGTATCCATGCGTCTTCCCAAATACCAGATAAGTCATTTTCTCCTCCAATCTCTGGATCATAATTCTCTCCAGGACATTTTCAAGGTCTAGGAGATGTAATATGCCCCTCAGTTCAGGACCAGGGAAGAATTCATCCAATAGTGCTTTTACTCACTCATGTTGACATCATTTTTCCTGCAACATTTATGCCAGACATTTCCGGCCCCTATCATTTTCCTCTCCAAATCTTATAGACCTGACCGCAGGGATCCCATCCGTGCCCTGTATCTGTTGAAATCCTGCGACCATATACGGCAGGTACGAACCAAGCTCTTTCGTAAACCTTTTTTTTTTTACAGCACCGAGTATAACTTAGGGGGTCAACCTTTAATGCAATGCACAGTTATGTCGGTATAGGAAGTGGAAGAAGAGGTATTAAGGTGGAAAGAGACGAAAATGACGGTGGACATTGTTCTTGAAACACCACAGGCTGTACTTGCTGGGAAACAAACTAGCTGGCAAATCGTTCCAAAGTCTTGACGCTCGGGAAATGAATGACTGCCTAAATTTCACTGTACGAGAAGGCAAGGGTTTGACCGTGTACTCGTATGCGCATTCAGCTTGGCGAGTATTCCGGGGAAAAGTGTGCAGTGGAGGAATGAGTGCGCTTAGTTCCGTACTGCATTTACCGTGGAAATATCGATAGTAAATGCTGAGTACTCCGACATTTCTGCGATGCTCAAGAGAATCTATAGAAGACGTGATGGTTACGTCTCCAATCAGTCGGAACGCATGTTTTTGAATACGATCGAGCAACGCGAGGTGTGTTTTGGGTGCCCCAGCCCAAAAATGCGAGTTATACTCTAAACGTGGTCTAATGTGGGCCTTATAAATGGTTGCTATGTCGATGGGTGTGAAACATTTTTTTCCATTTTCGGAGAACACCTAGACGTTTAGAGGCGTCAAGGGCAATATCAAAGATGTGCTGGGCCCAATTCAGGTGGTCACTAATTTTGACGTCTAACAGTGTGAAATTCTCCGAAGTGGTAAGCCGTGCACCATCAAAAGTTATATTGTGAGACAACACTGAAGCATCCCGTTTGAGGGATAGATGACAGGCCTGTGTTTTGGATGCGTTGAACTCTACTCTGTTTTTCCTGCCCCATTCCAGGATTAATTTGAGATCCGAGTTCAGCGAATTGAATATGTCCCTGCGATTGGAAGCAATAGAATGAATGTTTGATTCCGCAGCGGAATTAAATTCATAGATGTTGTCTAAAGTACTGTCATCTGCAAAACTATGGATTGGATTGAGAATGGACGGCAGAAGGTCGTTTATGAAAACTAAGAAAAGAGTTGAAGATAAAACAGAACCTTGTGGGACGCCGGAATGAATTGGGTAGGAGGAAGAAGTAACGCCATCTAATACTACTCGAATAGTACGTTCAGAAAGATAGCTCTCAATCCATTGAACAAGGGTATCATTAAGGCCGATGGCCCTAAGCTTAACTAAGAGACATTCATGCCAAACTCTGTCAAAAGCTTTTGCAATGTCAAGTGCGAGGACTTGACCTTCACCATATTTATGAAAGCATGAGTTCCAACGTTCTGTCAAGTAGACTAAAAGATCATCCGTCGACCGTCCAGAACGGAACCCATACTGACGATCATGGAGGAGCTGTTTATCCTCCAGATATTTGACGATTTTACGATTGACAGCAGTTTCCATTACTTTCGAGAGTATTGAAGTAATGGCTATTGAGCGGTAGTTGGCGGGGTTCGCTTAGCTTCCTTTCTTGGGAATGGGCTGAACATTCGCAACTTTCCACATACGCAGAAAGCACTCAGAAAAGTAAGAAAGATAGAAAAGATTGCGAAGAGGTTTAGCTAAAAAAGAGGCGTACTTTTTAAGGGTAATGGGAGGAATACCGTCCGGACCAGCGGATTTGTGAATATTGAGCTCTGTAAGGATCCGAGAAATAAGTCTCGTGCGAAAATGCAGTGCCGGTAGTGAGAAACCAGAAGGAATTGCAGCGGGAGGCGATTGGTTTGATGGTGGAAGGTGAGAGTTTCTTGCGAAACTTGCTGCTAGTAAGTTGGCTTTTTTGCTAGGATCAACCACGGTACGGTCGCCAACAGCTAGAAGTGGTATAGAAGAAGAAATGAAATTGTTGTTGACCGTTTTGACAAATGACCAGTAAGACCTCGAGCCTTTAGAGCACTGGAGGATCTTCCGTCGAAGTTTCTGGTTATGCTCAAATTTAACACGATTGAGTATGGATTTGCAGGCATTTCTTGACGCATTGAAAAGCTCTCTGTTGGCAGGTGTTCTATTGCCTCTAAATGTTTGAAATGCTTATTCCTTGGTCTGAATTGCAATGAGACATTCTTTGTTGAACCAAGAGTCCTTCGACGGCCTGACTTTTATGACTAGAAGGTATGTAGAGCTTCATACCCTTCAGGATAATCTCAGTGACAATTCTACAAGCTTCATCGCAGTCATTGGAATCGAAGCACAACTTCCAATTAAAGGCATTGAAGAAGCTATTTAGCGCCCCCCAATTGGCTCTTTTGAAATGCCAAATATTTCTTCGAGGTGCCTTGACTGTCAGCGGTGTAGTTGCTGCAACCTGCAATATACTCTAGCCAGGTAGGCTCGACCAAAGAGTTCCCTTACTCCTCATACCCTCCTTCCCCTCATTCCTCCACCCACTCATCAGATGCTCGAGCCTGATGCACTGAATATTGTGCTCACGAACCACTACGGCAGCTCTCTTGCTTTTGAAGTCTACCGAACCAAAAAGTTGAAAAATATGCAAAATGCTAATAACGTAATATGTAACGTATCCAATTTGTTGATTTATAATGGATTGTGAGGTCTCTGTTAGTACTGATACCATCGATCGGTATGTTACTGCATTTTTTTATAATTTAAAACTAATACAGCATCGCTTAAGTACTGAAATTTAAAACTTTATTTACTAGAAAGGCTGAAGCATTCTTACAGTGCCGATAAAATTTAAGGTTTCGGTACTATTTTACTTTGAATAATGAGTTCTCATTCAATATTATATGTAGCAGTAGTGACACAAGACTTATAGAAGATACAAAATTCATAATATTCAGTACTGGATCAGTATTGGAGCATTATTTGAACAGAAAACTAGGGTTTCTATTTTCAGTATTCACTTAGTACTCCCGCTGTATTAATATTAAAAAAAAATTGTTCACATTTAGTCCCTTAAAAATCCGGAAGCTGTACAGACGTATACGCGGATACGGGCCAAACTAAAAAACAAGAAAGTACATAGTAATCACATACGATCACTCTAAAATCTGAAAAAAATCCTACATACTCCTGCACTTAAATTTTCCCTTATATGCTTTGCAGACCATTAAATTCAGTATCCTAATCTCCTCAACCACATAATGGATAGATGGCTGCCTCGTGAACGTATGTTCGTTGGTTCAAATCCGATATTTCATTGCGGATCACTAGACTTTCTTTGTGCAAATATGGAAAAGGGAAAATTCTAAAAGTTTTTATTTTTGGAACACCTAGAACCTTTGGGACTGGGGTACAATGATGCTCGAGTATGAACGAGATTAATTGCAAGACACGACGCACTGATTATCATATCAGTTTCACATCAATGACTTTAATGTGGTAATACACATACGAGGCTTAAACACAGGACATATTTTGGATCAAATAGAAAATGGCATGGCATTAATCTTGACATCATTCCATCGAAAATTCATTGAAGCAAGAAAACTTTGTTTTTGACTTCTCTATAACTTTGCCGTACATCATACGAGGGTAGGTCAAAGATTTCGCTGAATTTCAGGGAAGAGGGTAAAATTAAACAAGTTATTATTTTTTCTTTTCAATACATTCTCCCTTAAGCCTAATACATTTATTACATCTCTCGAAAAGTTAAAAAAAAACATGTTTTATCAAGGCCTTCAAAATAGGCTGAAATTGCCGACTTTACCTCTTCATCGTTAGTAAATTTTCTTCCCCGAAGTTCTTTCTTCAGTTTTCTTTCGACAAATAGTATTCGCAAGGGGCCAGATCTGGACTGTAAGGGGGGTGGTTTATAATTCCGTAGCCGCATTCCTGTAGAACAGCTATTGCAACGTGACTTTTGTGAACAGGTGCGTTGTCGTGCAAAAGCAGCACACCTCGAGTCCACTTTCCTCTTCTTCTTTTCTTTGATGGCATTCTTTAATTTTTTGTAGCATAGTCACATAGTAGCTCTTTGGCACTACAGTTCAGATCGGACCTTGGTCTCCTGACATTCAGGTTCCTTAACATTTTTTAGTACTTATTGTGGAAGTGTTGTTAGCCCTTTCTCACAACCCTCTTCCTACGAATTTTTAGTTTTCGTAGATTGAGGTGACCAAGGTGTATCGAAGCAGGCAATGTGCTGGAATATTGCATCGACCGGGAGTTGAACTCACGACCTTCGAATAACAAGACCAGATAATTGTGGAGTATATTCAAATTGATTGTATCTGATACTTCAATCATTTTTGTGATTTGTTTCTTCTTTAAACGAACAGCTTCGAGAACAAGTTTCTCCACTTTTTCGACGATTTTGGAGGAATTGGCATCAATCCGCTGGCGCGAGTATTTACCATCTCCAATCGACTCCCTGCATTGCCGCCTGAATAAACTGTCCCACTTATAAATCATTATTTTTCCAGGGCAAGAGTCTCCGTAAACAGATGAAATTTTTCCTAAAATGATTTGTGGCGTTTTTGCTTGCTTGGTAAGGAACTTTATGACGACGCGAAACTCAATTTTGTCCATAGTTAGTAGCGTTTTCTTTCCGATTGTCTTGTTGATTTGGCGTTAACTAAAATATTAGTGATTCGATTTGACAGGAACTTTGTATTTATACATATTGTTGCGAGCTAGGGGTTCGCCGGATTTCAAGTAAAACACAAATTCGCTCAAAAATAAGTGATAATTTATTTATTCGCACTTTTAACTTAATTCGCCTATTTGGCACCACCGCCGCGTTTCGCTTTATTATACCGGTTCGCGTTCTCCCACAGATGTCGCTGATTGACTGCCTTGCCGTCTAACAGCTTCGTGCTTTTATACTAATTTGCCCCAGTTCTCGAAGCTTCCGTCAGGTGTCGTTGGTTGTGTCTCGACTATTCTAGAACTTTAATTGCCTACATTTTGGAGTATACAGTTCCGTCGGGTGTTTACTTGAATGTTCTAGATGGCGTTTTACATATTCGGGGATACTGTTCTTGTATATTCCAGAAACGTCAATTACGTGGTTGCCAGATCTATAACAATATATTGAGTGTTAGAATACCTCCATGTAAAAATATTTCCCCTCTATCTCTTCCATCCCCTTCATTCCGCGAAATTTTTGACCTCCTCCCGTGTTGCAATCAGGTAAAAAATTTAATTTTAGGACAGTCACTTCCAAAACTATAGGGTTCTGTCCACCGAGGAACTGGATTTTTGGATATCACTTATCTTGTTGAGGCTTACTGAAATTGTCGTCTAGTCACATGTGAGAGACAAAAGTGATATTCACCGCCAAAAATTCTTTTCATGTCACTAATCTTTCTCCTTCCTACTGGGCAATACATTCAAAAATGAATCACTAATTTCAAATTTAAATAAAAAAATTTTTTTTTTGTACTACACAAACTTATGCAGAGGAAGTTTGTGTGGTCCGAACAAAGCAAATCCTTTAGCATGAGCCAGCTGGTTTCATTTACACAAAACCTACAATCATCGTTATCGGTCTTCCATATGAAAAATATAATGTTCCTGCTTCGATTTCATCCAGTGAGTCCGAAAATCCTATCTTTATCACAGCATTGTGCCATACACCGTCATGTAAAATACACCCGACAAATGAATATTTTTCTTCCACCGTTCGGTGAGAGTGGTTAAAATCGGGTTTCATCTAAATTGTGATTTTAAAGACGATACAGCTACTTTTGCATAAGCCATTACCTTCGAATAATAGATTATAGCATATATATTGAAGTGCGTTAGGAGTCGCTGGATTTCAAGTAAAAATATAACTAGTTCACTTTAATTTTAAATAACCACCATTAATCACTTTTACACGTTTTCGCTCTCAATATGTCGCAAAGTAAACGCGACATATTGAGACTCTTCGTACCAATCGTGCTATTGATCATACAACTTAATCGCCTACTAAATTCCGACTGACTCACAATATGTTGCCTCAACCCTCCTACTAATCGAACGCCGTTGATCACACGACTCGATCGGCTTTTGAATCTCGACTGACTCACAATATATCGCCACAACCAACCTCGGCACTAATCGCGCTCTGTCGATCACACGACTTGATCGGTTTCCCAATCCTGACTGACCCACCTCACAAACGTTTGTCTTTTTTATTTCGTTCTGTTCGGCCATTTTTCGGCCTTCTATGCTGTTTCTAAGTACGCGCGAGCAGTTCGCGATGAATGGCTGATGTCGACATGTAACAATATACCGGTAAATGACAAAATGTTTCGAATAACACGTCATAATTGATATCTTTTCACTTTTTAAACCACTAGCGAAAACTAATTTATCACACCCAGACAATTTCGAAAAACAAAAAGATCTTAGAACAATGTAATATCGAATTCAATAATTTCTTTCAGGCTCACCAAATCTCGTTATATTGGACGAACCGTGCAGTGGTGTTGATACAAAAGCTCGACGAAATGTCTGGGAATTGGTCGAAACATTGCGTAAAGGACGAGCTGTAGTACTAGCAACGCACTATCTCGACGAAGCAGAATATCTCGGCGATTCAGTTTTGATTATGAATCAAGGACGTATCATAGCTGAACATAGTCCGGAAAGCTTAAAAAAACTCTTCACAACTACTTTCGAGCTATCAATAGAATGCGAAGATGACCATAGCAATCAAATAGTCGAAAATATTCAAACTGATCTCATTAAATACATTGAAAATCCAACAATCACTCAGAAGCCTGAAACGAAAATCCTTGAAGTTAAAGTTCCGTACGTAGCATCGAACGGCGAACCAAATCGGTAAGTTAGTAAAGAATTCTATTGTAATTTCTAAATTAATTTGTATACCCTTTTTACAGATGCTCAGAGCTGATCGAACACCTCGAGGATATGCAGGCAAAAAATAAAATTCGTGACATATCGATATCGAGTAAGAATCTCGAGGAAGTCTTCAACAGTCTGAATAAAGAGAAGGAATTGATGAACGGCGAATTAGACGATAAGTACGAGAAAATCGATCTAAGTAAAAACGATCATGCTATTCGCGATCATCTGCCTCAAATCGAAATCGTACAGAATTTACTTTGGAAGCGGTTGTTGCATTTCCGCCGAAACTACCGCATGCTTATATGCATTCTTATTCTGCCGATTATTTTCGAAATAATTGCAATGGGATTCTTGCAAATACGTCCCGAAGGTGAACACGATAAAATACTCGAGTTGTCGAAAACTCTTCTCTATCCCGACAGTTGGGAATTTTTATCGCACGAAAAGAGCAATCGATATGGAGAGGAAACATTCGAAAAATTGAAAAACGATTGCGAAAAGTGTAAATATTTTAATAATTCCGAAAAGGCGTATTGGTGGCTGCTGGAATCGTTTGAAGCATTCGAAATGTCCCGCTTTGGCGGATTGTCGTTTAATGATTCGCGCGGTATGGTCTGGTACAATAATAAAGGATATCACTCGATGATGGCGTGGTTGAACGATTTGAATTCGCACATGTTTAAGGCGGAAATGAACGATTCCGGGTATAGTATAACAGCTTATAACCACCCGCTGCAGCTGGGACAGACCGAATTGAGTCGGTCTTCGATGTGAGTTTATCTCGCGATTAAAGTTCAGATCGGTTATAATTCAATTATTTTTCAGTCTCCAACAGGTTGCTGATTCTGGAATCTCGCTAATTGTCCTGATCGCCTTCAGCTTAGTGGTAGCTGGTGGTTCTGTTTATATCGTAAACGAGCGAGCGAACGGCGAAAAATTGCAGCAAATGCTGTGCGGTGTAAAAGTTGAAACATATTGGGGAGTAGCTCTACTGTGGGATATGATTGTAAGATAATTAACTGATTTCAAGAAGCAGTATTCAATTCCAGGTCATTTTCAGATATATCTGTTGGCAATGCTTTTATGTGTTATAATTTTTGAAATTTTCGCCATTCCTACGTATGTTGCGAAATCAAATTTGGATGGAATTTGCTTGCTGCTATTTCTCTATGGGTAGGACACCTAAGAATATCAATTCCAGAAAAACTTAACAGCTTTTTCATCTCATAGATTCGCCTCAATTCCGGCCGTTCATGTCTTCGAGAAAGTCTTTTCTGAAGCAAGTTTCGCGAACATGACAATATTCTGCCTGAATGTTGTAATAGCCCTTACGACTACAACTGTGATAATTTTATTTGATGTTCTTGGCGAAACGGACGAAGAGGAGAGTTGGCGCAACTTTTTGAATCGGGCATTCTTGATATTCCCACAACATGCATTATCCGATGGTTTGATTACGATTTGTAAAAATTTCATTGTCGTAAGTTAAATTTAATTGAAAATGCTTATTTTTTTTTAACAAAATCAATTTCTTTTCCAGTCCGAATTATTCTCTAGATTTTACATAAATACCTACAAATCGCCAATTTCAAGTGATCTGCTGCGTCCGCATTATACAGCACTTTTTATATTGGGAATTTTTTTCATGGCTGTGAACTATGGCATTGAAAGTGGTCATCTAAGAGCGATATACAAAAGAGTTTTTAAGAAGAACAACAACAATCACGAGCTGCAGATTATCTCTATACAGAATTCTTTAAAACGGGACGACAAGTATAGTCCTTATTCCGATAATTATGCTCTAAAAGTTGAAAATCTCTACAAAGTCTACGGAAATAAAGACTATGCTGTCAAAGATGTTTCGTTCCGTGTTAAGACTGGGGAATGTTTCGGTCTACTCGGTAATAATGGTGCTGGAAAATCAACAATATTTAATATTTTATCGGGACAAATGAATCCGACATCGGGAAAAGTTGACTTTTATAATGTAAGTATGGGTTTTTATGGTTTAATATTGAAGTGCGCTAGGAGTCGCTGGATTTCAAGTAAAAATAAAACCAGTTCGGTTTTAAATTAAAATAACCACGAAATTTATTTATCACTTCACTTAAATTACTTTAACACTTTTCGTTCGCAATATCGCCTAAATATTCGTGCTGTCGATCACACGACTTAATGGGGTCTTCGACTTCGACTCTTTCGCTTTCGAATTTCGACTGACCCTTTCGCTTTCCAATCTCCGACTGACGCTCGCCTTTTTATATCGTTCTTGTCGGCCGCTGCCGGCCCTCCATGCCGCTTCCATCAATCATTTCATTCTCAACTTTCTGTCGACGAGTTATTAAATATGTGTGTGTAGTGTGTCCGGAATAGCAGACTGCGAATACTCGATGAACGACTGGGGCCGACATGTAACAACATTAATCGAAATATTAATAGAAATATATTTCATATCTTCAGAAATATGCGCTAACTAATTTTGTTGAGTGCCGCATGCTGATGTAGGCCAGCATCTAATCGTAACAAACAAGTTGTTCTAGTTTATAGATTAACGAGATCCGGGCAACATTTCAGTTATGCACATTCTGCTGATTCTGTCGAAATTCGACGGAATGTAACTCGAATCAATTTTTCGAGTTCCATTATTTTAAACTCGTTTCGAGTTTGTACCCAACCTCAATCAAATTGAAAACGAAAAACATATCACATATTCGTTGCTGGTTTTTCTTGCGTTGAAAATGTGAAAAAAAATATCCGAATAAGAGATATGTAATGGCAAACCGATTTGAAGCTCGAATTATATACTCGATTCGACTGACATGAATTCAGCCCTGTTAATCGAAAGCTCTGTTTCGAGCTGTCAACCGGTAAATACGTAATACCGTGTCAGGACGAGACTAGAAATTTTTTCCCCGAAACGAGATACATAGAACAAATATCATATATTACACATACTATAATACAAATGTTTCATGCTTTATTTCGACTTAAACTAATTTTTCTTTTTCAGAAAAACATATCTTACTGTCCGCAAACCAGTGCCCTGGATCCGCTGCTAACTGTCAAAGAAGTAATACATTTCTACGGAACTTTAAGAAAAATCAAGGATATTCCACGGGTAAGCCCATAATAAAACCATTTAATTTATTTTGTTTTAATTACCAAACAATATATATATATATAAACTCATGTGTGCAATTGGGCAACTAGTCATCGAACTCGTGAATAAAAATTTCAATTTCTATAGATGCTTGCTCATTAATTGATAGAATATTTATCTCAGCACGATTTAACATCAAATAATTTGTATCTTCTGCAAGAAATAGTGATGGATCTTGAGGATATTTTAAGTTTCTAACCTGATGGTGGTATTTGTTATTATAAGAGGATATGTGTGACCTGTAATTCTTATGGCAATTACCTCCACTATAGTCGACCTGGACGAAGTCATGTCATGATCGAAAGCGGTTATTGTACAGTGAATTGTTTTCGTGGTTTCCACGGTAGCGAGCCACAACACTATTATGTCCTTAGACTTATCCTCCGGATCGAATAATTGCTCAGCCTGAAAACTTCAATGTCAATACAAATAATTCAAGAACAATGTGATTACCAGCTCCTTGTCAGTTAAGATGTGACTTAAAGAAGTTTTGCAGCCCATAATGAGTACAGGGAGATGTTGGAGAAAATGGGAGTATTTCTCCGGAAGAAACGAATTCGATTTGCAGATTCCCGTCAAGGCTGGCCTATTGTTCTCATTCCTGAAAAAATGTTTTCCAATTAGCGAAGAACCTTTCAGAGAAATATACTTACGAATCTTTGCCGCCGTACGCCAAAACGCCTAGACAGATATTCTCATTGTAGTCAAAGATACTTTCATCAAAGATCAGAACTGACCGACGATTTCCATCGATGTCTTGAAAATCCACCGGAAAGCATTGTTTGTGATCGCGAAGGAAATGCGATAGAACGGACGTTATGCCAATTGTTTGACTGCATGCACTTACCGGACAATTAATCGGACTTCGCGAAATATTGATCAAGGACTCGACCGACCTGGTACGTTTCTTCGACCCCTCCGCAAGCAGGTTTCGTTCCTCCCCTACAGCGGACTCGTCACTCTCGCTCGTCATCATTTTGAGCTTGACGAGATTCTGGGTGCTAAAGTTGAGCAAACATTCGTTGATTTTATTCGGTTCGATAACCAAATTTGTGAATTTCGTATTCTGCACGAGACACTTCTCCTTGGCCGCGAGGAGTTCCTCTTCTTGCGCGCTGATTCGCTTGAACCGGCAATAGCTCTCCATGTGATCGTACATAGTCGGCTGATTGTATTTTTTACGCGGCGGTCCGGTTCCTTCGGTAAATTCTTGCATCGCATCACAATTTTTACAGGATCGCATTTCTATGAAGAATAAGTTTTGGTTTTTGATTGGCTAAATGGAAACAATTTTTATTATGTAGAAGGATTTTTATTGGTCCGAAAAAATTAAATAATGATAGAGGGGCAAAACAAAAATTAGAAAAATGTTACAGTTCGATAGTTGATTTGATATGTCAGTACAGAGGTCAACTTCGATTTGGAAAGGAAATTTTTATACTCTAGATGAAATCTGAGAGTATATTGTGTTTGCCTTACCGTTTGTAACGCTAAGAAAAAGCGCTCGAACAGAACCGCCAAGGGTACAGAAATATTTGTTGTCGCTCAAAAACCTCGATTCCGAATTGCTGTCTGTCCGTCTGTCTACAGCATTTTTAGCAAAAAAATAACTTTAAGTTCGTGAATGGGCTACATCCCCCCACTCCTTCTATCCCCTCCCTTACAAATTTCATGAAATTTCGAAATAAAATGAAATTGATTTTTCTTTGAAACTATTTAAGCAATCGACTTGAAATTTACGTCAAAGTATTACGATATAGATGTCATTAATATCACGGAATATTGACACGATCCCCTTACTCCTTCTACCTCATCCCATACAAATGGACAATTTTAAAAATTACATATTTTCAATTTTCATTGAAACTTCTACAATGGCGCTACAGCCCAAATGGGACCTTGGCCTCCTGACATTCAGGTTCCTTAACATTTTTCATTACTTATTGTGGAAGGGTTGTTAGCCCTTTGCACAACCCTCTTTCTACGAATTTTTCATTTTCGTAGATTGAGGTGACCAAGGTATACCCAAGTAGGCAATGTGCTGGAATTACATATTGCGTCGACTGGGATTTTAATTCACGACCTTCGCATTACAAGACCAACACAATACCCACTAGGCTATACCCTAGCATTGAAACTAGTAAAGCTGAAAAGACGAAATTTTGTCAGAATTAATTTTACTGTAATTGCAATTTATTTTAGAAATAATTATCAACTTAACCTCACTCCTTCTACCCCCTCCCATACAAATTTCATGATTTTTGGAAATTTAAATTAAATTATTTTTCTTCGAAACTGTTAAAGCTATCAACTTGATATTTTGTATAAAGTATACAAATATAAATATCAATAACAACAAAAAAATTTGTTTTGATCCGTACACTCCTTCTACCCCGTCCCATACAAATGCATAATTTTTGTTGAATGCATTTTATCGATTTCCATTCAAACTATAAAAAGTACAAACTTCATATTTTGCCAGAATTTGTTTCTTAATAATTAAAATAAGTAGTAGATTATAATAAATATAATTATCAGCTCCGCTTCACTCCTTCTACCACCTCCCATACAAATATCTGTATTATAAATTCAAGAAAAGCATTTCTCCTTCAAGTATATGAGAGCTATCGACTTTGAAATTGAATCAAAGCAAAGGTGATAAGGATGATGATAAGCAGTTTCAAAATCATCTTAAACGCTCCACTTCCTCTGCCACCTCCCATACAAATGCCCCAATTTCAGGAAAACTATGACTAATTTCTTTAAAAATAATGAAAACTAAAAACTTTAAATTCAGCAAAAAACAATTTGCATGCTATGTTTGGTGTCATATACGAAAAATACAAACCTCCCCCTCTACTTCTACCACCTCCCATGCAAAAGTGTCTATTCACTATTCGAAAGAATTTGAGATGACATATTTTCCGGTATATTAAACTCATTTCCATCTCATCTATGATTGGGCTTTAAGCCCAATTCTGTTATGTTTTTAGTTTGTTATAATAATTTCATTTTTAGAATTCCTTGAATCTTATGATTTTACGAAGAATCATAGAAGTTAAGGAAGAAACCGTAATGATGGATTTTGTGCTGTATGCAATTTACTAAAGGAATTTAATAGTGATTTCTATTCGGCAAAAAAATGTGACCCGTTTTTGCCCTTCACATTTTTTCTAGCAGTTCCTATGTTCTATTGGAAAAAAAAATTCTGCCCTGCTAGAAAAATGGTTTGCGCACTAGGTAAAACTTGACCTGAAAATGCACATTTCTTGCCCCGAATTTTTCGGCGGTGCAACTCAATTGACCTGTAAAGTACAACAACATGAAAAAAATAAATCATCTGACAACTTCGGTAACAGATTCTAACGGATAGGTCTTACTTAAAAGGACTTAAAACTTTACATGAAGTATGCAATATGAGTGCATACGTAACTTTTCTTAATTTTCCCAAAATCTTCACAGGACCATTTAGAGATAACCAGACAAATTAAAACGCTTTGTTTTGACAGTTTCGAAAGGCAATCAGCTGTTCGGTATAGAGACAACATGATAAAAAAATGCAAAAAACTTGCACTTAAAGTGTTCTATTGGAAATTGACTTGACCGACGGAACTGAGAAAAATGAGTGCAAAACTGCAATAATTTTGCATTTTAAAAGGCAAAAACGGGTCACATTTTTTTGGCGAATAGAAATCACTATAAGTATGGTTAGGTGAATCTTTGCACAGTCTATTTTGAATTTAAAGAACATTTCCGGATTTGTGACCGATCCTTTCCCACTTTCACCTCTGAGTCTCAATACCTATTCTAGTCTGTCCAGTTATACTTCAAAGTTCGAATATTCCTAGAATACGTCGGAGGTATTGGTTCACGAAAGTTTACAGTTTCTTGGTAAGTCGAACTGTAACTTTCCACGCAGTACAACCATATAACAACACAGACTCGACGCATGCGTCAAATACTCGCAACTTCGTGCGAAGAGAGATCTCTTTCAACTTCCAGAAAAGGGGAAAGAATACAATATCCTTTTCGGCTCCGTCATCCATGCTGACACTGCTTTCGAGATAAAAAAAAATTTTGCACCTCTTCCATATCTTATACGTTAAGAACAATCGGTGTGCTTGTGTTCGAACCCATATACATGTTCTTGGTTTTCCGCACATTTATTTTCTGTCCTGCCTAGAGTATATTGGCAGTTATTTCCGGGTATGCTTTGAGGAGCTCAGTCGGTAGTCCATCTATGCCTGGGGCTTTCCTTCCCGTCATTGACCGAATGGTGGAAACTGTCTCTTCTTTATATGGAGGATCATCCCTAACAGAGGATTGCCGTAGTTAGATGTTTGGCCAATTGTTCGGTCTCTGGAATATCGTCCTCTGACAAGAGGACGTTAACATCTCTCACCAGGTGGTTGGTGGTGAAATTCCTGTTCGCCAACTGCTTCATAATTTTAAATAAAGAACTTATATCCCCAAGGTAAACAGCTGATTCTGCTTTATTGGCCAGATCTTCCATGGCTTTTCTCTTGTCGCGTCTAATAGCCTTCTTAAGCTGTATATGAGTATCGCGGTAGTTCCGTCTCAACACGAATTCCTCAAAAATGTTTACAGTAATGCCGTCTGTAGCGCTTACTTTTCACTTTTGGCGCGAAATTTTAAATGTTTCCTAAATTGAAGTTGAATAGATCGTTAAATATTTACTTATAACTAGAAAATTTCTAATTTTTGTTTCATACTACATGAGCATTTCAGATATCAATAAACATTAAATCTTTTTCACATATAAGTTAAATTTTTCATTAAAGGAAAATTGAATTTGCTAGTGTTTACTCACTTTTGGCAGTGACTGTATCTATATATCTGGAATTGAGCCCTAAAATGTACCCATCTACATAATGTGCATAGTTTTTATATGAGGATCCCCTTAAACCCTGTTTCGGAGGTTTAGAGTGTGATATTTTTTGAGACAATTGTCCGTGACCACCCAACTCTGGCCAGCTCAGTCGAAGTTGGGTCGTGTCTTCACACCTCGTAAATTTAAAGAAAATTTTCTCCGGATTGGAGATTGAGAGGGGGACGAAGGAGAAAACCAATTTACCAACCAATTAGTGCTGCACTATCAAGCAACAGTACTCTCAAGAATTATCATCTATATACCATTAACATCACTACAGGCCTGGCCTAGATTAGTGGCTTAGGTTGACTTAACTCCTTGCGTTCTTCCCTGCATGATATAGCTGCTTATAGCGGCGGCGTTCATGGAAGAAAACTGTTGCTGCGGCAGCCAGGAAACAGCTTGGCCAGCCACGCAAGGACCCTTCGAATACGCTGCATACTGACGAGATGTGGATGCTGAAGTGGGCGTTCATGGAAGCATACTGTTACTACGGCGGCCAAGGAAACAGTTTGGCCAGCAACGCTAGAACCCTTTTGATTATAGAAATATTCTTCTGTCTTCCGCCAAATAAAGTAGCCAATATCGCCTTATGCTGCTAATCTAAGCACGGTTTTGTTGCAAGCTATTGAGTCATATAATTAATTTGATTTATCAACCAATCACTAGTATTCGATCAATTGTATTTTTTTTTTTTTTTATTTAGTAAAAGTTGATTTTTGATAAAATTATTATTAATTAATATTATTATTAGTATTCGATTACAATCGTCGAAAGCTACAGTTCAACTGAATCCCAAAAAAAATTTTTATTTTTCTATCCCCTTTTCTTCCCTACTCGATCCAAAAAAAAAAAATTCTCCCAAAAAAAAAAATGTTTACAGTGCGATCGTTACAGCCTGTAAGTTTCTGCAATACTTTCGTATTTCAAAAAATTTAACAAAAAGAACCGCAACTCTGTAGGTCCGAGCACTTATTAGATTACGATTTTTAATACTCTGAGTATATTATTATATTGAATAAAGTATATTGTGTTTGCCTAACCGTTTGGAACGCTAAGAAATAATGATCGCACAGAGTCGCCAAGGGTACAGAAATATTTGTTGTCGCTCAAAAACTTGGACTCCGAGTGATCGTCTGTCTGTCTGTCCGTCTGTCTACAACATAACTCTCGAAAACTTTGACCTAACATATCTTGCTGAAATTTTTTATTTATCATTTTTAGAAAAAAAGTAACTTTAACTATAACTTAACTATAACCTCCTCCCATACGAATTTCATGAAATTTTGAAATTTAAAGAAATTGATTTTTCTCCGAAACCATTTCAGCTATTGGCTTCAAAATTAGGTCATAGTATAACGATGTGAATATCATTGACGCAAAAAAATATTGATCTGATCCTTTTACTACTTCTACCACTTCCCATACAAATGCACAATTTTCAAAAATGCATTTATTCGGTTTTCATTGCAACTAATAAAGCTAAAAGAACCAATTTTTGTCAAAACTCCTTCTACCGCCTCCCATACAATTTTTTGTATTGAAAATTCAAGAAATGTATTTCTCCTTCGAACATATGAACAACAAGGCAATGTGATTAGGATGTTGATAAGCAGATACAAAATCATCCAAAATCTTCCACTCTTCAAATCTTCTCTGCCACCTCCCATACAAATGCCATAAATTCAGACAAATTTGTTCAAAAATTATGAAAGCTGCAAACTTTAAATTCAGCATGAAACATTTTGTATACTACGTTCGGTGTTGTATAAAAAAATTACAAACCTACTCCCTCTGCTTGTACCACCTCCCGCACAAAAGTCATTATTCCCTATTTGAAAGAATTTGAGATGACATATTTAAGCTCAATCATAATTCTATTATGTTTATTTATTTCATTGTGAATCATTTCCAAATTACAATCATATACATATTGCCATGTTAATTTTGTAAAATACTGAAAGTGAAATTTCTAAAAACTCACGTAGAATGTTCATCTTGAAAAAGTCAGAATATCACTCTGGACTTGCAGGAGCCTTCTCGGAATCATCCCAAAGTTGACATACTGAGTGTACTCCTCTGCTGCTAGTAGGCCCATAGAAGCACATGCAACATCGACATGGAGGGGTGAAACTCTGCATAAAACTGCTCAGCATAAAAATGGATTGTTTGCAGTGGCATAACTTAAGCAATGAGTAGCACTTCCACTACAGCTATTGAGGTACTTCGCGGTCTCGCTCCCATACATCTGAAAATACAAAGGAAAGCTCATAAGACGACATACATACTACTCACCACTGAAGACGGGACAAAATTGCGTGCCCTTGTCTGGAAATTAAAAACGAAGTAGTTCTTGGGATACTATGCATCACAAAATTATTTGTACCGTGGAAAAAAATCTCAATCTTCAAGTTAAGCCATGCATAAAGAGCGCTTAACAGCTTTAGAGAAAAATATGTTTGGAAGGAAAGATAGCGACTAATGTCCTTAAAATACCCAATAACAAAGTTCACGCAATTTATTTAAAGCAAAGGAATTAAAAGCAAAAAACATTTTAACAAAATTATTTGTACCTTTGAAATTTATTCATATTAAGGAAGGTACACTTTATATCGGAATAAAATAAAGTTCGCAGACTGAAATTTGCAAAAGAATATATTGATAAGCCCTTAGATTTCTGGAAAACCATTCTGTGGACAGATAAGTCAGCATTTTCGTTAGATGAATCATATGGCAAAGAATATTATCGTACCACTCCTGCCTTAAGAAAAAAACAACAGCGAACCATTCCGTTTCGCCTGCACAATAGCGGCAAAATAATGGTTTGGGGCTGTATGGCATACAATGGTATAGGAAAACTGGTTGAACTAAAAGGAAAAGTTACCCAGTTTGTTTATTTGGCAACTGTTAATGATAACGCCTTCCAGTCAGCAAAGGCTTTTATTGGGGAGGACTTCACACTGCAGCAAGATAATGCTCCTATCCACAAAGGTCGTCAAATTACTTTATTTTTTAACAAAATTCAACAAGAGCTTCTACCTTGGCCCCCTCAGAGCTCGGATTTGAATGTGATTGAGAACCTTTGGGATTACGTAAAGCAACAATTCAAACATGAAATCGGAACAATGAAAAAATTGAAATTTGGAATAATATTCCCAAGGAAATAACGATGAATTTAGTGGAATCAGTTCCAAGGCGACTGCTGGCAGTAATAAATGCAAAGGTCGCTGGCAGCTCATACTAAATATCGAAAAAGAATGACTTTTTCTTTTCATTTCTGGTATTTTCCAGTATTATTATATGAAGTACATATAATTTTGTGAATAAATTTCAATGGTACAAATAATTTTGTTAAAATGTTTTTTACTTTTAATTCCTTTGCTTTAAATAAATTGCGTTAACTTTATTGTTGGGAATTTTAAGGACATTAGTCGCTTCCTTCCCCTCCAAACATATTTTTGCCTAAAGCTGTAAAGCGCACTTTCAACATGGCTTAACTTGAAGATTGGAATTTTTTTCCATGGTGCAAATAATTTTGTGATGCATAGTACCTTTCTCTGATTCTATGAGAGCAAGTTTCACAAAAGCTGTAATCGTGATCTTACCACATCATCACGACAGAGTATTCAATAGACCCAATCTAAGTAACCTATTAATCATCTGGTACACACATGATTCTAAAACAGAAGAAGAAGAGGTGCTGGAATACGTCCCTGTATCTACCCCAGTATGCATGAGTTCTGTTCCAAGCTGAAATACATGCAATATAACTATGTATTCCGTAGAATATAATCAGGACATTTACATTCTCTTGGACAGAGAGGCGGCATTCCTAGCTTAACAATCTTCTCAAATACCGTCAAAGCTCGTATGGAGTTGCCTTCAGGAACTTATAGAACTGGGGAATAAAAACAGAGTAACTCTTATCTGGATCCCGGGATAGAGTGGCTTTGAGGGTAATGACCAAATTGAAAGGATCCGAAACTTATTTCGCGGATCCTCTTCCCTTTTGCGAGATACCACTCGGCATGGCAAAAATTCGTATATCCAAATTTGGCTGTAAGCACAATGTTCCCTGTACTGAGACTTGGTGCCTAGAAATAAGTATGCTAAGCTTTTCATGCCGAATTCACATTCGGTTAAAACATTTTCTAAACATCTGCAATTAAACAGAAATCAGGCAAGGCTCTTGCTAGGTATCCTAACTGGACACTTCCACATGAAGAAATATCTTCACAAAATTGAACTCTCAGAGAATAATATCTGCAGGTTGTAAGAGGAGGTGGAAACTCCAGTGCATATTCATTGTGAATTTGAACCACTGGTGAACAAAAGACTCCGTCATTTTGGTCAACGATTAATGAACCTAAGTGAATTTTTGACCATTTTTCCACGTGATATCCTAAGCTTTATCAATAGTACGGAACTCGATGAGGAACTCTAAATTATACATACCGGGGGTCATCACAATGGGTCGATTAGTGGCCACAGTGATAGAAGAAACCAAACCTAGCTCTCCGTGAAATCTAATGTAATCTAATCTAATGGGGATTCTAAAACGATTGTTAACGCTCTAACTTAGATGAAAACTTTCGATAATCTTATACCGTATATTAATACAAATAAAATTGGAGTATTTTTTCTCAGAGAAAAAATCTCTCATTGTGCTTAAATATCATTTTCTTTTAGACATTTTTTTCTCTTTGCCGACTGGTATAGTATTGTTACATGCAGACCTGGCAGCTCCACCGCTTGATCTCTGTCGAATAGACAAGAATTATGTAGAACAGTATACTCCACTATTTAGACAGCCACAATTAAAGATCTAGAGCTTTCCAGTATAGTTCACATATACACACCGAAGGAAGCTTCGAGAACACTCAAGATTATGGGAAGAGATGTATAAAAGCACGAAAGCTTTCAGCGAGAGGGTCAGTCATTTTTAGACGCGAACCAGTGAAAGCGATAGAAAAGTACGCGGCGCTATTGCCATATAGTGCGAATTAAGCGGAAAATTGAATTAAAGTGCGAATAAATAATTTATCACTTATTTTTTTAACGAATTGTATTTTTACTTGAGATCCCGGCGAACTCTTAGCTCGCAACAGTATATAGATGAAAAACTCACGCGAAATGTTCATCTAGACAATGATCTAGAAAAGGCCAGAGTATCTCTCTGGACTTGTAGGAGCCTTCTCGGCATGACTGTATAATACCTAATGTGTACAGTGTTTATGTATTTCATTTTGGTTCATTTCTCCCAACGATTTTCATTTATTTATATTCTTTTTCATTGCGCTTTACCTTGTTTAAATAATCAGTGCTATTTATAAACTATTGTTCAAGCAGTGACATAAATCATAATAAATATACTGCTTTTTATGCTCTAGATGAAATCTGAGAGTATTATAAGTTTGCTCTAAAGTCTGTAACGCCAAGAAATAAGGCTCGGAGAAAAAAATGAATGATACAGAAGATAATATTATCACTCAAAAATCTCGAAACCGGATGTCCGTCCGTCCGTCCGTCTGTCCGTCCGTCCGTTCGCTCTCTAGCTTGAGAACGCATTGAGATAGAAAGCTCAAATTTTGTACACGTCGTTTTTGACAAAAAAGTAAGGTCAAGTTCGTGAACGGGCCAAATCGCTCCACCCCTTCTACCCCCTCCCATACAAAATGACACAATTGCGCAATTTGACAATAAACGGATTTGCTCAAAAAGTATAAAAGGTATTGGCTTGAAATTTTAAATATGTTACTTTTATGATAATACCAATCTACTGTAAAAAATTTATGCGTGTCCTCCCCCTTCTTCTACCACCTCCCATACAAACTGTACTTGTCATGAATTACTCTAAGCCAATTTACTCAGTGCGTATAAAATTTACAGGGCTGAAATTGTGCACCAAATATTTATTTAAAATTGTTAGTAAGGCCAAAAAAATTTAGACGATTAGCTTTACTCCTTCTACCCCCTCCCATACAAAATGACACAATTGCGCAATTTGACAATAAACGGATTTGCTTAAAAAGTATAAAAGCAATTGGCCTAAAATTTAGAATATATTACTTTTATGATAATATCAATCTACCGTATAAAAATTATGCGTGTTGTCCCCCTCCTTCTATCACCTCCCATACAAACTGTACTTGTCATGAATTATTCTATGCCAATTTACTCAGTGCGTATAAAATTTAGCGGACTGAAATTGTGCACTAAATATTTATTTAAAATTGTTAGTAAGGCCAAAAAAAATTAGACGATTAGCTTCACCCCTTCTATCCCCTCCCATACAAAATGACACAATTTCGCAATTTGATATTAAATGGATTTACTCGAAAAGTATAAAAGTTATTAATTTGAATTTTGGGATATATTAATTTTATAAAAATTTTAATCTACAATAGAAAAATTATTTGCGTCCCCCCTCTCCTTCCAGCCCCTCCCATACAAACTACACTTTTTCATGAAATGCTCTAAGACGATTTTCTCAGAATATATAACATTTATTGGGGTCATATTTTGTAATAAATACTTAATTAGTATTATCAATAAGATCAGAAAAAAATATTTGATTAGTTTCACTGCTTGCACCCCCTCCCATACAATATGACACAGTTTCACAACTTCACAAAAAATCTATTTTCTTGAAAAGTATGAATGGCACTAGTCTAAAATTTAAGAGATGTAAATTTTATGATATTCTTAGTTATTTCTGAAAAAATCTCTAAAATCCCCCCACTCTTTCTAACACCTCCCATACAAACTCCACATTTTCACTAAATCTAACACACTAATTTTCTCAGTTTCCATTAAATTTTTGGAGTAAGCATTTTGTATAAAACATTTTTGTAGCTACTTTAGCAAGATGGGGAAAAAATTAGTTCCCTTCTAACAATTCCCATACAAAATTTCTTGGGATCACAAAAAATTCTATTTCATCTAGAGTATCGTAAGATTGCGCTTTACGCGGAATCTTAGCCCTGTTATGTTTATTCATAAATTTTTCCGAAACTTTTCCTTATTTAGTGAGGAATTTTATTCCTACAGTAATTTAAATAAATGACATTTTCTAAAATTCCTTGAATTGCGTCTGGTTAATTCTTCGATAAGTAACGAACAACGGAATGTGACAAAATGCGATGCAATTTACACAGTATTCGCTATCATCGCATAAAATGGTTCATAGTGAGATGTATCTTGCATAGAAGTTCGCCAACTTCCAAATTTTACTTCAAAATTGTCAACGTAGTGGAGCTTAATTGATTAAAAATACCATCACCCACCCAAATTATAATTATCTCGAATACTTCATATTTAGTTCTGATTTGTGTTAAAAAAAATTAATTAATTAGCAACAATTCAATTTGATTTTCATTCCAGTTAACTACTAGCGCTCTGAAATCATTCAATCTAGAAGACTACAAGGATGTCCTGGTGAAAAATCTGAGCGGAGGTAATCGTCGAAAACTGAATGTAGCCGTTTCATGTTTCGGTGACACCAACGTTGTCCTAATGGACGAACCTACGAGTGACATGGATCCTGTAACTCGAACGCTAGTCTATCATGCTATCGCCGAACTAATATCGGAACGAAGGTCCGTAGTATTGACCTCGCATACCATATCGGAAATTGATCGGGTTTGCCATCGTATCACTGTACTTAAAGACGGCAAACTGATAACGACTGGTACACCGGAACATCTCAAGGAACAGTTTGGCGGTTATTATAACGTGACAATCTTCTACGACAAGATCGAAGCGTTATCTATGGAACGGGTAAGATTCCATCGGTCTTAATACGCAATAAGATTTAATCGCTTGCGTGTTTTCTTTGTAGGAAATCACTCAGGAATTTTCCCAATGTCACGATCTTCAAGTGCATCCTCATTCAATGAAATTCGTCGTAAAAGTAAAACTGAAGCAAAACGATGTAAGTGTGATTGAACGATAAATAAAAAAGTTCTTGACCGAATCTACTATCTACTATTTAATGTTATTATATTATTATTTATTTAATTTATTATACTGCCATCGTTTTATTGCAGAATCAAAATAACGAGATTGTTGAAGATGATGGCTGTCTATCGCTCAGTGAACTTTTTACGAAGTTGAATCGATTTTGTGAAGAACGATCGATTCAATATACAATTACAAAATGCAAATTGGATAAGGTTTTTGAAAATATCTTGGAATCAAACGATGGGGGCTATGTGCATAAGGGATTCGTTCAGACTGAAACAGTCGCCTGATTGTGATATCAGTTTTTAGGTGAAATTTATAAAATAAATAAAATACGAATAAGAGAAGAAATTATTAAAATTTTTGGGAGGTTTTGATTTTTTTTTTCTAAATTTTAATTATGATAATTTTTATGTTTGTTTTGTTTTTAAAAAAATTCGTTTTTCTGTCCAAAACTTTTGTGGTACTTAGTTCTTGTTAAGTTTTAAGCAAATAAAAATTCATATTATTTAGTGTACTGATTTTCTTTTATTGCTCGTGAGTTGAATTGAAGGAATGATTTCCGGATTTAGCACTGATGTATTTTTTTTTCGTGATGGTTCGGTCTATGCTGAGACTTTTATCAATTTTATTAGTTTCAAAAATAAATTACAGCAAATTACATTCGAAATTGTGAATTAATTATAGCTGAATTTTTCATAAAAATGTACGATTGTCGTTAATATTCAACTGGAATAGGTTGGATTAGCTAGTTCGATTTAAAAATTAGTTTCGTTTACAATTCGATAAAAATCTCTGATCACGAAATACGGTGGGAACATATTTTTTAAAATAAATTAATTACTTCCAATCACTATTTTGGTTTTTCTCAATCGATTTTATTGCCGCATAATGCCTTAGCAATTAAGTAGCTATTATAATTAATATTGATATGAAACACTTGATAATCGTAGGCTAGACAGAAATCTTTAGATTCTGTTTAATTGGTTTGTTTTTAACAATAAAAAATAAAAGTCGAAGGCATGTATCTCGCTGACCATATATTACGTCGATGTCCAAAAATGATATGATGATCATTAATCAATCGCAGCAATAACCTCGACTTTAATTCAAAGAGGTAGAAAATTGTAAAAGAAATGTGTCAACATCTCAGCGAATAAAGAGTTATGCTGCAATAAATCTTTTCCAAATACATTACTGTACTGCACTATAATCACTGTTCCAGCCATAATCTACCTTCTTCGATAATAATTGACATTGATCCGAAACCTCCTAAACTGGAAATGCCCAATATTCAATTTAATAATTTCGGTATGTTTATCACCTTGACATAAATTGAGCTTGTTAGGTGATTGGAATTGAAGCGCATTTTACGAATAATAATACACTTGTTGCTTATCTAAGGGAACCCACTCAACTTTCACATCATCATTATCGTCGTTTTTATCGCACTGAGATAAGCCGACTGCTGTAACTGCGATTATACTATTGTACTTTTAGGATATTTAAGATTAACGTAAAGTATTGTTTCAAAAGCTTCCACACATATAATGCAGGGGCGCGTATGAATGCGGTGTTTAAATAATTTATTGTTAATTTCCGAGAAGTCGATTAAAAAATTACTAATGACTTTTAATTGAATATGTACAAAGAGCAATGTTATCTATATAATCAAAATAACAACAACTATAAGCTAGCTCGTACTATATATCAAATTGTGTTGCATTATTTACGTCGGAGAGCTCGCAATTATGATTAAAAAAATATTAAACAATAATAAGATGTAATATTATCATTGTTCAATAAATTTCATAATAAAAAACTAAATTATGGTTCTTGGTGCCGGTACCTAAGGCCTTTTAAGAGGTTTTTCGCTTAATTCCGCACTTACAACGTTGAAGTAAATTTTTTGAATAGTAACGCATATTCTTCGATTTTCTAACTTTTTCCTTTTAGTGGAATAAATTTTAAATAGTTGCTAGTTAAACGATTTAAAGTTTATTCCACTACAAGAAAAAAATTGGATAATACAAAATGTGAAATTTCAGGTGTAAGCATATCAATACCATATCTTAATTTAGAGCTTAGAAAAATGAACTGCTATTTTTGTGAGAACAACTAATAAGAATCAGAAAAATTAACTAAATATTTGCAAATAATGCGAACACGTTCTTAAGAAAAATGTGAAAAATATTTACATTATACTATTTTGAATAACACCTAAAGCTTTTTTTCAACTAAATATTCATAACAGCGTACATCATGCTGAAATAATTTTCACATCATTCACAAAGAATTCAATTGAAATAATTTATCATTTATACTTATATGTATCTTTTGCCGTTAAATTATTATTACTTTCACTTGTAAAATTATGATTTATGACCACCAATTAAAAAGATATTTCATTTTCATAATTGGCCACGTATTTTTGTAGCAGTTTGGTTCGAACAGAACGAAAAAAAAACTAAAAGCTAAGCTGCTAAACGAATTTATTGATAATTTGCCGGGACAAAGTGGTTTCTATTAACAATATTAACCTATGAAATTATTGCAAACCAGCTTTAAAAAAGTTTTTATCAACATAATTGTTGGCATAATTGTTATTATCATTTAATACCTTGTCGTAAATATTTTCTTAATTGCTCACTTGAAAAGCGTTATCTTGGGTATTTCCAGCCTGATTGCTTATGCAGAGATGTTATTATGACACACTAGCGTGATAATTAATGTTTAAGAAAATAACAGTAAGATTTTATTCATATATATTCAGGGTCGTTAGCGGACATGCCGCCCGGTGCAATTTTCACTTTGCCGCCACAAAAATATATTTATTTATAGAAGTAGACGGCACACTTTTATGTAACCCTTATATGATTTGAAAGTCCTAAGCTTTATAAATAGCATAGGACTAGATAAGGAACCCTAAAACTATTTAGCTTGGGACATTAAAATAGCTCCATCAGAGAATGTAGTAATAGAGATAACCCAACCAATATAATCAAATGAAATGAAAATTGCTTTAGCGGCGAGTCACTTGAACTTTTAATGCAAACGCATTTCCCTGGTTGCTTTGAGCCCCCACCACAAAGTTCATGTGCCGATCGCATTCTAGCTAACTCAGAACTAGTAGATACAGTCGTGACACCAGGAAACATAGGAATGGCGTTCAGTTCCTTCAAACCTTACAAGTCACCAGGGCTGGACGAAGTCTATCCCGCAATGATCCAGAACGCGGATAATACAATAATTCAGTACCTGGTAGACATATATAAAGCATGCATCAGTCTTTGTTACATACCGAAGTTATGGCAAGAGGTAAAGGTAGTTTTCATACCTAAACCAGGTAGAGCCTCCCACAACATCCCGAAGGCTTTTCGACCCATCAGCCTGACTTCGTTCCTTCTTAAAGGCCTAGAAAGACTGGTGGACAGCTACCTACGGGCAAATCTGAACCTCTCGGTTAGATGCCCCCACGAACACGCCTATCTGAAAGGTAGATCTACTGACACCGCCTTGCATGTGACGGTAGCCGCCGTAGAGAAAGCTTTCCATCAAAAAGAGGTTGCACTCGGTGCCTTCCTAGACGTGGAAGGCGCGTTCAACCACGTCAACATTGACGACATACTTGAGGCCTTGCGTAGCCATAGTGTGTCCTGACTGTATGGATAGCAAAGCTTCTTCGTTCGCGGAAAATCGTAGCACGAATGGGTGAAGAGACAAGGAAGGGCTCTGTTCACAAAGGAACGCCACAGGGCGGAATAATATAACCTCTCCTGTGGGTCTTAACAGTGAATGAACCCCTTTCCATCTTAAATCAGAACGGCTACCCCACAATAGCATATGCAGACAATCTTGTTATCATGCTAACTGGTAAGTTTGAGCAAGTTCTAGGAGACCTCATGCAATCCGCTTTACAACTGTTAGATAGCTGGGCACTAGATAAAGGACTTACTATTAACCCACAAAAAACAGAACTGGTCCTCTTCTCCAGAAGAAGAAGACCATATGTTTTCAATCCACCAAACATTCGAGGAATCAATATGGTCCTCTCGAATCAAGTTAAATATTTAGGCCTAATTCTTGATAGCAAATTATCCTGGAAGGCCAATATTCAGGAACGAGCAAAAAAGGCTACAGTAGCCTTCTTCGCTTGCAAGAAGACATTCGGTTTGAGATGGGGCCTTAAGCCGCACCTCATCCACTGGATGTATACCAGTATTGTTAGACCAATTATTTGCTATGGTGCGCTGGTGTGGTGGCCGGCGGTGGTACTAAAAACCAACCTGGCAGCCTTACAGCTGATCCAACGGATGGCATGTCTGTGCATAACAGGTGCCCTTAGAACCACACCGACTGCAGCTCTGGAGGTGATTCTCTCACTACCCCCACTTGATCTTTTTATAAAAGAAGCAGCGGGCCTGGCAGCCATTAGATTAAAAACCACTAAATCGTGGTCAGCGCCACAAATTGGTCATGGACAAATTCTAAGCGTCATTAGAAACGCAAACTCCCTTTTAGACCGCGAGTATGATTGCATGAACCAACCGCAGGTTGAGAAACGGAAGTTTCACATTAAGTTTCCTAAACGAAACGAATGGGCAACAAATACGATACTCAGCACCCGTATAGGTTCTCATCTCTATACGGACGGATCTAAAACTAGCCAGGGGACAGGTGCAGGGATTTATTTCCACGACCTCGACACCCAAACTTCATTTCATCTTCCAGAACACGCGACAGTGTTTCAAGCAGAAGTATTAGCCATTAACGAGTGTGCAAAAATTATTCTTGATAAGCAGAACAGTCTCGGAAATTGTTACATTTTCTCGGACAGCAGGGCTGCACTTCAGGCACTCCAATCCTACAGGACTACATCCAAACTAGTGTCCATCTGTAGACACAATTTAAATCGCCTAGCAGCCATAACGGAAGTTTTTCTAATATGAATACCGGGTCATAGTGACCTGCTAGGTAACGAGGCGGCAGATACGCTTGCACGGCAAGGATCTGCTAAATCAATTCCACTAGGAAGTCAGTCGATGTAGCACCAACAGTACTGAAGACTAGCTTCAAACAGACTATTTTGGATTCTTTTTTGGCGGGGTGGCGGCAGCTGGAAAGCTGTAAAACGGCCAAATCCTTTTGGGAAGAACCGAACAAAAATATTACAGCTCAGCTGTTACAACGTAGTCGCTACAGTATCCGAACTATTGTCGGCCTGACCACAGGCCATTGCTTGCTAAGGCTGCACGCATTTAAGATGCGAATCGCGAGCGACAGCTTGTGCAGAGGTTGCGAGGAAGACGAAGAATCTATCGAACATTATCTTTGTCACTGTCCGCAAATCTCCAACTGTCGTCTCCTTTGTTTAGGCTCTAGATTCTTCTCAGAACTAGACGACCTCAGAGGCGTCCAAAATTCAAGCCTGTTAAGGTTCGCAAACCGAACCAAGTGGTTAGAGCAAGAGGAGTGACTTCCAACTCATAACTATAGGGGGAGTACAATGGGCCCAACTAGATGGCCTCAGTGCTTGTGGTTTTATGCAACCACCCTCCTACAACCTAAACCTAAGCCTATGTGATGCAATAACGGTTACTTACGGGTCCCTTATATAACTAATGTAGAGCATACAGTAAATAATAATTTTTGTGTCTAAAAGCTTTACTAAAACAGTAAATTATATTTCTACATGTATATCTTCAATGGCACTACAGCCCAAACCAGGTTTTGGCCTCCTGACCTTCAGGCTCCTTAACATTTTATTTGGTATTATGAAAGGGTTGTTAGTCCTTCGTACAACCCTCTTGCAAGAAATTTTCATTTTCGCAGTTTGATTTGACCAATACATACCCAAGCTATGTGCAGAAATTTTATGTCCGGGATTTGAACTCCCGACCTTCTCATTATAGATCAACTTGCTACCCACTCACTTGGCTGCACCCTAGCTTTTTTAATTATTATAATCTAGATGAAATCTAAGGGTATTATAAGTTTGCTCTAAAGTTTATAACACCAAGAAATACCGCTCACACAGAGTCGTTAAGGATACAGAAATTTGTTTTCAAAAATCTGAAACCGGATGTCCATCTGTCAGTCCAGAAGGAAGCTCAAATTTCGTATACGTTATTTTTGGTGGAAAAGTAAGGTCAAGCTCGTGAACAATCCAAATCACTCTACCCCTTCTACCTCCTCCCATTCAAAATGACTCAATTACGGAATTCGACATTAATCGGATTTTCTCGAAAAGTATGAAAGATTTTGATCTGAAATTTGGGACGTATTAAATTTATAATTATTTCAATCTACTGATAAAAAAATATTTGCATACCCCACTGCTTCCACCACTTTCCATATAAACTGCACTTTTTCATGAAAAACTATAAACCAATTTACTCAGTACATATAAAATTAATCGAGCTAAAATTATGCACAAAATATTTGTTTAGAATTGTTAGTAAGAACGAAAAATTTTAGAATATTAGCTGCACTCCTTTACCGCATACACCCATACAATATGACCCAATTTTACGACATCACTAAATGTAGATTTTCTTTGGAAGTGTGAATTCTGATCTGCAAGGTAAAATATGTCAATTGAACGATATTTATAGCTTTTTCTGAACAAGTCTGCACAATTTCACTAAATCCAATACACTAATTTGATCAGTAACTACTTAATTTTTAAAGCTTAAATTTTCAATGAAATATTTTGATAGCAACTCTAGCATGAAGTTAAAAAATTAGTTCCCTTCCGTCATCCCTTCTACCACTCCCCATACAAAATTTCGTGATTTAAAAAAAAAAGTTTTCTTTCATGTAGATTAGCACATGATTGGGCTTTAATCCCAATCGTAGTCCAGTTATGTTTATACTCTAGATGAAATCTGAGAGTATATTGTGTTTGCGTTACCGTTTGTAACGCTGCGAAATAATGATTGTACAGAGTCGGCAAGGGTACAGAAATATTTTTTGTCGCTCAAAAACCTCGATTCCGAGTGACCGTCTGTCCTTCAGTCTGTCCGTGTGTCCGTCTGTCTGTCTACAATATAACTCTCGAAAGCTTGGACCTATCGTGCTGAAATTTGTTTTACGTAATTTCTAGCCAAAAAGTAACTTTAAGTTCGTGAACGGGTCACATCCCCCTACTCCTTCTACCCCCTCACATACAAATTTCATGAAATTTCGAAATTTAGAGAAATTGATTTTTATCCGAAACCGTTTCAGCTATTGACTTCATAATTAGGTCATAGTATAATGATAAGAATATCATTAACGTCAAAAAATATTGATCTGATCCCTTTACTCCTTCTACTCCCTCCCGTACAAATGCACAATTTTAAAAAATTAATTTTTTCGGTTTGCACTGCATTGCAACTAGCGAAGCTAAAATAACCAATTTTTGTCATAATTAATTTCATTACATTTGCAACCAATTTTGGAAAAACTATCAACTTTACCTCACATTTTCTACCCCCTCCCATACAAATTTCACGAAATTTCGGAATTTTAACTAAATAATTATTCTCCCAAACTGTCGAAGCTAACAATTTTAAATTATGAGAAAATTATACTTATTAAGGTAAATTTTAGAAATAAAACTTTCTTTCTTTGGTTTTATTTTCTTTAAATTTATTCCTTTCTTTCTGTATTAAATCTGTAATTAAGTTTGTTTATTTGTTACAATATAAATCTAAGTAAAAATAATATACCTTTCGTGCTGCGACGCCGTTCGGGAAGAAATGAGGGAGTTTGGTTAGGAATATTTTGACATTTATTTTAATGCGTTTAATGTGTTTTCGGATAAACTCATTAGACCTAGTGTGTTTAATAATCTTTCGGATAAAGTGCATTATACCTAATTGTTGTGCCAACATTCTCCGTCCCGGTATGACGATTATAAATCGACTTACCATTTATACGTCTGGTTTGTAAACATCTAGAACGGCCAGTTTTACTGCAGGTCTTGTCAAAACTCCGCTTGCTGTTTGCACCACAGCTTGCCGTACTTGACCTGTTCTTCCAGCTGTGGTTTCTAGAATGATCCCTTTTTTCCAAATGTTTCGAGGCTGAGTGTTGTCAACGATTATAACGACATCGCCGACTTTAATCGGTTCTGCTTTGTGGTACCATTTTGTACGACGAGTAAGATCGGGTAGATACTCTTTTATCCATCGCTTCCAGAAGTGATCCGCAAGTTGCTGCGAGATCTTCCAGTTTCTTCGCAAATGTAACGGGTGATCGCTTAATTCGCCTGTTAGTTTCTCACCGTTTGACCGTCCCAGGAGGAAATGGTTAGGCGTAAGTGCTTCGTTTGTATTTGTTTCGAGCGGCATATACGTAAGTGGTCGCGAATTGACAATATTTTCCACTTCAATGAGAAGATTTCTTAATACTTCGTCAGATATCAATCCGGCAGGTAGTATGCATTTCAAAGTCGTTTTCACTGATCTGATCAGACGCTCCCAGCAGCCACCCATGTGAGGAGCTGACGGTGGGTTGAAGTTCCATTTAATATTTGAGCTCGGAAAGGTTCGTTCTTGAATGGTTTCTATGTTCATATTTTCGATCTCGCTTCGCAGTTCTTCATATGCGCCTCGAAAGTTAGTGCCATTGTCACTAAAGATCTCTTGGGGAGTACCTCTGCGAGCGGAAAAGTTACGTATGGCCATTATGCAGGAATCAGTTGTCAATGAGTGCGCGATCTCAATGTGGATAGCCCGGATGGTAAGACATGTAAACAGTACACCCCATCTTTTTTCTGATCGTCTTCCAACTGATACTTTGAATGGCCCGAAGTAGTCCACTCCTACGAAAGTAAATGGCGGCGTGAATGCAGCTAGCCTAGCCGCTGGTAAACCTGACATTTCTGGTGCTATTGGTTTGGCCTTTTGGTTTTTGCACCATTGACAGGATCGTACAAGTGACTTTAAAACACTACGGAGCCTTGGAATGTCGTACCTTTGCCTAACCTCATTAATTACAGTTTCCTGGTTATGGTGATAGAACGATCTATGGTAATGATCAAGGATAAGATGGGTGATCCGATGATTATTCGGGAGTATAATTGGACGTTTAGTATCATAGTCAATTCCAACTGCCGCGTCTATACGACCTCGCACTCTTAATATATTAGACTCATCTAAGTATGGTGATCGGCTGTATATTTTACTTGTCTTCGGAATTAATTTAGCTTTTTCTAGGGACTGATTTCGATTGCTCTCAAGTTTACTTACTTCATCGCTATATTCCTCAGACTGTGCAAGTTTAATCATATAATTTTGCCCTAGTGATAACTCGTCGGCGTTAAGAGGTCCTAGTGATCGCGCTTTCGCGTTGATTGTAGCTCTTAGATTGCGGACGAATCGAAACACGTATGACATACATCTTAACACACGAAGCCATTTCGAAAATCGGTCTAGTTGGACGATGCTAGAGACTGTCTGAACAGTGTGAAGATGGACCGGTCTCATTTCGTCACCTGAGTCGGATGTTTGTATGATGGTGCTAGGCCAGAGATCTTCTGTGTCGTAAAGGAATGATGGCCCCTGAAACCAACGACTACGCTCGTTTATTTCAGGTGTTTTAGACCATTTAGTCGCCTCATCTGCTACGTTTAATTTGCTTGGCACCCATTTCCATTCCTTTACGTCGGTTATTTCCAGTATTTCTGTAATGCGATATGCGACATATTGACGGTATTTTTTGGGATCTGAGGTGATCCAACACAGAACTGTTTTAGAATCAGTCCATATGTAGCGCTTATCGATTGGTAGGGAATGCTCCTCGCCGACGCTTTTTGCTAGACGAGCACCTATTACGGCTGCTTGAAGCTCGAGTCGTGGGATGGAAAGTGGCTTAAGCGGAGCAACCTTTGTTTTGGCGATGATAAGTGAGCATTTTAGATCGTTCTCGCTTTCAATCCTGAGATATGCTGCGGCGGCGTAGGCATCTTCACCAGCATCTACAAATACATGTAGTTGTATTGATGTGTGCTTTGTTGACTCTACACGTGAATAGCATCTCGGAACCCGCAGAGATTGGATTGAAGGGAGAACTCCTAGCCACTTCATCCACTTGCTTTGTAGATTGTTTGTGAGCTCATCATCCCATTCTAGCTGCGATCGCCAGATTTCTTGCAATAGAATTTTGATGTAAACCAAATATGGAGCCAGAAGTCCTAATGGATCGTAAATTGACATTAGAATGCGGAGAACTTCGCGTTTGGTTGGTCGTTCGCTGCCGTTTATGATATCAGAATTGATTTTCGTGAATGCAGAGGAGAATGTTAACGTATCGGAGGATGTACACCACCACATTCCGAGTGTTTTCTCAATTCCATTCTCTTTGTTTATGCTCAGGTTTTTGGATTTTTGCTCGAGATTATCGCCTAGCGCAGCAAGTACTTTGCGTGAATTAGATGCCCAGTTGCGCATTTCAAACCCACCTGCCTGATGAATGTATTTTACCGTTTTGGTCAAGTCAATAGCTTCTTCAATTAAGTCTACACTATCAAGCATGTCGTCGACATAATGGTTGTTAACTATTGATGTTACGGCTCTAGGAAATTGTTCGTCAAACTGTGTGGCGTTCAAATTTTTAACAAATTGGGCAGCGCTGGGTGAGCATGTAGCGCCGAACGTCATGACCTGCATTACATATGTGTCAGGATGTTTGCTTTCAGGACTATCACGCCAAAGAAATCTTTGTGCATTTTGGTCCTCTGGTCTTATTTTTATCTGATGAAACATCTCGCGAATATCACCAGTAACTGCTATTAGACGCTCTCGGAACCTGAACATGACGCCAATCAATGAAGAAAGTTGATCTGGGCCCTTTAAGAGGGCCGAATTCAGTGAAGTTCCATTGGACTTAGCCGCTGCGTCCCATACAACCCTAAATTTTCCTGGTTTATTTGGATTTTTGACTGGAAATATCGGTAGGTACCATATTCGCGGGTGTGGTGTCGCGAGCTCTTCTTTCGTTAACTTTCGAATATAACCCTTCATGATATATTCTTTAATTGTTTAATGCATTTTCATTTGGAGTTCTGCATCATTCTGCATTTGTCGCTCCAAGCAAAGAAAGCGGCGAAATGCCATAGCATAACTATCTGGTAGGTTTATGTTCTCAAACCTCCAAAGGAGACCAGTTTCATATTTACTGTTCTCACGGTGAGTAGAGGACTTCAAAATTTCTAGTGCACGTTTATCATTCCTGGATTCATAGATTTGGTCGGGTACCTTTACGCCTACGCTTTCTAGGGAAAAGAAATATTTTACGAGATCGTGTAAATCCTTTTCGGAGTTACATTCGCACATGTGGAGATTAAAGGTTTCATGCAAACCACTTTCGTCGTTGAATCCATGCATGATCCAACCAAGGCGAGTTTTGGACGCAATAGGTTGGTTCGATTTACCTTATTTAATTTTTAGCGGTGCTCCTAACCTCCAATTGTCAATTCCAAGTAGAATATGAGGAATGACGTTATAATAAGGTTCAAGAGGTATTCCTTTCAAGTGAGCGTACTCCCTACAGGTTTTCTCATCAGGCCATGATTGGATAGGTAGATTCAATTTACTCACGGTCCGAACTTCAGAAAGTTTGTACTTGGGAGTATTTTTATGTGTTCCAGATACCTCCATCGAAACCCTTCTTGATTCGGGCTCGGTTCGTGTATCATCTGCGGTCCACTTAAGACAAAGACTTTGCTTAATTCCACTTAGATTTAAGTCATCAGCGAGTCCATCTTCCATTAATGTCAACGATGAGCCTTCATCAAGGAAGGCGTAAGTTTTTATGGACGTGTCTCTACCGTAGAGCATAATCGGAATTACGCGGAACATGATATTTTGCTTATGAAATGTGTGGCAATTATAATGCGCAGTTGATGTTGGCGTAGGATTCAATGATTCCAATTGAGTGTCGCTTGTGTCCTTGTGTGAATTGTGTAAGAGCTGATGGTGTCGGAACGCACATCCATTCTTACCACAAACACCTTCGACTTTACACTTCCATTGACTATGTTCACTGAGGCACCTTCTGCACAACGCATTTTGCTTGACAGCTTTCCATTTATCGGAAAGGCTATATTGTTTGAACTTTGTACAATCTTCCACTTTGTGAATTCCTCTCAGACATATTGTGCAATCTTTGGGTTTTTTAGCAGTGTGGTTAGATTGCTTCTCGAATGTGTTACTTGCTTTCTCTGAATGAGCATGCAAGTATCCTTTATCCTTCTTTGCAGTCGATCGTTTCTCGGACTTATCTTGGCTAAAATCTGCTAGGTGCGGTGTTACATCACTGGCAGCTTGAGCTAGTTCAAATAGCCAGTTCCCGAATGAGATTACTGACGGAACTGGAATTGTTTTTTTTAACATGGCCCAGTTAAGTCTTATTTGGGCAGGGAGTTTATCTACAAGTTCTTGTAATAGCATTGGATTACTGATGTGAGCTAGAAGCCCAGACGCTTCTATGGTCGAACATAAGTTTTGCACAGAAAGAGCAAATTTAATTAAACTATCCAAATTCTCGGCCTTTGGAGACGTTTGGCTACGAATTTCTTCCAGAAGCGAATTTACAACCACTTCCGGTCTACCATACAACAAACGAAGGGTACTTATGACACTTTTTACATTATTCGGTAAAAGCATTCTACTTCTTACCGATTCTAACGCCCTTCCCTTCAAACACCTTTGAAGTCGAATGAGGTTTTCCTCATCACTATAACCACACATAGAAGTAGTGGCTTCGTAACTGCTAATGAATATTGGCCAGTCAATCGGATTTCCACCAAATATTGGAAGATCCTTTGACACTACATGCCTGGCAGCCAACTGTCTTGCATTTAAAATATTACTTGACTCATTGGCAGGTTCATATTGAGGATATCGCACTTCTTGGGAGTATGCACTTTGGGTTGTACGCGGTTGATTATTTTCAAAGGCATTCACATTATTCGACGCATAACTTATGGATTGAGGATGTCGCACTTCTTGATAATATGCACTTTGGGTTGTATGCGGTTGATTATTTTCAAAGGCATTCACATTATTCGACACATAACTTATAGATTGAGGATGTCGCACTTCTTGATAATATGCACTTTGGGTTGTACGCGGTTGATTATTTTCAAATGCATTCACATTATTCGACACATAACTTATAGATTGAGGATGTCGCACTTCTTGATAATATGCACTTTGATTTGTACGCGGTTGATAATTTATTGGAATAGGATAGTTTTGTGGAAAAGTAGCATTATTGGAGAGATATGTTGGATTATTATATAAATTTTTACCTGTTAGTGGCGCAGCACGAAAGTTCACATTTTCTTTTGCTAAGTTATTTGTGATCTCCGAAACAACGGGGCTTTGGTTTCTGTCATAAATTTCGGCTGGTGTTCGGTGGACTGGTCCGACCGTCTCTGCTGCGTTTACTGGATAGCCAGCCGTTGATGCTACGTTACCCTTTTTTGCAATTACCGGTGGCAGCGACGAAATTTGAGTAGACACCGCAGGCACACCAACAGATGAGGGATGAAATGGTGGTGGTATGAGGCTGCTCGATGGTTGCATCAGCCATTCCCTTGCTGCCTCCGACCTTTCGCCAGTTATTTTCGTATGGCCTCTGTTGCCGGTTTCGCTTGAGTCGACTAGAGGCTCGAGGACTGACGGTAAATGCGATTGCCTGGCACTCCTCGAATTAACTGGTACTGTGCGCACCGTGCTAACTGCTGGATGCGTTGGATTGTTCGATGATTCGCTTAACCATCGTTTCATAGCTTTGGCGTTCTCGTTGCGGTCCATTTCTGAGAGCTCGTCGTCGCTCTCTGCCGTTAATACTTCGTACTTTTTTCTGAGGTATTCCCGGCTCAAGGAAAGCTCTTCTTCCAACTGCCGCAACTTGAGCTGCTTTTTATGAGCGGATTTTCGCGATGATATTGCGGATGCCTTGGACTTATCGTCGTCGGCATTAACATCCTCAACTAATGTCGATGTTGTTATGGACCCATGTGCTCGGCAGCTTGGACAAAGAAATTCTTTGTCCGCGATCGAGGATCCTACGCCAACACAATCGAAGTGTTGCCAAAGATTACACTCGTCGCACTGTACCATTTCGCTGGTATCTGGTCGTTGGCAGATTTGGCAGCTGCCCGATGTTGAGGGATTTCGTTGCCTAGCGTTTGAATCGTCTTCGGCCGGTCCAGACATCTTTTTGGCAGAATAAATTTAAAGCAATATTAAGGTAAATTTTAGAAATAAAACTTTCTTTCTTTGGTTTTATTTTCTTTAAATTTATTCCTTTCTTTCTGTATTAAATCTGTAATTAAGTTTGTTTATTTGTTACAATATAAATCTAAGTAAAAATAATATACCTTTCGTGCTGCGACGCCGTTCGGGAAGAAATGAGGGAGTTTGGTTAGGAATATTTTGACATTTATTTTAATGCGTTTAATGTGTTTTCGGATAAACTCATTAGACCTAGTGTGTTTAATAATCTTTCGGATAAAGTGCATTATACCTAATTGTTGTGCCAACAATACTATTATAAATATCATTGATGTCGAAAAATTTGGTTTTGATTCGAATACTCCTCCTACCCACTCTCATACATATGCACATGTTGGTAAATGCATTTAATCGATTTTCATAGAAACTAGAAAAAGTACAAACTTGAAATTTGGCTACAATTTGTCCCTTAATAATTGCAATAAATAATAAAAAAATATGAACTTTGCTTCACGCCTTCTACCACCTCCCATACAAATTTTTGTATTGAAAATTCAAGAAAGTATTTCTCCTTCGAACATATGAGTAACAATGCAATATAATTAGGATGTTAATAAACAAATTCCAAATCATCCAAAACCTTCCACTTTGTCTGCCACCTCCCATATAAAGACCATAAATTCAGAAAAAAATTGTACGATTTCCTCGAAAATTATGAAAGCTACAATCTTTAAATTCAGCATGAAACATTTTGTACACTACGTTCGTTATATAAAAAAATTACAAACCTCCCCATCTGCTTTTACCACCTCCCATACAAAAGTCACTGTTCACTATTCGAAAGAATTTGAGATGACATATTTTCCGGTACAATAAACATTTTCCTATTTCATCTAGAGTATCATATGATTGGGCTTTACGCCCAATCATAATTCTGTTATGTTTAATATTCACTTTGATTTATCGGTGTTAATTAAAATTAAGTTCATATGAATCTGCACTTGATTGAAAATAACCTCAATAAATAAATTGTTACTAAAATTACAGACTTTGAACTTGATTTCTCCTTTCCTTTTAGGAGGTGTAGCCGGAACTCCCACCCACAGGTAGATTACGACATCTGTCATTTTGATAGCTTTCAACAGGGCCTTCCGCCACCTCTACATTTCATTCAGAAGACGTGGTAAGCGAGTGTGATAGAGGAAATGGTAAGATCTTCCCGATTGCAGACGCCGTAGCAGCCAGCAAGAGTACAGAAGCCACGCTTCACCAACCCTTATAACATCTCCTTCATCATACTGTCAGAGAAGCGAAATGCATAAGTAATGCTTTCGAATGAAACATAAGGGAGAAGAGTCTTAAGGGTTAACTTCTCCACATGCTTTACGAACCTGTAAACAAAAGAAATTAATGAATTGATGAAGAGTAAATTATATTTTTGAATTTTATAAGAAAATTTAAATTGCGGCATCGCACTGATTAATTTTGAAAATAATCTCAGAAAGCTTTGGTTCACTTTATGTGATATATTAAAGTGTCAAAAAGAATATCTGTAGATTTTACCCAAATTTTCGTTGATAGGTTCTTCTTCGGTAATGTATTTGAAAATTTAATTACAATTAAGCAATGGGAGGTAAAATTTTAAAATGTTATAATTTTGAATTGTATTAACAAAAATAAAATTATTTTACTTTGCAGACAATGTAGAAGATGAGGGAGCTGTAAGAAACTTTTTTCTTGTGCAGTGTGTTATTTGAAATCGTTTGTTTTTTTTTCAGAGCACGAAGCATCCAAAATCCGTAATTTGTATTCTACTTTACGATTTCGGAGAAAGAGCAGTATATACGTCAGTAAAGTGTAATTTAATTGAAAACTAAGCCAGCCCAACATTAGTATTTCTAACTATTTATCTTTCCACAGCGGTACTACCAATCTATCTGCATTTACATTTGCAGTATTCGAAAGATTCGACCACTGCCATCTACCATCTGTTCACGATGTTAGTCTACTTGAATTGTTTGCTTGGAGCCGTAACGGCCGACAGTTGGCTGGGAAAATTTAAAACTGTGATTTACCTGACGTTGATTTATATTTTCGGTACAATTTTCTTGGTTCTTAGTGCCATACCACCCCTCGAGCTGCCCGTTCAACTTTTCACACTAATCGGATTGGTTTGTGTCGCTATCGGATGCGGAATGGTAAAACCATGCATATCGTCATTCGGAGGTGACCAATACAAAATGCCCGAACAGGCTGCACAAATGGTCACGTATTTTTCTCTGTATGTATTTTTCATGAATTGCGGATCATTAATCGGATCGATGATAGCGCCAATATTGCGAGATGATGTAAAATGTTTTGGGAAGAACCACTGCTTTCCGTTGCCCTTTGCGTTTGCACTATTCCTTCTAATCATAGCTATTGGTAAGTTCTGTACAATATGGAAAAGGTGAAGTTAATTTTTTTAAAAACACTTTCAGCTTCATGGATTGTAGGATTTAAGAAATATGTGATTATTCCACTTAAAGAAAACGTATTTTGGTCGGTTATAAAAACGATTGTGGTAAGCAGCCCGGTTGGAAACTTTTCGAAATCTAAGCAAATAATGAGCTCTGTTACTAACGTTTTGCTCGTTATTAAGTTATATTTTGGCGTGTACTCTACTTTCTACTTCTACAATGGCGCTATATCCCAAATCGGATATTGACCTCTTGACATTCAGGTTCCTTAACATTTATTTTTATACTCTAGATGAAATCTGAGAGTATATTGTGTTTGCCTTACCGTTTGTAACGCTAAGAAATAACGCTCGCACAGAGCCGCCAAGGGTACAGAAATTATTGTTGTCGCTCAAAAACTTCGATTCCGAGTTGCTGTCTGTCCGTCTGTCCGTCTGTCTGTCTGTCCGTCTGTCCGTCTGTCCGTCTGTCCGTCTGTCCGTCTGTCCGTCTGTCCGTCTGTCCGTCTGTCCGTCTGTCCGTCTGTCCGTCTGTCCGTCTGTCCGTCTGTCCGTCTGTCTGTCTGTCTACAGCATAACTCTCGAACGCTTTGAGCTATCGTGCTGAAATTTTTTGTGTGTCATTTTTAGCTAAAAAGAAACTTTAAGTTCGTGAACGGGCCACATCCCCCCACTCCTTCTACCCCCTCCCATACAAATTTCACGAAATTCCGAAATTTCCAGAAATTGATTTCCTTTGAAACTATTTAAGCTACCGATTTGAAATTTAGGTAAAAGTATTATGATATAAATATCATTAATATGACAGAATATTGATCTGATCCTGTCACTCCTTCTACCCCCTCCCATACAAATGCATAATTTTGAAAAATGCAATTTTTCGATTTTCATTGAAACTAACAAAGTTATAAAAACGAATTTTTGCCAACATTAATTTTAATATAATTGCAATCAGTATTGAAAAAATTATCAACTTCACCTCACTCCTTCTACCCCCTCCCATACAAATTTCACGAAATTTTGAAATTTAAATTAAATTATTTTTCTTCGAAACTGTTAAAGCTATCAACTTGATATTTGCAGAAAGTATAAAAATAGAAATATCAATAACGAGAAAAAAATGTGTTTTGATCCGTACACTCCTTCTACTCCCTCCCATACAAATGTATAATTTTTGTTAAGTGCATTATATCGATTTCCATTAAAACTAGAAAAAGTATAAACTTAAAATTTTGCCAGAGTTTGTTTTTTAATAATTGCAATAAATGCTAAAAAAATTATCAGCTCTTCTTCACTCCTTCTACCCCCTCCCATACAAATATCTGTGTTTTAAATTCAAGAAAAGCATTTCTCCTTCGAATATATTAGAACTATCAAGTTTGAAATTTAACCAAAGCGTGGTGATAAGGATGATATGATAAGCAGTTTTAAAATCATCTTAGACGCTCCACTTCCCCTGCCACCTCCCATACAAATGCCTCAATTTCAGGAAAACTATATCCAATTGAAAATAGTGAAAGCTGCAAACCTTAAATTCAGCACGAAATATTTTGCATACCACATTAGGTGTCATATCCAAAAATTACAAACCTTCCTCCTTTCCTTCTACCACCTCCCATACAAAAGTCACTATTAATTATTTAAAAGAATTGGAGGTCACATATTTTCCGGTACATTGAACTCTTTCTCATTTCCTCTAGAGTATCATATGATTGGGCTTTACGCCCAATCATAATTCTTTTATGTTTAATTACTTATGTGGAAGGGTTGTTAGCCCTTCGCACAACCCTTTTCTGTCTGTCTGTCAGTCTGCCTACAACATAACTCTCGAAAGTTTTGACCTATCGTTCTGAAATTTTTTATATATCAATTTCAGCAAAAACGTAGCTTTAAGTACGTGAACGGGCCACATCCCCCCACTTCTTCTACCCCCTTCCATACAAATTTCAAGAAATTTTGGAATTTGAAGATTTTGAATTTTCTCCGAAACCCTTTTAGCTATTGGCTTGAAAATTAGGTCATACTAAAATTATATAAATACCATTAACGTCAAAAAATATTCATCGGATCCCTTCACTCCTTCTACCCCCTCCAATACAAATGCACAATTTTCAAAAATGCATTTATTCTGTTTGCATTGCAACTAAAAGAACCAAATTTATTTATAGTTAATTTTATTGCAATTGCAATCAATTTTGGAAAAACCATCAACTTCACCTTACTGTTTCTATCTCCTCACTTACAAATTTAACGAAATTTCGGAATTTTAATGAAATTATTTTTCTTCAAAACCGTCAAAGCTACTACAACTTTAAATTTTGAGAAAATTATGCTATTACAAATATCATTAATGTCGAATAATTTGGTTTTGATTCGAATACTCCTTCTACCCCCTCCCATACAAATCCACAATTTTGGTAAATGCATTTGATCGATTTTCATTAAAACTAGGAAAGGTACAAACTTAAAACTGTCCCACAATTCGTCCCCTAAATAATTGCAATAAATGATAAAAAATATGTGTTGAGGTTCGGCTAAATAAAGCTCGTCAGGCCTTCGGTATCCTTTCCCCTTTCTGGAGGTTAAGAGAGATCTCCCTTCGCACGAAGCTGCGAGTTTTTGACGCATGCGTCAAATCTGTGTTGTTGTATGGTTGTACTACGTGCAAAGTGACCGTTCGACTTACCAAGAAACTACAGACTTTCGTAAACCAATGCCTCCGGCGCATTTTAGGAATATTCTGGCCAGAAGTGATCTCCAACGACGAACCTTGGAGTACAACTCGCCAGACTAAAATAGGTATTGAAATTCAACGGCGAAAGTGGCAGTGGATCGGTCATACTTTGAGGAAACCAGAGCGAAACATCGCAAAACAGGCTCTGGATTATAACCCTCAAGGAAGACGTCGGGTTGGTCGACCATGTAACACATGGAAGCGAGCAGTTGAGCAGGAGGCCAGAGGAATAAACAAGTCCTGGCAACAGCTTAAGGCCGATGCTCAGGATCGCGCCTTGTGGAAGAGAGTTGTTTCTGTCCTATGCCCCTATAGGGGGTCTTAACAGGAATTTGATTGATTGATTGATAAAAAATATGAGCTTTATGCCCAATCATAATTCTGTTATGTTTATACTCTAGATGAAATCTGACAGCATATTGTGTTTGCCTTACCGTTTGTAACGCTAAGAAATAAAGCTCGCACAGAGCCGCCAAGGGTACAGAAATATTTGTCGTCGCTCAAAAACCTCGATTCCGAGTGACCGTCTGTCCGTCTGTCTGTCTGTCCGTCTGTCTGTCTGTCCTTCTGTCTGTCTGTCCGTCTGTCTGTCTGGCCGTCTGTGCGTCTGTCTACAGCATAACTCTCGAAAGCTTTGAGCTATAGTGCTAAAAATTTGTGTGTGTTATTTTTAGCAAAAAAAGTAACTTTAAGTTCGTGAATGGGCTATATCCTCCCACTCCTTCTACCCCCTCCCATATAAATTTCATGAAATTTCAAAATATTAAAAAATTGATTTTTCTTTGAAACTATTTAATCTATCGACTTGAAATTTAGGTCAAAGTATAACGATATAGATGTCATTAATATCACGGAACATTGACCTGATCCCCTTATTCCTTCCACCCCTCCCATACAAATGGACAATTTTGAAATACATATACATATTTCCGATTTTCATTGAAACTAGTAAAGCTGAAAAGACGAAATTTTGTCAGAATTAATTCTACTATAATTGCAATTTATTTTAAAAATAATTATTAACTTCACCTCACTGCTTATACCTCCTACATATACAAATTTCACGAAATTTTGAAATTTAAATTAAATTATTTTTCTTCGAGCTATCAACTTGATATTTTGTATAAAGTATACAAAGGGAAATATTAATAATGTGAAAAAAATTTGTTTTGATCCGTACACTCCTTCCACCCCCTCCCATACAAATGTATAATTTTTGTTAAATGAATTTTATCGATTTCCATTCAAACTAGAAAATGTACAAACTTCAAGTTTTGCCAGAATTTATTTGTTAATAATTGAGATAAGTATTAGAAAAAATTATCAGCTCCTGTTCACTCTTTCTACCACCTCCCATACAAATATCTGTATTATAAATTCAAGAAAAGCATTTCTCCTTCAAGTATATGAGAGCTATCGACTTTGAAATTGAATCAAAGCATGGTGATAAGGATGATGATAAGCAGTTTCAAAATCATCTTAAACCCTCCACTTCCTCTGCCACCTCCCATACAAATGCCCAATTTCAGGAAAACTCTGACCAATTTCTTTAAAAATAATGAAAACTAAAAACTTTAAATTCAGCAAAAAACATTTTGCATGCCATGTTCGGTGTCATATACGAAAAATACAAACCTCCTCCTCTACTTCTACCACCTCCCATGCAAAAGTCTCTATTCACTATTCGAAAGAGTTTGTCATTGTCGTTTTCATCTCATCTAGAGTATCATATGGTTGGGCTTTAAGGTGTAAAGAAAAAGGTCTGTCGGAAAACGGAGGAAACGCTGTTAGGGGGTAAAGAGGCAGAAGGGATATCAAAACTGTTATTGCAAATTGATTTTAGAAGTGTTTGCTCAAAATTTTAAGTTGATTTTAATGGTTCGGTGATAATTGATTTCTTAAAAATTGTGCGAAAAAGTACTTTTTGTATATAGTAGGGGGTAGAAGCTCGGCAGTTTTCGACCATTCAATATCTTAAACTTTTAATCGTTTCTTTTTAATGGATTTCGCATATTTCCAAGTTTTCAGCTAAAAATTTCACTGATATATTTTGAGTTTTTCAGTTTTTTTCAATACATATGAAACACCTTGTGCAGGTTAGATAACAAATCTGGTTGACAATATTATTTTTTCAATATGTATGTCGAATGGATGTATGCAAATGCAAAAATTTAAACTTTGTTTCTTTTGCCAGAGCCCTAAAAAAACCATAACAGGACTACAATTGGGCGTAAAGATGAAGGAGAAATTTTTTATTTTAAGAAATTTTGTAGGGGGTGACGATATTGAACTTGTTTTTTCATCACGCTAAGGTTGCTATCATAATGTGTTATACAAAATTTAAGGTTCAAAAAATTTAATAGGTACTGAGAAAATTAGTGTATTGGATTTAGTGAACCTGTGCAGTTTGTATGGGAGGTGGTAGAAGGAGTGTGAAGTTATTCATGACTTTTTTATAAATAACTGTATTTTAAATTGCAGATCGGTAGCATTCATACTTTTCAGGAAAATCGACTTTTTGTAAAGTTGTTGAATTGTGTCAAATTGTATGGGAGGGGTTAGAAGGAGTGAAGCCAATCACCTAATTTTTTTTTGGTCTTACTAATAATTCTAAATAATTATTTAGTGCATAATTTCAGCTCGATAAATTTCATACGTACAGAGTAAATTTATTTAGAGTATTTCATAAAAAAGTGCAGTTTGTATGGGAGGTGGTGCAAGGAGGCGAAGTACTTAACTAATTTTTTAAACAGCAGATTGATATTATTATAAAAGTAATATATTCAAAATTTCAGATCAATAGCTGTATACTTTTTGAGCAAATTCGTTTAATGTCAAATTGCGAAATTGTATCATTTTGTATGGGAGGGGGTAGTAGGGGTAAAGCTAATCGTCTAATTATTTTGTAAATTGGTTTAGAGCATTTCATGAAAAAGTGCAGTTTGTATGGGAGGGGTTGGAAGGATGGGGAGGACACAAATAATTCTTATAGAGTATAATGGAATCATCATAAAAATAATATGTTCCAAATTTCAGTTCAATAGCATTTATACTTTTCGAGAAAAGCCGTTTATTTACAAATTGCTTAATTGTGTCATTTTGAATGGGGGGGGGGGGGGGGGTAGAAGGGGTGGAGCGATTTGGCTCGTTCACGAATTTGTCCTTACTTTTTTGTCAAAAACGATGTGTACAAAATTTGAACTTTCTAGATCAATCCGTTCTCAAGCTAGAGAGGACTCGGACGAACAGACAGACGGATGGACGGACATCCGGTTTTGAGATTTTGGGTGATAAGATGAACTTCTGTATCATTCATTTTTTTCTCCGAGCCTTATTTCTTAGCGTTACAAACTTTGTGGCAAACTTAGATTTCATCTAGAGTATAATTAGTAAAAATTTACGAAATTTTGGTCCTCCACTTCCCTCCCCTTACATTCGGCTACTTAAAAATTAACAAAAGATCATAAAACTTTACAATCTGGCAAAATTTCAACTGTATTAGATTTTGAGATATAAAGGTTTGAAAAATTGAAAAGTGCATCATCATGAAATGCTGCTCATTTCCCCAATACCAAATACTTTAAATTTTTCAAGTTTCAAATTTCATAATTAATTTTTAAGTGATTTTCTTTGCAACCCCCCAAGCCCATCCCCTTACAATAATTGGCATCAAACTATGTTATTTATGGTGGATCTATGTATATGATACAGTAATTGGTAGTAAAATATGCATTTTTTATGGTAGGCAATTCGGGAGACATAATTATTTGAAAAAAAAAAAAAACCGGACTACAATTTATTTTTAGCCCCCCTTTTTGGACCTGGAGGTTAAGAAAGATCTTCTTTCTTTGACGCATGCGTCAAATCCGTGTTATATGGTTGTACTACGTGGAAAATGACCGTTCGACTTGCCAAGAAACTACAGACTTTCGTGAATCAATGCCTCCGACGCATTTTAAGAATATTCTGGCCAGAAGTGATCTCCAACGCCGAACTTTGGAGTACATCTGACCAAACTAAAATAGGTATTGAGATTCAAAGGCGGAGGTGGCAGTGGATTGGTTAGACTTTGAAGAAACCAGAGCAAAACATCGCCAAACATGCTCTGGATTATAATCCTCAAGGAAGACGTCGGGTTGGTCGACCATTAACATATGGAAGCGAGCAGTTGAGCAGGAGACCAGAGGAATAAGCAAGTCCTGGCAACAGCTTAAGGCCGATGCTCAGGATCGCGCCTTGTGGAAGAGAGTGGGAGGATTTTTTATTACTTTCTACGTGGATTAACTCAGTAACAGTGTACCGATAAACTCGCTTCGGCTTTGGTGATGCAGCACCACCCCGAACCACCATGTTTCGTTTGCTTACCGAATTTAGTCGTGGTCGTAATTCGCTTCAAGACGAATTTCGTGAAGGCCGTCCTAAATCAGTTGTTGTGCAAGAAAACTGTGTGTGACCGATCAGGATGTAACATACCATGAAATAGAGTCACACATGGGCATTAGTTCCACTCGCATACATTCAAGTCCTGGCAACAGATAAAGACCGATGATCAGTATTGCGCCTTGTGGAAGAGAGCTGTTTCTGTCTTATACCACTATAAGTATGTAGTCTTAACAGGAATTTGATTGATTGATTGCATACATTAAATATTGCATGAACATTTATCCGTTAAAGAGATTTGTTCCTGATGGATACCGCATAATTTGATAATCGCTCAAGAAGAGGTCGATTGGTCCAAAAATATGTTGCCGAAATTCGATCGCGATGCTTCAAAAGACGTATATAAAATCTTTACGGGTGACGAATCATGCATATGACCCTGAAACTAAATAGCAGTCGACTGTATGAGTCTTTCAGGTCGAATCAAACCCAACAAAAGTTGTTCGCACTTTGAAGCAAATGGTCACCTGTTTTCCGGAATAATCGGACATGTCGCTACTGTGCCATTAGAGCAACGTAGGACGGTCAATTCGAAATGGTATACCACCATTTGTTTGCCAGAAGTAAGTTTGGTGAAATAAGAAAACTAATCGCCGAAAAGGAACCATTCTCCAGCACGACAATGACTTTTTGAGAAATTAAAACATCGGATGTCTGAGTCATCCACCATACATTCCTGATTCGGCACTCAATGACTTCTTTTTATTGCCGGACATCTATATAAATATAATTGTAGTGTCTGTCTGTTATTTGTTTATAAATGGCTATAAATAAGGTTTTTGCTTCATTTTAGCAATAACTAAGCAGAATCAAACGTTTTTAAAAAATTTCTCTGTCTGTCTGTCTGTCTTTCCAGCTTTCACGCAAAAACGGCTGCACTGATTGCAATGAAACTTTCACAGATTATTAGGTCTGCCTCGAGGAGTAATCTGCTTTAGGTTTTATTTTTTTCCCCTCACGCCTTCTACCACCTCCCATACAAATTGACTCATTTTCAAAAACTTATAATAATCAAATTTTCATGGAAACAATGAAAGCTATTAATTTGAAATTTAAAATATATTATTTCTATTATAAATGCAATCTTCAAGTATATAAATAGTTTGAATCCCCCAACTCCTTCCACCACCTCCCATACAAACCAAACTTTTTCATGAAATACTATACTCCAATTTTCTCAGTACATATAACATTCATCGAGCTAAAATTTTCTGATGAATCCCTAATTAGTATTATTATTATTATCGGGAAAAAATTAACCGATTAGCTCCACTCCTTCTACCCCCTCCCTTACAATATGACACAATTTCACGACTTTGCAAAAACTCGATTTTCTTGAAAAGTGTGAATCTAACTGATCTGAAATTTAAAAGATATCAATTGCATGGTGATGATAGTCGTATCTAGAAAAATTACCAAAAACCCCCCACTCCCTCTACCACCTCCCATACAAATTGCACAATTTCACTAAATCCAATGCACTAAGTTTCTCAAGTTACCTTTTCAGTTTTTCAAGCTTAAATTTGGTGCAAAATATTTTTAAAGCTACTCTAGCATGGTGTGAAAAAAATTAATTTAGTACTGTCATCCCTTCTATCACTCCCCACACAAAAATTCTTAAGATTACAAAAATTTCGATTTCATCGGTAGTATCATATAGTGGGGCTTTACGCACAATCGAAGTCCTGTTATGTTTTTAAGCTTAATGTCATTTTATTTGGGCTTTTTTCAATTAACACAAGCTACAACTATTCACATGTCATTAACACGTATACATATGATCTCGAATCACGGGTTTGATTTGATCACGAGCCTATCCCATTAAAATGCGAGTATCATGGTATCATTCTTAATAATTTATGGTTCTGACTCCAACAAAATACAAAACATTGTGTTCAAAGAGCCATTAAAGTAAGCGGATTATATATCCCATATAATGTATTACTTACTACATTCTCAAAATATGCTTATTAATGCGATTTTTATGCGGACGAAGTCACGGGCGTTTTCTAGTTAAAAATAAAATGCGAGGTCAACGTTTTTCGTCGCCTTCATATTTTGGAGGTTTCTTATTCTGAGTGGAAAAGCGTTTCGAAAATTGGTTCAAACGCATACAAAAAAGTATTGATTTTCATGGAGAATTTTTTTGAAAAACAATAAAACCATTTTCGATGATAAATATTTGTTTCTTCTTGTCTATCTCAAAACTTAAGTAATACCCTACGTATTGTGAAATTACCACGCGAGCGACTAACAACCTCTATATTTTATAAAATTCTGAAATTTTTTGTTTGCTACTAGTATAAATAATTAGTTAATTTATTTATCCTGAACAGAACGCTATCTATCACAAGATTAAAGAACATAAAACGGATCCGAAACCGCATTGGTTAGATTACGCGGAACCGGCTTATGGCAGCCATTTGGTGCAGGATTCTAAAACTCTTTTAGGGATCCTGGTACTGTACATTCCGGTGCCGGTGTTTTTTGCTCTATACGATCAGCGGGGATCGCGTTGGATTTTCCAAGCGACAATGATGGATGGTAATGTTGGAACAATCGATATAAAACCGGAACATATCCTACTGTTGCATCCCTTGCTTCTACTTATGTTAATTCCGCTGTTTAATGTATATTTCTATCCATTGCTTGCAAAAATCAAAATTAATACAGCGCTGCAGAAAATTTTTACGGGCGGTATTTTCATGGCACTATCGTTCCTAATTGCGGCAATCATTGAATTCAATTTGGAGGTAACTGATTTCTATGCTAGTAAATCAACTAATTGAAAATTTTCCTATTAGAAAACATATTTAGTTGCACCGACGAAAGATTTCTGTATGTTAAGAATTTTCAATGGAATTCCAAAATGTCGCTATACGGTTGTAACGGATATGCACAATCTAAGAAATTTTACTCTTGAACCATTATCGCATTTTCAAGATTTAGCCGTTGATGTTTCGGTAAAAAGGACATTTAGTTATAGTTTGTTATCAAAGTCGCCAGGTAACTTTTATTTATTTATTTTGGAAATACGAAATTGATAACTATTTGTGGCCTAACTTCAGATTGTCAAAAAATCGAAAATCAAAAATTACGATTACATGGCGGACAAGCAGTAAGCTATTTTGTAACAATGGAAAATCATAAGATTAAGGTGCACCAGTTTCAAGACGAGACAGCTAAGCCTGTAAAGGGAAAGGCAATTCTGCGAGTCCTTGTTACCGGATCGCCTGGCGCCCAATTATTTGTTCGCGACGATATCGATAAGTCGATAGTTCGATATGAATCGACAACGTACAGTATTGCGCCCTTCGAACTGGCTCAATCGAGCAGCTCCGTTTATATCGAGCAGGAGAAGGTGTGGACGTGGCCGTTTCGAACTGGCGATCTTATAACCCTACTAGTCGCGAAAACAGGCAATACAACGCAGGTGCGATCGATTCGCCTGGCTCCGCCCAACACGATCAGCATCCTCTGGCTGATCCCGCAGTATTTATCGCTGACCGTTGGCGACGTAATGTTCTCGATCAACGGAATGCAATTCACCTACGCGAATGCACCGCTCTCGATGAAGGCCATCTTGCAAGGATGCTGGCAATTGATGTCGGCCTTTGGCAACGGCCTTGTAGTAATCGTAACCAAAATGCGACTGTTTCGATCGCGAACGTACGAGTTTTTGTTCTTTGCCGCGCTCATGTTTTGCGGAATGATGCTCTTTACGTTCTTAGGACTTCGGTTTATGTCGAAAAATCGGAGATTAGAGGCAACTTAAAAACGGATAAAGTCTACATACCCCACTTCGCTTAATTTTTATCATATAAGTATACAGAATTATTAGCCCATTATTATCGACTGTAAATTGTAATTTAATTTATTTAATAAATCGAAATAAGATGATATCAGAAATTTGATGAAATTTTAATTATTCGATTTTCGAGATTGAAATTAACATAATAAATACGCATTAGATTATCGAAAATTCATTAAATACTTACGACATAATAATACTATCGATAAGAAATATCACACTTTTCTCGCTATACTTCAAAGTTGTTTTCTATCAGAGTGCGAAAAAAAAAAAAACTTTTATTAATAATCTTATCGATGGTATAATTTTCGAATACGATTTCGGGTCAATTGATTAAATAATTCTTTTACATTATTTCGAAAAGATGTCATGGGTATTACCTTGTCAATAAATTAGAAATTTTAGTTCAATTTTTTCCCAATATTTGTGCAAATCTAAAATTCAGTCGCTTTTAATCCCGCAACAATTAGTCCAAAATAGATGATAAATCTATCAATTTTAATATCTTCTCACTGTAAAGTATACGAATAGTTAACAGCTTTTCAACTTAACGGATTCCTTTCACCACCACCTATACAAAATTGCCAAGCAATTGAAATTTCTTAAGTTGAATGTTTCATTTACCTAGAAAAATGGGATGTGTAAGGGCTTTCATGATCTTGCCTTGGAGATTCATCAGCTTCGACGTGAATCGCTATGGCCGGCATGAGTAGTGTCCGTTCTGATGGTGATATCTGGTCCTTTTGGTCTTTTTAGGAATTCGGTATCTTAGAAGGTAAGTAGGTCTGTGAGAATTGTTGCATACAGTCCATAGCTGATCAATTCGTTATACCTTTAGGTTTTGAGAAGAATGATTTGTTTTATGTTGTTCATTAAGATCTCTTTCATCATCCCTCAGAATAGTATCTCCTAGAGATCGTTTTTTTCCCCATTTACGTCTGCAGCTACGTTGACGAGAACGACGGCTGTCACTTCCTTTGCTATAAATTTCTGATTTTGATGATCGACTCGTTTTTGAGAAATGCCGTTTTCACTTCAAAAATTCCAAATTTCCGACTAGGGTATAATAATTAAAAGGGACTGGCACTCCAGGTCGGAGGTTGTGCAAGGCACCGACAATGCATCACCGGAAAAAAATACTGTCCAGAAACCTGAAGAACAAACTCGGAAAGGATTGACTCAACGACATCGAACACACTTACAAAAAATGGACTAGTCTTTTGGATCTTGGAGTGCTCAATTCTTATTTAAGACATACATTTTTGAAACAGTTTCTCGAAGAAGTACCAAAACACATCAACATAATTCCCCCAAGAAACAAAATGGCTCGATAACAAACACGGACATGCGATCACATACAATCTTTACAACTGGAAAATTGTCGGGAAGCAGAGGAGTCGTTGACAAAAAATTTAACCTGCAGTTAGTGAAAGATTTTGTGCAATCCGAATCAACACTAAATTTTTTAACGTTTGGTTGATCATCGACCACGCACCAACAGAAGGCAAGGACATTGAATAAAGAAGAATTTTATGCCACCTGTTCGAAGGCAGTGGGAATGACCTAAAAATTGTCTTAGGAGATTTTAATATAAATGTTAAAAAGGAGGAGGCTCAAAGAGAAGCATAGTCTCCATGATATAACCAACGACACTGGACAGCGTCTTATTGCTTATGCAAGTAGATAAAATATCGTTGTAAGTTCTACGTGCTTGCCAAATCGCGATCACAAAGGAACGTTGGCATCATCAGGTGGTCACATCTTCCACCAAATAGACCACGTTATAATCGAGAAGAGGGCTACTTCCAGTATACTTAACGTATGAAGCCTGCGTAGTGCCGAATGTGACTCTATTAACTATCCAGTGAGAGCTAAGTATCGATGCTGAATAGCTAGTCGTGGAAAAGAATAGAGTAGAGCTCGCAAATTTAATATCGACAAGCTGGTTCAGGCGTACATGTGAACACTGAATCAACACTTGACACCAATATATGAAAACATCAAAATATGCCAGTAATGACAAGATGCAAAAAATAAAATATAAATAAAAATATAAAATAAAACACTAAGCCGCATACGCAATAGTGAAAATAGCACAAAATGGATATAAGCCCAAAACGCAGAGGACAACATAGTCAGCGACATACAAGAAATTAAAAGGAGATGGGCTTCCTACTTCAAACGTCTTCTCAATACCACTCCGTTAGCACCGATCACGACAGACAGCATCTCAGTTGAGGTTTCAGCTAATGAAGAAGCACCATCGTCGACACTAGCCTTGAGCAAGGCACTACAGCCCAAAATGGACCTAACCCTACTTACTATTTTGATTATTTATTGTGGAATGGTTGTTAGTTCTTTGCACAACCTTCAATTTATGAATTTTTTATTCTCGTAGATTGAGGTGACCAAGGTTTACCCAAGCAGGCATCTTGCTGGAATTATGCAGCGATCGGGATTTGAATTCACGACTCTCGCATTGTAAACCCATTCGGTACCCACTAGGGTACAATTAGCGCGACACTAACCACGCTTGATGGAATCAAATCAGCCACAAGTGACCAAAAACTAGATACAGTGCCAAGGACGAAATACTCACATCTGAAAAACGGTGGAAACTGTGTCGCTGAAATATAATACTACACAACATGATATGTAAGACATACTCGACGATTGGCGAAAAACCATCATATGTACATCGTTTCAATAGCCGTTAGATTTTCGAACTCATTTTTGAAAAATATAATTTTTCGATTATTTGTAACTTATTTTCAATGGAATTTCGATGTGCTTTGTTATGATATTCTAGGCTTGATATCTTCCTTGTTCCTGTTCATTTTTTACGTTTTGTACCTCTGCCTTAGTGAACTTTATCTTGTATTGTAGTTTCTGAAGTACAGGGAATATACCTTTTGGGTTTTTCCCCATTACTTCTTCGTTGCTATTTATGCCGTCGATTATTCTAGGATTCATATTTATTTTCCGATCAAGTTTTCTCTGGTATTCGATTTCTGTGAAAGTATGTTTTCAATCCACATTGGGTGAACATGAAATGCGCACACTGGACGCCAATTGGGAGGCAACCAGAAACACTTTTCTAACTAGTGCTGAAGAATCTGTGGGATATGTGCAAAGCGGTGAGAAACCCTGGATGTCGCAAGACACATGGGACAAGGTTGGCAATCGGAAAAAAGCCAAATCGGCAATCATATCTCAACCCGATGTCAACCAACGAACGGCCGACTTAAGGCAGAACTACCGCGATGCTCATTTACAGCTTAAAAAGGCTGTTAGACGCGACAAGAGAAAGGCCATTGAAGATCTGGCAAACAAGGCAGAATCTGCGGCTTACCTTGGGGATACGGGTTCACTATTCAAAATCATGAAACAGTTGACGAACAGGAATTTCACCGCCAACCACCTGGTGAGAGATGTCAACGGAACTCTCCTTAATATGAGTGAACACCAGTTGCGGCGATGGAAGGAATACTTCTCTGATATTTTAAACATTTTGTCAGAGGAAGATATTCCAGGAACAGAACAACTACCAAACATCCAACCGCAGCAATCCTCTATTAGGGACGATCCCCCAGATAAGGAAGAGATAGTTTTCGCCATTCGGTCAATGGCGGGCAGGAAAGCTCCAGGTATAGACGGACAACCAACCGAACTCCTCAAAGCGGACCCGGAAATAACAGCCGATATACTCCTCTCATTCTTCACTAAGGTGTGGAATGGGGGAAAATATCCGACTGAATGGAAGGAGGGCGTCATTGTGAAAATTTCGAAGAAGGGCGACCTTCGGAATTGTGGCAATTGGCGTGGTATATGTCTACTTACTGCCGTATCAAAAATCATGGCTAAAGTAATTCTCAATAGGATTAGTGATGTCGTCGAGAGCACTCTCGAAATTTATCAGGCTGGATTCCGTAAAGGAATATTAGAGCAGTCAGCCGAAATGGGTTCGCCACTACATCTCATGTTTGTGGACTTCGAGAAGGCGTTCGACAGCGTTAAGCTAGATTACATATGGAATGCTTTGCGTTGGAGATTTATTCCAGATATGGTCATAGATATGATTAAAGAATCCTACGAAGATGCAAGGTGTCGCGTCTTGCATAGAGGAGAGCTGTCCGAGAGCTTCCCTGTGCGAACGGGTGTCAGACAAGGCTGCATATTATCACCAGCCCTGTTTCTGGTGGTAATAAATGACATCTTGAAAGCTGCACTGGAAGGTGGGGAAGGTAAAGGTCTTCAATGGAGACTATGTAACATCTTAAGTCAGCTTGATTATGCTGATGACGTGTGCTTGCTTGCACATAACCGTTCGCACTTAGAGTCAAATGTTCGCTAGTTGCATTCTAAATGCAAAGAGGCGGGACTGAAAATAAATGTGCATAAAACCAAGTACATGCACATGGGTTCCAACGCAAGCACACCGATTGTTCTTAATGGGCAGAATGTGGAAGAGGTGCAAGATTTTTGCTATCTCGGAAGCATTGTCAGCATGGACGGCGGAGCCGAAAAGGATGTTGAGGCTCGGCTAAATAAAGCTCGTCAGGCCTTCGGTATCCTTTCCCCTTTCTGGAGATTAAGAGAGATCTCCCTTCGCACGAAGCTGCGAGTTTTTGACGCATGCGTCAAATCCGTGTTGTTATATGGTTGTACTACGTGGAAAGTGACCGTTCGACTTACCAAGAAACTACAGACTTTCGTAAACCAATGCCTCCGGCGCATTTTAGGAATATTCTGGCCAGAAGTAATCTCCAACGACGAACTTTGGAGTACAACTCGCCAGACTAAAATAGGTATTGAGATTCAACGGCGAAAGTGGCAGTGGATCGGTCATACTTTGAGGAAACCAGAGCTAAACATCGCAAAACAGGCTCTGGATTATAACCCTCAAGGAAAACGTCGGGTTGGTCGACCATGTAACACATGGAAGCGAGCAGTTGAGCAGGAGGCCAGAGGAATAAAGAAGTCCTGGCAACAGCTTAAAGCCGATGCTCAGGATCGCGCCTTGTGGAAGAGAGTTGTTTCTATCCTATGCCTCTATAGGGGGTCTTAACAGGAATTTAATGGTTGATGTTTTCAATCATGAATGAAATATACTAAAGATTACGACCAAGGAGGATATATAAAATGGAGTGCCTGATAGGCTGTCTCATGTGGCTTCAAACTTTTACAAAAAAAAAACCATAATTTGTATTCTCTCTTGGTTGCTAATATTCAGTCAGCAATAAAGTAATTTTCAGTATAATGGAGTTTGCTGTTTTATTTCAGAAATCTTTATTTTTTCAATTCTTATTAGTTTTTGGTTCGTGTCTAAGCTAATCAGCTTTGCAACCGACAATTTAATGCGGGACAGAATAGTTCCATTGGGTTTAAGTATACCAAACAAGGATGGCGAAACAATTCTTTCGAAAATTTGACAATTGTTTCGGACAATTTAACGCAGGACAGAGTTAGTTGCAATAGACTTAAGTGTGCCAGACAAAGGTAGCGAAACGTTTGTTTCGAAAAATTTCAAGCATTTCGCCAGTATGGGAGGGAAATACTTTCATTCCCATTTTCTTACAAGACAAAGCATGCTCATAGTCTCTCCTTATTAAATATCCTCCTTGATTACGACACGCGCATGTGTCTTTATCGTCTGACGTCACGTAGAGACATATGTCATCAAAAAATTATTTTATTTATATTTCAAATTATTTTTAAAGTTTGTCTCACCTCTATATATGCATCGATTTCCACCTTTCTAGCTAAATTAATAGTTGAGATATTCGAACTCGTAGTTTCCGGTTCTAACGCTCTCCCGCCTCCCCCTTAACAGCTACTGCGTCCAAAATTGGTGTTCGCCTGCGATCAGCACCCCAAAATCCACTCAAAGTTGAACTTTCTACCTTCAAGGGCTTGGGAGGTATTGTGCAATTAATGCGGATATGAACATAAGATCTATGAGTGACATCATGCGTAGGACATGGAGAATTTTTCTGTGCTCTTGTCATTATCTCGTCTCTTATTGTATCATAGTTTCTAATTATTAGGAAAAACATTTTCGAGTTAGTAACTCGTTCCTTCCACGATTATCGGAATGATTTGATTCAGAGTTTCAACAGATAGTACTAGGTTGTGTGAAAAGTTTTCCTCGCCATTTGCAGTTGCTGTCAGACACGGAAAAAAAATATAGCTGGTTTTGCCGTTTTTTTTATAGGTTTCTACCTATAAAAATGGCTCTTTTTGTAGTAGTAATGTAAAAAGGAATATTTACTAAAATACATAGGTGAATGAAATTGACCAAATGTATAGGTAGTACTGCTATTTATTTTGGTAAAACTCCATTGTAAGAAGTTTTCATATAGCTAAATCTACTATTTTTATATGAAAATCTTAAATGGTGTTTAGTTAAAATAGACAATGTCACTGGTGCTTTCACCTTGCTGTTCTCATCAGAATATTTACAAAATGAAATTAAAAACACAAAATAAAACGCAAAATTTTGGGAAAAAAAGATATATTTAAGAATGCAGTTAGATAATTCTTACAAGTAATGCATAGGTAATTCTAGTACATGTGAAAAGGCATGATAATCAGAATACAGCCTAAGTTATACCCAAGCAAACTCTTCTTCGGAAGACATTTGACTTATAACATGTAGAACATAACAAACGTACGAATTATGTACCAAGAAATTTTTTCATGCGAAAGGAGTACGGAACGACGCCAGTCAGTACTCCTAAACATTTAGTAATTTACCCATTTGATTTGTCAATCTAACTTTTAAATGAAACATACATGCTACCGTGGTAAAATGGAATATTAGCTATGTGTAAGGCTAAAACAGCATAAAACTAAATGTCTTTGCACATAGCTGAAATAGCAGCTAATAAACAGGGAGAAAGGACTGTATGCATAGTAAAATAACATTTTATCATAATATAGAGCACAACTAACCTTATAAAATCGTTAAATATGCCATATTTATGGAGCTTTTTACCTTAAAAACTTCACCTATGTTGATTAGGAAATTATGCTATGCATATTTTTTTCCGTGGAGAGTTAAGATTTTCGTTGGTAGCTGGTCTGAAGAGTGCACTTGCTTAATATAGTTCTTTCCTGGTATGTATTTTATTTTATAAGTATATTACTCATCCAGAATGAAATTCCATCCTTTCATGTTATTGTTTTTATCACTAAAGGTGCAAGTGAGTGGCTGATGGTCTGTAAATATTTTGACCTTTCTAGAGCCGTAGAGAAAATTGTGAAACGAGCTAAGTGCCCATATTATGGCCAACATCTCTTTCCCGTTCCCTGCATAATTTTTTTCGGTCTTGCTAAAGTTTCCTTATAAAAAATGTTATAGGCCTGCCTTGCGATAGAATTACACTGATAGTATAATTCGACGCATCTGTTGTGCGTTCGATCTCTTTGTCGAAATCTAGAGAATGTAACATTACGTCGTGAGAAGTGAGTGAATTTTTGATTTTCTGAAAAGTTTCTAACGCTTCTTCAATTAGATAGATTTTCTTCTTGCATGCAAGATGTTTGGCTGCACGTATATCTTCTCCTCATAGCAGAGATTTTAGGGGATTTGCTAGCTTTGCATAATTACGTATGAAGGGACTGTAATATCCTGCTAATTATCGAAGATCTTTCAGCGTATTTAGGGCAGAAAAGTTATTTATTGCATCAACTTTTTCGTTATTATTCCATTTTTGGATATAACAAAGTCAATAAATTCTACACATTTGTTTAAAAATTCGCAAATATCAATTTTGTTTTCTACAAAAATCGGTGTTAGGTGTTAGTTGACGCTGAAGGCGACAGTATCTTCAATCTTAGCGTAACAATTGACGTCCATATTTTCCCTTAGAATGTTGTCGAGAGTTCTTTGAAAAATAAGCCAAAGAGAAGACAAGTAAATTTTTATTTTGCAGTTTTTTCAATATCCGATTACTTTAATCGAACCTGTTGGCTTTTTAGGTCGACAATAGAGAATAATTTTTATTTTCCTAAATTTTCCATTACTTCGTTCATTTCGGGTACGGGAGTACTGTCAGAGACAGTTACCATGTTCAGCTTGCTGTAATCGATGATCATTCTATACTTCTTTTCACGGAACGCATCCATTTTTTGCCGACTACCCAAAGTTCGATTATGCCATCTTCGAGTAGCTTAGCTATTTTTTGATCTATTACGGTTTTCAAAGCCATAGACATTTTGAATTTTTTCGAAAAACCCCTCAGTCAGTTTATACATCATTACATACAATATATGTACAAATTAAGAAAAAAATATCAAATATCTGTACCTGTTACGATTAGTACTAGTACTTCATTTTAATTTATTAATGTAAGTGCGTGCGATCGATTCTTTTACCACTGTAGAAGATTTTAACAAAGTGTGCTTTTCAAAATGTCATTAGAGAAGAGATTGAAATGAGAAAAAAATAAAATCATAGATTGCACGCTCATCGAACTGAAAAGTTGTGATTACATATTTTTAAATGTCTAAATTAATTATTTAGATTACCGAAAAATAAATTTAAAGTATATTACGAATGTAAATACTTGAAATTTTATTCACAGTACCCATTCATGTTAATGTTCCCAATGTATCCAAAAACCTAACTTTTGAAAAAAAAAAAGCAGTTTTATCAGTAAGTATCGATTCCTCGTTTCTGTGTGCTTTAAAACTTTAAAATACCGAATTGTTCAAAACACCTTTAGGTACTAATTTTATCACAAAAAAAAAATATGACTATACTTCAATATTCTTAATTATTTTAATCTAAATACAATTTATTTAATTTTTCCACTTTAAATTCTATTCAGTTGATTATTTTTTTATTTTAAATTTACTGAATTTTTCTTCTTCGCTTTAGATTCAATTGTTTAATTTTATCACTTTAAGATCAATTTACTTAATTGTTAAAGAATATATCGATCACTAGATTTTTTCGCACAATGATTTGATTGCAATATTTTTAAATATAAATGCAAAAATTTATTTTTTTTCTTAAACTATTTCTTAAAGAAAATATAAAACTATGAACCATATTAATTATTTTCTTATAATACTAAAATTCACATGCCTGGTCGATCGGCGGCCGGACTCTACAATCCTGGTTAGTTACTAGCGGACCTCGTTTCTCGTCTGAGTCACTCGATAATTTTTCCTGCAAAGTTTAGCCTTTCGTTTTCCTTTTTCTCTAAACAACGTTTAAACCTTTCTGTAGCACTACTATTGCAGATCCTTTGGGATAAATCGGGTTATTACAATAAAACTTTCGGAAAACTCGCGGGCCCTTGCTCCAGTTAGTAAATTTATTTATTTCTTTTGATAACATTTTTTTTTTTTAATTTTTATTGCTCCAGATTTTAATTAAAACTAAATTTACAATTTTGTGGATCGTCCGCCTCAGCTGACGCAGACATGCTGTCAGCAGAATCGCATCGTAAGAAAAAGACGTGTCAAGTGTTTCAAATGTTTTACCGTGTGACCCATTTTTGTTGACGTTTACTTTTGAAGGGTTCCTATACCTTTGTTGTTAGTTTAATAAATATTGTCAAAATCTTCGCACTCCTTTAACTAAAACCCATACCACAATTTCAGAAAAATTTAATTTTCACGAAAATTATAAAAGCTGAATTTGTCACAAAACTTTGTCATATTTATTAGCAGTATATACTCTTTTTTATGTTTATTAGAATAAAAAGAAATTGGCTTTTCTTCAATACTTTCAAACACCTCATATACAAATTGCACTACAGTAGCATTTCTCCGATTTTGTATCTTAACTTTTTCATTCATCCTAAACGACTAATCTAAGCTAGTATTTTAAAACCACCGATATAATAGAGATTAGAATAGGTACGTATATCTCACATTGCATTTCAATGCCATGTGTAAAATTCACTCCGATTAGCAAGGTATTGTTGCAAGACTCGAAGAAAAGTAGTAATTATAAATCAACAAAAATTATATGGCCAAACACATATGTAGATAGTGAAATTTTAATAATAGGTTATAAATTTTTTATTTTTATTCGGTTTTGTAATTGTAGTCGAAATATTGTCTTTTATGTCTCCCAGAATGACGACACACGATCTACACTTTTATATTGAAATTACTTAATAGACAAGAAGATAAGATAAAACTTAAGACCTATATTTTCCTCAATCATTTTTTTCTTTCTGGCGAAAATAACAAAACAACTCAATTATTATGATGTTGACATTTTATTTAGTTTAATGGAAGCATTCAACGTACTAAAAAATTCTCGGAAGTATTTTTTCGGTATTAATATTAATCGTCACGATTAAGTATGCATTATAAATTCAAGTTTAAGGGTATTAAGTGAAAATTTATTACATAAATCACTAAATACCGTTTAGAGAAAGGATTAGAATGACTAACATCTAGTTTAAGTGAATTCTTTCTTAATTAGCCTGTACCAATGTCAACCGCGTCTATTAATTTGCAACTCCAGAAAATTGTAGGTAATTTTATCCAGAGCGAAAGCCATTATTATTAACATTATATTGTATATATTATAAAATACTTTATTATTAAAATAATAAAGTAAAATGTAACGAATATCTTTCTTTCCGAGCTCTAGATGTTTGAAGTAATAATAAGGGAACCGCAGTAGAAAGGCAGTGGTTGGATGGGTATAGATAGGGTAGGTATCTGATCGGCGTTATTGGGCGACGCCCAGTGTTGTAATTATCATATACAAATCAGTTATGCTCATCATACCTCCACATGGTAGCCACCGAGTACTGGTCTTGCCCATCCGGAATTGACTTACTAAACTATTAAGAAACATTAAAAAATTCTAGCACTATAATATGGCTCTCTAGGTTGGGGGTTGGGCGATGTGTTAACAACTCATAGTCGAAAAAATTTTTTTTTTTTTTGAAACCTGTAGCACAGTCTTGGACTGGATTGATTCAACGTCCACGCAAACGAAAAATTAACTAGTTCTTCGGATCTTGGAACGTACGACCCCGGGGCAAAGCAGAAGCAGTGAAATTGCTTATGGAACAGGCAAGCAAAAACGATATAAACATCATTGCACTCAAAGAAACTAAATTGTTAGATAGCAAGATTACTGACATTAGATTGCACACTATTTTCAAAAGTGGGAAATCATTGGGAAGCCGGGAGTTTGGAACTGCATTACCAACTTCAAACCCGTCAATGAACAATCGTATGCAATCCGCTTCAAATCAAATTTCTTATTAATGTCCATGTCTCATTGGAAGACAAAGACGACAATTTCTATAGCAATTTAGAATTAACATTTGACTCCCTTCCGTCGAACGATATTAAAAAAATATTAGATGACTTTAACGCGAAAGTGGGCAGAGAAGCGACTTACATAGGGACAACTGGTAGGCACAGTCTCCATGAAACTAGTAACAATAACGGCTAGAGGCTGATTGATTTCGCCAGCAATAAAAATGCCATTGTAAGCTCGAGATGCTTCCCTCATCGTGACATTCATAAGAGAAAGTTTGCATCACCCGACGGACAAACATTTAACCAAATAGACCACGTTCTAATAGGGAAAAGGACGGCTTCCCGGATTCTCGACGTACGTACTTGTCGAACGGCTAGTTGCGACATCATTATTTGGTAAAGACCATGTTTCGATGCCGAATTGCAAATCGAGGACACCCACAAACATAACCGATCCCTAAATTCGTAATAGGAAAACTCAAGGATAAGAAAGTAATTGCGAAGTACGAATCAGCCTTAGAGAGGCACTTCGCGGCAATACTGGACAGCTACACAAGCATGTCAATACTAGTATAAATAAACTACCAACAAGTCGGGCGCAACATTATTATTCTTGGGACAAGTTGAAGATGCATGGAAAGTAAATATGCAAGTTAGAGTGGTTAAGGAAGACTAAGTGGAACCCCCTTTCACAAGTGGAACCCGCTTTCACAAGTGAGCCCCCTGTATGGTAGGGTTGCTGTCAATTTAACACTTAATTGCGAATACGATCAATAGCTCCAGCACATGTAATAAATATTTCATTCGTTTATGCAAGTTAGGGTTCTTATAAGGAGAGGGGGAGGGGTGATAGTAAGGGTGGGTGGATATAAACAATTTTTTAATTGATTGCTTGAATCACGTTCAATATTCTCTGTATAGAATATCAGTTTCATAGACAAAGTTGCATAGAATTTTCATAAAATTTCATTCACGAAACCAATCATTTGTATGGGAGGGGGTAGTGAAGGTCAGGGAATCGTAAAATTTGTGATGCAGTCTTATTTCATTTCTCTTCTAAGGTGCTCGTACAAGATTTCAAAATCTTAGCTTTTAGTTTGTTGGTTATTAGTTGATTTATTGGAATTGGTCGAAATCACACTTTTGTATGGGAGGGGGTAGAAGGGCAAGTGCGATCTCAGAGCTTTTGAAGCAGTTCCGTTTCAACTGTTTTCAAAAGATTTTGTGGAAAATTTCAAATTGATAGCTTTTAATAGTTAGGTGATAATTGATTTCTTAAAAATGGTCGATAAAATAATTTTGCATGGGAAGTTTGGTAGGTGTTGGACCATTTAATATTTCATTTTTTAGAAATTATTTTTAAATGTATTCTGCAAATTTTCAAGTTTCTAGATTTAAATTTCATTCAAAAATTTCCAGTTTATGTGTTCTTTTCATTGCACATGAAACACCTTGTGCACGTTAGACCAGGGGGTTCGGTGCTTAGCAATTGTGGTACTTTTATTATTTTTTCTGTATGTACAACAAATAAATGTATCCACGTGGACAATTTAAACTTTGTATCTTTCATCAGAGCTCTTAAAAAATCACTAAAATTTTCGACATTTTAGGTTACCACCTCCCTTCCCTTACACCTCCCGACGTACAATTTTTACCACAATTATACAATATATAGTTCTATAATTTGAATTTGATATCTGCACTAAGTTTTGAAATATAATGGTTTGAAATTTTAGAAAGTGCACCATTTTTGAAATGCTCTCCATTTCCTCCCACTACTATTTTGACCAAATGTTATATTTTTCTCGTATTTCTCTACTATAGCTTATAATAGGTTCTAAGTTTCAATTACAAGGCTTAATAAATAGCCGAGATATTGATTTTTAAGTGTTTTTCTTTGCATCGCCTCCCTTACAACAGTTAGCTTCTATCTAAACTGATTCTAGTGGATTTATATGCCACCTTAATGGTTTCAAAATATCAATTTTTTATGGTAAGTAATTTCGAAGATATAATCATTTGAAAAAAAAATCGGCTGGCAATTGGTTCTTAGCCCCCCCTTTTTCGCACTCCAATGGATAAAAAAATTATACTATTTTTAAAAGTTGTCCCATAAACCCTTCTATATGTATGTTGATTTTTATCTTCCTAGCTGCAGCCATGATTGAGATATTTCAATTCGTATTTTTCGGCTTAAGCGGTCCCCCCGCCTCCCCCTGAACCCTTACACCCTCCAGAATAGGTGTCCGAATGAGATCCGCAACTATCTACAATCCCCCAGGAAATTAACTTTCTATCTTGGAGAGTTTGGAAGTTACTGCGCGCTGAGCGTACACGTCGACGTACGGCATACAGACAAACGGATTTTTTTTTTTGTTTTGCATTTTTATACTATGTTAGTCGTGGAACGCGAAAAAACAAAATTTCAGGGTAGCAAATTTTTTTTTCCAAGTCGATTACAATACTTTATTATTAAAATAATAAATTAAAATGCAAAAATAAAACATAACGGAACTACGATTGAGCGTAATTGTGCGATACTCTAGGTAAATGAAAAAGAAATTTTTTTATTTTAAGAAATTTTGTAGGGGAAGTGGTAGATGGGGTGACGACATTGAACTAATTTTTTCACATTACGCTAAAGTTGCTATCAAAATGTTTTAGGCAAAATTCAGGATTCCAAAATGTAATAGATAATGAGAAAATTGGTGTATTGGATTTAGTGAAATTCTGTAGTTTTTATGGGAGGTGGTAGAAGGAGGAGCGACTGTCTTAATGACTTTTATAGAAATAACTGTAAACATCATTTAATTGACACATTTTAAATTGCAGATCAGTAGCATTCATACTTTTTAGGAAAATTGACTTTTTGTAAAGTTGTTGAATTTTGTCAAATTGTATGGGAGGGGTTGGAAGGAGTGAAGCTAATATTTATTGCATAATTTCATCTCGATAACTTTGATACGTACTGAGTAAATTGAATATAGTATTTCATAAAAAAATGCAGTTTGTATAGGAGGTGGTGGAAGGAAAGGGAAGACTCGAAAAAATTTTATACAGCAGATTGAAATTATTATACAAGTAATATAGTCCAAATTTCAGATCAATAGGTTTTATGCTTTTTGAAAAAATCTGTTTAATATCGAATTGCGAAATTGTGTCACTTTGTATGGGAGGGGGTAGAAGGGCTAATCGTCTAATTTTTTATTGGTCTTACTAATAATTTTAAATAAATACTTAGCGCACAATCTTGAAATGGAAGAGGGATCAGCCATTTAGTATACAGATGGTTCGCGCACCTCTGAGGAGGAGCCGGAGTCAAAGGTCCTAACCTCACGGTTTCAAAACCACTCGGCAAAAAAGTCACAATCTTCCAGGCTGAACTAATTGCAATGGAGCTATGTATTCAAGAGAATATAAGGAGAGCTCATCGCAACAAATCAATTTATATCCTATCGGATAGTCAGGCGGTTCTCAAAGCCCTAGCATCCAATAAACACGGATCGAGGTTAGTTTGGGACTGTCTTCAAGACCTTATCATCCTGGGGAAAAGGAACGACGTAACCTTAATGTGGGTACCAGGACATATGGGAATTGAGGGATACGAAGAGGCTAATCGCCTTGCAAAAAATGGCGCGGAAAAAAACTTTATTGGTCCAGAGCCATTCTGCGGAAAATCAAAAGGGCATCAAAGCTCGATACTTAAGAAGTGGGTTGAACAAGAACACAAAATCTACTGGAATAGACTTCCAGGCTTATCAACCTCAAAAAAACTAATCATACCACAAAAAAACAAAGTGAAGGATATCCTGAAATTCAGAAAGAGCGATATTAGTACTCTAATCGGCCTAATGACGGGGCACAGTGGAGTTAACCACCACCTCAATAATATGGACTTAGCTGAAACCGACATCTGCCGTCTCTGTCTCGAAGACTCAGAAACGACAATACATATCCTATGCCACTGTGAAGCAGTGGCAAGGAAAAGGCATAATCTTCTGGGGAAAGGTTTCATTTCCACCGAGGAACTAGCCAACATGGCTCCCTTACAGATACTCAGATTAACTAAAGCTATTGAGTTATGGTAGGGTATAGGGGCAATAATCGCACAATAGGCCAAAAAGGCCGAAGTGCTCTCACGTGTTCCTCTAGTATAAATAATAATAATAGCGCACAATTTCAAATCGATAAATTGTATACGCACTGAGTAAATTGGCTTAGAGCATTTCATGAAAAAGTGCAGTTTGTACGGGAGGTGGTGGAAGGAGGGGGAGGACACAAATAATTCTTATACAGTAGAATGCAATCTCTATAAAAGTATTATATTCTAAATTTCAGATCAATAGAATTTATACTTTTCGAGAAAAGCCGTTTATTGACAAATTGCGTAATTGTGTCATTTTGTATGGGAGGGTGTAGAAGGGGTGGAGGGATTTGGCCCGTTCACGAATTTGACCTTACTTTTTTTTATCAAAAACGACGTGTACAAAATTTTAACTTTGTAGCCCAACGCGTTCTCAAGCTAGGAGGACACGGACGGAAAGACGGACGGACGGATGGACATCCGGTTTTGAGATTTTTGAGTGATTACATGAACTCCTGTATCATTCATTTTTTTCTCCGCATGTTATTTCTTTTCATTTCATTTGAAAAATGTTGCACTTTTCAAAATTTTAAAACGTTATATCTCGAAATGGAACGAAAATATTATATTGTAATTTTGTTTGATTGTTGAGGTATATGATCTATTATTTTGGTAAGATTATTAAATTTGGTGGTGTACGGAGAGGGAGGTGGCGAACCAAAATATCAGAAACTTTAAGTAATTTTTTTAGGACTCTGGTAAAATATAAAAAGTTTATATTTTGCGAGTGCGTACATCCATTTGATGTTCATTAAGACAAAATAATAATTTAAAGTGGAAGCTGAACTAACCTGCGCGAGGTATTTCATATATATTAAAAAAAAAAACTCAAAAACTTTTGATTGAAATTTTAAGTTAAAAAGTTGAAAATTTTCGAAACTCATTTAAAACAAAATGCATAAAAGTTGAAGTTATTAACATAACCTTTAAGACTTCTACCCACTTCCGTACAAAAATGCGATTTGACTAATTTCAATAAATCAACTAATAAGCAGCAAATTAAAAGCAAAGAACTTGAGATTTTGTACTTTGTTTTAAATAATTGATAACAGGACGGCACTAGAATCCCCATTCCCTTAGTCTTCCTTATTCATCCTAACTTGCATATTGACTTCCCACGTATCTCCAATTTATCCCAAGAATAATGAAGTTGTGCTCGACTTTTTGGCACATATTTTATAATCTATTTTATCGTAAAAAATACTATCATTGAAATTATGGAATCCACATAGGTCAGTAATAAATTTTTCGTTTTCCATTACATTTTTCCACTTTACCACTGAACTAATATATGTAGGTCCTCTTAAAACTATTTTCTTTTTATTACGCCATAAAATTGTATGGAACAGTAATTAATTAATTAGTCACTCGTATTTGATTTACGTATTTTGAGACATAATTTTTTATTTGCAAAGAAAGTGTAAATACTTTTAAGCTGATTTTACGTAAAATTGCAAAAAAGAATACTTAATCCATATCTTGTTAAGACCCCGAAAAGGTATATAGGACAGAAACAGTTCTCTTTAACATGACGAGATCCTGACTACTGACTTCTAGTTGTCGCAAATACTTGTTAATTCCTCTGACTCAAATGCTTCACTTACTATATGGTCGACCAACTCGACGTCTTCAGGACTGATGATAATATGCTGTCTAGTTTGACGCCCGTTCGCACGGCAAAGATATCGGGCAGCTCTCCTTTACATAAGCATGACATCTGGCATCTTCGTGGGATTCTTTATTCATGTCTATAATTTCATCAGGAATACCTCTCCTACGCAAAGCATTCCATATAACATCTCGCTTAAAGATGTTAAAATCCTTCTCGAAGTCCATAAACATGAGATGTAGTGGCGAACCCATTTCGGCTGACTGCTCCAATATCATTCGTAAGGCATTTGCATGCGAGTATATCGGCTGAAATATTTCAGGAAATGGGTTAGTAGCCCGTTTATACTTCGGACTTTCTTCACCGCCATTAACCGAATAGCGAAAACTATTTCTTCCTTAGCTGTGGGATTGCCCTTAATAGAGGGTGAAACTCTTCGCATTTATTTTGTCACGGAATTATTTCAGCAAAAAAGTTTCAGCTGTTGCATAGAAGATCATGAAACGAATATTTCTGAGTGTATGCAACACATCCTAAAGAACGTTTACCATTGACTAGCAACGCATGTTTTTCTGTAACATTTCAGAAAATTTACTAAGTCAGCAACTACCGCCTGATAAAGGAGGCCATAATACAAATAATAAATTAATCATGTAATAACTGTTCGATAAGACCTTATCCGTTTTTGATCTAGAGTTAATTACGATACACACAACACTCGTCACTAGCCGAACAAACGTGGCTGAATCAATTATAAGTGTGCTGAATCTGAATCCCTTGTACTACTCTTCTTCATTTTCGACCAAGCTTTGATTCATTCTTCAACGAAATCCGAGCTTCTTTCTGATCTGATCGAAGCTTATTAGCTCTGGAACTGTCATCAAAAATGCATTGTACTTTATTTCGTTCGTGTGAAATAAGAGAAATTTAATAATTTACACATATTAAATTGATGTGATAAATTTTTTGATAACATGAACTTGACGTGAATGCGAGATTAGAAGATTTCCTTTTAATATTTAACTCATTGACGACGATGGCTGAAATTCATAATTTTCAGTACTCCGACTGCCTCCCTACGATGAAGTTCATAATTTAGTTCGAATTTATAAAACTATTGTAGTCACAATAATAAGTTATTAGATTTTAGTGCTTAAGAAGTGTTTTTAAATTTAAATAAAAGCAGAGCAATAGGCCATAAAATTTGAAAAAATGGGCGCCAGCGGAGAAAATCAAGGTGAATTTATTTGAATTTTTTGGTTAAAGTGTTGTTTAATCGCATATAGACAGTGTGAATACCTGCCGGTCGTAAAACTTTCTGAATCCTGAGACGGTTGAGTTCATTATATTAAGTGTTTTAATACAACTTGTCAAACCAAATTGACAAATAATCGATTCAATACATTGCAAATGAGAAAACTGTGGATTATTCTCATTAATGATTGAGTAGAAAGGGAATTCAATATTATTGAGCTTGGAAATAATTCGTGGTCACCATGTGAACGTAAAAAACTAAAATTAGAGCGTTCAATTTTGAATAATTTGATAAATTACGAGTCCGATTTATCAAATTTTATCCACCAGCTGGTTTGCGACATGAGATATGAAAATAGCGACCTCAGTAAATACTGAACAAAAACTTCCACCCACATTGACCAAAATTAATATATTTTGTTTTAGTTCAAGAATTTCTATCCATAACTTTCATTTAAACGCATCCGCTTTAATACATTGAAAATGGCACGAAATTAATTAAATCATTTCGACGATTTGGTAAAATTATGTATTACGTCCTCGACGTATTAAGGGTTTCGCGATATATCATGCGTAAGCTACGACACTAATAACTAAAAATACATTTTCCTTTTTAAGTGTCCAGACATGATAATGAGTGTAGTATATATATGAAAAAAATAATAAATTCCATTCTAATAGAAAATAGAAAATAAATATTTAATAGCAGACCTATAATAAATTTGTGTGCAATCTGTAACTAAAAGTAAAAAATAATAATTCAAGACATTGCCAGAAAGTTGCTTAGTTTTTTGCTTTATTTTAGCAATAACTAAGCAGAAAAAAACGTATTTAAAAATTTTCTCTGTCTGACTGTCTTTCCGGTTTTCACGCAAAAACGGCTAAGCCGATTGTAACAGTTTGCTAGATGTGCAACGAGATGTAATCTGCGTGTGGTCTCATTTCAATACCCCCACGCCTTCCATCCCCTCCCATACACAATGACTCATTTTCAAAAATATATACTAATCAAATTTTCTTCAAAACCATTAGAGCAAATCATTTGAAATTTAGTACATACTATTTTTATCAGAAATGTGATCTATGGTATACAAATTATTTTAATCCCCCTACTCCTTCCACCACCTCCCATACAAACTGCACTTTTTCATGAAAGGCTATTCACCAATTTTCTCAGTACGTGTAACTTTCATCGAGCTTAAATGTTGTACTTTATCCTTAATTTGCATTATTATTAATATCGGGAAAAATTAACCGAGTAGCTTCACTCCTTCTATCCCCTCCCATACAATATGACACAATTCCATGACTGCAAAAAGTCGATTTTCTTGAAAACTGCATCATTCATGCAGATCTGAAATTCAAAATATATCAATTGCGTAATGATTATAGTTGTTTCTCTAAAATTCACTTAAAACCACCTACTCCTTCCACCACCTCCCATATAAACTGCACTTTTTCATGAAATGCTATACACCAATTTTCTCAGTACATGTAACTTTCATCGAGCTTAAATGTTGTACTTAATCCTTAATTTACATTATTATTAATATCGGGAAAAAATTAACCGAGTAGCTTCACTCGTTCTACCCCCTCCCATAAAATGTAACACAATTCCACGTCTTTTCAAAAATTCGACTTTCTTGAAAAGCGTGAATGAAGTAGACCTGAAATTTAAAATCCATCAATTGCATGATGATTATAGCTGTTTCTCGAAATATCACCAAAAACCCCCCTTTCCTTCTACCACCTCCCATACAAATTGCACAATTTCATTAAATTCAATGCACTAAGTTTCTCAGTACCTACTCAATTTTTGAAGCTTAAATTTGATAGAAAACATTTTTATAGCTACTCTAGCATGATGTGAAACAAATTCGTTCAGTGCAGCTACTTCCCCTACAAAATTTCACAATATCATAAAAATTTCGATTTCATCTATAGTATCGTATGATTGGGCTCTACGCACACTCGTAGTCCTGTTAGGTTTTCAAGCTTAATGTTATTTTACTTGGGCTTTTTTTTTAAACACAAGCTATAATTATTCAAATGTCCTAAATGCTCATCAATACGTATATGGTCTTAAATCACGGGATTGATTTGAACACGAGCCTCTCCCATTCAAATGCAAATATCATGCTATCATTCTTAATAATTTATGGTTCTGTTTCCAACAAAATACAAAACATTGTGTTCAAAGAGCCATTAAAGTAAGCGGATTATATATCCCATATAATGTATTACTAACTACATTCTCAAAAATCACATATTATTGCGATTTTTATGCGGACGAAGTCGCGGGCGTTTGCTAGTTAAGTAATAAAAGTACTAAATGAATATTATGAAAATCAATTTAAAAAAAAACATAACAAAGCGCAAAGCCCAATCGTACGACACTCAAGATGAAATAGAAAATGTTGTGATCTCAAGAAATTTTGTATGGGAAGTGGTTAATGGGATGAGAGCATTGAACTAGTCTTTTCTTATCACGCTAGAGCAGCTATAAAAATGTTTTTAAAAAAATTTAAGTTTGAAAAATTAAATTGGTACTGAGAAAATTAGTGTATTAGATTTAATGAAATTTTGCAGTGTAATTTTTTCACATATAATTCCGAATATCATGAAATTTATATTATTCAAATTTCAGACCAGTAACATTCATACTTTCCAAAAAAAAAAAAAATCGTGAAGCTGTGAAATTGTGTCATATTATAAAGTAGTGGATAGAAACAGTGAAGCTCAATCGAAGTTAAGACCCCCTAGACAGAAACAACTCTCTCCACAAGGCGCGATCCTGAGCATTGGCCATAAGCTGTTGCCAGGACTTGCTTAATCCTCTGGCCTCCTGTTCAATTGCTTGCTTCCATGTGTTACATGGTCGACCAACCCGACATCTTCCTTGAGGATTATAATCCAGAGCCTGTTTGGCGATGTTTCGCTCTGGTTTCCTCAAAGTATGACCGATCCACTCCCACTTCCGCCTTTGAATCTCAATACCTATTTTAGTCTCGCCAGTTGTACTCCAAAGTTCATCGTTGAAGATCACTTCTGGCCGGAATATTCCTAAAATGGGCTGGAGGCATTGGTTCACGAAAGTCTGTAGTTTCTTGGTAAGTCGAACGGTCACTTTCCATGTAGTACAACCATATAACAACACGGATTTGACGCATGCATCAAAAACTCGCAGCTTCGTGCGAAGGGAGATCTCTCTTAACCTCCAGAAAGGGGAAAGGATACCGAAGGCCTGACGAGCTTTATTTAGCCGAGCCTCAACAACCTTTTCGGCTCCGCCGTCCATGCTGACAATGCTTCCCAGATAGCAAAAATCTTGTACCTCTTCCACTTCCTGTCCGTTAAGGACAATTGGTGAGCTTGCGTTCGAACCCATGTGCATGTACTTGGTTTTACGCACATTTATTTTTAGTCCCGCCTTTTTGCATTTAGAATGCAACTAGCGAACATTTGACTTTAAGTCCGAACGGTTATGTGCAAGCAAACACACGTTATCAGCATAATCAAGGTGACTTAAGATGTTAAATAGTCTCCATTGAAGACCTTTACCTTCCCCATCTTCCAGTGCAGCTTTCAATGTGTCATTTATTACCACCAGAAACAGGCTGGTGATAATATGCAGCCTTGTCTGACACCCGTTCGCACAGGAAAGCTCTCGGACAGCTCTCCTCTATGCAAGACGCAACACCTTGCATCTTCGTAGGATTCTTTAATCATAGCTATGACCTTATCTGGAATACCTCTCCTACGCAAAGCATTCCATATGTAATCTCGCTTAACGCTGTCGAAAGTCTTCTCGAAGTCCACAAACATGAGATGTAGTGGCGAACCTATTTCGGCTGGTTGCTCTAATATTATCCGTAGGGTGTTTGTGTGGTCGGTACAAGACGACCCTTTACGAAATCCAGTCTGATAAACGTCGAGAGTGTTCTCGACGACATCACTAATCCTATTGAGAATTGCTACAATCCCGAAGGTCGCCCTTTTTTTTACAGAATGACCTGTATTATAGGCAATTTCGGCCTTTTATGTGCAATGCACAAACACAGTCATGGAGGGAAGGAATGGGATTGGGAAGGTTGGGGAAGGGGAGTGAGAACGACCGTAACGAGTGGAGAGGCTTGTATATTGCTCAGTTGTACTGGCTGCTTACTGACAAATATTTGCAGATGTTATGGGGGACTGAATGATAGAAAGCGAACAGAAACCATCTACTGAGTATCTAATCCTTCTTGAAGTGGAACTGTTTCACTTTTACAACGTTTCCCCATTTTATTGCGAATAATTTTTTATCACCAGTAGCAACTGAAAAATTTGCGCTTAAAAAAACCTGTCTGGAATGGGAATCGAACCCACGACCTATTGACTGAGAAGCAAGCACGCTGCCCACTACGCCACGGAAGCCTCTTCGGAATTTTCACAATGGCGCCCTTCTTTCATTCAGTCGGATATCTTCCTTCATTCCACACCTTAGTGAAGAGTGGGAGGAGTATATCGGCTGTTATTTCCGGGTCCGCTTTGAGGAGTTCGGTTGGTAGTCCGTCTATACCTGGAGCTTTCCTTCCCGACATTGACCGAATGGCAGAAACTATCTCTTCCTTATCTGGGGATCGTCCCTAATAGAGAATTTTTGGTTGGATATTTGGTAATTGTTCTGAAGCTAGTTAGTTTATTTTTTTTCGATCTTAATAATAATAATAATAATTAAGAATTTAATACAAAATTTGAGCCCAATAAACATTTTACGTACTGTGAAAATTGGTTCATGGTATTTCATGAAAAAGTGCAGTTTCTATAGGAGATGGTGGAAGGAATGTCAATCAAATTCCTGTTAAGACCCCCTATAGGGGCATAGGACAGAAACAACTCTCTTCCACAAGGCGCGATCCTGAGCATCGGCTTTAAGCTGTTGCCAGGACTTGTTTATTCCTCTGGCCTCCTGCTCAACTGCTCGCTTCCATGTGTTACATGGTCGACCAACCCGACGTCTTCCTTGAGGGTTATAATCCAGAGCCTGTTTTGCGATGTTTTGCTCTGGTTTCCTCAAAGTATGACCGATCCACTGCCACCTTCGCCGTTGAATCTCAATACCTATTTTAGTCTGGCGAGTTGTACTCCAAAGTTCGTCGTTGGAGATCACTTCTGGCCAGAATATTCCTAAAATGCGTCGGAGGCATTGGTTTACGAAAGTCTGTAGTTTCTTGGTAAGTCGAACGGTCACTTTCCACGTAGTACAACCATATAACAACACGGATTTGACGCATGCGTCAAAAACTCGCAGCTTCGTGCGAAGGGAGATCTCTCTTAACCTCCAGAAAGGGGAAAGGATACCGAAGGCCTGACGAGCTTTATTTAGCCGAGCCTCAACATCCTTTTCGGCTCCGCCGTCCATGCTGACAATGCTTCCGAGATAGCAAAAATCTTGCACCTCTTCTACATCCTGTCCATTAAGAACAATCGGTGTGCTTGCGTTCGAACCCATGTGCATGTACTTGGTTTTACGCACATTTATTTTCAGTCCCGCCTCTTTGCATTTAGAATGCAACGAGCGAACATTTGACTCTAAGTCCGAACGGGTATGTGCAAGCAAACACACGTCATCAGCATAATCAAGGTGACTTAAGATGTTAAATAGTCTCCATTGAAGACCTTTACCTTCCCCACCTTCCAGTGCAGCTTTCAAGATGTCATTTATTACCACCAGAAACAGGGCTGGTGATAATATGCAGCCTTGTCTGACACCCGTTCGCACAGGAAAGCTCTCGGACAGCTCTCCTCTATGCAAGACGCGACACCTTGCATCTTCGTAGGATTCTTTAATCATAGCTATGACCTTATTTGGAATACCTCTCCTACGCAAAGCATTCCATATGTAATCTCGCTTAACGCTGTCGAAAGCCTTCTCGAAGTCCACAAACATGAGATGTAGTGGCGAACCCATTTCGGCTGACTGCTCTAATATTATCCGTAGGGTATTTGTGTGGTCGGTACAAGACGACCCTTTACGGAATCCAGCCTGATAAACTTCGAGAGTGCTCTCGACGACATCACTAATCCTATTGAGAATTACCTTAGCCATAATTTTTGATACGGCAGTAAGTAGACATATACCACGCCAATTGCCACAATCCCGAAGGTCGCCCTTCTTCGGAATTTTGACAATGACGCCCTCCTTCCATTCAGTCGGATATTTTCCATCATTCCACACCTTAGTGAAGAGTGGGAGGAGTATATCGGCTGTTATTTCCGGGTCCGCTTTGAGGAGTTCGATTGGTAGTCCGTCTATACCTGGAGCTTTCCTTCCCGCCATTGACCGAATGGCGAAAACTATCTCTTCCTTATCTGGGGGATCGTCCCTAATAGAGGATTGTTGCGGTTGGATGTTTGGAAGTTGTTCTGTTTCCGGAATATCTTCATCTGACAAGATGTTTAAAATATCAGAGAAGTATTCCTTCCATCGTCGCAACTGGTGTTCACTCATATTAAGGAGAGTTCCGTTGACATCTCTCACCAGGTGGTTGGCGGTGAAATTCCTGTTCGTCAACTGTTTCATGATTTTAAATAGTGAACCCATATCCCCAAGGTAAGCCGCAGATTCTGCCTTGTTTGCCAGATCTTCAATGGCCTTTCTCTTGTCGCGTCTAACAGCCTTTTTAAGCTGTATATGAGCATCGCGGTAGTTCTGCCTCAAGTCGGGCGTTCGTTGGTTGACATCGGGTTGAGAGATGATTGCCAATTTGGCTTTTTTCCGATTGTCAACCTTGTCCCATGTGTCTTGCGACATCCAGGGTTTCTCACCGCTTTGCGCATATCCCACAGATTCTTCAGCACTAGTTAGAAAAGTGTTTCTGGTTGCCTCCCAATTGGCGTCCAGTGTGCGCATTTCATGTTCACCCAATGTGGATGACTTTTCGCGTAGAATGGTGGTGTATTCGAGTTTTTTGTTGGGATCTCTGAGTTTATCCACATTAAGCTTGCGCTTCATTTGAAGAATTTGTGGTCGTCGGATAGCTGCTGTACACAATCTCAAGCAGGCAACCATCAAGTGGTGATCGCTCCCCACGTCAGCTCCACGTTTCGCTCGCACATCGAGGAGACATCTTCTCCATCGGCGACTTATAGCCAAATGGTCGATCTGGTTCTGAGTAACACCATCAGGGGAAACCCAAGATGTTTTATGATGACTCTTGTGTGGAAAAAGGGTCCCTCCGATGACCATTTGCCGAGTACTACAGAACTCCACAAATAATTCGCCGTTTTCGGGTCTCTTAATCCAAGGTCGTGAAGGGTCGACCCAAGGGTCACCATGCCTCCCCATGACGTGTTCTAGTCCAGTGTTGTCTGATCCAACCTGGGCGTTCATATCTCCCGAGATGATAATAATATCACCTCTTGGAACACGTTCGAAGGTGGCACTCAGTTGACTATAAAACTCCTCTTTGTCACCAGATGTTGCGGTATTAGTTGGTGCGTAGCACTGCAGAATTGTGACGTTTCTGACACTGGTCCTGAGCCTGACGACGATAATCCTATCCGAGATTGGTTCCCAGCTAATGAGACTGTTTCTCGCTCTCGGCGTAAGGACGAACGCCACGCCATTTCTGGCTTCACTTTCAGGGCCAATGTACAGAATAGTGTTTCCGCTAGGGGTTCGTTCTTCTCCTGATCCTGTCCACCTGACCTCGCTCAAGCCCAAGATTTGGATGTTATAGTGCTCCATTTCACGGTCGATCACTGATTGGCGGTGCAAGGACCGAGAAACCCCAGCTCTTCCCCCGTCATTCAATGTTCGAACGTTCCAGAAGCCAATCATAGTCCGTTTTCGAATGCCAAAAGTCGTTACCGTAGAATCAGTCCGTATCCGAGGCGATGTATCCGTTTCTCGTATCATTTAGGTCTTAAGATCACGGGTGATAAGCCCATGATCCAGTGAGTGTCCATTTGCCATTTTTAGGGCAAGCAGGACTGGCTGTGGGTGAATTCTACAGCCCCCATCCCAGAGGGGGATAGTTAGCTCAGGTCCGTGGAGTCGCTAACTCCAAAGATAGTTGCAGGAATTGGTAAAACCTCATACTACAACTACCCCCTTGCGGGGAAAAGGGGAAGGAATGTGGATTCCAATAATTTTTGTTCCATGTATAACATTTATGATAAAAATACTATTTTCTGAATTTGAAATAACTATTATATCTAAAATTTGATTGAAAATGAGTCATTTTGCTTGGGAGCGGGTAGAAGGGGTGGTGCGATTTGGCCCGTTTATGAACTTGACCTTACTTTTTCGTCAAAAGCGATGTGCATAAAATTTGAATTTCCTAGCTAAACGCATGGTGAAGCAAAAGAGCGCATGGACGGATGGATATCCAGTTTTGAGATTTTGAGCGACAACAAATATTTCTGTACCCTTGGCGACTCTGTGCGAGTATTATTTCTTGGCGATAAAAACATTATTTCTTGGCGATCCATCCAGGATACACACAGGACTACTTCTTCTACAATGGCGCTACAGCCCAAATCGGACCTTGGCCTCCTGATATTCAGGTTCCTTAACATTTTTCATTACTTTTGTTAGCCCTTCGCACAACCCTCTTTCTACGAATTTTTCATTTTCTTAGATTGAGGTGACCAAGGTATATCCAAGCAGGCAATGTGCCGGAATTATATATTGCGCCGACCGGGATTTAAACTCACGACCTTCGCATTACAAGACGAACACACTACCTACTAGGCTATACCCTAGCTACTATACACAGGACTACGATTGCTCGTAAATCCCAATCGTACGATACTCAAGATGCAATAGAAACTTTAGGAAATTTTGTATGGGGAGTGGTGAAAGGAGTAAGGGCATTGAAGTAATATTTTCACATCATGCTAGAGTTTTTATCAAAACGTTTTATCGTATTCGAAATTAAAGTTTCAAAAATTTAATAAATATACTGACAAAATTAGTGTATAAGAATTGGTGAAATAGTGCAGTTTGTATGGAAGGTGGTCGAAGGGATAGGGGTTTTTTGATTGTTTTTTCATAAGCAACTATTAACATTATGCAACTGATATCTCTCCCAGATCAGTAACATTCATACTTTTCAAGAAAATCGACTTCTTGTAATGTGAAATTGTTGCAAATTAGAAGGAGTAAACCCAATTTTTTGAGATCTTACTTATATTACTTATTTAATATTTAGTTATTTCAGCTCGATAAATTCTATACATACTGAGTAAATTGGTTTATAGTATTACATGAAAAGTGCAGGAGAAGAGTTTTCAAATAATTTGTGTACATCTATTTACAATTACCATAAAAATAATATGTTTTAAATCAATATATCTCACACTAAGATAGTTTTTTGGAAAATATGGTTATTGCAAATTTTTAAAAATGTGTCATTCTGTATGGAAGGGGTTAGAAGCAGTGGAGCGATTTGGACCGTAAACGAACTTGTCCTTTATTTTGTTGCCAAAAACGACGTATATGAAATTTGAACTTTCTAGCTCAATGCGTCCTCCAGGTAAAGAGTACACGGGCGGTCCGACATCCGGCTTTGAAATCTTTGAACGATGAAGCAAATCTCTATCCAATCCACTTTTCCTCCAAGCTTTATTTCTTAGAACAAACTTAGAATACCTAAAATTGCATCTAGAATATAAACAAAACAGAATTAGTTGTGAAGCCCAATCATGTGATATTTTAAATATAGGGCAGGTGTTTACGAGAAGTGGCAATAGTAGTGACAGCATTGAACTGATTTTTTTACAACCTACTACAATTTTTATAAAAATATTTTATACCAAATTTGAGCTATGTGATATGCATATCCACTTGATTTTACCTTATTATTTTAATAATAAAAAATTGTGATCGACACAGAAAAAAATTGCTACCCTGAAATTTTGTTTTTTCGCGTTTCATGACAAAATTAGCATAAAAATGCTAAAAAAAATCCGTCCCGCCGTACGCCGTACATATGGACTCATACCTCCAAAACCGTTAAAGGTAAAATGTTGGTTTTTGGGTGGATTGTTAATTTGGTAAGTGAGCTCCATTAATCAAATTTAGGGGAGTGTTGTGGAATGGGAGGCAAGGGAAGTGAAAGAGTCAAAAACTACACATGCTAATATCTTCAAAACGAATACCGATAGGAAGCTGAAAATCTGCATGCGTATAGAGAGAGTTGTGGGACAAACTCTAAAAATAATTTAATTTTTCTACCCATTGGCTTCCGAAAAGTGGGGGGGGGCTAAAAACAAATTGTGGCCGAACCTTTTTTTCAAAATTATTATATCTTCGAAATTACTTATCATCAAAAATTCATATTTTAGGACCATTAAGGCGGCATATAGCTCCACCAGAATCAGCTTAGAGAGAGGCTAATTACTGCAAGGGGGTGGGGGGTCAGGGGAGTTCAAAGAAAAACACTTAAGAATTAATATCTCAACTATCTCTTAAGCTATGTAATTGAAACTTGAAACATATATTAGTCTATACTAGCGAAATACGATAAAAATATAACCTGTGGAAATAATAGTAGTGGGGGGAAATGGGGAGCATTTCAAAAATAGTGCAGTTTTCAAAATTAAAATCGTTATATCTCAAAATTGAGTACAGATATCTAATCAAAAATTCGTCAGCTTTTAAAACTACATAGTTTTTAATTTTGATAAAAATTTTGAGTTACGTGGTGTAAGGGGAGGGAGGTGGTAAGCAAAAATGTCGAAAATTTTGAGTGATTTTTTTAGGACTCTGGCGAAAGATACAAAGTTAAATTTTTACTTATGGACCTTTTTAATATACATAGAAGAAAAATAATAATTTGTTCGACAATTGTTACAAACCGACCCCCCGGTCTAACGTGTACAAGGTGTTTCATATGCATTGAAAAAAACACATAGGCTGAAAATTTTTGAATGAAATTTTAAGGTAGAAACTTGAAAACTTGAAAACTTGCAAAATGCATTTAAAAAAAATCCTTAAATATATGAAATATTAACTGGTCGAATACCTTTAAAACTTCTACCGCTCCCATTCAAAATTATTTTTTCGACAATTTTTAAGAAACCAATTATCACCTAACTATTAAAAGCTATCAGTTTAAAAACTTGCAAAAAACTTTTAACTTTTAAAAATTGTTGAAACAAAATTACGTCAAAAGTTTTGAGATCGCGCCTGCCCTTCTACCCCTTCCCATACAAAAGTATGATTTCGACCAATCTCATTAAACCAACTCATAACAAACAAAGTAAAAGCTACGAACTTGAAATTTTTTAAAAGCATCTTACATGAGAAATGAAATAAAATTTTAATAAAATTTTTTAAAATTTTACTATTCCCTTACCCGATCTACGCCCTCCCATACAAATGTTCGGTTTCGTGAATCACATTCTGAATACACCAAATTTTATGAAAATTCTGTGATACTTCGTCTATGAAACACATTCTGTACATAGAATATTGGACGTGATTCAAGCAGTCAATTAAAAAATTATTAACATACACCCACCCCTATCACACCTCCCCATTGTTATATGTACTGGAGCTATTAATCGTTCCCGCAATTAAATTGACAACATTCTTGCCCAAGAACTCCCTTTCACTTAGTCTTCCCTTGCCACTCTAACATGCGTATTGACTTTCCACGCATCATCAACTTGTCCCAAAAATAATAAAGCTGCGCCCGACTTGGCAGTTTATTTATTATATGTATGTGTGAATCGTGAAATTGAGGCATTTGTATGGGAATTAATAGAAGTGCTGGAATTGAATGAATTTTTTTTACATTTTACTACCGTGGCTTTCAAAATGTAAATTTTGAGCTCTATAAATTTGATGGGCACGGAGAACATTTCGTGTATTGCATTTCGTGATATTTTTATGCCGATCTCCCTAATTTGTGTAGAAAAACTATCGAGTTTCTAGTTTTCACCTAAGCTAATATTTTCATAAACGAATTATCATATAATCTGTGCCACCAAAATGATTTCTTATGATTTATTCAAATACAGTCTTACAAAAGAAGGGCCTTGTATCATTAATTACAAAAAACGTAACTCGTTCGATTTATTCGAATTAATCGACATATCACAACAAATTATGTTCGAAAAGTAAAAAAAGTGTCTTTCTTTGAATTGAACGAAAACTAAAAGGAAATATTTGAAAGTCAGAAATACAACGTTGTTAATGTAACAAAATATATATTCATTAGGGCTCCTAATCAATACGAAGGATTCCTGATTATACATATTTACATAACTCGTTCACAGAGACAAAATAAAAGAATATAGAAAAAATATTTAGTGGAAGTTGAACAAATAATTCTGAATATGGATAAAATACTCGCCTATGATTTATTTATCGAATAATCTCGTTAATATGTATCTATTTAATAATTTCCTAGTAATAAATAGTAAATAATAGTTTGTAGTAAACAATAATAGTCACTAGAATTTTTGTACAAAACAATCTGTGAACTAAATACCGGAAAGATATATGTACATAGATAACAAGTTCGATGATCGATTTACCAGATATTGCGATTGCAATCATGTAGTAATTTTCTTGGAGCTCATTTCACTTTTCTAATAGTAAAGTAGCTTTTGTGATTTACTTCACGGAAAACATTTGCTAATAATTATGAAGGAAATAATTTTCAAGAAAACTTGCGAATTTATTTTTCTGAAACTATGCAATTTTGGTGGGAGGTGTTAGAACTCTTTTTCTTTTGAGGAATATCAAACTATATACTAACTAATATTTCTTTGACTTTGCAATTTGCAAGTTAATACCTCCAATCAGTGCAAAGGGAAAAAACTTTCTTTTAAATTTCTATTATTATTTATTTGTTTATTGCTATTAGGGGAACGCGTGAGAGCACTGCGACCTTCTTGGCCAATTGTGTGTTTAAAGCCCCTTCACCCTATTATAATTCAAAAGCTTTAGCTAATTTGAGAATCTTTACGGTAGCCGTATTGGCTAGTTCCTCCGTAGAAAGGAAACCCTTTCCAAGATGACTGTGTCTTTTCCTAGCTACTGCTTCACAGTGACATAGGATGTATACTGTCGTTTCTGAGTCCTCGAGACAAGGCGACAAATGTCGGTCTCAGCTAAGCCCATATTTTTGAGGTGGTGGTTTACTCCACTGTGCCCAGTCATTAGGCCGATTAGAGTACTAGTATCCTTCTTGCTGAATTTTAGAATATCCTCCACTTTGTTTTTTGTGTTAGGATCAGTTTTTTTGAAATTGACAAGCCTGGAAGTCTATTCCAGTAGATTTTATGTTCTTGTTCTACCCACTTTTTGAGTATAGGGTTGGAGTACTCTTTTGGTTTTCCGCTGAATGGCTCTGGACCAATAAAGTTTGTTTCTGCGCCGTTTTTTGCAACGCGATCAGCCTCTTCATTTCTCTCAATTCCCATGTGTCCTGGTACCCACATTAAGGTTGCATCATTCCTTTTCCCCAGGATGATTATGTTTTGAAGGCATTCCCATACTATTTTCGATCCGTATTTATTGGATGCTAGAGCTTTGAGAACCGCCTGACTATCCGATAGGATATAAATGAATTTATTGCGATGAGGTCTCCTTATATTTTCTTGGATGCATAGCTCCATTGCAATTAGTTCAGCCTGGAAGATTGTGATTTCTTTACCCAGCGGTTTTGATGCCGAGAAGTAAGGACCTTTGTCTCCGGCTCCTGACTCCTCAGAGGTGCGAGAGCCATCTGTATACCAGATGATTGATCCCTCTACTATTTCTGGTAGCATGGATTGCCAGTCCTTGCGTTCTATGATTGTAACTTTGAAGGGGGTTTCAGAGTTGAATTTTGTCGGCATCGCGTCCGATGGTGTGGAAGTTATAACCTCTATTTTTGGGTCTTTTAGAATTTTGAGGTGACCTCTAAGATCCCCTGATTTGTAATTGTTTTTCTCCTGTATGTGTAACACTCCTTTGATAGCTTTTTTTTTTAAATTCCCAAATTTCTATTATATGGGAATTTGATTGGAGAGGGAGTAAAAAGAGCGGAGAATTTTTCGGAAGATTCCTGTTATAATTATTGAATTGCGCATTTCTGCGGGGGTCCTAGAACGTGACGTGAGTGGATTTTCTGACATACATTTACATATCGCACCCTTGCGACAAAAGTGACACAACTAAAAAAAACCTGTTTTTCAGAAATCGAAAAAAAAAACTAGTTCTTCCTGAAGGAAATATATTAGAACAGTCAAAATAAACTGACTGGCTGACGTCCGATAAATGAAGTTAAGGTAATACGCTTTGGATGACTGATGGATATTTGTATTAGGATTTCTTTAAAGGTATTAACTCAAATTTCACGATTTTAGAGTTGTGTCACTTTTGTCGCAAGGGTGCGATATGTTATCCATTTTTCCATGCTCGTAAAATTTATCATTCCGAGGAAAAACGGTTTTTTTAATTTCGAAATTAGAAATTTGTTTTGCAGGGTGTATAAAGTAGTTGGGGATGTAACCCATATCCGAACTTAAATTGCAGGGTGTATATAGTAGTTGGGGATGTGACCCATATCCGAACTTAAATTTACTATTTTGCTAAAAATGACGAAAAAAAAATATCAACTTGATAGCATTCTTGAGCTGTTTAGTAAACACCGACAGACGGTCACGCGAAATCGAGGTTTTAGATAACAAACATTTCCGTATCTTTGGCAACTCCGTATGAGCTTAATTTTTTGACGTTACAAAGAATTGAGAAAACAAAATATACTCTTCGATTATACCAATAATAAATAAAAAAAAAACAGTATATAATATATGATATGATCTAGATGAAATGGCAAAGAGTTTAATGTATTGGAAAAGATGACATCTTAAATTCTTTCGAATAGTAAATAGTGACTTTTGTATGTGAGTTGGAAGAAGCGAAGAGGAGGTTTGTTATTTTTGTGTATGACACCGAATTCAAAATATTTTGTGCTGAATTTAAAATTTGAAGCTTTCGTTATATATAAACAAATTGGAAATAGTTGAGGCATTTGTATGGAAATTGAGGCATTTGTATGGCAGGTGGCAGAAGAAGTGGATGGGCTTTGTATGATTTTCAAAGTGCTTAATAACATACCTATCACCATACTTTGTTTTAATTTTAAAACCAATAACTTTCATATGTTCGAAGAGCATATGCTTTTATAATAAAGAAATTTCTGTGGGAGGGGGTCGAAGCAGTGAAGCGAAGCTGAAATTTTTTTTAACATTTATTGCAACTATTAAGGAACGAATTCTTGCAAAATTTTAAGTTTGTATTTTTTCTATTATAGTTTCAGTGGAAATCGATATGATGCATTCATCATTTGCCATTGTATGGGAGAAGGAATATACGGATCAAAACACAATTTTTCGACGTTAATGATGTTTCTATTATTATACTTTACACAAAATTTCAAGTCAATAGCTTTGACAGTTTCAAACAAAAAAAAATTAATTTAATTGAAATTTCAAAATTTTGCGAAATTTGTAAGAAAAGGGGTGGAAGAAGTAAGGTGAAGTTGATAGTGCTTTCAAAACTGATTGCAACTAACATAAAATTAACTGTGGCAAAAATTCGTGCTTTTAGCTAGTTTTAAAGAAAAAAAAATGCATTTCTTAAAATTGTATAGGAGGTAATAGAAAGAGTGAAGGGCTCGGAGAAATATTTTGTGACTTTCCATTATTATACTTCGATCCAATTTTAAAGTAGATAGCTAAGATAGTTCTGAAAGAAGAAGAAAAATTAATTTTTTAAAATTTCGAAATTTCTTGAAGTTTGTATGACAGACAGACGGACAGACGATCACTCGGGATCAATGATTCTGAGCGACAACAAATATTTTTGAACCCTTGAATCCCATTATCCTCTCAGATTTCATCCAGAGTAAAGACAGCGAAAATAATTCATGGTGAAACTACGTTTCTCCACATCAGTAGTACTTAGGACAAGTAAATTAGAAGAATGCATTAAATAATTTTGTGTACTTTAATTAGAACAAACGTATCTCTATTTCACAACCCAACTTAATTCGTTTTCTTTCTTCTACTATGACCGAAACAGATGAGATAGAAGTGAATGGGAAGGACCACCATGATAATACTGTTGCAGCCGTAGATACTGAAGGACAGCAAAAGGTATGCATTCATATTTTAATATATTACAACATTTCTAAATAAACATTTTAATCCAAAACAGAAACTCCCATATCCGAGAGCCATTGCTTTTATTATTGGAAATGAGTTTTGCGAACGTTTCAGCTACTATGGAATGCGAAGTATTTTGAGATTTTTGTACGATTTCACTTTATAGAATTTTTATCTAATTGTTTTCTCAATTTCAGCAATTTTGGTCATTTACTTAAATCGAGTACTTTTCTACTCGCAGGATACGGCCACTGTCATCTATCACGTCTTCACTATGTTAGTGTATTTCTGTTGTGTATTTGGTGCTATTATCGCAGACAGTTGGCTAGGAAAATTCAAGACAATCATCAGTCTATCCGTAGTGTATGTGATTGGCAGTGTTATCGTGTCGTTGGGAGCGATGCCACCGCTTGCATTACCAGGCATAGCTATGACCATGCTAGGCTTGGGATTAATTGCGTTTGGCTCAGGTGGTATAAAGCCATGTGTGGCGGCATTCGGGGGCGATCAATTTAAATTACCCGAACAAGCGAAACAAATGGCGACTTTCTTTTCGCTTTTCTACTTCGCCATAAACTCGGGATCGCTGATTTCCACAACTGTAACGCCAATTTTACGTGAAGATGTTCATTGTTTTGACGATCCCCATTGTTTCTCGTTGGCCTTTGGAGTACCAGCTGTTTTGATGGCCGTATCAATTGGTAAGTTTATTATTGTAATGTGATTTTTATAGGTTGGTCTCGGTATCAAAATCGAGACCGATGCATCCAATATTATTAAGAACTTTAACTTTTAGTGATAAGGGTTTGTAATAATTTACAAAATGGCCTAATAGTCCTTTAACATTCCTCCAGTTATTTTCATCGTCGGTCGTCCACTGTATGTGAGCAAACCACCACAAGGCAATACGTTCGTTTTGGTTTCAAAAGCAATCGGAGTAAGTAACAATTCAAATCGAATTAATCTGTCGTCTAACCAAAAAAACTATTTTCGCAGAATGGAATTGTTAACAAATACAAGGAACGTAAGACAAATCCTCGCGAACATTTCCTAGATTACGCCATCCCAAAATACGGAAAACAACTCATTGCAGACATCAAAGTGCTCCTTCGAGTTCTAGTCCTCTACATTCCTTTACCTATTTTCTGGGCTCTATTCGATCAGCAAGGATCTCGTTGGACTTTCCAGGCGGTCATGATGGACGGACGAATAGGCGCTTTAGATATGAAACCAGAACAGATGCAATTGGCAAATCCACTCTTAATTTTAATTTTTATTCCCTGCTACGACTTTATCTTCTATCCGCTATTGGCAAAAATTGGAGTAAGGCGACCATTGCAGAAGTTAACAATCGGTGGTATTTTGGCTGGTGTAGCTTTCTTATTATCCGCTATTGTTGAATTAACTGTTGAGGTACATCGAATACCGCAAATTTCAAATTTTCGTTATGTAACGCAAACAAATTTTAGCCCACTCATGGCGTAACTCCGTCGGCAGGAATTTGCCACTTGCGAGTTTTCAATGGAGTTCCAGCTTGCGATTACACCCTCAAGACCAGTATACCAGCCCAGGAAGATTTCATTATCAAATCCTTGTCGCATTTCGAGAATCTGAATGTTGATGTAACGAAAACTAAAACATTCTCTTATGAGTTAACATCGCCTACAGCGGGTGAGTTTGATTTAAAGGAAAACTTTCTTATTGTTGATTCATTTTAATTGTTCTTTGTTTAGGATGCACTCCACATTCGGGCGTATTTACTTTGGAAAGCGGCAAAGCAATCAGCTATTTTGTAAGCGTGAATTCAACTTCACCAGTCTTTAGATATGAGGATAGGACCCAAAAATCGGAACAAGGCTTTGCTTTAGTTAGAGTCCTGCCATCGTTGGGAACGACGCAAGAAATGTACTTCACATTTGCGAATGAAAGAAAAATCACCTTTAATTACACCGAACTAGTTGGTCTACCGTCGACCGACTACAACCTCGTCGTCGGGGATGATGTAGTATGGAAACATACGGCTCGAGCTGGTGACATATTCACAGTTATTGTTAACGAGGGTACAAGTACAAAGTACGCAACGGAAGCGATTCGTTTAGTTGAAGAGAATTCGGTGAAAGTATTCTGGCAACTGCCACAATACTTCTTCTTGACCCTGGGAGAGGTTATGTATTCAGTTACCGGCTTGGAGTTTTCCTATTCTCAGGCACCGACCAGTATGAAAGCCGTCCTGCAGGCTTGCTGGCAATTGACTGTGGCATTCGGTAATTTAGTTGTCGTTATTATTGCCGAAGTGAAGATCTTTGATAGTCAGGCATATGAGTTCTTCCTGTTCGCCGGTCTTATGTTCATCGATATGTTCCTGTTCATGCTGTTGGCTAGAAAATATATTCCGAACGATCCTATGAAACAATTAGAGGATGAGAGTACTGAGGCTGAGCTAGAAGAATCTGGCAAAAAGGGAGTTATAAATCCCAGTTTTCATGAAGATTAATAATTTATTTTAATCGTATTTTTTTTATAATAAAAAGTGTAAAATGTATGAAAAAATTATGTTTTATTAATTAAAAACTTGGAAAACTATTCTGAACAAATAAATCAAAATAATAAGCGAAACCTGTGCATATATTTGACGTCACGCTAAGTAGGTGGCTAAGTATTGGCGAGATAATTTCATCGTTATCGGTAGTGGAAGAACTCGTCTGCAACGCGGGCAACCCCGGGTTCGATTCCCGGCTGATTTGTCTGAAGTAAAAATATCATAATTTCAAATAATTTTAATTCCACGATTAAGTTGAAAAAATTGCTTTTTCAACGGGTTGTATGCCATTGTTTTAAAAAATTGAAGTTTGGATAAGGAGTTTAAACATGCGATATTTGCCATCTATACATATAAATATAATTGTACTGTCTGTCTGTTATTTGTTTAGAAATGGCGATAAGTTACTTTCTTGCTTTATTTTAGGAATAACTAAGCAGAGACTCACGTTTTTGTAATTCTTCTCTGTCTGTCCGTCTGTCTGTCCGGCTTTTACGCAAAAACGGCTGAACCGATTGTGATGAAACTTTCACAGTTTATTAGGTATGCTTGGTTTTATTTTCTTCCCCTCACGCCTTCTACCCCTCCCATACAAAGTGACTCATTTTTAATAATAGCTCCCCTTTCTGGAGGTTAAGAGAGATCTCCCTTCGCACGAAGCTGCGAGTTTTTGACGCATGCGTCAAATCCGTGTTATTATATGGTTGTACTACGTGGAAAGTGACCGTTCGACTTACCAAGAAACTACAGACTTTCGTGAGCCAATGCCTCCGCCGCATTTTAGGAATATTCTGGTCAGAAGTGGTCTCCAACGACGAACTTTGGAGTATGTACAACTGGCCAGACTAAAATAGGTATTGAGATTCAAAGGCGGAAGTGGCAGTGGATCGGTCATACTTTGAGGAAACCAGAGCAAAACATCGCCAAACAGGCTCTGGATTATAATCCTAAAGGAAGACGTCGGGTTGGTCGACCATGTAACACTTGGAAGCGAGTAGTTGAGCAGGAGACCAGAGGAATAAACAAGTCCTGGCAACAGCTTAAGGCCGATGCTCAGGATTGCGTCTTGTGTAAAGAGTTGTTTCTGTCCTATGCCCCTATAGGGGGTCTTAACAGGAATTTGATTGTGAATAATCAAATTTTCTTGGAAACTGTAAGAGCTATTAATTTTGTAATTTAGAATGTATTATTTTTATTATAAATTCAATCTTTAAGTATACAAATTATTAAAATTCCCCCACTCCTTCGCCCACCTCCCATACAAAATTCACTTTTTTATTAAATACTATACACCAATTTTCTCAGTACGTATAAATTCCATCGAGCTAAAATTTTGTACCAAATACTTAATTAGCATTATTATTAATATGTGGAAAAAACTAAACGATTATCTTCACTATTTCTACCCCTTCCCGTACAATGTGACACGATTCCACGACTTTACAAAAATTCGATTTTGTTGGAAAATGTGAAAGTCACAGATCTAGAATTTAAAATACATCAATTGCATAATGATCTTAGTTGTTTTTCGAAAAATCCCTAAAAACTCCTTCCACCACCTCCCATACAAACTGCACTTTTTCATGAAATACTCTAAACCAATTTTCTCAATACGTATAGCTTTCATCGAGCTAAAATTTTATATAGAATCCTTAATTACTATTATTATTAATATCGGGAAAAAATAACCGATTAGCTTCACTCCTGCTACCCCCTCCCATACCATATGACACAATTTCACAACTTTTCAAAAATTCTATTTTCATGAAAAGTCTGAACGTTACTGAACTAAAATTTAAAATATATCAGTTTTGTTTCTCGAAAAATCACCAAAAAACACTCCCCTCTCTCTACCACCTCCCATACAAATTACACAATTTTATTAAATCTAATGCATTAAGTTTCTTAGTACCTATTCAATTTTTGAAGCTTAAATTTGGTACAAAACATTTTAATAGCTACTCTAGCATGATGTGAAACAAATTAGTTCATTGCTATCACCCCTTCTACCACTCCCCATACAAAATTCTTAACATCAAAAAAATTTCATCGGTTATATCGTATGATTGGGCTTTACGCAGAGTCTTAGTCCTGTTATGGTTTTAAGATTAATTTTAATTTAATTGGGCTTTTTTTTTAATTAACACAAGCTGCAACTATTCACATGTCCTTAATGCTCTTCGATACGAACATGGTCTTAGATCACGGGATTAATTTGATCACGAGCCTGTCCCATAAAAATGCGAGTATCGTGGTCTCACTCTTAATAATTTATGGTTCTGATTCCAACAAAATAGAAACCATTGTCTTCAAAGAGCCATTAAACTACTTTCAGTTTATATATCCCGGATGATGTTTTGCTAGCTACGTTCTCAAAAATTGCTTATTTTGCGATTCTTACGCGGACAAAGTCGCGAGCGATCGTTAGTAATAACTAAATGCGTAACATAATTAGATATGTATTTACATGTACAATGAATCACTCTATGTTAAGTAAGTTTGAATAATATATTGTCGTTTTTAATACGATATAACATGAATGGCGCGGCAGCATAAATCGGGCCCTAGACTCCTAAGGTCATCGTCTCCAATCGTCTCGATCAAAAAACAGCGTCTTCCAGCTGCTTATTATACTCTAGATGAAATCTCAGAGTATTGCAAGTTTGCTCTAAAGCTTGCAACGCCAAGAAATACTACTCACACAGAGTCGCCAAGGGTACAGAAATATTTGTTGTCGGTCAAAAATTTCAAAACCGGATGTTTATCCGTCTGTTTGCTATCTAGGTCGAGAACGCGTTGAGCTAGAAAGCTAAAATTTTGTACACGTCGTTTTGACGAAAAAGTAAGATAAAGTTCGTGATCGGGCCAAATCGCTCCACTCCTTCTATTCCCTGCCATAGAAAATGGCTTACTTTCAATCATTAAAAATAATCATTGTCTTGGAAACTATCAATCAATCAATCAAATTCCTGTTAAGACCCCCTATAGGGGCATAGGACAGAAACAACTCTCTTCCACAGGGCGCGATCCCGAGCATCGGCCTTAAGCTGTTGCCAGGACTTGTTTATTCCTCTGGCCTCCTGCTCAACTGCTCGCTTCCATGTGTTACATGGTCGACCAACCCGACGTCTTCCTTGAGGATTATAATCCAGAGCCTGTTTTGCGATATTTTGTTCTGGTTTCCTCAAAGTATGACCGATCCACTGCCACTTCCGCCGTTGAATCTCAATACCTATTTCAGTCTGGCCAGTAGTGCTCCAAAGTTCGTCGTTGGAGATTACTTGTGGCCAGAATATTCCTAAAATGCGCCGGAGGCATTGGTTTACGAAAGTCTGTAGTTTCTTGGTAAGTCGAACGGTCACTTTCCACGTAGTACAACCATACAATAACACAGATTTGACGCATGCATCAAAAACTCGCAGCTTCGTGCGAAGGGAGATCTCTCTTAACCTCCAGAAAGGGGAAAGGATACCGAAGGCCTGACGAGCTTTATTTAGCCGAGCTTCAACATCCTTTTCGGCTCCGCCGTCCATGCTGACAATGCTTCCAAGATAGCAAAAATCTTGCACCTCTTCCACATCCTGTCCGTTAAGAACAATCGGTGTGCTTGCGTTCGAACCCATGTGCATGTACTTGGTTTTACGCACATTAATTTTCAGTCCCGCCTCTTTGCATTTAGAATGCAACGAGCGAACATTTGACTCTAAGTCCGAACGGTTATGTGCAAGCAAACACACGTCATCAGCATAATCAAGGTGACTTAAGATGTTAAATAGTCTCCATTGAAGACCCTTACCTTCCCCACCTTCCAGTGCAGCTTTCAAGATGTCGTTTATTACCACCAGAAACAGGGCTGGTGATAATATGCAGCCTTGTCTGACACCCGTTCGCACAGGGAAATTCTATGACAGCTCTCCTCTATGCAAGACGCGACACCTTGCATCTTCGTAGGATTCTTTAATCATAGCTATGACCTTATCTGGAATACCTCTCCTACGCAAAGCATTCCATATGTAATCTCGCTTAACGCTGTCGAAAGCCTTCTCGAAGTCCACAAACATGAAATGTAGTGGCGAACCCATTTCGGCTGACTGCTCTAATATTATCCGTAGGCTATTTGTGTGGTCGGTACAAGACGATCCTTTACGGAGTCCAGCCTGATAAACTTCGAGAGTGCTCTCGACGACATCACTAATCGTTTTGAGAATTACCTTAGCCATAATTTTTGATACGGCAGTAAGTAGACATATACCACGCCAATTCCCACAATCCCGAATAAGTAATAAGTAATAGTAATAAAAACAAAAATATATAGGTAGGTGCATACATCTTCTTTATAATAAGCAAAAACTGTGCAAATATTTGAAGTCACGTGACTCACATTAAGTACAAAGTTTTGTCGAGATAAATTTGTCGGAATCGGCGGTTCAAGAGTTCAAGAAGGCCTAGATACTTAGTAGATGGTTACTGTTCGCTTTCTATCGTTTAGGCCCCCATAACATCTGCAAATATTTGTCAGTAGCAGCCAATGCAACTGCAAAAATAAACCAGCTTCACCACTCGTTACGGTCGTTCTCACCCCTCTTACCAATCCCATTCCTTCCCTTCATGACTGTGTTTGCGCATTTCACATAAAGGCCAAAATATTGCCTATAACAAGTCATTCTGTAAAAAAAACTAAAGTAAAAATATTATAATTCCAAATAAAATTTGTATTCCATAGTTGAAAATAAAAATCAATTTTACTTTATTATTATAATAATAAAGTATTGTGATCGACACAAAAAAAAAAAAAGTTTGCTACCCTGAAATTTTTTTTTTTCGCGTTTCATGACTAAATTAGTCTAAAAATGCAAAAAAAAAAAATCCGTCTGTCTGTACGCCGTCCGCCGTCCGCCGTCCGCCGTCCGCCGTACGCCGTACGCCGACGTGTACGCTCAGCGCACATTAACTCCCAAACCCTTCAAGATAGAAAGTTCATTTTTGGAGGGATTGTAGATAGTTGCGGATCTCAGGCGGATACCCATTTTCGGGGGTGTACGGGTTCAGGGGGAGGCGGGGGGAGCGCTTAAACCGAAAAATACGAATTCAAATATCTCAACCATGATAACAGCTAGGAAGCTAAAACTCAACATACATATAGACGAGTTTGTGGGACAACTTTTAAAAATAATTTAATTTTTTTATCCATTGGGGTGCGAAAAGGGGGGGCTAAGAACCAATTGTCGGCCGAATTTTTTTTTCAAATGATTATATCTTCGAAATTACTTATCGTAAAAAAATTATATTTAGAGACCGTCAAGGTGAAATATAGTTCCATTGGAACCAGCTCAGAAAACGGCTAATTATTGTAAGGGGGAGGGTCAGGGGGGGTTCAAAGAAAAACACTTAAAAACTAATATCTCAACTATCTTTGAAGCTATGTAATTGAAACTTAAAAGGTATATTAAGCTATACTAGGCAAATACAAAAAAAATATAACATGTCGAAATAATAGTAGTGGGGGGAAATGGGGAACATTTCAAAAATGGCGCACTTTTCAAAATTACAAATCCTTATATCTCAAAAAATAGTACAGATATTAAATCAAAAATTTGTCAGATTGTAGAACTACATAATGGTTAATTTTGGTAAAAATTTTAAGCTGGGAGGTCTAAGGGGAGGGAGATGATAAGCAAAAATGTCGAAAATTTTGAGTGATTTTTTTAGGGCTCTAGTGAAAGGTAAAAAGTTAAAATTTTGCATGTGAATACCTATATTTAATGTACATAGAAAAATAATATTAACTTGATCCATATTTATTACCGACTCCCCCGGTCTAACGTGCACAAGGTGTTTCATGTGCATTGAAAAAAACACATAAAATGAAAATTTTTGAGTGAAATTTTAAGGTAGAAACTTGAAAATTTGCGAAATGCATTTAAAAAAAATCCCTAAATATACGAAATATTAATTGGTCAAAAACCCTTAAAACTTCTACCCCCTCCCATACAAAATTATTTTTTCGACCATTTTCAAGAAATCAATTATCACCTAACCATTAAAAGCTATCAAATTCAAATTTTGCAAAACAACTTACAAAAATAATTAAAATGAAATTGCGTTCAAAGTTTTAAAATCGCGCTTGCCCTTCTACCCCCTCCCATACAAAAGTATGATTTCGACTAATTTCATTAAATCAACTAATAACCAACAAATTAAAAGCTATGAACTTGAAATTTCGTACGAGCATCTAACAACAAAAATGAAAGAAAATTGCATCACAAGTTTGACGATTCCCCTACCTCCTCTACCCCCTCCCATACAAAATTATTTTTTCGAGCATTTTTAAGAAATCAGTTATCAGCTAACTCTTAAAAGCTATCAATTTCATATTTGGCACAAAAACTTATAAAAATAATTCAAATGAAGTTGTTTTAAAAGTTTTGAAATCGCGCTTGCGCTTCTACCCCCTTCCATACAAAACTATGATTTCGACCAATTTTATTAAATCAACTAATAACCAACAAACTAAAAGCTACGAACTTGAAATTCTATACAAGCACCTTACAAGAGACGCGAAATAAAACTGCGTATCAAATTTTACGATTCCCCTATATTCTCTACCCCCTCCCATACAAATGTTCGGTTTCATGAATGTAAAATACACCGAATTTTATGAAAATTCTATGCAACTTCGTCTATGAAACACATTCTATACGGAGAATATTGGACGTGATTCAAGCAATTAATTAAAAAGCTATTAACATCCACCCAGCCTTACTATTACCCCTACTCCTCCCCTCATAAAAACCCAAACTTACAGAAACGAATGAAATATTGTTAACAGTCCTGCCCAAGAACTCCCTTTCACTTAGCCTTCCCTAACCACTCTAACCTGCATATTGACTTTCCTTTCATCCGCAACTTGTCCCAAGAATAATAAAGTTTCGCCCGACTTGTTGGCAGTTTATTTTTAATTCGAAACTACCGACTTGAAGACTGAAAGTGAATCCATTTGACTCTTAATTTTTTAAGTAGATCGAAAAATTGTGCCTAAATTTTGGCAAGGAAGTTCATTAGCATTGGTGGTAGAATGGTCGCCTGCCACGTCAGCATCGGTGGTTTTGCAAATAACGATTTTCCTAAAATGACAATGAGTCCAAACACAAAAAGATTTGAAGTTATTTATAAATAAATCCAATGGAAAATTTATCACAAAAAATGTCGTTTATAAATAAGCCCTCATATAAACATATCGACCTCTTTCATTACATTACAAACATATAAAGTTCTGGACTGAGCTTGGCAACTCACGGGTGGTTTCAAGTGTAAAATAGTTGTAAAATAGAATCAAAACTTTAATCAGAAGGATGTTTCTGGATCTTCGATTTCATGATCCGCTTAAAATTTGGCGTTATGTCCGATAATTGAATTCGCATTCGACATTTAATTTTTGTCGGAGCATACTCCGAAAATCCGGCTTAACACGAATAAGTGGTAGAACGCGGTAATGTAATTCGAATAGCTTCTAAACTTGGATATTCATCGTATATATCTGACCGGAATATTGCTATCGGAGCTCATTTCAATTAAACTTTCATAATACAAGGCCAGAAATCCTGTTGGTATTTCTTTTATTTTGAAAGGATTAGGCAAATATCTTGGTTCCTTATGGTTGGAAAGTAATCAGTCAGAAATTCCAATAAACTGGACGGAAGAGTTTTTATATTATCATGGATTTTTATATTCAAATTAACTTCAGATTCTTGCAAAAAAATTACTAAGCGTCGGGAAACACTCAAAGTTATTCTCCTCCACAGCTGAAGCCCTATATTGTATTTTTCTCAATAAGCCGCCAAGGATATTACGCGGGACTCTTCATTTTTTTGGTGGAACCCCAGGGTTCCGCGGAACCCTTTTCGGACACCAAGGATCTAGAGTACAAAAATTTACTTGACGATCCCACATACCTATACTGAAAAGGTAATTGCCGATGAAGCAGCACCGCGCTGACTGGACTCATCGCATTTATTTTGTCACTAAAATAAACAACAAACACTTGCTGAACACTTGCTGCAACAAACACTTGCTGAAGAACGTGTTTCAGGTACTAGCTCCGCACGTTCTTCAATAGCCTTTTAAAAAAAATACTAATCCAATAACTATCGTCTGATAAAGGAGGCCATAGTACAAATAATAAGTTAATCAGGCGATAACTGTTCGATAATGCGTACTTTATCCATTTTTGATCTAGCGTTGATGACGATAGGATACAAAAACACGCGTCACTAGAAGAACAAAAGCAGGCGAATTAATTACAAATGTGCTGAATCCCTTGTAATACTCTTCCCCGTTTTGAAACTTGCTTCGATTCACCCCCTTTCTCTTCCAATTCCCAACGAAATACAAGTGGCGAGCTACATTTCTGATCTGATCGAAGTTTATCCGAATTCCAATCAAAAATGAATTCTAATTTATTTTGATAACATGAAATAAGAAAAATTTAATAATTTACACCTATAAAAATGGATGTAATAAATATTATGATAACATGAACTGAAGGTAGATGCGAGATTAGAAAATTTCCTATTGTTAATTAACTTAACGAACAAGGCTGAAACTAATAATTTTTAGTACTTCGACTGCGTCCTTCCGATGATGTTCATAATTAAGTTCGAATTTATAAAAGTTTAAAAATTAGTGTAACTCTAATTCTAATACAAAAAGAGTTATTTCTTAAATTCATATAAAAGAACGGCAATAGTTTATAAAACTTAGAAAAATGGGCACCGTCGAAGAAAATCAAGGTGAAATTGTTTGAATTTTTCTTAAAGTGTTTGAATATTGCCCGGTTGTAAAATTTTCTAAATTCTAAGACTGTTGTGAATATTATTAATTTGATTGAATAACAGCAGTGGTTTTTGATTTACCAAATATTCGTTTTGTTAAAAAATGAGAACTCTGTGGATTATTCTCATTAATGATTTGAATAAAAAAAAATAATTCAAGATTATTGAATTATAAAGTATTTTGTGCTCCCAATATTAAACTTGAAAAAGTAAAATTATCGTGCATAGTTTTTGAAAAGTTTTGACAATTTTTCAAGAGCTTAATTGTGTTCAGTGTTTTCATGGCTGTATTTAATGAGCGAAATTTACTGACTAAAGTGGAGGTGGAGCGCTAATTTTATACAACAGCTAGTCTGCAACATGGAATATGAAAACAGTGGATTCAAAAACCTCCGAGCAATCACTTCAATACAAATGGACTAAAATTAATACAAAATAACTTAAGCTGGTACACTTAAGTCGTCACTATCTATCGTTAATTTTCATTTAAACGTGTCCGCTTTAACACTTTTAAGATGGTGTAAAATTTAAAAAATCATTTTGACTATTTGGTAAAATCATATACTAAGTCCTCAACGTGTTAAGGGTTACGAATAATATAGCGCGCTAACAACGAGTGTAGTAATTAAATGTCCAGACATGAGAGTAATACATTACTTTCAAAGGGAAATATCTAGCATTAAGAAAGTGTAGTACGGATGAAAAACAAAATCAATTAGCAATATAAATTTAATTAATATTCAAATTTAATATGATCAGAATCCAGGAAAATTAAAATGAAATTGTAGAAATACATAAAATAGTTGAGCGCATTGCCTGAAAGCTTAATAACATTTGTAAAACTAGAAAATGTATGAACGTGATTTCGGAATGATCACTTTAATTTATTTTCAGCATTATTCAGATTATTTTTAGAGTTGCATTGACAATGATTTTCTTTAGCAATTTTTAATGAAAAACGATTTATTCCTTTCATAGAGCTCTTTTTAATTAAAATTAGAATTTACAAACTCGGAAAAACAACTTATTTCTACAGAAGTTTTCCATAATAGTTGTCTAGATTTACACGAATCGAATATCCTCTGATATCCCCAAAGGCTTCAATTTTAGAAATTTCAACTGAACTTCTTTTTTTCAAATAATCGGAGTAATTTTTGTATAAATATTATGGATTAATTTAGGAAAATATTTAACTCCTCTTGGCACTTTTCATGCGAATGAAACCTATTTAGAAAATTTAATTCAACAATTCTCATCTAAAATTTACAAAGAATCTTGCAATTTTATTTTGCTTAAATAAAGCCCAATCATGTGATGCTCCAGATGAAATAGAAATTTTCGTGATCTTCATCCAAAATTTAATGGCGAGAGCCAGAAGAGGTGACAGCATCGAACTAATTATTTTCACATCATGCTATCAATCAAATTCCTGTTAAGAGTCCCCACAGAGGCATAGGACAGAAAAATTTTCCTCCGACAAGGCACGGTCCTAACATCATGCTAGAGTAGCTATAAAAATCTTTCATACTAAATTTAGGCTTCAAAAATGAAATAGGTGCTGAGAAAATTAGTGTATTAGATTTAGTGAAATTGTGCAGTTTGTATGAGAGGTGGTAGTGTGGAAGTTTTTAATGATTTTTCTAGAAGTAAGTACGAAAATTATGCAAATGATATCTCTTGGTAACATTCATACTTTTAAAGAAAATCGATTTTTTTTAACTTGTGAAATTGTGGCACTTTGCATGGAATGGGGTAGAAGAAGTGAAGTTAATCATTTAAATTTTTGCGATCATAATAATAATGTGAGCTCGATAAACGTTGAGAAAATCGGCTTATAGTATTTCCAGAAAAAGTGCTGTTTGTATGGGAGGTGGTGAAAGGAGTAAGAGGTTTCGAGTAATTCTGATGCCAAAGATTATTTATTTTATTTGATGAAAATTAATTTAAATTTCAAATTATGAGCACGTATAGTTTCCAAGAAAATTTTAATTATTGTAAATTATTGTGTGTGAGAGGACAGAAGTTGTAGAGCGATTTAACCCGATCACTAACTTCACTTTAGTTTTTCGTCAAAATAATGTGTTGAAAATTTGAGCTTTCCAGCGAAACGCGTTCTCAAGCTAGAGAGCGCGGACGGTTTTAAGATTTTTGAATGATAATATTATGTCATTTGGTCTTTCATTTTTTTTTCCGAGCCTTATTTCTTAGCGTTAAAACTTTAGAGCAAACTTGTAATACTCTCAGATTTTATCCAGGGTATACAAATTATTTACTTTCCATTCCTGTCACACAAATAAAACAAATTTAAACGTACAACATTAACTTAATATTTTAGGAATATGAAAGCTATATCAACCTGCTGCAAATAATTTTCTTAACTAAACGGGTATGCCTCACCCGTGCTTTGTGTTTTCTATGTATTTCAGGAAAATGAAGGAACTTTGTCAAATTAGTTTTACTTCACTGAGAGAAATTTCTCAAAGCTTGTATAAGAATTCTTATACGCTTCATTAGATATTCTAATACATAAAGGCACAACAATTTATTTTGCTGGCTGTATAAACTCGATTTTGCTGAGCCAATGTTATACAGTCTATTGGAAAGTTTCATAAACTTATCTAATACTATTTATTATATTTTATTTAAAGAGAAGAACTCAGCCGAATAACCAAAGCATATTCATAATCTCATCCAAATCTTATTATGTTAAAATTTCTGAAATTCAAGAATTAGAATAATACTTCATAATAATAATAATTTTAGTTCAGCAATTTTTTAGTTATTAATTAAAACTGATTTGTAATCATTATAGCCTTCTACAATTAAAATTTTAATTTTATAATATTGTTTTAAAGAAATAATAATTTTGGTGTAACGAATTCCTTCTTATTAAGGCTACCGACACACGATGCGAGTTAATATATATTATCTCGCTTTTCGATATTACTAGTGTCATTATCCTATACAAAATTCGGCCTACTTATATCAAAATAGGAAGTTAATATATTTTAACTCGCATCGTGTGTCGGTAGCCTAAGTCAAAAAACAGATTTATACATTTTATAAGCTTCTATAATTTAGCTAGCAATAGTTATTATAACTGGCATAAAAAAACTTTCAAATAATTGTTCTTATTGGAGCATTTTTCTCAGTGTTATAATTTTCCATTGCTTCAGATTATCTTGCTGAGTGGAACGATAACTGTGGTATCACAAATACCAAACCCAATGATTATTTTTGGTTTTCTGTTTTTGTTGAAATAATTATGTAAGCAGGTTTTTGCACCAACAAATTTATTTTGTTCAGAAAACTTGAAATATTAAATGATAGCTAGGTTATGGATTCTTTCAAATTTATTTAATTTTTTTATGTGAAAAAAAAAACTGATTGGAATTTACCCCGATGTTAGAGAAACACCATATGATCGATTAATTTAATTATTCTATTCCATATCAGCGATGCTACATTTTATTCTTCCAATTTTACAAAATTTGTTAGCACATAACTGTAAATTATTATACTCTAGATGAAATCTGGGAGCATATTGTGTTTGCCATTCCTTTTGTAACGCTAAGAAATAATGCCCGCATAGAGCCGCCAAGGGTACAGAAATATTGATTGTCGCTCAAAAACCTCGATTTTGAGTGACTGTCTGTCCACCTGACGACAACATAACTTTCGAACGCTTTGAACTATCGTGCTGAAATTTGTTATGTTTGATTTTTAAAAAAACTTTAAGTTCATGAATGGGCTACATCAACCCATTCCTTTTAAGAAATTGATTCTTCCTCGAAACAATTTAAGCTATTGACTTGAAATCTGAGTCAAAGTACACTGATGTAAAAGTAATTAAAATCACAAAATATTGATGTGATCCCTTGACTCCTTCTACCACCTCCCATACAAATGCAAAATTTAGAAAAATGCGTTTTTTCGATTTTCATTGAAACTAGCAGAGCTGAAAAAACGAACCAACCGCAACCAATTACTTTATTATTCTAATAATAAAGTATTGGGATCGACACAGAAAAAAATAAACTGCCAACAAGTCGGGCGAAACATTATTATTCTTGGAACAAGTTGCGGATGTGTGGAAAGTCAATATGCAGGTTAGAGTGGTTAGGGAAGGCTAAGTGAAAGGGAGTTCTTGGGCAGGGCTGTTGTCAATTTAACAATATTTCATTCATTTCTATAAGTTTGGGTTTTTATGAGGGGAGGAGGAGGGGTAAGGGTGGGTGGATGTAAATAGCTTTTTAATTAATTGCTTGAATCGCGTCCAATATCCTCTGTATTGAATGTGTTTCATAGACGAAGTTGCATAGAATTTTCATAGGATTCGGTGCATTTTACATTCACGAAACCAAACATTTGTATGGGAAGGAGTAGAGGAGGTAGAGGAATCGTAAAATTTGTGACGCAATTTTATTCCCTTTCTCTTGTAGTGTGCTTGTACAAAATTTCAAGTTCGTAGCTTTTAATTTGATGGTTATTAGTTGATTCAATGAAATAGGTAGAAATGATACTTTTGTATGGGTGGGGGTAGAAGGGCAAGCGCGATTTCAAAACTTTTAAAGGAATTTCATTTCAAATATTTTTATAAGTTTTTAGGCAAAATTTGAAATGGATAGCTTTTAAGAGTTAGCTGATTTCTTAAAAATGCTCGAAAAAATAATTTTGTACGGGAGGGGGTAGAAGAGGAAGGGGAATTGCAAAATTTGTGACGCAATTTTATTTCCTTTCTCTTGTAAGCTGCTCGTACAAAATTTCAAGTTCGTAGCTTTTAATTTGTTGGTTATTAGTTGATTTAATGAAATTGGTCGAAATCATACTTTTGTATGGGAGGGGGTAGAAGGGCAAGTGTGATTTTGAAACTTTTAAAATAATTTCTTTGCAAATATTTTTATAAGTTCTTATGCAAAATTTCAAATGGATAGCTTTTAATAGTTAGGTGATAATTAATTTCTTAAAAATGGTCGAAAAAATAATTTTGTATGGGAGGGGGTAGAAGTTTTGAAGGTATTCGACCAGTTAATATTTTATACTTTTAGGGATTTTTTTTAAATGTATTTCCCAAATTTTCAAGTTTCTACCCTAAAATTACATCCAAAAATTTTCAGTTTTCGTGTTTTTTTCGTTGCACATGAAACAGCTTGTGCCCATTAGACCGGGGTGGTCGGTCCATAACAATTGTGGATCAAATTATTATTTTTTTTCTATGTATATCAAATAGATGTATTCACATGCAAAATTTAAAGTTTCTATCTTTGAGCAGAGTCCTAAAAAATTCACTCAAAATTTTCGACATTTTTGCTTACCACCTCCCTCCCTTTACACCCCCTAACTTAAAATTTTTATCAAAATTATAAATTATGTAGTTCTATAATCTGACGAATTTTCAATTCGATATCTGTACTCAATTTTGAGATATAATGATTTCTAATTTTGAAAAGTGCACCATTTTTCAAATGCTCCCCATTTCACCCCACTACTATTATGACCAAATTTTATATTTTTTTTGTATTTCGCTAGTAAAGCTTAGTATATGTTTTAAATTTTAATTACATAGCTTAAGAGATAGTTGAGATATTAATTCTTAAGTGTTTTTCCTTGCACCCCCACCGACCCTTCCCCTTACAATAATAAGCCTATTTCTAAGCTGATTCTGATGGATCTATACGCCATCTTAATTGTCCCAAAATATGAATTTTTTATGGTAAGTAGTTTCGAAGATATAACCATTTCAAAAAAAGATTCGGCCGACAATTTGTTTTTAGCCCCCCCTTTACGGACGCCAATGGATAAAAAAAATAAATTATTTTTGGAATATGTCCCACAGCTCTCTCTATACGTGTGCTGATTTTCATCTTTCTATCTGCATTCGTGGTGAAGATATTAGCAAGTGTATATTTCGACTTTTTCCATCCCCCCGCCTCCCCCTTCCACCCCACACTCCACAAAATTTGGATAATGGAGCTCACTTACCAAGTTAATAATCCACCCAAAAATCAACATTCTACCTTTAACGATCTTGGAGGTACGAGTCCATATGTACGGCGTACTGCGTACGGCGGGACGGATTTTTTTTTTTTGCTTTTTTAGGCTAATTTAGTCATGAAACGCGAAAAAACAAAATTTCAGGGTAGCAAATTTTTTTTTTTCTGTGTCGATCACAATACTTTATTATTAAAATAATAAAGTAAAATAAAATTTGCTACCCTGAAATGTTTTTTCGCGTTTCATGGCTAAATTAGCCTGAATTCCAAAAAAAAATCCGTCCCATCGTACGCCTTCCGCCGTACATATGGACTCATATCAACGAGACCATTAAAGGTAGAATGTTCGTTTTTGGGTGGATTATTAATTGGGTAATTGAGCTCCATTTTCTAAATTTTGGTGGGTCAGGTGGAAGGGGGAGGCGGGGGGAGGGAAAGAGTAAAAAATTTCACTTACTGATATCTCAACCACGAATGCAGATAGTAAGCTGAAAATCAGCAGAGGTATGAACTGGTGTCCGAGAAGGTGGGGGAGGGGGGGGGGGGGGGGTAAAAACAAATTGTCGGCCGAAATTTTTTTCAAATGATCATATCTTAGAGATCCCTAATTACAAAAAAGTCGTATTTTGGGGCCACTAAGGTGACATATAGATCCACCCGAATCAACTTAGAAAGAGGTTAATTATTTTAAGGGAGAGGATCAGGGGGGTGCAAAGAAAAACACTTAAAAATGAATATCTCGACTGTCTTTTAATCTATGTAATTAAAACTTGAAACGTTTACTAAGCTACACTAGCGAAATATGAGAAAAATGTAACATGTGGACATAATACTAGTGGGGGGAAATGAGGAGCATCTCAAAAATTAATCACTTCCCAAAATTACAAATCGTTATATCTCAAAATTTACTACAGATATTAAATTGAGTGATTTTTTTAGTACTCTGGTAAAAGATACAAAGTTGTAATTTCGCACGTCGATACATCTATACATAGAATAAAAGTAATAATTTGTTCCAAAATTGTTATGCACCGAAGTGGGGGTCTAACGTGCATAAGGTGTGCAATGAAAAAAACACATAAAATGAAAAATTTTTTGAATGAAATTTTAACGTAGAAACTTAAAAATTTGCGAAAAATTGAAATATTAACTGGTCGAATATCTTTAAAAATTCTACCCCCTCCCATACAAAATAATTATTTCGACCATTTTCAAGAAATCTATTATCACATATCTATTAAAAGCTATCAATTTGAAATTTTGAATAAGAACTTACAAAAATAGTTGAAATGAAATTGCGTTAAAAGTTTTGAAATCGCGCTTTACGCCCAATCATAATTCTGTTTTGTTTATACTCTAGATGGAATTTGAGAGTATTATAAGTTTGCTCTAAATTTTGCAACGCCAGTAAATAATGCTCGCACAAAGTCGCCAAGGGTACAGAAATATTTATAAATCTCAAAATCGTTTGCCTACCCGTCCATCTGTCAGTCGTCCGTCCTTTCGCTGTTAAGCTCGAAAACGCGTCTAGGTAGAAAGCTCAAATTTCGTACACGTCGTTTTTGACAAAAAAGTAAAGTGAAGTTCGTGAATGGGCCAAATCGCTCCATGCCATACAATCTTCAATCATTTACAAATTTTTTTGGAAACTCTAAAAGCTAATAATTTTAAATTTGGAATATATTATTTTTAGCATAAATGTAATATACAGTATAAAAATTATTTTAATCCCTCACTCGTTCCACTACCTCCCATACAAACTGCAGTTTTTCATGAAACACTCTAAGCCGGTTATCTCGGTAGGTATAACATTTATCGAACGTAAATTTTTTAGCAAATACTTAATTAGTATTATCATTAAGATCAGAAAAAATTAACTGATAGGCCTTACTGCTTCTACCCCTTCCTATACAATATGACACAATTTCCCAACTGCACAAAAAATCGATTTTCTTGAAAAATATGAATGTTATAGTCTGAAATTTAAGAAATGCCAACTTCATAATATTCGCAGATAGTTCTGAAAAAATTATCAAAATCTACCCACTCCTTCTACCACCTCTCATACAAACTGCACAATTTTACTAAATAAAATACACAAATTTTCTCAGTACCTATTCAATTTTTGGAGCTTGCATTTTGTGTAAGGCATTTTTAGAGTAGCTAGCATGATTGGAAAAACATTAGTTAAATGCTATCTCCCTTCCCACTACTCCCATACAAAATTATTTGGGATCACAAAAAATTCTATTTCATTTAGAGTATCATAAGATTGGGCGCAATCGTAGCACAATTATGTTTTTTTTAAATCGTTTCATGCCTAAGTTAGCCCACAAATGCAAAAAAAAAGAATTCGTCGGTCTGTATGCAGCACATGTATGCTCAACGTCCGCCCAAACTCTTGAAACTATTTTACAACCGTGAAAGCTATATATATATATATATATATATGTATACAACAGAATTATGTTTGGGCGTAGAGCCCTATCATGATGAAATAGGAAAGAGTTGAATATACCGGAGAATATTTCATTTCAAATTCTTTCGAATAGTGAATAGTTAATTTTTATGGGAGGTGGTAGAAAATAAGGGAGGAGTTTCGCAATTTTGTATGTAACGCCGAATGTGGTAAAATATTTGGTGCTGAATTTAAAGTTAGTAAATGAAAGCTAGGGTGTAGCCTGGAGGGTACCGTGTTGGTCTTGTAATGCGAAGGTCGCGAGTTAAAATCCCGGTCGGCGCAATATTTAATTCCAGCACATTGCCTGCTTGGTTATAAAAATGTTATACAAGCTCAGAAAATTTGTTAATAGTAGGTCATATTTATAGAATGGCAAACAAGACTTATTATTCGGTACTTCCAATAATCAAAAACAAGAACGTGCACAGGAAAACAAAACTTAAGCTATACAAAACAATCATAAGACCTGTGCTATGCTATGGCAGCGAAACGTGGACATTAACTCAGGCGTCCGAAAAACGACTTAACGCCTTTGAAAGGAAGGTCCTCAGAAGAATCCTCGGACCTGTGAGGGAAGACTCGATCTGGAGAATACGATACAATAGAGAATGGTATGCCATCTTCGACAATCCAGAAGTGTCAACCCTCATAAAATTTAAAAAATTACAATGGGCTGGTCCTGTGGAGCGGATGGATGACGCAAGAATTCCCAAACGCACACTAAAAGGGAAAGTCAACGGACAAAGACCGGTCGGAAAACCACGAAAGCGCTGGGAGGATTCGATTGACGCAGACAGCAAATCACTGCTAAGATTTTCAAACTGGAGGACGCGGTCACTGAACCGAGATGGATGGAGGCAAAGCATTCAGGAGGCCAAAGTCCGATTTGGGCTGTAGCGCCATCGCACATATTTATAGAAGAAATAATACAATATAATAATATAATTATTAGCTAGATTATTGCAGTTTTTTGAAAATTAGTCATTTTGTATGGGTGGAGGTGAGAACGATTTGGCCTATTCACGAACTTCACCTTTCTTTGTTGTCAAATACGACGTGTACAATATTTTAACTTTCTTCTTCAACGCGTTCTCAAGTTAAGTAGCGCTCAGACAGACGGACGGTCTGATGTTGAGATTTTTCAGTAATAATATTAACTTCTGTGTTGTTTTTTCTTCGAGCAAACTTATTATATAATACTCTCAGATTTCATCTAGAATTTAAAAACTCATAATATGAAGAAAATTTATCCGCTTGTATTTCCCACACACTTCAGAACTTAATTTTTTTATAGATTAAGCTTCAATTGTTACGCATTGATTCCAAAGTTGTTTGTAACTACTACACATTCTCTGATTTAGTTATCGAATAATCTTGTTTCTACTTATTAAGTGGTTTTCTCGGTGATTAGTAGTGAATAACACTAATCACTAGAAATTATTATTTTTTTTTCAATACAATCTGTGAACTAAATACCGGAAAGATATAGATAACCTGGAACTCATTTTACTTCACCATGCTAATAGTAAAGTATTGAGGTTTATTTGGGGAAAAACATTTGTTACACTGAATTTTTTGTTTAATTTGGAATATTGAATTACACTAGGTATAAAAGCTATCTGTAGTTTTTTTTTCAAGAAAATCATTAAATTTATTTGTCTGAAATTGTGCAATTTCTGTAAGAGTTGTAAAAGGAACGGAAGGATTTTGAGGAATATCAAACTACTAAATAATATTTCTGTTAGCTTGCATCGCCAATCTGCAAGTTAATAGCTCCAATCAGTGCAAAGGGAAAACTTTCTATACATTTATAAATGAGAATTACTTTATTATTTGAATAATAAAGTATTGTGATCGACTTGAAAAAAAAAAATTTGCTACCCTGAAATTTTGTTTTTTCGCGTTTCATGACTAAAATAGCCTAAAAATGCAAAAAATGCAAATCCGTCTGTCTGTACGCCGTACGCCGTACGCCGGTGTGTACGCTCAGCGCACATTAACTGCCAAACCCTTCAAGATAAAAAGTTAATTTTTGGAGAGATTGTAGATAGTTGCGGATCTCAGGCGGACACCCATTTTGGGGGGTGTAAGGGTTCAGGGGGAGGCGGGGCGAGCATTTAAACCGAAAACTAAGGTTACAGCTACGAAACTAAAAATCGATATACATATAAAAGGGTTTGTGGGACAACTTTTAAAATAGTTTAATTTTTTTACCCATTGGGGTGCAAAAAGGAGGGGCTAAAAACCAATTGTCGTCCGAATTTTTTTTTTAATGATTATATCTTCGAAATTACTTAGCATACAAAATTTATATTTTTAGACCACCAAGGTGGCACTGGAATCAGCTTACATAGAGGCTAAATATTGAAAGGGGGAGGGTCAGGGGGGGTGCAATGAAAAACACTTAAAAATCAATATCTCGGCTATTTGTTGAGCTATGTAATTCAAACTTGGTAATTATATTAAGCTATACTAGAGAAATACAAGAAAACTATAACATTTGGACAAAATAGTAGTGGGGGAAAATGGGGAGCATTGCACTTTCCAAAATTTCAAACCATTATATCTCAAAACTGAGAGCAGATATCAAATTCCAATTTTGTCAAATTGTAGAACTATATAATCTTGAATTTTGGTAAAAGTTTTACGTTCGGAGGTGTAAGGGGAGGGAGGTGGTAAGCAAAAATGTCGAAAATTTTGAATAATTTTTTTTTGGGCTCTGATAAAAGATACAAAGTTTAAATTTTCCATGTGGATATATCTATTTATTATACATACAGAAAAAATAATAAAAATTCTGCAATTGTTATGCACCGACCCCCCTGGTCTAACGTGCACAAGGTGTTTCATGTGCAATAAAAGAACACATAAACTGAAAATTTTTGAATGAAATTTTAAGGTAGAAACTTCAAAATTTGCGAAATGCATTTAAAAAAAAAATTTAAAAGAATGAAATACTAACTGGTTGAACACCTTCAAAACTTCTACCTCCTCCCATACAAAATAATTTTTCTTACCATTTTAAAAAAATCAATTATCACTTAACTATTAAAATGTATCAATTTGAAATTTTCCGCAAAAACTTTAAAAATAGTTGATACAAAAATTCGTTAAAAGTTTTGAAATCGCTTTTGCCCTTCTACCCCCTCCCATACAAAAGTTTGAATTTGATAAATTTTATTAAATCAACTAATAACCAAAAAATTAAAAGCTACGAACTTGGAATTTTGTACGAGCACCTTAAAAAAGAAATGAAATAAAACTGCATCACAAATTTTACATTTCCCTTACCTCCTCTACCCTCTCCCGTATAAATGATTGGTTTCGTGGATGTAAAATACTCCAAATTTTATGAAAATTCTATGCAACTTCGTCTATGAAACTAATATTCTATGCAAAAAAATGTTGGACGTAATTGAAGCGATCAATTGAAAAATTATTGACATTCACCCACCCTTAATATCACCCGTCCCTCTCCCTCATAAAAACCCAAACTTGCATAAACGAATGAAATATTGATTAGATGTACTTGAGCTATTGATCATATTCGCAACTAAGTGTTGAATTTGCATCATCCCTGCCCTAAAGAGGGTTCCACTTGTGAAAGGGGGTTCCACTTGTGAAAAGGGGGTTTCACTTATGATAGGGGGTTCCACTTGTGAAAGGGGGTTCCACTTAGCCTTCCCTAACCACTTTAACTTGCATATTGAATTTCCATGCATCTTTAACTTGTCCCAAAAATAATAAAGTTGCGCCCGAATTATTGGCAGTTTATTTGATTTGAAAGGGATTCGGAAGATTGTTGTTATTATTATTAAAATGACCTTTCAAGTTTCTAACTACACAAGTTCCTAAGGAAATTAATTTAATATGCTTCCTGGAATTGCGCGTTTGTACGGGAGGTGGTAGAAGTCGTGAGCGGATGATATCTAGATTTTTTGACATCGATTGCATTTACATATGTATACTTTGGCCATTTTCCCATAGAAAAATTGGTGTTCATGTTTCGAAATTGAAAATTTGAATTGCCGGGCGTATAAAGGAGTTGGGAATGAGACCTATTTACGAACTTACATTTACTTTATTACTACAAATTACACAGGAAAAAAATCAACTTGATAGCGTTCGCCAGTTATTTCGGAAGCAACGAAAGACGATCATCCGAACTTGAGGTTTTAGATAACAAAAATTTCAGTACATTAAACAACTTCATGCGCGTTTAGTTTTTTGGAATTACAAACGTTAGAGAAAGCATAATATACGCTCAGATTATTTCAATAATAAAAAAAGCACTGAAAATAATTTATGGAGAAACCATGTTTCTCTTCGTAGCACCTACGACAACTAAATACACACCAATATTAGAAGAATGCAGTTATTAAACCACACTACATCAATTTTCCTTACTTTACAATAAGCTACTTTCATTTTCATAACCAAACTTAAATCTTTTTTTTTTCTTCTACTATAACACTGAAACAGATGAGATGGAAGTGAACGGGAAGGACCATGACGACAATACTGTTGCAGCCGTAGATACTGAAGGACAACAAAAGGTGTGTATTCATCAATCTTCTAAAATTTTAACGTACGTATGTATGTACTGTAAATTTTTTTCCTAAAAAAACCTGGGTATAGCATAGTAGATAGCGTGTTGGTCTGTAATGTGAAGGTCGTGATTTCAAATCCCTCCCGACATATAATTCCAGCACACCGCTTGCTTAGGTATATCCAGAACGCCTCAATCTGCGAAAATGAAAAATTCGTAGATTGGGGGAAGAAAAAGATTGCAAACATTTTAAATAATCCATTCAATTCCAACAGAAACTGCCTTATCCGAGAGCCATTGCTTTTATTATTGGAAATGAGTTCTGCGAACGTTTCAGCTTCTACGGAATGCGAAGTATTTTGAGATTTTTCTTCGATTTATTTTGTAGAATTTTTATCTAATTTGTTTCTTAATTTCAGCAATTTTGGTCATTTACTTGAATCGAGTACTTTTCTACTCGCAGGATACGGCCACTGTCATCTATCATATTTTCACTATGTTAGTGTATTTCTGTTGTGTATTTGGTGCTATTATCGCAGACAGTTGGCTAGGAAAATTCAAGACAATCATCTGTCTATCCGTAGTGTATGTGATTGGGAGTATTGTCGTGTCATTGGGAGCGATGCCACCGCTTGAATTACCAGGCATAGCTATGACCATGCTAGGCTTGGCATTAATTGCGTTTGGCTCAGGTGGTATAAAGCCATGTGTGGCGGCATTCGGGGGCGATCAATTTAAATTACCCGAACAAGCGAAGCAAGTTGCGACTTTTTTCTCACTTTTCTACTTTGCCATCAATTCGGGATCGCTGATTTCGACCACTGTAACACCAATTTTACGTGAAGATGTTCACTGTTTCGACGATCCGCATTGTTTCTCGTTGGCCTTTGGAGTACCCGCTATTTTGATGGCCATATCTATTGGTAAGTGCTAGACCCTTTTAGACCCTTAAAACACGATAAATTCTAAGCATCTTGTTTCGATGCAGTGATATTCATTGTTGGTCGTCCGCTGTACATAAGCAAACCTCCAGCAGGTAACACATTGGTCCTGGTTTCAAAGGCAATTGGAGTGAGTAACAAATCGGATCATCTTACACTTACATTCTCACCAAAAGCTTGTTTTTCAGAATGGCATTGTGACCAAATATAAGGAACGAAAGACGAATCCTCGTGAACATTTCATCGACTATGCTATCCCGAAATACGGCAAGCAATTGACTGCGGATATCAAAGTTCTCCTTCGAATTCTAGTCCTGTATATTCCACTTCCAATTTTCTGGGCTCTATTCGATCAGCAAGGATCTCGTTGGACTTTCCAAGCGGTCATGATGGACGGACAAATGGGCGAATTAGACATGAAACCGGAACAGATGCAATTGGTTAATTCACTCTTCATTCTAATTTTGATTCCTTGCTGCGAATTCATCGTTTATCCGCTGTTGGCGAAAATAGGACTAGGTAGTCCGTTGCAGAGGTTAACATTGGGTGGTATTCTGGCTGGTATAGCTTTCTTATTATCCGCTATTGTTGAATTAACTGTTGAGGTAAATCGAATGCTACAAATTTTATATTTTCGTTATGCAACGCAATTACATTTTAGCCTACTCATGGCGTAACACCATCGACTGGAATTTGCCACTTGAGAGTTTTCAATGGGATTCCAGCTTGCGATTACACCCTCAAGACCAGTATACCAGAACAAGAAGACTTTATTCTCAAATCCTTGTCCCACTTCGAAAATCTGAATATTGATGTTGCGAAAACAACGGCGTTCTCATACGAACTAACATCCTCTACAGCGGGTGAGTCGCATTTAATGAAAGCCTCTTGATCCGTAACTGAATCTAACTATTCTTTTATTTCAGGATGCACTCCATTTTCCGGCAATTTCAATTTGGAAAGCGGTAAAGCTGTTAGTTATCTGATAAGGGGTGGTTCTACCGAACCAGTTTTCAGGTATGAGGATAGGACCAAAAAATCGGAACAAGGGTTTGCTTTAGTAAGAATCCTGCCCACATTGGAATCATCCGAAGACATCTACTTCACATTTTCTAATGACCGAAAAATAAACTTCAATTTCACCGAACTAGTTGGTCTACCAACAACCGATTACAAGCTAATCGTCGGGAACGATGTAGTTTGGCAGCATAACGCTCGAGCTGGTGACGTACTCACAGTCATTTTAGCAGATACTGGATCGAGCGGTGCTGGAAAATATGCAACAGAAGTGATACGTTTAGTGGAGCCGAATTCCGTTAAAATATTCTGGCAAATTCCACAATATTTCACCTTAACACTGGGTGAGGTTATGTATTCAGTTACCGGCTTGGAGTTTTCTTACGCTCAGGCACCGGCCAGTATGAAGTCCGTCTTACAAGCTTGCTGGCTATTGACGGTCGCAGTCGGTAATTTAGTTGTCGTTATTATTGCCGAGGTGAAAATTTTCGATAATCAGGCATATGAGTTTTTCCTGTTCGCTGGTCTCATGTTCATCGATATGTTCCTGTTCATGTTAATGGCTAGGAGATATATTCCTAACGATCCTACAAAACAATTAGAGGATGAGAGTTCAGAGGCTGAGCTAGAAGAATCTGGCAAAAAGGGAATTATAAATCCCAGTTTTCATGAAGATTAATAATTTATTGTAATTGTGTTTTTTTTTTCATATTAAATAGCGTAAAATGTAAAAAAAAAATTTGTTTTATTTCTTCAAGATACGAAAATTATTCTGAACAAATAAATAAAAATTTTAAATAATAGTGGAAAGGAAACATGCGATATTTTTCTTAATGTGTATATGTATGTCTAATACAATTACGCTTGATCGATCGTCAATTACAGGATATTAATGCCCTCGGTGGCTGGTCTGTACATTCTATAATAATTCATTACCTCGTAAACGTCGGCAACTGAGTCTATCTTTTTATTTAGAATTCATCAATACATGATTACTTACAATTTAAATTACAAGGATTACAGCCAAACTTCAAGTACATCATATTTTTTTACAAAGCTGACTATATCTGAAAAATATCAAAATTAAAATCCCGTGAAATGGAAGTTATCGGATCATGCTGGCCGTAATTAGTTCGATGAAATGGAATGTTAAAAAGTACCTAGTCTCTCAAGGAGAGAGCTCCTAGCATGGGCGGAGAGTCGATTTAACCTGCAACTGCAGCACTAAGAATAACTCGCCTATCTTCGAGTTACACCAACGAAAGCAGGAAGACATACTGGATCTGACCCTTGAGAGCAAATCTTAAAAATCTTCGCTGTTCAGACTCGATTCTTTCTTATGAATATCGTAATAAGGAGTCCAAACTAGGCAAGTATATTCGAGAATTAAACATACAAAAGCACAATAAAGTGTCTTTCTAATGTAAGGTCATTAAAGTCCTTACACCATTGTTTTACAAAGCCCCAAATGGAGTTAGCCTTCATAACAATACTGTCAATATAGTCGGCGAAGGTTAATTTGTCATTAAATAGTACACCTAAATCATGTACTTTACTTAATGTCTGTAAAGTAATTCTCTCTAAAACATAAATATATTCAAGTGGATTATTTTTCTAGAGGAAGATGCCGTGGTGCACTTTCCAACATTTAAAGATATACAGTTTAAGGTACACCAGTCAAAAAATAGCTTTATGTCATTTAGTAAAAGTAGATAATCATTCGTACAGGTGATAGTAAGAAATATTTTTGCATCATCAGCATATAAAAGAATATTTGAGTTGGAGATGAACGAAGGCACGTCATTAATAAACAAAATAAACAGAAGTGGACCAAGATGACTACTCTGAGGTACACCAGAAGTGTTTGGAATAATCGATGAGACAGCATCTCGAAATTACAATTGTAGTAAAAATTGTGGGAATTCCTGGTGAGTAAAACTTGTAAATCAATATATTATGATTAATTTTATCAAATGCCTTGTTAAAATCTGTATTATACAGTCAAATTGTTTGCCTGATTCAATCACTAGAATTGCAAAATTTAAAAATTCCAAGAAGTTTGTTGTTGGGGATTTACCTTGGGTGAAATCGTGTTGGGTTGGTCTAATAATTGATTTGCAATGAAAGTAAACTAGGTCACAGACATTTGCTTCGAATGGAACACTAGACAGCCTACCTATAGGCTAGTAATTACATACATACGTCGTTACTTCTGCCTTTATTGAACAGGGGAGTTATTGTCGAATATTAAACTTTCGAAAAACCCGCACGAAGAGAAGCGTTAAATAAGGAACTTAGTGGAGATAAAATTGCAGAGGAGCAATCTTTGAGCACAAAAGACGGGATTCCTTCTGGGCCGCTATTAAAACTCTCAGCGATGCTCATGATAAACTTCGATATTGTGTCCTTAACAATAATGAGACTCTTCATCTTTAGTGTAGTAGAGGCAAATTTTATTTCGTATTGAAAATTTTTAAAATTAATATCACAGTCCGCAGCAACAAATGCAGCATGAAAATGATCGCTAAAAAATTTACTAATTATTTTAGGATCGTAGCTAACTTCCCCATCAAGACAGAATCGCGGATAAACCATCTGTGCGCCTCTTAGAATTGACGACATTCCATAACTGCATAGCTTGTCTTTAATTTTCATCTTCATATCAATCAGATGGCACTGCAATTTTGTCCTGGTAAGAAATAAATCGCTTAACTCAGTGTAGCGCTTGTAGTCAGATTCACTCCTAGAGAGACAGTACTTCTTCCATGTTTTAGTTTTTAAAATTTTTAGATTTATTGAATCATCGTCAAACGATGGATATCTTTTACATGAACCATTGCTCGTAACCGGCACGCACCGAATGAAACAACTAAAGAAAATATTGTAGAAATTATTGGCAGCGGTTTCAATGTCTGTTTCGTTAAGTATGCACGACCAACCGCATTTTGAAATATCATCATTCAAGGCAACTTTATTAAAATTAAAACGATGAAAAGTATCAGTTTATCTACTTCTACTACTACAATGGCGCTACAGCCCAAATCGGACCTTGGCCTCCTGGTATTCAGGTTCCTTGACATTTTTCAATACTAATTGTGGAAGGGTTGTTAGCCCTTCGCACAACCCTCTTTCTACGAATTTTTTCATTTTCGTAGATTGAGGTGACCAAGGTATATCCAAGCAGGCAATGTGCTGGAATTATGTATTGCGCCGACCGGGATTTGAACTCACGACCTTCGCATTACAAGACCAACACGCTACCTACTAGGCTACACCATGGCTGTATCAGTTTATCAGTCAACTATTAATCCAATTTAGTAGGGGGAACAACGCACTACCTAATTTAGCTGCTAAAGATAGGACCGTGCGCACGCGGAAAGTAAAAGAGCGTGCAAGACCCTCCCATTCCATTGGTGTTCAAGAAGTCATATATTCTTTTCATACCTTAGCCGTTATGTAGTTGTAAGCCCAGCAGATCAAAAATGCTGTTCCTAGGCCATAGTTGATCACCGATGATAAATTTCTAAAATTCATGTAAACTAATAATAAAATTGTGCGAGTTAAAAAAACTGTTCATTGAAGATAATTTGAAAAAAAAAATTATTGATAATGACGAAAATTTCAAGTGGATAGCTTGGACGGTTTCAAAGGAAACTAAATTAATTGAAATTTTGAAATTTCGTGAAATTTGTATGGGAGGCGGTAGAAGAAGTGAGAAGAAGTTGATAATTTGTTCACAGTAATTGCAATTATAATAAAATTAATTCTGTCGAAAATTTGTCCTTTTAGCTTTATTAGTTTCAATGAAAATCGAGGAAATACATTTTTCAAAATTGTACATTTATATGGGAGGTGTTAGAAGGAGTGGATCAGTATTTTTTGACGTTCACGATAAAAATTACATAAATCTAATTTTAGCACGAAGCTCAAAGTGTTTAAGAGCTATGTTGTAGACAGACGGACAAACAAACATACAGACAGACGAACAGATGGTAAATCAGAATCGATGTTTTTGAGCGACACCAATTATTTCTATGCCCTTTGCAACTCTGTGCGAGCATTATTACAAACACACTATACTCTCAGATTTCATCTTTCAATTATGTTGCCTGATTTTGTCTTCAAACCTATCAATTTTTTAAAGCTCAAATTTTGTAAAAATTTTTTTTGGTTACAATAGGGAAATGTAGGACTATCGCTTACCAAAGAATTGCTTCAAATTCACGATACACACTAAACCAATTTCCTGTGTACATATCAAATTTTTCAAAAAAATTCAACCAAAATGTAATAAAACCGCATTTCTTTAAAATTTTGCAATACTGAAGGAAACGAGATAAAACCATTTTTATATCATTTAGTGTACAATTGCTCCTTGCCACAATAGGCGAACCGAAGGAGATTGGAAAAAAAAACTATTTTATCGCATTTCGTTCCGTGTCCTTACTCGACGACTTTTTACTTTAATAATTTCTCCTAAACCTTAGCTCTAGATATTTTCCATTCATTTTCACATTTCGACGGTATGCGAGTAAATTACAAAATCGAATGGTTTCTATGCTTGGGATAATATGAGTTAATAACGTTTAATAATATTTAGTTGTTTTAAACAATATATATTATTAATATGCATTTTTATTCAACGCAAGCCTATACACCAAGGTGAACCACAGGTGCAAATGTATCCATTCGAAGCACGTAATCTTTCGCTAGTTATAAATTTAACAATAATCTTCTGATTAAGAAAGCCATTATAAAAGTAATAAATTAATCAAGTGATAGTTCTTCGATAAAACCTTACCTCACCTTTGATCCAGCTTAATGACGTCGGGAAACGCTTTACTCGTCTGTATAACAATTGTTACTAGTCCAAACAACGCGTATGAATCAATCAAAAAACGGTGATAAACCCTTTCCAATATCTAACAGCGTTTTCGACCTTGTCTTGATTAAGATCACTCCCCTCCCTCCTTTCATTTCCGATCCGATCTTGGTATATTTCGGTTTTAATCAAAGATTACTTTTTGCAATTATGTATGTCAATCTTATTAATTAATTTTCGGACAATATAAAGACATATAGTATATAATAATTTACTACTATTAAGTTCAGGCGATAAATTGTTTGATAACAGTAAGACATGACATGATCAAAAAGATTACAATCGAATTGCGTACAGAACGGATTTGCCATTGTTATATTATTTAACTTTAGATAGAAACTTCTGAAGTGCATTACTTTCAGTTTTACGGTGGCTTCCTTACGATGAAGTTCTGTCTTAAATAATATCTCCGGGGCAAGACTAAACTTTGTAGATTTTAGTGATTTTAATAAGTTTTTTAATTAAAAAAAAAACAAAATAGACAAATGGGTACCGAAGAAAACAAAGGTGAAAATAATTGAATTTATCAAAAGTGTTGTTCAAAAATTAAATTGTTTGTGTTTAAAAAAAATATTTAAGATTGATTTTCAATGAAAATAAAATAAAAGCAATAGTTCAATTAGTTATAAATATATAATCGTGAAAAATAATATTTAATGATTGCTAAAAGTTTCTGAATTTGGAACGCGAGAGATATTCTTTTGTGCTAAAGTAGAGTTCGAATGGTGGTGATGGAACAAGGAAATAATATGTTGAACGACGAAAATTCAATCCTAAATGGTTATTCATATTTTTCATGAACTTGTGGATATTAAACTTACCACTATGCGCAGTGAATATTAAATATGGATATGTTATGTGGCTACCTAAGCCGATGGATTTCAAAAAAAAATTCTGTACAACAAAATTTAAAAACTTACTTACTTACTTACGATGGCGCTATAGCTCAAATCGGACTATGGCCTCCTGAATACTTTGCCTCCATCCATCTCCGTTGTGATTTGCTGTCTGCGTCAATCGAATACTCCCAACGCTTCCGTGGTTTTCCGACCGATCTTTGCCCGTTGACTTTCCCTTTTAGTGTGCGTTTGGGAATTCTTCCGTCATCCATGCGCTGCACATGACCAGCCCAATGTAACTTCTTAAATTTTATGAGGGTTGACACTTCTGATTGTCGAAGATGGCATACAATTCTCTATTGTATCGTATTCTCCAGATCGAGTCTTCCCTCACAGGTCCGAAGATTCTTCTGAGGACCGTTCTTTCAAAGGCGTTGAGTTGTTTTTCGGACGCCTGAGTTAAAGTCCACGTTTCGCTGCCATAGCATAGCACAGGTCTTATGAAGGTTTTGTATAGCTTAAGGTTTGTTTTCCTGTGCACGTTCTTGTTTTTGATTATGGAAAGTACCGAATAATAAGTCTTGTTTGCCATCATTATCCTTCTTTTGATTTCGATGGATTCACTTCCATCCTTCGATAGGTTCGCCCCTAGGCATATGAAATTGTCTACGTTTTCTAGGTTATAGTCTCCTACCGTAATATTTTGTCTGATTGGCGTCTTTTTCCTAGTTTGCGTCATAATTTTTGTTTTGTTTTCATTACTGCGTAGTCCAACTTCCCTTGCTACCGAGTCAAGGTTTACAAATAACTCCTTAGCACTCTCCAAAGATCTTGCAAGGATATCTATATCTTCGGCATATGCTACGAGCTCTATGGATTTCAAGCATAGTGTTCCCTTGGTGTCAACGGAAAGTTTCCGAAGAACATATTCGAGTGTCAAATTGAACAGCATTGGTGCGAGGCCGTCACCTTGCATAAGGCCGTTGTCTGTTTTAAAACTGGAGGTCAGATCGTTTCATATTCTGATTCGTGACAAAGACTCGGTCATTGTCATTCTTGTAAGCCGAACCAGTTTCGGTGGGACTCCAAACTCTAACATGATTTTATACAGTACGCGCCTGTCGATACTGTCGTATGCTTGTTTGAAATCAACAAATATCTGGTGCACATCAATATTATGTTCCCAGCACTTTTCGAGCACCTGTTTAACTGAGAATATCTGGTCCGTGGTCGATCGTCTAGCTCGAAATCCGCCTTGGTATTCACCAATTACTTTGTCTCCATAGGGCTTAATTCTTTTTTCCAGAATTTTCATCAAGATTTTATAAGACGTACACAACAGAGATATTTCTTGGTAGTTTCCGCAGCAGAGTTTGTCACCTTTTTTATAAATTGGACATATGGTGCTCTTGCGCCAATCTTCAGGAAGTGTTTCCTGCGTCCATATATCCGTGACTACTCTATGTAGGAGATAGGCTTTGCAGGTGTCGCCGTTTTTCAGAAACTCAGCTGGAATTTGATTAGTGCCCGGCGCTTTGTTGGTTGGGTGGTTCCTCAGGGCTGTTTTGACTTCTTCGAGTGTGGGAGGACTCAAAGCGGATCCTTCATCAGATGTTACATCAGTTGTACCTGCAATTGTGTCTGCTGCTGCTGTTCGTGCGGGTGATAAGCTCGGATTAAGAAGGTGTTCAAAGTATTGCGCCCATCTTAATTTTATATCTTCCGCATTACTTAGAACGTTCCCTTCTGCATCTTTGCAGATGGTAGTTTTCGGTTGGCATCCCCCTTTCATTCTTTTGACAAGGGAATACGCAGCTGTGTTGTGTAATTTAAAGTGAGTCATTTTGTATGGGAGGGGGTAGAAGACGTGGGGATATTGAAATACGACCACACGCAGATTACATCTCGGTGCATACCGAATAAACTGTGAAAGTTTCATTACAATCGATTCAGCAGCCTTTGTGTGAAAGCTGGAGAGACAGACAGAGAAGAATTTGTTGCTAAAATGAAGCAAAAAACTAACTTATTGACATTTCTAAACAAATAACAGACAGACATTACAATTATATTTATATGTAAGGTAAATGTCCCAGTGGTGGACACTGTCCCTAAGTTGGACACCCGGTTTTTTTTCTGCGTTTTGTTGTCAGTGCACTCAAACTACTGTCATCGGTAGCTCTCAGTGTCAGCTTTCTATACCTTATAGACGTGTTTATACGTGGTTTTTGTTGCTCCAGAAAAAAATATTGGAATTTCGATTTTTCAAAGTGAATTTTTTAAGTGAAAATTAAGGTGAATAATTTCTACATTCAGTCAAGGTATATGAATTTTTCTTATTCGTTTTTTCATTCTCTGTCATATTCTGCAATCAAAAATTGCCCTAGTTCAATTTATTCTATATGACATGTTAATCTGTCGAAATGGCGGATGTTCCTAAGTTGGACACCGTTGATGTTCCTATGTTGGACAGTGTTGTTATTCACATTTTCGATATATTCATCTTTTTTTTTAATTTCTATGGATTTTTTTGTGATATTTAGTTCAAAATGAGTCCCAAACGTACTGAAATCATTGCATCATCAGTTTTACTGGCAGCAATTAAACGGGTATTGGTCCAAAAAGAATCGAAAAAATCAGTTTCGATTGATTTGAATATTCCTCGTTCAAGTTTAATTCAATATGTGAGCAATTTTCAGTCTGAAATTCAGGACATTACAGCCGCAACTGATGAAGAAATATTGCAAATTCTGGATACAAGCACAACAATGGGGCCCAAGCCTGTATGTTTTTATGGTTTTGTTGCGATTTTTTTGCTTCCATTTAATTTGTCGCATTTTTCAGATATTTTCTAAAATACACGAAAAGCGTTGATGGAATACATATTAAAATGCAGTAGCTTGTATCATGGCCTCAGCATTACTGAAGTGAAACAGCTCGCATTTCAATTTGAAAAAAAAATTGAAATTGCTTATCCAGCAACTTGGAATGAGCATTCTATGGCCGGCCGAAAATGGTTTGACAATTGTCTGCAACGACATCCTAAAATGTCCTTACGAACACCACAACAAATAAGCCTTAACCGAATGCATGGTTTTAATCGTGAAAGTGTCGCTTCTTTTTTTGCCAATTTGAATCGAGTTACACAGGAAGCTGATTATGGTCCACATTCCATTTGGAATATGGATGAGTCTGGTTTTTCAACCGTTCCAACAAAAATCGGTAAAATCGTTACCCGGAAAGGTTCTAAGAACGTTGGACAAATGGCTTCACAAGAGTGTGGCACTCTAATGACGATGGCTGCTGTTGTAAATGCCGCTGCAACTGTCCTTCCACCATTTTTTATCTTTCCGCGAAAAAATATGCACACACATTTTTTGGATCATGTTATGTCTGGCTCAATTGGTGCTTGGATGGATGCAGCAACGAAAATTTGTGATGTTCTTGAGACATTTCATCAAATACACACACGCATCACTTCTTAGGCCACAATCGTTGTTGCTTGACAATCATGATTCTTTTCATTGACGACTCCACTATTTTGGAATACATTGATAAAATTGCTATTAATTTATCCAGTGGACCAGATGCTGTGATTAAAAAGTGTAGTTTATCCCTTTTACCTATCCTTGGGTATCTCTTTAATTCATCGCTTCGTAGTGGAATTTTTCCTATGTCACATGGAAATACTCAACTATAGTGCCCTTGCTTAAGTCTGGTAAACGAGACAATGTAAGTAATTATAGACCTATAGCGAATCTCCCATGTGTTGCTAAGCTATTTGAATCCATTGTGTGTGATGTAGTGTATTTCCATTCTAAGTCGATTATTGGATCCATTCAGCATGGCTTTGTCAAAAGCAGATCCACTGTAACTAATCTTATGGAATTCTCGAATTTCTGTCTTTCTGCTATCGAAAACGAGCAGCAGGTCGATTGCATATACATTGACTTTAGTGAAGCCTTTGACAAAATTGACCATAATATTCTTGTGCATAAGCTCCGCTGGTTTTCCTGATATTTTCGTCCTTTGGATTAAGTCGTACCTGAGTGATCGCATTGAGAAAGTACACTATCGTGATGCTTTATCTTCTGAAATATTTGGGTCCACTTCTATTCCTTCTCTTTATTAATGACGTGAGTTTGTTTATCTCTAACTCGAACATTCTTCTCTATGCCGATGATGCGAAAATCTTTAAGATTATCTTCAGCAGCAATGATTGTTTATTATTGCAAAGTGATATCTCGCATTTTCATGACTGGTGCTTACTTAACAATTTACATCTCAACATTAATAAGTGCACTACTGTTTCGTATTCTAAGAAGAGAATATCAATGAATTTTGACTATGTTGTAGATGGATGCTCTTTATTTCGTTCTGACAAAATACATGATTTGGGCATACTATTCAACTGTAATTTTAACTTTTATGATCACGTGAATCACATTGCTGGTAAATCGAACGCTATCCTCGGTTTTGTTTGGAGACAATCGAAAGAATTCAATGATTTCTTTGCAACGAAAATGTTATATTGTGCATTCGTCCGATCTTTCCTAGAATATGCTAGTCCTATTTGGTCGCCATTTTATTCCATTCACATAGATAGGATCGAAACAATTCAGCGTCGGTTCTTAAGGTTTTTTCCTTCAGGGCCTTCCCTGGTCTGATCCACTCAGGTTGCCGCCATATGTTGATCGTTTAAATCTGCTGGCTATGGATTCCCTTGAGAATAGGCGCATCCATGCCAGAGTTGTTTTTGGTTTTAAAGTTATTTCAGGTATAATTGACTCTGACAAATTGCTGTCTATGATTAAATTCAACGTTCCATGTCGTCCTTTGCAAAATTATGAGCTTTGTAGAATTTCGCAGCATCGAACGAACTACGGCTCTTATGAACCAGTTTCATTCATGTTAAGAGATTTCAATAACTTCTTCTGGCAACTGGATTTTCACATGAGTGTTCCACAAGTAAAAATCAGCTTTTTTGAGGTTAATTATGTTTGGTTTTGTAAAAAGCTAAAATTTTTGGGTACCTAACTCTGTTTTATTCTTTTTTATTGTTTCCAACTGTGCATAAATGTAGTAGTCAATTTCTTGATGATTATTGTAATAAATTTCTCAGCATTTATTGCAATTATTATAAAAGAAAGGTTAGAAATAATTCATGATTTTACCTATTCTAGTTTTAATGAAAATCGATTAAATACTGTTTTCAAAATTGTGCATTTGAAAGAAAGGGAAAACAGACTAAGTTAATGGTATTTACAGTATATCATTATCCTTTACTTTAATTTTTGAGTCGACAGCTCCAATAGTTTCGAGATAAATAAATTTCTTAAAATTTCGTAATTTCATGAAATGTGTATCGGAAGAGGTAAAATGAGTGAAGTGATGACGCGCGTTTACGAACTTTTTTTTTTTTATCACATTAAAAATATCTGTAGCTGAGCGACAAACAGTCACTCGGATTCGTGGTTTCGAACGGCAGCAAATATTTCTGCACCTTTGATAACCCTGTCCAAAAATTATTTCTTTAACGGTTCAAAAGATATAGCAAACACAAGATGGTCTGAGATTTAGTCTAGAGCATAAAAAGATAGTTTGGAATGCTAAGCTAGAGATAAAATTGATCCTATCAGATTGGTTACATTCGTCAGTAACCACATAATTTAAAAAAAATGTATTATAGTTCTGACGCAAAACATACCGTGGATGAGCAACTTATTACTTTCTGAGGTAAAGCATACCATGGAAGCTGACCAAATATTCTAGTATATTTTGGGGTACTTACAACAACGCATCTATCTCTGCGGTTGGTTCATCATACGATCTATTCATGCGTAAATACATTGCTCTTAGATTTACGTAATTTTGAAACTTTAGAATCAATGATTCTCTATACTTTTAAACTTTGTTTTTCGATAACTCAATAGTATCAAGAAAGAACCTGCGTCAAAAATGTGTAAAATAGTTATAGGGTCCAAAGAGACATTTAATTCTAGAGAATTGAATTCTTTCCCATTTCATTTAAAGTAGCGTCATGATTTGGTTTTATGCGCAATAGTGGTGTTACCATGTTTTGAATAAATTTTTGAAAAGTTATTGAGTTCCACGATGCTCCTTACGTTTGGCTCGTTTAAAACTTTCAGTATCTTCTTATTGAAAATTTAAATTTATGAATTTAAATTTTATCTTATATTATTTCGAAAAAATTTCTCCAAACAAGTATAAAAAAAATTAATTGCATACATCAATTACTGGAATTTCATTATAGTATGGATTTTTCGTACAATAGGTCTTAGAATAATTTTTGAATAAGCTTTTTAAATTTTTGCATTTAAAGTTCAATATTTGTGACAATGGTTCAGGGATATGCATTCCTAGCCCTGCCATGAGTTCCGTTCCGAGGGAAATTTTCAATGAAATACGAATACTTTAACATTGTAAATTTACATTTTCAGGAAATATTTCGAATAGTATTACAAATAGTATAAGAACAAAATTTTTCAAAATGACTTCCTTAAACCAAATTCTGAGGCTGTGTGGCCATTTGTCAAATGCAGTACGCACCTTTTACCATCGGGAATTCAGCCTAGATCAGGCACTTCTTCAGGTTTTCCCAATTTGGGTGACATCTTCAGGTCATTTCCTCAAGGACAGACCATAAAGAGTAGACAACATGATTGAGGTTAACGTTCCCAGAGGGCCAATCTGAGGCTCTTATGCACCCAGAAATATTTTCCTTAAAACTCAACTGAGTTGATCTGGTCTTATGGGTAGGTGCAGAATGTTGGTGGAATACCTACTGTTGTCGCTCAAACTTGGTATTAGACAAAGACATCACAAAACACTCTAAGATATCTTGCCCACCTCCTACTCCTTTGACAATACTGGAGTCGCAAACCACCACGGCAGCACCCCTCTCCTCACCCGAGAAGAAGACTCTTGATTCCGCTGGCAGTCTCCTTACGCAACCGTTTGCTGCATAAGGTTCCTGCATGAGAGCAAAGGGAAATCCCTCATCCCTTAGGACGACCCCAAGTTCGCACATTACCGGAGAAGAACCGTGGTAATATAATTGTGCCAACTTGGCCGATCCTCTTTTTGGATGCTACTAGCACATCAAAAATTTGTTTGGTTCCCTCTAAAATGACAAAAGTTGTGGCATCCGCCCGCATATTGACCGGCCTACTGATCACTTTTAGCGATTTTTGTAGGTCAGCTAGTTCCGTTTTACCTTTGAACTGGTTCTCGTGAATTTTTCCCATGAATTCTTCTATTGAGAACCGGCAGTAGATGTCATGGATCATTACTCTGGGTTCAAGTTTGCCTCAGACTGATACTTCTAGTCCAACTTGTTTGAGGCAACCTTACTTCTTTCCCTTTCAAAAGATAGTCTACCTAGAGCTTTTCAACTCGCTGCTTTCTCTTTGCTCCGGACAACTGGTGACCAGATCTCTACCAGTTTGACAACCGGAGGGTGTTTCGACATAATAGGTGCTTGTCCTGCGTGGCTACGTCCCACTGTACTTCGCGTTCTAAGGAGCATATTTAACTCTTTTTTCTCTTTTTCCAGGGCAGCTAACCTTCCTTGATCAGCGTCTCTGAAAGTCCGAAAACATTCGTTCTCACTCACCAGTTTTATCGATTCCACCACCAATTCCGAGGACAGCTTGAGAATTTTGCGCATCAAATCAGGTGATCCTCACTCATAAATGATGACAGTAGCCATCGTTAACTCTCTTTCCTGGCATGCGCAAAAACTTCAGCCAAAGTTATATCAGTATATTTTGGCAAAATTCGTATGTCGATAGCTTTGATAAATATTGAAAAAATTTTATTGGAAGAGATACGAAAAGAGAGGGAGGCCATCTCCTTAAAGCTATTTTTGTTCTAAAAATGAAATGGAAAAATCTCTGCTCAATAGCTCAAAGTACAAACGTTAGAAGAGCAAACACAATATACTCTCATATTTCATCTAAACAATAATCACATTGTATTTAATCTAAGCCAAAATTAGCTCATAACCAAGAAATTCAAATTACAATAAATTTACGTTTCATATAGATTTGCATTTGAAAATTTGAAATTTCTTCAGGCAGCGTTTTAACCTAATCAAAGATGCAATATAATTTATTAACTGTATTATTCGACGACTATACGTCTCACTTAAAATTTTATTTCATGTCGATAATCTACGTAGCTTTGAAGTTGGCAACAACTCAAAACTAAACATATTAGTAATATCACGTAATCTTGTCAGATTACAACAAGTTTATCACATCGGAGTTCGGTAACGATTATAATTTTAATAATCATTTAAAGCCACTTTCAGTAAATGTAAAAGAAATACATTACATATCTATATTGTTAAAAATGCATCGTTAAGCTTTGGTACAGAACAACAGAAAAAGTCGATGTTTTATATTAGGGCTTTCTTGTATACGACATTCTTTGTGATAATTTTTTCATTGGCTTTATTTTAAAATAGCTTCAAATTTTCTTGTTTAGAAATAACTTCAAATTTTCTTATGTCTGGACTCATCAAATCAAAAAATCTGTCCTCAATCGTGTTAAAATATTTTTTTATTTTTCTCTATTATATTATTGTTATTCTTTCCATTATTTTTTAATTCTTGTAATTATTCATTAATTCTAATATAAATTTGTAATTTTATGGTCAGTGGTATATTATAACCTGTCGACTATTGTAAATAAATAAATAAATTTGATCATGACCAAAAACTTCGACGGGAGATGCTTCAAAGTTCAAAAGGCTCAAGATCTTTCTGGTCATTTGTCAAAACGGCCAACAATAATTTCATCTCTTCATCAACACCACCACTCGTAGATGGTGACCGTACAGTAATTGATCCTGTTGAGAAAGCTAACACATTGGCAGCAAGTATCGCGAGAAACCCCACACTACCATCTTCAAACCAAACCCCTACTATCGCAATACCATCTGGTTTTTTGCTGCCTCCACTACATTTTAGTACTCGTCTCATATCCAGGATTCTGATGGCATTCCCCCAATACCCTTAAAATGTACTCTTCTTCCTGACTAAACCTCTTCCTAACCTTTTTCGTCTATCCTACTCTTCTCGGTGCTTTCCACTATTGTGGAAAGTAGCGAATGTTCAGCCAATTCCGAAGAAAGAAAGCAAAGCGAACCCCGCCAACTACCCTCTAATAGCCATTACTTCAGTGCTTTCGGAAGTGATAGAAACTGCTGTCAATAGCAAAATCGTTAAATATCTTGAGGATAAATAGCTTATCCACAATCGCGAATACGGTTTCCGTTCTGGAAAATCGACGGCAGATCTCTTGGTTTATCTAACGGAACGCTCGAACTCTTGCTTGCATAAATACGGCGAAGGTTTAGTTCTTGCGCTAGACATTACAAGAGCTTTTGACAAAGTTCGGCGTGAGTATTTTCTTGTTAAGCTCACGGCCATAGGCCTGGATGCTACCCTTATTCAATGGATTGAGAGTTTACGAAAAGTATTAAATGGCGTTACCTCTTCTTCCTTTCCAATCAATTCCGGTGTCCCTCAGAGTTCTGTCTTATCGCCGACTCTGTTCTTAGTATTTATTAATGATCTCTTGTCTTCTACTCTCAAAGCAATTCATAATTATGCGGATGATAGTAACTTAGATATCACCTATGAATTTGACTCTGCTGCGGAATCAAATGCCTAGATATTCTTCGTAAATGCAAATAAGCTGCCAAGTCGGACGCTACTTTATTATTTTTGGGAAGTTGAGGATGCATGTAAGGTCAATAATCAGGTTAAGGAAGACTAAGTGCTGTCAATTTAACACCTAATTGCAGTACATGTAATCAATATTTCATTCGCTTATGCAAATTTGGGTTATTATGAAGGGAGAGGTGGGTGGATGTTAATAATTTTTTAATTGATTGCTTAAATCACGTCCAATATTCACTGTATAGAATATCAGTTTCATAGACGTAGTTTCGTAGAATTTTCATAAAATTCGGTGTATTTTACATTCACGAAACCAATCATTTGTATGGGACGGGGTAGATGAGGTTAGGGAATCGTAAAATTTGTGATGCAGTCTTATTTCATTTATCTTGCAAGGTGTCAAGTTCTTAGCTATTAATTTGTTGGTTAGTAATTGATTTATTGAAATTGGTTGTATGGGAGGGGGTAGAAGGACAAATGCGATCTCAAAACATTTGACATAATTTCGATTCAACTAATTTTGAAAGTTTTTGTGCAAAATTTCAAATTGATAGCTTTTAACAGTTAGATGATAATTGATTTCTTAAAAATGCTCAAAAAAATTATTTTGTATGGGAGGGAATAGAAGTTGTGAAGGTATTCGATTAGTTCATATTTCGTACTTTTTGGAATTTTTTTAAATGTATTTCGTAAATTTTCAAGTTTGTAGCTTAAAATTACATTTAAAAATTTTCAGTTTAAATGTTTTTTTCATTGCATATGAAACACCTTGTGCATGTTACACCCCCACTTCAGTGCATGACAATTGTGTAAAAAATTATTTTTTTTTCCCATGTATAATAGATGTTCCCACATGCAAAATTTAAACTTTGTATCTTTCACCAGAGCCCTAAAACAATCACTCAAAATGTTCGACATTTTTATTACCTACCTCCCCTTACATCACCCAACGTAAAATTTAATTAAGCACTATGTAGTTCTACTATTTGACGCAGTTTCAATTTGATATCTGTACTCAGTTTTGAGATATAACGGTTTGAAATTTTAAAAAGAGCACCTTTTTTGAAATGCTCCCCATTTTCCCAAACTACTAATATGTCTAAATTTGATATTTTTTTCCAAAGTCTCTAGTATAGCTTATTATATGATCCAAGTTTCAATTACATAGCTTAAGAGATAGTCGAAATAGTAATTTTTTAGTATTTTTCTTTGCACACCCCCTGACACTACCCCTTAACACAATTAGCCTCTCTTAAAGCTGATTCTGGTTGGACTATATACCGCCTTAATGGTCTCGAAATATGAATTTTTTGTGGTAAGTAATTTCGAATATAGAATGATTTCAAAAAAAAAAATTCGGCGGACAATTTGTTTTTAGCCCCCCTTTTCGGAAAAAAAAATTATTTTCAAAGTTTGTCCCATAAACCCTTCTATGTGAAAGTTGATTTTGAGCTTCCTAGCTGGAACCATGGTTGAGGTATTTAAATTCCTAGTTCTCGGTTTAAGTGCTCCCCCGCCTCCCGCTGAAGCCGCACACCCCCAAAATGGGTGTCCGCCTGAGATCCACAAATATCTACAATCCCTCCAAAAATGGATTTTTTTTTAATTTTTAGATTATTTAAGTAATGATACGCGAAAAACCAAAATTTCAGGGTAACAAATTTTTATTTTTTTTTTTCAAGTCGTTCAATACTTTATTATTAAGATAATAAAGTAAAAATACTTTACGCCTCACGACTTACTTACCATCTACAAGGCCTACATTCGTCCTTGCTTAGAGTACAACTCGCATCTTTGGGCTGAGGCTCTCAAAACTCACTTTACGCTGCTTGATCGAATCCAAAAACGACTAATTAGAGATGAAACCATTACGGCTTCTATTAACTCCTTCAAGCATCGCAAAAATATCGGAGTACCCAGCATTTACTATCGCTACTTCCATAGTAAATGCAGTTCGGAGCTATGCGCACTTATTCCTCCACTTTACACTTTTCCACAACATACTCCTCAAGCGGAACATGCGCACTAATCAAACTTTTATACTGTCAAACTTTTATTTTCCCGTACAGTAAAATTTAGGCGGTCATTCATTTCCGGAAAATCCAGACTATGGAACGCATTGCCGACTAACGTTTTTCCAAACGGGTATAACCTCCAGTCTTTCAAGATTAATGTTCACCGTCATTTCCATCTCTGTCTATCCGAATTTCCATAATATACCAAATTTTAATCCACTTCCTTTACCGACTTAACTGTTCAATGCATTAAAGGGTGACCCCCTAAGTTGTACTCGTTGCATTAAAAAAAAAATGTGATAGCGACATAGAGTTATTCATGTGAAAATACATTGTCATTGCAATGTGCTAAAAAAAATTTAAAACAAAAGTTTCTCGGTCGTAAATCGAACCCGCGTGGCAGGCGAGCATTCCAGCACCGATGCTGATGAACTTGTCTCTCCGAAATTTAGCGCTTATTTTTGAATCTTCTTCTTCTTCAATGCCGCTACAGCCCAAATCGGGCCTTGGCCTGACCTTCAGGTTCCCTAAAATTTTCATTATTCATTGCGAAAGGGTTATTATCCCTTCGCACAACTCTCTATCTACGAGTTTTTCAATTTCGTAGATTGAGGTAACCAAGGTATACCCAAGCAGGTATTGTACTGGAATTACGCGTCGGCCGGGATTTGAACTCACGACCTTCGCATTGTAGACCAACAGCTACCCATTAGGGTACACCATAGCTTTTTGAATCTACCTTAGTTAGATTCAAATGGATTCAGTTTTAGATATCAAGTCGTTAGTTTCGAACTAAAAAAACCAATTTTATTTTGAACTAATGCATGGAATAAAATTTATTTGAAATTATGATATTTTCACTGTAATCGTAAAAGAAATATTCGTGAAAATAAATGTATCGGCCGGGAATCGAACCCACACTGAGCCACCGATACCGACGAAATCATTTCGACAAAACTTAGTAATCTACTTAATGTGAGTCACGTAACTGCAATATATGCACAGTTTTTCATTATTATATAGATGTTAATATTGAAACAACTGGTCTAACTACAAATTACATAAAGAAAAACTAAAAAAAAAAAAATCACTACTTTGAAATGAAAAAAGAAAACTCTTTCTTATTTAATCAGATGAGGTAGCAGTGCACGGGAACGATTATGACAGTAAAGCTGTTGCAACCACAGATGCGGAAGGGCAATTAAAGGTTTGCAGATGAGTTCTAATTACGAAAAAAAAAACATTACATCTTGTTTTTCTCTTCAACAGAAACTTCCATATCCGAAAGCCATTGCCTTCATTGTTAGTAATGAGTTCTGCGAACGTTTCAGCTACTATGGAATGCGAAGTATGCACTATTTGACATTTTTTTTCCAATTGTTATAATATTGAACCAATCTGTTATTCAATTTCAGCAATTTTGGTCATTTACTTGAATCGAGTACTTTTCTACTCGCAGGACACTGCCACTGTCATATATCACGTCTTCACTATGTTAGTGTACTTGTTAGGTTTAGTCGGTGCTATTTTGGCGGACAGTTGGCTAGGAAAATTCAAAACTATATTATACTTATCGATAGTGTATGTAATTGGTAATGTCGTAATATCATTAGGAGCGATACCTACGCTTGAACTACCAGGCGTTGCTATGACTTTACTGGGTCTAGCATTGATTGCGCTTGGTTCTGGTGGTATAAAACCATGCGTTTCAGCATTCGGGGGCGATCAATTTAAGTTGCCCGAACAAACGAAACAAATGGCAACTTTTTTCTCGCTTTTTTACTTTGCCATCAATTCGGGATCGCTGATTTCAACCACTGTAACGCCGATTTTACGTGAAGATGTTCACTGTTTCGACGATCCGCATTGCTTCTCGTTGGCTTTTGGAGTACCCGGTGTTTTGATGGCCGTATCAATTGGTAAGTTTGTACTCTTTTAACATAGAATCTTTTATCGAAGCTATGGTCATCACCATAAGTTCTTGAAACATGATCAATTCTAAACATCTTGTTTTGATACAGTGATCTTCGTTATTGGTCGTCCGCTGTATGTAAGCAAACCTCCAGAGGGAAACACATTCGTCTTAGTTTCAAAGGCAATTGGAGTGAGTAACAAATTGGATCATCTTACTACTTTTCTTATCGAAAGCTTATTTCTCGCAGAATGGAATTGTGACCAAATATAAGGAACGAAAGACAAATCCTCGTGAGCATTTCATCGACTACGCTATACCGAAATACGGCAAACAATTGACTGCAGATATCAAAGTTCTCCTTCGAATTCTCGTACTGTATATTCCACTTCCAATTTTCTGGGCTCTATTCGATCAGCAAGGATCTCGTTGGACTTTCCAAGCGGTCATGATGGACGGACAAATGGGCGATTTAGACATGAAACCGGAACAGATGCAATTAGTTAATTCACTCTTCATTCTGATTTTGATTCCTTGCTACGATTTCATCTTTTATCCGCTATTGGCGAAAATAGGAATAAGAAGACCATTGCAGAAGTTAACTCTGGGTGGTATTCTGGCTGGTGTAGCTTTCTTATTATCCGCTATTGTTGAATTGACTGTTGAGGTAATTAAATACCATAAATTTCAAATTTTCCTTAAGTAATGCAAAGAAATTTTAGCCCACTCATGGCGTAACTCCGTCGGCGGGAATTTCCCACTTGAGAGTTTTCAATGGAATTCCTGCTTGCGATTACACCCTCAAGACCATTATACCAGAACAAGAAGACTTTATTCTCAAATCCTTGTCCCACTTCGAAAATCTGAATGTTGATGTAACGAAAACCAAAACGTTCTCCTACGAACTAACATCTTCTACAGCGGGTGAGTGGCGTTTGATGAAAGCCTTCTTATCCTTAATTGAATCTGACTATTACTTTATTTCAGGATGCACTCCATATACCGGCAATTTCAATTTGGAAAGCGGTAAAGCTGTTAGTTATCTGATAAGGGGTGGTTCTACCGAACCAGTTTTCAGGTATGAGGATAAGACTGAAAAATCGGAACAAGGGTTTGCCTTAGTAAGAGTTCTGCCCACACTGGAATCATCCGAAGACATCTACTTCACATTCTCTAATGGTAGAAAAATAAACTTCAAGTTCGCCGAACTAGTTGGCCTGCCAGCAACCGATTACAAGCTAATAGTCGGGAACGATGTAGTCTGGCACCATAAGGCTCGAGCTGGTGACGTACTCACAGTCATTTTAGCAGATACTGGATCCAGCGGTGCTGGAAAATATGCAGCAGAAACGATACGTTTAGTGGAGCCAAATTCCGTTAAAATATTCTGGCAAATTCCACAATATTTCGTCTTAACATTGGGCGAGGTTATGTATTCAGTTACCGGTTTGGAGTTTTCTTACTCTCAGGCACCGACCAGTATGAAGTCCGTCTTACAAGCTTGCTGGCTTTTGACTGTGGCATTCGGTAATTTAGTTGTCGCTATTATTGCCGAGGTGAAAATCTTCGATAGTCAGGCAAATGAGTTCTTCCTGTTCGCCGGTCTCATGTTCATCGATATGTTCCTGTTCATGTTATTGGCTAGGAGATATATTCCGAACGATCCTACGAAACAATTAGAGAATGAGAGTTCTGAGGCTGAGCCAGAAGAATCTGGCAAAAAGGGAATTATAAATCCCAGTTTTCATGAAGATTAAACTTAATTTTTGAAATAATAATAAATAATATAAGCAAAACTTGTGTGTGTGTGTGTTTATTTTTTTAAATGAAACCTTAACAAAACCTTTACAGATTTTCACTTTCAAAGATATCGTACCTTTTTGTGACGCTTGCTGAAAAATAGGATATTATCGTGCTAAGGAGAAATTTTCTGTACACACGAAAAAATAATTTTAGATCAAAATTTCAGGTTTTGTGTTTTTCGCACCAAACGCTACCTACATATCCTAAAATCAATTACAAAGTGGTTTTATTTGATATTTTAGCCGCTAGATACCATACCGGTTTTGCATAATCTTTACCCAATAAACGATGGCCAGTAATTGGCTGCTCTTCGTGTATAAGAAGAGATGTGGCTGAAAGAAAGGGAAACGAAAAATTCCTAAACAAAGACACTTAATTAGGTAGTCGTAATGTCTAAAAACGTGTCAAAATTATAGTAACCATGGTTATCTCAAAACTAACTTTTTGTACTTCAAAACTCAAAATGCCATAGCTTTGTCAATTATAGAGGATTTTGCGCGATTCTTGTGACGTTCGGTTCACAATTTTGTCCTTTATCCAATAATATCAAAAACTCTATTTCGACCTCTGGCGAGATAAAGTCCCTTTTGTTAGATTTCGTCACATTTAGTGGTCAGTTTTTTGAGGCATGATTTTTGAACAACATTTTGATTATTTGTGTAAAAAAAGATCATCCACGTGCCCGTACCCAGCAATCAAAAGGAGAACGTAGATTCTAAGTCTACCGAGCAACGAAGTTTTTACGAAAAATTGCAATATTTTGTACCTTTCTTGCCTGCTGTCTTACAATCGAATTACTCATTGATATTGTTGCGAGCTAGGGGTTCGCCGGGATTTCAAGTAAAAAAAAAACACAATTCGTTCAAAAATAAGTGATAATTTATTTATTCGCACTTTAACTTAATTCCCACTATATAGCACTACCGCCGCGTACTTTTCTATCACTTTCACTGGTTCGCGTCTTCCATAAATAAAAGTCGCTGAATATCTGAACTGCTTGCTGAAAGCTTTCGCGCTTTTATACATTTTATGACAGTTCTCGAAGGTTCCTTCAGTGTGTATGTGTGAACAGTTCTTGAAGCTTTCTTCGGTGTGTATGTGTTATACTGGTAAGCTCTAGATCTTTAATGGTAGCTTTCTACATAGTGGAGTATACTGTTCTACATAATTCTTGTCTATTCGAGAGAGATCGAGTTGCGGGGTTGCCAGATTTGCATGGAACAATATCATAGTCCACACGTGTATTAAGTAACAAATTTGAGGAAAATCGCGTTAGATGACAAAATGAAGTTTTTTATGTGTACTATCGAATGCACAGTTGCAGCAAGTGATAAACTGATAACTTTGCGATACAGTGCCTTGCTGGTATTGGTAAGTACATTCACTACATAAGAACTTAGACAGAAATCAAAGTTTCAAATGTTCAGAATCAATAGGTAGCACTTATCGTTATGTAGAATTCATATGGAATTTATGTTAACCCTTGTGTTGTTTTCCTGTCTACAGTTATACGGATTTTATCAGTATAAAAGTGTACGTACATTTAACATGATTTTAACGAAATAGTAATATAGTATTTTGCATCTTTACTATAGATCAAATCTGATAGTACATATATATGCAAATTTAACGTAAAAATGTTATTTTAGCAGGATTTTAAACAATCTTTCCGAATATGAAAGAAAAGATTTCCGGATTCTACACTATTATTTATTATATGTGACGTTTCGGTCTCTGCTGAGACCTTTATCAAACTCAGCAGAGAACGAAACGTCACGAATAATTATGAGTAATAGTGTAGAATCCGGAAATCTTTTCTTTCAATTCGAAATGCACTATGAAAACATTCACCAAACCATTTCCGAATATGTTCAAATGGAAAGATTTCCGGGATTTCACACTGCTATGCTTTAATAAATGAGACGTTTCGGTCTATGCGGCCTCTCACACCTTTATCAAACAATTTGATAAATGACAAAAACCCACAGTAATCAAAATCTCCTCATGTTATTGTTAGCTTCATCACTATCTTGGACACATCTTAGAGATCTTATCTATAATCTACACCTCTATAAAAGACTCAAACTGTAGCTTTTTTCGTTCTAACTAAAAAGATGAATTATTTTTAAATTGTGTAAGTTCAAAAATCTAAATTGACCCCTACTATCTAACTTTTAAGTAACCCCAATTTTTCGGTCACTATTTTCCCTGCATGACAAAAAATCTTATTATGTCTCTTCAACAATAAAAAAAAACCAGTTTGTAGATTTCATTGAACCTACATACCTCTACTAAACGTACACCAAATATATCTCTGAAGATCACTTAACAAAAATTTAACTCTAAGCTATAAAAGGTGTGTGAGTACAATATAACCGAACAAATTGCATAATTATAGCCCGTAAAAACAACTGCAAAAATTCAAGTAGAAAGTCGATCTTCTTATGAAACGAAAAAAAATGCGACACATTTTATCCATTTTTGGTTTTTTCATCAGTTATGCGAATTTGATTGCATTGTAAATTTTTCGACAGGTGGGCGAAATGACCCTTACCTCCATATTTGTTTGCTATGTTTTGGTCAGTGACTTCGATAATATAGGCCGAAAGTTTGCGTGTTTTTTTAATATCACCATGATCTTCTGTAATGACAGGTTGACATTTTAAATTAAAAAATTTTAATGTTATATATATACATGGCTGACAGTAAAATATGAATGAAGATCTGTGGAATTTCGCTTTCCCATATAAGCAATCTTATCAAAAAGGTGCAAAATTCTTATCGGAGTTTTACTCTAATCCAGTTATCACTAAACGCCAGACTTAATATTGCATCTCATTGTATTTATTCATTGTTTTTCTTCTTTCACACAGAACTCTAGGAATGTTTTTGTCGTCGGTTATAATGACTCGCTGTATTTACGTTTTTTTATAAACTTCTGCTGTATTTTACAATGATACTTACATTAATCAGTCTGATTACTTTGAAATAGAGTTGATTATTAAAAGAGCTACTGCATGGTATATTACGATAAATAAAAAATTACATCAATCTATCTGATATTTATTACACATCGACGATCAAGAAAAAATTGTCTAATATCAAAACAAAATGAACTATACAAAAAAAAATGTACTCGTATTCGACCCTAATCCCCCTAAACACACGACGCGAGTTAAAATACTTAAATTCTCGTTTCGATTTTAGGGGCGAAATTTTACTATTAGTATGAGTTGGTTACCCAGGCTGGTTACTGTAGGTAGCCGAAATACCTGCTACATTAATGGCTTCATTTTGCATTGTTCTTAGCAAATCGTAACCGATGTAGGATGGTTGCTGGTTTTGCCGGCCACCCTAAGTGGCATTGTGGTACTATTGGATACTTTCCTATGGTTGCCCAATCCAACTCCACTTTCTAATATTGATCTGTCTCATTTTCTCGTTCGTTAATATCCAAAAACCTGAATTGCTGATGATGTTCGGTCATGGCAGTAGGGTAGAATCCTTAAAGTAAAGGACGAGCTGGACGACCAAAAACAGTTGGCAAATACTCTAAGAAAGAAAATGCACTTGGCAAAATAGCAGCTGCGAACAAATTAAGGGGCCGTGTATCGCAAAAGACGATTTTCTTCAAAAATTTTCGAAAGAATGTTCCTGATTAATGGCGCAAATTTTTTAATTTTCATTTTAATATTTAATTAATTTGCTAAAGTTTGAATTGAACGGAATTTCAAAATTGGAATTGCAATATAATCAGCGATCCGCTTATTTTTTAAAAATTGCAAAAATTAGCGATTTTCAAACGAATTTGTTACCTAGATTTCCAAATATAAATTCTCTCTTTTTATTGCTATAACAATAGCAGACGAAAAGAGCATGAATTGAACACATTTTCAATTTTTATAAATTTTGTTAATAATAATATATATTATATGAAAATGACGTTTAGTTTTGAATTTTTTCATATTTTTGTAGCACAAATTTTACTTTATTATTATAATAATAAAGTATTGTGATTGACACAAGAAAAAAAAAATTTGCTACCCTCAAAATTTTTTTTTCGCGTTTCATGACTAAATTAGCCTAAAAATGCAAAAAAAAAAATTCGTCCCGCCGTACGCCGTACATATGGACTCATATCTCCGAGACCGTTAAAAGTAGAATGTTCGTTTTTGGGTGGATTGTTGATTGCGTAAGTGAGCTCTATTTTCTAAATTATGGGGGGTGTTGCGTGGAAGGGGAGGAGGGAGGGAGGGAGGGAAAAAGTCGAAAATTACACTTGCTAATATCTTCACCACGAATGCAGATAGAAAATGGAAAATCAGTAGAAATATAGAGAAGGTTGTGGGACAAACTTTAAAAATAATTTAATTTTTTTATCCATTGGCGTCCGAAAAGCCGGGCTAAAACCAAATTGTCGGCCGAATTGTTTTTTCAAATGATTATATCTTCGAAATCACACTCGTAAAAAAATCATATTTTGGGACCATCGAGCTGGCATATAGTTCCATCGGAATCAGCTTAGAGAGTGGTAAATTATTGAAAGGCAGAGGGTCAGGGGGATGCAAAGAAAACACTTAAAAATTAAAATCTCAACTATCTCTTGAGCTATGTAATTGAAACTTAAAATTTTGAGATATCCGTGTGTTTGTTCACTTCGAAATGACGTCATCTTCAACGAAAACGCATTTTTGCGGCTCACATCACCTTAAGTAGGAAATGAAAAGTGCGGATCCCATGCACCCTGTGTGGGTGACAGAAAAAAAAAATAGTAAACTCTTCATTGGTACCAAGTTGAAGTATGCTTCAAATCTACCCAACTTGCAGTATATACTGACGATATTAACATTCTTGCAAGACCTCAAGATATGACAAACGTAAAAAAAAAAGTTAATATGATAATAATAAGAAAAATGAAGGTATACATGACAATAATGGTCTGGTCTAGTGTTATGGTAGCAAAAGGTGGACGTGAACGCATGTTTGAAAATAAATATCCACAGGAGAACTCATTGTTAGTACTCGTATGTATTAACTTTTTTTATCGTTTCAATATGTAAATAAAAGGGTGGCATGTTCAACTTTTGCCCCGTGCACCATTTTCCCTATTCACGACCCTGTCGATATGTATCGTGTACCTACATACTTCATTGCGTATTGAAAGAGAAGATTTCCGGATTCTACACTGTTACGCTTTATTATTCGTGATGTTTCGGTCTCTGCTGAGACCTTTATCAAACACTGAAAATTTATCAATGATAAAGAGGTGAAATCGACAATTTTAGCCTATTTTGAAGTCCGTGATTAAATATTTGTATACTTTAGATGAAATCTGAGAGTATATTGTATTTGCCTTATTTGCTTAGCAAAAAAGTAGCTTTAAGCTCGGGAATGGGCTACATCCTCCCACCCCTTCTACTCCCTCCCATACAAATTTCATGATATTTCAAAATTTTAAGATATTGATTTTTTTCTGAAGTTATTTAAGCTATCGACTTGAAAATTAGGCAAAAGTGTCTTGTTATAAATATCATTAATATTCTAAAATAATAATCTTCATTTTGAAAAATGCATTTTTTCGATTTTCACTAGAACTAGCAAATCTAAAATAATGAATTTTTGCCAAAATTATTCTTAGTATTATACAATTGTAAATAGTTTCAAAAAATTATCAACTTTGCGCCCAATCATAATTCTGATATGTTTTTTAGTAGGAATTAATAAACTTTGTGAGAGATGTGATGAATGTATTAGGCTTAAGGGAGAACATATTGGAAAGGAAAAACAATAACTTGTTTAATTTTACCCCCGAAACTTTCGACCTCTAATCGAAAATAGATTCAATTCTAAAAAAAATGTCAACATGAACATTTCTGTCTTTAAAACGATTTAAAGTTGAAAGGATAAATATGCAATCATTTTTAACAATTAATGTGTATATGTATTTTCACAAAAACCTGAAAAGAAGTGGATCGGTTCTGAAAACCCTTATAAAATTTAACTTTTAGCAGCAGTACTAGTCCAAAAACATGCTAAAAGCATTAAAATCTCCGATAAACTCGAGATTAAAATTGAAACATTTTGCAACTAACACGTAGCCATAAGAAGTCTACGTCATTCGTTTTAACTGCGATTGGTTTAATTGCGAGCTTTCAACTTCGAATCGCAATCGAATCGGCCAGAAATAATTAAAATGAATTAATTCGAACAGATAAGCAATAAATACATGCTAAATCTTTCCCAATTCGTCTTGTCACCTCCACTAAAGGTCAGTGGGCGATCGTCAAGAACTCATAACGTGGTCGCGCTCAGTCACCTCAAATGAGCAATGCATACAAATTAGGCGACGATCAAATTCAAAATAGAAAATCAATGAAATTATTCCGAAATCGGTTTCAGGCGTGAGATTACAAAAAATCGTAGTAAGCCACACATATCACTGTGAATGTCAAATCGTGCGAATTTGGGCATTAACGTTTTCTGAGATGTCATTTTTGCGGAGTGGCGCTTATGTCCAATTTCATCTTCCATGTCAATGCTGAGGAGTTTTGCATCTTTAGATGAATTAAATGAATGTAAGTCTTATAAATTTATTAATTTCATAAATATTTGCGAAAAAAAAAATTGCCTTCAATAAATTACGTGGATGTGTTTCAGATACGAGACTTTTAAGTAGATCACAAAATAATATCAGTGATGGCTCTGATAAGAAAAAGGAGACCGATGACGACGATCATTCTGTTGAAAGGGTGAGTACACTATTAAACTATGGTCACATGTCGTGGATTCAATTTCAAATTCAGTTTTTACTGGCAATGAACGAATGCTGTAAATGTGAAGTAATTTCACTTCCGAATGTTTATATGAACTTTCTACCCTTATCAAACTCTCTATCATATTGATTAATCGTTCTCTTCAGTGGTAGAAGGAGTGAATTCTGCCGGTTCTATGAGAAGTGGAGGTCTTAAGGCCTTTTAAATATTTCAAAACTGATTTTAAAATTATCAAACTTTGTTATTTTGAATGGGATGTACTAGCAGTACTGATTCCTAAGCACGTGTTACAACTACTGCTTAATATAAATTAAACTATTGCTTAGACGACTTACTACAACGAATAAACATGCAGCGTTAATTACTCGTTTAATATTTTCCAATTATAATGCAAAGGTAAATAAGCGTGCACTTTATCTGAAGATCCGGAACTCTCCTCAATTAACGTCACTTAAATAATTGCTAAACAACGCTCTAACGATAAACAATCATCGCACAAACAATTGAAAGTATGACCTAGATAATTGAAAAGTGCGATTACATCTACGATCTTGTCTAGAATGCACCCAAGACGAAGTTCAATGTCAAGTAATATTTTCAATGGATCCAAAGACACACTCGAGATCAGTCACACCACATATGTCCGCGAAAAAAAACTAATATTCTAACGAAGATCATAAACGTGTGTCCAATTGAAAAGGAGCACGATGTCTACTATTATCTGCTCTCGAGATGTTTTTATCTTTCAGGTCTAACCCAAACTTAATAAACACATTACTCGTATACAAAGATCGACTTTCGTTGCTCCAAATTATTGTGTGTCTGTTGGACCCACTACTACACTACACGAGTACTTGATTAGCGCAATCGTCTGTCGTCGTGTTCTTTAAACTGAAAAGAAATTACACATAATTTTTTAATAGAAAAATTGCTGCAGCAATTTGATTACGAGACACACGAAGAATCTTACGGAGATTTACATTGCACAATTCGGCCAACGTCAGATGAATAGACGAGACAAGCAAATTAGAGCGTGATGAAGAGAAACTACAATTAGGATTTTTCAATTTCTTTTTAATAGTTACACAATGAAGTATTTAAGGAAATGCCATCACATCTTTCATTGTATCGTCAAGACGGCATATTAGATTCAGCCTTCAGTTTTCTGGCAACTTAACGAAACAACAAATCAGTAAAGGTTGTATAGAAAAAGATTTATAAATGAACAACTTCCTAGTGTGAAATCTTTAGTATGTCGACTATCACGACTAATTGACCTACCAGTAATAATATAAATAATTTGTTGGAAATTGCGTCAACTATTATAATATTGCTATCATCAATTTATTAGATATCTATTAGATATACTTAATAATCGTATCGTATTATTAAAGTGCCAACCAACGGCATTATTTCGTACCAACAAAATCTCGATTTTAATAATCTCTCTATATAGGTATATGTAGGTAAAATTTTCATGCTTAGAGAGGTCGTTAAATTGATTAACTAAGTTGCAAAACTCGCTTGCTTTTGATCGTTGCCATGGTCATGGTCATGATCGCGTCTTCACTTTCATACCCTAAGGTCAAAGCGATTTTAATCTTTCCGATCTACATATACATATGTATGTGTACAATTTCCTTAGAGCATTTATTGAAGCTTTGGAGATAGGGTATGTAACTATCTCTAATGTTTTCAAAATGAAGTTAGTAGCAACAACTTAAATATTGGAAATGCGAAAAAAAATCTATAGGAAACGTGCAGATCCAAACCAAACTTATTTGAGGCCCTATTATTCTAATAATAAAATATTCTGATCGACACGTTCGCGTTTCAATTAGCCTAAATAATCTGCCAACAAGTTGGGCGCAATTTTATTATACTTGGAACAAGTTGAGGATGCGTAGAAAGTCAATATGCAGGTTAGAGTGGTTAGAGAAAACTAAATGAAAGGGGGTTCTTGGGCAGGGCTTGTCAATTGGATACGACCATTAGTTCCAATATATATAATCAATATTTCATTCGTTCATTTATGCAAGTCTGGTTTTTTATGAGGTGAGGGGAGGGGGAGGGGTGATAGTAAGGGTGAGTGGACGTTAATAGTTTTTTAATTGATTGCTTGCATCACGTCCAATATTCTCTGTGTAGAAAGCTAGATTCATAGACGAAGTTGCATAAAATTTTCATTATATTCGGTGTATTATATTTTATACTAGCAAACGCCCGCGGTGAGTGTAGCCTAGTGGGTAGTGTGTTGGTTTACAATGCGAAGGTCTTGAGATCAAATCCCGGTCAACGCATAATTCCAGCACACTGTCTCCTTGGATATACCTTGGTTACCTCAATCTAGGAAAATGGAAATTCGCAGATAGAGGGTTGTGCGAAGAGCTAACAACCCTTCCACAATGAGTAATGAAAATGTTAAGGTACCTGAAAATCAAGAGGCCTAGGTCCGATTTGGGCTGTCGTGTCATTGAAGAAGAAGCATAAAAATCGCAATAATAAGCAATTTTTGAGAATGTAGTTAGTAATACATTATGTGGGATACTGCTTACTTTAATGGCTCTTTGAACACAATGTTTTGTATTTTGTTGGAATCAGAACCATAAATTATTAAGAATGAAAGCATGATACTCGCATTTGAATGGGAGAGGCTCGTGATCAAATCAATCCCGTAATTTGAGATCATATACTAATTGAAGAGCATTAAGGACATGTGAATAATTATAGCTTGTGTTAATTAAAAAAAAGCCCAAATAAAATAACATTGAGCTTGAAAACGTAACAGAATTACGATTGTGCGTAGAGCCCAATCACACGATACCATAGATGAAATCGAAATTTTTGCGGTATTATGAAATTTTGTATGGGAAGTTGCTGCATTGAACTAATTTGTTTCACATCATGCTAGATTAGCTGTAAAAATGTTTTGTACTAAATTTAAGCTTCAAAAATTGAGCAGGTGCTGAGAAACTTAGTGCATTGAATTTAATGAAATTGTGCAATTTGTATGGGAGGTGGTAGAAGGAAAGGGGGTTTTTGGTGATATTTTGAGAAACAACTACAATATTCATGCAATTGATATATTTTAAATTTCAGGTCTGTATCATTCACGGTTTTCAAGAAAATCGAATTTTTGTAAAGTCGTGGAATTGTGTCACATTGTATGGGAGGCGGTAGAAGGAGTAAAGCTACTCGGTTAATTTTTTTCCCGTTATTAATAATGCTAGTCAAGGATTGAGTACAAACTTTTAGCTCGATGAAAGCTATATCTATTGGGAAAATTAATTTAGAATATTTCATGAAAAACTGCAGTTTGTATGGGAGATGGTGGAAGAAGTGGGGGGTTTCAAGTTACTTTTTGAGAAGCAACTATAATTAACATATTTTAAATTTCAGATCAGTAACAACGGCTAGCGGAGCGGGGTTACGGTATATTGTTTGTATCCATACAAAGGCATAGTACTTGTATGGGTTTTGCATTCGATCGCTTTGGCCCCGAACCGTTAATTATTTTTGTAATGTGCAGTTGGTTGTACTTGTTTTTGTTTTTTTTTTCTCATTTGTTCTGGCCAGTTCCTATATTTATATATATATATTTTTATTTTTATTATTATTATTTTTTCTCTCGAAATCTCCTGTCTGTAATTGCATTTAATTTTATAAATTAATTAATTATTAACATAAATTTTTTGTTTGTACTTACTTTACCTTGAAGTAACAAGGCCAATCTAATCTTTTATTATAATAATTGATATTCTTAGGAATTTTGATTTATTTTTAACTGTTTTTAATTCTCTTGTTTCTGAATCATGGCCAATTTTACAATTGACCAGGTTAATGTTCGGGGATTGAGTTCTGCTTATCTGTCGCTGTATATTTATACACAAAATGAAAAACCGGACATTTTAGCACTAGGCGAGTGCAAGGTGTTACCGGGGAGTGAACAGTTTTACTCTGTACCCGGGTATCACCTTATCCCAGCATTTTTTCGCCAGCGTGGGGTCGCACTTTACATCCGCGATGATGTGTCCTTTCAATTGGTTCCGCATTTAGGTTCCTGCTCCAATCCGGAATTCAATTTTAGCTGGATAAAATTATTGATCCAAGGGCACATTTTGTATCTTTTTTACGTCTATAGAAGTCCGGCAATGAATGCAGCCAAAACAACTCGTGAGCTGGATAGTTTGTCCGAGTCTATCCAGACCATATACACTGCACACCCTGACGCTGAAATCGTTGTCGCGGGCGATTTCAATGTTCACAACGTTGCGTGGCTTAAATATTCCTTCTGCACAGACCAAGAGGGACGTGATACTGAGCTCTTTGCTTCGTTAAACGGATTAACACAACTTGTAAATGAGCCAACTCGTTTACCAGAAATTTCAGGACAGTTTTCCAATCTCCTCGATTTATTTCTCACTAACAAACCAGAGAAATACTCCCTCTCTGTAATATCTCCTTCGCCAATTGGAAATACGGACCACTTTCTGATTCGTGCACAATTTGTAGTTGCAGCACTAAAACCGCTGCCAGTTAAGGCGCCTCGAAGAATTGTTTGGCATTTTAAAAGAGCTAATTGGAGGGCACCAAATGAGTTCTTCAATGCCTTTAATTGGAAATTGTGCTTTGATTCCAATAACTGCGATAAAGCTTGTCAACTTGTCACCAAAACTATTCTGAAAGGCATGAAGCTCTACATACCTTCCAGTCTTAAGAGAGTTCGGCCGTCGAAGGACTCTTGGTTTACAAACGAGTATTTTGTTGCAATCCAGGCGAAGAAAAAGTCATTTCAAAATTTTTAAAATCATCAAACTTTAACTAACAGAGAGCTATATATGAAATCAAGAAATACCTGTAAATCTGTCCTCAATCGTGTTAAATTTGATTATGACCAAAAACTTCGACGGAAGATCCTTCAAAGTCCAAAAGGCTCAAGATCTTTCTGGTCATTTGTCAAAACCGTCAACAATAATTTCATCTCTTCATCAACACCACCACTCGTGGAGGGTGACCGTATCGTAGTCGATCCTGTTGAGAAAGCTAACCTATTGGCAGCAAGCTTTGCGAGAAACTCCACACTACCACCTTCAAACCAAGGCCCTCCCATCACAACACCTTCTGGTTTTTCGCTGCCTTTGCTACATTTTCGCACACGTCTCATTGTCAGGATTCTGCAACAGCTCAATATTCACAAGTCCGCTGGCCCTGATGGCATTCCCCCCATTACCCTTAAAATTTGCTCCTCTTCTCTGGCTAAACCTCTTCGTAACCTTTTTCATCTATTCTACTCTTCTGGGTGCTTTCCACAATTGTGGAAAGTTGCGAATGTTCAGCCAATTCCCAAGAAAGGAAGCAAAGCGAACCCCGCCAACTACCGCCCAATAGCCATTACTTCAGTGCTCTCGAAAGTGATGGAAACTGCTGCCAATCGCAAAATCGTTAAATATCTCGAGGATAAACAGCTTATTCACGTCCGCCAATACGGTTTCCGCTCTGGAAGATCGACGGGAGATCTCTTGGTTTATCTAACGGAACGCTGGAACTCTTGCTTGCATAAATACGGCGAAGGTCAAGTTCTTGCGCTTGACATTGCGAAAGCTTTTGACAGAGTTTGGCATGAATGCCTTCTTGTTAAGCTCACGGCCATTGGCCTGGATGCTACCCTCATTCAATGGATTGAGAGTTTCTTGTCTAAACGCACTATATGAGTAGTATTAGATGGCGTTACTTCTTCTTCGTTCCCAATCAATTCCGGTATCCCTCAGGGTTCTGTCTTATCGCCGACCCTGTTCTTAGTATTTATTAATGATCTCTTGTCTTCTACTCTCAATCCAATCCACTGTTTTGTGGATGACAGTACCTTGGATAACACCTATGAATTTGCCTCTGTTGCGGAATCAAACAAGCATTCTATTGCTTCCAATCGCAGAGAGTTATTTCGTTCGCTGAACTCTGATCTCGATTTAATCCTGGAATGGGGCAGGAAAAATAGAGTAGAGTTCAATGCCACTAAGACACAGGCCTGTCATCTATCCCTCAAACGTGATGTTCCAGCGTCGTCTTCTAATGCAGCCTTTAATGGTGTACAACTCTGCTCTTCCGAAGATTTTATTCTTTTAGGCGTAAAGCTCAATAACCATCTCAATTGGAGTCAACACATCTTCGAAGTTGCCCTTGACGCTTCCAAACGCCTAGGTATTCTTCGTAAATGCAAAAAATACATTACGCCTCACGACTTAGCTACCATCTACAAGGCCTACATACGACCTCGCTTAAAGTACAACTCGCATATTTGAGCTGGGGCTCCCATAACTCACCTTGCGCTGCTCGACCGAATCCAAAAACATTCGTTTCGACTAATTGGAGATGAAACCATTACAGCTTCTATTGAAATGTCGGAGTACTCAGCATTTACTATCGTTAATTCCACAGTAAATGTAGTTCGGAACTATGCGCACTTATTCCTCCACTTTACACTTTTCCACGACATACTCGTCAAGCGGAACATGCGCACCAGTATACAGTAAAACTTTTATCTACCCGTACAGTGAAACTTAGGCGGTCATTCATTTCCCAAACATCCAGACTCTGGAACACATTGCCGGCTAGCGTTTTTCCGAACGGGTATAACCTCCAGTCCTTCAAGAATAATGTTCACCGTCATTTCCTTTTCTATCCATCCGGATTTCCATAACACTTCAAATTTTAATCCACTTCCTCTACCGACTTAACTGTGCAATGCATTAAAGGGTGACCCCCTTAGTTATACTCGGTGACTTAAAAAAAAAAAAAAAACATAACAGGGCTACGATTGCGCGTAATGCGCAATCTTACGATACTCTAGATGAAATAGAATTTTTTTGTGACCCCAAGAAATTTTGTATGTGGAATGTTAGAAGGGATAGCATTGAACTAATTTTCTCCCCATCATGCTAAAGTAGCTATAAAAATGTTTTATTCAAAATGCTTACTCCAAAAATTGAATGGGAACTGAAAAAATTAGTGAGTTAGATTTAATGAAAATGTGCAGTTTGTATGGGAGGGGGTAGAAAGAGTGGGGGAATTTTAGTGATTTTTTCAGAAATAACTAGGAATATTATAAAATTGACATACCTTAAATTTCAGACTAGTGCCATTCATACTTTTCAAGAAAATCGATTTTTTGTGAAGTTGTGAAACTGTGCCATATTGTATGGGAGGGGGTAGAAGCAGTGAAGCTAATCAAATATTTTTTTCTGATCTTAGTGATAATACTAATTAAGAATTTATTACAAAATATGAGCTCGATAAATGTTATATGTTCTGAGAAAATCGTCTTAAAGCATTTCACGAAAAAGTGATGTTTGTATGGGAGGGGGTGGAAGAAGAGGAAGGACTCCAATAATTTTTGTACTGTAGATTTATATTATTATGAATGTAATATATCCAAAAATTCAGATTAATAGCTTTCACACTTTTCGAGTAAATCCATTTATTGTCAAATTGCGAAATTGTGTCATTTTGTATGGGAGGGGGTAGAAGGGGTGAAGCTAATCGTCTAATTTTTTTTAACCTTACTAACAATTTTAAATAAATACTTGGTGCAAAATTTCAGCTAGCTAAATTTTATACGCACTGAGTAAATTGGCTTAGAATAATTCATGAAAAGTACAGTTTGTATGGGAGGTGGTAGAAGGAGTGGTAGGACACACATAATTTTTATACGGTAGATTGATATTATCATAATAGTAATATAATCCAAATTTCAGGTTAATAGCTTATATACTTTTCGAGCAAATCTCTTCATTGTCAAATTGCGCAATTGTGTCATTTTGTATGGGAGGGGGTAGAAAGGGTGGAGCGATTTGGCCCGTTCACGAACTTGACCTTACTTTTTGTCAAAAACGACGTGTACAAAATTTGAACTATCTAGCTCAACGCGTTCTCAAGCTAGAGAGCGCACGGACGGACGGACGGACGGACGGACATCCGGTTTTGAGATTTTTGAGTGATAATATTAACTTCTGTATTCATCATTTTTTTCTCCGAGCCTTATTTCTTGGCGTTACAAACCTTAGAGCAAACTTATAATACTCTCAGATTCCATCTAGAGTATAAATAAACTGCCAACAAGTCGGGCGAAACTTTATTATTCTTGGGACAAGTTGCGTATGTGTGGAAAGTCAATATGCAGGTTAGAGTGGTTAGGGAAGACTAAGTGAAAGCAGGTTCTTGGGCACGGCAATTGTCAATTTAACACTTTGCGGAAACGTTCAAAAGCTCCAGTACATATAATCAATATTTCATTCGTTTATTTATCCAAGTTTGAGTTTTTGTGAGGGGTGGAAAATTTAAATTTTGTATCTTTCACCAGAGCCCTTAAAAAATTACTCAAAATTTTCGACATTTTGTCGAACAACAAATAGATGTATCCACATGGAAAATTTAAATTTTGTATCTTTCACCAGAGCCCTTAAAAAATTACTCAAAATTTTCGACATTTTTGGTTACCACCTCCCTCCCCTTACACCCCCCAACGTAAAATTTTTACCAAATTTAAAAACTGTTTAGTTCTACAATTTCACAAAATTTTAATTTGATATCTGCACTCAATTTTGAATTATAACGGTTTTAAATTTTGAAAAGTGCATCATTTTTGAAATGCTCCCCATTTCCCCCCACTACTATTTTGTCCAAATGTTATATTTTTCTCGTATTTTTCTAGTAGAGTTTAATATAGGCTCTAAGATTCAATTACATAGCTTAATAAATAGCCGAGATATTGATTTTTAAGTGTTTTTCTTTGCACCCCCCCTGACCCTCCCCCTTACAATAATTAGCTTGTACCTAAACTGATTCTAGTAGATCTTAATACCGTCTTAACGGTCTCAAAATATCAATTTCTTATGGGAAGTAATTTCGAAGATATAATCATTTGAAAAAAAAATTCGGCCGACAATTGGTTCTTAGCCCCCCCTTTTCGCACCCCAATGGATAAAAAAATTAAATTATTTTTAAAAGTTGTCCCACAAACTCCTCTATATGTATGTTGAGTTTTAGCTTCCTAGCTGTTACCGTGGTTGAGATATTTGAATTCGTATTTTTCGGTTTAAGCGCTCCCCCCGCCTCCCCTTGAACCCGTACACCCCACAAAATGGGTGTCCGCCTGAGATCCGCAACTATCTACAATCTCCCCAAAAATGAACTTTCTATCTTGAAGGGTTTGGGAGTTAATGTGCGCTAAGCGTACACGTCGGCGTACGGCGTACGGCGGACGGCGTACGGCTGACGGCGTACGGCGGACGGCGTACAGACAGACGGATTTTTTTTTTTTCATTTTTAGGCTAATTTAGTCATGAAACGCGAAAAAACAAAATTTCAGGGTAGCAAATTTTTTTTTTTTCCCAAGTCGATCACAATACTTTATTATTAAAATAATAAAGTAAAATTTACAGTTTTCAAGAAAATCGAGTAAAGTCGTGGAATTGAGTCACATTGCATGGGAGGTGGTACATAGAAGGAGTGAAGCTAATCGGTCAATTTTTTCCTGATATTAATAATAATGCAAATTAAGGATTAAGTACAACATTTAAGCTCGATGAAAGTTACACGTACTGAGAAAATTGTTGCATAGCATTTCATGAAAAAGTGCAGTTTGTATGGTGGTGGAAGGAGTCGGGGGATTCAAATAATTTGTATACCATAGATCACATTTCTGATAAAAATAGTATGTTATAAATTTCAAACGATTTGCTCCAATGGTTTTGAAGAAAATTTATTATTATATATTTTTGAAATGAGTTATTTTGTATGGGAGGGGGTAGAAGGCGTGGGGGTATTGAAATAAGACCACACATCTAATAAACTGTGAAATTTTCATTACAATCGGCTTAGCCGTTTTCGTGTGAAAACCGGAAAGACAGACAGACAGAGAGAGAAAATTCTTGGAAACGTGTGTTTCTGCTTAGGTATTGCTAAAATAAAGCAAAATTCTTATTTATAGCCATTTATAAACAAATAAGAGACAGACACTACAATTATATTGATATGTATAGATATAATCAATATTTCATTCGTTCATTTATGCAAGTTTGGATTTTCATGAGGGGAGGGGTGATAGTAAGGGTGAGTGGACGTTAACAATTTTTTAATTGATTGCTTGAATCACGTCCAATATTCTCTGTATAGACTGTATTTCATATAAGAAGTTGCATAAAATTTTCATTATGTTCGGTGTATTATATTTTACATTCACGAAACCAAACACTTGGGAGCGGGTAGAGGAGGTAAGGGAATCGTAAAATTTGTGACGCAATTTTATTTCCTTTCTCTTGTAAGGTGCGCGTACAAAATTTCAAGTTCGCTTTTAATTGGTTGGTTCCTAGTTGATTCAATGAAATTGGTCGAAATTATACACATAAAAGTAGCACACGCTATCTCAAAACTCTTGACGCAATTTCGTTTCAACTATTTTTCAAAGTTCTTATGCAAAATTTTAAAATGATAGCTTTTAATAGTTAGGTGATAATTGATTTCTTAAAAAGGTCGAACTAATAATTTTGTATGGGAGGTAGAAGAAGTTTTGAAGGTATTCGACCATTGAAAGAAAAGATTTCCGGATTCTATACTGTTACGCTTTATTATTCGTGATGTTTCGGTCTCTGCTGAGACCTTTATTAAGCAGAGACCGAAACATCACGAATAATAAAGCGTAAAAGTGTAGAATCCGGACATTTTTTCTTTCAATTCGAAATGCACTCTGAAAACATTAATCATCATCATCAATGGCGCGACAGCCCAAATCGGACCTTGGCCTCCTGAAGTCGTCGCCTCCAATCGTCTCGACCCAAAGACCGCGTTCTCCAGCTGCTAATTTTTAAGATGGCCTTGCTATCTTCATCAACCGAATCTTCCCATCGCTTGCGTGGCTTGCCTACAGGCTGATTACCACTCGCTTTGCCTTTCAGAGCACGTTTGGGGATTCTTTTATCTTCCATTCGCTCTACATGGCCAGCCCACTGCAGTTTACGTAGCTTGATGAACTTTGAAGCTTCTGGCTCGTCGTAGAGTTGATACAACTCATGGTTGTATCTTATTCGCCATTCCGTTCCTTCCTTCACAGGTCCCAAAATTCTTCGGAGGACCTTTCTTTCAAATGCGTTAACTGCTTTTTCGGAAGTTCGCGTTAATGTCCACGTCTCGCTGCCATAACATAGCACAGGTCGTATAATAGTTTTATATATCCGCAGCTTATTATTCCTGTGCACTTTCTTGGATTTCATTATTAGAAGTACCGAATAATACGTCTATTTGCTAGTATTACCGTCCTTTGTTAGATTAGCCCCTAGATATATGAAATTGTCCACACTCTGCAAATTATATTCCGCAATTGTTATGTATTGTCTGATAGGCGCTCTCCTTCTTGTTTGCGTCATTACTTTTATTTTGTTTTCATTAATGCGCAACCCGACTTCTTTTGCGGCGGAGTCAAGATTGACAAATACCTCCTTAGCACTAGGGAAGGATCTTGCTAAGATGTTAATGTCGTCAGCGTTTGCTACTAGATGGGTGGACTTGAATAGTAGGGCCCGTTGGTGTCGACTGGGATTTTTCGGACGACATACTGTAGTGCCAAGTTGAAAAGCAAGGGGGCTAGACCATCTCCCTGCTTTAGACCAAATTCCGTTCGAAAGCTGGTTGTGGAATCGGTTTGTATTCTCACTTGGGATTCAGAGTTCGTCATTGTGAGTCTTGTTAGTAGGACTAGTTTTGGAGGAATTCCAAAGTCAAGCATGATTTGGTACAGTACGCTCCTGTCGTATGCTTGTTTAAAATCTACGAAAATTTGGTGCACGTCTGTGTTATATTCCCAGCATTTCTCAAGCACCTATTTCACCGAGAATATCTGGTCTGTTGTAGATCGTCCGGTTCTGAATCCGCCAATTATTTGATTAGTAAAGGGCTTAAGACCACGTTCAATTATTTTTGTCAGTATTTTATAGGACGTACACAACAATGATATACCTCTGTAATTCTCACAGCAGAGTTTGTCTCCTTTCTTGTAAATTGGACATATAATGCTTTTTCGCCAATCGTCGGGTATGATTTCCTCTGTCCAAATTTTGCATATCATGTTGTGCAGTATTTCAGCGACATAATTTCGACCATTTTTCAGAAGTTCTACTGGTATTTCGTCAATTCCCGGCGCTTTGTTTAGTTTTTGGTCACATAGGGCTGCTTTAATTTCAGCAAGCGGGGTAGTGTCGATGATGGTTCATCTTCGTCAGTTGAGCCTTCAATTGAAATGTTGTCTGTTGTGATCGATGCTAATGGGGTGGGATTCAAAAGATGTTCAAAGTACGAAGCCCATCTCCTTTTGATTTCTTGTGTGTCGCTGATGATGTTGCCCTCTGCGTCTTTGCAGAGAATGGTTTTTGGCTTATATCCCTTTTTTAAGTCTTTTACTATTGTGTATGCGTCCCGCGTTTTACTTTTTCTCATGTCGTCGTCCATTTTTTGTATTTTGTTATTATGGTACTTCCTTTGTTTTCGTCTGCAGGTCTTTTTCTCGTCATATCTTTCTTTTTTGGCTCGTGTAGGTCGTTCAGTAAAAATTTTGTAAGCCTCGTTCTTTCTATCTATTCATCATCATCAATGGCGCGACAGCCCAAATTGGGCCCTGGCCTCCTGAAGTCGTCGCCTCCAATCGTCTCGATCCAAAGACCGCGTCCTCCAGCTGCTAATTTTTAAAATGGCTTTGCTGTCTTCATCAATCGAGTCTTCCCATCGCTTGCGTGGTTTGCTTACTGGCTGGTTACCACTCGCTTTGCCTTTAAGAGCACGTTTGAGGATTCTTCTGTCTTCCATTCGCTCTACATGGCCAGCCCACTGCAGTTTACGTACCTTGATGAACGTTGAAGTTTCTGGCTCGTCGTAGAGTTGATACAACTCATGATTGTATCTTATTCGCCATTCCGTTCCTTCCTTCACAGGTCCCAAAGTTCTTCGGAGGACCTTTCTTTCGAATGCGTTAACTGCTTTTTCGGAAGTTTTCGTTAATGTCCACGTTTCGCTGCCATAACAGAGCACAGGTCGTATAATAGTTTTATAAATCCGCAGCTTATTGTTCCTGTGCACTTTCTTGGATTTCATTATTGGAAGTACCGAATAATACGTCTTATTTGCAAGTATTATCCGTCGTTTGATTTCGTCTGTTTCATTAACGTCCTTTGCTAGATTAGCCCCAAGATATATGAAGTTGTCCACACTCTCCAAATTATATTCCGCAATTCTTATGTTTTGTCTGATTGGCGTTCTCCTTCTTGTTTGCGTCATTACTTTTCTTTTGCTTTCATTAATGCGCAACCCGACTTCTTTTGCGGCGGAGTGAAGATTGACAAATACCTCCTTAGCACCAGGGAAGGATCTTGCTAGAATGTTAATGTCGTCAGCGTATGCTACTAGTTTCTTTCTATCTATTGCATCGCGACATTCTTGGTCGAACCAATCGTTATTTTTTCGCCGTGCTTGATATCCTAATACCTCTTCTGCGGAAGATTTGATGCCGTCTCGTATTTTCATCCACGCATTCTCCACTGGCATATTTTGAATATTTTCATATATTGTTGTCAGGTGTTTATTACATGCTAACATGTAAGTCTGCGCTACCGTTTCGTCGTTAAGCTTGTCGACATTGAATTTGCGAGCTCTACTCGTTTTCGAATATCCACGACAAGCTATTCTGCATCGATACTTAGCTCTGACTAGATAGTGATCAGAGTCACAATTCGCACCGCGGAGAGTTCGTACGTCAAGTATGCTGGAAGCAGCCCTTTTCTCAATTAGAACGTGGTCTATTTGGTTGAAGGTGTGACCATCTGGTGATGCCCACATTCATTTGTGAATATCGCGATGTGGGAAGCACGTAGAGCTTACTATGATATTTTTGCTGCTTGCAAAATCAATAAGGCTTTGGCCATTGTCGTTGGTTATGTCATGGAGACTGTGCCCTCCTGTTGTCCCGCTATGAGTCTCCTCCTTTCCGACTTTTGTATTAAAATTCCCTAAGACTATTTTTAGGTCATTCGAGGGCAGTGAGTCATAGGTTGCCTCTAGGGTGGCATAAAATTCGTCTTTGGTTATATCGTCCTTGTCTTCTGTTGGTGTGTGAACGTTGATCAACCAAGTGTTGAAAAATTTAGTCTTTATTCGGATTGCGCACAATCTTTCACTTATTGGTCTGAAGCTCGTGACCTGCTGTTTAAATTTTTTGTCAACGGCAAAAGCGACTCCAAACTCTCTGCTTCCCGACAATTTTCCACTTGTATAGATTGTGTGTGATCTCATGTCCATGATTTCGCTACCGAGCCATTTCGTTTCTTGGATGGCAGTTATGTTGATGTTGTGTTTTGCCACTTCTTCGAGAAACTTTTTCAGAGCTCCTGTCCTAAATAAAGATCGAACATTCCAAGATCCAATAGAGTAGTCCATTTTTCGTTTGCGGGGTCGTTGCCGTTGAGTCCATCCTTTCCGAGGCTGTTCTTCAGATTTCTGGACAGTGTTCTTTTTCCGGTGATGCGTTGTCGGCGCCTCGTCTAACCCCCGACCTGGAGGACCGGTCCTACTTATTTATTACACCATTGTAGAAAAAGGGTGGGAGTTTTGAGCTAAATATGACATGCTGGAGTTCTCACACCTATGCTGTGAGTCCAACTATGTCATACTTTTTGCCTACTTCCTGAGACGCACTGGTATTACTGGCCATTCAGGTTAACTCCATGTTTCCCCCTCCTTTCTCAAACCGGTCTTGGGACCGTCTATGGCGGAGTTTGTTAAAACATTCACCAAAACGCTATTCGACTTATTAATATTTCATACATTTGGAGATTTTCTTTAAATACATTTTGGAAATTTTCAAGTTTCTGCCTTAAAATTTCATTCAAAAATTTTCAGTTTTTGTGGTTTTTTTCAAGGCACATGAAACACCTTGTGCACGTCAGACCGGGCGGGAGGGAAGGAGAGTCGGTGCATAACAATTGTGGAACTAATGTTTGTTTGTTTCTATGTTTATCAAATAGATATAACGACTTGCAAATTTTAAACTTTATATCTTTCACCAGGCCCTTAAAAAATCACTCAAAATTTTCGACATTTTTGCTAATTACCTCCCTCCTATTACACCACCTAACTTCAAATCTTAGCAAAATTAAAATCTTTACATTTTCGATTTGATATCTGTACTCAGTTTTGAGATATAACGGTTTGAAATTTTGGAAAGGGCACCATTTTTTTAAATGCTTCCCATTTCTCCCCTCCTTACTACTATTGCCAAATTTTTTATTTTTCTTGTGTTTCGCTAATATAGCTTAATATATATATTTTAAGCTTCAATTACATAGCTTAAGAGATAGTTCAGATATTCATTTTTAAGTGTTTTTTGTTTGGAACTGTCCCCCTGATCTGGATCTGTATGCCATCTTAATGGTCCCAAAATACCGATTTTAATGGTAACTAATATCGAAGATATAATCATTTGAGAAACAAAGTCGACCTACAATTTGTTTTTGACCCTTCCCTCCGCTTTTCGGATGCCAATGGATGAAAAAATTTAATTTTTTTTAGCGTTGTCCCACGACCTTCTCTACACCTATGCTAATTTTCAGCTTTCTATCTGCATTCGCTGTGGAGATATTATCAAATGTAGTTTTTGACTCTTTCACACTAATTTTTTTAGGGCTCTGATGAAAGATACAAAGTTATAATTTTGCACGTGCATAATTTCAACCAAAACTATTATTCACCAAAAGGGGGCTCTAACCTGCTCTAGGTGTTTTATGCGGGTTGACAAAATTCGTGAAATTCATTTGAAAAAAATGCTTAAAAGTTTAAGATATTAACTAGTCGAATACTTCCTGAATACTTCCTGAATACTTCCTAAGTTTCTTTCTCCCCCCTTACAAACCCAAACTTGCATATAAAAGCGAATGAAATATTGATTCTATATTCTGAAGCCATTGATCATAATCGCAGTTAAGTGTTAAATAATTGACATGGCTGTTGTCAATTATTTAACAGTTACGTAACACCCTAGAACTCCCATTCACATAGTCTTCCTTATCCACCCTAACCTGTATACTGACTTCACACGTATCTTCAACTTGTCCCAAGAACAATAAAGTTGCGCCCGACTTGTTGGCAGATTTTTTGGATTGCAAAAGAAAAGTACCGAAATTTTTCGATAGCAGAAATTGCTAATTGATGGGTATACATAGAAAATGTGGGAATATGGAAAAGTGGATATGGCAAAAGTTTTTATTTTTAGAAGCTTGACAATAAATAAGAAAAAAACCTATCTCCATTTATTTTTTAATTAATTAACTGGCCCATCAATAACCTCTCGAAAGCAATTTTCTTGCTCAAATGAATTAAGTCATAAAAAATTAATAATAAAATAATAATAATAATAACCATTCGCCGTGGAACTAAAGGCATCTATTTAAAAATTATATGACCGGAAGCTGGAGCAGCGGCGAAGGTCGAAAGATGACCAGGCAGAAAAATGGGAGTCGAGTTTTTTTTTTGGTCGAAAGGCCGACGTGAGCGGTCGTAGCATTGAACCTGAAAACGTTTTTTTGTTTCTTGTTTTTTTTTTTCGCTTGCGTATAGTAAACACATTTGTTTTGAAGGAGTAGAATGAAACAAAAAGAAGAAAAAAAACGTAAAGCAATTTACAGTGATCCGAAATTGATAGAGAAAGCTGCCTTGGATTCATTTCTACGAGCTGCTCCGAATTCATCTTTGCGGAAAAGGACCCCAATGTCTTTTTTATTGTTGTCTGAATTATCAAGGTTTTTTCTTTTACATTTAATTAATAAAAAAAAATGTATACATAATTTTCTTCATTGTCATCAACTTCATTTCCATTATGTTTATGTGAAGATTTGTGTGCGTTTTTTTGTAGGAGGTTGGAGAGATTTTTATTTTCCTCGCTTGCGCCTCCGACGTGATGATTGAGTAGAGCTTATAATGGAAGCCCTGGGATGGCCGCCTCTCATACTAAACTCTTCTCCACTTCTAGGATTTTTTCTTAGTTTTTTTTTCTACAGCACGATCAAGGATCACGATCATCCAGGTTCTTTTCTCCAACCCAAAGCTCCTGAGCCGGCCGGCAAGATGTGATGTTCTAGCTGCAGGATCCCCTTTATGAAAATCTGTGGCAGGATGAAGTCCCCAAATTTCGTCCCATTACAAGCTCTGCAACTCTACTACTACTAGCACCTATAAAACTTTTATTGATGGAAAATATGTAAAATCGAGTTTTAATAAAACCAGAAAAATCATTATATCGGCAGTCATGCTCCAAAAACGTAATACTGCAATACATTGAGCAAAAACATTTTAGGTGCTTTCCAATTTCAAAATCAGGAAATTCAAATCTTTTATTTATTCATTTATTTTTTATTTTATTTTTTGAACCATTTAAATCCTAAAAACAATAAAGATCTGTCCGCTAATGTACACAATATTTTGAGATGACTTCCAGCTTGTTATGTCATGGTTAATTCAAATTATCGTCGAGACATACAGACAGGCGTGAGAACTCAACCAGTTTTTTGAATACCTGGGTACTTCAGAAATTAAAAACTTAAATTATTGGAAAACTGAATGTTGAAATTTCGATCACAATAGTTCTGATTTTTTTCATAATATTGATGTGCACTTGGGGTTGCTGCATTTTCCTGATCTTTTACCGACATAGCTATGATTTGCATTAAAGGGTGACTCTCTAAATTATACTCCATCCCATAAAAAAAATTAAAACTAGTTCACTTGAAATTAAAAAAACTTAAACTTTGTTGATTGCTTTTTAAACAATCACTTTAAGACTTTTTGTTCATAATTTGTCGATATAATATTCGCAATATTCGCGCTGTTGATCGCACAACTTAATCGCTTTTCAAATTTCGACTGTAGGTTGCGTGCTAGAGCGCCTATGCATATGTTTTTTTTTTTCTAGTTACGCCAGGGAGGTGTAGAATCTTCATTAGATGCCAATAGCCCGTGCCATTGGTGTGCACGATTCACATACCTGATTCTCACAAAGAACTGTCAGCCGATAAGTGCCTGCGCCCGCACACAGACTTCAACCACTCTCCCCACGGGACGGCCGTTAGGTATTACTTCGCGGGGCTGGCTAGCATCTTATGCTATGCTCTTATGTTGCTTCTGCTCTCCTTTCTCTCTCGATTCTCCGTAGATCGTTTTGCACATTCGTTACGAGTTTTCAAATTTCCATCCAATTTTTCTCTGATTCCATTATATAGTCTATGATGAATGGTGGACTCGGCATATTATTTCTCTATTCTGCGAAGCAAACTGCAGTTGAAAATCGTGTGTTCTGTGTCTTCTTCTTGATCTGGGCAATATGGGCAAAGGTGCGAGTTATCAGGTCCGAACTTATGTAGGTATTTGCGGTAGCCGCCGTGACCTGCAATCCCCATTCACCCGCTTTGTCCATACCTCAATTACGAGGATTAGCTTCTAGGTCAATCTGTCTTTTGTAGTGCTGTCTCACCTGGCTTGCCACATAGCTATTGATGTTGCCTTTTCCTCTTCTTTTATTTTTCTGGCAACAGCTGCCTTTTGTTGGATCGAGGATCTTCTTTCATTTCCTTAGCATCTCATTCGCGAGAATGTCAATGGGGATCATTCCAGCTATAACACAGGCTGCTTCGTCCGATATTGTTCGGAAACCGCTGATTGCTCTTATCGCGCAGAGCCTATATGTTGATGAGATCTTTTTCCTTGTTTCCTTTGTCGCTAACGCCGCCGCCCGAACCGGAGCAGCGTATAGGAGGACCGAGGTGACTACTCTGGAAAGTAGAATCCTTCTGACATATCAAGGTCCACCGATTTTTGGCAGTATTCGGGAAAGGGCTGCCTGCATTTGTGACGCCTTTTCGCGAAGTCCACGTGAACTTTAAATTTTAATTTATTTTCGAGCATAACTCCTACATATTTAATTGCTTTCTTGGGTCTGATGGTTTGACTGCCGACCTGAATGTTCACGTATTCAATTTTCTTTCAACTTGTTATTAGAACAGCCTCCGTTTTGTGGTCAGCTAATTCTAAGCCAGTGGACTCTAGTCAGTCTCTAATTTTTGATACAGCTTCGTTTGTTGCTGCCTCTATTTCGTGACTGTGCTTAGCCACGGTAACAACAGCGATGTTGTCAGCGAACCCGATTAATTTTACTCCTTGCGGCAATGATAGTCGAAGAACCCCATCGTAAATAATATTCCACAGGAGAGGAGCTAGTACAGCTCCTTGTGGGACTCCCACGGTGACGTTGTAGTACCTTACCCCCTCATCAGTTTGGTACCTCAACTTCTTCCACCACATAGCATAATTAAGGAAATTTTTTCACATCATGCTAGAATTGCTGTTAAAATGTTTTACACAAAATGTAAACTTCAAAATTTTAATAGGTACTGGGAAAATTAGTGTATTGCATTTAGTGAAATTGTGCAGTTAGTACGGTAAGTGGTAGGAGGAGTGGAGAGTTTTTTGTTACGTTTTCAGAAATAACTACAAGCATCATTGAATTGACATGTATTAAATTACAGATACGTAGCATTCATAATTTTCAATAAAGCCGACTTTTAGTAAAGCTGTGAAATTGTGTTACATTTTATGAATGGGAGCTGAACGAGTCAAGCTAATCATTTAATTTTATTGGACCTTACTTATGATACAAAAGAAATATTTAGTACACAATTTCAACTGGATAAATTTTTTTTATGTAATTTGGGGAACACGTGAGAGCACTGCAACCTTTCCAGCCTATTGTATGTTTATTGCCCCTTTACCCTACCATAACTCTATAGGTTTGGCTAATGTGAGTATCTTTAAGGGAGCCATGTTGGCTAGTTCCCCGGTAGAAAGGAAACCTATTCCGAGAAGATTGTGTTTATACTCTAGATGAAATCTGAGAGTGTATTGTGTTTGCCTTACCGTTTGTAATGCTAAGAAATAATGCTCGCACAGAGTCGCCAAGTGTACAAAAATATTTGTTGTCGCTCAAAAACCTGGATTCCGAGTGACCGTCTCTCTGTCTGTCTGTCCGTCTGTCTACATCATAACTTTCGAACGCTTTGACCTATCGTATTGAAATTTGTCACATGTCATTTTCAGCAAAAAAGTTACTTTAAGTTCGTGAACCGTGGACCACATCCCCTCACTTTTTCTACCCCCTCCCATACGAATTTCATGAAATTTTGAAATTTAATGAAATTGATTTTTCTCCGAAACTATTTCAGCTATTGACTTGAAAAGTAGACCATAATATAATGATTAAATATCATTAACGACAAAATTGTTTGATCCTTCTACCACCTCCCATACAAATGCACAATGTTCTAAAATGCATTTATTCGGTTTGCATTTCAATTAGCAAAGCTAAAAGGACCAATTTAGGTCATAATTAATTTTATTATAAACCAATTTTGGAAAAACTATCAACTTCATATCATTCCTTCTACCCCCTCCCATACAAATTTCACGAAATTTTGGAGTTTCAATTAAATTATTTTTCGCCAAAACCGTGAAAGCTATCAACTTTAAATTTAGAGAAAAGTGTACTATTACAAATATTATTGATGGCACAAAATCTGGCTTTAATTCGAATACTCCTTCTACCCCCTCCCATACAAATGCAGAATTTTTGTAAATGAATTTAATCGATTTTCATAGAAACTAGAAGAAGTAGAAACTTGAAATTGCCAAAATTTGTCCCTTAATAATTGCAATAAATTCTAAAAAAAAATATCGCCTTCACTTTACTCCTTCTATCACCTCCCATACAAATTTTTGTTTTGGAAATTCAAGAAAAGTATTTCTCCTTTGAACATATGAGAGCTATCGACTTTAAAATTGTAACAAAGCAGTGTGATTAGGATGTTGATGATCAGATTCAAAATCATCCAAAATCGCCCACTTTCTCTGCCACCTCCCATACAAATACCATAAATTCAGACAAAAATTATTCAATTTCCTTGAAAATTATGAAAACTCTGCGCCTAATCATAATTCTGTTATGGTTTTCCCTGCTACTGCTTCACAGTGACATAGGATTTGTTCTGCCGTTTCTGATTCTTCGAGAGAGAGAGGCGCCAAATGTCAGTTTCAGCTAAATCCATATTTTTGAGATGATGGCTTTCCCCACTGTGCCCCATCATTAGACCGATTAAAGTACTAATATCACTCTTGCTGAATTTTAGAATATACTACATTTGGTTTTTTTGTGGTAGGATTTGAAATTGATAAACCTGGAAGTATATTTTAGTAGATTTTATGCTCTTGTTCAACCCACTTTCTAAGTATAGGATTGGAGTGCCCTTTTGGTTATCCGCAAAATGGCTCTGATCCAAAAAAAAATTGTTTACGTGCCATTCTTGCATGGCGATCAGCCTCTTCATTTCCCTCAATTCCCATGAGTTCTGGTATCCACATTAAGGTTACGAAGTTCCTCTTTCCCAGAATGATTAGGTCTTGCAGGCAGTCCCAAACTATCCTCGATCCGCGTTTATTGCATACTAGGGCTTTGAGAACCGCCTTACTATCTGATAGGGTATAAATAGATTTGTTGCGATGAGTTCTCCTTATGTTCTCTTGGATGCATAGCTCCAATGCAATTAGTTCAGTCTGGAAAATTGTGGCTTCTTTGACGAGTGGTTTCGAAACCAAGAAGTTACCTTTAAATCCGGCTCCAGTCCTCTCAGAGGTGCTTGAGCCATCTGCATACCAGATGGTTGATTCCTCTTCCATTTCAGGCAGCATGGATTGGCAGTCCATGCGTTCTCTGATTATAACTTTGAAGGGGTTTCAAAGTTGAATTTTGTCGGCATAATGTTAGAACCTCTATTTTTGGATCTTTTAGGATTTCGAGGTGACCTCTAAAATTTCTTGATTTGTATTTGTTTTTCCTCTGGCGGCAGACTTGAAGAATTTTTAAAACAAAAACTTATGTCTCGCCTGTCTCCTATGTACGTCGAGAAACTATAAAAAAGAATAACTCGCCAAAATGTCCTAGTCTTGCAGTTTATCCCAAAACAGAAAGTGCATTGTAGTGTGCACTTGTAGGCGTGAAGTGGTGTGCGATATTATATTTTTTTCCTTTGCTTTATATTTTTTGTTCTGTATTTTCGTTTATTATTACACATTTTAAAAATCTTGGTTTTTATTTATATAAAAGTAAGAAGGCTAAAGATAAAAGGCGGTGATTATTAGTTCGTAAGAGTACAAGGCGTGGATAGATTTGGCCCGTTCACGAACTTCACACCTTACTTTTTTGTAAACGTGTACAAAATCTGAACTTGCTAGCTCAACACGTTCCCGAGCTAGAAATCACACGGACGGACGGATATCCGATTTGGAGAATTTCAAATGATAATATGATCTTCTGTATCATTTTTTTTTCTCCGAGCCTTATTTCTTAACGTTGCAACTTTCGTGGCAAACATATAATACTCTAAAATTCAACCTAGAGTATAATTATAAACGATCCTTAAATTCAAAATGCATTACAACTATAATGAATAATAGTCTCACAAAAATGAGGAAAAATAACCTGGAACTACCAACAATTTTCATCTTTAATTAATTTTATTTGCTGCTATTGTCAGCTGCTGATTATGTCTTTATATGTTTATGTAAATATTATTGAAATAAACATCTGCATTTTCACACTTACTTGCTAATGAGCAATGTTGTTCTCATCTGTCCAAGTGAATACCCGAAGGTTAGCGCTTGGCTACCTTTCACTGTAATACCTGTAACACATATATATTTTCTAACAAAAAAAAACCACCGGATATTTAAGCACTTGGCAAAACTAAAGTACTTCCAGGTAATGCGCAGTTTTTTTCCGTGTTTGGATATCATTTATTTTCAACAAATTTCTCCAAAGGGGTCTATCCCGTGGGCAGGAGTCTTTCGATATTGTTTTCAGGAATTAGGTTATTTGATTTTAATATTTTTTAAATCATCACAAATTGCAACTTTCTTGAATGCTCTTCAATACTTTTGCGGTCTCAAAAATTGCAACTTGAACACAAATCCATCAAAGAGTGTCTCGATGTAATTCAGGTAAAAAAACTTAATCTTGTAAGCTCAGGATACACTTTATTTTAACCAAGACAACAGAGTATAATACATTAGGGCTAGGAACTCCAGCTAATCAACCATTAACCATGGCAGAGAATTGTATGATCAAAAGTTAAGACGAGTGCTCTAAAGGTTCTAAGCCATTTTGGTTGTTCGGGAAAGCCGTCAGTAATAGCTCTATCTCACCACGTAATAATCAGTATCCTCCGAAATCCCATCTTCAAAATTTAGCACTCGTGTCATCGCTGAAATCCTTCAAAATTTTGATAATAATAAATCTACTGCTCCTGATAGCGCTCCCCCATCAGCCATACAAAAGGGGCTTACCTGTAGCTTAACCACCACGCAATCTTTTTCATCTCTCCTATTCTTCATAAAAATTTTCCTCAAGTCAGAAAACTAGCGAATTTCTAGTCCATACCGAAAATGAGAATCAAATCAAACCCCCCGAATTATCGCCCCATAGCGATCACTTCTAATCTATCCAATCTACAATGGCACTTCAACCCGAATGGGGCCTTGGCGTCTTCATCTTCAGGTTCCTCAACATTCATTTGTTATTGTGGAAGAGTTATAAGCCCTTCGCAGATCCCTCTATCTACGAATTTTTCACTGTAGACTAACACGCTACCCACTACACCCTCACTTCCGTGATGGAAACTGCTGTCAACCGCAAAACTACATAATACATCGAGAATAACCAATTACCTTATTATCTTAATAACAAAGTATTGTGATCGACACAGAAAAAAGAAACTTTGCTACCCTGAAATTTTGGTTTTTCGCGTTTCATGACTAAATTAGCCTAGAAATGCAAAATACAAAAACGTCGTACGCCGTACATATGGACTCATATCTCCGAGACCGTTAAAGGCAGAATGTTCGTTTTTGGGTGGATTGTTAATTGGGTTAATTCGTGAGCTCCACTATCTAAATTTTTGGGAGTGTCAGGTGGAAGAGCGAGGCAGGAGGAAGGAAAGAGTCAAAAACTACACTGCTAATATTTTCACTACGAATGCAGATATGAAGAAAGAGAATCACGTAAGGAGGCGGAAGCTTGACAGCTAGTTTAAATATTTAATTTTAATTTGAAGAAAAAAAATTTAATTTATTAAATATATTATATAATATATATTTGGTTTTGTGCGGTCGTAAGGTTTATCATCAAGGCTTAAACGCAAATTTTGATAAAAAAAAGTGTCTGAAAATGCAGTGATTGTGTGTAAAAATCGAAATTAATAAATCTTTTGCATTCCGAGGAGTTTTTCGGCAGCAAAAGTGAAGCACGGACATCGGAAGTGATCCGTCCGCATTCCAGCGAAGGAGTTTCCGTGAGCCCCAAAAAGTTGAAGCAAGAAGTTCAAAATTGCAAAAAGTACTAGAAAAAATAAACTGCCAACAAGTCGGGCGAAACTTTATTATTCTTGGGACAAGTTGCGGATGAGTGGAAAGTCAATTTGCAGGTTAGAGTGGTTAGGGAAGGCTAAGTGAAAGGGAGTTCTTGGACAGGGCTGTTGTCAATTTAACAATATTTCATTCGTTTCTGCAAGTTTGGGTTTTTATGAGGGGAGGAGCAGGGGTAATAGTAAGAGTGGATGGATGTTAATAGCTTTTTAATTAATTGCTTGAATCACGTCCAATATTCTCTGTATAGAATGTGTTTCATAGACGAAGTTGTATAGAATTTTCATAAAATTCGGTGTATTTTACATTCACGAAACCGAACATTTGTATGGGAGGGGGTAGAGAAGGTAGAGGAATCGTAAAATTTGATATGTAGTTTTATTTTGCTTCTCTTGTAAGCTGCTTGTATAAAATTTCAACTTCGTAACTTTTAGTTTGTTGGTTATTAGTTGATTTAATGAAATTGGTCGAAATCATAGTTTTGTATGAGAGGGGGTAGAAGGGCAAGCGCGATTTCAAAACTTTTAAAGCAACTTCATTTGAATTATTTTTATAAGTTTTTCTGCAAAATTTGAAATTGATAGCTTTTAAGAGTTAGTTGACAACTTATTTCTTAAAAATGCTCGAAAAAATAATTTAGTATGGGAGGGGGTAGAGGAGGGAGGGGAATCGTAAGACTTGTGATGTAATTTTCTTTCTTTTCTGTTGTAAGATGCTCCTACAAAATTTCAAGTTCGTAGCTTTTAATTTGTTGATTATTAGTTGATTTAATGAAATTGGTCGAAATCATACTTTTGTATGGGAGTGGGTAGAAGGGCAAGCGTGATTGCAAAACTTTTAACGCAATTTCATTTCAATTATTTTTGTAAGTTTTTGTGCAGAATTGCAAATTGATAGCTTTTAATAGTTAGGTGATAATTGATTTCTTAAAAATGGTCGAAAAAATAATTTTGTATGGGAGGGGGTGGAAGTTTTAAAGGTTTTCGACCAGTTAATATTTCGTATATTTAGAGATTTTTTTTAAATGCCTTTCGCAAATTTTCAAGATTCTACCTTAAAATTTCACTCAAAAGTTTTCAGTTTATGTGTTTTTTTTCAATGCACATGAAACACCTTGTGCACGTTAGACCGGGGGGGGGGGTCGGTTTATAACAATTATGGATCAAGTTATTATTATTTTTCTATGTACATCAAATAGACGTATCCACATGCAAAATTTAAACTTTGTATCTTTCACCAGAGCCCTAAAAAAATCACTCAAAATTTTCAACATTTTTGCTTACCACCTCCCTCCCCTTACACCTCCCAACTTAAAATTTTTACCAAAATTAACCATTATGTAGTTCTACAATCTGATAAATTTTTGATTTGATATCTGTACTCTTTTTTGAGATATAAGGATTCGTAATTTTGAAAAGTGCGCCATTTTTGAAATGCTCCCCATTTTCCCCCACTACTATTATTTCAAGACGTTATATTTTTTTTGTATTTTCTTAGTATAGCTTAATATAAGTTTTAAGTTTCAATTACATAGCTTAAGAGATAGTCGAGATATAAATTTTTAAGTGTTTTTTTTGCACCCCCCTGACCATTCCCCTTACGATAATTAACCACTCTTTAAGCTGATTCTGATGGAACTATATGCCACCTTGACGGTCCCAAAATATGAATTTTTTACGATAAGTAATTTCCTAGATATAATCATTTGAAAAAACAATTCGGCCGACAATTTGTTCTTAGCCCCCCCTTTTCGGATGCCAATGGATAAAAAAATTTAATTATTTTTAAAAGTTGTCCCACAAACCTTTCTATATGTATGTCGAGTTTTAGCTTCCTAGCTGTTACCATGGTTGAGATATTTGAATTCGTATTTTTCGGTTTTAGCGCTCCCCCCGCCTCCCCCTGAACCCGTACACCCCTTAAAATGGGTATCTGCCTGAGATCCGCAACTATCTACAATCCCCCCAAAATGAACTTTCTATCTTGAAGGGTTTGGGAGTTAATGTGCGCTGAGCGTACACACCGGCGCACGGCGGACGGCGTACGGCGGACGGCGTACAGACAGACGGATTTTTTTTTTGCATTTTTAGGCTAATTTAGTCATGAAACGCGAAAGAACAAAATTCCAGGGTAGCAAATTTTTTTTTTTTTTTCCAAGTCGATCACAATATTTTACTATTAAAATAATAAAGTAATTGACCTTATTTTAGAGTATACGAAGCGAATTAATCATAGATTGGATGCCATTGAGAAAGAAAAAAACCTCAAAATTGACTTATGCATCAGTTGCGAAACAAGGGATTCGGCTGCAAATGCAAAAAGTCCTTCAACGGTGCAATAATTGTAATACCAAAACCACACCAAAATAATGATTGCACAATGGAGCTAATAAAGGACAGTATCAAACCTAAAGACCTAAAGACACCGATTACGTACACCAAGTCACCTCAGAATGATAATATCTTGACAAAAAGTGACACTGAAGAAAACAATCTGAAACTTATGGCGGAAATCAAATCGAAACTTGGTTACACTGTTGACATTGAAAACACTAAACTAAAAACTCCTAGGCTGATAATTCGGAATATTGATCGAAGTTTCACAACTGAAGAACTGAACAGCGAACTTGCCAGTTTAAATCATGAAATAACAACAGAAGATGAGGTTAAAGTACTACACGCAAAGCAGAATATGAAAACTCGTTCTTGGACACTTTTTGCTGAAGCCTTTGGCTCAATGTTTAAAAAATTAGTCAACAAAAATATAAACATAGAGTGGAAAAGCCACTAAATAGTAGAGGACTTTAATACTATGTGGTGCTTCAAGTGTCAAAAATTTGGACATACCGCAGTGAAGTGTTCTGGTACTATTAATACATGTGCAAAATGCAGTGAACATTCAATTCAAAAGTAATGTCTGGCAAAAAGATTACTCAAGACAAATCAAGCACAAAACTTAGTTTAAATATATTTTATGCTAAGTTGAAGAGTATTAAGAATAAGATACCCGAAATTCAAGTTCATTTACATCAAAACCCTGAACTAGATATATTGGTGCTCTGTGAAACATGGTTGTACAGCTTTGAAATTAAATATTTCAATTTTAATGGCTTTACTGCAGTTCATAATTGCTGCGATGATGAAAAAGGTAAAAGTACGGATACATTCTTAAAAAGTACATACAAATTCAACACATTATTTGTGTATCGAAAATTTAACACAATAATAGTTGAAATCCTTTTGAAAAGTTCAAAGGTGAAAATAGGTACTTTTTACAAATCACTCTCTGATGATAATCAGAACTTCTTAGACCATCTGGATCAAATCTACTCTAATTACAAAAATATAACCACTATACTAGCAGACAATAATATAAATCTATTTGATTCAGGTGCTCCTACGAACTGCTATATGGAAATGATCCTGGCAAATAATTAAACTATTAATACGACCTCTGCCACAAGAATTACAGAGCAGACTCAAACTTTAATTGATCATGTAGTATCGAATATAAGTAACTCTATAACAACACTCTCTATCAAGCTCCATACATGGCCGGAGCTTGATCACAGAGTTATAACGTAAAAAATTTCGATAACAAAATTACAAGTACAAATGAAATGAAGAAAATTATTAAGATCGTGGAAAAATATAAGTTCATAGAAGAAGTGGCATCAAGTATTGATGAGATGGTGAACTTCTCATTTGAGAAGTTATCAGAAGTAATTATAGCTGCCAACAAACGCGCCACTATTTCCAAACAAATACGAACAAGAAACCCATCATGGATTTCTCAAGACATTCTAAAACTTCTGTCTGATAAAAAAAAACCATACAAGATATATAAAAAAAGGTCTTTGGACGAGAAAACTAAAATAGACTACGAAAGGCTTAAAAAAATGACAAGCCAAGCTGCACGAAAAGCTAAGGAGAACTATCTGAGCAATAACTTCATTAATGCTACTGGAAATCCTTCAAAAATGTGGGAGGCTATCAATGAATCCCTAGGAAAAAACACAACGCTAAAAACAAGAGTTCATGAAATATTAACCATAAATAAACTGAAAGGGACTCGAAAACCATTGCAAATACTATGAATCAACACTTTGCAACTGTAGCTGATAAACTTTTAACTAATATGAATGACATACACCAAACAGTAGCTTACTCCAGAATTTCAGCTCCTAGATAAAATAAAACCATGTTCCATGTCCCATATGGAAGAGGAAGTGTTCCTGAAAATATTGAAATCAGCAGTGATTACTCCGGTACATAAAGATGGTGATAAAAATAACCCTGGTATCTATCGACCGATTGCACTACTTTCGACGTTCAGTAAAGTATTTGAAAAAATTATCAACAAAACGATATTAAATTATATTAAAAAAACAAGTGGTTTATATCCAAATCAGGATGGTTTTTAGGACACAGCAACACGACTGCTGCTCTTATTGATGCTGTGCAATATATCGACAAGGGACTGGATGAAGGAAATTATGTGGTACCATTATTAGTTGACCTAATAAAAGCATTTGACACTGTGGCTCACAAAACGCTGATAGATGGAATTGATAAAATTGGAATTAGAGGAACAAATGAACTCATTAGAAGTTATCTTACCGATAGAAACTATGTGACTAAAAATGTTGATGAACTCAGCGATGAACTCTACGTCAATATAGAAGCACCACAAAGCTGAATTCTGGGTCCCACCTTGTACCTCGTGTACATTCATAATTTGCAGAAAGCTGGACTACACGGAAAGTATGTAATCTTTGCTGATGACACCTTACTACTATATTCAATGAGATCGATGGAGGAGTTGAATTTTCGGATTAATCAAGATCTGATAAAATATCAAAGATGCCTGTTAGGAAACAGATTAACAATAAATGCTTCAAAGACGAATTACATGATATTTAGGCAAAAAAACAAAAAGAACATCAACCTATCGCTGAAAATCAATAACCAGTTATTAAATAGAGTGCCACAAACCAAATATCTTCGTCTAATTATTGATAAAAAGCTAACATGGACCAGTCATATAGCTGCAATAAGAAAAAAATTGCTCCAATTGTTGGCATCTTACGATGATATCGATACCTTCACGAAAGAAATTATATATAACGCATACATAATATCTAAATTAAATTATGGATTGCTAATATGAAACCAAACACCTGCATACAATATTATAATTAATAATTAATAGGAAGACTTACGAATAAAGGATTCAAACCTGTTCATAACCTTCCTGCACTGACACCATCAATTGAAATCTATAAACTTACAGGAAATTTAAGTATTGACCAATATATAATGCTAGAAAGAGCTAAATATATATATAAACTGGTACATCGACTCACTAAATGCTCAGTAAAATTTGACACAAGAGAAGTGAATACATATGATACAGGAAGTGCTGAGCAAATAAGGCAGCTGCTCGAATGAATCGTGTTCAAAACCATCCACTTAACCAGGCTATTAATGTTTTCAACCAGACGCCTTACCACATCCGCAAGAGCATTGCAATATTTAAAACATAACAGAGCTACGATTGCGCATTAAGCGCAATCTTACGATACTCTAGATGAAATAGAATTTTTTGTGATCCCAAGAAATTTTGTATGGGAAGTGTTAGAAGGGATTATAGCCTTGAACTAATTTTGTCCCCATCATGCTAAAGTAGCTGCAAAAATGTTTTATACAAAATGCTTACTCCAAAAATTGAATGGGAACTGAGAAAATTAGTGAGTTAGATTTAGAGAAAATGTGCAGTTTGTATGGGAGGTGGTAGAAAGAGTGGGGGAATTCAAGTGATTTTTTCAAAAATAACTAGGAATATTATAAAATTGACACCCCTTAAATTTCAGACTAGTGCCATTCATACTTTTCAAGAAAATCGATTTTTTGCGAAGTTGTGAAACTGTGTCATATTGTATGGGAGGGGGTAGAAGCAGTGAAGCTAATCAAATATTTTCTTCTCATAGTGATAATACTAATTAAGTATTTATTACAAAATATGAGCTTAATAAATGTTATTTGTTCTGAGAAAATCGTCTTAGAGCATTTCGTGAAAAAGTGTAGTTTGTATGGGACGGGGTGGAAGGAGAGGGAGGACGCAAATTTATTTTCTACTGTAGATTTGAAATATTATGAAAGTAATATATCCCAAAATTCAGATTAATAGCTTTAATACTTTTCGAGTAAATCCATTTAATATTAAATTGCGAAATTGTGTCATTTTGTATGGGAGGGGGTAGAAGGGGAGAAGCTAATCGTCTAATTTTTTTTGGCCTTACTAACAATTTTAAATAAATATTTGGTGCACAATTTCAGCCTGCTAAATTTTATACGCACTGAGTAAATTGGCTTAGAGTAATTCATGACAAGTACAGTTTGTATGGGAGGTGGTAGAAGGAGGAGGAGGACATGCATAAGTTTTATGTGGTAGATTGATATTATCATAAAAGTAATATATTCAAATTTCAGGCCAATAGCTTTTATACTTTTTGAGCAAATCCTTTTATTGTCAAATTGCGCAATTGTGTCATTTTGTATGGGAGGGGGTAGAAGGGGTGGAGCGATTTGGCCCGTTCACAAACTTGACCTTACTTTTTTGCCAAAAACGACGTGTACAAAATTTGAGCTTTCTAGCTCAACGCGTTCTCAAGCTAGAGAGCGATCGGACGGACGGACGGACATCCGGTTTTGAGATTTTTGAGTAATAATATTATCTTCTGTATCATTCATTTTTTTCTCCGAGCCTTATTTCTTGGCGTTACAAACTTTAGAGCAAACTTATAATACTCTCAGATTCCATCTAGAGTATAAAAAGCGGTAAGATGTCACATCCTTGACAAAATTCGCCATGACTAATGACTAATTTTGAAGTAAATTATTATGACATAATATGAATCCAGAATTTCCTAAAAGTGTGTAGTGTTGAACATTCAACATAGTTGAGTGAACTTCAGGACAATTGTCGAATTGAGCTATATGATTTATAGTTTTCGTAAGAATTTCCAGATGGGGGGTGTATGGGGAACAAGGCGGTGGTTCTTCTAGGGCTCCGGTAAAAGATACAATGTTAAAATTTTGCACGTGCATACATCCAAACAGTTGATATGCATAAAGAAAAAATATTAATTTTAACCAAAGTCCACCAAAGAGGGGCCCTAACCTGCACTAGGTGTTTCGCATGTATTGAAAAAAACACAAAAACTAAAAAATTCTGTTTGAAATTTTAAGCTACAAACTTGAAAATTTGAAAAATTCATTTAAAAAAAAATACTTAAGAGTTTAAGATATTAACTAGTCAAATGCCTCTATAACTTCTACCCCCTCCCATACAAAAGTTTTTTTTTCGACCATTTTAAGAAAACAAAGTTGTTGGCCGGTCCGGAAATTTGAAACATTTTAACCATAATAAAAGCAGTTTTGTAAATTTTTGGTTCAAGTGTCCGAATTGTGCAAGATTTGTTCACTATAATTCTTGTACTACTAGGAAAATCTAAGTGGAGGCAGCTACCAATTTTGAACCCCTCCACTGTATGGCCTTAGTTTTGAGTTTAAATTGTAAGGAAACTGCTATTATTTTCGTCTCTTTTATTAATTTTTTTGTAAAATTTTACGAAATAAAGAAACAAACAAACTTTAATTCAATCGGACAGAAGTTATCCTTGCATCCATCTGATTGATTTAAAGTTCAATGTTTTTAGTTTCTGAAATCAGATGCAATATCATCAAATATCTTTTACAACATTTTTGCCGTATATCAATTGCATTTGATCGACTTTGTATTAAGTAAAGTTTGTATTTATCCGTCAATTTTCTGACGGTACTTAGGTCGATTATTTATTAAATTTTTTTGAATGTCACGGGCTAAAATTTTTATTTTATATTATCGACACTATCTTTCATATTAAATCACTTCAAAGTATGTTATTGCTTTCAGTAAGGCCAACAAGTTTCTTGATGAAAAAAAAAAATTGTATGTGACCACATTCAGAAAAAAATCAGATACAATGTGCAATTCTGTTGCTATTAACAAACCTAATGAATAAAATAGTCACACATGCAAATACATTGAAATTATATTAAAACCATTAAAGACATTACTATGAAATTGCAACAAGTTAGACAATGACCTAGAATATCTAAAGACTCACAAAGATTATTCTGTAAATTGCATTCCGATTAAAGTTATCGAAAAGAGATAATATAGAAAAATCTATTCATCTTTGTTTCGAACTTCATTAACTTTTTAACATGGAATTTTATTAAAGATTAATTTAGCTCTTTATTTTTTCAATTACCTTAAAAAATAAAACCGTGATTAAATAATTAAAAAAAAATTGAATTATATTTATTTATATTATGACATTTAAGCCAAAACTGTAAAATAATTCTAAGATTCAATCTAAAAAATTATTTTACACCGCAATTGATACAAGTGCTAAATATTTTGATAGCAAAGTATTCATCACATATGGGGAACGTTATTATATCCTTTAAAATTTTTAAAATAATAAAGTTTTTTAAAACGGAACTAAAATCCATTCAAAAGGAAAACAAGTTATTTAAAAAGATTAAATCGAATGATTTAAAATAAATGAAATCAATTCAATACAATTTTAATGGATTTTGAATAATTTTGTAAATGCGACGTGAAATAAATTTTAAGTCTTTTATGCAAATTAAATCGTACTTTTCTCGAAACACGTAATTCACTTGCACTTGAACTGCAACATTCTAAGATATCGGCTGACATCTTAACTTGTTTCAATTAATAAAGTTACCTTGATTTTAATAAATCAAGGCGATTGCATAACTCCGATGCGTAAATACGATAAATGTTTTTTTTTTTTTATTCGACTTATAGTTTAACTATTTGACCAGAATCAAGAAAGGTTTTTAAAAATATTATACGGAAATTCCAAACCTAAAAAAAACTCTGTCCATTGACACATAGCATATGTTATAATTTACTACAATCATAAAACATTATATTCCAAATTTCAGATTAATGTGAAAAGTTAACAATTTGAATGGGGAATTAGAAGAGGTGAAGAAATTTGGTCCATTTATGAATATTATGTAATATTAATTTTTTTATCACATATAACGTGTATACAAGCTAGATATTGTACAGATTGAATGCAGACCGACGGACATCCAGTTTAGAGATTTTTCAATAATAATAGGGACAAGGAAGCCCTTAATTTTTTTCTACTTATTTCTAAGCATTTTATCCACTTGATAGCAATCATTTAAAACTCCCCGATTTCATCTAGAGTATGATTAGAATTTCAATCTCAATGATGGCTAATGAAAACCACAAATACGTATACTTTAAGGTGACGAAGTTTCATCATATGATAGCAAATACAAAACCACAAAATGAACAATGGAAAATTGGTCATAAAGTGAATTAAAAGATGATCACTGACTAACTAGTATTTAAAATGTTATTAAAGTGAATAATCCATTGGAAATACACACCGACGGAACTTACATCACTTTTGATGCAAATGTACTAAAATCAAATCGAACATAAGCTGATTTTTTGAACAACGAAAGTCACTACTTTTGACAAAAGTGTCTACTTTGCACATGTTTCAAATCACAACGTTTCAAACGCACGGACATCAGTCCAATCGACAATTGAAGCATTGCATCAAACATTCGTAACGAAAGTTTACTGTGAACTACTTGCTAAATTCAGTTGCTTTCGATAGCCCAAATGAGCATACTTTAAGAAAAATTATAAATTTTCATATTTATTATCTCATTTGTTATCTATATAATAAGCAAAAACTGTGCACATATTTGAAGTCACGTGACTCACATTAAGTAGATTACTAAGTTTTGCCGAGATAATTTCGTTGGTATTGGTAATTCAGTGGAAAAACTCGTGTTCCAGGTGGGCGGCCCCGTGTTCGATTCGGAGACTTCATTTTTTTCACGATGTGACTAAATTAAAAATATCGTAATTCCAAATAACTGTTATTCCATGCTTGAGTTGAAAATAAAATCAATTTTTTAATTCGAAACTAACGACTTGGTTTTTAAGAGATAATCCATTTGACATTTTTTTAAGTAGATCGAAAAATTGTGGCAAGTAAAGTTTATTAACAGTGGTGGTTTGGCCTGGGTTCGATTCCCGGCTTTCGAAATTTTCTTTTAATAGCTTTTTAGCACTTTTAAATTCAAATTTTCCCAAAATATTATTTTACGATTTGACTATAGTAAAAATATCATAATTTCAAATCCATAGAAATAAGTACGCATATATTTAAAATCACATGACTCTTATATTGCCTGCCATTAACCAAATGATATAAATCTAGCTAAGGGTTTTTATGCCTTAATTTTTGTTGAAGCGATTCTTCAATACAATCAGAATTATCTGTAATTTTGTGTAAAAAAGGTGTATCTCAAGTGAACGTTGAACCATTCAATTGATTGAAAGGTATGCCAAAATATATATTAACTAAAACAGCACACCCCGCAAGGGGGTAGTTGTAGTATGAGGTTTTACCAATTCCTGCAACTATCTTTGGAGTTAGCGACTCCACGGACCTGAGCTAACTATCCCCCTCTGGGATGGGGGCTGTAGAATTCACCCACAGCCAGTCCTGCTTGCCCTAAAAATGGCAAATGGACACTCACTGGATCATGGGCTTATCACCCGTGATCTTAAGACCTAAATGATACGAGAAACGGATACATCGCCTCGGATACGGACTGATTCTACGGTAACGACTTTTGGCATTCGAAAACGGACTATGATTGGCTTCTGGAACGTTCGAACATTGAATGACGGGGGAAGAGCTGGGGTTACTCGGTCCTTGCACCGCCAATCAGTGATCGACCGTGAAATGGAGCACTATAACATCCAAATCTTGGGCTTGAGCGAGGTCAGGTGGACAGGATCAGGAGAAGAACGAACCCCTAGCGGAAACACTATTCTGTACATTGGCCCTGAAAATGAAGCCAGAAATGGCGTGGCGTTCGTCCTTACGCCGAGAGGGAGAAATAGTCTCATTAGCTGGGAACCAATCTCGGATAGGATTATCGTCGTCAGGCTCAGGACCAGTGTCAGAAACGTCACAATTCTGCAGTGCTACGCACCAACTAATACCGCAACATCTGGTGACAAAGAGGAGTTTTATAGCCAACTGAGTGCCACCTTCGAACGTGTTCCAAGAGGTGATATTATTATCATCTCGGCAGATATGAACGCCCAGGTTGGATCAGACAACACTGGACTAGAACACGTCATGGGGAGGCATGGTGACCCTTGGGTCGACCCTTCACGACCTTGGATTAAGAGACCCGAAAACGGCGAGTTATTTGTGGAGTTCTGTAGTACTCGGCAAATGGTCATCGGAGGGACCCTTTTTCCACACAAGAGTCATCATAAAACATCTTGGGTTTCCCCTGACGGTGTTACTCAGAACCAGATCGACCATTTGGCTATAAGTCGCCGATGGAGAAGATGTCTCCTCGATGTGCGAGCGAAACGTGGAGCTGACGTGGGGAGCGATCACCACTTGATGGTTGCCTGCTTGAGATTGTGTACAGCAGCTATCCGACGACCACAAATTCTTCAAATGAAGCGCAAGCTTAATGTGGATAAACTCAGAGATCCCAACAAAAAACTCGAATACACCACCATTCTACGCGAAAAGTCATCCACATTGGGTGAACATGAAATGCGCACACTGGACGCCAATTGGGAGGCAACCAGAAACACTTTTCTAACTAGTGCTGAAGAATCTGTGGGATATGCGCAAAGCGGTGAGAAACCCTGGATGTCGCAAGACACATGGGACAAGGTTGACAATCGGAAAAAAGCCAAATTGGCAATCATCTCTCAACCCGATGTCAACCAACGAACGCCCGACTTGAGGCAGAACTACCGCGATGCTCATATACAGCTTAAGAGGGCTGTTAGACGCGACAAGAGAAAGGCCATTGAAGATCTGGCAAACAAGGCAGAATCTGCGGCTTACCTTGGGGATATGGGTTCACTATTTAAAATCATGAAACAGTTGACGAACAGGAATTTCACCGCCAACCACCTGGTGAGAGATGTCAACGGAACTCTCCTTAATATGAGTGAACACCAGTTGCGACGATGGAAGGAATACTTCTCTGATATTTTAAACATCTTGTCAGATGAAGATATTCCGGAAACAGAACAACTTCCAAACATCCAACCGCAACAATCCTCTATTAGGGACGATCCCCCAGATAAGGAAGAGATAGTTTCCGCCATTCGGTCAATGGCGGGAAGGAAAGCTCCAGGTATAGACGGACTACCAACCGAACTCCTCAAAGCGGACCCGGAAATAACAGCCGATATACTCCTCCCACTCTTCACTAAGGTGTGGAATGATGGAAGATATCCGACTGAATGGAAGGAGGGCGTCATTGTGAAAATTCCAAAGAAGGGCGACCTTCGGGATTGTGGCAATTGGCGTGGTATATGTCTACTTACTGTCGTATCAAAAATTATGGCTAAGGTAATTCTCAATAGGATTAGTGATGTCGTCGAGAGCACTCTCGAAGTTTATCAGGCTGGATTCCGTAAAGGGTCGTCTTGTACCGACCACACAAATACCCTACGGATAATACTAGAGCAGTCAGCCGAAATGGGTTCGCCACTACATCTCATGTTTGTGGACTTCGAGAAGGCTTTCGACAGCGTTAAGCGAGATTACATATGGAATGCTTTGCGTAGGAGAGGTATTCCAGATAAGGTCATAGCTATGATTAAAGAATCCTACGAAGATGCAAGGTGTCGCGTCTTGCATAGAGGAGAGCTGTCCGAGAGCTTTCCTGTGCGAACGGGTGTCAGACAAGGCTGCATATTATCACCAGCCCTGTTTCTGGTGGTAATAAATGACATCTTGAAAGCTGCACTGGAAAGTGGGGAAGGTAAAGGTCTTCAATGGAGACTATTTAACATCTTAAGTCACCTTGATTATGCTGATGACGTGTGTTTGCTTGCACATACCCGTTCGGACTTAGAGTCAAATGTTCACTCGTTGCATTCTAAATGCAAAGAGGCGGGACTGAAAATAAATGTGCGTAAAACCAAGTACATGCACATGGGTTCGAACGCAAGCACACCGATTGTTCTTAATGGACAGGATGTGGAAGAGGTGCAAGATTTTTGCTATCTCGGAAGCATTGTCAGCATGGTCGGCGGAGCCGAAAAGGATGTTGAGGCTCGGCTAAATAAAGCTCGTCAGGCCTTCGGTATCCTTTCCCCTTTCTGGAGGTTAAGAGAGATCTCCCTTCGCACGAAGCTGCGAGTTTTTGACGCATGCGTCAAATCCGTGTTGTTATATGGTTGTACTACGTGGAAAGTGACCGTTCGACTTACCAAGAAACTACAGACTTTCGTAAACCAATGTCTCCGACGCATTTTAGGAATATTCTGGCCAGAAGTGATCTCCAACGACGAACTCTGGAGTACAACTCGCCAGACTAAAATAGGTATTGAGATTCAACGGCGAAAGTGGCAGTGGATCGGTCATACTTTGAGGAAACCAGAGCAAAACATCGCAAAACAGGCTCTGGATTATAACCCTCAAGGAAGACGTCGGGTTGGTCGACCATGTAACACATGGAAGCGAGTAGTTGAGCAGGAGGCCAGAGGAATAAACAAGTCCTGGCAACAGCTTAAAGCCGATGCGCAGGATCGCGCCTTGTGGAAGAGAGTTGTTTCTGTCCTATGCCCCTATAGGGGGTCTTAACAGGAATTTGAAAACAGCACTGAATTTTGACCAACACATGGAATTTATAGTTCAACACAAATAAATTATGATAAATACAAGATCATCCATAGTAATAAGTAAAAACTGTGTATATATATTTAAAGTCACGCGACTCACATTAAGTAGATGGCTAATTCCTGGCAAGATAAGTTCATAAACACTGGTCGTTCAGTGGTAGAATGCTCGCCAGTAACGCGGGCGGCCCGGGTTCGATTCCGCATTCCCGGTCGATATTAATTTTTTTATGATCTGATTAGAGTGAGCTGAAAATATTTAATAAAAAAAAATCCATTTGAAAGAAGAATGCTCTTGTATTACGATACATTAAGTTTAGGCGCAATCCCAATAGCCAAGCTCCTCGACCAAAAAAAAAGATTATTTTTTTTTTTAACTTTAAAACTTTTACTAAGTCAGGATAACCAAAATTCTATTTATCTCCTCAGCGTGGCGTCCACCAAAAAAAAACATACAATTTCGTTAGACGAAATTTTAGCCACGTCGTTAAAAATAAGGTCAACTACGTGAACGGACCAAATCGCTCCTCCCCTTCTACACCCTCCTAAGCAAAATGACACAATTTCGCAATTTGACAATAAACGGATTTGCTCAAAAAGTATAAAAGCTATTGGTTTGAAATTTGGAATTAAATACTTTTATTTAAATCTACCGTATAAAAATTATGCGAGTGCTACCCCTCCTTCCACCACCTCCCATACAAACTGTACTTTTTCATGAAATACTCTAAGCCAATTTACTCAGTGCGTATAAAATTTTGCAAAAAAATTCTCTTTCATCTAGAGTATCGTACGATTGGGCTTTAAGTCCAATCGTAGTACTGTTATGTTTTGCTAAATGTTCAGAAGTGCTGTTTCTGGCTGGCGCTCATTTCCAAAAACAATACACGTTATTACAATGTGACCGATGAAATGCGACCTTCTTCTACTTCTTCTACAATGGCGCTACAGACCTTGGCCTCCTGATATTCATGTTCCTTAATATTTTTCATTACTTATTGTGGAAGGGTTGTTAGCCCTTCGCACGGTTGTACGAAGGGCTAACAACCCTCTTTCTACGAATTTTTCATTTTCTTAGATTGAGGTGACCAAGGTATATCCAAGCAGGCAATGTGCCGGAATTATATGTTGCGCCGACCGGGATTTGAACTCACGACCTTCGCATTACAAGACCAACACACTACCTGCTAGGCTATACCCTATGAAATGCGATCAGTCTCATCCTTTTCTGTTGAGGTTCACTCGAGTTCTCGTCGAGAAGGCAGAATTCGCAACGAAATCTATGTTTTTGGATTCCAGGGACAGCACATTTTTTTGGTTTTTGCAGAATGACTGATGTAATAGGCAATTACTGCCTTTGCCAATGAACAAACACAGTCACAGAGGGCGAAATTAATCGGAATGGGAAGGTAGGGGAAGGGAAGTGTAAGAAACCGTAACGAGTGGTGAAGCTGGGATATATTTTTGTTGAATTGGCTGCTACATACAAATATTTACAAATATTATGGGGACTAACAAAATGCGAACAGAAACCATTTAATGAGTATGTAAAGAGCTATAACGTTTGAGCGGTCACTTCGCCTTGTTGCGTTTCGTCCCAAGACTGCTTACGATGGACTCGCCAGTAAGGTTTGTAAAAACAGGTCATGCCTTAGATGCTAAGGAAGTCCCGTGCAGGTAGTTGGATTGGAACATGGAGATTTAGAGTGCTGACCACCGAGCTATCTAGACTCGACGGCTTAGTTGGTTAGTAGAGTTGCACTATAAGCCGCCACAGACCTTCTATAAATGGAACTGTTTTACTTTTACATCGTTTGCCAATTTCATTTCGAATGTTTTTTCATTGCCAGAAGCTACTGGAAAATTTGTACTTAAATAAATGCTATTGCTTGGCATGAAAATCGAACCTGCGACCCATTGGCTATGAAGCAAGCATGCCGCCACTACAACATGGAAGATTCCGTCAAAAACCGGATGTCGAATTTTTTCGCGATCACTAGCAAAATGAATTAAATTCCTGTTAGGATTATGCGAACCTACGAAACAGCTCTCTTCTAAAAGGCTCTTAGTTGTGGACATGTCTTGTTTATTTTATTTTATTTTTTTTACGGCCTTCGAAAATAACTTAGGGGGTCACCCTTTCATGCGCGATGCACAGTTAAGTCGGCATGGGTACGGGGAAAAACGTGGATACAGGAAAATTAGTATGGAAACACAGGAGGGAGATTTTGAAGTGACGGTGAACGTTGTTCTTTAATTGTTGGAAGTTGTATCCCCTTGGAAAAAGATTGCCTGGTAATGAATTCCACAACACTGTCGTCTGAGGGATGATGGACTTCCTAAACTTCACTGTTCTCTACGGCAAGGGCTTCAGAGTGCACTCGTGTGAGCGTGCAGCTTGGCGAGTATATTGGGGGCATTGAATATAGGTGGTATTAGAGCTTTTAGTTCCTTGCTGCATTTAACATGGAAGTATTTATAGTAAATGTAGAGTGCTCCGATATTTAGACGATGCTTGAGGGAGTCAATTGAGGCCGATATAGCCTCATCTCCAATTAATCGAAATGCATGTTTCTGGATACGGTCAAAAAGAGCCAGATGTGATTTTGGGGCCCCAACTCAAACAGCTAGGGTGTCGCCTAGTGGGTTGCGTGTTGGCCTACAATGCGAAGGTCGTGAGTTCAAATCCCGGTCGACGCATAATTCTAGCACGCTACTTGCTTGGGTATACCTTAGGTACCTCAATCTACAAAAATTAAAATTTGTAGATAGAGGGTTGTGCGAAGGGCTAACAACCCTTCCACAATAAGTAATGAAAAATGTTAAGGAACCTGAAGATCAGGAGGCCAAGGTCCGATTTGGGCTGTAGTGCCATTGTAGAATAGAACCCAAACATGTTAGTTGTACTCAAGACGTGGTCGGATTTAAGCCTTATAGATGGTAGCTAATTCGGAGGCAGAAAGGTATTTCTTACACTTCCGCAGAATACCTAAACGTTTCGAAGCATGAAGAGCAACTTTGTAAATGTGTTGGCTCCAATCTAGGCGATTGTTTAATTTCACGCCTAGTAATGTAAAGTCTGAAGAAGGTTGAATCTGTACGCCGTTTAAGGATATATTAGTGACCGACGTCGGAAGGTTATGTTTGAGAAATAGATGACATGACTGTGTTTTTAGGGCATTAAACTCTACTCTGTTTTTCTGCCCCATTCCATTATTAAACTGAGGTCAGAGTTCAGTGATTGTATCGTCACATTATTATTCCTTTTATTCCTTTGCCCTGCCCGCTTCCACTTATTGGTCGACCAACCCGACATCACTATGCGGTTCGCAGTACCCTACGGTTATGCGTACTCCCAATTGAATACCATTGCACTAAACTAAATCTAGGTTACAATATACAATAATAGTACTGATAACAAATAATAATAAAATTTACTCCCACGTAATGTTTTTAAATAAATTGCATAATATAATATAAAATATTGGTTATTGCCTAAACGAAAAAATTTATCTATTGTTTACCAAAATTTAAAACGTGTCGAACGATAAACAATCAATTTCTCTTCATTTTCATAGTCTTATAATCCACCCACCAAACTATTAAATAATTTCGGTAGCTTCTGGCACAGGTAATTGGCCTTATCAGACCATATTTGTAATTTGGTATTTTAAAAAAAGAAAAAGAAAAATTCACCAAATGAAACCATTCCCTACCTTAATTTAGTGAGTTTAAATGCTTTTTCTAGAAACTCAGCGCCTCAATGTTTTTGCTGCAATCACAATATTAATCAAAATCACACAATGGATATCGATTTATTTCAGATTATTTTACTATAATATATCGTTCCATTAACATACCATCAAAATTAATTCAACTTTCAGCTTTCACGTTAAGCTTGAACCATACATTACAATCAAATTACTCTTTTCATTCATTTAATGCTATAAAAAAAGTAAATTATCTGAAATTGCTATTTAAAAAAAAATGCACTTCAAATTTAAAAAAAAAAAAAAACTTGCAGAATAATGAGTGAGCGTAAAACCCAATCATGCGATACTCTAGATCAAATGGGAAGGAGTTTAATGTGGCGGAAACTACAAAATGTCTCAAATTCTTTCGAATAGTCAATAGTGACTTTTTGTATGGGAGCTGGTGAAGCAGAGGAGGAGGTTTGTAATTTTTGCATGTGACACCGAGCGTGGTACACAAATGTTTCATGCTAAATTTAGTGTTTGTAGCTTTCATAATTTTCAAAGAAATCGCATATCGTTTTTCTAAAATTGGGGGCAATTTTATGGCAGGCGGTAGAGGCTTTGGATAAAATTGAAACTGCTTATCGACATCATCAAAATTTGTTCCAATTTTAAGGTGGTGAATAAGTTTAGGACTATGTTTTGCTTGATTTTTTTCGGCAAGGAAGGAATACACACAATTTATAGAAACTTTGCATTTTAAGCATAATTCACATGGATGTTCCAATTTTTTAAAGAATTTCCTCGTAAATTATGGAAGATATCAGCTGTTACCCATCGGAGGTCACCATCAAACAAAGCTGTTTGTGTACATTCCATAGCCACTGTTTCCATCTGAAATCAATAGGGTTTCAATTTTACTTTACGAACCTGTCTTTCTTCTATACGGACTAAACTTCTCACAAAAAAAATTCCAATTTTTTGAGGTGTTTAAGCAAAATAGCATAACTTATTGCCATTTTTTGTAATTTTCCTTACAATAAAAAAATACGTTAAATAATGATGGTACTCCAAATTTGAGTTTATAAAGATAATTAAATGAAGAAACTACAATAATTATCAATTTTTAAAATGATTGAGATAAAATAAAGAGACAGTGACCTTTGGTCGAGTTTTGTAACTCTCGCTATACAATATTTCTCACCAAAACATTATCGAATTCATATGGAGGCGAGTTTCTTCACACGAATTGATTTGCACGTGAATATAAGAAAGTCTGCTGTCTTATGCATTGGACCAAAAATGCTTGGTATAGGGAGGAAGTAGGTGGTTGCGATATATTTTTTGAGAACTCATTCTATTTCATTCAAACACTTTTCAATACAATATGGAGGCTTCCGTGGCGTAGTGGGCAGCGTGCTTGCTTCTCAGTCAATAGATCGTGGGTTCGATTCCCACTCCAGACAGTTGGATTTTTCAAGCACGAATTTTCAGTTGCTACTGGCGATGAAAAATTATTCAAAATAAAATGGGCAAACGGTGTAAAAGTGAAATAGTTCCACCTCAAGAAGGTCTGTATACTCAGTACAGTACCTTGCCAAATTATTAGACCCATTAGAAAATTAGTTTTTTTTTTAGTTTTAGGTTATGATAACTTAAAGTGTTTGCAATTATTGGTCGTTATTTTTAATTAATCACTTTCCTGTTCCTTAGGAAAGGAAATACAACACAAAATTTATTTAACAAGTATTTATTAAACTAAAAAAACAAACATGAGTATACTTAATATTTCGTATGCCTGCCCTTAACCTCCAGTAATGCGTTTATACGACGAGGCATACTGTTAATGCAGTTTTCAATGCTGGTTTGAATGTTTGGGTTATGGTTCCAAATCTGTGCTTACAACCTCTAATAATTTTTTTTTGTAGTAGGTGCAGGATTATTTACTTCAATTTTGATAAGGTCCCAAACATTTTCGATGGGGTTCTTGTCCGGCGAATTTCCCGGCCAATCAAGGACCGTAACATTATTTTCAGCCAAAAACTGTGTTACAGTCTTGGATTTGTGGCACGGCGCTCCATCTTGCATAAAAATAGAGTTTTCATCTTCCTTAAACCAGTATCTCATCTGGTACTGATCTGCTTAAAGGTTGCCTTCTACAATATACACAGGCCCCGGCCCCTTGGCGCTGATCACAGACCACACCATGACTGTCGGGGAATGTTTAATTGTGGGTACAATGGCAGTCCGAAAAAAAATTTGCTCCCGGCCGTCGTCTCACAAATTTCGTTTTTTCAGCCATAACCTGAAAAATGGATTCATCCGAAAAACATACCTGAAAAACAGAAGGAAGAACACAAATATTTAAAATTTCCCTGTGAAAGTTTAGCAAAATAAAACCACTGAACTATAATTTGCCAGTCATCAATGATGAAATGCTTGTAAGTATGTACTTTTTAGCACATTCAAAACGTTTTGTTATCATAGCAGGTCTCTGTCTTGGTTTCTTCGCAGGTCTTCTGGCTATGAGGTGCTCTTCAGTAAAATTAAATACTCTTTTTTGAACTTACAACTTCATAAGTTTCCCACATTATCAGTAATCGTAGTATATTTTTCATTGTGTTCAGTTAATTGGTATACATATGCAGTATTGAAGAGTGATATATTGACTTCTTGAAAATCATCAAATTATTACAAGTCAGTGGAAACGGGTAGAAGGGACGGAAGTTTTTAATTTAATATTATTAATTTTTTCAACTCTAATCCATTTTACTTTAATATTCTAATAAGAAAGATTGGTCATAAAGCCCAATCATTCGATACTCCAGATGAAGAGAAATATTTTGATTTTAATAAATTTTGTATGGGGAGTGGTAGAAGGGGTGACGGCTAGAGGCGAAAACTGCAGTTAATATTTTAGGACAAACTAGGTGGTGTATGGGTCCATCATAATCCACTTTGGGGAGAACAAATTCTTGTAATGGAGAGAGTGCACATGAAATACTTCAAAATTAATATCTCGACTATCTTACAGGTTATTTATCTCAAATTTGGAAAATACAATAAACTATACTAGCGAAATATATGCAAAATATAAAATTTGGACATAACAGTATCGGGGGACAATTGGAAGCATTTAAAAAATAGTGCAATTTTCAAAATGTCAAACCGTTATATCTAAGAATCTTATTCAGATATAAATTGGAAATTTTTCATATTGCAGAGCTATATGATCTAAATTTTGGCAACATTTTTGAGATGAGATGTTGATCCAAGATGACTAAAACTATGAAAATTTTTTTAGGGTAGATACAAAATTTTAATTTCGCATGTGTATACATCCATTCCATATATATAACGGAAAAATAATACTTTGAACCAACGCTGCTATGTTCCGAAGAAGCCCCTAACCTGCACGAGGTGTTTCATATGTATTGAAAAAAATGCAGAAACGCAACATTTTTGATTGAAATATTAACCTAAAACTTGAAAAGTTGCCAATTCATTCAAAACATAACAGGACTGTGATTGGGCGCAAAGCCCAGTACTCAAGACGAAAGAGAAATTTGTTGATTTTAGAAAATTTTGTGTGTGGAGTGATGGAAGGAGTAGCAGCATTGAATTAATTTTTCTCACATCACGCTAGAGTAGCTAAAAAAGGTTTTGTACAATATTTAAGCTCCAAAAATTGAAAAATTAGTCCATTGTATGGGAGGTGGTAGCAGAGTGGGGAAAATTTTTCAGAGATAACTAAAAACACAACAGAATAATAATTAGGCTTAAAGCCCAATCATATGATACTCTAGATGAGATGGAAATGACTTTAATATACCGGAAAATATGTCATCTCAAATTCATTCGAATAGTGAATAGAGACTTTTGCATGGGAGGTGGTAGAAGTAGACGGGGAGGTTTGTATTTTTCGTATATGACACCGAACATGGCATGCAAAATGTTTTTTGCTGAATTTAAAGTTTTTAGTTTTCATTATTTTTAAAGAAATTAGTCATAGTTTTCCTGAAATTGGTGCATTTGTATGGGAGGTGGCAAAGGAAGTGAAGCGCTTAAGATGATTTTGAAACTGCTTATCATCATCCTTATCACCATGCTTTGATTCAATTTCAAAGTCAATAGCTCTCATATGTATACTTGAAGGAGAAATGTTTTTCTTGATTTTATATTGAATTTATAACACAGATATTTGTATGGGAGGTGGTAGAAGGAGTGAAGCGGAGCTGATAATTTTTACTAACAGTTATTTCAATTATTAAGAAACAAATTCTGGCAAAATTTGAAGTTTGTACTTTTTCTAGTTTGAATGAAAATCTATAAAATGCATTTAACAAAAATTATGCATTTGTATGGGAGGGGGTAGACAAAAAAAAACTTTAAACGCAAAATTAAGACTTAAAATAGCGTTTAAACGCTAAAAAAGGCAAAAAAAATCAAAATAAAAAAAGAACTTTAAAAGCAAAGGAAAGGCTTAAAATAGCGATCAAAATAATTTTTTTTTGCATTATTAATATTACTATTTGTATACTTTATACAAAATATCAAGTTGCTAGCTTGAACACTTTCGACGAAAAATAATTTAATTTGAATTTCAAAATTTCGTGAACTTTGTATAGGAGGGGGTAGAAGGATTGAAGTGAAGTTGATAATTATTTTTAAAATAAATTGCAATTATAGTAAAATTCTGACAAAATTTCGTCTTTTCAGCTTTACCAGTTTCAATGAAAATCGAAAATATGTATTTTTCAAAATTGTCTAATTGTATGGGAGGGGGTCGAAGGAGTAAGGGGGTCAGGTCAATATTCCGTGATATTAATGACATCTATATCATAATACTTTGACCTAAATTTCAACTCGATACCTTAAATAGTTTCAAAAGAAAAATCACTTTGAAATGAAAGAAAAGATTTCCGGATTTTACACTGTTACGCTTTATTATTCGTGACCGTTTCGGTCTCTGCTGAGACCTTTATCAAACAGAATCCGGAAATCTTTTCTTTCATTTCGAAATGCAGTGTGAAAACATTCACCAAACCAAAAATCAATTTCTTTATATTTCGAAAATTCATGAAATTTGTATGGGAGGGGGTAGAAGGAGTAGGGGGATGTAGCCCATTCACGAACTTAAAGTTAATTTTTTGCTAAAAATGACATAAAAAAATTTTTCGCACTGTAGCTCACAGCTTTCGAGAGTTATGCTGTAGATAGACGCACAGACGGACAGACGGACAGACGGATAGACAGACAGACGGTCACTCGGAATCGAAGTTTTTGAGCGACAACAAATATTATATAATATATTGGCGGCTCTGTGCGAGCGTTATTTCTTAGCGTTACAAACGGTAAGGCAAATACAATATACTCTCAGATTTCATCTAGAGTATAAACATAATGTATTTGAATTGTGAAATTGTGTCATATTGTTTAGGAGGGGGTAGAATGAGTGCAGCTAATAGTCTAATTTACCTTACTAATAATTATAAATAAATAGTAAGCGCACAATTTCAGCTCGATAAATTTTATACGTACTGTGTAAATTGGTTTAAAATATTTGGAGAAAATGTACAGTTTGCTTGGGAGATAGTGAATGGAGTGAGAGAATTCAAATAATTTTTATAGCGCAGATTGAAATCATCATTAAAATAATAAATTCAAAATTTCAGATCAATAGCTTTCATATTTTTTGAGAGAATCCGTTCATTGTGAAATTCCGAAATTTTGTCATTATGTATGGGAGGGGGTAGAAGGAGTGGAGCGGTTTGGCTCATTCACGAAATTGATCGTAATTTTTTGTCAAAAATGACGCGTACAAAATTTGAACTATCTAACTGAACGCGTTTTCAAGTATAGAGGACACGAGCAGACGAACATTCGATTTTGAGAATTTTGACTGATAATGTAAACTTCTGTATCATTCATTGTTTTCTCCGAGCCTAATTTATTATCCTTACAAGCTTTGTGGCAAACTTTTAATACTCTCAGATTGCATCTAGAGTATAAAAATTCACCAAAGTTCTAGATATTATCTTCAAAACTTCTAACCCCCTCCATTTTCGACCATTCTTACTAAATCAATAATCCAAACTTGCATAAATAATGGATTAAAATATTAATTCTATGTGCTGTAGTTAGTGACTGTAAACGCAGTTAGGTGTTAAATGCCCGCCACAGTTTACATTTCCTAAATTTTCACCATCTGCTACCACCCAAAAATCCACATTAACTTGGCACGCATCCTCAACCATTCCCAAGAATAATGAAGTTGCGACCGACTCTTTGACAGATGGTTTTAACTAATTGTCAAAAAACAAATTAAAATTGAAAGTTATTTCGTGAATTGGTGGATTGAAATTGTAATAGTAAAATTTTTATAATTTTAAAATTATTTGTTGGAAGTTAATATTCACACAAATGCATATCCTAATATATTTTGAATTTAGCCTCAAATTCAAATTTTTCGTGAATGAAAAATAAGTGTAGCAGATTGATTGCCTATTATATTATTTATTCAATTGGCGAATCAATTAATTGTCCTTCGACCGAATCGTCCAATTGTTGCAGATGAATTGTCTTTAATGAACTGTTTTTCAAAAAGTTCTCAGGATACCGAGCAATCCATCTGCCAAGCCAACGAAGCATTCAATAATTGGAAAAATGCAACGAATTATTCAAAGAAGTATGAAAATCCTGCCAATCAAAAATTTAGTATTTTGGCCTGCGTATAGAGCAGAAAAATCGCGATAAGTAGATTTAGGAATCAAGGTTCAGCTAGATGAAGAAACAAGCTATTAGGGAAGTGTTTCGGAAGATTCTTTCAAACTGTTAAACAATTTTTAATCAGACGCGACGACGAGACAAAAACGCAAACTTTTCAATGGCAATAGAATAATTAATCGAATTTCACCCATTATTAGGTCATATTATTAAATATGGGAGCAGTGGTTCTGCAACTACATTATATTTATCGGTAACAACTCACATAGACATGATTGAGTAAATGACAACATTATTCATTGGATGATATTATTATTATGATTTATACTTTGAAAATGCGAAATTTATTCAAAAATCCACAAAAAAAGAAGAACTGAATGTCGAAGAGTCTTATACCACTGATACGTAGAGGCCCTAATTATTAGTTAACTAATTAGTAATTAAGCAATAAAACTTTGCAAGTAATGCCCCAAAAAAAGAACAAGAATCCTTAGTTCTTTATTGCAGTCGTTTACAAGCCATCTTTCATAGTTGGGCGATTAGATCACGCTTCAAAGAAGTCAGAGCTGTTAGAAAATGACTCTTCTTCATCTCTCTCTTTACCGACGCATATGATGAAGTGATTGTTGACCATGCCTCTGACGCTGAGAATCTTTTCTCTAATACTCAACATCACTCTGCCATCATAGTAGATCTACCATGCGATCACACTAATTTTGTTCCTCTTACAATAATAATATTGTATTTGACTTCCGTAATGCTGATTTCAATGGCATTAATAATGAATTGTCCACGATAGACTGGACAGCCCTGTTCTCATCTAATGATCTTGACAATGCCATAACTGCATTTTACGATGTGATCTTTGAAATTGCTATCAAGTACGTCCCAGTAATAAAGCAAAAAAATAAATTAACGGAACCCTGGTTAGATGAAAACCTAAGATCACCTAAGATCGGAATAGAAGAAATAAGCTATTCAAAAGGCTTAAGAAAGTGGGCGCAATTTCTCCCAATCTCCAAAAAAATATGACACGCTGGCATCACAGTTCTCTTCTGAGTCCCGGACTGCATATGAGGGTTATGTAAAAAAAATCGGTGAAGATATCATAATAGAACCAAAAAGATTTTTCGACTTCATTAACACAAAACGTAAAAGTTCGAGTTATCCCGTAACCATGTCCAATAGAATCACGCAATCTTCTTGCAAGCATGATACCTGCGATATGTTTGCTGACCGTTTTCGCGACGTTTTTGGAGCCCAGTCGGATTCGACCGAAATCGAGCTCAACATTTCGGTTCCTCCACTCGTTGAAAATATTTCATTAACCATTGAGGAGGTGCTTGATACTCTTACAACTATTGATGTCAAAAAAGGTCCAGGTCCTGATCTTATTCCACCCTTATTTTTATCGAAGTGTGCCCTTCAGCTCTCAACACCTCTATACTGGCTTTTTAACAAGTCACTCTCATTGGGAGTATTCCCACTCGCTTGGAAATCGTCGCATCGCACACCCATCCATAAGAATGGTGACAAACGAAATGTGAAGAACTATAGAGGTATAGCTATTCTATCAGCTATACCGAAATTATTCGAAAAAATTATCTGCGACAAATTAACCAAAATAATCAACCCTATTCTTAATGACCAGCAGCACGGTTTTAGAAAAGGGCGCTCAACCATGACTAACCACATGATTCTAGTATCTGATACACTCTGCGCACTGGAAAATAGGCATCAAATTGACGCAGTATACACTGATTTTAGCAAACCCTTCGACCGAGTTGATCACAACATCCTGATTTTAAAATTAAAAAAAATTGGTGTTACCTGTAACCTGTACCCTTCTTGACTGGATTAAACACTATCTTAGTAATAGAACTCAATTTGTCAAGTTCCAAGGCTCTATTTCCAAGGAAATAGTAGTGTCCTCTGGGGCACCCGAAGGAAGTTACTCGGGACCTCTCTTATTTAATATTTTCATCTCAGATCTATCTGAAGTATTAAAAAATGTCTCGCATCTATTATACGCTGATGATCTGAAAATATATCAAACTGTTACCTCACCTGCTGATGCCGCATTCTTGCAATCCAAGCTTATTGCACTATATAAGTGGTGTAGTCAGAACAAGTTAGAGCTTAATGTCGGTAAATGCTACGTGATAAGCTTCTCACATAAAAGATCCACATACCCACATGACTATTTCCTAAGTGGATCTCAACTACATTATGTAAATCAAATTGAGGACCTCGGCATTCTACTCGACAATAAACTGTGCTTTAATTCTCACTACAACCGATTAATCTCAAAAGCCAATAGGCTTCTTGAATTTATTAAGAGAAGAGCCAAAGAGTTTATGAATGTACAACATTATTCCGTTCCCTTGTCCGTCCTCTTCTAAAATATGCATGTCCCTTCAGGGATCCCTCTTTCCAGTTATACAGCAATAGAATAGAGTCAATACAGAAACATATCCTTCTCTTTGCTCTTAGGGACTTGTATGATCCTAGAGACTTTGAGAACCTTCCACCGTACGCAACTAGGCTCCAAATATTAAATCTTTTACCTCTTAGTTCTAGAAGAACTATGCTCACCTCCTGTTTTACCTTAGATGTTTTGAATGGCGATATTATGGAAGATCACATCTCAAATAAATTCAGACTCAATGACAATGTCAGGCTGACGAGACATTCAGGACTACTAAAGGAATATCCGCATAGTACAGTTTACGGCCAAAATGAGCATATTAACAGATGTTGTAGAGTATTTAACAAATTCAGTGTACACTAGACACCTCCACTGAGTAAATTGACATACAAACTAAGACTGCGCTCTGTTTTATAAAGTATCCCTAACCCTGTATGACCATCCTTCTACCAGTGCCCATCTTACTAGTTAAGATTTAGTTACGTATGTTAAATTGTTTTAAGTTGTAAGTTGTATGTAACTAAATATCTTGTTATGATAAATAAATAGTATGAAAAAACTTATATGAAATGAACAACTCTAGTACACTCTTCATTATTGTTGCAATTAGCTAAGAAATGAGAACATTTAGTTGAGAAATGATCAATATTTTGGTAATTTGGTGTTCAATAGGCTAAATTAGTGTATGGCACGCAATCTTCTTCTACTTGAATGGCACTTCAGCCCAAATCGGGCCATGGCCTCCTGACTTTCAGGTTCCTTAACATTCTTTTTATTTCTTATTGTGAAAGGATTGTTAGCCATTCGAACAACCCTCCATCTACGAATTTCCATGTTCGCAGATTGAGGTGACCCAGATGTACCCACGTAGGCAGTGTGCTGGAATTGTACTTCGATGGGGATTTGAACTCACGACCTTCGAATTTCAAACAAGCTCGTTATCCAATAGTCTACACCCACCCTTGACACGCAATCGGTTAATGATAATTTAGGCCTAATGAATAATTTAGCTGTGCTATATATATATCACTGGTATTAAGCCATATCGTCAACTCTTTAAAGGGGTGGCAAAATACTAAATTCAGCACTGGATGCATGAACACTTTACTTGAACCCGTTCAAATCATATTATCTAGATTTTCATATTACCTACTAATGTTGTCATTATAAATCTGAAAACTTAATATATCGCTCTGTATAAAGAAAGAAATAAACTGCCAACAAGTCGGGCGAAACTTTATTATTCTTGGGACAAGATGCGGATGAGTGAAAAGTCAATATGCAGGTTAGAGTGGTTAGAGAAGGCTAAGTGAAAGGGAGTTCTTGGGCAGGGCTGTTGTCAATTTAACAATATTTAATTCGTATTTGCAAGTTTGGGTTTTTATGAGGGGAGGAGGAGAGGTAATAGTAAGAGTGGGTGGATGTTAATAGCTTTTTAATTAATTGCTTGAATCACGTCCAATATTCTCTGTATAGAATGTGTTTCATAGACGAAGTTGCATAGAATTTTCATAAAATTCGATGTATTTTTCATTTACGAAACCGAACATTTGTACGGGAGCGGGTAGAGAAGGTAGGGGAATCGTAAAATTTGATATGTAGTTTTATTTCGATTCTCTTGTAAGGTGATTGTATAAAATTTCAAGTTCGTAGCTTTTAGTTTGTTGGTTATTAGTTGATTTAATGAAACTGGACGAAATCATAGTTTTGTATGGGAGGGGGTAGAAGGGCAAGCGCGATTTCAAAACTTTTAAGGCAACTTCATTTGAATTAATTTTTTAAGCTTTTATGCAAAATTTTAAATTGATAGCTCTTAAGAGTTAGCTGATAACTGATTTCTTAAAAATGCTCGAAAAAATAATTTTGTGTGGGAGGGGGTAGAGGGGGTAGGGGAATCGTAAAATTTGATATGTAGTTTTATTTTGCTTCTCTTGTAAGGTGCTTGTATAAAATTTCAAGTTCGTAGCTTTTAGTTTGTTGGTTATTAGTTGATTTCATGAAATTGGTCCAAATCATACTTTTGTATGGGAGGGAGTAGAAGAGCAAGCGCGATTTCAAAACTTTTAACGTAATTTCATTTCAATTATTTTTGTAAGTTCTTATGTAAAATTTCAAATTGATAGCTTTTAAAAGTTAATTGATTTCTTAAAAATGGTCGAAAAAATAATTTTGTATGGGAGGGAGTAGAAGGCTTAAAGGTTTTCGACCAGTTAATATTTTTTATATTTAGAATTTTTTTTTAAATGCATTTCGCAAATTTTCAAGTTTCAACCTTAAAATTTCACTCAGTTTATGTGTTTTTTTCAATGCACATGAAACACCTTGTGCACGTTAGACCGGGGGGGTCGGTTTATAACAATCATATTTTTTTATATACATCAAATAGACGTATCCACATGCAAAATTTAAACGTTGTATCTTTCTCCAGAGCCCTAAAAAAATCACTCAAAATTTTCAACATTTTTGCTTACCACCTCCCTCCCCTTACACCTCCCAACTTAAAATTTTTACCAAAATTAACCATTATGTAGTTCTACAATCTCACAAATTTTCGATTTGATATCTGTACTCTTTTTTGAGATATAAGGATTTGTCATTTTGAAAAGTGCGCCATTTTTGAAATGCTTCCCATTTCTCATGTTATATTTTATTTGTATTTTTCTATTATAGCTTAATATACGTTTCAAGTTTCAATTACATAGCTTAAGAGATAGTTGAGATATTCATTTTTAAGTGTTTTTCCTTGCCCCCCTGACCCTCCCCTTTACAATAATTAGCCATTTTCTAAGCTGATTCCAATGGAACTATATGTCACCTTAATGGTTCCAAAATATGAATTTTTGACGATAAGTAATTTCGAAGATATAATCATTTTAAAAAACAATTCGGCCGACAATTTGTTTTTAGCCCCCCCTTTTCGGACGCCAATGGATAAAAAAATTAAATTATTTTTAAAAGTTGTCCCACAAAACCCTCTATACGTATGTTGATTTTTAGCTTCCTAGATGTAACTATGGTTGAGATATTTGAATTCGTATTTTTTGGTTTGAGCGCTCCCTCCGCCTCCCCCTGAAACCGTACACCCCTCAAAATGGGTGTTCGCCTGAGATCCGTAACTATCTACAACCTCCCCAAAAATGAACTTTCTATCTTGAAGGGTTTGGGAGTTAATGTGCGTTGAGCGTACACACCGCCGTACGGCGTACGGTAGATGGCGTACAGACAGACGGATTCTTTTTTTTTGCATTTTTAGGCTAATTTAGTCATGAAATGCGAAAAAACAAAATTTCAGGGTAGCAAATTGTTTGTTTTTTCCAAGTCGATCACAATACTTTATTATTAAAATAATAAAGTAAAATTGACTTTATTGAGTCGTGTCCAAGGAGGATATATAATAAGGAGTGACTATGAGCACGCTTTGCCTTGTAAGAAAATGGGAATGAAAGCATTTCCCTCCATTACTGGCAAAATGCTCGAAATTTTTCGAAAAAAATCATTTCGCTATCTTTGTCTAGCACACTTGAAAATATTGCAACTAACTCTTTCCCACGTTAAATTGTTCGAAACAATTGTCAAATTTTCGAAAGAATTGTTTCGCTATCCTTGTTTGTAGAAAAAAAAAAACTAATGGATATCTTGAGAAACAAAACAAATTTATTTATTATAAAGACTGTTGGCTTACATTATGTGTGCTTAAGTTCAAATATTTCACCATTAAATTTTTTTACCAGCTTCAAACGTTTTTGAAAATTATTGCAGGCGGCACGGACCACTTCGTCTGGAATTTCATTGCAAATTTTTGTTAAAAGACGCTTGAATTGGTCCAATTTCAAGTTTTTTTATATTTTTTAATTTGTCAAGCATGTATCCCCATATACAGAAGTCCAATGAATTTAGATCCGGGGAAGATGCAGGCCATTCATCAACCGCAATAAAGCATGGAAAATTATCCTTGCACCAGCGCCGAACAGTTTTTGCTTTATGAGCCGGAGCAGAGTCTTGTTGAAAACAATATGGCTCGTTGCCGAAGAGCTCAGATGCTTGAGGGTAATAATGATTGACAAGCACTTCATCCAAATAGTATTGTGCATTGATTTTGACACCTTTATTAATAAAAAGGAGGAGAAGCTTGCCTTTTGTGGATATGGGCCCCCACACCATGACAGACGTTGTGTTTTGATATCTCTCAACAGCAATTTTATCTGTTGGGATATCCTGCATACTTGTTGCATATACGCGATCATTCTGTGAGTTGTGGCTCGTTTACAATATGAATATTTTTTATCAGAGAACACAATATTGCAACTTGCGTGCCGCTGAAGCAAGAAACCACTCCTTTCCTGTCGCATTTTTTTCTGACGCTCCGTAAGACCATGAATCCTCTTTTTTTGTAAGGCTTTTGTCACAAGTCCTCTTTTAAAACATTTCGAATGGTTTTACGGCTCACATTCAGCTCTTTGGCTAGATTTCGAGCTGATCTTGCGCAATTTCGCCTAATTCTTTCACACACATTCTTCACCAGTGCAATTGTTGTTACAGTTCCTTTTCGTCCTGGTTTTGTTTTCTATTTTAACACTTCCAGTTGTCTTAAATCGAGCCACAGTGCGTTGAACAAATCTACGGCTTACACCTATGTCTTTCAGCAACTTAACTATCTCGCCTGTCTTTTTGCCTTGCAAGTGTAATTTTTACACTGACTCTCTTTTTGCTTCCATCTGTCACAGAATTTCAATTGTTACTGGCCATGTCAAAACTATACTCAGTAAATTTCACAACAAAACAAAGAAAACAAAACATGCAAAGGCGACAAGAATCTACTTGTTTACATACGAATAACGGTGCTTCGAAAAACTGCGACAGTTATTCGGGCCCACGCTGTATATTGGTCGTATCCCTAGACAAATTTTCAGGAGAACATTTTAAAAACAAATTCGCTGATTAACTATATCATTATTTCGATCATTCAGAAACGTAAAAGTAGGCAGATATTTTCTATAAATAAGTGTGCAAAAAATTTACTCAATCTCGAAACGCGAAACAGTTTTCTAAGATATTACCCGTGAAATACCGCAGATTGAATCATTCTAGCTGGGTATACCTGAAGCTATGACAATTCCGCTTATACGAGTACCTCCAGACTATGGGGTATCATCAAGGTCTGAATTGAGAAACTTTTACACAGAGTGGGCTTGGGCTTCTGTTTATGTGGTGAATGAGGCGATATTGTGTCGCGTTTTTACACTGCTACTTCGTCATATCGAACCCACTAGCGCACAGCATTATATTTTTACGAATTATAGTTGGTGAAGTTTTGAGCTCGACTTAAAACGAAACCGACATCAATTTTGTAGTACGCGATCGTTTGAACAGTAACAACGTACAAGCGATCTTTTTCGCGTATTTCAATTCGCGAAAAAAAAATTCAAATACTTTGCGCTTTTTTTATTATTTTTATTCGTTATTTAAATAGTTCACAGTTATCGAAATTTATATTTGGGGGTTTTTTTTTCTCGTATTATATTCAGCTATGCAAATTATCAGTTATTTAAGTGATCAATAGTTAAATAATTTTGTTTTCAGACATTTTTCAATGTCGGTCCTAGCAAAGTGTAAAAAGAAAGTTATTATAATAAATAACAAAAAATAATTACTTAATTAAAATTGTGTCTAGTTGTTGTCTAACATTTTATGATAGTGTGCTCTATTTTTGTGAAGTAAAAGTGCAGTTATTATCAAAATTTTATTTTAAAGTTTCGATTGAATTTTAATGCTAAAACGGGAAAAATAGTAATAGTTTTATTTCAAAAAAAAACGGCAGCGACCATTTGAATCAACACCTTTAAAAAAATGGTCAGTAGCACTCTTAAGATTACGGAGAAACCGGTAAGAAAGGTCAACTAGATTGCATGATATGTGTATGATAGGTACCTTCTCGCTGTTTTATTCCAAAAGACTATTGATATAACGAACATTACATCGAGACTAAAATACGTCTAAAACTCGTTAAGACACTATCATCTAATGTGATTTTCTAGTTTGAATTAAGTCATTTGTAGTGAAACCGATTTAAATGAGGTTTCAAGCTCGAGGTTAGAAGAATTTGTTTTCAATTGAAAACTGCTTTATATAGAATGAATTTACCGCCATACTAGAAGCTAACGATGATTTTAAGTAATAGCCTAGTCATCAATTAAAATGAAGAAAATTGATTTATTTTCGATTCAAAATAGGCATTAAGGAGAACCTGCAGAAGATTATGATTAGTGCAATTTATTTAGATAGTTGTCACCTAGATTAATAAATTGTGTAGTGAAACTTATGGTTGTCAAGTAATTGCGTACGCACGAAGGTACTTTCATTACTATACCTGTTTTCTACAAGTAATATAATTTTTTTTTTGTCTCTTTTCGTTACACGTTATGACTTAACTTTTACCTTATAATTAATCATAGTTATTGAAGGCTCTTCAAATGGATATGAAGGCCAAAAATACTGCCTTAAAATTCATTTATTTATTTTCTCAATATTAGAAATAACTACCACACTTTATTGTTTAGCCATTGCAATAAATATTGTGAATAAATCTATTATTGTGTAACTTTAGATTGAATTGATATTATGCACGTATAAATGCGATTTTTTACATAATACCAACGCTTTCAAGACCACAACTATGTTTTATTTACGGAACTTAATTATTAATTGTTCTACGACTCACGGCTTAACCGGCAATAAATGTAATCATAGAATAAATCTGTTCAGTTAGATTGTAATAGAAAAGTTGGGTTGGTAAATTATAATTTGCTTTGTTAAATTTTATTGTAGCAGGACAAATATTTTTTTTTATTGATTGTTATATAGTGCGCTTAACGAGTGTAGTTTTTCAGGTTCCGCGGCTATTAATTATTATAAGTATCTACCCGATTCGCGAAAACTGCTCATTTTAAACTTTGAAGAGTAAAATGTATTACGAAAAAAAAATCTGTATTAATGTCGAAAATTCCTCATCAATCCTAACCACTCGCATTGTTGAATTTATTAACAACTGACTAGAAACAGTTCGGTTTTACAAGGCAGGATCCTGTATATTGGCCTTTAGTTGGCATCAAGTCTCGTTTATTCCTAGATTATGTTTACTACCGACCGGAAGGAATTACTTCAGTGCTCTCGAAAATGGAGAAAACTGCTTTTAATCGCAAGATCATTCAATATCTCGAGGATAAACAGCTTATCCACGATCGCCAATATGGTTTTCGTTCTGGAAGATCGATGGAAGTTACCTTGGTCTGGAACTCTTGCTCGTATAAATATAATGAAGGTCAAGTTCTTGCGCTTGATATTGCAAAAACCTTTTCCAGTGTTGGGTATGAATTTCTCCTTTTTAAGCTAACTGCCATTGGCCTTAATGCTAGCCTTATTCGATGGATTGAGAGTCTCCTGTATGAACGCACTATACGAGTAATATTAGATAGCGTTATCTTTTCCTCGTCCTTCCCAAACGGTTCCCATAGTTGTGTTCAGTGTTCTATCTTATCTACTATTTAGTTATTACACTATGGAACAATTTGAGGATCAATTTCTGCAACAAGAATCCCATGTTACTTTTTCGATTCCTTGGAGGAGTCTACAGGAACTTTTTCATGAAGAAACACACCCATCACATCTGCTTTTTTGCCATGAGCTGTCAAACTTCATAAGTGAATTACGACGGTTTCAATATTTTCTCTCGAAAACGGTGCATTCCGATCTTCATGTCTGAGGATCAATTAGAGAGGATTCTCTCAAAATTAGTTTTGTACCTCGGGTCGAGTTCTTATCTTGTCTTTTTACTATGAATTCCGGCAATTATATATGGATTCCATACTTCGAGAATCCCGAATATGGTGGAAGAGTTGAGGAAAGTTTTATACCGTGGTATGCAAAAATTGTCAACCCCAAAAAAGAGTTTGGGGTTGCGAATTAGTGTTTTTTTTCTAAATGCAGAGAGTTATCCAGATTGCTGACCTCGGATATCAACTTAATGCTGGAATAGGGCAGAAACAATGGATCACAGTTCAACACTGCTAAAATGGCCATTATCTCATTTAGTCTTTTGTAGTGCTCGGTTTTGTTCCTTAGATGTTGTCGTTCTACTTCAACAAGGGCACTACAGCCCATTTCAGCCTTGGCCTCCTGAATTTCAGGTTCCTTAACATTTTTCACTACTTATTGTGAAAGGATTGTTAGTCCTTCGCACAACCCTCTGTCTACGAATTTTTCACTTTCGTTGATTGAGGCGACCAAGATGTACTATGTATGTAGGCAGCGTTCTGAAATTATGCATCGATTGGGATTCGAACTCACGACCTTCGCATTGTAGGCCAACACGCTACCCACTAGACTACACCCTAGTTAGATGTTGCCCTTGACGCCTCCAAACACCTAGGTATTCTTCGCTAATACGAAAAATATTTTACGACCCACGACTTAGCCACAATCTACAAGGCCTACATTTGATCTAATTTAGAGTATGATTCGCATGTATGGGCTGAGCCACCAAAAACACACCTTGCGTTGCTCATTCGATCGAGCAAAAACATGTGTTCCGACTGATTGCGATGAAACTGTTGCAGCTTCTGTTAAATTGCCTGAGCTTTACAGAAATGTTGGAGTGCTCAGCATTTACTATCGCTATTTCCATTGTAAAAGCTGTTCAGAATTAAGCGCACTAATTCCACCACTTAAGACTTTTCTCCCTCATACTCATTAAGCTAGACGCACGCATCACTACAACATCAAACTTTTATCTTCCAGTTTAGTGAAATTTGGAAACATAACCATTTAATGCATATTTTATTTATTCACAGTTTCCCATATATTTCTCTCTGATTTTCTTATTTGAATTCAAATTACAGTTGAGAAAATCGATTTTTCTTTTTCCTCTTACTTCTTCTGGTAATATAGGGCTTCGTTGATATTTCCATCATACTCGCTCCGCGGCAGCTTTTTTACGCATTTCCAAGTGAGTTTGAATTTTGCTGGATCATGTAGTATTGTTCATCTCAAGGGGTTCTTTGGCTCTTTATACCAAATGTTATCCTTGTTGCTTTGTGTGCAGGAATAAATCGTAAGCGACAACTTACAGCTGGAGTTCAAGATGTTTGAACACATGAACGCGTACTGTATAAAATCCTGTTGGAGTCAGGAGTCCCACCAAAACTGTTTCGGCTCACAAGAATGACAATGACTGAGTCTTTGTCACAAGAGTAGAAAATGATCTGACTTCCAATTTTAAAACAGACATCGGCCTTAAACAACACTATGTTTCAAATCCACACAACTCGTAGCATATGCCGACGACATAGATATCCTTGCAAGATCTCTGGAGTGTACTAAGGAAGTATTTGTAAACCTTGACTTGGTAGTAAGGGAAGTTGGACTACGTATTAATGAAAACAAAACAAAAATTATGACGCAAAGTAGGAAAAAGACGCCAATCAGACAAAATATTACAGTAGGAGACTATAACCTAGAAAATATTGAAAATCTTATAATCCTAGAGGCGAACCTGTCGAAGGATGGAAGCGAACCCATCGAAATCAAAAGAAGGATAATGATGGCAAACAAAACGTTTTATTCGGTACTTCCAATAATTAAAATCAAGGACGTGCACAGAAAAACAAAACTTAAGCTATATAAAACGATCGGAAAACCTGTGCTATGCTATGGCAGCGAAACGGGGACATTAACTCAGACGTCCGAAAAACCACTTAACGCCTTGGAAAAAAAGGTCCTCAGAAGAATCTTCGGACCTGTGCGGGAAGGCTCGATCTGGAGAATACGGTACAATAGAGAATTGTATGCCATCTTCGACAATCCAGAAGTATCAACCCTCATAAAATTTAGAAGTTACAGTGGACTGGTCATGTGAAGCGGATGGATCACGGAAGAATTCCCAAATGCACACTGAAAGGGAAAGTCAATGCACAAAGACCGGTCGAAAACCACGAAACCGCTGGGAGGATTCGATTGACGCAGACAGCAAATCTCTGCTAAGATTTTCAAACTGGCGGACGCGATCACTGAACCGAGATGAATAGAGGCAAAGCATTCAGGAGGCGAAGGTCCGATTTGGGCTGTAGCGCCATCGTAAGTTAGTAAGAACACATGGAAGAATTGGAGAAACCCTGTACGTTGTAACTTAGTTGGGTTCCGGGTCATTGGGATGTACCAGGACGCGAAATGGTGGACAGGCTACCAGGAATGGAACTGCCGCTGCCACCGTTGAGGAAACAGACAATGTTAGCATTACTTTGAGCGATTAAGACAATCTACGAAAACAAAGTGTGGGGAAGTGAAAATCTCTAACAGTTATGTAAGCAAACCATGTAACATCACGTGCTAGGGGGTGGGTTTGACAGAGGGAAATCAATAAAAATACTGAGAGTCGGCTGAAACTCGCTATGGATACTAGAAGGTATATCACGGGCCACTGTCTTAGAAAACATACCCGAAGACTTCACCTTAAACCGATGATATTTGCAGAGACTGCGTTGAAGAGAATGAGACCGTAGAGCATGCTCTGCGGTTGCCCATGCCTCCGAACAATTCAAAGACAAATTCTCGGAGAGTACTTCTTCGCCGAGCTGAATGATCTCCGATCCCTCGAAACGATGAAGCTTAATGATATGTAGGTTCACGTAGTAAATAAAAATATGGGGGAGTACAATGGTCCCATTGATGGCCTACGTAGATTCGTGTCCAACTCCTCCACAAGCCCAACCTAATCTATTCTTGTCGTTGTTTTCTAAGGGTATGTCCAATTCAACTCCATTTTCTCTTCTTAATTCTTTTCACTATGAGTTCATAATTCGTCAATTTATAGAGAGATCTATATTGCTGATGGTATTTAGCAAAATATTCTGTATATTATTCGTAGAGACTTGTTGATCAAAACTTGTAGCATAATGGATATTAACCAAGTGTCATTTACGTATATTATATTAGGGTTGATTTCCCACATGCGTTAAATACTCTGCGCTTTATTTTTCTCAACAACAAACATCTGAATGTTGCTCTGGCTTTATTGAATATGTTGTTTGCATCAGTTGCTGCATAGCCATTTCATTATTCCTCATAGATAGCAGAAGTGGTTTTGCGGAGGAGTAGACAAAACTTCGTCTTCAATGGCGCTACAGACCAAATCAGACTTTGACCTCCTGACCTTCTGGTTCCTTAACATTTTCATTATATATTGCGGAAAGGTTGTTAGTCCTTCGCACAACCTTCTACCAACGAGTTTTTCATTTTCGTACATTCTGGTTACCAAGGTATACCCAAGCAGGTAGTGTGCGGGAATTATTCGTTCACCGGGACTTAAACCCACGACCTTTGCATTGTGGAGCAACACGCTACCCACTAGGCCACACCCTTCGCTGGAGTGGACAAATACCATTCGCACAACCTAAGTCTTAAATTTGATGATATCTTCCCTAATCAAATAGACTTCCTTTATGATTTCATCCGCAGGCTTACTACATGGTGAAAAGTTATTGCTTTGACATCTCGTTCAAATCTATCCGCTATGAAAGGGAGAGGCGGGAAATTCGCCGAGCTGGCATATGCAGGACATCAAGCTCGCAGGATTTTCATTTTATGGTGCTTTACGCGAAAACAAACGCCATATTCATCTGTACAAACACTATCCAGGCGACAACTGAGACCCTGATTTCACTACAGTGAACATTTATATCATAATCGAGTTCTCTAATAGACCGCAAAGCCGTAAAATAGAATAATATCATTTCAAAAGGTCTTTCACAACATTCGACTGCAACCTTCGAACCCAAGTTCACGTGGTACTACGCGGTTGGGGAACATTTTTATGCTCTACGAAATAACGCTCGCCAAGGATACAGACATATTTATTGCCAATGAAACGCCTCGATTCCGATTTGTCCTCTTTCCATCTGTCTACAAAATAACTCTCAATTTTTTTATGATATTTTTAGCGAAAATTTCTATTCCTTCTACCACCTCCCATGCAAATGCTCTAATGTCAGAACGACTATAAAATTATGAAAACTTCAAACATTAAATTTAGTTCAAAACGCTTTCATACTCAGCTCAATTGAAAAGTTATAAATTTCCTCTACTCCTTCTACCAGCTCTTATTTAAAAGTTAGTATTTACTATTCGGCAGTATTAACTCCTTCTCAATTCTTTCAGAGTATCGCATAATTGGAAATTATGCACAATGATGATTCTGTGAAGTTTTTCATTCATTCCCTTTTTTCATTAGGATTGGACTAGAGCATTTTGATCCGATGTTAAGTTATTTCAAAATCATATCAATTTCCTGTTAAGACCCGCTATAAGTGCATAGGACAGAAACACTTCTACATATGGCGCGATCCTGAGCATTTTTAATTGTCGCCAGGACTTTTTAGTTCCTCTGGCTTCCTGATCAACTGCTCACTTCCATGTGCCACATGGTCGACCAACCCGACGTCTTCCTTGAGAATTATAATCCAGAACCTGTTTGGCGATGTTTCGCTCTGGTTTTCTCAAAGTGTGACCGAACCGGAACGGACAATAGTCCGAGAAGGTCGCAGTGCTCTCACATGGTCCCCAAATTATTAAAAAAGTGTGACGGATCCACGGCCACTTCTGGTTTTGAATCCCAATGCCTATTTTAGACTGTCCAGTTGTACTCCTAAGTTCGTTGTTGGAGATCACTCCTGGCCAGAATATTCCTAAAATGCATCAGAGGCATTGGCTCACAAAAGTTTGCAGTTTCTTGCTAAGTCGAACGGTAACTTTCCACGTAGTACAACCATATAAAAAAACAGATTTGACGCATGCGTCAAAAACTCGCAGCTTCGTGCGAAGGGACATCTCTCTTAACCTCCAGAAAAGGGAAAGGATACCGAAGGACTGATGAGCTTTATTTAGACGAGAATTATTATCATTTGCGGCTCCGCCGTCATTGCTGACAATGCTTCCGAGATAACAAAAATCCTCTTCCACATCTTGTTTATTAAGAAAAATCGGTGTGCTGAACCCATGTGCATGTACTTGGTTTTACGCACATTTATTTTTAGTCCCGCCTCTTTGCATTTAGAATGCAACGAGCGAACATTTGGCAGTCCGAACGCACGTCATCAGCATAATGAAGGTGACTTAAGATGTTAAATAGTCTCCATTGAAGACCATTATCTTCCCCACCTTCCAGTGCAGCTTTCAAGATGTCATTTATTACCACCAGAAACAGGACTGGTGATAATAGTCAGCCTGGTCTGACACCCGTTCGCACAGGAAAGCTCTTGAACAGCTCTCCTTTATGCAAGACGCGACACCTTGCATCCTCGTAGGATTCTTTAATAATAGCTATGACCTTATCTGGAATAACTCTCCTACGCAAAGCATTCCATATGTAATCTCGCTTAACGCTGTCGAAAGCCTTCTCGAAGTCTACAAATATGAGATGTAGTGGCGAACCCATTTCGGCTAACTGCTCCAATATTATCCGTAGGGTATTTATGTGGTCGGTACAAGACGACCCTTTTCGGAATCCAGCCTGCTAAACTTCGAGAGTGCTCTCCATGACATCACTAATCCTATTGAGAGCTACCTTACCAAAATTTTCGATACAGTAGTAGTAGACATACACCACGCCAATTGCCACAATCTCGAAGATCGCCCTTCTTCGGAATTTTCACAATGATGCCCTCCTCCATTCATTCGGATATCTTTCTTCATTCCACACCTCAGTAAAGAGTGGGAGGAGTACATCGGCTGTTTTTTCCGGGTCCGCTTTGAGGAGTTTGGTTGGTATGTGGTGCGTTCGTCGCCTATGTACCTATGCGGTATAGTCCGTCTATACCTGAAGCTTGCCTTCCCGGTATTGACCGAATGACGGAAACTATCTCTTCCTTATCTGGGAGATCGTCTCTAATAGAGGATTTTTGCGGTTGGATGTTTGGTAGTTGTTCTGTTTCTGGAATATCTTCCTCTGGCAAGATCCTTAAAATATCAGAGAAATATTCCTTCTATCGCCACAACTAGTGTTCACTCATATTAAGGAGAGTTCCGTTAACATCTCTCACCAGGTGGTTGACGGTGGAATTCCTGTTCATCAACTGTTTCATAATTTTGAATAGTGGACCCATATCCGCAAGGTAAGATGCAGATTTTGTGGTCGTCGAGTAACTGCTGTACACAATCTCAAGCAGGCAACCATAAAGTGGTGATCGCTCCCCACGTCGCACATCGAAGAGACATCTTCTCCATCGGCGACTTATAGCCAAATGGTCAATCTGGTTCTGGGAAACCCAAGATGTTTTATGATGACTCTTGTGTGGAAAAAGGGTCCCTCCGATGACCATTTGTTGAGTACTACTACACTCCACAAATAATTCGCCGTTTTCGGGTCTCTTAATCCAAGATCGTGACGCGTCGACCCAAGGGTAACCATGCCTCCCCATGACGTGTTCTAGTCCAGTGTCGTCAGAGCCAACCTGGGCGTTCATATCTCCTAAAATGATAATAATGTCACTTCACACACATGTCGTTGGTGTAAGGACGTCCGCCACGCTATTTTTGGCTTCACTTTCAGGACCAATATATGGATTGGTGTTTTCGTTCGGGGTTCGTTCTTCTCCTGATCCTGTCCATCGGATCTCGCTCAAGCCCAAGATTTGGATCTTATAGTGCTCCATTTCACGGTCGATCACAGCTCTTCTCCCGTCATTCAATGTTCAAACGTTCCAGAAACCAATCATAATCCGTAGAATCTATATCTATATCCGAGACGCTATCTCCGTTTCTTGTATCAGGTAAGTCTTAAGATCACGTGTGGTAAGCATGATCTAGTGAGTGTCAATTTGCCATTTTTAGTGCAAGCAGGTCTGGCTGTGGGTGATAGATTTTCAAAAATACTAAAAGCAGAGCTCTGCGAAATTCATCGCTAAAGAGAGCCCGTTTGTATTAGCCCAGATCAAGTCTTTTAGGCTTTTTAGGTTGGATTTAATAGAAATAATATTTAGAAATTGATCCCGACCTCCCGGGGTGAGCATCCCTAGCTTCTTCCCCCTCCATGATAGTCCCTGTCGACAGAGATTTCACTCGGAAATTCGGATGTATTTAAAAATTTATACACTGCTTCATTTTTGCATTACAAACTTGTGCACAAAATCTTACCACAATAAGCGTTGCTCCGTCAAGGGGAGAGGGTGCTCTGAAAATTTCGTAGAAGGAGCTGCTGCTCTTAGTTTCGCCACTGCTACTGAGATGTATCTTTGAGATACATATGCCAAATCCAAATAAACATGCATGTGCAAAACATTTCATTTCTATGTTTTTGAACTAATTATGAAATAAAACACAATTCGTAATGAATAACAAAAAAATTGATTATCGGTATCACGCAGCAAATACATTTAAATGGTTTATTCTCAGGGAAAGGAACACGAATTTGTTCATTACATTTAAGTCTGTTTATTGTATACACATTTGTATTGCGATTTGAATTTTCCTGAGCATGATTAGAAAGCATCGAAAATTCAAAAATTAATGTATGTATATTTGTATTAAATACGTAATGTTTTTCTATAACAAATCTCAGTAGGATGTGCTGGAGTTTTACGTTAAGACGTATTGGAGCATGAGAAATATTCAAAAAAAAATTAAAATCTGTTTCTGATACAAAACTTACCAATGATGAAATACAGAACATAAGCATGTTCATAGAAATAAAATTTTCTGAATTATAGCAAATCACACTTGAAAAAGTGTTTGTAAGACACGCACACTAGTATTAGAGCTAAAACAGGTGAAATTTCGCTGATTTTTTTCCAGTTCTTGCCCCACTCCTTGATTATCTAGAATATTTTTATCGTAATCTACGCAAAAACATAATGAGACTAAAAAAAACATCGTGATCGCAGGGTTTTGCTAATCAGACCTTTTCCGATCTAATCCGACCGGACTATACATAAACCAGTTTTCCCAATACGTATCAATTTTCTGAAGTTAAAATGCTCATATGGTAACGAATGGCTTAATAGTAACTCATATTGTAAACTTTACAACTTTTACAATATTAGTGATGAGCAAATCCGGGCAAATATGTAAATCCACTGGTTTTTGATCAAAAGGGCTTAAGTCATCATTGTTACGAAAATAAGATTTTTATGTTTTCTTGATCAAAAAATTCTGCTCTTTTTCATTGGTATAAACGGCTAAAGTCTCGGAGTCTAAGCTGATTTGAAGGGAGGGCACGAGTCACATTTTCTGTGCAACATTGATTAATATAAAAGGCTTACGTGACACTCTGATGAAACACATTTCCTGACTTAAGCCATTTTGACCAAACACCTGTGAATTATTAATTTTATTTCATATTTATTAATTACTATTACTGTTAATTTAGTTTTTCTTTAATATAACACAAATACCTAATTTTCAAATTAGTTTTACATATTTAAATTGGAATTGCTATATATGGACCGCCAAGCCCCAAGCTTGCATAAATTTCATTGCAAAGTTTTATCAAAAATCGAATCGTTTTATAAATACTTTTCCTTTTGAACTTATTTTAATAAATGTTCCAGTTGTGTTCTTCTTCGATTGCACAAAAGCCGAAATCGGAATTGGCCTCCTAGCATTCAAGTTCCTTAGCTTTCATTTGCTATTGTGGAAGGATGGTTAGACGATTTTAAACTCACGAATTTCGCATTGTCGACCAACACGCTACCCACGAGGCTATACTAAGCCAAAAGAAGTGTTTCCGTTTGATGAAATTGTTTAACAAAATATCTTGTGGAATTTCAATAATGTGGCAGGATGAGAAACCCTTATCAAATGAATATAGGAGACAGTGAATGCTACATTGCACTCTTAATTATTAATATTGGCAGTGAAATAGAACCTCAAGCAGCCAAGACAGCTTTCAGATTTGTTTCTAAAATTATCCGAAAAAAAAATCACGAACAAATTCTTAGAATTTGACCCAACAAACTCCAAATGACGTATTTTGCTAAATCAATAAAATACTATAATACCCACCTTACAAAAGCAGATGTTCATAAAAATTCTCTTACTTATGTTAATTTTTCGAATTTACTAAAGAATAGCGTTAAATATAGTGTGAAAAAAATTATTAAGTGAGTATTTCTTTCATTTCAGTTGAATATCTTATTTAATTAAATCGCGTATAAGATTCATGTAGATTGAATCATTATGTATGCAAAATGAAAGTATTCTAAGCAGCAACACGTTTCAATCGGTACTACACGTGACCTTAAGATTAGCATCAATTGAGCCATTAACATGTGCGTTTATACTCGAAAATAAAAAAATGTTGCCATTTATTTTGAATTAAAAATTAAGTCAAGAGTATCAGAAGTCAATGGACATAAAAATCTTCAACCTCAATGCCTTCTAATTCGAAACAGTGCTAAATGTTATGTAAATGAAGAGAATTTAAAGACCCGTTTGTGACGTTAATATACATTTATCAGATTTTTCGTTCCAACAAGAATTATAAGTTTTACATTCTGGTGTTTGTCTGGCAATAAATTTAAAAAAAAACTAGATGCGACCTCGGTTAATACATACCCTGGATTTATTCATTTACTTGATTTTCGCAACATTTTATTTTTTACTATTGTTGATTTGATAAGTGCAACTTTACAAAAAATTTATCTCGATTAGTACAACTTTTCTTTTGTGTTTCTATACTCTAGATAAAATCAAATATTGCTCGTACAGAGTTGCCAAGGGTTCAGAAATATTTGTTGTCGCTCAAAAACCTCGATTTCGAGTGACCGTCTGTCTGTCTGTCTACAATATAAATTTCGAACGCTTTGACCAAATATACTGAAATTGGTCTTATGTCATTTTCAGCAATAAAATAACTTTAAGTTCATGAACGGGCCGCATTCCCCACTCCTTCTACACCCTCCCATAGAAATTTCAAGTAATTTCGAAATTTTAAGAAATTGATTTTTCTTCGAAACAATTGAAGCTATCGTTTTAAAAATGAGGTCATAGTACAGTAATGCAAATGTCATTAACATCACAAAATATTGATCTGATCCCCTCCCAAACAAGTGCACAATTTCCAAAAATGCATTTAATCGGTTTCCATTACAACTAGCACATCTCAATGAATAAATTTTTTCCAGAATTATTTTTATTATAATTGCAACTAATTTAAAAAAAAAATATCAACTTCAACTCACCCTTTCTCCCTCCCTCTCCCCCCCCCCCCCCTCCACACGATTTTCCCGAAATTTCAAATAAATTATTTTCCTTCAAATCCGTCAAAGCTATAAGCTTTAAATTTTCAGAAAAGCATACTATTGCAAATATCATTAATTTCGAAAAATTTAGTTTTGATTCGAACACTTCTTCTACCCCTCCCATACAAATGCACAATTTTGGTAAATACATTTAATCGATTTTCATTGAAACTAGAAAAAGAAGAAAATTAACATTTTGCCAGAAATTGTCGCTTAATAATTGCGATAAATGCTAAAAAGACATCAACTTCGCTTTACTCTTTCTACCTCCTCCCACGCAAATTTTTGTACTGGAAATTCAAGAAAAGAATTTCTCCTTCGATCATATCAGAACTATCGACTTTAAAACTGTAACAAAGCAATTTGATTAGGATGTTGAAAAGCAGATTTAAAATCATCCAAAACCTCTCACTTTCTCTACCACCTCTCATACGAATGCCATAAATTTAAACAAAAATCGTTCAATTTCCTCGAAAATTATGAAAGCTATAAACTTTAAATCCAGCATGAAACATTTTGCATACCACGTTCGGTGTCATATACAAAAACGACAGACCGTCTCCCTCTGCATCTACCACCTCACATACAAAAATCTTTATTCTTCTTTATTCCGGTACATTAAACTCTTTCCCATTTCATCTAGATTATCGTACTATTGAGCTTTACGCCCAATCATAATTCTGGGAATACCTTAGTCCTCTCAATCTACGAAAATGACAAATGCGTATAAAGAGAGGAGGCCAAGATCCGATTTGGGCTGTTATGCCATTGTAGAAGAAGTACTGTCCCAGTATTTCGAGTGCATGTCGAGTTTCTAACTCAATAAGCAATTGCTGGAATGTATTAATGTTTCATCAAGACCAGCTACCTATCATTGAATATAATTTGAATTTAAATCGTATGCGAATGAAAGTCGTTGCATTAATTTCACGTTTATTTCATGAAATTTGACCAGACAACACTGGAAATATAGTGAGAAAAATTATAAATGGATTATCGATAAGACACGATGAAATGAATTCAAATCATCCATATGCAGAATAAATCAAATCTTTGATTTTCATTTTTGATATCAGACTTTTTTGACGTCGTTGTTGCAGCTACTTCGGTTATTGTAACTGCAATAGATTCTATTAGTTGCGTTTACTGAGGTCGTACTGTTTATACTCTGGATGGAATCTGAGAGTATTATAAGTTTGCTCTAAAGTGTGTTACGCCAAAAAAATGCTCGCACGGAGGCACTAAGCGTTGTTGTCGCTCAAGAATCTCAAAACCGGATGTCCGTCTGTCCGTATGTGCGCTCTCTGGCTTGAAAACGCATTGAGCTAGAAAGTTCAACTTTCGTGCACGTCGTTTTTGACAAAAAATCTCTCTACCACTTCCCATACAAAATGACACGATTTCCCAATTTCATTATAAACGGATTTGCTCACAAAGTACAAAATCTATTGATCTGAAATTTAAAATATATTACTTTTAGGATGACTTCAATCTACAGTATACACATTGTCTGTGCCCTGCTCCTCTTTCCACCACCTCCCATACAAACTGTATTTTTCAAGAAATGGTCTAAGCCAATTTACTCAGTGTGTATTAAATTCATTGAGCTGAAATTTTGCATTAAATATTTATTTATTTATTAATAAGATTAAAAAAAATTAGACGATTAGCTGTACCCCTTCTACCCCCTGCCATACAAGATGACACATTTTCGCAATTCAACAATAAACGGAATTGCTCGAAAAGTATTAAAGCTATTGATCTAAAATTTTGAATATTTTACTTCTATGATGATTTCAATTTACTGTATAAAAATTATTTGAGTTCTTTCCTCGCTTCCACCACATCCCATACAAACTGCACTTTTTCATAAAATATTTTAAACAAATTTATTCAGTAAATAAATAATAAATAAATATTTATTTAGAATTATTAGTAAGACCCTAAAAAAAATTAGACGATTAGCTCACTCCTTCCACCCATACAATCTGACAAAATTATACAACTTTACGAAAAGTAGATTTTCATGAAAACTATGTATGCTACTGCAATTTAAAACATGTCAAAAGCATAATGTTACTTTATTATTTCAATAAGTATTGTGATCGACTTGAAAAAAAAAATTTGCTACCCTGAAATTTAGTTTTTTCGCGTTTCATGACTAAAATAGCCTAAAAATGCAAAAAACAAATCCGTCTGTCTGTACGCTGTCCGCGTCCCAAGATCCTTCACGATAGAAAGTTCATTTTTGGAAGGATGTAGGTAGTTGCGGATCTCAGGCGGACACCCATTTTGTGGGGTGTAAGGATTCAGGAGGAGGCGGAGGAGCACTTAAACCGAAAACTAAGAACTCAAACATGGTTACAGCTAAAAATTGATAAATACATATAAAAGGATTTGTGGGACAACTTTCAAAATTAATTTAATTTTTTTATCCATTGGGGTGCAAAAAGGGGGGGCGGGCTAAAAACCAATTGTCGGCCGTTTTTTTTTTTTTCAAATGATTATATCTTCGAAATTACTTAGCATAAAAAATTTATATTTTTAGACCACCAAGGTGGTATATAGATCCACTGGAATCAGATTACATAGAGGCTAAATATTGTAAGGGGAAGGGTAAGGGTGGTTGCAAAGATATACACTTAAAAATCAATATCTCGGCTATTTGTTGAGCTATGTAATTGAAACTTAGTAATTGTAGGGGGGGGAGGTGGTAAGCAAAAATGTCGAAAATTTTGAGAGATTTTTTTAGGGCTCTGGTAAGAGATACCATGTGGATACATCTATTTATTGTACATACAGAAAAAATATACTGCCAACAAGTCGGGTGAAACTTTATTATTCTTGGGACAAGTTGCGGATGAGTGGAAAGTCAATATGCAGATTAGAGTGGTTAGGGAAGGCTAAGTGAAAGGGAGTTCTTGGGCAGGGCTGTTGTCAATTTAACAATATTTCATTCGTTTCTGCAAGTTTGGGTTCTTATGAGGGGTGGAGGAGGGGTAATACCATGGGTGGGTGGATCTTAATAGCTTTTTAATAAATTGCTTGAATCACGTCCAATATTCTCTGTACAGAATGTGTTTCATAGACGAAGTTGCATAGAATTTTCACAAAATTCGAAACCAAACATTTGTATGGGAGGGGGTAGAGGAGGTAGGGGAATCGTAAGACTTGTGATGCAATTTTCTTCCTTTTCTGTTGTAAGATGTTCGTACAAAATGTCAATTTCGTAGCTTTTAATTTGTTGATTATTAGTTGATTTAATGAATTTGGTCGAAATCATACTTTTGTATGGGAGGGGGTAGAAGGGCAAGCGCGATTTCAAAACTTTTAACGTTATTTCATTTCAATTATTTTTGTAAGTTTTTATGCAAAATTGCAAATTGATAGCTTTTAATAGTTAGGTGATAATTGATTTCTTAAAAATGGTCGAAAAAATAATTTTGTATGGGAGGGGGTAGAAGTTTTAAAGGTTTTCGACCGAAATATTAACTATATTTCGTACATTTAAGGATTTTTTTTAAATGCATTTCGCAAATTTTCAAGTTTCTACCTTAAAATTTCACTCAAAAATTTTCAGTTTATGGGATTTTTTCAATTCTCATGAAACAACTTGTGCACGTTAGACCGGGGGGGGTCGGTTTATAACAATTATGGATCAAGTTATTATTATTTTTGTATGTACATCAAATAGAGGCATTCACATGCAAAATTTAAACTTTGTATCTTTCACCAGAGCCCTAAAAAAATCACTCAAAATTTTCGACATTTTTGCTTATCACCTCCCTCCCCTTACACCTCTCAACTTAAAATGTTTACCAAAATTAAATATTATCTAGTTCTACAATCTGATTTGATATCTGTACTCTTTTTTGAGATATAAGGATTTGTAATTTTGAAAAGTGCGCCATTTTTGAAATGCTCCCCATTTCCCCCCACTACTATTATTTCAACATCTTATATTTTTGTTGTATTTTCCTAGTATAGTTTAATATATGTTTCAAGTTTCAATTACATAGCTTAAGAGATAGTTGAGATATGAATTTTTTACGATAAGTAATTTCGAAGATATAATCATTTGAAAAAACAATTCGGCCGACAATTTGTTTTTAGCCCCCCCTTTTCGGACGCCAATGGATAAAAAAAAATAAATTATTTTTAAAGTTTGTCCAACAACCTTCTCTATATCTCTACTAATTTTCAACTTTCTATCTGCATTCGTGAGGGAGATATTAGCAAGTGTAGTTTTCGACTTTTTCCCTCCCCCCGCCTCCCCCTTCCTCCTAACACCCCCCAAAATTTAGAAAATAAATCTCATTTACCCAATCAACAATCCACCCAAAAATGAACATTCTACCTTTAACGGTCTCGGAGATATGAGTCCATATGTACGGCGTACGGCGGGACGGATTTTTTTTTTGCATTTTTAGGCTAATTTAGTCATGAAACGGGAAAAAAAATTTCAGAGTAGCAATTTTTTTTTTCTTGTATCGATCACAATACTTTATTATTAGAATAATAAAGTAAAATTGTCTGTGTCCTGCTCCTTCTTCCACCACCTCCTATATCAACTGCACTTTTCATGAAATGCTCTAAGCCAATTTACTCAGTGCGTATTAAATTTATTGAGCTGAAATTTTGCATTAAAAAATAAATATTTAATGCAAAATTTATTAATAAGATTAAAAAAATTAGACGATTTGCCTTACCCCTTCTACCCCCTGCTATACAAAATGACTCAATTTCGCAATTCAACAATAAACGGATTTGCTTGAAAAGTATTAAGGCCGTTGATCTGAAATTTTGAATATTTTACTGTTATGATAATTTCAATATACTGTATAAAAATTATTTGAGTTCTTTCCTCGCTTCCACCACATCCCATACAAACTGCACTTTTTCATAAAATACTCTAAACAAATTTACTCAGTACGTATACAAATTATCAAGCTGAAATTGTACACTAAATATTTATTTAGAATTATTAGTAAGACCAAAAAAAAATAAGGCGATTATCTCAATTCTTCTACCACCTCCCATACAATCTGACAGAATTACACAACTTTACAAAAATTAGATTTTCATGAAAAGTATGTTTACTACTGATCTGCAATTTAAATCAAAAGCATAATGTTTATAGTTATTTCTGAAAAAGTCATTAAGAACTCGCCCCTCCTTCTACCACCTCCCGTACAAACTGCGCAATTTCACTAAATCCAATACACTAATTGAGTACCTATTCAATTTTTTTTATTCTAAATTTTGTATAAAACATTTTGATAGCAACTTTACCGTTATGTGGAAAAATTAGTTCAATGTCATCTCCCCCTTTACCACTTCCCCTATAAAATTTCTTAAAATCAAAAAAAAATTCTAAAGTATCTATCTAGAGTATCTTTACGCCCAATCGTAGTCCTGTTATGTTTCAATTTAAGCTTTGAATTTCATCATTTTAAATACTAGGCTAACTAAATTTAAAAGGCAACTTAAATTGAAGTACATATTTTGTACGCTAAACAACTACTACAGAAAATTATTCATTCAACCAAACTCGTTATTAACACTGAATTCGCGCAGTCAAGGACCGTCAACTCAAGCCAAAAGTGGGCCACAATAAGCCCATAACATATTCCGAACTCAGCTCAAACTTCTTCAGAATGCCAGATTTTGATCATGAGAAGTCACCATATCTGGCGTGTCCAAAAGTGTCGGTTACTACCGTTTTTAAGTGCATTGCCTTCACGTCTTACGCTCTCATTTTTGTGCAAGATCAAAATCCACGCAAAAAAATTCTTACCTCTAATTATACCATAAAAAGTGAATATTATAAAGTCGATTCGCGGAAAAAAAAACTGCTTATTTGAAAGTTGCCGAACCCAATTTATGGCAGGCCAAATCGATTTGACCGAATGAAATTCATCAGAGATACACTGGCTTGATCGCGAAGTATTTATTTTTTTTTGTCCACTTTTTTACTAAACGTTGGACAGGTAAGATCGTATGTTTCCGATTCAAAGACAGATTACTATAGATTATTGCCTTACAGCCGAGTCAATCATTGCGCAAAATGAGCACAGATCACGAATGATGCAATTGATCGCGATATTGGCAATCGATTCGCGCGGGACAAAATGAAAGAGGAAAAGCAATTCGATCGTGCATATCGGATTTTTCATCGTTCCAAACAGGTGAAATACGTAGCTTTTTTGTCGTAATTATCGATAAAGTTGAATCTCGGATTGTCGTGTTTTTTTCGGGGATCGGCATAATGTAGTTTCGATTTCATTATAATTGCAAATTTCTTCCTCATGTAAGCAGTAACTCGATGATTTTTTTTCTCTGATAAATTTCTCTTGAAAGATCGAATCTAAAGTAGAAAGTATGACGAGGTGTTATTTCGGTGCAATGATCTTTATTTGTTGATAAACAAATCGTCAAAATTTTACGAAAAAAAATCCCCTGAAGTTCATGTGGTTTGAATATAAAAACCTGTAATTGTGTTCTTTCGACATAGTTGACCTTTCAAAAACAATCGAGAATTTTATTTATCCTCAGAAATGATATTAATGATGTTGGGTTTTTGCTATTTAAATATTTATTTATTTAAATGGGAAACGAGTTATGCAGGTCATATTGCTAAAGTTCTCATGTGGTATAAGAAATGATAATTTTGCTCCGTACTTTCTATTATATTTTTATCGATAACGTTTATAACTTGCGGATACACCCTGTAATGCACAGTGAATATGAATATTTTAAGCCGATTTAAATTTTCGCTTTCGATACCAAATACGAAACCAGTGATCCCAGATATTAATGATGCAACGAATATTCCTTTTCCGAATACGAATATAAATACGAATAACTCCTACTCGGTAGATCAACCGGAACTTCCTATGAAGCGTTGAAGTCTCCTGGCTTCCGCATTTGCCAAATTACCGAGACTATCGGAGAAGTGTGCGCTTAGGTGGCATCTCCTTCTAGAGAGAGCATGGCAAGTCATAACATATGAAGAATCAACTCCTCCTCTTCCCATATTCGCAGCTCCTGCCAAAATCATTAAAAGAAAGGCCAAGCGCTTGAGCATGTGTCCTGTAAATACTCCTTCTACTGAGGTAATCATCTACCTCGATGATTTTTTTTTCTTTTCAAATATGGAGCGAGGCGTTGTTATTTTGGGGCAATGATCTTGGAGCGAGGTGTTGTTATTTTGGTGCAATGATCTTTATTTATTGGTAAACAAATCGGCGAAATTTTTGATTTTCGAAAGAAAATCCTCTAAAGATTAGATTGTTTGAATTTAAAAACCTGTAATTGTGTTCTTTCGACATAGTTGACCTTTCGAAAACATTATTTATTCGCAGAAATGATATTAATGATGTTGAGTTGTTGATGTGTAAATATTTATTTATTTAAATGGAAAACGAGTAACGCAGCTGATATTGCAAAAGTTCTTATGTGGTATAAAGTAATGACAATTTCGCTTCGTACTTTCTACTATTGTTTTTATCGATAACGTTTATAACTTGGAGGTACACCCTGTAATACACAGTGAGTACGAATATTTTAATCCGTTTTAAATTTTCGATGCTGAATACAAAACTAGTGACCCCAGATATCGGTGATGCATTACTTTTATATTACTTTTCCGAATATGAATATGAACACAAAAGTCAAGGCCATTATTCGCTGAATGTATAATTTCATTATAAATGAGAAAAGGTTATTGTTTTGCTTTATTTAGACAATAATTAAACATAAAAACACGTTTTTGAGACTTTTCGCTATCTGTCTGTCTGAATGTACGGATTTAGCTCAAAAACGGCAGAATCGATTCTAATGAAACTTTCAGAGTTTGTTGGGTTCGCTTGGAACCATAATCTGCTTTTATATCAATACCCCCACGCCTTCTACCACCCCCGATACAAATATCACAATTTCACCACAAGAAATTATATTTTTGCACTCTTGATGAAAAATACTCTCATTATAAGTTTGCTCTAAAATTGTAACGCCAAGATATAATGCTCGCACAAAGCCGCCCAGGGTGTAGAAATATTTGTTGTCGCTCAAAAATCTCAAAACTGGATGTCCGTTCACTCTCTAGCTTGAGAACGCGTTTAGCTAGAAAGTTTAAATTTTGTACACGTCGTTTTTTGCAAAAAAAAGTAAGGTCAACTTCGTGAACCGGGCAAATCGCTCCACCCCTTCTCCCCCCTTCCATACCAAATCACTCATTTTTAATCATTTACATTAATCAAATTTCTTGGAAACGAAGAAAGCTAATAATTTGAAATTTGGACTAAATTATTTTTATCATAAATTTATGTTTGGTATTAAAATTATTTGAATCCCCCACTCCTTCTAACACCTTCCAAATAAACTGCACTTTTTCATGCAACTTTCTATACCGGTTTTCTTGGAACATATAAAATTGATCGAGCTGAAATTTTGTACTAAATACGGAATTAGCATTATCATTAAGACAAAAAAAAATTAATTGATTAGCTTTACTGCTTCTACCCCCTCCTATACAATATGACACAGTTTCATGGCTTCACAAAAAATCGATTTTCTTGAAAAGTATAAACGTTACTAGTCTGAAATTCAAGGCATGTCAATTTTATAATATTCGTAGTTTATCTGAAAAAATCACTAAAATCTTCTCACTCCTTCTGCCACCTCCCATAAAAACTGCACAATTTCGCTAAATATACACTAATTTTTTTAGTTCCTATTTATTATAATTTTTGGAGGTTTCATTTTGCTTAAAACATTTTTATAGCTACTTTAGTATGATGGAAAAAATTAGTTCAATGCTATCTCTTCAACCACTCCACATACAAAATTTCTATTTCATCTAGAGTATCGCAAGATTTTGCTTTACGTGCGATCGTAGCCCAGTTATGTTTATAATCTAGATGAAATCTGAGAGCATTATAAGTTTGCTCTAAAGTTTGTAACGCTAAGAAATAAAGCTCGAAGAAAATAATTAATAATACAGAAGTTCATATCAATCAATCAAACTCCTGCTAAGACCCCTACAGGGGTATCGGGCAGAAACAATTCTCTTCCACAAGGCGCAATCTTGAGCATCGGCCCTTTTGTTGCCAGGACTTGTTTATTCCTCTCGCTTCCTGCTCAACTGCTCGCTTCTATGTGCTACATGGTCGAACAACCTGACGTCTTTCTTGAGGATTATAATCCAGAGCCTGTTTGGCGATGTTTGGTGTGGCCGATCCACTGCCACTTCCACCTTTGAATCTCAATACCTAATTTAATCTGTCCAGTTGTATTCCAAAGTTCGTCGTTGGAGATCACTTCCGGTCAGAATGTTCCTAAAATGCGTCGCAGGCATTAGTTCGCGAAAGTTTGTAGTTTCTTGGTAAGTCGAACGGTCACTTTCCACGTAGTACAACCATATACGGATTTTACGCATGCGTCAAAAACTCGTAGCTTCGTGCGAAGAGAGATCTCTCTTAACCTCCAAAAAGGGGAAAGATACCGAAGACCTGACGAGCTTTATTTAGACGAGCCTCAATATTCTTTTTGGCTCCGCCGTCTATGCTGACAATGCTTCCGAGACAACAAAAATCTTGCGGCTATTCCACATCTTGTCTGTTAAGAACAATCTGTGTGCTTGCGTTCGAACCCATGTGCATGTACTTGGTTTCTCGCACATTTATTTTCAGTCCCCCCTTTTTGCATTTAGAATGCAACGAGCGAACATTTGACTCTAAGTCTGAACGGTTATGTGCAAGCAAACACACGCCATCAACATAATCAAGGTGGCTTAAGATTTTAAACAATCTCTATTGAAGACCTTTACCTTCCCCACCTTCGAGTGCAGCTTTCAAAATGTCAGTTATTACCACCAGAAACAGGGCTGGTGATAATATGCAGCCTTGTCTGACACCAGTTCGCATAGGAAAGCTCTCAGACAGCTCTCCTCTATGCAAGACGCGACACCTTCCTTTTTTGAAGGATTCTTTAATCATAGCTATGACCTTATCTGGAATACCTCTCCTACGCAAAGCATTCCATATGTAATCTCGCTTAACGCTGTCGAAAACCTTCTCGAAGTCCACAAACATGAGATGTAGTGTCGAACCCATTTCGGCTGACTGCTTCAATATCCCAATAACCCTTTGCGGAATCCATCCTGATAAACTTCGAGAGTGCTCTCCACAACATCACTAATCCTGTTGAGAATTACTTTAGCCATGATTTTTGATACGGCAGTAAGTAGACATACATATACCAAGCCAATTGCGACAAACCCGAAGGTCGCCCTCCTTCGGAATTTTCACAATAACACCCTCCTTCCATTCAGCCGGATATCTTCCATCATTCCACACCTCAGTAAAGAGTGGGAGGAGCATATCGGCTGTTATTTCCGAGTTCGCTTTAAGGAGTTCGGTTGGCAGTCCGTCTATACTTGCGGCTTTCCTTCCCGTCATTGATCGAATGGCGAAAACTATCTCTTCCTTATCTGGAGGATCGTCTCTAATAGAGGATTGTTGCGGTTGGATGTTTGGTAGTTGTTCTGTTTCCGGAATATGGTATCTTCCTCTGACAAGATGTTTAAAATATTCCTTCCATCGCCGCAACTTGTGTTCACTCATATTAAGGAGAGTTCCGTTGACATCTCTCACCAGGTGGTTGGCGGTGAAATTTCTGTTCGTCAACTGTTTCATGATTTTAAATAGTGAACCCACATCCCCAAGATGAGCCGCAGACATTGACATCGGGTTGAGAGACGATTACCAATTTGCCTTTTTTTCCGATCGCCAACCTTGTCCCATATGTCATACGACATCCAGGGTTTCTCACCGCTTTGCACATATCCAACAGATTCTTCAGCACTAGTTAGAAAAGTGGTTCTGGTTGCCTCCGAACTGGCGTCTAGTATGCATATTTCATATTCGCCCAATGTGGATGACTTTTTGCGTAGAATGGTGGTGTACTCGGGTTTTTTGTTGGGATCTCTGAGTTTGGCCACATTAAGCTTGCGCTTCATTTGAAGAATTTGTGGTCATCGGATAGCTGCTGTACACAATCTCAAGCAAGCAACCATCAAGTGGTGATCGCTCCCCACGTCAGCTCCACGTTTCGCTCGGACATGAAGCAGACATCTTCTCCATCGGCGACTTATAGCCAAATGGTCGATTTGGTTCTGAGTAACACCATCAGGGAAACCCAAGATGTTTTATGATGAATTTTGTGTGGAAAAAGGGTCCCTCCGATGAACATTTGCCGAGTACTAACATACAAAACTCAACAAATAATTCGCCGTTTTCGGGTCTCTTAATCCAAGGTCGTGACGCGTCGACCCAAGGGTCACCATTCCTCCTCATGACGTATTCTAGTCAATGTTTCAGCGCCAACCTGGGCGTTCATACCTCCTGCGATGATAATAATATCACCTCTTGGAACACGTTCGAAGGTGGCACTCAGTTAGCTATAAAACTCATCTTTGTCACCAGGTGAAGCGGTATTAGTTGATGCAGTCCGTATCCGAGGCGCTGTATCCGTTTCTCGTATCAGTTAGGCTTTAAGATCACGGGTGATAAGCCCATGATCCAGAGAATGTCCCGCAATGCGAACAACATCGAAAAATACAATGACATCTCAGGAAATAAACAGACCATCTTTTAGCAGTGTTGCCAGGAATATACCCACGGCAATGAAGGGGGTAAATTTTGCACCTAACTCTAGTGACGACTTATTCTCGCCTGAAGTTCTAGTACAAATATCTACGGAGCTAATCAGTAGACTCGCTACATGTAAGACTAAGAAAGATCAATTTAACGTCATAATTAATTTAGCAACCAGATTTTTATATGGATAGCTTAAGTAGTATTCAGATTATTCTTTGGAATGCTCAGAGCATCCGCAATAAGTTTATTGAAACATTTGACTTCATTGTATCCCAAAATACAGACATATTTGTTATTACGGAAACTTGGCTTCACTCTAATGATAAATTATACCATCCGAATTACCATATTTATAGAAATGATAGAATAGGAACAGGCGGTGGAGTAGCCATATGTATTAAAAAATCTATAAAGCACACACAACTTCCTATTCCCATGACGAAAATTATACAAACAATAGCAATTAAAGTTGATGAAATTAATACTACGATTATTGCAGCCTATTTTCCTGGTTCCAAGCTCAACGCGATTAAACATAAGCTTTTTGAAAAAGACCTCGAGCACCTTGTTAGTTCTCAACAAGGGTATATTTTATGCGTCGACCTAAATTCCAGACATAGGCTGTGGAACTGTGTAAAAGCAAATAAAGCTGGAAAAATTCTCTTCAACCTTATATGTAGAAGAAACATCTTTATTCACACCCCTTCAGGACCAACCTGCTATCCACCAAGAGGCAAAGAATCAACTCTCGATCTCGTTATCAGCAATGGAAGAGCAGATATTTCGCAGCCTATAACCACCTGCGCATTGTCTTCGCCTCATCATCAATCAGCATTCAACATCGCTTGAATGAAGTGCTATGTTTCAAAGAAACTAACTGGTCCTGATACCACGGAGTACTAAAGAAGCTTACCCCAATAGGTTCCCTAAACCTTGCTGACATTACTTGTTCCGAACAAATAGATAGCTTACTCTCAAAGTTTATCAGCAATTTATGGAAAGCTGTAGAACATAGTACCCCAAGGAAAAGCAAACATTGCCATACACACATTGAAATAGATATGGAAACCAAAAAGTAAAATTCGAGAAAGAAACGCACTTCATAGACACTGGCAAAGATGCAGAGACCCAAACTCTAAATCCCAAATCAACTACCTAACGAAAATTATTCGCTACAGATTAATCAAGCTGCGTAACTCCAAATGGAACACCATGCTATCCAATCTCGAGAAGGGCTCACAAACTGTGTGGAAATTAAATAAATTGTTTAATCAAAGACTGGCAAACACCATCCCCACTCTTCTTGATAAAAACAATAAAAAGCTATATAATGACTCGGAAAAATCCGAATTGTTAGCAGACTATTTCTATTCCGCGCATCGCACCTCTGAGCATATGGGTACCAAAATCAACAATGACTGTGTTAATAACTCTCTCAAGAATATTCCACCAAGTTTTGACTTACCACCAAAGGCACTATGCAAGCCTCGAGAAATTATCACCACTTTAAAAATAAACTGCCAACAAGTCGGGCGAAACTTTATTATTCTTGGGACAAGTTGCGGATGTGTGGAAAGTCAATATGCAGGTTAGAGTGGTTAGGGAAGGCTAAGTGAAAGGGAGTTCTTGGGCAGGGCTGTTGTCAATTTAACAATATTTCATTCATTTCTGCAAGTTTGGGTTTTTTTGAGGGGAGGAGGAGGGGTAAGGGTGGGTGGATGTTAATAGCTTTTTAATTAATTGCTTGAATCGCGTCCAATATCCTCTGTATAGAATGTGTTTCATAGACGAAGTTGCATAGAATTTTCATAGGATTCGGTGCATTTTACATTCACGAAACCAAACATTTGTATGGGAAGGAGTAGAGGAGGTAGGGGAATCGTAAAATTTGTGACGCAATTTTATTCCCTTTCTCTTGTAGTGTCAAATCAATCAATCAAATTCCTGTTAAGACCCCCTATAGGGGCATAGGACAGAAACAACTCTCTTCCACAAGGCGCGATCCTGAGCATCGGCTTTAAGCTGTTGCCAGGACTTGTTTATTCCTCTGGCCTCCTGCTCAACTGCTCGCTTCCATGTGTTACATGGTCGACCAACCCGACGTCTTCCTTGAGGGTTATAATCCAGAGCCTGTTTTGCGATGTTTTGCTCTGGTTTCCTCAAAGTATGACCGATCCACTGCCACTTTCGCCGTTGAATCTCAATACCTATTTTAGTTTGGCGAGTTGTACTCCAAAGTTCGTCGTTGGAGATCACTTCTGGCCAGAATATTCCTAAAATGCGTCGGAGGCATTGGTTTACGAAAGTCTGTAGTTTCTTGGTAAGTCGAACGGTCACTTTCCACGTAGTACAACCATATAACAACACGGATTTGACGCATGCGTCAAAAACTCGCAGCTTCGTGCGAAGGGAGATCTCTCTTAACCTCCAGAAAGGGGAAAGGATACCGAAGGCCTGACGAGCTTTATTTAGCCGAGCCTCAACATCCTTTTCGGCTCCGCCGTCCATGCTGACAATGCTTCCGAGATAGCAAAAATCTTGCACCTCTTCTACATCCTGTCCATTAAGAACAATCGGTGTGCTTGCGTTCGAACCCATGTGCATGTACTTGGTTTTACGCACATTTATTTTCAGTCTCGCCTCTTTGCATTTAGAATGCAACGAGCGAACATTTGACTCTAAGTCCGAACGGGTATGTGCAAGCAAACACACGTCATCAGCATAATCAAGGTGACTTAAGATGTTAAATAGTCTCCATTGAAGACCTTTACCTTCCCCACCTTCCAGTGCAGCTTTCAAGATGTCATTTATTACCACCAGAAACAGGGCTGGTGATAATATGCAGCCTTGTCTGACACCCGTTCGCACAGGAAAGCTCTCGGACAGCTCTCCTCTATGCAAGACGCGACACCTTGCATCTTCGTAGGATTCTTTAATCATAGCTATGACCTTATTTGGAATACCTCTCCTACGCAAAGCATTCCATATGTAATCTCGCTTAACGCTGTCGAAAGCCTTCTCGAAGTCCACAAACATGAGATGTAGTGGCGAACCCATTTCGGCTGACTGCTCTAATATTATCCGTAGGGTATTTGTGTGGTCGGTACAAGACGACCCTTTACGGAATCCAGCCTGATAAACTTCGAGAGTGCTCTCGACGACATCACTAATCCTATTGAGAATTACCTTAGCCATAATTTTTGATACGGCAGTAAGTAGACATATACCACGCCAATTGCCACAATCCCGAAGGTCGCCCTTCTTCGGAATTTTCACAATGACGCCCTCCTTCCATTCAGTCGGATATCTTCCATCATTCCACACCTTAGTGAAGAGTGGGAGGAGTATATCGGCTGTTATTTCCGGGTCCGCTTTGAGGAGTTCGGTTGGTAGTCCGTCTATACCTGGAGCTTTCCTTCCCGCCATTGACCGAATGGCGGAAACTATCTCTTCCTTATCTGGGGGATCGTCCCTAATAGAGGATTGTTGCGGTTGGATGTTTGGAAGTTGTTCTGTTTCCGGAATATCTTCATCTGACAAGATGTTTAAAATATCAGAGAAGTATTCCTTCCATCGTCGCAACTGGTGTTCACTCATATTAAGGAGAGTTCCGTTGAAATCTCTCACCAGGTGGTTGGCGGTGAAATTCCTGTTCGTCAACTGTTTCATGATTTTAAATAGTGAACCCATATCCCCAAGGTAAGCCGCAGATTCTGCCTTGTTTGCCAGATCTTCAATGGCCTTTCTCTTGTCGCGTCTAACAGCCTTTTTAAGCTGTATATGAGCATCGCGGTAGTTCTCTTGTAGTGTGCTTGTACAAAATTTCAAGTTCGTAGCTTTTAATTTGATGGTTATTAGTTGATTCAATGAAATAGGTAGAAATGATACTTTTGTATGGGAGGGGGTAGAAGGGCAAGCGCGATTTCAAAACTTTTAAGGGAATTTCATTTCAATTATTTTTATAAGTTCTTAGGCAAAATTTGAAATGGATAGCTTTAAAGAGTTAGCTGATAACTGATTTCTTAAAAATGCTCGAAAAAATAATTTTGTACGGGAGGGGGTAGAAGAGGTAGGGGAATTGCAAAATTTGTGACGCAATTTTATTTCCTTTCTCTTGTAAGCTGCTCGTACAAAATTTCAAGTTCGTATCTTTTAATTTGTTGGCTATTAGTTGATTTAATGAAATTGGTCGAAATCATACTTTTGTATGGGAGGGGGTAGAAGGGCAAGTGTGATTTTGAAACTTTCAAAATAATTTCTTTGCAAATATTTTTATAAGTTCTTATGCAAAATTTCAAATGGATAGCTTTTAATAGTTAGGTGATAATTAATTTCTTAAAAATGGTCGAAAAAATAATTTTGTATGGGAGGGGTAGAAGTTTTGAAGGTATTCGACCAGTTAATATTTTATACTTTTAGAGATTTTTTTTACTATTTTGACCAAATTTTATATTTTTTTTGTATTTCGCTTGTATAGCTTAGTATATGTTTTAAATTTCAATTACATAGCTTAAGAGATAGTTGAGATATTAATTCTTAAGTGTTTTTCCTTGCACCCCCCCCCCCCGACCCTTCCCCTTACAATAATAAGCCTATTTCTAAGCTGATTCTGGTGGATCTATACGCCATCTTAATTGTCCCAAAATATGAATTTTTTACGGTAAGTAGTTTCGAAGATATAACCATTTCAAAAAAAGATTCGGCCGACAATTTGTTTTTAGCCCCCCCTTTACGGACGCCAATGGATAAAAAAATTAAATTATTTTTGGAATATGTCCCACAGCTCTCTCTATACGTGTGCTGATTTTCATCTTTCTATCTGCATTCGTGGTGAAGATATTAGCAAGTGTATATTTCGACTTTTTCCATCCCCCCGCCTCCCCCTTCCACCCCACACTCCCCAAAATTTGGATAATGGAGCTCACTTACCAAGTTAATAACCCACCCAAAAATCAACATTCTACCTTTAACGGTCTTGGAGGTACGAGTCCATATGTACGGCGTACGGCGGGACGGATTTTTTTTTTTTTGCTTTTTTAGGCTAATTTAGTCATGTAACGCGAAAAAACAAAATTTCAGGGTAGCAAATTTTTTTTTTTTTCTGTGTCGATCACAATACTTTATTATTAAAATAATAAAGTAAAATTGAAAAATAATAAAGCGCCAGGATGCGACAAACTCCCCAATCTTCTGCTTAAGAAACTTCCCAAGAACTGCATTATTGCACTAAATTTGATAATAAACGCTTGTATTAAACTCAGCTACTTTCCCTCTTCCTGGAAACATGCTGTGGTTGTCCCCATTCCAAAATCCGGTAAAGATACAAGTAATCCTAAAAACTTCAGACCTATTAGTTTACTTCCGGCAATCAGCAAAATTTTTGAACGGGTGATTGCGCGTCGCATTGAAGATTTTCTTGACAACTCTGAAGTGATCCCTAATTTCCAGTTTGGATTCAGACGTGGACACTCGACCAATCACCAACTATATAAAGTCACTAAAGATATTCGAAAATCTCTGCACAATAAGAAATCTGTAGGCATGGTTACGCTTGATATTGAGAAGGCCTTCGATAGTGTTTGGCACGAAGGCCTTCTTTTCAAATTATTGAAATTCTCTTTTCCTTCTTACCTAACGAAAATAATTCAATCCTTTCTACTGAACAGGACCTTCTCAGTAAAAATAAACTCAAGCTTCTCCATCCATCGACCAATACCTGCGGGCGTTCCACAAGGCTCCTGTCTAAGTCCAACGCTGTACAATATTTATACTGCAGATATTCCAATTCATCCAAAATGCGAGCTAGCGATTTTTGCAGATGATACATGTCTTTATGTAAGTGACAATGACCCTGATAAAATTTTATTATGGCTGGAAACATATTTAGAACTGTTGTATCAATACTATCATCGCTGGAAAATTAAAATCAACCCATCTAAAACTCAGGCCATGTTCTTTACAAAGAAGAGAAAACGATCCAATCTCCCAAACCGCGACATAAATTTTATTGGTCAAAATATTACTTGGTCCGACACCCTTACGTACCTTGGTGTCGTGTTGGACAAAAAACTCACCTTCAGCAGTCATATTGAAAACGTATGCTTCAAAGTTTCCAAATCTATTTATTCGCTTTATCCACTTATTAACCGCAAATCGAAACTTTCTCTGGCTAACAAGATGCTAATTTTTAAGCTTGTTCTGTAGCCTAGGCTATCTTATGGCTCACCTGTCTGGAACCAGTGTGCAAACGCCCATAAAAATAAATTACAAGTTTCACAAAATAAGTGTCTGAAAATGATTCTCAAAAAACCTTTTTACTTTTCGACCAAGGCCCTCCACGAAATGGCCAATGTGCCTACTGTACAAAAATTAGTTGATAAGAGATTCTCATCTTTTGCTCTAAGGTCCCAAATGGTCAAGAACACGCTCATTTCAACTCTTCTCAATCAATTGCAATAAACTGCAGCCAAGTATCTCTTGATTTATCATAAGTTAGGTTAAGTTAAAATTAAATTTAGTTTTAAGTAGTTATTAAGTTATACACGCAAGGTTTTTTTTTTTTTGAAAATTTTTCCTTGGTCAGTTTAATAATAATAATAATAAAACCCTCAGTTCTAATCAGCAAATGTCTACAAAATTCTCTCTAGTTGCTAAGATCTTGTAATCTGTTCTCTAAAATAAGCTACTCTGTGTTATACAAACTGATATATAATGATGAAATAAATGAATTTGAATTTGAATTTGAATTATCTACACATTTGCTACTCAGTGCAAAACAAAATTGTGAAGACAATGTTTGGTCTAAGCTCTGATAATGAAATCCTTAATTATAGATATTAAACATGTTAAGAATATACGCAATAAATATTCACATACATATTGTGGACAATTCCTCTTCGTACCTTGCCAATACCATAAGTATGTACGAAAGGGCAATCCCTCTAATTCCTGCGTCATATACGGATATAAAAACAAATTACAATAATGACACCTATACTGATACTGATAAGCATTGCATTGTTATTAAAAAAAATAGGTATTTCATTAATAATAATGAATAATTACCCACATACCATCAGTCATTTGCAATCATAATTTGCATAAATAATTGGAAGTGTAATATTTACTCAAGGTTAGATAACACTACTTCTGCTTTTCTTTAGCGCATTACTTAAATTATGGCGCGTTTGTTGGAGCAAATAATGACTCGCAATACAACTCGTAGCTAGTAGCATGTAAACTATTTTAATTTCACATTTGATGTACTCGTTAAAATGTCACGAAGGCTTTTACTCGTATTTTATCTACAGTCTGTTACTGACAATATTATAATGGAATTATGTAGAGGTTATTATTATAATCTGACAATGATTGCGAATTATCACCTCATTTAGACTATAAAAAAAACGTCCGGTTAAATAAAAAATTGAAAATAATAGATTTTCGGAAATAGTTACAATCAAAAATGGATGTGATTAATTAAAATAGAACTCTTCAAAAATTTACAGAATAACCGAGCTACGTTCCGAAAGAAAATCATGTACTTTAGAGGTATTTATTTAAAGAAAGGCATTCATTTTATGTTTATAATCCAATACTGTTAAGTTATAGTTTATGTTCTTTACCCTAAAAACTACGCTCAGTTTTTTACCAAAATGTTTTTAAAACAAGTTCTCATAAGCTGTCTTTAATCTTCACTGAAAAAATTCTTTTCCGCCACCAGAGAGAGATATAGGCCAACAACGAGCCCTTAAGGATAGCTTTAAGGATTGTTATCGATTTACAAACAGAGATTTTACTCTCGAATTAATGAAAAGTTTTGTAAATTACTCTCATTTAAGCTGGCGTCGCCGATAAAATTCGTTATACAAAATAATGTTTTTTATTATCTCGAAATAATTTAGCAGAGAAGAAAATTTAAAAATGTAATACTATCATTACAACCTTTTCCTTGGCTAATTCAATTTATTTACGTTTATCAAAGTTATTGCAATAAAATGAAACAACAATTATTAAAATTAACATTTTACATTTTTTTATTAACATTTTTTGCAGACAGTTACAACATACCCAAAGGCAGTCGGTTTTATCATTAGCAATGAGTTTTGCGAACGGTTCAACTACTATGGCATGCGAAGTAATTAACATCACGCTGATATATAAAAATCAAAATACAAAAATAAATCATAATTTCTTCGATTTCAGCAATTCTTGTCCTGTATTTGACACGAAAATTGAGCTACGATGACGATACAGCCACAGTACTTTATCATATTTTTACAAGTCTAGTATATTTTTTTCCTCTGATTGGAGCAATCTTGGCTGATAGTTGGCTAGGACGATTTCGCACGATTTTCTATTTATCTGTGGTTTATTGTATAGGAACTGTTATTATATCTATCGGAGCTGTACCGCTCCTACAGCTGCCAGCAAAGTAAGTTTGATTATCCCACAAATAAATGCACTTAATTAATGTTCTCTAATTTTTCAGCTTAGTAACTGTTATAGGACTTGTTTTAATAGCAATCGGAACAGGCGGTATAAAACCATGCGTATCGGCATTCGGTGGCGATCAATTCCGAATACCCGAACAAGTTAAGCAACTTGCAACATTCTTCTCGCTATTCTACTTTGCAATCAACGCTGGCTCCTTGATATCGACATCGATAACACCAATACTTCGCGAAGATGTTCATTGTTTCGGTGAAAATGATTGCTTCTCGTTGGCTTTTGGTATTCCGGCAATTCTTATGGTTCTTTCGATTATCATTTTCCTGTTGGGAAAATCGATGTACGTAATGAAAAAGCCGTCCGGCAATATGATTGTTTCGGTATCGAAATGTGTTACGGAGGCGCTACGTAAACGATCGCAAGAGAAACGAATCGCACCGAAAGAGCATTGGTTGGACTATGCCGAACCGAAGTATGGAAGAAAATTGGTCGATGATACCAGGGATTTGTTGAAAATTTTAGTCCTGTATTTGCCGTTGCCGGTATTTTGGGCGCTTTTCGATCAGCAAGGATCACGTTGGACATTCCAAGCTACTCGGATGGTTGGTGATATTGGTGGCTTTACGGTTAAGCCTGATCAAATGCAGGTAGTGAATCCACTGCTTATTTTGGCCTTCATTCCACTCTTCGATTACGTAGTTTATCCAGTTCTAGAAAAGGTTGGAATCAAACGGCCGCTACAAAAACTGACTCTCGGTGGTATCCTGGCCGCTGTTGCATTCGTTCTGTCTGGTTTTGTTGAACTCAGTTTGGAACGTACTTATCCTTTGCTGCCCGGAGCTAATGAAGCCCAACTGAGAATATTCAATGTGATGCCGTGCAGCTATGCATTTAGTACAAGTCTTCCCGACTATCAGAATTTCACTATCGATAATATGGCAACGTTCGAAGAGAAAAATTTCGTCCTGAATAAGACTTATTATTTCGACTATGAAGGTTATTCGGATAATCCGGATCTTTGTACCAAGGTTCAGGGAAAATTCAAACTCGAACCAGAGAAAGCAATGAGCTATTTCATAACACAAGAAGCGGGAAAAGCTGGCGTCATAGAATACAGGGATGCACCGGAAAAACCCAAGAAAGTTTATCCTGTTGTAAGGATATTGGCAACGATAGAAGATGATCTACCGCTAAATCTGAAAGGACTGGCCAATGAAGAAACCTTAAACACGAGCAGTATAGAAATGGTGGAAATACCAGCAGATACCTATCAGATATATTTGGGTGACAAATGGATTCGTACTATGCCCATCGAACTGGGAGGAGTTTATACATTGATGATAAGCGGGGACAAGGCGAGAGGATATGTAAGTATTCGACGGATTATGTTAAGAACTCTGAGCATCTTATCATTCTCTCATTTTTATAGTCCTTCAACCACTACGTTCTTACAAATCCAAATTCTATCCACATGATATGGCAACTACCCCAATACATTGTGATAACAGCGGGTGAAGTGATGTTTTCCGTAACCGGCCTAGAGTTCTCCTTTACCCAAGCTCCGGCCAGCATGAAATCAGTCCTTCAAGCTTGTTGGCTCTTAACCGTCGCTATTGGAAATTTGATAGTTGTTGCCATTGCGGAATTCCGAATGATTGAATCCCAGGTAAGATTTTCTTGGCACAGTTTTCCATGATTGATTGATTCTAATTACCAATTTCAGGCTACCGAATTCTTCCTGTTTGCCTTACTCATGATTATCGACATGGCAATTTTTATTCTCCTTGCCATGCGTTATAAATATACGATTCCGCGTGATGATTACGATACCGATATGACGTCACAATTTGCCGACTCTAAGAGTTCGAAACCCGATAAATTCGATAAAGTCGAGGCACAAAATTACTTAAATTCAAGCGTATCGAATGGAACAACGAATCCGGCTTATATACAGGATTAGATCTAATTATTAGAATAGAATCGAAAATGTGAGATAATTTAGAAATGCGGCCGCCATTTTTTTGGTTTTAGCAAGTCTCAATTTTGCGTTTCTCCTTATCGATACACGTACCTTAGCATAATTTTGTTTTATTTTTTTGTAAATATTGACTATGTACATTATTTTTATTTTTTAGAACTGAAATTGAGATTTAAATTAATTTTTGTTTTTAGTCTTTAATAATTTTATTTAACTGCGATAAAAAAAATAATATAAATTTAAAATGAAATTTTTAGTGGATGTGTTTTTTATTTAAAGTGGCGTGAGCCTCAAAAAGGCGTTTTCATTGAAGATGATGTAATTTCCAATCGAAAATTTCTGTCCATACCTCAAAATAGTTGAGCATTGATAAATTACCCGAAAAAGTGCCATCCGATTGACTGCATGGTTAGGATTTGATTGGACAAAAATTATCTCTTCACAGACAATTTTTTTCCAGTCATTCTATGTCTTAAAATCTAATTGGTTGACTAAATTTATTTCCGATTTTTTTTCCCAAGACTAAAAATACATAAAACTTCACTACACCAAAAGTAAAAAATTTCAAAAATCTACTATGGAGAAACAAGTAGTACAACAAAAATATGATAAAGTTCAAAATAAAAAGTCTTTTGTCATTTAGTGTTCAACGACGAAAAAGTAAGGTCGCGTTCGTGAACGGGTCAAAACGCTCCACCCCTTCTACCCCCTCCAATATAAAATGACTCCAATAATTTACAATAATCAAAATTTCTAGGAATCTATTAGAGCTCATAATTTTAAATTAAGAATCAATAATATTTCTTACAAATGTGATCTGTGGTATAAAAATTATTCAAATCCCTTCACTCTTTCCACCACCTCCCATATAAACTGCCCTTCTTATGAAACCGATTTTCTCAGTAAGTATAGCAATTGAAGAGTTAAGTCGTTGTAGGAGTTATTGAACATTTTCAATGTTTTAAGATAAACGCCATCAAAGTTTTTTTAAATTCACTTATACAGTGTATTAGTGATCCGAATCAAACTTTGTTTCGTTGTTTATGTCTGTTTCTAGATCGCTGTGGTTGTCAGTTGAAATCATAGTTTATCAGTCCACAGTTGAAACTTACTAAATAATTGGAAATTCAAAAAATGTCTAATAACCCCTTTATCCACTTGATCCTTCAATTATCGAGCTCAAATTTTGTATTGAATGCTAAACTAGCAATATTATTAAGATCGAAAAAATTAACTGATTGGGTTCACTCCTTCTACCTCCTCGTAGTGTGAGTATGAATGTTACTGATATAAAATTTGAGAAATATCAATTGGATAATATTCGTGTTTTTTTCTGAAAAAATCATTAAAAAGCGCACCACTTTCACTAAATCTAAGACATTAATTTTCTCAGTACCCATTGAATTTTTGAAGCCCAATTTTTGTGTAATTCAATTTTCTAGCATAATGTTATTGAAAGTAGTTTATTGGTATCACCCCTTCTACCACCTTCCATACAACATTTCTTAAAATCACAAAAATATATATTTCATCTAAAGTATTGTACGATCGGGCTTTACACGTCATCGTAGTCCTGTTATATTTATACTCTAGATGAAATCTGAGAGTATATTGTGTTTGCCTTACCGTTTGTAACGCTAAGAAATAATGCTCGCACAGAGCCGCAAAAGGTACAGAAAAATTTGTTGTCACTCAAAAACCTCGATTCCGGGTGATGATCGTCTGTCCGTCCATCTGTGCGTCGGTCTATAACATAATGTTGCGAGCTAGGGGGTCACCGGGATTTCAAGTAAAAACACAATTCGTTTAAAAATAAGTGATAATTTATTTATTCGCACTTTAACTTAATTCGCACTATATGGCACTACCGCCGCGTACTTTTCTATCGCTTTCCTGGTTCGCGTCTTCCATAAATAAAAGTTGCTGAATAACTGAACTGCTCGCTGAAAACTTTCGCGCTTTTATACATTTTATGACAGTTGTCGAAGCTTCTTTCAGTGTGTATGTGTGAACTATGTATGAACAGTTCTCGAAGCTTCTTCCTTCGGTGTGTATGTATTATACTGGAAAGCTCTAGATCTTTAATAGTAGCTTTCTACATAGTGGAGTATACTGTTCTACATAATTCTTGTCTATTCGAGAGAGATCAAGTTGCGGGGTTGCCAGATCTGCATGTAACATTACCCGGTTGATGATCTGGTAAGCGCCTTCCCAATTGCGCTGTAGTTTCAGCGATCTGCCCTTCTGTCGTTTGGGATTGTACAACCAAACCAAATCGCCCTCTTGGAATCCTGATAAATTCGCCCGTTGATGATACCTCATCTTCATGCGGTCGGTCGCCAAATCAATTTTATCTCTGACCAGGTTATAAATTGTCTTTAGTCGACATCGAAGATCCGAGACGTAATCTTTGGCATTGGTTGGTTGGTCTGGTGGCACTCCAAACATTAGTTCTGCAGGGATTCAAATATTTCTTCCGAAAATGACTCGGGAGGGAGTTTCTCCTGTTGTTGAATGTACCGATGTTCTGTATGCCATTAAAAATAGAGGGATGTGCTGATCCCAGTCCTGTTGCCTCTCGCTGACGAGTTTGGATAGGTTTGAGTTCAATGTCCTATTGAAACGTTTCACCATTCCATCGGACTGTGGATGTAATGGAGTTGTCCTGGTTTTGTTTATTCCTAGCATTTGGCACACGTGTTTGCATATTTGAGATTCAAAATTGCACCATTGATCGGAGTGTAGTTCACGTGGAGCTCCAAATCTGCTCACCCAGTTGGTAACTATTTGCTCTGCGACGGTTACTGCTTCTTGGTTTGGAATTGCGTAAGCTTCAGGCCACTTGCTGAAATAATCAATGACCACTAGAATGTAGCGATTACCATTTTCTGATTCCGGAAATGGTCCAGCAATATCCACAGCAATTCTCTCAAATGGGACTCCCACGTTGTATTGTTGCATTTCTCCCTTTGATCTGCGTTGTGGGCCCTAACTCGATGCACACATAGTACATTTACTGCACCAATTTTCGACATCATCTCGGAGATGGATCCAATAGAACTTTTCTCGTATCGTTGCCAAGGATCTATTTACACCCAAATGTCCACCGGAGTTACCTCCATGATATTCCTTCAAAAACTCTTCGACTTTAGAATGCGGGACGATGGTTTGCATATGATACGATCTTCCGTCAGAGTTTTTTCTCATTTCCGTTTTAATAATCCGCCGTCTAGGTGAAGGGAGTTCCATTGTGCCCAATAACACTTTAAGGTTTCGCTGAATTGTGAGATGTCTTTCCACTCAGGCCGTTCCATTCCATGATCGGTGAAATATCTGGATCTTTACGTTGGGCATCTTCCAGTTCTTGCTGATTCCTTCCATCCTTTGGTTCGGTCGTTCTCCTCTGAATGGTTTCTCTGGCTTCTTTTTCCTTCTCACGTTCGCGTTCCTTCTCCTTGCCCTTTTCGCGCTCCTTTTCCTCCTTGGCAGCACGTTTATTACTTTCCTTTTCATGCAATTTCCATTCTTGCTCTTTCCTTTCACGTTCCGCATTCTTTCTTTCGCAATCTTCTCGATCACGTCGCTTCTCATGTTCGGCCTTGTAACGATCATTCGCATGAAGTACTTGACCGTCACGACACCCGTTCGTTCGCGATCCTTATTCGAATGCCTATCTTTGCTTCCATGATCTTTCCCGATGTATTGTTCTTGTTGCAATCGATCTTGCCGACTTGGGGTTTTCGATCGACTCCGGCGTCTTTTATCAAAACCGTGTGTAAGATTTGAACTCTGACGATTAGTTCTTGACCTGATCTACTTTCACGATCTCTACCTTTGCGTTGTTTAGCAGTGCAGCCGGAACAATAGTTGGTCGCTTTTCTGTGTTTAAGGCAGTCGCGTCTTAAGTGTCCTGCCTGTCGACAATTCCAGCATCGGGGGGCACCAGATCTTTCGCTCCACTTGGTGTACTCTGCTTTCTGACACACACACTCTTCTGCTATTTCTCGGACTCGATACCAGCAAACAATGAGAAATCACAGTGAACTCATAATGAAATCTTTATATGAATGTGAAATCACTTAAGGTTCATTTTGGCTTCTTTTTGAAGTCACGTTGAATCCACTATCGTACTAAAAACTTTACCCCAGACTGAAATCAGTATATGAATTCAGAAAAGCTTACGTAGGTGATGCAGAACTAAACTCAAAAAACGACATCGGAAAGATGTCACAGAATGGACCCACAACGTTATCAGTAACTGGTTAAGAACTGATATCCATATTATCCATATTCAGAGCGTGAATTCATTTCATTTTTACTAAGTGACAAAAGAATGAAAGGCTTAAAAGCATGTTCAGTAGTGATTCATACGAAGAAAAGAACCTGATTTATTCACAAGTTAATCAGTTTTTGAAACCGAAGTGAAACGAAATCTCAGCAAATGATTTCATATAGGCTTCATTTATTGAAATTTCACCAAATTGTTCGCTGGGTAGTTACTCCGCGAGCTTTGCTTGGCAGCTTCGAACGTCAACCCATATACTAAGGCTTCACCAATCGTTTTCTTACCTGCCAATTTTAACGCCTGTTGTAGCTCTCTGTCCTGTACAGCATTGTTAAATGCGAAAACAGCTGTATCGTTGCGTTGCTCTGTTTGCGCATTGGGAAGCGATATTAGTGTGAGTCGTTCAATATCGCGTGCCAGCTCTTGAAGTGTTTCACCATTCCTTTCGGTTGTACAGTTGTGTTTTGTAGATCCCTCGCATGTGGTCACTGCCGTAATGAAGATCCAATGTCTGGACTAACGTTGTTGCTCCTGCGGAATCGTTTGAAAAACCTCTGCTGGTGGACCTCTTAGCGCCAATATAAGAGCCGTTCCTCGTTCCAGATCATTCCAATGATTGTTTCTTGCGGCAGCCTCAAATTGGGTCTTATAAATAGCCCACGGTGTTTGTCCATCGAAGATTGGAGCTTTGAGACCCTTGTGGTCTGCCTTGACGACTCCAGTCGCTTTCACGTTATCGAAGTCCCTTTTTAGGCGTTCGACTTCTTCTACAATCCCGGATATCCTTTCCGTAATTTAATCTTCGAAGATTCGAAGTTTCTTCTCTACGTTTTCTTCTATTGCCTTATCCATGGTGTCTATTTTATTATTTTGCAGCTCCAATTTTTGGTTGAGGTCCTTTGAGGTCTGGTCTAACTTCTGATTAATGTCCGCTGATTGTTGTTCTAATTTCTGATTATTGTCCGTTGTCACAGCTGATTGTTGTTTAATGTCCACTGATTGTTAATCTAATTTGTTCATCATTTATTGCATTAGCTGTGTCAGAGCATCCAATGTACCAGAACACTGCTCTTCACGAGCTTCTTCGATTTGGAACTCAAAACTATCTGCATCCTTACCCTCAGCCCCAAGTATCTCGATCATACGGTTGACAAGTTCAGCCTTGTTCCCTGTCGTAGATAACTCGCGTCTACCGAGCTCTTCCTTCAGCTCCGTTAGTTTTAAATCCTTCAGATAACGCGGCATTTTCTCTACCGATTTTTTTTTTTTTTTTGTTTTCCGCGATTTGAATTCACTTAAATTTACTTCACTAATTAAAGTCACTGCTCACTAGAGCACTCGAAAATATTCGATTTCACAAAATTCTCACTGTCCGTTCGAGAATTTTAATTTCACTTTTTGACTCGCGATTTTTAACCCGAATTTATCCTTGAAATCCCACTTCTGACACCAATCTATAGATCTTTAATTGTAGCTTTCTATATAGTGGAGTATACTGTTCTACATAATTCTTGTCTATTCGAGAGAGATCGAGTTGCGGGGTTGCCAGATCTGCATGTAACAATAATTCTCGAGCGCTTTGAGCGATCGTGCTGAGATTTGTTTTGAGTCATTTTTAGCAACAAAAAAAAATTTATTCATAAACGGGCTACATCCCTCCGCTCTCTCTCTACCACCTCCAATACGAATTTCATGAAATTTCTAAATTTTAAGAAAATTAATATTTCTTCGAAACTACTAAAGATATCGACTTGAAATTCGACACAAAGTATAATGGTGTATATATCATTGACATTACAAAATATTGATCCGATCCCCACACTCTTTGTACCTCCTCCCAAATGCACGATTTTGAAAAATAATTTTTTTCAATTTTCATTGAAACCAGCAAATCTGAAAGAATTAATTTTTGCCAGAAATAATTTTATTATAATTGCAATCAGTTTTGAAAAAAATATCAACACCACCTAACTCCTTCTACCCCCTCCCATACAAATTTCACGAAATTTCGAAATTTCAATTAAATTATTTTTGTTCGAAACTGTCGGAATAGCGAACGAGATACAAACGAAGCAATATATAGGCGAGCGTTTTTGCTGGACAGCAGTTGAGACTCAGAAGCGAAACAGTCAGGTTTGAATCCGTCGACGAGTGAGTATGGAGATTAGAAAAGTGAAAGATTTACTTGCGATAATTTGTGATAAATAAAAATTAAATGCTGTTCGTTGGTGAGCGCATCACTTGCGAGCGGCTTAACTGATTTAGATAATATTTTGTAAGAGTTTTAGGAAAAGAAAAATTGGAAAATTTGCCTGCAAAATTCGAAAATTCAGGAAAAAATTTCAGTGCTTTTTTCTACTCACAATTCGAACGATGGATATGCGTTATTCGTTCTTAATCTTGTTCGTTAAGGTCCTGGAAAATTTTTAAGGAAAAAAAAACGTCAGGACAATTGCAAAATTCGAACAAACTGCAAAAATCATAATTTTTGTATGCGCGGAACGACATATTTGGATTTTTTTTTTTTGTTGTTCGTTATGCCCCCGTGATGAATATATTTCAATTGAAAGGGTAGTCATTGAGAGTTTGCGGCATTAACCGCGAAAATCCATGCTTTTCTCATAATCAATTCTATGTCGCCTGTTCCCGTGTCGAAAAACCATCAGCTTTGTTTGTATACGCGCCAGATAACAAAACAAAAATGTCGTGTCTCATAAATTGCAATGAAATGGTGATGTCATAGTAAACCAAACGAAACAATGCATTTCGTTGTTTTGATGTTGAACATCGATCTTACAATCGAAATTGAAATGGAAATAAAACACCTTGAGATTCATTGTGATTTCAAATTTAATGGAAGAAAATATATCATTTGGTTGACAAAAGTTTTTAAAATTCGGGACATATGGATCAGAATATCAAGCTTTAAATTGAAGACTGCAATGACTTAATACTTAAAAAATCCTATAAAAAAAAAGACTAAACCAAATTCTTCAGCTTTCAAGAAATAAGCCAAATCATAGGTAGAAAATTTATAAAAATTGATATTGTGAAAGGTTCGATCTCAGACGGTACCTCGGAGAACACTGCTGTGAATGAAAACCTGGAAACATGTGTTTGTTTCTACCAAGCCCTGTATACAGAAAAAATTCAGTATATGATCTTTGACTGAACGATGAAGTTCAAATATCCATGGATGCATTCCGCCGAGAAAACCAAAACTCTTCTATAATTCTAGACAAGTTGCAGCTCGATCTTAATTCCGACCTACAGCAATACTAACTATTTTTGTTTTTTAAGGCACCAAGTTCAATTTAGAGGGTCGCCTTTTAATGCATTGCATAATTAATTCAGTAAACGAAGTGGATAAAATTTGGATGTATTATGGAAATTAGGGCGGAGAGAGACGGAAATGATGGTGAAGATTATTCTTGAAGGACCGCAGGTTATACCTACTAGGGAAAATTTTAGCCGGCAATACATTCAAAAGTATCCGAAGAAACCGTCAAAACATAAATTCCTTTAATATGAAAAAAATCATCCGTACCTTATGGCATCTCAAATTTCATCCTTTGTAAATGCGCCCCGATAATAGTCTTTAAGCTAGCAATTGTTTTGAACAACTGTATTAATAATGGATATTTCCCTAATGCATGGAAAACCGCAAAGCTCATACCGATCCCAAAGAAACTGGCTTGCAATTATATATGTATATATCCGATCTAATACCAATATCTCTTCTATCAAACTTAGGCAAACTATTGGAGAAATTTTTATGCTCTAGATGAAATCTGAGAGTATATTGTGTTTGCCTTACCGTTTGTAACGCTAAGAAATAATGCTCGCACAGAGCCGCCAAGGGTACAGACATATTTGTTGTCGCTCAAAAACCTCGATTCCGAGTGACCGTCTGTCTGTCTGTCTGTCTGTCTGTCTGTCTGTCTGTCTGTCTGTCTGTCCGTCTGTCCGTCTGTGCGTCTGTCTACAGCATAACTCTCGAAAGCTTTGAGCTATAGTGCTAAAAATTTGTGTGTGTCATTTTTAGCAAAAAAGTAACTTTAAGTTCGTGAATGGGCCATATCCCCCCACTCCTTCTACCCCCTCCCATACAAATTTCATGAAATTTCGAAAAATTAAGAAATTGATTTTCTTTCAAACTATCTAAGCTATCGACTTGAAATTTACGTCAAAGTATTATGATATAGATGTCATTAATACCACAGAATATTGACTCGATCCCTTTACTCCTTCTACCCCCTCCCATACAAATGGTCAATTTTGAAAAATACATATTTTCGATTTTCATTGAAACTAGTAAAGCTGAAAAAACGAAATTTTGTCAGAATTAATCCTACTATAATTGCAATTTATTTTAAAAATAATTATCAACTTCACCTTACTCCTTCTACCCCCTTCCATACAAATTTCACGAAATTTTGAAACTTAAATTAAATTATTTTTCTTTGAAACTGTTAAAGCTATCAACTTGATATTTTGTATAAAGTATACAAATAGAAATATTAATAATGCGAAAAAAATTTATTTTGATCTGTACACTCCTTCTACCCCCTCCCATACAAATGCAGAATTTTTGTTAAATGCACTTCATCGATTTCCATTCAAACTAGAAAAAGTACAAACTTCAAATTTTGCCAGAATTCGTTTTTTAATAATTGAAATTAGTGGTAGAAAAAATTATCAGCTCCGCTTCACTCCTTCTACCACCTCCCACACAAATATCTCTATTATAAATTCAAGAAAAGCATTTCTCCTTCAAGTATATGAGAGCTATCGACTTTGAAATTGAATCAAAGCATGGTGATAAGGATAATGATAAGCAATTTCAAAATCATCTTAAACGCTCCACTTCCTCTGCCACCTCCCATACAAATGCCTCAATTTCAGGAAAACTATGACCTTAAAAATAATGAAAGCTAAAAACTTTAAATTCAGCAAAAAACATTTTGCATGCCATGTCCGGTGTCATATAAGAAAAATACAAACCTCCCCCTCTACTTCTACCACCTCCCATGCAAAAGTCTCTATTCAATATTTGAAAGAATTTGAGATGACATATTTTCCGGTATATTAAAGTCATTTCCATCTCATCTAGAGTATCATATGATTGGGCTTTAAGCCCAATCATAATTCTTTTATGTTTACTTGAGATCTTGGATAAATTTTGCATGCACCTAATTCTAAATATGCAGTTCGGCTTCGAAAAAATCATTCGACAGAACATGCTGTCCTTTATCTTCAAAATCAAATAATTCAAAATTTGAAATCAAAGCGTGGTACAGTCCGTTGGATCTTGAGAAGGGATTTAACTCTGTGTGGATGAAAGGATTGGTATACAAGCTAATTGTCGCAAACTATCCTGGGGTATTACTTAGGATATTATCGGATTTTATCAATAATCACGTTCTCTTCATACGAATAAACGTGAAAAGATCCAGAAATGTACCTGTAAAATCCGGAGTTCCTCAGGGTTCTATCATTGGGCCAAAACTGTTTAATTTCTTCCTCCATAATTTCCCAACATTCATCTCAAAGACTCATGAAGGTGAACTTCTACCGGTGTCCTCGGCAAGCTTTTAGGGAGACGATAACATCCTGTTCGCTATACAAAATTTATTGAAATCTGGTAAAAATACATCTCGAAGCAGCCAACGAGCTTTATAAAACCTGAGGAATTAAAGTTAACGTCGAAAAATCGGAACTTATTTGCTTTAGGAACGCTAGCAATAAACGACCCAGAAATGAAACAGAGCAAGGAGATCAAATTATTATTAAATAAGTAGGGATAAAACTGTAAAACCGTAGAATGAAATACAACCCACATGCTAGAAATGCTGTCCAAAAAGCACAAGCATTTTAAGACCTCTCTTGAAATCTAAACCCTTGGAAAGTTCATCGGAGCTACTCATATACAAAACTCTGATTAGACCGTCAATTTCATATGGATTTGTAGCCTGGATTTTTATCTCTCATGCTGTATCTGAGGAAAAAATATTACGGCACTGTATTTATATCGCTAATCTAATAAGAAATTTTATAGAAACGCATCTATCTACCAAAAAACTGAAATCACTTCTTTAATTAAATATCTATGCGGTCTTTGCAAAATTGACTCTTAAGAGAATGGCCGAACATCCAAACCCACTGATAAATTAAATTTTTCTTAACAACCGCACTGACTCACTTCTTGGTCAATACTATCCATGCCCAATGAGTGTAGACACAGAAAATTCCGGATTGCTGTTAAGACCTGCAAACGAAAACCCGACAAAATTGAATTTGTATATTATCGGGCCAGAAAATATCTACCGCGGCTAATTAAATTTGGCTGAATAGGGGTGTTACTCAGAACCAGATCGACCATTTGGCTATAAGTCGCCGATGGAGAAGATGTCTCCTCGATGTGCGAGCGAAACGTGGAGCTGACGTGGGAAGCGATCACCACTTGATGGTTGCCTGCTTGAGATTGTGTACAGCAGCTATCCGACGACCACAAATTCTCCAAATGAAGCGCAAGCTTAATGTGGATAAACTTAGAGATCCCAACAAAAAACGCAAATACACCACTATTCTAGGCGAAAAGTCATCCACATTGGGTGTATATGAAATGCGCACACTGGACGCCAATTGGGAGGCAACCAGAAACACTTTTCTAACTAGTGCTGAAGAATCTGTGGGATATGTGCAAAGCGGTGAGAAACCCTAGATGTCGCAAGACACATGGGTCAAGGTTGGCAATCGGAAAAAAGCCAAATTGGCAATCATCTCTCAACCCGATGTCAACCAACGAACGCCCGACTTGAGGTAGAACTACCGCGATGCTCATATACAGCTTAAGAGGGCTGTTAGACGCGACAAGAGAAAGGCCATTGAAGATCTGGCAAACAAGGCAGAATCTGCGGCTTACCTTGGGGATATGGGTTCACTTTTCAAAATCATGAAACAGTTGACGAACAGGAATTTCACCGCCAACCACCTAGTGAGAGATGTCAACGGAACTCTCCTTAATATGAGTGAACACCAGTTGCGGCGATGGAAGGAATACTTCTCTGATATTTTAAACATCTTGTCAGAGGAAGATATTCCGGAAACAGAACAACTTCCAAACATCCAACCGCAACAATCCTCCATAAGGGACGATCCCCCAGATAAGGAAGAGATAGTTTCCGCCATTCGGTCAATTGCGGGAAGGAAAGCTCCAGGTATAGACGGACTACCAACTGAACTCCTCAAAGCGGACCCGGAAATCACAGCCGATATACTCCTCCCACTCTTCACTAAGGTGTGGAGTGAAGGAAGATATCCGACTGAATGGAAGGAGGGCGTCATTGTGAAAATTCCGAAGAAGGGCGACCTTCGGGATTATGGCAATTGGTGTGGTATATGTCTACTTACTGCCGTATCAAAAATTATGGCTAAGGTAATTCTCGATAGCATTAGTGATGTCGTCGAGAGCACTCTCGAAGTTTATCAGGCTGGATTCCGTAAAGGGTCGTCTTGTACCGACCACACAAATACCCTACGGATAATATTAGAGCAGTCAGCCGAAATGGGTTCGCCACTACATCTCATGTTTGTAAACTTCGAGAAGGCTTTCGACAGCGTTAAGCGAGATTACATATGGAATGCTTTGCGTAGGAGAGGTATTCCAGATTAGGTCTTAGCTATGATTAAAGAATCCTACGAAGATGCAAGGTGTCGCGTCTTGCATAGAGGAGAGCTGTCCGAGAGCTTCCCTGTGCGAACGGGTGTCAGACAAGGCTGCATATTATCACCAGCCCTGTTTCTGGTGGTAATAAATGACATCCTGAAAGCTGCACTGGAAGGTGGGGAAGGTAAAGGTCTTCAATGGAGACTATTTAACATCTTAAGTCACCTTGATTATGCTGATGACGTGTGTTTGCTTGCACATAACCGTTCGGACTTAGAGTCAAATGTTCGCTCGTTGCATTCTAAATGCAAAGAGGCGGGACTGAAAATAAATGTGCGTAAAACCAAGTACATGCACATGGGTTCGAACGCAAGCATACCGATTGTTCTGAACGGACAGGATGTGGAAGAGGTGCAAGATTTTTGCTATCTTGGAAGCATTGTCAGCATGGACGGCGGAGCCGAAAAGGATGTTGAGGCTCGGCTAAATAAAGCTCGTCAGGCCTTCGGTATCATTTCCCCTTTCTGGAGGTTAAGAGAGATCTCCCTTCGCACGAAGCTGCGAGTTTTTGACGCATGCGTCAAATCTGTGCTGTTGTATGGTTGTACTACGTGGAAAGTGACCGTTCGACTTACCAAGAAACTACAGACTTTCGTAAACCAATGCCTCCGGCGCATTTTAGGAATATTCTGGCCAGAAGTGATCTCCAACGACGAACTTTGGAGTACAACTGGCCAGACTAAAATAGGTATTGAGATTCAACGGCGGAAGTGGCAGTGGATCGGTCATACTTTGAGGAAACCAGAGCAAAATATCGCAAAACAGGCTCTGGATTATAACCCTCAAGGAAGACGTCGGGTTGGTCGACCATGTAACACATGGAAGCGAGCAGTTGAGCAGGAGGCCAGAGGAATAAACAAGTCCTGGCAACAGCTTAAGGCCGATGCTCATGATCGCGCCTTGTGGAAGAGAGTTGTTTCTGTCCTATGCCCCTATAGGGGGTCTTAACAGGAATTTGATTGAAATTTGATTGAATAGGGGTAACCTCTCTGTTGTGGAATTAAGTTTAGTTTTAATTTTTAGTTTTCAAGTTATATTTATTTCCGTCACTAGCGACAACCGAAAGTATAAACACCGTGCACACATTATGTAATTGATTCGAAACTAATTAATTAAAATTTGTATTTGTTTATAAATTTTAGTAAATTTTTTAAAGTGGAAAAAAGACAGATATAGTTTTTGGTCAATTCCCATAATTCATTTACTATGCGGATTAGAATAAAAATTAAATCGACACGTGAAGATTTCTCAAAAAGTATTGAATTCTTAATATGTATACACAAATTTCCTAAGTCAAAATTTTATTCGTATTCTTTAACGTAGTTCTTAAAATATTTCAACTTTTTATAGGAATTCACCTAAAATATTCCTGCAAGAAATCTGGATCGCCGTTGCTGGATAAAAGCTCCGAGCGGATTTTAAGTTCAATTCCTCTAAAGTTCAACTTCTCTAAAGTGATGACAGATTAATTTTATAAACGTTTTAAAACGTTAATCTTATCTGGCAACTCTTATCGAAAATGCCTAAGACTAGGCAAAGTTAAAGAAATTTTATTTCTTACGCGTATAAATTGCTCGAATTTCGACTTTAATATGTAGAAAAGATCAAGTTCAATGTAATCTAGGGTCATACAGATAAAATCAATTGATTTTTCTTTTATTATATTAGTTCAATAATTAAGTAACATTATCGACAAATTCGCTAATCTGAAATTAGTAAATTCACGTTTCTTTACTAAATAATCCTCAAAATGCAAAATCAGTCTGTCTGTATGCCGCACACCTACTTCTACATTGGCGCTATAGCCCAAATCGGGCCTTGGCCTCCCGACATTCCGGTTCCTTAACATTTTTTTTTACTTATTGCGGAAGGGTTGTTAGCCCTTCGCACAATCCTCTTTCTACGAGTTTTTAATTTTCGTAGATTGAGGTGGTCAAGGTATACCCAAGCAGGTAATGTGCTGGAATTATACTATATTGCGCCGACCGCGATTTGATCTCACGACCTTCGCATTACAAGACCAACACGCTACCTACTACGCTACATCCTAGCAGCCACACACCTACACAGTCCCCGTATTCATAATTAGGCAAGGTAATGCATATGTGAGGGAGGGGTTCAATTAAAAAATTTCTTGAAACTAAACTAAAAGTATGAAAAAGTAAAATTTGTTATTGCTCAGTGCCAGCGCGACTAAAAAGTAAAAAGTAAAAACACAATTCGTTTAAAAATAAGTGATAATTTATTTATTCGCACTATATGGCACTACCGCCGCGTACTTTTCTATCGCTTTCACTGGTTCGCGTCTTTCCTAAATAAAAGTCGCTGACTAATCGAGTTTCTAGTTTCGAGTGTTTTGAAACTCGTTACGAGTTTTTTTAGTATCACCAATCTTGAACTAAAAAAAAACTAAAAGCATTGAGCATTAGTAGACGCTACACTGGAAATTATGTGGTTTCTATCAAATAACAACTTATTTACGGATTTTCCTTATATGGAATTACTGGAATGATTAAACGAATACGTTTATACAAAACTGAATACTATTTCTACATAGAATGAGATCTCGACACGAGATACTTAAAACGAAAACTACTTGAAACTTTATTTCAATTCAAGTTACATAATTCCATCCCAGTTTTGATGGCGCCGCCCACTCCATCACCCAATCAAATGGCAATATAATTACCACAAAATCACACAGATATTTTTGCAAGACAATAAAACGAAAAAAGTGTTACTCTTTTTCTTCTTCAATGATACTTCAGCGCAAATCGGGCCTTGGCCTCCTTAAATTCATGTTCCTTAACGTTTATTTGTTATTGTGAAAAGGTTGGTAGCTCTTCGCACAACTCTCCATCTACGATTTTTTATTTTCAACCAAGATATCAAAACGCCCCACACAAGTAGTGTGCTGAAATTATACGTCAACCGGTGCTTAGACTAACATGCTACTCACTAGGCTACACCCTAACTCTTTTTCAGACTGGTTAAAAGGCTAAAATGTCTCAACCAATATAATCACTTCAAAGTATGTAAAACCAATAATTTTCCTACATTTTTCAGATAACTAACATTTACTAATGGCTGCGCTAACACAAAATGTTAATAATATTCGAAATATTATAAATATATCGTGCACAAATATGTTAAGTGCTTCCTGTTGATTTTGAGATAAGCGCATTTGAAACTTTGATTTAAACCTAAAAAAAGTTCTTAGATAATGAATGCACTTACCACTACCGGCAAGGCGTTGTATTACCAATTCATCAGTTTATCACTTCCTACAACTGCGCATTCGATAGTACATATTAATAACTTCATTTTGTCACCTACCCCGATTTTCCCCAAATTTGCCACTTAACACATACATAAGTGCACTATGGTATCGATATTTGTTGTTTGTAATAAATTTTACTTTTTAAATAATTTTTAAATAATTTTTGGCAATCTAGTGGTGGTCAAATGGCAGTAACGGTCACAGAGCGTACATGACGTTGCATAAAGTCTGTGAAAAGCCCACTGTAATTAACTCAACAGCTCTGCTACTGAATCCTTTCTCCACCTCCCCGCGGAGGCCACCGGGTGTTTTATTTAAAACAGCAGACGGAGAAGTGTGAATGCGAATGTTCCGCGCCTCTAATCGGAACTGCCATCCAGACTGGCCCTCCAGGTTGGGGGTTGGGGCGAAACGCTGACAACTCTCCCCGGAAAAAAACTCGCGTGTCCAGGAACGCGGATTACAGCCTCGAATTGGACGAATCAAACGGCAACGACTACGGCCACGGAAAATGGACTATTCTTTTGGATCTTGGAATATGCGTTCACTACATCGAACGGGTGTACTGCGGGAACTTCTGCAGGAAATGTCTCATAACAACATCAGCATCCACGCTCTCCAAAAAACGAAATGGCTCGGACGCCAAGTTAACGATTGCAGATCTTGCAGATCGATCGCACATGATTTTTACCAGCGGGAAAAAGCAAGGAAGCAGAGAATTCGGTGTCGCCTTTGTGGTAGATAATGCATTCAAACAACTCGTAACGAAATTTACACCGATCAACGAACGAATCTGCTTAATCCGCTTCAAGTTGAAGTTCTTCAGCGTTTGGTTCATTAACTGCCATGCTCCTACAGAGGAGAAAGATGATGTCATTAAAGACGAATTCTATGCCCGACTTAAGAGCACTTTTGATGGGTTACCCTCCAATGACATGAAAATTCTAATAGGAGACTTCAACGGTAAAATTGGCAACAAACTCTTTCATAGGGGCATATCATTAGGACATAGCCTCCATATTAAAATGGACGACAATGGCCAAAGACTTATTGACTTCGCCAGCAGTAAGAACCTAGTCATAAACTCCACCTGCTTCCCGCATAGAAATATTCACAAAATGACGTGGGCATCACCAGATGGGCACACCTTCAATCGAAAAAAAGACGGCCTCCAGCATTCTAGATGTCAGGACTCTAGGGGAGCGAACTGTGACTCGGACCATTTTCTTGTTCGAGCTAAATACCGCTGTCGCATAGCTAACGAGGGCCACACTAAAAGGAGCTGGGCTCCGAAGCTCAATGTGCAAAAACTGAAGGACGACACAACGAAAGTGGAATATATGACCACAATCAAAGCACATATTGAGACATTACCTCACGCTAAACCTGAGGAAAGTATTGACCAAATGTGGTAGAACATTAATGATAGTATTCAACGCACAGCTGAATACACGTTAGGATATTTAGAGCGGAGAAAACGAAACGACTGGTTCGATGAGGAATGCCAAGAAGCGATCACCAAGAGAAACGAAGCTTATCGACTGTTTCTCGAAAGACGAACACGAGCTACAGAGGACAACTATCAGCGGCTCAGGAGAGACGTCAAGAAGATCTGCGGACGAAAACAACGGAAAATAAACAATGACAAAATTTTATTATTGAACGAAGAAAAATGACGTGCGAACAGCATTTAATACCGTGAAAGAAATGAGACAAGTTTACAAACCGCAAACTACCCTCTGTAAGGACGAAGAAGGCAACATCATAAGCGACGCTACCGAAATCAATGCACGATGGGTTCAGAACTTCCAAACATTGTTAAATATAACGACATCACAGACTGAACCTTTTATAATTACGGAAGATCCAGATGGAGATGAACTGCCCATGGCTCCAAGTTATGATGCAGTAGAGACAGCCCTACATAATTTACAGTCGAATAAGGCGCCCGGAATTGACGGAATCCCTGCAGAGCTCTTGAAAGAAGGTGGAACAGAGCTTACCAATCGAATATTTAAATTAATTGCTAAAATCTGCACAACTGAAAAATGACCCGATGACTGGCGGAAGCATTATACGTCCGGTATACGAGAAGAGTGATCGTCTGCGTTGCGAAAATTACAGAGAAATTTCATTGTTGTGTACGTGTTACAAAATTTTGACGAAAATTATCGAATGAAGACTCAGTGAATACGCGAACAACATCATATCATCGGAGAATATTAAGGTAGCTTTAGATACGGGCGATCGACAGCGGACCAGCTATTCTCAGTAAAACAGGTGCAAGCTAAATCCTGGGAGTATGATATTAATGTGTACCAACTGTCGATTTTCTAGCATTCGATAGTGTCGACCGTACAGAATAACGATTGACTTGGTGTCCCACCGAAACTAGTTCGGTTAATACAAGCCACGATGGAAAGTAATGTGTGCCAAGTAAAACTGCGAAACAAGTTGACTCAAAGCATCTCAAACAAGGAGATGGTCTCGCCCCCATGCTCGAGGAAAGCAACTTCAGTAACCTTAGTGGACACCAGAGGAACGCTACTCGTGAAATCCGCTCAGTTGGTGGTCTACGCAGACGAAGTGGTTATTCCGACCCGATTAATACATTGTGCAGCGTGTAAAGTAGGGCTCAGGGTTAATGAAGCGAGAACTAAATACATGACCCAGACACGAAGGACTGTCTCAGAGAGGCAGAATATTATTACGGGCGAATACTACTTCAGGTAGATAGTTCGTATATCTGGGAGCCCTTTTCACGAAGGACAGCAATGAATAACATGGAATTCAAAGTAGTATTACGGCAGTTGACAAAGCGGTCCTCCCCATAATGAAATCAAGGAAGGTCCATCGAAACAATAAACTACGCATCTACAAGATATTAATTCGTCCTGCGCTGCTACATATATGGATGCAAAACGTGAATCTTGATGCGGGTGTCAGAGAATCTAATCGACACGTTTGAGCGAAAAATTCTTCGGAAGGTGTAAGGAGCAGTTAAGGAAGGAGATGGCTGGCGAATTCGATACAACCATGAAAAGTATCAATTATTTGACGACCCGCCAGCATCTATCGCGATCAAACTCCGCCAGCTTCAATGGGCTGGCCATGTGAAACAAATGCACAAGGAACGAATTTCTAAACGCGTGCTCAAAGACTAAGCAACCGAGCGTAGGGGAAGTCATGAAAGCGATGGGCGGACTCAGTCGACGCAGATTGCATATCGCTTCTCGATTTTTCAAACTGGAAGACGCAGTCGTTGGGCCGAGACAACTGCAGGAGGTGCATCCTGGAGGTCAAGGCTGGATATGGGCTGCAGCGCCATTGCATCAATCTCGTAATAAATATCTAATAATCCAGATTTTAGGGAATCAATTTTATTTTTTTTTTTTGCGAATTATAATTTTTTGTTATCAGAAGTAATCAGAATCTTCATGGGTTCCATTCCATACACACGGGCGGATGAAGCATATTTAGCGCCCTGTGTTAAGTGCCAATTATGTGACTCCTACTCCATGCCTCACTATATGAATATTTGCATTACTGCAAATACTGCTTGATATCAAAATACATTAAAAACAGTCAAAAAGTTTAGTGCAAAAAGTATAAAATATTTTCGAACAAGTCGGGCGCAACTTTATTATTCTTGGGACAAGTTGGTGATGCGTGGAAAGTCCAGTATCCAGGTTATGGTAGATAGGGAAGACTAAGTAAATGGGGGATCTGGGGCAGTTCTGCTGCAAAGTATTTGGAACTTATCTACGATTACGATCAGTAGCTCCATTACATAGACACAAAAATTCATTCATTTAGTTTGGGTTTGTATGGCGGAAGGAGGAGGATGTGAAGGAAGGCGATGGAACAGGTGATCAAGTAAGTGAAGCTAAAAAACTGCAGCAACTTCAACATACATATTAATAAATAAAAATGCATTTCTTTAATCTGAAATAGAATAAATTTTATTTTAACTTGTTATTGTAAATTATTTGTTTAATTTTTTTTTTTTTTTTTGTAATTTTTTTTTCTGTAAAAAATAAAACATTATAAAAACCGAATCTCTAAAAATATATCGGCAATCATCATTATTTTTATGTACAACCATAAAATGTTTTCTTATTTCTAAATATAATATAAAATACAATAATAATATAATTATATGTAAAAAAAAAATATATATAATAAAAATAAAGTAAAATTTAATTAAATATTGTAAATATCACAATATTTTGATTGAAGAGAAGAAGAAAATATTCGAAAGATTGAATAATGGAGGGGATGAATACTTACCGATAGGGGGCGGGGGTGGACGAACCTAGCCTAAAGATAAGATCTAATTTGCACTAAGCGATATTTTGTGGTGGTGTCTTGTTTAGCGATAAGAAAATTTACGATTTTAGTTGAATTTCGAAAATAAAATGTTTGTGAATTTTGGCACCTTTTTTAGTTTTGGATCAGACTGCTAGTCGTGTGGCAGTTTTTAAGCTTAAGAACTATCTTCGATTGTTCAACATCGATAGGTAGTATTCGCAATTTGTGCAATATATGGCAGGTGCTATAACGTGCCGTTTTCGACACAGATTACATTCGACTGCTTTTGCAGACGCTTTTACGATTGCATTGTTATAAACGCGGGTAGGTATTGCTGTTACGTTCACCGTTCCGCCGTTGAGATCCGGCTTGCCATTTGATTGTTGCTGCTGCAATGGCGTTGGTGTTGGACACTCGCTGTCACCTTTTGTTCCCGGTTCGAAGCTGACCTTCTTCTGATTGTTCGGCTTCATCGTAACTGGGTAGTATGGCGATTGATTGTAGGGGAGTTGTTGTTGCTGTTTTGGCGGCTGTTCCATCGTTGCGTAGCCGTGTGGCATTGGAACACGCTGGTATGGCGATTGTTGCAGTTGTTGCGGAATTGGAGATGCCGTATCATCGCCATTTTGATATGCGTAGCCATTTTGTATTGGATAGCCGTTGGTCATGGGGTACATGCTTTGCGGTTGAAGTTGCTGCTGCTGTTGTACTTGCGGTAGAATTTGCGATTGCAATTGTTGTTGCTTCTGCGCCATTTGCCGAGTTACCAGATAACTTTGATTTACAACGGGCATTTGTATACGATTTGCTTGATAGAGATTTTGTGCCTGCATCGGGACCTGTTGCTGCTGTCCAACCAATCCATTCTCTTGTTGTTGACTGTTCATCAGCACATGTTGACCATTGGCAACACCTGCGATACCATTCATACTTAATCGTGGTGGATATTGTTGTTGCTGTTGTTGTTGTTGTTGAATGTTGGGCGAATTGCCGTTCATTCCACCGTTGCTTACTGCACTTGTCGATGCTCCTGGCACATTTTGAACTTTGAAAATGTCCTGCACGGGTGTGTAGATCTGCGAACGAACTTGGTTTGGATACTGGGGTCCGAAATCGTGGTATTGCTGTTGTTGTAATTGTGGCGATCCTTGCGGATATTGATAGTTTGAGATTTGTGAAATTTGTTGTTGCTGCTGCTGCTGTTGCTGTTGCTGCCTGAGTTGAATGTATCGTTGCATATCTGGCGGCAATTGTTGCGGTTTCTGCCCTAATGGATTCTGTGGAGTTAAAGTCCTTGGAATTGCTTCACTTTGCAGCCGCATTATATTTTGTTGTTGTTGTTGCGAGAATTGTGGCTGTGTTATCTTACGCTCACCATCGTTTCCGTTTACAGCTGTTCGAAGAACACGCTCTAGAATCGGATTTGGAATGAAACCATCGTCTTCTTCTTCGTCGGCCGTCGCCACAAGAATAACCTGATCACAAAAAGATACACTCTTCTTCTTTGTGCGCTTGTTCGAGTTGTTCAGCGTTTGCTGCACGACAGCATTCAACATCTCAACTTCGCGAATCTCCTCGGCAATTTGGCTTTGCGCAATGTCGTATCGGGGCTTCGGTAGTGCTGGTTGTTGTTGCTGTGGAATCCTCCTGATAACGCAATCGACTTCATCAACATCCTGCTGTAGGGATTTCTGTAGAGTTGGGCTAGGCAAACCGCTCATTGTTGTTCGAATCTGTGGCTTATTGAGAAGTTCCTGCGAAGAGTAGACTTGTTGCTGCAGAGCAGTAACTGGAAGCTTGATATGCTCAAATCGATTGGCCAAGTCTCGAACGCTTCCATTTCCGAGATTCTTCGCGATATCTTCTGGCTTCTTGTTCCGCAGATCGGATTGCTTGAGCTGAAGCTCCTTCAGCCAATTGTCGTTTGAATTCAACAATTGTTGTTGATTCTGCTGCATTTTAGTATACTGCTGGCGTTGTTGAAGCTGCGCCAGAATGCTGGTTGTTCCTTCGAAAGCGTCCATCATTTTCGATCGGTTCGCTTCGAGTGCATGAATTTGATTGATTTGCTCGTTTAGAGGCTCGAGATCGATACATGGCGGCGGAGGAGGAAAATCTTCACTAGCCTGTCGCGAATGACAAGCTGATGATGGCGGACTTGGATACGGAGGCAGTTCTAAGTTGGAATCGTATCGGAAATCAACTTCATCGACTCCGTCGTTATTGTAACTTCCGGGGCCGTGCCGATAGCCATCTGGCTTAGCCGGACTCTGCTCCTGGTGGACTTGCGCGCAAGTCGTGATAATCGTTTGACAAGAATCTTCACTGATACTTGTGTTCGAGCTCATTGTTGAAATATTCGACAAATTTGCTTCATGGAAGGGCTGCTGGAAAAGTGCTTCTTGCTGTTGTTGCAATTGTTGCTGCGAGAGTGTCGAGCTCGTTCTTAATGGCGGTGGTGGTGGCACTTTAGCTATCACTGTCAATTGCTTTCCACTTCCATGGAAGCTCTTACGCATTAAACGGCTGCGTTCCAAGTTTGGATTTGTATTCGATTCGCGATATTCCAAGTGTCCTTCAGAAAGATAGCCGCTCATGCTGTTTTTCAAATCGCCAACTCCGACGGAACTATCGTCAACTGAAACTACTGGAAGTGGCTGTTCCTTGGGCTTTTCTTCGGCATTTCCTTCGGTTAAGTCAGGCATTGAACGATTCTTCCGCCGAATCAAGCCACCCATTAGCAGCTTTCTTCTGATTTTATGCTGCTTCTTGCCTGTCTTTTCTTTATCCTTCTTCTCGTCCTTATCTTCCTTGTGCTTTTTAAGCGTATCCTTAGCATTGATCAATAGCGGCTCTGCCACTGTCAGTTCCCTGGAAATTTTATTCCTGTCTTCACTACGACTTCGCTTATCTTTATCATCACGCTTTCCACGGCTGAATATGCTGCGGCTTTCACGTTCCGGTTTCGGTTCGTATTCAATTTTATTATCATCTTCGACGGGCTTCAATGTACCCTTCTTCTTCGGAAGCGTCGCATAAATTTCAATATTCTTGGTGACCGGTTTGTCCAACGTCTTATCGCGACTATTTTGGCGAATATGCTTTACGCTGCTATTACTACCTTCACGGCTATGTCGAATCTCAGAGAGATAGCTCTGATCGACATCGGTTCCCTTCTCGACGAGAATCCGACGATGCAGACTTCTGGCACGCATGATGCAAGTATTGTGCTTCATTCGGGCAAAAGTCATGGTGTGTGGATTGCTGTATGGAGCATCCATTGCAGCTCGCGCCTTTCCAGCAGCAGCATTGCACAATACTAGCGCCGTTTCGAGATCATGTACTTCTTCGGTCATTCGCGACTTCTCAAGAAGTTGATCGGCTTCGTGGCACAACCTTTCACAGTCTCCCGTCAAGACTACCGATTCCGGAATCTTTGCCAATTGTGGATTGTGTTGCTTCGGTGGATACGAGTCTGTAGACGATAGTGAAAATGAATCGTAGCCAGGATCATAAGGATGACCGTTCCGAGTCGGACTCTGTGGAACACCATTTCGCTTGCCAACCATGTATAAGTAGGGATTGTCCAATGTGGTTGAGGATGCAGAGCTGGCACTGTTGCGATCGCCGCTCCAATTTCCTGAATCACGTCGTCTCGGTTGGTTTAAATGGTCCGGAATAGACAAACCATCGCTTGGCGGAGAACCATTGGACGGACCAATAGCTGCTCCCGACTCTGCACTCAAACTTCGATGCAAACTCAACTGCTGTTTACGAGCAATCTGCGGATTTGCTACATTTTCCGTGGCTTTCCGATTCAGAAAGCCGTCCTTCTCGTCCGCTGCTACTGCTTCATTATTATTGTAGAAAATCTTATCTTGGATAATACTTAAATTTTGATACTGGGCATTAAGAATATTTTCAACAGTTTTACGTCTGATGTAGCTATTACTGTCGGTATTGGCTGGAAAAATTTTACTCTGAATTACACTTAAATTCTGATAATCGCAAGGAGTCCGTGCCGGGGTCGGTGTAATAGCTCGTCGTGTCGATCCAATTGGTGGCTTCTCCGGGCTCGGTGTTACTGCTCGTCGTACCGGTGAAATAGTGTCCTGCACTACTTCTTGCTGAAATTGTGTCTGCATAGGTACGGCTGGAGGTTGTGGTACTGCATATAAAAGTAAAAGTGGCTGATACCGTCCACGGCTGCACTTCTCAACTACACCTTCCCAATTCGGTCCAACCTGTATATTAATCAAGAAACGGTGTGTTATTAGCAAAATGACCTTTAGCTTCATTAAGAAATTTCATTTTCGCTACTGACCTCCTTAACATTGGCATCATCGAAATAAACCCAGACTTTCAACTTTGTGTGAAAGAAAAAGGTCGTATAGTGTTTGCCGTAGTACGAAACAATCCCAACCAGTTCATGTTCGACCGTCTGAGCCCATCTTTGATCGGAAACTTGATGGAAAACATCGCATAATCTTAATGATGTTCCGACCGCTTTTAAGACAGCATGAACCTGATCGGCTGGCGGTCGTTCCGAATCCCAAACAATTCCGATGGATACTACGTCTGGACGACTAAGCAGGGCTCGACAGATCCCAATCTTTGCTCCACATGCATTCTGTAATTAGCGAAAAAAAAATTAATACTTTCCTTTAGTTAACGATCTATACTATAGTGATCTTTGATCTGATCAAAAAGTTTACTTTAAGATTTGCACAAATTTACACTACTACATTCCATTGGGGTATTTAGAGTGACATGGCTTTTAAAAAAAGATATATTTACAGTGCTCGGCAAAAAAAAAACTATTAAGTAAAAAGTTATATTCATATGAGTTTCAAGGCTGGTCAAACGAGTTTTCTATGGTAAAGAAGTGTGTCACGTTGTCTTCAATGTTTTATTAGCTACGGGTATTTCAGAGTTGCGAGTACACGGCTATGTTGTGGAAATGTCGAATGCCAATAAGAAATAATTATTGTGATCAGTGATCATATCGGATAAATTTATCATGCTGCCGAACGAGGAAGGTATGGTAGGTACGATTAAGCAGCCCCTTGAAGACAAAAATCTTTAAACGCTATTCAGACTTCAGTACGTTACTATTGCTTAAGCCAATTTGTGGTATTGTGTTGTTTCATGATTTTCGTCATCGGTTTTGTGGCGCTTTTAATAAGATATCGAGTTTTGTGCCTTATTTAAAGCAAGCTATGTAAGTATTATACGCCACAATTTTTCAATTAGGTTGAGTTTTCGCAATCAAAGATTTTATTGACAAATTTAGAAAATAATTACCGCGAAAATTTACCTCTGACGTAATTATACTCTAGATGAAATCTGAGAGTATATTGTGTTTGCCTTACCGTTTATAACACTAAGAAATAATGATCGCACAGAGTCGCCAATGGTACATATTTTAGCTCAAAAACCTAGATTGCAAGTGACCGTCTGTCTGTCTGTCCGTCTGTCCAGAACATAACTTTCGAACGTTTTGAGCTATCATGCTGAAATTTTTTTTTTTATGTGACTTTTAGCAAAAAAGAAACCTTAAGTTCGTGAATAAGCTGCATCCACCCACTTCTTATGCAAATTTCATGAATTTATCGAAATTTTCAGATATAGATTTTTCTCCGAAGTTATTTAAGCTATCGACTTGAAAATTAGGCAAAAGTATATTGATATCAATACCATTAATGTCCTAAAATATTAATCCGATTCCCTCACTCCTTTTACCGCCCCCCTCGCTTCCATACAAATACACAATTTTGGAAAATGCATTTCTTCTTAAAACTAGAAAAAAGCAGAAACTCCAAGTGTTGCAAAGACTTGCGCCTTGATAATTGTAATAAATGCTGAGAAAAATATCAACTTTACTTTACTCCTTTTACCCCCTCCCATACAAATATCTATATTAAAAATTCAAGAAAAATATTTCTCCTTCGAACATTATGAGAGCTATTGAATCTTAAATTGTAGCTGTCACAGGTGATATGGATGTTGATAAACAGTATCAAAAACATCCAAGACCTTCCACTTCCTCTGCCACCTCCCATACAAATGCTCCAATTTCAGGAAAGCTATGTACAATTTCTTTGAAAATAATAAAAACTACAAATTTTAAATGCAGCACGAAACATTTCGCATGACACGTTCGGTGTCATATACAAAAATTTCAAACCTCCTCCTTCTGCTTCTACCACCTCCCAGTCGCTATTCACTATTCGAAAGAATTTGAGATGACATATTTTCCGGTTCATTAAACTCTTTCCCATTTCATCTAGAGTATCATATGATAGGGCTTTACGACCAATCATAATTCTGTTTTGTTTTTATAATCAATACAATTAATACAGTTCAACTGCGAATTTTTCTAATTTTAATTGAATACCAAATTAATTTTTTTTTTTTTGTAATTGACTTTTCTTTTTTCCTTTTTTTTATGTATTATTTTCTAGTGTACATCCAATAGAACGAGTCCTTTTTAAATCAAAAAGTTCGTTGTACGGTCTATATAGAGAAGTTAGGTGAGGACAAAATGGAGGGCAGTACATCTTGGCTGTCAGGGTAGATTTATATGCACTTTCCTCAGACGTAGAGGTGGGCTGATGGGGAACATGGGTGGTGGACTGTCAGGGTTAATCCTTTGTGGAAAGCATTTGGACGGATGACCATAGTAATTTAAAAAAAAAATGGAAACTATCGGTCGAGCCAATTTCAAAATCAGCTCATTTTATGAGATTGCACACTCCCTACTTGTTGCTCTAGAAAATTTTCTAACACCCATTCACCTCTTCTTCATTTAACGTTTTTTTTATTTGGTAGCAATGAAATCAATTCAATAAAATCAAAAATTCTCGAAAAAACAACCAATTTTCAAAACGCCTCGACCGACCATTTTTTTTTTTAAATCACTCAGGACACTCAATGAAAATTTCAAAAACTTGTGATTGCGAAAAAATTAGAGATCCGGCTGATTGCCACTTTTCGAAGTCCCAGGATTCCATAAAAATAGGTTTCGTTGAGGCGTTTGTCTGTGTATCTCAACAATAATTTCAGTAAACATGAACAAAAAAGGGTAAAAGTGATTGGGAACGATCGACTGGAATTGTTTTTGGAAATGATCACTATCCGGAAGCACAGGTTATTACCAGTTTGTTGGAACAAAATGATACAAAGGGGACTGATATATCCGAACTAGGAGAAACTCAATCTAAAACTCATCAAAAATTCTCGTAACATTTTACACCGCTATTTTTGCGTAGTTCGAAATAGAACATTTAACGATTGATTGACTTAACCAAAAAAGGACAAAATAATCAAAAAGAGTATGATAAAATCGCTAATCGCATCTTTCTTTCGACTTTCAATTAAATAAGGAAATGGTGCGAGGCTACTACACACAGAGCCACGCATGACGGTATAAGCCTAAAATCTACCCAAACAATACTCAATATAAAAATTGATCTTAAAACCCACACAATTTGAATAAAGTCCAAAGTCTTTAAAGCCCATGACTAGATAGATTTCTTCTCCTGTTGCTCCCGTACTAGAGTGTATCAAGTTTCCAAATATGGTCTCAAGCAATTATCATGTTTTAATAATTGGAAAAAAAAAATTAATAACATATGAAACTCGCGTAATACTTACGGGACAATCGCGAATGTCGCCCATATTTCCAGCCGAACGTAAAAGCTGTCCAAAGCTCAATTGTTGATGATTTTGTGCGGCTAAATTATTCTGTGATGTCAACGCCGATGCTGAAACGTAATGGACCATCTGGAAAAAAAAGGAAAAATGATAAGAAAATTAAATTTTTAATCAGATGATTTTTTTTTTTTTTTGTTTCCAAATCTAATTAAGCATAGCATGAGATATTTCGGATTATATCCGAGAGAAAGCATTTATATCGGCTCCAGACAACCTTCTCTCAGATTTTATCGATTTAAGCCTGCCGAAAACCAGTTGCATAAATAATTAGCTATATAGTTCGCGGTTCGACGTCTATTACAATTTCTACAACCGATGACCGCAATTTTCTTTAGATAGCTGGAAAAACTGGTCGAGACCATGAATAACCGCAAAAAAAAAGGGAAGAACAGAAAAATAAAGTTGAAATCAATCAAAACTGACGCTGCATATACTCATATACGTATCTATGGTAAAGTTGCAACATCTTGAAAAACCACATTCGATTATAACAACACAACCTGCTAAACAACTTAAGATCAACGTAACGGCATTTAACCAGCATCGTAATTATCTCGTCACGGAAGAAAATATCCGCCATTCAAGTACCCAACTAACTAACCACTGTGACAATATCCCCGAAATGATGTCAGCAACCTCAATAACTCTTCACCCTGATGACCCTTCGATTTCATTTTCACCTCTTCGTTAATCACGGATGAAAACAGACAATTCTCCGAAATTCATCATATTATCCATAATGCATATATTCACCTGTTCATATCTCACTATTGTACAGACCAAGACTTGACCATCTACAGAAAACCTAACTAACTCCTTCAGAGTGTGACTTTTTCTTGTGCGACGAATTATTGCGTGTGTGATATACGAGGTGTTGTAGGTGTGTCGATCTACACATGGCAAGTCGATTGAGCGATTAAGAACTAGTTTAACAGATTTATGTTTCCGGCTTTATTTATTGCGATTCTAGAGCTTACCTTAGTAATTTCATGTATCTGTTTGAGCGCGGAAATCTCAGATTTAAAATCTGTTCAGCGCTCGACATAAATGGATAACATGTGCGACATTTTCTTTTTTTTTCGAACAAATTTTAAGATTTCCATAGTTGGTTTTTTTCGTCAACAATTTACAAATTGATAGATATAAATAGAAAACAATTCGAAGAAGAAAAAAATAAAAAGAGAAAAAGACACCAAGATGAGGTCAGGAAAAGTGGGCTGCATAAAAATTTTATGTGAAATTCCAAATATGATGAAAATACGAGTAGTTCAATGCCAATATGCCGAACATGACATTCAGAAAATGAAAATTTAAAAAAAATTATAACGAAGACATTTAAATATTCTTGTAACTTATTTTGATTGATGATGATGCTGTTGGTAATAACTTTCCATTTTTTTTTTCAGAATTTACTAAGCTATTACATTCCACATTTGCGTGGAATAATAAATTTATTAAACGTTTCACCTTAATCTGCATTTATTGCTCCAATGAGTCTTGAATTTGTCTGCGAATTCGAACAAGTAATTAATCCTTTCACTTTTCTTTTAATTGTAAGTTCGAAATGTTAGTGAAAGACAACACAGAGCCATAATGAGAGCTTTACATTATGCTGTTGCTTCATGTACGATTTTTTAGAAATGCCTGATTCATGCAGATTTAAAATCGATTTCTTGAAAAATTAATGATTTTTGAAATTAAATTATATTAAATATTAGAGATTTAATTGTATATATTTGCAATTCAATGCAAATTTGTATGGTTTTTGTTCGATTTGTGCTAGTTTTTAAACTGATAGCCATCCAGAATTGAACAATTCACAGGTGTATTTATTGAGTTCAGTTATAGTGTAGTAGTTTTTCTTTAACCCTGCAGAACTATGGTGAGTCGGATCCGACCCCATAAAGAATTTCGTCTCTCACCAAGAGTCCATTTCAACATAGTACCGGTGGGTTAAGAAAATGCGTATCTAGTAATAATAAATATTGGCACTAAAGTAAACAGTAACAGAATAGAAACGACAAATAATTCTTTAATGAATTTTTGTTCAACTATTAAGGTGGTGTGAGCCCCAGAAAGGCATTTTCTTTGAAGATGAGGTAATTTTGAATTAACAATTATGCGAATAGTTCAAAATAGTTCTAATAGCGATGAATTGGCTAAAAAAGAGTCATCCGATTAGAGGAAGCTCATTAGACAAAAATTGACTTTGAAAATTAATTGAACCCTAAAATTAGCAATGGGAAATCTGACTTTTTCCGTTGTGTCAACTCATTTCAACTCACTCACTAATTGAGTCGATCAAAAGACTCACTCTCAAGATCTCAGACACACGCAACGTAGCATTCATAAAACGAAAAGCGCACAATCACGAATCTTTCTGATGGCCTGCTCTTTCTTTTGTATAGAATAACTCAGGCTTGCTGTTCGTACCTTTACTCAGAACATCAACAGCCCAAAACAACCGCTCAGCAAAAAAAATCATCAAATTACGTTGGTATGTGCGGACACTCATCAAAACCCTGTGCCCATACGACTCTTTAAAATTAGATTTTGGCGACTCACACACCACTTGCATTTAAAGGCACTGTGTCGCAGCGTAATAACACATTTCGCACATTTACCAATCCAACTCTTTTGTAATGAATCGCAACACTCGCCTCAGTTCATTGAGGGGCTCATATTGATTGACTCACTTATGACTTGCCCATTACCTAAAATGGTCATAAGATCTAATTAATTGCTTGAATTTATATCCGATTTATTCCCCAAAACTAAATACACATCGAACTTCACTATGCCAAAAAAGATTTTTTTTTAAATCTGCTACATACAAAATGAGCACTACAAAAATATGAAAAAAATTCAAAATAAAGCTTGAAAATATGTTTAATAAAAACCCTATTCGTGACCTTGTTCTATTGTTACATTAACAAAAAGTAAGTAGTCATCTTTTGAAATATAGGAAATAAATTTGTTTGAAAATGTAAATTTTTTGCAGTTTTCAAAAATTATAACCGTGTGGTCAAAATTTTTCAAATTTGTTCAATACAAATGCTATTAAATTTATTAAAAATTAAAATTAGAAACACAAAGTTTGATTATCTTGTACCATTAATCAGGAATATCCATTAGAAAATAGGCTATTTGCGAAAAAAAAACTCCACGTGCGGCACACGCCCTCACAAATGAATAATTCTGTTCCGTTCACAATAGAAATTTCTTTAAATCTATTCATTGAGTGGTGCTAGCTCCAAAAGAGTTGATGTTTAGAAATATTGAAAAATGTTCTGAAGAAAATTCACATTTCACAAAAAATTGAATTGAACATCCACCTTTATCGCATCAGTACTATGTTTTGGGAGCTTCCAAAAAGACCCGGGATATTTGGTTGAAAGGGTTGTTCCAGTGTAACAGCAAACCTTTGTTCATGTATTGGGATGAACGAGCCACAAGCATTAAAATAATTGAAGGGTTATTGAAAATAGCTCCATTTTTCTTTTAAACACGCTACCAGTCTAGCTCTACGCACCACAACATTTTGGAAAATGGTACAATAAACGGGAAAGTATCTGCCAGATACCAAATCACTTATTTTAGTGATAATGATTTTTCGTAAACAAATATTTTTTCCTGATTGCGTCAATCAAAATCTTTTTGAGAAAATTATTCAACGAAAATGAACAGCATTATTTTAAACTTAATATAAATTTCTAAACGCGTTAAATAAAAATTGTATACTTAATAGCTACAGACATATCTTGTACGCAAGTTAAGTTTATCAATAACAAATTCAATTGTTTTTACATACGTCTAATAGTTCATCACATCGCAGGTAGTCATAACTAAAGAAACCAACAACTAAACACCTGAAAATTTTATTTGCGCAATATTAAATAAACATGCATTGAAATTAGTATAGTCAAGATACCTGTGTAGCCGCACGTCATAGTCGTTTACATTGAAATATTTAGAATATACGATAAATAAAACGACTTGGTATAAGTACAATAATCTATTAAAGACTTCATAATAGGCATATCACAGAAACACATTAGTGCAAAATGTGAAAAACACAAATCAGTTATTTGCAAAATAATAAAAAATGTTGCAAAAGAGGAACAGATTGCACCCAGAGGAGAGATTGCACCCATGCACGAGATCGTCCAGGAAAAACGATAAGAAGGTGCGGATCTTTGATAGTAAAGAAGTTCGTGAAGAAACCTCTAGAGTTTACATTAGATTAAGAACGATTCGCAGGCGAGTTATCGACGCTGGAATATTTTCTTGTATACCTGCATGTTAACATAAAAATTAACTTAAAAATAGATGGATCCAGTTTGAATTTATCCAGCTATATTCATTCTGACCACTTAATTGATGGAAAGCTAGGGTGTAGCCTAATGAGCCTGTTGATCTCCAATGCGAAGGTCGTGAGTTCAAATCCCAGTCCAGTCATAATTCCAGCACACTACCTGCTTGATTATACTTTCTACATCTACAATGGCGCTACAGCCCAAATCAGACCTTGGCCTCCTGATATTCAGGTTCCTTAACATTTTTTCATTACTTATTGTGGAAGGGTTGTTAGCCCTTCGCACAACCCTCTTTCTACGAATTTTTCATTTTCTTAGATTGAGGTGACCAAGGTATATCCAAGCAGGCAATGTGCCGGAATTATATATTGCGCCGACCGGGATTTGAACTCACGACCTTCGCATTACAAGACCAACACACTACCTACTAGGCTATACCCCAGCTGATTATACTTTAGTTACCTCAATCTATGAAAATGAAAATTCAAAAACAGAGGATTGTGCACCCATTCACAATGACAAATAAAAAATGCTAAGGAACCTGAAAGTCAGAAGGCCAAGGCTCGATTTGGGCTGTAGTGCAATTGTAGAAGACTTAATTGATGAAAGTCTGTCCCGTTCTCAGACCAATCCAACATAACATGATTCATTCCGATAGAAATTTGTATGTATGGCGTCCACAAAATTTACAAGGATTATATCCTTGTTATTTCACTAAGTCAAAAAAATATGAAGAGAGATCTGTAATGGTGTGGGGTGGTATCCTTCAATTCATGAAAGAGATAGAAATATGAAACGTTTTCAGTGTAAAGATATCCTCCGGTTAAACAGAAGTTCACACCATCACTCAGTAAGCTCAAAACCCAATGTCTATTCGTCTTTCAGTCAGTTCACTAACCAGTTCAGACCGCGTTCAAATTTTGTGCACGTTATTTTTTACCGAAAAAATAAGGTCAACTTCTTCAATCTCTTCACTCCTTACACCTCCACCACATTTTCACATCTTCATAATAAGCCGACTTTTGCAAAAATCGCGGGTGCTATTGATTTGAAATTTGATAAAAGTTGTTTTCAGCATAAAAATTATACCAATCCCAAAACAACTCCACAAAAAAGTCCTACGAAACTCATGAGGTAAAATCGAAGCAGGAATGGGAAGAGAAACATTTCTATGACCAAAGTAGTGATGAAATCAGTCCTACCCGTTCAGTATAAGGATTTTTTCGGTCTCGACAGAGCTACAGTAGTTTTCCATAGATTCCGCGACGAACTGCAAGCCCCAGGTTACTGCCTGGTCAACCTGTACGTTGTGCCGGCGCAACCCACATTATTGGCCAAACATTACAAACGTGATACGAAAACGCATAATTGCAACCCGATCAGAATATCCAGAAGTTTCTGCACTATTTAAGAGCAGTACTACCACTTTAGCACTACAGTAATAGATTTAACTGTCGAATCTTAAATTCAGCACATCTAGCACTATTCGTCAGGAATACTTTATTTTTTCCGTGTAGTAAAAACTCTAAAAGACATAACATTTGCGATGTACGTTTGGCACAATTACATTTGCCGAACTGGACATTTACCAAACTTTTCATGACTTCCCAGACTACATTTGCCAGACTTTCATAAGCTTGTCTTTCGTTTTCCAGACTTTCAAAATCAGGTTTACGCTTGCTAGACATACATTAGCCAGATTTACAGAAACCTGACAAAATGTCCGGGAATTCCCAGACATTAAATAAAAAATAAGAAATAAAATAAAAAACAATTAGTACATATTATTTAATGTTTCATAAGTTTTGAAATTTTTACCAAACCGCCCTGGAAGTTCAATATAAACTTAACGATAATTACCAATATTCTTATTTTTGCAGAAAAAGTTTGAAGCAGCAGCTGTTCATGTACTACGTCGTGCTAAGGGTTAACATTTGACAGGCATTTATCGCATTTGCTAGGCATTTTACCTCTTTTTAGGAATGCAGCCGGCATCTTAAAACTCACACTAGCCAGATCGTAATGTGTCAAAATTGTTCAACCAAAACGAAACCCCACCTACGAAGGACCAATGATGAGAGTAGCTACTTTTTGAAACTCTCATATTTGGACAAAGATGATGTCTTATATTTGACGGAACCAAATTTTAAAAAGAAAAAGTTTTGAGCCTCTTTTGGTATGCTTTTCACACAGATATGTGAGAAAATATAAAAAAGAATTTAAGTAATTTGAAAACCCACTCATTTAGTTTATTTCCAGATGGTATATCAACTTATTCCCTATAATTTCGCATCTGTCAGTCGATACTTTTATAACTCGGTACAATCTATCAACTGAGCATATAGCAGGTTTGTCGTACCGATCATTTCGTTACGGTGTTCGCTATTTAACTGATTGAAAAGCTATACAGATACTGTGATGCTAGTATTTGCGTGAATCACTAATTGCATTTGTTTGCTGTTAGATATAAATCCAGAAACAGAATGAGTACTTCGTGAACCTATTGTTCGTGTTTGTTTTAACGTTAGAGAAACTATCTGATAAACAGATCGATATTCTCTTCATCATTAGTAAAATTTTTTAAATCTCATGAAACGTTGAGGACACCAGTAAAAGTATCAGAACACAGACTTACACTAGTTATGACTGCAACTACTATAGTGACACTACAGCCCAAATCGGGCTAACGTTAAGGTTCTTTAACATTTTCGTTACTTATTGTAGAAGGGTTGTTAGCCCTCCGCACAACTATTTACGAAATTTTCATTTTCGTTGATTGAAGCGACCAAGGTATACCCAAGCAGGAATTATACGGCGATCGGGATTTGAACACACAACCTTCGCATTGAAGAATAATACGCTACACCCTAGCTACACTATTTAGCTACTTTTCTATTACGAAATTTTATCAATTAAACTGATGATCTATCAAATTAACGGAGCAACTATTAAATAAGCACGTTCTCGAACTCGAAAAATATCATTTTAAAAAACATAACAGAATTATTACTCTAGATGAAATGGGAATGTCTTTAATATACCGGAAAATATGTCATCTCAAATTCTTTCGAATAGTGAATAAAGACTTTTGTATGGGAGATGGTAGAAGTAGAAGGGGAGGTTTATATTTATTGCATATGACATCGAACATGGCATGCAAAATGTTTTTTGCTGAGTTTAATGTTTTTAGTTTTCATTATTTTTAAAGAAATTGGACATAGTTTTCCTGAAATTGGGGCAATTGTATGGGAGATGGCAGAGGAAGTGGAACGTTTTAGATGATTTTGAGACTGCTTATCATCACTCTTATCACCATGCAATTTATAATACAGATATTTATATGGGAGGGGGTAGAAGGAGTGAAGCTGAGCTGATAATTTGTTCTAGTATTTATTGCAACTATTAAAAAACAAATTCTGGCAAAATTTGTAGTTTGTAATTTTTCTATTTTTAATGGAAATCGATATAATGCATTTAACAAAAATTATGCATTTGTATGGGAGGCGGTAGAAGGAGTGTAAGGATCGAAACAATTTTTTTTGCACGTTATTGCTATTTCTATTTTTATACCTTATACAAAATATCAAGTTGATAGCTTTAGCAGTTTCGAAGAAAAATAATTTAATTTAAATTTCAAAATTTCGTGAAATTTGTATGGGAGGGGGAGAAGGAGCGAGGTGAAGTTGATAATTCTTCTTAAAACTAATTGCAATTATAGTAGAATTAATATTGGCAAACATTTTTTTTTCAGCTTTACTAGTTTCAATGAAAATCAAAAATATGTATTTTTCAAAATTGTCCATTTGTATGGGCGGGGGCAGAAGGAGTGAGGGGATCGGATTAATATTCTGTAATATTAATGACATGTATATCGTAATACTTTGACCTAAATTTCAAGTCGATAGCTTAAATAATTTCAGAGAAAAATCAATTTCCTTATATTTCGAAATTTCATGAAATTTGTATGGGAGGGGGTAGAAGGAGTGGGGGGATGCAGCCCATTCACGAACTTAAAGTTACTTTTTTGCTAAAAATTACACACACAAATTTTTAGTACTATAACTCAAAGCTTTCGAGAATTATGCTGTAGACAGACGCACAGACGGACAGACAGACAGACAGACAGACGGTCATTCGGAATCGAGGTTTTTGAGCGACAACAAATATTTTTGTACACTTGGCGGATCTGTGCGAGCGTTATTTCTTAGCGTTACAAACGGTAAGGCAAACACAATATACTCTCAGATTTCATCTAGAGTATAACAATAAGACAAATTTCAATAGTTTAGTTCAAGCCTCAACTTCTAAAGATCTAAAATACACATTTTCCACATAAACTAAGAATCATTTTTGCACGTATACGTAATTACATATCTAATTAAAAAATTAACATAGCTACTTCAAGAAAAGTATCGAGTACCTATAGTTACTGTTCCAGTTTTCCCCAACACTAAGATGTTATCACACGCAGTTTTATATTCTTGTATTTATTTCCCGCAACCAACAAGCGTTTTTATTCAAAATCATCATGCGTTTTAGAATTAGACATTAACATTTTCTGAAAATGGTAAACTAGCTCGATGCCTGATTACGTTTGATATATTTTATGAAATGCAGGTGAAATAATTATTTGAAAATTAAAACATAATTTTTGTAGATACTCTTCTAAATTCATTTTAAGTTATGAGAAAATGAAATAACTTGAAACATGTTTATACTCTAGATGAAATCTGAGAGTATTATAAGTTTGCTCTAAAGTTTGTATCGCTAAGAAATAAGGCTCGGAGAAAAAAATGAATTATACAGAAGTTAATATTATATCTCAAAAATCTCAAAACCAGATGTCCGTCCGTCCGTGCGCTCTCTAGCTTGAGAACGCGTTGAGCTAGAAAGTTCAAATTTTGTACACGTCGTTTTTGACAAAAAAGTAAGGTCAAGTTCGTGAACGGGCCAAATCGCTTCACCCCTTCTACCCCCTCCCATACAAAGTGACACAATTGCGCAATTTGACAATAAACGGATTTGCTCAAAAAGTATAAAAGCTTTTGGCCTGAAATTCGGAATATATTACTTTTATGATAATATCAATCTACCATATAAAAATTATGCGTGTCCTCACCCTCCTTCTACCACCTCCCAAACAAACTGTACTTATCATGAATTACTCTAAGCCAATTTCCTCAGTGCTTATAAAATTCAGCGGGCTGAAATTGAGCACCAAATATTTAATTAAAATTGTTAGTAAGGCCAAAAAAAATTAGATGATTAGCTTCACCCCTTCTACCACCTCCCATACAAAATGACACAATTTCGCAATTTGACAATAAATGGATTTACTCAAAAAGTATAAAAGCTATTGGTCGGAATTTTGGTATATATTACTTTTTTAATGATTTAAATTTACAGTGGAAAAATTATTTGCCTCCTCCCTTCCCTTCCACCCCCTCCCATACAAACTACACTTTTTCCTGAAATGCTCTAAGCCGATTTTCTCAGAACATATAACATTTGTTGAGCTCATATTTTGCAATAAATATTTAATTAGTATTATCACTAAGATCAGAAAAAAAATATTTGATTTGCTTCACTGCTTCTACCCCCTTCCATTCAATATGACACAGTTTCACAACTTCACAAAAAATCGATTTTCTTGAAAAGCATAAATGGCACTTGTCTGAAATTTAAGGGATGCCATATTTATAATATTCCTAGCTATTTCTGAAAAAATCATTAAAATCCCCCCACTCTTTCTACCACCTCCCATACAAACTGCACATTTTCACTAAATCTAACTCACTAATTTTCTCAGTTCCCATTCAGTTTTTGGAGTAAGCATTTTGTATAAAACATTTTCATAGCAACATACTTCAGCATGATGGCGAAAAAATTAGTTCAATGCTATCATCCCTTCTAACACTCCCCATACAAAATTTCTTGGGATCACAAAAAATTCTATTTCATCTAGAGTATCGTAAGATTGCGCTTTACGCGCAATCGTAGCCCTATTATGTTTTTAATTGATTTTAACGCTCTGTTCGATTTCTATGTAATTTAATGAAGAAAAGTACAGGAACGTATTAACAAGACTAGATTCGTATTAATAAGACTACAATCATTCTCCTGAATTAAATCTACAGCTGAATATTTAGATAAGCCAAATTTACATAAGCCAGATTAAGGTTGCAAATTGCAGGCAGAAAATGCGGCGCGCCTTTCGCTCCTTCAATATTCAAACTTAATCTATCAAATAAGAGTCAGTCATATGAAAGACTGGCATGTGAAAGTTTGTCAAATGAAAGTCTGGTAAACAAAAGCCTGACAAACGTAAGTTTGGGCTAAGAAAGGCTGGGAAACGTAAGTCTGGTAAATGTAGTGAGGCAAACATAATCGGGCAAATATAAGTCTAGGAAGCGTACCGAACCCGTTCGAACCCTCATTAAAAATTTCAACTTTTTCTGAAATTTCATATTGCTGTTATGGTATAGGTGGTATAGGGCAATTATTGGATTGTGTTCGCACGAATCATTGATTAACTTCTGCAAAATTACAATCAACGTTCCAGTCATCGACAACTGGATCCAAATTGGAAACGAGTCCATATGGATTCGTCGCTTGAATTTACTGACCAAAATTCACGATATGTGGATTTATGTTACCGTACTCGGACGACTGAATTTTCAACGATGTGACGATAGTTTGGTTAATCTTTTCACAGTGCATTCCTCAGCAGAGAAAGAAACGTCATGAATAATAAAGCGTAACAGTGTAGAATCCGGAAATCTTTTCTTTCGATATGACAATAGTAAAATTTTTAATTTTGCAAAACCCGTGAAAATATTAATTTAAAAAAAAAAAGAAAAGTAGGATATATTTCAGAGACGGCAGGCGGAAAAAGTTATGGATTTGGCGGAACTGGCTCCCGAGCCAAAGACGAGTTCTTCGGCACGTCGCAAATAAGTGATAGCATTGAATGCTACAAAAATTAAAACCATGCAAATCTGCAGGACATTGATTCAACCCAAATTTTTTCTCCGAAAAACAAAGAGTAATTTGAACTTAAAGTTACTTTATGGTTTTTGGTTTCGTATTGTATTTCTCATCTTAGGTATCACAACCTTATCTATGTAACTCCTAAAATGGCCATCCGCTTAACTTACGTTCCGAATTTTTGGAAACGCCTTACGTCAAGCAATTGTAGACTGTATTTTGAAATCCAGTTTTCTGTAGAACAATTCAGTACTAACTTATATTGGAGTACGTGAGTTTAATTGCAAAGTCCCTGTGATAGAAGATGCCTGGAATTTCATCAACATTTTTGAACGAAACTAAAGAAATTCTTAAATTAGCCCAAAAATAACAACCCTCAACCCTTAAACCACTTAAAGAGCAAAGTGATAAAAACATTTCACACACAAAAAAAAATCGAAATCGAGCTGAGCAGTACAGCCACTAAAATTGTTAATATTCCAAACTAAAAATCCCGATTCTAATTTTTCAATTTTACCAGCAATTAATTCAAAAACAATTACCACTAAACAAAAGCCCATAAAAATGCCAGTGAAAATCTTTCCTAATAATATCATTTTCTTTGTACAAAGACAAAAAAAAAAAAAAAACAATTAACAAAAATTTATTCCAAATACAAAACACCATCAACTCGTTTAAATTAAATTAATTACACGAAAATCTCTCCGGCGGATTCGAGTATAATGTCTTGTGACTCTTGTGGGTGTCAAGGAAACACCTCTACATCAAAATTAATGGCAATTTCGTCGAATAATAAAAGCTGACGAATAAATGCCAAATAATGGCGAGAAAAAAAATTAGAAATATGAAGAAATTCCCAACACCAACATCATATGTTAGTTTGCGTCTTTATAGTTCACCTTTAACCTAGAAAACGAAACTTGCTTTCTCATACCGCCAACCATTTTTCGCCCCCCAATATATCACATATGTATGACGTACAAATAAGGTCCGCTTCAGTTTTTTTTTATTGTTTTGTTATAACTTTCTACCTTAACTCTTTTGTTTACACTATTATTTTGTCTTACGATGATTTCATTGCGGTAGTGCTTATTATTATGTAAGCTTTTTTGATTCCGCGAAGACGAACTCGAAGATATGCAATAACCACTTATAGTAAAGGCGAAGAAAACTAAATTGCAATAATAGTAATGAAGAAATGCTGTAATGCGTCATGACATGACAACTTACCTGAGTGAATGGCAATTGCTCGGAATTGGCACCGCATTTACAGACGCTTTGTTCAATAACGCGCATTGCGAAACGCCGATGTGCAACGCACGATGATGTCTCACAGGAATCTCCATCGTCCGATGATAGATGCGAGTGAACGCGATGAAGTAATAGTTCGAAGCATTCGGCAGCATCACCTAAACAGCCCAGCGGGAAACGACGTCCGGCTAGTGGGCCGCTGGCCAAAGCCCTTCGTAATGGTTCGGGACAGAGAGCTGGCTCAGAGCTGGTCTGAAGTTGTTGAAAGAGTTCCTGCGAAAGAAATAGAACACGATCAGGACAGGATTCTAAAGAAAAAACTTAGTCACACTCCAAAACGTTTACAACCAACTTACAACTACGGCTTTGATACACTCGTGCTGTTCGTTCTGAGCCCTTCTCAAAGTATCCACATCGCTACGCGATAGTGTCGAAGATTTGTACTCTGTCTTCTTTTCGGCGTCCTTTTTCGAACTATTTGTACTGCGCTTAAGGCTACCATAAGTTACAGGTGGCAACTGGGTAATAGTATTGCCCGATGGCGGCTCCTTACGTTTATAGCGAAATTTAATCATTTTTTCGGCTTCGATAATAAAAAAATGCTAAATCCGATAATCGCTCTCTACCACATCTGAATAAAAACAAATTTTAACATATTTATAACATCTAGCTTCGATTTATGGTCATCACACGAAAATAAAGAGCGTGCATTGCGGATTACAAATTAGCATGACTGTTGTAGGCGTCGTTCAAAGTGTTAAAATTGTTATTTTGGCAGCTATTTTTATTTGTTTCTTGAACCAAGTTTGACATTTATCTAAATAAATTTATGATTTTTTCAAAATGACCTCATAAAACATTTTCGTATTTTTTTTTTCTTCTAATTTTTGACGGTTTCGCTACACAACATTGTCCTTGAAGGATTTCTTATGAAAACATAAAAAAAAAATATGGTAAGCAAAATCTTGAAAAAATAAACCTTGATTTTCATGTATAAATTGCAAAAAGTAGCATGGCATGTGCAAATTATGGCGGCGGCGGCGACAACGCAAAAATTATAAAAGTATGCTCGGTATTAAATACCTATGACTATCCAATTCGAATTCAAAGAAATATCAATGAACGCGAGCGGTTTGTACGAGATGATTAATGAGTAAATAAAGTCAACTCATTTCGATATGTGGAACTTGTAGGAACCTTGATTTCAAAGTTTTGAAAGTAGTTCTTGTCTTGTTAAATCTTTTACTACGGTGTACAATCTTATACTTTAGGTTTATTTTATTTCTTTTTTTTTTTACTATGGCTTAACGTTGAGTATGTCGTGACTTGTATGGCCTGGAGGTAAAAAAAAATCCTATGTTAGATACTTTTTTTTCACATTTTTATGGTCCCATATAATGTGTATGTGATATTCAGCTGAATTGAAGTTTTCTAGATTTGACTTCAGATATTATAATTTTGAAGCCATGCTTTACATCGAGTCATAAGTTCAAAACGTTTATGGAGCGCAGGGGAAAAAAGAAGCTGTACGAAAAACTATCTAACATTCAAAAGTATCTAATTATGCGAAGTGGAATAGAAAAGCCGATTAACGAGGTGTAGTTTTTATTAATCGGTTTTTTTTTTTTTTTCGTTTTGAAAATAATCGCTTTTTAAGTTACTATAGGACTATTATCGGTTTTTTTCACTGTGCCAGACAACAATAATTAATGTTTTGAGCGACGGAAGGTTATAGTAATGGTACTTGTGTTGATAAAATCGACTTGCCTAGCACTTGGTTAAAGTGCAAGCTACCGTGAATTATGATTTTGAATCATAACGAATTAAATGCTAGTAGATATTTTTTAAATTTTGACCTTAAATTTAGATTAAAAATTTGCAACGCAATAACAAACCGACGGAAAACATATTTTGATAATGACTCTGTTGAGTTGGCAACAGCAACGTGCACCATCGAAATGTCGGTAACAAAGAAGTTGCAAGTAGAGTTACCGGAAGATTTCTCAACAAGATTTCCTTATTAAGAGCTAATCAATCAGATTTTACAATTCATTTGATGATGCCTTGTGCATTGCCGTTTAAATTCATCAACATATTATTATCTTACGTTTTAATTATGTCTATTTTTTAAATTAGTATTAGTTAGATTTTTTTTGTATTTCATTGAATTTTTATTTGCCACATTTATATTAGTCTGATTTACACTTGTCTTACATTTGTCCTGTCTTATATTCACTACACCTTTATAAGCCAGGCACTATCGGTCTGTCTATTGGGGGAATGGGAATCATGTTATTTTTTGTAAGTAACCTATCTTCTCGTTGAGGAATTAATTTAACAGCAACCACATTGTGTTTCTAATAAGCACATTAATCTGAAAAATATTATAAGAACAGGTTTATATACAGAGGCCAGCCTCATGAAAGTCTGACAAATCTATTTTTGATTTTCGAAATTCTAAAAAAGTCTGGTAAGTATGAACAAATACAATTCTAACAAAAGCAAATGAATTGAAGATAAATAATTCATTTATTTGTTATTGTTTGGCGCTATAATTCATTTTTTAACTTAGAATCTATTAAATACATTTTTGGCTAATGGATTCTGCCATCTACCAAAATGAAATGATTAATAATTCAAATTTTAACGTTCAAAAAATATTAACAAGCGTGTTGCGCGTGTTGGTATACAATGCGAAGGTCGTGAGTTCAAATCCCGGTCGACGCATAATTGCAGTACACTGCCTGCTTGGGAATACCTTGGTCGCCTCAATCTACGAAAATGAAAAATTCGTAGATAGAATATTGTGCGAAGAACAACCCTTCCGCAATAAATAATGATAAAAGGTAAGGAGCCTGAAGGTCAGGAGGCCTAGACCCGATTTGGGCTGTAGTGCCATTGTAGAGGTAGAAATATCAACAATACTACAGAATTCGCTATCTCAAAGTAAGTCCATATTTCATGCAATGCAAGTCACTACTTTCGACCCAAGTCATTACTTTCATATAATTTAAGGCACAATGTAGCAAGTACGCAAAATTCAGACCAACCAAGTTCCTTAACCGTTTTTCAATTCATTTTTACGAAGGAAATCTGAAGACAGCAATACATTAAGTTCTTTGGAGAACATTAGCAATGAGCTGAGCACATTGGAAACGCCAAGCGAAGAATTCACGGAGGTAGCATATGAATATTTTCTGCCGTTCTACAAAATATTCAAATGCAACTACTCCCCCATCTACCAAGAATCTTTAGAACGATCAACACTTAAGGGTACATATTTCATACATACAGAAATGTAAAGGTGGTCTTTAGACCACAGTTGGGAAAATAATCGGAATCGGATCCGAAATCCTACAAACCCAATTGCCTCAAAACACGAAAAACAATGGAGAAGGTACTAAACTACTGCCTCAAACATAACCTATGTGACGGATTAACATGAAAACCTTCCACAGGGGCTTAACTCCATGATTCTCTACGAGCACGGATTGCATTGGATGCCAATCAGTAATGTCCCATAAGGAACCAGTTTATATCTTTTTGCAGTTCGGCATTCATACTTGTGGGTGCGAGACCTATCTAACATCTCTGCCAGTAACTAGATTATGACGCTCGGTTATATAGCGTGGAGAGAATCGACAAGTTGCCCGCGATATGAATATAACCTCATCCATGGCTATGCTGATTTACTCGCCACGAGTCAGAAAATTGTGACATCAACTTGTGACCGAGACAATCATAAAAGTCATGAGGCTTTTTATTCCATGTAATCTCAAAAGGATCAGACTTGCAAATGATTCATGATTCAACAATGAGTGTCTCGAAGTAATCAGAGCCAAAAAGCAGTCTTTTCATACCTTTCACAATTACAATAAAATTTTAAAGCGTGCTAAATTCGAAAATGATTGGCAACGTCGACTTAAGATCATAGAGAATCCCAAAAACTCACGATCTTTTTTGGTCATTTGTGAAATCGGTCAATAACAATTTCATCGCATCTTCAACAGCTCCTCTTCTCGCTAGTGACCGAACCGTTGTTGATCCTGTTGAAAACGCAAACCTTTTGACAACAAACATCGCTAGAAGCTCGAAACTTCCACAACCAGAGTCCTCCGTACTTACCGGACTCTGGCTTCTCGCTGCCGCCCCTTCGTTTTCGAACTAGGGTTATTTCCAGTATCCTGCAGGAGCTTAATATTCAAAAGACTGCTGGGCCAGATGGCATCTCCCTATTATCCAAAACTGCGCTTCCTCTCTACCTTAGCCTTTTCGTAATCTCTATCATCTTTCATACTCTTCAGTGTGACTTCAGCTTAATCCTGGAACGGCGCAGGAAAAACAAAGTAGAGTTTAATGTCTTAAAAACGCAGTCCTGTCATCTATCTCTTGAACATAACGTTCCGACATCGGTCGCTAATATGACATTAAATGGCGTACAGACTTCACCTTCTGCAGCCTTTACGTTACTAGGTGTAAAATTTAACAATCGCCTTGATTGGAGCCAACACATCTACGAAGTCGCTCTTAATACTTCAAAACGTCTAAGTATTCTGCGGAAATGTGTGCCCACATCTTGAGTATAACTTGCATGTTTGAGCTGTGGCCCCAAAATCACACCCAGCTTTGCTCGACCGTATTCAAAAGCATGCAATAATTGGAGATGAGGCTATATCGGCCTCAATAGACTCCGTCGAGAATCGGCGAAATATCGGAGCACTCTACATATATTATAGATATTTTCATGGTAATTGCAGCAAGGAACTGAAAGCCCCAATACCCCCTCTATATAATGCCTCCGAAATACTTGCCAAGCTGCACGCTCACACGAGTACACTGTGAAGCGCTTGCCGTGGAGAACAGTGAAATTTGGTCAGTTCATCATTCCTCATTACCAAGCAATCTCTTTCCAATGTAATACAAACTCCAACAATTTAAGAGCAACGTTCACCGCCACTTCAAACTCTTCGCTTCTTTCCTACTAATTTTTTTGTATTCATTTGTTTCCCCGTACCCATGTCGACCTAAATTAATTTTGATGGCCTCGATATTCCATGAAATCCCTGGAATCCCTCCCAATCATGTTTCAAGTGGAAATAAACGAAACTATATTTGTACAGACATTATCCTTGAAAGAAACTACTCAAATTATAAAATATACTGTTTTACGGACAACCAGGCGACAATTACGTTCGCATACAGTGAACTGATTGAAAAATACCATGGAAAACTATTAACCATCTGTTCCAATAATAAGGCATAGTAGAAAACGAAACAGCAGTCCAGGAAATACAACAGCAATCCACTAAAAAGTGCATTAGGTTGCGAACAGAATCTCAAAGACACAGGCTAAGCCATTCTTACCAAGCCTTTCTACTAAATGAGCCCAAAAGTTAATCGTATTGGACAGGCAAAAGATACGAATCATAACTGGAATACTGTCCGGAAACTCACGACTGAAAGGACACCTCAAGAGAATGAGCATTGATACCGACGAACAATGAGAATTTTGCATGAAGTCAATTGAAATCTCTAGGAAGCTGCGAGACAATAGACTACCAACTTTGTGCTTTGGGAACACTTCATAAATGCTAACTCCATTTAAAATTTAGACCTAACCCAAGTCATCCAGGGAAATAGGATCGTACGTGGAGCTGTAGGACTAACCTAGTGCAAGTATCCTGAAGTAAGGCTCAACAGAGCTATGGTCGCGATGCTTGGAAGACTGGACCCTTTGCCTCACAATAATAATCTAATTTATTTTCAGTGCATTCTTTCGTAACAGATTCTGATATCTGATATGAACAACGCGAATTTCGAGGCGATATATGATAAATTCAGATACTTTCGAATGTCACTGTCACAAAAACTTACAAGTGCTGCGCAATTCGAACAGCTCCGAAACTTCTTGCGTATTTAATACACTTTTTCGTATTGCTATCAAAATTGGACTAAGCTAGGGTGTAGCCTAGAGGGTAGCGTGTTGGTCTACAATGCAAGAGTCGTGAGTTCAAATCCCGATCGACGCATAATTCTAGCACACTACCTGCTTGGGTACACCTTAGTTACCTCAATCTACACAAAAAAAAAATTAAAATTTGAAGATAGACGGTTGTGCGAAGGGGTAGCAACCCTTCCACAATAAATAATGAAAACTGTTAAGGAACCTGAAGGTCAAGAGGCCAAGGTCCGATTTGGGCTGTAGTGCCATTGTAGATGGGTGTGGAAGATAATTTAAGGCAAAATAATAATATAAATTTCGCTTAAACTGTCGTAAATACATCTGTTTAATAGGGTTAGAACATATCTAAGCACAGACAATTAAAATATCGGTATGATGGATGCCATATAAAAAAATTGGTTATAAAACTAGCAAACTTTTGCAAGCATTGCCTTTGATAAGCGAATATTATAAGTAAATAAGCTAAACAGTAATTGTTAATCTACTTATGTTAATAGCGTATATTCATACTCTAGATGGAATCTGAGAGTATATTGTGTTTACCTTACCGTTTGTAACGCTAAGAAATAACGCTCGCATAGAGCCGCCAAGAGTACAGAAATATTTGTTGTCGCTCAAAAACCTCGATTCCGAGTTGCTGTCTGTCCGTCTATGCGTCTGTCTACAGCATAACTCTCGAAAGCTTTGAGCTATAGTGCTAAAAAATTTTGTGTGTCATTTTTAGCAACAAAAAAAACTTTAAGTTCGTGAATGGGCTACATCCCCCCCCCCCCCCTCCTTCTACCCCCTCCCATAGAAATTTCATGAAATTTCGAAATAAAAAGAAATTGATTTTTCTTTGAAACTGTTTAAGCAATGGACTTGAAATTTACGTCAAAGTATTACGATATAAATGTCATTAATACTACGGAATATTGACTCGACCCCTTTACTCCTTCTACCCCCTCCCATACAAATGCATAATTTTTATTAAATGCATTTTATCGATTTCCATTCAAACTAGAAAAAGTATAAACTTCAAATTTTGCCAGAATTTGTTTCTCAATAATTGAAATAAATGTTAGAAAAAATTATCAGCTCCGCTTCACTCCTTCTACCACCTCCCATACAAACATCTCAACCAGACATTCAAGAAAAGAATTTCTCCTTCAAGTATATGAGAGCTATCGACTTTGAAATTGAATCAAAGCATGGTGATAAGGAGGATGATAAGCAGTTTTAAAATCATGTTAAACGCTCCATTTCCTCTGCCACCTCCCATACAAATGCCCCAATTTCAGGAAAACTATGTCCAATTTCTTTCAAAATAATGAAACCTAAAAACTTTAAATTCAGCAAAAAACATTATGCATGCCATGTTTGGTGTCATATAAGAAAAACATAAACCTCCCCCTCTACTTCTACCACCTCCTATGCAAAAGTCTCTATTCACTAGTCGAAAGAATTTGAGATGACATATTTTCCGGTATATTAAAGTCATTTTCATTTCATCTAGAGTATCATATGATTGGGCTTTAAGCCCAATCATAATTCTGTTATGTTTACAAACTGAATTTGGGACTTGCAAGGTGCATTGAATGAACGTGCATCATCAATATAGACGACATATGAAGTTCTCCACTGCTCAAATTTTTAGATGGCGATATATCGTCCGTATGCAGTACGGCATCGATAGTTGCAACATTTGATATCTGCAACTTTGGAAACTTACAAGACAATCGACTCATTTATTGCAACTATTTGAAAAAATTACCTCAATAGCTACAACTATCTTCACTTTTTTAAATTTCATGTTCCAATTATAAAGCATATGGTATTACGACAAGTATAAATGAAAACTCAATTTAAAATTAAGGAAATCAAAAACCACTGAATAGTTTCATTATTTTATTGATAAAAATATATGAATTGACTTAATAGTATCTATTTGAAAACAAAAGGCTGCGTTTCATTATCTGTCGTCAAAAGATAGTGTCGAACTAGAGATGGATAGCACCAAATGCCCCGAATGAGCTCGTGAATAAAGCAAAGTATCTTGCTCTAATTTCTAAATCTAATATTAACTCGAATCTTAACTTGAATCGAGAGCATTTTGATGTATATACTCTTCTACAATGTAATCGAATAATTTCACATAACATTTTATAATTAATAAAAATAGAATCATTGTACAATTTTCACTACTTTTTCTTATCATGAAAACACCATCTTAATTACAAGATTCTTATCGAATTTGCATATCAAGTAATCTTAAAAAAAAAAAGAAAGGCGTTACGTTTTTTTCTGTGTCTATTCACCATTCATTCGCACATTTGCTGTCTTGAGAAAAGCTATAAGCTACGATAATTTACACTTTGTTTATACACGTGTAACGACGAAGAAGATACTTTTTACATACCAACACGAATATTTTTAATGATTGAACATTGCATTATGCATGTTTACGCTTTATAATTCATTAATGTTAATAATAGCATCGTGAGAACTCTAAAAAATAAAAATTGAAGAGAAGACTTTAGAAAAAACCTTGATGCTACGTTACAGATATTTTAATTTAGGTCTGTAAATTTTTTTTTTTACGTTATATACCTATTAAACCAATCTAGATTGTATAAACATAAATTCAAGTGCAAATTGCAGTTTATCAGAAATAAAAAAACCAACTTAATAACTTTATTTGATTATGCTATAAGAAGAAGAGTTACTAACTGAAAACTTTAGAATATTATAATTATTTGAAATTAATTTTTATTGCAAATTTTCATTTAATTTTTTTTTGTGGAATCGATTACGGTGTTGAATTCGGTCTGGAAAACTGCGCTTACAAGAACCAAAAAAAAAAACTTAATAACTTCATTTGATTGTGAAATCAGAAGAGTTACTAACTGAAAACTTTAGAATGTTGCAATTATTTCAAACGAAATTTTATTTTAAATTTTCATAGCATAGCAAATCGGTCTGCGTTCACAATAACCGCTCAATAACTAAACTCATATATTTATTATAAATTCGTTATAAGATCATCAACCTTCGCAATAGAATTGCGTTACAGCCATTACAGATTTCCTTAATTTTTTATTATTATTACATTATTTTTAATACCAAAATAATTGCAATTTACCATGCGAATTGAGTTCAAGTTTAGCATCTATAAATCTCATAAATCCAAGTTCAATTTATCGCCTACAAACCACAAAATCTTCGAGGCTAACTCTACAAAATCGCATGGATCAATTGCATTATTTCCATAAATTCGAAAAAAAAAAAATTGCAGAAAACTCATATTGCATTATTTCAAAAGCTAAAATTTCAAATTCAATTGAAAATTTCGGATTATGTTAACAAGAAATGCGATTTACGTCAATTAGTAGTTGAATGCAATTTGATGATTTCAGTACACAGAAATCTTAACGATGAGTAACAAAACACAGCAATAGTAATAAATTTGAGTTTAAGACAAAACATATATTTCTTGGCCAAAATATTACGATAAAATAAGATAACATAAACTAAGATGAGAGACCATCGACCACCATCATACCGGCATTATTCTGGTCTTGAACATGACTCATCGACCAGACAGGAAATGTCTTAAGAATTCTTATACAGGTAAAAAGGTAGAGTATCATTTTAATATTATGCAGGAGGCCCTCTACAATAATTTCCTCTTGGATCGAAATTTTGAATTATTGTCGGTAGACGATCGTGATGACGATGATGATTTTCTCGGGGTTAGGTTAAAGTTTAAACGGATGGTATGCTTCAACTGTTATTACACGCAACATATTCGGACCCCTTTGGTCAGGAGTTGATGCTTAATTATACCCATTGAAGTCCGCAGGTTACGACGGTCATCGGACAGGTGCACCATATAAATTTACACTGATCACAAGAATAATACCTTAATTGAAAAAGAAATATGGTTGTGACCACCATATCGCAGCGGCACTATTGACAAACACTTTGCCGTAGATTTTGCAATAAAATAGTAACATATGGTCATCGCACCATTATAAAAGATCGGGCCAATAAACCGCGGCATGATCGTAACGAACAAGATTCACGATCAGCTTTCTTTCTTTGGCGGTACATAAGATGTTAACAAGATTGGCGGTTTTTGATGGCCGATGACTGACCATTTCTTGAACCGAACCTACCTTTTACTTCTTGTTATTTCATCTTGACCGAGTCCGCACAATAGTATGGCAAATTTGTACGTATTTTATGTTGATCGGTTAGTTTTTTCTTCCCTAAATGTATATCATGATTTCTTAATGGCCATGTTAAGATTCGGACAAAAGATCTTATGATAGGCGAAAGTAGTTATTGATTGCTGTTTGAAAACCTTACCGGGGGTGTATAAAGCTTGTGTGGTAATTCATCTAATGAAATTTAATTTTTTACTAATAATTTGTAGTTGGATATTTAGCAATTCGGTATGCAGTTCGCAGACGGCGGTGTTAGTCATGATTTTACTCCAAAAATAATTAGTCATAATCAAAAGCATGTCGTGCCTCTAAGAAAAGAAAAAAAAAACCGAGAAAAAAAATCTTGAAACAGATTAAATTTCGAGCCGCTTGATAATGACTCATCGTTTAGGCCCACTGATTTTTACATCTTTTAATATTAATCTGCCCAATTACGTATTATGTATATGCTTGCTCGAATCTCCGAATACGAAAGAAATTCACATCAATTTAAATACAATTCCAATTTATCATAAGAAATTCGCTTTCATCAATAAAATAATATTACGCAACTTGCAAAAAAAAAAATCATAAATTTATCTATACATCCGTTTTACGGGGGGCCTTTATAATTTATTTGGGCATAAAGGAAACATAGAAATGATCGAAATTAAAGCGATGAAAGACTTTCGAAGTGAATGGAATGTGACCGATAAGAGTACGTTTTCGCAAAATTTATACACATTTATGCATTTTTGTATGATATTAGATAACTCTTATGTCTACACGATCTGGCCAGAGCTATTTAATGTAAACAGACAAATTTGATTGAATACCATGCCTTGATATGTTCAATCGAACTAATTAGAATCGATTGCATTCATCGATTCTTTGTAAGCTTGTTTACATTCAGAGCGGAAATCGGTTTTATATTTCTTAGTTTAACAATCCTTGCATTCTAATCTATTAATCTTATTTAATGCTCATGTATGACCTTGCCATTTTCAAATTTTTTTATAAATTACATAACAATAAAGTGCAGTGAGTCGTTTATATGGTATTTTTTTTTTGATGTTCAAATGCAAACTTCAGTGCTGCGACTAATACTAATAAAAATTCATTCAAGACTTATACGACAAATGATAAATTGCAAAGGAAGGAGCCTAAAACTAATATGTGACCTGTGCTTTGTCATGGCAGCGAGAAATAAACATTAAGGCGAACTTTCCGAAAAAGCAGTTAACGCACTGAAAGAAAGGTTCTCCGAAGAATTTTTGAACCTGCGAAGGAAGGAACGGAATGGTGAATACTGGGACCAAGTGCTCACTTCACTACTTTTATCAGCCTCAGATACTCCGTATCCCCATTTCACTATATTACTAACATACATCCCATATCACACTTCACCACCTTGGAATAAACAAGTCCTGGCAACAGCTGAAGGCCGATGCTCAGGATTGCGCCTTGTGGAAGAGAGTTGTTTCTGTCTTATGCCCCTATAGGAGTCTTAACAGAGATTTGATTGACTGACTTCACCACCTTATTCTCATATGTTTGTTCTAAACTTATGGAAGACTGGACACTCCGTACTATTGATAGATCAGGATTCAGGGCTTTCGACACCTTCCCCTAGTACCTCTACACAAGTTTTGGTTTCCACAGAAGATGTATAAGCGACGGTCATCCGCTTCAGTCCACCCCTTGCAAGTTTTATACCCATCGAACAACAACAGATCCGTAAAGCTGCCACGCTCCTTCGACGCTTGAATCGGCATATCGTTCAAGCAGCAGCTACCTCCATCCCAACAGTTGGTGACTCCCGTGCAAGATTTCTGTCTACACAATCAAGCTGAAACACTTTGAGCTATCGAGCAAAATTTTGGTATAAAAAGATCTCCCCATTAATTTTACCACGTTCTCATTCCACAATTACACTACAGCCCAAATCGGGCCTTGGCCTCCTGACTTTAAGGCTGCTGAACATTTTTGTATCACTTATTTTGGAAGGATTGTAAACCCTTAACATAACACTCTAACTACGAATTTTTCATTTTTGTAGATTGGGCTGACCAAGGTATACGCAAGCAGACAGCGAATTATACGTTAATCGAGATTAGAACTCACAACCTTCGCAAAGTAAACCAACACGCTGCCTAGTACGCTACACCTAGCTATAACCTCCCAAACAAATTTATTTTTCTTCGAAACGATCAAAACTTTCGACTCGGAAATTTAACCATTGAGTATTACGATGTGAATACAATTAACGTCGAAAAATTCTGTTGCAAAGCCGTCCCAGTACTTATTTTCATCGAAATCTTTTGATTCTTTTCTTATCCTATATAAAATTTACACAAACGATATATCTAAAAAATTATCATTAGTAAATCATTTAAAATAATTTGTTCAATACGCAATCCGTTCATAGGATAATTCATCCATTGGACAATTCGTTCATTGGATATTGAACAGTTCGTCCATAGTGGGTAAAACAATTCATCCAATGGACGAATTGTTCTATGGACAAATTATTTATTTATTTATTTAACGTCTACTGAGTTCTACTCTTCAAGCTAGGGTATAGCGAAGGTCGCGAGTTCAAATCCCGGTCGACGTATAGTTTCAGCACACTGCCTGCATGGATATATCTTGGCCACCTCTATCTTCAAAAATGAAAAACTCCTAGATAGAGGGTTATGCGAAGGGCTAACAACCCTTTCACAATAACAATTAAAATGTTAAGGAACCTGAAGATCAAGAGGCCAAAGCTCGATTTGGGTTTTAATGCCATTGAAGAAGAAGAAGGAGTTCTACTCAACAGACTACAGAAAGAAAAAACAATTTCAAAAAAGTAGAGGTGAATTAACACGATAGGTAAGAATATCCTTTACAAATATTATGCACAGTATTTCTCTACACATGGAGAGGGACTGAAGCACAATTAGAGCACATCTAACACTATAACTACATAGTTAAATTTACGTAGAGCAAACCTTGTAAAATTATGCGAGTAACATGTATATTAAACGAAGGGTTCCAAACGACACAACAGTATTCCACAATCGGTCTCACAAGAGACGAAAAAAATGACAACAAAATGTAGGAATCGTGAAAATTCGTAAAGTTACTTTTAATAAATCCAAGCATTGAGTTAGCATCATCAGTAATATAGTCCTAATGAGAGTCAAGAGATTCAACATAAAAAAAAAATACCGATATCTTTAATTTCATGTGTTCTTCAGAAGATTATGTTATTCATTGTATACTGAAAAGATATTGGACTAGCAATCTATAAGCTGAGAAAATTTTGAATATAGGGAGGTACCAAATCACACAAGTCATTGTTATCTTGTTGGAGCTTCTGTAATGGTAATTTTAGATAATATGTTTATATCATTTTGAAGATTTTAAGATTGATCGCATGTCTTTCACAAAAAGCAGAAACAGCAGCGGTCCCAAATAACTTCCTTGAGGTACACTCGAAACCACATTGAAAATCGAAGAGTTTCCAATTTGTCACAAATTATATCCAAAAGCGCAGATTTGAAAAGAGCCCGAGAACCTGTAATTTTCGAACGAGAAGCTTATGATGAACTCTGTTGAAAGCCTTTTGGAAGTCTGTGAAGAGTACATCCACCTGAAATCCATTTTCAATGGCATCATTGCAGTATTTGGAAATTAAATAATTTGAAGCAGTTGACCGACCGCTAACGAAACCATGTTACTTATTCGCTAGAGATTCCTTGAGCTGGAAACTTTTGTTTTAGAACTGTTACGATTAAAGATATCGGGCGGTAGTTCTTAATTAGATACTTTCGACCTGATTTAAATACGAGCGTTACATGCGATACCTTTCATTCATTTAAAAATTCACCACTGTGTAGTGATTTATAAAAAATACCCACGAGCATTTTTTTTTAAATATGACCGGAATCAAATCTCATACCGCCTTAGTATTGAAATTTAATTTATTCATTGTAGATTAAACATCCGCCAAAGCTACACTTATATTGGCAATGTCAGCGATTGATTATGAGGAGCAAGCACCAGCGTGTCAGAATTAAAAGCCGACTGAAAAAGTTGCGAAAAGTTCGCTATGTTTCTTGAATGTTGTTAAACATCATTCCATCTAGTTCAAGAGTTTTAGGAAAATTAGACTGGTTTCTCTTGGAATTTAGATACAATGATTTGCTATCTGATTTGATTTTCGATTCAATAGATGCAATGTGTGACCTATATAACTGTTTAGATAGATAATTTTTTTCCAATGTAAAAATATTTTAGTTGATCGCTGGTATGATTGGTTCTTCTGTACTCTTTGAAAGCTTTATTTTTGTGATTTTTTAGATTACTGAGTCTTGAGTCAAACTATGGTGGCCTAGAACTTTGTCCAGTGAATAGGACAATTCAACAAATGGTCGAATTGTCCTATGAACAAAATGTTATCGAAAAATTGCAACGTGTAGAAAACATAAACAAATCTTAAATATGCTTAAAAATATTTAAGAAAATATGAATGGGAAAATGTGCCTAGGAAAAACTTTGATTAAATTTTAATTTTTTTTTATGATTCCGCAGTGGTAGTGATCTATTTTTTGTATATTAATGAAAATCGAATGCGAATTATTTTCGCAAAAAAAATTTAATAAAAAATATTTTCTTTGAACCTAAATTTTTATTCCGATTCGAGCAGCGACATAGTAAAAATGATATATAATTATTTTTGGATATAAAATATATTAATAAAGATCAAGGCCTTATTCGAATATTATTAAAATTTATTAAAAAGAAAGAAAAAAAGATAAAAATGAATGGAATTTAGGAAAAAAAAAAGATCGTGTTGTTGTTAATAATTTAGTTTCATAATTTCGTACTAAAAGCAAAAAAAAATGACATAATTTTTATTGGCTTGGTGGCATCTCAGATTCAAATTCAAATTAGGTATCAAAGAGAAATGTTTGAAACGTGAACTGAATTAAATTTTAGCATAAATTTTTTTTTAATTTTAATTAAGAGAATGTTAGGGCCGGATCATAATTATTGCCATGAAAAAAAGATCCAAATTTTTGAATTGATCTGACTCATACATTTAAGTTTTTATTATATGGTAAAATACAAGACCTTGGGGTTATTCAACTGTTGAGAAATAAAATTTTTCGATTTTTTTACTTTTTACATAAATTAAAAAATTTAGTCAGCTTATCAGCAAGCAAATCTGCTTCAGTAGATTTGAGGCGCTACTGTTCCACGCAAGGAAGCAGTTTTGTTAGTCTCTTGTCAATGTAAGGAAAGAATTTTAGAGCTCAAATTAACTTTCAGTGGCTAAAAACAAGGGCAGAAAGCGAGTATTTACTTGAGGAGGGTGGTAATATTGGTCAAAAATCACCGGCATTTTGATTTTTTTTTAAATGCGAGCAGCGAGTTTTGGAACTCAGCGCGTCATTTTTAATCTCAATCTGTTTCTCTATTTAAAAATCTATTTAAATTTTTTTTAAATAGTAATACGGTGCTGCCATTACTAAGTTATGGCAGGTTTGTACGACTGATAACAATGTGAAAATTTGTACTGACTACGCTGACACTGTACTATCACAGCAATTTTTCAGTATGGTCAGCATAATTTCATGTCAATTTCCTTAATATTTATATCGCGTTCATTTGACCAGTAAATTACTAACTAAAAACCTGACCAGTATAGATATCGAAATTGTAAGTCATATAAGCTGAAAATTATGAGTTTACTGATCAAACTGACAAAAATTGTACTGACTATGCTGACATTTACTATGATAATGACATCATGTCATTTATAACTAACCCTTTCCGACATAATGTCCCATATATTGGACTAAAACTTTTGCAGAGTTTGAAGGCATCTAAACTTTCAAGTATCCATTGCAATTTTTAAATAAAAGTACTCATAACTTTTTGGAAATGTCATTATTGCCATTGTGTTTCGTTAAATGTAGTGGCGATTTTCGCGGCAGCTTGTTGCGCGGCTAATAATATGTTTTATTTAGCGGTTATGGAAAGTTTTTTTAATCCAATTTCCCCAAAAATAACCAAGCACTATTCAAGTAAAACTCTTTTTAACTAGTGATTTTGTGCAAAATAAAGATAAACAAAATTTAGAATTAGCGCCAAACGCACGTAAGACAATCGTCCTATAAATGAGACAAACGTACTATGTGGACAATACAGTAGAGAATTATTCTTAATATGATGAATATGATGCTGAGCACATGATGATTAAGGCACTAGAATTACCAGCCACCTCTGCCGTCGAACTTACTATTATAGTTTGGGTGTTGAATTTTGGGCATTGTCAGATATAAGTAAAGTTTTCAATGATCTCTGGCATTGTTGATATTTTACAGGTACTTCTCAGTAAAACACTTGATAAGTAGCCAAGAAGGAAATCAAGCGAAAGACTAGATTGTAACAGGAACATAAATAAGATGCTTGCTACACCGAATAAGCATACTGAAATCAAGACACTGTACTCATATTTTATGAGTTATTTTGATGCCAAATTTTTCGTCAAAACTGAATATTTTACAAATATGCTACGAAAGGATTACTTTTCTTTGATTTCTTGTTGTTGTTTTTTTTGCAATTTCCTCATTTCTAATATTTTTGCTTTTGATGAAATAAATTTGTGTATTGTTTGTTCAACAAATGTAACCGTCCATTTGAAAAGGAACCTTATCTTGCTAGACCACTTTTTTCTGACTTAGGTGTTTGGATAATTTTTTTTTCGATTTTGAGATTTTAATTGGTACTACTGCTCAGATACGTTCTGTACACTTTACAAGTGCCAAATTTCAGAACAATCGGATAAAAATTATGGGCTGTGAATTTTAAGAATTGATCTCGAAAATCGCCAAACTTTAAGCCGCAATATTTAAAAACAAAATTTTGTGATGAAAAAACTTTCATAGCTCGGGCAAATTTGTTAATAAAAACAGAAGGAATTTGTTCAGAATTTTATTTAGCATTAGGAAATGCATCTAACTCAATTTTGATCTCTGGCATGATAAGATCCCTTTTCATATGGATGCTCACCAACTGTTTCAAATTGGTATAAACAGATGCGCCAAATTAAATAGCATACCTGATATACTGGACTAATTTCGTTACTGGCACGCTATATAGATCAATTTTTGCTATAACAGAGCAAAGTTTGTAAGTAATAAATTCGAATAAATTGAGTCAATATCGCGACATTCAAAAATAATATATTTCAGCATTTCCTTTTATTAGAAGCCAAAATAAATAGGACATTTCAAGTAATTAATTTATTTTTAATTTCTTACAAATAAGGTAAGGTAATCAAAAAATATAAATTAGTAATTCGTCGAAAACTCGTTTAGGTTTAGGTTGTAGTAGGGTAGTTTCGTAGAACCACAATGCACTGGGGCCATTCAGTTGCGCCCATTGTACTCCATCTATTTTTTACAAAAATCTTTTAAGTCATTAAGAGCTCTGCAATGACGAATCATTGAAGACACTAGTGCTTGACAATGATCTGCAGTGATAGAGAATCATACCTTCTTAGTATGAACCTATCTTCTTCCGCAATGGCACTACAGCCCAAATCGAGCCTTGACCTTCTCACCTTCAGGTTTCTTAACATTTTCGTTTGTTATTGTGAAAGGGTTGTTAGCTCTTCGCACAACCCTCTACTTACAAATTTTCAAAATCGCGGATTTGTGACCCAGATCTACCCACGTAGGCAGTGTGAACGAGTTCAACGTTGACCGGGATTTTAACTCAAGACCTTCGCACTATTGACCAACACACTATCCATTAGGCTACATAGGTCAACATAATTCCAGAAGTTTTCAATCGGATTCAAGGCACTGAGCTGGCCAAGCTGAAACGTAAATTTTTGATTGTGGAGCCAACGTTGTACTGATTTAGCCGTATGTTTTGTATCTTGCTGAAACACCCACTTCAGCGGCATTTCCTCCGCAGTTTCCGGAAGCATGACATCATTCAATATTTCTTGGTTCATAATGCCTTCTTTAATGGCACTACAGCTGAAATCGGGCTTTGCTCTCTTGACTTTCAGGTTCCTTAATATTTACTGCTTTAATGTGAGGGCTGTTAACCTTTCGTACAAACTTCTATTTACGAATTTTCATTTTCGCAGATTGAGATGGCTCAAAACGCAAGGAAAATTTTCAATTGTAACCTCCAGTAGAGGAGCAGAAAGATTTCCCAATGCACATCCTATCCCCAAGGAACATTATTCTTCTTAAATTGCACTACAGCCCAAATCGGGCTTAGGCTTTCTGACCAGGTTCTTTAACATTTTATTAGTTATTCTGAGAGGGTTGTTAACTTTTCGAACAATTTTTAGTTTTCGTAGATTGAGGTGACCCAGATATACCCACGCAAGAAGTGTACTGAAACTTTACTTCGACAGAGATTTGAACTCACGACCTTCGCATTGTAGACCTACGCGCTACCCACTAGGCTACACCCTAAGGAACATTGAACGTTGCGAAATGCCTGAATGCGTCAACAACTGAAAAGTCAACGAGTATTTACCCCTGTATCTCAGAACTAGTTTTGAAATTTTTTTTAGTTTTAAACTATTTCAAAGACAATACTACAATACCAAATGTTTTAATTTTTTCAATATTTTGCCAAATATTTCCTTTTGAAATTCCATTGTATTTAGTTATATTTATGTGACAGAAATCACGAATGAGTTAAGTAAAATTATTTATCGAAATAATTAAGTATGAGGTGAAAATACGTACAATTGTAATTTCATTTGTACTTTCAATTAGCATAGAAATTTTCACATTTCTGTATTTATCTGTAGTTATAAAAAAAGAAAAAACTAATTTTTAAGGCACTTTAACAATGCTTTGTTCTTTTTAAGTGGTTCTGGGCTCAATTTTAAAAATTTCTTATTTTAACCAATTAGCTAAAAAGACCAAGATCTTAAAATAAGTAGCAAATGTTAAAAAAAATCTTAGTAATCTAAGTGCTATTTGAAATACCACGAGTGGTTACATTTATTAGTTATTTTCAAGACTGGTAGACACCATAAGTAGCGACACTTTTTTCGATTTAGAGCAAATAAATCGTACCATAGAAAAAAAAACATTGACGTGGGCACCACGAACCGCAGTCGGAGTTCAACAATTTCTCGGCAATAGTTAACGTGTAATACTTTTCAGTTCTTGTAGCTGCTAACTAGACTAAATAAAAGAAAGCGAAAATATCTACTGAATGTACTGAAACTATTTTACTTTTACATCGTTTGATCATTCATTTCAAAGATTTTAAATGCTAGTACCAGTTAAAAAAGTCGTGTCCACAGTCGAGTGGCTGCGAAATTAGCCATCTCCGACTGCGCATCTGCACCCTAAAATTTCAAATTATTACGTGATAATTGCGATCTTCATAATTCAAGCGAATAATTCCAAAATTGAATCTTCCCAACCAAAACTGAAATTTTATTAAAACGAAATTGATAGAAAAAAAATTACGCAGTCGGTAATTTCTAAAACATCAACTTTAAAGCATCGAAAAGCAAATTTTTAAAGTAAACTATTGCATCAAAAATGATTGATGCATCATTTAATTAAATCATTACATTTAATCACATACCATCCATAATTTTAATACCAGCTGTATGTACATATATTCATAGTTTTTCAAATCGTTCAAGGTTTCCTCACACTATCGACAGACTCTTTTTTTATATAACTACGGCTCAGCACGAAAAAAAAATGTAATCGAGTAATGAAAACAAATCAAAATCATAATTAATTTTTGTCGGTTTTGAAACTTAAACTTAAATATGATTATGCTCGCGTCCTAACTCAATAAGTCAACCACTCTTTTCAAGGCTATTAATAATATCCGAAAAATTCACAGAAAAAAAAAACAATTTCCACAAATGGGCAAAGCTTGTTCAATTAATTTTTCAAAATTTATGAAATTCAATTTAAGCGTATCATCTTAACATCACGCTCGGGGCTAAGCTTGTAGATTAGTAATATTAGTAAAGATAGTTTTTTTTATATATTGGTACAAACAAAAATACTGTAATCAAAATCAATTTCAATACTGGTAAAATTTGGTACCAGTTGATTATTAAGTCTATTGTGCAAGTGAAATACTAATAACTTTTAATCAAACAGTTTCGAAAACCTTTTTCACCGCATTAAGATCCTAACACTTCTAAAATACAAACAAATCACTTTTTCCGCGCTCGTTTGCAAGTCGTCGTTCTACACGAAATTTATAATTTTTCTAATCTCATTATCATAAACCTAATGTATTCATTCTACAACATGATTTAGAGCAGTTAAAATTTATCTATGCACGCGACTAATAAATTGCCAAAAAAAAAAATCACGCTAACTAAAACAAAACCATAGATATAACGTAAAAGTTAACAATCTAATATCCAGTTGTATCTATCTCAATGTCAAAATCAGACGCTGAAACTGCCCGAACAACTTCTTTTCTTCTTCTCCTTCGTGGAACACTCTAAAACCTGATTCAATCAAATCTTAATCTTATACGAACCCCGTTTATGTTCTAATAACCTCTGGTGATCGACCAGAAAAAAAAATCAACCATCCAGATACACAATTGATCTCACCTGCATTAAATTTATATGTGTATACGTGAAATATAAAACCAAGCTTTAAGATTAGAAGGCCTGCAGCAGTTTCCCTCCAAAACGAAATGATATAGAGACAGGATTAAAATCTTCAAACCGAAAGATGAACGTAAAAACAAAGGCAGTTCCTTTTCAATAAGAATAAAATTCTATCTTGATAGAATGAAAATCTTCAAGAGAGTTTAAAGCGCGCATTTTAAAATGACTTTAAACGAAGACTGAGGTCTCAAGAAGTATAAAAAGAAAAAAATGCCGATACGTAGCAAATATTAAGGAGTGTAAAATATCGATTACAAATTCAACTCAAGTATAATATAAAAGACAATTGTGCGCGTCAATCAACAACAACATTCCATCTTAACATATAAGCAATACGAATTATGTTGGATTTATCGGAATCGACTTGAAACCATCGTTGTTAATCTTAAAGATTTGCATAATACGTGAACGTCATTTCTAAAACGTTAAATGCTAAATATTCTTGCAAAGTGGTTTCTACACTTGCATAGATGTATCTAAATGTGTGTATACGAAACCGTTTTCCTGGCTCCACGCAGAATGTCTGCATCGATGTTATCCAAAAAAACTTTATAGATGCAAAATGCTATAATAATCCTAGCAGTATTATGCTCATTTGTAATCCGCTCGTAAGTTCGATGTCACGCACTAAAAAATCACCTTAATAAAAATCGTAAACATAAGCGATAAACTGTAGAACAAGACACTCAACTACTTTGAAGAAGTTTTTTTTTTTCACTTCGATATAATTCACAGAGAAGTCCGCGAAACCGCTTCCGTACCGTTGTAATAGCTCGCAAAGACTGACGACGCTCTGAGCACGGCGACTTTACCTCACCTGAACAGGTATCATACAGGTATAATTTAAAAACTCCCGCTCAATAAACACTATCAATGTTATACGGCTTGAATGTATTCGAACCCAAGCCCGCGTTTATACCTTGGAGAGACTCTGACCTCCATACAAGTAAACAACAACACGATTCCTGACGTCATGTGGTTAGTTTGAGCGTTGTATTTGATTTGGTATACCTGAAACCTGAGCATAGGTACAGTTTTACAGGTAAACTTGGCTTTGCAGCGCGCGTCAGCCATTGTTCAAACCATGAGCCGCCGCCATTAAAAATGTTGCTGAGGTGAGTTGAAAGAGTTGAAAGACTAAAAAGCAACAAATAAAACATCTATTTTGCAGATTAACGAAAAGAAAATCTTTAAGCTTATCTTAACTTCTAGATAATGAAGAGAAGAAAAATATATATTTTCTACTCGTATCTTTTATCTTATACACAGTTCATGCACCTTTTGCCTCAAAGTTAATATTTATTTTGAATCTTCCCGAAAAAAAAAACTTTTATCTAAAGGGGGCTCAGGTGAATCTAATAGCGACTCGCACCTTCATTTCGTCATCTTGAAAATCTTTTAATATATATTGTACTAAAGTGTTCGAAGAAGAAATAGAAAAAAAACGCACTGTAGTTACATAAAACGGTCATAAAGTATAAATGAAAATTTATATGTGAGTTTTAAAGCAGGTTTCCTTAAAATTCATAATAAGTGAGTTCTGTACGTGAGGTGGACAGACAGAATCTTATGCAGGGTTTTTTCTTTTCTTCTTGTGTTTCTTTGTTGATTTGACTTCAGTTTTTACCTGATCTTATTCTTATACGTGTGTATGTATGCTGTATTTCCATGGCCACTCTCCGTTTTGCGTGTCTCCCACGCAAGCAACAGGAAAAACAGTTGGCCAAAATGGAAAATCTTACAGCGGCATTAATATAAAGGTTGAAAAAACATATTTATACGAAGCGCATAGAAAAGATTTAGTTAGGGTTGAGTATAAGGAAGATCTTACTAATTTATGTCATGGGAAAATATTAAGGGTACAATGTTGGGTTTTTTGGCGTTCATTCAATGTATAGGGATGAGTGCAAGGTGTTAAATTATAATTTCTTATCTGATAATGCGTGTACCAGAAAAAAAGGTTTATAATGATAAGATAACTCGTATTATGAACCCTATATGGGTTTTTATTTAATTAGAAAGAAATTACAAAAGAGGCAAAGTTTTAGGAAATTTGAGTTTTATTGCATAAGTCTTATCAATATGTTTACTGAAAATTCATGATAAGAAACATCTAAATTAGACTCTTTCTTTCGCTCTTTTTATTGTTATTTTCTTCGAATTCTATAATCCAGAATATGATTTCGGATTTGAAACAAACAGATACGAGTTGAAGTTTTTAGTCTCGAGTCAGTCATTTACAGTGCATCCAGACGTGAGCATTTCTCGCACAAGGTGTGATTTTGCAAACACAACACTAGTTAATGCGTTAACATCACCATTGCCAGTTACGAAAGAACTGTTTGCATTGTGCTCTTTTGTGTTTATTCTGAAAGTTCTACTCCCGCACTAATTAACTGGAAGTGAAATAAATTTTTAAATAATTAAATCAAAGTTGGAGATTCTCGTAGCTGCTGAGTTTATCGACGTTAAAATTTAAAAAAAAAAAATCGATAAGTTATATTTATTTTGATGGCATTATCTTGTCGGTTTTAATTGTATCCCGACAATTAACACCTCTTCAATTAACTTTATTATTTTAAAATAGAGTATTTGGTAAAGATTTCAGTCTATACAGCTTATACTGATTCGGTATTCACACTAAAGAGTGCATGACCTATCCAGTTCTCTGTCAATCTCTGGATCATGGGTCCCGGTTGTTTCTTGCAACTGAACCTCGAAAATCAAGGAACAAATTGCAAGAGTGTTCCTCTGCCCACGATTTGGACCTCAACTGCAACCACTACCTTAGCCTCGAAGGGACCTCCACTATGGTAGTGCCGATTAGTCCTCCTCATTTCACCTCTACTTTTCTATTGCCTCCTACTTCTGCATTGCCCTTGTGTTCTGCACGTAACTTTATTGTCACCAGTTTTACTCCCGGCTTCGATCTATTTTGATATTACAAATAAGTTAACGCTACCACCATTCTTCTGCTTCCATTACGCATCTATGTAACCATTTGTTATACAATTATCTTCTTTACCTTACGCAAATCTTCTCTCGTACTTCTGCATTGCCTTGGTGTTCCGCACATATACTTTATTGTCACTACCAGTTTTACTTCTGATTTCGATCTTACGAGTGATCTAACACTTCTTGAATTCTCTACTTTCATCTGCTTATACTAAGCATGTCATGTAACCATTTTGAATGCTACGGATAAAAGTATCGTATGGAAGCGAGCGAAAGAGTTGGTGTAGTAACGAGCTAATTGGAGCTTAGTGAAGAAGAAGAGAGGGATATACTTTTATCCGCCTATGATACTACGTTTCGCCTCTCTGCACCTATCTGCATTCCCCCATTTCACCACAGATTTCGCTTCTATAAGTTCATTACTAGACCAAATCTTTCGCTCACTATCATTCGCAACACTAGTCCACCAACTCCTTAGCATCAACTTCAATTGGCTCGCTACTAGAAATTAGAGTCACTCCATGCAAGAAGGAGACACCCTGTATCAGAGTTTGGCAGAAATGTCACAATCGACACTTGCGAATTTACCTTCGATAATTCACCATACAGTGATGAGTTTAGTGGTTTTGTTTTGTCAATTTCATCCACCCTATGATAAATTGTTCCCTCAAAATTTTCGTTTCTAATTAATTATAAAAAACTGCGCATAGTTCTTGATATTCACATTGTAACGAAAAAAAGGTCGACATTTTTTTTAATTTCGCTCCAAATGTCATCTTTGCCAAACAATAGTAAAGCGTGTCTAGTGTCCCATGGAGTAACTATACTAGAAATCTGGCAAGTCTTTCGCTCAGCCTGTGTGCAGCCTAATGTGTAGTGCGTTAGTCTAAAATAAGCAGATCGTGAGTTCAAGTCCCAGCCTACGTATAATTCCATTACACTGCCCTCGTGGGTATATCTGCATCACCACAATCTGCAAACATGAAAATTCGTAGATAAAGTTTTGCACGAAGAGCTAACAACCCTTTCACAATAACAAATAAGAAAACTGTTAAAGGCCCAATTTGGTTTGTAGTGCCATTGAAGAAGAAGTCTTTCGCTTGCTTCTCTCCGCTACTTTAATCGCTCATTTCTGTCCGCTACTTTTGACTCAAAATTCTAATGCAAACACCCGCGGCCTGCAAACATGATACCGATCGAAAGAGGTCCGTTGAGCTCTCAAGCTCTAAGAGCACTGGATTCTGTGTATCTTTAGATCAGCAGTAATTCCCTTGTAAGAACGGTGGAATCAATGGAATAGGGTGCAGAAGTAACTCCGTCTAGTATGACTTATATAGAGCATTTTTCCTAAAATTTCATTATTACCCTACTTTAATCCTTCTTTATTTCAACACTTTGCATATCATTTCAGCACATTTCTCGCAGATCAATCTTTCTACTCTGGCTTGGAACGAAGGAATATGAAAAGATCATTGAATGGGGCAAAAATAACATGATTGAATGAAATGAATCGACAATCAAATGCTTTCCCATATCCCTCAAGTGAAATTAACCTATGAAATCTGCAGTTTTTGGCTAGGTTCTCCAAGTTCGCGTGCCTTGGGGCGCCACAAAATTGTTTTTCCACCCACTAAATTCGTAAATTTCTAAGAGGCGAGCATGTGCTGTAAACCCAATCGTCTCGCTAAGATAAAAGAGTGACCACTATGTGTGTCGTGATTCGATAAATCAGCCAGAATTTGGAATCCATAACATCTCCATGTAAGCTAGGGTATAGCCTAGTAGGTAGTGTTTTGGTCTTGTAATGCGAAGATCGTGAGTTCAAATCACGGCCGGCGCAACATATAATTCCGGCACATTGCCTGCTTGGGTATACCTTGGTCACCTCAATCTAAGAAAACGAAAAATTCGTAGAAAGAGGGTTGTGCGAAGGGTTAACAACCCTTCCACAATAAGTAATGAAAAATGTTAAGGAACCTGAATATCAAGAGGCCAAGGTCCGATTTGGGCTGTAGCGCCATTATAGAACATCTCCACGTATTTTCGAACGAGTACGACATCCAAAAGTTCAAACCTAACATAAACAGTCACTTCCAACTAGTTCGTCCTAAATAATGATTTCCTTGCCCTCCCCTTCCCGAGCTGCAAGTTTGCCGAAAAAGGGTTCAAAAAGATCCATAAATAGTCCAAACCTAGAATCTAATTTCAAACAACTAGATTAACGGTTAAGTTTAAAAATTTTAAGGATCGTTGACTTATATCTGGAAATTGCAACCATCCGTTCTTGAGTGATTGATTTAATAAAAACAAACTAATTTTTGAAAAAATCTACAAGTTTTCTTCAATTTACACAATTTTTAATGCGTACTCAATGTGGCTAATGGAATTATCATGCCGTAATTTTTAATATAACATCATTTAATAAAAATTAATTCAAATTACATAAACTGTTTGTTTTCAAGCGTTTTGTAATCCATATTTTTTTCTTTTATAATTTGGGGAACATGTGAGAGCATTGCGACCTTCTCGGCCTATTCTTCGTTTATTGCCGCTTTACCCTACCATAATTCAATAGCTTTGGCTAATCTAAGTATCTTTAAGGGATAGTTCCTCGGTAGAAAGGAAACCTTTTCCGAGAAAATTGTGTCCTTTCTCAGCTACTACTCTACAGTGACATAGGATGCGTTCTGTCGTTTCAAAGTCTTCGAGACAGAGGCGGCAGATGTCGGTTTCAGTTAAGCCCATATTTTTGAGGTGGTGGTTTCCTCCACTGTACCCCATCATTAGGCCGATTAGAGTATTAATATCACTCTTGCTGAATTTTATAATTTAAGAATATCCTCCATTTTATTTTTTTGTGGTAGGATTAGCTTTTTGAGATTGATAAGCCTGTAATCCATATAAAACATAAAACTATAATTTTAAATTATTCTAAACGAAAATTAACAATAACTTAAAGAAAAGACTTTCGGATTTCATTCTGGTCTACTTTATCAGTTGTGATGCTTGAATCTCTAATTTGATAAAAGTCTTAGCAGAGAGCGAACCATCACGATTAATAAAGCAGAATAGTTTAAAGTCATTAAGTTTTTCACTTGAAATGCAAAAAAAAAATTCATGAAGATGTGGGAAGGATAATTGGCCAATAAAGGACAATTGATTAGTGTAAGAAAATTAAATTAGTTAGGGATTTTTATATACAGATTTTGTTCTTACGTCTCCTGTTTCCAGTTTGAAAAAGGTTTCACCAGATACGGAAATGTCGCGATCAAAAAGGCAGAACAGTGTGAACTTCTTAAATATCATCAAGAAAAAACGATTCATTTCAATCACCGTAATCTCACATAAAACTAACTCCATTTTACACTAATTATCTAATCACATGTTTCTTCTTAGCTACTTTAAGTGATATAAATTTCGCAACTTTTCACAACTACAAATCCGACTTCATTACAATTTCAAATTGTACGCCAACAACTGGATTTCCTGCATCCGATATCAATTACTTCCGCTTCTTAGACTCGCATCGCATCTCATCAGAACAAAAGCAACAATTTTATGGTTAGCATGGGTTCTACACAGACCGAAAAGAAAGTCATTCGTCTCAATTGCGACTTAACTAACACCTGAACTGCCTATTCCTAAGCATTTGTATGCTTCCACTTGTTTTTCTCCTTTTCAGTTTTATTTTCCAACCGATTTTCTCACGCCCGACTCGCACCATTATTTAAATAAAATGTTAATTTATATCTTAATTACTTTAGCCTACCACGAAAAATGAGATGACCAAAAAAGAAAATCGCATTCTCATAGTTTTCGTGCAAAATACAACACACCGAAAATACATGGAAAATATAAAATAAGGTTTCTGGCTTGAATCTTTTGTTTTCATTTCGTATGAAACTGTACGTGCTGGTGAAAATGATGTCTTGTCGAGCTACGAAAATTGTGCATCACAGATGTAGAGGATGAGATTTTTTCTCAGGTGACATTTCACCTTTTCTATCCTGGTTTTTCTGCACGAGTATCGTAATAAAACATAATGGCAAGTTGCACACCTCATATTCATCCACAAAAACTTGGCATTTTCTTCCAATAAATTCAAAACCGGAGCCATTTACTCTTTAGGATAGCGAGGTAACCTTTACCTGTCTGTTTTACACAGGCTCACGTTTTTCATAGCCATCATAGTCACAAGTAATGTTTTCTTTAACTTTATTAAATTTTATGAGGGAAAAGTTGTGTCTTGTATGTCGTCTGGTATTTATTTCTGTACGGTGGTTTAAATATCGGTGCAAAGTTATGTCGATTTAGAGAGTACTTTATTAAAATTGGTCGAGACAGCTATTAAGGAAATACCGGAAATACCCAAATTTATACGACAACATAGGTATTTATGACTTCTTCCCAAAATTATATATTTTTTTTAGAATGTTTAAAGGTCCGAATGGATTATTGCCCCTTTTAGACAGGGTTTGTTGGTTTTACAAGACATCGGAATTTTTTCTGGTCATTAGCTTAATGTGTAGTTTTAGGGATTTGGGAAATTTTTTTTTTAAATTGTTTGTTTTCTAGGGTAATAAAGTGTGATGTTTGCGATTTTAATTCTTACCTTTCCGATGGAGTTGGTGTGATACAAAGCAATTAAAAAGGGATATAGAATGATTGAAGTTGAAGCTGACTAAAATCAACCAATACATCCATAAAATCAAATAGTACATTATTTTTCTTATATTTTAGGATTTCATCTCATAGTAAGCCAATTCAAGTTAACTTGTCTGTATTGGCCGGCATAGAATAGTATAAGCGCAAAACAAAAAAAAACCCAACTAAGTTTCATACTACACGATTTCTAGTATTACTAATATGACATGAAACTATTCTAAATTTCATTCTATTTTTTCCCATTTTCAACTCGATCAGTTCTGTATCTCTTCTAATTTTTTCTGCGGTATTCGAAAATATAATTAAAAAATATACAAGTTATCCAACAATGCTCTTATTTGCTGATGGTCTGTTCTCAGAGATTCTATTTATGTTAATCTTTAAGTTGACACCAATTTAAAGATAAATGTTACAACCGTATCGAAAAATAGATTATGAATTGATTTTTTTAACAAAAGAAATTCTTTTTATCACAAAATTTATTTAAATTAATTTAGAAATGAAATACCTATTGATCGTTTTTGAAGTTCTCAGTAAAATTTCGAGTTTATTTGTTCGATGAAAAGGAATTAAATAAATATAATTTGTATATAAATAGATCGGTCTTATTAGTTAGTTAAGTTTAGAATTTTTTTTAAAGATAATTAGAAATGTTTTATGCAAATTCAAATATTTCAATGAAATTTTCATTCAATTTTTGGGATTAAACAAAAAATTTATTTATTAAAACGATCGTAACTATCAAAGTTTACGTTTAGCAAAACTTTAATAACGCTATAGATATATTTTTTATCATATATATGTTTTATTTATTATCATTGCGAATTTCATAATGTATGTTACTACGAAAAAATTGGAAAAAGAAGAATTATTGGTTTGAACAAAAACACAGATAAAACGAAAGGATCAAGGGAACTGACGACGTACAGTGGGAATATTGGTTCTATTATATATTTCAGATGAAAAAAATGTACTGGACATCAACAAGCAGCTTGATAAAGGTCTCAGCAGAGACCGAAATGTCACACAGCATAAAGCAAACAGTGTAAAATCCGAAAATCTTTTCTTTAAATACAACAAGCGCACCAATTGCCCTTAGCGAAAAATATTTGGAAGAGATGCAAGATTTTTTTTACGTTAGAATAATTTTAAGCATGGACGGCGAAGCCGAAAGAGATATTTCGGCTTGTATAAATAAAGCTCATCAGGCCTTCGGTATCCTTTCCTCTTTATGGAGGTTAAGAGAGAGAGATCTTCGTACGATGCTGCGAGTCTTAGTCGCATGCATCAAATCCATGTTTTGGTATGGCTAAACTATATAAAAAGTGACTATAGAGCTAACCAAGAAACTGCAAACTATCTTGACGTATTTCTTATATATTCTGGCCAGATGTGATCTCCAACAATGAACTGTGGAGTACAACTGGACAGACTAAGATAGACATTAAAATTCGAAGATGCAAGTGGTAGTGGATAGGTCACATAACAAAACATAGTCAAAAAAGCTCACGATTACAACCCTCAAAGAAATCATCGGACTGATGATTAGGATCGCGCCTTATTACTGTTTCTGTCTTATGCTTCTATAAGGATCTTAACAAAAAATTTATTGATATCAATAAAAAAGGTATTTCTAATTCATTTCACTAATCCAACAAATTCAACTTATCGTTTTTCAACCAAATTTTCAAAAAAGTACCGTGTAATAAAAATAATAGTGTAAAATAAATCGTGCGAAAAATACCGTGCAATTGATTGGAATACAGAAAGATTTGCTGAGACACAAATCATTTGATTTAAATTTATATGAATTTTTATACAAGCGAGTTAATTGAACACAGTGCCAAAACCATCGTGTAAGCATATTATTTAGGAAAATCATCGTATTATAGCAAATTCGAGCTTGGAAAAAATATAAATAAAAACTTTGCGATACGATATAAAGTAAACTACTTCACCTCGGCAATTCAAAATACCGTATAACACCAATCCTGCACAATATAATAAATTTTGGCACAAATACCGTGTAACATGTTTCGTATAAAAAACTATCGAGCAGTTCTGTCTTCATTTCAAAATTCTACATAAATACAAACATAGTATATAATTCACAGAATTTACGATTCGATACATAATATAAATTTTTTTTCCCACTAGTCCCAATCCATAAATCTAGATAAGAAAAAACAAATTAATCGCACCTAATTTAGCATGAAATCTGAAAACCTATTGACATTTCTTCAAATGAGAAATACCTGCTGAGATATTCTAAATTAATTTTGTAATCGTTGTATAATCTTTAAGTTTAACCTCTAAGAGATTATTAAAAAGAAAAATGTTTTACCCTCATTTATAATCATCATCATCATTTAAATATGCTGACACCTGAAACTCCCTAATATGCATACACCATAACACCTTTTATCTTTCGCGGGGTGGTCCGAATCATTAGTAGAATACTAATCAACAAATACACCTAATTACTCTTCAACTGTCAAAAACAATACCATCTAAACCACAATTTGATGGATAAGATTAATTTCTAAATAGCAGCCGCCATATAGCTCACTCGATCATTTTTTTTCTTCACTATTACTTCACGCATCAATGGTATTTCCGTTCCGAAAAGACCCAAAACCTGTGCATCATAAGATTTTCTTGGAAGTCTTCTTCCGTACCAGAAATACGAAAGACATCTGTATATAATACAATCTTGCAATTTTGCAAAAATATATAATTACATAGTTACTTTTCGAGCGCAGATACTTTTTCATCTCTACCACTAACTTGTGTATCAAAATCGTAGTTGCATATATTTTGGAGTTAAAAAGAAAACAAAGCTCTTATACGATCTTCTTATACTCGAGTTATACGAACCTTTAAAGCACAAAAGATACAGTCTTGTCCGCTGCAAACGTGGTTGGTCAATTGCCGAAATGATCTTCGAAAAGCGTCCAAGTGCCATAGTACCTGAAATAATATCGAAAATACGAAAAGCTTTAGTATAAATATCTTTAGATAGATTTCGAATATGAAAAGTGTACAGTTCGTTATGGAACGAATTGTGCACACGCTAAGTAAGATTTTAGATAATTTTTGAGAGGGGATTTTACCTCGGGGCATTTTTACCTGGAAATTCATGTAGTAAGTATTGTAGCGTCAGCAACATTCGAATACCTTTCGAACAGTTTGAGAACATCTTTTATGTTTTGTTGTGCTACTTTTTACCTTGATCACTTCTACAAAGATTTTTGTTAAAATTCCATTTCGTGGTCGATCGACTTAGCAAGACATGAGTTAGCACATTCAGAAACAACAAATCTTAGCGAAAATTTTAAGTGTTAGGTCTTATGCACAAATTTACCATGGGTAAGTGGGCAAAAGGTAGTACAGAGAGTAATTTTTTTTTTTGTGAATGTATTTTAAGCTTCTTCTTCTCTTCACCTCACCACGTCTGTTCGTAAGACATATTAACTGGTTTTCAATTGACTTTAGTGACCCTGTTCGCTTGTATTTGAAATTTGACCGTTCCCTTTCCGTATTGCTATACGCTTTCATGTCGCGTTTAAATTCATAGTAAATTGTATCCAATTAAATCGCACTATTAAATTCCAGTACAATGATTAAAACCTAAAAGGATAAAGTGAAATCCCTTCCTAGAGGATCAGAAAAATGGTTTTTTAATCCTGTTATTCAAAAACCTATGGCTACTATATCTAAAAGGATTTTAATAATTGGGCAAGAGATTTTCTTTCACAGTTAATAGATCGTGAAGATCTTAAAAAAAAAAATATTTTAGACAGTTTTTTTTTCGATTCGGAAAAGTAATCCTATAATGGTATGTGTCCTGGATAGTAATCCTCTTTCTTTGAAAAGCAGATTGATTGAGAGTTTTTTTTTAAAGAACTAAATAATTCAAGGGTTTGTATAATACATCATAGTATCATTCTTTTATAAAAGTTGATAAAAGTAAAAGTACTTAGCTATCTCCATATATTTAGTTCATACATATAGAGTATACGCAAAAAATCATAAATTATCAATTTAGATGCGATAAAAGCGCATTGTTAAAATATTCCAATATATCAATAACAACAAACAAAATACTAAATTTCACCTAAACAAACACAATTCGTGATGCTATCGTAGAAATTTAAATTTATTATTTAGAAAGAAAAAAACAACAGTTCTTGTTATTTTTACCTTGAAGCAAAAAAAAATATTAAGCAAAAGTGTTACATACTAATAAAAATTAAACGACTAAACAAAAAAAAATTAGTTTAATGACTAAGTGTGAATTATAGTGTTTAAATAATAATCAATTCGTGCACAGTTAAACAGAAAAAAAGTAATAATTTCGATAAATCATAAATAACGTGACTGAATGAATTCAGTCATGTGCTTAATTTTATTCAATTTTATGCGATTCTTTCATAATCAATTATGATAATTTATATCATGCTTATGATAATTACTAGCACATTCTTTACATACCTATTCAATTACTTGTTCAGATTAGAAAACGAAACAAATTGAAATAAAATTGTCGCTCTGTTCATAAATATACATAAAGTCTTGCAATAATTACAAAAGATTGTAAATCTAATAGCGTTTTAATGGTTGTCTAGTTATGGTGGCTGTAGATAAAAAAAAGTTAAAATTAAGGTAAAAGTTGTTAGGAATATTATTCAATAAAAACTGCCATCCAATTTCTTAGTCGAGTTTGGTCAAGGTCTGGGCTTTGTTAAAAAATTAATATCTTCTTTTTTTTTAAAAAAGAAGACAATGAAATTATTAATTGTTAAGATCATTTCTTAAAATCTAATTTCAACAGATAAACTAAGGCAATGGAAATAGAAACTACGTATCGAAAATGAAAGTGTTGAATAGAAATAGATATTTAGGTTATAATCTCCAATTAGGTTGTTATTCCTGATTTTCAAAGAACACGAAGAAATCTATTAGTTCGCTATTGATAATATTTCATTATCCAAAAGTCTCGCTGGTGAAAACATATTTCAAAGAAAAGATTTCATTAGGCATATCGTGCGATACTACTATGATCGAAGAGAATTTAATACTCGCAAGATTAGTGTAATCCACAATAGTTCTTTTTATCCTAAAGTGGAACTAACAAGAGATGATGATGTACTTGAAAATCTGAATGAAAGATGATTTGATCAATTTTCTTCTGAAATTTCGGGTAAGTAAATGTAAACGAGAGGAAAAGTGAAGAGGATTTGATCTTAATCCACAATGAAAAATTTTAATTAATCCCTTGAGATCAGTACGAACGGTATTCAAATGAGGGAATGCGTATGCGGACCTTGATGAGGGTTTTCCAAGGGGTACGCAAGCTAAATATAAACAATTTATTATTTGTTCTTTATTAGTCTATGAAATGTGCAATGCTTGGAATGCCGAGAAAATAACCAAAATTTAATTGAACTTGAAGTCGAATCGTGCGATGCCCGAGATGGAATGGCAAAGATATTGATGCACTAGAACATACGTCATCTCAAATTCTTTGAAATAGTGATTACTGACTTTTCTATGGGAGGTTGCAGAAGGATAAGGAGAGAATAGTGACTTCTATATGGGAGGTTGTAGAAGGATTGGGGAGAGATTTATCGTATTTGAATATGACACTGACCTTTCTATGCTAAATTTAATGTTTGTAGTCTTTTTAATTTTGAGGAAATCGACACATCGAAGGGTACAAGTACGCACATTGTATGTCCACGTTTTCAGGAAATGACTTTGTTCAGTACAAGCCATTGCTCTGTGGAGAGATTATGCACTGCATAAATATTGCATGTAAGGTTTTTTTTAATGGTAGAAACCTGTGCACTAGAGCACACGCCCCAAACTCTAGACCATCGACATACCATGTCCAGATACTACGGATTTGCACTCCGTACATACTACATTTGTGCCCTGTGCCCTATAATGGCAACAATTTTTCTTACTACGTATTTTTTTTTACCATTTTAATGTCTAGTTTAAAAGAATTTAATTTGAATTTTTTCGCATTTATATATTCTTGTTTAAATCCCAAATACCTAAGTAATTAATTTTTTTTTTTTAAATAATGTGCACTTCTTGTATACATATTTATTTATGAACAAAATACTGTTTGTCTACTAATATTTTATTAAAACTAAGATAATCATGATAACAAAAGCAGATTGATTTAAGCAATTACTACATTTGAAGTAAGGCTGATCAATTGAAACATTAGTTTTGAATATTTGCATTTCTACAAAAATCTGTCAGCCTTCAAACTTTCAAAATTCTCTAGCTAAAAACAGGTACTTTTGGACATGCAATATTCCTGCTTTTCCAGTTGATATTGTATTTCTAAAATTTTGTCATTTGCATGCGAGGTAGGTGAAGGCGATAGCTGACTTTGCTTATTTGAAGGGAAAATTTGAAATATATCAAAAAATTTATTGGAAAGGGTTAAACGGAAACAGTGAAATTTCTTAAATTAAATGAAAAATAATCGCAGAAAGGACTTTTTCATCATTTGCTATTTGTTTAGAGTCAGTTTTAGTTAATAGTTGAAAAATGAGCTCTAAAATGAAATTTTAAAGTATTATGCCTTTTAGTTGTTAAATTGAAACCGAAAGGGAAATTATGAGATAAATCTTTGCAACAGTAAAATTAAGCCGTCCCAGAAAAATGTTCGCACTGGCATATGTAGTCAGCCAGTGCGGACTTCGTTTTCGATCGACCGAACATTACGCCCACTTAACATTGCATCGAGGAGGAAAGGCTTGAGAAAAGACTTGGGGAAAGTGCAGCACCCCGAATCCGTGGTGTGCTCTGCTAGATATTATAGATGAATTGCAAGGAAGAAACCACTATTATTTATGGCTAGTCAATAAAAGCGACTTCGCCAAGAAGCATTTACTCCATGAGTGAGTTTCTATTTATTACTTTTGCTCTACAAACTGCACGGAATGAAGCAACGTCATTTATTACTGAAACTCTTATTATTTCGATGCCAAGAAGACTTAATACATGCTAGTAGAGGCCAAACTAGGTATTACGTTTTACGTTTTAAATTTTGAATAAATATTTATTTTTTCTTTTTTTTTATCCTCACTTTTTCATTTTTTACTTCACTATATAAATATTTTGTGAAAATTTGACTTATGTTGAAAATATTTATTTTTATATTAAGAACATAACAGGACTCGATACTCTTGCTGAAAGAAAAATTTCTTGGTTTTAAGAAATTTTGTAGGGGAAGTGTTAGAGGGGGTGACGACATTGAATTAATTTTTTCACGTCACGCTAGAGTTGCTATCAAAATGTTTTATACAAAATTTAGGACTCAAAAATTTAATAGTTACTGAAAAAAATAGTGTATTGGATTTAGTAAAATTATGCAGTTTGTATGGGAGGTGGTAGGAGGAGAGGCGAGTTCTTAATGACTTTTTCAGAAATAACTATAAACATCACTTTTGTTTCAAATTGCAGATCAGTAGCATTCATATTTTTCAGTCTAATTTTTTTTTTGGTCTTAGCAAATTTTGTTTAGGGTATTTCATGAAGAAGTACAATTTGTATGGGAAGTGGTGGAAGGAAGGAAAGGATTCGAATAATTTTTATAGAGTAGATTGAAATCATCATAAAAGTAATATTTTCCAAGTTCCAGATCAATAGCTTTAATGCTTTTCGAGCAAATTCGTTTATTGTCGAATTGCGAAATTGGGTCATTTTGTATGGGACGGGTATAAGAGGTAAATCTAATCACCTAGTGTTTTTTGGTCTTACTAATAATTCTAAATAAATTTTTGGTGCACAATATCAGCTTGATAAATTTGATACGCACTGAATAAATTGGTTTACAGAATTTCAAGGAAAAGGGCATGGGAGGTGGCGAAAGGAGGGAGGGGACACAAATAATTTTTATACGGCAGATAAAAGTAATATACTCTGAATTTCAGGTCAATAGCTTTTACATTTCTCGAGCAAATCCGTTTATTCTCAAATTGCGAAGTCATTTTGAATGGGCGGGTGCAGAAGAGATGGAGCGAATTGACCCTTTCATAAACTTAACCTCACTTTTTTATCAAAAATGATGTGTACAAAATCTGAAATTTCTAGCTCCACGCGTTCTCAATCTAGGAGGACACGGACGGACGGACATCCGGTTTTCAGATTTTTAACTGATTATATGAACTTCTGTAACATTAATTTTTTTCTCTGATCCTTATTTCTTAGCGTTACAAACTTTGTGGCAAACTTATGATACTTTCAGATTTCATCCAGATTATAGAAATTTATATGGCTTAGATTTTGTCGGTCAAATGTTTAGGACCCACAGATGGCATTGTCAACGTGGGTAGCGGATCCGAAAAGGATATTGAGATTCGTATAAATAAAGGTCGTTAGGCCTTCGGTATCCTTTCCCCTTTCTCGAGATTAAAAGAGATCTCCCTGCGCAGGAAGCTGTGAGAATTTGAAGCTTGTGTCAAATTAGTATTGGAATATGATTTTACTAATAGAAAGTGACAGTTTGACTTACCAAGAAACTGCAAACTTTCGTGAACCAATGCTTCCGTCGCATTTTAGGGATATTCTGGCCAGAAGTAACCTCCAACGGCGAACTTTGGAGTACAATTGGACAGACTAAAATTGACACTGAGATTCAAAGGCAGAAATGGCAGTGGATCGGTTTTACTTTGAGAAAACCAGAGCAAAACATCGCACTACAAGCTCTGGATTATAATTTACAAGGAAGACGTCCAGATTGGTCGACCATGTAGTACATGGAAGCAAGCAATTAAGCAGGAGGCCAGAGGAATGAACAAGTTTTGGCGACAACTAAAGACCGATGCTTAGGTTTGCGCCTTGTGGAAGAGAACTGTTTCTGTCCTATGCAAAAAGGATATACAAAATGGAGTGTCTCATATGGGACTACTTTTTGATTCGAAAATTTTCGAAAACTGTGTCCAAGCTTAACTTGGCTTTAAACTTTTACGAAAAAAAAACATAATTTGTATTATCTCTTGATTGCTAATATTTAGGCAGCAATAAAGAGTAAATTCATTGAAATAGAGTATGATTTCAGAAATCTTGAGTTTTTAAATTTTTATTAGTTTTTGGTTCATGTCTAAGTTAACCACTTTAACAACGGATAATTTAACGTGGGGCAGAGATAGTTGCATTGGGCTTAAGTATACCAGACATGAATAGCGAAATAATTCTTTCGAAAATTTGACGATTGTTGCGACCAATTTAACGCAGGACAGAGTTAATTGGCTTAAGTACGTCAGACAAGAATAACGAAACGATTGTTTCAAAAAATTTCGAGCATGTAGTCAATAAGGGAGGGAAATACTTTCAGTCCTATTTTCTTACAAGGCAAAACATGCTCATAGTCTCTCCTTATTATATATCCTCCTTGGTCCTATCCCTTTATTATTGGGGTATTGACAGAAATATGCAAAAACTTTTGTGAATGATTGTTTTAAAAAAAAGTACCGAGTATGCTCAGGGAGTCACCCTTTAATGCAATCCACAATTATGTCAGTATTGGAATTGCAAAAAAATGTTAAAGATTGTTTAAAATTGAAACTAATTGAGATGAAGAAAAACGAATGTGACGGTGGACGGTGTTTATGATGGAGAAACAATTTGGCAGGTAATGTGTTCCAAAGTCTTGACGCTCGGGAAATGAATGACTGTTTATATTTCACTGTACGAGCAGGGAAAGGTTTGACGGTGTACTCGTGTGTGCGTTTAGCTAAGAAAAAAAATAATGGAGTAGAGAAATGAATGCCCTTAGCTCCACTTGTACAAATCTAAGAAGCTTTGATACTTTCGAAGCAAAAATATTTCTTTGAATTTTGTGAAAGGAGTAGAAAGAATGTGGCTCATTCACGAACTCAAAGATCTTTGAGAGACAGTAAATATATGTGTACTATTAGCAACTCTCCACGATCCCTGTTTTTCAGTGTTACAAACATTACAGCATACACAATATACTCTCAGATTTCATCTAGATCGAATAAAAATGTAAAGTCCCAATAACTATATCACTTTTGGTGACGAAAATCTCATAAAATTGTATAAGAATGCTGAAGAGTTTTCGAATATTTTAAGTACATACTTTCGGACAGGATTGCCAAAAAGTTTGGTAACACTTTTGTCACAACTTTGGGCGCATATATGAATTTTCTCCGAGAAGAAGTTTAAGACCAAGGATTGTGAGATCTCCCATATGAATTTGTGAACAAATATGTATAACCACTAAAGTGTTTGTCGTGCAGATAACACATTGTTAGGCAAGCAATAATATTGCGTCTTCAAATTCAGATCGGATTTGTAATTTTTTACTTGCTGGATTAGATATCAATTGCACAGTACTGCATTATACTTAAATGAAGCTTATAGTCTTAAACAAACATATGTAACACACAACCAAAGGATAAGTAACACGCTACGTTCTAGTGGGCTAAGCTGAACTTTGGATGACCCTGTCGTGTCGAAGTGCGCAATGATTGTTTCTTATTTATTTATTTGTTTAATAAGGTTCTTTTAAGTTATAAAAAAGAATAGTGAAGATAAGAATTCAACCATCAAAGATTTTTTCTACCTACAATGGCGCTACAGCCCTAATCGGACCTTGGCCTTCTGATATTCAGGTTCCTTAACATTTTTCATTACTTATTGTGGAAGGGTTGTTAGCCCTTCGCACAACCCTCATTCTACGAATTTTTCATTTTCTTAGAATGAGGTGACCAAGGTATATCCAAGCAGGCAATGTGCCGGAATTTTATATTGCGCCGACCGGGATTTGAACTCACGATCTTCGCATTACAAGACCAACACACTACCTACTAGGCTATACCCTAGCTAGATTTTTTACTGTCTTTAAAAAGTTGAGAAATTAAGTATTAGTTATGCTAAAACTGCAACCCAAAATTGATCGTATTTCTTTTCCATTCTCAACATTGCACAGTGATAGTTAATATCGAGGTGGATAGAAAATATTCGAATTCCTGGTTGAAGACAGTTCCCTACCGAAGCCCGTTACAGAACTTAGAATTGATCAAGAATTTGTAAAGTTTGAAGAGGAAGCAAGCATCGAAGGGGGTCCATGAACGGTGCAAAGGCTGGAGTTGGAGTGCTATAAATCTGATATTTGGTTTTTTTAATCAGTAGAGAAGTAAGGATTTTTAATTCGCGCATAATGGATGCAATTGTACTAACATTGGAAATATGCTATAGGCGGGATTGTCCAGATACTACTAACGAAAGTGAAAAATTGTAGAGAAAAACTGGACTCTCGTACGGAAGACGAAACTGGTAAGACAAATAAGGCATACATATTTGTAGTCTCCAATCCATAAAGAAGAATAGAGTAAGGTTAGATGAAATAATCTTATGTAGTCGAGGAAAAATTAAATTTTCCGAAAAACTTCAAATGCGTTGGCAAATAAGAAATGGTTTAATCAGCCCCGTACAACACTAACTCCCCTCTCCCCACTCTATTAATGATCAAGTTAAATGTAATTTTGTGATAATTCTAAAAAAAAGTATAAATAAAATAGCCCTGCTAGAGAATTTCTGCGCACAGGCCTGATTTTAATGATGACAAAAGTGGGCGCCAGATCGTTAATGAAGTTTGCAAATTCCAGAGGACTAAAGATCGAACTTTGTGGAACACCGTAACTAGTTAGAAATTCAGTCTGTAAGATCGTATCTTTCAAGTTTCCAGATAAAAATTCTGGTATTAACAGGATGAAAAGATTTAGCAAAATCAGTGTACGACATAAACATTGTTATGGCGTTTCAAATATTTTGTTATGTTCACGTACAGTCTTATTCATGGGAAAAAGTGGGAAGTTTCTCGTACCTTGCAAAATTTTCGTGGTAGCGGATTTTGGATGAACGAATCCTTCTTATACAAATTTGGGGAATCGTCTAGCGTTTTCTATTCTCTTGACAAAAATCAACCCAACTCGCACCGGTATGGGGTAAGTTGTGACAATGGTTCGTAATAATTTAAATATATTTTAAGACAATGATCAATCGCATTATTTTCGTATTGGGAATTGTTTTCAAAGGAAATTTCTTTCAAATGAAATAAAAATAGCATCAGTAATTTAGCAACAAATAGTCAAAAAGGAGAAAGTGTCGCAAACTGTCCGGTCTCTATTCCATATTCTTGCATGGAAGAACTCCTTTTAGAGTAAAACAATGAAACTATTAGAAAAAAGCAAAAGCAGAACTGGGGCATAATTTTGGCTGAATAGGAAAAGATATTCGCCCATATTAAACCCAAGCATAGATCGTAAATTACTTAATTCTAGTAAAATCAATAAAAAATATTTAGATCGAGGTTATTAGCGAAGCATTTACAGAGCATGAAATTTGCTAAACCAGAAGACACCTGGGTGATATTAGAAAATCAACCAAAATTATATTTTCTAAAAATCATTTTAATTTAGTTTACAATCCATTGATTGAGTTTCGTCAGAGAACATTTTTTTAAAATTATCGAATCATTATATTTTGAGTAAAAAGTAATCAGTTTAACCCGCTGAAGTATGTGGAGCATTCTCGCACCATTGGATTAATATGGGTTGATTTGTGACTATAATTTCGACCAGTTTCATGAACCTCTTCCATGTTTACAATTCACCTGTATAATGACAAAATCTGACTGTAGTCTCACCGCACTTTAACCCTTTTTCAAATGGTTGAATCTTAATGGTGTCTGCTGCAACATATGGTATGGCGTGTTGCTTCAATTAAAATTACATAATCAACAGAAATGATTCATGAATTGAACTAATAATAAACGAACCCTCGCCAATTTCTTATCACCCTTTGATTTATACAAATAAATCGATAACAAATATCATATACCTACCTTGCAACTTTTATCTATTGATTTTTGGATAAAGTGCAAAAAATTATGAATAGATCGCATTCATGAGGAATTTTATCAGAAATTTTTATATTTGAATTAGATTAAATATTTGCCAATTACACCTGTAGAGTTAGTGCCGCCAGACTTGACAGAATTTGAAAATGTATGCCCATTTCATAGATTACGATTTAGAAAAAAGGCTTGGTGTATTAAGATAAGGAAATAAAAAAAAATATACATATTACATTTAAAGACGGCTAGATTAAAATCTTACGTCTTGATCAAAAATCAATAAATAATCCGATTTTATGGATATTCATGAAATCAATCCAATATTTCTTATAATACGTACTAAAATTGCGGATTACAAAGTGTTGTAATATGGGTATACCTGGAAAAAAAAAAGATTTCTTTCTGCAAATAAGACCATTAGCAGATGCAATCATTAATCTTAGCTTGACCTGACTAAAACTTAAGATTTTTATAATCGAACGCCCAAACAATGAAACCCGAAGAAGTGGAAAAAATAAAACAAGCCCCGAACCTCTTCAAACCAGCTTCTTACCGTCATTATTACTACCAACTCGCGTTTATTATCTTTGCTAAAAATCGCAAGAAGAAGGCCCCTCGAGATATATTTTCTACATCTTAGCGCAGGTTTTTTTCTGACAAAAGAGAAAAATTGTTCTATCTAGATTTAAAAAAAAAATTAAAAAGAAAAAGATCCCTCTCTCATACCCCTTGTCAATCATTCGAAACATTTTAATATAAGGTTGTTGCTGGTGTGTGGGAGTCTTCACAACAATTTTGCTTAAATTATTAACTCATTTTGTGTTCTGGTCCAATAATTACCTTGCAAGTTTGAAAAATCGCTCCAATACTGGACATATCCAGCGATCTATCATTCGAATTTGTGTCCATAGTTGCGGCAGTTTTCCAGGTGTACAGGAAAATAAATTTAGATAATCCAAAGCCAATCAATTGGCTTCATTACTGCTCGAATGCAATTTGGTCATGGATGAGCGAATCACTTATTTTTGTTGTTTTCTTTTTTTTTCGAATTTCCACCTGTCGTTTGGTAGACGACACTGTCGTGTGTACCTGTCGGTCTTCCCCAAAATATAACAAAACAGGGACCGGCGAAGAAAAAACAATACTGATGACTTGACGCTTAATGTTTACACAATTGTATTTATTTCGCTGAGGGTTCGACCCTTTCTGTACAAACAACAATATAAGGAAAAAGTACACTAGCACTAATACTTGAACAAGACGGTACACAATATAGAAAGGTGTGGATGCAATGGCGCTGCAAAGAAATCCATGCGACTCACTGTAGCTACTACATTGATTGCTATCGAAAGTCAATTAAAATTTTTGATTTCTTCTAAATTATTAATTTCAGCTTAATCACTCACGATAGTTGTTAAGAGCGGTGACACACTTGTCAAGTTAATTACGATCGCATGTAATAGGGCTTTCCTAATGGCATAGGACCGAGGTGAATGGCATCGTCTTTGCGCGCACTCTCTTCAGCTTTTGAGTCACTACAAAGAAAAATCACTGCACTTTTTAGGGTTTATTTTCAAGTCAAAAACCACTTATATTGAATTGTAATATGATTTTAGAACTGCACAAAAATAATATTTAAGGACACTTCCGTTAGAATATTTTGATTTGAATTTTATACGAGTCTGCATAATATCAAAATGTCTGCCGTCTTCGTCTTACACTACTACGTAACTGCTAGAAACAAGTTAAGTTTAAGATCCAGAAACTCTCTTATTCGACGTACCTAGCTAAGACCACAGCATGAAGCCAGCGAACATGTACGCTGGAAGGTGGGCATGAATACCTGTATAGGTACATACAGGTGAGTTTCATATCAAGATTTAAGACAGTGTTGGTGGTAAGGTGAAGACAAGAAATTCAAAGACAGAGTTCGGCTTGACCATCTTAACGGCCATTTTGTCGTGAGGTGAGTTGTGCTTACCTACCTCAAGTTAAGATTAATACCTTGGAAGCAGTATTCCAGTGAGAGATATAAAATAAGAAAAATCTTTTCGTGCATTCACATTATAAATTCAAATTAAATCCATTTATGTATAACTTGACTCGACTAAATTAATAACGTTGTTCAAGAATTTATCCCAAATGCATGCTATGATGTCACCTACCTTTAAAGAAATCTTTGGCAGCTTCTAAATCTTTTCATTTAGTTTTGTACGAAAATAGTTGTCTAGAGCTATGTACATATGTATGTATATAATATTATGCATATGCATTTATCAAAAGCAACGTTTTTTCTTAATTCTGTTTATCCAGTTTAAATATGAGGAAAATTTTGTATGGAATTTTAGTATTTAATACATTTTTTTCTTCTTTCTTTAGTTTCAGATTAAAACTCTAACACAGAATATTAAAAATATTTTTCAAGTTAGTAAAATTTATGCACAAGATCTTATTAAGTGTCCTAAATTTTTAGAATATGTGAATAATTAAGTTGTAAGCCTAAATTGAATATTGTATAGAGAATAGAAGGGCTTCACATGGATTGATAATGCTTAATAAGATATGTAAATGTATTAAGAAATTCATTAATTTATGTATGTTAAAAGAATGGCCTACATAGGGTTTTATTTGTGAACATTTTTTCTTAATTTATTGTATGAAACCATATGCTAATGTACTGTTTATCACCAAAGCACATCGAAGCTTTAGTTCGATCTTTATAAAATTTATTATCTTTTGGAATGATTGTTTGAAAGAAATAAAATTTATGTAGGAATGTCATAAGTAGAGAAATTTTGTTTTTAAATTCTGAAAATGTGTGCAAAATTATGCTGATATGTTCGTATCAGTGAGTATTTTTTCTCATTGAAGTTTTAAAATTTGCCAGTGAAGAATGGAGCAAATTAAAAAACATAACAAAATTATGATTGGGCGTAAAGCTTAATCATGCGAAACTCTTGATGAAATGGTACCGGCAAATTTGTCATTTCAAATTCTTTGGAAAAGTAAATAGCGTCTTTTGTATGGGCGGTGGTAGAAACAGAGGGTTGCAATTTTTATTTATGACACCGAACGTGGTGTGCAAAATGTTTCATGCTAAATTTAACGTTTGTAGATTTCGTAATTTTCAAAGGAAATTGGAATTTTGGAAATTTTTTTGGAAGGTGGCAGAAGAAATGGACGGGTTCGAATGAACCTGCTTATTAACATCATTTTCACCGTAATTTGTTCCGACTTTAAAGTCGATAGCTTTCAGAAGTTCGATTGAAAAATGCTTTTCATGAATTTCTAATAGAAATATTATTATTGAAGGGGGTAGGATGAGTGAAACGAAATTGATATTTTTTTAGCATTTACTGCAGCTATTAAGGGACAAATTCTGGCAAAATTTTAAGTTTATGATTTACCTAGTTCGGAAATCAATATAATGCATTTACCAAAATTATGCATTTGTACGGGAGGGGTAGAAGAAAAATACGGATGAAAACGAACTTTTCGGCGTTAATGACATTTGTATTATTATACTTTGCTCAAAACTTTAAGTCGATACCTTCCACAGTTTCGAAGAAAAATAATTTCAACGAAATATCGTGAAATTTGTATGAGAGGGGGTAGGAGGAGTGATGTGAAGTTGATAATTTTTTCAAAATGGATTGCAATTAAAATAAAACTAATTCTGGTAAAAACTTCTCTTTTTGGCTCTGCTAATTTAAATGCAAATCGATGAAAACGATTTTTCAAAATTATACCTTTGTATGGGAGGGGTAGAAGGAGTAGAGAGATCAAATCAATATTTTCTGATGTCAATGATATTTACATCATTATACATTGACCTAAGTTTTAAGTTTATAGCCTTAAATAGTTTTGGAGAAAAATAGAATTATTGAAATTACGAAATTTCATGAAATTTGTATGGGAGGAGTGGGATGTTGCCCGTTCATGAACTTAAAATTTCTTTTTGCTGAAGTTGGCAAAAAACTATTTAACTGAAATATCAGCTAGATAGCTCAAAGCGTTATAGAGTTATGTTGTAGACAGACGGACAGACTCGGAATCGACATTTTTGACCAAGAAAAAATATTTCTGTACCCCTAGCGACTGAGCGAGCATTATTTCATAGTATTACAAACGTTAAGGCAAAAACAATAAGTTTTCAGATTTCATCTAGAGTATAATTAAGTTCAAAAATGTAGAGATAAAAATTTCAATTTTAAATTAAATAGAAAGCATCAAAAATGTATTCTATTATAGGTAAATGTGTGCAATAAAAAATTTAAATAACAATATTTATCAATCGATTTTCTGTTAAAACTCTCTATATGGTAGTAGTTACCGCCAGGACTTGTTTCTTTCTATGACCTCTTAATTAGCTGCTCGTATTTATTATTATTTTTCGCACTTCTTAATTATCTTTTTTTAAAGAATTTTTGACGGTGAAAAACTTAGCTTCTAAAATATTAGATTACATATCCAGAATTACATAAGCCCTGTTCTGATGCGCTGTACATAGAATGAACTTAGTCACAAACGATTTCAGCAGAAACTCTAAGGAGTTTTTGGTAAAGGAAACAGTAGAGCACCTATTGTCTGTCCCTGGCTAAAAAAAAGTTATGATTATTTGGAGCACCAACTTTCAATGGCGTCAAAATGACTCAAATTGCAGCATGTGAAGTATGCTAAGCTTTGCAGCAGCAACTGAAATTTTTGAATTGAACAAGGATTATTTGACCCACGATGATCGAAACGACCATGCAACCTCTAACATAACAAACACACTACTCAGCACCTACTCTCATCTCCACACGGACGGATCTAAGACTAACCAGGGGACTGGTGCAGGGATTTATTCCTACGACCTCGACATCCACACTTTATTTCATCTTCCAGAACACGCGACTGTACTCCAAGCGGAAGTATTAGCTATTAACGAGAGCACAAAAATTATTTCAGATATTCAGAACTGTCTCGGAAGCTGTTACATTTTCTGGACAGCAGGGCTGCACTTCTGACATTCCAATCCTACAGGACCACGTCCAAACTAGTGTCCATTTGTAGACACAATTTCAATCACCTAGTGGCCTTAACCGAAATATTTCTAATTTGGAAACCGGGTCAAAGCGACCTGTTAGGAAACGACGCAGCAGGCACGCTTACACGGCAAGGATCTGAAAACATTAACTCCACTAGGAAGTCTGTCGATGTAGCACAAACAGTGCTGAAACTAGCTTCTAGCAAACAAATTGGATTCTTTCAGCGGGCGGCAGCTGGACAGCTGCAGAAATACCAAATCCTTTTGGGAAGAAGCGAATAAAAATATTACAGCCCAGCTGTTCCAACATAGTCGCTATAGCGTCCGAACTATTGTTGGGCTGCCCACATGTCATAACTTGCTAAAGCTGCACGCATTTAGGCTGCGAATCGCGAGCGGCAGCCTTTGCATAGGTTGCGAGGAAGATGAAGAACCCATCGAAAATTACCTTTGTCACTATCCGCAAATCTCCAACAGTCGTCTTCTTTATTTAGGCTCTAGATTCTTATCAGAATTAGACGACCTCAGAGGCGTCAAATATTCGAGAATACTTCGGTTTGCAAATAGAACCATTTGGCTAGTACAGGAGGAGTAGATACCACCTCTTAATGAATAGCGCGAGTACAATGGGACCAACTGGATGGCCTCAGTGCATTTTGGTTCTACGAAACCATCTTCCTACAACCTAAACCTAAACCTAATACATTAAATTCCTTCCGTCGAAACGCAACTGGTATCGCAATGGACTCAGAGGGTTTATATAAGGTTAACGTTATTTTAACCTAACCTAACCTACCTCGATTTTGTCACGCATTTTGTCGGGAATTGATGTTCTTTGCAATTTCTAGTTCTCCATAAGGAAATATTGTGATTTCGAAAAATTTCGATTTTCGCGGGTTTACACTATATACACACTAGAAATCCAAAAAAGTAGGCTTTATTGCGACATCTGCTTATAACCTTAAAATAGGGCTAAAGTGGTCGCAAAAAAAAGCGAAAGCAAAGAGAATTTATTAAAAAAAAATCTTTTTCTTATTTTACCTGATTGAAAATTGAGGTACGGTAAAATTGTAGAGCAGCTTAGAACAATTTTTTGTTACTAAATGTGTTTTTCGTTTTGGCGCATAGAAATCTTAATCGGATAAAAAATAATCTAGAGTAAAAAGTTTTAGAACTTCCAAAAATAAAAACTTTTTGCATTATTTGTATTTTTCGTAGTCCTTCGTTCGGTAATTCTGCTTGGAAGTACTTCCATCGTCGAGAAGCGTTCCGTATATGGAGAAGTAATATATCTAGACTGACAAGGATCCTTTTTTCTCTTATTTATCATTTATAATCAATTGGAACTGAAATAAGTAGTAAAAATATTAACTCGTAGACTGCCATGGGCATTGTCTGTGGGATCACACATGTATTACTACCAGGCATCACCGGTGGGATATACATACATGAAAAAATACTATATGTATATACGTATAAAGTCCTGGTGACAACTAAGGGCCGATGCTCAGGATCGAATTTTGTAGGAGAGAACTCCTTCTGTCATATGGCCCTTTTTGGGGTCTTAACAGGAAATTGATTAATATATCGATCAGTCAGTCAGATTAATATATATGTAAAGTATATTATGGTGTCCCCGAGGAATAGTCTTCTTCTTCAATGGCACAGTCAAAATAGGACCTGACCTCCTGACCTTCAGATTTTTTAACATTTATTTCTTATTGAGGAAGGATTATTAGTCCTTCGCACAACCCCCTGTAAGCGAATTTTTATTTTGACAAATTGATGTGACCCAGATAATCGTTTACCCACGTAGTCAGTGTGCTGTAATAATACGTCGACCGGGATTTGAACTCCAGACCTTCGAATTTTAGACCAAATAAGACCTATTATTCGATACATCCAATAATAAAAATCAAAAACGTGCACAGCAAGTCTAAACTAAAAATATATAAATAATAATAAGACCTGCATCATACTATGGTCATAGTAGCATCCGAAAAATTACTTAACGCATTTGAAAGAAAGGTCCTCAGAAGAATCCTCGGACCTTTGAGGGTAGACTCAATCTGGAGAATATGATACGACAAAGAAATGTATGTATGTACAATCCAGAAGTGTCAACAAAATTGAAGAAGCTACAATGGGCTGGTCATGTGGAGGGAATAGATAACGGAAGAATTCCCAAACGCACACTAAAAGGAAAAGTCAATGGACAAATACCGGTCGGAAAACCACGGGGAGCGCTGGGAGGAGTATCTTGACGCAGATAGCAAACTGGAAGACTCGGTCGCTGAACCAAGATGGATAGAGGCAAGGCATACAGGAAGCCATAAGATAACATAACGCTGCCCAATAGGATACACCCAAGGAATAGTACTATTTTTTAAAGTGAGAGCCTGTGAACTAAGTTGGACATATTATTAGATTAATATGAGAATTATATATTTGACAAATTACATCAATATGCATTGAATTTTTTAATCTCTTGAATGGGAGAAAGACGTCCACAATTTTTAAGTTATTGAATAAAATTGTTATGAATATGGAAAAATTTTCAGATCCATTTCTTTAATTCGTTCGTCGAAAAAGTGCTAAAGTGTTAAAGTGCTTGCGATTTGTATAGCAAGTGCTGGATAAAGAGAAGAATTTATTCCGACAAACAATTTAAAATTGTTGTACAATAAAATAAACTAGTATCGCCGATGGTAGAAATTCGACCAATTGTGTAAAATAACGAAAATCATACTTTCAATATCAATTCGCCTAATATTAGGCATTCTTTAATTAGACACTTTTCTATTTCCATAGTGCATTGGATTTATCGGTGCACGTTCGATCACCAAAATCAAGCAGCAAAGAACAATTGTAGTTCTGAAATGGTATTCCACTTGTATGTCCTCACTTTATTCTATCTGCCTAAATAGCAAGATACAAACATGATTTTTGGTTTGTGCACATCTATGGTACAGTATCTTTTTAATGATATAAATTTCATTCGCATCTTTTTATTATAAATAAGAAACAAGTCACCTACAATTTTAGATGCGCACGTATTAATATATAAGCTTAACAGATCAAGTCAGAAATGAACCCCGAAGCTGACATTTATGGCACACTTTGTATTGGAACGTTTACTATAACGGCAACATGTGGTACACGGAAGAAAATGAATAGAAGAACTAACTAAGCAATAGTTGATTCCCAGCTTAATAATTAATTTAGACAAATTGACTAATTTAATAATATACTATTGAGAATTAGAAAGGAAAGATTTCCGCATTCTGCACTAATACGCTTTATTATTAGTGTCGTTTCGGTCTCTGCTGAGACCTTTATCAAGCCCAGCAGAGACCGAAACGTCACGAACAATAAAGCGTGACAGTGTAGAATCCAGAAATCTTTCCTTTCAATTCGAAATGCACTGTGAAAACATTCACCAAACTATTAAGAAGGTGTTTACTGATAATACCAAATGTTTATAAGGTAGAAATATTTTAATTATTCGATTTGCCTAAATCAATTAGTAGGCTGAAAATAACTATTGTTTAGTTAGTTCTTCTATTCATTTTTTCAGTTTATCATAATGAAATCACTAATTTGGTCAATTGTCCATTCATTTTAAGCGAAAAACACGACCATTTGACTCTAAAAAGTCTCACTTTTGCACATTGCTGATGCAATACAATATTTATTGTTGCAAACTAAATATGTTTATCGGCAATCATCATTATCGGGCAAAATATAACCAATGATAACTTTTCGGCTTTTCTTCAAATTTCTAACATATGATAAATTTGTATAGAAAGGGGTAGAAACACCCTGGCGTTTAGAAGACAATTTACTAAAAGTGTATTATAATTTATACGATTGACCTTTGCATTGAGCCTGGTGGAAGAAGTGGGGTGAAGTTTATAATTCTTAACTTATGCACTTAGTATAGAAACTTTTCTTACTGAATTATATGATTGTAACTTTAATAATTTTGTGAAAATTGATAAATTTATTTTTTGATAATGTGGGGGGAGGTAGGAGGTTGTATAAGGAGTGGAAGGATTTGGATGATCTTGAAACAATTCCTTTACAAGCATGGTCAGTTCCAATTGTCGACTAAATTATTTTATTACGTGGAAGGAAATAGAAGGTGAAGTTGATAACTTTTGAAAGTTTATTTCAATTATTAAGAAATTAATTCTGATTCCATAATTCCATAATAGTTTCGAAGAAAAACAATTTTCTTCAAATTTCGATTATCAAAAAACATTTATTGTGGTGGTAGTAGAAAAGTGAGGGAGAAAAGGATTTAACTGCTATGAAAAAATTGTATATCCCTTTTGATTTAATATAAGTTAATTTCGTGTCTATTGATATGTACCTACAATTCTTTCTACTGACTTTGTCTATTTTCTCATAAAAAGAAGTCGTAGCTATGACTGTTATAAAAGAATGAGTCCGAAATTATTTGTATTTATATCCAAAAGGTATAAGTTACTAATATTTACATTTAAAAATAATATTCAGCGCAACTACTGTGCGAAAATTTCCAAAACCAGGCTTATCCGTTTGTGTTCCTAAAAATGTTTGCAAAGACTAGGGCTAACATAGAGTGTTAATTGCAATTGTACACGTGTGATACTCACTAACTCACATATACAAAACTAACTAAAATCTTTGCGAGAGTAGTTTAAATTATCTTTTAATATGCAAGCAAAGTAGTGGTAGTGATACTACTACTTCTTTAAGAAACAACAAATAAAAGCTTGCAAAAAAAAAACCCGTATAAATTCAAATGTTGCAAACGTGGAAGCGAATCCAAGACATCGACCTAGCAAAAATTATTTAAGGTAAAATCCGCCAGAGCTCCAAAGCGTGCTTTGTGTATTATTTTTGTTACGCTGCCATAAAACCGGTTCCCCTTCATCTCCATCAAGTTGGATACTACCTCCGTAAAAATGGCCACTTATCTTTTCTATGCTGATGCTGTAGAAAAGTTTACCTTACGCGGCTCTTCCATATACTTAGCATCATCTTACAACTCACAAGACGCTATAATAATAGAGCATCTCCAAGATGACTCTTCAATCGTAGTATGAGTGTCTTACGTATAGATGTTTGCTGTCTTTCCACTTATGTTCGATTCGTCTATCCAATTCTTCCATTGCACAATTTTCATATTTTAATATTGACCATAGCGTCTTCTCATCACAAATTAACATTTGTAATTAAATTTCTCTACAGTAAAGCATCTTTTAGAGAAGCCGCATTTCGTTAGATTTAAGCACTCAAGCTTGGATCGTTACTATCTTACTGCAAGTAGTATCTTCAATTCTAGACTTAATTTTTCACTTTTGGGAACACACTGACTAGTTTTATCACTTGCTTTCATATCTTTTCGACAATATTGACTGGCTTTTTCGGACGTTAAATTTCTTTCGAGTTCTATCCGAACACAACTTATTTAAAAACAAAATCACGAGAAATGGATTTTCTTCATAGGGCGCATATCATTGAAATTCCATTGACAGTTATTTAGTACGATAAGATTTGGATTGGGATATATAGTAAGAAGAAAAATATAAATATTTTAAATTACCGAAGCTTACAAATCAAGATTTCAATAGGAATTATGTATAGTTTTATGGTGATATATGGCGATAAGAGGTGAATACCGTAAAGATAATATGTTAAAGTAAATGAGAAGCGAATGGAAATTTCAACAAAATCATTTCTAAACAGTACTAGTTTTTTTGTATTATTATTCAATATTATAATAAAATTTGAATTTATCTGGGACAGCATCTTAGAACTATTCGCTGTACGATGCCGTTTTAATTTATTGGGATGTTAATAGTCAATTAAATAGCAAAACCATTTTAATACAAAACAGAGATAATATTCTGTAAACGACTGAAACTGCATAATATTAATTTTTTTGTAGAGCAAAACAAGTAAAAACTAATTGGTGGAAACCGAAAAGTTTTCGAAATCAATATTTGAAATTACTAAATGATTCTATTTTTTGTATAACTAATATTTTAGTGAGCCAAAATTGCGATACAGAATTTAAAAAAAGGTATGCAAAAACCTATCCGACAGTATTAATAAACAATGCGGTTCCAGACATGAACCTTGTGCAACACCATCTCAAAACACTGTTTATCCTTGCCACAACTATAATTTTGATACAATTTAATAGCTTTGACCAATTTCCATTCTACTTTAATCAAAATTTTAATAATCTTGCGGTGAAAATGCCAAACATTCTGCACTGTTTCGAAACTCAATACGTGACCACAAAAAAAAAGGTTTTCGGTTGCATTTTTAATAAAAATTTCTTAGGTCAAAGCAATAAAAACAACGAATCAATCTTTTCTGGATAAAATCTCTGGTTCAATTTTATGGGCAAAAATTGTTCACCCGCGCACTTCAAGATTGTCTACGTGGTCGCCGATCTGTTAATCAGAATAAAAAAAAAATTGCCCATCTTTTCGCCCCAAATTAGCTCCACTTGAACAATTCTCCTGATTACCTGCCCACGACGCAAAGATACCAGATCAAAAGGAGCAAGAAATCTTTTTGCAGAAGGAGTCGCTGTCATCGTCGTCTACGGTACAAATCAGCAAACATAAAGTGAAATTGATCAGTCTTGGGCCAAAAAATAACAACAATAACAGCAAAGCCCAATAAGATGCCCCGCGTCAGATTGAGATAATCGGCCAAGAAAACGAAAATAAGAAACCTGAACGTGATTGAAAAAAAAAACCAAACAATCAAGAAAAAACCCTTTTAGCTCGTGTCTTACAAGATGCCCTGAAACTTGTTCAATCTGCTGGAAGAACCCAGAAAAGGTTTTTTTTTCTGTCGGGCAAAAATACAAGAAAATAAAACTAAAAACTTGATGCATCCATACAGAAGAGATCTTGAGATGGCTGTACAAGAAGAAAAGTTAGAAACCGGTTACTGCGATGTCTTCGCGCGCTCACGGGCACGTATTCTATAACTCCAATCACGATTCGAATAAGCAGGATTACAACAAAAACAAATCCGCAATCAGGAATAGTAGCCTGGTCGCGTAGCATGCTTACGATGTAGCTGCTGCTCGTCGCCGCCAACCTACGATACCCGACAAGAATAATAAACAATGCGGTCCGAGACTCGAATCTTGTGCAGCATCATCTCAAGATGCGCGCGCATTTTCTTCGTCTTTTTGTTGTAGATTGATGAAGGTAGGGCCTGGAAGCAGGGTCACCATATGGTTGACAGTTTGTGACAGAGAGGGTCACGTCTAATTAACAGGTGAATTGTTTTTATTTTTCGTTCAAATTCATTTCGGTTGAAATTAAGGTTGCCATCTGGAAGATTAATTTACCCAAGATGACTTGGAGAAGACAGTTCTGCTTCTAGCGCGTGCTAATTTTGATTTTAACGTAACGTTTGAGTAGTTGAGCCGGTTTTTTCTACTACGTTCTATATTAAGCATCATCTTATAGCAATAAAAAGAAGTTGAATTAGAAAAAAAATGAAAAAAGTAGTTTGTTGAGTGGATTGCGATTAGACTGACAGTCTAGCTTAGCTTTGAGACATGATGTAATCCATAATGTTAAAGGTTTTTTTTCACAGCTTGAAATTTATGTACGAAGCTGTGTATTGTTCGATTCCATTTGCGAATATTCATGAAGTGTTATTTTAGTTTGGAAGATTTTTCTTTAAGATTTTGAATAGTGAAAAACGGATTTCTTGGAAGATTTTTATTGAAAATATAAGAGGTTTTTTTATCTTTCTATGTGAGCTTGTTAGGAGGCACTTCAAGAAGGAGATAAATGATTTGATGTAATGTCATACTTTAGTTTGAGTTGGGCGTAGTTTTAGGATGAATACGATTTTTTGAAGAATAGCAAAATATTTTCGATATTGCCTTAAAAGGTCGGCGTACAAGAGTTGTCTTTGATATGTTCAGTTTGGCAATAGAGTTTAGTGGAACTTTTATTACTTAGATGTTTTCAATTTGTTACAATAAATTGATATAATGTTATGGAGCTTATTGATTATGGTTATTTGGAATTTATCTACATAATAAGACTTTCGATTTAAAAAAGAATACTTTCATTTATTTGTGAATATTTTGAAGTGATTTCTAAAGACCAGTATTCGTGACTAAATTTCGTTTCTACTCTTCTTCTTGTAAAAAGTTTATTGAACACTAATTAAAGTTGATTCAATTTCAAATATAACTGATTTTTTTTACGGCAATATTCTATTTTAGAGATTTACATTTCCGCTTTAGTAAATAAATAATAAAAAATTTTTATCAAACAGATCTACAAATCCAAAAGGTGCTTTAAATATAACAATGATAAAATTTATAATCTATATAAATATAATTGTAATGTCTGTCTGTTATTTGTTTAGAAATGGCCATAAGTTAGTTTTTTGCTTTATTTTAGCAATAACTAAGCAGAAACTCACGTTTTTAAAATTCTTGTCTGTCTGTCTGTCTGTCCGGCTTTCAAGCAAAAACGGCTGAACCGATTGTAATGAAACTTTCACAGTTTATTAAGTATGCTCCGAGATGTAATCTGCTTTTAGATTTATTTCCCTCCCCTCACGCCTTCTACCCCCTCCCATACAAAGTGACTCATTTTTAATAATATGTAATAATCAAATTTTCTAGGAAACTATAAAAGCTATTAATTTGAAATTTAGAATTTATTATTTTTATTACAAATTCAATCTTTAAGTATACAAATTATTTAAATCCCCACACTTCTTCGCCCACCTCCCATACAAACTACACTTTTTAATTAAATACTATACACCAATTTTCTCAGTACGTATAAATTCCATCGAGCTAAAATTTTGTACCAAATCCTTAATTAGCATTATTATTAATATCGGGAAAAAACTAACCGATTATCTTCACTATTTCTACCCCTTCCTATACAATGTGGCACGATTCCACGACTTCATAAAAATTCGATTTTCTTGAAAAATGTGAAAGTCACAGATCTAAAATTTAAAATATATCAATCGCATAATAATTCTAGCTGTTCTTCGAAAAATCACTAAAAACCGCTTACTCCTTCTACCACCTCCCATACAAACTGCACTTTTTCATGAAATACTCTAAGCCAATTTTCTCAATACGTATAGCTTCAATCAAGCTAAAATTTTGTATAGAATCCTTAATTAGCATTATTATTAATATTGGGAAAAATGATCCGATTAGCTTCACTCCTGCTACCCCCTCCCATACAAAGTCACACAGTTTCACAACTTTTCAAAAATTCCATTTTCTTGAAAAGTGTGAACGTTACTGAACTAAAATTTAAAATGTTTCAGTTTTGTTTCTTGAAAAGTCACCAAAAAACACTCCCCTCCTTCTACCACCTCCCATACAAATTGCACAATTTCACTAAATTTAATGCACTAAGTTTCTTAGTACCTATTCAATTTTTGAAGCTTAAATTTGTTGCAAAACATTTTTATAGCTACTCTGGCATGATGTGAAACAAATTAGTTCAGTACTATCAACCCTTCTACCACTCCCCATACAAAATTCTTAACATCACAAAAATTTTATCTGTAGTATCGTATGATTGGGCTTTACGCAGAGTCGTAGTCCTGTTAAGGTCTTAAGGCTAATGTTATTTTATTCTGGTTTATTTTTTAATTAACACAAGCTATAACTATTCACATGTCCTTAGTGCTCTTCAATACGAATATGGTCTTAGATCACGGGATTGATTTGATCACGAGCCTATCCCATACAAATGCGAGTATCGTGGTTTCATTCTTAGTAATTTATGGATCTGATTCCAACAAAATAGAAACCATTTTCTTCAAAGGGCCATTAAACTAATCAGTTTATATATCCCGGATAAGGTATTACTAACTACATTCTCAAAAATTGCTTATTTTACGATTCTTACGTGGACAAAGTCGCGGGCGATTGCTAGTAATATAAATAAAGGCCACTCTACAAACGGCTTAAAGCAATAGAATATAAATAATTCATCTAATTTTTTTCAGAATTCTTAATACTGACATTTGTATGGAAGGCGGAAGATTCAATATTCTCAAAGAAAAGTGATTACTTTCGAAAATATGTGGGAGGTGGTATAGGTAAGGGAAAGTTCATTATTTTAAATATAAGACTGCACTCCGTATGAAATCTTTCTGGGCAATAATTAGCATTTTCAGCTTTTATAATTTCAAAGAAAATTAATAAATTTACTTTTGTAAAACTGTGCAATTAGTATGAGAGGTGGTAGAAGGAGGAACATGAATTTGGCGATTGTGAAACTACTAATCAACTTTCCTATGCTATAGCCGATATTAACGAACAGATGCGAACTGTTCGTTAATTTAAATTTCTAAATTACGAAAAATTTGAATGGGATATGGTGCGTTAGTAATTTTTTGGGATTTAATTATAAGTGTTGTAAAAGTTATTCTGGCAAGATTTAATTTGATCAGTTGATAAAAGTTTCAGCAGCGATTGAAACGGGTAAAAGGAGTAAGTAATGTGGATGACTAACGAAGTTAATGTTTAGTTTTTGTAAAAAATGGCGTGGAAAAAATTTCATGTCAATAGTTGAAGAGTTATCGTGTGAATAGACAAACAAACAGACGAACAGAGAGACAGAGAGATAAACAAACAGACGGTCATTTAAATTGAGCCTTTTGAATGAAAGACAAAATGCAGGTGCGCACATAGCGGAGCGAAAAATCTTAAAGATATATGTGAAGGCAGTGTAAATGATTAGTTTGCCATTTGTTCCAGAAATGCTGAAGATGGATGTGAGGGGCACAATGTCTCGAATAGAGCCCCAGAAAAACCCCCAAGCCTACAATGTCTAACGACATTGGAGTGATACAAGTTAATTTCCGCTATGCCAAGGATAGCTTGTGAAAAAGTTTCACCAAAGAACTGGTGCTAGAGCCATAGACTTACAGAATCACAATCAAAGGACTCACAGCTAGAAGTAGTGAGGTAGTATATAACACGCAGTCCTATAATCCGGAAACATGTATTCCAAAGGCAGAGCATTAAGCTTCTTTCCCAAACGGAATTCGTACGGAGCTAATGACGATAGCCGATCAAACCTCCACAGATGGAGGAAATCCGGAAATCGCAAGAACCTTCATGTTATCAACAAAGAAAATAGACCCACGTTTGAAACTATGGGAAGATTCTTGATGTGAATACCAGCAGATAGTTAATAGCCAACAAACGATTTTTTGATGTTCCGATCACAGACAGAAGATTGACATCCAGATATCACAAGTAGATTAAAAGATGCAATGAAACCTGTAATTGACAAGAGCTTGAAAAATTGAAAACGAGAGTCAATCAAGCAATCAAATTCCTGTTAAGCCCCCTATAAGGGCACAAGGCGCGATCCTGAGCATCGGCCTTTAGCTGTTCCCAGGACTTCTTAAGCTAATCATAGTCCGATTTTGAATGCCAAAAGTCGTTATGTTAGAATCCGTCCGTGTCCGAGGTGCTGTATCCATTTCTCGTATCAGTTAGGTTTTAAGATCACAGCCCATGATCCAGTGAGTGTTCATTTGCCATTTTTAGGGCAAACAGAATATGCTGTAGAATTATTCTAATATCCCTATTTCACAAACCCCTGCGAACTAACAGATTTTTCACAGACGTCAGTTTTACAGCCCATCAGTTCGATTGGCGAAGAAAACTGTGGGTGAAATCTACCGCCCCCATCCCACAGAGGGATGGTTACCTCAAGTCCGTGGAGTCGCTATTCTCCAAGGATAGTTGCATGAATTGGTAAAACCTCATCCTACAACTACCCTCTGTGGGGAAACGAGTGTCAAAAAGCTTTTTAATAAGGGAAAACGTCATAGTAACTGGGACACGTAAGCGCTGGGAGGATTTGATTGACGCAGACAGCAAATCACTGCTAAGATTTTCAAACTGGAGGACGCGATCACCGAGATGAATGGAGGCAAAGTATTCAGAAGGCTAAAGTCCGATTTAGGCTCTAGTGCCATCGTAAGTAAGTAAGTAGAGAGTAGAACAAAGAAAAAACATAACAGGGCTACGATTGCGCGTAAACCGCAATCTTACGATACTCTAGATGAAATAGAATTTTTTGTGATCCCAAGAAATTTTGTATGGGGAGTGTTAGAAGGGGTGAAAGCATTGAACTAATTTTTTCCCCATCATGCTTAAGTAGCTATAAAAATGTTTTATACAAAATGCTTACTCCAAAAATTGAATAGGAGCTGAGGAAATTAGTGTGTTAGATTTAGTGAAAATGTGCAGTTTGTATGGGAGGTGGTAGAAAGAGTGGGGGGATTTTAGTGATTTTTTCAGAAATAACTAAGAATATCATAAAATTGACATCTCTTAAATTTTAGATCAGTAACATTCATACTTTTCAAGAAAATAAATTTTTTGTGAAGTTGTGAAACTGTGTCATATTGTATAGGAGGGGGTAGAAGCAGTAAAGCTAATCAAATATTTTTTTCTGATCTTAGTGATAATGCTAAATAAGTATTTATCACAAAATGTGAGCTCGATAAATGTTACATGTTCTGAGAGAATCGGCTTAGAGCATTTCATGAAAAAGTGTAGTTTGTATGGGAAGGGGTGGAAGGAGAGGGAGGACGCAAGTAATTTTTATACTGTATATTGAAATCATTATGAAAGTAATATATCCCGAAATTCAGACTATTAGCTTTTATACTTTTCGAGCAAATCCATTTATAGTCGAATTGCGAAATTGTGCCATTTTGTATGGGAGGGGATAGAAGGGGTGAAGCTAATCGTCTCATTTTTTGTAGCCTTACTAAAAATTTTAAATAAATATTTAGTGCACAATTTCAGCTCGCTAAATTTTATACGCACTGAGTAAATTGGCTTAGAGTAATTCATGACAAGTACAGTTTGTATGGGAGGTGGTAGAAGGAGGAGGAGGACACGCATAATTTTTATACCGTAGATTGATATATATATAGTAGTAATATTTTCCAAATTTCAGGCCAATAGGTTTTATACTTTTTGAGCAAATCCGTTTATTGTCAAATTGCGCATTTGTGTCATTTTGTATGGGAGGGGGTAGAAGGGGTGGAGCGATTTGGCCCGTTCACGAACTTAAAGTTACTTTTTTGCTAAAAATGACACACACAAATTTTAAGCACTATAGCTCAAAGCTTTCGAGAGTTATGCTGTAGACAGACGCACAGACAGACAGACAGACAGACAGACAGACAGACAGACGGACAGACGGACAGACGGACAGACGGACAGACGGTCACTCGGAATCGAGGTTTTTGAGCGACAACAAATATTTCTGTACCCTTGGCGGCTCTGTGCGAGCGTTATTTCTTAGCGTTACAAACGGTAAGGCAAACACAATATACTCTCAGATTTCATCTAGAGTATAAAGAGACTCTAAGCACTGAACTTGGAAAGATTTCTGTTAAGAATTCGAAGAAAGTCTGAAGGCAGCGACACTATATAAAGTTCTATCGAGGGGCTAAAGCAATGAGCTGGGGCACTGAAAAAGTCCAGCAATGGTGCCACTTAGTATTGTATCAACTTTCCAGGTTGACTGAACAGTAAAACAGAAGCACTACTGGAATCTTTGAGAGCAAACAGCTCCAACATACTGGCAACGCGCTCCTCAAATGTTCACGTACAGCAAGATTATGTGACCAATAAATTATTTTCAACGATAAAAGTCACCAGGCGTGGATGAAATATATATTGCCCTTTAGTAGAATGAGCAAGTAGAACTACTGCAAGTAATGGAGGCTATCCTGAACCTAATACCGCTTCACATCTACATCAAATTAGAGGCAAAACCATCCATGATTGGAGAACAACTAAATCGAAACATTGTGAAAAGGACAAAACGACATATTCAGGCTGGAAAACAACACTCAATTAGATTTATTGGACATGCCTAGAAAATTCATGAATAAGTTATCGCTTCGACATCCGATTCGATTCTGTTCTCTGTGACAGGCAAAGATTGACAAAGTACCAACCGAAATTCGAAGGAGATCACATTGAATGGTATTCTCACGGATCAAAGACGGATAAAGGTACTGGAGATGGCATATGATGAACACCCACCAGGATATCGAGGTAGCTGGATTGCCACTACCCGACCATTTTTACAGCAAAATTAAACGCTATATCCATTGAACATAATCTTCGAAAGAAGCTACTTAAATGAGAAAATAGCCATTCCCGAGGACAATCAGGTCACAATAAAGACTATGACTTTACTTACAGCGAACTCAAAACTGGTAAAATAATGCCAAGTCAAATTGGGTTACATCAGTTCCAAGAACCATCAAGGCATAGCCTGATCATCAAGGCATAGAAGGGAACCAAACCGAGGACCATCTTGCACCTACCATATAGGTCCAGAACCCTTCCGCGAAGTTGTAACCTGTTCCATCAAAGAGCTTGAGAGAAACAGAGAAGCCATTATTGGACTGCGCATCCATAACTTAGATATCGCATGCAACTCTCACCAATCCTTTCCGTCAAACGATCCAATCATTCACTTGGACAAAAATATGGCAATCATAACAAGAATACTTACAGGACACTAATGAAAGAAACGAATACCGACGACTAAGGCAGATTTTAGTTAGGATGTAGCGAGTTGGTCTGTAATGCGAAAATCGGGAGTTCAAATCTCGGACGACATATAATTTCAGCTCACCACTTGCGTGGATATATTTTGCCAATCTCAATCTGCGAAAATGAAAATTTATAGGTAGAGGGTTGTGCGAAGTGCTATCATTTAGCAATAACAAAAAAGTGTAAAGGAACATGAAGGTTAGCAGGTCCAAGCCCTAATTGAGCTGTTGTGTCATTGAAGGAAAAGAAAAATACAGATTTTACCTCATGTCAATTCAAACTTCTAAGCACATTGTAGGTAGGCAATGCATTAGATAGCACTTCATAAATGTTAACTCCGAAGTTAGAACTCTTCTAAATCATTCAATTATTTCATTGGAGCTAGACGACCAACGCTAAGACTAATCTACAGAAAATATCCTGCGGTGAAACACATCTGGCTCTCGCCCTACAATAATATTCTTTTCTATTCTATCCAACTCTGCAAAAGCCCTATTTCTCAGCGTTACAAATGTAAGAACAAACACAATATGTCCGTACTCTCAGATACTATTTAAAGTTTAAAAATGTTGCACATGGACAGTAGACCGGACCTGCTTACTCTATCATCAAAACATCAAACCCAACCAAAAAACTCAAATTACACTCCACAAAACAAAAAACTACTTAACATGTCCTGTTCGCAATCAAGATTTCTGCAAAATCATCAAAATTCAACAATTTTCATCTTACAACACTTTTAAAATGCCAACTTCTTGAAATTTTAATATTTCAACATATCGCTTAAAATAATTTCGAATCAAAAAAAACAAAAACTCGCTGATCATCACGATAAATCATATTTATATAATTTAACACAGGCAATTTCATAGTCAGAAAATTTCGAAACACTAAACCAACATTTTAGAGTGGTACAAACCGAATGCCATCTTCAATCATAAACTTAAACATTCTTGCCAATAAGCAACTCTAAAAATCAACACAACTTCCTCTCAATCTCTTTAGCGGAATTAACTGAGCAATTTTCAAGAAAATCGATAATCATTTCCAATTACATCTTCGATAGCGGAAATTCTTTACAAGCAATTATGGTCCAGAAATTGAACGGATCGTAACATCCGCCGTTGATAGCTTCCTCAGAAAATCCACATACTACGAAATTGAAAGCAATTTACATCCCTACCTAAACATATGTTGTAGAGCTTCCGATCATGACATCATAAGAAAATATTTAATAATATTTAAACTAACTAGAATATCCGAGAATTTTCTTAGATATCTTTTTCTCCATAATTACTTTACTGTTTATTTCCTATGTCGCCTATGATGCTACCTTCAGGCTCATGCTTATGAACATGATCATAACCAGTGATCGTGGCGATCAGTATCTATCAGTTGTCTTCCGGGGCGTTTTAAGGACTTATTTTCCTGTAGGTATGACTTTAATTATGTAGACAAGACGATGCTACTGTTATGTCGTTGAATTAGTCATGGTCGGTGAAATTTTTAATTTTTGCTCGTGCGACATTTTCCAGTTTGCAAAATTTTACTCAATGAATTTTTAAGAGCCAAGACCATCGTCTGCTTTCATTGTCACGAACAATACGCAATAATTAAGTTTGTCGCTTAAGTCTTTTGTTGTGCGGCATTGAAAAAAAAAAAAAAAAAAAAAACAAGTTACAAAGAACTCAAGAACCCTTCCATTATGTCTTGATGGGAGTACCGCACTTATGATAAATGCTTTTTTTTTTCGACGCAAGTTTCAAAACTCTTCGCTTTAATGGATTTATTGCCTCAGAGCCATAAATCAAAAACTGATTTTTTTGTTTTTCAGTCAAAATAATATTATGCTTATGGCTACAAAATTTCAGTATACTTATTGAAGATATGTATTTCTTTGCGTTACAAAAAGAAATTGTTAAATAAAAGACGGGATAAACAAGCTCCTTTAATCATCTATGGCTTAATGTCTTGCGTATAGAAAAAAAAAACAGAAACGGTCTAAACCTGAACCCTGAAGTGTGCCCGGCCCGGTGTCTTTCTCTTTTTCTAGATTACAATCTTATGTCTGGTTTATTGGCTGTAATTTTACCGCGAAGTAATTGAATTAGATATTGTGTACCGCACGAACACAGAGAGCAGTGGTCCGCTATTGTCCGATCGAGAAATGCTACGATAAATCTTATAGATCGGTAGACCTATAACTTTAGAAGCCAAATGTATAGACTTGTGTTTTGCGATTGAATATGAACTTAAGATGTTTTACTTTTATATCTTTTTTCTAGTAGCTTTTATAAAGAATAAGTTACTGCCGCCAGTAGTTACGAAACGAACAGTACAGTCTGAAACTGTTTGTTACGACCGAACAAAAAACCATAAGCTGTGCATGTCTTGAAATTATTTTCTTGTCCTGCTGATTGCAAAAACATTTATGAAAAAATCGTTAAGGTTTTTTTTTTTGCGATCGTTCAGTTCGTATAAATCTGGAATTGAAATATTCTCGAGGGCATTTGCAATTATTTGAAACAAATCATGAGAGAGAGAAAAAAATAGAGAAAATTTCATCTAATTTATCAATCACATACACATAGTAAGTCGTGTTATATTCGTGCAAAGTGTGCAATTATCCAATTTAGAAAATATTTTCTATTCATGTAATAATAGAATTTTCGAAAATTACGATGGACAGATATGGTCGAATAGAACGAATTAAATTTTAAACAATTTTCTATACTTCGGGTTGTTACGTTTTAATAAAAGTCTTTTGACCTCATCATAAATGCCTAAAGAAATCCATAAAAGAAAATTACAAGACATCATGTCAATATATCTTAGCTATCAAATTTTAACTGATCCCATCATAAAAGACAAAAACGCTATTAGAAGTTGTAAATGAATATTTCCTTTCAGAAATTTATTCCTCTTTTATTGATTAATCTCGTTAGAAAACCTATGAAAGTCAAAGAACTAAACAAGATATGTGCGCTAAATATTTGACAAGGTCTTCGAAAAAAAATCTAACGTTATTTTTAAGTTAACCTTTTTCTTTTCGCAAATCTATTCTAACATTTCGGGCGACATACTTAATTCGTAACGCTCTCTGTGAATAAATACACACATAAATATATATTTGGTTTATTGTATTAGTTTGACTCTGGGCATAGTTCGCTGCTATTTCTAGAACAAATTAAATAAATTTATGTAAAAGTACGAATTAAGAGGTGATTTCAATGATCGCTCATACCGTTTTGAGCATTCCAAAATCTTCACGAATTTAATAAAAATTTAAGGTTCAATTCAATTTACTTGATTGAAATTCAATTTTGACCTAAATTTTAGGATTTCGTGATGACTTGAAAAGTACGAAAATGCGACCCGTATAAATCGATTGTCAATTAAAAGGAACTGTACTTCTCATAAGATAAGGTAAGGAAAAGGTGAAATTAATATTGATTGTGTCTATTAAAGATTATATGTTTTTGATTAGCGTGAAAACTAAGAATTGAGAATGTCGGAGAGCTAAGTATCAGTTACGCTGGATGGATTTTTCGTTATATTCTGAAACTAGGTTACCTTAAAGCTATTTTAGAATTTCTAATTCAATTCGAAATAATTGATTTTAACTAAACAATTCAACCCCCACGAATGGCAAAAAAAAATTTTCATGGAGACTATCACCGGCCCCTGCAAGGTAAGTATCTACTAGGTCGCACCGCACTCACAGCACGCATCACATTTATTTTCATCACATCATTACGGGGGATGCAAAATATGTGCGAAGCAGTATGACTATGAAGTCTAGTCGATATTTACTTTTATGATTAAATACAAACCCACAGAACTATTAATTTATAACACAATACGTTTTTTTTTTTTGTTAAAAGCGGAAGAACATAAAATTTTGTTTTTCGTTGAAAAAAGTAATTTGACAAAAGAGCAAAATATTATAAAAACGTAATAGATGAAAATGTGACTTTAAGAAATTGCTATATATTGTATAGGAGGTGGTAGAAGAGATATGTAAGCTAATTTTTCATATAATACTAGGGTTGTTATCAAAATGATTTCCAAAGCACTTCTACTTCAAAAATTTGATAGGCACTCGTACCTACTCAATTCGAGCTCGATTAAATTCTTGACTACCGATAAAATTAGTTTATCGTATTTAAAGAAATAGTGCAGTTTTTATGGAAGAAGGTAGAAGAAAATAGAGGAACGAGTGAAGAGATTCGAATTGTCATAAAAAGAATATATTCCAAGTTTCATCACATCAGATCAATATCCTGCAGTATCCAAAAAAAATATTGCGAAATTATGAAAACGTGTCTTTTTGTAGGGGGTTAATGAACTAGGTCTATTCGCGAAGTTGAATTCACTCCCTTGCTAAAAACTAACGTTTACAAAATTTGGAATTTTCTAGCTTAATGCGTTCGCCAGCAGGACGCACATCAGTTTTAGAGATTATTGCGTGATAAAATCAGCTTCTGTGTCTCTATTTTTTTTTCTCCGAGCCCCATTTTTTAGCATGACAAGCCTGATAATGAACTTAAATTAAGACGTTCGTTTGAGAGGTGATAGGATGAGTGGAGGTATTAAGCTAATTTGTTCATATCTTGCTACAGTTGTTGCTAAATATTTATACTCTAGATGAAATCTAAGAGTATATTGTGTTCGCCTTACCGCTTGTAACGCTAAGAAAAAATGCAAGCACCAGAGCCGCCAAGGGTACAGAAATATTTGATGTCGTTCAAAAACCTCGATTCCGAGTGACCGTCTGTCCGTCTGTCTGTCTGTCCGTCTGTCTGTCTGTCCGTCTGTCTATCTGTCCGCCTGTCTGTCTATTCGTCTGTCTACAACATAACTCTCGAACGCTTTGAGCTATTGCGAGAAAAAATAACTTTAAGTTCGTGAACGGGCTACATCGCCCCACTCTTTCTACGCCCTCCCATACAAATTTAATGAAATTTCGAAATTTTAAGAAATTGATTTTTCTTCGAAATTGTTTAAGGTATGGACTTGAAATTTGGGTCAAAGTATAAAAATATATATATCATTAATATCACAAAATATTGATTCGATCCCCTCACTCCATCTACCCCCTCCCATACAAATGCACAATTTTGAAAAACGTATTTATTCGATTTTCATTGAAGCTAGCGAAGCCAACTGAACAAATTTTTGCCAATATGGATTTCATTATAATTGCAACTAGTTTTAAAAAAATCATCAACTTCTCCTCACTCCTTCTACCTTTTACCATACAAATTTCACGAAATTTTGAAATCTAAATTAAATTATTTTTCTTCAAAACTGTAAAAGCTATCAACTTGTAATTTTATTGAAAGACTAATAATAGAAATATCATTGATGACGAAAAATTTTGGTTTGATTTGTTTACTCGTTCTACCATCTCCCATACAAATGTTTACATATATTTTGGTAAAAGCATTATTACTCGGCTGCCTGATGTTTCAGACCATTACGCTAGTCTCCTTGATCTTTTTCTCACAAACCAGCCAGAGAAATTTAACATATCTGTTATTACATCCGATAGTAAAAGTTCCAAAGAGGATCGTTTGGACCTTCAAGAGAGCCAACTGGGGCGGACTAAACGCATTCTTTAAAGCTTTTGATTGGAAACTGTGTTTTAGATCCAATAACTGCGATCTAGCCTGCAATATTATTACCGAACCAATTCTTAAAGGAATGCGGCTCTTTATTCCTTTCAACCTCAAAAGAGTTATACTATCTAAGGTAAGGACTCTTGGTTTACCAAAAATTGTCTCGATGCAATCTACGCAAAGAAACTTGCATTTAGTAAGTTCAGGTCACACCCCACCCTCAACCACAGATGATGATGATGATTTCATTTATTGAGTTTTTCTATTATAGTTTACATTAATCTTACAACGTAGAATATATCAAAGAGAATGACTTTTTTATTTATTAATGCCTATCCTTACTGAACATGTTATTCATCAAGCTATTTATTTAGCTTGTCTTTAAGAATTTAATAGAAATTTAGCTTATGATTCGCTACTTACTCATGTAGCATTGTGATATCGCAAGAAAATAAATAATCCAAAAAATAAAATAACACTAATGATAAGAAAAAAGAAAAATAATAAAAATAGTAATAATAATAATGAAAAAAGAAAGAAAAAAAAATAATAATAATAATATACTAATTAAAAAAGGAGAAAATAAAAATAAAAACTAATACTAACAACAAGAACTAAAGTTAACTTCTGTTCGGATGTTATGAAAGAGGGCAACACATTTTGGTTTTAGTGCTCCCATCAGTCGTTAATAAATGAAAAACACAATTATAATACATAATAATAATACTAATAATGAAAATAATAAAATTACATTTTTATTTAGAAATCTCGAGAGTAAGCAAATTGCCAATTGGGTGGAGCGGGTATATGTAACGAAGTTCGAAGAGTCGCTTGGACACGCGTGAGTACACGACCGCAGATGTAGCAAATTTGCTCGAGCGTAATATTGAGGTTAACCTCTGAGATATCCTGGAGTTACATCACAGTATAGATTGGGGCGAAAGGGATCAGAAGTGGACGGCTTTAGCCATTCTGAGCTTGCACTATTCAACAGTCTCGATGGAGGCCAGTAGTACTCGTTAGACTGAGAATTTGAATGTGAGTGGTCTATGACGGCTCTTACTAAACTGTTAGGATGTTCTGCATAGAGGTTAACTTTTATTTTGGCCAAGTGTACCATATACTGGAGGATTGGATTAATATCGCCGTCTTCATAAAGAACACTGTTCCGATAGTGTTTTCGGTTTGGTCTACGAAACTTCATCAAGCAGCGACGTAATATTTTCCTTTCGTATTTCTGCAGTTCGTCCGCAGGTGTGGAAGAAATTTGCATTCTAACTGGAAACCCGTAAGTAACAATTGGCCGTATTAGTGTTTTGTACATAAGTATTTTCGTATCCGATTGCAGGTTCTTAGAGCTGAATAAAGAATTCAAAGGGAGCGATGCCAGCTTTGCCTTGTACACAGCATATCTGATATGTGGATTGAACTTGAACCTATGGTGAAGCAGTATTCCTAGATACTTGAGGGAAGTGGTTAAGGGGATGCTCTTACCATTAAGTGTTAGGGAAATTTTCTTGCTCTCTGCAACTGTTCGTCGACGGCCCATTCCGCTTGCATTTCTGAAGCATTTGAGTCTACATTTGTCTGCATTGATGTTCAAACGCCAGTCTAGAAGGTATTGATTGCCCATGTATACATGTTTTCTTATAAGTGACATTGCCGCGGATGGGCTGGCGTTTCTAGTATAGAGGATGGCATCGTCTGCATAGAGAAGAGTTTTGCATTCTCCACGGATGGTGTCAGATAGACAGAGTGGGAAGTTATGTAAAAATAGATTGAAGAGAACAGGACCAAGAACGGATCCTTGGGGTACACCTGACTTCACTATTACTGGATTGGAGAGGCAGCCATTGATGCAAATGCGTGCAACTCTGTTAGTAAGAAAGCTGGCGATTATTCTACTTAGTACGTGAGGGCAGTTTATTGAAAGAATTTTAAACATAAGACCTTCAACCCATACCGAGTCGAAGGCCTTTTCTATATCCAGAGAGCAAGCTACTGTGCAGTTCTTCTTTGATAAGCCTGTCAAGACATTCACAGAGATATGTATATCAAGGCAAGGAATACCTGCAACGCCATAATCTACCACGCAAAAAAACAGCATAACTTAAAATTGAGACGAAAGGTCCTTGCATGCGCTAAGGGATCTAGATCCTCTTGGTCATTTGCTAAGGCTGTCAGTAATAATTTTATTTCATCGTCCACACCACCTCTTTCTGACGGCAGTCGCTCAGCCGTTGATCCAGTTGAAAAGGCAAATTTATTAGCAGCGAGTTTTACGAGAAATTCAACCCTGCCACCTAGTAATCAGTCACCCCCAACTGTATCGCCTACAGGCACCATATTGCGTGCTATAAAGTTTCGCACTCGCGTCATTGCTAAAATTCTTCAGGATCTCAATATCAATAAATCCTCTGCTCCGGACGGTATTCCCCCCATAACACTAAAAAAATGCTTCTCATCTTTGGCTGAACCTCTTCGCGACCTTTTCCATCTATCCTACTCTTCAGGAAAATTCCCAAATAGCTGGAAACAAGCGAATGTGCAGCCTATACCCAAGAAGGGAAGCAAGTCGGACGCAGCAAATTATCGCCCAATGGCCATCACTTCCGCGCTGTCAAAAGTTATGGAAAGGCCATGCAATATTTGGAGAGTAATCAACTTTTAGAGCTAGGGTTTAGCCTAGTGGGTAGCGTGTTGGTCTTGTAATGCGAAGGTCGTGAGTTCAAATCCCGGTCATTGCAATATATAATTCCAGCGCATTGCCTGCTTGGATATACCTTGGTCACCTCAATCTACGAAAATGAAAAATTCGTAGAAAGAGGGTTGTCCGAAGGACTAACAACCCTTCCACAATAAGTAATAAAAAAAATGTTAAGGAACCTGAATGTCAGGAGGCCAAGATCCGATTTGGGCTAAAGCGCCATTGTGGAAGACGAGAATCAACTTTTAGATGATCGCCTATATGGTTTCCGGTCGGGGAGATCCACAGGTGATCTATTGGCTTACATAACCGAACGCTGAAACACTTCGACTCAATTGGTGAGGCACACCAGTATTCTGTGCCTATTAAGCGCTGGGAGTTATTTAATTCATTAAATACTGACCTCAACACAATCCTGCATTGAGGCAGAGCTAATCGAGTAGAGTTTAATACCACTAAAACACGAGCCTGTCTTGGCTGTAGCCATTATATTAGATGTCTTATCCCCCCCCCCTTATATAAATTCACGCGCAATACTCGTGCTGCTGAACGTGCTCATGAGTATACGATTGAGCCACCCAAATCATGTACGGTGAAATCTAGGCAGTCGTTCATACCTCGAACATCCAAAATTTGGAATGCACTACCCGCGGCCACTTTTCCTAATGATTATAACATCTCGCTATTTAAAGGCAACATTCAACGATTCCTTTTATCCTGTCCGTCCTTATTCAATTAATTGATTATTTTGTTAATTTTCATTTTGTTTCATCCTTCCCTAAACCGACTGGACTGTACAGTGTTAAGGGGTGACCTCTAAGTTCAACTTGGTGCGATGAAAAAAAAAAATTCCATTATAACTAGAAGAAGCACAAACTTAAAATTTTGTCAGGATTTGTCCCTTAATAATTGCAATTAATACTAACAAAAATAATCGGCTTCGCCCAGTCATAATTCTGTTATGCTTTTTATTGAATTTGAAATTCATAAAAGTTGTTGCTAAGATTTTCAAACTGGAAGACGCGTCACTGAGGCGAGTTGGATGAAGGCGAAGTATTCAGGGTGCCAAATTCCGATTTGGGCTATAGCGCCATCGTATTTAAGTAAATGCAAAGAGGCGGGATTGAAAATGAATGTGCGTAAAACCAGTACATGCACATGGGTTCGAACGCAAGCACACCGATTGTTCTTAACGGACAGGATGTGGAAGAGGTGCAAGATTGTTGCTATCTCGGAAGCATTGTCAGCATGGACGGCGGCGCCGAAAAGGATGTTGAGGCTCGGCTAAATAAAGCTCGTCAGGCCTTCGGTATCCTTTCCCCTTTCTGGAGGTTAAGAGAGATCTCCCTTCGCACGAAGCTGCGAGTTTTTGACACATGCGTCAAGAAACTACAGAGTTTCGTGAACCAATGCCTCCGGCGCATTTTAGGAATATTCTATCCAGAAGTAATCTTAAACGACGAACTTTAGAGTACAACTGGCCAGACTAAAATAGGTATTGAGATTCAAAGGCGGAAGTGGCAGTGGATCGGTCATACTTTGAGGAAACCAGAGCGAAACATCGCCAAACAGGCTCTGGATTATAGTCCTCAAGGAAGACGTCGGGTTGGTCGACCATGTAACACATGGAAGCGAGCAGTGAGCAGGATGCCAGAGGAAAAAACAAGTCCTGGCAACAGCTTAAGGCCGATGCTCGGGATCGCGTCTTGTGGAAGAGAGTTGTTTCTGTCCTATGCCCCTATAGGGGGTCTTAACAGGAATTTGATTGATTGGTTGAAGTAAAAGTTGTAGATACTGACTAAATTTGTGTGCTATATTCTAGGAAATTAGTTCGTATGAGAGGTGATAGCAGGAAAAATAGGATATTTTAGTGAGCTTTTCATAAATAAATTTTATTATCATAAAAATGAAATAATTTCAAAATTCAAATCAGGGACTCTTATTCTTTCGAAAGCAATCGACTTATTAAGTTGGAAAATTTTGTCATTTTTTATAGGAGGAGGAGCGAATCGGCCCGTTCATAAACTTGATCTGACTTTTTTATAAGAAATGAACCGTACACAATTTCAACTTTCTAGCTCGAGAGCTAGAAAGGCATGCGGACGGACAGGCGAATGCAATGCAGCCATGACATAAAGAAGGAAGATTTGATTTAAGCTATGGAATAAATAATATTTTCCGTTAAGAAATCAGAAAGTATACTATGTTTGCCCTACCGTTTGTAACGCTAAGAAAAAATGCTCTCACAGAGTCACCAAAGCTACAGGAATATTTACTGTCGTTCTAAAGCATCAATTCGAAGTGATCGTCTGTCCTTCTGACTGCAACATAACTTTCTAACGCTTTGAGCTATCGTGCTGAAATTTGTATGTTATTTTTAGCAAAAAAGAAGCTTTAAGTTCATGAACGGGCTACATCCCTCCACCCTTTCTACCCCTGCAATACAAAATTCATGAAATTTCGATATTTTAAGATATTGATTTAATTCCAAAGTTATTTAAGTTATCGACTTAAAAATTGAGTCAAAGTACATTGCTATGAGTTGCATTAATGTCCAAAACTATTGATACTCCTTCTACCCTCACTGGAAAAAGCAGGAACTTCAAATTTTGCCTGAACTTGTGCCTTCATAATTGTAATAAATTCTGAAAATAGTATCAACTTCAATATATGTAAAAAATTGCAGGTCTCCTCTCTCTGCTTCAACCACCTCCCATACAAAAGTCACTCTTCACAATTAGAAAGAATTTGAGATGACATATTTATCGGTACATTGAACTCATTCCCATTTCATCCAGAGAATCATATGATTGGGCTGTACGCCCACATCATTATCGTGCGAGGGTTGAAGGACTGCTTAAATTTCACTGCTCTCTACGGCAGATGCTTCACAGTGTACTCGTGAGCATGTACAGCTTGGTTAGGATTACGTGGGGCATGTAAGAGAGAAGGCATTATATCCTTTAGTTTCTAACTATATTTACCTTGAAAATATCTATAATAAATGCAGAGTACTCCAACATTTCGGCGATGCTCGAAGAAGTCTGTGGAAGCCGATACGGTCTCATCGCCAATTAGACGGAACGCATGTTTTCGGATACGATTGAGCAACAATAGGTGTGATTTCGAGGCTTCAGCCCAATGATGCGAGTTGTATTCAAGACGTGGCCGGATATAAGCTTTATAGATGGTAGCCAGTTCAGACGCAGAACAGAATTTCTTACACTTCCGTATGACATCATTACTTCTCATATTAGTAACTCCGCAACTCCAATGCTTAGAATATTTCAAACAGTAGAAGAAAGAAAGCATCCGGCACAGCAGAAGCAAGGCCGACGCTACCGTTTGGGAAGACCGGGCACAATTACAAGAAGTCAAACTTTCTTTGATAAATAAAAATCGAAGCATTTTAATGGGCTTAGCCAAATTATTGAATTTCCTTTACCTCAGTGGTCATTTGCCCGAATTCCTTTACCTGATTGTTCTACTCCGGAGCGTTGGAACAAGCAAGTGAAAAATAAAAAACAGAACAGAGGGTGGTAGATCAGGTTAAGATATGTCCTTAAAATTTAAGAAATTGAGTTCCATTAGCTACAATACTTAAATTCAAACTATTGTATGGGAAGTTGAGTAAGGAATGAAAGGATTTTGACGAATCTGAAACATGATACATGTACCAACTTTTAAGTCAGTAGCCATCATTTGCTACAAGGGAAAAGATTTTCTATACATTTCTAAAATTCTCAATTATTAAGAGAGAAAGCAGAAAGAGTTTATAATTGTTTGCACGTTTGTTGTAATTATTATAAAAGATTTCATTAAAATTTCATATTTATAACTTCACTAGTTTCTAAGAAAATTGATATGGTTTGATTTTCGAAATTATAAATTTGTATGAAAGGTGGTAAAAGGAGCATTTTTTATGTAGCCGAACACAACTTAGGGGATCAGCATTTAAAGCAATTTGCACAGTAATATCAGTAAAGGGAGAGAAAAAGGAGTTATAGTTCAACGGGATTAAAAGGAGGGAAAAGCCTAAAATGCCGATAGATGTTGAGTTTGAAACGTCGAAGTTCGTATGACAATGGGAATACCGTCTCTGGTAATGCATTCCAAAGCCTTAAAGTTCGAGGTATGAATGATTGCCTATATTTTACTGTACGGGAAGTTGGAAGCTTAACAGGGCGCCTGAAGCTAGGCGAGTATTTCTAGGAAATGTATGAAGAGGTGGAATAAGTTTAGAAAGTTCCTCAATGCATTTATCATGAAAGCGGTAGTAAATGCTTAGTACTCCGACATTTCTGCGACGCTCTACGGAGTCTAAAGAAACCGCGTTGGTTTCATCTCCAATTTGTCGGAACGCCTATCTCTGGACACGGTCGAGCATCGCAAGTTGAGTTTTGGGTGCTCCGGCTCATAAATGCGAATTGTACACTCGTTTTTTAAGTCTTTATATTAAAAAAAAATTCTGCATTAAAACTGAATATTTGAAATTTTATCAGGAGATGTAAAATATAACATTATGTTTATAATTTTGCCCTTTTTGTATTTTAGATCTGGGAGGTTACTCAGTATAATCGCATAATACTCCAAAGTCGCACCCGATTTTTATCGTAGAAAAAGTCCACAACGAAAACCGCAATCTTAGACCCTGATTCAAACCTTCTTATGATAAAGCCTGCGTGGTATTGAAGCTTCAAAGAAATCTATATTTTCTTAAATTACATTCATCAACATTGGATATAATTTATAGGATGTTAAAGATCTGTAGATGTGTTCAACAAAGGATTGATGTTTTAATTAAAAAAAATTTTTGTACTTTTCAGAATAACAATATGCATTACTACACCTAGAAGAAATTTAATGGTTTAGCGTTAACACAAATTAGGTTATACATAGTTTAAATTAGGTTAAACTATTTATGCTTGAAAGTAAAATTACAATGTATTTTTTTTTTAATTCATTGAATTATCGAAATATTTAATTACAGTAATGATTATTTACTTATTGTACAGCTTGGCCAACATAATTTCACCCAGTGCATTACTAACATATTGATTTAGTTATTTTTTCAAAGTCTCAATAAAATTGATTTAATTGAATACGTTATACTTTCGGTTGGCGATTATTCCCAACAATTCTAGGCTATGCAGCATGTGATTGATCTTTTGCGACAGAAATCGCAACATAACCTATTTTTTTCTTAATCCTGTGCTCCGTCAAAAACCAGATATCAAATTTTTTGATTTGACCCTTCTTACATCATAATGTAGGGAGCTAAAAAATTAAAAAAAAGTTACAAGAAATTAGGCTCCGGCACAGTAACAGGTCACTCGTGTCGTAATCTGTGGTTTTTTATTCAGAAAATTGTGTTGAGTCCGTGAAAATAATTCATTCAATAGAAAAAATATATATATTGTTTATACCTTAATTATCCTTATTAAATTAATCAAGATAAAGCACGACATTTTATAAATTTAATCACTGTTTTATACCTATCACTAAACAATCTGCATAAAAAAAACTAATAAATTAAGATTAACTCAATTTAAACAGCCAATTCACAAAAAAATGCTTTAATTTCCTAAACATAAGCATGCTAATATCTCCAATTTCGAAACCCCCTCGAGAAATAACCACAAAATACTCCATATATAAATTATCTATAATAATTATTGTAATACTCTACATATTACGTATCATTTTCATAATTTATCACAAAATTATGCTGCTACGAGCGTATATTACAAATTTATTAACATTTTATAGTAAAACTTGGTGGTTTGGTTTAAATGTCTCTAGGTGCTAGTATCCAGTTTATTATCATTTAAATTAGCAATATCACTAGGTTACTATGGCGCAAATAATTTTTTTTTCTCTCATAATGCTGTTGTTTTTCACCCTGTTATAAGCAGCAGGTGCCTCCTATTAGCTCTCGATGCAAATCCCAACTCCAACATCAATTCCACGCTTGATTTATTCAATCGGTAGACCTCACCTGTTCCTTAAGATTATTATGCACGCGCAGAAGATACTTTTTTCGAACCCCGAAAAAAGCGAAAACGCACCTGTTTTTTATCATCAGCATCATCATCCGCGCTTGCATCAGGACGATTCGATTGGGCTCCAGAGAAGGAATAAAATCGACAGAAAAACTTTCGCTTTCAGATTTGCACCAGTTGAAAATAACACACCTGTCTAGATTTTGTTTTTTAGCAATAGGCTGATATAATTAACAGTCTGGCTTTTGCGTTTTTGATATCATCGAATCGAGTTTCTGGCTTAAATCGTTCGTTTATATTTTGGGTGTGTCGTATAAACAAGGTTTCTCGCTTAAGTCTTTCGTATCGATAAGTTTTTAAAATAAAGTCACGATGTCATTGTAAAAAGTTATTTAGATAAGATTTATCGTTAGTTTTAATGCTGCTACGCAGGATTTTATTTTTTTCCAAGGAATTCTGATAAAACATACCATTAATCTGTTTACGAGGAAGCAGCAAGCCACTTTAAGTGTAAGGAGAGGTAAGACGGAAGCCATGAGAGAAAAAAAAAGATGCGTCTTCAAACCACTAATCACGACATTCGTGATCCAATTCAATCCAAAATAATTCTAAAATGGACGATTTATCATTAAGAACTAGCTGACAACTGTACGTGGTCAGTAACTACGATTCTTAGTCATTTAGATCTTCGGTGTTGAGAGTTTTTTCGTTTGTTCTTAGTTGTATCTAATCGCGATCGGCTGAACAAAAGTGATCACGAATGTCATTAAGAGGCATTACATATAGCGGTGAGAGAACGTAAATCTTCCGCAGGCCTTGAATCGAATGAAATCACGCAATCATCCATGAAAAGCCTTCTACCATGAACTCGAGCGCTTAGCCGCACACTCTAATTTGAACTTTATGTTGTTCGCCGAACCTACAGCATAGATCTCGAATCTCGAAAGAATAAGCATAAATTTTTATTTGCATGACTTTAACAAATTAAGGGTAACACCAAGACCATTATTAATCACCTGAAAGCTTTACGACGACGACGGTCTAGTTAAGCTGCTTAAAATTTTGTTTAAAATCTTTAAGCCATTCTTTTATACGTTGTACGAAAGCAGATTGTTTCGAGATGTTAGATCGCATGCAGTCAAAAAGTGTGAAATTAATTCCAAAGCGGATTACTTTTAATTTCAATGTCCAAGACGAACCTAAGACATGGGTTCGTCATTCAAGACGACGACGTTCTATCTCTACCTATATTTAAATTATAAAATATACAGATAAAGTAATGCAGTGCGGAATAGGAGAACAGCGAAGAAAAAAATTCAATTTTATAGTTTGTCTCCCAGGAAAATTTCTGAACCGTGACAATTGTGTAGCGTCGTAAGACGCCAGGACGAAATATTTAATACTACATATCGCATCGTCTTATGAATGAATAAAAGAAGCCCCAGCTATAGTCTCAATTGCAAAAAAAAAATCCGCCTCTCTGAATGATTGGTTTGGGTCTGATAGCGCAACTTCAAGACAATCAATCTCCGAAGAACCTATGCTTGTGGTTTTTCACATTTTCCGGTGTAATCATCGCCTCATACATTTCCACGGTTCACTGGCCTAAAGACTGAGTCTTTGGTGAGAACTAAATAAAAATAATGTCTTATGTGCCTGAGTGTGTGTTTAGTAGAGGGTTAAGCGCCGTCTACGAGCTACGCCACTGACTTCTTCATTTTTATCGTGTGAAACAATCATCGCCATTATTACTTAAGAAGTTCTATGTTTCTGCCATGTTTCCTCTCGATTTGAATATTAACAGCAATATTCGTATAAAATACACTGAAATCCTTACCTTACGTTGACGAATAAGAAAAGGTGTAGGCAACGGCTCTCATATCGAATTATATCATCTTTACCATCATGTAACATGACGAGCTCTTCTTTAATGTGATTCCTTACTTTTATGGGCTGCTTCCTTCCGTAGATGGTCTACGATTTGTCTTTTGATGTTCTTATGACTCTTCTTCTACTATTCGGTTGTTTTTTTGTTCTCTCGAATGTTACTTTTCGATTGACAATTATTACCCATGGTCTTCGGGAGTTCTGCTATTATTGTTATGGCGGTGGCGTGTGAGTCATAAGAACTTTCATGGTTTAGTGAGTCGCTTACCGAGAGACATATTGCGGAAGTACTTGAAGGTTTAATACTTTTATGTCAAAAAATTTTACAGTTCTATTAACACTTCGGTTAGGTTGTTTCCAATTATTGTATGGGAAATGATTCAACAATACATGTTGATAATGATGTGGGTGGCGGCTATAAACAGACTATTAAAAATTAAGATGAAAACAGAAAAATTTCAAATTAAAATTTTATTATAACACATGTAAGTTTCAGGTTTTGCAGTAACTTGAATTTTGAGATGGCAAGTTCTAGCATAAAAGAATAAAGTAGAGAAACTTGTACCACACCTTTCTTGGCCTTGGCATTACTGTGTTAAAAATGCCATGATAAATTTCTTGATATGATAACAACTAGTTAACGAAACCAAACATTAGCTTCGTTTTTCGACATTCACAAAATCGGAGCTGAAGATTAAATTATAATGAGAAATTTTCAGTACAAATTTAAAAAATGTTGTTATGGATAGCGCTAAAATTTCTTTTAAATATCTCTAGGAAATCTTTTTAGAAGTAGATTTTTTTCTTCACTGGCTCTGTACCTCAAATCGGGCCTGGGCTTCCTCACCTTCAGGTTCCTTAACATTTTTCTTTAATTGATATTGTGGAAGGGTTCTTAGCCCTTCGCACAACCTTCAATCTGCAAATTTTCATGTTCGTAAATTAAGGTGAATCAGATATATGCACGTAGGCGGTGTGGAAGAGCTATGCATCGATCAGGATTTGAATTCACGACCTTCGCATTGTAGAACAATTTTATCGAAACTGTTTGCGAGATTTTCGAAAAATAAGCATTGAAAAATCGATCTTACTCTGGTTGAACTATATTGGTCGCTGAATACCGACTTAACCACTAATTTGCACCGTCATTAGTATTAAAAAATGCAGCAAAAATGGTAGATATAACGCCCTGGATGATACCGGTCTTGTTTTCGCAGATAGAAAAAAATATCAGGGTCTTATTTTGGATATGAAACTTAGCTGGAAACCTAATGTTCAGGAACGTGTAAACGAAGCTACTGTTGCGATACACTCCTGTAAGAAAAGGTCAGAAAAGGGGAATGCAGCCCAAAGTAGAACATTGACTCTACGTTGCCGTCATTAGATCCATCTTACTAGATGGTGTGATTGTGTAGTGGACTGCCGAGACAAACCGCGCTCTCCTTGGAAGGTGCAGAGAAAAGCATGTTTATGAATAAGTGGGACTCTAAGAACAACCTCCTTCACATCATTAAGAACTGTTTTATCTGCTACCTCTCGACATAATTGGTAAACAAATGGCTGCAAGTGCCACGCGCCTCAAAGAAACTCGCTAGTGGAATTGCATTCTAGCCGATCACTCTTTAATTTTGGAAGATTCCGAGAATTTAACCGAAAATATAGACAACACTTTCCGAAGTTTTCATTTTGATAAAAAATTCTTCAGCGTCATCTCCTCGAGACAAGAGTAAGAGGAAGATAAAATATGAGAGGAAGATTCCATATCCTTTTATGCTGATAGCTTTGGAGCTACATGTCGAGTACGAGAAGGTGTTTTCTTTTACTTAAGCGTATCTTTTCGTATTCTGGATCATTGTAGTGTGTTCCAAGCAGAAGTGATGGCGATAAAAGAAGTCTTGGCTTAGCTGATGTACAATATCTACGAAGGATGTTGGAATCTTCACTGATAGCCAGACCGCTATCAAATCCCTGGAATCAGACAAGCCTATATCCAAAACTGTTCTTCATTGTCGTACTGCTCTGAAGGAGATGGCTGAACAATTTAACATTCGCCTGTGTTGAGTAACAGGACATAGGGCCATTGCATGGAGCAGTAAGGTCTAAAAACAAGCCCAGCACGGAGCCATTTGCAGATTCAATCTGAGAAAGAGATGAGTATGCTTTTCGCAACTTCGCTTAACCTAACTTAAGTTGGATGCGACTAGCAAAGCCAAGGGTAGCAAAGCAGGTAGGCGATTGGTGTTACACGCAATACCACCAGACAGACTTGGCCTGTGCAGGATCTTGAACACTCCGTTAGGCTGATATAGCTCAGCAGGCAGATGATCAGCTCCATGTAGAAGTCATTACAGGATACTGGCAGGAGCTGCAAAGATGAGGTAGGGGAAGAAACGATTTTTCATCTATTATACACTTGCCCTGCTCTCCCTAGGAAAAGGAGACGCCACTTAGGCGCACACTATAGACTCGGTAATTTGGCATATGTGGAATCCAGAAGCCTTCAACGCTTCATAGAGAGCTAGCGTTGGTTCACCGAGCAGAATTCTTTTCTGAGATCCTGTGGCCATCACAACGGACCAGCCTATGATCTATGTATGTACGCCCGGACTTGTATCTGGGCAGCCACCTCTACCTACCTACCACAATTTTCCTTTCACTTCAAACTACAAACTATGCAAAAAAGATTCAGTCAAATAGTGTAACCAGCAATTTTTCGACTTAACAGTCAATAGCTGTAAGTCCAAGTCATTCCACATAATATTTATTATATAATTATCTGAAATTCAGAAACAGTACATTATTAATCGCCACGATTAAAAATATTTCTCGGAGCCACATACTAACAAAGCTCAAGAAATCCTCCAGAAAATTGTGGCAACCAAGCCAACTCCGCAAAAGAAATATATCTTCGAAATAGTGCCAAAATATATCAGCCACTGCAACATTCCGATAAATTCTACTCACCTCATCTCCTCTGTCATCAACGAAAAAGTCTTGGAGTCAAATTGTATGTCGTCAGGAATGAACCTACTGCTCCACTACTGAGGAGAACAGAGTTCATAATCAAAATATGTAAGAAGATAGATAGATATTACATACGATCACTCGGAGCAACTTTCTTCCTATCTCCCGCAGTTGAAACACTTCTGTATGTCGCTAGACTTTGGACTAAGCCAGCTATCCAAGCCACAGAATACAGGGTGGGCCAAATACAAGTTTCGTTTTAAAAATGCAATAAAATTAGCAAAATTAAATTTTTTTTTCTCTGTATTATGGCTTCATTAGTAAGAGCAAACATTCCCATTAATGATGGAATACAACTTTGTTCACGTGACTGCCTCGGCTGGCTTCGCAGTAGCGCATTCTGTCACTCCAATTTTCCAAGACCATGTCGATGGTTTCGGGCTGTAGCTCACGGATTGCTTGGATGATATTGGCCTTAAGTGCTTGAATCGTTTCTGGATTGTTGGCATAATATCGGTCCTTCACGGCTCCCCAGAACAAAAAGTCCAAATGGGTCAAATCGCAACTCCGAGGCGGCCAATTGACATCGTTAAAACGGCTGATAACACGATTTGGGAATTTGGTGCGTAAAAGATCGATTGTGACATGGGCTGTGTGGCATGGCGCGCCATCCTGCATGAACCAGAGGTCGTCCAAATCCATGTCTTCAATTTCAGTAAAAAAAAAAGTCGGATACTATGGCTCTGTAACGTTCACCGTTGACCGAAACGTTGTTCCCAGCCTCATTTTCGAAGAAAAATGGTCCAACAATGCCACCACTCAACAATCCGCACCAAACTGTCACTCTCTGTGGATGCATTGGCTTCTCGACAATAATGTGCGGGTTTCCCGAGCCCCAGATGCGGCAATTTTGTTTATTAACGTAACCTCCGAGATGAAAATGCGCCTCGTCAGAAAAGATGATTTTTCGCCCAAAATCGTTGTCCAGTTCAAGCTGCTCTAACGCTCAAACTGCCAAGTGTAAAGCGACTCATTTCCTTCCGTGGAGGTATGATACTGACTTTCTGTCAAGATTTCGAGCGGGAAACAGCTTTCAGTGTCAAAATAACCTATGATTTAAAAAGAAACCACTGGATGACCCACCCTGTATAAGACGCATTCTTAAAAGGTTGAAATGAAGAAGGGCACAGATATAGATGGCATCTACAACATTTTTCTGAAAGCCATTCCAAGAAGTGGTCTGATAGACCTAAACGATATATTCAACAGCTAGTTACTTTGTGCAAAATAGCTGCAGTAATTCCCATCTCCAAATGTTATGGAGAAATGAATAATATAAAGTGAACAGAAACCATCCTCTGAGAATTTAAACCTTCTAGAAGTGGAACTGTTTCACTTTCACATCGTTTGCATACTTTATTTCGACTAATTTTTCATTGTCGGTAGCAAATAAAAAATTCGTGATTAAAAAAATCCTAATGCCAGGAGTGAGAATCGAACCCACGACCTATGGACTGTGAAGCATGTGCAAATACGCCATGGAGGCCTTAAATATAATATGAAACATAATATCTAACCCAATCATAATGCTTTTCTGTTTCCTAGATTTCAAGCAACTGACGGGAGAGCGGAAACCATGGCTTTAAATACATATTTGTACATGTATTTATAATGCAATTACTTCCGCTTCCGCTATAACATTACGCCAAATCCATTTTGCCCATGTTAAAATTATATGAAAAATTCCGAGAACCGCCCGTCTTATCTCAAACACTCAGGTCCCTACTACTTCTTCAGAAGGCAATCACCTTACTTTCTTATCACTTTTCATTGCTAGCTCAAAAATAAATCTTAAATTGGCACCTGCCATTCTCTAAGCGCGTTAATCATAGCCCTCAAAACTAGGAGCACGCTGCACAAATAATTTTCAAACTGCACAGAGAAATATTTTTTTCGTACTTAACATTAACAAATAAACCTTTACGATAGCAGAGCGCACCAACTGCTGCGAACCACCCCTGAAGACGATGATAATGATACCTTTCATATACGTTTTCACTTATATCCATTAGGTCGGCGCCCTCATATACGACGTATAATAATCTGCAAAACTTATTATTATAGTAGATCTGGAATCCCAATTCCCATCGCCGCCATGGCTGACTGTGCGCGATAAGACCATAGTTTAGTTGATTTAAAAACAGACGAGCCTAATTAATTAATTAATTAATTAGAATGGTAATGAATTGCAATCTTCTTTCTCAGGTAAGAAATCAAGCAAAAAAAAAAAACAAGAAGTAAACGAAGGCACCGCGCATCAGCCTTCTGCACGAATACAATAAGTGAGATAATTGAGATTTTCTCATCGAACCTCGCCAACCTCATCTTCATGATGTTGATGATCATCATCATAACTATCATCATCGCTATGAGAACTAGATCCTCAATTCTCAGGCACTTTGCACTTATTATACAATCGAATAATGCAATTAAAAAATTAGATCGCAAAACAGTGCAAGCGTGCAGAAATAAATATTTATAGATCGTCAATTCACTCACCTGTACGGCACAATTTAGGAAGCAATTATTCTGACCGGGACCATTTAGAAGGCCCTTTGATGTCGGTTCAACCGGCGACGAAAATGATGGTTTTAGCGATCCCATTCTGCCATGATCGAGTAAGGTGTTTCGCAGCAATGTTGCACCAATGTGAACCGACATTTCAAGCCGAATTTATTGTCGGTTTTTTCTCGGTTTTTTTCGTTTTCACTGCTTCATAACTTTAGACTACTGAAAATAAGAAAAGGAAAAAATGAAGATTAATTGTTATGATTAGTCATATACGCGCGGTTTGATTAATTACACTGAAAAAAAAAACTGTTTTTTTAATTAAGAGAATAATAGAAGTTGAAGTAGCTGAAACCGCACGGTGATGCGTACGTAAAATCTAATCAAAAACGATTTTCTAGAGGTTTTGTAATAGAAAACCAGTTTGTAACATTTTTTAAATAAGTTACGTTGTACAATAGTGAAACACAATACAGCACAAATTTGGCTACTTTTGATTCACTAAATAAATGATTACTAATCAACGTATTGTGAGGATAATTTAATTCATTTATATCCAAATTATTATCTTTAATAGGTTTTAATTTAGCTTGATTTTATGTGATATTTTTTCATAAAGCTTTTATTGATTTCAAAGAAATTAATTTGTTTTTAATACTGAAATTTGGAACCCAAAAAAGAGATCGACTTATGAATATAATAATTGATTTTTTCCATAAAGATAATGGGTGGTAGGACGGTCAACCCGACTTTTTTTCTGAGTTTGTGTTCTTAGTCCATCATGTATGGAAATCCAGGTAGCTTAGATATACTAGAACAAGCAGTGCATTGAAATTCTCAAATTCTTTAGAACGGGAGATGATAGTTACGATTTTTGAATATATCACCAAACTTGGTATGCAAACTGGAGAATTTAATATTTGTAATTTCAATCATTTTCAAGAAAATTAATAATCTGTCTTTTCTGAAATTCTGGCATTTCTACGCGAGATGGTAGTAACAGTGGAATGAATTGAACGATATTGAAACTCTTCATCAACATTGTTATCATCATGCTGTTTGCCAATTTTAAAGTCGATAACTCTGACTTGTTCCTTTCCTTTGAATTTTTAAAAATTGATAAATTTTGTATGGGAGGGGGTAAATAATTTATTGATAATTTTTCATAATTATTTATTTATTTAATTCATAAGGTTTACAGTCAAAGAACCAATTACAAACCTTGATAATAATATAATTAATTGTTTACAATAATTAAAAAGAAGAATTTAACTTGAAATTATAATAAGAAAAATTTTTAAATATAACGCATCTCAGAAAATAAAATAAATTAATTGCATTACAGCATTTTGAAAAATGTAATGAACCAAAATAATAACTATTAATATGAAAATGGTCAAAAATTTATGTAATATATGAAAAAACAAACCATACTATAAGCATATAATTGTGACGTGAACAAGAAACAGTGCAATTAATTTGGAAGCAAATAACACTATTGATTCAAAATAATCTATAAAGTCTTTTTTTTTAAATTGTTACTTTGGTCGAGTAAATCAAAGTTTAGAAAATTGTGGTAATTTTTTGAAGTGAAGAACAAAAATTAGCTAAAAGATTTCATCTTAACTAAGATATAATTTGATTCCTCTTTTTTTAAAAAAATCAGCAGATGCTACCCTAAGGGATTTTGAGTTCGATGATCAAGAGTTTGACATCAGTTTTTAAAAATTGAATTTAAATTTATAAAAATTATCGAATGAAGCTCAATGAACACAACAACAACATTATCGGAGAATATCAAAATGGCTTCAAATCGGGACGATCGACAACGGACTGGTTATCCTAGTAAAACAGGTGCTAGCACTGAAAATTTGATATTAGAGTGCACCAACTGTTCGTCGTTTTTTGTCAAGCATAAGACCGTAATGTTCTGTACAGAATAACAATTGACTTGGTGTTTCACCGAAACTAGTTCGATTAATAAAATGGAAAACAATTAGTGCCAAGTAAAAATCCAAAACGAGTTGACTCAAAGCTTCCCAATGGAGTCAGGTCTAAAACAAGGAAATGGTCTAGCCTCCAAGGTCTTCAACTTGGTGCTCGAGTAAGTCGTCAGGGCAGCAACTAACCTCAGTGTACACCAGTGGTACGCTATTCATAAAATCCGCACAGTTGGTGGCGTACTCAGACGAAGATATTCTGGCCTGATCAATACTTTGTGTTAAGGAGTTATTCCAGGAGTTGGAGTAGGCAGCGGGTAAAGTAGGGCTCAGAGTCAATGAAGCGCAAACTAAATACCTAAATAAACCCAGATACGAAAAACTGCCCCAGAGAGGCAGAATATTACTACGGGCGAATACAACTTCAAGCAGGTGGATGAATTCCTATATCTGAGAGCCCTCCTCACAAAGGACGGCAATGAACGACATGAAATTCAAAGAAGAATCACGACAGCTAACAGAGCATTTATGCGGTCCTTCCTATAATGAAATCAAGGAAGGTCCATCGAAACAAAAAAAAAGTACGCATCCACAAGATATTATTTCGTCCTGTGCTGCAATATGGATGTGAAACATGTTCCTCGACGCGGGTGTCGGAGAATTTAATCGACACGTTTGAGCGAAAAATTCTTCGGAAGGTGTAAGGAGCAGTTAACGAAGGAGATAACCGAAGAAATCGATACAACCATAAGCTGTATCAACTATTTGTCGCCCCATCAGCATCTATCGTGATCAAACTTCATAAGCTTCAATGGGCTGACCACGTAGAGCGAATGCACGAGGAACGAATTCTACGAGTGCTGAAGGGCAAAGCCGATCGCAGGGGAAGCCACGAAAGCTATGGAAGGACTCAGTCGATGCAGATTACAGATCGCTTCTCGATTTTTCACACTAGACGACGCGGTTGTTGGACCAAGATAACTGGAGGAGGTGCATCCGGGAGGCCAAGGCGCGATATCGGCTGTAGTGCCATTGCATCACCAACCTAAAGGTCAGGAGGTTAAACCACGATTTGAGCTGTAGTGCCATTGAAGAACAAGAAGAAGTTAACATTCTTACCACCATATCCGATACCAGTTTTCAAGTTAATAGCTTTCATAGATTCAAGAGGCACAATAATAAGGCCATACATAAATATCAGAAATTTATATAGGAGACGCCAGAAAGATTGGGGGTAGATAATTTTTCAGCAGCTTCTTGTAATTAGTATTTTAAACAATTTTAAAAATGAATATTCTTAATTTGTCTAGTTTTATAGAAAATTTATTCAAAAATTTCATTTCGAAATTGATTAATTTTTTCCCAAATTTTTATTTTATTTTATTTTTCTTTTTTTTTTGAGAATTTAACAGTTGATGGTTATTAACATGAAAATTGTTGTGTCAATTTGAAGTGTTGAATTCATTCAACCCTTCTACCACCTTCCATACAAATTGCATAATTTCAGAAAAGTAAATTTATAAATTTCTTTGAAAATTATAAAAGCAATAAACATGAAATTTGGCAAACCAAGCGCGATTATATATTCAATAATTTTAAACATTTTTTTTTTACAGGATGACTTGTGTGGTAGGTAATTTCGGCCTTTATGTGCACAAACCAAGTCATTGGATCAAGAAATGGGATTGGGAAGGTAGGGGAAGGGAGCGAGAACGACCGCAACGAGTAGAGAAGCTGGTATATTTTTCAGTTGTACTGGCTACTACAAACAAATATGTGCAGATGTTATGGGGGACTGAATAATAGAAAGCGAACAGAAACCATATACTGTGTATATAGACCTTCTTGAAGTGGAACTGTTTAACTTTTACACCGTTTGCCCATTTTTATTTCGAATAATTTTTCATCACCAGGAGCAACTGAAAATTCGTGCTTCAAAAAATCCCACTGTTTGGAGTGGGAATCGAACCCACGACCAATTGACTGTGAAGCAAGCACGCTGCCTACTACGCCACGGAAGCCTCTATAATCCTCTTATTACACCACCTCTCGTTTAAATTACCCAAATATTCGAATTTCAGTCCCATTTAAGAAAAAACAAAAATAATGGAGCTTTTGATTTGGAAATAGCCAAATTTTTAACATCGCCGAATCCTCTCTATCTCCTCCCATACAAATGTCACTATTGAGTACTCTTCTGCAGATTAGATAACATATATTTTCAAGTATATTAAGCTCTTTCTCATATTATCTAAAGTATCACATGATAACTCTACGAACAATCGTATATTTGATATGTTTAACAATCAATCAATCAAATTCCTGTTAAGACCCCCTACCAGGGGCAAAGGACAGAAACAGATCTCTTTCACAAGGCGCGACCCTAAACCGTAGAATCCGTCCGTATCCGTTTCTCATATCAGTTAGGATTTAAGAACACGGGTGATAAGCTCATGATCCAGTGAGTGTCCATTTACTATTTTTAGGGCAAGCAGGACTGGCTGTGGATGAATTCTGCTGTACCACTCCAATAGGGGGATGGTTAGCTCAGGTCTGTGGAGTCTCTAGTATCCAAAGATAGTTGTTATGTTTAAACTGTAGATAAATTTCGGAAGTATTATAAGTTTGCTCCAACAAGTTTTGAAAACGCTAAGAAACAAAGCTCGGAGAAAAAAATATTTTGAATAGAACACAAGTGCATATCGTCAGTCACAGAGTTTAAAATCAGAATTCGGTTCACTCTGTAGCTCGAGAACAACACGTCAAGGTAGTCGTCGTCGTCGCAGCGCTACAGCCCCTTTCGGGCCTTGGCTTCCCGTAGCCGAAGTCTCCAGCGATCTCGGTCCAGTGACCGCGTCCTCCAATTTTGAAATCCGAGCAGCGATGAACAGTCTTCGTCAACAGAGTCGGACCAGCGTTTCCTGGGTTTTCCCACTGGCCTCCGGCCCTCCGTTTTTCCCTCGAATACCTTTTTAGGTATTCGAGTTTCCTCCATCCTTTGTACATGGCCAGCCTATTGCAGCTTCCGCAGTCTGATGATAGTGGAAACCTCCGGTTCGTCAAATATATCATACAGCTCACTGTTGTATCTAGTTCGCCATCGGTCACCATCACGTTTCGCTCCAATTATTCGTCTCAGGACCCGTCTTTCGAAACCGTTCAACATATTTGCCGATGCTTGTGTAAGGATCCATGTTTCGCCTCCGTAGCAAAGCACAGGTCCTACTATTGATTTGTAGACTTGGAGTTTGGTCTTCCTGTGTACGCAGCTGGCCTTAAGAATAGCTAAGACTGAATAATACGTTTTATTTGCGAGCTGGATTCGTTTTTTTATTTCGTTCGTTTCATTTCCACTCTTTGTCAATTTTGTGCCTAAATATATGAATTCGTCCACATTTTCCAAATTATATTGGTCAATTGTAATGTTTTGTCTATTGGGGGTCCTTTTCCTTGTTTGTGTCATTATTTTCGTTTTTGTTTCATTGATTTTCAGGCCAACTTCTTTTGCTGCTTGATCGAGGCTTAGTAGAATTTCTTTAGCGGATGTGAAAGAGCGTGATAATATGTTGATATCGTCCTCATAACCCACTATCTGGATTTATAAAGCAGCGTACCTCTTGTGTCAACGGGTAACTTTCTGATGACGTATTCTAAAGCTAGGTTAAAAAGCAGAGGGGCCAGCCCATCACCCTGTTTTAGTCCGACATTTGTGTCAAAGGCATCAGTTAGTTGGTTGTTGACTCTGACTTGTGATGTTATTGATGTCATCGTCATTTTGGTCAGTCGGACTAGTTTTGCTGGGATGCCAAAATGCAGCATTATTTTGTACAGTACGTTTCGATCAATACTGTCGTATGCTTATTTAAAGTCCACAAAAACCTGGTGAACGTCGATGTTGAATTCGCAGCATTTTTCAAGCACTTGCTTGACCGTAAAAAGCTGATCAGTCGTTGATCGACCAGCTCTAAAACCGCCTTGGTACTCCCCAATCACATTGTCAGCGTAAATTTTAATGTAGTTTTCTAATATTTTTGTCAGTATCTTATATGACGTGCAAAGTAGTGAGATACCTCTGTAGTTTTCGCACTGCAGTTTGTCTCCCTTTTTGTGGATAGGGCAAATAATGCATTGGCACCACTCCTCCGGTATTTGCTCCTGATTTCAGATGTACTGAATCACTTTATGGATGGCATTTCGGGTGCAGCTTCCGCCATATTTAATTGATTCCGCTGGAATTTCGTCGATGCCCGGCGCTTTATTGCTTTTCTGGCTTTTGATGGCAAATTCGACTTCTTCCAACGTTGGAGGATCCAGTGGGCATTCGTCGGCGGCTTGGAGACCTATCAGCTCCGATGTTCGGGAGCCGTGTGCGGGATTAAGGAGTTCTTTAAAGTATGACGCCCATCTTTCTTTAATCTGACTATCCTCGGCGATGATAGTGCCATTTCTATCTTTACAGAGGGTTGTCTTAGGCTGATATCCACGTCTTATGCTTTTCGCTACTTTGTAGGCTTGTCTTGTTTTATTGCTCGCAAGATTGTCATCGATATTTCTCAATTGGTCGTCATAATATTTTCTTTTCTTACATCTAATGACCTTATTTGCTACTCGTCGGAGATTTTCGTATTTTTCTCTCTTCGTTCTGGTATTCCTTTCGAGAAACTGTCTGTACGCCTGATTTTTCTTATCTAACGCATCCTGGCATTCGTCGTCGAACCAGTCATTTATTTTGCGCCGAGCTTCATACCCAACCACTTGTTCCGCAACGTGAAGTTAGTGAATGGGATAAATCCCTTCACCCCTTTTAACTGCTCTTACCTGATGTGAAAAATTTAGTTCAGTGTCGTCATCCCTTCTACCCATACAAAATACAATGTTTTCTTAAAACCACAAAGATCTCTATTTTAATTAGAGTATTGCATGATTGGTGCTAAAACAGAACAGAACTGCGTTTGTGGGTAACGAAGTTCTGTTTTGTTTATTTTTTTTTTTTTAATTTTGAACTATATCGTCGGTGTAATTCTTATACCTTGTAATTCACTTTCTCGATTCTGTGATCACGAGCCATTCCCATAGGGGAGGTGTGTTGAATTGATTGGATAATACCAATAAATTTGCACCCTTAACCATGGGAATCGAAAAGGTGGTTTACGAGGTCTTAGAATTACACCGACGATATGATATATTACGCTAAATCCATGAAATTTCCTGTGAGAGAAAATAGGCAAAATATTATCTGATGCATTCGGTAAGCCTGTTGTCGAATTCATCGATTAGAAATTTTTTGATTCGTGCCTAGTTCGTAAATCGGAAAAGAGCTAATTCTAATAATTTCGTACATGAATTAAGCCAATTCACAAGAAGAGTGAGACAATTGGGAAAGAAGAGTTAGTTTTTGGTCCAACTAGGTTAATAAGTTAAACAAAAAAAATAATTTACAGGATACTTTTGAGTTCGGTGGAGTTAATTAAACAATTAAACTAACTGGCTTTTAGCAAATACAAACCGAAATATTTTGACTCAATAATTTCTCAAGATATTCAAAATTTTTATTTTATACCGCTATAACATTACCATTAAACATCTGTTAAGATTTTGTAATTCTGAAATTTCGAATTAATTCCAGCTTGATACGATCAATCATTAAAAAACTTAGCTGCATTAGGAAGAATATAGTTAACTAAATCGCCCACTCATTAAAACTGATTCCTCCAAAATAAAATGCCAAATGTCCAGCAGAAGCAAAAGGCATTAGTCATCATAAAAATCGGGGAGGAGAGAGAGAGAGGCAAAAATCGATGTGGGAGCCTAATGAAAAATATCCAGACTGAACCCCCCCATAAATCTTTTCCTAATTCTTTGGTGTCAAATCTTAAGATCCGTAAAAAGAACTGCAAAAGAACTTCTCATTGCGTGAACTCCGGTCGAGCACGTTCAGCAAACACTTCAGGTATTCTTCAGTGTGCTAGACACCGATGGTACTTATGTTGACCTTTCTTCCTTGATTCTACAATATTTGTACAAATCGTGTTGCTCAAACGCATGTATACATATTTCGGTGGATCTTCCAAAAAAAAAAACACCAAATCAAGCCGATCTGCATATATTGACTTCACAGAAAGAGAGTGAAGGCACGATCGCGTTTCTTATTGTTTTGTAGGCGTAAGTTGATAGAGTTTGGTCAATCGGAAAACATAAAAAAATAAAAACTTTAACATCATGTCTTAATGTTTGATCGTTAACACTGGGCGTAGGGAAGCCCATCTGTTCTACCATTTTCATATCGCTGAATGCACTAGGTAGGTGTAGGTGTTCCAACACTACACGTTTATTATGGACTTAAGATGGTTGTTGACTTTACGATCGGTCCGAATTTATGTGTGGGTCGGAAATCTTGCAATATAAAATCATCCAACAAACAATCAAATTAAATTCATCTTGAAAAAAACCGTTAAAGACGAATTTCAAGTGGACCTAAGTGATTGATCAAATGAAATTCGAACTGTGCTAAGACCACTTAATATGAAAAAGGACATACGGCCGAAAAACTGTTATCGTAATATGATCCTAGAGAATTTAGGCCAGCATATTGGGCGTTGTTCGAACCACGCGTCTTTATTACGCTAAAGTTACACACAAAACCTTAAAAATGATCGCAAGCCATTAAAAGAGTGTGTATACAAATTCGTTGCCGAAGGCTTGTCATAAAAAAATATCATTATTTCTTTAAAACCAACATGAAGATTTATGTCCTAAAACTTGGCCTTTTTGCCTGTGCGCAACAACTGTTGTGAAGAGTTTCTGCTTAGCCTAATTCCAACGGAAAGAAATTTAAGCTAATTCGACCCGAAGATTATAAGAGGATTGCCCGTACTTATTTGCTAAGAGGCCATAATTCAAAAAATATTGCTCGATCCTCGACAAAAGGCAAAGATCATTGGTGTTTTTTATATGATCGTATACAGAGACCACAAGACCACAACTAATCCTCGTTTTGGTTTAGATGAGTTGTTGACAGGTTGCCTTAAAAAAAAATAACCATATATTCTGTATTTAAGTGCATATGTGGTTTTTGCTGTGTGTGGTTTTTTCGAGGCAACATAAATTCAACATTGGTTGAATTGTTTTTCTTCCGCTTCAATGTCATATAAATTAAAAAGTAAGCACTTACTTTCGTCTCGGACTTACGAGTATAGTAATAAAATTATTATGACAATGCAAACATTACAGTTTACTTTTAATTCTATTCAAAAGTTTATGACCAATACTTTTTTAAAGGATCTTAAAAATTTGTAGCACAAGAGATACGATTGTTTTATGTTTCATAATGTTTTGGCAAAACTACTGTGATATATTGCTTAGTGCTATTTTATTCAAGATTTTTTTTTTTTTTGCATAATCGTTGATTTAATTGAAATGTTAAATTTTTCAAAGTTCTCAAAGCATTTTTCAGTTTATTTTTATTGCAAATTATTTCTGCGGAAATCAACAATTTTGCCAAATGAGTTCTTCTGAACTAAGAGTCTGAAAATTGATTTAATAAAATGCTTTGGATCTTATATTTATTCCGAGAACTTTAACCCATTGTTAAGAATTATGATGAATTGATGGTTTAGAACTTGGGTTAAAAATTTAAAAAAATTATCCGGATAATTTGGCAAAGAAAACGATTGGCAATAAAGGGTGAGCAAGAATAAAACCGACACATTTGTTTTTAGCTAGTCTACTAAGTATGTAATTGTAAGCGATAGATGTGCGACAGTGGTTTGTTTTTTTTCTTTTAAATTAATTTGTAATTATGAAGAAGTGGTTTTTTATTTCCAATAGATGAAAAAATAAAACTTTATTATAATTCTGTAATGAATTTTTGATATTTTATATATTTAGTGTATACAACAAAATTATAAATCTTTTATAAACATAATAACTGTGGTAAATACTCAAATATAATGTAAATTAAATCAAAAATAAATAGTACTAGTTCTAAAAGAAACTAAAAATTAAAATAGAGTACAAAATTATTTGATAATGAAGTAGAAAAAAGAAACAGGAAAGAAAAGAAAATACAATATTGAAGAAGCCAAGAGTATGTTTTGAAGAAACTACAAACTTTATTTGTAGTTTGTCAAAGGCAAAATATAACAGAATTATGATTGGGCGTAAAGACCAATCATATGATACTCTAGATGAAATAGGAAAGAGTTTATTGTACCGGAAAAATATGTCATCTCAAATTCTTTCGAATAGTGAATAATGAGTTTTGTATGGGGGGAGGTTTCTAATTTTTGTATATAACACCGAACGTATATAGAAAATGTTTTATGCTGAATTTAAAGCAAGCAGGTTTCATAATTTTCGAGGGCATTGAAAAATTTTTGTCTGATTGCATGGCATTTCTATGGGAGGTGGCAGAGCAAATTGAAAGTTTTGGATAATTTTTAATCGTTTTATCAACATCCTAATCACATTGCTTTGTTACAATTTTAAAGGCGATAGCTCTCATATGCTCGAAGGAGAAACACTTTTCTTGATTTTGCAATATAAAAATTTGTATAGGAGATGATAAAATATTTTATAATATTTTATAATATTTTTTAGCATTCATTGCAATTATTAAGGGACAAATTCTGACAAAATTTGAAGTTTGTACTTTTTCTTGTTTCAATGAAAATCGATTAAATGCATTTACCATTGTGCATTTGTATGGGAGGGTTAGACGGATTATTCGAATCGAAACCAAATTTTTTTGGCATCAATGATATTTATAACAGTATACTTTTCTCAAAATTTAAAGTTGATAGCTTTGACGGTTTTGGAGAAAAATAATTTAATGGAAATTCCAAAATTTCGAGAAATTTGTATGGGACGGGGTAGAATGAATGTAGCGAATTTGATAGTTTTTGTGTGGTTGCAATTGTAATAAAATGAATTATGGCAAAAACTGGTTCTTTTAGCTTTGCTAGTTGCAATGAAGTGGAGTGTGTAAGAGGAGTATGGGGAACAGATCAATATTTTTTGACGTTAATGATATTTACATCTTTATACTATGACCTAATTTTCAAGGCAATATCTGAAATGGTTTCGGAGAAAAATCAATTTCATTAAATTTCGAAGTCTCATGAAATTTGTATGGGAGGGGGTAGAAGGAGTGGGGGTATGTGGCCCGTTCACGAACTTAAGGCTAATTTTTTGCGAAAAATGATATTTGAAAAATTTCAGTATGATAGGTCAAAGCTTTCGAGAGTTATGTTGGGGACAGACAGACAGACGGACAGACGATCACTCGGAATCGAGATTTTTGAGCGATAACAAATATTTATGTACCCTTGGCAGCTCTGTGCGAACATTATTTCTTAGCGTTACAGATGGTAAGGCAAATACAATATACTCCCAGATTTCATCTAGAGTATAATAAATTAAAGCTCTAAGGAATACACAAATCGCCTGAATGTACCCGAATTATCAACACGAAAACGGAACACTCACCAACAGTCTTAAAATAACGCGGAGCAAGAAATTTGCGATGTCTAATGGTTTTCAGAATTGTTAAGTAATCGCATAGATAAAGCAGATCACCGGTCTGTAAGATATTATGCAAGAAAACTAGTGATCTGCAGTTCAGGAAAGAGGATAAAGTGCACCCAAAAATGGTCTTCTGATATTGTAATACATGGTCATAACGCCTTAGTCCAAAGACAAAGCGGATACAGTCGTTGAAAGCCACGTTTAGCCTCTGTTGACAATCAAAGTCATGTCTAAGAAATACTAGACTACCGTTAATGAAGAAAGGTATAATTAGAGATTTAACGAGCATTAGGCTTGTATGCAAGGGTAGGACACTAGCAAAAACCCATGCCTTGGAAAAATCATCTGACTTTTTTGACTCCCTTTCAGTACATTTTCATCAGAAGTAATGCGAAATCAGCTGGTGTGTACAAACTATTACACTAATGCTAACTATTACATTTAACAAAAATTAGTCCTTACTTTCGCTGTAGGTAGCCTTCATTACCACTAAACTATAAATTGTTTTCTATCTATGCATATTTCCATTTATCTGAGTGATCCGAAGCCAGTACTCAAATCTTAAGCCATGCAGTTTTACATAAAGTTTAAAATATTTGGATTTTGGACCAACGATACAACATATCGGAATAGTATCTCATTTTTTACACTGCTCTATTTATACTACATAGGTATGTCTGTAGATAATATTTCTGTTATTACAGATTTTTTTCAGAACATTTTATATAATTTCACTCAAATTTTTATCTAGATTTATGATAGAAAATTTTTCAATGTGATAATTTTGGATGATCGACAAAAAATACAGAAACATTACTTTGTCTGACGGGTGAGTCAAAAAATTGTTACACCTATTTATTAAACGATATCTATTGTGACCACACTGTTTAATTTTTATAGAATATTGCCTGGCTTAAACATTCCTCTACTACGAACCAGGGGGAACATGATACTGAGCTTTTTGCCTCTTTAAGCGGATTAACACAACTGGTGGATGAGCCTACTCGCAGGTCATTTCCCTAACGTTTTTGACTTATTTCTTATCAACCTACCTGAGAAATATTCCCCATCGCCAACTGCAAATACTGATCACTTCTTGATTTGTGCTCAATTCCCAGTTGCAGCAACTACACCGCTGATAGTGAACGCACCTCAAAGAAACTTTTGACATTTCAAAAGAGACAATTAGGGGGCGCTAAATAACTTCTTCAATGCCTTTAATTGGAGAATGTGCTTCGATTCCAATGACTGCGATGAAGCTTGTAGAGTGTCACCGAGATTCTGCTGAAGGGAATGAGGCTCTACATACCCTCCATTCATAAAAGAGTTAGGCCATCGAAGAACTCTTGGTTCAACAAAGAATATCTCGATGCAATTCAAACCAAGAAACAAGCATTTCATCATTTAGAGGCAATAAAACACCTGCCAACAGAGAACTTTTCAATGCATCAAGAAATGCCTGCAAATCTATACTCAAAAATTTGAGCATGACCACACCAAACTTCGACGGAAGATCCTCAGTGCCCTAAAGACTCGAGGTCTTACTGGTCATTTGTCAAAAAAGTCAACAACAATTTCATTTCCTCTTCTATACCACCTCTAGTTATTGGCGACCGTACCGTGGTTGATCCTAGCAAAAAAGCCAATTTACTAGCAGCAAGTTTCGCAAGAAACTCTCACCTTCCACCTTCAAACCAATCGCCTCCCGCTGCAAGTCCTTCTGGTTTCTCACATTTTCGCACGACACTTATTTCTCAGATCCTTACAGAGCTCAATATTCACAAATCCGCTGGTCCGTCGGGTATTCCCCTCATTATCCTTAAAAAATGCGCCTCTTGTTTAGCTAAACCTCTTCGTAATCTTTTCTATCTTTTTTACTCTTCTGGGTGCTTTCCACGTACATGGAAAATTGCGAATGTTCAGCCATTTCCCAAGAAAGGAAGAAAAGCGAACGCCGCAACTACCGCCCAATAGCCATTACTAATGGAAACTGCTGTCAATCGTAAAGTCGTCAAATATCTGGAGGATAAACCGCTCATCCATGATTGCCAGTATGGGTTTCGTTCTGGACGGTAGACAGGTGATCTTTTAGTCTACTTGACAGAGCGTTGGAACACATACTTACATAAATATGGCGAAGGTCAAGTTCTTGCACTTGATATTGCAAAAGCTTTTGGCAGAGTTTGGCACGAATGTCTCTTAGTTAAGCTTAGGGCAATCGGCCTTAATGATACCCTTGTTCAATGGATTGAGAGCTATCTCTCTGAACGCACTATACGAGTATTATTAGATGGCGTTACTTCTTCCTCCTGCCCAATCGATTCCGGCGTCCCACAAGGTTCTGTTTTATCTCCAACTATTTTCTTAGTTTGCATAAACGACCTTCTGTCGTCCATTCTCAACCTAATCCATAGTTTTGCAGATGACATACTTTAGACAACACCTATGAATATAACTCTGCTGCGGAATCAAACAATCATTCTGTTGCTTCCAATCGCAGGGAGTTATTGAGTTCGCTGAACTCGGATCTCAACTTAATCCTGGAATGGGGCAGGAAAAACAGAGTAGAGTTCAACACACCCAACACACAGGCCTATCATCTATCCCTCAAACGGGATGTTTCAGTGTTGTCTCACAATGTAACCTTTGATGGTGCACGGCTTCCCACTTCGGAGAATTTCACACTGTTAGACATCAAAATTAGTGACAACCTGAATTGGGCCCAGCATATCTTTGATATTGCCCTTGATGCCTCTAAACGTCTAGGTGTTCTCCGAAAATGAAAAAAATATTTCACACCCATCGACATAGCAACTATCTATAAGGCTGAGACATTAGACCACGTTTAGAGTATAACTCGGATGTTTGGGCTGGTGCACCCAAAACACACCTCGCGCTGCTCGATCGTATTCAATGATTGATTGAAGACGAAACCATCTCGTCTTCTATAGATTTTCTCGAGCATCGCAGAAATGTCGGAGTGCTCAGCACGGTAAATGCAGTACGGAACTAAGCGCACTCATTCCTCCACTGCATACTTTTCCCGAAATGCTCGCCAAGCAGAACGCGCACACGAATACACGGTCAAACCCTTGCCTTCTCGTACAATGAAATATAGGCAGTCATTCATTTCCCGAACGTCAAGACTTTGGAACGATTTGCCAGCTAGTTTGTTTCCAAACAAGTACAACCTACAGTGCTTCAAGAACAATGTCCACCGTCATTTTCGTCTCTCTCCACCTTAATACCTCCACTTCCTATACCGACATGACTGTGCTTTGCATTAAAGGGTGACCTCCTAAGTTATACTCGGTGCCTTAAAAAAAAAAAGGAAATCGAGATTATCACCTAAACTTTTGTATACTTTTGCTTAAAATGAAAAATTTAGTTTTGTAATTCCAACATTGAAAAATGGTTTTTAACAGCTTTAAAAAGCTGTAATTGGCTGATGAACGTTTAAATTTTCATTAAATTTGTGAGAACAGTCTTATGGAGATTAATATTTCTTACACTATAAATATGCGACACGTAGGTACAAATATATTATGAATTAAGGCTCTACATATTAAGAAATGGCATATTTATCGCATCTTACTTTACTTTCTTTTTCTGAGTTTTTTTAGCACTTTACAAAACCATTTAAGTATTTTCGCAGATTTTGGTCAAGGCCTTAACTAACGACCTTTTCATTGCAAGCCCCTAGTAATTGGCGATAGGCCAAGCTGGTGCTTTTCAATTACTATGGATAGGTACTGTTAGTATTTCACGTGGTAGGGTGGTCCTTAGTCCGATAAGATAAAGTGTTTGTCGACAAATTTGACATAAGAAAGTTTATATTTGAGCATGATCTTTCAGTTATAACCTGCTTTTCATAAGGGTGTGCCTCGGTATAAGCTTAATCGAATTTATTCTTTATCGGTCAAATTTTATGGAGAGAAGTAACTTGTGCAAACTATTTTCTGTGATAAGTTATAAAAAATTTGTAAACTAAAAAAAAGCTGACCTGCAAAAATAACATTTGGGTTGTTTCCATTCAACAAACCGCATTTAATTCCGCATCGTTTTTACTTATTACTCAGAATTTAAATTTCATATAAACCAAGACTGCAACTGGTTTGGTGTATGTTAACATTGCATTTTGAATTTAAAGGAAAGATTTCCAGATTTCACACTGAAGGCTGCAGTCGTACAATATATCCGTAAGATCATTAGTATAAATGCTAAAAAGCAGCAACTGACACTTGGGGGACACCACACATAAGGGGTAAAGATGAGGATAGAACACGATCAATTCTGACTTGCTGGTATCAGTTGGTGCAGTCAAATTTCTTGTAAGCTACCTATTACAAGAAATTTGACTGCACTCGTAGGAAAATTGAAAATAGACGATAGGAGTTTGCTGTGGTCCACCGTGTCAAAGGCTAAGAGAACAAGGTAGGTTATCATATTCTTGTCCGTAGCTGCTCTAATATCCGAAGTTACTTTAATCAGCGCAGATTCGCAGCTGTGACGAAGCCGAAACCCTGATTGAAAAGAGGATAACATTTTATTGCTCCTGCATTTGCATTGACATCATTTTCTCCAATACTTTCGAAAGGATGCATAATATGCTGATGAGACGGAAATCATTAAAACAAGAAGGATTTTTATTTTTGGTATAGGCAAAACGACAGCAACCTTCCAAAGAGTGGAAAATAGCACATTGTTAAGCAATAGTTCATAATATGAAGAATATATTCCCATAAGTATGGGCAAATTATTCTTAAAAAAGCAGGATACATTTTATCAGCGCCAACGGAGAGAGATTTATTGCTATTATAAACAGAGAAAGATTCATTTAGGCTGATACAAAGAAAAGAGAAGGAGCTGATGTTATTATTGATTCTTGGGCAATCGAACGGTCTCCTACTCAAAGAGGTGCTGGAAGAGGAGTTAGATGCATTATTCACGGAATAAGCAATAACTCGAAGAAAACATACGATCTTAACCAGTCAAAAATTTCAGTCTTGACAAATTATTAAAAACCTCTTGCAACTTTCAAATATGTAAAATACTTGACCTCTATTTGATCTTCATTTAAATATTTAGAAATGACTGTAATCTAAAATTATATAAAGCTCGCTACCACGCAGAGTAATTACATTTTTATTGAACAACATACCAAAATGTTCATTCCACTCCCAAAATTTTTGTTTAATGATCGCAACAATATTAATTGTTATTATCGTACTGCTTAATGACCAAAATAAATATTTTCTACGTTAATTCAATAATACCATTACCATACAATCGATTAATAGTCAGCACGCGTTCTTATTTCGGCGCCGCCAATCCAAACAAAATTTCTAAGACTTTGGCTACGTTTGTAAGACATCTAGTAAGTGCTGAGCTAATGGTCAGCAAAATATTCAGTCAATTAGATTTCCATCATGAAGCAACTGACAATGTAGTACTTGACTTTTCTCCATCTTCTTCTAGACATACGCATAGCTATTTGATGCTCATTGGAGAAGGCGTATCAATATTTTGACCAGAAAATGCGATCACTTAAAATTCCAAATATGATTGCAGTCAAAACGAAGCTCGCTTTCGTGGTCAAACTTCGTATGCATAGGAAAAAGAACTCAAGGAAATGATAAAGAAGGTATTTTTAAGACGTCGATGTGAATATCAAAAAGGTCATAATGTGCTGTCATTTTTACGATATACACGTAATTCGGAGCTATCTGGGATACACGATCGGACTACCGTATATCGGAATGCGAACAGAATGATAGAGCGATTTGAATCGTCAAAAAAAAATATACATATGCCGACTGCCTAAATTCTTAAGTGCTTTACAATACGTCATACATCATAATCATGTTAGACGATGATTTAATTAAATCATAAATATATTTTTGAATCGATTTATTTCTTTTTCGGTTTTTTTTCTTATTATTTTTCAAAGTGAAATTTACAAGTCATGAATCTATGAAATACAATCATTGCCCATGGGTCTGTCGTCGGATATTTTCGTATAGGAAAGAAAATAAAATAATTTCTTTTGAGTGGCTCTTATTAATGTTCCGTAAGATTGAACTAAAGGTACCTAACTCCATTGTACGTATGAAGCAGATTTATTTTTAGATAGTTTAGTGAAAAGAAAAAAATGCCTTACAGTCAGAAATTCAGTCAGTGGTATGCGGAATTATTTACAAGAAAAAAAAATAATTAAATCGATTTTGATAATTTTTTTTTTTTCAAGTTGTCTGATTTATTGTTTGTCTTGACTTTCTCGATGTGCTAATACTCTGCTCGAGTAGGTACTTCAACGATTGACGTTTTGCCATTTTAGTTTCGTATAATTTTTTTAGCGGATTTCATTTGGAATTTAATTTTGTATCTATTCCTATCAATCTATCTGATTCAACCGGATTTATTATAGAAGAAAAATATAACAGAACTACGATTGCGGATAAACCCTAATCATGTGACACTCAAGATGGAATAGCGGCCTTTGAATAATTTTTATATCGTAAACTAGAACTGTTGCAAAAGTGTTATATTTTAAATTTCAATAGCTCTAGTAGTTTCCAAGAAAATGTGATTATTGTGAAGTTATAATAATATTTTATTTTGTATGATAGTGGGTAGAAGGAGTGGAGGAACTTGGCCCAATCACGAACTTGACATTAATTTTTTTACAAAAATATTTTGTGCAAAATTTGAACGTTCTAGTTCGAAGCGTTTTCAAGGTAGTGGGTGTATGTTCAGACGAAGACCCAGTTTTTCAGGTTTCTGGGTGACAATATTAATCTGGCTAATTTTGTTATGAGCCTTATTATTTTTTAGGGTTACAAAATACTTTTTAGCAAACTTTTAATGCTCGCAGATTTCATGAAGAATATGAAACTCACTCGGGGCTTATTTAGTTCTAGCAGACTCTGTCCGATTTCTATTTAATTCGCTAAATCAAAATTTTTTTCTTCATTTTTTATATGTGGTATGATTAAGTATCACTGCGTAAAAAGACTTTTTCATGTACCTAATAGTTCAATGTGGAGATATGAGTCTATATAGCACGATTATCGAGGTCTCGCAAATTTAAACGCATACTCATTGTGATAGTTTTGCATGCTTTGTCTTCGATTTTAACATTGAAAAACAAGTACTAAGAAAGGTGATTTCTTGTTAGATACAGGGGCAGCACTACCAGTTTTGGCACCCGGAGAAGAGTTAAGGATTGGAGCCCCTACGTTCATAAAATGTGTATCTAGACTGCGTGATTTGATTAATAGGTTTACTTGACGCCAAAATGTATCTATTAAACTAGATAGAACCGCAAATGTATTTTCGGTCTTTCAGGCATGATCCTACCAATAGTTTCTCATCCCCTTGTTGGATGGTCTAGCATTAAATTTCTATCTAAAATAGATCTTTCACTATAATCAACAAAATAACATTTTCTCGTAATTCCAGACAGGGGCTAGAGGAATAAACAACTCCTGGCAACAAGTAAATGCCGATGATCAGGATCGCGCCTTGAGAAAGAGAACTGATTCTGTCTTGTGGTTCTATAGGTGGTATTAACGGGAAATTGATCGAATTGACTGGACACATTCCAAGATCTATGAAATTAATTTTTGACTCAAATATATTATACTATTTTTGTTATTTTTATTTTAGTGACACATAGCACAGCTAAATTATTTATAAGGCCTAAATTATCGAAAGAAAAGATTTTCGGATTCTACACTGTTACGCTTTATTATTCGAGACCTTTACCAAACTCAATTTCAATTCGAAATGCACTGTGAAAACATTCAGCATGCCTAAATTATCATTTACCAGCTGTATTTCGTACATATCAAATTTAGCCTAATTAACACATAAGATCCAAAATATTGATCATAACGATCTCTCATAATTAGGGCTATAATGATGAAGAATGTACTAGAGCAGCCCATTTCAAATAAGTTTTTAAATGCTAGAAAGAAGAAGAACAGCTCTGGCTTATATCAAATCCTTGAAACATAATTTAATGGCCCAGCTATGAAAGATGGCTTGCAAATGACTCCAATACAAGATTAAGAATTCTTTTGCTTTTTTTTGGGGCCTTCCTTCCAAAATTGTATTTCCCATTAGCTATTCAATTTATCTCTTAAAATTTCACAGATGAGTGAGTGACTCTTCTTAATTAGGAAATTACTACGTGTCACCTTTCTACTAACGACGAGCTAAGTTACTAATTAGTCAATTAATACTTAGGGCAGCTTTGTATCACTAGTATAAGTCCTTTACCAGTACGATGTATTTTATTTCTGATAAACCCATTAAGTTGCTTAACAAAAATACACCACAAAAAAGTTAAGGATATTAAATGGACGAGTAACTCCTTCTCTTCAACTACCTCTCATATATATTCTATCTCATAAGAAATTTGTGATTTGTATAACGCATCACTAAGCAACGACGCGTTTCCTAAATAGCAAAGTTTCGACTGTAACACCGATTAAAAAAATTAGTAAAACCAAAAAGGCAGAAGAGTTCAGACCAATAAATAAATTACCGATTTATGAGAAGATCTTACAATTAATAGTCAAAGAACAGCTGACGGACTATTTAGAGCAGAACAATTTACTCTCAGAACACCAATCAGGGTTCCAGAAATCGTACTCATGTGAAACTGAAATAAAAACACTAATAATTGAATGGAACCCATATCTAGGTAACAAAAATATTATTGTCGCTATTTTTCTAGATCTGAAATGGACATTTGAAACAGTAAGTAGGAGATTATTGTTGAAAAAACTGTGGCAGCATGGAGTAAGCGGGATGGCTTATAAATGGTTTGAGTGGTATTTAGTTGATAGGATACAGTACGTTGAATATAACAATGCTACATCCCCAGATTTGGCAAATAATAACTGAGTACCCCAAGGATCAGTGTTGGGACCAATAGTATTTATTTTATATTTAAAGGATATCGTAAATTATTTAGGAGATAAATGCTGAATTTAATCATTTCCAGATGATATTGTGCTCTACCTAGTCCTGCCATAAGTTCTGTCACATAATTTCTCACATTGGCAACAACTTTATTTTATGAGTGACATTTCAATATCGGCCAGTTTTATAAACGTCATAATGTTGTTGACAGTTGATGGTCATTTAAAGTGTGTTCGTTAACGTGTGAAGATGGAATGGGGTGTAATAGAAAACCGAACTGCAGTGATTGCACTACATAAGTGTGGAAAATCCGCGAGTGAAATTTTCAAGTTGTTGTGCCCGTTAAAAATAACGCAAAGATTTGTGTATCGTGCGATCCAGAGATATAACGCGATCCAGACTATTGAAGATCGACCTCGTTCTGGACGTCCGCGTGATGTACGTTCTTCTGCTGCCATCAAAGCGGTCGAGAGTCGAATTCGTCGAAATCCGCTTCGTAAACAACGAATCATGGCTCGAGAGATGAACATCTCCACCCGAAGTATGTCTCGCATCATAAAATCTGACCTCGGGATGAGTGCCTTTCGACGATTAACGGGACATTTGCTGACTGAGCAGTTGAAGCAAATTAGGAGCACCAGATCGAAAGAGCTCCTTCGGCGGTACGGCAACAACAAACATCGAGAAATTTTATTTACCGATGAAAAAATTTTTACGGTGGAGGAACATTTCAACCGCCAAAATGATAAGGTGTATGCCCACAGCTCCATAGAAGCCCGAGAAGTTGCCACTAGGGTACAGCGAGGACATCATCCAGCATCAGTCATGGTATGGTGGGTTGTCAGCTACGAAGGGGTCACCGAGCTTCATTTTTGCGAAAAAGGCGTAAAAACTGCAGCGAAAAATTATCAAACGGACATCCTGGAGGGATGTGTGAAGCCGCTGAACTCTACGCTATTCAACAATCGACATTGGGTTTTCCAGCAAGATTCTGCGCCAGCCCACAAAGCTCGAACCACACAAGCGTGGTTGGAAACCAATATTCCACAGTTTATAAGGGCGACGGAATGGCCTTCTGGGAGCCCAGATTTGAATCCCCTGGACTACAAACTGTGGGCGGAGTTAGAGTCCATGGTGTGCACGAGACGACACCCAAATATCGAGAGCCTTAAGCGATCTTTGACAGAAGCAGTAGCTAATTTTCCGCTAGAAACAGTGCGTACTGCTATCGATGACTGGCCCAACAGATTAAAGAGCTGTGTTAAGGCTAAAGGCGGCCACTTTGAATAATTTGTTGCTTATTTTACTTCCATTAGTATGCCAAAATAAAATATATTTTCCTTTGTCAAAAACTCTTTTTCATTTATACAAAAATTGCCCATATACGTGTGACAGAACTTATGGCACGACTAGGTATATTGTTAGCGATAGGTCAAGTGGAATAGAAAGAAAATAAATGAAGTATTGCATATGATTGAGACGTGGCTTTGCAGAAATAAATTAAAAATTAATAACAAAATGTATGATAGTCCGACTTGAAAGGGCAAATTTAAATATTGAAGTTATGCCAAGAGATAGTGATATCATAGAAAGAGTTAGTGATATAAAATATTTAGTCGTTATTATAGAAGACACTTCGGTTTAACAAATATAGGTAACATATTATTAAAAAGGTGGGAAGAAAATGTATGGCTCCAGTGTATCAGCATATACTAGAGTAATAACACATAAAACAATCGCAGAGCCACACTTTGAATATTGTTGCAGAGTATTAATTAAGTTAAATAAAACTGATGTAGAAGCACTGTATAAAGCCAAAAGTTGGGGGATGCGTATTATATTGCAACGTAGCCGATATATAGCAATTAGGGATATGTTGGAAGCACTAAACTCTATGAGCATGCAAGAACGGTAAAATTACAATTTAAACATATTTATTTATAAAATAGTTAAAAGGATTTATCCAAAATTATTGTCAAGTAAAATAAAATATCTATGTGATTCTCATAACTACCAAACAAGATATTTCAAAGATATAGTTATCGAATTTAGATCGAGTAATAAATCACAAAAAGATATATGTTATGAGGGCATTCAAATATATAACGAGCTTCTACTAGATATTAGAAACGTTGGAAATGTAAATAGTTTTAAACATAAATTAAGAGTATATGATAAAAATATAAGTTAATATATAAGTTAATGTAAGTTAGATTGTATAAGCTAAGTATTGTATAAATATGAGTGTTTGTTATGAAACTTTAAATGTAAATAAAGTAAAATTGATCATGATAATGAAAACCTTAACCAAACTATTTTCAATAAATTAGTTATAATAAGCATATTGCAAACTGCTAACCAGAGAGATATATAACATACTTATTGTTTATTTCAAATTAATTCGAAAAAAAAACTTGAATCACATATTTTGCATTTTGCCCTCTCCAATTACCTTCTATACAAATGCCTGACTTCATGAGTTTAATAATCATATATGAAACTAAAAGCATTTTAAACTTGATTTAAATCATCAATTGAAAAAAATTTTTCACATCCCAACTTGTTCCAAGAATAATGTTCCATTGGGAGTATAAATTGAAACCTACTGTTTCTCAACAGATGGCGCTAGCAGTAAATGCTGTTTAGAAACGTCATGTGGTAAAATTAGACATCTGTCAACAGCTCCCCATCATTAGATTTGTGAAGTTTGATCGGCGTCATATACTTTTTTGTGCGCGGATATGTCGTAGTTTGAGCCGAATAACCGTGATTTGCGGGAACTTTTGCTTTTTAATTTCACTTCAAAAAAATCTGCGGCTAAGGCGCGTCGAATGATTGCTGAAACTTGTGGTGAGGGTGCTATTAGTGAAAGAACGTATCGTCAGTAGTATCAATGCTTCAAGAGCGGTATTTTGACGGCATTGGAAGAGAGATAATTGTTGTGGTATATCATATGCTGTTGATACCGAGTGAAACTATCACGGGAGAGATGACTATCGAATACAATTGATGCGTCTAAGCTGAGCATTGAAGGAGAAACTGCCACATTGGACACAGAAACACGACAAATTGATTTTGCTGCACGACAACGCTCGGCCACATTTTGCTTAGATTATGAAAACCTGGAAATACTGAAATGCGACATACTACCCCACTCGCTATATTCTCCAGACATTACCTCTTCTGACTACCAATTATTCCGATCGATGACGCATGGCCTGGCTGAGCAGCACTTCCATTCATATGAAGAAACCATTGGGTCGATTCGTGAATCGGCTCAAAAGAAGATCAGTGTCTTCGAGATATGGGAAAAAAGTTGAGGCACAATAAGGACCCAAATTTAAAAAAAAACGCTAGTTTTCAATTTGTACTCCCAAGATATAGTGGCGCTGCGCCCGATTTGTTGGAAGATATTTTTCAAGTAACAGTAGGACTTTCCAGTTTAATTTAATAAATTTTAAAAAACGATTTCTTTCATATTTTTATATAACTGCACTTTATATTGCAACAGTCGCGTGGCTTCCATTGATGCAATGGATGCATTGCTTTCCTTACATTTTGCATTCTATTAAGTCTTGAAATACTAAACTGAAATCAAAAAGAATATGTAAATTTATTCAAAAATTTCTAAAAAAAAAGCGCGCATTATTTTCGTTAAACGTTGTAAATAACATTTACTTGCACAGGACAGCTTTTTTTAACGCTCTTTCTAAACAAAAGCCTTTGGATGGAAGTCGAAAGCCTGCTATTGAGAACACTCGGTAAGATTTAATTTGAAAAATGCATACACAACACTGCCGGCCAGTCTGTGGCAAAATGTTCGCGCCCGCCAATCGCAAGTTCGCCTTCTATGAGAAGGGGAGATGCGTTGAGGTAATTGCTTCCACCCAGTGTTTTTAGTCGCAAGCTCGTTCCTTCGATTAAAGTATTGCCAGTATTGAAATTTTGGTACTGACCGAAAATAGATCAGGAAGAAAAAGACAGATTTGCCAATATTGCCTAACATTTTCGTACTTTCGACTTTTACAAATCGGGCAACATCTTTCCGTCCTTATTTTTTTTTGTTATTTAATAAATTAAACTAAAGTTAATATTAGTTGCAAAAACATTTTTGAAGCTTGTATTTAATAAAGAAATTGAAGATTTTAACAAAACAATATGACACAATTAGATTTGATCGTATTTTATCCCTAATAAATATAAGCGATTGACATGTCCATTTATTTATGAATTCAAACGTTTATTTATTAATATTGTCTTCAGGTTGTATTATTTGTATTAAAATTTATTCAATCGCTTTTAGCTTAGCTGTCAATAATTTACAATTTATAGTGTGACTGTGGTGCTATTGTTTTTTTTTGCTGGTGCATGTGATTTTTCTGAAATGCATATTTTGGCTTAACATGGTGGATCACTGCTGCATTATTGATAACCTTTTCGAGATAGTTTTTGGATCCCGATTTTTCGCGGAAACAAAAAAGTATTATTATTATTTCCAAAACCTGTTTAATTGACAACATCCAGCACAATGAAATGCACTCAGCATTTTGCTAGTAAAATTTATGAAGAGACGGCACCTGTTGCCGATTGTTAAACCAAACAAAACCAATTTTTTTTGCCATATCCATTATTTTCTATTGACATAAATATTTGGCGAGTCACCGAATTTCGTGACTTAAAGAAATTACATTCAGCTGTAGACAGACATGGCCCAAAAAAGCGTGGATCATTTGAAATCAGTACTTTTGTGTTCTAAATTTGGTTCAGGTCCCAGAACTGAAGTATTTGTTAAGTAACCGACATGCATTAGTAATCTTATAAAAATTATTAAAATTTTAATTGATATTGTGTACCTATGCCAAGAAGAGACATTCCTTAGTCACAATAAAAATATAACTTCTTCAAATAGGCGAAATTATATTGAACTAGTAAATTTGTTAGCTAAATACCATACAGTAATTGTAATTGCTTCCCTTAGCTATAATATCACGTCACGCCACTGTATTGCAAGTGCTATAAGGAGTGGGAAAGTTAATTGTTTTTTTTTATTAAGTTATTGCAATGGATAAGTAACTTATTAGGCTTAATATCTTGTTTAAAAATTCTATGTTTTTCGAGAAATTTTTGAATTCTACAATTATGTCATTTTTATGGGAGATGGTAGAAGGGCTGGAGAAAACTTAAGACTTAGGAGGATTTGTAAAAAAAACTAAACCTAAGAAAATAAGATAAATAAGATTGGCCCAATCATGCGACACGCTCAATCAAACTGAAAAGAGTTGACTGTACTAGAAAATATGTCATCTCAAATTCTTTAAAATACTGTTCAGTGATATTTGTATCGAAGGTGGTAGAAGGTATAGTATGATTCCACTGATCACTATTGTTATAACTATGCTCTGTACCAATTTTTGAAGGTGATAGCTTTCATATTTGTGAACAAAAATTACTTTCGTTAAAAAAAAAATATATAAGAGATTTGCACGAAGAAGGATAATAACATTTTCAACATTTGTTGCATTGTGACAGTAAAAAAAGTTACCTTGTCTAGTTTTTGAGAAAATCGATGTAACACATTTCCGAAAATTATATAGCAGAAGCCATAAAGAGTTAGCGGATCAGAATAAAAAAAAAATTACAGTGATTTTATTGACATTAACATCCTTTTATCTAATTTTCATTTCAATTACTTTCCAAATTTCGCGAAATTTTCATGGAAGGTGATAGAAAGATTGTGAAGGTGGAATGTAGCTCATGCACGTAGAATTTTCTTTTCTGCTAAAAATGAAGTAAAAAAAAATCAGCTCAAATTGCTCAAAGCGTTCAGGAATTTTTTAGTAGATAGATAAGACGTATGGTCAGTCGGGCTCGAGGATTTTGGGTAACAACAAACATTTGTGTACCCTAAGCGATTCTGTATGAGCCCTATCTCCAATAATAATATACGTTCAGATTTCATCTAGAGTATAATGATTGCGTTTTAATGCAGATCCAAAAGGCAACAAGTCAATGAAATAAATACTACTAAAAAAATAAATTCATTCATTATTACGAAAAAGATTTTAAAATTATTTAATCAGGAAATTAACCTGATTCACCAAATATATAAACAAATTGACATTCCAAAAATAGTTAAAAACTTAATGAAAATATTTAATTAATTTAAGCTATATGTGGGTGTAATTTATATACTGTTTAAATAAAAACCACTGCACAATTTATTTTATCATTTAGCAATCATAAATCCTAAATGTACATTTCTTAAACTGAACGAAACATAAAAATTTAAACAAACAGATAAAAAAAAAACGCAAAGACAAATATGTACATGATGTAGTAACGTGCTGTATCCATGCAGCGCTATCGCCTTAACCAGACCCAAAACGCCATAAAACCCTCGAAAACTTAATGTTTTCGTTGACGCCAGCACAATTTCTCATTAGTCTCTAAGACTGTACTGAAACGAAGAAATCAAAATTGTTTACATTTCGTGTTGATTTATTTTTTTAATGATAAAGTTTGCAAGTGGACCATGTATACAACGTAACAAACCACGAAGCCATAACAGACGCCCGATTATTTGTGGACATTAATTTCCAATATTTTATTGGTATTTTCGATAAATATATGCGATATTTTCTCAATATTTTTTCCACACATATGTAGCTATAACAGAAACGGTTAAGCAAAATTATATGACATTTTTATTTGTTTTATGATTGTTCGTTGGTTGCATTTCCTATTCTCGGAGTTTGTTTATAGAACAAGTGCAATTTTATACGTTTCTAAGCATGCATGATAGGCATAGAAATCTGTTTCGTTCCAAATCATAAATAACAGGTACAGTAAAATTTTTAGATAAGGTAGAAAACTTGGAAATGTTTGGCTTAGCGCACCTTCAAGTCAGTTTTTTGTTTTTCTCTCGAACTAATGCACGCAACATTCGAATGATTAAAAAGTAAATATACGATCAGATATGTTTGTATGCTTTTTCAACCGACTGCGCCATGCACTTCGACTTTATGCAGTCGAGTAAAAATGATTATTGAAAAAAAAAAATCATTGAATTATCCGCTGTATGAATTGGGATTGTTTCACCAATAAACAAGTACATGAGGTTACTACCAAGTTTAGATGGCGCAGTCGGCTTAACATGGTTGGTTTCTATTCTTCGAATTTGGCGAATCAAGATTTTTTGAACCAAAACTAACTTAGTAGTGAAACTTTGTCTTTTACTTAGAGTTACTTCGTGCAAGTCAATAACTAGATACTCAAATAAAGTCCGGCTGAAAAGTCGAAATCGAAACCTTCCAAATCCAGCATGGAAGTTTACCATTCCTGGCGTGACAAACAATTTTGGCGAAGCCGTTGGAAACCTTAACTTTTTCTTTCGAATATCCTTAAATAAAAACCTTGGTGAGGGAACTGTTTTAATAGCAATCGATTGTGATTGGTTTTGAAGTTATAAACACTTTCGTGTATGAAGCTTAAAAAAAAAAATAATATAAAAGAGCGAATTTTACAAAGCAAAAATTTTGTTATATTTGTTATAAGTGTAGGAAGTGTGAATTTTTTTTCCATAACTATTTTTGGTCCCTTTCCACGGCTAGAAAGTTTTCATTAAGAATATTGAGTTCTGAAAGAAGTATTCTTTCTACTGAAAAGGTTTGATTTTAAATTCTTTGCATGTAAATGATATTTTTTCGACCCTCTTTTTTTATTAGTATAAGGATTGATTTGTTGTGAGCCGGAAAAAGGAAAAATTTACAGGAATATGGATTTTTTTTTTGTTCAAGTCAAGAATGGCTTTTTTTCAGCAAATCTATCACTACTACAACTAATTTGAGCTATTCGCAGAATTTTTCGAATCGAAATTACTTCAGCAACGCCTTTTCGGTATATACGGCCGGTTAATAATCTTAATCTTTCTTCACAATTCAGTTTTAAATAAACTGCCAACAAGTCGGGCGAAACTTTATTATTTTTGGGACAAGGTGCGGCCGCATGGAAAGTCAATATGCAGGTTGGTGTGGTTTGGGAGACTAAGTGAAAGAGAATTCTTGGGCAGGGCTGTTATTAATTTAACAATATTTTATTCGTTTATGCAAGTTTGGGTTTTTATGAGGGGAGCGGGAGGGGTGATAGTAAAGGTGGGTGGATGTTAATAGCTTCTTAATTGATTGCTTGAATCAAGACCAATATTCTCTGTATAGAATGTGTTTCATAAACGAAGCTGCATAGAATTTTCATAAAATTCGGTGTATTCTACATTCACGAAATCGAACATTTGTATGGGAGGGGGTAAAGCGGGTAAGGGAATCGTGAAATTTGTGATGCAATTTTATTTCATTTCTCTTGTAAGGTGCTCACACAAAATTTAAATTTCGTAGCTTTTAATTTGTTTGTTATTACTTGATTTAATGAAATTGGTCGAAATCATACTTTTGTATGGGAGGTGGTAGAAGGGCATGCGTTATTTCAAAACTTTTGAGACAATTTTGTTTCAACTATTTTCAGAAGTTCTTACGCAAAATTTTAAATTGATAGCTTTTAATATTTAGGGGATAATTGATTTCTTGAAAATGGTTGATAAAATAATTTTGTATGGGAGGGGGTAGAAGTTTTAAAGGTATTCAACCAGTTAATATTTCATATATTTGAGGATTTTTTTTAAATAAATTTTGCAAATTTTCAAATTTCATTCAAAAATTTTCAGTTTATATGTTTTTTTCAATGCACATGAAACACATTGTGCACGTTAGACCGGGGGGGGGTCGGTTTATAGCAATTGTGAAAGAAATTATTTTTTTTTCTATGTATATCAAATAGATGTATCCAAATGCAAAATTTAAATATTGTATCTTTCTCCACAGCCCTAAAAAAATTACTCAAAATTTTGGACATTTCTGCTTACCACCTCCTTCCCCTTACACTTCCTAACTCAAAATTTTTACCAAAATTAATAATTATTTAGTTCTACAATCTAACAAATTTTCAATTTAAGATCTGTGCTCAATTTTGAGATATAACGATTTATAATTTTGAAAGGTGCCCCATTTTTAAAATGCTTCCAATTTCCCCCACTACTATTATTTCCACAGGTTATATTTTTTTCGTATTTTGCTAGTATAGATTAATATATGTTTCAAGTTGCAATTACATAGCTTAAGAGATAGTTGAGATATTCATTTTTAAGTGTTTTTCTTTAAAACCCCCTGACGTGAACAATCCACTGGGCAATTGATGTGTTGGAAGCCAATGAGTTAAAGTGGATAGGACCAAAGCTTCTACCCGAAGAGAAAAATCTTCATAATGTGAATGGATGGTGAGGCCGACCTTGTAATGCGATTGTCCAGAATGAGAACTTCCTAATCCGGAAATCCTGATATTTGTTTTCTGGCGAGAAAGGCGTAACATTTGAACAGCAGATTCTGTGATGAAAGAGACCTGCGACCCGGGATCAATTAATGCGCGTAATCGCAAATTTCACGATTACACGTATCAAAACTGGAGACAATTTTGAATGCGACTGTGGCTAATAGTGTTTGATGTTGATGTTGATGCTGAACGTGGAGGGCATGCACCTGTGGGCTTTCCGGCGCTGCATCCATACTACTCACGAAGCTCGAAGTGGACTGATGGTAGTCACCCAAATTATGATCACCGCGATGCTCCACCGAAGTTGTGGTTGGAGGATTCATTGTTGCGTGGAAGGTTGTCTGGTTTCGGTTAGTGGTCGAAGTGATGATATCAGAAGATGAGGGCGCGGATTGATGGCTCGCCTCAAAATGTAGAAGAGTATGATGTCTCTTAGTGCAATGCAAACACGTTTGTTTACTCGGGCATTGTCGAGTTCCATGACTTTCCGACAGGGAATTGAAGCATAGTCTCTTCTCCTTGACGAAGGAATATCGAGTTTTCCCGTCAAATTCTCGAAACACCGGGCATTGTCGAATAGAATGCGATCCTTTACACTTTACGCACATTGGTTGGGAGGAAGCCGCATGAAAAACGTGAGCGTTTCGTTGGGGATTAGTGTTCCGGACGTTGTGTGCAGGTGACCGAGAATTTGAACTGTCCAACGCTTCGAAATCGTCCTTCGAGGAATGTCGTGAACGCTTCCAAAGTCGGCAAATCGGAAGACGCGCTTAGAGTCTGCTCCCATAATTCGTGGGTTTCCTTCGACAGTCGCTGCACCATGTGGAAAATAAGAATTGGATCCCATGACTGCACATTAATTCCCAGATTCTGCAAGCCAGCTAGGTTCTCGTTCAGGATACTTAAAATCATACGTAAGCCTTGAGCAGAGTCTGGAATTGTATGGGGGCCAGAGAAAATCCTTTGCAAATGCGCAGTCACCAAGGCTCGTTTATTGTGATATCGGTTTTGCAGCTCCCACTTGCAGTAATTAACCTCTTTCTAAGCTGATTCTGGTGAAGCTATATGCTGCCTTAATGGTCCCAAGATATGAATTTTTTATGATATGTAATTTCGAAGATATAATCATTTGAAAAAAACAATTCGGCCGACAATTTGTTTTTAGCCCCCCCCCCCTTTCCGGGCGCCAATGGATTAAAAAATTAAATTATTTTTTTAGTTTGTCCCACAACCCTATCTATATCTCTGCTGATTTTCAGCTTCCTATCTGCATTCCTGGTGGAAATATTAGCAAGTGTAGTTTTCGACTTTTCGCCTCCCCCTTCCACCTAACACCCCCCAAAATGTAGAAAATAGAGCTCACTTACCCAATCAAAAATCTCCCCAAAAATGAACATTCTACCTTTAACGGTCTCGGAGATATGAGTCCATATGTACGGCGGACGGCGTACGGCGGACGGCGTACGGCGGACGGCGTACGGCGGGACAGATTTTTTTTTTTTTTGCATTTTTAGGCTAATTTAGTCATGAAACGCGAAAAAACAAAATTTCAGGGTAGCAAATTTTTTTTTTTTTTTTCTGTATCGATCACAATACTTTATTATTAGAATAATAAAGTAAAACTGCACAGACTTTATCTTGCGGACTTTTTTTTTCTGCAGCCGGTGGTGAAAAATGTTAGCTTAAATATATTTTCATTTTATTTCTCTCCAACTTTTTTGAAGTTTTTTCTAAAACAACCAAATCAATGACAAATACATAAATAATCAAAGATAAATCCCGGCTACAAAAATTACTCAACGTACTCATTCGAGAATGATATTCATCGTTTATTTGACACTTCCAGGCATATGTTTCTGATGGACAGACAACACTTTATGTCTGTTTCCGAATGTTTTGATAAAATTTTATAAGCGCTGTCATAGTTTATCTATAAAATGTTTTCCAGATCACGATGGCCAGATTTAAGTTATTCCGACGCATATTGAGGAAAACTCGAATGATTTCAAAATTTCATTTTTTTTTTCATAATGAACGAAAAAAACACCAAGTTTATTGATTGTACAGCTGCAGTTTTAAATAATACGCTAGAACAACAAGTACGTATACACTTTGCTCAGAACTCGTGCAGAGTATTTTTTTGAGGCCGAAAATAGAACACATTCGATTACTCTGCCGGTGTGAAAAGCTAAGCTAAAATTGGTGCAGCTGATCGCGCGGATGATCGCAGTTTTCGTAATCGACTAAGTGCATTAGATTATGTTGAAGCATGGTATATTGAAAAAAAAGAAACTACTTTGCAGTCATACATACATATATTATGATAAAAATTACTTACTTCCTGTAATTTGAGGTGTTTTATTCCAATTTCCACTTAGCATAGCGGTTTTAGCGACGTAATAGGTGGAATTAAATCAACTCGCATTGCATAAAAATAATAAATTAAAACTATAAACAAACTAAGTACATGTTTCATAATAATAATTTAAGAAAAAGTATTGCTAACATTAAGTGTTAGATATACATATATAGAACATATGACGATTTAATCGATCATGAAAATGTTTTGTAATGTAACTTCACATATCGCATTGCAATTGGTTATTTAACTGAATTAAGTAATTGATTGAGTTTCGATATCTCTCTCAAATTTATTAATTTAGACCAATTTCAATTTCTGTTTAATCGACAGTGAACGATGATGAATGAGTTCGATGCTCACACTTTTTAGTTTGCCATGTTATGAAATAATAATAGGGAACTTTGGTAATCGTGAAAATTTTCGATATCCGGGTTTTGATGGATTTACGTGTTTTGAGGTCCCAGTAGTCCGTCCGTCCATGATTTTTTTTAAGTGACCGGAAATAGAGGGGTTTCCCTTTTGTATTGAAGCACAGCTCCAGTGAGGTGGGTAGAATTTTGATTTTTGCGTATTAAGGGGATAGAGATGGAAGTAGTTAGGAATATTTTTCAAAAATTGCTGAATGTTGTAGTCTTTCGGGAATACTGAGATGGGCAGCGAGTTCCAGCGACGTTTCCAAATGAATCACGAAATTTTAACAGTGTGACCGAAGATAGGTTAAAGAGAATACTTATTAGCGCGTGAAGCAGCTTGAGTATTACGGGGTAATGCCATGTTGGTAAGAGATTAGAGATTTCGTCCGAATAATCTCTATTGTAGTAACAGTACAAAAGAGTAAAAAAGCTTACAATTCGTCTATGCCCAAGTACATCGAGGATGAAGAGAGGTCCGAACCTCCCACAAGCTTAACGGCCCAATACTGGATACTATCCAAATAGGAGAGAGAAGTTCTAGCAGCTTCCGTACTTGGGAATTAATTTCAAGACTTGATCTAATATAGGCCCTATAAATTATCAATAATCCAGAAGCGGTGAAGAAGTTCTTGCTGCGTCTTAGGTAACTCAAACACTTAGATGCTTCCTTGGTGATGTTAAATAAATGATCGTTCCAAGGTAAGTTATCAATGATTTGGGTACCTAACATCTTAAAATTTGACAATGTTTGGCCTCCGAAAGTATTTGGATGTGATGTCTATCTGTGTGTGAGTGTCTCGACAATAACTCGAGTAAACCTCAACCGAAAAGGATGTGAGTCGTCGCAAATATCCAAAACCTCTTCGTACAGAACTTTTTGATTTTGGACCTGATTGCTAACTAGAAACGAAAATTATAAGCACATAACCTTTTAATCTAGGGTGTAGCCTAGCGGGTAGCGTGTTGGTATTGTAATGCGGAGGTCGTGAGTTCAAATCCCGGTCGGCGCAATATATAATTCCAGCACATTGCCTGCTTGGATATACCTTGGTCACCTCAATCTACGAAAATGAAAAATTCGTAGAAAGAGGGTTGTGCGAAGGGCTAACAACCCTTCCACAATAAGTAATGAAAAAAAAAAATGTTAAGGAACCTGAATGTCAGGAGGCCAAGGTCCGATTGGGCTGTAGCGCCATTGTAGAAGAGGACCTTTTAATCACAAAAAATCTATTTATAAGCGGATCGAAAAATGTTGGACAAGGGCGGATTGATAATGACGTGTAAAAATGAAGAAAGGAAAATTTCTTCGGCCAAAATTTATTTTATTTTTCAACATAGTCTCCTTTTAGCTCGATATACTTAGTCCAGCGTTTTTCCAATTTTCGGATCCCTTCAAAATAATAAAATTTCTCTTACCCTTCAAAATATGCGTTGGTTTCATTGATGACGTCACTATTCGTGGTGAATCGCTTTCCAGCAAGCCATTTTTTCAACTCGGGAAACAAGAAAAAGTCACACGGGGCAAAATCTGGAGAATACGGTGGGTGAGGAAGCAATTCGTAGCGTAATTCTAATAATTTTGCCACTGCAACAGCAGACGTGTGAGCTGGAGCGTTGTCGTGATGAAACAGCACTTTTTTCTTCGCCAAATGCGGCAGTTTTTCCTTGATTGCAGCATTCAGTCGATCCAATAAATGAGTAAAATATGCTCCCATTATTGTTTTTATTTTCACCAAGTAGTCGGTGAAAATTATTCCTTTGGAATCCCGAAAAACTGTCGCCATAACCTTTCCAGCCGATGGAACGGTTTTGCCTTCTTCGGTGCGCTTGAACCAGCTTACATTCATTGTTTTCACTGTTGTTTGGTTTCTGCAGTGTAGTGGTGGATCCATGTTTTGTTAACGGTTATGAATCGATGAAGAAATTCATTTGGATCACGTTGAAACAGTTGCAAATTGGTGTGCAAAGTTGCCACACGATTCCGTTTTTAGTCGATTGTGAGCAAACGCGGCACCCATCTTACGGATAGCTTCCGCATGTCCAAATGATTTATCAAAATATTCCAAATACTTTCATATGAGATGCTTACTGCCTTAACTACCTCACGCACTTTCACTCGATGATTTCCTAGCACGAGATCATGGATTTTGTCGATCATTTCTGGCATGGTGGCCTCATTTGGACGACCTGGACTTTGTATGGTCTCTGTGCTCGTACGACCACGCTTGAATTCTGAAAACTACTTGTAAATCATTGCAATCAATGGTGCAGAGTCCCCGTAATGTTTATTTAATTTTTCTTTGGTTACTTTAGCTGTTTTCCCTTTTAAAAAGTTATGTTTAATCAACACACGAAATTCGTTTGTATCCATTTTTGAAATTTCTTAAAAGTTGACTTGCTTAGACAGCAGTTTCACGAAAACTGAAAAAGGTATCAGGCTAAACCTTTGCAGGTAATCTATTCAAGGATGGAGCAGGTAAAAAAAATACCAAATTCCTTACCTACCCGTCCTTCGTTATTTTTACACGTCATTATCAATCCGCCCTCGTATAACAAAATTGTAAAACACACAAAAAAAATTTTTGTCACTCAAACGGTTTTCCGCTATAACTGCCGATATACATATTGTTACAGATCTGGCAACCCCGCAATTCGATCTCTCTCGAATAGCCAAGAATTATGTAGAACAGTATCTCCCAATATGTAAAAAGCCATAATTAAAGATCTAGAACTTTCCAGTATAGTTGAGACATTCACCCGACGACATGCACGACGGAAGGTTCGAGACTAGAGGGAAAAATGTATAACAGCACGATGCTTTCAGTCGGGAACCAGTCATTTTGATAATCGAGACGCGAGCCAGTACAAGCGATAGGAAAAGTACGCGGCGGTAGTGCCATATAGTGCGAATTAAGTTAAAGTGCGACTAAATAAATTATCACTTATTTTTAAACAAATTGTGTTTTACTTGAAATCCCGGCGAACCCCTAGCTCGCAACAATATATAGGGTGTTTTTTTAGAGGCGGAGAACTTTAAGTTGAAATAAAACACAGAAAAATGTTTTAATATCCATGAAATTAGCTTTATTTGAAAAATAATTTTATAGCATTAATGTTTAAATATGATTTTGGGCATGTACCCGCCGTTGCTGGTGCGTACATGGCGTAATCTGAAAGTCCAATTTTCACACACTCTTTGCATTAAATCAGGCTGTATTTCGGCAATAACGCATCGAATGTTGTTTTACAAGGGCCATAATAGCTTCGATAAACCTATCGGCGTAGACATGAGATTTTACACATCCCCAGAGAAAAAAATTTAATGGCGATTTGAGGTGGCTAGATAACAGGTCCATTTCGTGAAATTAATCGCTCATCAAATGTTTCTTTTAGTAAATTGATTGTATTGCACTGTGTGGCATGTGGCGCCATCCTGTTGAAACCACACGTTTGCGACATTAATAATTGAGGCTCGAAAAAGTTAGTAATCATGTCTCTCTACCGCTCTCCGTTGACTGTAACTTTCTAACCACCATCATTTTTAAAGACCTATGGACCAATGATTCCAGCGAGCCATAAGGCGCACCAAACGGTGACTTTTTCTGGATGTAATGATGTTTCAACAATGGCTTGTGGATTATCATCGCTTACAATATTTTTGCAGTTTGATAAAGATCACAGCATAAACTTAAACGTCACATTTAATAAAGCATAACATCGTGAAATCAGAAAATCTTTCCTTCAAATTTTGGGTTTATTGAACGCGAATTCGTCGCATTTTGAATCGAATGAAAAAACATCCTGAACGAATTTTGTAGATGGTCCCGATATTTTCATATCTCTTCACCTTTTTTTCAATTCTCGATTTTTTGCAATTAATGGGAATTGCTGCTTTATTTGATAGAACTCGGCATTCATGTCATTTAGTAAATAAGTAAGTTCTTCGAGGCTGTAATACCTAGTGTGATATTTATAAGATGTCATGAAACCTAATTGCAGCGTGCAAATGTAAAGAGCGAGCCGTTTGGATATGATATTACTCTCAGGAACAGTTAAAACAATTAAAAATTATCAGAGCTTTTAACTTGATTTTCAGTAAGAATATTGGAACCTATTTGATTAATTAGATCACTCACATTAGTTTTCGTAATTATCTAAATTTACCAAATCCCGTCCCGAAGTTCGTGTAGTTTATTCCAAGCTTCCCTTAAGAATATTTGAAACAGCGCATTGAAAATGAATTGAAAAAGACGAATGAATTTTTTTGATCGGGCCTAATACTTGGGCTATGATTTTCAGTGCATATAAGCTCAGCTTACTACCGACTAGCTTTCAGAACTCAGAACGGAAAGGATTCAATCTGCCTCAGTGGTGATAATAGTGTCAGTCTAAGAACTTAAGCATCAACCCAAGTAAGACTGAAATAGTACCATTTACGCGAAGAAGGAAAATTCACATAACACCTCCTTCTATAAATGGAACACCAATACTTTATTCAGATGAGATCAAATATCTAGGTGTGATACTTGATAACAAAGGCGTTTTGGGCCTAGAAAAGCTCGTTCGGCAGAAAATGGAGATTACAGACCAAGATGATCTACTGATGCTACGGAGCAATCATCCTCCCAATAGTCACATATGAATCAACAGCCTAGTAGACTAAAATATTACATCAAAAATCAGAGCTTACTCTACAAAAAAATTCAAAGGCTTGCCTGTCTTAGTATCATTTATCGGACATTATGCTGACAATATTCATTTCTGAAACCCCCTTGAAAGTTATAATCAGAGAGCGCAAGGACTGGCAATCCATGCTACCTAAAATGGAAAAGGAGTCAACCATCTGGTATCCAGATGGCTCGCGCACCTCGGCGGGAAGAGGTCCTAACTTTCTGGTTTCGAAACCACTCGGTAAAGAAGACACAATCTTCTAGGCCGAACTAATTGCAATGGAGCTATGTATCCAAGAAAATATTAGGTGAGCTCTATTTATATCTTATCGGATAGTCAGGTAGTTCTCAAAGCTCTAGCATCTAACAAACACGGATCGAGACTAGTTTGGGACTGCCTTCGAAATCTAATCATCCTGGGAAAAAGGAACAAAGTATCCTTAATATGGATTCCATGACAGAAACGGATTGAGTGAAACGAAGACTAATATCGGCTTGGAAAAAATTGCGCAGAAACAAATTTTATTAGACCAGAGCCATTCTGCGGAAAACCCAGAAGGTATTCCAATCCAATACTGAGAAAGTGAATTGATCAAGAGCACAGAATCTACTGCGATAGACTTCCAGGTTTATCTCAGAAAAATAATACTACCACTAAAAAACATAACAGGACTACGATTGCACATAAGGCCCAATCATGCGATACTCTAGATGGCAGAGCAATTTTTTTGATTTTAAGAAATTTTGTCCATAGGAGTGGTAGAAGGGGTGACGGCATTGAACTATTTTTTTCACATCATGCTAGAGTTGCTATTACATAATTTATTGAAAATTTAAGCTTTAAAATTGTTAATGGGTACTGCGAAAAATAGTGTATTTTAAGATTTGTGTTTGTATGGGAGGTGGTAGAAGGAGTACTCTTAATAAATTATTCAAAAATAACTATAAACATAATTCAATTGACACGTTTGAAATTGCAGATCAGTAGCATTCATATATTACTTTTGAAGAAAATCAACTTTTTGTAAAGTTATGAAATTGTGTCACTTTGTATGGAAGAAGGCAGAAGCTAATCATCTAATTATTATTATTTTTTTTTTCATTTTGCTAATAAATCAGACGATTTCGAAAGTTTTGAGCGACAAAAATATATCTATACTCTTGGCGACTCTGGGTGAGCAGTATTTCTTGGCGTTGCAAACTTTAGAGCAAACTAATAATACTCTTAGATTTCATCTACAGTATAAAACAAAGTGAAGAATATTCTAAAATTCGGCAAGAGTGATATTAGCTATCTGATCGGCCTTATGACGGGCCACAGTGGAGTAAGCAATCACCTTAAAAATATAAGTCTGATTGAAACAGACATCTGCCGACTCTGTCTTGAAGACTCAGAAACGAAAGAAAAACAATCTATGTCGCTGCGAAGCAGTAGCAGCGAAAAGACAACATCGTCTAGGAAAAGGTTTCCTTACAACCGATAAACTAATCAACAATGCTCCTTCAAACATATTTGGATTTGCCAAAACTATCGAGTTGTGGTAGGGTAAAGAGGCAATAAACGCTCAATAGTTCCAGATGGGCGCAATGTTCTCACTTGTTCTCTATCACCCGAAATTCCAAAGAGCTCGATTCAAATTCGTTAAGAAATTTTGTTCAAAAATTAGTTTTATCAGGAATTTTGAATTAAAACAGAACGTAACGTCATTTAATTTAGGTTGCTGTTCCAAACTGTTTAACATAGTTTGATTAAACATAATTTAAAAAAAAATACGTAAGATCGTATAAACAGCATTTCCAAAAAAAAGGTCCAAAAATTAAAAAAAAGTTAAGAAATCGAAATTTAGAATACAAACCGGATCAAATTTTCTATTTAAATTTCAAAACAAAAAATATACCTAATCTACCAATTACTCAAAAATACTTGTGAATCTAGGCAAATTATCTGATAAGAATCAATTTCTAAAATACAAAAAAAATCTTTAAATTTAAGTAACTCAATCCCACTAAGATTTTGTGTAACAGTTACTTGCTATCATTTTTTTTTTTGTAAATAACGTCTAAAAGTCCACACAGTCTTTAAGATCAGATAAGTTTTATAGTTTCTCTTTTAAAATATATATTTTATACGATGACAGTTTTTTTTTCGCGTCGTCTTTTGATTTTATCCAGTTTCTCTCGTTCACAAATTTAAATGAAATGACCAGTAAACCAGAAATTTACCTGACAATTTAAAAGTTAAGACATCCGAAGACTGATTGAAGCCCAAAAGTGCATCGATCTTTCCGTTCAGAAAAAAAAACACTCATACGCGTTTGTAAGTGATAAAAAAAGATTGAAACCGGATTTTCAAAATATCGAAGATTTATATATATCGAAATGAAAATAAATAGTTGTCAGGTTATTTATTGTGCATATTGAGAGAGCTTTTTCATAGGTAGTAGCGCATTCATAGGTTCATTATGTTAAAATATGCACAGATCGTATTCCAGAGCATCGTTGAGTTATTGAGTTCGCTGAGCTTTTATTATCAAAAAAAAAATATCCCAGTTGGAAGATAGGTAAATTGATTTAATGATATTAGATTTTAATTGTAATAAAAAATATGCATAAAGGAAGTTCGGAATAAAAAAACAACTTTAATCTCAAAATTTATAACCCCTAATTAAAATATGATTATGGTCAAAAGTTTTTATTTTTAATAGCTCTAACTTTGTGTTAAAGTGTTTTGATCCTAAAGAAAATATGTCGATTTGGACCTACTCTACAATACAACCAAAAAGCAATTTCTCTTGAAAAATAAATGTATTCCAATAGCCATACACCATACTGAAGAAACACTCATAAGGTTAAAATTACTTAAGGGGGTCGTCCCATGTGACTGGTTCAAAGAATCGATTTTCTTTTGGATAAATTGCATCCAATGATAGTGTAGAATATGTGGGCGAAGTGATTTTCCGATATTTGAAGCCGTTCGGAAGTTACAGATCAGAACAGACCAAGTGCTTGGTGCGCACGCTTGAAACGCGTTTTTCGCAAAATGATAGTTTTTAAATCGGAAGACACGATATCTCGAAATCTATCAAACGAATTCCTTTGAAATTTGGTGTACTTATTCAGTACTCATATGGAAACAAACTAGAGTAATTGTGATTCATCAAGCCGTTTATTTCTGTCATGTTGAAGAAGTCGTGAAAAAAAACACCAAAATTGACGAAAGAGTCAAAAACTACACTTGCCAATATCTACACTACGAGTGCAGATAGGAAGCTGAAAATCATCATAGATGTAGAGAGGGTTGTGGGACAAACTCTAAAAATAATTTAATTTGTTTACCCATTGGCGTCCAAAAAGGAGAGGGGTTAAAACTAATTGTCGGCCGAATTATTTTTTTTTTCAAATGATTATATCGTCGAAATTCAATCAATCAAATTCCTGTTAAGACCCCCTATAGGGGCATAGGACAGAAACAACTCTCTTCCACAAGGCGCGATCCTGAGCATCGGCTTTAAGCTGTTGCCAGGACTTGTTTATTCCTCTGGCCTCCTGCTCAACTGCTCGCTTCCATGTGTTACATGGTCGACCAACCCGACGTCTTCCTTGAGGGTTATAATCCAGAGCCTGTTTTGCGATGTTTTGCTCTGGTTTCCTCAAAGTATGACCGATCCACTGCCACTTCCGCCGTTGAATGTGAATACCTATTTTAGTTCCAAAGTTCGTCGTTGGAGATCACTTCTGGCCAGAATATTCCTAAAATGCGTCGGAGGCATTGGTTCACGAAAGTCTGTAGTTTCTTGGTAAGTCGAACGGTCACTTTCCACGTAGTACAACCATATAACAACAAATAACTCGCAGCTTCATGCGAAGGGAGATCTTTCTTATCCTCTACAAAAGGGAAAGGATACCGAAGGTCTGACGAGCTTTATTTAGCCGAGCCTCAACATCCTTTTCGGCTCCGCCGTTCATGCTGACAATGCTTCCGAGATAGCAAAAATCTTACACCTCTTTCACATCCTGTCCGTTAAGAACAATCGGTGTGCTTGCGTTCGAACCCATGTGCATGTACTTGGCTTTACGCACATTTATTTTCAATCCCGCCTCTTTGCATTTAGAATGCAATGAGCGAACATTTGACTCTAAGTCCGAACGGTTATGTGCGTGCAAGCAAACACACGTCATCAGCATAATCAAGGTGACTTAAGATGTTAAATAGTCTCCATTGAAGACCTTTACCTTCCCCTCCTTCGAGTGCAGCTTTCAAGATGTCATTTATTACCACCAGAAACAGGGCTGGTGATTATATGCAGCCTTGTCTGATACCCGTTCGCAGAGGGAAGCTCTCGGACAGCTCTCCTCTATGCAAGATATGACACCTTGCATCTTCGTAGGATTCTTTAATCATAGCTATGACCTTATCTGGAATACCTCTCCTACGCAAAGCATTCCATATATAATATCGCTTAACGCCGTCGAACGCCTTCTCGAAGTCCACAAACATGAGATGTAGTGGCGAACCCATTTCGGCTGACTGCTCTAATATTATCCGTAGGTTATTTGTGTGGTCGGTACAAGACGACCCTTTACGGAATCTAGCCTGATAAGCTTCGAGAGTGCTCTTGACGACATCACTAATCCTATTGAGAGTTACCTTATCCATAATTTTTGATACGGCAGTAAGTAGACATATACCACGCCAATTGCCACAATCCCGAAGGTCGCCCTTCTTCAGAATTTTCACAATGACGCCCTCCTTCCATTCAGTCGGATATCTCCCGTCATTCCACACCTCAGTAAAGAGTTGGAGGAGTATATCGGCTGTTATATCCGGGTCCGCTTTGAGGAGTTCGGTTGGTAGTCCGTCTATACCTGGAGCTTTCCTTCGTCGAAATTACTTTCCATAAAAATTCATATTTTGAGACCATTAAGGTGGCATACATATCCAATAGAATCAACTTAGAGAGAGACTAAGTATTATAAGGGGGAGGGTCAGGGAGGTCAAGGATGTAGTGGAGCTATTGATCGTATCCGCAATTAGGTGTTGAATTGACAACAGCCCTGCCCAAGAACTCCTTTTCACTTAGTCTTTCCTAACCATTCTAACCTGCATATTGACTTTATATGCATTTTCAACTTGTCCCAAGAATAATAAAGTTGCGACTTGTTGGCTGTTTATTTAACATACCATTGAAAAGCGCTGGCTACATGCTTTTTGATTCAAAATTTCATTTATTCTACATAAAACGAAATCAACAAACAAAAAACATCAAGTAAACAAGCTGTTCTAGCACTTTGTGAAACAACATTTTTCAATAGTGTAAAAAAACTAAATTTGAATGTAGGGGAACTCGGGGCATAATGGGATACCGGAGCGGAATGAAGTTCGGAGTTTATCGGTGTCAACGAGGTGCTGCTAGCGAGCGACAATAAGTATAACTAGACCAACCTAGCACTACTCAACTACGGCAACCATATTAGTCTAGTATTCTTGAGTGTTTGTGCGTGAACTTTTCATTCTGTATTATTTTGCTGCTGTATTGAAACTTCTGATGATTTTGTAACCACGGTGAGGTATACATACTTGTGTACATTACAACTATAGTGGATACATGCTTGAAGTACGTTTAATTGTCTTTAGTTTCGTGAAGTTAAACGTTAATTTACGTATCTTTCTCGATACGCCTTACCTCCCTAAACCGAAACGTGTCCCTGTGGCGGAATGGGGAAGTACTCCATTCTAACTGTAAATGTTTATGTTGCGGTGATTTTTACTCCAAATGAGTTGCCACGTGCCTGGAACAGAACGGGGCAAATGACATATTTTTCTATTTTTTAAAACAAAAATACTGTTATTTTGTTTTTTACAATATTATTGTAATATTATGATTATTATATTATAATGTGTTTATAAAAAAATTTGCTGCTCCCTTACTTAACCTTTTTGTGTTTTTAAAGCATATTTTCAATTTAGTACCCCGTTCTGCCCCAGGTTCCCCTATATATTTTTTTTTATTTTCAAAAGCCATAACATAACAATGCCATAACATAACAATGCCATAATAATATGGAGAACTAGATCTAAACAGCTCAATTTCCTTTTTTTGCAGATGCGGATTATGCTCAATTTATGCGCTTAATTCTTATGGATGTAAACGCTCAAATGGCTATTGGTACGGCAACACAAATTTATATACCTAAGTGTCCGGTGCTTACACAACTTTACATATCGTAGCGGACAAATTTATGACAAAATTTAAAAAAAAATCGCCAAATTAAGATATAAGTAAATTTTGAGAAAATATTACTTAAAACTTTTGAATCGAGAAAATTATTACTGAGTAGAAACCCATTTAGTGGCGGGATTCACACTTACGTTGAGATACAATTTTCGGCGTAAGTAGTCATAGAAATTGTTGAAACTTTTCAATTTCTGTAGTACTTGAACTGAATGGTGTATCGCGAAGAATATGCATAAGCTCGTCGCTGCTACGTAATTCGTTTTCTTTGCTTACGTTTACGCGACTCGTGCATTAATTCATCTTAAGATTTTGGAGCCATAGCTCAGTTACAAACGAAGACGAAAATACTAGGCGGCCACAATTCATTAGCAGTCAAAAGTCTTGGTATCGACTTCGATCGGCAAGTGAAAAAGAAATGCAACTAGGTAGAAAATCCGGCCAGTAATTTCAAAGTTTCCATACTGAATGGAATCTGAGGAGCCCAATGACACTAGTTCTGCGTGCCTGGTATTGCACAATCGAATAGTAATGTTTTGGTTAAATACTATACATACTGTCTATATAGATTTAAACACAAGTACAAGAGAAATAGACACACAGATGACACCCAGTTAACGTACGTCGCGTCACGTAGCACTTACTGTGATGATAACCCTTAGTTTACTATACATGCTACATATATGTATATACACAAGTCTCGTATTTTTTACATTTGGGTTGATTGACATTTTTGTGCCTATTGCTTGGTTCAGATTATGGGCGCCTGTTAGAAAGATAGACTCAGGGTAGCAAATTTTGCGATGCACAAAATGTTTGGTGGAATCGAGCCAGTAGACATATCCATGTCGAAATGGACTTAAATTCTTCTAAATATATAAATAGTCCTTTTTTTATGGACATTGCTTAAATTTATGTAAAACAATCAGATGTCCATAGAATCGCATGACATCCCTAGCAACGGTTGCTTCTATCTCTTTTCATTTTGTGTAACTACCTCACTTTATTTGTTGGGAACAGTACAACAACGGTTACTTCCTCCACATAGAAAGTTGTAAAAGTTAGCTCTTTGCATTTTTTTGGCAGGTCTCAACATTATTATGACGTTAAATCATCACAGTTATCAACGCGCAAATATGAAATTTACTTTTCTAGTTTTCACTGTTAACAAAGACAAGGGACTTCCTGAAAAGGGTTCTTGATCGAAATTTTGTCAGCAGGCGGAACCCAGACATTTCTATGATTCAAGAAAAAGTTTTAATTAAGGTTGCAGCACCTTGATCTTAATACCGACAACTTAAGTTTACTCAAAAAAAACTTTTCATTTTCAACAAACTCATTATCTTAGAGAATTCCAGAACTTAGACAATTGTGTAATTTGGTACATATCCTTTAAAAATAATTGCAGTGGAATCGTGAAATTTTGTTTAAATTTCCCCCTATTTATTTACTTGGAAAAGCAGGTATTATGAAATTTGGTGCAAAAGCTGTTGCTAAATATTTTGAAGAAGTCCTTTATCAAATACTTATATCGATACACCCCCTCTAGGTTAACCTATAATTTATGTTAGCAAAAATTAAAAAAAAAGATGAACAAATTTGCATTTACAGAGCACTTCCTCTGCTATTGCTGATACCTCCGAACAGTTCGAAGATAAACTCTCAGAGAGTACTTCTTCACCGAGATGAAAGACCACGTCTTTTGCAACAATGAAGCTCATTAGTTTCACAGGTAGAGTATGCTGGCTAAGTGATATGTAGGTTTACATGGTATTAATACGGAGGCGGACAGAGGGCTTACGTGCATTGGTGTCCAATCCCTTCACAAACCTAACCTAGCCTAACTTATTCAAAAATGTGGGAACAAAAATATATGTATACGGTGGAACTACTCTATAAAGAATCAACAAGAGTCGACGTAAAATTCCATTTGGATATATCTGGGTTTCCTCAATCTGCGAACATGAAAATTCGTAGATAGAGGATTATGCAAAGGGCTAACAACCCTTTCACAATAAGAAAAAAAAGGTTAAGGAACCTGAAGGTCAGGAGGCCAAGACCCGATTTGGGCTGTAGTGCTGTTGAAGAAAAGGAGAAAGGACCGAACAACTAAGGGAATTTTCGGTATATTTCTTTAACGAGAAACTTTTGATAAATGTTTTAAAGGGAAAGGGCTAAATGTTTTAAAGGGAAGGGGCTTATACAAAAGTAATCAAAACAAAGGAGTGCTCCAAACAAAAACCAAAAACAAGAAATGCATTTTGAAACAAAATAATATTTCATGTTTAGCACATTCTAAATTCTAGACTAGAACCAAAATTAATGTGATTATTTCAAAACATTAAATTCGCAGGGAGTACAGAAACAATAACTTCTTCTTTAATACACAGACAAAGCGTAATATCGATGATGCATTATCCTATGAGATCAATTTTTGGCATGGCTCATTGATGATGCATTGGCCACCAACGTGTTAATAAAAGAAAACACGTTTTATTTTTAATTTAAAAACTATCTGGGATAAAATTGGCTCTGAAAAAAAAATTTGAAAGCACCAATATTTTGACATAAAAATTGTAAAAGGTGATAACAACTTTTACAATTTTTATGTCAAAATATTGGTGCTTTCAACAGCGTTTCCTTCCTGCGGAGTTTCATCGCATTGATCTGGAATTGTTAGTTGGAAAGGTATTACTAATTTTTGACCGAAATAATGGCAGTAGTTAAATAAATATTTAATATAATATTAAATAAATCGTTAGAATGAATGAAATTAATTTTTGATAGCAGCGAGTAATAAACTCCAAAAGTTCGTTACAAAGAAGCATTTTATTTCATACAATTTCCCCTAGTCAAGCATTGACCCTAGGTTTCACCGATCCACGATGTTTTCAAAAAGAAAATAAATTATTTATTCAGAAAGGTAACGCATTATTACAATACGATCCTTTCCAATAATATTTGTTTTATAATTTATCTCAATTAATTTAATCGCTTTCTCTGCATTATTAGAACGATCTTCAGTCCAAAGGGATCGACCGTTGTTCTGAAATTGGTGTCGATTTTATGATTATATAGGACCGGTCTAACATTTTGGTAAATCTCTGAATTCTAGAAAAACTCTCTTTTCAATAAAAGCCGAAAATGTGTTATAAATGGTCCGGCCTGTCAAAATAGATCTCCGTAATTACTTACTATTCGACATTATTTACCTTTATTTATCTTCGATCGGCGCCCCTATTTAAGATTTTTATCTTCTTTAACTTTCTTTTCATGACGATTAGAAAAACACTGGAATTTCAGTTATTTACATACATACGAAGTTATAATGATTTTATGAGATTATTTTGAATTTTAATTTGAACTCATCGATTTCGTAGTTCGTTAAAGATTTTTAGGTCGTCCTAAAAGAGCCACTAAGTTAATTTGGCTTACATTCTAATTAATATTCAATGAATAGATTAGTATGATACTACGTCGAATACAACATAACTGAACAATAAATTTTTAAGTTAAAAAACACAATTTCTCAGCTTAAATTTACATTTTAATTGATAGTTAACGTTTCGGCTGAGCTAAAAAACGAAAATTCATCGAAGTTTAATCGTACACGATCATTTGTTGTAAATCAAAATGCTATATTTAAAATAGCTAAGTAAAACACTGATTTGACACGTCTTAGGGAAAGGTATTGACAGAGAATTAGAAAACCGGCTTTGATTTAAAGGTTCGAGACGAATTTCAAGTCAGCATAATCACCTGATTAGTATTCCGTGTAGTATTCAGTCATGAATTGAGTTTCATTGGCGAATGTAAATTATGCTTGATAGCAAGTGTATTGAACCTACTACTCGTATCTACCTGGTATACTACTGTCTCCAGGAATAAATAGATTCCACCAGACCAGAGTTGTTATTCTTGAAGGCGATCCGTAGAGAATTATAATTTCTTTGATATTTCGTGATTTGGTTTTCATCACTTTCAGCATAGTTTCAATCACGATCATCTTCTGGCAATATAAACGAAATGTGAGAAAATCACTTTGCAATTCGCAAAGATGATCAGATATATCGAAGGAAATATTGCAGTGATTATCACTGGTCATCGCACATGCATCGAAAGTGATAAAGTTGAAAAGATTTACTGTCCTCAGCGTCAAGATTATGATGGTCATCTGGGAGAAACGATCGTGTTGTAAATGGACACCTGAACTCCCGGTCTTGATGGACATTACAAAGATGGGGATCAAATTATAAGAATGCGGAAGATTTGTGTGCGACATGCGACAGACGATACCCCTGTAAGCACGATATCAGATTTTTTTTTATATATAGCTAAATATACGCATTCCATTACGAAGCCACTCGAAGGCTCTGATCTTCAAGTAGTATTTAATTTTTTTCCGTTCATTTTTTTTACTTTTAATCTTAAGATCAGGGAAACATTTTTACTCTGTACACTATGGGAACGAAAAAGTTGGTTAGAAATTTTGATATCGGTAACGTCGTCTTTTTGGGATGATTTTTCTCAGCATGCACGTACTAAAGATTCTATTTCTTTTGGTTAGTTTTTTTTTTCGTATACGATATAGTGGGTCACAATTTAACTGTGTAATCGTTTTATTCGATTGTTCTGGCGGTGAGAATTTCTTTTAAGTGTGAAAATTAATGAAAATTGCTCATAAGAACTTGAAATTTTTGATGGAAGTTGGAAGATGGTAATTAACTAGAAACGGAAATTACAGGTCTTTTTCGATACACTTTTTTTTTAATTCACCGGGAGAATGTATCTTCTTTATGTTATTCTTTTTTTCACTTTTTTCTTGAGATGGAAATTGGTTACGGATGAAATTTGGAATCCTATTTTGGATATGTGATAGTTTTGAAATGAATGAAGTTGAATCAAAGTTAAGCTTCAGTATAGAGTCGGGTCAATAGAATGGATAAGATGATGCGTGGAAATGAGGTTGAAATTTAAAAAGTTTATTGTTTTGGTAGTTAATTGAACGTTTTGTGGATGATGCCGGATTGAATATGGATCGTTTATTTTTGTTCAGTTTATAGAATAATGTGCATTGTTCTTCTATAATGGATTTTTGGTTAGTTTTGGCACTTAAAAAGTATAAATATCCATATCAGGGTTTTGTACAGTTTAAATCACTGCGAAAACTGGAATTATTGCGCCAATTTGATATATTGGAGGTTAATGGACTTAGAATTGCGTGGAGATATGAAGCTAGCAGGATGAATTTACGGTCAGGTGATAATTAAACGCATAAGGAAGCTCTAAGTCTCACGAAAATAAAAATTAATAACCAAAAAATTTGAAGTCAGAGAGAAACATTTTAAAAACGCGATTGCACGTAAAACCTAATTATGCGAGAGGATTAGGAGATGACAATAAATTTTTAGTTATCGAGTCCATTATTATGAAAATTTCCAGGCAACATTAAAGTACTCTTCAGGACTGCAACCCTATCAGTTAGGTTAGGTTAGTGGTGGGGTTGGACACCAATGTACGTAGGCTAAAAGTGGCCCTGGTGTATCTCTCCATATTTGTACTATGTGAACCTACATATGATTAAGCCAGCCTGCTCTACCGGTGAAACTAATGAGCTTCATCGGTTCAAGTGACCGGAAATCATTCAGCTCGGCGTATTCTCCAGGAATTTGTCTTCGTATTGTTCGGAGGTACGGGTAATGTCAGACGAAATGCTCTACTGTCTCAAAATGTCATTGATTGTAAGGCGAAGCGTTCGAACGTATTTTCGATGGACACAGTGGCCTTTACTAGTGTCCGTAAGGAGATTCTGTCGAGTATCAATATTTTTAGTGATTTTCCTCTATCAAACCCATCCCATAGCGTCTTCGTTCTGTTAGACGAGTCACTTTGTAACCATTTGACATTTTTCCCTATCAGCATTTTGGACACTTTACAAGGACTTCCGAGCTCAGAATCTTTACTATCTATTGATACTCGAACACTGCAGCTTTTTTATGTAAATGTGATAGTGATATAATAATACAGTACATGCATGAGTATATCTGGACCACCTCTATCTGCGAAAATGAAATCTTGCGGACAGAGGATTATGCGAAGGACTAAAAATTCTTCCACAATAACAAAAAAAAATTTTTTTTTTTTTTGTGTTACCGGAACTAGAGGGGTTGCCCTTTTGTACTGAAACACAGCTCCGGTGAGGGGGGAAGGATATTGGTTTTTGGGAATTAAGGGGATAAAGACGGAAGTGGCTATGAATATTTCCTTTAAATTGCTGAATGTTGTAGTCATGCGGGAACACCGAGATGGGCAGCGAGTTCCATATTTGAACAGTCTGGTTTAAAAACGAATCACGAAATTTGACAATACGACCGAAGATGGGGTTGAGAGAATACTTATGAGCGCGTGAAGCAGCTCTAGTATTACGGGGTAAGGGCATACATGAGGGCAAGAGATTAGAGATTTCGTCCGAACAATCTCCATTGTAGTAGCGATACAAAAGGGTTAGGGAGCTTACAGTTCGTCTATGCTCGAGTGAATCGAGCGAAGAGGTGATGTCAAAATCTTCTGTAATTTTAATAGTCCGAGACTGGATACTATCCAGATAGGAGAGAGAAGTTTAAGGAATCTGAAGGTCAGGAGGCCAAAACGTTTTGGGCTGTTATTTCATTGAGAAATGAAGGAATAGTAATAGAACTCGTAGTTTAGTTCCAATTACTGAATGAGTACCTGTTCAATATCGATCCAGTACCGATACAGTACCACAAAGAGCTAACCATCGTATCTATTGCCGAATAAAAACCTATTAAGTATCACACCAATAGAGGTATAGTTCCGCATGCATGACAATGGGCGGTGCAAATGTAGATTTTATTATTATAATTAAGTATTCTCTCCTAATTCAACACTATTCAGATCTCATACTCTACTGTTTTCGTAAGGAACGCAGTAGTGCAGATGACCACGAGTCAAGTAATACTTGGTTTTTATATTTTTTTATTACTGAAGCAATCCTGCAGAAGATCGATTGTCAAAATATTTTTTTAAAAAAAATATTCAAAATTGATAAGTTATGACAAAAAGAAATCTTGCACTTAAATTTGAAACTTCCAACTATTCCTGAACAATAAATGACCCCCAAAACCGAATGAAAGAAGGTGATATCTCTCGGAATCATACAAGATTTTAGATAAATTTTGGAATTATTCCTCGAAGCCTAAGGTTTGAAAAATTTCAAAAATGCATTCAAGTACTACATATGATAAGTACATATGTGCAAAATAGATTTATCAGCTCGGATTATGAGTACTCGATCAGTATTCAGTCAGTTCTGATACCACCGATCGTTAAGCTAGTGCTGGTTCTTCTACTTCTTCTTCTTGAGCACTTCATCCCAAATTGGGCCTTGGTCTGCTGACCTTCAGATGCCTTAATATTTAATTGTTATTTGCAAAGGGTTTTTAGCCATTCGCACAATCTCCAAATTTTCAGTTTTGCAGATTCCGGTGGCCAATATATACGCAAGTAGTGTGCTGAAATTATACGTCGACCGGAATTTGAACTCCCGATCTTCACATAATACACCAACACGCCACCCACTAGACTACATTCTAGAGCCTGATTACACAAGCCTTACTAACGAATCCATCCTAAGCAGGCATATGACGAAACGCACAAAGAGTAGTAGCCGCTCATTCGATACATTGGTAACCCCAACGTAATCAACGCGATCACAGCTTCATCTCGGTAGCGCGCATCACAATTCACTCATGCAGCAACTATGCTTTGCTCATTAACGCGGTACAACAACATAGTAGTGATATCTACTTTCGTTAATTTTCGGTACCAATAACTATTCGTTACTTTTAGAAAAGTATTCGTTACATTTATTTCGTTACTTTGAAATATGGCATGGTACGGCGTTAGGCACAAGTATAGGTTTCTCGAGCACTAGTGTGATGTAAGGAAATCAAGCAACCAAACGTTACTTTGGGCTTAAGCAACTTGTGTGCATTTTGTGTTTTATGTGAGTTAGCTACAAGTACTCGAGTAACGAAACGTTTTGAACGTTTAGTCACTTTTTCGCGTGTCTTATACCTTTCTTGTGAGCCCTTTTGTTACATAAGTATCGAATATGCGTTAGTATTCGTTGGTAACGAGTACTCGTGTAACGAATAATTACTTTTTAGACATCCCTACTACAAAGCAACACGCACGTCGAGCTGCCTACTATGTGAATTGGATTGAGAACCGACGGCAGATGGTCTTTTAATAAAAATTTAAAATAAAGTAGGCGATAAAACTGAGCCATGAGGGACGATTGAGCTTAAGAGAATCGGAGAAGAAAAATTCCTAACCCTTCACGATAATATTTAAACAACATTTCCAATCAATAGAAATTTTCCAACATGATTGTAAAAATTCCAAAAACCATGCACAAAAAATAAGAAATAATATAAAAGCTTTAAACGATTTCTCCATAAAAAGGCAAAACCTGAAACACGCACGTGCCATAAGCATCCTTTCATCACTACATTTCAATGCAATAGGCATTCAATTCATTCAGTAAATAAGAAAAAATAATTAAAACTATACAATCCATTCAATAGTCGTATCACGCTTGACTAAAACTCCAGTGAATGTTGTCACCGACAACTATATGTATAATTAATTTGTAAAAAAAATTACCTAGAATTTCATCTCAGATTGCAGCCAATCCCTAACATTAATCAACTATATCTACCTAGTGGCAAACATCAATTAACCACCAACAAAATGCGGTCAATTCTATGTATACGCTAGTCTAAACGGTTTAGTGATTTCATTACAGACTTCATAGTACACTTAAGTCGTAGATATTCACTATGAGAATATCTAATGCGATTCCAATATAAATTTACTATCGAAGAGTATCTGGTATCTTATATTTTATTAACAACCGGTCAGACAAATATAAAATAGCGCGAACGGTGCACGATTTTCTCGCGCTTAATAGATAGATGAAGAAGTGCGTTATATGAGAAGTGTTGCAATCTTCCAACTAGCATAATCACTTAGGAATGCAGTTAAAGACTTTGAATTAATTTTAAAAATCTTTATACATACATTAAGATTTTCTAGACGAGCCTTGATCGGTAGTTTTCTTAGGTATATGAAAATGATCTTTACTATACACTTCATTCAGCAGTATGCGATCGCTCTAGTGATCAATAGTTAGTTTGATCGTATAGGTCGATTCGATAACATTTAAGGTATAGTAATTAGTTTGATCTTGCGAGTCGATTCGATTTTAGCAGTTCTAGTTTGCAGTTCTTTGCGGCATAATCATTATTCGACACGATCACTTAGATCTATTCGACAGGATCAGTATTAGTAGTTTAATTTTGCAAATCTATATCTATCTATTGGTTGTTTATAGATCTTTTTACAAGGATTTTGTTGTTTTTCAATTGATCTTAAATCAATCCGATACGATCACTAAGATCAATTCGATCAGATATTAGTAGTTTGATCTCGACAGGATCATTATTTGTACATTACAGTTTATTCTTACAAATCAATTCGGCACATATTGTCTAGATCAATTCGGTCAGATCATTATTACCACTTTTATCTTCCACATCAATTCGATCGATTCGTCACGATCATTACCTACTAGAGTTTTTCTAGATAATAAATAGATAATTTCCGACTTCCGAAAACTGTATAGCCAACTCGAGGACAAGCTTTAGTATAGCTTATCGCAATCGTCTGAGCCTAACAATAGTACAAAAGTGTGAATTCGACGCTGAGTAGCTCAACTTATAACAAGATTTTGCGCAATTTCCGCTTCGCTATGGATTGTATGAGGCTAATTTTTTGCAGCATTCTCTTTTTTTTACAAGAAAACATTTTCAATACTGCTGACGATTGCCATAGTACACGTACTTAAACTATTTAAAATGGAACTATATTTTTTGACTTATTGCCACCTCATAAATAATTGCAGATAATTTTACTGGCCCGAACAATAAACGTGGTGAACTATATAGCATTTAAGACCATATACTTAGTGGATTTTCTGCGGGCTGAAATGAGATTAGAAAGTAAACCAAAACGATTTTATACCAGGTCAAAAAATCTATGTGAAATTAATCAGTTGCTGAATATTAGGTAATCAAAAAAAAAATTATGTTTCATTATGGATGATTGAAAATGTCACCGAAGAAACTACATAAATACTAAAGCAAAATTTAGTTTGGATTTTTTTAGAGATTTGGCTTTCGTTTGGAAATGCCTCTAAGCATTCGTTTTGATTTTTGGATTATACGGCGCTTGAATTTCATTAATTATGGATATTACAAAATCGTATGATTTTATCATCAAATATATTTACAGATAAATTTAAATTTATACAGAAATTTGGATAAGCATATCATTATCTCCAACATTATAGGTGCACCTGTAAGCTGGAAACTAGATTTCGGATCTTAACCAGTCATATATATAGATGTTCGAATAAGTCATATGGGTAATTTACGAGTCCTGGAATATTTTTCTCTGAAATGCTCAGCTCGAAGAACCCTTACACGAAAACAAGAAAAGACGACAATGGCAGAGATCTCGATTCCTACAGAAGGAGATAAACTATGAAATATCTCAACTGCAAAATAAAAACTGGAATACAGTGTCAGAGGGTTTAAGGAAAGGCTCAACAAAAATCTGGAAAATCAACAAAGTCTTGAAAAATTGAAGAAGAAGTAAATCTTATCTCAAGCTCAACAATAAAAATAGTTATGCTGACAGTGAAAAAGCAGAATTACTTGCGGATCAATTCCATTCCTCTCATGGCATCGTAGGCTCTAATTCCACCCACGACTAATTCACTAATGATGTCAATGATCAAATTAATAATTTGCTTTCGGGTCTCTTACCAAAATTCGAGACTAACCAGCTTTGTAAACCTATTGACATTAAAAATAGAGCAGAATTATGATTTTGGGCGTAAAGCCTAACCATATGATACTCTAGATGAAATGTGGAAGAGTCATTTCAAATTCTTTTGAATAGTGAATAGTGACATTTGTATGGAAGGTGGTAAAAGCAGAGTGTGATGGCTTGTAATTTTTGTACATGATGTGGCGGCTTATACTGCATCGCTACTAACCGACTAAGCCGTGGGGTCTAGATAGCTCAGTGGCCAGTACGGTCGCTTTGCAACTCGAAATCCCCGGATTCTAATCTCACTACCTACACGGTATTCCCCTAGCGTCTAAGGCAGGGCCTGCTTACAAAAGCCTTACTGACGAGTCTGTCGTAATCAGGCCTGGGACGAAACGCAACACATGACACCGAACGTGGGGCAGGTCACTATGACCCGGTATCCAAATTAGAAAAACTTCCGTTATGGCAGCTAGGCGATTTAAATTGTGTCTACAAATGGACACTAGTTTGGATGTAGCTCTGTAGGATTGGAGTGCCTGAAGCGCAGCCCTGCTGTCCGAGAAAATGTAACAAATTCCGAGACTGTTGATTGAATGATTTTATCCCATTCCATCTTTCTTTTTTGGCTCCAAACGTCTTTCCTACACACAAAACTAGGAACATTATCAGAATAGCAGGACATTACGAAAGGAGATGCTCGAAGATTTTACTCGAACGTGTATGGCCAACAAAGTAAATTAGTCTAAAAAAATCCCAACAATTTATTTATTCGCTTAAAATTGTCAATATTTCGAGAAATAAAATATTTTCATCTTTTTTTCTGACCTCCATAAGCCACTTACTGTGGAACCAATTAAATATTTCAATCAAGATCTTCAATATGAGAGATCGGATCATCTCTGAGCACACCTACAAGCTACATGCCATCTAGCATTGTAATTATGAATTCAACGCTACCTTTAATGTCGATCACTCGTACTATGGAAATTAAGATCAGCGAGGATCATTTCTTGACAACGACGCAAGTCAGCGTCGATCAGTTTTTTTCTACCAACATTTATTGATCTTGACAGGATGGAATGTACGTACCTTTTGAATCAGATTGGACCGATAATCTTTAGTTTAGATCGGATCAGTGACGATCATCATCATGCTCCGTTAATTTGATATTGGAAATGGAAAAATAAAAATAAAATAAATCCTATCTAACGATAAATCGAAGCGACTCATTACTGAACAGTTCGGTAAATTTGTAAAAGTCGTCGATCGATTGTCATGGTCGATCTTTCATGAAATCAATCAAACTTGTGGTCGAAAGAAGATCCATAGGTAAATTGAAACCTTCTTCGAGAGACACGATCGGAAAATCCAAACAACACTATGGATTGAAAGCATAATACGCTATCAACGATGACCACACAGAAAATTCCCGAGACCTTTTAAGACAAGAGAAGAAGTTCTTAAAGATCTGCTACACGTAAGAGTTGAAATGAGATTTAAAAAGATTCTTTTGGCGGGATATAATTATTTTCCGGCGATCAGGCGCTTTCGGACAATCGTGTTGTCTCAAAGGTCCGAAACGTCGGTAATAATTTTAATTTGGGTCTATAATTGCTTCGGAACATTAGAAAGAACAGAGGAATTAGTAAAGTAATACTTCTTGTTCTTCGTCTGATTTTTACTTTTTTTTTTATAAGAGATGATTGGTGCTCTAGGGTTTTATGATTTCTCACTGAGGGTTAATTGCTCGAAGAAAAAATATTGTAAATCTCTTTTCAACGCTAAAATAAACGCATTTGTAGAAATATTAATGATTATGCTGCTCAGGTTGCAAGAGAAAAATTTATTGGTTGAATGTCTTCATTGAAGCATTTTTATGATTTTTAGTGTTTTTTCTTCTTCCTTCCCTTAAGAACCGTGTAATTTAATTCTACTAGTTGTTACCGCGAGTATTCAGTTATTTTGAACAAAGATTATGATAAAACTGATCTCACGATTTGCTTATTACTTTATGTGGTTGCTCGATGCATCTTGGCTACATGTATCGAACAAGATCAAGATCAACAGGATTTAGTTTTGATCCAACTCCGCCCAATGTTGCTCTGGATCTCATCAGGGTAATAACTCATTAAGGCTAATAAATCATAAGAGTAATAAAACTGGAGATTTTTTAAAGAATTTCATTAGTTTTCGGGAACGCACTGGATATAGCCTAGTGTATAGCGTGATTATCTTAAGGTTAGTAAGGAGAGAAATAGTTCCCTTCTACAAGACGAGTGTAGCCTAGTGGGTAGCTTGTTGGTCAACAATATATCACCAACAGCATTCCTTAATGCAAGGAATTGCCATAAATCGGTTCCAAATTTAAAAATTGAAAGTCGATTTATCCTCATCATTTAGTGAATGGACGAAACAAACATCAACATCCCAGCACCACGTACAGATAAATAAAAATAAAAAAATTGACAAAAAATCACATATATCGGTGTCAACCAGCTTTAATTCCACGTCTTAAGCACAGCTTATCAATAAAGAAGTCGAATGCATCAGTATTCTTATTAGCTTCCCTCGCGGGACGCAAAATTGATTCATACCATAGTTCGTCCGGTAAAGTAGTGGGTATATGGAGTTTCTGGGCCAGGGTAATGCAGTTCGATTTCTCCTTAGCGACACTAGCGCCACGAGCGGAGGTGGCTAATAGCAATACTAATTAGTGGGGTGGGGTAATGCAGTTCGTTTTCTCCTTGGCGACACTAGCGCCTAGCAGTACCCCTAACTGACTCTTTTTTGAAATGTCAAGATTGATAAGAGTTTTAAAAATTATGCCCCTAACTGACTCCTTTTTGAAATGCCAAGATTGATAAGAGTTGTACGAATTATGATTCACATATGATGAAATTGATATTTACATTGATAGGAATGAACACGTGGGTTATATTTTTAGTTGGACTTTAAGAATGCTTTCGTTGTTTATATTGTGAAATAGGTTTTGATCAGCTTGTTTAGTTTTATGAATTAGGTGTCATATACATATGATGAAAATTGATAGATTGTGTGTATGGAGATTGTTATTGTTATTAATAGCGTGATATTATTTTATGACGTCATCATCGAGTAGGAATAATTCTTTCGAATTGTTTATGGGTTAGAGTATTCGTTTGATATATGTAGATAAGAGTTTTTTGTTATGATATGTTGTTTACATTTTTTGTGTATGGATTTTTTTTTTTTGTTAACAATTATATTTTTAGTTGGACTTTAAGAATGCTTTCGTTGTTTATATTGTGAAATAGGTTGTGTATGGTTTTTTTTGGTTTACGAGTGAGATTGGTCTGAAAATTTCACCTCAATTCGCCAACATATATGATCATTTTTTTGATGAAGCACTTGTATGGTTACATGGATATAACGCTGTTATGCAATAGGGGTAAGCTTTGTATGGGATGTTGGTTAGTGATGATGTACTGACGTTCCATGACGTCATCAATTAGGGTTGCCATAAGGTCATCGATTATAGTTTCATGACGTCATCATCAATTGGGGTTGCCATAATGTAAAAAAAAAAAAAAAAAAAAAAAAAAAATAAAAAAAAAAAAAAAATAAAAAAAATAAAAAAAAAAATTAAAAAAAATAAAAAAAAAAATCAATAAAAAAATCAAAAAAAACTAAAAAATCATAAATTTACAGATTCGCATGACAATGTTCCTATGTCTAATACTGATAAATCCGATTAATGGGCTATTTAATGTACACGAACTGACAGGATTTACGGAAATACAACTTAACAAAGTAGAAATAGTGACCAAAGCAAATATTTTACCGGATGTTGAGGTAGTTTTGAGGTATTAATTGATGGGGAAATCTCGGAATAAAAAAAATTTTGGTGTACAAGTTTTTATTAAATATTCAAGCATTATAAGAGCTTAAATTTTATTTTGATTACATAATTGAATTTTCTGAAGTAAAATAGGTCTTAGTAATTGCTCCAATTTTAAGATCCTTCGTTGAAACCTTAGTCGGTCTAACACACAGCTCTGCCAATTACCCTTTCTACTAGTTCTATATGCATACTCCCAGACAAATATGTATTTAACGGAAACATGATCAGAAAATCTAACATGTCTAAGATCTGCAGATGACATTGTATAGGTTGACGAACTCGATTGATTTCTGTGTGAATTAAAGAAAATATATATAGATAGATAAGAGTTTTGTTATGATAGGTTGTTTATATTAATAGGAATAAACACGATTGTGCGTTATCAATTACTTTTTTTTGGGTTTTGAGTTTTTAATTTGTATAAAAAGAACGGTAAAATTGATTTAAGAATTAAAAAACAACTACAACACTAGAATATACAGCCAACCAACCAACTATACAACTATACAACCAACCAACTACACAGCTGTACAACCAACTATACAGCTATACAACCACACAGCTGTACAACCAACTATATAGCTATACAGCTATACAACCACACAGCTATACAACCAACTATACAGCTATACAGCTATACAACCACACAGCTGTACAACCAACTATACAGCTATACAGCTATACAACCACACAGCTGTACAACCAACTATACAGCTGTACAACCAACTATACAGCTATACAGCTATACAACCACACAGCTGTACAACCAACTATACAGCTATACAACCACACAGCTGTACAACCAACTATACAACTATACAGCTATACAACCAACCAACTATACAGCTATACAACCACACAGCTGTACAACCAACTATACAGCTATACAGCTATACAACCACACAGCTGTACAACCAACTATACAGCTATACAACCATCTATACAACTATACAAACCAACTATACAACTAACCTTTTATCATATTACTGTTTTATGTTTTAATGAACGCATCGAAACCTTTTCTATAGCGCCCAGCATCAATTGGACAATCTTTACTAATAACCAAAAATCCATACTTTTCCTTCCAACACTCAGCAGCCATATTTTTAAATTTATCGAACGTCAAGTCTGTATTCACATGATCACTATATACATGTTTTAAATTCTGATCATCCTGTTTAAATAGTATTAAAAAATTTGCATTATCTCGAATCAAGTGTTTGGGTATATGTGTGTACGTTTGACACAAGTAGAAGCTGTCAATGCTTTTGTGTCGCCCCATGCAAAAATACGATCTCATGTTATTCTGCTTTTCACAAGCAACGTCATCAAATATGAAAACTGAATTTTTTTTAGCATCGCTTGGATCTATGACATCATTATTTTCTGTGAATGTGTGGTAGCCGAGTCCCTTGATGGGTGATACAATACGCTTTAAATATTCATATTTTGGTTGATACAACGACTTTGAATACAGATATATATTTTCGAATTTCAACCCGTTCGGGTGCAAGAGTAGGCTCAGCATTATATTGGTTTTGCCTGAATTCGATGGTCCGACAATTATCGCTCTGATATCATTTGGTAAAAGTACGCTATGTTTTATTCTCGTTCCTTGATGAATATTTCCAAAATCAAAATTTTCTATACTCAGTTTCGCATGTTGATTGATCAACTTCATTTTGTATACTATTATATAAATATACATAAATACATGTTTTATAGGATTTTCAATCTGTTTACATCAAAAGTCCGATGCGAAAGGTTATATTTATATATATATAATGATTGATCATAATCGGAAATCTATTATTAATAAACGAAGCCCCACTGGAGGAGGTCTATTAAATACACTCATCAATAAGCTACCATTCGAGTTACATATACCTGGTTATAATTTTTGTGGTCCAGGTACAAAACTTCAAAAACGTCTAGATAGAGGCGATCGCGGTGTAAATCCACTTGATGAGGCGTGCAGAGAACACGACATTGCCTACTCCAAACATAAGGATACGTATAATAGAAACATCGCAGATAGAATTTTAGCGGAAAAGGCGTGGAACAGAACAACTTCAAAAAACGCTACCTTGGGGGAGAAAACCAACGCTTGGTTGATTACAAACACTATGAAAGCTAAAGCGAAACTTGGAATGGGGTGTGTTATTAAGAAAATAGGATTGAAGAGAAAACCGAGAAAACCAAACAAAAAAAATTTATTCAAATCGGCTCTTAAAAACGTAAATATTGCATTGAAGAAAAAAAAGCCGGAAAGCATATCGAGTACCATCAAATTGGCTATGAAAACTGCAAAGGATGTTATTGGAGCAAATAGATCTCTGATTGAAACGCCACGGATAATACCAATTCCAAAAGTTGGTGGTTTCTTACCCCTCATACCGATATTTGCTGGACTTTCGGCACTTGGAGCGTTAGCTGGCGGAGCATCACAAATCGCAAAAGCTGTTAAAGATGTAAAAAATGCAAAAGACGAACTGGCAGAAAGTGTTCGACATAATAGACAAATGGAGGCTGTTGCACTTGGAAAGGGGTTTTATCTGAAACCATACAGGAAAGGACTAGGACTGTACTTGACTCGACCATCAAAAAACTTCTAAGGCAGCTACCCAATAGAGCGTTAACTGAGATCGATATAATCAAATTGGTTAAAGACATTCCCTACTTTCGTGGTATATTTATGCGCGATGAGCTGCCAGAACATCCCTGGTATACGGAGTGTGGAGTAATAAATTTGGATATTTCATCGGGTCTCGGCACCCATTGGGTAGCATACTACAAACATCAGGATTGCATAGAATATTTCGATAGTTTCGGAAATTTACAACCGCCAAAAGAAGTCATCTCCTATCTTGGCTCCAATATCAAATACAACTATAATCAATATCAAGAATTTGATTCGGTAATATGTGGACACTTATGTTTAAAATTTCTATTTGATTGTATAAAATTCTATGAAAAATAAAAAAAATTAAAATGAAAGATATACGAATTTTTTGTTTAGTCATAATCAGCATGTCTATGACCTTGATCTTGAATTGAAAGTCTTTACAAAAATAAAGAAAAAATTTCTATAAATATACAAGACACACGAACTTTTGTTTAGTCTGTCTAAAATAATATCATAATCAACATGTCTATGACCTTGATCTTGAATGGAAACACTTCCATATTAACCGCAGAATATTTTCCTCCATTGGAATTGCCTGGCGCTTATGTCTGCGGTTTGGCTGACTTTCAAACATACAACTCAATTCCGAATGTTGATAACGAGAATAATCTTTTCCATATTGCAAATGAAGAAATTGAGATACCTATTGGATCATATGAAGTTGACGATATTGCTCTTTACATAGAAAAAGAGTTGGAAAAAAGGGGCAAAAGGTATGCGTTTAAGATAAAAGCAAACAACAACACTCTCAAGACAGAAATAAAAAGTAGTGAGATAATATACTTTAATCGGAAGCGAACGGTTGGAAAGCTATTGGGTTTTACGGATGTGATTCTAAACCCTACTAAAACACACACTTCAACACTACCCGTTAACATTATAAAGGTGAATGCAATCCGAATAGAGTGTAATTTAATCACTGGCTCGTATATCAACAACACCTTAGCACACACCCTGCATGAATTTTCACCTGACGTTGGTCCAGGCTATAAAATAATTGAAGTTCCGAAAAGTGTTATCTATTTACCGCTAAACACTCGTGAAGTAAGGTTCTTGGAGATAAAAATCTTAGATCAAGACGGACAACTAGTTAATTTCCGCGGTGAAACCATTACCGTTCGGCTTCATCTTAAATCAATATAAAAAATGTTATTATATAACCAATATGTTGGTATTATTCCAACCAGTACACAATCAGCGTCTACTTCGGCAACAACAACAACAACAACAACACCAAAGAAAAGGTCTATTGTTCTCGGAAAAGCACCTTTAACAGCAGAAAACAAATTATTTCTACCAACAACAATAACGACAACACCAAAGAAAAGGTTCATTGCTCTCGGAAAAATAAAAGCACCTATAACAGAAGACAGCAAATTATTTCTACAATCGATAGGAATTCAAGTTCCACTTAATTAGAAAAGATGACAGCTTTACTCAACATTACCAATCAGCCTGCGTTCAGTGAAGATATTATAAAGAAGGAGTATCACTCATATACACCATTTTCAACAGCATACAAAAACAGTGATGAAATCAGAATTTCTATACAACATCAAGACTTGTATCTACTACCATCCGAAAGTTTTCTATACATTGAAGGCGCAATTACTGGAACAGATGGAACAAAATTAGATGCCGACAGCTCTGTTGTTAATAATAATTGTATATCTTTTCTCTTCGAAGAAATCCGATACGAGTTGAATGGAATTGAAATTGATCGTACCAGAAATTTGGGTATCACAACCGCTATGAAAAATTATATTTCCCTAAGCAAAAATGAAAGTGAAATGCTATACAATGCAGGCTGGTCACCGGAAAATCACATCAAAGTTCCAGATTCGTTTTTCAATTGTTGTGTTCCGCTGAAAATGGTGCTTGGATTCATAGAAGATTACAAAAGGGTTGTTGTTAACGCACGCCATGATTTGATTTTAATTCGATCTAGGACCGATAATAATGCTGTCAAGACTTCAAAAAGTTATGATCTATCCATTCATAAGTTGTTATGGCGAATACCACACATAACCGTATCCGACGTTGAAAGACTAAATTTTCTCAACATTATAAATGCCGGACAACCGATACAAATGAGCTTTAGAAGTTGGGATATGTATGAATATCCCCTATTACCAACAGGATCCAGTCATCACATTTGGACCGTAAAAACTTCTTCACAACTTGAAAAACCACGATTCATAATTTTCGCATTACAAACTGATAAGAATAACTTAAAGGAAAAGGATGCATCAACATTTGATCACTGCGACCTAACAGACATCAAAGCACATTTAAACTCTGAAACCTATCCGTATGAGGATCTTAATCTTAAATTCGATCGAAACCGATACGCGCTATTATATGACATGTATACCAAATTCAGACGATCATACTATAATCAGGATGCTCCTCCGCTATTAGATTGTGAAAAATTCAAAAGTTCAGCTCCAATAGTTGTTATTGATTGCTCGTTTCAAAATGAAGCCTTAAAAACTGGACCAGTTGATGTAAAGATAGAATTTAAAACATCGAAAGCGTTTCCGGCAAAGACATCAGCCTTTTGTCTACTACTTCACGACAGGGTTGTAGAATACAACCCGTTGACCAGCGAAGTTAGAAAATTAATGTAGAATATATAAGAAATTGATTGTTATTTTTTTTAAAAAAATGTAAAGATTAAAAGCTGTTGTATATCCGAAAAACAATGATTTTATTATTTTTAACTTTAAATATCATAGCGTCCTCAAGGATATATGCAAACGTTATTTTCGTTATTAGTATCCCACCATTAAAGTATAAAACAGTAATACATGCCCTGTATCCACTCATTATCGTGCAGCACGTCGATGGAACACGCATCTGCACGTTGGTTACGAATTGGTCGCAGACTATTTGCATGTTGGTTTCAAGTTGATGGCAAGGTGGTTGTAGGTTGTTTACAAGGTGGTCGCAGGTTGGTTGTCAGTTGCACAAGGTGGTTGCGAATTTGTTGCAAGGTGGAAACTCATAATGGACACAAAACTACTTAAAAACATTATAAAATCAACGAATGATATACGAAAAAAATATAAAGCATTGAAAACCGGAAAAACTGAACGAGCACTAATGTTGGAAGAAACATTTAAGCCTATTAGCGAATCGTTGAAAGAAATGAAAGACAAGTCAAACGAAGAACTTGATAAAAAGATTAAAACCAAAGTGAAGAAGGAACTGTCCTTAATCAAGGCTTATGATGACGATGATGATGATAATGAGGATGATGACGATGATGATTCATTTAGAACACCAAATAACCCGTTGAAACGATTGCAGACGCCACTTCCGTATAGCACACCCTTAAAAACTATGAAAACGTCTCTACCAACCCTGAATGTGAGCGAATCGTTGAACAGATCAAGATCTTTATCTACACATTATATCAACGAATATACAAATAATAGTCGAAATCTTGATAAAACCTATGGACCTAAATTCAATGAACGCATCAACAAGTTTCAAATGGGTCGTTTAGATATGGAATTCAAAGAACATGTAATTGATATTGGTGATATCGAGTATCATGCAACTCGAGGGCTATTCGAATTGATTTTCATGAAAAATCCGAGTAATTACAACACAAACGATTTAGAAAACTATAAAGATATATTGCAAAAATCAAATGTTTATCGCACTGCTATCGATGATGTAAATAGTAGAATCAAAGGTAACGCAGGAGAAAAGTATAGAAAAATCATAAGCAAGCTCATCGCAGTAAAGGAGGGAAGTGGACTTATGCTTTTGAATAATCAAAAAACCAATTATGTATATTGGGATGATCCAAATGAATTGGTTGATAGACTGCGACTTCTCGTTTCTTCCCAGCAAGCCGGTCATTCCAATCATAATAACGAAATAGTATCAATTATTGAAGAACTGAGAGAGGCCAATATAATTATCTAAATAGTTTTGCATCTACGAAATTTTCCTTATTACGATCATGAGTGTTGATAAGTTTGGACGTTTTGTAAGCAGGCGTGCACGATCCATTAGAGGAGAACGCGGTCTTCCCGGTGTTGGATTCAACATAAGCAATACCGGAAACTTTGATTTGGAACTTAAGCTAATTGAAAACTTGGGAGATCCCTTACACTTGCAAGATGCTACAACAAAAGCCTACGTTGATAAAGAGATTGAAAAATTGAAAAAAGAAATGGAAAACGTCATTAAGAATACAAGCGAGAATATTTCTCAAAACGCAAAATCAATTAATGTGCTAACATTGAAACTTAATAAAAGGTCTGGTAACGATGCAGATTCTTCAGATGATGTTCAAGATAGAGAGGACGATGGTGTTGATGATGATGAACATTCGATAGATTTAAATTCAACACCCACAGTTATTTTAAAAAGGGATAAAGAGAGAGAGATACACCATTAAAAAAGAGCAAGCGAGATCTCGTTGAAGAGTTGCATAGGTCGGCAAGAAAAAATTTTAAACGAAGACGAGTTATAATAAAAGGCCTCGATGACTTGTGGCAAATTGATTTAGTGGAAATGGGTACATACTCTACCGATAATAAAGGATATCGCTATTTGCTTACCGTAATCGATTCGTTTTCAAAGTTTGCTTGGGCCATTCCATTAAAGACAAAACGTGCAAGTGATGTGACAAAGGCAATGGAAAATATATTTTTAAACTCATCATCACGTGTCCCAGCTAATATACAAAGTGATCTTGGAAAGGAATTTTATAACAAGCCGTTTCAAACATTAATGCAAAGCTACAAAATCAATCACTATTCAACATATAGCTCGCTAAAAGCTTCGATAGTTGAGCGCTTCAACCGTACCTTGAAAGGAATAATGTGGAAGGAGTTTAGTCTAAATGGATCTTATAAATGGATTGATACAGTACAGAATTTGGTAGACAACTACAACAATACAAAACATAGAACAATCAAAATGAAGCCTTGTGATGTTAATTCTTCAAACGAAAAGCTATTGTTAAAAACCGTTTATAGCAATTTAAAAGTATTCTCACAACCTAAATTTAGAATAGGTGATTTTGTGCGCATCAGTAAATACAAACATGTTTTTGAGAAAGGTTATACTCCGAATTGGACAACTGAAATATTCAAAGTGCATGCAGTCAACAATACAAATCCAACAACATATTTGCTTGAAGATTATAAAGGCAATCGGATACAGGGAGGATTTTATGATAAAGAATTACAAAAAACTAAACATTCTCACATGTACCTGGTGGAAAAGGTTTTAAAACGTTCTGGAAATAAATTATATGTCAAGTGGCTAGGATTTCCGTCTCAACACAATTCATGGATTAAAAAAACCGATTTAATGTAATACATTATATTTTATTGATTAATAAAAAGAAATAATTTTAATATAAAACAAAAATCTTTACATCTTTCATTTGTTTAAAGTTTATTATTTAGAAATGTTCTTAGTGCTAAGACGTTTCGCAAGGCACATTGTCCTATATGATTATTACACACTCCCAGCTGTTTTTCTGCCTCTAGTTCTAGAAGTGTCGGGCAATTCAGGGTCTCCATTTCGCATGTTGATATATCGTATCCAATCATATTTTTCACCCAATTCATTTTTTCTTCTCCTTTTACATGTATAATATCGTTCTCCTTATCGATATTCATTTTGATGAAAGTTTTCACGCTGTTAAAATCAACAACTCCATCATACCAATCCAAGTGATGAAATTTATTTGTTAACCAATAAGCTTGTTTTTTATATATTTGCGGTAAATTATCAAATTCATACGGTGGTTTCACCAAAAACCTTTGCCACTCTGTTGTGTTGAATGATATGGCCAGTTCCTTCAATATAAAAACGTTTCCTGGAGCTTTGAAACCCTGAATATCGATAATAATATTTCTTTTCAGCATATTACTACCTGTTAAAAAAAAATGCAATATTTAGATTATAGATATTTTAAAATGATAATATGTGCTTACCTCTTGGTGTACAGTTGAATTATAATTCTTAAATCAATTTTACCGTTCTTTTTATACAAATTAAAAACTCAAAACCCAAAAAAAAGTAATTGATAACGCACAATCGTGTTTATTCCTATTAATATAAACAACCTATCATAACAAAACTCTTATCTATCTATATATATTTTCTTTAATTCACACAGAAATCAATCGAGTTCGTCAACCTATACAATGTCATCTGCAGATCTTAGACATGTTAGATTTTCTGATCATGTTTCCGTTAAATACATATTTGTCTGGGAGTATGCATATAGAACTAGTAGAAAGGGTAATTGGCAGAGCTGTGTGTTAGACCGACTAAGGTTTCAACGAAGGATCTTAAAATTGGAGCAATTACTAAGACCTATTTTACTTCAGAAAATTCAATTATGTAATCAAAATAAAATTTAAGCTCTTATAATGCTTGAATATTTAATAAAAACTTGTACACCAAAATTTTTTTTATTCCGAGATTTCCCCATCAATTAATACCTCAAAACTACCTCAACATCCGGTAAAATATTTGCTTTGGTCACTATTTCTACTTTGTTAAGTTGTATTTCCGTAAATCCTGTCAGTTCGTGTACATTAAATAGCCCATTAATCGGATTTATCAGTATTAGACATAGGAACATTGTCATGCGAATCTGTAAATTTATGATTTTTTAGTTTTTTTTGATTTTTTTATTGATTTTTTTTTTTATTTTTTTTAATTTTTTTTTTTATTTTTTTTAAATTTTTTTTATTTTTTTTATTTTTTTTTTTTTTTATTTTTTTTTTTTTTTATTTTTTTTTTTTTTTTACATTATGGCAACCCCAATTGATGATGACGTCATGAAACTATAATCGATGACCTTATGGCAACCCTAATTGATGACGTCATGGAACGTCAGTACATCATCACTAACCAACATCCCATACAAAGCTTACCCCTATTGCATAACAGCGTTATATCCATGTAACCATACAAGTGCTTCATCAAAAAAATGATCATATATGTTGGCGAATTGAGGTGAAATTTTCAGACCAATCTCACTCGTAAACCAAAAAAAACCATACACAACCTATTTCACAATATAAACAACGAAAGCATTCTTAAAGTCCAACTAAAAATATAATTGTTAACAAAAAAAAAAAATCCATACACAAAAAATGTAAACAACATATCATAACAAAAAACTCTTATCTACATATATCAAACGAATACTCTAACCCATAAACAATTCGAAAGAATTATTCCTACTCGATGATGACGTCATAAAATAATATCACGCTATTAATAACAATAACAATCTCCATACACACAATCTATCAATTTTCATCATATGTATATGACACCTAATTCATAAAACTAAACAAGCTGATCAAAACCTATTTCACAATATAAACAACGAAAGCATTCTTAAAGTCCAACTAAAAATATAACCCACGTGTTCATTCCTATCAATGTAAATATCAATTTCATCATATGTGAATCATAATTCGTACAACTCTTATCAATCTTGGCATTTCAAAAAGGAGTCAGTTAGGGGCATAATTTTTAAAACTCTTATCAATCTTGACATTTCAAAAAAGAGTCAGTTAGGGGTACTGCTAGGCGCTAGTGTCGCCAAGGAGAAAACGAACTGCATTACCCCACCCCACTAATTAGTATTGCTATTAGCCACCTCCGCTCGTGGCGCTAGTGTCGCTAAGGAGAAATCGAACTGCATTACCCTGGCCCAGAAACCCCATATACCCACTACTCGGTAAAAACCAGTCCGCAGTAATCTAAGATACCTTGGTAAAAATTGACCAACACCAAACCGCATTAACGAATCTTATGAGCAAAAACTACATCAGCTACTTCACATCATTTCGAGAGTGATGACATATTTAATAGCTGAATCACATCATATAAAGAAGAAGACGAACTCTGTCGTTGCAATTAATAATTATGATAGAGCTTGTCAGCTTATAACCGAAACTATCCTTAAGGGTATAACTCTACGCTTTAGTTATAAACTAATCAAACCGTCGAAGGGTTTGTGGTTCACTAAAGATTGTCTTACGTCCATCCAGAACAAGAAAAATTATTTTTAAATTTTTTGAGACCAACCCAAATTTTGCCAAAAGATCTCTTTACAACGTGTCAAGAAATACCTGCAAGTCCATTTTGAAAAGTACTAAGTTTCAACACGACCAAAAACTTCGACGGAAGATTCTTGAAACACTAGAGATCTTTTTGGTCATTTATTAAATCGGTCAACAAAAACCATGTAAAATAATCTACACCATCTCTTCTGTATGGGGACCGAAATGTGGTCCATCCTGTAGAGAAAGCCAATCTATTGCAGTAAGTTTCACACAAAACTCGAGGCGACGAACCAGTCTCCCCCGCTTGTAACACCACCTGGATTTCGTCTACCTGCGATTCACTTTCGCACACAACTTATCTTTAGAATTCTTCGTGAGCTCAATGTTCAGAAATCTGCAGATCCCGATGGTATTTCTCCCTTAGTCCATAAAAAATGTTTTTCTTTCCTGGCTAAACCTCTGAGCGATTTATTCCATCTCTCTTACTCTTCTGGGTACTTTTCGCGCACGTGGAAATTGGCGAATGTTCAGCCGATTCCCAAGAACGAAACAAAGCGTTACCCGGCAACCAACGCCCCATCGCCACTACAACCGTTCTGTCGAAAGTGATGGAGACGGCTGTGAATCGCAAATTAGTCCGCTATCTTGACGATATCAAACTTATCCAATGATCGTTGGTTTGGTGAATGTTTTCACAGTGCATTTCAGTATAGATCGAAATGTCACGAATAATAAAGCGTAACTGTGTCAATCGAATTCCTGTTAAGACCCCCTATAGGGGCATAGGACAGAAACAACTCTCTTCCACAAGGCGTGATCCTGAGCATCGGCATTAAGCTGTTGCCAGGACTTGTTTGTTCCTCTGGCCTTCTGCTCAACTGCTCGCTTCCATGTGTTACATGGTCGACCAACCCGACGTCTTCCTTGAGGATTATAATCCAGAGCCTGTTTGGCGATGTTTCGCTCTGGTTTCCTCAAAGTATGACCGATTCACTGCCACACAAGCGTAACAGTGTAGAATCCGGAAATCTTTTCGTTCTTATCCAATGATCGCCAATACGGATTCGGTTCTGAACGTTCTACAGGTAGCCTCATGGTATATTTGACTGGTCATTGAAACTCTTGCATCCATAAATTTGGCAAAGGTAAGTTCTAGCACTTTACATCGCTAAAGCGTGTTACAGAGTTTGGCACAAATGTCTCCTATTGAAGCTCAAAGCAGTCAGCTTTAATAATAACCTCGTAAAATGGATTGAAACTTTCTTATATGAACGCACCATACAAGTCGTGTTGGATGGTGTGACATCTTTCCCCTTTCCCATAGATTCCGGAGTCCCCCAAGGCTCTGTTTTATAACCCGCTCCTCTTTCTTATTTTTATTAGTGACCTTCTGTCGTCAACGGTCAATCCGCTGCATTGCTCTGCAGATGACAGTACCCAGGACAACATCTATGAATTCGACTCGATTACTAACGCTCACCATGACCCAGTAGCATCTAAACATGCCGAACTATTTGGATCTCTAAACTGTGACCTTAATCTAATCTTGGAATGGCCTGTCATATTTCCCCTAAACGTGATTTTCCAACATCGGTCTCTAATGTAACCTTCCAACTAGACTCTTCTAAATACTTCTTACTCCTTGACACTAAAATAAATAACCATCTTAATTTTTAATTTTAAACCAGCACATACTCGACGTAGCACTTGAAGCTTCCAAACGCCTAGGAGTTTTCCGAAGATGTAAAAAATATTTTAGTCCCAGTGAACTAGCAAATATCTATTATGGGCTGGGGCACCCAAAACGCAACTTGCGATGCTCGACCTTGCCCAAAAACAAGCATTCCGACTAATTGGAGATGAAACCAACACGGTTTCTATAGAATCCATAGAGCATCGCAGAAATGTCGGAGTACTAAGCATTTACTACCGCCACTTTCATGGTAAATGCAGCAAGGAACTTGCTAAACTTATTCCACCTCTCTACATATTTCCTAGAAATACTCACCTAGCTTCGAGCGCACACGAGTTTACTGTTCAGCTTCCAACTTCCCGTACAGTAAAATATAGGCAGTCAGTCGTTCATACCCCGAACTGCAAAGCTTTGGAATACATTGCCAGAAGCTGTATTCCCATTATCATATGACCTTCCATGTTTCGAACTCAACGTTCACCGGCATTTTAGACTTTTCCCTCCTTTTAATCCCGTTTAACTTTGACTCCTTTTTTTCTCCCTTATCGACATGACTTTGTAAATTGTATGTAGGGTGAACCCCTAAGTTGTATTCGCACATGTAAAAAAAAAAGAAAAAAAAAGGTGACATAAAGCTATTCTTACAAATTTACGCTGAATCAATTCAATTCTGCGAATGTGCTCATCATAATAAAAAAACCAAACTTGAGAACCATATTCAAGATGAGATCTAACGAAGGTGTTTTAGAGACTTAGTATAACAAGCGAATTGCTAAATTCCTTGGATAAGTATGTGGTAAATCCCAACATAGAATTACCCTTCTGCACGATCTCATTTATGTGCAAGCCAAAATCATATTTATAGTCAATTGTAAGGCCAATAATGGAACTGAATCGATTCAAAATACAATCGTTAAGACTGTAAATTATCACACACAGAGAGATTTTTCTAGTAAATGACATGTATCCAAATTCAGTCAATAAAATCCTCCTGAAGAAAATTGTCAGAGTTGGAATTAAGAGACCTAAAGATTTTAATAACATAGCATAAATGAGTTCTTCCGAGTATTTAAAAAATAGAAACAACATCATTAATGGCCAAGATAAACAGAAATGGCCCCAAATGACTTCCTTGAGGAACGCCAGAATGCGCAGTAAATGGCTTAGAAGTACAACCCCGAAAGAGAACTGGATAAGTTCTATTAAGTAGATATGACTTAATCTAATCGATAAACTATAAGAGAAAACCCAACAAATCCAATTTCAACAATATAATGGACTGGGGTTGTTTATAAAAAGCCTTACTAAAATCAATATAAATAAAATCCACCTGCTTACTCTCCTCAATAGCCAAAATAAATTTATTCGCAAGCTCCATCAGATTAGTAACAGTGGACCTATTCCTGACTAAATCATGTCTACTCGAAATTAAGGATTTGCAGTGAAACGACATGCACTCATACACTATAGACTCAAACAGTTTTGAAATAGCTGACAGTTTAGCTTTTGATCGATAGTTTACAATAGCAGATTTCGCTCCACTTTTGTGGGTCGATATGATAAAGGAGGCCTTTCATACAGTAGGGAAAATACCAGTCTAAAAGGATCTGTGAAACAGTGGAGAGAGTGACTCAGCAATAGAGAGACAGCAGCGTTTAAGTACAACTGCTGGAATCAGGGCCAGATGAAAAAACATCCTGAAGCAGAGAGATGTGATTAACTATATCAATATAAGAAATCGGTATACGAGACAAAGTGGTTGAAGCAGTATCTCTTAAGTTATTAAAGTACGACATGTCAGGGATAAAGTCAATTCCAGTAAAATATCCACTGAAGAATGTGGCAAAAAATTACAAATAGTGAATTAATCACTACTATTGCTGCCAAGGAATTGAAAAGAAGATAGGTAACCGAAATTCCATGGGACCACCAATAATATCCGACTGCATTTTGAGTAAATATTCAGGATAAATGCGATTAGATAAATCTTTGAATAAGTCATAATATTCTTCATACAAACGAAAATCAACTTCATTCTTCGTCCCAGCATATCTAGACAGCATTGCGAAAATTGCGAATCGCACGCAACTCACTAGTGTACCAGGGATATGAAAATGAGATATTCTTGCGATAAGTAAAAGGAACTATAGCGAAGGTCGTGAGTTCAAATCCCGGTCGACATACAATTCCAGCACACTACCTTCTTGGGTATAACTTGGCCACCTCAATCTATGAAAATTCGAAGATAGAGAGTTTACAACCCTTCCAAAATAAGAAATCAAAATGTTAAGGAACCTGATATCAGGATGCCAAAACGCAATTTCGTTGTAGTGCCATTGTAGAATAGAATATAACTAAAGTTTTAGAAGTTTTTTCCCGTCAATTATGGTGTTAGATAGAGTTAAAGATAATTTTTCTTCCCACACTTCCCACAATGCTTAAAGTTTCGTAAATTATTTGTCCAAGTAGGAATCTAAGCATAAAGTACCGACAATCAATATAATATTAGTTACTTCATCCATAAGTCTCAAACCGTTACGCCGAGTAATTAGCATACCCACACTTTAACCAAAAATTATTATCTTCCCGCCTTCAGCTTTTTTTCACTACAGAATCAACATTAGATAAGTACGTCAGGTAATTTACACCTATCAACTTCATTTCTTCATCTAATTTGGTAGTCAAATAAACGCAACATTTACCGACTACACCTCCAGAGAGAGATAACTCAAACGTAACTTCCGTTTTAAAAAATTCAAAGCTTATACCTATTTAGGTAGATATAATTAACGATAACAGTACTCAAGACGCGACATACAATAAGCCACTTCATACCAAGGTACGACGACAATGCATCATTCTTCAATTCTTCAGCTTCGTAGATGATTTTGCAGATGACAACTTCTTCGTCTCCGCATAATTTTGTTGATTTTCCAAGAAAGAATTCTTTCGAAGTACGTCTACAAAAATATAATTGCACTTACCATTCATCCAAGAACAATGGTTTGCTTGTGTGTACACCGCGTAATTCCTTATGGTTTTTATTTTTACTGCACAAAAGCAGTCAAGGTACGGCTCATATAGCTATGTCCCTCCAGTCAACATAAATAAGTGGTGAGTGGTTAAATCCAAATAAGAAATGATGAAAAGTTTTCTCCTGCTCGATTGTTTACACGATACGCTTTATTGCACAGTTTTCCGAACAAAACGCGCGCACTTAACGATCATAAAATAAATTTTCACAATTCAATTTCTTCTTATTATGATCTAGTTATGATTGATTAACATAATTTTTTTTTCTTACATTTTTCACTAACCGCCACTTTATTTTTCACTCTTTCAGAAGTATTTTTGAAGAATTTCAAAAAATTTAAAATTCGTCCCACTTTACACGCAGATCACAATCGGCGACATAAAACATATTGGCGATCGTACACTGGCTGAGATTCGCGCTTTCTAAAATCTTGTCAATTATTTTATTAACGAAAAACTTGACCGAAGGGAAATCCACACATGCGACCGGTTTATTATCAACGTATGTAAAATTGACAAAAAAAATTACGCACCATCGATAAACAAGCAACAAACGCAACGCACGATCACTCAACTCTCGCAGAAGCACTCACGTACTGAACAAAATCTCGATGCCGAATTGTCGATCCCGCCGCGCGATCACTTGTTGAAACTTGGAAGATCACTTTGAGGAAGAAAAAAACCATCAACGGTTTACTCGCGGATGCATGTGGATCGTATGGCGATATAAAAACCCAAACATACGAGTCGAACCGCTATTGCTAGTGCTGTTTTACTGCTTACGTTGAGTTTCTACAACGCACCGAAAGAAGCCGGGTTTGAAATTCAAAACGATAGTGGAGTCTTAAGACGCGAACAGCATGCGATCGTGGGCATAATAACGTCTTCGGGCATTTTCGACCATAATATAGAAATACGATCTTATACCTCTATATCTTAAGAAATGTAATGGATATTGCCATCCCAGTCCAGCACCATGCACTTCACCTGTGTACACACATCATGCTGTTGCGAGGGTGCAAGCAGCATAAGATCGCTGCTAAGGCAACGACAAAAATGCAATTCGTTGAACTCGAAGAAGCCGATTGAAAACGAAGATCGTATTCGTAGTGTTTTCTAAGAGAAAAAGATGGCCGCGGCAGCTATCAATTGCCCCTACCTGTTGATATTTACCTGGTGGTATTAATACACTCAGCGATACCGCCATTTTTGAGATGGTTCTTGTCCAGGTTAATAATCTCATACATATTTTTGTCCAAGCTAATCTTATACACATTTCGTGTATTAACGCTGTATCTGGAATGTGTCCAGCGTAGCGCGCTAAAGCCTAGTTCGTACTAGGTTAGTAATTTAGTCGAGTGGCGAGTAATTTGTTTACTAAACGACTGACTAAAAATTGGTCGCACTACAGTCGTGTACTGTACATTAGTGAGTGCATTAAACATGAACAACAGGCAACGCAACAAAGTAAATAATCTAATTAAGTTTACTGCAATTGCTATTTTGGAAGAAGTGGAAGAAGGAATTACGTTCCAGGGGCACTTATCTATACATATAAATATAATTGTAGTGTCTGTCTGTTATTTATTTAGAAATGTTAATAACTTAGCTTTTTGCTTTATCCATCACATCCCATGCAAACTACACTTTTTCATTTTACTATACTCCAATTTTCTCAGTACGTATAACTTTCAACTACAACTACTACAATGGCGCTACAGCCCAAATCGGACCTTGACCTCCTGACGTTAAGATTCCTTAACTTTTTTTTATTATTTATTGTGGAAAGGTTGTTAGACCTTCGCATAACCCTCTATCTATGAAATCGCATGATGATTATAGTTGTTTCACAAAAAATCACTAAAAACTTCCTTCTACTCCTTCCACCACCTCTCATATAAACTGCACTTTTTCATGAAATACTATAAACCAATTTGCTCAGTATGTATAACTTTCAACGAGCTGAAATTTTGTACTAAGTCCTTAGTTAGCATTATTATTAATATCGAGAAAAAATTAACCAATTAGCTTCACTCCTTCTACCCCCACTAATACAATTCACTAAATCGAATACACTAATTTTCTAAGTACCTATCCAATTTTTGAAGCTGAAACTTGGTACAAAACATTTTTAATAACTACTCTAGCATGATGTAAAACAAATTATGGTTTGGTGAATGTTTTCACAGTGCATTTTGAATTAAAAGAAAAGATTTCCGGATTCTACACTGTTACGCTTTATTATTCGTGACGTTTCGGTCTCTGCTGAGACCTTTATCAAACTGATCGACAATTACAAAAGACAATTATTATATAGACAAGGGGGTTAATTGCGTGTGGGAAGGATAATTAAGGTTAATTAATTAGTATCAGGTAGTTAAATTAGTTAAGGATTTTTGGGTACGAATTTTGTACTTACCAAATTTTAACGCAGGTAGCCAAACTGCTGATAACTTGTATCCGGTGTCTCGGTTGAAGTTCTGTGGATGTTTCGAAATTTCTATGGCTTCTCGTACTATTCGTTGATAATATTTATTTGTCCTGGCCAGAATTTGCACATTGTCGAAATCGATTGTATGGTCCTCTGTAGTTGCATGTTCCGCGATCGCTGATGACTGTATCTGGTTTTTCCGTGTGCATCGTTGGTGCTCCTTGATCCTTGTTTGGACTGTGCGTCCCGTTTCTCCTATATATACTTTATCGCAAGAGCCGCATGGTACTTTGTATACTCCTTCAGTCTCCAATGGTTTTTTGTCCTTCTGGTTTCCTAAAATTCCTCGGATAGTAGTCGGGGTAGTGAATGTTGTCTGTGTTCAGCGCTGTCACCCCTTCTACCACTCCCCATACAAAATTTCTTCAGATCACAAAAATTTCGATTTCATCTATAGCATCGTTTGATTGGGCTTTACGCGCAATCGTAGTCCTGTTATGTTTTTAAGCTTAATATTATTTTATTTGGGATTTTTTTTAATTAACACTAACTACAACTATATTCATTTTCTTAACGCTCTTCAATATGTACATGATCTCAAATCAACCCCGTGAGCATGGGCCTACCCCATACAATTACGAGTATCAGGGTTTCTAGCTTAATAATTTAAGGTTCTGATTCCAACAAAATTCAAAACATTGTGTTCAACGAGTAAGCAAATTGTAAATTCCACATAATATATTACTAACTACATTCGCAAATAAACTGCCAACAAATCGGGTGGGACAAGTTACGGATGCGTGGAAAGTCAATATGCAGGTTAAAGTAGTTAAGGAAGACTAAGTGGAACCCCTTTTCATAAGTGGAACCCACTTTAGGGCAGCGCTGCTGTCGATTTAACACTTCATTGCGAATACGATCAATAGCTCCAGTACATGTAATCAATAAATTCATTCGTTTACGCAAGTTTGGCTTTTTATGAGGAGAGGGGGAGGGTGATAGTAAGAGTGGGTGGATGTTAATAATTTTTTAATTGATTGCTTGAATCACGTCCAATATTCTCTGTATAAAATGTCATTCATTCATAAAATTCCGTGTATTTTACATTCACGAAACCAATCATTTGTACGGGAAGGGGTAGAGGAGGTAAGGGAAATGTAAAATTTGTGATGCGGTTTTATCTCATTTCTCTTGTAAGGTGTTCGTACAAAATTTCAAGTTCGTAGCTTTTAATTTGTTAGTTAGCATTTTATTGAAATTGGTCTAAATCATACTTTTGAATGGGATGAAGTAAAAGAACAAGCGCGATCTCAAAACTTTTGACGCAGTTTCGTTTCAATTATTTTTTAAAGTTTTTGTGGAATATTTCAAATTGATAGCTTTTAATAGTTAGGTGATAATTGATTTCTTACAAACAATTTTGTATGGGAGGGGGTAGAAGTTTTCAAGGTATTCAACCAAATTAATATTTCATTCTTTTAGGGATTTTTTTTAAATGCATTTCGCAAGTGTTAAGTTTCTACCTAACAATTTCATTTTCAAAAATTTTCAGTTCGTGTATTTTTTTCATTGCACTGTAATACCGTCTGCACGTTAGACCAGGGGGTCGGTGCATAGCAATTGTTGAATTTTTATTAATTTTTCTGTATATACAACAAATAGATGTATCCGCATGGAAAATTTAAACTTTGTTTCTTTCACCAGAGCCCTAAAGAAATCACTCAAAATTTTCGACATTTTTACTTACCACTTCCCTCCCGTTACACCTCCCGACGTAAAATTTTAACCAAAATTAAAAACTATGTAGTTCTACAATTTGACAAAACTTTAATTTGATATTTTTACTCAGTTTTGAGATATAACGGTTTGAAACTATGGGAAGAGCACCATTTTTAAAATATTTGAAATATCCAAATGTTATATTTTTCTCGTATTTCGCTGGTATAGCTTAATATATTGTTGCGAGCTAGGGGTTCGCCGGGATTTCAAGTAAAACACAATTCGTTTAAAAATAAGGGATAATTTATTTATTCGCACCTTTTACTTAATTCGCAATTTAACTTAATTCACACTTTAACTTAATTCGCCTATTTGGCACTACCGCCTCGTTTCGCTTGCACTGGTTCGCGTCTCGATCATTAAAATGACTGACTCCCGACTGAAAGCTTCGTGCTTTTATATGTATACTTTTTTCCCAATTCTCGAACCTTCTATGGTGTGTCTCAACTATACTGAGTGTGTCTCAACTATACTGGAAGGTTCTAGATCTTTGATTATGGGTTTTACATATTAGGGGACTGTTCTGTAAAATTCTGGCATATTCAGGAAAGATCATTGCCAGATCTATAACAATATGTTCCAAGTTTCAATTACATATTTTGAGAAATAGCCGAGGTATTGGCTTTTAAATGTTTTTCTTTGCATATATTTATTTTCCATTCCGCCTTAGAATGCAACGAGCGACATTTGACTCTAAGTCCGAACGGTTATGTGCAAGCAAACACACGTCATCAGCATAATCGATCAGATGTTAAATAGTCTTCATTGAAGACCTTTACCTTCCTCACCTTCCAGTGCAGCTTTCAAGATGTCATTTATTACCACCAGAAACAAGGCTGGTGATAATATGCAGCCTTGTTTGACACCCGTTCGCACAGGGAAGCTCTCGGACAGCTCTCCTCTATGCAAGACACGACACCTTGCATCTTCGTAGGTTTCTTTAATCATAGCTATGACCTTATCTGGAATACCTCTCCTAAGCAAAGCATTCCATATGTAATCTCGCTTAACGCTGTCGAAAGCCTTCTTGCAGTCCACAAACATGAGATGTAGTGGCGAACGCATTTCGGCTGACTGCTCTAATATTATCCGTAGGGTATTTGTGTGGTCGGTACAAGACGACCCTTTACGGAATCCAGTCTGATAAACTTCGAGAGTGCTCTCGACGACATCACTAATCCTATTGAGAATTACCTTAGCCATAATTTTTGATACGGCAGTAAGTAGACATATACCACACCAATTGCCACAATCCCGAAGGTCGCCCTTCTTCGAAATCTTCACAATGACGCCCTCCTTTCATTCAGTCGGATATCTTCCTTCATTCCACACCTCAGTAAAGAGTGGGAGGAGTATATCGGCTGTTATTTCCGGGTCCGCTTTGAGGAGTTCGGTTGGTAGTCCGTCTATACCTGGAGCTTTCCTTCCCGCCATTGACCGAATGGCGGAAACTATCTCTTCCTTATCTGGGGGATCGTCCCTAATAGAGGATTGTTGCGGTTGGATGTTTAGTAGTTGTTCTGTTTCTGGAATATCTTCCTCCGACAAGATGTTTAAAATATCCGAGAAGTATTCCTTCCATCACCGCAACTGGTGTTCACTCATATTAAGGAGAGTTCCGTTGACATCTCTCTCCAGGTGGTTGATAAAATTCCTGTTCGTCAACTGTTTCATGATTTTGAAAAGTGAACCGATATCCCCAAGGTAAGCCGCAGATTCTGCCCTGTTTGCCAGATCTTCAATGGCCTTTCTCTTGTCGCATCTAACAGCCCTCTTAAGCTGTATATGAGCATCGCGGTAGTTCTGCCTCAGGTCGGGCGTTCGTTGGTTGACACAGGGTTGAGAGATGATTGCCAATGTGGCTTTTTTCCGATTGCCAACCTTGCCCCATGTGTCTTGCGACATCCAGGGTTTCTCACCGCCTTGCACATATCCCACAGATTCTTCAGCACTAGTTAGAAAAGTGTTTCTGGTTGCCTCCCAATTGGCGTCGAGTGTGCGCATTTCATATTCACCCAATGTGGATGACTTTTCGCGTAGAATAGTGGTGTATTCGCGTTTTTTTTGGGATCTCTAAGTTTATCCACATTGAGCTTGCGCTTCATTTGAAGAATTTGTGATCGTCGGATAGCTGCTGTACACAATCTCAAGCAGGCAACCATCAAGTGGTGATCGCTCCCCACGTCAGCTTCACGTTTCGCTCGCACATCGAGGAGACATCTTCTCCATCGGTGACTTATAGCCAAATGGTCGATCTGGTTCTGAGTAACACCATCAGGGGAAACCCAAGATATTTTATGATGACTCTTGTGTGGAAAAAGGGTCCCTCCGATGACCATTTGCCGAGTACTACAAAACTCCACAAATAATTCGCCGTTTTCGGGTCTCTTAATCCAAGGTCGTGACGCGTCGACCCAAGGGTCACCATGCCTCCCCATGACGTGTTCTAGTCCAGTGTTGTCTGATCCAACCTGGGCGTTCACATCTCCTGAGATGATAATAATATCACCTCTTGGAACACGTTCGAAGGTGGCACTCAGTTGGCTATAAAACTCCTCTTTGTCACCAGATGTTGTGGTATTAGTTGGTGCGTAGCACTGCAGAATTGTGACGTTTCTGACACTGGTCCTGAGCCTGACAACGATTATCCTATCCGAAATTGGTTCCCAGCTAATGAGACTGTTTGTCGCTCTCGGTGTAAGGATGAACGCCACGCCATTTTTGGCTTCACTTTCAGGGCCAATGTACAGAATAGTTTTTCCACTAGGGGTTCGTTCTTCTCCTGATCCTGTCCACCTGACCTCGCTCAAGCCCAACATTTGGATGTTATAGTGCTCCATTTCACCGACGATCACTGATTGGCGGTGCAAGGACCGAGTAACTCCAGCTCTTCCCCCGTCATTCAATGTTCGAACGTTCCAGAAGCCAATCATAGTCCGTTTTCGAATGCCAAAAGTCGTTACCGTAGAATCAGTCCGTATCCGAGACGTTGTATCCGTTTCTCGTGTCAGTTAGATCTTAAGATCACGGGTGATAAGCCCATGATCCAATTTGTATACAGTAGATGGAAATTATCACAAAAGTATTACATTCCAAATTTGAGATCAAGAGAATTTATACTTTTCGAGCAAATCCGTTTATTGTCAAATGGCGAAATTGTATGGGAGGGGGTAGAAGGAGTGGATCGATTTGACCAATTCACGAACTTGACCTTACTTTATCGTCAAAAATGACGTGTACAAAAGTTAAGCTCTATAACTCAACGCGTTTTCAAGCTAGTGTTCAGTACCTGAACAAGAAAGCTCTTCGGGTCATTCGAGTTCACGACGAACACAGCTATGAGAGCCAGCATAAAGCATAAAATTCAACTAAATTTGCAATATGACCTGTAAGTAGGTGAACGATCGAGCATAAACAAATCATTTATGTGTCATCATTTTTATGCACATAAACAGTGCTCGATCGTTCAACCTACATTTGTGCTTACACTGTCATTTAACTTAGCCTGTAAGAAATATTTTCTATGTTTGTTAAGCACAATGTCATTCAACTTAGCATGTAAGAAATGTATTTTATGTTTATTAAGCATAATCGAAAATTGTATAAGTAATAAACTTTTCACGAAATAAAATACTCCTCCTAAAACCAGCAAACGAAACGTATTTTCTTTTGCTTTCCCAAGTCTCCTCAAACCTAACTTTATAGCAACGGCTGGTGTGGCCGGTTCCTATAAATCCTTACTAATCTGCTTCACTCGAGTTCCATTCCCTCGTTCTCGACTGAAGCTACTTGATCGGCCGCAACCTAGAGTTAAAACAGCTGGTGTGGCTGGATTTAGCGCTATACTGCCGCCGAAACAGCTAGAGTGGACACGGACGGACAGACGGACGGGTAGACGGACTGACAGACGGACATTCGGTTTTGAGATTTTGTAGTGATAATATAAACTTCTGTACCATTCATTTTATTTCTCCAAGCCTCATTTTTTGGCGTTGCAAACTTCGTAGCAAACTTATAATACTCTCAGATTTCATCTAGAGTAACACTTGGTTAATTTTGGTCTACTAACACACTTTTAAATTTTCAGAAGGGCATTATCAATTCGGTTCTTAGAAATTCTTACTTTCAAATATCGTGATTATTTTCGCGACTTACCAGAATTTTTTACACACGCGATTTTCAGAAAGTGCACAAGAAGGAAAATCGAGTCTCCCGAAAAAGAAAAATGCACTTGAATTTTCCGGGGCAGTATGAAATCGAGAAAAGCAACAAGGGTCCAGCAGTTCGCTTTTGTGTGTTGCAGAAATTCCGGTTTTTGTTTTTTTTTTTTTTGGTTGAAATGTGGTGCGGAAATAGGGTCTGTCCCCGTGATGCAAGCACCCAAACAATTTGTCCGCCTAATAAAGGCCCAAGGCGCTACCCATTAGGCTAAATCCTAAAATTTGGCCAATCTAATTCAGCTCAAATCAACGGGATAACGCAACTTAGAAATTTCATTCATAAGTGACCTCATTTAGTATCACTGCGAACGTACTATTGGCTGTAGAACACTTATCTAAACGATTGAAATGGCATTAGCACAAATTTTTATCTAATAGTAAAAACTAAATCGAAACCCTTTCAATGGTTTTTGAGAGATGCTATTAAATATAAACAGACGAAAATTGCTAATTTATCAATCATCATCACATAAGTAATGCCTTATGCCCTCGACAGTATAAGCGAGTTCAAATATTTTAACTCACAATAATTTTGATAGGCTAAATTATGTATTGGATACTGACATTAGCAATATCGATAATAGAGATGAATTATATTTATTTATTTTAATTCGAAGTATTTTAATACGTGTTTTCGAAATTGGTTCGTCGATTATCTCCTATTGATCTGGAGTACTGTATCAAGTTTTATGGCCCGAAACGAACGAATACAGAACGAAGAATATTATATGCATATGATTCCACTTAGTTGACAATGGAAAACTATTTTTTTTTTTCATTTGAATTTTCTAATGACAATCAAATTCGTTCTTATTGAGATTGTATTTCTAAAACCTCATGCTAATGATTTTTAGCGTGTTTTTCATTAGCTTTGATTTAATTTAATGGCTATAAAATTAATTCTAATGAAAAATTCCATTGCTGGCACTACTGATCTCAAAATTTCGGAGTTTTTATATCATAAATTTTTATTTAAAGCCTTTTCTATATTTTTTCATATATCACTCTTTGTTTTAGAAGGGCTTATAGAAGAGAAATAATTAGAGTTACTAATTTTTTAATCAAAATCAAATGCCTGTTATCTTTCAATTTTCTTTTAGTTTAGGATGCACATAATTATATTTTTATGCACATTGCTTGCTAGATCTTTGTTCAATCAACCCCTATGTAGTACGAATGTTTTCTTTCAATCTGAGTATTGGAATTATTTGAGGCGATTTGAAAAAATCAGGACAATCAAGCGCGACGCATTAGATTAAAAATTAAATGCAATAATGCTTCTTACAAACCGCATTCAACACATTTTTTTGCCATATCGTTTCTTCTCAATGTAGAACATTTAAAAAAATGTAATACTTACCTGGATGCAACAGTCCATATCCACACTTTACCTCAAAGTCTAAAGGGAATTATCTCACTCTTTCTACCTTTAGAAATTGAACTGTTTGTATAAAATTTATAGCAATGCAACTGATTCCTAAACGTGAAAGGCAAAATTTATCAACTACATTTTTTTTTCAATACAATTAGTGCTTATTGATCTTGAGAAAATATTGCAGATGCTGCTAAACTTTATTTGAGGTAGCTGATTTAACTTCCAAGTAACGTACAGTAGTCTATATGCCTACGTTTAGACTGAAAATGTGTTTTTTTTTTATTTGTATATGTACACACATTCGATAAAGTAGCCACTCTTAAAAAAAATCTTTCGTTTTTCACGCCCTTTACAAGTGCATGATTTTAAAAAACACTTTCCACTTATATGTTACCTCTTCATTTTACAACACTTAAGTCGTAGAAATTCAATTGAAATTCATATGGAAGCTCAGCTTGTGCTGAGATCAGAAAAAAAAAAGATTTTATTCTAAAGCTAATAGAAAACACCTGCATTAATTTAACAACTCGTTCTACAAAATTGGAAGGCATGTCAATCACTCCAATCAACTGTGAAGATATTTATCTAGATCTTCAAATTCAATTATTTAGGCTCACCTTTTACGTTTTCGACCTCTAACAAGGTAACAAGTGTTCGCTTTCAAATATCGTGACCGCTATCTTAATTACGAGGTGTAATCCGGGAGAGAGTCCATATGTATATATATTTTTTAAGTACCTGAATAAAAAAAAGCCTAATCCACACTAACATTGTCATCAAAAAAGAAGTTAAGCACACTTCTTTCGAGCTTTAATGGACTGTCGGCCGTCTCATTGTCTATGTCTCTCCAGTCTTTAATATCTTTTCTTGTCTATCTTTTCGTAAAGATTTCGTACATAAATTTTTTAGCTACAGGTTACTTTAGGTTATACTTTTCTTAATTGACGAGATTATCGACTCTACAGATTTATAGCTACCTAGCATTACCCGGCACTATAAAGTGCAGCACTAACTTCTAATTTGACTTTGAAATACACACAATTTCTACAAACTAACATGTCTTGTTTGTTAGCGATTTTAAAGATCTTGAACAGAACAATTAAGAGAAGAAATTACTACTTAGTTGTTTAAGATAATAGATTCGAGATAAATTATGCTAATTAGCTTTACTTTGTCGTTTCGTAGGAGTTTGCTAAATGTTTTTAGGAACTATAAAGGTGAGTGGCCGTACGCATATAAAAATGAAAAAAAAAACATGTTTTGGTATGAAATGTTTTCATTCATTCGCCCAATCATAAAAAAAAAATCATGAAAGAAAATCTTAGCATCTTTCGAAAAAAAAAAGTTGTTAAATTGAAAAAAAAAAATAGGGACACCAAAATTTCTATTATTACAAAAAAAACTAGTTAAAATATCTGAAAAGTTTTAGGAGTGCATTTCGATCTTGTGAGATTTTTCGAAAGAATTTTATACAGTTAAGAATATTTTTTTTCATTTGGGAAAGATTATGTGTTGCATTCTTGGACTAGATTTCCATAATCATGCATTTTTAATAGATTGTTGAATAAATCAAAAGAGTATCTAACATTGAGTTCGATCGAGTGATGATGATTCTTTTCTTTGCGAAATAGATACAATATTGATTTAGTAGAATGAGGAAGGAATATATACGCATATATCTTTGTTAGAGAAAAATTCCACTCAAGGTAATCTAGAAATAGAAAATAGCAATAAATTAATAATATTGCTTGAAATTAACATCATCGGATCGGGATCATTATCTGATAGAAATATATGAAGGTGAATTGGGTTTTTTGAGGTCGCTGATAATAGAATCTGAAGTCATTGGATTGACGAATCAAATATGGCAGTATTGCAAACTTTACAGATTTATTTCTAGTCGGTTGGAAATCGATGTCGAAAGTTGAAACGAAATTTTCAGATATCTGTGAACTTTCATGGTGTCGCTGATTTTGAATCTTATATTCAATACGGTTTATACATAAAATTTATAGATTTTAGCGGAGGTGCTTGGGATTACTTATTAAAAATTTATGGTCAAAATTTTAAAATTGCAGACCACATTTTGACCAGCAATTTTATTCATTTTTAGAATTCAGCAATACATGATTACTTATAATTAACATTGCAAAGATTACAATTAAACATCATTTTTTAACAAAGCTGACTTTACCTGAGTAATATTAAGATTAAATTCAGTGTTTATATAATTAACATTAAAACCCCGTGAAATAGAAGTCATAGGTTCGTGTTGGCCGTAATTAGTTCGATGGAATGGAATGTCGAGAAGTACGTAGTCTCTCAAGGATCGATGCAGAACTTTGAAGGACAGAGTTTCTAGTAAGACCTCAAATTAGTTTAACTGCGACTGCAGCACTAAGAATAACTCGCCTTCCTTCGAGTGACACCAACGAAAGCAGTTGAAGTCGTTCTTGATAAGGAGAAAGACATATTGGATCTGACCAGGGAAGACCCTTGAGAGCAAATCTTAAAAATCTTCGTTGCACAGACTCGACTTTTTTCTTATGAACATCGTAATAGTCCAAACTAGGCAAGCACATTCAAGAATTGAAAGTACTAAAGCATAGTGCAGTGCTTTTGTAATGTACAGGTCAGTAAAGTCCTTACACCATCGTCTTACAAAGCCCCAGATGGTGTTAGCCTACAATAACAATACACGGTCGTCAAAGGTAAATTTATTATTAAATAGTACACCTAAATAGCGTAATTTGCTGAATAATAAATTCAAAAGGATTAGATTTTCTAGAGAAAGATGCCCTGGTGCATTTTCCAACATTTAAAGACATACTGGTACACTAGTCAAAAAACATAACAGGGCTACGATTGCGCGTAAAGCGCAATCTTACGATACTCTAGATGAAATAGAATTTTTTGTGATCCCAAGAAATTTTGTATGGGGAGTGTTAGAAGAGATGATAGCATTGTACTAATTTTTTCGACATCATGCTAAAGTAGATATGAAAATGTTTTATACAAAATGCTTACTCCAAAAACTGAATGGGAGCTGAGAAAATTAGTGAGTTTGATTTAGTGAAAATGTGCAGTTTGTATGGGAGGTGGTAGAAAAAGTGGGGGGATTTTGATGATTTTTTCAGAAATAACTAGGAATATTATAAAATTGGCATCCCTTAAATTTCAGACTAGTGCCATTCATAATTTTCAAGAAAATCGATTTTTTGTGAAGTTGTGAAACTGTGTCATATTGTATGGGAGAGGATAGAAGTAGTGAAGCAAATCAAATATTTTTTTTTTCATCTTAGTAATAATATTAATTAAATATTTATTACAAAATATGAGCTCAACAAATGTTATATGTTCTGAGAAAATCGGCTTAGAGCATTTCAGGAAAAAGTGTAGTTTGTATGGGAGGGGGTGGAAGGAAAGGGAGGAAGCAAATAATTTTTGTACTGTAGATTTAAATCATTAAAAAAGTAATATATACCAAAATTGAGACCAATAGCTTTTATACTTTTTGAGTAAATCCATTTATTGTCAAATTGCAAAATTGTGTCATTTTGTATGGGAGGGGGTAGAAGGGATGAAGTTAATCATCTCTTTTTTTTTGACCTTACTAACAATTTTAAATAAGTATTTGGTGCACAATTTCAGCCCGCTGAATTTTATAAGCACTGAGGAAATTGGCTTAGAGTAATTCATGATAAGTACAGTTTGTATGGGAGGTGGTAGAAGGAGGGGGAGGACACGCACAATTTTTATATGATAGATTGACATTATCATAAAAGTAATATATTCTGAATTTCAGGCCAATAACTTTTATACTTTTTGAGCAAATCCGTTTATTGTCAAATTGCGTAATTGTGTCATTTTGTATGGGAGGGGGTAGAAGGGGTGGAGCAATTTGGCCCGTTCACGAACTTGACCTTACTTTTTTGTCAAAAACGACGTGTACAAAATTTGAACTTTCTAGCTCAACGCGTTCTCAAGCTAGAGAGCGCACGGACGGACGGACAGACGGACGGACAGACGGACGGACGGACGGACGGACGGACGGACGGACGGACGGACGGACGGACGGACGGACGGACGGACATCCGGTTTTGAAATTTTTGAGTGATAATATTAACTTCTGTATTCATCATTTTTTTCTCCGAGCCTTATTTCTTGGCGTTACAAACCTTAGAGCGAACTTATAATACTCTCAGATTCCATCTAGAGTATAAATAGCTTTAAGTCATTTCTCAAAAGTAGATAACCATTCGTACAGGTGGTAGTGCGAAATATTTTCGCATCGTCAGCATACAAGAGAATATTTGAGTTCGAAATGATCGAACTTACGTCTTTAATAAATAAAACAAACAGAAGTGTGCCAAGATAGCTACCGTGAGGTACACTAGAGTGTTTGGAATAATCCTACAATTGAAATAATCTAGCGTTATAATATCGGAAAAAAAGACAACAAGAGATGAAAACTTCAATTAACTAAATCATCTTATTCACATTTTTTGAATTTATCACATACATATATTAGAATTTCTCAATTTATAAACCGCCAAAATCTCTTGATTTAATCACACCGTCAAGAAACTCAACCACATTCCTCAAACAAATATTTATTACTTCGACGATCCGATTTCTTTTCTTGAACACCTTTTAGGCTTCTCACTTAAAATTATAATTCCATCTTCGATATTGCCGGCGCATTATGAAAGCGATAGATACCTTTGTATTATACGCTAGGCATAGGTTGGAATTATGATTTGAATTTTACTACGCACCCAAAACATTGTTATTTATTCATCTCTGTTGTACGCCTATTAATGCTAATCACATTTTCAAGATAGAAATCGTCGTTGGGTCTGTTATCAAGGCGTAACTTTAATAAATTTTCGGATATGTGTTAACTCAAAGATTATTTCTATAAAGATAATGCCAAGAAAAGGTCCAAATGTATTTTTTTCCCCAGAAAATATTTTTAAATTACAGAAAAATTTAAGAGGCTCTTAAGTTTAAAATGTTTCGGAATGATTGGTGTGAGCAAAAACCGTGAAGGACAACTTAACTTCATATATGAAAATCTTTCGATGGAATTTGAGTCTTAACAGCTCGGTAAGAAAGAGCGCTGGTACATCATGTCTAACCAGTTTCGGTCCACAAAATCAAAGCAACTTCTTCGTATGGACTTGAAACGAATCTCGAATGAGTTCGAAATCTTTTGCGATGTACCCCAGGTTTATAGCAGACGGCAAGCAACATTTTTGTTCGACTTGATAATGTGGGATTCGAACGTTCGTTCCTAAGCTCTAGTACGATCTTAAAGAAAAATTCGCTGAGTTCGGATTTCTACCGGGCATCACCTTGAACTCATCTTATATGTTATTTACCAGTCAGTTAAGGTGTGGTAGAATTATACAACTATATTTTATCTTCACTCATTCCGCTTTAATTTTGCGACCAGTTCGACAAATTTTCGTTATAATTGAAGAGAAATGAGATGAAAAATTTTATATCTATTTCACGGTATCTTTAAAAGAAATTTCATTACAATGAAAATCCTCCAATTTATCATTTTCATAGGAATTTAAGAGTATACCTGCATTTAAGTGCGCCATACATCTTACAAAAGCGAAGATTCAGGAGTGTTAATCAATCCGTCATGCTTCCCATAGAGTCATCAAAATTAATTTCGAACCAATCAATCAAGAAATTCAATGATTTCAAAAAGCAGATTAAATAGGCTTGGCTTTGTTTTGACTGCTCTGTCTTATTTTTTTAAGAATTTTCTTAAGTAGCGCACATCGTAATAATGGATTTTCTGGAATTCAGAAAATTAATTGTACAATTGGAATTTGGAAATTAGAAGAAGAATGAAGCAATTTGGGTGCGGAAAGTGGCGTCCTTTTATGGTGTTGGAAAGTTTGTTAGGGCCAAAACTTTTTGTAGTTCTTTAGAATTATTGATGTTTTTAACAAGGAATACTTATAAAGAAAGGAACCGAAAAAATTTCATTTAATAATCTTTTTGGAAAAGAACAATACATAGTAGAAAGACACTGCATCTTGAAATTGAGAATCTTAATCATTATTGAAGCTTTTATTAATATCGCGTCGTTCCAAATAACTAATATCGGATAGATTAGTTTTTTTTTATAATCGAGAGCCTATTTGGTGATTTATTGCTTTGCGTCTTCAAGGGGTGGTGTCACCCATTTATTGTCACTTGCGCCTCCAAATGTTTACCTTCATCTGGTACAAGCGTAGAACAATTTGAATTTGAGGCAGACATAAGAAGTGATCCTTTTGCATCTGAGAAAGAAGAGCATAGGTGAATTGGGTACTTTATTGATTTGAGCCAAAACAACTAAGGCCATGGGTATACCTCTTTCCATTACAGATCGTCATAGTTTTTGTATAAATGTTTTTAAATTACGAGAGAAATGCCACAGAAAAATATTCATTGTATTGAAGATTCCGTCTTCCGTTGGTAGGTGGCCACCGATGATTGGTATTTTTTTGGAAATAGAATGTACCGGCTTCACTTAGAGCGCTTCCTCCTTCAATGGTATTACAGCCCAAATTGGACTTTGGCCTCCTGACCTTCAGGTTCTTAAACGTTTATTTGTTATTGTGGATGGATTGGTAGCTCTTCGCACAATCCTCTATCTAAGAGTTTTCATTTTCGATTGAGGTAGCCCAGATATACCCAAACAATTAGTGTGCTGGAATTATACGTCGAACGGGAAATGAACTTACGACCTTCACACCGTAGACCAACATGCTAACCACTAGGATAGCTGTGCCTCTTTGGTAGTGGTTTATTATTTTTTTTAGGGCACCGAGTGTAGCTTGGGGTTGACCCTTTAATGCAAAGCATATTTATGCCGGTATAGGAAATGAAAGTATTAAGGTGGAGAGAGACGAAAATGACGGTGGACATTGTTCTTGAAGAACTGTAGGTTGTACTTGTTTGGAAACAATCTAGCTGGCAAATCGTTCCAAAGTCTTGAAGTTCGGGAGATGAATGACTGCCTATATTTCACTGTACGAGAAGGCAAAGGTTTGACCGTGCACTCGTGTACGCGTTCAGCTTGGCGGGTATTCCGGGGAAAAGTATACTGTAAAGGAATGAGTGCGCTTAGTTCCATACTGCATCTACCGTGGAAGTATCGATAGTAAATGCATTTCTACGATGCTCGAGAGAATCTAAGGAAGACGTATTCGTTTCGTCTCCAATCAGTCAGAATGCATGTTTTTGAATACGATCGAGCAACTTGAGGTATGTTTTGGGTGCCCCAGCCTAAACATGCGAGCTGTACTCTAAACGTGGTCTAATGTAAGCCTTATAAATGGTTGCTATGTCGATGGGTGTGAAATATTTTTTGCTCTTTCGGAGAACACCTAGATGTTTAGAGACGTCAAGAGCAACTTCAAAGATATGCTGCACCCAATTCAGGTGATCATTATTTTTGACGCCTAACAGAGTGAAGTTCTCCGAAGTTCTAAGCTATGCACCATCAAAGGTTACATTGTGAGACAACACTGAAATGTCACATTTGAGGTCTGTATTTTGGATGCGTTGAACTCTACTCTATTTTTCCTGCCCCATTCCAGGATTTAGTTGAGATCCGAGCTCACTGAACTGAATAACTCCCTGCGATTAGAAGCAATGGAGTGATTATTTGATTCCCCAGCAGAGGTTAATTAATAGGTGCTGTTACGAAAAAAAACAAAACAAGCGAGAAGTTGGTCACGTAAGGCAAACCTACAATATCGACTGAGTACTGTCAACATCCATCCATGATGTTCGACATTTTGGATCAGGCTGCCCTTGGCGTAATCTTCCCGAACTTCTCCCTCGGAAGACTCTTCATCAGTATATCGACAGCCATCACCTCTGTTGGGCAGTAAGCGCACTTTATAACCTCTTCTTCACGCAGTTCTCGATGAATTGCTTCCATGTGTCCACATGTTATGTTCGCGAAGTCATCCCCTCGCGTTTGATATTGTTCAACTCATTCTGGTAGTGTTCGGACACTTCGACGTTTCCGTTGTATTTCCATTTGAAATCAGCCAGCAACCGTTTTAGCCAGATGACCTCCTTGCAACCCTCCGTCAGTGAAACAAACTCCTCTTCAGTGGATGATAGTGCCACACAAGATTGCTGCCAGTTCGCCCAGCTGATTGATCCACATAGCATCATGATGGCACTGCGCGAAATCCCCATCTGTGTATCCAAACAACTTGTCCTGGTCTGGTTGCCTCGTTGAATAAGTTGAACGTGACGTTGATGTCGCGATACTGTGATCATGGACGTCCCAAATTGTTTTGTACCGAGCGACACACGACGTCAGCCTGCTCAGCCGCAACCCCTTCCATCTAGTAGCCGGAGTCTGAATCACTTACGTGTGATTCATCGGTTGCGTCCCCGATCCATGTCTGAGTGCTCCTCCTGAGATTGTCCTGTTTCGTGACTTCTTGACCTTGGTCGTTTGTCATTCCAAGGTCTTCTGACTATTGTCGAAAACTGCCGAACTGGTTTCTTGGGCACCCCAACCCGTTTCTTCTTCGGCTCTACAATCAAGAGTCATCAGAATATTTTGCGCCCATCAATACAACCACATTCTTCCTGGATGGAATGTTACACCGGAACACCTTTAACTCCGTGTCGTGAACCATGAACGCCTAGACGGTCTTGTCGTCGAGCTTCCGCCGACTTTCATCCAGTACCTTCGCAAAACACATTGCCCCGAATTGCCTTAAATTAGTGTACAATGGTTTTCTTATGAACCAATGTTCATGGTGGGGGAGGTTCCCTTGAAACTTCTTGACAAGCTATTCTGCATAAAATTTGCCTACTTTCTCCAAACATCCATTCACCAGCATGCATCTTGCCATTTTCAACAGCGATCGGTGCTTCCGTTCGGAAACTCCATTTTGCTGTGATGAGTACGGAGCAGTGCATTGCACATCGATGCCACTCGAATTCAAAAACGCTTCGAACTCATTGCCGACATAGTCGCCACCGCGATCACTGTGGAAAGCCTTAATATTCGGACCGAAATGATTCGCCATCAGTTGGTGGAAGTCCTTTAATCTCGCAAAAGCCTCCGACCTCTCACATACCAGGTATGTATTGTATGTATTGTATCTCGAGTAATCATCGATGAAGGTCAAAATGTATTGCTTACCCTGGCGTGTTTGTGATTGCATTAGTCCGCAAACTTCACTCTGGACGATATCCACAATAGACGTTGATCCCATCTCCGACTGCTCTGGGAATTTTGTCCTAGCCGCTTCTAAGCTATGCTTGCAGTGCAGTCCTGTTCACGAGCCTTCTCACAGAAACCAACCCTCATTCTGTCAACTATTTCCGGGGCATTCACCACTTCCAGGTCTCGATGTCCAGAACCTGATGCCATTCATGAATTCATTACTCATTTGCGCTCACTGCCGCATTCACCTGCTGTCCCAAGATGCTCATCTCGTAGAATCCTCCGTTCAAGTCGCCGACCGCTTCCCAATCCCGTCCTTCCTACGACCGTGTTTTGCATTTCGACCCCCAAAAATTCACTCGCAAGCTGCGATCGGTGAGCTTCTTCACCGAGATCCAATTTGTGCCGATTGAAGACACGGACAGACACGGAAAACAAGAAAAGGCTCTGTCCACAAAGGAACGCGACAGGGCGGCAGAATACCGCTTTTCTTGTGGGTCCTATCAGTGAATGACCCCCTTTTCATTTTAAACCGGAACGGCTCCCCTACAATAGCATATATAGACTATTTTGCCTTCATGCTAACTGCTAAGTTTGAAGTAGTTCTAGGGGATGTTATGCAGTCCGCTTTACAACTGTTAGACAGTTGGGCACTAGATAAAGGACTTACCATCAACCGTCAAAAAACAGATCAGGTCCTCTTCTCTGGAAGAAGAAGACCATACGTTTTCAATCCAAACATTTGAGGTATCAACATGGTCCTCTTGAACCAAATTAAATATTTAGGTCTTATTCTTGATAGTAAATTATCCTGGAAGGCCAACATTCAAGAACGAGTATAAAGGGCTACCGTAGCCTTCTTCGCTTGCAAAAAGACATTCGATTTAAGATGGGGCCTTAAGCCACACCTCATCCACTGATGTATACCAATATTGTCAGAGCAATTATTTGCTATAGCGCGCTGGTGTTGTGGCCAGCGGTGGTACTAAGCCAACCTAGCACCTTTACAGCTAATTGAATGGATAGCACATCTGTGTATAACAGGTGCCACACCAACTGCAGACCTGGAGGTAATTCTCTCACTACCTCCACTTGATCTTTTTTATGAAACAAACAGCGGGCCTAGCTGCCATTAGATTAAAAACCACTAATTCGTGGTCATGGCAAAATTTAAACGTCTTTAGAGACACAAGCTCCCTCTTAGACTGCGAGTATGATTGCATGAACCAAAAGCAAGTTGAGGAACGGAAGTTTCACATTAAGTTTCCTGAACAAAACGAATGGGCAACAAACACGATACTCAGCCGTCCTCATCTCAATACGGACGGATCTAAAACTAACCAATGGACAGGTGCAGGGATTTATTCCCACGACCTCGACATCCACACTTCATTTCATCTTCCAGAATACGCTACTGTATTCCAAGCGGAAGTATTAGCGTACATAAAAATTATTTTAAATATGCAGGGCAGTCTCGGAAATTGTTACATTTTCACGGACAGCAGGGCTGCACATCTGGCACTCCAATCCTACAGGACCACGTCATTTGTAGATACAATTTGAATCACCTAGTGGCTGTAACCGAAGTATTTCTAATTTGGATACCGGGTCGTAGTGACGATGCAGCAGAAACGCTTGCGCGGCAAGAATATGATTAATTCCACGAGGAAGTCAGTCGAAATAGCACCAACAGTACTGAAGACAAGCTTTAAACAAACTATTTTGTATTCTTTCTTGGCGAGATGGCGGCAGCTGGACAGCTGCAGAACAGCCAAATCCTTTCGAGAAAGAACCGAACAAAATTATTACAACTCAGCTGTTACAACGTAGTCGCTATAGAGCCCTAACTATTGTTGGCCTAACCCCAGCTCATTGCTTGCTACACGCATTCAGGCTGCGGATCGCGAGCGACAGTCTTTGCAGAGGTTGCGAGGAAGACGAAGAATTTGTCGAACATTATCTTTGTCACTGTCCGCAAATCTACAACAGTCGTCTCCTTTGCTTAGGCTCTAGATTCTTCTCAGAACTAGATGACCTCAGAGGCGTCAAACATTCTCGCCTACTTCGGTTCGCAAATCAAACTAAGTGGCTAGTACAGGAGGAGTAGAAACCATCTCATAATGAGTACTATGAGCCCAACTAGATGGCCCCAGTGCATTGTGGTTCTACGAAGCTACCCTCCTACAATCTAAACCAATTCAAATGCGAGGTCGAAAAGTCATATACATACTCGTACAATGTTTAACTATCTATATGGATAGTCACAAAAAAAATGAAATACTCGGCTTCCAGACTAACAGGATGTGGAAGGGTTGACCGTCATACAATCGAATTTTTTACACATTGAGGTGCGATTTGAACTCATATCCTTCATATTATATAGACTTAAAATCTACCCACTAAGGACATTATTATGTCTACTTTAGTGTAATTTACGATTACATGTAGGACTTGACAGTTTTGCAAAAATTAAAAGCGTTCAAACCTCATTTGCTATGCTTCTTTTCTCGAAGTACACCAATAGATCGACGCAATGTACTCATATATAAAATTGATAAATTTCCATACCCCAAAGGTATGCATTGTTCCCTACGGATTGATCATTTGTTCATCGAAAGTCGGTTAGACTGAGCATTTCTTTAAAAAACAAACGATTTAGCATTTTATTTATTTTTACTATCCCAAAAAAGCATAAGAGAATTCGCAGAAGGAAATCCATAACACAACAAAGCCGCACCCATTCTACTCTTAGCTATTAAACCTGAACAATACCGAACGCATAGCCGTCGCGTTAAATCTTTCAAGACCTTATCCATCTCAAGGCGGTGGCCTTAATGTGGCGTGCTCTACGTTTATGCCCTTACTTCATAAGATAATGCTAACTCGGTTTCTACCTTTCGCAGTACGTGAAGTTTTGCGCCTATTTGATTTTTCTGATGTCTTGTCACACCTTAAACTTTGCGCGTTTACTTAAGCACGTGCCGCTTATGTCTTGAGATTTATCGAAGACAACTTTTGGTTTATTATTTTGACGCTAAGATCATTCGTATGTGGTTTAAGTAAGAATCTACCTATGCTGAGGTGAGCTGTCGGCTTGAACCAAAGGCTCAAGCGCACAATCATAATTTTAATTTCGATCGTGCAAGATCGAACGACTGAAAAAAATCGCAGAAACCTCATTATAAAAGCAATGAGTGACACAATTATAGAGTACAAAGTACATCGAGGTAAAAAGAAATTAATAAAGTGGAATAAGTCGTTGCATTGATCTTCACCATCACTGATGGAAGCGGTTGAGATAGATGAGGGTGAGCCCGGGGTTGAGGTGAGGACTATGCACCTTTGCTACCTATAACTTGCTATCGTACAAGTCAATTACCATCCCACACTACTATGAAGCCAAAGGTGCATGACCAGGCTTAAGCCTAGCTCATGGCTGCTGCTGCAAAATTACATTAAGTGCAGTTTCAATGCAATTTGCAGTACAGCATAGGAAAAAGTCGCAATGGCACGAGTGGCCAATCAGAATTGCCGATCTCTCATTTATATTCGATTTTCCGAACATTTTCCTCTCGCCTTCCTTCGGATCCACGGCTATGAGGAACCAAGGTTTGTCATGAGTCCGGCTAGCCACGATCACAAATTATTCTGGCCGCACTCTAAGTACCTTTTATGGAGCAGATACGGGAAAAGTCTTCAAGTGGACTTCGATCGCGAGGTTCATTTAAAGGGGGCTGCCTGCAAGCCTAATGTCGGATCGGACACAATTTACGGCCTAGCTAGATGAAAACGAGCTCCACTTAAGGGAAATCATAAGAAGATTAATGGACCAATCTCGTGGAACGCTTCCACTTCTTCGAAGGCATTGGAAAGGACAAAGGTCGAACGATAATTTCTAGGATATGCCATGCATCGGTGATAACCTAAACTGCAGATCGTTAGAATATAACTCTAATACATGTGGAGTAAATACGTTAAGTAAGCACTTATCGCAGTGTGATCATGTCCGCGTACTCAAATTATCACCTTCGAGACAAAAACGCAGATCATGTTAACAAAAGGCGCGCATAGTCTTGAGGTTTTCTTTGATGCCTTTTGTATTATCTTTGCAGTCTGTACCTAGCTATGTGTGGCAATGGAAAAGGCTGCGGTCGTAATTGAAAATCCATATACAAGATCCGATTTAATAGGTTGAACACGTGTGCATTGCACAGCGCTCATAATCACCGTGATGTGAAGATCAGAAGATGCCACGGCTAAGGTAAAACATTGCGACAGGAAAATTGACGGGTGGTTGCAATTTTACACCGAGCATAACTCTTTGATTTTTCAAGACACAAGACCTTATGGTTATGCTAATTTGGACGGAAAATAAGAAGGTATAACTACTAGACATATAAACGTGAGTAAGCGCGATGTAAGCATCGTACATAAGTTGTTAACTCTGATCTTTATCGATTATCATATCTGACGATTTCTAATTGGCAGATGAATTTTACTAGTTATCCTTCAGTAATCGTCGAGCTAAGAACATTTATGCCAAGATGTATCGTTTGAAAGGTTTTAGTTCTATGAAACTTTTGCCACTCACCCACACTTAATACACAGGGAACCGTTGCCATTGAGGAGGACGCTAAATTCGTAACAACTGCGGTTATTATGAGTTATGATCTGGCTTGCTCCACGAAAAGATTTAAAGTGAAAAATGGAGCGAACTCCTGGTGGAACGGTAAGCTCCATGCATTACGCCGTAGCGCTAGAAAGCTTTAATATAAAGCACGAAATAATCGTAGTAAGCAAGAAACTAAGCAAGAATCTGGAAACTCTATACCAGGGTTACCCTAACTATTTTGGTCGTCGAACCCTCTGAAATTTTTCCAAAGATAATGGAACCCTTTGATATACTCTAGATGAAATCTGAGAGTGTTATAGGTTTGCCACAAAGTTTATAACGCTAAGAAATAAGGCTCGGAGAAAAAAATGAATGATACAGAAGTTAATATTATCACTCAAAAATTTCAAAACCGGATGTCCGTCCGTCCGTCCGTGCTCTCTCTAGCTTGAGAACGTGTTGTTCTAGAAAGTTCAAATTTTGTACACGTCGTTTTTGACAAAAAAGTAAGGACGAGTTCGTGAACGGGCCAAATCGCTCCACCCCTTCTACCCCCTCCCATACAAAATGGCACTATTACGCAATTTGACAATTAACGAATTTGCTCGAAAACTATAAAAGCCATTAATCTGAAATTTTGAATATATTACTTTTATGATGATTTCAGTCTATCGTATAAAAATTATACGTGTCCTCCTTCTCCTTCCACCACCTCCCATACAAACTATACTTTTTCATGAAATACTCAGTACGTATAAAATTTTATCGAGCTCAAATTTAGCACTAAATATTTATTTAGAATTATTAGTAAGACCAAAAAAAATAGACCACTAGCTTCACCCCTTCTACCCCCTCCCATACAAAATGACACAATTTCGCAATTCGACAATAAACGGCTTTTCTCGAAAAGTATAAATGCTATTGATATGAAATTCGGAATATATTACTTTTATAGTAATTCCAATCTGCTGTATAAAAATTATTTAAGTCTTCCTCTTCCTTCTACGACCTCCCATACAAACTGCACATTTTCATGAAATACTCTAAACAAATTTACTCAGTACGTATAAAATTGATGGAGCTGAAATTTTGCACTAAACATTTATTTAAAATTATTCGTAAGACCAAAAAAAATTTAGGCGATTAGCTTCACTCCTTCTACCCCCACCCCCCCCCCCCCCCCATACAATATGACACAATTCAACCACTTACAAAAAGTCGATTTGCCTGAAAAGTATGAATGCCACTGATCTGCTATGCCAAATAAACGATGTTTACAGTTATTCCTAAGAAAGTTATTAATAACTCCACCCTCCTTCTACCACCGCCCATACAAACTGCACAATTTCACTAAATTCAATTCACTAAGTTTCTCATTACCTATTAAATTTTTTAATTCTAAATTTTGTATAACACATTTTAATAGCAACCTTATCGTAATGTGAAAAAATTAGTTCAATGTTGTCACCCCCTCTACCACTTCCCCTACAAAATTTCTTAACATAAAAAAAATGTCTCCTTCATCTACATAGAATATCGCACGAGTCCTGTTATGTTTTTTTTAATAATAGCTCCCCCGAAATTTAATGACACATTAAATGAATCTGATTTTAGTTTTATTTCTTTATCGCATACTATCCCGATTTACGTCATGCGTAAGTTTTTTTTATGAAAATGAATTTTTTTAATGATTTTAGTAATTACGGCAACAATTATCAATATCCTTCACATCTTCTACCACCTCCCATACAAATGTCACAACCTCACCATATGAAATTTTTTTCATTTTTTGTTGTTTTAAATGAAATTGTAGTGTTCTAATTCTAATAAAAAACTCCGCCATAGACGGTCCCAAGCCCGGTTTGAGAAAGGAGGAGGGAACATGGAGTTAACCTGAATGGCCAGTAACACCATTGCGTCTCAGGAAGTTGGCAAAAACTATGACATAGTTGGACTTGCAGCATAGCTGTGAGAACTCCAGCATGTCATATTTAGCTCAAAACTCCCACCCTTTTTCTACTAGGGTGTATTAAATAAGTAGGACCGGTCCTCCAAGTTGGGGGTTGGGCGAGGCACCGACAACGCATCACCGGAAAAAAAACACTGTCCAGAAACCTGAAGAACAGCCTCGGAAAGGATGGACTCAACGGCAACGTCCCCGCAAACGGAAAATGGACTACTCTATTGGATCTTGGAATGTTCGATCCTTATTTAGGACAGGAGCTCTGAAAGAGTTCCTCGAAGAAATGGCAAAACACAACATCAACATAACTGCCATCCAAGAAACGAAATTGCTCGGTAGCGAAATTATGGACATGAGATCGTACACAATCTATTCAAGTGAAAAATTGTCGGGAAGCAGAGAGTTTGGAGTCGCTTTTGTCGTTGACAAAAAATTTAAACAGCAGGTCACGAGCTTCAGACCAGTAAGTGAAAGATTGTGTGCAATCCGAATAAAGACTAAATTTTTCAACACTTGGTTGATCAACGTTCACGCACCAACAGAAGACAAGGACGATATAGCTAAAGACGAATTTTATGCCACCCTAGAGACAACCTATGATTCACTGCCCTCGAATGACCTAAAAATTGTCTTAGGGGATTTTAATGCAAAAGTCGGAAAAGAGGAGGCTCATAGAGGAACAACAGGAGGGCACAGTCTCCATGACATAACCAACGACAATGGCCAACGTCTTATTGATTTCGCAAGCAGCAAAAATATCATAGTAAGCTCTACGTGCTTCCCACATCGCGATATTCACAAACGAACGTGGGCATCACCAGATGGTCACACCTTCAACCAAATAGACCACGTTCTAATTGAGAAAAGGGCTGCTTCCAGCATACTTGATGTACGAACTCTCCGCGGTGCGAATTGTGACTCTGATCACTATCTAGTCAGAGCTGAGTATCGATGCAAAATAGCTTGTCGTGGATATTCGAAAACGAGTAGAGCTCGCAAATTCAATGTCGACAAGCTTAACGACGAAACGGTGGCGCAGGCTTACATGTTACCATGTAATAAACACCTGACACCAATATATGAAGATATCCAAAATATGCCAGTGGAGAATGCGTGGATGAAAATACGAGACGGCATCAAATCCTCCGCGGAAGAGGTATTAGGGTATCAAGCACAGCGAAAAAATAATGATTGGTTCGACCAAGAATGTCGCGACGCAATAGATAGAAAGAACGAGGCTTACAAAATTTTTACTGAACGACCAACACGGGCCAAAAAAGAAAGATATGACGAGCTTAGGCGATATGCGAAAAAGACCTGCAGACGAAAACAAAGGAAGTACCATAATGACAAAATACAAAAAATGGACGACGACATGAGAAAAAATAAAACGCGGGACGCATACGCAATAGTAAAAGACTTAAAAAAGGGATATAAGCCAAAAACCAGTCTCTGCAAAGACGCAGAGGGCAACATCATCAGCGACACAGAAGAAATCAAAAGGAGATGGGCTTCATACTTTGAACATCTTTTGAATCCCACCTCATTAGCACCGATCACAACAGACAACATTTCAATTGAAGCCTCAACTGACGAAGATGAATCATCATCGACACCACCCACGCTAGCTGAAATCAAAGCAGCCCTATGTGACCAAAAACGAAACAAAGCGCCGGGAATTGACGAAATACCAGTTGAACTTCTGAAAAACGGTGGAAACTGTGTCGCTGAAATACTGCACAACATGATATGCAAAATTTGGACCGAGGAAATCATACCGGACGACTGGCGAAAAAGCATTATATGTCCAATTTACAAGAAAGGAGACAAACTCTGCTGTGAGAACTACAGAGGTATATCATTGTTGTGTACGTCCTATAAAATACTAACAAAAATTATTGAACGTCGTCTTAAGCCCTATACTAATCAAATAATTGGCGAATACCAAGGCGGATTCAGAACCGGACGATCTACAACAGACCAGATATTCTCGGTGAAACAGGTGCTTGAGAAATGCTGGGAATATAACACAGACGTGCACCAAATATTCGTAGATTTTAAACAAGCATACGACAGTATCGACAGGAGCGTACTGTACCAAATCATGCTTGATTTTGGAATTCCTCCAAAACTAGTCCGACTAACAAGACTCACAATGACGAACACTGAATCCCAAGTGAGAATACAAACCGATTCCACAACCAGCTTTCGAACGAAATGTGGTTTAAAGCAGGGAGATGGTCTAGCCCCTATGCTTTTCAACTTGGCACTAGAGTATGTCGTCCGAAAAATCCCAGTCGACACCAACGGGACACTACTATTCAAGTCCACCCAACTAGTAGCATACGCTGACGACATTAACATTCCAGCAAGATCCTTCCCTAGTGCTAAGGAGGTATTTGTCAATCTTGACTCCGCCGCAAAAGAAGCCAGGTTGAGCATTAATGAAAGCAAAACAAAAATAATGACGCTAACAAGAAGGAGAACGCCAATCAGACAAAACATAACAATTGCGGAATATAATTTGGAGAGTGTGGACAACTTCATATATCTTGGGGCTAATCTAGCTAAGGACGGTAATGAAACAGATGAAATCAAACGACGGATAATACTTGCAAATAAGACGTATTATTCGGTACTTCCAATAATGAAATCCAAGAAAATGCACAGGAACAATAAGCTGCGGATATATAAAACTATTATACGACGTGTGCTGTGTTATGGCAGCGAGACGTGGACATTAACGCGAACTTCCGAAAAAGCAGTTAACGCATTCGAAAGAAAGGTCCTCCGAAGAATTTTGGGACCTGTGAAGGAAGGAACGGAATGGCGAATAAGATACAACCATGAGTTGTATCAACTCTACGACGAGCCAGAAGCTTCAACGTTCATCAAGCTAAGTAAACTGCAGTGGGCTGGCCATGTAGAGCGAATGGAAGACAGAAGAATCCCCAAACGTGCTCTTAAAGGCAAAGCGAGTGGTAACCGGCCAGTAGGCAAACCACGCAAGCGATGGGAAAACTCGGTTTATGAAGACAGCAAAGCCATTTTAAAAATTAGCAGCTGGAGGACGCGGTCTTTGGATCGAGACGATTGGAGGCGACGACTTCAGGAGGCCAGGGTCCGATTTGGGCTGTCGCGCCATTGATGATGACCACGGGTCAGAGTAACTCTACATTAAATACACCACAAAGTGGTGAGGGAATAACACAGGGTACATACAAATAGCAGAGGTAGCTTTAAATTATTATAAAAAACAGGAGGTAGAAAAAAGTGAACCGATAGAAACTAAAGAATAAAAGAGATTCACCTAAAAGCGATTACTATTCGTAACCTAAAAACTGGATCTCACTTTTTGTAAGGATATGCAGAGAAATCGCTCGTCACAACAAAGGTTTCTATGGGTGTTTCTGCTAATCGCGATTTCAAAACACCAATAACCTAGACAAGACACTGAATGCGTTGCGATTTCAAGACACCAAAAACCTAGACAAGACACTGAATGCGTTGCGATTTCAAGACAAAATTTATAAATAAAATAAACTGCCAACAAGTCAGGCGAAACTTTATTATTCTTGGGACAAGTTGCGGATGAGTAGAAAGTCAATATGTAGGTTAGAGTGGTTAGGGAAGACTAAGTGAAAGGGAGTTCTTGGGCAGGGCTGTTGTCAATTTAACAATATTGAATTCGTTTCTGCAAGTTTGGGTTTTTATGAGGGGAGGAGTAGGGGTAATAGTAAAGGTGGGTGGATGTTAATAGCTTTTTAATTAATTGCTTGAATCACGTCCAATATTCTCTGTATAGAATGTGTTTCATAGACGAAGTTGCATAGAATTTTCATGAAATTGGCTGTATTCTACATTCACGGCACCGAACATTTGTATGGGAGGGGGTGGAGAAGGTAGGGGAATCGTAAAATTTGATATGTAGTTTTATTTCGCTTCTCTTGTAAGGTGCTTGTATAAAATTTCAAGTTCGTAGCTTTTAGTTTGTTGGTTATTAGTTGATTTAATGAAATTGGTCGAAATTATAGTTTTGTATGGGAGGGGGTAGAAGGGCAAGCGCGATTTCAAAACTTTTAACGTAATTTTATTTCAACTATTTTTGTAAGTTTTTGTGCAAAATTTCAAATTGATAGCATTTAATAGTTAAGTGATAATTGATTTCTTAAAAATGGTCGAAAAAATAATTTTGTATGGGAGGAGGTAGAAGTTTTAAAGGTTTTCGGCCAGTTAATATTTTGTATATTTAGGGATTTTTTTTAAATGCATTTTGCAAATTTTCAAGTTTCTACCAAAAAATTTCACTCAAAAATTTTCAGTTTATGTGTTTTTTTCAATGCACATGAAACACCTTGTGCACATTAGACCGGGGGGGTCCGTTTATAACAATTATGGATCAAGTTATTATTATTTTTCTATGAACATCAAATAGACGTATCCACATGCAAAATTTAAACTTTGTATCTTTCACCAGAGCCATAAAAAAATCACTCAAAATTTTCGACATTTTTGCTTGTCACCTCCCTCCCCTTACACCTCCCAACTTAAAATCCAAAATTAACCATTCTGTAGTTCTACAATCTGACAAATTTTCGATTTGATATCTGTACTCTTTTTTGAGATGTAAGGATTTGTAATTTTGAAAAGTGCGCTAACTTTGAAATGCTCCCCATTTCCCCCCACTACTATTATTTCAACATGTTATATTTTTTCCTAGTATAGCTTAATATACGTTTCAAGTTTCAATTACATAGCTTAGGAGATGTTGAGATATTCATTTTTAAGTGTTTTCTTTGCACCCTCCCTGACCCACCCACTTACAACAATTAACCACTCTCTAAGCTGATTCCGATGGAACTATATGCCACCTTGATGGTCCCAAAATATGAATTTTTTACCATAAGTAGATAAGATAAGATATAATCATTTGAAAAAACAATTCGGCCGACAATTTGTTTTTAGCCCCCCCTTTTCGGACGCCAATGGATAAAAAAATTAAATTATTTTTAAAGTTTGTCCCACAACCCTCTCTATATATCAACTGATTTTCAACTTCCTATCTGCATTCGTGGTAGAGATATTAGCAATTGTAATTTTTGGCTCTTTCCCTCCCCCGCCTGCCCCTTCCACCTTACACCTCCCAAAATTTATTAAATAGAGCTCACTTACCCAATCAACAATCCACCCAAAAACAAACATTCTACCTTTAACTGTCTCGGAGATATGAGTCCATATGTACGGCGGACGGCGTATGGCGGGACGGATTTTTTTTGCGCATTTTTGAGCTAATTTATTCATGAAACGCGTAAAAACAAAATTTCATGGTAGCAAATTTTTTTTTCTTGTGTCGATCACAATATTTTATTATTAGAATAATAAAGTAAAATTATAAATAAGGAAGTGTATACTCGTTGGAAAACACTGGTAATGTGTTCCAAAGTCTTAACGTTCGGAAAATGAATGACTGCCCAAATTTTACTGTTCGAGAAGGCAACGGTTTGACGGTGTACTCGTGTGCGCGTTCAGCTTGGCGAGTATTCCAGGGAAAATTATAGTGTGGAGGAATGAGTGGCGCTTAGGTTCGCAGGACAAAAAGGCTGGTGGTTTTTATACCGAAAGCAAATAGTCATCATCTCTAGTATAAGAAGACTACAGCCCCCCCCACCAACAAGAGGACACAGCCCAATAACGTTAGGACATCTTTCACATAAGAACCACCAGAAAGCCATAAATCACATCAAAACTCCATCCAAATTATAAGAACTTATTTAAAAAAAAAAATTAGGATAGTCGTGATAAATCGGGACGGAAACATTAAGGGCCCATTATGAGATGCATAGAAAGAGTAAGTTGGGTTTAACTAAAAAAAATTAATTCAAGCTTATCATACCCATATTTTTATTTTCTCGTTTTATATCACAAAATCCTATACACTACTTACGAGCATTAAGAAACGGTTCTTGAAGCGTTTTGTACAATTTCTTGGCTTTTCGTGGTCCCAAACCCGTGCAAAGCGACAATCGATCTTCTGAGCTGTTAATAATTTTCTCCAAAGTCCCGAAATTCTGAAGCAATGTAACAGCATCGGTCTTATTAACGGGCTTAATGTTCGTTAAAGCAGACACCAACTGTAAATTAGAAATTTCTTAGTTCCAGTTTGAAGAAACAAATATTCCGACAGTTACCTTCTGATGTGGATTCGAATCGACCCGTTCCATAATCAAATCAGGCGGTCGCTTCTCGAATAATTTGTACGTTTCGATGATTTTTCCGGCCTCCTCGGCATTCCAGGCCAACATTAACGTGAGGTCGGCCAGCAAACTCACCCGAGTCAGATTCTTCAGGGCATTGTAGGGTTCCTGGAAGTACAAAGAATGAAAATTAACCAACTGTAGGGAAATCCTAGCCAGCATTAAACTAACCAGCATGTCCACTTGAACCAATAGAACGCGAAGCTCAAATTGTTTGCCCAAGGTTTTCAGGCGCTGGCAGATGTAGTCCGGATTCAGGTTGTGATACTTCAGCGAAATATATAAAATGCATGTGGTCCGGCCGACAATGTAGTCGGGAATGATTTCGCAGAATTCAATGGGGCAATTTTGAATTGATTTCAGGATTGGATTGCCGCGCTGCTTCGGATGGACGAGGATGCAGTGGGGATTGGACGACGATTGCTTCACAACAGTCGAGCTGGTCGAAGGATTGTTAAGATTTGGAACGGCTGCCGCGGGCACTGGAGGACTGATTTTAGGTAGCTTTGGATCGGGCGGGATGCAAATGTTGGCCAGTTCGGTGTCGAATGAATCGTCCACATTGATTTCGTCCATTTTCTATCCGAATTTGTTTCAACTATGCACTAAGAACTTGTGATATGTGAAGAACTGGTTTTCACTATTTACTCTGCTTTAAAATGTAAACAAATTTGATCTGTCAAATGTTTGTTCACTACCAATCAATTTGCCTTAGTTTTACGCAAGATGGCGAAGCTAGTGGTTGAGTGAATGATTCATTTTTCTGAAGGAGTTCCCAAAACTGTTAAAGTGCGAAGTGGTAGTTGAGACTAGAGTCACTGTATAGCTGAGCCACTCGGTAAAGGAGTCTGGCAGATGCGTATCAGAGTTGAAACCGTTAAGTTTGAATTTTTTGATGTATATACATATTCGGTTAGATATTTATCAAAATGCAATTGGAATTCGTTTATGTGCCCTGAAAAATTAATATCATTGTGCCATTCCAAATATTCAAATCGACCTAAGGAATTTGCAATGCATTCTGAAGTAATGTGAAGGCATTACATAAAGTAGTAGTTTATTTAGGGAATTTGATATGCACTGAAAGGTAATGTGATTGCATAAAATAAATGATCATCTTCAAAACGTGCCGCGCACAAAACGAAAGATTAATAATAGAAAACATTATTATTATCATAACCCGTTTGCTTTCTAATATTCCCGTAAAATTTTACAAGTTGTTCATTGCGAGAAAAAAAATCTTAAGTCGCATTTTTACCAGCAACAAAATTTAAAATACTGAATTCATATCAAAAGCAGGATCCAATTTCATCACATTTTTCAATATTAATTCAAAATGAATCGCTCCCTCAATATTAGAATACCTTCTCAAAGATTAATTTGCTTTCTATTCTTTTGTAACCATTCCATCGTAGATTCTATTGCGACGATTATATTGTCGATTTTTTTCCAATCATTACATTATTCATTCGTTTCCCTAGATTCCAATGTCGATTCTTTGTAATGCAGAAAGTAGAAAAAAACGAATGCTTGCCTATGACATTGCAATGTTAAAATAATCTATGTTTTACGACAGGAAGTAGCTGTAAGAGCTTCATGGTAAGAATCATCGACGCGGTAATGATTCCACTCCCTACTGGGATATGTCAGAATGACTACACAGTCTACACCTATTTTCACCAACACTTTGATCTTTCGAACGTTCGATTTTTAGTACCAAATTTTTTAGCACGTTCGATTTTTGTACAAAATAGCTATCTGCCAGACTCCTGGACCGAGTAGCTCAGTTATACAGTGACTCTAGGTACCATTAGAGTCACTGTATAACTGAGCTACTCGGTCCAGGAGTCTGGCAGATAGCTATTTTAGTACAAAAATCGAACGTGCTAAAAAATTTGGTACTAAAAATCGAACGTTCGAAAGATCAAAGTGTTGGTGAAAATAGGTGTAGACTGTGTAGTCATTCTGACATATCCCAGTTGGGAGTGGAATCATTACCGCGCCGATGATTCTTACCATGAAGCTATTACAGCTACTTCCTGTCGTAAAACATAGATTATTTTAACATTGCAATGTCATAGGCAAGCATTCGTTTTTTTCTACTTTCTGCATTACAAAGAATCGACATTGGAATCTAGGGAAACGAATGAATAATGTAATGATTGGAAAAAAAATCGACAATATAATGGTCGCAATAGAATCTATGATGGAATGGTTGCAAAAGAATAGAAAGCAAATTAATCTTTGAGAAGGTATTCTAACATTGAGGGAGCGATTCATTTTGAATTAATATTGAAAAATGTGATGATTTGGGATCCTGCTTTTAATATGAATTCAGTATTTTAAATTCTGTTGCTATAATTTAACTAATTTTGTTGCTGGAAAAGTACGGTGTAACTTAAGATTTTTTTCTTGCAACGAACAACTTGTAAAATTTTACGGGAATATTAGAAAGCAAACGGAATATGACATTAATGTTTTCTATTAATAATCTTTCGTTTTGTGCGCGGCACGTTGTGACGATGATCATTTATTTTATGCAATCTCCACACATTACCTTGCAATGCATATAAAATTCCCTAAATAAACTGCTACTTTATGCAATGCCTTCACATTACTTTAGAATGCATTGCAAATTCCTTAGGTCGATTTGAATGATTTCTCGATTTGAATGATTTTCAATAAAAGGGAATGGATTGCAAAAATCCCTGTTGGGATGTTTTTCCGCCATGTGTCAACAAACAGAATCATAAACTAGACTAAAAACCTGTTTGGTAAAGATGTGTGGGTGCAGAAAATTGCAAAATAAAATTGAATTTTTGGCTGTTTCTAATGGAATGGCACAATGATATTAATTTTTCAGGGCACATAATCGAATTCCAATTGCATTTTGATAAATATCTAACCGAATATGTATATACACCAAAAAATTCAAACTTAACGGTTTCAACTCTGATACGCATCTGCCAGACTCGTGGACCGAGTAGCTCAGTTATACAGTGACTCTAGGTACCATCAATAGTACAAGGAACGTCTTGTCGACAGAAACAGTGGAGCTGATTCTGCATTGTCACTTCACGGGATGAAATTCAGACCACGCGGGTAAATTGCAGTGGCGTTGCATGATATTACGGCTAGAGGAAGCAATTCTTAAGCAAGATCTTTTAATCTTTGAAATTGTAAAATTGTTGTATGTATGAATTTTCATTAAATAAAATCACTGACAAAGTTTTTGAAGTTGCAAATTTTCAATTCTGGGGTCTGAATCAAATTTGGACCACAAAATTAATGATTTTCAATGATTAAAACTTTTCATCCATGTCCGAGTATAAATTGCGCAAATTATTCATGTTATAAAAAGCTTAACAAATTTTTTTCACTAGAAATTCATTTACACAATAACAATAAAATAATTTTAGTTATTTAATAATATCGTTTTTCTACGCAATTAATCTGAGATCTGCACAGAATCTGAAAAGTTAATGCAGCATTGATAAAAATCAAAAAGCTAGGCTCTCTATAGATCTATAGTTCTAAAACCTGCTGGTGACAGCTTTTAATTGTGTAGTTTAGTTGCGAACCAAAATAAAAACGAATAATATGTGAAAACAGATGTCGCCAAGATTTTTAAAAATATTCATAAAACTTTGATCAAAGCTCCCCTCTCCGGCGATATTACGATACCAATGCCCTCAAACTTTTCTTACTAATAATTTTTTACTTAATAATTGGCAACACTTGTAACGATGGGAAGTCGTGGGAATGAGAGAATGATAGCCTGAAAATGGAAGCACATTCCACGATGCTTCCACATTTTCAAATTAAATCGTGGATTAATAGCAATGCTTCCTCCTTGGATATGAATGATGAATGGAAATTTATAATGATCGCTCCTTCGTGGATTTAACCCAAATAACGATCGGATAAGAAATTATCTACATTTTAATATAAAGGACTAATTCGGCAGTAAAGGTTCGAAGATATGACTGTGTGTAATAAACATGTGAAATAAAATACATAGAACGGTGCCAGAATTGCATTATTCAAATCGCACCTCGGCCGTTTTTCTACCGAGAAGGTGGGTTTTGGGCTCCAAAGCGTCTGTATAGCAAAAGCGTAAGATAGGTGCCTCGCTGAGCGAAAATGAAGCCTAATTTTTATGAAGTGCATGAATTTTTAAAAGATTTCACAAAATCTTTGGTAACTATATTTAAACACAATCGAGAACTAAAATGTTACATCAATGGACACCACGCCACTGGTAAATTGCTTTCACTGGGGGTAGACAGTGAAAATTTAACCGCTCTTTGCACAGGAGATGAAAATATAACCAAAGAAAATTATGGGCAAAAAAACCTTCAAGCCTTTTAAGTCGGCGGCCAGATGGAATAATTCTTGCGATGCTACAGCATAGCTTGGACAGCATCTTTGTCAAAAATTTCTCGCTTCGGATAATCTTCCCGAAGCAACTCATCTCTTCATGCTCATCGTGTATGTTTACACCTTCGTGAAATCTGATACCCAAAAATAACAAATCGCTCGAGAAATTGTCGAAGCAAATCTAAAATCCAAACTAGCCAAAAACTTAATCGGAGTATACTTTGTTCGGAACGTGGCGCAAAACAAGGATATACATTGTATTTCACCTCACCCGGGAGATCCTCATGAACAGCTCTAGAAAAGGCAAAACCCAATGCCGCTCATATCAGAAATTGTTGCTAAACTACCTAGTCCTGCCATAAGTTCTGTCACATAATTTCTCACATTCGCAACAACTTTATTTTATGAGTGACATTTCAATATCGGCCAGTTTTATAAACGTCATAATGTTGTTGACAGTTGATGGTCATTTAAAGTGTGTTCGTTAACGTGTGAAGATGGAATGGGGTGTAATAGAAAACCGAACTGCAGTGATTGCACTACATAAGTGTGGAAAATCCGCGAGTGAAATTTTCAAGTTGTTGTGCCCGTTAAAAATAACGCAAAGATTTGTGTATCGTGCGATCCAGAGATATAACGCGATCCAGACTATTGAAGATCGACCTCGTTCTGGACGTCCGCGTGATGTACGTTCTTCTGCTGCCATCAAAGCGGTCGAGAGTCGAATTCGTCGAAATCCGCTTCGTAAACAACGAATCATGGCTCGAGAGATGAACATCTCCACCCGAAGTATGTCTCGCATCATAAAATCTGACCTCGGGATGAGTGCCTTTCGACGATCAACGGGACATTTGCTGACTGAGCAGTTGAAGCAAATTAGGAGCACCAGATCGAAAGAGCTCCTTCGGCGGTACGGCAACAACAAACATCGAGAAATTTTATTTACCGATGAAAAAATTTTTACGGTGGAGGAACATTTCAACCGCCAAAATGATAAGGTGTATGCCCACAGCTCCATAGAAGCCCGAGAAGTTGCCACTAGGGTACAGCGAGGACATCATCCAGCATCAGTCATGGTATGGTGGGGTGTCAGCTACGAAGGGGTCACCGAGCTTCATTTTTGCGAAAAAGGCGTAAAAACTGCAGCGAAAAATTATCAAACGGACATCCTGGAGGGATGTGTGAAGCCGCTGAACTCTACGCTATTCAACAATCGACATTGGGTTTTCCAGCAAGATTCTGCGCCAGCCCACAAAGCTCGAACCACACAAGCGTGGTTGGAAACCAATATTCCACAGTTTATAAGGGCGACGGAATGGCCTTCTGGGAGCCCAGATTTGAATACCCTGGACTACAAACTGTGGGCGGAGTTAGAGTCCATGGTGTGCACGAGACGACACCCAAATATCGAGAGCCTTAAGCGATCTTTGACAGAAGCAGGAGCTAATTTTCCGCTAGAAACAGTGCGTACTGCTATCGATGACTGGCCCAACAGATTAAAGAGCTGTGTTAAGGCTAAAGGCGGCCACTTTGAATAATTTGTTGCTTATTTTACTTCCATTAGTATGCCAAAATAAAATATATTTTCCTTTGTCAAAAAACTCTTTTTCATTTATACAAAAATTGCCCATATATGTGTGACAGAACTTATGGCACGACTAGGTATATTTAAACACAGTTTCCGCCTGGTTAACATTTTCAAGGCCTGTCTTCTCTTAAGATATGTGCTTTCGAAGTGGAGAGAGCTGAAGGTTTTTTTTACGGTGACCGAAAGACTTTAGGGTGTAGCCTAGTGAGAAGTATGTTAGTCTACAATGCGAAGTTCAGGAGTTCAAATCCCAGCCGACGTATAATTTCAGCACATTACTCGCGTGGGTATATCTTGGCCACCTCAATCTGCGAAAGTGAAAATTCGTAGATAGAGGGATGTGCGAAGAGCTAACAATAAGCTAAGTCTGAAATGACGATGGACGTTATGTTTGAATTCTTGGCGATTCTACTTCGCTGGAAACAGACTGCCCGATAATGCGTTCCACATCAATAACATCCGAGGGATGAAGGACTGCCTAAATTTCACTGTTCTCTACAACAGATACTTCACAGTGTACTAGTGAGCGTGTGCAGACTGTTGAGTAATACATATGTGGGTCATGTAAGACAGGAGGTATTAGATCCTTTAGTTCCGTAATTCATATACCATGGAAATTTCTATAATACATTGTGACCAGCACGTACCGGGAATTTGTAATTAAAATTAGTCTGGGAAATGAAATTAAAAAAAAATTTTTGGTAAGCAGGTAGGACTGTCCTTAATTATTATCCCGAAAATCAGCGTGGTCTATTAGTCAATTTGTTTACAGCAGCTGGTTGAATGGATACACCAATATATATACACCAATATATAACCAAGCAAGTGTTGTGGAATTATGCGTCGACCGGAATTTGAACTTACGACCTTCACATTATATGTAGACCAACACGCTACGCTACACCCTAGCTGCAAACTTTCAAAATGCTTTCCGCAGATTTGCACGTCGTACATTTTCAGTAGGCATTAGTTTGCCTTTTAAAAAAAAAAACCTTATTTTCAGTGTGCAAATTTTTTTAGATTGATTATTAAGTTTTAAAAATCACAAGTCAAACTTTAACACTTTAGATTTTTATTCCCTCAGCTCACTAATATACAAACATTCAGTGTTGGGAGGGGTAATTGATATTCCCCATCTTTTGTTATTTATGATATTACAGCTTTCAGTTGTGCTCATTCTTTAATTTTTTAAGTATCGCTATTTCTTGAATTTATGTATTATTTTCTTAGTATCTCTTAGTATTATTATTTCAACAATTTTTTTTATTATTATTAATTTGTTTTTTTGGTCTCTTCTTCATAAATGTAAGGTCCGTTTCATATTTATAGGGTTACTTAATACTTTTAAAAATACGAAACGCTTACATGAATTTGTACACTACGGTATCTATAAAATATTCCATGCAATGGTGGAAATGACACAATGCACAAATACGCAGTTATTCGCTAACGCTATTCCCGTTATCTGAACGAACAAAATTTGCTCTTGTTTCATATTTATAATGTCAGTTGTGATAAAACTGCGGAAGTACTAACAACACGGTAGTTAAGAGCTAGATTTTTATTTGTTTTTTTCTTATTCAGTAAGTTTACTCATAATGCCACGAGGGAAAGTACTGAGTGAACAAGAAAGAGGGTTTATTAACGCCCTTCATGCAGAGAACTATGGTTTGAGAGAAATTTCGCGAAGAATTAAGAGAAGTTTGTATGTTGTGCAAAATTATTTGCGTTCTCCAGATTCCTACGACACTCAAAAACGATCTGGAAGAAAAAGAAAGCTGGACCGAACTACACAAAGGAGAATTGTACGCGCATCTTCGAATGCGTCTACCTAATCAGCTCAGAGCCATGGTAGGCAATGAAATATCACGTTCTACCGTTTCGAGAACTTTGCAATGTACGGATTTCATTCGATACGAAAAAACGAAGGTAATGCCAAAATTGACAGCCAAGAACAAAGAGGCCAGGCTACAATTCGCAAGAAATAACTTCGACACAAATTGGAATAGGGTAAGTAAAAAAAATCGATGCAAAAAACTACAATTCAATAGACATCTATCATTTTAAGATTGTATTCTCAGACGAGAAGAAGTGGAATCTCGATGGTCCTGATGGCTCTCGGGGATATTATCGTGATATTCATCAAAAGCCATTAAATTTTGCGAAGAGGAATTTTGTTGGCAGTGCTGAAGGATGTTTACAAATCCAGATCGTTTCCTCTCGAATGAAGAGTGCTACTTCGAAGTTTTGGAGAAGGCATTAGTACCATTTTTGAATGAACATGGTTCAGAAGAATGGATCTTTCAGTAGGATAACGCGAGAATTCATGTAAGCCGTGAAATAAAAAAATGGTTTGCCGCTAAACTTATGCAGTGGCCTGTCTGCTCACCTGACTTGAATCCAATAGAAAATCTATGGGGCATATTATCACAACGGATTTACGCCACTAACCACCAATTGAACTCAATTGCAGAGCTTATTCGCACAATACAAGTGAAATGGTGTAGAATAGAGCCTGGGATTATCACAAACCTCGTTGGTAGTATGGAAGGGAGAGTAAATAAAGTATTGTTGAATGGGGACAATATTATCTGTTGATTTTATGTAATTTGGCGTTTATTTTTTATGTTTATGTTTAATAAAAAATGAATTAAAAGAGAAAAGTTTTTTTGACCTTATAAATATGAAACAAGAGTAAATTTTGTTCGCTCAGATAACGGGAATATCGTTAGCAAATAACTGCGTATTTGTGCCATTTGTACCATTGCATGGAATATTTTAGAGAAACCGTAGTGTAGAAATTCATGTAAGCGTTTCATACTTTTAAAAATATTAAGTGACCTTATAAATATGAAATGAACTCTACTTTTTTTTTTAATTTTGTATTACTAGCTTATAAAAGGTTATACTGTAACTGTTAGCTGTAAATTCAATAAAATTAAATTAATTTAAAAAATTTGATTTAACCTTTGCTTTTCGATATCTAGCTTCAAAGATTGTGTCTTGGTTGCCCTTCTTCTATACGGAGGGATGAGCTTTCTGACTTTCGTCAGTTCCTTCCGAAATCCAATTATTTACTCCCATTCGAATTCTGTTCTCCTTGATGCTCACTTAAATTTCTGAGAACTTCAGTAGAAAATGGCACCTAACTTTGGTTGAGTCTGCAACAGAAGCTTCATCAACTAAAAAGACAAACGTCTGTCTGCAACTTTTGATTTTAAGTACACGGAGAATTCGCTATAAACTAGTTTTAAGGTTTTGGTTTTGCCTGCCTAATCTGCGAAAATATTGATCTATAGATATTTCGCAGGAGAAATGTGTGCAACGATTAAAATTTTTTATTTTTGGTACATACAACTTGCAGCTGTGCATGCGCCCACGATTTGAAGGTTGCGACTATGCTGAAGAGCAAGTCCTTCGTACATTTGTTGTTGCACGTTATGGGAAGCCATTCACTTTTCTGATTTAGAACAACAAACTGAGGATGGAGTCCATCTCCTTCAACCTTGTTCACTTCATTCAAGACTGCAGCTTTGATCTTTTTTAGCTGTTCCTTATCAAGCGAGATCGTTGAGAGCTGAGAGTGTAGAATCGCTACCTTCATTAATGATAAAAGATCTATGAATAAGGTCTTAGATGTGCTCGATGTCGGGTTGGATTTTATGCTCTGCCCTTCAACCTGCTTTATCTGTTCGGATCCATTGTTCTTCTGCACCGGTTTAATTCCTTTTGTGGTCATCTGAACCCTTTGGTTTTCCAATTATTGGATCCCTGATTGAGACCTGTTCTGGTGTACTATCATCAGATCTGTTTCTTTCGATACAGTTACAGTTCATAAACGACTGGTGCCTTTGGTCTCAAGTCGTTAATTTCCCTGACTAACTTTTTTCCACTACCCGTAGTTGTATTGAAACTGTTGAGTGTCATTTGACATAGTTATATGCTTTTTTTTTTCGTTTTGCTTACATTTCTATTGTAACAATAAAGTATCGAGACTTTGTAATTATTTTTTTTTGATAAGCAGTTAGGACTGTCTTTAATTATTATCCTAAAAATTAGCGCGGTCTATTAATCGGTTTGTTTGCAGCAGCTGGTTGAGTCGGTACACCTCAGTAGTCCACGGCGATTTTCGTTTTATGTTCTCGATCGACTGAAAATGGGTTCCACGGAGCTGTAATTTCAGTTATAGGGTGCTTTAAAAATGAAAAAATAAACATACTTGTATAGCTTCGGAGTTATTATACTCTAGATGAAATCTGAGAGTATTATAAGTTTTCTACAAAGTTTGTAACGCTAAGAAATAAGGCTCGGAGAAAAAAATGAATCATACAGAAGTTCATAAAATCACTCAAAAATCTCAAAACCGGGTGTCCGTCCGTCCGTCCGTGTCTTCTTAAGCTTGAGAACGCGTTGATCTAAAAAGTTCAAATTTTGTACACGTCGTTTTTGACAAAAAAGTTAGGACAAGTTCGTGAACGGACCAAATTGCTCCACCCCTTCAACCCCGTCCCATACAAAATAACACTATTACGCAATTTGACAATAAACGGATTTGCTCGAAAACAATAAAAGCCATTACTCTGAAATTTTGAATATATTACTTTTATGATGATTTCAGGCTATCGTATAAAAATTATACATGTCGTCCTCCTCCCTCCAACACCTCCCCTACAAACTGCACTTTTTCATGAAATACTCAAATCCAATTTACTCAGTGCGTATAAAATTTATCGAGCTCAAATTTAGCACTAAATATTTATTTAGACCAAAAAAATTAGACCATTAGCTTCACCCCTTCTACCCCCTCCCATACATATTGACACAATTTCGCAATTGGACAATAAAGGGCTTTTCTCGAAAAGTATAAATGCTATTGACCTGAAATTTGGAATATGTTGCTTTTATAATGATTCCAATCTGCTGTATAAAAATTATTTAAGTCTATTAAGTCTTTAAGTCTTCTCTTTCCTTCTACCACCTCCCATACAAACTTTTTCATGAAAAACTCTAAGCAAATTTACTCAGTACGTATAAAATTGATGGAGCTGAAATTGTACACTAAACATTTATTTAGAATTATTCGTAAGGCTAAAAAAAGTTAAGCGATTAGCTTCACTCCTTCTACCCCCTCCCATACAATTTGATACAATTCAACAACTCTATAAAAAGTTGATTCGCCTGAAAAGTATGAAGGCTACTGATCTGCTATGCCAAATAAATGATGTTTACAGTTATTTCTAAGAATGTTATTGATAACTCCACCATCCTTCTACCACCTCCCATACAAATTGCACAATTTCACTAAATTCAATACACTAAGTTTCTCAGTACCTATTAAATTTTTGAATCCTAAATTTTGTATAAAACATTCTGATCTTATCGTGATGTGAAAAAATTAGCTCAATGTTGTCACCCCCTCTTTCACTTCCCCTACAAAATATCTTTAAATAAAAAAAAATTTTCCTTCATCTAGAGTATCGCATGATTGGGTTTTACGCCCAATCGTAGTCCTGTTATGTTTGAGTATTTAATTGTGAGCTTGCACGAAAGAAGCGTCAAGTTTTATTCTTGGTTGTTAATTTCCTCATGTGAAAAATTTAATAAATATTAAATTATTTTTTCTTCCTGCGAATACACCATCCGTTTTACAACCTATGAATCAAGGGGTGTCATTTTGGCTTTAAAAAGAAACCATTGAAAACTACTATTATCGGAAATGATAATTGGCCAAAATATAAATTCAAAAATATCTTTACGGGATGGTATGCATATCATTCAAAAAGCTTGGCATATCACACGAAAGAACAAAGTCAGATTTATGCGATAATAAAATACTGATTGTGTTTAAATGTTCGAAATATGAATTTTTTGTGATTAGGAATTTCGAAGATATAATCATTTGAAAAAAAAATTTGGCCGACAATTAGTTTTTAGCCCCCCCCCCTTTTCGGACGCCAATGGATAAAAAAATTAAATTATTTTTAGAGTTTGCCCCATAATCCTCTTCGCACTTCTGCTAATTTTTAGCTTCCTATCTGCATTCATGATGGAGATATTAGCAAGTGAAGTTTTTGACTCTTTCCCTCCTCCCGCCTCCCCCTTCAACCTGACACTCTCCAAAATTTAAATAATAGAGCTCACTCACCCGATAAACAATCCACCCAAAAACGAACATTCTACCTTGAACGGTCTCGGAGATATGAGTCCATATGTACGGATTTTTTTTTTTGCTATTTTAGGCTGAAACGCGAAAAAAAAATTTCAGGGTAGCAAATTTTTGTTTTCTGTGTGAATCACAATACTTTATTATTAGAATAATAAAGTAAAATCAGACAAACTGCGAAATCCTGCATCTAACAATCAGACAGACCCCATCTCATGCTCGGTGCCACTAGCTCAGTGCGCATAGTGAATATTTCCCGCTCGGAATGAAAAGGTTTTCATTTACTATCCAAAGTACGAAAAAACCATCGAGTGCAAACGAGTCAGAATGGCAAAAATGTTAATTGCATCGCATTTACACAAACCAAATAAAAAAAAATACCCAGTCATAGAAATTCAAACCAAAAAGGGTCTATTGTTTTCTTTATTTTCACTCGATATTACACACAGAAGCAATTTCATCAATGAAGAACGTAAAGCCCTTATCGACACAGTGGACTGCAAAATAAATCGGCGGAACTTGCAATAGCAACAACTCACATGATCCACCTTACCCCGACGAGAACTAATGCTCGCCAATCAAATCGCCGCTTACTCACGAAAGCGCACCTCATTGACGACTTCGCACGTTCCACATCATCGATCGCTAAACAAATCGCAGTCGCACTTCACCTATGACCTATTCATTCATTACTATACTTCCTCAGTGTGTAGATATAGTGTAGATATCACCAAAGACTGTCAACTAGGTTTGGGATAGCTTATATTGTTGATAGTCTTTGATATTACTGAGCTGAGCAGTGAATTGACATTTCCACGTACTTCGACTGACAGTTCGAATATTCAGTAATGCCCTGCACAGAAATCAATGGGGATTACATGATTTCCCGCCGAGGGAAAATATTTCTTTGGGAAATTATGTAAAATTATGTAAATAAATTTTTCATTTATTATTTGGGAAAATGAAGGCCAGGAGGCCAAAGCTCGATTTTGGCTGTAGTGCCATTGAAAAAGATGAATTATGGATATGGGGAATGAGGGTCGTTGTATGGAAGTGGAACATTCTACCATAAAATACAGAGCGTACCTTTAAAAGCTCTCGTTTGATGCAACTTTTTCCAGTTCCCTGGTTGCGCATGGATCTTACTTCGCATTTCCATATTAATCGGTTTATTGCTGCTGCTTTATACAAAAAAAAAACGAATCGGGTTTATACATAAATTTGGATTAAATTTTATTTTTTTCAGAAAACCTTGAAAAAAATGACAAAGTTCAGAGATCTTAAATGAAGATGAAAATACGGTTTCGCAAATTTCAACGAGTGGGAGTGCAACCCACACTTAAGAATCTTCACGAAGATGGCCTAATTTTTGCGCATGATTCGAACGTTATTAGTTGATATCAACAAGATGGGTAATTTTACGCACTAATTTGGATAATTTTTAGTTGTAAATTGTTCGAAATGTTACTTGCTATCACTTTTCTTTGAAAAGTTAGTTTAAATAACTATTTAACAACACACTAGGGAAGCTAGGGTGTTAGTTTACAATGCGAAGGTCGTGAGTTCAAATCCCGGTAGACGCATAGTTCCAGCACACTGCCTGCTTTGAGTATACCTTGGTCACCTCAATCTAAATGAAAAATTCGTGGATAAAGGGGCTGTGCGAAGGTCTAACAACCCTTCCACAATAAATAATGCAAAATATTAAGGAACCTGAAGATCAGGAGGCCAAGGCTCGATTTGGGCTGTAGTACCATTGTAGAAGCAGAGAACACACTAGGGAAGCCCCTTTAAACTCCCTTTTTTAAGCACTCAAGTCTCGAAATAAAGTGAACACATTTTTTTTTTAAATATTTATAATAAACTCGTTCGCGTTTCCTTAACAATAAATTAGTAAAATAACATTATGTGCAAATAAAAAAAAAAAAAAAACTAAAGCGAAATAAAAACAAAAAAATTAAAACATTTTTGGCTGCAATTAGTTTTGGTTAATGATGTCACGTTGCGGAATTGTTTCGTTTGCAAACTAAGCTGTAATAACGCCAGGTGCGAAAAAGCTAAATAGGAACTTTCACTTCACTACTAAAGACCCTTCACTATAATCGCATCTTTGCCCTTCTTCTCGTGATGATGATGCTTCTTCTTAACTGCAAACGCGAAATAAAAACATCACAAATTAGCGCACTAATCACCAATTTAACATAATCAGGAAGAACATAATTTACTTGTAATCAGCGTATCCGGATCTTCATATTCGTCCTCGTGCTTGACCTTCTTCCGGAGCTTCTTCAGATAAGCGATCTTGTATTCTTCGCTCGGTTTACCGCCAAGACCGTAGCTCACTTCGTACACGCTCAACGGTATAACAGTTGACGAGACCGGAACTAGATCTTCGCGAGCGCCAGAGAAAAATTCGAAAGGAAACGGAAGCGATTAGAACGGATTGACGAGTACTTGCAACCTTCATACAGCCAATAGCTACCAACCTGCTTCGAATTTATCGTTGATGTTCTTCTTGTAGAACATCGGTGTGCTCAGGGTCAGTCCGCAAAGCAACAGCAATAGTGCACATGTTCGCCAAGATGCATCCATTTCGTCTCCTTTTAGTTTTTTCGAATCGGTCGAATTTTTCACGCACCTTGAAAACTCACCTGTTGCACCTGCTTTCGATCGTGGGCACTAAAGTAAACGCGACGCGAGATACTAATTTGCTACTCGCGTACGGATTAAGTTTAGTGACAAATCTTTCGAAAAAAAAACTTTTTTCTCTTCTCTTCTAAGTCAGTTTTTCGCAATGAAAACCGAGTAGGTGAGAGGTGTTTGGATGTATGGAATGATTGTACCTGTTTTGTTTACCTGTTGATTGCATTTTTTCGGAAAAGTGGTGGCAAAATTAACATGGAATTGAAATTTTATTGGATGCGAAGTTTGAAGCATGAAATCGCGGTAGTATCTACCAAATAAATAAATTTATGATGAAAAAACATGCCACGGTTACATGCAAGAAAAATATTGAACCTTTAAGCTTCTTAAGTAGTATTTGTAAATGGGTTCGGGTGCAAGTACACCGATTGTCCTTAATGAAAAAAATGTAATAGAAAATTGTTGTTACTTTGGAGGCATTGTCAGCTTGAACGGCAGAGCCGAAAATTATTTTGAAGCTATGAAGGTATCCTTTCCCCTTCCTTCTCCGGAAAGCGGAGGGATCTCCCTTCATACAAAGCTGTGAGTATTTGACGCATGCGTCAAATCTGTGTATTTATATGGTTGTACTACATGGAATGGAACTGTACAACTTACCAAGAAACTACAAACTTTCGGGAACCAATGACGTATTTTAGGGATATTCTGACTAGCAGTGATCTCCAACGACGAACTCTGGAGAACAACTGGACAAACTAATATAGGCATTGAGATTCAAAGGCGGAAGTGGCAGTGGATCGGCCACACTTTGAGGGAACCAAAGAGAAACATCTCCAAGCAAACTTTGGAGACCAGCGGAATAAACATGTCCCGACGACAATTAAAGGCCGATGCTCAGGACCGCGCATAGTGGAAGAGAACTGTTTCTGTCCTATGCCCCTATATGGGGTCTTAACAGAAAATTGGCTTATAGATAAATCTCGTCAGGCCTTTGGTATCCTTTCCCCTCTCTGGAGGATAAGAGAGAAAATTAATACAATCATATCAACATATCGAAAAAAAGGTGTGCAACTGAGCAATTAGTTTTAAGCTTTTGCAATAAACGCACTCCGGAGTTGAAATATGTAGGCAAAGGAAAAACGGAATTTTCTTCAACCAAAAATTATCAACCCTGCTTATCTACCTTATAACAAATGCTACTTAAGAAAAACTAATGCACAAATTGGTCTGGGTGTAGGCTAGTAGGTAGCTTGTTGATCTACGCTACAAAACGAAGGTCGTAAGTTTAAATCCCAGTCGACGTAAAATTTCAGAACGAGTGGTAAGTACTGGTAAAGAGTGCTAGAGGATATCATACCCTACGTGATATCTCAAAAAACTGGGTATGATGATATTAACAAGGAACAGTTCTGAATACAAATTCTATGATCCGTCTTCAAGTAGATGGTTCACTCGACCGGATACCAATCGGGGCCTCATCGCTTTCTACACTGTGTACTATGTGAGAGTGCATGCGAGAACCCAGCGCATTAACTGGATATACCATCATAAGTATGGCTCCAGTTTGGAAGTTTGGCGATGTTTTAAAAACTCATTCTTGGAAAAACAAGTTTGGTTTTTCCAACAATGAGGTTTTCAAAACCAGAAGTATCGCCTTGGATAGTATTGAATTATTTATTTATTCAAAATTCATCAAAACAATTATTACTTACAAAATATTGTTAAAAAAAAAAGTACGTAAAAAATATATCACACGGGTATCAAATTTAAAATTTAAGATAATTTACAATCCACAAACTCCCGTCGTTATTTATCGCATAAAGCTGACTTTAACTGCATGCTAGATAAATTATAGTCAACTCGGCAGTAATTATTGTTGAAAATACGCGAAAAAGATCCGATTGGTTCGTTTTGTCCATAGCTGGTACGATGATGAGGAATGTGGAGTTGCACATAGTTTCAAGGGTCGGCGCGGAGTATTAAAAGTTATGGGGAATCAATTTCTCCTAAAATTAATTTAAATGCAAAAGCAGCCCTAATGATAATCCGTCTATTCTCAAGAGACTCTAAAGAAAAGAGTTTAAGGCGCTGTTCGTAAGGAGGAAGACGCAACGCATCAGACCAGGGAAGGTCCCTTAGGGCAAACCTTAAGAACCTTCTCTGTACAGACTCGATCCTACTCTTATGTTCGTCGTAATACGTAACCCACACCAGACAAGCGTACTCAAGAATACAGCGTACAAAAGCACAGTATAAAGTCTTAGTTATAAAAGGTTCATTGAAGTCCTTGCAACATCTCTTAACGAAACCCCGAACGGAGTTGGCTTTGCTGAATGTGTATTCGATAAGATCGTCGAACCTAAATGCGGTTATAAAATATACACCGAGGTCTAGTACCTTGCCTGACTGTTGTAGTTAGCTACCGTCTAGGACATAATCGAAATTCAGGGGAGATTTGTTCCTAACGAATGAAACACTTGCACATTTACTAATATTCAAAGGCATACAGTTTAATGTACATCGGTCAGGAAAGTGTTGCTAATTACTTTGAAGCAGTGCACAATCATTCTGATTCGAAATATCGCGAAACAATTTCGCGTCATCAGCGTAGAACAAAATTTTCTAGTGGGAAATAACCAACGTCGTTAATATACAAAATAAATAACAGTGGTCCAAGATGGCTTCCCTGTGACTCATCAGATGTGTTGGGAATGAACTTGAAAAATCACTTTTTAGGTACGATTAGATAGGTAAGATCTGATTCAATCTATGAAAGTAAAAGGAAATTCTAGTGCGTATAGCTTGTAAGCAAGAATAGCATGGTCCACTTTATCAAAAGATTTGCTAAAAATGATATTAGTCAACCTGCTTACCGCCTTCAATCACTGGAACAGTGAAATTGGAAAATTCCATTAGATTTGTTGTGGTCGACAAACCTTTGGTAAGCCCGTGTTGGACTGGACTAATGATTGATTTACAATGAAGCTTCATTATATCACAAACAACAGCCTCGAATAACTAAGGAATGCAAGAAAGATTAGCAATAGGTCGATAGCTGCATACATCAATTCTTTTTTCTTCCTTGAGCATTGGTCTGATAGTAGAGTATTTCCACAAACTGGGAAATATCCCCGATCTAAGGGATCATTGATACGGCAGCAAAGATACCATCTGGAACTCTAGAAAAACTATCCGTTATGCTTGAAATAAACTTTAAAACGTTCAATTCCTGAATATGAAAATCTTTCATCTCTAATAAGGTAGAGGTGAGCTTCGACATGTAATGCAAATCCTTAGAACTAATGGCAACGTCGGCGCAAATGGAAAAAGGACTATTCCTTTCGGATCGTGGAACGAGCATTTGAACTTCGGCACGAAAAGCGTTTATACCAAGTGCAATTACGAATGCAGAAATTATAAACTTTCACCTTCTCCGTCTACCACCTCGCATAAAAATTACCCAAAATTTCAAATTTCTGTCACGGTTTTTTGTTGAAATATTGAAGCTTTAGATTATGAAAATCTAGACGTCATTTTCAATAATGGAACTCAATAGCAAACGAATTTTTCAATATCACATCTACCACTTCTCATACAAATGCCTCTATTGAGTGTTTTATAGTTAGTATTTATAAGCTAGGGTGTACCCTAGTTGGTAGCGTGTTGGTCTACAGTGAGAAGGTCGTGAGTTCAAATCCCGGTCGACACATAATTCTAGCACATTGCCTGCTTGGGTATAACTTGGTCACCTCAATCTACGAAAATGAAAAATTCGTTGACAGAGGGTTGTGTGAAGGTCTAGCAACCCTTCCACAATAAATAATGAAAAAAAAATGTTAAGGAACCTGAAGATCAGGAGGCCAAGGCCCGATTTTGGCTTTAGTGCCACTGGAGCGTTTTATAGTGCATTTAATTCTTTTCCATTTCATCTTGAGCGTAAACGAGCCTTACACACAATTCTGGCCCTATTATTGTATTTTGTTTATTCGAATTCTTCGGGTTTATTATTATTTGCACTTTCTATGATTTAAATATGGAATAGAGATTTTTGCATGGGAGGTGGTAGAAGTAGTGGCGGCGGTTTGTATTTGTCGTATATGACACCAAACATGGCATGCAAAATGTTTTCTGCTGAATTTAAAGTTTTTAGTTTTCATTATTGTTAAAGAAATTGGACATAGTTTTCCTGAAATTAGGGCATTTGTATGGGAGGTAGTAGAGGAAGTGGAGCGTTTAAGATGATTTTGAAACTGCTTATCATCATCCTTATCACCATGCTTTGATTCAATTTCAAAGTCAATAGCTCTCATATATTCGAAGGAGAAAAGCTTTTCTTGAATTTATAATACAGATATTTGTATGGGAGGGGGTAGAAGGAGTGAAGCGGATAATTTTTTCTACCATATATTGCAATTATTAAAAAACAAATTTTGGCAAAATTTTAAGTTTGTACTTTTTCTAGTATTAATGGAAATCGATAAAATGCATTTAACAAAAATTACGAATTTGTATGGGAGCGGGTAGAAGAAGTGTACGGATCAAAACATGCGTTATTGGTTTTTCTATTTGTATACTTTGTACAAAATATCAATTTGATAGCTTTAACAGTTTCGAAGAAAAATAATTTAATTTAAATTTCCAAATTTCGTGAAATTTGTATGGGAGGGGGTAGAAGGAGTGAAGTGAAGTTCATAATTCTTTTTAAAACTAATTGCAATTATAGTAGAATTAATTCTGACAAAATTTCGATTTTTTAACTTTACTAGTTTCAATGCAAATATTATTTAAAATTGTCCATTTGTATGGGAGGGGGTAGAAGAAGTCAGGGGATCGGATCAATATTCCGTGATTTTAATAACATCTATATCATAATACTTTGACCTAAATTTCAAGTCGATAGCTTAAATGGTTTCAAAGAAAAATCAATTTCTTAATATTTTGAAATTTCATGAAATTTGTATGGGAGGGAGCAGAAGGAGTGAGGGGATGTAGCCCATTCACGAGCTTAAAGTTACTTTTTTGCTAAAAATGACACACAAAATTTTTATCACTATAGCTCACAGCTTTCAAGAGTTATGCTGTAGACAGACGGACAGACGGACAGCCAGTCACTCGGAATCGAGGTTTTTGAGCAACAGCAAATATTTCTGTACCCTTGGCGGCTATGTGCAAGCGTTATTTCTTAGCATTACAAACGGTAAGGCAAACACAAAATACTCTCAGATTTCATCTAGAGTATAAAAATGCCCCGATGAAAACACGTCTTAGAGTACTTCGTATTAGGTTACTCATTTAGCTGTTCTGAATTCGTAGAATGTTGACTGCACTCAATCTCCAAATAACACCTTCATGCATATTATACCATCGTCGATAAATGTTGAAAAACTTTGATAATTTCGAACTTTGGTTCAGTCCATACAAAAATGCTAAGAACAGGGCACTGAAAGCGTCAAGGCTGAATGGGTTTACAAATCAAGCCTCGAGATCAGAGGGACCCGGATCCAAAACGAGGACGGGCCTTGATACGTAAAATAATTATAATCTCAAATCGGGCCTTGGCCGCCTGGCCTTCAGATTCCTAATATTTTCATTACTTATTGGATATGGGTTGTTAGCTCTTCGCACAAACTTCTATCTCAGAATTTTTCATTTTCGTAGATTGAGGTGACCAAGCAGGCAGTGTGCTGGAACTATACTACGATTAGAATTTGAAATCACGACCTACGCATTATAGATCAACACGCTACCCACTAAGCTATACCCTAGCTTAGTCAAATAATTTTCAGCTTTTAATTTAAAGTGTTTTACAAATTCATTATTTTTGAACAAACCGCTCGTATGAGTATAAGTTCGGGTTCCGCCTCTTAGGTCTTCTTAGTTTAATTTTTATAATAACATGCGGAGATTGAGCCCAGGTCCGGCGACATCAGACATGGAGGTGAGCATCATCAGCTTCCCTTCTCCCCTCCCACCCCCTCCGGGTCTTGTCCCTGCATATGGCAGTATCGACAAGCGTGTACTGTATACAATCATATTGGAGTTTGGAGTCCCATCAAAACTGGTCCGGCTTACAAGAATGATAATGACCGAGTCTTTGTCACAAGTCCAAGTATAAAGTAATCTGACTTCCAGCTTTAGAAGTGGTAATGGCCTTAAGCAAGATGATGACCTGGCACCAACGCTTTTCAATTGAAAACTCAAATAAGTTGTTCGGAAACCTCCCGTTGACACCAAGGTAAGAGTATGGTATGCTTCAAATGCACACAACTCGTAGCATATGCTGACTACATAGATATCCTTGCAAGATCTCTGGAGAGCACTAAAGAGGTATTTGTAAACCTTGACTCGGTAGCAAGAGAAGTTAGACTACGTATTATGATACAAATTAGGAAAACGACGCCAATCAGATAAAATTTTACCGTAAAAGACATAAACCTAGAAAACTTAGACAACTTTGTATGCCTAGAGCAAACCTATTGAAGAATGGAAGCGAACTCATCGAGATAAAAAGAATAATATTATTGGCGAGTTAGACGTATTCGGTGCTTCCAATAAATAACAACAAAAACTTGTATAGAAAAACTTGAACTAAATAAAACGATTATACCTAAGACCTGTGCTATGATATGGCAGCGAAACTTGGATATTAACACAGGCGTCCGAAAAATTACTTAACCCCTTTGAATGAAAGGTCATCAGAAGAATCCTCAGACCTGTGAGAAAAAAACCGATTTGGAGAATACGATAAAATATGGCATCTTCAACAATTTAGAAGTGACAATCCTCACAAAATTCAAGAAGCTATAATGGGTTGGTCTGGTCATGTTGAGCGGACTGAAGAATTCTCTCCCATACTTAAGGGCAAAGTCGACGGACAAAGACCAATTAAAAAACCACGGAAGTGCTGGGAGGATTCTATTGACGCAGACAGCAAATTACTGCTAAGATTTTCAAAATGGAAAACGCTGTCACTGAAACGAGAAGGATAGAGGACACCAATGCCCGATTTGGGGTGTAGAGCCGTCGTAAGTAAGTATTGGGATTACGAATTCGAACCTTTGTTGGGCAAAAATGGTTAAATATTTATTCTTCAAAGAATTATCCATCGCTAGCCACAGCTACTTTCCATCTTTCTGGCAGCATACGAACTCCGCGTCAATAAAACTGCTCTTATTTTGAGCCGATCCACGAATTGACCCAATTTTTGGCTTCTTTGTAAGAATGGAAGTGCTGCTCAGCCAGACCATGCGTCATCGATCGGAATAGGTGGTAGTCGGTAGGGGCAATGTCTGGAGAATATGGCGAGTGGGGTAGGAAGTCCCATTTCAGTGTTTCCAGGTAGGTTTTCACAACGTAAGCAACATGTGCAAGAGCGTTGTCGGGCAGTAAAATCACTTTGTCGTATCTATCCTCGTATTAAGGCCGTTTTTCCTTCAACGCTCGACTCAAGCGCATCAATTGTAGTCAATAGTGATCTCCCGTGATGGTTTCACCCGGTTGTAAAAGCTCATGATATCCCACAAAAATTTTCCCTGTTCCACCGCCATGTCGGTCCTCGATGTCAAAATCACCGCTCTTGAAGCTTCGAAACCACTCACGATACGTTCTTTCACTAATAGCATCCTCACCATAAGTTTCAACAATCATTCGACGCGCTTCACCCACAGATTTCTTGAATTGAAGGCAAAAGGCAAAACCTCCCGCAAATGACGCTAATTTGGCTCAAACTAAGACATATTCGCGCACAAAAAAGTGTAAGACGCCGTTAAAAGTTGACAAATCTAATGATGAGGAGTTGTTGACAGATACCTAAGTTTACCATGTGACGTTTCTGATCCGCCATTGTTGATCAGCATTTACTGCTGGCTGCATATATTGGGAAATGGCGGGTTTCAATTTGTACTCCTGATACATAATTCCAGCATTCTGATATGTGGGTGTATTTGGGACACTGCAACCTGAAAATTCGTCAATAGAAGGATGTGCGAAAGTCTCACAACTCTCGCACAATAACAAATAAATGTTAAGGAACTTGAAGGCCAGGCGGTCGAAGCCAAATTTCGGCTGTCGTTCCATTGAAGAAGAAAAAAATTGATCTTCTCGGAATGAAGACAATATCACGATCTGACCGAAAAGTGCAAAACTCACTAAAATTCCATGGAACGACGATGTCATATCTGCCTACGCTTAGTGATCGTCTTAGCTCATAGCTTTGATTCCGAACGCTACAGAAACCTCTAAAGCAAATCTGAAAGTTTTTTTTCCATACCATATGCGGAGGTCGTTTGGCGAATGGTTGACGCAATTTTTGGTATAGGGAGAGAGATCGAGATTTTTATTAGCAGCTCGATTTATCTCCGACTAAACCGCTTCTTGTCTTGAATTTTATATCTAGACGGTAATATGTGCGCTGGAAATCTCACAATATTACAACAATAGCGAATACCCACCTTCGAGAGTGAATTTTGTAAAAGCTAACTTATAAATTTTATTATTATCGCGCTTGAGACTTGTAGTACCGATTGTTTGCTAACTTTCATTTTTCTTGTTATGTTTCAGCGCAGAAAAAAAAAACAATTAGTTGTGTTTTCTCACCGATGGTAATTGCACTGAGAATTGATTTGCAGTAAGATAAGACCGCTTCCTCCTTCTTACCCCACCGTAAGTAAGTGATTAGCGTTGAAAAGTTGTTGATCTTGAACGATTGGGGAACGGTAAAATAGAGTGACAAAACGAAATATTCTAATTTGCATAAATAAATTTTTGTTTATTTGAAAATGTGGAAAGGAGTGTCTTGGCCGAGGTCAGACATTTTCGGTATACAATATTGTTTATAGATTAAATAACAAATATTTACACAAATTAAGAAATTGTAGAGTTCATTCACTGAATGTGCTCAATTTTTTTTATATATTACTTTTGAAACGGATTGCCCAAGGAAATATTGTTTGAATTTGTAATGAATATGGATCACTTATTTTGAAGAATTACTTTATTATTCTAATAATAAATTTTTTTTTTTAGGTTTTGGTATTTGGAGGCAATTTAATACAATAAATAAAATAATGTGTATAAATAGAAAATTCGTTGCCTGTAAACATATCCATTCATTAGCGCGATAAAGTATTCAAATCAATTGTTGTCATCATTTGAATTAATTTTAAAGGCAAAAATGATTACCAAACTAAACGAAACTAATTTAAGGCTCTTCTATGCCTGTTTTCTCCTTGTTTGATGTTTTTTTTTTTGCGAAATTTTACACTTTTAAGGTTTAAGTTAGTTAAGTGGTCATACGCATTCTCACATTAGTTACCGAGTTTTTGTCCTTTGTCGTCGTGAAAGCAGAATTATTCACCTTTTAATGTGAAATTTAAGTATTGAATTTTTCATAAAAATTACAATAAATATTTTTGTACCCTTGGCGGCTCTGTGCGAGTATTACGAGGGCTGTATGATAAGTACCCGTGTTTACCGGCTGATGGCAATACTGACGCAAAATGTTTATGCCATCATCTAGCGCCATCTTTACAATGACGACTGAAAATTTCAGACAGATTTATCGAGTAGTTTTGTTTTGACAGCTGTTAAAATTCATCAAGTTCGTGTTTATTTGCAATCATGAAGAAAGAGCAATATCGATCAGTGATTTGATTTCTTTTTTTGGATGGGAAGACGTGTGAGGAAATCAAAGTGAAGTTGCATGCCGTTTATAAGAACCATGCACCTTCGATGACTACCATCAGATATTGGTTTAATGAATTCAAGCGTGGCCGAACATCCGTTTTTGATGAAGATCGCCCAGGCCGTCCGATTGAGGTGACTACGGAGGATATGGTTAATAAAATCCATGATATTGTGTTAGCAGATCGTCTTGAAAGCTGCACTGGAAGGTGGGGAAGGTAAAGGTCTTCAATGGATACTATTTAGCATCTTAAGTCACCTTGATTATGCTGATGACGTATGTTTGCTTGCACATAACCGTTCGGACTTAAGAGTCAAATGTTCGCTCGTTGCATTCTAAATGCTAAGAGGCGGGACTCAAAATAGATGTGCGTAAGACCAAGTACATGCACATGAGTTCGAACGCAAGCACACCGATTATTCTTAATGGACAGGATGTGGAAGAGGTGCAAGATTTTTGCTATATTGGAAGCATTGTCAGCATGGACGGCGGAGCCGAAAAGGATGTTGAGGCTCGGCTAAATAAAGCTAGTCAGGCCTTCGGTACCCTTTCTGGAGGTTAAGAGAGATCTCCCTTCGCACGAAGCTACGAGTTTTTGACGTATACGTCAAATCCGTGTTATTATATGGTTGTACACGTGGAAAGTGACCGTTCGACTTACCAAGAAACGACAGACTTTCGTAAACCAATGCCTCCAGCGCATTTTAGGAATATTCTGGCCAGAAGTAATCTCCAACGACGAACTTTGGAGTACAACTCGCCAGACTAAAATAGGTATTGAGATTCAACGGCGGAAGTGGCAGTGGATCGGTCATACTGTGAGGAAACCAGAGCGAAACATCGCAAAACAGGCTCTGGATTATAACCCTCAAGGAAGACGTTGGGTTGGTCGACCATGTAACACATGGAAGCGAGCAGTTGAGCAGGAGGCCAGAGGAATAAACAAGTCCTGGCAACAGCTTAAAGCCGATGCTCAGGATCGCGCCTTGTGGAAGAGAGTTGTTTCTGTCCTATGCCCCTATAGGGGGTCTTAAGAGGAAAAAAAAAAAAAGATCGTCGGATGAAGGTCAGAGAGATTGCTGACATTGTACACATCTCAATTGAATGCATACAAAATATCCTACACGAAAAATTGCGCATAAAAAAGCTATCGGCGAGATGGGTGCCGCGTTTGCTAACAGTGGAGCAAAAACGGAATTGCATGACAACTTCGGAGCACTGTTTGGGCATGTTTAAGCGCAATCCGATAAAATTTCTACAGCGTTTCGTGACTGTTGACGAAACATGGATCCATTACTAAACGCCAGAAACGAAAGAACGGTCAAAACAGTGGATTTCACCCGGCGAAGCTGCTCCAAAAAAGGCGAAAACGGTTCCATCGGCCGGAAAAGTCATGGCCACCGTTTTTTGGGATTCGCAAGGCAGATGACGACTATTTGGAGAAAGGAAGGACAATCACGGGGCAGTACTATGCTGATTTATTGGATCGATTCAATGCTGAATTGAAAAAAAAAACAGCCTCACTTGGCGAAAAAAAAGTCCTTTTTCACTATGACAACGCACCTGCTCACTAGTCCGCAATCGCCACAGCAAAACTGGTCGAATTGCTCTACGAATTGCTGCCTCACCCACCATATTCCCCTGATTTGGCTCCCTTTTCCAAACTTGAAGAAATCGTTGGCAGGAAAGAAATTCGGCTCGAATGAGGAGGCTATCGACGCAACAGAGGGCTATTTGGCGGAGTTCGACAAATCATATTTTTTGGATGGCTTGAAAAAGTTAGAATATCGCTGGACTAAATGAATCGAGCTGAAAGGAGATTATATTGAGAAATAAATAAAAAAAAAAATTTTCTAATGCGTTTTCTTGCCTAACACGGGTACTTATCATACACCCCTTGTATTTCTTAACGTTACAAAGAATGTTAGTATAATCTCAGGTTTCATCTAGAGTATAAACAAGGCCAATTAAATAAAAATATATAATATGCCACCTATGGCACAAAAACAAAGCCACGAACCGATGAACCGATGAGAGAGAAAGGTTAAAAATGTTGGAGAGGTTAATGGAAAAAAGGAGACTAAAAAAAACCGATTCAATATTTTGATTTAATTATGTTTTTATTGGTCTGTAAGCTGCAAACGTATCGATACCATCAATTCGAATTGAAGCTATGCCATAGGCTAGCCCTCGCTTATGGAATAGCTAAGTTTCGAGTTAATGGTAGCGATAGGTTTGCAGTCTACAGAAAATAAGAACATAATTAAATCAAATGCTGCTCATATATAATTTTAAAGAGGAGGTGGTGAGCCAAAATGTCTAAAGCTTCGAGAAATTTCACCCTAACCTGCACAAGGTGTTTCATGTGAAAAAAAAAATTTGATTGAAATTTTAAGCTATAAACTTCAAAATTTGGGAAACTCATTTAAAAAAAGTTCTTAGTTCAAAATATTAACTGGTCGAACACTTTTAAAACTTGTACCCCCTCCCATATGAAAGTAAATTTTCCACCAATTCTATGAAATCACTTATCACCAAACCACAAGAAGCTATCAACATGAAATTTTCGTACAAACACTTTTGAAAATATTTAAACAAACTTGGATCAAAACTGGAAACCCCATGCCCTTCTACCCCCTCCCCTACAAAAGTATGATTTCGACAAATTGCAATAAATCTACTAATCAACAAATTAAATGCTAAGAACTTGACATTTTCTACACATACCTTTCAAAAGAAATTTAATAAGACTACGTCATAAATTTTGCGATTCCTTACCTCCTCTATCCCCTCCCATACAAATGTGTGGTTTCGTGCATATAAAATGCACCGAATTTCATATGAATTCTAAGCAACTCTGTTTATAAAACTAACATTCTATACATACAATTTTGATCATGGTTCAAGCAATCAATTGAAAACTTCTCAACATCCACTCACCCTTTCTACTCCTATTCACCTCCTCTCCTTCATCCATACAGACCCAAACTTACATAAATAAAGAAATGAAATATTGATTATGTATACTCGATCTATTGATCGTTATCTCATTTAAGTTTTATATAATTCACAACAGCCCTGCCCTAAAACTCCCATTCACTTAGACTTTCTTTTTTACCCTAACCTGTATATCCTTAATTTGTCCCATAATATTGTCCAATAATGTTGCTCCCGACTTATTGGCAATTTATTAATTAAATTATCAGGAGCACATTAAACGCTATGAGCTTGAAGTTTTTTACAAATGCTCTTAAAAATTTATAAACAATGTTCTATCAAAAACTGTATGTTCCGTAAATCTTTTCTACTTCATCCTATACAAAAGTTTAATTTCGACCAATTAACCAAATGGTAAATTTTGTACGTGCATTTTGTAGAACATTCGCTACTTCCCATGCAAATTTTACCAAATTTCGGAGTTTAAAGAAATTTATTTTTCTTCAAACTATCAAAGCGATCGACTTAAAAATTTAACCAAAATATCGTGATATAAATAAAACTGTCTTAAAGAATTTTTTTAAAAACTACTCGCCTCTTCTACTCCCTCCCATACAAATACACAATTTTTGAAAATACTTTAAATCGATTTACTCAAACTAAGGTCGGTTTCATATTTATAAGGTCACTTAATATTTTTAAAAATATGAAACGCTTACATGAATTTGTATACTACGGTTTCTCTAAAATATTCCATGCAATGGTGCAAATGGCACAGTGTACAAATACGAAGTAATTCACTAACGATATTCCCGTTATCCGAACGAACAAAATTTGCTCTTGTTTCATATTTATAAGGCCAACAAAACTTTTCTCTTTTAATTCATTTTTTATTAAACATAAACACAAAATAATAAACGCCAAATTACATAAAATCAACAGATAATATTGCCCCCCTCAACAATACTTTATTTACTCTTCCTTCCATACTGCCAACGAGGTTTGTGATAATTCCAGGCTCTATTCTACACCATTTCACTTGTATTGCGCGAATAAGTTCTGCAATTGAATTGCCTCATGGATTTTCTATTGGATTCAAGTCAGGTGAGCAAGCAGGCTACAGCATAAGTTGAACCCCCTTAGCGACAAACCAACTTTTGTTTTCACGGCTTACATGAATTCTCGCGTTATCCTGCTGAAAGATCCATTCTTCTGAACCATGTTCATTTAAAAATGGTACTAAAGCTTTCTCCAAAACTTCGATTTAGTTTGCACTCTTCATTCGAGAGGAAGCGATCTGGATTTCTAAACATCCTTCAACACAAAACAGGGCCCATTACCGCCACCATAATTCCTCTTCGCAAAATTTAATGACTTTTGACGGATATCACGATAATATCCCCGAAAGCCGTCAGGACCATCGAGATTCCACTTCTTCTTGTCTGAGAATACAATCTTAAAATGATAGATGAGTGAGTGAGGGTACAGGTCCGAAACACTTTTCCTGATCACCCTGTATCTCCGCGGATATTGAAAATTGACCATCTCCGTACAACAATTTTTTTCTCAAAATATATCTAGGAATAACCCCTTATAAGGTGGAGCACGGAGTACCAACACAGCGACGTTAGACGAGGCGAGTAGAGGAAGAACGAGGAGGGTCGAAAAACGCCTCCAGACCCTCGTGCTACTTCGCGAGAGTCTGCAGCAGAGTAAAAGAAGACAGAGTGGACAGACTTCCTATCTTGCCAATATACCAAAAAAAATTCGCATAACAAATTCATACCTCTCAAATGAACGATTTTGATTGGTTCGCTCAAGGTTATACCTTCCAAAAATTTAAATAGCTGATTGCTAAGGCATATTTAACACGTACATTGTTCGCATGTGTACGTGAAGATTGCACGCAGATTGGTGAGTTCATTTCGAGAAGTAGTCTCCACTTTGTAAACTGTATACGTATAATTAAACTGTGGTCAGAGGAACCAATGCACTATATGGTCTTTGATCAAAGGAAGATGTCACTATAAGATCTGCTGGTAAGGAATTGAAATAACCGTTTATTTATGAATTCAAGCGTTTTCATTTATTATTATTGATTTTAGGTCATTTTATTTCTATTAAAATTTATTTAATCGCTTTTAGCTTAGCTATCAAGTAAGGCAATAAGGTGCAATTTTTAGTGTGGTGTGGCGTGAAGTGCGTAGGGTCAATTTTTTTATTTGGCTGGTGCAGGCTATTTTTTTTAAATTTTGGATCATTCCTGCATTTTTGTTAGCCTTTCCGAATTTTTTTTTGGATCCCGATATTTTGCGGAAAAAAGTATTATTATTATTGCCAAAACCTGTTTTGGAAACAAAAACATACAAAGTGACTCATTTTCAAAAATATATATTAATCAAATTTTCTTGGAAACTAACATACAAAAGCTATTAATTTGAAATATATTATTTCTATTACAAATGCAGTCTTTTGGCATACAAATTATTTGAGTGAAAAAATTAACCGAATAGCTTCACTCCTTCTACCCCCTCCCATACAATGAGACACAACTCCACGACTATACCTATATAACAATTCGATTTTCTTAAAAAGTGTGAATGATACAGATCTGAAATTTAAAGTATATCAATTTCATGATAATTATAGTTGTTTCTCGAAAAATCACCAAAAACCCCCACTCCTTCTACCACCTCCCATACAAATTCCACAATTTCATTAAATTCAATGCACTAAGTTTCTCAGTACCTACTCAACTTTTGAGCTTAAATTTGGTACAAAACATTTTTATAGCTACTCTAGCATGATCTGAAACAAATTAGTTTAGTGCTGTCACCCCTTTTACCACTCCCCAGACAAAATTTCTTAACACCACAAAAATTTCAATTTCATCTGTAGTATCGTATGAATGGGCTTTACGCATAATCGTAGTGCTGTTATGTTTTTAAGCTGTTTTTGTTATTTTATTTCGTTGTTTTTTAATTAACACAAGGTACAATTATTCACATGTCCTTAATGCTCTTCAATACGTATATGATCTCAAATCACGGGACTGATTTGATCACGAGCCTGTCCCATTCAAATGCGCGTATCATGGTTTCATTCTTAATAATTTATGGTTCTGCTTCATACAAAACATTGTGTTCAAAGAGCCATTAAAGTAAGCAGACTATATATCCCACATAATGTATTACTAACTACATTCTCAAAAATTGCTTATTATTGTTATTTTTACGCGGACGAAGTCACGGGCATTTGCTAGTCTTAAATAAAATTTCATAGAGATAAATATGTATTGCAAAAACTTAACAGAATTATGATTGGCCGTAAATCGATGGAATGCATTTTTCAAAATTGTGCATTTGTATGGGTGGGGTAAAAGGACTGAGAGGATCTGATCAATATTTTTTGGTTTTAATGATATTAAAATCGTTACACTTTCACCTAATTTGCATGAGTTGAATTGTGTCAACTCTACCCCGAGCCAGAAGCTCCAACATTCATCAAATTACGTAAGCCGCAGTAGGCTGGTCATGTAGATCGAATGAAAGAAAGCAGAATCCCCAAACGTGCTCTTAAAGGCAAAGCAAGTGGTAGGTAACCGGCAAACCTGAAAACTCGGTTGATGAATATAGCAAAGTCATCTAAAAAAACATAACAGAATTATGATTGGGCGTAAAGCCCAATCATATGATACTCTAGATGAAATAGGAAAGAGTTTTTGTACCGGAAAATATGTCTTCTCAAATTCTTTCGAATAGTGAATAGTGACTTTTGTATGGGAGGTGGTAAAAGCAGAGGGGGGAGGTTTGTAATTTTTGTATGTAACACCGAAAGTAGTATACAAAATGTTATTATACATGTTGAATTTAAAGTTTGTTACTTTCATAATTTTCGAGGAAATTTAACAATTTTTGTTTGAATTTGTGGTATTTGTATGGGAGGTGGCAGAGAAAGTGGGAGATTTTGGATGATTTTGAATCTGCTTATCAACATCCTAATCACATTGCTTTGTTACAATTTTAAAGTCGATAACTCTCATATGTTCGAAGGAGTTATAGTTTTATTGAATTTCCAAAACAAAAATTTGTATGAGAGGTGGTAGAAGGAGTGAAGTGAAGGAGATATTTCTTTTAGCATTTATTACAATTATTAAGGGCCAAATTTTGGCAAAATTTCAAGTTTCTACTTCTTCTAGTTTCTATGAAAATCGATTAAATGCATTTACCAAAAGTTCTGCATTTGTATGGGATGGGGTAGAAGGAGTATTCAAATCAAAACCAAATTTGTTGACGTCAATCATATAATAGTATACTTTTCTCAAATTTTAAAGTTGATAGCTTTGACGGTTTTGAAGAGAAATAATTTAATTGAAATTCCGAAATTTCGTGAAATTTGTACGGGAGGGGGTAGAAAGAGTGAGGTGAAATTAATAGTTTTTCCAAAATTGGTTGCAATTGTAATAAAATTAATTATGACAAAAATTGTTTTTTTAGCTTTGTTAGTGCAATGCAAACCGAATAAATGCATTTTTGAAAATTGTGCATTTGTATGGGAGGTGGTAGAAGCAATAAGGGGATCAGATCAATATTTTTTGAGGTTAATGATATTTACATCATTATACTATGGCCTAATTTTCAAGTCAATAGCTGACATAGTTTCGGTGAAAAATCAATTTCTTTAAATTTCGAAATTCCATGAAATTTGTATGGGAGGAGGTTGGGGAATGTGGCCCGTTTACGAACTTAAAGTTACTTTTTTGCTAAAAATTACATATGATAAATTTCAGTACGATAGGTCAAAGCGTTTAAAAATTATGTTGAAGACAGATGGACAGACAGAGAGACGGTCACTCGGAATCGAGGTTTTTGAGCGACAACAAATATTTCTGTACCCTTGGCCGCTCTGTGCGTTACAAACAGTAAGGCAAACACAATATTCTCTCAGATTTCATCTAGAGTATAATTAGCAGCAAAAGAACGCGGTCTTTGGATTGAGACGACTTCAGGAGGCCAGGGCCCGATTTGGGCTGTCGCGCCATTGATGATAATTTGCATGTCGATAGCTTAAAAAGTTTCGAAGAAATTGATCTTAAAATTTCGATTTTTTTTTTTTGCTAAGAATGGCATAAAACAAATTTCAGCACAATATCTCAAAACGTTCGAGAGTTATATTGTAGGTAGACCCGATAGACGGATAGCAAGACGATCACTCGAAATCGAGGTTTTTAATCGTCCAAAAAATTTTCTGTACCCTTAGCGACCATGTGCGAACATTATTTCTTAGCGTTGCAAATGGTAAGGCAAACACAGTAAACTCTCACATTTCAGCTTGAGTACAAAAAGATAAAAGTATATTTGTTGTAACTGGAAAGTGTAGAAAATTTCAACGAAATCTCATTTTGTAAATTTAATAATATGTATTTTATATCGACAACATTATTAAAACAATTCTTATACCAAATTTGTTAGAAGATAAAATCATAAAATCTAACAAAACCAACTGCTATGACGTCCTATAAATCTGTGGAGGAGAACAGTTTATGTATAGTCGGACGGGAGAGCTATACACGTGGGTTTTCTTCCCCGAAACGCTACCTTGGTTTTGGTGAATGTAGCATAATTACTTCCGTAATACGTTCTGTTACTTGTTCTTTCACCAGTATTTGATTTATAGGAAAGCAGTAACTTAAAAGTATGCGAAAATGAGTATTTTAAAAAATTATTAAAATTTGTGGACAATTTTTATTCTTATGCAAATTGTCATTCAATAATATAATATAATTATATTCCAAATTTTTAAATTTATTTTCTTTTTTTATTATTAATTTAATACTCTTTGCTTACTTTTACTTTTACCTTTTTATTAGCGCATTCTGTATTGCATTTAGTCCCTCAGGCGATTCGGCAGACAGCTATATGCTCTACAATTATGTGAGAGTAGTCTTCGTTCATTGTCGCATTTTTTTCATTGAAAAATCCCTGACCTATCCTGCAAAAATGAATGAAAACCACGAGTTGCTTTCAAAACATGGGGAAATACTATTTTTTGCAAAGAAGCATGCGTGACTTTTGTTTACCGTCTGCGAAAATTCTAAAGGGCTGAAATGGAGACGACAGCATCCCTTTTTAGTACCAAGTACAGAAATTTTCATCTCGATGTCAATCAGGGTGTGGACTTCGTGGTGTAAAGATGATTCCGAAGAAAATTTAAGTTTTTCATTTCTATTTTCGGTAAAAAGTTAATTTCAAATTCAAAATATCACAATTTCGAATAGTGCAGTGAAAAAGAAGTTAGCTTTTATATTTTGTTATTTCGGGAAATTGAAGGAAATGCCTAAATACCAATTTTTCCTACATTGGAATTGATTAATTTAAAGAACCAATAAAACACGTTAAACGTCATAAAAATCAAATAAACCGACCAAAATTTTTTTATAAATAAGAAAATCTACCTGAAAACATGATTTTCACTTAATTACAGTCGAATTTAAGAAAAAATCCTATTGAATAACTTTTTTCGCAAGTTTCGAAGAGTTGAGAAAAGAAATGGCGGAAGTGAAAGTGTACTAAAAAAAAAACTTTTGTTATGTACTAAAAGGGGGCGACCACGGAACAATAACCAGACACAATGCATTGCAAGACGTTATTTTGTATTGCTTTCCTGTTGGTCCTATCCGACCAAGGAAATGCATGGAAATCGAATGGTTCGTCGAAAGTTTCCAGTCAGACAAATCAATTGAATGTCGGTCTTATTGCGCCGCATACGAATTTCGGAAAACGAGAATACTTAAGAGCAATCAGTTCGGCCGTTCAAGGACTACAAAAACCGCGTGGCACAAAATTAACTTTTCTCAAGGATTATGTTTTTCAAACGTCCAACATTCACTTCGATATGATGTCGTTAACGCCAAGTCCAACAGGTAAATATTATTTTGTTTTTATACTCTAGATTAAATCTGAGATTATATTGTGTGTGCCTTACCGTTTGTAACGCTAAGAAATAATGCTCGCACAGAGTCGCCAAGGGTACAGAAATATTTGTTGTCGCCTCGATTTCGAATGGCCGTCTATCCGCCTGTCTACAACATAACTCTCGAACGCTTTAGGTGTTAAATCAATTTCTTTAAATTTTGAAATTTCGAAATTTAAGGAAATTGATTCAACTTGAAAATTAACTGCCAACAAGTCGGGCGAAACTTTATTATTTTTGGGACAAAATGCGGATGCGTAGAAAGTCAATATGCAGGTTAGAGTGGTTAGGGAAGACTAAGTGAAAGGAGCTTCTTGGGCAGAGCAGTTCTTAATTTAACACTTTGGGGAAACGTTCGTTTATTTATGCAAGTTTGAGTTTTCATGAAGGGAGGGGTGAAGGGTGATAGTAAGGTTGGTTGGATGTTAATAGTTTCTTAATTTCATTTCAACTATTTTTGTAAGATTTTGTGCAAAATTTCAAATTGATAGCTTTTAATAGTTAGGTGATAATTTATTTCTTAAAAATGGTCGAAAAAATAATTTTGTATGGGAGTGGGTAGAAGTTTTGATATTCGATCAGTTAATATTTCAAACTTTTAGGAATTTTTTTAAGTGCATTTAACAAATTTTCAAGTTTCTATCTTAAAATTTCATTCAAAAATTTTCAGTTTCATTACGCATGAAACACCTTGTGCACGTTAGACCCCCACTTCGGTGCATAACAATTTTGGAACTTTCTATCTTTTGCCAGAGTCCTAAAAAAATTACTCAAAACCTTCAACATTTTTGCCTTCCACCTCCCTCCCCTTACACCCCCCGACTTACATTTTTTACCAAAAAAAAAACTATATCTATAATCTGACAAATTTTTGATTTGATATCTGTTCTCAATTTTGAGATATAATGATTTGTAGTTTTGGAAAGTGCGCCATTTTTGAAATGCTCCACATTTCCCCCCACTACTATTATGTCCACATTTTAATTTTTTTTTCATATTTCACTAATAAAGCTTAGTATACGTTTCAAGTTTCAATTACATAGCTTAAGAGACAGTCGAGATATTCATTTTTAAGTGTTTATACTCTAGATGAAATCTGAGAGTATTATAAGTTTGCTCTAAGGTTTGTAACGCTAAGAAATAAGGCTTGGAGAAAAAAATGAATGATACACAAGTTAATAATATCACTCAAAAATCTCAAAACCGCATGTCCGTCTGTCCGTCTGTCCGTCTGTCCGTCCGTCCGTCTGTTCGCTCTCTAGCTAGAGAACGCGTTGAGCTAGATTTTTCAAATTTTGTACACGTCGTTTTTGACAAAAAAAAAAGGTCAAGTTCGTGAACGGGCCAAATCGCTCCACCCCTTCTACCCCCTCCCATACAAAATGACACAATTACGCAATTTGACAATTAAAGGATTTGCTCGAAAAGTATAAAAGCTATTGGCCTGAAATTTGAAATATATTTTTTTTATGATAATATCAATCTACCGTAAAAAATTATGCGTGTCCCATACAAACTATATGCGTGTCCCATACAAACTGTACTTGTCATGAATTACTCTAAGCCAATTTACTCAGTGCGTAAAAATTTTAGCGAGCTGAAATTGTGCACCAAATATTTATTTAAAATTGTTAGTAAGGCGAAATAAAATTAGACGGTTAGCTTCACCCCTTCTATCCCCTCCCATTCAAAATGACGCAAATTCGCAATTTAATAATAAATTAATTTACTCGAAAAGTATATAAGCTATTAGTCTGAGTTTTGGGATATATTACTTTCATAATGATTTAAATCTACAGTAGAAAAATTATTTGCGTCCTCTCTCCTTCCACCCCCTCCCATACAAACTACACTTTTTCATGAAATGCTCTAAGACGATTTTCTCAGAACATACAACATTTATAGAGCGTGAGCTACTTAATTAGTATTATCACTAAGATCAGAAAAAAATATTTGATTAGCTTCACTGCTTCTACCCCCTCCCATACAATATGACACAGTTTCACAACTTCACAACAAATCGATTTTCTTGAAAAGTATGAATGGTACTAATCTGAAATTTAAGGGTTGTCAATTTTATAATATTCCTAGTTATTTCTGAAAATCACTAAAATCCCCCGACTCTTTCTACCACCTCCCATACAAACTACACATTTTCACTAAATCTAACTCACTAACTTTCTCAGTCCCCAGTCAATTTTTGAAGTAAGCATTTTGTATAAAACATTTTTATAGCTACTTTAGCATGATGGGGAAAAAATTAGTTCAATGCTATCACCCCTTCTAGCACTCCCCATCCAAAATTTCTTGGGATCACAAAAAATTCTTTTTCATCTAGAGTATCGTAAAATTGCGCTTTATGCGCAATCGTAGCCATGTTATGTTTTTCTTTGCACCCCCGCTGACCCTCCCCCTTACAATAATTAGCCTCTTTATAAGCTGATTCTAGTAGGTCTATATGCCACCTTAGTGGTCTCAAAATATGAATTTTTTGTGATTAGTAATTTCGAAGATATAATCATTTAAAAAAAAAAATTTGGCCGACAATTTGTTTTTAGCCCCCCCCTTTTCGGACGCCAATGGATAAAAAAATTAAATTATTTTTAGAGTTTGCCCCATAATCCTCTTCATACTTCTGCTAATTTTCAGCTTCCTATCTGCATTCAAGGTGGAGATATTAGCAAGTGAAGTTTTTGATTCTTTCCCTCCCACGTCTCCCCCTATCACCTGACGCTCCCCAAAATTTAGATAATGGAGCTCACTCATCCAATCAACAATCCACCCAAAAACGAACATTCTACCTTTAACGGTCTCGGAGATATGAGTTCATATGTACAGCGTACGGCGGGACGGATTTTTGCATTTTTAGGCTAATTCACGAAAAGCGAAAAAAAAAATTTAGGGTAGCGAATTTTTTTTTTTTTTTTCTGTGTCGATCACAATACTTTATTATTAGAATAATAAAGTAAAATCAGACAAACTGCGAAATCCTGCATCTAACAATCAGACAGACCCAATCTCATGCTCAGTGCCACTAGCTCAGTGCACATAGTGAATATTTCCCGCTCGGAATGAAAAGGTTTTCGTTTACTATCCAAAGTACGAAAAAACCATCGAGCGCAATCGAGTCCGGATGGCAAAAATGTTAATTGCATCGCATTTACACAAACCAAATACAAAAAAACTACCAGTCATAGAAAACCAAACCAAAAGGGTCTATTGTTTTCTTTATTTTCACTCGATATTACTCGCAGAAGCGATTTCATCAATGGAGAACGTAAAGCCCTTATCGACACAGTGGACTGCAAAATAAATCGGCGGAACTTACAATAGCAACAACTCACATGACCCACCTTACCCCAAAAAGAACTAATGCTCGCCAATCAAATCGCCGCTTACCCACAAAAGCGCACCTCATTGACGACTTCGCACGTTCCACATCATCGATCGCTAAACAAAACGCAGTCGCACTTCACCTATGATCTATTCACTCATTACTATACTTCTTTAGTGTGTAGATATAGTGCAGATATGACCAAAGATTATCAACTAGGTTTGGGATATCTTATATTGTTGATAGCCTTTGATATCACTGAGCTGAGCAGTGAATTAATATTTCCACGTACTTCGACTGACAGTTCGAATATTCAATAATGCCCTACACAGAAATCAATGAGGATTACATGATTTCCCGCCGAGGGAAAACAATTCTTTGGGAAATTATGTAAAATTATATAAATAAATTCTTCATTTATTATTTGGGAAAATGCAGACCAGGAGGCCAAAGCTCGACTTAGGCTGTAGTGCCATTGAAGAAGATGAATTATGGATATGGGGAATGAGGGCCCTTGTAGGGAAGTGAAACATTCTACCATAAAATACAGAGCGTACCTTTAAAAGCTCTCGTTTGATGCAATTTTTCGCAGTTCCCTGATTGCGCATGGATCTTACTTCGCATTTCCATATTAATCGGTTTATTGCTGCTGCTTTACACAAGAAAAACGAATCGGGTTTACACAGAAATTGGGATTAAATTTTATTTTTTTCAGAAAAACTTGAAAAAAAATGACAAAGTTCAGAGATCTTAAATGAAGATGAAAATACGGTTTCACATATTTCAACGAGTGGGAGTGCAACCCACACTTAAGAATCTTCACGAAGATGGCCCTAATTCTTGCGCATGATTCGAACGTTATTAGTTGATATCAACAAGATGGGTAATTTTGCGCACTAATTTGGATAATTCTTAGTTGTAAATTGTTCGAAATGTTACTTGCTATTACTTTTCTTTGAAAAGTTAGTTTGAATAACTGTTTAACAACACACTAGGGAAGCTAGGGTGTAGCCTAGTGGATAGCGTGTTGGTCGTGAGTTCAAATCCCGGTAGACGCATAATTCCAGCACACTGCCTACTTTGGGTATACCTTGGTCACCTCAATCTACGAAAATGACAAATTCGTGGATAAAGGGGTTGTGCGAAGGTCTAACAACCCTTCCACAATAAATAATGAAAAATGTTAAGGAACCTGAAGGTCAGGAGCCCAAGGCTCGATTTGGGCTGTAGTGCCATTGTAGAAGTAGAGAACATACTAGGGAAGCCCTTTTAATCTCCCTTTTTTAAGCACTCAAGTCTCGAAATAAAGTGAACACATTTTTTTTTAAATATTTATAATAAACTCGTTCACGTTTCCTTAACAATAAATTAGTAAAATAACATTATGTGCAAATAAAAATAAAATTAATCTTGAGCGAAATAAAAACAAAAAAATAAAACATTTTTGGCTGCAATTAGTTTTGGTTAATGATGTCACGTTGCGGAATTGTTTCGTTTGCAAACTAAGCTGTAATAACGCCAGTTGCGAAAAAGCTAAATAGGAACTTTCACTTCATTACTAAAGACCCTTCACTATAATCGCATCTTTGCCCTTCTTCTCGTGATGATGATGCTTCTTCTTAACTGCAAACGCGAAATAAAAACATCACAAATTAGCGCGCTAATCACCAATTTAACATAATCAGGAAGAACATAATTTACTTGTAATCAGCGTATCCGGATCTTCATATTCGTCCTCGTGCTTGACCTTCTTCCGGAGCTTCTTCAGATAAGCGATCTTGTATTCTTCGCTCGGTTTACCGCCAAGACCGTAGCTCACTTCGTACACGCTCAACGGTATAACAGTTGACGAGACCGGAACTAGATCTTCGCGAGTGCCAGAGAAAAATTCGAAAGGAAACGGAAGCGATTAGAACGGATTGACGAGTACTTGCAACCTTCATACAGCCCATAGCTACCAACCTGCTTCGAATTTATCGTTGATGTTCTTCTTGTAGAACATCGGTGTGCTCAGGGTCAGTCCGCAAAGCAACAGCAATAGTGCACATGTTCGCCAAGATGCATCCATTTCGTCTCCTTTTAGTTTTTTCGAATCGGTCGAATTTTTCACGCACCTTGAAAACTCACCTGTTGCACCTGCTTTCGATCGTGGGTACTAAAGTAAACGCGACGCGAGATACTAATTTGCTACTCGCGTACGGATTAAGTTTAGTGACAAATCTTTCGAAAAAAAAATTTTTTTTTCTCTCTTCTTCTAAGTCAGTTTTTCGCAATGAAAACCGAGTAGGTGAGAAGTGTTTGGATGTATGGAACGATTGTACCTGTTTTGTTTACCTGTTGATTGCATTTTTTCGGAAAAGTGGTAGCAAAATTAACATGGAATTGAAATTTTATTGGATGCGAAGTTTGAAGCATGAAACCGCGAGGTAGTATCTATCAAATAAATAAATTTATGATGAAAAAACATGGGAGGTGGTAGAGGTTTTGTTAAATGCATTTCGCAAATTTTCAAGTTTCTACCTAAAAATGTCATTCAAATATTTTCAGTTTATGAGTTTTTTCATTGCACATGAAACACCCTGTGCACGTTAGACCCCCACTTCGGTGCATACCAATTTTGGAACAAATTACTATTTTTTTCTGTGTACATCAAATAGATGTGTCGACGTGCAAAATTTAAACTTTGTATCTTTTACCAGAGCCATAAAAAATCACTCAAAATTTTCAACATTTTCGCTTTCCACCTCCCTCCCCTTACACCCCCCAACTTAAATTTTTTAACAAAACTAAAAACTATATAGTTCTACAATCTGACAAATTTTTGATTTAATATCTGTACTCAGTTTTGAGATATACCGATTTGTAATTTTGAAAAGTGCGCCATTTTTGAAATGCTCCCCATTTCCCCCCACTACTATTATCTCCACATGTTATATTTTTTTCATATTTCGCTAGTAAAGCTTAGTACATATACGTTTCAAGTTTCAATTACATAGCTTAAGAGACAGTCAAGATATTCATTTTTAAGTGTTTTTGTTTGCACCCCCCGTGACCCTTCCCCTTACAATAATTAGCTTCTATCTAACTGATTCTAGTAGATCTATATGCCATCTTAATGGTCTCAAAATATCAATTTTTTATGGTAAATAATTTCGAAGATATAATCATTTGGAAATAAAAATTCGACCAGCAATTTGTTCTTAGCCCCCCCTTTTCGGACGCCAATGGATACAAAAATTAAATTATTTTTAAAAGTTGTCCCATAAACTCCTCTATATATGTATATGTTGATTTTTAACTTCTTAGCTGTAACCATGGTTGAAATATTTTAATTCGTATTTTTCGGTTTAAGCGCTCCCCCCGCCTCTCCCTGAACCCGTACACCCCCCCAAAATGGGTATCCGCCAGAGATCCGCAACTATCTACAATACCCCCAAAAATGAACTTTCTATCTTGAAGGGTACAGAAGTACAGTTGCATCGTCCAAATTTATTATTGTTTGGTCCGTAATTTTCGCTGAATGTGCAGAATATCCGCGTTTTAGTTCAAATGAGTTACTTGACTCGTTTAATTTTGCAACATTGTATTACTGGATTTTCTTCACAATCTACATATAATAACTGATTCTTAATTAAACTTGTGATATCTTTATTTATGTTAGTGGTATCTATATTATGTGTATTAGGTTCTAGGGATTCAAGCATAACTCGTGCTTCAATATCCAACAGCACGGCAATTCAATTGACGCCGCTTCGGGTTCCCCGCTCATTGGCCGCAACCTCTCATCCAACAGCCCAGCGATATCAGCGACCGTTTCTCGCTCCTCGCGGATTTTTTGCTAGCTGCTAGTTGAGTTTATCGGCGCCTGTTAGAAATACCCTCGGCCAAGTTCCAATGATTTTCTAAGTGGAACACGCGGTCACTGAACCGAGATGGATGGAGGCAAAGTATTCAGGAGGCCAAAGTCCGATTTGGGCTGTAGCGCCACCGTAAGTAAGTAAACTCCAATGTATGGCAGCCGACCGAATGATCACCAACCATGTTTTCCTTAAGGGTCTTCAATACCGACGACCGCCATCTTGAATTTTATCGAATTTGTATGGAGAAACGGCGAATCAAGTTACGTGGTTTTTTGACAATTTTCACTATAAATTTAAGTGGCAATCGCTTTGTCTATTCACACAATAGGTCCCTATCCCATAGTTTAATTATTTAATGTTTTCGTTTGTTGTAAAATCGAGTCGGAAAAAAACTCGAAACCAAACTACTCCTTTTCGTTGTCATTTTTCCCACTTCACATGACACAAAATTGTCGGAGTTATGGCCAAGGGACATTCGCACAACACTCAAAAATACATCATTGTTCACTCCCGATTAAAACATACAGTATTAATGTTAAAATTTAATTCTAAAACGTCAAATAGTTTATCGCTCTCACCACAAGACATCGGTCTTGTCACATTGGTGCTGCACATATTGATATTCCACGATGGCAGTAACATTGCTATTCGACTGACCAAATTTTTTGCCCGACAACCGAGCAATCAGAACCGAATATTCACTTACTTTAGCGACTATAAATATGAGTCATTATCTGCGGTCATTTAACACTTTTGAATCGCTTTTAGTGCCTCTACCGGTCGGTAGTAATAGGTAGTCGATCTTTAAATTTGCCACAGCAGATGGCGAAAGAGTCAGCTCGCAATAATGGGCTGGGTATTGAAGACATTTAATGCATTCCCTGATGATAGAGTGCGGGTTTTTCGCTTACTGTTCAGTTGTTCAACATAAAAATGACGTTACTCGTCAAAAATATTCAGGTAATACAATTGTGAATGCGTTAAAAGACACTCTTGGAACTTTACTCAGTTGTTGCTTAACAGTCGTTTGTATTAGTCGATGTTCATCATCAATGGCGCGACAGCCTAAGCCGGCCTACAATCGTCTCGATACAAAAACTGCATCCTCCAGATGCTAGTCTTTAAGATGGCTTTGCTATCTTCATCAACCGTGCCTTCCCATCGCTAGCGTGGTTTGCCCACTGGTCTGATACAACTCGCTTTCCCTTTAAGAGCACGTTTGGGGATCCTTCTATCTTCTATTCACTCTACATGGCCAGCCTACTGCAGCTTACGTATTTTGATGAACATTCGCTTTTCCAAACTTTCTTACGCTTTTCAAACTTCAATTGACTTTATCGCGTTCTAATCTCCAAATGACTACTACTCGACTCACAACTAACTTTTATCACAAGCCCTCGCCCTTTTTATACCCAGCACTACGACGTACTCGCTGGAAGTTGATTTGTTCAACCATTGTCAGCCTCAGTCGAAGTTTCAATAGTAGTCGCTTGGAATCGATCTCGGTGAGAACTCACAGGTGTTCTTTTATTAGAATTGTTGTTGGTTGGAGAGCCGGAACATTTGATGAGTATACATGATCGGAATTTATGCGCTCATGTAGTTGTTTTCGCTTTTCATTCTCAGAAAAGAACTCACAGATGTTCTTTTTATATGCACAGAATTATTGTTGGCTGAAAACCTTGAACATTCAATGAGCAATCCAATGTGTTTCGGCATAGGAATTTAGATGCGAGCGACTAGGGCTGACACGTAACAGTTGGTTTGATGAATGTTTACACTGTTCATTTGATATACAGGTTGGTACTTACACGAGAGACAGAATAATTTTTGTTACCTTAAACCACTCAACAGAATCTTAATACTGAAGAGATTCCTGGCAGTTTAGAGACAGATTTGTTTATATATGTTACTAACATACTGCAGTGCTCTAGTGCTTGCTGGATTTCAAGCAAAATTAGTAAAACTAATAGTTCATCATCATCATCATCAATGGCGCGACAGCCCAAATCAGGCCCTGACCTCCAGGATTTATAGCCCTTAATCGTCTCGATCCAAAGACTGCGTCCTCCAGCTGCTAATTTTTACGATGGCCTTGCTGTCTTCAACAACCCAGTCTTCCCAACGCTTGCGTGGTTTGCCTACTGGTCGATTACCACTCTTTAAGAGCACTTTTGGGATTTCTCTGTCTTCCATTTGCTCTACATGGTCAGCCTACTGCAGTTTACGTAGCTTGATGAACGTTGAAGCTTCTGTTAGAGTTCATACAACTCATGGTTGTATCTTATTCGCCATTCCGTTCCTCCCCTTCACAAGTCTCAAAATTCTTCGGAAGACCTTTCTTTCGAATGCATTAACTGCTTTTTCAGAAGTTCGCGTTAATGTCCACGCTATCACAACAGGTCATATTAGTTTTATTTATTCGCAGCTTATTGTTCCAGTGCACTTTCTTGGATTTCATTATTGGAAGTTTCGAATAATACGTTTTGCTCTTCAACTTGGTGCTCAGTGGACACCAGAGGTACGCTACTCGTAAAAGCCGCACAGTTGGTGGCGTATGCAGAGGATGTGGATATTCTGGCCTTGCATTAAGGAGGTATTTCAGGATTTGTATTTGACAGCCGGTAAAGTAGAGCTCAGGGTCAATGAAGCGAAAACCAGAGAGGCGAAATATTACTATGGGCGAATACTACTTCGAGTAGGTGGATGAATTCGTAAACCTGGGAGCCTTTCTCACAAAAGACGGCGATGAGCGACATGAAAGAAAAATCACGGCAGCTAACAAAGCATTTTATGCGGTAATAATGAAATCAAGGAACGTCTATCGAAACAATAAACTACGCATCTACAAAATACTAATTCGTCCTGTGTTGCCATATGGATGCGAAACGTGGACCTTGACGCGGGTGTCGGAGAATTTAATCGACACGTTTGAGTGAAAAAATTTTCGGAAGATGTACAAAGCAATTAAAGAAGGAGATGATTGACGAATTCGATACAACCATGAGCTGTATCAACTATTTGATGACCCACCAGCATCTATCGTGATGAAACTCCGCAAGCTGCAATGGGCTGGTCACGTGAAGCAAATGAGCGAGAAACGTATTCCAATCGAATGCTCAAGGGCAAGGCTCAAGACAACCGTTCACAGAGGAAGCCACGAAAGCGATGGGAGGACTCAGTCGACGCAAATTGGAGATTGCTTCTCTATTTTTCAAACTGGATGACGCGGTCGTTGGACCAAAACAACTGGAGGAGGTGTATCCGGGAGGCCAAGGCTCAATATGGGCTGTAGCGCTATGGCATCATCATCGAATAATACGTTTTATTTGCTAGTATTATCCGTCGATTGATTTCGTCCGCTTCATTGCCGTCCTTTGCTAGATTAGCCCCAAGATATATGAAGCTATCCACACCCTCCAAATTATATTCCGCAATTGTTATGCTTTGCTGATAAGCGTTGTTTTCGTCATTACCTTTGTTCGGTGGAGTCAAGATTGCCAATTACCTCCTTAGCACTAGGGAAGTATCTTGCTAGGATGTTAATGTCGTCAGCGTATGCTACTAGTTGAGTGGACTTGAGTAGTAGTGTCCTGTTGGTCAACTGGGATTTTTCTGGCGGCATACCTTAGTACCAAGTTGAAAAGCATGAGGGGCTAAATTATCTCCCTGCTTTAACCCACATTCCGTCCAAAAGCTGGTTGTGGATTCGGTAACTCTTAGTTCGCTTTAGTTTAACCGCAAAACTTTATTTAATGATTTTTTATTAACCTATCACAAACACTTTTACCATTCACTCATTATCGCTTTCCTATCTCTGACTCGACTGCTAATCTCCACCGTTGATTCCCCGAACTATTCGCTAACCAATCTCCACTGTAGATCACACGACGTACTCGCTTCTGAACTCTGCCTGTCGATCGCAGGATTTTCTCCCGCCTTATTCGCTTACTGCAGAATTCCGCCCGTCGATCGCTTACTGTTACTTACTGCTAAACTTCGCCTGGCAATTACAGGACTTACTCCCACCTGTCGATCATGGGACCTACTTGCTCACTCACCCCGACCGCCGAGCACACGACATACTCGCTCACTCATCTCGGACGTCCTCTCGCCTGCCGACTCCCCTGCTTGCTTCCCAGCTTTAACTCTACTGTCCAAATATCAACTCAAAACTGGCTTTTCATCACAAGCGCTCGCACCTTTTATACCCAGCACCGCCCATCGTCCATACCGACGTCCACACCGACCAATTTCTAATATGTATCGGCATGTAACTTGATCGGAATTTGTGCGTTCGTGCAATTGTTGTTGCCTTCGTTTATGGAAAGAACGCTCCTCTCAGTGCAGTATTGTTGTTGTCGAGAGTAGTGGCTTTAGACCTCGAACACTAGGCGAGCGACCAGTGCTGGTATGCAATAATAAGATATATGTGAGTCAAATAAACATTTAAATGACTCTGTATCTAATCGAGCTTTACTATAAACAGTGTAAAGGCTATGAGATCGTAAATTTTTATTCAATTTTATATAAAAAAAAAATGATAACCTTAATAATTTCTTTCAATGGCCTGAAGTTATATAGTAGTACTGAAGTTTTCAAATATTTTTTCAATGTATTTTTAGAAAGCTTTAATAACTTTTTCACACTTTTTTTTACAGACATCCTCAATACACTTTGCAAGGAATTCTTACGTGCCAACGTCTCGGCCATTCTCTACATGATGAATAACGAACAGTACGGCCGAAGTACAGCATCCGCCCAATATTTTTTACAATTGGCCGGCTACTTGGGCGTTCCGGTCATATCGTGGAATGCCGATAATTCCGGGCTAGAACGTCGCGCGTCCCAGTCAACTTTACAGCTCCAGCTGGCTCCAAGTATAGAACATCAGAGTGCAGCAATGTTAAGTATCCTGGAAAGATATAAATGGCATCAATTCTCGGTGGTCACATCGCAGATAGCTGGTCACGATGATTTCGTTCAAGCTGTCCGAGAGCGTGTCACCGAGATGCAGGAGCACTTCAAATTTACAATTCTCAATTCGATCATCGTTACGAAACCGAGCGATCTTGTTGAGTTGGTAAACAGTGAAGCGCGAGTTATGCTCCTTTACGCTACACAAGGTGAAGCTATCGATATACTTAGAGCGGCTGAAGAACTAAAAATAACTGGCGAGAATTACGTTTGGGTCGTGACCCAATCGGTCATTGAAAAGAAGGACGCCCATTCGCAATTTCCGGTCGGAATGTTGGGCGTACATTTCGATACGAGTAGTCCGGCCCTGATGAATGAAATTTCGAATGCAATTAAGATTTATGCGTATGGTGTGGAATCGTATTTGAATGATCCCGTAAATCTGGGAAGAAAATTGAATACACAGACGTTGACGTGCGAGGATGAAGGACAAGGTCGATGGGATTATGGTGAAATGTATTGGATCGGGAACAAGATGGTTTTTGCATAATCGATGTAACGGTGCGATACGCGAAGTTAAAAAAAAAATGCTACACAAAGTTTTGAATTGTTATATCTTTAAATCAATCAATCAATTTCCTTATAAACCTCTTCTACAAGGCGCGATCCTGATCGTTGGCCCTTAATTGTTGCCAGGACTGGTTTCTGGTCTCCTGTTCAACTGCTCGCTTCCATGTTCTACATGGTCATCCAACCCGAAATCTTTCTTGAGGGTTAAAGCTCAGATTTTGTAGAGATGGCTTGCTCTGGCTTCCTCAAAGTATGACCGAGCCACTGCCACTTTCGCCTTTGAAATTTGATGCCTATCTTAGTCTTTTCCATTGTATTCTAAATTACGACGTTCGAGATGAATCTGCCAGAATATCCCTAAACTGCGTGGGAGGCATTGGTTCACGGAAATTTGCAGTTTCTTGTATAGTACAACCACATATAACATCACGGATTTGATACATATGCCAAATTAACGCTGCTTCGTTCGAAGGAAGATCTCTTCCAGAAAGAGGAAGGAATACTCTAATCTTGCATTGCTATCATCAAGCGTTCGTGAATTCCCCAATGGGAACATCCTACATCAATACTTTTCCCACATTTCAAAAAATTGCTTAGCAAGCACAGAGTTTCGTCGACTGTGCAAAAACTTTACAGTTTTTTTAAGGAAATTCATAACCATTCCAATTTTTCCAGATTTTTCAAGTATCTCCGAAATGTATCGATCGAAGGCGACATCAACAAACCAAATATCGAATTCACAGCGGACGGGGATTTGAAATCGGCCGAATTGAAAATTATGAACTTGCGTCCGAGTGTGAACAGTAAGAATCTTGTATGGGAAGAGGTAAGTTTTATGAAATGTCCTTTGAAACAAATCTTCATTACTACGAACTCGAAGATTGGCGTTTGGAAATCGTGGGAAACTCAAAAGCTGGACATACGGGATATTGCCTGGCCAGGAAATTCCCATGCTCCGCCTCAAGGTGTTCCCGAGAAATTCCACTTGAAGATAACGTTCCTGGAAGAGGCACCATACATTAATCTGTCTCCGGCTGATCCTGTTAGTGGTAAATGCCTGATGGATCGAGGTGTCCTGTGTCGAGTTGCAGCCGATCATGAGATGCAGGACATCGATATGGGCCAGGCGCATCGTAACGAATCCTTCTATCAATGCTGTAGTGGATTCTGTATTGATCTGTTGGAAAAGTTTGCTGAAGAGCTGGGCTTTACGTATGAATTGGTTCGCGTCGAGGATGGCAAATGGGGTACTTTGGAGAATGGAAAATGGAACGGACTGATTGCCGATTTGGTGAATCGAAAAACCGATATGGTTCTAACCTCGTTGATGATCAATGCTGAGCGAGAAGCGGTTGTGGATTTCAGCGAACCATTTATGGAGACGGGTATTGCAATTGTTGTTGCCAAGCGAACGGGAATCATTTCGCCAACAGCTTTTCTGGAACCCTTCGATACCGCTTCGTGGATGTTGGTAAGGATTGGCTGGATTATCGGGATCGATCTATTCTTATAGCTTTCTCTGTATTACAGGTCGCTATAGTTGCTATCCATGTAGCTACGTTTATGATATTCTTATTCGAATGGCTTTCGCCAAGTGGATTCGACATGAAGCTATCGCTGAAGACAGGATCGGTTATTCCCTATCGCTTCTCCTTGTTTCGAACTTACTGGCTAGTATGGGCTGTTCTTTTTCAAGCAGCCGTTCATGTCGATTCGCCTCGAGGATTCACCGCTCGCTTTATGACCAACGTTTGGGCCCTCTTTGCTGTCGTATTTTTGGCCATTTACACTGCCAATCTTGCTGCCTTCATGATAACTCGGTAGTAATATATGATTCTAGATTTACTCTTTCCATTGTTTTTTTTTAGTTCAAACGGACTTTTTTTTCGTTTCATTTCTCTGTACAGTGAGGAGTTCCATGAGTTCAGCGGACTAGACGACGCTCGTCTATCCCGCCCGCACTCACACAAACCAACATTCAAATTCGGAACAATACCATGGAGTCATACCGATTCGACAATTGCGAAATACTTTAAGGAGATGCATTTCTACATGAAAGAGTATGTCGTGTCCGTGTTTGGTGTTGTTTGGATTTTGAATATTGTCGTGTTTCCGATTTGAAAAATTGCGTGAAACTAATTGCGATTATTTTTGAATTTTTGTTCCATTTTTGGTTGTTTTTCGGTTCTGTTTCTTTTATTCTCACACAGCTACAATAAGACCAGCGTTTCAGATGGAGTTTCAGCAGTTCTAAGTGGCGGATTGGATTCGTTCATTTACGATGGTACAGTCTTGGACTATTTGGTAGCACAGGATGAAGATTGCAGGCTGTTAACGGTGGGAAGTTGGTATGCAATGACGGGTAAGAAGATAATGATGCTTGAATGGCAGTCCTTTTAGCGGTTCCCCATTTCCCAGGATATGGTTTAGCCTTCAGTCGTAATTCGAAATACGTTCGAATGTTCAACAAGCGTTTATTAGAGTTCCGAGCCAATGGCGACTTGGAACGTTTGCGTCGCTATTGGATGACCGGTACTTGTAGGCCAGGCAAACAGGAACATAAATCATCCGATCCACTAGCACTCGAGCAGTTTTTATCCGCATTCTTGCTACTAATGGCGGGAATCCTGTTCGCAGCTCTACTTCTCCTTCTCGAACATGTCTACTTCAAGTACTTCCGGAAGCGTTTGGCCAAATCCGACCGTGGCGGCTGTTGCGCTCTAATTTCTCTTTCGATGGGCAAAAGCTTAACCTTTCGCGGAGCCGTCTTCGAAGCGCAGGAAATTCTCAAGAAGCATCGCTGCAGCGATCCAATTTGCGATACACATCTGTGGAAAGTAAAGCACGAATTGGACATGGCTCGATTGAGGATTCGACAGCTTGAAAAAACAATGGACAAGCATGGAATCAAGCCGCCACAGATTAAGTAAGTCGGACGATCTGAATTCTTGAAAATATCTCACGATTTTCCTCTCTCCAGACTTAGCTCTGCTTCGGATTTAATCAACCACGGTTTCAAAGAACGACCACCACTACTTGGAAATCTAAGCATAGGCGGAAGCGCTCAGGACTTGTATAGGTGGTACGCAGTTCGCTACAACTAAAGCTTTGAACCACTTTTCATTTCGTTTCAGGTCTTACAAAACGGAAATTGCCGAAATGGAAACGGTCCTCTAAACGAAATTCGCACGACACTAAACACTTTTTACTACTCTCAAAAAGGAATTAAATCTAAGGAATTAAAAAACCAAAATAGAAAATCAAAAAAAAAGCCTAAAATTTGTTAAAAAAAAAAAGTTTGTTACTTACAAGAATATTTTGTCTGCATAAAGATCTAAAAAAAAAAAAATTAAATAACAAAATTTAAATAAAAAAAAAAGTATTATATAATCTATAAATGTTAAAATAAAACTCAAGCTACTAAAAAGAAAATTAAAAAAAAAAATTAAATGTTTAATCTTTGTGTCAATTTAAACAAAACAAAAAATGTCCCTAACTAGTTAATTTGTTTAATCAGAAAAAAACAAGAAAATTTAATTTGTTAAGTTTCAGATAATATTTCAAAAATTTCAAAAATTTTGTTGAATTTAATTGAAAATCTTTACGCGAAATGTTTTTAACATTTTCTTACTTATTTTTCTATTAAGTTATTGTTGTATTTAAAGTTTAATGTTAACATAAAGTAGAAAAATATGAAGAAAACCATTTTTCATTTTCATTTGTATCCAGAATTTTGTAATACAGAGGAATGTGGTTTTTATTGAAAGCTTTATTAAAAGTGAATAAAATAAGAAAATTGAAAAAAAGAAAACAATAATTATAATAACAAATGGTTTTTATTTATTAGCATAAGATAAACGATAATAAACGGGAAGGAAAAGGTTTAGATACATTTCTTAAGAAATTAGAATTCGATTTATAATCTGTAATTTAACATAAACGGCTCTGACAAATACGGATTATTTAAAAAAAATGTATAATAAAAAATATAATTAAATTCAATTAATTTCGCGCACCTTGTAGAGATACTCCAAAAAGCCCACTCAGAACCTAAGGACATCTCAGTCAGCTTACGATATGCATGTTACCTACAAACCGATTTTCTATTATAGCTTCTCTTTTAATAAGAAGGTGAAACATAAGCAGATTTATTATTGTCTCGCTGATTTCAAGAATGATAAATGTTGCACAAGCATTAGAACAGCTTTGGACAACGACAAAATAACATGCATGCTATTGTTGGACTTTTCAAATGCTTTCAATAGCAATGATCATTCTTTGATTATCAAAAAACTTTCATCAAGCTTTAAATTTTCACACAACGCAACGCAGATATAGGTAAACTTTTTACCTTTTCAATATCAACGAATAAATTGAGTGAAAAAATTTCATCCGCACCTATCTAGTGGCGTTTCTCAAGGCTCCATCCTAAGCCCTCTCTTATTTAGTTATGTATGTAAGACAGTAATTATCACTTTTATGCCGATGAAGTGCAGCTGTACACTAGTAGACTATAAATTTCTTCAAAGACTGTTCGGTGCGTATCAATAGCGACATTGATAAATCATTATCATCACCAATGGTACGACTGTCCAAATCGGGACCTGGCCTCCTGAAGTCATCGCCTCCAATCGTCTCGACCCGAAGACCGCGCTCTCCAGCTACTAGTTTTTAAAATTGCTTTGCTGTCTTCATCAACCGAGTCTTCCCACCGCTTGCCTACTGGCCTACTACCACTCGCTTTGCCTTTAAGAGCACGCTTGGAAACTCTTCTTTCTTCCATTGACTCTACATGGCCAGCCCACTGCAATTTACGTAACTTGATGAACGTTGAAGCTTCAGGCTCGTCGTAGAGATGATCGAACTCATGGTTGTATCTTATTCGCCATTCCGTTGCTTCCTTCACATGTCCCACAATTGTTAACGGACCTTTCTTTCGAAAGCATTAACTGCTTTTTTCGGCAGTTTGTGTTAATATTCACGTCTCGCTGCCGATATTCGCAGCTTATTGTTCCAGTGCACTTGTTTGAATTTCATTATTGGAAGTACCGAATAATACGTCTTATTTGCTAGTATTATCCGTCGATTGATTTCGTCTGTTTCATTGTCGTTCTCTGCTTGATTAGCCACAAGATATGTGAAGTTGTCCACACTCTTCAAATTATATTTCGCAATTATTATGTGTGATCTTAAGACCAAACTGATAAGAGAAACGGATACAGCGAATCGCCTACAGACGGATTCTACGGTAACGACTTTTCGCATTCGAAAACGGACTATGATTGGCTTCTGGAACGTTCGAACATTGAATGACGGGGAAGGGCTGGGTTCACTCGGACCTTGCACCACCAATCAGTGATCGACCATGGAATGGAGCATTATAACATCCAAATCTTGGGGTTGAGCGAGGTCGGGTGGACAGGATTAGGAGAAGAACGAACCCCGAGCGTGAACACCATTCTGTACGTTGGTCCTGAGAGTGAAGCGAAAACTGGCGTAACGGTTGTCCTTACACCGAGAACGAGAAACAATCTCATCCGCTCGGAACCAATCTCGGATTGGATTATCGTCGTCAGGCTCAGGACCAGTGTCAGAAACGTCACAATTATGCAGTGCTACGCATCAACTAATACCGCAACACCTGGTGACAAAGAGGAGTTCTATAGCCGACTAAGTGCTACCTTCGATCGTACTCCAAGAGGTGATATTATTATCATCTCAACAACACAGGACTAGAATACGTCATGGGGAAGCATGATGGGTCGACGCGTTACGTCCTTGAATTAAGAAACCCGAAAACGGCGAACTTTTTTTTAGTACTCGACAAATAGTCATCGGAGGGACCCTTTTTCCACACAAGAGTCACCATAAAACATCTTCGGCTTCCCCTGATGATGTTACTATGGAAGCGTGGAGCTGATGTAGGGAGCGATCACCACTTGATGGTTGCCTGCGTGAGATTGTTCACAGTAGCTATCCAACGATCGTAAATTCTTCAAATGAAGCGTAAGCTTAGTGTGGATAGACCTTGAGACCCCAACAAAAAGCGCGAGTACACCTCTATTCTACGCGAAAAGTCATCCACATTGGGCGGATATGAAATGCGCACAATGGACGCCAATTGGAAGGCAACCAGAAACATATTTCTAACTAGTGCTGAAGAATCTGTAGTATATGTGCAAAGCGGTAAGAAACACTGAATGTCGCAAGACACATGGGACAAGGTTGGCGATCGGAAAAAACTCAAATTGGCAATCATCTCTCAACCCGATATCAACCAAAGAAGACTTGAGGTAGAACTACCGCAATGCTCATATACAGCTTAAAAAGGCTGTTAAACACGACAAGAGAAAAGCCATTGAAGATCTGGCCAATAAGGCAGAATCTGCAGCTTACCTTGGGGATATGAGTTCACTATTTAAAATTATGAAACAGTTGACAAACAGGAATTTCACCGCCAACCACCTGGTGGGAGATGTTAACGGATTTCTCCTTAATATGTGTGAACAACAAACAGTCGCAGTGGTGGAAGGAATATTTCTCTGATATCTTAAACATCTTGCCAGAGGAAGATATTCCAGAAACAGAACAACTACCAAATATCAAACCGCAAAAACCCTCTATTAGGGACTGTTTTGCGTGCGATGAATCCTTGCACGCTGTGAATGAATAGGGCGAATAATCGCAGCCCTAAGAAATCCCAATGCGAAATTCCCAGCACTAGAATAAGATGAAAGATAACGAATCCGGTGAACTTGTGCCTTATTCAACCAAACGAATAGATGATAGCGAAGTATTTAGCGCGAAAGTCCCAACGCAATACTAATGATTTCTTGCGAAGAGGGACAGCACAAATTTAAGATTAATAATATTGGGAAATCAATCACGATCGAACAATTATTCTATATTCGGATAATCTTGTACGAAAGTTATAATACAAGAATTCACTCTCGCTTGAATCCCAACACAATAGAAAGACTTCGAACAACGTTTAAAATTATTTATTGATTGTAACTAAGTTTAACAAAGACTTAATCGACGGAAGGTTCAAATGCAAGTGTCCTTAACATGTTTAAATTTCAAAGCAACTGTCGCGAAGCTCAACGGATCCTTATATGTTTGAGTCCACTGACCCGCATTCATCTGCACCGCTCAGCTGTCGTGTGCATTGACCTATATATGTGCATCGGTATGAGTGATTATGCACGCTCTCTCGATCGGCTGCAGCAGTCCAAAGCTTCACAATTTAACGCTCTTATATCAGCGAAAGCTGCTGAATCATAACATTTGTCAATTGTCATCTGTCAGTTAAAGTGATCTGTGCAGGTGAATAAAATACTGAAATTAAAAAATTAATTAATTTCTTTTACAGATGGACTAATGTCAATGATGCGCCAAACAGGGACGGTCCTCCAGATAAGGAAGAGAAAGTTTCCGCTATTCGGTCAATGGCGGGAAGGAAAGCCCCAGGTATAGACGGACTACCAACCGATCTCCTCAAATCGGACCCGGAAATAACAGCCGATGTACTCCTCCCACTAGTGTGTAGCCTAGTAGGTAGCGTGTTGATCTTGTAATGCGAAGGTCGGGAGTTCAAATCCCGGTCGGTGCAATATATGGTCACCTCATTCTACGAAAATGAAAAAATTTGTGGAAAGAGGGTTGTGCGAAGGGCTAACAACCCTTCCGTAATAAGTAATAATAAAATGTTAAGGAACCTGAATATCAGGAGGCCAGGCTGGATTCCGTAAAGGGTCATTTTGTACCGACCACATAAATACCCTACGGATAATATTGGAGCAGTCCGCCGAAATGGGTTCGCCACTACATCTTATGTTTGTGGACTTCGAGAAGGCTTTCGACAGCGTTAAGCGAGATTACATATGGAATGCTTTGCGTAGGAGAGGAATTCCAGATAAGGTCATAGCTATGATTAAAGAATTCTGCGAAGATGCAAGGTGTCACGTCTTGCATAGAGGAGAGCTGTTCGAGAACTTTCCTATGCTAACCGGTGTCAGACAAGGCTGCGTGTTATCACCAGCCCTGTTTCTGGTGGTAATAAATGACATCTTGAAAGCTGCACTGGAAGGTGGGGAAGGTAAAGGTCTTGAATGGAGACTATTTAGCATCTAAAGTCACCTTAATTATGCTGATGATGTGTGTTTCCTTGCACATAACCATTCGGGCTTAGAGTCAAATGTTCGCTCGTTGCTTTCTTAACGCAAAGAGGCGGGACTGAAAATAAATGTGCGTAAAACCAAGTACATGCACATGGGTTCGAACACAAGTACACCGATTGCTCTTAACGGACAAGATGTGGAAAAGGTGCAAGATTTTTTTATCTCGGAAGCATTGCCACCATGGACGGCGGACCTGAAAAGGATATTGAGGCTCGTCATGCCATCGGTATTTATTCCTCTTTCTGGAGGATAAGAGAGATCTCCCTTCGCACGAAGCTGCGCAAGACTTACAATCTTTTTTTATGCAAGATTAAAGACAAAAAAGTAAATAAAATTAGTTACAAAATAATAATGATAAAAGATAAACTATTATAAGGCTTTATTTCAAAATTTGACTTGACGTAAGTCGAGGGACGTTTGAAAGGCGTTAACTTTTTAAAACTCCAAAGCTCTTGAAACGGTTCTCAAATATTTAGGAAAGTCAGATATTGAAAATTTATTTTTGGCGGTAGTCGTCAAGAAAAGGGTTTCATGGGTGACAGAAATTGAAAATTTTTCTATTTTAATTAATTAATTTAAAAAAAACCGTGGACCGTCAAACGATTCTGATAAAACTCCAAACCTCTTGAACTGGTCCTTAAGCGAATACAAGAGTCAGTTTTTGAAAAAAAGTTATTTTTGGCGGTAGCTGTCAAGAAAACGCTTTCACAGGTGACCGAATTTGAAAAAATTTCCATTTTAATTGATTTATTAAAAAAAAACCGAGAACCGTCAAACGATTCTGATAAAACTTTAAACCTTCTAAACTGGTTCTTAAACGAATACAAAAGTCAGGTTTTGAAAAAAAGTTTTTTTTTGGCGGTAGTCGTCAAGAAAAGGGTTTCATGGGTGACAGAAATTGAAAATTTTTCTATTTTAATTGATTTATTTAAAAAAACCGTGGACCGTCAAACGGTTCTGATAAAACTCCAAAACTCTTGAACTAGTTTTTAAGCGAACACTAAAGTCAGGTTTTAAAAAAAAAGTTATTTTTGGCGCTAGCCGTCAAGAAAACGCTTTCATCAATCAATCGATCAAATTCCTGTTAAGACCCCCTATAGGGGCATAGGACAGAAACAGCTCTCTTCCACAAGGCGCGATCCTGAGCATCGGCTTTAAGCTGTTGCCAGGACTTGTTTATTCCTCTGGCCTCCTGCTCAACTGCTCGCTTCCATGTGTTACATGGTCGACCAACCCGACGTCTTCCTTGAGGGTCATAGTCCAGAGCCTGTTTTGCGATGTTTCGCTCTGGTTTTCTCAAAGTATGACCGATCCACTGCCACTTTCGCCGTTGAATCTCAATACCTATTTTAGTCTGGCGAGTTGTACTCCAAAGTTCGTCGTTGGAGATTACTTCTGGCCAGAATATTCCTAAAATGCGCCGGAGGCATTGGTTTACGAAAGTCTGTAGTTTCTTGGTAAGTCGAACGGTCACTTTCCACGTAGTACAACCATATAACAACACGGATTTGACGCATGCGTCAAAAACTCGCAGCTTCGTGCGAAGGGAGAAAGGATACCGAAGGCTTGACGAGCTTTATTTAGCCGAGCCTCAACATCCTTTTCGGCTCCGCCGTCCATGCTGACAATGCTTCCGAGATAGCAAAAATCTTGCACCTCTTCCACATCCTGTCCATTAAGAACAATCGGTGTGCTTGCGTTCGAACCCATGTGCATGTACTTGGTTTTACGCACATTTATTTTCAGTCCCGCCTCTTTGCATTTAGAATGCAACGAGCGAACATTTGACTCTAAGTCCGAACGGGTATGTGCAAGCAAACAAATGTCATCAGCATAATCAAGGTGACTTAAGATGTTAAATAGTCTCCATTGAAGACCTTTGCCTTCCCCACCTTCCAGTGCAGCTTTCAAGATGTCATTTATTACTACCAGAAACAGAGCTGGTGATAATATGCAGCCTTGTCTGACACCCGTTCGCACAGGAAAGCTCTGGGACAGCTCTCCTCTATGCAAAACGCGACACCTTGCATCTTCGTAGGATTCTTTAATCATAGCTATGACCTTATCTGGAATACCTCTCCTACGCAAAGCATTCCATATGTAATCTCGCTTAACGCTGTCGAAAGCCTTCTCGAAGTCTACAAACCCATTTCGGCTGACTGCTCTAATATTATCCGTAGGGTATTTGTGTGGTCGATACAAGACGACCCTTTACGGAATCCAGCCTGATAAACTTCGAGAGTGCTCTCGACGACATCACTAATCCTATTGAGAATTACCTTAGCCATAATTTTTGATACGGCAGTAAGTAGACATATACCACGCCAATTGCCACAATCCCGAAGGTCGCCCTTCTTCGGAATTTTCACAATGACGCCCTCCTTCCATTCAGTCGGATATCTTCCCTCACACCACACCTTAGTGAAGAGTGGGAGGAGTATATCGGCTGTGATTTCCGGGTCCGCTTTGAGGAGTTCGGTTGGTAGTCCGTCTATACCTGGAGCTTTCCTTCCCGCCATTGACCGAATGGCGGAAACTATCTCTTCCTTATCTGGGGGATCGTCCCTAATAGAGGATTGTTGCGGTTGAATGTTTGGTAGTTGTTCTGTTTCCGGAATATCTTCCTCTGACAAGATGTTTAAAATATCAGAGAAGTATTCCTCCCATCGTCGTAACTGGTGTTCACTCATATTAAGGAGAGTTCCGTTGACATCTCTCACCAGGTGGTTGGCGGTGAAATTCCTGTTCGTCAACTGTGCCGTGTTTGCCAGATCTTCAATGGCCTTTCTCTTGTCGCGTCTAACAGCCCTCTTAAGCTGTATATGAGCATCGCGGTAATTCTGCCTCAAGTCGGGCGTTCGTTGGTTGACATCGGGTTGAGAGATGATTGCCAATTTGGCTTTTTTCCGATTGCCAACCTTGACCCATGTGTCTTGCGACATCCAGGGTTTCTCACCGCTTTGCACATATCCCACAGATTCTTCAGAACTAGTTAGAAAAGTGTTTCTGGTTGCCTCCCAATTGGCGTCCAGTGTGCGCATTTCATATTCACCCAATGTGGATGACTTTTCGCGTAGAATAGTGGTGTATTCGCGTTTTTTGTTGGGATCTCTGAGTTTATCCACATTAAGTTTACGCTTCATTTGAAGAATTTGTGGTCGTCGGATAGCTGCTGTACATAATCTCAAGCAGGCAACCATCAAGTGTTGATCGCTCCCCACGTCAGCTCTTCGTTTCGCTTTCATAGGTGACCGAAATTGAAAGAAATTCCATTTTAATTGATTTATTAAAAAAAAACCGTAAACTGTCAAACGATTCTGATAAAACTCCAAACCTCTTGAACTGGTTTTTAAACGAATACAAAAGTCAGGTTTTGAAAAAAAAGTTATATTTGGCGGTAGCCGTCAAGAAAACGCTTTCAAAGGTGACCGAAATTGAAAAAATTTCCAATTTAATTGATTTATTAAAAAAAACAGTTAACCGTCAAACGATTCTGATGAAACTCCACTTCAAACGAACTCCAAACGATTGGAATAAAAAAAAGTTTGAAAAGTGGTTACTTGCCGGCTAACATCATACGAGTCAATTATCCGTGTCTCTTTGAATTAATCACCTTCTATATCATTTTTCTAGATAGTCGTTTAATTTGACAGAGGTCTTAGCAGAGTGCTAAATCACGATTAATAAATCAGAACAGAATAAAATCCGAAAATCTTTCCTATAATTCAAAGTGCACTGTGAAAATATTTAACTCAAATTACCGCTTCTGCACAGTGCATCTCAAAATTTGAATTGTTCGCCTAAGTGCTTGTAGCGCCTCTATCGTAATTTTTTCTTATAATCCACTGTCAGATTTCAAGTAATTAACAACCCGTGTCGGATCAATCCTTTGAAGCTTTGCCCTATTTTAAATTTGGTCCATCGCCACGTAAACTGCAAGCGAAATGAGCGAAGAAGTGGAAGAAAGTGCACTCAACAGTGGTGATGAACGGGACCAAAGTCCGCGCGAAGACAGCAAATCGAAGGCCAACGATTCGGACGAAGATGACTACGAGCCGGCTGCTAAGCGTCCAATGGAAGAGCTTCATACGAAAGCAGTCGCTACACATTACAACGAAATCGAGGAAAAAGGTCTGGCGGAGCGCTCGAAATCGCGGATCGTCTTCATGCGTAACTTCAACAACTGGACGAAGAGCATGCTAGTCAACGACTTCCTGACGAAAATCAAAGCCACCCAGAAGCTGGGCTCGCCACTGCGGGTGCTCGATATGTGCTGTGGGAAGGGCGGCGACCTTTTCAAGTGGGAGAAGGGCGGAATTACGCATTTGGTTTGCACCGATATCGCGGCCGTGAGTCTGGAACAGTGTCAGTCGCGGTACAACTCGCTTATCTCGCGACAAGATAAACGTTTCGCGAAGAAATTCACTGCCGAATTTTTCGCATGCGATTCGACAATGGTACGACTTCGCGAGCGCTACAAGGATCCATCGATGGAATTGAACCTGGTGAGTTGTCAGTTTGCCTTTCACTATTGCTTCGAATCGATGACGCAGGCGGAGTGCATGATTCGCAATGCGGCCGAGTGCTTGCTGCCGGGCGGCTATTTCATCGCGACGATTCCGGATGCGAACGAAATCATGAGGCGTCAGCGCGAAGCCGAATCGAAATCGTTCGGAAACGATGTCTACACCATTGAGTTTGTTTGTGATACGGAAAAGCCGCCACTCTTCGGCGCCAAATATAAATTCAAACTGGAAGGAGTCGTCGATTGTCCGGAGTTTTTGGTGCATTTTCCGACGCTAGTCAAGCTGGCCAAGAAATACGGTCTGGCGCTAACTTTGAAGCAGAATTTTGCCGAATATTTTAAGAATTCATTGGACGAAGGTAAGGAGTGCATAATTCAATGCTTGCAGCTACCTAACGATTTTTTACAGGAAAAGGTTTGCTGTCGCGAATGCAAGCACTCGAAACATATCCAACACAACGAGGCAACGAGCCAGCTGGTAAGGAAACGGATTACGCGCATGCCGACGAATATTTGGGAAAGATGGCCAAAGGCGATCGATTCAAAACGATCGGAACTTTATCAAAGCCCGAATGGGAAGCAGCTAGTAAGTTTTGTGTTTGCAATTCAAAGATCATAAAGCTTAAAAGTTTTTCTTTATTTTCCAGCTCTTTATTTGGTTTGTGCCTTTCGAAAGTGTAAAACAAAATGGGACGCCGAGGGTAAACCTTTCTATGAATGACGAAAATTATAACTTTCACTTTATTATTGTTTTACTGAAATAATTTTATATAAAAAACATAACAGAACTACAATTGGGAGTAAAGCCCAATCATGGGATAGAAATGAAAGATTTTTTTTTCGAAATTTTGGGGAGTGGTAGGAGGGGTGAGGGCATTCAACTAATTTTTTCACTTCATGCTAAAGCTGCTATCGGAATGGTTCATACAAAGAAAATTAGCGTATTACATTTAGTGAAATTGTGCAGTTTGTATGGGAGGTGTTAGAAGGAGTGGGGAGCTCTTGAATACCTCCAGAAATAACTACAAACATCAAAAAGTTGTGAAATTTTGCCGTATTATATGGAAGTGAAGATAAGCGTCCAATTTTTTCGGTCTTACTAATAATTTTAAATAAATATTTTGTGCACAATTTCAGCTCAATAAATTGTATAGGTAGGTACGAGGGGAGGTCACAAATTTCGCGGAATGACGGAAGGGTGGACAAATTAAACAATTTATTATTTTTCCTTTTCAATATATTCTCCCTTAAGCCTAATGCATTCCTCACAAAGTTTATTAATTCCACCTGTTTATACCGCGAGTGAACTCTTTTGTTCACCCGCCCACGATAATTTATTTCACCCACGAATTCAGTGAATGCAATATCCATTGAAGGGTTGTGGATATTTCGGTACCTGTACCGATATACCAGCGGCGAAAGACATTAACAAGAAAAAGAACTTCGATTAATTAATAAACGCAACCTGTATTCTTGAACCTCGAACGACGACTGCTTCAAACGGATGATCGAATCTGACACAAAAATTCCTACAATAGTCGTACTTATCTCTATTTCTTTTTTTGTTTACAAGACATTTTCTCGCGGCGTGTGTATTACAATTTACATACATACCACGGGCGCGAGAAAATGCTGACGGAAGGTCTCTATCTTCAAATTACTATAATATTATTATAATAAGCATGGGATTGAACTGATCCTAACTCTGCCTCTATGTCCGTCAATTGTCCGTCGATGGCGTCCATTGCAGCCTGTTGCTGCCGAATTTTTCGAAAGTAGGATTCGGGGGCACCAGAAGATGGATTTTTGCCTTTCTGGCTCGACCCTGCTTCGATAAGCTCGCGGGAACTCTGTAATGCGGCTTGATACCTTAAATAAACCGTTTTTACTTGTTGAAACAGGCCTTCTGTAAAATATGCGTGGTCCGGGTTTTTTTCGCGCAGCAGCTGCAAGCTGACACCGCGATCCACGAACTCTCTCCACTCCGACTCTAGTTGAGTTTGTCGGGCCTCGATGTACTCAGCCGTACGTCGAGATGGTCCATCCTTGGCGAAATTCTTTAGTGAGCGCTGAATCCTTTCGCCATTGGCGACTTGATCTGCTGCAAAATTTTCCATAACGAGTCTGTGTTGGCCCAGACTACGCCGACCGGATTCAACGGACTACGAGTTTTAAAAAACAACAACAAAAAATAATGTACGCGATCACGAATCACGTCGGGGTCACCAAAAATGTTTATACCGCGTGTGAACTCTTTTGTTCACCCGCCCACGATAATTTATTTCACCCGCTAATTCAGTGAATGCAATATCCACTGAAGGGTTGTGGATATTTCGGTACCTGTACCGATATACCTGCGGCGAAAGACATTAACAAGAAAAAGAACTTCGATTAATTAATAAACGCAACTTTTATTCTTGAACCTCGAACGACGACTGCTTCAAACGGATGATCGAATCTGACACAAAAATTCCTACAATAGTCGTACTTATCTCTATTTCTTTTTTTGTTTACAAGACATTTTCTCGCGGCGTGTGTATTACAATTTACATACATACCACGGACGCGAGAAAATGCTGACGGAAGGTCTCGATCTTCAAATTACTAAAATGAATAACGATACGCACAGAAGGTGCTTGCCATGCAAGAATTATCGGGTGATATTATAAACAATATGCACAGAAGGTGCTGACAGAAAAAATATAAAAAACCAAATTCCTTGAATTTAAGAATGTGATGATGGGACTTTTCGAAGGTGATAAAAAAAAATGTTGACCGGGCTTAAACACCATCTAAAAAAATGTCTTATCAAGGCCTTCAAAATGTGCTGAAATGTGGCCGACTTTACCTCTTTATTGTTGGAAAATTTTCTTCCCCTAATTTCTTTCTGCAATTTTGGGAACAAATAGTAATCGGAAGGGGTCAGATCTCGACTACAATGGGAGTGGTTCAATATTCCGTAACCGCATTTCTGTAGGGCAGCCATTCAACGTGAACAGGTGCATTGTCATGCAAAAGCAGCACACCTCGAGTCCACTTTCCTCTTCATTTTTCTTTGATGGCATCCTTCAATTTTTGTAGCAGGTTGCCATAGTATCCCCTGTGTTATTTTTTTTTTATAGTCGACCATCAAAATCTTCTCTGAATTCCAAAAAATAGTTCCCATAATTTTCCGGCGCATTGCGAGACCTTGAACTTCTTGGGGGTGAAGCGCCATTACGGTGCGACTGTATTGACTCCTGCTTTGATTCAGGCTCATAATGATGAATTCAAGTTTCGTCTCCAGTAACAATCCGGGTCAAAATTTCATCTCTGTTCTCGCTACAGAGATCCAAAAACTCGCGCGAACACTCGACGCGCTGCCTTTTCTGAACCCCTGGGAACATTCTCGGTACCCATCTTGCGCTTACCTTAGACATGCCGAGATGATCGTGGAGGATATTCAAAATAGTTGTATCTGATACTACAAACATTTTTCCGATGTTTCTTCTTTAAACGAGGATCATCTTTGAGAACAAATTTTTCCACTTTTCGACGGTTTTATAGGATGTAGCCCCAATCGATCCATTAACCGCTACAAAGCGCGGTTGGTCATAAAAGGATGTTCACAGAAGTTCGGCGTGGACTATACTGAAACGTTCTCGCCAGTTGCGAGATTTGATTCGGTGCATACGTTACTAGCAGTAGCAGCAGCTAAAGACTTCGAGATTTATCAGCTGGACGTAAAGACGGCGTTTTTGATGGTGATATCAACGAGGCTATTTTCATGGAGCAGCCTGACGGTTACAACGATGGCAGCGGACGTGTATGCCGAATCAAAACGAGCCTTTACGGTTTAAAGCAGGCCCCGCGGCAGTGGCATTCAAAGTTTGACACTTTTATGAAGCTACTCGATATGAAACCTAATGATGCTGATCCGTGCAATCAACGATGGTGAGTTGATGGTCACACTCTATGTTGATGATAGCTTGGTGATCGGAAAATCAAAACAAAAGATTAACAACCTACTAGAGGCAATGCAACAACAATTTGAAATAACAAGTTCCGAAGTATCATGCTATTTAGGCATTGAAGTCGTTCGCAATCGGAAGAAACGAACGATTCGTTTGGTACAAATAGCATGTGTAAAAGCAGTTCTTTGCAAATTTACGATGGAAAATTGCAATCCGATATCAACCCCAACAGAAGTGACTGGTAAACTCAACGCAGCGAAAGATGGTGATGTGGTTGATGTACCTTATTGTCAACTAGTTGGTAGCTTGATGTATTTGACAGTCGGTACACGACCAGATTTGGCATTTGCAGTATCGCAACTATCTAGATTTCTGGATGTTCCTACGCAAAAACACTGGAATGCTGGCAAGAGAGTTTTGAGATATCTCGCCAGTAGTACAGAAATCGGCATAACTTACGGATGTGAAAAAACATTGTTGGCATATTCTGACGCTGATTGGGCAATGTGCATCGAAAATCGGAAGAGTGTCAGCGGTGTAATCCTTTTACTAAATGGTGACCCCATCCTATGGTCATCGCGACAGCCGGGAGTGGTAGCAACATCAACAACAGACGCGGAGTACGTAGCAGCTCATGATGCAGCAAAGGAGGTAGTATGGACTCGGCGACTTGTCAGTTAGGACCAACTACGTTGTCCTGTGACAATGCAGCAGCGGAGAAATTGATCGGAAATCCGGTCTTCCATCGTCGAACGAAGCATATCGACGTCAAGTTCCACTACACAAGAGAACAAGTTTATAACGGCGCGATTGAGGTCAAACATATCGATAGCTCGAAGCAGCTTGCAGATATTCTCACTAAGGCTCTAACGAAAGATAAATTCCTAGAAAATCGACTCAACTTAGGACTAAATTAGCGAACTGTTCAGCGAGTGGGAGTGTTGTAGTATTGTCCAAAATTCAAATTCACGCGCCTCACGCTCGCATACTTACACAACTACTGAAGTTGGTAGTCAGTCGTCAGCAAGTGTCCGAACGCAAAGCACACGTTTTCTTTCAATCTAATTCAATAAAGTACATATCTATTAATTAGTCGTATTTCTTTTTATTTGCATGTTACCAAAACTGCGCAACAGACAGGAAACTCACAATCCATCGAATTAGGGTACCATCGAGGCCAATGGCCGTTAGCTTAACAAGGGGATATTCATGCTAAACTCTGTCAAAAGCTTTTGCAATGTCAAGAGAAAGAACTTGACCATCACCGTATTTGTGCAAGCAAGAATTCCAACGTTCCGTCAGGTAGGCCAAGAGATCTCCCGTCGACCTTCCAGAATAAAACCGTATTGGCGATCGTGGATAAGCTGTTTATTCTCGATATAGTGAAAGATTTGGCGATTGACAGCAGTTTCCATCACTTTCGAGAGCAATGAAGTGATGGCTATCGGGCTGTTGTTAGCGGGGTTCGCTTTGCTTCCTTTCTTGGCAATTGGCTGTACATTCGCGACTTTCCACAATCGTGGAAAACAACCATAAGAGTAAGATAGATGTAAAGATTGCGAAGGGGCTTAGCCAGAGAAGAGGAGCACATTTTAAGGGTAATGGGGGGAATGCCATCAGGGCCAGCGAACTTGTGAACATTGAGCTTTTGCAGGATCTTGAATATGAGACGCATGCGGAAATTTAGCGAAGGCAGCGAAAAAGCTGATGGTGTTGCGATAGGAGGGGTTTGGTGTTTGTAGTTTCTCGTGAAATTTACTACCAATAGGTTAGCTTTCTCAATCGGATCAATAATGGTACGGTCGCCATCAACGAGTGGTGGTGTTGATAAAGAGATGAAATTATTGTTGACCGTTTTGACAAAAGACCAGAAGGATCTTTAGCCTTTTGGACTCTGCAGGATCTTTCACTGAAGTTTTTGGTTGTGATCAAATTTAACACGTTTAAGGATAGATTTGCAGGTATTATATTGTATATTATATATCAAAAATTAGAAATGTATTGTGAGTGAACGGTACATTACCTTTTATTCAAAGTATTGTCCATCACTAGCCACTACTTTATCTCATCTTTCTGGCAGCGTTCTTCATCTTTTGTGGCTATCCACGAATCGACCTGAAAGTTTATGATCTTTAATTGACTCTCTGCCTTGCCTGAATAAACTATAACACTTATAAATCATCGTTTTTCTCATTTCTTTTTTTTTATGTCTCAATAAAAACTCAACCGCACTTGGCAGAGGTTGAAATTGAACAGATGACATTTTTTTTAAATGATTGGTGCGTTTTTCCTTGCTTAGTAAGGAACTTTATGACAGCGCGAAACTCAATTTTGGCCATAGTTTGTGATTTCCTTCCGATTAACTTCTTGATTTGGCGATAACTAAAATGTTATTGATTCGATTTGACAGAAACTTTGAATTTATACCTGTGTTGAGTGCTAGAATACCTCCAGGTAAAAATATTTGCCTCCTCCCTTGTCCATCCCCTTAATTCCGCGGAATTTTTTACCTCCCCTCGTAGGTAAAAGCTGCTGTGACGAAAAACGAAGGTAGAAGATCGAAGTCTTCTTATATTTTTCATTCTTCGCCATCAGGTTATTTTAGCGAATGTTTTCTTCGGATGAAGCGCGATTTAGCCGACTAGTCAGGAACATGGGAGTGGGTGGACATGTTCCGAAGATAAACATTTTTTTTCGCTCTAGTACGCGCTTGACGGAATTGACGACGACGGATTTCTTGGATCCTAGATCGAATTTCGAGGCCGAAACAAGAGCATTTTAATTCCTCGATGAAGCCCCAGAGTAATTAATCTACTCTACATCAAGAAAAAAAAATTTTTTTTTTGGCGGAACATATGAAAAAATATGAATTGCGATACAAAGAAAACAATACCAAAAAAAGCACTGGTTTACCAAGGAATTTAATTGGGTTCGTAGGTTCATACCTGTGAACATGCACAAAAATCTTTACACAAGGAAAAAATTGCTTAAAAACAAATCGAAAAATCAATAAAATCTTGCGAACCAGTTTTTATTTTCTTTTCTCAAACAAAACTAAGCCTAAGGTACCTTTGAAGAAAAAAAATTAACGTTGGGGCCCTGGTGTATCACAGCTCTCCCTCCGCTTGTCCTTAGCTCGATGATCGGGTTTTTTCTTCTTTTTGCCAGCCGTTTTACAAAACTTATTTTTTATTGACATTAAAACAGTGCCTACTCACACAATTTTCATCAAAAAAAAAAAAAAATTTTTCAATTTTTTTTTGTCTCAATAAAAACTCAACCGCACTTGGCAGAGGTTGAAATTGTTTCCCGGTTTTTCTTGCTTTTTCAATTTTTGAGCGTTTTTTCGTCGCTCGAAATTCGCCGGGTTTTTTTTTTAATTTGCGCGCGCAGCAAGGACACAGATTACACGAAGAAGAAAAAAAATCTACTCCCTGGCAATTACATAATCTGGTTCAGTAGAATGAAAAATTATATCCACATGCCCGAACCCATTCACACGCGAATAAACCACAAAATCGAATTCAATTTAAGTTTTTTTATACTCTAGATGAAATCTGAGAGTATATTGTGTTTGCCTTACCGTTTGTAACGCTAAGAAATAATGCTCGCACAGAGCCGCCAAGGGTTGTCGCTCAAAAACTTCGATTCCGAGTTGCTGTCTGTCCGTCTGTCTACAGCATAACTCTCGAACGCTTTGAGCTATCATGCTGAAATTTGTTGTGTGTCATTTTTAGCAAAAAAGAAACTTTAAGTTCGTGAACGGGCCACATCCCCCCACTCCTTCTACCCCCTCCCATACAAATTTCACGAAATTCCGAAATTTTCAGAAATTGATTTTTCTTTGAAACTATTTAAGCTATCGACTTGAAATTTGGGTGATAGTATTATGATATAGATATCATTAATGTGACGGAATATTGATCCGATCCCGTCACTCCTTCTACCCCCTCCCATACAAATGCATAATTTTGAAAAATGCAGTTTTTCGATTTTCATTGAAACTAGCAAAGTTATAAAAACGAGTTTTTGCCAGAATTAATCTTATTATAATTCCAATCAGAATTGAAAAATTATCAACTTCACGTCACTCCTTCTACCCCCTCCCAAACAAATTTCACGAAATTTTGAAATTTAAATTAAATTATTTTTCTTTGAAACTGTTAAAGCTATCAACTTGATATTTTATATAAAGTACAAAAATAGAAATATCAATAACGAGAAAAAAGTGTGTTTTGATCCGTACACTCCTTCTACCCCCTCCCATACAAATGTATAATTAATTAATTTAATTGCATTATATCGATTTTCATTAAAACTAGAAAAAGTATAAACTTAAAATTTTGCCAGAATTTGTTTTTTAATAATTGCAATAAATTCTAAAAAAAATTATCAGCTCCTCTTCACTCCTTCTACCCCCTCCCATACAAATATCTGTATTATAAATTCAAGAAAAGCATTTCTCCTTCGAATATATTAGAACTATCGAATTCGAAATTGAATCAATTGATAAGGATGATGATAAGCAGTTTCAAAATCATCTCAAACGCTCCACTTCCTCTGCCACCTCTCATACAAATGCCTCAATTTCAGGAAAACTATGTCCAATTGAAAATAATGAAAGCTACAAACCTTAAATTCAGTACGAAATATTTTGCATGCCACATTAGGTGTCATATCCAAAAATGGCAAACCTTCCTCCGCTCCTTCTACCACCTCCCATACAAAAGTCACTATTAATTATTTAAAAGAATTGTAGGTGACATATTTTCCGGTACATTGAACTCTTTCTCATTTCATCTAGAGTATCATATGATTGGGCTTTACGCCCAATCATAATTCTTTTATGTTTTTAACTTTTGGTTTTGTTACACTGCGCAGGCGCAAGTAGACCATATTCTGGTCCGTTGTGATGCCAGGGGATCTCAGAAGATACTTCTAGTCGGTGAACCAACCAAATCATTAAACAGAAGGCCAAGCCTCTGAGCAAGTCTCCCTATCAGGCAGTGTCCTGTAACAAGTCTTACTACGGAGCTAATCATCTCCCTGCTTGGCGAGATCAGTCTACCAGAGCATCATAGATCCAGCACAGGCCAAATCTGTATGGTGGCATTACATGTAACACCATTTTCCCATCTGTTATTGGCTTTACTAATCGCATACAAATTAAGTTGCAACTTAAGAGTTGCGAGAGGCATTCTCAGCTTCTCTTTCTCAGATCGAATCTGCAAGGTGGTTCCGTGTCGGGCGAGTTCGTCGGCTGGTACCCAGCACAGGCGAATGTTGAATTGTTCAGCCATCTCCCTCAGAGACGCGCAACAATCAAGAATAGTCTTGGATGTAGACATGACTGATTGTAGAGATAGTTTAGTTTAGTCTTAGTTTTTGCGGCGCCCGGTTTGACCATTGCTACCGATATCTCAAATCCCAAATACTTAATAAAATTACGTTATTAGTTTTTTAATATTTTATTTTATTGTAATTAAGTACAAAGGAATTACGTTATTAGTTTTTTATATATTTTTTTATTGTAATGAAGTACAAAGGTCTTAACTCTAAGACATATAAAAGGCAAGAGAGCGAGCTCGATTGAGTACTCGATATTTATACTGACCACTAAATCTATTTATAAATCTATTTATATTTTTATTACATTGACTTCTTATAGTCGAGGACGCACAAACGTTGCGTATCCTAAAGATGTCAACATGTTGTAGCCACATGGTGTGTACGAGTATTCACACAAAGGAAAATGTTGGTACCTGTTTTGGTTGATTCCTTGAGTTTCCATTTGCAGGTTTAAAAATAGATGCAGGATCTTCTGCACGTGTCTCAGTTTGCTCAGGGGTATACGTAACTCGCCCCTCCTTAGGCTTCGACTCCTGGCGAAGTGTCTTCAGTATTATTGACTGTGGCTGACATCGTATATACAAATACATTGCAAAACCGATGATTATAAATATAATTATTCCATCAGATATGTATGAGGTCCATGATGATTTAAAAGTTTCATATTTCATCATTTTGATTTCGTGATTATGATTTATATGTAGCTGATGTAGTTCTTCTAATGTTATGTTTTGCTCTTCTTTATATTGAATTTCTCTAATAGTATTTGGTAAGATAATTGTTTCTTGATATTTTACATTTTCATTTGTGTAAGTTTTGTTTCTTATGGTTACTGTACAATTTTTGAACTTAATTACATTATTGCCCTTAATCCTAACTTTATGATTATTACATGTGTGCAATACATCTGTTATTTCTAAATTTCTAGTTATTACAATATCTTTATTAATTAGTTCGACTTCTTCGTTCGAATTCTCTGACATTTTACTCATTTTGCTCATTTTGTCTTTAATAATATCCCTAATACATATATCGTTATGTGGTTCTAATTTTTTTATTTCTCTGTTTTCGGTGTTTACGAAAATTTCATTATCATGGATTATAATTTCTTTTATATTGGTTTCAAGTTCTAAGTTGTTCTTAGTTGGTATTGGGATAATGTGTGTCTTGTCTGATAATATTTTTGATTTGAAATCTTTGGAATTTGGATAATAATTAAAATTATGTCTTCTTGATGTGCGATTGCGAGTTTTATAAATTTTAAATGTTCTGTATTTAATTCGTATTTATGAATTTCGTCTGATGTTAGTATGTTTCGATTTAAAATTCACATTACATACGTTCGATATTTTCTCTCGGATTCCGCTCCCGCAGCCAACTTAACACCAATCCGGCCTTGAATGCACCCACCCCACAGTCGTACCCGATCGATCATTTCTGGTGGCACTCTGGCAATTTGTTGATGACAGACGGCAAGTGTAATTCTCTCGGGCATGAAGATTTCGCGTCGAGGTGTGTTAAATTTCCGTCCATTCCTGGTGAATTTATAATCAAGTGAGGCTCGAATTATCGCCAATCGATCGTTAGGTGCCGCGTGACCCGCCCCCGCCGCAACAACAAGTTGTGCCTGTTCGCAAAAGTGAAAAACAATCGAAAAGACGGTCAAAGAAAAAAGTGCTTTCGGTGTGCCGTGCTCAAATGTCAGTGACAGACGACATCGCGCTGCCGTAACCGAGCGCATCGCAACGCTTCCCAGCGAACTTTGAAAAATTTCCGTCACCGTGCGAGACGGTCGCAACGGACGCCGACGCAGTGCCCAGGACTTGGAAATATTTTTTCCACTCGGCCTCGTTGAAAATTTTCAGTCGAACGTTTGTTCCCAAGTCTTCGTCGTCCGTGGTGAACGCGCGTCTCCGGGACTTAGAAAAATTCCGCATCCAGGCCGACAATGAGTGTCGAAAATCCGGAGAATGCCAATGGCGGCGAGATCGTAAGTATGAAAACTTGAAAATTAAGTGAAAAAGGAGCGGGCGGCCCGTTCGCTAGGCTGCCAGCGATGCTTTTCGGCACGGTTTACTTGTGAGGTGAAAAGATGGCGACAGTGCTAAGTCCCACGTCGTTCATTTTGTTCGAACTTCAGCGGACGCCCCGGACTTGTAGATTTTTTTCCGATTTTCTCGTCGCGATTTTTTGTGTTTTTCTCGGCAATTTCGCAGCCGATTTTCATTTCGATTGCGGCGGAATGTGTTTCAGGCGATTTTAAAAAAATCGTAATATGATCGATTTTTTCAATCTTTTTCGATAAATTCGAAGATTTCGTTTTTTTTGTCGGCAGGCCAATCGCTTGCAAAATTTCGCTTTTTCTTTTGTGTTACATAAAATGCCCTTGCGTGGCGAAAAATCGCGGAAGTCGGAACGGGGCGCCCGAAATTGGAGGGGGCGGAGGCGGTGGAGGATCCCCCCCGATCGTTTTTCATCCGATCGGCCGTCACCGCCACTGTGGATTTTGCAAAAATCCATTTCTTTGTCAAATCGAACGAAATCGGCCCGTCATGCTGCCGGACACGTTTTTTTTTCTTCCTATTTCGATGATTATTCTGAGTGGGACAGGATCTGCCGGCTCAGCTGGCAGATAATCATAAAATCTTAGCATTTTATTCTTCTACGGATGGATGAATTGGGAGCACACTTGTCGAACGTTGCGCGAATGTTTTTACACGAGACCTAAATTTTCACTACTACCTTGTTGCACTGCGTGTGACCCAATTTTCATTTCAATTCGCTTCAATAAGCCTTTTAATAGTTTTTTTATGGTCTACATTCGACTGCATCTGACCCTGTTGCATATTTTCCGCATCTCGATTTACTTCCGGACTGGAAGTGTTCTTCCACGGCAGACGGGGGGCCACCGGCATCGCGAAAACTCGCTGAATTTTTCAAGATTTAATTACCTATAAAATTTCAATTTCATGATGACCTCGATTTCGACAGCTAGAGACAAGATCCGAATTGCTTTAAACCTAGAGCAGTCGTTTAAATTCGCCAGATAAGTTTTTCTAAGCAAGAGATAATTTTGTTCCCCCTATTGCGTCTTGAATGCAAAGCGGTGTCGTATTCATCCTCCACTCTCGATCCCTGCACTCCTGTGCTGCCCGTAAATTTGTCTTTAGAAAAAAAAATGTAATAATCTGCGATGTAGTTTTAACACACATTTTGTGCTCGTGTTTTTGCGTGTGTTGCGAAATTTTTTTTAGGAATTTGCACGTCCTTTTGTTTGACGATATTTCCCATTCAAAAAGGTTGCAGTGGCCTGGGAACTCGTTAGACGTTTGTCACGTGTGAAACCGCGTGATAGTTATGCATAGGATTGGGACGGTTTTTTCCATTCAGATTTCGAAGATTTTTCTAAAAATTCCTTCTACTCGAAAAAATTTTTTTTTTTTTTTTTGAATCTTTTCCCGATTGAATTCTGGGGGATCCAAATGAAATATTTTCTTTTTTTTTTTGTTAATCCGTTCTATGACGCAAATGTGAACCCTGGGCCCCAGTTCCATACCGCTCGTGGATATTTGCTGTATTCCTTCCTTCGTTGATTCGCAGTAGAATTGTCTGAAGTCCTGGAACATAAGGCCGACATATTTTCACTACAAAAATTATCACCAACATTATCGCAATTGAGAGGATTTACGATACGATCCTTCTAGAAACTGGGAGATGTTTTCGAAAGTTGCAGTTAATACGCTTGAATTATGAAATCTATCCGGGAACATGAAATATGAGTGTGAATCCTGCTGGTGTATATTTGCACTTAGACGCATGTAGCGTGCAAAAACGTATAAAGGTGGAATAAGGCGCTGTCTTTACATTCGCCATGTCTCCGTATCGTAGTGGGCAGCGTGCTTGCTTCACAGTCAATAGGTCGTGGGTTCGATTCCCACTCCAGGCAGTAGGATTTTTTAAGCCCGCATTTTTCAGTTGCTACTGACAAAGAAAAATTCGAAATAAAATGGAAAAACGATGTAAAGGTTGAAACAGTTCTACTTCTAAGAAGGTCTATATACTCAATAGAAGGTTTCTGTTCGCTTTCTATCATTCAGTCCCTCTATGTCGAAATATTTATCAGTATCAGCCAGAACAACTAGAAACCACCACTCGTTACGATCGTTCTCACTTCCTTTCCCTAGCTTCCCAATCCCATTCATTCCCTCCGTGATAGCGTTTTTGCATTGCACATAAAGGCCGAAATTGCTTATAACACAGGTTTAGGTTTAGGTTGTAGGAGGGTGGTTGCATAGAACCACAAGCACTGAGGCCATCTAGTTGGGCCCATTGTACTCCCCCTATAGTTATAAGTTGGAAGTCACTCCTCTTGCTCTAACCACTTGGTTCGGTTTGCGAACCTTAACAGGCTCGAATGTTGGACGCCTCTGAGGTCGTCTAGTTCTGAGAAGAATCTAGAGCCTAAACAAAGGAGACGACTGTTGGAGATTTGCGGACAGTGACAAAGATAATGTTCGATAGATTCTTCGTCTTCCTCGCAACCTCCACACAAGCTCTCGCTCGTGATTCGCATCCTAAATGCGTGCAGCCTTAGCAAGCAATGGCCTGTGGTCAGGCCGACAATAGTTCGGATACTGTAGCGACTACGTTGTAACAGCTGAGCTGTAATATTTTTGTTCGGTTCTTCCCAAAAGGATTTGGCCGTTTTACAGCTTTCCAGCTGCCGCCACCCCGCCAAGAAAGAATCTAAAATAGTCTGTTTGAAGCTAGTCTTCAGCACTGTTGGTGCTACATCGACTGACTTCCTAGTGGAATTGATGTTAGCAGATCCTTGCCGTGCAAGCGTATCTGCCGCCTCGTTACCTAGCAGGTCACTATGACCCGGTATCCACATTAGAAAAACTTCCGTTATGGCCGCTAGGCGATTTAAATTGTGTCTACAGATGGACACTAGTTTGGATGTAGTCCTGTAGGATTGGAGTGCCTGAAGTGCAGCCCTGCTGTCCGAGAAAATGTAACAATTTCCGAGACTGTTCTGCTTATCAAGAATAATTTTTGCACACTCGTTAATGGCTAAAACTTCTGCTTGGAACACTGTCGCGTGTTCTGGAAGATGAAATGAAGTTTGGATGTCGAGGTCGTGGGAATAAATCCCTGCACCTGTCCCCTGGCTAGTTTTAGATCCGTCCGTATAGAGATGAGAACCTATACAGGTGCTGAGTATCGTATTTGTTGCCCATTCGTTTCGTTCAGGAAACTTAATGTGAAACTTCCGTTTCTCAACCTGCGGTTGGTTCATGCAATCATACTCGCGGTCTAAAAGGGAGTTTGCGTTTCTAATGACGTTTAGAATTTGTCCATGACCAATTTGTGGCGCTGACCACGATTTAGTGGTTTTTAATCTAATGGCTGCTAGGCCCGCTGCTTCTTTTATAAAAAGATCAAGTGGGTGTAGTGAGAGAATCACCTCCAGAGCTGCAGTCGGTGTGGTTCTAAGGGCACCTGTTATGCACAGACATGCCATCCGTTGGATCAGCTGTAAGGGTGCCAGGTTGGTTTTTAGTACCACCGCCGGCCACCACACCAGCGCACCATTGCAAATAATTGGTCTAACAATACTGGTATACATCCAGTGGATGAGGTGCGGCTTAAGGCCCCATCTCAAACCGAATGTCTTCTTGCAAGCGAAGAAAGCTACTGTAGCCTTTTTTGCTCGTTCCTGAATATTGGCCTTCCAGGATAATTTGCTATCAAGAATTAGACCTAAATATTTAACTAGATTCGAGAGGACCATATTGATTCCTCGAATGTTTGGTGGATTGAAAACATATGGTCTTCTTCTTCTGGAGAAGAGGACCAGATCTGTTTTTTGTGGGTTAATAGTAAGTCCTTTATCTAGTGCCCAGCTATCTAACAGTTGTAAGGCGGATTGCATGAGGTCTCCTAGAACTTGCTCAAACTTACCAGTTAGCATGATGACAAGATCGTCAGCATATGCTATTGTGGGGTAGCCGTTCTGATTTAAGACGGAAAGGGGTTCATTCACTGTTAAGACCCACAGGAGAGGTGATATTATTGCGCCCTGTGGCGTTCCTTTGTGAACAGAGCTTTTCCTTGTCTTTTCACCCATTCGTGCTACGATTTTCCGTGAACGAAGAAGCTTTGCTATCCATGCAGTCAGGAGAGGTTCCACACTATGGCTGCGCAAGGCCTCAAGTATGGCGTCAATGTTGACGTGGTTGAACGCGCCTTCCACGTCTAGGGAGGCACCGAGTGCAACCTCTTTTTGATGGAAAGCTTTCTCTATGGCGGCTACCGTCACATGCAAGGCGGTGTCAGTGGATCTACCTTTCAGATAGGCGTGTTGGTGGGGGCATCTAACCGAGAGGTTCAGATTTGCCCGCAGGTAACTGCCCACCAGTCTTTCTAGGCCTTTAAGAAGGAACGAAGTCAGGCTAATGGGTCGAAAAGCCTTCGGGATGTTGTGGGAGGCTCTACCTGGTTTATGTATGAAAACTACCTTAACCTCTTGCCATAACTTCGGTATGTAACAAAGTCTGATGCATGCTTTATATATGTCTACCAGGTACTGAATTATTGTTTTATCCGCGTTCTGGATCATTGCGGGATAGACTTCGTCCAGCCCTGGCGACTTGTAAGGTTTGAAGGAATTGAACACCATTCCTATGTTTCCTGGTGTCACGACTGTATCTACTAGTTCTGAGTTAGCTGGAATGCGATCGGCACATGAACTTTGTGGTGGGGGCTCAAAACAACCAGGTAAATGCGTCTGCATTAAAAGTTCAAGTGACTCGCCGCTAGACCCCGTCCATGAACCATTGCCTTTATCCAGTAATTCAGGCATGTATGGGTCTTTGGATAGGGTCCTCTTTATCCTAACAGTTTCGTTGACGTTATCGATTTTTTAACAGAATCTCTTGCATGAATTTCGTTTGACGGCTCTTAGCTGTTTTTTATACAGTGTAAGTGCTGTTTTGTATTTGTCCCACTCTGTGTCAAGTTTGCTGAAGTTAGCTTTATTAAGGAGTTAGCTTTATTAAAGAGTTTCCTTGCTCGTTTTTTCAGGATATCGAGATCGTTATTCCACCAGACATTGTTCTTACTATCTTTGCTTATAACACAAGTCATTCTGTAAAAAAAAAATGTGTAGAAAGTTGAGCTCCGAGATGTTCGCCACAACACAGAATCTTTGGTGGAAGCGTCTTTTTCTTGCAGCCCGTTAGCTGTTAACGCACTTTTTGCATGCACTTATCCAAACGAACATTTGCTTGTGAGCACTGCCCACGAGCTTGTCAAAGTATTGAAATATTTCTTACATCGCCGAGTGGCTTTCAACAACGCAAAACCAGAAGCAATTACGGACACATTTTCAAATCTGAAAGTAGATGCTTCGCTTGGCATGCTGATGTGGAGAATTAAACTCGTGCGGTTTAATTATAACACAATATTTATTTCAAAATAAATTAAACACAAAATTAATTTCAGGTTAATTCCTTTCGGAGACTTGTCGCTGACTCACTACTGCCTGCTCTGTCCACTGCGCCGTCGTTCCTCTACTAGCCGCTTCAGATTCAAGTGGCGCTTGCGTAAGACCGCTACAATACTCCCCCGAGTAACCTGACTGTCATTGTCAATATCATCCAGATTGACAGAACCGACGGGTTGCGAGAATAACGGTCTTTCTTTTCTTGAATAGGTGTGGATTCTCGGCAGGCCCGGCTGAAAAGTTGCTGCTGGTCCAGGTTGTAGTCGCTTCTCGGGACCCCTTTCCGTTTCTTCGTTGTTGCTTGTGTATGCTGGCTTCAAACGCTCGATGGTCACATTGATGTCTCGGTTTTCCAAACCTATCTTGAAAATTTTGTCACTTGGTCGATCGATCACCTGATATGGACCTTTGTAAGGAGGTGAGCGGTTAGTGTTGGTTGCAAGAGTTGCATCTGGCGTCTAAATTTTTCGACGAAATCCTGCGGTTCGGCCGTGTCAGAGTTCGAAAATATGAATTCTCCAGGGATTCTTAGCGGTGTGCCGAACACTAGTTCAGCCATTGAAGATCTTCTTTCACTGCTGTTCTTAATCCGAGAAGCACTGTGTCGAGGATGTCCGTCCAATCTTCGCCTCCATGACACATCAGGGCTGACTTTAAGGAGCGCTGCCAACGTTCGATTATTCCGTTGGTCTGCGGATGATATGCCGTGGATCGTGTTTTGTTGCACCCAACCAACCTGACCAGCGCCGCGAACAGTGGTCCTTCGAATTGGGATCCTTGGTCCGTTGTGATTGTCTCCGGGCTTCCGAACCGGGACACACAATTTCTGTAAAACGCTGATGCTACTGCGTCCGCTGTTGCTTCTTTTAAAGGTATGGCTTCGGGCCATCTTGTAAATCGATCTATGATGGTGAGGCAATAGCTGTAACCGTGTTTGGGCCTAGGAGGGTGGACGAGGTGGTGATTGAAACACGGATTTCGAAATAAATAAGATTTATTAAAAAACTATAAAAACTGGAACTCGAAAGACTGAAAGATTGTTTACGACTGTGTAAAAAGCCAGCGCGACTGCCTTTTAATTTCCGTCTTAGTGCTGACGCTGCGGCGTGTCTGGCTGGAGTACTTTGAGCAAGATAAGCAACAAAGTATTATCAATGCTTGATCGCGCGCATCGTCGGGCATGCCACTTGATCCGTTGCATATCTGGCGATATGCAGAAGGTGACGTTGGCGATCAGCAAATCTGGATGTATGAGAATGAGGACGGTTTTGCTTGTGTGTGGTCAGCATAAATCCGTCCGATTTCAATGCGGCTGGAATGTGCCGACGACGTCGTATCGCCACATTAATCCGACGTCGTGTCGCCACACCTTTTGATGTTCTGAGAGGTCCCACGATGTCCAGATGAACATGATGAAATCATTCACCGGGGACAGGAAAATGAATGTCGGCTGTTTTAACGTGACGATTCACTTTGCTCAGCTGACAACGCAAACATGTTTGGGTCCACTGATTAATTTCTTTTTTCATACCGGGCCAGACGAATCTTTCTCGGATCATTTGACTCGTTACCCGTCTGCTTGGATGGGACAAGTTGTGTGTCATCTCGAAAATACGTTTCCGTAGAGTTGCTGGAATGTAAGGGCGTGCTGTTCCGGTAGAAAAATCGCAGTAGATTGCATTTGTTGATACTTCGGTACGTACTGCTTTTAGGTTGAGAGACGTTTGCGATGTTAAAAGATTTTGAAGCTCTCCCGTTCGGACTTCTGTTCTTTGGCGAGTTCCTCTTCGTTAGTAATTGTTGGAGCGACTAGGTCGTCGATTCGGGAGAAAGTGTCAGCCACACAGTTATTTACTCCCGTTATATGTTGAATGTTGGTGGAGTATTGACTGATGAAGTCCAGTTGCCTTACTTGACGATGGGACGCTTTGCTTGCACGCTGACTGAAAGCGTAAGTGAGTGGTTTGTGGTCTGTCTTAATTGTGAAATCTCGTCCTTCCAACATGTGCTTAAAATGCTTGATGCTTTCGAAAATTGCGAGCGATTCCCGATCGTAGACGCTGTAGCGAAGTTCCGAGCCATGTAATTTCCTGGAGAAGAATCCGAGTGGTTGCCAGCTCTCCTTTACCTTTTGTTCGAGCACTGCTCCCAGTGCTGTGTCGGACGCGTCCGTTGTGAGTGCTAAAGGAGCGTTGTTCAATGGGTGTGCCAACACAACTGCCTCCGCAAGTTTCGCTTTACAACTTTCGAAAGCCCTTTCTGCTTCTACTGTCCAAACTATTTTTCGTTAGTCCGTTTTTCTGCTGTCGCTTAGATAAACGTGCAGCGGGGATTGTATTTCTGCTGCATTTTTGACGAAACGACGATAAAAATTTAGCATCCCGAGAAAACGTCGGAGTTCGAGGATTGTTGTGGATTTTTTGAATTCGCGGATTTGCCGGGAAGCGGGTGGAATCCGTATGTGGATACTCGGTGACCGAGATAGTCTACCTCGTCTCTTCCAAAAACAACACTTGGCAACGTTAATCGAAAGCCCGCAATCTCTTAGACGTTTAAATACTGCTTTCAGATGACCGATGTGCTCTTTCTCATTACTCGAAGCGATTAATATGTCGTCTATGTAACAGCTGGCGAACTCCAGTCCTCGAAGAACGTCGTCCATAAGTCTTTAAAAACTTTGTGCCGCGTTTCGAAGGCCGAACGTCATCACCGGAAACTCGAAAAATGTTGTAATGGCCATCTTTTCTATGGACATCACCATCACCATCGGCCACCGGAATTTGGTGAAAAGCTCGTACCAGTTCGAAAATATTTTTTTTCCTTTTCGTCACGTCGTGAATATGAGGTACTGGGTAGTTATCGGGAACGGTGGAGGCGTTAAGTCGGCGATAATCGCCACATGGTCTCCACTCTCCTGTTTTCTTTGTCGCCATATGCAGCGGGCTGGCGTATTGGCTCTTGGACGGACGACTAATTCCTTGTTCTATCATAAGATCGAATTCCGCCTTGGCTGCGCGCAACTTCTCAGGAGCTAATCTGCGAGGGCGTTCCGGCACCGGCGGTCCGGTTGTAGTGATGAAATGCATGACGGAGTGTTTCGCTTCGACGATTTTTCGTCTCGGAAAAGTTAGTTCGGGATAATTGACCAGTAGTGCATGATACGCGTTACCTCGGGCTATTGTAAACATACTCTCTGTCGCTGGAAAAAGCCTGCCACTCGCTGATGTTGTTTTGTTGTCGACGATACATTTATTACGCAGATCCACTAAAAGTCCATGATACTTCAGAAAATCAGCTCCGAGCATCGGCCGGTTCCACGTTCGCCACACAAAATTAATATGTTCGCCACACAAAATTTCCAATTAAAATGTCTCCCTAGTCCCACGTTGATAGAGAGGGTACGGTTTCCAAATGTTCGGATGGGCGATCCGTTCGCCGCGTAGAGGTTATAGTTTGATTCTTTGAATGGCATGTCACCGAACGTGGGATCACCGAAATCGCCGCTCCAGTATCGACCAAGAAACGCCTTCCAGTTGAACGGTCGAAAATATGTAGGCGGTTAGTACTTAATTTGTGGTCGTTTACCGCCTTCAACGACCACCGTCTTTGTTTCCCGCCTCCAACGACCACCGTCTTTGTTTCCCGGTTTGTTGTTTTTAAAATTGCACGGGTTTTCGCATCTCTTTGCCGCTCGGCCAAATTTTCGTAAAAAAACACTGGGTTCCGACTATTGTTTCCTAGTGTGTTGGGCGTTCTTTTTCTTTCCCAGCCTACGGTGCGATTGCGTAACGCATCGATCTGCTCTGGTTGTAACGTTGTTCTCCGGTGCGTGTAGCTAGCCAAACGCGGTCGCCTATGGCCGCCAGTTCTGATAGCTCAGAAGTTTCGCTAGCTGCGATGGCGGTTCGGATGCGTGGCGGAAGGCGCTCCATGAAAAATGTACGTAACCAGTTATCTGGGCGCTGTGCATCGACCAGGCTTCGAATGCGGGCGAGGAGGTGAGAAGGTTTTCCGTCGTAGGTATCCTGCCAGCGAAGCAATTGGCTCCTCCGCTCGGCGTCGGACTTTCTCAGGCTGCTGACGATTCTGGCTTTAAGGGTGCCGTAAGGATTCTCTGTTGGTGGCGTGCGAACTATGTCTGCGACGTAACAAAGCAGTGACGATTCCGAATTCAACACTACATACCTGAATTTCGTTGCTTCGCTTGTTTGTTATCTTTGCAATATCAAAAATTGCCTCGATCTGGATGAACCACAACGACGGGTCCCGTGCTGCATTGATGTAGGTTTCAGCTTCGGGACTTGCTCGCTCAGCGGTCTGTTTTGCATCGACCGGGTTCATCATCGCGTACCTACTGTGGTGTGTCGGGGTCACCAATTGTGGGGAATTAAAGTCGTGCGGTTTAATTATAACACAATATTTATTTCAAAATAAATTAAACACAAAATTAATTTCAGGTTAATTCCTTTCGGAGACTTGTCGCTGATTCACTGCTGACGCTACCCCTGCTCTGTCCACTGCTCCGTCGTTCCTCTACTCGCCGCTTCGGATTCAAGTGGTGCTTGCGTAAGACCGCTACACTGATTAATTTGATGCTTACATCTAGTATTATCAGCACAAAACTGGGTATTGCATCTGCTAGAAGGTTTGTTAGTAGAAGTAGACAGTAAGGCGGAGTACTCCATCTGCTTCTTTGGAATGCCATTTTGTTTCCAACTATTTGACCCGGAACCCAACAAAGTTGCAAAGTGCAGGTTTTACCCCAATTCTTCCAGCAAGTCCATACAAATATTGCATATGTGAGCGGAGAGTAAAAACTAACTGCACCTTTCGCTATAGCCATTACTTCCGATTGGTAGACCGTGGCATAAACTGGCAGATACCTGGAAATTTGCAAATCAAGCCTTTCAGAAAAGGTAACCATAATCTCGGCAATGTTTAACTTACGCATGTTGTTCCGTCTCCCGGATCATTATAGTGTGTTTCAGTCAGAAGTAACTCGCACAGTGGAATTCACCTATAGCCGCTCCTGTTTGCCCTAAAAATGGCATATTGGCATGGCTTATCACCCGTGCTCTTAAAACCTAACTTATACGAGAAACGGATACGGACGGATTTTACGGTAACGACCTTTGACTTTAATTAATGTCGGTGAAGGTTGGGAGTTTGGAAACCAATACATGTGGACCACCAACGGGCCCATTAAAACATTTAAATACCATACGGCGCTACATTCAGTCAGTCTGGTCTATTGCTGAAACTAATGAGATCCAACGGTTCAAGAGACTGGAAATCGTTCAGCTTAGCGAATAAGTTCTTCGATACTTCAAAATGTTCGAAGTCATGGGTAATGGCAGAGGAAACTTTACGACGGTTTCATCCTCCTCACCCCTGCCTTTGGAAATATCATCGAAGTCCTAGAATATATTTTCTAAGAAGACAGTTAAATAGCTCGTGACTAACAATCGACGCAGCAGACTTCACCATTTCCCGAAGCGTTCACTAACCTCGGAGAGGGTAGATATTTATCAATGGTACATTAGAGGCGCTTTTGTAATGCATAAACACAGTCATGGATGGAAGGATTTATGGAAGTGGAAAAGGACGACATAACTGTCTAGAATTACTTTTGCAAATATTGAATAATAAACAAGTCGTCGAGATTATTGAGCGAGCTTTGTAACTCTAACTGTGGAGTAGTTTTATCTTTATTTGCTAAGTTCGCGCAACAACAGGTAGAAAGTTCACCCAAGCATGAAAAAAAGCAAAATTTTGCTTCGGCCCAACAGAAAACCCCGTTGTAATGGTGTCATCAAGTTGAAAGGGTTATACCGCTACTATGGGTATATTGTCCTATAATACGGAATACGTCCACTTATTTTTTTTAGTTTAGTGTCCTTAGCTATGGAGCTTACGTCTGTAAGTATTCTCCTAAGTTCCTGTGATAATTTTTGAGACACCGAGTATAACTTAGGGGATCATCTTTGAAAACGTTAAGTCGGAAGTGGATTAGTGGATTAAAATTGGGCGTATTATGGAAATTTGGGTTGAGAGAGGCGGAAATTACGGTGAACTTTATTCTTGAAGGACTGGAAGTTATACCTGTTTGGAAAGACGTTAGCCGGCAATGCACTCCTCCAAAGTCTGAATTTTCGCGAAATAAATGACCGCGTAATGAATGCTTAGCTTGCAAATGATCTCCTCGGAGACAGAGCCATATCTGGTCATCGGTTATAGGGGACCCTTAGCCGTAAGTGCCATACAAGCATCACTTCTAGGACTCGTATTCAATTTAATTGGTTGTTTGTTTTGGTGAAACAGATTGATAGTAACAACTTATTTGGTCTCAGTTTAAGAATCGTAGTCTAATATTGAATGGTTCGTTCTTTCAATGTTAACGTTATCTTAGATGAAGAAGGATGGGATCCCAAAGAATGTTTTGGCTGAAAATTCAGTGGTCTGCTATCTCGTTGCCCCTGGAAAAAAATGTCTCTTTTGTGTACCTACTAACATAGAAATTTTTTTTCGTACTAGGGTCACATTCCTTATGAATTTTAGCACTAGTTTTCAACTCCACTATATGTGACGGTAGAGCTAACTACCAGTTCTGGTTCCTTCCTCAGATTTTAATTCATCTTTTTTTCATGAGATAATTTCTTTTTCAAACAATCTGTGGGGATTTCTTATATAATCAGGCTTAATTGGTTTTTTTTCGGAAATGTGACTGTGTGCCTTTTTTTTCACGAAAAATTTATATTTTGTTTTTCAGGAGGTTAAACCTCAGAACGGTGATTCGACCGAGCATCGTCTCAATGGAATAAGCAACGGTCATATCGATAGTAATAGTAGTAGTAAGCATAAGTCGTCTAGTAAGGATAAGCATAGGGATAAGGAGAAGGATTACAAGAGCTCTTCAAAAAGCAGCAGTAGTCACAGGTAATATTTCTCATTCACAGTTAATAAAGAAATCAAATATTCAACGATTCCATCGTTTTAAATTTATCCAGGGATAAAGATTCAGATCGACACAAAAGTTCATCGAGTAGCAGTAAGGATAAACATAGAGATAAAGATCGTGAACGTGACAAGGACAAGGATAAGGATAAGGACAAGCATAAGTCGTCATCGTCATCTCATAAGTCTTCTTCGCGTGATAAAAATCGAGACGATCGAAAAGATCGCGACAAGGAACGAGACAAAGACAAAGAACGAGACAAAGATAAAGAACGCGACAAGGATAAAGATCGTAGTGGTGATAATAAGGACAGCGATCGAAATCGCGATAAGGATAAAGAAAAAGATAAGGAACGTAGCAAAGAGAAAAGCGAACGCGATGAAAAACGTGACACCGATAAAGACAAGGACCGCAAGAAGGAGCATAAAAGCAGTAGTAGCTCGCATAATAAAGATCGCGACAAGGACAAAGATCGTCCACGCGACAAAGACAGCAAGGATAATCATCGATCGTCCAGTTCAAAAGATAAACATTCCAGTTCGTCGTCGTCGAAATCGAAAGATAAGGATAAGGAACGCGACAAGGACAAGCATTCCTCATCAACATCGTCTCGCGACAAGGATCGTCATCGTTCGGATAAAGATCGCGATCGTAAGGATCGCGGCGATAAGAAACATTCATCGTCATCGTCCTCATCGAAAAGAGAAAAAGACGATAAGAAACCCGAAGTAAAGACGGAGCTTAAAACCGAAGTAAAAGACGAATTTGTTTTTCCATCGAATAAAATTTATCCGGACCCATCCACCATCAAACAGCCGAGCATCAAGCAAAATGATTCGTGTACCACCGAAACGAAGCCGGAATTCAAGGAGGAATACATGAACCATTCGCAGGCGAGCTCTTGTGATTATTCATTGTCACAATTTCGCGAAGACGAGCCACAATTCGATATCAAGGAAGAGATGAGCGATGAAGAAGTCAACATCGAAAATAATGATACGACCAACGAAAACGAAACAAAAAATCAAAGCAGTGCTAATAATACATTGGACGAGTCAGCTCCCGTTCAGAATACCTCGTATGACGATGAAGATGATGATATGCCACTGGTAAGTTGCAATTAAATTCAGTATTTGTTTTTTTTTTTTTTAAATGATTGTATTTTTTTTTATTGCACAGTCCTTGAAACGTAAGAAACGTGCACCAGTCGAAGAAGATGATAGTGACGATGAGACACCGCTAATTGCCAAGAAGAAATCAAAACCATCAAAGGAAAAGGAGAAAAAGGATAAGAAGGCAAAGAAAAAGAAGAAGGAGGAAGAAGAAGAAGATGACTATTTAGATGAGAAACCGAAAAAGAAGAAAGCTAAGAAGGATAAGGTAATGAGTTTTATTGAAAGACTATTTTTTAAAATTTTTAATTGATTTTTTTTTTGCAGCAGCCCGTTCAAGTTAAAAGTGTTTCAACGACAGAAACATCTCCCACCAAGGGCCGCAAGAAGAAGGAAGAAGAGAAGCCCGATGTTTGGAGATGGTAAGTTAATTAAATTTTAAAATAATGAGTCAATATTGCTTGAATAATTTGAAATTGTTAGCCCGTATCTAGTGAAGCACCGAAGTGGCCTAACCAACCAACATTGGGGTTAGGCCACTGTTGCTCTCATAGCCTCAGGTTGTTTGTGGTTATTTCAATCAGTTACAAACAAGAAATTTCATTTATAAAGTGCATCAAACGCAATTTCAATTATAACTAAGTGTGATGGAAATTTTAGTTTGAGCTTCATGTAAAGGTCGTAAAAGTTTCTGGGTGCTGGTGACAATTAAACTTGACTCCAAAATGTTTTATACCAAATTTTAGATTTTTAGGTGTAACCTAGTTGGTAGCGTGTTGGTCTACAATGCGAAGATCGTGAGTTCAAATCCCGGTCAACGCATAATTTCAGCACACTGCCTGCTTGGGTATACCTCGGTCACCTCGATCTACGGAAATGAAAAATTCGTACATAGAGGGTTGTGCCAAGATCTAACAAATCTTCCACAATAAATAATGAAAAAATGTTAAGGAACCTGAAGGTCAGGAGGCCAAGCCCCGATTTGGGATGTAGCGACATTGTAGAAGAAAAAGTAGAAACTTCAGATTTAATACAGAGAACGTTGTCGCATTGCATTTTGAATTTAAAGAAAAATTCGACTTATGCTTGTCTTTATCCTTAACACTTTCTAATTTATTAATCGTAATATTTCGGTCCCTGTTGAGACCTTTTTCAAACTGAATCTAATGATCACGATTAATAAATAAGAACAGTGAGGAATACAGGAAATCTTTCCTTAAACAGATTTAATTTTTTTTTTTTTTTTCAAAAAAAATACTTTTGAAAAAATTTCTAAAATTTTTATGAGAGTCGAGAATTTAGCCAGTTCACCAATTTGACTTAATCTTTAGACAAAAAGCAAATGATACAAATCATCGAAATGATTTCAAGCTAAAGAGCGCACAGAAAATATTGTTGCGAGCTAGGGGTTCGCCGGGATTTCAAATAAAAACACAATTCGTTTAAAAATAAGTGATAATTTATTTATTCGCACTTTAATTCGGTTTTCCGCTTAATTCGCACTTTAATGGCAATACCGCCGCGTACTTTTTCTATGGCTTGCACTGGTTCGCGCCTCGGTTATCAAATGATTCCCGACTGAGAGCTTTCGTGCTTTTATATATTTCTTCCCCTATTCTCGAGGCTTCCGTCGGGGTGTATGTCTGAACTGTACTGGAAAGCTCTAGATCTTTAATTGTGGCTTTCTACATAGTTGGGTATACTGTTCTACACAATTCTTGTCTATTCGAGAGAGATCGAGTTGCGGTGTTGCATATAACAATATATATTTTTTTTATTGGAGCAAGTTCGTGAGCGAGTTATGTCATAGTTGCAATAAATGAGCGATATGTAAGTCGCAAAGTATGGTAATGTTTATTGCATTATGCTAGCAATTAGTTTCCACTTTTGACCCATTTTTTTTATCGTTGAAAAACTAAATAATGTCGTGTTCAAAGTTTTCGTATATTCCTTCAGTAAACTCTGTCACAGTGAATTCTGATTCAAGGTTGTCTTTGGTTCTGGGGTTTGCTCGTATTTTCTTCATCACAGTATATCCACTTTCTATTCATCCCATTTTTGTTCTCGGAAACGCACGAAGCGAAGTCATAAAGGGGGTCATAAAAGGTTATTACGCATCGTCCCATTTCACCAATTTTATTCAGATGATGAATCATAACTTTGGCCTGTGGGAACTACAGGACGTGAATAATACAGTGTAAGACAAAACATGAATCATTCCTCGCCGTCACATTCTTGGCGCAAGCACTTCACATACCCTAACAATATGCAGCGTATCTTCAGAAGTAATGGTCGGCAACTAGTACTCCCTAATTAATGTCAATGGCTACCTTCGTATTAATTTACGAAGGCTGGCAGCTACTTTTCGCATTGACTACACACACATATCGCCAGTGTTACGTTTAAGTATCTTCATAACCAGTTTGATCTGTGTGAACTTCAGGAAATGAGGCTGATGCGTTGTGGTAGAGAAGCGGAATCCTTACATGTTACGTTCTTGGCCCGAAATATTTAGAGAAAATGTTGAGGCATCACAACAGTTTGCGGAAGGACTATTCCTGCGGTCACTTTAAGCCGCCGTTTCGTTCGATGGTAAATTTTCATTTCATGTGGAAAAAAATTACGTTGTCTACTTATGTTTGGTTTGTAGATCAAAAATAAACGAAGGACCAAATAGACAAGCTATCATGTATAAGATCCGGGTATTGCTTAAACAATTAATTACTTAAGATCGCGACATAATGGATGAGTCATAAACGGTTGTTTACATATACGTCTTGAAAAGCAACAAATTGTTCATGGAGATTGCACATGTTTGTCCCGTCTCACTGATTCAGAGGATGAGTCGTAACCTTGGCCTGTGTCAACTACAGAAAATGAATGATATGGCAAGACGCGAAATAAAGCAGAATCCTTCGCTATCACGTTCTCGGCTTAACCATTACACATTCCTTAACAATTGGCAGCATGTTTTTAGAGCAAGGATCTGCTTCTAGCCCTTATCAATTTTTTACCAGATTTTGAAATCTACTTCTCACATTGAGTGCACGTGATCAATCCATCAGTACTGATTGAGGAACTGAATGGCATAGTGGTGTGGCACAGCCACATTCTTTTTCGTATACTCTGATTTACCATGTGAGCTACTTTCTAGAAAAATAATTGCGTAGTAGTTTTTGAGAATATTTTAGCCGGCATTTATTATTGAATTTATTCATATTTATCAACAGGCTGAAGCCAACTGAAAAACAACTGTAAAGTCTCAATACTTGAAAAACAGAAGAAACCATTTAATACTGGTTGTACATACACTGCGGAGCATAACTATAAACGCAGTCAAAATATGCTCATTCTTGTATCGGGTTTTCCAATAGGTACTTGACAACTTTGAATTCAATTTGTGAACGCACCCTTTCACTAATCATCGAACTGTCACTGTCAATTTATTCAGTAAACTTAACATTTTTATCATGGTAAAGTACACGAAGGAACAACGTCTCAAATGGTTTGCATTTTATTTTGAAAAAAAGTTGTCAAGTCCTTATTGGAAAACCCTTAGTTTATTTAGTGAAATATTGTTATTTCTTAATTAATTATGAGAGATTAGAGTAGCAAACAAAAACAATTAGCAACATCTGATCGCTATAATTACTGTTAGTTTAATTTTGTTGAAATTTAGCCGGAGCATAACTATAAACATAGTAAGTAGATTGTCAATAGTTTGTGCTATAAACTGTTGATAACAAGTCAAATTTATTCAGAAATTATTATGATCCACTGCCACTTCCGCCTTTTAATCTCAATACCTATTTTAGTCTGTCCAGTTGTAATCCAAAGTATGTCGTTGGAGATCACTTCTAGCCAGAATATTTCTAAAATGCGCCGGAGGCATTGGTTCACGAAAGTTTGCAGTTTCAGTCGATAAGGCTTTCCACGTAGTGCAACCTATAATAACACGGATTTGACGCATGCGCCAAAACTCGCAGCTTCGTACGAAGTGAGATCTCTATTAACCTCCAGAAAGGGGAAAGGATACCGAGAAGAACTGACGAGCTTTATTTACCTCAAAATTCTTTTCGGCTCCGCCGTCTATGCTGACAATGCTTCCGAGATAACAAAAATCTTGCACATCTTCCAAATCTTGTGCGTTAAGAACAATCGGTGTGCTTTTGTTCGAACCCATGTGCATGTACTTGGTTTCACGCACATTTATTTTCAGTCCCGACTCTTTGCATTTAGAATATAATGAGCGAACATTTGACTCTTAAGTTCGAATTGATATGTGCAAGCAAACACAAGTCATCAGCATCATCAAGGTGACTTAAGATGTTAAATAGTCTCCAGTACAGCTTTAAAGATGTCATTTATTACCACCAGGGCTGGTGGTAATATGCAGCCTTGTCTGACATCAGTTCGCACAGGGAAGCTCTCGGACAGCTCTCCTCTATGCAAGACGCGACACCTTGCATCTTCGTAGGATTCTTTAATCATAGCTATGACCTTATCTGGAATACCTCTCGTACGCAAAGCATTCCATTTGTTATCTCGCTTAACGCTGTCGAAAGCCTTCTCGAAGTTCACAAACATGAGATGTAGTGGCGAACCCATTTCGGCTGACTGCTTCAATATATTATCCGTAGGGTATTTGTTTGGTCGGTACGAGACAACCCTTTAAGGAATCCAGCCTGATAAACTTCGAGAGTGCTCTCGAAAACATCACTAATCCTGTTGAGAATTACCTTAGCCATGATTTTCGAAACGAAGGTCAACCTTCTTCGGAATTTTCACAATGACGCCCTCCTTCTATTCAGTCGGACATCTTCCTTCATTCCACACCTCAGTAATGAGTGGGAGGAGTATATCGGCTGTTATTTCCGTGTCCGCTTTGAGGAGTTCGGCTGGTAGTCCGTCGATACCTGGTGCTGTCCTTCCCGCCATTGACCGAATGGCGGAAACTATCTCTTCCTTATCTGGGGGATCGTCCCTAACAGAGGATTGTTGCGGTTGGATGTTTGGTAGTGGTTCTGTTTCTGGAATATCTTCCTCTGACAAGATGTTTAAAATATCAGAGAAGTATTCCTTCCATCGCCGCAACTGGTGTTCACTCATATTAAGGAGAGATGCGATGACATCTCTCACCAGGTGGTTGGCGATGAAATTCCTGTTCTTCAACTGTTTCATGATTTTAAATAGAGATGATTCTCAATTTGGCTTTTTTCCGACCGCTTGTCCCATGTGTCTTGCGACATTCAGGGTTTCTCACCGCTTTGCACATATTCCATAAATTCTTCATCACTAGTTAGACAACTGTTTCTGGTTGCCACCCAATGTGGATGACTTTTCGCGTAGAATAGTGTGGTATTCGCGTTTTTTGTTGGGATCTCTGAGTTTATCCACATTAAGCTTGCGCTTCATTTGAAGAATGCGTGGTCGTCGGATAGCTGCTGTGCACAATCTCAAGCAGGCAACCATCAAGTTGTGATCGCTTCCCACAGCTCCACGCTTCGCTCGCACATCGAGGAGACATCTTCTCCATCGGCGACTTATAACCAAATGGTTGATCTGGTTCTGAGTAACATCATCAGGGGAAACCGAAGATGTTTTATGGTGACTCTTGTATGGAAAAAGGATCCCTCCGATGACCATTTGCCGAGTACTACAATACTCCACAAATAATTCACCGTTTTCGGGTCTCAATCTAAGGTCATGACGCGTCGGCCCAAGGGTCACCATGCCTCCCCATGACATGTTTTAGTCCAGTGTTGTCTGATCCAACCTGGGCATTCATATCTCCTGAGATTATAATAATATCACCTCTTGGAACACGCTCGAAGGTGGCACTCAGTTAGCTCCGTCACTCAGTCTCCTCTTTGTCACCAGATGTTGCGGTATTAGTTGGGGCGTAGCACTGTAGAATTGTGATGTTGCTGACACTGGTCCTGAGCCTGACGACGATAATTCTATCCGAGATTGGTTCCCAGCTAATGAGACTGTTTCTTGCTCTCGATGTAAGGACGCCACGCCATTTTTGGCTTCACTCTCAGGGCCAACATACAGAATAGTGTTTCTGCTAGGGGTTCGTTCTTCTCCTGATCCTGTCCATCTGACCTCGCTCAATCCCAAGATTTTGATTTTATAGTGCTCCATTTCACGGTCGATCACTGATTGGCGGTGCAAGGACCGAGTAACCCTAGCCGTTCCCCCGTCATTCAATGTTCGAAAGTTCCAGAAGCCAATCATAGTCTGTATTCGAGGCGCTGTATTCGTTTCTCGTATCAGTTAGAATTTAAGATCACGGGTGATAAGCCCATGATCCAATGATTGTTCATTTGCCATTTTTAGAGCAAGCAGGACTGGCTGTGGGTGAATCTATTGCCCCTATCCCACAGGGATAGTTAGCTCAGGTCCGTGGAGTCGCTAGTCTCCAAAGATAGTTGCAGGAATTGGTAAAACCTCATCCTTCAACTACCCCCTTGCGAATATCGCTTATGGGCCATTAATCAAAGAACCTCTCTCAAGTTTCGGTGTACAATGACCTGGTGTGAACGTTTAAATCATCACGATAACTGATATTTTTGTGTTGTGAATATATCAGGAATCACCAAGAATAACCGCTCTACCCCACATCAACATCAGCTGTTAGAACTGTAAGGAGTTCGAATGATCTATTTTTATCACTACCATCTACAGCTAAATAAAGCTCTAACGAATTGGATGAGCTAAGCTGCGCGAGTAATGACAAGTGTTCGTCCCAGAATACCATTTCGAACCGATTCAATCAAAACGAGCTTAAGATCGTAAACTATCGAAAACTTTTAAATTACTAGCTTCCCGGTTGAAAGAGAGAAATCTCATAACTAAATAAACTAAAGTTTCGTATTACCGAACTTGGCTATACCAAATATCTTGTTTTATATGTTTATGGTATAGTAGAGCTAAATCAACGTTGGACGAAAAGAATGACCTTCTAGGGGAGCACTAGTTCCAGGTACCTTAAATGTTGTAAATGTACCTCTTCTCCCACGAGATCGTATCAAATTGCCACCTCTGCATATTAAACTTGGTCTGATGAAACAATATGTTAAAGTTCTAAGCAAAGACGGTGAATGTTTCAAGTATATTTCAAGAAAGTTTCTGAATTTGAGTTCAGAAAAGCTCAATGGAGGGGTATTTAACGGCCCACAAATTCGCAAATTGGTGAATGATCCTGATTTCAGCAGTTCAATGTCAGAAATGGAGAAGAATGAATGGGATTCTTTGTTTGGGTTACTCAAAATTTCTTTGGCAATAAAGAGGATGATGATTACGTTAAGCGCGTTGAAGAGATGGTGTCTCATTTCCAGCGACTTGGATGCAACATAAGCATCAAAATACACAAGCGATTCCACCCAGATATTCGGACTGTGGAGGAACGATTCCAGGGTCGCTGGAATGCACATATGATGGCCGATTTTTGCTGGAGTATTCAGAGTAGCACTTCGTCATTCAACAACAGTAGAAAATCATATAAAGGAAAATTACAGAGTTTGTAGTTTTTTTATAATTAAATATTTTTGTACGGCGAGTGCACCTTTTTCTCAAAAAACAAAATACTAGAGCTGATTCATAAGAACTGATAACATATATGAAATCAGCGTCAAAAATTAACTCAGAATCATGTAAAATATTCCATGCAACAGATATGCTGTTGGGCGGTGTTATGATACCTGAATGTCAGGAGGCCAAGGTCCGATTTGGGCTGTAGCGCCATTGTAGAAGAGTAGAAGGTGTTATGATAGCGAATAAGACGTATTATTTGGTACTTCCAATAATTAAAAACAAAACTTAAGCTATATGTAACGATCATAAGAATTTTGCTATGCTATGGCAATGAAACGTGGACATTAACTCAGCTATCCGAAAAATTATTTAACGCCTTTGAGAGAAACGTCCTAGCTAGGGTTAGCTTATTGGGTAGCGTGTTGGTCTACAATGCAAAGGTCGAAAGTTCAAATCACGATCGACGTATAATTCCAGCACGTTGCCTGCTTGGGTATACCCTGGTCACTTCAATCAACGAAAATGAAAAATTCGTAAAGGGTTGTGCGAAGGGCTAACAATCCTTTCACAATAAATAATGAAAAATGTTAAAAAACCTGAAGGTCAGGAGGCTAAGGATCGATTTGGGCTGTAGTGCCATTGTAGAACGTAGAATAGAGAAACGTCCTCAGAAGAATCCTCGAACCGTTGAGGGAAGATTCTCTCTCTCTGGAGAACAAGACACAATAGCGAATTGTACGCCATTTTCGACAATCCAGAAGTATCAACCATCATAAAATTTAAGAAACTACAATGGGCTGGTTATGTGGAGCATATGGATGACGGGAGAATTCCCAAACGCACATTCAAAGGGAAAGTTATTGACAAAGATCGGTCGGGAAAACCACGGAAGCGCTGAGAGGGTTCGATTGACGCAGGCAGCAAATCACTGCTATGATTTTCAAACTGAAGGACGCGGTCACTGAACCGAGATGGATGGAGGCAAAGTATTCAGGAGGCCAAAGTCCGATTTGGGCTGTAGCGCCATCGCAAGTAAGCTTCGGATTGATCATAGTGATTTTAATGATACTTTCGAGTGCTCTCTTTTTTTCTCTTTTTACGGCCGTCGAAAATAACTTGGGGTCACGCTTTAATGCGCGATGCACAGTTAAGTTGACATGGGTACAGGGAAACAAGTGGATAGAGGAAAATTAGTAGCAAAACACTGGAGGGGAGATTTTGAAGTGGCGGTGATCGTTGTTCTTAAATTGTTGGAGGTTGTATCCCTTTGGAAAGATATTGCTTAGTGATGAATTCCAAAACACTATCGTCCGAGGGATGAAGGACTGCCTAAACTTCACTGTTCTCCAAGGCAAGGGCTTCACAGTGTACTCGTGTGAGCGTGCAGCTTGGCGAGTATTTCGGGGGGCATTGAATATAGGTGGTATAAGGGCTTTTAGTTCCTTGCTGCATTTACCATGGAAGTATCTATAGTAAATACAGAGTACTCCGATATTTCGACGATGCTCGAGGGAGTCAATTGAGGCCGATATAGCTTCATCTCCAATTAATCGGAATGCATGTTTCTGGCCACGGTCAAGAAGAGCCAGATGTGATTTTGGGGTCCCAGCTTAAACATGTGAGTTGTACACAAGACGTGGTCGGATGTAAGCCTTACAGATGGTAACTAGTTCGGAAGCAGAAAAGTATTTTTTACACTTCCGCAAAATACCTAGACGTTTCGAAGCATCAAGAGCGGCTTCGTAAATGTGTTGGCTCCAATCTAGGCGATTGTTAAATTTGACACCTCGTAATGAAAAGTCTGCAGAAGGTTGAACCTGTACGCCATTTTAGGACATATTAATGACCGACGTCGGAACGTTATGTTTAAGAGATAGATGACAGGACTGCGTTTTTGAGGCATTATACTCTACTCTGTTTTTCCTGCCCCATTCCAGGATTAAACTGAAGTCAGAGTTTAGTGATTGTATCGACTTATTACGACAAGAGGCCACCGATCTCGGACGAGCGTCCGCAGTAGAGTCAAATTGGTAGATGTTATCTAGAGTGCTTTCATCTGCGAAACAATGAGTAGGATTGAGAGTAGACGACAGGAGGTCGTGTATGAAGATTAAAAAGGGAGTGGGATAAAACTGAGCCCTCAGGGACGACGGAATCAATATTTAAATAATTAAAATAATTTTTCAAAAAGTTTACGAAGCATTTGACGGTAGAAATTTGGCGTTGGTTGACGATAATTTCGGTATCGCCTTTTCTCTGAAATGGGTACTATATTCGCAAACGTCCAGCAAACAGGAAAAGAGGCTTCCACAATTTATTGAACAAGAAAGAAAGTGGCACCCAGGAGAAAAATTTTTACAAAAACATTGGGGATCCCATCAGGCCCACGACTGGTCTTTCGATCTAAAGAAGCGATAATAGAGATAATATCACTCTCTCTAATGGAAATTTCACTGAGGAAGTTCTGGAAAAGGGTGCAGAAGTTACTCCGTCTAGTACGACTCGAATAGAGCGCTCGGAGAGGAAACTCTCAATCCCTTGAAGAAACGAAGTGTTAAAACCAATGGCCTTTAGCTTGGCTACGAGGCATTGGGGCGAACTCTGTTACAGGCTTTGGCGATGTCAAGAGCAAGAACTTGACCTTCACCAAATTTGTGGATGCAAAAATTCCAACGCTCGGTAAGATAGATCGCCTGTAGAACGACCCGAGCGAAATTCATATTGGCGATCGTGAATGAGATTTTTATCCACAAGAAAGTTTACTATCCAGCGATTGACAGCAGTTTCCATTACCTGTGAAAGCACTGAGCTTCTCTTCTTCTTCTACAATGGCGCTACAGCCCAAATCGGATCTTGGCCTCCTGATATTCAGGTTCCTTAACATTTTTCATTACTTATTGTGGAAGGGTTGTTAGCCCTTCGCACAACCCTCTTTCTACGATTTTTTTCATTTTCGTAGATTGAGGTGACCAAGGTATATCCAAGCAGGCAATGTGCTGGAATTATTTATTGTGCCGACCGGGTTTTGAACTCACGACCTTCGTATTAAAAGACCAACACGCTACCTACTAGGCTACACCCTAGTGGAGCGGATGGCTTAGGGGCGGTAATTAGCGGGGTTCGCTTTGCTTCCTCTCTTTGGAATTGGCTGAACATTCGCCTTCCAGATGTTAAAAAAGCACCCTGAAGAGTATGAAAGATGGTAAAGATTACGAAGAGGTTTATCTAGAGAGGAAGCGCAGTTTTTAAGAATAATAGGGGAGATGCCATCTGGCCCAGCAGACTTGTGAATATTGAGCTCCTGCAGGATCGTGGAAATAACCCTAGTTCGAAAACGAAGTGGTGGCTGCGAGAAACCAGAGTCCGGTAAGTACGGAGGAATCTGGGTCGACTGTGGAAGATTCGAGTTTCTAGCGAAGTTTGCTACCAAATGGTTTGCTTTTTCAACTGGATCAACAACGGTTCGGTCGCCATCGAGAAAAGGAGGTGTTGCAGACATGATGAAATTGTTATTGTTAATTTTGTTTTCCTTTTACTCAGATTTGCTCACTTTGATCTCTTAGGTGGATTTACTTTGTCTCTTTATTTTCCTTATATAGCGTAAAATCTTGTAATCTGCAAGCCATCCCCACTATCACAAGATTTTTCTCACAACAGGGAATAGTACAATGTTCAATTATTGTAAGAAATTTATGCCGAAAAAAAAAGTATGAATTGTAATTTTTGTTAGGTTGTCGCGTGAGAGCGGCCTTTTAAATTTATCTGAATGGTTCGAGTCCGCACTAAGCGAAAAACGAACCTAGCGAAAGTTATGTCATTCTCAGCGAAAAAATTGACAATGAACGTGAAAGAACTGCAGCGGTATATAGCGGAAAAATGCTGCTTATTTTGAGTTAAAATGTTTGTTTTGCGGTTCGGTTTATTTGCCTATAATTCGAACTGCCCGAAAATCCTTAAGTCCTTTCGAAATGTGTATTTTAGCGCGAGTTATCGTCGCGGAAAAGTGGCACTCTGGTACATAACCTTAAAGCCGATAGTAATGACCTGAATTCATGTTTTCATACGTTTTTGTTTTTATTCCTTTCAGGTGGGAAGAAGAAAAGCGCGAGGATGGCGTCAAATGGAACTACCTGGAGCACAAAGGACCCGTCTTTGCCCCGGACTACGAACCACTGCCAAGCAACGTGAAATTCTTCTACGACGGCAAAGAAATGAAATTATCGCAAGATACCGAAGAAGTGGCATGTTTCTATGCGAAAATGTTGAACCACGATTACGTTACGAAACAAGTGTTCAACGATAATTTCTTCAAGGACTGGCGCAAATCGATGACGTCGAAAGAGAAGGAGACGATCAAACACCTGAACAAGTGCAATTTCGAGCAAATGTTTCAATACTTTACGGCCCAGTCCGAGAAGAATAAGAACCGCACCAAAGAGGAGAAACTTGCGCTCAAGGAAGCCAACGAGAAGCTGCTGGCCGAGTACGGTTTTTGTACGATCGACGGTCACAAGGAGAAAATCGGTAATTTCAAACTGGAACCGCCCGGTCTGTTTCGCGGTCGTGGCGAACATCCGAAAATGGGTCTGGTAAAGCGGCGACTTCAACCCGAAGACATTCTGATAAATTGCTCGAAAAACAGTAAGGTTCCGGCACCGCCGAAAGGTCACCGATGGAAAGAGGTACGACACGATAACACGGTGACCTGGTTGGCTTCGTGGATTGAAAACGTCCAGGGTCAGGTCAAATATATCATGTTGAATCCGAGTTCGAAACTGAAGGGCGAGAAAGATTACCAGAAATACGAGACGGCTCGTCGACTCGACAAGCACATCGAAAAGATTCGCGCCACTTATCGCGAAGAATGGAAATCGAAAGAAATGCGGATACGACAGCGAGGCGTAGCACTCTACTTTATCGATAAGTTAGCGCTGAGAGCGGGTAACGAAAAGGACGAGGATCAAGCGGATACTGTAGGTTGTTGCTCGCTACGCGTCGAACACGTTGCCCTCCATAAAGAACTGAACGGTAAGGAAAATGTCGTTGTATTCGATTTTCTCGGCAAGGATTCGATTCGTTACTATAACGAAGTCGAAGTTGAGAAGCGAGTCTTCAAAAATTTGGAGCTTTTCATGGACAATAAAAAGGAGGGCGATGATCTATTCGATCGACTAAACACTTCCGTGCTGAATGAACATTTGAGAGATTTGATGGACGGTAAGCGTGCCGAGTTTTATTCGACAAAATAAATTCTTTTCTAAACTCCTAAAAAATTTTCAGGTCTAACCGCAAAAGTTTTCCGTACCTATAACGCATCAATTACCCTACAGAATCAATTGGATCTTTTAACTGATGGTGATGCAACGATACCCGAAAAACTTTTAGCTTACAATCGGGCGAATCGTGCCGTTGCCGTACTGTGCAACCATCAACGGTCCGTGCCGAAAGGTCATGCTAAAAGTATGGAGAATTTAAAAGAAAAGATTAAACAGAAACGTGATGCAATCGATGATGTAGAAGTTGAAGTTAAGGTAAGAGCCGGTTTTTATTTTTGAGTGTGATTTCATTTGATTATGTTCTTTCGTTTATTTTTTCTGGATAGGATCTCCAAAAGGCCGCAAAACGAGGTTCCGTTAAAGAGAAAATCAATTGCGATAAAAAGAAAAAGCAGTTGGAACGGCTTAAAGAACAACTTAAAAAATTAGAACTACAAGAGACTGATAGGGACGAAAATAAAACTATTGCGTTGGGTACATCAAAATTGAATTATCTCGATCCAAGGATATCAGTGGCTTGGTAAGTGTAATTTTTTTTTTTTTTTTTTGGTTTGGTGAATGTTTTTACAGTGCATTACGAATTAAAAGAAAATATTTCCGGATTCTACACTGTTACGCTTTATTATTCGTGACGATTCGGTCTCTGCTGAGACCTTTATCAAATTGTCTTTGGAATCTGCTTCATTTCTTTTTTAGCTAGAAAAAATCGGTTGCAAATGAATTTAGCTTTTATCTTATCGATATTCTACGAATTTCTATCGGTAATTTAAAAGAAATAAAACTGTGATAAAGGCGATATTGACAGCTGTACGTTTATTGCAATTGTTAACATCTAAAAATGTAAATGTAAATGTTGCTAATTCTACAGAGATCGTGGTTACGTATTGTTGCGAGCTAGGGGTTCGCCGGGATTTCAAGTAAAACACAATTCGTTTAAAAATAAGTGATAATTTATTTATTCGCACTTTAACTTAATTCGCACTATATGGCACTACCGCCGCGTACTGTTCTATCGCTTTCCTGCACTGGTTCGCGTCTCCGTCATCAAAAAGACTGGTTCTCGACTGAAAGCTTTCGTGCCTTTCATATATTTTTCCTTCTATTCTTGACTGTTCTCGATGCTTCCGTCGGGTGTATGTCTGAACTATACTGGAAAGTTCTAGATCTTTAATTATGGCTTTTTACATATTGGGGGATACTGTTCTACATAATTCTTGTCTATTCGAGAGAGATCGAATTGCGGGGTTGCCATATCTTTAGTAGTATTTTGGTCTTAGATTAGAGTGCGAGCACTACGAGGCCAAAAGACTTCTTTTATGCAAACTTTAATGACCCTACTGTGAGAGTCGATTCGATCAAATGAGTGAGTTATTTTTCTCGCGAAATTTTTTTTTTCGGCCTCCAAAAGAGGTCGTTCTTGTCCACCGAAGAAAAACGCTTCATGATACTTTTCGCTCAGCCGCTAGCACTCCAGTTCCACGCATTTTCCGTTCGAAAAAACGGCCTTTCAGTAATTATGGTTTCTGCACACTGAGTGAAGTTGCTCACATAATAAATGCGGTATATTTGCTCGTGACTAGAGTTACTGTATAGGAACGGACCATCTCTTATTGGAATTTGGACACCAGGTTCCAGCACAAAGCGGAAAATTTTAAAATGAAAGATTGCTTTTAACTTGTTTTCTGCGACCGATTTTGTTTTTCGTTGAAATTTTAGGCCAAGTATGATTTTAAACTTCCAAAAATTACGTTGCAAGTCATTTTTAGTGAAATCACATTCTTTTATCTTTTTGGTATAAGCTGCCACTCATCGACTTTTTAAATATTGCCGAGTGACAGCTGGATTAAAGGCTCCGTGGCCAAACTCGTGAGAGCCGAAGAATACCCGTTCATATACAGTAACTCTAAATGTGACGTGCCAATGCCTTCTATAGTAGAAGGCCGAGTAACTGAATCCAACAACAACACGTTGGAGTCATAACAAACATGACAGTTCCATACAAATTCGCTCGCTTTTGTATGGAGCTGACACGGCGGGCTTCGTAAGAATCGCGTTTATTCTTAAATGCAGTGTTAAAGATAGTTCAGCTTTCTAAGGTACTTTGATAATAGTGCCCGGCATGTAATTATTACACGTTGATATCAGTGCAAAAGATTTTTAATTGAAAAAAGTGCGATCAAAGTTAAATCTCGGCTTCTCACACCGAAGAAAATCTGTCACTCATATTGTGCAGAGTTCTCCGGTTAATTTTCACACAGAAAATTATAAAATTTTAGTTATTGCGAAAAAGTATGCACTCGCGTAATAGTTCCGTGCTTAATTTGATTTAATTGCGCTTTTGTGTTGTTTTCGGTAAAACGTGTTTTTACGACAGGTTCGACAAAAGTAATACAGGTGGTCCTTTGGAATGGAAAAATCCATGACGTCACACCCGCTGGAGTCATTCAAGATGGCCACTACGTCAGTTCTGCCCAGCTTGAGATGTAGAAAGCATTGGACGTGCTTATCATTCGTCACAATGCTTATGACATTATTGGCTTCAATACAAATCATAAGCAAACATTTACCGCGCCAAATGCCACTATCCTGAAAGTCGCTCTTCTTCGGGATTTTAACCATGATGCCCTCCTTCCATTCAATTGGATATATTCCTTCCTGCCTCAGTAAAGAGTGGGAGGAGTAAATCGGCTGTTATTTCCGGGTCCGTTTTGAGAAATTCTATTGACCGAATGGCGGAAACTTACTAACGATGGCACTACAGCCCCAATCGGCGCTTGGCCCCCTGTATGTTTCACCTCCATATATCTCGGTTCAATAACCGCAATCTCCCGTTTGAGAATATCAGTGATTTGATGTCTACGTCAATAGAAATCTCTCAGCGTTTCCATGGTTTTCTGACTAGTCTTAGTTCATTGACTTTTCCTTTTAGTGTGCGTTTGGGAATATCTAGGGTGTAGCAACCTAGACATTCATATCTCCTGAGATGATAATAATATCACCTCTTGGAACACGATCGAAGGTGGCACTCAGTTGGCTATAAAACGTCACCAGGTGTTGCGGTATTATTTGGTGCGTAGCACTACATAATTGTGACGTTTCCGACCTTGGTCCTCGTCAGATGACTGTAACCCTATCCGAGATTAGTTCCCAGTTGATGAGACTGTTTCTCGCTCTCGGTGTAAGGACGACCGCCACGCCATTTTTGACTTAATACTCCGGACCAAAGTACAGAATGGTGGGGTTCATTCTTCTCTTGATCCTGTTCACCTGACCTTGCTCAAGCCCAAAATTTGGATGTTATAGTGCTTCATTTCACGGTCATCACTGATAAGTGGTGTATGGACCGAGTGACACCAGCCCTTCCACGGTCAATTCAATATTCGAACGTTCCAGAAGCCAATCATAGTCGGTTTTCGAATGCCAAAAGTCGTTACCGTAGAATCCGTCCGTATCCGTGGCGCGGTATCCGTTTCTCGCAGCTGTTAGATTTCAAAGTCAAGGGTGATAAGCCCATAATCCAGTGAGTGTCGATTTGCCATTTTTAGGGTAAGCAAGATATGCTGTGGAATTATTCTATCTCACAGGGGGCAATTCACAAACGCCAGCAAAACTAACAGATTTCGGCGCAGACGTCAGTTTTACAGCCCATCAGTTCAATTTGCGAAGAAAACTATTAACCTTGCGACAGTTCATCAGTTCAGTTTTTTCTTCACCAGGTTGAAATGTTTGGTTCACATAAGTGTTGGGTAGGACAAGAATTTTTGTCGCAAGTTTGTATGAAGGGCTCATTTGCAATTTGAGGTGGTACAATATCCCACCTCAAATGTACCAAGTCACATGGATAGTGGGTTCGCATATCTACAATTTGTCTCACCTCAAAAGAGGTGTGAATGTAGTAACGGCAGGGCTAAAGCACTAAACATTCTATGCACACGGCATAAAATCGCAATATATTATCTGTGACCTTCGCCGAATCTCTCTTTATCATGCATACATGTCTGTCATTGCCTTATTCGCTTATTTGTCACTATCGCACCTCAATAAGATAAATTGTATGCATGTAAACCCGCCATGTGACAGTGCTACAATTTCACATTCATACCTCATTTGAGGTGGTACCTCATTTGAGGTGATACCTCATTTGAAGTAAGACGAATTGTATATATGCAACTATTGTGACCCATTATCTCTGATCAGCTCCCCTGGCCATTCATGCATGCTATGTCATTGCCTTATTCGCTTTCACGCAACTCCTCAGACCTCATTCACACGACTCTCTGGAAACAGTGCAGTGTGGTGGTACAAATAATGTCTTGGTAACTTATACAAATGCATGACAAAATAGGACAAAAACTGTGACAAAAATGTTTTTTTGTAGTGAGGGGATATTTTGACTTGCACGAATGGGGGACATTTGTACCATCTCATGTATGAGTAACCCAACACTAGTTCACACACGTCCGTTCAACCACTTTTCCAAAAGAACACCTGCGGGTTCTTTGCTGCGGACTAAAGCAACAACCATTAAACGAGCGCGCACTGATTCCGATCAAATTACACAGCAACAGTCGGCAGTCAGCGGACACGTTGTGTGGCCGACGGTCGGGTCACCGGACTTCTACTTCTCTCACACACACAACCCTCTATCTTCGAATTTTTCATTTTCGTAGATTAAGGTGACCAAGGTATACCCAAGCAGGCAGTGTGCTGGAATTATGCGTCGACCGGGATTTGAACTCACGACCTTCGCATTGCAGACTAACTCGCTACCAACTAGGCTACTTCCTAGCCAAGGCTGTAGTGCCATTGTAGATGTAGAAAGATAATTTTATGGCATGGGACTTTATATATCCCCAGAGAAATCTAATGGCGTCAAATCGAACGAGGTGGCCAGTTAACGGGTCCATTGAAATTAAATTAATCGGATCATCAAATGTTTCTTTCAGTAAATTAATTGTGTGTGGCTACTGGCGCCGTCCTATTGAAACCACACGTCTGCGACATTAATGCCTTCAAATTGAAGCATGAAAAAGTTCATAATCATGTCTCTGTACCGCTCATCGCTGACTATAACGTTCATCATTTTTGAAGAAATAGAACACCAAACGGTAACTTTTTCTGAATGTAATGGTGTTTTAACAATGGCTTATGGATTATCATCGCTCCAAATGCAGTAGTTCTGCTTATTCACATAGCCATTTAGCGTAAAGTAAAGTCAGATCAATAGCAATGCTTCCTTCGGCCCATTCACCAAGTTTACGGCGCGAACGATGATCGAGTGTACAAGTTGAATCGTGTAAGCCCATAAACCAAGAACCTTACGCAAAATTTTCCATAAAGTGGATGGATACAAGTTTAATTGTTGAGCTGAGTGATGACGAATTGACACATTTGGATCATCATCAACACTACGCTGCACACCATCAATCGCTTGTTGTGTGCGCACTGTAAGACGTCTTGTGGGATGTGTATTATCGTTTAGAGTATTGCAAAACGACCCATAGTTTCTCAAATTAATCGCTCTGATGGACGATTACGAGCATCATAAAATGCACGTAATGCCCGATGAGTTTATTGAATTGAACTATGGTTTTCTGTCCTCGGATATCACCTTATTTCACCTGACGCTGAAATCGTTATCGCGGGCGATTTCAATGTTCATAACATTGCCTGTCTCAAACACTCCTCTAATACGGACCAGGAGGGGCGTGATACTGAGCTTTTTGCCTCCTTAAACGGTTTAACACAGCTGGTAGATGAGCCCACTCGTTTACCAGATATTGCAGGACATTTTCCAACCTTCTTGACCTTTTTCTCACCAGCCAGCCAGAGAAATATTCTGTCTCTGTCATATCACCATCGCCAATTGGAAATACGGATCATTTTTTGATTCGTGCACAATTTGCAGTTATAGCACGTACACCGCTGTCAATCAAGGCACCTCGAAGAGATATTTGGCATTTCAAAAGAGCAAATTGGGAGGCTCTAAAGGATTTCTTCAATGCCTTTAATTGGAAATGCGATAAAGCTTGTCACCGAGATTATACTGAAAGGTATGAAGCTCTACATACCTTCCAGTCATAAAAGAGTCAGGCCGTCGAAGGACTCTTGGTTCAACAAAGAATGTCTCGATGCAATTAAGGCCAAGAAACAAGCATTTCAAACCTTTAAAGGCAATAAAACACCTGCCAACAGAGAACTTTTTAATGCGTCAAGAAATGCCTGCAAATCTAAACTCAATCGTGTTAAATTTGAGCATGACCAAAAACTTCGACGGAAGATCCTTCAGTGCCCTAAAGGCTCGAGATCTTACTGGTCATTTGTCAAAACGGTCAACAATAATTTCATTTCTTCTTCAATACCACCACTTGTTCATGGCGACCGTTCCGTTATTGATCCTGTTGAAAAAGCTAACTTACTAGCAGCAAGTTTCGCTAGAAACTCACGCCTTCCACCTTCAAACCAACCGCCTCTCGTTCTAATTGATTCTGGTTTCTCTTTGCCTAAACTACATTTTCGCACGAGACTTATTTCTAGGATCCTTCAAGAGCTCAAAATCCATAAATATTCTGGTCCTGATGGTATTCCCCCCATTACCCTTAAAATGTGCGCCTCTTCTTTAACTAAACCTCTTCGCAATCTTTTTTACCTTTCCGACTCTTCTGGGTGCTTTCCACGTATGTGGAAAGTTGCGAATGTTCAGCCAATTCCCAAGAAAGGAAGCAAAGCGAACCCCGCAAACTACCGCCCGATAGCCATTGCTTCAGTGCTCTCGAAAGTAATGGAAACTGTTGTCAATCGCAAAATCGTTCAATATCTCGAGGATAACCAGCTAATCCATGATCGCCAGTATGGGTTCTGTTCTGGAAGGTCGACCGGAGATCTTTTGGTCTACTTGACAGAACGTTGGAACTCATGCATACATAATCCCGGCGAAGGTCAAGTTCTCGCACTTGACATTGCAAAAGCTTTTGACAGAGTTTGGCATGATTGTCTCATAGCTAAGCTTAGGGCCAGAGGTCTTAATGCTACCCTTGTTCAATGGATTGAGAGTTTTCTTTTTGAACGCACTATACGAGTACTAGATGGCGTTACTTCTTTCTTTTTCCCAATAGATTCCGGCGTCCCTCAAGGCTCTGTTTTATCTCCAACTCTTTTCTTAGCTTTCATCAACGACCTTTTGTCGTCCACTCTCAATCCAATCCATAGTTTCGCGGATGACAGTACTTTAGATAATACTTTTGAATTTAGCTCTGCTGCGGAATCTCACAAGCATTCTATTGCTTCCAATCGCATGGAGTTATTCCGTTCGCTGAACTCGGATCTCAACTTAATCCTGGAATGGGGCAGGAAAAACAGAGTTGAGGTCAACACCTCCAAAACACAGGCCTGTCATCTATCGCTTAAACGTGAAGCTCCAGTGTTATCTCAAAATGTAAGAGCCCTCGACGCCTCTAAACGTCTTGGTGTTCTCCGAAAGTGCAAAAATTATTTCACGCCGAACGACCTAGCAACCATCTATAATGCATACATTAGACCACGGCACCCAAATCACACCTCGCGTTGCTCGACCGTATTCAAAAACATGCGTTTCGACTGATTGGAGACGAGATCATCACGTCTTCTATCGATTCTCTCGAGCATCGCAGAAATGTCGAAGTACTTAGTATTTTCTATCGCTATTTCCATGGCAACTAAGCGCACTCATTCCTCTACTCTACAATTTTCCCCGAGATACTCGTCAATCTGAACGTGCACACGAGTGCAACAACGTTAAACACTTGCCTTCTCGTACAGTAAAATTTAGGCAGTCATTCATTTCCCGAACATCAAGACTTTGGAAGGCATTGACAGCCAATGTGTTTCCCAATGTTTACAACCTCCGGTGCTTCAAAAGCAATGTACATCGTCACTCTCGTCTTTCTCCACTTTAGTTTTTTTTCCGTTTCCTCCAATTCCTGTACCGACACAGCTTTGCATTGCATTATAGGGTGGCCCCCTAAGTTGTGTTCGGTTCCTTAAAAAAAAAAAAATTTTAAACAATTTGCAAACGATGCTCCGGCGTCAGTCTATTCGTGATGAATTGTCAAACTAAACCCAAAACAACCGAGAACTGACAAATCGGCTGTCACAGAAAACAGTGTTGCCAATTTAAAGTTCTCCGCCTCTAAAAAAACACCCTTTGTAGAAGTGTGGGGGAGGGGAGGAAAGACTCAACGTACGTTTTTATGAGGGAACTTCTCCACCGCGGCTGTAAATAGCGTAATTGATGCGGGGAGAAGGGATTGAGGGTGGTGTTGAGATAAGAGTCAGGCGCCCTTTGGGACTCCGCTTTTTACTCCTAAAAATTGGTTCATACTTATAATTTTTTGTAGTATCTTTATTCGTCAAGTAAACTCCTTGGATTTGTATATGTAACTCTTCCTTATTCACTTTTAATCTCCTTCGTTATAAGCTAATTCTCGCTAATATCTGACCTAAATTTCGGTATGTTCTTTTCTATCGCCTAGTTCTACTTATTCTATCTACTTAAATATTACATTTTGCCCTACTCGGCAAAATGAGTTTACAATAGCAATTTGTACTTACCTAAATATTGTTATTATTTGCGTTGCAACAATATTGCAACTTGCAATTTTCATTCCGTATTTCGAGCCGGAAAGTCGGTCATACATTTTTAATTATTTAACTTGATGACCGACTTTCTGGCCTATTGGCACATGCCGACCTTCCCAGCCATATGGCTGCAAAATGCCGAGACTAGCTATATTTTCTTAATTAATAATAAGGCGGCATAAGCTGGCGCTAAGCATAAGGTATTGACAAAGCGGTGCCATGAATGGATTGTGTTACATATTATCGATGCTACACAACACCTTTATAAAAGCGATTTAGTTGAAGGTGAATTAATAAAGTTTGGCGGTTATTTTTAAATCAGAAGCTACTTTGTTTCATTTTAATTTAAAATTCAGTGACCCCTAACGCACTTTCATTTGCTAATGAACAACGAATTAATTAATTTTTTCACCATTTTTCTTTTCAGGTGTAAAAAGTACGGTGTACCCATTGAAAAAATATTTAATAAGACTCAACGAGATAAATTTCTATGGGCTATTCATATGGCCGATGAAGATTATCGTTTTTAGGTTAATTGAAATAAAACAAACAAAATAATAATTTCGCATCGATTCATGGAAAAAAACCCAGTCCTACAACAAAGTCTCGATCCGCCGCATATTTGTTGAGGTGATATCCAAATAACAAAACAAAAATCGTATGATAAGTACGTTGCTACAAACGAGAAGTAGTTATCGAGATAAAACTAAAACGGAACAACAAATACAACCAACTTTATTTTTTATTTCTAGTAATGTTAATTTTATTTTAGTTATATTCTTGTTTCCTTTTTCCGTATTACTTTTATATTAGATTTATAAACAAATTAGTATAACAAATCAAACAACAATTCTTTAATATAGATTATGATTTCAATCGTTTTAATTTAGTTAGAAGAGATTTTTGTTTTTATAATTTATAATATCAACGTTATTTTATAGCGAATTAAAAAAAAAAAAAAAAACCCCCGAGGCAAACACATTTATTAAAATGCAGAAAACAGGAAAAAATAAAATTACAATTTAAATTAAAATACAATAAAAATAATTAACAATATAGAAACTATGTTTAGGGAACGATTGGGATAACCGGTGAAAGGTGAAACATGCGTATACTGTTTTCCTAGATTCCATCATAATCCCAGCAATACAAAAAAAAATCTATTAAGTAACAAACATTAAAAACAATGTTTGAAAATGTTAGATTTCGAATCTTGTTAAATCCACGGAAAAAAAAACACAAATCCCAATAGATATTTCTCGATATATTGTGAAAAACTACTAAAACATTAAAGGAACAAAAAATGTACAACATTTCATCAATTCATTAGTGTTTTCACGTTTCATCAGCCACTGAAACAGTCTTCTTAGTTTTTCTGCACCAAAATTTTAACGATTTTTTTTTCCTATTACAAAATAAAAATATTTTGAGAGAAAACGAAACACACAATTTTATTAGATCTATTATTGTAAATAAATGGAAATTATTATAAAAAAACCAACAGAATATTTTGAATTGCAATAATGAATTGTTCGTGAAACGTGTGTAATAAAAGAAAAACAAACAAAACTTTATTATCATTTAGAATTAATAAATTTCAAAATAAAACTGCAAGGCGGTTGAATTTTTCGAAGATGTTTTTACTTCCCATTGAATTTGATTTGTGAAATGATTGTGTGATGAGAGATTTGATAAGAAAAAATTGTTCAAAGAAAATAAGGAAAAAAATCTTTGTTATCTTTTTTATACTCAAAATAAATTTGAAAATTACGAAAGGAAGGATTTATTTCCGTGATTTTTGCACTTCCTGAAGTGTGGTGCACAACACTCATGTAATGAATATTTTTCTTCGAGCATGTAACTGTTTCTTTTTTTTTATAGTAAATTGGTGTGTTTGGTTGTGTTTATTATTATACAACTATTTTTGTTTAGTGATGAAAAAATGTGTTTTTTCAACAATAATTATAGCCAAACATTTAAAATAATGTATAACTATTTTTTACAGATAACTTTTAAATTAAATTAATTCAAATAAAATGGAAGATAATATCGAATAAAAGAAAAATCAATTTAAGAAATTTAAGTAAAAAAAAAAACATACAGCATGAATTATCAATCACATAATATACGTATGGATATTTATATGTAAAAGAAAAGTGTATTTCTTTTTAAGATTAATCACTTTTTAAATGAAGGGATCTATGTAGGTCGAAATTGATTTGTAGGTAAGTATGTACTAAGGGCCCTTTTATGAGTAGAGTTACCCTATGAGGAAGAAAGAACAGGGCACCTTAGAGAGTTAAGTCAACCTGCCAAAGTGGGCGCTTATACTATGGATAAAATCTGAGAGTATTATTGCCACAAAGTTTGTAATGCTAAGAACTAAGGATCGGAGCGGAAAAAAAAGTTACATAAGTTCATATAGTCAAAACCATATGTCCGTCGGTCCGTGTCCTCTCTAGCTCGAGAACGCATTCAGCTAGAAAATTTAAATTTTGTACACGTCGTTTTTGACGAAAAAGTTCGTGAACGGGTCAGATCGCTCCACCCCTTCTATCCGCTCCTATACCAAATGACTCAATTTCGGAATAAAGCAATAAATGAATTTTCTCAAAAAATATAAAAACCATAGATCTGAAATTTGGAATATACATTGTGACCAAAAGTTACCGGGAATTTGTAAATAAAACAAAATAACACAAACACCTAAAACCGCCTGACGGAAGCTTCCAGAACTAGGGAGATTTGCTATAAAAAGCACGGAGCTGTCAGCAGCCAGTCAGTCACTCAGCGACATCTGAACACGAACGGTAGTGAAAGCGATAGTAAACCCGCGTCGGTGTTGTCATAAGAAAAGCGATAGATAAACAAGCAGCGGTGTTGCCAGAAAAGTGTGAAGTGATCGGGAAATTGTATAAAAGTGCGAATAAATAAATTATCACGTATTTTTAAACGAATTGTGTTTTCTTTGAAATCCGGCGAACCCCCTAGCTCGCAACAATTGGTGTCAGAAGTGGGATTTCAAAGATAAATTCGGGTTAAAAATCGCGAGTGAAATTAAAATTCTCGAACGTATAATTTTGTGAGAGCGAAAAAGTGAAACTAAAATTCTCGAACGGACAGTGAGAATTTTGTAAAATCGAATATTCCCGAGTTATTTAGTGAGCAGTGACGTAAATTTAAGTGAACTCGAATCGCGGAAAAACTGGATATAATCGTTAGTGAAAATGCCGCGTTATTTAAAGGACTTAAAATTAACGGAGCTGAAGGAAGAGCTCTGTAGACGAGAGTTACCTACGACAGGGAGCAAGTCTGAACTTGTCAGCCGTATGATCGAGACACTGCAGGCTGAGGGTGAAGATGCAGATAGTTTTGAGTTCCAAATCAAAGAAGCTCGTGGAGAGGAATGTCCTGGTGCAACGGATGCTCTAACACAGTTAATGCAACAAATGATGAACAAATTAGAGCAACAATCAGCGGACATTAATCAGAAATTAGAACAAAAATCAGTGGACATTAAACAACAACCGGCGGACATGAATCAGAAATTAGAACAACAATCAGTGGACATTAAACAACAATCTGCGGGCATGAATCAGAAGTTAGATCAACAATCAGCGGACATTAAGCAGAAACTGGACCAACAAAGTCAGCTGTCAGCGGACCTCAATGAAAAATTAGATCAGACCTCAAAGGAACTCAACCAAAAATTGGAGCTGCAGAATAATAAAATAGACACCATGGGTAAGGCAATAGAAGAAAACGTAGAGAAGAAACTTCAAATTCTCGAAGAACAAATTATGGAAAGGATATCCGGGATTGTAGAGGAAGTCGAACGCCTAAAAAAGGACTTCGATAACGTAAAAGCGACTGGAGTCATCAAGGCAGAACACGTTACGCACAAGGGTTTCGAAGCTCCAATCTTCGATGGACAAACACCGTGGGCGATTTATAAGATCCAATTTGAGGCTGCCGCAAGAAACAATCATTGGAATTATCTGGAACGGCTCTTATATTGGCGCTAAGAGGTCCACCAGCAGAGGTTCTCCAAACGATTCCGCAGGAGCAGCGACAAGATTTTTCAACGTTAGTCCAGACATTGGATCTTCATTACGGCAGTGACCACATGCGAGAGATCTACAAAATACAGCTGTACAACCGAACCCAAAAGAATGGTGAAACACTTCAAGAGCTGGCACCCGATATTGAACGACTCACACTATTATCGCTGCCTAATGCGCAAACAGAGCAACGCAACGATACAGCTGTTTTCGCATTTAACAATGCTGTACAGGACAGAGAGCTGCAACAGGCGTTGAAACTGGCAGGTAAGAAAACGATTGGCGAAGCCTTAGTATATGGGCTGACGTTCGAAACTGCCAAGCAAAGCTCGCGGAGCAACTATCGAGTCCGGGAAATAGTAAAAGAGTGTGTGTGTCAGAAAGCAGAGTACACCAAGCGGAGCGAAAGATTTGGTGCCCCCCGATGCTGGAATTGTGGACAGGCAGGACACTTGAGACTCGACTGCCGAAAAGCGACCAAATATTGTTCCGGCTGCGCTGCTAACCAATGCGAAGATGGAGATCGGGCAGGTAGTTCTTGGTCAAGAACTAGTCGTCAGAGTTCAAATCTTATACACGGTTTTGATAAAAGACGCCGGAGTCGATCGAAAAACCCGAGTCGGCAAGATCGATTGCAACAAGAACAATACATCGGGAATGGAAACAAAGATAGACATTCGAATAAGGATCGCGAACGAACGGCTAGAAGTCGTGACGGTCAAGTACCTCATGCGAATAATCGTGACAAGGCCGAACATGAGAAGCGATGTGATCGAGAAGATCGCGAAAGGAGGAATGCGGGACTTAGAAAAGGAAGTAAACGTACTGCCAAGGAGGAGAAGGAACGCGAAAAGGGCATGGAGAAAGAACGTGAACGTGAGAAGGGAAGAGAAGCCAGAAAAATCATTCAGAGGATAACAACCGAACCAAAGGATGCATGGAATAAGCGAAAACCCTGTACTAAAATGAAAGTGGTACATCTCGACCGACTAACGAAGTACCATAGTGCCATTGAGGAAGTGAACAACTCTGTTCGGGACGAACAGTGACTAAGGAGAGGGTAATGTTATGGATCTGGCAAAACCGCAGATATTTCTGGAAAATACAAGAACAGTATCCCCTACTGTGTAAAACGCCATCTAGAAACTTCTAGCAAACACCCGACGGAACTTGAATAGTCTAGACACACACCTAAAACCGCCTGACGGAAGCTTCCAGAACTAGGGAGATTTGCTATAAAAAGCACGGAGCTGTCAGCAGCCAGTCAGTCACTCAGCGACATCTGAACACGAACGGTAGTGAAAGCGATAGTAAACCCGCGTCGGTGTTGTCATAAGAAAAGCGATAGATAAACAAGCAGCGGTGTTGCCAGAAGAGTGTGAAGTGATCGGGAAATTGTATAAAAGTGCGAATAAATAAATTATCACGTATTTTTAAACGAATTGTGTTTTCTTTGAAATCCGGCGAACCCCCTAGCTCGCAACAATATTCAATATGAGTTCTCGTCGGGCCACGACCGCGCTTAGGCTGAATTTGTGCTTAACCCACGTTCTTGTACTCTTGTTCGATTTGTGCAAAAATTACATTTTTTCGCCATCGCGGCACCCGCCCTATAAAGTGCACCTTTTCTGTGTGATAGATAGTGATTTTCACCCGCTCTTTGGGCCGCTTGGTTTTGTCTAATAGAATTGAGACGGCATTTTTTTAAGTAACGGTGCTCCTATTTTCCGTATTTAAAACTGACACAAGAAACATATATCAGTATAGAGTTAGTGTAAGTGAACTTTGAACAAGACTGCAAAAAATTGGTTTTTGCTTCTATCGCGTTTAGACGAAAACAATAAAAAAGAAAGCCTTCAAACGAGTTCCCGTCACTTCCAACAACCTACACCAACGAAGAAAATCTTCCTAGATATCTTGTCGTTTCTTCATTGGAAAAATCGGAATCTGGCTAATCGGTTACTATGACCTCGTATAAATAAAGGTAACACACCGACCTTCATTCAGCTAGGCAGGAAGTACTTGACCTAACCATAACAAGCCCCTGCCTGGTTGACAAGTGCGAAAATTGGCACGTATCAAAAGAAGCTTCATTATTAGATCATATGCATATCTGTTTTGGTATTAAGACTTCATCTAGCTATATAGGGCAATATAGAAACCCTAAACGCACCAACTGGAATCTGTACCAGTCAGTCCTAGAGTACGAACTAGGTATCGAAGAGGAATCAATAAGCAGCCCAGACTGCATTAATAAAATCACGAACAAATCCGTAAACAATATTATTAATGCTTACTAACACGTCCTGTTCTACACAAAAAAGGACCAAACAAACATCTTGGTGAAATGAGGAACTAGCGGCAAAACGCAAACAAACTAGGAAATGATCAATAGAGTAGAAACTTTTGGGAACTGGGACGAATACAGAGAGTACCTTACTGAATATAACAAAATTCGAAAAATGTTTAAAAATAAGACGGAGAAGATTTTGTGAAGAGATAGATGATCTCCCAACGGCCTCAAGACTCCAAAAGATGTTACCAAAAGACATCCCGATAGATATCGGACTATTAAAGAGACCGGATGGGTCTTCAATTAAAAACAGCATGGAAACTCTTGAGCTGTTATTGGCTTAACATTTCCCAGGCTGCAAGATAATTAACAACAACGAAGATTTAGCGGGAAGGACGTATCGTCAAACTCCGTTCAGCAAAAGAATTGCTGGTAAAATCTTCACTCCAGAAAAGCTCAGATGGGCGATCATCACCTTAAAGACCTGCAAATCAGCCGGAGTAGATAAAATATTCCCCACATTACTGCAGAAGGGGTTAGAGATCCTAATGCCATTAATGATAAGGATCTTTAAAGCCAGCTTTGTATGGGGATACATCCCAAAAATCTGGAGGAAAGCAAGGGCGAAGGCAGCAAATCGTCCCATTGATCAGCCTAAGTCATATCGTCCTATAAGCCTTATCTCCTTCGTCAAAACGATGGAGAAGTTAGCGGACATTCACTTAAGAACAGGGCCTAACAAGTTCTGTCTTAATACAAATCAACATGTCTACGAAAAAGGCAAATAAACAGAGTCAGCCCTTCATGGTTTGGTAAGACAAATCGAAAAGGCAAAAGACCATAAAGGAATTGCCCTTTGCGCATTACTAGATATAGAAGGAGCATTTGACAATAGTCCCCATGAAGCCATAATACCAGCAGCTAGGAGAAGGGATTTGGAAACGATCACAATAAAATGGATACACACCATGCCAAAGAGCCGAATGACAATCACGGATCTAGGTGATAGCACATTGACTGCACAGACCTATAGAGCTGTCCCCAAGGTAGGATACTATCTCCACTTCTTTGGTCAATTGTAGAACATGAGCTCCTGGACCGTCTAACAGAACATAGATATGAGGCAATAGGATATGCCAATGACCTCGTCAATATCATTAGAGGCAAATATGATTTAATAATATCGGAAAGGATACAATCAGCCTTAGAGGTGATAGTGAACATCAACTCAAGCAAGACTGAGATAGTACCATTTACAAATAGAAGGAAAACATCATACCTTCTTCAATAAATGGAACACTAATACCCTTTTTAGATGAGATAAGGTATCTGGTTGTCATACTGGATAGCAAACTCAACTGGAACAAACATGTAGAATGGACTTATGCACTAAAGGAATTGTGGGGCTGCAAAAGGGACTAAAGCCCAAAATGATTTATTGGTGCTACAGAACTATCATTCTTCCAATAGCCACATACGGATCAACGTTATGGTGGACTAAAATTTGACAACGAAAAGCACAGGTTAGGCTACGAAAAATCCAAAGGCTAGCTTGTCTTGGTATCACAGGAGCAATGAAAACCTGTTCTACGGCGGCAATGGAAATGTTCCTAAGCATTCCTCCGATACATCTACAAATAAAAAAGGGGGCTATCAAAGGGGTGTTACACATACAGAGGGAAAACAATTACAAACTAGGGGGTTATAGAGGCCACCTCAAAATAAAATAAAGGTTCTAACCTCCACACTATCGGACGCTATGCCGACAAAATTCAACTTTGAAACCCCCTTCAAAGTTATAATCAGAGAACGCAAGGACTGGCGATCTATGCTACCTGAAATGGAAGAGGAATCAACTATTTGGTATACAGATAACTCGCGTACCTCTGAGGGGACAGAAGCCGGAGTCAAAGGTCCTAACTTCTTGGTTTCAAAACCACTCGGCAAAGAAGCCACAATCTTCCAGGCTACGAACTAATTGCAATGGAGCTATGCATCCAAGAGAATATAAGGAGAGCTCATCGCAACAAATCTATTTACATATATCCTATCGGATAGTCAGGAGGTTCCCAAAGCCCTACCATCCAATAAACACGGATCGAGGATAGTTTGGGACTGCCTTCGAAAACTAATCCTTCTGGGAAAATGGAACGGTGTAACCTTACTTGCCAGGACATATGGGAATTGGGGGAAATGAAGCAGCTACAATTATTGGTCCAGAGCCATTCTGCGGAAAACCAAAAGGGCACTACAACCCTATACTTAGAAAAAGCAAGAACATAAAATCTACTGGAATGGACTTCCAGGCTTATCAATCTCAAAAAAAAAAAAAAATCCTACCACAAAAAAACAAAGTGGAGAATATTCTAAAATTCAGCAAGAGTGATATTAGTACTCTAATTGGCCTAATGACGGGGCACAGTGGAGTAAACCACCACCTCAAAAATATGGGCTTAGCTGAAACCGACATAATAACCAACAAATAAAAGCTACGAACTTAAAATTTTGTACGAGCACCTTACAAGAGAAACAAAATAAAACTGCATCACAAATTTTATTTTCCTTACCTTCTCTACCCCCTCCCATACAAATGTTTGGTTTCGTGAATGTAAAACACACCGAATTTTATGAAAATTCTAGGCAACTTCGACTATGAAACTGACATTCTATACAGAGAATATTGGACGTAATTGATGCAATCAATTAAAAAATTATTGACATCCACTCACCCTTACCATCACTCCTCTTCTTCTTCTTCAATGGCGCTATAGCCCGAATCGAGCCTTGGCCTCTTGACCTTCAGGTTTCTTAACATTTTCAGTATTTATTGCGGAAGAGTTGTTAACTCTTCGCACAGCCCTCTATCTACGAATTTTTCATTTTCGTGGATTGAGGTAACCAAGGTATATCCATGTAAGCAGTGTACTTGAATTTTGCATCGACCGGGATTTGAACTCACGACCTTCGCATTGTAGACCAACACGCTACCCACAAGGCTACCTCATCCCTCCTCTCATAAAAACTCAAACTTGCATAAATAAACGAATGAAAAAGTGATTATATGTACTAGAGCTATTGATCGTATCCGCAATTAAGTGTTAAATTGGCAACAGCCCAGCCCAAGAAACCTCTTTCACTTAGGCTTCCCTAACCACTCTAACCTGCATATTGATTTCCACGCATCCGCAACTTGACCCAAGAATAGTTTCGCCTAACTTGTTGGCAATTTATTTATGATGGCATCAATCTAAAGTATAACAATTTTTTGAATCGCCCAACTCCTACCACCTCCCACACAAACTGCACTTTTTGTTGAAATAGGATAAACCAATTTACTCAGTACGTATACAATTTATCGAGCTGAAATTGTGCAATAAATATTTATTTAGAATTATTGGTAAGATAAAAAAATTAATGGAATAGCTTCTCTCCTCCCTTATAATATTCAAGGAAGACGTCGGGTTGGTCGGCCAGAGGAATAAATAAGTCCTGGCAACAGCTTAAGGACGATGCTCAGGATTGCGCGTTGTGGAAGAAAGTTGTTTCTGTCCTATGCCCCTATAGGGGATCTTAACAGAAATTTGATTGATTGATTCTCTCCTCTAATGCAAAGTAACACATTTCCAGAGCTTTATATTAAATCGAATTTCTTGAAAAGTATGAATGTTTTTGATCTGAAATTAGAGAGACATTGTGACCATAAAGTAAGGGCACTTTGTAAATAAAATTACTCTGGGGAATCAATCAATCAATCTAATTCCTGTCAAGACCCGCTTAATTACTATTCCAAAAATTATCGCGGTGATGGGAAAGGCTTACGGTGATTAAGCACAATGAAAAACACGAGCTTTCGAGTAGTTCAATGCCTTTAAGGACGGTCGAGAGATCCTTGAAGACATGCCCCGTTCTGGGCGACCTCCGACCTCTTCAACCGACGACAACATTCAAAAAGTGAAGGAAATGGTGCTCGAAATACCAGTGTTAGGGAGATAGCAGGAGAGCTCGACATCTCTTGCGAGTCCGTTCGTTCGATTTTGGTGGATACTTTAGCGATGAAACGCGTCCTTGCTCGACTCGTTCCGGCAGAGCTGAATTTTCTTAAAAAAAAATACCGTGAACAGGTCTCCTTGGACATGCTTGATCGTGCGGACTCTGATCCCACATTTATGAAGCGCATTATAACTGGTGATGACATGTGAGGATTCCGTGGCGTAGTGGGCAGCGTGCTTGCTTTTCAGTCAATAGGTCGTGGGTTCGATTCCCACTCCAGACGGGATTTTTTAAGCACGAATTTTTCAGTTGCTACTGGCGATGAAAAATTTTTCGCAATAAAATGGGCAAACGGTGTAAAAGTGAAACAGTTCCATTTCAAGAAGGCCTAGATACTCAGTAGATGGTTTCTGATCGCTTTCTATCATTCAGTCCCCCATAACATCTGCAAATATTTGTCAGTAGCAGCCGGTACAGCTGAAAAATATACCAGCTTCTCCACTCGTTACTGTCGTTTTCACTCCTCTTCCCCTACCTTCCTAATCCCATTCCTTCCCTCCATGACTGTGTTTGTACATTGCACATAAAGGCCGAAATTGCCTATAACACAGGTCATTCCGTAAAAAAAAAAATGGGTCTACGAGTTTGACATGCAAACCAGTCAACAATCATCGGAATGGAGGAAAAAAATTAGCCGAAACTGAAAAAACCACGCCAAAGCCTCTCAAAAATCAGGATGATATTCATTGTTTTTTTCGATATTCGAGGCTTGATCCATCACGAATTTGTTCCGGAGGGACAGACGGTCAATGAGGGGTACTATTTGACCGTATCGAATCGTTGGCGTGATCAAATCCGTAAAATACGGCCGGAATTTATGGAAGGAGAATTCATGGATTTTCCACAATGAAAATGCACCATCGCATCGCAATTGTGACCGAATTTAAGGCAAAAAACGCAACAAATTCCATCAATCAACCAATGTATTCACCAGATTTGGCCCCGTGTGACTTTTTCCTATCCTCGAAACTGAAATTACCGCTCCGTGGAACCCGTTTTCAGTCGATCGAGGGCATAAAAGGTGTACCGATTCAAGTAGCTGCTGTAAGCAAACTGATTAACAGACAGCGCTAATTTTTGGGATAATAATTAAGGACAGTCCAACCTGCTTACCAAAAATTTTTTTCAAATATTCCCAGAGTAATTTTATTTACAAAGTGCCCTTACTTTATGGTCACAATGTATGTCAATTGCATAATCTTCACTGAAAAAAAAACACATTGAAAATCCTCCTCTCCTTCTACCACCTCCCATACAAACTGCACAATTTCACTAAATTTAAGACACCAATTTTCTCAAAAACTATCAAATTTTTGAAGCTTATATTTTGTATAAACCATTTTGAATGCAATTCTACCATAGCATGAAAAAAGTTGTTGAACGCCGTCACCACTTCTACCAGTCCTCTTACAAAATTTCTTAAAATCAACACATTTCTCTTTCATCTAGAGTATGGTATGATTTAGCTATACGCCCAATCTGTTATGTTTTTTATTGCACATGAGGCGGCACCTCACCTGCCAGAGCATTTTCGATCAATTGAATTCCTAATACGATTAATTTTTGCATATTCAATTATAGTTTTAGGTCATTCTCATATCAGCGATACGGCTCTGTCTTTTTACTTTTTGCCTTCCATATAACAAACAGTAGGGGAATGGGCTTGAAGAAAAAAAAACTTTAAAGCGTTTGGACAGAAATGTGCAAGCCTGCAAACGATCGATTTCTCCAACTGAGGCGACTGAAAAGCTTGTTCACCCAGCTCGTTCAAAAATTGCTGTCTGCAAACATATACCTATACACACCCATTGCTGCGGCTTGATCCGACTATGTCGACGACATAAAAAACGAAAGATCTGAGGCGCAAATTTCATCGCCTAGCCATTGTACTGTTGTTGTTGTTTGTAATTTTCGGTCGTAGAGTAGTGTGGGGCTCGACGGAACATCTTCGTGTCTTTTCGGTTGTAGTGTGGAGCTCGATGAGATGAGACTGAACAGTTCTTAATTTTGAGAGCTTGCTAAATGGAGCAAAAAAGTGACGGGAAGTTGATTTTAATTTATTTTTCGATTTAGTTTTTTAATTTATCAAGATAGCGTTTTCATAAATTGAAAGCATTGCACGCAAACAAATTATTAAGTATCAATGCAATAAATCTAAAATGTTAATGCTAAATCTAGCACTCGTAATATTAACCACAATGAAACTAAATTTGATTGATAGATTTACTTCTTCTTCAATGGCGCTACAGCCCAAATCGGGCCTTGGCCTCCTGATCTTCAGGTTCCTTAACATTTTCGTTATTTATTGCGGAAGAGTTGTTAGCTTTTCGCACAAACCTCTATCTACGAATTTTTCGTTTTCGTAAATTGAGGTAACCAAGGTATATTCAAGCAGGTAGTGTGCTGGAATTATGCGTCGACCGGGATTTGAACTCACGACCTTCGCATTGTAAACCAAACACGCTACCTACTAGACTACACCCTAGCTACTCTAGTTCTCTTTAGTTAATTTCGGATCCTGAAACGGTATATGGGAAAACTTGCCAGGATCAAACTTCAAAGGCTTGGAAAATTTGGAATCAAAGTGTTTAGCGAAAAAGTTTGCAATTTCTTCAGGATCATAAGATGAGCGATCACCAAATTTCATAGAAGCCGGATAGCCACTTGTACCACGTTTGTCATTAATGTGTTGCCAAGACATTTTAGGGCGATCAATCAAGCTGTTTACCATTTTAAGGTTATGGAGTTTTATGGCTTCCTTTTAATTGTTGTTTTTCGTGCTCTAGGTCAATGTTCAACATTTTTGGAGCTAACAGCCCTTCCGCAATAAGTAATGAAAAATGTTAAGGAACCTGAATGTCAAGAGGCCAAGGTCCGATTTTGGCTGTTGTGCCATTGTAGAAGAAGAAGAAAATGAAATATTTTTGTTTTTGTGGAAATTAAACAAATAAATTTATTTTTCAACAAGATTTGTAGATTCCAAGTACTCCAAACCGATCATTGAAAAGTAAGGATATTGTTGGCTGAGCCAAAGCCAAATAAAAATCATTCCCAGTGCAACATTGGTATCCAGCTTCAGTTAGCTTGATACTGATGAAGATCTCACAGTTGTTCTAAGAAAATGCTCAACTGTTTCAAGAACCATAATAAAGGATTCCTTGTAAAGCTTAAAGTTTTTGACTACGAAATTTATATAAATTCTTTAAACTGATTCCAAAACTTTAATTCTTACCTGTAATTATCCATTTCCAAGGGATTTGAGCAATCTTTAAGTCACTTTCGCTTTTGTGCTAGATGAATTACTGCTTCCCTCTCATTCTCTTCGTCGGTTAAAAAAAAATTCACTCGAAATCATCTTTATTAACTTTTATTATAAACTTTTTTCCGCAAATTGACTAAGATAATCAGACGATTTGACAGTTTTGACACAAATAATAAAAGTCAATTTCCGAGCAATGGATTATATTCAGAATTTTGCGGCAGGATGACGGAATTGATATGGCAATGCAAACTGCTTAGGCCAAGTTTCGATATACATAATTACACAATGTGCATTTCGAAACGACACGACTCTCTATAGTCGAATGCGAAACGAAACGGCCACCGCTATACGGGTAATTGTGTGCGAGAAGGCATTAAACTAATCAGACTATACATACCATATATCACTAAATGTACTCTCAAAAATCGCAGATTATTACAATGCTTAGGCGGATGAAGCCGCGGGCGATCGCTAGTACTCAATAAAACTATTTCAAATTGAAGTGATTAATTTTATTATATTACATTATTTATACATTTTTGCATTTATTACTCAAAATTATTTCATTTTAACAACTAGTTTTAACAAGATCTGCGCTAGTTAGTAATTTCTGATTGTTTCCTTTCGTTAAATTGGTATCGTTTGTTATTCTTTGGTTAATTTTTGCTGTTCTTGTTGTTTATATTAAATTATTATTAAAAGAAATAACATAAATGTCTTAAATTTCTCATTAAAAATGTTAATAAAATCAAAAATAAATAAATTCAATTCAAGAAACAGACAAAGTCGTATATTAAATACATTTAGAAATATTAGGACATTTTTGTTATCGAAACGTTGAGCTGTTCAAAAATAAAACTATTAAATAAAATATGATAAGGAATTTCATTAAATATCAGTTGGGCATTTCGTTGAGCAATAACGTCGTATCGTTACCACCGCCGTACGACCAAACCATTTCTTCGCCAAATTTATCGAGATGTGCTAAATTTTTATATTTATATAAAATCGGATTATCAATATATGCCTCGCACGGATAACACCAAACTGATAGGTCACTATAGCTTAAGGCTAACGGATGTTCCGTTTGTAAATGATGACAAAGCATATGTTCGCCGATATAGCGGCCGCAGTAAGTTTGAAAACATAGTAAACAAATCCAATTTTCATTTGGTGAATTGCAGTCTGTACAAGGTGCCGTTGTAATTATGCCTAAATAAATAAAAAAAATGGAAATATTAAAGAAACAATTTTTTTTAAAAAGAATAAAGCTGTTGTGTAAGCTTAAATACCATTTTACCAAAAAAAAAGAAACGCAAACTCCCTTTTAGACCGCGAGTATGATTGCATGAACCAACCGCAGGTTGAGAAACGGAAGTTTCACATTAAGTTTCCTGAACGAAACGAATGGGCAACAAATACGATACTCAGCACCTGTATAGGTTCTCATCTCTATACAGACGGATCTAAGACTAGCCAGGGGACAGGGGCAGGGATTTATTCCCACGACCTCGACATCCAAACTTCATTTCATCTTCCAGAACACGCGACAGTGTTCCAAGCAGAAGTATTAGCCATTAACGAGTGTACGAAAATTATTCTTGATATGCAGAACAGTCTCGGAAATTGTTACATTTTCTCGGACAGCAGGGCTGCGCTTCAGGCACTCCAATCCTACAGGACTACATCCAAACTAGTGTCCATTTGTAGACACAATTTAAATCGCCTAGCTGCCATAACGGAAGTTTTTCTAATTTGGATACCGGGTCATAGTGACCTGCTAGGTAACGAGAAGGAAGATACGCTTGCACGGCAAGGATCTGCAAACATCAATTCCACTAGGAAGTCAGTCGATGTAGCACCAACAGTGCTGAAGACTAGCTTTAAACAGACTATTTCGGATTCTTTCTTGGCGGGATGGTGGCAGCTGGAAAGCTGTAAAACGGCCAAATCCTTTTGGGAAGAACCGAACAAAAATATTACAGCTCAGCTGTTACAACGTAGTCGCTATAGTATCCGAACTATTGTCGGCCTGACCACAGGCCATTGCTTGCTAAGGCTGCACGCATTTAGAATGAGGATCGCGAGCGACAGCTTGTGTAGAGGTTGCGAGGAAGACGAAGAATCTACCGAACATTCTCTTTGTCACTGTCCGCAAATCTCCAACAGTCGTCTCCTTTGTTTAGGCTCTAGATTCTTCTTAGAACTAGACGACCTCAGAGGCGTCCAACATTCGAGCCTGTTAAGGTTCGCAAATCGAACCAAGTGGCTAGAGCAAGAGGAGTGACTTCCAACTTATAAAAATAGGGGGAGTACAATGAGCCCAACTAGATGGCCTCAGTGCTTGTGGTTCCGTGCAACCACCCTCCTACAACCTAAACCTAAACCTATATTCGACATAGGAAAACACAAGGATGAAAAAGTAGTTGCGAGGTACGTATCAGCCTTAGATATGCACTTCGCGCCAATACTGAACACTAATGCCAGTATGTCAATAGAAGAAATGTGGCGAACTATCAAAGATGGCATTACATCTGTCGCAGAGATGATAGGACAATAACCCCGGCGCAAAAGAAATGACTGGTTCGACAACGAATGCCAAGATGCCTTAGACCGAAAAAATCAGGCTAACAAAATATTAACAGAACGGCCGACACGAGCCAAACAAATATAATGATCTTAGACGATTTGCAAACAAAATATGCAGACAAAAAAAAAACGGAAGTACAATAATGACGAAATTAAAAACATGGACGAACACTTTAAATTACACAACACAAGAGCCGCGTATTCCCTTGTCAAAAGAATGAAAGGGGGATACCAACCGAAGACGACCCTCTGCGCCGATGCAGAAGGGAACATTCTAAGTAATGCGGAAGATATAAAATTAAGATGGGCGCAATACTTTGAACACCTTCTTAATCCGAACCCATCACCCGCACGAACAGCAGCAGCAGACACAACAGCAGATATAACTGATGTTACAGCTGATGAAGGATCCGCTCCCACACTTGAAGAAGTAAAAACAGCCCTGAGGAACCACCTAAACAACAAAGCGCTGAGCACTGATCAAATTCCAGCTGAGCTTCTGAAAACCGGCGACACCTGCATAGCGCATCTCCTACGTAGATTAGTCAGTGAAATATGGACGCAGGAAACACTTCCTGAAGATTGGCGCAAGAGCATCATATGTCTAATTTATAAAAAAGGTGATAAACTCTGCTGCGGAAACTACCGAGGAATATCTCTGTTGTGTAAAATCTTGACGAAAATTCTGGAAAAGAGAGCTAAGCTCTACGCTGACAAAGTAACTGGTGAATACCAAGGCGGATTCAGAGCTGGACGATCGACCACGGACCAGATATTCTCAGTCAAACAGGTGCTGAAAAAGTGCTGCGAATATAGCATTGATGTGCACCAGATTTTTTTTTACTTCAAACAAGCATACGACAGTATCGACAGGCGCGTACTGTATAAAATCATGTTAAAGTTTGCACTCCCACCGAAACTGGATCGGCTTACAAGAATGACAATGACTGAGTCTTTATCACAAGTCAGAGTAGAAAATGATCTGACTTCCAGTTTTAAAAATAAAATCCTTAAACAAGGTGACGGCCTCGCACCAATGCTTTTCAACTTGACACTCGAATATATTGTTCAGAAAATCCCCGTTGACACCAAGAGAACACTATGCTTCAAATCCGCACAACTCGTAGCATATTCCGACGATATAGATATCCTTGCAAGATCTCTGGAGAGTGCTAAGGAGGTATTTGCAAACCTTGACTCAGTAGCAAGGGAAGTTGGACTACGTATTAATGAAAACAAAATAAAAACTATGACCCAAACTAGGAAAAAGACGCCAATCAGAAAAAATATTACAGTAGGAGACTACAATCTAGAAAACGTAGACAACTTCATATACCTAGGGGCGAACCTATCGAAGGATGGAAGCGAACCCATCGAAATCAAAGAAGGATAATGATGGCAAACAAGACTTATTATTCGGTACTTCCAATAATCAAGGACAAGAACGTGCACAGGAAAACAAAACTTAAGCTATACAAAACCTTCATAAGACCTATGCTATGATATGGCAGCGAAACATGGACTTTAACTCAGGCGTCCGAAAAACTTCTTAACGCCTTTGAAAGAAAGGTCCTCAGAAGAATCCTCGGACCTGTGAGGGAAGATTCGATCTGGAGAATACGATACAATAGAGAATTGCATGCCATCTTCGACAATTTATTGTGGAAGGATTGTTAGACCTTCTCTGTCTACGAATTTTTAATTTTCGTAGATTGAGGTGACCAAGATATACCCATTATTATTATTTATATTAGGGGAACACGTGAGAGCACTGCGGCCTTTTTGGCCTATTGCCCCTATACCCTACCATAACTCAATAGCTTTAGCTAATCTGAGTATCTATAAGGGAGCCATGTTGGCTAGTTCCTCGGTGGAAATGAAACCTTTCCCCAGAAGATTATGCCTTTTCCTTGCCACTGCTTCACAGTGGCATAGGATATGTATTGTCGTTTCTGAGTCTTCGAGACAGAGGCGGCAGATGTCGGTTTCAGCTAAGCCCATATTATTGAGGTGGTGGTTCACTCCACTGTGCCCCGTCATTAGGCCGATTAGAGTACTAATATCGCTCATTCTGAATTTCAAACTTTGTTTACCCAAGTAGGCAGTGTGCTAAAATTATGCGTCGACCGGGATTTGAACTCACGACCTTCGCATTGTAGACTAACACGCTACCCACTAGACTACATCCTAGCTCGATCTGTCACATATCATAAAAAAAATCGATTGATTGTGTTGGACACCTGGCAACACCAGATCAAAAATGGGAGAATGGCATCAGCGCGAACCGGGAGTGGATGCAGAAACACAGCTTTTACATAATTTCTTAATATCGACAAATGTACTTTAAAAACGGAAAATAAAGAATATATATGTCAAACACAACATATTTGTGGCGACGAGGACTGTGTTCGATAAGAAAAAATTGAATTAGAATTACACGTGTTGTGCAAAAACTTGTTTTTCCGAGCGTCATTTTCATTCTGGAGAACCAGAATAAAGTGATCAAGCAAATTGCAGACCACATCAATTACATCAGCGCTGATCAATTGCCCATAACCTCAAAATCAGCAGCTTCTTTCTCAACTCACATCAGTGAATTTTGCTACGATGCCGATTCGGGAGTGTTCTTCGAGTCATGGTATAGCAGATTCGCAGATTTTTTCAAGGAAGACGCCAAAACGCTAGATGATTCAGCAAACGTCAGGCTTCTTTTAATGAAGTTACACACTTAAAATTTCGACAAATATGCAAATCTCATTTTGCCGAAAACCCCAAAAGATTTTTCGTTCGAACAGACTATAAATAAGCTCACAGAGTTATTTGGTCCACAGAAATCACTTTTTCATCGTCGTTTCGAGTACCTTCAAATCGAAAAAAACGACAGAGAGGATTTCATTTCGTACGGAAGCAAAGTGAACAAACTGTGTGAAAGTTTTGCTCTGACCAAACTAACAAGCGATTAATTTAAGAACTTAATTTTCGTTATCGGTCTTCATTCGAGTCGAGACAAGGAGGTGCGAACGCGCATTTTCTCGAAAATTAGCGCAAGTGACGAAGTCATGAGCATTGACAAGCTAATAGCAGAATGTCAGACTCTCATTAACCTCAAGTCTGATGTCAATCTAGTTGAGAAACCAGATAATCAAGCAGCGAAACAGCCAGCTGTCAATTTGGTCAAACACACTGGCACAAAAAAAAAGTTCAACCAGATGTCGTCTTCGCATTCCGTAAACAACAAACCGTCTTACAATAAACCAGAAAAAACTCCGAGAACACCGTGTTGGTCATGCGGTGGGATGCATTTTTCGGCAGGGTGCTCATTCAAAAACCATAAATGTCAAAATTGCAAGCGGACTGGACACAAGGAGGTTTATTGCGGGTGCTTTCCTGACAAAGCACAATCAAAACAGATGAGTACACATTTTAAAAATCAAGATAGCAAGCCTTCTGTCAAAGAAATTTCAATCATTAACAGTATAGAGGGATTTGCACACAAACGGAAATTCATCATCGTACTCATCAACGGCGTCGAAGTCAAACTTCAAATGGATTGCGGCTCAGACATAACTATTGTATCCGAGACAATGTGGGAGCGTATCGGTAAGCCCCAGTTGTCTAAGCCAATTTTCGGTGCGCGAACAGCAGACAAAAGCAGACTGAAAATCACAGCCCAATTTAATGGCGACATCAGCTTCAGGAATGTCGTAAAGACGGGAACGTGCTACGATGCACCAGACAACAACATTTTTGGAATTGATTTCATGAACAAATTCAATTTATTGGATGTACCACTTAGTATGGTACCCGCAAGGGGGTAGTTGTAGTATGAGGTTTTACCAATTCCTGCAACTATCTTTGGAGTTAGCGACTCCACGGACCTGAGCTAACTATCCCCCTCTGGGATGGGGGCTGTAGAATTCACCCACAGCCAGTCCTGCTTGCCCTAAAAATGGCAAATGGACACTCACTGGATCATGGGCTTATCACCCGTGATCTTAAGACCTAAATGATACGAGAAACGGATACATCGCCTCGGATACGGACTGATCCTACGGTAACGACTTTTGGCATTCGAAAACGGACTATGATTGACTTCTGGAATGTTCGAACATTGAATGACGGGGGAAGAGCTGGGGTTACTCGGTCCTTGCACCGCCAATCAGTGATCGACCGTGAAATGGAGCACTATAACATCCAAATCTTGGGCTTGAGCGAGGTCAGGTGGACAGGATCAGGAGAAGAACGAACCCCTAGCGGAAACACTATTCTGTACATTGGCCCTGAAAGTGAAGCCAGAAATGGCGTGGCGTTCGTCCTTACGCCGAGAGCGAGAAACAGTCTCATTAGCTGGGAACCAATCTCGGATAGGATTATCGTCGTCAGGCTCAGGACCAGTGTCAGAAACGTCACAATTCTGCAGTGCTACGCACCAACTAATACCGCAACATCTGGTGACAAAGAGGAGTTTTATAGCCAACTGAGTGCCACCTTCGAACGTGTTCCAAGAGGTGATATTATTATCATCTCGGGAGATATGAACGCCCAGGTTGGATCAGACAACACTGGACTAGAACACGTCATGGGGAGGCATGGTGACCCTTGGGTCGACGCTTCACGACCTTGGATTAAGAGACCCGAAAACGGCGAATTATTTGTGGAGTTCTGTAGTACTCGGCAAATGGTCATCGGAGGGACCCTTTTTCCACACAAGAGTCATCATAAAACATCTTGGGTTTCCCCTGATGGTGTTACTCAGAACCAGATCGACCATTTGGCTATAAGTCGCCGATGGAGAAGATGTCTCCTCGATGTGCGAGCGAAACGTGGAGCTGACGTGGGGAGCGATCACCACTTGATGGTTGCCTGCTTGAGATTGTGTACAGCAGCTATCCGACGACCACAAATTCTTCAAATGAAGCGCAAGCTTAATGTGGATAAACTCAGAGATCCCAACAAAAAACGCGAATACACCACCATTCTACGCGAAAAGTCATCCACATTGGGTGAACATGAAATGCGCACACTGGACGCCAATTGGGAGGCAACCAGAAACACTTTACTAACTAGTGCTGAAGAATCTGTGGGATATGTGCAAAGCGGTGAGAAACCCTGGATGTCACAAGACACATGGGACAAGGTTGGCAATCGGAAAAAAGCCAAATTGGCAATCATCTCTCAACCCGATGTCAACCAACGAACGCCCGACTTGAGGCAGAACTACCGCGATGCTCATATACAGCTTAAAAAGGCTGTTAGACGCGACAAGAGAAAGGCCATTGAAGATCTGGCAAACAAGGCAGAATCTGCGGCTTACCTTGGGGATATGGGTTCACTTTTCAAAATCATGAAACAGTTGACGAACAGGAATTTCACCGCCAACCACCTGGTGAGAGATGTCAACGGAACTCTCCTTAATATGAGTGAACACCAGTTGCGACGATGGAAGGAATACTTCTCTGATATTTTAAACATCTTGTCAGATGAAGATATTCCGGAAACAGAACAACTTCCAAACATCCAACCGCAACAATCCTCTATTAGGGACGATCCCCCAGATAAGGAAGAGATAGTTTCCGCCATTCGGTCAATGGCGGGAAGGAAAGCTCCAGGTATAGACGGACTACCAACCGAACTCCTCAAAGCGGACCCGGAAATAACAGCCGATATACTCCTCCCACTCTTCACTAAGGTGTGGAATGAGGGAAGATATCCGACTGAATGGAAGGAGGGCGTCATTGTGAAAATTCCGAAGAAGGGCGACCTTCGGGATTGTGGCAATTGGCGTGGTATATGTCTACTTACTGCCGTATCAAAAATTATGGCTAAGGTAATTCTCAATAGGATTAGTGATGTCGTCGAGAGCACTCTCGAAGTTTATCAGGCTGGATTCCGTAAAGGGTCGTCTTGTACCGACCACACAAATACCCTACGGATAATATTAGAGCAGTCAGCCGAAATGGGTTCGCCACTACATCTCATGTTTGTGGACTTCGAGAAGGCTTTCGACAGCGTTAAGCGAGATTACATATGGAATGCTTTGCGTAGGAGAGGTATTCCAGATAAGGTCATAGCTATGATTAAAGAATCCTACGAAGATGCAAGGTGTCGTGTCTTGCATAGAGGAGAGCTGTCCGAGAGCTTTCCTGTGCGAACGGGTGTCAGACAAGGCTGCATATTATCACCAGCCCTGTTTCTGGTGGTAATAAATGACATCTTAAAAGCTGCACTGGAAGGTGGGGAAGGTAAAGGTCTTCAATGGAGACTATTTAACATCTTAAGTTATTATGCTGATGACGTGTGTTTGCTTGCACATACCCGTTCGGACTTAGAGTCAAATGTTTGCTCGTTGCATTCTAAATGCAAAGAGGCGGGACTGAAAATAAATGTGCGTAAAACCAAGTACATGCACATGGGTTCGAACGCAAGCACACCGATTGTTCTTAATGGACAGGATGTGGAAGAGGTGCAAGATTTTTGCTATCTCGGAAGCATTGTCAGCATGGACGGCGGAGCCGAAAAGGATGTTGAGGCTCGGCTAAATAAAGCCCGTCAGGCCTTCGGTATCCTTTCCCCTTTCTGGAGGTTAAGAGAGATCTCCCTTCGCACGAAGCTGCGAGTTTTTGACGCATGCGTCAAATCCGTGTTGTTATTTGGTTGTACTATGTGGAAAGTGACCGTTCGACTTACCAAGAAACTACAGACTTTCGTAAGCCAATGCCTCCGGCGCATAGGAATATTCTGGCCAGAAGTAATCTCCAACGACGAACTTTGGAGTACAACTCGCCAGACTAAAATAGGTATTGAGATTCAACGGCGAAAGTGGCAGTGGATCGGTCATACTTTGAGGAAACCAGAGCAAAATATCGCAAAACAGGCTCTAGATTATAACCCTCAAGGAAGACGTCGGGTTGGTCGACCATGTAACACATGGAAGCGAGCAGTTGAGCAGGAGGCCAGAGGAATAAACAAGTCCTGGCAACAGCTTAAAGCCGATGCTCAGGACCGCGCCTTGTGGAAGAGAGTTGTTTCTGTCCTATGCCCCTATAGGGGGTCTTAACAGGAATTTGATTGATTGACCACTTAGTATGGTATGCAATCACATTTCCGCCGATGATCGTTCAGGCCTGGTCGTACCGAAAAAATTTCCAAATTTGTTTTCGGGAGACTTGGGTCTTTGTACGAAAACCAAAGTCAGATTGCATCTGAAGTCAGAAGCAAAACCAATATTTCGTGCAAAACGACCTGTGGCTTTTGCGGCGCTACCACTAATTGATGATGAACTGCAGCGGTTGCAACATCTGAATATAATCACACCAGTCGACTACTCAGATTGGGCCGCACCAATAGTTGTCGTCAAAAAGAAGGAGGGGAACGTGAGGATCTGTGCAGACTATTCAACTGGTCTGAATAACGTTCTGGAATCGAATCAATTTCCATTACCTCTTCCAGTGGAAATCTTTACAAAAATAGCGAGAGGAACAGTTTTCAGTCAAATTGACCTATCCGACGCATTTCTGCAGGTGGAAGTTGAGGAGGAATCGCGCAAGCTACTCACGATCAACACGCATCGCGGACTCTATCAGTTCAACCGATTACCTCCGGGTATAAAGTCAGCACCAGGTGCTTTCCAACAAATTATGGAACAGGCGTTGCCGCTTACATGGACGATGTTGTCGTCTCAGGAATAGACATGTCAGATCACAATCATAACCTGACACGAACACTCGAACGAATACAAGATTTCGGGTTCCGTCTCAAAATCGAGAAATGTAAATTCGCTATGAGGTCAATTCGATACTTGGGTCATGTCATTGACAAAGATGGACTACGACCAGATCCCGTTAAAGTGGAAGCAATCACAAACATGCCTCCACCAACGGATGTAGCGACCTTGCAATCTTATTTGGGTGCTGTGAATTATTACGGGAAATTCGTAAAAGAAATGCAGCAACTTAGACAGCCACTCGATGCACTTTTAACCAAAGATGCCAAATGGGATTGGACAACAGACTGCCAGAAATCGTTCGACAGATTCAAAGAGATTTTGAAATCTGACCTTCTGTTGACACACTTCGACTCCAATCTCGAAATCATCGTGGCAGCGGATGCATCCAGTACAGGCATTGGCGCTTGCATATATTATCGGTTTCCAGACAGTTCAGTCAAGCACATCTATCATGCTTCCCGAACTTTGACCAAAGCAGAGCAGAACTACAGTCAAATTGAAAAAGAAGCTCTTGGGTTAATTTTCGCAGTAGTTAAATTTCATAAATTTATTTTCGGAAGGAAATTTTTATTTCAAACCGATCATAAACCGCTACTATCGATTTTTGGTTCCAAAAAAGGCATTCCTGTCTACACAGCGAATCGACTACAGAAGTGGGCATTAACACTCCTCATGTACAATTTTGACATCGAGTACGTATCTACAAAGAGTTTCGGATACGCAGACATATTGTCACGGTTGATAAAATCTCACATCAAACCGGATGAAGAATTCGTTATTGCATCAATTCAAGCGGATGGCGATTTTCAATCCGTCCAAGACGGAATTTTTCATCATTTACCTGTAACTCACAATATGATCCAGCGAGCAACCAGAAGCTCAGTCATTCTTCAAACAGTCATCCAACACGTCAACGATGGCTGGCCCGCTTCATCTAAGCAAATAGAATAAACAGAAGTCAAACAATTTTTTCAAAGACGTGAAGCATTGGCAATTACAAATAATTGTCTCATGTACGGCGACCGTCTCGTCGTACCGGAAAAATTTCAGAAACGTATCCTTCAACAGCTACACAAAGGACATCAGGGAATGCAGCGTATGAAATCAATTTTGCGAAGCTATGTGTTCTGGCCTGGACTTGATCAACAAATCGAAGAGATGGTGCGGGATTGCAACCAGTGTGCAAGTGCAGCGAAATCACCAACGAAAACATTCCTGGAGTCGTGGACCATACCTGATGGCCCTTGGCAACGTATTCACATTGATTACGCTGGCCCAATTTATGGATATAATTTTTTTGTGATCATCGACGCATATTCAAAGTGGCCAGAAATCACGCAAACCCTAGCGACAACTAAAACTATTAGAATGCTGGAAGAAGCTTTCGCCCGTTATGGTGTTCCTAAAACCATCGTATCGGACAACGGTACTCAATTTGTAGCAGCACAATTTCAAGATTTCTGCAAGTCTTACGGCATCAATCACATTCGTACCGCCCCATTCCATCCGCAGTCAAATGGGCAGGCGGAACGTTATGTTGACACGTTAAAGAGAGCATTGAAAAAAAATCAAAACGAAGGAGGAATAGAGGCAGCGTTACAAATATTTCTATCTACATATCGCTCGACGACAAACTCAACAGCGCCTATGCAGAAATCACCAGCTGAATTGATGTTTGGACGTCGAAGTCGAAGCCGGTAATGATGATCGCAAGCAGAACCAGAATCAACAGTTCAACAGGCGGCATTCAGCAAGAAACCGTCAGTTTCGCGTTGGAGACTCGGTTGACGTCAAAGTGTTCCGCAACAACAAATATAGTTGGTGCACGGGAGCTATCATAGAACGAATCGGACAGGTAATGTACAAAGTTCAGCTACGCAACTCAACCCGAATTGTACGTTCGCATGCAAACCAAATTCGCTCGCGACCATTTCGAGACTCATCAACTTCATCTGATATCGGTTCAGAACTCTCGCTTGAGATGCTGCGAGCTCAAGAAACTACACATCCAATTCCGGATCTTCAGAGCGAGACTTTGTATGACGACACATCGGCCGTGCAATCATCCAACAACCAATGTCCTCATCCAGTTCCCCTGGTTCGAAGATCAGGCACACGTCGTAGAGTTCCGAGACGGTTAGAGGACTACCAGCTTAATTAAGGGGTGATGTTGGACACCTGGCAACACCAGATAAAAAATGGGAGAATGGCATCAGCGCGAACCGGGAGTGGATGCAGAAACACAGCTTTTACATATTTTCTTAATATCGACAAATGTACTTTAAAATCGGAAAATAAAGAATATATATGTCAAACACAACAGATTGACAATCCACACTCGCGAGACGACGATATCAACTAGCCATCAAGATTATGTAACATAACTCCCGTATATTTTTCTTGCGGGACTACTTTAAGATCCTGGTCTATACGAACAAGCCGCAAACAATTGATACATTGAAGACCACCATTAGCCATGCCATCCATGACATCCATGACATCGAGACCGATTTATGCAGTCGCGTCATCGAAAATTGAATCTGTAATCGACAGGCAGAACTCAGTAATCGGGTAAGTCCAGTGATCGAAAGTCAGAATTCAGTAAACGAGAGCGTCGTGTGATCGACAGTGGAAATTGGTAAGCGAATACGTCGTGGGATCGACGGTAGCGATAAGTCCGGTAATTGAAAGGCGGAATTCAGTAAGCGAATGCGTCGTGTGACCGACGGTAGAGATTAGCAATCGTTGGGATTTAGAAGGCGATAAGTCGCGGGATCGACAGCACGAATGGTGCGAAGAATAAAAGTCTGTGAACAAAAAGTGTAAAGTGATTTATGAAAAAGCGATAAATAAAGCTTGTGGCTATTAAAAATCAAAAGCAACTTAGTTTCGTTTCAACCGTACCCCTAGTGCACTTCAACAGGTTTTCAAAATGAGAAATAAATTACATCAATGTCTCTCATACAACTTTTTTTATTTAGCTTTAGAAATCGAGCACACTCTTTTCCCATTACAAACTTATCTGAGTTGCTAAAACATCACATTTCAATTTTAAAGTGTAAAATGCGTAGAGATCTTTTTAATAAAAAATATTGAAACATAATACTAATGAAACCGATTAGAAAATATTGAAAACTATGATTTTACCAAAAACCAAATCGATCAAACTTTAACCAAAAGAATACCAAGTAAAAGCATAAAACACACAAACAATGCCAAGCATGCGAACAATACAAACAACACTAAAAACATTTCTTACTTTTCGGCGCATCGTCAGATTTTAGTTCAGATAAATGTGGACAATTCCGTAAAGGTACGACCGCAAACATTTCTTCATTAGCAAATGCCTAATTATTTTTATTTTCGTTAATTAGTTGATTTTTATTTATGATAAATACGTTCAAATAATTTTTGTGTTAAATATGAATAAAATTCAGTAAAAAAAAAAACAAATGGAAGAATTACCTGAGTATTTTCCGATAGAAATTCGGTTAAAGTTTTTTTCCTTGGTCCGCCACTCGATCCAGGCTGTGGTACACCACCACTGCATGCTCCTTCATCCGAAGAACTCGATTTAAGCGAACCGTCACAATTACGATCGGCACATTTCGATATTTTTAAATCATGAATCAATCCGCTTAATTGATTGTCTGTATTTGTGCGATCCAGCAATTTCTTATTGAATTTCAAACATGACCAGTACTTTTCATGCACAGATAAAACATTCTGTACTGTTTCGATACAACTTGGATTTAATATCGATCGCGGCGATATATTCATTGGTGGCAGCGGATCACCTAAAAGTGCTTTCGAGCACATTGTCATCGCGTACGATATCGAATTCACGTTGTAGCCACCTTCTAAACAAACAATAATTTTACCATTTGCCAGTGCAGCGAGCCAGTGTGTGAAATGTCCGTAGCCTTCGGGTGTTACCTTACAGCCACCCAATGGATCACCGATCGCTGCATCGAAACCGGCCGATACTAACACCAATTCGGGATTAAATTCATAGGCAATCGGTAGTATAATATTTTGAAAAACAGTTGTATATTCCATATTTCCCATGCCTTTCTGAATTCACATAAGTAAATTTGTACATTAAAAAAATCGTTAAACAGAAAAACAAAATCAAATTACTTTATTCCACGGTACATTGACGTTGAATCCTTCGCCTGCTCCGGTTCCCACTACATCGTAGTCTGCATCTTTACTTTTTGGAAAGAAACTTCCATGATCATATCGATGTATGCTCACATAGAGAACATTCGGATTGGATTCGAAAATGTGTTGCGTACCATTACCGTGATGCACATCCCAGTCGACAATTAAAACTCTACGAAAAAAAAAAAATTTACGGTACTATTCAATTCTCTAAGATCAATTAACTGTTCGAATAACCTCTTCAAGCCATGATCACGAATTGCATACTGCGCCGCTATAGCCACATTATTGAAAATACAAAAGCCGTGCGGTAAATCAGATTCAGCATGGTGTCCCGGCGGTCGAACAATACAAACGCCACTTCGAGCCTTTCCATACAGGACATTATCGACCACTTGGAGCACCGAACCGGCCGCCATCGTTGCACATTCGAAAGTTTTCCGATGAAAATAAACAGAATTATAGCTTTTGCCGATCTTTCGTAATTGCTTTCGGTCGAGGTCGACACTTCGCTTGATTAAATTAACATGCGATCTAGTATGAGCCAGGCACAATTCATCGGTTGTAGCATATCGCGAACTTAATTTTTCCATACGTGAAAATAATCCGTACTCGGTATGACGATCTTTGATTTTTCTTATTCTATCCGGCTGCTCAGGATGACCCCTAAAACATTATTCATTCGGTTAGGACCTCAGTGCGAAACAATTCACAAATATTTCAAATACTCTTCAAATAAGTTCTCATGCTCCATCATAAGATCATCGTATACGAAACATAAACGCGTACTCGGAAAATCTAATTTTGTTGCTGTAAATTAATCTTTGTTTTGATGACTGATTCTTTTTTTTTTGAATACATTATTAAAATTCTTACACAATTTTAACTGTCCTAGTTTTTCTGAAAACCGTTTAATTTCCTCGTCACTTTGTACAGGATAGGTATAATGCACCTCATATCGTTCAGGCTTAAACTCAACCCCTTCGAAGACAACAACAACCTTATGCAGATTCGGTTGTGGATTAACATTGTTCAATTCTACTAAAGAATACGTCTTCTGCATGTTCAGGCATTTCCAGAATGGTCTGTGCGCGTAGATACAATTCAAAATTGAATCTTGGATGATATCACATGGTGCACTGAGAGATTCAATCGAAGGACAAGGATCACCCAGAAGAGATCGCAATGTCAGCGATGCACCTTCTGCCAGTGATTCAATGCAATATCCGCCTTCAAGTATAACGGCCACACGACCGTTGGCCAAACTTAGAAGAGGATTTAACAAGTGCGGATAAAATGCAGGAGTTACTTCCATTTGACCCTGGAAATTTTTTTTGTAAATATCCCATTCAGAACATCTTAAAATGTTTTAAACATACCTCAGGACATCCCAGTGCTGCATCATATCCCGCAGATACAATAATAAGTTCCGGTTGAAACTAATATATAAAAAATAGTTTCATATATACAATTTTGTTAAATAGCTAAACTGTTTAAATGCATACCTCAACAGCAACCGGGACTAAAATCTGTTGAAATATAGCGCTATAATCGCTGTTGTTCATTCCAATCTTGTTCAACGGCACATTGAAATTATAACCTTCACCTTTGCCACTACCGATATGATCAAAATCCGATTCGTGTAGATTTGGCCAGTACGTTCCTAGTTCAAATCGATGAATCGAAAAATACAAAACTCTGAAATCACGATAAATAATTAAATTCTATAGAAATCGAAACAACAGGGATTTACCTTGGATCGTCATAAAAAAATCGCTGTATACCCTGTCCGTGATGAACATCCCAGTCGACTATCAATATTCTATTTAGCTTAAGATTATCTAAAGCATGTTGAGCTGCGATCGCAACGTTGTTAAAGAAGCAATAACTGAAAAAAGAAATATTCATTGAAAATTTGACTTTTTTGTTTTGTGTTGCACGCACCCATTGAAGTCCGCTTTCATAGCATGATGTCCGGGCGGACGAATTACTGCCATACCATTCTGAAGTTTTCCGCTTACAATATTATTGACTAAATCGATAGTACAACCGACCGATAATAGTGCCAAATCAAATGTACTCTACAAAAAAAAACCCGCTATTTATGATCAAGCTACACTACCGAATTCAAAGGTCTTACTGGATGAATGTAGACAGCATCGTAGTTTTTGCATAACTCTTCCAAAGCTGCTTCATCTGTTGTTCCTGATGTTGATTTTAAAATTTCATAGTGCTCTTCGGAGTGTTTTAAGAGAATTTCCTCCTTTGTTGCTTTGCGCTGTTGAACGCGTTTACATCGATCAAGCAGTTTCAATTCCGTGCTTCTGAAAGTGAAGAAAGAATAGAAATGTGTAATGATCGCGACGGAACACACAAAAAAATAATAATAAAAAAAAACAATATTTAAATTTTGCGCGCTTGAAATATTCAAGCGCTGGAATAACCCATTGCGCGGTTCAGTTAGAACTATAGTTCAGTGGGAAGTAAGAAGGGGATGTAGAGAAGGGAGTTAATTTTTGGCTGGAAGAGGTTGGAAAGAAAAAAAAAGAAAAAGGTAGTGAAGTGACAGGCTGAAGAAAAAAGAAAAAATCATAGTTAGGAAGCAATCGAGTTCTATAGGAGTGTAGAACGGCAAGCATGGCAGGTAATCCCACGGTATTTGAATTAAGTGCACAAGGAAGCTCGAGGCGAAACTCAGTCGTCGTATACACTCCGAAAATTTCATACGTACGAATGACAGGGCGGCGTGATTTTCAAAATCCCGAAGAGCGGCCTTCAGGATTGTGGTAACTGGAGTGGTATGCGTCTCCTTACTGTCGTATCGAAAATCATGGCTAATGTAGTTCTCAATAGGATTAGTGAGCACTCTCGAAGCTTACCAGGGTGGATTCCGTAAAGGTCCGTGTTATATTAACCATACAAATAGCCTAGAAGTAGTCTGTCTTTCCTTCTCTTTTTGAATGTTTTCGTCAGTTGAAGGAGGTCGTCCAAAACGGGGCATGTTTTCAACGATCTCTCGATCATCCTGAAAGGCATTGTCGTGTTTTTCATATTACTAAATCACCGTAAACATTTCCACGATTCTTCGCAACAATTCTGCACACGAAATTGGAAACACAAAATTTTAAACAAACTCTTTGTTTCATATTTTTATCCTTTGTAAAAATCGCGGTGGACCACTGAAGTGTGCTGATTCAACCAGCTGCTGTAAACAAACTGATTTACAGACTTCGCTAATTTTTGGGATGATCCTGCTTACCAAAACAAAATATTTTGAAAAATCACTTCCCAGGGTAATTTCACTTACAAATTCTCAGAACTTTGTTGCCTTAATGTAATCCTCCCTACGTAAACAGCAGATTCCAACTTTTCGGCCAGCTTCACAGTATCCCTTTTTTATCGCTTCTAAGAACGTTATTAAGCTATACGCGTATGTGCATTGAGGTAGTTATGTCGTAAGTCGTTGTATTGACTTTCAGGTTTTTACAGCGCTGTACACACATATCGTACTGGTTCTTCGACACTTCCTGCTTCTGGTTGCGTTCTGCTTGGTGCCCATTGTACAGATTTAATTTCCCTCCAATTTGGATGACTTGTCGCGTACAATGACGGAATGAATACTCACGACATTTCTCGTCATCTTCAATTTTATCCACATTAAGCTTGTGGCCGTCGCACAACACTGTGAACAATTTTAAGCAGGCTACAATCAAGTTACTACATCGTTCAATAGGATGACATATAAATGGCGCTACTATTAGAAAATCCTAATAACAAGCCGAAAGAAAATTGAATACGTGAACATTCAGGTCGGCAGTCAAATCATCAGATCCAAGGAGGCAATTAAATATCTAGGAGTTATGCTCGATAACAGATTAAAATTTAAAGTTCACGTGGACTTCGCGAGCAAAAAGGCGTCACAAATGCAGGCAGCCCTTTCCCGAATACTGCCAAAACATCGGTGGACCAGGATATGCCAGAAGGTTACTACTTTCGAGAGTAGTCAGCTCGGTTCTCCTATATGCTGCTCCGGTTTGGGCGGCGGCGCTAGCGGCAAGGGAAACAAGGAAAAAGATGTCATCAACATATAGGCTCTGTGTGATAAGAGCAATCAGCAGTTTCCGAACAATATCGGACGAGGCAGCCTGTGTCATAGCCGGAATGATCCCCATTGACATTCTCGCGAATGAGATGCTAAGGATCTACGAAAGAAGATCCTCGATCCAACAAGAGGCAGCTAATGCCAGGAAAATAAAAGAAGAGGAAAAGGCAACATCAATGGCTATGTGGCAAGTCAGGTGGGACAACGCTACAAAAGGCAGATGGACCTATAAGCTAATCCCCGAAATGGAGGTCTGGACAAAGCGGGTGTACGGGGACTGCAACTATCACATCACGCAATTCCTATCAGGTCACGGGGCTACCGCAAATACCTACATAGGTTCGGACACGATAATTCGCCTCTTTGTCCAAATTGCCCAGATCAAGAAGAAGACACAGAGCACGCGGTTTTCAACTGCAGTCGCTTCGGAGAATGGAGAAATAATATTCCGAGTCCACCATTCATCATTGACTATATGATGGAATCAGACGAAAATTGGATGGAATTTTGCACACTCGTAACGAATGTGCAAAAGGATCTTCGAAGAATCGAGAGAGAAAGGAGAGCAGAAACAATGTAAGGAGCACAGCATAAAATGCTAGCCAGCCCCGCGAAGTAATACCTAACGGCAGTCCCGCGGGGAGAGTGGTTGAAGTCGGTGTATGGGGGTGTGGTTTAGTACGCAGGCACATATCGGCTGACAGTTCTGTTAGGATCAGGTATGTGAATCGTGCATGCCAATGGCACGGGCTATTGGTATCTAATGAAAATTCCACACCTCCCTGGCGAACCCAGAAAAAAAAAACTATTAGAAAATCCTTATGATTTCCAAGGAGTACCAACCTTCAAGGGATACATGTCAAAATTTTATGACACTTCAACCATTACTTTACAAGTTACAGCGGTCTTAGTGACGCTACTTTTGATATTCCCAAGACAAAAAAAAAATTTCGTGTGTTGATTTAACATTGCTTTTTGATGGGAGAAAATGAACGGCAAAAGTTTGGCTTAATAAGTGCTATGGGAACTCTGCTCCATCGAAAGCTACAGTCAAACGTTGGTTTGAAATTTAAACGTGGCCGAGACCGATGATGCTGAACGCTCTGGGCGTTCAAATGTGGTTGTTTTCCAGAAAACAAAAAAAGTGCACAAAATCGTTTCGGAAGACCGTAAAATGAAGTTGCAAGAGATAACTGACATCCTAAGGATATCAAAAGGCAGTGTGTTCACCATCTTGCATAAACATTTGCCCATGAAAAAGCTGCGTTCAAAGAGGGTACCGCGTTTGTTCACAGTCGATCAAAAACAACGCGTTGACGATTCAGAGCGCTGCTTGGAACTGTTTAAGCGAAATAAAAAGAACTTTTTCATGCGGTATGTGACAATGGATAAAACATGGATCCATCGATACACTCCAGAGTCAAATCGGCACTCAGCTGAATGGCTAAAGCATTTTGAAGCGACCAAAAACGCAAATGTCCGCCGGTGAGGTTTTCGCCTCTGTGTTTTGTGATGCGCATGGAATATTGTACTTCGACTACGCTGAGAAGGGAAGATTCGTCAACAGCGAATATTACATAGCGTTGTTGCAGTGATTGAATGACAAAGAAGACAATGACAAAGAAGACAAAGAAGAAAAAAATGCTCTTTTGAAAAGATTATGCACCGTGCCACAAGTCGATGGTAACGATGGACAAATTCCACGAATTGCTTCGACACCCACCGGGTTCTCCAGATCTGGCTCCCAGCGACTACTGCCTGTTCGCAGGCTTCAAAAGGGTTCTCCAGGTGTCAAATGTTGAAGTCTAGCCCAAAAAATGCTTATTTTGAGGATAAAACCAAATCGTTCTATAAAAAGTCATCGAAATGTTAAAGTGGCGTTGGAATAAATGTATCACTCTAGGAGACTATGTTAAAGAATAAAGTCGAAATGTACCTAAAAGTTGATGTTTTATTAGTCATCCTTCGAACTTATTGAACGATGTGTTGTGATAGATCCCGTCAGCCAAACGTTTCGCAAGTTATGACTCAAACTAGGAAAAAGACAGCAACCAGACAAAATATTACAGTAGAAGACCTTAATTTAGAAAACGTGGTAGCCACCGGGTACTGGTCTTGGCCATTCGGACTTGACATACTGATCTGATAAGCGCCAGTGCTAATGAAACTGAAAAATTCTAGCACTATAATAATATGGCACTCCAAGTTGGGTGTTGGGCGATGTGTTAACAACTCATCCTCGGAAAAACCAGACTTTTTCGAAACCTGAAGCACCGCCTCGGACTGGATTGATTCAAGGGCAACGACCACGTAAACGAAAAATGGACTATTTCTTCGGATCTTGGAACGTGCGATCCCTGTACAGACCAGGAGCAGTGAGAGCGCTTCTGGAACAGGCAAGCAAATACAATATGAACATCGTTGCACTCCAAGAAACTAAATTGTTAGGTAGCGAGATTACTGACAATGGATCGCACCGAATTTTCAAAAGTGGGAAAAAATCAGGAAGCCGGGAGTTTAGAGCTCCGTTTATCGTCGATAAGAAGTTTAAACACCAAGTTACCATCTTCAAATCCGTCAATGAACGATTGTGTGTAATCCGCATCGAAAAAAATTCTTTATTGTTTGGCTTATTAATGTCCACGCCCCAACGGAAGACAACGACGACGAAGTTAAACACGATTTGTACACCTTAGAATCATCGACTTCCTTCCGTCGAACGATATTAAAATAGAATTAGGTGACTTTAACGCGAAAATGGACAAAGAAGACACATACATAGGGAGAATCGGAAGGCACAGTCTCCATGATATTAGTAACGACAACGGCCAGTGGCTGAATGATTTTGCCAGCACCAAAAATCTTATTGTAAACTCGACATGCCTCCCGCATCGTGACATTCATAAAAGAACGTGGACATCACCCAACGGAAGAACATTCAATCAAATAGACCACGTTCTAATAGAGAAAAGGAAGGCCTCCTACATTGTCGACGTGCGTACGTGTGGAGGGGCTAATTGCGACACAGATCACTATTTGGTAAAGACCAAGTTTCGATGTAGAATCGCAAACCGAGAACACCCAAAAACACAACCGATTCCTAAATTCATCATAGGCAAACTCAAGCATGAGAAAGTAGTTGCGAAGTACGTAACAGCCTTAGAGAGGCACTTCGCGGCAATACTGAACAACAACGCCAGCATGACAATAGAAGAAATCTGACAAAATATCAAAGTTTTCATTACATCCGTCGTAGAGGAGGTGATAGGACAACAACCTCGGCGCAAAAGAAATGACTGGCTGGTTCGCCAAGATGCCTTAGAACGAAAAAACCAAGCTTAAAAAATATTAACAGAACGGCCGACATGCGTCAGAAAAGACAAATATACTGATCTTGGACGATTTGTAAATAAAATATGCAGACAAAAAAAAACGGAAGTACAATAATGACGAAATTAAAAACATGGACGAACATTTTAAATTACAGAACACAAGAGCTTTAATAAAAGGATGTAAGAGGCATACCAACCGAAAACGACCTTCTGCAAGGATGCAGAAGGAAATACTCGTATTATAAGTAATGCTGAAGATATAAAACTAAGATGGGCGCAATACTTTGAACACCTCCTCAATCCGAGTCCATTACCCGCACGAACAGCTGCAGCAGACAGAATAGCAGATTACCTGATTTTACAGCTGATGAAGGATCCGCACTCGAAGAAGTAAAAACAGCCCTGAGGAACCACTCAACAACAAACCTGCATAGCGCATTTCCTACATAGATTAGTCACAGACATATGGACGCAGGAAACACTTCCTGAAGATTGGCGCAAAAGCATCATATGTCCAATTTATAAAAAAGGTGATAAACTCTGCTGCGAAAACTACCGAGAAATATCTCTGTTGTGTAAAATCTTGACGAAAATTCTGGAAAAGAGAGTTAAGCCCTACGCTGACAAAGTAATTGGTGAATACCAAGGCGGATTCAGAGCTGGACGATAGACCACGGACCAAATATTCTCAGTCAAACAGGTGATGGAAAAGTGCTGGGAATATAATATTGATGTGCATCAGATATTTGTTAACTTGAAACAAGCATACGACAGTATCGACAGGCGCGTACTGTATAAAATCATGTTGGAGTTTGGAGTCCCACCGAAACTGGTTCGACTGACAAGAATGACAATGACTGAGTCTTTGTCACAAGTCAGAGTAGAAAACGATCTGACTTCCAGTTTTAAAACAGACAACGGCCTTAAACAAGGTGACGGCCTCGCACCAATGCTTTTCAACTTAACACTCGAATATGTTGTTCGGAAACTTCCCGTTGACACCAAGGGAACACTATGCTTCAAATCCATACAACTCGTAGCATATGCCGACGACATAGATATCCTTGCAAGATCTCTGGAGAGTGCTAAGGAAGTATTTGTAAACCTTGACTCGGTAGCAAGGGAAGTTGGACACGCATTAATGAAAACAAAACAAAAATTATGACGCAAACTAGGAAAAAGACGCCAATCAGACAAAATATTACAGTAGGAGACTATAACCTAGAAAACGTAGACAACTTCATATATCTAGGGGCAAATCTATCGAAGGATGGAAGCGAACCCATCGAAATTAAAAGAAGGATAATAATGGCAAACAAGACTTATTATTCGGTACTTCCAATAATCAAAAACAAGAACGTGCACAGGAAAACAAAACTTAAGCTATACAAAACAATCATAAGACCTGTGCTATGCTATGGCAGCGAAACGTGGACATTAACTCAGGCGTCCGAAAAACGACTTAACGCCTTTGAATGGAAGGTCCTCAGAAGAATCCTCGGACCTGTGAGGGAAGACTCGATCTGGAGAATACGATACAATAGAGAATTGTATGCCATCTTCGACAATCCAGAAGTGTCAACCCTCATAAAATTTAAAAAATTACAATGGGCTTGTCATGTGAAGCGGATGGATGACGGAAGAATTCCCAAACGCACACTAAAAGGGAAAGTCAACGGACAAAGACCGGTCGGGAAACCACGAAAGCGCTGGGAGGATTCGATTGACGCAGACAGCAAATCAATGCTAAGATTTTCAAACTGGAGGACGCGGTCACTGAACCGAGATGGATGGAGGCAAAGCATTCAGGAGGCCAAAGTCCGATTTGGGCTGTAGCGCCATCGTAAGTAAGTAAGTGAAACAAGCATATGACAGTATCGACGAGCGCGCACTGTATAAAATCATATTGGAGTTGGGACTCCCACCGAAATTGGTTCGGCTTACAAGAATGACAATAACTGAGTCTTTATCACAAGTCAGAGTAGAAAATGATCTGACTTCCAGTTTTAAAACATAACACCCTTAAACAAGGTGACGACCTCGCACCAATGCTTTTCAACTTGACACTCGAATATATTGTGCGGAAACTCCCCGTTGACACCAAGAGAACACTATGCTTCAAATCTACACAACTCGTAGCATATTCCGACGACATAGATATCCTCGCAAGATCTCTGGAAAGTGGTAACCTTTACTCGTTAGCAAGGGAAGTTGAACTACGTGTTAATGAAAACAAAACTAAAATTATGACACAAACTAGGAAAAAGACGCCAATCAGACAAAATATTACAGTAGGGGACTAAAACCTAGAAAACGTAGACAACTTTATATACCTAGGGGCGAACCTATCGAAGGATGGAAGCGAGCCCATCGAAATCAAAAGAAGGATAATGATGGCAAACAAGACGTATTATTCGGTGCTTCCAATAATTAAAACAAGAACGTACACAGGAAAACAAAACTTAAGTTACAGTGGTGGCCACGAATTTAGCACACTCGGTATCTATAACTTTCAAGTGCAAATATTTTCTACTGTTTTATGCTTTTCAGTCGACTTTTGTTTCTTGAGTGTTGACTATGATGAGTTGATCATGTGCCGTTAATTTAGACTGGTTCCTTTGTTCCCTTTCTTTTCTAGTCTCACTTAATTGCAAGTAGTACGTGATCAAGCTGGCCACGAATTTAGCACACCTTTGAAATCTTACTTTGCGTTTTTTTAATTTCATTTATGACTGTTGTTTAAAAAATGTGTGTTTAGAAATGGGGAAAGGTACATGGTGTACAGAGACTCAGCGGCAGATAGTTAAGTAAATGAAGAGCAGTGGAAGTACCTTACGCAAATTGCTAGTGTTTTAAGATGTCTCAGAAAGATGGTGTACAATGCATTGAGCCATATGGAACAATATGGGAGCTCCAAAAATGTTAATCAGCGACCTAGAGCACGAAAAACAACAAATAAAGGGGATCTGATTTATAGAGCCTCAATCACGAGTCCTTTTAATAGCTCGACCATTATAAAAAAAAGATATTTCGTCGGAATTTGGCATTGACGTATCCTCAAGGACAATAAGACGACGGCTCAATCAAAAACAATTCCGTGGATGCATTGCACAGAACAAGCCACTTGTAACAAAAAAAATTTTTAAATCTCGAATTTCATTTGCCTGTGAGCACTTGCAACAACCTTTGATTTTTGGAAAAATGTGCTTTGGAGTGAAGAATCAAAGTTTTGTCGGATCCGACAATAAGCGGTACGTATGGCGTCCTCCAAACATGCAGCACCATCCAAAGTACACCTATAAGACTGTTATGCACGACGGTGGGAGTGTAATGGTGTGGGCTGCGTTTTCTTGGTACGACGTTGGTCCTATACATAAAATTGACACAAAGCATGTTTACAAAAACATTATTGTAACCACAATGATGCCATTTTCTGATGATAACATGCCCCTTAAATGTCGTTTTATGAATGACAACGATCCAAAACACACTTCGCGCAGAGTGAAGAGTTGCCTGGAAGAGAACCAAACTGATAATCTGAAGTGGCCAGCCTAATCACCGGATATCAATCCCATTGAGAATTCGTGGAATGATGTCGAGAAGCATATTCAACCAAAAAATATGACCAATTTTTGGATCGAAATTAAAAAAGCTTGGTATGAAATTCCGAGAGAACGTTGTATGACCTTGGTAGAGAACCTACCGAGGAGATGCGCTGCTGTCATTAAAAATAAAGGATATCCAACAAAATACTAAATTCATACGTCGAAATTGGCTCTTTGTTATTTTGTTTTTCGCTCATAATAAACAGTTCTTCATTGTGTGTCCAGCTTGTTTTCAACTTATTTACAATTAAACTGAAATAGAAAAGAATGGAAAGAAAATAACCAAATGGATAAAAAGCGGGACATCATCACATGGTGGGAAAAACTCAAGAAAAACAATTGGACTGAAAAGCATAAAACAGTAGAAAATATTTGCACTTGGAAGTTACAGATACCGAGTGTGCTAAATTCGTGGCCACCACTGTATATAAAACAATCATAAGACCTGTGCTATGTTATGGCAGCGAAACGTGGACATTAACTCAGGCGCCCGAAAAACGACTTAACGCCTTTGAATGGAAGGTCCTCAGAAGAATCCTCGGACCTGTGAGGGAAGACTCGATCTGGAGAATACGATACAATAGAGAATTGTATGCCATCTTCGACAATCCAGAAGTGTCAACCCTCATAAAATTTAAGAAGTTGCAATGGTCTGGCCATGTGGAGCGGATGGATGACGGAAGAATTCACAAACGCACACTAAAAGTGGAAGTCAATGGACAAAGACTTGTCGGAAAACCACGGAAGCGCTGGGAGGATTCGATTGACGCAGACAGCAAATTTTCATTTCATTTATTTGGCGAATACTACAAGATTATAAATCTTTTATAAATACATAATATGTGCTGGAAACTCGGAACTAATAGAATTTAAATTAAGTAAATTATAACTAAATACATTGAGTTATATATAAAAAGAGAAATAATAAAAAAAATAAAAAAGTATAAAGTTAAGTTTAAAAAACTATAAAGCAAAGAAAAAAAAAAAATAAAAAGTAAAGAGGAAAATAACTAAGATAGAAATATATATAACAAAATACATTAAAAATACGCAATTATTAATTAACTAATTAAGACAATGTTATGAGGATATTAAGAAAATATCAACAAGAACGAAGCGCCAAAAGTATGTTTATAGGAATATTAAAATCAAATTGAAGACAAACAGATTAAAAATCAAGGGAATACACAAATCGCCTGAATGCAGCCGAATCATCAACACGCTGAACATGGGGCGGAGTACTATTCCAGATTCTTATGGTTTGGATGAAAAAGCAAGAAATTTACAATGTATGTTGGTTTTCAGAGGTGGTTGGATGGGTATAGACAGGGTAGGCATCTGATCGGCGTCATTAGGCGACGCCCAGTGTTGTAACTGTCATATACACATCAATTGTGCTCATCATACCTCCTCGTGGTAGCCACCGGATCCTGGTCTTGTCCATCCGGACTTGACTTGCTGAACTGATGGGCGCGAGTGCTAATGAAACAGAAAAATTCTAGCACTATAATAATATGGCCCTCCAAGTTGGGGGTTGGGCGATGTGTTAACAACTCATCCTCGGAAAAAACACACCCGTTTCGAAACCTGAAGCAACGCCTCGGACTGGATTGATTCAACGGCAACGACCACGCAAACGAAAAATGGACTATTCCTTCGGATCTTGGAACGTGCGATCCCTGTACAGAGCAGGAGCAGTGAGAGAGCTTCTGGAACAGGCAGTCAAATACAATATAAACATAATTGCACTCCAAGAAACTAAATTATTAGGTAACGAGATTAATGACTTAAGATCGCACACAATTTTCAAAAGTGGGAAATCATCGGGAAGCCGGGAATTTGGAGTTGCGTTTATCGTCGACAAGAAGTTTAAACACCAAGTTACCAACTTCAAATCCGTCAATGAACGATTGTGTGCAATCCGCATCAAAACAAGTTTTTTTAATGTTTGGCTTATTAATGTCCACGCCCCAACGGAAGACAAAGACGACGAAGTTAAAGACGATTTCTACAGCACCTTAAAATCAACATTCGACTCCCTTCCGTCGAATGATATTAAAATAGTATTAGGTGACTTTAACGCGAAAGTGGGCAAAGAAGAAGCATACATAGTAGTAGCATACAAGTAAGTAAGTAAGTAAGTATAAATACAGAGGCTCATTTTGCTGTAAAATATTATGCAGGAAAATTAGTGATCTACGCTTAAGGAAAGAGGATAATGTGCAGTCTAGAATGGTCATCTGATATTGTGATATATGGTCATAGCGCCTTAGTCCAAATACGTAGCGGATATAGTCGTTGAAAGCCACATTTAGCCTATGTTGACATTTGTAATCATGTTTAGGAAATACTAGACTACCGTATGTAAAGAACGGTACAATTAGGAATTTCACCAACTTTAATCTGGTATATTTAGGAAGGACATTAGCAAAAACCCTTAGTCTTCTCAGACTACCGTATACCTTTTTTTGGACACCATCGACTTGCTTACATCTGGACATTGCCGAGTTAAGTATTACTACTAAATCTGTTACATGGGTTTGAATTGTTAACTATTGGATGAGGAAGATCAAATGTGTTAGGATTAACAAGTCCAGTATAAAATACAATACATTCAGATTTTTTCTCATTGAGCGTAAGATGGTTAAGTTGAGACCAACTTAATATGCGAGCAATATCCCGATTTACGCGTTCAATACAGTCTTCAACTAACCCAATAGGTCTACTTAAGTAGATTTGCGCATCGTCCGCGTACATATGAATACTGCAGTCTCTTGTAGTATCTCCGGTAGATCATTAATATAAATGCTGAAAAATAGTGGGCTAAAGACTGATCCTTGCGGAACACCACACAGAAGAGGTAACGACGAGGACAGAACATGATCAATTCTAACTTGCTGATGCCTGTTAGCCAAGTAGCTACCAATTAGTTTGACCGCATTAGTGGAGAAATTGAAGATTGGCAATAGCTTGTCTAGAATTCTGTTGTGGTCCACCATGATAAAGGCTTTAGAGAAGTCTAAGAGAACAAGGTAGTTTATCATATTCTTGTCCAATGCGGCTATAATATCCGAGGTTACTTTAACTAGTGCAGATTCGCAACTGTGTCGAGGCCGGAAACCAGATTGAAAAGACGATAGCACTTTGTTGCTCAGTATATAATCCTGCATTTGTATAGGCATGATTTTCTTTAATATTTTAGAGAGGATACATACAATGCTGATAGGATAGAAATTATTAGGACTAGAGGGATCCTTATTTTTCGGAATAAGTATCACGGTGGCAACCTTCCAGGCGAGTGGAAAAAATAGTTATCCATCAGTTCATAATATGGAGAATATATTGCCATATGGGAAAAGTATTCGTACAAAGGCAGGATACATTTTGTCAGGTCCTACAGAGAGAGATTTTATACTCTTAAAAGCAGAGAAAAGTTCAGAAAAGTTCTAGGCTGATGGAATAATAGGTTTACATTCAAGTCATCACCTACAATGACATTATTATAACGATGGGTAAAATTCCCCATGATCGTTGTAAAATGGTCAGCAACCTCACTATTAATGGCATCCGGAGGCCAATAACAGGATGAGACGACTACTTTCTCTGCTCCACAAATAATTTCCACACAGATAAACTCAAAGAGCCCCGAAAAAGAAACCGCTATCACTTAGAGACAAGGTGATCTTTACTCAAATCACTGCTAAGATTTTCAAACTGGAGGACGCGGTCACTGAACCGAGATGAAGGCAAAGCATTCAGGGGTTTCAATTTGGGCTGTTGCGCCATCGGAAGTAAGTAAAACAATTTTAAGACCAATGCTATGCTAGGCAGCGACACGTGGACACTAGCTCAGGCGTCCGAAAAATACTGAACGCCTTTAAAAGAAAGGTCCTTAAAAGAATCCTCAGAACTGTGAGGGAAGCCTCTATCTGGCGAATACGATACAATTGTATGCCATCTTCGACAATTCAGAAGTGTTAATCCTCAGAAAATACAAGAAGTTTCAATGGGATGGTCATATGGAGCAGATGAGCGACGAAAGTATGCCTAAAGGGTAAACTCAATGGACAAAGACCAAGAGAAGCTGAGAGGATTCTATTGACGCAGACAGCAAATCACTGCTAAGATTCTCAAACTGGAGGACGCTGCCATTGAACCGAGAAAGATGAAGGCAAAGTATACAAGAGGCCAAAGTTCGATTTGGACTGTAGCGCCATCGTAAATAAGTACGGCATTCACTTTGCAAAATAGCTGACAAAAAATTGTGCACTTTTAGTTTCAAAACTTTTTTAATGCGTGGAAAACCAAATAATTTATGAGATCTAAGCAAAAGTACCGATTCAATACTTTTCTCGTTCTAAAGGAAATCAATGCCGACTGAAATAAAAACCATCCTACCTTTTCAAAATGCTCGTGAAACGTTCTGGTCTTTCCGGGTGGTTAGGATCCCACAGATTTCGATGCTCCACCATCGATTCATCGTAAATGATGCCCGTCTCGCCACGTACAAAGTTCATAGCATTCACGGCCTAAAATGACAAAGATTGGGTGAAAATTTTACATTTTGCATCCCTTCCATAGAATTGACGGCCGAAATTAACTACACTCACATTCTGAAAGATATCCTTGACTTGTACCTCCTCGTTGGTGTTTTTTTGTGCAATCATTTTGATTTTTGCCTTCTTTTTCGCCTCCAATAATGCAGCGTTCGGTTTTCGTGATTCGACAGCCTTGTGCGTAGCTCGCGTCTGAATTTTTGTCTTTTGAGCACCACTTCGTGTCCCAACTGACGAGCTCTGTTATGAAAAAAGAAGATTTTTGGTGTTAAATGTTAAAATGCAATCTTAAGTGGAAAATTGGAACGTTGATAACGATTATCTAGTTGCTTAGCCAAACAAGACCCAATTAACCTTATCAAAACAAAAAAAAATGACATTTTTTTTAAAGCGTTGGTAGCAATTATAAATTTATCAAAGCGTGCTAGATTTCGATTTTTTTTTGTTAGTAAACAAAACCTTACCATGATGACTTTAAGATTTTCAACTAGCGCGGTTACCGTTGACGATGCCGTTCGCTTTTCTTCTTCGCTAGCAGCGTGCAGTTAATTAATTTTATTAATTTTGAAATCGATTCGTCTGTTGTGCAACGTTTCGCCCGTGATCAGTCATCAGCACACAACTTTCTACGCTCGAGTTCAGCTCAGCCGGGCGTTCGTTGTTTCTAGTAAAATTCGCAACTATTGAGCAGCGGTTTCACACAAAACTGACAACAAAATGGGGAGACGGAGAAAAAAAAATCGATTTGAAGGTTTTTGGGGCTACCGTGAGCGGAGCGCCGTGGGCTATCGCAGGCGACGGTATCGTTCGAAATGATCGCAAGGTAACCGAAAAATGCAGAAATTATTTTGGTCGTGACCGCACAGCTTTAAACTTTGTGCGAGCCCGTTTAGGTAAACGCAAACAAATCAGGAACGCCTACAACTCCCGCGAACTGAATTTTGTTTTTCTTCGGTCTCGTGAAGGCGGGGAGACCTGGCGCCTACGCAAAACAGAACAACGGATTTCTTATCGAAACACGCGACTTCTTTTGAATTAATCTTTTTCAAACCGTCACATTGCTCGCGAATTTTTTCCTTCGATTTTGCTCGTTTTCCGACAGCGTTCTTGGCGTTTCGCTTTCTTCGAGATTTTTTTTCTATCTGACAGACGAAAGCGATGCGTTGCTTTGCGACAAATCAGTCATCTTTTGTTGTGTTTCTGTCTCGTTCGAGAAGGGTATGAAGGGATTTTTTTTTTCACGTTATCACTTTGCAGATTTCGTCACGTGTGTGCCCTGTAGGAGAAAAATGCCTGATGCAGATATTTTTTGCAATGCTGTCATAGCCAGAATAAAAGAGGACAGAGTGGACAGGCTTTCTATCTTGCCCATGGACCAAACAATTTGTTGCATAAAAAATTCCTACCTCAAATGAACGATTTTGATTCGTTCGCTCAAGGTTATCATCATCAATGGCGCGACAGCCCAAATCGGGCCTAGGCCTCCTGAAGCCGTCGCCTCCAATCGTCTCGATCCAAAGACCGCGTCCTCCAGCTGCTGATTTTTTTCGGAAGTTCGTGTTAATGTCCATGTCTCGCTGCCATAACAGCACAGGTCGTACAACAGTTTTATATATCCGCAGCTTATTGTTCCTGTGCACTTTCTTGGATTTCATTATTGAAAGTACCGAATAATACGTCTTATTTGCAAGTATTATCCGTCGTTTGATTTCGTCTGTTTCATTACCGTCCTTTGTTAGATTAGCCCGAAGATATATGAAATTGTCCACATTCTCCAAATTATATTCCGCAATTGTTATGTTTTGTCTGATAGGCGCTCTCCTTCTTGTTTGCGTCAAAAAAGTCATTTTTGTATGAAAGAAGTTAAATATTTAGGTTATGTAGTACGTGATGGTACACTGAACGTAGATTCAGGAAAAATTAAAGCGATTGCTGAATTTCCTGCTCCAAATTCAATTAAACAAGTCAGACGATTTTTGAGAATGTTAGGTTGGTATAGACGATTTGTCCCAAATTTCGCGTCTTTGGCTTCACCAATATCAGATTGTCTGAAGAAAAAAAAAGGTGGATTTAAATGGTCTGAGGAAGCACAAGTTGCTTTTGATTCTTTAAAGGAAGCTTTAATTAAATCACCAATATTACATAATCCTGATTTTTCGAAACCTTTTAAAATTCAATGTGATGCAATCCAATCTGGAATTGGAGGAGTTCTATATCAATTAAATGAAAAGGGTGAAGAATTACCTATTTCATTTGTTTCTCAGAAACTTAATTCTGCACAAAAAAATTATAGTGTTACTGAACTGGAGTGTTTATCTGCTGTTATTTGTTTAAAAAAATTTCGACCGTATGTTGAAGGACTACCTTTCACAATAATAACTGATCATGCCAGTTTAAAGTGGCTAATGAATCAGAAAGATTTGAGTGGTAGACTAGCTCGTTGGTCTTTAAAATTACAAGGATTTAATTTCAGTATTGAACATCGAAGTGGATCTTTAAATGTTGTACCAGATGCATTATCTAGAATGTATACTGAAGTGCTTACTTATTCAGAAGCGAAATCGGAAGTAGATCTTAAGTCTAAACATTTCCAATCCGATCAATATAAAGAATTAATAACATTAATTCAATAAAAAGGAAAAACTATTTCGGATTTAAGCGTAAAAGATAACTTGGTTTTCAAGAAAACTAATTGCAGTTCAAACGCTCTTGACGATATAATTAATTCATGGAAATTATGGATACCAGATGCATTGACTCAGGACATCATTAAATCGGCCCATGACCTAACACTGGCTTCGCATGGAGGAATTAAAAAAACTATAGAAAGAATAAGTCAAAAGTATTTTTGGCCTAATTTAGCTACTCAAGTTACGGAGTATGTTAAAAATTGCTCGGTATCTAAGGAAACTAAATGTCCGAATTCTATATTAAAACCACCTATGGTTGCACAGTTTAAGGTAGAACGTAAATGGCAACGAATATATATGTATAGATTTACTTGGACCATACCCTTGCTCAAAAAGAAGAAATAAATATTTACTTATAGTGGTAGATCAGTTTTCAAAGTTTGTATTGTTAAAATCACTTCGAATAGCCTCAACAAAGTTTATAGTCCAATATTTAGAGAATGAAGTGTTTTTGGTGTATGGTACTCCTAAAAATTTAGTATCAGATAATGGTTCTCAATTCGTGTCCAAAATTTTTCAAAATTTCCTGAATAATTATGGTGTGAAACATACTCGTTTAGCTATTTATTCACCTCAAGCAAATGCCTCTGAACGAGTAAATCGATCAATTTTGACAGCAATTAGAGCTTATATAGGTGAACAACACAATAATTGGGACGAGCATATTTCAGAAATTGCTTGTGCTCTTCGTACATCGACCAATGCGAAGGTCGTGAGTTCAAATCCCGGTCGGCGCAATATATAATTCCGGCACATTGCCTGCTTGGATATACCTTGGTCCCCTCAATCTAAGAAAATGAAAAATTCGTAGAAAGAGGGTTGTGCGAAGGGCTAACAACCTTTCCACAATAAGTAATGAAAAATGTTAAGGAACCCGAATATCAGGAGGCCAAGGTGCGATTTGGGCTGTAGCGTCATTGTAGAAGTAGAAGTTTGGTGAAGGGTACGTAACTTTATAATTATTTGAAAAGGATTCGTCTGGTATGCAGATACTACATGTTTGCATATTGTTTTTTGATTTTATAATTAATGGTATCGTTCCTTTTGTGTGCCGACTCAGACGAATACCGACTTTCTGGGTACGTAACTCCTCCCCCCTTTGAATAAACCGGCTCCTGACGGTGGTTACACTAGTTGTTTGTTGTATGGTGTATTCATGATTATTAAATTTCTGTTTTTTTTCCAATTTTTCTATATGCCTTGTATGAGTTAACGGACCATCTTATTTTACCTTAAAATCAAGGTAACATTGCGAAACACATAACTGCAAAATCGCTGACAATATGTCTACAGATGACACGCGCATCCAGGCATCGTGGGAATCGGTGCAACTGCAACGAAGTCACGCGGCAAGGCAGGTGACAGCATTAGCATAAGGTAGCTTAATTCTAGTTTAATATCTCTCTTGTAATCAGTCTTAAGAAAGAATCAATAAAGATTGGACTAGTTCCAATGAAAAAGAAAAATAATTTTTTTATAAGTTAAATAAAATAAAATATTAACTGGCGCCCGAGCAGGGACACAGGAGTTTTTGTATTTTCGATTTTTCTTTCGCTAAGTAAACTTGTAAAAGGTCCTTAAGTAGTATCGCGAAGTTTAACGAATTTTTCTTAGCAGTAAAACGTCCCTCAAGGAGTGACTAAAGAAAAAATTAAAAGCCCTGTGTCAGTGCAAAGAAAGTACAAAAAAAGCCCTTAAGAAGTGTATTCTCCTGTGTCCCGGAACCCAGCAGCTAGTGGAAGTGCAAAATCTTTGGAATTATAGCACTCGTCAATAAGGTACTGTAAGTTGGAGCCCGAGTCACCGTAAAGGAAAAAAGGGAAGCATTCGCTACAGTCGCAGAACGCCAACATGCATATTCTGTTATTGTAAGTTATTATTTAAGTTATTATGATTATAAAAGTGCAAAAATCTGCTTAAAGCAAAAATCTATTTAAAGCCAAAATTATAAATGTGCAAGGAAAATCTATTTAAAGTGAAAATTCAGTCGAAGCAAAATTTATATGAAGCATAAAATTATTTGAATTAAAAGTTTATTTAAATCTATAATACATATAAAAAAAAGATAGAGTGTGGAAATTTTAAAAATAAAATAGACCATACAAAGTTGAGCGAGCGAGCTTGCTTAGATAAAATATCTATCGACAATCATCGAAACTTATTTTTACATAAAAATTTTAGCTTTTGATTTTAAATATTATTATTAATTATTTTTCGAGTGGTTCGATACAAATTTCCTAAACAATAAAATGACGACCCCAAACAATGTAATTAGGCCACCGGTATTAACCCAATCACAATCAACCCTCCAACCACAAGCAGACCCAAGTAACTCAAATGCAAATCAATTGCCTAACACCACTCCTGAACTACAATCTCTAATTTCATCCATTGTCTCTCAAGTTCTTGTTTCACAAAGTCCAGCCTTAGTGCGAAGCTTTATGAATCCGAATGCCGAATTAACAAAGTCCACCGATCAGACCATGGACCCACAATATCGTGAAAGCCTGACTGATTTAGATAAAATCCCAGACATCGTTAGGTGCCTTAGAGAATTCTCAGGAACTCCCGGCGAGTTCTCTTCCTGGAAGAAGAACGTAGATAGAGTTCTACGCATCTACGAACACACAAAAGGAACCCCTAAATATTACGGAATTCTTAGTGTCATTAGGAACAAGATTATAGGCAACGCAGACATAGCGCTTGAATCCTATAATACCCCCTTAGATTGGAAAGCAATTTCACATTGTCTCACTATTCACTACGCAAATAAACGCGACCTAGTTACGTTAGACTACCAGATGACCGCTCTCATCCAAGGGAAATCCTCCACTCAAGAATTTTACCAAAGAGTTTATTCTCATCTGTCCCTAATACTAAACAAAATTGCTTGTATGGAAATCAGTACCGAATCCATGCGATTGTTAACTGAAACATACAGAGATAAAGCACTCGATACCTTCATATGTGGATTGAATGGCGATCTACCGAGACTCCTGGGAATCAAGGAGCCAATAGACCTGCCGCAAGCACTACATTTTTGTCTTAAACTCGAAAATCAAAATTTCAGAGCCAACCACGCTAATGACCATCATGTCAATTATAGAAAATCATCAAATAATCCTCCACCAACGCCACCCTTTAGAAACTACCACAAGCCTCGTCGATAAGAACAATTTTACCCAGAACTAGCTTACATTCCGAAGTTTGGACATAGACCGTCCCCGAATCAACAACAATTATTTACCCCCAACAGACCTCAGTATCAAGGCCAAAAATTCTCATTTGCTCCTCAGAGGCCTAATGCCCCAAAACCATTACCCAAACCTGAAGCAATGGATGTTGACCGGAGCATTCGGACAAACATGGTCAATTATGCGAATAGGGCAACACCTTTCAAGTATTCAGGAAAAAGAGACCATTTGATAATTCCAATTTCAGACCACCTCAACCTCAAAAAATGCAAAGGAACTATCATCTGACCACAGATGTTCCTGATTGCCAGACAATTCCAGAAGAATACGAAGAATTTGCAAACTACCAGCAAGCGCAACAAGACGAATCGAGAACACTTATGACCAAACCCTGATCGAGTATAGCGATCAATATCCCAATGATATATAAATCTCAGAAAACGACACAGACAATCTAGCTGATATTCATTTTTTAGGATGAGGAACTCTTCGCTTCCATATTTTGAATGTAAGACGGTTAGCGGAGAGATAATGAAATTATCAACAGACACAGGCTCTAATAAGAATTACATGCAACCAAGATTTGTAAAAAAAACCAATCCCCAATAAACAGTGCTTTTTCGCAAATTCAGTAGGAGGTCAAGCTCAAATCACCCACCATACCTTTGTTAATCTATTCAATTTAAAAGATTACAAAATTAAGTTTTTCCTGTTACCCTCGCTAATATCATTCCACGCAATATTAGGAAATGACAGCCTGAAAGAACTATCCGCGGTTATTCATACCAAACACAACTACATGGTTATTAAGGACTCTCAAAAATCCCAATTAAACAACTTACTGCACTGGCAGTTAATTCAATATAAGAGATAACCATATGACTGGAAAGCAAAAGCATTACATTAGTGGACTGGCAAGAAAACATCATGAATTATTTCTTGATCCCAACAAGAAACTCACGTACACCACCAATGTCGTAGGTCAGATCCGAACAACGTCAGACAATCCAGTTTACACAAAATTTTATCCATACCCCATGTCTTTAAAAGGTGAAATAGAAAAGGAAATAGAAAACCTATTATCCGACGGAATCAGAAGAACATCAAGATCACCGTACAATTCACCCGTGTGGATTATGCCAAAAAAACAAGACGTTTCAGGCGAAAAGAAATATAGAATGGTGATCGACTACCGGAAGCTTAACAGCACTACAATAGCAGATCGGTATCCTGTCCCGGAAATCAACAAAGTCCTTATGCAATTAGGCAAAAATAAATGGTTCTCAGTCCTAGACCTTAAAAGTGGATTTCATGAAATTCTTGTCATGTCAATCTCTTGCCAGAGTTCGAAAGTCACGACGTTCTTGCTGTTATCAACTCTTTAGAAGGTAATGGCACTGCTGGACCAGATGAAATTCCAAACATTTTCATAATTAATCTTGGACATATCCTTGCTGAACCTTTGGCGAAAATTTTCACTTTGTCCCTCACTGAAGGAATCTTCCCCACTCAATGGAAGGAATCTTACGTTATACCTATCTTTAAAAAGGGTGATAAGCATAAGGTTGAAAATTACCGTCCAATCAGTTTACTTTCTTGCTTTTCAAAAATATTTGAAAAGTTACTACACATACACATTTTTTCAAGAGTCAGCGCCCTAATATCTATCAAGCAGCATGGATTTTTTAAAGGACGTTCCACGGAGACGAATCTGGTTTCCTTCTCTAACTCAGTCTCATGTGCGCTCGAAAATCGTTTCTCTGTCCACACGATTTATACTGACTTTTCTAAAGCCTTTGACTGTGTTGATCACTCTATACTGCTTAATAAGCTGCAATCGTTTGGAATTTATGCTGCTTTGTTGCAATGGTTCTCTTCGTACCTAAGTGATCGTAAACAATACGTCATATTTAATGGTGCTCAATCCTATCCTTACTCTGCATCGTCTGGTGTTCCCCAAGGTTCCACCTTGGGCCCCCTACTTTTCGTTTTGTATGTGAATGACCTTCTTGCGGGTTTTCAATCTGATCATTTAATGTATGCTGATGATCTCAAACTATTCAGAGTCGTGAAGTCTATTTCAGACTGTAAAATCCTTCAAGACGACATTAATAAATTAAATGATTGGTGTAAGTTGAATAACCTCCGTTTGAACATACAAAAATGTTTTAAAATGATTTACACAAATAAGGATTGTAGCCTGAACTTTGACTACCATGTAGATAATGCTCTCCTCGTTGAAGTCTCACGAATAAAGGATTTAGGAGTAATGTTTGACAGCAGATTAAAGTTTGATCAGCACATAGTCGAAGTCTGCAAACATGCATTTAGATTATGTGGTTTTATATTAAGAACTGCTCATACTTTCCATAATATACATGTTTATACAAATTTATTTAATAGTCTGGTTCGGTCTCGTCTAGAATATTGTTCTGTTGTGTGGAACCCTCACTACCTATATCTTGAGACTACATTGGAATCAGTACAACGACGTTTTACCAAATCGGTTTTCCGTAAGCTGCATTTATCTGACACTTGCTACGAGAGTCGATTACAATTGCTTGGCCTAACAAGTTTAAAGGACAGGATGATATATTTGGACATGTTATTTTTATTTAAAGTAAATTTCGTTTTTAACACTAATCTTCAAGATGAACTTCAATTGCGTTCTAATGTAAGTAATACTAGATCACATACTCTATTCGTTGCACCACATGCGCGACTGAACGTATATTTTCACTCTCCCTTACTTAGGCTGCCTCGAATGTTTAATCAATCTTGCCTTAGTTTTCATGACTTCAGTCTACAATCTTTCAAGGTATATTTAAGATTCAAGTTTTCTATTAAATAACTTTGTATATGTATATATTGAATTTCTATTTAACTATCACAATTCTTTATTTTTTTTTTTTTTACTTTTCTATTTATAATATTGTAATTCACTTATTTTTGTTTTGGACGTCTTGTATAATTAGAATATTTTTTTACTTTCTGTTCATCAAGTCCTTAAATAAATAAATAATGAAAAGCCGGAAAACCATCCTGTACCACGATCAACAACCAACATGTCCCATCAGTGGAATTATTATCACCTGGATTATTATTCCTGAATCAATATAAGGGAATAATCAAAATAGACAACGACGATGTCAACCTAACCGGAACCTATTTAGTACGCTTCCACAATACATCTTTAACAGTAGACGGCAGATCATACAAATACAGCGAAAGGACATATTTAAAACCGCTACCAGCCATCTTGCAGATGTCCAGCCAACAGGAAGAAATTTAAGAGATCCTATCCCTAGAGATGATCAGAGAACTTCAGATAAACAACACAAAATTCCTGAACTTAATAGCAAGCAAGAGTGAACTTAGCATAATCACCAACTATAGTTTAGGCTCCATAGTAGTCATCCTTGTTATTTGTGCAGCAGTAATGGGCTATCGTTATAAAAGGACCAAGCTTACCAACATCAACATCACCACATCTGAAAAGATAAAGGAAGATCCTCCAGCATCAGGGAACAGTACCATCCAGGGTCAACCAAATCCCTTATTTCTAAGAGAATATTATTTGATTTTCCCCTATCTTGTAATATATTCTATCGTTAATTTCTTGCTGTTGTTGTTATATTTCTGTCATTCTGTTCTTTGTTATCTAGCACTGCGTTTGTTCTGTCTTAGTCTTCCATGGTTCTTGCTAAGAAATGCATGGTTCGTCCCAAATGTTAAGATTGCGTTAAGTTCTAATATGTGGCTGCAAAGTTATTATCTCATATTTTGGATGTTGCAGTATGTGTGTTAATGTAATAGTGTCTGAGTCTGTTAGTTCAGTTATTTTATCTAAATGTTCTTATATTTTGTTGGATATTTCTTCAAATTGTTTTGTTTCTTTAATATATGTAATTCTGTATTAAGTTTACGTTTCATATTTCTTTTTCTTTGCTAGTTGATTTTTTATATATCTTTTATTTGTAGTTTTGTAATGATTTTTTATATTGGTTTCTTTTATTCATTCCCTAGTCTTTAAAGCGTCTCTTTTCGTCTTAATGTCTGAGTTCTTTTTTATATAATGCTTACTTGCATCTTTGGTTTTCCGTTTTTCATTAATTTTATTTATGTATCTCTCTTTTGTATTTACCATTTTTTCTTTAACTTTTGCTATGTTCTGTATCATTCCGTTATGTAAAGGTTTTTCTCCTGTAGTACCATGCTGTAAATTATTGTAAAAGTCTAATGCTTCATATATTTCGTCTCCTTCTTGAGTTGGAATCTCTTCTTTTACTAGTCTTCTGGTCCTTAGTATTCTGATATTTTCATTAATTGTATTTTGTAAGCGTTCTCTATCAGCGTTATCTGTATGGGTGTATGGAGTTGTGAAGTGTATCGGAATTTGTTGATTAGCAATAAATTTTGTACATCGCTTTGCTTAAAAGAGCTCTCGTTGTCTGTAGTTATATTTTCTGGTTTGCCCATTATTGAGAAGATTTGTTTTATTTCGTTCAGGACGTCTATCCAGTTTCTAGATTTTAATTTCGAGAATTTATCTATGCGTGTGAGATATGGTTGCCATTCTTTCATAAATAGGTCCATATGAAATTTTTCCCGAGGTTTACTTGGGGTATTAGTGATTTCTAAGGGTTCCTTTATGGGGTCTCTATCGTATTTTGAAAGGTTACAAATGTGACAGTTGTTTTATAAAATAAAAATAATATTTTTTTTCTGAAAATGTCATAAGTTTTTATTATACCAGGGTGATTGTGATTTTTGTTATGTTCTTCGCTTATTCTTTGTAATAATTCTGATTTTTCATCTATTTCGTACAGATAGTAATTACTTTTGATTATTTTTATATTTTTGTTGTTTTATCTCTTTTTTTATATGTTTTGAAATATATTAAAGTCCGATATATCTTCGATTAGGACTCCTATGGTTCCTTTGGTTGGTATATGATTTTTGAATAAGTAGTTTATTAAATTTTCGTTGAAGTTGTTAGTTTTTACCATAATTAACGTTTTGTTTCTCTTTTTAGTTTTCTTAATTGAGCTTAAGTTTGCTTTCTTAATTATTAGTTGTATTTTAAAAATGTTTAATGGCAATTCAGAAATTTGAATATAATTGTGATTATCTTCATCAGCACTGTGGACTGTCGCAATATCTGATCTTGCATCTTCTTCAATTTCGATTTCATTCCTAATATTTGCATTTATTTCTACTCTGCTTAGCGCATCTGCAACTATATTGTCTTTAAATATTCAATGGTAAAATTAAATTCTTCGAGTTTGATTTTCCATCTCTGAAGTTTAGAATTTGGTTCTTTTAACGTGCTTAGCCAAGTTATTGGTCTATGATCTGTTCTTATTGTAAATTTTCTTCCATAGAGGTAAGGTCTAAAATATTTGGTTGACCACACTATTGATAATAATTCTTTTTCAATAGTGCTATAATTTATTTCGTGCTCGTTGAGAGTTCTGCTTGCAAAGCTAATGGGGTAGTTATCCTGAGAAAGGACTGCCCCTATTGCAAAATTACTTACATCGGTAGTCAATATGAATTCTTTATTATAATCCGGGTATTTTAAAATTGGATCAGTGCTTATTAATACTTAAGGACTTTCAAACGAATTTTTGTAGTCTGTATCCTGTGGATTTAAAATTGATCCCTTTTTTTAATCTCATAGTTAAAGGTTTCGCGATTTTATCAAAGTCTTTGATAAATTTCCTGTAATATCCGACTACTCCTAAGTATGATTTTATCTGCTTGGGTGTCACAGGAATTGAGAATTTTTCGATTGCTTTGAGTTTTTGTGGATTTGGTTTTATACCATTTGTGGTTACAATGTGACTTAAGAATTCGGTTTCTTTCTTCAGAAATTCTGATTTATCAAATTGAACCTTTAAGTTTACTTCTCTTAATTTTTTGAATATCAATTTTATGGAATCCAAATGTTCTTCTAGACTAGTTGAAAAAATTATTATATCGTCTAGGTATACTAGGCATATTTTGTTAATAAATTCCTCTAGGACTGTGTTCATTAGTCTGTGGAACTGATGAGGTCTCATCGAGGATAATGAAATACAAACGTCCTTACTGGTCGGTGTCCAAATCAAGAAGAGAGTTTATTTTCACTGAGCTTGTTACATCAGCCTAATGACTAAAGACTTAACAATATTTCTACATAATGTTTGGTTTACAATCTGATAGAGGTCACTATATTACTTATTGTATTGATTTGACTTAAAGCTAGAGACTTAATTTAATTCCCTGTGTAAATTTTATTTACAATCTAATAGAGGTCACTACAAGTCTCTGAAATGTGGCGAGTGCATTTTTTAATCCAAAAGGCATACGTAAAAATTCGTAGAGTCCTTGATTGGTGAAGAATGCAGTTTTATATCGGTCTTCTGTATCAATCTCTATCTGACGGAAGCCTTTCACCAAATCTAATGTAGTAAAGTATTGACAGTTTTCCTAGTATGTCTTCTACGTTAGGGATTGGGAATTTATCTTCCACTGTTAATTCATTAATTTTTCGATAGTCGATCACTATACGCTACTGGCTTTTACCTGAGGCGTCCGGTTTCTTGGGTACTACCCAAATTGGACTTGAGTATGGTGATTGGCTTTTCTGAATTATTCTCTATTGTAGCATTTCTTGTATTTCTTCGCTTACTTCGTTTTTATGAATCTCTGGATATCTATATGTTTTTGTGTAGATGGGTTTTTCGGATGTTAACTTTAACTTATGCTTAATCGCACGTGTGAACGTTAAGTCATCTCCCTCGTGAAAGAAGACGTCTTGTAGAGGTTTTAAAACATGCCGCAGACAATTTCTTTCTTCGCTATTCAGATTTTGTGTTCTGAGTAAGTTTTTAACATCATCTTTATTATTTAACAAATAGAGTTCGTGCATTGGTTCCTGAATTTTCTTAGAAAATTTATATTCTTCATAATGGCTTTCTTCATTTTCATTGAAGAAGAAGAGAATAGTTTTATTATTTATTTTTAAAGTTCGTGTTTCATAATATATTTTGAATTTATTTTCCATTAGTAAATCCTTTTATTATGGAATTTAATTAATGGAATTTTTGGTTCATTTATTTTTGGAACTTGCACGTATTGTTGGACTTTTATATCGTTATTTACAGTTTTTATTGTGATTTTTTCGTCTAAATCGTGTATATATTTGGGCTGGCATATACCGGGATTGATAAGTGAGTTGGTAGTATCTGTATCAATAAGTAGCCGTATATGTCCTAATCTTGTTTTTATCTTCACATATGGTAGTTTGTGTCCGAGGCCTGTGAACGAAAATTTTCTCCTTTTGGTTCTTGGGATTTGTTATTTTTGTGTAAATTATTTTCGGGTCTATATGTCTGTCGAGTTTGCATTGTTTGGTCTCGATCATAATAGTTATTGTGGGGATTGGGGTTTTGAGAATTCCTTACAGCGTTTCTTCTGCACTGTTCGGAGTCTCTATTGGAATAGTTCATATAATTAGTACTTGGGGCTTGATAATAAGAATCTCCAACACAGGTCTGTAATTGTTGTCTCTGACTTGCCCGTTAATTCTTTGAGGATTATTGAATGATTGGTTTTGGAATCGGGAATTATTGGGTCTGTGGTTTTGTGTGAAGTTTGGAGCGGGATTACTTTGTCGGATATTCCGTTGCGTAAAGTTTTGTCTAGAGTTGTTGTCTCCTAGAAGACCTGCTGTACTTAAAACCTGTAAGCAGTCTTCCAATGTTTGTGGGTCTCTTGAGTACAGGATAGTTCTTCCTGGCTCACGGAAATTAAATTTAAATGTGCTATGGGCTGTAATTATGTTTCGAGGAATTTCGTTTAGGTTATTTTCTTGTCTACATTTGCAGTTTAGTTCGCATAGTTTGTCTGTAATAGTATTGCAGAAGTTTAGTGTGAATTGTCCATATTTAGTGTCTCGTAACTCATCGTAAAGTTGTCTAATTGTTTTTAGGCTTGAAAATTGATTAATTAAAATCTGTTTAATTTCTCGCTATGTGGTGAGGTGATTGTGAGCTTCTAAAACTCTTCTTGCTCTACCCACTAATTTTGATTTAATTAAATTGAGCATTATTTGGTGAGAAGCAACATTGTATCGTTCCAGGGATTGTATTAAATCATCTATGTTTTGTATAAATATGCTTAAACTGTGAAGATTACCGTCGTACTCACTAATGTATTTTAAATGGTCCAGCGTTGACAAGTTGATCTAAAGTTCCATATTGTTGATTTGAATTGGAATTTCGTCCTCAATATAGTGGTCTCCTTGCGTCATGTATCTGTTGAGTTCTCATGTGAGTTATTATGAAACTCTTATTTACTACCGCTCCGGATAATATTAATCTCTGTTTTGTTTTGATCACTTTAGGATCCACTGTTCAGATTATGGTTCTGCAGGAATAAAAGACTCTTTCTTAAATGTGAAATTGTGCAGTTTCTATGGGAGGTGGTAGAAGGAGTTGGGAGCTTTAGTGATTTTTTCAGAAATAACTATGAATATTATAAAATTGATATCTCTTAAATTTCAGACTAGTAACATTAATACTAACCTTGTCATCTTAAGAAGAGATAGTTTCCGCCATTCGGCCAATGGCGGGAAGGAAAGCTCCAGGTATAGACGGACTACCAACCCAACTCCTTAAAGCGGACCCGGATGTAACAGCCGATATACTCCTCCCACTCTTCACTAAGGTGTGGAATGAAGGAAGATATCCGACTGAATGGAAGGAGGGCGTCATTGTGAAAATTCCGAAGAAGGGCGACCTTCGAGATTGTGGCAACTGGCGTGGTATACCTATGTCTACTTACTGCCGTATCAAAAATTATGGCTAAGGTAATTCTCAATAGGATTAGTGATGTCGTCGAGAACACTCTCGAAGTTTACCAGGCTGGATTCCGTAAAGGGTCGCCTTGTACCGACCACACAAATCAATTAATCAATCAAATTCCTGTTAGGACCCCCTATAGGGGCATAGGACAGAAACAACTCTCTTCCACAAGGCGCGATCCTGAGCATCGGCCTTAAGCTGTTGCCAGGACTTGTTTATTCCTCTGGCCTCTTGCTCAACTGCTCGCTTCCATGTGTTACATGGTCGACCAACCCGACGTCTTCATTGAGGATTATAATCCAGAGCCTGTTTTGCGATATTTTGCTCTGGTTTCCTCAAAGTATGATCGATCCACTGCCACTTCCGCCGTTGAATCTCAATACCTATTTTAGTCTGGCCAGTTGTACTTCAAAGTTCGTCGTTGGAGATCACTTCTGGCCAGAATATTCCTAAAATGCGCCGGAGGCATTGGTTTACGAAAGTCTCTAGTTTCTTGGTAAGTCGAACGGTCACTTTCCACGTAGTACAACCTTACAACAACACAGATTTGACGCATGCGTCAAAAACTCGCAGCTTCGTGCGAAGGGAGATCTCTCTTAACCTCCAGAAAGGGGAAAGGATACCGAAGGCCTGACGAGCTTTATTTAGCCGAGCCTCAACATCCTTTTCGGCTCCGCCGTCCATGCTGACAATGCTTCCAAGATAGCAAAAATCTTGCACCTCTTCCACATCCTGTCCGTTAAGAACAATCGGTGTGCTTGCGTTCGAACCCATGTGCATGTACTTGGTTTTACGCATATTTATTTTCAGTCCCGCCTCTTTGCATTTAGAATGCAACGAGCGAACATTTGAAGTCCGAACGGTTATGTGCAAGCAAACACACATCATCAGCATAATCAAGGTGACTTAAGATGTTAAATAGTCTCCTTTGAAGACCCTTACCTTCCTCACCTTCCAGTGCAGCTTTCAACATGTCATTTATTACCACCAGAAACAGGGCTGGTGATAATATGCAGCCTTGTCTGACACCCGTTCGCACAGGGAAGCTCTCGGACAGCTCTCCTCTATGCAAGACGCGACACCTTGCATCTTCGTAAGATTCTTTAATCATAGCTATGACCTTATCTGGAATACCTCTCCTACGCAAAGCATTCCATATGTAATCTCGCTTACCGCTGTCGAAAGCCTTCTCGAAGTCTACAAACATGAGATGTAGTGGCGAACCCATTTCGGCTGAAAAGGATGTTGAGGCTCGGCTAAATAAAGCTCGTCAGGCCTTCGGTATTCTTTCCATTTTCTGGAGGTTAAGAGAGATTTCCCTTCGCACGAAGCTACGAGTTTTTGACGCATGCGTCAAATCCGTGTTGTTATATGGTTGTACTACGTGGAAAGTGACCGTTCGACTTACCAAGAAACTGCAGACTTTCGTAAACCAATGCCTCCGGCGCATTTTACGAATATTCTGGCCAGAAGTAATCTCCAACGACGAACTTTGGAGTACAACCCGCCAGACTAAAATAGGTATTGAGATTCAACGGCGGAAGTGGCAGTGGATCGGTCATACTTTGAGGAAACCAGAGCGAAACATCGCAAAACAGGCTCTGGATTATAACCCTCAAGGAAGACGTCGGGTTGGTCGACCATGTAACACATGGAAGCGAGCAGTTGAGCAGGAGGCCAGAGGAATAAACAAGTCCTGGCAACAGCTTAAGGTCATGCTCAGGATCGCGCCTTGCGAGTTGTTTCTGTTCTATGCCCCTATAGGGGGTCTTAACAGGAATTTGATTGATTGATTGTCATCTTACGTCTTTCGACTGCATTAAGGATTGATCAGAACACCACTTCTTTTGAAGATCTTAAAAGTAATTATGCCTTTATGTTCGCATGTTGCAGTTTAATTTAACATGGTATGTCTAAACTGACTAAAAAATGTCAAATTAAATACAATCCTTAGTAGCTTGCGCATATTGACTCTGCAACTGAATGTTCATGGAGTATTATAAATGCTCCAACTCCAGCCAGTAATGTTCTCTCGCATAAACTTGAAGTAATGCACGGAGTCTTAAAAGTTGCGAAATTGCTTGCAGACAGCGCGGATAAATCTCTTTTTGTCATATCTTCCCAGATGAAAGAATCGAGCAATGTTCGTTCGGTTCTTAACACTTCTAGTCAGACGGATGGTAGTACGAATAGAACTTTAGATTCACCAACACTCGGAAAGAGTATCAGTAAGAAGCTGACAAGTAAGAAAAAAGACAAACATAAAAATGAGATAAACAATGTCAGATGAAGGGCAGTTCACCACCAACTTCAATAGCTGCGTAGCTTACAGATGTCGTCGATGAGGAAATTACCTGCTCTTCAGTTTCTACTGTCCTACTAAATTCTGGTAGATCTCGTGATATACTATGCACATTAAAGCCGGTAGAAAAGCCTAAAGTACTTTTTGTGTCACGGTTAGACCCTGATACTTCTGAAATGGATGTTGTTTCCAACTTCATGAATATTCTGAATCATAAAAATATTTGTATATCTTAAAACGCTATTTCATGTAAAAAATTAACTTCAGCTAATCATCGGGGTTCGCATCTGGTGTCTTCATTTAGAGTCGTGTTCCGATATCCTGTTTTGATATGGTTTTACATTCACCTTTTGGCCGACTTCAGCAGGGAATTTATTCAAACACAATTCAACACAGCATTGTTTTGACCCTAAATCAAAAAACGGAATAGCTCCATCTCAATATACTACGCCAACGTAAGTGGTGTGTGAACCAAAACCCGTCAACTTTACATCGCTGCAGCTGGTTCCTGCTTTGACGTAATTTGTCTCTCCGAAACATGGCTCTGGGTAGTTTCCATGGTGCTGAACTACTTCACTCTGATCCAACTGATGAGACTGTTTCTCGCTCTCGGTGTAAAGATGATCCCCACGCCATTTTTGGCTTTATATTCAGGACCAACGTACAGAATGACGTTTCTGCTCGGTGTACGTTCTCTCCTGATCATATCCACCTTACCTCAATGCATGTGCTCCATTTTACGGTCGATCACTGATTGCCGGTGTATGGAACGATTGACCCTAGCCCTTCCAATGTCATTCAATATTCGAAAGTTCCAAAAGCCAATCATAGTCCGTTTTTGAATGCAAAAAGTTTTTACCGTAGAGCCCGATCATATCAGAGGCGCTGTATCCGTTAGATTTTAAAGTCACGAGTGATAAGCCCATGATTCAGTGAGTGTCCATTTGCCATTGTTAGGGCAAGAAGGCCAGGCTGTGGGTGTATTCCACTGCCCCATTCCAATGTTGTATTGTACGATACCGTTGGATTACTCCAAAGAGAAATTCTCGCCGTAGCTTAAGAAAAACCTTCACCTGTTCATATCTCGATTGCACGACAATGCAGACTTGCAAAACAAGATGTAAGAAAATTTTCACTAGCTATGGAATTTGTGTGATTTTCCCCAGACACTGAGGTGTAGATTCTGATTCCACGTATCTAGAGCAAAAAAAAAAACAAGCCTACACAATTTGTACATGTATTTTTGTTCTCAAGTCTTAGTAAAAACATTATAACTAGATACTTTTCCGTTTAAGTTGTTTCATCTTTTTCTTAGGCAATTCCGGACTTACCGTAAAATTTAGTTTGTTACCGTGGTTTTTGGGTTTCTTCTTTTTCGTGACCGGCTCGTTCGTAGCATCATTTTCCGAAATCGATTCTTCTTTATAATTTAGTTTGTTACCGTGGTTTTTGGGTTTCTTCTTTTTCGTGACCGGCTCGTTCGTAGTATCATTTTCCGAAATCGATTCTTCTTCAAAGCCACTACTTTTCCGAGTCTCATTCATTCTCTTTCGGTTTTTATTCTTAACATCATCATCAACATTCGATTCGACTTTTCCTTTCTTATTTTTCTTCTTCGGCTGTTTGCTCAGTTTCTTTTCCATTGCCGCAAAATGTTCGTCATCGGACGCTCGAATACCATCTTCTTCGATTTCAACAATAACATTACCGACTGATTTGATTTTATTTTTCGGTTTTGGTTTTTCGATTACGATTTCCTCTTCGACTTCTTCCGCCGCTTCCAATTTTAAAACATAATCGTCACCGAATTGCGTAAGATCGAGCAATGCAATGCACGTTGGACGGCATCCAATATTTGTTGAAGTCACTTTAACTATTTCGCTTTTTTCAAGATCAACAGTCCATAGAGAAATTTCACCGGAACTGAGAAAAAAATAAATCAATAATAAAAAAATCATAAAATTTATGTAACTAACCTAGATGCAGTAGCCAGGACGTTATTTACGAAAGCAACACCCTTAACTCGTTGCTTATGTGCTTCATGAAGTACGGGCGTCGCGTCCGATTCAATGTCTACGATCATAACTTTACCATCTTCATGTCCGACTAAAACTTTTGTCACGTTAAGCCAGCACAGTGAAATCGGCCTCGAATCGCATTTTATCTCCTTGACAATTCCGGCAGTTTTTACGCTCCAGATTTCTAAAATACGCATTCCTGTGATCGTGAAGTGTTCTCCGTCTGGTGACCATGATATGCAATCGGGAGTTCTCATGTATTTCATGTTTGTCGTGTATGCTAGTCGTCCCTTAATCAAATTCCACGTACGAAGTGTTAAATCATTGCCGAGCGTCAGTGCTAGCTTACCGGACGGATGGCAACATATGTGCGTTACAGGCGAACCGGAATGGGCTTTTTTCCAAACGCCCTCTGTTAGCCACGATCCGATACGAATCGCACACATCTTGCCGTCGTCGCTACCGGTTAGGATATGTGAGCCGTCTGGGGAAATTGCTAAAGCGTTTACAGTTCCTTCGTGATGGATTAGAGTCTGGAATAGGAATTAAATGGAATCTAGTAGTATGTAAAGCATTGATTTCTAAGGGGTGGTGTGTTTTATTGAGAGTGTCTATAGAAGGCGGATGTGATCGCCTACTGGAAATTTTAGATCCGGATGAAGTTGGTTCAAAAATGAGGTTTATACCCAGTTTGCATAAAATCATGAACCAAGAACATCAAAGCGAGAAGCAAATACGGTGGACACAGCAGTACTGAGATGCAGCAGCAGGGTGCATGTCAAGGACTCCACACTTAAGAAGTCCTTAAGAGTGCAGATTGATGCGAGTCACAATATCAACAGAATTCAAATGAATACAAATAATGTCCAAACATTTCACCACATCAGTACTGTGCCACTGTACAGATGAATCCGACTCCGGTGCTACTCAAAGAAAGGAAGCAGCACATCACCACGGTTGCTGATACGAGCAAGAAATATAACGACAGCCTCGAAAGGATAACACAACGTACCTGTATCTCCTTTCGGGATTTCATATCGTAAATGATGATCCGGTCGTCAGCTCCTCCGGACGCCAAGTAGGTTTTGTTTAGCGCCACACATCGGACCGAGGCCGAGTGTGATCTCGTGGCGAACGACTGGGTGAGAGCAGTTTTGCCATCCTACAATAAAACCACTTTGATTAACGAATCCAATTCATGTTTGTCAGTTACAACTTACACTCTTCAGATTCTCCACTTTATAGCCCAACAGGAATTCTTCGTAGGTTCCAACAATTACTTCGACTAAATTCGCCATCGTTCCTAAGAACTCAACTGCAAAGTGCGGTTATATATTTACGTGCATGCTCGGCCGAAATGTCAATGCGATTTGGCCGTTAATCGCGCTGTCACTCTGCTATATTTAAAAAGTCGACAAGATCATAAATGATTGCGATTTTAGTGAATGACTTGAAAAATACTTTTCGAAAGTTTAAATTTATGCTTGACCTAAAATCTCTACGAAAAATTAAATCTATTGTAAAAAATAATGTAAAAACAATCTTCAATTTGAAAATTTACCGCTCAGTGCTGTCCAAACTCTACTAGAAGGGGTGCGAAATGTCATGAAAATCGAGCACAACCCTGCAAAAATGTCAAATTCCGTTACTTCACGCCATTTCGAATTGGCCGCACGCAGAGCAGCTGATATGATTTTCGCTATAAACTCGATTCGCTCGCGCCGTTGTATTGTTTGTTTCTTGATGTCAACAAAAATATTCAAAAATTAATGCTAAGTGATACGCAAAGATGAGAGTCTCCGTTTTATTTTTAGTTTTACTGCCGAGCCTTGTTCTTGCCGCGAAAAATGATTATAAAGGTGAGTATTTCTGTGATTTCAATTTTCCCATTAACCTTAAAGAGGCTGTGGTTTAACCGGCTTCGCGTCTTTTCGTAGATCGTCCTGTGCTGAATTAAAATTTTGGCGTTCTTTTGCGGAAAGCGTGTTTATTAGTCAAGCTTGGCTAATGAATAGTTTTCATTAACGAGTAGAGCGAGAATGGCCGTGATTTAATAAGATGCTTCCTAATCTAAAATTTTATTTCAGGTGAAGTATCTTGACAAGGTTTTAACCCTAGACGGGGACCGAATTGTAGTCCATCCTGTTGAGCAAGCCAATCTTCTCGCAGCGAGTTTCGCACAAACCAGTCTCCCCCGCCTGTAACACCATCTGGATTTCGTCTACCTGAGATTCATTTTCGCACACGACTTATATCCAGAATTCTTCGTGAGCTCAATGTTCAGAAATCTGCAGGTCCCGATGGTATTACCCTCTTAGTCCTAAAAAATTGTTTTGCGTCCCTGGCTAAGCCGCTGCGCGATTTATTCCATCTCTCTTACTCTTCTGGACACTTTCCGCGCACGTGGAAAATGGCGAATGTTCAACCGATTCCCAAGAAAGGTAACAAAGCGTTGCCCGCCAACTATCGCCCCATCGCCATTACTTCCGTTCTGTCGAAAGTGATGGAAACGGCTGTGAATCGCAAAATAGTCCACTATCTTGAAGATAACAAACTTATCAATGATCGCCAATACGGATTCCGTTCCGGACGATCTACAGACGACCTCTTGGTTTATCTGACTGACCGTTGAAACGCTTGCATTCATAAATTTGGCGAAGGTCAAGTTCTGGCGCTTGACATCGGTAAAGCGTTTGACAGAGTTTGGCACAATTGTCTCCTAGTGAAGCTCAAAGCAGTCGGCTTTAATAATAACCTCGTAAAATGGATCGAGAGTTTCTTACATGAACGCACCATACAAGTCGTATTGGATGGCGTGGCATCTTCTCCCTTTCCCATAGATTCCGGAGTCCCCAAGGATCTGTTTTATCACCTACACTCTTTCTTATTTTTATCAATGACCTTCTGTCGTCAACGCTCAATCCGATACATTGCTTTGCAGATGACAGTACTCTGGATAACATTTATGAATTCGACTCGATTACTAACGCTCACCGTGTCCCGGTAGCATCTAAACGTGCCGAACTCAACGCTTCAAAAACACAGGCCTGCCATCTTTCCCCTAAACGTGATGTCCCGGCGTCGGTTTCTAATGTAACCTTCGGTGGTGTCCTAATAAACTCTTCCGAATGCTTCTCACTCCTTGGCATCAAAATAAATAACCACCTTAATTGAAACCAGCACATACTTGACGTAGCACTTGACGCTTCCAAACGCCTAGGAGTTCTCCGAAGATGTAAAAATATTTTACTCCCAGTGACCTAGCAAATATCTATAAGGCTTACATTAGGCCACGCCTCGAGTACAATTCTCATTTATGGGCTGGGGCACCCAAAACGCAACTTGCGATGCTCGACCGTGTCCAGAGACAGGCGTTCCGACTTATTGCAGATGAAGCCAACACGGTTTCAATAGACTTCTTTGAGCATCGCAGAAATGTTATTGTACTAAGCATTTACTACCGCTACTTTCATGGTAAATGCAGTGAGGAACTTGCTAAACTTATTCCTCCTCTGTACTTATTTCCTAGAAACACACGCCTATCATCAAGCGCACACGAGTTAACTGTTAAGCTTCCAACTTCCTGCACAGTGAAATATAGGCAGTCATTCATACCCCGAACTTCTAAGCTCTGGAATGCATTGCCTAAAGATGTATTCCCATTGTCATACGACCTTCGACGTTTCAAACTCAACGTCCACCGGCATTTTAGGCCCTCTTTTAATCCCGACTAACCTTAACTCCTTTTTTCCCTTACCGACATGACTGTGTAATTTACATTAAAGGGTGACCTCCTAAGTTGTGTTCGGCTACTTAAAAAAAAAACAAATGGTTGTGTTCTCTTGGTAGACTTTTTTTTTTTACGGCCGTCGAAAATAACTTTAGGGGTCACCCTTTAATGCGCGATGCACAGTTAAGTCGACATGGGTCAGGAAAATTAGTATAAAAACACAACGTGAACGTTGTTCTTAAATTGTTGGAGGATGTATTCCGTTGAAAAGAGATTGCCTGGTAATGAATTCGAAAACACTATCGTCCGAGGGATGAAGGACTGCCTAAATTTCACTGTTCTCCACGGCAAGGGCTTTACAGTGTACTCGTGTGAGCGTGCAGCATGGCGAGTATTTCGGGGGGCATTGAATATAAGTGGTATAAGGACTTTTAGTTCCTTGCTGCATTTACCATGGAAGTATCTATAGTAAATGCAGAGCACTCCAATATTTCGACGACGCTCGAGAGAGTCAATTGAAGTTGATATAGCCTCATCTTCAATTAATCGGAATGCATGTTTCTGGATACGGTCAAGAAGAGCCAGATGTAATTTTAAGGCCCCAGCCCAAACATGCGAGTTGTACTCAAGACGTGGTCAGATATAAGCCTTATAGACGGTAGCTAGTTCGGAGGCAGATAAGTATTTTTTACACTTCCGCAGAATACCTAGGCGTTTCGAAGCATCAAGAGCGACTTTGTAAATGTGTTGGCTAGGCAATTGTTAAATTTTACGCCTAGTAATGTGAAGTCTGCAGAAGGTGGAATCTGTACGCTATTTAAGGACATATTAGTGACCGACGTCGGAACGCTATGTTTAACAGATGACAGGACTGCGTTTTTAAGGCATTAAACTCTACTCTGTTTTTCCTGCCCCATCCCAGGATTAAACTGAGGTCAGAGTTCAGTGATTGTATCGACTCATTACGACAAGAGGCCACCGATTTCTGACGTGCGTCCGCGGGAGAGTCGAATTGGTAGATATTATCTGAAGTGCTGTCATCTGCGAAACAGTGAATAGGAGTGAGAGCAGACGACAGAAGGTCGTTTATGAAGACTAAAAAGAGAGTGGGAGATAAAACTGAGCCATCAGGACGCCGGAATCAATAGAAAACAGTGCAGAATTTACTCCGTCTAGTGCGACTCGAGAGGAAACTCTCAATCCATTGAAGAAACGATGTGTTAAAACCAAAATCCTTTAGCTTGGCTAAGAGGCATTTGCGCCAAACTCTCTCAAACGCTTTGGCGATGTCAAGAGCAAGAACTTGACCTTCACCAAATTTGTGGATGCAGGCATTCCAACGCTCGGTAAGATAGATCAGGAGATCGCCTGTAGAACGACCCCAGCGAAACCTATATTGGCGATCATGAATAAGATTTTTATCCACAAGAAAGTTGACTATCCTGCGATTGACAGCAGTTTCCATTACCTTTCAAAGTACTGAGGTAATGGCTATGGGGAGGCAATATTGAGTCCTTTGAGGTGCTGAGGGGATACGGGAAAAGTTTCATTTTACGAAGTATTCGCGTGCTTCTTGATAAAACCCATGAATTCTCGGGAAGTCGTGTCATTAAAACAGCACCCACAGCATTCTTCTGTTTCAGAAATATTAGATTAGATTTCACGGTGGGGTAGGTTTGGTTTCATCTATCATCGGGGACATTGATGGCCTATTGTGATGTCCCTCATCGAGTCCAGTACTATTGATAAAGCTCAGGATATCATCACGTAGAGGAATGGGCAAAAGTTTACTTGTTTTCATGAATCATTGACCGACATGATGGAGTCTTTTGTTTACCAGTAGCTCGCATTCACAGAGAACTTGCTCTGGTGTTTCATCCTCATTGCACATTCTCCATAGACTTCTCTGAGAGTCCAATTCTATGAAGATGTTTCTTTTTTTATAGCACCAATCTGAACTTCGGGGTCACCCTTTAATACAGTAGCGTGCAGTCCAGTCGGCTTAGGAAGGGATAAAAAAAATGAAAATAAAACAAACAGTTAATTGAGTAAGGGCGGACAGGGTAAAAGAAATCGGTGGATGTTGCTTTTAAATTCCATAATTCTATAATCTCTAGGAAAAGCTTTCGCGGGTAGTGCACTCCACGTTTTGCTTGTTCGAGGTAGAAACGACTGCCTAAATTTCACTGCACGTGATTTGGGTAGATCGACCGTTTACTCACGTTCAGCAGCACGGGTGTTACGCGGAAATAATTATAAAGGAGGGATAAGACGGCTAATTTCACGACTACAACGGCCATGGAAATATCTGTAGTAGATGGTGAGCACTCCGACATTTCTGCAATGCTAATCGAGCTAATGGATGCTGTTTTGGCAGATGAGTTTTGGATGCTCCAAACCAGATATCCGAATTATACTCGAGTCGGGGCGTGATTTGTTACATGTAAGATGGTTGCAAGATCAGATTGTGTAAAATATTTCTTGCGCCTTCCGAGAAAGCCTAAGCATATTGTGGGATGGCAAAAATCTGGTCTTTTTTAATCGTAGTGATCAACTGCGATTGCTCTTTTTCAATATCCTTGAAAATAGCAGCTCTTCCTAATAGCAGCGATTTTTTTCACCCATCTGCTGAATGATATCTGTGTATTCACAGTGCTCAGTGATATCTGCTAACTACTCACATGCTAAGGAGGATAAATAATATGGAGAGACTATGAGCTTGCTCTGTCTTGTAAGAAAATGGGACTGAAAGTATTTCCCTCCCTTGCTGGCGATATGCTTGAAATTTTTCGAAACAATCGTTTCGCTATCCTTGTCTGGCGTACTTAAGCCTATTGCAACTAACTCTGTTCTGCGTTAAATTGTCCGTAGATAAAGTTCTTAGCTTAGACACGAACAAAAACTAATAAAAATTAAAAAAAGTAAAGATTTCTGAAATAAAACAGCAAACTCCATTGTACTGAAAATTACTGTAGTGCTGACTGAATATTAGCAACCAAGAAAGAATACAAACTATGGCATTTTTATACTCTAGATGAAATCTGAGAGAATATTGTGTTTGCCTTACCGTTTGTAACGCTAAGAAATAATGCTCGCACAGAGCCGCCAAGGGTACAGAAATATTTGTTGTCGCTCAAAAACTTCGATTCCGAGTTGCTGTCTGTCCGTCTGTCTGTCTGTCCGTCTGTCTACAGCATAACTCTCGAACGCTTTGAGCTATCGTGCTGAAATTTGTTGTGTGTCATTTTTAGCAAAAAAGAAACTTTAAGTTCGTGAATGGGCCACATCCCCCCACTCCTTCTACCCCCTCCCATACAAATTTCACGAAATTCCGAAATTTTCAGAAATTGATTTTTCTTTGAAACTATTTAAGTTATCGATTTGAAATTTAGGTCAAAGTATTATGATATAGATGTCATTAATATGACTGAATATTGATCCGATCCCGTTACTCCTTCTACCCCCTCCCATACAAATGCATAATTTTGAAAAATGCAGTTGTTCGATTTTCATTGAAACTAGCAAAGTTATAAAAACGAAGTTTTGCCAAAATTAATTTTAATATAATTCCAATCAGAATTAAAAAAATTATCAACTTCACCTCACTCCTTCTACCCCCTCCCATACAAATTTCACGAAATTTTGAAATTTAAATTAAATTATTTTTCTTCGAAACTGTTAAAGCTATCAACTTGATATTTTGCACAAGGTATAAAAATAGAAATATCAATAACGAGAAAAAAATGTGTTTTGATCCATACACTCCTTCTAGCCCCTCCCATACAAATATATAATTTTTGTTAATTGCATTATATTGATTTCCATTAAAACTAGAAAAAGTATAAACTTAAAATTCTGCCAGAATTTGTTTTTTAATAATTGCAATAAATGCTAAAAAAATTATCAGCTCCGCTTCACTCCTTGTACCCTCTCCCAAATATCTATTATAAATTCAAGAAAAGCATTTCTCCTTCGAATATATATTAGAACTATCGAATTTGAAATCGAATCAAAGCGTGGGGATAAGGATGATGATAAGCAGTTTCAAAATCATCTGAAACGTTCCACTTCCTCTGCCACCTCCCATACAAATGCCTCAATTTCTGGAAAACTATGTCCAATTGAAAATAATGAAAGCTACAAACCTTAAACTCAGCACGAAATATTTTGCATACCACATTAGGTGTCATATCCAAAAATTACAAACCTCCCTCCTCTGCTTCTACCACCTCCCATACAAAAGTCACTGTTAATTATTTAAAAGAATTGGAGGTGACATATTTTCCGGTACATTGAACTTTTTCTCATTTCATCTAGAGTATCATATGATTGGGCTTTACGCCCAATCATAATTCTTTTATGTTTTTGTAAAATTTTGAAGCCAAGTTAACATTGGACACAATTTTCGAAAATTTCTGAATCAAAAAGTAAGTATCAGGCTATCCACATTATATATCCTCCTTGCTCACCGCTTACTGATATCGATATCTGCATACTGCTCAGTGATATCTGCACTGCACGTGGTCAATGCTTGTGAATGAACAGGCGACTTAACGAGCCTCGAGTATATCGGTGGTTTTTTTTACGGTGACCGAAACAACTTAGGGGATAACCTTTTAATATGTAATGCATAGTTAGATCGACATGGAGTAAAGGAAACAAATGGAAATAGGGAAGTTAGAAAAGCAGTAAGTCTGAAATGGCGGTGGATGTTGTCCTTGAATTGCTTTGGACTGTATTTCGCTGGAAACAGACCGCCCGGTAATGCATTCCACATCATTGATGTTCGAAGGATGAAGGACTGTCTAAATTACACTGTTCTCTACGGCAGGTGCTTCACGATCTTGGCGAGTATTATGTGTGGTGTGTAGAAATGGGGGTGGCATTAGATCTCTTAATTTTATTATTTATTTAGGGGAACACGTTAGAGCACCGCGGCTTTTTTGTGCGCTTATTGCCCCTTTACCCTACCATAACTCGATAGCTTTGGCTAATCTAAGTATGTTTAAGGGAGCCATATTGGCTAGTTCATAAGTTGTAAGGAAACCTTTTCCTAGAAGATTTAATATTTTCCTTGCTACTACCTTGCAGTGACATAGGACATATTCTGTCGTTTCTGAGTCTTTGGCAGATGTCGGTTTCAGCTAGACCCATATTTTTGAGGTGGTGGTTTACTCCACTGTGCCCCGCCAATAGGCCGATTAGAGTACTAATATCACTCTTGCTTGAATTTTAGAATATCCTCCACTTTGTATTTTTGTGATAGGATAAATTTCTTTGAGATTGATAGATCCTAAAGTCTGTTCCATTAGATTCTATGCTCTTGTTCAACTCACTTTCTAAGTATAAGATTGAAGTATCCTTTTGGTTTTCCGCAGAATGGCTCTGGTCCAATAAAATTCGTTTCTGCGCCATTTTTTGCGAGGTGTTCGGCCTCTTCATTTCTTTCAATCCCCACCTGTCCTGGGACCAACATTAATGTTACTTTGTTCCTTTTTCCCAGGACGATTAGGTTTTGAAGGCAGTCCCAAACAAACCCCGATCCGTGGTTGTTGGATGCTAGGGCCTTGAGAACTGCCTGACTATCCGATAAGATATAAATGTTCTTATTGCGATGAGCTCTCCTAATATTCTCTTGGATACATAGCTCCATTGCAATAAATTCGGCTTAGAAGATTTTGGCTTCCTTGCCAAGAGGTTTTGAAACCGAGAAGTTGGGACCTATGACTCCGGCTGCAGTCCCCTCCGAGGTGCGAGAGCCATCTGTGTACCAGATGATTGATCCCTCTTCCATTTCAGGTAGCATGGATTGCCATTCTTTGCGTTCTATGATTATTACTTTGAATGGGGTTTCAAAGTTGAATTTTGTCGGCATAGTGTCTGAAAGTGTTGAGGTTAGAACCACAATTCTAGGATTTTTTAAAATTCGGAGGTGACCTCTGAAATCTCCTGATTTGTATTTGTTATCCCTCTGTATGCGTAATATCCCTTTGATAGCCTCCTTTTTTTTGGAGATATATCGGAGGGATGTTTAGTAATATTTCCATTGCCGCAGTAGGGCAGGTTTTCATTGCACGTGTGATACAAAGAGTCTTACTTGGGTTGATGTTCAAGTTTTTAGACTGATACCAGTTCATTATCACTTTCAGGGCAGTTGCTACTGGTGATAAAAAATTATTCGCAATAAAATGGGGAAACGGTGTAAAAGTGAAACAGTTCCACTTTAAGAAGGCCTAGATACTCAGTAGATGGTTTCTGTTCGCTTTCTATCATTCAGTCCCCCATAACATCTGCAAATATTTCTGAGTAAGCAGCCAGCACAACTGAGCAATATACCAGCTTCTCCACTCGCTACGGTCGTTCTCACTCCCCTTCCCCAACCTTCCCAATCCCATTCCTTCCCTCCATGACTGTGTTTGTGCATTGCACATAAAGGTCGAAATTGCCTATAACACAGGTCATTCTGTAAAAAAAAAAAAGGTTGTAACCATTCTGACAAAGTTACATCATATTTGCTTATAATGATAATAACAAGGTCATCGGCATATCCTATTACCTCATTGCCTTGTTCTGTTAGACGGTGTAGGCGCTCATCTACTACGATTGGACAAAGAAGTGGAGATAACGCTCCTCCCTGGGGACAGCCCCTATATGCAGTCAATAGATCAGGGGTTGTCAATCGGCTCCTTAGCATGACCTGCATCCATTTTATCGTGGCCGATTCAAGTCCTTTTTTCCCAGCTGCCACTATTATGGCGTCATGTGGAGTATTGTCGAATCCTCCTTCAATATTTAGGAATGCGCAAAGGGCAATTTCTTTGTAGTCTTTAGACTTTTCTATTTGTCTAACTAGACCTTAAAGGGCTGACTTTGCTGATTTGCATTTCTGGTAGGCATATTGATTCTTATTAAGACATACTTGGTTAGGTGCTGTTTTTATGTAAAGGTCTACTACTTTCTCCATCGTATTTACGAAGAAGGAGGTGAGAATTATAGGGCGATATGACTTAGGCTGATCAATTGGACAGTTTCCAGCCTTTGGTACGAAGACCATCCTCGCTGTCCTCCAAATAATTGGGATGTATCCCCATGTAAAACTTGCTTTAAAGATCTTTATCATTATTGGCATTATGATCTCTAACCCTTTCTACAGTAAGGCAGGGAAGAATTTGTCAACTCCGGCTGATTTGTAGGGCTTAAACGTGTTTGCCCATCTTATCTTTTCTGGCGTAAAGATTCTACCAGCAATACTATTGCTGAATGGAGTTTGACGATACGTCTTTTCCTTTTCTTCTAAATCTTCATTATTGTTAATTATTTTGCAGCCTGGAAAGTGTGTTGCCAATAACACTTCAAGTGTTTCCATACTGTTTTTTGTTAAGGATCCATCTGATCGCTCTAAAAGTTGATTTTAGTCAGACCCCTCCTGTTGTTGGAATTTTCACCAGGACCGCTACTAAATCTGTTCTGATGAAAAGTGGCATATTTAGATTATTAATTTTAGATGATACAAGAACTGCAGCTCTTGGCCTGTCGCTATCATAAATCAACTTAGCCATGTTTTGAGGAATTCCAATAATTTTACCCTTCGCGGCTCTTGGTTCTTGTAGGAGGGCAACATGGGATTCCCCCTTTGCGAGTCTCAACGTCAATACGTCTATGGCCGCTGCTGCACGATGGAAATTCGCCTGAATAACTTTTAAGTTATTTAGGTTTTTGGCCATCTTCGGTAGGTTACGGCTTGCCGCTTCTAACCTCCTTGGCTTTAGGGCGTAGAGTCACACTCGAGAACTTGAAGCAGACTCGGTGCCCCTTTTGTTTAAGCTTTTCTATTGATTGGCTATCGATGGAAAAGGTTATTATTGTGTTAGTGCCCGTTTTGCTCCTGCTGAGGTCTTTCTAATTCGAGGCACACAAACCAGCATTTTGAGCATCGATGAGCGTGGTAATATCCTCTGACGAGTCTTCTTCGTGAGGGAAATATCCCGTGATTATTTCTAATCGTGGAGTATTTTCCTCCCGGACAGCCTTGATGTTGATGGAGTCTTCCGGATTGATGCTCTCAGCTGTTCGTTTCAGCCAAGATGCAGCTTGCTCATCCAGGCAAATAAGTAGCATCCACCCTGGCTTGAGGCTAAGTCCACCAAATTGTGGATTTGTACCCTTTTTGGCCGCTTCTGGGATTTCGGCCAGGATGGATTTTTTGATACTAGCTAGCTGCTCCGGAGTCAGGATCTTGAGCGGATGCTCGGTATGTGTGGTACCTAAGCTTATTCCTCTGACCGTGTCTCTGTAGCTAGTGCCCGATGTGCAGGTCTATTCGTGACGCTTTTGTTTAAGGTCTTGTGCCTCTTATTCCCTCATTCCTGGAAGAAGGCGGTGTTGTTGATGAGGTTCTACCTCTTTTTATCGCCTTTTTCTATGCTGGTGCTAGGGTATCTTGCATTGGGATGCAGGCAAGATCGTATGCCCCGTTCGTGGTTTTGCCGTGGTTATGATGGTACATGTACCGTCTCCTAGCGGCACCGCTTAACCTATTTTTGTTTTTCTTTAGACTCAATTGCTTCAGTTCTGCTTATAGCAGTTGTTCGTCCATCTGAGGCTTTCTGGCGGTTTTACTATCCGCTCTAAGGGCGGTCTATTGAGCCTTTTAGTGACCGAAGGATTAGCCTCTACAGTCACTTCAAATGTGGTTTTTGGAGGGGCGCTTGTTTCGCTTACCATCTCTTTTGCGGTATTAGCCGCTGTTTGTGATGCCTTGGAGGAAGCATCAGCCCCTTGTTTATTTTTACTGTTATTCATATGAATCCTGCGAATAGCGCGAGAAAGTAGAGTCACCCCTGGCAGAGCTCCGCATTACCAGGGGAAGGGTGATTAAAACTGGAGGGCACCTGGTATCCAGAGTTCGCATATTAAGGGTTAGTTACCCACTAACCATTTATCCATTGGCATATGCTGTTCTACCGTAGATTAGGGGATTTTTATATACGAGGTTTATTCCCCTAGCGTCGTACTTTATAATGGTCACCATATAGGTAGTACGTACACTTGCGAATCACAATAGGGACAAACATGAAAAGTCCAGATTTCAAAAGGATCCATGCTGTGATAGGATACGGAACCGACAGCTAGCTGAACGATTTCAATCCCCCTATCACATCCGCCAAAGACCATAGATGGGATACGGAGCCGACAGTAAGCTGTTCGGTTTATTCCCCCTATCTGTAGATCTTTTAGCATTACCCAGTATTCTTAGTCACGAGGACGCGATCTACCCAACAGATCTCTTAGTTCTTTACTACATTTACCATGGAAATATTGTTATATGGACGAAAGCAAAAAAGTTGCTTATTATGGATGGAAGCAACAAATTTGCATATCATGGATAGGAGCAACAAAATTGCAAGTAGACGACGGATTGTTATCGTCCTTATATGATAAGAATTCTCCAATTATGCTGAATATTGTGCCACGATTTGATTTGAATGAGTCGCAGAATATGTATTATTGTAATTCAATATCTATGAATAAGAAAAAGTCCTTCTAGTTTAGGAATATATTAAAATAGCTTTTTGTTTGCGTTAGCATTTGTAAACCTTTAGAAAGAGAAGAACATAGTTCGCACATTCTTAACTTTTACAATTTAATAATTGAAAATATGTGTAAAATATAAATTTTCTGGGCATAACAAGTGCGACTGATTTGGTGAATGCAGTTGCGGCTCGTGATATATTGAGCAGCTGAGGCATTCAACGTAGAAGCTAACAACTTAATCAATAGGCTTTGGTGGACGGTTGGTTGTGTTTTTCAAAAAAATAACTTTGACATAGTTCTGGAATTCTTATTAGACATATACGAACATCGTTTAAAAGAACGCAATTTTTTTACCTTTTGGATATCTATCTATCTCTGAATTTAAGGCAGGATTGGATGCAAATTTTAGTCTTAAGTAGTGAAGCGCGCAAGGGGTTGCTGGATTTCAAGTAAAGAAATAAAACCAGCAGTTTATTAGTTCACCGCAGAACTTTATTTAACTCAACTAATTTTAATTTGCGTTACTCTCAAAACTTCTTTACAAATTATCGCTTCTGAACCTTTCGCTTCCGACTCTCTACACGACTGACTTGTCGACTTCAAACCAGACTGAATGTTCACCAAAAACGCTCGCCTATTTATACTGCTTTCTATTCGTTCGCCATTTCGTTCATCATCGACCTTCTTCGCTCTTTCAGCCACTGTCGAACCCTGTCGGCTACAATCAGCCTTCTCCGTTATTTCGTCCATTGCTGGGACTCGTCGTCCTTCTTCGTTATTTCGACCATTGCAGGTACCTGTCGGCCATCTCCGTTCAACTGAATCATTGTCGTGTAAATCGTTGTTCATTTCTTCTATAAAGCATTTCATCGTTTCTCGTTCATGGGAGCTCATTCGTGTGGCTGTTATTGCTTTCTATCAAGTATTTCGTCGTTACCCGAGTCTGTCCTATTGTAGTCGTTCGCCACCGGTCGTCTCCAATACCGTTGCCATTTAGTGAGAGCGTTCATGATTTCGAATTCGTGCCTGCATGTAGTTGATGTTCTTTCTTTGGTAATTCGATTACCGCGCGTACATTTGAAGACCTTGACATTCCGATTGAGTCGCATAGCGTTCTTTGCGGTGTTTGTACGCGCGCATAGGTTTGATGGTGCATTAGATCCATGGAATGTGGATGTCAAACTGATAGTATATATGCTGATTTCAAAAAAGCATTCGATACATAACTTCTATGAATGACTTCTATCTTCATGCTTATCTTTCGAATCCATTTGCATTGACCTTTAACTAAATGCGATGATATATTTGTTAACTTTCGGCAAAAATTTCTTATTTTCATACCTTCCTTATTTGCCCAAGGCGATCTGGTGCTGTACAATAAACAACTGGAGTCATACCTATACAAAAATAATATTGAAGCACGCAAAGGGTCGCTGGATTTCAGGTAAAATAAAAAACAAGTCAGCTTTTGATTTAACCGCAAAATTTTATTGCACTCAACTAATTCGCTTTAAGCTTTTGAGACTTTCCTGCTTGCTTATCGCCTAATTATTTCGCTTAATAAAAATATCGACTGATTCGTCAATCGCTCTCAACCAGTCTCTTGCTTCTGAGTCTAAGCTATAACTACAACCGGCATGGACAACAACAACGACGATGACGACTAAACGACGATGACGATGTCGACGACTAAGCGAAAATGACGATGACGATGACTAAACGACAACGGCGATGACGATGACGATGCCTAAACCACAACGACGATGACGACTAAACGTCAACGACAAAAAAGAAATGTTTGAAGACGAGAACATACGGCGAGCAACTAGGGCTAATATGCAACAATATCATTTTTTCTTTTTCTTACAGCTATATACCTCGAACCAGGCGATTCGATTCCGTACCAACCACTAACTAAACAAATCGGATTCTTTACTAGCGACTTGAAAATCTACTGCTACCGAGGACGTGAAAAATCTTTGTCGCATATCTTTCAAACAGTTCAATTGCGGCTCGAAATCGAAAATGATGACTTCACGCAGTACGAAGGCGAAACACCGGATATTGTGACGGAGCACTACAACACGCAAAAATCGATCTTCTCCTTTAGTCTACTTTCGACGAAAAAGACTCTCCTCAAATTGAATCCATTCAATCAGACATGTATCGGTCTCGAAACCATTCAACCCTATCGACTGCGCTTGCAGCTGATGAAAGTAGACTTTTGGCGAGTCATACAGCTGGCGATTGGATCGTTCACATTTTGGTTTGCCGCGAAATTAAGCCAGAACGCCTTGTTTTACTATCTATCCGGAATATTGATGGGTATTTTCGCTTCGTTCCTGATCCTCATCTATTTGGCAAGCAAATTGGTGCCCAGGAAGCCTATGATGTACGGAGTATTAGTGGGCGGATGGACTGTAGCAATTTATTTTGGTCAAATGCTGTGGGAGAATCTTCAAACCATATTCGTCACGTATAAGACATATGTTTTCTGGTACGTTCTAATCACTGGTTTTACGAGTTTTATCGTATGCTATCGTCTTGGACCACCAAAAAATCAACGTAGTCGAGATATTATCAAATGGGGACTCCAGTTGGCTTCGTTGGTGATGATTTTTTATTCGAGTGACTATCAAGAGGCCACAGCGGCTTTTAATATTGTTGTTGTATTGTTTTATTATTTTCCACGATCGTGGATTTATATGGTTCGTTCAATTTACGTGAGGCGATTTCCCCCGAAACTGAAACTTTTAACTGATGCCGAATATCATGAGCAAGGCGTACGCGAGACGACCAAAGCACTTGATGAACTGCGCAATTATTGCGGCAGTCCGGAATGTAAACAATGGCGAATGATGACCAAATTGAAAGATCCGATCCGGTTTGCTTCATTTATGGAAGGATCATCGCATATTTTAGACGAAGAGATTCTCGACTATGAAACTTCACGTGCCGATATGACTGATTCGGACTTAAGTGAAGATAATGATGATCGGGATAATAACGATGATATTAGTGAAGATGAAGAGTATACAGGTGGTTCGGCATCGAGTAGGATTTTGAAAGTGAACGAAAAGAATAATTATTTGCGGCCCAATGGAAGCAGTTTTAGTGCATCGAGTTCGACCCCTTTGGCAAATCGTGGTTCACGTAGAAGTTATCAGAGAGATTATAGTGATGACGATTGAATTCTATCTGTTTTATGGATTGTTTCTGTTTTTTTTTTTTTTTTTGGTTAAGTTTTGCTAAAATCGAATTTGTTTGTATTTGTACTGATTTATTAGTTAAGATTTATAACGAATACAATATGGAAAAATATGTTTGATATATTTCTATTTTATGAGGAGTTAGGTGGATGAATTCTTTTTGGTTCCAGGTTGGTTTTTCCACTCCCTTGAATGTTTGTTTTTTTTCGAATTTTAAGATAAAAACAAATCAAAGTGATGTGATTTAACTTATTAGTGTAATAATTGTAAATGTTTGAGAAAACATTGGAATGGGTTCTTAAGCTTTTGGGTCTGCCCTGCCGATGAGTGCATGCTTTCTTTAAGCAGATGAAGGATAGTACGCAATTTCAATAAATTAATTAGTACTGGTACACGCAGTGAGGTGTATATTGTCACTTGCACAGCATGCACTATTTATATATTTTAGTCTAAATATCGCATGCGTAAAAGTCGTGGCTTATGTCGGTGATGTATTAAAAGTGCCTATGGTGTCGCTATATGTTTAACACTAGAGTCCATGCAATAAGGAGACACACAGTATCAGTCTGGCAGAGATGTCAGAGTCGACACCTGCGAATTCAACTTCGTGGAGTGATGAGTTCAGAGGTTTTCTTTTGCCAATTTCATCCGTCCTAGGAAAATTTGTTCTTTTAAAATTTTTGTTTGTGAATTTTTAGTTAAGTATTAAAAACTGCGCACAGTTCTTCATGTTAAGAACGTACCAAAAAAAAAGTCTTTTTCAATATACTCAAAATATCGGGCTTCTCCTTTGCCAAGCTATGGTGAAGCGCCTCTAGTGTCCCATGGAGTAACTATAGTTAACACTAAGCCGCTCATCAGTTGTTTGCCATCTTCAACTGTCTACTGTTTGCAATACAAACAAACACAGAGTCGATTACCGTTCTTACCGTTACCGGTAAACAGTTATTACCGCCTTATTATTCTGATAAAACACGATGATTTACGGAAAGGATTTAGTTCGAGAATTTTTAGAAATTCTTTAATCAGTGAGCGTTATTCAAATTCTCTGCAATTGCTGCGATTGCCAAAGTGAACTGGAAGAAGAAGAGTCCGTCGAAGAAGAAGTTGAAGACAATTTTTGTAAAGCCATTCATGGAAGTAATGATGATGAGAATGATAACGCTTTGCCAATAATTACGGCTAATATTGCTTTACATACAAATACTATATCAGATTTTAAGATGAACAGTGCATTAAGTTCAATAATTTCTAAAGTAAGATCGGTTGTAAAGATGTTTCGTCATTGACCTACTAGAAACGATGACTACTTGCAAAAACATGTACATACATATAACATATGAAGGCGTTTGGCAAAGATATTGTTTTAATATCGGATACGCGAACAAGATGAAATAGTCCATTGTTAATCTTGGAGGGATTTTTTAAACTGCGATATCAATTATCATGAAGGTGAAAAAATGTGTGGAAAATACTTGGAATTAATTCATAATTATTTAATGACAGTGCACCCAATAAGTGTTGTTTTCGAACGAGCGTTCTCCGCTGCAGGAGCACTACATCAAACAATATTTTCTTTCTTGTAATATTCAGTATTATTACCGGTAAAGCTGTATTACCGTAAAACCGGTAATGATAAAAGTTGTCCGGTAATGGAAACCCTATATCAAATGAACTCGGTAATGCTGCATTTGTTGTATTATTACAACAGAGTTGTATTGGATACAGAGAATTCTGTATGAATAACCCTTTTCTAGAGGATTACCCCATTCCTGTTGTGCCTTAACAACTAATATTTGGGGGGATTATATTGATTTACAGGTTACTCCCAGTTCACCGGAGAGAGGAGAGTGGATAGGGGGTTTGCCGTCGGGCTGTTTAGACAGCATCCAAGCGAGGGACTTTTCTTTGTTGCACGTGTGCGCAGCTACCCGAAGGCCGCCATCATCGCACCGCAACTCAAATTCATACTTACTATTTTGTATTTTACTCCTGGGGTCCAATGGCAAAAATCCCCTTTTATTCTTGGTATCTTATTTTTATTGACTTTATTGTTTCTGTATCATCTATTTTCTTTCTCAGTATAATTGTAATTCTTCAGTCAGTTTCAACTTTCAATTTTGATTCTCGATTACCTAACTCAATGACCGACTTTCTGGCCTATTGGCATATGTCGACCTTCCAAGCCATACCGGCTGTAAAACGCCCAGGCTAGCGATATTTTCTCGCATAGCGTGTACTTGTATCAGTAAGTTTGATTTGTTTACATTACAAGCCAGCGCTAAGCGCCCGGCACTAGCAGGTGTACACCAGGTGTTCTTCAGCGGCATTGACCATGAAGTCGGTGCTATGAATGAATTGCGTCGTTGCAGTATCGTGCATTATTTTGTTTGGCGCACAATCGGATTGTCTTATCCGCTATACAACACATTACGTGAAATACTTAAAAGTAACGAAATTGAAAGAGGAACTAGGTAAATAGTTGCCTACGTCCAGAAACAAGGTAAAGCTTGTAAACCGGATGATGGAAGCATTGCAAGCAGAGGGGCACAATGCCAACAGTTATGAGTTCCCCGTCGAGAAGGAGATCGAACAGCAATATTTGACCGAAAGCTCTGGAACTTTGGATACTCAGCTTATGGAATTGATTCATGTCAACAGATCAGAGAAATAAACAATAAAATGGACCAGCAAAGTCAACAGGTGAAAGAACTGATGAAAGTAACAATAGCATTTTATATCTATACATAGTAATATAATTGTAGTGTCTGTCTGTAATTTGCTTATAAATGGCTATAAGTTAGTTTTTTGAGTTATTTTAGCACTAACTAAGCATAAAAACACATTTTTGAAATTTTTGTCTGTCTGTCTGTCCGACCGCTTTTCACGCACAAACGGCTGAACCGATTGTAATGAAATTTGCACAGTTTGTTAGGTGTCCATCGGAATGAAATCTGCACTTGGTTTCATTTCACTCCCCTCACGCCTTCTACCCCCTCCCATACAAAGTGACTCATTTTCAAAATATATATTAATCAAATTTTCTTGGAAACCATAAAAGGTATTAATTTGAAATTTGGAATATATTATTTCTATTATAAATACAGTCTTTTGGTTTACAAATTATTTGAGTTTCCTCACTCCTTTCACCACCTCCCATACAAACTACACTTTTTCATGAATTATTTTACACCAAATTTCTCAGTACGTGTAACTTCCATCGAGCTAAAATGTTGTATGAAATCCTTAATTAACATTATTATTAATATCGGGAAAAAATTAACCGATTAGCTTCACTCCTTCTACCCCCTCCCATACAATGTGACACAGTTCCACGACTTCGCAAGAATGTGATTTTCTTGAAAAGTCTGAAAGTTACTGATCTGAAATTTCAAATATATCAATTGCATGATGATTATAGTTGTTTTTCAAAAAATCACCAGAAACCCCCTTCTCCTTCCACCACCTCCCATATAAACCGCACTTTTTCATGAAATACTCTAAACGAATTTTCTCAGTACATTTAAATTTCATCGAGGTGAAAATTTGGATTTAATCCTTAATTAGCATTATTAGTAATATTGGGAAAAAACTTAACCGAGTAGCTTCCCTCCTTCTTCCCCCTCCCATACAATAAGACACATTCCACGACTATACAATAATTGGATTTTCTTGAAAAGTATGAATGATACAGATCTGAAATTTAAAGTATATCAATTGCATGATAGTTATAGTTGTTTCTCGAAAAATCACCAAAAACCCCCTCTCCTTCTACCACCTCCCATACAAATTGCACAATTTCATTAAATTCAATGCACTAAGTTTCTCAGTACCTACTCAATTTTTGAAGCTTAAATTTGGTAAAAAACATTTTTATAGCTACTCTAGCATGATGTGAAACAAATTAGTTCAGTGCTGTCACCCCTTCTACCACTCCCCATACAAAATTTCTTAACACCGCAAAAATTTCGATTTCATCTATAGTATCGTATGATTGGGCTTTACGCACAATCGTAGTCCTGTTATGTTTTTAAGCTTAATGTTATTTTATTTGGGCTTTTTTTTTAAATAACACCAGCTACAATTATTTACATGTCCTTAACGCTTTTCAACACGTAGATGATTTCGAATCACGGGTTTGATTTGATCACGAGCCTGTCCCATAAAAATGGAAGTATCATGTTTTCATTATTAATAATTTATGGTTCTGATTCCAACAACATACAAACCATTTTCTTCAAAGAGCCATTAAAGTAAGCAGATTATGTATCCCACATAATGTATTACTAACTACAATCTCAAAAATTGCTTATTATTGCTATTTTTACGCGGACGAAGTCGCGGGCGTTTGCTAGTATATAATATTAATATTAATATATAATAAGCAAATTGAAAAGCAACTTCTCCAACAACGCACCATGATAGAGGAGAAATTAAATGAAATTACCAGCTCTCTTGAAGTAAAAAAACTGCCAACAAGTCGGGCGAAACTTTATTATTCTTGGGACAAGTTGCAGATGAGTGGAAAGTCAATATGCAGGTTAGAGTGGTTAGGGAAGGCTAAGTGAAAGGGAGTTCTTGGGCAGGGCTGTTGTCAATTTAACAATATTTCATTCGTTTCTGCAAGTTTGGGTTCTTATGAGGGGAGGAGGAGGGGTAAGGGTGGGTGGACGTTAATAGCTTTTTAATTAATTGCTTGAATCACGTCCAATATTCTCTGTATAGAATGTGTTTCATAGACGAAGTTGCATAGAATTTTCACAAAATTTGGTGTATTTTACATTCATGAAACCGAACATTTGTATGGGAGGGGGTAGAGAATGTAGGGAATCGTAAAATTTGTGACGCAATTTTATTTCCTTTCTCTTGTAGTGTGCTCGTACAAAATTTCAAGTTCGTAGCTTTTAATTTGTTGGTTATTAGTTGATTCAATAAAATGATACTTTTGTATGGGAGGGGGTAGAAGGGTAAGCGCGATTGCAAAACTTTTAAAGTAATATCATTTCAAATATTTTTATAATTTTTTGTGCAAAATTTGAAATTGGTAGCTTTTAAGAATTAGCTGATAACTGATTACCTAAAAATGGTCGAAAAAATAATTTTGTATGGGAGGGGGTAGAAGAGGTAGGGGAATCGCAAAATTTGTGACGCAATTTTCTTTTTTTTCTCTTTTAAGGTGCTCGTACAAAATTTCAAGTTCGTAGCTTTTAATTTGCTGGTTAGCAGTTGTTTTATTGAAATTGGCCGAAATCGTACTTTTGTATGGGAGGGGGTAGAACGGCAAGTGTGATCTCAAAAATTTTGACGCAGTTCTCTTTCAACTATTTTTAAATGATTTTGTGCAAAATTTCAAATTGATAGCTTTTACCAATTAGGTGATAATTAATTTCTTAAAAATGGTCGAAAAAATCATTTTGTATGGGAGGGAGTAGAAGCTTTCAAAGTATTCGACCAGTTAATATTTCATTCTTTTAGAGATTTTTTTTAAATGCATTTCGCAAGTTTTCAAGTTTCTACCTTCAAATTCATTAAAAAATTTTCAGTTTATGTGGTTTTTTCATTGCACATGAAACACTTTGTGCACGGTAGACCAGGGGGGTCGGTGCATGACAATTGTGGAATTTTTATTATTTTTTCTGTATGTACAAGAAATAGATGTATCCACACGGAAAATTTAAATTTTTTATCTTTGACTAGAGCCCTTAAAAAATCACTCAAATTTTTCGACATTTTTGGTTACCACCTCCCTCCCCTTACACCTCCCGACGTAAAATTTTTACCAAATTTAAAAACTACTTAGTTCTACAATTTGACAAAATTTTAATTTGATATCTATACTCAATTTTGAATTATAACGGTTTGAAATTTTGAAAAGTGCATCATTTTTGAAATGCTCCCCATTTCCCCCCACTACTATTTTTTCCAAATGTTATATTTTTTTCGTATTTCTCTAGTATAGCTTAATATAGGTTCTAAGATTCAATTACATAGCTTAATAAATTGCCGAGATATTAATTTTTAAGTGTTTTTCTTTGCACCCCCCCTAACCCTCCCCCTTACAATAATTAGCTTTTATCTAAACTGATTCTAGCGGACCTATATGCCAACTTAATGGTCTCAAAATATCAATTTTTTATGGTAAGTATTTTCGAAGATATAATCATTTGAAAAAAAAATTCGGCCGAGAATTGGTTTTTAGCCCCCCCTTTTCGCACCCCAATGGATAAAAAAATTAAATTATTTTTAAAAGTTGTCCCACAAACTCTTCTATATGTATGTTGAATTTTAGTTTCCTAGCTGTTACCATGGTTGATATATTTGAATTCGTATTTTTCGGTTTAAGCACTCCCCCCGCCTCCCCCTGAACCCGTACACCCTCCGAAATGAGTATCCGCCTGAGATCCGCAACTATCTACAATCCCCCCAAAAATTAACTTTCTATCTTGAAGGGTTTGGGAGTTAATGTGCGCTGAGCGTACACGTCGGCGGACGGCGTACAGACAGACGGATTTTTTTTTTTTGCATTTTTAGGCTAATTTAGTCATGAAACGCGAAAAAACAAAATTTCAGGGTAGCAAATTTTTTTTTTTTCCCAAGTCGATCACAATACTTTATTATTAAAATAATAAAGTAAAATCAACAACAATATTAGGCGAATATTCTGCAAAAACCGATGATATCACTTGTGAGGTAAAACGGCTTAAAAGGGATTTCGAGGTGGTGAAAATTACTGGCTACTACTTATCAAATTCGAAAGAGTTCACAAAAATCTAAAGGCTCCAGCCTTCGATGGTCAAACAGCTTGGACCATCTACAAGACTCAAATGGAGGTGACGGCCAAAACCAACCATTAGAAAGATCAGGAACGAGCAATGACTATGGCAATACTGAGATGTGCATCCGAATACTTTCAGACTATAACAGTTGAACGACAAAGCGAATTTAACTTCTTGGTGCAAGCCTTGAACCTTCGTTACGGTGCAGATTACTTGAGGGAAATTTGTAAAGCACAACTTCGAAACCGTATACAGGAACCCGGCGAAACTCTACAAAAACTTGCACGGGATGTCGAAAGGCTGGCGTTATTATCCTTCCTTAGCTTCGCTTCGGAAAAACGCAATGAATCAGCAGTAGGTGCATTCATCGACGCTATGCAAGATAGAGAGCTACAACTTGCGTTAGAATTGGCGGGAAAAAAGACAGGGTAGGATGCATTGATGTACGCTCTTATTTTTGAAGCTGCTAAAAAAATATCACAAATTAATTGCTGAGTCCGAAAAATTACTGTGGGGAATAAGGAATGCTTGTTACATTGGGCAGAACAAAGCAAAAATCACCGAAGGTTCCTACTACGTTATTGTGGAACCATCGGGCAAATAAGAAGTAAATGCAGTAGAAGCAAACCAATAGAAATACATGGCGAATCCAGAGAGTTACTGTTTAACCTGCAAAGATTATGCCAGAGGGAGGAGGAGTTACCTAAGCAGAGCGTCAGCTACAATGTTCTCCAAGGTTAGAATTGCAGACAGGTAGGGCACTTAAGACGTGACTGCTGTAAACGAAGGAGAACATTAATATCTTGTTCAGAATGTACCTCCAGATCAGTTTTGCAAAAAGATTGAAGATATCAGGAAAGCATGTTTAGGGGGGATCAATGCAGCTGCTCATCTCGGTACGCAGAACTGCAGATATTGCCATCTTTCAAGAAATAATTTACGACGAACAACAGCGAGTGCGAGATCAGGATTTCAAAGATGTTCAATGAGATAATTCACGGATCGATACCTGCAAAAACAACATGGAAAAAACCCAGCGGAAAAATTACCAGAAGAATATCACCAAGGCCTCAGCGTTATTGGGACGGACCCTACCATATCATCACCAGAATTAATGACACAGAATACCACAAGCCTACCACAAACATGAAAGGCGCTGCGAAATATCATGACCACACTAACGTCAGTGAAAATGCTGCTCGGGTCAACAGGAGCTAAGGAGGGAGTAATGTTACATTTCAACACCGCTCATCAATTGTATGCTCTTCAAATGTTTACTATTTGCAATACACACAGTTGAAATTCGGAATCGAGATAGTCGTGTGACCCATGAATCAGAGATTGCGCAGTATTTCTAGATATTGCTAAGGCGTTTGATTCTAAAACTGCACAAGCTAAATTTTAATAGTAAATAAATTATTGGATTTCTAGCTATTTAAGAAATCGAAAACAAATGGTTAATATTAATGACATTTGTAGCGACGATCTTGGTTTCCTTCACGGTGTGCCTCAAGGAACTGTTCTTGGACCATTGCTTTTTCTGTAATATGTAAATCATTTGTATTCACAACCAATTCAAGGTGAATATCATGTGCAGATGACACTGTTTCAATAATTTTATTATTTTAGTTTATCATCATTAAAAGAGTGGTTGAACTCTAATTCTCTAACTCTAAATATTAGCAAAAGTAACTACATAAATTCTCCCTATCAGAACGTAGTCAGCCCACTGACTTGAGATTGAAAATACATTCATCATCGTGTCTACTAAACTGCCATTGTTCACCTTTGAATAAAGTGTCTCAAATAAAATATTTAGGAAAGATAATTTAAATAGTGTTATAAATAGATAAGTAAATTAATACCTGTGTGTCTTGAAGTTAGAACTTATTTACCCAAAACAAATATAAGAATGTATTATTTTGCAACTATTCACTCCATTCTACCTACAATATGGAATTATTGCATGGGGTGTAGCCAGACAAACACTGATAAATACGCTTTTAGGTGCCCAAAAAATGTTGCTAAAAATTTTATTAAAAAAATCGTAAATACCCTTCCTGTTTCCTATTTCCACTGCTTAATGTTCTAAATAAAGTTTTTAGCATAATTGCTAACATCCAAATATTTAAACAGATTTAAAAAATGAAATATTAGAAACCAACCAACGCGAGTAAGATCGCGGTGGTAACCAGCAGGAAATCAATCTACCTTACAGATTCACGAATACTGGGCAAGCACATTATTCCTATATCGGCATTAAGCTCTTCAATTCTCTGCCCTATCATGTAAGATGAAGCGACAATGTTGTAATTTTTAAGGAAAGAATTAAACAAATTTTTTTACAATTAATCATAGAAAGGAGTCGATATTTGATGTTAAGTTAAAAAATTTAATCAATAATGGTAATTTGTCATAACAAAATTTTCGAAAAAATTGTAATATGTAAGAATGATTATTATTGATTGCTATCTAATAAATTTTAACGGCTCTTCGCCCCTTGCACAAGGTTTGCCTTAAAAGGGGAAGTAGTGTATTTCTCTAAAAATATAAAATCATTGTAAATACATAAAGCGTAAAAAAAATAATAATTAGTAGTAGGGTAGTAGTAGACGACAAAAGCATATTTTAGAAAATTTTCGTCCACTTTTGTCTTTTGGATAGTCGAAACTGGTCAGTTTTTGATAATTACCAGGACCATTTTCTATTAAGTCTTGTACTTGGGATGGTAGTAATGGACTTCGCCACAAACCAGTATCATTAAGGACTGGCAAATACGCATCGAATAAACAAGTCCTGGCAACAGCTTAAAGCCGATGCTCAGGATCGCGCCTTGTGGAAGAGAGTTGTTTCAGTCCTATGCCCCTATAGGGGGTCTTAACAGGAATTTGATTGATTTGATTGGAATACGCATCTACTCTCTCTAAAGCTGTTGTAGATTTGAACACTATTTCGAATTTATCTAACGGCTTGATTGAAGTAGGTGATTCCAATCGTAACTGGGATGTTGTCGTTTATAGATAATAAATACTGGCAGAGTTAGAAGTAGTTTTCTTTGGTTCCCAAAAATATTTTGTATTTTTGAAGTTAATTGAATCTAAGTTCAGGTCTCGCTTTCTTTTCTTCAGTTAGTTCTGATACCCAGAAAGTTTTAGAGCAGAGTACTTTGGTGTGGAGCGACGAACAGTATTGCAAAGATCCGGAGATTTTACTAAATCTCGTCGGCTCTAAGGTAGAGCAAACTGGGCGCCTTTTTGCTTAAACACCGTCGTTTTTCGCACGACTTTGCATTTTGCGCGGGACTCCTTTGAAGTAAGGGACAAATTAATTAAGATAGGCATTGAGATTCACAGGCGAAAGTGGTAGTGGGCTGGTCATACTTTGAGGATATCTGAACAAAACATTTCCAAAGAAGCTCTGGAATATAAACTTCAAGGTCGACGTCGGGTTGGTCGACCATGTAGCATGGAGGCGAGCTCTTGAACAGAAGGCTCGAGGAATAAACAAGTCTTGGCAACAATTAAAAGCCGATGCTCAGAATTGCACCTTACGGAAGGGAACAGTTTCTGTTCTTTGCCCCTATAATGCTGTCTTAACAGGACATTAATTGATTAATTGACATACAAATACTAATATGATAGCAGATATCACGGAAAGAGTTTCAAAAATCTAGGCATTATGCTAGAAATAAGCTTGCATGGAAGTTCAACATAACGGGTATTTTTTTTTTGAGGCGGACAACTTTAAATTGAAATAAACTGCCAACAAGTCGGGCGAAACTTTATTATTCTTGGGACATGTTGCGGATGTGTGGAAAGTCAATATGCAGGTAAGAGTGGTTAGGGAAGACTAAGTGAAAGGGAGTTCTTGAGCAGGGCTGTTGTCTATTTAACAATATTTCATTCGTTTCTACAAGTTTGGGTTTTTATGGAGGGAAGGAGGAGAGGTAATAGTAAGGGTGGGTGGATGTTAATAGCTTTTTAATTAATTGCTTGAATCACGTCCAATATTCTCTGTGTAGAATGTGTTTCATAGACGAAGTTGCATAGAATTTTCATTCACAAAACCAAACATTTGTATGGGAGGGGGTAGAGTAGGTAGGGGAATCGTAAATTTTGATATGCAGTTTTATTTCGCTTCTCTTTTAAGGTGCTTTTATAAAATTTCAAGTTCATAGCTTTTAGTTTGTTGGTTATTAGTTGATTTATGAAATTGGTCGAAATCATAGTTTTGTATGGGAGGGGGTAGAAGGGCAAGCGTGATTTGAAAATTTTGAAAGCAATTTCATTTGAATTATTTTTATAAGTTTCAATGCAAAATTTGAAATTGATAGCTTTTAAGAGTTAGCTGATAACTTATTTTATAAAAATGCTCGAAAAAATAATTTTGTATGGGAGGGGGTAGAGGAGGTAGGGGAATCGTAAGACTTGTGATGCAATTTTCTTTTTTTTTTAGTTGTTAGGTGCTCGTACAAAATTTCAAGTTCGTAGCTTGCAATTTGTTTGTTATTAGTTGATTTAATAAAATTGGTCGAAATCATACTTTTGTATTGGAGGGGGTAGAAGGGTAAGCGCGATTTCAAAACTTTTAACGTAATTTTATTTCAATTATTTTTGTAAGTTCTTATGCAAAATTTCAAATTGATAGCTTTTAATAGTTAGGTGGTAATTGATTTCTTGAAAATGGTCGAAAAAATAATTTTGTATGGGAGGGGGTAGAAGTTTTAAAGATTTTCGACCAGTTAATAATTCATTCTTTTATGGATTTTTTTTAAATGCATTTCGCAAATTTTCAAGTTTCTACCTTAAAATTTCATTCAAAAATTTTCAGCTTATGTGTTTTTTCATTTCACATGAAACACCTTGTGCACGTTAGACCAGGGGGGTCGGTGCATAACAATTGTAGAATTTCTATTATTTTTTATGTATGTACAATAAATTGATATAAACTGCCAACAAGTCGGGCGAAACTTTATTATTCTTGGGACAAGTTGCGGATGAGTGAAAAGTCAATATGCAGGTTAGAGTGGTTAGGGAAGACTAAGTGAAAGGGAGTTCTTGGGCAGGACTGTTAACAATATTTCATTCGTGTCTGTAAGTTTGGGTTTTTATGAGGGGAGGAGTAGGGGTAATAGTAAGGGTGGGTGGATGTTAATAGCTTTTTAATTAATTACTTGAATCACGTCCAATATTCTCTGTATATAGAATGTGTTTCATAGACGAAGTTGCATAGAATTTTCATAAAATTCGGTGTATTTTACATTCATGAAACCGAACATATGTATGGGAGGGGGTAGAGAATATAGGGGAATCGTAAAACTTGATACGCAGTTTTATTTCGCGTCTCTTGTAAGGTGCTTGTATAGAATTTCAAGTTCGTAGCTTTTAGTTTGTTGGTTATTAGTTGACTTAATAAAATTGGTCGAAATCATAGTTTTGTATGGGAGGGGGTAGAAGCGCAAGCGCGATTTCAAAACTTTTAAAGCAACTTCATTTGAATTATTTTTATAAGTTTTTATGCCAAATTTGAAATTGATAGCTTTTAAGAGTTAGCTGATAACTGATTTCTTAAAAATGCTCGAAAAAATAATTTTGTATGGGAGGGGGTAGAGGAGGTAGGGGAATCGTCAAACTTGTGATGCAATTTTCTTTTATTTTTGTTGTTAGATGCTCGTACGTAATTTAAAGTTCATAGCTTTTAATTTGTTGGTTATTAGTTGATTTAATGAAATTAGTCGAAATCATACTTTTGTATGGGAGGGGGTAGAAGGGCAAGCGCGATTTTAAGACTTTGAACGCAATTTCATTTTAATTATTTTTGTAAGTTGTTTTGCAAAATTTGAATTTGATAGCTTTTAATGGTTAGGTGATAATTGATTTCTTGAAAATGGTCGAAAAAATAATTTTGTATGGGAGGGGGTAGAAGTTTTAAAGGTTTTCGACCAGTTAATATTTCGTATATTTAGGGATTTTTTTTAAATGCATTTCGCAAATTTTCAAGTTTCTACCTTAAAATTTCACTCAAAAATTTTCAGTTTATGTGTTTTTTTCAATGCACATGAAACACCTTGTGCACGTTAGATCGGGGGAGTCGGTTTATAATAAATATGGATCAAGTTAATATTATTTTTCTATGTACATTAAATATAGGTATTCACATGCAAAATTTGAACTTTTTATCTTTCACTAGAGCCCTAAAACAATCACTCAAAATTTTCGACATTTTTGCTTATCACCTCCCTCCCCTTACACCTCCCAGCTTAAAATTTTTACCAAAATTAACCATTATGTAGTTCTACAATTTGCCAAATTTTTGATTTAATATCTGTACTATTTTTTGAGATATAAGAATTTGTAATTTTGAAAAGTGCGCCATTTTTAAAATGTTCCCCATTTCCCCCCACTACTATTATTTCGACATGTTATATTTTTTTTGTATTTGCCTAGTATAGCTTAATATACGTTTTAAGTTTCAATTACATAGCTTAAAAGATAGTTGAGATATTAATTTTTAAGTGTTTTTCTTTGCACCCCCCCTGACCCTCCCCCTTACAATAATTAGCCGCTTTCTGAGCTGATTCCGATGGAACTATATGCCACCTTGACGGTCTCTAAATATGATTTTTTTACGATAAGTAATTTCGAAGATATAATCATTTGAAAAAAAAATTCGTCCGACAATTGGTTCTTAGCCCCCCCTTTTCGCACCCCAATGGATAAAAAAATTAAATTATTTTTAAAAGTTGTCCCACAAACCCCTCTATATGTATGTTGAGTTTAAGCTTCCTAGCTGATACCATGGTTGAGATATTTGAATTCGTTTTTTTCGGTTTAAGCGCTCCCCCCGCCTCCCCCTGAACCCGTACACCCCCGAAAATGGGTATTCGCCTGAGATCCGCAACTATCTACAATCCCCCCAAAAATGAACTTTCTATCTTGAAGGGTTTGGGAGTTAATGTGCGCTGAGCGTACACGTCGGCGTACGGCGGACGGCGGACGGCGTACAGACAGACGGATTTTTTTTTTTTGCTTTTTTAGGCTAATTTAGTCATGAAACGCGAAAAAAAAAAATTTCAGGGTAGCAAACTTTTTTTTTTTTTGTGTCGATCACAATACTTTATTATTATAATAATAAAGTAATAAAATACTGAAAAATGCTTTTCATATCCATGAAGTTGGCTTTATTTGAAAGATAATTTTACGGCATTCATGTTTGAATATGATTTCGGGCATGTGTCCGCCGCGGCTGGCGCGTACATGGCGTAATCTGGAAGTCCAATTTTCACACACTCTTCACAGTAAATCAGGCAGTATTTCAGCAAGTAAGCGTCCAATGTTGGCTTCCATATGCTCAATAGTTTCTGGTTTATCGGCGTAGACATGGGACTTTACATATCCCATGAGAAAAAAATCTAATGGCGTCAAATCGCACGAACGAGGTGATTAACAGGTCCATTTCATAAAATTAATCGATCATCAAATGCTTCTTTCAGTAAATTAATTGTATCGCGCGCTGTGTGGCATGTGGCGCCGTCTTGTTGAAACCACATATCTGCGACATTAATGCCTTCGAATTGACTGTAACGTTCTGAACATCATCATTTTTGAAAACATATGGACCAATAAGTCCACTGGCTCATAATCCGCACCAAACGGTAACTTTTTCTAGATGTAATGGTGTTTCGACAATGGCTTGTAGATTATCATCGCTTCAAATGGGGCAATTCTGCCATGAGCCAAAAATGTGGCTCATCACTGAACAAAATTTTCAAATTTGAGCAATTTTCAAACGTTGCTCCTGCGTAGTTTATACATGACGAATTGTCAAACTAAACTTACCCCAAAACAGCCAGGAGCTGTCAAATCGGCTGTCACAGAACAGTGTTGCCAGTTTAAAGCTGCCTAAAAAAAACATTCCTTAGAATTAACGCTTTTTATGCATGCGAAATAATGTTTGGAAGAAAGTGGGGACTATCGATAATCACTTACTTGTTTTACTGGATGGATTATGCTACATGGTATGACAAGAGCTAAATGGTGAACAAGATTACTTATAATCAAAAAATGGAAAAGGCTTAGAGACAGACATATCTGAATGGATTCCTTAAAACCACATTACGACTCAAGTGGATCAACTACCTTACAACTTGTCCTTACGGGCACAGTAATATTTACTTATGGGTAGCAACAGATACGGACTATATTACGCCGAAACCCCGATAAGAAGCCCTTAATTAACATGCTCTTCAGAGAGGAAATCTATTGGCTCAATTAGCTTATTCACGGATGGATTCAAAATGGCGAAAGGAATTTGTGGAAATTCTAGCAATCTAGAAGGCAGACCGCAGACTACACAGAAAAATTAACGTTTATACTGATTAGCCTTAAACGCACTGCAACCCCTAAATCTAAAAAATTTCTCAACTGCCAAAACGCGCTGCTAGTTTTATGTTTGAAGAGGAAGGTAGAACTTGATTGGGTTCCAGGTCACAGTGGAATAACTGGCAATGGTACGAATGATAAACATGCTAAAATGCGATCAACCTTAAGGGATAATTCTCGGAAAGCATTCAATCACCATTCGAATCCTTACAAACTCTGAATGCGAGCACGATAAGTTTAGCTGAACACTAGAGGGCGGAGCAGCAATCTCCTGAACCACAAAAATAACGAAAAGACGAAAATTAAACTTTTGCTTGCACGCACTACTCAGGCCACACTATCATCGTCCCTTGCTTGATTATTGTGCTTGCGGACAGAAGATGTTTAGTCAGAAGTGATCTCTGCCTAAACTGCAAAGAAGGATGACTTATTGTACAAGAGTCCAGTCCTGGCTCGAAGAAGGTTACGGTTCCTTGGAGCATCAGCTCACACAGATCTTAGAGACGTCTCAATATGTAGCATGAGAAGTATGGTAACCTTTGCGGATGCAACTAACTTACTTACGATGGCGCTACAGCCCAAATCGGACTTTGGACTTCTGAGTACTTTGCCTCCATCTATTTCGGTTCAGTGACCGCGTCTTCCAGTTAGAAAATTTTAGCAGTGATTTGCGTCAATTGAATCCTCTCAGCGCTTCCGTGGTTTTCCGACCGGTCTTTGTCCGTTGACTTTCCCTTTTAGTGTGCTCCCAAACGCACACTAAACCGTCATCCATACGCTTCACATGGCCAGCCCATTGTAACTTCTTAAATTTTATGAGGTTTAACACTTCTGGATTGTCGAAGATGGCATACAATTCTCTATTGTATCGTATTCTCCAGATCGAGTCTTCCCTCACAGGTCCGAGGATTGTCGAAGATGGCATACAATTCTCTATTGTATCGTATTCTCCAGATCGAGTCTTCCCTCACAGGTCCAAGGATTCTTCTGAGGACCTTTCTTTCAAAGGCGTTAAGTAGTTTTTCGGACGCCTGAGTTGAAGTCCTCGTTTCGCTGCCATAGCATAGCACAGGTCTTATGATGGTTTTGTATAGCTTAAGTTTTATTTTCCTGTGCACGTTCTTGTTTTTGATTATTGGAAGTAACGAATAATAAGTCTTGTTTGCCATCATTATCCTTCTTTTGATTTCGATGGGTTCGCTTCCATCCTTCAATAGGCTCGCCCCTAGGTAGTTGTCTACGTTTTCTAGGTTATAGTCTCCAACCGTAATATTTTATCTGATTGGCGTCTTTTTCCTAGTTTGCGTCATAATTTTAGTTTTGTTTTCATTAATACGTAGTCCAATTTCTCTTGCTACTGAGTCAAGGTTTACAAATACCTCCTTAGCACTCTCCAGAGATCTTGCAAGGATATCTATATCGTCGGCATATGCTACGAGTTGTGTGGATTTGAAGCATGATGCAACTGACGCCGTTGATATAAATAAAGAACTTCGGGCGCCAATTGAAAAGTACCCACTTAGGTTATTGTGTGCAGGGATAGATAATGTATGTGTTGATAAAGGTCTTAGCAGAGACCGAAACGTCACGAATAATAAAGCGAAATAGTGAAGAATCCGGAAATCTTTTCTTTCAATTCGAAATGCACTGTGAAAACATTCGCTAAACCAATCAAGAATTTGTTAAAATTTCCAAAATTCATGTAAAAATAAAAAACATTAAATAAAACAACATATATATTTTTTTTTTTAATTTTTATTAATCATCTTTTCTGATAACAAATTTTACAACCATTTTTAGAACATTTTGCATATGTTTTGCTCGGAGTGTTGTTATTTTAATTGATTAGAATGGATCGCATAACAGAGATCATCTTTTTTTTTCAGATAATAATCCAAGCCAAAATAAGAAGTGTATCAAACCAAGAAAAAAAAATGTGTCTCATCATCTACATATACATAGGTATTATATATATTGCGATGATGTTAATTTTTATTTGATTTCATTAGCGTTTTTATTTTGGAATTATTTAACAGTAAAATTTACTTTTTTGTTCTATAGCGAGTGTGTGTTTATAATTTTTCAGTTTTCTGTTTTTTTTTAGTATTTAACAATTTCCTACAATTCTTTCGTCTTATCATTTAAAAGGGTTTTTTATTATTATAATTTTTTTTTTAAGGTTTCTTTTAACGATTTTTTTTAAAGGAATATTTTTTTTTGTTTAAATTAATTTTTCATTAGATTTAATTTAACTTTTTGTTTTAAGTTAATATAATTTAATGTTTTTGTATTTGTTTTTCTCGTAATGTTTCTACTATTTAATCGCTTAATTTAGTTTTAGCGTTTTTTTTTTTTCATTTTAAGTTTGATTTTGATATAGTTTTGGATTTTTTTAACGTTAATGTTTAAGTTTTTTTTTATGTTTAAATTGCTTAATGTTTGTTTTTAAAAATTTTCAATTTATTTAATTTTTTATTTTATATTCTATGCATTTAACTTGGGTTTTTATTTTTTTTTTTTGTTTTCAATTATATTTTAATAAAACTAATAATTTAAAAATTCTTTTTTTAGTATATAAATCTATCATTCGATCGCCATTTTTTTCCGAATTTTGTTAATATTGTAGTTTTTCTTTTAGTTATTTCTATTCATAAAAAATAATTCATTTAAAAATTTAACGAATTGTTTGTATTAAAATCCGTAATGCGTTTTTATTTTTAATAATAATGTTAAGCCTTAATTATTAAAACGAAAAAAATGAATCGTGTTTGTTTGTTTTTAGTAAGATTTTTAACGTTTTGTTTTTAATCTATATTACATAAATTTCGTTTAATATAAGGTATTTAAGCATTTTTTTGTTTTTTTATAGGGTTTGAAGTTTAATAAAGCATTTGAATTAATTTATTTAAATACTTAAATTATTTTTTGTTTATTTTTTTACATTATGTACTTCATATTTACATAATCATTTCATCGATTTTTTTTTGCTTTTTTTTATATTTTGAGTTTCATTATTAAAAGTATATTTCATTTAGATATTTTTGCTTTACTTTTCATTGAATCGTGGTTGGATTTTATTTTTACAATAACCACAATTTTTGTGTAGGTAATAACGTGTGTGTTTTTTTTTATTTAGAAAGTTAGTCAATAAATAAGAGAACGAAATAAGGTAACGATGTGGCTTTAAGAAAGTGGAGATTTTTATTACTTGAATTTGATTTTCGTTTAGTGTATTTTTCCAAAATTATTAAAATTAAGTACAAAATATTTATTTGTAAGATAAATTGAAATAATTTCTATTTCTGCGTTTTTTGATAAATGCAACATAATTTAGTGGATAAGTCTTAAAAGTAATTTACGTATGATAAAAATTATAAGAATTCTAGAAGGAAATGGGAGAAAGTAGCTTTTTACTTAACGGTTTCCTATTGGTACTAAATTCTGACATTTTAAATAAGAACAGCTACCACGAAGGAGCAGTCGATCTCATGACCCTGCAAATTGAAAAAGTTCTTGAAGACCTTATGCCGGGTTTACATGACTGACAATTTTGTCAGTATTTATTGCCAATGGCTGTCGATATGCTGGTCAGCACTGGTCATCAAACGAATTTTGTAACGTTTCTATTAATAATGGATTGGCCGTATGAATGCTACGTATTTTTTTTAAGTAGATTGATTATGCATTGTCAGCATTGTCAGCATAGTCAGTGCAAATTTTGACAATATTATCAATGGTGCACAATCCGCTCTCCGGTTGTTAGAGAAAAACCGGGTATCAGAAAGTCCTTAGAAGAATCCTTTGGCCTGTGATTCAATTTGGAGAATACCATACAATAGAAAATATACCCTCTTTTGCAGTAGAAGTGTTAAACCTTAAGCCCCAACAAAATTCAAGAAGCAACTAGTAATTTGGAGCGAATGGATGACGGAAGAATTACCAAGTTCATACCAAGTGCACATTAAAGGGAAAAGTCCTTGGAGCTAAGATCAGTTGAAAAACCATGGAAGCACTGCGAGGATTCAATTGATGCCAATAGCGATTGAATGCGTAGATTTTCAAAGCGGAGTGTGCGGTCACTATGCGGGGAAGGATGAAGACGTAGTATACACGGTGGTACTAAAAACCAACCTAGCAACTTACTAACTAACACAATGAATAGCTTCATTGTGGATAACACTCCACTTGATACTTCCTTTAAAACAAGCACCACGTCTATCCATCATTAGATTAAAAACCTTTCATTCGTGGTAGGCATCATTAATTAGTCATGGTGAAATGCTTAACGTCATTGGAGAAGGATCATTCTTTTTGTGACTCCAGTACAGAAGGTTTGACATCGAGTTTTGCCAACAAACACAATATCTACCGACTGTTATCTATAAACGGACGGATCGAAAACTTACCAGAATATAGCGGCAGAGATATATTTGTATGAACTCAACATGCATACCTCTTTCTGTCCTCCTGAATACGCGACTGTGTTCCAAGCAGAAGCATTATAATATCATAATTGGTATTTTTATTAACAATATTCATCTAGATAAAAATGGAAAATCATTTCATATTGTCGGACAGTAAGGCTGCACCTCTGGAGCTTCAATTCTAGAAAATGAAACTGGTGCCTATTTTCATACACAAGTTGAGACGCCTGTTCACAGTAAGTGAACTGAATTTAATTTGTATACCGGGTTGAAGAAGCGACCTAATAGGTAACGACGCAGCTAACACGCTTGTCAGGCAAGGATCTGCAAACATAAATTCCATTACCTGCGTAACCTCCATGCATACGGACTTCGCGTAGCGAGCGACAGAGACAGAGTCTTTGCAGAGGAAGCCAATCGTTTGAACATTATCTTTATCATTATTTATCCGCAAATCTCAAAGTTTCCTTGCTCCACTAGATTTCTCACAGAACTAAAAGAGGGCGTCAATCATTCGAGCCTGTTTCGGCTTGAAAATCATCCTTTTCTTTAATAGTACCCAGTCTCAAATCGGACACAATCGTCCATCTACGAATTTCTATTTTCGCAGATCGAGGTGGTCCAGATATTCCTACGCAGGCAGTATGCTGGAATTATACGTCGACCGAGATTTGAACTCAAAACCTTAGCATTGTAGAGCAACACGTTACCAACTACGCTACACCCAGATTTGGTTTGCACAACTTACCAATAAGCTAATGCAAGAGGTGTAATAGCCACTTAACATTTAGACAGGGAGCGTACAATGGACCCAATTCAATGACCTCAATGCGTTGTGGTTGATTTCCGAGACCACTACCTTTCGATTAAACCTTACTTTTCGCTTACTAATCTAAATGAGCTAGAAGCAAAAATACGATCTATGTAGGTATTAGGGGAAGCCTTCGAAGAGGTCTGCGATTTTTCCAAAGATTAGGAGAACTGGTACATTATGTTGGAACCAGGATCTGGATTCTCCTGGATCTTGCTAGAGGGCAGAAAATTATCAGCACTATCTGTAGAGATCAATAATTGCTGGTCTTTAGCGGATTCTTCCATAAAGAGTTTGACCACCGGGCGGGAAATTTCCAAATCGAAGATAATTTTTCCATTATTTTCTCCAATCTATTTTTTTTGCAGTTTTAGTGCAGGCATAAATTTTAATATTTATACTCTAGATGAAATCTGAGAGTATATTGTGATTGCCTTACCGTTTGTAACGCTAAGGAATAATGCTCGCACAGAGCCGCCAAGGGTACAGACATATTTGTTGTCGCTCAAAAACTTCGATTCCGAGTTGCTGTCTGTCCGTCTGTCTACAGCATAACTCTCGAACGCTTTGAGCTATCATGCTGAAATTTGTTGTGTATCAATTTTAGCAAAAAAGAAACTTTAAGTTCGTGAATGGGCTACATCCCCCCACTCCTTCTACCCCCTCCCATACAAATTTCACGAAATTCCGAAATTTTCAGAAATTGATTTTTCTTTGAAACTATTTAAGCTATCCATTTAAAATTTGGGTAAAAGTATTATGATATAGATGTCATTAATATGACGAAATATTGATCCGATCCCGTCACTCCTTCTACCCCCTCCCATACAAATGCATAATTTTGAAAAATGCAGTTTTTCGATTTTCATTGAAACTAGCAAAGTTATAAAAACGAATTTTTGCCAGAATTAATTTTATTATAATTCCAATTAGAATTGAAAAAATTATCAACTTCACCTCACTCCTTCTACCCCCTCCCATACAAATTTCACGAAATTTTGAAATTTAAATTAAATTATTTTTCTTCGAAACTGTTAAAGCTATCAACTTGATATTTTGCATAAAGTATAAAAATGAAAATATCAATAACGAGAAAAAAACGTGTTTTGATCCGTACACTCCTTCTACTCCCTCCCATACAAATGTTTAGTTTTTGTTAAGTGCATTATATCGATTTCCATTAAAACTAGAAAAAGTATAAACTTAAAATTTTGCCAGAATTTGTTTTTTAATAATTGCAATAAATTCTAAGAAAAATTATCAGCTCTCCTTCACTCCTTCTACCCCCTCCCATACAAATATCTGTATTATAAATTCAAGAAAAGCATTTCTGCTTAGAATATATTAGAACTATCGAATTTGAAATTGAATCAAAGCGTGGTGATAAGGATCATGATAAGCAGTTTCAAAATCATCTTAAACGCTCCAATGCTTCTGCCACCTCCCATACAAATGCCTCAATTTCAGGAAAACTATGTCCAATTGAAAATAATGAAAGCTACAAACCTTAAATTCAGCACGAAATATTTTGCATACCACATTAGGTGTCATATCCAAAAATTACAAACCTTCCTCCTCTCCTTCTACCACCTCCCATACAAAAGTCACTATTAATTATTTAAAAGAATTGGAGGTGACATATTTTCCGGTACATTGAACTCTTTCTCATTTCATCTACAGTATCGTATGATTGGGCGTAAAGCTGTTTCGTTTTGGTTTTAATAATGAGTTATACATTTTTTCCCAGAAGAGGATCGGAACTGGTATCTAATCCGAAAATTGCGCAGTTCATAACCTTTAATTCTCGTAACGGATAGTATGCAATCGGGACACGTGATTTTCGTAGATCTAAACATCGAGCAGAAGGCAAATCTCATCTCGGTCACCTTTGCCTGAAAATTATCAGGTTAAGGGAGATCCCGCCTTGTTCAAATCGGGAGGTCCAAAGAAGGAACAAGCCGTCCAAGTATTGACGAGCGTGGCATTCCATCGAAATTCCATCAGTGCAATGTAAACGACGTGTTTTTACCTATTGATGAATTGGTTCGCACATCGGCAATCTGAGTTTCGGGTGGCACTAAGTCATCCGCATTGGCTTATGAGCTCCTCGAGAAGAAGGTTTTTTTTCACTCTTTGTGATTTTCTCTCCAGCATTGTTCAAATTTGGAGGTATAAATTACGTAGATCAAGAACAGAGCGTCCAAGTATTGATGAGCGTAGCGTTCCACCGAAATTCCATCAGCGCAATGTAAGCGATGTGTTTTTTTTCAATTCTTCAATTGGTTCGCATATCGGCAATCTGCGTTTCGGGTGGCACAAATGTACCAGCATTGGTTAATGAGGATCTTGAGAAGGAGGTATTTTTGAGGAGGAGCACACTTGTGATTTTCTCTAAGTACAACGATATGGGTTTCTTCTTGCTGTTGGCGACGGAATTCGTGTTGATAGCGTTTTTTCGTCTTTCCACTTCCCGCCGTAGAGGAAGTTAACAAATATTTTCACCGTTCTGTCTTCGAGGGGTTGTCGATAGGTAATCGACCCTCATACTATTTTATTTTATTTATCTTACGTCTTCTTTTAGTACATTTTAGTATTCTTTGAACTCTGACTGCTTCCTTGGAAATTATCGTGTCTAATGGTAAATTTTTTTCTATTTATATCTGTGGATGCGACACATACCCCCAACGAACTTGGCATGTGCAATGCTCTATACGCTTCACCAGATTTTTTGCTAGGCTATCTATAGGATGCTATCACCTAATGGTGGTGGTATCAGCAAATTATAGTATGGGAGCAATCGGCCTATTATAAAAACAACTCCTTTTAATTCAGAATTGGGCAAGCAATTTTGCATTCTGTTCAGTCTTCAGTGGTGAGCAGTCTAAAAATTGCACTACTTGCCTTGTTTTGTATTTTCAGAAGTAGATAACCCTGACTGAGAAGTACTTGTAATGCTGCAGCGGAGGTAGTTAGTTATTCCACACTGCGTACATGTTTTCGTAATTTTGTCAGCTTTATCTGAGTAGCTTACTGCATTGTCTGCTGCATATATTATTATGGACCTAGCAACAGTAGCATACATCCAATATATTAGCTTTGGATTTAGCCCCCAAATTTTTGTCTGCGAGTCCTGAGGGATATTCTATCTTCTCCTAGAACAATTTCTAGATGAACAATTCATGTGAGTTTCTCATCTACCATTACTCCGTGGAATTTCACTGTGTGTTTTACAAAAAAGCCGAAAACAACTTAGGGGATTACCCTTTAATGCTATGCACAGCTGTGACGGTAAAGGAGTTAAAGAGAAAAAAAAGTTGCATCACTTTAATTTAGGTGGAGAAAGACGGAAGTGACGGTGTAGATTGTTCTTGAAGCACTGGATGTTGTATTCGTTGGGAAACACTTTGGCCGGCAATGAGTTCCAGAGTCTTGACGTTCGGGAAATGAATGACTGCCTATATTTAACTGTACGAGAAGGCAAGGGTTTAACAGTGTACTCATGTGCGCGTTCAGCTTGACGAGTATCTCGGGGAAAATTATAGAGTGGGGGTATTAGTGAGGTTAGCTCCGCACTGCATTTACCATGGAAGTAGCGATAGTAAATGCTGAGTACTCCGACATTTCTGCGATGCTCGAGAGAATCGATAGAAGACGTGATGGTCTCGTCTCCAATCAGTCGGAATGCATGTTTTTGAATACGGTCGAGCAACGCGAGGTATGATTTGGGTGCCCCAGCCCAAACATGCGAATTGTACTCTAAACGTGGTCTAATGTATGCCTTATATATGGTTGCGAGGTCGTTCGGCGTGAAATACTTTTTGCACTTTCGGAGAACACCCAGACGTTTAGAGGCGTCGAGGGCAACATCAAAGATGTGCTGGGCCCAATTCAGGTGGTCGTTAATTTTAACGCCAAGAAGTGTGAAGTTATCCGAGGTGCGAAGTTGTGCGCCACCAAAGGTCACACTTTGAGATAACACTGGGACATCACGTTTGAGGGATAGATGACAGGTCTGTGTTTTAGAAGCGTTGAACTCTACTCTATTTTTCCTGCCCCATTCCAGGATTAAGCTGAGGTCCGAGTTCAGTGAACGGAATAACTCCCTGCGATTTGAAGCAATAGAATACTTATGAGATTCCGCAGCAGAGTTAAATTCATAGGTGTTATCTAAAGTACTGTCATCCGCAAAACTATGGATTGGATTGAGAGTAGACGACAGAAGGTCATTGATGAAAACTAAAAAAAGAGTCGGAGATAAAACAGAGCCTTGAGGGACGCCGGAATCTATTGGGAAAGAGGAAGAAGTAACGCCATCTAGTACTACTCGTATAGTGCGTTCAGAAAGAAAACTCTCAATCCATTGAACAAGGGTAGCATTAAGACCTATAGCCCTAAGCTTAACTATGAGACATTCATGCCAAACTCTGTCAAAAGCTTTTGCAATGTCAAGTGCAAGAACTTGACCTTCGCCGTGTTTATGTAAGCACGAGTTCCAACGTTCTGTCAAGTAGACCAAAAGATCTCCCGTCGACCTTCCAGAACGGAACCCATACTGACGATCATGGATTAGATGATTATCCTCGAGATATTCAACAATTTTGCGATTGACAGCAGTTTCCATTACTTTCGAGAGCACTGAATTAATGGCTATTGGGCGGTAGTTTGCGGGGTTCGCTTTGTTTCCTTTCTTTGGGATTGGCTGAACATTCGCAACTTTCCACAAACGTGGAAAGCACCCAGAAGAGTAGGAAAGATAAAAAAGATTGCGAAGAGGTTTAGCTAAATAAGAGGAACACATTTTAAGGGTAATGGGGGGAATACCATCCGGACCAGCGGATTTGTGAATATTGAGCTCTTGAAGGATCCTAGAAATAAGTCTCGTGCGAAAATGCAATTTACGTGGTGAGAAACCCGAATCACTTAGAGAGGGGGGCGATTGGTTTGAAGGTGGAAGGCGTGAGTTTCTAGCGAAACTTGCTGCTAGTAAGTTAGCTTTTTCGACAGGATCAATAACGGTACGGTCGCCATCAACAAGAGGTGGTATAGAAGAAGAAATGAAATTGTTATTGACCGTTTTGACGAATGACCAGTAAGATCTCGAGCCTTTAGGGCACTGAAGGATCTTCCGTCGAAGTTTTTGGTCATGCTCAAATTTAACACGATTGAGGATGGATTTGCAGGCATTTCTTGACGCATTGAAGAGTTCTCTGTTGGCATGTGTTTTGTTGCCTTTAAAAGTTTGAAATGCTTGTTTCTTGGCCTGAATTGCATCGAGACATTCTTTGTTGAACCAAGAGTCCTTCGACGGTCTAACTCTTTTATGACTGGAAGGTATGTAGAGCTTCATACCTATCAGGATAATCTCGGTGACAAGTCTACAAGCTTCATCGCTGTCATTGGAATCAAAGCACAATTTCCAATTAAAGGCATTGAAGAAGTCATTTAGCGCCCCCCAATTTGCTCTTTTGAAATGCCAAATATTTCTTCGGGGTGCCTTTATTGTCAGCGGTGTAAGTGCTGCAACTGGAAATTGTGCACGAATCAAAAAATGGTCCGTATTTCCAATTGGCGATGGTGATAGAACAGAGACAGAATATTTCTCTGGGTGGCTGGTGAGAAAAAGGTCAAGAAGGTTGGAAAAATGTCCTGCAACATCTGGTAGACGAGTAGGTTCATCTACCAGCTGTGTTAGACCGTTTAAAGAAGCAAAAAGCTCAGTATCACGCTCCTCTGGTCCGTAGTAGAGGAATGTTTAAGCCAGGCAATGTTATGAACATTAAAATCGCCCGCGATAACGATTTCAGCGTCAGGGTTTGCAGTGTTTATTGACTGGATAGATTCAGTTAACCCATCCAGTTCAAATAAAGTGTTCGCTGCAGTCATTGCTGGGCTTCTATACACATAACAGAAGTACATGACATGTCTTTGGATCAGCAATTTTATCCAGATATAATTAAATAATACAGCTTAATAGATAAATGCATGTTTCTATTAAATCTAAGCTGCGACCTACTGCGACTCCTCGATTTTCGGAACCAAGTTTTGCTATGTGCAAGTTGTTGATGTCGCTGGTTGAGTGGTACAAAGCAGATTGAACTTCAATGCTTATCTAAAATCTTTTCCATAGGCTTTTGAAGGAAAGATACGATTTCGATTGACTACCAGTCCGGAAACCAGTTTTCGTATGAAAATTTCCTTGACTGTACGTCACGAGTTCGAAATGTAAATCGTCCAGAAAATGTTTTTAATTGTAGGAAGAAGTTGCTCCATACCTCTTTGCAGAAGTGCATAAAAATACTTTTTTGATAAATAATTACCTACAGTAATTACGAAGAGAGGAATGCTAATAATTGAAAAAGTTATGTAGATTTTATGACAAATCATCTAGCCCTGGCAATAAGAAATTTGAACGAATAGTTCCTGCAAATTTTCATGTTCTGGGATATTTTCAAAATATTGAACGAAGCTAGTTTTTCGAAATAAATTGCCGAAATGGTACATGCAAAAAAAAAATTCAATAGCATCAATTCGGTTTTTCACTTCCAACTCGAGTAAATAAAATCAAACCCGAAACGAGTTTAAAACGCTCGATACTAGAAACTCGATTCGAGAAGTGTAATTTCACCACTAATATTTAAGAACTGAATTTACGAGAGAGCATAATTTTCTAAAAAATCCATAAAACGAAAACTTTCTTCAAAGCTATAATAATTTATCAACAATTGCATTTTACGATCGAGAAATTTTTTTTAGTTTAGAAAGTTAAAGATTAGGTGGTGTATGTATTAACTGGTTGATGTTATTAGGTACCTAAGTATTGTATGTCTTGAAGAAACTCTGTGTGTATGTGGGTTTAAATAAATATTGTTTAAGTAAGTTTTAATAGTAGATCTACATTATCATAAGAAGTGCTTGTTTTTTTTTTACATTTTCAATCAATAATTCAATATTGATTTTATTCTATAATTTTTTCTCATTGCTATTTAATTGTTTTTAGTTTTTTGAAATGTATTTTTTTGTCAGCCGAAAATTGTTTAGTTGAAGCAAGATTATAGATTAAATATTTTTATTAGATTTTATGAAGTATTTATTTTTTTTATTTAATTGTAGAACTTGATTTGTGTTGAGCTATTGCTGTATTTAAGTAGTGTAGGTTTTTTTTAGGTAGATGTTTGCTTAAATATCTCGATTAAGAAGTGTATAGGTTTACTTAAATTTTGATTTTGGATTTCGTTCAATTCGAAATTTTTTCTATTTTGTTTTAATAATTTTCAGTTAAGATATGATAGTGTTTTTATTTTGTTTATATAATTTTTGGAAATAGTAAATATATATCTACTTTTTTTGTTTTGCTAGATACTTTGAAATGAGATGAGATGTTTATTAGTTTTTTCTCAGTTTTTGTTTTTTGTTTGGTGTTGTCAAAATAATTATAATAATAAAGTTTGGAAATAGGTTGAGGTATGTTTTTCTGAAAAAAGTTTATTATTTTTGAAGAAATTTCGATTGTCTGTGTAAAACTTATTTGATAACTAGAAAGAAAAGTATTAATTAAATTAAAAATTGAACTATTTAAATTTTTCTCGTTTACAAACATACGATTTTATTTTTTTTTTTTACAAAAAATTTATTTAAATATTTACGATTACATTTGTTTTTGTTTTTAATAAATTGAAACCATTTTCAATTTTACCCTTTTTTAGTTGTTTTACAATTTGTATTAAAAATTTCAGTAATATTTGTAATTTATATATTTTTGTTTTTTATTTTGATTTTTATAATTTTGCATTTTATTTTGATGAAATAAAAATAAAACTAATAAAAATCGATTTTATTTTTTTACGGCAGTTTATTGGATTTTATTTATTTTTTTATTTGAACGTAATAAACGTTGAAATTAATTTGTTTGTTTGTTGGAAGCTAAAGTATAAAATTCGATTTTAATTGATCAGTAGAAATGCTAGAAAAAAAAAAAATGTTTAGTTCTAATTTTTGAAATAGGAAGATTATACTCGGGCATGTTTTTTTACTTTCAGTATCTGAAATTTTTCTTTTATTTTTAATTGGAATCAAATTTATGTTGACATAATAATTCATTAACTGGAATAATCAGTTTGAATGAGGTTTTCTCATTATGAAACCGAACTTTCTAGACACAACATATTAAATTTGAGCTAAACTTTAACGTAGGTATATTTTAAGAAGCTTGAAGGATTTCTTCCTTGGGCGATTGTAAAAAACAGTACAGATTTTAATACCGTTTAGAATTTGAGAAATGAACTAAAGAGAATCCCTGACCGGAATCAGGGATTCTTTTTAGTAAGGCTTTGTCGCGATTGAGTCGAGAGAAGATGCATTATTTGAACCAAAATTATTCTAGGGGCTGTGTGCCGCAAATGGTGATTTTCTTCGAAAATAACTTATTTCCGAACGAATATTCCGGATTAATGGTATAAGACAATGAAATCTTATATTTTTCATTTCAATCTTAAATAAATTTACTAGAGTTTGTATTGAACAAGTTTAAAAAATTTTCTTTCGGAAATGAAATATGACCACAAACTCGCTTATAGTTTTTAAAAACTGCAAAAAAATTGCCATTTTTAAACACATTTATTACCAATATTTCGAAAGGTGACTACTCACTTTTTGTTGCTATAACAGTTGAACAAGGTCCCGAAGATCGTTTCTATTGAACATATTTCAATTTTTTTTAAGATTTATTAATAATATATTCAATTAAAATGATATTTTATTTTGATTTTTTTCATATTTTTGTATCGCTAATTTTCTATAAAGTAGATTTTTAATTTTTTTTTCTTTTTTGATATAGAAAAGTTTGATGTGTCTTAGTCTTGGAAAAAAAAGTTCGATATAAATTTACGCAATCAATTAGATTTTATGAATATTTAAAGGTACATCGAATTTTCAAAGTATTTTTTTTCTAATCAGCTCCTGGCCATCCAGCTAATCGTGTGGCTCTTTTTGAGCACATGTATCACTACCAGAACTATTTTGAGCTGCTCGCATAATTCTTCCATTCGAAATTACCTCACGCCTTTTTGGGGTTGACGCCACCTTAAATGCGTACCCTTGTTGGTATGCAAGCTATAATCTATTTATTAATTTTTGCTTATTGATTTATAAAATGCAAAATGTTTGATTTCATTTGTAGCAAAAGCTAATAATACAAATTTTTTATATTTTTATCAAAACAATTTGATCAGAAATTCGTTCAAAGCGGCACTAAAATGCTGCAGAATTTTCGAAAGCTACAATTTTTTGACATGGTTGCCACAAGTTATACAATTTTGTACGAAAAATGTTCAAATTTCAAGAAATTTATGTAATTTATGCCCGGTATAAGATCGGCATTGACCGACTATTGAATGCTCGTCATCATAGAATGTAGTAGACGTAGGCAGTTAAGCTTAAAATTTGTAGATATTTTCATATTCTTCTTTTAATTTTGCATGACAGAATGACTTTGAACTACTTCAATAAGAAGCTTTTTATCTATTTGTATTTTTTTTTAAATCGACTAGTAGAATATGGCAATCATTTCCACACTAATTACTGAGACTGGTTCAAGTAGTTTGGAAGATAACTTACAAGTATCATTTGAATACTCGTGAAAAGCACACCCCTTTCCTTACTGTGACTCGGAACCGTCAATATAAAATAAATTTGGGCTTACTTTTTATGCTCTTAGCTAGGATAAACATGGCATTTCGCCGACCGGGATTTGAACTCACGACCTTCGCATTACAAGACCAAAACGCTACCCACTAGGCTACACCCTAGCGTACACCCTTAGGGATTCCCTTTACCTTGTCCACAATTTCCAAGAAGATGTTGGGTGAAAATTGCTCAATCTCCAAGTCATGCAGCCGAAGCCTCTGTGCATACATAATTTGGACTACGGCGTTTCCAGGTTTTGGTGCTATTAGGTCGGTTAGGCTAACCTCTAGAACACTAAAGATATTTTCAAAACGTATTTTTTGCAATCTTTTGGAGTCGCAGATATAGTTGTCCCCCCTAAGCTAAGGGAAGGTGAATTCGTAGGTGGTGATTGTGACATGCTAGACTCTGATACAGTGTGTCTTCTTCTTCTGGCATGGAGTGACTCTAGTAGAAATATGTGTTGATTCAATAAACAAGATAATTTTGCACGTTCTCTGGTATAAAAGTTCATTCGAATTTGGTTTTGCATTGTTACAGCAAATGTGAAAAACAGTGCTATTCATTTCATAGTCAGAGTTAAAAATCTGAGTACTCTGGGGGTATGTGATATTCATAACACTTATCTAGAGTACAATGATCGCAATTTGTTTAGGGTTCGAGCACTTCCAGCCCTAATTGATTGAATTTTGTTTGGTAAAAAAAGCTAACCACCCCGAAAAGATTCTTTGAGAGGAAGTTTTTTTTTACATTTAGAGTATCGCATGATTGGCCATGATTGGAATGGTGCCACTCGGATTGATGTCTCCCGGTGCGTAACTGATGGCGTTACTCTTCTAAATGTTTATTCCCATGAAATGTTTCAAGTATAAGCTCATACAGAATACTCATTAATATTCTTATATTCAATTCGGTATACGCAAGAGCCACTTGTTGGAAGTACGAATGTTTAGCAGTTCGCGAAAGCCCTTTGAAAACTGGGATGCGAGCAAAAAAACCTGAATACAGCTCTACATAAGATCTGAGAGTATATTTAGTTCAACGTTTCTAAGGCTAAAATGGTTCGTATAGAGTCGCCAAAGGTACGGAATTGTGTTCTCACTCGAAAACCTATTTTTCTCGAAAGGATTTCGACTACACGAAAAATCTCGATCGCTTTGAGCTATGGATCTAAAGTTTTTACATTGTTTCGATTATCTCGCGATTCATTTAGCTCTTCTCTACAAATGCATAATCTCAGAAAATACTTCATAATAATTTTCGTGAGACCTCGATAAGATTATAGTAAGATATTTCGAGAATGCCCTGAAAAGAATATCAAGTAAAATTGTTAAAATAATCTTATTACCTTCTACCATCTTCTATACAAATGGTAAAATACAAAAAGTGTCAAATAATCGATTTTATCAAAAATCATAAGATAATAAAATATGAAATTTAGCCTAAAAAGTTCTGGTATCAAGTGCAATTATATTAGAAATAAGTTAACTTTCTTCCACTGAATGACATTCAAAATTATCACCATAATTAAAACTATTAGTTAATATGTAGTTTAAAAATTTCCTTAATTCAAACATTTTGTGAAGCTTGGATTTAACTTAACGCTCGGCGAAATTATTAATATTTTTGCCAAAAAAATATAAGGTCAAGTTTTTGAACGAACCAAATTCCTATACTCCTTGTACACATTCATCCTTTCCGCATACAAAATTATACAATTTCAGAGCTTTACAATAAGGCGGTGTGCTTTTAAATTTAAAATATAATGTTTTAATGATAGTTGTCTTTCTATATTCTCCCACTAATTATAAGAATTTTATGATTGCTTCTACTGGCCAAAATGTAATTATCAAAATTCATTCATGCTTTCTGCCACCTCCCACATAAAAGTCAGAGCTTAACCATGTTTGGTTAAAATAATTTTCTACAAAGATATCAACGCAACTGTTGCAATTTATACATACTTTAATAATAATAATAAGCTTGTTGGTATGTTACAATTAAGCTAGGGTATAGCCTAGTAGGTAGTGTATTGGTCTTGTAATGCGAGGGTCGTGAGTTTAAATCCCGGTCAATATATAATTTCGCACATTGCCTGCTTGGATATACCTTGGTGACCTCAATCTAAGAAAATGAAAAATTCGTAGAAAGAGGGTTGTGCGAAGGGCTAACAACCCTTCCACAATAAGTAATGAAAAAAAATTGTTAAGGAACCTGAATACCAGGAGGCCAAGGTCCGATTTGGGCTGTAGCGCCATTGTAGAAGTAGAAGTAGAAGTATGTTACAATTAATTGCATATCGTCACCCTTCTATCTACTTTGTCTACAATGGCCCTACAACCCAAATCGCGCCTTGGTCTCCTGACCTTCAAGTTCCTTAACATTTTCCATTATTTATTGTGTTAGCCCATCGCACAATCCTCTATCTACGGATTTTTCATTTTCATAGTTTGTGGTGACCAAGGTATACCCAAGCAGCCAGCGTTCGGAGAATCAGCGTTCTGGAATTATACGTCAATCGGGATTTGAACTCACGACCTTTGCATTGTAGACCAACACGCTACCCACTAGTATACACCCCTTCTATCATCTACATACAAAATACAATATTAACTAAAAATTTTAAAAATGAAGGAAGGGTATTGCATGATTTGGGCTTACAGTGATGTCTTTGTAAACTCAAGTTTATCACGAACGTCGCTAATAGCGGTCCAGATGGAAAACCGTCTGTTGCGCTTAAAAGGTGGACCTCTGTACTTTAATTTCTATTTAGCTCCTTACTTCACGCATTTCTTCGCTGTGGGTTTTTTTTTGGTTGGTGAAAATATTTGACAAAAAAGGCAAAAAGAACGACGTAAGTAATTACCTATTGTACATAAAACTAGGCTGTTTAGTGTTTCAAAAATTATTCGAGGCAATTATCTGTGACTTTTATTGCAAATAAATAATTAGCCAACCCAACATGGTTCATGGTCATCAAAGGTAGATCCACAACAACAAACCTGCGAATTTTTAAATTTTGCAATTCCAGCGATTGAAGCAGGCAAACAAGTTGACTGTATATTTACAGATTTTAGCATTTGATAAAATTACGTTCAACGTTTAATTTTTGAATATGCCTGCCCTGTTTGGACTCCTTATTACGATATTCATAAGAAATAAGAATCGAGTCTGTACAACGAAAATTTTTAAAATTTGCGCTTAAGTGTCTTCCTTGGTCAGATCCAATATGTCTCCCTCCTTATCAAGAACGGCTTCAACGCTTTCGGTGGAGTCACTTGAAAATAGGAAATGTTTTCTTAGTGCTGCAGTCGCAGTTAAATTAATTTCTGGTGAAATCGACTCGCCGCCGTTGCCAGGAGCTCTCTTCTTCAAAATACCTTATCGATCCTTAAGAGACTACGTACTTCTTGCCATTCCATTCCATCGAATTAATTACGGCTAGTACAAACTGATAACTTCTATTTCACGGGCTTTTAACGTTAATTATAGCAACATTAATCTTAGGCATACCATAATAATGGCATACATAGTTATAGTGCTACCTTCTTTGATGATTTCATCCGGTGCCATCTGCAACCCTTGCAACACCACTAGTCTTACACCGAATAATACTGCTGTTTTTTTACAATGCAATTAGAGGGTTTATTGTTCAATACGGATTATTTGTCAATTTAAGACTCGGCTCTAAGGTGGGCTAAATATGGCGCAGATTGTCGGGATTTTTTTTTTCGAAAGTGAAAGCAAAATTTTTGAACTGAATTCAACAATTAATGAACTATTCATATATTTTCATCCATTTTAATAAATTAAATTTAACTGGTATTTTAATTATTTTTGCATTTAGTGTTGTTTTTATATTATAGTTTCGAAATTTATTAATTAATTTCATTGTTAGGTTCTTTTTTTTTGGGCGTTTTATTTGTTAAAGCATAAAAATTTCACAAAATTGTGGTAATAAAGAAAAGCATAACTATATATGTATACTAAAAAAAATAGTTAAAAAAAGTTTAAAATAATTTAATAATCGAATAATAAATTGTGACTAGGAATATATTATTTATTTTAACAATGAGTTCTTGTTTTGCTACGCAATTATAATTATATGTTAAGGAAGACCATTTAACAGTTGTTTATTGTTTTCTTCTTAATTAAAAAATTTATTACTATTTTTTATTTTAATTTTTTGTTATTTAATTATTTCAAATTTATAAATTAATTTTATTTTTTTTAATTTTTTTTTTATAATAATACATATTGTATTATATATTTCTTTATTCATTTTGTTTTATCCATTTTTGTTTAATATTCGGTTATTTATTTGGCTAATTCTAGGGATGTGTGTATATAATTTATAACATTTTTTTTTCGTTAATTTTTTTTTTCATTTTTATATTTAAAATAATGTCAATATGACATATATGTATATATTTTTTTATTACCTGTTATAATATTGAAAAGATTTGACTTTTCTGTTTTCTTACTATTTTTTTTTTTTAAATTTATTACTTAAAGCAATTCATATGTTTTTTTTTTAATTTTTATATATAAATATTTTTTTTTGTTTTCATAAAAAATCTTCTCCGCATATTAAAAAAGAAAAAATGAAAATAATAAAAATTTAAATAATTACGTACATATAATTTTCAAGAAATAATTTTAATTTGTGTAGAAATTATCAAATCCTTTTGTTTTAGGTAGTTTTCAGAGTTTTTATTTTGTGTAGTAAAATAATACGTATAATTTTTTTTTTTTTAATTTTTATTATTATTATTCATTTATTTAATTTCTATTTTATATAGTTAACTTTAATTTAATGATTCTTATATGTTTTCATAATCATTTTTTTCGCGTCGTTTATTATTATTATTTTTAAAATGTTTATGTTTAATGTTTCGTTTAATTTTAATTAAATGTTGATTTTTTTTTATTTGAAATGTTTTATGTGAAAATCAATATTGTAATTAAAAAAAAAAAATAAATATGGGATTGAAAAAAGCATGTGTATCAAAAGTTGATACAAATATTAAACAATTATTAATAAAAATATTTCAAACTTTTGAAACACATAAATTATTCTGAATAATAAAAGAAGTATACTTAAATAAGAAATGTTTTGAAAAAAGATTTTTTTTTTGAAATTTCCTATATAAATTTTAAAAATAATTTTTTTTTTTTATTTTGGTTATCACAGCATTTACGTGACATTACAAATGTTTGTAATAATAATTATGTTTTCTCTTAATAATTTTATTAATTTGTTGTTATTTCTTTTCATGTTTTTTTCTTTGTTAAATTCTAGCTTGTAAATCAATTACACACTTTAAGAAATTATTATATTTCTGCCATTTTATTATTCTTTCTCTAAAAATACTTTGTTTTGCTATTAACATAAGATTTTGTTACATTTCTTTGTTTCTTTAATTCATATTAAATGTGTGCGTAACTACAATACAATTTATTAATTTTATTCTAGGCACATTCTAATTTTCTTTTATTTTATTGAAATTATTTGGAAAATAAAACAAAAACTGTTCGATGAAGTTTGCTGTGTAACTTTATTTACAAAATATAGTGTTGAAAAGATATGTTGTAATATTTTTTTTTTCGAAATTAAAAAAAAAAAAGAAATAATGGAATGATTCTATTTTCTGTTTTGTTTTTTTTTTCTTAATACCTAGGTACAATAATGCAGTTATTAAATTTTTTTCATTGCACCGTTGTTATTTGCAATAAATGCACTTATTGTTTTTATTCTTTTACCATCTTAATTTATTATTAAGTTTTCATTAATTAACTGTTCCATTAATTTATCACGAATGCTTTAATGTTTTAATTGAATAATTTGTAAAAATTTCGATTTTGTATGCCTGTTTATTTTCGTATTAAAGAGCCAATGAAAATTATTATATGTTTACGTTTTGTTTAAATTGGAAGCCTTTCGAAAATCCCGAGCTAACTCATGTAATGAAAGCAAAAATTAAATTGAAATTACATGCATAAAATTGGAAAAGGCATTGGAACGGAGTTTACAAAACCAAATTTTTTTTCCTACAATTACAAATTTATCTTTTGTAATCCTGCATAATTTTCCGGTAAATCTGCAACATTAATTTATAGTTTTAGCACCACTGGTAATATATCATTCCAGGAAATACATCGTCGTGAACAGCTCCTTAAGACATTTTTATTGAAACTAATTATCTGTCTGTGCCATCAAATTTTGCTTACTCTTCATTATGTAGAGATCAAACAGAGTGCAGCTTTTTTTTAAATATCTATATATGAGCCGTTCACTGCACAAATCGATTAACTAAAATGTTTTTTAATATTTTAAATTCAAATAAATATTGGATTGTAGAATGCAAATATACAGATGTAGCTTTCATCTAATTTATTAAACATATAAAAAGCTATGGCTGAACCAAGTGCTTTGGCACTTAAATTGTGTTGAAAATGTTAAATTCAAAAGTGGAGTTAATCGATTTGTGGAGTGAGCGGCTGATATATCTGTCTTTAAATTAAACATTGTACAATAAATTTAAGAAGTTCAAGCATGTGTACGTTCCCATAGATTTTTTTGTTCCTGATCTCTTGTTCCAGTGTCATAATTATGGGGTCCCGTATTATGAAAACTAGAAATAAATTAAATAATTCATTCACTTAAAATAATCCCAATCCTTTGAGCTAGGTCTTCGAAAAAAGGCCAATTATAGCCTTTGCTTGAGTGTATATTCGAAACCAGAAAGTGGTAGAAGGTTTCTCGCAGACATCGCTATGATTTTCATTTTGGTATCTTTAGGGAAGACGAAGTGAATGAGAGTTCTAGGTCAGAGCTCTTGCCAATTATTTAACACTTAACTGCGATAACGATCAATAGCTCCAGTACATTGAATCTATAAGAGGGATGGAGGAGTTGAGGGAATCGTAAAATTTGGAATGCAGTATGAAAGGTGTTCGTACAAAATTTTAAGTTCGTAGCTTTTCATTTGTTGTTTATTAGTTGATTTAATGAATCATCATCGCAAAATTTTGATGCTACTTTGTTTTATATATTTTTAAAACTAATCGCAAAAAATTTGAAGTTGATAGCTTTTAACGGTTTGATGATAATTGATTTCTTAAGCATGGTCGACAAAATACTTTTGCATGGGAGGGGTAGAAGTTTTAGAGGTATTCGACCAAATAGTATCTTAAACTTTTGAACACTTTTTTAAAATGAATTTTACAAATTTTCAAGTTTGCTTGCGGGTAGTAGTTCGGAAGATATAAACATTTGAAAAAATTTCGGTCGACAATTTGTTCTTAGCCTCCCTTTTTCGGACTTCTCCCCAATGCCAATGAATAAAAAATAATAATTATTTTTATAGTCTGTCCCATACTTTACATATGTATGTTGATTTTCAGCTTTCTAGTTAGAACTATGTTTGAGATATTTGAATTCGTAGTTTTCGGTTCTAGCGCACAACATCCCCAAAATTAGTGTCCGCCTGAGATCGGCATCGGTCTACAACCCTCCCAAAAAATACTTTCAATCTTGAAGAGTTTGAGAGTTAATATGTGTTGAGTGTACACGTTTTTTGCATTTTTAAACTAATTTAGTCATGAAAAGGGAAAAATCAAAATTTCAGGGTAGCAAATTTTTTTTTTCTTAGTCGATCACAATACTTTATTATTAGAATAATAAAGTAAAATTTGTTATTTGATGGATTCACCTATCGAGCTTGCTTACGATCATCTTAACGAGTTCGCATAGCGACTTTGTGTATGTACTAAAAGCGATAAGGCTGAAGAAAATGCACATAAAGGTACGGTGACGTAGAGGCAAAAGAGGCAATTAACGGAAGAGGAGAACCAACCTCGATCACAGTCGAAAAGACCAAGCCAGACCAAGCCTATTACTAAAAAGCGCCTCGTAGTAGTTCTTGTTGACTCGGAAGGATAAGTCTGGAAAAGTGAAAAATTGTGGAGATGAGGCAACTAGATGAAATTGCACATGGAGATGAACGTGGATTAACCCATGACCTTGTTTGATCCATATGGCACTAACACAAGAGCCATGGATCTCCGGAAACGGAGGGACCAAGGGCTTGGCGTCATAAAACTACAAGCTACTGGCTTCTCAAGAGGAAGTTTAAAGGTCAAAAAGAACATTAATTTCTTTCTAGAGTCGAATTACAGCACAAACGGCCTCATGGTGACACTGATTGAGGGTGAAAACCAACTAGCGAAAGCATTCTCGACTTATGATTCTATACGAACTCGGACGGAAGTAGGTTGGAAAACTGGAAGGTTCTTCACAAACCATTAAACTCCGACTACATATATCTAGGGTTTATTATGACGATGACTCCAAGAAAAAGTGTAAAAGCGTAAAGAAATCCGGCAAAAGCGGAATGGAATTTTTACTCGAATATAGTCAAAGCAAACTAGACAATAGGAAGCCGTACTATATTTGGAATACACGTAAGTTGGCATTCACCAGAACCTTTCTAACAAACACTCCAAAATAAGCATTTGAAAAGGCATGTTGTTTAAAAACCCGCAAAAAAGTCTCAACCACCATTGTAAAACAGGAAGCTAGGCGAAATACGTAAAAAAGTTCATACGCTGTTTAACACCGCTAAGCGCGCTGGGCAAACACTGGGATGGAATGAATATTGGAGTAACTTAAAGGTCTTTAAAAGGGAACTGAAGAAAGCCAAAAGGGAAAGCAGGAGAAAATTCTGTAGCCAGATAGAGCAAACTTCAGAAGCTTCTAGACTTAGGCAACTTATATCCAAAAACCCTGATGGAAGTTGGTTAAATGACAGCAAGGGAACACTTGAAGCTCTTCGAGGTACTCACTTCCTCGGGTACCGGGCCCACGGCAACATCTACTCAGAAGTAAGCAACACGCGACTGGAGAACGTTCTAGGACTTCTCACAATAAATAGACTAAGGAGGGCAATAAGCTCGTTCAACCCTTCGCAGGGACCGGATGGAATAATACCAGCCATGATACAAAATGTGGAAGGGCTGGTTATTCCGTGCTGGCAACGATTTTCAAGGGATGTCTCAAACTAAACTACGTTGCTTTTAATATGGAGGAAAGCTCGAGTAGTAATCATACCAACAGCAGGCAATGGTAGTCACGTTAACCCTAAGGACTTCTTCTTCTACAATGGCACTACAGCCCAAATTGGGCCTCGGCCTCCTGACCTTCAGGTTTCTTAACATTTTTCATTATATTTTGTGGAAGGGTTGTTTGCCTTTCGCAAAACCCTCTATCTACAAATTTTCAATTTTTAATTTCTCAACCCTAAGGACTAGGTCTAAGTGTTACGTCTTTCTTTCTGAAAACGTTAGAAAGGTTACTAGATGTATACATACATCAGAGATACCATTAAGTCAGAGTACATCCCACAAGCTGAGCACGTGTACATAAAAGGGAAATTGGTAGACGTAGCCATTGATGTGGTGCTGATAAACATCAAAAAACCCCTACAGTTTAAGTTGTACAATCTAGGTACTTTTCTAGGCATAGAAGAAGCTTTCTACAATGTAACAACAGAAGCTGAATGAACTGAATCAATTTTTTTTTTACAGAATGACCTCTGTTATAGGCAATTTCGGTCTTTATGTCCAATGCACAAACACAGTCATGGAGGGCAGGAATGGGATTAGGAAGGTTGGGGAAGAGGAGTGAGAAAGACCGAAACGAGTGGAGAAGCTGATATATATTTTTCAGTTGTACTGGCTGCTACTGACAAATATTTGCAGATGTTATGGGGGACTGAATGATGGAAAGCCAACAAAATCCATCTACTGAGGCCTTCTTGAAGTGGAACTGTTTCACTTTTACACCGTTTGCCCATTTTATTTCGAATAATTTTCATCGCCAGTAGCAACTGAAAAATTCGTGCTTAAAAAAATCCTGTCTGGAGTGGGAATCGAACCCACGACCTATTGACTGAAAAGCAAGCACGCTGCCAACTACGCCACGAAAGCCTCGATTGCTTGGCATCTAATTAATCGGTGGATGGAAACTAATTAATCGCTCAATTCATATTTAAATAATACTTAATTCGATTTAATAAATTTTTATTTACGATATCTTATTAGTTATTTTGCGCCCCACCGGAGGTTGCGGAAATAATCTTAAAACCAAACCTAGTGCAAGAGATAGCAGGCAAAGTTTTTTTCTTAGTTACGCAATATTAATTTTTGTTGGCTTTTTAATACAAAAAACGTAATTTTATATAAAATAAAAGAGAAAAAAATTTGATTTCGGAATAATTTTTTGTGCTTCAATATCGATTTCATATTTGATAGAGAAAGGATTTGGTTTGAAAAATTAATTATTTACGGCTTAATTTTTTAGGGTTAAAGATTCGAGCAAGAGAGACAAAAATTTACATACGTATTCGAACATGTACTTCTTCACAAACTTAGTTAATATATTGTGCAATTATCATGGCAACTTTATTTTTCGAAGTATAAATGCAAAGTGAATGTGTTCCAAAATGATGGTTATTGCATTAATTAGTTAATCGTATTACTTGCTGTATCTCGAATCTTGCATTTAATTTAAAGTATTTTGGAATAAATTATCTGTAATTGATATAAAAGCTTTTTCCCGACCTGTGATTCGATTAACTATTAAGTAGTTGATTACTAATGATTAAGTAGGTCAGAGCTAATATCATTATTAACCTATCTACGTTGATATGATACTCGTACTATACAATAACATTCGAATGTTGCTTCATGTCACTAAGGTTTCTGTTCTGTACGAAAACACAAAATTACTCAAAAAATTTAAATTTTCAGGTTGCCTGCGCTTATTAAGGCAATTATATTTTTGTAAACAAATAAATAACTATGTGATTAGAAGCAGAAAAATTAATTGTCCAATAAGTGGAGAAAAAAAGGTATCGCACCATGAAAAAGAAGAAAATTTGAAATTAGGACGCTTAGACGCATGCTAAGTGCAGAAAATGCAAAATAAACAATAAAAGTTAACTTGTGCCTCTTGTCAATCGAAACATTCAGCTGTTAATTCAATGGTACATTTTCTGACCGATAGTGTCGCTTTTGGAATTCCCAGACAATCATACCCCCTGACCACCAACTAAAACTACCATTCATCTAGAAACAGCACACCTAACTCCATTTTCAGGAATTTGTCACTTGTACTCCTTGGCATCTAGCCGCCTCAATTATAATTGAGCCATATTTAATAAGAATGCCTAAGCACTGTGGGTAATACCTTCATATATAGGTAGATACGAAATTAACTGATTGTGTAATTGAAAACTGTTTGAGTTTTACAAGGAAACTTGGTTCTCCGACTAAAAAAAGCGAAATTTTTTTTTACTTCAATCAATAGGTTGAATTATGGTTGTAACATTTTTGTAATTGCTTCTTTTATCATTATCAGTGGTTTGAATGAAGGATGCACTAGTATACTTCAATGTCTTTAAGGTTAGTGTGGGTACAGAAGCGAAAAAATTTGCCGAATCTTTCTACGATAAGCTACTCCCAATTTATAGTTGGTGGACAAATGGTAGTAAAAGGTTTCGGGTCTGCATTGGTTTACTGGTTTCCAATAAAGTATTAAAAGCAGAGAAAATCCTACTGTAAGAACATCGTCAGCTCTGCTACCGAATCCTGGGAACTCTCACTTGAGAGTTGCTAACGTAGGAGGGTGAAGGCGAGTTTTCCGCGCCTGATAACGGAAACAACAATAATAACCACTCCTCCAAAGCGGAGGTTGGGCGAAGGGTTAACTCCCCTGTCACCGTAAAAAAATCTTCATTGTTTTGAAACCCAAGACGAAGCCTCGGATAGGATTGGACCAACGGAAACGACCGCGCAAACGTACAACGGACTATGCTTTTGGATCCTGGAATGTCAGATCATTAAACAAACCTGGTGCTGTTAAAGAATTACTACAACAGGCCAGTCAGTACAAATTAAATGTGTTGGCAGTCCAGGAAACGAAATGGACTGGTAGCGAGATGCAGGACATGAGATCGCACACAATTTTTAAAAGTGGGAAGCCCTCAGGAAGCCGTGAATTTGGAGTCGCCTTTATTGTGGATAGGGAATTCAAATCGCACGTCATTGACTTCAAGCGAATTAACGAACGGATGTGTGCGATCCGCATCAAAGCGAAACTCTTCAAAATATGGCTAATAAATGTACATGCCCCGAAGGAAGAAAAAGATGAGGAAACGAAAGATGCCTTTTATACGAGCATTGAAAGGCTATTCGACTCATTGCTCTCAAACGACGTTAAAATAATACTTGGTGACCTCAACGCTAAGGTCGGGATCGAAGAGACTCATCTTGGAACAACTGGAGGGCATAGCCTCCACGACGAAAGTAACGACAACGGCCAGCGCCTGATAGACTTTGCATGCAGCAGGGACATAGTTATAAGTTCGACATGCTTCCCACATTGACGCATCCATAAAAGAACATGGGCATCACCAGATGGCAATACCTTTAACCAAATAGACCATGTCCTTATACAGCGGAGATGGGCCTCCAGCATTATTGACGTTCGAGCATTCAGAGGAGCAAATTGTGACTCGGACCACTACATGGTCAAATCCAAATATCGATGTCGTATGTCAAAGGCGTATAAAACAAAGACCAGCCCTCTTCGTAAGTTCGACATCGGAAATATTCAAACGGCGTCAGTTGCGGAAAATTACGCAGCAGCACTTGAAAGAGAGCTCACTCCGATTCTGCAGGATGATATACCGAAGCCTGTGAACCAAGTTTGGATGGATATAAAGGCAACCATAAAGACCGTTGCGGAACAAGTGGTTGGGTATGAAGCTCGGCTCAAAAGAAATGAATGGTTCGACGACGAATGCCAGGATGCGTTAGATAAGAAAAATCAGGCGTACAGACAGTTTCTCGAAAGGAATACCAGAACGAAGAGAGAAAAATACGAAAATCTCCGACGAGTAGCAAATAAGGTCATTAGATGTAAGAAAAGAAAATATTATGACGACCGATTGAGAAATATCGATGACAATCTTGCGAGCAATAAAACAAGACAAGCCTACAAAGTAGTGAAAAGCCTAAGACGTGGATATCAGCCTAAGACAACCCTCTGTAAAGACAGAAATGGCACTATCATCGCCGAGGATAGTCAGATTAAGGAAAGATGGGCGTCATACTTTAAAGAACTCCTTAATCCCGCACACGGCTCCCGAACATCGGAGCTGATAGGTCTCCAAACCTCCGACGAATGCTCACTAGATCCTCCAACGTTGGAAGAAGTCGAATTTGCCATCAGAAGCCAGAAGAGCAATAAAGCGCCGGGCATTGACGAAATTCCAGCGGAATTAATTAAATATGGCGGAAGCTGCACTCGAAATACCATCCATAAAATGATTCAGTACATCTGGAATCAGGAGCAAATACCGGAGGAGTGGTGCCAACGCATTATTTGCCCTATCCACACAAAGGGAGACAAACTGCAGTGCGAAAACTACAGAGGTATCTCACTACTTTGCACGTCATATAAGATACTGACAAATATCAATATTAGAAAATAAGATTAAAATTTACGCTGACAATGTGATTGGGGAGTACCAAGGCGGTTTTAGAGCTGGTCGATCAACGACTGATCAACTTTTTACGGTCAAGTGCTTGAAAAATGCTGGGAATTCAACATCGACGTTCACCAGGTTTTTGTGGACTTTAAACAAGCATACGACAGTATTGATCGAAACGTACTGTACAAAATAATGCTGCATTTTGGCATCCCAGCAAAACTAGTCCGACTGACCAAAATGACGATGACATCAACAACATCACAAGTCAGAGTCAACAACCAACTAACTGATGCCTTTGACACAAATGTCGGACTAAAACAGGGTGATGGGCTGGCCGCTCTGCTTTTTAACCTAGCTTTAGAATACGTCATCAGAAAGTTACCCGTTGACACAAGAGGTACGCTGCTTTATAAATCCATCCAGATAGTGGGTTATGCGGACGATATCAACATATTATCACGCTCTTTCACATCCGCAAAAGAAATTCTACTAAGCCTCGATCAAGCAGCAAAAGAAGTTGGCCTGAAAATCAATGAAACAAAAACGAAAATAATGACACAAACAAGGAAAAGGACCCCCAATAGACAAAACATTACAATTGACGAATATAATTTGGAAAATGTCGACGAATTCATATATTTAGGCACAAAATTGACAAAGAGTAGAAATGAAACGAACGAAATAAAAAGACGAATCCAGTTCGCAAATAAAACGTATTATTCAGTCTTAGCTATTCTTAAGGCCAGCTGCGTACACAGGAAGACCAAACTCCAAGTCTACAAATCAATAGTAAGACCTGTGCTTTGCTACGGACGCGAAACATGGACCCTTACACAAGCATCCGCAAATATGTTGAACGCTTTCGAAAGACGGGTCCTGAGACGAATAATTGGAGCGAAACGTGATGGTGACCGATGGCGAACTAGATACAACAGTGAGCTGTATGATATATTTGACGAACCGGAGGTTTCCACTATCATCAGACTGCGGAAGCTGCAATGGGCTGGCCATGTACAAAGGATGGACGAAACTCGAATGCCTAAAAAGGTATTCGAGGGAAAAACGGAAGGCCGGAGGCCAGTGGAAAAACCCAAGAAACGCTGGTCCGACTCTGTTGACGAAGACTGTTCATCGCTGCTCGGATTTCAAAATTGGAGGACGCGGTCACTGGACCGAGATCGCTGGAGACTTCGGCTACGGGAAGCCAAGACCCGAAAGGGGCTGTAGCGCTGCGAAGAAGGAGGAGAATTTATAGTTTTAGCAGCTTAAAAGAGGCCAGACCTGCTCGGAGTTTCAAATTGGAAGGAAGGTGAAACTAATTAGCCTACAATACTTATAAGTATTGAAGAAATGTTTATTATTCAGTAAATAAAACTTTTAACGCGTTTTTCTCAATTATAGTTTTCTCATATCCATAGAGAAAACAATCAATCGATTTGTTTCGGATAAGATAGATATCTTCTCAATATTGTCACAAAAATTTTAAAATTATTTGCCTAACCTTAAATGGAACAATAAAATGTCTCAAACGTTTAGAAAAGTTTCCTTTTCTTTTCACTGCGAATTTTAAACTTTGTATGCATATTTTTAGTCGGACAATCAGACTCCCATAATATTATCGCCTTTAGGCTAACAATACCAATATATCGTTCATCATATTATTAATATTATTTTTAAAAGGGAATATTAAATAATTAATGCCGTAATACTCTTCGAATAATTCAATTACCAAAAATAAAAACATATTGAAGCAAAATATTTCCAATGCAGAATAAAATTTCAATGAAAAAAAAAAAAATATGATTTACACGATCTGAAAACGAAATGAACTGATTCTCTTTTAGTTTTCTTTAATAAATTATTCTGTAAAAAAAATGATAAATTATTGAATGGTAAAAAAATGTTCATTCCTATATAAATAGCTTATTATTTTCTTTTTGTATTAAATTTAATTTATATTAATTATATCTGGCAGCTAGTATAGCTTACTAAATTAAGCCAAGTATAGTATGAAATTTGAATTTATATGAATTTTTTTCTTTCATATTTTTTTCTTTTTATTTTTAATTTGCGCATTCTGGTGTTGATTTTTATTATTGTTATTTTTTTTTCTTGATAACACAATTTTCGCCGATTTCGCTTAGTATTTTATTTATGCTAATATTAATTAAATTTCCTAATTATGTATGTAGGTAATATATTGTTTTTTTGTTTTCTTTCTTGTTTATAAACAATTTTATAAGGTTTGTTTAATTTGCGTTTAATTTTTGTTTTTAGTAATATTTAACGAGTGTTTTTTTTACCTAATTAAATTTCGCCCTAAAAATAATCAATAATTTGCCGAAATGTTTGTTTTGTAACAATTTTTTTTTAATTCAAATGATACTTATTTTTTTTTTGGATTTTGTTTTATTTTTTTTTTCTTAAATAATAAAATAAATAGTGTGTAAAATAAATTAATGAACGATTCAGTCAGCAGTTTGATTTAATTTTTTTTTTAAATTATAAAAATACTTAAACATAATTATAATATTATTTTGCTGTGTGTGTGTTAGATAAATTTCATAAGATATAATGAAAAAGAGGACATATAATTTTTTTCTTGTTGAATTTGTTGTTTTATTTGATTTTTTGTTGTTGTTATTATTTAAATTTAATAAATTCGTTTAATTATGGTAATTATAATTAAACAAATAACAGGATAGATAATACGCTTGATATAGCCTTGTGGTTGTTACGACACAATAAAATGTGGTGCCGAGAATAAAACAGCGAGTGTTGCAATTATTGTGAATAGCGTGAAAATGATAAGGCACAAACGGTCAACTACCATTGCGGCAAATTTCCAATCACGTGTTACATCACTGTTTTCGTCTTCTTTTTTCAACTGAAAGGGAAATGAATAATGTAATCAGGATTGGTCGGTAAATTGTTGGCTGATGGTGTTTTATGAGCATTAAGTAATTATGTAGTTTATTCGTACCTGATCTGTAATCCATCGAAGTTCCTTAAGGATAAGTGCTAATTCGTATTCGGCTGATGAGCTTAAGCAGGTGTGTGAAATAGCTTCGTGCATTCGAGCATCACTAACTGGACCTACACTTCCTTCGTCGCCTTGTCTATGGGACATGTAAAAGTTTTGTAATATGAATATATCGTTTTTATCATAAATTAGAGACTAACTGAAATTTTCTTTTTAAATTAAGTAATTAAGTCCAGCCATAAGTTCAATAGAAAACGAGGACCTTCACATTGCAAATTTATATCTTGAGAAAATATTTCGAACAGTATGTATTGCAAATGATAAAAAAACGAAATTATTCCAAATGGTCTCATTTGGCCTCAAAACAACCCCGGAGTTTGCGTTGCCAGTCGTCAATACGCAGTACGCAACTTTTCCAGTGGAATCCGTTCCATGCCTTGATCAGGGACCTCTTTAACCTCTCCAAGTACGGGAGAAGTTTTGGCAGGCCACTTCCAGGGCAGACCATAAGGCGTAGTTGAACAGATTGAGGTTTGGGCTCTTAGAGGGCCAAACCGATGTCTGATGAACTGAATGTTTTCTTCAAGCTACAGCAGAGTTACCACGAAATTAATATAGAATGCGAGAGACGCGAAGAAGACAAAATTCTTGTTATCATTAACCAATGTGCGACAGTAGTTGCAATGTGCGACAGTAGTTGGTATGGTTACCGCCCATTGCCTTATTGGAGCACATGTTTATAGAATGGGTTCGGTAACGCATTATCTCTGTAGAAATCGCTAACAGCCAGGCGAGAGGGAGACGGGGAGCACGTGTTGTGTAAATGCCCGGCTATTAGAAGAAGAAGGCTTGAAATCCTCGAAACTCTGTTCTTCCCTGACCTGAAGCAGGTCTCAAGCTACGGTGTGCGGAATCTGATGAATTCCGACGCGGCAACGGAAACCTTTGAGCTCACCAAGGAACTCGTAACATCGCTGGATAATACACATTAGGTTTTCCTCAATTCAAGTGGTATCCCAAGGGGCCTATGTGGGGCTAAGGTCAGCAATTTAACCTAACCTAACTTAGCCTTCAGCTGAGTTGAACTGGCCTTGTGGGTGGATGGAAAATACTGCTGGTACATCACAATACGCTCTTAAATACCTTATTGATAATTATTGGCCCCAGTTTTGACGCCTTTTTCGAAAAAAAGGAGGTTAGTGGTGCCTTCAAAGCTCACCCCCACCAGATGATAGCCTCTTTATAACCGCTCAACTTTTTTCCCGTGCTTCCCGGGAGCTAGAAGCATATACTCGGTCATTTTGACGGTTCAATTTCTTTTCGATCGTCAAAATTTTCTCGTTAGACAACAAGATGGTGTGATTTTGATCAAAAGTTCAATTGGGGGATTTTATAAGCTTCATATGGAAGGTAAACATCTGGGGAAAAACAAGTTATTGCATGTATTCTTTATCGAAATATATCTTTTGACACCAACTATAACTTAAGGGAGTCAGTTTTTCTTTAATGCATAGCATACAGAGTCCTTGGCATGGTATATATGAAGAAAGGAAGGAATCTAAACGAAATCGGCTCGCATCGATATACCTTTTGCGACACACGAGCTATGAACACTATGATCAGAAAGTATCGATAATTTGTAATTTAAGCGATTGTTGGTATGACTTTAACAGGTTACATCTGTGTAAAATTTGAACAATTTTTTTTACTTCATCGTTTATTATGCTATTGAAAACATCTGAGAGCATAACATATTGTATTTGCCTTACTATAAGTAACGCTAAGAAATAATGCTCGCACAGACTTATCAAGGGTAAATAAATATTTGGTGTCGCTCAGAAACCTCGAACGATCGTCTGTCTGTCTGTCTGCAAAATAACACTTGTACGCTTTGAGCTATCGAGCTGAAATTTTTTTTATGTCATTTTCAGGAAATTTTAAGCTCGTGAACGGACTATATCTCCCACTTCTTCTACCCCGTCCCATTGATATTTCACGAAATTTCTATAAATTGATTTTTCTCTGAGACTATTTAAGTTATCGTCTTGAAAATTAAAAGTGATATTATGTGAATATTACTAACGTCAAAAGTATTGATCCGATCCTTTCACTTCTTTTACTCCCTCCAATACAAATACTTAATTTTGAAAACTTCTTTAATTTTCATTTAAACTAGCTAAGCTAAAATGATAAGCTAGGCTATAGCCTAGTAGGTAGTGTGTTGGTCTTGTAATGCGAAGGTCGTGAGTTCAAGTCCCGGTCGGCGCAATATATAATTCTGGCACATTGTCTGCTTGGATATACCTTGGTCACCTCAATCTAAGAAAATGAAAAAATCGTAGAAATAGGGTTGTGCGGAGGGCTAACTATCCACAATAAGTAATGAAAAATGTTAAGGAACTTGAATATCAGGAGGCCAAGGTCCGATTTGGGCGTCATTGTAGAAGTAGAAGCTAAAATGATGGATTCTTCTCATAACAATTTTTATTACAATTTCAATCAATTTTCATTTTTTTAGCTTTTTCGCTCTCCTTCTACCTCCTCCCATACAAATTTCCCGAAATTAAATTATTTTTGTTCGAAAATGTTAATCAATCAATCAAATTCCTGTTAAGACTCCCTATAGGTGTTATACTTTATTCAATAAGAACTAATTAGGTTCATGGCTACGTTCATTGAGCTCGTTTTAGACTGACGTTTCCTTGACGTGCCCTTTGCACTGAACCCTGATGATGTCGTTCAGTGGCTGAGTACATTCCGTTCTTCGGTGTTCAATGCAATTGGCTACGTTCAATATGTAACAATAAGAGTATAGGACAGAAACAACTCTCTTCCACATGGCGAGATCCTGATCATCGGCCTTAAACTGTTGCCAGGACTTGTTTATTCCTCTGGCCCCATGCTCGCCTCCTCAATATCCTTTTCGGCTCCACCGTCCATGCTGAAAATGATTCCGAGATAGCAAAAATCTTGTACCTCTTCAACTTCTTGTCGGTGTGCTTGCGTCCGAACCTATGTGCATATACTTGGTTTTACACATATTTATTTTCAGTACCGCCTGTTTGCATTTAGAATGCAACGAGCGAACATTTGACTCTAAGTACGAACGGTTATGTGCAAGCAAACACACGTCATTAGCATAATCAAGGTGACTTAAGATATTGAATAGTCTCCATTGAAGACCTTTACCTTCCCCACATTCCAGTGCAGTTTTCAAGATGTCGTTTATTACCACCAGAAACAGTCACTCTTAGAATATATTACTACTAACAACCTAGACGTAATAAATTACCAACCTTTATAAATTCAATTAGGCAGGAGGTACTGGTAAACATGTGCGTGAACTGGCACGTATCAAAGGAAGCCTCACTATCAGATCATAGGCATATCTGTTTTGATGTTGAGACTTCAATTGAATACATTAGACAATACAGAAATCTGAAACGTACCAATTGGAGTCTGTACCAATCAGTCTTAGAATATGAACTAGGAATCGCAGAAGAATCAATAAGCAGCCCAGACTGCATTGATAAAATAGCGAACGAACTCGTAAACAATATTTTTAATGCTTACGAACAAAGCTGTCCTGTTCTACATAAAAAAAGAGCCAAGCAAACACCTTGGTGGAACGAGGAACTAGCGAAAAAACGTAAGGAAACTAGGAAATTGTTCAACAGAGCAAAGACCTTCGGGAACTGGGACGAATATAGAGAGTCCCTAACTGAATATAACAAACTTCTCAAAAAATTGAAAAAAGAGTCGTGGAGTAGATTCTGTGAAGAAATAGACGATCTCCAACGGCCTCAAGACTTCAAAAGGTGTTATCAAAAGACACCCCGATAGATATCGGACTTCTAGAGAGACCTGACGGGTCCTCTACCAAAAGCAGTATGGAAACCCTTGAGGTGTTATTGGCAACACACTTCCCAGGCTGCAGAATAATAGACGAAAATGAAGATTTAGAAGCGGAGCAAAGGACATATTGTCAAACTCCGTCCAGCAAAAGCGCTGCTGGTAAAATCTTCACTCCGGAAAAGATCAGATGGGCGATTAACACCTTTAAGCCTTACAAATCAGCCGGAGTAGACAAAATATTTCCCGCATTATTGCAGAAGGGGTTAGAGATCTTATTGCCAATAATGATAAGGATCTTTAAAGCCAGTTTTAGTTGGGGATACATCCCCAAAATTTGGAGGAAAGCAAGGGTGGTATTTGTACCGAAGGCAGGCAATCGCCCCATTGATCAGCCTAAGTCATATCGTCCTATAAGCCTAACCTCCTTCTTCGTCAAAACGATGGAGAAATTAGTGGATTCACACTTAAGAACAGGGCCTAACAAGGTTCGTCTTAACATAAATCAACATGCCTATCAAAAGGGCAAATCAACAGAGTCAGCTCTTCACGGTTTGGTAAGACAGGAAAAAAGGTCTGGAAACGGCCACAATTAGATGGATACATGCCATGCTAAGGAGCCGAATGACCACCACGGAACTGGGTGATAGCTCATTGACTGCACAGACTTAAAGAGGATGTCCCCAATGTGGGGTATTATCTCCACTTCTATGGTCAATTGTAGTGGATGAACTCCTGGACCATCTAACGGAACAGGGATATGAGGTTACAGGATATGCCGACGACCTCGTCATTATTATTAGAGACAAGTATGGTTCAATTATATCTGAAAGAATACAATCAGCCTTAGATATGATAATGAACTGGTGTCGGTCTAAAAACTTGAACATCAACCCAAGTAAGACTGAGTTGGTACCATTTACAAACAGAAGGAATATTCATATCACACCCCCTTCAATAAATGGAACAATTATACCCCTTTCAGAAGAGGTAAAATATCTAGGAGTTATACTGGATAGCACACTCAACTGGAACAAACATATAGAATGGACTCATGCCAAAGCTCTGAAGGCATTTTGGGCCTGTAGAAGCTTATTTGGCAGAAAATGGGGACTTAAGCCCAAAATTATTTACTGGTGTTACAGAACAATCATTCTTCCAATAGTCACATACGGATCAACGGTATGGTGGACTAAAACTTTGCAAAGAAAAGCACAGCTCACGCTACAAAAAAGGCTAGCTTGTCTTGGCATCACAGGTGCGATGAAAACCTGTCCCACAGCGGCAATGGAAATGTTTCTTAACATTCCGCCGATACATCTCCAAATAAAAAAGGAAGCTATCAAAGGGGTGTTACGCTTACAAAGGGAAAACAACTATAAACCAGGGGATTTTAGAGGCCACCTCAAAATCCTAAGTAGCCCAAAATGCGAGGCTCTAGCCTCCACTTTGTTGGACGATATGCCGACAAAATATAACTTTGAAACCCCCTTCAAGGTTATTATTGGTGAACGCACGGACTGGCAATCCGCGTCACCTGAAATGACAGAGAGTTCAACCATCTGGTATACAGACGGTTCGTGCACCTTCGAGGGGACGGGAGCTGGAATCAAGGGACCTAACTTCTCGGTTTCAAAATCACTCGGCAAAGAAGCCACAATCTTCCAGGCTGAACTAATGGCAATCGAGCTATGCATCCAAGAGAACATAAGGAGAGCTCATCGCAACAAACCAATTTATATCCTATCCGATAGTCAGGCAGTTCTAAAAGCCTTATCATCCAACAAACATGGATCGAAGCTAGTTTGGGACTGCCTTCAAGACCTAATCATCCTGGGGAAAAGGAATGATGTAACCTTAATGTGGGTGCCAGGACACTTGGGAATTGAGGGAAATGAGGAGGCCGATCGCTTAGCAAAAAAAGGCGCGGAAAAAAACTTAATTGGCTCAGAACCTTTCTGCGGAAAACCAAAAGGGTTTCTTAACTCGTCAATTAAGAAGTGGGTTCAAGAAGAACATATAATCCACTGGAATAGACTTCCTGGTTTATCAACCTCGAAAAAATTAATCCTACCACATAAAAACAAAGTGGAGGATATCCTGAGATTCAGCAAAAGGGATATCAATAGTCTAATCGGGCTAATTACGGGGCACAGTGGAGTAAACCATCACCTCAAAAAAATGGGCTTAGCTGAAACCGACATATGTCGTCTCTGTCTCGAAGACTCAGAAACGACAATACATATCCTATGCCACTGTGAAGCAATGGCAAGGAGCAGACTCAAGATTCTTGGGAAGGGCATCCTTTCCACCGAGGAACTAGCCAACATGGCTCCCTCACTTATACTCAAATTAGCTAAAGCTACTGGGATATGGTAGGGTAAAGGGGCAATTATCGTACAATAGGTCGGAAAGACCGCAGTGCACTCACTTAGTCCCCTAACTTAAATAATAATAACCACCACAAACAGGGCTGGTGATAACATGTAGCCTTGTCTGACACCCGTTCGCACAGGAAAGCTTTCAGTCAGCTCTACTCTATACAAGACGCGACACCTTGCATCTTCGTAGGATTCTTTAATCATTGCTAAGACATTATCTGGAATACCTTTCCCACGCAGAGCATTCCATATGTAATCTTGCTTGACGCTGTCGAAAACGTTCTCGAAGTCCACAAACATGAGATGTAGTGGCGAGCCTATTTCGGCTGACTGCACCAATCTTATCCGTAGGGTATTTATGTGGTCGGTACAAGACCACGGAATCCAGCCTGATCAACTTCGAGAGTGCTCTTCACAACATCACTAACCCTATTGAGAGTTACCTTAGCCATGATTTTCGATACGGCAGTAAGTAAACATATACCACGCCAATTGCCATAATCCCGAAGGTCGCTCTTCTTCGGAATTCTCATAATGACGCCCTCCTTTCATTCAGTCGGATATCTTCCTTCATTCTTCATCACATTAAAGAGTGGGAGGAGCATATCGGCTGTAATTTCCGGGTCCGCTTTGAGGATTTCGGTTGGTAGTCCATCTATACCTGGGGCTTTCCTTTGCGCCATTGACCGAATGGCGGAAACTTATCACTCTTTCTACCCCCTCCCATACAAATTTCCTAAAATTAAATTATTTTTGTTCGAAACTGTTAAAGCGACTGGAAAATGTAAAGTGAGCAAAATATAATAATTTGCATATCATTAACATCGAAAAAATTTCTTTTTATCGGTATACTCCTTCTACCCCCTCCGATACAATTGAATAATTTTGACAAATGCATAATGCATCGATTTCCATTAAAACTTTCCTGAATTTATTCCTTAATTATGGAAATAAATGCTAAGCAAAAATATCAAATTCGCTCCACTCCCATACAAATTTCTATAGTAGAAATTCAAGAAAAGCATTTCTCAGTCGAACAAATGAGAACTATCGACTTTCGAAATTGGAAAAAAGTATGCTGATAAGGATTTTGACAAGCAGTTCCAAAATCAATCAAATTCCTTCACTTCCTGTACCTCCTCCCATACAAATGGCCCAATTTTAGAAGAACAATGTCCAATTTTCTTAAAAATTTTCAAAGCTACAAACTTCAAATTCTACACGAAACATTTTGCTTCCAACATTTGGTGTCATATACAAGAATTATAAACCTCCCTCTCTGCTTCTATCACCTCTCATACAATAGTCATTATTCTCTATTCGAAAGAATTTGAGATGAGACAGGGTGCACCATCTTTTATGTCGGTATGTAAACATTGAATACAATTTCAATTTATTTAGACTAGTTTTAGAATACAATATCAATCAAGTGGCCGCCTTTATTGGCCACAGCAAAATGTGCCCTTTTTGCTTCGTTTTCCATTATCTTTTCGAGCATCTCGGGCGGTGTAGCGATGATTTCGGCACGAATGTTTGCTGAGCTCGTCAATGGTCTAAAGCTTGCTGGCTAAATAACCTCACAAAAAGAAGTTCAGAGTAATCAAATCTGGAGATCTGGGTGGCCAATTTCTACTACTACAATGGCGCTACAGCCCAAATTGGACCTTGGCCTCCTGACATGCAGGTTTCTTAACATTTTTCATTACTTATTGTGGAAAGGTTGTTAGCCCTTCGCACAACCCTCTTTCTACGAATTTTTCATTTTCGTAGAATGAGGTGACCAAGGTATATCCAAGCAGGTAATGTGTTGGAATTATATATTACGCCGACCGGGATTTGAGCTCACGACCTTCGCATTACAAGACCAACACGCCACCCGCTAGGCTACACCCAATTAATGTCGCCTATTTTTGACATCAGACGTCTAGGGAATTTTCGTTGCAGAAACTGAATTGTTTAATTTGCAGCGTGGCATGGCGCATCGTCTTGTTGAAACCAGTAAACCGTCAAGACCTTTTCCACGCATTTTCGGGCAGACCTAATAAGCTAATATCCCCCGATATCGATTTCCATCTACTATTTCGTTTTCTCTGAAAAAAAAATGGCCCAATGATGGTTTTGGCGCAAACGTCGGCCCGAACAGTCACTTTTTGGACATACAATGACGTTTCATGAATCTCGTGTGGATTCTCCGTTCCCCAAATTCGGCAATTTTATTAATTAACGCCACCAGATAGTGTGAAATGTCGGCCATCAAAATTTACTTCCAAAAATCAGGTTCGGTGTCAACCGTTCGAGTGACTGTTTGGCCGTATTCCAAGCGACGTGAACGATTTGCCGGCAATATTCTTTGTGTTAACTGCACTTTATACGGAAACAAATGCAAATCATCCTTCAAAATGCGCCGCAAAGAGGTTCCACTGACGCCAAAATCCTGAGCGCGGTGACTATATGACACGTTTTGGTTCTGGGCAACGCTCTCTCTGACCGCTTTGATCAGTTCATTGGAACGTCTTGGTCGTTGATGAACGGCATATTCACGATCTCTCACTGTCCCGTGCTCAACAAAATTCGACACAAAACGACGAATAGTAGGTATTGTCAGACGGAGCCTGTTGGCCACGATATGCACGTTGAGTCAACACAACTGAACGACTATTTTCAATGTACAGCTTCACTATTTCGGTGCGATCTTTCGGTGTGAAGCGATTCATGTTTAAAATTGTACTAAATTGACGTTTCGAAAACATGTCTAATCATGTCAATCGGTAGATAAATGTCAAAGTTGTTCGATGTTTACATACCGACATAAAAGATGGCGCACCCTGCACACATTGTGACTATAAAGTACCGGGACTTTGTAATTAAAATTAGTCGTTCAGAAAATCATGGAAAAAACCGAAAAGGACGATTAACTAAAGCTATTTCACCTAAGGATAGCAATACTAAAGGAAGCTCGTCTAATTCCGCGGCAGAAATGAAAAACAACTGTGATCTAAATCTGTGCCAAAATTCGAAGACAATTGTGAACTAATTCTGTGGCAAAAATCGAAGACAATTGTGGCGTTAGTGCGAGCATATCTACAGTACGAAGGATGATGAACAGTGATGCACCTCTCCGCTGATTTCGATTTCGGACAAAATATTTATCCTAAACGATCCTTATGGCTATCAACTATTATTTTCATAATTTAAGAAAACCATAAAATTTTCGTTCACTACATCACAACAGAGAAGCGGGGTTTTGGTGTGAGAAGCCATTTCAATGGCTATAAAACTATTGCACTTTAAGAAAAGCGTTGGACTTTTCAGCGAGGCAACGCTCCAAAGCATACTGCAGAATGCACTAGATCGTGGATTGGAAAGGAAAATGTGAATTTCGTGCCGTGGCCTGTACATTTACCTGGCTTGAACATTATGGAGAATGATTGAGGCTACCTTTCTCGTAAGGTTTGTGAAGGTGGGAGACAGTTTGAGATTAAAGAGGACTTAGTGAAAGTAATTGAAGGCACCTGGGTACAAATAACATTAAGTTTGAGTCCCTGTACATTTTCTCGTCTAAAAGACTGTGCGAAATTATTTTAAGTAAAAGAGGTATTACCCATTACTATAAATCAAATTAAACTGATAAATAATAATAATAATATAAGAAATTATTTTTGTTTCACTGATATGTTTATTTCTTGTCATAGGAAGATATTCCAGAAACAGAACAACTACCAAACATCCAACCGTAACAATCCTCTATTCGGGACGATCCCCCAGATAAGGAAGAGATAGTTTCCGCCATTCCGTCAATGGCGGGAAAGAAAGCCCCAGGTATAGATGGACTACCAACCGAACTCCTCAAAGCGCACCCGGAAATAACAGCCGATATACTTCTCCCATTCTTTACTGAGGTGTGAAATGCAGGAAGATATCCGACTGAATAGAAGGAGGGCATCATTGTGAAAATTCCGAAGAAGGGCGACCTTAGGGAGTGTTGCGATTGGCGTGGTATATGTCTACTTACTGCTGTATCGGAAATCATGGCTAAGGTAATTCTCAAAAGAATTAGTGATTTCATGGAGAGCACTCCCGAAGTTTATCGAGCTGGATTCCGTTAAGGGTCGTCTTGTACCGACCATACAAATACCCAAAGGATAATATTGGAGCAGTCAGCCGAAATGGGTTCGCCACTACATCTCGTATTTGTGGACTTCGAGAAGGCATTCGGCAGCGTTAAGCGAGATTACATATGGAATGCTTTGCGTAGGAGAGGTATTCCAGATAAGGTCATAGCTATGATTAAAGAATCTTACGATGATGCAAAGTGTCGCGTGTAACATAGAGGAGAGCTGTGCGAGAGCTTTCCTGTGCGAACGAATGTCAGACAAGGCTGCATATTGTCACCAGCCCTGTTTCTGGTGGTAATAAATGACATCTTGAAAGCTGTACTGGAAGGTGGGGAAGATTAAGGTCTTCAATGGACTCTATTTAACATCTAAGTCACCTTGATTATGCTGATGACGTGTCCTTGCTTGTACATAACCGTTCGGACTTAGAGTCAAATGTTCGCTCGTTGCATTCGAAATGCAGAGAGGCGGGACTGAAAATAAATGTGCGTTAATTCAAGTACATGCACATGGGATTGAGCACAAGCACACCGATTGTTTTTAATGAACAAGATTTTGAAGAGGTGTACAATTTTTTTTATGTCGGAAGCATTGTGAGCATGGACGGCGGAGCTGAAAAATATATTGAAGCGCATCTCAATAAAGCTCGTCAGGCCTTCGGTATCCTTTCTCCTTTCTGAAGGTTAAGAGAGATCTCCCTTCGCACGAAGCTGAGAGTTTTTGACGCATGAGTTAAATCCGTATTGTGATATGGTTGTACTACGTGGAAAGTGACCGTTCGACTTACCAAGTGATCTCCAACGACGAACTTTGGAGTACAATTGGACAAACTAAAATAGGCATTGAGATTCAAAGGCAAAAGTGGCAGTGGTTTGGTCACAATTTGATGAAGCCAGAGCAAAACATCGCCAAACTGGCTCTGGATTATAATCCTCAAGGAAGACGTCGGGTTGGTCGACCATGTAACACGTAACACGTGGAAGCGAGCAGTTAAGCAGGAGGCCAGAGAAATCAATAAGTCCTGGTAAAAGCTAAAGTGTCTATACTCATGATCACGACTTGCGGAAGAGAGTTGTTTCTATTCTATGCCCATATAAAGGGTCTTAGCAGGAATTTGATTTGATTGACATGTTTATTCTTTTCAATTTCCATGGAGTATCACGCAAATTTCAGCACTGTCCGTAATTAAGTGAAACAAAAAATTTTGGATATTTTATGACTCAGCTAAGGTGACGTAGCACAGAGTAACAGGACATTGCTTGAAATTAATAAATTCGCCCAGTGTATTTACGTGATAAAATACCCTTTCAATCTCAATACATACACTATCATTATTACAGACTAGAGCAGCGGGAACAATGGAAATTGTGTCTGTAATAAAACGACGCGCAGTGTATATCTGTTAAACTACTCAAAGCCCAATACTATGCCTATTTATCACAACATTTAACATCATAGTATGCATCCTTTATCCTAAAAACCAGGTTATCTAATCCATCTACAAATTTACTCCTCTCACAAACTCCATGTACTGCCCTGGGTAGCTCAAATACATTAAGCCTAGCACCCCAATAACATTTAAGGGACAACTTTTAGTGGACATGCTCTTTTATATGTAACACTTCCTTTTTTCAGGGTACTCTTTTCTATTTCCCATAGTTGTTTCCTTTTCCTTTTTGGCATGACTTCGTGCGAGCCACAAATAGCGAGAAATTTAATTCCTGTCTTCGTTGTGGGGGTTGAAAAGGTGCAAATTTATTACCTGTAAACGGTGCGATAATACGTTGGCTGGTGTGGAAGTGTGGCACTGGTGCAACGATGATTACAACGAAAATCATCGTCGATGTCTAAAACATTGGCGAGAAGTGACTTTGATGACCTGCAAAAAAAAAAAAAAACAGAAAGAAAGAGAAATAGAAAAGGCTTGAGAATTTAATGGGTGATGGTAGGAAGGAAACCGGAGGACAGGCATAAGATATATGACCTTACAAAGATTTATGGGCCTTATCCTTATCCGTAAATGGTTAATGGTATTTTTCTTACCTTTCCTTTAATTCGACATTTTGTAATTGTTGCTTTTTCTCGGCTGACGATGAGCTTGGAGGCGGAGGACAATCGTAGGATTCTTGGCCCGGTCGAGTCATACGAAGAATGCATGGAAGCCAGTATAAAAATACAACACGAATCTGTAAGAAAGATAAATTTAGGATTAATGTCGGATCTTAGTGACTGTATAGGTATTATCGAATTAAGAACTTACCCATTCGGACATTTCATGGGTTTCGGGATTTCGATGATGATAATTTAAGATAAGAATAGTTGACACAACCGATGACGCCACCATAAACATTATACAATTGAAATAAGTTCCTGAAATGCAAAATCAATATTATTTCATATATGTTTTATCAGGTGATAATTTATTTTCGTATTAAAGGGGCTTATACACAAAATCGTATATTTAAATGAAAATGGAGTGTTTTGTAGACAAAAAAAGTTTTCCAAATTTCGAAGTTTCTATCAATAATATTACATTTTGAAATAGCTCTTTAAAACTGAGAAAGCTTGATTTTGAATTCTTTGCATGTAAATGATATTTTTTCGGTCCTGTTTGTATGGGAGTGGTAGAAGGAGTGAGGTGAAGTTGATAATTATTTTTAAAATAAATTGTTATTATAGTAGAATTAATCCTGACATCGTCTTTTCAGCTTTACTAGTTTCAATGAAAATCGAAAATATGTATTTTTCAAAATTGTCCATTTGTATGGGAGGGGGTAGAAGGAGTAAGGGGATCGGGTCAATATTCCGTGATATTAATAACATCTATATCATAATACTTTAACGTAAATTCCAAGTCGATAGCTTAAATAGTTTCAAAGAAAAATCAATTTCTTATTATTTCGAAATTTCATGAAATTTGTATGGGAGGGGGTAGAAGGAGTGGGGGGGGTGTAGCCCATTCACGAACCTAAAGTCACTTTTTTGCTAAAAATGACACACAAAAATTTTTAGCATTATAGCTCAAAGCTTTCGAGAGTTATGCTGTAGACAGACACACAGACGGACAGACGGATAGACGGACAGACGGACAGACAGCAACTCGGAATCGAGGTTTTTGAGCGACAACAAATATTTCTGTACCCTTGGCGGCTCTGTGTGAGCGTTATTTCTTAGCGTTACAAACGGTAAGGCAAACACAATATTTTCTCAGATTTCATTTAGAGTATAATAATTTTTGCAGTGAATTTATTCCCAATAGACAATTCGGTTTCGGGAAATATCATTCTGCCGAGCACGCAGTGTTATACTTGCAAGATAATATTTTAAAAAATCTTCAGCTGAAAAAATGTACAGTGCCTGTTCGATAGACTTAGAAAAGGCGTTCGATTCTGTGTGGATGCATGGTTTAATACATAAACTTTTAATGACAGGATGTCCGCAAGCTGTTATCAGAATTATTGCTGACTTTCTAACAGGCAGAAAGCTTTTCAAAGAGATAGCGAACTCCACACTTCGACAAACATCCCTGTTAATGCTGGAGTAGCGCAAGGATCTATTCTCGTGCCAAAAATATTTAATTTTTTTATTCATGACTTGCCTATGGATGTTATCGCTTCTGGAGTTTTTTTAGTAAGCTCCAAAGCAATTCTTTTTTTTTTGATTTATGCTTACGCTAACAGACCACATGACGCCCTCGCTGCAGTAAGAGAACATTTTTGGGGTATACAGATAAACGTTTCCAAAATGTGAGAAAGGACACCGTCTTGCAGTTCGTGATAGCAAATCTCTCTCGCTGGTGTTGGAAGGCCAGAATATTCCACTTAAAAATAACATAAAATATCTAGGAGTTACCCTACACCACAGTTCAATCCGCATGCGAGACATTTACTTCAAAAGTTCTATGGAACTTTATAAATCAACGAAGCTGTTGATGTATAAAACCCTCACTAGACCGATAATCTCTTATGGTTTTTTTTTAATCTGGCTAACAATCTCGCCGTGAGTTGCTGAGGAGCTACAAATCTTCGAACGAAGAATCTTAAGGCACTGTATATCAAAGTATAGAAAAATAAGACTTATCTTAGTAATAACTCCCTGTATGGAGGCATTGACATGGAACACTTGATGATATATCTGCGATATTTAGCTAAACGATCAGCCGTCAGACTAGCCACTCACCCATTAATTAAAAAGCTTTATGAAGACAATCATAACACGCACTTTTTAAGTCAATACTATGCATCACTAATTAGTTTATGGAACGAGGAATCAGTCCATGTTTTGTAAGAATCTGCAGAAGGTCGCTGTAAAATAATATTTTATGAAAAGGCATCAACTAGCTCATATAGAGGTTAAATTAGCCAATTTATTCAACCTCACTCTTTGGTTGACGGCGCGTATTTTGTTTTACTGAAATTGTAATTTACTTAACTTTATCTTTTCTATCGATATTTACCGAGGAAAAGGATGACTAACAATCCTCCAACGCATCAGTTTGCTTTGATAGTATCCGCCCTTTTTCTCGTTCATTTAGTGTTAATTTTAGTTATAGCATTAGTATAAGTAGTCTGTTCTAGTTTAGTTTAGTGTAAAAAATTACTTGAAGGCATCATCTCCGGGAGCAAGAGTGACCTTATCTTTTGTAATATAGTTCTCAGTTTTAAGAAACATACTGTTATAGATCTGGCAACCACGCAATATTGATCTTCCCGAAAGTACCAGAACTATATAGAACAGTCCCCCAATATGTAAAAAGCTATAACCAAAGATCCAGAACATTCTAGTTGGGACACACACCCACCCGACGAATACACACTACAGAACCGTATACACCAAAATGTAGGATCTAGAATAGTCGAGACATACACCCGAAAACATCCACGACAGAAGCTTCGAGAACAAGGGGAAATGGTATAAAACCACGGTAGCTCTCAGCGAGCAGTCAGTCATTTTAATGATCGGGACGCGAACCAGTGGAAGTGATATAGCGATACGCGGCGGTAGTGCCAGATAGGCGAATTAAGTAAAAGTGGAAAAATTAAAGTAAAAGTGCGAATAAATAAATTATCCCTTATTTTTAAACGAATTGTGTTTTTCTTGAAATACCGGCGAACCCCTAGCTTGCAACAATACTTTATTAGATAAAATGCTTGGCCTAATCTTTCTCTAATTATTCAGTTTTAATTATGTATCTATTTAAGTCTCAATAAAGAATCTTGAATCTTGAATAGAAGAATGCATTTTTTCTCATAAAAATCACGTTCTGCCAAAACGTTTAGTGGACTGCGTTGAATTAGTTTCATAAATTCTGTTCGATTGACATTTTTCATTTCATTCATTTCTTATTTTAAATATAGTGTTTCTTAGACTATCAGTCAAGTAAATAATTATGTTTTGAAAATTAGAGCACCTTGAAAAAAAGTGGTAAATAGGTATTAGCATGTATTGGGTGCGTAATAGTGACTGGCTGTGAAGTAGTGTTTGGATGGATTGCTATTGGCTGCAAACAAATTGCACCGCAAGTGGGGTAGAAACCAGGATCATTGCAGTAAGACAGTGATTCGGCTTTGCTGTTCTCCTGTGCCATATATGCGATCTTTGGTTTAGTTTAGTATGACAGCATGAGGAACTTTGGCACCCGTATTACTATCATAATACGGCAGTGTTTCGGCTTTGCTGTTATTCATTTCCTTGTGTTGTATCTTCTTCTTCAATGGCGCTACAGCCCACATCGGGCCTTGGACTCCTGACCTTCAGGTTCCTTAACATTTTCATTATTTATTGCGGATAAGTTGTTAGCTCTTCGCACAACCCTCTATCTACGAATTTTTCACTTTCGTAGATAGAGGTAACCAAGGTATATTCAAGCAGGTAGTGTGCTGGAATTATGCGTCGACCGGGATTTGAACTCACGACTTTCGCATTGTAAACCAAACACGCTACCTACTAGACTACACCCTAGCTTCCTTGTGTTGTATAGCAATATCGATATTTTGTTTAGTTCACACTAAACAAAATATCGATATTGTACTTTGGCACTCTCCTATTCTATTGCAATACGCTAGTGCTACAGGTTTGCTCTGATTATATTATAGCATCTTGTGTTGTGTAGCGGTCTTTTGTTTCTTATGACATTATCTTGAGCTTTGGCATTTCTGAATTTTCATTGAAGTACGCAAGTGATTTACTTGCACGCCCGGGCGTTCGCTCCATCCCCTTAACACAGCCCTGACTGTACATATACAATCATACAAAAATAGTTATAATTCTTCTCCAATGGCACTTCGATTTGAACTCACGACCTATGTATTATTGACGAGCACACTACCCACTTGGCTGCAGCCAGGACCCATAACGACCCAAGAGCCCACAAATATCCATTAATTCTACACATTCGTCCCCAACAAACAAACATGATCGAAAATTAAGAGTTTTACAGGGTAGCCACAACATTTCGGCAACAATACTTATAAAACTTAGATGAGTGTTACTATAGGATGATGATTACCTTTTAACATACATACATATACACACATATATACATATTTTCCACTTTAAGCTATATTAGGGTTAACCGTCACATTTGCATACAGTAAAATAAATATAACTCACGTAAGACTGGGAAATTTTATTATTCATATTTTTGTCACTACGTATGTAGGTCGTTTAAAAAAAAACGAATTGCAATTATTTGAAGTTAGTTACACTTTTTTTTTATTATTTGGGGAACACGTGAAAGCACTGCGACCTTCTCGACCTATTGTGCGTTTTTTGCTCCTTTACCCTACCATAACTCTATAGCTTACGCTAATCTAGGTATCTTTAAAGGAGCCATGTTGGCTAGCTCGTCGGTAGAAAGGACACCTTTTCCGAGAAGATTGTCTTTTCCTTGCTGCTGCTTCACAGTGACATAGGATGTGTTCTGTCGTTTCTGAGTCTTCGAGACAGAGTCGGCAGATGTCGGTTTCTGCTAAGCCCATATTTTTGAGGTGGTGGTTTGCTACACTGTGCCCCATCATTAGGCCGATTAAAGTACTAATATCACTCTTGCTGAATTTTAGAATATCCTACTTTTTTTTTGTGGTAGAATTAATTTTTTTGAGATTGATAAACCTGGAAGTCTATTCTAGTAGATTTTATGCTCTTGTTCAACTCACTTTCTATATACAGGGTTGGAGGGCTATTTTGGGTATTCGCAGAATGGCTCTGGGCGAATAAAATTTGTTTTTGCGCTGTTTTTCGCAAGGTAGTTTGCTTAGATGAGTGATGAGCCCTCCTTATATTCTCTTCGATGCATAGCTGCAATTAGTTCAGTCTGGAAGATTGTGGTTTCTTTGCCGAGTGGTTATGAAACTGAGAAGTTAGGACCTTTAACTCCGGCTCCCCTCAAAGGGGCGCAAGCCATTTGCATACGATATCAGGTAGCATGGTTTGCCAGTCCTTGAGTTCTCTGATTATAACTTTGAAGGGGATTTCATTTTGTCGGCATAGTGTTCGATAGTGTTGAGATTAGAACCTCTATTTTAGGGTCTTTTAGGATTTTGAGGTGACCTCTAAAATCCCCTGATTTGTATTTGCTTTTCCCCTGTACGCATAATACCCCTTTGATAGAATCCTTTTTTATTTGGAGATGCATCGGAGGGATGCTTAGGAGCATTTCCATCGCCGCCGTAGAATGGGTTTTCATTGCTTCTGTGATACCACGACAAGCTAGCCTTTGGATTTTTTGTAGTGTAAGCTGTGTTTTTGTTGTAAAATTTTAGTCCACCATATCGTTGGTCCGTAAGTGACTATTGCGAGGATGATTGTTCTGTAGCACCAGTAGATCATCTTGGTGTTTCATTTATTGAAGGAGGTATGATATGGAATTTCATTGTATTTGTAAATGGTACTATCTAAGTCTTACTTGGGTTGATTTTCAAGTTCTTAGATTGGCACCAGTTCATTATCACCTCTAAGGCAGTTGCACCTTAAAAAGTTTTTTTGTTACGGACTTTATGATATCCTTGCAATCGAACTATGTTAACTACACACAATATGTTATGTTCCTTAACATGTATAAATTTACCACAAGATCGTATATCATAATTTGCCCAACAGGCTTCGTAGAGCTGCACTGGAGTTAGAAACTTGAATAATTTTCAGAGTAGTTATTCATAGGTAATTAAAATTTGTAAAATTATTCATCGAAGTTGATCTAAGAATTTTGACTCAGACATGATTACGTTTAGGATGTGATGTATTCATGAAATTTTATTTTTGCCACCACCATCACAGTACTAATTAGGAAGTGAATTCTAAAATATTATTTGCTTGTCGCTCTATCGTGTTACGTACTCTTGTGTAGAGGTGAAAGTTTCTCTGAAGGAAACTTATAAAATCAAGTCTGTAAAATTGTCTGAAAATTATTTGACAAAGTTACGAAGACTTTAAGGGTGAGAACGATTCTCTGATAAATTTGCACTGAACATTTTCCGTCATATTTTAACCCGATTTAAAAGTTACACCAATGTAGCAAAATATACATAGTTATGCTGGAATCTATACATAGTAATATAATTGTAGTGTCTGTCTGTAATTTGCTTATAAATGGCTATAAGTTAGTTTTTTGAGTCATTTTAGCACTAACTAAGCATAAAAACACATTTTTGAAATTTTTGTCTGTCTGTCTGTCTGTCTGTCTGTCTGTCTGTCTGTCCGACCGCTTTTCACGCACAAACGGCTGAACCGATTGTAATGAAACTTGCACAGTTTGTTAGGTGTCCATCGGAATGAAATCTGCACTTGGTTTCATTTCACTCCCCTCACGCCTTCTACCCCCTCCCATACAAAGTGACTCATTTTCAAAATATATATTAATCAAATTTTCTTGGAAACCATAAAAGCTATTAATTTGAAATTTGGAACATATTATTTCTATTATAAATGCAGTCTTTTGGTCTACAAATTGTTTGAGTTTCCTCGCTCCTTTCACCACCTCCCATACAAACTTCACTTTTTCATGAATTACTTTACACCAAATTTCTCAGTACGTGTAACTTCCATCGAGCTAAAATGTTGTATTAAATCCTTAATTAATATTATTATTAATATCGGGAAAAAATTAACCGATTAGCTTCACTCCTTCTACCCCCTCCCATACAATGTGACACAGTTCCACGACTTCACAAGAATTTGATTTTCTTGAAAAGTCTGAATGTTACTGATCTGAAATTTCGAATATATCAATTGCATGATGATTATAGTTGTTTTTAAAAAAATCACCAGAAACCCCTTCTCCTTCCACCACCTCCCATATAAACCGCACTTTTTCATGAAATACTCTAAACGAATTTTCTCAGTACATTTAAATTTCATCGAGGTAAAAATTTGAATTTAATCCTTTATTAGCATTATTAGTAATATCGGGAAAAAACTTAACCGAGTAGCTTCACTCCTTCTTCCCCCTCCCATACAATGAGACACATTCCGTGACTATTCAATAATTCGATTTTCTTAAAAAGTATGAATGATACAGATCTGAAATTTAAACTATATCAATTGCATGATAGTTATAGTTGTTTCTCGAAAAATCACAGAAAACCCCCCTCTCCTTCTACCACCTCCCATACAAATTGCACAATTTCATTAAATTCAATGCACTAGGTTTCTCAGTACCTACTCGATTTTTGAAGCTTAAATTTGGTACAAAACCTTTTTGTAGCTACTCTAGCATGATGTGAAACAAATTAGTTCAATGCTGTCACCCCTTCTACCACTCCCTATACAAAATTTCTTAACTCAGCAAAAATTTCGATTTCATCTATACATAGTATCGTATGATTGGGCTTTACGCACAATCGTAGTCCTGTTATGTTTTAAAGCTTAATGTTATTTTATTTGTTTTTTTTTTAAATAAAACCAGCTACAATTATTCACATGTCCTTAACGCTTTTCAACACGTACATATATGATCTCGAATCACGGGTTTGATTTGATCACGAGCCTGTCCCATAAAAATGGGAGTATCATGCTTTCATTCTTAATAATTTATGGTTCTGATTCCAACAATATACAAACTATTTTCTTCAAAGAGCCATTAAAGTAAGCAGATTATAATATAAATAAATATAATGTATTACTAACTACACTCTCGAAAATTGCTTATTATTGCTATTTTTACGCGGACGAAGTCGCGGGCGTTTGCTAGTACATAATTGTAATAAAGTGACTCATCCTTTCAATTGCTGTTTTATGAATTGTGTTTATCAAGCATAATTGAAAAACATGCAATTTTTATTGCCCTGGTGTTTTTATGAAATATTTCAAAATTTAAATTGTTCAGATTACCTTACTGGACAATGCATTGTTCCGCAGAAATTATCCTTAGCAGAATCGAAAAAATTATCAGGATTTCCCATTACCTAATTTTGAAACAAGCTAATACTCGTCTATCTTGACCCAATTATTCGCGAAATCTCGATTATGTAAACACAATTTCTTATGCTTACGAAACTACTATGTAAATAAAAGTGACTCTCTCCTTTATATGAGTAGTAGCCATTAAGATTTTATCAGTACACTTAAGTCCATAGTCGTTCCACACAAAGTTACTGAATGGTCCTGCATAATTCTCGTCGCATTAGCCTAATTGTGTATTTTCCCTTTGTGCATTTTAATTTTAATTTATATATCCCGGCTCCCGGATCCTAACCTTAAGCGAAGAAAATGGCTTGGGAAACGGATATAATACTTCTTCTGCCCGGCTTCAATGTCATTGTTTGCAGAACTTTTCTTAGAAGTTTCCTTACCGCCATTCTTATTTTTTTCCGTATTGTTCCCGTGTTAGAAAGAAGTCCGACACTTATTTGCATTGTGCTAAACTATAACAGGTAGAGCGTATTATAGTGGAGGTAATAAGGGTGGAAAAAAAACTACACATTTTCAAAATGTTAAAAAGTTGATTCACATGGTCTTTGTTTTCCTTTTACATATTCATAATTGCATGAAAGGTGGCTTAAGAGACCAGAACTTGAGAATACCTGATATATTGTACAGAAGGGAATCTAATTTAGAGATGGTTCGGGATTCGGATTTTAAATGTTCATGCGAATTGCAATATTAGGAAGTGCTGGGGAGTACGGTACCATATCCAGCGCCTTATTCTACAATCTGGATACTTACAAAACCATTTGCCCTCTCACTTGGAGTTTTGGGTTATGCATAGCAACTTTTATAGGTATAAAATTTTTTTTCGTTCCGGTTAAAGTTTTAATGGAAATAACCACTACTTGGATGAAGAGGAAGAAAAGCATGCAGAATTTTCGTGTGGTTGTGAACTATTTAAAAAAGTTTCTGCCGTTGTTTATTGAGTTTGTTTTACGGATTGTAAGAATGCAATTTGCTATTTGTTGGCTTTTATGTGCATTTTCACCAACATCTTTTTTTTTTTTAAATATAGGTACACTCTAAAATTTATGCAGTAAGGTTCTCATAATAGAAATTTATGATTGCAGATAAAAGCTAAGGTTTTTTTTTGTCTGTATTTTAATGATCTAGTGTACGAAAATGGACATCGAATTGTTCTAAGTCACTGGAAAAAGGTGAAGAGATTTTTGGAGCTTCTTCTCTCTAGTAAAGAATAAACTAATAATAATAGTTGGCATATTCACAGGAAACTGGTGCCTCAATAAGCACAAGAATAGATGAGTTTGATATCTGCTTGGAGATCAATAGCATTTATACTTTTCGAGAAAAGCCGTTTATTGACAAAATGCGTAATTGTGTCATTTTGTATGGGAAGGGGTGGAGCGATTTGGCCCGTTCACGAACTTATCCTTACTTTTTTGTCAAAAACGGCGTGTACAAAATTTTAATTTTCTGGATGAACGCGTTCTCAAGCTAGAGCGGACACGGAAAGACAGACGGACGGACGAACGGACGGACGGTCATCCGGTTTTGAGATTTTTGAGTGATTATATGAACTTCTGTATCATTCGTTTTTTTCTCCGTGCCTTATTTCTTGGGGTTACAAACTTTGTGGCAAACTTATAATACTCTCAGATTTCATCTAGAGTATAAATATAAAACTTGGATATAATAGTAGTAAAGAGGAGCATTTTAAAAATGGTGGACTTTCAAATTTTCAAATGGGTACATTTCATAATCCAATGTAGGTATGAAGATGAAATTTTGTCAGACTGTAGAACTATATGAGCTTTAGTTTTAAAGTTGGAGGTGTAAAGGGATGGAGGTCAATCAAATCAATCAAATTCCTGTTAAGACCCTCTATTGGGGCATAGGACAGAAACAACTCTCTTCCACAAGCCGCGATCCTGAGCATCGGCTTTAAGCTGTTGCCAGGACTTGTTTAGGACTGGTTTATTCCTCTGGCAAAGGGATGGAGGTGGTTAGCCAAAAAGTCGGAGACTTTGAGTAATTTTTTAGGGCTGTAGTAAAATATACAAAGTTTAAATTTTGCACGTGCACACATCCATTTGATATATCTTTTATTTATTTATTTATTTATCATAATAAGATAGCTGACGTAATAATAAATTTCTTAATTTAATTTAACATAACCTAATATAGGTAAATTTACCTTAATTAATTAAACACAATTTGCTATAAGTTTGATAGGCACTGGTGGAAGTGTCAAACGGGTGTGGAGACCTTACAAAACATAACCTAATATAGGTAAATTTACCTTAATTAATTAAACACAATTTGCTATAAGTTTGATAGGCACTGGTGGAAGTGTCAAACGGGGTGTGGAGACCTTACAAAACGGAGCGTAGTCTCAGTTTATATGTCAGCTTACTTACTGGATGTGTATAGTGTGCGCTGAATTTATTAAATACTCTACAGCATCTGGTAATAGTTTCATTTTGTCCATAATCTGTACGATGTGGATATTCCTTAAGTGGTTTTGAATGTCTTGTCAGCCTGACATTGTCATTGAGTCTGAATTTATTTGAGATGTGGTCAACCTTAATATCGCCATTCAAAACATCTAAGGTAAAACAGAAGAACCAAGAGGTAAAAGATTTAATCATTGGAGCCTAACTGTGTAGGGTGGACGGTTTTCAAAGTCTCTAGGATCATACAACTCCCTAAGAGCAAAAAGAAGGAATTGCTTCTGGATTGACTCTATTCTGTTGCTGTATAACTGGAAGATGGGGTCCCAAATGGGACATACATATTTCAGAATAGGGCGGACAAGAGAACAGAATAAAGATTTGGCGACACATATATTCTTAAACTATTTGGCTCTTCTCTTAATGAACCCAAGAAATTTATTGGCTTTTGAAATTATTCGATTTTAGTGAGATTTGAAGCACAGTTTATTGTCCAGTATTAAGCCGAGGTCCTCAATTTGATCAACACGGTGTAGTTGAGTTCCACTTAGGATAAAGTCATAGTGATATAAGAATGATTTACGTGAGAAGCTTATCACGTGGCATTTACTGACATTAAGCTCTAATTTGTTCTGACTACACTAATGATCTAGCGCAATAAGCTTGGATTGCAGAAATTCGGCATCTGCGGGCGAGGTTATGGCATGATATATTTTTAGATCATCAGCGTACATTAGATGTGAAAAATTGTCCAATACTTCTGATACATCTGAGATGAAAACATTAAATAAGAGAGGACCCAAGTGACTCCCTTGGGGTACCCCAGAGGACACTAATATTTTCTTAGAAATAAAACCTTGAAACTTAACAAATTGAGATCTATCATTAAGATAGGATTTAAGCCAGTCAAGTAAGGATCCTGTCACACCAATTTTTTTAACTTTAAAATCAGAACATTGTGATCAACTCGGTCGAACGCTTTGCTGAAGTCGGTGTATATTGTGTCGATTTGATGCCCATTTTCAAGTGCGCAGAGCGTATCAGATACAAGAATCATGAGATTCGTTGTGGTCGAGCGACCTTTTCTAAAACCGTGCAGCTCGTCATTAAGAATAGGGTTCATCATTTTGATCAATTTATCGCAGATAATTTTTCGAATAATTTCGGTATAGCTGATAGGATTGCTATACCTCTGTAATTCTCAACTTTTCGTTTGTCTTCATTCTTGTGGATGGGTGTGAGATGCGACGATTTCCAAGCAGAGGGGAAAGTTCCCAATGACAGTGACTTGTTGAAGAGAAAATGTAAGGGTGTTAAAAGTTGATGGGCACACTTTGATAAAAATAGGGGAGGAATAAGATCAGAACCTGGACCTTTTTTGATATCAATAGTTTGGAGAGCATAGAGCACCTCCTCAATAGACAATGAGATATTGTCAACAAGTGTAGGAACTGAAATGTTGGATTCACTGTGGGTTGAATCTGACTGGGCACCAAGCTATTAATTGATCGCTTGAATCAACATGAACTCACCCCCCCCCCCTTTTCTCTCCACCATACAAACCAAATCTTGCATAAATAAACAGATGAAATATTGATGACTAGCGATCCCTCGGAACTTTGTCCGCGTAAGAATCGCAATTATAAGAAATTTTTTGAGAATGTAGTTAGTAATACATTATGTGGGATATATAATCTGCATAGATTAATGGCTCTTTGAACACAAAACTTTGTATTTTGTTGGAATCAGAACCATAAATTATTAACAATGAAACCATGATACTCACATTAGTATGGAACAAGCTCGCGATCAAATCAATCCCGGGATTTGAGATCATATCCGTATTGAAGAGCGTTAAGGACATGTGAATACTTGTAGCTTCTGTTAGTTAAAAAATAAACTCAAATAAAATAGCTTTAAGCATAAAAACATAACAGGACTACGATGTTGCGTAAAGTCCAATCATACGATACTATAGATGAAATCGAAATTTTTGTGACCTTAAGAAATTTTGTATGGGAAGTGGGCGGTTTTTTACGATTTTTTGAGAAACAACTGTAATCATCATGCGATTGATATATTTTTAATTTCGGATCAGTAACTTTCATACTTTTCAAGAAAATCGAATTTTGCAAAAGATTTGATATTGTGTCACATTGTATGACAAGGGTAAAAGTGGAGAAACTAATCGGTTTACTTTCCCCGAAATTAGTTGCTATAATACTAATAAGGATTTAGTACAAAATTTGAGCTTGATAAATGTTATACGTACTGAGCAAATTGGTTTATGTTATTTCATGAAAAGTGCAGTTTGTATGGGAGGTGGTGAAAGGAGTGGAACTTATATACATTTATGATAAAAATAATATATTCTAAATTTAATTATTATATATTTTTGAAAATGAGTCATTTTGTATGGGAGGGATAGAAGACTTGGGAGTATTGAAATAAGACCAAACTCAGATTACATCTCGAAGCATACCTAATAAACTGTGAAAGTTTCATTACAATCAGTTTAGCCGTTTTTGCGTGAAAGTCGGACAGAGAGACAGACAGACAGAGAAGAATTTTAAAAACGTAGTTATTGCTAAAATAAAGCCATTTATAAACAAAAAACAGACACACACTACAATTATATTTATATGTATAGATATATGTATACCGGAGCTATTGATCGTAATCGCATTTAAGTGTTACCTGCATTCACTTAGAATTCCCTATCCACCCTTACCTATATATTAACTTCCCACGCATCTTCAACTTGTCAAAAGAATAATAAAGTTGTGCCCGATCGAAAAAGTTAAGATTTTACACCGAAAAGTGCATCATTTAAGGAACGCATATAGGTGTTATTGAGCTCCGAAATGGAAAACTTTCCCACCAAATAGGTCCAAGACTTAGTTTCTAAAAGGTGTTTTGTTTTTTTTAAAACACCTGGTGGGCATGTTGGTAATAAAAAGGATACTTATTTTACAAAAGGTGTAGTTGAAAAACTCCTATTCATGGGAGTTAATTAATGACTGAAAAAGGTCTGACTCCATTGCAGAGTAGTACACCGAATTTTGTACTGTGAACGTTGATGTGTCACAACACACGCAATTTATTTCGAAGAAATAATTTATTACAAATAAGAAATAACGTCTAACCGAAATATCAAAATTATGTTCGACGTATTTCGCCATGCCAATGATCGCAGAACGATTTTATTCGTTATAAAATCGAACTATGTGTCTGACAAATGTGATATGTCGTTATCTGTCGTGATTTTGGCATTGTTAGAGTGAGATTCAGCTGGTATTTAAAATCTATTTTGATATGATGTTTCTGTAATTTGAAAACTATTTGGCAGTAATTTTTAATACGCCGAAATCAATCTTTTTCACAACTCGACTGTACATCATACGTTTTCCTGAAGTATTCCAAAACTTGAAAAAAAACATAATAGGACTACGATTGTTCGTAAAGCCCAATCGTGCGATACTCTAGATGAAGAGAAATGTTTTTATTTTTATGCAGCAGATTGGAATTATTATAGAAGTAATATGTTCCAAATTTCAGATCAATAACTTTTACACTTTTCGAAAAAATCCGTTTATAGACAAATTGCGTAATTGTGTCATTTTGTATGGGAGGGGGTAGAAGGGGTAAAGCTAATCGTCTAATTTTTTTGGTCTTACTAATAATTAAAAATAAATAGTTAATGCACAATTTCAGCTCGATCAGTTGTATACGCACTGAGTAAATTGGTTTAGAGCATTTCATGAAAAAGAGCAGTTTGTATGGGAGGTGGTGGAAGGAGGGGGAGGACACAAGTAAGTTTTATATAGTAGAATGAAATCATTATAGAAGTATTATATTCCAAATTTCATACCAATAGCATATATACTTTTCGAGAAAAGCCGTTTATTGATAAACTGCGTAATTTTGTCATTTTCTATGGGAGGGGGTAGAAAGGGTGGAGCGATTTGGCCCGTTCATTCAAAATTTGAACTTTCTAGATCAACGCGTTCTCAAGCTAGAGAGGACACGGACGGATAGACGGACGGACATCCGGTTTTGAAAATTTTGAGTGATTATATGAACTTCTGCATCATTAATTTTTTTCTCCGAGCCTTATTTCTTAGCGTTACAAACTTTGTGGCAAACTTATAATACTCTCAGATTTCATCTAGAGTATAAACATAATAGGACTACGACTGGGCGTAAAGCCCAATCGTGCGATACTCTAGATGAGAGAGAATTTTTTTTATTTTAAGAAATTTTGTAGGGGAAGTGGTAGAGGGGGTGACGATATCGAACTAATTTTTATACTCTAGATGAAATCTGAGAGTATTATAAGTTTGCTCTAAAGTTTGTAACGCCAAGAAATAAGGCTCGGAGAAAAAAATGAATGATACAGAAGATAATATTATCACCCAAAAATCTCAAAACCGGATGTCCGTCCGTCCGTCTGTGCGCGCTCTAGCTTGAGAACGCGTTGAGCTAGAAAGCTCAAATTTTGTACACGTCGTTTTTGACAAAAAAGTAAGGTCAAGTTCGTGAACGGGTCAAATCGCTCCACCCCTTCTACCCCCTCCCATACAAAATGACACAATTGCGCAATTTGACAATAAACGGATTTGCTCAGAAAGTATAAAAGCTATCGGTTTGAAAATATTACTTTTATAATAATATCAACCTTCTGTAAAAAAAATTACGCGTGTCCTCTCCCTCCTTCTACCACCTCCCATACAAACTGTACTTGTCATGAATTACTCTAAGCCAATTTACTTAGTGCGTATAAAATTTAGCGGGCTGAAATTATACACCAATTATTTATTTAAAATTGTTAGTAAGGCCAAAAAAACGAGACGATTAGCTTCACCCCTTCTACCCCCTCCCATACAAAATAACATAATTGCGCAATTTGACAATAAACGGATTTGCTCGAAAAGTATAAAAGCTTTTGGCCGCAAATTTGGAATATATTACTTTTAAGATAATATAAATCTACCGTAAAAAAATTATGTGTGTCCTCCCCCTCCTTCTACCACCTCCCATACAAACTGTACTTGTCATGAATTACTCTAAGCCAATTTACTCAGTGCGTATAAAATTTAGCGGGCTGAAATTGTGCACCAAATATTTATTTAAAATTGTTAGTAAGGCCAAAAAAATTAGACGATTAGCTTCACCCCTTCTACCCCCTCCCATATAAAATGACACAATTTCGCAATTTGATATTAAATGGATTTACTCGTAAAGTATAAAAGCTATTAATCTGAATTTTGGGAAATATTACTTCTATAATAATCTTAATCTACAGTAGAAAAATTATTTGCGTCGTCCCTCTCCTTCCACCCCCTCCCATACAAACTACACTTTTTCATGAAACGCTCTAAGACGATTTTCTCAGAACATATAACATTTATTGAGCTCATATTTTGTAATAAATACTTAATTAGTATTATAACTAAGACCAGAAAAAATATTTGATTAGCTTCACTGCTTCTACCCCCTCCCATACAATATGACACAGTTTCACAACTTTACAAAAAATCGATTTTCTTGAAAAGTATGAATGGTACTAGTCTGAAATTTAAGGGATGTCAATTTTATAATATTCCTAGTTATTTCTGAAAAAATCACTAGAATTCCCCCACTCTTTCTACCACCTCCCATACAAACTGCACATTTTCACTAAATCTAACTCACTAATTTTCTCAGTTCGCATTCAATTTTTGGAGTAAGCATTATGTATAAAACATTTTTGTAGCTACTTTAGCATGATGGGGAAAAAATTAGTTCAATGCTATCATCCCTTCTAACACTTCCCATACAAAATTTCTTGGGATCACAAAAAATTCTATTTCATCTAGAGTATCGTAAGATTGCGCTTTACGCGCAATCGTAGCCCTGTTATGTTTTAACATCACTCTAAGGTTGCTATCAAAATGTTTTATACAAAATTTGGGACTCAATAATAAGTACTGAGAAATTAATGTATTGGATTAAGTGAAATTGTGCAGTTTGTATGAGAGGTGGTAGAAGGAGTGTGAATTTATTAATGATGTTTTTAGAAATAACTGTAAACATAATTTAATTGACATATTTTAAATTGCAGATCAGAAGCATTCATACTTTTCAGGAAAATCGTCTTTTTGTAAAGTTGTTGAATTGTGTCAAATTGTATGGAAGGTGGTAGAAAGATTCGCCTAATTTTTTGGTCTTACTAATAATTCTAAATAATTATTTAGTGCAGAATTTCAGCTCGATAAATTTCATACGTACAGAGTAAATTTACTTAGAGTATTTCATAAAAAAGGGCAGTTTGTATGGGAGGTGATGGAAGGAAGGAGAGGACTCAACTAATTTTTATACAGAAGATTGAAATTATTGTAAAAGTAATATATTTAAAATTTCAGATCAATAGCTTTCATGCTTTTTGAAAAAATCCGTTTATTGTCGAATTGCGAAATTGTGTCACTTTGTATGGGAGGGGGTAGAAGGAGTGAAACTGAATGTCTAATTTTTTTGGTCTTACTAATAATTCCAAATAAACATTTACTGCACAATTTCAGCTCGCAAAATTTTATACGCACTGAGTAAATTGGTTTAGAGCATTTCATGAAAAAGTACAGTTTATATGGGAGGTGGTAGAAGGAGGATGAGGACACGCATAATTTTTATACGGTAAATTGATATCATCATAAAAGTAATATGTTCCAAATTTGAGACCAATAGCTTTAATACTTTTTGAGCAAATCCGTTTATTGTCAAATGCGCAATTGTGTCATTTTGTATGGGAGGGGGTAGAAGAGGTGGAGCGATTTGGTCCGTTCATGAACTTGTCCTTACTTTTTTTATCAAAAGCGACGTGCATAAAATTTGAACTTTCTAAATCAACTCGTTCTCAAGCTAGAGAGGACACGGACGGACGGACGGACATCTGGTTTTGAGATTTTTGAGTGATTATATGAACTTCTGTATCATTCATTTTTTTCTCCGAGCCTTATTTCTTGGCAAACTTATAATACTCTCAGATTTCATCTAGAGTATAAAAAACCAAAGTGAGTCTAATTGTGGCTTATTGTACAATACATATGTCGAATATTTCTAAACTCGTTACAAAATTATTACGTACAGATAAAGTAAAATTTGAATCTGTAGATTTATGTTTTACGAGAATTTTTCTAGGAATCTGTCGCGCTCGTTAACTGCGACTGTATCAAACCTTTTTTAAAATATTGAGACAAGAATAAAGAAAGCAATGATACGGTTTCGAGAATTTCAGGAAAGGAAACTTACCAAATTTTTGACAAAGAAAGAATCTTTCAAACCATTTTTTTTTAAATTTAGCTTCAACTAAGGCTCAAGCAAAATATAAATTAATTTCGATTAACCTCAAATTTTAAGTTTCAGCTCCTTTTTGAACGACATTATTTTTTGGGGTTTTTTCGGTATTTTTTTGTGAGATTCTGTTTTATTTTTCTTACTTTATTTGAATTTTATTGTGATCATCAATAAGATCTGCGGGATAAAAAATAATAATGTTATAGAGTTTTTTCGTACTTACCTAGAAGAGGCACAGCATCTGATGTGGCCGGCATTGTTTCAGCCACCATGTTTAGGAAGACTGTTAGAGATAAGAGGATCGTAACTCCTAAAATCAAGAAAAAATAATTAATAAGTTTGATATTGTTTTGCGCATTTATTTTTACCTTTAAATGTATAAAGAAAAAGTTTGAAAATCGCCGAACAGAAAGTTATATATTTCGGGGGAATACATATGTACATACTAACATATTAGCCAAATTAGTTCCGACATCGAACACGACTTTTTTCCACATAAAAGTTCGTGGAAGAATATAAAAAAAACTCTACTGTCAAGGGAGGGCTGGTCAACAATCAATGCAGCAGCTTCGTGTTGATCGGACTTTGCGAAAATGAATTCCAATGTAATTTAACGAAGTTGCCTTAAAATTTTGTTTGAATTCATATGAAGAATTTTTTGAATTTAATGCTTGTTTAGTTCGTTGAATTTAATACAAATTAATGTCCGCAAAGTCGAAGCTACAGCTGTCGCATTCATTGTAAGCTAGCCCTTAGCCAATATATTTTTCACCATACACCTGCGTGTATTTCTGAAATATTGCGTCGCAAGGAAATGCTCGAACGCAACGAATACTCGAACGTAGATAATAATTTTCTAAGGTTTTGCGCTTGGTTTTTCAAAACCTTAAAAACTCTTCCTTGAGATCCAATTTGTAATAGTTGTAAGAAATTTTAACATTCTATATCAGAGAGTAAAGAAAATATAGTGAGTAGTATACTAAGATTCGGAAGATCACACTTTTGGGGAAGGTAAAAATTCAGCCGTTATAACTCTATAGAGATTTATCAATAAGCGCTTCACCCAATTTCTCAACCTAAGAGATCAAATTTGTGCCTTATTCCATGTCGTGCCCAGTAATAACCCTTGCATAAAATTTAAAATTTTTTGGTTAGTCTGAAATATGTGATGTGAATCAGAAACTTCCTTATCTATTTGTTATAAGAATTTATACAATTTTTAAGATTTAAATTTGTTAGTGAATGAAAAACTTAGACCCAAAGTAAAAAAATTAAAAAAAAAAAAAATTAGTAGATTTTTCCCTAACCTATTTAAATAGGTTAAAACTATTCAAAATATTACTAAAACCATGAAAAACCTCTGAATAAATTTGCAGAACTTTTCTTATCTGCTATGGTGTACCGTCACTATTATTAACATCACCTACGGTTTTTTTTCGACATACTGTAAAAAGTGAAAAACTATTTTCCTATGTGAAATATGATTTTCATGGCATCAAAAAGTAATTTCACAGAAGAAAACTTTTGCTATTCTCTCGCGTTTGACAATGGGCAGCATTAAAATTCATAAAGTTCTCGAGGAGGACGCAAAAAAGAAGTATCTGCTCCCCAATGCAGGACGACATATATGACACAAATTTCAGCTCTTTTTTTCTCATTCAGCACGCGATATTGTCACACCTCGAGAAAGTTTTGTTTGCCAAATGGCCAAACGATAGAATGCAGCTGTTTGCGAATTTCCACACACTCGGGAATGTGTAGTTTGCTACTCGCATCTACCTGTGCTAGGAAAAATTGAAAAGATTTAGTAAAAGTTTAGTATATGTAGGTGCCATCTTAAGATGCTGGGTACGAGACGAACATCTAAAATTTAATTTTGGCTCAAAAAGACAAAATGGAGGTCCCTACTGAATAGTTTGTCTCCTTTTCGTACACAGCTAGTTTGTCATCTATATAGAGCTACATAAATGGCATTTTAAATTCAGATTTATTTTTTTTCTTTCTGAATACCTTTGAATCTTCAATTTTGTCTGCAGGGAATAAAATATACATATGTGTGTATGTAAAAAAAAAGAAAACGAGATGTTTTTCGCGAAAGGAAAGTCTTAGGCTTAGATTACTTTGCAAAGACGATTTCTTCACATATGACCATGCTGACTACACTAAAAAAAAGGTGGATGCATGAATAACAGAAGAGCAATGTCAACTCTGCGACAAAGATAAGTTTAACTAAATGTCTGACATTGGTAAGTTCAGTGAAACGGAATGTGAATTTTTCACCATTTTTCTTTTCTGAAAAAAAAAAACCTTTTATAGCTGCAAGACGAGACTGAAATTTGCATACACTGCAGGGATCTCGATTAAATACATGCGGTCTTAAGTTTCACGATTTGCGATCTAAGTAAAAAATGTCCTGAAGCTATTAACAACTATTACCTAAATAAATAAAATCGTTGCTTTACGAAACAATAATCGATTTAAGGATGGTTATTCGCGGATTATAAGTGGAGTTGCGGGAATTATGTTTAGATACTAGAAATGAAAGAGATTTTCAGTTTAAGGGTTTTCACATTGCATTTTCTACAGTAAATTACGTTTACTGTGGTCCGGAAACTCCGTCCATCACAAACTTTGCCGCAAATGCACACTGTTATTATGAAAATGTTTACGATGCAAGTTGAGATAGATAGTATAGAGCAGTAGTTATTAACTTTGCTAGTGTTTCTGTTTGCATTGGACGAATTGTATTATTTGCCTGGATCGTCCGCCAAAAACGTTTTTATTTGGCACAGAACGTTTGCCAACCACTCATAAAGCGGAAGTCGTTTTCTATGATTTACCCAATTTTTTTACATTACTTTCTGCTCATCTCGGATTTCGTTATATTTCGTAGCCGTTAAACTAGAATATATGTATATGCAATTCATTTTTGGGGATCTTATTCTCAGAGATGATGTTTTTCGACCGATTGTAAAAATTCAGTTTTCTGTCTGTCTTTCTGTGTACGGGATTTATTGTTTTTCGTCTTTTTGTTTCATTGAGATATAAATCGGTATATCTTATAATACATATGAAATCTGTTTGCACTAGCGTTCGTAAATATGATTCGCATAGAGTCGCCAATTGTACATAAATTTTTGTTATAGTTCAAAAACGTCAGTCTACGCAATAACTCTCGAACGCTTTCAGCTGAAATTGATTCCGAATCATTTTTTAGCAAAAAAGAAAATAAGCTCCTAAAAGTGGAAATCAAATTGAATATGTTGTCTAATAAGCCATAAAAATTGTCAGTAATATTAAAAGGTAGTGATGTCAAAAAAGGCACTATTCGTTACACGAGTGTTCGTTACCGACCGAAATCCGAAGTAACGAGTACCGACGCAGACTTATATTCGTTACTGAAGTAACGAAATGAGCAGACTCATATTCGTTACTTAATTAACCAAATGAGCTCGCGAAAAAGTAATTGAACTGTCAAAACGTTTCGTTACAGTTTCGTTATTCGAGTATTTGTTCCACATGCAAATAAACTGCCAACAAGTCGGGTGCAACTTTATTATTTTTGGGACAAGTTGAAGATACATGGAAAGTCAATATGCAAGTTAGAGTGGTTAATGAAGACTAAGTGGAACTCCATTCCACAACTGGAACCCCTTTTCACAAGTGAAACCCTCTTTCACAAGCGGACCCCCTTTAGGGCAGGGCTGCTGTCAATTTAACACTTAATTGCGGATACGATCAATACAGTCAGCGAAATTAATTTAGCCGTACAAAAAAATTTTAACGAAAACCGTTATTTCTCAAAATTTCCTTCCTATCACGTAACTGAGCGCAAGTGTTTCATTTTAGAGATTAGTAGGTACTAGTTCCATACGAGAGATGACTGCAAGATATTGACTTTAGTTGATTCAAAGTGCGAAGTTGATTTAGCCGCGACAGGAAATTTTACATTATTTTAAGATTTGAAATTTTAAGTATTTACGCACACACATTAGTAAGTATTTAATGTTCTCTAAGAGTATAATAAATTTCTTGTAGTAATTTCAGTAATACAGGACTATTCACGAACATACCGAACCAAAAGTATCTCACTGTGGAAAAATGGTCTAAAATTGAGAGAATTATGCCTTTCAAATCGGAAAAATATCTGCTCGACAACGTGGTCAAATAATACCTCTGGCAACAAAAAAACATTTCAGCCGCTAGTCAGATTGTAAGTGCATTGGAGTTACCTGTGACTAAAAGACGAGTGCAGGAAATTTTATCATCAACTGACCATATAAAGTAGAAAAAACCTTGTAAAAAGCCGCTACTCAAACCACACCATAAACAAAATCGACTGCAGTTTGCGAAAAATCATATGGATATGGAGGATAAATGGAAAACCATCATCTTTTCAGATGAAAAAATTTTTAATCTGAATGGACCCGACGGATTCAGTTATTATTGGCATGACGTACACCAAAGTAATCCCCCCAAGAGAGCCGCAACTTTGGAGGCGGAAGCCTTATGGTTTGGGCAGCCTTTAGTAACCATACCAGAACTACAAATTGTTTTAAATCCACTAAAATGAATTTAAAAAATTATGTGGAACTGCTAGATGGCGTTTTAGTTCCATTCATGGAGCAACACTTAGACGAGGATCTAATTTTTCAGCAAGACAATGCTGCGATCCATGTTCCCAGGCAAGCACACATAAACTATTGCTTGGTTTAGTGAGCAAAATGTCACACTTTTGGATTGGCCCGCTTGTAGTCCTGACCTAAACCCCATAGAAAATCTATGGGGAATCTTAGCTAGGGAAGTATACATGAACGGACGACAATTTAGTAATTTTTGAAGCCTTAAAAAACAAATTAAACAATGTTGGGAAGCAATTGAAATTGAAACATTAACAAATCTTGTAAAATCTATGCCACATCGAATTTTCGCCGTTATAAGTACAACTGGAAGTCATAGTAATTATTAATATTTTTTTTCTTTAAATTTGAGTGTAAATATATAGTAGATTAAGTTGATTTTTAAGACTGCGTTTAAATCAATTTCGCTCTATAATAGAGTTTTTTAGTTTTGTTTTTGTTATTTAGTTTAAGCGATGATATTACTTGAATATATAAACCTTCTGAAATTATCTTAAAATAATAAATGTAAATTAAAATAATATCTGTTTTTATTTATTTACTCCTTTTACAGTGTAACTCCCAGATTTGATTGCACAGATAGGGTACGTCTAATTGTAGCTCCAGTATATTTCGTTCATTTATGCAAGTTTGGGTTTTTGTGAGGGAGAGGTGATATTAAGGGTGGGTGAATGTCAACAATTTTTCAATTGATTGCTTCACTTACGTCCAATATTTTCTGCATAGAATGTCGGTTTTATAGACGACGTTGCATAGAATTTTCATAAAATTTGGTGTATTTTACATTCACGAAACCAATCATTTGTATGGGAGGGGGTAGAAGAGGTAAGGAAAATGGAAAATTTGTGATGTAGTTTTATTTCATTTCTTTTGTAAGGTGCTCGTACAAAATTTCAAGTTCGTAGCTTTTAATTTGTTGGTTCGCAGTTGATTTATTGAAATTGGTCGAAATCATACTTTTGTATGGGAGGGGGTAGAAGGGCAAGTGTGATCTCAAAACTTTTGACGCAGTTCCGTTTCTACTATTTCCGAAAGCTTTTGTGTAAAATTTCAAATTGATAGCTTTTAATGTTATTTAGGTGATAATTGATTTTACTTTATTATTATAATAATAAAGTATTGTGATCGACACAAAAAAAAAAAAAAATTTGCTACCCTGAAATTTTTTTTTTCGCGTTTCATGACTAAATTAGCCTAAAAATGCAAAAAAAAAAATCCGTCTGTCTGTACGCCGTCCGCCGTACGCCGTACGCCGAAGTGTACGCTCAGCGCACATTAACTCCCAAACCCTTCAAGATAGAAAGTTCATTTTTGGAGGGATTGTAGATAGTTGCGAATCTCAGGCGGATACCTATTTTGGGGGGTGTACGGGTGCAGGGGGAGGCGGGGGGAGCGCTTAAACCGAAAAATACGAATTCAAATATCTCAACCATGATAACAGCTAGGAAGCTTAAACTCAACATACATATAGAGGGGTTTGTTGGACAACTTTTAAAAATAATTTAATTTTTTTGTCCATTGGCGTGCGAAAAGGGGGGGCTAAGAACACATTGTCGGCCGAATTTTTTTTTCAAATGATTATATCTTCGAAATTACTTATCGTTAAAATATCATATTTGGAGACCGTCAAGGTGGCATATAGTTTCATTGGAATCAGCTCTGAAAGCGGCTAATTATTGTAAGGGGGAGGGTCAGGGGGGGTGCAAAGAAAAACACTTAAAAATTAATATCTCAACTATCTCTTAAGGTATGTAATTGAAACTTAAAACGCATATTAAGCTATACTAGGCAAATACAAAAAAAAAATAACATGTCGAAATAATAATAGTGGGGAAAAATTACAAATCCTTATATCTCAAAAAATGGTACAGATATCAAATCAAAAATTTGTCAGATTGTAGAACTACATAATGGTTAATTTTGGTAAAATTTTTAAGTTGGGAGGTGTAAGGGAGAAACTTGAAAATTTGCAAAATGCATTTAAAAAAAAGCCCTAAATATATAAAATATTAACTGGTCGAAAAACTTCAACACTTCTACCCCTTCCCATACAAAATTATTTTTTCGACCATTTTCAAGAAATCAATTATCACCTAACTATTAAAAGCTATCAATTTCAAATTTTGCACAACAACTTACAAGAATAATTAAAATGAAATTGCGTTAAAAGTTTTAAAATCGGGCTTGCTCTTCTACCACCTCCCATACAAAAGTATGATTTCGACTAATTTTATTAAATCAACTAATAACCAACAAATTAAAAGCTATGAACTTGAAATTTCGTACGAGCATCTCACAACAAAAATGAAAGAAAATTGCATCACAAGTTTGACGATTCCCCTACCTCCTCTACCCCCTCCCATACAAAATTATTTTTTCGAGCATTTTTAAGAAATCAGTTATCAGCTAACTCTTAAAAGCTATCAATTTCAAATTTGGCATAAAAACTTATAAAAATAATTCAAATGAAGTTGCTTTAAAAGTTTTGAAATCGCGCTTGCGCTTCTACCCCCTCCCATACAAAACTATGATTTCGACCAATTTCATTAAATCAACTAATAGCCAACAAACTAAACGCTACGAACTTGTAATTCTATAGAAGCACCTTACAAGAGACGCGAAATAAAACTGCGTATCAAATTTTTCGATTCCCCTACATTCTCTACCCCCTCCCATACAAATGTTCGGTTTCATGAATGTAAAATACACCGAATTTTATGAAAATTCTATGCAACTTCGTCTATGAAACACATTCTATACAGAGAATATTGGACGTGGTTAAAGTAATTAATTAAAAAGCTATTAACATCCACCCACCCTTACTATTACCCCTGCTCCTCCCCTCATAAAAACCCAAACTTGCAGAAATGAATGAAATATTGTTAAATTGACAACAGCCCTGCCCAAGAACTCCCTTTCACTTAGCCTTCCCTAACCACTCTAACCTGCATATTGACTTTCCACTCATCCGCAACTTGTCCCAAGAATAGTAAAGTTTCGCCCAACTTGTTGGGAGTTTATTTTAAAATTGGTCCAAAAAATAATTTTGTATGGGAGGGGGTAGAAGTTTGGAAAGTATTCAACCAGTTAATATTTCATTCTTTTAGAAATTTCTTTTAAATGCATTTTGCAAATTTTCAAGTTTCTACCTTAAAATTTCATTCAATAATTTTCAGTTTATATGTTTTTTTATTGCACATGAAACACCTTGCACGTTAGACCCGGGGGGGTCGGTGCATAACAATTGTAGATTTTTTTTATTTTTTCGGTATGTACAACAATAGATGTATCCATATTGAAATTTTAAACTTCATATCTCTTACCAGAGCCCTAAAAAAATCACACAAAATTTTCGACATTTTTGCTTACCACCTCCCGACGTAAAACTTTTACCAAAATTCAAAACTATGTAGTTCTATAATTTGACAAAATTTGAATTTGACATAACGGTTTGAAATTTTGAAAAGTGCAATGCTCCCCATTTTCCCCACTACTATTTCCTCCAAATGTTATATTTTTTTGTATTTCTCTAGAACAGCTTAATATAAGTACCAAGTTTCATTAAATAGCTCAACAACTAGCCGAGATATTGATTCTTAAGTGTATTTCTTTGCATCCCCCCTGACCCTCCTCCTTACAATAATTACCCTTTGTGTAGCTGATTCCAGTGGATCTATATACCACCTTGATGGTCTAAAAATATAAATTTTTCATAGCAAGTAATTTCGAACATATAATTATTTGAAAAAAAAAATGAGACCGACAATTGGTTTTTAGCCACCCTTTTTTGCACTCCAATGGATAAAAAAATTAAATTATTTTTAAAAGTTGTCCCATATACCCCTTTATATGCATATTGAATTTTAGCTTCCTAGCTGTAATGGTTAAGATATTTGAATTCTTAGTTTTCGGTTTAAGCGCTCCCCCCGCCTCCCCCTAAACCCTTCAAATCAATCAAATTCCTGTTAAGACCCCCTATAGGGGCATAGGACAGAAACAACTCTCTTCCACAAGGCGCGATCCTGCGCATCGGCTTTAAGCTGTTGCCAGGACTTGTTTATTCCTCTGGCCTCCTGCTCAACTGCTCGCTTCCATGTGTTACATGGTCGACCAACCCGACGTCTTCCTTGAAGGTTATAATCCAGAGCCTGTTTTGCGATGTTTCGCTCTGGTTTCCTCAAAGTATGACCGATCCACTGCCACTTTCGCCGTTGAATCTCAATGCCTATTTTAGTCTGGCGAGTTGTACTCCAAAGTTCGTCGTTGGAGATTACTTCTGGCCAGAATATTCCTAAAATGCGCCGGAGGCATTGGTTTACGAAAGTCTGTAGTTTCTTGGTAAGTCGAACGGTCACTTTCCACGTAGTACAACCATATAACAACACGGATTTGACGCATGCGTCAAAAACTCGCAGCTTCGTGCGAAGGGAGATCTCTCTTAACCTCCAGAAAGGGGAAAGGATACCGAAGACCTGACGAGCTTTATTTAGCCGAGCCTAAACATCCTTTTCGGCTCCGCCGTCCATGCTGACAATGATTCCAAGATAGCAAAAATCTTGCACCTCTTCCACATCCTGTCCATTAAGAACAATCGGTGTGCGGTTGCGTTCGAACCCATGTGCATGTACTTGGTTTTACGCACATTTATTTTCAGTCCCGCCTCTTTGCATTTAGAATGCAACGAGCGAACATTTGACTCTAAGTCCGAACGGGTATGTGCAAGCAAACACACGTCATCAGCATAATCAAGGTAACTTAAGATGTTAAATAGTCTCCATTGAAGACCTTTACCTTCCCCACCTTCCAGTGCAGCTTTCAAGATGTCATTTATTACCACCAGAAACAGGGCTGGTGATAATATGCAGCCTTGTCTGACACCCGTTCGCACAGGGAAGCTCTCGGACAGCTCTCCTCTATGCAAGACGCGACACCTTGCATCTTCGAAGGATTCTTTAATCATAGCTATGACCTTATCTGGAATACCTCTCCTACGCAAAGCATTCCATATGTAATCTCGCTTAACGCTGTCGAAAGCCTTCTCGAAGTCCACAAACATGAGATGTAGTGGCGAACCCATTTCGGCTGACTGCTCTAATATTATCCGTAGGGTATTTGTGTGGTCGGTACAAGACGACCCTTTACGGAATCCAGCTCGATAAACTTCGAGAGTGCTCTCGACGACATCACTAATCCTATTGAGAATTACCATAGCCATAATTTTTGATACGGCAGTAAGTAGACATATACCACGCCAACTGCCATAATCCCGAAGGTCGCCCTTCATCGGAATTTTCACAATGACGCCCTCCTTCCATTCAGTCGGATATCTTCCATCATTCCACACCTTAGTGTAGAGTGGGAGGAGTATATCGGCTGTTATTTCTGGGTCAGGTTTGAGGAGTTCGGTTGGTAGTCCGTCTATACCTGGAGCTTTCCTTCCCGCCATTGACCGAATGGCGGAAACTATCTCTTCCTTATCTGGGGGATCATCGCTAATAGAGGATTGTTGCGGTTGGATGTTTGGAAGTTGTTCTGTTTCCGAAATATCTTCATCTGACAAGATGTTTAAAATATCAGAGAAGTATTCCTTCCATCGTCGCAACTGGTGTTCACTCATATTAAGGAGAGTTCCGTTGACATCTCTCACCAGGTGGTTGGCGGTGAAATTCCTGTTCGTCAACTGTTTCATGATTTTTAATAGTGAACCTGTAGTGCCTACTTTACTATCACTACTTTACTTTTTATTAATTAAGTAAATCGTAGAAACTTACTTTAATAGCGCTACTTTACTTTTGATAAATGAATAGATCGCACAAAATATAAAATAATCATATTAGTTTTTTATGAAAAAATTGTAAAAAACAAGTCAGTTGAAAAATAAATGATTTACTAGATAGTCATTTTTGAAAAACGTTGTCGTAAAATTAAATATCTGTTTTGAAAAATTTATTAAATTAAAAAGAACATAAATAATAAAAAAATAGTTGTTGTTAAAATATAAAAAATATTTAAATAAATATCTAACAATTGTTAAATAATAAATACTAAAAGTGAATGTTAATTTAAACTTAAAATAAATAAATGTTGTTAATAAAAATTATTTGAAATGAATAATTTATTAGGGGAATTTGTGTTATCTAAAAGAAAACCCCTAAATTGGTGACCCCGATAGAAACAACATCACCAATAATAAATTGGTGACTCTGATAGAAGCAGCTATAACATCAAGAATAAATTGGTGACCCGATCCCAACAACAGCAGCAGCTATAACATCAAGAATTAATTGGTGACTCTGACATCAACAACAACAGCAAACAGTGAATGCATCGAGTTCACAGCAAGAGTAACAACAATAGCAACAGCAGCAGCAGAAGCGACAGCAACAGCAACAGCAGCAACAACGTCAACAGCAAGAGTAGCAACAACAGCAACAGCAGCAGCAGCAGCTACATCAACAGTCAAAGCGCAACAATAACAACCGCAGCAAAATTCAGAATACGTAATTGCTCAGAATAAGAAAATACATAAATCAAGTAAATTTTAATCTAATATTTATATTTTACTTCATATATATATTTCACTTTCACTTTGTAAATTTTAAATCTTGTGGCGATTTATTGATTTTGATATTAAGTTGCGTCATGTCGTATGAAACTTTACCTCCTTCATCTCGGGATGAATCGTTGATAGCTAATCCTTTTTTGGGGTTAGGCGATTCAAATAATATTGCGACCGTCGCAATTCAAAAGGTCTGTTTGTGGAGACGAAATCCGACTGCTTGGTTTCAAGCTCTCGAGGTACAATTCCGGTCAGTTAACATTTCGTCAGAAGCAACGAAATTTAGCTATGCATTGAGTATGTTGACTCAGGAAGAATGTGATAAGGTGTTGGACATTATTGAGAATTTATCCTCTACCACACCTTATTCGGATTTGAAATTGGCTGTTATTTCTAGATTTGGTGAATCGGAAGATCACAAACTTCAGAAATTAATTAACGGTCTTGATCTTGGAGACGATAAACCATCTCATCTTTTAAGTAAGATGAAGGCGTTAGCTGGGTCTTCTGTTGGAGAACCTCTTTTAAAGAAGCTTTGGCTTCAAAAATTACCACCTAATGCACAATCGATTTTAGCAGTAGCGAATGTTTCACTCGACGAATTAAGCATTCTTGCAGATCGAGTTATTGAAACTAATCCTAATTTCAATTGGGACGTTTCAAATATCTCGCAACTAAAAGTTAATGAAATTAGAACTGATCGATTTAGTTTTGAAAGTTCAATCATTCATCAGATGTCCCTGTTAACGAAACAGATTGAATTATTGACTCTGAAACAAAACCAATTTTATAGAAGGAATCGATCACGTTCTAGAAGTAATTCACGTTCTTTTAGTAACTATCGCGATAATTCAATACCAAATTCGAATTTCTGTTACTATCATAAAAAATTTGGAACTAATGCAACTAAATGTCGCAAACCTTGTTCGTTCAACAATCCAAAAAACTGAAAAAGTTGTCTGAAGTGGCGATGTTCGACAACAAACCATCATCATCAAGTCGCCTATTCATTTTAGACAATTTATCCAAGTTTAGTTTTTTAATTGATACTGGAGCTGACATCTCTGTTCTTCCGGTTAATCCAAAGGAAAACAGGGTTTGTGATAAATCTATCGTACTCACAGCCGCCAATTCTTCTAACATCAAAACTTTCGGATTTAAATTTTTAGATATCTCTCTCCAATTAAGAAGAGTATTTAATTGGAAATTTATTATAGCCGATGTTGAAAAACCCATTCTTGGTGCAGATTTTCTTAAACATTTCGGTTTAATCGTGGATATCCGACGTAAATGTATTATCGATCCACTATCACAAATTAGTTCAGTAACTGGTTCCTTGGTTAATGGACCATCTTCAAATCTCGCTGTTTTGTCAACTACACCTTTAAATCCAAAAGTTGAGTTGTTATTATCTAAATTCGAAGGATTACGACGTATCTTAAATTATAGTTTCATAGAGTCGAGCACAGTGCGACACTTTATCGTTACTAAAGGTCGTCCAATCTTTGCCAGACCTCGTCGTCTAGATCCGGTAAAGCTTAGAGCAGCTAAGGCCGAATTCAATCTAATGATTGAACGTGGTATCTGTAGACCCTCCGACAGTCCATGGGCATCACCGCTTCACATGGTGAAGAAGAAGGATGGTAGTTGGAGGCCTTGTGGTGATTATAGATCTTTAAACGCTATCACTACTCCTGACACTTATCCTATTCCTCATATTCAGGACTTCTGTCAACAGTTGGAAGGATGTACATTTTTTTCAACTGTTGACTTAGAGAGAGCTTATCATCAAATTCCCATTAATGAGGATGATATTCCGAAAACAGCCATTACGACACCTTTCGGACTTTACGAGTTTGTGCGGATGACTTTTGGTCTTCGCAATGCAGCACAAACTTTTCAAAGATTCATTTTCTCAATTTTAAATGATTTTGATTTTTGTTTTGTCTATATCGATGACATTTTGGTAGCTTCTAAATCAGAAAGTGATCATTTCAATCATTTAGAGAAATTGTTTGAACGACTTAACTCTCATAATTTGGTAATTAACCAAACTAAATGCTCGTTCTTTAAATCTTCGGTCGATTTCCTCGGTCATTCGATTGACAAAAATGGAATCAAACCAATCGCTTCACGAGTCGAAGCTATATTAGCTTATACACGTCCATCTACAGTAAAAGATATGCGACGATTTTTAGGAATGATTAATTTTTATCGCCGATTTATTCCTCACGCTGCCGAAGCACAGTCAATTCTTGACAGCTTCACTATTGGTAGCAAGAAAAAGAATGATAAAACAGAATTGGTTTGGTCGGTTACATCAATTGAAGCGTTTGAGCGTTGCAAAAAGCAACTCGCTCAAGCTACAACTTTAGCTTTTCCCTCCACTTCTTCATCTCTTTCATTAGCAGTGGACGCTTCAGATACAGCTTTAGGAGCCGTTCTTCAACAACGATATGGAAATGACTGGCAACCACTAGCCTTTTTCTCGAAGAAACTTTCTTCACCTCAAAAGAATTATAGTGCATATGATCGAGAGCTTCTAGCGGCTTATATTGCCATTAAACATTTTAAATTTATGCTTGAAGGCAGAGATTTTATTTTGTTTACGGATCATAAGCCGTTAATTTTCGCTCTTAAACAAAACCCTGAAAAAGCTTCGCCACGTCAGCTCAGACATTTGGATTTCATCAGTCAATTTACATCAGATATTCGTCATGTTTCTGGTCAAAACAATGTTGTCGCTGATGCTTTATCGAGAATTGAAGCATTAAACCTTCCGACAACTATTGACTACTGCGAAATTGCTGATACTCAACTAATTGATTCTGAATTAAATAAAGCTAAAAATTTACCCAGTTTAAAAATCATTCCGGTTATTATTGAAGGTACCATCAATCCTCTTTGGTGTGACAATTCCTTGCATAAACTTAGACCTTACATTCCTTTAAATTTACGAACTCGCGTTTTTCGTACTGTTCACGATTTATCGCATCCAGGAATTAAGGCTACCGTTAAACTTATGCGACAAAGATTCATTTGGCCCTCAATCAATAAAGATTGTCGTAAATGGACTAAGGAATGTTTTGCATGTCAAAAAGCAAAAATCTCTCGACACGTCACAAGTCCTTTAGGAGATTTCAAACCAGTTTCAAGTAAATTTGAAACAATTCATATTGATCTGGTTGGTCCTTTGCCAACTTCGAACGGTTTCAGATACTGCCTTACAGTTTTGGATCGTTTCACCAGATGGCCCGAAGCTTATCCCCTTACAGATATTCGCGCAGAAACTGTTGCATCTACTTTATTCAAAGAATATATTCCACGTTACGGAACGCCAGTTTCTATTATTACGGATCAAGGTCCTCAATTCGAATCTCGATTATTTCACGAATTAGGAAAATTGATAGGATTTAAACGCTGCAGAACTACTGCATACAATCCTAAAGCAAACGGCATGTTAGAAAGATGGCACAGAGTTTTTAAAGAAACTTTGAAATGCAAAACAAACGAAAGTTGGTCAGATGCACTTCCTTTTACACTTCTCGGTTTACGAACAGTAATTCGAGATGATGCCAACGCGACCCCCGCCGAATTACTTTACGGTCAGAATATTAGACTTCCTTACGATTTTGTTCAACACAAGAACAAATCGAATACAATGTCTGGAAGTGATTTTGTTGAAATTCTTCGTGATCGGATCAACAAATCAAGCCCTCGCCCTCCATCAAGACATAGTTTGGAAACTCCTTTTGTTTTTGAAGATCTCAAAACATGTACCCATGTTTTTCTGAGAACAGACAAGGTTCGCACCTCTCTTCAAACTCCATATGAAGGCCCTTTTGAAGTCATTCAGAGAAACAACAAGTTTTTCGTCATTAAGATCAAAGACAAACCGACTTCAGTATCAATTGATCGTCTTAAGCCTTGCTTCATTAGTTCTTCCGAAGCAACAAACTCGTCAAGAGTTAAAAAGAAAGTTTCCTTTGTCAATTAAATACAAAATGCGTACCACAGACATTCCTTTCCTTTTTTGTTTATTCTTTAATGTATATAATATCGAAAAGATCAAAGATCTTCTCTAGGAAGGGGGTATGTAGTGCCTACTTTACTATCACTACTTTACTTTTTATTAATTAAGTAAATCGTAGAAACTTACTTTAATAGCGCTACTTTACTTTTGATAAATGAATAGATCGCACAAAATATAAAATAATCATATTAGTTTTTTATGAAAAAATTGTAAAAAACAAGTCAGTTGAAAAATAAATGATTTACTAGATAGTCATTTTTGAAAAACGTTGTCGTAAAATTAAATATCTGTTTTGAAAAATTTATTAAATTAAAAAGAACATAAATAATAAAAAAATAGTTGTTGTTAAAATATAAAAAATATTTAAATAAATATCTAACAATTGTTAAATAATAAATACTAAAAGTGAATGTTAATTTAAACTTAAAATAAATAAATGTTGTTAATAAAAATTATTTGAAATGAATAATTTATTAGGGGAATTTGTGTTATCTAAAAGAAAACCCCTAAAAACCCATATCCCCAAGGTAAGCCGCAGATTCTGCCTTGTTTGCCAGATCTTCAATGGCCTTTCTCTTGTCGCGTCTAACAGCCTTTTTAAGCTGTATATAAGCATCGCGGTAGTTCAGCCTCAAGTCGGGCGTTCGTTGGTTGACATCGAGTTGAGAGATGATTGCCAATTTGGCTTTTTTCCGATTGCCAACCTTGTCCCATGTGCCTTGCGACATCCAGGGTTTCTCACCGCTTTGCGCATATCCCACAGATTCTTCAGCACTAGTTAGGAAAGTGTTTCTGGTTGCCTCCCAATTGGCGTCCAGTGTGCGCATTTCATGTTCACCCAATGTGGATGACTTTTCGCGTAGAATGGTGGTGTATTCGAGTTTTTTGTGGGGATCTCTGAGTTTATCCACATTAAGCTTGCGCTTCATTTGAAGAATTTGTGGTCGTCGGATAGCTGCTGTATACAATCTCAAGCAGGCAACCATCAAGTGGTGATCGCTCCCCACGTCAGCTCCACGTTTCGCTCGCAGATCGAGGAGACATCTTCTCCATCGGCGACTTATAGCCAAATGGTCGATCTGGTTCTGAGTAACACCATCAGGGGAAACCCAGATGTTTTATGGTGACTCTTGTGTGGAAAAAGGGTCCCTCCGATGACCATTTGCCGAGTACTACAGAACTCCACAAATAATTCGCCGTTTTCGGGTCTCTTAATCCAAGGTCATGAAGCGTCGGCCCAAGGGTCACCATGCCTCCCCATGACGTATTCTAGTCCAGTGTTGTCTGATCCAACCTGGGCGTTCATATCTCCCGAGATGATAATAATATCACCTCTTGGAACACGTTCGAAGGTGGCACTCAGTTGGCTATAAAACTTCTCTTTGTCACCAGATGTTGAGGTATTAGTTGGTGCGTAGCACTGCAGAATTGTGACGTTTCTGACACTGGTCCTGAGCCTGACGACGATAATCCCATCCGAGATGGGTTCCTAGCTAATGAGACTGTTTCTCGCTCTCGGCGTAAGGACGAACGCCACGCCATTTCTGGCTTCATTTTCAGGGCCAATGTACAGAATAGTGTTTCCGCTAGGGGTTCGTTCTTCTCCTGATCCTGTCCACCTGACCTCGCTCAAGCCCAAGATTTGAATGTTATAGTGCTCCATTTCACGGTCGATCGCTGATTGGCGGTGCAAGGACCGAGTAACCCTAGCTCTTCCCCCGTCATTCAATGTTCGAACGTTCCAGAAGCCAATCATAGTTCGTTTTCGAATGCCAAAAGTCGTTACCGTAGAATCAGTCCGTATCCGAGGCGATGTATCCGTTTCTCGTATCATTTAGGTCTTAAGATCACGGGTGATAAGCCCATGATCCAACCCTTGCACCCCAAAAATGGGTGTCCCCCTGATATCTGCAACTATCTATATTCCCTCCAAAAATGAACTTTTTATCTTGAAGGGTTTTCGAGTTAATGTGCGCTGAGCGTACACACCGGCGTACGGCGGACGGCGTTCAGATAGGATTTTTTTTTTGCATTTTTAGGCTATTTTAGTCATGAAACGCGAAAAAACAAAATTTCAGGGTACCCAAAAATTATTATCATTGACGCGTCTTATTAATATCCCACTAGGTATGATGGCCACTCAGAATTCTCGTTTACCAAGTGGTATGGAAATGAATGGCGAGAGTTTTAGAATAAAGCACAAATTCTCATCAATTGCAAAAAATCGAAAATTGAAGATAACCTTAAGAAGATATGAAAATATCGAAAAAGTGTGTATGGCAAAAAGTTGTTATTTCTAAATATCTACAAACTTTGTTCAGGACGTATTTCATCCGAATGAAAATGGTGCGAGTTCAGGTTAAATTTAGCTAAAATGTTCAAAATCTCGACAATCATATGTCATTGCGAAAAACAGTTAAAGCGAACAAAATTTGTTTTCACTCGCCCTACAACTACAAGATTTTTCGATCCAATTAAAATTGAAGTTCTTATGATTTTTTTTTCAATTTTAAATGCTAACTTTCTATTCCGGTTAGTGGTCGAAAAGGCAAATTTTTACAAATTCAAAACAGCTAATTAACATTTCGATCATTATGCTTGGTACGAATTTCAACAATTCTCATAATTTTCAAAATATTGGCAATATGTATGGATGAAACAGAGGAAATGGAGAGTATTCCCAATTTTAATTTATTATTTTAATAATAAACTACTGTGATCGATTTGGAGAAAAAAAAATTTACTACCCTGAAATTTTTTTTTTCGAGTTTCATGTCTAAAATAGCATATGAAAAAAAAAAAATTTGTCTGTCTGTACGCCGTCCGCCGCAGTGTACGCTCAGCGCACATTAACTCCCAAACTCTTCAAAATAGAAAGTTCATTTTTGGAGGGGTTGTAGATATGTGCGGATCTCAGGCGGACATCCATTTTGGGGGTTTAGGGGGAAGCGGGGCGAGCGCTAAAGCCGAAAACTAAAAAATCAAATATCTCAAATATGGTTCCAGCTAGGAAGCTGAAAATCAATATACTTCTACTACTTCAATGACGCTACAGCCCAAATCGAACCTTGGCCTCCTGTGTGTGCTAGAATTATATATTGCGTCGACCGGGATTTGACCTCACGACCTTCGCATTACAAGACCAAGACACTACCCACTAGGCTACACCCTAGCTAGAAAATCAATATACATATAGAGGGGTTTGTGGGACAAACTTTAAAAATAATTTGATATTTTTATCCAAAAAAGGGGGCTAAGAACAAATTGTCCGCCAAATTTTTTTTTTTTTTCAAATGGCTATATCTTCGAAATTATTTACCATAAAAAATTCATATTTCTGGATCATTAAGCTGGTATACTGACCATCCAGAATCAGCTTTAAGGCAGGTTGATTGTTGTACGGGGAGGATCAGTTGGGGGGGAGGGGGGGGGGTGCAAAGAAAAACACTTAAGAATTATTATCTCAATTATCTCTTAAGCAAAGTAATTGATATTTGGATAATATATTAAGCTATACTAGGAAATTATGAGAAAAATATAAAATTTGGACATAATAGTAGTGAAAGAAAATGGGGAGCATTTAAAAATGATGCACATTCTAAAATTCCAAACCATATAATGGTTCAAAATCGAGTACAGATATCAAATTAACATTTTGTTAGATTGTAGAACTACATAGTTTCGAATTTTGGTAAGAACTTCAAGTTGGGAGGAGTAAGGAGAGGGAGGTGGTAAGCCAAAATGTCGAAAATTTTGAGTGATTTCTTTAGGGCTCTGGCGAAAGATCCAAAGTTTAAATTTTGCATGTGGATACAACTATTTGATGTACATAAAACAAAAATAATAATTTGTTCCCCAATTGTTATGCATCGAAGTGGGGGTCTAACGTGCACAAGGTATTTGCAATGACAAAAACGCATACTCTGAAAATTTTTGAGCGAAATTTTAAGGTAGAAACTTGAAAATTTATTATTAAATTATTAACTTGTTGAATACCTTGAAAATTTCTACCTCCTCCCATACAAAATTATTTTTTCGAACATTTTTATGAAATCAATTATCACCTAACTATTAAAAGCTATCAATTTGAAATTTCCCCTCAAAAACTTTTGAAAATAGTTGAAACGAAACTGCGTCAAAAATTTTGAGATCGCGTCTGCTCTTCTACCCTCTCCCATACAAAAGTATGATTTCGACCAACTTCAATAAATCAACTAATAGCCAAAAAAATTGAAAGCTAAGCACTTGAAATTTCTTACGAGAATCTTAAAAGAGACATGAAATAAAACCGCATCAGAAAGAAATTTTACGATTCCTTTACCTCCTCTACCTCCTCCCATACAAATGATTGGTTTCGTCAATGTAAAATACACCGAATTTTATGAAAATTCTACGCAACTTCGTCTATGAAACTGACATTATAAACAGAGAATATTGGACGTGATTCAAGCAATCAATTAAAAAGTTATTAACATCCACCCACCCTTACTATACCCCTCCCCCCTCTCCTCATAAAAATCAAAACTTGCTTAAATGAATGAAATATTAATTACATGTACTCGGGCTATTGATCGTATTCGTAATTAAGTGTTAAATTGACAGCAGCCCTGTCCTAAAGGGGGTTCCACTTGTGAATGGGGGTTCCACTTAGTCTTAGTTAGCCACTCTAATCTGCATATCGACTTTCCATACATCCTCAACTTGTCCTAAAAATAATAAAGTTGCGCCCGACTTGTTGGCAGTTAATTTAAATACGGAATTGTAGTAACTCCTATTTCAAATAATTTTGACGGAATACCCTCAGGTTAAAGCCGTTTGCTCTTTACTAATATCTGTAAGACATCCCAGCCACATAATAAATAACAATGTCCAAAATGGTAATTCTAACTCTACATTTAGAGAAATTAATGTTTTGTAATTTCCAGTTGAAAATCAAATTTGCCCTCAATACCCGTATAAATTTACATGTTGTTGGTGCGTAGGTGCATAGAGGTATACAGTGGAGTACTAAAACAATTCGACAAACACCCAGCTACCATAGAAACAAAATATATCGCGATTATAATCTCTGCTAGTGTGGGAGCAGAGGATCCTGAAAGCTTTATTTATAGCCGGTATCTGCAACTATATGCTCTGGCACTGGCTCGTTGTGAGAGTACATAATAGTGGAGGTCTCCGAAAGGGTTTGGAGAAAAAGGACGGTGCGACCAATAGCTATATTTAAATATATACAAGCACCAAGTTGGTTTTGTTGCTACTAGTAAAACGCCAATTCACCGTATGTGCCAACCAGGCAATTGTTTGTATGTTTAGCCCACAAGCAAACATTAATTAAACATGAACAACCCGATGTGGAGCACCATTACAGCGCACATTGCGCTGAAGAGTGTTCCGTAATAAACAATTCGTACCAGAGAAGTGAGTGAAAAAAAATGTAATATTGTTTTTTGGTTTTTCGTTCGAAGCGTTTGTGTGCGATATTTAAACTCAAAATATACTCGACGAATCATAACAATTTCGAATCATTGCGATTTATATGTAAATTGAGGTTATTTTGTATTTTCAATTGTTTTATTAATTCATGGAAGTTTGAAATGATCGAATTGGTCGAATTTTAAATACTATTGAATATTTCATCTCATTAATTAAGTTTTTATGGAAATGCATTTTGTTGATTTTAAATTTAAAAAAAAAATTAAAAAAAAAATTTCAAAATAGCAAGTATTTTTTTTTTTTGTAATAAATTGTTTGTTTTGATTAATTGCTATTATAGCTTAATATGAAAAAAATTATATGGTGTCAGTTTAACTACGTGGAATTATGAATAATAACAATTTTGCAGACTTTTAAATCTATTCTTCTATACATATATCAAAATATAATTGAAATGTCTGTTTTTATTCCATTACTAGCAAACGCCCGCGACTTCGTCCGCGTAAAAATAGCAATAATAAGCAATTTTCGAGAGTGTAGTTAGTAATACATTATATTTATTTATATTATAATCTGCTTACTTTAATGGCTCTTTGAAGAAAATAGTTTGTATATTGTTGGAATCAGAACCATAAATTATTAAGAATGAAAGCATGATACTCCCATTTTTATGGGACAGGCTCGTGATCAAATCAAACCCGTGATTCGAGATCATATATGTACGTGTTGAAAAGCGTTAAGGACATGTGAATAATTGTAGCTGGTTTTATTTAAAAAAAAACAAATAAAATAACATTAAGCTTAAAAACATAACAGGACTACGATTGTGCGTAAAGCCCAATCATACGATACTATGTATAGATGAAATCGAAATTTTTGCGGAGTTAAGAAATTTTGTATAGGGAGTGGAAGAAGGGGTGACAGCATTGAACTAATTTGTTTCACATCATGCTAGAGTAGCTACAAAAAGGTTTTGTACCAAATTTAAGCTTCAAAAATTGAGTAGGTACTGAGAAACAGTGCATTGAATTTAATGAAATTGTGCAATTTGTATGGGAGGTGGTAGAAGGAGAGGGGGGTTTTCTGTAATTTTTCGAGAAACAACTATAACTATCATGCAATTGATATAGTTTAAATTTCAGATCTGTATCATTCATACTTTTTAAGAAAATCGAATTATTGTATAGTCACGGAATGTGTCTCATTGTATGGGAGGGGGAAGAAGGAGTGAAGCTACTCGGTTAAGTTTTTTCCCGATATTACTAATAATGCTAATAAAGGATTAAATTCAAATTTTTACCTCGATGAAATTTAAATGTACTGAGAAAATTCGTTTAGAGTATTTCATGAAAAAGTGCTGTTTATATGGGAGGTGGTGGAAGGAGAAGGGGGTTTCTGGTGATTTTTTGAAAAACAACTATAATCATAATGCAATTGATATATTCGAAATTTCAGATCAGTAACATTCAGACTTTTCAAGAAAATCAAATTCTTGTGAAGTCGTGGAACTGTGTCACATTGTATGGGAGGGGGTAGAAGGAGTGAAGCTAATCGGTTAATTTTTTCCCGATATTAATAATAATATTAATTATGGATTTAATACAACATTTTAGCTCGATGGAACTTACACGTACTGAGAAATTTGGTGTAAAGTAATTCATGAAAAAGTGTAGTTTGTATGGGAGGTGGTGAAAGGAGTGAGGAAACTCAAACAATTTGTAGACCAAAAGACTGCATTTATAATAGAAATAATATGTTCCAAATTTCAAATTAATAGCTTTTACGGTTTCCAAGAAAATTTGATTAATATATATTTTGAAAATGAGTCACTTTGTATGGGAGGGGGTAGAAGGCGTGAGGGGAGTGAAATGAAACCAAGTGCAGATTTCATTCCGATGGACACCTAACAAACTGTGCAAGTTTCATTACAATCGGTTCAGCCGTTTGTGCGTGAAAAGCGGTCGGACAGACAGACAGACAGACAGACAGACAAAAATTTCAAAAATGTGTTTTTATGCTTAGTTAGTGCTAAAATAACTCAAAAAACTAACTTATAGCCATTTATAAGCAAATTACAGACAGACACTACAATTATATTACTATGTATAGATAAATGGCTATAACTTAGCGTCTCGCTTAATTTATAAAACAACAGAAAATCGTTTTTGAATCTTCTGCCATTCTGTCTACCCGTCTGTCTGCATGCCGATATTTAACTCATAACATGCTGAATCGATTTTAATAAAACTCAGTTTGTTGGGTATGTTTGGAGGCATGATCTGCTTTTGATCTTACTTCAATCCCCGTATGCCTTCTACCACCGCTCATACGAATGCCACAATTTCACCATATTAAAACTATTTTTTGTTTGTTTTAAATTGAAATTGATGTATCCTGATTTGTTTGTAGTAAAACGGAGCAAGAGTAATGCGAAGGTCGTGAGTTCAAATCCCGGTCGACGCAATATATAATTCCACCACATTGCCTGCTGGGATATACATTAGTCACCTCAATCTAAGAAAATAAAAATTTCGTAGATAGAGGGTTGTACGAAGGGCTAACAACCCTTTCACAATAAATAATAAAAAATGTTAAGGAACCTGAATGTCAGGAGGACAAGGCCCGATTTGGGCTGTAGCGCCATTGTAGAAGAGGAAGAAAACGGAGCAACACTATGTGAATTTTCCTTGCTCCTCTTCCGCCTCCCAAAGAAAATTTGTCATTTTCAGATTTTTCTTACCATATTCCGGAAATGTGTTAAAGTTATTCACTTAAAATTTGATATATTACGTGTTAGCAATATTAGGAGTTAGCTAGGAGGGTGTAGCCTAGTGCGTAACGTGTTGGTCTTGTAATGCGAAGGTCGTGAGTTCAAATCCCGGTCGGCGCAATATATAATTCTAGCTTATTGCCTACTTGGATATATCTTGGTCACCTCAATCTACAAAAATAAAAAACTCGTAGAAAGAGGGTTGTGTGAAGGGCTAACAACCCTTCCACAATACGTAATGAAAAATGTTAAGGAATCTGAATATCACCAGATCTTGGGAATGACAAAATGGCACTGCAATGATTGAGGGTCATTTCGGCTGACTGCTCTAATATTATCCGTAGGGTATTTGTGTGGTCGGTACAAGACGACCCTTTACGGAATCTAGCCTGATAAACTTCGAGAGTGCTCTCGACGACATCACTAATCCTATTGAGAATTACCTTAGCCATAATTTTTGATACGGCAGTAAGAAGACATATACCACGCCAATTGCCACAATCCCGAAGGTCGCCCTTCTTCGGAATTTTCACAATGACGCCCTCCTTCCATTCAGTCGGATATCTTCCATCATTCCACACCTTAGTGTAGAGTGGGAGGAGTATATCGGCTGTTATTTCTGGGTCGGGTTCGGTTGGTAGTCCGTCTATACCTGGAGCTTTCCTTCCCGCCATTGACCGAATGGCGGAAACTATCTCTTCCTTATCTGGGGGATCGTCCCTAATAGAGGATTGTTGTGGTTGGATGTTTGGAAGTTGTTCTGTTTCCGGAATATCTTCATCTGACAAGATGTTTAAAATATCAGAGAAGTATTCCTTCCATCGTCGCAACTGGTGTTCACTCATATTAAGGAGAGTTCCGTTGACATCTCTCACCAGGTGGTTGGCGGTGAAATTCCTGTTCGTCAACTGTTTCATGATTTTAAATAGTGAACCCATATCCCCAAGGTAAGCCGCAGATTCTGCCTTGTTTGCCAGATCTTCAATGGCCTTTCTCTTGTCGCATCTAACAGCCTTTTTAAGCTGTATATGAGCATCGCGGTAGTTCTGCTTCAAGTCGGGCGTTCGTTGGTTGACATCGGGTTGAGAGATGATTGCCAATTTGGCTTTTTTCCGATTGCCAACCTTGTCCCATGTGTCTTGCGACATCCAGGGTTTCTCACCGCTTTGCGCATATCCCACAGATTCTTCAGCACTAGTTAGAAAAGTGTTTCTGGTTGCCTCCCAATTGGCGTCCAGTGTGCGCATTTCATGTTCACCCAATGTGGATGACTTTTCGCGTAGAATGGTGGTGTATTCGAGTTTTTTGTTGCGATCTCTGAGTTTATCCACATTAAGCTTGCGCTTCATTTGAAGAATTTGTGGTCGTCGGATAGCTGCTGTATACAATCTCAAGCAGGCAACCATCAAGAGTTGATCGCTCCCCACGTCAGCTTCACGTTTCGCTCGCACATCGAGGAGACATCTTCTCCATCGGCGACTTATAGCCAAATGGTCGATCTGGTTCTGAGTAACACCATCAGGGGAAACCCAAGATGTTTTATGATGACTCTTGTGTGGAAAAAGGGTCCCTCCGATGACCATTTGCCGAGTACTAAAGAACTCCACAAATAATTCGCCGTTTTCGGGGCTCTTAATCCAAGGTCGTGAAGCGTCGACCCAAGGGTCACCATGCCTCCCCATGACGTATTCTAGTCCAGTGTTGTCTGATCCAACCTGGGCGTTCATATCTCCCGAGATGATAATAATATCACCTCTTGGAACACGTTCGAAGGTGGCACTCAGTTGGCTATAAAACTCTTCTTTGTCACCAGGTGTTGCGGTATTAGTTGGTGCGTAGCACTTCAGAATTGGGACGTTTCTGAAACTGGTCCTGAGTTTTACGATAACCCTATCCGAGAATGGTTCACAGCTAATGAGACTGTTTCTCGCTATCGGTGCAAGGACGAACGCTACACTATTTTTGGCTTCACTTTCAGGGTCAATGTACAGAATAGTGTTTCCACTAGGCGTTCGTTCTACTCTTGATCCTGTCCACCTGACCTCGGTCAAGCCCAAGATTTGGATGTTATAGTGCTTCATTTCACGGTCGATCACTGATTGGCGGTGCAAGGACCGAGTAACCCCAGCTCTTCCCCCGTCATTCAATGTTCGAACGTTCCAGAAGCCAATCATAGTCCGTTTTCGAATGCCAAAAGTCGTTACCGTAGAATCAGTCCATATCCGAGGCGATGTATCCGTTTCTCGTATCATTTAGGTCTTAAGATCACGGGTGATAAGCCCATGATCCAGTGAGTGTCCATTTGCCATTTTTAGGGCAAACAGGACTGGCTGTGTGTGAATTCTACAGCCCCCATCCCAGAGGGGGATAGTTAGCTCAGGTCCGTGGAGTCGCTAACTCCAAAGATAGTTGCAGGAATTGGTAAAACCTCATACTACAACTACTCCCTTGCGGGTATTATGCTTTGCTCAAAAATTTCAAGTCGATGGCTTTGAAAGTTTCGAAGAAAAATAATTTAAATTAAATTTCGTGAAATTTGTATGAGAAGCAGTAGAAGGCGTCAGGTGAAGTTGATATTTTTTTTTCAGATCGATTTCAATTGAAACAAAACGAATTTTGACAAAAATTCGTACTTTTACCGTTGCTAGTTTCAATGAAAATCGAAAAAAGCATTTTTCAAAATTGTGCATTTGTATGGAAGGTGGTAGAAAGAGTAAGTATATCGGACCAATATTTTTTGCAAACTTTAAAAATAATTTAATTTTTTTATCAATTAGGGTGCAAAAAATGAGTGGGGGGACTACAAACCAATTATCGGCTGAATTTTTTTTTCAAATGATTATATCTTCGAAATTACTTAACATAAAAAATTTATATTTTGGGACCATTAAGGTGGCATGCAGATCCACTAGAACTAGCTTACAGGGAGGCTAATTATTATCATATATCATATGATACTCTAGATGAAATGAAAATGACTTTAATATATCGAAAAATATGTCATCTCAAATTCTTTCGAATAGTGAATAGAGACTTTTGCATGGGAGGTGGTAGAAGTAGAGGGCAAGTTTGTATTTTTTGTATATGACACCGAACATGGCATGCAAAATGTTTTTTGCTGAATTTAAAGTTTTTAGTTTTCATAATTTTTAAAGAAATTGGTCATGAAATTGGGCATTTGTATGGGAGGTGGCAGAGGAAGTGGAGCGTTTAAGATGATTTTGAAACTGCTTATCATCATCCTTATTACCATGCTTTGATTCAATTTCAAAGTCGATAGCTCTCATACACTTGTAGGAGAAATGCTTTTCTTGAATTTATAATACAGATATTTGTATGGTTTGTGGTAGAAGAGTGAAGCACACTTATTTCAATTATTAAGAAACAAATTCTGGTAAAATTTGAAGTTTGTATTTTTTTTAGTTTGAATGGAAATCGATAAAATGCATTTAACAAAAATTATGCATTTGTATGGGTGGGAGTAGAAGGAGTGTACGGATCAAAACAAACTTTTTTAGTATTATTAATATTTCTATTTGTATACTTTATACAAAATATCAAGTTGATAGCTTTATCAGTTTCGTAGAAAAATAATTTAATTTAAATTTCAAAATTTCGTGAAATTTGTATGGGAGGGGTAGAAGGAGTGAGGTAAAGTTGATAATTATTTTTAAAATAAATTGAAATTGTAGTAAAATTAATTCTGACAAAATTTCGTCTTTTCAGCTTTACTAGTTTGAATGAAAATCGAAAATATTTATTTTTCAAAATTGTCCATTTGTATGGGAGGGGGTAGAAGGGGTAAGGGGATCGGGTCAATATTCCGTGATATTAACGACATCTATATCATAATCCTTTAACTTACATTTCAAGTTGATAGCTTAAATAGTTTCAAAACAAAATCGATTTCTTATTATTTCAAAATTTCATGAAATTTGTATGGGAGGGGGTAGAAGGAGTTGGGGTATGTAGCCCATTCACGAACTTAAAGTTACTTTTTTGCTAAAAATGACACACAAAATTTTTTAGCACTATAGCTCAAAGCTTTCGAGAGTTATGCTGTAGATAGACGGACAGACAGCAACTCGGAATCGAGGTTTTTGAGCGACAACAAATGTTTCTGTACCCTTATTTCTTAGCGTTACAAACGGTAAGGCAAACACAATATACTCTCAGATTTCATCTAGAGTACAACAATTAAACATCAATATCTAGGCTATTTATTAAGTTATGTAATTGAAGCTTGGAACGTATATTAAGCTATACTAGATAAATACGAGAAAAATATAACATTTGGACATATTAGTAGTGGGGGAAGATGGGGAGCATTTCAATAATAGTGCACTTTCCAAAATTTCAAATCGGTTTATTTCAAAACTGAGAGCAGATATCAAATTAAAATTTTGTCAAATTATAGACCTACATAGTTTTTAATTTTTGTAAGAAATTTACGTCGGGAGGTATAAGCGGAGGGGGGTGGAAGGCAAAAATGTCGAAAATATTGCACAGGATATTTCACGGGCAATTAAAAAAACACATAAACTGAAAATTTCTGAATGAAATTTTGAGGTAGAAACTTGAAAATTTGCAAACTACATTTAAAAAAAAAAAATCTGAAAAAGAATGAAATATTAACTGGTCGAATACCTTTAAAGCTCCTACCCCCTCCCATACAAAATTATTTTTTCGACCATTTTCAGGAAATCAATTATCCCTAACTATTAAAAGCTATCAATTTGAAATTTTGCACAATAACTTTTGAAAATAGTACAAACGAAATTGCGGCAAAAGTTTTGAGATTACGTTTGCCTTTCTATCCCCTCCCATACAAAAGTATGATTTAGACCAATTTCAATAAATCAACTACTAACACACAAATTAAAAGCTACAAATTTGAAAACACCTTACAAGAAAAATGAAGTAAAACTGCATCACAAATTTTACATTTTCCAAGCCTCCTCTACCCCCTCCCATACAAATGATTGGTTTAGTGAATGTAAAATACACCAAATTTTATGAAAATTCTATGCAACTTCGTCTATGAATCTGACATTCTAGGCAGAGAATATTGGACGTAATTGAAGAAATCGATTTTAAGCTTATATCGATTTTTAGCTTTCTAGCTGTAACCATGGTTGAGATATTTGAATTCTTAATTTTCGGCTTAAGCGCTTCTCCCGCCTCGCCCTGATCCCGTAAATCCCCAAAATGGGTGTCCGCCTGAGATCCACACATATCTACAATCCCCCCAAAAATAAACTTTCTATATTGAAGGGTTTGGGAGTTAATGTGCGCTGAGCGTACACTGCGGCGTACAGCAGACGATTTTTTTTTGCATTTTTAGGCTATTTTAGTCATGGAACGCGAAAAAACAAAATTTCAGGGTAGCAAAATTTTTTTTTCCACGTCGATCACAGTACTTTATTATTAAAATAATAAAGTAATTATTGACATCCACTCACCCTTAATATCACCCCACCCCCCTCTCCCCAAAAAAACCCAAACTTGCATAAACGAATGAAATATTGATTACATGTACTGGAGATCGTATTCGCAATTAAGTGTTAAATTGACAGCAGCCCTGCCCTAAAGGGAGTTCCGCTTGTGAAAGGGGGTTCCATTTAGTCTTCCTTAACCACTCTAACTTGCATATTGACATTCCATGCATCTTCGACCTGTCTCAAAAATAATAAAGTTGCGCTCGACTTGTTGGCAGTTTATTTTGTCTTGTAAAGGAAGGCAATATCTTACATACTGCAGTTAAATGTTCCTTATAATTCTTGAAACATTCTGAGCAAATATTTTTCCAAATCTTCTCACTTTTCAGTTTAAAGATTTATATTGTAAATAAAAGATAGAGATGGAACTACTAATTTCTATGATAATTTTGAATGTTTTCGCAATATTATCGCCACTCGAAACTTAAATTGGATGCTTGATTCGAGTTACAAAACTCCAAACAAGTTTTACCGCACCGTTAAATATTTATACTACTAAGTTTGAAAGAATTAAAACTTATATTCAGCAACAACGATTTTCTAATAAGTTTCAATAACCTCTCAAATTAGAATTGAAAATTCTGCAGTCATGAATGAATAATTTGGTTTTATTTTGTAAAGATTTCGAATTGGGTAATACCATTGACACGTAGCGCAGCTAAATTATAATTAAGGCGTAAATTATCATTAAATGGCTGTGTGTCATATGCTAATTTAGCTAAATCATCTCATTTAACTAAACCCTCTCATTTTCCTCATAATTTAAGCTATAACTATGAAGATTGTGCTAGAGCTGCTCATTTCATATAAGTTTTTGCGTGCTAGAAAGAAGAAGAAAAATAATTTTCTGATAGCTCTGTCTTATATGAAATCTTTGAAGAGTGATTTAAATGCCCAGCTATGAAAGATAACTTGCAAGCGATTCCAAAACAGGACTAAAAATCGTTTTTTCTTTTGTGGCCTTCCTTGCAAATTTATTGCCAATTATGCTATGCAATTCGACTTTTTAAAAATATGACAGATAAGTGAGTGGCTCTTTTTAATTAGTAATGTGCTATGTGTCGCCAACCTACAAATGACGAAGACGAGCTAAATTACGAATTAGTTAAATTATAATTAGGACCACTATGTGCCTCTGGTATTACTCTATTATAATTTCCATATCCCTTCCGACCATAAATGGAAAAATTGGATCATAATTTCATGAGAAAATGATTCTACAGTTTAAAATTTTCCAAAATAACTATTTTTTTTAAACAAAAACATCTTCTTAAATAATCTCCACCCAATTCAGTTTATCACGATTTTCGTTATCTTCTAAATTGGTATAATTAAATTGAAATAAAATACTTACCAAGCGAAAGTTTTTCACCAGAGTCTGGTGGCAGTGTAAATCCTAGAAGTGCCATCGAGGCAATTAAAACACACGGTACAATTAAATTGAAAAAATAGTATAAAGTTTTACGACGTATTAATATTGCGAAAGTTATATCGATATACGGTTCGGGGCAGCAATTATAATAAATTTCGTTTCGTTTACCAGGAACACCTGAGAAAAAATTAAAAACAAATGGTTTTCTGATTAATATTGTGTATTGTAGAAACAGCTATTTGTAGAAATTAGCCCGGGTTTCAGCAGGAAATTTACTCATTACAGTATCGATGGTGTAATGGAGAAAAATAGGGTCTTGTTGATTGCAGAATACGTTACTTTTGACACGGCAATATCATTGCAAAGTAATTTATACCTCTTCCTAGCCAATTTCCATATATCTGTAATGTATGAACTTTTTAGCTACTGGGTAATCAATGAAAACATTGACGAAAATTGGATTAAGTGTGTCGTATTCTTCTGCAATATGTTAAATCATTCCATCATGTGGCGAAATTTCGTTAGATTTACTTGCGGATATTTGGTATTAATTCATTGTGTGGGATTAGATATAACCCCTGCAGATGAAGTATTGAAATTCAAGGAAAATTGTATACAAATTATTATGCGTTACCGACTACACGATAAACGATTCTAAATTCCTCTGTAACAAATAGCAGCGATGCAGCATGTAGTATTCAAAAATAGCCACAATCGTGACAACGCAATCGAACTTTTGCGTCGAACTGCAGAAATAGAACCGAGGGAAAGTGTCATTACTATGCAATAAAACATTTTGTTGATTATGATTTTCATGCTAAATATATTCGATTGTGGTGGAATTTCCTGCTAAGGTTGTAAGCTACATAGTAGCAAAAAAAATATTTATAAGACTTCGCAATGTTACTATCGTCATATTTTGTAAGAGTGTCACAATATCTGTGAGTTGTTGTCAATTTGCACCTGCTATTTGACATTTGTGTCCAGTGTAGTTTATAGTTATGACACTCTTAAAAAACATCCTTTATAATATCGTAGATTAGAACACGAAAAAAAATAAGTGTTAGTGTGAATTTTAGTATTATCGCGTAGACAGCCTCATTTAGATTTACCTAAAAGTTCCCACTCGCCATTCGTTATAAAACTGCTTATATCACCGCCTGACTCATCTTGAAGCTGAAGATCGAGCTGTAAATGAAAAAAAAAACCGAAACATATAAAATCTGATTGTAAAAATGTATACAAGTATTTATACCAATAATAAAATTCTATTCTATTCTACAATGCCACTACAGACCAAATCGGGTCTTGGCCGCTTGACTTCACATTTTCATTTTCTTATTGTAGAAGGGTGGTTATCTCTTCGCACAAACCTCTATCTACGAACATTTTCGCAGAATGATGTAACTAAGGTATACCGATGCAGGCAGTGTGCTAGAATTATATGTCGACCGGGATTTGAACTAACGACCTTCACATTCTAGATTAGCACGCTAACCAATAAACATGACAGGACTACGATCAGGTGTAAAGCCCAATAATGCCATACTCTAGATGAAAGGGATTTTTTTCTTTGATTTTGAGAAATTTTGTATGTTTAGAGGTAGAAAAGGTGACTGCATTAAACTAATTTTTAAACATTATGCTAGAGTTGCCATCAAAATAAAAATTTTAGGATTGAAAATTTAAAAAATACTGAGAAAATTAGTTTATTTGATTTACAGTTTGTATGGAAGGTGGTAGGAAGAATGCGCAGTTCTTAATAACTTTTTCAAAAATAACTACAGTCATCATAAAATTTATGTGCAATTATTTATTTATTTATTTATTATAACAAGATAATTAGTTATATAGCACATAATTGCTTTATTTAATTTAACATAACCTAATATAGTTAAATTTACCTTTATTAATTAAACCCAATTTGATATAGTATGTAGGCACTGGTGGAAGGGTCAAACGGGGTATGGGGACCTTATAAAACGGATCATAGTCTCAGTTTATATGTCAGCTTACTTAGGTTTATAGTGCGCGCTGAATTTGTTAAATACTCTACAGCATCTGTTAATAGGTTTATTTTGTCCGTAATCTGTACGATGTAGATATTCCTTAAGTGGTTTTGAATGTCTCGTCAGCCTGACATTGTCATTTAGTCTGAATTTATTTGAGATGTGGTCAACCTTAATATCGCCATTCAAAACATCTAAGGTAAAACATGATGTGAGTATAGTTCTTCTAGAACCAATAGGTAAAAGATTTAATAATTGGCGCCTAACTGTGTAGGGTGGAAGGTTTTCAAAGTTTCTAGGATCATACAAGTCCCTAAGATCAAAAAGAAGGAATTGCTTCTGGATTGACTCTATTCTGTTGCTATATAACTGGAAGAAGGGGTCCAAAATGAGACATACATATTCCAGAATAGGGCGAACAAGAGAACAGAATAGAGATTTGGTGACCCATACATTCTTAAACTCTTTGGCTCTTCTCTTAATGAACCCAAGAAGTTTATTGGCTTTTGAAATTATTCGATTATAGTGAGATTTGAAGCACAGTTTATTATCCAGTATTAAGCCGTGGTCCTCAATTTGATCAACACGGTGTAGTTGAGTTCCACTTAGGATAAAATCATGGTGATATGAGTATGATTTACGTGAGAAGCTTATTACGTAGTATTTACTGACATTAAGCTCTAATTTGTTCTGTCTACACCAATGATCTAGCACAATAAGCTTGGATTGCAGGAATTCGGCATCCGCGGGCGAGGTTATGGCATGATATATTTTTAGATCATCGGCGTACATCAGATGTGAAACATTTTCCAATACTTCTGATAGATCTGATATGAAAACATTAAATAAGAGAGGTCCCAAGTAACTCCCTTGGGGTACCCCAGAGGACACTAATATTTCCTTGGAGATAAAACCTTGAATTTTAACAAATTGAGATCTATCATTAAGATAGGATTTAAGCCAGTCAAGTAAGGATCCTGTCACACCAATTTTTTTTAACTTTAAAATCAGGACATTGTGATCAACTCGGTCGAACGCTTTGCTGAAGTCGGTGTATATTGTGTCGATTTGATGCCCATTTTCAAGTGCGCAGAGCGTATCAGATACAAGAATCATGAGATTTGTTGTGGTTGAGCGACCTTTTCTAAAGCCGTGCTGCTCGTCATTAAGAATAGGGTTGATCGTTTTGATCAATTTATCGCACATAATTTTTTCGAATAATTTCGGTATAGCCGATAGAACTGCTATACCTCTGTAATTCTCAACTTTTCGTTTGCCTCCATTCTTGTGGATGGGTGTGAGATGCAACGATTTCCAAGCAGAGGGGAAAGTTCCCAATGATAATGACTTGTTGAAGAGAAAATTTAAGGGTGTTAAAAGTTGTTGGGCTCACTTTGATAAAAATTGGGGAGGAATAAGATCAGGACCTGGACCTTTTTTGAAATAAATAGTTTGGAGAGCATAGAGCACCTCCTCAATAGACAATGAGATATTGTCAACAAGTGTAGGAACCGAAATGTTGGGTCCACTGTGGGATGAATCTGACTGGGCACCAAAATCTTCTTGAAAACGGTCAGCAAACATATCGCAGATATTACGCCGGCAGGAAGATTGCGTGATTCCATTGGGCACGGTTACGAGATAATGATAATCCGAACTTTTATAAATAGAGAAAAAATAATAATTTGAAGTATAACTGTTATCCACTGAAGGGGGCCCTAACTGGCGCGAGATATTCCATGTGAAAAATAAAAACACAAAAATTGTTCATTGAAATTTTAAGCTACAAACTTCAAAATTTAAGAAACTGATTTAAAAACAGTCTATAAAAGAAAATATTAACTGGTCGAATACCTTCAAAACTTTTACCCCCTTCCCAGACAAAAGTATTTTTTCGACTAATTCTAAGATATCACTTATCACCAAACCACTAAAAGCTATCAACTTGAAAATTTATACAAGCACTTCTAGAAATATAAATAATTTTGTACAAGCACTTCTAAAAAATATATAATATATATTTCAACAGAAACTTAATAATCTCAAGTTTCGTGATAACCTCTCCTCTTCTATCCCCTCCCATATTAATGTCTGGTTTCGCGCAAATAAAATACACCGATTTTTATAGGAATTCTAAGCAACTCCGTTTATAAAATTAACATTCTATATAGACAATTTTGATCGTGATTCAAGCAATCAATTAATAGCTTATAAACATGAACTCGCCCCCTCCCCCTCACCCTCCCTTATTTTATATACAAGGGACATTCAATAAGTAAAGAGGCAAGTTGATGTAGAAATGAAACAGTTTGTAGGAGGAGTTTTATACATTTATGACATTAGGTTGGTATCACTGGGATGAGCTGAGAATAGCTAAAGGATAAAAATTGTGTTGTTTATAGCCTTGAAATTGCATTTAACGATGGCGTGTCCACTTCAAGGTTCCACATTAGTTTAACAACGTTCAGTGATCCGTTCTTTGCTTTCTAAAAGTGAAAATCTGGCTAAAATCTTTTTTCGAATGGTGTTACAGTATGATAAAAGTTGAATGATCCACGACAATTCTTCTAAATGGGTGGAACAGTTCAAAACACCAGCTCAGCTGTCCGAAAGAAATTCAGAACGCAAACACCAGCAGGAAAAGTCATTATTGTCCACCTTTTGGGATGCTCAATGTGTCGTCTTTTTTGGTTATTTGGAAGATCAGCGTGAAATAAACAGTGCCTACTACTCAGACATACTGATTAACAAAGTAAAGCCAGCAATTAGAGAAAATCGTTGCGGATCTTAAAGAAAAGGCGTGATACTGCTACACGACGATGCTTGCCTTCACACTGCCTGGCTGACCCCGGTAGCCATTACAAAAATTGGTTAGGAAATACTAACTCATCCTCCCTACAGTCCAGAATTGGCTCCCTCGGATATTTTATTTTGTACGGAGAATTTTTCGTAATCAAAAAGTCTGATCGCTTCCACTTGTTAGCAGGCCCAAAGTGTTTTCCGGGGATGGAAATTTTTGCCGACTACCATCATCAATGGCGCGACAGCCCAAATCGGGCCCTGGCCTCCTGAAGTCGTCGCCTCCAATCGTCTCGATCCAAAGACCGCGTCCTCCAGCTGCTAATTTTTAGAATGGCTTTGCTGTCTTCATCAACCGAGTCTTCCCATCGCTTGCGTGGTTTGCCTACTGGCCGGTTACAACTCGCTTTGCCTTTAAGAGCACGTTTGGGGATTCTTCTGTCTTCCATTCGCTCTACATGGCCAGCCCACTGCAGTTTACGTAACTTGATGAACGTTGAAGCTTCTGGCTCGTCGTAGAGTTGATACAACTCATGGTTGTATCTTATTCGCCATTCCGTTCCTTCCTTCACAGGTCCCAAAATTCTTCGGAGGACCTTTCTTTCGAATGCGTTAAATGCTTTTTCGGAAGTTCGCGTTAATGTCCACGTCTCGCTGCCATAACAGAGCACAGGTCGTATAATAGTTTTATAAATCCGCAGCTTATTGTTCCTGTGCACTTTCTTGGATTTCATTATTGGAAGTACCGAATAATACGTCTTATTTGCTAGTATTATCCGTCGTTTGATTTCGCCTGTTTCATTACCGTCCTTTGCTAGATTAGCCCCAAGATATATGAAGTTGTCCACACTTTCCAAATTATATTCCGCAATTGTTATGTTTTGTCTGATTGGCGTTCTCCTTCTTGTTTGCGTCATTACTTTTGTTTTGCTTTCATTAATGCGCAACCCGACTTCTTTTGCGGCGGAGTCAAGATTGACAAATACCTCCTTAGCACTAGGGAAGGATCTTGCTAGAATGTTAATGTCGTCAGCGTATGCTACTAGTTGGGTGGACTTGAATAGTAGTGTCCCGTTGGTGTCGACTGGGGTTTTTCGGACGACATACTCTAGTGCCAAGTTGAAAAGCATGGGAGCTAGACCATCTCCCTGCTTTAAACCACATTCCGTTCGAAAGCTGGTTGTGGAATCGGTTTGTATTCTCACTTGGGATTCAGTGTTCGTCATTGTGAGTCTTGTTAGTCGGACTAGTTTTAGAGGAATTCCAAAGTCAAGCATGATTTGGTACAGTACGCTCCTGTCGATACTGTCGTATGCTTGTTTAAAATCTACAAATATTTGGTGCACGTCTGTGTTATATTCCCAGCATTTCTCAAGCACCTGTTTCACCGAGAATATCTGGTCTGTTGTAGATCGTCCGGTTCTGAATCGGCCTTGGTATTCGCCAATTATTTGATTAGTATAGGGCTTAAGACGACGTTCAATTATTTTTGTCAGTATTTTATAGGACGTACACAACAATGATATACCTCTGTAGTTCTCACAGCAGAGTTTGTCTCCTTTCTTGTAAATTGGACATATAATGCTTTTTCGCCAGTCGTCGGGTATGATTTCCTCTGTCCAAATTTTGCATATCATGTTGTGCTTTGATTTCAGGAAGCGTGGGTGGTGTCGATGATGGTTCATCTTCGTCAGTTGAGGCTTGAATTGAAATGTTGTCTGTGGTTATCGGTGCTACTGGGATGGGATTCAAAAGATGTTCGAAGTATGAAGCCCATCTCCTTTTGATTTCTTCTGTGTCGCTGATGATATTGCCCTCTGCGTCTTTGCAGAGACAGGTTTTTGGTTTATATCCCTTTTTCAAGTCTTTTACTATGGCGTATGCGTCCCGCGTATTATTTTTTCTCATGTCGTCGTCCATTTTTTGTATCTTGTCATTATGGTACTTCCTTTGTTTTCGTCTGCAGGTCTTTTTCGCATATCGCCTAAGCTCGTCATATTTTTCTTTTTTGGCTCGTGTTGGTCGTTCAGTAAAAATTTTGTAAGCTTCGTTCTTTCTATCTATTGCGTCGCGACATTCTTGGTCGAACCAATCATTACTTTTTCGCCGTGCTTGATATCCTAATACCTCTTCCGCGGAGGATTTGATGCCGTCTCGTATTTTCATCCACGCATTATCCACTGGCATATTTTGGATATTTTCATATATTGGTGTCAGGTGTTTATTACATGTTAGCATGTAAGCCTGCGCCACCGTTTCGTCGTTAAGCTTGTCGACATTGAATTTGCGAGCTCTACTCGTTTTCGAATACCCACGACAAGCTATTTTGCATCGATACTTAGCTCTGACTAGATAGTGATCAGAGTCACAATTCGCACCGCGGAGAGTTCGTACATCAAGTATGCTGGAAGCAGCCCTTTTCTCAATAAGAACGTGGTCTATTTGGGTGAAGGTGTGACCATCTGGTGATGCCCACGTTCGTTTGTGAATATCGCGATGTGGGAAGCACGTAGAGCTTACTATGATATTTTTGCTGCTTGCGAAATCAATAAGACGTTGGCCATTGTCGTTGGTTATGTCATGGAGACTGTGCCATCCTGTTGTTCCTCTATGAGCCTCTTCCTTTCCGACTTTTGCATTAAAATCCCCTAAGACAATTTTTAGGTCATTCGAGGGCAGTGAGTCATAGGTTGTCTCTAGGGTGACATAAAATTCGTCTTTCGTTACATCGTCCTTGTCTTCTGTTGGTGCGTGAACGTTGATCAACCAAGTGTTGAAAAATTTAGTCTTTATTCGGATTGCACACAATCTTTCACTTATTGGTTTGAAGCTCGTGACCTGCTGTTTAAATTTTTTGTCAACGACAAAAGCGACTCCAAACTCTCTGCTTCCCGACAATTTTCCACTTGGATAGATTGTGTGTGATCTCATGTCCATGATTTCGCTACCGAGCCATTTCGTTTCTTGGATGGCAGTTATGTTGATGTTGTGTTTTGCCACTTCTTCGAGAAACTCTTTCAGAGCTCCTGTCCTAAATAAGGATCGAACATTCCAAGATCCAATAGAGTAGTCCATTTTTCGTTTGCAGGGTCGTTGCTGTTGAGTTCATCCTTTCCGAGGCTGTTCTTCAGGTTTCTGGACAGTGTTCTTTTTCCGGCGATGCGTTGTCGGCGCCTCGCCCAACCCCCGACCTGGAGGACCGGTCCTACTTATTTATTACACCCTAGTAGAAAAAGGGTGGGAGTTTTGAGCTAAATATGACATGCTGGAGTTCTCACAGCTATGCTGCAAGTCCAACTATGTCATACTTTTTGCCTACTTCCTGAGACGCACTGGTGTTACTGGCCATTCAGGTTAACTCCATTTACCCTCCTCCTTTCTCAACTCGGGTTTGGGACCGTCTATGACGGAGTTTTTTGCCGACTACGATATCATACTTTTCCCATCATCATCAACCAACATCAAATTCCTGTTAAGACCCCCTATAGGGGCATAGGACAGAAACAACTCTCTTCCACAAGGCGCGATCCTGAGCATCGGCTTAAAGCAGTTGCCAGGACTTGTTTATTTCCCATCCCCTCCTCCATATTCGGTATTCTCGATGTGCGAAATCTATTTGAAATAGATAGTAAAATGACAAGATGGACATCTGATCCGAAGCACAAAATTAATGTTTGGAGTATCCTCCATAATCGATCCTCAGACTTGCAAATCGAAATGTGCACCGTTTTCGGAAAAAAATATTGAAACCATCGTAAGTCGACATCTCATAGCAAAAAAAAAAAAAAAAAATAGATGTGGTGGTGGTATATTTCTTCATAAAAACGTTCGTCTAGACCCCAAAGAATCCAGAAAGTTACTTGGAGTTCTTGTTGCTCTTAGGCTGTTGAACTGTGTTATTAATAATGGCTAATTAGAAATTTTAGATTAAATAATTGAATAAGTGCTGAGAAAATTAGAGTTTTCAATTTAGTGAAATTGTGCAGTTTATATGGGAGATAATGATTTTTTTCAGAATACCGGTAACATTCATACTTTACAAGAAAATCGAGTTTTTTTTAAAGTTGTAAAATTAAGTAACATTATATGGGATGGGGTAGAAGGAGTAAAGCTTATCAGTTATTTTTTTCCGATTATTAATAATACTAATTAGGAGTTTAGTGCAAAATTTGAGCTCGATAGATTATATGCCTACCGAGAAAATCGGTTTTAAGTATTTCGTGAAAAAGTGCAGTTTGTATGAGATGTGGTGGAAGGAGTACGGAGATTCGAATAATTTATATGCCATAGATCACATTCATGATGAGATTGATTAATTCTAAATTTAAAATTTTTGTCTCTTAGAGTTTCTAATAAAATTTGACTACTGTTAATTTTTGAAAATGAGTTATTGTCTATGTGGGTGGTAGAAAAAGTGGGGATTTGGTCTCATCACGAACTTGATCTTTTTCGTCAAATTTGAACTTTCTATTTCAATGCATTCTCAAGCGAGTGAGCGAACACCCGGTATTGAAGTTTTTGAGCGATGAAACAAACTTCCGTCCCATTTATTTTTTCTCTTAGCCTTGTTTCTTAGCACTACAAACTTCAGAGCCAACTAATAATACTCTCAGATTTTATCTAGAGTATAAACATTACGTTAATTGCACTGATAGCAGTCACAAAGTACGGCAGTATTTACTGGGTTAGATTGAAGCAATTAATGGGCCGACAGATAAGAATATTTGTATAAATGTCCTTCCTTCACCTGAAACATGCCCGTTCTAGGCGCTGGTGCAGATGTGCGAGGTAAATGCCAGTATAATAATAAAATATCTGAAAACTGCCTTTTATTCATATTGTTCCTCATCCTCTTCTAAAAATTTCTCTTTTTGAATTTTAATCAAATTTAGTATTGAATGCATATGAAGCAACAAATATTTTTACAGACAGACTCTTTAGATCTAGACTAGGTTTAGCCAGATTGAAAATATACATTTCTTATTCTGAAAATACCATAATAAAAAATATTGTCGGGAGAACTAATAAGCTAGATATATGTAGGGATCGGATGAATAGAAAATGGAAAGAAACAAGAAAAACACGGCGGTTATGAAAAATGACTTGTTTATTGTATCCGTAGAAACACGTCTCACTCCTTCGAAGTCTCGTCCAAGCCCACTCTCGTCCAGTTCAACGTCAAGTATCACCTAAGTCAAATGTCAATAGTTAAGTCAAACGTCAAGTACCACCCAAGTCAAATGTCAAGTCAAACGTCAGTTATAAAATTTGAAAATCTCAATAAACGTTCCCACAGATCGGCCGTCCTGACTCATGCATCGTCCTCGATGCTGCTGTGGTCGTCGTGAAGATCGTCAAGTGAAGTTGGATACGGCTTCATATTATCGACTGCCGTCCCCGTCCGATTTGGTCCTACGTGTTCGCCGACTTTTTCTACCAGATACCGGTCTTTTCGCAAAACAGCAGTCACTTTATAAGGTCCAAGGAATTTGGGATGAACCTTCAGCCCCGTTCCAAATTGGGTTCTTCGAATAGCCACTAAATCTCCAATATGGTATTTTGTCGAAACCTTATGGGTTTTGTTGTAAGTTCTTCTGTTTTCCTGTTGGATCTTTTGGATGTTTCTTAGCGCTTCTTCTCGTAAAGTTGATCGGCACTGTTGATAATCGTTCATGATTTCCTCGTCAATTGCTGCTCGTAGTTTGTCGTTATCTCTGACACGCATAGTTTGCCCGAACATTACTTCAAAAGGACTCATTCCCACGCTTCGACTGTAGGATGCGTTGATATATTGTTGCACGTTCTCTACGTGCTTATACTACATCGCTGGATTATCGAGTGATAGCGTCGTTAAAACTGGTATAATGACCCTGTTCACACGTTCTATTTGTCCGTTCCCTCGAGGTATTCCCGTTGTTGTAGGCAGATGCTGTATACCTTCTTGATGACAATACTGCTCGAACGCCTTCGATGTAAACGCTGCGCCTCTATCGGAAATTATTCGCCTCGGATTCCGAATATAATGGATTGTTTCTGGAGTCTGTTTATCACTTCTTCTGCCGTAGTAGATTTGGTTGGATATAACCAAACAAATTTAGAAAATGCATCGACAACCGCGAAAACATGATTGTAGGACTTGTTCGTCGAAGGCATTGGTCCCAAATGGTCAACATGATATGTTTGTAACGGTTTGTCGCCTTTATCAATAGTGTTCAGCATTCCTTCGATCTTGCCTTGTTTGCGTTCCGCTAAGATACATCTTACGCAATTGGATATGAACTTTTCGATCTTTGCTCGCATGTGTGGAAACCAATATTCTTGCATCACCAAATATTCAGTTTTTTTCCATCCAAAGTGTCCTTGTTCGTGACAACGTCTTATTACGTCATACTGCATCGCTTTTGGTATCACCAATAGTGATTTTCCGTCCATCTCGCGATACAAGACGTCACTCTTCAAAACAAAATCCACGACTTTACTGTTATGGATATCACTGATAATTTTTAACAGCTGATCGTCGTTTTGTTGTTCCTTTCTAACTTGTTCAATGATAACTCCATCGATTCGTCGAAGTATACAGACGGATACTGGGTATCTACTCAGAGCGTCGGCATGTCGCATGGATGATCCTGGACGGTGCTCCACAGTATAGCTGAACTCTTCCATCAGCATTGCCCAACGTGATACTCGCAGACAAGAATCCTTTTTCGCCATCGTTCGTTCAAAAGCTTGGCAATCCGTCACAATTTTGAAAGTTATGCCCAATAAATAGACACGAAACTTCTTTAATGCCTGCACAATCGCCAATATTTCTAACTCGTAACTAGTATAGCGTGATTGAGTCGGAGTCGTCTTCCAGCTAGCGTACTGAATAGGATGCATCAATCCATCTTCCGAATCTTTTTGCATCAAAATTGCACCTAGTCCGTCTTTGGATGCGTCTGTATGTAACTCTGTTACAGCTCCTGTGCGATATAGTTTCAAAACTGGGTTTGTTGTCAATGCAGTCTTTAATTGTTCAAATGATTTTTGCTGCTCTGGGCCAAACTCAAAAGGTACTCCATCTTTTAACAAATTTGACAAAGGTCGAGCGATAATTGCATGATTTGCAATGAATTTCCGGAATGCCCCAGTTAATCCCAGAAAACTACGAACGTCTTTTACTGTTTTTGGCGCAGGAAAAATCGATACTGCTGTCGTCTTCTTTGGTGATGGTTTAATGGTACCATTCTCTATGGTATATCCCAAGTATTCCACTCGCCTTGCCAGAAATTCGCATTTGTTCCAATTAATGATTACGCCATATTCGCTAGAGACTTCCAAAACTCGCTTCAACTTCTCTAAGCTTTCTGCTTAGCTTCGTGCTGGAATAATTATGTCGTCTAAGTAAGTCAAAACGACGCCTTCAGCTATAAGCTCTCGGTAAATAGCTTTAACATGTCTTTGGAAAACAGCTGGTGAATTGCTCAAGCCAAAAGGCACACGGAGAAACTCGTATTGCCCGTCGGGTGTCACGAATGCCGTATATTTGATACTTCCTTTCTCTACAGGAACATGGAAAAATGCGTTTTTGAGATCAATCGTTGTAAAAATTGTCGAGTTTTCCAATCTGTCAAGTTGGTCTTCTATCAACGGAAGTGGAAATGGATCTCGGATGACTTTCTTATTCAAAAGTCTATAGTCGATGCATAACCTAGCGGTTCCGTCCTTCTTTTCCACTAAAACAATAGGAGAGGCATATGGTGACAAACTATACCGTACAATACCTTCTTTTATCCAATCATTCACGATGTCGTTTACTACTCTTCTTTGTCCGGCTGATAATCGCCGAGGATTTTGATGAACTGGAGTCTCGTCATTAAGAACTATTCGCATTTCATCACCTGACTCTCTTGTTTTACTTGGCGTGTACGACTCGATCAGGTTCTTCAGTTCCGATTTAATCGCTGAGTCCTGAATGTGGTGCAGGTCGACTTCTATCTCATCTGGACTCCAATTGATGCTAAAAGCCGTCTTCAAATATTCGCAACACTCGTCCTCGCCGTCTATTTCATCATATTGACTGTTTGTTTCTTTCTTCGAATCGCATAATTTTATATCCGTATGTTGTTGAGCAGATGGTTTGATTTCGTCAGTTGTAGATCTTTGAGTTGTTTTGGAATTATCTTCATGAACACTTTTTACAGTTATGATACGCTTTTTTATTGTAATTTCCACGAGTTCAGATAATTCACCACCAAGTAACAGATCATATGGCAATATTTCGTCATTAACAACATGGATCGTAAGCTCTAATTCAACACTGTCTATTACAACCTTGGAAGTAAAATGTCCAAGAGTTCGTTGATCACTAGATCCGATACCACCAAAACTAACACGTTTCTTTTCGAGCCTCGGAGCATTCAGTCCGTCGTAGATACTAGATTTTATTAAGTGCAAATCACTGCCCGAATCGAATACCGCACGAACCGGCGTATTACATATTTTCACAAATTTGTGTCCTCCAACTTCACTGCATCACATCTAACTTTTGGAACATTCGCACGCGGTGTCAGACACTTATTCGCGACGTGACCAAAATTACCGCACGAGAAACATTTGGTACCTTTTATTTTGTCGGGACAGTCTTTCCCTAGGTGATTGCGACTACCACAATTAAAACATCGTTTTCCCGTTTGCTCAGGCCTAACACTCGGTAACTTTTTCTCATTGGATGGATACTTCGTCTTCATACGCATTTTTAGAGCTTCATACTGAACCAATTTCTGTCTAAGCTCTTTAATTGAACTCGCGCCGTATAAAATTGTTTTATTTCGCTCATCGTCCTGTATGCCTTCAATTATATATTGAATTTTGGCATCTAACTCAATATTCGCGTGGCTAGCGACTTCTAGAACGCGATAAACATATTCATGAAAACTTTCACTCGCGGTTTTTTTAATATCACTTAATTGTTGGTGGATGTCCTTGGTATTGACAATTTCCCCGAACTCTGTGCACAACGAGCTACGCAGTTCACTCCAAGATTTTACCTGGCATTCGAAACTGACGAACAGTTTGGCGGATCCACGTAACAGCTTCTTCGCATAAACCACCCGATGAATATCGCTCCAGCCACACATTTCTGCGGTTTCTTCGAAGTTGCTCAGCCATTTTCCCACATTTTGATTGGTGTTGCCACTAAACGTTTCGAGCGACTCTTCCACATCGCGAAAAGATAGCATTGTTTCTCTTACAGATACTACTCTACGTTCAGATCGCGTTTCTCGTTCCATCTCGTTCTCTGAATCTTCCTCTGCGGCGTCTTATGCTTCTGCCACTGTCGCTGAACACAATCCTTCGCGCGCCACGACCTTCTTTCCATCGGTCGATAGCTCCAAATCACTTGACCGCCGAGAATCGGTGTCGCGTTTTGCAGCTTCGCACATCACAGCACTTCTAAGCCTTTTTCGTAACACCGCTTTACTCCCCGTTAACACAAGACCCCTCTCGACAAGTGCCTGCTTCAATTCAGCTTCCGATAACGCGTCAATATTCACATCCGTCATGATGCAACAAAATATGCAATTGAACCGTCGCGTCTACTCAATTCACACTCGGATAACTTTTTCACGAGTCTCCGCACGAAAACCTTCGTCTGCCACGCACTGTAACAACAATAGCAACCGTAAACAATCAAGTACGGCACGATCGTCTCGGTGCAGTATTTCACAATTTGTTTGTAAAGAAAACTGTTCGTCGTCTATAGAACAGGTTCTAACACGTCGTTCACTCACACAAAGACCGTCTGTCTTTTAATTTTCTTCAAAACGTACCACTGGCTATTCAACACGTTTCGACATGTCCACAACACAATTTATGATCTAGCACTTTACTTTCTTTTACATTCCGTCGGGCTTGCCGGCCTCTTTCCTTCACAACGATCCCGGTTGAGCTCCCAATTGTAGGGATCGGATGAATAGAAAATGGAAAGAAACAAGAAAAACACGGCGGTTATGAAAAATGACTTGTTTATTGTATCCGTAGAAACACGTCTCACTCCTTCGAAGTCTCGTCCAAGCCCACTCTCGTCCAGTTCAACGTCAAGTACCACCTAAGTCAAATGTCAATAGTTAAGTCAAACGTCAAGTACCACCCAAGACAAATGTCAAGTCAAACGTCAGTTATAAAATTTGAAAATCTCAATAAACGTTCCCACATATATATCAAAAAATCTATTTAAATATTTTCTCCAGTCTATTCAAACTAATATCCTTTGATATCGAAAGCAATTTAAATCTTAAAACGATCTAAACCAAATTTTCCCTTTTTTAAGCACTTTAACTTGATTTTCTCTCTCACTCTTTCCTTTCTTTCCTTTCGTCTTTAAAGTACAGACAGCAATGTAGACACATTATGACAAATTTTGTTTAAGGAAGGAACAAAAAAAAAGTTTCCGAAACCAGAAACGAAGTGCATATGCAACACTAGACGATATTTGCTGAAGACAAAGAGGACATGAATTCCGCGTGACGTAATACTGAAGGGATAATGAAGGAACCGTATAATGTATACATAATATGTTGCAAGAGTTATACGACTATGCTATAGATACACTTTTTAAAGTTTCACTATAGCAAAGTTAGACTTTGTTTTCTATGAAAAAGGATTCGCGCCATGATATACTAGTTTAAATAATTTTTAAAGATTTACAGGATTCCTTAACTGTTTAACATTGTTTGAAGAAGATTGGATTGTTGGTTTCAATATCAGAATAGTTATCTATTATATATTTGATCAAATTAGCATAGCAGAAAAAACATTCAAATCCGCCATAGCCGGTCCCCAGCCCAGTTGAGAAAATAGGAGGGAGCATGGAGTTAACCTGAATGGCCCGTTACACCAGTGCGTCTCAGGAAGTAGGCAAAAAGTATGACATAGTTGAACTCGCAGCATAGATGTGACAGCTCCAGCATGTCATACTTAGCTGAAAACTCCTACCCTTTTCTTACCAGGGTGTAATAAATAAGTAGGACCGGTCATCCAGGTCTCCAGAGACCTGAAGACCAGTCTTGGAAAGGATGGACTCAACGACAACGACCCCGTAAACGAATAAATGAATACTCTTTTGGATCTTGGAATGTTCGATCCTTATTTAGGACAGGAGCTCTGAAAGAGTTCCTCGAAAAAGTGGCAGACCACAACATGAACATAACTGCCATCCAAGAAACGAAATGGCTCGGTAACGAAATTATGGACATGAGATCACACACAATCTATCCAAGTGGAAAATTGTCGGGAAGCAGAGAGTTTGGAGTCGCTTTTGTCGTTGACAAAAAATTTAAACAGCAGGTTACGAGTTTTGAACCAGTAAGTGAAAGATTGTGTGCAATCTTAATAAAGACTAAATTTTTCAACACTTGGTTGATCAACGTCCACGCATTAACAGATGACAAGTACGACATAACTAAAGACGAATTTTATGCCACCCTAGAGACAACCTATGATTCACTACCCTCGAATGACCTAAAAATTGTCTTAGGAGATTTTAATGTAAAAGTCGGAAAGCAGGAGGCTGATAGAGGAACAAAACGAGGGCACAGTCTCCATGACATAACCAACGACAATGGCAAACGTCTTATTGATATCGCAAGCAGCAAAAATATGATAGTAAGTTATACGTGGTTTCCACATTGCGATATTCACAAACGATCGTGGGCATTACCAAAGGGTCACACCTTCAACCAAATAGACCAAGTTTTAATTGAGAAAATGGCTTTTCCAGAATACTTGATGTACGAACCCTCCACGGTGCGAATTGTACCAAGATGGATTCAGAACCGGACAATCTGCAACAGACCAGATATTCTCGGTGAAGTAGGTGCTTGAGAAATGCTGGAAAATTAACACAGACGTGTACCAAATTTCCGTAGATTTTAAACAAGCATAGGATGGTATCGACAGGAGCGTACTGTTCCAAACCATGCTTGATTTTGTCGGATTAACAAGACGAACACTGAATTCGAAGTAAGAATACAGACCGATTCCACAACCAGCTTTCGAACGGAATGTGGTTTAAAGCAGGGTCTACCCCCATGCTTTTCAACTTGGCAGTAGAGTATATCGTCCGAAAAATCCCAGTCGACACCAACGGGATACTACACATTACATCCTCGCAAGATCCTTCCCTAGTGCTAAGGAGGTATTTGTCAATCTTGACTCTTGAGGCTCGTTTCATAAAGACAGCAAAGCCATTTTAAAAAACCGAAAAGGACTGCGATTAGGCGTAAAGCCCAATCGTGCGATACTCAAGGTGGAAAAGAAGTTTTTTTTATTTAAGAAATTTTGCAGGGGAAGTGGCAGAGGGGATGACGACATTAAACTAATTTTTCACATCACACTAAGGTTGCTATTAAAATGTTTTATACAAAATTTAGAATTCAGCAATTTAATATGAACTGAGAAAATTAGTTTATATGGGAGGTGGTAGGAGGAGGGGCAAGTTCTTAATGACTTTTTCTGAAATAACTATAAACATCATGTTTTTGGCATATCTTAAATTGCAGATCAGTAGCACTCATACTTTTCAAGAAAATCTACATTTTGTGAAGTTTTGAATTGTGTCAGATTGTATGGGAGGGGGTAGAAGGAGTGAAGTTAATCGTTAATTTTTTTTTTTTTGGTCTTGCTAATAATTTTAAATAAAGTACTTCATGAAAAGTGCAGTTTGTGTGAAAGGTTGTGGAAGGCAGGCAAGGACTCGAATTATTTTTTAAGGAAAGGGCATAAATAATTTGAATAAAGTAAAATAAAATCATCATAAAAGTAATATATTCCAAATTTCAGATCACTAGCTTTTATGCTTTTCGAACAAATCCGTTTATTGTCGAATTGCGAAATTGTGTCATTTTGTGTGGGGTAGAAGGGGTAAAGCTAATCGTTTAATTTTTTTTTTTTTGACATGTAACCAACACTTCTATTGTAACCTTCCTGTACCAACCCTAACTTGCAAATATAAATGAATGAAATATTGATTGTATTGATTGTAATCGCAATTAAGTGTTACATAATTGACAACAGCCCTGTCCTAGAACTCCCATAGTCTTCCCTATCCACTCTAACCTGCATATTGACCTCCCACGTATCCTCAACTTGTACCAAGAATAATAAAGTTGCGCCCGATGCAGATTTTTTTTGTTACAATTGTATTTTATTTTCGATTGATCTAGAACTGTTTACTGAATTGCTGAACGAATTAAGTCGAACGAGGAAAAGAATTAATTTTCGATCTGTATCTTTAATTTCATCACTGCTGGTTTGACAATTTACAAGCAACCAAACATCACACAATTTAAGAGAACGATGATCAGAAATTTAAATTGCCAAAAAAATTATGACAAAATTTTTAAGTCAAGTTGAGTAGAGTTTATCCGATTTTGTTTGGGACTTTAAAATTGCGACATAATGTTGAAACTAATATAATATGAAGTTTTGAATAAATTTTATTTTTTAAATACGACAAAAGGGATAATTATTTGTTATAATGTGAAAACAATGGTTTTTATTTCGTAAAATTTCAGAATTTTCTAGCATACTAAAATTCTAGGCTTGCGGTAACTAACCATTTTATTTTGATAACACTACCTACTACCTGCTCTGCCTCTTTATCGAACAGATCGACAATAATTTGTAAGCAAAGATAGCCGCATGATTTTAGCAATAGCGACGACTAGAAATTCCAAATTCAAATATTTTTGCAAGATAATAAAAAAATGTTTTAGTTTGTTACTTCTAAGATCGCGCAAAATCATATTTCGAGCAAATGCTCAAATTCATAAATTTATTCGTTAAACACTTATTTGGTAGTAATGAAAATGTCACAAATTTGAGATAAAACTAAGATAATCGAGTTTATTTCGTTGATCGTTATCAATCGGGAAGGCTAATAGGGGAGGTCAAAAATTTCGCGAAACGAAGGGGATTGACAAGGGAGAAAGAAAATATTTTCACCTGGAGGTATTCTAACACTTAATACAGGTATGAATACAAAGTTTCTGTTAAATCGAAACACCAACATTTTAGCTATCGCCAAATCAACAAGTCAATCGGAAAGAAATCGCTAACTATGAACAAAAATGAGTTTTTTGCTGTCATAAAATTCCTTACTAAGCACGGAAAAGCGCCATAAATCATCTTAAAAGAAGTGCCATCTATTTACGGGGGCTCTTGTCCTGGAAAAACGATGATTTATAAGTGGCATAGTTTATTCAGGCAAGGCAGAAAGTCAATTGAAGATGATAAGCACTCGGGTCAACCGATTGAGGCTGCTTTCTCAAAAATTGTCGAAAAAGTGGAGAAACTTGTTCTCGAAGATGCTCGTTTGAAGAAGAAATAAATCGTAAAAATGGTTGGAGGATCAGATAAAATCATTTCGAATATCCTCCATGATCATCTCGGCATGTTTATAGTCAGCGCAAGATGGGTACCGAGAATACCCTATGCAGTTCTGAAAAAAAGCGCGTCGAGTGCTCACGCGAGTTTTTGGATATCTGTAGCAAGAACAGGGATAAAATTTTGACCCGGATTTTTACTGGATACGAAACTTGGGTTCATCATTATCAGCCTGAATTAAAACAGGAATCAATGCAGTGACTCCGTAAAGGCGCTTCACCCGCCAAGAAGTTCAAGGTCTCGCAATCCGCCGGTAAAAATTCTGGCCACTATTTTTTGGAATTCAGAGGGGATTCCGATGATCGACTATAAAGAAAAAGGACAAAACATCATAAGGTGATAACATGCCAACCTGCTACAAAAATTAAAGGATGCCATCAAAGAAAAAATAAGTGGAAAGTGGACTTGATGTGTGCTGCTTTTGCACGACAACGCATCTGTTCACAAGAGCCACGTAGCAGTGGCTGCCCTACAGAAATGCGGCTGCAAAATATTGAACTACCCCCCTTATAGTCCTGATCTGGCCCATTCCGATTACTATTTGCTCCCAACACTGAAGAAAGAACTCGGGGGAAGAATATTTTTCAACAATGAAGATGTGAAATCGGCCGTTTTAACCTATTTTGAAGGCCTTGATAAAACATTTTTTAGACGGAATTTATAAACTTTGTAAGAGATATGATAAATGTATTAGGCGAAAAGGAACTTGTTTATTCTTACCACCTTCCTTGTCATTGCACGAAATTTTTGACTTCCCTCGTAGCAAAAAAAAAAAAACTTGTTACAAGTTTTAAGATGCTTGGTTCGAGTCATTAATTGTTGATATACTATCACTATTATGACTGATCTCAGACACTCTGTTCTTTCTGAGGAAAATATAAAGATGTCTACAACAACTTTATTCGAAATATTTTTATCGGCCACTAAACCATTGCTGGAGTGCAGAGAATCAAGACCAGAGTGGTCCTCGCAATGTGCACTTTCCTTCATCAGATCAGCTTCTTCTCGAGTTAATCTTAAGCAATCACACATAGATATAAACAGAAAATAGATAGAAGCGATTTCCGAGTTCAATTCTCTATATAAAGTGTTTAATGACAAATTTCGAAATCGTTTAAGTACGAACATTGCATGTATATACATTTTTCAAACGTCTTATAATCTGCACTACAAAATTTAAACGAAAAGAAAAATATTCAATAAAGAATTTTAAATTAAGTTCTTCTGGTCTCGCCCATAATCCGATTTTCACCATCTGACAGATCTCATGTTATTGCTTTGGATGGCAAAAGAAAGAAAGAATAAATAAAATGGTTGTCTCACTAACGAGACTGCTACCAGCAGCAGTTTCAATGAAGTCCTTTGGCGTTCATAGGTTTTTTCTTTCGTCCTTCAGAAGCTTATATTCTACGCCTTCAAGTATCCTATGGGAAATTTTCTTTAGGAGCTTGCAAACTGGATCATCAGCTTATGCAGTCCATCCATTAGAGATGAGATATGTTTAACGGTTTTCCACAGACCCTGAATAAAGTCTTAGAAAGGTGAAAGTAAGCTGACGCTGTGGAGTGCTGCTTATAGGAGAATACTCTATGGGTTGTTTCACTCCTCAGACTTTTTAGAATACAGAGCTGTAGCATTATTGTACACCCATCCACATCCGCATGTACTTGTATATTACCTATCCGTAGAGTACAGAATAGTGGCAAGGATATACTTTCCTTCGGCAGTACACGTTTCTATACATATCTACGTCTACTATGTCTCAAGCTTTTCGCCTCGAGCCTTGGACTCTATGCCGCAGCTATATGTGCATGATGATGAATTTCATTGTGCTAAGCATTTACCATTCTACCGCCCTCATTAGGCAATTAATTTGTGTGTTTAGGGGCGCAATTAGATTTTCAGAGGCTTGTTGCAATTATAGAGAGCCTCGCGTTTCAATGCAGATTTCATTTGGTGTTATGTGCGGATAAAGAACTTTTATGATCTACTTATTATACTTGAGAAACTTAAGTCGGAAATAAGAACTAATTAAGACGATATTTAAATTATATTATGCCGCAGAAGGAATGCTAAAAAAAAAGGATTTGTTCTTATTCAAAAAACTGTATCCTTCCGCTATCACTGCAGTGTGCCTAAGAGTGCCGCAAGAATACGCACCGTAGTTTCTCATTCAGTTCTTCGACTTCTACTTAATGGCGTTACTGCACGAAACTATGGCGAGGTATAGCTGAGATTTCCGTTAACAGATAATTTGTTTGAGAGATAGATTGTTAGGTCTTTGCATTTTTAACTTCTATGGGTGTTTGAGCAAGAGGTTAAGGGCTCAAAAGGCCTCTTAATCGACAGCTGGTCGCTTGACAGTTGTCAAATTTTGACGTTTGTCATCTAGACAGAAAGAAAAGATTGGTTAATTGCCAGCCTACTGAATGATTTGGACAAATTGGCTAAATGCTTATAAGGTTGAAATATTTGAATTTTTCGATTTGTCTAAATAGTCTGGAAATCAAATAATGTTTGGTTGGTACTTCCAATCATTTTTTCCACAGTATACTATTTAATTGGTCAATTTGTCTTAATCCTGTAGTAAACCGGAAATCAAGTAATGCTTAGTAGGTTCTCCTAATCCTTTTTTCTGTGTATGAACGCAGGAAGTTCACCATGGAACGCTCTACAGTCGTTGAATTTTTACGAAAATTGGCGTTCTATTGCAGTTACGATGCCCAAGCAAATTTTCATCGTTATCATGTCCCTTCTGAGATGTGTGTGCGCATCTTACTCAAAAAACCCCGAGAGACTGGCTCATTGCAAAATGTGAAGACATGGAAACGACGACTTCGCCTCGAATGTTCTACAGAAAATATCGCCGCAGTGAAGGACAGTTTTGAAAACGACCCAAACACTGTGCTCAAGAACATGATCTCTCACACTCCAGCGAATATTTATTTATTTAATTAATCAACATATGATCACTTACAAATTATACTATATTACAAAGATTACAGTGAAACATCATATTGTTTTTTAACAAAGCTAATTTTATCTGAACAATATTAAGATTAAAATCAATGTTGCTATAATTAAGGTTGAAAATTATCGGTTCATGCTGGCCGTAATTAGGTCAACGGAATGGAATGTCGAGAAGTACGTAATCTCTCAAGGATCGATAAGGTATTTTGAAGGAGAGAGCTCCTAACAAGGGTGGAGAGTCGATTTCACCTGAAATTAATTCTACTGCGACTGCAGCACTAAGAATAAATCGCCTATGTTCGAGTGACTCCAACGAAAGTAATTGAAGCCATTCTTGATAAGGAGAAAGACATATTGGATGTGACCAGGGAAGACCTTTGAGAGCAAATCTTAAAAATCTTCGCTGTACAGACTCTATCCTATTGTTATGAATATCATAATACGGAGTCCAAAAAGGGCAGTCATATTCAAGAATTGAATGAACAAAAGCACAGTAAAGTGTCTTTGTAATGTAAGGGTCATTAAAGTTTTTACACCATCGTTCTACAAAGCCCCAAATGGAGTTAGCCTTGATAACAATACAATCAACATGGTTGTCGAAAGTAAATTTATCATTGAATAGTACACTTAAGTTGCGTATTCGAATGGATTATTTTTCCTGGAGAAAGATGCCATGGTGCTCTTTCCAACATTCAACGGCATATATTTTAAGGTACACCAGTCAAAAAATAGCTTAATGTCATTTTGCAAAAGTAGATAATCATTCGTACAGGTGAAAGTACGAAATATTTTCGCATCGTCAGCATACAAGAGAATATTTGAGTTAGAGATGACCGAACTCACGTCTCTAATAAATAAAATAAACACAAGTGGACCAATATGACTATCCTGCGGTACACCAGAAATGTTTGGAATAACCGATGAGACAGCATCTCAAAATTGTACTTGTTGGGTGCGATTAGAAAGATAAGATTTGATCCACGTAGTAAAAATAGTGGGAAATCCGAGTGAGCAAAGCTTGTAAATTAGTAAGTTGTGATTAATTTTATCAAATGCCTTACTAAAATCTGTATATACATATACATTCAACTTGTTTGTCTGCTTCAATCGCTGGAATCACAAAATTCAAAAATTCCAGCAGGTTTTTGCTGTGGGTTTACCTTTGGTGAATCCGTGTTGAGTTGGGCTAATTATTGATTTGCAATGAAAGTGCATTATATCACAGACAATTGCCTCAAATAATTTTGAAACACTAGACAGCCTACTGAACGACCAACACGAGACAAAAACAAAGATATGACGAGCTTAGGCGATATGCAAAAATGACCTGCGGACGAAAACAAAGGAAGTACCATAATGACAAAATACAAAAATGGACGACGACATGAGAAAAAATAAAATGCGGGACGCATACGCAATAGTGAAAGACTTAAAAAAGGGATGTAAGCCAAAAACCAGTCTCTGCAAAGACGCAGAGGGCAACATCATCAGCGACACACAAGAAATTAAAAGGAGATGGGCTTCCTACTTTGAACATCTTTTGAATCCCACCCCATTAGCACCGATCCCGACAGACAACATTTCAATTGGAGCCTCAACTGACGAAGATGAACCATCATCGACACTACCCACGCTTGCTGAAATCAAAGCAGCCCTATGTGACCAAAAACTAAACAAAGCGCCGGGAATTGACGAAATACCAGTTGAAATTCTGAAAAACGGTGGAAATTGTGTCTCTGAAATACTGCACAACATGATATGCAAAATTTGGACAGAGGAAATCATAACCGACGACTGGCGAAAAAGCATTATATGTCCAATTTACAAGAAAGGAGACAAACTCTGCTGTGAAAATGACAGAGGAATATCATTGTTGTGTACGTCCTATAAAAAACTGACCAAAATAATTGAACGTCGTCTTAAGCCCTATACTAATCAAATAATTGGCGAATACCAAGGCGGATTCAGAACCGGACGATATACAACAGACCAGATATTTTCGGTTAAACAGGTGCCTGAGAAATGCCGGGAATATAACACAGACGTGCACCAAATCTTCGTAGATTTTAAACAAGCATACGACAGTATCAACAGGAGCGTACTGTACCAAATCATGATTGACTTTGGAATTCCTCCAAAACTAGTCCGACTAACAAGACTCACAATGACGAACACTGAATACCAAGTGAGAATACAAACCGATTCCACAACCAGCTTCCGAACGGAATGTGGTTTAAAACAGGGAGATGGTCTAGCTCCCATGCTTTTCAACTTGGCACTAGAGTATGACGTCCGAAAAATTCCAGTCGACACCAACGGGACACTACTATTCAAGTCCACCCAACTAGTAGCATACGCTGACGACATTAACATCCTAGCAAGATCCTTTCCTAGTGCTAGTGAGGTATTTGTTAATCATGACTCCGCCGCAAAAGAAGTCGGGTTGCACATTAACGAAAACAAAACACAAGTAATGACGCAAGCAAGAAGGAGAGCGCCTATCAGACAAAACATAACAATTGCGGAATATAATTTGGAGAGTGTGGACAATTTCATATATCTTGGGGCTAATCTAGCAAAGGACGGTAACGAAACAGACGAAATCAAACGACGGATAATACTTGCAAATAAGACGTATTATTCGGTACTTCCAATAATGAAATCCAAGAAAGTGCAAAGGAACAATAAGCTGCGGATATACAAAACTATTATACGACCTATGCTCTGTTATGGCAGCAAGACGTGGACATTACCGCGAACTTCCAAAAAAACAGTTAACGCATTTGAGAGAAAGGTCCTCCGAAGAATTTTGAGACCTGTGAAGGAAGGACCGGAATGGCGAATAGGATACAACCATGAGTTGTATCAACTCTACGACGAGCCAGAAGCTTCGACGTTCATCAAGCTACGTGCAGTGGGCTGGCCATGTAGAGCGAATGGAAGACAGAAGAATCCCCAAACGTGCTCTGAAAGGCAAAGCGGGTGGTAACCGGCCAGTAAGTAAACCACGCAAGCCATGGGAAGACTCGGTTGATGAAGATAGCAAAGCCATCTTTAAAAACATAACAGAATTATGATTGGGCTTAAAACCCAATCATATGATACTCTAGATGAGATGGAAATGCCTTTAATACACCGGAAAATATGTCATCTCAAATTCTTTCGAATAGTGAATAGAGACTTATGCATGGGAGGTGGTAGAAGTAGAGGGAGAGGTTTGCATTTTTCGTATATGACACCGGACATGGCATGCAAAATGTTTTTTGCTGAATTTAAAGTTTTTAGTTTTCATTATTTTTAAAGAAATTGGTCATAGTTTTCCTTAAATTGAGGCATTTGTGTCGGAGGTGGCAGAGGAAGTGGAGCATTTAAGATGACTTAGAAACCGCTTACCATGCTTTGATTCAATTTCAAAGTCGATAGCTCTCATATACTTGAAGGAGAAATGCTTTTCTTGAATTTATAATAGAGATATTTGTGTGGGAGGTGGTAGAAGGAGTGAAGCGGAGCTGATAATTTTTTCTTACACTTATTTCAATTATTCAAAAACGAATTCTGGCAAAATTTTAAGTTTGTAATTTTTCTAGTTTGAATGGAAATCGATGAAATGCATTTAACAAAAATGATGCATTTGTATGGGTGGGGGTAGAAGGAGTGTACAGATCAAAATAATTTTTTTTTTGCATTATTAATATTTCTATTTGTATACTTTATACAAAATGTCAAGTTGATAGCTTTAACAATTTCGAAGAAAAATAATTTAATTTAAATTTCAAAATTTCGTGAAATTTGTATGGGAGGAGGTAGAAGGAGTAAGGTGAAGTTGATAATTATTTTGAAAATAAATTGCAATTATAGTAGAATTAATTCTGACAAAATTTCGTTTTTTCAGCTTTACTAGTTTCAATGAAAATCGAAAATATGTATTTTTCAAAATTGACCATTTGTATGGGAGGGGGTGGAAGGAGTGAAGGGATCGGGTCAATATTCCGTGGTATTAATGACATTTTTATTATAATACTTAGACTTAAATTTCAAGTTGATAGCTTACATAGTTTCAAAGAAAATCAATTTCTTAATTTTTCAAAATTTCATGAAATTTGTATGGGAGGGGGTAGAAGGAGTTGGGGGATGTGGCTAGAGATGGTATGCTATTTCACATACCTGCGATTTTTTCACTGCTATTTGAAAAGAGCAATCGCATATTGCGATTCAAAATTTAAAAGAGCTGCGATTAGAAGAGCAGAGCAAATGCACACTGCTTACGTTCTATCACCAATAAAATTGCCGCAATGATCATCGCTACAAATTCCAGAGTTTTTGTTCGCACTCGCATATTAGTCCCCCCACGCATTCCACATCGATCGCTAAGCAAATCGTAATTTTCCTACATCTATCAATCAGACAAGACTCAATCTCATAGCTCAGCATAGTGAACACTTCCCCCATTTCCCCCTGGGAATGAAAAGGTTTTCTTTTACTATCCAATGTACGAAAAAACGATCGAGCGCAATCGAGTCAGGATGGCAAAAAAGTCAATCGCTTTTCATATACACAAGCCAGACAAAAAACATAACAAGGCTACGATTGCGCGTAAAGCGCAATCTTACGATACTCTAGATGAAATAGAATTTTTTGTGATCCCAAGAAATTTTGTATGGGGAGTGTTAGAAGGGGTGATAGCATTGAACTAATTTTTTCCCCATCATGCTAAAAAAACAATAAAAATGTTTTAAACAAAATGCTTACTCCAAAAATTTAATAGGAGCTGAGAAAATTAGTGTGTTAGATTTAGTGAAAATGTACAGTTTGTATGGGAGGTGGTAGAAAGAGTGGGGGGATTTTAGTGATTTTTTCAGAAATAGCTAAGAATATCATAAAATTGACATTACTTAAATTTTAGACCAGTAACATTCATACTTTTCAAGAAAATAGATTTTTTGTGAAGTTGTGAAACTGTGTCATTTTGTATGGGAGGGGGTAGAAGCAGTAAAGCTAATCAAATATTTTTTTCTGATCTTAGTGATAATGCTAAATAAGTATTTACCACAAAATGTGAGCTCGATAAATGTTATATGTTCTGAGAAAATCGGCTTAGAGCATTTCATGAAAAAGTGTAGTTTGTATGGGAGGGGGTGGAAGGAGAGGGAGGACGCAAATAATTTTTATACTGTATATTGAAATCATAATGGAAGTAATATATCCCGAAATTCAGACTAATAGCTTTTATACTTTTCGAGCAAATCCATTTATAGTCGAATTGCGGAATTGTGCCATTTTGTATGGGAGGAGGTAGAAGGAGTGAAGCTAATCGTCTAATTTTTTTTACCCTTACTAATAATTTTAAATAAATATTTAGTGCACAATGTCAGCTCGCTAAATTTTATACGCACTGAGTAAATTGGCTTAGAGTAATTCATGACAAGTACAGTTTGTATGGGAGGTGGTAGAAGGAGAGGGAGGACACGCATAATTTTTATATGGTAGATTGATATTATCATAAAAGTAATATATTCCAAATTTGAGACCAATAGGTCCTATACTTTTCGAGCAAATCCGTTTATTGTCAAATTGCGGATTTGTGTCATTTTGTATGGGAGGGGGTAGAAGGGGTGGAGCGATTTGGCCCGTTCACGAACTTAAAGTTACTTTTTTGCTAAAAATGACACACACAAATTTTTAGCACTATAGCTCAAAGCTTTCGAGAGTTATGCTGTAGACAGACGCACAGACAGACAGACAGACAGACAGACAGACAGACAGACGGACAGACGGACAGACGGTCACTCGGAATCGAGGTTTTTGAGCGACAACAAATATTTCTGTACCCTTGGCGGCTCTGTGCGAGCGTTATTTCTTAGCGTTACAAACGGTAAGGCAAACACAATATACTCTCAGATTTCATCTAGAGTATAAAAACACCACCCAGTCATCGATCGCATGGCATATATACAACCGCATCGCATATATACAAATAAAAGCCAAATAACAAAAAAAAAAAAACCGGTCATAGAAAACCAAAACAAAAGGGTCTTTTGTTTTGTTTTTTTACACGACACTACCTCACACACAATGAACAACGTAAAGCTCTTATCAGATCCCGAAACCCATGGAAGTCGAATTTTACCCAAGTCCCACCGCTAAATATCAATCGCGCGAAAAAAGAGCTTGAACGTCGTTATTCCGATTGCTCTCGATTGCTCTTTCGTTGCTGTTATATCGCTTGAACGTTGTTATTCCGATTGCTCTCGATTGCTCTTTCGTTGCTGTTATATCGCTTGAACGTTGTTATTCCGATTGCTCTCGATTGCTCTTTCGTTGCTGTTATATCGCTTGAACGTTGTTATTCCGATTGCTCTCGACTGCTCTTTCGTTGCTGTTATATCGCTTGAACGTTGTTATTCCGATTGCTCTCGACTGCTCTTTCGTTGCTGTTATATCGCTTGCGATCAGCGATATATCAGCTCTGTAATATTAAAGACTATCAATCATATAAGCTATCCCAAACCTATATTTGGTGATTGATATTGACACTGAGAGCACGAGCAGTGTCTGCTCTCAGTGATGTTGCTTTAGACTAATGAATGAATGAATTGGAGCTATGTAGATGAAACGATTGCAATTTGATAAGGGATTTGTTTAGCGATATTTTGATCGGTGGGATCTGATCTGATAGGTGAGGTGTGGAACGTCCGATGATAAGGAATTTGTTTAGCGATATTTTGATCGGTGAGATCTGATCTGATAGGTGAGGTGTGGAACGTCCGATGATAAGGGATTTGTTTAGCGATATTTTGATCGGTGAGATCTGATCTGATAGGTGAGGTGTGGAACGTCCGATGATAAGGAATTTGTTTAGCGATATTTTGATCGGTGAGATCTGATCTGATAGGTGAGGTGTGGAACGTCCGATGATAAGGAATTTGTTTAGCGATATTTTGATCGGTGGGATCTGATCTGATAGGTGAGGTGTGGAACGTCCGATGATAAGGGATTTGTTTAGCGATATTTTGATCGGTAGGATCTGATCTGATAGGTGAGGTGTGGAACGTCCGATGATAAGGGATTTGTTTAGCGATATTTTGGTCGGTGGGATCTGATCTGATAGGTGAGGTGTGGAACGTCCGAAGTGGTCAATGATGCGCTTTGCTAGAGTTTTTTTTGGCGGTTTTTGTTCTGAGTTTCGATCTGGTCGGTAGAAGTTGGTAGGACATGTTGCGGCTATCGCAAGTTTCGCCGATTTATGTCGCAGTCCACCATGTCGATAAGAGCTTTACGTTCTTCATGATGAAATTGCTTGTGTGAGGTAATGTGTGAAAAAAGTATACAGTAGACCCTTTTGGTTTGGTTTTCTATGACCGGGTGTTTTTTTTTTATTTGACTTGTATATATGCGATGCGATCGATGACCGGGTGTTTTTTTTATTTGGCTTGTGTATATGAAATGCGATTGACATTTTTGCCATCCTGACTCCATTGCGCTTGATCGTTTTTTCGTACATTAAATAGTAAAAGAAAACCTTTTTATTCCCAGGAGAAATGGGGGAAGTGTTCACTATGCGCACTGAGCTGGTGGTACTGAGAGATTGGGTCTGCCTGATTGTTAGATGCAGGATTTCGCAGAAAATTACTATTTTGTCTCTTTTTTTTTAATTGCGCACTAGCATGGATAATAGAGGTGGAAAAATCACTGCTATTGGAAGAGCTGCTCTTTTTCATAGATATTGAAAAAGAGCAATCGCAGTGGATCACTGCGATTGGAAAAGAGCAGATTTTGCCATCCCTAGATGTGGCCCATTCACGAACTTAAAGTTACTTTTTTGCTAAAAATGAAACACAAAAATTTTTAGCGCTATAGCTCAAAGCTTTCGAGAGTTATGTTGTAGACAGACGCACAGACGGACAGACGGACAGACGGACAGACAGACAGACAGACGGTCACTCGGAATCGAGGTTTTTGAGCGACAACAAATATTTCTGTACCCTTGGCGGCTCTGTGCGAGCGTTATTTCTTAGCGTTACAAACGGTAAGGCAAACACAATATACTCTCAGATTTCATCTAGAGTATAATTAGCAGCTGGAGGACGCGGTCTTTGGATCGAGACGATTGGAGGTGACGACTTCAGGAGGCCAGGGCCCGATTTGGGCTGTCGCGCCATTGATGATGATGAGACATCCTAGCTATAGGCCGGTAATTACATATGTCGTTCCTTTTACCTATCTTGAACAGCGAAGTTATTGTCGATTATTTCCATAAGCTAGGGAAAACCCAACAATGAAGAGATGCATTAAATAAGGAGCTCAGTGGAGATAAAAATGATGAGGAGCACCTTTTAAGTACAACGGACGGTATACCATCTGGGCCGCTATTGAATCTCTCAGCGATGTTCGCGATGAACATCGATATAGTGGGCTCATCAATCAAGAGATCTTTCATCTCTAGTGTAGTAGAAATTTTGTCAAGTATTAAAAATTGTTAAAATTAATATCACAGTCTGTAAAGCAGCACGAAAATGATCCCCAAAAAAATTGCTAGTTATTTTGGTGTCGTCGCTAACTTCGCCGTAAAAAGACAGAGTCGCAGGAAAACCATGTGTTCGCCTTTTAGAATTGATGAAATTCCAGAACTGCTTAGGCTTGTCTTTAATTGTCTTTTTCATATTAATTAGCTAACATTGATAGGCTGATTTTGACTTGGTAAGAAATAAATCGCGTAACTCAGAGTAGCGTTTATAGTCAGATTCAATCCTTGAGAGACAGTACATCTTCCATGCTTTAGTTTTCAAATTTTTTTACATTTATTAAATCGTCGTCAAACCATGGAAAACTTTTACGTGAACCATGACTCGTAACCGGCATGCATCGAGTGAAACAACCAAACATAATATTGTAAAAATTATTAACAGCAGTTTCAATGTCTGTTTCGTTAAGTACGCACGACCAATCGCATTTTGAAATATCTTCATTCAAGGCAACAAAGTCAGCTTTCTTAAAGTTAAAACGATGAGAAATAGCAGTATCGAAATTCTTAACATTATCAGCATCAGAATTCGAAAAGAAAATAGCATGAAACGCAGGATGACGTGCTGATTCTGGAAGCAAAGGCGAGTTGCTTCTGTTGATCGTTAAGTATCTCATATTCGAGCAGAACACTAGGTCAAGAAATGTTCCGAATGAGTTAGGTATTGGATTGGATTGGATTGAAGTAAGCCCGTTGAAAATATACAATCCAAAAATTTTGCAGGAAGAAAGAGCTGGCAGTAGGAAATCTTCACTGTCGGAAAGAGACCAAAAAACAAAAGGTATGTTGAAGTGTCCAAATACAAGTAGCTCATCTCGAGATTACATAAGATTACTCACATAATCAATTCCATTGTATACTGCCTCGTAGACAACATAGGGTGATAGTGATGGTATATATAAAGTTACGATACATAGTTTTTTGCCCTGAAGTAAGAGAACGACTCATAATATCTCAATATCAGTAATTTCAGTGATGACGACGACTTTAGTCGGCAACTGACTTCGAACCGCATAGATCACTCCACCACCAACATTGGCATCCAGAAGTTCAAGATGACGATCACGGCGAAAAATTTGATATTCAGAGTCAAGTAGTTCAGCATCATGGAACCTACCACAGAACCATGTTTCGGTGAGACAAATTACGTCAAAGCAGGAACCAGCAGCAGCGATGTAAAGTTGACGGGTTTTGGTTCGCATACCACTTACGTTCTTATTCAATGGCGCTACAGCCCAAATCGGGCCTTGGCCTCCTCTCCTTCGGGTTCCTTAACATTTTCATTATTTATTGCGGAAGGGTTGTTAGCCCTTCGCACAACCATCTATCTACGAGTTTTTTATTTTCGTAGATTGAGGTAACCAAGGTAGTGTGCTGGGATTATGCGTCGACCGGGATCTCACGACCTTCGTATTGTAGACCAACACGCTACCCACTAGGCCACACCGTAGCTCCACCACTTACGTTGGCGTAGTACATTGAGATGGAACTATCCCGTTTTTTGACTTAGTGTCCAAACGACGTAGTGCTGAATTGTGTTGACTCTTAGGAGCTGGAAGTTGGAAGTGGAAACCGTAAAGAAACAGGAACTCGGTAAGACAACTGGAAATGAAGGCATCAGAGGTGGACCACGATGATTAGCAGAGATTATTTTTTTACGTGAAATAGCGTTTTCAGGTATGCTAATATTATCATGATTTAGGATACTCATGATGTTGGTAAGAACATCTATTTCAGAAGTATCTGGGTCTAGCCGTGACACAAAAAGAACTTAAGGTAGGCGGTAGGCCTTTAACGTGCATAGTGCATCACGAGATCTACCAGGATTCGGTAGGATAGTTCAAGCCGGAGAAATGGTATCTATAGACTACACATCTATTGAAGTTGGTGGTAAACAGTCCTTTATCTGAACACGTTGATCTCGTTTTTTGTGATTGATGCTGGTTTTGTTGTTACTTATCTTCTTTTTACTGATACTCTTACTTAGTGGTGGAGAATCGACAATCGTATCCGTGAGACCATCCGTCTGACTTGACGAAAGATTTGGCTTTGCATGCGTACAAGGTATAATTGGCGCATGAATTGCAGCCAGCGGACGACCAGCAATGCCGTACGTTCTCTGATTAGATCTTAGAAACAATACACCTCTCGTTAACACATCCCACATAAACTACAATGAGCCTACGATTTGGTTTGCCATTGCGTTTGAAATGAAACTGTTTTTAGTGAATTGAAATTATTCTAGATAAAAAATTCAGATGGATTTACAGATGTTTTGAAAAAAAAAATAGATTTTCTTTCCGAACTCTTTTAGACAACATTTTTGGGCCTTAACCAGAGTTAGCTTACTGGAAGTACACAAAGACGGTGAAAACGTAAGCACTTTGCACAAATACAATCTTACAAGAAACTCATCAGTAATTAGTAATATAAGTTAAACATAAATTAAGATTTAAAACAAGGAAAACAGAATCACTTGCCTCTTATACTGCGATTTATTAAGATTAAAAAGAATAAGCGGAAAAAGAACTGCACCTTGCGAAGCACTAACTTTAATTATTTAGGGAGAAAAATCAACCCCAACGGATGTTCAAAAAACATTCAATCTACCAAATTAAGGCATTATTTGAATGAATTTCCTTGAAATTTGATTAAAAGAACCAGGTGCTATACTATATATATATATATATATATACTCTATCGAATTCTATTGAAATGTCTGGAGCAACAATGCAATGTTGACAAAATTTATGGATTTAGTTGTAGCACATTTAAATTATCAAAAGACTACCTGCTGTACAAATAAAGACTGGTGTCAAGAAAAGAATTTTTTCTGTCTAAGTTCCCAAGATATGCAGACTTTAAACAGCTGAACGACAAGGGGTCTCGTATAGTAGGGACAAGCTGGATGTCAGCAGTTGTATCGAAAATGAAGAATCTTTTGAATGCCTTCGCGTTGAGCCTGAGGTATTCGAAGAAAAAACGCTGGAAAGGTGATAACATCTGTTACCATACCAGGTGATCGACAAATGAAGGTTGCTTCCACCCCCGGCAATGTAAGGTGGCCCGAAAGGTATCGGGGAGCTCATGGATGGTTGCTTTTATCCCTGACAATGTAAGATGGCGCCAATGGAAGTATCGTGGCTATTGCCTCAATGTGGGTAGAGCTTGGAAGTCGACTTGGAGTTATGTTTTTTCAACCTGTTACCATGACTCAAAGATTGACCAAGATCGCGCATCCGCATTTATTATAGACTGGTATTGTCAGGTGCATTATTGATTGTCGTCACTGAAACAATCTTCGTCCGAGAGGGACCGTGGAATAAAGGCCTAGAAGTTCATTAGGTGTCCATGTTAATTAAACCGAGAAATGGTTCTATGAACTCCGTTTCTAGAAATTCATCTCGGCATGCACGAGTATCGAGATTTGATCATTTCTTCGTTCGTGCGGATTCCACAAGATCTGTAGGAAAAGCGATCGCTACCTGAAATGTCCAGCATAACTTTCGGCGGCAGAGCTGTATCTACTGAGTATGTAAAAGTGCTACTTGATGAATTCTTTCAAGGTCTTTCAGAGATGATTAAACCAAGTTTTAGTAGAATCATTTTTGGCAAGGCGCCAACCCCGGGCTTATCGGGACACATCTGATCTTCTGGCTCCGGTCCTCAACATGGTCCTCAACAAGATTGTGATTTGTCGCCTAGAGGAGATAGAGGCTACGGACCGTATCTGAGCTGGAATATAGTGATTGATAAGCTATGGATCTGTGACTGTCAAGCAAGGACTTCTGGAAGAGCTAAATATTAACAGATCGACATTTGAAGAAGGTTTATGCGATACTGTTGTGATATTGTGGTGCAGCTCGCGTGCTTAACTTTAAAATTGACCTCAAGCAAAAGGTTGCACATGTTGTACCGATCGTTCAGGAAAGAGGCCAGAAGATAGGCGTCACCAAACCTGCGGAAAAGACAGTGGAAATGGCGAAGAAAGGCTGATAGTCATACTCACGCCATCCGTTGATAAAAGTCAGTAGTAGCGTACTTGTGTACGCGTGAAATACCTAGGCATTAGAGCTAAAGAGCGGCTGGGATCTGAGCTAAATCTGCGAGAGTGTCTGCTTGTCACTATCACACATGAAACCTTTGAATAAAACTCGCATGTTTGGACTGGGGCTCCAATATCCCATCTTGCATTGCTCAATCGTATTGAAAAACATGCGTTCCATCTAATTGGGGATGAAAATTTATCGGCTTCAGTAGACCCTCTCGAGCATTGCCAAAATGTCGGAGTAGGGACTGAAAGTAAATGTGCGTAAAACCAAGCACACAAGCACACCGATTTTTCTTAATGGACAAGGTGTGGAAAAAGTGCAAAATTTTTGTTATCTCGGATGCATTGTCAGCATGGACGGCGGAGCCCAAAAGGATATAGAGGCTTGTCTAAATAAAGCTCGTCAAGCCTGCGATATTCTTTTCTCTTTCTGTAGGTTAAGAGAGATCTCCCTTCGCACGAAGAGTTTTTGACGCATGCGTTAAATCCGTGTTGTTATATGGTTGTACTACGTCGAAAGTGAACGTTCGACTTACAAAAAAACTGCAAACTTACGTGAACCAATGCCTCCGATGCATCTGGACAAACTAGACAAAATAGGCATTGAGATTCAAAGGCGGAAGTGGCAGTGGATCAGTCACACTTTAAGGAAACCAGAGCGAAACGTCGCCAAACAGGCTCCGGATTACAATTCTCAAGGAAGACGTTGAGTTGGTCGACCATGTAGCACATGGAAGCGAGAAGTTGAGCAGGAGACCAGAGGAATAAATAAGTTCTGACAACAGCTAAGGGCCAATTCTCAGGATCACGCCTTGTGGACGAGAGTTCTTTCTGTCCTATGCCCCTATAGGTGGTCTTAACAGGAATTTGATTAACACCAGGGTTGCCATATTGGTTTATGTTATCTGAGTCGCGCTAAATTGGAAGCACAAGATGGAAGAGAGTATAAAACAGAAGTGAGTTAAATATCACGGGAACCCATCCTGAATTAGGTGATAAAGCAGCAATCTAAAGGGAACAAAATTGGATACAAAAATACAGGAAGTGAGAGAGACTGATATGACTTGGAATAAACATGGTTGAGGTCTCTTTGTGGTGCACGTATGTATTGGCTATGATTGGCGTTAACATCACCTGTAGAGTTTTCTGGAACTTGTTCCTTGATTCTCGAGGTTTAAATGCTTATCAACCGAATTCCATCATTCAAAATGCTGAAGAGATTTTGATAGCTCTCGATCCCATTGTTGATGCAGATCAGGCTTGCAATTTTGAAGCGAATTGCTTTTTCTACGTCATAACCGAACCGAGAATTAAGGCCCTAGAAGCAGGAATTTGTGTAAATCCAAGCACATACGAACTTCTTTCGTCCTTCTAGGATGTCTTAATCGGAACTAAGAAAAATATACTTTCCGAGAACTCATACAAGGAGTATGAGTTCTCGGAAGTTCAGAAGATATATTTTAATATTTTAGGCAAGAGCTATACAGGTAGATAGCTTCAAATGAAATACAGAATTGAGTTTATTATTGCCTTCTTTTATTTGAATTTGTTCTATTTTCTTGCTGCAATGCACTCGTATGGAATTCTTTCCAGCAAACCATTAGCAATCCTTTTCAACTGACCTTTCCAACTATATTTAAAATCCATTAAAAATTGAAAAAGGATTTAATTAGCTTGATGTCGTAGATTGCCCGAGGATAAACGGCAGATAGGAAAAAAACCGAGTGGTTCGCAATTGATAAACTGCAGTTAGGTCAATATGCAAGGTCTTCGTTAAACTGTCATTGGACTATGTCCTTAAACCAAATCACGTCGTTGATATACCCAGTCTATGTACAAGATAGTATGGATAAGGAATGCAAATCACATGAAGGTGAATCCTTTCAGTAAGTCTCAAGATCACGTCCGTCGTCGGAAGCATGTCTCCTTTCACCTTGAGAAATAGTTTTCAAGCATTTTTTTTTGTCTGCTGCTGCTACTGCTCCCCTTCTCATTTTCTCGCTTGCTGGCTTCACTTCATCACCAGAACTGCTGCATGCACGTACGTAAGTATGTAGGGAGACGTTTACGTATATTTCTCCTTATCCTTATGCCGAGATTTATGTTGGTTCATTGTGAAGATGAGTATGGTGGATAACACGTAACCATACCTCGATATTGCGCTAGGATTTCGCATCACAAACATGCAAGCAAGACTGCAAACTGTGTCAAAAAATTGACCCAAATTGCCTCTGACGGTGCAGTCTATGCATTTTTTTTCTGCTTTAGGTACCCCTTTATATTTTTGCTTCCTTGCTGATTTTTCCTTTTAAAGGAAAGCGCTCTATTTAATTCCGGGGGGTAGTCCTCTTTTTTTTTCTTTGGTAAGTATGTCCAGTTGTTAGCATTTCCGGAATATGGGTAAAGTATTTTTTTCTCTCTCTTTTCTTACCGGAAGGATATATTTCATTCATTTCTATATTATGGAAAGAGAAAAAAATGAATGCATTTTCCTTTCGCAATTCCGTATCGTTTTGAAATCAATTTTACCATATGAAAAAAAAATGTAACGAAGAATATCCTTCTTCCGCATATTTCTTGTTTGTGTAGTTGCGGATGATGGAATTCTTGATATGGCTGGCCGGAACTACACAAAAGCATAACCTCATCGTGCATAATTTATGAACGAATGCCTAAGCACACCTGAAATTGAATTATGTTAATGCTACTGCCGGTTTTCATGTGAAAGCTAAAGTTTTCGGTTACTTCGATATCCACACTATGGTTGTCGGGTTTTCGTTTCCGAATTGAATTTGATCCAAGGTTATGTGTACCTTTTCAGGCTGAGTCCTCTATAACGATATTGACTCTATGCCTAGATACTTTCATCCTTTCGAGTATGGATGATAGTCGTGGATTATTCATCAGTTTCAATGAAAGTTGGAAAATTTTAAAAGAATTGGGGATATCTACTTTTTGCGTATTAGAGGGCTATTTATGTAATTAATTTAAAGATTATCCGACTGGGTTAGTAGTTTGTTGATTGATTCTTATCGTTTCCGTGATATACTTTTAGTTGATAAAAGTTCTACACAGAATAAGTGATACTGACGAGTGCTACGAAAATTTATCTGGGGTCACCAGCAGTCGAAATTTTGTTTTGCTAATTAGTAGTTTTGAGGTCAGCAAAAGCCTTCCATTTCATCTCTTCTACCACCTCGCGGCCAAATGTCATAATTTCAGAAAATGCAATTTAAAATTTGAAAACGATTAGAGCTAAAATAGAAAATGTTACAATGTCTAATGTTATTTTCGTTTTAAAATATTAAAACCCTATCGCTTTCAGTACGAAAAACGCTTAATTATCTCTGCTATAAATTATTTTAGTTTCCGCGAAAAATTTCTGAAATTTTATCTATACTACAACATCATATCATAGTCATATATCAACTTCGTTCCAAATTCAGGTCATGTAAGCGTAATACATATCGTAAAACAACTTGAATTAATTTCCTGAATTGGAAGCCCTTGGACGGCAGAATTTCTGCAATTTCAATAAAATAGCAGACGAAACTAAAGGATGCAGAATAAGAAGAACTTTAGATACCTTCCGGAGAACAAGGCAAGACCATCGTACCGTCCGTTCCTTTAGAAAATACAGCGGAACTACTGTAAAACAAATAGATAAGCGGTATACTCATGAAATTGCACAGTAAACAGATGCAATTTCTCTCCAGCTTGAAGAAGACTGTGAAATCCTCGACATTCCATCCAAAGGGATTATCGTTGTTAAGAAAATCTCCTTACATAAAATGTTTATTGCATTTTTTTTGTAACCAAATTGTATCGTTTATATATTGTTGCCAAAGAAACTGCACATCCTTCTCCTTTTGCCATAAGTCGTATACATATGTCTCATGTAATTTTGAATAAAACGATGATAATAATTGCAACAGTTTGAATATTGGAGTAGAGATATTGGAGTAACTGTAGCCCAGCTCTGCAATGCACATCCCTTGTCAGAATGTGGGAACCGAAAAAAAAACCGGAAGAACAATCGAGAATATTAAGATAACGAATTTTTCTTACGAAATTACAAAATCATGTTGGACAGCAGATGCGGGACATAAAAAGGAACAAGTCCTGACGTTATATCAGGCGAACTAAATGGCTTCTTTGCTGTGATGTACTACGTGTGCATGCACTAGAAAGGCGATACAACGGAGTAGCGAACATAAATCAGAAATTGTACGTGTTGGGATCGGATGGGTTTTAAGGGTTTTATTAGCACACACAGAATGGAGTACTTAGTTTCGGAGCTGAGCTTGTCGTCCAATAGACAATGCTATTGTATTTAATATCGCCGCCTTAATATAACATACTTTTGACGTAATAATCTTTCAAATATTAACCGCAACATCATATTACGAACGTTATGAGGGTTCAGAAAATATATTACTGAAAATATGAGGAAAATCTTCCACTGATGAATTGGACACCAGATCCTTTATGAAGTATCACATTATTTAGGGTATTATGGTTATTTTTATACAAACTAGAGGTGTGGCAGTAGCTAACAATGAGAGGACATGTATTCTGTTTATTCTTATGTTTCTAATGCTGGAAAATATTGCTCGTACGGAGTATAGTTCCTCGATAGGACACTAGAGACGTTTTTTCATAGCTTGGCAAAGCTTTACATTTGGAGTGGAATTCGGATGTCCGTCCGTCCGTCTGTCCGTCCGTCTGTCTGTGCGCTCTCTAGCTTGAGAATGCGTTGATCTAGATAATTCAAATCTTGAACACGTCACTTTTGACAAAAAAAAGTACGGTCAAGTTCGTGAACGGGCCAAATCGCTCCACCCCTTCTAACCACTCCCAAACAAAATGACACAATTTTGCAATTTGACAATAAACGGATTTGCTCGTAAAGTATAAAAGCTAATGCTCTAAAATTTGGAAAATGTTATTTTTTTGATGATTTTAATTTACCGTATAAAAATTGTGGGTATCCTCCTCCTTCGTCCACCACATCCCATACAAATTGTACTTTTTCATGAAATATTTTAAACCAATTTACTCCGTGCGTATAAAATTTTTCGAGCTGAAATTGTGCACTTAATATTTATTTAGAACTATTAATAAGGCCAAAAAAATTAGACTACTAGCTTTACCTCTTCCCATATATTCTGACACAATTTCACAATAAGTCGATTTTGCTGAAAAGTATGAATGCCACTGATTAGCGATTTAAAACAAGTCAAACTGCACGATTTCACTAAATCCAATACACCGATTTTCTCAGTACCTATTAAATTTTTGAATCCTATATTTCGTGTAAAACATTGTGATAGCCACTTCAGCGTGATGAGAAAAAATTAGTTCAATGTCGTCATCCCCTGTACCACTTCCCCTACAAGATTTCTTGAATCAAAAAAATTTCCCTTTGATCTAAAGTATAGCATGGTTGGGCTTTATGCCCAATCGTAGTCATATTATGTTTTTTGGGACGTTTTTAACATCAAGAACTGTGCGCAGTTTATAATACTTAACTACGAAATAAAAAACAAAAATTTAGAAGGAATAATTTATCTTTAGATGGATGAATTTCCGAAAAGAAAAAACTTACTACTCTATAAATGGAATTGCGCTAGGTAAATTTGCAGGTGTCGATTGTAACATCTCTGTTAGATTCTCGATATCTCAAATGCGAACAGTGAAAAATGGTGAGTTTGCAGAGGAGACCGCATGTGGTCGTGCATCAAATTCTTTAATTAATCGTTAATCTTTCATAAAAATTATCGTTTATGAATCGTTAACGATATTCATTAATGCATCAAAATAAAAACCATTAACGACACATTAGTGAATCATTGATAACGATAATATATATGATTATATACTCGTTTTTGTAAGCGTTTATTTATGAATTGTTAAAAGTAATTCATTGATGAATGTCCATTTAGGCCGCTTGATGAACCGTTAATGACTCGTTAACGATCAAATCGCTCGTTAATATAATTCATTAATGATTCTTTAACGAATTAATTTGTTTGCTGGGTTAGTTTTATTTTATTATTTTAATAATAAAGTATTATAATCGGCTTGAAAAAAAAATTTTTTCCCTGAAATTTTTATTTTTCGCATTTCATGACTGAATTAGCCGCTAAAAAACCATCTGTCGGTACGTATTTGTCAATACTATCTGGCCAAAACATATTTAGGCGTTTATCTCGTCTCTAACTTTGGAATTATGTTGTTATGAAGTAAAATTGTGATTTGGGTAATGTTCATCCAAAAAATAGTATTAATCTTTGTGTTATAATGGTTCGTAATATACTTTAATTGAATGAATAGTATACATTTACCTTAATACGAGTACATGCAATTTGCAAGAATGTTTTTTTTTTTAAACGTTTTTTTTTACTAATTTATTGCCATAATTTGGATTTTAATTAAGGTTTCAATACATTAATTTTGGTAAGTAGTAAATGAGAAATATATAAAATTTATTGGAATCATGTTATAATTATAAGTTATATAATTTTAACCACAATACAATTTTTGTAATAAAAAAAAACGAGATGAGATGTTTGGATTAATTTATAAAATACATAATTAATAGCTAATGAAGTTTATTTTCCTCGTACAATAAGAAATAATTTAAAACAGAGCAGGATTACGTTTGGGCGTAAAGCTCAATCATGCGATACTCTAGATGAAAGATAAATTTGTGGATTTTGAGAAACTTTATATGGGGAGTGGTAGAAAGGGTCACGATATTGAACTAATTTTTTCACATCATGATAAAGTTGCTAGCAAAATGTTTTATAGAATTCAAGCTTCAAAAACTTGTAGGTGTTAAGAAAATTAGTGTATTGGATTTAGTGAAATTGTGCAGCTTGTATGGGAGGTGGCAGAAGAAGCAAAGAGTTTGAAGCGTTTTTCCCAGTAATAACTACGAAGATTATGCAATTGAAATCTGTCAAATTTCAGACCAATAACATTCATACTTTTTAAGAAAATCAGTTTTATGTAAAGTTCTGAAAATCCGTTACATTGTATGAGAGGGGGTAGAAGCAGTGAAGCCAATCAGTTAATTTTTTTTGGATCTTACTAATAATTTTAAATAAATATTTAGTGCTCAATTTCAGCTGGATAAATTTTATACGTACTGAGTAAATTGGTTTATAGTATTCCAACAAAAAGTGCAGTTTGTATGGGAGGTGGTAAAAGGAGTGAAGCGATTCAAATAGCGCTTATACTATGGATTGATGCCATCACAAGAATAAAATAATATTTTCTAAATTTATTAAATCCGTCATACTTTTCGAGAAATTCCGAAATTGAGTCATTTTGAATGGGAGGGATTAGCGATTTGGTCCGTTCATGTTTAAGAGCGGTGATTTTGACGTCGAGGACCGGCATGGTGGTGGAAAATTGTTGTTGTATCTCACGAGCTACTGAAACTGAGTGAAACCATCATGGGATATCAATATCGACTACAATGGATGCGTTTGAGCCGAGCATTGAAGGAGAAATGACCACAGTAACAAAAGAGGCTCGTTAAAGTGATTTTGCTGCAAGGCAACGTTCGGCTACATTTTGCTGAGGTTGGAAAACCTACTTGGAAATACTGAAATAAGACATCCTACCTTCCCCGCTGTATTCTCCAGACATCAAGCTTTCTGATTACCACCTATTCCGTTCGATGACGCATGGTCTAGCTGAGCAGCACTTCGAAATTAGGTCGATTTGTGGACCGGCTCAAAAGAAGAGCATTTTTTTCGGCGCGAAATCCGTATACTGCCACAAATTTCTTTGAATAATAAACATTCAATCACTTTTGCAAAATAACGGCTCGATTTTTGAAAAAAAAGCCGGCGGTTTTCAATTTGCACTTCCAATGAATTGGCTTCATACTTTGTGTCACTTTGTTGAAATTTTTAGAGGTGGGCCCACGAATATAACATGTTATTGAAAATATAGTAGTGTTTGTAGCAACATTATACACTTTGCCTCTAATTGTTGTAAAATTTAAAATGTGCCTTATGGAAACCTTGCCATCAACCTCGATTCTACTCTTCAATTGCACTACAGCCCAAATATCTCTTGACATTTATGTCCTTTAATATTTTCATTACTTAATGTGGAGGAGTTGTTAGTCACCATCTACGAATTCTTCATTTTCGTAGATTGATGTGACCCAAGTAGGGAGTCCGTTGGAATTATACGTCGATCCAATTTGATCTCACGACTTTCGCATTGTAGAATAACACGCTACCCACGAGGTTACACCCTAGCTTTCCATTAATTCCTGTTTCCTTTATATTGTCAATTTTTTGTTGAATGTTCGCTAAATTTCTTTATATATGATTTCCTTAGACTTTTTAATAATCGGATCGAGCGGCAGTATCGAGACGAAGAAGGAGTTGGACTTAAGCAAATAATCTTTTTACATTTTGCTCCAAGAAAGTTTGAAATGCATCAATGTCTCAGTTCACATTGATTTCAAATGTTTGCTTATCAATACTGACACTGATGTGATCCATTCCTTCTCCCCCCTCTCATATAAATGTCATGAAATTTCGAAATTTTAAGATAATGATTTTTCGAGGTTAATTAAGCTATCGACTTGAAAACTAGGTCAAAGTATATTGATATGAAAATCACTGATCACCGATCCCCTTACTCCTTCTACCCCCTCCCATACAAATGCGTAATTTTGAAAGATGCATTTCTTCGATTTTCAGCGTATATAGTAAAGTTAAAAAGACGATTTTTTGCCAGAATTATTTTCATTCTAATTTCAATTAATTCTGTAAAAACTTATAAACTTCACCTCACTTCTTCTACTCCCTCCCATAAAAATTTCACGAAATTTTCAAATTTCAGTTCAATTATTTTTCTTCGAAACTGTCAAAGCTATCGATTTGAAATTTTGAGCAAAGCAAAATAATGCAAATTTCATATCGATTCCCATTAAAACTAGAAAAAAGCAGAAGCATAAAATTTTGCCTGAACCTGTCCCTTAACAATTGTAATAAATGCTGAGAAACATATCAACTTCGCTTTAATCCTTCTATTCCCTCCCATACAAATATCTGTATTATAAATTCAAGAAAAACATTTCTCCTGCAAACATATGGTATAAGAGCTATCGAATCAAAATTTGAATTTATCGATGGTGATATGGATGCAGTTTCAGAATTATCCAAAACCTCTCACTTCCTCTACCACCTCCCATACAAATGCCCCAGCAGTCTTATTTTCCGGTCCATTAAACTCTTTCTCATTTCATCTAGAGTAATTAATTCCGAGATGTTTTTCAGGTGTACACTGGCTGCTACTGGCGAATATTTACGGAAGTTATGGGGGACTGAATAGATAGATATAAAAATAAAAATTTAAAATTGAAAAAAAGGCATTAAATAGCGTTTAAACAATTAAAAAGTCCAAAAAAAATTCAAAATATAAAAATAAAAATTTAAAATTGAAAAAAGGCATTAAATAGCGTTTAATCAATTAAAATTACTGGCGAATATTTACGGAAGTTATGGGGGACTGAATAGATAGATATAAAAATAAAAATTTAAAATTGAAAAAAAGGCATTAAATAGCGTTTAAACAATTAAAAAGTCCAAAAAAAATTCAAAATATAAAAATAAAAATTTAAAATTGAAAAAAGGCATTAAATAGCGTTTAATCAATTAAAAAAGTCAAAAAAAAACAAAATATAAAAATAAAAATTTAAAATTGAAAAAAAGGCATTAAATAGCGTTTAAACAATTAAAAAATCAAAAAAAAAAAATTCAAAATATAAAAAAAAAAATTTTAAATTGAAAAAAAGGCATTAAATAGCGTTTAAACAACTAAAAAGTCCAAAAAAAAAATCAAAATATAAAAATAAAAATTTAAAATTAAAAAAAGGCATAAAAAAGCGTTTAATCAATTAAAAAGTCCAAAAAAAAATTCAAAATATAAAAATAAAAATTTTAAATTGAAAAAAGGCATAAAAAAGCGTTTAATCAATTAAAAAGTCCAAAAAAAAATTCAAAATATAAAAATAAAAATTTAAAATTGAAAAAAAGGCATTAAATAGCGTTTAATCAATTAAAAAGTCCAAAAAAAAATTCAAAATATAAAAATAAAAATTTTAAATTGAAAAAAGGCATTAAATAGCGTTTAATCAATTAAAAAGTTAAAAAAAAAAATTCAAAATATAAAAATAAAAATTTAAAATTGAAAAAAAGGCATTAAATAGCGTTTAAACAATTAAAAAATCAAAAAAAAAAAATTCAAAATATAAAAAAAAAAATTTTAAATTGAAAAAAAAACATTAAATAGCGTTTAAACAACTAAAAAGTCAAAAAAAAAACAAAATATAAAAATAAAAATTTAAAATTGAAAAAAAGGCATTAAATAGCGTTTAATCAATTAAAAAGTCCAAAAAAAAATTCAAAATATAAAAATAAAAATTTTAAATTGAAAAAAGGCATTAAATAGCGTTTAATCAATTAAAAAGTTAAAAAAAAAAATTCAAAATATAAAAATAAAAATTTAAAATTGAAAAAAAGGCATTAAATAGCGTTTAAACAATTAAAAAATCAAAAAAAAAAATTCAAAATATAAAAAAAAAAATTTTAAATTGAAAAAAAGGCATTAAATAGCGTTTAAACAACTAAAAAGTCCAAAAAAAAAATCAAAATATAAAAATAAAAATTTAAAATTAAAAAAAAGGCATAAAAAAGCGTTTAAACAATTAAAAAGTCCAAAAAAAAATTCAAACTATAAAAAAAAATTGAAAATTGAAAAAAAGGCACTAAATAGCGTTTAAACAATTAAAAAGTCCAAAAAAAAATTCAAAATATAAAAATAAAAATTTAAAACTAAAAAAAAGGCATTAAATAGCGTTTAAACAATTAAAAAGTAAAAAAAAAATTTAAAATATAACAAAAAAATTTAAAATTGAAAAAAGGCATTAAATAGCGTTTAAACAATTAAAAAGTCCAAAATAAAATTCAAAAAATAAAAAAAAAATTTAAAATTGAAAAAAAGGCATTAAATAGCGTTTAAACAATTAAAAAGTCCAAAAAAAATTCAAAATATAAAAATAAAAATTTAAAATTGAAAAAAAGGCATTAAATAGCGTTTAAACAATTAAAAAGTCCAGCTGGGGTATAGCCTAGTAGGTAGTGTGTTGGTCTTGTAATGCGAAGGTCGTGAGTTCAAATCCCGGTCGACGCAATATATAATTCCGGCACATTGCCTGCTTGGATATACCTCGGTCACCTCAATCTAAGAAAATGAAAAATTCGTGGAAAGAGGGTTGTGCGAAGTGCTAACAACCCTTCCACAATAAGTAATGAAAAATGTTAAGGAACCTGAATATCAGGAGGCGAAGGTCCGATTTGGGCTGTAGCGCCATTGTAGATGAGATGAGATGAATAGATAGATAGATAGAAAGTCAACAGAAACCATTTACTAATTATACAGATCTCTTAAAAGTAGAGCTGTTCCACTTTTACGTAGTTTGCCCATTTTATTTCGAATAATTTGTCATTGGCATTAGCGACTGGAAAACTCGTGCTCAAAAATCCAACTGCCTGGATTGGGAAGCGAATCCACGAACTATTGACTGTGAAGCACACATGTTGCCACTTCGCTACGGAGGCCTAGCCACAAAGATTTTGCTTCAAGTTCAGTCAAAGTATTCACCACTTCTCGTAAATATTCTATTAGTCGTGCAGAAGTATGGTCTAACAAATCTTGGAGATTAACTTCTGCACTAATAGCTGTAACATGTAGTGTTTCAGATCTCGGATCTTATTTTGTATTGTAGTGTCGCAGATCTAACAATCTCGTATTGTTTTCGTTATAAATTGGATTCTACAAATACTATAACATCTATGGATTTGAAAATTTCTCATCCTTTTCGGATAAACTTCATCCATATGTTTTTTCATATTTAGATGCGAGTAGTGCGGTTTTTTATAGCTTGTAGTACTTCTGATGCTTGATCTCTGCTTTCCGGATGATCGTAGTTTTATGTCAGTGGCATAGACTAATTCGTTTGCTTCAACTGTTTTTCGAAGCATTTCTATCGTCCTCTGTTTTGTTCATTTGCTCGATTCTCCAAAGGACTTTGTTGGGCGCCCATATCGCGAGGTACATTTGGGAATATTGAAGGTACCTTTGAACAAAATCACATATTTTTTTTGATGATACTTTCAGTTGCTTCCCGTTTCGGTCTTATTCCAGGAACATATTTTTAGAATGGACTCTCGTTCGAGCAGGTATATTTTCAATTAACTAAATTTTTTCGGAAAACTCAGTGCACCTATTTTGTTGCATAATGTTGTACAGATGTAATCGCCTGACTTATGTTACTCCACATTATCACGAAATGAAATATAATAAAAGCTAATGAGCACTTAACATTTCAATTTAAATGAAAATTCCTGTTAGATTTCTTGATCAATTACCATTCAATACTAATAACAATTATCTCTCTAACCGCATTTTCCAAAATCTATCTTTTGCCGGCTAGAACCGACAAATACTCAATTTGCGCCATACGTGTATTTGTATGGGAGGGGTAGGAAGAGTGGGGGATGTAGCCCGATCACAAACTTAAAGTTTCTTTTTTGCTAAAATTGAAATAAATAAAATTTCAGACCGATAACTTGAATTACTGGATTTATGTTGTAGACAGACAGACAGATGGTCACTAAGAATATAGGTTTTTGAGGGATGACAAATATTTCTGTACCTTTGGCGACTCTGTGCGAGTATTGTTTCTTAGCGTTATAAACGGTAATGTAAATACAATATATTCTTTCATCTAGAAATCATGTATATCTTTTTTTTTTTCTAAAATATATTTTAGAAAGAAAAAAAAGATATTCATCACTTTTATTCAAAACATTGAATTTACCTAAATTTTCGACTTAAATATTAATTTCTAAATGACAGGAAAAAGAACTACTACAACTGCTACTACTAATAATAATAAGAAGTCACTCAAATTCCAGTAAAACTGTATATTAAACTGGAATCTTCTTCTTCAATGGCGCTACAGCCCAAATCGGGCCTTGGCCTCCTGACCTTCAGGTTCCTTAACATTTTCATTATTTATTGCGGAAGAGTTGTTAGCTCTTCGCACAACCCTCTATCTACGAATTTTTCATTTTCGTAGATTGAGGTAACCAAGGTATATTCAAGCAGGTAGTGTGGTGGAATTATGCGTTGACCGGGATTTGAACTCACGGCCTTCGCATTGTAAACCAAACACGCTACCTACTAGACTATACCCTAGGCCTTAAACTGGAATATTAAATCCAAAATCTAGAGAGAAGTAACTACTATGCGCAGTACTATAATAACTTTCTTGACATTTTTTCAAACTCAAATTGTGAATTTTAGCATTAAGAAACAGTCCGAATGTCCTTTTAATAACGACAGTCTGGTAGGACTGGCATATGGGCAGAAGTAAAGCCACGAAACTTTGAAAATGGGCAGCATATCAAAAGCCATAAAATCAAAACGTATATATTATATAATATACGGGTATGCGATAGTTGCAATCCATTTTCATCCCTTCGTATTTCGGGTGAGCTACAGCATGTTCCATTTAGGTGCATACTTTCCACCTACACAAACTCCAGAGGGCATGCACTGCTGCAGTTTTGCAGTAAAACCAATTGAAAACGAGAATAAAAAAACAAGAAAATAAAATCTGCATCGGAATGGAAATGCCTGACCCCATAAGCGTTCGTAGGGAAATGAACATAGAAAACAGAGTTCTAGGATACGGGGGCTGCTACTGATGATGATGATGATCACGAAAGTCTCTCATTATGCACCCATATTGCAGTTCTTGCAGCCACAATTCGTTCACGGGCGTTGTAGGCGAAACAAAACAAGATTGAAGCCATGGTATTTATAAAGATGTGATGCAATTCTTTTAGTCCATTTCCGGATATCGGAAGGCACCTTTTCCTGTCCTAAGGCTCGCGCTTTTAAAATAAATTCATCCCCATTTAGAATGAAATCGGAACAGAAGTATGAAGTCACATTTATCGCACTTCAGTACGTTCGGGACGGTTGCAGTCCTTCACTTAATTATGCACTGAGTGTTTCTGGCATAGTGCTGTAGTAAATGTAACGAATTTCCAAGTGCACGACGATGACTACATTACAATAATTTCCCCACAAAGTTCTCCTAGTGATTCTTCGGTGCGAACTGCTTCAGATAGCCATTTTCCGAATTAACAAAGGGCACTTTGGGGGACTGTATTCGTATCACCCTTATTGCCCTTTAACAGCTTTTTAAAAATTTAAAAGGTCGTTGAGCACTTTCTACTGGTTACACCGATTGAATTTTTTTTTCTAATATTTAGTAAGATGTCGAGTTTATAGGGTAATTTTTATTTAATATAAAAAAGGATTTCGAACTCATTTTGGGTGGATTTTTTAGCCATTATAATCGCTTACAATCAGAGGGTTATTTATACGATGAACGAATGATAAGAGTCTTAGCCCGGGGATATTTTGTCGCCAGCCAGATCCGTTCGTTACTTATCCCTGGCATAATAATTCTTCACGAAAAGTGGAAAACCACTTTCACACAAGGGCAAATTCCATCCTTTTCGCAGAAAATAAAAATGAAAAGAAATAAATGTGGAAAGATTAAGGTTCGTCTTTAAGTTTCGAGACATCATTCTCAATATACGGTGCCGCCACAACCGAAGATAAGTGGAAGTTTTCATTGCTTTCGAAGGACTTGACAGGCTTTCGAGTTTTGCTTCTTGTTGGCCCCATGACGTCTTTCACACGATTAAAAGGAAAAAAACGCAATTTTCCAAACATCGTCCGAAATACTGAAAATTCACCTCCTTACTGGCAGAGTGTCTTTGCTCTTTGCGAGTAGTCTCGGCATGAACGAATTTTAAGTGTGCCTTAAATCTGAGAAAAATGGCAAAGCAAGACGGCTTTTTCGTTTATTTTTTCAAGGAGCTGCTGCTGGTGTTGCCATTACAGACTAGGATCGTACAGTTCTGTAAGACAACGACTTAGTTTTTCTTTTCAAGGATATAGAGAGAGGGAAAAAAACACTCCTTTAGTGCCGCTTTTTACAATTTATGGGTACGTACGGGTAAACGAAATTCTTATTAGATACTGGCTATGCTCGTACTTTCACTTAACACTCTGCCAGGATGCTATGGCCAAAGGCTGCTTTTCCAGTCGAAATAACTTCTAGTTTGGAAGTGGTTTAGTTTGGTGGGTATGCTGCTCGAAAGGAAGATTGCAAAGATGCGCTGATTTATACGAACATTGTTAGAATTTGACGTAAATTTTGGAACTATGAGGGTCTTTGTTTAGGTCACGAAAATGAAAAACTAGTTTTCTTTTTGGGGTTTAGATTCTTTTTATAATCTAAATGAAATCTGACAGTATAAGTTTGGTCTCTAAATATTAAAACATTTAGACAGTTACAGAGAAGTTGATATTTTAACTCAAAAATCATTAAACTGGATGTTAGTCCAACTCGGTGGCGTAAATAGGATTTCTTTCTGGATGAGGCTCAGCCAGTACAAATTCTTTTGAGCTATTTTATTTTTTTAAATAAAGTGACTACGTTGACGTGCAACCGAGTAATTAACAGTTGAAGATTTTCCTTAAGCTAAAGTGGGTTCTTCTCGTCGTAGTAATACTATCAATTCAAGTTCAAGTTGCAACTGAATCGGTGCATTGTAAATAACTTTGACAAACATGAGAATTGAACCTTTAATAGGATTTTATAAGGTTTATTGGGAAATAAATCTAAATAAACTTTAGATAGTTTTAAATCTAAGATTTGAAAATATGGTAGAGCTTGGAGAAATGTAAAAAAAAATTGAGCAAAGCATGTCCTTCTTGATGACCGCTCGGTGATTATTCGAGAACGTATTGAAATAAGAAGCTTACATATTTCATATGTGGGTTTTAATAAATATAAGAAATAACTTCGAAATTCTTTCACACTTTCTATAACCTCAAATACAAACTTAAGCGTAGACATTATTCTTGAAATATGTGAAACCTGTCCTCCTAAAAACGACAAAAAGGATTTTTCGGTAAACATTTGCTAGATGTTGTGAATCATAGGAATTAGTCCAAGTGCAGTAGCAAGAAATAAGGCTTTTAAAGTACATTGGATGGTGATTTTGTACATTTCGAAATGAGTAGGAATTTCGTGAAAGTAAGTTTGAGATTTAAATAATCGAAATGCAAAATCTGTGATCTTCGAAATTCATATTGAGCCATATGCAGTAAGGCAGCAATCCGATTCCAATTTACAGTCACCTCAAATACGATTAAAGCACGATTGGCATTGCCCTCAATCACTAAAAGAACTTATGAACAAAACCAAAGTAATACTGATGTGTGTTTCATGACTTCACGACACAGTGATTTTGAGAGAAAAATTAACAAGCTCTTTGCTCATTGGCCAGCAGGGTATGAAAATTGCATCCAAATGTGGCAGAGCGTGCCCTTCACAGGTACCAGGTAATGCTAAGATGGTAATGCCAAAACATGTAAATAGAAGAACTTCCGAATAACTACAACTAAATAGAAATCAGATTAGAGTAGACCAATTGTAGGCTGCAGTAAAAGAGGAATGAAAATCAACCAAATTCTGCAATTTATATATATAGATGAGATATGTATATATATATATATAGCTAAGGTGGAGACTAGCGGGTAGAGTGTTGGTCTACAATGCGAAGGTCGTAAGTTCAAATCCCGGTCGGCGCAATGTATAATTCCAGCACACTGCCTGCTTGGGTATACCTTGGCACCTCAATCTACGAAAATGAAAAATTCGTAGATAGAGGGTTGTGCGAAGGTCTAACAACCCTTCTACAATATATAATGAAATAAACTGCCAACAAGTCGAGCGAAACTTTATTATTCTTGGGACAAGTTGTGGATGAGTGGAAAGTCAATATGCAGGTTAGAGTGGTTCGGGAAGGCTAAGTGAAAGGGAGTTCTTGGGCAGGGCTGTTGTCAATTTAACAATATTTCATTCATTTCTGCAAGTTTGGGTTTTTATGAGGGCAGCAGGAGGGGTAAGGGTGGGTGGATGTTAATAGCTTTTTAATTAATTGCTTGAATCACGTCCAATATTCTCTGTATAGAATGTGTTTCATAGACGAAGTTACATAGAATTTTCATAAAATTCGGTGTATTTTACATTCACGAAACCGAACATTTGTACGGGTATAGAAGGTAGGGGAATCGTAAAATTTGATATGTAGTTTTATTTCGCTTCTCTTGTAAGGTGCTTGTATAAAATTTCAAGTTCGTAGTTTTTAGTTTGTTGGTTATTAGTTGATTTAACGAAAATGGTCAAAATCATAGTTTTGTACAGGAGGGGGTAGAAGGGCAAGCGCGATTTCAAAACTTTCAAAGTTATTTCATTTGAATTGTTTTTATAAGTTTTAATGCAAAATTTGAAATTGATAGCTTATAAGAGTTAGCTGATAACTGATTTCTTAAAAATGCTCGAAAAAATAATTTTGTATGGGAGGGGGTAGAGGAGGTAAGGGAATCGTAAAACTTGTGATACAATTTTCTTTTTTTTCTACTGTAAGGTGCTCGTACAAAATTTCAAGTTCGTAGCTTTTAATTTGTTGGTTATAAGTTGACTTAATGAAATTGGTCGAAATCATACTTTTGTATGGGAGGGGGTAGAAGGGCAAGCGCGATTTCAAAACTTTTAAAGTAATTTAATTTCAAATATTTTTATAAGTTTTTCTGCAAAAATTCAAATTGATATCTTTTAATAGTTAGGTGATAATTGATTTCTTAAAAATGGTCGAAAAAATAATTTTGTATGGGAGGGGGTAGAAGTTTTAAAGGTTTTCAACCAGTTAATATTTCGTATATTGAGGGATTTTTTTAAATGCATTTCGCAAATTTTCAAGTTTCTACCTTAAAATTTCACTCAAAAATTTTCAGTTTATGTGTTTATACTCTAGATGAAATCTGAGAGTATTATAAGTTTGCCACAAAGTTTGTAACGCCAAGAAATAAGGCTCGGAGAAAAAAATGAATGATACAGAAGTTCATATAATCACTCAAAAATCTCAAAACCGGATGTCCGTCTGTCCGTCCGTCCGTCCGTCCGTCCGTCCGTCCGTCCGTGTCCTCTCTAACTTGAGAACGCGTTGAGCTAGAAAGTTCAAATTTTGTACACGTCGTTTTTAACAAAAAAGTAAGGTCAAGTTCGTGAACGGGCCAAATCGCTTTACCCCTTCTACCCCCTCCCATACAAAATGTTACAATTGCGCAATTTCACAATAAACGGATTTGCTCGAAAAGTATAAAAGCTATTGGCCTGAAATTTAGAATATATTATTTCTATGATAATATCAATTTACAGTAAAAAAATTACGTGTGTCCTCCCCCTCCTTCTACCACCTCTCATACAAACTGAACTTGTCATAAATTACTCTAAGCCAATTTACTCAGTGCGTATAAAATTTAGCGAGCTCAAATTGTGCACCAAATATTTATTTAAAATTGTTAGTAAGGTCAAAAAAAATTAGACGATTAGCTTCACCCCTTCTACCCCCTCCCATACAAAATGACACATTTTCGCAAATTGACAATAAATGGATTTACTCAAAAAGTATAAAAGGTATTAGTCTGAATTTTGGGATATATTACATTCATAATGATTTCAATCTACGGTAGAAAAATTATTTGCCTCCTCCCTCTCCTTCCACCCCCTCCCATACAAAATACACTTTTTCATGAAATGCTCTAAGCCGATTTTCTCAGAACATATAACATTTATCAAGCTCATATTTTATAATGAATACCTAATTAGTATTATCTCTAAGATCAGAAGAAACTATTTGATTACCTTCACTGCTTTTACCCCCTCCCATACAATATGACACAGTCTTACAACTTCACAAAAAATCGATTTTCTTGAAAAGTATGAATCGCACTAGTCTGAAATTTAAGGGATGTCAATTTTGTAATATTGCTAATTATGTCTGAAAAAATTACTAAAATCCCCCCACTGTTTCTACCACCTCCCATACAAGCTGCAAATTTTCATTAAATCTAACTCACTAATTTTCTCAGTTCCCATTCAATTTTTTTAGTAAGCATTTTGTATAAAACATTTTTATAGCTACTTTAGCATGATGGGGAAAAATTAGTTCAATGCTATAATTCTTTCTAACACTCTTCATACAAAATTTCTAGGGATCACAAAAATTCTATGTATTTCATCTAGAGTATCGTAAGATTGCGCTTTACGCGCAATCGTAGCCCTGTTATGTTTTTTTCAATGAACTTGAAACACCTTGTGCACGTTAAAATGGGGGGGGGGGGGGAAGGGGGGGTCAGTTTATAACAATTATGAATCAAGTTATTATTATTTTTCTATGTACATCAAATAGACGTATTCACATGCAAAATTCAAACTTTGTATCTTTCACCAGACCCCTAAAAAATCACTCTTGCTTGCTTATCACCTCCCTCCCCTTACACCACCCAACTTAAAATTTTTACCAAAATTAACTATTATATAGTTCTACAATTTGAAAAATTTTTGATTTGATATCTGTACTCTTTTTTGAGATATAAGGATTTGTAATTTTGAAAAGTGCGCCATTTTTGAAATGCTTCCCGTTTCCTCCAACTACTATTATTTCAACATGTTCTATTTTTTTTGTATTTCCCTAGTATAGCTTAATATACGTTTCAAGTTTGAATTACATAGCTTAAGAGATAGTTGAGATATTTATTTTTAAATGTTTTCCTTTGCACCCCCCTGACCCTCCCCCTTACAATAATTAGCCACTCTCTAAGCTGATTCCAATGGAACTATATGCCATCTTAATGCTCCCAAAATATGAATTTTATGCAATAAGTAATTTCGAAGATATAGTCATTTGAAAAAACAATTCGGCCGACAATTTGTTTTTAGCCCCCCCCCTTTTCGGACGCCAATGGATAAAAAAATTAAATTATTTTTAAAGTTTGTCTCGCAACCTTCTCTATATCTGAACTGATTTCCAACTTTCTATCTGCATTCGTGGTGGAGATATTAGCAAGTGTAGTTTTCGACTTTTTCCCTCCCACCGCCTCCCCCTTCCACCTAACATCCTCCAAAATTTAGAAAATAGAGCTCACTTACCCAATCAACAATCCACCCAAAAACGAACATTCTACCTTTAGCGGTCTCGGAGATATGAGTCCAAATGTACGGCGTACGAAGGGGCGGATTTTTTTTTTTGCATTTTTAGGCTAATTTAGTCATGAAACGCGAAAAAAAAAAATTTCAGGGTAGCGAAGTTTTTTTTTTCTTGTGTCGATCACAATACTTTATTATTAGAATAATAAAGTAAAATTTTTAAGGTCAGGAGGCCAAGGCCCGATTTGAGCTGTAGCGCCATTGTAAAAAAAAAATATATGTATATTGAATTGCCCATTGCCTAATGGAAGTGCCTACAGAATGCTGACCAAAATTCAAAATTGGCGGATTGGAGAGAGTTGGTCAAAGGCTTTATTGAGATTATAGGCATCTCATCTCTTTCATGTATAGTAGCCTACATAAATATTATGGCATGTTAAAGCTACCGGCAGGATGAGTACCACATTTACTCATTGTAGACAAGAAGAGAAATGGAATCGCCTTATCCAAGCAGTTCCTATGTGTTCCTTTCAAAGTGAATGCTCAGGTCGAGGTCTTCCTTCATTATGGATTTACTTCACAGTTATCTGTAGCAATACGGATTATTTTCGAGACGAAAATCAGTAATTCCCAGGGATCGGTACCAGTTTATACCTATTTGCAGTTCGGCATTCATACTGCCGGATGCAAGACCTATCTAACATCTCTCCCTATCTGAGAATCAGGACGCCCGGATGTAAAGCAACTCTATGAGGAATAAGTTCCAAGTTCGTTTTGGATTTCGATCCTTTCGGCTCACTACTTTGACATCTGCATCTCGAGTTAAAGTGTATTTTGGACCACTCGGACACCATACTCTTACGCATGTCTATCGTGTTTTATGTACTATCAGTTTTGCAGTTTCCAGCATTATATTACTCCTTTGTTTGAATACTAGCAGTTGGCTCCATACTACCAATTTGTGCATCTGGTTTTGTTACCCCGGATTCCTACACCACATCTATTGGTACACGCAGTATATTCCGATCTCCCAGTCAATACTTTTTTCCGCGTATTTGTCATGTCTTACCAATCTCATCTTATTGGCTACGGGTTTCATTTCCCTCGATGGTTTTGACCAGGTTGCTACTCACTTCAGCATTTACCACATATCACCAATTCAACATTAAGTCTTGACTTTTCACTTCCTTCAGGTACTAATCAACAGCCCGTTCACTTCTGTCCGCTACTAATTTTGTGACAAATCAATCAAATTCCTGAAAAGACCCTCCATAGGGGTATAGCACAGAAACAACTCTCTTCCACAATGCGCGATAGTGAGCATCGGCCTTTCTTGTTGCCAAGACTTGTTTATTCCTCTGGCCTCTTGCTCAACTGCTCGCTTCCATGTGCTACATGATCGATCAACCTGACGTCTTCCTTTAGGATTATAATCCAGAGCTGGTTGGCGGAGTTTCGCACTGGTTTCTTCAAAGTGTGACCGATCCACTGCCACTTTCGTCTTTGAATCTCAGTGCCTAATTTAGTCTGTCCAGTTGTTCTTCAAAGTTCGTCGTTGCGGAACACTTCTGGGCAGAATATCCGTCGGAGGCATTGGTTCGCGAAAGTTCGCAGTCTCTTAGTAAGTCGATCGGTCACTTTCCATATAGTTTCCATATAACAACACGGATCGTAACCTCCAGAAAGGGAAAAGGATACCGAAGGCCTGACGAGCTTTATTTAGACGAGCCTCAATATACTTTTCGGCTCCACCGTCTATGTTGACAATGATTCCGAGATAAAAAAAAATTGTACACCTCTTTCGCATCTTGTCCGTTAAGAACTATCGGTGTGGTTGTGTTCGAACCCATGTGTGTTTACTTTGTTTTGCGCACATTTATTTTCAGTCCCACCTCTTTGCATTCAGAATGCAACAAGCGAACATTTGACTCTAAGTCCGAACTGTTATGTGCAAGCAAACACACGTCATCAGCATAATCAAGGTGACTTAGGATGTTACATAGTCTCCATGGAAGACCTTCATCTTCCACACCTTCCAGTGCAGATTTCAAGTTGTCATTTATTACCACCAGAAACAGGACTGGTAATAATATGCAGCCTTGCCTGACACCCGTTCGCACAGGAAAGCTCTCCTCTATGTAAGAAGCGACACCTTGCATCTTCGTATGATTCTTTATCGTAGCTGTGATCGTATCTGGAATACTATACCTCTCCAACGCAAAGCATTCCATATGTAATCTCGCTTAACGCTGTCGAAGTCCAAAAACATGAGATGTAGTGGCGAACCCATTTCGGCTGACTGCTTGTGTGGTCGATGCAAGACGACTTTTTACAGAATTTAGCCTGATAAACTTCGAGAGTTCTTTCCACGACATCACTAATCCTATTGAGAATTATCTTACCCATAATACGGCAGTAAGTAGACATATACCACGCGAATTGCCACAACCTCAAAGCTCGCCCTTCTTCGGAATTTCCACAATGACGATATTCTTCCATTTAGTCGGATATCTTCCTTCATTCCAGACCTCAGTAAAGAGTGGGTGGAGTATATCGGCTGTTATTTCCGGGTCCACTTTGAGGAGTTCGGTTGGTAATCCTTCTACACCTGGAGCTTTCCTTCCCGCTATTGGTCGAATGACGGAAACTATTTCTTACTTATCTGGGGATCGTCCCTAATAGAGGATTTTTATGGTTGGATGGTTATTAGTTGTTCTGTTAAGGAGAGTTCCGTTGACATCTCTCATCAGGTGGTTGGCGGTGAAATTCCTGTTCGTCAACTGTTTCATGATTTTAAATAGTGAACCCATATCCCCAAGGTAAGCCGCAGATCCAGCCTTGATGGCCAGCTTTTGAAATTCCTCTTGCTGTTCTACCCCTCCCATACAAAAGTATGATTTCGACTAAAAACTACGAACTTAGAAATGAAACTGCATCACAAATTTTACGATTCCTTCATCTCCCCATTCCGCTCTCCTACAAATGTATGGTTTCAAGAATATAAAATACACCGAGAATTTCGTAGAACTTACTTCGTCTATGAAATTACAACAGCGAATTTTGAAAATTATTAACATCCTCCCATCCCCTCAATTGCACCTCTCTCATGCAAACTTAAAATTGGATAAATAAAGAAATGAAATATTGATTCGATATACTGGAGCTACTGATCGTAATCGCAGTTAAGTGTTAAATAATTAACAACAGCTCTGCACTAGAACCCAATTAGTCTTCCCTATCCACCCTAACCTGCATTTTGATTTCCCTCATCTTCAACTTATCTCAAGAATAAAAGAGTTGCGCCCGACTTACTGGCAGATATTTTAAGTTGATAGCTGCAATAGTTTCGTGAAATTTGTATGAGTAGAAGGTGTCGGTTAATATAGCTCGTTTACGAACTTAAAGTTTAATTTTTTCTCAAAATAAGAATACAATACATAAACAGAATTTCAGCACGATAGATCAAAGCCTTCGAGATTTACTACCATGTTTAAAAAGTACCCCAAATTTTTCATTTAAACGAACCGCGCTTCAGATAGTGCCAAAATCATTTTTTTTCTAGGTTGGTACATCTGTCAGTTGTTTACATGTCACTTTTGAACGCAATCTGTCAAATAGTTTGTGCGTAATAGTTTTGGAAACAAGTCATTGATTGGTGTATTTTGCGAATTTCGCAATTTCTATTTTTTTTTTACAGAATGACCTGTGTTATAGTCAATTTTGGCCTTTATGTGCAATGCACAAAAACAGTCATGGAGGGAAGGAATGGGATTGGGAAAGTTGGGGAAGGCATCATGCTGACGAGACATGGATCTATGAATATGATGTCAAAACGAACCAAAAATCAATGGAATAGCGCTTCTTAGACGAGGCAAAACTCAAAAAAATATGACAAAGTCGATAATTTTGTTGACCGTTGTCTTAGATTGCAGGGCCAAAATGTAAATAAGGAGTATTATGTGAGTGTACTCAAGCGTTTGAGGGAAAATGTTCGTCGCAAGAGGCCGGAATTGTGTAGAACATCTCGTGGTTTCTTCACCACGACAATGCACCGGCTCACATATCTCATCTTGTACGCGACTATTTGACCAAAATCAACGTTAATACCATGCCTGCGGGGCATGGCCCCGTATGACTTTTTCCTGTTCACATGACTCAAGTTACCACTTCGCGGAAAGCGTTTTAAGATGATTGAGGCGATAAAGGAGAAATCGCAGAAGGAGCTGAAGGCGATTCCAAATTCGGTCTATGAATAGTTTTGGAAGAAGCGTTTTAATATGTGTATTACTTGCGGTGGAGATTACTTTGAAGGGGATAAAAAAATGTTGATGAATAATTGAACCATTTTCATTTTATTTTGGGTACTTTTTGAACATAGGGTATGTTGTGGACAAACAGACAGACAGACGGATAGACGAACGGACGGTAACTCGACGTTGAGATTTTGAGCATCCAAAAAAATATTTTTTCACCCTTGGCTACTAAATAATGCTCGCATATTTCTTAGTTTTACAAACGGTAGGGGGAAAAAAATTAACTTTCAGATAAAAAAAAAGTATAAAAATCTTTCTTAAATCTTCATTAAAAGTGGTCATTAAATCAATTAATCTTACATAATGTTATATTTAATTGTATTGTGTTTGTTATGCATCGATAAGGCAAGTGCCCTAAGTAAACTTTAATAAGCTTACGTCCTGGAAGCAATTAGGATAATGGATTAGAAGCTTCTATAATTTAATTTAAGTATATGTGCATATCAATTTCTGTCTGTGTTATTAGTGAAAATTGCCACACCCGAAGTTAGTTATTGCCGTAGTTTCAATTTACACTTATAATGATAATTGTATGAATGATATAATCGTAAAATTTGGGATTCAATTTTTTTTCCATTTATTTTGAAAAGTATTCGTACAAAATTTCTAGTTCGTAACTTTTAATTTGCTGGTTATTAGTTGATTTATTGAAATTGGTCCAAATTGTACTTTTATATGGGATGGGGTAGAAGGAGTGAAGAGATTTCAAAAAGTTCTATGCGACTTTGTTTTGAATATATTTAAAAGAGTTTGTGCAATATTTAAAGTTCATTGCTTTCAATAAGTTGCTGATAATTGATTACTTAAAAATTGTTGAAATAAAACTTTTTTATTGGAGGGGTTAGAAGTGGTGAAGTTATTCGACCAGTTAATATTTTATAATTTACTTTTTTTAAACGAGTTTCGCAAATTGTAAATATCCTAGCTGAATATGTGAATCAAAATTTTGTGTTTTATTCACTACACATGGAACGCCCTGTGCATATTAGATCGTTAATTGGTGTATAAAAGTTTAGGTCTAAATTATTAAAAACTCCTACCCGAACTCTAAATAATAACTCAAAGTTTTCGTCATTTTAGCTCATCAACTCCCTCCCCTTACACCTTTCACATTAAACTTTGAAAAGTTAGGAACGGTACAGCTCGACGATCTGACGAAATTTCAAATTGAATGTAATTTGAGTTGTAACAGTTTGGAATTTCGAAAATTGCGCCATTTTTTAAATGCACCATACTTCCAACTGATATTGTTATGTCTAAAGGCAAGAGCGCCCGCATAATTTTCATCCTCAAAGCCTTAATTTTTAAACATATTTAATAAAGAAGTGTTGCAAAGTAAAAATGATCTTAGAAGTGTGTTTGTTTTATGGCATATTTAGCAAAAACGAAACTTTAAGTTCGTGCCACATTCCCGCACTCTCTCCACCCCATCCCATACAAATTTCATGAAATTTCAAGATTTTAAATAAAAGATTGTCCCCGACTTGAAAATTAGGGCACAGTATAATGATGATAAAACATGTCAATTGCATGATGTTAATAGTCATATCTGACAAAAATACACGGTTTAAAATATTGGTGTAAAAGATACAACTCATCTATTCTTTTTTTATTATAAACTAGCAAACGCCCGCGACTTCGTCCGCATAAAAATCGCATTAATAAGCAATTTTTGAGAATGTAGTAAGTAATATATTATGTGGGATATATAATTCGCTTACTTTAATGGCTCTTTGAACACAATGTTTTGCATTTTGTTGGAGTCAGAACCATAAATTATTAAGAATGATAGCATGATACTCGCATTTGAATGGTAGAGGCTCATGATCAAATCAAACCCGTGATTCGAGATCATATGTATACGTGTTAAGGACCTGTGAATAGTTGTAGCTTGTGTTAATTGAAAAAAGTCCAAGTAAAATTACATTAAGCTTAAAAACATAACAGGACTTCGATTGTGCGTAAAGCCCCATTATTTGATACTACCGATGAAATCGAAATTTTTATAATTTTAAGAATTTTTGTGTGGGGAGTGATAGAAGGGATGACAGTACTAAATTAATTTTTTTCACACCATGCTAGAGTAGCTATAAAAATATTTTGCACCAAATTTAAGCTTGAAAAACTGAATAGGTAGCTTGAAAAACTTAGTGCATTGGATTTAGTGAAATTGTGCAATTTGTATAGGAGGTGGTAGAAGGAGTGGGGGGTTTTTGGTAATTTTTCTAGATTCAACTATAATCACTATGCAATTGATATCTTTTAAATTTCAGATCAGTTAGATTCACACTTTTCAAGAAAATCGAGTTTTTGCAAAGTCGTGAAATTGTGTCATATTGTAAGGGAGGGGGTAGAACGAGTGGAGGTAATCGGTTAATTTTTCCCGATAATAATAATAATACTAATTAGGGATTCATCGGAAAATTTTAGCTCGATCAAAGTTATACGTACTGAGAAAATCGGTTTAGAGTATTTCATGAAAAAGTGCAGTTTGTATAGGAGGTGGTAGAAGGAGTGGAGGGTTTTTGGTAATTTTTCTAGAAACAAACTATAATCACCATGCAATTGATGTGTTTTAAATTTTAGATCAGTTAGATTCACACTTTTCAAGAAAATCGAGTTTTTGCAAAGTCGTGGAATTGTACCACATTGTATGGGAGGGGGTAGAAGGAGTAAAGCTAATCGGTTAATTTTTCCCGATAATAATAATTATGCTAATTAAAGATTTATTACAACATTTCAGCTCGATCAAAGCTATACGTACTGAAAAAATTGGTTTAGAATATTTCATGAAAAAGTGGGAGGTGGTGCAAGGAGTGGAGGGCTTTCAGTTATTTTTTGAGAAGCAACTAAAATTATCATTGAATTGATATATTTTATATTTCACAACAGTAACATTCACACTTTTCAAGAAAATCGAATTTTTGCAAAGTCGTGGATTTGTGTCAGATTGTATGGGAGGGTGTAGAAGGAGTGGAGCTAATCGGTTAATTTTTCCCGATAATAATAATAATACTAATTAGGGATTCATTAGAAAATTTTAGCTCGATCAAAGTTATACGTACTGAGAAAATTGGTTTAGAGTATTTCATGAAAAAGTGCAGTTTGTTTGGGAGGTGGTGGAAGGAGTGGAGAGTTTTTGGTAATTTTTCTAGAAACAACTATAATTACCATGCAATTGATGTGTTTTAAATTTTAGATCAGTTAGATTCACACTTTTCAAGAAAATCGAGTTTTTGCAAAGTCGTAGAATTGTGCCACATTGTATGGGAGGGGGTAGAAGGAGTAAAGCTAATCGGTTAATTTTCCCCAATAATAATAATTGTGCTAATTAAAGATTTAGTTCAAAACTTTAGCTCGATCAAAGCTATACGTACTGAGAAAATTGGTTTAGAATATATCATGAAAAAATGCAGTTTGTATGGGAGGTGGTGGAAGGAGTCGGGGGATTCAAACTATTTATATAGTTAAAGATTGCCTTTATAATAGAAATAATAGATTTTAAATTTCAAATTGAAAGCTTTCACAGTTTCCATGAAAATTTGATTAATATATATTTTGAAAATGAGTCACTTTGTATGGGAGGGGGTAGAAGGCGTGAGGGGAGAAAAATAAAACCTAAGGCAGATTACTCCCCGAAACTTATTTATAGCCATTTATAAGCAAATAACAGACAGACACTACAATTATATTTATATAGACTAGCAAACGCTCGCGGCTTCGCCCACGTAAAAATAGCAATAATAAGCAATTTTTGAGAGTATAGTTAGTAATACATTATGTGGGATATATAATCTGCTTACTTTTTTTTGTTGGAATCAGAACCATAAATTATTAAGAATGAAAGCATGATAGTCCCATTTTTATGGGACAGGCTCGTGATCAAATCAAACCCGTGATTCGAGATCATATACGTGTTGAAAAGCGTTAAGGACATGTGAATAATTGCAGCTGGTGTTATTTAAAAAAAAAAACAAATAAAATAACATTAAGCTTAAAAACATAACAGGACAACGATTGTGCGTAACGCCCAATCATACGATACTATGTATAGATGAAATCGAAATGTTTGCGGTGTTAAGAAATTTTGTATGGGGAGTGGTAGAAGGGGTGACAGCACTGAACTAATTTATTTGACATTATGCTAGAGTAGCTATAAAAATGTTTTGTACCAAATTTAAGCCTTAAAAATTGAGTAGGTACTGAGAAACTTAGTACATTGAATTTAATGAAATTGTGCAATTTGTATGGGAGGTGGTAGAAGGAGTGGGGGTTTTTGGTGATTTTTCGAGAAACAACCACAACTATCATGCAATTGATATACTTTAAATTTCAGATCTGTACATTCACACTTTCCAAGAAAATCGAATTGTTATATAGTCGTGGAATGTACCTCATTGTATGGGAAGGGGTAGCTACTCGGTTAACTTTTTTCCCGATGTTAATAATAATGCGAATTAAGGATTAAGTTCAAATTTTTACCTCGATGAAATTTAAATGTACTGAGAAAATTCGTTTAGAGTATTTCATGAAAAAGTGCGGCTTATATGGGAGGTGGTGGAAGGAGAAGGGGGTTTTTGGTGATTTTTTGAAAAACAACTATAATCATCATGCAATTTGAAATTTCAGATCAGTAACATTCAGACTTTTCAAGAAAATCAAATTCTTGTGGAGTCGTGGAACTGTGTCACATTCTATGGGAGGGGGTAGAAGGAGTGAAGCTAATCGGTTAATTTTTTCCCTATATTAATAATAATGTTAATTAAGGATTTAAAACAACATTTTAGCTGGATGGAAGTTACACGTACTGTGAAATTTGGTGTAAAGTAATTCATGAAAAAGTGTAGTTTGTATGGGAGGTGGTGAAAGGAGTAAGGAAACTCAAACAATTTGTAGACCAAAAGACTGCATTTATAATAGAAATAATATATTCCAAATTTCAAATTAATAGCTTTAATGGTTTCCAAGAAAATTTGATTTCCTAATAAATATTTTGAAAATTAGTCACTTTGTATGGGAGGGAGTAGAAGGAGTGAGGGGAGTGAAATGAAACCAAAAGCAGATTTCATTCCGATGAACACCTAACAAGCTGTGCAAGTTTCATTACAATCGGTTCAGCCGTTTGTGCGTGAAAAGCGGTCGGACAGACAGACAAAAATTTCAAAAATGTGTTTTTATGCTTAGTTAAATAACTCAAAAAACTAACTTATAGCCATTTATAAGCAAATAACAGATAGACACTACAGTTATATTACTATGTATAGATGCCATGTAGCTATGGTTTTCATGAAAAACGATTATATAAAAATACTTTATATAAATTTAGTTTACGTAAAGTTTGTATGAATTTAAATATAAAGATTTGCTTTTATTAGAGAAAACAAGTTTTGTTCCTATACGCATTAAATTTATTGAATAACTACTAGAATAAGGTTATTAATTTTTTTTATCTTCCTTTTAGTATAAATTTGATCTTAAGAACTGGTTTTCTTATACTAACCGCAATAGATTTTATAAAAACGAGAGGTAAACTTTTTTTGCCTAAAATTGTAAGAAACAAATAAAATCGCGTGGTTGATTCTTTTATAGGGCGCGGGATAGGTCTTATACGTGTGATTGACAAATGTTTGCCATCGATACGATTTTTATATATATTTTTTTTTTTATTATTTTAAAATGTTGATAAAATTTATTTGCTTTTCGAATTTAAACCATAATAGGATTGACTCTTGACAACGACAGTTTCTTTTTCTTGTTTGAGTGTGCAAAGTAGTGGGGGTGAACCTGTTTATCAGTGAAAAGTGCGCACAGAATAGATGTTTTGTATTGTATGAATAACATGCTTCCAAGTCTTACAGTATAATTATTGTCATATTGACAAATTTTCAAATCCAAGCGTGAAAACCGTTTTTATGCAATATTATTTATTCATCCACTATTTATTCTATCTATTGGTTACCTTACTCATAACATTGGCATGAAACATAAGGATAAAATTAGGTAATAGTTTAGGCGTCGGAATCATTTCGAATATTATCGATGAAGAAATTGTTTCTGATGTAGCAGCGTTTAAGGCATCTTCAAATATCAACATTTCTTAAAAAATAGTCTATTCCAGAAAACTTTATAAGGTAAGACTTTCACATTACTTTGTTATTTGGCTAAGGGATTGTTCTTAACGGACAGGATGTGGAAGAGGTGCAAGATTTTTGCTATCTCGGAAGCATTGTCAGCATGGACGGCGGAGCCGAAAAGGATGTTGAAGCTCGGCTAAATAAAGCTCGTCTGGCCTTCGGTATCTTCTCCCCTTTCTGGAGGTTAAGAGAAATCTCCCTTCGCACGAAGCTGCGAGTTTTTGACGCATGCGTCAAATCCGTGTTGTTATATGGTTGTACTACGTGGAAAGTGACCGTTCGACCGACAAAAGAAACTACAGACTTTCGTGAACCAATGCCTCCGACGCATTTCAGGAATATTCTGGCCAGAAGTGATCTCTAACGACGAACTTTGAAGTACAAGTGGCCAGACAAAAATAGGTATTGAGATTCAAAGGCGGAAGTGGCAGTAGATCGGTCATACTTTGAGGAAACCAGAGCGAAACATCGCCATGCAGGCTCTGGATTATAATCCTGAAGGAGGACGTTGGGTTGGAAGCGAGCAGTTGAGCAGGAGGCCAAAGGAATAAACTAGTCCTGGCAACAGCGTAAGGCCGATGCTCAGAATCGCGCTTTGTAGAAAAGAGTTGTTTCTGTCCTATGCCCCTATAGGGGGTCTTAACAGGAACTTGATTGACTTGATTGTTCAATTTTGAATTTTTGCAATTGGAGAGAGTTGGTACTTTGCTTAGTAGTACTCCGGTTTAGCGAACTTCTGTCCTTGATAAAAAGAAGACTGCGCATCTCGGAAACTGAAATAGTCGGTCATCCGGATATTTAGTTTCAAGAAAAATGTCAAATATGCCTCTAGATCAGCGGCTTAAATGTAATCCTTTTTATCGAATTGACGATCTCTTCGATTAGTCAATTAAATTGAACATAATAAACAATCAAACTTTTCGTTTTCCAAATTAAACGGTGTTGCTATTCAAAAATCGAAATATTATAGTTAGCTTACAAGCTCTTACGCTACTCCCTGAATAGTCATAGCAAAATCGCTGTGACTTTACTGTGGCGATAAACAAATGTAAATAGCACATAAGCTGCTTGTGGGTACACAGTGTAAATTCGTCGAATAAATCACTAGCGTTCGCCACTTTGAAAAGTTTGTAACTCGAAACCAAACGAAATAAGCTTAAGCGCCAGAACACACTGCAAATTCGTTCGCTTTCCCAGTCAAAATAACGTCAATTTATGGTCGAAACTCTTGCTGACAGGGTGAATTCATTGTCGCCACCGCCACCACGCTATTCGGCGAGCCAGCGTTAGCTTTGTTGTTATCCGGGTTTGTGTGTAGCATACAAGAACGCCAAAGTGCATTTCTGTCTTCTCCACTTCGCCATACTAACCAAAAAGGAAATAACGAAAAGCTGGAACTGATGTCGAAATCGTAGATGACCAGTTTACATACATTTGTTAGCTTCCGATAAAGACACATATCAGGAATGATCGCCAGAAATGCGCCCAGCTTGTGCGGTCAGCGAGGGCTGAATTATAATTTCGAAGTTTCATTATTTCGACTTGAACCCCGAAATAATTAGCAGTTTTAAATTTTAGGCAAACTGAAAACTTTAAGATAACTTCTGGATCGAAGGGATGGGATGCTTCCGAGAAACTATTATTACGTGCCAAATTACAGCCATCAATTTCATGGATGTCACCAGTCCGGATGTTGTCCATTAAGGACGATTTCCTCAACAGCGGACATGAGGGACATTACTTGGAAAATCTGAATTTTTTGCTTTTAATTTATGGAAATTAATAAATTCGCAAGTAAATGGACATGATAGAGACAGGCAGGTCCACACGAGGATATGTGGATAGAATTGTGAAATGGTGCAATTGGATTGAGGCGCTATTGTTCCAATGAAAATTGGTCGGACTGCTATACTCATGTTTTATGCATGAATAGTGACAACTGTTCTCGTTGTTGGCTACGTTCGTTCGTTTAGACGTACATGTGATGCATTTCGGAGGTGTTCATGCGAGGCGTTGTTGCAGTTTTATATTGCAGGCTTCTGATTACTCACTACTTCTATACACTTTCGAAAACATTTGTTCTAGTTCGAAGAATGCAAATCATAAAGGACTTCTGGCTGCATAGCATGACAAGAGGGGATCGATCCGTTCGTCAGATGGTCATTATTTGAGTTTCATTTAAAGGGTAGGTAGCAGGTAAATGAATGCGACTGTAGTTAGGGCTCGTGAAATTAAATCATCGGTAATTTTGGCCCTTTGTTGCTTTCATTATACTTAAATGAAATTTTAGCTGGGTTCGTGAATATTTTCACAGTGCATTTTGAGATAGAAACGCTGCTCTGATTTATTAATCAAGACATTTCGATTTCTGAACTTTCTATCTTGAAGGGTTTGGGAGTTGTGCGCTGAGCAGTACGATAAAGGTCTCAGCAGAGATTGAAACGTCACGACTAATAAAGCGTAACAGTGTAGAATCTGGAAATCCTTTCTTTTAATTCGAAATGCACTGTAAAAACATTCACTAAACCAAATAATAACTTGTTTAATTTTACCCCGTTTCCCTGGCATTCCGCGACATTTTTGACCTCCCCTTGTTTGTCTAAGTCGTTTAATGAGGTTGAACCTATTAAAGAATCCCGTTCCTTAATAACGTCTTTTGATGTTGGCTTTCTTTTTATTAAGAGATCTGTTTTCAGATTCTGTTTTTTGGGTTTTCAGATTCTGTTTTTTGGGTTTTCAAGTTGTTTATACCTAGTCGTGTTATAAGATATGTTACAAGAAAAATTTTCAATAGAAAACGAAGCCGAAGAATTTATATTTTCAGGAAATTTTTGAACTGTATTACAAATTGTTATAAAGCATAATTACTCAGAATGACATTTTTCTGTATCAAAACAAGCCTGGAGTCTGCGTGAATAGTCGTCAATTGAATTACGCATTTTTTCCTACGGGAATTTGTCCCTTGTCTTGATTAGGGACCTCTTTTGGCTCTCCAAATTCCGGTGCCGTCTTTTGCAGGCTACTTCCTCAAGGTTAGACCAAAAAGAGTTGTTCAACGGATTGAGGTCTGTGATCCCAGAGGGCCAATCTGAAACTCCTTTGAAATAATGAAAGTTTTCTTCAAGCCACAGATGAGTTGATCTAGTCTTGGGGGTGGGAGCATAATCCTGCTGGAATACCCAGTGATGTCTCGTTAAATGCATCACAATACGCAGTAAAATATCTTCTTGATAATCACTGGCTCCAGTTTTGATGGTCTTTTTACAAAAATGGAGGGTTGTAGTGCCTTCACAGCTGACTTCCACCCAGACCATCAATGACGTGGGATGATGACCCCTTTTTACCTGGTTAAATTTTCGCGTGCTTTCCGAGACCTGGTAGGACAAAAATTTCTCTTCGACCGTGAAGATTTTTTAGTCAGAAAATAAGATGGTATGATACTGACCATCCGCGTAACGAGCAAACAATGCCTTCGATCCTTATATCCATGCATCAATCTTGATAGCTTTTGTAAGCTTGACAAGGAAGGTAAACCGAAGAAAGAGCAGGTCATTGGCTTTTGTTCAAAGAGAATTAGCAAAGCCTTAGGGAAGGGCGATGGGCGACGGGTGATATTAAGGGTGGATGGATGGAACTTAGGACAGGACTAGGTACAGTTCTTGGTACCTAGAGGTGCAAATCGACAAATTACGTTGAAATCTTAATGCACGTTCTACGTCGGTATCATGAGTGAGAAAACAATGCGCTATACTTGTAGCAAATTTCAAAACCTCGCGAATTAAACAAGGACTGAATATAAAAATGTAAAATGCAACTGATATAATAAAATTCGGGAACTTCCTAACTGAATTTTTTTTTGTCATAGACATTTAATGTCAGACGTAAAATTTGAATTTATTTCGAAATTCGAATTTATTGTGTGTTAGAACAAAAAATGCGTAGTGCCTGTTCTTCTTCATGGACCGTGTTATTTTAAAATCGTGTAAAAAAAGAGTTGGGTGTACCTTAAACACTTTCAACGCTTATTTCTGCTTAAACGTTGTCGTTTTCCACACCCACCTTAACCTGCATGTTATCTTCCACGCATCCCTAACACTCGACAAAGAATAATAAAGTAATCCACTAATTTCATTGTGTGAGAAAAGCACACTGCGCCCCAGTCTATACTAAATTTCATAATTGAAATTTTTTAACACCAGAAAACGACATAAATTTACAAAAGTTTAATTCGATTATTTCAAGCAACACAGCCCATTTAATGTTGACCTCCAAATTTGACCCAAACATCGTTGGGTATAATCCAACTTTCATCAATACTCCAACGTTCAATAAATTCCCTATTACATTACCAATAATCGTTAAAATTAAAATTAACAAATGTCTAAAAGGAATTACGTTGTTTCCGTCTCGTACACCGTTTCAGGACTTTCTGCCAACAACCAATTTGACGGGCACTTTTTAAAATTAGTTTCGCCCCTTGAGTTGTACATCATCGCGCCAAAGCTTAAAAATACTTTGGTTCCTTTTGTTTTGGAAGATGTCGTGTTAAGGCGCACGGTAGTAACTTTTTGGCCGATTTTCAAGAAAATTTCGATCTTATAAGTTATGGAAGCATTTGCGAAACGAAATGTTCCATGGCGGTCCCACATAAGGCTGCGTCCAGGATCGTGACATATTTCATCTGCTGATTGCTTTCTATCCTGAGTAGGAAAATTTGTATGCAGATTTTGAGGTAATGCCGGATGTTGTTTTCGTAGTGATATGGCTGTGTTTGATTTATGAGAAGGCCGGCAAAGCCGAAAGGATAACCACTAGCAAACGAGACAGGTGAAACGTATGGAAATACTCGGAACGAATAAGAAAATCAATTAAGGAGATTGTTTTCGGATCGGGCCAAGTACCAAGAAGTCTCTGGTCCTTTTGTATTTGCAAATCTAAATTGGTTTATAGCAATTTCAAATGCAAGGATCATTTCTAATGGACTTGAAACTAAAGGAAAATTTTCAAGACTAGATAAAGATGTCGACTTTAATCTATCGGCACATAAGACCGAACGGACGCCAGCAAAAGGATGGTAAATTCAAACGTTCCAGAACCGAGTTAAATTGAATTTCGGAAATTCTGGCATTAAAGTTTACTTGAAAGATAAGAAGACGAGAACGAAGTCTTCGTTGTCCTGAATACGATGCGGTCTCGGACATGATTAGGTTTCCCATAGAGAAATTAATTTGAATTTTCGAACGTTTGTTTTAGACGGTGAAGCTTTGAAAATCTCGTACAAAGGCGAGCGATTCTAGCACAGATTGCCAATGTCAATAGCAAATTAGCTTGAAAAGGGAGCACCCCACTCACTCACGAATATGAAAAATAGATGAAAGCGAGTTCCTATGAATTTTAATCCGACCTTGAATCTGTATGGCTGCTGCTTTTTTTTCCGCAAGACTTTCAAAATTGAATCTTTGCATTTAAATTTATGCATCCCCAATCCAGGTTGATGTGGTTGCACCTGGTTCTGGATTCAGAATCCCGATGATGACAAAGCATTGCACTTTTGCACTCCTCGGGCCGAATGTCGTTTGAGCAATGCAAGCAAATTCCGTAAATTGAATTAATGGGCACAGAAATCCATTTTTAATGGAGTTTTTGATGGAAATGGGCCAACATGCATATGAGCCTGAAGAAATGAGAACTCATGATATGGCACTGGCGGCATGTCCTAGACCGTGATATGATGATGAGGGTGTGCGACGAGGTGTGTCGTGGTTAGAAAGTCGCAATGCCGGTATGAATTTTGATAAATGATGTGAACTGCGGCGTTTTTTATGTATTCTATCCCCGATGAATTTTTCAACAAATTAATGGAAATCTGAATGATTTTCAAAGCTGAAATTTTCGTTCTTTCTATTGCATCTCTGCATATTATCATTTTGCGGTAAGGACATATTTAAGGGGTTAGTTTAGTTATTATCAATATGAAATATGTTGTGCATACATTTAGTTATCTAGTTTAATACCGTTTAAGATTTATGATGCTACTAGTGATGATAGCAGATTTAAAATTCGAGCAGTGAATGACAAAAAAAAAGTTTTTATTCATCTCTCCAAAACCTTGGGAAGCTTTTTATCTTGTTCAGTTTTTTTATATATTTGGTATTTGAGCAAAATGACACAATTTCGCGAGAAAAAAGGATTTATGCCAAATATATGTACTCAAAGTGTCCTAATTACTGACATATTTATCATTTGAATTCTTAGTTTACGACTTGCAGATAAATTTAGTTATGAAAGAAAAATTTTTTCGCCCTTTGTCAAATTCTCGCCTAGTTATTATATTTTTGACAAATGTCGAAAAATGCATTATTTTTACCCAACTGGTTCGAAGTAATTTTATCTCAAATTTGCTCGGCAATCAACATTTCGTTGCAGCATTTTATCTCAAATTTTTTAAGTTTTATGGCTCCTGAATTCCGCTTTTGATTTTTTTTTAAGCGGACATCTGCAAGCAATTTCCGTCGACGTATGTAATTTTTGGCTGATTCTACCCTTCTTTCAAAAGAAACAAAAAATCTTATAAATATTTGTCATAAAATGTAGTCAATTTGAATAACCATCGATAACTACCTCGCGTCCAATACACTGAACGCATTTAAAATTGCCGATAAAATTGCAAGACTGTACTTATCCAGAAAGTGGGGGTTTTTTTGGGTACTTGAAGTTCAGCGGTCGGCCAAGCATATCGACGTGCTGCTCGAAACGAAAAAAAACATAACAGAATTATGATCTGATTCTCTAGATGAAATGAGAAAGAGGTTAGTGTACCGGAAAATATGTTTTCTTAAATTCTTTCGAATAGTAAATAGTGACTTTTGTATGGGAGGTGGAAAAACAGAGGGAGGAGGTTCGTGATTTTTGTTTATGGCACCGAACGTGGCACGCAAAATGTTTCGTGCTGAAGTTACGGTTTCATCATTTTCAAGGAAATTGGGGAATTTGTATGGGGGGTGGCAAGGAGAGTTTTGGATAATTTTGTAAATGCTTATCAATATCCTTATCAATCAAGCTTTGTTCCAATTTAAAAGTCGGTAGTTCGAATGAGATTTGCTTTCTTTGAATTTCCAAGACTGAAATTTGTATGCGAGGGGGTAGAAGCAATGAAGCGAAGTGTTTATTTTTTTTATAGGGTCTGCATATTTGCTTCTCCCGTTTTTTTTTTAATTTATATCTTTATTCTTAAAAAGTGATAACATATTAATGATTAAGTTACTGTCCGTCGTTAGCCATTACTTTTTTCCACCTTTCTGGCAATTGTACAGACGGTCACACAAATTACGAAATTATGTCATTTAGTATTGGCGGGGGAGAAGGGGAAAAGCTAACCATCTAATTTTTTTTGGTTTTACTAATAATTCTAAATAAATATTTGGTGACCAATTTCAGCTCGATAAATTTTATACGCACTAAGTAAATTGGTCTAGCGCATTTCATGAAAACTGCAGTTTGTATGGGAGGTGGTGGAAGGAGGGGAAGGACACAAATTATTTTTATACAGCATATTAAAACCACCATAAAAGTATTACATTTCAAATTTCAGATCAATAGCATTTATGCTTTTCGAGTAAATCCGTTTATTGGTCAAATTACGAAATTGTGTAATTTTGTGTGGGAGGGGGTAGAAGGGGTGGAGCGATTTGGCTCGTTCACGAATTTGATCTTACTTTTTTGACAAAAACGAAGCGTACAAAATTTGAACTATCTAGCTCAACGCGTTCTCAAGCTAGAGAGTACACGGACGGACGGATGGACGGACGGGCGGACGGACAGACAGACAGTCGGACGGACGGACGGACATCCGGTTTTGAGATTTTTGAGTGATTATATGAACTTCTGTAGCATTCATCTTTTTTGCCTTATTTCTTGGCGTTACAAACTTTGTGCCAAACTTATAATACTCTCAGATTTCATCTAGAGTATAAAAACGAAAGAAAAGTTCAGAGACAGGTGAGGCCCGAAGTATTCTTTTGATGGGATTTAAAAGTTCAGCAACAGACAAGGCCCGAAGTCTTAATTAAATTTTGCAGTTTTTCGACGGAGGAGAAAATAGAAAAAAAAGAGGAATAATCGTGAGCAGATGGGCTCAAACGAAAACTTCAAATTGAAAAAAAACGCTATCATTTTTATTTTGTTATATATTGTTTTATTATAATGAAGTAACCGAAAGAGAAAACGTTTTTGTTATTAATTTTGTACAGTACTGTCCAGAAGTCATTTCTATTCCATACTCACACTATTGAGCCACTGGCAACAGATGCTGCTCGACTCGGAGGAGCACCATTAACAAAATCTGTACGGCAATGAGGCCTTCAACCAAGCTTCCGTAAATGTAAGAATTGCAAAATTTTCTGATCTCACTCGTACCATCAGATATAATTCTGTTTCGTCAATTCCGGCTTTAATTTACAACAGTTAGGCTATTACGGACATCAACATCAATGATATTATTGACGACAAACAGTATGGATTCCGCAAGAAACGTTCCCCAGGAGACCTTTTAACCGCCATCACAGAACGTTGGAATAAAACCATTCAACAGCTAGGTAAATCTTGCATTATTGCTCTTGATATTTCCAAGGCTTTCGACAAAGTTTGGCTCAACGCCTTTTTAAACTAACTTGTAGCTGTATATGCGACTTTCTTATTTCCTGGATTGAAAGTTTTTTAACCAATCGTTCAATGCGTATTGTATTGGATGGATCTACGCTCGTTTCTTTCTTCCACACATTTTCTACTATTTATTAATGACTTACTATCTTCAACTGCTTTATAGCAATACGTAGCTTCGCAGATGACACACCAAACTTCTGCTATCAGAACAAAACTAAATGTTTAGCTGGATGCAGTAGAGCAACGTATGTCTATGGTTTAATCATTGAATGACGACTTGGTTAAAATTTTTAATTCAGGCAATAAGAATGCTTCAAAAACTCACCGTTACCTTATGTTCCACAAACGTTACTGCAACGTAAATACAATCGTCTTCGAAGGCCAGCCATTGTCCAATTCAAGTATCAAGATGTTAGGTATCCAAATCAAAGATACCTTAACTTTGAACGACCATATTATGAGGGGAGGTCAAAAATTTCGCGCAATAACAGGGAAAGGGGATAAAATTAAGCAAGTTATTGTTTTTCCTTTTCAATATATTCTCCCTTAAGCCTAATACATTTATCACATCTCTCGTAAAGTTCATTAATTCCTACTAAAAAAAATGTTTATCAAGGCCTTCAAAATAGGATGAAATTGCCGAATTCACCTCTTTATCGTTGGGAAATTTCTTCCCTGACGTTTTGTCTTCAGTTTTGGGAACAAATAGTAATCGGCAGGGGGCCAGATCTGGACTATTACGGGAGTGGTTCAATAATTTGTAGCCGTATTTCTTTATGGCATTCATTGCAACGTGGCTATTGTGAACAGGTGCGTTGTCGTGCAAAAGCAGTACACCTCGAGTCCACTTTCCGATACATTTTTTCTTTAATGGCATCCCCTAATTTTTGTAGCAGATTGGCATAGTATCCTCCTGTGGTATTTTGTCCTTTTCCTTTATTGTCAATCATAAAAACTCATCTGAATCTCAAGAAATAGTGGGCATGATTTTTCAGGAGGATTGTGAGACTTTGAACTTCGTGGGGAATAAAGCGCCTTCACGGAGCCACTGCATTGACTCCTGCTTTGATTCAGGCTCATAATGATGAACCTAAGTTTCAACTCCAGTAACAATCCGGGTTAAAATTTCATCTCTGTTCTCACTACAGAGCTCCAAAAACTCGCTCGAACACTCGAACAAGTTTCTGCACTTTTACGACGATTTTTGAGGAAGTCGTCTCAATCGGACGACCCGAGTGCTAATTTTTATTTTACAGAATGACCTGTGCTACAGGCGATTTCGGCCTTTATGTGCAATACACAAACAAAGTGAGAACGACCGTAACGAGTAGTGAAGCTGGTATATTTTTTCAGTTGTGCTGGCTGCCACTGACAAATATTTGCAGATGTTAAGGGGACTGAATGATAGAATGCTAGAGTATAGCCTAATGGGTAGTGTGTTGGTCTACAATGCGAAGGTTGTGAGTTCAAATCCCGATAGACGCATAATTCCAGTACGTTGTCTGCTTGGGTATATCTTGGTCACCTCAATCTACGAAAATCGAAAATTCGTAGATAAAGGGTTGTGCGACGGGCTAACATCCTTTTCACAATAAATAGAGAAAAATGGTAAGGAACGTGAAGGTCAGGAGGCCAAGGCCTGATTTGCGCTGTAGTGCCATTGTAGAAGTAGAAAACGAACAGAAATCATTATCAGTGAGTATATAGTAGACCTTCTTGAAGTGAAACTGTTTCACTTTTACATCGTTTGCCCATTTTATTTCGTATAATTTTTGATTGCCACTAGCAACTGAAATTATCGTGCTTAAAGGAATCTACTGCCTAAAGTTGGAAACCCATGACCTATTGACTGTGAAGCAAGCACGCTGCTCACTACACCACGGAAGCCATCTTCAATTGACTCTTAGCCTTGCCTGAATAAACTATTCCACTTATATGTAAATTATCGTTTTTCCAGGGCAAGAGTCCCCGTAAATAGATGAAATTTCTTTTAAAATGATTATGGCGTTAATCCTTGCTTGGTAAGGAACTGTATAAAAGCATAAAACTCAACTTTGCCCACAGTTAGCGTTTTCTATCCGATTGACTTGTAGATTGGCAATAATTAAAATGTTAGTGATCCGATTTAATAGAAAATTTGTATTTGTTCCCATATTGAGTGTTAAAATACCTCCAGGTAAGAATATTTTATCCTTCCTTGTCCATCTCCTTCATTCCGCAAAAACACAAATGTTTGGGCTACCTAAGACGCTGTGAAAACTCATTCAGCGCTTCTTGATTATTGGCAATTTATAAGGCCTATATTAGACTAAGTCTTGAATTTAGTTCTCACCTTTGGGCGTGAGCTGCAAAAACTTCTCTATCCAATTTGCGTTGTATTCAGCCACGGGCCATTAAAACTATAGGAGATTCTGATATCTCATCATCGCTCAATTGACTTGAACATGGACGAGTTGAATTGTTATTACAAAGCAGATTGTCGGGCGAAATCTCTAATCTCTTAACCACGTGCATTACTTTATCCCTTCACGCGTTCCTAAGTATTTTCTTCAACCTGTCTTCGATTCCACTGTAAAATTTTACTTTATTTGTCTAATAATGAAGTATTGTGATCGGCACAGAAAAAAAAATTTGCAACCCTGCATGTTTGGTATTTCGCGTTTCATGACTAACTAAGCCCAAAAATGCAATAAAGAAATTCCGTCTTTCTGCATGCCGTCCGCCATACGTATACGCCTCATAACTCCGAAATCCTTAAGGGGGTTACTGACTTGACCGTTTTCCATATAAAATGCGATACCATTTTCTCGGAAACAGCTTGACTGATTTTAATAATTTTTTATACACTTATTACTTTAGTGAAACCAACTACGTAGCAGAGGAATTTAAAAAATATTCAAAACTGAATCATTGAAAGGCTGTGAAAGTTTCAAATTTTTATACTCTAGATGAAATCTGAGAGTATTATAAGTTTGCTCTAAAGTTTGTAACGCTAAGAAATAAGGCTCGGAGAAAAAAATGCATGATACTGAAGTTCATATAATCACTCAAAACTCTCAAAACCGGATATCCGTCTGTCCGTCCGTCCGTTCGCTTTCTAGCTCGAAAGAAACCTCAAATTCTGTACACGTCGTTTTTGACGAAAAACTAAGTTCAAGTTCGTGAACGGGCCAAATCGCTCCACTCCTTCTACCCCCTCCCATACAAAATGACTTATTTTGAATCATTTACAATAATCAAGTTTTCTTTGAAACTATCAAAGCTAATGATTTGGAATTTGATATATATTATTTTTATCATAAATCTGATATACAGTATAAATTAAAATTATTTGAATCTCCTTCACTCCTTCCACCACCTCCCATACAAACTGCACATTTTAATTAATTTTTTTCTCTCTTTCTTCTTTAATTTTCTCAGTACTTATTCAATTTTTGGAGCTTACATTTTCTACAAAACATTTTTATAGCTACTCTAGCATGATGAGAATAAAATTAATTCAATACTATCACCCCTTCTACCACTCCCCATACAAAATTGCTTAGGACCATAACATTTTCTATTTCATCTACAGTATCGTAAGATTGGGCTTTACGCGCAATCGTAGCCCTGTTATGTTTTCATGTTGTTTTAAAAAAATATTTATAACGAACTATTTGATATTTCCTCTGTACTGTATTTAGTTAATACCGCTACCTTCTCTCTTCTAAAATGGCACTACAGCCCAAATCGGGGCCTTGGCCTCTTGACCTTCAGGTTCCTTAAAATTTTTTTCCATTATTTATTGTAGATGAGCTGTGAGCCCTTCGCACAACCCTCTATCTACGATTTTTTCATTTTCGTAGATTGAGATAACCAAGATATATCCAAGCAGGTAGTGTGTAAGAATTATATTACGTCGACCGAGATTTGAACTCGCAACCTTCGTATTGAAGACCAACACGTTACCCACTAGGCTACACCCTAGCTACTGCTACCTTTCGACCAAAAAAAAAGTTATACTGATATCTTTTATCATTTTCAAGAAAAATGTACTGATGTGCATAAAAATGTGAAAATAACAACTTTTTAGGAGAGCAAAAAAACACACTGGTAGTAGGATTTACACCGACCTTCCTAGCTTTGAATTAATTTTTTAACCACTTTTACTCATCGGAAAAATCTGCGGTTTGTGATGCTCTAGCTGAAATCTGAGAGAATATTGTGTTTGCCTTACCGTTTGTAACGCTAAGAAGTAATGATCGCAAAGAGTCGCCAAGGGTACAGAAATATTTGTTGTCGCTCAAAAACCTCGATTTCGAGTGACCGTCTGTCCGTCTGTCTACAACACAACTCTCGAAAGCTTTGACCCATCTTGCTAAAAATTGTGTCTCGTTTTTAGCCAAAAAGTAACTTTCAGTTCGTGAACGGGATACTACCCCCTCCCATACAAATTTCATGAAATTCTGAAATTTAAAGATATTAATTTTTCTCCGAAACGAGTTCAGCGATTGACTCGAAAATTAAGTCATAGTATAACGATGTGAATATAATTGACGTCAAAAAATATTGATCTGATTCTTTTACTCCTTCTACCACCTCCCATACAAATGCACAATTTTCAAAAATGCATTTATTCGGTTTTCATTGCAAATAGTAAAGCTAAAAGAACCAATTTTTGTCATAATTAATGTTGTTATAATTGCAACCGATTTTGTGAAAGCTATCAACGTCCCGTAGAAATTTCACAAAATTTCGGAATTTTAACTAAATTATTTTTCTCCAAAACCGTCAAAACTATCAGCTTTAAATTTTGAGAAAAGTATACTATCAATAATAATAATAATAATAATATTCGTTTATTCATCAACTGCCTGATTACTACAAATAATACAAAAAAAAATTCAATTCAACGTCAAGAGAGCTGATTTTTGGGCGGGGGTCATGTAAAAATCCAAATGTGACAAGTGTTGATTGAAAAGTCTGAGCATAGATGAAACTGGTTTTTATAAATATCATTGATGTCGAAAAATTTGGTTTTGATTCAAATACTCCGTCAACCCCCTCCCATACAAATGCACAATTTTTGGCAAATGCATTTAATCGATTTTCATTGAAACTTGGACAATTACAAACTTCAAACTTTGCCAGAATTTGTCCCTTAATTGCAATAAATGCTAAATAAAGTATAATCTTCATTCCTTCTACCACCTCCCGTACAATTTTTTGTATAGAAAATTCAAGAAATGTATTTCTCCTTCGAACATATGAGTAACAAGGCAATGCGATTAGGATGTTGATAAGCAGATTCAAAATCATCCAACACCTCCCACTTTATCTGCCACCTCCCATACATATGTCATAAATTCAGACAAATTTGTTCAATTTCCTCGAAAAAAATGAAAGCTACAAACTTTAAATTTAGCATGAAACATTTTGTATACTACGTTCCGTGTTATATACAAAAATTACAAACCTCCTCCCTCTGCTTTTACCATCTCCCATACAAAAGTCGTTTTTCACTATTCGAAAGAATTTGAGATGACATATTTTCCGGTACAATAAACTTTTTCTTATTTCATCTAGACTATCATATGATTGGGCTTTACGCCCAACAATTATTGTTTTATGTTTTTATTTTGTGTTAAATTGAATGAAGAATGATAATCAGCACAAAAAAAAATCGATTTTTTTTTTCATATTCGAGTCAGTAGCCCTCTTTAAGAGAGAAAAATCAGTTTTGGTTGTATTGCCTGAATTTTGCGGACAGTGCGGTGAAAAAGGGAGGGTTAAGCTCGAAAACTTCGCTTGCTAATATTTCCACTACGAATATATGTATATTGAAAGCTGAAACTCGACATTCTAGAATATTTATTTATAGCGAAAAATGTAAAAAAAATTAATATTTTTATCCAGTGTGGTACAAAAAGGAGGAGGAGAGCTGAAAACCGTCGGCCGAATTTTGCTTTCAAATGATTACATCTTCGATATCAATTTACACAATGAATTTTTATTGTAGAACCAATTAGAAGGAATCTAGATCAACCATAATCAACTTAAAGGGAGGGCAATACGTGTAAGGGAGAGAACCAGGGGATGCAAAGGAAAACTCTTGAAAATTAATAACTCGACTATCACTTATGTGCAATTGTAACCTGGCGCATGTATTAAGCTATGTGAGCGAAATACGAGAAAAATGTAGTACTTGCACATAATAGTAGTGGATGAATATGGGGAGCAAATCAAAAATGGTGCATTGCAAACCGGTTTATCTCAAGATCCAATGAGATATTAATCTTAAATTTTGATGGATAGTATAGCGATATGACTTATAAATTTGGGAATAGGAGTAGGAAGGGGGTGAACCGACTTCTCGAAAACGGTTAGCAATTGTTTTAGGACTCTTGTGAAAGATCTACTTCTACAACGGCACTACAGCCCAAATCGGACCTCCTGATATTCAGGTTCCTTAACATTTTTCATTACTTATTGTGGAACGAATTTTTCATTTTCTTAGATTGAGGTGACCAAGGTATATCCAAGCAGGCAATGTGCCGGAATAATATATTGCGCCACCCGGGATTTGAACTCATGACCATCGCATTATAAGACCAACACAGTACCTACTAGGCTATACCCTAGCTTGTGAAAGATGCAAGGCAGGTACAAACTTTAATTGAATACAGGTACATACATCCAAGGAAAAATTATATTTTGAACCAGAACTGTTATCCGCCGAAAGGGGAACCTGACCTGTAGGTGTTTCTTGAGAATTAAAAAAAACACATAAATTCAAAACTTTTAATTCAAATTTTAAACTAGATTGTAAATCTTGGGAAATTCATTTAAGAAAATGCTTGAAAGTTTAAGATATTTATTGGTCGAATACCTTCAAAACTTCTACCGCCTCTCATACAAAAGCATTTTTAAGAAATCAAACTGTCAAAAGCAATCAATTTGAAATTTTGAAAAAAAAAAACAAAAACCATGTCCAAAATTAATTAAAACCGAGTTGCAGGAATAATTTCCGAATCCCTCTTGCTCTTCTATCATCTCCAAAACAAAAGTATGCTTTCGATCTATTTCAATAAATCAACCAATAACTTAAAATCTACGATCTGCATATTTTGTATGAATGCCTTTCCAAAGAAACGAAATAATACTGCGTCACATATTTGAAGATTTCCTCAACTCATCTACCACTCCCATACAAATGGATGGTATGAAGAATATGCAATTCATCGAATTTCCTAGAGTTTACTTCGCCTATGAAACTTATATTCTTTACAGCGAATTTTGAAGTGATTCAAGCAGTCAATTAAAAAGTTATTAACATCCACCCACCCCCCCAAAAATAAAGAATATAAATATTGATTCAATGTACGCTATAGATTGTAATCGCAGTAAAGTGTTAAATAATTGACAAGAGCCCTGTTTTAGAAACCCCATTCACTTAGTCATCCTTATCCACCCTAGCCTGCATATTGACATCACACGCATCCTCAACTTGTCCTAAGAATAACAAAGTTGCGCTCGATTTGTTGGCAGATATTTTTATGTTAAGCTGAAAACGTTTCAGACTACCCTTGTACTTCATTCAACGTTACGCAAACCATGTCGTCATGTTTAGGACCATCGAATTAGGACAGAACTCAATGAAACTAGTTGGTAGTGAATCAACTATTAGCTAAAGCTACGGATCAAAAATATTGGAGTAGTGACATAGAACATGGTGAAATCATTGGATTCGTTTGACTGATAGGATTAAGAACTCTCAGATTTGGAAAAGATTACCGCAGTCGTAATTAAAGAGAAGGAAAATAATATGAAAATTTATTCTCAACCAGATTGACGGCTTATTCATGCAAATTATTCAATTAAAGTTTGAAGCTAAAACGCTACGACAGTTGTACGTAGTACGGCCATAGCTATAGCTCATTGTAATTTACCAGAAATTCATTAATTAGCAAGATATTGTCTAGTCTGTTGTAGTTTCTATTTTCAAAATTATCTCCACATTCATGGTACGTAACCAACCTTAAGGATTTAACTGAACAAGGAGCAATTAACCAGGCTCATCTTTAAGACTTGATGAAGAAGATGCTCTCCGCATAATTTCGATTCATAGTGGCGGCAGCGGTAACAAAACGCAGCAATTTTGTTGCCTATGAAATCCTTACGGAACACGGAACAGAGCTCCAAGGACTATTTTACCATATTTCATTCCACATCTATATATGATATAAGGTAGAACTCATGCATAAAGTATGTCGGTATGAAGACAGTTTAGAGGTGAGATTTACGCGATGAGGATATCTTTTGTGCCTGGTTCGAGTTATCATTTCTTAAAGGTCATACGATGCTCATTTTAGACTGCTTCTTATGCATAGAGCAGGACTAATATATGTACTATGCATAAACGAAATGAACTATAGCCGGAGGGTTTTTTTGTTTCCCTAAATGAGAAATATAAAACCACGCAAAAATATAAATAAAGACTGGCAAAACTGACATTAATAATGTTCCTGCTAAAAGAAAATGATAAACTGAGCAATGTCGTTGTCCTCGACGTACGCGCGTTCTAGTTAAACGAAATTGTAAACAATGTCCTTATACCGAAGACTTCATTTACTGGCTGCAAAAAGATATGTATGCAAGAAAGTCCGGAAGAGTCCTTCCTCTTCATGCTCTCGCTGTGTGTACTTGTAGGATACTTTGTATGGATCTGATTCTTTTTGTTTTTGTGCCTTTTTTTTGTTTATAAGGAGTTACTTTCTAATGGTAATCTCTGCGGAAACAAGCAGAAATCTTTTGACACAAAGAAATGTCCTGAAAGTGAATGGAGTTTCGTTTGTAGGGCAAACGAAAATTTGGGATGCAAACAGCTTTTAAGGAAATTCACGTAATGAAAAGGCTTAGTAGATATTTTGAATTGTTTACAAAGGAACTAACTAGAACGATAAAGGAGATTCTTTTAGAAAGAAATTACATTGTTTATTGTTTGGTTCTAATAAACAAATTTAATATGATTTAATTAGCTTTGAAATAGAAGAGGCTAGGAAATATTGACCGATGTGACAACAATTTATTTCTGAGCAGTTAAATCTACACTTAATCTCCGCTTATCTGTGTAATTTCGTTTTAATAGCTGTGAAGCCCCACTGTACTAGTGAACAAATCAAAGAAAAATCCGATAATTTTCACTGACTCTTGCGATTGATTTTATCAAGTGGTAATTTTAAGGAATTCAACATAATTGAAATGATTTAAACTGAAAATACGAGTTCTTGTCAATGAAATTTTTTTTAGGAAAAAAAAATATTGCTCAAAAGTTTGGCTCGATTGTGTACGGGGATGTGTTGCCACTTTCGTAGAAATTATAGTTAAATGAGCAATTGATGAATTGTTTTACAGCAATTGGGATTTTATGTCTACATTGTTTAATCCGTTGTGTTGCTCTTAAAATAGTCTTGGCTAAATATTGAGTTCGGCTGAAATGTCGTAATCCATACTTGCGAATTAACTTTCCACCTAACGAATTCACCATTCGTGGAGTGGTAAATTTAGTGCTTTTCTGCAAATTTCAACCCTACTATGATAAATAGTTTTTGTTTGTGACTTTTTGTTCGCTCCACGTCGATCACAATATTATTAGATAAATGAGGAAAAAAGGATCTTGCACATGCCAATCGTCTTGGAAACTGATAATAGGAGCTTGATTGACAGATTACGCGCTCTATCAGATTTTTTTTGTCTTCGCACACGCAAGAGTGTATTTGTGCCTTATCTCTCTCTTTTTAGATTTTAATTTTGGTTGAACCGCTTCTTGTAGATGTACGGATGTAGAAAATTGTAAATTAAAATTAAGTTTCCAATCCAATAACATGGCATAATAATCTTACATTTTTAGGGCATTATTTGAATTTGCACAAAAACCCTTAACCTGTATGGTTTGAAGTCTGAGATGCAACAGACAAAGAATTCCTCAGTTTTACAAGAGCACTAACTATCGCGTGTTTGTTATAAACAATAATTATAAACCGTATCGTTGTTAGCTGCTAATTTTTCAATGATCGCTCAATTGGAGTTACATTAACATCGCATAACATTATCGCATTGCAGTTAAACATTAATTAAATATCATCCTTAAGAAATTCTCAAAGTAAAACTTTATTTTGCTATGGGACTAGATTGACTTCTCTCAAGTTTAATACCCAGCGAAATATCATCAACAGATAACTTCAAATTTGATCACTAGCTGTAAAGTTTACGAGAAACTATACAGCATTATTCAACAAGAACTACCTATTATAGCACTGACAGATACCGCTCAAGATTTCAAGGAGTAGATTTAGTCGTCTTAGCATGAACGACATAAGGACGGCAATTATCTTAAATAATAGAGAGGCAAGTTCTTCATCGTATCAATCGTCGCAGTATAAACATCTGAGTATCTGCACTTCCAGAAATGGAGGTTGGCCCGAATTCCGTCAATTTCGTTGAACAGATCCAGGTGCAGCCAAAGCTGCTTAGCATGAAAATAATGGTATGAGTTCATCATTCATGCAACAACCCTTCGTGTTCAATTCATTTCGGAATTTTACGATGCTTTATACGTAGCTCAAGTGCTGGCTGTGGTTGTTCATTACAAGGCTACCTCGGCTGCTATAAATCATTGAAGAATCAATGTTTGATTTATAGTTATCCGGAAGGATAACATGATACATCTACATTAGGTAGAGAATGTGCCTCGTTGTCCTATGTGAGTGTCCTGTAAGGAAGAGTGGTCGATGATGATGCAAATCATGTGATCTATATGGGTGTGATAAAATGATAGGAAAATGTTTGGACTTGACTTGTTGACCTATTATGGGTTTATAGATTCTGTGTTTTGTCAGAAGCTGACATATATACTATAGCTGTCAATATCAATAGATTGGGATGTATGATGTCATTAAATGAAAATTTTTGACGTATCGGAGAAGTGCAAGAATTTTATTACTCTTGGAGCGCTATGGATGTGAAGGGTCGTATCAATGAATTTCATTGCACCTCGTCAGCTTAGTTTCCTTTTTCTGGAAGACAAAATAATTCAAAAAATTAGGAACCCACAGCGCATAGATCAAATCCGTATTGCCAAGTTTGTTCCATAAAAACTAAATAAATTCGTCAACCTCTAACGCGTCACGAGGTTAGAATGACCAGATGGTTATTCCAGCGAAGATAACTGACATTACCATGAATTGAGAAAGAAATGGAGATGACTTTCGTTCGGTCATACTTTGAGGAGAGAAAAACATCGCCAAACATGTTCTAGTCCTGAAATTTTCAAGGTATCGATCACGTAGGACGTAAAAGCGAACAAAACAAAGTCCTACTACTTCTTGTCTTAATTGACAACTATTAATACATTAGATGATATCTGAGACTAATTGTGTTTGCTCTGATGTTTGCTATGCTAAGAAATAAAAATCTTTTGTCGGTCTACTAAATACTTCTTGAACATTATGAGCTATCGCGCTAAATTTTTTCGAAGTAAATAATTTTAAAAAAATTTCTGAACTAAAAAAAACATGAAGCGCAATCATGTAATTCTCTTGAAAAAATTCGGAAATTCTGTTTGAGTAATGGTAGCAGGGATTCCTGAACTAATTTTACTTTATCAGTATAATAATAAAAAATAAACTGCCAACAAGTCGGGCGAAACTTTATTATTCTTGGGACAAGTTGCGGATGAGTGGGAAGTCAATATGCAGGTTAGAGTGGTTAAGTAAGACTAAGCGAAAGGGGGTTCTTGGGCACGGCAATTATCAATTTAACACTTTGCGGAAACGTTCAAAAGCTCCAGTACTTATAATCAATATTTCGTTCATTTATTTATGCAAGTTTGAGTTTTTATGAGGGGAGGGGTGAGGCCTGATAGTAAGGGTGGGTTGAATCACGTCCAATATTCTCTGTATAGAATGTCAGTTTCACAGACGAAGTTGCATAGAGTTTTCATAAGAATTTAACATTCACGAAACCAAAAATTTATCTGGGAGGGAGTAGAGGAGGTAGGGGAATCGTAAAATATGTGACGCAATTTTCTTTTCTTTCTTTTGTAAGATGTTCGTACAAAATTTCAAGTTCGTAGCTTTTAATTTGTTGGTTATTAGTTGATTTAATAAAATTGGTCGAAATCATAGTTTTGTATGGGAGGGGATAGAAGGGCAAGCGCGATTTCAAAAGTTTTGACGCAATTTTATTCAACTATTTTCAAAAGTTTTTGTGCAAAATTTCAAATTGATAGCTTTTAATAATTAGGTGATAATTGATTTCTTAAAAATGGTCGAAAAAATAATTTTGTATGGGAGGGGGTAGAAGTTTTAAAGGTTTTCGACCAGTTAATATTTCTTATATGTAGGAATTATTTTTAAAGGCATTTCGCAAATTTTCAAGTTTCTACCTTAAAATTTCACTCAAAAATTTTCAGTTTATGTGTTTTTTTTCAATGCACATGAAACACTTTGTGCACGTTAGACAGGGGGGTCGGTTTATAACAATTATGGATCAAGCTATTCTAATTTTTCTATGTATATCAAATAGATGTATCCACAAGCAAAATTTAAACTTTGTATCTTTCACCAGAGCCCTGAAAAATCACTAAAAATTTTCGACATTTTTGCTTATCACCTCCCTCCCCTTACACTTCCCAACTTAAAATTTTTACCAAAATTAACCACTATGTAGTTCTACAATCTGACAAATTTTCGATTTGATATCTGTACTCTTTTTTGAGATTTAAGGATTTGTAATTTTGAAAAGTGCGCCATTTTTGAAATGCTTCCCATTTCCGCCCACTACTATTATTTCATAAAATAGGATATGATTTTTTCACGATAAGTAATGTCGAAGATATAATCATTTGAAAAAACAATTCGGCCGACAATTCGTTTTTAGCCCCATCCCCCCCTTTTCGGACGCCAATGGATAAAAAAAATTAAATTATTTTTAAAGTTTGTCCCACAGCCCTCTCTATATCTCTACTGATTCTCAACTTTCTATCTGTATTCGTGCTGGAGATATTAGCAAGTGAAGTTCTTGACTTTTTTCCACCCCCGGCTCCCCCTTCCACCTAACCCCTTCCAAAATTTAGAAAATAGAGCTCACTTGTAGTTGTAAAATTTGTTTGATATATTTTTGATTATAACATTTATTTTATTATTATTTATTATTTATTACAGTTAGTTTAATTAGTTTTATTTTATTAAACAATTTTTTAATCTTAATCATTTGACAAATAAATTCCAACTGATAATTCATAATATATTTATTTTTTATTAAAAATCGGTTAACTTGATTTTTAAAATTACAAATGTGCGGAGTGCATTTTTATCAGTGGAATTTCCACCAACTCCCCACACACCCCCTTCCTAGAGGAGGACTAACGGTCCTTCACGATAACCTTACGCGAACCCGTTTGCGATCTGGTTCGCAGCATAGATGGTGATAAAGCGAAAGTTACGCGTTTTTTAACCGATGCTTTGTTTTGAGAGGAATGATGAGGAGGCTGAAAGGAAGGTTTGAGCCGGTCAATCGAGACATTTTTTTCTTTGCCATTTAAGAAAAGTGTAAAAAATTTCTCGTGACGCCTTAAAACTTTGAAAGGTCCCTCATACGGTGGTTGAAGTGACTTCCTGACTTGATCCTGACGAACAAACACATGGTCACAATCTTTAAGTGAGTTAAAAATGAAAGTGTTTGTGGATGTGTGAGCGGATGGAAGCTTGGGCTTCACCGAACGCATGATCTCCCGCAGCCTTTGCACGTAGTCGCTGGGTGATATTTTTTGTGTTGTGTTGGAATCGGCGTGCACAAGTTCATACGGCAAACGTAAATTTTGGCCATAAACTAATTCTGTCGGAGTGGCATCGATATCTTGTCTGATAATAGAACGAAGTCCGAGAAGAATGAACGGTAGTTCACGAGTCCATCCTTCTGATGCCTTGCAGATGAAAGAACTTTTGAGGACTCGATGCCAACGTTCTAACATGCCGTTAGCTTTGGGATTATAAGCGGTAGTTCTGCTTCGTTTGAATCCCAAAACTCTGCCTAATTCGGAAAACAGTAGTGCTTCGAATTGTGGTCATTGATCAGTAACAATCGTGACTGGGGTTCCGTAACGAGGAATGTATTCCTTTACCAGTGTGTTAGCAACAGTTGCTGCTCGAATGTCCACAATTGGATAAGCTTCAGGCCAACGTGTAAAGCGGTCAATGACCGTAAGGCAGTAACTGAAGCCTTCCGAAATTGGAAGAGGTCCAACTAAATCAATGTGAATATTGGCAAACTTTTCACTTCCTGGCTCGAAAGTACCGAGAGGACTTTTTACGTGCCGAGATATTTTCGCTTTTCCATAAGCTATGCATTCTCTGCACCAAGTGTGACAGTCTTTGTTGACAGATGGCCAAACGAATTTTCCAACTAAAAGTTTAGTTGTTGCTTTAGAACCTGGATGAGCTGTTCCATGAACTACATCGAAAATCTTCTTTCGCAACGGTTTAGGTATGTAAGGCCGCAAAGTGTTTTGGGAGGCATCACACCAAAGTTTTTTGGAGGAATTCTCAATGTTAATAGGTAATATTTTCAGACTCGTTAGTTTTTTGATGAAAGGTAATTCTTCATCGATTAGTTGAGCGTCAGCAATTTGAGAGTAATTCACTGTGGTAGGGATTGAAATCTCGTCAATGCGGGATAACGCGTCGGCGACGACATTACCTGAACCAGATAAATGTCGAATATCCGTCGTAAACTGACCGATGAAGTCCAGATGCCTAAGTTGGCGTGGAGAAGCTTTTTCTGCGTTTTGCTTGAAAGCAAAGATGAGCGGTTTATGATCTGTGAAGAGTGTGAAAATTCTGCCTTCCAACATGAACTTGAAATGCTTTATGGCAATATAAGCTGCCAACAGCTCGCGATCATAAGCACTGTATTTTCGCTGTGCTGCAGAAAGTTTCCTCGAAAAGAATGCTAAAGGTTGCAATGCATTCGAAACATTTTGTTGTAACACAGCCCCGATGGCTGTATCCGAAGCATTGACCACAAGCGAAAGTGCTGCTGAAGAAGAGGGATATGCTAGAGTTGCAGCCTGAGCTAATTGTGTTTTGCAACAATTCAAGGCTTCTAAAGACTCAGAACTCCATTGAAGTACCGACTTGTCGCGTTTTTTCTTGCTACCTTCCGTGAATTTATCTAAAATAGATTGAGATGAGGCTGCATGAGGTATGAACCTTCGGTAGAAGTTGATCATACCGAGAAAACGTCTCAAATCGTGAACGGTAATTGGTTGTGGGTAGGAGATAATAACTTCGACTTTAGAAGCTATTGGACGAATTCCATTCGAGTTGATGGAATGTCCCAAGAAATCCACTTGAGTTTTAGCGAAGTTACATTTCTCTAGGTTGATTACTAACCGTGTTTCTCCAGTCGCTGAAAAAGTGTGCCGAGGTGCATGAAATGATCGTCTTCTGACTTTGAGGTAATCAAGATGTCGTCAAGGTAGACGAAACAAAAATCAAGATCTCTCAAAATCGAAAATATAAACCTTTGAAAGGTTTGTGCAGCATTGCGCAATCCAAACGTCATTTGCATAAACTCATACGAACCGAAAGGTGTAGTAATAGCCGTTTTAGGAACGTCATCCTCGTTCAGGGGTATCTGATGATATGCACGTTCTAAATCGACAGTTGAGAAAACAGAACATCCATCAAGTTGTTGGGCAAAATCCTGAATGTGTGGTATCGGATATTTGTCCGGGACTGTCTGAGCATTAAGCGCCCGGTAATCCCCACAAGGTCTCCAACTTCCATCTTTCTTGCGAACCATGTGTAGTGGAGAAGCCCAAGGACTGTCTGATGGTCTGCAAATGCCACGGTCAACCATTTTGATGAACTCAGCCTTCGCGATCGCAAAGCGAGTAGGTGAGAGGCGTCGAGGTTTGGAAAAGACTGGTGGTCCTTGCGTAATGATGAAATGGCGGACTGAGTGCATTTTGTGTGTATTTGTTTTGTTTGCTTGCAAAATGTTTTGGTGTTGAGTGAGTAGTGACTGAATTCGTGGGTTCTCGTTTGTAGCTACTAATACAGATGGTACTGTGGAAGATCCTTTCAAAATTCGCCCTATGGCTGAACTGACGTTAGTGAGAGGATCGATTAAACGACGTTGCTTAAGATCCACGACCAAGCCGAAGTGTCAAAGGAAATCTGCTCCTAAGATCGGTCGATCAACGTCAGCGATAATAAAGTTCCACTCAAAATTACGTCAACGTTTGAGTGAAACAGTAATATTATGTGAGCCATAAGTTGGAATTTTAGTGCAGTTTGCAGCGGTGAGAACCAAGTTTGGATTAATAAAGCGACGGTTGAAATTTCGTTTAGGAACGACCGAAATTTCCGCACTGGTATCAACTAAAAAACGGAGACCGGATGTTGTATCTGGTATGATGAGGCGACTAGAGTCTGGACTCTTGTTAGGTGTCACCATTTCTAACACCCGAGTTAGTTTTTTGCTTTTGGGAATTTTCAAGGCTCAGAACATTTAGTGGCCTTATTCCCAAAACGTCTATGATAAAACCAAAAACCATTAGACGATCGCGATCCGCAATTCAATTTCCGATTGCTGCACATTCGACGACTGAAAAACCGAAGTATTTGTGATTTGTGAATGACAAGATGTGTCAGCAATCTTGTCAGCAATCTCACTCAATTCATCGAGGGAACCAGAGGATACCGTTAAGATGGCTTGTGTTTGAGACGGAAGTCGTTGAAGCCAAAAATTTTTAACTATATTAACTGGAAAGTTGTTTCCTGCGAGGGAACGGATTCGATTTAAAAGTTGTGAGGGTTTTAAATTCCCTAGATCCAATCCGTTCATAAGTCGTTTTAATTTATGATCTTCGGATTCTCCGTATCTCCTCACCATTGCATCTCTAAAAAAAGTGTAAGGGTTTTCCGCTGGAATGCTGTCGATGATGTCCATCGACTGCTCGCATTCCGCTGCACTTAACATACTGAGCGCATGATTGAATTTAGTCAGTTCAGTCGATATATTCGCTGCAGTAAATTGTGCATCCATGATGCGAAACCATGCTGCTGGGTTCGATGTCTAGAAAGGTAATTTCTGGATTGCAACCGCGGCTAATTGCATATTGTAATTTGTAGACGCGTTAATTTCATCGGTTCTTATCGACGAGTTTTCAATATCGTTAAAAGACATATTATTAATAGATTAAAACAATTAAATCGCAACAACAATTCACGAAACCGAACCGGGAAAATATAGTAGGAATTATCAGTATACAAAAATAATTACAATTATAATATAATTCAATATAATATAATAGTAGTAAACAATGATACCAAAAATCCTGAAGCTTGTAATGTTGTGTCCATAAAGACTGAGACGATTAATGATGATGAATAATTGACGCTTGAGTTGATGCTATAGAATATGACGAAACTGGCGTTGTGATATTCTTAATTGCCAAGATACTGCTTATGATTGCTTGTTTCTTGTAAGATGTGTAAAAAATCAACAACGTCTTCATGCGTGTTTCGTTTAAGGATCCATAGAATTTAGCAACGTCTTGAATCGTGCGCTGTTTGATGTTGATTGAATTGTAATCAATTCAAAATTTGAAAATAAAAGACGTCGAGCCTGTTGCTGCTGATGAAGGGAGTCACCAAATTGTTGGTGAACGTTTTCTTCAAAAGGCGTGTGCCTTTATCGGGGTCACCATTTGTAGTTGTAAAATTTATTTGATATATTTTTGATTATAATATTTATTTTATTATTATTTATTATTTAGTACACTTAGTTTAATTAGTTTTATTTTAATAAACAATGTTTTAATCTTAATCATTTGACAAATAAATTCCAACTGATAATTCATATTATATTTATTTTTTATTAAAAATCGGTTAACTTGATTTTTAAAATTACAAATGTGCGGAGTGCATTTTTATCAGTGGAATTTCCACCAACTCCCCACACACTTACCCAATCAACAATCCACCCAAAAACGAACATTCTACCTTTAACGGTGTCGGAGATATGAGTCCATATGTACGGCGTACGGCGGGACGGATTTTTTCTTTTGCATTTTTAGGCTAATTTAGTCCTGAAACGCGAAAAAAAAATTTCAGAGTAGCAAATGTTTTTTTCCTGTGTCGATCACAATACTTAAATACAAAAAAAAAATCCGTCTGTCCGTACGCCGCCTTTGCCGTATATATGGACTCAGGGACTCATATCTCCGAGATCGTTAAAGATAGAAAGTTAATGTTTTTGGGTGGATTTTAGATTGGGTAAAATGAGCTCCAGTACTTAAATTTAGTGGAGTGTCAGGTGAAGGGAAAGGCGAAGGAGAGCTAGAGCCAAAAAATGCAATTGCTAATATCTCCACTACGAATACAGATAGAAAGCTGAAACTCGATATTTGGATATACTGGTTTATAGGGATTAAAGCACAAATAAATAAATTTTTGTATCCAGTGAGCTCCGAAAAGGGGAGCTAAAAACAAATTGTCTACCAAATTTTTTTTTTTCAAATGATTAAACTATTTAGGTGGTGCAGAGGTCAATTGTTATTGACTTTGAAAGAGGCTAATACTTTGAAGGCGGAGGTTCAGGAGGGGCAGACGGGGTAATGCAAAGAAAAACACTTAAAAATTAATTTCTCGACTATCTCTTAAGCAATGTAAATGAAACTTGGAATATTTCTTGACCTATATATATATATATTAAAGAAATATGAAAAAAATATTACATTTGGTCATAATTAAAATGAAGGAAAATGGGGAGCATTTCAAAAATGATGCTCTTTCCAAAATTTCGGTTATACAACATCCCATATGTATATATTAACTTGAAATTTTATTAGATTGTAGAGCATTGTCATCAAAAATTTTGGGTAAATTCTCAAGTTAATAGGTGCAAGTAGAAGGTGGTGGTGCACCAAAATGTTGAAAAATTTGAACTTGCTAACACAACGTGCTTTCGCGTTAGATAGTAAACGGACATACATCCGGTTTTGATATTTATGAGCGATAATGTGAAGTAATTCTGTATTATTCATTTTTTCTTCCGAGCCTTATTTCTTAGCGTTATTAATTTTGTGGCATCACACACTTTTGGCTTAAAGCTTTCTGAGTGACAATATGAGAAATTTGTCTAATCTATTTTTTTCTCAGAATCTTATTTCTGAGCGTTACAAAAATCGTTGGAGCAAATTTATTATACTCTCAGATTTCATCTAGGGTATAAAAATTATTTCCAAAATGTTACTCATGTGCGTATATGCAATATTTTTATGGAGCAATTTGTCAGCTAAATTCAATGCCTCTTTCTATATGATATAATCAACAAGTTTTCGAACAAGTGGCGCAACAATTTTCATCTTAATATTTATGACACATGTTCACACGTCTATAAATTGGTGATATTTCTTTTAAGTCACAAAAAAGACTACAGCTTTGTTCGATATAGCGAGTTCAACAAAATGCGAATCTTTGTGTGGAAATTCTTTTGATTTATAGGAACAAAGAAACACTGTGATTTTTCATCAAAGCGTCGGAAATCGTTAATAGAAATCTTAGAATGAGAACGATGTGTTATGGTTATTGCTTCATCTGGAATAAAAATAAAGAACAGAATAGCTACGTGATAAGATGTATGGAGGTACCTATATATTTTTCACTTCATTCTGAATGATAAATAGGATAGGAAATTTTTAACCATTATTTTCTGTATTTGAGATGCTTCTGTAGTAACAGTGTCAAAAAAAATTTTGATGTTACTTTATTTGTTTTAGAATAAATAATATTTAAAGAATAGAAAATGAGATATTTTTAAATTAACTCGATACTATACAAGATTTTAGGTTTATAATAATAATAATTTTTATTTAGAGGTTGCAAGATGAATAGAATAGAAGTTTTGCAATAAGTTTGAGTTCCTATAAATTGGCATGCAACTGGCCCAGCCCTGACTGTAGATAAGCTCCAGAGTTCACATTTTGCAGAAGGATGGAAAGCATATAATAACAACAAACAATTTAATTCATATCTTTCATTTTAAATTATGTATTGCCGGGTCTTCGGCGGCCATATCGACTAGTTGAGAAGTAAAACTTAATTTCGAACTGAATGTCGTGCTCAAACGAGGGCAAAACACAAAACGATGGAAATGCTAGACACCATAGATCAAGGCTAAGCTAGGGTGTAACCTAGTGGGTAGCGTGTTGGTCTACAATGCGAAGGCCGTAAGTTCAAATCTCGGTCGACGCATAATTGCTTAGGTATACTTTGGTCACCTCAATCAATGTACGAAAAAAAAAATCATGGATAGAGGATTGTGCGAAGGGCTAACAACCCTTCTACAATAAGTAATTAAAAAAAAAATTCCAAGCCCTAATTTGGGCTGTAATGCTATTGTAGTAGTATGTATCAAGGTAGAAGGAAATCTTCGCCAATTGTAGCGAAAATTTTTTTTTTCAATTTATGGAGTCCTGTACGTATGCCGGCATCATAATTGAATATGCCGAGCTATTATTCTATAAAATTTTAAAATTGTCACGGCTAAAATCAAACCTTTTTCCTTACTATTGTTCATTTATATGCACCTGGCCGGCTGATCCGGGTAGAATGGCGATAATCTGTTATGCATTCCGGATTATTTTCAAATTAAAATTGACCTAAAGACACGGCGAAGCGAACATGTTGACCCAAATAGACCGCGCCGGTATATCAGTATACCCATACTACATGAAGAAATTTGCCAAATGCGAGCTGACAATGACAAATGTGCCAAATGTTGTCATGATACGATGATAAATTCCCAGTTTTCATTTTTCTTTGGTGAAGCGCAACGAAAATTTCGCGGGCCGAGTTTGTTATGGGTGGCAAGTGAAAAAGGATTTCACCCTGCTGATGATTCCATGTTATTGCAGAGGCAGTAACTATGTCTATGTCGTGTTATTGTCACATTAGCGTCTGTCTCATCTGATGATGTGACTGCATCGAAAGTCATTAGAATGATTGAAAAAAGGATGAAGAAACAAAAAATGAAAACTGCAGTCATTTTGTAGACAACTGCAATTTGTAATCAATGCTACACCCTACTAGGCCCCACACTACGTACCAGTACGTATTGAACTACAAAAATAATCATATTAAGACGCGCAAATAGAGCACTCACCCTCACCCTTCCGCTCCGGGAAAATGTATTATGACTTTTCCGAAGGTTTTGGCCAAACAATGAATTGTTATGCTTTTTTTTTCTTTAAAGTTGATTCTTCCGGAAGTTGTAATATAACTTGTGACTTTTTCAGTGCAGTTCTTCCACAATGAACCAAATTTTAATGATGTTGATGGATAGTTGCAAGAAAGCAGTGTACAAAATTCTTAAGAATCATAAATTGTAGCTACAATTGAAATGAATAGCGACCGAATGAAATATTAATTTGAAAATTCCAATTATGCAATTCGAATGCTGGCGAAATTTTTCAAATATTTTGCTGACACATGACAAATAGCCCGAAAGCAAAGTCGAAAATAATTGCAATCAAGTTTACACAAGGTTGGTTAAATTAGTTTGCAGCAAGCAATACGAAATCAGTATTTGGTATTGCTTCGAGAAAACTTTTTAGAATTTTGTTTGCAGTTTTCCTCGGGTTGTGTTATTGCTTTGCAATAATTTATCAAGTTTTATGACCGATTATATTGATTTTGAAAAAATTTGCATAAAAATATGATTTTATTGTAAACAAAATTTGTTTGGTATAGTCAGGGTCAGGACCAAAAAGAGAAGGGGCTCAAAATTTGAAAAAAGCATGGATCCAACATGACAAATAATTTTAAAAGAAAGTTAGAACGATTTCAGCTCGTTCTACATAAAATTAATAGTGATTTCTATCCTTGCATTAAGTTCTGCTGTTAGCGAGTACACTATTCTTGCTTCCGTAATAAATTTTTTAGATCGGTTCTCAGGAGGGCTATGAAAAGAACAATAAATATCACGATCGATTACTGATTGACGATGTATGAACCGATTGACTCCAACCCTTCCACCGTCATCAAATATTCGAACGTTCCAGAAACCAATCATGGACCATTTTCGAATGCCAAAAGTCGTTACTATGGAATCCGTGGCTCTGTATCGGTTTCTGGTATCACTTAGATTTTAAGATCACGGCTGATACGCTAACGATCCAGTGATTGTCCATTTGCCATTTTAGGGACTGGCTCCGGATGAATTCTCTCTACCCCTTCTCCCTTGCTTAATAACCACCTTGAATTTTCATCCAGGAACAGTCTCAACCAGCTTCACTTGAAATTTAGTATCACTCTCCGATGCTGAGAAAGCAAAAGAATCATGATCAAGTTCAACTTGGATTTTTAACTACTTCCTTTCTCATACATAAAAATAGATTAAAAACTATAATCTCTAATTTTACTTTACACAGAAAAAAAAAATTGCTACCCTGAAATTTTGTTTTTTCGCGTTTCATGACTAAATTAGCCTAAAAATGCAAAAAAAAAAATCTGTCCCGCCGTACGCCGTCCGCCGTACATATGGACTCATATCTCCGAGACAGTTAAAGGTAGAATGTTCGTTTTTGGGCAGATTGTTGATTGCGTAAGTGAGCTCCAATTTCTAAATTTTGGGGAGTATCAGCTGGAAGGGGGAGGCGGGGGAGGGAAGGAGTCAAAAACTTTACTTGCTAATATCTCATCCACGAATGCAGATAGGAAGGGGGGGCTGAAAACAAATTTGTCGGCTGAATTATTTTTTCAAATGATTATATCTTCGAAATTACTTATCATAAAAAATGCATATTTTGGGACCATTAAGACAGCATATAGTTCCACCAGAATCAGCTTAGAAAAAGGCTAATTACTACAATGGGGAGGGTCAGGGGAGGCTTTTAAAGAAAAACACTTAAAAATGAATATCTCAACTATCTCTTAAGCTATGTAATTGAAACTTAAAACATATATTAATCTATACTAGCGAAATAAGAAAAAAATATAATTTGTGGAAATAATAGTAGCGGGGGAAATGGGGATTTAAAAAATGGCGCACTTTTCAAAATTACAAATCGTTATATCTCAAAATTGAGTACAGATATTAAATTGAAAATTTGTCAGATAAAAATATCGTTTTTAATTTTGCTCACGTTTTGAGGCATTTGTAATGATTATGATAATGCATACATATATATGTATGCATATTATGTAATGGAGAAATGAAAAAATTTATAATAGGGCTTATTTCGTTTTGAGAGCTCGTTCAATTACTTTATTATTCTAATAATTAAGTATTGTGAACGACACAAAAAAAAAATTACCACCCTCAAATTTGGTTTTTTTCGCGTTTCATGACTAAAGCCTGAAATTACAAAAAAGAAGAAAAACCACAACAGGACAACGATTGCGAATACAGTTCGATCATAAGATAATTTAGATAAAATATAAATTGTCGTAACTTTAGTAAATTTTTTAATGGGAGTAGTAGAAGGGCTGACGGCATTGAACTAATTTTACTTTATTATTTTAATAATAAAGTATTGTGATCGACTTGGAAAAAAAAAAAATTTGCTATCCTGAAATTTTGTTTTTTCGCGTTTCATGACTAAATTAGCCTAAAAATGCAAAACAAAAAATCCGTCTGTCTGTACGCCGTCCGCCGGTGTGTACGCTCACGGCACATTAACTCCCAAACCGTTCAAGATAGAAAGTTCATTTTTAGAGGGATTGTAGATAGTTGCGGATCTCAGGCGGACACTTATTTTGGGGGGTGTACGGGTTCAGGGGGAGGCGGGGGGAGCGCTTAAACCGAAAAATACGAATTCAAATATCTCAACCAGGGTTATAGCTAGGAAGCTAAAAATCAACATACAACTGAGCAATATTACCAGCTTCTCCACTCGCTACGGTCGTTCTCACTCCCCTTCCCCAACCTTCCCAATCCCATTCCTTCCCTCCATGACTGTGTTTGTGCATTGCACATAAAGGCCGAAATTGCGTATAACACAGGTCATTCTGTAAAAAAAAAAAAAGAATATATATTCATAGGCGTGCAAAAAGGGGGGGCTAAGAACCAATTATCGGTCGAATTTTTTTTCAAATGATTATATCTTCGAAATTACTTACCATAAAAAATTGATATTTTGAGACCGTTAAGCTGGCATATAGATCCACTAGAATCAGTTTAGACAAAATCTAATTATTGTAAGGGGGAGGGTCAGGAGGGTGCAAAGAAAAACACTTAAAACCCAATATCTCAGCTATTTATTAAGCTATATAATTAAATCTTAGAACCTATATTGAGCTATATTTGAGAAATACGAAAAAAATATAATATTTGGACAAAATAGTGGTGGGGGGAAATGGGGAGCATTTCAAAAATGGTGCACTTTCCAAAATTTCAAACCTTTATAATTAAAAATTGGGTGCAGATATAAAATTCAAATTTTGTCAAATTGTAGAGCTAAATAGTTTTTAAATTTGGTAAAAATTTTGGGTCGAAAGGTGTAAGGGGAGGGAGGTGGTAACCAAAAATGTCGAAAATTTTAAGTTATTTTTTAAGGGCTGTGGTGAAAGATACAAAATTTAAATTTTCCATGTGGATACATCTATTTGTTGTTCATACAGAAAAAATAATGAAAATTCCACAATTGTTATGCACCGGTCCTCCTGGTCTACCGTGCACAAGGTATTTCATGTGCAATGAAAAACCACATAAACTGAAAATTTTTGAATGAAATTTAAAAATAGAAACTTGAAAATTTGCGAAATGCATTTAAAAAAAATCCCTAAATTTACAAAATATTAACTGGTCGAAAACCTTTAAAACTTCTACTCCCTCCCATACAAAATTATTTTTTCGACCATTTTTAAGAAATCAATTATCACCTAACTATTAAAACCTATCAATTTGAAACTTTGCATAAAAACTTACAAAAATAATTGAAATGAAATTACTTTAAAAGTTTTGAAATCGCGCTTGCCCTTCTACCCCCCCCCCCCCATACAAAAGTATGATTTCGACCAATTTCATTAAATCAACTAATAACCAACAAATTAAAAGCTACGAACTTGAAATTGTACGAGCACTTTACAACTGAAAAGAAAGAAAATTGCATCACAAGTCTTACGATTCCCCTACCTCCTCTACCCCCTCCCATACAAAATTATTTTTTTGAGCATTTTTAAGAAATCAGTTATCAGCTAACTCTTAAAAAGCTATCAATTTCAAATTTTGCACAAAAAGTTTTAAAATTAATTGAAATGTAGTTGCATTAAAAGTTTTGCAATTGCGCTTGCCCTACTACCCCCTCCCATGCAAAACTATCACTTCGACCAATTTTATTGAATCAACTGATAACTAACAAATTAAAAGCTACAATTTTTTTTGTACTAGCACACTAAAAGAAAAAAAAAAAAAAATTGCGTAACAAATTTTACGATTCTTCTACCTCCTCTACTCCCTCCCATACAAATGTTCGGTTTCGTGAATGTAGAATACACCGAATTTTATGAAAATTCTATGAAACTTCGTCTATGAAACAGACATTATATACAGAGAATATTGGACGTGATTCAAGCAATCAATCAAAAAAATATTAACATCCACCTACTCTTACCATCTCGCCTCACCACTCCCCTCATAAAAACTCAAACTTGCATAAATAAACGAACGAAATATTGATTATAAGTACTGGAGCCCTTGAACGTTTCCGCAAAGTGTTAAATTGACAATTGCCCTGCCCAAGAACCCCCTTTCACTTAGTCTTCCCTAACCACTCTAACATGCATATTGACTTTCCACTCATCCGCAACTTGTCCCAAGAATAATAAAGTTTCGCCCAACTTGTTGGCAGTTTATTTTCACATCATACTAGAGTTGCTATCAAAATGCTTTATATAAATCATACACAATTATAATAAAAATTAATTTAAACAGATTGAGCGAAAAAATAAATATATGTACTTATAATAATATAAAATCACTAATGAATTAATTAATCAAAAATAAATTGAATAAATCATTTCTTAAAAGGCAATACATACATATACAAATAATGACAAAATTATTATGAATTTTAACAACTTTTATTGCGTACGTTTTTAATTAGTAAATATTATTATTATAAGTATTAATTTAGATTTCTTGTATTTTTTCGCTTTATTGCCGCTATGACGTACGGTTTCTTCTTTCCTGACCTTTTGTAAATCTGGGGTCAAGCAATTCGGGAACTATGCAGTCGAAATTAAACTTGGAGAGTTGGTTTCCCATTTTTTCTATGAAAAAAATATCATCCCATTTTATGTATATAATATGAATTGGAATTTCGTCTCCAGTCCACACACCTAAAATACACAATTCCTTCTTGCAAAAATGTAGCTGACCTTGGATTTGATAAAACCAGTCGCTATTTCTATTTATTATTATTTCTCAATTCATAATTTTTAAATGCTTTATGTTTTTTAGGCAATAGCATCGGGAACTGAAATACCGCGAGCAGAATAGGAGCATTTTATTTCCACGATAAATTCTTCATTTATACCGTCCGGAGATGCACCTAAGAATATGTGACAGTCATCTAGAAAGAGCCCAGCCTTATTTATATCATCATTATCAACATATTTAATAGATAAGTGTTGATCCTCCTCCTTAAAAAAATTGTCTCCTTTTAAGTTGATTATGAGCCACCTATGGAGGTGTAAAATATGAACTCATTCTATTAAGTAGTTTATAAGGTATAGTCATTTGAAGAAGAAAAAAGAAGGCTACAATTAAGTCTTAGCAACCACCCACCGTCTTTTTTTGTACCCCTCTGGATAAAAAAATTAATTTATTTTCACTTTTTTCCCTTAAATCAGTATACCCGAATGTCGAATTTCAGCTTTCAATCTGTAACCCTCATCCTGCCTCCCCTTCCACCCCCCTCCCTCACTCACTCCGCAAAACTTAGGCAATGGAAGTTCCCTACCCATTCTACAATTCACCCAAAAATTAATTGCTCTATTTATATGGGTTTCGGAGATATGGGTCTTTGAATGTCGTTGGAGCGTACTCGTACGGCGGACGACGTACGGAATATGGATGGATTGTTTTTTTTTTTCATTTTTAGGCTAATTTATTCATGGAACGCGAAAAAACAACATTTGAGTTAAGCAATTTTTTTTTTATGTCGATCGCAATATTGTTTTATTAGAATAATAAAGTAAAATTATAACACACAAGCCATTCAATAATCCATACATGATTTCTCAACAACTCTATTCAACATTCTTCACACTTAGCCGAAGGGATCGATCGATTTGTCAGGAATGACCTTAAGAAAATACCTAGTTTTGAACGAAATCGTCGTTTTGGTATACACGCGGCCTTAAAGTCGAAGTAAACACACTTGACTAAATGTTCTATTGGTGAATCCCCGACTTCATTATGCTTTTTTTGTTAAATGGCGCTACAGCCCAAATTGATGTGTTCGTCTTCTGACGCTCAAGTTTCTTCAACATATTTTCCTTTTTTGTCAGTGTTTCGCACAAACCTATATTTAAAACTGAAAGCCCAATCGTCCGATACTCTAGATGAAAGAGAATTTTTTTCATTTTAAGAAATTTTTTAGGGGAAGTGGTAGAGGGGGTGTCGACATTGAAATAATTTTTCCACTTCACGCTAAGGTTACTATCAAAATTTTTATACAAAATTTAGGATTCAAAAATTTAAAAGGTACTGAGAAAATTAGTGTATTGGATTTAGTGAAATTGTGCAGTTTGTATGGGAGGTGGTAGAAGGAGTATGAATTTATTAATGACGTTTTTAGAAATAACTGTAAACATAATTTAATTGAAATATTTTAAATTGCAGATAAGTAGCGTTCATACTTTTCAGGAAAATCGACTTTTTGTAAAGTTGTTGAATTGTGTCAAATTGTATGGAAGGGGGGAGAAGGAGTGAAGCTAATCGCCTAATTTTTTTTAGTCTTACTAATAATTCTAACTATAACTTAGTGCATAATTTCAGCTCTATAAAATTTCATACGTACCGAGTAAATTTATTTAGAGTATTCATAAAAAAGTACAGTTTGTATGGGAGGTGGTAGAAGGAGGAAGAGGACACTCAACATTTTTATGTGGTAGATTGATAGCATTATGAAAGTAATATGTTCCAAATTTGAGACCAATAACTTTTATACTTTTCGAGCAAATCCGTTTATTGTCAAACTGCGTAATTGTGTCATTTTATATGGGTGGAGCGATTTGGCCCGTTCACGAACTTGTCCTTACTTTTTTGTCAAAAACGACGTGTACACAATTTGAACTTTCTAGATCAACGCGTTCTCAAGCTAGAGAGGACACGGACGGACGGACGGACGGACATCCGGTTTTGATATTTTTGAGTGGTTATATGAACTTCTGTATCATTCATTTTTTTCACCGAGCCTTATTTCTTAGCGTTACAAACTTTGTGGCAAACTTATAATACTCTCAGATTTCATCTAGAGTATAAATTTTGTTTTACGTAAATATATTGAGGTGTAGTCTGGAATTTAAGCTCACAACCTTTGCACTGTAGACCAAAATGCACTTTTTTAACTCTACCTATTACTAACAATTGAGCAGGAGGCCAGAGGAATAAACAAGTCCTGGCAACAGCTTAAGGCCGATGCTCATGATCGCGCCTTGTGGAAGAGAGTTGTTTCTGTCCTATGCCCCTATAGGGGGTCTTAACAGGAATTTGATTGATTACTAACAAAACTAAAAAAAATCTAAAATGTGGTCTCACCATTACCTCGCCGCGATCTTTTTCTATTGTTACTGCAAAAAAGATATATAGCTATCGCCTGAATTATAGGTGAAAACTCCGTACCAAAAGTGTAGTTCTCGCGTTTTTTCAAAAACCACACCCGGAGTTGTGCTGATAACTTTTTTCCTAAATATAATTTTAAAAATTTGTTCAATGTCGATCCTAGTACACTTATCAAAGATTGTCATGATAAAAATAAATTTTCAATATATTGCGTAGTTTGTCAGAAATCGCCTTAAGAAAATACCTATTTTTGAACGAAATCGTCGTTTCGGTATACACGGGGCCTTAAAGTCGAATTACACACACTTGACTTAATGTTCTATTGGTGAATCCTCGACTTCATTATGCTTTTTTTATTAAATGGCGCTACACCCCGAATTGATGCGTTCGTCTTCTGACGTTCAGGTTTCTTTAACATATTTTCCTGGGTTGTCAGTCTTTCGCCCAAACCTATATGTAAAATTTTGTTTTACGTAAATATATTGAGGTATAGTCTGGAATTTAAGCTCACAACCTGTACACTGTAGACCAAAGAGCTATGCAGTATGTGATCATCATACAACTGCATATATCTCTGAAGAATAACCATTCAGACGGTAATAGAGCTTCCGATCCCAAAATCGCGGAAATAACTGAAAAATCTCGAAAATCCCGGGATTGAACTATGACCACGGTTTGGAAATTGGAGATCCTAGAGGATACTGGTAGGCTTTACTCCAACCCATCCATTGCCATGCAACATCAGAATTTAGCACAGCACAGTCTGCAGTGCTAGTGCACATCAACGTTTGTTTCTAGCAATCCCCATTGTTTTCGAGATTTTTTAAACATAATAATGTCCGACACAATTGGAGCATTGCCAATCATCGAACAAACTTTTTCGTGGTAAAGATTTTCGATTTCGATTTCGATTTTTTTCGAGTTATGCGAAAGGCTAACAATAATTCCGCAGTAACAAATAAAATGTTAAGGAACCTGAAGGTCAGGAGGCCAAGGTCCGATTTGGGTTGTAGTGCCATTGAAGTAGAAGAAGATTTTCGATTGTAATTATGTATCGTAATTATTGGAAAATAGCACTAACGTCTGAGCTTCTACTTGTGTAAAACGAATAATATGTTTGATATAAACCTTTCCTTTCTTCGATCTGAATCTCACCTGTTTCAACCCCTATATACGAGCATAAAAAAATCTTAATATCTCCTACCTTCCCGTTTACAAACTTAAATCTGCTTTGAACTTTTCCTTGTTAAAAATAATTGCTGGAAATTAATTCTTAAAATTAATTGCTGCTCAACGGAAGCGAATTTTTCGAGATGAGGTTTCTGTTGCAGATGTGAATTGAAATTTCTGTTTGTACAAACTGTGTTAAGACTGTTAATTGCATTCGGTGCTGCTGCTCCACAGCTACGTAAAATTTACACTATACATTCAAGGAGTAAAGGTAGATATATACGAGTAAATGTATATAGTCGTATACCTAGCTGTAGATTACGATAAAGTTGGTTAAAACTGGCAAGACATTCGTTCTATTTGGCGTGAAACAATAGCATAAATTCACATAAAAGATGGAACATTAAATATACACGCTGCAAAATTAACTTCTTAAAATTTATTCCCTACATATTATTGCATATTTAAAGCGATTAGTTTTGTTGAATGCAATTAATTAGCACTTGAAGTAAAATTTTAGAGAGAATTTTCGAAAATTGCAGATGGAAAATTTTCGTTGTTAACTAGTTTTATAAAATTAAAAGATCGAGATTAGTGTGCCAAGTGTCGGTATAATATATAAGCTAATCAGTTAAGTTAGTACAAGCTTATTTGTTTAGTTAGAGATTTGAACTTCAAACCAGATAAAGTTTAGAATAGTTCATTAATCCAACGAATTTATAAAATTTAGGCCTAAGCTAAGAGTAATAGTTTAGAGATCAGAAGTAAAAATATAATTCAAATATATATTTAATTTAAAAAACACAACATGACTACGATTAGGCGTAAAGCCCAATCGTGCGATACTCTAGATGAAAGAGAAATTTTTGATTCTAAAACATTTTTTAGGGCAAGTGGTGGAGGGGGTGACGGCATTGAACTAATTTTTTCACATCACGCTAGAGTTTCCATCAAAATGTTTTATACAACATTTAGGATTCAAAAATTTAATAGGTACTGAGAAAATCAGTGTATTGGATTTAGTGAAACTGTGCAGTTTGTCCGGGAGGTTGGAAGAAGGAGGGGCGAGTTCTTAATGACTTTTTCCGAAATAACTATAAACATAATGTTTTTGACATGTTTCAAATTGCAAATCAGTAGCATTCATACTTTTCAGAGAAATCAACTTTTTGTAAATTTTGAAATTGTGTCAGATTGTATGGGAGGGAACTAGAAGGAGCGAAACTAATCGTCTAATTTTTTTTTGGTCTTATTAATAATTCTAAATAAATATTTAGTGCACAATTTCAGCTCGATAAATTTTATACGTCCTGAACAAATTTGTTTATAGTTTTTCATGAAAAAGTGCAGTTTGTATGGGAGGTGGTGAAAGGAAGGAAAGGACTCAAATAAATTTTATAACTTAGATTGAAATCATTATAAAAGTAATATATTCCAAATTTCAGATCAATAGTATACTAGAACAAATCCGTTTATTGTCAAATTGCGAGATTGTATCATTTTGTATGGGTAAGGTAAAATGGCGAAATTGTGTCACAGGAGGAGGTAAAAGGGGTGGACCGATTTGGCCCGTTCACAAACTTGACTTTACTTTTTTGTCAAAAACGACCAAAGAAAAAACATCTGCCAACAACTCGAGCGCAACTTTATTATCCTTGGGACAAGTTGAGGATGCATGGGAAGTCAATATGGAGAATGGGGATGGAATGGGAGTTCAACGGTAGGAGAAATTGACAACATATTTATCACTAAACTGGGAGTGCGATCAATAGTTTTAGGTAATATCTTGAACTTTTATACATTTTCTAAAGTGAAATCACTAAGTTTTCACAATCTTAGTTTGATATTTCAATCGAAAATTTTGCTTCTTTGTGTTTTTTTTTCAATACACATAAAAAACCTTGTGCACGTTAGGGTACCACTTCGGGGCATGGCACTTTTGCTTAAAATTATTATTTTTTCTTTATGTACATCAAACGGATGTATGCTACCTGCAAAATTTGAACTTTGTGTCTCTTACCAGAGCCCTTAAAAAAATACTAAAAATTTTCGATATTTTGGACCGCTACTTCTCTCCCATTATACCCCCAACTTAAAAATTTTATCAAAACTATTGATGATTGAGCTCTGCAATCTAACAAAATTTGAATTTAATATCTGTGTTCAATTTTGAGATGTAACGGTTTGAAATTTTGAAAAGAGCACTTTTTTTAAATGCTCCCCATTTCCCCTCGCTACTATTTCGTCCAAATATTATATTTGTCCCATATTCCGCTAGTACAACCCAATATATATTTCGAATTTCATTTACATGACTTAAGTGAAAGTCGAGATTTTAATTTTCAAGTGCTTTTCATTGGATTCCCCTCGCCCTGACCATCTTCCTTACAAGTATTAACCTTCTTCTAAGTTGATGCTAATTATTTTCGAAGATTGAAAAAAAATCGACATAGAATTTATTTTTAGGCCTCTCACTTTTCAGACCTCATTGGATAAAAAAATTTAATTATTTTTAAAGTTCCCCCTCTACATATGTGTTGATTTTCAGCTTTCTAGCCATGGCTGATATATTCAAATTCGTAGCTTTCAGTTCGGGGAGAGCCATCTCCCTTTCAATCCACACACCCTCCGAAATTGAGATGCGCCAGAGATCAGCACCCATTTTCAAATCACCCAAAAATAAACTTTCCATCTACAAGGGTTTGGGAATCAATGTGCGCTGAGCGTTCATATGTGGCGTACGGCGTACAGTCCGACGGAGCACTTTTAGGATATTTTAGTCATAAAATGCGAAAAAATAAAATTTTAGGGTAGCAAATTGTTTTTTACCAAGTCCATCATAATATTTTATTATTAGCATAATAAAATAATTGGTTGCATTATAATCTTGCATATGAGTAGGTTATTATTTTTTGCGAGTATTGGTTTTCGATTAATGGATTTTAATATTGTAATGCTTTTCATTGATCTGGACGCGGCCAGTGAGATATAATGATGATACTCGTATATGAGGCTCTGAGAGCAACAGTGGCCTGGCCTCATGGGTATGATAGTTGGCCACTTTTGCTCTCATAGCTTTATATCATCTTATATCGTTTCTAAGTGGACTCCTCATATTAGTTTAATGCCTCCTTGCACACAATGTTTTGCTTATTGCTGGAATCAGAGGCTGAAATTATTAAATTCACTAAATGAATGATACATATATCTGTTGATCAAGATATTTCAATTAAGTTAGCCAATAATACGTTAATGTTCCATGAATTTCAATTTCCGTGCGCACGAAATCGTAAGTGCTCGATCGATACAGGGCGGGATCATTTTACAATGTTTTTCGGATCGAAGACCAAAGCCAACTTATCTGAAAACTGCGATTTTCATAGCACCACAGCGGCAAAAATCTCTGGTAAATGTAAGTTATTCAAAAATTCCATCATTATGCATCGAAGCATAAAGTTTATAAACAATTAGTGTAAAATTGTAGTAGATACTTGACTTATGTAAAATTTATTAACGGTGATTTTGAAGTCATGATATTTGAATTTTAGCAAACCCGTGCGCATTTTGGTTTTTTTTGCATTTTTGAGAATATGTTACGCTAGGGTCTGGTGTGGGAGGTGCTAAAAGGGGTTAGGAATTCAATTCATTTTTAATATGATAATCCCAATTATTACTAAGATGTCATATACGAAATTTTGGGTGAAAAAGTTTGACACATTCTAAGTAAATGGACAAAAAACATAACAGGACTACAATTGGGTGTAAAGCCCAATCATGCGATACTCTAGATGAAAGAAAATTTTTTTTTTTTAATTTTAAGAAACTTTGCATGAGAAGTGGTTGGAAGGGATGACGACATTGAACTAAGTTTTTCACATCATGCTAGAGTTGCTATCGAAACGTTTCATTGAAAATTTAAGCTTTAAAAATGAAATAGTTATTAATAAAATTAGTGTGTTGAATTTAGTGAAATTTTACATTTTCTACAAGAGGTGGTAGAGGGAGTGGGGAGTTCGTAACGGCTTTTTTCAAAAATAGCTATATACATCATTCAATTGGTATGTTAAGGGGAAGGGGTATAGCTAAATGTCTAATTTTGTACAAAATTTGAGCTTCCTAGCTCAACGGGTTCTCAAGCTAGAGAGCGAACAAACGGACGGATAGACGGACATCCAGTTTCGAAACTTTTAATGACAACATATATTTCTGCAGCCTTAGCGACTCTTTGCAAGCAGTATTTCTTGGCGTAACAAATTTTAGAGTAAACTTATAATACTTTAGATTTCATCTAGAGTATAAAAATCCAAAAATGATACATTTTGTATTTGCTCCGTTTTACTACAATCAAATTAGAACACTGCAATTTCATTTTAAAGCAAAAAATAATTTCCATATGGTAAAGTTGTTACATTTGTATGGGAGGTGGTACAAGGCGTGGAAGAATATTGATTATTCTTGTTAGTAATTCCAACAAAAATAATCAATATTCTTAAATTAACGAAACTTATTTTCACACTAAAAAGCTAACACCAATCGGTCGTACCACGATTTACGTAAATCGGGGTAGTTTAAATATTAAAATAAATCCAAAAGCAGATTACGCCTCCAAGCATACATATGTATATAAGCAAGACACTAATTTATAGCCATTTGTAAACAAATAGCAGACAGACACTACAATTATATTTATATGTGTAGATTACCCTATATTAGTAGCACATGACAAAAATGAGAGAATTGCTTATATCAGTAGCGGGTGGAAATGTGGGCCAATTCAAATTAGTCCACTTCAAAAAAATTTCAGACTGTTGTATCTCAAAAACCAAAACTGATAATAAATTGAAATTAAGTCAGATTGTTAAATTAAATGGCTTATTATTGTGGTAAATTTTTTAGGTTGGTGGGGGGATGTAAGTGAGGAACGTGTTGAACCAAAATCTTGGAAAGTTTGAGTATTTTTTTAGGGCTCCGGTAAAAGCTTCATGTACCTGTTTAATATAATACATAAAATAAAAATAACAATTTGGAATATAATTCTTATGCACTGGAGTGTGGCCTTAATTTGCACAAGATCCTTCATTTGTATTGAGGAAAAAAAAGAGAACGAAAAAAAAAAATATCACTGCAATATTAAGCAAGGAACTTGCAAATTTGCAAAATTTATTTAAAACATAACAGAATGATGATTGGGCGTAAAGCCCAAACATGCGATACTCTAGATAAAACGGGAAAGAATTTAATATACCGGAAAATAGGTATGTCATCTCAAATTCTTTCGAATAGTGATTAGTTGCTTCCATATGGGAGGTGGTAGGTTTATAATTTTTGTAAATTGCACCGAACGTGGCATGCAAAATGATTCGTGCTGAATTTAATGTTTGTAATTTTCATTATTTCCAAAGAAATTAGACATACTTTTCCTGAAATTGGAGCATTTGTATGGAAGGTGGTAGAGGAATTGGAGGGTTTTAGATGATTTTGAAACTGCTTATCAATATCCTTACCATCATGCTTTGTTTCAATTTCAAAGTCGATAGGTCTCATATATTCGAAGGAGAAATGCGTTTCTTGAATTTATAATACAGATATTTGCATGGGAGGGGTTAGAAGGAGTGAAGCGCAGCTGATATTTTTTTTGGTTTATTACAATTATCTAAGGACAAATTCTGGCAAAATTCTAAGTTTTTAACTTTTCTAGTTCAAGTGGAAATCGATATAATGCATTTGCCAAAATTATGCACTTGTATGGGAGGGGGTAGAAAGTGCATACGGATCAAATCAAAATTTTTCGTCGTCAATGATAATTCTATTACTAGACTTTCATAGCTTTGGTAGTTTTGAAGATTTTAATTAATTAGTTTAATTGAAATTTCAAAATTTCGTGAAATTTATATAGGACGGGTAGAAGGAGAAAAGTGAAGTTGAGAATATTTTCAACACAGATTGAAATTATAATAAAATTAATTGTGGCCAAAAAGGATATATTCAGCTTTGTTAGTTTCAATGAAAATCGAAAAAATTCATTTTTGAAAATTATGCATTTGTATGGGAAGGTGTAGAATTAGAGAAGGGAACACATCAATATTTCGTTATGTTAATGATTTTTACATGATTATACTTTGACCCAAATTTTAAGTTAATCTCTTAAATAGTTTGGAGGCAAAATCAATTTATTAAAATTTCGAAATTTCATGAAATGTGTATGGAATGGAATGGAATGGAATGTATGGAAGGGAGTAGAAGGAGTGCGGGCATGTAGTTCGTTCGCGAACTTAAAGTTTCTTTTTTACTAAAAATGAAACTAAACGAATTTCAACTCAAAGCGTTCGAGAGTTAGGTTGTAGACAAACGGACAGACAGACCGTCGGTCACTCGGAATCGAGGTTTTTGAGCGGCAACAAACATTTCTGTAGGTTTGGTGGCTCTGTGCGAGCATTATTTCTTAGCGCCATAAACGGTAAGGCAAACACAATATACTCTCAGATTTCATCTAGAGTATAAAAATGCACAGAATTTTAATATATTAACTGGTCGAATATGTTCACTACTTCTACGCCTTAATAAGTCCGTTTTACAAAAAGGATTCATAGTTTGGTTTACACATTTAGATTGAACTGCTTTGTATGCATAGGACATGAAACAAATTTTCTAGAAACTTGGAAATCCTTACACATGCTATCGTTTGTGAAAACATTTCGTTCGAAACCAGATTTCTGCCAATTTATCTGGACTAAATTTAGTAGTATTAACGTTGATACCAAAAATATGCATGGATAATTGTTTAATAATAATAAAATAATATAAAAGGATTGCTTAGCAGATTTTCTCACAATGCATTCCGAATCAAAGAAAAGATTTCCGGATTTTACACTTCTCTGCTATATTAATCGTCGCGTTTCGAATTCTGCTAAGACCAATTTAGTTCACTTCGATAGAAATCTTAGCAAAAACCGAAAAATCACGATAAATAAAGCAGAATATTGTGGAATTCGGATGCCTTTCATATAATTCGAAACGCATTGACTAAATCATAAATTTGTTTAATATTTATGAGCTATTAGCCATGCATATTATTGCTGAGAGGTACAATATAAGTAGTACAAAGTTTAGTCCAAATAAATTGGCAAAACCAGATGTTGGTCGAATTTTTTCTCATTCGATAGCATTGTAATTAAAATTACCCTGGGAAATGATTTTTCAAAATAATTATTTTTTATTAATTAATTTATTAATAGGCTTAGCCTAGTAAGTAGCGTGTTGGTCTTGTAATGCGAAGGTCGGGAGTTCAAATGCCGGTTGGTGCAATATATAATTCCAGCAGTTTGCCTGCTTGGATATACCTTGGTCACCTCATTCTACGAAAATGAAAAAATTCGTAGAAAGAGGGTTGTGCAAAGGGCTAACAACCCTTCCATAATAAGTAATGAAAAAATGTTAAGGACCCTGAATATCAGGAGGCCTAGGTCCGATTTGGGCTGTAGCGCCATAGTAGAAGAAGTAGAAGCAGGTAGCGACAGCTTGTGCAGAGGTTGCGAGGAAGACGAAGAATCTATCGAACATTATCTTTGTCACTGTCCGCAAATCTCCAACAGTCGTCTCCTTTGTGTAGGCTCTCGATTCTTCTCAGAACTAGACGACCTCAGAGGCGTCCAACATTCGAGCCTATTAAGGTTCGCAAACCGAACCAAGTGGTTAGAACAAGAGGAGTGACTTCCAACTTATAACAATAAGGGGAGTACAATGGGCCCAACTAGATGGCCTCAGTGCTTGTGGTTCCACCCTCCTACAACCTAAACCTAAACCTAGAAGAAGGTAGGACTGTCCTTGATTGTTATCCCAAAAATTAGCGCGGTCTGTTAATCATTTTGTTTACAGCAGCACAGGAATTTGATTGATAAACAAAATTTCATATGCAGAATTGCTGCGAATGTTAGAAAAGACTTACGGTGATTCAGTAATATCAAAAAACACGAGCCTACAAGTGGTACAATGCCTTTAAGGACGTTCGAGAGATCGTTGCCTCGTTCTGGACGACCTCCGACCTTTGCAACTGACAAAACATTCAAAAAGTGAAGGAAATGGTGTTCGAAAATCAACATGCCAGTGTTAGGGAGATAGCAGGAAAGCTCGATTTCTCTTGCTAGTCCGTTAATTCGAATTTTGAGATTACTTTGGCCATGAAACGCGTCCTTGCTCGATTCGTTCCGATAAAGATAAATTTTCTCCAAAAAAGTACCGTGAACAGGTCTCTTTGGACATCCTTGATCGTGATCCCACTTTCATGGAGCGAATCATAACTGACGATGAGACATAGGTCGGCGAGTTTAATGTGCAAACCAGTCAACAATCATCGCAATAGAGGAAAAAAAAGGACATAAGACAAAAATCGCCGAAAGAGCTGATGGCCATACCAAAAAGTGCTTATGCAAAGTATTTCGAGGACTATAAAAACCGCTGGCATATGTTTGTTGCATCTAATGGGGATTGTTTTGAAGGCGAAAAAATAAATATTGACAGTTAATTAAATATTTTGCGTTTTATTTACAAATTTCTGGTACTTTATTGCCTTAAGTAAGTTTATGCAAATTTCTAGAAAATCTATCACGGCTTGTGCATATAAAGCAGTTCAATCAAAATGTATAAACAATACCAAGAATCGTTTTTGTATTATCGTCTCCATTAGGAAAGATTATTCAAACAGATCATGAACATAAATAAAGACAAATCGTGATAGCTCACACAAAATATCTGATGACGTGACACAATCGGGACAAATTAAGTTTACCACCTGTTCCACAATCACATATACAGAATTCGATCAGATTTCGGAAGAAGGAGTTTCTTGTGATTCACAAACTACTTGTCATGTTCCTTCTAAACAGTATAATCGGCATGTTCTGATCCTTGAGACTTTGGTGTTTAGTCCCATGCATCGTTCGTTTACTTCTTCTCATCAGCGTACACATATCACATAATACACGTTACTATGACACGAGTGAGCATCGTATGTGCGGCATCTCGAAACACGGATCACACGGATTCCTGGGATGATAGTTACATAGAGCAAAAAAAAATGGAAAGAACGACGTGCCTTAGCAAAAATACTTCTTACGAAATCCTTTCGTGACCCAGAAATCCAACGTTTTGTCTGCGTAGTCACGTAGTACGTGCCGCATATGTAGCTCATATGTGAAGTCCTTCGACACACTTGGGTGTAAGCAATGTGTAAGGAATGCCCGAATTAATTTCAAGACACTGTTCCATACAAATTTCGAGTCGTTATCGCCAAAAATCAGGACGAAGAGTAATTTCAAGGAGATTCCCAGATAGCAGGATCCCACCCATTCATATATCGAAATGGCGACAATTTAATGAGCTCACGAACGAGAATCCTATCACAAGAAATTGCACTCAAGCATCCTATGCGAGACTTAATAGGACTCTTGGAATTTTATGATCATCGACAGCTTTGATTACACGGCGACACGAAGTTTTTTCCTTTCTATATTTACGACAAAGACATCCTTCTTCTCTGGAAAATCCGCTGCATTCCTAATACTTCTCAAAACAAGGACTATATAGAGTAAAATTGAAAAATTTTCTAACCTGAAATCCATCGTATGTCCACGAACCGAATTTCATTTCGCATCGTTGATCGTCGAACGGGAACCATGTGATGTCGATTTTACATGTCGATTTGAAAATTCCGGGAGGAACGTAGAGGCAGGACCCGTTGTTTCTGACGACGACATTTGTAGGGTACGTTCCATCGAAGCCTTCGTCAGCGCTGCAAGAGACAAAAAACAGCAGAGAAAAATTTTATGAGAGAAAGATTTATGTTTTGTACATTCGAGAGGAGAGAGGAGAGAGGGAACAGGAATGAAAATGATCTATGACTATCGGAAAAGCGAACAAGCTGGAAATTGTTGCTACTCTAGTCTCTAAATAGCAGAACCATTTTCCCTTAGTATTTCGGATTTTGCTGACCGGCGTATTTGTATAATGAAAGCAGCTTCACTTTGCTGGGTGCTTTGATATTTTCGGTTGTCGCAAATATTTAGGATAAAATGATAAGGGTGGAAGATTTTTGTGGCAATTTTAGCGCTCGTTACTGCCAGATGGATCCAGATAACCAGAAAAATTTATCCCTTTTCTGATATTGGATACGACGACGACTACGCGGAAATTTAGAGCTATAGTGTTCATCAATTATTTTGTCGAGAGATCTGGTTGCCTGATTTATTAGAGACAAGATGTGAATGATTGCTTAGGCGACTTTCCAGATGTACTTGTTTTTTTTTTTTTTTTGTTTATTTGAGTTTTATGAATATTCAACGTGATGAGATACACATTAAAGCATGTGGCAATCTAGATATTAATATAGGGTACGCATAGTGAGCTCATCTGCACACTCATTAAAAATAGATTTGTCAGAAGGGATAGCTTAAAATATGCCAATTTGAATTATTTATAGAAAGTTTTATATAAAAGATAACAATGAAATAATAAAATACCTTTACCAATTGGGGTCATATCTTGAATCAGGCTAGTGATGCAACGAATACCGAATGCGAATATTTATAGATGCATAAAATATGAATTAAAAAAATATGCTCTGAATTTTTGTATAATTTTTATACTCTAGATGAAAGTATTATAAGTTTGCGGCAATTTTGTAACGCCGAGAAATAAGGATCGGAGAAAAAACTGAATGATACAGGATTTCATACAATCACTCAAAAATCTCAAAACCGTATGTCCGTCCGTTCCTCTCTAGCTTGAGAACGCATTGATCTAGAAATCTTCAATTTTGTACACGTCGTTTCTTACATAAAAAAGTAAGGACAAGTTCGTGAATGGGCCACATCGCCCCACTCTTTCCTGTAAGCCAGGTATGTCCTAATCTGATACGCGTAATTTTGGTGGCTAACCTTCGTGGTAATGCGGTATTGAAGATGGGTGCATGGTGGGAGTGCCAAATCGTCTTTAAAAACGTTGTGCATCTTTCTGTTTATTAGGAGGTCAATTTGTGCAAGGATATAGTTTTCAGAAGGTGGGGTATAGACTGGCAAAAGAGGGTTTGAGTTTTGCAGAGCAAGAGATTTCGCTATTTTGTCAGCTTCCTCGTTACCTTTTATGCCGACATGTCCAGGTATCCAGTAAATCTTGATATGTCGTGCAGCGGCTAGAGTTTGTCTTAAAGCCATTGGCATGTATTTTTTATTGCAGTGATTTAAAATTGCTGCGACTGAAGATTTAGAATCAGTAAAGATAATGCAGGGTTCAAGAGATTGCGATAAGATATTTACCGCCCTCATAATCGCAAATGTTTCTGCTGATTGAATATCAGTTGCTGAGTCCAAATATCTTGATTCTAGAGTGGTGGGGCTATTGGTTAATTCAACGATAGCATATGCTACCGCAGTAGTTGTTTTGGACGCATCTGTGTAGATGTGTCTGAAGCTCGGAAAGGAGGCTAGAAGTTCTCGAAATGACATTCAATACTGGCTGGTTGCGTTTTTGAGAAGTTTGTCTAAGGCTTGAATGCTGAAATCATATGTTGGTGGAGCCCAGCACGTTCTTGTTAGGGCGAATACCCATACAACTGGTATATTATGAGTTTTGTATTTGGTTAACGCTTTCTGGAGGCATGAGGGTATTCTTGGGGTGGAGCGCAATGGAAGGAGCATCGAAAGGGAGTCGTGCTATGTGTTGTAAAGATTACAAATAATTTTAGCTACAAATTCCAGCTGCTTTCTTTCAATGTACAATGTGAGGGGAAGTGTACCGCTTTCAACTCTTAAAGCTGGTGTTGAGCGAAAAGCGCCTAATGTGGTTCGGCAAATGGCGTTCCATGATGTTTGAAGCTTTGATAAATCTGTTTGACATGCAGTTCCATATAGTGTAATGCCATAATTCAGTGTACCTTCAGTGATGGTTTTCGCGATTTTGGAGCAGGCTTCCATAGAATGGCCAGCGATGCACTTTTGCAATTGATTTATTTTTATTAGTTTTTTATTGTGTAGTAGTTCCGCCTTTGCTGTAGGAAGTAAAGCCCCCGTGCTGTTACACCATGATGTTGCGATGTTTAAGCCATTGGATAGTGCGGATGTGACTGTATTCCTATTACCTCATGAGTAGAGTAAAATATTGTCGACATATATAAGATGGGAACAGTTTGGGATGGATGTAAGGGTTTCGGAGAGTGAGTGGATATATGTATTAAAAAGTAGAGTAGACAGGGACGAGCCCTGTGGAATTCCATTATCAAGTGGAAAAGGGATTGAATTGAAGCCATTGACACTTGCAACTATAGTTCGATTTATCATGAAGTTTAGAATTAGCTGTATGAAGTTTCGATCTAAGCACCAATTCGAAAGTTACTTTCCTATTATGTGTTTTCCTACTCGATCAAAGGCTTTTTTCTAGATCAAGGCTTAATATGCCAGAATGTTGTCTTGCGGAAAAGCTTTAGCCATGTCAGCTTCCAATTGGTGAAGAAGACATATTGTACTTCTACCGTTTCTGAAACCATGTTGCTCCGGGCTTAGATTTTCTTCGATAACCTGTCTCAAACCCAAAATCTTCTCCAGTAGTTTTGAGAGGCAAGATATGAGGGAAATTGGTCTGAAATTGCTGGTAGTGCTCTGTGGTTGGTTCGTTTTTGGAAGGGGAATTAGTTTGGCTTTTTTCCATTCATGTGGATATGTTGCGGTTGTTATAATTGAGTTGTATAGGTCTTTGAATCTCTCTCTAAACAATATGGGACAATTTTTAACCATACTGTAGGAAATATTATCCTGTCCTGGTGTATTTCCCTTCAGCGTGCTTAATGCTGCGTCAAGCTCGTCAACGGATATGGGGTATGATAAATTGTATTTTGAGCTGACAGTTGAGTTTGTAGGAAGAGAAAAAGACCTCTTATTTTGAGCATGAGCTGTGTTGAAGTTGGTATCAGAGGAATAATGTGACCATGTTTTTGAAAACTCACCGGCAATTTCCTTAGAGCAAGTCAAGTTTCCATTTACAGTTGAGAGGTTCGCTATTGTGTTGTGACTTGAATTACCAGATAACACTCTTACCTTCTGCCAAGCTTCTTCAATTTGCCACTTTTGATTTGAACACTAATTCGGGAAAAAAGTATCACAAAAACAATGGGAAACGAAAAAAAAACCGAGATTAGGTCACTTATTAAGCGAGCTGGCTAACGGGTCTCCACTAAAACGAACTAGCGATAAACTACAAGTGACTGCTCACGACGTGGTCTAGACTGAGACTGCACTAAATATTTATATAGAATTATCAGTAATAACAAAAAAAACATAACAGGAGTACGATTGGGCATAAAGCCCAATCGTGCGATACTCTAGATGAAAGAGAAATTTTTGTATCTTAAGAAATTTTGTAGGAGTGTTAGAGGGGGTGACGACATTGAACTAATTTTTTCACATGGCGGTAAGGTTGCTATCAAAATGTTTTATACAAAATTTAGGATTTAAAAATTTAATTGGTACTGAGAAAATTAGTGTATTGGATGTAGTGAAGTAGTGCAGTTTGTATGGGAGGTGATAGAAGGAGGGGCGAGTTTTTAATGACTTATCAGAAATAACTATAAATATCATGCTTTTGACATGTCTTAAATTGCAGATCAGTAGTATTCATCGAAAATCGACTTTTTATAAAGTTGTGAAATTGTGTCATTTTGTATGGGAGGGGGTAGAAGGGGTAAAGTTAATCGCCTAATTTTTTTTTGGTTTTACTAATAATTCTAAATAAATATTTAGTGCATAATTTCAGCTCGGTCAATTTTATACGCACTGAATAAATTGGCTTAGAGCATTTCATGAAAAAGTGCAGTTTGTATGGGAGGTGGTGGAAGGAAGGGGAGGACTCAAATAACTTTTGTACAGTAGATTTAGACCATCATAAAAGTAATATATTCCAAATTTGAGATCAATAGCATTTATATTTATATATAAGCTAGACAGCACACAGACGGACGAACATCCGGTTTTAAGATTTTTGAGCGACAACAAATATTTATGTATCCTTGGCGCCTCTGTGCGAGCATTATTTCTTGCCGTTACAAACTTTTGAGCAAACTTATAATACTCTCAGATTTTATCTATCGTATAAATATGGCAAAAAATCACAGCATTTGCCAATTGAGAGGTACCATATTAACACAAATTTTATTCCCAAAAATCGAAAAAAATCGCTTGTGAAGTGACGTATGTTGTTTTATTGTTCAAGGATCATTGTATTCAGGAATTGTTTTTTCTTTTTGTTGCATGGCATTATTTCTATGTTAGTACCAGCTTCAGAACTTTTTGTATTAATTAATGTTAATTGTGAAATCGTTTCAAATGTCTTCACGTCTAAATTCTGAACAATTAATTATGGTTCGTTCAATTTCGATTGATTAATTTTCAATTTGACCTTCATAAAGGTATTCCATCTGAGATAAGGATGGGGACGGTAGAATCTCAATATTCGTATTCATTGCATCACTCATTCAGACTAACAATCAACTTTTAATTTGAAAGTTTTCAAACAACATTAGTTCTGGCTATTAGTTGAATTCTTCATCAGAGCATCCATTCTTATAGTTCCCAACTATAAATTAAATTTGCACCGCTCACTCTACAGATTGTATCTACAACATAAACAAGAACATCTCCCAAATTATCGAATTAAAAGTTATTGAATAGTATTCAAATGAAACGAAACGAATAATTTATTGAAAAATTTGCGCGGAGATTCCTTCGAATCTCGTAAAACTCTTCCTGGCTTAAAAGCTTTCGATATGCCATCGACGATATTTCTGGCCTTCCTAACGATGTTTTTCGTTTCGGCTAAATTTCGTATTGAAAATTCGATTACATTTTATATTCTGCCATTACATTTACGGTCGTCGCTACACGATAATAAGAAGTCTTCGGGAAAAAAAGTCTTTTGTTGTTCTTTTTCATTTAATTGAACGGCACATTAGTTCTACTTAAGCCATCTCGTGCATGTTGAAATGTTCACGAAAAGATATCCTTTGGAAATTTCTGCTAAATACCATCATGAAAAGTTGTCCGTTTCGTTGGGCGTAAGCAATAGAGGTATATCAAAAAGTAATTTGGTCGGACTAAGAGTCCTCTTTTGTTGTATCATATTTCGCTCATACAGTTCCAGGTTGTGGGAATCCTTTTCGGAGCTCTTTAACTAGGCTAATTGCTGAATTGATGAAATAATTCAAGTTGTGGACAGATGTAATTTGGTGAAGAGCTTCTGTTCCATTTGCAAAGGAATTAGAAGTCTGGAAGCCCATTTTCTCGCAATTTTCGAAGAAGGCAGAAGTAGCCCTGGCATTTTGCTTCTTTCTCACTCTCCTTTTCGCTCTTCTTTTCGTCCTGGACCCCTGTCTATGATGGGATTTGTTGTTGAAGTCTTTTTCCGGGCGGAACCTTGACATTTTTTTTTTCTCTGCTACCGCTTCACGCTTTCTAGCTAGCCAACTTAATGACGTCCTTTTGTAGATGTCTGCTGGTAAAAAAATTGTCTTGCTTCTACATTGTTTCAGATTGAATTTCTCATTTAAATTGCAAAAGTCGTCTAAAATTGAGTCGAGGTGTTTACAGTATCTACAGTGAATTGTTAGCAGTATCTAGGACGTTCCTGTTTTTATTTCGAAAATTAAGGGACTGTATGTAAGTGGAATGTATTGCACTATATGCAATATTTATGTAAATAGGTTTGGAATGGTGCAATCTAGGAAAGCGCATTTGTGTGTGAAAACTCATTAACTTATGAGTAGTTGAATTTAATTTTATTCGAATAGTGTAGCCTAGTTTTGTATGCGCTTGATATTCCGAAGTAGAGTAGATTAATGTCGTGAAAATGATGTCAAACTAAGTAGAGAAGATTGTATGCATTAACTTAGAAGCAGTGTACACATATTTTGGACAATTTATGATTTTATTAACAAATGGAATTTAAACTTGCAAAAAAAGAAGCATTACGCCGAATAATAATTGTGATATGTTTCTGCTGTGCAATAGGATGGTTGGGGCTGCAGTATACTACTCCAGAATACCATATCGGAAAACAGACTCAAAGCAAAATAAATTTTTATAATAGTCTGTAGAGCAACTATTGGTAGTACTAGTTTATTTGTAACTTGAGGTTTGACCGATTCTTTGTCACAAGCCAGAGTAGAAAATGATCTGAATTCTAGCTTTAGAACTGACTACGAACTAAAACAAGGTGACGGCCTGGCACCAATAGATTTCATTTTACTCTCAAATATGTTGTTCGGTAACTTCCCTTTAACTATTATAATTCGTTACTACCAATAATTAAAACCAAAAACGTGCACAGCAAAAAGTATATAAAAGGCTTATAAAATCTGTGGTAAGCTGCGGCAACGTAACGTGAACATGAACTCAGGCATCCGAAAAATTTCTTAACGCCTTTGAAAGAAAGGTCCTCAGAAGAATCGTCGGACCCATGAGGGAAAACTCGATCTGTAAAATCTTAATCTCGCAGTTTAGATAAATACTCTTACTATGTGCGTTTCATATTGTTATATATCTGGCAACCACGCAATATTGATCTTCCCGACAGTGCCAGAACTATGTAGAACAGTTCCCCAATATGTAAAAAGCTATAACCCAAACATCTAGAACATTCTAGTTGGGACACACACCCACCGGACGAATACACCCTACAGAACCGCATACTCCAAAATGTAGAATCTAGAATAGTCGAGACATACACCCGAAAACATCCACGACAGAAGCTTCTAGAACAGGGGGAAATGGTATAAAGTGCCATCTAGAATCATCTAGAATAGTCGAGACATACACCCGAAAACATCCACGACAGAAGCTTCTAGAACAGGGAGAAATAGTATAAAACCACGGTAGCTGTCAGCGAGCAGTCAGTCATTTTAATGATCGAGACGCGAACCGGTGCAAGAAAGCGATAGTAAAACACGCGACGGTGTTGTCATAAAGGCGAAGCGATCGGGAAATTATATAAAAGTGCGAATAAATAAATTATCTCTTATTTTTAAACGAATTGTGTTTTTCTTGAAATCCCGGCGAACCCCTAGCTCACAATAATATAATGCAACAACCCCGCGCTATGATTCACGTGAACAAGATAAATGACCAGGAATACCAACAATAACTTCAAATTAATATTTCTTAAACTAATAATCGTATACTTCCAAGAAGTTTTATATCCTATCCAAAGAATTCAAATAACTCCTGATTTGCAAACAATTTTGCCATATCGACCGTCAGCAGTTCGTGTCAGATAATTTCCATAATATTTTTACTCCACCGAAAAACTTACGAGCAGCGTAAATTTTTATGGTGAGAAAATGTGAACGGCTGTCAAAGACCTGTTTGTCGCAAATAAAGTGTTAGCTTCTATGGCATTGACTTGGAAAAACTTTTTCAACCCTTAAAGAATGTGTGCCGACTTACAAGATATGGCTATATTGATATGTAAATATGTCTTGATTGAAAGGGGATAGCTGTACGTAAAGGATTCATTTTTCATTTATTTGGTAAAATAAAATACGTTATTTGCTTTCGCAGTTATGGAAAATTGTTCATCCTTAGTTATTGTTTACACGATGAACTCTTAGAGTAGACTGTGCTTTCTCTAACGTTTGTAGCGCTAAGAAATAAGACTCGCATAGAGTTAGAAAGATTCTTTGTTGTTGGTTAAAAACGAATTTGAGTTGCCGTCTGTCTGTGAGCCTGTTTGTCTGTTTACACAATAACTCCTCACTACTTTTATCCTCTACTATAAATTCAAACAAAATTTTCGAAATGTTTAGAAATATATTTATCTCGGAAGGTATCACTTGAAAAATTTATCAAACTATACTGATGTGACAAACACGAAAAATTTTGCTCCGATCCTCTCACTACTGCTACTCCGCACAATTTCCGCAATTACATTATGTAAATTTTTTTGGAATATCTTTCATAATAATTATAATAAAAATCCTTAGATATACTAACTTTACTACACTCTTTCTACTACCATCTATCATAAAAATTTCTTACATACAATTTAAAGAAAATCAGATGATAGTAATATTTGTTTTGATTGAAGAAGACTTCATTTAGCTATAAAAGACAGAAACCAAAACGTACCAACTTGAATCTTTATCAGTCAATCCTTGAGTACGAAGTAGGTAGTGTAGAAGAATCTATAAGCAGCCTATACTGCTTTGATCAAATAGCTAATAAGCTCGTTGACAAAGTTATAAATGCCTACGAACAAAGTTGTCCCGTTCTATAGAAGAAAAATTCGAAACAAACAACTTGGTGGAACGAGGAACTAACGACAAAACACGCAAGGAAACTAGGAAATTGTTGATTAGAGAAAACAACTTTGGTATTTTGGATGAATACAATCCCTTACTGAATATATAAAACAATAAACTTTTAAAGAATTAAAAAAAAGAAACAGTCATAGAGAAGATTTTGTGAGGAGATAGATATCCTTCTAGCAGTCTCATTCCAGCAAGTTTTAGGACTCTTAGAGAGACCAGATAGGTCCTTAATTAATAGTGGTATGGAATGGCTTGAAGTATTATTTTCAACGCAGGCTGCATTGTGGGTAAAATCTTCACTACGGAAAATATCAGATAGGCGATTAACTCTTTCATGCCCCACAAATCAGCCAGAGTAGAGGGGTTAGAGATCTTAATGCTAACACTGACAAGGATCTTTAACGCCCGTTTTATAATAGGATGTATCCCAACAATTTGGAGGAAAGCAAGGGAAGTCTTTGAGCCAAGTCCTTGCTTGAATCATATAAGCCTTGCCTCCTTTTTCATATAGTCGATAGGGAAATTAGTGTACCTTCACAGAAGAACAGAGCCTAACAAGGTCTGTATTAATAGGAATCAACATACATATGTACTTACCAGAAAGACGAATAAATAGCATTAGCTCTTCACATTCTAGTAAGACTAATTGAAAAGACTTAATTGCCTTTTGCGCATTCCTAGATATAGACGGAACATTCGACAAAACTCCTCATGTGCCCATAAAAGCAGTAGCTAGGAAGAAGGGGTAAAAATCGGCCACAATAAATGGACACACGCCATGCTAAAGAACCGAATGATAACCACAGATCTAGGTGACACCAGATTGACTACATACACTTATATGGGCTGTCCGCAAGGAGTAGCACTATCTCCACTTCTGTGGGCAGTTGTAGTCAATGAGCTTCTGGACCATCTAACTGAAAAAGGCACGAGGTAATGAGATATGCCAATGACTTCGTCATTATTATTAGATGTAAAAATGACTAAGCTATATCAGAAAGGCTACAATCTGCCTTAGAGATGATAATAAACTGGTGTCAGTCTAATAACTTGAACATAAATCCAAGTAAGACAGAGATAGTACTATATACGAATAGAAGGAAAATCTACATAAAACCTCTCTAAATGGAATATTAACAGCCGTCTCGATTGGGATCAAATATCTAGGTGTTATATTTGACAATAAACTTAACTGGAACAAATATTTATATAAAATGCCAAAACATTAAAGACGTTTTGGGACTGCAAGCGCTTGTTTGGCAGAACATGGGGACTACATCCCTGGATATATAGGGATAGCTGGAAATGAAGTGGTACCTTGCTAAGAACGGCCATACTGCTGCGTAAAACCAAGAAAACATTCAAATCTTATACGAGTATAGGGTGTGCCATCTAGTAGTTTCATTGGTTATTTCAACACTGACAGCTTTTCTCTGCTCGAAATATTGTCAGGAAGTTAGTATTCTACCACCTGCGAAATGAATCGTTTAACGCTTAATCAAGGTTGGGAAATATTGAAAATATATTTCCAATGTAAGTGCTCGAAAAATCATTTTTTCTGAAGAGGCGCATTTTCATCTCGGCGGCCCTGTAAATAAGCACCTGAGGCTCGGAAAATCCGCACATGTTCGTCGAGAAGCCAATCCATCCTCACAGAGTAAGAATTTGGGCCGGACTGAGGAGTTTTTCGAAAATGCTGCTGAAAACGCCGTTTTGGAGAACGGAGAGCATTACAGAAACACGATAACCGACTTTTTATGACCAGAAGTTGAGGACATGAACTTGGACAGCCTTTAGTTTCAACAGGATGCCATTCGAATTGCCCATCAAACAATCTTGTAATCAGCCGTCTTGACGATATCTACTAGCTGGCTTGGAGCAGCGAGTTGACGCCGTTGGACTTCTTTTTGTGGTGTGCCGTGATAGATCGATGCTATGCGGACAATTCAGGTCATTAAGTTGAATATTCACATAGAGGCCGAAACCATCAACAACGTCTTCGGAAATTGGGCTGATAATATGCGCTACTGCGAAATCAGCCGAAGCAGCCACATGGCTGATATTGTATTTGATAAATAATGGAAAAAGGAACTTTGGAAAATATTCATCAGTGTTCATTTCATTGGATTTTTTATAAGAAATTCGTATCGGGTTGTTCAATAAGGACATAACAAAACTTTTGCAGAGCCCAATCAAAAGATCAAATGGCTTCAGTATTTCATCTTATAAGGGTGTAGGGCAAGATTTTTATGCTAAATTCGCCACAATGTGAACTGAAAGATTCCCAATTCAATGATTTGGATCATTTTAAACTGAAGCAATTACGGCTGCGATATTTCTGGTACTTCGGTTGGTGTGTTATCTCACTGGCACAGGAACATTCAATAGTGAATATGTTGACTTCAATTTATTCACTATACCACGCACTGTATGCCTGGTGGACCGATTACTATGACGAAAAATGGAAGTAAGGGCACTTAAAATTGCGATCACCGACTCACAAGTATTTTTTAATAATTTCCAAACGTTACTCGTTCGTGAAATTCATCTTGATAAAAATGCAAAACTTGACTGTAGTTTCGACATTGACAAATCAAAAATACGTATAAGGGTGCGATTTTATTAAAATACAAAATTGTTATGTCCCTATTAAAAATCCCAATATTTGACTTACCCTATTCCTAGAAAGTGGATTAAACAAGAGCATAGAATTTACTGAAACAGGCTCCCAGATGTATCCAGTTCCAAAAAATTAATACTATCACTGAAAATCAAAGTGGTGGAAATCCTAAAATTAAGCAAAAGTGATATCAAAGCTCCGATCGGATTCATGACAGCTGCCAGTTTAGTAAAACACCATCTTTAAAATATGGGTTTAACTAAAACCGACATCTACTGCCTCTATTTAAACGATTCAGAAACGACACAAAATATCCTAGTGCACAGCGAAGTAGTAGCAAGAAAAAGACTAAACAATTCCCTGGCATAAAGCCCAATCGTGCGATACTCTAGATGAAAGAGAAATATTTGTAGAGGAAGTGGTAAAGGGGGTAACTCCATTGAACTAATTTTTTTACATGACGTTAAGGTTGCTATCAAAATGTTTTATGCAAAATTTAGGGTTTAAAAATTTAATAGGTACTGAGAAAATTAGTATATTGGATGTAGTGAAGTAGGGCAGTTTGTATGGGAGGTGATAGAAAGAGGGGAGAGTTTTGAATGACTTTTCAGAAATAACTCTAAACATCATGCGTTTTACATGTTTTAAATTGCAGATCAGTAGCATTTACACTTTTCAAGAAAATCGGCTTTTTAGAAAGTTGTGAAATTGTGTCATTTTGTATGGGAGGGGGTAGAAGGGGTAAAGCTAATCGTCTAAATTTTTTTCGGTTTTACTAATAATTCTAAATATATATTTAGTGCACAATTTCAGCTCGATCAATTTTATACGCACTGAGTAAATTGGCTTATAGCATTTCATGAAAAAGTGCAGTTTGTGTGGGAGGTGGTGGAAGGAAGGGGAGGACTCAAATAACTTTTGTACAGCAGATTTGTATCATCATAAAAGTAATATATTCCAAATTTCAGATAAATAGCGGTTACATTTTTTGAGCAAATCCGTTTATTGTGAAATTACGAAATTGTGTCATTTTGTATGGGAGGGGGTAGAAGGCGTACAGCTAATCGTCTCATTTTTTTTAATCTTTCTAAAAATTTTAAATAATTATTTTGTGCACAATTTCAGCTCGATAACTATTATACGCACTGAGTAAATTGGTTAAGAGCATTTCATGAAAAAGTGCAGTTTGTATGGGAGGTGGTGGAAGGAGGGGGAATACACAAATTTGTTTTATAAGGTAGATTGGAATCATCATAAAAGTATTACATTCCAAATTTCAGATCAATGTCATTTGTACTTTTCGAGCAAATCCGTTTATTGTCAGATTGCGAAATTGTGTCATTTTGTATGGGAGGGGGTAGAAGGGGTGGAGCGATTTGGCTCGTTCACGAACTTGACCTTACTTTTTTGTTAAAAACGACGTATACAAAATTTGAACTTTCTAGCTCAACGCGTTCTCAAGCTAGAGAGGACACGGACGGACAGACGGACAGACAGACAGACGGACAGACGGACAGACAGACAGACAGACGGACGGACGGACGGACGGACATCCGGTTTTGAGATTTTTGAGTGATTATATGAACTTCTGTATCATTCATTTTTTTCTCCGAGCCTTATTTCTTGGCGTTACAAACTTTGTGGCAAACTTATAATACTCTCAGATTTCATCTAGAGTATAAACATAACAGAATTATGATTGGGCTTAAAGCCCAATCATATGATACTCTAGATGAAATGGAAATGACTTAATTACAACGGGAAATATTTCATCTCAAATTCTTTCGAATAGCGAATAGAGACTTTTGCATGGGAGGTGCTAGAAGTAGAAGAAGAGGTTTGTATTTTTCATATATGACACCGAACATGGCATGCAAAATGGTTTGTGCTGAATTTAAAGTTTTTAGTTTTCATTATTTTTAAAGAAATTTGTCACAGTTTTCCTGAAATTGGGGCATTTGTATGGGAGGTGGCAGAGGAAGGGGATCGGTTAAGATGATTTTGAAACTGCTTATCATCATCCTTATCACCATGCTTTGATTCAATTTCAAAGTCGATAGCTCTCATATACTTGAAGGAGAAATGCTTTTCTTGAATTTATAATACAGATATTTGCATGGGAGGTGGTAGAAGGAGTGAAGCGGAGCTGATAATTTTTTCTAACACTTATTTCAATTATTAAGAAACAAATTCTGGTAAAATTTGAAGTTTGTAATTTTTCTAGTTTTAATGGAAATCGATTAAATGCATTTAACAAATATTATGCATTTGTATGTGATGGGTAGAAGGAGTGTACGGATCAAAACAAATTTCTTTCGCATTATTAATATTTGTATTTGATATACAAAATATCAAGTTGATAGCTTTAACAGTTTCGAAGAAAATTAATTTAATTCAAATTTCAAAATTTCGTGAAATTTGTATGGGAGGGGGTAGAAGGAGTGAGGTGAAGTTGATAATTATTTTTAAAATAAATTGCAATTATAATAGAATTAATTCTGACAAAATTTCGTCTTTTCAGCTTTACTAGTTTCAATGAAAATCGAAAATATTGTTATAAATCTGACAACCTCGACGTCCCCAGCAACACCGCGAAAAGTCTATCAACATTTGAAACGCTATACACATGTTTCCAGACACTTCTACCGAGCTCCACAATGTAGGCAATCATTCTAGACACACACACACAACGACACCTGTCTGGGAGACTTAGTATAAATAGCCGCCAACTTTCAAACAACGAGTTAGTGAGATTTTGGCGACACCTATCGGTGAATCAGAGACATCTGAACGCGACGGTAGTAAAAGCGATAGAAAGCGAAATATCGGTAGTGCGTTTTAAGGCGAATTAAGTTAAAGTGAGAATTGTGTATAAAGTGCAATAAATAAATTATCTATATTGTTTTTAAAACGAATTGAGTTTTCTTTGGAATCTGGCGAACCCCTAGCTCGCAACAATTGGTGTCAGAAGAGTGGGATTCCAAGGATAAATTCGGGTTAAAAATCGCGAGTGAAATTAAAAATTCTCGGAACGGATAATTTTGTGAGAGCGGAAAAGTGAAACTAAAATTCTCGAACGGACAGTGAGAATTTGGTGAAACCGAATATTCTCGAGTGCTCTAGTGAACAGTGACTTTAATTAGCGAAGTAAAATCGCGGAACTAAAATTCTCGAACGGACAGTGAGAATTTTGTGAAATCGAATATTCTCGGGTAATTTAGTGAGCAGTGACGTAAATTAGCGAAGTAAAATCGCGGAACTAAAATTCTCGAACGGACAGTGAGAATTTTGTGAAAACGAATATTCTCGAGTGAGCAGTGACTTTAATTAGTGACGTAAATTTAAGTGAATTCGATCGCGGAAAATAATCGGTAGTGAGAATGCCGCGTTATTTAAAAGACTTAAAAGTAACGGAGCTGAAGGAAGAGCTCAATAGACGCGAGTTACCTACAACAGGGAGCAAGTCTGAACTTGTCAGCCGTATGATCGAGACACTTGAGGCTGAGGGTGAGAATGCAGATAGTTTTGAGTTCCAAATCGAAGAAGCTAGTAAAGAGGAGTGCTCTGGTACATCGGATGCCTTAACACAGTTAATGCAACAAATGATGCACAAATTGGATCAACAATCAGCAGACATTAATCAGAAACTAGAGCAACAATCAGCTGTGACAACGGACATGAATCGGAAATTAGAACAACAATCAGCGGACATGCATCAGAAATTTGAACAACAATCGGTGGACATTAAACAACAATCTGCGGACATTAAACAACAATCAGCGGACATTAATCAGAAACTAGAGAAATTAGACCAGACTTCAAAGGACCTTAACCAAAAATTGGAGCTGCAAAATGATAAAATAGACACCATGGGTAAGACCATAGAAGAAAACGTTGAAAAGAAACTTCGAACCTTCGAAGAACAAATTACGGAAAAGACGTCCGGAATTGCAGAAGAAGTCGAACGCCTAAAAAGAGACTTCGATAATGTGAAGGCGACTGGCGTCATCAAGACAGAACATGTTGCGCACAAGGGTCTCAAGGCTCCAATCTTCGATGGACAAACACCGTGGGCTATTTATAAGACCCAATTTGAAGCCGCCGCAAGAAACAACCATTGGAATGATCTAGAACGGGGAACAGCTCTTATATTGGCGCTAAGAGGTCCACCAGCAGAGGTTCTTCAAACGATTCCGCAGGAGCAACAACAAGACTTTTCAACCTTAGTCCAGACATTGGATCTTCATTATGGCAGTGACCACATGCGAGAGATCTACAAAACGCAACTTTACAACCGAACTCAAAAGAACGGAGAAACACTTCAAGAGCTGGCACGCGATATTGAACGACTCACACTATTATCGCTGCCCAATGCGCAAACAGAGCAACGCAACGATACAGCTGTTTTCGCATTTAACAATGCTGTACAGGACAGAGAGCTGCAACAGGCGTTAAAACTGGCAGGTAAGAAAACGATTGGCGAAGCCTTAGTATATGGGCTGACGTTCGAAGCTGCCAAGCAAAGCTCGCGGAGTAACTATCGAGTTCGAGAAATAGTAGAAGAATGTGTGTGCCAGAAAGCCGAGTACACCAAGCGGAGCGAAGGATCTGGTGCTCCCCGATGCTGGAATTGTGGACAGGCAGGACACTTAAGACGCGACTGCCGCAAACCCAGAAAAGCGATCACCTATTGTTCCGGCTGCGCTGCTAAACAAAGAGGAGGGAGGGGCGAACCGTCACGAGAGCACGCTTCGCCTAGTGACAGTCCGGGAAACGAGTAAAGGCCAACTTCATGGGGCAGAAGTTGGCTGGTAGAATCGACGCCCCCGGAACCATCATCGCAGTTTCTCGACTACATCGTTGTGAAAACGACTTATGTATGAGTGGTCGAGTCGGCAAATTAAACTGCATCATAACAGTCGACACAGGCGCAACACGGTCAGTGCTAAGATCTGACCTCGTAGATCGTACTTGGCTTCACAACACCAAGAAGTACGCACTTCGCACTGCTACAGGAGAAACTACAACGGTCCATGGAGAAATAGCCCGTGACATACAACTTGGGGATTTGACCTTCTCGCATGTATTCGTGGTAGCTGACATTACCGATGAGTGTATCCTTGGAATGGATTTTCTGAAACCACACGGTATCCAGCTGGACTTAGGACAACGAATAATGAAGTGGCGGAATATTGAAATCCCGATGGAAATAACATCCTCCAAATCAACAAAGCTGCGAGTTGTATTATGCGAAGATGCGGACATACCAAAGTCATCTGAGAATGTTATTTGGGCAGAGCTCGATGGTGATCCCGGGAACCACCGATTCTACCTCATAGAACCGGAAACGACACCTGCATTACGAAGTCTGATACTAGGAAAAACGCTCGTAAAAAGGAATGAGAGAATGATGGTACCAATAAGAGTCCTGAACGTTGCGGACAGCACTACCAGCGTAAAGAAAGGAGATGTAATTGGCAGCTGTGAACCAATATCGGCGGTGACGAGTATCGACAAGGCAGAACCACATAACGTACCCTCTAAAAATAAGCCAAGAAGGAAGGACAATGTAACATCAACACTTCTTCAGTCAAGCAACCTTAGAGGAGAACAACACAAGCAAGCAGTAGATCTAATCGAAGGATTTAGCGACGTCTTTTCCACCGGTGATGACGACTATGGTAGAACAAACTTAGTGAAACATCGTATAGATACCGGAAGTGCTACACCGATACGTCAACCTCCAAGAAGAGTACCATTAGCGAAACAAGGAGAAGTCAATTCAATGGTCAAAACTATGGAGCATCAGGGAATCATCGAAGAATCAAAGAGCCCGTGGATATCGCCAGTAGTGCTGGTAAAGAAGAAGGACGGCAGTACCCGTTTTTGTGTGGACTACAGGCGACTAAATGATGTTACGAAAAAGGATAGCTATCCACTACCTAGAATCGACGACATCATGGACACCCTGACCGATGCTAAATGGTTCTCAACGTTGGACCTGAAGAGTGGTTACTGGCAAGTAGAGATAGATGAAAAAGATAGAGAGAAGACAGCATTCTCTGTCGGCAGTGGACTGTGGCAGTTCATCGTAATGCCATTTGGCCTGTGCAATGCTCCAGCTACGTTCGAAAGACTGATGGAATTCGTTTTGCGTGGTCTGAGTTGGAAAACTTGTCTCGTTTACCTAGATGATGTGATCGTTATCGGAAAAACATTCAATGAACACCTAAAAAATCTGCAGGAAGTCTTCCAGCGACTGCGAGCGGCAAAATTAAAGCTGAGTCCGAAAAAGTGCACTTTGTTTAGTGCAGAAGTCAAGTACTTGGGTCACATCGTTTCAGCTGATGGCGTAAAGACAGATCCGGAGAAGATACTGGCGGTGAAAAATTGGCCTACTCCGAGTGATAAACACCAGTTGCGCAGCTTCCTAGGCTTAGCGACATATTACCGACGATTTGTAAAAGACTTTGCTAACACGGCGAAATGTCTGCATCAGTTAACAGAAAAAGGGAAGCCATTTACATGGAGTCAACAGTGCCAGGAAGCATTCGAGAGGATAAAAGACCAACTCTGCGACTCCCCAGTTCTGGCGTATCCAAAACCAGGTCATGGTTTCATCATAGACACTGACGCCAGCAATGTCGGTATCGGAGCAGTACTATCACAAGAGATAGATGGGCAGGAGAGAGTGCTATCTCACTACAGCCGAGTACTCTCAAAATCAGAAAGGAACTATTGCGTAACTCGCCGAGAGCTACTAGCCATAGTAGAAGCAACAAAACATTTTCACAAATATCTCTATGGTCAAAAGTTCCTTCTTCGAACGGATCACGCATCGCTTAAATGGCTACTTCAGTTTAAAAACCCCGAAGGCCAAGTAGCCAGATGGATCGAAAGGCTCGAATCCTACGATTTCGAGATTGTTCATCGAAGAGGAAGAATCCACGGAAATGCCGATGCGCTTTCACGTCGTCCTTGTCCACCGAACTGCAAGCATTGTCACCGTATAGAAGGAAAAGAGGCCGGAGAAACCATTCAGAGGATAACGACCGAACCAAAGACTGGATGGAATCAGCAAGAACTGGAAGACGCCCAACGTAAAGATCCAGATATTTCACCGATCATGGCATGGAAGGACGAAATGAAACGGCCTGAGTGGAAAGACATCTCACAATTCAGCGAAACCTTAAAGTGCTATTGGGCACAATGGAACTCTCTTCACCTAGACGGCGGATTATTAAAACGGAAATGGGAGAACGCTGATGGAAAGTCGTATCACATGCAAACCCTCGTCCCGCATTGTAAAGTCGAGGAGGTCTTGAAGGAATATCATGGAGGTACCTCCGGTGGGCATTTGGGAGTAAACAGAACCTTGGCCAAGATACGAGAAAGGTTCTATTGGATCCATCTCCGAGATGATGTCGAAAATTGGTGCCGTAAATGTACTACGTGTGCATCAAGTCAGGGCCCACACCGCAGATCAAAGGGAGAAATGCAACAATACAACGTGGGAGTCCCATTCGAGAGAATTGCTGTGGATATTGCTGGACCATTCCCGGAATCAGAAAATGGTAATCGCTACATTTTAGTGGTCATTGATTATTTCAGCAAGTGGCCTGAAGCTTACGCAATTCCAAACCAAGAAGCAGTAACCGTCGCAGAACAAATTGTTACCAACTGGGTGAGCAGATTTGGAGCGCCACGCGAACTACACTCCGATCAAGGGCGCAATTTTGAATCTCAAATATTCAAACACGTGTGCCAAATGCTGGGAATAAACAAAACGAGGACAACTCCATTACACCCACAGTCTGATGGAATGGTGGAACGTTTCAATAGGACATTGAACTCAAACCTATCCAAACTCGTCAGCGAGAGGCAACAGGACTGGGACCAGCACATCCCCCTATTTTTAATGGCCTATAGAACATCGGTGCATTCAACAACAGGAGAAACTCCGTCCCGAGTCATTTTCGGAAGAAATATTCGAGTCCCTGCGGAGCTAATGTTTGGAGTGCCACCAGACCAACCAACCAATACTAAAGATTATGTCTCGGATCTTCGATGTCGACTAAAGACAATTTATAACCTGGTCAGAGATAAAATTGATTTGGCGTCCGACCGCATGAAGACGAGGTATGATCAACGGGCGAACTCATCAGGATTCCAAGAGGGCGATTTGGTTTGGTTATACAATCCCAAACGACAGAAGGGCAGATCGCCGAAACTACAGCGAAACTGGGAAGGCCCTTACCAGATCATCAACCGGTTAAATGATGTCGTCTATCGGATTCAACTACATCATAAACCCCGCACTAAAATGAAAGTGGTACATCTCGACCGATTAACAAAGTACCATGGTGCCATTGAGGAAGTGAACGACTCTGTTCGGGACGAACAGGGACTAAGGAGAGGGTAATGTTATAAATCTGACAACCTCGACGTCCCCAGCAACACCGCGAAAAGTCTATCAACATTTGAAACGCTATACACATGTTTCCAGACACTTCTACCGAGCTCCACAATGTAGGCAATCATTCTAGACACAAACACACAACGACACCTGTCTGGGAGACTTAGTATAAATAGCCGCCAACTTTCAAACAACGAGTTAGTGAGATTTTGGCGACACCTATCGGTGAATCAGAGACATCTGAACGCGATGGTAGTAAAAGCGATAGAAAGCGAAATATCGGTAGTGCGTTTTAAGGCGAATTAAGTTAAAGTGAGAATTGTGTATAAAGTGCAATAAATAAATTATCTATATTGTTTTTAAAACGAATTGAGTTTTCTTTGGAATCTGGCGAACCCCTAGCTCGCAACAATATGTATTTTTCAAAATTGTCCATTTGTATGGGAGGGGGTAGAAGGAGGAACGGGATCTGGTCAAAATTCCGTGATATTAATGACATCTATATCATAATACTTTGACCTAAATTTCAAGTCGATAGCTTATATAGTTTCAAAGAAAAATAAATTTCTTTTATTTCGAAATTTCATGAAATTAGTGTGGGAGGGGGTCGAAGGAGTGGGGGGATGTAGCCCATTCACGAACTTAAAGTTACTTTTTTGCTAAAAATGACACACAAAAATTTTTAGCACTATAGCTCAAGGCTTTCGAGAGTTATGCTGTAGACGGACAGACGGACAGACGGTCACTCGGAATCGAGGTTTTTGAGCGACAACAAATATTTCTGTACCCTTGACGGCTCTGTGCGAGCGTTATTTCTTAGCGTTACAAACGGTAAGGCAAACACAATATACTCTCAGATTTCATCTAGAGTATAAAAATTTCAGGGTAGCAAATTTTTTTTTCCTGTGTAGATCACAACACTTTATTGTTAGAATAATAAAAAAAATGATAACCAGTTTCGAAATCATAACAATGCTAACCGCTCCCATACAAATTTCACAATCCTAGATTTTCCTATGAGATTTAGGACGAAATTTGAGTACCAAGTTTAATTACATATTCAAAAATTAAGTACCTTAACACAATCCTTCTACCACCTTCCTTACAATTTTTCCAAGTTTTCCAATTCTAGGCAGTTCGTTTTTAAATATTAAAGTTTTTAATTTGGATTGAATTGATCAATTAAAGTATATTGACACCATCTTTCAATTTTACTATTCAGCATTCCATGTAAGTTGAGATAGGAAGCATATTTTCTAGCACATTAAATTCTTCCCCATTTTATTTAGGGTATCGGTTAATTGGGCTTTACGCGCAAACACAGCTCTTTCATGTTTTTTCTGTGGAATTTATTTCTTTTCTTCGGGATTATCTATTCATTACGCTTTACTCATCTTATTGATTCAGTTAATTATTAAAATGATGTTCAGCATAAAATACTCGTACACCCACTTGTCTAGACAGGCAATATAAAATTCCTGGTAACCTTTTCGTGAAAGTTGTTTGATTTTGGGACAAGGGTTTTTATTTTTAGATGATTGCTTCTATGGATGAATGATGATGAATCCCCCACAGCATGCAGTGGTGTTTATACAGGATGTTGTAAAGGGCGATTTCAAGAATAAATTCGAAGCAGTGACATTTATTAATCTTTGCAAAATATTACATTTATCACAAGTGATATTTATGGTAAATTGACCAAATTTTCAAAGCAAAATGAAAACATAACAGGACTACTATTGAGCGTAAAGCCCCATATCATCATAGAGGGATGTTTAAGCCAGGCAATATTATAAACAGTGAAATCGCCCGCAATAATGATTTCAGCGTAAGGGTTTACAGTGTATATAGACTGACTTTAGATAACCCATCCAGTCCTGATAAAGTATTCCTCTGCAGTCATTGCTGGGTCTATACACATAACAGAAGTACATGACATGTCTTTGGATCAGCAATTTTATCATGATATAATTGAATTTTGGAAAGACACATTATCGCAGATGTAGAGTGCGACAACGCGTTTTCGAAACAAAGGCTTGGACAAGGTGATATGCAGGAACAGAATGAAACTGTTCACTTTCCAGTAACATTTTACATTTGCCAAGTGCTAGAATATCCGGTTTTTCAGTTTGGGTATGGATATACAGCGAGAGGACGGCAGAGTCTAGACGCAGCAACACGGACGCCTTAATGTTGTAAAAATGGAACATTTTTGTTTGAGGTGGTAAGTAGAGTAAGTTATAGTTAGAGTGTAGCCTAATTCATAGCGTGTTAGTCTTTAATGCGAAGGTCGGGAGTTCAAATCTCGATCGAGGTATAAGATCAGCACACTACTTGCGTGGGTATATCTTGGCCACTTCAATTTGTGAAAATGGAAATTCGTATATTAAGGGCTGTGCGAAGGGCTAAAAACCCTTTCACAATAACAAATAAATGTTAAGGAGCCTGAAGGTCAGGAGAACAAAGTTTAATTTGGCAGTAGTGTCATTGAAGAAGAAGAAGAAGAAGGCAAGTAGGGTATGGCTGGTCAGTTAAAAAATAATTGGTCGTAAAAAGTATACATAACAGTTAAATTCTGTAACCTCCTACTCGTTTCGAAGTTGTTTAAAAGCCATAAAACATGAATGAAGCGATGAGAGAAATTTGATATACACCAGACAACCCAACATGGATTGAAAAACTCGAAACTATGAATAATTTAGCTAATTTATGTTTATCGCAAGAGAAAATGTCTCAGCTATAACTGCGTCTATCTCAATTGGCCGCGATTAATCAAAGAAATGTTACTCACTTCTTCCTAGAACACAATAATAATAATTTCTAAAGTCATTTCGTCCCAATTTTTTCAACTATAAAAAACCAAGTGAATAACCGAAACGTCCACTTTTAACAACAACATAATATACAATACTACACATAAACAGAATGCTACGGTGAGAAATAAATTTTTTCTTCCCAGATTTACATTTGGTCTTATGACAAACAGGAGAAAGGCATTCATCATGATTTAAAGGCAAATATAGGACCCTATGGTATATAAAGTTGAATTGTAGTCCCATGTTCTGGATCTGAAATCCGGAATATTCACCAGAAGTTGTTAGGCTCAAATATTGCCATTCCCGATATTATGCCACATTGCCTGTGCACGAGAAAGAAGTTTGTCATAAACAGGACTCTAATAAATCGTTTTATTTGTATTCAGCCCGAGAGACCATTACTTACGATCGCTGTCATTTTATTCGCAAATCCAAGCGTTAAGATGTCTTCGGTCTTTTACAGAACTAATAATTCTTATCCTTGATGATTTCCGAACGAAATCTTATGAGAACCGTTAGAAATTTTATACGAGAAATTTATAGCGTAAGATTTAATCTCAAGCGGATAAGATTATTTGTATCTGTTTCGGGTTACAATCATTAAGGTTATTTGAATTTGAATAAAATGCTAAGTGTATTATTATGCCAGAAATCGGTGGTGTTTAATTCTAAGTGCATAAGATAGATTGAAAGGGAAATATTTTGGTTTAATAGACGTATTTATTAGGAAATTGGAATCGACCCAAAAATGGACGCTATGCTTGTGTCTAAGCTTTTAATCCAATTTACTTTAACTTTTTCATTTTAACGTAAGCCCTTTCACAAAACAAAATTCTCTTTTCCAAACCAATGTAGCTATAATTAAAAAAGTTCAACATTCAAAAAACTTTTCCAGCCGAATGGATATTAGACTGTTTCCGCTCATCGCACCTCTGAGAACATCGATAATTACAACAAGTTTTTGTGATTATCGATCAGTTTGATAAAAATGTCAGCAGAGACCGAAACATCACGAATAATAAGGCGTAACAGTGTAGAATCCGGACATCTTTTCTTTCGACTCTCTAATCCTTCACTCTCAGACCCCAAATGGTCAGGAACGCTAATTTCAACTCATTTCAGAAATAAAGTGTAGTCGAGTTTCTCCTAATTTAGTATAAGCTAGGTTATGTTAAATTTAAATTCTATTTAGTTTTAAGTAGTTAATAAGTTCAATACGCAAGGTGTTTACAAAGATCTTGTTATCTATTGTAAATAATTAGTATCCCTGCATTGTACAAACTGATTTATAGAATATGGAATAAATTAATTTGGATTTGGTTTGTGTAGATCAACTTTTAATGCAAAAAAAAAACAATTTGCAAATCATTTGAAACTTTGTACATGTATGTATGTACATATTATTGCAAATATATGAAAAATGTTTATACAAATTTTTATTTTACTGGTCGCTGCAGCTTAACCGTGAATAAGGTCTAAGTTTCTTCGGGAATTATAAAAGGTTTAAATTTATTAAGAAATTTTTGTACTTGTACAGGTTGGGCCAAATACAAGTTTCTTTTCAAAAATGGAATAAAATGGACAAAATTAATTTTTTTCCATGTATTATAGCTTCATTAGTAAGAACAAACATTCCCATTAATGATGGAATACAATTTTGTTCAAGTGACTGTCTCGGCTGGCTTTGCAGTAGCGCATTCTGGCACTCCAATTTTCCAAGACCATGCCGATGGTTTCGGGCTGTAGCTCACGGATTGCTTGGATGATATTGGCCTTAAGTGCTTGCATCGTTTCTGGATTGTTGGCATACCATCGGTCCTTCATGGTTCCCTAGGAAAAAAGTCCAAAGGGGTCAAATCGCAGCTCCGAGGCGGCCAATTGACATCGCCAAGACGGATGATAACACGATTTGGGAATTCGGTGCATAAAAGATCGATTGTGGCATGGGGTGTGTGGCATGGCGCGCCATCTTGCATGAACCAGAGGTCGTCCAAATCCATGTCTTCAATTTCAGTAAAAAAAAGTCGGATAACATGGCACTGTAACGTTCACCGTTGACCGAAACGTTGTTCCCAGCCTCATTTTTGAAGAAAAATGGTCCAATGATGCCACCACTCCACAATCCGCACCAAACTATCACTCTCTGTGGATGCATTGGTTCTCGACAATAACGTGCGAGCTTTCCGAGCACCAGATGCGGCAATTTTGTTTGTTAACGTAGCCTCCGAGATGAAAATGCGCCTCGTCAGAAAAGATGATTTTTCGCCCAAAATTGTTGTCCAATTCAAGCTGCTATTTTAAATTTCAGATCGGTAGCATCCATACTTTTCAAGAAAATCGAATTTTTGTAAAGTAGTTGAATTGTCGTGGAGAGCACTCTTGAAGTTTATCAGGCTGGATTCCGTAAAGGGTCATCTTGTACCGACCACACAAATACCCAATGGATAATATTGGAGCAGTCAGCCGAAATGGGTTCCCCACTCGATCTCATGTTTGTGGACTTCGCGAAGGCTTTCGACAGCGTTAAGTGAGATTTCATATGGAATGCTTTGCGTAGGAGAGGTATTCCAGATAAGGTCATAGCTATGATTAAAGAATTCTACGAAGATGCAAGGTGTCGCGTCTTACATGAAAAGCTGTCCGAGAGCTTCCCTGTGTGAACGGGTGTCAGACAAGGCTGCATATTATCACCAGCCCTGTTTCTGGTGGTAATAAATGACATCTTGAAAGATGCATTGGAAGGTGAGGAAGGTAAAGGTCTTCAGTGGAGACTATTTAACTTCTTAAGTATCCTTGATTATGCTGATGACGTGTGTTTGCCTGCACATTAACGTGCGGGCTTAGAGTCAAATGTTCGGTCGTTGCATTTTAAATGCAAAGAGGAGGGACTGACAATAAATGTGCGTAAAACCAAGTACATGCACATGCGTCCAAACGCAAACGCACCGATTATTCTCAACGAACAAGATGTTGAAGATGTGCAAGATTTTTGTTATCTCGGAAGCATTGTCAGCATGGACGGCGGAGCCGAAAAGAATATTGAGGCTCGTCTAAATAAAGCTCGTCAGGCCTTCGGTATCCTTTCTGGATGTTAAGAGAGATCTCCCTTCCCACGAAGCTACGAGTTTTTGACGCATGCATCAAACCGTATGGAAGCGAGCAGTTGAGCAGGAGGCCAGAGGAATAAACAAGTCCTGGCACCAGCTTAAGGCCGATGCTCAGAATCACGCCTTGTAGAAGAGAGTTGTTTCTGTCCTATGCCCTTATTGTGGGCCTTAACTGGAATTTGATTGATTGATTGTTGAATTGTGTTGTATTGTTTGGGAGGGGGTTGAACGAATGCAGATAATCGTTTAATTTTTTTGGCCTTACTAATAATTCTAAACAAATGTTAATTGCACAATTCAGCTCGATATATTTTATACGTACTGAGTAAATGGATTCATAGTATTTCGAGAAAATGTGCAGTTCGTATGGAAGGTGGCGGAAGTAATGAGAGGATTTGAATAATTTGTATACCGTCGATTTAAATCATCATAAAAATAACATATTCCAAATTTCAGAACAATAGCTTTCATACTTTTCGAGAAAACCCGTTTATTGTGAAATTCCGAAATTGAGTCATTTTATATGGGAGGTGGTAAAACGGGTATATCGATTTGCCCCTTTCACGAACTTGGCCTTACTTTTTTTGTCAAAAACGACGTGTGCAAAATTTGAACTTTCAAGCTCAACGCGTTCTTGAGCGAGAAAGGACACGGACGGACATCCGGGTTTGGGAATTTTTAGTGATTGATTCTGTATCATTGCTTTTTTTTGCTAAGCGCTACAAACTATTGTAGATACCAAACTTATTATACTCTTAGATTTCATCGAGAGTATAAAAAGTTCCTTAAACGTAGAATTAGTTTAATATGGTTTGCGAAAAAATTTTAAAGGTTTGGCAGTTTATTTTCGAACGGTTTTACATGAATGTTGAAAAAAAAATTTATTTAATTTGAAAATGCTATATAGATCAGATCTCAAAAATATTGCACACAATTCTAAAAGATTATTGTAAAAAGTGACATAGAGAGATTAAAGTCAATGATTTTAGACTCCAGCTATTTATCAAATTTTATTTCTGTATAGAACTAGGATAACATTACCACGCAATCATAGTTATTTTATATCTTCACGGCGAATAACTCGATTTCCATATCCAATGAAATTGTTTTTTGGAATTCCTGTATTGGCAGATCCTGTGAGACATTCCCTATTTCTGACAATTGTATTTTCTAGTGAATAGATTAGGTCACAGCGAAGTACTTGTAATAGCAACGGTGATAAATGTTACCCAAGTATCTAACATATTAAGGCTACTACGACAGTTAGCATTTAACCAAGAGTATTTTCAAGTTAAATTAATGGCATTCCATTGAGTGGTCCCTTTGGAAGCTAAACAATCGTTGTACATGGGTAATTTCGAACTTATGGTCGTATCCTGCGAGAGTAAAGTTTTACAAAAGATAACGATTTACGGAGCCGACCTAGAGATCTTTCACTAAATCCCAATTGTCATCAATAAATTTACTCGCCATCGCAAAATGATGGTGTGATAAACGTCCTTGTAAAATGGATCCCATGTACTTTAGTCGGGCCGGGGAGGAGCATCACCATTTATCACAAATGTCGATTAGAGGTCGCACGCGACTCGTTAGCAAACCTTTAAGATTTGCTCTTGCTATGCTTCAAGGAAGTTATTAATCATGTCGACAAGGTAATTTAATTTTTTTTTTCCATCTTGCATAGAGACTTTTCGCTCTATTTCACTGGGGTTGTTTTTTTCTCGTTCATGTTTTTGTTTATTAAATTTCTTTCTGGGAGTATAAGTTGCTTGCTCGCTACCGAGAGCCATATTAAAAGGAATCGTTTTAGACGATAACGAGGGAGTATTTTGTCCAGTCGGGGATGTAGAATGGCAACTGAAATTAATGAAGAGTACTAAGTTTTAACTTTTATACCTGTTATACATTAGCACGTCTGGCTTCCATAGACGATGCGGTGGTATTCGTAAATCTCGAACACCGCCGTATTCACTCGAGTTCCATCGTAAATTCATGTCATTCCATTCCTGTAAAAGAAGAGAAAATGTAAAATTAAACATATTTGTTAAAATAAGTTAAGAGCATCATTGAAGGAAAAATGTTAGGTAAGAAAATTCTTTCAATGTGTAGATGATTGTTTCGAAAAAAAATTTATCACAGTGACGTAAACGTATGTAGGAGTTTGTTAAGGAGGATGGTCAGAGCGGAGGTAAATTTCAGTGCATTGACATTCATTCTCTTTAGTAAAATATTTGTGCAGAGTTGTTCCAAGCACTATCCACTTAGGAGCGGTGTGTTGAGGGTAGAGAATAGTGCGGTTCCAAATGTCCTTGCGATTTCTCACTGTGTAATACCTAGTCAAACTACGATTTCATCTCATAATCTGTCGCATTATCGGTTTATTATTCATTGAGCTCTAAAGCCAGAATATTCGGCATATTATTTTTTTTGTTAATTCGACTGTTGCTATATGTAGGTAATTTTATCATACTTATTTATTCTCAAAATAAAATAGTGTCATCGACTTAAGAAAAAAAATTGTTACCCAGAAATTTAGTTTTTACGCGATTCACAAATAAATTAGTCTAAAAATCAACAAGTCGGGCGAAACTTTATTATTCTTGGAATAAGTTGAGGATACGTAGGAAGTCAACTTGCAGGATAGGGTGGATAGGGAAGACTATGTGAAAGGGGGCTCTAAGGTAGGGCTGCTGTTAATTATTTAACACTTAAGTGCGATTATGATGAATAGTTCCAGTACATAGATTCAATATTTCATTCGTTTATATATGCAAGTTTGGGTTTGTATAGGAGAGGAAGGGGTGCGATACGAGGGAAGGTTACATGTTAATAATTTTTTAATTGATTGCTCGAATCGCGTTCAAAATTCGCTGTATAGAATACTAGTTTCATAGACGAAGTAAATTCTATGATTTTCTTGGTGTATTGAATTTTCTTAAAACCATACATTTGTATGAGAGAGGTAGAGGAGATGAGGGAACAGAAAAACTACTTGTGGTGTAGTTTTATTAAGTTTCTTTTGAAAGGTGTTCGTACAAAATTTCAAGTTCGTTACTCTTAATTTATTGTTTTTCTTAGTTGATTTGTTGAAAATAGTCGAAACCATACTTTTGCATGGGAGCGGGTCGAAGGGGATTTCAAAACAGGGGGATTTCAAAACTTTTGATGCATTTTTATTTAAAATATTTTATATCAAATGGATGTATGCACGTGCAAAATGTTATCTTTGTGTTTCTTACCAGAGCCCTAAGCAAATTGGTGAAAATTTTTAACATTTCAGCTCACTACCTAGTTCCAGTTATACCTCCCATCTTAAAATTTAAAAAAAAAAAAATTTTATGAAAATTATAGACCGTATAGTTGTACATTTTGACAAAATTTCACCATAATATCTGTTTTGAATTTTGAGATATAGCAGTTTGAAATTTGAAATTTTTGAAATACTCATTTCCCCCACTACTATTATGACCAAATTTTATATTTTACTTGTATTTCGATAATCATTTGCAAAAGAAAAAAAAAACGGTCAGCAATTTGTCTTTAGCCCTCTTTCCTTTTCGGATCCCAATGGATAAATAAATTAAATTATTATAAGAGTTCGTCCCACAACGCTCTCTATATCTATGCTGATTTTTAGCTTCCTATCTGTATGATCAAGTGTAGTTTTTGACCTTTTTCTTTGCCTCCCCCTTCCACCTAACACACCCCAAAATTTAGATATTGGAACTCACTTACTCAATCAACAATCCACACAAAAACGAACATTCTACCTTTAACGGTCACGAAGATATGAGTCCATATGTACGGTGTACGACTTACGGACGGACGGATTTTTATTTTTGGATTTTTTAGGCTAATTTAGTCATGAAACTCAAAACAACAATCCTCAGGGAGAAAATTTTGTATGTGTTGACCGAAACAAAAAAATCCGCCTGTCCATACGCATTATAACTCCCAAACCCTTACGAAGCCTTGGGTACTGATCTCAGGCGGACACCACTTTCGTTGCTTGAAGGGGCTAAGGGAAGGCAGAGAGAGCGCTAGAGCCGAAAACTAAGAGTTCAAATATATCAACTATGATTTAAGGTAGAAAACTGAAAAGCGACACGCACATAGAGGGGTTTGTGGGAGCAACGCTAAGAATAATTTAATTTTGTATCCATTGAGGTCCAAGAATAAGGGGCTAAAAACTAATTGTTCGTCGATTTTTGTTCAAGGGATTATATCTTCGGAGCTACTTGGTATAAAAAGTTTATATTTTGGAATCATTTAGATGGCACATAGCTTCACCATAATCAACTTAAAAGGAAACCAATACTTGGAAGTGGGTCAGAGAGTGGTATTTCCCAAAAAAAAAAGTCTGTTTCTTAAGCTTTTGTTTCGAATTACCCCTTGATATATTGTAATAATATTAAGTTTAGTGTCGCTGAAAATTTCCAGGACTTAGCGCTCCAAAAGTGTAGATTTCAGCTTTTGAAACGTGATCTTCGTCTAAATAATCTGCCAACAAGTCGGGCGCAACTTTATTATTTTTGGGACAAGTTAAATAAGTCAATATGAAAGTTAAAGTGGTTAGAGAAGACTAAGTGGATCCCCCTTTCACAAGTGGAACCCCTTTTCACAAGTGAAACCCCCTTTAGGGCAGAAATGATGCGAATTCAACACTTAGTTACGAATACGATCAATAGCTGCAGTACATGTAATCAATATTTCATTCGTTTATGCATGTTCGGGTTTTTATGAGGGAGGGGGGAGGGTTAATATTGAGGGTGGGTGAATGTCAATAATTTTTCAATTGATTGCTTCAATTGCGTCCAATATTTTCTGCATACAATGTCAGTTGCATAGAATTTTCATAAAAGGGAGGAGGGGGTAGAGGAGGTGAGTGAAATACAAAATTTGGGATGCAGTTTTATTTCATTTCTTTTGAATGTAAAGTGCTCGTACAAAATTTCAAGTTCGTAGCTTTTAATTTGTTGGTTCGCAGTTGATTTATTGAAATTGGTCGCAATCATACTTTTGTATGGGAGGGGGTAGAAGGGCAAGTGCGATCTCAAAACTTTTGACGCAGTTCTGTTTCAATTATTTTTCAAAGCTTTCGTGAAAAATTTCAAATTGATAGCTTTTAATTTTTATGAGATAACTGATTTTTTAAAAATTATCGAAAAAATAATTTTGTATGGGTAGGGGTAGAAGTTTGAAACGTATTCAACCAGTTAATATTTCATTCTGTTAAACATTCTTTTTAAATGCATTTTGTAAATTTTCAAGTTTCTACCTTAAAATTTCATTCAAAAATTTTCAGTTTGAGTGTTATTTCATTGCATATGAAACACCTTAGACCAGGGGGGTCGGTGCATAACAATTCCAGAATTTTTATTATTTTTTTTATTTGTATAATAAATAGATGTATCCACATTGAAAATTTAAACTTTGTATCTTTTACCAGAGCCCTAAAAAAATCACTCAAATTTTCAACATTTTTGCTTACCACCTCCCTCCCCTTGCACCCCCCGACGTAAAACTTTTACGAAAATTTAAAACTATATAGTTCTACAATTTGACAAAATTTGAATTTGATATCTGCACTCAATTTTGAGATATAATGGTTTGAAATTTTGGAAAGTGCAATGCTCCTCATTTGCCCCCACTAATATTTTGTCCAAATGTTTTTCTCATATTTCTCTAGTATAGCTTAATATAAGTACCAAGTTTCAATCACATAGCTCAACAAATAGCCGAGATATTGGTTTTTAAGTGTTTTTCTTTGCACCACCTGACCCTCCCCCTTACAATAATTAGCCTCTATCTAAGGTGATTCCAGTATATCTATATACCACCTTGATGGTCTAAAAATATAAATTTTTTATGCTAAGTAATTTCGAGGATATAATCTTTTGAAAAAAAAGTTCGGCCGACAATTGGTTCTTAGCCCCCGCTTTTTGCTCCCCAATGGATAAAAAATTAAATTAATTTTAGAAGTTGTCCCACAAACCCTTTTATATGTATATCGATTTTTAGCTTCCTAGCTGTAACCATATTTGAGATATTTGAATTCTTAGTTTTCGGTTTAAGTGCTCTCCCCGCCTCCCCTGAACCCTTCTACTATTCTATAATGGCACTACGGCCCAAATCGGACCTTGGCCTCCTGATCTTCAGGTTCCTTAACATTTTTACGTTATTTGTTGTTAGCCCTTCGCACAACCCTCTATCTACAACCCTCTATCTTAATTTTCGTAGATTGAGGTAACCAAGCTATATCCATGCAAGTAGTGTGCAGGAATTACATTAATTCGACCAGGATTTGAGCTCACGACGTTCGTATTGCAAGACCAACATGCCACCCACTAGGATATACCCTAGCTAGCCCTGAACCCTTACACCCCGCAAAATGGGTGTCCGCCTGAGATCCGCAACTATCTACAATCCCTACAAAAATGAACTATCTATCTTGAAGGGTTTGGGAGTTAATGTGCGCTGAGCGTACACACCGGCGGACGGCGTACAGACAGACGGATTTTTTTTTTGCAGTTTTAGGCTATTTTAGTCATGAAACGCGAAAAAACAAAATTTCAGGGTAGCAATTTTCTTTTTTTTAAGTCGATACTTTATTATTAAAATAATAAAGTAAAACTAACAAAAAGGAAGTTGATAAAGCGGATCGTAATAGTTTTGACCATCTACATATTAAGAAGTTATTTACTAAAACATGACCGACATCAGTAAATCGTTTGGTCGTGAGAAAATAATTGGGAATCGATCATGCTTAAAGGAAGAGCCAGGACCTAAAGTACCCTCTCCTTTTTGGATACGCTACTGGTTTGCAAAATAAACGTATTTTGGAGTAGGTTATTTTGGATTAATGGTCGTAATTCTATATTTTTTAAATTGCAGCCAAACGTTTTGATAAATTTGTGTTGAAATATGTAAATAGTAGTTACCGTGGTCGCTGATTTCAAAATTCAATACATCAAAAATGAAAGGTCCGATATTGGTAATCCTTTCAAATGAACAAAATTTTTCCCAAGACTGTGCTTCAAACGTTCCGATAGCGTTAATTTCGACCTAGTCCAAATTTTAAATGATAAGCGTCGCTAGCTGTGTGGATTTTGTAAGGTTTGAGGTAACTGAACTTAAATTTATTAGTTTTTATTTTTAGTGGACTCGGTGCATTTCGGTCGTTGATTTCAATAAATCTTATGTCCAAAACGTGATACTTTTCGCCAAATTTGACAAAAAATTAGAAAGTTAGTTAATCTTATACCTGACATATCCTTATACTAACAGTAATGCTGATCCTTTTCAACTGACAATCATTTTCAAGAGCAATAGAGTGCAAACAATTCTAATCTTATTTTTTTTAATAACACCTACTCGATTACCAAGACAACCAAAGACATTAAAACTCAATGCCACTCACGTCATTGTTTGTAGAAACTCAACGATAAAGCCTTCTCTGACATTCACACAACTCTCTAGATTTTATCTAAGGAAAAATGAAACGAACTACCTTCTCGAATGTCATAACAAAGTTGTGACTCAATAAATAACCTGACGATAAACCACAAAAATTAACGAAATTATCACATAAAAGTGTTATACAAGTGACCTATATGTCCACTTTCGTATCGTCTATTGTTACGTAATAAATTACCAAAATATCCGATAAAACAAAGCCTAAGTTATCTCTCATCAAGCAAAACTCAATGAAGCAATTCAATTAGATAGCCAGAAGCCCATTAATATCTCCAAAAACCACTAAATTTGGTAACAAAAGTCTTTTTCAGGACTCGATAACACAATCACCTGAATCGGCAAAAGTTAACAAGCTCGCAAATGGGCTTTGATGGGGCGGATAGCCCCACATCATCCATCGAAATACATTGCGAAAACTGATTTTGTTTCAGAATACAGGATGGCCGACTCATTAGTAGTAAAGAATACACTGGAATTGTGTGGCTGATAATCAAATATGGGCAAAACATTATTCATTGCAATCATCCAATTGGCGAGTAATAATCGAAATCGGTCAAACGATGCGAACTATTCGGCAGTTGGAATTAATCAGGACATTATTTAGGACGAAATCATGATGGTCGAAGCCAACACACGCAAGCTTATCGGTGGAGCGATTAGCTTAAACGGCCATGTAAATAGCATTAGTTGGTCAGCGCACAGAGCAGTGGCGGCGCAGCAGCGGTCTGAGGTAGATGTGCACGTTTGTTTGCCAAATTTCGGTGATTGGGTTATGTGTGTGCGGTATATGCGTCACGTGCTGGCGCATCCCCCGGCTCTGCAAACACGAGATAGTCCCATATTTGGAATATGTCGAAACTATATAGACTAATGGACCATGAATTTCGATTGAATCAATATGAGCCGTGTTGGAGAAGGAATACGACACGTGATGGAGTTATTAAGTGGGCACTTCTGTTCGTTATGGTTTCGATATTGGAGCTCAGCTCTATCATGCAATCAATACAACAACAAATTAATTTTCCGGTTGTTTGCGCGGGCCTCCTCATCCAATACTTGAGCATCGAACCATAAACATATCCAATATAATGGTTCTACCAAATCTCTATTCGAGTATTAACCATCCCTCTGGTATTGCCATATGCGAGAATATCCCGCGAAAGAATCATTTTGATTGCGGTTTATGTCTTTATCAACAAAAAAAAAAGATGAAAAAAGAAGAAAGAAAATAAAGGAAATGGCTTTCTATAAATCACTTACGAGCTTTCAGCCCATTTCATGGATAAAATCAATTTTTACAGGTTCAATTGATGCGAAAATAATTTCGGGAAAATAGTTACTCTTATACACCTGGTTTGGAGTTATGCTAAGGGTACGTTTACGGGTCCAATAACATCAGGTTACGTACGAGATCCTGCATTGTGTGTACTCCTTGCCTGATTGAATTTGGACAGTGATAAAGGACAACAGCACAGCATAATTCTGATCGATTGATTCATGTGGAATTTTTATGATGAAATATAAAGTGGAATGCTCTGAACGGTTTTTTTTTTATTCTGCCTCTTTTTTCTTTATTATTCTATTGGAGAGTAGATGAAGTCCTGTAAAGCTATCAGTGTAAACTGAACTCAACCATTTTTAGTTCCAATATATAGATACTATGTCATACTGAATTTTTCAGTATTTTGGTCATTATGGCGGGAACCTTTCATCTTCAATGCTACATAAAATTTTCTGGGCTGGACCAAGCAGTTATTCCACGTAATAGTCCTAAATTGATTGATTAATACTCCAACCGCTATATTTCCCTCCTTTTTGGGACCACCTACTAATTATAGGGACTTTGTTCAATTCTATTTACTCTTGAGTGCAATTGATTATTAAAGAATGCAAGCTTTTTGCGACTTTAAAAAATTGCTATATGTATATATTTCGTATTGCAGGTGGCAGAAAAGTTGACAACACTGAGCCAATTTCTCAATATCATATTACATTTACTACCAAAAATTTTTACCACCAAATTTGAGCTTCACAATTTTATGTTTCAGAGTCAACTTATTATAAGGTTGTGAAATCGTGCTGTTTTGTATGTGAGGTGGTTGAATAAGTGAAGAAATTGTGGTAAATTAAAACAAAAGATTTCCAGATTTTACACTATTTGATTTATTATGTGTGACGTTTCGGTCTCTGCTGAGACCTTTATCGAACTGCGAAGAAGTTGAAGGGTTTCAATTCACTGTGTAACACGAAAACGTGTCGTTTTGTATGGGGAGGGTGTAGAAGGGTTATAGAGCAAGAGCCGTAGAACAAGAAATAACAACGAAAAGCGACAAGGATATGAAATGCAGATAATGATAAAATGCAGTGTAACTAAGACGAAGGACGAAAAATTAATTTCCAAACGAGTTCTGTGTATTGGGACAAAAAAAAAATTTGAAAGAAGAGACTCAAACTTGATGTCATTCGACAGGTCTCGCTAAGTACTTTACGAAAATATAATTTGTTTCCTGATAATTTGTTCCATTCTACACAAAAACGGTAAATTGATTTTATAAATTTAATAAAATATTGTGTAAAATTTGTACAAACCATTTTGTAACTGCGAGAAAAAAATTAGATATTCATATAGAGCTCCTCAGCATCTTTCTATTAACACCAATGCCACCGATATCTTTGAAACATTTTTTCGTTCCATTACATAGAATCCGTTTGCCACCGGATTTGAAAATTAATTTTTCGCATTTCGGCTTAGTTACATAATATACTTCATACCCTTGCCATTTTCCGTTGTTATTTTTTGTTGTAAGACTCTTGGCCTATTAGATGAATTTAGCCCACTCATTTACTTGACCGATTGAAAATTTAATTTCAAATATTGAGCATAAATGGATTGAATGAAGAACTAAAGCTGGAAGAAAAAACAAGCTGTTACCTTATTATTTTAATAATAAAATATTATATCAAAATTTCAGGCTAATAGCTTTTATACTTTTTGAGCAAATCCGTTTATTGTCAAATTGCGCAATTGTGTCATTTTGTATGGGAGGGGGTAGAAGGGGTGGAGCGATTTGGCCCGTTCACGAACTTGACCTTACTTTTTTGTCAAAAACGACGTGTACAAAATTTGAGCTTTCTACCTCAACGCGTTCTCAAGCTAGAGAGCGAACGGACGGACGGACATCCGGTTTTGAGATTTTTGAGTAATAATATTACCTTCTGTATCATTCATTTTTTTCTCCGAGCCTTAATTCTTGGCGTTACAAACTTTAGAGCAAACTTATAATACTCTCAGATTTCATCTAGAGTATAAAAATCCGTCTGTCTGTACGCCGTATGTACACATTAACTCCCAAACCTTTCAAGATAGAAAGTTCATTTTTTGGATGGATTGTAGATGGTTGCGGTTCACAGGCGGACACACATTTTAAAGGTAGTAAGAGTTAAGGAGGAGGCAGAGGGAGTGCCAAAACCGAAAACTAAGAATTCGAATATCTCAAAACTGAGCAGAGATATCTAATTGAAATTTTGTCAGATTATAGAAATACATAGTTTTTAATTTTGGTAAAAATTTTAAGATGAGGGGTGTAAGAAGAGAGAGGTGGTAAGAGAAAATGTCGAAAATTTTTAGTGATTTTATAGGGCTCTGGTGAAGCATACAAAGTTTAAATTTTTCATGTTGATACATCTATTTGATATACATAGCGAAAAAATAATAATTTGTTCCACAATTTTTATGTACCGAAGGGGGGTCTAACGTACACAAGGTGTTTCATATGCAATGAAAAAAACATAATCGTGCGATACTCTAGATGAAAGAGAAATTGTTTGATTTTAAGAAATCTTGTAACCCCTAGAGGGGTGACGACATTGTGCTAATTTTTTCACATCACGCTGGAGTTGCTATCAAAATATTTTATACAAAATTTAGGATTCAAAAATTTAATAGGTACTGAGAAAATTAGTTTATTGAATTTAGTGAAATTGTGCAGTTTGTATAGGAGGTGGTAGGGCGAGTTTTTAATGACTTTATCAGAAATAACTAAAAACATCATGTTTTGAAATGATTTGAATTGCAGATCAGTAGCATTCATACTTTTCAGGAAAATCGACTTTTTGTGAAGTTGTGAAATTGTGGCAGATTGTATGGAAAGGGGTGAAACTAATCGTCTCATTATTTTTTGGTCTTACTAATAATTCGAAATAAATATTTAGTGCACAATTTCAGCGCGAAAAAATTTATATGTCATCATCATCAATAGCCCGACAGCCCAAATCGGTCCCTGGCCTCCTGAAGTCGTCGCCTTTAATCGTCTCGATCCAAAGACCGCGTCCTCCAGCTGCTAATTTTTAAAATGGCTTTGCTGTCTTCATCAACCGAGTCTTCCCATCGCTTACGTGGTTTGCCTACTGGCTGGTTGCCAGTCGCTTTGCCTCTAAGAGCACTTTTGAGGATTCTTCTGTCTTCCATTCGCTCTACATGGCTAGCCCACTGCAGTTTACATAGCTTGATGAACGTTAAAGCTTCTGGCTCGTCATAGAGTTGATATAACTCATGGTTGTATCTTATTCGCTATTCCGTTCCTTCCTTCACAGGTCCCAAGATTCTTCGTGTTCTCCTTCTTGTTTGCGTTATTACTTTTGGTTTCCTTTCTTTACGGCGCAACCCGGCTTCCTTTGCGGTGGAGTCAAGATTGACAAATACCTCCTTAGCACTAGGGATGGATCTTGCTAGGATGTTAATGTCGTCGGTGTATGCTACTACTTGGGTAGACTTGAATAGTAGTGCCCCATTGGTGTCGACTGAGATTTTTCGAACAACATACTCTAGTGCCAAGTTGAAAAGCATGGAGGCTAGACTATCTCCCCGCTTTAACCCACATTACGTTCGAAAGCTGGTTGTGGAATCGGTTTGTATTCTCACTTGGTATTCAGTGTTCGTCATTGTGATTCTTGTTAGTCGAACTAGTTTTGGGGAAATTCCAAAGTCAAGCATGATTTGGTACAGTACGCTCCTGTCGATACTGTCGTAGGCTTGTTTAAAATCTATGAAAATTTGATGCACGCCTGTGTTATATTCCTAGCATTTCTCAAGCACCTGTTTCACCGAGAATATCTGGTCCGTTGTATATCGTCCCGTTCTGAATCCACCTTAGTATTCGCCAATTATTTCATTAGTATAGGGCTTAAGACGACGTTGAATTATTTTTGTCATTAATTTAATGAATGTATACAACAATGATATTCCTCTGTAATTCTCATAGCAGAGTTTGTCTCCTTTCTTGTAAATTGGGCATATGATACTTTTTCGCCAATTGTTGGGTAAGATTTCCTTTGTCCAAAATTTGCATATCATGTTGTGGAGTATTTCAGCAACACAGTTTCCACCGTTTTTAGAAGTTCAACTGGTATTTCGTCAATTCTCGGCCTTTTGTTTAGTTTTCGATCGCAAAGGGCTGCCATGATTCCAGCAAGCGTGGGTAGTGTCGATTGTGGTTGTTCATCACCGGTTGAGGCCTAAATTGAAATGTTGTCTGTCGTGATCGGTGGTTATGGGGTGGGATAGCAAAGATGTTCAAAGTTGGAAGCCCATCTCCTTTTGATTTCTTGTGCGTCGCTGACGATGTTGCGTCTTTGCAGAGACTGGTTTTTGACCTATATCTCTTTTTTATGTCTTTTACTAATGCTGTGTTTCATTTTGTCTCATACCGTCGTCCATTTTTTTGTATCTTGTCATTATGGTACTTCCTTTGTTTTCGCCTGCAGGTCATTTTCGCATATCGCCTAAGTTCGTCATATAGATCTTTATACTCTAGATGAAATCTGAGAGTATTATAAGTTTGCTCTAAAGTTTGTAACGCCAAGAAATAAGGCTCGGAGAAAAAAATGGATGATACAGAAGTTAATATTATCACTCAAAAATCTCAAAACCGGATGTCCGTCCGTCCGTCCGTCCGTCTGTCCGTCCGTCCGTCCGTCTGTGCGCGCTCTAGCTTGAGAACGCGTTGAGCTAAAAAGCTCAAATTTTGTACACGTCGTTTTTGACAAAAAAGTAAGGTCAAGTTCGTGAACGGGCCAAATCGCTCCACCCCTTCTACCCCCTCCCATACAAAATGACACAATTGCGCAATTTGACAATAAACGGATTTGCTCAAAAAGTATAAAAGCTATTGGTCTGAAATTTTGAATATGTTACTTTTATAATAATATCAACCTACCGTTAAAAAATTATGCGTGTCCTCCCCCTCCTTCTACCACCTCCCATACAAACTGCACTTGTCATGAATTACTCTAAGCCAATTTACTCAGTGCGTATAAAATTTAGCGGGCTGAAATTGTGCACCAAATATTTATTTAAAATTATTAGTAAGGCCAAAAAAAATTACACGATTAGCTTCACCCCTTCTACCCCCTCCCATATAAAATGACACAATTTCGCAATTTGATATTAAATGGATTTACTCGAAAAGTATAAAAGCTATTAATCTGAATTTTGTGAAATATTACTTCTATAAAAATCTTAATCTACAGAAGAAAAATTATTTGCGTCCTCCCTCTCCTTCCACCCCCTCCCATACAAACTACACTTTTTCATGAAATGCTCTAAGACGATTTTCTCAGAACATATAACATTTATTGAGCTCATATTTTGTAATAAATACTTAATTAGTATTATAACTAAGACCAGAAAAAAATATTTGATTAGCTTCACTGCTTCTACCCCCTTCCATACAATATGACACAGTTTCACAACTTTACAAAAAATCGATTTTCTTGAAAAGTATGAATGGTACTAATCTGAAATTAAAGGGTTGTCAATTTTATAATATTCCTAGTTATTTCTGAAGAAATCACTAAAATCCCCCACTCTTTCTACCACCTCCCATACAAACTGCACATTTTCACTAAATCTAACTCACTAATTTTCTCAGTTTGCATTCAATTTTTGGAGTAAGCATTATGTATAAAACATTTTTATAGCTACTTTAGCATGATGTGGAAAAAATTAGTTCAATGCTATCATCCCTTCTAACATTTCCCATACAAAATTTCTTGGGATCACAAAAAATTCTATTTCATCTAGAGTATCGTAAGATTGCGCTTTACGCGCAATCGTAGCCCTGTTATGTTTTTTGGCTCGTATTGGTCGTTCAGTAAAAATTTTATACGTACTGCGTAAATTTGTTTATAGTATTTCATGAAAAAGTGCAGTTTTTACGGGAGGTGGTAGAAGGAAGGGAAGGACTCAAATAAATTTTATACAGAAGACTGAAATACCAGATGAAAGTGATATATTCCTAGTTTCAGAACAAAAGCGTTTATACTTTTTGAACAAATCCGTTTATTGTAAAATTACGAAATTATATCATTTTTTGGGGGGAAGGCGGAGGGGAGGGAAGTAGAAGGGGTAAAGCTAATCGGTTTTACTAATAATTCTGAATAAATGTTTGGTGCACAATTTCAGCTCTATAAATTTAATACGCACTAAGTAAATTGGTCTAGAGCATTTCATGAAAAAGTGTAATTTGTATGGGAGGTGGTGGAAGGAGGGAAGGACACAAATAGTTTTTATAAAGTAGATTGAAATCATAATAAAAGTATTACATTCCAAATTTCAGATCAATAGCATTTATACTTTTCGAGTATATCCGTTTATTGTCAAATTGCGGAATTGTGTAATTTTGTATGGGAGGGAGTAGAAGGGGTATAGCGATTTGCCCCGTTCACAAACTTGGCCTTTTTTTTGTCAAAAACCATGCATTTTCAAGCTATAGAGGACACGGACGGACAGACGGACAGACAGACGGACGGACAGACATCTGGCTTTGAGTTTTTTTAGTGATTATATGAACTTCAGTATCATTCATTTTTGTCTCCGAGCCTTATTTCTTGGCGTTACAAACTTTGTGGCAAACTTCTAATACTTACAGATTTTATCTAGAGTATAAACATTAAAACTGAAAATGTTTGAATGAAATCCTGAGGTCGAAACATGAAAATTTTCGAAATGCATTTTCAAAAATCCCTAAAAGTATGAAATATTAACAGGTCGCTACCTTCAAATCTTTTACCCCCTCCAACACAAAAACATTTTTTCGACCATTTTCAAGAAATCAATTATAACCTAACTATTAAAAGCTATCAATTAGCCCTTTCACTTAGTCTTCCCTGACTACTCTAACCTGCATATTGACTTTCCACTCATCCTCAATTTGTCCCAAGATTAATAAAGTTGCGCCCGACTTGTTGGCAGTTTATTTATAAACTTCTCGAGTCTAGAGCATTAAAAGTCTACTACATTTATTTTTATTTATATTCTCTGGCAGCACATTAAAATTATGTCAAAATATTCTCCAAAATAAATTTCGATCACTTCTAATTACGTTTCTATTAATCTTGTCGGGATCAATATTCAAAGAAATTTCCAATGAAAATAAGCGAAATTTAATCTAAAGAGAAAAGATTATCCTTGACATGAGTCACTTAAATTTGCATTCATATTCTTCACCTTCACTAACACAAACGTAAAACACTACACCAGAGAGGAGGAAGAATGTCCGCAAAATGTTGAAATATTTAAGCGACCAGCTATACATACATACTTACTTTCGATTGCTAAAGGGGTAGACGTTTCGAGCGATTTGGTGCTTATCAGGACGAGTTTAACATCGTGGAAATAGCAGGATACTGCATTCTGGTCGACGACTACAACCATTGAAGAAAATCCTGCTCAAACTTTCGTTTGGGAAGCTAGATAAATTTTAGTACCTGATATCCTACCGGGCGAGCTGAGCAGATTTTCCAGGATGAGAGTGCTACTATAAATGGCTTTCACTTTTCATTTGGGTATTCCCCGGACTATCGTGTATTTTGAACGAACGAACGTTTACTTTGGACCTTATCTACGGACGGCGAAGATTCCGCGCGATAGTCCATTCGGGTGAAATAAGCGACTTATGATTGTGAAAGTTAAGTATTTCGGGGGCGGTTTTATTTGATCTTGGCGTCTGTAAAAACCGATTTTAAAATTCTTATAAAGAACTGAGCAACAGGTTCGGGTAAACCGCAGGGAACTATAATAAAAGTCATAATTGCTTTGCTTAGAGTTTAGAGTTCAAGGCGGGTGAAAAACGTTCTTATAATATTTTCGTATCATGATGATGGCCTGTAATTTCTTGGGCGATTTTGTGGCTATAAAGTTGGGTTTATGATGGGATTTGCATTTTTTGCTATTGTTGGAATGGATTTCTTTTTCTTTTTCGTGAATATTACCTCGAACGAAGTATTAATAACTTTAAAAACGAATTTTTTATATCATTTTACGGCATATCTAGCACATAATTTTGTTTTTTTAGGGATGTTAATACAATATACTAACAGTATATGTTTCGAATTCAATTTGTGAATACACGTTATATGCGCTTATTGTAATTCATAGGTTTTTTTAAAAGCATTGAGCATAACTTGGGGAGTCACCCTTGAATGCGGTTCACAGTAGAGATGGAATAAGGAAAAATTAAATGGATCATTTTTTAGGTATGTGGCTGAGAAGAGACGAAACGGGGGGCGTTATTGTTAGCAATGCCTTTCGAGGTTCTGAAGTTCGAAAAATGAATTCTCTTATACACTCCATTTCATATTTATAACCCACCTACCGCTTTAAAATTATTTTCGCATTAAAATAATTTTTCCCCACATTAAATGCAAGAAAAGATTAAGAAACTCTGATTTTTCTGTAAATCATTTCTCATTACCGCTCTTTTTGCTGCAGTTCTTGGAAATGCGTCATTTTTGTGAGTTTTATATTAACAACACACATGGTGATTACTGAAGAATCACGGCAGCTTACAAAGCATTTTATGCGCTCCACCCCATAAGGAAATCAAGGAAGGTTCATCGAAAAAATAAACAACGCATCTACAAGATATTAATTCGTCCTATGCTGCTATATGGATGCGAAACATGGACCTTGACGCAAATGTCGGAGAAGGTAATCGACACGTTTGAGCAAAAAATTCTTCGGAAGGTGTACGGAACAGTTAAGGAAGGAGATGATTGGCGAATTCGATACAACCATGAGCTGTATCAAATATTTGACGACCCACCAGCATCTATCGTGATAAAACTGCGCAAGCCACGTGGAACGAATGCACGAGGAACGAATCCCAAAACGAGTGCTCAAGGGCAAAGCTCAAGGCAACCGACCGTAAGGGAAGCCACGAAAGTGATGGGAGGACTCAGTCGACGCAGATTGCAGGAAATGGAGAGAATTCCTGTTAAGACCCCCTATACATAGGGGCATAGGACAGAAACAACTCTCTTCCACAAGGCTCGATTCTGAGCATCGGCCTTAAGCTGCTGCCAGGACTTGTTTATTCCTCTGGCCTCCTGCTTAACTGCTCGCTTCCATGTGTTACATGGTCGTCCAACTCGACGCCTTTCTTGAGGGTTATAATCCAGAGCGTGTTTTGCGATGTTTCGCAAAGTATGACCGATCCACTGCCACTTCCGCCGTTGAATTTCAATACCTATTTTAGTCTGGCGAGTTGTACTCCAAAGTTCGTCGTTGGAGATTACTTCTGGCCAGATCCTAAAATGCGCCGGAGGCATTGGTTTACGAAAGTCTGTTGTTTGTTGGTAAGTCGAACGGTCACTTTCCACGTAGTACAACCATATTACAACACGGATTTGACGCATGCATCAAAAACTCGCAGCTTCGTACGAAGGGAGATCTCTCTTAACCTCCAGAAAGGGGAAAGGATACCGAAGGCAGGAAATGGAAAGCATTTTAAAAATGGCGCACTTTTCAAAATTACAAATCGTTATATCTCAGAATTGAGTACAGATATTAAATTGAAAATTTGTCAGCTTGTAGAGCTAATTATTAATTTTGGTAAAAATTTTGAGTTGAAAGGTGTAAGGGGAGGGAGGTGGCAAGCAGAAAAATTTTGAGTAATTTTTTCAGGGCTCTGGTGAAAGATACAAATTTTAAATTTTGCATTTGGATACATTTATTTGATATACATAGAAAAAAAATAATAATTTGTTCCACAATTGTTATAAACCGACCCTCCCGGTCTAACGTGCACAAAGTGTTTCATGTGCATTGAAAAAACCACATAAACAGAAAATTTTTGAATGAAATTTTAAAGTGGGAACTTGAAAATTTGTAAAATGCATTTAAAAAAATCCTTAAATATATGAAATATTAACTGGTCGAATACCTTTAAAACTTCTACCTCCTCCCATACAAAATTATTTTTTCTACCATTTTCAAGAAATCAATTATCACCTAACTATTAAAAGCTATCAATTTAAAATTTCGCATAAGAACTTCTAAAAATAGTTGAAACAAAATTGTCTCAAAAGTTTTCAAATCGCGCATGCCCTTCTACCACCTCCCATACAAAAGTATGATTTCGACCAATTTCATTAAATCAACTAATAACAAACAAATTAAAAGCTACGAAATTGAAATTTTGTACGAGCACCTTACAAGAGAAATGAAATAAAATTGCATCACAAATTTTACCCTTACCCGCTCTACCCCCTCCCATACAAATGTTCGTTTTCGTGAATGTAGAATACACCGAATTTTATGAAAATTCTATGCAGCTTCGTTTATGAAACACATTCTATACAGAGAATATTGGTAATGATTCAAGCAATCACTTAAAAAGCTATTAATATCCACCCACCCTTACTATTACCCCTCCTCCTCGCCTCATAAAAACCCAAATTTGCATAAGCGAATGGAATATTGTTAAATTAATAACAGCGCTGCCCAAGAATTCTCTTTCACTTAGTCTCCCAAACGGCTCTAATCTGCATATTGACTTTCCATGCAACCGGAACTTGTCCCAAAAATAATAAAGTTTCGCCCGACTTGTTGGCAGTTTATTATACTCTAGATGAAATCTGAGAGTATTATAAGTTTGCTCTAAAGTTTGTAACGCCAAGAAATAAGGCTCGGAGAAAAAAATGAATGATACAGAAGTTAATATTATCACTCAAAAATCTCAAAACCGGATGTCCGTCCGTCCGTCTGTCCGTCCGTCCGTCCGTCTGTGCGCGCTCTAGCTTGAGAACGCGTTGAGCTAGAAAGCTCAAATTTTGTGCACGTCGTTTTTGACAAAAAAGTAAGGTCAAGTTCGTGAACGGGCCAAATCGCTCCACCCCTTCTACCCCCTCCCGTACAAAATGACACAATTGCGCAATTTGACAATAAACGGATTTGCTCAAAAAGTATAAAAGCTATTAGTCTGAAATTTTGAATATGTTACTTTTAGAATAATATCAACCTACCGTAAGAAAATTGTGCGTGTTCTCCTCCTCCTTCTACCACCTCCCATACAAACTGTACTTGTCATGAATTACTCTAAACCAATTTACTTAGTGCGTATAAAATTTAGCGGGCTGAAATTGTGCACCAAATATTTATTGAAAATTGTTAGTAAGGCCAAAAAAAATTAGACGATTAGCTTCACCCCTTCTACCCCCTCCCATATAAAATGACACAATTTCGAAATTTGATATTAAATGGATTTACTCGAAAATTATAAAAGCTATTAATCTGAATTTTGGGAAATATTACTTCTATAATAATTTTAATCTACAGTACAAAAATTATTTGCGTCCTCCTTCTCCTTCCACCCCCACCCATACAAACTACACTTTTTCATGAAATGCTCTAATCCAATTTTCTCAGAACATATACCATTTATTGAGCTCATAATTTGTAATAAATACTTAATTATTATTATAACTAAGACCAGAAAAAAATATTTGATTAGCTTCACTGCTTCTACCCCCTCCCATAGAATACGACACAGTTTCACAACTTTACAAAAAATCGATTTTCTTGAAAAGTATGAATGGCACTAGTCTGAAATTTAAGGGATGTCAATTTTTTAACATTCCTAGTTATTTCTGAAAAAATCACTAGAACTCCCCCACTCTTTCTACCACCTGCCATACAAATTGCACATTTTCACTAAATCTAACTCACTAATTTTCTCAGGTCGTATTCAATTTTTGGAGTAAGCATTATGTATAAAACAGCGCTTTACGCGCAATCGTAGCCCTGTTATGTTTTTTATTTTCACTTCCACCTAAACCATTAACTTGAAGGTATTTCTCGTTAATAACAACTCTCCAAATTCCATATCTTAAATTCGTGTATGTTTAAAAACATTAAGATACACGAATTCCCTCCTCTGTACCAACGATTAATGTGGTCGGCTGAGTAGAGTTCTTATAAAACACTAAGGTTAACGACTTGAGAAACTTAATCGGCTGCACAGGATCATCACCTGGAGAAGATCAACTGACGCGGAAACAGATGTAGATCGAAATTTCCCTGAATTGGATCCGTATTTCGTGGTACGAATAGCAGAGGGATATGTCTTGCCAGCTTGGCCCGTATTGTACAGATTTTTGTCGGAGTAGTGTAGGTGAATACTATGACTCTGTTGGTCTTTAGATGTTTGATGTCAGGAATTTGACCTCTGAGCGATATAATTTTTCCATAGGCAAGAACTGGAATAATTCGTGAATTGTTTTCATGCGCTCCCTCATGTTGATATTGTATAGATTTTTTATTGCTGGGTATCTTTGGATACATTGCAGTTTGAAATTGAAGGATGAACTCCAGACTGTTATACCATAGTTTAATTCACACAGAAATTTAGATGAAAATTTAGCTTTCTTTAAGGTTTTAGGACCATTTCGAATTTTCCTAATTATACCGGCAATCGGAGCTAATTTTCTTCTCAGAACATCCAGAGTAGAGTCCCAAGACAGGTGTTCGTGGAAGTGAGCTCCGACATACTTGGACCTGACAACCATACTAATAGTTTGTTTTTCGAAATCGATATTTAGTTCAGTTTCTGTTGCCTTATTAAAGAAAATAATCTTGGTTTTCTCCGAATTAGCAATTAATTTATGGGCATTGATCCATACATTGTTTTTATCAAAGTCCTTATTTCTGCTATCTTGGAGTGCTGGTATACTACATAGTTGAAGTGAATATTAGTGTTGTCTGCGTAGAGCGATATTGCACCGATGAAAGACAGTTTAGCGATAAAGTTTATGTAAATGTTACACGGAACTGCACCAATACACTTCCTTGTGGAACGGCATCAGTAGTAGGTAGTAGAGCACTGAGATCTGGACGTAAGATAGCTTTCAAATTAGCTGTACAGAGTCCGAAGAATTGCAATCCCGAAATTTTTTTGATAAGAATTTGAATTGGTATCGAAAACCTTACGAGAGGACGTCAAAAATTTCGCGGAAAGAATGGGATGGACAAGAGAGGGGGGAAATATTTTTACCTGGAGGTATTTTAACACTGAATACAGGTATAAATACGAAGTTTCTGTCAAATCGAATCACTAACATTTTAGTTATAGCTAAATCATCAAGTCAATCGGAAATGAAACGCAAACTGTGGACAAACCTGAGCTTCGTACTGTCATAAAGTTCCTTACCAAGCAAGGAGAAACGCCACAAATTATTTTATTTTATTTTATTATTTACTTGTTTAAGGGAACTGCATTGCACATAAAGGCCGAAATTGCCTACAACACAGGTTATTCTGTAAAAAAAAAACTCTTGCCCTGGAAAAGCGATTATTTGTAAGTGGCATAGTTTATTCAGGTCGGGCAGAGAGTCAATTGATGATGATAAGCACTCGGGCCGGCTGATTAAGGCCATTTCCTCATAAAACGTCGAAAAAGTGGAGAATCTTGTTCTCGAAGATGCTTAAAGAAGGAACAAATCGGAAAAATGGTTTGATCATCACAACCATTTTGAATATCCTGCGCGATCATCTCGGCATGTCTAAAATCAGCGCGAGATGGGTACCGAGAATACTCTCAGGGGCTCAGAAAAAGCAACGCGTCGAGTGTTCATGCGAGTTTTTGGATCTCTGTAGCAAGAGCAGGAGTGAAATTTTGATCCGGATTTTTACTGGAGACAAAACTAGGGTTCATTATTATGAGCTTGAATCAAAACAGGATTCAATTCAGTGGCTCCGCAAAAGCGCTTTACCCCCCAAGAAGTTCGAGGTCTCACAATAGCCTGGAAAATCATGCCCACTATTTTTTGGTATTCAGAGGGGCTTTTGATGATCGACTACAGAGAAAAAGGACAAAATATCACAGGGGGATACTATGCCATCATGATACAAAAATTAAAGTATGCCATCAAAGAAAAAAGAAGAGGAAAGTGGACTCGAGGTGCGCTGCATTTGCACGACAACGCACCTGGTCACAAGAGCCACGTTGCAATAGCTGCCCTACAGAAATACGGTTACAGAATATTGAACCAAACCCCTTATTGTCAAGATCTAACCCCTTTCGATTACTATTTGTTCGCAAAACTGAAGAAAGAACTTCGTGCAAGAAAATTTACCAACGATGTAGAGGTGAATTCGGCAATTTCAGCCTATTTTGAAGGCTTTGATAAAGCATTTTTTTTGAAGGAATTAATAAACTTTATGTGAGATGTGATAAATGCATTAGGCTTAAGGGGGAATATATTGAAAGGGAAAAATAATAAGTTGTTTAATTTTACCCCCCTTCCTTGTCATTCCGCGAAATTTTTGTCCTCCCCTCGTAGATAAGTTAATAAAAACGGCAGCCTAATAAAATTTTTCATCGCAAGAAGACTGGAGTTTAGTCACGACATCAAACAATGCTTTATGATTATCTCTACAATTTTGCTGACATTAGACAGTAAGCTTCTTCATCTTTTTCGGTTGCACTACAGACCAAATCTGGTCTTGGCCTCCTGACTTTCAGGTTCCCTAACATTTTTCTTTTCATTCCTTATCGTGAAAGGGTTGCTAGCTTTTTCCAAAACCCTTTATCTACGAAGTTTCGAAAATTGTGGTGACCCAGATATACCCACGTAGGCAGTGTGGTGGAGTTCTACTTCGACCGGGACTTGAACTCATGACCTTCGAATTTCGGTTCAACATGCTACCCACTAGGCTACACCTAGGCTAGGCAGTAAGCTAATAGGTTTATAATTAGATATATTGTGCCCGATTTGTCCAATGGAGCAACTTTGATAATTTTCCAGCAGCTTGACACTACTCCTTCGACTAAAGATGATTAAAGATTTTTAAGATACATAGGTGATGAGAGCATTTTCTTACAGTATTTAAGTAGTCTGATTGATATATTATCAGGACACGTAGACTGAGATATTTTTAGTTTCCGGAAAACAGTCGCTATCTCAACTTTCATCATCAACGCGAATTCAAAGAGAGGAGTTATAGACCAGTGGTCATAAAAACGAACAAACGCATTTCGGTTCGAAATAGATAGATTTTTAACTGATTAGATGAAATAATTGTTAATGTCGTTAGCAGCGTTTATTTTTCCATATATATATTACGTAGGAAATCATATTTTTTTAGTCCCGTGCCCTTGTTAACGCTTTCTTTGATGTGACACCAGGTAGCTTTGGGATGATCCAAATTTCTTTCAAATTGATTTGCAAAGTAGCGCGTTCGTCAAGTGCATTTTAAATGTAAATAAGCAGGACTGAGAAGAGATCCCAACAAAAAACGCGAATACACCACTATTCTACGCAAAAAGTCATCCACATTGGGTGAAAATGAAATGCGCACACTGGACGCCAATTGGGAGGCAACCAGAAACACTTTTGTAACTAGTGCTGAAGAATCTGTGGGATATGTGCAAAGCGGTGACAAACCCTGGATGTCGCAGGACACATAGGACAAGGTTGGCAATCGGAAAAAAGCCAAATTGGCAATCATCTCTCAACCCGATGTCAACCAACGAACGCCCGACTTGATGCAGAACTACCGCGATGCTCATATACAGTTTAAAAAGGCTGTTAGACGCGACAAGAGAAAGGCCATTGAAGATCTGGCAAACAAGGCAGAATCTGCGGCTTACCTTGGGGATATGGATTCACTATTTAAAATCATGAAACAGTTGACGAACAGGAATTTCACCGCCAACCACCTGCTGAGAGATGTCAACGGAACTCTCCTTAATATGAGTGAACACCAGTTGCGGCGATGGAAGGAATACTTCTCTGATATTTTAAACATCTTGTCAGAGGAAGATATTCCGGAACAAGAACAACTTCCAAACATCCAACCGCAACAATCCTCTATTAGGGACGATCCCCCAGATAAGGAAGAGATATTTTCCGCCATTCGGTCAATGGCGGGAAGGAAAGCTCCAGGTATAGACGGACTTCCAACCGAACTTCTCAAAGCGGACCCGGAAATAACAGCCGATATACTCCTCCCACTCTTCACTAAGGTGTGGAATGAAGGAAGATATCCGACTGAATGGAAGGAGGGCGTCATTGTGAAAATTGCGAAGAAGGGTGACCTTCGGGATTGTGGCAATTGGCGTGGGATATGTCTACTTACTGCCGTATCAAAAATTATGGCTAAGGTAATTCTCAATAGGATTAGTGATGTCGTCGAGAGCACTCTCGAAGTTTATCAGGCTGGATTCCGTAAAGGGTCGTCTTGTACCGACCACACAAATACCCTACGGATAATATTAGAGCAGTCAGCCGAAATGGGTTCGCCACTACATCTCATGTTTGTGGACTTCGAGAAGGCTTTCGACAGCGTTAAGCGAGATTACATATGGAATGCTTTGCGTAGGAGAGGTATTCCAGATAAGGTCATAGCTATGATTAAAGAATCCTACGAAGATGCAAGGTGTCGCGTCTTGCATAGAGGAGAGCTGTCCAAGAGTTTCCCTGTGCGAACGGGTGTCAGACAAGGCTGCATATTATCACCAGCCCTGTTTCTGGTGGTAATAAATGACATCTTGAAAGCTGCACTGGAAGGTGGGGAAGGTAAAGGTCTTCAATGGAGACTATTTACCATCTTAAGTCACCTTGATTATGCTGATGACGTGTGATTGCTTGCATATACCCGTTCGGACTTAGAGTCAAATGTTCGCTCGTTGCATTCTAAATGCAAACAGGCGGGACTGAAAATAAATGTGCACACGGGTTCGAACGCAAGCACACCGATTGTTCTTAATGGACAGGATGTGGAAGAGGTGCAAGATTTTTGCTATCTCGGAAGCATTGTCAGCATGGACGACGGAGCCGAAAAGGATGTTGAGGATCGGCTAAATAAAGCTCGTCAGACCTTCGGTATCCTTTCCCCTTTCTGGAGGTTAAGAGAGATCTCCCTTCGCACGAAGCTGCGAGTGTTTGACGCATGCGTCAAATCCGTGTTGTTATATGGTTGTACTACGTGGAAAGTGACCGTTCGACTTACCAAGAAACTACAGACTTTCGTAAACCAAGGTTTCCAACGCATTTTAGGAACATTCTGGCCAGAAGTAATCTCCAACGACGAACTTTGGAGTACAACTCGCCAGACTAAAATAGGTATTGAGATTCAACGGCAAAAGTGGCAGTGGATCGGTCATACTTTGAGGAAACCAGAGCGAAACATTGCAAAAAAGGCTCTGGATTATAACCCTCAAGGAAGGCGTCGGGTTGGACGACCATGTAGCACATGGAAGCGAGCAGTTGAGCAGGAGGCCAGAGGAATAAACAAGTCCTGGCAACAGCTTAAGGCCGATGCTCAGGATCGCGCCTTGTGGAAGAGAGTTGTTTCTGTCCTATGCCCCTATAGGGGGTCTTAACAGGAATTTGATTTGATTGAGGATTGAGAATAAAAGTGCGTAAAACCAAGTACACCGATTGTTCTTAACGGACAAGATGTGGACGAGATGCAAGTCTTTTGCTACCTCGATAGCATTGTCAACATGGACCGCGCAGGATATTGATGCGCGAATAATTAAAGCTCGTCAGGCCTTCGGTATTTTTTTCCATTTCTGGGGGCTAGGACAGATTTCCCTTCGCACGGAGCTCCAAGTGCTTGACGCGTACATCAAATCTGTGTGGTTACATGATTGCGCTACATGAGAAGTAACCGTCAGATTTTCAAAGAAACTGCATACTTTCGTGAGCCACTTCATTTTGGAGATTTTCTTGTTAGATGTGATCTGCTAGGACGATTTAGGAGTAAAATTAGACAGGCTAAAATGGTATTGGGATACAAAGGCGAATCTCACGCATCAAGTAAACTTTAGCAAAACGTGTCCCAATATGCTGTGGATTATAATCCTCTAGAAATACGCCATGCCCCAATACAAGGTCTTAATAGGAAATTGATTGAGTGATAAGACAAATGAGTTATTAGTGAAATGGGACGTTACTAATGACAGCAACAACAGATGACATCCAACAGCACAAGCTGTTCTATCCGTACATTACTGTGACTTCAGTACGCATGCTGATAGAATAATTTCTTATGATCACATGTTGCTGTTTACTCCGCTTATCCAAGACACATGAGAAGAAGAACATTTGCCAGTAAGTATTACGAAGCGAACACTCTTTTCTCATTTAACAGCTGGAAATTTAAAATGTTCTGTGGTTTCACATTTCTAAAGATTAAAATCGCAATCAACTAAAACTCAGAACTACGAATTTTCTAAGTGTAAGAGAAAACGCAAGCAATATCTATCTTGCAACGAAGTACTTATGTGCATACTTAAAACAACTGCGCCACGATCTATGAAAACACCATTTTCTTAATTATTGAAATAATGGAAAAAAATTGCTGGAACGTAATAAGGAGTAATTCAGGAAAAATAAGCTTTAGAGGACGACGGCGAAGTGCGATAGACGGTTGAAGTGGTAGAGAATAGGAATTTCCACTTAATGAGCCACCTTCATAGCACCGATAACGACTTTATTTGCATGCTAGAAGATATTTTTCTATGGTTTCGGTAGAAAGCGGAAATTTATAAACGGAATAAATTGAATTTCCGTTCAAAATTTATGCAAGCTTTACGGAATTTATCGGAAGAAGGTATTGTCAAGGTGGTAGCGTAGGAGGAGGGACGATGATGAAATATTTTTGAATTTATGAAGGGGTTTTGTTGGTTGTACGCTAAGCGCGCTGCTTGTCCATTTTCCACTATTTCTTTTTGTTTAAGATTATTTAATACCCCTGGCATACAACCACAAAATAAAATACATTTTTTTTAAATTTTCAAATTTCTTTTACTCCTTTCAAGGAAATTTTTTTTCATAACCCTTAATTTAGAATTTATTTCATTATTTTCGAAAGACGCCGCTGAGCAATAGTAGATTTATGCGCTCCTAAGAAATATTAAAATATTTATGCATTATCCGAACGACTTAAATAGGTCATAGTGTTGGATTTGTTCCAAAACTGTACTACATAGTGGATGTACGAACGTTGACTATCCCTTACTCCGAACAGTTTCGAAATAATTTCACATTGATTAATTTTTGACTATCATAATCCGGAGAAAAAAAGAAGAACGAGGAGACTCCTGTAAGTTTATTCTGGCTTCATTTTATTTTTGGGACTAATCCAAAGCATTGTAATAATGCAGGTCGCACAATGTAAAGAAGATTTCCATCTTATTGTATCGTTTCTGGCTAAAATACCTTGTATTCTGTTTCTGGTTTATTTTTTGAATATGTGGGAATGTAAGGATCTCGTATTTCTTTTAAATCGTTCTTCTGTTAGTTAAGATTGCAGTGAAAATAAATAAGTAATTTTCTTTATTTCGGTTCAAGGATTTTCATCGAAATAGAGATATTTCTTTTAAATAAGTCCAATTTTCCACAGAATTTGTAGAAAAAAACCGAAATTTGATGGCAATTTCCGTGAACCGTCATCTGGAGGTGACATCGCTACAGAAATGTGATCTTAAAACCAACCGCTGGAGATAGTGTATCTTAATCGGAGCAATTAGTCGTATTAGCCGGATGCTTTCTTGCCCCCAAGGTATAAATAAAAAGTCTCGAGACATGAAATTACTTTTCCGCAAAATTGAACAAAATTCTCGTTAAATCTCAGAATACCGGGCACGAAGGACTCGCCAGAGTTATAGTTAAGGTTGTTTCAAGTTTTCAATTCAGTGAAAAAAAAACAACGACAAAAATTGCCAACGATTGTGCACGTTTGGAAATTATTTTCTAAGACAAAAAAAAAACAGGAACAAGGAAAATTTATCACTAAATCGGGAAGGGGCCTTTACTATTCTTATCTTCAAAATGGGTAATGAGAAATATTCTCGGTGAATTGATTTTTATTTGGATTTCAGATCATCGGTGGGGAGCCTTCATTTTTCACGTTTGTGGTTAGTTTGGAAAAAAATTGCCAAATTCACAATTTTACCACATATTCAAAGGACAAGGACATTGTTGAAAACTGCTCTCTACAAAAATCTTTAATACAATTGATTCAAAATCATGTTACTTACCAGCTTGAGCCATATGTTTGTGATGAGCAGTTGATTCTTTTCGTCCTGAAATCAAAATAGAAAGAAAATTAAATCGATTAGCTCTTGGAAAATTCAATGAAAAAACTTTTTTCAGAATTACGCTAAGTTACTAAATGTCTTCGTTTCTTTTCCCATTAAAGATCTACCGATAATCTCTTCCTGTGGAAAGTTTCATCCACCCTCCTCCCTCGTTCTTCACGCAACCCATACATGAATCACATAAAACATTTGCACATCGATTTCCGGACCAACTTTTTCGACATATTTTTGTTGGGTTACAGGACACACAGGACCGAAATCCCCCCTGCAAAGTCTGAACGGTTGGCATCCAGATTTGAGGGAATAATGCCATGAACGTCAAGGATTCGCTAGCAATATTGTATACATTTTGCTAGAACGTCGAGAATCGTGTGCTTTGGGAGCTCAGAAATGCCTCCATCTACCGCAGGGATAATCCCGGCAATTGGAATGGAGGAAGCAAAAGGAGGAGAAGCTCATTGTACGAAATAATGAAATCTCGATAACAATAAATCACAAAAGCAGAGACCGGGATTAGAGCTGCGCTGCTGATTCCAGGACGAACGTAGGATAATCTCAAGTTTAAGTCATAATAGTGAGAAAGCATACCGCACAGTAAGGCGACCAGAAACCGGAAAGTTTTGTTCTGTACGCCATGCTTTCCAATTATTTTAATTCGAAAGCCAAAAATTGTATTCGATTTGACCGAATGATTACCGTATGTTGTGGCTATACGATTTGCGGGGCAGCCGGCTGGCTTTTAATTAAATAATTGAAAGGCAATGTGCTGGCCAGAAATAACAGGCAAATCCGGGAGATAGGGTTGTGGATTTGATTAAAATCTGCTCGGGATGGAATTGCTTTGATGTGTTTAACCGATTATATTTTTTATTAATTGATTTGATAAATCGAATATCTGTCTATAATTTATTGGATTATGCAGGATGTGTCGGTTGATAAAAATTCTAGTGATGGAAACCATAAAGGATTGGTATTTTCGATAAAAAAAAGTCCAAGCATCAGTTGTCTGTTGTGCTAATCAGATTTTTTGAATCAAAATTTAATTTTGTAGAAAATTGTTTTTATGTTAATTAAATGATTGCTTTAGATAGTGATTTTTTTTTGTTAAATTAGATTGATTTCGGTGTCCATGTGTTAAATTGCTCAGACGTAATGACGTTAGCCATTCAGCCCGCCACTGTTCAATCAGTTTCCTTCCCATTAAGCTGCTACTGATTTTTTTCAGAACACTTTTCTAAGAGTTTTCAAGAGCTAATTACTCATAATTCCGCTGGTCTCCAAAGTATTTCCTTACTAATCTTTAATAATTGTTTTTCTTCTCTAACTAAAAAACTTTGTGATCTATTCCACCAGGATATGAACTTTAAGGAGCACTTCATAAATTTCTGATTTAAGAAGAATAAGTTTTTCATTCAGTTACACTGCAAAACTTTGAGATTTGATTTTATTTTCTGTTCGAACATTTGATTCGCTGCCGATTTTCGTATATTAGGCAAAATACAGAATGCAACAATTGAATAGAGTGGTTGATCTGAACGACGTGTAGCATTGTGTCAGTTTACAATGCAAAGGCCGTGAGTTTACGATCGAAGTATGATTGCAGAACACAGCTCACGTTGATATGTCTGTGCCACCTAACTCTGCTAAAATGAAAATTCATACATATAGGTTAGTGAGAAGGGCGAACACCTCTTCTACAATAACAACAAAATGTTTGGCACCTTCTAGGTCGGGACGCGATACTCCGTTGTGGTATGATGTTACTTTTGAAAAAGAGGTGGCTTTGAACTGTAGTCGCGAACTCCCAATTTTCAAAAATCTTTTCTGGAAGCTTTGATCTGAAAATCTCCAAGCATTTACCACAATAGGACACGGCCCTCCAATCGGAAGTAATGGTTATTACGAAAGGGTGGAACAGGCCTTGCGTGCAGGACTAAATGGTAGCGAGCTAGTTTTTACAGCGAAACTGCAAAGAAGGCCCTCTCCGGTTACAGCTGCAATTCGAGATGGTGGAACCATTGTATGGATATGTTGGAAGAAAGCCTGCACTTTGCAACTTTGTTGGGTCCCATTTCGATTCCAGGTATATCCCGATACCGCGGATCGGGATATACATGTAATCGAAATGGCGGATAGGCTAGCCAGGAACGGATCTGCGGCTGCCACCGTTGACGAAACGGACAATATTGTCATTACTTTGAAAGTCATTAATACAATCTACGCTAAAAAAATGCGGGAAAGGGATAATCTCAAATGGTTTCAAAAGCAAGTCGTGTAACATTGTGGAGATGATAGAGTGAAATCAATAAAAATATTGAGACTAGACAGAAACTCTCTACGGAAACTAGTTGGTAATGTCACGGGCCACTGTCTTCTTAGAAAATACCCTCGAAGGCTTCGCCTTACAAACGATTATATTTCCAGAAGCTGCGGTGAGGCTCATTCTCCTCACCGTAGACCATTTCCTCTGCCATTGGCCATATCTCCGAACGATTATAAGGCAAATTATCGGAGAATATTTGTTCGCCGAGCTGAATGATTTTCGGTCCATTGAACCAATTATGCTAATTAGTTTCACTGGTAGAGCAGGCTGGCTAAATTAGAGGTATGCCCACTTGGTAAGAACGTAGAGGTGAACCATGGGCCCACTGGTCGCCTACGCACATTGGTTTCCAATCGCTCCACCAACCTAACCTAACATACTTTAGTCAAATTTAAAAAAATTACAGTATAGTAATTAATAATAACCGCTGCGGGGTAGTTGTAGGATGGGGTTTTAACAAGTCATGCAACTATCTTTGGAGAATAACGACTCCACGGACCTCTGCTAACCATCCCCCTGTGGGATGGAGCAGTAGAATTCACCCGCAGCCAACCATGCTTGCCCTAAAAATGGCAAATGGACATTCACTGGATCATGGGCTTATCACCCATCATATAACCTAACTGATACGAGAAACGTATACAGCGCATCGGGAATAGGCGGATTCTACGGTAATGACTTTTGGCATTCGAAAATGGACTATGATTGGCTTCTGGAACGTTCGAACATTGAATGACGGAGGAAGACTTAGGGTCACTCGGTCCTTGCACCACCAGTCTGTGATCAACCGTGAAATGGAGCACTAGAACATCCAAATCTTCGGCTTGAGCAAGGTCAGTTGAACAAGATCAGGAGAAGAACGAATCCCGAGCGGAAATATCATTCTGTACGTTAGTCCTGAGAGTTAAGCCAAAATTGGAGTAGCGGTCGTCCTTACACCGAGAGCGAGAAACTGTTTCATCAGCTGGGAGCCAATCTCGGATAGGATTATCGTCGTCAGACTCAGGACCAATGTCAGAAACGTCACTATTCTGCAACAACTAATACCGCAACAGCTGCTGCCATAGAAGATTATTATAACCAACTAAGTGGCACCTTTGATCGTGTCCCAAGAGTTGATATTGTTATCACCTTAGGTTGGCTCTGACAACACTGGACTAGAGTACGTCATGGAGAAGCAAGGTGACCCTTGGGTCAACGCATCACGACCTTGGATTAAGAGACCCGAAAACGGCGAATTATTTGTGGAGTTTTGTAGTACTCGGCAGATGGTTATCGGAGGTACCACTTTTTCATACAAGAGTCACCATAAAACATCTTGAACTTCCCATGATGGTGTTACTAAGAACCTGATCGACCACTTGGCTATAAGTCGCCGATGGAGAAGATGTCTCCTCGATGTGCGAGCGAAGCGTGAAGCTGACGTGGGGAGCGATCACCACTTCATGGCTGCCTGCTTGACATTGTGTACAGCAGCTATCCGACGCCCACAAATTCTTCAAATGAAGCGCAAGCTTAATATGGATAAACTCAGAGACCCCAACAAAAATCGCGAGTACACCACCATTCTACGCGAAAAGTCATCAGTCATCAATATTGGGCGGATATGAAATGCGTACACTGGACGACAATTAGGAGGCAACCAGAAACACTTTTCTAACTAGTGCTGAAGAATCTGTGGGATATGTGCAAAGCGGTGAGAAACCTTGGATGTCGCAAGACATATGGGATTAGGTTGGCAATCGGAAAAAAAGCCAAATTAGCAATCATCTCTCAACCCGATGTCAACCAACGAACACCCGACTTGAGGCAAAGCTACCGCGATGCTCATATACAGCTTAAAAATGCTGTTAGGGAAATGCCATTGAAGATCTGGCCAACAAGGCAGAATCTGCGGCTTACCGTGGGGAAATGAGTTCACTATTTAAGATCGTGAAACAGTTGAGAACAGGAATTTCACCGCCAACCACCTCACAAGAGATGTCAACAGAACGGCACTTGCAGCGAAGGAAGGAATACTCCTCTGATATTTTATACATCTTGTCAGAGGAAGATATTCCTGAAACAGAATAACTACCAAACATCTAACCGCAAACCAATCTTGATCTCTCAATCAAACAATATTACGAAATGCAAAGTGTCGCTTCTTACATAGAGGAGAGCTTTCCGAGGGCTTTTTTGTGCGAACGGGTATCAGGCAAGGCTGCATATTCATATCACCAGCCCTGTTTCTGGTGGTAATGAATGACATCTTGAAAGCTTTGCTGGAAGGTGGGAAAGATAAAGGTCTTCAATGGAGACTATTTAACATCTTAAGTCACCTTGATTATGCTAATGACACTTGCACATAACCGTTCGGACTTAGAGTCAAATGTTCGCTCATTGCATTCTAAATGCAAAGAGGCGGGACTGAAAATAAATGTGCGTAAACCAAGTACATGCACACGGGCTCGAACGCAAGCACACCGATTGTTCTTAACGGACAGGATGTGGAAGAGGTATAAGATTTTTGCTATCTCGGAAGCATTGTCAGCATGGACGGCGGAGCCGAAAAGGATGTTGAGGCTCGGCTAAATAAAGCTCGTCAAGCCTTCGGTATCCTTTCCCCTTTCTTGAGGTTAAGAGAGATCTCCCTTCGCATGAAGCTGCGAGTTTTTGACGCACGCGACAAATTCGTGTTGTTATATGGTTGAACTACGTGGAAAGTGACCGTTCGACTTACTAGAAACTGCAAACTTTCATGAGACAATGTTTCCAACGTATCTTAGGAATATTCTGGACCGAAGTGATCTCCAACGACGAACTTGGGAGTAGAACTGGACAGACTAAAATAGCCATTGAGATTCAAAAGCGGAAGTGGTAGTGGACCGGTCACAATTTGATGACACCAGAGCGAAACATCGCCAAACAGGCTCCGGATTATAATCTTCAAGGAAGACGTCGGGTTGTTCGACCATGTAGCGAGCAGTTGATCACGAGGCCAGAGATATAAACAAGTCGTGGCAACAGCTAAGGATCGATGCTTAGGATCGCGTCTTGTAGATGACAGTTGTTTCTGTCTTATGCCCCTATAGAGAGTCTTAACAGGAATTGATTGATTTAAATATTAATAATAATATTTATTTATTCATCAACAGCCTGATTACTACCAATGATCTAATACATAAAAAGTAATCAAACGTGACTATAGGCTTCCGTGGCGTAGTGGGCAGCGTGCTTGCTTCTCAGTCAATAGGTCGTGGGTTCGATTCCCAGTCTAGACGGGATTTTTTTAAGCGCAAATTTTTCAGTTGCTACTGGTGATAAAAAATTATTCGCAATAAAATGGGGAAACGGTGTAAAAGTGAAACAGTTCCACTTCAAGAAGGCCTAAATACTCAGTAGATGGTTTCTGTTCGCTTTCTATCATTCAGTCCCCATAACATCTGCAAATATTTGTCAGTAAGCAGCCAGTACAACTGAGCAATATACCAGCTTCTCCACACGCTACGGTCGTTCTCACTCCCCTTCCCCAACCTTCCCAATCCCATTCCTTCCCTCCATGACTGTGTTTGTGCATTGCACATAAAGGCCGAAATTGCCTATAATACAGGTCATTCTGTAAAAAAAAAAATAAGGAATTGAAAAACAAAATAGCAAATTGGAAGTCAAGAAATAAAATAGAAATGGTAAAAACCAAAAGAAAAAACACAGATAATACTAAAAAATCCAATTAAACAATAAATAAGAAAACTATAAAATAAAAAGTGACACTAAAATTTAATTCAACGCCAATAGAGCCGAATTTGTATCCGAGTGGGGGTCATGTAAAAATCCAACTGCGAGAAGTATTGATTGAAAAGTCTGAGCACCGATGAAATTGGTTTATAAAAACCTTAATTATAAAAAAATAAAAACTTCAAGTACAATTGCTGTAATTTTACATCAAATTTCTTAACAGTGTACGTCTGGAATTGAACCTGGCCAGATCGCACGTTGGGCTAGCATTCTACGTCTGGGCCACCGACACTGATAATCTTACCTAGCCAAAAATGTTGCTGTGTGCACAGTTTTTTTTTATATGGGAAACCCTTTAAGGCTCTTGGATACCTGTCTTCTTCTTCCTTTCAGTTTTTTGCTAAATTTTACTTTTTTGAAGTTTAACTGTGCACTTTCGGCTAGTCTTGAGCATTCTTACATTAATTACCAAAGTTTTGTAATTTTGTTCACGGCGAAAGCTAAGTTAACGACGCCGTAATTTGAAAATTAGGGAGCGACTAGATTCAATTTCTAATTTTCTAATTAAACCGTGGACGCTTCTGCTTTCTCAATGATTGAAACTACAAAAACTCGGTATCTAATGTAGGAACGCATAAGAATCGCCGAAAGTAAAAATTTAGCAAAAATACTAAAGAAGAAGAAGAGAGGTATCGAAGAGCCTTAAATCCTTTTTTGGAGGCTTAGGGTGTAATAGTTTTTGGATCTGAAAATTTTTACAGTACTTTCTTGGCCTGGGAATTTCTATCACTATCACTTACATCAGAGCTTATATTTTAGATTTTCGTCATGAGCCCATTTATTAAGACAGCGTCTACGAAATTATTTCATAGTCTGTTCTTCGGAGCTTCTCTCCGTATACAACTTCCCAGAAAGTAGCGATATCTTATGTAAGAAAAACATTCAAAATTAAACGGAGTAAAGTTCCAGCAATTAATTTATAAGCTCGTTTTGTAAAGCTATTTATTCACCCTCACTCTCTTAAGCTAATTAAAATCGAAATAAATAAAACCGAATGGGCCACAACTCAGTCCAATGTCGAAGCCTCGAAAAATTTGTTCCAGACAATTCGCCTGAATAATGAATTTCGGTTTCGAAAAACCGCAAAATATCTTCGGTATGATTGTGTAATAAGAAGGCGAGATAAACCGATAAAATAAATTTCGTGTAACAAATCGACGCCATTAAAGCTAACATAATATCGCAGTTATATCGAGGACGCATTAAATTCATCTTTTGATGTTTCCAGTAGAGTCCTTCCACTCCAATTGTAGAGCCGACGACGGCAAAATCCATAAGAAAATGCCATCAAGTGAACTGAAAACTGATGATGGCGATTCCTTAAGTCTCCTTACGGAAGGACTAGTGTGCTTTCAGGACAGACCGAAAGGAAGACAACATCACAAGCCAGTTCAGGGCTTACCTTGTAACGCAGGACATGACCGATGATTGATGATGTCCAATGAGTATGAAAGTGGCGTCACCATATCCTTAGGGATTAACTTTCGCTGCTCATCCTTACTTCTATATGTTTTTGTTTTTCTTTGTTTTTTCGCTCCCTTTTGGCACAAGGACTTGCTCGACTTTCCGGACTTGCTCGCTTCTTCTTGGCATTCTCCGCCACCGAAAAACCAAGCACAAGGAGCGACCTGATTTTGCTCCATTTTTGCTGAGTAAATCATGAACCACTTAACTGTGACCGAAGCGCCGCAAACTTTTGTTCGGTGCAGTTAAATGAAGTTTCGGTCAAACTTTATGTTGGTGAAAGGTTTTGGTGAAAGTTTTGGCTTCGTAATCGGTTTTTTTTTTATATCCGATTTGTAAGTTCCCTCGTATGGGAATGCACACATACACTCATACACAATGGTTACCATCGGGCTACGTAATGCGATTACGGTGCTCCTCAGATTCCAATTAAAGTTTTTGCAATAATTCAGCAAGTACCGAAACGGATTTTATGGAAATTCCCAGCGAGTTGAAAGTTCCGGCAGGAAGATGGCGGTCTTTGAAGGAATAAGGAATAAGTGTTGATGAAAAGTTTCGTAAGTGAAATGTTACCGCATCGTTCATGATCGATTTAATTGAAATCCGCTCGTTACGTGACGAGAATTGTTCATGAGTTTTATTGAGCGAAGTGCTTTGATATCGGGGGTTTCTTTTCTTTTCACTTGGTCCATGGGGCAAGGAAGCCATTCAGCAGGTCTTATTGGAATTGTAATGATCGGTGAATTAGTTCCAATGATGAGCTCACGAATTCTTGGTTAATGATGGCGAGTTAATTGATGTTTTTTGGGGAGAGCAGAGTATTGAGATTTTTTTTTTACGGTTTTCTAAGATGGAAACCATTATTTAAAATTTGGCTTTCTTTGATTTTGAAGAAACGGCAAAGTAACTTTCTGTTTTTGGTTTTTAGAGAAGATGAAGTATCTTTAATTCATCCTTCATCAATGAGGAGGCGTCTCAATCCAAAGGCCATTCACAGTGATTATACTCTTGATGAATTCTGAGAGTATTACAAGTTTGCCGCAAAGTTTGCCAAGCTAACATATCTCTTAGGAGAAAAAAAATGAATAATACAGAAGTTCATATTATTACTCAAAACTCTCAAAACCGGATTTTCGTCCGTTCGTATTCTCTCTAGCTTGAGAACGCATTAACTAGAAAGTTCAAATTATGTGCAACACGTCTCTGACAAAAAATGAAAAAAATCGCTCTACTCCTTCCACCCCCTCCCATAAAAATGACAGAATTTCGAAAATTGACAGTAATCTGATTTTATCGAAAAGTATTAAAGCTATAATCTGAAATTTGAAAAGTTTTATTCTTATCATGATTTCAATCTACGGTTTAAAAATTCTCCGAATCCTCCCACCTCTTGTAACACCTCCCATACAAACGGAACTTTTTCATGAAGTATTGTACTCAGTAAGTATAAAAATTATCAATCTGAAATTTTGCACTTAATATTTATTTAAAATTATTAATAATAATAATATTCGTTTATTCATCAACTGCCTGATTACTACAAATAATACAAAAAAAAAAGAAAAAATTAATAAAACTTAACTATAAAACAATAAAAATCAAAATATCAAATAAGAAGTCAATAAATAAAATAAAAATAAAAATAAAGTAACAAAGTACAATAGATAACAATCAATAATAAGGAAAAAATAAATAAAATATAAAAACTAAAATAAAAAACAAAAATAATAAAGGAACAACAAGATGAGATAAAAAACAATAAATGGAAAATTATAAAATAAAAAGTGACAATAAAATTTAATTTAACTTCATGAAAGCTGATCTTTTACCTGGGTAGGGGTCATGTAAAAATCCAACTGTGAGAAGTTTTGATTGAAAAGTCTGAGCATAGATGCAATTGGTTCACGAAATCCATAATTGGTGCGATGCTTTGGGACTCTACAAAATTTGTTATTTCTCATGGTACGATTCGGGACATTGAAATTAATCGAAGACAACAATTGGTCAGAGTCGGTAGCTCCAGTTATAACTTTGAAAGCAAAAACAACTCTTGCGTGCACACGTCTGTTCTCCAAGGAGTCCAATGAAAGAAGATTCAGACGACCAGCGTAAGATGGAAGCCTAAGCGGATCTGTCCACGGAAGGCCACGAAGGGCAAATCTTAAGAAATTGCACAGATTCGATTCTAGCTATGTGAACAGAATAAAATGGAGACCAGATAGGGCTCGCATACTCCAGAATAGAACGGACAAAGGCACTGTAAAAATTTTAGTAACAAATGGATCATTGAACTCCTTGGATCTTTTTTTGACAAAACCAAGCATAGCGCTAGCTTTACTGGCAATATGATCAACGTGGTCGTCGAATGTGAAAGTGCTATTAAATAATACCCCCAAATCCCGTACTTTATCAGAACGAAGTAGAGCGGTTCCATCTACAACATAGTCAAAAAGAATTGGTGTTTTTATTCTAAAATACGAGACAGTAGTGCACTTACTAATATTAAGAGGTAAGTTGTTAAGCTCACACCAGTTATAAAAACTCGTAAGGTCACTCTGCAAAGATAAGCAATCATTGTAATTAGATATAGTTTTATATATCTTTGCGTCGTTAGCATTATTAATGTTCGAGTCAACAATAAATGCACTCACGTCATTAATAAACAACAAAAATAGCAGTGGTCCAAGATGACTACCTTGAGGAACACCGGAAAAGTTGTAAATCTCAGAAGATAAGGCACCACGAAATAGCACTTTTTTAACACGATTAGTAAGATATGACTTATTCCACGAAACAAAGCCCATAGGAAAACCAAGCCAGTTAAGCTTGTGCACAAGAATAAGGTGATCAATTTTATCGAATGCCTTACTGAAGTCTGTATAAATGCAGTCAACCTGCTGCCTATTCTCGAGAGCAGTAGGACAGAAGTTAGAAAATTGCATTAAATTGGTAACGGTAGATCTGCCTTTCACAAAGCCATGCTGAAACGATCCCAATATCGACTTAGAATGGAAATAAAAAACATCACAAACAATTGACTCAAACAGTTTAGCAACACAAGGAAGAATGGCAATTGGCCTGTAATTGCTTACAACATCGCGCTTGCCAGATTTATGTAAAGGTGTTATAGTAGAGAATTTCCATAATAAGGGAAAAATACCGGATCGAAGGGATAAATTAAATAGGTAGCCGAGAATAGGTAAAAGAGTTAAATTACACCTCTTAATTACAGACGCAGGAATACCATCTGGCCCGCAAGAGAAATTATCGGCAATGTCCCCAATGTATTTTAAAATGGTTGCATCATCAATAAAGAGATCTTTTAGCACTAAGGAAGTAGAAGGGAACTTTGCCAAGTACTGAAAATCATTGAAGCCAGTTACTGAGGCACTACTGGAAAAAGCAGTGCGAAAGTGGTTACCAAATAAATTACTGATCACAATAGGATTAGTGCGTACCGTATCATTCAGAGACATACTAGTTGGATAGCCGTCAGAGTTTCTTTTTGAATTGACATATTTCCAAAACCGTTTAGGTTTGTCTATTAATGATAATTTAACATTCTGCAGGTATTGAGAATAAACAGCACGGAATTGGAAATTGAAGGAGTCCCTTAGGTTGCAGTGCAGCAAAAGGTCCGAGTCGTTGCTTGAGTGACAATACGCTTTCCAAGCTTTCGTTTTCAGATTTTTTTGATGAAGTAAGCAATCGTCAAGCCAGGGAAACTTCTTGGAAGGGTTCGAACGGGAGATAGGTATGCAATGCATGAAACACCCAAATAAAATGGAATAAAAATTTTGAAGTCGCCATGTTAATATCAGGCTCATCAAGTACAGATGACCAGTCACAGTTAGATATGTCAGAGTTTAAGGCATCAAAATCAGCTTTAGTGAAGTTAAAATAAGTGTTAACAATACATTTAGAATATGTAGAACTTGAATGAAATTTGAAATCAATTTGAAAAGCTAAATGAATAGGTAATACAGACAGCAAAGGGATGTAGCAGCGAACAACAGTTGTAAAGTTAGCATCGATCGAAAAACAAGATCCAAATATCTGCCGTAAGCATTTGTAATGGGACACACTTGTAGAAGTCCAGCATGTCGTCCAAAAATTGAATTTCATGTCGAGGGCAAGATGAATATGAAGGCAATAAATGGTCGTTGTCATCGGAACGTATCCAGTCTATGTAAGGCAAGTTGAAGTCACGAAAAATCAGAAGTTCATCGGACGATTGAAGGATACTAAGGAGGGTATCCGTTGCATTGTAAACCGATTCGTAAGTAGAAGATGGTGTTGGAGACGGAATGTAAATAGTGATGTTATGATGACGATCTCGACGGAACACCTTGAAGTCACGGGGGAAAAGCTCGGCATTAGTGAACTGGCCGGACAACCAGGTCTCGGTAATGCTTACGATATCGTACGAGCACGCAGTGCCGGTGACATAAAGCTCCTGAGTTTTAGTAAGAAGTCCACTCACGTAGCTGTAGGAGATCGACACCGAGCTGGTCCGTTTTTTGGCGAAGTATGTTGAAGCGGTGAGCGAGCTAACCGTTTACGAGGAATGAATTCTCGGACGATAGCACACTTAGGCCAAAAGCTTGAAGAGACAACAAACATAAAGAAAGACTCTGGTAAAATTACCTTAAATGAGGAAACTCTGGCATTACCCTCACGAGAAGCAGGCATAATCTTCTTGCATGATACAAGGTCAGGCTATATCGGAGCATTCATGCAATGCAGAATTCTATGCACATTCTCTCTGATATCCTCTTCAACAGTTTCAGGAGCGAGGCGCGATATGAACAGTATTTTTGGTTGCACAGCAGCTCGTAAAGTGCAATGAAAGTTGTTTGCAGATGTTTTAGGCGTAAGCAGATTTATACGTTGATCATCCACGTTATCAGCAACAATATTCTTATTGAGCGTGTTACTAATATTAAGAACACCAATATTAGAATTCGCATGAACAATTCCGGTGTCTCCGACATCAACGATATTCCTCACCTGCAGACTTGCTGCATCAATTTTTTTGAGTGGCATCGCCAGTGAGTCCGTTAAAACTTTAGCCTGCGAATTTTTTTTCCCCTTAGACCACAATTGAATTTTAGATGATTGCGGGGTGATGTGCGAGTCGATAACTATAGGTTCAGCTACAGTACGAAAGTTTAAGATAGGCGATCCAACAGATGGTGTCAAAGTCGGAATGCAGACTTGATCGATGTCATTCAAAGGACGTTCAAATTTGCGTTGTTGCGAGATAAAATCTTTATGCAAAGTCTGCACACCACTGATACGATGATGAGGACATTGGTCTACATGTCGCACAAAACCAGTACAGCCCGCTACCGGATTTTAAGACAGCATCACCAACAACACCTGAGAGACCGACACATTTGCTGTGGAAGATTTTACCGCAGAAACCCGAACAGCAAATTAAAGGCGACTTATTCAATTTGTCCACGCAGGACGGTAAATTACATTCCGCCATATAAAAAAGTGCAGAAATTCAGATCAATTTTTGAGAGTAAAAAGAACGACTAAAAAGACTGTAAGTAAATTATATGACGCGTACTGTAAACTAACTTCGAAAATATTAGTTGGTAGTTGTCTAAGCTAACAATTCTAAAATAAAAATTAAAACAGCTGATCAAAAGAAATCAAATCAAAATCAAAACCGGCACCGAGCTGGCGGAGAACCAAGTCGACCCTTCGGAGTCCTGTGCCAGGAAAACGATACCTCTTGGTAGAAGCACAGTAGTAAAAAAAGTGACTACGAACGTGGCGCAAGATTGTTTCGCACGAATTACGGAACTGCTGATGATGTTAGTTCACCGGTAGACACGTAATCTTCAACGTAGATTTCACGATTTACCGGCTGGAACGTTCCGAAAATACACTATTTTCACACGCACAGCACAAAACTACAAAAAATTTGTGATTATTACACCAAAACGGCATGAATTGCAAGGAATGGCTTATGAAAATCAGAGAAAGACGATGAACGAAAAAGTAAACTGCCGCAGTTATATAAAGCTGAAACAAATTAGACGATTAACTTCACTGCATCTATCCCCTCCCTTGCAATGTGACACAATTTCACAACGTTACAAAAGGTATATTTTCTTGGACACTCTGAAATCATGTAATTTAAAACATGTCAATTGAATGATGTTTGTAGTTATTTCTGAGAAATCATTAAGATCTCCCTACTCCCTCTACCACCTTCCATACAAACTGTAAATTTTCAATAAATCTAATATACTAATTTTCTCCGGACATATACAATTTTTGACGCTTAAATTTCGTACAAAGAATTTTGATAGCAACCTTATCATCTAAGCAACACTCCGCATTCCACTACCATATACAATTCATTAAAATAAAAAAAAAAAACCTTTCATTTAGTGTACCGCATGATCGAACTTTATACTCTGGAGGAAATCTCGAACGCTTTGAGCTATCGTGCTGAAATTTGTTGAGTGTAATTTTTAGCAAAAAATAAATTTTAAGTTTGTGAACGGGCTACATCCCCCAATGCTTCTACCCCCGGCCATACAAATTTCATGAAATTTCGAAAATTTAAAAATCACTAACATCGCGAAATATTAATGGGATTCTCTCACTCCTCCCACCCCTTCCCATACAAATGCAGAATTTTGAAAAATATATTTTTTCGATTTTCATTGAGACTAGCAAAGCTGAAAAGACAAATTTTTGCCCCAATTAATTCGATTATAATTTCAATCCGTTTTGCAAACGCTATCAACTTCATCTCACTCCTTCTACCCTCTCCCATAAAAATTTCACGAAAATTTGAAATTTCAATTAAACTAATTTTCTTCCAAACTCTCAAAGCTATCGACGTTTTGTGGAGAGTCAAATAATAGAAATATTACTGACGATAACAAAATTTTATTTGATCCGCATGCTCCTTCTACCCCCATACACATGGATAATTTTGGAAAATACATTATATCGATTTCCATTAAAACTAGAAAAAGTATAAACTTAAAATATTGCCAGAATTTGTTCCTTAATAATTGTAATAAATTCAAAAAAGATGATTAGCTTCGCTTTCCTCCTTCTACCCCCTTACGTACAAATATCATAAATTCAAGAAAAGCATTTCTCCTCCGAACATATGAGAGCTATCGACTTTGAAATTGAAACAAAGCATGATGATAAGGATGTTGATACGCAGTTTGATAATCCTCTAAAATCCTTCATTTCCTCTGCTATCATTCGAAAGTATTCGTGATGACATATTTTCCGGTATATTAAACTTTTCCCATTTCATCGAGAATATCGTATGATTAATTCATAATTCTGTTATGTTTTAAGATTACTTTGCTATCTTCATCAAACGAGTTTTGCCATTGCTTGCGTGGTTTGACTACTACCCTATTACCATTATTATTTATTGGGGAATACGTGAGAGCACTGTAATCTTTTCGTCCTATTGTGTGTTTATTGCGACTTTACCCTGCATCAACTTGATAGCTTCGGCTAATGTAAGTACGTCTAAGCATGTTGGCTAGATGGCATATAACAACACGGATTTGACACAGTCCTCAAATACTCGCAGCTGCACACGAAGGGAGATCTTTCTTACCCTCCCGAAAGAAAAAAGGATACCGAAGGTCTGACGAGCTTCATTTATACGATCCTTAATATCCGTTTCGTTTCCGCTGTCCACGCTAACAACACTTTCAAGCTTTCAAAAATCCTGCACCTATTCCAAATCCTGTCCCTTGAAAACATCAGGTGTTACTAAGAACGAAATTGACTATTTGGCAAATGGAGAAGATTTTTCCTGTAAGAAGCGTGGAGCGATCACCACTAAAGGATTACCTGCTTGAAATTGTGCACAGCAAAGTAATTCTAACTGGAATTAGAAATGTTGCAGAAAGCGCTGTTGAATTTTATTGGGCTGGATTCCGTTAAGTGTGGTTTTGTACAGACCGTACAGATACCCTACGGATAATATTGGAGCAGTCAGCCGAAATGGGTTCGCCACTCTACTACATCAAGAACTTCGGAGTACGACTGGATAGACTAAAGTAGCCATTGATAATCGAAAGCGAAATTGACACTGGATCGATCACACTATGAGCAAACCAGAGCAAGACATTACAAGACGCAAGTATCAGTCTATAAATCTGTTTGATCATGGCTAGCTTTACGATTGATCACATTAACGTTCGGGGTCTGCACTCTGCCTATCTCTCGCTGTATATCCAAGCCCAAACTGCAAGACCAGCTATTTTAGCACTTGGCGAATGTGAGGTGTTACCGGGAAGTAAATAGTTTTTTCTATTCTCGGATATTACTTTGCCAGCTTTTTTTCGCCAGCGGTGTGTCGCACTCTACATCCGCGATGATGTGTCTTTCCAATTAGTTTCCCATTTAGGAATTTGCTCCAATCCAGAATCTATTTACATCTGGATAAAATTACTGATACAAAGACATGTCATGTGCATAGAAGCCCCGAAATGACTGCAGCGAACACTTTATCGGAACTAGATGGGTTATCTAAATCTATCCAGTCTATCTGTACTGCAAACCCTGGCGCTGAAATCGTTATCGCGGGCGATTTCAATGTTCATAACATTACCTGTCTTAAACATTCCTCCACTAATTACCATGGAGGGAATGAAACTGAGCTTTGTGCCTCTTTAAACGAATTAGTACAATTGGCCGATGAGCCTACTCGTTTACCAGACATCGCAGGACATTTTTCTAACTTTCTTGAGCTATTTTTCACCAACCAACCTGAGAAATATTCTGTCTCAGTCATATCCCCATCGCCAATTGGAAATACTGATCATTTCATGATTCGCGCTCAATTCCCAATTGTAGCAACTACACCGCTAACAATCATGACACCTCGAAGAATCATTTTGCATTTCAAAAGAACTAATTGGGGGACACTAAGTAACTTCTTCAATGCATTTAATTGGAAGTTGTGCTTCGATTCCAATTACTGCGATGAAGTCTGTCGAAGTGTTAGCTCTAAGTAGCTCTACATACCATTCAGTGAAATCAGAGTCAGACCGTCGAAGATTCTTGGTTCAGCAAAGATTGTCTCGATGCCTTTCAGGCCAAGAAACCAGAATTTGAAACCTTTCAAAGTAATAAGACACCTACCAACAGAGAACTCTTCGATGCATCAAGAAACGCTTGTAAATCCATCCATTAAGCGTGTTAAATTTGAGCATCACCAATATTTCGACGGAAGATACTTCGGTGTTCTAAAGACTCGAGATCTTAATCCTTATTCTTCAAAACAGCAATTTCATTTCTTCTTTAATACCTCCTCTTTTTTATGGCGACCGTACCGTTATTGACATTAAAATAGCTAACTTGCTAGCAGTCAGTTTCGCTAGAAACTCAGACTTTCCACTATAAAAAAAATAGTCTCACACTCCAAATGACAACAACATTTTCGTACGAGAATTATTTTCTAGGACTCTTCATGAGCTCAGTCTCCTCGAAACTGCTGGTTCGAACCGTTTTCCCCCTATTACCCTTAAAAACTGCGTTTCTTCTTTAGCAAAACCTTTTCGCAATATTTTCTATCTTTCTTACTTTTCTGGGTGTTTCCATGCATGTGGAAAGTGAAGAATGTTGAGCCAAATCCAAAGAAATCAAAGCAAATCCCGCCAACTACCGCCCAATAGCCATCACTTCAGTGTTCTCGAAAGTAATGAAAACTGCTGTCAATCGTATAATCGTCAAATATCTGGAAGACAAACAGCTTATCAATGATCGCCAGTAAGTGTTCTGTTCGGGAAATCTTCTGGTCTTCTGGACAGAGCATTGGAACTTATGATTACATAAATATGGCGAAGATCAAGTTCTCGCACTTGATATTGCAAAAGCTTTTGACGGAGTTTGACATGAATGTCTTTTAGTTAAGCTTACGGCCATAGGCCTCTCTCTTGTTCAATGGATTCAGAGTTATCTCTTTGAACGCGCTAGACGATTGTTATTAGATGGCGTTACTTTTTCCTCTTACCCATTTGCTTTCGGTGTCCCTTGAAGGTTCTGTTTTATCTCCAACGTCTACTCTCAATCCAATCCATAGTTTTGTAGATAGCTATACTTTGGAGAAGACCTATAAGCTTAACGCTGCAGCGGAATAAAACAATCATTCTATTGCTTCCAATTCAGTTCGCTGAACTCGGATTCCAACTTAATCTATGAATGGGGCAGGAAAAATAGAGTAGATTCCAACGCACCCAAAACACAGGACTGTCATCTATCGCTCAAACGTGATGTTACAGTGTTGTCTCACAATGTAAGCTTTGATGATGCCCAACTAAGCACTTCGGAGAATTTCACACTGTTAGGCGCCAAAATTACTGACCACCTGAATTGGGCCCAGCCCATATCTTCGATGTTGCCCTTGATGCCTCTAAACGTCTAGATGTTCTCCGAAAGTGCAAAAAATACTTCACACCCATCGACCATATAAGGCTTACATTAGACCAAGTTTCGAGTACAACTCACATGTTTGGGCTGGGGCACCCAAAACACACCTCGCGCTGTAGTAGTTATTTTTCAAGATTTTATCTATTTAAAAATTAGCGGAAGCCTAAATCTAGCAGAAGCTTTGTTGCTTCCTGAGGTTCCTGAGGATGAGAACAATGCTGACATGCAACTTTCAGTAGATTTCAAATATTGTATTTGATTTTGACATTTTTGTAGATACATTGCTCTGGATCGTATCGTAAATAGCCCATTATATCGAACACTTTCAACTACACTTTCGTTTTCTACAAATCTGAACTTTGTTCCTAGCATTTTCGACATTAAAGACACCAGAAGGCTTCCTGCAGCTTGCGACTGGACTACTCCTGAAACAGCCGTATGGCAGTCGATCAATTCAAAAACGCAGTACGCTTCAAAGAAAACATGAACAAAGAAACGCAATACAATGCGAACAGTCGTTGCGATCAGATGCACCCACTTTTATGAATGTTAATAATACTCTAGATGGAATTTGAGAGTATTATAAGTTTACTCTAAAGTTTTTAACGCCGAGAAATATTTGCTGTCGCTCAAAAGTCTAAAAACTGGATGTCCGTCTGTGCGCTCTCTAGCTTGAGAGCTAAAAGGTTCAGCTAGAAAGTTCAAATTTCTCACACGTTGTTTTTGACAAAAATGTAAGGTCAAGCTCGTGAATGGGCCAACTCGCTCCATTCCTTCTATTGCCTCCCATACAAAATGATACAATTTCGCAATTTGAAAATAAACGGATTTGCTCGAAAAGTATAAATTTTTGAAATTTGGAAAATATGACTTTTATGATGATTTCAGTCTTCTTCTTCTTCTTCTTCAATGGCGCTACAGCCCAAATCGGCCCATGGCCTCCTGACCTTCAGGTTCCTTAACATTTTCATTATTTATTGCGAAAGGGTTGTTAGCTCTTCGCACAACCCTCTATCTACGAATTTTTCATTTTCGTAGATTGAGGTAACCAAGGTATATTCAAGCAGGTAGTGTGGTGGAATTATGCGTTGACCGGGATTTGAACTCACGACCGTCGCATTGTAAGCCAAACACGCTACCCACTAGACTATACCCTAGGTTGATTTCAGTCTACCGTATACAAATTATTTGTGTCCTCTCTCTTCGTCCATACAAACTGCACTATTTCATGAGCCAATTTACTCAGCGCATTTAAAATTTATTGAGCTGGAATTGTGCACTAAATATTTATTTAGAATTATTAGTAAGACCAAAAAAAATTAGACGATTAGCTTTACTCCTTCTGCCCGTCCCATACAAAATGACATAATTTCGGAGCTCGGCAATAAACGAGTGTGCTCGAAAAGCATTAGAGCCATTGATCTGAAATTTCGAATTTATTACTTTTATGATGATTTTAATCTACTGTATAAACATTTTTGAGTCCACCCCTTCCTTCCACCACCTCCCATACAAACTGCACTTTTTCATGAAATACACTAAAAAGTTTAACTCAGTACGTATAAGATTTATCGAGCTGAAATTGTGCACTAAACATTTATTTAGAATTATTTGCAGGACCAAAAAAAATTAGACGATTAGCTTTTCTCCTTCTACCCCCTCCCATACAATCTGATATAATTTCACTTTCCAAAAAGTCGATTTTCCTGAAAAGTAGGTATGTATGCTACCGATGTGCAAACTAAAGCACGTCAATTCAATCATGTTTACGGTTATTTCTTAAAAAATCATTAAGAACTCGCCACTCTTTTACCACCTCCAATACAAACTGCACAATCCCACTAAAACCAATACAACAATTTTTTCAGTACATATTAAATTTTTGAATAGCAACTCTAGCGTGATGTGAAAAAATTAGATCGATGTCGTCACCCCCTTTACCACTTCTCCCACAAAATTTCTTAAAATCAATAAATTTCTCTTTCATTTAGAGTATCGCACGATTGAGCATTACAATCGTAGTCCTGCTATGTTTTTTCAATATTCTTAATTCTTTTCGGAAGGAAAGTATGTAAAGCCATAACGTTGCTTCAATCGCACATAAACGGTAGAATTTTTTTTTTTTTGATGATATTTATCAAAATACATTTTCCAATCGTGAAAATATGAAACTTTTTCATCCTAATTAGATTCACTCTTAATTACCCTAGTGGCAAGAAAACCTCACAAAAGGTTCTTTTCAAATTATCTCTATATCGGAAAAGAATGAAGATATCACTAAACCTTTAATAATTTCCCAACCAAATGTCCCTCCTGGGAAATTGGAAACTCAGTACCGGAATAAAATAATTCGAATCTTAGGTTTTGTCCTTATTACTAAGAAAAGTACGATGGTCAGAAATTATATTGCAGGGAAAAACCTTTCTTATTTCAGCCAAAAGTTAAACCTTTCAACTCCATACAAAAACGAAATGAACCCAACCAAGATTTTCGTTAATAATATGTTGAGACATTTTGTGCTTACCTCACGCATATCGAAAGATTAAAGTTATTCAGAGGAAGCCATGTAGTCCCGGAAAGGATCAAATGTGAATAAAATGTAAACGAGATTAATTCGATATAGGAGAAACCCTTGCGGTATCCGGTACCCAAGTGTGTAGCTATACGCAAAAAATTCATGGGGAAATATACGCTTCTAGGGTTTAATGCGATGGGATTTGGATGTACAAAGTGGATTTCCACCGAATTTTTATCGATAAATAAAACAACTGTACGGAAAAATATTTGTTTAGACACGATGGTGATGGTGCTGGTTTAGATAAATGGGATATGGATAAATTGCTTTATTGGATTTTCCAAGAGGATTTTAGGGCGCTTAAAAACCAAAATTTTGTTAAAGTTAAATTTTGTTTATTCAAATTTTTTTCCGTACTCTGCGAATTATTTAAATCAGTACAGTGGAGAATCCATATCGTCGCTCTTATGGCAAAGATACGAAAGAGCAAATTTTCACTTTTCCACTAATGTGGTTTTCTTTTACAAAATGGAGGATGGAAGAGAAAATACAAAACTTACCACACGAAATTAAAAAAAGATACGGATTTCTAAGAACAGTTGAACTTTTAAGACGATATAATAACTCGAAACTACTGATTTGAACTTTCGTGCTTTTGGCATAAGGGTGACGATATGAAATAATAAGAGGAAATTTGAAAAATATGACGTTTAAGGAATTTTTTGAAAAACTGAAAATGCTTGATTGAAATTCACTGGCATTTACTGAAAAGATTATATAGTTAATCCCGTACTTAAGCTCAATGATCAACAGTTATTTTAATCTATCAATCCGGATTCGGCTATACCTTCAATGTGGCCAATACTAGTTACAGCTTTGGTGCTAAAACTAATTCAAACTACTAACTACTCTTGGTGCTAAAATAAATGTTTGCTCCATAATAGAGAGAACCATATTACATTAATGTAACTATATTACAGTCAAGAAATGTAAGGGTTTGGAGGCTAAGTTGCGGCATGAAATTGCGTTGGAGGAATTATTTGAAGTATGCAGGAAGATAGGCAGCAGCAAGGCATCTGGAATCGATTGCATTGCAAATATGGCACTAAAAGCTGCTGTCCAAAAGAGGTCCGACATCTTTATAACGACGATACAAAGTGTCTAGAGGAAGAAGTATATCCTGAGCCATGGAAGCTCCAACATTTTTGATTGTTACTAAAAGAAAATAGGCCTCCTGAAAAGATCCTTGAGCGAATTAGATACATGATGGGGAGGTATGAAATATTGTGCAGTAGTGACACTGGACACTAAAAATGCATTTAACTCGGCAGATTGATCACTTATAAAGAGATCTTTGGCTACGATGTATAGGGGTTAGGGGATTCCTACAAGGATCAGTACTGGGATTCCTGTGATTAACATGTACGATAAAGTTCTTCGACTATCGTTGCCGCAAGGAGTAAAGTTAATCGGGTTCACTGACGCCATCGCCTTTGTTACCAATTACAGCAGACTATTCACGGCTGTAAACGAAATAAAAAAGTGCACTTCAGTAGGGTGACGGGACCTTAAAGCTAGGGGAAGCAATTATTTTGTGCCAAGCTACAAGCGATGCGTCAATATACATGACTCTACAATTTTACATCAGTATCTGAAACACTTCTACTCATCCAAGAGGGGTGCGGTTTTCGGCAATCGCTTTATAATCCAGTCTACATTATTAATTGGAAATAAAAAAAAATTAATTTTTTTTTTCAATTTCTTAGGTAGTGCTCCCTTGAAACCGATTCTTTTTACTCAAAGCACGACAAATATAGGCAATATTGCCATATCTACCTCTTCACATTTTTCTTCCTGATCGTTTTTCGGCTAGCACAGAAATTTCAATAGTGGCAATACTTTGATTGAGAGCCAAAGCTTGCGACTAAAAGCACTGGCTGGAAGCAATTGCATTAACGCATCTCTCCTTCGTATAGAAGTGGAACTTGCGCTCGCTGTGAGCGAAAATTTTACTGGTATTGGCCGGCGGTCTCGTTCTCTTGTACATGCGACTAAAAGCAATGAGAGGAAAGGTGGAAGAATTTTAATGCAACGCACCTCCCCTTCATATGGAAGTCGAACTAACAGAAAATTTCGTTCATATTGGCGCCGGCGGTCTTGTAGATGCGTTTTAAAAATCGCATCTTTTTCCCTGTGGAAGGCTTTCAACTTTCGTTGATCAGAAAAAACGTGAGAAAAAAAGCTGTCCTGATCACGTAACTGCTGTAAACAGTGATACACGAAAATAATGTGCGCTTTCTTTTAAAGAAATTATTAAATAAATTTTCATATCCGTGCTAAATCAAGGGCAAAACGTAAGGGAAGCATTGCTTCCCTTGCATCAATGGACGCCAAGCCACTGGTGCACTTATATTAGAGTTGCGATTTGAGTAGTTTTTCCTTCGCTGTAAATCAAGTTGATGATAATTACTAACTACAAGTACTAAAACGGATTTGACTTGCTTAAAGTCCAATGATCTAAGGGACATCCCATTAAGACTGCTTATTTTGAAATTTAAAATAAAAAGTCTGCGTTTATTTGAAAAGCTCTGATATTTTCATTTCAATAAAGAGTGTAAACATGAAGGTTATATACGGAGTAAAATATCTAACAAATGCTGCACGACTGACACAAAAAAATAAGGCTAAATACAAAATAATTCTAAATCGGCGGTCTTAATGGGACAGCCCTTATTGTATCCCCGATAATTTCAGAAATATTTTCTCATCGTCGGCAAACATTATTACACTACTGAACTTCATAATTCTGAAATAAATGGAAATGTGGTAAAACAATTTTTTAAGAAAAGCTTCAAATATATCGAAAGGTCCCCCAAGCAATGAGCATTAAGGCGTTTCTTTGTTGAGGTTGTTTCGTTTCCTGATGTGATTGAAACAAAAATTACAATAAAAGCGACAATATTATGCAGTACATATCCGTATAGTGATAGCAGACATTCATGAAATCATTGAAAACTGAAGCAAACTAGTATGCAAATTTGTTCCAGAGTTTAAAAAATAAATAAGATTGTCTGATTTCGGAGGAACCTTTAGGTAAGAGATCTGAAAATTATTGTTTCGTTCTTCATCCTAATCACACACAGTGCTATCGTTTTTAGTTTTATTTAAAAATCTTGGATTATACCCAAGGAGAATAGATAATAAGGAGTGAATATGAGCATGCTTTGCCGCGTAAGAAAATGGGAATGAAAGTATTTTCCTCCCTTACTGGCGAAATGCTCGAAATTTTTCGAAATAAACGGTTCGCTATATTTGACTGGCACACTTAAAAATATTGCAACCAACTATTTCCCGCGTTAAATTGTTCGAAACAATTGTCAAATTTTCGAAAGAATTAATTCGCTATTCTTGTCTGGCATACTTGGATCCAATGCAACTATCTCTGTCCCGCGTTAAATTGTCCGTTGCTAAAGTGCTTAGCTTAGACACGAACCAAAAATAAATAAAAAATTTAAAAATAAAGATTTCTGAAATAAAACAGCAAATTCCATTCTATTCAAAATTATTTTATTGCTGACTGAATATTAGCAACCAAGAGATAATACAAATTATAGTATTTTTATACTCTAGATGAAATCTGAGAGTATATTGTGTTTGCCATACCGTTTGTAACGCTAAGAAATAATGCTTGCACAGAGCCGCCAAGGGTACAGAAATATTTGTTGTCGCTCAAAAACGTCGATTCCGAGTTGCTGTCTGTCCGTCTGTCTACAGCATAACTCTCGAACGCTTTGAGCTATCGTGCTGAAATTTGTCGTGTGTCATTTTTAGCAAAAAAGAAACTTTAAGTTCGTGAACGGGCCACATCCCCCCATTCCTTCTACCCCCTCCCATACAAATTTCACGAAATTCTGAAATTTCCCGAAATTGATTTTTCTTTGAAACGATTTAAGCTATCGATTTGAAATTTGGGTCAAAGTATTATGATATAAATTTCATTAATATGACGGAATATTGATCCAATCCCGTCACTCCTTCTACCCCCTCCCATACAAATGCATAGTTTTGAAAAATGCAGTTTTTCGATTTTCATTGAAACTAGCAAAGTTATAAAAACATATTTTTGCCAGAATTAGTTTTATTATAATTCCAATCAGAATTGAAAAAATTATGAATTTTACCTCACTCCTTCTACCCCCCCCCCCCCCATACAAATTTCACGAAATTTTGTAATTTAAAATAAATTATTTTTCTCCGAAACTATTAAAGCTATCTACTTAATATTTTGCATAAAGTATACAAATAGAAATATCAATAACGGAAAAAAAATGTGTTTTGATCCGTACACTCCTTCTACCCCCTCCCATACAAATGTATAATTTTTGTTAAATGCATTATATCGATTTTCATTAAAACTAGAAAAAGTATAAACTTCAAATTTTGCCAGAATTTGTTTTTCAACAATTGCAATAAATACTAAAAAAAAATTATCAGCTCCTCTTCACTCCTTCTACCCCCTCCCATACAAATATCTGTGTTATAAATTCAAGAAAAGCATTTCTCCTTCGAATATATTAGAACTAGCGAATTTGAAATTGAATCAAAGCGTGGTGACAAGGATGATGATAAGCAGTTTCAAAATCATCTTAAACGCTCCACTTCCTTTGCCACCTCCCATGCAAATGCCTCAATTTCAGGAAAACTATGTTCAATTGAAAATAATAAAAGCTACAAACCTTAAATTCAGCACGAAATATTTTGCATACCACATTAGGTGTCATATCCGAAAATTACAAACTTTCCCCCTCTTCTTCTACCACCTCCCATACAAAAGTAACTATTAATTATTTAAAAGAATTGGAGGTGACATATTTTCCGGTACATTGAACTCTTTCTCATTTCATCTAGAGTATCATATGATTGGGCTTTACGCCCAATCATAATTCTTTTATGTCTTTTTGTAAAAGTTTGAAGCCAAGTTAAGCTTGGACACAATTTTCGAAAATTTCCGAATCAAAAAGCATTCCCACATGAGACAGCCTATCAGGCACTCCGTTTTATTTATCCTCCTTGATTATACCATAGTCGGTAGTTTCACAATATTTTTCAGTCTCAGTTTATCAAATAATCTGTTAAATTTTTTCCCGAGTCCAAAGTAGGCTGATTCAATTAGCGAAAGTCACTAGAGTATTATAAGTTAGCTATCAAGTTTGTAACGCTAAGGCATGGAGATAAAAATGAATAACATAGAAGTTAATATTATCATCCGAAAATCTCAAAACCGTACGTCCGTCTACTCGCTCAATGGCTTGAGAATGCTAGAAAGTTCAAATTTTGAATACACAATTTTCAGCTAAAAAGTAAGGTCGAGTTCTTGAACGAGCGGAGCTGCTCCACCCCTTCTACCCCTTCCCATACAAAATGAATCATTTGGAATAATTTACATTAAAGAAATTTTCTTACAAACTATGCTAATAATTTGAAATTTAAAATCTGATATATTTATCATAAATGGGATCTATGGCATCAAAATTACCCCAATCTCCCAGATATAAGCTATAAACCCATTTTCTGAGTACATACACCATTTACTGAGGTCAAATTTGGTACTTAATACTTAATTAGCATTATTTTCAGGATAGAAAAAAAAAATAAACTGATTGGCTTTACTCCTTCTACCCTCTCCCAAACCATGTGCCACATTTTCAGATTTTCTAAGTTTCTCATTGAAAATTCTGGTGCTTCTTGGGAAAGTTATTTGGTATCACTTCTGTGAATTGAATCTATCCAACGCGAATTTATAGAAATTCCCATTTAAATCGATTTGGATAAAACTGAAGAACATGATTAGCGGCGTTCAAAAATTTTGCAAAGTTTTCAGCATATCCAAATAATTTTACTAACCTTATTTTGGAAGTGTTGTGTAGAACGACATTAGTAGACCTTAAATAACTTCACCAGTGTGACCTGTATTTAGCGATTACGTTGAAATCATTGTTATGTGCATCATGTTCTAGAGGTTCTTGGCATTTAATCCCAGCAAAATAATAGATTCAGTCTATACAAATGAGAAACTCTCAAACAACCGACCTCTATTCTATCAAGTGATTAATTATGCTCATAGAATAAAATCTCGTCAAACAACACCTTTGCTCACATTTCCATTCATTTTCTAGCTCATCTCTTATAGCGAGAACTTCCGTGATCCCTTTATAGGATTCGAAATGAACTCCTTTTGATAAGAACTTCACTTGAATAGCTCGAAGGTAGAAAAAAGTGCATCTGCTATTCAACCGCTTTTCTATATTCATCAACACACCCATACATACTTCGAAAAGAAAGTTCTGAACTTTAAATCCCTATCCGCCGCTACCAAAATGCACGAAGGAGGGTGAACTCTACTGTGAGCATGTGAGGAGTCAACATAGGGAGCTAGCTACCTATGAACCTCACAAATCCTCTTGGAATTCAAACAGGTATACGTCCCGGTGAAATGGCTTTTCGGTGTTTTTCACTTATAACATGGCACCCAGCTGAAAGGAGGGAAAATCGAATTCGTTGGTGGAAAACCTGCAATTTTATGGTGTGGTGGTAGCATGGCGTCGCCGTCTTGGTTCGACGACTGTGGCAATACCAACATTTTCCCAGTAGGAAGCAATATTTGAGTGCAGGATACACGTAAACGTTTCACGTTCTAAAAAATTAATTCAGAGGTCGATTAGTTCAGCGCCAGCAAACATTCAAGAAGCTCCCCTACAAGGTCTACCAATATTATACGCTTAGGGGTAATCACCTGCGAACAGTTGAATCGAATCAGGTGAGTTCTCTTGGCGGCGCGCAGTTCTAGGCATATCCTAGATGCATGCATGTCATGAATCAACTTGTAACCAGATTTTACGCCATCATAAAATGCGTTAGTTATGAGAACCAGGACGATAACCTGCCAATGATGCCCGTAAGGATCCTTTCTGTGTGGGTATATGTGAGTGACGTAGTAGAAAAGGAAGTGACTTGTTGCTTCATGATTGCTTCCTGTATTGCTGGCATGCGAAGAATGATGCCTTTCGTTTCGCAAGTGTTTATTTTGGATCGACAAGCAATTGCCAACCAGGCTGCTTTATTACTTCCGAAGATGGCTTTTACGAGTAAGCCAAACGCTTCAAGGATCCGGATATAAGAGTGTATTCAGTACGTGTGCCTCAAACAGAGAGTGTAAATTGTTGGCGGTATCCATCATATACGACTCTTATCTCTGCGTATTGTTTGAATTCGAAATTGCTTGATAGGCCTTTTGCACAAACTATCCATAGATTGATCCTCAATAAATATGTTGAGGCAATGAGGCATAAGGGCTTATGATGAGATGACATTGTTAGCATTTGGTAGGGTTAGCACAAGTGCTTCAAACAATATACATTTCTGTTTAATTATTTACTAGATGAAAAGATAGTTACATAGAACCTCTTTCTATCAGCATAAATCAAATAATAATGGTGCAAATTGCCAGTAGCATTTATTATTTTTTTGGTTGGCTAATTCATTTGCGAGATCCGTAACGTACAAGAATAGAATTATCTTGCTGTTATTGTTAAAAAGTAGTCCTCGGTGTAGATGTAAAGAGGCGTCCAAATTTTACGGACTTATTCACATTGGAAAGTAAAAACAAAATTAAAAAAAAGTTTTATTTACTACTAGAGATCGCCCGCGACTTTGTTAGCGTATGAATAAGCAATTTTTGAGAATGTAGTTAGCAATACATTATCCGGGATATATAAACTGATTTGATTAATGGTCCTTTGAAGACAATGGTTTCTATTTTGTCGGAATCAAAACCATAAATTATTAAGAATACGATACTCGCATTTGTATGGGACAGGCTCGGGATCAAATCAAACCCGTGAACTAAGACCATATTCGTATTGAAAAGCATTAAGGACATGTGAATAGTTATAGCTTGTGTTAATTAAAAAAAAAAGCCCAAATAAAATAACATTAAGCTTAAAACCATAACAGGACTACGACTCTGCGTAAAGCGATACTGCACATGAAATTTTTGTGACGTTAAGAATTTTGTATGGGGAGTGGTAGAAGGGGTGATAGTACTGCACTAATTTGTTTCACATCATTCTAGAGTAGCTATAAAAATGTTTTATACCAAATTTAAGCTTTAAAAATTGAATAAGTACTGAGAAACTTAGTGCATTGGATTTAGTGAAATCGTGTAATTTGTATGGAAGGTGGTAGAAAGAGGGGAGTGTTTTTTCGAGAAATAAAACTGATATATTTTAAATTTTAGTTCAGTAACGTTCACACTTTTCAAGAAAATAGAATTTTTGAAAAGTTGTGAAATAGTGATACATTGAATGGGAGGGGGTAGCAGGAGTGAAGCTAATCGGTTAATTTTTTGCCTGATATTAATAATAATGCTAATTAAGGATTCTATACAAAATTTGAGCTCGATGAAAGCTATGCGTATTGAGAAAATTGGACTAGAATATTTCATGAAAAAGTGCAGTTTGCATGAGAGGTGGTGGAAGGAGTGAGCTGCTTTTAGTGATTTTTCGAAAAAAAGAACTACAATCATTATTCAATTGATATGTTTTAAATTTTAGATCTGTGACTTTCACACTTTCCAAGAAAATCTAATTTTTGTAAAGTCGTGGAATCGTGTCACATTATACGGGAGCGGGCAGAAATAGTGTTAGTTTTTTTCCCGATATTAATAATAATGCTAATTAAGGATTTGTTACAAAATTTTAGCTCGATGGAATTTATACGTACTGAGAAAATTGGTGTATAGTATTTAATGAAAAAGTGTAGTTTGTATGGGAGGTGGGCGAAGGAGTGGGGAGATTTAAATAATTTGTATACTTCAAAATTGCATTTATAATAGAAATAATATATTATAAGCTTCAAATTAATAGCTCGTAGAGTTTCCAAGAAAATTTAATTATTACATATTATAAAAAATGAGCCACTTTATATGGGAGGTGGTAGAAGGCGAGAGGGGAAGTAAATGAACCTAAAAGCATATTACATCTCGGAGCATACTGTGAAAGTTTCATTACAATCGGCTTAGCCGTTTGTGCGTGAAAGCTGGACAGACAGACAGACAGAGAAGAATTTTGAAAACGCGAGTTTCTGCTTAGTTATTGCTAAAATAAAGCAAAAAGGTAACTTAGCTATTTCTAAACAAATAGCAGACAGACACTACAATTATATTTATATGTATAGATTACTCGGGATTTTGAGATTCAAAATATAGCGAATGCGGCCAAATTATTATTTTTATATTATTACATTATATTATTTTATTTTATTTTATAAAAAGCGTTGGAACACTGTGGATAATAGATTTTTTTTTACAAAATAAAGAATCAAATTTGGGAATGTATTATTCAATTTTTTTTGAGTGAAAATTTGACGTGTATCCTTTAGTAAATATGGAAGGATTTATAGATCTTTACGAATTCCTTGCTCCGTTTTCGTCAAGTTATAACAGTTTGTGACGTCACAATGACGTCAGACGTAGCAAAGACCTGTTTCAATTCTTATTTCTTTTTATTTAATTATTTTCAAAATGCTTATAATTTGTATTTTATCAATAATTAATATTAAGCACAACTTGCCCGGAGAAGGTGTAACCTTGCCTTTGGGGTGAACCTTAGTGACTTAGTTAAAAAATAAATGCAAAACAAAAATCATCCGTTCATAATAATTCAGTAAATGAGAAAAACAAGAATTAGAAATTAAAAAATGTACGTACAGCTGACATTGTCAACCACTGTCTGACCTCCATTCATTTTGGTATCAACTTTTTTAATTGCTTTGTTATTTAAACAACATGTACGTTGCATTTAATAAGCTGTTCGAAAAATACGTCTAAATATCTTGTACTTGTGACTCTTGAAAATAATGGACGATCATAATGCATTGTGAAGTGGAAGGAATGAATTTTTATAACTAATACATTTGTTAAACCAGTCTGTGTAAAACAGAAGGCAATAAAACATTACTTGCAGTGTAGGAGTGTTATCATCAAACCAATCTTGTAATACCATTGATTAGCATTGACACTAATATTTTCCCAGAATGTATCCTCTACAAAAAGAACCACATCGTCTGCAATGGATATGAGTTCGCCCTTAGATGGCCGTTTGAATAAATCGTTTATCTAAATTATAAATAAAACAGGCGCCAAAACTGTACCTTGAGGTACACCAAATTCAACTTTAAATGGTACGCTTACATCGTCATTGATCCTAGCGAGCTATTTGCAGTGCCAACCCATTTTTGTTTCAAATTGATTTTACGTAACTTTTGTTTAATTCTATCAAGTGGAATAGAATCAAAAGCCTTGACGAGGTCTAAAAAAAATTGCTCACAGTTTGTTACCTTTACCGAATGTGGTAGCTATTTTTTTACTCAATAATGCAATAGCGCCATATGTAATGTGGTTATGCCTAAGATCAAATTGTTGTTCTGCTAAAATATTCAGTTCATTCAGGTCTTCCATTATTTTGCATGTGGCAATCTTTTAATCAGTTTTAGAAATCAGAGAGGGATGCCTGTAATTAATAATTAATTTCTTAATACCACATTTAAATAAGGAAGATATAATTGCAGATTTATTTAAACTAGTATCGCCTGTGGTCGAAATTCGACCAATTGAGTGTATAAAATAACGTAATTAATCTTGTTTTAGACATAATCAATTGGAATTTATAGGTGTACAAGTTCTTAATTCTTACAAATCCCCTCCTTCAAATACTAAAATAAACTGCCAACAAGTCGGGCGAAACTTTATTATTCTTGGGACAAGTTGAGGATGAGTGGAAAGTCAATATGCAGGTTAGAGTGGTTAGGGAAGGCTAAGTGAAAGGGAGTTCTTGGGCAGGACTGTTAACAATATTTCATTCGTGCCTGTAAGTTTGGGATCTTATGAGGGGAGGAGTAGGGGTAATAGTAAGGGTGGGTGAATGTTAATAGCTTTTTAATTAATTACTTGGATCACGTCCAATATTCTCTGTATAGAATGTGTTTCATAGACGAAGTTGCCATAGAATTTTCATAAAATTCTGTGTATTTTACATTCATGAAACCGAACATTTGTATGGGAGGGGGTAGAGAATATAGGGGAATCGTAAAATTTGATACGCAGTTTTATTTCGCGTCTCTTGTAAGGTGCTTGTATAGAATTTCAAGTTCGTAGCTTTTAGTTTGTTGGTTATTAGTTGATTTAATGAAATTGGTCGAAATCATAGTTTTGTATGGGAGGCGGTAGAAGCGCAAGCGCGATTTCAAAACTTTTAAAGCAACTTCATTTGAATTATTTTTATAAGTTTTTATGCCAACTTTGAAATTGATAGCTTTTAAGAGTTAGCTGATAACTGATTTCTTAAAAATGCTCGAAAAAATAATTTTGTATGGGAGGGGGTAGAGGAGGTAGGGGAATCGTAAAGCTTGTGATGCAATTTTCTTTTATTTTTGTTGTTAGATGCTCGAACGAAATTTCAAGTTCATAGCTTTTAATTTGTTGGTTATTAGTTGATTTAATGAAATTAGTCGAAATCATACTTTTGTATGGGAGGGGGTAGAAGGGCAAGCGCGATTTTAAAACTTTTAATGTAATTTCATTTTAATTATTTTTGTAAGTTGTTTTACAAAATTTGAATTTGATAGCTTTTAATGGTTAGGTGATAATTGATTTCTTGAAAATGGTCGAAAAAATAATTTTGTATGGGAGGGGGTAGAAGTGTTAAAGATTTTCGACCAGTTAATATTTCGTATATTTAGGGATTTTTTTTAAATGCATTTCGCAAATTTTAAAGTTTCTACCTTAAAATTTCACTCAAAAATTTTCAGTTTATGTGTTTTTTTTACTGCACATGAAACACCTTGTGCACGTTAGACCGGGGGAGTCGGTTTATAATAAATATGGACCAAGTTAATATTATTTTTTTATGTACATTAAATATAGGTATTCACATGCAAAATTTTAACTTTGTATCTTTCACCAGAGCCCTAAAAAAATTACTCAAAGTTTTCGACATTTTTGCTTATCACCTCCCTCCCCTTACACCTCCCAACTTAAAATTCTTACCAAAATTAATCATTATGTAGTTCTACAATCTGACAAATTTTTGATTTGATATCTGTACTATTTTTTGAGATATAAGGATTTGTAATTTTGAAAAGTGCGCCATTTTTAAAATGTTCCCCATTTCCCCCCACTACTATTATTTCGACATGTTAATTTTTGTTTGTGTTTGCCTAGTATAGCTTAATATACGTTTTAAGTTTCAATTACATACCTTAAGAGATAGTTGAGATATTAATTTTTAAGTGTTTTTCTTTGCACCCCCCCTGACCCTCCCCCTTACAATAATTAGCCGCTTTCTGAGCTGGATCCGATGAAACTATATGCCACCTTGGCGGTCTCCAAATATGATTTTTTTACGATAAGTAATTTCGAAGATATAATCATTTGAAAAAAAAATTCGGCCGACAATTGGTTCTTAGCCCCCCCTTTTCGCACCCCAATGGATAAAAAAATTAAATTATTTTTAAAAGTTGTCCCACAAACTCTTCTATATGCATGTTGAGGTTTAGCTTCCTAGCTCTTACCATGGTTGAGATATTTGAATTCGCATTTTTCGGTTTAAGCGCTCCCCCCGCCTCCCCCTGAACCCGTACACCCCCCAAAATGGGTATCCGCCTGAGATCCGCAACTATCTACAATCTCTCCAAAAATGAACTTTTTATCTTGAAGGGTTTGGGAGTTAATGTACGCTGAGCGTACACGTCGGCGTACGGCGTACGGCGGACGGCGTACAGACAGACGGATTTTTTTTTTTTGCATTTTTAGGCTAATTTAGTCATGAAACGCAAAAAAAAAAAATTTCAGGGTAGCAAACTTTTTTTTTTTTTTGTGTCGATCACAATACTTTATTATTATAATAATAAAGTAAAATTTACTACAATTCTTGATGTTGACGTTATAAATGAGATAGTACTGAATGTGTGTAATACTTATATGGAGGACCACTTTATTTTACCTGTCTATTTACCTGTGTATGACCACATATGATGATGATGATCATGCAATGACGCTACAGCCCATATCGAGTCTTGGCCTCTTGGATGCACTTCCTCCAGTTATCCCGGTCCAACGACCGCGTCCTCCAGTTTGAAAAATCGAGGAGCGACCTGCAATCTGCGTCGACTGAGTCCTTTCATTGCTGAGGTCGGTTACCTTGAGCTTTGCCCTTGAGCACTCGTTTTGGAATTAGTTCCTGTTGCATTCGCTCCACGTGGCCAGTCGCCACGTAGTAGTCAAATAGTTGAATCAGCTCATGGTTGTATCAAATTCGCCAGTCATATCCTTCCTTGACCGTGCACCTTCCGAAGAATTTTTCGCTCAAACGTGTCGATTAAATTCTCCGACAAAATATCCACGTCGACAGCAACTGTGCGCATTGTATACCTCTGGTGTCCAAAGAGGTTACTGAAGTCATACTCGAGCACCAATTTGAAGACCATGGAGGCGAGACTATCTCCTTGTTTGAGACCTGACTCCATTGGGAAGTTTTGAGTCAACTCGTTGTGGATTTTTACTTGGCACTCATTGTTTTTCATCGTGGCTATTATTAACCAAACTAGTATCGGTGGGACACCTAGTTCAATCGTTATTCTGTACAAAGCATTACGGTCAAAACTATCGCATGCTTGAAAAAAATTGACGAACAGTTGGTCCGGATCTGAAGCCACCTTCATATTCTACGACGATGTTGTGAGCGTATTCACTGAGTCTTCGTTCGATAATTTTCGTTAAAATTTTGTAACTCGTACACAACAATGAAATTCCACTGTAGTTTCCGCAACACAGACTTGTCCAGATTTTAACAATTAATTTAAATATTCGACTGGTGAGCTCTATTTCACCTTCTGCTCTGCAGGGTTTCCGTCAGTTCCGTGCGCCTTGTTCGATTTTAAATTATGTAGAGCAATGTGCAGTTGATCTCCATTTGGATCTTCCGGAATTATAGAAGGTTCAGTCTGTGATGTGGTTCTATTTCACAATGTTCGAAAGTACAGAACCCATCCTGCATTGATTTCGGTAGCGCCGCTTATGATGTTCCCTTCTTCGTCCTTACAGAGGGTAGTTTGCGGTTTGTATGGCAACATATAAACATTAATGGCACAGTACCTGTCGAATCATATAAGCTCCCCTCCTTTATGCCTCAGGCACATTGACTTTCTGCGACGGAATTAGGCTTAGCATTACGTATGACAGCTTAGTAGCAGGAACATTACTAATGCAATCTAATTCCAAGGACAGAAATAACTCCCTTTCACAGGGTGCGATCCTGAGCATCGGCCTTTAGCTGTTGCTACGACACGTCATCAACATAATCAAGGTGACTTAAGATGTTGAATAGTCTCCATTGAAGAAATTTCTCTTGCCCACCTTCCACTGCAGCTTTCAAGATGTCATTTATTACCACGAGAAACAGGGCTGGTGACAATATATAGAGGATTGTTGCGGTTGAATGTTTTTTCTGTTTCTGGAATATCTTCCTCCCACAAGATGTTTAAAGTATCAGAGAAGTATTCCTTCCATCGTCGCAATTGGAGTTCACTCATATTAAGAAGAGTTCCGTTGACATTCTCACCAGGTGGCTGGCGGTGAAATTCCTGTTCGTCAACTGTTTCATGATTTTAAATAGTGAACCCATGTCCCCACGGTTAGCCGCAGATTCTGCCTTGTTGGTCAGATATAACCTTTCTCTTGTCGCATCTAACAGCCTTTTTAAGCTGTATATGAGCATCAAGGTAGTTTTGCCTCAAGTTGGGTATTTGTTGATTTACATCGGGTTGAGAAGTGATCACCAATTTGGCTATTCTCCGATCACCAACCTTGTCCCATGTGTCTTGCGACATCCAGGGTTTCTCACCACTTTACATATATCCCAAAGATTTTTCAGCACAAGTTAGAAAAGTGTTTCTGGTTGCCTCCAAATTGGCGTACAGTGTGCGCATTTCATATTCTCTTCTATGTACTCCCGCTTTTTGTTGGGGTCTTTGAGTCCATCCACATTAGGCTTGAACTTCATTTGAAGAATTTGTGGCCGTCGGATAGCTATTGTTCACAATCTCAAGCAGGCAACCTTCAAGTCGCAACCATCGCTCCCGCTTCTGAGTAACACCATCAGGAGAAACCCAAGATGTTTTATGGTTACTTTCGTGTGGAAACAGGGTCCCTCCGATGACCATTTGCCGAGTACTACAAAACTCCACAAAAACTTCGCCATTTTTGGGTCTCTTAATCAAAGGTCGTAACGCGTCGACTCAAGGGTCACCATGCTTCCCCATGACGTGTTCTAGTCCAGTGTTATCAGAGCCAACCTGGGCGTTCATATCTCCTGAGATGATAATAATATCACCTCTTGGAACACGTTCGAAGGTGGCACTCAGTTGGCTATAAAACTCCTCTTTGTCACCAGGTGTTGCGGTATTAGTTGGTACGTAGCACTGTGGAATTGTGACGTTTTTGACACTGGTCCTGAGCCTGGCGACGATAATCCTATCCAAGATTGGTTGCCAGCTGATGGGACTTTTTCTCGCTCTCGGACGACCGCCACGTAATTTTTTGCTTCGCTCTCAGGGCCAATGTACAGAATAGTGTTTCCGCTAGGGGTTCGTTCTTCTCCTGATCCTGTCCACCTGACCTTGCTCAAGCCCAAGATTTGGATGTTATAGTGCTCCATTTCACGGTCAATCACTGATTGGCGGTGCAAGGACCGAGTAACCCCAGCTCTTCCCCCGTCGTTCAATGTTCGAACGTTCCAGAAGCCAATCATAGTCCGTTTTTGAATGCCAAAAGTCATTACCGTAGAATCCGAGGCGCTGTATCCGTTTCTCGTATCAGTTAGGATTTAAGATAACGAGTGATAAGCGCATGATCCAGCGAGAGTCCATTTGCCATTTTAAGGGCAATCAGGACTGACTGTGAATGAATTCTACTGCCTTCATCCCACAGAGGGATGGTTAGCTCAGGTCCGTGGAGTCGCTAGTCTCCAAAGATAGTTGCAGGAATTGGTAAAACCTCATCCTCTTACTACCCCCCTGCAGTCGTATGTGCCTCCCCAAACATTTTTCCATAGTTTTTCGGAGAAAGGATGTTAAGGTGTTCGGACGATACGATTTAGGTTAATTACTTGTCCTACGCCTTATTAGTAATGTAAATTACCATGACCGTGCGTCATGATTTGGGTGCATAGGTCCTGGCATGGCGCGCCTTGAAATTGTTTATTATTGTGGGAAGAAGAACCTCCATACTCTGCAGACGTGCAGGAAATATGCGGTCTTCTCCCGCAGACTTAAATGGTTTGAAATTTTTATTGCCCATCTTACTTTGTTCGCAGAAAAGATTTTTGCTATGTTTGCCAGTCCTTTTTTGAACACCCTTGAAGAACGATTTCCACAATTTTCTTTTAGCCTTTCTGATTTGCTGGTTGTTATCTGTTAGAGCTTTTTTGTAAGGATCCTACCATCCAGTCCTTAAAGCTTTATTGAAGAGTTTCATTGGTGGTTTATTCCATCAGGGGACGCTCATATTTTTTACCGGGCAGGAGTTATGATGAGCAGATACGACAGCGTTAGTGATTTGCTCAGCCGCTATCTCAATGTTATCTATATCTTCAATGTTTTGTATTGTTCCGACTAGAGCCTCAGACAGGTATTATTCGAAATTAACGCAATTCATTGATTCTGGTGGTTTTTAGATTCTTTAAACTACAAAAAAAATCAAATTTGCAAGTTTTTTTACGGCACCGAGAATAACTTAGGGGGTCACTCTTTAATGCAATGCGCAATTATGTCGGTGAAGGAACTGTGATCAGGCTAAGGTGGAAGGAGACGAACGTGTTTGTTTTTGAAGCACTGCCGATTGTACTCGTTGGAAAATAAACCAGCTGGCAGTGTATTTCAAAGTCTTGAGGTTCGGGAAATGAATAACTGCCTCTATTTCACTGTTCGGGAAGGCAAAGGTTTGGTGGTGTACTCGTGTGCGCGTTCGGCTTGTCGAGTATTCGGGGGAAAAGTATACAGTGCAGGAATGAGTACGCTTAGTTCTGCACTACATTTACCATGGAAGTAGTGATAGTAAAAGCTAAGTACTCCGACATTTGTGCAATGCTCGAGAGAATCGATAGAAGACGTGACGATTTCGTCTCAAATCAATCGGAACGCATGTTTTTCAATACTATATCGTGGTAAAACACGTAATATATCCTCCAGGGGGTGTTCTCATTTTTTAGTCAAGGCTTCACCTGAAAACAAAACCGTTCAGTTTCGACAAAAGTTACCTTCATAATTTTCGAAGAAATTTGTCAAGTTCAACCACTATCATAAAATTTTAGATAATTTTATCCCAAAAGTCCACAAACAATTGTGCTATGATGAATTTAATGTCTGTGCGGGTATCTTCGATACTGCATTCGCAGCCAAGGTACCAATAACTTCGATAAAATTTTTCACATTTAGTTGAAAAGTATCTACTTTAATACTCAATAGCAAGTAAGTCAATTGAAATGCCGCGTAGCTTAAAACCGAATTCTAATATCACAACTTTTCTAAGCAAAGCTTACGCATTCAATTTAAAGTACGTAGCTAATTTTAAAAAATTAACAAAATCGATTTTATCTCTCTGATATTACCTTTTGAGTTACGCAATCATTGCTCAACATCATTACTTCACAATGTTACGCAGAAATGAGTGAAATTGCTACAAAAACTGAGAAAAATATTCCTCTGAATGACGAAAATCCTATTGAAAATTTCTGTTACCGGCCACTTATAAAACTCCTTGAAAATATCCGCATTGAGTCGCGCTATATCTCCGAAAAGGCACCCAGCGGAAACAAATAATCCACAGCGTTTACACCACGCCACGGCCAGTGCAAAAACAAAAATACTCCTGTTTTCATAAATTATTCCAACACGATACCCTTTACAGTGCTGAAGATTTCCAACTAAAAATTATTGCAGAAAAATTTCTTCTTCTATTTTTCTTTCGGTTGTTTATTTTTATTTCTTTTTTCTCATTTCAAGTTTTCATAGTTCTTTGCTTTTTATACAGTTGCGCTATACTACAGATCTTTTACAACTTTCCTCTCGCGCACCCGGAAAAACAATCGCCAGAACGAAATGTATCATAGTAGTGTTTTCCTCAACCAGCGATTTTTTTTTCAAGTGGATAATTCCCTTTTCACTGCCTTTGCAATACGTCGAAAAAAAAAATATGATTCGGAAAATTTACAACTTTAGCACTTTTGGCCAAGCAGGACTGCTCCTCCTTCCGAAATAGTCCTGTGTATTTGTAGTTTTCGATACTGCATGGACCTTTACCGCCACGTTTTTTTCAGTTGAAACAAAAATAAAAAAGAATTTTACTCAAGGATCACTAAGAACTCTTAACTTATATCTGTCTGTATTTTTATGGTAATGGGACTTTTACTTGGCAGAAAACTCTAACCCTCCATCCTAAAGTGAATTAAATGAACCACGGATTCTCTGAGTTGCTTCCTTTATTTCTCATTATTTGAGAAAGACGATGTAAAAGTTATTCAGTAATACAACTTAGAGCAGATTTGCATCAATATTGAGATTTATATTCGTACGAATGGAGGAAAGGAGCCATTTAACGAAGTTTGTAGCAAGATTTTTGAAAGACGAGAGCTTCATTAAATTTCTGGGAAGTTTTCTTGTTTTGCAATAAGTGGACGAATTGGTCGTATGATTAATTATGAATAATTATTAGTGATGATCTCTATTTTTAAAAGTTTCGAGAGAAGGAAATGTAATTTTGTGTGGATTTATGTCATGGGATAGTTAAATGGACTATGGCAGGTTCCTTAAAAAAAAATAGAATAGATTATAATAGAATACTTTAATAATCTAAAGTATAACCTTACAAACTACCTTATCAACTACCTTAAATATCTTAAAAAACTAAACAAATCTAGCAAATAAACTAACCTGGAATCGAAGAGAGAATCAAAGGGTTCTCGGAGTTTTGACATTTATTTATAAAACTAGTAAACGCCCGCGACTTCGTCCACATAAAAATCGGAATAATAAGCAATTTTTGAGAATGTAGTTAGTAATACATTATGTGGGATATATAATCTGCTTACTTTAATGGCTCTTTGAACACAATGTTTTGTATTTCGTTGGAATCAGAACCATAAATTATTAAGAATACGATACTCGCATTTGTATGGGACAGGCTCGTGATCAAATTAATCTCGTGATTTGAGATCATATACGTATTGAAGAGCATTAAGGACATGTGAATAATTATAGCTTGTGTTAATTAAAAACAAACCCAAATAAAATAACATTCAGCTTGAAAACGTAACAGGACTACGATTGGGCGTAGATTCCAATCATACGATACTATAGTTGAAATCGAAACTTTTGTGATATTATGAAATTTTGTATGGGAAGTGGCTGCACTGAACTAATTTGTTTCACATCATGCTACCGTAGCTATAAAAATGTTTTATACCAAATTTAAGCTTTAAAAATTGAGTAGGTACTGAGAATCTTAGTGCATTGAATTTAAAGAAATTGTGCAATTTGTATGGGAGGTGGTAGAAGGAAATGGGGTTTTTTGGTGATATTTCGGGAAACAACTATAATCATCATTCAATTAATATATTTCAAATTTTCAGGTCTGTATCATTCACGCTTTTCAAGAAAATCGAATTTTTGTAAAGTCGTGGAATTGTATCACATTGTATGGAAGGGGGTAGAAGGAGTGAAGGTACTCGGTTAATTTTTTCCCGATATTAATAATGCTAATTAAGGATTGCTAGGGTATAGCCTAGTAGGTAGTGTGTTGGTCTTGTAATGCGAAGGTCGTGAGTTCAAATCTCGGTCGGCGGAATATATAATTCCGGCACATTGTCTGCTTGGATATACCTTGGTCACCTTAATCTAAGAAAATGAAAAATTCGTAGAAAGAGGGTTGTGCGAAGGGCTAACAACTCTTCCACAATAAGTATTGAAAAATGTTAAGGAACCTGAATTTCAGGAGGCCAAGGTCCGATTTGGGCTGTAGCGCCATTGTAGAAGAAGAATTAAGGATTGAGTACAACATTTTAGCTCGATGAAAGTTATATGTATTGGGAAAATTAGTTTAGAATATTTCATGAAAAAGTGCAGCTTGTATGGGAGGTGGTGGAAGGAGTAGGGGGTTTTAAGTGAATTAAAAACGATGCTAATTTAGGATAGAGTACAAAATTTGAGCTCGAAGAAAGTTATATGTACTGACGTAATTAGTTTAGAATATTTCATGAAAAAGTGCAGTTTGTATGGGAGGTGGTGGAAGGAGTGGGGGGTTTTTAGTGACTTTTTGAGAAGCAACTATAAATAATTTGCAATTGACACATTTTCAATTTCAGATCAGTAACATTTACAGTTATCAAGAAAATCGAATTTAAGTAAAGTCGTGGAATCGTGTCACATTGTATGGGAGGGGGTAGAAGGAGTGAACCTAATCGGTTAATTTTTTCCCGATATTAATAATAATGCAAATTAAGGATAAAGTACAATATTTAAGCTTGACAAAAGTTACACGTACTGTGAAAATTGGTGAATAGTCTTTCATAAAAAAGTGCAGTTTGTATGGGAGGTGGTTGAAGCAGTAGGGGGATTCAAATAATTTGTATACCATAGATCAAATTTCTGATAAAAATAGTATGTTCTAAATTTCAAATGATTTGTTCCGATGGTTTTGAAGAAAATTTGATTATTATATATTTTTGAAAATGACTCATTTTGTATGGGAGGGGGTAGAATGCGTGGGGGTATTGAAATAAGACTACACACAAATTACATCTCGGCGCACATCTAATAAACTGTGAAATTTTCATCAAAATCGGCTTAGCCGTTTTTGCGTGAAAATCGGAAAGACAGACAGACAGAGAAAATTTTCAAAAACGTGTGTTTCTGCTTAGTTATTGCTAAAATAAAGCAAAAAACTTATTTATAACCATTTATAAACAAATAACAGACACACTACAATTATATTTATATATATAGATTATTGTTTAATTTTGTTATGGTGTCAACTACTATTTGGATGCTGGCCTCTTCATGCAGTAGTCTAGTAGAATGATGCCACAGCTTTTTCAAAATTATCTTTAGACATTTGTTCTGGATAATTTGTAGAGTCGTTTTGTGTGCTTTGGCACACGTTTGCCAGGTAGGTACTCCGTAAAGGAAGATGGGTTGTACATGAGCAGCTTTTTATCAGTGGATAGTATTGATTTTTTATTGATGAGACGGTATAAGATCCTGATGCTTTTCAATGTTTTAGATGCGGCCTGTGAGATATGGTGATGGTAGGTTAATTCCTAAATATTTAATTTCACTTGACCAGCTGACTATTTCACTTAGGACATTTAGAAATGGATTTTGAAGGCATTTTTTGACTTTTCGTTTTGTGAAAAAAAAAATAATTTTGTTTGGAGGCATTTAATTTAATCTTCCAGTCTGTAAAACATTGGTGCAATTTCTCAAGTTGTAATTCAATATTATTATTTATAACAGAATGGTCAGTGGAGCTAGTATAAACCGCAGTGTCGTAAGCAAAGGAGGCAATTTAGCATGGAGGCATTTAGAGCAAGTCAGTTGTAGAGAGTCGGGCTGTGGTAAGATCCTTGCGGAACTCCAGCTGGGATAAAGCGCTTAGAAGAGAGTGTTGATTGGATTTTGACTTGGAATGATCTGTCTGATAAAAAAGATTGAATTAGTTTAGTAAGGTAAGTGGGGTACTTGAATTCCATTGGATATTAGGCCCTTATGCCATACCTATAAAAATAAAAGTCTCTCGGAAACGCATTTATTGACGAGAATTTTAGGGTTTAATTTGTACTGCATTTCTTTTACTACCCACCATACAAGTATTACTAAATTTCCAAATTTAAGAAAAAAGGTTTTCTTTCGGACCAGCTAAGAATTTTTGCTAAGTAGGAATACTGTCACCTGATATAAAGTTCGCTACTTTTCACTTCTCCTTCTACCACCTCCCATACGGTTGTCGAAAGTTTTGAAAATTAAATTATCAAACTTATTTCAAATCTATAAACACGAAACAATGCATAATCATGTAATGATAGTTTCAGATACCAGTTTAAAAAAAAAATATATTCTACCACCTCCTTCATTATTACAGCAATGAAAAGGCAAAATTGACAATTTACTTGATGACTAGCGATGCCAATAGCAACCATGAAATATCTGACCTATTTGTTTGAATGTGAAGCATTTTGTAAGCTTCTCGATCGATTATATATCCACTATGATAGAAGCAGATAACAGCCCTGGCTAATTTTACAAAATATTCATAAATAGCTAGTCATTACTTTGCTTAATTAAAAAAAATGATATTTCTAAAAATAATGAAAAGCATAACCATGGTCAACAATAAAACTGCATGGCAAAGCCATTCATTTGAATTGGTACATCCTGTTTAAGAGATTACATTTGTCATTATCTAAAATCGATAAAAACTAATTGCCAGCTTCGCAGTACAGCCATTAACGATAAATGATAGAACAAAAAAAAAAACCTTCAGTAATAACAGTGACGGGGAAAAAGCCAATTAAATTAATTATTGCACTTATAAAACTAGCTAATATAATTGAAATTATGGTCGTCGATCCTGATTCTTTTTACTTTAATGAATTCACACCCGCTCGAAGGTATTTCATAGCTATCAGTTAATTGCTCCATACTCGTATAGTGCGGTTGACAATGCATCAAAATCGCGGTGACGAGCAAGAGGAGTTTAGTACTTTTGCCAGGGTAATTAAGGCTACAATTAACGCTCAATAAATAAGCAACACACGCAATTATGAGCAATTATACTAATTTGGATGTTCGCTTTAAGCTTTTCGGAGATGTCCTTTGGGAAAATGGTACGATCCAGAAGTTCGCGATGCGAAATTGTTTTGGAGAACAGCATTTTTTATGACTCCCGGAACCGAAACGTGCTTTTGACTGTTGGGTAGGATAGTTAGGTTAGTTGCAGTCGGGATGAAAGGCATTCATACGAATGGATGGGCGCAAACAAAGGGCAGTTGTACAGCAAAAACAAGTGGAAACAGTGGTCTATAAAACACATCGTATCCCTCATAAATTATGTTCCACACTTCAGCGACAGGCGATATACTACGATAGGATGTTTTGCAAAACGTTAAACCATTGCAGTGCTAATGTATTGTGCAAATTTAACCACTTCAGTTCATTTTTTTAATATGTAAGACATGGTAGCAGCTGGTTATGCTAAACGAATTTTCTAAGATTCTTCTGTCGACAGTCTATATTGCCTTTTTATTTTTAGATCCTCTTCATATCCAGCCAAAATTAAAGCTTTTATTAGATTTGTACGTCAGTTGAAAAGAAGGCCAGAAGACTAAGCAAGTTCTGGCAACAATTAGAGATAGATGCTCAGGATATTATATAACAGCCAAACATCGTGCGTGATGAGATTTTCAATATCTGGCAACGTATCTTACTAAGGCCTTTGACGACAATTATTTGACGAAATTGAAAAAAATGGCACTGTACCGGATTTTTTCCTTTGACACCCCTTCACAAAATCCTATCTAATCTACTGCTGTGATTTCAGGCACGGTTCCATTTAGCAACTATTACTGCGGAGTTTTGAAGCAGCGCCTGGAAGTAGTAGAGTTGTTGGCCTGGTAAATGACTCAATCAATTTCCTGCTAAGACCTCTTTTGTACGGCAGAGGACAGAAACAGTTCTCTTCCACATGGCGCAATCCTGAGCATCGGCCTTTAGTTGTTACCAGGATTTCTTTATTCCTCTGGCCTCCTGCTCATCTACTCCATACTACTTGGTCGAGCAACTCGATGTCTGCCTTGAGAATTATAATTCAGATCTTGTTTTGTGATGCTACGCTCTGTTTTCTTCAAAGTGTGACCGATCCATTGCCATTTCTGCTTTTGAATCTCAATGTCTTTTTTAATATGTCCAGTTGTACTCCAAAGTTCTTTATGCATTTGACATGTTTCAATCGCAGATCTGTAGCATTCAAACTTTTAAAAAAATCCACTTTTTGTAAAGTTGTGAAATTTTGTCAGATTGTATGCAAGGGGCTAGAAGGAGTGAAGCTAATCATATAATTTTTTCCGGTCTTACGAATAATTCTAAAAAAATATTTAGTGCGATTACAGCTCGATTAATTTTATACGTACTGTGTAAATTCTACTTCTACAATGGCGCTACAGCTCAAATCGGACCTTGGCCTCCTGATATTCAGGTTCCTTTACATTTTTCATTACTTACTGTGGAAGGGTTGTTAGCCCTTCTCACAACCCTCTTTCTAAGAATTTTTTCATTTTCGTAGATTGAAGTGACCATGGTGTATCCAAGCAGGCAATGTGCTGGAATTATTTTTTGCGCCGACCGGGATTTGAACTCACGACCTTCGCATTACAAGACCAACATGCTACCTACTAGACTACACCCTAGCTGATGCTTCGTACTGTGTACTGTGTAAATTGGTTAATAGTATTTCATGAAAAAGTGCTGCTTATATGGGAGGTGGTAGAAGGAGTAGTGGGATTCAAATGATTTTTAATACCGTAGATTGAAATTGATATTAAAATAATATTTTCAAAATTTCAGATCACATTCCGAAATTGTGTGGGGTGGAGCGATGCGGTACAAAATTTGAAGATCCTAGCTGAACGTATTCTCGAGCTAGACAGAATAGCAACGGACAGATGGACGGACGGATGGACATCCGGTTTTGAGATTTTCGAGTGATAATATGAACTTATTATCTCTGAGCCTTATTTCTTAGCGTTACAAGCCTTATGGTAAACTCAAAATACTCTCACATTTCATCTTGAGTATAATAATTAGTTATTATCGTCCAATATCGATCACTATTTGCAAAGATTGCAAACCTGTCCTTATTTTCAAAAAAATACTGGCCTGTGATGTCGCTGGAACAAAATTAACCTTTCGAGAATTCATTCTTTTTCTTGTATCTCATCACATTACTTACTTATGTTATAGGCAATTTCGGTCTTTATGTTCAATGCACAAACAAAGTTATGGACCGAAGGATTAATGCTAATAGAAGCTGCTCATCCAAGTATGCAGCTTGGCGCTGAAAATCATTTTTCGTTCAAAATCAGGGTCGACTCCTAACCGAGAGTTCAGTCAACGAATGGACGACGCTGTCTTCGTTCGTTCGGCTTCAATTCGTGCTGCCAACTAAATTTTATACGAGTGAATGCCCAATCCACAAGGGAAATTTGGAATGTTGGTCTACCTCTGGGTAGACCAAACTTTTGAGTACGACAAGGAAATGTCTCCTTTAGATTCTCCAGCCTAATATCGCAAACAGTGGCAATGTTTTCAATAGGCCTGGCATCCTGTTGACAAAAAGGAGTTGACTTATTAGTAAGGTCACTTACTGGTTTCAAAAAACCGTGAGCTTCACAAACCGGTTTTCTTCTCTTTTGCAATGACCCTGCAGCCCAAATCGGGCCTTGGCCTCCTGACCTTCTGGATCCTAATATTTTCATTATTTATTGTGGAAGGAAGGTTAGCCCTTCGCCCAATCCTCTATTTACGATTTTTTCATTTTAGAAAATTGAAGTCAATATAAGCAGCCAAGCAGGCATTGTTCTGAAATTATACGTCGATCAGGATTTGATATCGCGACCTTCAATTTGTACACCAACTCGATGCAGGCCACACCTTTGCTTCAGACCGATTATGTTGATCATGAAGTCGCAGTAACGCACGAAATGCTGCGCGTACTGCACATACATTGGGATAATAAATAAGGTATTGCTGACTGAAAGGAATGGTTTTCGGATTTAGTACTGTTGTGCTCCCGGGTATTGCTATTTATGTCCATGAAGGTGTAGCCTTTCAATTAGTTCCAAGCTTTGGAACATGCTTTAATCCATAACGTACTTTCATCCAAATGATATGTCAACATATTTCCCGACATTGAGTGCAGCACAAACCTCCATAGAATTGAATAATTTGTTAATTTCTATCCAATCTGTTTATGCTGTAAATCCTTACATTAAGATCGTTGTCGAGAGCGATTTCAATGTTCATAAAATTAAATGAGTTGAATACTCTTTTCTCCAAGTGGAAATATTGAGCTCTTCATACCAGTGAATAGATTAACACAATTCGTAAATAGTCTGTCCTACTTACTTGACACCAATTTGCAAGTTTACTTTATATTTTTCTTACAACCCAACTACTTAAATAGCCGATTGGGAAGCAATTGACGATTTGTACAGTGCTTTTAATTGTATACTATGCATCAAACTGAAAAGATGCGACTAGGCCACGAAATCTGTAACCGAGATGAGACTTAAAGATATGAGATTTTTAAACCTTCTAGTCTAAAAAATGACGAAGCTTCCGAAAGGTGCCTGTTCCACAAAATAGTGTCTCGATATAACTATAGCAAAAAAGAAATCTTTCAAAAATATCGAAACATCCCGATTGCCGGCACGCAACAGAATTCTGAAACCTGCTCAGTTCGAGCATAAAGAATAGAAAACTTTATCTCTGTGGAAAAAGCCAATCTTTTCGCAGTGATTTTCACCAGGAACTCAAGACTTTCATCGTAAAATCAGATCCCCCCCCAATCTTTGACCTCTGATTTCATGCCAGCTATTCGTTTTCGACTAAAGTTATTTCAAAAATCCTGCAGGAGGTCTATGTTAACAAGTCTGCTAGTTTATAAAATCATGAATGTTCAGAATGCGGTCTCTCCGAAATGAGGTGTGAGTAAGTTCGCATGGAAGCCGATTCGTCCTTCAAACAACCTTCACCGTCATGCTAACTAATTTGCTTTCAGCACCCATCAAGGATGGCCGTTCTTCTGGGTCAATTTTTCCACGCCCACTCTCCTGAGCAGCCGGCAACAGGTTCTGCCCGATCCGGAGGAGCCCATCAATTAAAATCTGTATGGGAATGAGGCCCTCAGCCGAGTTTCCGTTACAAGTTCGAAAAAGTCTTAGAAGAAAATCCATCACTCAATTTCTTAAACAAATTATAACAGAATCCTATATCTTAAATATACAAAATACCCCTAACTTTTTTTCGTGTTATAAACATCATGTAGAGGCTCTAGATTATTTTATATTAATCCTTTTAGAGAAATATTGCAAATGGGAGTCCGACGAATCCCCAAAAAATATGCATGCCAACCGTCATATGGGCATATATTAAAAAGTTTGCAGTTCGAAGGGTATTGAATAATTTCATACACAATTTCATGTTTTAACTTATCCTAAAATCCAAAATGTCCAAAAGACAATTTCATTTATTCATAAATCATACAAAATCTACGCTTTAATAGGGATTTACATTGATTCATGAAATCAAAAACAAAACCATGGTACTGACTTTGCTAAAAGAAATAAAAACGTTCAGGAGATCAATTCAATTCTGCATACGAAAAAAACGCACAGCTCAAGTATCCCTTTTCTAAAGATCGTGTATTTTCGACCTGGTCATTACCAGTTCATTATCAATTTCTGCCACACTACGTCATCAATCGCCTTGAACTTTATTTCCCCTTCGTGCTAGCACCGGTACTGAATTCGCCTGGATGCGAGAGAACGCGGCGAGCTTTTTCTTCATATGATTATTTTCTTGTACTGAGTGAGACACTTTTATGTCTTCACTTCTGACTTTAGCCTTCGAATGACTGTTACTTACGGATGAATTCTTTGCTTCAAGCAGACATTTCTCGTTTTTCATTACAGTAGGGGAAAACCTTACTAATAATTCTCTGGCCGGGCTGTAAAACCACATAAGTCAACTTTTACAATTTTTCAGAATAGAAGGAAATATTTTTGGTATAGTGCATACAATTTATGTTTTTTCATTTCCTCTCTGATAAATGATTTTCTTTTTGTTCTAAATGGGTTTTAGGTCTCTTATGTTAAAGCCAAAACAAAATTAAACTAGTTTTGACTTATGTACTGCAATAATCCAGAAAACGTAATTTTTTGACTTATGTGTTTTTACACCCCGCCCAGAGAATCCTGTTATTGGATGGACAGCACCCTGCACTAGTGGATCGCCAATTGAAGGAAGGGATAACTGACGAAAAAATTAACAAGGAGAAAAGTTTAAAGGGACAGTGGTGACAATCTCGTCACAGAGTAGAGCTTTGATCGAAATGCTGTGATTATTTATGTATGGCATGGCGACATCTATTTTCTTTATTTATTATACTCTGGATGAAATCTGAGAGTATATTATGTTTGCCTTGCCGTTTGTAACGTTAAGAAATAATGATCGAACAGAGCCCCCAAGGGTACAGAAGTATTTGTTGTCGCTCAAAAACATCGATTCCGAGTGACCGTCTGTCCGCCTGTCTGCAACATAACTTTCGAAAGCTTTGACCTATCGTGCTAAACTTTGCCATATGTCATTTTTAGCATAAAAGCAACTTTAAGTTCGTGAACAGGTCACATCCCCTCCTTCCTTCTACGCCCTCCCATACAAATTTCATGAAATATCGAAATTTAAAGAAATTGCTTTTTCTGCGAAACCATTTCAGCTAACGATGATGAAAATTAGGTCATAGTATAATGATGCAAATTTCATTAACGTGAAAAAGTATTGATCAGATCCCCTTCCTCCTTCTACTCCATCCCATACAAATGCACAAATTTCAAAAATGGATTTATTCGTTTTGCAACTAGCAAAGCTAAAAGAACCAATTTTTGTCATAATTAATTTTGTTACAATTGCAATCAATTTTTGGAAAACTATTAACATCACCTCACTCCTTCTATCCTGTGTCATACAAATTTCACTAAATTTCGGAATTTTAATTTAATTATTTTTCTCCAAAACCGTCAAAGCTATCAATTTCAAATTTTGAGAAAATTATACCATTACAAATATAATTTACCTGACAAAATTTGGTTTTGATTCGAATACTCCTTCTATCCCATAAAAATGTACAATTTTGGTAAATGCAAAAAAATTACAAACCTCCCCCTCTGCTTTTACCACCTCCCATACAAAAGTCACTGTTCACTATTCGAAAGAATTTAAGATGACGGTACAATAAAGTCTTTCCTATTTCATCTAGAATTATAATAATTCTATTATGTCTTTTATACTCTAGCTAAAATCCGAGAGTATATTGTGTTTGCCTTACCGTTTGTAACGCCAAGAAATAATGCTCGCACAGAACTGGTACAGAAATATTTGTTGTCGCTCAAAAACCTCAATTCCGAGAGACCGTCTGTCCGTCTGTCTACAACATTACTCTCGAACGCTTTGAGCTATCGTACAGAAATTTGTTGTGTGTCATTTTTAGCAAAAAGAAACTTTAAGTTCGTGAACGGCCTACATCCCCTCCTCTCCTCCTACCCGCTCCCATACAAATTTCATGAAATTTCGAAATTTTAAGAAACTGTTTTTTCTTCAAAACTATCCAAGTATATTATTATTTATTTTTTTAATTACAGCCTTAGCACAGATAGCTCCAATAATGTAAAGACGCCATTAACAAAAGTGGTGCGAAATTTTATGTAGAAATAACAATCACGATATTAGTATATGATTAAAAGGAAGTAATTACAATGAAAAAAAAAAACAATAAAATTACAAATTACAAAAAGACACGTTTATCAAGATAAGGTAAATATGTGTTTAAGTGTGCGTAAAAATAAACTATTAAGGGTTGGAATTAATTCGTAGCGTTTTTTTGCAAAGTTTGATGGTTTATCCTGAAAATATTATTACAGTGGTATTATTGAAAGTATTGTCCATCGTTATCTACTACCTTTTTCCATCTTTCTGGCAAAGCACGAATACTACGTGGAAAGAATTCTTCGTCTTTAGATTCGATGAATGAATCGATCCAATTCTTGGTACTTTCGTTGGTACTTTGTTGCTCTGACAAGCCATTCGCCATGGACCGAAACAAGTGGAAATCTGAGGGAGCGATGTCTGGTGAATATGACGGGTGGGATAAAACTTCCCAATTCAGCGTTTCTATGTTAAATAAGTTTTCACCACTTTTGCACATGGGGTCTGGCATTGTCGTGGAGCAAAATCACCTTGTCATGTCGATCCATAAATTGGGGGCGCTTTTCTTTTAATGCTTTGCTCAAACGCATCAGTTGACGTCTATGCATGCGTTTGACACGGGTCTTCATCAAGCATTCTCACCAATTCTTCATCTTCAAACTTTTTCGGCTGTCCGGGACGCCTCTTGTCTTCCAAACCAAAATTTCCATTTTTAAACCGAGCGAACCACTTTCTGCACGTTTGTTCAGCTAGAGCATAATCACCATGACTTTCCGCGACACTTTTCTTGATGTGGAAATAATGAAGCAACACTCCCCGCAAAAACAGATTTTCGGGCACGAACGTTGACACGTTTGATGACGCACAACAAAATGTTATAAACTTGATAAATAAATGTCGTTCAGTGGACTAGATACACCATGACAGTAGCTTTATGGAGAATATTTGCTTTTGTATATGTGACTACGGATACTTGAGTAACGCCACCTTTTGTAAAACGCTACGAATTAATTCCAACCCCTAATATATAGAACAGTTAAGTGACTAAGCTGTGGGAGATGATACATCCTTTGAAATCTAGGAAAGGGCGAATGAAAGTAATGTTTATTTTCATTTGCTCGAGGGGGACAGAAAATATCACGATTCCTAGTAGCATTAGAAATCAGGAATGATAGCTCGATAAGCAGAGGTGAAGTAACCATATCGTTAGCTATTTTGTATAGTGAATACTGGTCGATAAAAATACGTCTCTGATAAAGGGATGTAAGATCAAGTTCAATGATTAGCATAAGAAACATGCGGTATGTACATAAAAGCGATAGAATGAAGATCGAGTGGAGTTCTGTTGGGCAGACTCAATATCACACTGGCAATGGGAGTTCCAAATGGGAGAACAGTAATCTAAAATAGGATGAACTAACGCTTTAAACAGTAAAACAGCAACGGTTATATTTGAAAACGATTTAGTGGAGCGCAATATAAAACCAGAGAGGTGATAGGCCTTAGCGGAGATTTCAGCATAGCGTAAACTTTAGTCAATTGGAACACCAAGATCCTAATAAGACAATTCGCATTAATTATGTAGGTCAAGTTAAGGGAATTAACTTTGCAGTGCCAGACAGACAGAAAGGAAATCGATCACTCGGAATATTTCGAGGTTGTTAGCATATAAAAGAAGATAAAAAATGATGGTAGGTCATTTATGAAAACAAAAAATAAGAGTGAACCAAAAATGAAACCCTGAGGAACTCCAGGATTCGCCAAAAAAAATGGGAGATGATTTGTCACTCTCATACTTAGATTAGATAAATATGAAGAAATCCAACAGAGAAGCGAACCACAGATACTGTACTTGCTTAATTTTGTGAAAAGTATCTTCGGATTCACAGGGTCAAATGCTTTGGCAAAGTCGGTATATATGGTGTGTACGGATCTTTCAAAGGATTTCGCAACAATTTTAGTATGTTCGAGGAGATTTGAAATCGTGGACTTGCCTTTAAGGAACCCATGTTGCTTTGAAGAAATAAGAAGAGAAAAATGTTGAGAGATGCAGTTATGAACTAATCGTTAAAATATTTTTCAAAGCAGTTCAGTATTGAGATTGGGCGATAATTTTTCACATTATTCTTGTCAACTTTTTTAAAAATTGAGATCACGGTAGCCAGCTTCCATGCTCTAGGAAAGTAACCTTCACTAAGAGATTTGTTGAAAATCAACGCAATTGGAGAAGGTAATTCGTCACAAAGCGATTCGGTGAACCGGTTGGGAAAACTATCCGGACCACAATTGGTGTTTAGATCCAGCACACAAATGCAATTTACGACATCTACCGACGAAATAGGGATGAAGTCCAAAGGTTAATGGCTCTCAATAAATAAATCGTAGTTTAGATCATTGTCAGTGGAAGAGAAAACAGAACTGAAGTATGAAGCGAAAAGATCGGATATACCTTGAGGCTCCAAAACATCATATTACGGGCTAAGCACGACTCTATGAAACTAAGATAATGGTTCCAATTTAACATAGTTTTTGGCAAGCAATCTATGAGACGAATATATCTGGTAGTCAAAAATATGATTTGATCGCTTGTACTTGCGGCGAAGCATAGTTTTCTTTCGAAGTAGTAAAATTGTTTCATCATTATTCCATTTTAGCATCATTAACACCACAAAATACTGGTCCGATTCTCTCACTCCTTCTACCTTCTCCCATACAAATGATCCATTTTGATAAATCGGTTATTCCGATTTTGATTGAAACTAACATAACTGAAAAGACGAATTTTTGCCACAATTAATTTTATAACAATTGCAATCAGTTTTCAAAAAATTATCAACTTCACCTTATTGCTTCTACCCCTTCCCATACCAATTTCTCGAAATTTCGAAATTTCAATTAAATTATTTTTATTCGAAACGATCTTGAAGTTTTGTGGAAAGTATAATAATAGAAATATAATTGACGACGAAAACTTTTGTTTCTGATCCGTATACTCCTTCTACCCCATACAAATGCATAATGTTGTTAATTTTATTATATCGATTTTCATTAAAACTAGGAAAAGCACAAATTCAATAAATACTAAAAAAATTATAAGCTTCGCTTCACTCCTTCTACCACCTCCCATACAAATATCTATATTATAAACTCAAAGAAAGCGTTTCTCCTTCGAACATATGAGAGTCATCGACTTTGAAATTGAAACAAAGCATGGTGATAAGGATTTTGATAAGCAGTTCCAAAATCATATAAAACTCCCCACATCCTCTGCCACCTCCTATACAAATGCTTCAATTTCGGGAAAACTATGTCTAATTCCTTTGAAAATAATGAAAACTTCAAACTTTAAATTCAGCATGAAACATTTTGCATGCCACGTTCGGTGTCATATATGAACATTTAATTTGGTAGGTTTTACATACCAATGAACAGTTTGCAATTAAATTTGTTCAAACATCGCGTACTGAAATATACAGGGTGGGCAATTCAGTGGTTTCTTTTTAAATCATAGGTTATTTTGACACTGAAAGCTGTTTCCCACTCGAAATCTTGACAAAAAGTCAGTATCATACCTCCGCGGAATGAAATGAGTCGCTTTCCTTTTGAATAACGTTGGGAAATATTGAAAACTTATTTCCAAAGTGATTTTGGGCGAAAAATCATCTTTTCTGACGAGGCGCATTTTCATCTCGGAAGCTACGTTAATAAACAAAATTGCCGCATCTGGGGCTCGGAAAACCCGTACGTTATTGTCGAGAAGCCAATGCATCCACAGAGAGTGACAGTTTGGTGCGGATTGTAGAGTGGTGGCATCATTGGACCATTTTTCTTCGAAAATGAGGCTGGGAACATCGCTAATGCGAAGCCAGCCGAGGCAGCCACTTGAACGAAGTTGTATCCCAGCATTATTTGGGAATTTTTGCTCTTACTAATGAAACCATAATACATGGAAAAAAAATTTAATTTGGTTCATTTTATTGCAATCTTAAAAAGAAACTTGTATTTGGCTCACCCTGTAGATGTGTGCTTTTTCAAATTAAACGAAAAAGCTGGTTAGCACCTTGACTGAACTCCATTGTAGGTGTCTTGTTCTTTTTCCTTCATGTTGTTGCGAGCTAGGGGTTCGCCGGGATTTCAATTAAAACACAATTCGTTTAAAAATAAGTGATAAATTATTTATTCGCACTTTGACTTAATTCGCACTTTAACTTAATTCGCACTATATGGCACCACCGATATTGTTCTATCGCGTTCTTGCACCGGTTCGCGTTCTTCCACAGATGTCGCTGAATGACTGACTCCCGTCTGACAGCTTCGTGCTTTTATACCATATTTCCCCAGTTCTCGAGTTTCCGTCGGGTGTCGTTGGGTGTCGTTGGGTGTGTGTCTAGACTATTCGGGAAGGTTCTAGATCTTTAATTGCCTACATTTTGGAGTATACTGTTCCGTCGGGTGTATACTGGAAGGTTCTAGATCTTTGATTATGGCTTTTTACATATTGGGGGACTGTTTTGGCATATTCGGGAAAGATCAATATTGCGTGGTTGCCAGATCTATAACAATATAATAGTTCTAGATCTTGCTAACGAGTCGCATCCCATAGCTAAAATATTATACCACGCCACTGGTTGGGGGATAGTGAATTCGATTCAAATCGGTGGAAAGAATTTGAAGAGTTTTATATGTAAGTTTTTTGATTCTTCTTGATGTTTTTCACTTTTTAAAAATGTTCATTTATTATTTAATTTAACGTACTTTTTAGTTATATTACTTACAAACAGTGATGGGACTAAGCCCCAATGGCTTCTGCACAAAGGATCACCTTTCATAAAACAGAATTTTAAAATGCATTTCACGGGAGACCATACCTTCAGAGTCCTGCATTAATGCTTGCTAATCACCTTTTTTCACGAAAACCTAAGAACTCCATTGCACTTCCCGTGAAGTTTTTTAAGCTCAATATTCAAGAATTCCTTGCCGTTCAGTATTTTGAAAATGAGGAACGCTTACGCTTATTTTTGATTTGCTGTTGAATGAAAATTACTTGATTAGGCTCTAGGAGGCCTATGGCCGAACTTGTATCCATCATCGTCCCATATTATGTTTTAAAAAGAATAAGCAAATAGTTAAACCTTAAAACTGCATTCCATAATTAGAAAAGAGAAAGATAGAGAGAAAAGAGTGAGAAATAGAGAGAGAGATGAATGAAAGTGCTAACTTATTTCCTCGCCTTAAATAAAATTCAACAAAAAAACAATAAAATTTCTGGTAGACCCTAAAATAAATACCTTCCTGCTAAGATACAATTCCCTAAGTAAGGCTTTCGTTCATTTGTCAAAAATGTCCTTATCTGCAGTACTGCAGCTCATTATTATTCTACATTCCGGATGGCGACCTCCTCGCTCCTAAATCTTACACAAAACGGAAATAATTCCTTCCGGTTCAGCGTCGTTTTATGAAATATTCAAATTTTAATCGCATTTCGAATTTTCCACTCAATTGAATCCGCGCGTTCACCTTAAATATTCATGACTGTGCCGAGCGTGTCGCATATATATTTCTCAATTCTTTTCGCAGAACTCGTTATATCCGGCCGAGAATTCCCAGTGCTGCCAGAGTTACTGGGACAAGAACATGCGGCAGCATTGTTGTTCGAGAATATCTTGGCACAAACTATTCGTTACAATTGGATGACACATTATGCCTGAAATGTCCTTGTATCCCACGGAGGCATATTTATCAGGCGTCCACATTCTCTCCAAGCAAATTGATAGGAGTCCGGAGTTAGGCGCTGGCTCAACCTTACGATTCGGTGCTAGGGATCGGTTTATGGTACTATCGCCCGTATGCAAATGCAAGATTATGGAAGGGATTTCGTTGTGGGAATTCCCTGTTCATTCTATACGTACTCGAGCAAATGCTTGGATTCTTCTTTATGGAAATTTATTTTGTTGTTATCCTGCGTTAGATACTGCTGCATTAAATTTCAGTTTGCTGTCGCTTAAGAGATCTTAAGGATTTGACGGTAGAAATAAGGAGCTGTAAAATTTCGTGTCGAAACAAGGGTAGGATCCTTAGAATTTTCCATTTGACCGTCAAGCAATCCTGTTAAGGATATTCAATGACAGATTCCTTTCATCACACACGATGACGACGCGAATAAAAACGTGTCGGGAATCCTGAAAAGATGAAATGGCTTTCTCCACTTGACTAGATTTTTCCCTTAAATAAAGTTTTATACGGATCCTCGGAATCGCATAGTGGTGGTGTGATACATACATTTTCCCGGGACAGCCCTAACAAGTGGATGAAAGCGCCCAGTCATACCCATAAATTGCTTCGAGCGTTCGTAATGCTGGCGGAGCGCGCGGGCTTGTGTGTAAATCGCTTCTTTGCGTCGCCAACATTAAGAAAAATCCGTTCAAGTGAAAGAGAGCCGATAGTAGGAAAGTGCAGAGAGCTAGAAGAGTGTGTCAAAATTTAGTGAATCCATAGGTGATCCAAGGACACACACTTATTCAACCGAACCGTTAAATCTATCCACACTCCGAACATACCATACCAAAAGGATAACTGAAAAGGGGATGTGAGCCTAATGGAAATCCTTTACGGTCACTAGATTTATACGAAACGCTTTGGGAGAGTTTGTTATAGTCCCATTAAACGGTCCTTTCTGTTTCTGTTGACTGGTAGACCTGTGTCCGACAGGAGTCCTTTTCTACGTTCCTTATCGCTAAGGAGCTGCTGGGTTTTATTGGGTCAGCGGAGAGTTCAGTTCGTAAACTTTTCTTGTTCAAATTTCTGTTGCCGTGTTTGCACTCTTTCAAACGATATGCCAAAAGGTACGAAAGCATTGATTTAACTTGCGTTAAATTTTACTGTTTGATGTGCACTTGTTATGAGATATCCTGGACCTAATTTCCAGGTATTGTGAAATGATTTCATTTAAACATTAGTTACAAAAAATAATTTAACTCTTGGATCATTTTTGACTAATTTAAGGAAGTGCAATTTTCTGTCTCTGTCATTGCGTGAAAATTTAAATATTGAATTTTCTGTATAACATTTCGGGGTGGGATATTTTATGGGATAATTACGAGAAAATTGAAATAATTGAATTTGTAATTTATTCTTTTTTGTATGCCGTTCGCCTATACGATTGCGCTTAGCGCACATCTACTACCAAGCTCTTGAAAATAGAAAGTTCATTTTCGGGTGGATTATAAATGGATGCTGATCTCAGGCGGACACTAATTTTCGGAGAGTGTATAGGTTAAGAAGGAGGCGGGGAAAGAGCTATATAGAACAGAAAATACTAATTCGAATATCTCAGCTACAAACTTCAAAACCGATACATTTATAGAGGGCTTTGCACGCTAATTTTTAAAAATAATTTAGTTTTCCTTTCCATTAGGGTCTAAACTGGAGGGGAGGGGGTTGGTTTGGGTGGGAAATTACTTTAAAATTAATGTCTTGATTCTTGAGTTTTGCAATTAAAATATATATTAAGCTATACTAGCAAATATGAGAGAAACATATAACATTTAGACAAAATAGTAGTGGGGAGAAATGGGAAGCATTTTAAAAATGTTGCCCATTTCAATCCGTTATATCTCAAAATCCAAACAAGATATTAAGTTTAAATTTTGTCAAATTTTCAACTTAAGGGGTGGAAGGGTTGGGATGTGGTGGTCCAAATTGTCGAAAATTTTCACATTTTTTTAGGACTCTGGTAAAAGATTCAAAATTCAAATTTTGCACGTGCATACATTCATTAAAAATACACAAAAGAATAATAATTTGCACCACCGAAGGGCAGCTCAAACCTGCACGAGATGTTCCATGATTATTAAAAAAAAAACACAAAAACTCAAAATTTTTGAATGAAATTCTAAGCTGGAATATTGAAAATTTTTGAATTTCATTTAAAAAAAACCGCTTAAAAATTCAGGATATTATCTGGTCGAATACCTTCAAGGGAGGAGTAGAAGTCCCTTATAAAAGTATTTTTAAGAAATTAACTATCACTAAAACCTTAAAATCTCTGAACTCGAAATTTTCTACACTTTTTAAAAATATTTGAAACGAAGTTGCATCAAAAGTCGTGCAATCTCTTTTGCCCTTCTACCCTCTACCATACAAAAGTACGATTTCGGCCAATTTCAATAAACTAATAACCAGCAAATTAAAAGCTACGAACTTCAAATTTTATACGAAATTTTGCACGCAACTGACTTCTTACACAGAGAACATTGGACTTGATTCAAGCAATGAAGTAAGTAATTATTAACATTCACCCAATCCTTAAGTCGAACGGAGCCCTCCCCCTCCCAATGCAAACCCAACTTGCATACATAATCGAATAAAAAATTTATACTACGTACTGGAGCTATTGATTGTAATTGCATTTCAGTATTAGATAATTGACAACAGCTATACCCTAGAACTCCTATTCACTTAGTCTTCCCCATCCAACCTAACCTGCTTATTGACTTCCCACGCATCCTCAACTTGTCCCAAGAATAATAAAGTTGCACCCGACTTATTGGCAGTTTATTTTACTGTATGAAAGCAGATACTGCACGAAAAACAAAAATCATCGATAAGGTAATTCTGAATAGAGATGCTATAGAAAGCACTCCCGAAGCTAATTAGGCTGGAATTTGTAAAGGATGCCATGGATAATATCAAAGTAGCACTGAATTGAGTTCGTCACTACATTCAATTATTGTTTATTTCAAGAAGCCTTTAGACTACGTAGAAAAGGTATACGTCGGTTCTTGAGGTTTGTCCTTCAAGGCCTTCTCTGGTCCGATGCAGTCAGGTTACCACCATATGTTGATCGTTTAAATCTGCTGTCTATGGATTCCCTTGAGAAAAGGCGAATACATACCAGAGTTTTTTTTGGTTTCAAAGTTATTTCAGGTATAATTGACTCAGAAAAATTGCTGTCTACAATTCAATTCGAGCTAGGGTGTAGCCTAGTAGGTAGCGTGTTGGTCTTGTAATGCGAAGGTCGTGAGTTCAAATCCCGGTCGGCGCAATACATAATTCCAGCACATTGCCTGCTTGGATATAACTTGGTCACCTCAATCTACGAAGATGAAAAAATTCGTAGAATGAGGGTTGTGCGAAGGGCTAACAACCCTTCCACAATAAGTAATGAAAAATGTTAAGGAACCTGAATCAGGAGGCCAAAGTCCGATTTGGGCTGTAGCGCCATTGTAGAAGAAGAATTCAATTCAATGTTCCAAGTCGTCCTTTGCAAAAATACATTTGAACTATATAAAATTTCGCAACATCATGCGAACTGTAGGTTTATGAACCGGTTTCATACATGTTAAGGAATTTCAATAACTACTCAATTGGATTTTAACATATGTGTTCCACAAGTAAGAAATTTGCCAACAAGTCGGGCGCAACTTTATTATTCTTGAGACAATTTGAGGATACGTGGAAAGACAATATGCAGCTTCGAGTAGATAGGGAAGACTATGTGAATGGAGGTTCAAGAGCAGGGCTGTTCACAATTATTAAACACTTAACTGCAATTACGAGAGGCTTCCGTTGTCGGCATGGACCTGCCCACTACGCGGCAGCATGCTTGCTTCACAGTCAATAGGTCGTGGGTTCGATTCCCACTCCAGACAGTGGGATTTCTTAAGCACAAATTTTCAGTTGCTACTGGGATGAAAAATTATTCAAAATAAAATGGGCAAAAGATGTAAAAGTGAAACAGTTCCACTTCAAGAAGGCCTAGTAGATGGTTACTGTTCGCTTTCTACTATTCAGTCCCACATAACATTTGCAAATATTTGTCAGTAGCAGCCACTGAGACTGAAAAAATCTTCAAGCTTCTCCACTCGTTACGGTCGTTCTCAATTCCTTCCCCTCCCTTCCCAATCCCAGTCCTTCCCTCCATGATTGTGTTTGTGCATTGCACATAAATGCCGAAATTGTCTATAACACAGGTCATTCTGTAAGATAAAAAAAAGTTTATTGTACCGCAAAATATGTCACTTCAAATTCTTTCGAATAGTGAATTGTGACTTTAATATGGGAGATGATTTTTGTAAAAAACACCGAACTTAGTACACAATTTGTTCATAATTTTAGTCTGAATTTATGGCATTTGTATGGGAGGTGGAAGAGAAAGTGTTAGGTTTTTGATGATTTTGAATCTGCTTATGAACATCCCAAGCACATTGCACATTTGAATTTTCCATACAAAACTTCGTATGAGAGGTGGTAGAAGGAGTGAAGCGAAGTTCACATTTTATTTAGCATTTATTGCAATTATTAAGGGAAAAAATGTAGCGAAATTTCAAATTTGTATTTTTTTCTAGTTTCAATGAAAATCGGTTAAATGCATTTACCAAAATTGAGCATTTGTATGGGAGGGGGTAGAAGGAGTATTCGAATCAAAACCAAAGACTTCAACATCAATGATATTTATAATAGTATAAAATTTTAAGTTGATAGCTTAGACGGTTTTGGAGAAAATTAATTTTGTTAAAATGTCGAAATTTCGAGAAATTTGTATGGAACGGGGTAGAAAGAGTGGGGTGATGTTGATAGTTTTTGAAAAATTGGTTGCAATTGTAATAAAATTAATTGGTTCTTTGAGCTTTAGTAGTTGCAATGCAATTCGAATGCATTTTTGAAAATTATGCATTTGTATGGAATGATGTAGAAGGAGTAAAGGGATCAGATCAATAATTTTTGACGTTTATGATATTTGTATCTGTATCAATCAAATTTCTGTTAAGACCCCTACAAGGGCATAGGACAAAAACGACTCTCTTCCACAAGACGCAATCCTAAGCATCGTCCTTAAGCTGTTGCCAGGAATTACTTATTCTTCTGGCCTTCTGTCCAACTGCTCGCTTCCATATGCTAAATGGTCGACCAACACGATGCCTTCCTTGAGGATTATAGTCCAGAGCCTGTTTGGCGATGTTTCGCTCTGGTTTCCTCAAAGTGTGACCGATCCACTGCCACTTCCGCCTTTGAATCTCAAAATCTATTTTAGTTTGTCCAGTTGTACTCCAAAGTTCGTCATTAGAAATCACTTCTGGCCAGAATATTCCTAATATGCGTCGAAGGCAATGATTCACGAAAATTTGTAGTTTCTTGATTAGTTGAACGGTCGCTTTCCACGTAGTACAAGCATATAACAAAACGGATTTGACAACTCGCAGCTTCGTGCGAAAGGAGATCTCTCTTAACCTCCCGAAAGGAGAAAGGAGAAAGGACACCGAATGCTTGACGAGGTTTATTTAGACGAGCCTCAATATCCTTTTCGGCTATGCCGTCCATGCCGACAATGCTTCCGAGATAACAAAAATCTTGCACCTCTTCCAAATCTTGTCCATTAAGAATAATCAGTGTGGTTGTGTTTGAACGCATGTGCATGTATTTGGTTTTATTTATTTCCAGTTCCACCTTTTGCATTTAGAATGCAACGAGCGAACATTTGACTCTAAGTCCGAACGATTATGTGCAAGCAAACACACGTCATCAGCATAATCAAGGTGACTTAAGATGTTACATAGTCTCCATTGAAGACCTTTACCTCCCCCACCTTCCAGTGCAGCTTTCAAGATGTCGTTTGCTATCACCAGAAACAGACCTGGTGATAATTTGCAGCTCTCCGAGAACTTTTCTGTGCGAGGAGGTATCAGACAGGCCTCCATATTATCATCAGCCCCGTTTCTGATAACAATAAATGGCATCTTGAATGCTGTAATTGAAGTTGGGAGAGGTAAAGGTTAAGACCCTAAAGAAAGGGTACTGTTCAACATTTTAATTCCATTCTATTATGCTGGTTACTCGTTACTTGCACATAACCGTCCACTTTTTGAACCACAAGTGCCAAGACGCAGGACTTAAAATAAATGTGCGTAAAACTAAGTAAATGCGCAACGTGAGCGGACCAGTTACTCTTATTAGTCAAGATGAGGATGAGGTACAAAATTGTTGTATCACCTAGGAAGCATTGTTAGCATAGACGGATGAGACAAAAAAGATATTGAGGTTCGTATAAATCGAGCTGGTCAGGCCCAGGTCAAGAGAGATAGATATTCGTTCGTAGTTGCGACTATTTGATAAATGTACCAAATCCGTGTTGTTATAATGTTTGTTCTACATTGAAGGTGACCGATAAGCTGCAGATTTACGTTAACTAATATCTCAGCTACGAAATTTAGAGTACAACTGGACAGATCAAATAGACTTTGAAACTCAAAGGCGAAGGTGGGAGTGACTCAGTCACGCTGCAAGAAAACCAGAGAAAAACATGTCCAACCTACCGCTGAATTATAATCCCAAAGCAAGACGTCACGTTCATCGACCATGCAAACGAACAATTGAAAAGTAAGCCAGAGGAATAAAAGTTCTGCCAACAACTGAATTCTTAAGTTCCAAGATCGCGATAAATTGTTTATGATCACAAAGTAGGGACTCATTACTTGGACTGTAATCATAGGTCAAGCTAGGGTGTAGCCTAGTGGGCATTGTAGACCAAGAAGCAGATCTACAATGCGAAGGTCGGACGTTCAAATCCCGGTCGGCGTATAATTTCAGCGCACTACTTGCGTGGGCATATTTTGGTCTCCTCAATCTGCGAAAATAAAAATTCGTTAATAGAGGATAACGCGAGGGCTAACAACTTTTTAGCAATAACAAATAAAATGTTTACGAAAGTGAAGGTCAGGAGGCCAAAGCTCGATTTGAGATACAGTGCCATTGAAGAAGTTGAAGAAGAATCGTATTTCAACTCGCTTGGTCTCAGTATGCAGCGCGAATCATGTAGTTTTTAGTGCACAAGATGCCGGTAAGTGCGCTTTTTGGAAAGCGTGCTGCAAAATTTGTGAATACATTTTAAAATCAGTCGACACGACGTCGTCCCAGATCGTCGATCAATCAGAAGATGGATTGAAATATACACCGGTTGAGCCGTTCATAACTTATGTTCTGGAACATCGAAGACACCGGAAAATATGGAGACACCAAATTGCTCGGTAAGAAAACTCGATACCACCTTAGTTAATATTAGTAACGTTTTTTTTTTAACTTTAATATTCCATAAAAGGAAATTTCCATAAAAATAGCAAATAGCGTTTATTTGTGTAATAATAAAATTTTAGACTTAATTTCAAGTTTCGTAGTTAACAATTCAATCCCGAGAAACTTCTCATGAATAACAGTAATTAGGTAACTTAAATCCAGCATCCACTGAAATTACATTTTATACTAGGGAAGTAACTAGAGCTAATAAAGAACCACTACTTCTCCATTACACATAGAATCTAATAAACCAAGCGATCCTTTTAAAGTCTTCTACCGCTATTCACAATTCATTTACGACTTAGCCCAATATTAAAATTTCCTAAGCAGAATGCCTATCTAATTCCACTTGGCTCGTTTTATATTTTCAGAAGAGAACCAAACTTGATCATAAATCTTCCTCAATTTTCGGATAAAATCAGCATAAGTAAAGCAATACATTTCAGCTGCAGTATATTTTTCTAAAATTACAGACCACTTCGAGTAAAATCTTTTCAATGGAATATCTTCTATCTTGTTAAGTATGCCGTAAATTTACAGCCTGAGAGAAAACCGAAAGGAAAAAAAACCAAACAAACAACAACCGCCAAAAGATTTTATTACGCTCCACAAAAACGACCACAAATCTCCTTAAGTCCACTTTATTACTCCCAAATTAAGCGGTTCTGCGATCCTCGCTTCATCATACCCGAAAATTGTAGGAGTATTATTTCGTTGCGGATCCTTTTTTCGCTGCCCTCCAGATTACTTAAAGAATGATACAAATGTGACGATTGTGATGGCAATTTTTCACCAAAGATATCGTCCTGTCATTCAAAATGAGATCCTAATTTACTCCGAATTACAAAAATACTTTGCCAGCCAAATGAAGAAATGGAGTACTACGAAATCCAATGCCATAAGGCCTAATATAGAAAATTCCTTTTCAACTTTTCAGAAGAGAAAAATATATGTCTCTCGATGAACTTTCGCACCGTCTCGAGATGAAAAACACATTCAGAGTCAAAGGACTCGACATCTTGACGAAAAAAAAACGAGGCCTTTATCATGAAAATTTTCAGGTTAAGACAAATTACGACCCATAAATCAAGGTGAGATGGATCACGAAGAAAAAAATTCGCTATACAATAGAAAACGGAAGCTTTTCTTCTACTTCGACTGAACAAGGACACTCGGAAAAAATTAGATATTCGTAAAAAGGAAACTGAAAATAAAAGGACGAAATTGAATTTCAAGTAGCCCGTATAACTTACCGACGGAATTAAAGCGTGGAAATTGAATTAGGGCCAGCCCCTTCTCCTTCTCTTCTCATTCGATTCAGGATGGAACCCTTTCCATCGCCGTGCAATCTCAGTGCAAATAGAGCGAAATACAATCCTTCCATTGACTGTAATGAGCCGAGAATCCAGAAAACAAAAGGACGAAAAAGGCTCCGAGGGTTTTTAATCTATGTCGGGAACACTTTTGTTTCATTCCGTACAAAGGATCCTTCCAACTCGGTTACGGAGGAATCCTGCTCGTACTTGTGCCCGCTCACTGATAGAAATTTTCAGTCGAGTAATAAAGAAAAATGTCATCCTTTACAAATTTCATGATATTTTACAGCAAAATGGAGCCACTCTTTAAAATTTTAACATTGTCTTTCCTTCGTCAGGATGGAAAGACAATGCCTATACACGTGTATTGTCTGTCTATCGAATCGACACATTCATCTTCTAATAGAACACAAACAGTGGGATTTTGTCCTTTTATTCCTTATGAGGTAGATTACGGTTCCAGCGATCTATTGAAAAGAGCTCTGTTAATACTGATTGCTCGCTTTCAACTAATTATAATTTTTTGGCCACAAACAATATGTGAATAAGTGTAGTTTTAATGTTTTTTTTTGAAAATTTGCTGACGTATATGTTTGGTACCGTGAATTAAACTTTTTTGATAGCCTTTGTAAAAGGTTGAATATCATCGTGTCAAACGTGGGTTCGAACCCCATTCTTGACATGGGTCCAATGCCTACTTAATGCCCTGATTTTCAACCATTTGCTCAACCTCTAAGTATTTGTCAAACTTCTTGTAGCCATCCTGAAAAATGGATCCAATCCTGATAAAGCTTACAATGGATAGAACAACTTCATAGAGGCTTAACGATTCTCTCCAGCACTGAGATATTTATACTCTAGATGAAATCTGAAAGTATATTGTGTTTGCCTTACCGTTTGTACCGCTAAGAAATAATGCTCGCACAGAGCCGCTAAAGGTACAGAAATATTTGTTGTCGCTCGAAAACATTGATTCCGAGTTGCTGTCTGTCCGTCTGTCCGTCTGTCTACAGCATAACTCTCGAAATCTTTGAGCTATTGCGCTAAAAAATTTTTTATGTTATTTACAGCAAAATAATAACTTTAAGTTCGTGAACGGGCCACATACCCCCACTCCTTCTACCCCCTCCCATAAAAATTTCACGAAATTCCGAAATTTCCAGAAATTGATTTTTCTTTGAAACTGTTTAAGCTATCACCTTGAAATTTGGGTCAAAGTTTTATGATACAGATGTCATTAATATGACAGAATATTGATCCGATCCCGTCACTCCTTCTACTCCCTCCCATACAAATGCATAATTTTGAAAAATGCAGTTTTTCGATTTTCATTGAAACTAGCAAAGTTATAAAAACGAATTTTTGTCACAATTAATTTTATTATAATTACAATCAGTACTGAAAAAATTATCAACTTCACCTCACTCCTTCTACCCCCTCCCATACAAATTTCACGAAATTTATATTAAATCTTTTTTCTTCGAAACTGTTAAAGCTATCAGCTTGAAATTATGCATAAAGTATAAAAATAGAAATATCAATAACGAGAAAAAAATGTGTTTTGATCCGTACACTCCTTCTACCCCCTCCCATACAAATGCATAATTTTTGTTAAGTGCATTATATCGATTTCCATTAAAACTTGAAAAAGTACAAACTTAAAATTTTGGCAGAATTTGTATTTTATTAATTGCAATAAATGCTAAAAAAATTATCAGCTCCTATTCACTCCTTCTACCGCCTCCCATATAAATATCTGTATTAGAAATTCAAGGAAAGCATTTCTTCTTCGAACATATGAGAGCTATCGACTTTGAAATTGAAACAAAGCCTGGCGATAATGATGTCGATAAGAAGTTTCAAAATCTTTTAAGCCCCTCCACTTCCTCTGCCACCTCCCATACAAATGCCCCAATTTCAAGAAAACTATGTCCAATTGAAAATAATGAAAGCACAAACCTTCCTCCTCTGCTTCTACCACCTCCCATACAAAAGTCACTTTTAATTATTCAAAAGAATTAGAGGTGACATATTTTTAAGTACATTGAACTCTTTCTCATTTCATCTAGAGTATCATATGATTGGGCTTTACGCCCAATCATAATTCTGTTATGTTTTCGTAGTAGTTTTTGAAATAAGATAGGCGGAGCATTTATGAAAAATGTCCGGTTCGAAAACTAATTTTCCCAATTTTTACACTCCTTGTTCTACAAATTCTTGAGATTAGCAGAAAGACTGTTTGAAAGTTGGCGCGTGTTAATAATAACGTTAGCTTAAAAAGAAAAGCTAAGAACAAAATCGAACAAATAAGGAACTGTAATAATGAAATCATTGAAAGAAAAGATTTCTGGATTCTACACTGTTACGCTTTATAATTCGTGACGTTTCGGTTTTTGCTGATACCTTTATCAGAGAGACCGAAACGTCACGAATAATAAAGCGTAACAGTGACGAATCTGTAAATTTTTTCTTTCAACTCGAAATACACTGCGAAAACATTCACCAAACCAATGAAGTTATTATTAATAAAAGTCAGATGTGGGAATCAATGAACCACCATTTCATAAATATTGGAGAGGAAATATCGAACTCAGTTTCTTTCACACAAAATATAGCGCCATCATCGATAACACAAGGCCAAATTGTGAGACATATTTTCAACATTAAGCCAATAGATTCTAATGAAATCCTCTTTCACGTTGGAAATTTGTCAAATCATAAAGCTGCAGGTCTCGATAACCTTACCTCGAGAATCCTCAAAGATATAACGCCTCTTTGTTTTATTTTCAACCAATCTCTACTGAAAGGTGTATTTCCACAACGCCTCAAACTTGCTACTGTTACTCCATTGTATAAGGATAAAGATAAATTGGATCCTACTAATTATAGGCCAATATCTCTTCTATCATCTTTAAGCAAAATTTTCGAGAAGTGCATCAAGACCCGGATAGTCGATTATCTGGACATTAACGATTTCTTAGCAGCCAGATAATATGGATGTAGATCTAATAAAAGTACATCGGATGCACTATATGATGTGAAAAATTTAATAATAATAAAAATAATTTCATAGACAATGGCCAAGAAAATAAAAAAAACTGTTCTAGCTGTTTTTCTTGACCTTAAAAAGCCTTCGACACCGTCGACCACAACTTACTACTTGGCAAGATATGGAACATAACCCTGCGAGGAAATTTACTTGCCCTCTTAAGATCCTATTTAAAAGATAAAACACAAACTGAGAAGATTGATGATTGCATTAGTAGTCCCTTATACATCAAATGCGGTGTGCCTCAAGGCACAGTTCTGGGTCCTTCATTGTTTCTGGTATACATAAATGATCTCTGCAGATTTTGAAGATCGTTCTGTTGGGGGTTATATTATTACTTTTTCTGATGACACAGTGACAGGGGGATTCAATAAGCTATGAAAGTGATTTTCAAAATCTGTGGCTGTTGTTGTTATTGATAGGTCTTTTTCGGTGGCTATAACTGATTATTTCGATATTCGAAAATAACGAAATAATCGAAAAAATAATAGTGGATTAGGGATGAAGGAACTAAGGATCGGGAAACAAACTGGTCCGAGATCCACCAACATCCATCTCGGTGGCAGTATCGGACTGGAGCGACATGCTAGCGTGTTGCCGGGTCTAGCTACGGGAGTCATGGGGAGGTTCGTTGCTCCGATATTGACCATAAAAATCATGGCCTATAACAACAAAACGAGCTTTAGAACTCGTCACGTCGACTTACCCCAGAATGGATACATCAACGTAAATTAGGCCTTCCTCTGATCGCGATAGTTGACCCGATCAGATGCCTCGACATTGGCGACGACTGTTATGTCACCTTTTCCTGCCCACCCTGCCTTAGCCATACAGTCTCCAATATAACTTTTTATTGTATGGCCCCATGGAGAGAGAAGGAGGAAGTTGTGGAGGTTAGAGGGGCTCTTTAAATGAAATTCTAGTGTGTCATTTTAACTCAAAGACAATTTTTCTTTCCTTTTCTTTCAAAACTATAACCAAACAATTGCTTTTCATTTTGTTAATGCGACGACTTATTCTAGACCGCATTATACAGAGAAAACTATTAAATTCAATATTAGACCTTTGGTTCAATGTCTTTAACGAAAATTAAAATAATAAACAAAAAAAATTAATTAAAATAAATTTGAGAAGAATAATATAAGAAAACTACCAAGGTAATTACATGTATAGCTAACTGTATACCCACGTAAATAATATTACGCGCTAATAAGGTTGATCTATATATACGTAATTTGCCCCTCCATTTGATTTGATTTGATTATTTAGTGTTACATTTCATTACTCTAGGTCTGGTACCAGAAAAAACAATATATTCATTATGTTATGCTCAGCTGTTTCGTAATTGTCTTCTTTCATTTCGATAATTTAATTTAAAATAAATCTACTTTTGGTTTCTTTCTTATACTTCCCAATTATATGGTCAATTATTTGTTTAAAGTCTTCATGATATCAAAAGTAAATTTTTTCCGAAGCAAAGTATAAAAAAAATTAATAACAACAAAAAAATGAATAAAGAACGAAAAATAAAGATTAAAAGAACATTAATATGGAGCATTTTCTAATAGATAAGTCACACTTTCACCATTATGTGTCCTTCGCACAACCTCTGCAAACATCATAGAAACATCGATGCGCTGTATTTTGGGGCAATCCCCCATATAACCCTTTTGCGGGAAAGTATTCGTCACAACGACGGCTTCGAAACAAGCCTCATTGATACGCGAGATATCAGGTCCCGAGAATATAACGTGAGTTATTAGGGCATAAACTTTGGTCGCACCAGCTACTTGTGAGACAAAATCGTAGAATGCTTGAACCAAATCCTCTTCCGGAACCATCTAGCGCAGTTTAACGTTTTGTATTCGCGATGCAATAGCCATACGACGGCAATCACTTTTCATGATGTGAATGTGACGCGTTTTGAGCTGTTCCGTATGTTAATTTTTATAAATGCAATTTTCCGGTTTTTGTAAATTTAAATTATTTTTTAATCACTTAGTTTTAAAGTCGTGAGTCGATTTTGAGTCTGTTGCCTTTGTGCGATTTGTTTTAAGTGATTTATTTTTTTTTATGTTTGCATTTGCATTTTGTTTAAGTGTCAGATTTTGGCGCGTTCCATTTTCTAGCTGCCAACTGTCTGAGGGTGCTCCGAAGGGTCGACCTGGTCCTCTCCGATCGCGTGTGGTAGTGCTTAAATAGTTTGTTCGAGTCCGCATCTATTATTAAATTTAAACTTACGTTGAGTGTATCCTTGTTGTGGATTTCATTGTTTTTAATTTTGTCATTGCTTTCTGAGAAGTTTAAATCAGCTGTTCAGTGTTTATTTCGATTTCCGAAAATTATGGTAAATTTTCGAAATTTAACTTGTAAGCCGTTTGGTTTGGATCCTCGGTTCTAGTGCTGCCAAGGGTGAAAAATAAATTGCGTCTTTAAACTGAAAAACAGTTCTCAACTAACCCTGCTTCAACAAATTTAAGCGCTACTAAAATTTTTTATTTATTGATTTATTTATTAAACAGTTTTTAACATAACTTAATCAACATTTCGGTACTAATTTAAACAGCATCGTCGCAGCTGTTTAGTGAGAGAGATTCGACTTATTAATAACCGTAATCATAGTAGTTCGATTTTTCGTGCTGCCAAGTGAATATTTATTTTGTTTTTTATTGCAATCTCCACTATTGTCATGACGTGCGGGAAATGCTTGTCTGTAATTACATCTGACAGCCTCAGATGCTCAGGGATTTGTGGTTTGGAATTTCATCCCTCATGTATGGAGATCTCAGCAGCCAAGTTTTTTGCCGCTCTTGCTCTTCCTGGCCTTCGTTGGCTTTGCCCGAATTGCGATAAGACAGCCATTTCGAGCCTTTCTACTAAATTGAGTTCAATGTCGACTAATATTGATGCTGTGCTTTCAAATCTTAAGGAGCTGAAAGATGAGTTAGCTGAACTTCGGGGACCACAATCATTGGCTGTTGTTGACAATTCAAACCGGATTCAACCAAACTCCAATGTATTGACGCGTAGCATGGCTCAGCAGTTAAAGAAAGACGGACATCGTCATCAAAGTGGGATGGATCAGAACATTGGCAAAGTTGCTTCTCTCAAGCCTTCAAATAAGCCATCTACTAGGCCAACTGCACCTATAGCATCATCAACTTCTTTTACTTCGGCATCACTTGCCTCGTCATGCAAGGAACATAATAAAACAGAGGGAGTGAAGACTGGTTTAATGACCTCTAGGACCAATGAATCATCAGAAAGTATGCTAAATGTTAATTCCACGTCGAGAATGTTAAATTCAGTGCCCGTTGGCAACATCTCGTCTGTTGTGCCTGAACCTAATATCTCGGTTATCGATGTTCCGAATGATGGTCTGATTGGAACTTGGAATCACGTATCAACGAAGAAGGTTCGCAGGTCTAAACGTCGTGGTAATATCATGGGTACCGACACAAATAAGTGTACTGAGTTCAATGTAGTGCCGGCAATTAAGTGGTTGCATTTGTCTCGGTTTGAAGTACATACTAAGACTGAGGCTATTAGGAAGTATACGGCCGAAAAACTGCAAATTGCGGAGGAGCAAGTACTTTGCACCAGATTGACGAAGAGAGATGAGGACATTACCTCTCTTCGTTATATTACTTTCAAGATTGCAGTTCCTGTTACTCTACTTGAGCGTGCCATGGATCCATCAATATGGCCTATCTCTGTTCGCGTTAGAGAGTTTATTTACCGTCCAAAAAACGTGGATGCTGCTCTACCGGTGGAGACCTCTTAACTAAAACCAATGTGCCTGCTTGTACTGCGTCTTCCAATGACTTCTCAGTGTATTACCAGAACGTTGGTGGCATGCGCACGAAAGTTAGCGAATTTTTCTTGGCTTCATCACTTCACGAATACGACGTTATAGCTTTAACGGAAACCTGGCTTAATGATAATTTTCATTCAACTGAACTTTTTGATGCTTACTATGTAGTTTATCAAAGTGACCGCTCACCATCTACTGGTATGGACCGTGGTGGCGGTATACTAGTTGCGGTCCGCGCTACACTTCGAAGTAAGCAAATTGATCTTTGCCAGAACTTAGATATCATAGATCAGCTTTGTATTTCGGTGGAGTTTTCCCCTACATCTAAAATAACATTTTTGGTGAGCTACATTCCGCCTAAGAGCCCGTTGGAGCTTTATCGTCAGCATCTGATCAACATAGAGGACATCGTTAATAACTTGCAGCACTACGAGATCCCAATAGTGATGGGAGATTTCAACCTTGGCGATGTAACATGGACGTATTCTGAGGATGAAAAAGCACTCATCGCCTTCAACGTTCGAAAGGAAGTCGAGTATGCAGTAATCGATCTACTGTGCTCTTTTGGGTTATTTCAAATTAATCCATATAAAAATAGTCTTGGACGAATTTTGGACCTAATCTTCGTAAATAATGAGTTTAAGTGTAACACTTTCTTAGTAAATTTTCCGCTCTTGAATAACTCTATTCATCATACTGCTTTTGGTTTTTTATTAGAATTTTATAATTTTGAGCCAATATCTTGTAATAATTTAGACCATATGCGTTACGATTTCTCTAAAGCCGATTTTGTTGCTCTTAATAACCATTTTTGTTCTGTTGACTGGAATTCTAAGTTTTCCAATTTAAGTTTGTCTTGTGCTTATTCAACTTTCATATCTATGTTATGTGATGCATTTAAATTATATGTCCCCTTGCGTATTGAAAAGTCGTGTCCTAAACTTCCGTGGTCCAACAGGAAATTGAGCAACCTAAAAAACGCAAAAAATAAAGCTTTTAAGCGTTTTAGAAAAACTGAGTCTTTGTACGACCGGAACAACTTCCTTCGTTTAAGGAAGGAGTTTGATTGGCTCAATCGCTTTCTTCACAGACAATATATCGACTCAGTTGAATCAAGGATTAAACGTAACAGTAAATCGTTTTGGGTCTTCTTCAACTCCAAACGTAATTCTTCATTACTGCCTAATTCAATGGAGTTTCGGGGAGATGTATCGAACTCTGCTGTAGAGTCATGTGAACTGTTCGCATCGTTTTTTAAATCTGTTTACAACTCAACATCAACGGTTGATTCTAATTTTCCAGGAAGGTTCGAACATTTGGTTTCCATTGTTGATCTTGGCAGTTTAACTCTTACGGAAGATGATGTACTTGTTGCTTTATGTAATTTAGACATTCAAAAAGGATCGGGTTATGATCAAATTCCTGCTATGTTCTTAAAAGGTTGCGCATCTTCGCTTTATGAGGCGCTAACTATTATTTTCAATAAGTCGCTTGAGTCTGGGTCATTTTAGGATACGTGGAATCTGTCTTTCATAACTCCAATATTTAAGTCTGGTCGCAGACATATGGTTGAAAATTATAGAACAATATCCAAACTATCCTCTATCCCTAAATTATTTGAAAGCATAGTTAAGGATAAGATATTTTTCCACATTAAAGAAAGTATTTCAAACTGTCAGCATGGTTTTGTTAGCGGACGTTCTACGTCTACAAACCTAACAATTTTTATTAAATATTGTATAGATGCTATGGAACAAGGTTTTCAATTTGACGTTTTTTATTCTGATTTTAAAAAGGCTTTTGATCGGGTTCATCATAGTCTTTTGATTGAGAAATTGAAGGCACTAGGATTTCATTCTAATCTGTTGAACTGGTTTTCATCTTACTTGTCAAATAGAAGACAAGTGGTGCGAATAAATGAAACTCTTCGTCGTGTTTTGATGTTAAATCTGGCGTTCCCCAAGGAAGCCATTTAGGGCCTTTACTTTTCGTTTTATTTGTAAACGACATTCCATCAATATTTAAATTTTCCAGCTCTCTTTTGTACGCTGACGATGTGAAACTCTTTTCTAAAATTTCAAGCTTGGATGATTCTCGTGAACTTCAGGCTGATATTGATGAGATCTGTAATTGGTGTGATGTTAATTTATTGAACTTAATTTTGATAAGTGCAAAATATTTTCTGCCTACAGAAAATCTTTTCCCATTCTATTTGATTACAGCTTGAAGAACAGATCTCTTCAGAGATCGTCGGAGGTAAAGGATCTTGGCGTGTTGTTCGATTCAAATTTCAACTTTAATTCTCATATCGACTACATAATATCCAAAGCCAATTCAAATTTGGGATTTGTAAGACGTAATGCCAAGGATTTCAGTGACCCATACACTGTCAAAGCGCTTTTCGTTTCTCTTGTGAGACCTATTTTGGAATATTGCTGTGTGATCTGGGATCCTATATATCAGATTCATGTGTTGCGAATTGAGCGAATTCAACGTAATTTTTCTAGATATGCTCTTCGTAAGTTTAACTGGAGCGCTGACATTCCTACGTATGAAACCAGGTGCCAATTAATTGGCTTGCAATCTTTGGCTCATCGAAGAAAATTATTATGCGTGATGTTCATAAAAGACGTTATTTCCTATCGCATTAAAAGCCCGGAATTGCTCAGTTATCTCCCCATTTTTGCTCCAGAAAGGCCACTGAGGCAAAGGACGATTTCTCATCCCATCGCGCACCGCACAAATTATGGACTTAATGAACCTATCTCTAGATGCATCTCTTACTTTAATATGTTATGCGACAGAATTGACTTTACCGATAGTCGACCGCAGTTTAAAGCTTATGTTATAGAAAATTTATAATTTTTCTTTGTATTTACTTTTATTTTTTATTATTGATTAACTTATTGTTTTCGTTTTTTTTTTATTTTAATTATTAACATGTACATATTTTAATTATAATTCTTTAGTCTGTTGAGATTCCTCTATAGATGAATAAATAAATCTTCTAATTCATTAAGAGAGTTGAACTTTACAGCCCAAATGGAGAAAATGGCGTCTCGAAGAACTTTAAAATGTTGTACACCATCAGGACACTTGGCTCTTACGTGCACATTCCCAAATTTGAGTGAGGCTGCAAAATGCCGCTAAGGCCGGAGAACACATACGTACGAAGAGGATTTAAGCTCGGAAGCAGCACAATCTGGAGGCCAGGACGATCAGTTCGGGGCTGTCGCAATCACCACCCGGCAGAAGATTCTGCCGTGTTTAACGCTCAAGGAAATATTCGACTTGCAGCATTTCTGCTCGATAATTGCGAGCAATGAATTATTTAAATCCGCACAAATTGAATTACTTTCAACGCGTTTCGCTCCTACGTAATCGGATCGAGCTCACTTCGAACTTGATTTGCCATTAGATACATGTAAATTCGAGTTAAATAAAAAAAAATTTTAGAAACCTTGAGGCTAGGTTTTTTTCCCGCGTTAGCGATTTTTCAGGTTCACTTTACTATTTCTCGGAATTTTCTTCACTTTTCGTTTCGTTGCCGAAACGTCGTTCGTCACGGAACACTCTCCACAGGTTTTTTGGGTTGATCCGGCGGATCGTAAACTAAGAACGTAGGGAACAGGGCGTAGGGAGAAAATTGGCTCAGAATTATGTCTGGCTATTTGCACGGGTTTTTCAACTAAATTGCACAATTTTAAGACTACAGAGAGAACTTTGACTCTGTTTTGAAGCACATTATTCATTTTTTTTCTTTTTTTCATTAATTAATTCGCCCACGCAGATCGGGAGCACTAGCAATCGAATTTTTTTGCCACTTTAGGAATGTCGCGGGGCAATTTTTTTCTCGATCGAGGCACACAGGATGAACATTCGGCGGAGTTTCGTCCGAAAACCAAAAACGAAAATTTGGACCGCGGCGGCGTTGAGGAAATTCGCGACTTTGGTGATCTAAACAGTGCGAACAAAAAAAAATCAAACTTTTCCCTTTTTTTTTTTCCAGCTAAATTCGTAGCCATACGCGCTCGCTCTGGACGACCAACTCCTCGAATCCAGACCGCGTGTTTTTTCTTTTTTTTTTCTATCCCGTTATCTCTGTCCGGATATCGTTCGGGTCTTTAGAGTTGCCAGATCGCGATTTTATTTTCGCTGAGTTTTGTTCATTTTTTTCCCAATTTCCTTTTTTTGTTAAATTCACAGGGCGCGCTGAACTAGTCACACACAACACTCTCAAACTGGACCCTCTGGAAAATTTAATATCTTTGACAAAAAAAACTTTAACAAATTTCCACCATTCACGATTATCACGTATATTATTAATTTGGATCCGCAAATTTTCATAATACTGCTTTCTTTTTAATTGACATAAATTCTTATAATTCTTATTTGCTTCTACGTACTTTATTTATGTTCATCATTATCCGTTTTTCTCCACTGATTCAGGAATTTGAAAGATTTTTTCTTGGCATAGGAGCAAACTGTGTCAAACCAAGCAGAGAATATTGGACGTAATTGAAGCAATCAATTAAAAAATTATTGACAACTACCCACTCTTAATATCACCCCTCCCCTCATAAAAACTCAAGCCTGAATAAACGAATTAAATATTGATTACATGTACTGGAGCTATTGATCGTATTCGCAATTAAGAATTCAATTGACTGCCCTAGAGGCAGTTCCATTTGTGAACGGGGGTTCCACTTCAAATCAATCAATCAAATTCCTGTTAAGACCCCCTATAGGGGCATAGGACAGAAACAACTTGTAGTGTTGTTATTTTATGAATGCGTTTTTGAATTCTTTTTTAAAAAACTCATAATTCACTACATAACAATTATTATCATTTATTTTAGTCAAAACAATATTTATAATTTATTTTCACAATTATTATTTATATTTCTTTATCACGTTTGATTATTAAAACATTTAATTATTTTTATTAATTATTTAGTGTCTATTATTATTCTCGTTTTTCTTGTGACTACTTTTTTTTAATAATTATTATTGTTTTTTATTAAAAAAAAAACCTACTTACTAAAGTTTATAAAAATACATACAAAGTATTTTATTTTAATTCCACTACGATTCATTGAAAATCAAAAAATAGAGTAGTTAAAAAAGTAAGCACCACATACCCCCTTCCTAGAGAAGATCTTTTGATCTTTTCGATACTCTGTTAATTTGAATAGGGTTTGTCTATGGTACAAATTTCCGTAATTATTTGGCAAAAGAAACCTTTTTTTTAATTTCTTGCGGAATTGATGCTTCGGACGAACTCATAAAACAAGGTTTAAGACGATCAATAGACAATTTAGTTGGTTTGTCATTAATCTTAACGACGAAAAACTTGTTATTTCTTTGAATAACTTCGAATGGGCCTTCATACGGGGTTTGAAGAGAAGCGCGAACTGAATCAGTTCTCACGAAAACATGAGTACATGTTTTGAGATCTTCAAAAATGAAAGGTGTTTCATTACCATGTCTTAACGGGGGGCGTGGACTCGCATTATTGATCCGATCACGAAGAATTTCTACGTAATCACTTCCGGACAATGTGCTCGGTTTGTTCTCGTTTTGAACAAAATCATACGGAAGTCTTATATTCTGACCGTAAAGTAGTTCGGCCGGTGTCGCATTGGCATCATCTCGAATTACTGTTCGTAAGCCGAGAAGAGTAAAAGGGAGTGCATCCGACCAACTTTCGTTTGGCTTGCATTTTAAAGTTTCTTTAAGCACTCTGTGCCATCTTTCCAGCATTCCATTAGCCTTCGGATTGTATGCAGTAGTTCTGCAGCGTTTAAAACCTATCATTTTTCCTAATTCTAGAAATAGTCGCGATTCGAATTGGGGACCTTGATCCGTAATGATAGAAACTGGTGTTCCATATCGTGGAATATACTCTTTGAATAGGGTATTGGCAACAGTTTCTGCGCGAATATCTGTAATGGGATAAGCTTCAGGCCATCTCGTGAAACGATCTATAACTGTAAGGCAGTATCTGAAACCGTTCGAAGATGGTAACGGACCAACCAGATCAATATGAATTGTTTCGAATTTGTTTGATACTGGTTTGAAATCTCCTAAAGGGCTTGTGACGTGTCGAGAAACTTTAGCTTTTTGACAGGCAATACATTCCTTAGTCCATTTGTGACAATCTTTATTGATTGAAGGCCAAATGAATTTTTGTCGCATAAGCTTAACTGTAGCTTTAATTCCTGGATGCGATAAATCGTGCACAGTACGAAAAACACGAGTGCGTAAATGTAAAGGAATGTAAGGTCTAACTTTATGCAAGGAAGTGTCACACCAAAGAGGATTAGATGTGCCATCAATAACAACCGGAATGAATTTTAAGCTAGGTATATTTTTAACTTTAATTAATTCAGAATCCATAAGTTGAGCGTCAGCAATTTCGGAATAGTCGATGGTTGTCGGAAGATTTAATGCTTCAATTCTCGACAATGCATCAGCGACCACGTTGTTTTGACCGGAAACATGACGAATATCTGAAGTAAGTTGGCTAATGAAATCCAGGTGCCTAAGTTGTCGTGGTGAAGCTTTTTCAGGTTTTTGTTTTAGAGCGAAAATTAACGGCTTATGATCCGTAAACAAAATAAAATTTCTACCTTCAAGCATAAATTTAAAATGCTTAATTGCAACATAAGCCGCTAGAAGCTCTCTGTCGTATGCACTGTAGTTCTTTTGAGCCGAAGAAAGTTTCTTCGAGAAAAAGCCTAGCGGTTGCCAGTCATTTCTAACTCGTTGTTGTAGAACAGCTCCCAAAGCTGTGTCTGAAGCGTCTACTGCTAATGATAGAGATGAAGATGTGGAGGGGAAAGCTAAAGTGGTAGCTTGAGCAAGTTGTTTTTTGCAATGTTCGAACGCCTCAATTGAAGTAACCGTCCATATCAACTCTGTTTTATCATTTTTCTTTTTACTACCTGTAGTGATGCTGTCAAGTATTGATTGTGCTTCGGCAGCATGTGGGATAAATCGACGATAAAAATTTATCATTCCCAAAAATCGTCGCAAATCTTTCACAGTAGATGGTCGTGGATATGCTGCTATGGCTTCGATTCGTGAAGCAATTGGCTTGATTCCGTTTTTGTCAATCGTATGACCTAGGAAATCGACTGAAGATTTAAAAAACGAGCATTTAGCTTGGTTAATTACCAAATTATGCGAGTTAAGCCGTTCGAATAATCTTTCTAAATGATTTAAATGTTCAATTTCTGATTTAGAAGCAATTAAAATGTCGTCGATATAGACAAAACAAAAATCAAAATCATTTAAAACCGAGAAAATAAATCGCTGAAAAGTTTGTGCTGCATTGCGAAGACCAAAGGTCATCCGCACAAACTCGTATAATCCGAAAGGTGTAGTGATTGCTGTTTTCGGAATATCCTCTTCATTAATGGGTATTTGATGGTATGCTCTTTCTAAGTCAACGGTTGAAAAAATTGTACATCCTTCCAACTGTTGACCGAAGTCTTGAATGTGCGGGATAGGGTAAGTATCAGGAGTAGTTATAGCGTTTAAAGCTCTATAATCTCCGCAAGGCCTCCAACTACCATCTTTCTTTTTGACCATGTGTAGCGGTGATGCCCATGGGCTATCAGAGGGTCTGCAGATACCACGTTCGACCATAAGATTGAATTCAGCCTTAGCTGCTCTGAGCTTGATCGGATCTAAACGACGAGGTCTGGCAAAGATTGGACGACCTTCAGTAACGATAAAGTGTCGCACAGTGCTCGACTCTATGAAACTGTAATCTAAAGTGCGTCGTAATCCTTCGAATTTAGATAATAAAAGTTCCACTTTTGGATTTGTAGTTGCAGTTGACAAAACAGCGAGATTCGAAGATGGTCCTTTAACCAAAGAACCAGTTGCTGAACTAATTCGTGACAGTGGATCAATAATACATTTTCGTCGAATATCTACGATTAGACCAAAATGTTTAAGGAAATCAGCGCCAAGAATGGGTTTTTCGACATCAGCTACGATGAATTTCCAATTGAATATTCTTCGTAACTGGAGAGAAATATCTAAAGATTTGAATCCAAATGTTTTGATGTTGGTGGAATTGGCGGCTGTGAGTACAACAGATTTATCACAAACATTGTTTTCCTTAGGATTAACTGGAAGAACAGAAATGTCGGCTCCAGTATCGATTAAAAAAATAAATTTAGATAAATTATCCAAAATGAATAGGCGACTTGATGATGATTTGTTGTCGAACGTCGCCACTTCAGACAACTTTTTTAGTTTTTTAGATTGTTGAAAGAACACGGTTTACGGCATTTAGTTGCATTAATGCCGAATTTTCTGTGATAGTAACAGAAATTTGAATTTTGTGATGAATTATCACGATTGTTACTCGATGAACGTGAATTATTTCTGGAACGTGATCGATTCCTTCTAAAGGATTGATTTTGATTCAAAGTCAATAATTCAAGTTGTTTAGTTAACAACGACATTTGATGTATAATTGAACTTTCGAAACTAAATCGATCAGTTCTATAATCGTAAACTTTTGGTTGAGAGACACTTGAAACATTCCCAATGAAATTAGGATTAGTTTCCATGACTCGATCTGCTAAAATACTTAATTCATCAAGTGAAACGTTAGCTACAGCTAAAATTGACTGAGTATTTTGTGGCAATTTTTGAAGCCAAAGTTTTTTCAAAAGAGGTTCTCCAACCGAAGACCCAGCCAAAGCTTTCATCTTACTTAAAAGATGGGATGGTTTATCGTCGCCGAGATCAATACCATTAATCAATTTTTGTAATTTATTATCCTCCGATTCACCAAATCTAGCAATAATAGCTAATTTTAAATCAGAATAAGGTGTTGTAGAGGATAAATTTTCAATAATATCCAACACCTTATCGCATTCTTCTTGAGTCAACATACTTAAAGTATAACTAAATTTCGTTGTTTCCAACGAAATATTAGCTGACCGGAATTGAATTTCGAGAGCTTGAAACCAAGCAGACGGATTTCGTCTCCAAAGACAAACTTTCTGTATTGCAATAGTTGCAATATTATTAGCGTCGCCTAACCCTAAAAAAGGATTAGGTAGAAGTAATTCATCTCGGGATGAAGGAGGTAAAGCTCGTGCTTCATTGACCTCGTTGTCGTTTGACATGACGAAATTTTTTATGAAATTAATGATTCGTAATTAATTTAAAATTTACAAAATTGGTACACAAAAATTAAAATTTAAATAATAAAAATTTATACTCAAATATTCGGTTTTATATTTTCTTCATTTTTCTATTTTCTTTCTTCTTTTTTATTTAAATAAATCTTGAAATTGATTAAACCTCCAGCAGTCTTAAGATTTTCTTAAAAATTTTCTCTCTTGATTTTCTTAATTTGATTTTCTTTCTTTCTTCGATTTTCTTTTTTCAATTTTCTTAAATAATCCTTGAGTCCGATTTCGAAGATGTTTCGGATGGTGAAATATGCACAGCCAATCGGCTGAAAGGGACAGGAAAATTGTACGAATTAATATTCTATTGAATAATTTTTATTTTATAAAATGCGATGCTAAGGCGTGTTCGCCTGTCGAGGGTCACCAGTTGTAGTGTTGTTATTTTATGAATGCGTTTTTGAATTCTTTTTTAAAAAACTCATAATTCACTACATAACAATTATTATCATTTATTTTAGTCAAAACAATATTTATAATTTATTTTCACAATTATTATTTATATTTCTTTATCACGTTTGATTATTAAAACATTTAATTATTTTTATTAATTATTTAGTGTCTATTATTATTCTCGTTTTTCTTGTGACTACTTTTTTTTAATAATTATTATTGTTTTTTATTAAAAAAAAAACCTACTTACTAAAGTTTATAAAAATACATACAAAGTATTTTATTTTAATTCCACTACGATTCATTGAAAATCAAAAAATAGAGTAGTTAAAAAAGTAAGCACCACAAACTCTCTTCCACAAGGCGCGATCCTGAGCGTCGGCTTTAAGCTGTTGCCAGGACTTGTTTATTCCTCTGGCCTCCTGCTCAACTGCTCGCTTCCATGTGTTACATGGTCGACCAACCCGACATCTTCCTTGAGGGTTATAATCCAGAGCCTGTTTTGCGATGTTTTGCTCTGGTTTCCTCAAAGTATGACCGATCCACTGCCACTTTCGCCGTTGAATCTCAATACCTATTTTAGTCTGGCGAGTTGTACTCCAAAGTTCGTCGTTGGAGATTACTTCTGGCCAGAATATTCCTAAAATGCGCCGGAGGCATTGGTTTACGAAGGTCTGTAGTTTCTTGGTAAGTCGAACGGTCACTTTCCACGTAGTACAACCATATAACAACACGGATTTGACGCATGCGTCAAAAACTCGCAGCTTCGTGCGAAGGGAGATCTCTCTTAACCTCCAGAAAGGGGAAAGGATACCGAAGGCCTGACGAGCTTTATTTAGCCGTGCCTCAACATCCTTTTCGGCTCCGCCGTCCATGCTGACAATGCTTCCAAGATAGCAAAAATCTTGCACCTCTTCCACATCCTGTCCATCAAGAACAATCGGTGTGTTTGCGTTCGAACCCATGTGCATGTACTTGGTTTTACGCACATTTATTTTCAGTCCCGCCTCTTTGCATTTAGAATGCAACGAGCGAACATTTGACTCTAAGTCCGAACGGGTATGTGCAAGTAAACACACGTCATCAGCATAATCAAGGTGACTTAAGATGTTAAATAGTCTCCATTGAAGACCTTTACCTTCCCCACCTTCCAGTGCAGCTTTCAAGATGTCATTTATTACCACCAGAAACAGGGCTGGTGATAATATGCAGCCTTGTCTGACACCCGTTCGCACAGGAAAGCTCTCGGACAGCTCTCCTCTATGCAAGACGTGACACCTTGCATCTTCGTAGGATTCTTTAATCATAGCTATGACCTTATCTGGAATACCTCTCCTACGCAAAGCATTCCATATGTAATCTCGCTTAACGCTGTCGAAAGCCTTCTCGAAGTCTACAAACATGAGATGTAGTGGCGAACCCATTTCAGCTGACTGCTCTAATATTATCCGTAGGGTATTTGTGTGGTCGGTACAAGACGACCCTTTACGGAATCCAGCCTGATAAACTTCGAGAGTGCTCTCGACGACATCACTAATCCTATTGATAATTACCTTAGCCATAATTTTTGATACGGCAGTAAGTAGACATATACCACGCCAATTGCCACAATCCCGAAGGTCGCCCTTCTTCGGAATTTTCACAATGACGCCTTCCTTCCATTCAGTCAGATATCTTCCATCATTCCACACCTTAGTGAAGAGTGGGAGGAGTATATCGGCTGTTATTTCCGGGTCCGCTTTGAGGAGTTCGGTTGGTAGTCCGTCTATACCTGGAGCTTTCCTTCCCGCCATTGACCGAATGGCGGAAACTATCTCTTCTTTATCTGGGGGATCGTCCCTAATAGAGGATTGTTGCGGTTGGAAGTTTGGAAGTTGTTCTGTTTCCGGGATATCTTCATCTGACAAGATGTTTAAAATATCAGAGAAGTGTTCCTTCCATCGTCGCAACTGGTGTTCACTCATATTAAGGAGAGTTCCGTTGACATCTCTCACCAGGTGGTTGGCGGTGAAATTCCTGTTCGTCAACTGTTTCATGATTTTAAATAGTGAACCCATATCCCCAAGGTAAGCCGCAGATTCTGCCTTGTTTGCCAGATCTTCAATGGCCTTTCTCTTGTCGCGTCTAACAGCCTTTTTAAGCTGTATATGAGCATCGCGGTAGTTCTGCCTCAAGTCGGGCGTTCGTTGGTTGACATCGGGTTGAGAGATGATTGCCAATTTGGCTTTTTTCCGATTGCCAACCTTGTCCCATGTGTCTTGCGACATCCAGGGTTTCTCACCGCTTTGCGCATATCCCACAGATTCTTCAGCACTAGTTAGAAAAGTATTTCTGGTTGCCTCCCAATTGGCGTCCAGTGTGCGCATTTCATGTTCACCCAATGTGGATGACTTTTCGCGTAGAATGGTGGTGTATTCGAGTTTTTTGTTGGGATCTCTGAGTTTATCCACATTAAGCTTGCGCTTCATTTGAAGAATTTGTGGTCGTCGGATAGCTGCTGTACACAATCTCAAGCAGGCAACCATCAAGTGGTGATCGCTCCCCACGTCAGCTCCACGTTTCGCTCGCACATCGAGGAGACATCTTCTCCATCGGCGACTTATAGCCAAATGGTCGATCTGGTTCTGAGTAACACCATCAGGGGAAACCCAAGATGTTTTATGATGACTCTTGTGTGGAAAAAGGGTCCCTCCGATGACCATTTGCCGAGTACTACAGAACTCCACAAATAATTCGCCGTTTTCGGGTCTCTTAATCCAAGGTCGTGAAGCGTCGACCCAAGGGTCACCATGCCTCCCCATGACGTGTTCTAGTCCAGTGTTGTCTGATCCAACCTGGGCGTTCATATCTCCCGAGATGATAATAATATCACCTCTTGGAACACGTTCGAAGGTGGCACTCAGTTGGCTATAAAACTCCTCTTTGTCACCAGATGTTGCGGTATTAGTTGGTGCGTAGCACTGCAGAATTGTGACGTTTCTGACACTGGTCCTGAGCCTGACGACGATAATCCTATCCGAGATTGGTTCCCAGCTAATGAGACTGTTTCTCGCTCTCGGCGTAAGGACGAACGCCACGCCATTTCTGGCTTCACTTTCAGGGCCAATGTACAGAATAGTGTTTCCGCTAGGGGTTCGTTCTTCTCTTGATCCTGTCCACCTGACCTCGCTCAAGCCCAAGATTTGGATGTTATATTGCTTCATTTCACGGTCGATCACTGGCTGGCGGTGCAAGGACCGAGTAACCCCAGCTCTTCCCCCGTCATTCAATGTTCGAACGTTCCAGAAGCCAATCATAGTCCGTTTTCGAATGCCAAAAGTCGTTACCGTTGAATCAGTCCGTATCCGAGGCGATGTATCCGTTTCTCGTATCATTTAGGTCTTAAGATCACGGGTGATAAGCCCATGATCCAGTGAGTGTCCATTTGCTATTCTTAGGGCAAGCAGGACTGGCTGTGGGTGAATTCTACAGCCCCCATCCCAGAGGGGGATAGTTAGCTCAGGTCCGTGGAGTCGCTAACTCCAAAGATAGTTGCAGGAATTGGTAAAACCTCATACTACAACTACCCCCTTGCGGGGTCTTCCTTAACCACTCTAACTTGCATATTGACCTTCCATGCATCTTCGACTTGTTTCGAAAATAATAATGTTGTGCACGACTTTTTGGCAGTTTATTGAATATTTAATTTTCTCCATTAAAACCAAATTACTTAAAGAATAACACAAAATAATATCAAGCTTTTAGTTTTTGCAATATTTCTCTTCTACAATGAAAAGCTACAGCCTAAATAGGGCCTTGACCTCCTGTCCTTCAGGTTCCTAAACATTTTTTTTGTTTCATTATTTATTGTGGAAGGGTTGTTAGACTTTCGCATAACCCTCTATCTACGAATTTTTAATTTTCGTATATTGAGGTGACTAAGGTATATCCATATCAGTCAGTGTGCTGGAATCATGCGTCGACCGGGATTTGAACTCACGACCTTCCCATTGTAAACCGACTCGCTACCCTCTAGGCTACACCTTAGCTATTTCCAATAATTGTTATACATTTGAATATTTTGTTTATTAACTATCCATATCTCTGTGGCTCTCGCTCTCAAGCTTTGCTTGTGTGTGAAAGCTAGCTTAATAAATTTTCCGTACATATTTCACAGTAGTTATTATAGCTGCAATAAATAAATAAATAAATAAAAATTTGAAATCGGTAAAACGCTGCAACCTCTTCCACGACGTTCCATACAAAATTCATAAAAATCTTAGAATTCCAGCCACTTTTCGTCGAATATTATAGACTGAAGCTATCGACTCGAAAACTGGTAATCAATAATTTTAAAAAATAATAAACAAATTTCCTTATACCACCTACCATACAAATGCTTTAATATTAGAAATTTCTTGTAGATATCCAACACTTTCAAACAAACCCTATCACGTTTTATGATAAATTGCTAAACTTTTCTGTCTTACACATTTCCCTGTTTATTCCAGAAACTTTTCGCTCGAATTTCGTCACCTACTCGTAGTTCCAGGCCAATTAACTAAAGTCAACTCCGCACGCTCCAAAATACGGAACTCGTAATTACAAATTTAAATTTCGTAAAATCAACAAAACTAATCGTCTCTTTCAACATAATCGTTAATCAGTCTCACGAAATTGCAAAACATCAAAAGATGCCAGGTTGATGAAAATATCGATAGGATAGGAAATTATCACCAACTCAAAGCACATCGCTCTGACGCCAAGAAATGCGCTAACTTCAGCTGAATCTTATCTTATTTCACTCCTTAACATCCACTTAATGCCGAGAATAAACAAATTACACGGCTGTAATTAAATTTGAAAGGTGTACACTTCTGTGTTACAAGCAAACATTAGACATAATGGCAAAGATGTACTCCTTTGTATACCAACATATTCGTTGCCATCCTGGCCCTCACTTGAGGTTCTTCCATGATATGCTTCAAGATCTAAATCTCCTAAGTATATCTTAGCCACCCACTTGGAGTTGGATGCTTCCATTGCTGGTGTTGCTGCTACTACTACCGCTGCTGCCCTTATCCTTCAATCGCTTGCGACCCAAGGCTTCGTATCCCGAGCACGATACATTCCTTTTGTTCCTCCCATTGAGCAATCATACGTGTCAAATTGTCGAAACTTAGGTTCGAGGATGTCATTAGATACTTGGGGATGCTGACTTTTCCTAGTCAAGTTAAATACACGCCTATACAGTGTAAGGATGTTCCATCATCCTAATCCGTCGCCTGCTTCTGGAACCGTGGAGGTGAGATGAAGGTGAAGGGAATAGGGTGCCTGAGTGGCCCGATACGAACAGGCTTAATAGTGTGAGCCAAAGAAAACCATTTTAGTTGCTTCCGATTCAGAAAGTTTCTATCGTTAACTCGACATCGTCCTTTTTGCCGTGTACCCGTTCGAGAGGATGGTGAATTGATATGGGTCGTTGCCTTCATTCCCGATGCAAATCGTTTTAAAGCGAAACAAAAACTTTAGGCTGGCTCCTACCCCCACCGTAAATTTTTTTCCGTCGTCCTTCTCTTTTGCCTTTTTATCTCCATTATTATTGCTCAGTTCTTTTCAGCGGAGCCTTTCAGGAGGAGAAAAAAAATCGATGAGCGCTGTCTGGACGTGAAAATTATTTGCACAATAGTTCGCTGCCGCTAGAGAGCAAAGTGGAGTCATCTGGGAGTGAAATATGAAGCTCGTGTTGGATGGAAGTCACTTTGTTTAGAGGTGTTTTTTCCCTGATGGATTGTATCGAGTTGTCGCACAATTTTTTTTTTCTTTTTCGATACAGCTATCAGCTTAGCTAGCAACACTCGCCTGAGCTGAGTGGTTTTTCAAGGATAATGGTTTTGGATATTTTCAGCAGATTTTTTTTTTTTTTGCCGAGATTGACGGCATGCTTCCATTGTCGAGTTGATTAAGAGTATAGACAGTATTTTAGACTGAGACTGAATAATATTGTATTTCGGAGAAAGATTGCGGAGGAGGTACACAGTTTGGAAAAGTTAAAGAAAATTGAAATATTCAATTTTATTTAAGATCATGTTAACTCGTTTTGGTTGATAGTATAGTAAGATCCCTGGCGCAATAAAAAAATTTAAATAGCAAAATTCAAATTTTTCTTTAGTAGATAATCGACGATATTATTAGGGTTAGCATTGCATCAAGATAAAAGATAACCCTTTACGGTAACCCGAGCTTATTTTTTAATTTTCGCTCCTCTAAAGTTTGAAAGAGTTGAGAACTGGGAGTGGGAGTATCAATTTTACAGATATTTTCTAGTGAATCTTCGTATTTCAGGGTCAGTGCTCATAAAAAAAAAGGAGCTATTGAATTAGGATTACAGTTCAGTCGCTTTAAATCGTACGATCCCGACTATATAGTCGGACAATGATTACGGCCTTCAAAACATTACTATCATCAGTAAATTAAAAACCTCGTTGTTGTACTACACCAGCTTAAAAAAAATTGCTATCTACTTGTAAAAGTTCATACGGGAGCAATCACATGGTTTATGTAGTTGTTCGTAGGTTGTTTTGCGTGTATATAATTCAATCAAATTCCTGTTACGACCCCCTATAAGGGCATAGGACAGAAACAACTCTCTTCCACAAGACGAGATCCTGAGCATCGGCCTTAAGCTGTTGCCAGGACTTGTTTATTCCTCTGGCCTCTTGCTCAACTGGTCGGTTCCATGTATTACATTGTCGACCAACCCGTCGTCTTCCTTGAGGATTATAATCCAGAGCCTGTTTTGCGATGTTTCGCTCTGGTTTCCTCAAAGTATGACCGATCCACTGCCACTTCCGCCGTTGAATCTCAATACCTATTTTAGTCTGGTCAGTTGTACTCCAAAGTTCGTCGTTGGAGATCACTTCTGGCCAGAATATTCCTAAAAATGCGTCGGAGGCATTGGTTTACGAAAGTCTGTAGTTTCTTGGTAAGTCGAACGGTCACTTTCCACGTGGTACAACTATATAACAACACGGATTTGACGCATGCGTCAAAAACTCGCAGCTTCGTGCGAAGGAAGATCTCTCTTCACCTCCAGAAAAGGGAAAGGATACCGAAGGTCTGACGAGCTTTATTTAGCCGAGCCGTCAATGCTGACAATGATTCCGAGATAGCAAAAATCTTGCACTTCTTCCACATCCTGTCCCTTAATAACAATCGGTGTGCTTGGGTTCGAACCCATATGCATGTACTTGGTTTTACGCACATTTATTTTCAGTCCCGCCTCTTTGCATTTAGAATGCAACGAGCGAACATTTGAATTTAAATCCGAACGGTTATGTGCATGCAAACACCACGTCATCAGCATAATCAAGGTGACTTAAGATGTTAAATAGTCTCCATTGAAGACCTTTACCTTCCCCACCTTTAAGTGCAGCTTTCAAGATGTCATTTATTACCACCAGAAACAGGGCTGGTGATAATATGCAGCCTTGTCTGACACCCGTTCGCACAGGGAAGCTCTCGGACAGCTCTCCTCTATGCAAGGCGCGACACCTTGCATCTTCGTAGGATTTTTTAATCATAGCTATGACCTTATCTGGAATACCTCTCCTACGCAAAGCATTCCATATGTAATCTCGCTTAACGCTATCGAAAGCCTTCTCGAAGTCCACAAACATGAGATCTAGTGGCGAACCCATTTCGGCTGACTGCTCTAATATTATCCGTAGGGTATTTGTGTGGTCGGTACAAGACGACTCTTTACGGAATCCAGCGTGATAAACTTCGAGAGTGCTCTCGACGATATCACTAATCCTATTGAGAATTACCTTAGCCATAATTTTTGGTACGGCAGTAAGTAGACATATACCACGCCAATTGCCACAGTCCCGAAGGTCGCCCTTCTTCGGAATTTTCACAATGACGCCCTCCTTCCATTCAGTCGGATATCTTCCTTCATTCCACACCTCAGTAAAGAGTGGGAGGAGTATATCGGCTGTTATTTCCGGGTACGCATTGAGGAGTTCGGTTGGTAGTCCGTCTATACCTGGAGCTTTCCTTCCCGCCAAGGTAAGCCACAGATCTTCAATGGCCTTTCTCTTGTCGCGTGTAATAGCCTTTTTAAGCTGTATATAAGCATCGCGGTAGTTCTGCCTCAGGTCCGGCGTACGTTGGTTGACATCGGGTTGAGAGATGATAGCCAATTTGGCTTTTTTCCGATTGCCAACCTTGTCCCATGTGTCTTGCGACATCCACGGTTTCTTACCGTTTTGCAGTTTCTTCAGCACTAGTTAGAAAAGTGTTTCTGGTTGCCTCCCAATTGGCGTCCAGTGTGCTCATTTCATATGCACCCAATGTGGATGACTTTTCGCGTAGAATAGTGGTGTATTCGCGTTTTTTGTTGGGATCTCTGAGTTTATCCACATTAAGCTTGCGCTTCATTTGAAGAATTTGTGGTCATCGGATAGCACCTGTACACAATCTCAAGCATGCAACCATCAAGTGGTGATCGCTCCCCACGTCAGCTCCACGTTTTGCTTGCACATCAAGGAGACATCTTCTCCATCGGCAACTTATAGCCAAATGGTCGATCTGGATCTGAGTAACACCATCAGGGGAAACCCAAGATGTTTTATGATGACTCTTGTGTGGAAAAAGGGTCCCTCCGATGACCATTTGCCGAGTACTACAGAACTCCACAAATAATTCGCCGTTTTCGGGTCGCTTAATCCAAGGTCGTGACGCGTCGACCCAAGAGTCACCATGCCTCCCCATGGCGTGTTCTATTCCAGTGTTGTCTGATCCAACCTGAGCGTTCATATCTCCTGAGATGATAATAATATCACCCCTTGGAACACGTTCGAAGGTGGCACTCGTTGGCTGTAAAACTCCTCTTTGTCACCAGATGTTTCGGTATTAGTTGGTGCATAGCACTACAGAATTGTGACGTTTCTGACACTGGTCCTGAGCCTGACGACGATAATCCTATCCGAGATTGGTTCCCAGCTAATGAGACTGTTTCTCGCTCTCGGTGTAAGGACGAACGCCACGCCATTTTTGGCTTCACTTTCAGGGCCAATGTACAGAATAGTGGTTCGTTCTTCTCCTGGTCCTGTCCACCTGACCTCGCTCAAGCCCAAGATTTGGATGTTATAGTGCTCCATTTCACGGTCGATCACTGATTGGCGGTGCAAGGACCGAGTAACTCCAGCTCTTCCCCGTCATTCAATGTTCGAACGTTCCAGAAGCCAATCATAGTCCGTTTTCGAATGCCAAAAGTCGTTACCGTAGAATCAGTTCGTATCCGAGGCGCTGTATCCGTTTCTCGTATCAGTTAGGTCTTAAGATCACGGGTGATAAGCCCATGATCCAGTGAGTGTCCATTTGTCATTTTTAGGGCAAGCAGGACTGGCTGTGGGTGAATTCTACAGCCCCCATCCCAGAGAGGGATAGTTAGCTAAGGTCCGTGGAGTCACTAGTCTCCAAAGATAGTTGCAGGAATTGGTAAAACCTCATCCTACAACTACCCCCTTACGGGTATATCAAACGCGAGTTTATTATTATTCGTACTCAAATCTTAATCTAGGCTTAAGGCTAACACTTATTCTAGTACGTTAAATTACGTGATTTTATGTGATGTAGTAAATCATATGATTTGATATATCGTAAGGTTTTGCTACAATTTGTATTATATCGTAGTAACCACACCTTTTGTCTACAAGATCAAAACACCGCAGCTCCCTCTAAGGTTAGCATCGAGACATCCACCGAAACTTGATGGTCCATTGTGTTAGTAAATATCTTTTCAAGATTTGCAGTGTTCTACATTAGCGATCACAACACGCTGAAGGAAGGCATTCGCACAACTGTTTTTTTTTCATCACCGGTCGACGCAAACGTTGGATATTCACCCCAAGCGCAAGGGAAATTTGATTTCAAGAAGGACTTTTATTATACTCTACATAAAAGGGACCTTTTCTTGCCAAAGGTCAAAATTTTGTTTTTGATATCACTGGATAAAGTATAAAATTAGGAAGAAAACGTCGCAAGAATCGCGCAAAAATCTCAAAACTTCACGAAGGAAAGGAAGTCAAATTTCATCGCCACCACCGCCATAATTTGTTCGTTAAGATAATTTAAATGAGTTTTTATGGCATCTCGCGGTTAAAATATCAAATAAAAGCATTTTGTAGTTGATCTTAAGACTTATAGCGTTGTAGCGTTTGGTGCAAAAAACACAAAACATGGAATTTTGACCTAAGCTAATGTTTTCGCTTCTACTGAAAATTTTACCTTGGCAAGATAAGATCCCTTTTGTCAGCTGATGTCACAGATATTGTGTTTGCCTTGCCACGAATTCTCGTAATGCAGTCACTGATTTCCGGCCTATTAATATTTTATGTTTTTTATCTACGGTTCTCGAGAGAGTTATGTCCATTCAAATGCAGTAGTTTTTAAAGAAGAAGCGCTTATTGAGATGCTGGCAATCTGGGTTCCGTACACAACATTGCTGTGAGTCGGCGCTTCTTAAAGTAACTTCCGCAATAATAGATTCGAATCTGGTAACATAACTTGTTCTACTTGATTTTTCTAAAGCATTCGACCTTGTAGACCATAATATGACAAATTATCATCAAAATTTCAATTTTACCCCTAGCGCCACAAAACTATTGCACAATTTCTTGTGTGACCGCTGACAGGAATTGCGGGTGGGTAATGATGTCTCTTCTTCTCTACCTGTCTTGTGGGGCGGCGTACCACAAGGCTCTATACTGGGTCCATTACTGTTCAGCCTCTACATCAATGATTTACAAAACGTATTCTACTTCTACAATTGCACTACAGCCCAAATCGGACTTTGGCCTCCTGACATTCAGGTTTCTTAACATTTTTCATTATTTATTGCGGAAGTGTTTTTAGCTCTTCGCACAACCCTCTATCTACGATTTTTTCATTTTCGTAGATTGAGGTAACCAAGGTATACTCAAGCAAGTAGTGTGCTAGAATTTTGCGCTGACCGGGATTTGAACTTACGACCTTCGCATTACAAGACCAACACGCTACCTACTAGGCTACACCCTAGTTACAAAACGTATTACAAGACTGTAATATTCATATGTACGCTGGCGATGTTCATCTTTACTTCAATAGACCAGTGGGATTGATGACTGTGTTGCGCATATTAATGACGATATCGCAAGAGCTTTTGGTTGGTCAACCGAAAATAGATTCATATTTAATGAGAAAAAGTCGCAATGTATCGTCTATTATCCAGGAATTAAGAATCTTGAATCATTAAATTTACCTAGTGTTCTCTCACTCTTTAATGCGAGATGCACAGTTAAGTCGACATGGGTACGGGGAAATAAGTGGATACCTGAAAATTAGTTGTTTGTGCACGTTAGACTGGGGGGTCGGCTTATAACAATTATGGAACAAGTTATTGTTTATTGAAAAAAACACATAAACTGAAAATTATTGAATGAAATTTTAAGGTAGAAACTTGAAAATTTGCAAAATGTATTTAAAAAACATCCTTAAATATACGAAATATTAACTGGTCGAATACCTTTAAAACTTCTACCTCCTCCCATACAAAATTATTTTTTCGACCATTTTCAAGAAATCAATTATCATCTAACTATTAATAGCTATCAATTTAAAATTTCGCATAAGAACTTCTAAAAATAGTTGAAACAAAATTGCCTCAAAAGTTTTGAAATCGCGCATGCCCTTCTACCACCTCCCATACAAAAGTATCATTTCGACCAATTTCATTAAATCAACTAATAACAAACAAATTAAAAGCTACGCAATTGAAATTTTGTACATTACAAGAGAAATGAAATAAAATTGCATCACAAATTTTACGATTCCCTTACCCGCTCTACCCCACCCATACAAATGTTCGGTTTCGTGAATGTAGAATACACCGAATTTTATGAAAATTCTATGCAACTTCGTTTATGAAACACATTCTATACAGAGAATATTGGTCATGATTCAAGCAATCAATTAAGAAGCTATTAACATCCACCCACCCTTACTATCACCCCTCCGCTTCCCTCATAAAAACCCAAAATCGAATGAAATATTGTTAAATTAATAACAGCCCTGCTCAAGAATTCTCTTTCACTTAGTCTCCCAAACCACTCTAACCTGCATATTGACTTTCCATGCATCCGCAACTTGTCCCAAAAATAATAAAGTTTCGTCCGACTTGTTGGCAGTTTATTTGCTTTTATGCTGATTGGACGGAAATCATTAAAACAGGAGAGATTTTTATTTTTTAGTGATAGGAAACTCGGTAGTAGCCTTCCAAGCGAGTTGAAAAAAAAACTTACTGTGTGAGAAAACCACCTCTTCCAAATCGGTAAAAATATTGATTCCCAATCCAGTAACTGATTCATATTAGAGTACCTCCATGCAAGAGAGGTAGAGTATGGCAGAAATGTCACAACCGACACCTGCGAATTCACCGTCCCCATTTCACCATTCGTGGAGTGGTAAGTTTAGTGGTTTTCTTTTGCCAATTTCATGCACCCTAAGAAAAATTGTTGCTTCAAAATTTTTGTTTGTGACTTTTTAGTTAAGTATTACAAACTGCGCACAGTTCTTGATGTTCAGAACGTACCAAAAAAAATCGACACTTTTTTTAAATTTCGCTCCAAAAACAAGGCTTCAGCTTTGCTAAACTATGGAAAAGCGCCTCTAGTGTCCGATGGAGTAACTATAATTCATATCAGTGAATTAAGACGATGTCGAAAATTTATGGTTTAGATATTGTAGCAAATTTATACTCACCACATCGATAATTTGCATTAAAGTTAATCCAAAACTGAGCTGTAGCGGATCGGATTCATTAACTACAGGCCGCTCAAGAACATTATAGTTATCTAGAAGTGTATGAAGCAATCGTTTTTCATGCGGCCCTGCTGAACAAGCTGTAAAATAGAAAATAAAAAAAATATATTTCAAAATATTTCGCTACTGTTTGTAATTATTTACGACAGATTAGGACTAATCAACGAAATTTTACATTTTCAAAATAGTAGAAATTAGCACTATCCTATTTGATTGGAAGTTCCAATGTCATTATTACTCATGTGTACTTACTCGAACCAGCAAATTCAATTACCAACCACATAGTTTTGAAATATCCATAATATATTCGATGGCAAAAATTACCAAATCATATACATACAATAAACTATGTACAGAACCTGGCAACTACACGAAAGTCATTTTTGAAAACCGTCGCCTGCCATTCGTACCCAACTATGAAAACCAAAGCCAATTGTCGAAAATCAAAATGGACATCTAAACAATATTATGGGCAATTATCATAAAAGGATTACACGAAACACGATTTGCACGCATCCGTACGCATTCTATTCTCTACGATGAGCATAAATAAACATAAGCTTCCTGTGTGTGTGGAGCGGATGTCAACTATCGCACAATGTTTTGTAGTACAGTTAAAGCAGCTCCCTGTACCGCACCAAAGGTCATTATGTTTCGGAGCACTAGATTAATCCACACCGGGTAAGCAGAGGTATTCCCAGTCAAGCTATTAAAAGCTTCTCGAATCCTGTACACCTTTAAATAGGTATAATAATAATATAAGCAGGTGAATGCCGTGCATGAGAGTCTGTATGCCGACGATTGCGGATCCATGTTAAGTGTTGCGGATAACTGATTCAATACAAAAGGGAATATAGAAAAAGGGAAGTACTACAAGCATACATAAAACAGGTCTTAAAACATTTTGCCTTTATGATAAAAGTGTTCATTTAAGATAAAATGTAATTTATTGTAGTTACACACGAGTTCATGGCTGTATGTGCTCTGTTGACTACATGAAAACGATATTCGTTTTGATTAAAACGAAATGGTTTAATTGTTCTCGCTTTATGGTTGAAGTTATGGTGTTATTATCATTAATTCGTCAGGCTCATCTGAGATTTTGAATTTAAAAGTATTCTACCTATATTTCAATTAAGTAGATTGTGTTATCTGGGGATATCTCAGAGATCGGAGCACTTCAGTAATTTTATTCTTCCAATTCATAATAATAATTCCATTAGCGAGAGTGATGCTATCTCCATTATCAATTCCCTAGATCCAAAGACCAGTGGCGGTCCTGATGGGATTCCTAATCTCTTTGTGAAATATGCTTCTTCGGAGCTCTCGGTGCCACTTTCCCTTTTGTTCAATAAATCACTTGAGGAAGGCAACATATGATTCACTGCACTCGAATAACGTAAAAATTGTCTTAGGGGATTTTAATCCAAAAGTCGGAAAGGAGGAGGCTCATAGAGGAACAACAGGCGGGCACAGTCTCCATGACATAACCAACGACAATGGCCAACGTCTTATTGATTTCGCAAGCAGCAAAAATATCATAGTAAGCTCTACGTGCTTCCCACATCGCGATATTCACAAACGAACGTGGGCATCACCAGATGGTCACACCTTCAACCAAATAGACCACGTTCTTATTGAGAAAAGGGCTGCTTCCAGCATACTTGATGTACGAACTCTCCGCGGTGCGAATTGTGACTCTGATCACTATCTAGTCAGAGCTAAGTATCGATGCAAAATAGCTTGTCGTGGGTATTCGAAAACGAGTAGAGCTCGCAAATTCAATGTCGACAAGCTTAACGACGAAACGGTGGCGCAGGCTTATATGTTAGCATGTAATAAACACCTGACACCAATATATGAAAATATCCAAAATATGCCAGTGGAGAATGCGTGGATGAAAATACGAGACGGCATCAAATCCTGCGCAGAAGAGGTATTAGGATATCAAGAACGGCGAAAAAATAATGATTGGTTCGATCAAAAATGTCGCGACGCAATAGATAGAAAGAACGAGGCTTACAAAATTTTGACTGAACGACCAACACGAGCCAAAAAAGAAAGATATGACGAGCTTAGGCGATATGCGAAAAAGACTTGCAGACGAAAACAAAGGAAGTACCATAATGACAAAATACAAAAAATGGACGACGACATGAGAAAAAATGAAACGCGGGACGCATACGCAATAGTAAAAGACTTAAAAAAGGGATATAAGCCAAAAACCAGTCTCTGCAAAGACGCAGAGGGCGACATTATCAGCGACACACAAGAAATCAAAAGGAGATGGGCTTCATACTTTGAACATCTTTTGAATCCCACCTCATTAGCACCGATCACAACAGACAACATTTCCATTCAAGCCTCAACTGACGAAGATGAACCATCATCGACACTACCCACACTTGCTGAAATCAAAGCAGCCCTATGTGACCAAAAACTAAACAAAGCACCGAGAATTGACGAAATACCAGTTGAACTTCTGAAAAACGGTGAAAATTGTGTCGCTGGAATACTGCACAACATGATATGCAAAATTTGGACAGAGGAAATCATACCCGACGATTGGCGAAAAAGCATTATATGTCTAATTTACAAGAAAGGAGACAAACTCTGCTGTGAGAACTACAGAGGAATATCATTGTTGTGTACGTACTATAAAATACTGATAAGATAATTGAACGTCGTCTTAAGCCCTATACTAATCAAATAATTGGCAAATACCAAGGCGGATTCACAAACGGACGATCTACAACAGACCAGATATTCTCGGTGAAACAGGTGCATGCGAAATTCTGGGAATATAACACAGACGTGCACCAAATCTTTGTAGATTTTAAACAAGCATACGATAGTATCGACAGGAGCGTACTGTGCCAAATCATGCTTGACTTTTGAATTCCTCCAAAACTAGTCCGACTAACAAGACTCACAATGATGAACACTGAATCCCAAGTGAGAATAAAAACCGATTCCACAACCAGCTTTCGATCGGAATATGGTTTAAAGAAGGGGGATGGTCTAGCCCCCATGCTTTTCAACTTGGCACTATAGTATGTCGTCCGAAGAATCCCAGTCGATACCAACGGGACACTACTATTCAAGTCCACCCAACTAGTAGCATACGCTGACGACATTAACATCCTAGCAAGATCCTTCCCTAATGCTAAGGAGGTATTTGTCAATCTTGACTCCGCCGCAAAAGAAATCGGGTTGCGCATTAACGAAAACAAAACAAAAATAATGACGCAAACAAGAAGGAGAGCGCCTATCAGACAAAACATAACAATTGCGGAATATAATTTGGAGACTGTGGACAATTTCATATGTCTTGGGGCTAATCTAACAAAGGACGGTAACGAAACAGACGAAATCAAACGACGGATAATACTTGCAAATAAGACGTATTATTCGGTACTTCCAATAATGAAATCCAAGAAAGTGCACAGGAACAATAAGCTGCGGATATATAAAATTATTATACGACCTGTGCTCTGTTATGGCAGCGAGACGTGGACATTAACGCGAACTTCCGAAAAAGCAGTTAACGCATTTGAAAAAAAGGTCCTCCGAAGAATTTTGGGACCTGTGAAGGAAGGAAGGGGCGAATAAGACTCTCTACGACGAGCCAAAAGCTTCAACGTTCATCAAGCTACGTAAACTGCAGTCGGCTGGCCATGTAGAGCGAATGGAAGACAGAAGAATCCCCAAACGTGCTCTGAAAGGCATAGTGGTAACCGGGCAGTAGGCAAGCCACGCAAGCGATGGGAAGACTCGGTTGATGAAGATAGCAAAGCCATCTTAAAAATTAGCAGCTGGTCTTTGGATCGAGACGATTGGAGGCGACGAATTCAGGAGGCCAAGGCCCAATTTGGGCTGTCGTGCCATTAATGATGATGATGAAGGCTGTTTTCCTGCTTGCTGGAAGTTAGCTAATGTTGTTCCCATTTTAAAGAAAGGAGAAACCGAAAATGTCGCCAACTATCGCCCAATTTCTACCTTAAACTGCTTCGGTAAACTTTTTGAAAGATTAGTCCACAATGCGGTCTGGGAGAAACTTATTGCAAAACTTGAAAGGTACGGTGCCACGGGCTCTCTCCTGAATTGGTTTGATTCTTACCTCACGGATCGTCGTCTGCGAATAACGTTCAGTGGACATTCTTCTGCTGAGTTTCTCTCTAAGTCTGGTGTTCCACAGGGATCTATTCTTGGACCACTGCTATTTACGCTCTTCATTAACGATCTGCCCCAATTCCTATCATCAAATTGTCTCTTATACGCGGACGACCTCAAAATGTTCCGTGAAATTTCTTCTTATTCTGACTGCTTGGACCTCCAGACTGACTTGTCTACTTTGTCTAGTTGGTGTTCTAACAATGATATTTGTCTGGACATTGAGAAGTGTTTTGCTTTGGAGTTTTCGTATTAGACTACCTTTCTTGTCCTCACTTACTCTTTTAACGGATCCACCCTTGTAGCAGTATCTTCAATAAAGGATCTAGGAGTGCTTTCGATCGCAAGCTTAAATTCGTCAATCATTATTATGAGATTACAAAGAAGGCATACAGACTTGCTCGGTTCGTCCTTCGTACGACAGTCCAGTTTAACCGTCCACGAGCAGCAGCCATGCTATTTTCCACTCTCGTCCGTAGTATCTTTGAATACTGCTCCATTGTGTGGAACCCTCACCTTGCTATGGAAGGCTTTCAACTTTCGTTGGTCGGAAAAAGCGTGAGAAAAAAAGCTGTCCTGATCAAGGAAATGCAGTAAACAGTGGTAGACGAATATAATTCGCGCTTTCTTTTAAAAAAAATTTTAAATAAATTTTCATATCCGTGCTGATTTTAGTTTAGATTTTCTAAACTGAATAATGGGCAAAACGTAAGGGAAGCATTGCTTCCCTTGCTTCAATGAAAGCCACGCCAATTACTAAATTCCAAATTCTGTTATTTTTTATGGTAGGGGATAGAAGGGATGGAGCGATTTGGCCTGTCTACGAACTTGACCTTACTTTTTTGCCAAAAAGAACGTGTACAAAATTTGATAGTAATCGGACGGACTGACATGCAGTTTTAAGATTTTCGAGTAATAATATGAACTTTCGTATCATTCATTTTTTTCTTAGCGTTATAAACTTTGTGGTAAATATATCAAACTCTCAGATTTCATCTAGAGTATACAAATTGAGAATCAGAGCTATCTGCAGTATTTAAAATAAATATCAGATTTGACAAATTTTAACTTTTAGAGAAAGGGACGAATTAATTGAACTGTTTTTCGTAATTCAGCAGAAATTACTTTTTTAATGAATTTGCCAAATTAAGAAATATGCAATAACGGTGGAAGGACAGGGGTCACTCGATTAATACAAGTGAAATAATAAACAATTTTTGGCGACAACCAAAGGCCGATGATCAGGATCACGCCTTGTTGGAGAGACCTGTTTCTGTCCTACGCTCCTGTAGCCGGTGTTAACAAGAAACTGATTGATGTTTTGAAAATTCTAAGAATATTGATTATAATAATAGTGGCAAGATTGAGTTAAAATTTGAATTGAGTATTAAGCTTTGATATTAACTAAGATCCATGAAACTTGAACTGCATAGTAGTTGATTTCTCCATCAATAATTTAGCATTTATAGGCTCATGAGTTGAGTTCTGTCGTTTTTTTTTCCAAATCACTCATGAGACCCAAACAAAAATTTTCCGCCAAGAAATTTTGAAGGGGCAGAATTAAAGTGTTCAATTAACTAAGTAGCACTGGCTCAAGATTACACTGTGTAGCTCCTGTCGAAGAGAGTAGTGAATAGTGATAGTACCTTCGAACGTCAACGATTTGGAAACCATTACGAGCAATCTATTACTAGACGAATATAATCCACAGCAATTCAAAAACATAACAGAATTATGATTGGGCTTAAAGCCCAATCATATGATACTCTAGATGAGATGGAAAAGACTTTAATATACCGGAAAATATCTCATCTCAAACTCTTTCGAATAGTGAATAGAGACTTTTGCATGGGAGGTGGTGGAAGTAGAGGAGGAGGTTTGTATTTTTCGTTTATGACACCGAACATGGCATGCACAATGTTTTTTGCTGAATTTAAAGTTTTTAGCTTTCATTATATTTAAAGAAATTAGTCATACTTTCCCTGAAATTGGGGCACTTGTATGGGAGGTGGCAGAGGAAGTGGAGCGTTAAAGATGATTTTGAAACTGCTTATCATCATCCTTATCACCATGCTTTGATTCAATTTCAAAGTCGATAGCTCTCATATACTTCAAGAAGAAATGCTTTTCTTGAATTTATAAGACAGATATTTGTATGGGAGGTGGTAGAAGGAGTGAAGCGGAGCTTATAATTTTTTCTAACACTTATTTCAATTGTTAAGAAACAAATTCTGGCCAAATTTGAAGTTTGGACTTTTTCTAGTTTGAATGGAAATCAATAAAATGCATTTAACAAAAATTATGCATTTGTATGGGATGGGGTAGAAGGAGTGTACGGATCAAAACAATTTTTTATCACATTATTAATATTTCTATTTGTATACTTTATACAAAATATCAAGTTGATAGCTTTAACAATTTCGAAGGAAAATAATTTAATTTAAATTCCAAAATTTCGTGAAATTTGTATGGGAGTGAGGTGAAGTTAATAATTATTTTTAAAATAAATTGCAATTATAGTAGAACTAATTCTGACAAAATTTCGTCTCTTCAGCTTTACTAGTTTCAATGAAAATCGAAAATATGTATTTTTCAAAATTGCCCATTTGTATGGGAGGGGGTAGAAGGAGTAAGAAGATCGGGTTAATATTCCGTGATATTAGTGACATCTATATCATAATACTTTGAGCTAAATTTCAAGTCGATAGCTTAAATAGTTTCAAAGAGAAATCAATTTATTAATATTTCGAAATTTCATGAAATTTGTATGGGAGGGGGTAGAAGAAGTGGGGGGATGTAGCCCATTCACGAACTTAAAGTTACTTTTTTGCTAATAATTGCACACAAAAAATTTTAGCACTATAGCTCAAAGCTTTCGAGAGTTATGCTGTAGACGCACAGACGGACAGACGGACAGACGGACAGACGGACAGACGGACAGACGGACAGACAGACAGACAGACAGACAGACAGACAGACAGACAGACAGACAGACAGACAGACAGACAGACAGACAGACAGACAGACAGACAGACAGACAGACAGACAGACAGACAGACAGACAGACAGACAGACATACAGACAGACAGACAGACAGACAGACAGACGGACACTCGGAATCGAGGTTTTTGAGCGACAAGAAATATTTCTGTACCCTTGGCGGCTCTGTGCGAGCAATATTTCTTAGCGTTACAAACGGTAAGGCAAACACAATATACTCTCACATTTCATCTAGAGTATAAACAACGTGTTCATCGTCACTTTAGAGCTTTTACTACTACGTTTTTCTTCTATTTTACCTTTTTGCTTTTTGAATCGGCATGGATACCGATTCAAATTTTTTTAAGACATTAAAGGATGACCCCCTAAGTTATTTTAACGACCGTAAAAAACGAACACTGACGATAATGCATGAAATATTCAGAAAATTCATTCTTTGAACTTTAACCTTAATTCCTCTTTTCAAATTTCCGCCCATTATAATTTATCACTTAATTTGAAAAGTTAGCCGCTATCGATCGAGACTTTTAGCTCACTTTTCGAAAAGAATTTCGAGAGCGACTATCGATAGCAAAATTTATTTATTCATACACAGTACGTAAACGTATTTCGATAGCCAATATTGAAAGTAAAATTCATTCATTCGAAAAAGTTCTTCGATAATAACAATTGCTAATAAAATTCATTTATTCGAAAAAGTTTTTCGATAATTTCTATATCGATAGCAAAATCCATCGAATAAATTTGTTATTCCATACTGGTTACCACTAAAATGAACGAGTGAAACTGAACAGAATAATCGGATATGGACCGCTTTCGAAAAGCATTTTTTTCTATTGATGCCTTTTAAATCATTACTAGCATAATGAACGAGTCCTAGAATATTTATTGTGTATACTAGAGATTAATTAATAACTTCTGCCTTAAGCATTAAAAAAAATAAACTGCTTTTTCATTTAGATTTGATCACAGTTCTACTGAACTTCGGAATTTGCATCAGCACTTCCTAATGTTATACATATCTATGACTTTCAGTCAGCTTACTTAGCAGTGAAAACTCGATTTCCCGACAAAATCAAAATAAGCATGAAAATAATGCAACAGGACTGACAAATAGCCAGTAATGAATTAGCGAGACAAAACTTAAATTAGTTCAACCATCAAAATTTTTACAAAACATAACCAATTTTCCGCCTTTTTATTATCCTCTCCAATGAATCTAAAATTAATTAAACAAAAAAAAAATAAAAAAACACTGATGCTTACAATTTAGCAAATCATCATTCAATTTAAGGCATCCCGTAACACAAAAAACTTGAAAATTTATTTCTTATTTGAACAAACCACCGTGATTTGTTTCGTCTCCCCGACAATAAACATAAGCAAATATCCCTTAACTTTAATTTATTATTTTCAATTTTAATTAATTAGCAAAGCATATTTTTCGGTCTTATTATCTAGTACAGGAAATATTTCCGCGCTCCAAGAATTATGCGGAAAAAAAATTCCAAGTCACGTTTCCTAAGATTTCTAATTACGAAAATTCCTTGATTATCCTTCGCTTCGTGATGAGCCCCATCTTGAGAAACTCCTCTAAAAATTACTTTCGAAATTCGAATAAACAGTAACTCGACTACGTCAACAGTATTTGTCTTCGCTAAATGTAAATACATATTTACTGTCGTCTTTCTTCCAACTAGCGTCGTCCTCACGAAATGCTGAAGAGAAAGCAGCAGTAGCTATGGACGAATCGAGATCCATATAAAGATGATATCTCCCAAGAAGGCGGAAATTTGGATTATCTCCTGGGATGATTGATTTTTCCAAGGAATCGAGGAGATGTATGCTACGATAAGGATGCGGTACTGCCCCGACAATTGTCATCTCGAGTATCCTGCGAGTCAATACCGTCTCGGAGCCAATATCTTTGGTTTCATGTCGTTCAAGTTCAGCTGGCAGACGAGTGAAGAAATAACATTATTGACGATGTTTTCATGTCCTTTCTTACAGGATATAATAAACTGTTTGCAATTGATGGCATTTTTCAGTTCGATATCAAAGATACGATATCAAATCCCAGACGATAGAAATGGCGCTACGACTGATAGGTCGGGCGGCAGCGCAACGAAGAACGAACCTCTATTTTGTATGGGCTTAGCTGGGATCGAAAAGTCTACGAAATCTCCGAGTGATTTGTCTGGAGCATGGGGTTTGGGAGGACCGAGTCGGTAAGGAACGACTTGTTTTAATGCCGTTCGATATGAATGGGACTCTTTGTTGGGGATTAAGGCTTTGAATGGAATTTAGTTAAAATAAATTCGAACCATGTTACTATGTACGGAAATTGTGTGATTTATTTTTAGAATCGTATCGGAAGGATTCCGGGGGATTTAAGGTCCTCAGAAGAGGCGAGAACTGTAGGCGTACGCTGGAATATAATCGAGTGGGAATCTTGGCGTTCATTGTCCAGCCAACCTTTTCAATTAATTTAAATCGTCCTTCGGATTAAATTATTTAGGTTACTGATGAAACGCCTATATGTTTGGTTAAGCTGGTTTAATGTGATTTAGAAATGCTGAGAGTAATTTAATTGGTGGAGTTGTTTTGTTACCGGGAAATTTAAATAGGAATTTCATTATGGAATTTGTAAACGATCGCCATCATTTTATGTAGTTAGCCGAAATTCGAGAAGCATTTTAATGCAGAGCTCGTTGAATTTTCTATCATTCAATACCGCTTCCCACCTGGGAGGAGAAGAAGCAAAACTTTCGAAGGGTACATTCCCCACTATTATAGATATGTATGTATACGTAAGGACGAACTCATTTTATTTTCCAAATGTTCCCCTGAAAACAAATTCAGTACTGTGGTTGTGCATAGTACAAAAAATTAATACTTGCGACTTAGTTGCCCTGATTCCTTTAGCTTTTCCTATTTTCAAGATATTGTTCAAATTTAACTAATACTTATTATACAGTTACATGTCAGCTCTACTTGCTTGTCATCTACCACTAAACACTGAAGAAAATTAATGCGCGCATACAAACACTATACGGAAAACCTGAATAAACTCGATCGAAATGTTCAATAACAACAACAATAATGCGGGCAATGTAGAGAAGTAACAACAACCACACGTATGGGCTCGTACGACTGGGAAATAACTCGGCCGACGAGGAAATACTTTATCAATCTAATTCCTGTTAAGACCATCTATAGCGGCATATCCCAGAAACAACTCTCTTCCACAGCCGCGTTTAGCTGTTGCCAGGACTTGTTTAATAATTTATATCAAGCAACAACAACCATACGTATGAGCTCGCACGTCAGGGAAAAGCCTCGAACAACAAGAAAGTATTTTACAGAAAGCAACAACTACTACATATAGAGACTCGGTCGACAGGGAAAATAGTCGATCGACGAGGTAATGCTTTATAGAAGGAATTAACAGCGCTCGGCCGAGTAAAAACTCGGACGGCAAGGAAAATAGTTCGGCCGACAAGAGCAATACGAAAAACGGAGCGTTTTTGATGAAAAGTCAGTGTGGTTTTGAGCAGTCGACGATTCAGTCGATGTTTAGAAAGTGAAAGAGTCAAGTGAAAACGTCCCAATTATAAAGCGATTTAGTTTTATGCTTAGCATATTTTCAAAATTACAAACAAACACACTGCTCAAACAGCAATGTAAGCTGTGGAAATTATCAGGTAAGCGGTTAGACCTACACCTCAGAGCTTTCATGATCATGACGTCAACATCGGATCAGACCAACAAGCGGGCAAGGAAGAAAGAACTAATTTATCGATAATGTGGTGTTGGATTTGATTTTTTATTAGCCTCAGCTTCAAAGCTGAGGAAATCGTTAATTGGTAGGTTCGCGCCAGATCCAATGCTTTAACGTATTTCTTCTGTTGTATGAAATTTAAAGTGTAAAAGGACAGATGCGCACCGCGGATATGAAAATGTTCTGAATCAAATGCGCAAAACTTATTGTGAATGTAAGATTCAGTTTATCAAAAATGCTATAAAGGAAAAGGTGTGGCTTCGTCTTAAAACTGACAACTCGCAACCGGAAAAAAACATTGTGATTTGATCAGGCTCCTTACGGACCCTTTGGAACTCCTTCCCTCCTTGTCTACACCTCTTAGTGACCTGGATGATTTTAAAACGATAGCTCCATCCGAATAACTGATACGGACAAAAAGGGCGCGAAATTTAAGATGTAATTGAAAACCCTATATATCGATGATCTTTGAAGGATTCTGACACATGCCGGAAATTCAATATCTAAAAACGTAGCAGATTATCGTTCCCTCCTAAATAAATCTTAAGCCCGTGCAACCCAATAATTGTCTGTGGTGTTTTTTACTTCTTCTTCTCTCTATCTGCGAATTTTTCATTTTCGTAGATTGAGGTAACCAAGGTATATCCAAGCAGGTAGTGTGCTAGAATTATGCGATGACCGGGATTTGAACTCACGACCTTCGCATTATAAACCAACACCCTAGCTTTTTATTTCTTAGTAAGGTAAATTTAGTCTTACACAGCATATATAGCTTTCAATATCCCTGACATCCCGTTTATAATAAAACAATAATCCAGCTTTTCATCGATTAGCGAACAAATATAAATCTCACAGTTTAACATTACGATTATTCCAAAGCCGAACAGCCTCGTCACTTTTGCATCATTTCCCCTTACTTCCAACTCTTATATTGTGACAAAAAAGTACCAATAAAATGGATTTCGCTCGGAACTTTCAACTGGCGATCTCTTTGTCTATTTAACCGAGCGTTGCAACTCCTGCATCCACAAATTCGGAGAAGGTCACATACTTGCTCTTGACATTGCTAAAGCGTTCGATAGAGTTTGGCACAAATGTTTCTTAGCGAAGCTGAAGGCCTATGGTTTTAATACAGTTTTTCTTAAATGGAGTGATAGTTTTCTCTCCGAGCACTCTATTAGAGTCGTGCTAGACGGAGTAACTTCTGCACCCTTTTCCATTGATTCCGGCGTCCCTCACAGCTCAGTTTTATCTCCTACCCTCTTTTTAGTCTTCATGAACGACCTTCTGTCAGCTACTCCCCATCCTATTCATTGTTTTGCAGATGACAGCTCCTTGGATAATACCATCCAATTTGACTCCCCTGCGGAGGCACGCCCAACATCAGTGGCCTCATACCGTAATGAGTCAATTCAGTCATTGAACTCTGACCTCAGTTAAATCCTGGAATGGGGTAGGAAAAACAGAGTAGAGTTTAATGCGTTAAAAACGCAGTCCTATCATCTACCTCTTAAACATAATGTTCCAACGTCGGTCACTAATATGTCCTTAGATGGCGTACAAATTCCACCTTCTGTAGACTTCACGTTACTAGGTGTAAAATTTAACAATCGCCTTGATTGGAGCCAACACATCTACGGAGTTGCTCTTGATGTTTCAAAACGTCTAGGTATTCTGCGGAAATGTAAGAAATATTTTTCTGCGTCCGAACTAGCTACCATCTATAAGGCTTATATCCGACCACGTCTTGAGCACAACTCGAATGTTTGGGCTGGGGACCCAAAATCACATCTGGCTCTTCTTGACCGTATCCAAAAACATGCATTCCGATCAATTGGAGATCAAGCTCTATCGGCCTTAATTGACTCCGAACATCGTCGAAATATCAGAGTACTCTGCATTTACTATACTTCCATGGTAAATGCAGCAAGGAACTAAAAGCCCTAATACCACCTATATTCAATGCCCCCTGAAATAGTCGCCAAGCTGCACGCTCACACGAGTACACTGTAAAGCCCTTGCCGTGAAGAACAGTGAAGTTTAGGCGGTCCTTCATCCCTCGGACGACAGTGTTGTGGAATTCATTACCAGGCAATCTCTTTCGCACTGAATACAACCTTCAGCACTTTAAGAACAATGTTCACCGCCACTTCAAACTCTTCCCTCCTGTGTTTCCCTCCTGATTTCCCTATTTCCTCTTGTTTCCCCTACCTATGTCGAATTAACTGTGCATCGTGCATTAAAGGGTCACTCCCTAAGTTAATTTCGATAAACATATAAAAAAAACCCCTATTCACTAGATTTGGCCCCGTGTGACTTTTTCCTATCCTCGAAACTGAAATTATCGCTCCGTGGAACCCGTTTTCAGCCGATCGAGGACATAAAATAAAAATCACCTTGGACTACTGAGGTGTACCTATTCAACCAGGTGCTGTAAACAAACTGATTAACAGACCGCGCTGATTTTTGGGATAATAATTGAGGACTACCTGCGTACTAAAAAAAAAATTTGTAATATCATTCCCCTGAGTAATTTTATTTACAAATTATCGGTACTTTTTTGTCACAATGTATTACGATGGTAGGAAAATCTCTCCAAACGAATATAACACGAATACAAAATTCGTTATAGTTGTGGAATGACAAGGACACGATGTCCAAAAATTGCATTCATTACGTAAAATACCCTTTAAAACTTGTCAATACAGAGCGACATGTTTACGCTTTAACTTTATCCGAGTAAATGCCATTAAAATAAATCCTCCTCCCTTCAACGTTATGAGCCGCGCTCTGCCTGTCGTTCCTCACACAAATCCAGGATAAATTTACCATCACGTTGATTATGTAGAGGAAAATTAGCAGAGCTTCTCTAATTTTAGCCCGGAGCCGGATGACAAAGCAACATACGAAATTATGCAAACCAGCCCCCTCTCGCACTAAAACGTTAAACAAGGGTTTAGCTGTGGAATTTTCGTAGACGACAGCCAACTTAAGTTTTGCAGCTATTTCGCAAAATTTTCCCCGCGTGCCATTATAATCAGGACTATAGGATAAATGAAAAAAAAACAACAACAATTGCAAACTAACTAGGAGGTAAGCTCTTCTCACACCACCAAACAAAGCCAACAAAAAACAACCTTTGGTTATCCTTTTTAGTGTTTTTTAGCTAATGCGAGGTGCAAAAACAACAACCCCAATGTCTTTTGTAATTTCCTCGTAAAAAGCCTTTGACACCTTTTTCCTTGGCTCACGCCTTCGTCCAACATGAAAAGCTGAACTTCCGATGAAAATTTTGTACCGTCGTGATAAGATCCCAGAAACTCGGTACACAAATAAATTTGATTAAATCCTTAAAATTTTCGGGCAGGTGTTCGGATTCGCTGTGACGTGAGCATCCAGAATTCTGCATATCTTTTTTTTTTTTTGCGTTTAGTTTTTTTATGCAAAAAGACATCACAACTCGAGAGGTGTGCATGTAGGTCTTAACGAATCACTTTGATGTACAAAGAGATACATATATCCAGATGCTGATTGCCTTTGTTCTTTTGCATTCTATGACTATTTGGCAAAAGAATGAAATCAAGTTTATTAATACGGATGTGAGAATTCGAGGACATTTTTTTCTAACTATGGTGAATTTGAGAAAATTGTTTCAACGGAATTTAGGGTAAGGTAATTTTTCTGCTATTATAAAAAAAAAACTAGGCTTAAAACGGTCCCAAACTCGGTTTAAAAAAGGACTAGGGAGAGAGGAGTGCATCCTGAATGGCCAGAAACATCAGTGCGTTTCAGGAAGTAGGCTAAAAATGTATATAGTTGAACTCGCGGCAAAGCTGAGAGAAACTCAACATAACCTATTCAAAGGCAAGATTTCCAAATTCTACACTGTTATGCTCTATTATTTGTGACGTTTCGGTCTCTGCTGAGACTCTTATCAAACTGATCGACAATTACAGAAAACTTATTTCCTTTCAATCTGAAATAAACTGTGAAAACATTCACCAAACCATATCCTATTCAGTTGAAATGGTCCAGCAGTGTCCGTGCAGTTAAGGTTTGATCTTCCAGGTTGGGGGTTGGGCGATGGATTATCAAGCTATCAACATAAAAACCATTGTTATGGAGCCTCATGCTTTGCCTCGGATTGGATAGTAGCTTACGCATACGACATAAACGTATTGGCGCGAACAGAACTGGACGTCAAAGAAGTCTTCGCACGAGAAGTAGGATTTTACGAATAAACGAAAATAAAAGGAAAGTTAAGGTGCAATAACTAAGACGTCCGAAAAACTATTTAACGCCTTTGAAAGAAAGATCCTTAGAAGAATCTTCGGATCTATGAGGGAAGACTCGATCTGGAGAATACTATTCAATAGGGAATTGTATGCCATTTTCGACAATCCAGAAGTGTCAACCCTCATAAAACTTAAGATGTTAGAATGAGCTGGCCATGTGGAGTGGACGAATGACGGAAGAATTTCCAAACGCACCATCTCATACCAACATTTTTTCCGGCAGCAGGGTATCGGTATATACTGTGAGCGTCAAAATAAAGTGTACAGCATATATAAACATTTGCGTCATTTATTTCTGTATTATTTTACAACATGCTTTCATCAAATATTGCAGTCTTTCTAAAATCATTAAGGCGTACTTCAATAGACAACAAAGTAAGTTAAGAGATCATTTAACCAAAACGAAAATAATGCAACAAAAACAAAAAAAAAAGTGTACAGTTGTAATAAAACTTAACAGTTATTTAGTTTGCTTTCTTTTTGCCTTCAGAACACCCTCTAGTCGTCTTGGCATTGATTCCATTAATTTTAATTCGTCCAGTAAAGCATTTTTTAGGGTGTCTATGCTAGTTATGTTTCTCTTTCGTATTTGTCGATCCAGATGTTCCCATAAATGTTCAATGAGATTAACCAATTGTTTAGGTGTATAGGAAAGCAAATATTCCTTAACTATTTTGGCCGTATGTTTGGGATCATTGTCTTGTTGAAATATCCACCTACGATTCAACCCCAATTTTTCCACATTAGGACCCAAATATCTTTCAATATGTTTAGGTATCCTATTTTATTCATTGTATTATCAATGAATACCAATCTGTCAACTCCACTTGCCGCCATATACCCCCACACCATCACCGAACCACCTCCGTGTTTCACTATCGATACTGTGTTTATATCTTCGAACTCCTGATTTTTTCCTCTTCATATCCTAGTCGGCGCTTTCTTTCCAAAAATCTCGAACTTACTTCATCACTAAATAAAATGTTTTTCCAAAATGAATTATGATGATTTCCGTACTTTTTGGTAAAATCAAGGCGCCGCTGTTGGTTAGGTTTGGATATGAATGGCTTCTTTCTCGGAACCCTTCCAAATAAACCAGTATTATGTAATGCCCGTCTGATTGTGCTAGCGCTAACATTGCGTCCTGATGACCTTGAGAGGTCTTCCGCTACTTGCACGGCGTTAGTTTTCGGATCCTGTCTAACTATTCTTACAAACTGGCGTGTTTCCATTTCACTGAGCCACTTTGGTCTACCAGCACCTGTCCGATTTTCTAACTCAAAAGATCTCGGACTTGTCAATAATTTTTTTGACGGTGTTATAGCTTCTATCAATAATTTAAGCTATTTCTCGCAACGAATTCCCTTCGATTCCAAATTTTATGACAAGTTCTCGCGTTTCCAAAGAAGTTTGTCTGCCCATTTTCATCAAATTAAATGTAAAATAACTTTTTTATACTTCTTACACTCTAATCAGTACAAATAACGCGCAGGGAATAACTAATAAGACGATAGATGACCACAGCTACAAAATACGAAAGATAACGGGAATTTTTTTCCTTGAAATCTTCTAGCGCTAGGCCTCTTGTCATATATGTATGTACACTTTATTTTGGACAATTTTTTGTTTTTCCTACATATTGTTTGTTGTTGTAAGCTTACTGCAAGTGTCGATTAGCTATATAAAAGAGACCTCAATGAGAACTTAAATAATCATCAAATACTTGATGAAGTTCAGCATGGTGGTCAAAATTTAAGTAGAATGCATATAGGAATGAAGTGTACACTTTATTTTGACGCTCACTGTATATACGCGATGATGTAGCTTTTTAAATTGTTTCCCATCTAGGCACCTGCTCCAATCCAGAGATTAACTACTCCTGGGTGATACTTCAAGTCCAAAGGCAAATTATTTTCTTTTGTGTTACGCTGATTTTATATCGGATATGTAATACATTTTATCCGAGGTAATCCCGATAACAAATGTTGTACAGGGAAAGAAGTAGAGAGAAGAATCAAATTCCAAAACGGCGCTTATGCCGAGAATTTAGTTGAAGAACGGCTCTTATGCCGAAAGTGGTCAAGGAAAGCGGCTCTTATGCCGAGAACTTAGTTGAAGAGCGGCTCTTATGCCGGAAAACTTCGGGAATTGAGAAGTCGATTGGAGACGCGCGCACATCTGGCCCTAAGGCCCAAGGCGGTCCTTGTATAAAACACAATTTTAAAGGGTAATGCGGTTTCAGGAAGACCCCGGCCCAAAGGCCGCACGCACATCTGGCCCTAAGGCCCAAGGCGAGCTTCCGTCCACCAATTAGTTAAAATTAGTTAACCAAAACGCACTGATATTTACCATTTTGTTTTATTTGTATGTGATTGAAGACGATGTAGAGATTCTCCTGACGATGTCGATGAAGATGTCCAATGATGTATGTGATTGATGACGGTGTAGAGGTTCTCCTGACGATGTCGTTGAAGATGTCCAAACGCTGGCTTGTTGGAAGATGATGTCCAATGATGTATGTGATTGATGACGGTGTAGAGGTTCTCCTGACGATGTCGTTGAAGATGTCCAAACGCTGGTTTGTTGGAAGATGATGTCCAATGATGTATGTGATTGATGACGGTGTAGAGGTTCACCTGACGATGTCGTTGAAGATGTCCAAACGCTGATTTGTTGGAAGATGATGTCCTTTTCAGGTTGGCTTCGCTGAATCGGAATAAACTCGTCGTAATATGGTGATTAGTCTGCACTTTCACTTTCTGCCGAAAATCGTTGCCGAATACTTCCAGCAGTTAGGTACAAAAATATATTGACTCGTTGCCGAACACTTCCAGCAGTTAGGTTCAAAAATACTTTGACTCGTTGCCGAATACTTCCAGCAGTTAGGTTCAAAAATATATTGACTCGTTGCCGAATACTTCCAGCAGTTAGGTTCAAAAATATATTGACAAAGTTCTTAGCTTTAGGCTTAGCTTATATTTAATTTTTTTGCTAAACTAAACATAATTTTTTAATACAACAAAATGCATAAATTGAATTGTCCTGAGTTGAACTCTAAAATCTAGGCCAATAATTTGCTGATTGATTTCAGAGTTCAATCAATTCATTTTCATAAATTATTGTTTTATTATTTTTCCCTTAGGAAAATGCTGACTACTTGCTGATTGATTTCAGAGTTCAATCAATTCATTTTCGTAAATAATTATTTTATTATTTTTACCTTAGGAAAATGCTGACTACTTGTGATAACACGAAACCGAAATTCCCATCGTACAATTGTTTTATTATTTTTTTTTTTTTTAAGACATTAGTCACACCTGGGCACATACATAGCAGTGCGCACATGGGGACTTGTTTTTATTTTATTTTTGCTTACCTCTTACAAGTCTTGCATAATTGCATAGCTTGTGAGAGTAGAGGTCTTATGCCGTTTATGTTCATATCAGTTGTTATTGTTTACAATAACATGTAGTAGATATGCATACTCGTCTTGGCATTGAATTACAGATTAGGGCAGGTTACGATTTGATTTTGCCATCTGTATATTACGATATTAATGGGTGATTGGATTTCGTGTCATCACACTCCTTTGCCCTTTAATGAGAAATTTCTGCGTATGAAAAAGCAGAAATTTCTAAAGATATCGGGGTGCGGCAATATTCCCAAATCAATATTATTATCATTTATATTTTTTTTTTTTTTTTTGTTAGGTGAACTCTTGCATTTTCGTTGTTTACAGATTGTGTACATTTTGATGTTTATTCCTAAATTATTTATTTGTTTATACATTTTTTTTTTTTTTTTATTGTCCGAGTTTATTTGCACTCCCTCGACGTGTGTCGGGGATCATTTACCTATCCGAAGATTAGGCTCGGTTGAGTTCTTAAATCTAGTCGTTTTACTTATTATGCTATTTTAATAATATATTTTTTTTTTTTTTTGTATTTTTTATAGATATTTACATACTTAATATATTACATTTTATATTTTCTTAATAGATGTTTACATACTCAATATTTTTATTCTATTTTATATTTTCTTAATAGATGTTTACATATTCAATATTTTTATTCTATTTTATATTTTCTTAATTTCTTAATAGATGCTTACATACTCAATATTTTATTCTATTTTATATTTTCTTAATATATGTTTACATATTCACTATTTTTATTCTATTTTATATTTTCTTAATATATGTTTACATATTCAATATTTTTATTCTATTTTATATTTTCTTAATTTCTTAATAGATGCTTACATACTCAATATTTTTATTCTATTTTATATTTTCTTAATATATTTTTATTCTATTTATTTCTTAATTTCTTAATAGATGTTTACATACTCAATATTTTTATTCTATTTTACATTTTCCCATTGTATTTTATACTTTATTTTTGTTAAGAACGAATAACAAAAAAGTTTTTTTTTTTTTTTTTGTGTAAATTATAATATGTAATGATTTATTATTTCTTATATATAATTTTTTTTTTTTTTTGAATGTACATAGTTCAATTGCAATTTTAATAGAATATATTTATATTTATTTATTTCATATATTTTTTTTTTTGACTGTTTAATCAATGACATATGTTATTCTTTAGATATATTGCATTTATACTTTTTCATTGTTTTACCATTTTCATTTTCAATAATCCCCCTTTTTTTTTCTTTTTTTTTATATATATGATTCTACATTAAAAATCAAATCACTAATAAACCATTAAAATTTGACTCAAATTATATATTGATTGAATTTACTCAAAATTAGTTAATTATTTTGATTATTTTAATTTATATATTATGGATATGTCCCCAATACTCCTTTGGAACATTCGAGTTTTCCCCCTTAAGATTATTGTTATTATTTGTGGATGACTAAGTAAATCTGTTCCCACGATTATGTCATAATCAAATGTATGGCCCGTTGGTAATTTTCCCGGTACCCAGAATTTGCAGGGAATTTTATGAGTATTAATTAATAAGTTGAGAGTTGTGTAACCCACCAAATCCCAGGGTATGTCATTTGTTTCTAAATGGTACGCACAATTGTCATGTGCCTGTAAATCGAAATTTTCCGCCACAGTGGGGGACATAAACGATACCGTCGATCCGGTGTTAATCCGAGCTTTCATTAAGAATTCGTCACCCCACTGGTTCGTTAATTTCACCATGGTTTCGGAATTGTTTATAGTTTCAGACTGATCTGGGTCGTTATTGTCGTTAATATAGTCGTCGATGTTTACCAATAATACTATATCTCCCGGAGATTCCCGTTTTATTACCAAGCTTCCTTCCGAAATGACTGTTATTAAATTTTTATCTTCTAGAATATCTTGTCCTAAGATCAAGTCATAGGGTAAGTCTGTTTTTTGATTATTCCCTACCCATAACTTAAAATTTATTTTATATTTGTCCAGTTTTAATATTGAGTTGGCGTAATTGCGTTTGGGTAAAATTATTTCCCTCGTTAGTGGATCTCGTGTTTCTGGTTCTGTTTTTATTGTAAAATGATTTATTATTTTTCCCATCATGAGTGAGATGGGTGACCCTGTATTGATCAATGCCTTAGCCTGTATGGGTTCTCTGGTTTCGTTAAGTAATGTTACCGTTACTTCCGGTCGGTAGTCCAGGAATTCAGTGTAGTCCACTAATGTAAGGTCGTGGACCATTTCTGGGCTGACATTGATAGTAGGTTGTTCCTGTAAAAATTTAAATTTGAACACCTGTTATTGGGTAAAAAAAAATAATTGTAAAGTGAAAAACGAAAATTTTGTGTGCAACATTATTCGCTGAGGGAGAAATCCAACATTGACTCCTTCCTCTCTGGTAATCTAGTTGTGATGTTAATGCTCGCTTTGTTCTTAGAAGGTAGGGATGGGGGTATAGGGATGTCAGCTGATGTGATGGTAGAGTTGCTGTCTATCCCTGATGGTTCACGTATTGTAGGATGTGAACGGGTTTGTGTTTTTGGGTTTGGGGATGGAATTTGTTGGGTTTCCAATATAGTTATTTTGTTAGCCCCTACTAATGTTGTTTTACAACACTTGCTCCGTATTTTTATATAGGTTATTATCAGTATTGCTGAAATAATAAGGATAATTGTGCCCATAGTAAGAATGTTTAGTTGCATTTCATTTTGTTCCTGTTTAGATTTGAATTCTAAATCATCTAAGTCTTGTTCAAGTTCATTTAAAGTTTTGCTGTTTGTTTTCAACTTGTTGTTTAATTGGTGTGCGCTTAAAGTTGTTAATATGTTAATTCCTTCTAATTTTGTTGGTGGTGTTAGTATTGTGTTTGTTAAGTTAATGATGGGTGTGAAATTGTTTACTGGTTGTGGTATTGTCAATTCGTGTTCCGCGTTATTTTTGAAAGGTAAGATAAAATTTTTGATTCTGAACTTACAAGGTTTCAGTAATTTGATCAACCCTGTTTCTTGTAATTGATGTATAAATTCACCATTATTACACTGGGTGTGTAGTACATGTGTTTCATGAAATATGTAAAGCCAGACATTTGGTTGATTTAGGGGTTGTATTATTTGTTCAAATCTACGAAGGATTTTAGTCGGACAGCTGGGGTCGTGAAAAAGTGCATCTGTGAATACGTTAAGTATACAGTTTTCTGGGTCGAGGGTGATGTATTTGGGTTGGGGGTCATTGCAGATGAAAAAACTGGCGTTTGTCTTCGTGCAATGTTCGCGAAACGTTTTCTCGGTCCATTCTCTGTTGTGTTGAGAATGACTAGAGTTGAAAAGGTACGTTATGTCTACATTAAATACAGAATAAGTGTTTTCTTTGATTAACTGAGGTAAGAGGTAGACCTGATTTAGGGTATACACGATACTACTGAGCATCGGTACTAGTATTCTTATCAAAATTTTATCTTCTAACTGTACCCCGTCTACTTGAATGACTGAATTCAATTCCGCTAGGTTTATTTTCGCAAATTCTTCATTCACATGAGTTGTAACGTTGTGGTAAATTTCTAATAATGTTTTTGGGGGTAGGATTAACGGGCTTAATTTATGGTTTTGGATTGATTCTAGAATGAAGGAAGTTTTGGAAATCTCCGAATCTATTTTTCCCAATTCCATAGTAATGAATAGTACCAATTCGTTGATTTCTGTCATCATATGAACATGATGTACTTCTTGGGCCACACCGTTTAATCGGTTGGCTACTTCAGTACTAAATATATTGGTTTTGTCCAACAATATTTGATGTTGGCGTGTTAAGTTCAATAATGAGTTTCCCAAGGTATCCGTCGCTGATTTGACGAGAGTAACCTGTTTCTTTGCCAAATTTATGCTATCTTTATTAAGACTATCTAATTTATCTAGTTTTTTATAAATAGTATGCGAATCCTGACTATCCATTACTCCAAATAAAAATTTCTCGACATTACCCACAATGTCGAATAACCCTCTTTTTTGGCGGTTATTGTGTCCCAGTGTCCCTAGTTCTTCAAGAGTTTCCCGGATTCTAATTATTCTAGCGTTAATTATGTTGTGCCAATATGAGCAGTGGCCAATTTCTTTTACTCCATGCGATGCATTGCATAATTGCTCTATGCTTCGTTCGCAGGTGGACAGGAATTGTATAGTCGGATCACTTTGCGGTAATCTGACTTGGGTAACGAATCTCCAATGATCGTTGTACATCGCTGCATCTCCTATTTTCTCGAAGAAAATTCCCGTGCCTTTTAATGTAGTAATTTCTAAAGGTGCGATGTCCGTTGCGTTGATGGTCATGTCTGTAGCGTACATGATGCTGAGTGTGATCAAAATGATTTTAGACAACTGTAAAGAAAGTTATTCTGATAATACTAAGAGAGAGAAAAAAAAATATAGAAAAAAATTTGGACGGGAAAATGGTTCCAGAAATTGATCTCTCTCTCTCTCTCTCTCTTTTTTTTTTTTTTAATGTTTCTATGCATCGTACTTAATGTACGCTAATATAAGGTAATAAATTTTCATACATATTTATATGTAGGTATGTATATCAAAAGTAAAAAAAAATTTTTTTTTTATATATAGGGGCGCCTTCACAACATAACACAACATAATTTGTCTTCTTAAATCGCTGCACTTAGCTAGGTCAGCAAAAAGGCAACGGTAGGGAATTATGTGATTGTTTTATTTATCGGTCGTGTTGTATGTTAAGTTCGAAAAATAGTACAATTCTAGCATTCAAATCGTATGGTCGGTCGCTCGATGTTTTTTTTTTTTTTTTTTTTTATTTCGAGAACTAGATATCTTTTTTTTTTATAATTTTTCGAACGGTACGCGAGACTTGAGACTTGGCGAGTTAGTTATGGAATTCTTTGAGACGGTTATTGTGTACCCGTCGTTTACGTTTTCCTATTAATATAGTGGTATTCACCGGACTATTGATTTCTATTACTTTGAACGGACCTAGCCAATTTGGGGCTAATTTTCCGTTTTTAACCGGGTCGCGGAGTAGGACCTCGTGTCCTACTTGTGGTTTTACGGGCTTAATTTTTTTATCGTAGTATTTTTTCGCTATTTCCTTGCTACTTTGAAGGTTTTCCCTAGCTATTTTGTATGTATTCTGTAGCTTGTTTCTCAGTAGCAGGAAATAATTTTCGGAGTCATACACCGGTTGTGGTTCTCTCTTCAAGTTATTAGGAATTTGGGAAGTGAAACCAAACATACAGTCCATTGGACTTAACTTTGTCCCTGAGTGAATTGTGTTGTTACGTACGAAAATTGCTGCTCGAATGTGCTCGTCCCAAGTTTTCGGGTTTTTATCTACGAAGATGCGGAGGTACTCCACTAGAGGTTTGTGTGATCGTTCCAATGCTCCATTCGTTTGCGGGTGATACGCGGTAGTTTGTATTTTTCGGATTTTTAAGAATTTGCAGAGTTCTTTGAACATGTGACTAGTAAAGTTGCTGCCTTGATCAGTTAATAATACTTTAGGTATCCTGAACCGACTAATAATAGAATCAAAGAAGTGTTGTGCTACTGTTTTAGTCTCCATATCAGGAATGGGAATGGCCTCCATTAATCGGGTCAAGTCGTCCTCAAAGGTTAGTATATATTTATTTCCTTTATTAGTCTCCTCTAATGGACCTACTATATCCATGTATACTTTATCGAACGGGAGTTTGGCAGTGTCCGTAATAATCATGGGCATTTTATGTGATTTTCCTGATTTATTTATCTGGCATTTGGGGCATCTGCGGATGTACCTCGTTATGTCCCTTATCATTCCTCGCCAGAGAAAATCTCTTTTAATTCTTTTGTAAGTTTTAAAAATTCCTTGATGGCCTCCCAAAGGAAGGTCATGGTAGTCTTTGAGGATAGTGGATATTTCGTTTCTATCCGTTAGTATCTCGGGTTCCTTAATATTGTCTGGAATGTCCCATTCAAGAATTTCTTTATCGGTGTCTTGATCTTCGTTCTCGGTTTCCATTATCAGTGTTGCATTATCCTCTTGCCGTTTTGTTGTGGTATTGTTTTTGTCTTTTTTGTTGGCGTCTGCGGCTTGCAATGAAATTTCCCGTGATTGATTTCTGGTTATTGCTAAGCAATATGCGGTTTTTTCGAGCTTTGATTCGGGGGTTTTTGTGTCTTCTTTTGGTATCCTACTAAGAGAATCCGCATTTTTATTATACTTCCCGGGCTTATATTCAATACTGTAGTCATACTCGGATAGCTTGTGGTGGAAACGTATCAGTCTAGATGATGGGTCTTTAACATTGAAAATCCCTTTTAATGGTTTATGATCCGTATGTACTACAAATTTACGTCCGTACAAATACGCCCTAAAATGTTTAACCGCCCATACTATCGCCAGTAGTTCTTTTTCTACTGTTGAGTATCGTGTCTCTGCATCGTTTAAAGTTCGGCTCGCGAAAGCTATGGGTTTATCTTCCCCAACTTTTCCTTGTGACAAAACGGCTCCCAGCGCCTCGTTACTGGCGTCTGTAGTAACCAAAAATGGTTTACTAAAATCTGGATAAATTAAAATTGGTTCTGTTGTCAGAGCCTCTTTTAGAGTTTGGAAAGATGCTTGACTTTCATCTGTCCATTTGAATTTTACTCGTTTTCTGAGAAGTTTGTTCATTGGTGCCGCAATTTTTGAAAAATTTGGTATGAACCTTCTGTAATAGTTCGCTAATCCTAGAAAAGACTGAACATGTTTGACTGTACGCGGTATTGGAAAATTCTTAACAGTAACGACGTTTTTGGGATCGGGACTTGCCCCTTCTGCGGAGCATTTATGTCCTAGGTACACAACTTCCTTTCGAAGTAAATTACACTTTTCAGGTTGTAGTTTCAAGTTATAATCCTGTAGTCTGTTGAAAATTTGCTTCAATTTGTTGTTATGGTCCGTTATGCTCTTTCCATAGACCACTATGTCGTCTAGGTATACGAAACATTTAATCCCTTGTATTCCCGTAAGGATATGGTTCATCGTTCGCTGAAACGTAGCTGGTGCTCCTTTGAGTCCAAACGGCATTCGTTGGAATTCGTAGTGCCCATAAGGCGTACTAAACGCTGTTTTTTCTTGATCACTTTCATCCATGGCTATCTGGTGATAACCACTAGCAAGATCTAGAGTGGTGAAGTAAGTGGCATTCCCCATTTGGTCCAATATATCCTCGGTTCTTGGCAAGGGAAAGGCGTCTCCAATGGTGATGGCATTGAGTTTTCTGAAATCCACCACCACTCGCCATTTTTTCTTTCCGTCGGCTCCAGCTTTTTTTGGTACTACCAGTAAGGGTGAATTCCAAGGACTTTTGCTTGGTGTAATTATGTTCTGTTCTAGCATGTCATGAACCTGTTCCTGTATTATATCCTTTTGTGTTTCAGGTAGTCGGTACATTTTTTGATTGATGGGTGGGTGATCCGTGGGTGTAGGTATTTTGTGACGGATTGCGTCCGTATAAGTCAGCTCTTCTCCAGGTAAGTAGAATAAATCCTGGTATTCGTCGCAAATTGATCGTACTGCTTCCTCTTCTTCCGCATTTAAATTATCCTCGGTTTTTATCATTTCTAATATTTTCTTTAATCGTGTATGTTTTATACTTTTCCTTATATTTAAAACTTTAGTATTCGACGTCGTGTCGTTCGTTATTTCTTCTTCTTGTTTTGTTTTATTGTTCTTTGTTAATCTGTAGGCATTGTAGTTGCTCAATGGCTCTAATATTGGTTCTATTTTCTTCAATTTCTCCTCTTTGTCATTATTATTCAATATGCTAACCGTTACTATATTATCTTTCGGCTTAAGTATGCAATTTGGTATGAATATACCTTCCTTAATTTCCTGCGCGTGGCAAAATAAATCCTCGCTTCTTAATACTTCAAATTGTATTATCTTTTCGGTGCGTGCTGGCACAATAATTTCTTTGTTTACTATTTGGTTTATCTCTTGTATTTTTGGGAAATGAACTCTATCTTTATTGCTATCGGAAATTGATGCATTAGAATCCTCAATCGAGCACAGGTTAACTGGCTCGGTTGGGGTTTTCTTTACACTAGACAAATTTCCATTCTGATGATTTGTGCGAATTGATGCAAATGGTCCTTCAACGCTAAGTTTGCTAGGCTTAGGTTGATTTGCATTTACATGTACCAATTCTTCATTACGACAATCTGTGGGAATTGATGCAAACGTCTTTCCCAAGTTAGATTTGCTAAGTCTAAGTTGGTTATCGTTCGCACTAGACAACTCTTCGTTACAGAATGTTTTGCCGAGAGTTACGTCTACTGGTAACTCTTCCGATTTTTCGCTTTCTATGACTCTACCTGATTTAGCAGACTTTATATTTAAAGTATCTTTTAAACTTCCTGATAAAACGAATTCTGAGCAAACTGATGCAATCATGGAGTCGACCATATTAGGTTTGCTAGGCCTTGGTGACTTTTTGATTGCACTACATAATTTGTTATCTTCGTTTAGTTCATTGGTCGTTATAAAATTTTTCGACTGTGAGATAGAATTTGTGTCTTGAGTCGTAATATTCATTACGCTCGAACCATCTTTTTTCTCACTAGCCGTACTTTGTGGAAGCGATGCAGCAGGTGTACCTATCTTTTTAGGATGGGACTCTTCTGCACTTGACGACTTCTCATCATATATCGGAATGCTAAATTTTTCTAGGTTGTTCTTAGTTTGCGGAAATATTAACCGGTTTTTCGGCCCGTGCACAATGCAATTGGTTGATAAAAACTCAGTACCCAGTAACCCATCTCCAGGTATTTGGTCATTGTTGCTTATGACATGAAATTTACAGGGAATGTTGGTTTTTAGTTGCAACTCCCCTTGACAAGTTCCCTTCGTTCTCCCTTGTCCATGCATACTATTCAAGATTATCGATTCCTCTTTATTGATAATGTTTCTATTTTTTAATGCGTTTATCTTTAACAAATTTAATTCTGCTCCCGTATCTACAAGGAGTTCTACTTCTTTTTCTTTGGCTATATCTAATGGTATTCTTACCATTGGACTGCGGATCCCTCCAGGACACCCTTTTATTAATTTTGTTGGTTTTATTGGTTGACTGAGGTGTCTTCGGTCAACCCTCTGTAGTTTTCCGGATTGTTCCGAGTTTCCCATCGTTTTTTGGCATAACATTGGCTTATATTATGCTCTGTGCTAAGGCAGAAATCACATCTTTTATCAGGAGTAGAAGCTCTTTGGGCTTCCAACCTGTTGATTTGTGAGGGTTCCCTTCGCGCCTGGCATTCGTTATTGTAATGCCCGTATTTTTGGCATACTGTGCAGAATTTATTTCTAGATCTGCATTCCCTTGACGTATGGCCTGGTTTACCACACGTGTAACACAGAATGGGTTGTTTATTGCTATTCTCTCTGCTCTGGTTTCTGGTATCATTGTAGTTACCATTAGGATTGTAACTACTGTTATTTCCCTGATTTCCTTTATATCGTGTATTTTGGCTGCTGTGGCTAGGATTTCCCGCGTTTCTTTGGATTTGATTTCGATGGCTATTTTGAAATTTTGTACTGTTCCTCTGATTTTCGGGGAATCTATTGTTTGGTGCTTGATTTGAATTGTTATAGATCGCATTACCTGAGCCCAGATTACTCAATACTTGAGCAATTAGTTCTGGTGTAATGGTATTGTTTGTTATTGTTCCGACAGTGGTGTTTTCAAGCCTTTCCATGTCGCTCACCTTATGCATTATTTCTTTGAGTGTTGACTCTTTGAGAGTCAACGAATATCGTTTTAGCGATGGACTTATAATTCCTGTTCTGAATACGAGAATTGCATTTTTTTCATATTCTAGTAATAAAGCGTTTGGATTGTCGGGATACTTAATTCGTATAACGTTTATACAATCCGCTAATTTTCGTTCCAACTTTGTACCGTACTGTTGGATACTTTCCCCATTAAGCTGCCTTATGTTTCTTAGTTCTTCATATAGCAGTGCCAGATCTTTTACTGGTAGGTACAATTGTTTTAGCGTGAATTCGATGTCTGAGAATTGTTTGAAATCTTGATTTCTAAGTGTCTGATAAGCGTCTCCGCTCACCGCCATCTTAGGAAATATATTTAAAAATATCATTTGCTCATCTTCCAGTAATGTACTGTATGCTGCTCTGGATAATGCCAGAAACTTGTCTAATTCTGCATGGATGTTATGACTTTGTTCCCCTGTAAATACTGGGATCTTTGATATAATCTCAAATATATCTTTGAGAGATGAAGGAGACATACTGATGTTTAAATTATCGGTAGCCATTTCTTTATTTTTGTCTGAATTGACTTTGATAAAGGTATCAGAGCTAACTGATGGAGTGTCAGGAAGTGGTGGTTCCGATGTAGATTTACTACGGGGATACGCAGTTCCTGATCTGGTTTTTAAAAGATTTATGCTTGGTCTATTGATTGGATCAACTTGGACCATCTGGTCTTTTAATTCTAAAAGCAGAGTTTTTGCTTCTCGCGAGTTTTTTGGGGTTTCTGTAGTCATATGTGAAGGTTTGTTCAAAATCAACTCGATTTTACTTCTTTCGGCTAGAGTACTTATTACTTCTAGCAAGAATGCGAGTTCATCATAGTCCGCAGTGGACATTAACACCTTTTCCAAGTAGAAAAAAAAAATTTTAACTTTCTCAAATTTGAGTGTAGTCATAAAATAATTTCAAAATGAAATTTTAACTTTCATATCGTGAGTTCTGTTAAAAAAAAACTGATATCGTACTTGTGAAAAATAAGAAGTACGAGTAATATTTATTTTTACGTAAAGAGGAAAAAAAAAAACGTTTTCATTTAAATATTTTATTTTTTATTTATAAAGAAGAATTACAACTGTGAAAAAATTTTTTATCTATTCCATTCTTTTTCAAATTGTTTATTTAATGACACAATATAATCAGTTTTTGATTGGGGGTCGTAATTGTAATCCCATTCTAATTGTCCGTTCCATTCCCTTTCATTGTATATTGTTGTGGGATCCGCCGTTGTTATTTGCCCAGATGGAGTCGTTTTTTCTTTCGTGTCGTGTGTAGGAGGAGCCGATTTTTCTTTTTTAACTGGTCGTAATTCCCTCAGTTGGTTTTGGAAAATTTGCCTGTCTTTTTCTGTTACCGATATTGATATGAGTCGGTGTAGATCTTTTCGTTTTTTCCGAATTTGTGCTTTCTGTCCTCCACGGGTTTTTTGCCTTATCGGTGGTAGTGATTGTGGCGCTGGTGGTCTGCGGGTCTGTCTTTTTCGGTATTCTTCCAGCGTTATCGGCTTAGGTCCACATCTTGGATCGGCTGCAATCGCTTCTTTTAGTGTTAGCTAATAAAAAAGGAGAACGTTGTAATAATAAGGGAAAAAACTAAGGAAGTAAATTAGTGATGGGAACATGGAATGAAAACGTAATTTTCATAGGTACAATGATACGTCATCATTGTACCCGTAAAACAATTTGGACATGAGAAAAAAAAACTTTCTCAATTTTTTGTAACTATAGCAAATTAATAAATGCCATGAAATCCAATATAAATGTGTTTATATTTAAATTTGTAGCTGCGCCAGAAATAGAGAATGTTATCTCTATTTCGATAAGATTCTACTGAATCGTTACAGGTGTGACTGAATGCAAGGCAACGTGTGAGGCACGACTACCAGCTGCGCCAAAATGTTACGCTGATTTTATATCGGATATGTAATACATTTTATCCGAGGTAATCCCGATAACAAATGTTGTACAGGGAAAGAAGTAGAGAGAAGAATCAAATTCCAAAACGGCGCTTATGCCGAGAATTTAGTTGAAGAACGGCTCTTATGCCGAAAGTGGTCAAGGAAAGCGGCTCTTATGCCGAGAACTTAGTTGAAGAGCGGCTCTTATGCCGGAAAACTTCGGGAATTGAGAAGTCGATTGGAGACGCGCGCACATCTGGCCCTAAGGCCCAAGGCGGTCCTTGTATAAAACACAATTTTAAAGGGTAATGCGGTTTCAGGAAGACCCCGGCCCAAAGGCCGCACGCACATCTGGCCCTAAGGCCCAAGGCGAGCTTCCGTCCACCAATTAGTTAAAATTAGTTAACCAAAACGCACTGATATTTACCATTTTGTTTTATTTGTATGTGATTGAAGACGATGTAGAGATTCTCCTGACGATGTCGATGAAGATGTCCAATGATGTATGTGATTGATGACGGTGTAGAGGTTCTCCTGACGATGTCGTTGAAGATGTCCAAACGCTGGCTTGTTGGAAGATGATGTCCAATGATGTATGTGATTGATGACGGTGTAGAGGTTCTCCTGACGATGTCGTTGAAGATGTCCAAACGCTGGTTTGTTGGAAGATGATGTCCAATGATGTATGTGATTGATGACGGTGTAGAGGTTCACCTGACGATGTCGTTGAAGATGTCCAAACGCTGATTTGTTGGAAGATGATGTCCTTTTCAGGTTGGCTTCGCTGAATCGGAATAAACTCGTCGTAATATGGTGATTAGTCTGCACTTTCACTTTCTGCCGAAAATCGTTGCCGAATACTTCCAGCAGTTAGGTACAAAAATATATTGACTCGTTGCCGAACACTTCCAGCAGTTAGGTTCAAAAATACTTTGACTCGTTGCCGAATACTTCCAGCAGTTAGGTTCAAAAATATATTGACTCGTTGCCGAATACTTCCAGCAGTTAGGTTCAAAAATATATTGACAAAGTTCTTAGCTTTAGGCTTAGCTTATATTTAATTTTTTTGCTAAACTAAACATAATTTTTTAATACAACAAAATGCATAAATTGAATTGTCCTGAGTTGAACTCTAAAATCTAGGCCAATAATTTGCTGATTGATTTCAGAGTTCAATCAATTCATTTTCATAAATTATTGTTTTATTATTTTTCCCTTAGGAAAATGCTGACTACTTGCTGATTGATTTCAGAGTTCAATCAATTCATTTTCGTAAATAATTATTTTATTATTTTTACCTTAGGAAAATGCTGACTACTTGTGATAACACGAAACCGAAATTCCCATCGTACAATTGTTTTATTATTTTTTTTTTTTTTAAGACATTAGTCACACCTGGGCACATACATAGCAGTGCGCACATGGGGACTTGTTTTTATTTTATTTTTGCTTACCTCTTACAAGTCTTGCATAATTGCATAGCTTGTGAGAGTAGAGGTCTTATGCCGTTTATGTTCATATCAGTTGTTATTGTTTACAATAACATGTAGTAGATATGCATACTCGTCTTGGCATTGAATTACAGATTAGGGCAGGTTACGATTTGATTTTGCCATCTGTATATTACGATATTAATGGGTGATTGGATTTCGTGTCATCACATTTGCGATGTCCGACATTGACTGTTGCAAGCAAAAGAACAGAATTGGATAAGTTACCTGACTCTATTCAAGCATTGTATGATGAAAACCCTGACATTAAAATCGTTATAGCGATGATTTCAGCATTCTACCAAAATGGACCAACAGGGTCTAAACATTAAACTCTTCGCCTCACTAAATGGACTAGTGCAGTTGATAACCGAACCAACTCGATTACCTGAAATAGCAAACCATGCTTCAAACTGACCACTTCCTTTGAGCACAATTCCCGATTACAACGGTAAATACATTAAGAGACAAAGTGCCTCCAAGAACCATCTTGTATTACAAAAAAACAAAACCAATTTTTCAGGGCAAATTGTGTTTCGAGTCTAATAATTGTGATACAGCTTGTCAGCTTATAACCGAAACTATCCTTAAGGGTAAACCCTTTAGTTATAAATGAATCAAACCGTTGAAGGATTCGTGGTTAATTAAAAACTGTCTTACGGCCATCCGGAACAAGAAAAAATATTTACATATTTTTACGAGCAACCCAACGTTTGCCAGCAGATCTCTTTACAACGTGTCACGAAATACCTGCAAGTCTATTTTGAAAAGTTTCAACACGATCAAAAACTTCGACGGAAAATTCTCGAAACACCAAATGGTTCGAGATCTTTCTGGCCATTTGTTAAAATGGTCAACAACAACCATGTAAAATCATCTACACCTTTTCTTTTAGATGGGGACCGAATTATAGTCCATCCTGTTGAGAAAGCCAATCTTCTTGCATGAAAATCATGAAATTTGCAGGTCCCGATGGTATTTCCCCCTTAGTGCTTAAAAGTTATTTTTCTGCCCTGGTTAAACCGCTGCGCGATTTACTCCATCTCTCTTAGTCTTCTGGCCATTTTCCACGCAAGTAGAAAGTGGCGAATGTTCAGCCGATTCCCAAGAAAGGAAACAAAGCATTGCCCGCCAGCTACCGACCCATCACCATTAACACCGTTCTGTCGAAAGTGATGGAGACGACTGTGAATCACAGAATGGTCCACTATCTTGAAGATAACAAACTTATCAATGATCGCCAATAAGGATTCCATTTCGGATATTCTACAGGTGACCTCTTGGTATATCTGACTGATCGTTGAAAATCTTGCATCCATAAATTTGGCGAATGTCAAGTTCTGACACTTGACATCGCTAAAGCGTTTGACAGAGTTTAGCACAAATGTCTCCTAGCGAAGCTCAAAGCAGTCGGCTATAATAATAACCTCGTAAAATGGATTGAGAGTTTCTAATAAGAACGCACCATTCAAGTCTTATTGAATGCCGTGGTATCTTCCCACTTTTCCATAGATTCCGGAATTCCCCACGGCTCTGTCTTACCACCCACACTCTTTCTTATTTTTATCAATGACCTTCTATCGTCAACATTCAACACTTGCTTTGCAGATGACAGTACCCTGGATAACATCTATGAATTCGACTCGATTACTAACGCTCACCGTGTCCCGAAAGCATCTAAATGTGCCAAACTATTTAGATCATTAAACGCTGACCTGAACTTAACCTTGGAATGGGGCAGGATAAATAGAGTAGAGTCCAATACCTTAAAAATCCTGGCCTGTCATCTTTCTTTTAAACGTGAAGCTCCAGCGTCGGTCTCTAATGTAACCTTCGTTTATGTCCAAATAGACTCTTCCGAATACTTCTCACTCCTTAGCATTAAAATAAATAACCATTTTAATTGGAACCAGCACATATTCGACGTAGCACTTGACGCTTCTAAACGCCTAGGACTTCTCCGAAGATTTAAAAAATATTTTACTCCCAGTAACCTAGCAAATGTCTATAAGGCTAGGGCACCCAAAACGCAACTTGCGATGCTTAACCGTGCCCAGAGACAGGCGTTCCGACTAATTGGAGATGAAGCCAACACAGTTTCTATCGACTCCCTACAGCATCGCAGAAATGTCGGAGTCCTAAGCATTTACTACCGCTACTTTCATGGAAAATACAGTGAGAAACTTGCTAAACTTTTCCACCTCTTCATACATTTTCTAAAAATACTCGCCTAGCTTCAAGCTCATACGAGTTTACTGTTAAGCTTCCAACTTCCCGTACAATGATATAGGCAGTCATTCATACCCCGAACTTTAAAGCTTTGGAATGCATTGCCAGAAGCAGTATTCCCATTGTCATACGACCTTCGACGTTTCAAACTCAACGTCGACCGGCATTTTGGGCTTTTTCCTCCTTTTAATTTAGCTTCTTTTTTTCTCCCTTACCGACATGACTGTGTAAATGACATCAAAGAGTGAACCCCTAAGTTTTGCTAAGATTTTAAAACTGGAGGACGCGGTCACTGAACGGAGATGAATGGACGCAAAGCATTCAGGAGGCCAAAGCCCCATTTGGGCTATAGCGCCATCTTAAGTAAGTAAGTAAGGTGCAATCACGAAGAAACACGCCAATAAGAGAAAATCTAAAGATAGCGGACTATAACATAGAAAAGCTGGAACAACTTCAAATATCTCGAATCCAATTTCTCCATAAATGGCATTGAAATCAATGAAATTAAAAGACGCATAATGATAGCAAATAAGACATACAATTCGGTACCTGCAATCATCAAATTAAAGACGCATATAGAAAAAATGAAGCCACGAATCTATTAAACTATAATAAGACCTGTACTCTACTATGGCAGTGAAACTTGGAACTTGAAACAGGCAACAGAAAAATATTTAATGCCTTCGAGAGGAAGATACTACGAATAATACACGCCAGGTGAGAGAACAAGGTATATGGCGAATCCGATATCTTCTTCTACAATGGCACTACAGCCCAAATCGGACCTTGGCCTCCTGACATTCAGGTTCCTTAACTTTTTTTTTCATAACTTATTGTGGAAGGGTTGTTAACCCTTCGCACAACCCTCTATCTATGAATTTAACATTTTCGTAGATTGAGGTGACCAAGTTATATCCTAGCAGGCAATGTGCTGGAATTATATATTGCACCGACCGGGATTTGAACTCACAACCTTCGCATTACAAGACCACTAGGCTTTACCCTAGCTCCGATATAATCAGGTATTGTATACCATCGTTTAGGACAATGAAGTCTCTACTCTCATTAAACGTCGAAAGCTAAGTTGATCACGGATGGAGAACATTAGAATACCCAAAGGATTAAAAAAAGGAAATGCGAAAAAAACGCTTATCAGAAAACTAAGAGAACGCTGGTAGGATTCAACCGATGACCATAGCTAATCGCTTCGACCAAGAAAATTGACGACAAAGCATACAGGAGGCCAAGGCCCAATTTGGGCGCCATTGACGATAAAACATTTTTCTAAAAAATTGATTTTGTATTTTTATTTTTACTGGGCGAAGAAATCTTAATATTCTGTTGGTCAGTCATAAGTGTTTAGATTTATGCGTCTGTGAAGTTAGCCAATTAGATTAGAGTGCTCTTGTTAAGTAAAAAAAGCACTATTACTTTCTGCACTTCAAGCTGGTCACATCTGACGGTATCGGTAATCTTGTTTGACTCCTGTGGGTATGCCGAAACGAATTTCACTATTTCATAAGACCACCTTTATTATTATTGTCTCGATGTACTGACACAAAAACATAACTAAATTAAATGCCGCATCTGCAGTCAATTGAATGATGTTTATAGTTATTTCTAACAAACTCATTAAGAACTTCCCTCTCCTTCCAACACCTCTCACATAAACTACACAATATCACTAAATCCAAAACATGAATTTTCTCAGTACCTATTCAATTTTTGAAACTTAAATTTTGTACAAAACATTTTCATCGCAAAATTAGTTCAATAACGTCACCCCTTCTACCACTCCTCATACAAAATTTCTTAAAGTAAAAAAAAAAAATTCTCTTTCATCTTGAGTATCTCATGATTGGGCTTTACGCCCAATCGTAGGCCTGTTATGTTTTTTAATTATTGCGATCAATACTTAAATTCTTATTTGTTTTCGCTTTCACTTAAAATACCAATAAACATAAAACACAACGATTATACATCAAGAACTTTAGTTTTTCAAAAACAGGATACCGTAAATTCAACATCTTTTTTAAAGACTCGTAAAATCTACAGCATATTATTTCAAAGGAAAATATTATGAAATTGCTAGACATAAAGCCCAAACATAAACTATGTAGTAAAATTTTGCTGGAAAAAGGGAAAAGCTAAACTATAGTTGAATAAAGGATATAGTTCAGTCTGAATAAACAACGGTAGCGACAAAAAGGATCATCACATCCCGTTGAATCAACAATTTTTCCGAACATATAAAATTTCCAATACAACGTTAATAAGGTTCAAATGTCTCATAAAAAAAAAAAGTTTTTTTTTTCTTTTTGTCCTTCCTGATCATCCAACCCATCTGCAATCATCGCCAACAAGGAAGTTTATCGACGGACGAAAACGGCTCGGTCATCGACCAAAATCCGAATAAAACTAATACGGTACGGCTGACATGTCCATTGACCTTTAAACATATCTATAGAAAAAAAAAACTTTATCTGACCATAAAGGGTGTCCCGGAATGGCGAATAAGGTGAATTTTATACATTTTGCGCCCACTACAGCAGCAGCGTATATTGTCTGGAAGCTTCGCAGTTTTTTTTTTTTTCTCACCGGGCCAGCTTCATGATGACTCTTAAAAAAATAACACAGAACAATTCCGAGGAAGTAAATTGTTGAGGAGTGCGGCGGTACAAACCTAGGAGTTTTATAATGATCTCAGCAAAAAAAAATCTATTTCATTCCTTTTGTGTGTTTTTAGGCCTAGGGTTGATGGTTGCACACCGCCCCTTCCCTTCAGTGAATGGGGGCGCTAGGCTAAAAGTATTGCCCGTCGCTCGTCCCAACTTTCCACCCACACCCAGAAAGGAACAATTCGCATTGGGAAAAAAAGCAGTCTGCAACAACGCTGGCTCGGCAAATTTTTGGCATTTGTTTGGACCTGCGCTTCCCCCATTCGATTTGGAGGATTCTCCATTTCAATTTTGTGACCCTTCATCTGTCGATAATACCCGAACCGTATTGAGTTTCAACGGAATCAGATCCTGGCCAAAGGACTTCCTGCCTTCCTATACCAACGAGACCTATACACCGGCCAAAATACGATTTCGTCATAAACAAACACTGAATTCCATTATTGCTCAAGATGGGCCCCTCTACAGCGAGCTGTTGTATCATAGCCAAGTGCTTCATTGTGCAGGATATAACCATTTCGTGTCCATTTAATTTTGCACTCCAGCAAAGGAGCGTGGGCCCACGGTCGAATCGAGAAGATGATTACCAAGGCGGAGAATGGTGCTAGGTACTGCTGAGTACGGTATGGTGTTGAGTTAGGTCAGTCCACAGAATAAGACTTTAGTGAAACTGGCTGGTTCGCACATATAGAGCACCATAATTGAATACATTCGTCCTGATTCATGTGAATATGTGTAGTTAAGGCTGCTTCCGAATGAGCACGGACACTACAAACTACTTTCTGGGATTTAGTTGAGAAAAATGTAAATTTACTGGAAAATCCTAGCTGCTACTGCTGCTGCTACCTCATTTCCATTCGAGTGCGGAGGGCTGAAGGTTGAGTGGGTGGGCTGCTTCCCGGCGCTTGGATGCACGGCTCATGTATAGACACAAAGTGTCGTATAGTTTTGCTCCTTTCTTCTTCAGGAGTAAAATGGAAAATCAATTCGGACTGAGTGTGCTCCATATTGACTTTTCTGGAATACAAGTATACGAGCAGAGGGAACGTTTGGTTTTATTTGCCGTTTTTTTTTATCGCTGAATAAGAGAGTCGTGGGGAAAAGGAACCAGAACTTATTTCAATTGTAAAATTTGATTGTACGGAAGTAGAATGGGGCGTTCAGAGCCATTCTAAACTTAAATAGGACCAGTGTTATTACGGGCGGTATTCACTACCGTGTACCTGATCAGCGCTGAAGACACTATTGCGATTTCTTCACTATAAGCAATTCGGGAAACAGGATGCAATAAATAACAGCAATTTTAAAGTTCTATAGATCTTGCTTTCTTATGGGGATGGAATTGAAAAGAATGGATTTCGAGACGTGATTCATTTGTCCTTATGTTCGAGGAGATAAATTCAATTTGTTTAAACTGTATGTTGATGTTATCCATTATATTAAGTCGTATTACTTTTTCATGACTCTTATTTCCTTGCTAACCGAATTAGAGCTCATAATGGAACACTAAGTTATACTTCATAGTTTGTAGATAAATCTCATCTCTTTCTCGCATCTTGTTCCACAAATATTTTGGTAGTAAGTTTATGCAAATCAACACCTTCGAAGTGGACCGAATAGTTTTATTACACTACTCTATGGTTTAGACAGAGTTCAAATCCCGGTCGACGTATAATTTCAGCATACCGCCTGCTTGAGTATAATTTGGCCACCTCGATCAGCGAAAATTAAAATCCGTAGATAGAGGGTTGTGCGAAGAGCTAACAACCTTTTCACAATAACAAATAAAATATTAAGGAACCTGAAGGTTAGGAGGCCAAAGCCTGATTTGGTTTGAAGTGCCGTTCGAGGTGAAGAAGAATTTTATTTTGATCCATATTTGATAATTCTCGATCGATCCAAAAGCAAGCTTTCCGTCTGATTGAAGACGAAATTAAATTATGGTTCTGTGAGATTCCTCTAGCATTTACTGCAGTTATTTTCATGGGTAATGCAGTCACAAACTTCTTCCATTATTCACTTTTTCATGAGTATACCTTAATGGGGTTCAATACTTGAAAATCATGAAAAAAAATTTTATTGGCTTAAAAAATTCTACAACTCTTTCTGGAAATTTTGCAACTTGTCTCGATTCAAAATTCCAATTAGAAGTATTTTATTTTTAATTTTTAATCCAAAGGGTTTGAAGAGGAATAATTCCTCTTCCCGGTTCTTTCAAACGCTTCTCCTAAAAAATCACGTTTTTCACCTTTTAGGAACACAGATCTCAGGTAAATATCATCCGATTGAACTGAAATTTGGTACAGATGTCCTACGATGAATTATCTATGCCCTGACGAAGCCGATTTAAAAAAAAATTAAAAGTTAAAATGTTATATTGTGTTAAAGCTGCGGAAAATGACTAAAATATGTAAACTCTTTTAATAATTCCCGAAGCACTATTTTGCCAAAAGCTCCCGTCAGGGCATAGACAATATAGTCAAGAATCATTTGTCCAAATTTGAAAAAAAATCCGTTGAGCCATTCCCGAGTTCTGTGTTCCTAAAAAACGCCTGTTTATAGGCGGGAGGGGGGTGGAAGAAGGCAAATATTGAACCCCTTAATACCATTATTCTGTGTAGTAAAATATACGCAATCTTGATGAAATAGTTAGTGTTTTTTTTTTCTTGAAGAGCATAACCGCCAGGGTTTCACCATTGCCAGTTTCAGTGTATAGTCTAGTGGGTAGCGTGTTTGGTTTATAATGCGAAGGTCGTGAGTTCAAATCCCGGTCAACGCATAATTCGACCACACTACCTGCTTGAACATGCCTTGGTTACCTAAATCTACGAAAATGAAAAATTCGTAGATAGAGGGTTGTGCGAAGAGCTAACAACTCTTCCGCAATAAATAATGAAAATGTTAAGGAACCTGAAGGTCAGGAGACCAAGGCCCGATTTGGGCTGTAGCGCCATTGAAGAAGAAGATTGCCAGTTTCAACAAAATTTCAGAGCAAGGCATTAAAAGGTGACCTCTAGCTTGAGGTCGGTGCTCTAATAAAAAATAAATGGCACCTGCCCCTATTCGCAAGAATTAAAATCACGTGACGACAAACATATTTTTTGAATTTCATCATGAAAATTGTATTTCCATACCGTTCGTCATAGGAGTGAAAAGATTTCAAATCATTTCATTATACCTGACAGTAAAAAGATGGATTACGATCATTTCTAAGGTTCTCGCACAAAATTTTGAAATTAAATAATTTCTTAGCATCCATGTGTAGCGCATACATCAACATTAAACCTTTCAAGGACACTTTCTATATCTTCATGCCGTTTCAGTCGACAAATTATTTTCACATTACCCACCCATCCGCGACACCCCAAACGACAAGCACACCAAGTCATAAATCTTTTAACTCGCCAAGATTTCAAGACTACGTACCTACTCGTATGTAGGACTACCACTCGAGCAATTTACAAACAGGAACTCTCTAATCTCCCTATATATCCTAATTACCCAGCTTCGGAGCGAAGTAGTTTGGATATCCTCAGGGATAATAACTACTTGAACTAGATAACTAAAGAAATAAGGCAACTGCTCGTTTCAGTGCACTCTACGAAATGAATATGCTATGCAAATATCGCATAAAGAGTATTCTCTCTATTAACTGCTATGTTTGTGTGCATGTGTGCGTGTGTGTGTGTGTTTGAAGCAAATAAATCAATTTGATATTATTCTACGGCTTCTAAACAGCAGCCTGCTAGTTCGCCGAACGATATCTACAGAAGAAAGTTCATTCAGCTCTCAACAAAAGTTGGTTAGAAATTAGTTTGTTTAGCTTAGATATTGTTTAAATCCCGGATATTCTACAGAATAAGGGTTGCAATTTTCTAGTGTTAGTTTGCTTATTCAGTAAGCAAATTCTGCGATATTGTTCGAACTGTTATTGTCGGATATGTTGGGATTTTGAACGTTGGTATTGCCACATGCTTAGTTCTAAATGTTGTTTCATACAGAGCAAATGGTTTGCAATACAAATTGTAAGTATGAGATCATGTTATCTGAAAAAGTAGCATTACTACCAGAAGATGTCTCTGCCAAGTGCTCCTCCACTTCTACAATGGCACTACAGCTCAAATTAGACCTTGGCCTCCTGACCTTCAGGTTCCTTAATTTTTTTCATTCACTAATTTTTTTCATTCACTTATTGTGGAATGGTTGTTAGTCCTTCTAACAACGCTCTAACTACGGATTATTCAATTTCGCAAATTGAGGTAGCAAACAATGTTCTAGAATAATACGTCGGCCGAGATTTTAAGTCACGACCTCCGCATTGTAAGCCAACTCTCTACCCACTAGGCTATGCCCTAGTTGCCAAGTACTGCCACTACACTCTAGATGAAATCTGAGAGTATTGTTACAGATCTGGCAACCTCACAATTCGAGCTCTCTCGAATACACAAGAATTATGTAGAACAGTATCCCCCAATATGTAAAAAGCCATAATTAAAGATCTAGACCTTTCCAGTATAGTTCAGATATACACCCGACGGAAGCATCGAGAAGAGTCATGTCTAGGGGAAAAAAAATATATATATAAAAGGCACGAAAGCTTTCAGTCGAGAACCAGTCTTTTTCATGACGGAAACGCGAACCAGTGCAGGAAAGCAATAGAACCGTACGCGGCGGTAGTGCCATATAGTGCGAATTAAGTTAAAGTGCGAATAAATAAATTATCACTTATTTTTAAACGAATTGTGTTTTACTTGATATCCCGGCGAACCCCTAGCTCGCAACAGTATTATAAGTTTGGCACAAAGTTTGTAACGCTAAGAAATAAGTCTCGGAGAAGAAAATGAATGAAACAGAAGTTCATATATTCACTCACAAATCTCTAAGCCGGATGTCCGTCTGTCTGTCCAACCGTCCGTCTCCTCTCCACCGTGAGAACGCGTTGATCTAGAAAGTTCAAATTTTGTACACGTCGTTTCTGACAAAAAAAAGCAAAGTCAAGTTCGTGGACGTGCCAAATCGCTCCACCCCTCCTCCCCATACAAAATTACACAATTTCGCAATTCGACAATAAGCGGATTTGTTCCAAAAGCGTAAAACCTATTGATCTGAAATTTAATATATATTTTTTTTATGATAACTTTAATCTACTATATAAAAATTATTTGAGTCCTCCCCTTCCTTCCGGTACCTCACATACCTCACATACAAACTGCACTTTTTCATGAAATACTCTCAAAAAATTTACTCAGTATGTATAAAATTTATCGAGCTGAAATTGTGCACTAAGAATTTATTTAGAAATATTAGTAAGACAAAAAAAAAGCTAGAAGATTAGCTACACTCCTTCCACCCCCTTGATCTGACACAATTTCACAACTTTACAAAAGGTTGATTTTCTTAAAAAGCATGAATACAGCTGCTCTGCAATTTAAAACAAGTCAAAAGCATGATGTTTATAGTTATTTCTGGAAAAGTCATTAAGAACTTCTCCCTCCTTCTACCACCTCCCATACAAACTGCACAAATTCGCTAAATCCAATTCACTCATTTTCTCAGTACCTTTTAAAGTTTTTCATCCTAAATTTTGTATAAAATATTTTGATGGCAAGTCTAGCGTCTACTTCAATGTCGTCACCCCTTCTACCATACAATATTTCTTAAAATCAAAAGAAAACCTCTTTCATCTAGAGTATCGCACGAGTACTCCTGTTAGGTTGTTTCATACAATAGTAAAAAAGCTGAGCGGTGGAATAATTTAAATTTTGGAAATTTAAGCAACTAAGAAATTTACAGCAAATCTGGGAATACCAAAATGCAGGAAAATTAGTATGGAAAAACAGAAGGGGGGGGGTGAGATTTTGAAGTGGCGGTGAACGTTATTCTTGAATTGTTGAAGGTTGTATCCCGTTGGAAAGCGATTGCCTGGTAACGAATTCCACAACGCTGTCGTCCGAGGGATGAAGGACTGCCTCAATTTCACTGTTCTCCATGGCAAGGGCTTCACAGTGTACTCGTGTGAGTGTGCAGCTTAATGAGTATTTCGAGGGGTATTGAATGCATGTGGTATAAAGGCTTTTAGTTCATTTAGTACATGCAGAGTACTCCAATATTTCGACGATGCTTGAGGGAGTCAATTGAGGCCGATAGAACTTCATCTCCAATTAATCGGAATGCATGTTTCTAGATACAGTCAAGAAGAGAGTGGGTCCCCAGCCCAAACATGCGAGTTGTACTCAAGACGTGGTCGGATATTAGCCTTACAGATGGTAGCTAGTTCGAAATTATTTTTTACACTTCCGCAGAATCCCTAGACGTTTCGAAGCATCAAGAGTGACTTCGTAAATGCGTTTGCTCGAATCTAAACGATTGTTAAATTTTACGCCTAGTAACTTAAAGTCTGCAAAAGGTGGAATCTGTACGCCATTTAACAACATATTAGTGACCGACGTCAGAACGTTATGTTTGAGAGATAGATGACACGACTGTGTTTTTAAGACATTAAACTCTACTCTGTTTTCCCTGCCCCATTCCAGAAATAAACTGAGGTCAGAGTTCAGTGATTGTATCGACTCATTACTACAGGAGGCCACCGATGTCGGACGAGCGTCCGCATTAGAGTCGAATTAGTAGATGTTATCGAGAGTGGTGTCATCTGCGAAACAGTGAATAGGATTGAGAGTAGACGACAGAAGGTCTTTTATGACGACTAAAAACAAAGTGAGCCCTGAGGGACGTCGGAATTAATAGAAAAAAGTGCAGAAGTTACTCCGTCTAGTACGACTCGAATAGAGCGCTTGGAGAGGAAACTCTCAATAAATTGAAGAAACGATGTGTTAAAACCAAAGGCCTTTAGCTTGGCTAAGAGGCATTTGTGCCAAACTCTCTCAAACGCTTTGGCGATGTCAAGAGCAAGAACTTGAACTTCACCAAATTTGTGGATGCAGGCATTCCAACGCTCGGTAAGATAGATCAGGAGATCGCCTGTAGAACGACCCCGGCTTGCGAAGTAGACCCACCTCCTCGTGGTGCAACGTGGGTTACGCTAAGAGGTCTACAGATGAGGGACAAAGTTGCATACTAGCATCAGCTCCAAAACCTATTTAGGTGGGGGGATAAAGTTGAATGCATTGTGTAGGCTTTGAAACTCATCAACCATGGTAGTGCATGGGTAGCCGTGGAACCGAGGGACTACGGAACTGAGGTGCTGTCGTCTCTGATTTAGGGTAGGCCGAGGAACTGATGAACCGAGGATCTGAGGAACTAATGGGGGGGTATCCGTCGATGGTAGGTGACTTGAAATCTGGTAACTGGTACCTCGGGAGCTGGGGAGCCCATGGAAGGTTACTTCCACCCCCAGTGCTGGTTGAGGATGTCTTCGAGATACCCACCTCGTGTATCTGAAGGTGCCCATATTGCGGGCAGAGCAATAGCTCGGCGTAAGGTTGCGTGATCCAACAACCTGTTGCCATGAACGACAGATTGGCAGAGATTTAGATAGGTCTCGCAGCCAGCAGTATGAATATCGACCATGCAGATGGTATAAACTGCTACCTTCGGGGGCGTTAATGTTTGTCGTCAGAAACAATCCGGCTGCTAAAGACAATCGTGCTTTATTCCTTCGAGGGGAAGAAGTTACGTAAAACAACACCGAATATCTGTAGAACGACCCCAGCGATCATGAGTGAGATTTTTATCCACAAGAAAGTTCACTATCCTGCGATTGGCGGCAGTTTGCAGTTTACCATTGAAAGCACTGAGGTAATGGCTATGGGACGGTAATGGCTATGGGGTGTATTTGTAAATTTTTCGTACATACTTCCTGGAAACCACTGCAGGGCCAACATTTTGAGCTAAGCAATAAATAATGATTTTTTGAACGCTCTAAGAATTGTATAACAAACTCCATTTAAAAGATATTGCGTGTTACATTTGTTTTTGTTATTGTCCATCAGTTTAATAAAGGTCTCAGCAGAGACCGGAACGTCACGAATAATAAAGCGTAACAGTGTAGAATCCGCAAATCTTTTCTTTCAATTCATTCGAATTGAAACTGTGAAGACTTTCATCAAACCAACGTGTTACATTAGTTTACAACAAAAAAAAATCCTAAATATTATATTAACATACACTCAAGAGAACAACCTCTTGAGTGAAAGAGACCAGAGAGCTTAGACTAGTGGGTAGAGTGTTGGAATACTATGCAAAGATCGAGAATTCAAATCTCGGTCGACGCATAATTCCAGTACACTGCCTGCTTGAGTATACCTCGGTAACTTCCATCTAATAAAATAAAAATTCGTATATAGAGAGTTGTCCGTAAGTTAAACAACCTTCAACAGAAAGAAATAAAAACGTTAAGAAATCTCAAGCACAGAAAGTCAAGGCTTGATTTGAGTTGTAGTGCCATTGTAAGAGTAGAAGTAATGTCAGAGACGTAAAATTCATTTGTAAGCAATATTTATTCATAAATTTAAGAATTTCTTAAGTCGTAAACATTTCCGATATTTCAGAACTATTAATTAAATTATACAATAGTTAGCAATTTTAAGTTATCGACAATATCATTTTAATATTTTTGCATGATACGCTAAGCCCTGAAGTTTTAAAATATTAGCAACTGCATTGCATTTTACATTTTATGTTTTTTCTCTACAAGTGAAAATAAAAAAATATGCCAAAATAAAAATAAAATAAATTTGTGTTAACGGACATATGTATATGTATAACTCGTTTGTCTTGTTAATTAACGAGTACCTAAGCTAACGCACGAACGCATGCTTAACATACGAAAATGAATATCAATCAATTGTATTAAATAGCTGAAAGCATTTGCCAGAATTTGGCAAGAATTCCTACTTTATAAGCATGAAGCATTTGACTTTGATGTATCGATGTAATTATAATTTAAATTTTCTTTATTTTAAGAAGTGAACAGACTAAAATAGGTACTGAGCTTCGAAGGCGGAATTGGAAGTGGGTCGGTCAATCTTTCGGGAAACTAGAGCAAAACGTCGGTAAACAATCTCGGGACTATAATCCTCGAGGAAGCCGTTGGAGTTGTTGAACCATATAGCACTTAAAAGCGAACAGTTGAGCAGGAGTCCAGGGAATAAACAAGTCCTGTCGACAACTAAAGACCGATGCTCAGGATCGCGCCTTGTGATAAAGAACTGTTTCTGTCCTATGCCCCCATAGGGGATCCTAAAAGGAATTTGATTGCCTAATGGAAGGACTTATGGCAAAAATGAAAAATTTCATCGGGAAATGGAACGCATTTTGAAAATGGTGCACTTTTAAAATTTACAAACCGTTACATCTCAAAATTCAGTATAGATTTTAAATTGTGATTGCCTTAAACAGTATAAATTTGCTAAAGTTTTGAATTTGAGGGCTGTGTTTCTTCCCATACAAAAGTATAATTTCGATCAATTTCATTTCAAAATCATAACCAGCAAATTAGAAGCTACGAACTTGAGATTTTGTGCTTTTCACAACAAATGTTTTTCATAACAAATGAAATAAACTACATCACAAGTTTTACAATTTTTTTTATCCTTCTACCGACTCCCATACAAATATATGTTTGTATAAGTAGAAACTACGCCGAATCTCTTGGGATTTACTTCATCTATGGAAATAACATTCTACACTGAGCATTTAGAACATGATCTAATAAATCAATTAAATAGTTAACGTCCACCCACTTATTGTACCACCTCCATCCATATTTGCCAAAACTATTGAATCTGTGGACTGGTGCGATAGATAACAATCGCAGTTAAGTGTTAAATAATGGACAATAATGCTGCTACTAGAACACTCATTCACTTAGTCCCTTCTATTTCACACATTGTCTTACCACGCATCTTCAACTTGTACCAAGAATAATGAAGTAGCGCCTAACTTGTTGGCAGATATTTTTCCCGTATTGTGAAATATAAGAAGTTTTTTTATCACTAGAACAATTACTTTTTTGATCAATAACCATGTACCTTCTGAGACGTCTATGCGCAACCTACTCAAAAAATTCCAAGAGACTGGCTCAGTGCCAGATGTGAAGACACCGAAACGACTTCGCCTCGCACGTTTTACTGACAGTATTGAAAACGACCCAAACCCCTCTCTACGTCCACACTGCAGCGAATATTAACGAAAGACTTGGCTCTGCATGTGCACAAGGTCCAATTGCCTCAAGGACTGTAGCCGGCGGACTATTAGCAGCGCCGTATGTTCTCTGATTGGCTTTTGAAACGCTGAACCTCTTATTCATACGCTCTATGCAACTATTTTCATTGTTATCCCTACCGGTCTGCGAAGTAGATCCACCTCCACGTGGTGCAGGCTGGATAACGCTAAGAGATCTACTGATAGGAGGGAGTAAGTCGAATGGTAGGTATATTGAATTGTTCTAAGGCAATTTATTATACTATATTACCATCGGCTCCGAAACCTATATAGATAGGGGGAATCAAGTTGAATTGACCGTCAACTCCGAAACCCATTTAGGTGGGGGGGGGACAAAGTTGAACGGTCAATCAGCTCCGAATCCTATCGATCACAGGGAAGTAAGTGCTGGTCTAGAAAGCTACGGCGATTCCAGTAACTTCTTTTGGAGCGTGGCACCTCCATGAACCCGAGCTGTTCGATCGGTATCAAATTGCGTGTGAACTAAGACCGAAGTGAAGACTGCTTCACGAAGGTCCTCACCAAGGACTTGAAACTTGGTACTACGGGATCATGTCTAAATGAATAAATGAATGAACGAATATAAGATCCAAACATCAAGAGGCCGCGGATAGTAGTAGCTGAATGAAGGAGATGAAATGCAGGTGTCCGGAATAGCCGGCACGGCCTAGTAACTAACGGAAGGATGCGAAAATTGAAGCAATAATAAAGAATATAAGATGTTAACAGTTGAAAGTTGGTAGTTGAATGTAGTATTTAATGTCGATGGTGGATTTTAGTAGCAGACTTAAGCTAGGTGAAGACGAGAGTAGCCCCGCTAAGTATTGTGAAAAATGAAGCAAGAAGAATGTTGAATATGGGCGAATGTTGATACGGGTGATAGTAGTAGCGAACTGAGGGAGGCGAGAAGTCAAGGTGGACTGCGTAACCAACCGAAGGAAGTGAAATCTGATCCTTAAATGTGGATATTAGGCTGGCTGTAGGTGTGTGAGGGGCAGGGGCTCGGTATAGCCGGGACGGCCGTCGTAGCAACCTGACGAAAGCTAATTAAAGCTATAACTAAGCCGAACTGACATTGTATTACTGGTAGCACATGGTATATTGCGTAGGAAAGTAGCAATCTTATGTTCGAGGTGACACTTCGGATCCAAGCCCCTTGGTGTCATAGTAGAACATAGGAGAGAAAAATCTTACGCAGCACAGACAGTATGAATCGAACATCGAGTGATCATACGAATGAGCATGAATGATTTAAGACTGATCGATGCGACGGGGTATGGGCAAACCAATGCAACCATGGATTAGGTCCCTTCGGGGTACACGTAGTGGCTGTGGTTTACCACCTACATCGCGGGTAGAGCATCTACTGTTTTGCTGTACTTGTACAGCATACAGGTTCTTGGAATGCCTTGTGCAAACCTTGTGCTCGGCGTGGAGTTACGTTTCAACCGGATTCCATGATCCAAAGATTGGGAAAGGTTTTAGATAGCCCTTGCTCTTACCAGTGTGACTGCAGAACACACGAAGAAGCATAGACTGGTATCATCTGCCGAGATACGTTGGTCAATGACTAGCGTTAAGCTTGGAGGATGCAGGCGTTAATGATTGTCATCAGAAACAATCCGTGACTGCTAAAGACAGCCGTGAACTCGTGGCTTTCTGTCGGTACGTTCACGTTAAGCGTTCAAGGCATGGTCCTATGTTATTCCTACCATCATCAGCTTTTACTCAGATTATCCCGCCCTTTCTTTTTTTTTAAATAAGACTAATTAGGTTTCAATATAACCAAAAATTCATTTAGCTCGAGAGCTAAGCATTAATGGTTTGGTGAATGTTTCCGCAGTGCAATTCGAATTGAAAGGAAGAATTTCCGGATTCTACACTGTTACGCTTTATTAATCGAGACATTTCGATCTCTGCTGAGACCTTTATTAAACAAGCATTAAATCGAAAAAACATGTTTTAAGCTGTTCTATAACTTTTTCGTACAAAATTTTCCGATCAGAACAAACAAAAAAATAAAATTAAGACTCTATATTTCTGATTATTTTCTCATAACTTCTGCTTCCAAACCTCAAAAATAATACCGGCCTTACGATGATGCACCCCTGTTTTTACGAACACTTCCCTCTTTTTTCTGCTGATGTTTACTCGAGTTAAGGCCGAGACACACGGACAAACAACCAGATATAACAACAAAACCTACTCTTTCGAATTTCTGCGCGCGCAAATTGCTTAAATCTATGAAAAATGGGATGTTTTAGTAGTCCTTTCTTTCATAATATGGGGAACAAAACGAGTCTGCATCTATCAGTTCACGAGAATGACTAAATATTATGAGCGCTAAAGCTTTAAAACTACCTATCAGAAATCATTGATCACTATCATTACGACTCTGCGGAGACCTATTGTTAAGTTACACAAGTACTTTAATGCACGCATTGCCTGAATACTGGAAGCTTCAAACGTGGAACTACTATACAACGGATTGTCTATTACTATACGACTACGTGAATACTTATCTACCAACGAAAATCTTGTTTTCCAAAATAATAATGTTCAAGCCCATAATCCTCAAATTGGTGTAAAATTGTTGCCGACAGATAAGGTTAGGCCTCACACATCCCATTCTTACATCCAATTTTATGCATCCCATTAAGTAATTTGTACGAACTTTCCGACAAAAATGTTTCGGCTAATTACATTCTACACATTTTAGCCCACAGTAAATAAATAACTTCCATAAATCCGTTCCCAGTCGACCTTTTGCTGCGGCAACGACCTGATTACTTTTTATTGATATACCCTTTAAGGACCCAGTTCTTAAATAATTTATAATGGAACTGGTCACTTGAGGCCATTTTCTTGCCCATTCCCTTTCACAATCTTGCCGACAATGCCTAATGCAAATGATGATGATCATGGTGCTACGGATTTATCACCCGTAAAAAGGATCCAAGAGACTTGAGAATGGAAATGAGGAAATAAGTATGTTTGAAAGTTGCACAATTGATTCGGCAGATAAACCGAAAACACTAAGAATTAAGTCGAAATCGTAGAGTTTGAACCTTTTTAACATTCTAATAAAGTGTGTAGGGTCGAGTTCAAGAAGATTTCCAGTCCTTGTATGCTGTTTCTTAAGTGGAGTTTTATCCCGAAAAAAATTCTAGTGGACGTATCTGAAAGTGGATAAGCTGACAAATTGACTTAGTGTTGTGGTTAGCTCTTAGATGGTAAATTCTTTGCTCCGTTTTTCTTTTTCTCCTCTCTTGTCACTACTTTCGACTCCATAAGGATACACTTTTGACCTCTTTTTTTTCTCTTAGCTTCTTTCGCTTCGTGTACTACTTCTCATCTTCTAGTACTTTTCTTCTCGTATAATCCCTGCAGTGCTTCTTGACAAAGTTTTTTTTCGATCCCGAAGGAATGTCCTTGTTCGATGCTTTTTACTGGAGCCCCTCACCGTTGTTTTATTTTCTTATGTTTTTCTATTGTTTTCGTCTAAGAGTGCTTCACAATTTCTGCTTTTTTTTTCTTTGTAGGACAATTGGAGTGTGGGAATTTACAGATTTTTACGCCTGCCAAACATATCCTGGACATTGGAACGGGATTGCTCTGGCCGTTCTCCTGGTACGAATGATGGACAAAGTTTTAAGTAGTTCTAGGATCTTGTGGAGTCCTGTTGCCTGTTATTGTTCTGGACAAGTTTAGCTCGAATGTAGTAACTTAAGTATACGAAATATAAGTACTCCAGATTTCGGAAATAGTCCTCTGTGTTTCGGATTAGTATTGGGGATTTGCAGGACTTGTAAGAAGCTGGAACTGATATAAAACTACTTATGCCGACATGAAGAATAAAGTTCATTGTATTTGAATGATTTATGCTACAAAAGATTTTCAAAAGCTAGGCATGATGATGACTTCGAAAGTCATATTTCAGGGATGGTGTGCATGCACAGGACGAAAACTTTGAAGAGCACAAAACGGAGCTGTTGTAGTAGTATTCTGGTAGTCCAGTCAATTTCGACTGGTAATCTCGTGTATCTCGCAAAGTTTTACTTAAAAAGTACCTTCAAACAAGTAGCTCTTGTAAGTGCCTAGTCACTTCATTTTCCGCCATTATACGAACGTTGACACACTATCAAGCTTTGCTAGAAAGTCTCGGGTATGGGATTCTTCCGCTTTCGAGTGACTCAAGCCCCCGAGGACTACGTTGAAAATGCATTAGTTTCAGCACCAGCGACAGCCGCTTTTCAAAGCATATATCACTCCGCAAGTTTGCAATTCATCTCTTTATATTCGTATGAAGCTTCAAAATAAACGACGTAATATCTAGACTCAACCTGGATGCGGGTTTCTTGCCTCTGCCATAACAACACCACTATAGTGGTAGTGGTGTTGTTATACTTGCTTCTACCAGCATACCAGTGATGCAGAAAAAGATGCATCTTGTTAATATTATAGCTTCTTTCAAGGATCTACGAAAGAATTATGAGCTTTCAACGTTAATCTACAATAGTTTTCGGTGAAACTATTTCTACTTCTTTTCTCAATTCTCGCAGGTCTGTATAACCTTTTTCTGATCCATTGAAGGACTCGCTTCTGTCGTTCCCTAATGATAATAAATCATGCTATGGTACAAGATAGATATAGCCCGCCATCTTCTTCCCGAAATTCCAATGTAAATATTCCTCCAACTCGCTCATTTTTCACATTGCTTCTCGACGGTGTACAATTTACATCGGATACAGTTCCGAGCTGTTCTGTATGGTTGAAGTGGAACATTTCAATTCCGAAAACGTCATTATTTTCTCAAGGAATTTAATTACCCCGTCATCCTATAAATCTCGGATGTTATTAATGTCCTTAAAATTTCAATCGATTCGCTTGATAAAGCAATTCTAGGATATAGAAATAGAGGAGAAGAGAATTTAGCGATAGATAAGCTTTTCGTTTCTGGTGATGCTCTGTTGCGATATAAACGGCTTGGAATTTTCTATAGAGGTCCTTACTGGGGAGACTATAGGGAACTATCCAACTGATTGTAATTAATGGTGGTGTAGTTTAACCTTACGGCCAGTGGCCGGCAAACTACAGGAAATTTACGTATTCCGTTGATTTATCTCGGATTCAGTTCGAAAACAGCACAGCAAGGTATAATATGGATCGTATTTCAGAGATCTGGAATTAAACCTGGGTTGACTTGGAGTGCTTTTGTCCTAGCTTAATGGAATTTATGGATTCGTCCTTGCCTGTAGCATTGTCATAAATCATAGTGTTGGGTAATTGGAGGTGTACGGTCAGGAAGTGTGATAAGTCAAATGGGGAAACAATGCCGACACGCTCGAGAAGATTTTCGTGGTGTGAATTGGTAATCTTTCGAAGCTACTCATAGTAAAGTATTGTTTTTACTTTTCATTGATACACACTCACAATCAATGTTCTCTTCCTAAGCTTCATTAAAAGTTTGGCAATCAATCAAGTCGTTAAATGATTTTACTTCGAATAATAATAAAGTATTGAGATCGATTTGGAAAAAAATAATTTACTCTGAACTTTGTTTTTTTTTTTGCGTTTCATAACTAAATTAGCCTAAAAATGCAAAAAAAAAACATCCACCTATCTGTATGCCGTCCGCCGTATATTTACGCTCAGCGCACATTAACTCCCAAACTCTTGAAGATAGAAAGTTAATTCTTAGAAGGATTGTAGATGGATGCTGATTTCAAGTAGACAGTAATTTCGGAGCATGTTGGGGGAAGCGAGGGAGGAGCTAGAACCGAAAAATACTAATTCCATTGTCTCAACTATGTTTCTAGCTAGAAAGCTGAAAATCGATACACATGTAGAGAGGTTTGTAGGACTAACTATTAAAAAAAAAAAATTTTCTTATCCATTGTGGTCCGAAAAGGGGGGAGGGTTGAATATAAATGGTAGGCCGAATTATTTTTTCAAATGATGATATTTTCGGAATTATTTGCCAAAAGAAAAAAAAATAAGGCGGCATGTATGTACGTCCACCATAAACAACTTAAACGGATATCAATTATTGTAAGGAAAAGGGTCAGGGATGTGCGATGAAAAACACTTATAAATGAATATCTCGACTAATTCTCAAGCTATGTAATTGAAGCTTGGCACATATAGCAAGCTATTTTAGCGAAATATGAGAAAAATATAACATTTGGACAAACTGGGAGTGGGACGAAATGGGAAGCATTTCAAAACTGTTGCATGTTTCAAAATTTCAAAACGTTATATCTCAAAATCCAATTCAGGGATTAAGTTAATTTTTTTCAGATTAAAGAATTCTGTGATTAATAATTTTGGAAAATTTTTTTATGTTGAGGTGGAATTATCCCATTTAATCCTTTCCAAATTCCTTTATTAAATACAGCTATTTTATTAGCTTCAGGAGTTACTGTAACCTGAGCTCATCACTCTTTAATAGAAAGAAACCATTCACAATCTACCCAAGGATTATTTTTTACTGTATTATTAGGAATTTATTTAGTTTGACATACTAATGTTATTTATTTATTGTTTAATTTTTTCATTAGAAGTAAGTGCTATTTTACTATAATGTGGTTTAAGAGACCATTACTTGCTTTCAGTCATCTAATGAATTAATTATTTATTGAAAAAATTCATTTAATAAAATAATTTACAGGACCTCTTTCAATTACAATAGGTATAAAACTATGATTTGCTCCAGAGAGAGGCAGTAGTCGAAAATTTTCGCATATTTTTTAGGGCTCCGTTGAAAGATGCAAAGTTAAAATTTTGCACGTGCATATATTCATTTAATGTAGTGATCCCTTTACTCCTTCTACCCCCTCCCATACAAATAAACAATTTTCAAAAATGTATTTATTCGGTTTGCATTGCAACTAGCAAATTTAAAGGAACCAATTTTGGCCAAAACTAATTTTTTTTCAAAATGGAACCAATTTTGTGAAAACTATCAACTTCACCTCACTCTTTCTACCCCCTCCCATACAAATTTCACGAAATTTAGGAATTTTAACTAAACTATATTTCTCCGAAACCGTCAAAGCTATCAACTTTAAATTTTGAGAAAAGTATACTATATTACAAATTTCATTGATGTCGAAAAATTTGGTTTTGATTCGAATACTCCTTCTGCCCCATCCCATACAAATTTTAAGAATTTGAGATGACATATTTTTTGGTACAATAAACTCATATCTATTTCATCTAGAGTACCATATGATTGGGCTTTACCCCTGTTATGTTTTTTCTTCTGTGCTCGCACCTAATTTTCTTCTTTTTTCTTTGTTCTTCGTGTTGTAAACTTGGCCTTCCGTTTTGCTTCGGGACTTCTTCACCACCAATACACTCCCAGGCCCAGTGAACTTCTTCAACAAATGTGCTGACAAGATTTTTGGGGTAGTTTGGCGAGGAACGATCGAGGCCTTGATTTTTTTTTTTTTTTTTGGTTTTCACTTTTCTCAATCTATGCGGGTTTCACACACGAGGCGAGGATACCTCGCATAGGGTTCGCTCAATCTATGGTCTGTTCGAATTCGCACTAGGGTTGTACAAAGCTGGAATGCCGGCGGAATCTTCTCTCTGATGCCTCGTCTAAACCTGGCCAGGCCAATAAAAAATCTGCCGCTTAGGTTTCGCTGATTTTCCCCGACTAAATGATGGCCAAGCGTTAAATTCTCCTCCAGGCTACGAGAAAAAAAAAGGCGACTACCTTCTCGAAATTTACGCGTCTCGAACAACTCTTACCCACTGATCTCAGCCACAACTCTTCGATTCTTCTTTCGCGCATCTTCTCTCTGTCAACGCCCAATTACTCTGAAGTTGGCTGCGTGTCTAACGAAGATCTTCAAAGACAGATGGGGCATATCATGTTTTTTCACATGATTCCGAACTGCCCTCTCGACGACAAACTCCTGCGATCAAAATTACGATCTTTTCAATGTTCGAATTCAAATTGCAGGAAGTAAAGTCACACGTAGCTCATCCGATTTAACACAGTTAAATGTTAAATAATTGACAACAGCCCTGCCCCATTCACATAGTCTTCCTATCCATCCCATCCTGCATATTAACTTCTCACGCATCCTCAACGTGTCCCAAGAATAATACAGTTACGCCCGACTTGTAGGCAGTTCATTTATACTGTAGTAAGAGACTGGTAAGCTAGGGTGTAGCCTAGCGGGTAGCGTGTTGGTCTACAATGCGAAGGTCGTGAGTTCAAATCCCGGTCGACGCATAATTCGAGCAAACTACCCGCTAGGCTATACCTTGGTCACATCAATCTACGAAAATTAAAAATTCGTAGATAGAGGGTTGTGCGAAGGTTGAACAACCTTTCCTCAATAAATAATGAAAAAAAAATGTTAAGAAACCTGAAGGTCAGGAGGCCAAGGTCCGATTTGGCTGTAACGCCATTGCAGAAGAAGTAGAAGGAGATGAGACTGGTACTCTATGATGGACTTACTAGACTTTTGGCAAGGTTTGGCAAGAATCTCTTCTAACGAAACTGTTTGTTTATACTCTAGATGAAATTTGAGAGTATTGTAAAGTTTGTAACGCCAAGAAATCAGGCTCGGAGAAAAAAATTAATGATGCAGAAGTTTATATAATCACTCAAATTCTCAAAACCTAATGTCCATCCGTCCGTCCGTGTCCTCTCTAGCTTGAGAACGCGTTTAGCTAGAGAGTTCAAATTTTGTACACGTCGTTCTTGATACAAAAAGTAGCAATAAACGGATTTACTCGAAAAGTAAACGCTATTGATCTGAAATTTAAAATGTAATACTTTTATGATGATTTCAATCTACTGTATAAAAGTTATGTGAGTCCTTCTCTTCCTTCCACCACCTCCCATACAAACTGCAGTTTTTCATGAAATGCTCGAAACCAATTTACTCAGTGCGTATACAATTTATCGAGCTAAAATTGTGCACCAAATATTTATCTAGAATTATTAGTAAAACCAAAAAAAAATAGGCGATTAGCTTTACCCTTTCTACCCCATACAAAATAACATAATTTCGCAATTTGACAAGAAACGGATTTGTCCGAAAAGTATAAACGCTATTGGTCTGAAACATGGAATATATTACTTCTATGATGATCTCAATCCATCCACCACCTCACATACAAACTGCACTTTTTCATGAAACACTATAAAAAATTTACTCAGTACTTGTAAAATTGATCGAGCTGAAATTGTGCAGTAAATATTTATTTCGAATTTTTAGTAAGATCAAAAAAAATTTGACGATTAGTCTCTCTCCTTCTACTCTCTCCCATACAATCTGACACAACTTTACAAAGTTACAGAAAGTATGAATGCTACTGATCTGCAATTTAAAACATGATGTTTTTAGAATAGTTATTTGTGAAAAAGTCATTAAGGACTCGCCCTTCCTTCTACCACCACCCATACAAACTGCACAATTTCACTAATTTTCTCAGTACCTATTAAATTTTTGAGTCCTAAATTTTGTAATTAAACATTTCGATGGCAACTCTAGAGTGATATGGAGAAAGTAATTCAATGTCGTCACCCTCTCCATCACTTCCCCTAAAAAATTTCTTAAAATCAAAAAATGTATCTTTCTTCTAGAGTATTGCAGTCCGGTTATGTTTCCAATAATGGGCTAAGGACTTTTTTTCTTATTATGAAAGTAGTTTTATGTGGCATTTCTTTGTTTCCATACCGGCTTCGGCGTCCTGCAGTGTTGAGTCTTATCATTAGTCATTCTGTTCAATTTCGGTATCGGAAAAAATCCTGGAATGGTGGCGAGAAGAGTCTAATACCAATGGGGCTTAAGCTGTTTAAGTTCTTCTCCCCCATTGATGCTGAAGTATGTGAAATTTGTTCATATCCTAAGGGTTCTCTTAAGAGGATTCGAATTATTCTAAGCACAACTATATTGAAGAGCATTAAAAATATACAGTTCTCAATCAGTCGATTTCCTATTAAGATCGCATATAGAGCCATAGACAAGAAACAGTTTCCTAATCTCTTGTTCTACTGCTTCTTTCCATCGCTACATAGTCGACCAACTACACTTTTTCCTTGAAGATATTTTGCTCTCGCTTCCTCAATGTGTGACCGATACACTGACACTTTCACCTATGAATCTCAATACCTATCTTATCTTATCTACATATAATTCATTAAATGTCTTCAATATATTTATTACTAGCGATCGCCCGCGACTTTGTCCGCGTAAGAATCGCAAGATAAGCAATTTTTGAGAATGTAGTTAGTAATACATTATCCGGGATATATAAACTTATGAGTTTAATGGCACTTTGAAGACAATGGTTTCTATTTTGTTGTAATCAGAACCATAAATTATTAAGAATGAAACCACGATACTCGCATTTGTATGGGACAGGCTCGCGATCAAATTAATCCCGTAATCTAAGAACATATTCGTATTGAAGAGCACTAAGGACATGTGAATAGTTATAGCTTGTGTTAATTAAAAAAAAAGACCAAATAAAATAACATCAAGCTTAAAACCATAACAGGACTACGACTCTGCGTAAAGCCCAATCATACGAAACTGCAGATGAAATTTTTGTGATGTTAAGAATTTTGTATGGGGAGTGGTAGAAGGGGTGATATTACTGAACTAATTTATTTCACATCAGCTAGAATAGCTATACAAATGTTGTGTACCAAATATAAGCTTCAAAAATCGAATAGGTAGTGAGAAACATAGAGCATTGGATTTAATAAAATTGTGCAATTTGTATGGGAGGTGGTAGAACGAGGGGAGTGTTTTTTGGTGATTTTTCGAGAAACAAAACTGATATATTTTAAATTTTAGTTCAGTAACGTTCACACTTTTCAAGAAAATAGAATTTTTGAAAAGTTGTGAAATTGTGTCACATTGTATGGGAGGGGATAGCAGGAGTGAAGCCAATCGGTTAATTTTTCCCGATATTAATAATGATGATAATTAAGGAATCTATACAAAATTTAGCTTGATGAAAGCTATACGTATTGAGAAAATTGGTTTAGAGTATTTCATGAAAAATTGCAGTTTGTATGGGAGGTGGTGGAAGGAGTGAGGAGTTCTTAGTGATTTTTCGAAAAACAGCTACAATCATTATGCAATTGATATATTTTAAATTTTAGATCTGTGACTTTCACACTTTCCAAGAAAATCGATTTGTAAAGTCGTGGAATCGTGTCATATAAGATAATCGGTTAGTTTTTTCCCGATATTAATAATAATGCTAATTCAGGATTTGGTACAAAATTTTAGCTCGATGGAATTTATACGTACTGAGAAAATTGGTGTATAGTATTTAATGAAAAAGTGTAGTTTGTATGGAAGGTGGGCGAAGGAGTAGGGGGGTTTAAATAATTTGTATACTTAAAGATTGCATTTGTAATAGAAATAATATGTTATAAATTTCAGTTTCAGTTTTCAGTTTGCAAGAAAATTTGATTATTACATATTATTAAAAATGAGTCACATTGTATGGGAGCGAGTAGAAGGCGTGAGGGGAGGGAAATAAAACCAAAAGCAGATTACATCTCGGAGCATACTTACTAAACTGTGAAAGTTTCATTACAATCGGCTCAGCCGTTTTTGCGTGAAAGCCGGACAGACAGACAGAGAAGAATTTTAAAAACTTGAGTTTCTGCTTAGTTATTGCTAAAATAAAGCAAAAAAGTAATTTATAGCCATTTCTAAACAAATAACAGACAGACACTACAATTATATTTATATGTATAGATGTATAGATATTATTCTTTAATCCTAAAAAAATAATTATTAAAAAAACTTCAGTGCCCAAAAGAATACCGAAACCTTCTATTGGACAAACTCTGCGCACGGGACTGAGAACAACTCATATATTCGGTCAAGAGTACGCAAAACAAAAATTGCGTTCCGAAATTTTGCAGATGATTCCTTCACACAGCTATAAGCTCCATTGAAAACCAAAGAAATTTTGGAATATTTAGCATCTACTACAAATATTTCCATTGTTACCGTATTAATGAAAATAGTCATCTTATTTCTCCTCAGCATCAATTCCCGCTTAACGTATAGTAAATATAGACCGATGTTTCTCGCTCGATCAAGTAGAATGTGAAACGCACTACCCTTGGAAGCTTCAGCGGCTACAATCACTCTTTCCGTCCTATTTCCTTTAAAATAATTTTTGTTTGTTTATTTGTTCTTACCACTGTCACTGACTGAATTGTAAGTAAACAGTATTTAACGGTGGCTACACACTCAAGTTTAGTGGCTTTAAAAAAGAACGCAAACTCATTCTCCAAATTCTAATCTAATCTTATATTTGCCCTGCACTAGTTTTACTGTACATGAACTCGTCCTCTCTCCTATACAGTAACTCTATAACAGCCCCATCACAAGGTAACTATCCCACCGCAAGAGAACGCTTTGAGCGAATTTCTTGTTATTGTTTGCAAAAAGTAAGCTCGCTGTCCAAGGACAGGATAAATAGAGTAGAGTTCAATTCCTCTAAGGCGCAGGCCTTCTCTTCTATCCTTTAAATTCCTTAAGTGAGTGACATAGGATCAAACCATGCAAGCAAGCACGGAGCAATGTGTTAAACGAGCTGTTGGTGAGCAGTTTTTTCAGGCGCCTTAATTTTAAAGTTGGGGTATTCGATCGTTTGAAGACTCGCACATTTTTGTCCAAGCGCTTTTATTTATCATGCCCATTCTCCTACTAGGAAGGCAAAAGTATACGATTTGCTTCATTAGGCTGAAGCACCTAAAACACATTTTTCGCTATTCGAATGTATCCCAAGCACGCATTCCCAGTATTAGAAATCGCAGTAGTCCTAGATTACTCTATACTTACTATCACTATTTCCATTGTAAATGTTGTGCGAAAGTTGTGTCACTCATTCCTCTATTTTATAATTTTTTCACCGAAGCACCAGTCAAGCTGATCATGCGCACGACAAATGCCTGCCGTACAGTGAATTACACATATTCATTCATTTCCCTAGTAGAACCTCCAGTGCCTCAAAAATCTTGATCATCGTAATTTTCATCTCCTTCTTCCAAAATTACCAAAAAACTCCCAAATTGTATCCTACTCCTATACCGACATAGCTATGCAATGCATTAAAGAGTGACCTACTAAGTTATAACCTATCCCTTAAAAAAAAATTCAACCTTCCGGTTTTTTCCTGACATCGAAAATTGTTACGATCTATTTAATCCTTCTACCATGCTGCATGCGAATAAATAATTTCATTAAATATATTTTTTCAAGTAGTAATTGCAATATATTTTCAAAAAATTAGCGACTTTTGCGACTCCTCTTATTTTTGAAATATAATGAAAATCCAATTGCCTTGAATACATGAGAGCTACCGACTTAAATTCTTCTTCTTCTAAAATGGTGCCACAGTCAAATCGGGTTTTGGCCCCCTGACCTTCAGATTCTTTAACCTATTCATTTATTACCCCTTTGCAGAACTCTCTACCTGTGAGTTTTCATGTTCGCAGATTGAGGTTACCCAAATATACCCACGTTCGCAGTGTGGTAGAATTATATTCAAGACCTTCGCATTGCAGATCAATACCCTATCCACTAGTGGTTCTAGCATCGTTGAAATCTCTCAATCCTGTCACCATCTCCCATGCAAGTTACACTTAAAAATCATGCAAGTTACAAATATCTATATTGCAGAATTTGATCTCGTATTTATTTTATTTAACTTATTTAAAAAGTCATAACTTTCACTCAACCACCTGCCAAACGAAGTGAACAATTTTTCGCCATTTTTTATGTTCTATATTGAATTGACTCCTTCCTCCACCTCGCAAACGTTTCCTTCTATAATGACACTACAGCGCAAATCGGGCATTGGCCTGACCCTCAGGTTCCGTAACATTTTATTTGGTAATATGAAAGAGTTGTTACACACAACCCTCTATCTATAAAATTTCCTTTCCGCAGATTGAGGTGGCCAAGATATACCCACGCAAGTAGTGTGCTGAACTTCTACGAGTACATCGGCCGGGATTCTAACTCCCGACCTTCATGCTACCCACTAGGCTACACTCTAGCTCGCATGCGAATTCAATAGATATTCGTAAACTTACGAGTTTTTAACAACATATTCATGTTTGTGTATTAAATTTTCTAAAATTGTAAAATTTATATTAAAGGTAGAAAAAGGAGAAATTGCCGCATGTGGGGCTCGGAAAACCCGCACGTTATTGTTGAGAAGCCAATGCATCCACAGAGAGTGACTGTTTGGTGCGGATTGTGGAGTGGACCATTGGACCATTTTTCATCGAAAATGAGGCTGGGAAAACGTTTCGGTCAACGGTGAACGTTACAGAGCCATGTCATCCGGGTTTTTTTTTACTAAAATTGAAGACATGGATTTGGACGTCCTCTGGTTCATGCAGGATGGCGCACCATGTCACACAGTCCATGCCACAATCGATCTTTTACGAACCGAATTCCCAAATCGTGTTATCAGCCGTCTTGGCGATGTCAATTGGCCGCCTCGGACCTGCGATTTGACCCCTTTCGACTTTTTTTTCTGGGGAACCGTGAAGGACCGATGTTATGTCAACAATCCAGAAACGATGCAAGCACTTAAGGCCAATATCATCCAAGCAATCCATGAGCTACAGCCCGAAACCATCGACATGGTCTTGGAAAATTGGAGTGACAGCTACTGCAAAACCAGCCGAGGCAGCCATTTGAACTAAGCTGTGTTTCATCATTAATGGGAATGTTTGCTCTTACTAATGAAGCCATAATACATGGAAAAAAATTTAATTTTGTTCATTTTATTGCATTTTTAAGAAGAAACTTGTATTTGGCCCACCCTGTATATTACTTAATGTTTTAGAGAAATTGTGGGCACTGTAACTCAAATATTTTCACAGAACCGGCTACAAACTTTTTATACTCTAGATGAAATCTGAGAGTATTATAAGTTTGCCACAAAGTTTCTAACGCTAAGAAATAAGGCTCGGAGAAAAAATGAATGATGCAGAAGTTCATATAATCACTCAAAAATCTCAAAACCGGATGTCCGTCCGTCCGTCTGTCTGTCCGTCCGTCCGTGTCCTCTCCAGCTTGCGAACGCGTTGATCTAGAAAGTTCAAATTTTGTACACGTCGTTTTTGACAAAAAAGTAAGGTTAAGTTCGTGAACGGGCCAAATCGCTCTACCCCTTCTACCCCCTCCCATACAAAATGACACAACTGCGCAATTTGACAATAAACGGATTCGCTCGAAAAGTATGAAAGCTATTGGTCTCAAATTTGGAACATATTACATTTATGATGATATCAATCTACCATATAAAATTATGCGTGTCCTCTCCCTCCTTCTACCACCTCCCATACAAACTGTATTTTTTCATGAAATACTCTAAGCCAATTTACTCAGTGCGTACAAAATTTAGCAAGCTGAAATTTTGCACTAAATATTTATTTGGAATTATTAGTAAGACCAAAAAAAATTAGACATTTAGTTTCACCCCTTCTACACCCTCCCATACAAAATGACGCAATTTCGCAATTCGACAATAAACGGATTTTTTCAAAAGCATGAAAGCTATTGATCTGCAATTTGGAATATATTACTTCTATAATAATTTCAATCTGCTTTATAAAAATTAGTTGAGTCCTCTCCTTCCTTCCACCACCTCCCATACAATCATACAATCTGCACTTTTTTATGAAATACTCTAAATAAATTTAATCAGTACGTAAGAAAATTATCGAGCTGAAATTATACACTAAATAATTATTTAGAATTATTAGTAAGACCAAAAATAAATTAGGCGATTAGCTTCACTCCTTCTACCCCCTTCCATACAATTTGACACAATTCAGCAACTTTACAAAAAGTCGATTTTCTTGAAAAGTATGAATGCTACTGATCTGCAATTTACAATATGTCAATTAAATGATGTTATGACAGTTATTTCTAAAAACGTCATTAATAAATTCACACTCCTTCTACCACCTCCCATACAAACTGAACAATTTCACTAAATCCAATACACTAAATTTCTCAGTACCAATTAAATTTTTGAATCCTAAATTTTGCATAAAACATTTTGATAGCAACCTTAGAGTGATGTGAAAAAATTAGTTCGATGTCGTCACCTTCTCTACCACTTCCCCTACAAAATTCCTTAAAATAAAAAAAATTCTCTTTCATCTAGAGTATCGCACGGTTGGGCTTTACGCCCAGTCGTAGTCCTGTTATGTTTTTAGAATCGATTTAGCATTCGCATTACTATTCCCAACCAACTGTCTTTAATTACTAATTAAACCTTTCGCAAAATTTCTAATTATACTTCACCTCACAATTAACGAAATGTTTTCGACTACTCAAAATGATTGAGAGCTTCCACGAAATGTATATAATCTCTTAAATAGCTAGAGATTTGCGTAACCCCCGTTTTATCATCAATGTTTGCAGCAAAAATTTATTAAATGAACTGTTGAGTAAATTCTAAATGGGATTTTAAGTTCGAAAATATGTTTTACCGTCAACGCTCGCGACGTAATAAGCCGAATCGTATGATTTTCAATAGACTTTTGTATCTAGCATAGAGGATACACCTACTTTTCGGGAAATTTTCATTACATTTACCTCGAACAAAACAAAGTGATCGTTCGTCGTTACCACCATCAGCATCCTGCCATCAGCTTAGAAATTCGCATTTACCTCGCCCGCTTATCCTCGTTTCCAAGTGATAACTGTCGTTCAACAACAACAAATTGCAAACACGTATACGACCATCAATTTTCCCTATTTCAGAATATTCACTTCATAGTCGATTGACATCAAAATCAACCGCATCCCTTGCTCCCGTAATATCTAATAAAATTACCAGGCTGGCAGCCACTTATAAATTTTTGCTGACATCCTTCCGTGCCTGCAAGGAAAAAACACTGCTCCTATAGCGCCTCGACGAAGTAAGGAAACATGGCAACAAAATTGATTACAGCTGTCGACTGCGGAACAAGTACGCACATTTTTTCCTGATAAGGATCGACGTGATGGGATTACACATCCTTCCATCTTATACGTTCTCGACATTCTATCGAGCTTGATAGATAAATACCCTATGAAATCGACAAACATCTTGCCATTGCATCCCTTCCAATCCTTTCACTCAGCCGAGTAGCAGTACTGCCATAACAATCGATTCAATGGCTGAATAGCACTCACCCTGGATGGGACAAGTGATCTTAGTCCCGAATACGATTAAATCAATTAAAGTGTTCTTCGTGATGAGCCTCTTAGGACTCGTTGAAGGGCTGTTTGTATAACTCAGTTTTCAATGTTTGCATAGCCGCCACCCTGACAATCGGATAAGATTATCAAGGAGGACTCTGTCCTTAGCAACAATAAGGATCAGACAATCATTGTGGGTGAACGATGTCTCCAGGCCAGGACATGATGGTCAGTATATAGTGTCGAAGAGGTGGACATATTTATGGCAATATTCTACGACGAGGACATGTTTCGATGGGCTATTCGGCCGTAACGTTTCCAATTATTGACCGTATACCTAACATGGCTGCAAAAGCTGAGAAATTTATGATACCAGACCGGCATCGAATTAACCAAAGCTAGAGGTGCGGTTAACACGTAAATTTGTTCTTTACCTCTAACTTGTTCCGCACATCTCAACAGTTTATTTATTCAAATAATGTATAACTGGGTCATAAGGTTGAATTCCCAACAAGAAATCTTCAAATTTAACTCATACGATATTTATTTTACACCTAAACCATTGTGTACGTAACGTACCTTGCGTATCGGTCCTACGACACCTTTCATTCTTTTGAATCGATGTCAAGAAGGTTATTTATAGGAAAAGCAATATTGGAGTTTATCATGGGAATACTTGACTCCTTTTCAAAATAATTTCGAATTCGGTTCACGTAGCCAGAATGCTCATGTGTAGTAGATCCGATCCTAAGGAAATATTAGAAAGAGAAAAGGTGCAAAAGTATTATGATTTAAGGGTTTATTATAAATGACGTGCAATACGGAATATCAAGTACACACGTAGCTTTTGTTAATGACGGAATAAAATTTACTTTGAGGGAACGGAAAGCTAATAAGTTATTACAATTTCAGTAAAAGTTCAGCGAGATGAGGGTTAAATGGAAATTATTACTGTTTAAGATTGGATATTAAAAAAAAATTTGATATTATACTACCGTTATTTTCTTATATCAAAGTCAATCTTTACTTTGTTTCGCACGTCGTGACTAGGAGACTACGTGCGTCGTTAATTTCAATAAAACTTCATTATTTCGATGTTAACGTGTTTTTTAGAAGAGGCTCGTGAGAAAAAAATCATATTTGTATTTCGAAATAAGTTACATTTACTCGACCAAAATGACAGTGCGAAAAATGAGAGCTCTGTAAATTTGCAGACTATGACTTCTTGTAGATATCTAATAGCAAATAATAATATAAAGACACTGCCAACAAGTCCGGCGCAACTTCATTGTTTTTGGGACAAGTTGAAGATGCATGGAAAGTCAATATGCAAGTTAGAAAGGGTAAGTGGAACGCCCTTTCACAAGTGGAACCCCCTTTGGGGCAGGGCCGCTGTCAATTTAACACTTAATTGCGAATACGATCAATAGGTCATGTAAGGTAAACTGCCCAGTAATGAATAATGTCCCAATAATGAATAACATGTCACTTTATTTTGAATTTTAAGCAAATAGTTCAATTCTTATTAAAACCATGAATTAAAAATCAAACTGACGATAGTTTTCTAAATAGTCGCTATTTTTCCGATTATGATTAAGCTTAACGGAAGTGCAAAACATTAAGCAAAATCAGTTGTTGACTGTCCATTGTGTTAAGAGAAAGTGAAATCGAAATCTTTGAGCACAGCATTAAAACTGTGGCTTCAGAGACAAAATACGGTTGCGACTGATAACTTAACTTTCAAGGAACTCATAAATTTATGTAAATATATATTTTTTCATATTTTAAAGCTTAATTTCTAGTTATTCATGACTGGGACTAGTTTATATCGTTTGAGCCAGAAATGAATGCAATTATTCATTACTAGGTAAATCGCAAGTCAAAAAACATAACAAGGCTACGATTGCGCATAAAGCGCAATCTTACGATACTCTAGATGTCATCACAAGAAATTTTGGATGGGGAGTGTTAGAAGGGGTGATAGCATTGAAATAATTTTTTCCCCATCATGCTAAAGTAGCTATAAAAATGTTTTATACAAAATGCTTACTCCAAAAATTGAATAGGAGCTGAGAAAATTAATCTGTTAGATTTAGTGAAAATGTGCATTTTGTATGGGAGGTGGCAGAAAGAGTGGGGGGATTTTAGTGATATTATAAAATTAACAACCCTTAAATTTCAGATTAGTACCATTCATACTTTTCAAGAAAATCGATTTTTTGTGAAGTTGTGAAAATGTGTCATATTGTATGGGAGGGGGTAGAAGCAGTGAAGCTAATCAAATATTTTTTTCTGGTCTGAGTGATGATACTAATTAAGTATTTATTACAAAATGTGAGCTCTATAAATGTTATACGTTCTGAGAAAATCGTCTTAGAGCATTTCATGAAAAAGTGTGTTTGTATGGGAGGGGGTGGAAGGAGAGGGAGGACGCATATAATTTTTCTACTGTAGATTTAAGTCATTATGAAAGTAATATATCCCAAAACTCAGACTAATAGCTTTTATACTTTTCGAGTAAATTAATTTATTGGTAAATTGCGAATTTGCGTCATTTTGTATGGGAGGGGGTAGAAGGAGTGAAGTTAATCGTCTAATTTTTTTTCGCCTTACTAACAATTTTAAATAAATATTTGGTGCACAATTTCAGCTCGCTAAATTTTATACACACTGAGTAAATTGGCTTAGAGTAATTCATGACAAGTACAGTTTCTATGGGAGGTGGTAGAAGGAGGGGAAGGACACAACTAATTTGTATACGGTAGATTGATATTGTCATAAAAATAATATATTCTAAATTTCAGGCCAATAGCTTTTATACTTTTTGAGCAAATCTTTTAATTGTCAAATTGCACAGTTGTGTCATTTTGTATGGGAGGAGGTAGAAGGGGTGGAGCGATTTGGCCCGTTCACGAACTTGAGCTTACTTTTTTGTCAAAAACGACGTGTAAAAAATTTGAACAATATAGCTCAACGCGTTCTCAAGCTAGAGAGCGAACAGACGGACGGACAGACGGACGGACAGACGGACAGACGGACAGACGGACAGACGGACAGACGGACATCCGGTTTTGAGATTTTTGAGTGATAACATTAACTTCTGTATCATTCATTTTTTTCTCCAAGCCTTATTTCTTAGCGTTACAAACCTTAGAGCAAACTTATAATACTCTCAGATTTCATCTAGAGTATAATAATATTAAATTTCTTAGACGGATTTTAAAATATCTAATTAAGAAAATAAGGGTTATTCTTTCTTATAGTATAAGGCTTAGAATGAGTAATGTTGAATATATTATTTTCTTCTTTAATATCGTGCCAGGAACTTCAATTGCTAACTTGCACATTCATTATTAGTATAGTATAGTAGTACTATTCATCACTAGCTAAATGTGCTTTTGATCATTTGAAATTCTGTGTAACATATTTTTATATCTTAGGTTCTTAAATAATGGCGCCGAAATTTAAATACGCAGAAAATGATTTGCTTGATGCTTTAAAAGCAGTAAAAAATGGATCGTCCATTTATCAAGCGAGTAAGGCTCTCAGAATACCATTTACGACTCTTTACTACAAAAGTAAAGGGGATAGGCCACTGGCCAGGAAAATGGGTCCGATGACTATTTTGTCAACGGAAGAGGAAAACACATATGAACGATGGATCTTACATTTAGGAGATGCAGGATTTCCAGTGACAAAAGAACAGCTTCTGGAAAGTGTTTAACTTTATCTTAAACATAACAGGGCTACGATTGCGCGTAATGCGCAATCTTACGATACTCTAGATGAAATAGAATTTTTTGTGACCCCAAGAAATTTTGTATGTGGAGTGTTAGAAGGGATGATAGCATTGAACTAATTTTTTCCCCATCATGCTAAAGTAGCTATAAAAATGTTTCATTCAAAATGATTACTCCAAAAATTGAATGGGAACTGAGAAAATTAGTGAGTTAGATTTAATGAAAATGTGCAGTTTGTATGGGAGGTGGTAGAAAAAGTGGGGGGATTTTAGTGATTTTTTCAGAAATAACTAGGAATATTATAAAATTGACATCCCTTAAATTTCAGACTAGTGCCATTCATACTTTTCAAGAAAATCAATTTTTTGTGAAGTTGTGAAACTGTGCCATATTGTATGGGAGGGGGTAGAAACAGTGAAACTAATCAAATATTTTTTTCTGATCTTAGTGATAATACTAATTAAGAATTTATTACAATATATGAGCTCGATAAATGTTATATGTTCTGAGAAAATCGTCTTAAAGCATTTCACGAAAAAGTGATGTTTGTATGGGAGGGGGTGGAAGGTAGATTGATATTATTATAATAGTAATATATTCCAAATTTCAGGTTAATAGCTTAAATACTTTTCGAGCAAATCTCTTCATTGTCAAATTGCGCAATTGTGTCATTTTGTATGGGAGGGGGTAGAAGGGGTGGAGCGATTTGGCCCGTTCACAAACTTGACCTTACTTTTTTGTCAAAAACGACGTGTACAAAATTTTAACTTTCTAGCTCAACGCGTTCTCAAGCTAGAGAGCGCACGGACGGACGGACGGACATCCGGTTTTGAGATTTTTGAGTGATAATATTAACTTCTGTATCATTCTTTTTTTTCTCCGATCCTTATTTCTTGGCGTTACAAACCTTAGAGCGAACTTATAATACTCTCAGATTCCAGCTAGAGTATAAAAAGCTTAAGAGAAAAACAATTTTTAAAGATTCTAAGCCTGGTGGGTATTAATTAATTTCGTTAGAAACGGAACCACTTTATTTAATTTTTTGTGATATATTTATTTAGGGCGACATTGGTTTGAAACTTTTTTAAGACGCCATCCAACAATTGCATCACGTGTGTCGCAAAACTTAACCACTGTACGAGCCTCGGTAACTGAAAATAGTATTCGGAAATGGTTTGACGAAATAGAATCATACATTTCTTCAAATGGCTTATCACCAGTATTCGAATATCCAGGCCATATTTAATATGGACGAAGCAGCGTTTTTTTATCACTTAAAGAAAAAACAGTTCTTGTTCGTAAAGGTGAGAAGGCTGTATACAACTTTAGTAGTAATGACGACAAGGAATGTGTAACAGTTTTATTAGCTGGCAGTGCTTCAGGAGAAATGCCACCCCCGATGGTATTACTTGCATAGAATTCCCCTAGGTATAGTTAATAGTACACCAACAAACTGGGAACTTGGAATGTCTGACAATGGGTGGATGACTGGGGAAACATTTTATGAATATATTTCCAACGTATGCTTCCCTTGGGTCATCAGCAAGGGTATAGAATTCCCCATTATATTATTTGTAGATGGTCACACCTGCCGTATGACATTGAAATTGAGTAAGTTTTGTGCAGAGAAAAGAATTGTTCTCATTGCGCTTCTTCCAAATGCAACCCATATTCCACAGCCAATGGACGTGGCAGTTTTCCACCCACTAAAAAGCATGTGGAGAGAAGCCGTTCACAAATGGAGAGTAGAAAATGAACAGATACGTCTTACAAAAGTTGATTTTCCAAAGTTACTTGATTCTGTATTAAAATCTGTCAAAGTACAGACTCTCCAAAATGGATTTCATGCTTGTGGCCTGTATCCGTTAAACGCAAATGGTATTAATTACAGCAAAATTTTAAAAGGAGTTAAAGCTTCCGAAACCATAACTACGGATCATAGTCGTGAATTCCATGATAAATCTTGCTTCGTGGCACTTTTTGGAGCAGAAATTCCAGAGAAACTCGATGATTTCAGGAAATCAGGCCCAGTTTGGGAAGGAAGGGTTTCAGATGAACCCTTATTTTACCTTTGGAAGAAAATATCCGACAAAACACAAAATTTTAATATAACTTCAACTCCTCGGCATATACAGATCGACAATGTCGACACTGATCAATTTATTTCGCCACAACTATGCTCAACGCCAACTTTAGAGACATCAGCCTTACCATCTGGAATATCATTGGTTTTTGAAAAAGAAAACGAGCTTCTTCTTAGTAATTCTACGTGGTTAGAAATGGAACTCGAAAAAAATATTGAAGTCCAATTGACAGAATTGACAAACATGGATTTGGACACGACAACAGTCCAGCCTCTTCCATTCGAAATAAGTGCACCTGAACAAGGCGCTTCGCAGATAGGTCCAATTGATATTAGCTGTACATCACCTAAATCAGTTACTTTTCTAAAAGATGAAAATATACCACTAGGTATCTCAACGCCGTTCAAAACCACTTTATTTTGGCCGAAGTTCAAGTTCTTAGAAAAAAACGAGACAAAGTCCCTGCGGTAGTTACTTCAAAGGTTTGGTTAGACTATTATAACAACAAGGAGAAAATAAAGGAAAAAATAGAAGCGGATAAAATAGATAGGAAAGCCGAGAAAGAAAAGCAAAAGAAGCCTACGATCACTCAAGTTGATGTTCGCAAAAAACCTATTATTAAAGATAATAACGAAGAAAAGAATAAACTTGATTCGACTGTGGGAAAGTATGTAATTGTCGTTTACGAGGATGAATATTTTCCTGGAAGAATAACACACGTATCAAGCTACGAATGTTTGATAACAGTAATGACTATGAGCGGAATAAATACATGGAAATGGCCAATAAAAGAAGATATTTTATGGTATAAATTGGAGCAAATCGTTGAAGTTATATTGGAACCACAACCTTTCAACCAACAAGGATGTTTTTTAGTTCCAGAAATTAGAAAATACAGAAAGCCAATGTAATCCCTTCAATTATCAATGAAATTTATTTACACTACCAGCAAAATAAAAATGATTATTTTTTTGATAGTTTTATAAGTTCATCATTAGAGTTAGAAACATTTTTTTTTATTTTTATATATAAAATGTGATATGCTTTATAAGAATTTATTTGTTTTTATTTTAACACAATAAAAATGTGTCCTTCGATCAATAGAGCTTATTTTTATATTCATAACTGGTACAGCAATATATTCATAACTAGAGCAATGGATATTTTAGCTATTCATTACTGGGACATTTCAAAGACTTTATACAAATGGTCAAATAAGATCCGTTTTTTGCAAAAAGTGAAATTCAATTTGAATTTATATTTACAACAATTTATTCTACCATATAATTGCAGTAAAATCAATTTCAGAGAGTTCCAACGCTATATAACTCAAAATAATCTCCAGAAAAAATTACATTATTCATAACTGGGACATTTACCTTAATCAATAGTTCATTCGTTTATGCAAGTTTAGGTTTATATGAGGAGAGGGGGAGGAGTTATATTAAGGGTGGGTGGAAGTAAATAATTTTTTAATTGATTGCTTCAATTACGTCCAACATTTTCTGCAAGTAATGTCAGTTTCATAGACGAATTTGCTTAGAATTTTTATAAAATTTGGTGTATTTTACATTCACGAAACCAATCATTTGTATGGGAGGGGGTAGAATATGTAAGGGAAATGTAAAATTTGTGATGCAGTTTTATTTCATTTCTCTTTTAAGGTACTTGTACAAAATTTGAAGTTCGTAGCTTTTAATTTGTTTGTTAGTAGTAGATTTATTGAAATTGATCTAAATCATACTTTTGTACGGGACGGAGTAGAAGGGCAAGTGTAATCTCAAACCTTTTGACGCAATTTCGTTTCAATTATTTTTAAAAACTTTTGTGGTAAATTTCAAATTGATAGCTCTTAATAGTTAGGTGATAATTGATTTCGTGAAAATGGTCGAAAAATATTTTTTTATGGGAGGGGGTAGAAATTTTAAAGATATTCGTCCAGTTACTATTTCATTCTTTTAGAATTTTTTGTTTTAATGCATTGTGCAAATTTTTAAGTTTCTACTTTAAAATTTCAATCAAAAATTTTCAGTTTATGTGTATTACTTTATCATTCTAATAATAAAGTATTGTGATCGACATGGGAAAAAAAAAATTTGCTACCCTGAAATTGTTTTTTTTTCGAGTTTCACGACTAAATTAGCCTAAAAATGAAAAAAAAATCCGTCCCGCCGTACGCCGTACATATGGACTCTCTAAATTTTGGGGGTTGTTAGGTGGAAGGGGGAGGCGGAGGGAAAAAGTCGAAAACTACACTTGCTAATATCTTCACCACGAATGCAGATAGAAAGTTGAAAATCAATAGAGATATAGAGAGGGTTGTGGGAAAAACTTTAAAAATAATTTAATTTTTTTATATATTGGCGTCCAAAAAGGAGGGGCTGAAAACAAATTGTCGGCAGAATTGTTTCTTCAAATGATTATATCTTCAAAATTATTTCTTGTAAAAAATTCATATTTTGGGACCATTAAGGTGGCATATAGTTCAATCGGAATCAGCTGAGAGAGTGGCTAATTACGTAAGGGGGAAGTTCAGGGGGCGGTACAAAGAAAAACACTTAAAAATGAATATCTCAACTATCTCGTAAGCTATGTAATTGAAACTTGAAACATATATTAAGCTATACCAGGAAAATACAAAAAAATATAACATGTTGAAATAATAGTTGTGGGAGGAAATGGGGAGCATTTCAGAAATAGTGCACTATTCAAAATTACATATCTTTATATCTCAAAAAAGAGGGAAGTGATAAGCAAAAGTGTCGAAAATTTTGAGTGATTTTTTTAGGCCTCCGGTGAAAGATACAAAGTTTAAATTTTGCATGTGAACCTCTATTTGATATACATAGAAAAATAATAATAACTTGTTCCACAATTGTTATCAACCAACCCCACCGGTCTAACGTACGCAAGGTGTTTCATGTGCATTGAAAAAAACACATAAACTGAAATTTTTTGAGTGAAATTTTAAGGTAAAAACTTGGAAATTTTCGAAATGCATTTAAAAAAATCCCTAACTATACGAAATAGTAACTGGTCGAAAACCTTTAAAACGTTCTACCCCCTCCCATACAAAATTATTTTTTCGACCATTTTCAAGAAATCAATTATCACCTAACTATTAAAAGCTATCAATTTGAAATTTTGCATAAAAACTTACAAAAATAGTTGAAATGAAATTACGTTAAAAGTTATGAAATCGCGCTTGCCCTTCTACCCCCTCCCATACAAAACTATGATTTCGGCCAATTTCATTAAATCAACTAATAACCAACAAATTAAAAGCTACGAACTTGAAATTTTGTACAAGCACCTAACAAAAGAAACGAAATAAAACTGCATATCTAATTTTACGATTCCCCTACCTTCTCTACCCCCTCCCATACATATGTTCGGTTTCGTGAATGTAAAATACACCGAATCCAATGAAAATTCTATGCAACTTCGTCTATGAAACACATTCTATACAGAGAATGTTGGACGTGATTCAAGCAATCAATTAGAAAGCTATTAACATCCACCCACCCTTACTATTACCCCTCCTCCTCCCCTCCTAAGAACCCAAACTTGCAGAAACGAATGAAATATTGTTAAATTGACAACAGCCCTCCCAAGAACTCCCTTTCACTTAGCCTTCCGTAACCACTCTAACCTGCATATTGACTTTCCACTCTTCCGCAAGGGGGTAGTTGTAGTATGAGGTTTTACCAATTCCTGCAACTATCTTTGGAGTTAGCGACTCCACGGACCTGAGCTAACTATCCCCCTCTGGGATGGGGGCTGTAGAATTCACCCACAGCCAGTCCTGCTTGCCCTAAAAATGGCAAATGGACACTCACTGGATCATGGGCTTATCACCCGTGATCTTAAGACCTAAATGATACGAGAAACGGATACATCGCCGGATACGGACTGATCCTACGGTAACGACTTCTGGCAAACAAAAAAAAAAAAAAAAGATTGTGGGATATGTGCAAAGCGGTGAGAAACCCTGGATGTCACAAGACACATGGGACAAGGTTGGCAATCGGAAAAAAGCCAAATTGGCAATCATCTCTCAACCCGATGTCAACCAACGAACGCCCGACTTGAGGCAGAACTACCGCGATGCTCATATACAGCTTAAAAAGGCTGTTAGACGCGACAAGAGAAAGGCCATTGAAGATCTGGCAAACAAGGCAGAATCTGCGGCTTACCTTGGGGATATGGGTTCACTTTTCAAAATCATGAAACAGTTGACGAACAGGAATTTCACCGCCAACCACCTGGTGAGAGATGTCAACGGAACTCTCCTTAATATGAGTGAGCACCAGTTGCGACGATGGAAGGAATACTTCTCTGATATTTTAAACATCTTGTCAGATGAAGATATTCCGGAAACAGAACAACTTCCAAACATCCAACCGCAACAATCCTCTATTAGGGACGATCCCCCAGATAAGGAAGAGATAGTTTCCGCCATTCGGTCAATGGCGGGAAGGAAAGCTCCAGGTATAGACGGACTACCAACCGAACTCCTCAAAGCGGACCCAGAAATAACAGCCGATATACTCCTCCCACTCTTCACTAAGGTGTGGAATGAGGGAAGATATCCGACTGAATGGAAGGAGGGCGTCATTGTGAAAATTCCGAAGAAGGGCGACCTTCGGGATTGTGGCAATTGGCGTGGTATATGTCTACTTACTGCCGTATCAAAAATTATGGCTAAGGTAATTCTCAATAGGATTAGTGATGTCGTCGAGAGCACTCTCGAAGTTTATCAGGCTGGATTCCGTAAAGGGTCGTCTTGTACCGACCACACAAATACCCTACGGATAATATTAGAGCAGTCAGCCGAAATGGGTTCGCCACTACATCTCATGTTTGTGGACTTCGAGAAGGCTTTCGACAGCGTTAAGCGAGATTACATATGGAATGCTTTGCGTAGGAGAGGTATTCCAGATAAGGTCATAGCTATGATTAAAGAATCCTACGAAGATGCAAGGTGTCGTGTCTTGCATAGAGGAGAGCTGTCCGAGAGCTTTCCTGTGCGAACGGGTGTCAGACAAGGCTGCATATTATCACCAGCCCTGTTTCTGGTGGTAATAAATGACATCTTAAAAGCTGCACTGGAAGGTGGGGAAGGTAAAGGTCTTCAATGGAGACTATTTAACATCTTAAGTCACCTTGATTATGCTGATGACGTGTGTTTGCTTGCACATACCCGTTCGGACTTAGAGTCAAATGTTTGCTCGTTGCATTCTAAATGCAAAGAGGCGGGACTGAAAATAAATGTGCGTAAAACCAAGTACATGCACATGGGTTCGAACGCAAGCACACCGATTGTTCTTAACAGACAGGATGTGGAAGAGGTGCAAGATTTTTGCTATCTCGGAAGCATTGTCAGCATGGACGGCGGAGCCGAAAAGGATGTTGAGGCTCGGCTAAATAAAGCCCGTCAGGCCTTCGGTATCCTTTCCCCTTTCTGGAGGTTAAGAGAGATCTCCCTTCGCACGAAGCTGCGAGTTTTTGACGCATGCGTCAAATCCGTGTTGTTATATGGTTGTACTACGTGGAAAGTGACCGTTCGACTTACCAAGAAACTACAGACTTTCGTAAACCAATGCCTCCGGCGCATTTTAGGAATATTCTGGCCAGAAGTAATCTCCAACGACGAACTTTGGAGTACAACTCGCCAGACTAAAATAGGTATTGAGATTCAACGGCGAAAGTGGCAGTGGATCGGTCATACTTTGAGGAAACCAGAGCAAAACATCGCAAAACAGGCTCTGGATTATAACCCTCAAGGAAGACGTCGGGTTGGTCGACCATGTAACACATGGAAGCGAGCAGTTGAGCAGGCGGCCAGAGGAATAAACAAGTCCTGGCAACAGCTTAAAGCCGATGCTCAGGACCGCGCCTTGTGGAAGAGAGTTGTTTCTGTCCTATGCCCCTATAGGGGCTCTTAACAGGAATTTGATTGATTGACTCTTCCGCAACTTGTCCCAAGAATAATAAAGTTTCGCCCGACTTGTTGGCAGTTTATTTTTCATTGCACATGAAACGCCTTGCGCATGTTAGACCAAGGGGGTTGGTTTTTCTGTATTTACAACATATGGATATATCCACATGGAAAATTTAAATTTTGTATCTTTTGCCAGAGCCCTAAAGAAATCACTCAAAATGTCCAACATTTTTGCTTACCACCTCCCGTCCCTTAGACCACTCAACGTAAAATTGTTTACCAAAATTAAAAATTGTGTAGTTCTACAAATTGACAAAATATTAATTTGATATCTGCACTCAGTTTTGAGATATATCGGTTTAAAATCTTGGAAAGTGCACCATTATTGAAATGATCCCCATTTCCCCCCTACTATTATGTCCAAATGTTATATTTTTCTCGTATTTCGCTAATACAGCTTAATATATGTTTGAAGTTTCAATTACATAGCTGAATAAATAGCCGAGATATTGATTTTTAAGTGTTTTTCTTTGCACCACCCTGAATCTCCTTACAATAATTAGCCTCTATCTAAGTTGATTCTTGTGGATCTGTATATCACCTTAATGGTCCAAAAATATGAATTTTTCATTGTAAGTAATTTCGAAGATATAATCATTTGAAAAAAAATTCGACCGATAATTGGTGGTTAACCCCCCAAAATAATTTGCGCCTGAGATCCGCAATTATCTATAATCCACCAAAAAATGAACTTTCTATCTTGAAGGGCTTGTGAGTTAATATGCGGTGAGCATACACACCGGCGTACGGCAAACAGACAGACGGTTTTTTTTTTGTTTTTGTATTTTTAAGCTATTTTAGTCATGAAACGCGCAAAAACAAAATTTCAGGGTAACAATTTTTTTTTTCAAGTCGATCACAGTAAAGTATTGTGATCGACTTGAAAAATTAAAATAATAAAGTAACATAAAAATGAGCTCATGCAATTGTTGTTTGCCAAAAACCGAATATTTGTCTTTCGTCAGCACAAAATAGGAAGGCACGATCGGCCTAATATTTGCTATGAGCAACCTATACTAAGGCGTAAGTGGCACGTTAAGAAAACCAGTGTAAAAAATCTCCAATCAAGCTCTGAATTATAACCCTCAAAGAATACTTTGGGTTTCTCGACCGCTTATCGCATGGAAATAAACAGTTCATAGGCAGTCCGGAGGACCAGTCCTGGGAACTACTTACAGCCGCTGCTCAGGATCGCGCCTTGTGGAAGAAACAATTTGCCGTCTACGCCTCTTGTTTAAACGGGAAATTGCAATTCTTGAATCCTTCCTTGTGGGTAAATAAGTAGTTGCTCGAAGGTTTGAACCTGCCTCAATACGAAAATTCTTGGGCGAGATGATTTGATACTAAAAGGAAGATATCCATTATTCTTCCGCGTCGGCCGAAAATATCGCTGCATCGGTAAGTGGCAGGAACTGAACAACATTTCGGGCCACTTGCAGCATAAAGTAATGCTTTGACTACATTAGTACGCAATATGAAATATCTTCCTACCAGTCGGACGCAACCTTATTGTTGTTGGGACAAGTTGAGGTTAGGGTGGATAGGTTAATTAGGCTAAGTCAATGGTGAGTGGTGGTCACAATTATTGAGCACTTAGCTATGATTTCGATCAATACCTCAAGTATGTACATATAACCAATGTTTCGGTCGTATATGTACAAAGTCAAACTTGCATAAATAGTTTGACTTTGTACATAAGGGGCGAGGGGCGATAGAAGGAGGAGGTGAATGTTGCTTGAATCACGCTCTCTGTATATAAATTTTCATAGAATTTCTATTACACTACGTATATTTTATATACCAGTAACTATGCATTTGTATGGAAAGGAGAAGAGGAGGTATTGTTAACTCCTCCTATCAAATCTATGCCAACGCTATCTGCTGAATTTTCGGAACATGTACGTAACTCAAAATGCAATGATCCTTCTTATGAGTTTAGTTTCACTTGTATTATTGAATTAGATGTGTACAATACTATATTCTCGATCAAATCTAACGCTGTAGGTGTCTACAATATTCACCCGAAATTTGTTAAGCTTATTATTACTTACATACTCCCCGTTGTCACACACACATTTAACACAATTTGCACTACTTCAACTTTTCCTGATGCGTATAAGAAATCTAAAATTATTCCTGTTCCTAAGAAACTTCTTAATTCAGCTCAACAAGAGTACAGATCGATTGCCATCTTGCCTTATCTTTCTAAAGTTTTCGAAAAACTTATGAATAGCCAAATAGCATACTACTAAACCAAATATAATCTACTATTTCTGCAAAGCGTTTGATAAAGTTGATCACAATATCCTTACTTGCAAACTTCTCATACCTTACTAATCGCCTACAAGCCGTATCAGTCAATAAGCAATTTTCACCTTTTTGTAAACAAAATGTGGTGTACCGCAAGGACGTATTGTTGGTCCTTTGTTTTTTCACTATTTATGTTAATGATCTTCCGTTCTTTATAAAACACTGCGATATCAACATGTACGCTGAGGATGTGCAAATACAGCCTAGTTATTCGCTTGGGTTGGTGGAAGATGCAACCAGTCGCATTAACGAAGATTTGACTCGTATTAGTAAATAGGCACAAATGAATTCTTTAAAACTCAACTCATCTTAGACCAAGAGTATCGTAATATACAAAACGCAGCTTGATTTGTCGTTTTTCCCTGCTGTTATTTTCAACAACTCTGTTATCGAATATGTGGTAAAAATTAAGAATCTTGGGGTTTTTTAACAGCATCCTAACGTGAAGCGATCGTATTTTATTCAATATAGGAAAAGCTTATGAGATTCTTCGAACCTTATTTTGCAAACCAGTAGCTGCCAAACTTACGCTGGTAAAAACTTTAGTAATACCAATTTTGATACACGGTCATGGAATTTTCTGTAGACCTGATTCTATATGCTGGAATCGACAAAATGTAGCGTTCGAATCTACTGTTCGTTATATCTATAGATTGCGACGATTTGACCATGTTATGCCGATAATGTATTTGGTTGCTCTCTAGAACGCTATATTCTATATCGCTGCTTGATATTTATTTTTCAAGATAATTCATTTCAAAAGGCCTGAGTATCTTTTCCGACGAATAACATTCGCCAGGTTTTCCAGGACTCATCAACTAATAACGCCTAAGTTTTTATTTCTAGTTTCACAGAGACAATTCTTCGTTTATGTCGTACAACAGTGGAATCAACTACAGTCGGAAGATTAGGAGGGGATGGTGATTTCCACAGGAGGCTCAGAAAAGGAAGGTTTAAATCCAGGCTTTACTTCATTTTTTTTTTTCTAATTTTTCATTGTTTTCAATGTTCTTGTTTTCCTTTTTTTCTATCCTTGATTAACTGTTATTAATGTAGAACTAATTTGAAGGTATGGTAAAGTTTGATAAATGTCTTAGCAGAGACCGAAACGTCGCGAACAATAAAGCGTAACAGTGTAGAATCCGGAAATCTTTTCTTTCAACTAATTTGAAATGAGTCACTTAATTTGAATAGTTAATATGCCGTTATTACGCAAACACAAGATTCTTGTATCTTAATTGTGTTAAGCCAAATAAATAAATAAATAAACTAAAATAAACTAAACTAGAGGATAAATCGCAAAATTTCTGCTGCAGTTTTATTTCGTTTCTCTTGAAATGTGTTCGTACATGATTTCAAGTTCGTAGCTTTTAATTTTTTGGTTGCTTTTTCCCTTCAATTGAAAAAAATCTGCGGCGAATGATTGTGAAAATATCTGATGAGGGTGCTATTAGTGTCACGGAGACGTTAGAAAATTTTACAACGTAAAATTTGAGTCATTGCTGGACGAAGATTCATGCCAAATGCAACAACAACTTGCAGATTCATTGGGCGTGACTCAACAAACGATTACAATTTACATCGTTTGAAAAGGTTTAGAATGATAAAAAAACAAGAAAATTGGGTGCCACGCGAGTTGAGCCAAGAAACGTTGAAAGGCATTTTTTCACATACGAACAGCTGATCAGCAATGACAAAAACGGAAATTTTTTTGCATCGCTTCGTCACAGGCGATGATAAGTGGATCCATTACGTTAATCCAAAGCGAAAAATCGTGGGGATACCCTAGCCATGCATTAACATCGACGGCCAAGCCCAACATATACATATGGCTCGAAAATCATGTTGTGTATTTGGTGGAACCAACTCGGCGTGGTGTATTCTGATCTGTTGCAACCGTGTGAAACCATCACGGTAAATCGCTACAAAAACAATTAATGCGTTTGAGCCAAGCATTGAAGGAGAAATGGCCTCAATACGACCAGTGATTTTGCTGCACGACAACGCCTGGCCACATGTTGCTCACGTTGTGAGAAACCTACCTGGAAACACTGAAATGGGACGTCCTACTCCACCTGCATTATTCACCAAACATCGCCCCTTCCGACTACGACCTATTCCGATCGGTGGCGCATTGCCTGACTGAGCAGCACTTCCATTCTTACGAAGAAGCCAAAAATTGGATCGATTCGTGAATCGGCTCAAAAGAAGACCAGTTTTTGCGACACAGAATCCATATGCTGCCATAAAGATGGGAAAAAAGTTTTGACTAGCGATGAGCATTTCCTTGAATAATAAATATTTAACCGATTTTGCACAATAAAGGCTCGAATTTTGACAAAAAAAATGGTGATTTTCAATTTGAACTCCCAATATTATTTTAAACATCAGAAATGAAATCAGTAGTCGCAGAAAGCTCTAGGGTAGTGTGAATTTCCCTACTATTCTCACAATGTAGTGCTCTAATGTTAAAAAAATATGTAAGTATTCCGTTTTCTCATTCAAATGTTATTCCCCGCAGTATTTTATATTAAAAATATCATGATTAGAAAACTTTTCGAAACTTAAGATAAGAACTGAAATATGCCTCCTTTTACTTTTGTAGACATGTTCATACATACTCGTATGATATTTTAATATCAAAGTAAAATACCATTTTAATGATAACATCATAATCCAAACAATGTTTTAAAATAGTGTGCATTGAAAGTTTCCGGGGCTGACAAATAAACGAGAGTAGCTAGCTATATAAGTGTATATGAAGCTGCCAGGGTGTACAATGCATAGAAATTATTTTCCATACCGCTTTTGACAAGTACACTTGCCTTGAGTTGTTGAAAATATCAGGAATTTCATGGTGATGGAAACTTTCGGAAGTTTTCCACTTTCGTTGGAATGGCATTTTAATATGAAAAGTCTATGCCACATCCTTTTAGATCGTTTCGGTGGTAAGCTTTATTTTTCCCAAAAGAGTAAAAGTATTTTCACTCGAAATTACTTGTGGATTGGTATTTTTTTTTTGTCTCTAAACTAAAGAGTTTAATAGGGTGTCAAAAGAAGCGTAGTATTATTGTTCTACATAGTTTCTGGACGGCGAAAAAGTGCAAGAAAAAAAGCTAATTTTCATCACACTTTATAGTGTATTCGAAACGTCCATATCTTTACAAGCAATTGAGGACGGGGCAAGTTTAGCTGGGAAAATAATGTTTAGTAAAGTTTTTAATGCAGCGCAATTTTAATTATCTGTAGGATAAAAAAAATCCATAGGAAAACTGTAAGTTTTTATACTCTGAAATTTGAGAGTATTGTAAGTTTGCTCCAATGAATTTTTGTAATATCTGTTAAATATTATTGAGAGGAGAAGACGGCTTAAGTAGAAGTTCGTAACATCACTCAGAGAGCTCAGAAATAGATCACTGTCCACTTGCTTAGCAGCTTGAGTTATTATTAAGCCAGAAGATACAAATTGTAGTTCCAATTTTCGAAAAAGCTGGATCAAGTTCCTGAGTAGGCCAAACCCTCTCCACAACATACAGCTTCACAATAAGCCGACTTTCTCCAGACTCATGAGTGCTATTGATCCAAAAGTTAAAATATAATATGTATTTTCTTCCGTATATATAAAAAGCATAACAGAATTATGATTGGGCGCAAATCCCAATCATATGATACTCTAGATGAAATGGGAAAGAGTTTAATGTACCGGGAAATGTACCATCTCAAATTCTGTCGAATAGTGTATTGTGAATTTTTTATGGGAGGTGGTAGGTTTGTAATTTATGTAAATGACGTCCATTGTGGCATGCAAAATGTTTCGTGCTGAATTTAAAGTTTGTAGTTTTCATTATTTTCAATGAAATTGGACATAGTTTTCCTGAATTGAAACATTTGCATGGAAGGTGGCAGAGGAAGTGAAGGGTCTTAGATGATTTTGAAACTGGTTATCAACATCCCCATCACCACGCTTTGTTTCAATTTCAAAGTCGATAGCTCTAATATGTTCGAAGGAGAAATGCCTTTCTTGAGTGAAGGGGAGAGGTCAGAAGGAATGAAGTGCAGCTAATAATTTTTTCAGCATTTATTACAATTATTAAGAGACAAATTCTGGGAAAAAATTTTAAGTTTTTGCTTTTTCTTGGCCCTCAGATTCTTTAACATTTTTCATTATTTATTTAGTTAGTCCTTCGCACAACCCTCTATTTACGAATTTTTCATATTTCTTAGATTGAGGTGACCAAGGTATACCCAAGCGGCAGTGTGCTAAAATTATGCGTTAACCGGAATTTGAACTCACGACTTTCGCATTGTAGACCAACACGCTACCCACTAGGCTACACCCTAGCTGAATATAATGCAATTACCAAAATAATGAATTTGTTTAGGAGGGGGAACAAGGAGTATACGGATCAAAACAAAATTTAAAAACCTTACGATCGATCAGATGAACGTTCGGGGTCTGCACTCTGCCTATCTATCGCTATACATCCATACCCAAACTGCACGACCGGATGTTCTTGCTCTCGGCAAATGTAAGGTGTTATCGGGAAGTGAACAGTCTTATTCTGTTCCCGGATAGAACCTTGTCCCACCTTTTTTTCGCCAGCGGAGTATCGCACTCTACATCCGCGATGATGTGTCTTTCCAATTAATTCCTCATCTATGGAATATTTGGGTAAAATTACAAATCCAAAGACATGTCGTGTATTTTCGTTGTGTGTATAGAATCCCAGCAATGACTGCAGCGAATACTTTATCAGAACTGTATAGTTTATCCAAATCTATCCATTCTATACACACTGAAAATTCTGAAGCTGGTATCATTATCGCGGACGATTTCAATGTTCATAACATTGCCTGTCAGACAAGGCTGCATATTATCACCAGCCCTGTTTCTGGTGGTAATAAATGACATCTTGAAAGCTGCACTGGAAGGTGGGGAAGGTAAAGGTCTTCAATGGAGACTATTTAACATCTTAAGTCACCTTGATTATGCTGATGACGTGTGTTTGCTTGCACATACCCGTTCGGACTTAGAGTCAAATGTTCGCTCGTTGCATTCTAAATGCAAACAGGCGGGACTGAAAATAAATGTGCGTAAAACCAAGTACATGCACATGCGTTCAAACGCAAACGCACCGATTGTTCTTAATCGACAGGATGTAGAAGAGGTGCAAGATTTTTGCTATCTCGGAAGCATTGTCAGCATGGACGGCGGAGCCGAAAAGGATGTTGAGGCTCGGCTAAATAAAGCTCGTCAGGCCTTCGGTATCCTTTCCCCTTTCTGGAGGTTAAGAGAGATCTCCCTTCGCACGAAGCTGCGAGTTTTTGACGCATGCGTCAAATCCGTGTTGTTGTATGGTTGTACTATGTGGAAAGTGACCGTTCGACTTACCAAGAAACTACAGACTTTCGTAAACCAATGCCTCCGGCGCATTTTAGGAATATTCTGGTCAGAAGTAATCTCCAGCGACGAACTTTGGAGTACAACTCGCCAGACTAAAATAGGTATTGAGATTCAACGGCGAAAGTGGCAGTGGATCGGTCATACTTTGAGGAAACCAGAGCAAAACATCGCAAAACAGGCTCTGGATTATAACCCTCAAGGAAGACGTCGGGTTGGTCGACCATGTAACACATGGAAGCGAGCAGTTGAGCAGGAGGCCAGAGGAATAAACAAGTCCTGGCAACAGCTTAAAGCCGATGCTCAGGATCGCGCCTTGTGGTAGAGAGTTGTTTCTGTCCTATGCCCCTATAGGGGGTCTTAACAGGAATTTAATTGATTGAACATTGCCTGGCTTAAACATTCCTCCACTACGGACCAAGAGGGACGTGATTCTAAGTTCTTACCTCTTTAAATGGATTTATACAACTAATGGATGAGCCTACTCATTTATCAGATATTGCAGGACTTTTTTTCAACCTTATTGATATTTTTTTCACCTTCTATAACTTCCAATGGCGCTACAGCCCAAATTGGACCTTGGCCTCCTGATATTCAGGTTCCTTAACATTTTTTATTACTTATTGTGGAAGGGTTGTTAGCCCTTCGCACAACCCTCTTTCAACGAATTTTTCATTTTCTTAGATTGAGGTGACCAAGGTATATCCAAGCAGGCAATGTGCCGGAATTATATATTGCGTCGACTCACGACCTTCGCATTACAAGACCAACACACTACCTACTAGGCTATACCCTAGCTATTTTTTTTATTTTTTTCACCAGCCACCCTGAAAAATATTCTGTCTCAGTCATATCCCCATCGCCAATTGGAAATACGGATCATTTCTTAATTCGTGCGCAATTCTCAGTCGCAGTACTTACACCCCTGATAATCAAGGCATATTGAAGAAATATTTAGCATTTCAAATGAGTTAGGGGGCGCTAAATGCCTTTAATTTGAAATTGTACTTTGGTTCCAATGACTGCGATGAAGCTTGTAGACTTGTCACTGAGATTATCCTGTAAGGTATGAAGCTCTACATACCTTCCAGTTATAATAGAGTTAGACCGTCTAAGGACTCTTGGCTCAATAAAGGATGTCTCGATGCAATTCAGGCCAAGAAACAACATTTGAAGCCATTAAAAGTAATAAGACACCTGCCAACAGAGAATTCTTCATTGCGAAAGCTTTTGACAGAATTAGTTCAGGTTAGGGCCATTGGCCTAATAATTTTCTTGTTAAATAGATTGAGTGTTATCTCTCTGAACGCACTATATGGGTAGTATTAGATATTTCTTCTTTCTACCCAATTGATTCTGGCGTCCCTCAAGGTTCTGTTTTATCTCCTATACTTTTCTTAGTTTTCATAAATGACCTTCCATCGTCTGCTCTCAATCCAATCCATAGATTTGCAGATGACAGTACTTAAGACAACCCCTATGAAATTAACTCTGCTGCGGAATCACAATCATTCTATTGCTTGCAATCGCAGGGAATTTTTAGTTTCGCTGAACTCGGATGTCAACTTAATCCTGGAATGGGACTGGAAAAATAAAGTAGAGTTCAACGCATCCAAGACACAGGCCTGTCAGCTATCCCTCAAACGTGATATTCCAGTGTTTTCTCACAATGTAAGCTTTGGGGGTGCTCAGCTTAGCACTTCATTTCATTTCCTATACGAATATAGCTGTGCATTGCATTAAAGGTTGATCCCCTAAGTTATACTCAAGAAAAAAAGAAAATGTCACGTTTGCTGGAATAAGCTTTGTTAAAGAGAATCCTGGCACATTTTTTCCAAATATCAAGATCAAATATCAAGATTGTTATACTTTTGATACACTGCTGGTATACAATAGCTGGTATTGACAATACCAGCAGTGTATCACCGAACACAACGTATATACGTGGTTTACATCCTGATATAAACGTGATATTAAGACCTTTCCTGGTATACAAAATTCGCAAATTTTTTATGGTATACCATGAAAGGAAGGGTTTAAGTACATAATATAGCAAGCATATTTCCGTGTGCATTCGTGATGAGGGCTATCAAATGTCAAAATTTCAATTTTAAATTCATGAAAATCATTTCCATCATCAACAAAACCAAACGTTGCCATGCTAAATAGTAGTTTAATTGATGTGACGAATATTTTAATGCAGAAATTGCGTACAGTTTTGCAGGCTTTTTATGAAATATGGTGCGACGTTTCAGTTTCATGAACAGCTGATGTCAAACCATACCACGTATTGGCAGTGTATCAGCCCTCCTAGCATGCTATACCACGTTTGCAATACCAGGCATTGCACACCAGCAGTGTATCATAGGTATTATTCCATCGAAAAGCGTTTTTACTATCCTTGGCTGACTTGTGAGAGGCAGGAACTCTTGAAGGAGGTTATATATATTTGATAGCATACCAACTCTTCTGTCTAAGTAGTCTGGCGCCTTCCTCTCAAACTCTGCTCGCCACACAATTGGTGTCCATCTGAGACCTGTATTTGGGAGTTAATGTTATTGAGCGAACACGTACGCCGTACAGACAGATGCATTTTTTGGCTAATTAAGTCATGAAACGCGAAAAAACAAAATTTCAGGATTTGCTATCCTGAAGTCGATAACAATAGTTTATTATCTATACATATTAATATAATTGTAGTGTCTGTCTGTTATTTGCTTATAAATGGCTATAAGTTAGTTTTTTGAGTTATTTTAGCACTAACTAAGCATCAAAACACATTTTTGAAATTTTTGTCCGTCAGTCTGTCGTCTGTCCGACCGCTTTTCACGCACAAACAACTGAACCGATTGTAATGAAACTTGCACAGTTTGTTAGGTGTCCATTGGAATGAAATCTGCTTTTGGTTTCATTTCACTCCCCTCACGTCTTCTACCCCCTCCCATACAAAGTGACTGATTTTCAAAATATATATTAATCAAAATTTCTTGGAAACTATAAAAGCTATTAATTTGAAATTTGGAATATATTATTTCTATTATAAATACAGTCTTTTGATACACAAATTGTTTGAGTTTCCTCACTCCTTTCACCACCTACCATACAAACTACACTTTTTCATGAATCACCTTATATCAAATTTCTCAGTACGAGTAACTTCCGTCGAGATAAAATGTTGTATTAAATCCTTAATTAATATTATCATTAATATCGGGAAAAAAATAATCGAATAGCTTCACTCCTTCTACCCCCTCCCATACAATGTGACACAGTTCCACGACTCCACAAGAATTTGATTTTCTTGAAAAGTCTGAATGTTACTGATCTGAAATTTAAAATATATCAATTGCATGATAATTATAGTTGTTTTTCAAAAAATCACCACCTCCCATATAAGCCGCACTTTTTCATGAAATACTCTAAACGAATTTTCTCAGTACATTTAAATTTCATCGAGGTAAAAATTTGAATTTAATGCTTAATTAGCATTATTATTAATATCGGGAAAAAAATTAACCGAGTAGCTTCACTCCTTCTAGCCCCTCCCATACAATGAGACACATTCGACGACTATATAACAATTCGATTTTCTTGAAAAGTGTGAATGATACAGATCTGAAATTTAAAGTATATCAATTGCATGGTAGTTATAGTTGTTTCTCGAAAAATCACCAAAAACCCCCCACTCCTTCTACCACCTCCCATACAAATTGCAGAATTTCATTAAATTCAATGAACTAAGTTTCTCAGTACCTACTCAATTTTGGAAGCTTAAATTTGGAACAAAACAATTTTATAGCTACTCTAGAATGATGTGAAACAAATTAGTTCAGTGCTGTCACCCCTTCTACCACTCCCCATACAAAATTTCTTAACACCGCAAAAATTTCGATTTCATCTATACATAGTATCGTATGATTGGGCTTTACGCACAATCGTAGTCCTATTATGTTTTTTAGCTTAATGTTATTTTATTTGTTTTTTTTTTTTAAATAACACCAGCTACAATTATTCACATGTCCTTAACGCTTTTCAACACGTATATGATCTCGAATCACGGGTTTGATTTGATCACGAGCATGTCCCATAAAAATGGGAGTATCATGCTTTCATTCTTAATAATTTATGGTTCTGATTCCAGCAATATACAAACCATTTTCTTCAAAGAGCCATTAAAGTAAGCAGATTATATATATGTATATATATTCCACATATTGTATTACTAACTACACTCTCAAAAATTGCTTTTTATTGCTATTTTTACGCGGACGAAGTCGCGGGCGTTTGCTAGTTAGAATAATAAAGTAATTTAGAAGGTTTCATCTGTACGGTTGATATCACAGCTTTTAGAAAAAGGATTCATTATCAAACCAATCCTGTTTGGCACGATATAAAGAGGGCAAATTTAATTCAGGTTGAATTTGCCGAATCCGTTCAAAATTCGCCCGGTTCAAAGTGACCGTCCAATTAGAGCGATATAAATTGCCTATCTATGTTAAATGCTGAAAATCAATTTCCATTATTTAACGAAATTCTCGCAGCAATTCAGCCGTCAAATAGTTAGGCAAAACCGACATATGTCGATGTTCAAACCTAACTAAAATTAGCATAGCTACCCCATAATTCAATTGTCAATCGATAACTACCTATATTTTCCATCTCAGCTAGATAACTTATTCAGAGTGTGTTCTGTTGATAAGCACTCTATTACCATTCCAATCATCATAAGTCACAAAATCGTCGAACAGAGAGCGCATCACCTTGACCCGAAAAATTTATCATCATTCGTTCTCCGTTTGATTTGAAATTTTTTCCATTCGATCGGTTTTTCATTGAGGAAACACCTCACAAATCAATCAGTCACCTGGTGCGAAAAATAAAAGTCCATTACTCAATCAAATGGGTACGCTGGACCGTCTGTCATTCGTTAGAGATCCGTTTAAGGAAACATGAAGGATATTCAAGGTTACCCGGTCTGTTTTTCCTCGTCTATCCTAATACGGGGGCGGACAGGGTTTAGTCCTTGTACACTACACAGAACGATTATCTATTTCTACACTAGAAATATGGAATCAGGTTCTCAGTGAAGGTATACATATCCGTTGTCTACAAACGGAATCGATCCTATTATTACAGCTCCTAAATATGAGCAAAAACACGCGGGGAGTGATGTTCCACTGAGATGCAAAATCACTCAATCCTTAGGCTTCTCGGTTTTTACTGCCCAAAATGGTAGTTCTATGCTCCATAGCTGATTATCATTGCTCTGTTTTATGCACCCCAAGTCCCCACAGGATAAAGAGGATTCCTCATAGTCTGGATGATTCCTATGCACATAAATACACTATACCAAGGAACAACAACAATAACGAAATAGTGCAAACAAAAAAAGGCCCACACGAAAAGGATATACAAAATAACCGAACAGATGAGGCCCCAAGAGAGAGAGGAGGAAAATATTTTCTATGTTTATTTTGTTGGCCTCGGTTTTATGGCGGATTGCGCTTTTGTGTATTATTATTTGAATGAATTCTTAAAAAAGGGATAATCCTACCATGATGAGCACACCAAGATAAATATAGGACAGTATCAATCCTTTTAGGACACTTCCCACATTATTAGTACAAAATATTTCAACTCTGATTTGTCAGCATCGTGTATAATGGACAAGAGCAGAAGCAACAACAAAGCAGGACTAACAAAACAATCTCACCCATAACAAATATGGATTTGCTGTTAGGATATTACTGTTTTTCATCAGGACATCATTTTTATGCTTGATGTGGGTTTTATTGTTTCACCTGGATTAACTTGTATTAGCTGGCCGGCATACTTTTATGGGAGAGTGAATAAAAATATTGACATATAGAAGCGAATCCCTTTTCGTATTGACTTCTAATATGTACGCTATTTTGTTCTCTTTTACTTTATTACGGTCATAAATTTTGCGGAAACTTGTAATAAGACGTTATCGAATAAGTAAAATTGATTTTTTGTATCACAAATACGCAGTTCTTAGAAACCATTAAAATTGGTACAGCAAAATAAACAGTTTAGAAGAATTTAAGGGATTTGCGAAGATTTAATAAATCCCGAATAATGTGGTCAGAGTGGTTAATGCTGGTATAGGGTGCCAGGGGAAATCATTTCGTACGTGATATCGCTAAATACTGAGAAAAGCTTACTGAAATGCAATTTCAAAAGCTCTGCCGGCGACTCTATGCTACTCTCGCACGATGTAAAAAAATTAGTTCAATGCCTTCACCACTCCCCATACAAAACTTTTCAAGATCACAAAAATTTCTATTTCATCTAGAGTATCGCATGATTGGGTATTAAGCGCAGTCGTAGTCCTTTTGTTTGTTATTATTTGCAATTGAGGAAGGGTTGTTAGCCCTTCACACCACCCTCCATTTGTGAATTTTTCAATTTCGCAGATTGAGATAGCCCAAGCAGGGGCTGTGCAGGAATTATACGTCGACCGGGATTTAAAATCACAACCTTCGCATTGTAGACCAATACGCTACCTACTACGCTACACCAAGATGTGTTTTAAGGGGAGTACTTATGAGAGGAGGTATTTGGGCTTTTAGTCTCTTGCTACATTTACCATGGTAAAAATTTATGATAAACTAGCAAACGCCCGCGATTTCGTCCGCATAAAAATCGCATTAATAAGCAATTTTTGAGAATGTAGTTAGTAATACATTATATGGGATATATAATCCGCTTACTTTAATGGCTCTTTGAACACAATGTTTTGTATTTTGTTGGAGTCAGAACCATAAATTATTAAGAATGATAGCATGGTACTCGCATTTGAATGGGTGAGGCTCGTGATCAAATCAATCCCGCGATTTGAGATCATATACGTATTAAAGAGCATTAAGGACATGTGAATAATTATAGCTTGTGTTAATTAAAAAAAAGCCTAAATAAAATAACATTAAGCTTGAAAAGGTAACAGGACTACGATTGTGCGTAGAGCCCAATCATACGATATTAAAGATGAAATCGAAATTTTTGTGATTTTAAGAAATTTTGTATGGAGAGTGGCTGCAGTGAAGTAATTTGCTTAACATCATGCTAGAGTAGCTATAAAAATGTTTTGTATCACATTTAAGCTTCAAAAATTGAGTAGGTACTGAGAAACTTAGTGTATTGAATTTAATCTAATTGTGCAATTTGTATGGGAGGTGGTAGAAGGAAAGGAGGGTTTTTCGTGATATTTCAAGAAACAACTATAATCATCATGCAATTGATATATTTTAAATTTCAGGTCTGTATCATTCACGCTTTTCAAGAAAATCGAATTTTTGTAAAGTCGTGCAATTATGTCACATTGTACGGGAGGGACTCGAAGGGTAAAGCTACTCGGTTAATTTTCTCCCGATATTAATAATGATGCTAATTTAGGATAGAGTACAAAATTTGAGCTCGATGAAAGTTATATGTACTGAGAAAATTAGTTTACAATATTTCATGAACAAGTGCAGTTTGTATGGGAGGTAGTGGAAGGAGTGGGGGGTTTTAAGTGACTTTTTGAGAAGCGCCTATAATTAATTTGCAATTGACACATTTTAAATTTCAGATCAATAACATTTACAGTTTTCAAGAAAATCGAATTTAAGTACAGTCGTGGAATTGTGTTACATTGTATGGGAGGGGGTAGAATGAGTGACGCTAGTCGGTTAATTTTTTTCCGATATTATAATAATGAAAATTAAGGATTAAGAACAACATTTAAGCTCGATGAAAGTTATACGTACTGAGAAAATTAGTGTATAGTATTGCATGAAAAAATGCAGTTTGTATGGGAGGTGGTGGAAGGAGTAAGTGGTTTTAAGTGAATTTTTGAGAAACAACTATAATTGTTATGCAATTGATATGTTATAAATTTCAGATCTGCATCATTCACGCTTTTCAAGAAAATCGAATTTTTGTGAAGTCGTGGAGTTGTGTCATATTGTATGGGAGGGGGTAGAAGGAGTGAAGCTACTTGGTTAATTTTTTCCCAATATGAATAAAAATGCAAATTAAGGATAAAGTAAAACATTTGAGCTTGATGAAAGTTACACGTACTGAGAAAATTGGTGAATAGCATATTATGAAAATGTGCAGTTTGTATGGGAGGTGGTGGAAGGAGTAGGGGGATTCAAATAATTTGTATACTGTAGATCAAATTTCTGATAAAAAAAGTATGTTCTAAATTTCAAATGATTTGCTTTAATGGTTTTGAAGAAAATTTGATTATTATATATTTTTGAAAATCAGTAATTTTGTATGGGAGGGGGTGAAAGGCGTGGGGGTATTGAAATAAGACCACACGCAGATTACATCTCGATGCACATCTAATAAACTGTGAAAGATTACAATCTGTTTAGTCGTTTTTGCGTGAAAACCGGAAAGACAGACAGAGAAAATTTTTAAAAACGTTTGTTTATGCTTAGTTATTGCTAAAACAAAGCAATAAACTTATTTATAGCCATTTATAAACAAATAACAGACATACACTACAATTATATTTATATAAATACAGAGTACTGATGTTTTTCAATACAATCGAACAAAGCGAGGTGTGTCTTAGGGGTGCCTGCCCAATCATGCGAGTTTTACTCAAGACGTGGCCGAATATAAGCATTCAAGATGGTAGCTACCGTCATAAAACTGAAAAACCCAGAACTAAACGGGCTGCTGGTCATGTGGAACGAAAGAATATCCAAACGCACACTACCGACAAAATTCTTTGGACAAAGACAAATTGGAAAACGACGAAAGCGCTGAGAGAATTCCATTAATGCAAACAGTAAATTTATTGAGTTCCATGTATAGGCATAAACTAGCAACGATGAAGGAATTTGGGTGTATGTTTAATTTGTACAGTCTAGGTGAAAATCGAAGAAATTACAACCCCGTCCTTTTCTCTACTTTGTTCAATTGTAAAAATGTAATTATTCTTATTTATGGAACAGTTATAAATGACCATTGGTAATTAAGACAATTTTCATTCGAATTATAATATTGTAATTATAATGAAGCAGTTTTTCGTTCCTTCGGAAATTCGATAAAAACTTTGAATGTTATGATAGTCAAGCAGCCAGAAATTTTTTATTTGAAGTTTTATGCCCTTTTTGAAGATCCCATTCAATTTTATTAATTCTACAGTGGCACAGCTATCGGTACTTGCTCTCATGATCTTCAGGCTCCTCAATATTTTCATTATTTGTTATAGATGTTTGTTAGCCCTTCACATTCTCTAGCTACGAATTGTTCATTTTCGCAGATTGAGGTAGTGCAGATATAACCAAGAAGTGTTCTGGAATTAAGCGTTGAACAGAATTTGAACTCACGACTTTCACATTATAGATCAACACGCTACTCACTGAGCTACACCCCACCTTCGATTAGAATTGAACTAACACCGATATATAATAAACAACAAATTCTTTTCAAACGCCTTCATACACAAATCTAAAGCCTAAACACATGTGACAATCAAATCAATGTTGCTTTTTCCTTTTAGATACTTTGACAGTAGCTCTTATGTATTTCGAGCGCTCTCTGTTTCTATTTCGTGCAACAAAAAAGTAATGGCAGTATAGATCCTATATAGAGGCAGACTTGATCGAGGCTCAACCTCAACAGCTTTTATGTGCTGCAACAAAGAGGAGAGTTGCAGCACAAAAAAAACAAAAAAAAAATGTGGCCAAAGACAATTCAGGGCACACAAAACAAGAAACTAATTCTACACTGATATGAAAAATTAGTCCCACGGTTAGTATCGCCCGTTGCAGCTGATCCTATTTTTTAATACAATATATTGAAGAATGTAGTTTCAATATTCATACGTAAATTTGTTTTGATGAGGCAGTGCCTAACTCGCCTCATCTAATGAGCCGCCAATGCTCGAATGATTTAAACTATCGAAATGAATTTCTTTTTTATCTCATTTTGGGCACAAATAGAACCTTACGTTCGTGACCAAACCATATCCCTTCTGTACAAATATCACGTATTACTATTCTGAAGAATTTTTTTGGTGCATTAAACTCTCTTCCATTTCATCTATTGCATCGCATGATTGGGTATTACGCCCAATTAAAGATCTAATTTGTTAAGCACAAAATTTCAAACATACTTTTATGTAAAGTTTTATTGCATACAACTGTTGGGATTAAGCTCAATTAGTAAGTCTGTATAAGCGAACGTCGTTCAAACACAGGAAACTCTTTTCAAACGGTCTAAGGCAAAAAAAAAGTATTTAAATCGAGTTGGGTTGATTGCAAAAACACTCAATACTCGTCTGTATTACCCGCTCATAAGATACCGCCCTTTTCATAAATTTCAGTTTCTAATTAATTTTCAAGGATGCCGTTCTTCTAACAGATTGATTTCATGATTACTCACTTCTGATCCACAAATCGTTTTTATTTATATTTACCGTCAATACTACTGCTCTTCAACATAGCAGCGTGTCGAGAAGCAAATATTTACTTCTTTTTATTTTACTTTCATTTTTTTATTTTATTTTTTTGTATCTTTTATCAATTTTAACCATGACGGAAAAGCCAAATGGCTAAGAAATAAGGACGAGCTCGATTTTAATTCGAAAAAAGTCTGGAAACGGAGTGAAAAAATTCCCTTTGGACTTGTTGAAGTGTATAGTCAAGAAAAATCAATTCGAACAAGATTTCAAAAAATAAAAGGAGTTTGTTTTGGCCTATGTAGGAGAGAGGTTGGAGCTAGGTTAGAGCGGTGCGATGAGGAGGCCAATCGACAACGATGACGAGGACGACGACTAGAGAAACAAATAGAAAATAAATGGAAAAATAATAGAGCACCTCCTGCTCCTCGAAGCTTTATTTGTCAACTTTAAAACGATTGGAGAGCCAGGCTGTGCTGGGAGAAACATCTACATAGACCCACAATAGATAAGCGAAAATCGGGTTCTGGCCTGACGATGGGTCATTGAAAGTTGCAATTTTTGCTGATTATGTGCCAAAAAAAAATGAAAAAAATCTTTGATGATTTTCATCTGGAAAATTCCAATTCAAAGTTTATTCATCGCGAAATTTTCAGCGAGTTTTGATTGATGGCAGCAATAGCAGGCTTCAAAAATTTTCGTTCAAAGTAGGTCAAAGCGGCAGTGCTGCAATGTTTCATTACGGCAACTAAAAATGAATTTTAACCGGATTTTATTGAATATACTTTTAAAAGTTTATATTCATGAAAGTTGAAGTTATTTATAGTCGTGCAGCCATAATTAATGAGCTTTTATTTTATTTTTTATTGAGTTGAAAGGCAACCGTTTACATGTTTTAATGATATAAACAAAGGGGTGTATACTTCAATTTGCGAACCTTAATTTATAGGACAAAGCGAAGTGAACCAAACTGAAGCACTTTGACAAACTCCTCCCTATATGCAAAATTGGTCGAAATTATGATATATAAATTTACAATTATCCTAGCTGGGGTGTAGCTTAGTGTGTAGCATGTTAATCTACAATGCGAAATTCTGGAGCTCCACTTCAACCTGCGAAAATGAAAATTCGTGAATAGAGTGCTGTATGAAGGGCTAATTACTCTTCCACAATAAATAAAAAATGCTTCAAATCCGCACAACTCGTAGCATATGCCGACGAGATAGATATCCTTGCAAGATCTCTGAAGAGTGCTAAGGAGGTATTTGTAAACCTTAACTCCGTAGCAAGGGAAGTTGGACTACGTATTAATGAAAACAAAACAAATAAACTGCCAACAAGTCGGGCGAAACCTTATTATTCTTGGGAAAAGTTGCGGATGAGTGGAAAGTCAATATCCAGGTTAGAGTAGTTAGACTATGTGAAAGTGACTTCTTGGGCAGGCCTGTTGTCAGTATAACAATATTTCATTCGTTTCTGCAAGTTTGGGTTTTATGAGGGTGGGTGGATGTTAATAGCTTTTTAATTGATTGCATGAATCACGTCCAATATTCTCTGTATAGAATGTGTTTCATAGACGAAGTTTCATAGAATTTTCATAAAATTCGCTGCATTCTACATTCACGAAACCGAACATTTGCATGGTAGGGGGTAGAGCGGGTAAGGGAATCATAAGACTTGTGATGCAGTTTAATTTCATTTCTCTTGTAAGGTACTTGAACAAAATTCCAAGTTCATAGCTTTTAATTTGTTAGTTATTAGTTGATTTATTCGATTTCATACTTTTGTATCGGAGGGAGTAGAAGAGCATGTGCAATTTCAAGACTTTTGACGCAATTTTGTTTCAACTATTTTTAAAAGCTTTTGTGCAAAATTTCAAATTGATAGCTTTTAATAGTTAGGTGATAATTGATTTCTTAATAATGGTCAAAATCATACTTTTGTATGGGGGGAAGGGTAGAAGAACAGGCGTGATTTCAAAACTTTTGACGCTATTTTTTAAAGTTTTTGTGCAAAATTTCAAATTGATAGCTTTTAACTGTTAGGTGATAATTGATTTCTTGAAAATGGTCGAAAAAAGAATTTTGTGTAGAAGTTTTAACGATTTTCGACCAGTTAGTATTTTTTATATTTAGGAATTTTTTTTAAATGCTTTTCCCAAATTTTCAAGTTTCTACCTTAAAATTTCACTCAAAAATTTTCTGTTTATGTATTTTTTTCAATGCACATGAAACACCTTGTGCACGTTAGACCGGGGTGGGGTCGGTTTATAGCAATTATGCCACAAGTTATTGCTATTTTTCTATGTATATCAAATAGATGTATTCATATGCAAAATTTAAACTTTGTAACTTTCACCACAGCCCTAAAAAAACACTAAAAATTTTCGACATTTTTGGTTACCACCTCCCTTCCCTTACACCTCCCAACTTAAATTTTTTACCAAAATTAGCGACTATATAGCTCTACAATCTGACAAATTTTCGATTTGATATTTGTTATTAATTTTAAGATGTCACTATTTGTAATTTTGAAAATTTTGCTATTTTTGAAATGCTCCCCATTTCCCCTCACTACTATTATTTCAACATGTTATATTTTTTTCGTATTTTCTTAGTATAGCCTAATATATGTTCCAAGTTTCAATTAAATAGCTTAAGAGATAGTTGAGATATTAATTTTTAAGTGTTTTTCTGTGCACCCCCCCTGACCCTCCCCCTTACAATAATTAGCCAGTCTCTAAGCTGATTCCAGTGAAGCTATATGCCACCTTAATGGTCTCAAAATATGAATTTTTTACAATAAGTAATTTCGAAGATATAATCATTTGAAAAACAAATTCGGCGGACAATTTGTTTTTAGCCCCCCCCTTTTTGGACGACAATGGATAAAAAAATTAAATTATTTTTAGAGTTTGTCTAACAACCCTCTCTATATCTCTACCGATTTTCAACTTCCTATCTGCATTCGTGGTGGAGATATTAGCAAGTGTAGTTTTTGACTCTTTCCCTCCCCCGCCTCCCCCTTTCACCGGACACCCTCCAAAAAGAAAATAGAGCTCACTTACCCATTCAACAATCCTCCCAAAAACGAACATTCTCGGAGATATGAGTCCATATGTAGCGCGGACGGCGTACGGCGGGACGGATTTATTTTTTTGCATTTTTAGGCCAATTTAGTCATGAAACGCGAAAAAACAAAATTTCGGGGTAGCAAATTTTTTTTTTTTCTGTGTCTATCACAATACTTTATTATTAGAATAATAATAATAAAATTATGACTCGAACTGGGAAAAAAACGCCAATCAGACACAATATTACGGTAGGAGACTATAGCCTAGAAAACGAAGACAGCTTTATAGGGGCGAACCTATTGAAGGATGGAAGCGAACAAGACCTATTATTCGGTTCTTCCAATAATTAACAACAAGAACGTACCCAGGAAAACAAAACTAGAGCTATATAAGACCTGTGGTATGCTATGGCAGCGAACCATGGACTTTAACTGATGCGTCCGATAAACTACTTAAGGCCCCGTGTATACCAAAACGACGATTTCGTTCAAAAATGGGTATTTTCTTAAGGCCATTCCTGACAAACCACGAAACATAATGAAAATTTATTTTTATCATGTCAATCTTTAATAAGTGTACTAGGATCGACATTGAACAAATTTTTAAAATTATATTTAGGGAAAAAGTTATCAGCACAACTCCGGGTGTGGCTTTTGAAAAACGCGAGAACTACACTTTTGGTACGGAGTTTTCACCTATAATTCAGGCGATAAATATATATATATATTTTGCAATAAAAATAGAAAAAGTTCGCGACGACGTAATGGTGAGGCCACATTTTTGATTTTTTAAGTTTTGTTAGCAAAAAGTAGAGTTAAAAAAGTGCATTTTTTGTTGATTTTATTGTTCGAATTTATGTATTAAAACTAATGGCTATGAATTTTTTTTATAAATGATATCAAAGAATAAAATGTTGTAAAGCTCGGGATGTTAGCCCTTCGCACAACGCTCTATGTACCACGCAAGTAGTGTGCTGAAATCGTACGTCGACCAGAATTTGAACCCCAAACTTCGCATTGCAGACCAACATGCTGCCCACTAGACTACACCTTAAGCTGGTCGCAAGGAGTTTCACGTGTTTTGGGAAAAACAGATAAACGCTAAATTGTTGGTTGAAGCATTAAACGAAATCTTTATCAAGCATTATCTTTTTCGCTGCCCGCAAATATCGAACACTTGTATTCTTTGTTTAGGCCCTACACTCTTCTCAGAACTAGACAACCTAAGGGGCGTCAAACACTTCAGCTTGTTTCTTTTCATAAACCGCACCAAGTAGCTAGCACAAAAGGATTAACATCCATCTCATAATCAAAAGCGGAGTACAATGGACCCAGTGCAATGCAATTCTTTAAGACCCACTCCCACAACGTACACATAACCCTATGCTAAGATCTTGTAAATTTGACGAATTCATTTAACAAATAAGATATTAACTGGTCAAATACCGTCAAAACTTCCACCCCCTACCGCACAAAAGGATTAAATTGGCCATTCCTAATAAAACAATTATCACCAACACATTAAAAGCTGTTAACTTGAAAATTTGTACAAACACTTACAAAACTACTTAAAAGAACGTTGTATCAAAAGTTTTGCAATTCTTCTCCTTATTCTAATGCCTTCCATACGAAAGTGAAACTCCAACCAATTGCAAGAAATCAACTAAAAACTAACAAAGTGTTAAATAATTAACACTTACCATGCGCTGCAACTCCCATTCCCTTAGTCTTATTTATCTGGTACCACCCTAATATAATTCCCACCGACCAAGTTGAGGATGGGTGAGAATTATATTAGGGTGTCCGTCCGACTGCGAGTTCTCTAGCTTCAGAATGCAATGAGCCAAGTTCAAATTTTCTACACGTCACTGTTGAAGAAAAAGTAAGATCACGCACGGGCCAAATCGCCACACTACTTCTACCCATACAAAATAACTCATTTTCAATAATTTACAATAATCAAGTTTTCTTGGAAACTATAGGAGCTAATATTTTGAAATTTGAAATCTTTTATTATAACTGTAATCTATGGTATAGCAAATTTTGGAATCCTCCCACTCCTTCCACCAACACCCATACAAACTGCACTTTGAAACCTATAAACCAATTTGTTCAGTACATATAACATTTATCGAGTTCAAATTTTGTACTAAATAATTAATAAATTTTAATTCTAAAATTCGAAAAAATTAGCTGATTCGTTTCATTCCATCTACCCCCTCCCATACAATTTGACACATTTTAACAACTTTACCAAAAATCAATTTTCCTGAAAGTATAAATGTTACTTTCAGACCAGACAGAAGTCAATTGCATAATGTAAGTAATTATTACTGAAAAGAACAGTAAAAACCATCTTCTCCTTCAACCACCTCCCATACGAACTGCATAATTTCAATAAATCAAATACTTATATTAATTTTCTCAGTATCTATTTATTTTTTTAAGCTTAAATTTTGCATAAAACATTTTTGTAGCTACTCTATTGTGATGTAACTAGTGCAATGCTGTCACCCCTTCTACCACTCCCCATACAAAGTTTTTGAAGATTATAAAAATTTCTATTTCATGATTAGGTGTTTCGCGTAATCGTAGTCCTGTTATTTTTATACTCTAGATGAAATCTGAGAGTATTATAAGTTTGCTCTAAAGTTTGTAACGCCAAGAAATAAGGCTCGGAGAAAAAAATTATGAATACAGAAATTAATATTATCACTCAAAAATCTCAAAACCGGATGTCCGTCCGTCCGTCCGTCCGTCCGTTCGCTCCCTAGCTTGAGAACACGTTGAGCTAGAAAGCTCAAATTTCGTACACATCGTTTTTGACAAAAAAGTAAGGTCAAGTTCGTTAAAGGGCCAAATCGCTCCACCCCTTCTACCCCGTCCCATACAAAATGACACAAATGCGCAATTTGACAATAAACGGATTTGCTCGAAAAGTATAAGAGCTATTGGCCTGAAATTTGGAATATATTACTTTTATGATAATATAAATCTACCGTATATTAAATTATGCGTGTCATCCCTCTCCTTCTACCCCCTCCCATACAAACTGTACTTGTCATGAATTACTCTAAGCCAATTTACTCAGTGCGTATAAAATTTAGCAAGCTGAAATTCTGCACTTAATATTTATTTAAAATTGTTAGTAAGGGTAAAAAAAATTAGACGATTAGCTCCTCCCCTTCTACCCCCTCCCATACAAAATGACACAATTTCCCAATTCGGTTATAAATGGATTTGCTCGAAAAGTATGAAAGCTATTAGTCTGAATTTCGGGATATATTACTTTCATAATGATTTCAATATGCAGTATAAAAATTATTTGCGTCCTCCCTCTCCTTCCAACCCCTCCCATACAAACTACACTTTTTCATGAAATGCTCTAAGCCGATTTTCTCAGAACATATAATATTTATCGACCTCACATTTTGTAATAAATACTTATTTAGCATTATCACTAAGATCAGAGAAAATTATTTGATTAGCTTTACTGCTTCTACCCCCTCCCATACAATATGACACAGTTTCACAACTTCACAAAAAATCTATTTTCTTCAAAAGTATGAATTTTACTAGTCTTAAATTTAAGAGATGTCAATTTTATAATATTCTTAGTTATTTCTGAAAAAATCAATAAAATCCCCCCACTCTTTCTACCACCTCCCATACAAACTGCACATTTCAACTAAATCTAACACACTAATTTTCTCAGCTCCTATTCAATTTTTGGAGTAAGCATTTTGTATAAAACATTTTTTATAGCTACTTTAGCATGATGGGGAAAAAATTAGTTCAATGCTATCACCCCTTCTAACACTCCCCATACAAAATTTCTTGGGATCAAAAAAATCTATTTCATCTAGAGTAACGTAAGATTGCGCTTTACGCGCAATCGTAGTCCTATTATGTTTTTTTTCTAATTTCATTTTATCTTATGAAAAATGATGTAGAGTCGAAATAAATCCCAATCTAATCAGTTCATGGTGTGATAATTAAATAATCTACCCGTCATATTTTTATTTTTCATGAAATGCAATGCAACAAAAGCGTATTACTCAACAATACCACTTGACTGCATAGCTTGTCATTCGATTTCGGACTAATGTAAAGAAAGATCGTAAGTTGGTTTGCATTATTCGTAATGCGAAAAGCAGAAAGGTAATGAAACAAAAGGACATCCTAGAAGTATTACCATATTGCAACAATATGACCGAAACAGTAAGCATAGTTTTACTACATAAGCTGCTTGATGTGCAACCGCATTAAAATTGGTTCAAAAGGTATTGAATTACATACAAACAGAGAAATAGATAAAAAAAAACAATGGCTAACGAGAATTCATTATCAATAAATTTTTTTAAAACCTCCTCATTGTACAGAGTTTTTGCCCCGAACGATCTAATTATTAGTATAAAACACTGCTCGATTACTTCTTCATCATTTTCATGTTGCTTAAAAATTCAAGAGAAAAAAACTACGGTACACACTTTAAAATTAATTTAGTTAACCCCTCATTACTGATGAGCATATTAATATTTATACTCTAGATGAAATCTGAAGGTCATGTGCTTGGATCTGTTGGACCTTGGTTCAATTGCTGTTTTGACAAATTTAACAACGTTTAGAATAAAAGGTTTTCGCTAATTTTTTGCTCTTTGTTTTTAATAAATTCACAATATATGTCAGCCTTTCAAAGTAGCCCATACTTCGCACAGCAAAAAGACATAGTTTTTCGGCGTCCAAAGTAATTTTTTTTATTGTTTTTTAAATAATTTACGAAGCCTTGGGCTTTTTTTCTCGGTAGTTTGTGCTCCGTCTTGCCTGTTTGTCCTGTTTTTAATCCTTGTATTATAAAATGTTACAATGAAATAATTTACAGTTCTAGATACCTTCATTGTACCTTGGCTCAATTTATTACTTGTACTTTGGTCCGTAACATATTAACAGAATCCAAGGACTGAGGATTCAAGGTAGTGCAAACCATCCATTTGAAGGCTTACAGCCGAAGACCCAATTTGGCTTTAGTGACATTGAAAAGAATTCTTTATCATCATTTTAGTTTAATCCAACAAAAACCATTTTAATTTTTTTTTTTTTTCAAATTTGTCGAATACTAATTTTGTAATGAATAATTGGTATTTTTATGTTATTTGTGTTCATAAATATTTCTATATTCGTAATAAAAATTATTTTTTATGAAAAATAAATATTGTGTTTTATAAAGTTTTTTTTATAAAGATCCAAGGTCCAACAACCACGTTGAATCAAGGTACAAGGACTGTTTTGACTTTCATTCGTAACATTTATTTTTTTTTTATTTATTTAAATTACAGCTTTAACACAGATACATAGTCCAAATAACGTAAAGCAACGAATAAAGCATAACAGGGCTACGAAAATCTAAATGAAAAAAACAACATTTTTTAAGCTTCAAAAATTTTATAGGTACTGAGAAAATTACTGTAATGGATTTAGTGAACTTGTGTAGTCTATGTGGAAGGAGGTAGAAGGCGTGCGGAGTTCTTAATGACTTTTTAACGAAATATCCACAAACATCAATTAATTGACATGTTTCAAATTGCAGATCATTAGCATTCATACTTTTCAAGAAAACTGATTTTTTGTAAAGTTATAAAATTGTATCATATTGTATGGGCGGGGGTAGCAGAAGTGAAGATAATCGTCGAATTTTTTTCGGACTTACTAATATTCCAAACAATAATTTAGTGCACAATTTATAGGTACCATATAAATTGGTTTGTAGCATTTCACGAAAAAGTTCAGTTTGTATTAGGGGTGGTAGAAGGAGCGGGGAATTCGAATAATTTATATACCCTAGATTAAATTCGCCATAAAATTAATATATTTCAAATTTCAGATCAACTTTTTTTACACTTTTCGAGAAAATGCGTTTAAGATCGAATTCCGAAGTTCTGTCATTTTGTATGGGAGGGGGTGGAAGGAGTGATTTGGACCATTCACGAACTTATCCTTACTTATTTGTCAAAAACGACGTGTACAAAATTTGAACTTTCCAGATCAACGGATTTTCGAGCTAGAAAGGAGAGATCCTGTTTTGAGATTTTCGAGTGATATTATGAACTTGTGTATCATTAATTTTTTCAGCATTATTTCTTAGCATTACAATCCTTGTGCCAAACTTATAATAGTCTCAGATTTCATGTAGAGTATAACAAGAGAACAAATTAATTATGATAAGTTCAGTAAGAGTTTAATTTTATGTAAAAATCAATTATATGGCGCAATTAAAGTGCCAAGCTGCAGGAGGTCATATGTTCTTTGAAATTTAAGAATGGGCAAATGAAAATAAACGTTATTTAACGTACGTGGGGAATTGAAAATATTACGATATCTTGTATCAGTGGAAAACCGGAATGATCTACATAAAATCTATATATCTATATAATAATGAAAATCTGTGCGTATATTTGAAGTCACGTGAAGTAGGTGACTAAGTTTTGTCAATATAATTTCTTCTGTATCGGTAGTTCAGTGGGAAAAACTGCCCTGCCAAGCGGGTGGCCCCGAGTTTAATTCCCCGCCTATATTCAATACATTTAACAATTTACTTTCACTCCATGTCGCTACAAGTTGAGTCTAAACACAAGAAGACTTGAAATTATTTATAAGCAAGAAGGTCTATAACTATTTTAAAACAAAGCAAATGAGAAATTCATCACAAAGAATGTCGTGTATAAAGAAGCCCAAACATAAAACATTGACTTTTTTCATTACATTAAAAAACAATAAGGTGGGCCTTATAAAATGTTCTTTCTTTTCGTACAAAATACGCTTGCGAAGCACGGCTGAATGTATTTGTAGTTCAATAAGTAAAAGTCTAGTAAGAAAACATTAATAATAGCGAGATTAAAATAGCATGTATTAATATTTTGCAAGTCATAGTGCATTAAGTGAAATGCGGTCCATGGTACATGACCTTCTCCTATTGTGTTTGCCTCACCGTTTGTAACGCTAAGAAATAATGCTCGCACAGAGTCACCAAGAGTATAGAAATACATGTTGACGCTCAAAAGCCTCAATTCCGAGTGATCGTATGTCAGTCTGTTCGTCTGTCTACAACATAAGGCGCTTTGAGCGAAAGTTATTTAATGTAAAAGGGGGATCCTCCGAAAACAGATACTTGCTGTCGCGGCTAAGAAAACACCGAATTTTTGACAATGTGCGGCTATATCTCGCTTATCTGCATAATAAATCTGACACGACCTGCGTAAATGGCAAAACAAGGACTAGTACTATTCTATCTATTCAACAAGAAGGACTTCCAACTGACATTAAGAGCTTACGACAAATTTACATACGCTTTCATGAGCAATTTAATATTTCTCCTGAGCAGGTTCAAAAAGATCTCGAAGCTTTTGGCTCGCATGTTTCTTCAAGGCATATCTCCGATCTTCAAAGAAGTCGTGAAGATCATAACAGATTTTTTCGTACCTAAAGGTCTTGCTTATTTGAATGTTGATACGGCTCCGGACCCTTCTATGATTATTGACTTACTTCATGACCTACATCTTAATTTTGTCAGGAATTTGTGTAATCTTAAGCAAGTAAGAACTAACCCCGATCTTTTTAACAATGTCAAAGAATTAAATTTTTATTTCCACAATATGTTAGGAATGAGAGGTTCTCTGCCTCAATTTCGTAATGATTTGGCTAACTGTCCCTATGACATGATTAAATAAACTTGGCTTCTAGAATCTCATTTAGATGCAGAAATCATCCCTTCTGGATGGTCTATATTTCGGAAAGATAAATTTAAACCGACGCACTTGGTTGATCAGCGAGGAGGTGGTGTCTTCATTGCTGTAAAAAATAGACTCTCTAGCTATCCCATAGCTGTTCAGTTGCCCGTTAATGCATTTTTTGAGATTTGCACATGTAGAATCCAAATGGTGGATAGAAATCTATCTACATAATAGTCTGTTTCTACATTCCACCTGATTCTACTGAGCAGAGATCAGCATACTATCTTGCGGATCCATCACACTGATTCATTCATCTATCCTTCCAGGTGATGAATTCTTATTGTATGGCGACGCAAATCTCAGTGGTGTTAAATGGGAGGCCAGTGAAATTTTCAATTCCGTTTTTGACCCACTTAACACAAATGAGCATCAAATTTCATTTTTATCTGAAATTCACTCACTTGGTTTGTTCCAAATTTGTGATAAAACTAATAAATTCGGTAATGTATTGGATCTTGTGTCACCAGTGTTACTTCAAATTTTTCATAAAAAGAAGTAACCTCTACTTTGACTAAAAAGACGAGTGTTTCCACATACTATACTTTGCTTAAATTATTTCTCTTCTATACACGATATTCGTATTGACTCTAACAAGATCATAACCTATGATTTTACCACCGCCGACTATGAAATGATAAATCTCGAAATTTCTAATTTAAAATCTTCAGTCAATAATAGTGTTGATGTGAATGAAAGTGCTGAAAATCTCGTTGCCTCTTTAACAGTTGTAATAGATAAGCACACCCCTAAACGTATTACTAAATTGTCTTGTCCCGCGCATATGGATTAAAGTCTTAGAATATTATGTAAAAAACGTAACAAATCCTACAGGAAATAGGCTAAATCTAAATCAGTCGAGGATCATACTGCATTTCTGCATCTGCGCGAACAATTCGATGATAGTGAAAAGGAAGCCATAAAACTTTATAACCTGAAAATAGTAAACAGCTTGATTGATCGCCCTAAAATGTTTTGGCAACACATTAATGACAAACGCGGTACAAGTGGTTATCCGGCTTCTATGAAATTTGGAGATCGCTCTTCTTCTGATCCTGAAGAAATTGCGAACTTTTTCGCTAACCACTTTTACTCCAAACTTACCAAACCTTTCGAGTTTGATCCTGGTAAGTTTTCTCACATACCTTTTCAGGATTCGAAATTAACCAACGTGATCCTGACTATTGACCAAGTAACTTCTGCATTGCTTGATATAAATATTAATAAAGGTGCTGGACCTGATCTCATTCCCCCAATTTTCCTGAATAAAACCGCCACCACTTTACTTCGATTATTGCTTCCTTTGTTTAATGCGTTGCTTCAGCAATCTATTTTTCCTATATGTTTCAAATTGGCGCATATAACACCTATTTTTAAGTCTGGAGATAGATCTGACATTCGTAATTACAGAGGAATAATCATTTTATCATTTATTGGCAAGATTTTCGAAAAACTGGTTGCGGGAGTACTAATAGAAACCGTAAGTCCTTTTATTCATCCTTGCCAACATGGCTTCCTAAAGGGTAAGTCAACTGTTTCCAATCTTTTGGAATATTCTACATTCATTAGGCAAAAAATTGGTAAAAGTAAACAGGTAGATTCTGTGTATACAGATTTTTCTAGCGCCTTTGATGTATTGGACCAAGGTCTGCTTCTATTCAAGTTAGAGCGTTATGGAATTAGCGGTATTTTCTTGGAGTGGTTGAAGTCTTACTTGGCGGATCGTACACAAAAAGTTAGATTTTCATCGCATCTATCCAAATTGACTACAGTCTCCTCTGGCGTTCCCCAAGGTAGCATATTGGGGCACCTTTTATTTATAATTTTTATTAATGACGTGCCATTACTTTTAAACGAATGCAACTTATCCTTTTATGCTGATGATTTAAAAATCTTCAGAACCATTGAATCAAATCGAGATTGCATTATATTGCAAAGCAATATTAATATTTTATCAGAATGGTGTTTAAATAACGCTATGAAATTGAATGTTAAGAAATGTGCAGTTATATCCTTTTCCAGAAAAAAGTCTGGCACTTTTCAATTTGTCTATAATATTAGCAATGAAAATTTAAAACGTGTTTCTCAAATCAAAGATCTTGGAGTAATATTCGACGCTAAGTTGTCTTTTAAATCCCATATAGATAAAATTTCAAACAGTGGTATGGCTATGCTAAGTTTCATAAAGAGGAGAGTCAAGGAACTTGATGACCCACAACTGTGCAAGATTCTTTTCTGCGCGCTGTTGTTGCCTCTGCTCGAATATGCAAGTGTTGTTTGGTCACCTATTGAAAGAGTACAAGTTCAATTTCTACTGTTTGCTTTACAAAGTCTTCAGTTTAGTAGCTACCGGTTGCCCTCTTACAAATGTCGGCTACTTCTGCTCAATATGACTACTCTCGAGAGAAGAAGAGAGCTTGCTTCTACTACCCTTGCTTTCGATTTGATTAAGTCTAACATGATTTCGAGCGAGCTCCTTTCCCGCTTTATATTTGTTGGCCACAGGTTTCATTTTCGAGACAACAGGATCTTGAAAAGTGAAACTCACCATACCGATTTTTTGATGAATGATCCTATTGCTTCCGCCATAAAAAACTTCAATTTGCATTCAGACTGCTTTAATAGTTCTGAAAGCAGAAATACCTACAAAGATAAAATAATGACTAAATTTAAGACATTATTTGAAAATAATATTTAAGTCTTAGCTTTAATGCAGTCTTTTTTGGTTTTAATTGTTTATGTTTGTTGTAAGTAATGGTTAAAACTTTTTTTTCATAAGCTTAGTATTAAGATTGTTTTTAATTAGATTTTTTGTAAAATAGACTTAACTTGTCTACCTATATTAAATAAATAAATAAAATAATTCTTAGAAATAAAGAAACTTCTAGTTTGAACCGGTTACATCCCACCACTACTTCTAACCCCTCCCACACAAATTTCATGAAATTTCAAAATTTTAAGAAATTGCCTTTTTTCCGAAACTCTTAAAGCTATCAACTAGAAAATTAGGTCAAAGCGTAATGAAGAGAATATCATTAAAGTCAAAAAATTTTGATCATATCCCATCACTCGATCTACCCCCTTCCATATAAATGCACAATTTTTAGAAATACATTTCAACGATTTTTCTAGAAACTAGCAGAGTTCAAAAGACGAATTCTTACCAGAAATATTTATATTATAAAAGAAATAAATTTCAAAAAATTAAATTTATTAAATAATTATAATACAAATTCCGTGAAATTTCGAAGTTTCAATTAAATTATTTTTCTTGGGAACTGTCAAAGCTATCGACTTGCAATTTTGAAAAAAGTATAATAATGCAGGTATCATAAAAATGCTTTACTGACTGCAGTAAAAGCAAACAAATCAACTTCGCTGCACCCCTTCTACCCTCTTCCGTACAATTTCCTATATTAAAAATGCAAGAAAAGCATTTCTCCTTTGAACATATGAGAGCTATAAATTTTAAAATTGGAATTGGTGAAATGGATGTTGATAAGCAGTTCGAAGATCATATAAAACCTTCCACTTTCTCTGCCTCCTCCCACACAAATGACCCAATTGCAGTAAAACAATGTCCAATTACCTTGAAAATTATGAAAGCTACGAACATTAAATTCTGCATGAGACATTTACGTTCGGTGTCATGTACAAAAATTACAAACCTCCCCCGCCCCCCTCTACTTCTACCACCTCCCATACGAAAGTCACTATTACCAATTCAAATGAATTTGAGATGACAAATTTTCCGGTACATTAAACTCTGCCATTTCATCTGCAGTATCGCGTATTAAATCTGCTAAGTTTTCATTTTATTTTAATTTTAGAAATTCATCAATCAATTTATGAAAAATTCTCTAATAAGTTGATCTTACCTGGAAACGATAGTAGAAATCCAATTCCGAGTGCAATCCAGGATGCAGTCGGCGGTAAAGCCGGAAAATAATTCATCATTACCATCAGTCGATGCATTTTCCTCGGGATAAATTGCTTTTAATTCGCACTAATTTTTTTTTCGCAGATAATAATGATATCGTCGAAACCTTCAAATTTTCGGTTAAAGTTTTTAACTACATATAAGAGATATATTTTTTATTTCTTTAAAACTTTCTATTTCGTAAATATTTTTGTTCCGAATGAGCGGGAACAAAATGACGTTGAGCGAAGAGAAATAAACGCACGTGCTGTGTACAGAAGAATGAACACTACGCGCAGAAAATTGGAAAATTGCTGTTTTCCCTTAGAAGTTGTTTTGATTTGACGACATTGTTGTTATTGATGTTGCATTCGCTTTGTCTATCGGTTATGGTGGTGCAATTTTCAAATAACATTTGCAATGCGATTCGTATTCGCTGACAAGTTGTTGATTAGAAAATGCACTCAATCCGATTTTTTGTGAAAGTTTCTTCTTGCAATTCATTTTAAGTGGCTAAGACTACAGTTTTTCAGTAATGTCATAATTCGTGAAGATTTGAATCAATGCTGTTTTTAAGATCGAGAACCGATGGATTTTAAGAACAATTCGGTTTTAACTAAGCATTGTAGCTGTTTCGAAGCGGGAAAAGTACTCGCTTTTCGGCACTTTTCATTATGTCGGAGATTCACTGAGCTCCGTCCTGTTTTATATATATTTATATATTTTAATATCTGTTTTTAATTCTATTAATCGCGCTAGATTGGAATTAATCGCACGTTTACTTATTCACTTCACAAAATTCGCAACGAAGATAAATAAAGAACGATTTTGATTTTTCTTAACTCAATCGAAGTTACAAAAAACGCTTAAAGGCTTAAATCGGCTTATATTCAATTTATGTACATTTTTTCTGTCCTTTTGTTCAATTTCTTGCAATATATTCATGGAAATTGCGGTCAAGATTGTTGAGTGTGTTCCGAAGCATTCAGAACGATTGGCAGTCGGCCCCTTTTCCACTCTCCGAAAAACGATAAATATTGTATTATTCAGAGTGCTAGAAACAAAACATAACAATTTAACTCGCACTTGAAATTTATTCAGCGAAGAGAAAAGCCACGATATATCGGTTTCTTCTCAAATTGATTTTTTATGACAGTCCCATATTAAAGTTAACTTTATTACCGACCCATGCGAAAGACGCAGACAACGCAAAGAACGAAAAGAAAACCATAGAAAAATCATAAAGAAAAACGCAAGAAAATTCCGAAGCACTTGTTTTAAAAATTTTTAAAAACTATCATAGTCGGAAAAATCTATTTCCTATTTTATTTTAGAAAGAAAAACCGAAGTCATTATTCTTCAAATTAACTAAAAAAAAAACTTAAAACAGTTTCTAATAAATTTCTAATAACAACAAATAACAAATGTTTGATGTTCAGATTAAAAAATATTCGAGAGAAAATATGGCCCGACACGAACTAGCCACCGAACTGAACTGAAAGTTATCCGCTGTTCGACTTTAAGGAAAGGAAAAATGAAACTGCTTTTCGACTGCATGGTGGTGAACTACACCCCCAAATCATCCCCCGGCCAGGCCACTATCAGGCCTAGAGACAAAAGTTTTGCCGAGAACGTGGGTAAAAATCTTGTTATTTCCCGGTCAGAAGAGAATCGGGGTGCATTCGGTTCTCTTCATTCTTTTCTGGAAAGTTAAGAGATTGAAGAAAATTCAATACGGAAGAGTGGGAAAAACGAAAAGATTCGCAAGTATGATTTTTCGTTATCAACAATACTATACAGGAATTTATGACCGTTATTGTTGAAAGAAAGGACCTTGATGGTTTCTGCGGTCCGAAGAGAAACGAACAGCGAGAATGAGCATAAGAGAAAGAAATAATTGTGTGCTGGAGAGGGGGGAGAAAAACAACATAGAACAATTCTTTTGCAAGGATGATAGCTGAGATAAGGATATTCGAATAGAAGTTGTTGCATTAAATAGTAAAGCAGTGGGAGCCTTTATTAAGAACTATGCACTAGTTCATAGGCGTACGCATAATTTTAATCTATACTATATAATTGTAGAAAAATGATATAAAGAAATTATAGTTCTACGGAAATCGACATGGCAAGTTTAATAGGAAGTACCAGGACACTGACAGCCCCACATTGAAATGAGTTCCATTTCTTGAACCTTCCATGTTTAATTTACATGAGGGGTTTCCTTTATAAAAACTAAAATTTATAAAATGACTAAAGATGTTAATTCTATTTCTAATTGCTATGTTGATGTTTGCTTCCAATGTGGAGCCTACCAAAGCTAAACACGCAGTAAGCGTGTTCTATTATGTCATGAAATTATCATATCTATCTATATAAATATAATTGTAGTGTCTGTCTGTTATTTGCTTATAAATGGCTATAAATAAGTTTTTTGCTTCATTTTAGCAATAACTAAGCAGAATCAAAAGTTTTTCAAAAATTTCTCTGTCTGTCTGTCTGTCTGTCTGTCTTTCCGGCTTTCACGCAAAAACGGCTGCACCGATTGCAATGAAACTTTCACAGATTATTAGGTCTGCTTTGGGGAGTAATCTGCTTTAGGTTTTATTTTTCTCCCCTCACGCCTTCTACCCCCTCCCATACAAAGTGACTCATTTTCAAAAACTTATAATAATCAAATTTTCATGGAAACTTTGAAAGCTATTAATTTGAAATTTAAAGTATATTATTTCTATTATAAATGCAATCTTCAAGTATATAAATAGTTTGAATCCCCCAACTCCTTCCACCACCTCCTATACAAACTAAACTTTTTCATGAAATACTATATTCCAATTTTCTCAGTACGTATAACTTTCATCGAGCAAAGATTTTGTATTAAATCGTTAATTGGCATTGGTTTTAATGTCAGGAAAAACCTAACCAATTACCTTTACTCCTTCTACCCCCTCCCATACAATTATTTATCCGGCATAATGTACTACTAACTACATATATTCTCAAAAAATGTTATTATTGCAATTGCTAAGCGGACAAAGTCGCGGGCGATCGCTAGTCAATAATAAAATACAGTAGAACGCCGATTATCCGAATCAATCGGATAATCGAAAATTCGGATAATCGGACATAGACTGGTAATAAAGAAAAACGAACTGTCACACATAGAATAAACTTTATTAAGTTTAACAAACACAGTTCTACAATATCTTGTCACTTGAACATCTCGATCAGAGTAAGTTGCCTCGACTTTGGAGCTCGTTTCCGTGCGGCAAGGTCACGCAGGCGCCGGACGGCAAGAAATTGTACATCGTCGCATTCGGGTTGCCGTTCCATCCACTTGAGGGCGTTATCGAAACACATAAACGCCTCGCTGTGAAATGGTACACTTTGGTCTTGTGCCTCTTCCCCTTCGGTCTCATTGTCGTCCTCTTCATTATCCTGTTCGTCCATGGCACTCGCTGCGATTTCATCATCTGTCTGTTTCTGGAACCCTTGATTATTCTTATCACAGTGCAACCACTCTTCCATATCAGCGACATCACACGCCGAACATCCCGCGATTTCATTAGCCATGTTTACAAACTCTTCCACTGACGGTAATTCCTGTTCGTCTTCATTAACTTCAGCGGTTGATTCTCGTTCCTTCGCTTGCTTTTCTAACTCAAGTTGCTCTTTTGTTGATGTGCCGTTTATTTTATTCCAAGCTCGTTTCAGTGAAACACTTTTAACCATGTTCCAGGAATCTGCAATAATGTAGCAACAGTCTTTCAAGTTGATTTTTTTGTGCAAATCCAAAACCCGTTCTTCGTCGTTCTCTTCAGCCAGAAGCAATTTACGAAGCAACTGTTGTCTGTAAAAACGTTTCGTGCACTCAATAACACCCTGGTCCATGGGCTGCAGCAGACTTGTGACGTTGGGTGGTAAAAAGAGACACTTAAATTTCCCTTCTTCCCTCACGAGAAGCTCAAGTGATGGATGCGTTGGTGCATTGTCAATAATTAGCAAAACTTTCCCTTTTTTCCTGTTTCCTTTTTAAACTTTTTTGTTTCAGGAATAAAGGTTTTATCATACCACTCCAAAAAAATACTGCTGTCCATCCATGCACTCTTGTGATTTGTGTAGGTCACTGGTAACTTGGCTACGTTCTTAAAAGCCCTCGGCTTCTTTGCTTTGCCAATCAATAATAGAGGAAGGCGATGGGTACCAGTAGAGTTAGCGCAGACCATTATGGTGACGCGATCTTTACTGACTTTGTGGCCGGGAGCACTCTGTTCTCTTTTAGATGCTAGGGTTTTTCTCGGCAAAGCTTTCCAATTCAAACCAATCTCATCAGCATTGTAAACAAGATCAGGGTCGTAGTTTTCAGTTTCTTTTTTAAAGGTGTTCACAAATTTATTAGCAGCTTCACTATCAGCAGAAATTTTTTCACCAGCTATATCCAGTTCCCGAATGCCGTGCCTATTTTTGAAATTGCGGATCTATCCAGTGCTTGCCTTGAAACCAGCTTCACCAATTTTTTCACTGAACATTCGTGCCTTTTCACATAAAATCGGTCCTGAAATCGATTGTCCAATAGATCATTGCTGCAGAAAACACGTAAAGACAGCATTCTCAAGCTGTTCATCCTTTACCTTTTTCATTACTTTTCGTGACGAACATCCATCATCGGTTTCCAACGCAGTCATAAAACTTAAAATTTTTTCACTGTTATTATACTCTAGATGAAATCTGAGAGTATATTGTGTTTGCCTTACCGTTTGTAACGCTAAGAAATAATGCTCGCACAGAGCCGCCAAGGGTACAGAAATATTTGTTGTCGCTCAAAAACTTCGATTCAGAGTTGCTGTCTGTCCGTCTGTCCGTCTGTCCGTCTGTCCGTCTGTCTACAGCATAACTCTCGAACGCTTTGAGCTATCGTGCTGAAATTTGTTGTGTGTCATTTTTAGCAAAAAAGAAACTTTAAGTTCGTGAACGGGCCACATCCCTCCACCCCTTCTACCCCCTCCCATAGAAATTTCACGAAATTTCGAAATTTTCAGAAATTGATTTTTCTTAGAAACTATTTAAGCTATCGATTTGAAATTTGGGTTTAAGTATTATGATATAGATGCCATTAATATGACTGAATATTGATCCGATCCCATCACTCCTTCTACCCCCTCCCATACAAATGCATAATTTTGAAAAATGCAGTTTTTCGATTTTCATCGAAACTAGTAAAGTTATAAAAACGAATTTTTGCCAGGATTAATTTTATTAGAATTCCAATCAACTTTGAAAAAATTATCAACTTCACCTCACCCCTTCTACTCCCTCCCATACAAATTTCACGAAATTTTGAAATTTAAATTAAATTATTTTTCTTCGAAACTGTTAAAGCTATCAACTTCATAATTTGTATGAAGTATAAAAATAGAAATATCAATAACATGAAAAAAAATTGTTTTCATCCTTACACTCCTTCTACCCCCTCCCATACAAATGCATAATTTTTGTTAAATGCATTATATCGATTTCCATTAAAACTAGAAAAATTACAAACTTAAAATTTTGCCAGAATTTGTTTTTTAATAGTTGCAATAAATGCTGGAAAAAATTATCAGCTTAGCTTCCCTCCTTCTACCCCCTCCCATATAAATATCTGTATTATAAATTCAAGAAAAGCATTTCTCCTTCGAATATATTAGAACTATCCAATTTGAAATTGAATCAAAGCGTGATGATAAGGATGATGATAAGCAGTTTCAAAATCATCTTAAACGCTCCACTTCCTCTACCACCTCCCATACAAATGCCCCAATTTCTGGAAAACTTTGTCCAATTTCTTTAAAAATAATGAAAACTAAAAATTTTAAATTCAGTACGAAACACTTTACACGCCATTTTCGGTGTCACATAGGAGAAATACAAACCTCCCCCTCTACTTCTACCACCTCCCATGCAAAGTCTCTTCTCACTATTCGAAAGAATTCGAGATGACATATTTGCCGGTATATCAAGTCATTTCCATCTCATCTAGAGTATCATATGATTGGGCCTTAAGCCCAATCATAATTCTTTTATGTTTTTTAATATCAGTTATTGTAGCCGCCCCGACACCAAATCTATCTGCCAGTACCTTTCCCGCCACACCTTTTTTTAACTGATTGATTATACAGTAATTCAGTGTTATTGAGTTGAAAAAAAAACAAACGTTCCAACGTTCCGTTTCACGGAAGCCGCACGACGCAAAACATGTAGTGTCTTGCCTCTAGCTTTCAACTATAACAGTTGAAATATATCTGGACTCCAGCGAGTTCCAGCTTGTTACAACAAAACAAAAGAAAAATTACTTGGTTTTAATTTTTTATATTACGCTTAGGACCGATTCGGATAATTGGCGATTCGGTTAATCTGCGTTCGGATAATCGGCGTTCTACTGTAAGGTAAATACAAATAAGTGTAGCCTACTGGGTAGCGTATTGGTTTGCAATGCGAAGGTCGAGAGTTTAAATCCCGCTCAACTCATAATTCAAGAACACCGGCTGCGTGGGTGTGTACGTATATCTGGGCTACTTTAAGGGTAGCGTATTGGTTTGCAATACGAAGGTCGAGAGTTTAAATCCCGCTCAACTCATAATTCAAGAACACCGGCTGCGTGGGTGTGTACGTATATCTGGGCTACTTTAATCTATGAGCCAAGAGTCCTAGCTAAGGGTACCCTAGTGGGTAAAGTGTTGGTCCTGTAATACGAAGGTCGCGAGTTCAAATCCCGGTCGACGCAATATATAATTACAGCACATTGCCTGCTTGGATAAACCTTGGTCACCTCAATATACGAAAGTGAAAAATTCGTATAAAGAGGGTTGTGCGAAGGGCTAACAACCCTTCTGCAATAAGTAATGAAAAATGTTAAGGAACCTGAATGTTAGGAGGCCAAGATTTTTTTTTTTTTTAATCCGAACACAACTTAGGGGGTCACCCTTTAATGTAAATTACACAGTCATGTCGGTAAGGGAAAAAAAGGAGTAAGGAGTTGAGGTTAGTCGGGATTAAAAGGAGGGAAAAGCCTAAAATGCCGGTGGACGTTGAGTTTGAAACGTCGAAGGTCGTATGACAATGGGAATACATCTTTAGGCAATGCATTCTAGAGCTTAGAAGTTCGGGGTATGAATGACCGCCTATATTTCGCTGTGCGGGAGGTCGGAAGCTTAACAGTTAGCTCGTGTGCGCTTGACGATAGGCGTGTGTTTCTAGGAAATGAGTACAGAGGAGGAATAAGTTTAGCGAGTTCTTCACTGCATTTACCATGAAAGTAGCGGTAGTAAATGCTTAGTACACCAACATTTCTGCGACGCTCAAGGGAGTCTATAGAAACCGTGTTGGCTTCATCTCCAATTAGTCGGAACGCCTGTCTCTGGACACGGTCGAGCATTGCAGTTGCGTTTTAGGTGCCCAAGCCCATAAATGAGAATTGTACTCGAGGCGTGGTCTAATGTAGGCCTTATAGATATTTGCTAACTCACTGGGAGTAAAATATTTTTTACATCTTCGGAGAACTCCTAGGCGTTTGGAAGCGTCAAGTGCTACGTCAAGTATGTGCTGGTTCCATTGTAGGAGAAGAAGAGCCCTAGAACAAAATATAGCAGCGAAAAGCAAAGAGGCTACGTGGTATATATAATTATAGTGCACTGTGTAACTAACACGAACGACGAAAAATTAATTTCCAAATACCGTGCCAAACGGTTCCTGGGTAGTGAAACGAAAAAATAATTCGAAGATATCGACACAAACTTAGTATCATTGGAAAGCCCTTGAGGAGCTCTATACGAATTTCTATTTTTTTTCTGATGAAGTAATTTGAAATGAAAAAGATCTAAGGATTTGGTTAATTTTGCTCAAATTTTTCGAAAAAAATAATATGAACACAATTTTGATCTTCCAGCTCATCGTGATGTAAAGTAAAAACTGAATGACAGAAAAAAGACAAACAGACATACAGTTTTAACCTCACAGAGTGACGATAAGACAATATTTCTTCAATCAATTAATCGATCAATTTACTTTTAAAACCCTATATAGGCGCTTCGAATAGAAACAAATCTCTATCGCAACGTGCAATTTTGAGTACCTATGTTGTTTTACGTGAATTCTCTCCTGGATGGAATAAAGCACGTTTGTCTTTAACAAGCGGATGTGCAGGGTCGGCATTCATACTGCTGGCAGCAAGACTTATCTAAATCTCTGCCAATCTTTCATTCATGGCAACAGGTTGTTGGATCACGCAAAAGAAAGTTCATTACACCAACTGTTGACTTGCTAATAAATAGCCGAGATATGGATTTTTAACTGTTTGTCTTTGCACCACCCCTGACCCTTTCCCTTACAATAATTAGCCTCTCTCTAAGCTGATTCCGGTGGAACTATGTGCAACCTTAATGGTCCCAAAATATAAATTTTTATCGACAAGTAATTTCGAAGATATAATCATTTAAAAAAACAATTCGCCCGACAATTTGTATTTAGCCTCCCCTTTTCGGACGCCAATGGATAAAAAAATTAAATTATTTTTAGATTTTTTCTCACAACCCTCTCTATATATGTATCTACTGATTTTCAACTTCCTATCTGCATTCGTGGTGGAGATATTAGCAAGTATAGTTTTTGAATTTTTCCCTCCCCGCGCCTCCCCCTTCCACCTAACCCCTTCCAAAATTTAAAAAATAGAGCTCACTTACCCAATCAGCAATCCACCCAAAAACGAACATTCTACCTTTAACGGTCTCGGAGATATGAGTCCATATGTACGGCGTACGGCATACGGCGTGACGGATTTTTTTTTTGCATTTTTAGGCTTTTCTTAAAATAACTGATATTGCCATGCGGAGCCCGGGTATACGTAAATTTATTGTAGTTCAGAATTCAAATAAAGTGAATTATCAAATTATATAAATTGTTACGTCTAATTTAAGAGCTCCCACAAATTTTTCCATATTCCAGAAGTTCGGATGTATGAATAAATATTTATTGCATGCTTATTACTGAAATTCGAAAATGCATGCATTTTAACCCAATTAATTTTTCATGGGACTTTCATTTTTGAACATATTTCACTCAAAAGATTGCTAGTAAATAGCCTTGTAAGAGTCAAAATCATTTAATGCAATTCACATTCTTCTATAATATCCATCATACCATATATAAATGTTAAATAACCTATCTGAAGGGGCTCGAGTACCATAAGCCCTTCTCGTAATTACGCCACTGGCAGCGATTAATTTATACGGTTAGTCACAATAGCGAAACACAGTATTTTTTTCTAAAATTAACTTACAATTACCTTTTCTATTAATCTCCGTGCTTGTACATTGTATATAAGGGCCGAAATTGCCTATAACACATGTCATTCCATAAAAATATAAACTGCAAACAATTCGGGCGAAACTTTATTATTCTTGGGACAAGTTGAGGGTGCATGGGAAGTCAATATGCACGTTAGAGTGGTTAAGGAAGACTAAGTGGACCCCCTTTCAAAAGTGAAACCCCCTTTAGGGCAGGGCTGCTGTCAATTTAACACTTCATTTTGAATACGATCAATAGCTTCAGTACATGTAATCAATATTTCATTTGTTTATGCAAGTCTAAGTTTTTATGAGGAGATTGGTGAGGGGTGATAATAATGGTGGGTGGACGTTAACAATTTTTCAATTGATTACTTGAATCACGTCCAATACTCTCTGTATAGAATGTCAGTTTCATAGACGAACTCCCATAGAATTTTCATAAGATTCGGTGTATTTTACATTCACGAAACCAAACATTTGTATGGGAGGGGGTAGAGGAGGTAAAGGAATCGTTAAATTTATTATGCAATTTTATTTCGTTTCTCTTGTAAGGTGCTCCTACATAGGTAATTTCAAGTTCGTTGCTTTTAATTTGTTGGTTATTAGTTGATTTATTGAAATTGGTCGAAATCATACTTTTGTATGGGAGGGATCTCAAAACTTTTGACGTGATTTCGTTTCAACTATTTTTAAAAGTTTTCGTGCAAAATTTCAAATTGATAGCTTTTAATAGTTAGGTGATATTTGATTTCATAAAAATGGTCGAAGAAATAATTTGGTTTTATTTATTGTGGATGGGTTGTTAGCCCTTCGCACGACAACAAAATTTTTCATTTTCGTAGATTGAGGTAACCAAGGAATATCCAAGCAGGTAGTGTGCAAGAATTATATTACGTCGACCGTCGATCTGCATTTAAGAATAAGCTCGATTCTTAACGAAGCCCGCCGTGTCTGCTCCATACAAAAGCCAGCGAATTTGTATGGAACTGTCATTCTTGCAGAAGTTTTGAAGATATTCGACCATTTAATATTTCATACTTTTAGGGATTTTCGCAAAAAGCATTTTGAAAATTTTCAAGTTTCTACCTTAAAATTTCATTCGAAAATTTTGAGTTTTGTGTTTTTTTCATTGCAAATGAAACAGTGGGAGAATGGGTTCATAACAACAAAGAGAAATATCCACATCGAAAATTTAAAAGTTGTAACTTTCACCAGAGCCCTACAAAAATCACTCAAAATTTCCGAAATTTTTGCTTACCACCTTCCTTCCCTTACTTCCTCAACCAAAATTTTTTACCACAATCTGGCAAAATTTCAAATTGATGTCTTTATCCAGTTTTGAGATATAACAGTTTGAAATTTTGGAAAGTGCACTATTTTTGAAATGCTCCCCATTTTCCCCAACCATTTTTATGTCCAAATGTTATATTTTTCTCATAATTCCCTAGTACAGTTTAATATATGTTCCAAATTTCAATTACATACTTTAAGAAATAGCTGGGATATTCATTTTACTTTATTATTTTAATAGTAAAGTATTGTAATCGACTTCGCGTTTCATGACTAAAATAGCCTAAATATGCAAAAAAAAAAATCCGTCTGTTTGTACGCCGTACGCCAACGTGTACGCTCAGCGCACATTAACTCCCAAACCCTCCAAGATAGAAAATTCATTTTTTGGGGGATTGTAGATAGTTGCGGATCTCAGGAGGATACCCATTTTGGGGGGTTACCGGATCAGGGGGAGGCGGGGGGAGCGCTTAAACCGAAAAATACGAATTCAAATATCTCAACCATGGTTACAGCTAGGAAGCTAAAAATCAACATACAGAGGAGTTTGTGGGACAACTTTTAAAAATAATTTAGTAGTTTTATCCATTGGGGTGCAAAAAGGGGAGCTAAGAATCAATTGTAGGCCGACATTTCTTTTTAAATGATTACATCTTCGAAATTATTTACCATAAAAATTTGATATTTTGAGACCATTAAGATGGCATATAGATCTAATAGAATCAGTTTAGATAGAAGCTAATTATTGCAGGGTCAAAGGGGGTGCAAAGAAAAACACTCAAAAAAGAATATCTCGACTATCTCTTAAGCTATGTAATTGAAACTTAAAACGAAATATGAAAAAAATATAACATGTGGACATAATAGTAGTGGGGGGAAATGGGGAGCATTTCAAAAATGGAGCACTTTCCAAAATTGCAAATTGGTATATCTCAAAATTCAGTAGAGATATCAAATCAGATTGTAGAACTATATAGCCTTTAATTTTGGTAAAAAGTTAAAATTAAATAAAAAAGGTGAGGGTTGTAAGGGGAGGGAGTTGGAAAGCAAAAATGTTGAAAATTTTGAGTAATTTTTTTAGGGCTCTGGTAAAAGATACGAAGGGTAAATTTTGCACGTCTACACATCTATTTGATGTACATAAAAAAAAATATTAATTTGTTTCAAAATTATTATGCACCGAAGTGTGGGTCTAACGTTCACAAGGTGTTTCATGTCCAATGAAAAAAACACATAAACTGAAATTTTTTGAATGAAATTTTTAGGTAGAAACTTGAAAATTTGCGAAATGCATTTAAAAAAAATTTCTAAAAGTTTGAAATATTAACTGGTCGAATATCTTCAAAACTTCTACCCCCTCCCATACAAAATTATTTTTCGACCATTTTTAAGAAATCAATTATCACCTAACTATTAAAAGCTATCTATTTGAAATTTTGCACAAGAACTTACAAAAATAGTTGAAATAAAATTACGTTAAAAGTTTTGAAATCGCACTTGCCCTCCCACACAAAAGTGATTTCGACGAATTTCATTAAATCAACTAATAACCAACAAATTAAAGGCTACAAACTTAAAATTTTGTACAAGCACCTTACGAGAGAAATGAATTAAAATTGCATCACAAATTTTACGATTCCCCTCACCCCCTACCCCCTCCCATACAAATGTTTGGTTTCGTGAATTTAAAATACACCGAATCCAATGAAAATTCTATGCAACTTCATCTATGAAACTGACATTCTATACAGAGAATATTGGACTTGGTACAAGCAATCAATTAAAAAACTATTAACATCCACCCACCCTTACTATCGCCCCTCACCACTCCCTTCATGAAAACTCAAACTTGCATAAATAAACGACTGAAATATGGAGTTTTTGCACTTTTCCGCAAAGTGTCAAATTGAGAACTGTCCTGCCCAAGAAGCCCCTTTCACTTAGTCGTCCCTAAGCACTCTAACCTGCATATTGCCTTTCCACGCATGCGCATTTTGTCCCAAAACTAATAAAGTTTCGCCCGACTTGTTGGCAGTTTATTTAAGTCTTCATGCATACTCTAGATGAAATCTGAGAGTATTATAAGGTGGCCACAAAGTTTGAAACGCCAAAAAATAAGGCTCGGAGAAAAATATGAATAATACAGAAGTTCATATAACCACTCAAAAACCTCAAAACCGGATGTCCGTCCCTCCGTTCGTTTGTCTGTCTGTCTGTTCGTCTGTCAGTCCGTGTCCTCTCTACCTTGAGAACGCGTTGATTTGGATAGTTCAAATTTTATACACGTCGTTTTGACAAAAAATTAAGGTCAAGTTCGTGACACAAACAAAATGACAAAATTTCGCAATCTGACAATAATCGGATTTACTCGCAAAGTATAAACGCTATTGATCTGAAATTTGAAATGTAATACTTTTATGATGATTTCAATTTACTGTATAAAAACTATTTCTGCCCTCCCCCTCCTTCCACTACCTCCCATACAAACAGCACTTTTTCATGAAATGCTCTAGACCAATTTACTCAGTGCGTATAAAATTTATCGAGCTAAAATTGACATAATTTCGTAATTTGACAATGAACTGATTTCTACAAACTGCACTTTTTCATGAAACACTATAAACAAATTTACTCAGTACGAATAAAATTGATCGAACTGAAATGGTGAAGTAAATACCTATTTATTTAGAATTATTAGTAACACCAAAAAATAATGAGACGATTAGTTTTGCTCCTTCTACCCCTTCCATACAATCTGCCACAATTTCGCAACTTTACAAAATGTCGATTTTTCTAGAAAGTGTGAATGTTACTGATCTGCAATTTAAATGATTTCAAAAACAAATTTTTTTTAGTCATTTCTGAAAAGTTCATAAAGAAGTCGCCCTTCCTTCTACCACCTCCCATACAAACTGCTCAATTTCACTAAATCCAATACACTATTTTTCTTAGAATCTATTAAATTTTTGAATCCTAAATTCTGTATTAAACATTTTGATAGCAACTCCAGCGTTATGGGAAAAAATTAATTCAATGTCCTCTCCACCACTTCCCCTACGAAATTTCTTAACATAAAAAATTTCTCTTTCTTCCTGAGTATTGGGCCTTACGCCCAACCGTAGTCCTATTGTGTTCTTTTTCGCAGCGCCACTGACCCTCCCTGTTGCAATAAACAGCATCCCTCGATGCTGACTCTGATGGATCTATATGCCACCTTAATGGTTCCAAAATATGCATTTTTTAGGGTAAGTAATTTCGACGATTTAAAGATATAATCATTTAAAAAAATAAATTCGGACGACGATTTGTAAAAAAATTTGTAAATAAAAATTATTTTTAAAGCTTTCAGCTACAAACTCCTTTATACATATGTTGATTTTCAGCTTCCTAGCTAGAACCATGGTTGAGATATTCGAATTTTTAGTTTTCGGTTTTAGCGCTCCCCGCGCCTCCCCCTTTCCCCCACCCCCCCCTCCTTCTGCAAACACCTCCCAAAATGGGTGTCAGCCTGAGATCCGCTGAGCATGCACGTACGGCGTACAGACACTTTTAGGCTATTATAGTTATGAAATGCGAAAAAACAAAATTTCAGGGTAGCTTTTTTTTCAAGTCGTTATTAAAATAATAAAGTAAAAGAATTTCTCATAACCATCAACCGATTTGCCACAAAGCTTCTAAGCTTCTATTAATACACAAAATTTACCGAAAAAAAGGTATTTTACCGAAAATTTTATATTCTTAAGTAGAATTTGAAATGCTACGATACATTTTGGTGGATCAACATTAACAAATAACTCTGACTAAAATCCAGCCAACTACACATCAATTTGCAACTTATTTTCTTATTGACTCGCAAGCCCTTGTAGAGTTTAATTTTTACAGGAATGGCATTCCTTTGTGTTTGCTAGCAAATTTCAACATTTCAAGTTTTACTCAGTGATCTTACCAACTTAGAGAATTTCAACTTAAACGATTGTTTTCGTATGAGAATTTCAAATGAGAGTCAGAAAAATGATGAAAAATTCACAAAAATTTGCAGTTTCTTGGTAAGTCTTATGATCACTTTCCATGTAGGACGACCATATATCAACACGAATTTGACGGATGCGTCAAGCCCTTGCAATTTCGTGCGACCTTAACTTCCAGGAAAGGAAAGGATACCGAAGCCGAGCTTTATTTATACGAAGAATCATTATCCATTTCAGCTCCACCTTTCATGCTGACAATGCTTCCGAGGTAACAGCAATCTTGCACCTCCTCCACATCTTCATTGTTAGGAACAATCGGTGCACATGTTTACCTATCCATGTGCATGTACTTGGTTTTACACACATTTATTTTCATTCCTGCGTCTTTGCAATTATAATGCAATGAGCGAACATTTGTCTCTTGGTTCGAATAGTCAAGTAGCAAACAAAAGTCATCAGCATAATCAATGTCGCTTAAGATGTTAAACAGGTCTACTGAAGACCTTTATCTACCCCACCTTCCAGGGCAGCTTTCATGATGTTATTCATTGCCACCAGAAAGAGGACTGGTGATAATATGCAGCCTTGTCTGACACCCGTTCATACAAGCAAGATCTCGAACAGCTCTCATTTATAAACAATATGAAATCTCGGACCTTCGTACGAGTCTTTAATCACAGCTGTGATCTTATCTGGAATATATCTGCTTCGCAAAGCATGCCATATGAAATCTTGCTTAACATTGTTGAAAGCCTTCTCTAAATCCATGAGACATGTTGTCGAACCAATTTCTGCGGATTGTTTCAATATTATCTATATGGTGTTTGTATGGTCTGTACAAGACGGAATCCAGCCTGATAAACTTCAAGAGCAAGTGCTCTGTACAACACTGCTAGTCCTATCGAGAATTGCCATAGCTGTGATTATTGATACGGCAATTGCCACAATCTCAAAAGTCACCTTTCTTCCGGATTTTGGCAATGACGTCATCCATTCAACCAGATATCTTTGTTCATTCCTTATTAATTCATCACATTCAGTAATAAATGGAAGGAGTATATCAGCTGTTATTTCCGGAAGCGCGTTAAGGAGTTCCGTTGGCAGTCCATCTATATGTGGAGCTTTCTTTCCCGTCACTGACCGAATGGCAGCAGTGGCTAACTAACTATTTCTACCTTATCTTACCTTATATTTTTATCGGCCCTTATGGAAAATTGTTGCGGTTGGATGTTTGGTAATTACTCTGTTTCTGGAATATCTTCCTATGGTGTTTCAAATATCACAGAAGTATTGTTGCAACTAGTTTTCACTCATATTATAGAGTTTCGTTGACATCTCTCACTAGCTGTTTGGCGGTGAAATTCCTGCTCCTGTTAGTAAACCCATATTCCCAATGTAAACCGTAGATTCTGCCTTAGTAACCAGATCGGCGATGGCTTTTCTCTTGTCCTAACTAACAGCCTTCTTATATGAGCATCGTGGTAGTTATATCTCAAGTCTGGAGTTCTTTGCTTAATATCGGGTGAAGAAACAATGGCCAACCTTGTCCCTGTGTCTTGCGACATGTAGGATTTCTATTCGTTTTGCAGATTTTTCAGTACTTCTTAGGAAAGTACTCCTGGTTGCCTTCACTTGGCATTCAGTGAACGCTTTTTACATCCACCCAATGTGGATGAGTTTTCGCGTAAAATGGTGATATAGTCGCGGCTTTTGCAGTGGTTTCCATGTTCATTTGAAGAATTTCTGGCTATCTTAAAACTGCTGTGTACAATCTTAAGCTAGGGTGTAGCCTGGACTACAATGCGAAGGGGAGGAGTTCAAATCCCGGTTGACGTATAGTTTCAGCATACCGCCTCCTTGGGTATATTTTGGCCACCTCAACCTGCGAAAATGGAAACTAGTATATAAAATGATAAGGAACCTGAAGGTCAGAAGGCCAAAACTTGATTTTGGCTGTAGTGCCATTGAAGAAGAAGACAATCCTAAGCTGGCAACCGTCAAGTGGTGATCGCTCCCCGCGTCAATTTCACGCACATCGAAGAGAGATCATCTCCATCTGCGACTGGTCGATTTTTTTGCGAGTAACATCATCAAGGGAAACTCAAAGTCTTTTAGAGTGACTCTTGTATGAAAAAAGGGTCCCTCTGATGACCATTCGTCGAGTACTACAAAGCTCCATAAATAATCAACTGTTTCGGATCAGTTACTTCAATGTCGTGACGGGTCAACCCAAGGGTAACCACGCTTTCCTATTCCAGTGTTGCTCGAGTCAACTTGGGCGTTACTATCTCTTGAGGTGATAATAATATCACCTATTGGAACACGCTCGAAGATGGCGCTCAGTTGCTTACGAAACTCCTCTTTGTCACCAGGTGTTGTGGTATTAGTTGGCGTAGCACTGCGGAATTGTGGCGTTTCTGACCTTGGTCCTTAGTCTAACGACGATAATCCTACCCGAAATTGGTTCTCATCAGATGAGACTCTTTCTCGCTCTCGGTTTAAGAACGACCGCTACGCCATTTCTGGCTTCACAACCAGGACCAACGTACAGAATGGTGTTTCCGCTCGGGGCTCGCTCTTCATCTGATTCTGTCCACCTGACCCACGCTCTAGCCCAAGATTTGGATGTTATAGTACTCCATTTTACAGTCGATCACTAATTGGCGGTGTATGGAACAAGTACAGGTGTACACGTTGAGCTGTTCTCGTTGACAGACGCTCTGTCGCGTCGTCGCTCTAGTTTATTATTTTTTTTTCTCGTCTCGCCGTTTGTCTCTACAATCATTTTCAAATTTAAATTTTTAATTAAATCCGCGTTTAAATAAATAATTGTCCGTCAAAAGTGCTGTTTCGTCGCGAATCGATACGTGCACGGGGGTCATCGCGTCGGCAACTGTGAATTCCCGCTAACCTTATCAGCTCAAGCCAAATGCCGGCTAGCAGACCAGGACTACGGGGGTCATACCGCCGTCGGATTTCCTAGTCTAGTCTCCGTTTCCAGCTAAGTGTCGACTAACGGACCGGGGTCTTCAATGTGTTGGTGTTCCCGTGCATAGGCCTAGAACTTGCGCGGGTCGTGCAATTGCGGACCCCGGACCGTTAATTGTTTTTCGTTTGTGTTGTTGGTTGTGCTGCTTGGTTTATTTATATATATAATTTTTTTTTTTTTTTTTCTCACTTTATTTTGGTTTTGGAGTTTTTGCTTCATATGCTTGCTTTTCGTGTTGCCATATACTCGTTTCTATTTATTTTGTTTTTTTTTTTATATTTTTTTTTTTATCTGTATGATTTTGTTACTATTTATTAATATTTTTTTTTTACGCCTTGACTAATTTATAGCTTTTCGGTTTTTATTAAATTTAGCGTTGTTATATTTTATTTTCTTGTTTCTTTTATCATTTAAGATTTTTGTCTCAAACTTTTTCTTCCTTTTGTATTTATTTGTTTTAATGGCAACGTTTACGATCGATCAGGTCAACGTTCGGGGATTGAGTTCTGCGTACCTTTCCCTGTATATTCATACCCAAACATCAAAGCCAGAAATACTAGCACTTGGCGAGTGCAAGGTGCTACCAGGGAGTGAGCAGTTTTATTCTGTTCCCGGATACCACCTTATCCCAGCATTTTTTCGCCAGCGGGGGATCGCTCTTTACATCCGTGATGATGTGCCCTTCCAATTGGTTCCACATTTGGATACCTGCTCCAATCCGGAATTTAATTTTATCTGGATAAAACTTTTAGTCCAAGGGCATATCTTGTATTTTTCTTATATTTATAGAAGCCCGGCACTGAATGCAGCTAAAACAGCTAGTGAGCTGGATGGGTTGTCTGAATCCATCCAGTCCATTTACTCTGCACACCCTGACGCTGAAATCGTTATCGCGGGCGATTTCAATGTTCACAACACTGCCTGGCTGAAATATTCCTCCTGTACGGACCAAGAGGGACGTGATACTGAGCTCTTTGCCTCGTTAAACGGTTTAACACAGCTGGTAAATCAGCCTACTCGTTTACCAGAAATTGCAGGTCAGTTCTCCAATCTTCTTGATCTATTTCTCACCAACCAACCTGAGAAATATTCTCTCTCTGTAATATCCCCATCGCCAATTGGGAATACGGATCACTTCTTGATCCGTGCACAATTTCCTGTTGCAGCACATAAACCGCTGCCAGTTAAGGCACCCCGTCGAACTGTTTGGCATTTCAAAAGAGCCAATTGGGGGGCGCTGAACGAGTTCTTCAATGCCTTCAATTGGAAATTGTGCTTCGATTCTAATGACTACGATGAAGCCTGTAAACTTGTCACCGAGACCATCCTGAAAGGTATGAAGCTCTATATACCTTCCAGTCAAAAGAGAATCCGGCCGTCGAAGGATTCTTGGTTCACTAAAGAATGTCTCGCGGCAATTCAGGCTAAGAAACAATCGTTTCAAAATTTTCAAAATTTTCCAACTCCAGCTAACAGAGAGCTTTATAATGCATCAAGAAATTCTTGCAAATCCACCCTTAAACGTGTTAAATTTGATCACGACCAAAAACTTCGGCGGAAGATTCTCCAGAGTCCAAAAGGATCAAGATCTTTCTGGTCTTTTGTCAAAACGGTCAACAATAATTTCATCTCTTCATCAACACCACCACTTGTCGATGGCGACCGTACCGTTATTGATCCGGTTGAGAAAGCGAACCTATTGGCAGTAAGTTTCGCAAGAAACTCCACGCTACCACCTTCAAACCAAGCCCCTCCTATCGTAACACCATCAGGTTTTTCGCTGCCGCCGCTACATTTCCGCACGCGTCTCATATTCAGGATCCTGCAAAAGCTCAATGTTCACAAGTCCGCTGGCCCTGATGGCATTCCCCCAATTACCCTTAAAATGTGCTCCTCCTCTCTGGCTAAACCCCTTCGCAATCTTTTTCATCTATCTTACTCTTCTGGGTGCTTTCCACGATTCCCAATTCCCAAGAAAGGAAGCAAAGCGAACCCCGCTAATTACCGCCCGATAGCCATCACTTCAGTGCTCTCGAAAGTGATGGAAACTGCTGTCAATCGCAAAATCATTCACTATCTCGAGGATAAACAGCTTATCCACGATCGCCAATACGGTTTCCGTTCTGAAAGGTCGACGGGAGATCTTTTGGTCTACCTGACGGAACGTTGGAACTCTTGCTTGCACAAATACGGCGAAGGTCAAGTTCTTGCTCTTGACATTGCAAAAGCTTTTGACAGAGTTTGGCATGAATGTCTCCTTGTTAAGCTAAAGGCCATTGGTCTCGATGCTACCCTCATTCGATGGATTGAGAGTTTCCTTTCTGAACGAACTATACGAGTCGTATTAGATGGCGTTACTTCTTCTTCTTTCCCAACTAATTCTGGTGTCCCTCAGGGTTCTGTTCTTTCACCTACTCTGTTCTTAGTATTCATTAATGACCTTTTTTCTTCTACTCTCAATCCAATCCATAGTTTTGCAGATGACAGTACTTTAGATAACACCTTTGAATTTAACTCTGCTGCGGATTCTCACAAGCTATCTATTGCTTCCAAACGCAGGGAGCTATTCAGTTCGCTGGACTCCGACCTCGACTTAATCCTGGATTGGGGCAGGAAAAATAGAGTAGAGTTCAACGCTGCTAAAACACAGGCCTGTCATCTTTCCCTTAAACGTGATGTTCCAGCGTCGTCGTCTAATTTAGCCTTTAATGGCGTACCAATTTGCTCTGTAGATGAGTTTATCATGTTAGGCGTAAAATTAAATAACCATCTTGATTGGAGCAAACATATCTTTGATGTTGCCCTTGATACCTCCAAACGCCTAGGTATCCTTCGCAAATGTAAAAAATATTTTACACCTCACGACTTAGCTACCATCTACAAGGCTTACATTCGGCCTCGCTTAGAGTATAATTCGCATTTATGGGCTGGGGCACCCAAAACACACCTTGCGCTGCTCGATCGAATCCAAAAACATGCGTTCCGACTAATTGGAGATGACACCATTACGGTTTCTATTGACTCCCTCGAACATCGTAGGAACGTCGGAGCACTCAGCATCTACTATCGCTACTTTCATGGTAAATGTAGTGCGGAACTTAAATCACTCATTCCTTCACTTTTCATTTTTCCCCGAAATACTCGTCAAGCTGAACGCGCACACGAGTTTACTGTCAACCCTATTCATACTCGTACAGTGAAATATAGACAGTCATTCATCTCCCGAACGTCCAGACTTTGGAACGCGTTGCCTTCTAGCATATTTCCAAGCAAGTATAACCTTCAGCGCTTCAAAAATAATGTCCATCGCCATTTCCGTGTATCTCCCCCAAAATTCCCATAACACTATCAAATTTTATCCTCTACCTATACCTATACCGACTTAACTGTGTAATGCATTAAAGGGTGACCCCCTAAGTTATAATCGGTGCCATAAAAAAAAAAAAAAAAGTGACCCCAGCTGTTCCACTGTCATTCCCATATCGAACATTCCAGAAGCCAATCATAGTCGTTTTTTAATGCCAAAAGTCGTTACCGTAGAGTCTGTCCGCATCCAAGGCGCGATATCATTTTCTCGTATCAGTTAGATTTTAAGATCACGGGTAATAAGATCCAGTGGGTGTCCATTTTGGGACAAGCAGAACTGTCTGTGGTTGTATATTAAGCTACTACTCCATCTCACAATAAAGTGTTGCATAATTGAAAATTTTCCTATTCTTTAATCCTCACCCTCTTCGTTCCCCCTATCAATTACATGCATATTGATATTCCAAGCACCCTCGACTTGTGGCAATAATAACAAAGTTATGCTCGACGTGTTCACATACGATATATTTAAGTATTCTGTTGTTGAAAGAAATTGAAACTATTCTAAACATGACTGAAGCATCAAAACTTTTTAACAAGTATATTTTAATAGGGGTAATTCTTTTGACGAAGCTTAAGCTTTTGTCTCAATCATATCAACGTTGAGTCTGTAGTATACATATAGAAAATACTCTGATAGGCCAAAACCTATACCGAGGATATCAACGCTATCCGCTTTACCACCGCCTTCAGAAGATGTTGCTGAACCATACGTACTACGTACGTAAATATAGGTAACACCTTGTTTGCATAAAGTAATAAAAAAAATATGCCACATCTACGACATTCTCAAAGTCTAATACTTGTGGTCCTACAAGCAATAATGGCAAATTTCCAAATAGTCACATGTTCGCTAAGAAAATTTTTAAAGAAAGAAAAGGTGTCAGCCATATTAATTGCATATGTCGCGTCGCCCAACAGGTGTGTTTTTCTGATAATAATAAAAAAAACTCATCCATTTGTATTCAGTTTAAAATTGCATTGAAACTTGGCAAATAAGTATAAAATTCAATTTCCTACGAAATTATTATCTCAGCAAGGACTTTATTAAAATTGATATATTTTTCAGTAGTTTATGGTTTTTGTACACCAATTACACTATAGTGTGCTCCATATTTTGAATTTCATAGTATGCTCCATATTTAAAAAAAAACCCCTTCCGGGTCACGTCTTAAAAAACATTGGCAAGGAATTCCATGAAATTAAAACTGAAAATTGATCCAGCACTTTTTTTTCAAATTTTCCTGTTGCTGCTTTGAATAAAAAACCAATACATTCAATATCATTCAAGGTCCTTTTAATACAGAGCATCTTATTGTTAAGGACTTTTTAGGTGATAAAGTTGCTTCGGAAAGGATTATCCGTTGATTAAAAATATTCCTATTTTCATAAAAAAAAAGTCCCATTGCAATTTACGACAAAGCGACATACTCGCATATTCCCTTATCACACCTTTGTAACTGCAGTTTCATTGTGCAGCGAAATCCCTGCCATACTTTGCATATTAATTTCCATGCAAAAATCAGAATTAAAAGTTCATTATTCAATGGTAAGCTATTAAGGACATACCTTGCAATCGCACCACCATTGAACCATTCACCTTCAAACTTCCCCCGAAAGCAGGACTTGTGGACTTTTGTTACTCCCGAGATGCAGTGGTTTGCGCGCGCATTCTTATTATCCGCCGATATTTCCTGTTCTCCAATTCTGATTTACTCTTCCTCGAACAGGGATCTCTTCTATTCGTCCTTTCACCACATCCATCTGGACCATTTCGCTTTTACTTCCTCGTTAGCAGAATTCTCTTCGTACAATAGGAGCGCATGTGCAAATCGTATTGGTATTGGTGATAAGCTACTATATATCGTGATGTAGTTTCACGTGGACCATATCCTGTACAAAACGATGGGACCATAAGCAGAAGGTAAAAGTCACTAAATGTCATTTCGAATCGCACACGTGTGCAGTCGTCGCCGTGGCAGATTTGCTTCCTTAACGCTAGGTCCTTGGCATAATCGCATACATGTAGTTCCGAAATGAGCGACATCGGTCAAGCTTACGATAATGGAATTAGGTCCATCACCTGCAGCTCTACGTAGAAATCATCGTAAACTGACAGATGGACTTGAGTGGCGGTAAATCTATGAGCACATGTTTTACAAGGCGAGTGAAGTGTGGGGATGGGGGATGGGTATGGGTTGGTGTTGAGCTTGTTGTTGTTTAGATTTCCTGACGGGCTTCATTGATAAATTCGTGAAAATGTGTGTGCTTTTCTATTGAGATTATGTCACAAAAGATTAAGGGAGGTCGCCCTTTTAATAAATCGTTGGCTTAAACTAGACGCATGTATTAAGAAATGATTTTCTGTCAAATCAAATCACTAGTGGTAACCTTCGAGCTATGCTTTTTTATAAGTATTTATTGTTATAATAAAAGATAAATAATATCATCAAGCACTTGAGCCCAATTCGGAAAATGGCTTTTTTTTGTGCAAATATGTTGGTGGAAAGATTTGAAGATTGACCTCTCCCTCTCCCAACGTTCAATCAACGGGCTTGTAACAGATTGATATGGATAGAACCCCTGTGGGTATAGTAGATGTTTTATCCTGGCGTATTACATATGTACATACATGAGTTAATAATTATTAGTTGTTTGACAATTATTATGTATTTTACTTTCCGATCCCAATGAACAATTTGCTAATTTTTTTTGTCAGTTTGTAGCGAGGTGAAGAGTATGTAGAAGTAAAAAATATGTTAGGAGGCAGGACCTTTTTCGGCTTACTGCTAGTAGCGCACAAATTCAGTAACCGAAAGTTTTGTTATGTGTGCAAGTTTTCTATTAATTATAACTGTAAGTAATATTTATATTATAGTTTTGTCCTTAAATATTTTGCTGCAAAAAGAGTTCGCACTATTGAATGCGCGTTCGACAAAAAAAAATTCGTCTGTCTGTACGCCATACGCCGTACATGTACGCTCAGCGCACATTAGCTCCCAAACCCTTCAAGATAAAAAATGAATTTTTGGGTGGATTGTAGATGGTTGCGGATATCAGGCTTACACCCATTTTGGTGGTGTAAGGGTTAAGGCGAGGCGAGGGGAGCGCTAAGTCCGACAATTAAGAATTCGAATATATCAACCATGGTTCTAACTAGGAAGCTGAGAGTTAACATATGTATAGAGATATTTGTGGCACAAACTTTAAAAATAATTTAATTTTTTTGGGGTCCGAAAAGGAGGCGGGGAGCCTAAGAATAAATTGTCGGCCGGATTTTTTTTTAAATGACTATAACTTCGAAATTCTACTTCTACAATAGCACTATAGCTCAAATCGCGCCAAGGCCTACTGACCTTCAGGTTTCTTAACATTTCCCATTATTTATTGTGGAAGGGGTGTTAGACCTTCGCGCAACCCTCTACCTATGAATTTTCATTTTTGTAGATTGAGGTGACCAAGGTATACCCAAGCAAGCAGTGTGCTGGAATTATGTGTCGACCGAGATTTGAACTCACGAACCTTCGCATTGTAGATTAACACACTACCAACTAGGCTACACCCTAGCATCGAAATTACTAACCATAAAAATTCATATTTTGGGGCCATTAAGGTGGCATATAGATCCACCAGAATCAGCTTAGAAGAAGACAAATTATTGCAAGGGGGTTCATTGAAAAACACTTAAAAATGAGTGACTCGACTATCTTTTAAGCTATGTAATTGAAACTTGGAACACATAACAATGATAACATATGCAGGCAATGACGGGAAAAAAATATGGAAAGCAATTAACTCGGCAATTGGGAAAAAAAGACAAAGTCTTCCTATCAATATCATAGCACACAATGGCAAAGAATTAGAAGTGGGTAATAACACTGAAACAATTGCAACTGCCTTCAATAATTATTTCACCAACATTGGGAAGACTATGGCCGATAATATTAAAAAAGGAGCAACGAATAACCAGAATTGCGAACATTATCAAAAAACTACAAATATCAGACCAATTGATATGGTTACTGAAGATGAAATAATTTTGTTAATTAAGAACATGTCGGGCGGAACATGCCCGGGTTTTGACGAAATCTCTGTCGAATGCCTTAAACACATTAATATATTTATTTCTAAGCCACTAGCTCACCTCACTAATTTGAGTTTCAAGTCTTGTCAATTCCCTCAAATCTACAAAACTTCAGTAGTAACTCCTATTTACAAAGCTGGAAATAAAAAACTGATTGAAAACTATAGACCAATTTCATTAATTTCCAATATTTCCAAAATTATTAGATCAGAATATTGAAAATCAAAAAATTCTTTCTCACAACCAAAATGGTTTCAGAACCGGTCACAGTACTCATGACGCCATAGCCCTGCTAAGCACAAAAATTACGTCATCTCTTGATATCGGTAATAAGCCCTGCGCAATATTTCTTGATTTAGCAAAAGCCTTCGATTCTATTCCACACAGAAAAATTGTACAGAAACTACATAGATTGAATATAAACCAAAATTTGATTAATTGGATCACAAGTTACCTATATGAACGAAAACAACGAGTTAAAATTTTGAAAAAACACAGTAATTATCTGTCGTTCGAAAACGGAGTACCACAAGGGACAGTGCTAGGTCCTCTACTATTCATATTATATGTTAATGATATCTATTCGATATCAATTGAAGGAGAACTGATTTCGTTCGCAGATGACACAGTACTTTTTATAGAAGACAGCTCTTGAGAAGGAGTCAATATAAAGGCTAATTACAGCTTATTGAATATTAAAGAATGGTTAGATCATAACTCCCTTACTTTAAATATTTCAAAAACAAATTATATCGTATTTACACTGACTCAACATGGAGACCCAATTAATATAGACATCAGGATTCACACAAATCAGTGTGGTACAAATTGCCAGTGCCCCCCACTAAAAAGAGTCCCGTCCACCAAATATCTAGGTATTACATTCGATGAACACCTTAAACGGGAAATCCATATCTCCAATCTTATATCCCGTCTACGAAAACTTATTCCAATTTTTTGCCTCTAAGTTACTGCAAATAAAAACTATCAGGATATTATAATTCTCCATGATTCACTCACTGTTACAATATGGAGTAATTGCTTGGGGTAGTAGCAACTCTAGTTTTCTTTCCCCACTTAATATCGTCCAAAAATTATTAATAAAAATTTTAGTGAGAACAAGTAGACTTTATCCTTCTGATAAGTTATATTCGGACTTACAAGTACTTTCAATTGAACAAATATTCAAACTAATATCAAGTATTCAAATACACAAAGAAATCAAAAAACTTATTCATCCGGTTAACTTAAACTTCACTAGGGCTGGCACTCATGAATATATATTGCTACCGAAATGAAAAACAAAAGTTGGGCAAAACCATTATTCATACTCTGGGGTCAAATTTTATAATGCCTTACCTTCAATAATAAAAAAAAGCTGTAATATTGAAACCTTCAAAACTGATATAAAAATGTATTATTATAAAGATATTGGTTAGTTGATATTATTTCATTTTTCATTTTCCATTTAACAATCAATTTTAAAAAAGTTATTACTATAATCTTAGATTGAAAAGTTTGCTTGAATTCAAGATTTAAATTCCTACTGAATAATTTGTAAAAATAATTATAATCTGAATAATGTAACTTAAACTTATGTATTAATTCTTAAATTTAAGTACCTTACTTTCCTAAGCTTAATATATTGCAAAAATTATATACTAGTTATCGACTCCTCACCCCTATCACTAGAATAAAAGGGGGAGTAGTGCATGAATTCATTTAACTTGGAATTTGTCAAAACAATAAATATAATGCATTAAATAAAAAAAAAATATTATCTATACATATAAATATAATTGTAGTGTCTGTCTGTTATTTACTTATAAATGGCTATAACTTACTTTTTTGCTTTATTTGGACAATAACTAAGCAGAAACAGACGTTTTTAAAAATGTTCTCTGTCTGTCTGTCTGTCTTTCCGACTTTCACGTAAAAACGACTGAACCTATTGTAATGAAACTTTCACAGATTATTAGGTCTACCTCGGGGAGTAATCGGCTTTAGGTTATATTTTACTTCCCTCACTACTTCTACCTCCTCCCATACAAAGTGACTCATTTTCAAAAATTTATAATAATCAAATATTCATGGAAACTATAAAAGCTATTAACTTGAAATTTAAAATATATTATTTCCATTATAAATTCAATATTCAAGTATATAAATAATTTAAATGCCCTTACTCCTTCCACCACCTCCCATACAAACTAAACTTTTTCATGAAATACTATACTCCAATTTTCTCAGTACGTATAACTTTTATCAAGCTAAGATTTTATATTAAATCGTTAATTAGCATTGTTCTTAATATCAGGAAAAAAGTAACTAATTAGCCTTACTACTTCTACCCCCTCCCATACAATCTGACACAAATCCACGACTTTGCGAAAATTCGATTTTCTTGAGAAGAATGAATGTTACTGTTCTGAAATTTAAAATATATCAATTAAATGATAATTATAGTTGCTCCTCAAAGAATAACGAAAAACTCTCCACTCCTTCCACCACCTCCTATACAAATTGCACTTTTTCATGAAGTATTCTAAGCCAATTTTCTCAGTACGTATAACTTTGATCGAGCTCAAATTTTGCATTAATTAGCATTATTACTATTGTCGGGAAAAATTAACTGATTAACTCCATTCCTTCTACCTGCTCCCTTACAATGTGACACAATTCCTCGACTTTGCAAAATCTCGATTTTCTTGAAAAGTGTGAATCTAACTGATCTGAAATTTGTAAGATATCAATTGCATGTGGATTATAGTTGTTTCTAGAAAAACTACCAAAGACTACCCACTCCTTCTACCACCTCCCATACAAATTGCACAATTTCACTAAATCCAATGCACTGGGTTTTTCAATTTTTCAAGCTTAACTTTGGTGCGAAAAATTTTTTTAGCTACTCTAGCATGATGTGAAATAAATTAATTTAGTACTGTCGTCCCTTCTATCACTCCCCACACAAAAATTCTTAAGATGACAAAAATTTCGATTTCATCGGTAGTATCATATAATTGGGCTTTACGCACAATCGAAGTCCTGTTATGTATTTAAGCTTAATGTCATTTTATTTGGGCTTTTTTTAATTAACACAAGCTTCAACTATTCACATGTCCTTAACGCTCTTCAACACGTATACAAATGATCTCGAATCACGGGTTTGATTTGATCATGAGCCTGTCCCATACAAATGCGAGTATCATGGTCTCATTCTTAATAATTTATGGTTCTGATTCCAACAAAATACAAAACATTGTGTTCAAAGAGCCATCAAACTAAGCAGATTATTTATCCGATATAATGTACTACTAACTACATTCTCAAAAAATATTATTATTGCAATTTTACGCGGACAAAGTCGCGGGTGATCGCTAGTACGAAATACGAAAAAACATAACTTCTACATCTACAATGGCCCTACAGCCCAAATCGGACCTTGACCTCCTGATATTCAGGTTCCTTAACATTTTTCATTACTTATTGTGGAAGGGCTGTTAGTTCTTCGCACAACCCTCTTCCTACGAATTTTTCATTTTCGTAGATTGAGGTGGCCAAGGTATATCCAAGCAGGCAATGTGGAATTATATATTGCGTTGACCTTTGCATTAAAAGACTAACACACTACTAGGCTATACTCTAGCTACGAAAAAACATAACATTTGGATATAATAGGGGGAAAATGGGGACCATTTCAACACTGGTGCATTTTTCAAAATTTCTAATCGTTATATGTCAAAATTGAGTACAGATATCAAATTGAAATTTTGTCACATTGCAGAACTACAAAAATTTTAAGATGGGAGGTTTAAGGGGAGGGAGGTGGTAAGCAAAAATGTCGAAAATTTTGAATGATTTTTTTAGAACTCTAGTGAAAGATACATAGTTTAAATTTTCCATGTGGATACATCTAATTGATATACATAGAAAAATAATAATAACTTTATCCATAATTGTTATAAACCGACCCCCCCCCCTCTCAGTAAAGCACGGTGGTGGCGGTGTTATGATATGGGGGTGTATGGCTAGTGGAGGAGTTGGAAAAATGGAGTTTATTGAAAGTATTATGAATAAAAAAGACTACCTTAAAATTCTCAAGCGCAATTTGAAGAAAAGTGCAGAACATTTGGGCTTAAGCGACAACTTTTACTTCCAACAAGACAACGACCCTAAGCACACTGCGGAGGTAGTAAGACTCTGGTTGCTGTATAATGCCAAAAATCAGCTTCGTACACCGCCCCAAACTCCGGACCTTAATCCAATAGAGCATTTGTGGCATCACTTGGAACAAAGGATTCGAGCGCACACAATAACTTCGAAGGTAATGCTCAAGGAAGTCCTGATCCAGGAGTGGGATTCAATAACCCCAGAGTTCACTAAGAAGCTGGTAGATTCCATGCGAAAACGGTTGTTGGAAGTAATAAGGAGACGAGGATATCCCACAAGCTATTAACGAGGAAAAACAATTGTTCTATTTTGAAAAGAAATATTTGTACGCAGACTTTTTATTGTTGCAATTCAGGATTTGTTTTCGTTTTTTAATTTTAATATTTTTATGGAATACAATAATCATCATTTTTGTTTTGTTTTATGTTCGTAATAAAGCCATGAAACAAAAAAAAAAAATATTATGATGTAGTGCCTACTTTACTATCACTACTTTACTTTTTATAAATTAAGTAAATCGTAGAAACTTACTTTAATAGCGCTACTTTACTTTTGATAAATGAATAGATCGCACAAAATATAAAAATAATCATATTAGTTTTTTATGATAAAAATTGTAAAAAAACAAGTCAGTTGAAAAACGAATTTTATAAAAGCTAGTTGTAAAAAGTTTTTGTTGGATAAGCGCATTAAATATTATTTCTTAAAATAAATAATTGCATATAACTAATTGTTGTTAAAATAATTATTAAAATAAATAATTATAAAAATTATGAATAATTTTTAAAATATTTATATCAAGTGGTTGAAGTTTATTAATAACCAATCACCAAAGTAGTGCCTACTTTACTATCACTACTTTACTTTTTATAAATTAAGTAAATCGTAGAAACTTACTTTAATAGCGCTACTTTACTTTTGATAAATGAATAGATCGCACAAAATATAAAAATAATCATATTAGTTTTTTATGATAAAAATTGTAAAAAAACAAGTCAGTTGAAAAACGAATTTTATAAAAGCTAGTTGTAAAAAGTTTTTGTTGGATAAGCGCATTAAATATTATTTCTTAAAATAAATAATTGCATATAACTAATTGTTGTTAAAATAATTATTAAAATAAATAATTATAAAAATTATAAATATTTTTAAAATATTTATATCAAGTGGTTGAAGTTTATTAATAACCAATCACCAAAATGAAATAAATTACTTAAAACGATGTTTTTATAGATATGTTGGATGTGTTGAGTGTGTACGCAGACTTTTTCTGCCGAGTGTATATACAAGCAAGACAGACAGACCGCCGGTCAATACGACAAAAATTTTCGCCGGCAAATTCGAGCAAAAGCTCCACTTCAATAGCAAGGGGAGATGCGACCCATTAAAATGCATCCACCTTTCCTCTCATTGCTTTTAGTCGTATATACAAGAGAACGAGACCGCCGGCCAACACAAGTGAACATTTCGCTTGACCAATTTCATTAAATCAACTAATAACCAACAAACTAAAAACTGCGAACTTGAAATTTTATACAAGCACCTTACAAGAGAAGCAAAATAAAACTACATATCAAATTTTACGATTCCCCTACCTTTTCTACCCCCTCCCATACAAATGTTCGGTTTCGTGAATGTAAAATACACCGAATTTTATGAAAATTCTATGCAACTTCGTCTATGGAACACATTCTATACAGAGAATATTGGACGTGATTCAAGCAATTAATTAAAAAGCTATTAACATCCACCCACCCTTACTGTTACCCCTCCTCCTCCCCTCATAAAAACCCAAACTTGCAGAAACGAATGAAATATTGTTAAATTGACAACAGTCCTGCCCAAGAACTCCCTATTCACTTAGCCTTCCCTAACCACTCTAACCTGCATATTGACTTTCCACTCATCCGCAACTTGTCCCAAGAATAATAAAGTTTCACCCGACTTGTTGGCAGTTTATTTGAATCATATCCCTCCCTAAGCCGACTTTACTGTACGCTTCGGTATTAAAGGGTATCCCCTAAGTTGAGCTTGAAGCCTTAAAAGAAAAGGCAGACCTTTACTTGATATATGTTATGTTATAAATTCAAAACGTTAAAAATTGAATCGATTTTTCCTCAAGTTTGGAATTGCGATTTGAGTAGTTTTTCTGTAAATCAACTACTACAGCGGACTTGACGCTAAACGTCCATTGAGCGAATATATGATTATGAATTGAATAAATTTTCACTGCTATTACGATTCCACAACGAGCTTTTGATACAGAAACTCACCCTTCTGCTTTGAACTCTCTGAAAATTAAACTAAATTCTGCGGTCTACACCAGTTCAAGTTAAAGAGGTTTGACCATATAGTTAGTGTCGAGTAACCCAATAAAAAAACATAACATAACCTCGATTGCAGGTGAACCCAATCATGCGATACTCTAAACGAAATTGAAGTTGTAGTGACTTTAAATGGGATTTTTCTGCCATAGCAATAACATTCTTATATTACTTTATGTCTAATTAGAACAGCTTTATCTTGAAGATTGTTCTTATGCGTTTCGCCAGACTGTGACTTTTTTATGTGGAAGGTAGCAGAAGCGGAGGGGAAATTTCAACCATTTTTATAGGGGTAACTACAATCGATAGTGAAATAAAGCAATTTAAATTAATTAAAATTAAAGAGCTTGCCAATAAAATTGGCATATTATAAAGTTATGCAATTGTGCGGTTTTGTATGGGAGGTGATTAAAGTAGTTACGAGATTGAACGTATTCCTTCACTTCTCGCTACCAAAATTCTTTGCACTAAATTTATGCTTCAAAACTTTTATAGGTACTGAGAAAATTGGTTCATTGTATTTCGTAACATGGTATAGGTTGTTGGGAGGGGGTGGAAGGAGTACGAGGATTTCAAATATTTTAATAAAATTGAATATGGGCACTGAAAAAAATGTTAACTCCCAAATTTCAAAGCAGTAGCTGTCATATTTTCGTAGAAAATCGACCTACCATGAAGTTGTAAATTGTAACACACCTCATGTGAGGTGATAGAAGGGATGGCGAGATCTATCTAATATCTTCTCATATCACTAGAACTGCTACGAAGATACTTCGCACAAAATTTGAGCTTCATAAATTTAAAAGATACCGAAAAAAATAGTGAATTGCATTTCGTGAAACTGTGCAGTTTGTATTGGAGGTATAGACATGGTATAATCTTTTACATACCTACGATTTTTTTTAAAAAAAGCAATCGCATATTGCGATTGAAAATTAAAAGAGCTGCGATTAGAAGAACAGATCTACTGCATCCTTTCTATCATCAATAAGATTTCCGCAATAATCATCGCTACAAATCCCAGGGTTGACAGCCAATTCGCTGTCAAATTGATAAATAAACAGAACAGGACTACGATTGCGCGTAAAGCCTTATCATATGATACTCTACGGCAATTAGAAATTTTTGGGATCTAAAAAAATTTTTATGGAGAGTAGAAGGGGTAACAGCATTGCACTAATTTTGTTCACATCATGATAGGGTAGCTAAAAAAATTCTTTATTTCTTTTTTGTAAAATTTGGGCTTCAAGAAATAAATGGGTACTGAGAAAATTAGTGTATTAGAATTAGTGAAATTGTGCAGTTTGTATGAGAGGTGGTAGAAGGAGTGAGGAGTTTTTAGTGATTTTTTTTTCTGAATTAAATGCGAATATTGTGCGATTCATATTTCTTAAATTTTAGATCAGTAACATTCAAATTTCCGAGAAAATTGATTTTTTGTAAATTTTGTGAAATCGTGTAACTTTGTATGTTAGGAGTGAGAAGGGGTGAAGCTAATCAGTTAATTTTTTTTCCTTTATGTTAATGCTAATTTAGCATTCAATACAAAATATCAGCTCGTTAAATGTGATACGTGCGGAGAAAATCGGTTTAAAATGTTTCATGAAAAAGTTTAGTTTGTATGGCAAGCGGTGGAAGAAATGAAGAGATTTGAATAATTTTTATACCATAGATCAAATTTATGATAAAAACTATATAATCTTAATTTAAGACTATGGGCTCTTATAGTTTCTAAGAAAATTTGATTGCTGTAATTTATTGAAAAAGAGTCATTTTGTATGTGAGGGTGTAGTAGGGGTAGAGCGATTTGACCCGTTCACGAACTGGCTTTGCTTTTTTATCAAAAACAACGTGTACAAAATTTGAACTTTCTTGCTCAACGCGATCTCAAACTAGAGAGCGAACACACTGACAGACAAACGGACTCTGTTTTTGAGATTTTTGAATGATAATATTAACTTCTGTTTCATAATATTTTGTCTCCGAGCCTTATTTTTTAGCGTTACAAACTTAAGAACTGACTTGTCATACTCTCAAATTTCATCTAGAGTATAAAAAGTATATCGAACCAGAAGTAGAATCTGTTTCACAGAAAATAACGCGATGATAAGGTTTTTGTTTGCAAAACTGATCCGATTTAACGACTGTATTTACCGCAAATTTGGCCAGACTTAGATCCACACTGGGAACATTTTAATAACTTAGAGGAGTAATCTTTAAAATTTGTGAATTTTCATAATCTCTGCTTTAAGTTATGTAAGAGTTATGTAGAAGTAAATGTCGCCTTTACAATAATACTTTTGTAAGAGGGAATCGAATCTATAGTCATAATGCACAAATAAAAACTCATAGCATTTTATTAATCATTTTATAAAACCAGTAAATATCTTAAAACATATTTTCTTTTTCATAACCATATTATTATAATTCAGACAATTTATTTATCTCGAAATGTAAAAATAGCATCAAGTCCAAACATTGCACCATTTATAATCGACACGGATGCCTTTATTATTGCTAAATCTCGAGTTCTTGTCCTAAACGAGTACTCCCAGGCTTCGATTAAAAGCACACCGGACGTAATGAAACACGTACATCCGATTATGCTCAAGAAAATATCGATACGTTTATTGATTGGTGACCGCATCAAGAGACCTACATGATAGGTGAATAATTTCAAATTTTTTGAAATTACAAAATTATCATCACTACCTGCCATTACGGATAGAACAATTATCACGAATCCTGTAAACGTTCCTGTTGTAATAAACGATGTCACTATATCACCGTCGTAAAAGCTGTAGTAGTGTAAAACTAAGCAAGTGACTGCAAACACCTGTAAGACACATTATTTCGATTATTCACAAATCCATCACTTTTCATTAAATTTAACGCACCAATTCCATAAATTTAACGACAGATAATCGCGGTCTAGGTACTTGATCGTGTATCATTTCGTCACTATTTTTTAAATCATAAATACCCCGGTACGAACTAAACTCTTGATAAGAACCGATCGTACTGCGGACGATGCGACAAACACTCCTCTAAATCCTAAAGGCAAATTTTCATTTGGAACTGATTCAGAGAAAACTACTTATGAAATTTGTAAAAAATCGAATGATAGAAGCCAGCAATAACGATGAAAATCACTACAATTAGCCGCAATCAAGTGATCATGTAGGTCGATCTTGCAAATAAGTAAGCATCTTTTGAATGCCTCCACTTGTTACGCTCGAGCACAGATGATCCTCTGTACCGAAATCTGCATCCCAGTCATAAGTTGCGTCAAATGTGCAGCATAATTACTAAAATGGAGCAATGAACATCATCCATACTTGTACACTGCCGCGATGAGAGGTACACACTCAGATAAGCAACAAGAGACATTAAGCCCCATCATTTAGCATTGAATATCTTCAATTAATTGAGGTTTTTAGATTAGTTAGGGGTTATTAATGTGGGAGTAATTTCGAACGGTCCGGTTAATTTTGTAAAAGATGAAAACGTCCTATTGTAGTAGATCGATTCTATAGTACGTATAATGTTTATCTCATCCACCATTTTATATGAGTATAAAAAATAACTATGTATATAGTATTGCAAAACAAAAATGTTCAGACCAAACACTACTGAATCCCTGTTTGTTTATTTGGCCGCATTGCCCATATTTGTCGTGGTTTGTGGCAAAATAATTGCTTCCCCTAGCTATAAAGTCACGCCACGCCACTGGAAAAACCAGACAGTTCGTTTTAACGTCGATTCGCGTGATTTCCTTCCTTTGGCCGAGACCGGTGGTATAGTGTCGCCATCAGGCGAGGACTTCGACGTGAACATGTTGTTGCCTGGAATGAAATCAAAGAATTCAGAAATTAGTGATGATGATGGCCCCGCTACGTATAAGGATCTTGTCTAGCGTGTACGAACTGAAAATGATAATCGAAATTCAATGTTTCGCTTGAGTGATATGTTCGCAAGGATAAGCAGTGGATTGTTTTGTGTGTATCTCTCCTATATACGGCTAAGATACGATGTCGAGTATGAAGGAGCAGTTTCACAACCTTTCTTTTCCAAATACCAAACCATTTCTTAGTTTTTCTATTATTGTATTAACAAACGAAAGATACAAAAAAACTTAGCCAATATTGAAACCGCTAAGCTTTACTGAATCCTTTAAGCTTTTTTGGTGAAAAGCTTATTTAAAAAGCACTGCAACAAAGTTACAGTAAAAGTTAAAGCAATGTAAAAACGCCGAAAGCCCTCATTTATCCTTCAAAAGTGTAAAATTTAGCAAAAACAAGAAGAAGACAGCCTTAAGTCTTAAGGACTAGATACCACTTATGACAGCGATGAGCGACGATATAGAAATTGGTATTGTTTCAAATCTAGCTAGCTGGAATTTATAAATTTATTAATTAAGTTTTCAGATAAAATAAATGAATAAGCTGAAGAAGCGAAAGAAACGATTTATATCGGGCTCCCAGTCTTTAGGAAGCTTAACAGCAAACTATTCAGTTTTCCCAAAATACATAACCTATCCCAAAAACTTGATGTAGAACTGATGACACGAAAAGAGGAAGTTGAATCCTTTGACAAAGAAAGTCCGTCGGCAGGTACTAGATATTGTTTTCATTTATTTCTAGGAAATATCATTTATTCTTCACAGGCATGTAATCATTAGAACTGGACTGGTCATGTTTTAGGCAGATTTCAAGATATTGATGGTTACATGGGGATTTATCCCTAAAGTGATTCTCAAGTGTACGTACTACTTCAATGGTGACCTTTATTAAGTACGACACTAGAGGAGTAAGCCTAAGAAATAAAAATTCCCAAATCTACGTTGAAACAGCATATGCCAAGGATGTATGGTTAGTGCACAACTAACCGCTAATATGTGAGCTCTGGATACCAGGCGCCCTCCAGTTTCAATTACCCTTCCCCAGGTAATACGGAGCTCTGCCAGGGGTGAAGCTACTTTCTCGCGCTACTCGTGGGAATCAAATGTAATCAAAAGGCTAGATGCGACCCCTAAAGCATCACAAACAGCGGCTGATGCCGTAAACGAAGTAGGAAACAAAATAGCAAACCCTTCACAAAAAGTACGTGAAGTGACTGCAAAGACCAATCCTCCGGTCATGACAAAGTCTAAATAACCGCCACAAAAAGCGGATAGAAAAACCCCTAGTCAGCATCTAGTAGATGAGCAACTTTTATCAGCAGAGCTGAAACAGTTAACGCTCAAAGAAAATAAAAAAAGGCTAAGCGGGCTGCTAGGAGACGGTATTCGTACCACCGTAACCAAGGTAAAACAGCAAACGAAGCATACGATCTTGCTTGCCAACCAATGAAAAAAACGTTATCGCCAGTACAGAGTAAGGCAATGAAAAGAGGCAGAACCTCATCTACAACACCGCCATCTGTAGGAAGTGATAACAAAAGGCCTAAGACTTTAATTAAAAGCGTCGTGCAGAGACCTGCAGCAGAGGCTCAGCCCTCCACGTCGGGTACTAGCTACAGAGACGCGATTAATGGGATCAGGATCGGTATTTTATGTATGTTTGGTATGTACCGAACATCCTCACAAGATCCTTATATCGGAGCAGCAAGCTGCAACACGTCGCGTTTTGCATAGAGGAGAGCTGTCCGAGAGATTCCCTTTGCGAACGGGTGTCAGACAAGACTGCATATTATCACCAGCCCTGTTTCTGGTGGTAATAAATGACATCTTGAAAGCTGCACTGGAAGGTGGGGAAGGTAAAGGTCTTCAATGGAGACTATTTAACATCTTAAGTCACCTTGATTATGCTGATGACGTGTGTTTGCTTGCACATAACCGTTCGGACTTAGAGTCAAATGTTCGCTCGTTGCAATATAAATGCAAAGAGGCGGGACTGAAAATAAATGTGCGTAAAACCAAGTACATGCACATGGGTTCGAACGCAAGCACACCGATTGTTCTTAATGGACAGGATGTGGAAGAGGTGCAAGATTTTTGCTATCTTGGAAGCATTGTCAGCATGGACGGCGGAGCCGAAAAGGTTGTTGAGGCTCGGCTAAATAAAGCTCGTCAGGCCTTCGGTATCCTGTCCCTTTCTGGAGGTTAAGAGAGATCTCCCTTCGCACGAAGCTGTGAGTTTTTAACGCATGCGTCAAATCTGTGTTGTTGTATAGTTGTACTACGTGGAAAGTGACCGTTCGACTTACCAAGAAACTACAGACTTTCGTAAGCCAATGCTTCCGGCACATTTTAGGAATATTCTGGCCAAAAGAGATCTCCAACGACGAACTTTGGAGTACAACTGGCCAGACTAAAATAGGTATTGAGATTAAACGGCGGAAGTGGCAGTGGATCGGTCATACTTTGAGGAAACCAGAGCAAAATATCGCAAAACAGGCTCTGGATTATAATCCTCAAGGAAGACGTCGGGTTGGTCGACCATGTAACACATGGAAGCGAGCAGTTGAGCAGGAGGCCAGAGGAATAAACAAGTCCTGGCAACAGCTTAAGGCCGATGCTCAGGATCGCGCCTTGTGGAAGAGAGTTGTTTCTGTCCTATGCCCCTATAGGGGGTCTTAACAGGAATTTGATGAAGCTGCAACACAAAATTGATCTTGGTAGAGACACCTACAACGGCAAAATAGGGAATAAATCCACAATTTGATGGACTCAGCCTTAAGCCGGGATGGATGCTGATTGTGTGCTTTGTTGAGCAAACCGCAGCATGGATCGAAAAAAACAGCAGGGAGCATCAAGCCGGATAAGTCCACGAACATCAGGGATGCTAAAGCGCACCACACCATCTGGGGAAGTAGTGAGGTGAGTCACTTTTAAAGTACCATACTATTAACAACCTAGACATAAAGGCACCACACCGACCTACATAAATTCAGCTAGGCAGGAAGTACTTGACTTGAACAAGTCCCTGCCTGGTTGACAAGTGCAAAAATTGGCACGAATTAACAGAAGCTTCATTGTCAGATCACAAGCATATCTGCTTTCATATTAAAACTTCATTTGGCAGGGATTTGTCCCATTGATCAGTCTAAGTCATAACGCCCAATAAACCCTACTTCCTTCTTCGTCAAAACGATGGAAAAGTTAGTGGACATTCACATAAGAACAGGGCCTAAAAAAGTCTGCCTTAATAATAATCAACATGCCTACCAACAGAGCAAATCAACAGAGACATGGTTTGGGAAAACAAATCGAAAAGGTAAAAGACTGTAAAGAAATCGCCCATTGCGCATTCCTAGATATAGAAGGAGCATTTGACAATACTCTCCATGAAGCCATAATAGCGGCAAGTAGGAAGGGGGTGGGGGTGGTTGACCACAATAAAATGAATACACGCCATGCTAAAGAGCCGATTGACAACCACGGATCTAGGTGATAGCACATTGACTACAAAGACCTACAAGGGCTATCCCCAATGAGGGGTACTATCTCCACTTCTTTGGTCAGTTGTAGTAGATGAGCTCCTGGACCGTCTAACAGAACAAGAATTCAAGGGAATAGGATATGCCGATGACCTCGTCATTATCATTAGAAGAAAATTCTTCTACTTCTACTTTTAATAATATCGGAAAGGATAAAATAAGCCTTAGAGGTGATAGTGACTGAGTTCAATCTAAGAACTTGAACATCAACCCAAATATGACTGGGATAGAACAAATAGATGGAAAATCCACATCATACCTCCTTCAATAAATTAAAACATTACCCTTTTCACATGAGATAAAATATGTAAGTGTTAGACTGAATAGGAAACTCAACTGGAACAAACATATAGAATGGACTCATGCCAAAGCACTAAAGGCATTTTGGGCCTGCAAAAGCTTATTTGGCAGAAAATGTGGACTATAGCCCAAGATGATCTACTGGTGTTACAGAGCAATCATTCTTCCAATAGTCACATACGGATCAATGAAATGGTGCAAAAAAATTTTACAACAAAATGCACAGCTTAAGCTACAAAAAATCCAAAGGTTAGCTTATCTTGGTATCACAGGAGCAATGAAAACCTGTCCTATGGTGACAATGGAAATGTTCCAAAACATCCCTCCGATACATCTCCAAATAAAAAAGGAAGCTATCATGGGTGTTACCCATACAGAGAGAAAACAATTGCAAATCAGGGGACTTTAGAGGTCACCTCAAAATCCTAAAAGACCCAAAAATATAGGTTCTAACTTCCACACACAAAAAAAGAAAAAAAAAGAACAAACGAAGTGGAAGATATTCTAAAATTCAGCAACAGTGATATTAGTACTATAATCGGGCTATTGACGGGACACAGTGGAGTAATCCACCACCTCAAAAACATGGGCTTAGCTGAAACCGACATCTGCCGCCTCTGACTCGAAGACTCAGAAACGACAGAATACATCTTATGTCACTGTGAAGCAGTAGCTAGGAAAAAAAACAAAATCTTCTCGGAAAAGGTTTGCCTTCTATCGAGGAGCTAGCCAACACAGCTCCGTTAAAGATGCTTAGATTAGCCAAAGCTATTGAGTTATGGTAGGTTAAAGGGGCAGCTAGGGTGTAGCCTAGTGGGTAGTGTGTTAGTCTACAATGCGAAGGTCGTGAGTTCAAATCCCGGTCGACGTATTATTCCAGCACACTGCCTGCTTGGATATTTCTTGGCAATCTCGATCTACGAAAATGAAAAAAATCGTAGCTAGAGGGTTGTGCGAAGGGCTAACAACCCTTCCACAATAAATAATGAACTTTTTAAGGAACCTGAAGTTCAGGAGGCCAAGGCCCGATTTGGGCTGTAGTGCCATTTTAGAAGTAAAAAGGAGCAGGAGAAGGTCGCAGTGCACTCTCGTGTTCCCCAAATTTTAAAACAAGAATAATTAGAAACTAAATTTCCATTTTAAAATTTAATTCAGTATAAATATACGCCTGCTATGATAAAAAAGCCAATATTCTCATGCTTGAAACCTGCTTACCATAATCCGCGAAAATTAATAAAGGATAAATAAAGGACAACAGACAACAAAGCTGTACAAGGTTGCAGAAGTGAAGCTCGATTTAATTTAAACTAAAAAGCAACTAATGGAATCCAAAATATAATAGGAATTTGAGTTTATGACCATGTAGCTTGAGATAAAATACATATATGCCAAAAAGTCGGGTGCAATTTGTGCGATTCAAGGGCACCTCCAGATCTTACTGCTATTAACGACGACTGCTCTCTGTTTATTTGAACAAACAGTTTTCTATTTTCTAGAAAACTGTAGAACATTCTAAATAGATTGGAGAGTACCCTCAGGCTGATTAGTTTGTACACAAGTCCTTTAATCCATACAAAATCGAATGATTTTCTGATGTCAAGGGAACACGTTACTGTGGCTACCTTATTATTTAAGTTTTTTGAGATATCATTGTGCATTTTCAATAATTTCTTGAAGCCGGATTGATGGTATGGGACAATATTCTGTTCCTCGCAAAAAAAAATTAAAATAATTCCTATAAATCTTTCTAAAAATTTTCCTACGTTCGAAAACATTAAAAGTGGGCAAAAATTTTCTATGTCACCCGAGGATTTCTTAATCGGCATTAATTTCGCAATTTTCCAGCTGTTCGGAAAATGGTGTTAAGGCAGTTGTTTCATAATATCAACGAAAAATCTATAGCTTTTCTGGACATTTTCTTAATTTCATGTAATTGAAGATGTTCTTGGGACCGAATGATTTCTTGCGGTTAAGGTAGCGAATAATGTTGATCAAGAACTCCCGTGTTGTAAAAGGGTGTTCTAACTGAGATTCGCTAGAAGAGTTTTCTTCGTCAAACGTTTTTAACGGTGTGAACTTATTGTTAGTCATGTAGTTGCCTGATTCAAACTCTGCAACTGTATAGTTTACTAAAACTAAGTTATCTCTATCATGCTGGGGATATTTATATACATATATGTAGGTATTCGTAAAATTTCTTAAAGGCTTTTATCTTTTCGAGTAAGTGTTCATACGTAATTGCATTCAATTTTCCCATGTAGCTTGATTTGGGCTTAGCTATTATTCGATTTATTTATTTGATGATTGTAAGACTTTGTTGAAATGGTTCTGATTTTAAGCTTAATATATTCTTGGTTGAAGTTAAAATTATTTCTTTTTAAGATTCTTTTCATGTTATTGCGCCAGTGTTTCCTGATATCAAAAAGTGATTTTATTTCGGCAGAAAGACGTTCGTAAAATCCGTTACTAGTGATTATCTTAGAGTGTCGTGATGTAACCTGTAATATATTGTCGTTAAATTTTTAATATTTTCGTCTATTTCTATATTAGTGAGATTTCTACTATTATTAAAGCTTATGTGCGAGAAGGCGGAATCCAGTTCTGGAGCGAAAGTGTAAAAATATGCATTTGATTTGAATTTTCTTCCAGATGGAGAATGTTTTTGGCTGGTAATTAACTAATTTAACCTTAATTACCCTTCCTTCTATATAATAATTGTGTTTTGTAATTGTCGATTAGTTTGATAAAGGTCTCAGCAGAGACCGAAACGTCACGAATAATAAAGCGTAACAGTGTAGAATCCGGAAATCTTTTCTTTCAATTGATAATTTCTTATTTGAAATATTTTTAGAAGTATTTGTTCAAAATTTCAAGTTGATAGCTTGTAATGGTTTGGTGATTATTGATTTCTTAAAAATGGTTGAAGAAATACTTCTGTATGGGAAAGGGTAGAAGTTTTAGTAGTATTTAACTAATTAATATTTTAAAGTCTTAAGCATTTTTTTTTTAAATGAATTTTACGAATTTTCAAGTTCGTAGTTCGAAATTTCAATGAAAAATTTTGAGTTTTTGTGTTTTTTTTTCAATACACGTGAAACAGTTAGTGCAGGTTAGAGCGCCCCTTTGGTGGATAAAAGTTTTGGTTCAAATCAATAATTTTTCTTTATGTTTGTAATGGATGTATGCACGTGCAAAATTTTAACTTTGTATCTTTTACCAGAGCCCTGAAGAATTAGTGAAAATTTCCGACTTTATGGCCCACAACCTCGTTCCCCTTACACCGCCCCCTCATCTTAAAATTTTTATGAAAATTATAGATCATATAGCTCTACAATTTCACACAATTTCAACTTAATACCTGTTTTGAATTTTGAGATATAACGGTTTAAAATTTTGAAAAGTGTACCATTTTTGAAATGCTCGCCATTTCCCCCTACTACTATTATGACCAAATTTTAAATATTTTTGAATTCTTCTAGCATAGCTTAATATATGTTTTATGTTTCAATTACATAGCTTAAGGGATAGTTAAGATATTAATTTTAATTATGCCACCCACTTGGTCTTAAAATACAATAAAAAATTTTGGATCAAGTAGTTGCGAAGATATAATCATTTCAATAAAAATTCGGCAGGCAATTTGTTTTTAGCCCCTTTTTTCGAACGCCAATGGATAAAAATATTAAATTATTTTTAAAGTTTGTCCCACAACTCTCTTTATACCTATGCTGATTTTCAACTTCCTATCTGCATTCTTTGAGGAAATATTAGCCCCACCTTTCCCCTCGTCCCCCTAACACTCCCCAAAATTTAGATAATGGAGTTCACTTAGCCAAGAATAAACATTTTACCTGTCTTGGAGATACGACGGCGTACGGCGGGACGGATTTTTCTTTGCAATTTTAGGCTAATTTAGTCATGAAATGAGAAAAAAAAAATTTTTTTTGTGTGTATCACAATTCTTTATTATTAGAATAATAAAGTAATTGTACGTTAAGTTAATACCTGTTCTCATTTACAAATTTAATTTCCGAGTTATCCAGACACCACATTTCACCCATTGCGTTTCTACCAGCTTTCCAGAATACAAGTATTTAGACTTTAACAAATTTATTATCGAATACCATTTCTTGCAGTATTTCACCAGCTCGTTAATACTTTCTTGTAATGCGTCAGTTGTTTCTGCCAAAAGAGCTAAATAATTCTTGACTCCATCAGCTAGATTTTCATGTAAATCATTAATGTAAAGCGCAACTTGAGTAGAGCTTACCAAGCATCTTTATTTGACTCCTTGTGCTACCTCGAAATATGTAGTTAGTTAAACTTATCCCTTCCCAAACTGCCGACTTCCTTTCACGGTATTTTTGTCGAGATACACATTGTAGAGAATTTATAAAACAGTGCATTTCTTGGAATTAAATCAAAGGCTGAATTAAAGTCCATAAAGAATGCATAAGTTTCTTTCTTTTATTCGAACCGCAAATGTACAATACTTGTCAAATATAATATAATATTATCTATTACAAGCAAAACACCAGTAAAAATCTTATTAGTAAATTGTATCTGGTAGTGATATTCCCTTTTAGTTCTCAGCTATGTTAATATCTCCCTTCTTAAAAAGCGGTATTATTATTGATCTACGAAATGAATCTTTTATTTCTTGACTTCGGAAATTTTTATTAAATATTAAGATAGTTTCCTGCAAAAAAATGTGTGGTGCATTTGCATAGAATTCGTGTGGTATGCGATCAGCAGCGCTTTATTATTTTTAAATTTTTTTCAACTCTGCATCTTATTCATTCCCCTTTATACATAAGTGTGTCGATTTTGAGCTTTCTAGCCAGAACCATGGCTGGGATATTGGAATTTGTAGTTTTCGGCTCTAGCGCCCCTCCCCCGCGTACCACTTTCCCTTTTTCGCTGAGATCAGCACCCTTTTACAATCCATCTAAAAATAAACTTCCATCTTCGAGAGCTTGGGAGTTATTGTGCGCTGAGCTTACGCATATGGCGTGCATACAGACGGGTTTTTATTTTGCATTTTTAGGCTAATTTACTCATGAAGTGCGAAAAAACAAAATTTCCGGATAGCGACCACAATAATTTATTATTAGATTATGAAAGTAAAATAAAAATGTTTTTTCAGTAGCAATCTGTGGGTTAAATTGAAGCAATTAATGGGTACCAAAAGGGTTACTTTTTTTTCGTAAGGTTGCAGAGCTTAAGCTAATTCCATAGTAAATTGCAATCGGCAATCAGCATAACTCTCAAACAATTCTACTTATATTAATTGAATTGACGTAATAAATATATAAACGTCTATCCACAAAACAGTGTCACGCCTTAAATCATCAAAATGTAAGCATTTTACTAAATTAATAACTCCAGTCTCGTATTTCGTATACCAAACACTGAATGCCATTCATTCCCAATGACAATAGCCGTGTTTATTAAACAGGTAAATTGTCATGGTATGACATAATTTGCTCAGCTCTGCCTGCACGTATCATTTTACTGAACGACCAGAAGACCTTCATATAACAAAATTCACGGAAATCAATTGGCGTTAATTTGTAAATTAGGAAAGCAAACTTTTCTGGCAAAATCGTAACGAAGATATTAAGTATAGTTCTTTCGCGGCAGAGTTTATTTAATAACTTCCTTCTCAGCTGAACCTACCTGTCCATCTCAGTAATGCCGCCATCAATTAAGCAGAACATCCACATCATCCATGCATAAATTTGCCAGCTTAATTCGAATTTGGGGGACAATTACTTGGGGTTTGTTTTCGCATAAATATAAAGTTACTCCGAAAATAAAAAGCTTACCAACTGAGCTTTTATACACTCGAGTCTATTTTAATTAGATAAAGTTACTCATATCTTTAAGATCCAGTAAAACTCACCTAACTTGATCAATCGGTACGAAATAGGTACACAAGGAAATGGTTACTTGATGCACATCATCATATTTTGCAGGCTTTCACTCACAGGCAGTATAACAACGCAATAAATTTAATATGAATGGTATAGAACAATCTTTTATTAATTTTATTTATTACACGGGCATAACCCTCTTTCAAATTGTTTTTTTTACTCAGGCATGGAATAAAAATTATTTGAAATCATGATATTGTTGCGAGCTAGGGATTCGCCGGGATTTCAAGTAAAACACAATTCGTTTAAAAATAAGTGATAATTTATTTATTCGCACTTTCACTTAATTCGCACTTAAACTTAATTCGCACTATATGGCACCACCGATATTGTTCTATCGCGTTCTTGCACCGGTTCGCGTTCTTCCACAGATGTCGCTGAATGACTGGCTCCCGTCTGACAGCTTCGTGGTTTTATACCAGTTTTTTCCCAATTCTCGAAGCTTCCGTCAGGTGTCGTTGACTGTGTGTCTAGACTATTCGGGAGAGTTCTAGTTCTTTAATTGCCTACATCTTAGAGTATACCGTTCCGTCGGTGTATGTCTAGACTATACTGGAAGGTTCTAGATCTTTGATTATGGCTTTTTACATATTAGGGGACTATTCGGGAAAGATCACTAGTGCGTGGTTGCCAGATCTATAACAATATTTTTACTCTGGTCAAATCATAAAAACGCCCGCGTGGCAGACGAGAATTCTATCACTAAACCACCAATGCTGATGAGCTTTCCTTACCCGAATTTAGTCACAATTTTTCGATATTACTTAAAATATATGACAAATAATTTTAGTAAAAATTTTAAGTTGGGTGGTGTGAGGGGAGGGTGGTGGTGGTCCAAATTTTACAATACCAAGAGTACCTTTCAACTCAAAGTCTTTACCCTTCTCCCCATTCATCTATCTTCCAAACCTTTTCTCGCTATTCTCCATTCTCCAAAGGTATGGTCCCGATGATGCTTTTTCGTTCAAATTTGTGCATGCGTCAAGCACATGGAGCAAAGTAAGACAATCATGCCTCAAGCACAAGCGCTTTTTCTTGAAATGGTGCAAAATTTTATCTTATTCGTAAAAAAATATATTTAATATGTTCATATTTTGATCTCTCACTGTCTCAAGCCTTGGCTCCACATCGCTCTGAGATAAACTAAAATCCGACCATACTAATAGGTTTAGGTTCTCTGTATTTTTTAAACGGTCATTTAATTCTCTGAACAAAATAGAATTTTCTCACTTAAAAGGCATAAACCGAGGAATTACTGCATAGACGGCATGTATTTTTACTTCATAATTCTAATAATAAAATATTAGCAACCTGCGTGACTGAATGAGTCTATCTTCTTCTTCTACAATGGCGCTACAGCCCAAATCGGACCTTGGCCTCCTGACATTCAGGTTCCTTGACATTTTTTTGTTACTTATTGTGGAAGGGTTGTTAGCCCTTCGCATAACCCTCTTTCTACGAATTTTTCATTTTCGTAGATTGAGGTGACCAAGGTATATCCAAGCAGGCAATGTGTGAGAATTATATATTGCGTCGACCGGGATTTGAACTCACGACCTTCGCATTACAAGACCAACACGCTACCCACTAGGCTACACCCTAGCTGAATGAGTCTATACAATATCTTATTATTCATTATTCACCAACAATCTGTAAATGTTTATCTGATCCCCTCTTTCAAAAACAGCACGAACTTTAAGATCGCTTGTCGAATGTATAGATATGAAATAAAAGACGGTACCACTGAATGGCGTTTGTGCTTTATGTTTCTATCTCCCTCTGGCTTTAAGTTCTTGTATGCGGAGGTCATAATCTGATTACGGGAGGAGTCAGGAATTTTCCTTTTACCTTTTCTTTCATCACGTTGTTGTGTTTCAGCGGTAATCCGGAACCGGAGCAGTATAACCCAGAAAAGGCACACCTTGATGAAAATACCATTCAAGTGGTATTTAATTTGTTTATTTTGGATCATTGGCTTGGGCTGTAGTACATTTACAAAAACGAGATTATTCTTTTAAATACATGATCGACACAGAAAAAAAAAATTGCTACCTTCAAATTTTGTTTTTCCCCGTTTCATGACTAAATTAGCCTAAAACTGCAAAAAAAAATCGTCCGTCTCCACGCCGTCCGATCTACATTTAGACTCATATCCCCAAGACCGTCAAAGATAGAATGTTCGTTTTTGGGTAAGTGAACTCCACTACCTAAGTTTTGGGGAGTATCAGGCGGGAGGGTGACGCGGGGGAGGTAAAGAATCAAAAACTCAACTTGCTAATATCTCCACTACGAACGCACATAAGAATCTGTAAATCAGCATTCGTATAGAGGGCATTGTGCGACAAACTTCCAAAATAATTTAAATTGCAATAAAATAAGTAATAATATCAACCCATCCTTTGTAACGATTATTGCATATTGACTTACCACGTATTCTCAACTTGTCTCAAAAATAATAGAGTTGCGCCCGACTTGATGGCAGATAGTTTTGTATGTGTAAGCGCGCATTTATGATAAATTGCTTTTTCTTCTTCTTTGAAGTACCAAAACAATATTTGTTTCATTTAATGTCATTAAATTTTTGGGGTGCTATTTATAAAAAATAAAGGGTTCCACGTTCTTTGGAAAATTTTTGAGGGTTCCGCGACAAAAATAGTTTGGGTAACCCTTATGCACAATATCATCCGACACTAATTTTGTCGACAATTATCCTTGTCAGATTTTATTGAAGAAATCCACGACAATCGTGCACACCATTTTATAAAAATTTTATCGATACAATCAACATTTTTCTGTCGAAACTCGTTACTTCGAATTCTTCTACTTTTTCTTCTGTCCGTTAAATACAACATGTACTGTTTCTCTCCGTATAAGTTCCGAACAGAGCAATTGAAGTCTCTTGTGAAAAGCTCATCACAAAACACTCCGAAACTTTTTTTCTTGTAATTCCTATAAAAATTCTGGTTGGGAAAATTCTTGTATGAGTTTACGATCTAGTATACGCGAAACCATAAAATTTACGATAGTATTCGATCAGAATAAGTTGGTATTGGTAGCGTCTTAGATACTCCACTTCGCGACGGTTTACATCATCAAAGTTTACGGTTGAGCGTCTTTCAAGCCTGTTGTAGCACTTTAGTAAACAAATTGAACTCAACGTTATAGTGTGGTGATTGCGACGCGTTCCGCGACTACCCAATCGAAATAAAGTAATCTCAAAAAGTGTAGCACAACACTTGAATAATAAAATTAATCCCACCAAGTGATAATTCAATTTCTTTACAAAAAAAAAAATTACTATTTTTCACCCCGAGGATAATAAAAAAAAATAATTCAAAGATGGCCATAAACAAGTTATCAATCGTTAAATTTTTGGAATTGGTGAGTAAAAGTTTAACATTGAAATATTACAGAGATTGTTAATTACGGTTTCGATAAATGCTAAACTGGTGTATGAGGCGACGCCCAATAGTCCTAGATTTGCGAATTTAGGATATGGCGACGTTCGTTTATACATACATACATGACGTCACCCTGGAGCACTAAAAGTGGAAGATTCTTCAAATAGAAGTCGGCGAGACGATGGACTCATCTGACCTCTCCTCATCTTACGTTCCGAGCCAACCAAACTCGTTTCTTACGCTTCCTTCCATACTTAGCGATCCAGTTCCTTCTATACGATTCTTGATTTTCTATAGCGAGTTGTATTTCAGTATAACATTAGGTATGCTGTAATGTATGTCAGGGATATCGAAACGCATACCATGTTACCATCTTTGGATTGGGAACAAAAATTTCGATTTCTACTGCGTAAGGGATTCCATCGAGTCCAACAAGTTTCCAATGTGTACATGCGTAATATTTGAAAGGGAAGAGCACCTGGAACCTGAATATACGGAACCCTGCTACAATACCTGCCCCTTATCATACGCTGCAATCGAACGAGAGAAAAAGGTACGGCTAGTCACTAAAATAAGAATTTTTTACCTGTGGTTGCCTACCTTCTTACCTGTGGTTCCCTGCCTTTTTACCTGTGTGTGCTCCGCGATTCAAGTGGCTTAATCGTTGCGGGGTATCATCCTCGCCATCAGTGAATCCGTTCAGGCGGGTCGATTTAATTAAATGCGGTTTTATCGAACTAATCGCGTCCATTTATGGATATGTCCACTATTCCTCAGGTGTCGTAGTGCTTTCTTCACTATACCTAAAGAAAGTGTTAGAAGTTTCATTATGCTCCTACTTGTATGTGCCAAGAAACAATTAAATCGGCCTAATCTGAAATCAGCTATGACCACAAAGATTTCTGCTATTGTTGTTCAAAATCGATGGTACGATTATTATTATTACGATATGTGGACAATAAAATAAGATATCGATGTTTTGGTGTTTTGTTAGTTTATTTATTTTTCGGTGTTTTTTTTTTATTTTGAACAGCAGTCAGTAGCGGCACTTGGAAGTCGTCTAGATAAGCTTAAATTTCACCTAACAAGAAAAAAAATATCTTTTAAAAATATACATACCGAGAATTATTTTTATCAATGAAATTAATAGATAAGATTTCAAATCGATAAGTGCATTATTAGAAGAGCACACTGTACTCGAGGGAAAATTTATTCAAGTGCTTATAATACCTACGATACGCAGCTGGTGTACAGTACCTGGTATTGCAAACGTGGCAGAAAGGCTTTTTCTGGTACGGTTCAACATCAGCTGTTAGTGAGTTGAAATCTGACGTCACACCATATTTCATAAAAGTGTACAAAATTATACGCAATTTATGCATTAAAAAAAATACCACATCCATAGGCCTGCAACCAATACACCTATCAGCTGCCTTTCGAAGAATTTATATGATATTTATCAATTACAACTGATTAATGTTTTTAATACGTCATTATTGAAGCTTTGGACGAACAAGTGCTATTGTTATCTTGCCATTTGTTGCTAATTTCACAGGAAAACTAGATACTCGTATCATAACTGCGGCTTAGATGTGGACTTTGTTGTGCACAATATTTTAGGAATAGGTGAAAACAGATAAAGTCATCAAATAGTGAAATTCACATTCAGAAACATAACAACAGCACTTAGATTGCGCGTAAAGTTCAACCATGCGATACTCTAGATAAATTAGTGAAATGTAACCTTACGAATTTATATTTTGTATGTGATGTGGTAGAGGAGCTACCGAAAAAATCGTTTTAATGCGTATTGTGAAATTGAGGAATTTATATGGAAGGTATAAAGGAGTGGAAGAAACTAATTTTTCACATTTCACTCAAGTTACTACCAAATTGGTGAGCACACCATTTATTGTTGCTTAGATATATCTTTTCAAGATTATCTAACAACTATTCATTTCCATTACCTATCCTTGCCCCTATTGCTTCTATCCTATTCTAAAGGGTATCCCATTAAGACCGCCTATGTTGAAATTTGGAAAAAAAAACGCAGTGTATATTTGAAACACTCTGATGTTTTTATTTCAGTAAAGAGTGTAGACGTGGAGGTTATGTACGGAACAGAATAACCGACAAATGCTGCATGACTGACTCAAAAAAATGGCGCTAAATTCAAAATAGGCTGTAAAAGGGCTTTTCAATCCAAATCGGGCTTTGACCTCCTGACCTTTTGATTTGTTAACATATTCATTCATTATTGTAGAGCTGTTAGTCCTTCGCTCAACCCCGCATATTTGCCATTTTTCTTTTCCTAGATTGAGGTGACCAAGGTATACCCAAGCAGGCAGTGTGCTGGAATTATACGTCGATCGGGATTTGAACTCACGACTTTCGCATTGTAGACTAACACGCTACCTACTAGACTACACCCTAGCCCTATTGCTTCTGCAGATTTTAATGAAAGTTTGTTAGAAATAAAAGGAAAACATTTTCGATTTTCAGATTCAATTTGTATCACCAGTCGGCATTCGCAAATCCCCAGAATTACTTTCGTCTCAGTTCCCAGCTAAATATTTACTTTCCTGTATCTATGTCAAAAGGCTACTAAATGCCATTGATTGCTCAACTATAGTTTTTCCTCCCATTAATTTGGGCAGAAATTACTTTTCTGTCTGCTTTCCGGGAATATGGAGAATAGCAATAATCTTGGCAAGTAAAGGCTTTTTTGTGTCAGTACACTAATAGCTCAATATATAGAAAATCGAGCAGTGCAGTCGAGTTTTTTGAATTTTGGGAATAAAATATTTTGGCGGGGTAAAAAGTTGTTCAAAATTGTTTTGATGTTTTTGGAGTTTTGATGGAATTTCTGAAACTATTTAAGCTATATCCTACTACTTCTAGGTATTTCCTGCGCAATTTTAAAAAATGCATCGCTTCGATTTTCATTGAAACTAGCTAAGCTAAGGAGATAAATTTTTGCCAGAATTATTTTCATTATAATTGCAATCAATTTTAAAAAAATTATAGATTTCACCTTATTCCTTCTATCCCCTCCCATACAAATATCACGATATTTTGAAATTCCTATTAAATTATTTTAACTATCAAAGCTATCGACTGTAAATAGTGAGGAAAGTGTAATAATGCAAATATCATTCGCGTCGAAAATTTTTGTTTTGACCAGCATTCTCCTCCCCCATACAAATGCATAATTTTGGTAAATACATTATATCGATTTCCATTAAAATTAGAAAAAGTAGAATCTTAAAAATTTGCCAGAAATTGTTCCTAAATAATTGCAATAAATGCTAAAAAAAATGTGAACTTCACTTCACTCCTACCCCCATAAAAATTTCTAGCGGGTGAAGTAAACACTCGTTTCATATTTTTCAGGTAAATACAACTGCATTTTTTCATTCCTTTAAGTAACCATAATTAATCCAAATATTGTCAATTCTTATCAACGACCTTTCGCCATCTTTCTGATAGGGACATGATTCCATACTCATAAAACTTCTATTTCTGGTCAAAAAAAGTCGACAAGTGGTTTTCGCAGTAATTGTTTGAATTCAATCTTTTCCCCTGAAGAGAGCTTTAATAAGACTGAAATAAATGATAGTCTGAAGGTGCAAGGTCAGGGCTATAAGGTGAACGAATTAAAAATTCGCAACTAAGCTCCTCCAGTTTTCCCCGGGTCACCAAAAATGTGTATGCCATCCCGTTGCTCTGCTGGAAGATGCCACCTCAGGATTTGGTCAGTTCTGGTCGGATTTTCTTGATTGCTTCACTTAATCTCATCAGTTGAAAGTAGAGTTCGGAATCCGTGGTTGGACGGCATCAAAGACATTTGTCGGCAAAATACGAAAAGAGTTTTTACTTCACCCAATCACCCAAAATATTTGAAATTCAAGAAAAGTATTTGTCATTCGAACATATGAGTGCTTTCGGTTCGAATTTAAAATTGGAACAAAGCCTGATAAGGATGTTGATTTGCATTTTCAAAATCTTCCACTTCCTAAGCCACCTCCCATAGAAATACCCCGATTTCGAAAAAATTAAGTCTAATTTTCTTGAAAATTATGATTGCTACAAACTTTAAATTCATCACGAAACACTTTCTATCAAAAATTCAAATCCTCCGCCCTTTGCTTTTTCCACTTCACATACAGAAGTCACTATTCCAAAGAATTCGAGATGACAATATTTTTCGACAATTCTAATTTTTTTCCTCTACACTAAACTCTTTCTCATTTCATCTAGAGTATCTCATGATCATAATTCTGTTGTGTTGTTTTTTAATTGAGAAATACTCTTTAATAAAAATCAAGTGAAAAAAATGTCCGCTGGCCCTGATGGCATTCCCCCCATTACCCTTAAAATGTGCTCCTCTTCTCTGGCTAAACCTCTTCGTAACCTTTTTCATCTATCCTACTCTTCTGGGTGCTTTCCACAATTGTGGAAAGTTGCGAATGTTCAGCCAATTGCCAAGAAAGGAAGCAAAGCGAACCCCGCCAACTACCGCCCAATAGCCATTACTTCAGTGCTCTCGAAAGTGATGGAAACTGCTGTCAATCGCAAAATCGTTAAATATCTCGAGGATAAACAGCTTATTCACGACCGCCAATACGGTTTCCGCTCTGGAAGATCGACGGGAGATCTCTTGGTTTATCTAACGGAACGCTGGAACTCTTGCTTGCATAAATACGGCGAAGGTCAAGTTCTTGCGCTTGACATTGCGAAAGCTTTTGACAGAGTTTGGCATGAATGCCTTCTTGTTTAGCTCACGGCCATTGGCCTGGATGCCACCCTCATTCAATGGATTGAGAGTTTCTTGTCTAAACGCACTATACGAGTAGTATTAGATGGCGTTACTTCTTCTTCATTCCCAATCAATTCCGGTGTCCCTCAGGGTTCTGTCTTATCGCCGACCCTGTTCTCAGTATTTATTAATGATCTCTTGTCTTCTACTCTCAATCCAATCCACTGTTTCGCGAATGACAGTACCTTGGATAACACCTATTTGACTCTGTTGCGGAATCAAACAAGCATTCTATTGCTTCCAATCGCAGAGAGTTATTCCGTTCGCTGAACTCAGATCTCGATTTAATCCTGGAATGGGGCAGGAAAAATAGAGTAGAGTTCAATGCCACTAAGACACAGGCCTGTCATCTATCCCTCAAACGTAATGTTTCAGCGTCGTCTTCTAATGTAGCCTTTAATGGTGTACAACTCTGCTCTTCCGAAGATTTTATTCTTTTAGGCGTAAAGCTCAATAACCATCTCAATTGGAGTCAACACATCTTCGAAGTTGCCCTTGACGCTTCTAAACGCCTAGGTATTCTTCGTAACTGCAAAAAATACTTTACGCCTCACGACTTAGCTACCATCTACAAGGCCTACATACGACCTCGCTTAGAGTACAACTCGCATATTTGGGCTGGGGCTCCCAAAACTCACCTTGCGCTGCTCGACCGAATCCAAAAACATGCGTTCCGGCTAATTGGAGATGAAACCATTACGGCTTCTATTGACTCCCTCGAGCATCGTAGAAATGTCGGAGTACTCAGCATTTACTATCGCTACTTCCATAGTAAATGCAGTTCGGAACTATGCGCACTTATTCCTCCACTTTACACTTTTCCACGTCATACTCGACAAGCGGAACATGCGCACCAGTACACAGTGAAACTTTTATCTACCCGTACAGTGAAATTTAGGCGGTCATTCATTTCCCGAACATCCAGACTCTGGAACGCATTGCCGGCTAGCGTTTTTCCGAACGGGTATAACCTCCAGTCCTTCTCAAGAATAATGTTAACCGTCATTTCCTTTTCTATCCATCCGAATTTCCATAATTACTTCAAATTTTAATCCACTTCCTCTACCGACTTAACAGTGCAATGCATTAAAGAGTGACCCCCTAAGTTATACTCGGTGCCTTAAAAAAAAAAAAAATTCACTTTTCCCAGCTTAGCGGTTGGGGAGATACTGTGATGAATCAATGAATAGCAGAAAATGCCTATTACTATTTTATTAGTTGATTACATTAAGCGTAATTAATCACAACTCTAATATTTCCACTTCTCTAAAACAATTCCGCGAAGAGCTGAAACTTAAATGTTAAAAAAAAATTTTTTTTAAAGATTTCGCAACAACAATTGAGTCTAAATAGGTTTTAAATAGTAAAAAGGGTTGTTAACATCGTGGCTGCTATGTAACATTTTGAGTTTATAATTCGCGATCAATGATCAATGGTGATAGGAGGAGTGGGTGAAAGAATCTAAGGCATATAGGTGTTGTTAGAATACCGACATGCGTCTTGAAAGTGATCGGATTGCGCAAGTAAAGTATTTCATACCAGCTATTATCACAGTTCTCAATGCAACTCCTAGTTATATTATATATCTATACAAATTTATTACGAACGCCTTTAAATTTGGCTCAATATTCAAAGTACCCTTGAAATAGTTCATCGTATCACCTGTCTTTGTATTTCGAGGGAAATTCGCGAATTTGATTGATTTGAAATAATTTTAAAAATTCAGAAATTTTTTTGTAATTTGCTGTTGTTCACAGCGCAACCTCCTCTGCCGGCCAATATATTGTCCAGTTTATTGATATTTCTACCTGCGGTAATTGAAGAAGGACAAGTTTATTTTGCATCGTTAACATAAGTAACATAAAAAAAAAAGTTAAATAAAACAATTACAACTTACACGATGTGCTCTCAATTTTTAATTATCAGATTTTAGTAATTAAAAAACTTTGAACATGTATAATTTGACTCCTAGACAACTTATTTAGAATTATTCCTTTTAAATTCAAAAATATCTCTGTTTAAAATTAATCTTATTCTTTCAGAATTGTTTATTGGATATTACGTTACAGAAAAACATAAAGTTCAATTTATTATTTTCAAAAAAAAAAAAAAAAAACTTATCAACAAACCACTCTCTATGTTAATGAATCGTATTTATTTTATTGATGCAAGATTACACACATCACATAATATTTACTTGACTTATCAGAATTATAGATTGTAAAAAAGAGTTTACCGATAACGATATAAGCATTGAATATCGATAAGTTTTACGCTTTTCAAATTAACATAATGCAACTACTATTAAGCATATACTTTGCCACGATAAGATAGATAATCGTGATTTATACAAAAAATGTATGCAATTATTTGTGGCATGGATTGATTTATTTTATCAGCGGTCGAAAAAAAATCAAATACCACCAAATCAGTTTATCAGATTCAACACATATAACCACATTTGTTCGTATCATGCTACTGTGTATTTTTGATATCTAATTTTGTTTTCAATATCTTAAAGTCGATCTTTAGTCTTTTCAATGCATATTATGAATTTTTTTACAAAAAAAAATTTCTTGGATTTCGAAAAAAATCGTCTAATATTATTGAAATTTTTCTAATTTGCTTCAAGATTTTTGTTACATGATTACAGCGGAAGTAATCAATTTTTACAAGCTATTTTTATTTTCTTGCATCTTACACAATTATCTTGAGAGATCTTGGAAAATGAGCTTCGATATGAATGATTCACGATGATTGGGAAAACAAAAAACTTCGATAACTTCAATCTGTTTTAAAAAAATTCAGAATTATACTAAAACAGAGTTGTAATTAGGCGTAAAGCGCAATCATTCGGCTCTCTGTCGGTAAAGAGATTGATGCACTAGAAAATATTTTATTTCAAATTCTTTACTGAATAGTGGTAGACGGGGTAAGAGGATTTCACTGATTTTGACACTATTAATAACTGAGCTTACCAATTTTAAAGCTGTTGACGTTCGTAGGTAAAAAAGAATTTCTTTCAATTTTGAAAATGTTCAAAATTTAGAAAGGGGCAAAGGCGTGCGGTTATTATCATTAAAGAAATTCTGTCAAAATTTCATGGGGGGAGGAGGGTGGAATGGGGACCATTTAAAAAATGTTGCACTTTTCAAAATTTCAAACAGTTATATCTCAAAAGCTAGGGTATGGCCTAGAGAATAGCGTGTTGGTATACAATGCGAAGGTCGTGAGTTCAAATCCCGGTCAACGCATAATTCCAGTACACTTCCTGCTTGGGTATACCTTAGTTAACTCAATCTACGAAAATGGAAATTCTATATAAAGAAAAAATATCACTCAAAAATCTCAAAACCGGATGTCCGTCCATCCGTCCGTCCGTATGTCCGTCCGTGTCCTCTCTAGCTTGAGAACGAGTTGATCTAGAAAGTTCAAATTTTGTACACGTCGTTTTTGACAAAAAAGTAAGAACAATTTCGTGAACGGGCCAAATCGCTCCACCCCTTCTACCCCCTCCCATACAAAATGACACAATTGCTAATTGACAATAAACGGATTTGCTCGAAAAGTATAAAAGCTATTGGTCTCAAATTTGAAACATATTACTTTTATGATGATATCAATCTATCATAGAAAAATTATGTGTGTCCTGTCCCTCCTTCTACCACCTCCCATACAAACTGTACTTTTTCATGAAATACCCTAAGCCAATTTACCCACTGCTTATAAAATTTAGCGAGCTGAAATTTTGCACCAAATATTTATTTGGAATTATTAGTAAGACCAAAAAAATTAGACATTCAGTTTCACCCCTTCTACCCCCTCCCATACAAAATGACACAATTTCGCAATTCGACAATAAACGGATTTTTTCAAAAAGCATGAAAGCTATTGATCTGAAATTTGGAATATATTACTTTTATAATAATTTCAATTTGCTGTATAACAATTAGTTGAGTGCTTCCCCTTCCTTCCACCACCTCCCATACACACTGCACTTTTTTATGAAATAAACTAAATAAATTTACTCTGTACGTATGATATTTATCGAGCTGAAATTATGCACTAAATAATTATTTAGAATTATTGGTAAGATCAAAAAAAAATTAGGCGATTAGCTTCAATCTTTCTACCACCTTCCATACAATTTGACACAATTCAACAACTTTACAAAAAGACGATTTTCCTGAAAAGTATAAATGCTACTGATCTGCAATTTAAATATGTCAATTAAATGATATTTACAGTTATTTCTAAAAACGTATTTAATGAATTCACACTCCTTCTACCACCTCCCATACAAACTGCACAATTTCACTTAATCGAATAATAATAATAATCCAATAATTTTCTCAGTACCTATTAAATTATTGAATCCTAAATTTTGTATACAACATTTTGATAGCACCCTTAGACTGATGTGAAAAAATTAGTTCAATGTCGTCACCCCCTCTACCACTTCCCCTACAAAATTTCTTAAAATAAAAAAATTCTCTCTCTAGAGTATCGCACGATTGGGCTTTACGCCCAGTCGTAGTCCTGTTATGTTTAAAAAAATGCTCAATAGTTTAAGATAATACTTGATCGAATACCTTCAAAACTTCTACCTCCTCCCATACAAAAGTAATTTTTCGTCCATTTTTAAGATATCAATTATCACCAAATCATCAAAAGCTATCAACTTCAAATTTTGTGACAACACTTTTAAAAATATTTTAAATAAAGCTGCAAAAAAAGTTTTAAACCCTGTTACCTGCCAGGGTTGTGAACATCAAGTTGCACCGTCAAAAATTCAGCCCACTTGTGTTTACCAAGGACACAAACCATTGTATGGACGGCAAAATTTTTTTTGGAATAGAACATAGAAAGTGTTTTGAGGATTATTTATTAAACAGTCGGACAGAGGATTATTCTGTTTCGAAGTTTTTGAGTGACTACAATTAAGTCTATAACCTTGGTGAGTCTGACTATTATTCTTATCATATCAAAAGCTAGAGTAAACACAACATACTCTCAGATTTCATCTAGAGTATAAAAATACGCATAATGACTAATTACAGATTACGATTTAGAATACAAAGTTTTCACTTGTTTAAATAAACGACGTGATTTATTGATCAATATTTTTCATATTTGCTAATACTTTGTTTATTGTTTTTGTTCAAAGATTCCATTACAGTGAGTGAATAATAATAAAAAATAAAATGTGATAGGTCAAGGATCACAAAAAAAAAACTTTATATGTAACGCATGTTGCTGGTTTTATCCAGTTTTACCTAGTCTTGATAATATTTTTAAACGTTCGGCTACCGACACACGATGCGAGTTAATATATATTAACTTCCTATTTTGATATACATAAGTAGGCCGAATTATGTATAGGATAATGACACTAGTAATATCGAAAAGCGAAATAATATATATTAACTCGCATCGTGTGTCGGTAGCCTAACAGATTTACAATTGCTCGTAAAATTCGATTTTCCAGATGAATTTGAATATGCATTGAAAAATTAAGTCAAACTATAATAATTTCGTATCAAATTAATTATCAAAGTCTAAAAAATTCAGACTGTGATAACAATCAAAATATAACATATGCATTATGTTTCATGCCGGTAATTATTAAGGAAATTTGTAAATTTAATCTTCTAAAAAAGTGACATGGAAGATTGTAGTGTTTGTATGGGGTTGAAAGGAGGTAAATTTTTAAACTGACGGCTAAACGAAGCTTTCTTCTTGCAAGGGTTGTGTCTAAACAATTTTCTAAAATTTTTGGGCCTGTGCAAATTGTTTTGGAGATGGTAGAAAAAGTGGTTGTCAAGCTAAAACTGTTTGGGAATGTAAATCGCTTTATACGAAAACTTTTCATGGTAAATTTTATATTTGTAGCTTAGTGAAAAGGAAATTGATAAATTAACTTGTCTGAAATTGGGGAATTTGCTTGTAAATTGTACCTATATCATTTAATTATACTTTTTACAAATTTTCAAGCTTAATAGCTAAAATAAAATAAAATCGGTAAATTTCATGATACTCGTATTTGTATGGCGGGCGAGGCGGTGTTATCATATTAAACATCTTTAAGTGATATGAAATTAATTTGAGTACGAAAACTGGAATTTTCGCAAAATTCAAATTTCCCTCTTTTTCCACAGTCTTTAAGCCGCGAAGCATTTGTTTTTTTGAAACCCTTCGTACAACAATCCAACTTCCAAGTTATTTAGTGATAGTCAGCTCAAAAGTGGGATTGTTTTAAATAATAATTATAAGGCGCCGCAGAATTATTTAAGTCGGGACTAATTACTTCGTTTAGGCTATATACACATATTTTCTACTCAAAAATTAAGTATATTCAAATCCATTTCAAGTCAGACGATTTAATGAATTCTTTTAAATTAGTTCGATATCTTATCATGTGGTATTATTGCAAAATGTTATTGAAGTAAATTCAGTATCCCATGATAGATGGCACCACACCTTTATGAAAGATATGCACGTATAAAAATATCAGAGTAAATAAACCTAAATGTAAAGTGATATAATAGCTACTCACGTATGCTTTATTCACATATTGCACGTAGTGTAGCAGCTTCGAATTCAACTGGTCAACTGCACTCGCACCTATTTTCTATCCCGTTTTTAATGCCGATGTGTCGTTAACGCTACAGAAAACTGAAGATTTTAAAAGTTCTTGCGGTCACACCTTTGAATATGTTTCCAATGCGTTTCCAGATTTGTTAATTTTAAAATTGTTAATTTTGATTTAGCTGTTCAGCGTTTCATACATCTCTAGGTACTGGTGAAAAAAACATTTCTTGATTATTTTAGCCCTAATCCTGGTATTGTGGGCGAAAAACAACCCAGGGAACTCTATTTTTTGTCATATCTTTAGATAAGTCAAATTACGTGTAAAACACTTTTCAATATTTTCCTGAGCTCTCCTCGAGAGGTGGGGCTATGTGTTTCCCACAATTCTGTTTTATGCGTGTAAAAACGCCCAATAATAACTATATTGCATTAGCCTAGCTAGGATGTATCCTAGTGGGTAGCGTATTGGTCTACAATGCGAAGGTCGTGAGTTCAAATCCCGGTCGACACATAATTCCAGCACACTGCCTGCTTGGGTATACCTTGGTCACCTCAATCTACGAAAATGAAAAATTCGCAGATAGAGGGTTGTGCGAAGGTCTAACAACCCTTGATACACAATAAATAATGAATAAATGCTAAGGAACCTGAAGGTCAGGCAGCCAAGGCCCGATTAGGGCTTTAGCGCCATAGTAGAGAGAGATTAGCCTAGTGAATAGCATGCTGATCTACAATGCGAAGGTGAGTTCAAATTCGAGTCGACGTATGTATATTTTCAGCACACTGCCTGCTTTAACTTGATTACCTCAATCTACGAAAATGAAAGAAATTTGTAGATGTAGGGGGTTGTGCGAAAGACTAACAACCCTTCCACCATAAGTTAAGAAAAATGTTAAGGAACCTGAGGGTCAGGAGGCCAAGGCTCGATTTGGGTTGTAGTGACATTCTAGTAGTAGTAGTATTACGGCTACATCTATACCCATCATGAAATCTGAGAGTATACATTGTGTGTAGCTCTAAAGCTGCGTACACACTTGAGCACGAGTGGGAACGAGGCAAGGGAAGACACACGAGCTTGCAAATCTCATGCGAGGTGAGGCAAACTTCCTCAACATACTTCATCGGAGACCGATCGAATTCTATCCTAGCTAGATTAGATCGCTATCTTAGGTGATTTTATTCGAAATTAAACGATTGCGTACGAGGCTAATGTTGTACCTCGTTCGATATTCATACTCAACTTGTACATAGCTTAAATTTTTTCTAACAGAAAAAGAGTACAGAAATATTTGTTCTCGCTCGAAAACCTCGATTCTGAATGATCGTTTGTCCTTGTGTCTACAACATACCTCTCGAATGCTTTGAGTTATCGGGCTGAAATTTCTTTTATGATATTTTTAGCAAAAAAAAACGTTATGTGCGTGGACGGGCCACATCTGCCCAATTCTTTTCACTTTTGAAACAAATTTTACGAAATATCGAAATTTAATGAAATTTCGTTTTCTTCGAAACTTATTGAGCTATTGACTTGAAAATTTAATTTTAAAAACGGAACCGCTGATCGCTTCTATTACCTTTCAAACAAATGCAAAAATGTATTTTATCAATTTTCATCGAGACTAAGATATAAACATCAACTTTTGCCTGAACTATTTTTGATAATAATTGCAAAAACCTTTAAAAAATTCCACCTCACTCCCTCTAGACCTTCTCATACTGCGAAACTTCAATAAAATTATTGTTCTTTGAAAATATTGAACCTACCCAGCGAACAATTTGGTGAAATTTCAATAAATGAAGCCTATATGAAATCATTTGCTGAGATTTCGTTTCACTTCGGTTTCAAAAACTGATTGACTTGTGAATAAATCAGGTTCTTTTCTTCGTATGAATCACTACTGAACATGCTTTTAAGCCTTTCATTCTTTTGTCACTTAGTAAAAATGAAATGAATTCACGCTCTGAATATGGATAATATGGATATCAGTTCTTAACAAGTTACTGATAACGTTGTGGGTCCATTCTGTGACATCTTTCCGATGTCGTTTTTTGAGTTTAGCTCTGCATCACCTACGTAAGCTTTTCTGAATTCATATACTGATTTCAGTCTGGGGTAAAGTTTTTAGTACGATAGTGGATTCGACGTGACTTCAAAATGAAGCCAAAATGAACCTTAAGTGATTTCACATTCATATAAAGATTTCATTATGAGTTCACTGTGATTTCTCATTGTTTGCTGGGTATCGATTAAAAAATTTGTTTGAAATAAAGCAATGTAAATATTTATAATCGACGTCGAAAGAATTTATTCTGATCCACTCAATCAATTAATCAATTTCTTGTTCAATGCGGCACCCAAATATAAAAGTAGCACCCCAGTGACGCAAGAAAAATGTTTAATCTTAGCAGCTCGAGACATATGTAGGTCGAGCTCGCTCCTGACAAGAGTAAAAAATGTAGCTTAATGCATACAGGTAACGACCGTGCGCTTTCAACGTGTTAAAACACCCCCCCCCCCTCCTAGGGCATTGGACAGAAACAGTTCTCTTCCACAAGGCGTTATCCTGAGCATCAGCCTTAATGCCAAAAGTCGTTACCGTAGATTTCGTCTGTATCCGAGGCTCTGTATCCAATTCTCTTTTTTTTTAAATTCCTTAAATTAAAACCTTGGTGGTTTAATGCAAATGTGATTAGTTGATTGGATTTCAAGTAATTAACACCTTCGTGCAGGAAGTTTTTGAAAAATATATAAATTCAAATTTTAATAAGGAACATTTTTGTATATTTTTTGAGGAATTGTTAATTGTTTTTCCCATAACCGAGAAATAAATCTTTCCAAGTAGCCAACTGGTTAGGAAGTTTTGCAGATTTCAAAGTTTTTGTTAATTATATTACATTTTATGTAGCTATTTTTTTTTTTTACCGAAAAAGTTCGATTCAGATTTTAATTTCTTTGCATGTAAATCAAATTTTTGCAACCCTGTTTCTTTATTAGTGCAATGAATGATTTGTTGCGAGCCAAAAATAATAAAAATTGCGCAACGAATTGGATTTTATGACCATTTCAAGGCGCATCGAATTTTCAAAGTATTTTTTTTCAGTCAGCTCCTGGCCATTTAGTTAGTCGGATGGCTCTTTTTCTGCCAATTTATCACTACTACAACTATTTTGAGCTATTAGCATTATTTTTCGATTCGGAGTTACCTCATCTTAAAAGAAGACGCTTTTTCGGTATGTTCTTCCCCCTAAGATCACGGGCGATAAGCCCATGCTCCATTATTACGGCAAGCAATACTGGCTGTGGATGTATTATACTGCCCCTATCACAGGGGACAGTATCTAATCCGATTACTCCTTATAAAACCTCTCGTAGCAATGCAACATTTTGAAAAATGCAGTATATCGATTTTCATTGATTCTAGAAAAGATAGATATTTTTTTCAAATTTGTTTTTTTAATAATCTCGTTAAATGTAAAAACATATACCAACTTCACCCCCACTCTTTCCTTTTTCTCCCGAACAAATTTCTCTTCGAACACAAAAAAGCTATCGACATAAAAATTGGAACACAGCATGGTGTTGACGTGCGGTTTCAAAACCTCCCACTCCTTCTACCCCATTCTATGCAAATTCCACAATTTCTACAATATAATGTAATCCATTTCATTGAAAATTGTGTAAGATGCAAACACTAAATTGAGCACGAAAAGTGTGCATGCCAAGCTCAGTGTCATATTTAAAAACTATGAACCTCACACACTACTTCTACCACCTATGAAAGTCTCTATTCACTATTCTAAAGAATTTGATTTTCCAGTGGATTTAACTCTTTTTCATTTCGTCTAGAGTATCGCATGATTGGACTTTGCTCCCAGTCATAATTCTGATGCTTTTATACTCTAAGTGGATTCCGCAATAAAATAAGTTGATCCCAAAGTTAGAAATAAAAAGTGATGAGAAGAAAATAAGTCACTCAGGTTTGTCAGGTTTTGCGCTTTCTACAAAAAAAAACGTTTTGAGCTGGAAAGTTGAAATTTCGTAGACGCTATTTCTGTCAAGAAAGTACTTTAATGGGGAAATCCTCTCTCTATCACCTTACAACCAAAAAGAAACAATTTCACACCTTTATAAGTCAATTTTCTTCGAAAGTACGAAATAAGGCTCGAAAAAGAAGTTCATAGTATCATTAAAAATCTCAAAACCGGATGTCCAACAAAGTAAGAACGAAAAAGTAAGATCAAGTTCGTGGAGAAGCCAAATCGCTCCACCCTTCTACCCCCTCGCAAATAAAATGACTCATTTTCAAAAACTTTAATCAAATTTGCTTGGAAATTATAAGAGCTAATTATTTGAAACTTAGAACATAATATTTTTTATTATAAATGCAATCTACGGTATACAAACTGTCACTATGGTCATCCACTTCTTCCACCACCTCCCATACAAACTGCACTTTTTCATGAAATACTAAAAACAATTTTCTTAATACGTATAACATTTATCGAGCTCCAATTTTGCGCTAAATACTTATTAGTAATATTATTAAGTTCAGAAAAGACTAACCTATTAGCTTCACTGCTTTTATCCCCTCCCATACAATGAGACTCAAATTCACAACTGAAAAAAAATCGACTTACTTGAAAAGTATGAATGAAACTGATCTGAAACTAGAGGGATGTCAACTGCATAATGTTCCTAATTATTTCTGAAAAAAGAAAATCAGTAAAAACCTTCCACTCCTTCTACCACCTCACATACAAACAATTTCGCTAAATCCAATACACTAATTTTCTCAGTACCTAATTAATTTTTAAAGCTTCAATTTTGTATAAAACATTTTTATAGCTACTTTTAGCATGATGTGAAAAAAATTAATTTAATTCTGAAACCCCTTCTACCACTCTCCATACAAAATTTTTTATGATCCCAGAAATGCCTGTTTCATCTAGAGTATCGAAAGATTGCGCTTTACACGCAATCGTAACCCTGTTATTTTTTTTATAATAACAAATCTGGATGCCTTGAATCCTGTATAATTATATGTGACTAATAAGTTCTCTGGAGGTAACCAAAAATGAATCCCCGGGCTATTGTTAGACCGCAGTCGACGTCTTGGTCATCTTTCGATTGGAAGGATGAAGTCATACATAGTTAATGACGTTTATCCTGATCATGTTTCTGGTGGTAATAAATGACATCTTGAAAGCTGCACTGGAAGGTGGGGAAGGTAAAGGTCTTCAATGACTACTTAACATCTTAAGTCACCTTGATTATGCTGATGACGTGTGTTTGGTTGCACATAACCGTTCGGACTTAGAGTCAAATGTTCGCTCGTTGCATTCTAAATGCAAAGAGGCGGGACTGAAAATAAATGTGCGTAAAACCAAGTACATGCACATGGCTTCGAACGCAAGCACACCGATTGTTCTTAACGGACAGGATGTGGAAGAGGTGCAAGATTTTTGCTTTCTTGGAAGCATTGTCAGCATGGACGGCGGAGCCGAAAAGGATGTTGAGGCTCGGCTAAATAAAGCTCGTCAGGCCTTCGGTATCCTTTCCCCTTTCTGGAGGTTAAGAGCGATCTCCCTTCGCACGAAGCTGCGAGTTTTCTGTGTTGTTGTATGGTTGTACTACGTGGAAAGTGACCGTTCGACTTACCAAGAAACTACAGACTTTCGTAAACCAATGCCTCCGGCGCATTTTAGGAATATTCTGGCCAGAGGTGATCTCCAACGACGAACTTTGGAGTACAACTGGCCAGACTAAAATAGGTATTGAGATTCAATGGCGGAAGTGTCAGTGGATCGGTCATACTTTGAGGAAACCAGAGCAAAATATCGCAAAACAGGCTCTGGATTATAATCCTCAAGGAAGACGTCGGGTTGGTTGACCATGTAACACATGGAAGCGAGCAGTTGAGCAGGAGGCCAGAGGAATAAACAAGTCCTGGCAACAGCTTAAGGCCGATGCTCAGGATCGCGCCTTGTGGAAGAGAGTTGTTTCTGTCCTATGCCCCTATAGGGGGTCTTAACAGGAATTTGAATTGGACCCTGATCATCTAAATTTTATAATATAGTCCGTCTTACTCGCCTAAGATCTCATAAATGTATTTGTACTCTAGATCAGCGTTCGGTATCGCAATTTTAGCGGCGCCATGTTAGTTTTGATTACAGTTATTTTGTCCGAAATTTGAATTTTCTTAATTCTCTTTCTATTGTTATGTAAACACAATCTTAATGAATCGCTATTTACGAAAGTTATTTATTTGCGATAGAAATGAGTGAATCTATAGAAAAACTTGTAGCTTAACGCAAGTTTGTGCTCGTTTCCATACATTTGAAAACAGTCAAACTCATACAATTTACCACTTTGACTGTCTTTCAGATTCTTATGTTGTCTTCTTGTACTTTAAAACTGAGATTGAAGTGAAATATCTTTAATTTTGGGCACCCACGTTATATAATAGAATAGTTCAAGAGAGAAAGGAATATGTCCCATGTTTAAATAAATTTGTAAATTTCAACAAAGCAACCATAAAATTAAAACGATTTAAATTTAGAACCACCTGGAAAAAAGCCTCATGTGGCTAAAATTATTATAAATGCCAAAAATTCCATTCACGGATTAATTCGTTATCACATTTTCATTTGAAAATTCAGTTATTGCGAATCTATCTTCTTCAATATGAAATAAATAGCTTAGTAAAAACCAGATCGCCAAGGCTAGGGTAATTAGACCCAGTCTAAGAAAACATTGATCTTCTGGTACACAGATGGTTAAGAAAAACACGTTGAAAAGGGTGGGTGCCCGTCCCGTACTCTCGTGCCCGTACTCTCTACTGTCTTCCAAGTTGGAGCACATGCAATACAACTATGTAAACGGAGCGATATAAACAGATCATACAGAAACCAAGCCGTTTACATTTTCTCAGACAGTAAGGGAGCTATCTCAGCTTTACAGCCATCTCAAATACGATCAAAGCTAATTTGGTATTGCCTTCCGGTTCTAATAAATCTAGGTAACAAAAACTGAGAAACCCTCATTTGAATCCCAGAAGGGATCTCAATCTGATTTTGTGGTCCTCCTCCTCTTCCCCCTCCCCCATGATTTGCGACACTCTCAAACACCCTCGAGGATATGTATAGCTCAGTGTGGGGCTTAATACATACTTTTCAAAACTGTTGACTAAAAAAATCAGTTTATTGCCATATCAAATTTCTTTTTCCAGACGTGCCCTTACCGCTCGCAAAATTCAAATTTTGTAGATCTTTTGTACATGGCTAAAACATTATTTTACCACTTCACGAAATCTGGTCGAGAATTTTAAAAAAAAGCTAGTTTTGCGTTACCATACGATAAATAATACATTTTCTATTCTGCCAGTAAACGAAATAGAAATTCCAAAAACTCAAGCTCGTATTGATATTACGATAAATTCACAATACAGGCGCATTTTCTTTGTCAAATATATCCAGTCTTTTTTGATTTGTTCCACTATTATAGTGGGAAGGCGAAATTCATTAATGCAAGAAATATATGTAATTCATTATTTAAATTAAAAAAAAAAAAAAAAAACAATAACATATTTTTAAGGTGACATACCAACAACATCCGGGCAAATTAATTTTATCTAATTTTGAATATTTTGATCCACTATTTCTGCCCATACACCATGATGTCCATGACGTTAAATTTAATTCGAGTAATTTACTACATTTTTCTCCACATAAAAATGACATCATTCTATTTCAACTAAAACCAGCTATGTCGTCCGTGATCCGTCATTTTTTAACAAGAAACACATTTAATTTTTTTTTCAAAGAAAACAACCATTGCCTGCTTGTTGCTGCAAAATCCGAAAATAATGATCGTGTGGAGTTCCTCAAGATCGCGTAAATTTAACGCAGCATGATCGCTACGTAAAATATTCGTTTTAATAGCGTGCTCTTCATTATTTTAAACAAAAATTTTGAATGAAAACGAAAACAAAATTGTTTCCCTCTACAATATAAAATGCAGTCAGCAAGCAAAAAATAGATCTGATCACATTACCAATTTAAGATGATCGCAAAGCTGATCGCCGAATAAAATGGGAGTTTTACTACACAGGCGATCTTCTATGCGTATGTTACGTCATATAATTTAAATTTTGCCGCTTTTTATGGTACCGGTTTTTCTTGCTTAGAAGGCTGGATTGGATAAAAGATCGCGCGAAATGAAATTTTATATATGTACGCCAGTATTGTGTAGATCGCTTCTCGTACTGAAATCTAGATAGTTACCTCACAAAACACAATTACTCAGATACTATTTCAATGACCGCGAATATGCAAGGTCGCAACTTTATTACATTATTTTGTAAGGCTGATTCATGGCCAACTCTAGAATTTCAAAGGAATCAACAGTCATCGCACGCGTAATAATCACTCATTCTAATGAGATCATTTCGACAAATTCATACAGATAATAATTCAAATTTAGCAGCATTACTAAATATGATCTACTTAGCTATAATATTTACTTTATTCAGATTTATATGACATCGGTATTCTAAGAAATACATTTTCATCTCTTATAATTCTGAAAGAAAAATTTATTAGAAAAATTGTATAATGTTTATTTTGGTTTTGACAAGTTAATTATGGAATAAAATTCTAATTCGTTTTTTATAACAAAAAAAAAGACGTTTTGATAACTTAAATCATACGATTTTTTTTTTCTTGAAATTTATTTATATTTGTGTCACATTTCGATGTTTATAAATAATCTTGTGATTTTTTTTTTTGTTTTAGGTCTTCACGATAATATGTGTGGGCCTCCATTACAAAACGATGAGTGAAACCGAACAGGTTACAAGACTTTTAACTGCCGGAACATTTGTAGGATATACAATTATCCTAATTGCACTGTTTGCAGGTAATTAAAAATAATAGCAAATTGCCATTTCTTAATATTTTGAATGAATATCAATATCAGTAGATTTCGAATATTTAAATTTGTTTTGAAAAAAAAAAATTGGTTTTCTACGTGGTATTAAATGATAATAATGAAAATGCGCATATAAGAGGAGCAGCGGTGAATTTAATATAAATTCTTATTAGCTGAAATTTAAAAATATTGTAAACATATAATCCACAATAAATATAACTCTTACTGTTGAGATTATTCGGAAGCGTTGAGTGCAGTTAAACAACGAGTCAGATGGTGCTAGAAATAACCTGCAGATACTAAAAATATTACGTTTAAGTACTCTAGATGAAATAGATATATGGTAGATTTAATCCAAAGATCTTGTAATGCTAAGAAAGAAGGCTTGGAGGCAAGAATGCCGTACTCAGTCCACCACCTCCCATACAAACTGCACGATTTCAATGTCGTCTCGAAGTTCGCGTAGCTTACACCTAGCTCGTTACGAATATTTGTAACTTATTGCCAATTCATTGAAAACCGATTAAGGGATTTGGTTCATCGGGTTGATTTTTTTAGATTTTGTGAATTATATAAAAAATCTGCGAACAAGTCGGGCGCAGCTTTATTATTATTGGGACAAGTTGAGGATACGTGGAAATTCAATATGCAGGTTATGGTGGAAGACTATTTGAATGGGGGTTCCAGGGCAGGGCTGTTATCAATTATTTAACATTTAACTGCGAATACGATCAATATCTCCAGAATCAATATTTCATTCGTTTATAAATGTAAGTTCGGGTTTTTATGTGGAGTGCGATAGAAGGGATCGTTACATATCAATAACATTTTAATTGATTGGTCAAATCGCGCTCAAAATTCGCTGTGTAGAATGTTAGTTTCATAGACGAAGTAAATTCTCGGAGTATTTTACATTCTTAAAACCATATATTTGTATGGAGCTAGGGTGAAGCCTAGTGGGTAGCGTGTTGGTCTTGTAATGCGAAAGTCGTGAGTTCAAATCGCGGTCGACGCAATATATAATTCCAGCACATTGCCTGCTTTGATATACCTTGGTCACGTCAATCTACGAAAATAAAAAAAAATTCGTAGATAGAGGGTTGTGCGAAGGGCTAACAACCCTTCCATAATAAGTAATGAAAAATGTTAAGGAACCTGAATGTCAGGAGGCCAAGGTCCGATTTGGGCTATAGCGCCATTGTAGAAGAAGATATATTTGTATGGAAGGGGATAAAGGAGTTGAGTTTGAGTGAGTAGCAAAATTTATGAAGCAGTTTGGTTAAGTTTCTTTTCAAAGGTATTCGTACAAAATTTCAAGTTCGCATCTTTTATTTTGTTGTTTATTAGTTGATTTACTGAAATTGTCGAAATCATACTTTTACATGGGAGGGGGTGGAAGGGCAGGGAGGATTCCAAAACATTATTTCCGATATTTTTAGAAGTGTTTGTACAAAATTTCAAGTTGATAGCTTTCAATGGTTTGGTGATAATTGATTTCATAGAAATGGTCAAAAAAATATTTTTGTATGGGAAGGGGTAGCAACCCATTAATATCTTAAACTTTCAAGCATTTTTTTAAATGGATTCTAAAAATTTTCAAGTTTGTAGCTTGAAATTTCACTCAAAAATTTTGAGTTATTGTGTTTATTTTTGTTTTTTCAATAAATGGGAAACACCTAGTGAAGATTAGGGCCCCCACTTGGTGCATAACAGTTTTGGTTCAAATTAATATTTTTTTCTTTATGTATATAAAATGTATGTATGCACGTGCAAAATTTGAACTTTGTATCTCTTACCAGAGTCTTAAAAAATTACTGAGAATTTTCGACATTGTGGCCCACCACCTCGTTCTCCGTACTCCTTCATCTTAAATTTTTTACGAAAATTATAGATCATATACATAGCTCCACGATTCGGTGAAATTTCAACTTAATACCAGTTTTGAATTTTAAAATTTAACGGCTTAAAATTTTGAAAAGAGCACCATTTTCGAAATGCTCCCAATTTCCCCTACTACTATTATATTTTTCTTGTATTCCGCTAGTATAGCTTAATATATGTTTTTAGTTTCAATTACATAGCTTAAGAGATAGTTAAGATATAAGGTTTTAAGTGTTTTTCTTTGCAGCCCCCCTGACCCTTCTCTTACAATTATTGGCCTCCCTTTAAGTAGATTATAGTGGAACTGTATGCTACCTAATTCGTCTAAAAATAAGAATTTTTTGAACCAAGAAGTTCCGAAGATATAAATTATTTGAGAACAAGACAATTTGTTTTTAGTCCCGGCCAACAAACCCCCCCCCCTCCCCTCCCCCCACTTTACTCTTCAAAAGCACCTCGTTATGCCGTCATACTTCGAAGATAATCGCAAGTGTGTGGTGAAAATTGCATTCGAGCCCAAATATAAAAATTTTCAAAGTATCTTATGTTACTTGTATAATGGTGGTTTGGTGAATGTTTTCACAATGCATATCTTATTGAAAGGATGCTACAATGTTACGCTTTAATAATAAAGTGTAACAGTGTAGAATCCGGAAATCTTTCCTTTCAATTGTACAATGGTATTTTTCGGGACGATCCACTAATGAGTTTTTGTGTGTAAGATCGATGTACACCAATGAGGATATATAAAATGGAGTGAATGATAGGCTGTCTCATGCGGGACGACTTTTTAATTCGGAAATTTTCGAAAATTGTGTCCAAGCTTAACTTGCCTTCAAACTTTTACACAAAAATACTATAATTTGTAATCTCGATTGGTTGTTAATATTCAGTCAGCAATAAAGTAATTTTCAGTGCAATGGAGTTTGCTTTTTTATTTCAGAAATCTTAAGTTTTTCAATTTTTATTAGTTTTTGGTTCGTGTATAAGCTAATCAGTTTAGCAACTAAAAATTTAACTCGGGGCAGAGATAGTTGCACCGGGCTTAAGTCTACCAGATAAGGATAGCGAAACGGCAAACGAATCAAAAGCAGTAACATGACAAAAAAAATAACTACGTTCGAAAAAAATAGCTGTTTAGGCGCAAATATTTGAATAATTTCGAAAAAATTTATTAATTCAAAAAAAAAAAAAACAATTTTTACTGAAACTAACATTATAAACATATTTAGACATCATAGGATACGTTTCTCCGCCATAGACGGTCCCAAGCCCAGTTTGAGAAAGGAGGAGGGAACATGGAGTTAACCTGAATGGCCAGTAACACCAGTGCGTCTCAGGAAGTAGGCAAAATATATGGCATAGTTGGACTTGCAGCATAGCTGTGAGAACTCCAGCATGTCATACTTAGCTCAAAACTCCCACCCTTTTTCTACTAGGGTGTAATAAATAAGTAGGACCGGTCCTCCAGGTCGGGGGTTGGGCGAGGCGCCGACAACGCATCACCGGAAAAAAAAACACTGTCCCGAAACCTGAAGAACAGCCTCGGAAAGGATGGAATCAACGGCAACGACCCCGTAAACGGAAAATGGACTACTCTATTGGATCTTGGAATGTTCGATCCTTATTTAGGACAGGAGCTCTGAAAGAGTTCCTCGAAGAAGTCGCAAAACACAACATCAACATAACTGCCATCCAAGAAACGAAATGGCTCGGTAGCGAAATCATGGACATGAGATCACACACAATCTATCCAAGTGGAAAATTGTCGGGAAGCGGAGAGTTTGGAGTCGCTTTTGTCGTTGATAAAAAATTTAAACAGCAGATCACGAGCTTCAGACCAGTAAGTGAAAGATTGTGTGCAATCCGAATAAAGACTAAATTTTTCAACACTTGGTTGATCAACGTTCACGCACCAACAGAAGACAAGGACTATATTACTAAAGTCGGAAAAGAGGAGGCTCATAGAGGAACAACAGGAGGGCACAGTCTCCATGACATAACCAACGACAATGGCCAACGTCTTATTGATTTTGCAAGCAGGAAAAATATCATAGTAAGCTCTACGTGCTTCCCACATCGCGATATTCACAAACGAACGTGGGCATCACCAGTTGGTCACACCTTCAACCAAATAGACCACGTTCTAATTGAGAAAAGGGCTGCTTCCAGCATACTTGATGTACGAACTCTCCGCGGTGCGAATTGTGACTCTGATCACTATCTAGTCAGAGCTAAGTATCGATGCAAAATAGCTTGTCGTGGATATTCGAAAACGAGTAGAGCTCGCAAATTCAATGTCGGTGGCGCAGGCTTACATGTTAGCATGTAATAAACACCTGACACCAATATATGAAGATATCCAGAATATGCCAGTGGAGAATGCGTGGATGAAAATACGAGACGGCATCAAATCCTCCGCGGAAGAGGTATTAGGGTATCAAGCACGGTGAAAAAATAATGATTGGTTCGATCAAGAATGTCGCGACGCAATAGATAGAAAGAACGAAGCTTACAAAATTTTTACTGAACGACCAACACGAGCCAAAAAAGAAAGATATGACGAGCTTAGGCGATATCCGAAAAAGACCTGCAGACGAAAACAAAGGAAGTACCATAATGACAAAATACAAAAAATGAACGACGACATGAGAAAAAATAAAACGCGGGACGCATACGCAATAGTAAAAGACTTAAAAAAGGGATATAAGCCAAAAACCAGTCTCTGCAAAGGCGTGGAGGGCAACATCATCAGCGACACACAAGAAATCAAAAGGAGATGAGCTTCCTACTTTGAACATCTTTTGAATCCCATCCCAGTAGCACCGATAACGACAGACAACATTTCAATTGAAGCCTCAACTGACAAAGATGAACCATCATCGATACCACCCACGCTCGTTGAAATCAAAGCAGCCCTATGTCACCAAAAACGAAACAAAGCGCCGGGAATTGACAAAATACCAGTTGAACTTCTGAAAAACGGTGGAAAATGTGTCGCTGAAATACTGCACAACATGATATGCAAAATTTGGACATAGGAAATCATACCCGACGACTGGCGAAAAAGCATTATATGTCCAATTTACAAGAAAGGAGACAAACTCTGCTGTGAGAACTACAGAGGTATATCATTGTTGTATACGTCCTATAAAATACTGACAAAAATTATTGAACGTCGTCTTAAGCCCTATACTAATCAAATAATTGGCGAATACCAAGGCGGATTCAGAACCGGACGATCTACAACAGACCAGATATTCTCGGTGAAACAGGTGCTTGAGAAATGCTGGGAATATAACACAGAAGTGCACCAAATATTCGTAGATTTTAAACAAGCATACGACAGTATCGACAGGAGCGTACTGTACCAAATCATGTTTGACTTTGGAATTCCTCCAAAACTTAGGCTTCCGTGGTGTAGTGGGCAGCGTGCTTGCTTCTCAGTCAATAGGTCGTGGGTTCGATTCCCACTCTAGACGGGATTTTTTTAAGCGCAAATTTTTCAGTTGCTACTGGTGATAAAAAATTATTCGCAATAAAATGGGGAAACGGTGTAAAAGTGAAACAGTTCCACTTCAAGAAGGCCTAGATACTCAGTAGATGATTTCTGTTCGCTTTCTATCATTCAGTCCCCCATAACATCTGCAAATATTTGGCAGTAAGGAGCCAGTACAACTAAGCAATATACCAGCTTCTCCACTCGCTACGGTCGTTCTCACTCCCCTTCCCCAACCTTCCCAATCCCATTCCTTCCCTACATGACTGTGTTTGTGCATTGCACATAAAGGCCGAAATTGCCTATAACACTGGTCATTCTGTAAAAAAAAAAAAAAAACTAGTCCGACTAACAAGACTCACAATGACGAACACTGAATCCCAAGTGAGAATACAAACCGATTCCACAACCAGCTTTCGAACGGAATGTGGTTTAAAGCAGGGAGATGGTCTAGCCCCTATGCTTTTCAACTTGGCACTAGAGTATGTCGTCCGAAAAATCCCAGTCGACACCAACGGGACACTAATATTCAAGTCCACCCAACTAGTAGCATACGCTGACGACATTAACATTCTAGCAAGATCCTTCTCTAGTGCTAAGGAGGTATTTGTCAATCTTGACTCCGCCGCAAAAGAAGTCGGGTTGCGCATTAATGAAAGCAAAACAAAAGTAATGACGCAAACAAGAAGAGGAACGCCAATCAGACAAAACATAACAATTGCGGAATATAATTTGGAGAGTGTGGACAACTTCATATACATATCTTGGGGCTAATCTAGCAAAGGACGGTAATGAAACAGACGAAATCAAACGACGGATAATACTTGCAAATAAGACGTATTATTCGGTACTTCCAATAATGAAATCCAAGAAAGTGCACAGGAACAATAAGCTGCGGATTTATAAAACTATTATACGACCTGTGCTCTGTTATGGGAGCGAGACGTGGGCATTAACGCGAACTTCCGAAAAAGCAGTTAACGCATTCGAAAGAAAGGTCCTCCGAAGAATTTTGGGACCTGTGAAGGAAGGAACGGAATGGCGAATAAGATACAACCATGAGTTGTATCAACTCTACGACGAGCCAGAAGCTTCAACGTTCATCAAGCTACGTAAACTGCAGTGGGCTGGCCATGTAGAGCGAATGGAAGACAGAAGAATCCCCAAACGTGCTCTTAAAGGCAAAGCGAGTGGTAACCGGCCAGTAGGCAAACCACGCAAGCGATGGGAAGACTCGGTTGATGAAGACAGCAAAGCCATATTAAAAATTAGCAGCTGGAGGACGCGGTCTTTGGATCGAGACAATTGGAGGCGACGACTTCAGGAGGCCAGGGCCCGATTTGGGCTGTCGCGCCATTGATGATGAGTAAGAGCAAACATTCCCATTAATGATGGAATACAACTTCGTTCAAGTGGCTACCTCGGCTGGCTTCGCAGTAGCGCATTCTGTCACTCTAATTTTCCAAGACCATGTCGAGGGTTTCGGGCTGTAGCTTACGGATTGCTTGGATGATATTGGCCTTAAGTGCTTGAATCGTTTCTGGATTGTTGGCATAACATTGGTCCTTCACGGTTCCCCAGAAAAAAAAGTCCAAAGGGGTCAAATCGCAGCTCCGAGGCGGCCAATTGACATCGCCAAACGCCAAAAAACGCACAGTTTGGGCTACACCTCACAATCACTTTGGAAATAAGTTTTCAATATTTCCCAACGTTGTTCAAGTATAAAGCGACTCATTTCGTTCCGCGGAAGTATGATACTGACTTACTGTCAAGATTTCGAGCAGGAAACAGCTTTCAGTGTCAAAATAACCTATGATTTAGAAAGAAACCAATTAATTGCCCACCCTGTATATTCTCCTTGATGTACACAGATCGACGATCTGTGAACATAAAATGAACTTTGGTCACAGATCTTAATTTTCTTCTCTTTCTTTAATTCCATTAGGTTTTCCTACACAGTTGCGAGTGTAAAACCGATCACACACGTCATGGTTTCCCTAATTCTCTAGTAAGGGACAAATGCCATGCTTCGTCTTGATCTAGTTTAACAATTTATGTGGTCAGACGTACAAAGCAAAGATCCGTCCTGATTCTTATTTGCTTGTTACCTCAACTTAACAGCTTTTCTTCGTTTATAACAGTTGAGGGAGTCAACGTAAAAGCTCACTAAGTGAAATAGACGTCATTTTTTGGTGGAGACAAAATACTTTAACCCGTAGTTGACAAGTGTGTCGTATTCGACCCAAGTCTGGTAGTCAGTAATTTTGTCGACAGACTTTTTGTCGTGTAAGTAAATGATAAATAAGCAAGAAACAATACGCATTTCCAGCAATTACAAAGAATTTTCCTTATACTGCTTATCTAGAACAATTCACTGTTATCATTCATTGCAACCCATGTTTCTACCAATTATTATAATCTACTGATTTCAACACTAGTGCAAGAGAACGAATTACAAAATCACCGTCGTATAATTGATAATTGTATCTTCCCCAAAAATATCTTTAAGGTTCTTATACCTTCAGCTAAAAGCTTCTTAACTGCTGGGATCTGTGCACAAAAGATCGAGAAAAGTAAATTTCATTTCAGTTTATCGCAGAGAAAAAGTTTCATCCATTTTCAAGTAAACTGCCAACAAGTCGGGCGAAACTTTATTATTCTTGGGACAAGTGGATGAGTGGAAAGTCAATATGCAGGTTAGAGTGGTTAGGGAAGGCTAACTGAAAGGGAGTTCTTGGGCTGGGCTGTTGTCAATTTAACAATATTTCATTCGTTTCTGCAAGTTTGGGTTTTTATGAGGGGAGGAGGAGGGGTAAAAGCAAGGGTGGGTGGATTTTAATAGCTTTTTAATTAATTGCTTAAATCACGTCCAATATTCTCTGTATAGAATGTGTTTCATAGACGAAGTTGCATAGAATTTTCATAAAATTCGGTGTATTTCACATTCACGAAACCGAACATTTGTATGGGAGGGGTAGAGAAGGTAGGGGAAAAGTAAAATTTGATATGTAGTTTTATTTCGCTTCTCTTGTAAGGTGCTTGTACAATATTTCAATTTCGTAGCTTTTAGTTTGTTGGTTATTAGTTGATTTAATGAAATTGGTCGAAATCATAGTTTTGTATCGGAGGGGGTAGAAGGGCAAGCGAGATTTCAAAACTTTTAACGTATTTTCATTTCAATTATTTTTGTAAGTTTTTGTGCAAAATTTCAAATTGATAGCCTTAAACAGTTAGGTGATAATTGATTTCTTAATAATGGTCGAAATAATACTTTTGTATGGGAGGGGGTAGAAGGACAGGCTCGATCTCAAAACTTTTGACGCAATTTTATTTCAACTATTTTTAAAAGTTTTTTTGCAAAATTTCAAATTGATAGCTTTTAATAGTTAGGTGATAATTGATTTCTTGAAAATGGTCGAAAAAATAATTTTGTATGGGAGGGGGTAGAAGTTTTAAAGGTTTTCGACCAGTTAATATTTCGTTTATTTAGGCATTTTTTTAAATGCATTTCGCAAATTTTCAAGTTTCTACCTTAAAATTTCACTCAAAAATTTTTAGTTTGTGTTTTTTTCAAAGCACATGAAACACCTTGTGCACGTTAGACCGGGGGGTCGGTTTATAACAATTAGACAATATAATAATAATAATTAGCCAGTCTCTAAGCTGATTCCGATGGAACTATATGCTATCTTAATGGTCCCAAAATATGAATATTTTACGATAAGTAATTTCGAAGATATAATCATTTGAAAAAACAATTCGGTCGACAATTTGTTTTTAGCCCCTCCTTTTCGGACGCCAATGGATAAAAAAATTAAATTATTTTTAAAGTTTGTCCCACAACCCTCTCTATATCTCTACTGATTTTCAACTTTCTATCTGCATTCGTGGTGGAGATATTATGTAGCAAGTGTAGTTTTCGACTTTTTCCCTCCCCGCCTCCCCCTTCCACCTAACACCCCCCAAAATTTAGAAAATAGATCTCGCTTACCCAATCAAAAACAATCCACCCAAAAACGAACATTCTACCTTTAACGGTCTCAGAGATATGAGTCCATATGTACGGCGTACGGCGAGACGGATTTTTTTTTTGCATTTTTAGGCTAATTTAGTCATGAAACACGAAAAAAAAAATTTGAGGGTAGCAAATTTTTTCCTATGTCGATCACAATACTTTATTATTAGAATAATAAAGTAAAATAAACTGCCAACAAGTCGGGCGAAACTTTATTATTCTTGGGACAAGTTGCGGATGAGTGGAAAGTCAATATGCAGGTTAGAGTGGTTAGGGAAGGCTAAGTGAAAGGGAGTTCTTGGGCAGGACTGTTAACAATATTTCATTCGTTTCTGTAAGTTTGGTTTTTATGAGGGGAGGAGTAGGGGTAATAGTAAGGGTGGGTGGATGTTAATAGCTTTTTAATTAATTGCTTGAATCACGTCCAATATTCTCTGTATAGAATGTGTTTCATAGACGAAGTTGCATAGAATTTTCATAAAATTCGGTGTATTTTACATTCATGAAACCGAACATTTGTATGGGAGGGGGTAGAGAATATAGGGGAATCGTAAAATTTGATATGCAGTTTTATTTCGCTTCTTTTGTAAGGTGCTTGTATAAAATTTCAAGTTCGTAGCTCTTAGTTTGTTGGTTATTAGTTGATTTAATGAAATTGATCGAAATCATACTTTTGTATGGGAGGGGGTAGAAGCGCAAGCGCGATTTCAAAACTTTTAAAGCAACTTCATTTGAATTATTTTTATAAGTTTTTATGCCAAATTTGAAATTGATAGCTTTTAAGAGTTAGCTGATAACTGATTTCTTAAAAATGCTCGAAAAAATAATTTTGTATGGGAGGGGGTAGAGGAGGTAAGGGAATCGTAAAACTTGTGATGCAATTTTCTTTTATTTTTATTGTAAGGTGCTCGTACGAAATTTCAAGTTCGTAGCTTTTAATTTGTTGGTTATTAGTTGATTTAATGAAATTAGTCGAAATCATACTTTTGTATGGGAGGGGGTAGAAGGTCAAGCGCGATTTTAAAACTTTTAACGCGATTTCATTTTAATTATTTTTGTTAGTTGTTGTGCAAAATTTCAAATTGATAGCTTTTAATAGTTAGGTGATAATTGATTTCTTGAAAATGGTCGAAAAAATAATTTTGTATGGGAGGGGGTAGAAGTGTTAAAGGTTTTCGACCAGTTAATATTTCGTATATTTAGGGATTTTTTTTAAATGCATTTCGAAAATTTTCAAATTTCTACCTTAAAATTTCACTCAAAAATTTTCAGTTTATGTGTTTTTTTCAATGCACATGAAACACCTTGTGCACGTTAGACCGGGGGGGTCGGTTTATAACAAATATGGATCAAGTTATTATTATTTTTCTATGTGGATTAAATATAGGTATTCACATGCAAAATTTTAACTTTCTATCTTTTACCAGAGCCCTAAAAAAATCACTCAAAATTTTCGATATTTTTGCTTATTACCTCCCTCCCCTTACACCTCCCAACTTAAAATTTTTAATAAAATTAACTATTGTGTAGTTCTACAATCTGACAAATTTTTGATTTGATATCTGTACTATTTTTGGAGATATAAGGATTTGTAATTTTGAAAAGTGCGCCATTTTTGAAATGCTCCCCATTTCCCCCCACTACTATTATTTCATTATATTATATTTTTTTTATATTTGCCTAGTATAGCTTAATATAAATTTTAAGTTTCAATTACAGAGCTTAAGAGATAGTTGAGATATTAATTTTTAAGCGTTTTTCTTTGCACCCCCCCTGACCCTCCCCCTTACAATAATTAGCCGCTTTCTAAGCTGGTTCCGATGAAACTATATGCCACCTTGACGGTCTCTAAAAATGGTTTTGTTACGATAAGTAATTTCGAAGATATAATCATTTGAAAAAAAAATTCGGCCGACAATTGGTTCTAAGCCCCCCCTTTTCGCACCCCAATGGATAAAAAAATTAAATTATTTTTAAAAGTTGTCATACAAGCCCCTCTATATTAATGTTGAGTTTTAGCTTCCTAGCTGTTACCATGGTTGAGATATTTGAATTCGTATTTTTCGGTTTAAGCGCTCCCCCCGCCTCCCGCTGAACCCGTATTCCCCCGAAAATGAGTATCCGCCTGAGATCCGCAACTATCTACAATCCCTCCAAAAATGAACTTTCTATCTTGAAGGGTTTGGGAGTTAATGTGCGCTGAGCGTACACGTCGGCGTACGGCGGACGGCGTACAGACAGACGGATTTGTTTTTTTTGCATTTTTAGGCTAATTTAGTCATGAAACGCGAAAAAAAAAAATTTCAGGGTAGCAAACTTTTTTTTTTTTTTGTGTCGATCACAATACTTTATTATTATAATAATAAAGTAATTGGTTGAAAATACGGTCCGCCTGTTCAATTGCCAGAGAATCCACCAGTATCCATACTCTCATATGAAATTGCAGAGTAGAAAATATGGAGTATATATGTATAAATACTTAGAGGAGTGACGCCAGCAGTTACCACCACTGGGCTTTGCAAAGCTTTAGAATATTTTTCTTAAAAAAAATGTGTCACGGACTTCCGAGTCTAGATAAGCTTATTTATTACGAAAAAAAATGTTATATGCACTTTGTTATCTTAAACTCCATAATAGATTTTTTCTCGGAATTGACATCTTTAACACACCTTATTTTAATTACTTTTTAGGCTACCTGATGAACACACCCATCAACAAACGTTTGGATCTATTCTTCAGTTTAATCGGATGTGCTCTGTTTGTTGCATCCGGTGTCCTCATTATCCAAGAATGGGAAGATGGCTTTAAAACTGACGCTAGAAAGATGGCTTTGAGCAAGGGCTCATTCGCTATTATTAACGGTGTCGTTTTCTTCATTGATGTCATCTTAACATTTAGAGATTAAGAATATTCGAATATACAAATTAAATTTAACACTGGAAAATCAAAATTCGATTCAAACTACTAAAGACAAATCGAGAATTAATTTTATCGTAACCGGTAAGAAATGCTTTTTAAAAATATAATAAATTTTGTCATCTACAAAATTTCTACAATAAATGTTCTAAATTCTATTTAATAAAATTAAAGCTATTAATATTTTTTTATATTATTATTATCTGAAATACCGATTTAAATAAAAATAACAAAAAGAAAAAACTTCTACTTCCACAATTGCCTTAAGATGCAGACAACTATACAAACAATTTAAAAACTAAGAAAAAAAAAACCTACTAATAATTATATTGTCATCAAATAATAATGAAACCAACAAATTTTAATAAATAAAACAAAAATGAATCTATTTTGATAAATAACGGGCTAAATATATTTTGTACAAAACCAATTTTTATTGTGAATTTTATTTTCGCATACATACATATAAATGAGATTTTTTTTTCTATATTTTTAATTTATTCGTTTTAATTTTTATACTTTTACACAATGTTAAAAAAAAAACTATTATATAGATATTTAATAAATGTATAACTTTGTATGATCTTAAAAAACAAAACGAATTAAGGATTTAACCTCATATTTATCGTAACTATTTTTAGTGGCATTTTATGTGACGAGATTATTATGAACAGAATAAATGTGAAAAAAATAAGATGTAATTTTTTTTTTTTTTGAAATGGTATTTTTTCAGTTTTCAATGATATTTGAAAATATGTTTGAAGTGTTTAGCATTAGTTAAATGGTTTTAGTTTTTATCCAATTTTGTTGGAATCACATTTACTTAATATTTTCATGGAACTCCACATTTGCATTATAAATTTATACGCAAAACTTGACCGCAATAAGCGTGGTTTGGGGAGATATTCTGAAAATGTTGCTCTTAGTTATGCCACTGCGGATGCAACTGTTTTATTCATGAGTCAAGTTAGAGATAAGTGAGGCGACATTGATAATGTTTTCAGTATTTGTTGCAGCAATTATAATTCTTGATAATGCTTATCTGTCTTATAACTTTTTCTAAGCATTATGATGATTTATTGTTAGATTTGCTCTTTTGTATGGGAGCGAAGTTATATTCTTTAAAGTTTTGGAAAGTAACCGATTTTAGCAAGTGGTGAAACGACATATTTTTCAGATGTGCTGTTTACTACGTAATTATTTTGAAAAATGTTACAGGGAACTAAATGATAATCAAATATAACCCATCCACTGGATGTATTTATCTCCAGAAGTAAACTGCTTCACTTTAGAGGTAAATTCTTATGACATTTTTTTTTTTTTGCAGATGGGATTACTATAGAACAGGCACTTTTCACAAACGTAAAACTAATATTACACGTTACGTTCGTAACGAACTCGTACATAACGAACCAATTATTTCATTCGATTTTACTTAAAACTTTCGGCTAAAACGAACTTCATTGAGTTTTGCACTGGGAAACGTACGTGGCGCTATTCTATGAACAATACATAGTTGTAGGCGTATACTAGAAGCAGCTTGTGCAAGAGGCTCGTGCAAGTCCTCACTAGGAACAATTTGAAAAATAAACTGAAACTTAGTGCAATTGTTGGCGAAGCAGCAGCTGTAGATACCTCGATTGTAGACAATTAGATAATCAATGTTTAGCCATTAATTAAACGAGAATTTAACGTTGGTGATGTATTTACTGCCGACGAAACTGGCATTTTCTATAAATTAACTGCCGACAGAACTGATCTTAAAGGAAAGCACTGCAAAGGTGGGAAGCTATCCACGGATAGAGTAACAGTTTTAATATGTGCCAATATATCGGGAACGGAGAAACGAAAACTTCTAGTAATAGGCAAAGCACAAGATCCGCGATGTTTTATCACCGTAAATAATAACCTCGTCATATCTGAATTTTTATACGATGATGACTTCGACTCTTCTGTAAGAGGGTGCGCCAGCATTAATTGTGAGAATTCGAAAAATGTGGATGAATTTCATAGGAATTCTAGGCAACTCTGTTTCTGAAACTAACATTCTATTCAGAGAATTTTGAACGTGATTCGAGCAATCAAGTAAAAACTTATTAACACCCACTCACCCTCTCCACCCTACTTTAGTTATTGATCGTAATCGAAGATAAGTATTAAATAATTGACAACAACCCTGCCCCGTTCACTACGGCTTCCCTATCCACCGTAGTCTGTATATTGACTACTCACGCACTCACACTTGTTAGCAGATATTTTAATTATTTGCCCTAAATGGGCATCTATACCGATCTCTTCTCTTCTCTTGCAAAATTTTGCACCTTTAAGACTAAAAAGCTGTTCAAGGGTGTAGCCTACCACCGTTGTTGGTTTGCAATGTGGAGGTTGTGTGTTCAAATCTCGGTCGACGTATAATTCTAGAACACTGCCTGCTTGGAAATACCTTGGTTACCTCAATCTACGAAAATGAAAAAAAAATGTACATAGAGGTTTCTTTAAAGGGCAAACAACCATTTCTGCAATAAGTATTGAAAATGTTAAGAAACCCGAATGTTAGGAGGCCAAGGCCCGATTTGTGCTGTAGTGCCATTTTATAAGATGTTGAAGCTGTTCAAGTGAAATTAAATTTGTAATCTGATCAATTTCATTTCGTATATATGATTTCCCATTCAATAGTTTAATTTCACTTGAACAGCGTAGTTTTTAAAATTAAAATTTGAACTCTTAGCGTGTTACATGAATTTTCTTTGCAATCAATATCAATTTAAGTTGAACTCAATGCAAAAGCACTATTAATCAAGTCACTTAATCTGCTCAATTCTACGTTTTCGAACTATTATAAGATACCTGGGGGTATCCTAGTTGGTCTTCAATGCGAAGGTTGTGAGTTAAAGTGCCGGACCACTTGTAACTCCACTGACTGTTTGGATATATCTGGGGCCACCTCAATTAGCGAAATTGAAAAATCGTACATAAAGGGTTGTGCGATAAGCAGTAAACCTTCTGCAATAACAAACTAAGTGCTAAGGAACCTGTAGGTCAGGAGGTAGTGCCATTGATGAAAAAAAGAATTATTACAAGAATACATCTGACTCTAAAATTTCGCAATATTCACTGAAGGAGATGATAATCTGTATTAGTACCCCTTTAAAGTTAATGCACAAGAATTTAAACAATTGAAAGTAGTCCTATTTTCCCATATTTAAAAAAAACACCTACAGCAGGTTAAAAAGGATGCTAACAACAATAAAATCTAGTAAAACTTTTTCTTCCAGAATCAATCGCGAAATATTGTTAGACTAATACAATAATAAAGCGGAATGGAAATACATAGCTATATGTCCCTTAGTTTTTAGATTTTTAGCCTTTCAAAGGCTCAACTAATTTTATAATCGATTTTTAAAAGAATAGGGTTGCATTTCTTAGTACAAATATGGACTGAGGATCTCCTTTTCAAGTGTTCAATTAATGTATGCATACACTGTTCTGACACATAAAGGGTAGTTACCTCACCTTCGTCGACTCCTGTTTTCTTTTTTCACTTCTCCTGAACGGGGTTAAGGGTTGTGGTAGTGATTTCTTTGAAGAAGGGTGACTGATTTTCTGGTTAAATAGATAAAAGCGAAACGATAAGAAATTAATGTGGCCTGGTCAACGGGTGGTTAATAGGAGTTGAATGAAGAAAATCGGAATTGCATGATGAGCTTTTATCCTTACATGTTTTTCAGCTTTTCCACAAATACACTCATAATGCTGGCTGTGTTGTCTTTTCATGGTTTACGAGTGATTTCTCACTTTCAGCATGCATGCGATTTGTTTATAAACGTTTTATTTATGCACGTACATATATGTATGTCTCCCTTAGCGTACCTAGCTGGCGTGATAAAAGTTTTACTGTAGAATCTCATTATTATTCCCTAGATAGCAATTTTTCGGGGTGCAGTCTAAGTTGTGGGTGTGATTTATTATGTATATTTTATTTATTTACCTTTTATTTCTATTCCTATGGATAATTGTTTGGATTATTTAAATTTAGAAAGTCGCATTGGGGTGCGAGACAATAGAGTTGAAGGTTTTGATAATTCGTTGAGATTGCTTGGTAATAATTATTTTAAGGATTAGTATTGAAAACAATTAAGGTTTCATGGAAATGAGTATTTCACTCCAAAATGGCAACTTTCAATTGGCTCCTTTGTAGTGCCTACTTTACTATCACTACTTTACTTTTTATAAATTAAGTAAATCGTAGAAACTTAATTTAATAGCGCTACTTTACTTTTGATAAATGAATAGATCGCACAAAATATAAAAATAATCATATTAGTTTTTTATGACAAAAATTGTAAAAAAACAAGTTAGTTGAAAAACGAATTTTATTAAAGCTAGTTGTAAAAAGTTTTTGTTGGATAAGCGCATTAAATATTATTTCTTAAAATAAATAATTGCATATAACTAATTGTTATTAAAATAATTATTAAAATAAATAATTATAAAAATTATGAATAATTTTTAAAATATTTATATCAAGTGGTTGAAGTTTATTAATAACCAATCTCCAAAAAAATGGTGACCCCGACGAAGGCACACGCCCTTTGAAGAAACAATTCATCAACAATTTGGTGACTATCAACAACAGAAGCAACAGGCATCACGCCTCAATTTTCAAAATTTTCAAATGATTTCGATTCAATTCAATCAAGATCAAACAGCGCACGATTCGAGACGTTGCTGAATTTTACGGATTTTTAAACGGAATCCGCATGAAGACGTCGCTGATTTTTGCAGATCTTACAAGAAACAAACAATCAACTTCAAGCTTAATTAGAAGCATTTAAACGTAATTTACAACAACAACAACAGCAACAACAACATCAACAGCAAGAGTAGCAACAATAGCAACAGCAGCAGCAGAAGCGACAGCAACAGCAACAGCAGCAACAACGTCAACAGCAAGAGTAGCAACAACAGCAACAGCAGCAGCAGCAGCTACATCAACAGTCAAAACGCAACAATAACAACTGCAGCAAAATTCAGAATACGTAATTGCTCAGAATAAGAAAATACATAAATCAAGTAAATTTTAATCTAATATTTATATTTTACTTCATATATATATTTCACCTTCACTTTGTAAATTTTGTGGCGATTTATTGATTTTGATATTAAGTTGCGTCATGTCGTATGAAACTTTACCTCCTTCATCTCGGGATGAATCGTTGATAGCTAATCCTTTTTTGGGGTTAGGCGATTCAAATAATATTGCGACCGTCGCAATTCAAAAGGTCTGTTTGTGGAGACGAAATCCGACTGCTTGGTTTCAAGCTCTCGAGGTACAATTCCGGTCAGTTAATATTTCGTCAGAAGCAACGAAATTTAGCTATGCATTGAGTATGTTGACTCAGGAAGAATGCGATAAGGTGTTGGACATTATTGAGAATTTATCCTCTACCACACCTTATTCGGATTTGAAATTGGCTGTTATTTCTAGATTTGGTGAATCGGAAGATCACAAACTTCAGAAATTAATTAACGGTCTTGATCTTGGAGACGATAAACCATCTCATCTTTTAAGTAAGATGAAGGCGTTAGCTGGGTCTTCTGTTGGAGAACCTCTTTTAAAGAAGCTTTGGCTTCAAAAATTACCACCTAATGCACAATCGATTTTAGCAGTAGCGAATGTTTCACTCGACGAATTAAGCATTCTTGCAGATCGAGTTATTGAAACTAATCCTAATTTCAATTGGGATGTTTCAAATATCTCGCAACTAAAAGTTAATGAAATTAGAACTGATCGATTTAGTTTTGAAAGTTCAATCATTCATCAGATGTCCCTGTTAACGAAACAGATTGAATTATTGACTCTGAAACAAAACCAATTTTATAGAAGGAATCGATCACGTTCTAGAAGTAATTCACGTTCTTTTAGTAACTATCGCGATAATTCAATACCAAATTCGAATTTCTGTTACTATCATAAAAAATTTGGAACTAATGCAACTAAATGTCGCAAACCTTGTTCGTTCAACAATCCAAAAAACTGAAAAAGTTGTCTGAAGTGGCGATGTTCGACAACAAACCATCATCATCAAGTCGCCTATTCATTTTAGACAATTTATCCAAGTTTAGTTTTTTAATTGATACTGGAGCTGACATCTCTGTTCTTCCGGTTAATCCAAAGGAAAACAGGGTTTGTGATAAATCTATCGTACTCACAGCCGCCAATTCTTCTAATATCAAAACTTTCGGATTTAAATTTTTAGATATCTCTCTCCAATTAAGAAGAGTATTTAATTGGAAATTTATTATAGCCGATGTTGATAAACCCATTCTTGGTGCAGATTTTCTTAAACATTTCGGTTTAATCGTGGATATCCGACGTAAATGTATTATCGATCCTCTATCACAAATTAGTTCAGTAACTGGTTCCTTGGTTAATGGACCATCTTCAAATCTCGCTGTTTTGTCAACTACACCTTTAAATCCAAAAGTTGAGTTGTTATTATCTAAATTCGAAGGATTACGACGCACCTTAAATTATAGTTTCATAGAGTCGAGCACAGTGCGACACTTTATCGTTACTAAAGGTCGTCCAATCTTTGCCAGACCTCGTCGTCTAGATCCGGTAAAGCTTAGAGCAGCTAAGGCCGAATTCAATCTAATGATTGAACGTGGTATCTGTAGACCCTCCGACAGTCCATGGGCATCACCGCTTCACATGGTGAAGAAGAAGGATGGTAGTTGGAGGCCTTGTGGTGATTATAGATCTTTAAACGCTATCACTACTCCTGACACTTATCCTATTCCTCATATTCAGGACTTCTGTCAACAGTTGGAAGGATGTACATTTTTTTCAACTGTTGACTTAGAAAGAGCTTATCATCAAATTCCCATTAATGAGGATGATATTCCGAAAACAGCCATTACGACACCTTTCGGACTTTACGAGTTTGTGCGGATGACTTTTGGTCTTCGCAATGCAGCACAAACTTTTCAAAGATTCATTTTCTCAATTTTAAATGATTTTGATTTTTGTTTTGTCTATATCGATGACATTTTGGTAGCTTCTAAATCAGAAAGTGATCATTTCAATCATTTAGAGAAATTGTTTGAACGACTTAACTCTCATAATTTGGTAATTAACCAAACTAAATGCTCGTTCTTTAAATCTTCGGTCGATTTCCTCGGTCATTCGATTGACAAAAATGGAATCAAACCAATCGCTTCACGAGTCGAAGCTATATTAGCTTATACACGTCCATCTACAGTAAAAGATATGCGACGATTTTTAGGAATGATTAATTTTTATCGCCGATTTATTCCTCACGCTGCCGAAGCACAGTCAATTCTTGACAGCTTCACTATTGGTAGCAAGAAAAAGAATGATAAAACAGAATTGGTTTGGTCGGTTACATCAATTGAAGCGTTTGAGCGTTGCAAAAAGCAACTCGCTCAAGCTACAACTTTAGCTTTCCCCTCCACTTCTTCATCTCTTTCATTAGCAGTGGACGCTTCAGATACAGCTTTAGGAGCCGTTCTTCAACAACGATATGGAAATGACTGGCAACCACTAGCCTTTTTCTCGAAGAAACTTTCTTCACCTCAAAAGAATTATAGTGCATATGATCGAGAGCTTCTAGCGGCTTATATTGCCATTAAACATTTTAAATTTATGCTGGAAGGCAGAGATTTTATTTTGTTTACGGATCATAAGCCGTTAATTTTCGCTCTTAAACAAAATCCTGAAAAAGCTTCGCCACGTCAGCTCAGACATTTGGATTTCATCAGTCAATTTACATCAGATATTCGTCATGTTTCTGGTCAAAACAATGTTGTCGCTGATGCTTTATCGAGAATTGAAACATTAAACCTTCCGACAACTATTGACTACTGCGAAATTGCTGATACTCAACTAATTGATTCTGAATTAAATAAAGCTAAAAATTTACCCAGTTTAAAAATCATTCCGGTTAGTATTGAAGGTACCATCAATCCTCTTTGGTGTGACAATTCCTTGCATAAACTTAGACCTTACATTCCTTTAAATTTACGAACTCGCGTTTTTCGTACTGTTCACGATTTATCGCATCCAGGAATTAAGGCTACCGTTAAACTTATGCGACAAAGATTCATTTGGCCCTCAATCAATAAAAATTGTCGTAAATGGACTAAGGAATGTTTTGCATGTCAAAAAGCAAAAATCTCTCGACACGTCACAAGTCCTTTAGGAGATTTCAAACCAGTTTCAAGCAAATTTGAAACAATTCATATTGATCTGGTTGGTCCTTTGCCAACTTCGAACGGTTTCAGGTACTGCCTTACAGTTTTGGATCGTTTCACCAGATGGCCCGAAGCTTATCCCCTTACAGATATTCGCGCAGAAACTGTTGCATCTACTTTATTCAAAGAATATATTCCACGTTACGGAACGCCAGTTTCTATTATTACGGATCAAGGTCCTCAATTCGAATCTCGATTATTTCACGAATTAGGAAAAATGATAGGATTTAAACGCTGCAGAACTACTGCATACAATCCTAAAGCAAACGGCATTTTAGAAAGATGGCACAGAGTTTTTAAAGAAACTTTGAAATGCAAAACAAACGAAAGTTGGTCAGATGCACTTCCTTTTACACTTCTCGGTTTACGAACAGTAATTCGAGATGATGCCAACGCGACCCCCGCCGAATTACTTTACGGTCAGAATATTAGACTTCCTTACGATTTTGTTCAACACAAGAACAAATCGAATACAATGTCTGGAAGTGATTTTGTTGAAATTCTTCGTGATCGGATCAACAAATCAAGCCCTCGCCCTCCATCAAGACATAGTTTGGAAACTCCTTTTGTTTTTGAAGATCTCAAAACATGTACCCATGTTTTTCTGAGAACAGACAAGGTTCGCACCTCTCTTCAAACTCCATATGAAGGCCCTTTTGAAGTCATTCAGAGAAACAACAAGTTTTTCGTCATTAAGATTAAAGACAAACCGACTTCAGTATCAATTGATCGTCTTAAGCCTTGCTTCATTAGTTCTTCCGAAGCAACAAACTCGTCAAGAGTTAAAAAGAAAGTTTCCTTTGTCAATTAAATACAAAAATGCGTACCACAGATATTCCTTTCCTTTTTTGTTTATTCTTAAATGTATATAATATCGAAAAGATCAAAGATCTTCTCTAGGAAGGGGGTATGTAGTGCCTACTTTACTATCACTACTTTACTTTTTATAAATTAAGTAAATCGTAGAAACTTAATTTAATAGCGCTACTTTACTTTTGATAAATGAATAGATCGCACAAAATATAAAAATAATCATATTAGTTTTTTATGACAAAAATTGTAAAAAAACAAGTTAGTTGAAAAACGAATTTTATTAAAGCTAGTTGTAAAAAGTTTTTGTTGGATAAGCGCATTAAATATTATTTCTTAAAATAAATAATTGCATATAACTAATTGTTATTAAAATAATTATTAAAATAAATAATTATAAAAATTATGAATAATTTTTAAAATATTTATATCAAGTGGTTGAAGTTTATTAATAACCAATCTCCAAACCTTCATTAAAATTTAAAAAAATTAAAAGAAGTTTAATTTTATTTTGGTCCTTCTCAATTTAGTTATTTAACATTTGCCTTTCCTTATGAAAAAGATTTTATACGATAGGTTTTATAAACAAGGGAGAATACAGTCTGCCCAATTTGGCTTTGTGATACTAGGGTATAGCTTACTAGCTAGCGTGTTGGTCTGTAATCGTGAGTTCAATTCCCGATCGACGCATAATTTTAGCAAACTTGCTGCTTGGGTATTTCTTTCTTCTCAATCTACGAAAATGAGAAATTGCTATATGGAGAGTTGTGCAAAGGGCTAGCAACCCTTCCACAATAATTAATGAAAATGTTAGAGAACCTGAAGGTGAGGAGTCCAAGATCCGATTTGGGCTGCAGTGCCATTGTAGAATAGAAAAAATTCAGCTTTGGGACGGCATAGTTTGATTATTTGTCGATTTAAAACGAAAATAATTTTTCTCCGTAAGTACTAACAAAATTGACCGATGAAGTTCTCAGCAGAGACCGAAGCGTCACACATAATAAAGCAAGCAGTCTGAAATCCGGAAAACTTTTCCATATCACCAAGCTTCTTGCCAATTTAAAAGTCGATAGCTCTAATATGTTCGAAGAAGAAATGCCTTTCTTAAGTTTCTAATAAAAAATTTGTGTGGGATGAGTAAGAAGGAGTGAAGCAAAGTTATTATTATTATTATTTTTTTTTTTGTATATATTGCAATTATTAAGGAACAAATTCTGACAGAATTTTAAGTTTCTACTTTTTCTAGTTCTAATGGAAATCGATATAATGCATTTACAAAAATTATCCATTTGTATGGGGTAGAAGAAGAATATGGATCAAAACAAAATTTTACTACGTCACTGATATTTGCATTATTATACTTTGCTCAAAATTTCATAGCTTTGATTTCGTCAAATTTGTATGTGAGGGTGTAAGTGGTCGATATTTTTTGCTGGACGCCGCCCTTTTCTCAATTGGAGCGTCGTCGAATTATTTAAATGCTTGTCCGTCGGGTGATGCCCACCTTCTCCTATGAATATCGCGATGCGGGAAGCATGTCGAGCTTATAATAGGGTTTTTGCTGCTGGCGAAATCAGTTAACCTCTGGCCGTTGTCGTTACTAATATCATGGAGACTGTGCCCCCCAATTGTCCCTATGTAAGTTTCCTCTTTGTCCACTTTTGCGCCAAAGTCACCTACTGCTATTTTAGTTTTGATCGATGGATAGGAGCCGAATATTGATTTTAAGGTGCTGTAGAAATCATATTTAACTTCGTCGTCTTTGTCTTCCGTCGGGGAGTAGACAATAATAAGCCAAACATTAAAGAATTTTGTTTTGATGCGGGTTGCACACAATCGTTCGTTTACGGATTTGAAGTTGGTAACTTGGCGTTTAAGCCAGTTGTCGACAATAAACGCAACTCCAAACTCCCAGCTTCCCAAAGATTTCCCACTTTTCTAAATTGTCTGCGTTCAGTAGTCTCGCTACCTAACAATTTAGTTTCTTGAAGTGCAGTGATGTTTATGTTGTACTTGCTAGCCTGTTCCACAAACGCTAATTGCTCGTACTCAGTACAGAGATCGCACTTTCCAAGATCCGAAGGAATAGCCCGTTTTCGTTTGATTGGTCGTTGCCGTTGAATCAATCCAGTCCGAGTCGGTACTTCAGATTTCAAAACAAGTCCAGTTTCTCCGAGGTTAAGCTGTTAACACATCACACAACCTCCAACTTGGACAGCCATATTATAGTGATAGAATTTTCCGTTTCAGCACTCGCTCTTATCAGTTTCGCAAGCCAAGTCCGGATGGACAATACCAGAACCCAGTGGCAATTGATTCGTTCGAGCATTTGATAGTTACAACAGTGGACGTCGCCTAATGACGTTGATTCATACCCACCCTTTAAAGTAATCACTACACCTTCTTTCATCTCCAAACAGAATGGCTAGTTATTCTGAGAAAAATTTTTGTAAATAAAAACATAACACAATTAAGATTAGGTTTAAGGTCGTAATCATAATATGCTCTAGATGAAATAATAAAAAGTTGAATGTACCGGGAAAAATAATGTCATCTCAAATTCTTCGAAGAGCAATTAAAAACGTTTATATGGGAGGTGGTAGATGCAGAGGGGGAAGACTTGACATTTTGGTATATGACACCGAACGTGGTATGCAAAGTGTTTCGTGTATATTGTAATAAACTCAAGGATGCTTTCAGTTTCAACAAAAGTGCTTTACGAAACAAATAAACTGCCAACAAGTCGGGCGAAACTTTATTATTCTTGGGACAAGTTGCGGATGCATGAAAAGTCAATATGCAGGTTAGAGTGGTTAGGGAAGACTAAATGAAAGGGGGTTCTTGGGCAGGGCAGTTATCAATTTAACACTTTGTGGAAACGTTCAAAAGCTCCAGTACTTATAATCAATATTTCGTTCGTTTATTTATGCAAGTTTGAGTTTTGTGAGGGGAGGGTTGAGGGGTGATAGTAAGGGCCGGTGGATGTTAATAGTTTTTTAATTGATTGCTTGAATCACGTCCTATATTCCTTGTATATAATGCCAGTTTCATAGACGAAGTTGCATAGAATTTTCATAAGATTCTATGTATTTTACATTCACGAAACCAAACATTTATATGGGAGGGCGTAGAGGAGGTAGGGGAGTCGAAAAATTTTGACGCAATTCTATTTCCTTTCTCATGTAGTGTGCTCGTACAAAATTTCAAATTTGTAGCTTTTAATTTGTTGGTTATTAGTTGATTTAATGAAATAGGTCAAAATGATACTTTTGTATGGGAGGGGTAGAAGGGCAAGCGCGATTGCAAGACTTTTAAAGGAATTTCATTTCAATTATTTTTGTAAGTTTTCCTGCAAAATTTGAAATGGATAGCTTTTAAGAATTAGCTGATAACTGATGTCTTAAAAATGCTCGAAAAAATAATTTTGTATGGGAGGGGGTAGAAGAGGTGGGAGAATGGCAAAATTTGTGAAACAATTTTTTTTTCTTCTCTTCTAAGGTAGTCGTAAAATATTTCAAGTTCGTAGCTTTTAATTTGTTGGTTATTAGTTGATTTAATGAAATTGGTCGAAATCATACTTTTGTATGGGAGGGGGTAGAAGGGCAAGTGCGATTTCAAAACTTTTACAGTAATTTCATTTCAAATATTTTTATAAGTTCTTATACAAAATTTCAAATTGATAGCTTTTAATAGTTAGGTGATAATTAATTTCTTAAAAATGGTCGAAAAAATAATTTTGTATGGGAGGGGGTAGAATTTTTGAAAGTATTCGACCAGTTAATATTTCATACTTTTAGAGATTTTTTTAAATGTATTTCCCAAATTTTCAAGTTTCTACCTTAAAATTACATCCAAAAATTTTCAGTTTTCGTGTTTTTTTCGCTGCACATGAAACACCTTGTGCCCATTAGACCGGGGTGGTCGGTTCGTAACAATTGTGGATCAAATTATTATTTTTTTTCTATGTGTATCAAATAGATGTATCCACATGCCAAATTTAAAGTTTGTATTTTTGACCAGAGTCCTAAAAAAATCACTCTAAATTTTCGACATTTTTGCTTACCACCTCCCTCCCTTTACATCCGCTAACTTAAAATTTTTATTAAAATTAACTATTGTGTAGTTCTACAATCTGACAAATTTTCGATTTGATATCTGTACTATTTTTTGAGATATAAGGATTTATAATTTTGAAAAGTGCGCCATTTTTGAAATGCTCCCCATTTCCCCCCACTACTGTTATTCCAACATATTATATTTTTTTTGTATTTTTCTAGTATAGGTTAGTATACATTTCAAGTTTCAATTACATAACTTAAAAGATAGTTGAGATATTAATATTTAAGTGTTTTTATTTGCGCCCCCCGTGACCCTCTCACTTACAATAATTAGTTATTTTCTAAGCTGATTCCAATGGAACTATATACCACCTTAATGGTTTCAAAATATCAATTTTTGACGATAAGTAATTTCGAAGATATAATCATTTGAAAAAACAATTCGGCTGACAATTTGTTTTTAGCCCCCCTTTTTCGGACGCCAATGGATAAAAAAATTTAATTATTTTTGGAGTTTGTCCCACAACCCTCTCTATATGTCTACTGATTTTCAACTTTCTATCTGCATTCGTGAGGGAGATATTAGCAAGTGTAGTTTTCGACTTTTTCCCTCCCCCCGTCTCCCCCTTCCACCTAACACCCCCCAAAATTTATTACATGGAGTTCATTTACCTAACCAACAATCCACCGAAAAACGAACATTCTACCTTTAACGGTCTCGGAGATATGAGTCCTTATGTACGGCGGACGGCGTACGGAGAGACGGATTTTTTTTTTTTTGCATTTTTAGGCTAATTTAGTCATGAAACGCGAAAAAAAAAAATTTCAGGGTAGCAAACTTTTTTTTTTCTTGTGTCGATCACAATACTTTATTATTAGAATAATAAAGTAAAATTTGAGGCAAGTTTCACACTTACTGCATTTAAGAAAATTATGCATTTGTATGGGAGGGGGTAGAAGTAGTATACGGATCAAAACAAAATTCTACGTCGCCAATGATATTTTAATTATTATACTTTCCACAAAACTTCAAGTCGATAGCCTTGATAGTTTCGAAAATAAATATTTTAATTGAAATTTCAAAATTTCGTGAAATTTGTTTGGTTGTGAGGTGAAGTTAATAATTTTTTCAAAACTGATTGTAATTATAAAAAAAAAATATTTTGACAAAAGGTCATCTTTTCACGTTTGCTACTTTCAATAAAAATCGAAAAAATTAATTTTTCAAAATTGCATATCTTTATAGGAGGGGTAGACCGAGTAAGGTGATCGGATCAATATTTTGTGGTATTGGTGAAATATATATATCATTATAAATTGACTCAAATTTCAAGTCGATAGCTCAAACGGTTCCGAAGAAAAATCAATTTCTTAAAATTTCGAAATTTCATGAAATTTGTATGGGAAGGGGTAGAAGGAGTGGGGGGATGTAGCTCGTTCACGAACTTAAAGTTTCTTCTCTGCTAAAAATGACACACAAAAAAATTCAACACAATTCAAGTGTTCGAGAGTTATGTTGTAGACAGACGCACAGACTGACAGACAGTCACTCGGAATCGAGTGAGCGACAATAAATATGTCTGTACACTTCCTATATTTCTGATGCAATCTCCACTCCTTCTACCATCTCTCATACGAAGTATTATTTCAAACATTTCCAATAATCAAATTATCACTAATACTTTGAGCTGGAGTATTTTTAGGAATGTTAGGAACATTACTTTATCGAAAATTTCAAGCTTTGAAATTACTACCACACCACCTTCCATGCAAAATTAGAATTTCGACTATTTTCAATAGGCACATGCAACCGTGCTTCGCACGAGTACATCTGCTTCCGCGCTTTGCTCGTATATTTTGTACGAAAAGGAGAGACATTTAGCAAAATAGTAAGGTAAGTGACACAAATAAGGCCCACCTTGTTGCTGTATAAGTCAAAAAATAAATATTTAAGTAAAACTATTTTCTCCTTTTAAAAATATTTGCTTATTTAATAATTTTTCCGGTCCTTTCAGTCACTCCTGAGTATCCAGAACTTAAAATCTGTGATAAGTAATGAAACAAGTCGATGCGTTTATGTGACAGCTTTTTTATACTTGACATTCTTTGTAATGACCGCATGACATGGCGACATAGAGCGAAAATACATTGTAATTTTGGAAAAATTTTAATTTGCAATGTGCTCAAAAATATTAAAAACATAACAGGACTACGATTGAGCGTAAAGCCCAATCATGCGATTCTACAATTCTACAATGGCTCTACAGCCCAAATCGGACCTTGGCCTCCTGATATTCAGGTTCCTTAACATTTTTCATTACTTATTGTAGAAGGGTTGTTAGCCCTCCGCACAACCCTCTTTCCACGAATTTTTCATTTTCTTAGATTGAGGTGACCAAGGTATACCCAAGCAGGCAATGTGCCGGAATTATATGTTGCGCCGGCCGGGATTTGAACTCACGACCTTCGCATTACAAGACCAACACACTACCTACTAGGCTATACCCTAGCTACTCTAGGTGAAAAAGAAATTTGTTGATTTTAAGAAATTTTGTATTGGGAGTGGTAGAAGGCGTGACACCATTGAACTAGTTTTTCTCACATCTTACTAGAGTAGCTATAAAAAATTTTCAAACAAAATTTAAGCTCGAAAATGGAATAGGTACCGAGAAAATTAGTCAATTTAATTTACTGAAATTGAGTAGTTTGTATGGGAGTTAGAAGGAGTGGGGGTTTTTTTTTATTTATTTTTTTTTTTTTTTTTGATTAGTTTTAATTTCAGATCAGTAACATTTATACTTTTCAAGAAAATCCAATTTTTGTAAAGAAGTTGTTATATTATGTCATATTGTATGGGAGGGAGTAGAAGGAGTAAAGCAAATCATCTAATTTTTTTAAGTCATACTAGAAATTCGGAATAAATATTTTGTGCACTATTTCAGCTCAATAAATTTTATACGTACTGAGTAAATTCGTTTATAGTAATTCAAGTGAAAGTACAGTTTCGGCCGGGAATCGAACTCGAACCGCCCGCATCTCAGGCGAGCATTTTTCAACTGAACCAACGGATTCTGATGAACTTACCTTCCAAAATTTAGATATCCGTATTAACTTTTTCATTCGATATTTCTCTATCTTGGAGCAAAACAATGGTTTTTTAGACCCATTAATTGAATTATCATGAAATTTAAAATACACAGCCAACCAGTCGGGTGCAACTTTATTATTCTTGAGGCAAGTTGAGGATGCGTGGAAAGTCAATATGCAGGTTAGATTGGTTAGGGAAGACTAAGTAAGAGGGAGTTCTAGAGCAGAGCTATTGTCAATTTTACACTTAATTGCGAGTACGATCAATAGCTCCAGTACATATAATCAATATTTCATTCGTTTATTTATGCCAGTGTGGGTTTTTGTGAAGGGATGGGGATTGGTGATAGTAAGAGTGGGTGGATGTTAATAATTTTTTAATTGACTGCTTGAGCCACATCCAATATTCTCTGCGTAGAATGTCAGTTTCATAGACGAAGTTGCATAGAATTTTCATAAAATTCGGTGTATTTTACATTCACGAAACCTAACATTTGCGGGAGTAGAGGAGGTAAGAGAATCGTAAAATTTGTGATGCAGCTTTATTTCGGTTATCTTGTGAGCTGCTTGAACAAAATTTCAAGTTAACTTTTCACGCGATTTCATTTCAACTATTTTGAAAAGTTTTTGTGCAAAATTCCAAATTGATAGCTTCTAACAGTTAGCTGGTAATTAATTTCTTAAAAATGGTAAAAAAAATAATTTTCTATGGAAGGAGGTAGAAGTTTTGAAGGTATTCAAACAGTTAATATTTCATAAATTTTTTTTTTAAATGCTTTTTGCTAGTTTTCAAATTGCTACTTTGAACTTTCATTCAAAAATTTTCAGTTTTTGAGTTTTTTTCATTACCAATGAAACATCTTGCGCACATTAGACCCCCCCTTTGGTGCATAACAATTGTAGAACAAATTATTATTTTTTCTCTATGTTTATCAAATAGAAGTATCCACATAGAAAATTTAGACTTTGGATCTTTCACAAGAGCTATAAATAATTACTCAAAATTTTCGTCATTTTTTCTTACCAACTCCCTCTCTTCAGACTCCCAACCTAAAAATTTTACTAAAATTAAAGATTATGTAGTTCTACAATCTGAGAAAATGTCAATTTGATATCTGTACTTAGTTTTGAGATGTAAAGGTTTGAAATTTTGGAAAGTGCACCATTTTTGAAAGGCTCCCCTACTTTTGTGTCTAAATGTTATATTTTTTTCGTATTTTTCTAGAATAGCTTAATATATGTTCCAAGTTTCAATTACATAGCTTAAGAGATAGTTGAGATATTTCCCCTCCCCCTGATCATTTCCCTTATAATAATTAGCCTCCCTCTAATTCTGGTGGATCTATAAGCCACCTTAATGGTCTCAAAATATGATTTTTTGTGGCAAGTAATTTCGAAGATATAATCATTTAAAAAAAATTTAGCCAGCAATTTGTTCTTAGCTCCCCTTTTTGGACCACAATGGATAAAAACACTAAATTATTTAAATATTTAAAATTTCTCACACGAATCCCTCTATATATGTGTAGATTTCCAGCTTCCTAGCTAGAACCATGGTTGAGATATTCGAATTTTTAGCTCTCGGTTTTATTGCTCTCCGTGCCTTCCTCTTAACCCTTATACCCCACCACCTCCACCCAAATGGGTGTCCGCCTGAGAACCGCCACCATCTAAAATCCACTAAAAAATTTTGAAAGGCTTGGGTGTTAATGTGCGCTGAGCGTACACGTACGGCCTACAGATAGGCGGATTTTTTTATACTCTAGATGAAATCAGAAAGTATATTGTGTTTACCACACCGTTTGTAATGTAAGGGTACAGAAATGTTTGTGGTCGCTCACTCGATTACGAGTGACCGTCTGCCCGTCTGCCCGTCTATCAGTCAGTGGTTCTGTCTACACTATAACTCTCGAACGCTTTGAGCTATTGTGCTGAATTTTATTGTGTATCATTTTTAGCAAAAAAAAACTTTAAGTTCGTGATAGAGCTACATCTCCCCACTCCTTATACCCCCTCCCAGACAAATTTCATGAATTTTCGAAATTTTAAAACATTGATTTTCCTTCAAAACTATTTAAGCTAGTCCATTTTTAATGGTATATATTTCATCAATACCACAAAATATTGATCCGATCACCTCACTCGTTCTACCCAATCCCATACAAATGTACAATTTTGAAAAATTAATTTTTTCGATATTCATTGAAAGTAGCAAACGTGAAAAGGTTAACTTTTGTCAGAGTCATTTTTACTTTATTTAATTATTATTTATTTTAACTTATTTATTATTCTAATAATAAAGTATTGTGATCGAAACAGAAAACAAAAAAATTTGCTACCCTGAAATTTTTTTTTTTCGCGTTTCATGACTAAATTAGCCTAAAAATGCAAACAAAAAAACATAACAGAATTATGATTGGGCTTGAAGCCCAATCATATGATACTCTAGATGTGATGGAAATGACTTTAATATACCGGAAATATGTCACCTCAAATTCTTTCGGATGATGAATAGAGACTTTTGCATGAGAGGTGGTAGAAGTAGAGGGGGAGGTTTGTATTTTTCGTATATAACACCGAACATAGCATGCAAAATGTTTTTGGCTGAATTTAAAGTTTTTAGTTTTCATTATTTTTCAAGAAATTGATCATAGTTTTCCTTAAATTGGGGCATTTGTATGGGAGGTGGCAGAGGAAATGAAGCATTTAAGATGATTTTGAAACTGCTCATCATCATCCTTATCACCATGCTTTGATTCAATTTCAAAGTCGATAGCTCTCATATACTTGAAGGAGAAATGCTTTTCTTGAATTTATAGTACAGATATTTGTATGGGAGGTGGTAGAAGGAGTGAAGCAGAGCTAATAATTTTTTCCAACACTTACATATTTCAATTACTAAGAAACAAATTCTGGCAAAATTTAAAGTTTGTAATTTTTCTAGTTTGAATGGAAATCGATAAAATGCATTTAACAAAAATTATGCATTTGTATGGGAGGGGGTAGAAGGAGTGTACAGATCAAAACAATTTTTTTTTGTATTATTAATATTTCTATTTGTATACTTTAGACAAAATATCAAGTTGATAGCCTTAACACTTTCGAAGAAAAATAATTTAATTTAAATTTCAAAATTTCGTGAAATTTGTATGGGAGGGGCTAGAAGGAGTGAGGTGAAGTTTATAATTTTTTCAACACTTATTGTAATTATTAAAAAAATAATTCTGGCAAAATTTTGTGTTTTCAGCTTTACTAGTTTCAGTGAAAATCGAATATATGTATTTCTCAAAATTGTCCATTTGTATAGGAGGGGGTAGAAGGAGTAAGGGGATCGGATCAATATTCCGCCATATTAATGACATCTATATAATAATACTTTGACGTAAATTTGAAGTTGATAGCTTAAACAGTTTCAGAGAAAAGTCAATTTCTTAATATTTCGAAATTTCATGAAATTTGTATGGGAGGGGGTAGAAGGAGTGGGGGGATGTGGCCCGTTCACGAACTTAAAGTTACTTTTTTGCTAAAAATGACACACAACAAATTTCAGCACGATAACTCTAAGCGTTCGAGAGTTATGTTGTAGACAGACGGACAGACGGACGGACAGCAACTCGGAATCGAAGTTTTTGAGCGACAACAAATATTTCTGTACCCTTGGCGGCTCTGTGCGAGCATTATTTCTGAGCGTTACAAACGGTAAGGCAAACACAATATACTCTCAGATTTCATCTAGAGTATAAAAATCCGTCCCGCCGTACGCGTACATATGGACTCATATCTCCGAGACCGTTAAAGGTAGAATGTTCGCTTCTGGACAGATTGTTGATTGGATAAGTGAGCTCCAATTTCTAAATTTTAGGGAGTGTTAGGTGGAAGGGGGAGGCGGAGGGATGGGAACTTCAAAATGAATATCTCAACTATCTCTTAATCTATGTAATTGAAACTTAAAACTTATATTAATCTATACTAGCGAAATACGAAAAAAATATAACCTGTGGAAATAATAGTAGTGGGGGGAAATGGGAAGTATAACGTGCACAAGGTGTTTCATGTGTATTGAAAAAAAACATATAAACTGAAAATTTTTGAATGAAATTTTAAGGTAGGAACTTGAAAATTTGCAAAATATATTTAAAAAAAATCTTTAAATATATGAAATATTAAATGGTCGAATACCCTTAAAACTTCTACCCCCTCCCATAAAAAATTATTTTTTCGACCACTTTAAAGAAATCAATTATTACCTAACTATTAAAAGCTATCAATTTTAAACTTTGCATAAGAACTTTTAAAAATAGTTGAAACAAAATTATTTCAAAAGTTTTGAAATCCCGCATGCCCCTCTATCACCTCCCATACGAAAGTATGATTTCAACCAATTTCATTAAATCAACTAATAACAAACAAATTAAAAGCTACGAAATTGGAATTGTGTACGAGCACCTAACGAAAGAAATGAAATAAAATTGCATCACAAATTTTACATTTCCCTTACAACCTCTACCCCCTCCCATACAAATGATTGGTTTCGTAAATGTAGAACACACCGAATTTTATGAAAATTCTATGCAGCTTCGTTTATGAAACACATTCTACACAGAGAATATTGGTCATGACTCAAGCAATCAATTAAGAAGCTATTAACATCCACCCACCCTTACTATCACCCCTCCCGCTTCCATCATAAAAACCCAAACTTGCATAAACGAATGAAATGTTGCTAAATTAATAACAGCCCTGCCCAACAATTCTCTTTCACTTAGTCTCCCAAACCACTCTAACCTGCATATTGACTCTCCATACATCCGCAACTTGTCCCGAAAATAATAAAGTTTCGCCCGACTTGTTGGCAGTTTATTTTTATACTCTAGATGAAATCTGAGAGTAGATTGTGTTTGCCTTACCGGTTGTAACGCTAAGAAATAATGCTCGTACAGAGTCGCCAAGAGTACAGAAATATTTGTTGTTGCTCAAAAATCTCGATTCCGAGTGACCGTCTGTCCGTCTGTCTGTCCGTCTGTCCGTCTGTCCGTCTGTCTACAACATAACTCTCGAAAGCTTTGACCTATCGTACTGAAATTTTTCATATATCATTTTCAGCAAAAAAGTAACTTTAAGTTTGTGAACGGGCCATATCCCTCCACTCCTTCTACCCCCTCCCATACAAATTTCATGAAATTTGGAAATTTAAAGAAATTGATTTTTCTCCGAAACCGTTTCAGCTAATGACTTGAAAATAAGGTAATAGTATTATAATGAGAACACCATTACTGTACAATATTGCTCTGATCTCCTTACTCCTTCTACCCCCTCCCATACAAATGTACAATTTTCAAAAATGCATTTAGTCGGTTTTCATCGCAACTAGCAAAGCTAAAAGAACCAATTTTTGTCCAAATTAATATTATTACAATTGCAACCAATTTTGTAAAAATTGTCAACTTCACCTCATCCTTTCTACCCCCTCCCATACAAATTTAACGAAATTTCGGAATTTGAACAAAATTATTTTTCTCCAAAATCGTCAAGGCTATCAACTTTAAATTTTGAGGAAAATATACTATTACAAGTATCATTGATGCCAAAAAATTTGGTTTTGATTCGAATACTCCTTCTACCCCGTCCCATACAAATACACAATTTTGATAAAATGCATTTAATCGATTTTTATTGAAACTAGAAAAAGTACAAGCTTAAAATTTTGCCACAATTTGTCCCTTAATAATTGCAATAAATCCTAAAAAAAATATTAACTTCGCTTCACTCCTTCTACCACCTCCCATACAAATTTTTGTATTGAAAACTCAAGAAAAGTATTTCTTCTTCGAGCATATGAGTAACAAAGCAATATGATTAGGATGTTGAAAAGGAGATTCAAAATCATCCAAAACCCCCCACTTTCTCTGCCACCTCCCATAAAAATGCATAAATTCAGGCAAAAATTGGTCAATTTCCTCGAAAATTATGAAAGCTACAAACTTTAAATTCAACATGAAACACTTTACGCCCAATCATAATTCTGTTATGTTTATAATTACAATCAGTTTTGAAAAAATTATAAATTGTATCGAAATTTTGAAATTTCAATTAAAATATATACCTTCGAAACTATCAACGCTATCGACTTGAAGTTTTGTGGAATGTATAATAATTAAAATATCATTGGCGACGTAGAATTTTGTTTTGATTCGTATACTGCTTCTACCCCCTCCCATACGAATGCATAATTTTCTTAAATGCATTATTTGGAGTCCCTTTAAAACTAGGAAAAATATAATACAAACTTAAAATTTTGTCAGAACTCGTCTCTTAATAATTGCAATAAGTACTAAAACAAACCCCTAAAAATGTTTATATTATAAATTCAAGGAAAATATTTCTCCATTGAACATATGAGAGCTATCGACTTTGAAATTGAAACAAAGCAAGGTGATAAGGATGTTGATAAGTAGTTCCAAAATCATCTAGAGCCCTCGAGTTCTTCTGACATCTCCCATACAAATGCCACGATTTCGGGAAAACTATGTTCACTTTCTTTGAAAATAATAAAAACTACAAACTTTGAATTCAAATCGAAACATTTTGTATGCCGCATTTGGTGTCATATACAAAAATTACAAACCTCCTCCCATACAAAAGTCACTATTCCAAAGAATGTGAGATGACATATTTTCGGGCACATTAAACTCTTTCCCCTTTCATCTAGAATATCATATGACTGCCCAATCATCATTCTGCTATGTTTTTTGCATTTTTAGGCTATTTTGGGCATGAATCGCGAAAAAACAAAATTTCAGGGCAACCAATTTTTTTTTTTCAAGTCGGTCACAACACTTTATTATTAAAATTATAAAGTAATATGTTGAAAAAAAATTGGGCCCATCGGTGGCTCGTATGAGGTTGTTTAGTATTCAGGACAAATTTACTGAAATGAGATAAAAGCTTTAATTAATTGGAACTTATTCAAATGACAAACGAGTGGAGTAAGTATTTACACCAGTACCACTCAGCGGAACTCTAACTTTAAACTGAAATATCAAGGTTTTGCTAATAATATTTGACCTGCATAGATTTTTTGGAATAAACTTTTAGATTTCGCGAGAAATACACTGTCATGATCATAAATAAGTAACCGAATTTCACAAGTTTCAACGAAAATTATGCTCATACTGTAATGATTGCATAGAATACACTACAGAGCATGCTAAAATGTTATACATACTATCATTATGTTCATAAAAGTGGATTTAAGAAAAATAGTAATTCATTGTCCAGTATACAGTGCAAAAGTCTGAAAGTGTTAAGTATGACTTTTGATTATTGCTATGGATAAATCAGTTATCACCAACACAGCTGTGGACACAAATTTTGCAATTCCCTACCTCTTATGCTACCTCACCTTAATCAGCTGATTAATTTTCCACGCTTCTCCAACTCGCCGCAAGATTAATAAAGTAGTGCAAGACTTGTTGCTGAATTTTTTTTGCCATTAAATTGTTTAATAGTAATGTACTTTCTTAATAACCATTAAATTGTAGTGAAAAATGAATGCCAATGCGAAAGTTCCATCTCTGGTGCCAACATACCTACATAGAAAAACAATTTATATGATATTTCACTTTGAAATACTTATTACTTCACGTCAATTCCCAAAGATTAAAAGCTCCCTTTATCCTTTTGATTAATCCAGTTTGAATTTTTCAATTGCATACTTATTAAGCATTTTCAATCATTCGAGATTACTCCCATAAATACATCATCTTACTTGAAGTTCTACTCCAAAATCAATCATCTCAAAAAATACAAATACTTTCGTCCTGCACTGTAGTTATATATTGCTCCCGTGTAAAAGGACTTGTAACTTTACCACCGGAATCTAAGCCGGTCTGCCAAAGTGCAAGGACCCGCCGATCCTATTCGAATTCGGTTCGCTCTGTCTGTGCACTCCGGGGGCACTCGGGTGATGTAACGATTTGCATAACGCGCTTTCAAAACTTTCAGTTCCGGGTACGTAACGCGCTTGCGTCACATCCCGAGCTGGAAGCACACCAAAAAATGCGTACGATGCGTGAGCCTGCCGAAAATATGAGGTCAAAAATGGTATATAGGAAAATAGGCGTGCTGTCACTGGAAAATGCCAGGGAAAATTCATTTGACGCGAACATGCGCACCACCATCCATCCAGTATTTCTCGGAAAATCGATCCCGAATGCCAGTACATTGCTTTGTCCTTGTCCTTTTGCCGGCCACAATTTGCTTCCCTACGTTGCACAAGCGAGACAGCCACTTCCGAAAACCGACCGGGTATGAGTGGGATCACATGAAAATCACCTCAGCAACCGAAATTTTCCAGCCATAGTCCTAACAAACCCTGTTCGTGTTAAGTTCTATTCTAGACACAACATACATTAGAACTTGAGTTTTTCGGCCTCTCTGTTGTGTATGTTCACATATCCATATCAATTTTCTCACAATTTTTCAGTTAAATAATTTCCTTTATTCTACAAAATTCTCATCCGAAAATTTCGATTGATAAAAAGTTTATTGGATTACGCGCGATAAAATTCGAACGAAGAAAATCCGAAGAGTTGTGCCGGGCTCAACGAAATTCGCAAAATTCCGAGTTCCAACTCCCCGGAGCAAATGTCGCTAGTAAAAAATTCACTTGTCTTTAATTTCCATTTCAAATTTCCTTTATAGTGCAATATTCAATCCCAAAATCATTAAGAAAAAATTAAAAATTCAAAATATTTAAAATTATAATAATATTTAACCAAAATACTAAAGAGAAACCCTCCTTCCTTCTAGTGAATTTTTAGTAAAAATTGTCTATCTTTAAAAATACTCGGTTAAATGTGTTAAACAAAAAATATTTAATAAAAAATTAAAAACCCAGCAAGTATTTTAAATTAACAATAAAATAAAAATCTAATTGAAAGTGAGACACTTTGATAAAAATTTACAACCATTTAATAAGAAGAATATTAATATATTATAATTACTACTAAATAGTTCGAAATAAAAAAAAAACACAATTTTTTGGGAAATTTTACCAACATGAAGTTATAATAAAATTATACAAAAAAAAAATCAAATAAAACAAATTTATAACATAAATCGTATACAACTAAGCCACACCAGCAATATTAAATATAAGCTACAAAGTTGGGACAAAAATCGAATCACATCTTCATAAAAAAAAATACATACGGTAAGATATGCAATTCTTCAAAGATAACCGATAGTTTAGAAAAAATTGTATTTAAAAATAAATATAAATCTATATAATTTTGATGGCCCCACCCACCGAATGAAATTTTCCTTTTTTTTCCGATGTCATGCTATAGCATTTCGCCGGTATATCCTTTTTGCTATAGACAAATTGAATGAATCGAGGTTCATGCGTAGAATGAATTGCTCCCCTGGATATTCATTTCGTTCGCTGATGATGCTAGCAACATCATGAGTGAAGATAGAGCGAAAGAGAGAGCATTTTCAGGAACACGTTGTGGGAGATAAGGTGCCATGTTGCCAGAAAGCTGGAAAGGTGATGTAAATTCCTTTGCGCTATCTTCCATTTCGAAATATCCGGGATGTAATTGCACGTGAATGAAGTGGTAGTAGTTGTGGGCGAATTTTCATTGGTTTTCATCAGGATACACCCAAGTAGATAAAGAAGCTGTAATAATTTACTTTTTTTCGCATTGCCGTTAAGTTTTGTAGAGCTGATCACGTATTCTACTAATTAATCATTTTCAAATCGACTTAAGATGAATTGATGAATGCGATTAGCATTTGTAACAGCTTGAAAAGGTCATTAAAATGAGAAGAATTATTTGAAGAAAAACTAGCACAACTTTTAGGGGTACTGGGATAACTTATTGATTTTAGCGATGATAACTAAATCTAACAATATTATTTCCACCTTTGAATATAATCCTATCATGTTTTAGTTAAATTTTGTCAATAATATGAGCCTAATTTTCTGCCCTCTGGAGTTTGGAGTCCCACCGAAACTGGTTCGGTTTACAAGAATGACAATGGCTGAGTCTTTGTTACAAGTTCTAGTAGAAAATAGTCTGACTTCCAGATTTAAAACAGACAACGGCCTCAAGCAAGGTGACGGCCTCGCACCAAAGCTTTTCAACTTCACACTTGAATATGTTGTTTGGGAACTTCCCGTTGACACCAAGGGAACACTATGCTTCAAATCCACACAACTCGTAAAATAAGCCGACGATATAAATATCCTTGCAAGATCTATGGAGAGTGCTAAGGAAGTATTTGTAAACCTTGACTCTGTAGCAAGAAAAGTTGGACTACGTATTAATGCAAACAAAACAAAAATTATGACACAAACTAGGAAACAGACGCCAATCTGCCAAAATATTACAGAAGGAGACTATAAACGAAAACGTAACAACTTTATATACCTAGGGGCGAACCTATCGAAGGATGAATGCGAACCCATCGAAATCAAAAGAAGGGTAATGATGGCGAACAATACGTATTATTCGGTACTTCGAGTAATTAAAAACAAAAACATACACAGGAAAACAAAACCTAAGTTATATGAAACGATCATAAGACCTGTGCTATGCTGTGGCAGCGAAATGTGGATATTAACTCACGCGTTCGAAAAACTACTTAACGCCTTTGTAAGAAAGTTCCTCAGAAGAATCCTCGGACCTGTGAGGGAAGACTCGTCTGGAGAATACGATACAATAGAGAATTGTATACCATCTTCGACTATCCAGAAGTGTCGACCTTCATAAATTTAAAAAGTTACAATGGGCTGGTCATGTGGAGCGGATGAATGACGCAAGAATTTCCAAACGCACACTAAAAGGAAATGTCAATGAGCAAAGGACGGTCGGAAAACCACGGAACCGCTAGGAGGATTCGCGTCAATCGAATACTCCTAGCGGTTCCGTGGCTTACAGCAGATCATTGCTAAGATTTTCTAACTGGAGGACGAGGTCACTAAACCGAGATGGATGGAGGCAAAGCATTCAGGAAGACAAGGTCCGATTCGTGCTGTAACGCCATCGTAAGTAAGTAAAGTTTAAGGGGGAGGCAAGGGCTGTCCAAAATCTGAAAATTAAGAATTCGAATATCTCTACCATGGTTCTAGCTATGGAATGGAGAACATTTCAAAAATAGTGTACTTTCTAAAATTTCAAACTGTTACATCTTAAAACTGAGTTCAGATATCAAATCGAAAATTTGCCAGATTGTATGCAAAACTACATAGTCTTTAATTTTGGTAATTTCGTCAGTTTGTGAGTATAAGGGGAGGGCGGTGATAGGCAAAAATTTCGAAAATTTTGAGTGATTTTTTAGGGGTTTTTTTAATCAAAGTTTAAATTTTGCATGTGGAGACACCAATTTGATATACATAGAGAAAAAATAATAATTTCTTCGACAATTGTTATACACCCAGGGTGGGTCTAACGAACACAAAGTGTTTCATGTGCAATGAAAAAAAAAAATCCAAAAACTGAAAATTTTTGAATGAAATTTTAAGGTAGAAACTTGAAAAGTCGGGAAATGTATTTAAAAAAGTTTCAAAAAGTATAAAATATTAACTGGTTGAATACCTTCAAAACTTCTACTCCCTCCCATACGAAATTATTTTTTCAACCATTTTTAAGAAATCAATTATTTATTAACTATTTAAAGCTATCGATTTCGAAAACCGCTGCCATCGAATTCACTTGGATACGAGACTTATTACACGCTTCTGAGACATCTTTATATCTTCAGTAACTTATACAGTAAATAGTAACATGTTCACCTAGTTATTAATTCCAGATCAATGCTGTGTTATAAAGCTCCCAAGCAACCAAGCATCGCTGAAAGTATGACATCAAAATTGTAAGAGTATTCCTAAAAATAGGTTGTTGTAAATGCAATATGTTAGAGTGAAGTAGCCTAGTGTCTAGCGTGTTGGTCTATAATGCGCGAGTTCAAATCTCAGTTGAAGCTTCCACTTGCGTGGATACATTGTGATCAGCACGTACCGGGAATTTGTAATTAAAATTAGTCTGAGAAATGATATTTTAAAAATTTTTTTTTGGTAAGCAGGTAGGACTATCTTTAATTGTTATCTCAAAAATCAGCGCTGTCTGTTAATCAGTTTGTTTACAGCAGCTGGGTACACCTCAGTAGTCAAAGGCGATTTTTGTTTTATGTCCTCGATCGACTGAAAACGGGTTTCACGGAGTGGTAATTTCAGTTTGGAGGAAAGGAAAAAGTCACACCGCGCCAAACCTGGTGAATACGGTGATAGATTGATGGAAGTCGTTGCTTTTTTGGCTTCAAATTAAGTCACAATTGAGACTCGATACGATGGCGCATTTTCATTGTGGAAAATCCATGAATTCTCCTTCCACAATTCCAGCCGGTTTTTAAGGATTTGCTCACGCAATCGCGTCAATACAGTCAAATAGTACTCCTTATTGACCGTCTGTCCCTTCGGAATGAATTTATGAAGGATCAAACCTGGAATATCGAAAAAAGCAATGAGCATCGTTTTGATTTTTGAACGGCTTCGGCGTGGTTTTTTCGCTTTCGGCTCATTTTTTTCCTCCATTTCGATGATTGTTGACTGGTTTGCATGTCAAACTCATAGACCCATGTTTCATCACCAGTTATGATGCGCTCCATGAATGTGGGTTGAGAATTCGCACGATCAAGCAAGTCCAAGGAGACCTGTTCACGGAAATTTTTTTTAAGAAAATTCAGCTTTTTTGGAACGAGTAGAACAACGACGCGTTTCATGGCCAAAATATCCACCAAAATCAAACGAATGGACTCGTGAGAGATATCGAGCTCTCCTGCTATCTTCTTGATACTGGTTTGACGATTTTCGAGCACCATTTCTTTCACTTTTTGAATGTTTTCGTCAGTTGAAGAGGTCGTCCAGAACGAGGCATGTCTTCAAGGATCTCACGACTGTCCTTAAAGGCATTCATCTACTCTTAGGCTCGTGTTTTTGATTGTAATAAATCACCGTAAGCCTTTTCAAACATTCGCAACGATTCCACACACGAAATTTGGTTGGAAACACTAAATTTGAGACAAACTCTTTGTTCCGCTTTTTTATTCATTGTAAAAATTGCAGTGGACTACTGACGTGTACCCATGCAACCAGCTGCTTTAAACAAACTGATAAACAGACCGTGCTGTTTTTCGGGATAATAATTAAGGACAGTCCTGGCTGGTTATCAAAAAAAATTATTTTGAAATATCATTTCCCTGACTAATTTTAATTACAAATTCATATTTATTTATTTACTTATTTATTTATTTATCATAACAAGATAGTTTACATAATAATAAATTGCTTGATTTAATTTAATATAACCTAATATTTACCTTAATTAATTAAACACGATTCCCGGTACGTGCTGGTCACAGTGTGCGAGTATATCTTGACCACCTCAATCTCGAAAATGAAAATTCATAGATAAAGGATTGTGCGAAGAGCTAACAACTCTCTCTTTAAGGAAACTTTCGCCCAATGGTCTCCAGCTCAGCTGGATTGAAAAAATGTTCACTGGCTGAGAGAGATCCTAGTTATGCCACTGTTCTCATATAAAAGATCAATTCCAGCAGGTGTTCCCCAAGAATCGTGCTTAAGCCTAAGCATATACCAGGGGTGTAAATATGAAACCAGATTTTTTTTGCAAAAAAAAACACTTATTGGTTGGAAATGAAAAGGAGTATTTTATTCAAAGTATAGCCCTTCGCTAGCTACATTTTCCCCATCTCTCTGGTAATGAGTGGATGCCTCGCCAAAAAAACTTTTGGTCTTTTGATGAAAGCCAGTCATCGAGCCATATTCGAACATTTTCGTAGGAAGTGAAGCGCTGCTCAGCAAGTGCGTGTCCCATCGATGCAAACAAATGGTAATCAGACGGAGCCAAGTCTGGTGAGTAAGCGGCATGGGAAAGAATTTCCCAACTGAACGACTCTATCATTTCCTTGACCAGTCTTGCTATATGTGATGGTGCATTGTTATGAAGCAAAATCACTTTGTTTTTTCTCTGCTGGTATTCTCAGAGTTTTTCACTCAAAGCTTGATTCAATGCAATCATCTGTTGTCGGTAGCGTTCAGTGTTAACGGTTTCACCAGGTTTCAGCAGCTCATAATAAATCACACCCTTCTAATCCCACCAAACTGCTTTCCGGCCATAGCGATTTAGTCTTGCAGTTGACGTCGGTGGTTGGCCTGAAGTTACCCATGATTTTTTCCGCTTCGGATTCTCAACACAAATCCACTTTTCATCGCCAGTCACAATTTGATGGAGAAATGACTTTCTTTTGTATCTGGCGAGCAGCATTTCGGAAGTAGTTTTTCTGTTTTCCTGCTGTTTTTCGTTGAGATCATGTGGGACCCATTTTCCCATCTTGTGGATCTTTCCCATGGCTTTCAAACGTATGGCGACGGCTGCTCGTGTTACGTTTAACTGATCTGCCAGTTGTTGTTGCGTTTGAGCGTCGTCCTCATCCAACAATGCTTGCAATCTGCTGTCTTCAAACTTTTTCGGTGGTTTTCCACGTTCTTCGTTTCTCACGTCAAAATTTCCACTTTTGAATTTTTTAAACCACTCAAAGCACTGGGAGTTATCAAGATCATGATCACCGTAAGCATCGACAAGCATTCGATGCGATTCAGCAGCAGTTTTCTTCAAATGGTAACAGAAAATTAAAGCTGCCCGCAAATCGTAGTTTCGCGGTACAAAGTTCGATATGTTCACTGTTATTAAAAACTATTCTGTCGTATGAAACTTTAAGTGTTATGAGTTGACAATCTTTGTCCGATGTCAAAACAAGAAAATGGCGCCACTGACTCGTGTTCACAATAACCACATTGACCAGTGAGGCCCTCTATGATCAAATTCCGGTTTCATATTTACACCCCTGGTATAACATTTTCACATCTGACTCATCAGACTTCAGTCGGCAATATTAACTGGCTCGTCAATTATAACAAATAGCTTCAACTTTTCTCCAATCGGAATGTCTTTGGCATCGTGACCTTCAGGTTGCTTAACATTTATTTGTTATTATGAAGGGTTTTCGCGCAACCCACTATTTAGGAATTTTCATTTTTGCTTGGCTTGAAGGCATTGTGCTGGAAATTATGCGTCAACCAGGATCTGCACTCCAGGCCATCGCAATGTAGCTTAACATGCTACTAAGTACGCTAGAGCCAGATTATAACAAATAGTTTGCATTCGCTAATTCATGCACTTTCTTAGCTTTTCCAAGAATGGAAAATTAAAATTAACGCAGGCAAGTCAGAATTCGTTTTTTTTTTTTGGAACAAAGTGAAGTTTTCGCAAATTCCTTCCAAATCTAAATTTGCACGTCTTCGGTAAATCAATAAGTTGGTCGAAAGAAATTATGCAGGGGTCCACCTCGAAAATAAGCTCTTCTTTCAGCCCATAATGATCAAACTGTTCCCAAAACTGAATGAATTAAAGACGTCTTATCTACCCCTTCGGAAACAGAAAATCCAAGCTTAGTGGCTTGCTTGATACTTTCATTTGGATTCATTGCGCCAAACTCACAAACGTAAATTACAAATTATCAAAAAAGAATTATTATGGATAAACCTTAGTAATTCTCCACTAACTTGTTGCATAAGTTAGCAAATTTTCCACTAATGACAAACTTTTCTATTAATTGGAGTTTATAAATAAGGCATTAGTATCCGACCACTAACAAATATCAAATTAAATTCGTCTTTTTTTAGGGAGATAACATTTGGTGGGGAATACTTTAGATGTCATAATAGCTTTCAATCGCAGGCACAGATCACACAAATTTTGTATTAAATTCGAAATTGTTTTGTCCCATTCATACCGAAAATGTTGTTTCAATACATCTTCTACTTCTACAATGGCACTACAGCCCAAATCGGGCCTTGGCCTTCTGACCTTCAGGTTTCTTAACATTTTTTATTATTTATTGTTTAAGGTTTGTTAGGCCTTTGCCCTGTATATATAAATTTTTCATCTTCGTGGATTGAGGTGACCAAGGTATTCCCAAGCAGGCAGTGTACTGGAATTATGCGTCGACCGGGATTTGAACTCACGACCTTCACATTGTAGGCCAACACGCTACCCACTAGGCTACACCCTAGCCTTTAATACACCTTTCCTCAAAATATTTCACTTCTTCAACTTCATTTTCAATTCTGTCCATAAATGCTCAATAGATTTCCTGTCTGGTGTCTGCGGTAGTGTACCTAGCTGTTTTTCTGCATTATAAAGGGCGTCCCATTAAGACCACCGATTTTGAATTTAGCTCCATTTTTTTTTCTTGTGCCGGTCGTGCAGCGTTTTTGTTTGTCAGTTGCACTGTGTGAATATTGGGTTACAGCTTAGTTATACGTAAACAGTTTACAAAGTGGAGACTACTTATCGACATGAACTCACCAATTGGCGTGTAAAATATGCCTTTGGAAGGTATAACCATGACCGAACCAATCAAAATCGTTGATTTGAGCGGTAGGAATTTTTATGCGAAAATTTTTTTGGTCTATGGGCAAGATAGGAAGTCTGTCCACTCTGTCTTCTTTTTCTCTGCATTGGAGTTTAGGGATGGAGAATTATATGGATGCACAACTTATAGAAATTGTGAAAATCCACTACCGAAATGATGAGAACTTTGCGGAGATGTTTAAAAACTTCTCGACGTACAGTGTCTGATTAATCCAGAAATTTGAGGCGAATGGGTCAATTCAAACCCAGAAAAGACCTTTCCGTGTTCGTGAAGCTCGATCTAATGAAAGCATTGCAGGTGTTCGTAAGAGTATTGACCAAAATCCTTCTTCTCAGCAATTAAGAATTTCACGAAGCAGTTTACAGCGAATTTTAAATAAAGATCTGCATTTGCATGCTTACAAGATTCAGTTGGCACAACGTTGAAGCCAGCAGATCATGTACAGCGCAGAGCGTTAACACATTGGATCTTAGCGCAACAACAAGTAAATGGTGATTTTTCGAAGGCAATCATCTTTTCTGATGAGGCGTATTTCAAACTTGATGGCATTGTCAACAAGCAAAACTGTCGAATTCGGAGGGCTGAGAGTCCAATCCAAGTGTGATCCTTGAACATCCCATCCACCGCGAGTCATTGTTTGGTGCTCATTTTGAGCTCAGCTAGTGATTGGATCGTTCTTCTTCGAGAATGCGGACGGCAATGCAGTCACCATCAACGGCGCTCGTTACCGTGAGATGATAAACAACTTCTTTTGACCTTAAATTGCTGAAATGGATCTCGAAGACATGTGCATTCAAAAGGATGGAGCAACCTGCCACACAGCGAACGAAACGATGGAATTGTTGAAGACAAAATTTTAAGGGAGAGTTATCTCACGCCGCGGCGATGTGACCAAGATCATGCGATTTGACGCCAATGGATTTCTTTCTTAGGGGTTTTTTGAAATCAAGAATGTATGCCAATAACCCAAAAGCGATTCCTGAATTGAAATTCAAGATTTGTCGCGCCATTGATAAAACTGAGCCGGTACTATGCTAAAATGTCATCGAAAATTTCGTCAACGAGTGCCATCATTCACGAGGCGGCCATTTGTCGGATATTCTATTTCATACATAACGTCCATGTCTACACTCTTGATTAAAATAAAAATAATAGAGCTCTTGAAATAAACACTGCCTTTTTTTTCAAATTTCAAAATATGTGGTCTTAATGGGACACTCTTTAGTATGGGAGCTATCGACTTTAAAATTGAAACAAAGCATGGTGATAAGGAAAATACTGCACAACATGATATGCAAAATTTGGACTCATACCCGACGACTGGCAAAAAAGCATTATATGTCCAATTTACAAGAAAGGAGACTGCTGTGAGAACTACAGAGGTATATTATTGTTGTGTACGTCCTATAAAATACTGACAAAAATAATTGAACGTCGTCTTAAGCCCTATACTAATGAAATAATTGACGAATACCAAGGCGGATTCAGAACCAGACGATCTACAACAGACCAGATATTCTTGGTGAAACAGGTGCTTGAGAAATGCTGGGAATATAACACAGACGTGCACCAAATCTTCGTAGATTTTAAACAAGCATACGACAGTATCGACAGTATCGACATTCGAAAGAAAGGTTCTCCGAAGAATTTTGGGACCTGTCAAGGAAGGAACGGAATGGCGAATAAGATACAACCATAAGCTGTATCAACTCTACAACGAGCCAGAAGCTTCAACGTTCATCAAGCTACATAAACTGCAGTGGGCTGGCCATGTAGAGCGAACGGAAGACAGAAGAATCCCCAAATGTGCTCTTAAAGGCAAAGCGAGTGGTGACCGGCCAGTAGGTAAACCACGCAAGCGATGGGAAGACTCGGTTGATGAAGACAGCAAAGCCATATTAAAAATTTAGCAGCTAAAATCCTCCACTTCTTCTACCACCTCATGAAAACTGTGTCCAATTTCTTTGAAATAATGAAAACTACAAACTTTAAATTTTGCACGAAACATTTTGCACGTTCGGTGTCCTATGCAAAAATTACAAACTTCCTCTCTCTACCTCCTCCCATACATACACTATTCAATATTCGAAAGAATTTAATGTGACAAACCTATTTCCCAGTACATTGAACTCTTTTCCATTACATCTTCTGTTATGCTTTTCTTATTATGTCTTGTACTGCGCTCAGTGCTAATCCAGTCGCAATTGTAATTTTCCGCTGAGAGTTTCCATTTCGGAAAAGTAATATAGTTTCACGTAGCGACACAATTGTTTTTTAACTTTTACATTACTAATTTTTCCTGTGTATAAATATATCGAAAGTTTCAATCGCAGTCGAGACTTCTTCATATAAACTTAGTAATAGCTTACTTGTATCTAACTATTGATGTAGAGACATAAGTTTTCATACCTAAACTAAAATATTTTTTTTTGTAAATATATAAATTCCTAATACTCGCTAAATCCTAACCTCAGAATTTTGTTCAACATTAATTTCGGGATTATCAAGCTCAACTACTACTGCAAGCTCCGCAAGGTATCAAAGCTTTTCCCTTTATTTCACCATAGTATGAAATAATCTAATCTAATCTTATCAACAATGGCACTACAGCCCAAATGGGGCATTGGCCTCCCGACCTTCAGATTCCTTAACATTGTACTGAAATTATACGTCAATCAGGATTTGAACGCTACCCGATAGGCAACACCCTAGTATGAGTAATAAATATTATTGTGATCATGAAAATTAAAGGCATCCGGTTTTAGATCGAACCACATTATTTGTCCCCAGGAGTCTAAATTTCGCAATGATGACTGCCTGCTTGTCGATAACGATAACTCCAGAACAGGGCCTTATCTATTATCATGCATGCATGAAGATTTTTATGTGAACTACGAACTGCATGATGGTGAATGGAACTTATGATACCATTCACATACATTCAACTTGTACTATTGGTCCATACTGACTGATAAGATCCTTATGAAAAATAATATAAGAATGATCTCAAAAAGTCATTAAACTCCTCAGCGGCCGAGCCTATATTGTTGCTGGAAATGATCGTCAATCGTAAGCAAAAGTGATTAGCATTTAATTTTAACAACAAAATATGACAAGTAATTTTTACCATATCCGATGCATATGTTCTTTGCAATGGCGAATGGCTATCGAGATAGTTGCTTTATTAATTCAATTGAAGAGTAGTTCCAATTAACGGATCAAAAAGAAATTTTTTTTTGTGTTGCAAAAGTAACTACAAATGTAAAATTTAGTAAGTATCCGATATAAATAGAAAAAGGACCGTCTCGAAGAGTCTTGAAAAATTTTGATTGTGTATGTAGGAAACTGACACCCTGGACTGTCCGACCAATAGTTTAGTTACACAATTTAGTAAATCATTAACCATATTTCTAGACAGCATTTACAACCTTATCCATTTCTCAAATAAATCAATACTTAACGTTGACGTCACTCCACTCTTTCATCGCTCACTCTACTAAATTTTTACGATAACAAGATTGTTGCATCCTACGAGTATCCCATTCCATCCATAGGCAAATTCTATCTACAAGCTCACGAGAAAATTAATTGGTATTTTCCATGGAAATACCACGCTTATTATTTTTCCATTAAATTCATATTACCAACCGCACAATGCTTTTATATTGGCTCTTCATTTCTGCAGGATCTCAACTTCTCGTGCAAAAGAAACAGCAACAATAATTGTACCTTATATCCATCGAAAATACAAGAAGCTGTAAAATGTATCTCTGTACAGAATCCTTCAGAGTCCCATTTAATAATTTCTTAACGTAATATTCGTATCGTCATGGATTCCGGATAAAAAGATTCTGGTTCGGTTGGCACATTCAATGAAATCTCTCAAATAAAAATCTGGCAATAATGTAAAACGGAAAATTCATTCCCTGCCATCATGAAGGAATGATTTGGGGTGTTTTTAGTTATATCCTTCCAGGAAATTCTACCCCAAGTCGACATTCGCCGGGTCTGCTTTGGCACGACATTAAACTGGTAGCACAGTAACACTGCCAGCGGGGTTACTATCCTTGTATACCACGCTTCGTATACCGTATCTACCGAATCGAGTTTTGCTGAAAATCGATAATGCAAACTTCTTGCCATTTTGTGCCCGGCTTCAGTAAAGGCTTTTAGGGATGTTTGTTCCGGCAGGCTTCTACTACTATCGGGAGCTTATAGCTAGATTCATTTTTTTTCTTCTAGATTTTTTATGCTGAGAAAACCACTTAGTAAGTAAATGTAGATCTGTAAAGTGGCAGTAACTTGCACAATGGACTGTATAAAGTTTTTCTTCTTTTTTCGTAAGGAAAGAAGTTTAGGTCCCACTTTGTAATAAACGTAAGGTATTATATAACTATGACGATCAGAAGTATTTTTTGATACAGCCAAATGCGATTATCTTGTAGTTTTCGAAAAGAGTTTTCATTTCAATTTCATTAATTTATTAAGAGAAGTTTGTGGAATTTTTTTCTAATACTTTAACTTTATTATTCAGACAATGAAGTATTGTGGTCAGCGTGGAAAAAATATTTGGTACTCTGAAAATTTTCAAAACTAATTAAGTCCAAAAATGTAAAAAAAATCGTCCGTCTGTACGCCGTACGTGTACGCTTTTTCAGCTACTTCACGACAAGGGTGGGGCGGGAGAGCTAAAACTAGAAAATACATGGACATTCCATACGAATCACTCCTTAATCTATAAAATCTGGGAGGGCAGCTGCCACCACGCCTCTGCGCTTTTCAAATTTCAACGACTTATACCTCCGAAACCCTTAAACATTGGAAGATCGATTTTAGGCCGCTTGTAGTTTGGGTATGGAAGTTTCATTACGAAAATTTTTTAGGTATTGGGTGAATGAGTAGTATTTCCTAGGATCATTGTTGCAGATAGAAAGCTGTAATTTGAAGTACATATTGGTTTGTGAGGAGAAGTGGAAAATTAATTTTCAAAATCAATGCGGTACAAAAAAGGAGACGGAAAGTAAATTTTTGAAAGAATTGGCTCTCTGCAGATTACATGTTCGAAACTACTTAAGAGAAAAAGTGAAATGGATGCAGTAGAATTTAACCACTGACAGTGGTGCAAGCCCTAAAAATTCTAAATAGACACTAACTTCTTCGATCTTAAAACTCTAACTGAGAGGAGAAACTGATGCAGTGCCTATAATACGAACGGATGCTACTGCAATGACTTTTGGCAACATTGAAAAATTGATGCGCCAAATCATGCCTTGTGAAAGAGAACTGTTTCTGTCCTAGGCCCTTATCGGGAATCTTACCAGGATATTGATTGAAAAGTAACATACCCATAACTCCACAATGATCTGCCAAGAGAGGTGCATGTACTTGCAAGACTAGGGATAGAGCGGGTATTAAGAAAAACACTTAAAAAATAATTTCTCGACTATCTTTCATGATACGAAGCTTAAATTTTGAACATATGTATATTAAGTTCCAATAGCAAAATATGACAAAATAAAAAAAAATTGTATAGAAGAGAAGCAGGTGGAAATGTGGAAATTTAAAAACTGCTACACTTTTCATAATTTCCGTCATTTCTTAAAGTTCAATATGGATTAATTTGAAATATTTCCGAATTGTAGAGCTACATAGTTTATGATTTTTGTAAAAATGTTAAGCTGGAGTGATGTAATGGGAGAGAACTGAGAAGCCTAAGTATTAAGAATTGTAAATTATTATATCCAGGAATTTACTACAACCATTTATTTATTTTATTCATTTTATTTATTTTGTTTATTTTATTTATTTTATTTATTTTATTTATTTTATTTATTTTATTTATTTTATTTATTTTATTTATTTTATTTATTTTATTTATTTTATTTATTTTATTTATTTTATTTATTTTATTTATTTTATTTATTTTATTTATTTTATTTATTTTATTTATTTTATTTATTTTATTTATTTATTTTATTTATTTACTTTATTTATTTTATTTATTTTATTTATTTTATTTATTTTATTTATTTTATTTATTTTATTTATTTTATTTATTTTATTTATTTTATTTATTTATTTTATTTATTTACTTTATTTATTTTATTTATTTTATTTATTTTATTTATTTTATTTATTTTATTTATTTTATTTATTTTATTTATTTCATTTATTTTATTTATTTTATTTATTTTATTTATTTTATTTATTTTATTTATTTTATTTATTTTATTTATTTTATTTATTTTATTTATTTTATTCATTTTATTTATTTTATTTATTTTATTTATTTTATTTATTTTATTTATTTTATTTATTTTATTTATTTTATTTATTTTATTTTATTTATTTTATTTATTTTATTTATTTTATTTATTTTATTTATTTTATTTATTTTAATGATTTTAATAGGTAGACAACTTAAGTCTATTTTACAACAAAAATAACAATCTTAATACTAAACTTAAAAAGAAGGTCTTAACGATTACTTACAACAGTTACCACTAATTATAATATAATTGAAACAAAGTGAGACTGCAATAGAGCTAATATCATTGACACTTAGCGCAGCTCAATTATAATTAAGGCCTAAATTATCATTACCTGGCTGTGCTAGAGAAAGAAGAATTTATTTTCTGACAGCTCTGACTTAAATGAAATCTTTGAATCATTATTTGAACGCCCAGCTATGAAAGATGACTTGCAAACGATTCCAAAATAGGATTAAGGATCGTTTTTCTCCTTTTATGGCCTTCTTTGTAAAATTTTATTGCCTATTGGCTATGCAATTCAACTTTTTAAAAATATGACAGATGAGTGAGTGGCTCTTCTTAATTAGCAATGTTTCTACTAACGACGTAGACGAGCTAAATTACGAATTAGCTAAATTATAATTAGGACTGCTATGTGTCAATGGTATAAGGCTTCTACATACAATTTTCCTTACACGTAATGTCTAAAATTTAGTCATTATTTTATCCTTGTAGGTGTTTCTGCTTACAGTACTATTAAAGTTTCTTATGGCGCATCATAGAAAAATCTGAAGGATGAGATTCCATTTTCAATATTCTATTGTCACGAAAACTGAACCTGTGGTCAACAAATGTGTAGCGGGAAAGGAGCTCGCTCCAAATTATGTTAGACTTAATCATATCAAATGCAAGGGTAGCCGAGGCCAGCTCTCTTCTCTCGAGAGTGGTCATATTGAGCAGAAGTAACCTACTTTTGTAAGAAAGCAAACGGTAGGTTACTAAGCTGAAGACTTCGTAAAGAAAACAGTAGAAGTTGTACTTGAACAACTTGAACTCTATAGGAGTCGATCTGACGAATGTGACCACACTTACATATCCAAGCAAGAGCAACAATAGCGCACAGAAAATAGTCATACACAGGTGTTGGCCACTGAATTCCTTGACTCTCCTCTTTATGAACCCTCTAGCAGTAGTAGCAAGGACACAAGTATACCACTGTTCGAAATGTTATCGATTTGGGATTCAAAAATCAATCTAGCGTCAAATATTACTCCAAGATCTTTAAGAGACACTTTTTAAACTTTCATTGCTAGTAACACAAACTGAAATGTGCCAGACTTTTTTCTAGAGAAAAATTAGCTTAATACTGTCACCCCTTCTACCACTCTCCATACAAAACTTCTTAAGATCCGAAAAATTTATGCTTCAGCAAATTCAAATTACCAATGATATAAATTTATAGTGACGCCTGTCAAATTAATAATGCAAATATATGCAAAACAACATATTTAACATATATTCTTCTTTTTCTTCTTCAATGGCGCTACAGCCCGAATCGGACCTTGGCCTCCTGACATGAAGGTTACTTAACATTTTTCATTACTTATTGTGGAACCGTTGTTAGCCCTTCGCACAACCCACTTTCTACGTATTTTTCATTTTCGTAGATTGAGGTGGCCAAGGTATATCCAAGTCGGCAATGTGTTGGAGTTATATGTTGCGCCGACCGGGATTTGAACTCACGACCTTCGCATTACAAGACCAACACACTACCCACTAGGCTACACCCTAGCTGTTTAACATATTGTTGCGAGCTAGGGGTTCGCCGGGATTTCAAGTAAAACACAATTCGTTTAAAAATAAGTGATAATTTATTTATTCGCACTTTCACTTAATTCGCACTTTAACTTAATTCGCACTATATGGCACCACCGATATTGTTCTATCGCGTTCTTGCGCCGGTTCGCGTTCTTCCACAGATGTCGCTGAATGTCTGCCTGCTCGCTGAGAGCTACCGTGGTTTTATACCATTTTTCCTAATTCTCGAAGCTTCCGTTGGGTGTCGTTGGGTGTCGTTGGGTGTATGTCTAGACTATACTGGAAGGTTCTAGATCTTTGATTATGGGTTTTTACATATTGGGGGACTGTTCTATAAAATTCTGGCATATTCGGGAAAGATCATTGCCAGATCTATAACAATATATTATCTCTATTCATTATGTGCGTATGTATATTTATGTATGAGAAACTAAAAATATTGTTATAGATCTGGCAACCACGCAATATTGATCTTTCCCGAATATGCCAGAATTTTATAGAACAATCTCCCGATATGTAAAAAGCCATAATCAAAGGTCTAGAACCTTCCAGTATAGTTGAGACACACACCCGGCGAATACACCATGGAATGTTCGAGAATTGGGAAAATGGTATAAAAGTACGAAGCTTTCCGACGGCAGGCAGTCATTCACCGACATCTATGGAAGACGCGAACTGGTGCAAGAACGCGATAGAACAATATCGGCGGTGGTGCAATCTTAAAAGTATAATACTTTACCTTTGCTGCGCCATCGTACCTCTGCATGCAAGATAAGATCGAAATGTTCATCTTTAGTAACTTTTAGTAAGGCCCTAAACAGTTTGTGCTATAAGGGCGCTGTTCGAATAGAGTTAACAATTTGAATACTCTAGATGAAAGCTGAGAGTATTATAAGCTAGCCACAACGTTTGTAACGCTAAGAAATAAGGCTCGGAGAAAAAATGAATGATGTAGAAGTTAATATTATTACTCAAAAATCTCAAAACCGTCCGTCTGTTCGTCCGTGTCCTCTCTAGTTCGAGTATGCGTTGAGCTAGGAAGTTCAAACTTTGTACAAATCGTTTTTGACAAAAAAATAGGGTCAAGCTCATCACTCCACCTCTTCTACCCCCTCCCATACAAAATGATACAATTTTGGAATTTGCAAATAAACCGATTTTCTCGAAAAGTATAAAAGCTCTTGATCTGTAATTTGGAATATATTATTCTTATACCAATTTCTCTAAGGCATAAAAATTATTTGAATCCTCCTACTCGATATGGGATCCTACTACCACTTTCCATATAAACTGCACTTTTTAATGAAAAAATTTACTCAGTACGTAAAAATTTATCGAGCAGAAATTGTGTACTAAATATTTATTTATAATTTTTAGTAAGAACGAAAAAAATTAGATGATTACCTTCACTCCTTCTTCCTCCTCCCATACAATATAACACGATTTTGTAACTTTTCGGAAAGTCGATTTTTCTGAAAAGTTTGAATGCTACTGATCTGCATTAATTATTTTTGAAAAACTCAGTAAGAACTCCCCACTCCTTCTACCACCTCCCATACAAACTGTACAATTTTACTAAATCCAATTCACTAATTTTCTCAGTACCTATTAAATTTGTGTAGCTTAAATTAAATCAATAAAACATTCTGATAGCAACTCTAGCATGATATGAAAAAATTAGTTCTACACTGTCACCCATTCTACCACTCCCGATACAAAATTTCTTAAAATCAAAAAACCCCTCTTCGTCAAGAGTATCACATGATTGGGCCTTACGTCCAATCGTAGTCGTGTTATGTTTTTCTTTTGTTAGCAACTCTGCAAGTACACTCACACTAAACGAGCTGTACTTAAGTGGATACAGAAGAAAAATAATAATAATAATAAATCTCAAAAACTAGCTACCTAGCTACAATGAAAAACAAATGCGAATTAAATTTTTTTTTTTTTTCAAATCTAAATATTTCAAAATCTATCGTTTTAAATTAAAAAAAAAATTTAGCTTAAATTTCCAATATATTACTTTCATGTTTCTTTACTTTTTTCTGATGAAAATTTTACGATTCCTCAAACTCTTCTACCCCTGTGGGGTATAACTATCAGACCGATGTGGAGAAAAAAAAAAGTGAAGTCGTTGAGCTCCAGAATTATGCTGATATTTTTTGTCATTAAAATACTTAAAACTAATATTTACATAAGTATTCTTAATCCTAAAGTACATAATACTTAAAGCTATGATTATTACTTTAATATTTATAATAAGTCCGTTTCAAAGTAACGGATCGGACTAGTTAGAATCGAATTCTTTATCATTGACAAAATTGCTAAATAAAATCAACGGATAGGATTAATATAGAAATAGAAATATCAATTGAAACATTAATTGCGTGGTATAATTATTTCATGTGAAATCTAAGGGTCGACGTGCACTAGTCACTACAACCCCTCCGATACAAATGTATGGTTTCGTGAGTATAAAATATGCCGAATTTCATATAATTTTTTTTCGAATGAAATCCATATTCGGTACAGACAATTTCAAAGATTGGTTCAAGCGATCAATTAGAACATTGTCAACTTATTGGAATGCATCAAGGATTAAATTAATCCACTAGAATTAATAGCTCCATCGATTCTCACTCCAGGCGCTAAGATTTTTTAAGCACCAAGTTTTCAGTTGCTACTGGCAATGGAAAATTATTCGAAATATATTGGGCAAAGGAGTATACGGATTAAATCGAATTTTTTCAACGTTCATGATATTTTCATTATTATACTTTAATCGAAATTTCAAGACGACAGCTTTGACAGTTTCAAAGAAAAATAAAATAAAATAAAAACTTAAATTTCGAAATTTCGTGAAATTTGTATAGGACGGGGTAGAAGGACTGTGATACAGTTGATAATTTTTTTCCAAACTGATTGCAATTATAATAAAAATAAGTCTGGAGCAACACATGATTTCCCGGGCCAGTATGAATATGCTAAACTACATTTTGGGTTTAACTAGTGCTAAAGAATGCATTTTTCGATTAAGCCGTAGTTGGTTCAATTTAAACTGTAAAACCGGCCCTAACTGAAACAATGTATCGGTATTTTCAACTAAACCTTAGTACGAATAATTTCTAGGAATATAAAAATCAGGCCACAGAAATAAACTCTGCAGTCGGCAGTGTTAATCAATTACGGAAAAATATTAAAATCTGAATGAACAAAAAAATAGGTCAATTTTCAGTAATGAGTGATGCGGATAAAAACTAATACGTTCAAAGGGAAAATTTAATATGATTTTATCTTAATCGTGACTGTAGAGACAAATTAGAGCAACACGCTACCCACTAGGCTACACCATAGCCATTTATAGTATATGTACTCCAATTAAAAATAAAATTTTAAGAATTCTGAATCATCTTTTCACTGAAAAAACTCCCCATACTTTGCCCATACTTTGTCCTTGTTTAGGAAAGAAATAAAAAAGGCAAAATTAAACGAGCATTTAGAAAAGAATTTTCCGTTCCCAAACAAAAACTATAAATGCCATAAACATAAGAATTTTTAGAGTTTGAAAATCTCAGCTTAGTCAAAAAACCACCTCTCATACAAAGTACGCTTTTTCATGAAATACTATAAACCAATTTCTCAGTACATGCAACATTTATCGAGCTCAAATTTTGTACCAAATACTTTTGTAGCATTATTATTATTAAAATCTGCAGATATTAACTGATTAGCTTCACTCCTTCTACTTACTCCCATACAATGTGACATAATTTCACAACTTTACTTCTTGAGAAGTATGAATGTTACTAGTCCGAAATTTTAGAGGTATCAATTGCATAACGTTAATAGTTATTTCTGAAATTACAAAGAGCTCCGCACTCCTTCTACCATCTCCCATACAAACTCCACAATTTCATTGAATCTAATACACTAATTTTCTTAGTACGTTTCAATTTTTGCAGCTTAAATTTTGATTAAAAATTTGTATAACTACTCTAACATGATGTGAAAGGAATTGGTTCAATGCTGTCATCCCCTCTACCATTCCCCATACAAAATTTCTTAAGACCACAAAAATTTCTATTTCATCTTGAGTATCGAATGATCGGGATTCATGCGCAATCCCAGTCCTGTTATGTTTTTTTGTAAATGCCTTAAGCCAAGTTAAGCTTGGACACAATTTTCGATTCAAAAAGTAGTCCCACATGAGACAGCCTACAAGGGCGTCCTATAATATATCCTCCCTGCTAATTCCTAATTCATCATTATAGGTCGCGTACACTGCCTTGACTATATACTTAGCAACGATTAGTTCGATTTTATTAAAAGCACTCTTGGCTGCTACGAAAATTGCCATTTGAGTTTAAATCGATTATAATAATATCGAATTTATCACCAGCTTCGAAACTCTATCATGGAGGTATGATGTGATATAATGTCACACAATTAAACTCAAATAGGTGCGATAATTCCATCATCACAGAACTGTAATATTGGATTACGAGCGGCTGCCCTACTTAGGAGCAATGCATGCTTTATGCTATGGTTTCACTGGTAAAAATAAAACTCTTGGGACATCCATCCCTATTGTTGTCGCCGCCGGTCGTTCTTAAGCTTCAAGTAGCCATCATGCAAAGGATTTCCACGTATACAATAGGGAAATTCCCGACTCTTTTACGATAGCGTTTTTTTCACATTATGTCGGGATTTTCCGTTTATGATTAGAACAAATGGTATTTAAATCCTGCTGTGAAATTGAACATGTGCGAATGGTTTTATTCTCTGAAGAATTCACCCCATGATTACTGCATCACGCTAATAAAGAAAATCGTTCTACTAATACGCGGTGTAGTTTTCCATAAAACGATTATTTTTAAAATTATATTTTGAATGGGAATTATTGTTGTAAAATATTTGAAAATAATATTAACTATCGGTTGTAAAACGAGCAGTACCAAACTTAATTTTTTGTTTATTAGTTGCAAAACTACTAGATTCTAGGTTGAATAGAATTTTCCGATGCATCCCATTGGTCCATAGTTTGTAACAAAAGGACCATTACCTGCATAAATATGCCAAAAAATTCTACAAAATGAAAAAATATAAATAACCGACAAAATTTTGTGACAAAAGGAGTATCGGTTTGACGCGATTTTTTCGCATCTGCCACGAGATTTCAAGGGTTGAATTTCTTTCATGGGACAATTTTTTTTTTAAGGAACCGAGTATGATTTAGGGAGTCACCCTATAATGCTATGCTCAGATATGTCGATACTGAAGTTGGGTCAAACAGGTTGGAGAGAGTCGAAATTGACGGTGGATGTCGCTTTTGAAGCACTGCACTTATTGGGAAACTCGTTGGATGGTAATTTGCTTCAAGGTCATGACGTTCGGCAAATGACTGAAACTTGGCTTAATGATTCTGACTCTTTCAATATTACCGGTTATACACTGCTAATCGCAAGTACTAAGCACAATAAATGCGATGGTGTTGCCATGTACATTCGAGATACTTACTCTTTTAATGTTTTAGAATCAGATATCGATTGTGCTAACGTTTTAGACATAGAATTAATATTAATAAAATTTTCAGTACGTATCACTTCCATATACAGGTCACCCAGTTTAAGTCCCAATCATTTTATAAATTCTTTAGACAGTTTTTTGAGGGAAAGTAAATCCTTTTCGAATCACATCATTTTAGGGGATATTAATATAGACATTACAAAGAACAAGTCATCAGAAACTGCAAATGATTATCTTGATACTCTGATGGAACACGGCTTCGTGGAACATCTAGAAGGTTGGACACGCGAGCCTCTTAGTACTGGAACATGCATTGATCATATATTTTTAAAATCAATTGATATACAGGAATTCTATCCGGCCATTCTTGAAACTTATATTACGGATCATTTTTGTACTTTGGCAAAAATACCTCTTAATGAAAACGAATTTAAAATTGACGCGGTTAAATTTAAGGAAAAAATGAAAGTTGATTTATGTAAATTTTCCAGTAAGCTACATGATCAAGATTGGAGTTCAGTTTACAATATTTTTGATAGCGAAGATGCTTTCAATAATTTTTCAGAAATCCTTGAATATTATTTAGAAATCTCAACCACTACCACTGGCGCTCAGCATGTCAGCTCCAGAATTAGACCTATGAAAACATGGGCTACCAAGGATATAGTCACTTCAATAAGACACAGAGATAGATTAGGCAGACAAGTTAAAAAACAACCCGGAAACGTAATCATATTGAAGAGGTACAAAACTTATAGAAACAAATTAAATTCAATTATTAAATCAGCTAAGTTTTCATTCTACAGTAAGCAAATTCGAGACTGTAACTCTGAGCCAAAGAGGCTATGGAAAAAAATCAATGAAATTTCTGGGCGAAAAAATAATAAGAATCTGGCGAACGTCACTCATATATGGGTCATTCTTTTACAAACCGTACACCTATGTGGACGACATATTTTCTATTGCTTCCAAAATTTTTCTATAGGTAGTATACATCGAATAAGCCGACACGTATGCGGGGATTTTTTTTTAAATTGTTTATTTTAAAAAATATGGATGTTTAAACATTTTGAGAATCGTTGGTTTTGCTCTTCTTAAAAAGCTATTATCTTCGGTTCTATTTATCCCACAGATTTCGTTCTTATCTCATTTTAAAGGTAATTTTGTAACCTTTTTACCACATTGTTCAAAAAAAATTTTATTGTTAACCAATTGTAGTTATTAGCAATTAAGGCGCTTAAGGCCGATTTTCATATTTGCGCCCAGTCGATAAAAAATTGAAAAAAATACCATCGTATTCCTTGATTGATTCTCTAAAAAATCCATTTAAAAAAAAAATGGAGAAATAACGGGATCAACAGAAAAAAAAAATAATTTGCACCACCGGGCGCGTATGAATAATAAAAGAAAAAATTTAGGGCAAAATGAATGCGTTGTTATTTGTGATTTTTCTGAGAACTACGCTCTTGTGATCCGAAATCCTATTCAAGGCGTACATTGGAACAATGATCAGGCAACAGTGCATCCGTTTGCGATTTACAACAAAAGCAATAAACACGTACTATAAATGAAAAGCTTAGTAATGATTTCCGAATGTTTGCGTCATGAGACCGTAGCCGTTCACGTATTCCAATGGCATTTCCTCAATTTTATCAAAACTAACTTACATAATATCAATAAAATCATACATTTTTCTGACAGAGCGAGTGCACAATTAGTCCAGTCGGATTAGATCAAAAAAGGTCTGTTTGGCGAAATGCTGCGATTTCGATGTTTTTTTTAACTTCATTGTTTTTTTTGCGTAGATTACGATAAAAATATTGCGGCCACTGGGGGAGTGGGGGAAAGACTCGAGAAATAGCAAAATTCACGAATTTTCGTCTGTTTTAGAGGTTTTTTGAGTTTTATTACGTCATATTAAACAATATCGAAAAACTAAAAATGAGGTTCGATTGCAGACACTTACACCTTTCATTTGAGTGGTACATTGTTAAATTCGGTTTATTTAAACCTGATATATAGACTGTTATTCAAGACGTTTTTGACAATTTTCAAAGAATCTGTGTTTTTGGAAGGAAATGAGTATCTCATAGACTGTAAAAAAGATATTCTACCAAAACTTGCGGCATTGTCTCTTAATAAATACACTTTAAACAACTGAATCAAAATTCAGCCCAAATTTAGCCGGTTTCATAGAAATTTCACCTCATGAATTTATTAGAAAATGACTTTTCGAGTAAATTTTTTCTTAACACTTTTTTTAAGGCAGAAGGACTAAATGAAATTTCCAACTAACCTTTATAGTCTTATTGTATTGTGGACATTCTGATAAAGAATTTGCGAGGCTTGAATTTCAATTTGACGTACCCGGAGCCGAGATATCGAACTTTTTATTGCAGATTTTAAGATTTTTTTAATAATAACGTTATTTTTATTCGTAATAAGTGCAGTTACAGCCTATTTTTTGATGAATAAATTCATATTCTTTTCAATTATTTATCCTTAAAATAAATAAAATCAGGATTTTTGGCCAACGCAGAGGAATAAAAAAGTCGACGCGTCACTAACACACTAAATTGTTTCGTCGTGTTGCGCGCCCGGTGGTGCAAATTATTTTTTTCTGTTGATCCCGTTATTTCTCCATTTTTTTTTTAAATGGATTTTTTAGAGAATCAATCAAGGAATACGATGGTATTTTTTTCAATTTTTTATCAACTGGGCGCAAGTATGAAAATCAACTTTAAGCGCCTTAATTGCTAATAACTACAATTATTTAACAAGACAATTTTTTTTGGAACAATGTAGTAAAATGGTTACAAAATTACCTTTAAAATGAGATAAGAACGAAATCTGTGGGATAAATAGAACCGAAGATAATAGCTTTTTAAGAAGAGCAAAACCAACGATTCTCAAAATGTTTAAACATCCATATTTTTTAAAATAAGCAATTTAAAAAAAAATCCCCGCATACGTGTCGGTTTATTTCATATATATAACACATAAAAAAAAAATAAAGCGATTCTAGAAACAGACGTGAATTTTTTCGGCAAATCCGTACGGTTTGTAAAAGAATGACCCATATATGATAAAAATAAAGATATCTTATCAGATCCAGATCTAGTGGCTAATGCACTGAATGATCATTTTATCACTGTAGGACAATCTTTTTGTAATAACTTTCAATCTTCTACTTATAAAAATGAATCCTCAGACGTTTCTCTTTCATCTTTCCACATACTTCCTATTTCACCAAATGAAATAGAAAAACTGATACGTGAATTAAAATCTGATAAATCGCCAGGTATTGATGGCATTACCCCTAATATCTTAAAAGCTGCAAGTAGGAGTATATCTCATCCACTGTCACATATTTTTAACATATGTCTCTCTCAGGGAATTTTCCCTTCCAAATTGAAATATGCCGTTGTAATCCCACTGCATAAAGACGGAGATAAGAAAGATCCAAGTAATTATAGGCCGATCTCCTTGCTTTCCTCTATCGCGAAACTATTTGAGAAATGCTTAAAAAAAAGATTATTAAAATACCTTGAGGAAAATGAAATTATAGCGACAAATCAATATGGGTTTAAAAGTGGACTAAATACAGCGGATGCAGTATATGATCTCACCGAATATATCAGTCACTCTACAGATAAAAATGAAAAAGTAGTTGCTCTGTATTTAGATATAAAAAAAGCATTTGACAGTGTTGATCATGAAATACTTCTTGCGAAACTTAACTCGCTTGGAATCGTTAATAAAGCTCTTTGTTTTTCGATCATATTTAAAAAATCGAAATCAAGTGGTAAGAGTTGGTGATACTTTTAGTCGACCTTCAACAATAAAATGTGGTGTTCCGCAAGGGTCTGTGCTAGGGCCAATTTTATTCAACATCTACATAAATGACCTCTGCAAAATGAGTGAACTTGAAGTCAATGGACGTATAATCACTTTTGCAGATGATACAGTTCTGTTATTCAAAAGTAATGTCTGGGAAGACACTTTTGTAAAAGCAAATGCAAGCATACAAAGTGTAGTTAGCTGGCTGACGGCTCATAAAATGTCACTAAACTTAAACAAAACCAAACTCATGATGTTTGGTAAAGATAGCCCCAACATCCCTAATATCAAAATTCTAAATGAACCAATTCACGTTACGAATGCAGTTAAATATCTTGGTGTTATCATAGATAATAATTTAAAATGGGATTGTCATGTTTTGTACTTGTGTAAAAGATTAAGAAAAACTCTACATACATATTTCAGTCTACGTAGGCTTATTGATAGACAGTTAATTAGAACCATATATTTCTCCTTAGCACAGAGTATCATTCAATACTGTATCTTAGCATGGGGATCCGCGTGCACGGCAACATTATCGCCATTGATAAATTTACAAAATAGGTTAATTAAAATATGTTTGTTGCGGTCCAAGTTTTATTCTACAACTCAAGCGTTTTCTGAATTTAAAGTCATGAATTTGAGACAGCTCTTTGTCTATGCTTTATTAAAGTTTATGTTTTGCAATTTATCGAAATTTAGAATAAATATTACGAGCTATTCGACAAGGAGTCAAACAAAAAACTTATTAGCTATAGAAAAATGCAATAAAACTATGTTGCAAAGGCATGCTTGTATTCTTGGACCTAGAGCCTTTAACATCTTACCAGATTTGGTAAAAAATACATTAAATACCAACAATCACAAAATTGTCATAAAAATATTTGTTTACGATAATCTGAACTTTTTCAATGATATTGTTTCATAAAATTGTCCTTTTTTTTTTTCTTTTAACGTTTTTCTATTTTTCTTCTGTTAGCTTTTGAACTCCCACACACAAGCTTTGGCTTATGTGGGTTTGTATCTTTAATTTTTTATTAACATTGTGTCATCACTTCTTATTTATTTTGGATACAAATAAAGAACTATAACTAACTATAGCTATCAATTTAAATAAAAATAATTGAAATGAAAATAATTGATTTCACTGTACGAGAAGGCAAGGGTTTGATGGTGTACTCGTATGCGCGTTTAGCTTGGTGAGTATCCTGGGGAAAAGTATAGAATGGAGGAATGAATGCGCTTAGTTCCGCATTGCATTTACCATGGAAGTAGCGATAGAAAATGCTGAGTACTCCAATATTTCTCGAGAGAATCGATAGAAAACGTGATGATTTCGTCTCCAATTAGTCGGAATGCATATTTTTGAATACGGTCGTGCAACGCGAAGTGTTTTTTGGGTTCTCGAGCCCAAATGTGGTCTATAGCATGCCATATAGATCGTTGATAGGTTGTTCAGGGTGAAATACTTTTTGCACTTTTGAAGAACATCTCCACGTTTAGAGGCGTCGAGGACAACATCAAAAATGTGCTTGGCCAAATTCAGATGGTCATTAAATTTAACGGCTAGATGTGTGAAGTTATCCGAGGTGTAAAGTTGTGTGCGACCAAAGGCCACATTGCGAGATAACCCATGAACATCACGTTTGAGGGATGGATGACAAGCCTGCGGTTTGAAATCTACTCTATTTTTCCTACTCAGTTCTAGGATTAAGCTGTGGTCCGAGTTCAGCAGGCGGAATAACTCCATGCAATTGGAGCAAAAGAATGCTTGTGTGATTTCGCAGCAGAGTTAAATTCGTAGGTGGTAGCTAAAGTGTCATTTGCAAACCTATTAATTGGATTGCAAATGGACGACAGAAAGTCGTAGATGAAAACTAGGAAAAGAGTAGAAGATATAACGAAGCCTTCAGGGACGCCGGAATCTATTGGGAAAGAGGAAGAAGTAATGTTAGTACTACTCATATAGTGCGTTCAGAAGGAAAACTCGCAATCCTTTGAACAAGAGTAGCATTAAAATTTATGGCTTAACTACGAACCATTCATGTCAAACTCTGTGAAAAGCTTTTGCAATGTCAAATGAAAGAACTTGACCTTCGCCGTGTTTATATATGCATGAGTTCCAACGTTCTGTAGACCAAAAGATCTCCCGTCGATCTTCCAGAACGAAACCCATACTGACGATCATGGATTAGCTGCTTATCTTCAAGATATTGAACGATTTTGCGATTGACAGCACTTTCCATTACTTTCAAGAGCACTGAAGTAATGGTCATCGGGCGGTAGTTAGCGAGATTTACTTTGCTTCCTTTGTTGGGAGTTGGCTGAACATTCGAAACTTACCACACACGTGGAAAGCACCCAGAAGATTAGAAAAGATTGCGAAGAAATTTAGCTAAAGATGAAGAGCACTTTTTGAGGGTATTAGGGGAATACCGTTCGGACCAGCAGATTTGTTGATATTAAGCTCTTGAAGGATCCTAGTAATAAGTCTCTTCCGAAAATATAGTTTGGGCAGTGAGAAACCACAATCATTTCCAAGTCCTCAGTCCTCCAAATCGGCACAATTGAAGTATAAACTAAACAATGCTGAGCTGATATTGGTCGGTAGTGTAAATGATCTGGGTCTAACAGTTAGTAGTGATTTCAATTGAGAAACACATACTATAAACATAACAGGGCTACGATTACGCGTAAAGCGCAATCTTACGATACTCTAGATGAAATAGAATTTTTTGTGATCCCAAGAAATTTTGTATGGGGAGTGTTAGAAGGGATGATAGCATTGAACTAATTTTTTCGACATCATGCTAAAGTAGCTATGAAAATGTTTTATACAAAATGCTTACTCCAAAAACTGAATGGGAACTGAAAAAATTAGTGAGTTTGATTTAGTGAAAATGTGCAGTTTGTATGGGAGGTGGTAGAAAGAGTGGAGGAATTTTAATGATTTTTTCAGAAGTAACTAGGAATATTATAAAATTGGCATCCCTTAAATTTCAGACTAGTGCCATTCATACTTTTCAAGAAAATCGATTTTTTGTGAAGTTGTGAAACTGTGTCATATTGTATGGGAGGGGGTAGAAGTAGTGAAGCAAATCAAATATTTTTTTTCTCATCTTAGTAATAATATGAATTAAATGTTTGTTACAAAATATGAGCTCAACAAATGTTATATGTTCTGAGAAAATCGGCTTAGAGCATTTCAGGAAAAAGTGTAGTTTGTATGGGAGGGGGTGGAAGGAAAGGGAGGAAGCAAATAATTTTTGTACTGTAGATTTAAATCATTAAGAAATTAACATATACCAAAATTGAGACCAATAGCTTTTATACTTTTTGAGTAAATCCATTTATTGTCAAATTGCGAAATTGTGTCATTTTGTATGGGAGGGGGTAGAAGGGGTGAAGCTAATCATCTAATTTTTTTTTGACCTTACTAACAATTTTAAATAAATATTTGGTGCACAATTTCAGCCCGCTGAATTTTATAAGCACTGAGGAAATTGGCTTAGAGTAATTCATGATAAGTACAGTTTGTATGGGAGGTGGTAGAAGGAGGGGGAGGACACACACAATTTTTATACGATAGATTGATATTATCATAAAAGTAATATATTCTGAATTTCAGGCCAATAACTTTTATACTTTTTGAGCAAATCCGTTTATTCTGAAATTGCGTAATTGTGTCATTTTGTATGGGAGGGGGTAGAAGGGGTGGAGCGATTTGGCCCGTTCACGAACTTGACCTTACTTTTTTGTCAAAAACGACGTGTACAAAATTTGAACTTTCTAGCTCAATGCGTTCTCAAGCTAGAGAGCGCACGGACGGACGGACAGACGGACGGACAGACGGACGGACAGACGGACGGACAGACGGACGGACGGACGGACGGACGGACGGACATCCGGTTTTGAGATTTTTGAGTGATAATATTAACTTCTGTATTCATCATTTTTTTCTCCGAGCCTTATTTCTTGGCGTTACAAACCTTAGAGCGAACTTATAATACTCTCAGATTCCATCTAGAGTATAAATATAAAAAAAGAGCAACTCTTTAATATAAAGGGTGGTCCAACCAAAACGCACGATGTTAATTGTAAATAAAACAAAAAATTTTTAGAGAATTATCTTAATATTTTTTATTATGATAGAAGGATCTATGACAATTATGTGTGAAACAAAATATCGCCCAAATGCTCGCCACGGCTACGGTGGCATACTTCTATCCGATGGTCCATATTTTCAATGACTCTGAGACATAATTGAGGTTCAATGTCGTTAATGTGCTGAATTATCTCATTCTTTAGCTCTTGAATTGTTCTTGGCTTATTGACGTACACTTTTTCTTTTAAATATCCCCAGAGAAAGAAGTCCAACGGTGTCAAATCACATGATCGTGGCGGCCAATTAACATCACCACAACGTGAAATAACACGGCCATTGAATTTCTCGCGCAAAAGAGCCATTCTTTCGTTGGCTGTGTGGCAAGTGGCATCATCCTGTTGGAACCTCATATCGTCCAGGTTCATATCTTCAATTTCTGGCCACAAGAAGTCCGTTATCATCTCGCGATAGCAAACACCATTCACGGTAACTGCTTGGCCGTCCTCATTTTCGAAGAAGTACGGCCCGATGACGCCGCCAGCCCATAAACCGCACCAAACAGTCACTCTTTGTGAAAGCATCGGCTTTTCAACAATCACTCGTGGATTCTCATTTGCCCAGATGCGGCAATTCTGTTTGTAAACGAATCCACTGAGGTGAAAGTGTGCCTCGTCGCTGAAAATGATTTTCTTTGTAAAGTTTCCATTCACTTCTGTCTGTTCAACTGCGCTACTCAATTGTGTACCTCTCCATGGTTGAATTTGTCAAACACTGAAACAAAGAAATGTCAAATTAAGTTGGGCGAAAAACTTGACGTTAGGGTTGACTCACAATTAACATCGTGCATTATGGTTGGACCACCCTTTATTTAATCCGAAAAATTTTCAAATTTAGAACCGCGGAACATACGATTTCCAAATTGGAACCCATATTTTAAAAATGGCATTACTTGTTTGAAAAGTTCAAAGGCAAATTATTTAGTTTACGTTACGAAGAAAGGCTGTACTATCTTAGTCTTCCAACTCTTGAACAAACGAGGCTAAGAGGTGATCTCATTGAGACGTTCAAAATTCTTAACAGCCGTTATGACTGTATTTGGCTATAAGTCACCGATTGAGAAGATGTCTCCTCGATGTGCGAGCGAAAAGTGGAGCTGACGTGGGGAGCGATTACCACTTGATGGTTGCCTGCTTGAGATTGTGCACAGCAGCTATCCGACAAATTCTTCAAATGAAGCGCAAGCTTAATGTGGATAAACTTAGAGATCCCAACAAAAAACGCGAATACACCACTATTCTACGCGAAAAGTCATCCACATTGGGTGAATATGAAATGCGCACACTGGACGCCAATTGGGAGGCAACCAGAAACACTTTTCTAACTAGTGCTGAAGAGTCTGTGAGACATGTGCAAAGTGGTGAGAACCCTGGGTGTCGCAAGACACATGGGACAAGGTTGGCAATCGGAAAAAAGCCAAATTGGCAACCATCTCTCAGGCAGAACTACTTCGATGCTCATATACAGCTTAAAAAATCTGTAAGACGTGACAAGAGAAAGGCCATTGAAGATCTGGTAAGCAAGGCAGAATATGCAGCTTACCTTGGGGATATGGGTTCACGATTTAAAATCATGAAACAGTTGACGAGCAGGAATTTCTCCGCCAACCACCTGGTGAGAGATGTCAACGGAACTCTCCTTAATATGAGTGAAAACCAGTTGCGGCGATGGAAGGAATACTTCTCTAATATGTTAAACATCTTGTCAGTGGAAGATATTCCAGAAACAGAACAACTATCAAACACCCAACCGCAACAATCCTCTACGAGGTACGATCCCCCAGATAAGGAAGAGATTGTTTCCGCAATTCGGTTAATGGCGGAAAGGAAAGGTGCAGACGGACTGCCAACCAAACTCCTCAAAGCGGAAAAATATACTCCTCGCACTCTTTACTGAAGTGTGGAGTGAAGGAAGATATCCGACTGAATGCAAGAAGGGCGTTATTGTGGAAATTCTGAAGAAGGGGTCGTGGCAATTAGCGTGGTATACATATGTCTACTTACTGCTGTATTGAAGTTTATCAGGAAGAATTCCGTAAAGGGTCGTCTTGTACCGACCACACAAATACCCTAGGGATAATATTGGAGCAGTCCGGTGAAATGGGTTCGCCACTACATCTCATGTTTGTGGACTTCGAGAAAGCTTTTGACAGCGTTAAACGATATTACATATGGAATGCTTTGCGTAGGAGAGGTATTTCACATAAGGTCATAGCAATGATTAAAGAATCCTACGAAGATGCAAGGTGATGCGTCTTACATACAGCTGTCCGAGAGCTTTCCTGTGTAAACGGGTGTCAGACAAGGCTGCATATTATCACCAGCCCTGTTTCTGGTGGTAATAAATTACATCTTGAAAGCTGCACAGGAAGGTGGGGAAGGTAAATGTTTTCAATGGAGACTATTTAATATCTTGAGTCACCTTGATTATGCTGATGACGTGTGTTTGCTTGCACATAACCGTTCGGACTTAGAGTCAAATGCTCGCTCGTTGCATTCTAAATGGTTCGAACACAAGTGTTCTCTTAACGGACAAGATGTGGAAGAGGTACAAGATTTTTGCTATCTCGGAAGCATTGTCAGCATGGACGGCGGAGCCGAAAAGGATGTTGAGGCTCGGCTAAATAAAGCTCTCAGGCCTTCGATATTCCTTACCCTTTCTGAAGGTTGAGAAAGATCTTTCTTCGCACGAAGCTGCGAATTTTTGACGCATGCGTCAAATCCGTGTTGTTATATGGTTGTGCAACGTGGAAAGTGACCGTTCGACTTACCAAGAAACTGCAAACTTTCATGGACCAATGTTTTCGACGCATTTTAGGAATATTCTGGCCAGAAGTGATTTCCAACGACGAACTTTGGAGTACAACTGGCCAGACTAAAAAGCATTGAGATTCGAAGGCGAAAGTGGCAGCGGATCGGTCACACTTTGAGGAAACCAGAGCTAAACATCGCCAAACAGGCTCTGGATCCTCAAGGAAGACGTCGGGTTGGTCGATCATGTAGCACATAGAAGCGACCAGCTGAGCAGGAAGCCAGAGGAATAAACAAGTCCTTGCAACAGCTAAAGGCCGATGCTGAGGATCGCTCCTTGTGGAAGAGAGTTGCTTCAGTGGATAATTGTTGTATTGTTAGCGAGCTAGTAAAATAGCTGGAAAGCTGATTCAAATCCGTGTAGCAAGAATTCTAATAGCGGTTATCGGAAGGCTATTTCAAACAAAAACAAATTATTTTCGTTTTCAACCGAACTTATCCTTCTCGTCTTTTCTTTCAGCAAAATTTTCCTTAATCGAAACAACAACAACAAAAAACTACAACACCAAAGTAATAATAACATAAGAAAATTAATATTTTAATTGAAAATAAAATATTAACAAGATTAGATCTCGCGCGTACCTAACTGAAGGACAATCAAAAGATTCAACCCACTAAAAATCGTCTTGGTGGGCGAGTATACAAGCAACGCAACACAACAGTAACCAGGTCGAAACAACAAAACGTTCCAAAAAATCAATCAATATAACGCCCGCAAAACTCGCAATCTCCAGAAAAATGATCGGCAACGGTTTAGAGAATGCCCAGCAGAATGGGCGTGCCGGCTCCATAAGTAGCGGGCAAGACGATGCCAAGACAAATCTAATAGTTAACTATCTGCCACAAACAATGACCCAGGAAGAGGTGAAATCGTTATTTTCCAGTATTGGTGAAGTGGAAAGTTGTAAGCTGATACGGGACAAGGTCACTGGTGAGCTTATCTTTTGACGGAGCTTGAATTTTCCGAAATTCTCTGTACCCGGATACGAACCATCCAAAATTTCTAATTCATCTCTGATATATTTCATTTCTAGGACAAAGTTTAGGCTACGGCTTCGTTAACTATCAGCGATCCGAGGATGCCGAAAAAGCTGTCAGCACATTCAACGGTTTACGATTACAAAACAAGACAATAAAAGTATCTTTCGCTCGTCCCAGTTCGGATGCAATCAAGGGTGCTAATTTGTATGTGTCCGGCCTATCCAAGAGTATGACCCAGCAGGATCTCGAGAACTTGTTCACATCGTTCGGGCAAATAATAACTTCGCGAATCCTATGCGATAATATAACCGGTCTATCGAAAGGCGTCGGCTTCATACGGTTCGATCAGCGATCCGAGGCGGAACGGGCCATTCAGCAACTGAACGGAACCACACCGAAGGGTGCCAGCGAACCGATTACTGTTAAATTCGCCAACAATCCCAGCAACAACTTGAACAAGGCTCTGCCACCGTTGGCCGCCTATCTTACGCCACAGTCGAATCGGCGATTTCCCGGACCCATTCATCACCCAACCGGACGGTTCAGGTGAACCATTTTCTAGTGTTGTAACATTTTGGCTAAAACCCTTTCAAATTTCCTCTTTCACAGATTCTCACCGCTAACGGGCGACCTACTGGGCAACACGATCCTTCCGACCAATGCCATCAACGGCTCGGGCTGGTGCATTTTCGTCTATAATTTGGCTCCGGAAACCGAAGAGAATGTCCTTTGGCAACTGTTTGGTCCATTCGGAGCCGTCCAGAGCGTCAAAGTCATCAAGGACCTGCAAACGAACAAATGTAAGGGATTCGGTTTCGTGACGATGACGAATTACGATGAGGCCGTCGTTGCTATTCAATCGTTGAATGGTTACACACTTGGTAATAGGGTTTTACAAGTCAGTTTTAAAACGAATAATACTAAGAATAAAACTAATTAAGGTTTTACGCAAATTTACTCATTTTTTGAGAAAAAAAAAAACAAAGAAAAAACATCACAAAACTTTTATTTAGCTTTTGATTGGGATTTTTCGTTTTAATGTACATGTGAAAAAACACTATACTACGCATAGAAGCAATGGAATTTAATTTTAAGATAGAAACGGCCATTTTGGTTTATTATGGGGTGAGTTTGTTTGAGATAACCTAACAGCTATACAGCTTGATTTATATCCCCAACAAAAAAATCCCATTTATCCTTCCTTATTGTCATAATTAAAAATTTTGTTTCAAAACAAAATAATATTGACGCTGGTCGCCAAAATTAAAAAGATCTGTGGACATGATTTTCTGGTTTCAGATACAGTCAAACCTCTGTAACTTGAACAGTTCCACTTAAAGTTCAAATTACGGAGATGAGTTTCAGTATCAAGAGCTCGTTGTAGAATTTGTAATATATTGGAGTTTGGGTGACCTTTTTCTACTACAGATTTGTATAAAGGAGATTCTGATGGTTGGACAACACATCCTGCCAGCTGGCTTAGGAGCTTTGGGGTGGTAGATGAAACCTGGAAGACCGACCTTCCTTATTCGTGTTGTATGTAGTAAAGATAGAACCTCAAGAAGTTAAGATACGAGAATCAAATGGGCAGTCATCCCAGAGCTTCCATCGTGAGCTCTATTCACAACCCATTGCGATCAAATTGGAATAGAAGAAAACCCCAGGACCAGTTTTCCTCTCCCACCTCGGAGCTTCTGAACCAGCCGACCGGATATATTGTCCTGCCAGGACGCCCCATTTTAAACAAATCTGTAGCAGGATGAGGTCACCCAAACCCCAATCTGTTACAAAGCTCATGTTATGGAAAGTTCATGTTAGAGAGATTTGACTGTTACATTATTAAGTATGCATTTCTTACTTAAAAGCTTAACTGGTTTTAACTGGTTTAGTTGTAACCAGCTTTCGTTTTATTCAAAAATGTCCACCGGTGCATGAAGCCTATATAAGGCAAAATTGCTACAATCTGGTGCTGTAGACTATAGAGAACATCTCTTTTGAAAAAAATTATAATTTCGTCCTACTTTTAGTCCATATTCGACCCAACAGTATTAAGTCATCCAATTAATAATAAGAAAATTTTCAATTTTCCAAACAAACCTCTTCATAATAACAAAATGATCGTTTCAAATCCAAAAAAGAAAACGTTAAATTAAGTAATAATCTTAAATTTTCATGCTAAATTGATTACCAATACAATTTTATAGCTAAATGTATAAACCAAAAAGAAAACTCATATTTAAATATTAAACATTATATTGCAATATATTCATTGTATTCAAATTAATTAATGTAACTTTTAAACTAATTTTTAAACTCTATTTTTTGTCTTAAGGAGACGTGCGAAATAGGGTGATTATTTTCAATTTAAAGACAAAACAAGAAAATAGAACAACAACACAAACTGTGATCAATATTGATACCGTTTCATAATTATTATTATTTATTTATTTTTTCAATATGATAACCAAAACGCTTAATAAAACAATATTTTTTTTCCCCCAACTTATGTCACCCTATTTTCTTAGTTCTCCTTTGATTTCATTTTATTCAATATAAATTTAATTAAGAAAACATTAAATATATTAATAATAATTTATTCCGTAGAAGCATGTAAACGCACATTAGTTACATAAAATTATTAAATTAGCCTCTATTTTTATGAAATTATTTTGTTAAATGTCTGTAATATTAACCAAAATGAAAAAAAAAATCAACAACATATTTCTAAGTAAAATAATTATTATTATTATTATTATTGTATGTGTATATGTTCAACATAAATAATTATTAATTCAAAAAAAAAAAGAAAAACAGAAACCAACAAAACAAAATCTATTCAAAAAAAAAACCTACAAAATACTTCATTACACTTAAAAAAATGTTTTTTCTTTTCTTTTTAAATCAAAAAATATTATTTTAAGTGATAAACAAAAATCCAAATGACGTTCACTTTTACCGCAATGCAAGAATGAGACTGGAAAAAAATAGGTAAAATAATAACAATTGTAAAATTACTCAAAAACTCTTTAAAAAAAAAAAAAAAAAGATAACGAAACAAAAAATAAAGAAATTAAATAAAACAAAAACTAAGCATATTATGTAATTCAATTTGTAAATGGTGATAATTATATAAAGAAAATAGAATTTTAAAACAAATAAATTTAATAAAATAAGAACTATGAAACGACGAAACACAAAATAAATAAAATTATTAAATAAATTTAAATTACACACATACCGAAAGATGTATGTTAAAAATAAAAACAGTTAAAAAAAACAACAACAACCACAAGAAATTCCTAATCTAACATTTAATAAAAACATTTAAAAAATGTTATTTATTTTTTAAATAAATATAAAAAAAAACTAAAAAAAAAAACATATTTAAAAGAAATACAAAAAACAAAAAATAATAATTTTCGATTGGTACATTTTTTAAGAAATTTAAAAACAATAAAAAAATTTAAAAATAGGGCAATGAAATGAAATTTTAGTGAAAGGAAAAATAAAAAAAAAAAATAATCAAATTTACTAGGTGAAAATTTAAATAAAAAAAAATGATTGGTGAAGAAATTCTCTATTTTAGCTTGATTTATTTAGATAAAATTTTAGAAAAATAATATTGAAAAAAACAAACTAAATTAAATTAAAAATTATTTAATTAATTAATTTAATATTTTAAAATTCACAGTATACATTTTTTCCGCGAATACGTTATTTTAGAGACGAATTGTATCAATTTTTTTTTATAGTAAACTCATGAAAAATTTATTAGTCAAATTTCGAAATAAACTTCAAATAATCGTGTATCAAGATAGACATGCAGGCATGGATAAATTATTAAAATATCGTAATACTATGAAATGGAAAGTTTGGGTGCAGAAAGTGATTTTGTCATTTAGACAAATTAGAAATAAATTGGAGAGATTAAAGTTAATTTTATCTTTATGAAACTATGTCGACTTACTTGGAATTTTTCCAGACCAATTGGTTCATTGACAATTTATCTTAAACAATTCATCCATTGGAACATTTTTTTTTTAGTACAAATGATTCAAGGAACAATTTTAGCCCAATGCAAATTATCACATTCAATCCAGTCGATAGTTCGTTTATTGAATCACCAAGTGAAATTTTATGGACGTAAAAAAAATAGCGTTACATTATCTACTAGTGAGTGCTGCTATGGAGGAGTCGCTCAGCCTTATCTATGGGTATTATCCAGGGTGTAGCCTATTGGGTAGCATGTTGGTCTACAACACGAAGGTCGTAAGTTCAAATTACGATCGACGCATAATTCCGGCACACTGCCTACTAGGGTATATGTTGGTCACCTCAATCTACGAAAATGAAAAATATGTAGGTAAAGGGTTATGCGAAGGTCTAACAACCCTTCCACAATGAATAATGAAAAATGTTAAGAAACCTGCATGTGGCAGGAGGCCCAGGCCCGATTTGGTCTGTAGTGCCATTGTAGAAGTAGAAGTAGCTATGGGTTCGTACACACATTACATTCACCCAGGATTTCAGTCAACATATTCAATATTGGTTAAATTATCCATTGGATAAATTGTTAATATTCAATGGTAATTTTTTTGATAATACTAAGAACGAGTAATCCAATGAGAGAACTAAGGAGAAGATAAATGGTTTTTTGATATGTTTCTGCTATATTGCATTCTAGTATCATTAACAAATCGAACAAAATCTGCAAATTAATGAGTTGGATATAGGAGGTGAAGGAACATAGCTGAAAATTTTTCAAACCATTTTTTGTCGCTATTTAATTTCAAAAAATCCCATATTTCCAAAATCTACTGTGGTAGTCTGTGGTCTACTGTTTTCAGAAAAATCATGGAAGAAGTTCGCTGATAAAATTTCAAAAGAAAAATATTTTAAAATTCTTCAAAAGTTTGTGTAATGTATAATTGTACGAGAACCTGGTGTAGTGTAGAGTTACTGTATTTTAGACCAAGTATTTTACCTTATTTTCTGCAATCGAATTTCGTTTTCATAGAAAATTTAGGCCAAGTATAAATTTAAACCTCGAGAAATATATTTCAAGTCGTTCTTAGTGAAATCTTTTCATTACGAGCTGTCACTCGCTGACGAGCTATAGCTTAATTGACGGCTCCGTGGTCAAACTCGAAAGAGACGGAGAGGGCCCATTCATATACAGTAACTCGAGTATAGTCTATCGTGTTGGTCTTCAGTGCGAAAGTTGCGAGTTCTGATCCCGGCCGACGTATCATTTCAGCACACTATTTCCATGGGTATGCCTGGGCCATCTATATAGATGAGGGTTGTGCGAAGGGCCAAAAACTCTCCCACAATAACAAATAAATGTAAGTGAGCCTAATCGTCAGCAGGCCCGATTTGAGCTGTAGTAGTGTCATTGAAGGAGTAGTACCTTGGTGAGAAAGGAGTGAGTTTCGTCACCTTCTCGGCTCAGTGAATGCTTTCCGAAGTGATGAAATTTGCTGCGAGCAATTGCCACTCATTCAAGTTAGTGCAGCCTAGTGTATAGTGCGTTCTTCTACAATGCGAAGATCCGGTGTTCAAGTCCCGGTCGACATATAATTTCGACATACCAGTTGCGTGGGTATATCTTGGCCAATAACTAATAAACATAACCGAATACTCTAGATGAAATGGGAAATAGTTTAATGTACTGGAAAATAGGTATATCATCTCAAATTCTTTCGAATAGTATATTCTGACTTCTGTATGGGTGGTGGTAGAAGCAGAGAGGGAGTGTTAGTACGTTTTGTATCTTACACCGAATGTTTCAGGGTGAATTTAAAGTTTGTAGTTTTCATTATTTTCAAAGAAATTGGACATGGTTTTCCTGAAATTGGGGCATTTGTATGGGAGGTGGAGGAGCAGATGGAGGGTCTTAGATGATTTTGAAACTGCTTACCAACCTCCTTATCAGCATGCTTTGTTTCAATTTCAATGTCGATAGCTCTCATATGTTCGAAGGAGAAATGATTTTCTTGAATTTATAAGATATTTGTATGGGAGGGGTGGAAGGAGTAAAGCGAGGTTGATAATTTTTTTGCATTTATTACAATCATTAAGGGACATATACAAGCAAAATTTTAAGTTTGTGCTTTTTCTAGTTTTAATGGAAATCGATATAATGCATTTACCAAAATTATGCATTTATATGAGAGGGGGTAGAAGTAGTATACGCATCAAATCAAAATATTTCGTTAGCAATGATATTTCCATTATTCGACTTTCCACAAAACTTCAAGTCGATAGCTTTGACAGTTTCTAAGAAAATTCATTTAATTGAAATTCTAAAATTACGTGAAATTTGTTGCCCATCTTGGCTGTAGTATTATTGAAGAAGAAAAAAAATTACCACGGATTCGTATGGTACAAGCTCCGCAAATTCTTCTTCCTCCAGCTGTTGCTAGCATAAATCAGACTCCACCATATTCACTCTTATTTGTTGGGGCAAAGTTCCCTGAGATTTTTCTCAGTTTGTTTTTAGCTGGACTGAGTAGCCTGGACATGAGTTTCAGTGATGTGTTCTCCAGAGATCTTTTGGCATACCTATGTCTATTCTAGGTCCATTTCTTATTTAGACTAGGAGCTAGCCGATAGCCAGCCTTAACGTGCTAAAGGAAATACCGTAGTGGATTTCTGGGCCCATCATCAGTGTGGAGACGCATTTAGCGAGAAAATCAGCCTTACTTTCCTGAATATCCTGGCACCCATTCAAGTATGATATGGTTATTTGTGCCGCGATTTGAAGAGCCAGATTTCGGATGAAAATGTTAGCGTCTTGACTCTCAGGGAATATGTAAATCATTCTTTTAGTATATCTCTTCTCACTTTGTGATAGCCTACATTTTGACTTGAAATAGGGAAGAACAATTTTCGAAACTGCGAGAGATTTCAGCCTTGGGTTTTCCCATATATAACATATTTACGGTCCTACGACATCGTTAGCTTTTGAGCCATCGGTATACAAACAAATAGCACTATTTTCGAATATAAATTGCTCGGTCCACTCTGTCCTTATCGGAATCCGTTTCCTTAAAGATAATTTCGTCTGACTTATTTGGATCACAATTGCACGAATAATTTGAAAATGTTTGTCACCGGCTTCTCCCCTATAAAAAGGAACACAGGTAGTATTTTGAGTCAGTAGAGTTTGAAAAAGGTAATTTCGAAAAAGTTAATTTGGAAAACGAGAGTCTTAGTAGCTAAGTATTTCCACGAGAAACAAGAACTTATGGTTAAAAATGTCGTTATTAAATTGATCAAATAATTTGAAATCTTCAAATCAATTTTTATGTTTTTTTTTTAATTAATTGCCACAATTTTTTTTTCCTAGCGTAGGAATAATGTGAATTTTTAATATTTAAATTTAAATTAATTTCATAGAATTCAAAATGTCTCCTCTTGTTTATCTAATTTTTTTTTTTTATATTTTTATCCTAAAGTATGAAAATAAACCAAAAAGAGAGTTAAGAATGTTTCGCTCTAATTTATTTCTATTTGATAATTTTAATTCCGTTTGTAATTTAAATAAGATTTAAATTGTGTGAAGCATGTTGATCTTCAATGTGAAGGATGTATAATTGCAGCGAATTACTTGCGCCCTGGCGACAATTATGAGTCGATGATCAGGATCGCGCCTTATGGAAGAGAACTGATTCTGTCCTATGCAACTATAAGGGATCTTAACAGAAATTGATTGATAGATTAACCTGCGTGGGTATATTTTGGATAGACGACCTTCCATATGCAAGACACATACCATATTTTACGGTGTAGCGTGTTGGTCTACAATGATATGGCCGTGAGTTTCAATGCCGATCGACGTTTAATTACAGCACGCTACCTGTTTGGCTATATACCTTGGTCACCTCAATCTACGAAAATGAAAACTTCAATGATAGAGGGTTTCGCGAAGGGCTACCAACCCTTCCACAATAAAAATTGAAAATTTTAAGGAACCTGACGGTCAAGAGACCAAGGTAGTGCCATTGTAAATAGATAGAAACCATATGTTATAGAGTTTGGCTTAGGTGTTCTAAAACGATTGTACCGCCCATTTTCGGCTGGTCTGTAAATTTCGTAGTAAATAAATATGCACATCACTAAAGATTTGTTTATGTATGATAATTATCCATAGCTGTAGATGATGTCAGAGTGTGTTCTTTTTTGTATATAAATTCTAGCGGCTAAAAAGGGATTTAAAAAGGCCAAACCTTAACTACGATGCTTAGCCTAAACAGGAACCCTAATCTGGGTCCCGTTATTCTGTGAAATGCAGAAATCGTTGATAATGTGTAATGCGAGGAGCTAATAACCCCTCTATAATAAGGAATAACTATAAATGTTAATGATCCTTAACTAATTACATTTTTGTTGATGTGAATTGTAGCATTGATTTTCCTTGCCAATATAACATTTGCAGTTAGAAGGAAAAGCATCACGTTTCATGTTTAGTCCTACGTCTACGTAGACGAATGTATAAAACTCAGGGTTTGTGTTTAATTACCAATAATTATTGCTGACCTAAAATCGCACGGGCACATCTGCTGCCGTACTTCGCTATAATTATGATATATTTACTCTAGTCAAATCTTAAAAAAAAGCAATATTGTAACATTCAATAATTTAACCATTTTGCAATAAACCCTTCTGGTACCTCTTATATAAAAAAAGCTCTTACGGGACCACTGTATTATAAAAGAGCCACACGGTCACATACAAATTTTATTATATAAACCGTGGCCGGTGCCCTCAGCAGTCATTCTAAGCCCGTGCACTGCACTAGGAACAGCTCTTGGTCGGTCTTGAAAATAAAATCATTTAAGCTCTTGCACTGCATTAGGAACAGCTTTTGGTTGATCTTAAAAATAGAATCTTCCCAATAAGAAAAATCTTGTGTTCTCATTTAATACCTGATACTCCTACCCCTCCTTTACGCGGCACTATACAACATAGTATAACATCTCTCTTTCTTTCTTTCTCTCTCTCTCTCTCTCTCTCTCTCTCATAAATTGTCTATATGCCCCATAAAGAGAAAGGTAAAAATATTTAAAAAACATGTATGTGTGACTGGAATCGAAACCCGGACCGCTCGCACGTCGGGCGTACATTCCACCACTAAGCCTAAATGTAGTCATGTACTTAATGTGGACAGTTTTGAATGGGGAACGCCTTAAACCCTTTTTCGGAGGTTCAAATTTTTTATAGAACTTTCAAGTTTCAAAGAATTTAATAAGAAACATAACAGGGCTACGATTGCGCGTAAAGCGCAATCTTACGATACTCTAGATGGAATAGAATTTTTTATGATCCCAAGAAATTTGTATGGGGAGTGTTAGAAGGGGTGATAGCATTGAACTAATGTTTTTCCCATCATGCTAAAGTAGCTATAAAAATTGTTTTATACAAAATGCTTACTCCAAAAATTGAAAAGGAACTGAGAAAATTAGTGTGTTTAATTTTGTGAAACTGTGCAGTTTGTATGGGAGGTGGTAGAAAGAGTGGGGGATTTTAGTGAATTTTTCAGAAATAACTAAAAATATCATAAAATTTACATCTCTTAAATTTTAGACAAGTAACATTCATACTTTTCAAGAAAATAGATTTTTTGTGATGTTGTGAAACTGTGTTATATTTTATTGGAAGGGGTAGAAGCAGTGAAGCTAATCAATTATTTTTTTCTGATCTTAGTGATAATGCTGAATAAGTATTTATTACAGCAAATCGGCTTAGAGCATCTCATGAAAAAGTGTAGTTTGTATGGGAGGGGGTGGAAGGAGAGAGAGGACGCCAAACATTTTTATACAGTATATTGAAATTATTATGAAAGTAATATATCTCAAAATTCAGACTAATAGCTTTTATGCTTTTCGAGCAAATCCATTTATTGTCGAATTGCGAAATTGTGTCATTTTGTATGGGAGTGAGTAGAAGGGGTGAAGCTAATCGTCTAATTTGTTTTGGCCTTACTAACCATTTTAAATAAATATTTAGTGCACAATTTCAGCCCGCTAAATTTTATACGCACTGAGTAAATTGGTTTAGAGTAATTCATAATAAGTACAGTTTGTATGGGAGGTGGTAGAAGAAGGAAGAGGACACGCATAATTTTTATACGGTAGATTAATATTATCATAAAAGTAATATATTCCAAATTTCAGGTCAATAGTTTTTATACTTTTCCAGCAAATCCGTTTATTGTCAAATTGCGCAATTATGTCATTTTGTATGGGAGGGGGTAGAAGGGGTGGAGCGATTTGGCCCGTTCACGAACTTGACCTTACTCTTTTGTTAAAAACGACGTATACAAAATTTGAACTTTCTAGCTCAACGCGTTTGCAAGCTAGAGAGGACACGGACGGACGGACATCCGGTTTTGAGATTTTTGAGTGATTACATGAACTTCTGTATCATTCATTTTTTTTCTCCGAGCCTTATTTCTTGGCGTTACAAACTTTGTGGCAAAATTATAATACTCTCACTACAAGTCTGTAGGTGCTACCGTTTAGTCTGGGAATTTCCTTACCTACTTATCATATATTTTTCGGATTGAAACACCGATCGAATTTTCCAAAAATATCAAAAAATTTCGCTAATAAATGACACAAAATATTAATTGTCGACAAAATTTGTAACTCTTATCAGAATGACGTAATTTTCGATTTTCGTAGAATCCGTCCGTACCCAAGACACTCTAAGTTAGATTTTAAGATCGCAGGTAATTAGCCAATGATACAAATAGTGTTCATGTGCCATTTTTAGGGCTGGCTGTGAGTGTATTCTACCGCCCGCATCCCACAGCTCTGACAAAATGTTTGAAGGAAAAAAAATTTGACATGATGTGATGCATTTTTCGAAGTAAAATTTGGCCTACAAGACTTGCGAAATATCGAATTTGGGTTAACAGATAGGAACGCAACATCCAAGATTTTAATTTATAGGATAAAAACAATTTGTTTATACCCTTGAGTATATTCTTTAATATTTGATATGCAAAATATATCATTGACATTCTCTCTCAATGATAATACCGCATAAATAATATGCTTATCAGCGAGATCACTTATAAAATACTTTACGCAGGAGAGGCATTCCAGATCAAATTAGTGCCGAAATTAAAGAATCCTACGAAGATGCAAAAAGTCACGTATTACATAAAGGATAGCTGTTCAAGAGCTTTGGGGAGCGAGCTGATGATAAACAAGGCATACTATCGTCTGTCCTGTTTCTGGTGGTAACTATTTACATGTTGAAAGCTACACTGGAAGGTGGTAGAGATAAAGTTTTTCAATTGGGACTAGTTAACCACGTAAGTCCATGAACGTACTAATAGAGAATAGGGTAGGCTGAACATATTTGTGACTACGTATGTAATTTAATTAGCTCAGTCGCTCCCCAATCCTGAACTACTCGTACACAATTGGCTCGTTCCTGTTTAAGTCATCTTAATTAGGCAGATGATGCATGTTTGCAAGTTCAGAGACAATCCGACTTAGAGTCAAATGTTGGAATTTCAAATGTGCAGGGCTGAAATTAATGAAACTAAAACCAACTATCTCATACATGCACTGGGTTTCGGGCACAAGTACACATATTTTCTTGAATGGATAAGATGTAGAAGATGTTTAAATTGAGAGAACCTTGGAAGTATTATCAGAATGAAAGGTCAAACCGAAATGGGTGATGAGACTCGTATAAATAAATGTGTTAGACCGAGAAATGATATTCTCCTTTCTGGAGGTTAGGACAGACCTCCTTTCGTATTAATTTGTGAGAGCTTACGTCAAATCTAAGTTGAAGAAACTGCTAACTTAAGTTTACCAATGTCTGCGATGAATTTTAAGGATATTCTGGCCAAACGTTATTTCTTACGACGAACTTTAAATTGTAACTGGACATACTTTAATCTGTATTGAGATTCAAAGTCGAAAGTGGTGGTAGATTTGTCACACTTTAGGAAAGCCAGAGCAAGACTTCTCCAAAAAAGCTCTGGCTTATAAGCACTAGGAAGACGTTGGGTTGGTAAAACACATAACAAATGCAAGACCACTAAATAAATGGCGACACCTTAGTGCAGATGCTCAGGATCGCGACTAGTGAAAGATAACTTGTTTCTATCTTATGACTCTATAGGTGTTCTATATCACGAAATTGATTATCATCGACTAGAATCATTGCTCACTCATAATCATTAAGATACTTCGTTCGAGTAATGCGCTTTACCGTATTATGACTTAATTAAACTTCACGTTCGTATTAGATTGCTGAAACTATTACACATATATTGATCAAATTAATATCTTCAGAGTAATTAGCGTACTATAACCAAAAACTATATAAAACCTTCTACATGTATTTAGTAGGTTGAGTATGTTGCAGGTTATGGTCAATTCGCTTAATACCGTTAACACTCCCACAATGGTTAGCAGAAGGTAATTACCGGACAGACAAAGTCATCAAATAACTTGCATTAAAGGAAACAATCACGAGACATTTTGAAATTCTATTAAAAACAAGATATTAATAAAATTTAACTACTAAAGTAAAATCTAAATTAGATTCAAAAGCAAACAAAAACAAACAGTATTCAAAAAAAAACGTTAAATCTATCATAAAAAATATACTCAAAGTATAATTAACAATAATTTTATTCGGTATATTAAATAGTTAAAAAAAAGAAGTAAAAATAACCTAAAAAAAATTGCACGTTTTATATAAATAATTATTATGTAATTCTATTAATTAAAAATTAATAATTTCAATTATTAAAAAAAAAACAAGAAAATTAATCTAGAAATACTACATTATTATTATTACTTGCTATTATTCTGAAAAAAAAACACATTAACATTTAACTAATAAAGGAAAAAAAATTTAAAACAAAATTAGCGCAAATTTACAAATTTTTAAAAAACAAAAATTTATTATTCATAATTATAATTAATATTTGTTCAAGTATGTATATGTTAAAAGAAATTATTAATTTTCCTATTATATTCGAATTAAAAACTTAACTTAATCTTTTTCTCTCTAAATCTCGTTCTCTTTAATATTTTAAATATCTAGTTAAAAAAAAAAAACAAGAATAAAGACAAGAACATCATACGAAAATTATATTAAAATATTAAAAATATGTTATCTTAGATATGCTTGCAAAAAAAACATTTTCCATGTGTTATTTAAACTCAAAAAAAAAGAAATAATAAAAAGATGACGAAAGAAAAAGAAAACCAAACAACAATTTAAGAATTTACTGCTAAAAAAAAAGTTTTTCATCAAATTTTACTTAAAATTCATTAAACATAAGTAAAATCAAAACAAACTCAAAAAAAAAAATCCAAACATAAATAATAACTCTGAATGTTAGTTGGTTAGTTTCTATATCTAACTTTATATTTCTTTACATAATAATTATAATACGAAATATTGTTTGATTTGTTCTCTAAATGCTTCTAAACAAACTAAAAAATAACAATTTCAATGAGTTTGTCTTTAAACTGCATACATCGATAATTTCGAAACAAAAAAAAAATAATAATCGTGCAATGGATTGGTTTTATAAATATATTATGTATCACAAAAAAAAAATTATAAATAATTATATACATAAATGTGAAGAAAAAAAAAATTGCAATAAATAAAGTGTTCGTGAAGGTGACTAAGAATGAGGCTGAAAAATTGATAAATTTTACAAAATAAAAAAAAAGTATAAGAAAACTAACAAAAACTCGATAAAGGAAATAAACTAAAAAGTAATAAGGCAAAAAAATAATAAAATTTAACACAAAAAAATAATAATAATAATATATAAAAAAAATGTAACATAAAAAAACCAACTAAAAGAAAACGACTGAAATCGGAAAAAACGTGATTTTTTATAAAACACCAAATCGCAAAACTATATATTTCTTGTAAATTTCAAAAATGAAAAAAATATCATTATAAAAAAACAAATTTGTAATTAAGAAGTGAGACAATTTTTCCAAAAAAAAAAATCATAATAGAAATTTAATGAATATTAAGGAACATAGCATATAAAAAAAATGACAAACATTTAAAATGTTTTAAAGAAAAAAAATAAAGAAAATTTCCAAAAAAAAACCTAAGAAATTAATATGTAAATGTCATACACAACATATTTGAGAGATAATTAAGTTTTTATACAGAGCTTTAGATTGAATATCATTGAAAATTTGGATAATTTATTTATAATGTTAAATTTACCATTTAATTTTGAACGTTTTTCATTTTTTTTTTCTTAAATATATTATATAGAAATTTTCAAAACTTTTCAAATGGTAAATTTTCCAAAGCCATAATTTTAACTATGATATTCAATCTTAATGTTCAGTTTATTAGAAAAAAAGAAATAATAACAAAACAAAAAACCGATATTATAAAAAAAAATGTACAATATGAGGCGAAAGTGATTTTATTGGATAGATAAATCCATAGAAAGTATGCTCTGTTTGTTTATTTAGCTCTTTTTTGTATTAATTGTGCAAATGTAGCAATCGAAAATATTCGAACAAAACTGTAGAATTGAATTCTGTAGTTGTTCCTTTTCAGCATAGTTTTGACTAATTTTTGCACTTTATACAAATTAAATTTGTATTTTTGACGAGTTACGGTAATTTTGAAATTAATTAACAATATTTCAAGAGAAGACATGATTGTCAATGCACGATTTGAAAACTTAAGCTAGAAAAACATCCAAAATACGAATGTTTCGGAAACTAATGGTTAGGACGCAATGGCCCGTTTTGGGTTGTAGCACCATTGAATGCAAGAAGAGAAAACAGTTAATAATACATAAAATTACATAAATTTTGGAAAATCCTTTTTGGTAAGTTATATGTTTATTGCGCTAAGTACTAATTTGGAAAAATCTCATTATTATGAATTAATTATTGACTTCATGATTGTGATATAATTTAGGGACTCGTGTTGGACCAAATAGCTTGATGAATTAGATAAGGACTAAGAAAATTGGTTTATTGTAAATTGGCTAATTGTAACTCTGAATGAAAGATTTTGGGAGTGGATGTGAGAGGGAATTTGAAGGGGAGTGGTGGTGGGGGAGGAAGTTGCAATGAAATTTCAGAAGTGATGTAATTATTTAATTTTGTAAGAGATTTTTTTAAAATTTGGAAGGATTTTGCCCACGATCTTTCTTTTGGGCAAAAATAATGTGTGCAAAAGTGGAACTTATATGATCTAGATGGTAAATGATTAAATATCCGATTTTAATATTTTGCTTGACGATATGAACTTCTCTGTAATCGTGTTTTCTTGGAGCCATCTTATTAGCGCTACAAAATTTGGCTTTAGCTGTATTATTCACAGATTTCATTTAGTCTACAGATTGTACTAGTCTGGGCAAAAAGTAAAGGGACTTTTCAATTTAAGATACGCGCCGAAATCATAGCATGTTGGTTCTAGTTTTGTCTTGCTGACCCAACTGTTCGTGACACTACGTGAGAATTTCAGCGTGATATTTCAAATAGTTTAGTAGTTACAGCTGTTTGTGTACATAATCTTTTGACATTGTGGCGATTTTTATAATATCTGAATTAATCGAGCATAGAAACTGCAGTAAATTTTGCGTTAATAATAAATTTAACGTTGTCGATATGTTGAAAATGATGCAAAAAGCATTTAGTTATTAATTTTTATTGAGATCAAAAGGTTTCCAATGGTACAGGTTGTTCAAAGAGGTTCGTGAGTTGAAGATGAACCTCGGTCTGATCATACGTCAACAGCAACAACCCATAAAAACGTTGAAAAAATCAAATTGAAAATCACGGAAAATCGTCGTTTGACTAGATACTACAAGATATTACAAATTAGGAATGATCAGTAAAATCGATTTTTAGCGATGAATTGGATATGAAACGTTTAGCAGCAAAACACATTCCAAGGTCATTGAAGTTTTTGAAAATTTGTTATCATTATTCACGAATTTGTGGTTAAAAATTCAACAAATATCATCTCACAAGTACCCGATTCTTTAACGGACAAGATATGGAAGATTTGCAAGATTTTTGTTATTTCGGAAGCATTGTCAGCATGGACGGCGAAGCCGAAAAGGATATTGAGGCTCTTCTAGAAAAGGCTCGTCAGGCCTTCGGTATCCTTTTCTCTTTCTGGAGGTTAAGAGATCTCCCTTCGCACGAAGCTGCGAGTTTCTGTGTTATTATATGGTTGCACTGTGTGGACAGTGACCGTTCAACTTACCAAGAAATTGTAAACTTTCGTGAACGACGAATTTTATGAATATTCTGGCCAAAAGTGATCTTGAACGACGAACTTTCGAGTACAACTGGGCAAACTAAAATAGGTATTAAGATTCAAAGGCGGAAGTGGCAGTGGATCAGTCATACTTTAAGGAAACCAGAGCGAAATATCGCCAAACAAGCTCTGGATTCTAATCCTCAAGGAAGACGCCAGGTTGGTCGACCATGTAGCATATGGAAGCGAGCAGTTGAACAGAAGGCCGATGATTAAACAAGTCCTAGCAACAGTTTAAGGTCAATGCTCAGGTTCGCGCCTTGTGGAAGAGACCTGATTCTGTCCTTTTCTCCTATAGGGCATCTTAACAGGAATTTGAAGTACATTATTCTCCTGATACATCACCATGAACCTTTTTCCTGTTAAATCGGTTGGAAAAAACACTTCGATGAACACGTTTTGATTCAAATGTTACCATAAAACAAAATAGCTGAAGAGTTAATGGTCATCCTGAAAATCGGGTTTGAACAGTATTTCAAAGATTGAATTAAACGTGGGCATAAGTGTATTTTATGCAATTGGGCGTACTTTGAAGAATACAAAATTTATCTGAAGAATAAACTTATGCCTTGTGTTTTATTGTGGATCGGTCATACTTTGAGGAAACCAGAGCAAAACATCGCAAAACAGGCTCTGGATTATAACCCTCAAGGAAGACGTCGGGTTGGTCGACCATGTAACACATGGAAGCGAGCAGTTGAGCAGGAGGCCAGAGGAATAAACAAGTCCTGGCAACAGCTTAAAGCCGATGCTCAGGATCGCGCCTTGTGGAAGAGAGTTGTTTCTGTCCTATGCCCCTATAGGGGGTCTTAACAGGAATTTGATTTGTGTTTTATTTGAAAAGTCCCTTTACTTTTTGCCCAAAGTAGTATATTTTGTTTGTGGAGCAGAGGATTCAGTCCTCCAAGCAAAGCGATCATGAATCTATTGTTTTATAGACCAAGGTACGTTTTCGTCCTGAAGCTCATCATCCAATTGAATTTTCTTAACGATAATTTATAGGACTCACAATCACCGATGGGCTGCATTTTTCGTCGGTTTGATGTTCATTCTCTTGACGTGTCCTTCTGGTTGTAAGCACACTGACAGTTTTATGAAGCAGATTGGGCCCATCTACCTTACTCAGAAAATTATTTTATTTCTCTCATCCTCGCGGTGTAGGGTTCAACCTCCATTGTTGTCGCAGGTCGCTTTTTCATTTTCTTAGGATCCCGAGATCAACTTAGGGGATCACGCACAGTTGAGTCTGAATAGGGAAGAGTAAATTGGTCATTAAAGGAGCTTAGGTGGCGAGAGACGAAAGTGACGGTGGACGTTACTTTTGAAGCGTTGCGGCTTAAACTCTTTTAGGGAGCACTAACCGGTAACGCGTTCCACAGTTTTATAGTTCGACAATAAAAGATTGCCTATATTTCACTGTACGAATGAAGGAGGTTTGACGGTATACTCGTATGCGCATTCAGCGTGACCAGTATGACGGGTGAAAGTTGAAAAGAGGGGAAATTATTGGGAGTACAAATTGAAAACCGTCGTTTTTTCCAAAATTCGTGACATAATTGTGCAAAAATGGTTAAATATTTATTATTAACAAAAATTCCCATCGCTAGCCACACTTTTTTCCGATCTTTCAGGCAGCATACGGATTCCGCGCCGAAAAAACTGGCCTTCTTTTGAGCCGTTACACGAATCGACCCAATTTTTGACTTCCTCGGAAGAATGGAAATGCTGCTCAGCCCGGCCAGGCGTCATCGATCGGAATAGGTGGTAGTCGGAAGTGGCGATATCTGCCACACAATTTCCTTGCTTTTGCATCACTCCCAATTTTTCAAACGACATGAAATGGCTTGTTAAGTCACGCCTCCAATTCTGCGTCTTCAAACTTTTCAACCGCTCCGGGACGCTCCTTGTCTTCCACGCCGAAATCACCCATTTTATAGCGTTGAAACCATTCGCGACGCGTTCTTTCATTAATAGCATAAGTTTGAACAATCTTTCAACGCGCCTCAAAAGTAGATTTTTTTCAATTGAAGGCAAAAAGCAAAGCTTCCCGCAAATTACGCTTATTTTGCTCAAACTTCGACAGTATATGACGCCGATAAAACTTCACAAATCTAATAATAAGGAGTTGTTGACAGACACCTAACTGTACCATGCGACATTTCTGATCCGCCATTTTTGATCAGCATTACATACTACTGCCGCCATTTTTTGGGAAATGGTGGGTTTCAATTTGTACTCCCGATAGCGCGCGGAGTTACATACTACATTTACCGTGAAAGTAGCGATAATAGATGCTAAACACTTCGATATTTCTGTGGTGCTCGATGGAGTCTCTAGAAGCCATTATGGTTTTATCTCAAATCAGTCGAAACGCATATTTCTGGATACCATCGAGCAGCGTGAGATATTTGTGGGTGCCAAGCCAAAATATGCGAATTGTACTATAAGTGAGGTCGAATGTATGCTTTATAGATGTTGACAAGTTCGAAAGTCGTAAAATATTTTGCACATTTTCGTAGAATTCCTAGACGTCTGGAGGCATCAGACAACTTCATAGATGTGTTTCCTCCTTATGATTAAATTGAGAAGGTCAGCGAACCAAATAACTTGTTGCATTTGGAAGCTTTAGAATACCTACGTGAATTTACAAGAAAGTTAAATTCGTATACGTTATCTAGAGTACGGTCATCTACGAAACTGTGGATTGGATTAAGAGGTCAACGACAGAAGGCCGTTGATGAATAAAAGAAATAGAGTTAGAGATAAGACTGAACCTTGAGGGACACCGGAATCAATTGGGTGGGAAGAATATGAAGCGCCATCTAATACAACTCGAATATTTTTAATTCATTGGGAATCATTAAAGACCATAGCTGTCTGCTTATCTAAAAGGGTATCATACCAAACTTTGTTTACAAATGGCATCAGTAAGTTCGAGAGCACAGAAGTAATGATTATGGGGCGATAGTCTGCGAGTTTGCTGTGCTTCTTTTCTTGAGATTGTCTGAATGTTCGTCAGTTTCCCCATGCGAGGAAAGCGCACAGAAAAATAAGATAGATGGAAAATATTGAAACTTTGCTAGAGAGACAATTTTTTTTAAAGGTAATTGAGGGGATACTAGCAAGACCAGCCGATTTGTGAATTTTGAGCTATTGAAGAATTCTGGATATAAGGTAAGCCGAAACGAAAGTGTAAAGTAAGCGGTGAAAAACTAATTACGGATGGAGTGGAGAGGGTGGTAGTGTCAAGTTTCTAGCGAAAATCGCTGCCATTAAATTAGCTTAATATAGAGGATCGAACACGAAGAAGAACTAAGTCAAGAATTTTGTTCCAAATTTTTGATCACTCTCAAATTTAACATGCTTTAGTATGGATTTGAATCTAGGGTGTAGCCTAGTAAGTAGCGTGTTGGTCTTGTAATGCGAAGGTCGTGAGTTCAAATCCCGGTCGATGCAATATATAATTCCAACCCATTGCCTTCTTGGATATACCTTGGTCACCTCAATCTACGAAAATGAAAAATTCGTAGAAAGAGGGTTGTGCGAAGAGCTAACAACCTTTCCACAATAATTAATGAAAAATGTTAAGGAGCCTGCAAGTCAGGAGGCCAAGGTCCGATTTGGGCTGTAGCGCCATTATAGAAGAAGTAGTATGAATTTGCAGGTATTTCTTGAAGCATTGAAGAATTACCTGTTAGCAGGTGTTTGGTTGACTTTAAAAGTTTGAAACGCTTGTTTTTTGACTGGATGACATCGAGCCGTTTCTTATTCAACCAAGAGTCCTTCGACGGACTTACCCTGCTATGACTAGAGAGTAGTTTAATACTGCTTAGGATAAACTCGGTGACAAGTTTATAGGTTTCATCGCAGTCATTGACCTCAAAGCACAATTTCCAATCAAATGCACTGAAGAATTTGTTTAGCGCATTCCAGCTAAAAGTTAATAGAGCTTGGGAGATCCCTAATTCTGGATTTGTAGTAATTATAGAGAGTTTTTGTTCAAAAAAGAGTTTTTTGTGTATATAGTGAGTAGCTTTTGCTGCATGTAAGTTCATGTTGCTGTTGCAGTAAGATTGTACTTTAATGCGATGCAAGATTTTTCTCAAGCAGTAGGACGTTTAGTGAATCTGTGAACGTAGCTTTAAGGGCATCCAGACATGCTAATCTCTGAGTCTTTTCCAATTTTTGTTCGATTTTGTTTGTTGGGCGCTGGCCACACCTCCAGCATGATAGCCAAGAAGATCCAATTTATGATTATCTAATCTCTATCTTCTACCAGTGCACCATTGGAAAATCCCTTATAAAGCATAATAGAATTATACATCTGATACTCTAGATGAAATGGGAAAATATGTCATCTCGAATTCTTTCGAAAAGTGAGTTGTGACTTTTGTAAGGGAGGTAGTAGAAGCAGAGGGAAGAAGTTTCCAATTTTTGTATATGACACCGAACGTGGTATGCAAATATTTCGTGATGTATTTAAAATTTGTAGCTTTCATTATTTTATTATTAAAGAAATTGGACATAGTTTTCTTGAAATTGGGGCATTTGTATGGGAGGTAGCAGAGAAAGTGAAAGGTCTTTGATGATTTTGAAACTGCTTATCAACATCCTTATCGCGATGCTTTATTTTAATTTCAAAGTCGATAGCTCTCTCCAAATATTAAGGGACCAATTCTAGCAAAATTTAAAGTTCGGGACTTTTTCAAGTTTTAATGGAAATAGATATATTGAATTTACCAAAATTATGCATTTGTATGGGACGGGATAGAAGGAGCATACCGATATATTTCCATCGTCAATGATATTTTTATTATTATGCTTTGCACCAAACAGTATCGGAACAAAATAATTTAATTTAACTTTCAAAATTTCGTGAAATTTGTTTGGGCCCCCTTCCATACAAATTAGAATAGAAGGAGTAAGGTGAAGTAGATAATTTTATCAAAACTGATTGCAATTATAATAAAATAAATTCTCGCAAAAATTCGTCCTTTCAAACTTAAAGTTACTTTTTTGCTAAAAGTAACACAACAAATCGCAGCACGATAGTTTAAAGTGTTCGATAGTTATGCTTTGGCAAACGAACAGACAGACAGACAGGCGGTCACTTGGAATCGAGGTTTTTAAGCGAAAACAAATATTTCTGTACCCCCGGCGGCTCTGTGCGAGTATTATTTCTTAGCGTTACAAACGCTAAGGCAAACACAATATACTCTCAGATTTCATCTAAAGTATAAAAATTTCAAATAATCAACGAAATTATATAAAAATAAACTGCCAACAAGTCGGGCGTAACTTTATTATTCTTGGGACAAGTTGCGGATGCGTGGAAAGTCAATATGCAGGTTAGAGTGGTTAGGGAAGACTAAGTGAAAGGGGGTTCTTGGGCAGGACAGTTGTCAACACTTTGCGGAAACGTTCAAAAGCTTCAGTATATATAACCAATATTTCGTTCGTTTATTTATGCAAGTTTGAGTTTTTTGAGGGGAGGGATGAGGGTTGATAGTAAAGGTCGGTGGATGTTAATAGTTTTTTAATTGACGTCCAATATTCTCTGTATAGAATGTCAGTTTCATAGACGAAGTTGCATAGAATAAGATTCTGTGTATTTTACATTCACGAAACCAACATTTGTATGGGAGGGGGTAGAGAAGGTAGGGGAATCGTAAAGATTGTGACGCAATTTTATTTCCTTTCTGTTGTAGTCTTCTCGTACAAAATTTCAAGTTCGCAGCTTTTAACTTGTTGGTTATTAGTTGGTTCAATGAAATAGGTAGAAATGATACTTTTGTATGGGAGGGGGTAGAAGGGCAAGCGTGATTGCAAAACTTTTAACAAAATTTCATTTCAATTATTTTTATAAGTTTTCTGGCAAAAATTGAAATGGATAGCTTTTAAGAGTTAGCTGATAACCGATTTCTTAAAAATGCTCGAAAAAATAATTTTGTATGGGAGGGGGTAGAAGAGGTAGGGGAATTGCAAAATTTGTGATGCATTTTCTTTTCTTTCTCTAGTAAGGTGCTCGTACAAAATTTCAAGTTCGTAGCTTTTAATTTGTTGTTTATTAGTTGATTTAATGAAATTGGTCGAAATCATACTTTTGTATGGGAGGGGGTAGAAGGGCAAGTGCTATTTTGAAACTTTTAAAATAATTTTATTTTAAATATTTTTATAAGTTCTTATGCAAAATTTCAAATTGATAGCTTTTAATAGTTAGGTGATAATTGACTTCTTAAAAATGGTCGAAAAAATAATTTTGTATGGGAGGGGGTAGAAGTTTCAAAGGTATTCGACCAGGTAATATCTTATACGTTTGGGGATTTTTTTTAAATGTATTTCCCAAATTTTCAAGTTTCTACCTTAAAATTACATCCAAAAATTTTCAGTTTTCGTGTTTTTTTCGCTGCACATGAAACACCTTGTGCCCCTTAGACCGTGCTGGTCGGTTCGTAACAATTGTGGATCAAATTATTATTTTTTTTCTGTGTATATAAAATAGATGTATCCACATGCAAAATTTAAAGTTTCTATCTTTGACCAGAGTCCTAAAACAATCACTCAAAATTTTCGACATTTTTGCTTACCACCTCCCTCCCTTTACACCCCCTAACTTAAAATTTTTATCAAAATTATAAATTATATAGTTCTATAATCTGACGAATTTTTGATTCGATATCTGCACTCAATTTTGAGATATAACGATTTCTAATTTTGAAAAGTGCACCATTTTTCAAATGCTCCCCATTTCCCCCCACTACTATTATGACCAAATTTTATATTTTTTTTATATTTCGCTAGTATAGCTTAGTATATGTTTTAAATTTCAATTACATAGCTTAAGAGATAGTTGAGATATTAATTCCTAAGTGTTTTTCTTTGCACCCCCCCTGACCCTCCCCCTTACAATAATTAGCCTATTTCTAAGCTTATTCTGATGGATCTATACGCCATCTTAATTGTCCCAAAATATGAATTTTTTATGGTAAGTAGTTTCGAAGATATAACCATTTCAAAAAAAGATTCGGCCGACAATTTGTTTTTAGCCCCCCTTTTTCGGACGCCAATGGATAAAAAAATTAAATTATTTTTGGAGTATGTCCCACAACCTTCTCTATATGTATGCTGATTTTCATCTTTCTATCTGCATTCGTGGTGAAGATATTAGCAAGTGTATTTTTCGACTTTTTCCATCCCCCCGCCTCCCCCTTCCACCCCACACTCCCCAAAATTTGGATAATGGAGCTCACTTACCAAATTAACAATCCACCCAAAAACCAGCATTCTACCTTTAACGGTTTTGGAGGTACGAGTCCATATGTACGGCGTACGGCGTACGGCGGACGGCGTACGGCGTACGGCGTACGGCGGGACGGATTTTTTTTTTTTGCTTTTTTAGGCTAATTTAGTCATGAAACGCGAAATAACAAAATTTCAGGGTAGCAAATTTTTTTTTTTTTCTGTGTCGATCACAATACTTTATTATTAAAAAATAATAAAGTAAAAATTGTTCGAAAGAAAATTTTTTGAAAGCTTCGTTTATGCTACATTAATAAAAATATGTAATTGACTTCTGGGTAATAGGGTAGCGTATTGCTCTCTACTCTACAATGGCACTACAGCCCAAATCGGGACTTAGCCTCCTGATCTTCAGGTTCCTGAACATTTTTTTTACTTGTAGTGAATGGGATGTTAGCCCTTCGCACATCCCTATACCTACGAATTTTTCTCTTTTGTAGATTGAGATAACCAAGATATATACAAGGAGGCAGTGCGCATGAATTATTTATTACGTCGACCGGGATTTGAACTCAGGACCTTCGCATTGTAAGACCAACACGCTACCAACTAGGCTACACCCTAACGTATTTCACTACAATACGAATATCTTGAGTTCAAACCCTGCATGTTAATATCTGAGCCACATCAATCCGCGGAAGAAAAGTTAGGGGTTTTTGCAAATTGCTTACAACCCTCCCACAAAAACAAATAAACACGTTTAGGAACTTAAAAAGATCAGGATTGAAGAAGCAGAAAATTGACTCCAAGATACAAGAGCTCACTACTACTACTACTACAATGGCGCTACAGCCCAAAGCGGACCTAGGCCTCCTGATGTTCAAGTTCCTTAACATTTGTCATTACTTATTGTAGAAGGGTTGTTAGCCCTTCGCAACACCCTCTTTCTACGAATTTTTTTCATTTTCTTAGATTAAGGTGACCAAGGTATACCCAAGCAGGCAATGTGCTGGAATTATATATTACGTCGGATTTGAACTCACGACCTTCGCATTACAAGACCAACACACTACCTACTAGGCTATACCCTAGCTAACAAGAGCTCACTTCCAACTCTTTTAATCACAAGCGATTGTTCCAGATGGTTTTTAACGTGATATCAAAATAAAAAATAAAAAAACATAGTTAATGCTTAAAAATACTTTTATTGACAATTACTTTATTGTTAATTTTAGTAGCCGCGTTCTTGTGATTTTACTCGCTGAAAAATTCGTATTTTAATTTTAAAAGAGTATTGTAGAGTAATGACCGAAGAAAGATCAAAGTACTGCCGAATTATACCATTGACACATTTACCGTCCTAATTAGATATTACTCTCACACTCAGCAATAGTAGTACAAAGGAATAGTAGAATTGTCTACTGAAGAACAAGATCGCATTTGTCAGTTATAATTTTCACTCGACGCGCTTGGTCTAAACTCGTCTTCACGTAATCCTGGGCACACTTTATATAATTGTTACTGGGACACAAGAGGTTTGACAAATATAAAAGCCTATTTTTAAAGAGAAATTTGAAATTTAAATATTAATAAAACTTTACAAATTCAGAATTTTTGCTAGTTCAGGGCTGCAATAATGGAACACCAGCAATCACAGAGAAATGCACAAAATCATGAAGCGAGTGTATGAAAACATTTGACTTCTACAATTCTTGTCGAACAAATTCGTAGCTGGAAGAAATTCGATAAATTTTGAAATAATTTTTTCATCTTAACTTTAATTATCATGTCGTAGTCGTATTGTCACAGGGTTGTCACAATAAGACACCAGCAAGCTAGGGTGTAGCCTACTAAGTAGCGCGTTGGTCTTGTAATGTGAAGGTCGTGAGTTCAAATCCCGGTCGACGCAATTTGTAATTCCAACACATTGCCTGCTTGGAAATACCTTGGTCACCTCAATCTACGGAAATTAAAAATTCGTAGAAAGAGGGTTGTGCGAAGGGCTAACAACCCTTCCACAATTAGTAACATAAAAATGTTAAGGAACCCGAATATCAGGAGGCCAAGGTCCGATTTGGGCTGTAGCGCCATTGCAGTAGTAGTAGAAGCACAGAGAAATACAAAAAATCATGACACAAGTGTATGACAACATTCGACTGCTACAATATTTGTGGAGAAAATTCATAGCTGGAAGAAATTCGATAAATTTTGAAAATAATTTTTTCATCTTAACTTTGATTATCACTACGTAGTCGTATTTTCACAGGGTTGTCACAATAGAACACCAGCAATCACAGAGAAATGCTAAAAATCATGAAACAAGTGTATGACAACATTCGACTGCTACAATATTTGTGGAGCAAACTCGTAGCTGGAAAAAATTCGATAAATTTTGAAAATAACTTTTCACGAAAACATGATAATAAAATAAATAGTCGTTATTGCGACACTAATCTTAACTTTGATTATCATGACATAGTCGTATTGTCACAGGGTTGTCACGATAGAACACCAGCAATCACAGAGAAATGCAAATAATCATGACACAAGTGTACGACAACATTCGACTGCTACAATATTTGTGGAGCAAATTCGTAGCTGGAAGAAATTCGATAAATTTTCAACTTTGATTATCATGTCGTATTGTCACGGAGTTGTCACAATAGAACACCAGCAATCACAGGAAAATGCAAAAAATCATAAAACAAGTGTATGACAACATCTGACAGCCACAATATTTATTGAACAAATTCGTAGCTGGAAAAAATTCGTAAAATTTTGAAAATATTTTTTTCACAAAAGCATGATAATAAGAAAAAATAAAAAGTCGTTATTGCGACACTTGATTACCATGATATAGTCGTATTGTCACAGAATAAATCTGTGTATTATGCTTTCAGTACATTTGTGGTCAACCAAAACTGACTTCGCGGTCTAGTTCGCTAGGGTGTAGCCCAGAAGATAACGTTTTGGACAGAATGCGAAGGTTGTGAGTTCAAATTCCGGTCAAGATTTAATTTCAATATACTGTATGCGTTGCACAATAACAAATAAATGTTAAGTAAGGCGGCTAAGGACTGGTTTGGGCTGAAGTGACATTGAAGAACAAATTCAAAGTAAAATTTTCTACGGTATATTTTTTTATCGTTATACAATAGTCCTACTGATAAGGTAAAGTGTGATCATTAGGTAGGTTCCAAAAATGATACACATTCGATTAATGATTATCAAAATTCAATGGATAAGTTAGCTAATCCGACAGACGCTATGATATGATATGATATGATTTTTGGCTAGTCTGTATGTATAATTCGCTCACTATACCAACTATGGAAAAAAACATTGCAGAAAGTCTACTTTAGTAATTGTTGAAAAATTGAGAGTATTTTTTCTCCGTAACATTAAAATCCTTTAACCTAACTTAACATAAAATTAGTAGAAAATTTAAAAATTTCACTCTTTATATGATTTTAAATCAATCTTACAATTTCATAAGAATTTTTATTCAACGCTTATAAGGGCACGGTCACTTGTTCCGGCAAAATTATTGACGAACTTGAAAAACTGCAGGAGGAACTGGATAATGATTTCGAGATGCAGCCAACGGCCAAAGAGCAGATGAAACAAAAACAAAAAGAACTATAAAATGAAATAAATAATTAAAATTTAAAATTTTGCGCTTTTTCGAAACCAAAATTATGTATTTTCTAAGACAGCCGGAATGATACTCCTCCAGCTTCACGGCCAAATCGAATTTTTATAGAAATTAATGGGCAAGCGATGTTAAAGTGGTGGTTATATCCTTAATAGTTAAGTTATGTTCAATTTTTTAACTTTTAGTTTCTTATGGGAAACTAAATGTTTTATTCCACGTACCATCGTCGGTCTAGTTCTCTTCTCATGTCTTAAATGCTTTCTTTCAATCGTGTTTTTGTGCATTGCATATAAAGATACTAGTCTAAATAAGTGTATTTCAGATATACCTATACATGTATTACTTGTAAACTTGTATCGTAGAATTACGAGTATACGTCAAATTGCGAAGTTTATTTCAATTCAATTTTTATCACAAGAGTAGACTTAGAAGAAATTTTGAACTTCTTGATTATACTTTTACAAAACAGTCTGATTGGCTTACAGAATTGTAAATTTGATTAGTAAAGATCTCTATGCTGGACACTTCAATGCAACTTTCACGTGGTACGTTGAGTCTTAATTCAATCCATAGTTAAACTAAAGTGGAATTTTGACTCAATTTATCACTTTGTAGTTAGCAATATAAAAACGCAATGGCCAACCCATAATTATTTGATAAATCCCTGATACAAATCGAAGCATATGTAACTCTGTATCATTACTAAATCAAAAACGATTTGCTATCAGGATCTCCCTTTCAGTTTATTGTGTTACAAATCCAGTTAACAGAGCAGCATCGCTAGTCGTTTTTTATTAGTCATACTTTTCAACTTCTTTTCCAAATTGATCTATTTTTTATCTCTTCGTCAAAAAAAAGCGCTATTACCATTGAATAAAATTCTTCTCATTCATAGCTTTTACCACACAATGAATCGAAATATCCTCCGATTAAAAAAGTACAGAAAATGTCCATTACAAAAAAAAATATATATATTATACCACAAGTATAAAAAAAAAATATATAAAAAAAACAAGCAACTGAAAAGCTCTAAACTAATAAAAGCCCATATATGTTAGTGTGAACGAAAATCTAGATAATATCAGCTATATGTGAAAATAGAGTTATAATGACGATATATAGAATACATTTTACAACACGTAACGAACAATGATATTGAAATGACGCTTCCATAATATTAATTAAAAAAAAAAAAAAAAAACAAAAAAAAAACATTTAATGAAAACACATTTTACCATTTATAGATCAATAACTGTATCTGTGTAATTACCAACGTCAAAAAAAACATTGAAGACAATTCAAAAATTAAAAAATAAATTTAATAGGACAGGTGTTAGAGACAAAAAAAAATACAGGGTGATCACAAAGTGAAAACAAAAGCTACAAAACAGTTTCATAGACGAAAATACCAGAACAATGTTCATCTAATTTCAAACATTCATTCAAAAACCAAAAAAAAAAATATAGCAAAACCCTATCAAAACATAATTTTTAATAAAATTAAAAAATTTAAAAAAAAAACGACTTGAAAAGCAATACTTTTTCTATAAATCTAAATAAACATAATTAATTAAATTACCCTGTATTATATTTATATAAAAATTCATATTATAACCAAAAAAAAAAACAATGAAAAATGATTTTTAAAGAAAAGTTTAATGTTAAATGTCTCGTTATTATTGTCAGAAAAAAAAAATTAATTCAACTAAGTAAAATATTAAAAGAAAAATAAGAAATAATAAAAAAAAAAACACTAATAAAGCTCTCAATTTCACTCGTCAAAGTTAGTAAAGTTTCCTAAATGAAAGAAAACAATAAATCGAATTAATAATATATTTAAAAAACCATACTGTGTTTATTTAGAAGAAAAACAAAAAATGTCTATTTGCAATATTTCTATACCTAAATGTAAATGTTAACTATAAAATAATATTATATAATTTGATGGCTATAAAATAAACTATCATTAATTTGTCTCTCTTTCATTTTAATTCTAGTTCATTTCATATAAATATATTAATCATCTTATGTATGTACAGGCCTAAGATTATCATTAAAAAAAAAATCTTAATTAAATAAAATAAACAACAAAACAAAACAATGAAACGAAAATAAGTAATACTTATACAAAACACACAATCTAAAAACAAACAAATAAACACAAGCAACAATCTATCAGATTAGATAAAAATGTTAGAAACGACTTTCAGTTCCTGTAACTAAAAAAAAAAAGAAATTAAATAGTAATATAATGAAAAATTGAAAACCAAAAAAAAAATATATAAATGAAAATATTAAAAAAAAATAATACTCATCCCTCCATATAAAAACAAAATATCAATTGGTCTATGTATGTACGATATAAATGTATCTGTATTATGATTATTATTAAATATTAATCAAAAAAAATTAAATTAATTATATTATAAAAATTATTATACTCTATTGGGTTATATCCTTCTTTCATTCAAACCAATCATTGAACTGAAACATTTCCATTTTACTTAAATTCATACAATAAATTTGATTTCTCGTCGAATATTACAAAAACAGTAAAATTGAACAAAACAAAAATCAGAAGCTCGTGAATAAAAAAAAAAATATCGATGAATGATTAAAATGATGGTGATAAAAGAAAATAATTCGAATATGAAAAATATTACACGAATAAAATTGAATTGAAGAATATTGAAAGAAAAATAGATGAAAAAAAAATGAAACACACAAAATATTTATACAAACAAAAATGATATATAGGTTTTTTTTTTATGATGTGGATGGAATGTAATTATATTTAATAAAAACGAAAACAAAAAAGAAACAAAAACAATATGTAAGACGAACAAGAAAAAAACAACAAAGAAAAGAACAAAACTTGGAAGTAATAAAATAATAACAATATATAAAATAAATATTTGTACTTTTTCATGTTGAAAATTGATACGATAAAAAGGTATTAAAACAAACAAAAAATTGCAAACTCGTTTTCATTCAATTCGTATTCTTTGATAAGCAAATGAGAGTGAGCCAACTACTATAGTTCACAACTGAGCAACAAAATGAATTACGACAGTACGCTCGTGTCCATACATTTGACAACAGTCGAACTCATACAAACTACAAGTTTGACTGTTTTTTACATTCTTATGGTGCCTTCTTGTACTTCATAACTGGACCCGAACTGTCAATATTGTTGCATTGACCAAACTCTAGTGGAGGTTGCATGTGTCTGTGTTTTTTTCTGGTCCCGTCAGGGAAGCGTGACATTTTTCGTTAGACACCAATTGCCCGTGCCATTGGTATGCACGATTCACATACCCGATCCTGACAGAACTGTCAGCTGATATGTCAATCAAATTCCTGTTAAGACCCCCTATAGGGGCATAGGACAGAAACAACTCTCTTCCACAAGGCGCGATCCTGCGCATCGGCTTTAAGCTGTTGCCAGGACTTGTTTATTCCTCTGGCCTCCTGCTCAACTGCTCGCTTCCATGTGTTACATGGTCGACCAACCCGACGTCTTCCTTGAGGGTTATAATCCAGAGCCTGTTTTGCGATGTTTTGCTCTGGTTTCCTCAAAGTATGACCGATCCACTGCCACTTTCGCCGTTGAATCTCAATACCTATTTTAGTCTGGCGAGTTGTATTCCAAAGTTCGTCGTTGGAGATCACTTCTGGCCAGAATATTCCTAAAATGCGTCGGAGGCATTGGTTTACGAAAGTCTGTAGTTTCTTGGTAAGTCGAACGGTCACTTTCCACGTAGTACAACCATATAACAACACGGATTTGACGCATGCGTCAAAAACTCGCAGCTTCGTGCGAAGGGAGATCTCTCTTAACCTCCAGAAAGGGGAAAGGATACCGAAGGCCTGACGAGCTTTATTTAGCCGAGCCTCAACATCCTTTTCGGCTCCGCCGTCCATGCTGACAATGCTTCCGAGATAGCAAAAATCTTGCACCTCTTCCACATCCTGTCCATTAAGAACAATCGGTGTGCTTGCGTTCGAACCCATGTGCATGTACTTGGTTTTACGCACATTTATTTTCAGTCCCGCCTCTTTGCATTTAGAATGCAACGAGCGAACATTTGACTCTAAGTCCGAACGGGTATGTGCAAGCAAACACACGTCATCAGCATAATCAAGGTGACTTAAGATGTTAAATAGTCTCCATTGAAGACCTTTATCTTCCCCACCTTCCAGTGTAGCTTTCAAGATGTCATTTATTACCACCAGAAACAGGGCTGGTGATAATATGCAGCCTTGTCTGACACCCGTTCGCACAGGAAAGCTCTCGGACAGCTCTCCTCTATGCAAGACGCGACACCTTGCATCTTCGTAGGATTCTTTAATCATAGCTATGACCTTATCTGGAATACCTCTCCTACGCAAAGCATTCCATATGTAATCTCGCTTAACGCTGTCGAAAGCCTTCTCGAAGTCCACAAACATGAGATGTAGTGGCGAACCCATTTCGGCTGACTGCTCTAATATTATCCGTAGGGTATTTGTGTGGTCGGTACAAGACGACCCTTTACGGAATCCAGCCTGATAAACTTCGAGAGTGCTCTCGACGACATCACTAATCCTATTGAGAATTACCTTAGCCATAATTTTTGATACGGCAGTAAGTAGACATATCCCACGCCAATTGCCACAATCCCAAAGGTCACCCTTCTTCGGAATTTTCACAATGACGCCCTCCTTCCATTCAGTCGGATATCTTCCATCATTCCACACCTTAGTGAAGAGTGGGAGGAGTATATCGGCTGTTATTTCCGGGTCCGCTTTGAGGAGTTCGGTTGGTAGTCCGTCTATACCTGGAGCTTTCCTTCCCGCCATTGACCGAATGGCGGAAACTATCTCTTCCTTATCTGGGGGATCGTCCCTAATAGAGGATTGTTGCGGTTGGATGTTTGGAAGTTGTTCTGTTTCCGGAATATCTTCATCTGACAAGATGTTTAAAATATCAGAGAAGTATTCCTTCCATCGTCGCAACTGGTGTTCACTAATATTAAGGAGAGTTCCGTTGATATCTCTCACCAGGTGGTTGGCGGTGAAATTCCTGTTCGTCAACTGTTTCATGATTTTAAATAGTGAACCCATATCCCCAAGGTAAGCCGCAGATTCTGCCTTGTTTGCCAGATCTTCAATGGCCTTTCTCTTGTCGCGTCTAACAGCCTTTTTAAGCTGTATATGAGCATCGCGGTAGTTCTGCCTCAAGTCGGGCGTTCGTTTGTTGACATCGGGTTGAGAGATGATTGCCAATTTGGCTTTTTTCCGATTGTCAACCTTGTCCCATGTGTCTTGCGACATCCAGGGTTTCTCACCGCTTTGCGCATATCCCACAGATTCTTCAGCACTAGTTAGAAAAGTGTTTCTGGTTGCCTCCCAATTGGCGTCCAGTGTGCGCATTTCATGTTCACCCAATGTGGATGACTTTTCGCGTAGAATGGTGGTGTATTCGAGTTTTTTGTTGGGATCTCTGAGTTTATCCACATTAAGCTTGCGCTTCATTTGAAGAATTTGTGGTCGTCGGATAGCTGCTGTACACAATCTCAAGCAGGCAACCATCAAGTGGTGATCGCTCCCCACGTCAGCTCCACGTTTCGCTCGCACATCGAGGAGACATCTTCTCCATCGGCGACTTATAGCCAAATGGTCGATCTGGTTCTGAGTAACACCGTCAGGGGAAACCCAAGATGTTTTATGATGACTCTTGTGTGGAAAAAGGGTCCCTCCGATGACCATTTGCCGAGTACTACAGAACTCCACAAATAATTCGCCGTTTTCGGGTCTCTTAATCCAAGGTCGTGAAGGGTCGACCCAAGGGTCACCATGCCTCCCCATGACGTGTTCTAGTCCAGTGTTGTCTGATCCAACCTGGGCGTTCATATCTCCCGAGATGATAATAATATCACCTCTTGGAACACGTTCGAAGGTGGCACTCAGTTGGCTATAAAACTCCTCTTTGTCACCAGATGTTGCGGTATTAGTTGGTGCGTAGCACTGCAGAATTGTGACGTTTCTGACACTGGTCCTGAGCCTGATGACGATAATCCTATCCGAGATTGGTTCCCAGCTAATGAGACTGTTTCTCGCTCTCGGCGTAAGGACGAACGCCACGCCATTTCTGGCTTCATTTTCAGGGCCAATGTACAGAATAGTGTTTCCGCTAGTGGTTCGTTCTTCTCCTTATCCTGTCCACCTGACCTCGCTCAAGCCCAAGATTTGGATGTTATAGTGCTCCATTTCACGGTCGATCACTGATTGGCGGTGCAAGGACCGAGTAACCCCAGCTCTTCCCCCGTCATTCAATGTTCGAACGTTCCAGAAGCCAATCATAGTCCGTTTTCGAATTCCAAAAGTCGTTACCGTAGAATCAGTCCATATCCGAGGCGATGTATCCGTTTCTCGTATCATTTAGGTCTTGAGATCACGGGTGATAAGCCCATGATCCAGTGAGTGTCCATTTGCCATTTTTAGGGCAAGCAGGACTGGCTGTGGGTGAATTCTACAGCCCCCATCCCAGAGGGGGATAGTTAGCTCAGATCCGTGGAGTCGCTAACTCCAAAGATAGTTGCAGGAATTGGTAAAACCTCATACTACAACTACCCCCTTGCGGGATATGTGCCTTCATAATAAACCACACTCCCGCACACAAACTTCAACCAATCTCCCCGCAGGAAGACCGTTAGTTATTGCTTCGCCGGGCTGGCTTGCATTTTATTCTGTACTCCTTATAGTGCTTCTGCTCTCCTTTCTCTCTCAATTCTCCGAAGATCCTTTTGCAAATTTCCATCCAATTTTTCTCTGATTCCAGCATGTAGTCTATGATGAATGGTGTACTCGGCATATTATTTCTCCATTCTGCGAAGCAGATGCAGTTGAAAACCGCGTATTCTGTGTCTCCTTCCTGATCCGGACAACCAGGACAAAGAAGTGAGTTATCGTGTACGAATCGGTGTAGGTATTTGCAGTAGCCGCCATAACCTGATAGGAACTTCGTGAGATGATAGTTGCAGTCCCCATTTACTCGCTTTGTCCAGACCTCAATTGCAAGAATTAGTTTACAGGTCTATCTGCCTTTTGTAGTGTTGTCCCACCCGGTTTGCCACATAGCTGCTGATGTTGCCTTTTCCTCTTCTTTTATTTTTCTGACAACAGCTGCCTCTTGTTGGATCGAGGCTCTTCTTTCGTAGATCCTTAGTTTCTCATTCGCGAGTATGTCAATGGGGATCATTCCATCTATGACACAGGTTACTTCGTCCGATATCATTCGGAAACTGCTGATTGCTGTTATCGCGCAGAGCCTATATGTTGGAGGTGTTGAGGACCGAGCTGACTCATCTGAAAAGTAGAATCCCTCGGGCATATCCAGGTTGTTTAGCAGTGTTCGGGAAAGCGCAGCATGCATTTGTGACGCCTTTTTGCTCGTGAAGTTCTCGTGAACTTTAAATTTTAATCTATTATCGAGCATAACTCCTAGATATTTAATTGCCTTCATGGATCTTATAGTTTGAGTGCCAACCTGAATGTTCACATATTAAATTTCCTTTCGACTTGTTATTAGAACAGCCTCTGTTTTGTGGTCAGCTAGTTCTAGACCGGCGGACTCCAGTCAGTCTTTCTTTTTTGAAGTAGCTTTGTTTATTGCTGGCTCTACTATATATGTGCTTAGGCCCCATCACCGTTATTACGGCGATGTCGTCAGCGAACCCGATTAATTTCACTCCTTGCGGCAGCGATAGTCGAAGAACTCCATCGTAAATGATATTCCACAGGAGAGGACCCAGTACCGATCCTTGTGGGACTCCCGCGGTGACGTTGTAGTACCTTACCCCCTAATCAGTTTGGTACCTCAACTTCCTGTTGGTGAAGTAGTTTAAAATTATTCGCAACAAATACATAGTATGGTGTATTCATCCTGGCTAACGATCTCAAAATAAGTGACCAATCTGCCGTATTAAAGGCATTCTTTATGTCCAGTGTCACTACTCCACAATATTTCTTTGTCCCCATCGCCATCTTTCTCCTTGTATCGCCTCAGCTGCAGTATCGACTACCACTTTTATGGCGTAGGTGGAACTGTTTCACTATTACACCGTTTGCCAATTTTTTTTCGAATAATTTTTCATCGCCAATAGCAACTGGAAATTCGTGCTTAAAAAAATCCCACTGTTTAGAGTTGGAATCGAGCCCACGACCTATTGACTGTGAAGCAATCATGCTATCCACTACGCCACGAAAGCCTCTGTTGCCCATGCATTAAAGTCATCGCCTATGACCACAGGAGTTTTACCGCGTGCATTGGCCGTTAGATTATCTAACATTGTCTGGTATTCACTAGTCATCCGAGCATAACAGCTATAGCAGTGAATTCCATTTGTTTTTGCTCGTACAAAGCCCTACATTTGGTCACTGGTTTCTTGAAAGGCGTGTTTTCAACATATCCATATTGCCGCTAGCTTTGTTCTGCCACAGATCTAGATACTGCCGTCGAGAGTTTTGTATGGTTCCCTAATCAAGACAATATCCACTCCCTCGTCCTTAGCAATTTGTGTCAGGATATCCCGCGCTGTCCTACAGTGGTTCAGATTAGTTTGTGTTATCTTTATGATTTTTACTTGTGATGGCTCTCCTGAAAATCGGGCATTTGCTCCTGCCGGCTACGTGCTTCGCACTTTCTGGTCGATCCTTCGTACAGAACTTACATAATAGCTCTTTGTCGCAGCTCTTCGTAAGGTGGCCTTCCGTTCCACATTTCCTACAAAGCTTGGAGCGGTCTTTTCCGTTTTTAAATATTTAAATCATTTTATAAGTAACGTCCGTTCTCGAATGCGATAGTTGACCCAGTCGATCTTAATTCTACCAGCTTCTAACAACTTCCTAGCATTTCCGCAGGAAGACTGACTAATGCCTTTTGTGTTTCACCGTACGCCTTTCGCAGGGATAAGATGTCTGCTTGCGAAATTCCTTCGACTCCAAACTGGACTTTGATTGCTCCGATTATGTCATCTTTTGTGGTGACTTCATCAACATCTTTAATTTCGATGATAGAACGGTGCGTGATGGTCTTCACAGTCGCTTGCTCTGCTAAGGCTTCGCTAATGGCGCATTTGATTTCGGCAGTCATGTCTCCCGTCTCCTTAAGTTGAATTAGGAGCTCTCTTTTTTGCATCCTTCTGATTCTCGGTACCGCCTTTCCAACTGCTTCCAATTTAGGGTGTATGCGTGTGTGTGTGTGATCTCTAGATTTACTAAGCCGTAAAACGTTGAAAAAGAATAAAAGGTTTCGGAACGAGTGAAAAGTGCTCGAACACGATTTCCCGCTCCAAGCACGAAACCATGAATTTGGCTAACAGATTTTTGCATTTCTCCAATATTTGACAGATCTTTTGTAGCCTAGTGGATAGTGTATTGAACAGCATGAGTTCAAATCCCGATCGTCATTTAATACCAGCCAACTACTTGCGCAATACCTAGGTGCAGCCTCATCTTTCAGCTCTTTGGCATTTTGACTTTGCTGGACCATATTGTTGTTGAGTTCTATAACCTGTTCACATTGCTGCTCCATTTTCACCATCATCGGATCCAACGATCTAGAACTTCCGCTAAACTTTCGTCGACCTCGGCCTCCTGTTCGATGGGGAGCTCATAGTCTCCGGCACTGTGGCCCTCAGGTTCTAACGCGTCCGTCATCCAGCTTACAACTACTGCTTCATTCCCGGCCGTAGGCATTGCACGTTTACGGAGTTCCTCTTGTAAAACGGACACTTTCAAGTCTTTCATGGAACGCGGCATTTTTATTTATCTCATCGAATTTCTTCTTCGTTAAGAATTTCACAATCAAAATTGCGCTGCGGAAGGAAATCGCAACGAATCCCACTATTTGTTCGCAAATTCTCCACCGGTGACACGATTTCAACCACAAAATCCTGCTCAATAACTTTCCTCGCGGTAAAACTTCTCGGTTTATTCGTACTAGTTTTTTTTTATTTTCACAATTATCACATTCCACAATTTTGCAATTGTCACTCACTATTTTCTCTTAAAATCCCAATTGAAATGCGCTATGGGTTGCCGGCTTTCAAGTAAAAATTAAACAAGTTCACTTTAAATTAAAATAACAGTAAATTTATTTGTCGCTTCTCACAAACTTTCAGAAACAATTTTTCCGTTCACCAAATGTCGCTTTTGTATCTCCAATTGACTATCGCGACATTCCATGGGATAATCCGATCTTTACTCTTTCGCTTACAAATTCAGACTGACTTTTCCGTTGCAAATGCTCGCCTTTTTATATGGTTCTTATCGCCTGTTTGCTTTTCGTCTACTTTTCGCCTGCTTTTGAGTAAGCACGAGCAGTTTAGAGTCACTGTATAACTGAGCTACTCGGTCTAAGAGTTGCTCAGTTATACAGTGACTCTAGAGCAGTTCGAGCCTGCAAGGAAGTCGGATTAGAATTTTGGGGCGAAATGTTGCGATCTCGGTGTTTTTAAAACCGTATTGATTTTTTGCGTAGATTACGATAAAAATATTGTGGCCGCTGGGGGAGTGGGGGGAAGGACTCGAAAAATAGCAAAATTTGTAAATTTTCGCCTGTTGCACTAAACTATAAGTGAAAAACTAAAAATGAGGTTGAGGAGTGTACGTTACTGTAAACGTGAGGCCTCCGTTATCTCTTAAGCTATGCAATTGAAACTTGACACATATATTAAGCTATACTAGGAAAATACAAAAAAAATATAGCAAATTGAAATAATAGTAGTGGGGGGAAATGGGGAGCATTTCAAAAATGGCGCACTTTTCAAAATTACAAATCCTTATATCTCAAAAAAGAGTACAGATATCAAATCGAAAATTTGTCAGATTGTACACTCCGCAACAACTGTTTATGACCAACCCAATTTTTCTAAGAATTCCATAATTACGTAGTAAAATTCAATGATCTGCTTTGTCATTTTATTGCTTAGGTAAAGTAAGTTCTTGACGCAATTAAATTAAAATTATTCTCTTTCGCTACCTGCCAACAGAAATTAAATTGTCTGAAATAGTATTCAAAAGCACGACAACTGTTTATGACCATCAGTTCAATTTCGTTATTTCTGGCGGATAGACGTGTTTAAAGAGGAAATTTTCGGGTTGTTGTAATTTGTAATTTTGTGCATGAACAGTTTTTTAGAAAGATTTAATTATTATTGAAATGGGAAAAGGAACAACTTTAACGGCTTTCGAAATTGGTCAAATTAAAATATTGAAGGATACAGACTGCTCAACTAGAGAAATTGGAAGAAAACTGGGGAAAAGTCTTGGCGTGATTTTGAATCACCTGCGCGATCCGGAAAATTATGGGAAAAAGAGAAAGGGGGGAATTAAAACTGCAACAACGGAAAGGGAACGCCGCAGTTTATTGAGACTTGCATCCAATGAACCACTCACAGCGAGAGAGCAAACAGAGCAGGAACATCTGCTAGCCTAAGGACAGTACAAAGCATTTTAAAAGAATGTCCACATTTAAAACGAATGAAAATGGCAAGAAAACCAGTTTTAAAGAAGTTTCACCAAGAACAGCGTTTGGCATTTTGTCGAAAATATATGGATTGGACAACGGAATAGCAAAAAATTATTTTTACTGACGAAAAGCGTTTCTGTCTTGATGGTCCTGATGGCTATTCTTTCTATTTTCGCGATATGCGAAAAGAAAAGCGATTTCTCTCACGACGACAGACAGCATTTGGTTCCGTAATGGTATGGGGCGCTGTGTCCCACAACGGCGTGGTCGATTTAGTAGTTCTTGATGGAAAACAAAACACTCAAAAATATAAGGAGCTTTTAATGCAAGAGAAGATTAAAATAACGGAAGTTATGGGGACTATTAATTGGATTTACCAACAGGACAACGCCTCCATACATACTGCGAAGCTTGTCAGAAACTGGTTTTCAGAAGAAAATCTTCGTGTTTTGGACTGGCCAGCGTTATCTCCCGATCTGAATATCATCGAGAATTTGAGGGGATATTTATCTCGACGTGTGTACGCAAACAGCAAGCAGTACGCAGCAGATCATCCCTTATTGAAGAAATAAAGAGAGAAAGGAGGAATATTCCTTTGGACTACGTTCAAAAATTATACAGCTCAGTTTCCAGGCGAATTTTTGAGACAATACAAAACAGTAGAAAACACACTCACTATTAAAAAAAAAATTTATTATAAATTATTTTATTTGTCTTATTTTTCTCCGTAATTTTCATGTGATCATAAACAGTTGTCACGCCTTTGAATACTACTTCAGGCAATTAAATTTGTGCTGAAAGGTAGCGAAAGAGAATAATTTTAATTTTGGTGCGTTACGAACTTACTCCACCTAACCAATAAAATTACAAAGGGGATCATTAAATTTTACTTCGTAATTATGGAATTCTTAGAAAAATTGGGTTGGTCATAAACAGTTGTCGCGGAGTGTAGAACTACATAGTGGTTAATTTTGATAACAGTTTTAAGTTAGGAAGTGTAAGGGGAGGGAAGTGATAAGCAAAAATGTTGAAAATTTTGAGTGATTTTCTTAGGGCTCTGGTGAAAGATACAAAATTTAAATTTTGCATGTGGATACATCTATTTACTATACATAGAAAAATAATAATAACTTGATCCATAATTGTTATAAACTGACCCCCCCGGTCTAACGTGCACAAGATGTTTCATGTGCATTGAAAAAAACACATAAACTGAAAATTTTTGAGTGAAATTTTAAGGTAGAAACTTCAAAATTTGCGAAATCAATGCTTTCTACAACTCAAGCTGGGCAGAACTGACGTAGCGGCCATCTTGAATGACTCCAGTGGGTATGACGTCATGGATTTTTCCATTTCACAAGACCACCTGTATTATTTTTCTACAAACTTGTCGTAAAAACACGTTTTGCCGAAAAGAAGAACTCTGCACAATATGAGTGACAGATTTTCTTCGGTGTGAGAAGCCGAGATTTAACTTTGATCGCACTTTTTTCAATTAAAAATCCATTGCACTAATATCAACATGTCATAATTACATGCCGAGCACTATCAATAAAGTACCTTAGAAAGCTGAACTATCATTAACACTGCATTTAAGAATAAACGCGATTCTTACGAAGCCCGCCGTGTCTGCTCCATACAAAAGCGCTCGAATTTGTATGGAACTGTCATGTTTGTTATGACTTCAACGTGTTGTTGTTGGATTCAGTTACTCGGCTTTCTACAATAGAAGGCATTGGCGAAATGCATTTAAAAAAAATCCCTAAAAGCTTGAAATATTGATTCGTCGAATACCTTCAAAATTTCTATTTCCAAGAAATCAATTATCACCTAACTATTTAAAGCTATCAATTTGAAATTTTACATAAAAACTTACAAAAATAGTTGACATGAAATTACGTTAAAAGTTTTGAAATCGCACTTGCCCTTCTACCCCCTCCCATACAAATTATGATTTCGACCAATTTCATTAAATCAACTAATAACCAACAAACTAAAAGCCACGAACTTGAAATTTTGTACAAGCACCTTACAAGAGAATCGAAATAAAACTGCATATAAAATTTTACGATTCCCCTACCTTCTCTACCCCACCCATACAAATGTTCAGTTTCATGAATGTAAAATGCACCGAATTTTATGAAAATTCTATGCAACTTCGTCTATGAGACACATTCCATACAGAGAATATTGGACGTGATTCAAGCAATCAATTAAAAAGCTATTAACATCCACCCACCCTTACTATTACCCCTCCCCCTCCCCTCATAAAAACCCAAACTTGCAGAAACGAATGAAATATTGTAAAATTGACAACAGCCCTGTCCAGGAACTCCCTTTCACTTAGTCTTCCCTAACCACTTTAACTTGCATATTGACTTTCCACTCATCCGCAACTTGTTTCAAGAATAATAAAGTTTCGCCCGACTTGTTGACAGTTTATTTTTCAGTTACTACTGGCGACGAAAAATTATTCAAAATAAAATAGGAAAACGGTGTAAAAGTGAAACAGTTCCACTTCAAGAAGGCCTAGATACTCAGTAGATGGTTTCTGTTCGTGTTTTCTATCATTCAGTCACCCATAACATCTGTAAATATTTGTCAGTAAAACTGAAAAATGTATCAGCTTCTTCACTCGTTACAGTCGTTCTCACTCCTCTTCACCTACCTTCCTAATCCCATTCCTTCCCTCCATGTCTGTCTTTGTGCATTGCACATAAAGGCCGAAATTGCCTATAACACAGGTCATTTTGTAAAAAAACAAAAAAGTAACAACGCTGGTTGCTCCCACTCACCTTCGCGATCCGCTCTTTCTGATGAGATGATTATATTTTAAACGTGTTCTTCACTTCACTTTAAATGCTAATCATTCGAAACTAAAGAAGAAAATTCTTCCAAATACTTCAGTTACACATTTGTACATTTATTAATTCAAATTTTTATAGTCTTACTTACAATCAGAATAACACACACGCAAAATAATTGAATTCAATAAAAAAAAAAAAAACTTTTTGCTCAATTTCACCGCATGAAGTTCATATTCTTCGAAACGGTTTCTTTTTTGGTTCATACTGAAAATGCCCGATATTCATCATTGTATCGTATCGCCGCGGCAAAAAGTCATCTTCAAACGGTGACTTAATTGTCCCGAAAACTTCACGATCGGCATTCGCCAGAATGGTTTTCAATGCCGTAATAAACTCGCTGAATTGCTCAGGCCTCCAGCGCCGGCCGCTATTTAAAAATTGAATGAAAACATCGGTAAAACGTTCTTTCAGCTGCACAAGAATTTTGTGTTCCTCACGTAACACATTGAAAAAAATCCAGTCGTCTACTGCAAATCGCAACAATTGCGAATCAGATTCTTCTTCATCATCTTCTTCTTCCTCGTCCTCATCCTGATCCGCTTCCTCTTCCATCATACTGCCACCGCAATTATTAAGCGTATTCGTTTCATTCTTCACACCCAATCGACCACAAAACAGGGCGATATTAATCGGCGGCACCAAGGTATTATGTTTGACCTGTGCCAGGTGTCCTAGACGCGACTTTTCATTGAATATCACCCAATTCGATGGAAACCGATCGAACGCAACCTTAGCATCTTTTGGCGTAGCCTCACGCAATATCGATGTCGGATGAAATATTAGCGATTTCTCCAAACGCGACTTAATCTTACGTTTAGCTCGATCAATGTATCCGATACTTGGATAAAGGCCAGACGTTAGACACGCTCGAATTATATTCCAATCTTTCGAATTCGAATTCAGACTTCTAACAGTCATGCCGTCGGGCAAAGCCGACCGCTTAATATGATCGAGTATTTGTCCTCGAACTGCAAACATCATTTCTAGCGAGGCTTTCGACAGGTAATGATCCGATAGAAATGGTCCTTCGGTACGTAGCTCTCGACTCTGTCGCCATTTCTCATATAACTTAATAATACCCAGATGATCGCTGAAATAATCCTCGCATAGCTCTTTGCGTTTGCGACTGGCTCGACCGCGCTCCATACGATCGGCCGGCAAGATGAATGGGTCCTTAACGGAATGATAGGCGACAATGGTAAGTACGGGATCGACACAACGTAAGAGAATCGCACACAACAGACTTTTGCCCAACTGAACTTCGAGCGGCATGTCAACCAAGCGTTTACCCAATATTGTAATGTTCTCGTCCTTATCCAATGCTCCTATCATAGTCAACTTCTGCACGGCATTCATAATACTAACGTTTGAAGGCGGCTGCAATGCTTTCGATAGATACGATCCGATCGATGTGTCCCTGTTAATAGCCTTCGCATACAGACAAATCTCGGTAAGTGGTATTCGTAAGAATTCGGCCATTGCAAACTTCTCCATCGCCTCGAATTTCGCAGACGAATAGAGCCGATAGCAAATGCCAGTTTGCGTTCGTCCAGCACGGCCGGCACGTTGCATTGCACACGCTTTCGATATTGCGATCGACTTCAAATAGCTCGATCCCGTTATCGAATCGTACGTGTTTTGCTTGACTTTGCCCGTATCAACGACATACGCAACGTCGGGAAAAGTGATTGACGTCTCGGCAATATTTGTCGCCAGGATGATTTTTCGCTCGGCAAATTGCCTCAGTGCAATTCGCTGATCCTGCGTGTTCATATTACTGTGCATCATAAACAATCGATAGGTGCCGGGCTGGAATTCACGCTCGATTAATTCCTTCTGAGCGATCATATCGTTATAGCCCGGCAGAAATACTAAAATACTGCCCTGATGATCAGCTCGATTAATTGTGATCAGCAAATTCAGTAGTAAATTATGATCGATTTCTTCGTCATCGTTGAACTGTCGCTGATACGCAAGCAATAAACGTTCCATTTCCTGTTGCGAATCGTCCAAACAGCGACCGTTCAAATACTGAAAACATAACTTGTCCGAATGTAATTGGGCATAGTGCAATGCCGAACAATTCGCAGCGTCCACGATCGTATCGTCAGCTTTCATCGATAAGAATCGTTGCAAATATTCGAAATTGTTCGTTATAGCCGCCGCAATTAGGGGCGTTCGTCGATTCTGCGTATGCTGCACATCGACCGGTACTCCTTCGCCTTCGATCATGTAAATCAACTGATCGAAATATTCCGAATTGTCGATCGATTTATCACAACACGATACGATCAAATTGTTGACAAATTGTTGTGTAGATTCATCAATACCTTCGATTGGACTCTTTTCACAGCGCGCCCTCCTCTGTTGCATTTCCACCGCCGCTACAACTGAGCTTGATGCTGGTAGTGTTGCCAAATTTCTATCCATTTCCTTCGTTTTATATTTCGTGTAAAAGAGAATGTGCTCGAGAAAAAATATTCGGGTTTCGTAGCAACGGCCCGGCACATTAATCACTGGGCAATGATTGAAGTAGCCACGCAGCAGTTCGATGTCCATCGTCGCCGACATAAGTATCACCTTGAACGATTTATTCACTAGGAGGTGATCGCGAAGAGTGATTAACAGGAAATCGGTGTTCTTGTCGCGTTCGTGTATCTCATCGATTATGATATGACTGAGACCGAGGAATGTTTGTGTTATGTCCGTCATGAGGGCGCGAATCATGCAGCCGCTGGTGGTGTAAATTAGATTCGTACTGAATTCGAAGCAATCTGTAAGAAAAAGGGACATACATTGCACAGCTGTTATTAGCGTGCAGATTGCATCAGTACTTACTCTCCAAACGAATCTGATAGCCAACGGTCGTTCCGAGCCGCTCGGATCGTTCCTGAGCTACGCGTTCGGCAATCGTCACAGCTGCAATTCGGCGTGGCTGCGTGCAAATGATCCGGCACGGCATCCGTTTCACGCTGGCATGTTCCATGATATACTGCGGAACTTGAGTGGTCTTACCGGACCCGGTCTCGCCATTTATAATAATCACCTGTAAAATTCTCTTTGTTAGTTTCTCGCATAGCCAGTACAAAGCAACCGATATAGACAAACCTGCTCGCGATCGATAGCCGCCAAAATTTCCTCGCGGTGCGAATAAATCGGCAAACAACTACGCTCATGATTCATTTTATGCGAGCCTCGAGGCTTAGGCGGGATGAATTTTTTGTTTAGGTTGCGAGCGCCCAAACCACCAATCGAATTTGCCGATGAGGATGATGCCCCGTTTCGCGGTGGACTGCACACTTTTTCCGGGTCATTAACAGGCCCGGGCTTAGCCAATAGTTTGGTTACAGCGGGCCACGAAGCCGGATTCAGAACATTGTCCTCGCCGCGTCGCCAGATCGTCGTATTTGTGATCCGCTTGAAGACCGTAAGTTGGCGGCGATTTTGCTTGCCGCGGCTACGGGACAATAGGCCCAAATTCTGAATGTACTGATGGACATAGGCACGCTGCGATTTTGTTAGCGAGGGCGGGAACTCCATGCATTCGTCTTGCGACTGCAGAAAGTCTGATATCTGCCGATGAAACAGGAGCTTCAGCTCCTCCGTGATGAGATCGTTGACATTGTCACCAAGGTGGCGATCCTTGTAGACAGGATTCTCGTGCGCACTGGGCTTTGCCGCCTCTGCGCTTTCACTGCTCATTATTACCCGTGAACGCGGCAAAAATTCCGGCCTCCTCTGAGTCGAATGGAATTGAAAAAAACCCAAAATCGCGTGTCGTCCGCAGTCCTGACACTGTTTTTGACAGAGATCAGCAACAACAATAAAAAAGACAAACGGTTTATTTGCGCATGTGTGTATGCGCTGTCAGAATCCTTCTTTCGTTAAGTTCAACAAAAGCTTTGCAGAGAGAAAAGAAGCAGATAAGCCACCAGAAATACCAGGAAAAATCTCAATTTAATCAAAAAAATTTCGTTTAATTCAAAAATTCAATCCTAGTAAGCTTTTTAGTTGATAAAATAAAAACTAAAATTTTCCAAAATCAACTATGGCATCACAATAAATCGGTAATGAAACATGCAACCCCTCCGATAAAAAAAAGAAAATCTTAATTTTTCTCAAGTTTCTCGCCCTGCTAAGAAGACACAAAACAACAAGAAGGAACGAAAATTTTTCGTGACAGGCTGCGACTTTTGTCCATCGGATTTTTTTTTTGCAAATTTATCGGCTCCAGAAACGCTTCCCTACGCCATTAAAGTGCAAATCAGCCACCGAAATCAGCGTTCCAACATTTAACCAGTTAGTTGGGCGTGGGAAAGACGTGAAGGCGGTTGAAAAAGCGAAAAGGCATAGCGCGTGAATCCGAGACGTGGAATTTTTGTAGTTGGGGCTACCCGCGCCACCGTTTTCGCGATGACCATCAAACCGCTAAGTAACCAGAAATCAAGCGAAAAGAAGGAAGCGCATGGCCACCAGGAATCTGCAAGTGCTAATTTGACCGACTCGAATGTTCGGTCGAACGTCGAGGGGGTGAGTAGAGGAATTTGATTGGAGTTTTCTGTAGTTCTGATGGCAATTTCTTTGATTTTTCGTTTTTCATAGAGTCCACAACGACGTAACGATGTCTTCGAGGATATGAATCGGCATCGGCGTAGTCCGCACAAAAGGTAAGTTGAGCTTTCGTCGAAGGTGATTACAGAGTGGCGCGACAGTCTCATAAATGGGATGTTGATCAGCTCAAATAGTGTGTTATTCAATTTTGTATTCCTGAGTTTGATCAGTTGGGAAGGAACAACATGGCGCCCTATATCACATCAGAACTTGAATCAAAGAACAAAACCACTGTTAATCGGCATTCAATGTAGCAAACCATAACTGTTATCTGGGTCACAATTCTCATATCACTGGTTATGCGTGGAACATTTCCTAATCTCCAGTTTTAATATGTAGCTAGGGTGTTAGCCTAGTGGGTAGTGTGTTGGTCTTGTAATGCAAAGGTCGTGCGTTGAAATCCCGGTCGACGCAATGTATAATTACAGCACATTGCATGCTTGGATATACCTTGGTCACCTCAATCTACGAAAATGAAAAACTCGTAGAAAGAGGGTTATGCGAAGGGCTAACAACCCCTCCACAATAAGTAATGAAAAGTGTTAAGGAACCTGAATGTCAGGAGGCCAAGGTCCAATTTGAGCTGTAGCGCCATTGTAGAAGAAGATTTATAATATGTGAAAAATAAAAGATTTTCTCCCTTTATGGATGACTAATATTCAGAATAAACATAACAATACATTCAGTCACAATTGAGTCATATTCATATAATCGCCTGCATAGGCGTAATGGGGTATTGCTTGCAAAGCCCACTGCAGGATTCAAAGCCATTTTGGATCGTCACCCGCCGACTGCTATAATTCTGGATAAGGCAGGCATTACGGCTGTGACACTTGAAATTTTTGGCGCATCGCAAGGATGCGCTAGGAGTTATCATACCTGAAAAGCAGACGAGATTGCGACATTTATTGGTGTTTCGAAAATATACATCATTGGTATATTTTCCACAATATGCCACGGCCTTCCAAACGGAGGTTTTGGCTATTGCAAAAGGGGGCGGAACCTGACCTCAGCACAAACTCACTGCCCAAGTTCCGCAACCATTAAACCAGCTGTAGAAGACCGTTCTTATATTATGGGCCCCATCTGGCCATGCCGAGAATACTGGAAAAACAGCCAAAATCTTTGCTGCGAACAAAGTAAAATAGGCAATAAAAAGTTTCGAAGCATTTAAAATCTTCGTTAAATATGCTACAATACACGTCGATCGGTATTTTAACTCACGACTTTCGCATTGTAGACACTAGGCCAGTTCCAGGCTTTACTTGTCTAATGTCAATTAATTTGCATATGACATAAGTAATTTGAATTTCACATCTGTTGAGCTGACTGGGGTCTATTGTTTTGTGTACCAGAGTTTTTGATTGATTGAAACAAATGTAGTTGTTGAATTATTGGTTTCATTTTATTTTTATTTTGAATGATTATCATTAATTATCTAATCAAATCGTTTCGATTATTTTACTCCCCAATTCTAAAAACATTGCCATTTGCGAGAAAATTAATTTTTAACAGAATTTATGTGGACTGAAATGAAAGTGTTCCGATGTCGAGAGCGGGGCAGTAATCCCTGGTACACCCAGTCCCGCTTGCCCTAAAAATTGCACATGGACAGAGTCACTGGCTTATCACCCGTGATCTTAACATTTAACTGTTCGTATCATATACAACAGTCTTTTCGTTGCTTGCGCAACGTATGGATCGGCGAGGTACGAATCACTGCCGACTGATGAAGACACCAACTCGATTAACTCGTGCCAGAGAACTCCTCGAACTTAAGTTCACGTCATTGTGGCAAGCCAGATGGGATAGCAGTGCCAAGGGTAGGGTCACCCATCGATTTATTGGGGTCGCAAGCTTTGCGAGAGATAACCGAGACTTTGACTTCTGTCTTAGTCTTGGTTATCTATTGACGTGCCTCGGCAGTGTGAATGAATTTCGCCACAGGATTGGTCGGAGAGATGCGCATGCGGTGCGCCACTGGAGAGCTGGCTGCATATCTTAGCCGATAACCATCGGGAAACCATCATTTTTGCGTTTGGAATTAATAAAAGCCCAGAAAGATTTAGGATCCGTCTTAATATCGGTTTGTACTTTCTCAATGTACCTGTTGTAGGCTAAAATCGCGTATTGTTTAAAATTCAGCCTAGCTATTGAGAAATCATTGTAAGAAGCAGACGACCTACTCTTACAGTAAGCTTTCCACAAACGATTCTTAACACGCTTCAAACGACACAGGTGTTCATCAAACCAGGTAGCACGCTTTACTGAATTGATGTTGTTTATAGAGATTGGAACACAAAGCAGGAAATAATCAAATAAAATATTATAAAAACGGGACAAAGAATCATCTAAATTATTAATATTAAGAAGAAACGACCAATCTACATTAGTTAGGAGAGAATGCAATTTTTCAAAATTAGTTTTAGCTTATTGTTTGATGGAAACTTTTCTGACGACCCGGATATCATATCTAATTTATTTGCCAACTACTTTGCCCAATCATTTATCCAGGACGATGGTTCATCGGATTTTGTTACTTTGTCTAGTTCCTTGCCTTGTTATACAATCCCTCGCTATAATTTTATAACAATCAGTGATGATACTATTTTTCAGTCCCTTAAGCAGATTAAAATCTCCTATAGTTCGGGACCGGACGGGATTCCCAGTGCCACTTTGTATCACTGTGCTGATGTCTTAAGTCTCCCTCTTTCATTGCTGTTTAACAAGTCCCTTGTGTTAGGCGCTTTTCCACACATCTGGAAAAAATCTTTTATTATACCTGTTCATAAAAAGTGTAGCACTGTTGACATTAAAAATTATAGACCTATTGCGAAGCTTTCAGCAATTCCTAAAGTTTTCGAATGCATTTTGACTGAAGTGATTTACTTTAATTTTAAATCTTCACTTTCTGCAAAGCAACATGGGTTCCTTAAGGGACGATCAACTGTGACTAATCTTCTCTCCTTTACCAATTTCATAAACCGCTGTATTGAAAATAAATTTCAAGTTGACTGTATATATACGGATTTCAGCAAGGCGTTTCATAAATTTTCTCATGAAATTCTACTTCTGAAATTGAATAAATTAGGATTTCCTCCTGTACTACTGCGCTGGCTTTGCTCATATTTGTCAAATGGAACTCAATCAGTTATATTTAGATCTTGTTTTTCCCATGATATCATGTCTACGTCCGGTGTGCCACAAGGAAGTTATCTTGGACCACTACTTTTTATTTTATTTGTAAATGACCTTTCCTTTGTTTTACCGAACACTAACTTACTTTTATATGCTGACGATATTAAAAATTTTAAAAAAATTGATATTGAAACTGACTGTTTATCTCTGCAACGTGATCTTGTTATCTTTCATGACTGGTGTGTTCGTAACAAGTTATTTTTAAATATTGATAAATGTAATGTCTTATCCTTTTTTCGTAAAATTGTACCTATTTTAACTTCATAGACTTTAAATAATACAGCCCTTAACCGGGTTGATCATATTTGTGATCTTGGTGTTACCTTTGATAGTAAGCTGAGTTCAAAAGCGTTGTCTTCGTTTTTCCCTGCGGTTCCTTCCTTGGAACAACCCTGAATCTCTCCCACCTTATTCTGAGCGTTTGAAATTATTGTGTTTAGATAATCTGTCCAGACGTCGAGAGGTCATCAATGTTTTGTTCGCTTATGGCTTACTCATAGGTAATATTGATGCTCCCGATCTGCTGTTACTTCTCAATGTCTGTCTACCTGCTAGATCTCTACGGTTTCATGACTTCTTTTATACTGCTTCTCATAGAACTAATTATGGCCAAGGGGAACCTCTTGATGTTGTTTGTAGAGATTTCAACCGTTATTATGAGCTTATCGATTTTAATGTTAGTAAAAATTGTATAAAATCGGCCTTATCTACTTTTGTTTCATAAATAATGTATCATTTTATTAATTCTTCTTTTATATTTTTAATGCTTTATTTGTTTGTAAGTAATTTTTTATTTTTCTCTATTATATTATTGTTATTCTTTCCATTATTTTATTTTAATTATTGTAATTATTCATTAATTCTAATAATTTGTATTTTGTTTATGGTCAGTGGTATTTTTTAACCTGTCGACTATTATTGTAAATAAATAAATAAATAAATAAATAGATATGCATACCTCAGACAGCTCGAACATGGAGGTTATGGGAAGTGGGGAGAAGCTGGACGTAAGGAGGTGCCTCGCGACGAGGGAAAGTTTTGAATGCCTTCGCGCGCGAGGCATTCAAAAGGAGAAGGGCCGAAGCTGGCCGATGAAGGGGATTGGCGATCAGGCCACGCTGCTCAGAATAGGGTGGCAGAACTATATTTTCCCTTTACGCAGAGAAGGGATAACGATAGTTATCACATACTTGGTGAACGACCAAGGTCAATTCCGAGCCCATGGAAGGTTGCTTCCACCCCCGGCAATGGAAGATGGCCCTTCGGGGAGTATCGTGGTGGCTGTGGCTTATCTCCCACATCGCGGGAAGAGCTCTTAGGAGTTCGGCGTGGAGTTGCGTTTTTCAATCTGATACCATGTCCATAAGATTGGCAGATATTTAGATTGGTCTTGCATTTAGCAGTAAGAATTCCAAACTTACATTTGGTATAGACTGCTACCTTCGGGGGCGTTAATGATTGTCGTCACAAAAACATCCGCGTTGCTAAAAACAACCGTGAACTTGCGGCTTAACGTCAGGCTCTACACGTAAAGCGAATCAAATTTGGTATGTCCTCTGACCCCCAATAGGGGGTCTTAACAGGAAATTGAATGATTGAGAGTGCCGTCAAAAATTTAAATATATTGTTGCGAGCTAGAGGTTCGCCGATTTCAAGTAAAACACAATTCGTTTAAAAATAATAGATAATTTATTATTCACAGTCTTTTTACTTAATTTTCACGTTAACTTAATTCGCCTTAAAACGCACTACCGATATTTCGCTTTCTATCGCTTTTACTACCGTCGCGTTCAGATGTCTCTGATTCACTCAGTGGCTGCTGACAGCTACCGTGGTTTTATACCATTTCCCCTTTTTCTAGAAGCTACGGTCGTGGATGTTTCCGACTATTCTAGATGATTCTAGATGGCACTTTATAGCTGCTGTCGTGGATGTTTTATAAGTTTGTAAAACTAAAAAATATTGCTCGTACAGTATCGCCAAGGGTGCAGAAATATTTGTTGTCGCTCAAAAATCTCAAAACCGTACGTGTCCGTCCGTTCGCTCTCAAGCTTGAACGCGTTGAGCTAGAAAGATCAAATTTCGAAAAAAAAGGTTAAGTTTGTGAACGGACCAAATCAATCCACCCATTCTACCCCCTCTCATACAAAATGACACGTTTTCACAACTTTGTTATAGGTTTAGGTTGTAGGAGGGTGGTTTCGTAGAACCACAATGCACTGTGGCCATCTAGTTGGGCCCATTGTACTTCCCCTATTGATTATGAGATGGGTGTCACTCCTCTATCCACTTGGTTAGATGTGCGAACCGTAGCAGGCTTGAATGTTTGACGTAGTTCTGAGAAGAATCTAGAGCCCAAACAAAGAAGACGCCTGCTGAGATTTGCGGACAAAGATAATGTTCGATAGATTCTCCGTCTCGCTCGCGATCCGCAACCCAAATGCGTGCAGCTTTAGCAAGCAATGACCTGTGGTCAGGTCAACAATAGTTCGAACGCAATAACGACTGCGTTGTAATATCTGAGCTGTACTATTTTTATTCGGTTCTTCCCAAAAGGATTTGGCTGTTCTGCAGCTGTCCAGCTGCCACCCCTGCCAAGAAAGAATCCAAAATAGTTTGCTTGAAGCTAGTCAGCACTTTTGGTGCTACATCGACTAACTTCCTAGTGGAATTAATGTTTGCAGATCCTTGCCGTGGAAGTGTGTCTGCTGTGTCGTTTCCTAACAGGTCGCTATGACCCGGTATCCAAATTAGAAATACTTCGGTTATAGCCGCTAGGCGATTCAAATTCTGTCTACAAATGGACATCAGTTTGGACGTGGTCCTGTAGGATTGGAGTACCAGAAGTGCAACAATTTACGAGACTCTTCTGCATATCTAAAATAATTTTTGTGCACTCTTTAATAGCCTATACTTCCGCATGGAGTACAGTTGCGTGTTCTGGAAAATGAAATGAAGTGTGGATGCCGAGGTCATGGGAATAAATCCCTGCAACTGTCCCCTGGTTAGTTTTAGATCCGTCCGTATAGAGATGAAGACGTGTACTGAGTATCTTGTTTGTTGCCAATTCGTTTCGTTCAGGAAACTTAATGCGGAACTTCCGTTTCTCAACCTGCAGTTGGTTCATGCAATCATACTCACAGCCTAAAAGAGAGTTTGCGTCTCTAATGAGTTTTGGAATTTTGCCATGACCAATTTGTGGTGCTGACCACGAATTAGTGGTTTGTTATAAGTTATTTTTTTATACGATGACTCTAAAGCGCAAAACGGGACTTGGGCTCCTTTATACTAAGCCTCCATCCTTCTTTGTTCACTGACCGCGTCCTCCAGTTTGAAAATCATAGCAGTGATTTGCTGTCTGCGTCAATAGAATCCTCTCAGCGCTTCCGTGGTTTTCCAACTGGCTTTTGTCCATCGACTTTAGGAATTCTTTCGTCATCCATTCGCTCCACATGACCATCCCGTTGTAGCTGCTTGAACATTATGAGTATTAACACGTCTGGATTGTCGAAGATGGCATGCAATTCTCTATTGTATCGTATTCTCCCGATCGAGTCTTCCCTCACAGGTCCGAGCATTCTTCTGATGATCTTTCTATCAAAAGCGTTAAGTAATTTTTCAGAGGCCTAAGTTAATGTCCTTCAACGTTCATCAAGCTACGTAAACTGCAGTGGGCTGGCCATGTAGAGCGAATGGAAGACAGAAGAATCTCCAAACGTGCTCTTAAAGGCAAAGCGAGTGGTAACCGGCCAGTAGGCAAACCACGCAAGCGATGGGAAGACTCGGTTGATGAAGACAGCAAAGCCATTCTAAAAATTAGCAGCTGGAGGACGCGGTCCTTGGATCGAGACGATTGGAGGCGACGACTTCAGGAGGCCAGGGCCCGAGTTGGGCTGTCGCGCCATTGGTGATGATGAAGTTAATGTCCTCGTTTCGGTGCCATAGCATAGCACAGGTCTTATAATCGTTTTATATATTTTCAATTTAGTTTTCCTGTGAACGTTCTTGTTTCTGATTATTGGAAGTACCGAATAATACGTCTTATTTGCTATCATAGTTATTTTTCTAATTTCGATGGGTTCGCTTCTATTCTATGTATACAAAGTTACCTACATTTTCTAGGTAATACTCTCCTACAGTAATATTTTGTCTGATTGACGTCTTTTTCCTAATTTATGATATAAATCCTGTTTTGTTTTCGTTAATACGTAGACCAACTTCCCTTCATACCGAGTCAAGGTTTACAAATACCTCCTTAGCACTCTCTAGAGATCTTGCAAGGATATCTATATCGTCAGCATATGCTATGAGTTGTGTGGATTTCAAGCATAATGTTCCCTCGGTGTCAACGGAAAGTTTCCGAACAACATATTCGAATGTCAATTTGAAAAGCATTGGTAACAAGTTTTCACCATATTTAAGGCCGTTGTCAGTTCTAAAGCTGGAAGCTCAGACGATTTTCTACTCTGACTCGTAACAAAGACTGTCATTGCCATTCTTGTAAGCCAAACCAGTTTTTGTAGAACTCCAAACTTCATCATAATTTTATAAAGTCGCGCCTGTCGATACTGTCGTATGCCTGTTTGAAATCAACAAATACCTGGTGCACATCTTTGTTGTACTCTCAGTATTTTTTCAGCACCTGTTTAACTGAGAACATCTGGTCTGTGGTCGATCGTCCAGCTCTGAGCTCGCCTTGGTATTCACCAATTGCTTTGTCAGCATAGGACTTAATTCTCTTTTTCAGGTCAAGATTTTTTAAGACGTAGACAACAAAGATATTCCTAAGTAGTTTTCTCAGCAAGGCTTAGCAACTTTTTTTTTTAATTGGACATATACTCCTGTGCCAGTCTTGTTGTTAGTGCGTCCAAATGTCCGTGAGTAATCTGTGTAAGAGATGTGTTATGCAAGTGTCGCTGTCTTTGTTGCTTGGGGACTCAAAAAGGATTCTTCATCACCTAATCGTCTAGGTATTCTACGCAAATTTAAACATGTTACGCCTTCCAATCTTACTAACATTTACAAAGCGTCACTGGGACAACGTGAAGACGATAAATCGTGAAACGACAATGTAGCTGAAGAGCCTTCTGAAGAATTCCTGTGACAATAATACCTAGTCAAGTCATAAATATTGGTACACAGAAAAATCGACGACAAATGAAAACGAATTAATATTTTTCAAAACTTTTTTTTTTCTTTTTATTGGGTTATTCAATGGCTACAAATCTTAGAACAACTTATTCGAAATGACTTCCATTTCCCTTCCAGCACGAGTTGAGACGATCTGGCTACTCATCGATCGCGAGACCACTTCATGCATGGAGAAATTGTCCACTGCACGGACAAGGGCTCGCTTCAACGACTCAATGTTTGGGTGTCGAGTAGAGCAAGCCATGCCGTCTAATACCGACCACAACTTGTAATCCAACGGGTTGAGGTCTGGACTACCAGCTGGCCAATCATCCGTTGATATGAAGTCCGGAACGTGTTTTTGAGCAACAGTTGAGTCGTTTTTGCCTTGTGAGCTGGAGCAGAGTCTTGCTTGAAAGTCCACGGCTTGTTGGCGAATATTGATTGGTTGAGAGGCCCATTGTGAGGGTTCCAAGATGATCGATTGATATACTTTGGCCGATGTTTTCACTCCTTTCTCGCAAAAATGGAGCTTGGTAACGCCATCGTAGCTCACTCCCCACATTACCATTACAGACGCGGGATGGTGGCCTCTTTGGACCCTCGGGATGAGTTGGGATGCTTCTCTGGATGACCGAGCATACACATGGTCATTCTGTTGAACGATTCTTCTACGTTGAAGATTTTGTCGTCAGTAAACAGAATTTGTCTGTGAGCGTTCTTCGCGTACCAACTGCGTAACGCTTTCGATTTTCGCTTGCGTTTTTCCTTCAATGCGGCCGTGAGCAGGTGTCGCTTGTAAGCGCTGAGTCCCAAAACTTCTATGATAATGCGAGACATGGATTCTTGCGAAATTTGCATTTCCCGCGACAAGATTTTCTGTTTTCGCAGTGGTTTTTGGTCGATTCGTTTCTTCACGGCTTTGATCGCTTTCGGAGTTCTCACAATGCGCGGACGGCCGGATCTTTGACGGTCTCGTACTCCACCAGTATCCTCAAACAACTTCACAGCACGATACACAAAATTGCGAGTGATTCCAAGCGGTCGCAACATCCGAAAGATATCGCCTTTTTCCATGTTGCATTTTAGTAGGCCAACTTCAACAATACGATTTTCGATGTCGCCCCATTCCATGATTGTAAACAATTGATGCCAAAAACTTTTTACGTGGCAATGAAGCAGAAATATCAACTGTCAAATCGCAGTCAAGCAATGCCTTCTATAGTAGAAGGCCGAGTAACTGAATCCAACAACAACACGTTGGAGTCATAACAAAAATGACAGTTCCATACAAATTCGCTCGCTTTTGTATGGAGCTGACACGGCGGGCTTCGTAAGAATCGCGTTTGTTCTTAAATGCAGTGTTAAAGATAGTTCAGCTTTCTAAGGCACTTTATTGATAGTGCTCGGCATGTAATTATGACACGTTGATATTAGTGCAATGGATTTTTAATTGAAAAAAGTGCGATCAAAGTTAAATCTCGGCTTCTCACACCGAAGAAAATCTGTCACTCATATTGTGCAAAGTTCTCCGGTTAATTTTCACACAAAAAATTGTAGAATTTTAGTTATTGCGAAAAAGTGTGCACTCGCGTAATATTTTCGTGCTTAATTTGAACTAATTATGCTCTTTTCTTGTTTTCGGCAAAACGTGTTTTTACGACAAGTTCGTCAAAAATAATACAGGTGGTCCTTTGGAATGGAAAAATCCATGACGTCACACCCGCTGGAGTCATTCAAGATGGCCGCTACGTCAGTTCTGCCCAGCTTGAGATGTAGAAAGCATTGAGTCAAGACGAAATGGATGCGCCCAATATTGCATTCGTAATGAATGCGTTTAGTTGTGTACCAATATTCATGACTTGACTAGGTAGAAACGAAGGTGGGACAAGTCATTTATTACCGTTCCTTATATGGTAAATGCCGTCAGGCACTCCATGATACCAAGTGTGTTACAACGCTTGGTTTCATCAACTATTCTGTTATATTTTATATACGCGTCGCATTTCATGTTAGATCGGCAAATTCTGAAAAATTGTTTTGTGTCGATTCTCATTTTATTTTACCTTATTATTAGAATAATAAAATAAAATGTGATTTTCTGTTAAGATCTCGAGCATAAGACAGAAACAGTACTCTTCTACAGAGTGCGATCCTGAACATCGGCCTTTAATTGTCTCCAGGACTTGTTTATTTCGCTGGCCTCCTGTTCAACTTCTTGCTTTCATAAGAACCCTGTAAACCAATCTGGTCTCTTTCTTGAAGGCTATAATAGAGAGCTTATTTATGTTATGCTCTGGCATCCGCAAAGTGTGTTGTTACCGCGACCTATTGACTGTTAAGATAGCCTACACACATTGCACCTCAGTGACTACGGCTTACTTTATCCAGAAATTATGATGAACGCTGAGAAAAATTTACCACTGATAAGCAATCACAACATTTTTTTTCATTAAGCTCTAGCTCATCACGATCCAAGCGTGATCATCACAAGCGCGAGCAACGTGATCATCATAAGCGCGAACAACGTGAAAAAGCGGTCAGTCCACAATATCATGCCGCGTCAGTACACAGTCCACATGCATCGCCGTCATCATGTGGTATCAGCAAATCACCGAAACATAATCTAACGGAAACCGGAGCTGGATCTTCGCAATCACCGAATAATTTAAACAATCTGCTCGAAGAGACATTCTCGGGTTATAATAGCGGCGACGAGCATCTTGTACCGAAAGAAGGACTACTCACAACCGACGAATGGAAAGATCGCGACGAACAATTCGTCAAAGCAATGTCCGAACGAGGTTTTATCATTCAGGACATTGTCGAAGATGGAGCCTGTCTGTTTCGTGCCATATCACTGCAAATTTACGGCGATCAAGAGATGCATGATGTTATCAGGCAGCAAACGATGGACTATATTGTAAATTCTGATTTTGCAATTTTCATTGAAATATTCACCACTTTATCCTTTACAGTATCAAAATCGCGAATATTTTGCCCATTTCATTACCGAGGACATAACAAGCTACGTTAAACGAAAACGTAATAAAGAATCGCACGGAAATCATATCGAAATCCAAGCCATGTCGGAAATTTTCAATAGAACGGTAGAGTTATATTGCTATCAGCCAAGTAAGATTGATTTTTCATGCCAATTGGAATTGATTTAAATGTTGTTTTTGTTTCTTCAGCACCCACAAATATTTTCAATTCGGAACGAATTAACAACGGCTATGATCCATTGCGATTATCGTATCAACGTGGATCGCATTACAATGCAATTATCGATCCGTATAATGCATCGGTTGGTGTGGGACTTGGATTGGCTGGCTACAAACCCGAGTCACAAACGCGAGAAGCTATTCGACTAAGCGAACAATTGGAAATCGAAAAGGTTAACTTATTTGACTCGTTAACAGCTAGGCGAATTTTCATTGTTTAATTTTCTCTAGACTATGCTTGAAGATAAACTGAAATCAACCGATTGGGAAGCAACAAACGAAGCAATCGAAGAGCAAATTGCGCGCGAATCTTATTTGCAATGGTGTCGTGATAATTTACATGGTAATAATCCGAAAACCACTACAACAACCACATCATCATCTGCCACAATGTCGTGTCCGTCATCGTCAGGTTCCTGTTCTGGATCTGTAGCATCGACCAGTACAGCTCTACCGTCGACAGTGACATTGGCCACATTAAAATCACTCGAACCGTGTACTTCAAAAAATTCCAAAGATCATCAACAAACTTTGCAATATCATGTTTCCGAATCGAATACAAACAGCATGGACTCGCAAATGTTATCGAACGAAATGTTAATGGCGGCCGCCGAGTCCAACATGACATCAACGGACTGTTGTGAAAGCGACGATACAAATAGTGGCGCAAGCAGCTCCACCGCATCGGACATTTACAATGAGCAGATGCAATTGTATAAAAAATCGCTGAAAATGAATCGGAATTGTTGTTCGCGACGCATGAAACGACGTCATCGTGATATTGATGAATCAAAGAAATGGTAACATAGTTTTTTTCTTAATACGAATTATTTGTTATGTTCTGATTATTCTGAAATTCAGTTCCGAATTTAATGGCTCTCCTAATAGCAGCAGTGCAATAGATGGATGTCGTCGTAAACGGCTCAAACAGCTAAAATGATCAAAGTAGTCAGAAGCATTGCTGATTCAGTTGGATGGCGATAGGTCAGCGTTACTGTGCAAATAAGTAGTTTAAAAATGATTTAAATATAGAGTTGCATTTCTACAATCGATATAATATACCGATATTTAAGTGCGGTAGTTTATTACAAAGCAAAAGTTGTAACAAAGAGAAAATTAATAAAAAAAAAATTAAATTTAAAAGTGAATTATATAATTATGAAAATGAGTTGTTTTAATTTTACTTGATTGTTTCAATTTAATGATAAAATTCTTCTTTTCGTAACAAAAAAAGGTTGCGAATCGCTTGTTTTTTTTTTTTAAGGAAAACTTTAAACTACTAAATTAATGGACAAATTCTCCTTGACAGATTTTCACCCTTATATATCAAATAACAATTAGAACACCAATTTATTCGTTGCACTTTTCTCTTGCAGCCCTTCGCAAATCGTTAAATCTCGAGAACGCGAGTTGCTACCTCTCCAAACCACAACATAGCATTCAAGTTAATCCGAAGGTTTTCATTCAACAGTCCACTTTAAATGAAGCTTCTTATCTTCAAGGCTTTCATGGCTAATCTCCACATAAAATGTGAAAGTATTTTTAAAAATATCAAAAAAAAAAACAAGTTTTCTCCTTTTAAAAATTTTCTTCAATAAAACCACTTCAACAGCCGCATCTTTCAAAATCTCAGCAACTCTCACCTCCTCGAGAAACGTCCATGATTCAACTAAAGGATGATTGCAACATTCGCTAAAATAAGAACTCTCGCTTTCTCTCTTCTTTCAAGTACACTTTCAAGATTCGCCAACAACAGAAAAAGGAGGATACGTATGCTGTGTGCAAAAGCCATGCGTCCTTTATACCATAAGAATCGATTTTTCCCTCTTTATTTTTATTCATTCACAGTACGGTTTAGTGTCATGCACGAGGAAGTTAAGAATTTCTTGTAAACAAATTCCGACAGTTTTATAGTATAAAGAAAATTATGCTTAGATAATTTCCAATTGGTTTTTTCGGACTAAGTCCATATCGCGATAGTGAATCGAAGAACGTTTTATATTCGTATACGAAGAACTTCATAGGACGAACAGAGAAGATAAACTTCCGTAAAATTCTTCCTTTCAATTTTCCGTACAAAATTCTAAAGGCGTTTCCCTGATGGCCATCGAAAAGTTTTCTTGAAATTCACATTAAAGTTTAATTCTAGATTTAAACTTTAATTAATAAAAAGAAAAATGAGAACTCATGAATTATAGATTGGCGCAACCATAAAAATTCCAAACTGTGCATAAAAAAAGGGAAAATATGGAGAAAATATTTCGAATTTCGGTGGTACTGTGCTTGATATCAATATTAAGCCTAGGTAAACATTGAGATTTGCATCACTCGAACGATTCGTGTTGTAAAAGTTTTCTCGTTATTTATTTTCTAGTGAAATCGTCCGAAGATGAAGAACGTCTGGTTCGAGATCTTTTCCGTGGCTATAACAAACTTATTCGCCCTGTCCAAAATATGACCCAAAAAGTCGATGTACGTTTTGGCTTGGCTTTCGTTCAACTTATCAATGTGGTATGTTTATTTTAGTAATGTTTATTATTATTATTTTTTTATTTTTCGTTGTTATTCCTTCGTGTTTTATGCTCAATAGTTTTTTTTTTCGTAGTACAACTATTCCGAGCGTAGATTTCACCTGTGTTCTAGTGGCTCCTATTAAATGGAAGACTGTCGCTATTCATTTTATCATAGTCTACAGTTTTCCGCATTCCGATAAGAAAATGTCACAAAGGAAGGAGGGAAAAGGTAATTTCATGACGATAAAAAGTTATGGCTAATGCATGTTGATGCAGTCCCGTACCTTATAGGATATTTTGTGCAGATCTTAAATTTTCTCGTACTCTAGGCATAATTAAATGTTTTTTAGATGAAAACAGAGCTTTGCCCATTAATACCGGAGCACTCCTTAGTCAAAGAATAAAATTATTTATTACTTTTCATAATCAAAAATTTCGACGAAGAATTCTCTAAAAACTACAAGGCTTGAGATGCTTTTGAACGTTTGACGAAACGATCAACAACGACCATGAAAAATCCTCTACTTCAAGACTTCTGGTTGGGGACCGAATTGTAGTCCATACTGTTAAGAAAGCGAATATTCTTGCAGCAGTTTTGCATAGAGCTCAAGGGTGTCTGCGACATATACCATCATCTACATTCCACCTACCTTCGATTCATTTTCGCATACGTCTCATCTTCAGAATTCTTCGTAAGCTCAATGTTGATGAATCTGCCGGTCCCGGGCGTACCGTTATAGCCCTCAAAAAAAAATTATTTTCCTGTTCTGGATAAACCATTGCACGATTTATTCCATCTTTCTAACTCTTCTCGACACTCTCCGCGTATATGAAAATGGCAAATGTTCAACCGATTCCCAAAAGAAGAAACAGCTTTATTCGCTTGCTATTGCCATTATTTCAGTTCTGTCAAAAGTAATGGAAGCAGCTGTTAATCGCAGAATATTTAAATATCTTGAAAATAACAAACTTATCAAGATTGCCAATACGGGTTCCGTTCCGTTCTAACTGCCTACATAGCTTCGGCGAAGGCCCTTGACATCGCTAAAGCGTTCGACAGAGTTTGGAATGGTCAAGCCTTAGGCTTTAATAATAACTTCGTCAAATTTATTAAGAGTTTTTTTTATTTAAACCCTACATACGAGTCGTAATGGATGGTGTGTCGTCTGTTTCCTTCCTTATAGTTTTGTACGTTACTCAACTTTCTGTTTTATCACCTACTTCTTATGTAATTTTCAACATCGACCTACTGTCGTCAATTCTCAATCCCGTCCACAGCTTTGCAGATGACAATGAATTCGAATCCGTTACTGACGTTCATTTTTTACGCTTCCGTTAGACTAGGACTGTGATAGTTTAAAAACATTTAATGACTCCTCTAACTGGATTGTTGAATCCTTTTTGTAGAATCTTTCGATACACGAACCCTGAATTTCGGCACACGATTTTTTTTAGTTGAAAATATCGAAAGAGTCGAAACAAAGTTACAAAAACTTTCATCGAACTAAGCGATCGCAAACTGTGAAAATAAATTGTTTGCTCAAAAGTATAAAATGGCGTGCAGGTGCGGAGTTTTCAGTTTCTGGTTGAGCAAACAATTCATTTGCGAAAAAAATTTCAAGTCTGTATGCAACTTAACATTGGCGCTCCTTGGTTGAGCAAACAATTCATTTGCGAAAAAAAATTTCAAGTCTGAATGCAACTTAACATTGGCGCTCCTTGGCTGATGCTGTCACGAGCTCAAGAGCGAGAAGTAAATACTATCTGAAAATTTGTATATGCTGCAGACGCTTTATTTCTGTCTCTGAAGGTTTTTTTTAGGAATACGAAAAACATAGCTATCAATATTGAGCATTTTATCCTTTTAAGTTTATCATTTTTACAATTTTTCGTCAAAACTGAGCGAATTTCAAAATCCGGATCTAATCGTTGCATCAATTACAGAACGAAAAGAATCAAATTATGAAGTCAAACGTATGGTTACGTTTAGTTTGGAGTGACTATCAGCTACAATGGGATGAAGCAGATTACGGTGGCATTGGTGTGCTGCGTCTTCCACCAGACAAGGTCTGGAAACCTGATATTGTCCTGTTCAATAAGTAAGTGATGTTCCACATTTAAATATTAATACTAATCGTCATTCTCTGCGATTCATCCGCAGTGCCGACGGAAACTACGAAGTACGATATAAATCGAACGTCCTAATTTATCCGAATGGTGAAGTCCTATGGGTACCGCCAGCCATCTATCAAAGTTCCTGTACAATCGATGTCACCTATTTTCCATTCGATCAGCAAACCTGCATTATGAAATTTGGATCGTGGACATTTAATGGCGATCAAGTATCATTGGCACTTTACAACAATAAGAATTTCGTAGATTTATCGGATTATTGGAAATCAGGAACGTGGGATATAATAGAAGTGCCGGCCTATCTGAATGTCTACGAAGGAACGGGAAATCATCCGACTGAAACTGATATTACATTTTACATTATCATCCGAAGAAAGACATTATTCTATACGGTCAATTTGATCCTCCCAACAGTATTGATTTCGTTTCTTTGTGTCTTAGTATTTTATCTGCCAGCCGAAGCTGGAGAAAAGGTATTTTTTTTTCAAAGCTGTATTATAGAGTGTGATGTTTTAACACTTGTTTTTGTCTCGTTATTGCACTATATAGGTCACATTGGGTATTAGCATTCTTCTGTCACTGGTTGTGTTCTTGTTGCTAGTTTCGAAAATTCTTCCGCCTACGTCACTTGTGCTTCCACTTATTGCCAAATATTTACTTTTCACTTTCATCATGAATACCGTTTCCATTTTAGTAACGGTTATAATTATCAATTGGAACTTCCGAGGTCCGCGAACACATCGAATGCCAATGTGGATTAGGTCAGTATTCCTGCATTATTTGCCGGCGTTTTTATTAATGAAACGTCCGCGAAAAACTCGTCTACGCTGGATGATGGAAATGCCGGGAATGAGCGTTCCGCCACATCCACATCCTTCGTATGGATCGCCGACGGAAATGCCAAAACATATAAGGTAAGATTTATTGACTTTATCTAATTTCATAGATTTTGTTTATAATTTTGAAGAAAATCTATGTAAAGAATTTTCTAAAACTATTCTAGTTTATCAATCGTGATGTTTCGATCTCTGCTGAGACCTTAACCAAACTGATGAAGTTTGATGAAGATCTCATCAGAGACCGAAATATCACGATTAATGATGACGACAATTTTTTTTTAGTGCGATCGGAGCGAAACAGGCAAAAATGGAAGTAATGGAACTCTCCGATTTACATCATCCGAATTGCAAAATCAATCGTAAAATGAATTGCGGCGGAGATTTAGGCGTCGGTGATCCATGCCGACGGGAAAGTGAAAGTTCCGATTCGATTCTTCTATCGCCGGAGGCCAGTAAAGCTACCGAAGCCGTTGAATTTATAGCCGAACATTTGAGAAACGAGGATCTTTATATTCAGGTAAAATGATAAAATATTGTTTTCGTAGTTCGTTTCGTCGTTTTGTAATCGGTTAATTGAATCCGCGCGTCGTGTGAATATTCACCTCATGCAGATATATGTAATAAATAAAAGATCACATACTCCTTCTACTCCTTCCAATCACAACTTAAAAAACAGAATTCCACTCAATAATGTGTGAAGTTCTGCTTTAATTTAATGCCGTAAGGAAGCTTAAAAGTGACCCTGAAAACATAAAAAGGAAAATCCGCGAGCTCATCCATACTGTCATGGAACATCAAACAAAATGAAACCGAAACGCACCTCTTCTTATTTTATGTGGAGCTAATGCCTGACTGAAAACTCTTTTCGAATGACGGGACTTTATTTCTTTTCTCTTTCGCGTATTCTTGCACTGATTCAGATGAGCAATGACAACTTCAAACTTTAATTTTTAACAACTTTTTCGAGTCATTTTATGACTCAACTCCAGACCTGATATAAAAAAAGGGTCGACTTGTACATATCTTACAAATACCGTTCGAACTTAGAGTCAAATGTTGGGCCGTTGCATTCTAAATGCAAAGAGGAAGGCTGAAAATAAAATTGCGTAAAACCAAGTACATGCACATGGATTCGAACATAAGCACACCGTTTGTTCTTAACGGACAAGATGTCGAAGAGGTGCAAATTTTTTGTTACCTAGTAAGCATTGTCAGCATGGATATTGAAACTCGTATAAATAAAGCTCGTCAGACATTCGGTATTCTTTCCCTTTAAGAAGCTGCGAATTTTTGACGCATGCGTGAAATCCGTGTTGTTATATGTTACCGAGAAATTGCAAACTTTCGTAGACCAATGCCCCAACGCATTTTAGAGATAAACTGGCCAGATGTGATCTTCAACAACGAACCTTGGAGTACAACTAGAGGACTAAAATAGTCACACTTTAAGGAAGCCAGAACAAAAAATCTCCAGACAAGCTTTATTATATTATAATCCTCAAGGAAGACATCAGGTTGGTCGACCTTGGAAACTAGCAGTCGAGCAAGAGCCAGAGAAATCAACAAGTCCTGGCGAAAACTAAAGGCAGATGCTGAGGATCGCGCTTTGTGGAAGAGTACTTTTTTTTTTTTATGTGTCACCGGAATTAGAGGGGTTGCCCTTTTGTACTGAAGCACAGCTCCGGTGAGGAGTGAAGGATATTGGTTTTTGGGAATTAAAGGGATAGAGACGGAAGTGGCTATGAATATTTCCTTTAAATTGCTGAATGTTGTAGTCATGCGGGAACACCGAGATGGGCAGCGAGTTCCATATTCGAACAGTCCGGTTTAAAAACGAATCACGAAATTTGACAGTGCGACCGAAGGTGAGGTTGAGAGCATAAGGAATAAGGCTAAGGACGCACTGTTGAAGTGATAGGAGAAGTCGAAATTGCTGTCATCGGCGAAGCTATGTATAGGATTGAAAGTTGAAGATAGCAAGTCATTAATAAATATCAGAAAAAGGGTGGGAGAAAGAACCGAGCCCTGAGGGACACCAGCGTTAATTTTATAAGAAGAGGAAACCACACCATCCAATACCACACGCATTGGCTAAAAAACTTTCAATCCAGGAAATAAGAGAGTCACCCAAACCAATAGCTTTAAGTTTGATTAAAAGGGCAGTGTGCCATACTCTGTCAAGTTAGTTTCTGTCCTATGACCGTATAGTTGGGCTTAACAAGGAATTGATTTAAAAAAGCTACTGCTATCTTAGACCAAGATGCTTGAATTGTGTAGGTGATCAGCTAATTATAGCATGTCCCAGAAGGGAAAATATTTCTGCGTCCTATGGAGTAGAAAGCAAATCATAAAGGCTGCTCAATATACAAGAACCTACCCACAATCAGCGTAATTTTATTCTGGAATAGGAAACTGTAGTAGAGCTCAATGCCTCAAATACAAAGACTTACCCCTTAAGAATTATGTTCCGGCGAGATCCACAAATGCAGTACGGTAGCGTACAAAGGCACTCTACTGAAAAATGTACATTACTCGGCATACAACTTAGTAAACTCCTTGCTTGGAGCAAACATAATTTTGATGTTGAGTTTGATGCCTCCAAGCGCATTGATGACTTTGAAGATGTAAAAATTATTTTGTACATCACCATGTAGCTAATATCTACAAGACTCACATTGTTGCCCCGCTTGAGCACAACTCGCACAGACACCCACAACAGGACTTGCGGTGCTTAATCAAATCCCAAAGCATTCGTTCCGACTAATTGGATATGAGATATAAAAGCCTCTATAGATCCTTTCGAACATCGTACAAACGTCGGGGTAGACTCTTCCCTCCTGAAACTCCCTTCTAGCCACAACGTTTACCTTCCCTATACCGACTTAACTGTGCCTCCATTGCATTAATGACTGATCACCTAAATTATATTCGATGCTATAAAAAAAATCGAAGCCGCATATTATCGCCCTATAGCCATCACTTCCGTACTATCTAAAGTGATGGGAACTGTTGTCAACCGCAAAACAGCGTAGAGCTTGAATATCGATGATCGCCAATAGGGTTTTCAGTCAGAAAGATGCACAGGCGACCTGTTGGTCTATTTGACCGAATGCTTTAATGCAAGTATACATAAATTTGATGAAGGCGATGTCCTTGTGCTTGATATAGCGACAGCCTTGGATAGAGTTAAAGCATTTCGCTTTGATGCTCCTTTTTTGATATCGATCAAGAGCTTTCTTTCGAAGCGCACTACGCAAATTGTATTGAATGGTATTTTTTCATCCCCATTCCCCATAAATTCCGCGTCACATCCCTCAAGGCTCAGTTTTTTCTACTCATTTTCATCAATGGCGCGGCAGCCCAAATCGGGTCCTGAAGTCCTCCTGAAGTCGTCGCCAATCGTTGCGATCCAAAGACCACGTTCTCCAGCTCCTAATTATACTCTAGATAAAATCTGAGAGTATTATAATATAAGATTGCTCTGAATAGTCGAAAGAGATTTCTCACACGAATATTTTGTCAAAGACACAGATAATAATTTTAGCTTTATAACTTATAGTTGGATGTTTTTCTTTCAGAGCTATCCAAAATTGATACCACGTTTTTATTTTATGTCTTGCATTAGAAGGCAGATCGATAAGCTTTTCCTTATCTTTATTATTAAGTGACCATGAATTAACGTCTTGTATAAAAGGATTATAAATCTATAAATTTCCTTTACGGGGATCTCCTTCATCAGGATAAGATGATTAAAATTGTTCGTCAGTTATTTTTAATATGAATTTTCGGTTTATGTTAGTACCGTTCAAAAATTCTTCAATCTATCTTGTATGCCACTTCTCCAATAAATCAAATTTCTTTTAAACCCATCTATTTTATTTCTTAAGCTGAATATATTTTTGGAAAATCATTGGAGAGAAATATTGAGCGCATTAAGAAAAAAAAAGAGCTAGGGTGTAGCCTAGCGGGTAACGTGTTGGTCTTGTAATGCGATAGTCGTGAGTTCAAATCTCGGTCGACGCAATATATAATTCCAGCAAATTGCCTGCTTGGATATACCTTGGTCACCTCAATCTACGAAAATAAAAAAAATGGTGATGGTCAGAACGTTACAGTCAACGATGAGCGGCACGGAGACATGATTATTAACTTTTTCGTGACTCAATTGGAAAGCATTAATGTCGCAGACATGTGGTTTCAACAAGACGGCGCCATATACCACACAGAGCGCGATACAATTAATTTACTAAAAGAAAGTTTGATGATCGATTAATTTCACGAAATGGACCTTTTAACTGGCCACCTCGTTTGTGCGATTTGACGCCATTAGATTTTTTCCTCTGGGGATATGTAAAGTCACATGTCTACGCCGATAAACCAGAAACTATAGAGCACTTGAAAGCGAAAATTCGACGCGTTATTGCCGAAATACAGCCTGATTTACTGCGAAAAGTGTGTGAAAATTTGACTTCCAGATTACGCCATGTACGCGCCAGCCACGGCGGCCGCATGCCCATGTCAAGCATTAATGCCATAAAATTATCTTTCAAATAAAACCAATTTCATGGACATTAAAAACATTTTTCTGTGTTTTATTTCAATTTAAAGTTCTCCGCCTCTACAAAAATACCCGTTACATACTTATTGAGAGCGCTAAATATTTCCGAGCTAGTGGTCCGTACAGATAACTCAGGCAGCAAAGTATTTCTTCTCTAATGTCCTCAACTTTAATATATCGTACAAAAAGTTGAATGGCAAAATATCATAATTTTTCAATTTCTTCTACAATTTGCACCTCAAATATCAATGGCCATATCGTGAATTCTTTTCTGAATGGCATCATTTGAAATCGGCACAGCTTTTAGTTTTATAGAACCTTCAGGCCCAAAACTTCGTGAGCGACATCTAAAATGCAAGGCTTTATTAATTTCTCAACAATAGAGAATGTTTATACTCTAGATGAAATCTGAGAGTATATTGTGTTTGCCTTACCGTTTGTAACGCTAAGAAATAACGCTCGCACAGAGCCGCCAAGGGTACAGAAATATTTGTTGTCGCTCAAAAACCTCGATTCCGAGTGACCGTCTGTCCGTCTGTCTACAGCATAACTCTCGAAATCAACCAATCAAATTCCTGTTAAGACCCCCTATAGGGGCATAGGACAGAAACAACTCTCTTCCACAAGGCGCGATCCTGCGCATCGGCTTTAAGCTGTTGCCAGGACTTGTTTATTCCTCTGGCCTCCTGCTCAACTGCTCGCTTCCATGTGTTACATGGTCGACCAACCCGACGTCTTCCTTGAGGGTTATAATCCAGAGCCTGTTTTGCGATGTTTTGCTCTGGTTTCCTCAAAGTATGACCGATCCACTGCCACTTTCGCCGTTGAATCTCAATACCTATTTTAGTCTGGCGAGCTGTACTCCAAAGTTCGTCGTTGGAGATCACTTCTGGCCAGAATATTCCTAAAATGCGTCGGAGGCATTGGTTTACGAAAGTCTGTAGTTTCTTGGTAAGTCGAACGGTCACTTTCCACGTAGTACAACCATATAACAACACGGATTTGACGCATGCGTCAAAAACTCGGAGCTTCGTGCGAAGGGAGATCTCTCTTAACCTCCAGAAAGGGGAAAGGATACCGAAGGCCTGACGAGCTTTATTTAGCCGAGCCTCAACATCCTTTTCGGCTCCGCCGTCCATGCTGACAATGCTTCCGAGATAGCAAAAATCTTGCACCTCTTCCACATCCTGTCCATTAAGAACAATCGGTGTGCTTGCGTTCGAACCCATGTGCATGTACTTGGTTTTACGCACATTTATTTTCAGTCCCGCCTCTTTGCATTTAGAATGCAACGAGCGAACATTTGACTCTAAGTCCGAACGGGTATGTGCAAGCAAACACACGTCATCAGCATAATCAAGGTGACTTAAGATGTTAAATAGTCTCCATTGAAGACCTTTACCTTCCCCACCTTCCAGTGCAGCTTTCAAGATGTCATTTATTACCACCAGAAACAGGGCTGGTGATAATATGCAGCCTTGTCTGACACCCGTTCGCACAGGAAAGCTCTCGGACAGCTCTCCTCTATGCAAGACGCGACACCTTGCATCTTCGTAGGATTCTTTAATCATAGCTATGACCTTATCTGGAATACCTCTCCTACGCAAAGCATTCCATATGTAATCTCGCTTAACGCTGTCGAAAGCCTTCTCGAAGTCCACAAACATGAGATGTAGTGGCGAACCCATTTCGGCTGACTGCTCTAATATTATCCGTAGGGTATTTGTGTGGTCGGTACAGGACGACCCTTTACGGAATCCAGCCTGATAAACTTCGAGAGTGCTCTCGACGACATCACTAATCCTATTGAGAATTACCTTAGCCATATTTTTTGATACGGCAGTAAGTAGACATATACCACGCCAATTGCCACAATCCCGAAGGTCGCCCTTCTTCCGAATTTTCACAATGACGCCCTCCTTCCATTCAGTCGGATATCTTCCATCATTCCACACCTTAGTGAAGAGTGGGAGGAGTATATCGGCTGTTATTTCCGGGTCCGCTTTGAGGAGTTCGGTTGGTAGTCCGTCTATACCTGGAGCTTTCCTTCCCGCCATTGACCGAATGGCGGAAACTATCTCTTCCTTATCTGGGGGATCGTCCCTAATAGAGGATTGTTGCGGTTGGATGTTTGGAAGTTGTTCTGTTTCCGGAATATCTTCATCTGACAAGATGTTTAAAATATCAGAGAAGTATTCCTTCCATCGTCGCAACTGGTGTTCACTCATATTAAGGAGAGTTCCGTTGACATCTCTCACCAGGTGGTTGGCGGTGAAATTCCTGTTCGTCAACTGTTTCATGATTTTAAATAGTGAACCCATATCCCCAAGGTAAGCCGCAGATTCTGCCTTGTTTGCCAGATCTTCAATGGCCTTTCTCTTGTCGCGTCTAACAGCCTTTTTAAGCTGTATATGAGCATCGCGGTAGTTCTGCCTCAAGTCGGGCGTTCGTTGGTTGACATCGGGTTGAGAGATGATTGCCAATTTGGCTTTTTTCCGATTGTCAACCTTGTCCCATGTGTCTTGTGACATCCAGGGTTTCTCACCGCTTTGCGCATATCCCACATCTCGAAAGCTTTGAGCTATATTGCTAAAAATTCTTGTGTGTCGTTTTTAGCAAAAAAGTAAGGTCAAGCTCGTGAACGGGCCAAATCGCTCCACCCCTTCTACCCCCTCCCATACAAAATGACACAATTACGCAATTTGATAATAAACGGATTTGCTCGAAAAGTATAAAAGTTATTGAACTCAAATTTGGAGCATATTACCTTTATAATGACTTCAATCTACCGTATGTTTATGTGTGTCCTCCCTCTCCTTCCACCACCTCCCGTACAAACTGCACTTTTTCATGCTCTAATCCAATTTACTCAGTGCGTATAAAATTTAGCGAGCTGTAATTGTGCAAAAAATATTTATTTAGAATTATTAGTAAGACCAATAAAAATTAGATGAATTGCTTCACTTTCCCCCCGCCCCCCCCCCCCCCATATAAAATGACACAAATACGCAATTCGACAATAAACGGATTTGCTCAAAAAGTATAAAAGTCATTAGCCTGAAATTTTGAATATATATATATATATATATTTTAATCTACCATATAAAAATTATGCATGTCCTCCTTCCACCACCTCCCATACAAACTGTACTTTTTCATGAAATACTCTAAACCAATTTACTCTGTGCGTATAAAATTTATCGTGCTCAAATTTAGCAGTAAATATTTATTTAGAATTATTAGCAAGACCAAAAAAATTAGATGATTAGCTTCACCCCTTCTACCCCCTCCCATACAAAATGACACAATTTCGCAACTCGACAATAAACAGATTTGATCGAAAAGTATAAAAGCTATTGATCTGAAATTTGGAATATAATACTTTTATGACAATTTCAATCTACTGCATAAAATTTATTTGAGTCCTCCTCTTCTTTCCACCCCCTCCCATACAAACTACACTTTTCCATGCAATGCTCTAAACCAATTTACTCAGTACGTATAAAACGTATCGAGCTGAAATTGTGCATTAATAACTTATTTGGAATTATTATTCAGGTAAAAAAAAATTAAAAGATAAGTCTTACCCCTTCTACCACCTCCCATACAAAATGGCGCAATTTTAGAATTCGACAATAAACGGATTTGCTCGAAAAGCATGGATGCTATTGATCTGAAATTTGAAGTATATTGTTGCGAGCTAGGGGTTCGCCTGGATTTCAAGTAAAAACACAAATTCGTTTAAAAATAAGTGATAATTTATTTATTCGCACTTTCACTTTAATTCGCACTTTTAACTTAATCCGCACTATATGGCACCACCTATATTATACTTTCGCTTTCTTATACCGGTTCGCGTTCTTCCACAGATGTCGCTGAATGACTCGTTGCCGTCTGACAGCTTCATGCTTTTATACTAATTTTCCCCAGTTCTTGAAGCTTCCGACAGGTGTCGTTGGCTGTGTCTGGACTATACTGGGAGGTTCTAGATTTTTAATTGCCTTCATTTTGGAGTATACAGTTCGTCGAGTGTATACTTGAAGGCTTTTTACATATTAGGGGATACTGTTCTTGTATATTCCAGAAAGATCAATTACTTGGTTGCCAGATCTATAACAATATTACTTTTGTGATGATTTAAATCTATCATATAAAAATTATTTAAGTCCTCCCCTATCTTCCACCACCTCTCATACAAACTACCTCTCATACAAACTATACTTTTTCATGAAATACTCTAAAACAATAACTCAGTGTGTATAAAATCTATCGAGCTGACATTGTGCACTTAATATTTATTTAGAATTATTAGTAAGCCCAAACAAAATAAGCTATTATCTATACTCCTTCGACCCCCTCCCATACAATCTGACACAATTTCACAACTTTACAAAAAGCAGATTTTCCTGTTAAGTATGAATGCTATTGATCTACTATTTAAAACATGTCAAAATCATGATTACGGACTCGCCCCTCTTTGTACCACCTCCCATACAAACTACACAATTTGGATAAATCCAATAACCTAATTTTCTCAGCAACTATTAAATTTTTTAATCCTACATTTTGATAACAACTTTAGCGTAATGGGAAAAAATTAATTCAATGTCGTCAACCCCTGTACCACTTCCTCTACAAAATTTCTTAAAATCAAATAATTTCTCTTTCATCTAAAGTATCGCACGATTGGGCTTTATGCCCAATCGTAGTCCTGTTATGTTTTTTTTTTAATTTTTCTTATTTCAAGGGCAACTATAACTATTGAGTATTTAAGTATCTTTTTCCTCATTTGACTTTTTTGATTTTTTGAAATTCAATATCAGCATTTAAAACTAAAAATTTTTGAACTGCAGAAAATTTTTTGCGGACCAACCAAAAATTTTCGCGGAAGACCAATAGTCCGCGGATCACTAGCTAAGAAACTAAAGTGTGCTCTAAAGTATGTAACGTTAAGAAATAAGAATTGAAGAAAAAAATTGATTGGATCGAAGTTTGTTTCATCGGTCCCCAAACCTCAAAACCAGATGTCTATGCTTTCGTCTGTGCGCTCTCTAACTTGAAGACGCTTTGAGCTACAAAGTTCAAATTCTGTATACGATGTTTTTGACGAAAAAGTAAGGTCAAGTTTGTGAACGGGCCAAATCGTTCCGCCCCATCTACCTCCTCCCATGCAAATTGGTTCATTTCCAAAAATTTACAATAATCAAATTTGCTTGGAAACCATAAGAGCTAATAATTCGAGATTTATAATATATCATTTATTATCATAAATGTAATCTATGGTATGTTCTGTAGTGGTAATTATTCAAATTCCCCCACTCCATCCACCACCTCCCATACAAACTGTATTTGTTCTGACCGGATACTCATCCCAAAGCTCTTGCCAAAAATTAAGGAAGAAAATACCAACAATCTGACGACTGAAACAGAAAACTCCTATTATCTTCTATAATTTGTATTAAACGCCCATGCCAAAAAGAAGTGTACTCATACCCATGTAACTCCATTAACTTCTCATGTATTACTGAATATTCTACTGTAGATAGGTTGGTATAAAAATGGGAAATGAAACAACGCCTTGTTATAGGCGTTGCTTGTTGTGACTATGGTGGTGCAAGAAGACGAATCATACCATATTAGCTGTCTGTATAAGTTTATTTTCTTATAAAGATTAAAATTGATGAAAAAAAAATTTTTTTTCAGACCCGCGAAGATTGGAAATATGTAGCAATGGTTATCGATCGTTTACAATTATACATTTTCTTCATTGTAACAACAGCTGGAACAATTGGAATTTTAATGGATGCGCCACATATCTTTGAATACGTCGATCAAGATCGAATCATCGAAATATATCGCGGAAAATAAAAAATTTCGAGAATAATAATATTATTAATGAAATTCAAAATTAAGAATAAACAATGAAGATCATTCGCTTCCAATATTATTAAAATATTAGAAATATTCAACAACACACACAATCACATCTGTATTAATTTTCGAAAAAATTTCTTTTTTCAAATTGCAAATCATTACCAAAATGTGAATTAACAAAAACAACAAACGTATTATATACATATAGCAATATTTCTACCAAGTCCAATTAAGTAATCGAAAACTGCTCAAAATTTAGTTAAATTAATTTTAATTAAGATCAACCAAGAGGAATAATGTAAAATTAAATATGAACGGAAATATTTATATTATTAAGAACTATTATAAAACACCAATAAAAAAAATAATAAAAACATTCCCGTACAGCTTGCGATTATTTAAATATATTCAAAACTTTAGATTAATCGAATTTATTTACCTAACGAAAACATAATTATTTAAAAAACTAGCACCAATAATATAACAAAATATTTCTAATATGAAAAAAAATCAACAATAAAAAACTAGGTGCCAACCCTAAATATTTCGATAGTTTAATGTCTAATCGTTTTGTTTTTTCGAACACAAAAACAAAAACACGTTAAATATTTAATAGAATTTTTAAAAACAGTGTTAATAAACCAACAAAAAAAAAACACCCCATTCGGTTTTTAATCGGAAATGTATTTAAAACAAAATAAAAAATTTTAACGATAAGAAACATAAATGTTAACATTAACGAATAGAAAAGAATTTAAAAACTCAATATAAATAAAGTAACAAATAAAATCCCCCGTTTTCTCCCATTTTGTACTTTTTCAATTTACGTAAAATAAAACACAGAGGTACATTAAAAAAAAATAATTTGAGATTAAAGAACGTAAATAAAAAAATTACACATACATTAAAAAATATAAATAAATAAAAAAAAAAAAACATTGATAAAATGTTTATAATTTAATAAAAAAAAACATATATAATATAGTTAGCTACAATTATTGTTATTAATGAAAGTTAAAAACAATGAAAGTTTGCAACATTTAAAAAAGAATAATATTGAATTAGTTCTAATCCAAAAAAAAATCGTCGTGATGAAAAATTATTAACAAAAACAAAAATTAACATTTATATTTAGGTTTATTTGATGATGAAGAATTGTACAATATTGTTTTGAACCGTCATTTTTCATAATAATGAAATTGTTAAACAAGAAATGGAAAATAAAGCTCAAGTTAGATATTTGTATTGCGTTTTTAATTTAGTAGATACTGAGTTGCAGCATACATTTTCGGCAATGTTCATATTTAAGACGTTTCTAATTAAACTTGCAGCGTTGCATTGAAATGCTCTCTGTTCGCAATGGTTTAATTATGGCTTCATGCTGGGTTTAGATGGCCGAAGTTTTTCTTTTGTCAGGTCTTGTGACAGATTAAAGGTCTTGACGAATGGATGTCGAACGAAACTAAGCGTTTTATTCGACAGCTGTACCAGTTAGTAGAAAATGTTAAACTAAATCGTGTCTTTTCGGAACTGTTACCTGGCCGACTAATAGTGATTTCTATTCTATGAAAAAAATGTTGCCCCGTTTTTACCCTTACATTTTTTCTGGCAGTGTATAGTACTTTTTATGTTTTATTCTATTCTACAGTGACACTACAGCCCAAATCGGATCATTTTTCATTACTTATTGTGGAAGGATTGTTAACCCTTCGGATAAGCCTCCATCTACGAATTTTTTATTTTCGTATATTGACGTGACCAAAATATAGCCAAGCAGGCATTATGCTGGCGCTATACGTCGATAGCGGTTTGAACTTACGACCTTCGCATACCAACACTTTACCCAGTAGAGGCTACACCCTAGCTTTTATGTTCTATTCCAAAAACAAAACTGTGCACACAACTCTCTCTAAGCAATGGTTTGTGTCCTTGGTAGAATAGTGACCCGAACAAGTCATACTTCGAATTTTTTCACAGTGCAACTTCATTGCCCTGCAACATTAAGAACATAACCCAACAGTTTGTCAAATCTGGTCGGAATGAACGAGACAATGAATTAAAAAGTCCTTCCGGATGTACCTCCGGTTTAAAATATCGAGAAGCGTCGACTGAGTCCTTCCATTACTTTCGTGGCTTCTTCCCCTGAGGTCGGTGCCTTGAGCTTGCCCTTGAACACTCGTTTTGGAATTCGTTCCTCGTACACTCGCTCCACGTGGCCAGCCCATTGAAGCTTGCGGAGTTGGATCACGATAAATGCTGGTGGGTATTCAAATAGTTGATACGGCACATGGTTGTATCTAATTCGCCAGTCATCTCTTTCCTTAACTGCTCGGTACACCTTCTGAAGAATTTTTCGCTCAAACGTTGATTAAATTCTCCAACACCCGCGTGAAGGTCCACGTTTCGCATCCATAAAGCAGCACAGGACGAAATATCTTGTAAATGCGTAGTTTACTGTTTCGATGGACCTTCCTTGACTTCATTATGGAGAGGACCGCATAAAATGCTTTGTTAGCTGCCGGGACTCTTCTTTGAATTTCATGTCGTTCATTGCCGTCTTTTATGAGAAGGGCTTCCTGGGATAGGAATTCATCCACCTGGTCGAAGCTGTATTCGCCCATAGTAATATTTTGCTTCTCTGGAACAGTCCTTCGTGTCTGGATCATGTATTCAGTTTTCGCTTCATTGATCCTGAGCACTATTTCACCCGCTGCCGACTCCCACTTCTGGAATACCTCTTTAACACAAAGTATTGATCGGGCCAGAATATCCACGTCGTGTGTGGATTTTACGGGTAGTGAGGTTACTGAAGTTGCCTTATTAACTCGAGCACCAAGTTGAAGAGCATGGGGGCAAGACCATCTCCTTGTTTGAGACCTGACTCCATTGGGAATCTTTGAGTCAACTCGTTTTAGATTGTTTTCCATCGTGGCTTTTATTAACCGAACTAGTTTCGGTGGGACACCTAGTTCAATCATTATTCTGTACAGAGCATTACGGCCGACACTATTGTATGCTTGACAAAAACCGACAAAGTTGGTGCACATTAATATGACATTCCCAGCATTTTGCTAGCACCTGTTTTACTGAGAATAACTGGTCCGTTGTCGATCATCCGGATCTGAAGCCACCTTGATGTTAGCGTATTCACTGAGTCTTCGTTCAATAATTTTCGTTAAAATATCGTAACACGTACACAACAATGAAATTCCTCTGTAATTTTCGCAACGCAGATGGTTACTCTTTTTGTATACAGGACATATAATGACCTTCCGCCAGCCGTCGGGTAATTTTTCAGTTGTCCAGATTTTAACAAATAATTTCGACTGTTGAGCTCTGTTCCACCTTCTTTCAAGAGCTCTGCAAGGATTCCGTCAATTTCAGGCGCCTTGTTCTATCTTAAGTAATGTAGGGCTCTCTCTACTTCATCATAGGTTGGAGCAATGGGCAGTTGAACTCCATCTGGATCTTCCGGAATTATGAAAGGTTAAGTCTGTGATGCGGTCTATTTAACAATGTTCGGAAGTGCTGAATTCATCGTGCATTGATTTCGGTAGCGTCGCTTATGATGTTGCCATCTTCGTCCTTACAGAGGGTAGTTTGCGGTTTGTAACCTTGTTTCATTTTTTTCACGATATTAAATGGTGCGCGCAAGTCATTTTTCTTCAAGTTTTCGTCCACTGATAAAATTTTGCCATTGTTCATTTTCCGTTGTTTTCATCTGCAGATCTTCTTGGCGTCTCGTCTGAGCCGCTGATAGTTGTCCTCTGTAGCTCGTGTTCGTCTTTCGAGAAACAGTCGTGATCGCTTCTTGGCATTCTTCATCGAACCAGTCATTTCGTTTTCTCCGCTCTAAATGTCCTAAAGTGTATTCAGCTGCGCGCTGAATACTATCCGCCATGTTCCGCCACATTAGGTCAATACTTTCCTCAGGCTCAGCCTGAAGTAATGGCTCAATATGTGCTTTGATTGTGGTCATATATTCCACTTTCGTTGTGTCGTCCTTCAGTTTTTGCACATTGAGCTTAGGAGCCCAGCTCCTTTTAGTATGGCCCTTGTGAGCTATGTGACAGCGGTATTTATCTCGAACAAGAAAATGGTTCGAGTCACAGTTCGCGCCAGGTAGAGTTCTAACATCTAGAATGCTTCAGGCAGCCCTCTTTGCGAAGAAAACGTGGTCAATTTGATTGAAGGTGTGGTGATGCCCACGTCATTTTGTTAATGGTTATAGCTTATGACTAAGTTCCTACTGCTGGCGAAGTCAATAATTAAAAAGGATATAAGAAGAAAATTGAAAATGTTCTACAGGGTGTTTGGTACTCCGTACATAACCTTGTAAGGGGTTATTCCTGGATATATTTTGAGCAAAAAATTGTTCTACGGAGATGGTCAATTTTCAATATCCACGGAGATACAGGGTGATCAAGAAAAGTCCTTCGGACCTGTACCCTCACTCACTCAAAACGCTATATCTTGAAAACTAATAATCACAATTCAAAGTGTTATAGCTTGTTTTTTAGGGAATCAAATTACCTTTCATTTGGTGTAATAGTCCGCATTGTAACTGTATCCAATTCTGAGATATTTGCTTCAGAACACAAATTTTTGACAGTTTGATCGTCAAAATTCTAAGATCAATGTAGTTTTTCTCTAAAAAAACCATTATAAAAATGTCATTTTATTGTTGTTTTCTTTTGTGTCATATTATTGCCTACAAAAGATGCACACATACTTATGACTTAGGTTTTCCCCTCCCGGACCCACTCACTGCGCGAGTGGGTCGTACATGGTGATCTAGAGTACAAGTTGAACGTGATGTTCGTATTTTCTTACTTTTCGGGTATTCACATGGTCGCACTTTCGGGTATTCGCATTGTCGCACTTTCCGGGTTATTGTATTGTTCGCGGGACATAGTTCGTTATATCGTTTTTATCGGTCTAAAACACGCAAAATATGGAACATACTTACACGACATTTCATTGAAAATATCATTGGTATCATAGGTAATTATGTGAATGCAGCGTCGCGCTAGCCTGTACACCCGCGTAACCCGCTTATAGAAGCTCGCTTTAACACTAGTCAAATTATAACTGACAACGCAATTTTTTTTTTTTTGCTTTTTTTTTTTTTTTTTTCTCTTTCCTTTTTTTTCTTTTTCTTTCTTTTTCTTTTTTTTTCTTTTTTTTGGTTTTTTTTTTCTTTTTCTTTCTTTTTTTTTCTTTTTCTTTCTTTTTTTTCCTGTTTTTTTTTTTGCCACAATTGTCATTTTTTTCCATAAAAAAATAATAAATATATTATTGTATTTTTGTAGATTATTTTTCTTTTTTTTTTTAAGTTTTGCACCAATACTTTTCTTCAGTGATTTCACTTATTTTTTTTATGATGTTTATTTATTCCCTACCTAATTCCTGTGGGACACTCATCGAGGAATAATTTCTAAATATTTTGTTTTTGTTTATAACCCAAAAGAAAAAGGAAAATATATAAAAAAAATATAAGAACATGTATAAACATTACAGAAATGTGACTTGAACATTAATGGAATAAAAAAATTATAATAAAGAGGCCAAAGACTTATCATTTGTTAATGCTGAAGATGATGTTGCTGTTGGCGACGATTACGTTTTTGTTAACGATGATGTTGTTGTTGACGACGATGACGTGCATCATAATTTGCCGCATAGTACTGTTCCAATATCCTGCTCGGATAATTGATTTGTATGAATTTGCGAAGACGCCGAACCAGATCCCTTCACTTCATAGCAATTTAAGTCCTGTGCGATTTGATCTAATGCAAGAGTAGCATAATTTTCGGGACGTTCCGATGATGCAGATGGCGTTTTTCCACCCGATAGTTGCATGCTTGTCGTTAGTTAGTTTATCACATAATCAATTTTTAACTTTTTGTTTTATACAGAAATCATAAACAAATAGAATTCACTATAAACTGAATTAATTATTTTATAATAAATTAAATTAATTATAACAAATTTATCTTTACTAATATTTAATAATTAATAATTTTTTTTCCTAGTTTCTGCGCACAACAAAAACATCCACGTTAATTTTTCTTCGTACTGGCAATAATTTAAATGGTATTGAAGAACATTCTGTATCGAATCGGTGTCATTTATATGATTCCATAAAATTCGCGAAAACTGTTGTTAGTGCTTTTTTTTTTAATTCGATATTACATTCGAAATTGATACCTTTTTTCTTTTTTTTTCTTTTCAGTCCGAGATGAAAACCGATCTCCGAGCAAGATAATTGTCAAGCAAACAAAAAAAAATTTCATCCTCGTTTTTTTTTTTTTTTACATATTAAAAACTCATAAAAGAAATAGTCCGGGGCTATTCGCACGATAACTTCCTCCCTCGAGACCTGTTCCTCTTCCTCAAGTACCGCTCTCGCCCCGACCACGTTGGGCGACGTGGTCGAAAGTCTCTGCCGACCTTTTGGGCAACTGCAGCGGTCGGGAATTCCGGCCGACACCTAGATGGCGTGGAACCGTCACACATAACGAGGGTATGATTGAAATGTAAGGAGTAGCGACCCTGATAATATTCAAGAAGTTAGAATGGGCTGGTCTTGTGTATAGTTACTCCATGGACACTGGAGGAAGAAAAGCACTAAGCTTCTAAACTTACTACTCCACGAATGGTGAATTGTGGCTGAAAATTTCCTTTTGCTTTATTATTTTCAATAAAAAGAGATTCCAGTTTATTTAAAGCCTTATAGTGTTCATCAGTTGCGTTTTCATTCGGTTGTAAATATAAATTCAAATTTCTCAAGGAATCCGCTATCACTGATTCAGAATTATAATTCTCAATAATGTCATCATCTGTAAGAAAACCTTCTGTACAAATTTCATTGTCCATCTCAATATAATCATCAAGAGTAGCATTGGAAGTTATATTATTCAACGTTATCCATGCTTCGTAATCAGTTTGTATCAAGCTTCTTTCCTGATCAATATTATTTAAGAAAATTGAAGGTATGTTATCCTCTTCATCCCATGTAGAATGCTGACCAAATCCAGCTTTTTTAAAGCAATTCGTAATCGTTTGATTTTTGACGTCAATATCCCATGCTTTTATTATGTGGTTAATGCAATCCAAAAGTGTAATATCATGTTTGTTCTTTGTCTCTAAACGCTTTAATGCTTCTTTTAAGATTCTGCTTCGATAGTGACACTTCAAATTTTGAATTACTCCCTGGTCAAGCGGTTGCAATTTGGAGGTCATATTTGGTGGAAAAAAACCCAATTCAATAGATTTCAATTTTCTTTGTAAGTCTTTTGGATGGGCAGGACAATTATCAATGAAATTGTTTCTCTAATTTGCAAATCCATTCTTCAAAAAGTTTTCCGGTCATCCACGCCATGTAGTTTAATTTATAATCAACGGGTAGCGACTTAACCCCACGAATGCAACGAGGTTTGCTACTTCTGCCAATCAAGAGAATTTTCAATTTTTCTGTTCCATCGATATATGCTGCCAACAATAATGTAACTCGCTGCTTACTATGTTTGCCTCCATGGCATTTATCGCCCTTGAAAGTCAGTGTCTTATCTGGCAAGCATTTGAAGAACAATCCTGTCTCGTCTGCATTGAAAATGTCGCGTTCATTATACTTTTTAAATAGATGGGGCAAAACTCGGTTTTCCATTTATCGCAGTCCTCGTCACGAACATCACTGCTTTCACCGCATGCCTTTTTATGACACCACAATTTGGTTAACCTTTTGTTAGTTAAATATTTGTCCATACCTTTGCTTCCATTTATCAAGCCAACCAGTGCTTGCCTTAAAATCGTTTTCTCCAAACCGCTTCGCAAATTTCAATGCCTTCTCCTTTAGAATTCCTCTTGATATGGGTATGTTTTGGTTTATTGCTTCTTTAAACCAATCGAAAACTGCATTAGTGACATTTTTGAATAGTGGATTTTTAATTCTTCTGCTGCATCCAGCACCAGATTCAACTGATGCGATAATTGTGTCCTTATTTTTTGAAATCGTTGAAACTGTACTCGCCGCAACACCGTATTTAAAAGCTTCTTTAATCCACATTCTATTTCTTGAATTATTTTATACTTTTCGACAATTGACAAACTTTTTAGATCACGTTTCGACGCCATGAAAACCCGATTCTGTGTTAATATACCGTAGTACGTAAACTGAACTCGTGTTCACTTACAAGCGCAACTGAAATGTGCACCAAGCGGCAACCTCATAAAACATTTCTTCCCCAACTATAAAAACCCAGAACAACAAACCACTTACTTTGATGTAATGAGGGATTCCCAAAAAAAAAGAAACAAAAATTTTCTCCGCTATCAGGTCGACCTCTTGCACACTTCAGACCTAAGAATTCGACTACGTAGAAAAATAAAATATTCTTAATTATTTTACCAAATTTAAAATATGAGGTCCTCGAACTGCTCGTGCGTAGTTAGAAACAGCTTAGAAGGACGAACAACGAACAGTGGTCGAAAGGCAGCCGAAAAGGAAATGATTCGTAGAAACAGCATAGAAGGCCGAAAAGCGGCCGAATAGATAGATAGTCAGTCAGTTGGGATTGAGATGCCGTCGTGTGATCGACGGAGCGTCATTTATGCGAGGGTTGAGGCGACATATAACATTTTGTGAGTCAGTCGGAATTGAGAAGCCGATTGTGTCGTGTGACCGACGAAGCGCGATTATTGAGATGGTTGAGACGCTATATTGTGAGTCAGTCGAAGTTGGGATTAAGGCGATATAGTGAATAAGAAAAGTTTAAAAGTGATTATAAAAAGGTATTAAAAAAATTGTAGGGTTATTTTAATTGAAAAGATAACTAATTTTATTTTCACTTGAAATCCAGCAACCAGTGCACTTCAGTTGGTGTCAGAAGTGGATTTCCAGTCAAAATCGCGAGTGATAAATACGAAACGAGCAAATGGTTTAGAAATTTCTAGAACGGTTAAAGAGAGAATTTTCTAGAACAACGATGAAGTGATCGTGTAGTCGCGAGTGTGAAATTCTCGAACGGACAAAAGTAAAATTTTCAAGAAGTTTTACCGCGAAACAAGTGACCGCGAGGAAAGTTCCCAAGCGGGATTCTGTGATTGAAATCAGGTCGCTCTGACTATCGCTAAATAATCGAATTATTCACGCAGATATCTCGTCGTCCTCGGCCACTTCCGAGCTGTGCACAAATAAGTTGCTGATATTGTTTTCCAGTTCTTTCGAAAAGTCCTGGATGAAGTGGATATACGAGTGCTGAACATACGCAAGGACCTTCATCGCAAAGTGGTAAAAATGCCGCAAAGCGTCGACCAGCAAAAAAAATTCATCAAGGCTCTTGTTAATTTAGAGGTAATTGAAACGCGTATGGTACAGTTTGGGCAATAAATTTAAATTGGGTCCTTCCTTGCCGAGAGCAGATTCAACAGGCCGGAATCTCAGTTGCTGACAAATTTCAAATTGTTGACCCGGCATGGGATGCAATCGAAGCACGTGCCACATATTTGGAGGAAACATTCAAGCAGTGAAGAAGGCAAACTTGCCAGCAAAGTAGATTCTACCATAAGAAATTTAGTAGAGAGACCTGGACATGGAGAACATTCCGAACATGAATTCGGACCCATGGCATTCAAACGGGAAGTATTCAGTGTAAAATTTGCGTTTGTATGCCGCAAGGGAAACTTTTTAGAGTGCCCCAAAATTTGTTTTCTTTTATCTCGACTTGTTAATAAAAAAATATATAATCTTAGCTCATTTGTTTTAATCACTTCTTTAAAAACACATGTAATTTCATGTTTTAATCAATCCTCTAAAAACACAGTTGTAATTTCTTTCTCTTTGTTCGCCTCGTTGGTAATGTTCAGCAGATTGTTGTTGATTAACACGTAAAATTGTCGCCAGTTCGAAGTGACAGTCTCTCGAATTTCTCGTTGTACAAATCCGTGATTAGATTCGTACTAGGAAAAAATAATAAAGATATGGAGGAATTTTACGAGCGTATAATTCCGACAAATAAAGATTTGGATGGGCAAATTTTGTATGGAGGAATATTACGAGCATTCTGAATTCCCAAACGAACAGTAAGAATTTGTGTGATTTGTTTCCCCGGCGCGATATTGTGTGGAAAAGTCTTAACGGACGATAAAAGAATTTTGTGTCGCGAAAGGTCAAAAATTCCGTGTTACGTGAAACGCTTGAAGGTGACGGAGTTGAAAAAGGAACTCGGTAAACTAGAGTTACCCATGGCCGGAAACAAAACAGAGGTTGTAAACAGGATGATGAAGGGATTATTGAGGGACACAATGACGTCTTTATGATTCCGCAGAAGGCCGAACAACAAATCCTGCAGCAAAATGTAGCGGAAAGTTCTAGATCTTAAGACCCGATGGCGCAGCTTATGCGGCAAATGTTGGCGAATATGTACGAGCAAAGTCAACAGGCTTAAGAGCAGGCGAGTGAACTAAAAGAAGATCTTAACCAGCAAAACCAACAGGCAAAGGAACTAAATGATGATATGGAGCTAAAGAACGATATAATTGACGTACTATGTAAATGGATCGAAGAACAGTTGGGTGCGAAGCTTCTAGAACAACGAACGGTTCTAGAGCAGATCATCGAAAATACTGGAAAATTCGATAGCATTTCCTGTGAAGTAGAGCGGCTAAAAAGGGACTTCAATGTGGTGAAAATAACTGGCGTTATCAAGTCCGAAAGCGTCATTCATGGCGGTTACCCCCAATCGTTACACGGATCAGGAGCTAGCAACGGCCTTGATATAGGCGTTACGAGGATCTGCGGCTGTAATCTTGCAGATGAGTATAGCCAAAAATCAAACACAGATGAAAGGGATAAACGAATTGACAAAATACCATAAGCACCCTAAGTACAGTGAAGGGGTAGGCGGTGGTAATGTTACATATCGGCCCTAGTTGCTCCCTGAATGTTTTCGTTTTCAGCTGTCTACGATTCTGCACACACACGCATACATATTTAATTACTCATTGACTTTCCGCGATCATCAATTGCTTGTGACCTCGGATTGTTGGCGTGTAGAAACATCATAGAAGGCCGAAAAACGGCCGAATAGATCAAAATAACGGTGTTTTTATTATTCGACTTATTGAATACGCGTGCCCATTTTTTTACTCACTTTGGAGAATTGCGAGTTATGGAAGTTCGAATTATGGAAGTGACATTTTATACAATTTGCTCTCTAAATGCTATTGACACCTGATTTAGTTCGAGTTATAGAAAATTCGAGTTATAGACGTTCGACTTATGGAAGTTTGACTGTAGTTGAAAGAATATTGCCCTAAGAATTTTGAGATCGCGCTTGCCCTTTACTCCTTCCATACAAAAGTATGATTTTGACCAATTTCAAATCAACAAAACATAACAGGAGTACGATTGGGCATAAAGCCCAATCGTGCGATACTCTAGATGAAAGAGAAATTTTTGTATCTTAAGAAATTTTGTAGGGGAAGTGGTAGAGGGGGTGACGACATTGAACTAATTTTTTCACATGACGGTAAGGTTGCTATCAAAATGTTTTATACAAAATTTAGGATTTAAAAATTTAATAGGTACTGAGAAAATTAGTGTATTGGATGTAGTGAAGTAATGCAGTTTGTATGGGAGGTGATAGAAGGAGGGGCGAGTTTTTAATGACTTTTCAGAAATAACTATAAACATCATGCTTTTGACATGTTTTAAATTGCAGTAGCAGTAGCATTTATACTTTTCAAGAAAATCGACTTTTTATAAAGTTGTGAAATTGTGTCATTTTGTATGGGACGGGATAGAAGGGGTAAAGCTAATCGTCTAAATTTTTTTCGGTTTTACTAATAATTCTAATAATAATTCTTTAGTGCACAATTTCAGCTCGATCAATTTTATACGCACTGAGTAAATTGGCTTAGAGCATTTCATGAAAATGTGCAGTTTGTGTGGGAGGTGGTGGAAGGAAGGGGAGGACTCAAATAACTATTGTACAGCAGATTTATATCATCATAAAAGTAATACATTCCAAATTTCAAATAATTAGCAGTTATATTTTGAAATTTTGAAATTACGAAATTGTGTCATTTTTTATGGGAGGGGGTAGAAGGGGTACAGCTAATCGTCTCATTTTTTTTAGTCTTACTAATAATTTTAAATAAATATTTCGTGCACAATTTCAGCTCGATAACTATTATACATGAAGAATTAGAGTCACTGTATGACTGAGCAACTCGGTAACCGAGTAGCTCAGTTATACAGTGACTCTACCCCGAATTATTCGACTTATTGAATACGCGTGCCAAGAAATGCGAGTTATGGAAGTGATATTTTATACACTTTGCTCTCTAAATGCTTTTGACATCTGATTTAGTTCGAGTTATAGAAAATTCGAGTTATAGACGTTCGACTTATGGAAGTTTGACTGTATGTACAAATTTTTATAATCCAATTCGTTTTGAAAAGTCATTGGTTGTGTTCGATTCCAATGCAATTTTAAAATTTCCCGCGCTATTTCGAAGCGCACTCACTTTTAGCCAGCTGGAAAATGAAGTCTCCTTCTAGAAAGGTTTAAATTGTTGTCATGGAAATCAGCCATGATCTGTCAGTTGTGGTTGGTGTAGTGTCAACAGCCGGTTTTTTGGTTTATTTTTCGTAAAAAAAATCGCCAAATTAGAATGATTCATTACAATTACGCCAACTCGGGGGTACGTTAGCTCCCACATATTCAGCAACAGATTGCACCATGGATAAGGAAAGGTAAGTCCCTTTTTCTATTTACGCCGCGATAACTAATTTTCGCACTCTATTATTTACATTTTAGATTTTCACTACTGCTCCTGGAACCCAATGAAATTTACTTCGAAGATTTCTCGGTTGATTTGATGCCAGACCGAGACACAGATACCCGAAAATGCAAAGAAACCAGTTTACCAACAATGGGCCATCTTAAGCTGTGCTCGAAATCACTGGTTTTCGACCCGAAAGACACAAATCTGCCGCTTCTGAAAATACCGTTTAAAGATTGCTTGGAAATCACTACGTGGCCAGAAAAGAAGCCAAAAAATAACCATCTCCTATTAAAGTAAGATTTTCCATAACATCCGGGTAATTTGTGCGATTTCATCACTATAATTTTTTTCTCGTAGATGCTCACAGTACATAACAATGCTCGACGGTAATCAGCTCTCACCCTATGAATTTATTTTGGACAGAAAGGAGTTTCATTTCTTCTTTCATTACGCAAATATCAATGACTATTTTCTCCAATTGTGTCAGCAATTGCATCGTGCATCGAGTCTTCATGCTTCCGAGCAAAATAATATGGTAGATACCGAAACGGCGTAATTTCCACAATTGGTAACAAACTTATTCATTTCATTTCAGATTGCAATAATCGTTTTCTCCCGACACAACCGAATCAAATTCAATCCATTGTGGCAGGATAGTATTTACGAAAGGACTTTATTCGAATGTAAAGTTGATGAAATCAAACCGCTGATTTTAAATCCGGGAAAATTAGTATTAACGGATGCTTTTGTTTATTTTCAACCATATAATAATATACAACCGGTGAGTAAAATGTTGCATATTTCAAATATTTAAAATTCCTAAGGGGCGTTTCGGAGTGCGGGGTTTATAGCAAAGGGAGCAGTGACCGAATTTATATTGCCTTATATGCTTTTGATTTCGGACAGAGGAGGAATAATTTTAGGTTCAATTACGACGTATTTTTAACAACTTTTTGAACCGATTTGATCTGCTTCTGGCTTGTTGTGCGAATGCGCATTATTCATTATGGATAAGATCAGATACAATATAAAAGGTGAGTCATTTGTTCTAGCTGCGATATCGATGATAGCGAATAGAGATAACGATTACACCTTTATTACCAAAGCAAGGACAGAGGTTATCGACGTTACTGTGGTGTTCCTAGCACTGTCTCGTATAGAAATCTAACAGGCAGAAATTATCGGATGAGTGCAAAAGTTCATGCGGAGTTTGAGAGTAAAAGTCACACAGTGATAGGCAAACTATAGTATGATCGAAATTAAAATGCTGTCTCACAATTTATAAGATTTCATTTTATTCACACTAAACAATACGTGCTTCCTCTCAGGAACTCACAAGAACTCTCTCCCTCTGCTAATTTCTAAATTTCCTCTACAGTTCTATAGCTTTAAGTTTCCTCTACAGCTCGACCATCCTGACGTTGCGGTTGCCCCAAGCGCATCCAAGGTTTTGACTGATCGGGATTCATAATCGCTTCGAAAGGCTTCTGAGAATATTTACACTGCGGAATATCTGAATTAATTATGAAACGGTCGTGGGAAGGATTCGTTTGATAAGGAAAGGTCCTCTATAACGTGGGACGAGTTTACTACTATGTCCTATACCGTCAGAACGATTAATTATACCCACTAGGTCGCCTTCTTTATAGGGATAGACAGAATGACGTTTTTCGTTGTATGCAGTTTCATTAGTTTGTTGTGTCTTTTCGTTTTTCGCAATAATATCCTCTCGGATCAATTCGAGGTTACGTTCGTGCTCGGAGAAGCAATCAATCATGTCCTTGATGACGTCAATATTTTGTAATGCTCTTTGGTTAACTCCAAACAAAGCCACACTGGAAGATACCCCTATGCTTCGATTAATCGTGTTGTTGATTGAGTGTTCACAATCGTTCAAAACTAAGTCCCAGGCAAGTCCAGCGTCTACAAGTTTAGCCATCATGGGCCTTAAACCTCGATTGAATCGTTCGACTGCACCGTTTGCCCTCGGGGTAGCAGTAGCATTGAGAACATGAATTACATATGTTAAGCTTCTTGAGAAAGCTTTCGAACGCTGATGACGTAAAACATGATCCTCTGTCGGATATAATTCGCAACGGTCGTCCATTCCAATTGAAATATTGTTGTAAATACTTAATCACTTCATTTGTATTAGTCGTTTTGGTAGGAAATAGTTTAATGTACCTTGTAAACGAATCGACTACTAATAATACATGCATATGTTTTCGTGTAGTAGGATCAAGCGGTCCAAAATGATCCACATGAATTGTATTGAAAGGGGCCACGCCTTTGTCGATATTGTGCAGAAATCCCTGACGCTGGTCGTTCTTCGTGAAGTGTACTATACACCGTAAACAATTAGAAATATATTTCTTTATATATTCCATCATTCCAGGGAAATAATAGGTTCTCCCAATACCATCATGCGTTTTAGAAATACCCTGGTGTCCAAGTTCATCATGATATTTTCGTAAAATTACGTCAATGCATTGCGGGGAACAACAAATTGAAGTCTTCGTTTATGCTTTCGATAGAGCAATCCATTATTTCGTAATTGTGATCATCCCGTTTATTCAGATCTTTTAATAATCGTTGCAAATTTTCGTCTTTTGCTTGCTCAGTCATAAGCGTACATGTAAGATGATCACTGTCAATTAACATACATTCGTGGGCGTCGTAAATTCTGGATAATGAATCCACGTGTACCATTTTATCACTCTTCCTATGTGTGATATCGTAGTTATAATTTTGTAAGAACAGAATCCAACGAGCTATTCGCATATTAACATCTTGCTTGCGGAAAGTTTGCGCTAACGCTTTGCAGTCTGTTACTATAATAAAGTTTAACCCATATAAGTATGAATGGAATCTTCGTACCGAATATACCATCGCAAGGGTCTCTAGTTCAAATGAATGGTATTTTGCTTCGGTCGCAGTGGTACGTTTAGAAAAGTACATTACGGGGTGCATAATACAATCGGGTTGTCGTTGTAAAAGCGTTGCACCGTACCCATGGGATGATGCATCCGTATGAAGCTCGGTATAATAGTTAGGGTTAAATAATTTGAGAACTGGCGGACTACACAATTTCTCTTTTAAGGCGTTAATAGAGTTAATAACATCGTTATCTATGATAAATGGGTTATTTGGATTTTCCAGTTTATGTAAAGGTTCCGAAATAATGTGGAATTTTTTTATAAACCGACGATAAAAACCACAAAGCCCTAAAAAACCTTTTACCTCGTGTACATTTCGTGGCACTTGAATCTCTTTTATAGCTCGTACGTGATCGTCTTTCGGTTGTATTCCGTTGGCACTAATACCATAACCCAAGTAACTGATTTGCCCTTGATAAAATTTACTCTTAGAGAAATTTATAGTCAAAAGGTTATCGTTAATCGTTTTTAAAATATCCCAAAGTACCTCGTGGTGTTTCTCGATAGTATCCGTAGCAATGAGGATATCATATCAGCTTACTAATCCTTCGTTGATAAACCTCATAAATATCTTCTGAACGTAACGCGAAAAGACTGATGGTCCATTCTTCAAACCAAAGGGAAGAAATTTATACTCGTATTGTCCTTGATCCGTAACAAAGGACGTATACTTAATACTTTCTTTGTCAATTTTCACATGATAGAAAGCATCTTTCAAATCAATTAAAGAAAACACCGTCTTTCCCGCTAATCGTTCCAATAAACTTTCAATTACTGGCAATGGGTGAGGATCTCTTTCCGTTATCCTATTCAGAGGTCGGTAATCTATACACATCCTATGTTTTCCATCTTTCTTATTGACAAGAAGGACCCGGCTACAGTATGGTGACTCACTTTCTTGAATAATATCTTGTTCGAGAAGTTTATTTACCATGTCAGCTATTATTTGTTTCTCCAAAGCGGATGTTTTGCGCGGATTACAATACATAGGGCGATCGTTTGTCACACGTATGGACATCGTATACTCTACTAAAGGTTTAAATGGTTTCGGTAAATTTGTATAATTTTTATAAATATTCCGAAATGTTGATTCTATCGTTGGGTCTTTCAATCGTAATTCGCTATCCGAGATATCATCAAAAGGATATGGATCGGAATTATTGTCGGAAATATCAATGGAAAAGATTTCGGGAGAGGAGACCGTATTCTCACAATTACCTGATAAAGGATCGATGTCGTTACATCCGTTTTCAGATTTAATGATAGGCATTTTGCCCGTGTCTTTGATAATTACTCCAAATTTGTTTTCGGTTAGAAAGTTTCTTCCTAGGATGCACGGTGGGCCAATCGCATCGTCGTTTACTATAAGAAACTTAGAACGGTATTTAGTATTTTCAATATTAACGTTTACATAGCAAGAACCTAAGATAAGGAGATCCGATCCATTTACGCCAGTATATTTTATCGTATTGTATTCAGGACTTGTAGCCGATTTGATAGAAGATAATTTTAACAAATTTATAATACTACCGGTATCGATTAAAATGTTGGCGCAAATAGAACAATCATTATTAAAGTCAAGTTTATAATTCAATAAATGATTTTCGTTGATGTTACAATACTTAGCAATCGATTCATGTTTTAACTGCTCTTCGACGTCAACTGTATTTCCAACGTATTGCACTTTAGTCGCTGTACAATTTTCTTTCGTGTGTCCGGATCGATGACAAGCTTCGCATCTCGCACGCCGTTGAGGATTCGGACAGTTAATTGAAATATGCCCCATTTGCTCGCAGTTGAAACACTTAATACCTCGTTTCACTCTGGGTGTGTTGGTCTCTGAAGTTTTCGCTGCACCTCGCTCGTTGCTTTCAATTTTACAAGTCGAATCGTTCGTGATGATGGCTCTCATATTCTTGCCTCGATTTTCGTCTTCAAATTTACTCGGGGAGTTTTCAATGAAACGTTGGATTGCTAAATGAAATTCGTCCGTATCTGCAAAATCCGTACTGGCAATCGCATTCTGTAACGCCGGATATATATGTAATTCCTCTCCGAATGTATTTGATTATAGTCTGCTCGTCGAGATGATGCTTTCGACCTAGCGACAAAAGTCTGTGAAAAAATACTAAAGGTGGCTCATTCGTTGTGCGCATCGCTGTAGCCATCTCTAGATGTTTTTCTGCTTCGGTTTTCGTGTCCGGGAATTGAGTCAGCAACTTCTTCGAAAATTCCTCAAAAGTCACGAACACGTCCTCAATTCCGTCTTTCCACGTTTGAGCTGCTCCTCGCAGATTCGTTTGAGCTGCTATCAAAGTTGACGTGTCATCCCATTCATAATTTGTAGCCAATCGTTGAATTTTAGATACAAATTGCACACTAGTGACTGACTTTGCGTCGTGCAGATCAAACTTAGGAATCAGTTCTACAATTTCACGTATGCATGTATGTATGTATATTTATTGCGTATGTTTTCAACTTAAATTTAATTAATGATTTCGTTTTCAGAGCTTAGACTAAACATTGTCTCTACAACTTTGTTTCACGTATTTTATATTGTCTTTGTTGTGTCACATATCGTGCCGTGGCTGCCGTTGACACTTCATCGTGTTCGTGTGTACATCGTGCAGATCTCGGTTGATGCCTGTTTCGTTGCACATTAGCGAAATGTCTGTCGTTCCACTCGTCACTGATCATTGATGTTTCGTTCCTTTCTCGCTCTCGATTATTTCGCGTTTCGTCTAGTTGCGTCGTAAGTATGGGAAAGATATCGCAGTTACAGTTTTCCAATACACACACAGACGACTGTTTTGGTTTCGTTTGTTGGTCTGCGTTAGCATCCATTACGTTGGTTGAATGCGCCGTTGCAGATGTGTTAGCGTTTAGTACTGATGACGGACCGGGTGAATTTGGAACACTACGCAAACGTTTAATGGCGGCCATGAGCGTTGATACTTGCGTGGACAATTCCGAAACTTGTTTCCGCAAGTCATTCATGCCATCATTTTCGTCGTCACTCACGTCAATGTCAGACATTTCCACCTCTTCACCATCTACACACTCCGTGAGACGTTCAATTAATTCTTGATTTCGACCACCGCTTTTAAGTCCATGTTTCGCTAAAAGTTTTTGCAGTTCAGAACGTTTTAACTCCGTGATTTTTCGATTCGGCATTACGAGTTACTGATATCCCACTTCTATAGTATGATCGAAATTAAAATGCTGTCTCACAATTTATAAAATTTTATTTTATTCACATTAAACAATACGTGCTTCCTCTCGGGAACTCACAAGAACTCTCTCCCTCTGCTAATTTCTAAATTTTCTCTACAGTTCTACAGCTTTAAGTTTCCTCTACAAAACAAAGTTCTTTATTCAATCAGTGATATGTTCTCTATCGTTTTCTATAATCTGTTTCCAACGTTCTGGTAGCATACGGATGTCCCGATCGTAAAAACTGCGCGGTTTAGATTCGAAAAACGACCCTTCAACCCCCTTACTCTTCCATATTACCCCTAACCTGCATGAATAATAATAATAAAGTTGTGCCCAACTTGTTGGTAGATATTTATTTATTTTATGGTTTTATGCTTTAGACTTATACGATTCTATTATTTTTCAGTACCCTGTAATCAAAATCAAATTGTCGTCTATAATAAATATGATAAAAAGGCGATTTTTACTCCGTCATACGGTAAATAAACATCTTTTCCCATTAAACATAATTTATTTTTTACATTCCAATCTCTTGTGATTATTTCAAGGGACTGGAAATTAAATGGCAAGAAAATTCTCAAATTTACATTTCATTTCGTAATATCGAAGAGCGTAATAGTTTCTGCGATTTAGTAGCTAAACAGCCTTCGTTTAATATTTCTGAAGAAGAACCCGAGAGTATGACGCTAAAGTGGCAGAACCGTTTAATTTCAAACTATGAATATTTATTGTATTTGAATAGGTAAGTAAAGGCAGAAAATATTCATCGAAATCCTGATTGGATTCTGTTTTTATGTATAGTTTAGCAGATCGAACTGTAGAAGATTTAACTCAATATCCGGTATTTCCTTGGGTCATTACGGACTATACTTCTGACGAATTGGATTTGAACGATGAACGAATTTACCGTGATCTGACGCGGCCTATAGGTGCCTTAAATCCTGAAAGGTTGGAGCGATTAAGAGAACGTTGCAACGAAATGAGCGAACCCAAGTAAATAACGGATAGAAAAGTTTACAAAATGTTGGCCGAACTAATGATTTGAATTCTCAGATTTTTGTATGGATCTCACTATTCAGCGCCGGGCTTTGTATTATTTTATTTAGTAAGTGAATGAAACTTAAACATTCTGGAACTGGTAATATGGCATAATTTCAATTAGGTTCGGAAATATCCTCATCTAATGCTTTGTCTTCAAAACGGGCGATTCGATCATCCCGACAGAATGTTTAATAAATTATCGGATACATTTCATAATTGTCTCAATAACATGTCCGATTTCAAAGTAATACTCAATTCATTTATTGAAAATATCTCAGTTTAAATAGGTTTTGTCTATATCAGGAATTAGTTCCAGAATTTTATAATAAATCACAAAATGGTGATTTCTTATTGAATTTACACAAAATTAATTTCGGTAATCGTTCTGATGGTACACCAGTTAATCACGTTTCTTTACCACCGTGGGCGAAAAATTCGCACGAGCGGTTTGTTCAGATTTTAAGGTAGTGCAAATGAAATTATTTTGTGAATGTTATGTATTAATAATTTCCAATTCTAGTGATGCACTAGAATCAGACTACGTCTCTAAGAACTTAAACCATTGGATTGATCTTATATTTGGATATAAACAGAGCGGTGAAGAAGCAAAACGTGCCGATAATTGTAGGAATTATGTTAAAAACTATTGATATTAATTTTATAAATACACATTTCTAGTATATTACCACCTGTGTTACGAAGGATCTGTAGATTTAGATACAGTAAAAGATGCAAACGCGCGACATGCACTAGAAATACAAATCTCCGAGTTTGGACAAATTCCCAAGCAATTATTTAATAAACCGCATGTATCACGTCATACTGCTGGATCGTGTCAAGCAGAGAGTCCGAAACGTAATAGTTTGGGATTGAATATGCGATTCGAACTGGAATTAAAGTGTTCTTATCCAGCACATAAAGAGCCAATTACCTCGATATTAGCAGATGCAGATTGTATCATTTCAACAGGCCGAGATGGTGTACTTAAGCTCTATAATATTGTACAGCAGAAACAAATTAGGTAATTGTAAACCATACGAATAGCAGTGATTCATTTAATTTTCCATACACAGAAATGTATCGTTAGGAAGTGTTCCACTAAGTGCTTGCATCAAAATTCCAAATTCCAATGTACTTGTAATCGGTTCGTGGGATGATAGCATGTAAAATGTTCTTCTGTTGTTGTTAATATCCGGAATACTCACCTGTACTTTCGTTTCTCAGAATATTATATAATTGTGATTATGGAAGAATTTCTGATGTTATTCCGGCGCATGACGATGCTGTCTCTAGCTTAAGTTTGATTGAAGAACTTGGTATTCTCATATCGGGTAGTTGGGATTGTACAGTCAAGTAGAACTTAATTTTTTTTTTTTGCATTTTTCTAAATATTAATAACAATTTTTGTCATAGAGTCTGGAGAGGATTTACAAATATCGATTATAGAACATTTCGATTGTCCGAATCGATGATCGATTATTTTGCATTTGAAGAGAAAATTGTCCAATTGGAAAGCATGAATCGTGGTTATGATTTACAAATAGTGGCTGGAACAGAAACTGGTGAAGTTTATTTATGGGAGCTATCTGTTAAAAACATAATGTCATCGAAATCGAGCAATAATTCTGCTACAGAACCGAAAGTTCTAGTGAAGCACACAGCTGAAATTGCAAGTATAGCATTTAATGCGACTGGAACAAAATTGGCATCGTGTAGTACAGATGGAATTTTATACGTTACTGATGTTATGACCGGCATGAATCTCTTTCATAAGACATTAGAAAAAACACCAACTTCGTTGAGCTGGTGCAACGAAAGCGAATTTCTATTGATTGGCGATAATTGTGGCGGATTATCGATCTGGGATTTGATTGAAGGCAACTTAAAATGCAATGTAAATGTTTTAAATGGTAAATTTAATTAAAAATGTTATAAAGTTTTCAATTAAATTAATGTAATTGAATTATAGGTCCAATAAGCTGCGTCAAATATGATGGCATGAAACGATTTATAATTACGGCCGGTCAAGAAGATAATGAGTTTAGGATAAAATGTTGGATACTCAATTAGATAGTAAGAAACAGAGATATTGAATTATTTTTAATATACATTTATTTGACTATTATATTTTCGTATAGAAAGTTGTTGTGACAATATGAAAAAAAATTAATGTATACCTACATTTATGTATCTAGTGAAGTTTCTTTAAATATACAAACCAGATATTTAATGTTTATTTTGTGATTTTGATTCATGGCTATCTAAGACTTTTCAGTATGGCTATGGTCCCGAAAACGGGTAATTTTCTTTCCGAGTCCTATGGATTATCGGACAGCCACAGACTTCCGATAAAGCGAGACAGACCAAAAGATTCGCCTAACAGCACGCATGTATACAAAGCCGTAGCTACTGCATTGATTGTAAAGAAACTAAAAACATAATTTAAGCTATACTAGCGAAATAAGAGAAAAATATAACATTTCGACATAAAAGTAGCAGGGAAAATGGGGAGCATTTCAAAAATTTTTACACTTTCCAAAATTCCAAACCGTTATAAGTATTGTTGCATGTCAGTCCTAGTCGTACATCAGAATGGCGATCAAGTGGCGAACGATTGGCGAAAGTGTGACAAACGACTGGCGAATGAGTGGCAAACGGGTGGCGAAAGACTGGCTATCGAGTGGCGATTGAGTGTATGGTGAAAAGCGACCGACAAGAATCCTATGAAAATGCGAACATTAGTCACGGAACGAAGAGTCTAAATTTGGAAACGAAAGAATGCAGATTGGGTGATCGCGTGGAAAGTCGCGATCAGAGATAGAAAAGCGACAGTTGGCGATCGAAAGAACTCTCTAATGTTTGTAAGAGTTAATAAAAACTTGAATTAATTATCAGTTTGATCTTAACTTGAAATCCAGCGACCACTTGCACATTTCAGTATTATAAATTGCAATTTTGTTAGCTACAGTGGTGGCGACGAATTTAGCATACTCGGTATCTGTAACTTTCAAAGGCAAATATTTTCTACTATTTTATGCTTTTCAGTCGACTTTTGTTTCTTGAGTGTTGCTATGATAGGTTGATCATGTCCCTTTAATTTATTCTGGTTCCTTTGTTCCCTTTCTTTTCTATTCTCACTTAATTGCAAGTAGTACGTGATCAAGCTGGCCACGAATTTCGCACATCTTTGAAATCTTACTGAACTTCAGGCTTTTGTTTGTGTTAAATCAAATTAATTGGTAAGATTTGCGTTTTTTAATTTCATTTATGATTGTTGCTTAAAAAATGTGTGTTTAGAAATGGCGAAAGGTACATGGTGCACAGAGACTCAGCGACAGGTAGTTCAGCAAATAAAGAGCAGTGAAAGTACCGTTACGCAAATTGCTAGTACATTAAGATGTTCCAGAAAGATGGTATACAATGCATTGAGCCATATGCGACAATATTAAACAGCGACCTAGCACAAGAAACAACAATTAAAGAGGACCGTCTGATTTATAGAGCCTCAATCAAGAATCCTTTTAATAGCTCGACCATTATAAAAAAAGATATTTCGTCGGAATTTGGCATTGACGTATCCTCACAATAAGACGACGACTCAATCAGAAACAATTCCGTGGATGCATTGCACAGAACAAGCCACTTGTATCAAAAAAAAAAAAATTTAAATCTCGAATTGTGTTTGCCCGTGAGCACTTGCAACAACCTTTGATTTTTTGGAAAAATGTGCTTTGGAGTGACGAATCGAAGTTTTGTCGGTTCGGATCCGACGGTAAGCGGTACGTATGGCGTTCTCCAAACATGCAGCACCATCCAAAGTATACTTATAAGACTGTTAAGTACGGTGGTGGGAGTGTGATGGTGTGGGCTGCGTTTTCTTGGTACGGCGTTGAACCTATACATAAAATTGACACAAGAATGGACCAGCATGTTTACAAAAACATTATTGTAAACACAATGATGCCATTTGCTGATGATAACATGCCCCTTAAATGGCGTTTTATGCATGACAACGATCCAAAACACACTTCGTGCACAGTGAAGAGTTGCTTGGAAGAGAACCGAATTGATGTTCTAAAGTGGCCAGCCCAATCACCGGATATCAATCCCATTGAGAATTTGTGGAATGATGTCGTGGAGCATATTCACGCAGTCAAAACAAAAAATATGGCATATTTTTTGATCGAAATTAAAAAAGCTTGGTATGCAAATTCCGAGAGAACGTTGTGTGACCCTGGTAGAAAGCCTACCGAGAAGATGCGCTGCTGTCATTAAAAATAAAGGATATCCAACAAAATACTAAATTCATACGTAGAAATTTGTTCTTTGTTATTTTGTTTTTCGTTTATAATAAACAGTTTTCCATTTTGTGCTAAATTTGTGTCCAGCTTGTTTTCATCTTATTCACAATTAAACTGAAATAGAAAAGAATGAGAAGAAAATAACCAAATGAAAAAAACGGGACATCATCATCACATCGTGGGCAAAACTCAAGAAAAACAATTGGACCGAAAAGCATAAAACAGTAGAAAATAGTTGCACTTGAAAGTTACAGATACCGAGTGTGCTAAGTTCGTGGCTACCACTGTATATGATCTATAATTTTGTTAAAAATTTTAAGTTGGAAGTTCAATGGGAGGTACGCTGTTGGATCCCAAATTAAATCCGGATTTATAATTCCAATATAAAGATCTACTTGTTTAATAGAATAACACACAATAAATTTGAAGTCTTTTCTTCACAAAAAGAATCATAAAACAAGACTTTTAAATTTAACCTCAACAGCCGCTGTTAGCAAAAATGTCGAAAATTTTGAGAGCTTTGGTAAGAGATACATTGTTCAAAGTGACTCTCTTTGCATAAATAACTCTCCCACTACAAGTATTGGTATCCTTTAAAGGCAATAATAGTGTCTATACACCACCTGAACGGTCCAACAATATGAACTTTTTGCATTTAGTAATTACGAAAATTTAAACAAATGAAAATGAAATCAATCAATTTGTATCCCCTTTTGGGACTCCACTGGCTATAAAATTTAATTTATTTTTGTTTTTTTTTCTCATATACCTACATACCCAAATGTCAAGTCTCAACTTTCTATCTGCATTCGTAGTGTAATTTTTAGCAGTACTCCTCCAGCCGCTTCCCACTTTTACCTGATTCCCCAAAATTTAGGTAATAGGACTCAGTTACCCAATCTACAATCAACCCAAAAATTAATTTCCCATCTTTCAGGATCTAAGACAGCGAGCATCTTCCAACCCCCCCTCCCTGACTTCAACTTACTACACCATAAAAATATATACACACAAACACGTTAGAGCTTTAATGACAAATGTTTATAAAACATTTCCTTTTTAGTATCGTGCTGTATCAGTATGTAGGTATATAAATTCATCTTAGTAATAAAGTCTGAATGATACTTCTTCTAAGATGCCTAGGAAGATGCGTAGTTATCTCATGACGTAGGGCAGGAGAGTAGTAACTACTTCATGACATTTTAAGAACGCATAGATTAAAACTATAATATTTTAGCACTGATTAACCTTTTCATACTCTAGATGAAATCTGAGAGTATATTGTGTTTGCCTTACCGTTTGTAATGCTAAGAAATAATGCTCGCACAGAACCGCCAAGGGTACAGAAATATTTATTGTCGCTCAAAAACCTCAATTCAGAGTGACGGCCTGTCTACAGCATAACTCTCGAAAACTTTAACCCATCGTGTTGAAATTTATTAAATATCAAAAGCAAAAAAGTGACTTTAAGTTCGTGAACGGGCTACATCCCCCACTTCTTCAACCCCTCCATACAAATTTCATGAAATATAAAGAAATTACCACCTCCCATACAAATTTTTGTATTGGAAATTCAAGGAAAGTATCTCTCCTTCGAGAGCTATTGACTTTAAAATTTTAACAAAGCAGTGTGATTAGGATGTTGATAAGCAGCATTCAAAATCATCCAAAACCTCCCATACAAATGCCATAAATTCAGGCAAAAATTGTTATGAAAGCTACAAACTTCAACATCCCTCTACTTCCTCCCCCCCCTCCCCCCATACAAATTTCATGAAATTTCGATATTTTAAGAAATTGCTTTTTCTTCACAACTGTTTAAGGTATCGATTTGGGTCAAAGTATAACAATGTATATATCACAAAATATTGATCCGATCCTCTCACTCCTTCTACCACCTCCCATACAAATGCATAATTTTGGTAAATGCATTATTTTGATTTCCATTAAAACTAGAAAATGCACAAATTTAAAATTTTTCCAGAATTTGTTTTTTAATAATTGCAATAAACGCTAGAAGAAATTATGAACTTCGCTGCACTCCTTCTACCCCCTCCCATACAAGTATATGTATTATTAATTCAAGATAGGAATTTCTCCTTCGAACTTATGAGACCTATCGACTTTGAAATTGGAACAAATCATGGTGATAAAGATGTTGATGAACAGTTTCAAAATTATGTAAAACCCTCATATTTTTCTACCACCTCCCATACATTTGCCCCAATTTCAGGGAAACTATGTCCGATTTCTTTGAAAATAATAAAACCTACGAATTTTAAATTCAGCGCGAAATATTTTGCATGTCACGTTCGGTATTATTTGCAAAAACTACAAACTTACCCCCTCTGCTTCTACCACCTCCCATACAAAAGTCATTACTATTCGGAAGATTTTGAGATGACACATTTTCCTCTACATTAAACTCTTTTCCATTTCATCTAGAGTATCATATAATTGGGCTTTACTTTATATAATTGTATTAATTTGTTCTCTATCAGAATTTCTTCTAATTTTTTATAAGTTCATTTTACTAACAATCATCGTTAAAATGTTTTAAATCCCTAAATAAACCTACATAAACAAGTAACAAAAATGTTACAAAAACAAAAAAAAAACCGCAGTTTTCGCGCGAAAAGTCATTGGGTCGATCTGACCCAGCTTTCCAATTGGTGTGATCTTTTTCGTGTACCCACTGCCAGGTTAAATATCAAACAACCCTTTCAAATAGGTTCACTCTATTGCATTTATATTCGAATTTATTTTATGTGTTGAACTGCTTTTCGCTCCTGATTTACCGCGTAGATTGATAAATTGATTTTTTTTTTCATTTTGTTTAATTCCCAACTCGGCAATTTAGCAGGCTGATTTTCTCAAATTTAGCAGATGGTGATACGAAATTTCTATTTTTTGAACCGCGCTTTGACGTCCGATCGTCTCTCGTTATTAAAGCCCGTGTTACATTGAACGTGAGAATACGATTCGAGCCTCGTGTGACACTCGCATGAGGGTAGCATCGCATACTTCATCGCAAGCAGATGTACGTTAAGAACAGTAAGTTACGCATGCATTCATAGCGCATAATCCAGTTTTTAAATCACTTTTTTTTTCAATGGCGCTATAGCCCAAATCGGACCTTGGACTCCTGGCCTTCACGATCCTTAACATTTTCATTATTTATTGCGGAAGGGTTGTTAGCCCTTCGGACAACCCTCTATCTACGAATTTGTTTATTTTCGTAGATTGAGGTAACCAAGGTATACCTAAGCTACCTAGGGTGTAGCCTAGTAGGTAGCGTGTTGGTCTTATAATGCGAAGGTCGGGAGTTCAAATCCCGGTCGGTGCAATATATAATTCCAGCAGTTTGCCTGCTTGGATATACCTTGGTCACCTCATTCTACGAAAATGAAAAAATTCGTAGAAAGAGGGTTGTACGAAGGGCTAACAACCCTTCCATAATAAGTAATGAAAAAATGTTAAGGAACCTGAATATCAGGAGGCCGTGGTCCGATTTGGGCTGTAGCGCCATAGTAGAAGTAGAAGGTATACCTAAGCAAGCAGTGTGCTGGAAATATGCGTCGACCGGGATTTGAACTCAAGGCCTTCGCATTGCAGACTACCACGCTACCCATTAGGCTACACCCTAGCTCCAAAACGTTTCTTTATGAGTATAAATATTTTTATAAAATAGTCTTAATGGTATTTTCGAATTACCGGGAATACCAATCCTTTTGTAATTTATCGATTTTGAAATTTTAGTACCTCTCTTTAAGACTTCCTTTTTCGTTCATGGTATCTTTTATGAAGTTAAAGTATTCTGACTGACATTTGAACCTATTAATACGCGGACGATTAAACACACTAAACACGTTTGCTTAACATCGTTATTGATTTCGTTGACCTAGTACGTGTATCAACACAATTTTGGCATGTCCGATTTATTAACTATTCCTCTTCTAAGTAGGAAATACCTTTAAATACTAACGTAAATCTTTACAATTTTTTATAAATTTATCTGGTTTAATAAATTTTTCTTCAAAAATAAAACGACAATATGAAGGAAATAACTTCTATTAAATCGAAATTTTCTTCAACAAAAATCCCTCAAATTGATAAAAGCAAATCTCTTTATCATTCCAAACATTAAAAAATTCCACAATCTGGTATCACTGATCCCACTACCCTAACACTAATAATGAACGACTGCCTGCCCTTTCCCTGCCACAACCTACTCGACGACATTTTTAGTTTGAAAGAAACTAGAGATACTCGATAGACACTAACACTTTTCTCCTAATAGAGTTTGGGCAATGCTATAATACCAACAGTTCAGCGTGAGTTTAGAAGTACAAGCAGACAACATAAGAAATGTGTAAACAGGCAAATTTGAGTTTGACGGTTCTCAAATTTACGGACACGAGCACTAACATGCGTTAAACTACAAGTTTTTGAATAGAATACTCATTACAATCGAAAATGAATATGAATTTCATAAATAACTATTGATTATGATTGTGTTTACTTCATAAAAGAAAAAGAATTGAGAAAATTCAAATTTTGGACCAAATTTCCCGCGCAATCGCTGTACATGCATTGTCCAAACTCTATTAGGACAGAAGTGTTGGTGTGTATCAAGTATCTCTAAAAGAAACGAAACAAAAAAACACATAATTTTCTCAATGGGCTTCGCTGTAGGTTAGAGTAAGAGTATTCCTTCTCGTTCTTGCTTTCGAATGGTGGTGGTACGGCGTCGTGCACAAGTGTAGGTTTCCCTCCTGTGATGGAACGAAAAAAGTAACTAAATGTTACTTCTTGTTTGTGGAACGAATACTCGAGTAACGAAACGTTTTGACAGCTCAGTTACTTTTTCGGGAGCTCGTATCGTTACTTAAGTAACGAATATAAATCTGCGTCGGTACTCGTTACTTCGGATTCCGGTCGGTAACGAATACTCGTGTAACGAATAGTTACTTTTTTGACATCACTAGTACCTGTTATGAAAAGGATTTGACAAGTCGTGCGAGTCTAGCTCTCGCACTCAATGCACCCCGGGCTTTACTTTTCACAGCCATTTGACCGCATTTGTTCGTCAAACTTCTTGAATTCCATTAAACAAAACAAAAAACAATTGCATAAATCAATTCAATTATGTGATGATATAATACTAAGCAATAATATTAATGCTATCTATTAAAAATTAAGTCATCACGATATCTCATTTATCAACTCATTATAATAACAACTAATTGCACTACTTCTACTCTTAAGATCCGAAAGTATAATTTTTACTTTCGAAAATTCTTTCCTCATTTACACCACCTGACAAGTGAAATGCTGAAAATGTTCAATACAAACTACCTTTGTACGGAAATGACGAATATAATTTGAATTTTTCCACCAATTATAGCTGCTTTAAATTGCTCACTTTTTATCTATCTAAACCGGTACCGGCGCGAAAAGCATCTAATATTGAAGAGATAGCGGTGTTTTTTTTTATGTTTTTCCAAAATTGTTTCATAAAACTAAGTCACGGTCTACTAGTGGACCAAGAAACTCGTCCATTCATCTGGCGAGATTTTGCGGTAGGTTTAAGAATATGCTTTCTCCTAATAAGGTTTAGTATGGCTTTTTAGTAGTCAACAGAAATCGGTTGAAATCGAACCTTTGAGAAAATACGTCTAAGTTAAAAGTGCATTAGTTAAATTTCATTAATTAGTTCAGTACGTATTTTTCTCGCGTTTCAGTTCAAAATGTAAAAAAAAATATATAATTTAATATTAACGTGTATATAGTAAATTCAATGCATCGTCTATGGAAATTAGTGAAAAAGTTGAACTCTTTTTATTACAAGTGATATAAACCAATTCTATGTGAAGTAATAATGTTTATTCTATATGCTAATATATTAGTCAGCGACGATATATTTACCAATCAGTTATTTACACGAACAATCGAAGATAAAGATATCATAAAGATATTCCATGTGATACAGTAATCTGCCTACACTGAAGGCATTGAAGTTGGTAATTTAATTCAAAAAAAAATTTATAATCCAAATTACGAAGAGAAATAAACAGGTTGATACATTTACATTTAGCAGTATTGGCAATAATATATTGCAAAAAATCATACAAGAAAAAGAGTCCATGACCGCAGGCATTATCATAACATAAAACATAACCCAGGGTGCTTCGGTATCATCTCCTCTAAAACTACTACTTAAACAGAAATCTTAAGAGAGTTGCAGGAAAGACTTTACTTAATTATTCTAATAATAAAATATTATGATTGACTGGGAAAAAAAATATGTTAATCTGTTTTTTTTTTCGTTTTACATTGTGACTATAAAGTAACGGGAATTTGTAATTCAAATTACCCTGGAAAATGATATTTCAAAATTTTTGGTAAGCCGGTACGACTGTCCTTAATTATTATTTCCAAAAATTAGTGCGGTCTGTTAATCAGTTTGTTTATAGCAGCTGGTTGAATCGGTACACCTCAGTAGTCCACCGCGATTTTTACAAGGATAAAAATATGGAAGAAAGAGTTTGTCTCAAATTTGGTTTTTTCAACCAAATTTCGTGTGCAGAATCATTGCGAATATTGGAAAAGACTTACAGTGATTCAGTAATAACACGAGTCTACGAGTCGTACAATGTCTTTAAGGACAGTCGAAAGATCGTTGAAGACATGCCTCGATCTGGACGACTTTCGACCTCTTAAACTGACTAAAACATTCAAAAAGCGAAGGAAATGGTGCTTGAAAATCGTCATACCAGTATTAGGGAGATAGCAGGAGAGCTTGATGTCTCTCGCGAGTCCGTTCGTTCGATTTTGGTGGCAACTTTGGCCATGAAATGCGTCCTTGTTCGACTCGTTCCGATAAAACTGAATTTTTTTTCAAAAAAAAAAATTACCATGAACAGGTCTCTTTGGACATGCTCCCACATTCATGGAGCGCATCATAACTAGTGATGAGACATGGGTCTATGAGTTCGACATGCAAACCAGTCAAAAATCATCGGGCTAAAGGAAAAAAAATGAGCCGAAACCGAAAAAACCACGCCAAGGCCGCTCAAAAATCAAGACGATGCTCATTGCTTTTTTCGATATTCGAGGTTTGATCCATCATGAATTTGTTTCGAAGGGACAGATGTTCAATAAGGAGTACTATTTTACTGTATTGAAGCATTTGCGTGAGTAAATCCGTAAAAAAACGGCCGGAATTATGGAAGGAGAACTCATGCATTTTGCACGATGATAATGCGCTATCGCATAGAGCCTCAATTGTGACCGAATTTAAGACCAAAAAAGTAACAAATTCCATCTATCCGTATTCCTCAGATTTGGCGCCGTGTAACTTTTCCCTATTCCCGAAACTGAAATTATCGCACCGTGGAACCCGTTTTCAGTCGATCGATGACATAAAACAAAATTCGCCGTAGGAGCTGAAGGCCATACCAAAAAGTGCTTATGAAAAGAGTTTCGAGGACTGGAGAAAACGCTGGCATATGTATGTTACATCTAATGGGGATTACTTTGAAGGCGAGAAAATAAATATTGTTAATTAATTGAATATTTAGCGTTTGATTTACGATTTCCCGGTACTTTTTGATCAGAATGTATAACAGAAAAATGCGAAAAAAACGTCTTCACGCCGCTGTACATGTCTGCTCAGCGTACAGCAACTCCCAAGCTCTTCAAGATAGAAAATTCATTTATGGCGTAATGGGGTAGACTGCAATTGTGCGTTAAGTAGGAGGCAGAGTAGAACCGAAAACCACAGATGCGAGTATAGCTATAGATCTCTATCGATCGCTCTCCCTGCCATGCACAACTATTATTTCGACCATTTTTAATAAATAAAACAAAAATCAACAACAAATTAAGATCAGTAAACTTGAAATTTCGTACTAATACTTTTCAAATTATTTAAAACAAAGTTCGAATAAAAGTTTTGAAACTGCAAACTTTTGTGAACCATTCCTTCCAACGCATTTTAGAGATATTATGGCAGGACATCATCCCAATAGATCGAAGTTTGTAGTATTTATAACTGGACAGGCTAAGATGACTAAGTTGCGTCACTTGGGTAGTTTCTTCTTCTTAAAGGCAAACGCTACAGATCTCAGACTCCATCATGTTGAGTCGATTCATATGTTTGTTATTTGGAACAGGAGCTGATGGCCAACCTCATGTTACTGAATACCGCATGTAGCACTAGGGACATAATCTTCATATAGGCTCCTTTTTTAGCCAGTATGGCAGCATCTTCATTAGCTTGCATCTCTGTGCGTCATTGCGCGGAGTGTGATATGGTTGTTTTGGGCTACGTTCTTAAGAGCCTGTGTATATTCCCAAACTAATTTCGACTTGATTACGTACGACGAAAGTGTAAGGAATGCGGCTTGACTGTCGAAACGAAGATAGATCCTTTTCTTAGTGTGCCATTCTCCATGTTTGTTTATGCGTACTTTGTGATAGCATACACAGGCTTAAAATATGGAAGAACACTTTCCAAGACAGTATGAGATTCTAGCCCTAGGATATTTTCCATATATTCCCGCTCCTAGTCCATAATTGGCTTTGAGCCATCTGTATAGGCGCTATTTTCGAATGAACATTATTCTGTCCTGATCGATATGTGTATAGTTACTTCATGGAACTCTAGAGGCACTTTTTTTTTAGAACAGCGAAGCCCTACATTCAAAACGAAATTTGAAAAAGCGTCGACATTTTTTTTGGTACGTTTTAAACATCAAGAAATGTGCGCAGTTTATAATACTTAACTAAAATATTTGTTAACAAGTCGAACGCAACTTTATTATACTTGCGAGGATGCGTGGGAAGTTTATATGTAGATAGGAAAGACTACGTGAATAGGGGTCCCACAGCAGGACTGTTGTCAATTATTTAATACTTAACTGCGATTGTAATTTCGATCAAAAATTTTGGGTTTCTGTGTTTTTTTTTCAATACTCATGAAATACCTTATGTACGTTAGGGCTCCGTTTCGGTGCATATGTTCCAAGTTTCAATTATATGGTCTGCCACTTTGCCTCTGCCGTTTTTTTTTTCCAAAATTCGAGGCTTTAGTCTTGAAAAATGATTACATATTTATAACCAAAATCATCTTTCTGGTAATTGTTGGATACCATCTTGAAAAAACGATGCGTCTTTTGAGGCGATCAACGAATCGATCCAATTTTGGACTTCTTCATAAGAACGAAAGTGCTGCTCAGCCAGGCCATGCGTCATCGATCGGAATAGGTGGTAGTCGGAAGGGGCGATGTCTGGTGAATACTGCAGGTGGAGTAGGACGTCCCATTTCAGTGTTTCAAGTTAGGTTTTTCACAACCTAAGCAACATATGGCCGAGCGTTGTCGTGCGGCAAAATCACTTTGTCTTGTTTCTCTTGGTACTGTGGCCGTTTCTTCTTCAATGCTCGGTTCAAACGCATAAATTGTAATCGATAGTGATCTCCCGTGATGGTTTCACTTGGTTTTAACAGCTCATGATATACCACAAACATTTTCTCTCTTCCACCGCCATGCCGGTCCTCGACGTTAAAATCACCGTACCCTGAGTACGGCGTGTTCTGGTTAGCTTATACAAGAACCCTACTCACGACATGTTATTCCACTATAATGGCAGTCACACGACTCTGGTTACCAGGGGTAAGCCGCTGGTGGCCTAACAGCGCTGGTAAAGTCTCTACTTCGCCAGACACTACTAAAATCGCTCGTGTAACTGCTGGCAGGTCATTCGTCTGTTTTTGTCAATCATATTCCTGACAGCAGTAATGTTTTCCTCCGTAACAGCGGTTAGCGGCTGATAACCAAGCGTTGTGTAACCCTTGCATAAGTACAGTCTCACCATAAGCACTTTAGAGTATTCGGTTAGCCTTAGCCGCAGTTTCCTTCAAAAGAAAGCAGAAAATCAAAACTTCCCCTTGACGAGAATTTGGTTCGAAAACTGACATCTTCTATCGAGAATAAATTTATAATGCAAACACAAATTCACTAATGTGGTATGTCGTTATGTTTACAGATGTCCAAGCTTACTCTGTGAAATTTTTACTACCTATTTCGACTAGCACTTGCCCCTCTGCAGCCATCTATCGGAAAACGGCAGAAGCAAAGTTGCAGACCCTATACATAGCCTAAGAGATAGTCGAGATATTAATTTTTATGTGGTCGCTTTGAACCTAATTTTTATAAGCATTTTTACCGTCTAGGACATTACAATGTTGAAATAATCGATTCTGGTAATGTCTAGTATTTAGAAAATTGCCTTTGATAACAGAATCGTTTCTGTTATCATTACTGGTCCGACTGGGATATGATTAAGGAAACTAAAACGTTGAACTATGAAAATGAATGATCTGGTTTTCCTTACTGTGACCCAAAATGACTATGCATCACAAAATTATTTGTACCATGGAAAAAAATCCCAATCTTCAAGTTAAGCCATGTTTAAAGTGCGTTTAACAGCTTTAGAGAAAAATAAGCTTAGAGGGAAAGGAAGCGACTAATGTTCTTAAAATACCCAATAATAAAGTTAACGCAATTTATTTAAGGCAAAGGAATTAAAAGCAAAAAACATTTTAACAAAATTATTTGTATCGAAGTGCTTTATAATCTGTCTCGGATTTTGATCCAAAGAAATTTGAGACGTTTTTGTTTTGATAAGGTCCGTTTCATATTTATAAGGTCACTTAATATTTTTAAAAATATGAAACGCTTACTTGAATTTATAAACTACACTTTCTCTAAAATATTCCATGCAATGGTGCAAATAGCACGCACAGTGTACAAATACGCAGTTATTCGCTAACGATATTCCCGTTATCAAGGAGGATATATAAAATATATATATATAAAATAAAATATAATATAAATATATATTTATAAAATACATCTTTATGTCTTCACTTATCTCTGCCATTAGCCAAAGCACATTAGCTAAAGCACATTAGCTAAAGCACATTAGCCAAAGCACATCAGCCAAAGCACATTAGCCAAAGCATTGCAATATTTAAAATTTACAGCTTTTACTAGTTAGGTGATAATTAATTTCTGGTCGAAAAAATAATTTTGTATGAGAGGGGGTAGAAGCTTTCAAGGTATTCGACCAGTTAATTTTTCATTCTTTTAAAGATTTTTTTAAATGCATTTCGCAAATTTTCAAGTTTCTACCTTAAAATATCATTCACAAATTTTCAGTTTATGTGTTTTTATCTTTGCACATGAAACACCTTGTGCACGTTAGACCCTCACTTTGGTGCATAAAAATTTTGGAACAAATTATAATTTTTTTCTATGTATACATATATCAAATAGATGTATCCACGTGCAAAATTTAAACTTTGTATCTTTTACCAGAGCCCTAAAAAAATTACTCAAAGTTTTCAACATTTTTGCTTACCACCTCCCCTAATACCTCCCAGATTAAAATTTTTACCAAATTTTGAAAATTTTGACCGTCCCCCTGACCATCCACCTTACAAGTATTGTCATCCTGCAAAGTCAATAATAGTGGAGCTCTATATCGCCTAAGTGATCCTAAAATACGAACTTTTTGCGTTTAGTAATTTCGAAGATAGAATCATTTGAAAAATAAGATCGATCGGTCATCAGGCTATTTGAGTCATGAAACGCAAAAAGCAAATAATAAAGTAAAATTTACATAAAATTCGAAAGCACTGCCATTTTATTGTACGCTTTTATTATTGATTCTCCGACATTTTGATGTTTTTATACTCTAGATGAAATCTGAGAGTATATTGTGTTTGCCTTATCATTTGTAACGCTAAGAAATAACGCTCGCACAGAGTCGCCAAGGGTACAGAGATATTTGTTGTCGCTCAAAAACTTCGATTCCGAGTGACCGTCTGTCTGTCCGTCTGTGTACAACATAACTCTCGAAAGCTTTGACCTATCGTTCCGAAATTTGTCATATGTAATTTTTAGCAAAAAAGTATCTTTAAGCTCGTGAACGGGCGAAATCGCCTCACTCCCATAAAAATTTCATGAAATTTCGAAATTCAAAGAAATTGATTTTTCTCCGAAACTATTTCAGCTATTGACTTGAAAAACAGTATAATGATATAAATATCATTAACGTCTAAAAATATTGATGTGATCCCCTTACTCCTTCTACCTCCTCCCATACAAATGCACAATTTTCAAAAATGCATTTATTCGTTTGCATCGTAACTAGCAAAGCTAAAAGAACCAATTATTGTTAAAGTTAATTTTATTACAATTGCAACCAATTTTGAAAAAAACGATCAACTTCACATCATTCTTTCTACCCCCTCCCATACAAATTTCACGAAATTTCGGAATTTCAATTAAATTATCTTTCTTCGTAACTGCTATCAACTTTAAATTTTGAGAAAAGTATACTGTAACTAATATCATTAACGTCGAAAAATATCATTTTGGTTCGAGCCCCTCCCATACAAATGCACAATTTTGGTAAATGCATTTAATCGATTTTCATTGTGATTAGGAAAAGCATTACTTAAAATTTTGCCAGAATTTGTCCCTTAATAATTGCAATAAATGCTAAAAAAAATATGAACTTCGCTTCACTGCTTCTACCACCTCCCATACAAATTTTTGTATAGCAAATTCAAGAAAAGTATTTCTCCTTCGAACATATAAGAGCTATTGACTTTAAAATTGTAACGAAGCAATGTGATTGAGATGTTGATAAGCAGATTCAAAATCATCCAAAACCTCCCACTTCCTCTGCCACCTTCCATACAAATGCCATAAATTCAGACAAAAATCGTTCAATTTTCTCGAAAATTATGAAAGCTACAAGCTTTAAATTCAGTATGAAACATTTTACTACGTTTGGTGTTATATACAAAAATTACAAACCTCCCCCTTCTGCTTTTACCACCTCCCATATAAAAGCCACTATTCACTATTCGAAAATATTTTAGATGACATATTTTCCGGTACAATAAACTCTATCCTATTACATCTAGAGTATCATATGAATAGGCTTTACGCCCAATCATAATTCTATTATGATTATACTCTAGATGGAATCTGAGAGTATTATAAGTTTGCTCAAAAGTTTGTAACGCCAAGATATATTGATATTAAGAGGCTTCCGAAGTAGCGTGCTTGCTTCACATTCAATAGGTCGTGGGCTCGATTTCCACTCCAGACAGTGGTATTTTTTTAAGCACCAATTTTCAGTTGCTACTGGCGATGAAAAATTATTCGAAATAAAATTGACAAACGGTGTAAAAGTGAAACAGTTCCACTTCAAGAAGGTCTGTATACTCAGTAAATAGTTTCTGTTCGCTTTCTATCATTCAGTCCCCCATAACATCTGCAAATATTTGTCAGTAGCCGCCAGTACAACTGACAAATACCTATACCAGCTTCTCCAGTCGTTACGGTCGTTCTCACTCTCTTTCCCCTACCTTCCTAATCCCAATCATTCCCTCCATGACTGTATTTGTGCATTACACATACAGGCCGAAATTACCTACACACAGGTCATTCTATAAACAAAAAAAAATTAATAATGCTCGCACCTAGTCGCTAAGGGTACATAAATATTTGTTGTCGGTCAAAAATCTCAAAACCGGATGTCCGTCCGTCCGTTCATTCTATGCTCGAGAACACGTCCAGCTAGAAAGCTAAAATTTTGTACACATCGTTTTTGATGAAAATTTAAAGTAAAGTTCATGAACGGACCAAACCGCTTCACCCCTTCTACCCCTTCCCATACAAAATGACTCATTTTCGATCATTGACAATAATCGAATTTTCCTAGAAACTATAAAAGCTAATGATTTGAAATTTACGATGTGTTGTTGTATAAAAATCATTTGAATCCCCGCACTCTTATCACCATCTCACGTACAAACTGCACTTTTTCATGAAACACTCTAAACTGATTTTCTCAGTACGTATAACAAATATCGATTTCAAATTGTGTACTAAATACTTAATTAGTATTATCATTAAGACCAAAAAAAATTAACTGATTAGCTTTACTGCTTCTATCCCTTCCCATATAATATGACACGATTTCCCAACTTCACAAAAAATCGATTTTCTTGAAAAGTAAGTGAAATTTAGGAGATGTCAATTTTATAATATTCATAGTGATTTCTGAAAAAATCACTAAAATTCCCTTAATGCTTCTACCACCTCCCATAAGAACTGCACAATTTCACTAAATCTAATACACTAATTTTCTAAGTTCCTATTCAATTTTCGGAGCTTACATTTTGTATAAAACATTTTTTTAGCTACTCTAGCATGATAAGAAAAAAATCAGTTCAATGCTATCACCCCTTCTACCACTCCCCATACAAAATTTCTTAGGATCACCACAATTTCTATTTCATCTAGAGTATCGTAAGATTGGGCTTTATGTGCAATCGTAGCCCTGTTACGTTTTATATTCTAGATGAAATCTGGGAGTATATTGTTTTTGCCTGACCGCCAAGAAATAATGCTGGCACAAAGTCGCCAAGAGTGCAGAAATATTTGTTGTCGCTCTAAGACCTCGATTCCGCGACCGTGTGTCTGTCTGTCTACAACATAACTTTTGAACGCTTTGAGTTATCGTCCTGAAATTTTTTTTATGTCATTTTTAGCAAAAAAGAAAATTTAAGTTTGTGAACGGGCTATATCCCGCACCCCTTCTACCCTCTCCCATATAAATTTCATGAAATTTAGAAATTTTATAATACTGATTTTCCTCCGAAGTTATTTAAGCTATCAACTTAAAAATTAAGTCAATATGCATATCATTAACGTTCAGAGTATTGATCCGATCCCCTTACTCCTTTTATCCCATCCCATACAAATACACAATTTTAAAAAAATATTGATTCGATTTTCATTAAAACTATCAAAACTAAAAAGGCGAATTTATTTTTATTTTAATTACCATCAGCACATAACAGGACTACGATTGGGTGTAAAGCTCAATCGTGCGATACTCTAGATGAAAGAGAAATTTTTCGATCTTAAGAAATTTTGTAGGAGAAGTGGTGGAGGGAGTGACGACATTGAACTAAGTTTTTCGCATCACGCTAAAGTTGCCATCAAAATGTTTTATGCAAAATTTAGGATTTAAAAATTTAATAGGTACTGAGAAAATTAGTGTATTGGATTTAGTGAAATTCTACAGTTTGTATGGGAGATGGTAGAAGGAGGGGCGAGTTCTTAATGACTTTATCAGAAATAACTAAAAACATTATGTTTTGACATGATTTGAATTGCAGATCAGTAGCCTCCATACTTTTCAGGAAAATCGACTCTTTGTAAAGTTGTGAAATTGTGTCAGATTGTATGGGAGGGGATAGAAGGAGTGAGACTAATCGTCTAATTTTTTTGGTGTTACTAATAATTCTAAACAAATATTTAGTGCACAATTTCAGCTCGATCAATTTTATACGTAGTGAGTAAATTTGTTTATATTTTTCATGAAAAAGTGCAATTTGTATGGGAGGTGGATGACATATTTTCCGGTACATTAAACTCTTTCCCATTTCATCTAAAGTATCATTTGTTAATTCTATTATGTTTTTTGCTAAATTTAACAAATCTTAAAGTCGGAATTTAGGACTCAAATTCGAGGAGCCTTGAATATTTTTATGAATCACTGATTAAAAAAAAATACTTTAATCTTACAGTTCTCTACATTTAAATCATGCAACCAACAACACTAGTGTTATATTGCTATGAGAAGGCTTAAAGGGAATACACATAATTCGAATGGAATTAGGAACTTAGTGAAACTTGTCGCTATCTTCTTGACAGTGCAAGAACCAGCTATTCCGATTCTAGTTAATTCTGAACCTGATTATGTCAGCCAATATATCAACAATCGCATTGAAACCAAATATCACAGAAATTATCTACCAAAGCAATACTACTCACGGTACTCGTACAATGAAGTCGCAAACAAGGTAAATTTATTAAATTTCTTATTAAAGCTAAAAATCTTTTATTGAGAATCTCTGTTTCAGGATACGAAAAGGGGAAGTTATTTTCAGCGGAAATCTTCATTACCAGATTCAAACAGTAAACACGATACAGAATTTATTTCTATTAGTACGTATTAAACTTTATCCAACTAGGTTTTACGGAATTTTTAAATACATTTATTTACCAAGAAGAGGCCGAAGGCAGGCATGCAACCAGAACTCATCAATATTTGTACAACATAACAAATGATCAAGGATTAGATACAAATATCTATGTACCCTTTTTGGAAGCATTTTTACAAAGCGTGAACGGTCGCATCTATACGATTTACCCAGGTGATAAAAAAAAAATTACTTAGTAAATTTCTAACTAATTTCGAATCGCTGTCGACAGGAACGATTTGGTGCGGTATTGGAAATCAAGCACCAGATGATTCATCGGTAGGATTTTTCAGTTCGACAGATAACTGCTGTCGCGAGCACGATCGATGCAATGACTCGATTCCAGCTAAAGGTATAAAATATGGACTAAGGAATCCGGGATACTTTACGCGATCGCATTGCGACTGCGATAAACATTTTTACCAATGTTTGAAATACGATAATAGTTTCATATCGCGAAAAATTGGCATGGCATATTTCAATATTTTAAGACCGCAATGTTATCGACGAGAATTTCCAGTTATGTACTGTTGGATATGGTTAGTATAGCTAAACTTTCAATCGATGAGTTAGAATAAAATGCTTATAATAAATTTCATTTGTTTTAGGTACGATGGTAGATGCTTAAATTATATTGTGGACGATAGAAGTGAAAAAATTTGGCAATGGTTTGATAATAGACCGTTTTAATAATAACACCGATAACGTTCAGTATCGTGGAAATTTACCAAATAGGAATGCTAAGAATATAATATTTATTGCAAGATAGAATTAAAGATTGCTTCTAATGAAACTATTAAGGCTGTTTTCGTTTCTGATCTAAAATTACTTTTGTTTATGTAAATTTGTGACGGAGTTTCTCTGAAAGTAGTTTGAGAAGATAACATTTTTGTAACAGAATTTGCAATCATGGTAGTTGGAGAAGTACGAGGGCGGTTCAAATATGATCGAGACAAACGCTCTGACACATTTATTTATTATCGAAATTATTTACAAAAATTTGCAGTTTTTCTATGTAATTCCCCTCACTAGTTACACATTTTTGCCACCTCTCCGGAAGTTTTTTGATGCCGGTATCGAAGAATTCCGTGGGCAACTTGGACAGCCATGTGCGCACAAACTCCTCTACCTCGTCGTCGGTGTTGAATCTTTGACCTCCGAGGCCTTCTTTCATTGGTCCAAACATGTGGTAGTGGCAGGGTGATAAATCCGGACTGTACGGGGGGTGTTCTAGTACCTCCCACCCCAATTTTGATATTGTATCAAGCGTGAGACGCGCGGTATGAGGACGCGCGTTATCCTGGAGAAGAATAGCACTTCGCGCTGGAATGCTCCTCCGTTTCGAGCGATAAGCGGGTTTCACGTGTGTTTTCAGAAGGTTAGAGTAGTATGCAGCATTGATGGAACGTTGTGTGCGCAGGAAGTCAACGTACAGCACTCCCCGCCGGTCCCAGAATACAGTACACATAACCTTACCCGCGGACCTGGTTGTCTTCGCTTTGACTGGCGCCCCTTCCTCCTTCTTCCTCCACTCTTTAGACGACACCTTGCTTTCGGGAGTGCAATAGTGTACCCATATCTCGTCTGTAGTGAAGATTCGCGTCAAAAAACCATCCCCCTCTGCCTCGTATCGCCTCAGCAAGCGGCGACAAACTACCTACCGCATAAATTTTTGCTCGAAGTTCAACAGCTTGAGAACCCATCGCGCCGTTATTTTGCGATATTGAAGGTGTTCGTGGATGATAGACTCTACACTACCAATACTAATGCCGACTTCAGCCGAAATGTTTCGAACATTCACCCTACAGTCCTCCAAAATGAGTTGTTCTACGCGGCGAATGTTGTCTGATGGGATGCTGGTTCGCGCTCGACGATCATGCGGCTCATTCTCGACGGTTTCGTGGCAATCTTTGAACGCTTTGGCCTATTTAAACACAGCAAACCTACTCAGGCACTCACTACCGAACTGATTTCGCAAACGCCGAAGAATTTCCGTGTTTTTAACGCCTTCCAACACCAAAAAACAAATGACAATACGTTGCGCAACGGCGGTCGGCACTGGATATTCACTCATGGTCGTAGCACGCGCGTGAAACGTGCGTTCGCGACGAAAACTATGCCACACTATTCGTAAGGGACCCAGCTATCACATACTCAAGTCGCGACCTTCAAAACTTACAGGCGTGCCATCTACAGCGTTTGTCTCGATCTTATTTGAACCGCCCTCGTATATAAAACTCTTCCGAAGAATTTCTTAACAAGTTTATCAAGAAGATTTTCTGCGAAATTCATGAGTAGAATTAATCGAAGCAGTCATTAAAGGGTTAGAAGTACATAAAACAATAATGAAGTGGTCGGTGGTTTTCAGGTGAAATAAAGATAGGTCACTTTTTAAATTTTCGGACACAAACTTTATTATTCATTCTCCGTTGACAATATATCACTTTAATATTCGCGCTGTGGATCACACGACTTAATCGCTTTCAATTTTTGACGGTCTCTCTTTCTCAAACGCTCACCCTTTTATACCACAATACATCGATTATAGAAAATTCTTCATTTTTTTTATTTTGCATATCTGTGTGTGTGTCCATTATTAACGGCATACCTTCCTCTTTACAATGAAATAAACATCCGATCATTTATCTCAAAAAATGCCATTTTTCTTTGAATATCAAAATAACACCTCTTATTGGATAACCCTACGAACCGTCTCTGCCAAATTTTCACCATTTTTATAGTGAATTTTAATAATTTCAATGCGTTGTTGAAGCGTGTATCGTTCCATTTTTATTAATGGCGTAGTTTCTACTTGTCAAATGTCAAAAAATGACAGCTTCAAAAGTGACATCTACCGAAATAGCGGGCTATTCAAAATAACACCTCTTATAGAATAACCCTATACTATAGATGAAATCTGAGAAAACTATAAGTTCAAATTTTGGACTGTTTTTGACAAAAAGGTAAGGTCAGGTTCGTGAACGGGCCAATTCGCTCCACCTCTTCTACCCCCTCCCATAGAAAATGACTCAATTTCGCAATTTGTGAATAAACTAATTTTCTTCAAAAGTATAAAACCACCAATTCTGACATTTGGAAAATTTATTATTGTTATATTTCAATCTAGAGTATAAATAAACTGCCAACAAGTCGGGCGAAACTTTATTATTTTTGGGACAAAATGCGCATGCGTAGAAAGTCAATATGCAGGTTAGAGTGGTTAGGGAAGACTAAGTGAAAGGAGCTTCTTGGGCAGGGCAGTTCTCAATTTAACACTTTCCGGAAACGTTCAAAAGCTCCATATTTCATTGGTTTATTTATGCAAGTTTGAGTTTTCATGAAGGGAGGGGGGAGGGTGATAGTAAGGGTGGGTGGATGTTAATAGTTTCTTAATTAATTGCTTGAACCAAATTCAAAACTCTTTTTGTAGAATGTCAGTTTCATAGACGAAATTGCATAGAATTTTCATTGGATTCGGTGTATTTCAAATTCACGAAACCAAACATTTGTACGGGAGGGGGTAGAGGAGGTAGGGGAATCGTAAAATTTGTGATGCAGTTTTATTTCTTTTCTCTTGTGAGGTGCTTGTACAAAATTTCAAGTTTGTAGCTTTTAATTTGTTAGTTATTAGTTGATTTAATGAAATTGGTCGAAATCATACTTTTGTGTGGGAGGGAGTAAAAGGTCAAGTGCTACTCAAAACTTTGAACGTAATTTTATTTCAACTATTTTTGTAAGTTCTTCTGCAAAATTTCAAATTGATAGCTTTTAATAGTTAAGTGATAATTGATTTCTTAAAAATGGTCGAAAAAATAATTTTGTATGGGAGGGGTAGAAGAGTTTTAAAGATATTCGACCAGTTAATATTTTAAACTCTTGGGGATTTTTTTTAAATGCATTTTGCAAATTTTCAAGTTTCTACCTAAAAATTTCATTCAAAAATGTTCAGTTTATGTATTTTTTTCATTGCACACGAAACACTTCGTGCACGTTAGACCCCCACTTCGGTGCATAACAATTTTGGAACAAATTATTATTTTTTTTCTATGTACATTAAATAGATGTGTCGATGTGCAAAATTTAAACTTTGTATCTTTTACCAGAGCCATAAAAAAATCACTCAAAATTTTCAACATTTTCGCTTTCCACCTCCCTCCCCTTACACCCCCCAACTTAAATTTTTTACTAAAATTAAAAACTATATAGCTCTACAATCTGACAAATTTTCCATTTGATATGTGTACCCAATTTCGAGATTTGGTGATTTGTAGTTTTGGAAAGTGCGCCATTTTTGAAATGCTCCCCATTTCCCCCCACTACTATTATGTCCATATATTATATTTTTTTCATATGTCACTAGTAAAGCTTAGTATTCATTTCAAGTTTCAATTAAATAGCTTAAGAGACAGTCGAGATATTAATCTTTAAGTGTTTTTCTTTGCACCCCCCCTGATCCTCCCCCTTACAATAATTAGCTTCTATCTAAACTGATTCTAGTAGATCTTGATGCCATTTTAATAGTCTCAAAATATCAATTTTTTAGGGGTAGTAATTTCGAAGATATAATCATTTGAAAAAAAAATTTGGCAGCCAATTGGTTCTTAGCCCCTCCTTTTCGCACCCCAATGGATAAAAAATTAAATTATTTTTAAAAGTTGTCCCACAAACTCCTCTATGTGTGTGTTGATTTTTAGCTTCCTAGCTGTAACCATGGTTGAGATATTTGAATTCATATTTTTCGGTTTAAGCGCTCCACCTGACTCCCCCTGAACCCGTACACCATCCAAAATGGGTATCCGCCTGAGATCCGCAACTACCTACAATCCCTCCAAAAATGAACTTTCTATCTTGAAGGGTTTAATGTGCGCTGAGCGTACAAGTCGGCGTACGGCGGACGGCGTACAGACAGACGGATTTTTTTTGGCGTTTTTAGGCTAATTTAGTCATGAAACGCGAAAAAAAAAATTTCAGGGTAGCAAATTTTTTTTTTTTTCCAAGTCGATCACAATACTTTATTATTAAAATAATAAAGTAAAATTATTGGAATCATCCCACCTCCCATACAAACTTTACCTTTTCTTGAAATACTATAAGCCAATTCACTTCGTTTAAAATTTATAGAGCTGACATTATGCACTAAATATTTATTTAGAACTAACGATCCCGGGCAAATTTTTCAAGTTCAAGGTCAAGTTCGTGAAAAAAACAAACCGTTCTGCCCCTTCTGGTGGAAGAAGTGTAGGGATTAAAAAAATTTGTATACCATAGATCACATTTCTGATACAAATAATACATTCTAATTTTTAAATTTATATCTTTGATGGTTTCCAAGAAAATTTGATAATTATATATTTTTGAAAATGAGTTATTTTGTATGGGGGAAGGGGGGGAAGAAGGCGTGAGGGGATTGAAATGAAACCAAAATCAGATTACATCTTAAAGTATACCTAACAAACTGTAAAAGCTTCATTACAATCGGTTCAGCTGTGAAAGCCGGACAGACAGACAGACAGACAGCGAAGAATAGTCTTAATTTCTTTTTGTGCTACTAATAATTCTACATAAATATAATTAGTGCACAATTTCAGCTCGATAAATTTTATGCGTCCTGCATAAAATGGTTTATAGTATTTCATGAAAACGTACAGTTTGTGTGGGAGGTGGTGGAAGAACTGAGAGGATTCGAATAATTTTTATACCGTAGATTGAAATCATTATGAAAACTTTTATACTTTTTAAGAAAATCCATTTATTGTCAAATTCCGAAATTGTGTATTTTTGTATTGTAATTTTGTATAGGAGGGAGTAAAATGGGTGAAGCGATTTCGCCCGTTCACACACTTTTTCTTACTTTTTTGTCAAAACGCCGTGTTTAAAATTTGAACTTTCTAGCTCAACGCGTTCTTGAGATAGAGAGGACACGGATATCCGATTTTGAGATTTTTGAATAATAATATGAACTTCTGTATCATAGATTTTTTTCTCCGAGCCTTATTTCTTAGCGTTACAAGCTTTGTTGCAATCTTATCATACTCTCAGATTTCATTTAGAGCATAAAAATGTGTCTTTATGCTTACGAGGGCGGATCGATAATGACGTGTAAAAATGAAGAAAACAAAATTTCTTCGGCAAAAATTTATTTTATTTTTCAATATAGTCCCCTTTTAGCTCGATAAACTTAGTCCAGCGTTTTTTCAATTTTTGGATCCCTTCCAAATTATAAGATTTTTATAACCCTTCAAAATATGCGTTGGTTTCATTGATGACGTCACTATTCGTGGTGAATCTCTTTCCAGGAAGCCATTTTTTCAAGTCTGGAAACAAGAAAAAGTCACACGGGGCGAAATCTGGAGAATACGGTGGGTGAGGAAGCAATTCGTGGTGTAATTGGGTCATTCTTTTACAAACCGTACACCTAATTGGACGACATATTTTTTATTGCTTCCAAAATTTTTCTATAGGTAGTATACATCGAATAAGCCGACACGTATGCGGGGATTTTTTTTTAAATTGTTTATTTTAAAAAATATGGATGTTTAAACATTTTGAGAATCGTTGGTTTTTTTCTTCTTAAAAAGCTATTATCTTCGGTTCTATTTGTCCCACAGATTTCGTTCTCATCTCATTTTAAAGTTAAAAAAAGGTTATAACCTTTTTACTACATTGTTTTAAAAAAAATTGTATTGTTAAATAATTGTAGTTATTAGCAATTAAAGCGGTTAAAGTCAATTTTCATACTTGCGCCCAGTCGATAACAAATCGAAAAAAATACCATCGTATTCCTTGATTGATTCTCTAAAAAATCCATTTAAAAAAAAAATGGAGAAATAACAGGATTAACAGAAAAAAAATAATTTGCACCACCGGGCGCGCGACAAAATTGATCGAACAATTGGAAATCATTTTTGATATTAATTATATTGACAGCAATGGACAAACGTGGATAGGACTTCTTTAGAGATTGTCATATCTCCAGTAGATGAGTACTTGCCAGAACTAACAGCTGGTTTGAATAAATTACTATTACATTCGTACCTTGTGACAAAACAAACCGAATTCATGAATAATAAAAGAAAAAAATTAGGGCAAAATGAATGCATTGTTATTTGTGATTTTTCTGAGAACTACGTTTTGTGATCCGAAATGCTATTCAAGGAATAATGATCAGGCGACAGTGCATCCGGTTGCGATTTACAACAAAAGCGATAAACACGTACTACAAATCAAAAGCTTAGTAATGATTTCCGAATGTTTGCATCATGACACCGTAGCCGTTCACGTATTCCAATGGCATTTGCTCAATTTTATCAAAACTAACTTACATAATATCAATTAAATCATATATCTTTCTGACAGAGCGAGTGCGCAATATTAAAATAAAAAGAATTTTATTAGTCTCATGCATCATCGCAAAGATTTCAGAATAGAGACAGAGTGACATTTTTCCCCACTTTACATGGCAAAGGTGCGTGCGACGGTTTGGGTGGAACGTTAAAAAGGTTAGCCGCTAGAGCGAGCCTTCAACGAATCAACAATCCGATCTAAACACGGAAAGAATTGTTCGAATGGGCAAATTCATCTCTGCCTTATATTAATTGTCACTTTGTAGACAACAAAGAGTATAAAGAGGAGGCAAAGATAGTAGCATCCCGATTTCAAGGGGCGATAACAATTAAAGGAACTTTAAAGTACCATAGTATGATCCCACAAACAATTAATAAATTGCAAGCTAGACCATTTTCTATGTACGAATATTCAACAGAAGTAAGAATCATGAAGTAATGAATTTGCACAAACCTCAATTCATCTGAATCATTGTCTTGTTTGTAATTACTAAAATAATAAATGATAATTATATCCAATTGCAATTTTTTCTTTTTACAGCGATCTTATACTTTCACAACAAACAGTTAAATGCATTTCTAATACATTACAGCCTATTTTTTGATGAATAAATTCATATTCCTTTCAATTATTTATCCTTAAAATAAATAAAATCAGGATTTTTGGCCAACGCAGAGGAATAATAAAGTCGACGCGTCACTAACACACTGAATCGTTTCGTCGTGCTGCTCGCCAGGTGGTGCAAATAATTTTTTTCCTGTTGATCCCGTTATTTCTCCATTTTTTTTTTAAACGGATTTCTTAGAGAATCAACCAAGGAATACGATGGTATTTTTTTCGATTTTTTATCGACTGGGCGCAAGTATGAAAATCGACTGGGCGCAAGTATGAAAATCGACTTTAAGCGCTTTAATTGCTAATAACTACAATTATTTAACAATACAATTTTTTTTTAGAACAATGTAGTAAAAAGGTTACAAAATTACCTTTAAAATGAGATATGAACGAAATCTGTGGGACAAATAGAACCGAAGATAATAGCTTTTTAAGAAGAGCAAAACCAACGATTCTCAAAATGTTTAAACATCCATATTTTTTAAAATAAACAATTTAAAAAAAAATCCCCGCATACGTGTCGGTTTATTTCATATATATAACACATAAAAAAAATTAAAGCGATTCTAGAAACAGACGTGAATTTTTCCGGCAAATCCGTACGGTTTGTAAAAGAATGAACCAATTCCAATAATTTTGCCACTGCAACAGCAGACGTGTGAGCTGGAGCGTTGTCGTGATGAAACAGAACTTTTTTCTTCGCCAAATGCGGCCGTTTTTCCTTGATTGCAGCATTCAGCCGATCCAATAACTGAGTATAATATGCTCCCGTTATTGTTTTTCCTTTCTACAAGTAGTCGGTGAAAATTATTCCTTTGGAATTCCAAAATACTGTCGCCATAACCTTTCCAGTCGATGGAATGGTTTTTGCCTTCTTCGGTGCGCTTGATCCGGCTTCCATCCATTGTTTTGGATCCATGTTTTATGAACAGCTATAAATCGACAAAGAAATTCATTTGTATCACGCTGAAACAGTTGCAAATTGTGCTGTGAAGTTGTCACATGATTGCGTTTTTGGTCGATTGTGAGCAAACGCGGCACCCATCTTGCGGATAGCTTTCGTATGAGATGCTTACTGCCTTAGCTATCTCACGCACTTTCACTCGACGATCTCCTAGCACGAGATCATGGATTTTATCGATCATTTCTGGCTTGGTGACCTCATTTGGACGACCTGGACTTTGTATGGTCTCTGTGTTCATACGACCACGCTTGAATTCTGAAAACCACTTGTAAATCATTGCAATTAATGGTGCAGAGTCCCCATAATGTTTATCTAATTTTCCCTTTCAAAAAGTTATGTTGAATCAACACACGAAATTCGTTTTTATCCATTTTTTAAATTTATTAAAAGTTGACTTGCCTAGACAGCAGTTTCACAAAAACTAAAAAAGGTATCAGGCTAAGCCTTTGCAGGTAATCTATTTAAGGATGAAGCAGGTAAAAAAAAATACCAAATTCCTTACCTACCCCCTCCTTCTTCATTTTTACACGTCATTATCGATCCGCCCTCGTAGTTTTCTAAATAATGCAAAACACTGACTTATAGCCATTTATGTGCAAATAACAGATATACACTATAATTATATTTATATGTATAGATTATTGGTTATACCGAAAAAAAATTAGACGATAAGCTACACACCTCCTCCGTTCTGCCTCCCTCATAGATGTGACACAATTTCACAACTTTACAAAAAGTCGATTTTCTTGAAAAGTATGAATGCTACTGATCTGCAATTTGAAACATGTCAAACGGATGGAGTTTATAATTATTTCTGTAAAAGTCATTAAGAACTACTCACTTCTTCTGTCACCTCCCATACAAGCTGCACAAATTCTTTAAATCCAATAATCTGATTTTCGCAATACCTATTGAATTTTTTGTATAAGACAATGCCCCCCTTTTACCACTTCCCATACAAAACTTCTTAAAATCGAAAAAAAATGTCTTTCATCCAGAGTATTAAATGATTGATTTTTAAGCCGTTCTGTATGTTTTTTTTTATAAAGATTTGCAATACGCCTGTTACGGTGCGATTTCATTTTCTAGCTCCTGGTTAACTAAGCTAAGGTGTAGCCTAGTGGTTAGCGTGTTGGTCTTGTAGTACGAAGGTAGTGAGTTCAAATCTCGGTCAGCGCAATATATAATTCCAGCACATTGCCTGCTTGGATATACCTTGGTCACCTCAAACTACGAAAATGAAAAAATTCGTAGAAAGAGTGTTGCGCGAAGGGATAACAACCCTTCCATAATAAGTAATAAAAAATGTTAAGGAACCTGAATGTCAGGAGGTCCGATTTAGGGTGTAGCGCCATTGTAGAAAAAGAAGATTAACAAATTATTTTATTTTGTGCGCTATTTTTAATAATCACAAACAAACTTAACTGACTGCTGTAGATGTTCTTAGTGGTTTCTTAAAATGTTCCTTAGCTAAATTACAAAAATGTGACAAATACAACAAGTTTCCTTAAGGAAGTTTTCTGAAGCCACAGCCTGATTTTAGACTTGGCATGATATTTAAGAGGTTAAATGTTTAATATCTTCGAAAAGTTTTAGGGAAATCTAACGAACAGGTTATTTTTCTTCGAAACTATCAAAGCTTGAAAGTCGTCAGAAAATTTTGTTGCGTTCCGTACACTTCTTCTCATACAACAGCACGATTTCGAAAAGCGCATTATTACGATTTTCATTGAAATTAGAAAAAGTGGAAACTTGAATTTCTCATACAATCTATTTTGCAATAATTAAAATATATATTGAAATATATTATCAACTTTTCTCTTTTCCTTCTGCACACTCCCATACGAATTTCATGAAATTTCGAAATTTAAGGAAAATTATTCTTTTAGAATCTACCATAGCTCTCATCGACTAAAAAATTCAACCAAAGCATAACAACCTACCACAGAATCTATTAACATTAACAAAAAGTTAAATTTAAAACAAAGTGCTTTTCTTCTACAATGGCACTAAGGCCCAAATCTGGCCTTGGCCTCCTGAAAATTTTCCTTACTTATTGTAAAAAGATTATTAGTCCTTCGCACAACCCTCTATCCACGTTTTTTTTCATAAATTAAGGTAGCCAAGGTATTTCCAACAAGGCAGTGTTTTGTAAATATACGTCGTCCGGGATTTGAACTCATGATCTTCGCATTGTAGACCAACACGCTATCTACATACTAGGCTTCACCCTAGCAACAAATTGTGAACGTACCTTTAAATCCGTTTGAAAGAATACGATAGCAATAAGTTACCCTCGTTAAGAATATGACGCTAATTTAACATTAACTATTTAACTAAATAATAAACGTACAGAGCACTATTTTATCTGTAGCGCCATCGTAAGTAAGTCAGTATGCTAAGTATTAACATTAACTTCTGTGCTGGAAATGTAAATGCCACCTTACGCCTAATTATAATTCTGTTAGGTTTTTTTAATAACTTATGCCAATTTACGTTTAAAATCTTTTACATTTAAATTGAAGATATGCTGGATCATAAATATTTTTTTATGATTTATTCATTTAGCATGACTTCATCGCACACACATTATATTTCATTTGATTCGCATATTTATCGTATCTGATTCGCTACAGTCAATAACGAGTATGATATTTTCAAAATCTGAAAATATTTGAAATTGAATTTTCTTTGCTTTATCATTTTCTTTCATAATCTTACCGAAACAAATGTCGCCAAAGTTATAGGGATGACCTTTCCAGCGACAATAACCGTGCTCCTTTGAGTCATTTGCATGAAAATTATCATGGTTTTCTTAAATTTCGCCGACTGATCGAACCAATTCGAAGAATAAATTGCTGTCACGAAGCAATCGCTCGTAAACATGTACTTATTCGAATAATAACAACATGGTAAAATTTGGAAAATTTCGGATACTAAAAAGAAAAGTATTTGAATCAGTTCAGTGGCATTCGGCGGGAATATCAAGTAAGTCAAGGCGTTCATGAAAAGTGCTAAAGTGGTTGCGACGAACTGTATGAAAATCATGTAAGATACACTATTCTGCAGGATATAGAATATTCTGCAAAAATAAAATTTAATTAATATTTAAAAGCAAAAACGAGTATGCTGTTGTTGTAACTTTTAAAAATCTTTTTTAATATTACTTACTTTGAAAGAATCCGATGATCTTCAATACAATCAAGAAGTTCCTTATAGTTTTCTTCGTCGGTCTTTTTTCGATCGTTTCGTAAATTTTTTATTCGATCCATGATAATTTTCATGTGTGCATTTAGCACCAGTAAGTAAGTTGCACCACAAAGGTCGTTCGCCAAACTCTGATAAGCTAACATTGTTTGAGCCACAAATTGATAGGAGAAGGTACACCAATATGTTATGGCATTCCTTTTCCAGTCATAAGGCAGCCAGACCTCAAACATTAATTTATCTCGATTCGAAAAGGCTGCATTAACCGCTGCCATGGTATTCAGGCCATTGTACCAAAAACTAAGAATTAGTACAAAGCGTCGACACACGCTCACCACCGATTCCAGATAATGTTTTTGCTGGACATTCATCGGTCGCTTATCCAATTGCCCCAAATAGCTGCTTATCTTACGAATTTCATGGCGATTGACCAGCATTATAATGTGCTTTATTGCACAAGCAACTAAACAGATATTCATCGGTAAGTTGTTTAGCAATTGCTTGAAGTTGTCCACGTAGAAAAGCTGCGGAATATACGCGAATGTTGAAAAAACGTTTGTTCCGAAAATTACAATAATCGCATGAATTGTGTGATAGATTTCATAATTCTCGATTAGATAGAATCCTTGCGTCTTCCAAATGAAAAATAAATAGTTGAAAGACTTTAAACTGTTGATTTTTTCCATAGTAAATTTTGAACTTATTTCGCTACTGTATCACTTTCATAACTGAATGACAATCGACAAAAAATGTTGCTTAATATAGGAACGAAGAAGCTACTTTCGACTATAAATTTTTAATTCAATGTAAGGATTCGTAATTATTGGTTGTCTACAATTTAATAAAATTGCAAGGTTCAAAGGGGTTTTTATGTACAAGAAGAAACAATTTTTTTTTTCAATAGCACCACCACCAGTCAATACTTCATTTCTTATTAACAATGATACTGAGAACGTAGGTGTGATAAGGACATTTTATACTGTAATTCGTTGTTGGATGTAATTTATTATTCAATATATTTTTTCATGTCACTTATCTAACTTATTGTGATTTTTGTTCAAAATAATCATCAATCATTGAGAATTATAGACCATTTAATGTTCTGTGGAAGAGCGACTTAGCTACGTACACATGTTACGTAATTTTCGTGCGCTAAGCGCATGCTTTCCAGGAGAAAAACGCAACCATTAAGATGAACGACTTACAGCTTATTGCATGCGCTTTTTTTCTAGAAGGCATGCGCTTAGCGCACGAAAATTACCCAAAGCGTTTACGTAGCTAATTTGAACTTTGATGCGAATTTCTTAAATGAATTTCTTATATTTTGAAGTTCCTAGATTAAAATTTCAATCAGAGTCTTTTTGTTTTTGTGTTACCGCATACAAGTAAATCGCTCTAAATAGCGCACGTGATCCCCATATCATCCGCATAGTCTTGCACTATTGCATGAGTCATCAAATTTTAAGAAAAATCGCACGCGCTTGAGGCACTATTTTCTTGCGTTGCTGCCTGTGCTTGACGCATGCGCAAAATTAAACGAAAAAGCACATCGTGGACGCATTTATGTATGCATTCACGCATATGTCGTATGTGCGTCATTCAACATAATACATGCGCTTTTATTCTAGAAAGCATGCGCTTAACGCACGAAAACGAGGCAACGTGTCGACGTATCTTAAGAACTATCTCAAAAACAAACCAAAATTGTTGTTCTTTTACAGAAACACTTTTCATTAGGTGCCCATGAGCACAAGACTATTCTTCCAGAAAATATAATGTTTTCGATAAATAATTACTTTATTATTCTAATAATAAAGTATTGTGATCGACACAGAAAAAAAATAATTTACCACCCTGACATTTTTTTTCATGTTTCTTGAATAAATTAGCCTAAAAATGCAACGGTCCCGCCGTACGCCGTACATATAAAATTAGCATAGGTGTAAAGAGGGTTGTGGGACAAACTCTAAAAATAATTTAATTTTTTTAAGCTTTGGTGTCCGAAAGGGGGGGGCTGAAAACAAATTGTCGGCCGAATTTTCTTGTCAAATGATTACATCTTCGAAACTACTTGATCTAAAAAAATTTTTTATTTGAAGACCAATTAGGTAGCATACAGCTCTACTATAATCTACAAAAAGGTAGGCTAATAATTATAAGGAGGAGGGTCAAGAGGGTGCAAAGGAAAACACTTAAAAACTAATATCTCAACTATATCTTAAGTTATGTAATTGAATCTTAAAATATATATTAAGATATACTAGAGGAATGCAAGAAAAATATAAAATTTGATCATAATGGTATTGGGGGGGAGGGGAATGGGAAGCATTTCAAAACTGGTGCACTTTTCAAAATTTCAAACCGTTATAACTCAAAATTCAAAACAGATATTAAGTTGAAATTTTTTCAAATTGTAGAGCAATTTTAGTAAAAATTCTCAAATGGGAGGTAAAGGAGAACAAGGTGGTTGACCAAAATGTCGAAAATTTTCACTAATTTTTTTAGAACTCTTGTAAAAGATACAAAGTTAAAATTTTGTAGGTGCATACATCCATTTAATATACGTAATAAAAAAATATTAATTGGATCCAAAACTGTTATCCACCAAAGAGGGGCCCTAACCTGCAGTCGGTGTTTCACGCGTATTGCAAAAAATACATAAACTCAAAATGTGTGAGTGAAATTTTAAGCTACAAGCTTAAAAATTTGAAAAATTTATTTTAAAAAATTGCTCGAAAGTTTAAGGTATTAACTAGTCGAACACCTCCAAAAATTCTGTCTTCTCTCATACAAAAGTATTTTTTCGAAAATTTTTAAGGAATAAATTATCACAAAACCATTAAAAGCTATCAACTTGAAATTTTGTTCACCTCCTCTATCCCCTCCCCCCATACAAATGTATAGTTTTAAGAATATAAAATACACCGAGAATTTCATAGATTTTACTCCGTCTATGAAACTTACATTCTATACAGCGAATTTTGAGCAACCAATTAAAAAAATTATTGACATGTAACCATCCGTTCTGTCGCCCCCCCTCCCTCATACGAACCCAAACTTGCTTATATAAACGATTAAAATATTGATTCTATGTCCTGAAGCTATTGATCGTAACCGCAGTGTTAAATAATTGACAACAGCTCTGCCCTAGAACCCCTATTCACATAGTCTTCTCTATCCATCCTAACATGCATATTGACATCCCATATATCCTCAATTTGTCCCAGCAATAATAAAGTTGCGCCCAACTTGTTGGCAGATGTTTTTAGTATTGCTATAATTTGTTTGTGATTTAAGTATTAAAAGCTGGACTAAAGCATTTTTATTTGTTTCAAACCCGAAATCGGCAATGAAATAGCATTGATTACTAAATTATTTCTAAATCAAAGCGACCGCACAGAATGTGCTTTTAATGCCAAGAAATATAGATTCGCGATGCTTCTAAGCTGAACGTTTATTTTCATACTCTAGACATACTCTGAGAGTATTATAAGTTTCCTCTAAAGTTTACAACGCCAAGAAACAATGCTCGCACAGAGTCAACAAGGCTATAGAAATATTTGTTGTCGCTCAAAAAACGAAAAACCGAACGTATGTCCGTCCGTCCTTCTGTCTGTCCGTTCGTTAGCCCGCTCGCTTTTCAGCTTGACGAAAAAGTAAGGTCAAGTTCATGAATGGGCTAAATCGCTCCACCCCTTCTACCACCTCCCATACAAAATGATTCATTTTCAAAAATATATAATAATCAAATTTTCTTGGAAACTATTAAATCTAATAATTTGAAATTTTTAATACATAATTTTTATCATAAATGTGATGTATACTAAAAAAATTAGTAGAATCCCTCCACTTCTTCCACCACCTTCCATACAAGCTGCACTTTTTCCTAAAATGCTGTAAACCATTTTTCTCAGTATGTATAACATTTTTCGAGCTCAAATTTTGTATTAAATACTTAATTAGCATTATTATTAAGGTCAGAAATAATTAACTGATTGCTTTATTGCTTCTACCACCTCCCATATAACATGACTGTTAAATCCGAATGCTTTGAATTAAAATAAAAGTTCTCCGTAATTGTACTTTATTGGTTGCTGGTCAGTAAGCGAGAGAGCGATTATCATTTCTTCACACTTTTACAAAACAATTGGATATTGCCAGATAACATTATATAAAAAATCGATATTGCCAGATAAAATTAAACAATGACTCAATTTTATAACTTCAAAAAAAAAATTGTTCTCTTTTCTTTTTCTTTTTTTGAAAGTTATACTTTGTTACTGGTCTGAAATTTTGGAGACATCAATTTCATAACATTCGTAGTTATTTCTAAAAAAAATCACTAAAAATTCTCAACTCCTTCTACCACCACCCCATGCCCAATTTCACTAAATATAATTCACTAATTTTCTCAGTACCGATTAAATTTTTGATGCTTAAATTTTGTAGAAAACATTTTTATAGTTACTTTAGCATGATATGAAAAAAAAATAGTTAAATATCACCCCTGCCACCACTTCCCATGCAAAATTTCTTGAGATTGCAACATTTTCTATTTCATCTAGAGTATTATATGATTGGGCTTTAGGCGCAATCGTAGTCCTTTTATGTTTTTATATACCATATTTCATACCATTGAGGCTTGCTCTTGTTATTTTATATTCTTGAAAATTCTTCTCTCTTCAGTCGATTTAATACTTCTAGTTTACCTGTTCGTCCGTCCGTAGTTCTGTGACATATTTTGGAGCATAACTTAGCGTTTAGAGAATCACTTAAAATGTCACCATAAACAATAAAATTAAATTTGTTATGCGTCTATAAGAACAAATGGTTTATTTAGTCGCATCGTATCGTATCGAATTTTTCATTAGTTATTCATAACTTCAAATTATAGAGGAAGCGAAAGTGTTTAAAAAAGCCAAACTATTAATTTTTCCTGAACACCATATGCTAGTATTTAATCGTTAGAGGGCGTTTTGTTTGGTAATTGAAAGTATACCATGTAGCTTATTGTCAATAATTATAGTGGTGATATGTCCTTTCGAAAGGGTATCTTTAAATATTTGTTTGTAGCTAGTAGTAGTTTTACCCATATGAAGGCCGGCAGTTACCTTATACATAGTTTGTAAAACGGTGACATAGGATCTAGAGAAGTTTCATTCCTTTACCAAAAAAGTGAGAAGAATTCAAATTCTTAGGCATTTAATGGATGAAGATGAAAGAAACTATAAAAACTCTATTTGAATTTTGAAATGTTGTAAGATTATCCGGCAATATGAGCAACAGAAAACCCATATTCGGACAACGAATCACGAAGTTTTACAGTGTAAACGAGGATTAAAACAGTTTCAAAGTAATCTGGTGAGAATATAATAAAACAATTAACATATGTTTGTTTTTCAACAGAACTAGTTTTGTGAATATCTATCGATCTAATTACGGCGGGTAATGTTTTCTTTTAAAAAATTTTAAATTTAATTAACCCAAACCCAACTGAAAGGGGCCATATATACAACGACGATTTCGATCAAAAATGACGATTTGCGCAATGTGATTTTATCATTTTAATCCTTGTCGAATTTACTATGATTTATCAGCAATTTTTTAAAATTATGCTTAGGAAAAAAAGTTATCAGCACAACTCCGGGTGTTGATTTTTCAAAATCAGAAAAACTACACTTTTCGAAGAGATTTATCATTTATGATTCTGGCGATGACTATATTCTTTTTGGCAATAAAAATAGAAAAACATAACAGAATTATGATATTTTAGATGAAATGGGAAAAGCTTAATGTACCGGAAAATACGTCATCCCAAATTCTTTTGAATAGTTTATTGTGACTTCAGTGACCCTCTGCTTCTACCACCTCCCATGTATAAGCAGAGGGTGGAGGTTAGTGATTTTAGTATGTGACGAATGTGGCATGCAAAATGTTTCGTGCTGAATTTAAAGTTAACAGTTTTCGTTATTTTCAAAGAAATTGAATATAATTTTCCTGAAATCGGGGCATTTATGTGGAAGGTGGCAGAGGAAGTAGAGGGTTGCAGATGATTTTGAAACTCCTCATGAACATGTTTATAACCATGCTTTGTTTCAATTTTAAAGTCGATAGTTCTCATATGTTCGAAGGAGAAAGGTTTTCTCGAACTTATAATGTAGATATTTGCAAGTGAGGGACTAGAAGGAGTTAAGCGAAGCTGATTATTTGTTTTTAACATTTATTACAATTATTAAGAGACCAATTTGGCAAAGTTCTAAGTTTATACTTTTTCTAGTTTTAATGGAAATTTATGCAATGCATTTACCAAAATAATGCATTTGTGTGTGTGCGGTAGAAAGATTATTCGGATCAAAACCTAATTTTCCGTCGTCAAAGATATTAATATTGTTATAGATTCCACAAAACTTCAAGCCAATAGCTTTAGCAGTTTCGAAGAAAATTAATTAAATTTAATATTTCAAAATTTCGTGCAATTTTTATGGGAAGGGGTAGGAGGAGTGAGGTGAAGTTAATAATTTTTTCAAAACTTATTGTAATTATAATAAAATTAATTGTGGCAAAAATTTGTTTTTGCAGCTCTCCTAGTTTCAATGAAAATCAATAAAATGAATTTTTGAAAATTGTGCTTTTGTATGGGAGGGGGTAAAAGGAGTAGAGGATCGGATAAATATTTTCCGATGTTAATGATATATATATACCTCTTTATACTTTGACTCAAATTTCAAGTTGATACCTTAAACAGTTTCGAAGGAAAATCAATTTCTTTTAATTTGGAAATTTTATGAAATTTTGTAGTGTACTCTCGCCACTACTGTAAACACAGAATCTTAAGATAATGTAAACACAAAATCTTGAGATCATCCGGATCTCAAATCCTATCTTATCGCAGAAATAATAACATTGAGTGATCCAATGTAAACAAACAAGACACTCAATGTTATACATTAAATATCTCGACCACACAAGGTCAAGCACTTATTATGCTCGCCTTCTCCGTGCAATATGAAATGCAATTGTCTCCGATTGCATTTCCATATAAAAAAGGGACAGAGAAATTGTGCGAGATACTGACGCGTGCTAATATACATGAAAATATGTTTCATGTATATCGACATAGCAATACACTTTTTATGAATAAGTTTAGATAGGAATTTACCTATTAAATATGATTTTGCATAAGCACTTTTTTTATGAATAAGTTTAGAATAGAAATTTACCTACTAAGTATATTTTTTGTGAATACGTTTTTTATAAGTAAGCTACAATAGGAACTTAGCCACTAAGCATATTTGTAATAATCATTTTTTTTATATAGAGTTTAAGACAGAAAAATGTATAAAAGAAAAGTGTTGGCCCATGCTCGCCGTCATTTGATAGAATAAAGTTACGCTCGGCATACGTGCCTTCACAAAACTTACGTTTCTTTCACTTTGACCAAAAAACCTATTTCGGCATTCTTGCCTTCACCATACGCGGGACCAGCCGCTAAAAATCTGGTAAGTCCCCCCTTTTAACTTACCATTCACATAACAATTTGTTTGGCACGGGTTAGAAGGAGTGGGGAGATGTGGCCCGTTCGCGAGCTTAAAAAGTAACTTTAAAAATGACACACATCAAATTTCTGCACGATAGCTCAAAGTGTTCGAGAGTTATATTGTAGACAGACGGACAGACAGACAGACGGATATACTCGGAATCTAGGTTTTTGAGCGACAACAAATATTTCTGTACCCTTGGCGGCTCTGTGCGAGCAATATTTCTTAGCGTTACAAACGGTAAGGCAACACAATTTACTCTCAGATTTCATTTAGAGTTGCGGCGAGTTCATATCAGGAGCACATTTTCGATTTTTATAAGTTTTTTTAATAATAGATTGAGTTGTAAAAGCACGTTTCTTATTGATTTGATTGTTCGAATTTATATATTAAAACTGATGACTATGATATTTTTCTATCACTGATATCCAAGAACAGAATGTTGTTAAGCTTATTCATTGAATTCGGTATTAGGTTTCATGAAAAATACTTCATATGTAATTGTTTAAAAATCTATCAGTAAATTTCGCAGGAGAAATTCAAGCTCATTATGCCTTGAGAAGGCGACCAGAGCATAGGTATGTCTGCGCCGATTTTTCAATCGATGGATTCCTTTTGCGAGATATTTTTACGGACCTCTCTACTCTCAAGAGATTTATCTTTTCCTCTTCGCATTTTCGATGATCGCTTGCATTTTTGGTATGTGTTGTCGCAAATCATAGTTCGTAGCAGAGTTAAAATATTTCAAAGAGTGCACAAGCTTTTTATCTTGTCCATAGGCTCAAAAATGTTGGGCATTTGATTGGCTCGCTCCATGTTTATACCTTCCAAAAATTTAAACAGCTCACAGCAAACAAAATAATTCATTAAAGACTCGTTAATGAATTATTATATTATGTTATATATTATATAACGATCGTTAACGATAAATTAATGAGTCACAAAGTGGACTAAATGGACATTCATAAAAGAATTACTTTTAACTATTCATTAACGAATTGTAAAACGCTTACAAGAAACGAGTATATAAGCAAGTATATAATCGAAGATCGTAATTGCTTCTCTGTTTCTGTTGTTTATGCTTTGAACATTTCACGCACAAACGAAATATGCGATATGCCTATAGACATAGCAGTTACGTTATTTTTTTTTTAATACTTTTTAATGAATGTTAAGTACATACATACGTCTTAACTGTAGGATGTTTTAAAAGGCAAGCTATCAAACTCGATTCAGTCTTGATATTATACTAACCACTAAATCTATTTATATTGTTGCGAGCTAGGGGTTCGCCACAATTCCAAAGAAAACTCAATTCGTTTTAAAATATAAGGATAATTTATATTTATTGCACTTTATACACAATTTCCCGATCACTTCACTAAATTCGCTCTAAAAACTTAATTCGTACAACCCAGGAACACTGCCGATCTATCACTTTCGCTTACTTACACCGATAGGTGTTTTCCATGAAACTGTCACTGAGTAACTGGATTCCTTGTCGTGAGCTCTGGCTATTTATAATGGATTTATCCGAGTCTCGAACCTTCTCTGGTGTATGTTTTTCTGCTGGGTCTGGACTATTCTGGAAGTTACTAGATGGCGTCGGGTGTCATTGTTTGTGTCTTTGAGAAGTTACTAGAAGCCCTCTACATGTTGGAAGAATATTCTAAATAGTTCTGGCATATTTGAGAGAGATCATTGCCAGATCTATAACAATATTTTTATTGTATTGACTTCTTATAGTCAAGGATACCGTTTATGCGTGTCCTACGGGAAATGTTGCAACCACATGATATGTAACGAGCATTCACACAAAGGAAAATGCTGGTACCTGTTTTGGTTGGTTCCTTGGGTTTTCCTTTGCAGGTTATAAAACAGATTCTGGATCTTCTGCACGTATCTCGTTTTGTTTGTAACAAATTAGACGATTTTGTTTGTAACAAATTAAGACGATTTGCTTTACCCCTTCTACCCCCTCTCATACAAAATGACACAATTTCACAATTCGACAATAAACGGATTTTCTCGCAAAGTATAATAGCTAGGGTGCAGCCTAGTGGGTAGTGTGTTGGTCTTGTAATGCGAAGGTCGTGAGTTCAAATCGACGCAATATATAATTTCAGCACATTACCTGCTTGGATACACCTTGGTCACCACAATGAAAAATTCGTAGAGAGAGGGTTGTGCGAAGCGCTAAAAGCTCTTCAACAATTAGTAATGGAAAATGTTAAGGAACCTGAATGTCAGGAGGCCAAGGTCCGATTCGGGCTGTAGCGCCATTATCGTAGAAGTAGTAGTATAATAGCTACTAGTCTGAAATTTGGAATATATTATTTTTTTATAATAATTCTAATCTACGGTATAAAAATTATTTGTGTCCTCCCTCTCCTTCCACGCCCTCCCATACAAACTGCACTTTTTTCATGAAATACTCTAAACCAATTTACTCAGTACGTATAAAATTTATTGAGCTTTTCCCTAGAAAATTTCTTGTAATAAAAAAAAATCTCTTTCATTGGGCTTTACGCCCAATCGTAGTCCTGTTATGTTTATACTTTAGATGAAATCTGAGAGTATTATAAGTTTGCTCTAAAGTTTGTAACGCTAAGAAATAAGGCTCGGAGAAAAAAATGAATGATACAGAAGTTAATATAATCACTCAAAAATCTCAAAACCGGATGTCCGTCCGTCCGTCTGTGCGCGCTCTAGCTTGAGAACGCGTTGAGGTAAATAGTTCAAATTTTGTACACGTCGTTTTTGACAAAAAAGTAAGGTCAAGTTCGTGAACGGGCCAAATCGCTCAACCCCTTCTACCCCCTCCCATACAAAATGACACAATTGCGCAATTTGACAATAAACGAATTTGCACGAAAAGTATAAAAGCTATTGGCCTGAAATCTGGAATATGTTAGTTTTATAATAATATCAATCTATGGTATAAAAATTATGCGTGTCATCCCCCTCCTTCTACCACCTCCCATACAAACTGTACTTGTCATGAATTACTCTATGCCAATTTACTCAGTGCGTATAAAATTTAGCAAGCTGAAATTGTGCACTAAACATTTATTTAAAATTGTTAGTAAGCCCAAAAAAATTTAGACAATTAGCTTCACTCCTTCTACCCCCTCCCACACAAAATGACACAATTTCGCAATTTGACAATAAATGGATTTACTCGAAAAGTATAAAAGCTATTAGTCTGAATTTTGGGATATATTACTTTCATAATGATTTTAATCTACAGTAGAAAAATTATTTGCGTCCTCCCTCTCCTTCCACCCCCTCCCATACAAACTACATTTTTTCATGAAATGCTCTAAGACGATTTTCTCAGAACATATAACATTTATTGAGCTCATATTTTCGTAGCCCTGTTATGTTTTTTTTTCGCATTGACACAAGTGTTAAAGACTAGGTGTAGCCTGGTGGATAGCGTGTTGGTCTGCAAAAGTTAGTTCAAATTTCGGTCGAGGTATAATTCCAGCACACTGCCCGCTGTAGTGTACCTTGGCATATCTTGGTTAACTCAATCTACGAAAATGAAAAATTCGTAGATAGAGGGTTGTGTGAGTGGCTAACAACCATTCCACAATAAATCATGAAAAACATAACAGAATTATGATAGGGCGTAAAGCCTAATTATTTGATACTCCAGATGAAATAGGAAAGAGTTTATTATATACCGGAAAATATGTCATCTCAAATTCTTTCGAACAGTGAATAGTGACTCTTGTAAAAGCAAAAGGTGGAGGTTTGTAATTTTTCTAAATAACACCGAACGTAGTATGCAAAATGGTTCATGCTGAATTTAAAGATTCTAGGTTTCAGGATTTTCAAGAAAGTGGAAGGTTTTGGATGAGTTTGAATCTGCTTATCAACATCCTAGTCACATTGCCATGCTACAATTTTGAAATCGATGGCTCTCATATGTTCAAACACATTTCTTGCATTTCCAATACAAAAATTTGTATGGGAGGTGGTAGAAGGAATGAAGTGAAGTTCGTATTATAGTCTTTTATACTATAGTTATATTTTAATTAAACGCAATCACGGTGATTACTTATCAATGATCTTTTTTCAACTGAACTTTATTACATGGTTTGCTATGTTCTTAACCTGCAGTGGCCTACAGTATTTTTATACTCTAGATGAAATCTGAGAGTATATTGTGTTTGCCTTACCGTTTGTAACGCTAAGAAATAACGCTCGCACAGAGCTGCCAAGGGTACAGAAATATTTGGTGTCACTCAAAAACCTCGATTCCGAGTGACCGTCTGTCTGTATGTCCGTCTGTGCGTCTGTCTATAGCATAACTCTCCAAAGGTTTGAGCTATAGTGCTAAAAATGTTTGTGTGTAATTTTTAGCAAAAAAGTAACTATAAGTTCGTGAATGGGCTACATCCCTCACTCCTTCTACCCCCTCCCATACAAATTTATTTGTTTGTAACTTAGCTATGTCAACATCATTTTTAGACTCCCATATAGCACGTGTGATGTGAACTCTGCAGAGTTTGGTTTACATATGGTTTACATAATTTTATTTTACCATCCTGCTCGGTTTTCGAACGTTTAGATTACTCATCATGTTATTTGTTTTTCAAGCATATTGCAGCTCGAGCATGCAAAACGATCGTTTTTCGTTCAAAAATTTATGAGCGCTCGTTAAAATGATTTCTGGGATTTTACAACGTAGATTGATCGCATGGGTGCGTGTAGATTGTACGCACATTGGTGTGATTATTTCAAGAAGTTCTCTTCAGGCTGTGAAATGTGTATGGATATTTAAGCTGTGATGCTAGGTACGGCTGCTTAAAATAGAATTAATTCGAAGTTTGAGCATGAAGCTCTGTCAAATTTTACACACCACAAATTTATTGAGCTGGAATCTTTTTTTTTTATCAAACCGCATGTTTAACTATGTAATCTTATCTCGTGATTGCCTATAAATAACAAACTATCGACTAAGGTAATCCACAGTTGTTTTATAATTGTTAACAAAAAGTAATGAGAAAAAAGTTAAACAAGAATAATTAAAATTATGGTGAAAACTGTGCCGGGATTATGGTCACTCGACAATCCAGTATTTAGTGCTTTTGCATTTTGGTCGGCAATTTTAGGTTTGAAAATGTTTTTTCTGGCCATATGGACGCCAATCGTTTGGATTAGACAAAAAAAGAGAAGACGGGAAAATAAGGTAAAACACAACTAAACTAAATACCCAGCAAACAAAATAATTTATTAAAGACTTGCGTCGTTAACGATACATTAACGAGCGTCGTTAACGATACATTAACGAGTCATCAAGCGGACTAAATGGACATTCATTAATGAATTACTTTTAACTATTCATTAATGAATTGTAGAACGCTTACAAAAAGCGAGTGTATAAGCAAGTGTATAATCGAAAATCGCAATTGCTTCTCTGTTTCTGTCGTTTATGCTTTGAACATTTCACAAACGAAATGTGCGATATGCCTATAGACATAACTATGTCGACAACATCTTCGGACTCGAAGCTTTGAAGAGTTTGGCTTACATAATTTTATTTTACACTCCTGCTCGATTTTCGAACGCTTAGATTACTCATTATGTTATTTAAATAATATAAAGATATTTAAATAATATAAAAAGTAATCTTAACGGTCATGCAAAACGATCGTTTTTCGATCGTAAATATATGAGCGCTCGTTAAAATATTTGCTGGATTGAATTTTCTAACATTAGATTATTGCATTTGTATTTGAAGAAATTTCTATAAATTTTGAATAATTGAGTACACTCTATGAAATAATCGATTAATTTTGCCATCATTACAATAGGCAAATGTAAATCATATATAATAATGATAAATTTACATGCTGGTGTAATTTGGACAAAAAATAAAACGTGGTAATTATTACTCACCTTTTGCGTAAAAATTATACAGTATTAAAAGCTAAATAATGAGCACATAGTGCGTATTTTTATGCAAAATATGAGTTAAAACCTTTAGCTGAAGATGTAGTTTTTTTTTAGTACAAATCGCCAGTAAAAGATAATAAAACAAATATTCAATATTTATTTCATAAAAAAGAAAAAAAAACACTTTTTTAAAAATTTGGCGACATAGTCAATAGTTTAGTCTTCGTCTCAAAGTCGTATGATCTATGATAGTATCTTCACCATTTGACAATTTTGCTTTATTCTCGACTATCTTTTAAACTATGCAATTGAAACTAAATTATGCTACACAAGGTGTTTCATGTGCAATGAAAAAAAAAACATAAAAACTGAAAATTTTTAAATGAAATTTTAAGGTAGAAACTTGAAAATTTGCGAAATGCATTTAAAAAAAATCTGTAAAAGAATGAGATATTAACTGGTCGAATACCTTTAAAACTCCTACCCCATCCCATACAAAATTATTTTTTCGACCATTTTCAAGAAATCAGTTATCACTTCTCAATTTAAAATTTTGCACAAAAACTTTTAAAAGTACAACAATCCTACCTTAGAACCTGCTTTCACTTATTCTTCTCTAACCACTCTAATCTGCATATTGACTTTCCACGCATCCTCAATTTGTGCCAAGAATAATAAAGTTCCGCCCGACTTGTTGGCAGTTTATTTATATTCTAGATAAAATCTGAGAGTTTTATAAATTTGCTCTAAATTTTGTATCGCCAAAAAATACTGCTCGGACAGAGTAGTCAAAGGTACAGAAATATTTATTGTCGCTCAAAAATCTCTCCGTCTGTCCGTCACTCAAAAATCTCAAAACCGAATGTCCGTTCGTCCGTTCCTCCGTCCGTTCGTCCCATACAAAATTACTCAAATTCAGAATTTGACAATAAACGGATTTCCAAAAAAAGCTATTGGTATGAAATTTTGATCATATTATCTGTATAATATCTTTTTAATCTCCTCATTCCTTCAACAACCTTCCATTTAAATTGCACTTGAAATTAAGTTCTATAAACCAATTTACTTAGTTCGTATAAAATGATTGGAGCTAAAATTGTGCTCGAAATATTTATTTAGAATTATTAGTAAGAGCAAAAAAAAATTGACGATTAGCTGCACTCCTTCTACCCCTTCCCATACAATATGAAACAATTTCATAACTTTACAAAAGTCGATTTACTTGAAAAGTATGGATGCTACTGATCTGCAATTTAAATCATGTTAATTGAATGATGTTTATAGTTATTTGTAAAAAATTCATCAAGAACTCCCCACTCCTTCTACCATCTCTCATACAAACTACACAATTTTACTACATCCAATACACTAATTTTATCAGTAACTATCTACATAATTTTTGAAGCTTAAATTTTCAATAAAACATTTTGATAGCAATTCTAGCAAGATGTGAAAAAATTATTTCAATGCCGTCACCTCCTCCCCAAACTCCTTGTACAAAATTACTTAAAATCAAAAAAAAAATCTCTTTCATCTAAAGTATTGCATGATTGGGTTTTCGCCCAATCGTAAGCCTGTTATGTTTATACTCTAGATGAAATCTGAGAGTATATTGTGTTTGCCTTACCGTTTGTAACGCTAAGAAATAATGCTCGCACAGAGCCGCCAAAGGTACAGAAATATTTGTTGTCGCTCAAAAACCTCGATTCCGAGTGACCGTCCGTCCGTCTGTCTGTCTGTCTGTCTGTCTGTCTGTCTGTCTACAGCATAACTCTCGAAAGCTTTGAGCTATAGTGCTAAAAATTTTTGTGTGTCATTTTTAGCAAAAAGTTAACTTTAAGTTCGTGAATGGGCTACATCCCCCCACTCCTTCTACCCCCTCCCATACAAATTTCATGAAATTTCGAAATATTAAGAAATTGATTTTTCTTTGAAACTATTTAAGCTATCGACTTGATATTTAGGTCAAAGTATTATGATATAGATGTCATTAATATCACGAAATATTGACCCGATCCCCTTATCCCTTCTACCCCCTCCCATACAAATGGACAATTTTGAAAAATACATGTCAGAATTAATTCCACTATAATTGCAATTTCTTTTAAAAATAATTATCATCTTCACCTTACTCCTTCTACCCCCTCCCAATTTCACGAAATTTTGAAATTTAAATTAAATTATTTTTCTTCGAAATTGTTAAAGCTATCACCTTCATATTTTGTATAAAGTATACAAATAGAAATATTGTTAATGCGAAAAAAATTTGTTTTGATCTTTACACTCCTTCTACCCCCTCCTATACAAATGCATAATTTTTGTTAAATGCATTTTATCGATTTCCATTAAAACTAGAAAAAGTACAAACTTCAAATTTTGCCAGAATTTGTTTCTTAATAATTAAAATAAGTGAAATAAGTGTTAGAAAAAATTATCAACTCCGCTTCACTCCTTCTACCACCTCCCATACAAATATCTGTATTATAAATTCAAGAAAAGCATTTCTCCTTGAATCAAAGCATGGTGAGTTTCAAAATTATCTTAAATGCTTCACTTCCTCTGCCACCTCTCATGCAAATGCCCCAATTTCAGAAAATTTTTGACCAATTTCTTTAAAAATAATGAAAACTAAAAACTTTAAATTCAGCAAAAAACATTTTGCATGCCATGCTCGGTGTCATATACGAAAAATACAAACCTCCCTCTTTACTTCTACCACCTCCCATGCAAAAGTCTCTATTCGCTATTCGAAAGAATTTGAGATGACATATTTTCCGGTATATTAAAGTCATTTTCATCTCATCTAGAGTATCATATGATTGGGCTTTAAGCCCAATCATAATTCTGTTATGTTTTTTTATTAAATTATTTATCTTATTTACGTTGAATATATGCTTTTTCTTCTCTCAAGTATTTTCTATGTGCAATAGAAATTGAATCCAAAACGAAACAAAAATGTCATAGTTTGAGATATTTGTTGAGGATATATTATGTTTATTACGTAGTAAAAAAAATGGATATAACTGTAGCTTTGGGAATATTAATTTTATATTTCGCGACCAGTGTTTTTTCAATAAAAAGGTACGCGAATATTGAGTTGGTACCCAACTCTACATCTAAAGTGAGTAGTGATATTGTATTATTCCGATCCGTTATTGATGAATTGTGTCTTGCCAACTATTGCCACTTGGTGCGTTTGTTGGTATTTCATCAGCAATTCCATCGAATGACACTACAAACTGGAAATATAAAATTGTTATGATTATTTCAAAACTCACAATTATTCCCAAATGATTTGATTCATTTTGCATTACTTATACTCTAGATGGAATCTGAGGTAGTATAAGTTTGCTCTAAAGTTTGTGATGCTAAGTAATAAGGCTCGGAGAAAAAAATGAATGATACAGAAGTTCATGTAATCACTCAAAAATCTCAAAACCGGATGTCCGACCGTCCGTTCGTCTGTTCGCTCTTTAGCTTGAGAATGCATTGAGTTAGATAAATCGAATTTTGTACATGTTTTTTTGACGAAAAGGTAAGGTCAAGTTTGTGAACGGGGCAAATCGCTCCACCCCTTCTCCCATACAAAATGACTCTTTTTCAATAATTTACAACAATCAAATTTTCTTGGAATCTGTAAGAGCTCATTATTTGAAATAAGGAATATATAATTTTTATAATAAATGTGATCAGTGGTATGAAAATTATTTGAATCCTTTTACCCCTTCCACCACCTCCCATACAAACTGCACTTTTTCGTTAAACACTTTAAACCGATTTTCTTAGTACGTACATATAATATTTATCGAGCTCTAATTTTGTATCGAATGCAAAATTAATGTTATTATTAAAATCGGAAAAATTAACTGACTAGCTTCACTATTTCTACCCCATACATAGTGACTCAATTTCACAAATTTACAAGAAATCGTTTTTTTGGAGAGCATGAATTAACATTCATGATCTAAAATTTGAGAAATTTCAATTGCATAATATTCTTATTTATTTTTGGAAAAAATCACTAAAAACACCCCACTCTACTACTTCCCATAAAAACTGCACAATTTCACTAAAAACAATGCACTAATTTTCTCAGTATCTATTAAATTGCTGAAGCTTAAATTTGGTACAAAACATTTTTATAGCCACTCTAGCATGATGTTGAAAAAAATTGCTGTATGCTGTCACCCCTTCTAGCACTCCCCATACAAAATTTCATAAGATCACAAAAAATTTCTATTTTATCTAGAGTATCGTATGATTGGGCTTTACACGCAATCTTAGTCCTGCTATGTTTTTTTTATTTCTGATAGTGAAACCGAAAAAAATGCTCTTGAAAATTAGCTATTTCGAGAACGATTGGGCTACACGCATTTGAATTTAAATTTCTCAATCCACGGTGAACATATATGTACATTTTATTATAGTCATATATTGAGCTAAAATTTATTTTACATAGATTGCACTGAAACATGCTACTTAATCCTGCGTGCGTTGCCTTTTTTCAGGCAAGCTTAACTATCTAGCACTAGCATCGATCGTAGAATGATGCAATTGCATGTGGCTCTTTGAATTCGTGTAGAACTCCGCAGTTCGGCGTAAACGCCACATTCACGCATTATTGATTTAAAATTACTTAATTGTGTACATTTACATTTCCTTAAGAGTGAAATTAAACATATTTGGTGCAATTGTTCACCCAAAGTCGTAACATTCTCCATTTCTTTGAAACACTGTGATTATATGGAGTGTGTCAAAAAGAGATGTTGGATTTGTTTCCACCCCAATCAGAGAACGTACGGCGCTGCTGGTGGTCCGCCGGCTGCAGTTCTTGAGTCAATTAGGCCTTGTACGCATGCAAAGTCCAATTTTTCGTCAATATTCGCTTCATTGTGGACGTGGAGAGGTCGAGTTCTTGAGCACGTTGACGAATGGAGGTGTGTGGATCGTTTTCAACACAGTCCTTTTTTTTGGCCGAACGTCCGAGGCAAATCCGTTTCGGTGTCTTCATATCTTGCATTGAGCCAGTCTCTTGCAATTTTTTGGATAAGTTGCGCACACACGTCTCAGAAGGCACATGATTACGATAAAAATTTGTTCGAATTTTGCGCATCGTAAATGCGATTGAACGCGGATTTTCGTAATAAGATTCAATGACTCTGTAGCGTTGCATAGTAAATTTCCCACGTTTATACAGGGTGGGCCATCTAGTGGTTTCTTTTTAAATCATAGGTTATTTCGACACTGAAAGCTGTTTCCCGCTCGAAATCTTGACAGAAAGTCAGTATCATACCTCCACGGAACGAAATGAGTCGCTTTATACTTGAAAAACATTCACAACAACAACAACAAAACAACAAAAACACAACAACAAATCATCTTTTCTGACGAGGCGCATTCTCTTCTCTGAGGCTACGTTAACAAACAAAATTGCCGCATCCGGGGCTCGGAAAACCCGCACGTTATTGTCGAGAAGCCAATGCATCCACAGAGAGTGACAGTTTGGTGCGGATTATGGAGTGGTGGCATCATTGGACCATTTTTCTTCGAAAATGAGACTGGAGACAACGTTTCGGTCAACGGTGAATGTTACAGAGCCATGTTATCCGACATGGTCTTGGAAAATTGGAGTGATAGAGTGCGCTACTGCGAAGCCAGCCGAGGCAGCCACTTGAACGAAATTGTGTTCCGTCATTAATGGGAATGTTTGCTCTTACTAATGAAGCCATAATACATGGAAAAAATTTAATTTTGCTCATTTTATTGCATTTTTAAAAAGAAATTTGTACTTGGCCCACCCGTAGATGACAGCTATCAAGCAACAAGCTCTCAAATAGTAGGCATTTCTAACCCCACACTTCTTGCTTAAACATTCTACATCAAAAAGATGTAAATTCAAACCAAATACTTTATTATTAGAATAGTAAAGTAAAATGTATTGTTACTTTTTTTTCACACTTAATTTAAAGTATTTTTACAATGAGTTCTTAGAATGTGCCGGCAATGCAATGGAAACTCCAAGTAGGCTATCTCAATATTAGTGTAGTAAAATTACATAATTAACCATAAGTACCCAATACATTATTTATCTAGTATCGAATAGATTCGAGTCAATACTTTTTACTCAAAAAGGGTGAATCGAATTGTGTTTAGCGGTATTTACTCGTTTAAATGAGTGGAGTCGAGTAGTACAGCAAACAGCACAATAACCATAATTCATAGAAATCGGTAGCCAATGCCAAATTTTCACACATAACTGCTCGATACCATCCACATCACTATATTAACTACGTACTCACAAAACCTTGACATAGTTCGATCTTGAAGTCGATTCCTATAAATTATCCATTTTCATAAAATAAGAATCCCCAATGCAAATTCCAAAGCTAAACTTTCTTTCAATAACGTGTATGGCCTTCATGAAAAAAATGCATATTTATGGATATAAAAAATTAAAACTAAAAACAGGTTTTTAGCTCACTACCAATACTAGTTGCATCTGTATAACTTGCTCAGATTGTTTTCTTTCAAATTTCTTTAAGCTGGTTTCAGCTCAGTTCTGTCTTAATTCTCGCCTTATACGTAGGAGTGGTAGATTTTTCTATTTAGTGAATCAAAATTGAAGTAAAATGGCATTTTCGGCATTAGAATCGTTGACATTCGAAAATAAAGTATTTAGTGCTTATGTATTTTGGTCTGCCGTTCTTGTTTTGAAGATTTTATTTATGTCAGTGTTGACACCAATCTATCGCTTTAAAACTTTGGTAAGCGCCAAACAACTATATTTTTTTCTAGCTGGAATTTCGAATAATCGCAATAGTAAGCGAAACTGTTTTTCTCTTTTATCACACTTTTGGTTGATCAAGATTTTTAGGTTTATTAACCTTCGTAATAACCAATGAACTCACTCATACAGAAATGCATGAACATTTTTTTGTGATACTGTTGATTAAGATAAATGTGTATTCTTACAAAAAAAAATCGATTACATAATTTTTTTCTTCTCCTTCCATAACAATTATCACTCCTTAAAAACATACACGTAGCTATTCTAAATTTATACTCGAAAAATTTCGTTTCAGATTAAACGTATCTTAAAAAAGGTAATATAAAATTTAACCTCAGATAAAGATTTAAAAGAATTTTATAACAAAAATCAAAATATTCAGGAACCTTCTGTTTTCGAAAAATTTCAGAAAGTAGCCCGTTCCTATACATTTCAAATTTTTATCAATTGAAGATCATTCTTATCGCATGTCAAACATTTATTACGATAATATGACTTGCTAGAATTAATTTTAGCTCGGCCGTAATGCGGCAATGAGTTATTTTATGCTCATATCGCGTTTAGTCGTTGTGAAACGTCTTCAAGTGATCTAATTTTTTCAATTTCTGAAGCCTTTAACAGGTGTAGTTAATTGTAATTTGAGTAGTTTGATAAATTGTAACAAAAACATCATGGCTTTTATTACTGAGAATATTTTATCGTTCGAGAATCCTGTGTTCAAATCGTATGTATTTTGGTCAGGAATATTAATCGTGAAAATGCTATCTATGTCGTTTCTTACGGGTAAAAATCGATTTAAATCCCAGGTTTGTACTTCTACACATTGAAATTGTTAACTGAATAAAAAAAAATCGATTAGAATATCTAGAGTAAAACCAGCGAAATATATAAAACCATATCAATAAGAGGTGTACACAAATAGTGATGTGAATCAACTTAATATTTAATTTAAACAATAAGAAAATTGTTACATCAAATAAGCTGAAATAGTCCAATAATCATTTGTATTTCAAATAAGCAATGGTAGATATGGATGTTTCATGTAAATAAGTTTATTGTTGCATTGCTATTCAATTGTTGCTCAACTAATGAAAATTGTAACCTAACGATTGAATTGTTGCCAAATCAAAAAACGTTTTTGTTTGATTTTGCCAAGGTTTATTTCTTTGTAGAGGATTTCTATCCCCAATCAGAGAACGTGCGGCGCTGCTGGTGGTCCGCCGCTTGCAGTTCTTGAGTCAATTGGATCTTGTACGCATGCACAGCCAAATCTTGCGTCAATATTCGCTGCAGTGTGGACGTGGAGAGGTCGAGCTCTTGAGCACGGTGACGAATGGAGGTGTTTGGGACGTTTTCAACACTGTCCTTCACTGCGGCGATATTTTTAGTCGAACGTCCGGGGCAAAAGTCGTTTCGGCGTCTTCACATCTTGCACACACGTCTCAGAAGGCACATGATTACGATCAAAATTTGCTCGAATTCCGCGCATCGTAACCACGATCGAACGCGAATTTCCGTAATAAAATTCAGTGACTGTGAAGCGTTTCATTGTAAATTTCTCAACTGTCAGGCGGTCAGCTGTCAAACAATAGGCCTTTCCAACCCTACACCTCTTACTCAAACACTCTATAGTAAGCTACAACAGTCAGAGAGTAGTACCATTGACACATAGCAGTCCTAATTATAATTTAGCTAATCCTTATTTAGCTCGTCTTCATCGTTAGTAGATTGGTGACACACAGCTCCTTGCTAATTAAGAAAAGCCACTCACTCACTCATCTGTCATATTTTTAAAAAGTTGAATTGCATAGCCAATAGGTATTACAATTTTACAAGAAAGGCGACAAAAGAACAAAAACGATCCTTTTTCCTGTTTTAGAATCGTTTGTGAGCCATCTTTCATAGCTAGGCGTTTAAATCACGATTTCAAGATTTTGTATAACTCAGAGCTGCCAGAAAATGACTTTTCTTCTCTCTTGCATGACGAAGCTTTTATGAAAGCTCCAACTCTAGTACTACATTCTTCATCGTTATAGCCTAAATTATGAGAAAAATGGCTGTGTGTGTAACCTATAGGGTAGGCATCTGATCGGCGTCATAAGGCGACACCCAGTGTTGTAACTATCATCAATTGTGCTCATCATACCTCCACGTGGTAGCCATTACTGGTCTTATCCATCTGGACTTGACTTGCTGAACTGATAGGCGCGAGTGCTAATGAAACAGAAAAATTCTAGCACTATAATAATATGGTCCTCCAAGTTGAGGGTTGGGCGATGTGTTAACAACTCATCCTCGGAAAAACCACACCCGTTTCGAAACCTGAAGCAACGCCTCGGACTGGATTGATTCAACGGCAAAGACCACGCAAACGAAAAATGGACTATTCCTTCGGATCTTGGAACGTGCGATCCCTGTACAGAGCAGGAGCAGTGAGACCACTTCTGGAACAGGCAGCCAAATACAATATAAACATAATTGCACTCCAAGAAACTAAATTGTTTGGTAGCGAGATTACTGACATTATATCGCACAGAATTTTCAAAAGTGGGAAATCATCAGGAAGCCGGGAGTTTAGAGTTGAGTTTTTCATCGACAACAACACCAGGTCTCCAACTTCAAACCCGTCAATGAACGATTGTGTGCAATCCGCATCAAGACAAAATTCTTTAATGTTTGGCTTAATAATGTCCATGCCCTAACGGAAGACAAAGACGACGAAGTTAAAGACGATTTCTACAGCACTCTAGAATCAACATTCGACACCCTTCCGTCGAATGACATTAAAATAGTATTAGGTGACTTTAACGCGAAAGTGGGCAAAGAAGAAACGTACATAGGGAAAATTGGAAGGCACAGTCTCCATGATATTAGTAACGTAGCAACGACAACGGCCAGAGACTGACGGATTTTGCCAGCAGCAAAAATCTTATTGTAAGCTTGATATGCTTCCCGCATCGTGACATTCATAAGAGAACGTGGGCATCACCCGACGGACGAACATTTAATCAAATAGACCACGTTCTAATAGAGAAAAGGACGGCCTCCTGCATTCTCGACGTGCCCACATGTCGCGGTGATAATTTCGACACAGATCACTATTTTGTAAAGACCAAGTTCCGATGTCGAATCGCAAATCGAGAACACCCAAAAACACAACCGGTTCCTAAATTCGACACAGGAAAACTCAAGGATGAGAAAGTAGTTGCGAAGTACGTATCAGTCTTAGAGAGGTACTTCGCACCAATACTGAACAATAACGCCAGCATGCCAATAGAACAAATGTGGCAAAATATCAAAGATGGCATTACATCTGTCCCAGAGGAGGTAATAGGACAACAACCCCGGCGCAAAAGAAATGACTGGCTCGACAGCGAATGCCAAGATGCCTTAGACCGAAAAAACCAAGCTTACAAAATAGTAACAGAACGGCCGACACGAGCCAAATGGGACAAATATATTTATCTTAGACGATTTGCAAACAAAATATACCGACAAAAAAACGGAAGTACAATAATGACGAAATTAAAAACATGGACGAACACTTTAAATTACACAACACAAGAGCCGCGTATTCCCTTTTCAAACGAATGAAAGGGGGATACCAACCGAAAACGACCCTCTGCAAAGATGCGGAAGAGAACGTTCTAAGTAATGCGGAAGATATAAAATTAAGATGGGCGCAATACTTTGAACACCTTCTTAATCCGAGCCCATCACCCGCACAAACAGCAGCAGCAGACACATTTGCAGGTATAACTGATGTAACAGCTGATGAAGGATCCTCTTTGAGTCCTCCCACACTGGAAGAGGTAAAAATAGCCCTGAGGAACCACCCAAACAACAAAGCGCCGGGCACTGATCAAATTCCAGCTAAGCTTCCGAAAACCGGCGACACCTGCAGGAGATGCGCTCTCCTGCATAGATTAGTCACGGACATATGGACGCAGGAAACACTTTCTGAAGATTGGCGCAAGAGCATCATATGTCCAATTTATAAAAAAGGTGACAAACTCTGCTGCGAAAACTACCGAGGAATATCTCTGTTGTGTACGTCTTATAAGATCTTGAAAAAAAATTCTAGAAAAGAGAATTAAGCCCCATGCTGAAAAAGTAATTGGTGAATACCAAGGCGGATTTAGAGCTGGACGCTCGACCGCGGACCAGATATTCTCAGTTAAACAGGAAAAGTGAAAAGTGCTGGGAATATAATGTTGATGTGCACCAGATATTTGTTGACTTCAAACAAGCATACGACAGTATCAATAGGCGCGTACTGTACAAAATCATGTTAGAGTTTGGAGTCTCACCAAAACTGGTTCGGCTTACAAGAATGACAATGACCGAGTCTTTGTCACCAGTCAGAGTAGGAAACAATTTGACTTCCAGTTCTAAAACAGACAACGGCCTTAAGCAAGGTGACGGCCTTGCACCAATGCTGTTCGATTTGACACTCGAATATGTTGTTCGGAAACTTCTCGTTGACTCCAAGGGAACACTATGCTTCAAATCCACACAACTCGTAGCATATGCCGACGATATAGATATCCTTGCAAGATCTCTGGAGAGTGCCAAGAAGGTATTTGTAAACCTTGACTCGGTAGCAAGGGAAGTTGGACTACGTATTAATGAAAACAAAACAAAAATTATGACGCAAACTAGGAAAAAGACGCCAATCAGACAAAATATTACGGTAGGAGACTATAACCTAGAAAACGTAGACAACTTCATATACCTAGGGGCAAACTTATCGAAGGATGGAAGCGAACCCATCGAAATCAAAAGAAGGATAATGATGGCAAACAAGACTTATTATTCGGTACTTCCAATAATCAAAAATAAGAACGTGCAAAGGAAAACAAAACTTAAGCTATACAAAACCGTCATAACACCTGTGCTATGCTATGACAACGAAATGTGGACTTTAACTCAGACGTCCGAAAAACTACTTAACGCCTTTGAAAGAAAGGTCCTCAGAAGAATCCTCGGACCTGTGAGGGAAGACTCGATCAGGAGAATACGATACAATAGAGAATTGTATGCCATCTTCGACAATCTAGAAGTGCCAACCCTCATAAAATTTAAGAAGTTACAATGGGCTGGTCGTGTGGAGCGTATGTATGACGGAAGAATTCCCAAACGCACACTAAAAGGGAAAATCAACGAACAAAGACCGGTCGGAAAACCACGGAAGCGCTGGGAGGATTCGATTGACGCAGACAGCACATCACTGCTAAGATTTTCTAACTGGAGGACGCGGTCACTGAACTGGATGGAGGCAAACTATTCAGGAGGCCATATTCCGATTTGGGCTGTAGCGCCATCGTAAGTAAGTAAGAATGAGAAAAATGAGAGGATTTAGCTAAATGAGATGATTTAGTTATGAGCATGGTGAGATGACTTATCTGATAAATGATTACTATTTTGGTAATTTAGCTAAATTAGCGTATGACACACAGCCGTTTAATGATATTTTAGGCCTTAATTATAATTTATGTGTCAATGGTATTGCACGAAAACCAATTCCTAATTTAGGATTTCTTCTTAGAAATTCAATTCTAATGCCTGCAATCAATCAAAATCTGTTTTTCACAATTTCAAAAATCCCAAATCATTCTGCGATAATAATAGCATTAATATTAAACTGTCAAGATTAGCAATTTTTTGCAGTATTGAAATCAAAACAATTTATTAGTCGAAGTGAATGTTTTACTAATGAGGTGAGATTTTCCTATATAATTGTACTTGTAAAGCTACTATACCAATTTCAAATTTTTAAGAGAAATTATATCAAGTGGAGGATGCATTATGAATCAATATGCAAACGGTAAATAAGGGTTGCGAAAGGCGGTAGATTTGAGGAACGGCCTATTGTCAAATATTTTACACCTAACTGCAATTATTCTCAACTAGCAACCCCTCACGGCATTGCCCGTGACTCGCTGTAGCATGGGAATTAATTTATATTAAATGAACCAAATTTAAATGAGAAATATAGATTCCCCCACCCACACACACAGACGCACGCACACTGATACCTGAAAATGAAACTGTAGGTCACTTTTTTCTATGCGTTAGCTGTTTGCGCGCTGCCCTTAGAATAGCGCTGCCCAAACATGCGATACTCTAAATGAAAGAGATATTTTTTTATTTTAAGAAATTTTGTGCGGGTAGTGGTAGAAGTGGTGACGGCACTGAAACAAATTTTCACATCATGCTAGAGTTGCTTTCAAAATGTTTTATACAAAATTTAAACTTCAAAAATTTAAAAGGTACTGAGAAAATTAGTTTATTTGATTTAGTGAAATTGCGCAAATTTGTATGGGAGGTGGTAGAAGGAGTACTTAATGACTTTTTTAGAAATAACTATAAACATCATGCATTTGATGTTTTAAATTGCAGATTAGTAGCATTCATAGTTTTCAGGAAAATCGACATTTTGTAAAGTTGTAAAATTTTTTCATATTGTATGGGAGGGGGTAGAAGGAGTGAAGCTAATCGTCTAATTTTTTGGCCTTACTAATAATTCTAAATAAGTATTTAGAGTAAATTTCAGCTCGATAAATTTTATAGGTACTGAGCAAATAGGCGTATAGTATTTCTTGAAAAACTACCGAACGGATTTTGATGTGGTTTTCACCACTAGCTTATTAGTAGGAGTTTTTTTTACAGAATGGCCTGTGTTATACGCAATTTCAGCCCTTATGTGCAATGCACACACGCAGTGATGGAGGGAAGGAATGGGATTGGGAAGGTAGCAGAAGGGGAGTGAGACGACCATAACGAGTTGTGAAGCTGGTATGTTTCGCTATTCAGTTTTAATGAATTATACTACAAGTGAACTACTAACGAAAATCGAATAAAAAAAAAAGTCTTTTCAATTCAATTATATTATTAGGTTGTTGCAGATGAAATGACGACTTTGCTAATGAAATTTCAAACAACTTTAATTCTTATAAAACTTAATTTTATTCATCAAAATAGGTACTAACAGATGCAATACACTTCACTTCTCCCAACGAGATACAAGTGCATTTATGCCAGTTTCGTAAAAGTCCGACTTTCTACACTGAAGAAATTCTTCGAAGGCATTTTTAATGGCTGCTTCATTGTTAAATTGTTTCTCCTCCAAAAAATGATCCAAATGTTTAAAAAGGTGGTAATCGGTTGACGAGAGGTCTGGTGAATATGGTGGATGAGGAAGAATCTCATACCGCAACTCGTTTAATTTTTTGACCGTTATTCTTGATACATGAGGCCGTGTTTTGCTCAGTAAGCTCATGTGGAACTCACTTATCAAGCTTTTTCACTTTTCCAAGCTGTTGCAAGTGCCGGAAAACTGTCGCCCAGTTTCTCTGCAATGTCCCTTACAGGTTGGCGTGAGTCCACTGGTAAACGCAGCTTGTCGATGTTTATCGATGGTCCTGGGTGACCACATGGCTCACTTTCAAGGGTCATATCTCCTGATTGGAATTTTTCAAACCATCGCTGTGTGGTTCGTTCGGTTACTGTTTCAGCTCCAAATGCCCTGTTGGTGTTTTAGGTTGCCTCCCTTGCGTTGTAGCCAAGTTTGAACTCGTAAAGAAAAAGTAACCGTTTTTGACTCGATTCCATGCTTTTTTTAATTTTATTTTCTCCAATCTCAAGAAGTCCAAAACTCAAATGATTCCATAACCAAATGTAAGATGTTCATTACTACCAGAGCAGTTTGAGACATGAAAATCGCAACTAACTTTACTTCATCGCGAAAGTCGCTATTTCATCTGCAACAACCTAATATATTAAATGCGAGTGGAAATCTTTCAAAATAGGCTGAAATTGCCGACTTCACCTCTTCATCGTTGGTAAATTTTCTTCCCCGAAGTTCTTTCTGCAGTTATTGGAACAAATAGTAATCGGAAGGGGCCAGTTGTGGACTATAAGGATGGTGGTAGCCGCATTTCTGCAGGGCAGCCATTGCAACCTGGCTCTCTTGTTAACAGGAGCGTTGTCGTGCAAAAGCAGCACACATCGAGTCCATTTTCTTCTTCTTTTTTCTTTGATGGCATCCTTTAATTTTTGTAGCAGGTTGGCATAGTGTCGCCCTGTGATATTTTGTCCTTTTTCTTTATAGTTGATCATCAAAACCCCCTCTGAATCCTAAAAAATAGAAGCCATGATTTTTTTGGCGGATTGTGAGACCTTTAACCTCTTTTGGGTGATGCGCCTTTACGGATCCACTGCATTGACTCCTGCTTTGATTCAGGCTCATAATGATGAACCCAAGTTTTGTCTCTATTAACAATCCGTATCAAAATTGTATCCCTGTTATCGCTACAGAGATCCAAAAACTCACGTGAATACACGACGTGCTGCTTTTTCTGAACCGCTGAAAGCATTCTCGGTACCCATCTTGCGCTGACTTTAGACATGCCGAGATGATCGTATAGGATATTCAAAATGGTCTTCGTCATTCCGCGAAATTTTTAACCCCTCCTCGTAAATACAGAAACGGAATGAGAACAACTAGTCTGCAATCTCCGGTGTTTTATTAAAAACTTATTTTAATAGGACAGCACTTTCTTCAGAAATGATGTCCTACTGTCCTTAAACTTGAGAAAGCCGGGACCCGTACCATTTGAAATTGTGATTTCGATTCGTAATACTTGCCTGTTTTCAAAATCGCAGGGTGTGTATTGTCAGTCGCATAACTAAGAGTAGCAGCGCCGTCCTGCGAAATTCAGAGCGCCCTTTCGAGTATAACTTGCTTTCAACTTCCTTTAGTAACCAGTGCACCTCGGCGCCCTTGAACTCTGGCGCCACTGTGTGTTGTTATAAATAATGTTGAATGATTAAAACAACAGTATGAAATATTATAAATAGATAACAAATGTGCGTAATTTTTTTTTTTAATTATCAATCATGATATCCATAAAGTGTTAATCTTCCATGCACTTTGAACATTCGTGATTAACAATCTAAAAAGCTCTACAAAATTTTTATACAATATTTAATTGCTATTGCATTGTATAATAAATAAAAGTATAAACAAAAAAACATGTATAATACATTATACTATGAAACAAATCACATTCCCAACCAAAAACCCGCACAATGTAAGCCCAGATGCTTCCCCCCTTTCCAATGCGCAGCAGTTATCTCTACTTATCGCTTAAAGTTTATCAATTGAACTTGGAATTTTCTGGAACTTGGAAGCTTGAGCATAGCGTTCTATTATTGCTCTCTATCAGCTTTAACGTTTCGTTCCGTTTATGTTTTCAGTGTGTACCCATAACCCAATAAGTCGGCTAGCGTTTTCATAGTGCTCCGATCTGAAAGCATTTTATTTCTCTAAAATTAGTAGAACGTGTCTCACTCAAAATGGCGCAATCAGCACTTGAATCTTTATCCCTGGACAATCCCGTATTTAAGGCCTACGTGTTTTGGACGGCAGTGTTAGTTATTAAAATGCTATTCATGTCCTTGCTGACAGGACTTCAACGATTCAGAACGAAGGTATGTAGTTGGTTTATCAATTCACATAATTATATCAATTCATCTTTTCGTGTTGTTAGTTCCACTAAAAGCTAATTAACTAAAGCTGTGATGTTTCGTAGCATTAGCGCGATAACCCAGCTACATATATTGCCGTAAGAGTTCATATCATAATGACTTGTAAAATTATTCATAATCAAAAACATGATTATATTGACGATGGCTCGAAAACATGCATACCGGTAGGTTTATGTATTAGTGTCGCTATCACGATTCTACACAATCTATATTGTACACAGGCTTAGAGATTCTAATGACCTTTGGTACAAACAGGTTGAACGTTAGATAGCTGCTTCATTGCTTCTGCCTCGCAGCTGTAAACTCTTAACAACAAATGTGTTTGTGTGAATTCTTAATTGGATAGCTATTAGATACACTCGGATTTATTTAATGCATGCAAATGTACATTAGAGATGTACTACCACTGCATACTAATACCTGGTTAATTTATCTTGATTGAATTTTTTAGGATTAGAATTCAAGTTCAAAATGGGAAATCCACGAATGCGGGAGAAAAGAGCCTCCAATTAGTTCTAACATCAATGCTTGCTAATGGAAAAGTTATCAGTACACACTGCATGTTAAAGTCACTAATTGAAAAGTAGTCTGCAAAGATGAGACAATGATTACTGAATCGATGTGGTAATCATGCAGTTCCTATGAGGAGATTGCTTCGAACTTTAAAGTTCAGAGATCGGCTTCTACGCGAATGGTACACTCGGCAGAAAAAGTCTGCGTACACACTCAACACATCCAACATATCTATAAAAAACATCGTTTTAAGTAATTTATTTCATAATAATTTTTTTCTTTTTATACTCTAGATGAAATCTGAGAGTATTATAAGTTTGCTCTAAAGTTTGTAACGCCAAGAAATAAGGCTCGGAGAAAAAAATGAATGATACAGAAGTTCATATAATCACACAAAAATCTCAAAACCGGATGTCCGTCCGTCTGTCCGTCCGTCCGTCCGTCCGTCTGTGCGCGCTCTAGCTTGAGAACGCGTTGAGCTAGATAGTTCAAATTTTGTACACGTCGTTTTTGACAAAAAAGTAAGGTCAAGTTCGTGAACGGGCCAAATCGCTCCACCCCTTCTACCCCCTCCCATACAAAATGACACAATTGCGCAATTTGACAATAAACGGATTTGCACGAAAAGTTTAAAAGCTATTGGCCTGAAATTTGGAAACTGTTACTTTTATAATAATATCAATCTACCGTATAAAAATTATGCGTGTCCTCCACCTCCCACACAAACTGTACTTGTCATGAATTACTCTAAGCCAATTTACTCAGTGCGTATAAAATTTAGCGGGCTCAAATTGTGCACCAAATATTTATTCAAAATTGTTAGTAAGCCCAAAAAAATTTGGACGATTACCTTCACCCCTTCTACCCCTCCCATACAAAATGACACAATTTCGCAATTTGACAATAAATGGATTTACTCGAATAGTATAAAAGCTATTAGTCTGAATTTTGGGATGTATTACTTTCATAACGATTTTAATCTACAGTATAAAAATTATTGGCGTCGTCCCTCTCCTTCCGCCCCCTCCCATACAAACTACACTTTTTCATGAAATGCTCTAAGACGATTTTCTCAGAACATATAACATTTATTGAGCTCATATTTTGTAATAAATACTTAATTAGTATTATCACTAAGATCAGAAAAAAATATTTGTTTAGCTTCACTGCTTCTACCCCCTCCCATACAATATGACCCAGTTTCACACCTTCACAAAAAATCGATTTTCTCAAAAAGTATGAATGGCACTAGTCTGAAATTTCAGGGATATCAATTTTATAATATTTCTAGTTATTACTGAAAAAATCACTAAAATCCCCCCACTCTTTCTACCACCTCCCATACAAACTGCACATTTTCACTAAATCTAACACACTAATTTTCTCAGCTCCTATTCAATTTTTGGAATAAGCATTTTGTATAAAACATTTTTATAGCTACTTTAGCATGATAGGGAAAAAATTAGTTCAATGCTATCACCCCTTCTAACACTTCCCATGCAAAATTTCTTGGGATCACGAAAAATTCTATTTCATCTAGAGTATCGTAAGATTGCACTTTACGCGCAATCGTAGCCCTGTTATGTTTTTTTCATGGCTTTATTACAAACATAAAACAAAACAAAATTGATGATTATTGTATTCCATAAAAATATTAAAATTGAAAAACGAAAACATATGGACCGTTTATTTTGAAAGTGGTGTAAGTCCATATTCTCTTGTTTCGAGAAAATAAGAGGTTAGCATATCTGTTAATTAAAAAATTTAGGCAAATTATATGAAGTCTTGCATTGTTTCTATTGTTTTATAAATATTGAATTTGATTATATAGATTTGTTTTAGGCGAATTAGACTACAATAATACATATTTATGGGCTGTAAATGGACTTACACCACTTTCAAAATTAGACAACTGTAAAAATCGTTTAATCTTAATTTAAAAAAATTAAAAATCACTTAAAATATACTTCATTTCAATCCAATTTTGTTTACAAATACTCATGACAAGACATAAAATTTAATTTTAGACACTAAGTACATTGTCAAAATTACAAGATACTGATAGTATTTACTTATGCTCTGCATGTGGCAGTGTTTCGAAATATGCATGATGCACCGGAGGTATATAGGGTAGTAACTGCTTCATGTCTTTATATTTTTCGTAAGTAATAGGCCTGGCATTTTGGTACAAAGGCGCCAGGGCGATTTTTTTCAAACTTTAGCGGTCTTCCAGGACGTGTAGGTAATAAATTAATAGTTTTAAACTCTGCGTCCTTCATCGATGTTTTATATAAAATAGTATATGGTGCACTTTTGAGAAACCTCAACCAACATATTTGCAACCAATTGACCTGTTCGCCATTAGTGTTTTTTTCATCTGTTTTTTAATCACATTTTGAAGATTTTTTGTTGAAATGAAATTCTCTCGTTTCATTTCATGTAAAATGAATTTGTCATGTTTTCTACATTGTTTAATTACATCATAATAATCTTGTGGTGTGTACAGAAAATTCTTTTTCGCAATGCCATTTCTATGATGCCAAAATCTGCATCGTTCGGAAGGTATGAATGCCCCGAAAGTAAAAATTTGTGGTCAATTATGTCAATGTTATTTTCTAACGACTGGGTAAGTAAAAATTTGTGGTCAATTATGTCAATGTTATTTTCTAACGACTGGGTAACCTTCAACCACATCAATGCCATTTGTAAATTTCGATTTTGCTCAGTACACATGTCACTGTAGGTAATAGCATGGCTTTGGGTAGTTGCATTTTCTAAATGCCTCAAACAACAAGAAGCTACTTCTTGCGATCCCCTGGAAGCAATAGTTTTGTCCCACACATACATATTAACAAATGAAAAATTACAGACTACTGATCGGCAGCCATCTGTTAAGCCACCTACCCCTGTCAATTGGACTTACACCACTTTCATAATCGATGATTATGCAATTTCATTTACCGACCGATTTTAAGTTGTACAAAACATGGGAATTTTTTAAGAAATTAAACACGAACTAGTTATACATAAAAAATTTACATTAAATTAAGCATGAATTACGTGATATCTCATTTTTTTTTTTAAATGGACTTACACCACTTTCAAAATAAACGGTCCATATCCTGAATTGCAACAATAAAAAGTCTGCGTACAAATATTGCTTTTCAAAATAAAACAATTGTTTTTCCTCGTTAATAGCTTGTGGGATATCCTCGTCTCTTTATTACTTCCCACAACCGTTCTGGCATGGAATCTACCAGCTTCTTAGTGAACTCTGGGGTTATTGAATTCCACTGCTGGATCAGGACTTCCTTGAGCATTACCTTCGACGTTATTGTGTGCGCTCGAATCCTTTGTTCCAAGTGATGCCACAAATGCTCTATTGTCCGCTTAGGGTCGTTGTCTTGTTGGAAGTAAAAGTTGTCGCTAAAGCCCAAATGTTCTGCACTTTTCTTCAAATTGCGCTTGAGAATATCAAGGTAGTCTATTTTATTCATAATACTTTCAATAAACTCCATTTTTCCAACTCCTCCACTAGCCATACACCCCCTTATCATAACACCGCCACCACCTTGCTTTACTGTTGGACAGAGATTTTTTACGTCGAAGGCCGCGCCAGTTTTTCTCCATACAATCTTCCGACCTTTGATTCCAAAAATACAAAATTTACTTTCATCCGAGAAAATAACTTGTTTCCAAAATTCTTTTGGCTTATTTATGTGCTCCTTAGCAAACGCCAGCCGCTTGAGTCTGTTTACTGTTGTTATAAATGGCTTTCTACAGGCAACGCGTCCGTGATACTCATATTTCCTAAGAATTTTACGAACACCATCATCAAAAACAGACTTGCGGTACTTTGCTTTGATGTCCTTTGCCATATCAGCTGCAGTTAATCTAGGATTAGCCTTCATCGTTCGGAGCAAACTCCGAGTTTGCTGAGGGTTCAACTTTGGAGGACGGCCAGATCTAGGTTTTGAAACCAAAACTCCTGTGTTTTTGAAGTTGTTTACGACTCGTTGGACAGAGGAATGACTTCTGCTGACTATTGCACCTATTTCACGATATGACGTACCATTTTTCCACAAATCCACGATAATTTTCCTTTCTCCAAATTCAATTTCCTTTCCTTTATTAGACATCTCTTACTTAACGTTTTTTAGCAATTATTTTTAACGCAAACCTTAGATAAAAACACGTTTATCAACTTTCCTACACAAACTTTATTGTTATTAATGATTTAACTGCAACTCAGAGACTTTGGCTTCCCTTTATACGCTTTGAACGCAGACTTTTTATTCCTGGAATTTCAGACTAGTTTTTGTTTCCGAATTTTACCGTTATTTTAGAGTACAGTAGTTCTCATTTTTGTTTTGTTTTATGTTCATAATGAAGTAATGAAAAATAAGAAAAAAAAATATTTTGGAATAAAATGTTAGAAACGATGTGTTTTATAGATATGTCAAATGTGTTGGGTATGTACGCAAACTTTTTCTGCCGAGTGTATATAATAGCAATTGAGGGTATCTATTCTGTGGTGTGTCCGTGGCGTTCAGAAAACATGGCTATGTCCTATCTTTTCAGAATTTTTAAAATACCTAGATCGAATTTACTTTTCTTATAAAGAGAGTAATTAAGTAAGGTGAACCATTTCAGTACATCTTCGCTGTAACGAAATACATATACATAATTGTTGTTTACTTTCAATTATACTGGCATCATACATACCAACTGTGTATCACTCAATACCACGCATATTCGAACTGGTATCTGAAATTTTTTGTTGTATACAAAGCACGAAAATTTTGACTAGTACATCATGCAAATTTTTGTTATGAGCGCAGATTTGCAACGACGATGAATACGCGAATTAAATCAAATGTGACTCTTACAGTTCCTTCATATTGCCTTGCATGTAGTGCCAATGGCAAAAACTTGGAAATCTTATACAGAACATGATTTTTATACTCTAAATGAAATCTGCTAGTATTATAAGTAGATCCCGGATTTGTATGCAAATGCATATAGTTTTTGCTTCTCGCTAGAATAATATTGATTTAATTTTCATCCGAAATAGCAATTTTCAAAGCTTTGTACTCATTTTACTTTATTATTTTAATAATAAAGTATTGTGATCGACTTGGAAAAAAAAAAAAATTTGCTACCCTGAAATTTTGTTTTTTCGCGTTTCATAACTAAATTAGCCTAAAAAAGCAAAAAAAAAAAATCCGTCTGTCTGTACGCCGTCCGCCGTACGCCGTCCGCCGTACGCCGTCCGCCGTCCGCCGTCCGCCGTACGCCGTACGCCGGTGTGTACGCTCAGCGCACATTAACTCCCAAACCCTTCAAGATAGAAAGTTCATTTTTGGGGGGATTGTAGATAGTGGCGGATCTCAGGCAGATACCCATTTTCGGGGGTGTACGGGTTCAGAGGGAGGCGGGGGGAGCGCTAAGGCCGAAAAATACGAATTCAAATATCTCAACCAAGGTAACAGCTAGGAAGCTAAAACTCAACACACATATAGAGAAGTTTGTGGGACAACTTTTAAAAATAATTTAATTTTTTTATCCATTGGCGTCCGAAAAGGGGGGGCTAAAAACAAATTGTCGGCCGAATTTTTTTTTCAAATGATTATATCTTCGAAATTACTTATCGTAAAAAATTCATATTTTGGGACCGTCAAGGTAGCATATAGTTCCATTGGAATCAGCTTAGAGAGTGGTTAATTATCGTAAGGGGAAGGGTCAGGAGGGGTGCAAAGAAAAACACTTAAAACTGAATATCTCAACTATCTCTTAAGCTATGTAATTGAAACTTGAAACTTATATTAAGCTATACTGGAAAAATACAAAAAAAATATAAGATCTTGAAATAATAGTAGTGGGGGGAAATGGGGAGCATTTCAAAAATGGCGCACTTTTCAAAATTACGAATCCTTATATCTCAAAAAATAATACAGATATCAAATCAAAAATTTGTCAGATTGTAGAACTACATAATAGTTAATTTTGATAAAAATTTTAAGTTGGGAGGTGTAAGGGGAGGGAGGTGATAAGCAAAAATGTCAAAAATTTTGAGTGATTTTTTTGAGGCTCTGGTGAAAGATACAAAGTTTAAATTTTGCATGTGGATACGTCTATTTGATATACATAAAAAAATAATAATAACTTGATCCATAATTGTTATAAACCGATCCCCCCGGTCTAACGTGCACAAGGTGTTTCATGTGCATTGAAAAAAACACATAAACTGAAAATTTTTGAGTGAAATTTTAAGGTAGAAACTTGAAAATTTGCAAAATGTATTTAAAAAAAATCCCTAAATATACGAAATATTAACTGGTCGAAAACCTTTAAAGCTTCTACCCCCTCCAATACAAAATTATTTTTTCGACCATTTCTAAGAAATCAATTATCACCTAACTATTAAAAGCTATCAATTTGCAATTCTACATACAAACTTACAAAAATAATTGAAATGAAATTACGTTAAAAGTTTTGAAATCGCGCTTGCCCTTCTACCCCCTCCCATAGAAAAGTATGATTTCGACCAATTTCATTAAATCAACTAATAATCAACAAATTAAAAGCTACGAACTTGAAATTTTGTACGAGCATCTTACAATAGAAAAGAAAGAAAATTGCATCACAAGTCTTACGATTCCCCTCCCTCCTCTACCCCCTCCCATACAAAATTATATTTTCGAGCATTTTTAAGAAATAAGTTGTCAGCTAACTCTTAAAAGCTATCAACTTCAAATTTTGCAGAAAAACTTATAAAAATAATTCAAATGAAGTTGTTTTAAAAGTTTTGAAATTGCGCTTGCCCTTCTACCCCTTGCCATACAAAACTATGATTTCGACCAATTTCATTAAATCAACTAATAACCAACAAACTAAAAGTTACGAATTTGAAATTTTATACAAGCCCCTTACCAGAGAAGCAAAATAAAACTACATATCAAATTTTACGATTCCCCTACCTTCTCTACCCCCTCCCATACAAATGTTCGGTTTCGTGAATGTAAAATACACTAAATTTTATGAAAATTCTATGCAACTTCGTCTATGAAACACATTCTATACAGAGAGTATTGGACGTGATGCAAGCAATTAATTAAAAAGCTATTAACATCCACCCACTCTTACTATTACCGCTCCTCCTCCCTTAATAAAAACCTAAACTTGCAGAAACGAATGAAATATTGTTAAATAGACAACAGCCCTGCCCAAGAACTCCCTTTCACTTAGTCTTCCCTAACCACTCTAACCTGCATATTGACTTTCCACTCCACCGCAACATGTCCCAAGAATAATAAAGTTTCGCCCGACTTGTTGGCAGTTTATTTATTACACTTTGCATATTTACCCGTTAGTGCATATTTTGGCATATTTCGACATATTGCGGCATATTTCGTCACATGTTTGAATACGTTAGTTGCCGATTATTTATTAAAATTTCCATTTGATTTTGATTGTTTTCGTTGGTTTCACAGGGATTCTACTTTTTTTTACGATCGAGGCTTGAAATTAGGGATGGGCGCTATCAATTGTTTTTATTATCGATAGTCAGCTGAACTATCAAAACAATATTGATATTTTTTTTTTTTTTGAATAAAATTTTCGATGGTTATTCGAATAAAATTTACTTATAGTTATTCGAATGAACTATCGATAGTTATTCAAATGAAAACTATTCTACTATTATTCAAATGAAAACTATCGAGAGTTTTTATTCGAATGAAAACTATCGATTGTTGTTCGAGTGGAAGCTATAGATAGTTATTCGAACGCAACTATCGATAGTTTTTATTCGAATGAAAACTCGAGACTTTCAATAGTTATTTGAGTAAGGACTTGCAGATTTTAGATACTTTCCATAAAAAAGTAATACTATCGATAGTTTTGACCCGATTAAGCGATATCTATACTACAAGGGAAAGGAATAATTATTATACATTATTAGCCAGTATGCTTTCGGCAGTCGGCAAGTCACGGATATAAAATGAAACAAATCGAGGATGATTTAACGGAAGTGATAAGACTCTCTAGGTATTACTTTCGTAAGAGTGATATACCTTCAAATTTTCTATGTAAAACTCTTTAAACTATCGAGAGATCTTTATATCATTCACTGTTAATCTAAAGATATCGCGTTCGGAATAAGTTTATCAACAGCTTTCAGTATTCAAAAAATAATTTAATAGTCGCATCAACTACATAGACAGTTTCATTTATTCAGAAAAGTAATTCGATCCTACATTTACCATCGATAATAATTTTCATTCATTTGAAAAGTTATTCCATAGTCATTTTCACTTGTTCGGAACATTATTCGATAGTAATTTTCATTCATTCGAAAAGTTATTCGATAGTCATTATCGATAGTTAGTTTCATTCATTTAGAGAGTTATTCGATACCTTCCCTACCGATAGTAATAATTATCGGATAACTTTTCGATAGTTATTCGATAGTGCCCATTACTTCTTGAAATACTGTCTTACGCATACATACCATTATTACTTGCGTTGTCCTCACAGCGCATTGGCTACTCATTTGGCCTTGATCGCTCTCGTGTGAGCATAACAAGAAAATGATATAGAATTTATTTTGAAATGAATTAAAAATGCCCAAAGGAAGTACTTCCTTATGTGTATTATGCGGGTAGATTACATCTCGAAATGAAAGTGAAAATATATTTACAACCAATAATGCCTTGTGACAAATTCAACTGAATGAGCATATAAGAACCAGTAGATTTTTCAAAATTATAGTAGAAATTTTGAGATAAGTTGAGTTAAAAAAATTAAATTCGCATTTATCAGCGGTGGAAAGAAAATTCTCTAAGCAGTAGCTTCAAACTTCAATCAAGACCAATTTTCTTGAGGGCTTATCTTATGCTATGGTTGCATTTGATATTCGTTTGTTTAAATTAAACCAAAAATTTTTAAAAAGTGCGTTTGGAAAAATAGACTGATTAAAGCGTTCCAGACGAAACCACCTTAAGAAAGGAATATATCGTCGGCCTAATGCTAAAACCTCGTAACTCACAAACTTTACAGGAGACAGAAAAAACTTATTGCTGTTCGCAATGCATGTATGCTGATCATGTCAAAAAGTTATTTACTATTAAGCTAACTTCAGAAAATAAACAAAAGTATAATTTTAGATGAAAACGTATCAGAATGTAGTTATGTATTTTTATTATTTCGCTCAAAATTCAATTTTTTATGATTTTGGAGTAAAGAGGTTTTAGTATTAGGCCGACGATATAACCTTTATCACCAGTATCAGTTATTATGTGGTGTGGAACGTGGTTAAACGCTGCTCCGTTCTATGCGGATAGTCTTGGAAAAAGAAAAAACAAAAACAAACTGGCCCAGAATGATAATATACAGAGTGTACAAAAAGTGCGAAATATGTTTGAGGATACAGTGTAAAATGTTTTAACAATTGTATTCTAATATTTATCTTATAGCACAATTAATAAAAAACTTGAAACAACAAGAATTTCAAAAAAAATGCGAACTTTATACCAGGGGAAAAATGAACTGAACTGGAAAATAAGCTGGAAAGCATTTCGTCAAAAAATTAGGGATTTAGTGTAAACAGAATATTAAAAGGTCGATATGGATATTATTATGCGCCTATAAATTTACACCAATTACTTACTGTTATTTACGTATTAAAATTTAATTTTTGAAGTAAATAATACTGCCATCACACCTTTTATAGTGCATATTTCATTGCATATTTGAGAATTTTTGTCTGCATATTTTATGGCATATTTTGAAACCTTTTTTGCATATAAATCCGGGCTTTCATTATAATTTCTATCAAGTTTAATATAAAGGCTAAATAAAATAAGACTTGTAGAAAAAATTAATGAGCTAGGAATTTCAAATTTTTTACACGTAATTTTTGAAGAAAAATTTCCCCACCCCTTCTACCTCCTTCCATTGAAAATGACTCATTCATAGAAATTGATTTTTCTCCGAAACCGTGTCAGCTATTGACTTTGATTGAAAGCATTTATTCGGTTTTCATTGTAACTAGCAAAGCTAAAAGAACCAATTTTTGTCATACATTATTACAATTGCAACCAATTTTGGAAAAACTATCAACTTCACTTCAATCTTTCTACCCCCTCCCATCCAAATTTCACGAAATTTCGTCAAAGCTATTGACTTTAAATTTTGAGAAAAGTATACTACTACAAATATCATTGATGTCGAAAAATTTGGTTTTGATTCGAATACTCCCTCTACCCCATACAAATGCACAATTTTGGTAAATGCATTTAATTGATTTTTCAATTAGGAAAAGCACAAACTTAAAATTTTGCCGGAATTTGTCCCTTAATAATTGCATTTAATGCTTCACTCCTTCTACCATCTCCCATACAAATTTTTGTATTGCAAATTCAAGAAAAGTATTTCTCCTCCGAACATACATATGAGAGCTATCGAATTTGAAAATGTAACGAAGTAATGTGATTAGGATGTTAATAAGCAGATTCAAAATCATCCAAAACCTCTCACTTTCTCTGCCACCTCCCATACAAATGCCATATATTCAGACAAAAATTGTTCAATTTCCTCGAAAATTATGAAAGCTAAATTCAGCATGAAACATTTTTTTATACTACGTTCGGTGTTATATTCAATAATTACAAGCTTATAATTTTACCACCTCCCATACAAAAGTCACTATTCACTATTCGAAGGAATTTGAGATGGCATATTTTCCAGTACAATAAACTCTTTCCTATTTCATCTAGAGTATCATCTCTTATGTTTTTATCATATATTTGATCTATGGTATATAATTCTTTCAAGTCTTCCCACTCCTTCCACCGTCTCCCATACAAACTGCACTTTTTCATGAAACACTATAAACCAACATTCTCTATACGTATAACATTTACCGAGTTCAGATTTTATACATAATGTTTAATTAGCATTGCTATTAAGATCGAAAAACATCAACTGATGCACTTCACTCCTTCTACCTCCTCTCATACAAAGTGACATATTTTCACAACTTTACACAAAAAAAATTTCTTGAAAAGTATGCATGTTACGCGTTTGAAATTTGAGAGAAGTCAATTGCACAGTGTTAGTAGTTATTACTGAAAAACAAAAACACTGAAAACCCCTACTCCTTCTACCCCATGCCATACAAACTGCACATTTTCACTAAATCTGATACACTGATTTTCTCTGTACCTATCAAATCAATGAAGCTCAAATTTTGTACAAAACATTAAGATAGCAACTTCTTAAAATCAAAATAAATGTCTTTTTCGTCTAGAGTATCGCATGATTAGGACTTACGCCCAATCGTTGTCGTGCTATGTTTTATAATAATAATAGAATTTTCAATTTTCGCCAAACGTTCATTTTCGAACGTACTCAACTCTGAATTCTAAACATTATCAGCTCTAAAGCGTATATGTATTTTTTTTCTGTATTATGACCAACGATCCATTTTTTTTAAATACAATAATATTTACGATTACAAACTACGCATCTTCGACATGAAATAATGATTTAATTCGCACATATGATAATTATATGTTATATGTCCAAAAATTTTCTTCTCATTCGAAGAAAATTTCGATTACGTATATTCCGTTATTCGATTATAGGTGAGGATCGTTTTTTATTTTTATTTAATTTCGCAATGATCTTGAACTCAAGTGCTTCAGATAATAGACGAAAAATGTAGGCACGTTTAATATGTTAATGTTATTTTACGCATATCTTAATTTTTAATTTCCGGATTTTTTTTTATGAAATTATCAAATTGACAAATTTTATTTCCTAATTTCAGACCTTTGCCAATCCAGAAGATTTGCCATCAAAGAAGTTAAAAGTGAAATTCGATGATCCGGATGTAGAACGCGTACGAAGGTAGTAACTAATTTTATTATGGGTTTAAAATAAAAATTGATATCTTGTTTTATTTCAGGGCTCATCGTAACGATTTGGAAAATATTATTCCATTCTTTGTGATTGGATTCTTCTATGTTTTAACTAATCCTGAAGCATTTTTGGCTATCAACTTGTTCCGGGCTGTAGCAATTGCTAGGATTGCTCATACACTTGTCTATGCTGTTGTTGTTGTTCCACAGCCGGCACGAGCCTTGGCATTTTTCGTTGCCTTAGCAGCTACAGTTTATATGGCAATTAGGGTTATTCTTTTTACTTTGTAAATAATTCAGGTAGTTTCAATTTAAGATGTTTGGAGTGTACTTTAAACGTGATTTTTTTTTGTAATAAAAATGCCTTTGGTTTGGAATGGAATGGAATGTTTAGTATTTATTAACTAGCGATCGTCCGCGACTTTGTCCGCGTAAGAATCGCAACAATAAGCGATTTTTGATAATGTAGTTAGTAATACATTATGCGGTATATAAAATCTACTTATTTTAATGTCTCTTTTAACACAATTTTTTGTATTTTGTTGGAATCAGAACCATAAATTATTAAGAATGAAACCATGATACTCGCATTTGTATGGGACAGGTCCGTGCTCACAGAGATCATATACATATTCAAGAGCGTTAACGAAATATAAATAGTTGAAGCTTGTGTTAATTCTAAAAAAAAATTAAATAACATAGCATTACGCTCAAAAACATAACAGGATTACGATTGTGCGTAAGTCTATAGATGAAATCGAAATTTTTGTGATCTTAATAAATTTTGTATGGGGATTGGTAGAAGGGGTGACAGCATTGAACTAATTTGTTTCACATCATGCTAGAGTAGCTTTAAAAATGTTTTGTACCAAATTTAAGCTTCAAAAATTGAAGAGATATTGAGAAAATTATTGGTTTTAGTGAAATTGTGCAGTTTGTATGGGAGGTGGTAGAAGGTGTGCGAGGTTTTTAGTAATTTTTTGGAAGAAAATCATCATATAAATGATGTCTTTTAAATTGCAAATCAGTAACATTCACATTTTTCAAGGAAATCGAATTTTGGAAAAGATATGATTTTGTGTCACATTGTATGAGAGGGAGTAGAAGGGGGGAAGCTAATCGGTTTACTTATCCCCGGTACTAATTATAATGCTAATTAAGGACTTAGTACAAAATTTGAGCTCGATAAATGTTATATGTACTGATAAAAATGGTTTTTAGTATTTTATGAGAAAGTGCAGTTTGTATTGAGCTGGTGAAAGGAGTGGGGGATTCAAATAATTTGTATACCATAGATCAGATTTATGATAAAAATATATTCTAAATTTCAAATTATTCGCTCCTATGGTTTTTTAGAAAATTTGATTATAACATATTTTTGAAAATGAGTTATTTTGTATGGGAGGGAGTAGAAGACGTGGGGCTAATGAAATAAGACCAAACGTAGATTACATCTCGAAGTATACCTAACAATTTGTGAAAGTTTCATTAAAATCGGTTCAGCCGTTTTTGCGACAGACAGAAGAATTTTAAAAACGTGTTTCTGCTTTTACATATACGAGGTGTGTTCAAAAAGTAAAGTGATTTTATATGTATTTGTATGAAAAAATATTTTTTTTTTATTTATTTATTGCAGCTATGTATATAAAATATGTACAGAAAATTTATTTAGCTAGCTACCCTCGTAAGCGAAGCTTGAGAGTGAGAGCCGTAGAGATATGTATAATTAGTAAATAAGATATTTAAATTTGTAACAAATTATTGCAAAAGCTAAAAGTTTGAAATTATTTCCATTTTGTGTTAATTTTTTAGTTATTTTTTTTAAAAGAAAGAGAAACAAAAAATCAAATACAATCAGAAGAAAGAAAATGAAAAAAAAAGAGAAGATGAGAATTAAAAGAAAATTTAATTTATGATTTCATCAAATAATGCTGGATTGTCCCATATAAATTTTTTTAGCATGATTTTGTAGTTGTTAGTATTGATGAGTTGTCTTATATGTAATGGAATTTTATTGTACAGTTTTGGTCCGAGAATGCTTGGATGTCTAGAAGTACTGGATTTCTTAAATACTCTAATCGCTAAAGGCATAGTGCGCTGACTACGAGTGCTGTAGTTAAACTGTTGGAGTGGAAATTTCGATATATGTATAAACATAAATTTTAAAACAGTAAGAACAAAAAGTTGACGAATATTCAATACATCAAATTCCTGAAACGCCCGAGTAGTTGAATAAAATTTAGATTTTTTTAAACAAATTTTAATCACTCTTGCCTGTAAGTTATGTAATGGCTTAATCGTTGAAAAATATACAGATCCCAAAATCAAAATCCCATATTGCAATATCGATTGAAAAATCGCAAAGTATACTATTTTTATTTGTTCTTGCTAGAGAATATCAGAGTGTTAGCATTTTGTAAACAGTTTGTCTGAGCCTAGTACAGATATTTGACACTTGCTTTTTCCAGTTGAGCTCAACATCAATAATAATTCCCAAGTATTTTATTTCTTTGACAAGTTTTATTTGTATATCATTAATTTTGAGAGGATGATTAATGAGATCTCTATTTTTACCAAAAGCTAAACAATTTGTCTTTTCTATATTTAGGGCTAGCCTGTGGAAACACAGCCAATTATATCACGGTCAAGTCTTGCTGCATTTTAGAGAAAGCATCATTCCAGTCGTTGCTATTATATAATATCACAGTTTCATGAGCAAAAGCAACAATATGCCCCATAACATAACGATCCTCAAGTCTACAGAGATCATTTATATATATCAGAAACAATAAGGGACCCAGAACTGTGCCTTGAGGTACACCGCATTTGATGAATAAAGGAGTACTTATGCAATCGTCAATCTTGACACTCTTAGTTCTATCTTTTAAGTAGGATTTTAATAGAGCAAGTGCATTTCCTCGCAGACCTACATGTATTCCATTATCCGCCGGCTTAAGCTTGCAGCACTTAGAATGAAAGAAATTTTCGCATCCCGTACATATGTATAATAATGTCTTTTGTGTCCGAGGAGAACGAACCCGCACATTCGTAACAATTTCTTGTATTTGCCATTTTAACATACACTTTTAATTAATTTAATATATTATATTTAATAAAATGATTTTTTTTATTTTTTTAATTATAATTAAATTTTATTTTTAAAATATTTTCACAAACTGTCATGCAATGCTTGCTTAGTTCATCATCAATATTTATATTGTCCCCTTCAAAGAAATCCCCAATGCAATGTGCCAACGCTTTTTTCAGTCCTCAAAGCACTTCTCATAAGTACTTTTTGGTATAGCCTTGAGCTCCTCCAACGATGCAGTTTTTATTTCATCAATCGTTGCAAATCTCCGTCCTTTCATAGGTGTTTTCAGTTTTGCATTATCGTGATGCAAAAGCCATGAATTATTTTTCCACAATTCCGGACGTTTTTTTTTGTATTGCTTCTCGCAAACGGCGCATAACTTCAAGGTAATACTCCTTATTGACCGTACGACCTTGAGGCAAAAACTTCTGATGCACTACGCCACGGTAGTCGAAAAAAACAGTGAGCAGTGATAGGACTTGGCGTGCTTTTTTCGGTCTTGGCTCTCCTGGGTGCTTCCATTGGGACGATTGGGCTTTGGTTTCGACGTCATAGCTATATACCCATGATTCGTCACCAGTTATGACCCTTTTGAGCAAATCACGATCATCACTGACGTCATTCAAGAGCTCCTGAGCGATGCTCATGCGACGATTCTTCTTATCAAAATTCAGAAGTTTCGGAACAAACTTCGCTGACAGACAGAAAAAATTGCATGAAACGAGCCGACTGATATGCCAACATCCTCAGCAACTTCTCTTATGGTAATTCGTCTATTTTCAAAAACAATTTTCTTCACAGCTTCGACGATATCTTCTGTTGTTGACGTGCTGGGGCGTCCAGAGCGAGGTTCGTCGTTGGCATCTTCTCGGCCATCTTGGAAGTGTTTGTACCGCTTGTAAACATTTTTTTTACTTAGAGCAGACTCACCGTACGCCACTGTCAACATTTCAAGTGTTTTGGAGCACTTGATTCCATTTTCACACAAAATTTGATGCAAATTCTTTGCTCCATTTTTTATAATAATAGAAAATCGACGAGCACAACAAAACACGTCTAACCTTTTTTATCTCTCAAAAACAAACGAAGTATGCTATGTACTTGAAATTGTGAACATATGTTCGGGACATGTGTAGCGCAGCAACAACAATAAAAAATCGATAATCGAATGTTTGTTGCCCGCGAAATTTGAAAAGTTACGTTACTTTTTGAAGACACCTCGTATTACTAAAATAAAGCGAAAAAATAACTCTTAGCCATTTATAAACAAATACTAGACATACACTACAATTATATTTACATATATGTATAGATATGATTTAATCATGTTATTGTATGACTATCTCTGCGTTATAAAATTTTTGAATGAAGCCTGTTGCAATGTAATCAACTATCCGATTTGCACAGAACTAGAATATTATACTTGTATTTTCTATATATCTGAAAATTCATTCATTCATTATTTATTTAAGTAAAATGGGATAGAAAAATGCTTTTTCTTTTTTAAGCTTCGTCAATGTCGTTGTCTCTTTGCATGTTAGTATTTTCATAAATTTAGCATATTGAAGGTAAAAGGTATGCTTATAACGAATTCAAATCATTTTATTCAATTTCCATTCTTTTACTTAATACTTCAAAACACATATGTTAAAATCAATTACTTCTGTCTTAAGATAATATGCACTGATTTATTTTATCTTACTTTTTTCCCGGAATGTGTTTTTTATTTTAGTAGTTAAAAATTCACATCTGTACTAAAATTATCAATTTTATATATTTTTGATTGAAAGCTTATTATTTCCATTGTGTTTCTTTCCACTTCAGCTTTGTGCTATATTTAAATCGATCTGCTCATCACTTGTTTTGTGATTTATAATAATTTTTTAGATTAGCAATTATAGAATTCTGGGTTTATAAACGATTAATATTATAAATTAAACATTTTGCAATGTTATCATTTTCATTTCTAATTATATAACATATGACCTGCTGGGTTTAATATTGTTTTCAGTTTGAAATTAAATCATGTCGTTTTTCTCTTATAAGTTGCAGAAGTTCAATCAATAAATTGGTTTATTCTGATGCCATATGCCATATGTTAGCAATGTTGGCATATTTTATTGTTCTGCATATTTCTATACCGAATATTAAGCTATCTAAAACTTCATTATTGATATGAATATAACGTCAATTAGGATCAAAAGTTGAATAACAATTTTGTTTTTTTAAATCTTTTTTTTTAAAGCAATGAGCTGGACTTAGGTGTCATCCTTGAATACTGTTTACATATAGTCCAGTCAGTAAAGAGAATTACAAAAATTATTTTAAACGAAATAGGACGAAAAGGATGACAGAAGCCAATGCCTACAGTTCTTGAACGTTTTGAAACTGTAAGCTAACGTAGTGGCGTCTGTCTGTACGTGGTTTTAGTAATTCGAGCAAATTGTGCAAATTGATGTTATGGAGGATTAAGACGACTTGATAACGAGTAGGTCCTGAGTACTTCTCTGAGTGTTCAACTTAATCTATAGATGCTGTGATGGTATCATCACTAATAAGTCGAAATGCAAATATTTGAATGCGATCAAATATAGCTAGATGTGTTTCGGGTGCTCCAATCCATAAATCCGAGTTGCACTCAAGTCAAGGTCTGATATATGACTTCTATTATTGATGTTTCATCTTTTTACGAGCGGTGCTGCCCAGTAAATCGACCCTTAGCCTACATATTTCAAAACATTTATTTCTGTGTTTGCTTGTTAGATGAAGAGCCAACCAAACTACCTATCTCCGAATTTTGATTTTTGAAAATACAAGTTGTAGACCAGATAATAAGAACTAGTGGTAAAAATAGAAGCATTCTTGTGAAAATGTTATTTAGTCACTTCGTTCCAATTAAATATCACAAAAAATCGGAGCATATTCTGAAAGCGCTAGGAAATACCTTAAGCTACGTTCAAACGATGCGCTTTATAGTTCAATTTTGCGCTTGCATCAATCGCATGCAGCATCGCAAGATAATGATGCCGCAAGCGTATGCCTTTTTTCTTGCAATTTGAGGACGTATGCAATAGCGCAAGGCTATCCGACTGAAATGGGAATGAGAGCGATTTGCTTGAACACGGTATTTATTCATTGCAATCCAGTAACTATTTATAAAAAATAAAGTAAAATGACAAGCAAAGAAAATATTCTTAATTTTATTGAGAATTATAGAGCATTTGATGTTCTCTGAAAGAGCGACTTAGGTACGTAGAGACGGTTCATCATTTTCGTGCGCTAAGCGCATGCGTTCTAGAAGAAAAGGGCATGCATTAAATCGAGCGGCACACACGCAACAACGTAGTATGTGTCCATACGCTGCCTCAAATATAATCATGATATTAAATAATAATTATTAACATATCAGGAATAGTATTTAGTTAATTTTCTTATTGAAGGACTATTAATTCAGATGAAATGGATTTATCGTCGGAAATTAATGTTGACTGTGACGTTGCTGTAGCATTTTTAAAAAATGACTATGTGTCCAAATGGGATTCCACTTCTAACATTTTCAAGTTGAATAACATATTGCTTATTCGATTTTGCGATAAATTTCTAATTTTATTGAAAATTAGGTCGCCGAAAACTATTTTATTATATTGATCAGCATTCTGTATATGCTTACCGGCACTCTTCATAATGGCGTAAGTTGCCATTTCCCTAGCGTCCAATTCAGAAAGGCGTTTTAACTTTTCCATGTGTTCGTTTTCGGTTTCAAAAAATGTTGCTTTCGTCAGTTAAATCAGTTATTTAGCTGTCTTCAATGATTTTTATGTCAAAACTCACGCACGAACAAATAATTATTTATTAAAATATTTACTAATAATGCAAATAAAATTTAGATTAATGATATAGCTCAACTATACAAAAATATCAAGACGGGCGCAACTCTATTATTCTTGGAACACGTTAACGATACGTCTAAAATCAATATGGAGGTTTGGGGTGGATAGCGAATACTATGTGAATAGGGGTTCTAGGGCAAGGTAGTTCTCAATTATTTAACACTTAGCTGAGACTACAATCAATAGCTCCAGTACGAAGTATCAATATTTCATTCGTTTATCTATGAAGTTTAGACTCGTATGGGGATTAAGGGGGGGTTTGGTAGCAGCGGTGGGTGGTTTAATTATTTGCTTGAACCACGTCCAAAATTCTCTGTATAGAATGTTAGTTTCACAGACGAAGTAAATTCTATGAAATTCAATGCATTTTGTATTCTCAAAACCAAAGTGGCCAAAGCGCTTGACACCTTCTATCACCTCCCATACGAAATGGCAAAATTTTGGAATTTAACAATAAACTGATTTTCTCGAAAAGTAAAAAAGTTAAAAGTGATTTGAAATTTGGAAATTATTATATATACATAATGATTCCAATCAACCGTATAAAAGTTATTAGAATTCCTCCACTCCTACCGCCTCCAATACAAATTGGACGTATAACATTTCTCGAGCTTAAATTTAGCACTAAATACTTAATGAGCATTTTTAGTAATATCGAAGGAGTGAATCCTTCTGTCCCCTCCCATACAAAGTAATACATTTTTAGAACTTTACAAAAAATCGATTTTCTTGAAAAGTATGAATGTTACTGGTCTAAAATTTGAGAGATGTCAATGCGGGAAATTCATAGTTGTTACTGAAAAATAAACAGTAAGACCCCCCTCACTCCATCTTTCACCTCCCATACAAACTGCACAATTTCGTGAAATTAAATGCACTAATTTTCTCAAAGCCTATTGAATTTTTGAAGCATTCATTTTTTTATAAAATATTTTGATAGCAATCTATTATGATGTGACAAAGTTAGTTCAATGCCGGCATTCCTTCTTAAAATCACAAAAATTTATCTTTTATCTAGAGTATCGCATGATTAGGCCTTTCGCCCAAACGTAGTTTTTTTTCTCTTAAACCATTCATTCACGTAGTTTTTTTTCTCTTAAACCATTCATCACCTAGTTGCTAGTATGTTGGTCTACAATGAGAAGGTCGTGAGCTCGAATTCCGATCGACCTATAACTCTAGCACACTTCTTGCTTGGGAATACCTAGGCCACCTCAATCTACGAAAATGGGAAATTAATAGATAGAGAGTTGTGCGAAGTGCAAACAACACTTCCACTTCCACAATAAATAATGGGACATGTTAAGGAACCTAAAGTTGAGAAGGTCAGGGTCCGATTCGGGCTATAGTGCCATTGCCAAGAATAAACCATGCATTGACGAAAATGGATTTCAATGAAAAGTAGCACCCCCCCCCCCCCCCCCCATTCAATCAGTTTTTGTGCTACCACGCACAAGCAAATCACTCTCAATAGCACACGTGATGCCCAGTCGGGTAGCCTTGTACTATTGCATGCATCCTCAAATTTCCAGAAAAAGCGCATGCACTTGGGGCGCCATTTCCGTATTTTTATATGCGTTTACGCATATCTTGCATGTGCGTCGTTCAACTTAATGCATGCGCTTTTATTCCAGAATGCATGCGCTTAATGCACGAAAATGAGGCATTGTGTGGACGTAGGTTTAGAAAGTTTTTCTATTAGTTTTACGCTTTACGCTGGATTCCTGAGTAAAAATAGGGTTCCATTTCTCAAAATACGTGCAAAACTATACGCAATTTTAGCACAAAATATTTTGCCGCATCAATTAAAATGCAATTTCGCATGCTATCGTTATGCCATGCGTTATGCCAGCGTCGATGACGGTCATGATTTTCATGAATTTAAAATCTTATTACTAACATCGTTTATCCTTTAAAATGAACGCACCGAAATATTCAATTCACATTTCACGCAGTATGGTATACCTCGAAAAATTTAAGAATTTTGTATATCATGGAATGCTAAACTGCGCAATGAAACAATTCATTGAAAGTATGCGAAGGTGAAGAAGATTACGCGAATAATAGTTTACGCATTTGAATGTTAGTTTCGCTAATATTCGTAGAGAGCTACAAAATGAAAATGAAAACATAGCAGATTTCGCAATAAATTTTCATTGAACGCAAAATTTCCATTGGAAAGCCCTAGGGAAGCTTTCTAAGAATATCTTATTTTATGTCGTAACAGTTTCAAACAAATAAATTTATAATATAATTTACGGTTTTTTGATCAAAGGCAACAAAGAAACAAGTTATGTTTCTATAAAGTTCTCAGCTAGAACTTTCCAATGACTATCTGTATCTGTATCGGAAATTTTTTGCGCTTCGTTTTAGTTTAACAGTGTACTAGCATTGTACATTTTTCGCCCTTCTTAGTTTAACAGTGTACTAGCATTATATGCACTTCATATCCTTATCGTTTCCTGTTGCAATTTTTTGCTCTATTACTAATGAAAGAAAACTTTGAATTTAAATTTGGTTAATTAAGTGATGATACAGTGACTTTATCCATATCTAATTCCACCCAGACCACAACGTCTTCCGGTGAATATAAATAAAATTTTGAACGCTTGCGGTTTGAATAATTTTAGTTTTTACGCAGGGCATATGAAAGAGATATCTATTACTGTTGACACTCATTTTGGTCGTGATATGGTAGAATATTTTATTTCATATACGAGTACTATCGTCATTGCGACGTATTATCAAACTATCTTCGTCAACGTAATTATTCGATTGTAACTGATGTTTTGTAGATTAGTTAAAAAGAAGCCACAACAATTTAAATTGTGCGTATTTTCTTTCTTTTTCGTATAATTTAGAAATGATGAAAAATTTAAACTTACATCTAATATTATTTATAGTACAGTTATTTTTTTTTTCTTTAATATTTATGTGGCGTGACTTTATAGCTAGGGGAAGCAATTATTTTTTTTAAATACATTGGCTTATTACGCTTAAGCAATATATTATAAATATTACTAAAACTTCTCTCGTCAGCTTCTTGAAACATTATTAATGTTTAGAGCACCCAGGAATCACGAACACGATATATAAAAAATGAGCTTGCGACTAAAAGCAATTGCGTTAACGCATCTCTCCTTACTATAAAAGTCAAACTTGCGCTTGCCGCGAGCGAAAATTTAACTGGTATGGGCCGGCGGTCTCGTTCTCTTGTATATGCGACTTAAAGCAATGAGAGGAAAGGTGGAAGCATTTGAATGCGACGTATCTCCCCTTCCTATTGAAGTCAAACTCGCACTCGTCGTGCGAGAAAATTTTGCTCGTATTGACCGGCGGTCTTGTATATGCATTTTTAAAATCGCATCTTTTCCCTGTGAAGGCTTTCAACTTTCGTTGGTCAAAAAAAGCGTGAGAAACAAAACTGTCCTGAGCACGCAAATGCTGTAAACAGTGGTAGACGAAAATAATGCGCGCATTCTTTTAAAGAAATTTTCATATTCGTGCTGAGTTCAGTTTAGCTTTTCTAAACTGAATAATGGGCAAAACGTTAGGAAAGCATTGCTTCCCTTGCATCAATGAACGCCGCGCCACTGAGCTATAATAGAAAGTTCCAATTTTGTACACGTCGCTGTTGATAAAAAAGTAAGGTCAAGTTCGTCAACGGGTCAAATCGTTCCACCACCTCTACCACCTCCCATACAAAATGACACAATTTCGCAATTTGAAAATAAACTGATTTTCTTGAAAAGTATAAAAGTTATTGATTTGAAGTTTAAAATATATTAGACATAGTGATTATGATTCCAATCATCCGTGTACAAATTATTAGAATTCCTCCACTCCTTCTATCCACCTCCCATACAAAATAACATTTTTCGAGCTTAAATTTAGCACTAAATACTTAATTAGCATTATTTGTAAGATCGAAAAAAATTAACTGATAAGCTTCACTCCTTCTACCCCTCCCATATAAAGTAGCATATTTTCAGAACATAACAAAAAATCGATTTTCTCGAAAAGTATGAATGTCACTGGTTTCAAATTTGAGAGATGTTAATGCGGGAAATTCATAGTTATTACTGAAAAATAAACACTAAAAAGCCACCTCCCATGCAAACTGCACTAATTTTCTCAAAACCTATAAAATTTTTCAAGTTTAAATTTTTTTCATCTATCACGATGAGACAAAATTAGTTTAATGCCGGCACTGCTACCACTCCCAATATAAAAATTCTTAAAATTACAAACATCTCTCTGTCATCTAGAGTATCGCATGATTGGGCCTTTCGCCCAATCGTAGCTTTTTTTCTCTTAAACCATCCGTTGACGAAAATAGATTTTAATGAAAAGTAGCTCTAACTTAGTTGTCCGTCTTATGGTGCAGTTCACATCAAACACGAACCTTCGATTTTTACATTGTTTAAAGACGGTCAATAGTTAGTGCCAACATTTAAAAAATATTTTCAAGAACCTTCTGAAGTGAATTTCTGCAGAAATCATACGTGATATATTGTCTATCTTTAAACAATATCAAAAGTCGAATTGGACAATAGAATCTTAAGGCATTTTTTTAATTTTTTAGACTTAACTGGCCGAAACAGTAAACGCATGAAAGCATAGTTCTAGCGAGGAAAGTACTAATGCAGAAAATGTAACCATGAATTGCAGATTGGGTTAAAATCCATGCGTTTTCGAATTTCAATAATAAGCAAGCAATCGGTTAAATTTGTGGAAGCTTTTGAATTAAACCTAACCATTTTATATAATTTAGCTAGGGTGTAGTCTAGTGGGTAGCGTGTTTGGTTTACAATGCGAAGGTCGTGAGTTCAAATTCCGGTCGACGCATAATTCCAAGCACACTACCTGCTTGAATATACCTTGGTTACCTCAATCTACGAAAATGAAAAATTCGTAGATAGAGGGTTGTGCGAAGAGCTAACAACTCTTCCGCAATAAAAAAATGAAAATGTTAAGGAACCTGAAGTTCAGGAGGCCAAGGCCCGATTTGGGCTGTAGCGCCATTGAAGAAGAAGAATTTTATATAATTTGGGGCTGCACAACGGAACATCTGTTATTTTTTTGCATTGCGAATAGTCACTGATTCTTTTCATTCAGCTAGTTTCCTTGTATTTTACACCTTGGAATGAAAAGTTTACAAAATTCCAAAATTTCATGGGCCTAGCACTCAAAAGGAGCCCATAAGATAAATTTTATATTTCTATGGTACGTGGAGACTTTACGGATTTAACATCCAAATATAAGGGTTTTCTTAAACTAAAGCGGTGATTCCACAAACAGAGATATTCCCCATTTTACATCTTGGTGATCAAATTTTGAAAAGAAAAGGTAACTACTTTTTTTTAGATTCGAAGGCTTAAGTGTTTTGGTAGTATAGTAATTGACCAAATAATTGTTCGCACCTCCCTGTTATTATTTTCAACTTCAAGGTATTAGGACGTATTTCAACTTAACGAGGAGCTAGATAAGGATGAGCTAAACAACTATGATAAAAAGAGAATCCTTTGATTTAAAACATAAATTTCTGCATTATTGATGATGCCAAGCTAATAGCTCAATACAGATTCGATTGCAGTATTTGGTTCGTTTTCTGATTTAAATAGAAATGTAGATATTCAGAAGTTCTTTTTATCTGTACGTTACCGCAAAAATAATGTAAGAATGCTTATTACCTGGTTCTGAGTCGCAGAGTACACTCTGATCTAAGGCAAATTTGGATGTACATATTTGCAGTACTGAGTGAAGGGAACCAACGAAATCGGAGATGACTATAAAGTCCGTATTGTTACTTTACTGCCTATGGCCCAATATAAATTAATAATCTTATAGATTTTCCATTCCGAATATTTAGAAAAATTTGAAATGCGTTCAAGAGTTTCCTAGTCATTACGAAATATATTTCTGTATACAGAATCCTCCCCTACATTCCACAAAACATTATCTTTCCGTACTAACGGAACGTATCTAACTAACATTTATCAAAAAGTCCTTCATGTTGTTTTTAAGTCGATAGGTTTCATATAGGTTGCGAAAAGAATGGAAGAATTTCGAAATTAACTTTCCTTTTTATCAAAACCGACGTAAAAAATATGTAAGCTTCTTATTTTAATACGTTCTCGAATAACCATCGACATAAAGACATGTTTGGATTTCAAATTTTAAAAATTTCTCCGAGCTCTTGCACATTCTCAAATTTTAAATTTGGATCTATTTAGATTTTTTATTAAATTGTTTTCCAATAAACGTTATGAAAGTTTACTTAAGGTTAAATTCTTATGTTTAATAATATAATTTACAACAGCTCCACCGAACCAATTGCAATTTTGATTTGAATTGATAGTATTTACCGGAAAAGGTTATACGAGTAGCGTTTTATCTATTTACTACTCGCATACTCCGATAAGAAGCTCTCACTTTAGTTTAAGGGGGTTACTAACTTGAATATGAAAAACATAACAGGACTACGATTGGGCATAAAGCCCAATCGTGCGATACTCTAGATGAAAGAGAAATTTTTTGATTTCAAGAAATTTTGTAGGTGAAGTGGTACAGGGGTTGACGACATTGAATTAATTTTTTCCCATTACGCTAAAGTTGCTATCAAAATGTTTTACACAAAATTTAGGATTAAAAAATTTAATAGTTGCTGAGAAAATTAGGTTATTGGATTTATCCAAATTGTGTAGTTTGTATGGGAGGTAGTACAAGGAGGGGCGAGTCCGTAATCATGCTTTTGACATGTTTTAAATTATAGACCAATAGCATTCATACTTTACAGGAAAATCCGCCTTTTGTAAAGTTGTAAAATTGTGTCAGATTGTATGGAAGGGTGTCGAAGGAGTATAGATAATAGCTTCATTTTTTTGGGCTTACTAATAATTCTAAATAAATATTAAGTGCACAATGTCAGCTCGATAGATTTTATACACACTGAGTTATTGTTTTAGAGTATTTCATGAAAAAGTAGAGTTTGTATGAGAGGTGGTGGAAGACAGGGGAGGACTTAAAAAAATTTTATATGATAGATTGAAATCATCATAAAAGTAATATACTTCAAATTTCAGATCAATAGCATCTATGCTTTTCGAGCAAATCCGTTTATTGTCAAATTCTAAAATTGCGCCATTTTGTATGGGAGGTGGTAGAAGGGGTAAGACTTATCTTTTAAATTTTTTTGGCCTGAATAATAATTCCAAATAAGTTATTAATGTACAATTTCAGTTCGATACGTTTTATACGTACTGAGTAAATTGGTTTAGAGCATTGCATGAAAAAGTGTAGTTTGTATGGGAGGGGGTGGAAAGAAGAGGAGGACTCAAATAAATTGTATGCAGTAGATTGAAATTGTCATAAAAATATTATATCCCAAATTTCAGATCAATAGCTTTTATACTTTTCGAGCAAATCTGTTTATTGTCGAGTTGCGAAATTGTGTCATTTTGTATGGGAGGGGGTAGAAGGGGTGAAGCTAATCATCTAATTTTTTTTGGTCTTGCTAATAATTCTAAATAAATATTTACTTCTGCTATTTGAGCACGATAAATTTTATACGCACAGAGTAAATTGGTTTAGAGCATTTCATGAAAAAGTACAGTTTGTATGAGAGGTGATGGAAGGAGGGAGAGGACATGCATAATTTTTATACGGTAGATTGAAATCGCCACGAAAGTAATATATTCAAAATTTCAGACTAATGGCTTTTATACTTTTTGAACAAATCCGTTTATTGTCGAATTGCGTATTTGTGTCATTTTATATGGGAGGGGGTAGAAGGGGTGAAGCTAATCATCTAATTTTTATTGGTCTTACTAATAATTCTAAATAAGTAATTTTTGCACAATTTCAGCTCGCTAAATTTTATACGCACTGAGTAAATTGGTTTAGAGCATTTCATGAAAAAGTGCAGTTTGTATGGGAGGTGGTGGAAGGAGAGGGGGGACACACATAATTTATATACGGTAGATTGAAGTGGCTATAAAAGTAATATGCTCCAAATTTGAGTACAATAACTTTTATACTTTTCGAGCAAATCCGTTTAATATCAAATTGCGTAATTGTGTCTTTTTCTATAGGAGGGAGTAGAAGGGGTGGAGCGATTTGGCCCGTTCACGAACTCGACCTTACTTTTTTGCTAAAAATGACACACAAAATTTTTTAGCACTATAGCTCAAAGCTTTCGAGAGTTATGCTGTAGACAGACGCACAGACAGACAGATGGTTACTCGGAATCGAGGTTTTTGAGCGACAACAAATATTTCTGTATCCTTGGCGGCTCTGTGCGAGCGTTATTTCTTAGCGTTACAAACGGTAAGGCAAACACAATATACTCTCAGATTTCATCTAGAGTAAAAAAAAATCGATTTTTTTCTTGTGCTGATTATTATTCTGATTTCAATTTAACACAAAATAAAACAAACCGCAGATTTTTCCGATGAGTGCTGAAAAAATTAATTTAAAGTTAAAAGGTCGGTGTAAATCGTACAACCACTTCGATAGTTTTTTTGCTCGCCAGAAACGCTTTTTTTTACATTTTTTCCACATCGGTACATTTTTCTTGAAAATGATAACAGATATAAAAAGTATTTTTTTTCTCGGTAGGTAGCAGTACTAACTAACCACAGATCAGAGGGAATTTCAAATAGTTGGTTATAAATATTTTTTTTGTCAAAAATACATGAAAAAATTTGTAACTTTCACAGCTTAACAATGAATTAGTTTTGAATATTTTTAAAATTCCTCTGATTTGTAGCATTAGTTTTACTAAAATAATAAGGTACAAGAAACTGTGTACGCTCAGCGCACATTAACTCCCAAGCCCTTCAAGATAGAAAGTTCATTTTTGGGGGGATTGTAGATAGTTGCGGATCTCAGGCGGATACCCATTTTGGGGGCTGTACGGGTTCAGGGGGAGGCGGGGGGAGCGCTTAAGTCGAAAAATACAAATTCAAATATCTCAACCATGGTAACAGCTAGGAAGCTAAAACTCAACATACATATAGAGGGGTTTATGGGACAACTTTTAAAAATAATTTAATTTTTTTATCCATTGGCGTCCGAAAAGGGGGGCCAAAAACAAATTGTCGGCCGAATTGCTTTTTCAAATGATTATATCTTCGAAATTACTTATCGTAAAAAATTCATATTTTGGGTCCGTCAAGGTGGCATATAGTTCCATCGGAATCAGCTTAGAGAGTTTATTAAATTAATTAGTTAATTATTGTAAGAGGGAGGGTCAGGGGGGGGTGCAAAGAAAAAGACTTAAAAATTAATATCTCAACTATCTCTTAAGCTATGTAATTGAAACTTGAAACTTATATTAAGCTTTATAGAAAAATACAAAAAAAATATGACATCTTGAAATAATAGTAGTGTTATACATCACCATCTCGAACCTTTTTGAATTAAATTCTCAATTAAATGTAATATAAAAAAAAAATCTTGAAAAGAAAAAAAGTACCAGTAGTGTAAAGATTAACAAAAAAAAAAAAAACATCGCGCCACTGAACAACGGCATTGAATGCACTTCGTGCTGAAAAACTGCAGTACCGCCACTAACTGCAGGCAAAAAAAAAAAATAAAATTTTTTGGCGGCAAAGAAAAAACGTGGAGTCTGAATTGCATCTTGAAAGAGGACGGACGGGTTTTTTTTTTTTTTGTCTGGCTTACATAGAAGAGACAAAGAAAAAAAGAAATTTTTGAAGAAAAAAAAAGGAGAAAGTGCCTTGACGGACTAGCAATATCAATTAAGAAAAAAAAACAGCACCGAGGGAAAATGAAAGAGCTGAGCGGATCAGACTTAAGGACTTAAGGATCAGCATCGGCAGCAGGAAATTCGAGCGAGAGTGGAGAATTAGATCGAACGCGTTATCACCGATGGGCCCCAACGACTAAGATAGATTGTAAAGGTACATGAAAATATTTTTTTTTCTCGTTGTTTGCATTAAAGTATTATTTTTTTAAAAAAAAAAAAATTTCAATATTAAATTTTCAATTGTCCAAAGTGTACAGGTCGAGGGGTGGCGCATATATATTTATTTTCTCGTGTCGCATCCATAAAAATGCGTCAAGGTTAGACGGCTAATTGGAAGCCCTAGGGCTGCTGGCCGCCGTTCGTTCCTCCTTCACCACCACTTCATTTTTCTTAGCACCCATCTAGGATGGTTGCTCCTTCGGGTCATATTTTCCACGCCCGGGCTCCTGAGCAGCCGGCAACAGGTGCTACCCGACCCGGAGGAGCCCCATTATCAAAAATCTGGACGGGAATGAAGCCTTCAGCTGAGTTTCCGTATCAGTTGGCGCCCAAATATTCGGTTTTCCTTATTTTAATTTAATTAAATTCAATTGCAACGTCCTTACGGTTTTTTTTTTTTTCATTATTCAAAGTGTGCGGAGCAGATCATATGTGAGTTGTAGTGGTATTAAAGTACAGTGCTTTTTATTCGGTACAGATTATTCGCGTGAAAATTTTTTCTTTGTTGAATTTGATCGTTATGATAGAGGTTCAATTTCTTTTTGTGTGGAATCGTAAATTCGCAAAGACCACGGTATCAAAATCGCATTAAATATCATCATCGTAATTTACTTATTTTTTTTTCGGTCCTGGCATTTCCGAAAAAAAAAAATGTCGATCACCATAGGAGAGTAGGAGATTTATTTGAATTCGTTTTAAACTTATTAAAATGTGTATCTGCGAATTAAATCTAAGTGAAATCGTGCGTAGTTCATATATCTGATATTTTTTCTGCTAAATCGTAAAGGCAAGTGGATTTCGGATTTCGGGCTGTGTATAAAAGTTACACTAAAGTGCACTCACTAATTGTACATACAATTACAAATAAATCACGAGCATAAACCTTACAAATGTCGATACTTTAACACAAGAGTGCTATTTTTAGAAGCGTTTCGCTCGTTCGCACTGATTTTTCTTGCCTGATCACTGCCATTAAGAATAATGAAAAAAAAAGGTCAAACCAAACTAAATATTAATTTTTTTCCTTATCTTCTTAATAAATTTTCTTAGTGTTTGAATGTTCTAATTTATGTCGCGCGTTTTTTTTTTTTGGATATGGGGCCCAGTGCATCTTCCATGCAAAGCTCATTTGGAGTTAAGCTGGTTATTGGTAAATACCCCAAAGTAGAATACTGAGGGATGACGATCGCAATGGCTATCCGCAATACGCGTTGATGATCTTTGCTCATCCACTGAATGCCAATGCGTCTGACGTTATTCCTACAGTCTCGCGATGTGGTCCGTGATCTGATACCTCGCGGAATCTTATCCGGAACGCCTCCGTTGACACCAAATGTGGTTGTCTTTTGAAAGAATTCGTTCGAAATAGGCATCAGATCACTGAAACATTAAACGATTAAAAATTTGTTTTTATGAATCATGGATTAGAATAGTCATACATACTACAAATATTTTCTTTTCGTCCTACATTTATTTTATTAATTAAATTATTACTGGAGGTGAAGGAGTGCGAGTTGGCGTCTACGCAGTCTTAGGGAATCCTATAACTGAATTATTATTGAATATTTTACAAATAAATCGATATCTATACGCGTGTTTAATTTCTTTAATTTGTTTATAATTTTATTTCTTATAAATACAATCTGAGTTATATATTGGGTTATATGAATAGTGTAAATATATTTCTGACTTCGATTAGATTGGTTAGCCTTTGTGTGTTTTTAGATCAGCTAAGTGAAATTATTTTCATTTTTTTTTTTTTTCCCTTTTTCTTCAATTTTTTTTCATTTTATATTTATATTTTATTTATAAATTCATCGACTGTTAAATTACTGTGGTAAATGATTGCATATTTGCATATACATATATACATATATACATAAATATATATATGTTAAGTATTTGTTACAATTCGGTTGTATTTTGGTGAGCGCTTTTCTGTAAAAGAGAATCAATTATGCATGCATTTTTTTTATTGAATTTTTGTTTGCATGCGTTTTCTTTCTTTTTTTTGCTAAACTTTATTTGGATCATTATTTCTGTTCAATATATATGGCACATATAGTTAATTATCATTAACTCACACAGTTTAAACTCCTTTTAACAAGTTGCTTGGTTCTAAATTTATTATTCGTATTCTCTCATTATGGCCTGTTGGAATATAGATCATTTAGATCCAGAAGAGTTTCAATTTGAATGTTTGATACGTGATATCACTGGCGATGCAGTGCGTCAATATGAGACTCTAACTGCTCGTCTGCTCCTCGAAGCAGAGAAACCCGTACTTAAGCCTGGCAAGCTTCCGAAAAAAATTTCCGAAGACCCAACAGGGGAATATAAAAGGTGTTGCAAAAAGGTTTATGAAATTTCATCTTCGCTGAAAAATCTTTCAGATTCACAAGACAAACATCTTATGCTTGAACGTTTCAGAGCTAGACTAGATCATTATAATAGACGTTTCGAAAGCCTTTTCAAGTTCACTTCATATGAAGATGTTAAGTCCGCTGCCAGAGAGTCAATGAAAAATATCGAAACCTTGCAAGAGTTAATTGGAGAATCAGATACCATAGACCAGGACACATTTCATAAATTAATTGATGCCATAAATTTCTCAGATACGTCCAATACGTCGTTTAATACAAATCCGTCAATAGTTCACGCAGTTCACGAGAACCAGAACGTAGATTCGTTTCGCACATTTCCTGCTAGTAGCACGCAGTTTGTACCACCAGTAGATAATGTCAGAAGCCTCAACCGAAAAGCACTTGTGCCCATGTCGAAATGGGGTATACACTTCTCAGGGTATGGCGCTGAAATTCCTATTAAAAGATTTCTTTTCCGTGTTGAAAGTCTTGCAAAATCAAATGGTATTCTTGAAGAAGAACTTGCGTCAGAACTTCACCTTCTTCTTACCGGCTCGGCTGAAGAATGGTTCTGGACTTACAGAGAGAAACATGTCCGTACTTCGTGGCCAGAGCTACGAGAGTCCATTTGTGAGAGGTACGAAGATCAGAGCACCGATTTGGATATTCGACGCCTTCTTGACAGTCGATACCAGAAACCGAAACAATCATTTAGTGATTTTGTAGATGCGTTGGAGCAGATATCTATCAGATTGAGTTCTCCGCTAAGTGATGAATCATTATTAAAAATCTTATATCGGAATATGAGACCAGGGTTTCAAGCACACCTCGCAGGTCACGAGTATGGTTCAGTTCAGCTACTGAAACGAAAATGTACCTCGATCGAGGCTACGTGGAAACGTATTGGTTTCGATGCAGAGGCCAATTGCTATTCTCGTAGACAGGTTCATGAGTTGGACTATCCTCAAGAAGTGGTTTATAAAAATGAATTTTCTCAAGAGTCAAATGTCAATCAAGTGGCTGCAGTACAATTTCAACTACCTCAGCAAACACATAATGCTGAGTACATTATTTGCTGGAACTGTTCTGATTTGGGACATAGCTTCATTGACTGTCCAAGGCCTAACCGAAGTATATTCTGCTTTGGTTGTGGTCTCAAAAATGTTGTGAAACCCAACTGCCACCGGTGCAAAGAACGTTCAGCGGGAAACGGGTTAAGGAGTACTGCCACCGGGACACAACGTACTCCGCAACCATGGAGACGTCCCAACACCAATCCCGTCGAAACTGCAGCGAACACCGATCCGGAGCTGAGACGCCAAAGATCATAAACCTCAATACCCAATCTATTAAAACTTACCTGTTCGATCAGTCGACTCAAACACCCCTGCCGAACTTATATTCGTATAAAAGGCGAAGACAAACTCGATCTCACCGCTATTGGCGTTTGCGAAGTGAAATAAAAAAATCTTGTATAGAGTCGATTCTAAGTGTAAATGGAGACAATAGGCCTTATGCCGACATAACAATTAAAGGTAAGCGACTACGTGGCTTGCTTGATAGTGGTGCGAGCTCAAGCGTGCTAGGAGCTGGAGCATTGGACCTATTAGAAGAAATTTCTATACCCCTTTACCCCCTTCACATAAACATCTCTTCAGCGAGTGGTGACAAAAGTCCTGTGTTGGGATATATTCGCACCTTAGTAACCTTCAACAACAAGACTCGGATGATGAGATTCCTGATAGCACCTAACCTCACCAGCAAAATATATTTAGGGATAGATTTTTGGGACACCTTCGACATAATCCCGCACCAAATAAGCGAACTTCAAAATACTTGTGGTCAAATAAACAACGAAACTCTTGAACTAACTGAGTTAGAACAGTCGAAGTTAAATGAGGTAATTCAAACTTTTCCCTCGTCCAATAAAGTTGGGTTGGGAAAAACTAATTTGGTCGTTCATCATATTGATACTGGTACAGCGAAACCTGTCAAACAGCGTCATTACACGGTCTCACCTGCAGTACAGAAGCTAATGTATGATGAACTCGATCGTATGTTAGATCTGGGTGTAATAGAAGAAAGCAGTAGTGCTTGGAGCTCTCCCGTTACCTTGGTCCGAAAACCAGGTAAAGTGAGACTATGCCTTGACGCAAGACGTATCAATGAGATAACGTTGAAAGACGCATATCCTCTTCCTTTAATTGAAGGCTTGTTGGCACGTCTACAGGACACTCGATACATATCGAGCTTGGACCTAAAGGATGCGTTTTGGCAAATCCCACTAGACGTCAACTCACGAGACAGGACAGCTTTTACCGTACCCGGACGCCCCTTATACCAATTCACGGTAATGCCATTCGGCTTGTGTAACGCTCCGCAGACAATGTGCAGATTGATGCACAAAGTTATTCCTCATGAACTACAGGACCAGGTATTTGTTTACCTGGATGACTTGCTTATTACTTCTCGATCTTATGAAGAACACCTCCAGCTCTTGAAGCGAGTTGCTCAGCTGATAAGAGACGCAAACCTTACGATAAATGTCGAGAAGAGTAAGTTTGTTCGGAGGGAGATCAAATACCTCGGTTATGTGGTAAGTGACGGAATACTTAAGACTGATCCGGAAAAAATCTCTGGCATTACTGCGTATCCTGCTCCGAAAACTGTAAGGGACGTTCGGCGTTTCATGGGTATGGCTGGCTGGTATCGTCGGTTTATTCCCAACTTTGCATCTGTCAGCGCTCCTTTGACTGACCTGCTCAAAGGCAAACGTGCGTTCGTATGGACAGATTCTGCGAACAATGCATTCGAGAGAGTAAAAGAGTTGCTAGTTACTGCACCCGTTCTGATTAATCCCAATTTCGAAAAACCATTTTTCATTCAGTGCGACGCCAGTGCGACTGGAATCGGAAGCGTCCTGTTTCAAAAATCAGATACTGGTCAAGAACATCCAATCGCCTTTATGTCAACGAAACTCAACGCTGCACAACGTAATTATAGCGTCACGGAGTTGGAATGCCTGGCCGCGGTCCAGAGCGTAAAGCGATTTCGAGCCTACGTCGAGGGGTTACCGTTCACTATAATTACAGATCATGCAAGCTTGAAGTGGTTGATGGACCAAAAAGATCTCTCTGGTCGACTGGCGCGTTGGAGCTTAAAGCTACAGGGTTTTAACTTCGATATAGAGTATCGAAAAGGATCTCAAAACGTTGTCCCAGATGCTCTATCGCGTGTTCACAGTAACGAACTGGACGAAGTTGCGACAGAGGACGTGTGTGAAATTTTGTCTCCTATGGCGTTTGAAGAAGCTTCCTATGTCGAACTGATAGACCGCATAAAGAAATCACCAGAAAAATTTGCTAATCTGCAAGTTTCTGATGGCAAAGTGTTCATTGCACGAAGTACAAAACAAACTTCCAATACCGACATACCAGAACTTAAACTATGGGTACCGGAGTCCTTAACGCATCAGCTCATTAGTGCTGCTCATGATTCTCGAACCTCTTCTCATTTCGGAGTTCAGAAGACAATCGAACTAATTCAACGTCGATATTACTGGCCAAAACTTCGTCAAGATGTATCAAATTATATTTCCGCGTGCACGATATGCAAACAAGTGAAGCCACCAAACTTCACTATGCGGCCACCAATGGGTGAGCATATTGAAGTTGTACGACCACTACAATACTTATACATAGATTTCTTGGGTCCTTATCCGCGGTCGAGGACAGGAAATAGATTCATCCTAGTAGTATTAGATAAGTTCACGAAATTTGTGTGGGCAAAAGCTCTGCCATCTGCTACATCAGAATATGTAATAAAATATTTAGAGAAGGAAGTCTTTTTGCCATACAGTGTTCCCGAAAAACTACATTCAGATAACGGCGTACAATTCACATCTAAAGCATTTAAAAATTTTTTAGATTCTTATGCAGTTAATCATGTGTTGTCACCTTACTATGCTCCCCAAGCAAACGCAGCCGAAAGAGCTAATCGCGCAATCCTTGCCTCAATACGCGCTTATGTGGACGAAGACCATCGGAACTGGGATGAGAATCTGTGTGAAACATGTACAGCATTGAGAAATGTTGTGCATGACGCAACCGGATTTTCTCCTCATTTCCTGATGTATGGCTACCATTCGATACTCCATGGATCAGACTACAAACTACTTCGCGACTTAAACGCACTGACAGATGGTGAAATCGAAATAAACCCACATATCGAGCGGCTGCGACGTGTTCAAGAATCAGTAAAGAAAAATCTAGAACGAGCATATAGGAAAGGCGCCCATAACTACAATCTCCGTAGTAAAATAAAGTCCTTTTCGATAGGACAAGTCGTATTTGTGCGAAACCACGTACAAAGCAGTGCTGTTGACCATTTTGCAGCCAAACTTGCTCCCAAGTTTGTGAAGGCAAAGGTTAAGACTAGAGTTGGAAATGTGTCATACCAACTGGAAGATGAGTCACAAAATATCCTCGGCATCTATCACGCAAAGGATATTCAAACCTAGTTTCACTTCCAAGCCGAATAAATCTTGACAATTGTCATGTTTGTCACAATTTAAAAATTACTTATCATATGTCGTCTCATAATGATATCCAAATAAAGTTTGATCCAAGTAAATAATTTCTCTATTAACTATACTATGTTTACTATATATTTTTTTTTACAAATATCCGTATATGCATTTATTATTGAATAAATACGCGGTATCCGAATTATTCCTAGTTTATAATTGAGTGAATATATATAAGTGTATGTACTGTGTCTGTAAATATGCAGTGAGAAAAGAATGAAGGCCGAGGTAATATTGAAGGAAACCTCGCTTTGTTTATGAAATAATTTTACGTATAATTTTCTATATTATCGCTACTCATATAACCAAATAGTTAGATTTTTCTTTGTATCAAATATATATATATATTAGCCCGGCTTGTGATGAGACACTTCTCCTGGGTCGAGGTCGTCCCCACGAATGTTATACATCACCATCTCGAACCTTTTTGAATTAAATTCTCAATTAAATGTAATATAAAAAAAAAATCTTGAAAAGAAAAAAAGTACCAGTAGTGTAAAGATTAACAAAAAAAAAAAAAACATCGCGCCACTGAACAACGGCATTGAATGCACTTCGTGCTGAAAAACTGCAGTACCGCCACTAACTGCAGGCAAAAAAAAAAAATAAAATTTTTTGGCGGCAAAGAAAAAACGTGGAGTCTGAATTGCATCTTGAAAGAGGACGGACGGGTTTTTTTTTTTTTTGTCTGGCTTACATAGAAGAGACAAAGAAAAAAAGGAATTTTTGAAGAAAAAAAAAGGAGAAAGTGCCTTGACGGACTAGCAATATCAATTAAGAAAAAAAAACAGCACCGAGGGAAAATGAAAGAGCTGAGCGGATCAGACTTAAGGACTTAAGGATCAGCATCGGCAGCAGGAAATTCGAGCGAGAGTGGAGAATTAGATCGAACGCGTTATCACCGATGGGCCCCAACGACTAAGATAGATTGTAAAGGTACATGAAAATATTTTTTTTTCTCGTTGTTTGCATTAAAGTATTATTTTTTTAAAAAAAAAAAAATTTCAATATTAAATTTTCAATTGTCCAAAGTGTACAGGTCGAGGGGTGGCGCATATATATTTATTTTCTCGTGTCGCATCCATAAAAATGCGTCAAGGTTAGACGGCTAATTGGAAGCCCTAGGGCTGCTGGCCGCCGTTCGTTCCTCCTTCACCACCACTTCATTTTTCTTAGCACCCATCTAGGATGGTTGCTCCTTCGGGTCATATTTTCCACGCCCGGGCTCCTGAGCAGCCGGCAACAGGTGCTACCCGACCCGGAGGAGCCCCATTATCAAAAATCTGGACGGGAATGAAGCCTTCAGCTGAGTTTCCGTATCAGTAGTGGGGGGAAATGGGGAGCATTTCAAAAATGGCGCACTTTTCAAAATTACGAATCCTTATATCTCAAAAAAGAGTACAGATATCAAATCAAAAATTTGTCAGATTGTAGAACTACATAAAGGTTAATTTTGGTAAAAATTTTAAGTTGGGAGGTGTAAGGGGAGGGAGGTGATAAGCAAAAATGTCGAAAATTTTGAGTGATTTTTTTAGGGCTCTGGTGAAAGATACAAAGTTTAAAGTTTACATGTGGATACATTTATTTGATGTACATTGAAAAATAATAATAACTTGATCCATAATTGTTAAAAACCGACCCCCCCGGTCTAACGTGCACAAGGTGTTTCATGTGCATTGAAAAAAACACATAAACTGAAAATTTTTGAGTGAAATTTTAAGGTAGAAACTTGAAAATTCGCATTTAAAAATAATCCCTAAATATACGAAATATTAACTGGTCGAAAACCTTTAAAACTTCAACCCCCTCCCATACAAAATTATTTTTTCGACCATTTTTAAGAAATCAATTATCACCTAACTATTAAAAGCTATCGATTTGCAATTTTACACAAAAATTTACAAAAATAATTGAAATGAAATTACGTTACAGGTTTTGAAATCGCGTTTGCCCTTCTACCCCCTCCCATACAAAAGAATGATTTTGACCAATTTCATTAAATCAACTAATAATCAACAAATTAAAAGCTACAAACTTGAAACTTCTTACGAACATCTTACAACAGAATAGAAAGAAAATTGCATCACAAGTCTTACGATTCCCCTACCTCCTCTACCCCCTCCCATACAAAATTATTTTTTCGAGCAATTTTAAGAAATAAGTTGTCAGCTAACTCTTAAAAGCTATCAATTTAAAATTTTGCAGAAAAACTTATAAAATAATTCAAATCTTTTTTGCTTTAAAAGTTTTGAAATCACGCTTGCCCTTCTACCCCCTCCCATACAAAACTATGATTTCGACCATTTTCGTTAAATCAACTAATAACCAACAAACTAAAAGTTACGAACTGGAAATTTTATACAAGCACCTTACAAGAGAAGCAAAATAAGACTACATATCAAATTTGACGATTCCCCTACCTTCTCTACCCCTTCCCATACAAATGTTCGGTTTCGTGAATGTAAAATACACCGAATTTTATGAAAATTCTATGCAACTTCGTCTATGAAACACATTCTATACAGAGAATATTGGACGTGATTCAAGCAATTAGTTGAAAAGCTATTAACATCCACCCACCCTTACTATTACCCCTGCTTCTCCCCTCATAAAAACCCAAACTTGCAGAAACGAATGAAATATTGTTAAATTGACAACAGCGCTGCCCAAGAACTCCCTTTCACTTAGCCTTCCCTAACCACTCTAACCTGCATATTGACTTTCCACTCATCCGCAACTTGTCCCAAGAATAATAAAGTTTCGCCCGACTTGTTGGCAGTTTGTTTACATCGCTAACGATTTATTGCATTTATGATAATTTTCCTGAACTGTAAATGATGTTAAAAGTCGGTATGCGTTTTTATTTGAACGCAATTAAGAAAAACGCAAAAATATTCAAAATATTCAAAATTTTCGCGACCCAAATCGAATTGGGTACAGAAATGTCGAACCCTGAGTACGGTGTGTTCTGCTTAGCTTATACAGGAACCCTACTATGAACTAAAAATTGCGACTTTGTGTTAAAGAGTGAGCTCTAAGACCAATGCCTTTGAAAAATCAATATCTGAAAATAGTAATCTGGCAGCACTTTGTTGTACTACTGGAAAGTGGAAAAGACGATGTCCTTTTTTAATCGCTGACAGTTGCATGAAAGTATTATTGTAAGAGTTTATCGTTCAAGAAAAGTGAGTGAAAATTGCAAACGTAGAAGGAAAATTTTAATTTTACTCACAAAACTATACATGAATAATGCACGTAATACACCATACACCCAGAAATGAAAAGAAATGCTTTCGTTTGCACAGGATTTTAATGCATTGAACAGTGGCAGCAGAATATATGTCTCGGGACAGGAATACAGTCCAAATCTGGCATGACCTCTTGACCTTCAGGTTCCTTAACATGTTCATTATTTATTGTGGGAGGGTTATTAGCCCTTCGCATAACCCTCTAGCTTTTTTTCATTTTCGTAGATCGAGGTAGCCAAGGAATATCCAAGCAGGCAGTGTGCTGAAATTATACGTCGACCGGGATTTGAACTCACGACCTTCGTATTGTAGACTAACACACTACCCATTAGGCTACATCCTAGCTGATTTGCCTACTTATTGGCAACATCTCTCTCAGCCTTCACTACATTTCACTATCTTGGTGATAACACCTAATGTACCCAGGATTGTAAAATCACATATAAGTCGGTGCGCAGTGCTATCAATAAAACAATAATTGTGTTTGCTTTTATTTTAATGAAACGGTGTATTAATGTATAAGATTAAACAGATTTTTACAAGCAACTCGCTAGCGTTCAGAAAATACATGTTATCGAATGAACGTAGTTTCGTCAAAACACCACATTCGCTACCGTGGAATGTGTTAACTTAATCTCGATATTTCTTCAGTTTTAACGAATATACCTCGCAATGTCTTTGACTAAAGTGAAATTTCATAAACGCCAGCTAATTATACTCTAGATGAAATCTAAGAGTATATTGTGTTTGCCGTACCGTTTGTAACGCTAAGAAATAATGCTTGCACAGAGTCGCTAAGGGTACAGAAATATTTGTTGTCGGTTAAAAACCTTGATTCCGAATGGCCGTCTGTTTGTCTGTCCGTCATTCACTCTTGCTACCCTCTCCTATAATAAAGTTGACGAAATTTTGTAATTCGAATTAAATCATTTTTCTTTAAAACCATCCAAAGTTATCGACCTAAAATTTTGACCAAACTATAATAATGTAAATATCCGAATATTCCTTCTACCCCCTCCCGTACAAATGCATACTTTTGGTAAATACATTATATCGATTTCTATTAAAAGCAAAATAAGGTTAAACAAGACTGAATTTTTGACACAATTTGTCCCTTAATATAAATATAAATATAATATAATAATATATAAATATAAATGCTAAAAAATATTATCAACTTCGCTTCAATCCTTCTACTCCCTCCCATACAAATTTCTATATTAGAAACTCTAGAAAAGCATTTCTCATTCGAACATATGTGAGCTATCGATTTTAAAATTTAAACAAAGCATGGAGATAAGAATGTTGACAAACAGTTTGAAAATCATACAAATTCTTCCACTTCCTCTGCCACCTCCGATACAAATCCCCCGATTTCAGAAAAATAATGTCCAATTTCATTGAAAATTATGAAAGCTGCAAACTTATTTGTTCAGTGTCATATACAAGAATTACAATCCTCCCCTTCTACTTCTACCACCTCCCATACAAAAGTCACTATGTACTATACGAAAGAATTTGTGATGACATATTTTCCGGTACATTAAACTCTTTCCCATTTCATCTAAAGTATCACATGATTAAGCCCAATCATTATTCTGTTGTTTTTTTTTTATTCTAGATGAATTCTGAAAATAGTATAAGTTTGTTACAACGATTTTGTAACACTATGAAATGAGGCTCCAAGAAATCATCATATCGTCACTGAGGAATCTCGTCGGTCTGTCTGTCCGTAGGCAGTCAGCTTGAAAACACGTTGAGCTAAAACGTTCAAATTTTGAACACGTTATGTTTGTCGAATAAGTAAGGTTAAGTTTGTGAATGGGCCAAAATTCTGTACTTCGTCTACCCCCTCTCATATAAAAGAAAACATTTTCATAATAATCCGATTTTCTCGAAAACCATAAGAGCTATTGATCTGAAATTGAATGTTTTTATGACAATCAGTGTTATCCTCTTCATCACTCGCCAAACAAAATGCGCAATCTTACAAAATCCGGTACACTAATCGCCGCAGTATACCTATCAAATTTAGGAAGTTCAAATTTCATACAAAATATTTTGGTAGTAGCAGTAATGAGATTTGAAAAATTTATCCTCTCCCATACAAATGCTTCAATACACAATAAACCAATTTTCTCATACATACTAAATTTTTCAAGACAAAAATCTGTGCAAATATTTTGAAAACAACTCTACTACCATCACCCACTCCCCTCCCCCTCCGTTCAAAGTATAATATTTTTTAAAATAACAAAAATCTATTTCATCGAGAGTATCGCATTATTGGGATCTATGCGCAATCGTATAAAATATATAAAATACTTCATTCGATCAAACAGGACAATTGGAAAAAAATTATTATCAACTTTATGTTTTCCCTCCGAGGACTGAACTAAAACCTTAAATAAACGTTTTATTATATTTAACACGATTCATTAAAATTCAGTGGAAAATACCATAAGTATTGTGATTTATTAGGAAAGGCGTGTCACGGTTGTTCCAAATTTACTTTGAATGATATTCTCAAAAAAATTGCTTCTAAATAAAAATCTTTTATTTTTAAACTGCATGTTTCTCATATTTTTGCGAGCTAGCTACATACATACATATATGTATGATTATAAAAATTCGAGATACATATGTTATAAATGGTTTTTCGTTCTGATTTGAATCTAAAAAGTTTGTAAATAAAAATATTTGTTTCATAACAATAAATAATTCTTATTTAAACAGCTGTTTTGATACTATAGATAGATATACGATTTGATAATCCTTTCATATTCCTATTTCCATAACTCCCAAAAACAAAATGCCGTATACTCATAGGATACTAAATAAGGTTTGTTTGTACGAGTGGCTGGAAGTATTGATAACAGGTATACCTACGTTAATTATAGAAGGCTATATTAACTATTAAAACTAAATGGTTCAAGACGGATATTTTAACTATATGTAATTAATATAAATGTTTTAGGGCTTTCAATCCCGATTGCCACGATTCTCGGGATATTTTCAATCCAATCGTGTCGAGAAATCTTATAACAGCAAAGTTGAAGAACAGCAAAAATTAAGCAATTGTTACCATAATCGACCCTGTACGACAGAAGACAACGCCATTTTTTAAATAGTCCAGTATAACAAAAAAAGCAAAATTTTGGGGCTCACCTAGCCCGTTTTACTTTATTATTCTAATAAAAAAATAATGTGATCGTCACAGAAAATAAAAAAACAATTTGCTACCCTGAAATTTAATTTTTTCGCGTTTCATGACTAAATTAGCCTAAAAATGCAAAAAAAAACCATCCGCCTCGCCGTACGCTGTACATATGGACTCGTATCTCCGAGACCGTTAAGGGTAGTCGTATTTGGGGTGGATTGTTAATTTGGTAAGTGAGCTTATCTAAATATTGTGAAGTGTTAGGTGGAAGGAGGAGGCGGGGAGAGAAAAACTCAAAAACTACAGTTGCTAATATCTCCACTACGAACGCAAATAGGAGAAAGCTGAAAATCAGCATAGGTATAGAGAGCGCTATGGGGCAAACTGGACAAATAATCAAAATTTTTTATCCATTAGCGTCCGAAAAGGAGGAGCTAAAAACAAATTGGAGGACGCATTTTTTTTTCAAATGATTAGATTTTTAGAAATACTTGATCCAAAAAAAATCTTATCTTAAGACAAATTACAAATTACAGTTCCACTATAATCTATTAAGGGAGGCCAATAATTGTAAGGGGATGCTCAGGGGGTGCAAAGAAAACTACTTGAAAATTAATACCTCAAGTATCTCTTAATCTATATAATTGGAACTTGAAACATATATTAAGCCATATTAACGAAATACAAGAAAAATATAAATTTTGGCCATAATAAAAGTGGGGGAGGGGAAATGGGAGCATTTCAAAAATAGAGCACTTTTCAAAATTTCAAACCGTTATATCTCAAAATTGAAAACAGGTATTAAGTTGAAATTTTGTCAAATTGTAGAGCTATATGATTTATACTTTTAGTAAAAATTTAAAGATAGGAGGTGTAAGGGGAACGAGGTGGTTTGCCAAAATGTCGAACATTTGAAGTAATTTTTTTAGGGCTCTGGTGAAAGATACAAAGTCAAAATGCAGATGCATACATTCATTTCATATACGTCAAGAAAAAATATTAATTTGAACCAAAACTGAGAGCACTAACCTGCACTCGGTGTTTCACGTGTATTGAAAAAAAACCAAAATTTTTGAGAGAAATTTCGAGCTACAAACTTGAAAATTTGAAAAATTCATTTGAAAAAAATATGTAAAAGATAAAGATATTAACTATTCGAATACCTCCAAAACTTCTACACACACCCATACAAAAGTATTTTTTCGACCATTTTTAAGAAATCAATTATCACCAAACTTTTAAAAGCTATCAACTTGAAATTTTGTACAAACACTAAGAATAGTTCAAATAAAAATGCATCAAAGGTCTTGGAATCATCACTACCTTTCTACCCCCTCCCATGCAAAAGTATGATTTCGACCAATTTCAATAAATCAAACTTATAAACAACAAATTAAAAGCTACGAACTTGAAATTTTGTAGGAACACCTTTCAAAAAAAAATCTTAGCAAACTGCTATTACCTCATCTCTCCCATACAAATGTATGGTTTTAAGAATATAAAATACACCGAGAATTTCATAACATTTACTTCGTCTATTCAACTAATATTCTATACAGCGAAGTTTGAGCGCGATTCGAGCAATTAATTAAAAAATTATTGACATGTAACCATCCCTTCTATCGGAACGCCCTTCTATACAAACCCAAACTTGCATATATAAACGAATGAAATATTGATTCTATGTATTGGAGCTATTAATGTAATCGCAGTTAAGTGTTAAATAATTGACAAAAGTCCTGCCCTGGAACCCCCATCCACGTAGTCTTCCCTATCCACCCTAACCTGCATATTGACTTCCCACGTATCCTCAACTTGTCCCAAGAATAATAAAGTTGCGCCAGAATTGCTGGCAGATTTTACTTTATTATTCTAATAATAAAATATTGTGATCGACACAAGAAAAAAAAAAACTTTGCTACCCTGAAAATTTTTATACTCTAGATGAAATCTGAGAGTATTATAAGTTTGCTCTGGAGTGTGTAACGCCAAGAAATAAGGCTCGGAGAAAAAAATGATGAATACAGAAATTAATGTTATCACTCAAAAATCTCAAAACCGGATGTCCGTCCGTCCGTCCGTCCGTCCGTCCGTCCGTCTGTTCGCTCTCTAGCTTGAGAACGCGTTGAGCTAGAAAGCTCAAATTTCGTCCACGTCGTTTTTGACAAAAAAGTAAGGTCAAGTTCGTGAACGGGCCAAATCGCTCCACCCGTTCTACCCCCTCCCATACAAAATGACACAAATGCGCAATTTGACAATAAACGGATTTGCTCGAAAAGTATGAAAGCCATTGGCCTGAAATTTGGAATATATTACTTTTATGATAATATCAATCTACCGTATGAAAATCATGCGTGTCCTCCCTCTCCTTCTACCACCTCCCATACAAACTGTACTTGTCATGAATTACTCTAAGCCAATTTACTCAGTGCGTATAAGATTTAGCAAGCTGAAATTGTGCACTAAATATTTATTTAAAATTGTTAGTAAGAATAAAAAAAATTAGACGATTAGCTTCACCCCTTCTACCCCCTCCCATACAAAATGACACAATTTCGCAATTCAACTATAAATGGATTTGCTCGAAAAGTATAAAAGCTATTAGTCTGAATTTCGGGATATATTACTTTCATAATAATTTCGATATACAGCGTGAAAATTATTTGCGTCCTCCCTCTCCTTCCAACCCCTCCCATACAAACTACACTTTTTCATGAAATGCTCTAAGCCGATTTTCTCAGAACATATAACATTTATCGAGTTCACATTTTGTAATAAATACTTATTTAGCATTATCACTAAGATCAGAAAAAAATATTTGATTGGCTTTACTGCTTCTACCACCTCCCATACAATATGACACAGTTTCACAACTTCACAAAAAATCTATTTTCTTGAAAAGTATGAATGTTACTGGTCTAAAATTTAAGAGATGTAAATTTTATGATATGCTTAGCTATTTCTGAAAAAATCACTAAAATTCCCTCTTTCTACCACCTCCCATACAAACTGCACATTTTCACTAAATCTAACTCACTAATTTTCTCAGCTCCTATTCAATTTTTGGAGTAAGCATTTTGTATAAAACATTTTTATAGCTACTTTAGCATGATGGGGAAAAAATTAGTTCAATGCTATTACCCCTTCTAACACTCCCCATACAAAATTTCTTGGTATCACAAAAAATTCTATTTCATCTAGAGTATCGTAAGATTGCGCTTTACGCGCAATCGTAGCGCTGTTATGTTTTTTTTCGCGTTTCATGACTAAATTAGCCTAAAAATGCAAAAAAAAAAATCCGTCTGTCTGTACGCCGACGTGTACGCTCAGCGCACATTATCTCCCAAACCCTTCAAGATAGAAAGTTCATTTTTGGAGGGATTATAGGTAGTTGCGGATCTCAGGCGGATACCCATTTTGGGGTGTGTACAAGTTCAGGGGGAGGCGGGGGGAGCGCTTAAACTGAAAAATACGAATTCAAATATCTCAACCATGGTTACAGCTAGGAAACTAAAAATCAACATACATATAGAAGAGTTTGTAGGACAACTTTTAAAAATAATTTAATTTTTTTATCCATTGGGGTGCGAAAAGGGGGGGCTAAGAACTAATTGTCGGCCGAATTTTTTTTTCAATTGATTATATCTTCGAAACTACTTCCCATAAAAAATTGATATTTTGAGACCATTAAGATGGCGTACGCATGTGCTAGAATCAGTTTAGATAGAAGCTAATTATTGTAAGGGGAAGGGTCAGGGGGGGTGCAAAGAAAAACACTTATAAATTAATATCTCAACTATCTCTTAAGCTATGTAATTGAAACTTAAAACGTATACTAAGCTTTACTAGCAAAATATAAAAAAAATATAACATTTTGACAAAATAGTAGTGGGAGGAAATGGGGAGCATTTCAAAAATGGCGCACTTTTCAAAATTACAAATCCTTATATCTCAAAAAATAGTATAGATATAAAATCGAAAATTTGTCAGATTGTAGAACTATATAATGGTTAATTTTGATAAAAATTTTAAGTTGGGAGGTGTAAGGGGAGGGAGGTGATAAGCCAAAATGTTAAAAACTTTGAGTGATTTTTTTAAGGCTCTGGTGAAAGATACAAAGTTTAAGTTTTGCATGTGAATACCTTTATTTAATATACATACAAAAATAATAATAACTTGATCCATAATTGTTATAAACCGACCCCCCCGGTCTAACGTGCACAAGGTGTTTCATGTGCATTGAAAAAAACACATAAACTGAAAATTTTTGAGTGAAATTTTAAGGTAAAAACTTGAAAATTTGCGAAATGCATTTAAAAAAAATCTCTAAATATACAAAATAATAACTGGTCAAAAATCTTTAAAACTTCTACCCCCTCCCATACAAAATTATTTTTTCGACCATTTTTAAGAAATCAATTATCACTTAAATATTAAAATTTATCAATTTGAAATTTTGCATAAAAACTTACAAAAATAATTGAAATGAAATTAAGTTAAAAGTTCTAAAATCGCGCTTGCCTTTCTACCCCCTCCCATACAAAAGTATGATTTCGACCAATTTCATTAAAACAACTAATAACCAACAAATTGATAGCTATGAACTTGAAATTTTGTGTGAGCGCCTAACAACAGAAAAGAAAGAAAATTACATCACAAGTTTTACGATTCCCTTACCTCCTCTACCCCCTCCCATACAAAATAATTTTTTCGAGCATTTTTAAGAAATCAGTTATCAGCTAACTCTTAAAAGCTATCAATTTCAAATTTTGCATAAAAACTTATAAAAATAATTCAAATGAAGTTGCTTTAAAAGTTTTGAAATCGCGCTTGCCCTTCTACCCCCTCCCATACAAAACTGTGGTTTCGACCAATTTCATTAAATCAACTAATAACCAACAAAGTAAAAGCTACGAACTTGAAATTTTATACAAGCACCTTACAAGAGAACCGATATAAAACTACATATCAAATTTTATAATTCCCCTACCTTCTCTACCCCCTCCCATACAAATGTTCGGTTTCGTGAATGTAAAATATACCGAATTTTATGGAAATTCTATGCAACTTCGTCTATGAAATACATTCTATACAGAGAATATTGGACGTGATTCAAGCAATTAATTAAAAAGCTATTAACATCCACCCACACTTACTGTTACCCCTCCTCCTCCCCTCATAAAAACCCAAACTTGCAGAAACGAATGAAATATTATTAAATTGACAACAGCACTGCCCCAGAACTCCCTTTCACTTAGTCTTCCCTAACCACTCTAACCTGCATATTGACTTTCCACTCATCCGCAACTTGTCCCAAAAATAATAAAGTTTCGCCCGACTTGTTGGCAGTTTATTTTGTTATGACTCCAACCAGTAAACTTCGCATTGCGCTTCCTCATTGGCCGCTATACTCGCGCTGTCATATCCAACAGCCCAGCGATTTAATTGACTACGGTGTCATTTTGAGGATTTAAAACTTTTCGATAAATCTCAAGGCTCATGATCCACGCTCATTGGCAGCAACCCGCGTGCCCATATCTAAAAGCCCTTCTACTCCCTCCCATACAAAATGTTAAATTCTTACAACTTCACAATAAACCGATTTGGTTGGAGCAATTGACTTAAAATTTCGAATAAAATCGCTTTACTACTTCTACCTCATTCCACACAAAATGACAATATTTCACAAATTTTCCATTTTCCATTTTCTTGGATAATATAAATACTAATGATCCGAAATTTTAAACATACCATTCTAATGCTGAATTTTTTTATTCCTCTTAATAAAAATGAACTATTGCTCAGAACTGTTTCACATTAAATACAATATGTACACCATTATCCACCCATAAATTCTAAACTATCGCATAATTGGCGTTTACCCGCAATAGTAAGCGATTCAGTTATATTTTTATATTCTAGATGAAATCTGAGAGTATATTGTACAGAAATATTTTTTGTCGCTCAAAAACCTCAATTCCGAGTGACCGTCTGTCTCTCTACATCATAACTCTCGAACGCTTTGAGCCATCGCGCTCAAATTTTAAGTTCGTGAACAGGATACATCCCCCCACTCCTTTTACCCCCTCCCATACAAATTTCCCGAATTTTCTAAATTTTAAGAAATTGATTTTTCTTTGAAACTATTTAAGCTATTGACTTGAAATTTGGGTGAAAGTATAATGATAGATATATCATTAACATCACAAAATATTGATCCGATCCTCACTCCTTCTACACCCTTTCATACATTAATTTTCTCGATTTTCATTGAAACTAGCAAAAAGACGAATTTTTGCCACAATTAATTTTACTGTAATTGAAATCAGTTTCGAAAAAGTTATCAACTTTACTCAACTCCTTCTACCCCCTTCCACACAAATTTCACAAAATTTTGAAATTTAAATTAAATTAATTTTGAAGATTTTTAGACAGTATAATAATAAAAATATCATTGACAACGAAAAATTTTGTTTTGATCCGTACACTCCTTCTACCCCCTACCATACAAATGTATAATTTTGTTAAATGCATTATATCGATTTCCATCAAAACTAGTAAAAATACAAACCTAAAATTTTGCCAGAATTTCTCCCTTAATAATTACAATAAATGCTGAAAAAAATTATCAGCTTCGCTTCACTCCTTCTACCCCTTCCCATACAAACATCTATGTTATAAAAAAAATTATCAGCTTCGCTTCACTCCTTCTTCACCCTCCCATACAAAAAACATATTATAAATTCAAGAAAAACATTTCTTCTTCGAACATATGACTTTCCACTTTGAAATTGAAACAAGGAATGGTGATCAGCATCCTTGATAAGCAGTTTCAAACTAATCTAAAACCCTCTACTTCCTCTGCCACCTCTCATACAAATGCCACAATTTCAGGAAAACTATGTCCAATTTCTTTGAAAATAATGAAAAGTTCAAACTTTAAATTCAGCACGATTTTACATGCGTTTTACGTTCGGTTTTGTCATATACAAAAATAACAAACCTCACCCTCTGCTTCTACTACCTCCCATACAGAAGTCACAATACACTATTCGAAAGAATTTGAGATGACATATTTTCCGGCAACTTCTTTGCTAATATCCTTCCTTTTCTTCTGAAACGCTGAATGCCTGAGCTCATATCCTAGTCAACAATAAAATAAATGCCAATATAATTTCATAACAGTGTTCTAATTTTGTCTTCAATAAAAAAAAAGGTGATTGCACCAACATTTTTTTTGTTATAAGGCTACCATAGCATTGTTTACGCGTTTTTAGTTTCACACAATCACTGTTAGGCTTTTGTACGTCCATTAAAATACCGAACGCCCTATTAAAATGTGTTGCCAAATTAATTTTTCGAAAATTTCATCATAAATTTATGCTTCAAAAATTTCTGTTATAATAATTTGTCATTAAAATGTCATACAACTGTAATTTTTCTCACAATTACCTCCGAAGATTTTTTGCAAAAATGGTTGGCCAATTTATAACAAATTGAATCCCTACTGTCACAAATTTTGTCGATAATTATCATTTTTGTTGCAATTTGTTGAGTACTATAGATTCCGACTTTTTCCGCGTAAGAATCGCAATAATAAGCAATTTTTGAGAATGTAGCTAGTAATACATTATGTGCAATATATCATCTGCTTAGTTTAATGGCTCTTTGAACATAATGCCTATTGGAATTAAAACCATAAATTATTAAGAATGAAACCATGATACTTGCATTTGTATGGGACAGGCTCGTGATTAAATCAATCCCGTGATTTGAGATCACATACGTATTGAAGAGCATTAAAGACATGTAAATAGTTGTAGCTTGTGTTAATTAAAAAACAAAAGCCCAATTAAAATAACATTAAGCTTAAAAACATAGTAGGACTACGATTGTGCGTAAAGCCCAATCATACGATGAAATCGAAGTTCTTTTGATCTTAAAAAATGTTGTATGGGGAGTGGTAAAAGGGGTGACAGCATTGAACTAATTTGTTTCACATAATGCTAGAGTAGCTATGAAATTGTGTTGTACCAAACTTATGTTTCAAAAATTGAATAGATACTGAGAAAATTAGTGCATTGTTTTTAGTGAAATTGTGCAGTTTATATGGGAGGTGGTAGAAGGAGTGGGGGTTTTTAGTGATTTTAGAGGAACAACTATAATCATCATGCAATTGATATATTTATACTCTTGATGAAATCTGAGAGTATATTGTGTTTGCCTTACCGTTTCTAACGCTAAGAAATAACGCTCGCACAGAGCCGCCAAGGGTACGCTCAAAAAACCTCGATTCCGAGTGACCGTGACCGTCTGTCCGTCTGTCTACAGCATAACTCTCGGGAGCTCTGAGCTATAGTGCTAAAAATTTACGCGTGTAAATTTGAGCAAAAAAGTAACTTTAAGTTCGTGGATGGGCTACATCCCCCCACTCTTTCTACCCCCTCCCATACAAATTTCATGAAATTTCGAAATATTAAGAAATTGATTTTTCTTTGAAACTATTTAAGAGATCGACTTGAAATTTAGAATATTGATCTGATCCCCTCACTCTGTCTACCCCTTCCCATACAAATGTACAATTTTGAAAAATACATATTTTCGATTTGCATTGAAACTAGTAAAGCTGAAAAGACAAAATTTTTCTAGAATTAATTTTATTATAATTGCAATTAGTTTTGAAAAGAATTATCAACTTCACCTTACTCCTTCTACCCCGTCCCATAGAAATTTCACGAAATTTTGAAATTTAAAATAAATTATTTTTCTTCGAAACTGTTAAAGCTATCAACTTGATATTTTGTATAAGGTATACAAATAGAAATATCAATAACGCAAAGAAAATTTGTTTTGATCCGTACACTCCTTCTACCCCCTCCTATACAAATGCATAATTTTTGTTAAATGCATTATATCGATTTCCATTAAAACTAGAAAAAGTACGAACTTAAAATTTTGCCAGAATTTGTTATTTAATAATTGCAATAAACACTAGAAAAAATTATCAGCTCCGCTTCACTCCTTCTACCCCCTCCCATGTAAATCTCATCATATAAGTCTCTATTCACTATTCGAAAGAATTTGAGATGACATATTTCCGGTATATTAAAGTCATTCCCATTTCATCTAGAGTATCATATGATTGGGCTTTACGCCCAATCATAATTCTGTTATGTTTTAGATTTCAGATCAGTAACTTTCATTCTTTTCAAGAAAATCGAGTTTTGGAAAAGCTGTGATATTGTGTAACATTGTATGAGAGTGGGTAAAAGGGGAGAAGTTAATCGGCTTGCCTTTCCCGATATTAATTATAATAGGATTTAGCACACAATTTGAGCTCGATAAATTTTATACGTACTGAGAAAATTGGTTTATGGTATTTCCTGAAAAAGTATAGTTTGTATGGGAGGTGGTGGAAGGAGTGGAAGGTTTTAAATAATTTGTATACCATAGATCACATTTATGACAAAAATAATGTATTCTAAATTTCAAATTATTTGCTTCTATGGTTTTCAAGAAAATTTGATTATTATATAGGGGGAGATCAAAAATTTTGCGGAATGACAGGGAAAAAGGGTAAAATTAAACAAGTTATTATTTTTCCATTTCTTCATATTCTCCCTGAAATCTAATACATTTATCACATATCTCAAAAAATTTATTAATTCCCTTAAAAAAATGTTTTATCAAGGCCTTCAAAATAGACTGAAATTGCCGATTTCACCTCTTCACCGTTGGTACATTTTTTTCTCCGAAGTTCTTTCTTCAGGTTTGGGAACAAATAATAATCGAAAGACGCCAGATCTGGACAATAAGGGGGTTGGTTTAACATTCCGTAGCCGGATTTCTGTAGGGCAGCTATCTCAACGTGGCTCTTGTGAACAAGTGCGTTGTCGTCCAAAAGCAGCACACCTCGAGTCCACTTTCCTTTTCTTTTTTCTTTGATTGCATTTCTAATTTTTGTAGCAGGTTGACACAGTATCTTCCTGCGATATTTTTTCCTTTTTCTTTATAGTTGATCATGAAAACCCCCTCTAAATCCCAAACAATGGTGGCCACAATTGAAAGAAAAGATTTCCGGATTCTACACTGTTACGATTTATTATTCGTGAGGTTTCGGTCTCCGCTGAGACCTTTATGAAACTGGTTGGATAGTTTGATAAAGGTTTCAGCAGGGACCGAAACGTCACGAATAATAAAGCGTAACAGTGTCGAATCTGGGAATCTTTTCTTTCAATTCAAAATGCACTGTGAAAACATTCACCAAACCAGTGGCCATAATTTTTCCGGTGATTTTCAGACCTTGACCACTGCATTAGGCTCATGCTTTGATTCAGGCTCATAGTAATGAACCCAAGTGTTGTCTCCAGTAACAATCTGGGCCAAAAACTCAGAACTTAATTTTGACCATAGTTAGCAGTTTTCTTTCTAATTGACTTATTGATTTGTCGATAACTAAAATGTTAGTGATTCGATGTGACAGAAACTTTGTATTTAGACCTGTATTGAGTGTTAGAATACCTCCAGGTAAAAATATTCCCTCCCTACCTTCTCCATCCCCTTCATTCCGCAAAATTTTTGACCTCCCCTCGTAAAGCAAAAAACTCACTTATAGCCATTTATAAACGAATAACAGACAGACGCTACAATTATATTTATATGTGTAGATTCAATACAAAAATTATGGCGATCTGCGTCAAATAGAAGTATACCGATTGCCCTGTAGCAATATTAGCAAAAATTTTCTTTGATTTGGCTTCAATCAATAAAGTTCACCATATTGTTCTTCTTTTCTGCAGGTTACTATTTTGTACAAAGTATGCATTAAATGTTAAATCCCTGTTATTGTGCGGTTGTACTCATATCATACAGGGTTGAATATTTGGATACGCAAGTGAAAATAAATGGGTCACATCACACATTAAAGATTCACAGCAAAATATGACTTGATGTGCTCATGTCTAAGAAAAAACTAATGTATCCAGGATTAGAAAGTTATTTGGAAAGTCGCGATATCAATTTAATTTGGACCGGCACTGAGCAATGTCAATATCAATGCTATCACCCTTTCATTGTACCTGAAACACTCTTCTTACGAGCATTATTTCTTAACGTTACAAAGATTAGGGTAAATAGATTTCATCGAGAGTATAAGTACCTATAAAATTACGATTCAATTTTATTAAAACTATTTCCGAAATATCGGGATTGAAAATATGCTTCAGGATTTGATGCCCTTATAAGTAATTCAAATGTTGCTAAGTATTATCGTTGTTATTTATAGAACCTTCGCAGATGATATATAAAAAAATTAGCATGCATACTTTAAAAAAAAAAATTTTGGATAGAATAGTCAGTACCACGTGTAAAGCAACAAATGGCATTACTGACTTCTCATTCATATCAGCTGTTGCAGATCATTTAGCAAGTAAAAATTCAGTTTATTCTATACGTTCTGTTGCCAACAACAGGTACACAAGATCTATTTGCTCTTAGATTGGTTTTTATTTTGGTTCAATAACCAACCGTAACATATACCTGACTTTTGCAATTACCTTCACTTCTGTATAAATTCTATTATACGAAACTTAAATATAAAATCTCTTCCCTCTAATTCGTACCTCTCTTAATTCAATGCAAAAAAAAATCATCAGGTAGTAAACCATACAATCGAATATAAGGCAGGTAAAAACAGTCTACGCTAGAAATAATGGCATACACTTGCTTATATTTATAGCAAAGTTTAGAAAGAATTAAAATATACCATTGGTTTGGTAAATGTTTTCACAGTCCATTTTGAATTAAAAGGAAAAATTTCCGGATTTTTCACTGTTTGATTTATTATGTGGGACGTTTCGGTCTCTGCTGATATCTTTACCAAACAGTTTGATAAAGGTCTCACCAGAGACCGAAACTTCACACATAATAAATCAAACAGTGAAAAATCCGGAAATTTTTCCTTTTAATTTTAATAAAATATACCAGTTTGTTCTGTTCTTAGGAACCATGTTTATAATAATTCAAAAAGCATAGAGCTAAATAACAACTCATGTGTGTAAGAACTTGATCTTTTCAGCGGCATCCAGAGAAGATCTATTCACGCCCGTACTAGCAACACTCAAAACCATAAGAGTATCTATTTGTCAGTACGGGAAGAGAAATTGAACTTGTCCAGTGTTATCAATTTAATAATTGATAGTACTTTTATAGCATGACCCACTCTACATTACGCTCTGTACTCGGTGGTTTTCACTATGACTGTGGCAAAGTAACAAGCAATTTTCCCTGCAGGTTTTTATAGCAAGTACCCGAATGATAGCAGCCGTGGTTTAATTAAATCGGCCGAACCTCTTGTATATATTTCGATCATACAGAATTAGACTTCAGTATAGAACACTACTTCCGTGGGTTGAGTCCGGTCTCTCTTTTTTGTCAAGAAAAAGTTAGTGCAATCAGTTATTTTGTTAGAAAGAAGTATTTCTGTATTTTACTACTAACAAAATATACATAAATCTTTAGTGAAGTTTTATAATAATTCGTTATTAAATTGGTAAAGTGAATATAATTAAATAAATAATACAGAAAAATTGATAGAACAAAGTTCTACTATGACAATTTTAGAATATAAGATTCGAGTGATATAATTAGAAAATCAATAAAAAAAAATCTCGGTATATATTATCGAAATTAGATACCCATGTGGCATAATATTAGTGGTTATGGAAGTTAATTTGAATTTTTTGTTTTCTTGCCGCGAAATTAGTGATTTAAAGCTGTTTAAATATTATGATAAGGTGATAAAAATTCACTTGCAGAAATTAATAAATTATTTGCCGATAAAAAGAGTTGTCGGCATAGCATTAACGATTTAAAAATCACAATGCGTACAAAGTGAATTTGATAATAGAAAATTTCGATTTTTTATTTTTATTTTTTTTTCTAAAAATAAAACTTCCGTACGATCTAAAAAAAAATATTTTCTCCAAAATGCATCTCGCAATATTGTAGCTAATTCATTTTATGTTTGAAATCAGAAATAAGGTGTTTCATATCGAACTAATATAAAATGATTGCAGATGCAGTTTATTTTAAGAAAATCCATTTCTTTACACAAGAAAAAAGTCTGTATTCAAACAGCCAGTTATTATGCTGAGCCCGTTCAGGTTTGAAAATTTATAATTCGAATTCTGGCGCAATCTTAAGCGATCGCTTTAGGTCAGAAACCGGAATGTTCACTGTACTAAAGGTGATTGACAGACAGGTGGTACTCGTACCAACCAATTTTAAGTAAAACGAAATAATGATGTGGCTACGATAGTCTGTAGCTCTGTACTCTGTACTCTTTCGGAAAAATCACAATAAAAATATTATCGTATATTCGTGTTAGGTTCTTTAATGAAATTAAATTATGCATGCGTAGTTCTTATAATCTAGATGAAATCTGAGAGTATTATAAGTTTGCCACAAAGTTTGTAACGCTAAGAAATAAGGCTCAGAGAAAAAAATGAATGATACAGAAGTTAATATTGTCACACAAAAATCTCCAAACCGGATGTCCGTCCGTGTCCTCTCTAGCTCGAGAACGCATTGAGTTAGAAAGTTTAAAATTTTATACACGTCGTTTTGGACAAAGAAGTAAGTTCAAGCTCGTGAACGGCCAAATCGCTCCACTCTTTCTACCCCTTCCCATACAAATTGACTCAATTTCAGAATTTCACAACGAACGGGTTTTCTCGAAAAGTATGAAAGCAATTGATCTGAAATTAGGAATATTTAATTTTTATGATAATTTCAATCCATGGTAGAAGAATTATTTGAATTTCCCACTCCTTCTACCACCTCCCATACAAAGTGCTCTTTTTCATGAAATACTTTAAGCCAATTTGCTCAGTATATATAAAATTTATCGAGCTGAAATTATGCACTAATGTTTAACAGCAGACGTAGTCCTGTCCAAATTTTAATAAATTTGTTTGTGGTCGTTTTGTGAATTTTCGAAAGCTTTTGAAAATGTGTTTAATGAGAAAATATATTCCTTGGTTATCATTGCATCTCTTAACGATTGTGACCAGGGATAATCAATTTGAGGAGGAGTACATTCAGAAGTACGCCAATGGGAAATTTATGAGATGATTCAGCAGTGCAGCGCTGAAATGTGTGATGCGCCTGGAATGGGATCGACTTGAAACCATGCGGTTTTGTCCCAAAATTTAAGTCACAATTAGATTAAGTCAGAATTTCATGTCAACCAAATGATTTATTTTCTTCCATTAAATTTGAAATCGCCATGAAAAGGTATTTTATTTACATTTCGATTTCGATTGCAAGATTAATGTTCAAGTAAATAATCAAAATAAGGAAATGGTTTGTTTCGATTGGTTTGCTGTGACATCATCACTTCGTTCATTGCAATGCTTTATTGTACACGCCATTTTTATACTCTAGATGAAATCTGAGAGTATATTGTGTTTGCCTTACCGTTTGTAACGCTAAGAAATAATGCTCGCACAGAGTCGCAAAGGGTACAGAAATAATTGTTGCCGATAAAAAATCTCAATTTTGAGTTACCGAACAGACGGTATTGTCTGTCCGTCTGTCTGCAACATAACTCTCGAAAGCTTTGATATATCATGCTGAAATTTGTGATATGTCATTTTTAGCAAAAAAAAAGCCCATACAAATTTCATGAAATTTTGAAATTCATAGAAATTGATTTTTCTCCGACACCGTGTCTGCTATTGATTTGAAAATTAGGTCATAGTATAATGGTATGAATATCATTAACGTCAAAAAATATTGATCTGATCCCCTTTCCCCTTCTACCGCTTCCTATACACAATTTTCAAATATGCATTTATTAGGTTTTCATTGCAACTAGCAAAGCTAAAAGAAACAATTTTTTCATAATTAATTTTATTCCAACTGCAATCAATTTTGAGAAAAAACTATCAACTTCACTTTACTCTTTCTACTCCCTCCCATAGAAATTTCAAGAAATTTCATGATTTCAATTAAATTATTTCTCTCCAAAACCGTCAAAGCTATCAACTTTAAATTTTGAGAAAATTATACTATTATAAATATCATTGATATCGAAAAACTTGTTTTTGATTCGAATACTCCTTCTACCCCCTCCCATATAAATGCACAATTTTGGTAAATGCATTTAATCGTTTTTCTTTGAAACTAGAAAAAGTATAAACTGAAAATTTTGCCAGGATTTGTCCTTTAGTAATTGCAATAAATGCTAAAAAAAAATATGAACTCCGCTTCACTCCTTCTACCACCTCCCATACAAAATTTTGTATTGGAAATTTAAGAAATGTATTTCTCCTTCGAACATATAAGAGCTATCGACTTTAAATTTATAACAAAGCAGTGTGATTAGGATGTTGATAAGCAGATTCAAGATCATCCAAAACCTCCTGATTTCTCTGCCACCTCTCATAGAAATGCCATAAATTCAGACAAAAATTGTTCAATTTCCTCGAAAATTATGAAAGCTACAAACTTTAAGTTCAGCATGACACATTTTGTATACTACGTTCGGTGTTATATACAAAAATTACAAACCTCTCCCCTCTACTTTTACTACCGCCCATACAAAAGTCACTATTCAAAGATATGACATATTTTCCGGTACAATAAACTCTTTCCTATTTCATCTAGAGTATCATATGATTGGGCTTTACGCCCAATTATAATTCTGTTATTTTTTTATATTTTTGCATCTTATGAATTAGCGACTACTTTGAACAATAACAGAATTATGATTAGGCTTAAAGCCCTATTCCGCGATACTGTAAATGAAATCGAAAAGAGTTTAATGCATTAAAAATTAAGTTATTTCAAATTTAGAATATAGAATTTGTACATACATATATACGACAGATAAACACGAAACAAATGAGCAAAAGAAATTTACCATAAAGATACTCTAGGTTTAGACAATTTCCAATTTTCTATGGAGGACTTGCTGGATTCTCAAAAGTTGAAAGGAAGACAGAAAACACAAGTAACAATCGGTTTAACCGAAATCAACAATTTCAATATGCTAGTGATTAGTTATGATAATAATGGTAATTCATTTTACTTTATTATTATAATAATAAAGTATTGTGATCAACACAGCAAAACAAAATTTTCTACCCTTGAATTTGACTAAACTAGCTTAAAAATGCCAAAAAAAAATCAGTCTGTCTGTACGCCGCCGTACATATGGACTCATATCTCCAAGATCGTTGAAGATGGGAAGTTCAGTTTCAGTTGGATTGTAGATTGGGCCAGTAAGTTCTATTACTTATTTATTTTGGGGAGTGTCAGATGCAAGGAGGACACGGGGGAGCGATAGAGTAAAAAACTACTCTTGCTAATGTCTCCACTACGAAAGCAGATAGAAAGCTGAAACTCGACCATCGGATGTATCGGTTTATGGATGAAAAATAAAAAATAATAATTTTTGTTTCCAGAGGGGTCCGGAAAGGGGGAGAGACCTAGAAACAAACCGAATTTTTTTTTAAAATGATTATATCTTCGGAATTACTAAACGAACAAAGCTCATATTTAAGAACCATTTAGGTGGTGTAGAGCTCCACTATAATTGACTTAGAAGGATGTCAATACTTGCAAGGAGTAGGGGTCAGGGGGCTGCAAAGAAAATCACTTAAAAATTAATATCTTGACTATCTCTTAAGTGATGTATGTAATTGAAACTTGGAACATATATTAGCCTATGCTAGAGAAATTTGAGAAAGTAATGCGGGAAAATGGCGAGCATTAAAAAAATGGCTCTCTTTTCAAAATTTCACACCGTTATATCTCAAAATTCCACACAGTTACTAAATTGAAATTTCGCTAGATTGTAGAGCTACATAACTTTTAATTTTGGTAAAAATTTTAATTTGGAGCGATGAAAGTAGAGGGAGGTGGTGAGCCAAAATGTCGAAAAATTTGAATAATTGTTTCACGACTCTGCTAAAAGATACAAAGTTCAAATTAGTAGTAATAATTTGAACCAGAATTGTTATATACTGAAACGTAGCCCTAATCTGTTCGAGGTGTTTCATGTGTATTGAAAAAAAGACAACACTAAAACTGAATATTTTTGATTGTTGTTTCAATTTGTGAAACTCATTTAAAAAACATTAATAGGGCTACGATTGCGCGTAAAGCGCAATCTTACGATACTCTAGATGAAATAGAATTTTTTGTGATCCCAAGAAATTTTGTATGGGGTGTGTTAGAAGGGGTGATAGCATTGAACTAATTTTTTCCCTATCATGCTAAAGTAGCTATAAAAATGTTTTATACAAAATGCTTACTCCAAAAATTGAATAGGAGCTGAGAAAATTAGTGTGTTAGATTTAGTTGAAATGTGCAGTTTGTATGGGAGGTGGTAGAAAGAGTGGGGGGATTTTATTGATTTTTTCAGAAATAACTAAGAATATTATAAAATTGACATCCCTTAAATTTAAGACTATTAACATACATACTTTTCAAGAAAATAGATTTTTTGTGAAGTTGTGAAACTGTGTCATATTGTATGGGAGGGGGTAGAAGCAGTAAAGCTAATCAAATATTTTTTTCTGATCTTAGTGATAATGCTAAATAAGTATTTATTACAAAATGTGAGCTCGATAAATGTTATATGTTCTGAGAAAATCGGATTAGAGCATTTCATAAAAAAGTGTAGTTTGTATGGGAGGGGTTGGAAGGAGAGGGAGGACGCAAATAATTTTTATACTGTATATTGAAATCATTATGAAAGTAATATATCCTGAAATTCAGACTAATACCTTTTATACTTTTCGAGCAAATCCATTTATAGTCGAATTGCGAAATTGTGTCATTTTGTATGGGAGGGGGTAGAAGGGGTGGAGATAATCGTCTAATTTTTTTTACCCTTACTAACAATTTTAAATAAATATTTATTGCAGAATTTCAGCTCGCTAAATTTTATACGCACTGAGTAAATTGGCTTAGAGTAATTCATGACAAGTACAGTTTGTATGGGAGGTGGTAGGAGGAGGGGAAGGACACGCATAATTTTTATACGGTAGATTGATATTATCATAAAAGTAATATATTCCAAATTTCAGGCCAATAGCTCATTTTGTATGGGAGGGGGTAGAAGGGGTGGAGCGATTTGGCCCGTTCACGAACTTGACCTTACTTTTTTGCGAAAAACGATGTGTACGAAATTTAAGCTTTCTAGCTCAACGCGTTCTCAAGCTAGAGAGCGAACGGACGGACGGACGGACATCCGGTTTTGAGATTTTTGAGTGATAATATTAATTTCTGTATTCATCATTTTTTTCTCCGAGCCTTATTTCTTGGCGTTACACACTCCAGAGCAAACTTATAATACTCTCAGATTTCATCTAGAGTATAAACATAACAGGACTACGATTGGGCTTAAGGCCCAATCATACGATACTCTAGATGAAGAGACATTTTCTGATTTTAAGAAATTTTTGTATGGGGAGTGGAAGGAAGCATTGAACCAATTTTTTCACAACCTGCTAGAGTTGATATCAGAATGTTTTATTGAAAATTTAAGCTTCAAAAATTTAATAAGTACTGAAAAAATTAGTGTATTGGATTTAGTGAAATTGTGCAGTTTCTTTAAAAGGTGATAGAAGGAGTGAGGAGTTCTTAGTGAGTTTTTCAGAAATAATCATGCATTTGACATGTTTTCAATCGCAGATCAGTAGCATTCAAACTTTTCAGGAAAATCGACTTTTCGAAAAGTTGTGAAATTGTATCATATTTTATAGGAGGGGGTAGATGGAGTGAAGCTAATCATATATTTTTTTCATCTTAATAATGATTCTAAGTAAATATCTTGTTCAAAATTTCAGCTTGATAAATTTTATACGTACTGAGTAAATTGGTTTATAATATTTCATGAAAAAGTGCATTTTGTATGAGAGGTGATAGAAGGTGTGAGAATAATTTTTATACCGTATATTGAAATTGGTATACAAATAATATAGTCCAAATTTCAGATCTATAGCTTTTATACGTTTCGAGAAAATCGGTTTACTGTCAAATCTCGAAAGTGCGTCATTTTGTATGGGAATGGAGTGATTTGACCCGTTCACGAACTTGAACTTACTTTTTTGTGTACAAAATTTGGACGTTATAGCTCAACGTGCTCTCAAGCTAGAAAGCAAACGAACAGACGGACGAACGGACAGACGGACATCCAGTTTTAAGATTTTTGAGTGATAATATTAACTTCTGTATCATTCATTTTTTTTTCTCCGAGCCTTATTTCTTAGTGTTACAAACTTTAGAGCAAGCTTACAATACTCTCAGATTTCATCTAGAGTATAAAAATGCATAAAACTATAAAATATTAACTGGTCGAATACCTTCCAATGTTCTAACCCCTTCCATACAAAAGTATTCAATCATTTATAAGAAATGAATTATCACCAAACCAATAAAAACTATCAACTTGAAAATTGGCACAAACACTTTTAAAAATATTTAAAACAAAGTTGGATCGAAAGATTTATCCTCTCCTATGCAGAAGTATGATTTCAACCAATTTCAATGAATCAACTAATAGCGAATAAATTAAAAGCTAACTTAATATAAATAAATTGCATCACCAATTTTACGATTCCCTCACCTCTTCTACGCCTTCCATACAAATATATGGATTCACGAATATTAAATGCACCGAATTTCATAGAATTTACTTCGTCTGTGAAACTAACATTTTAAACGTAATTCAAGTAATTATTAACAAACAATTATTAACATCCACTCAATTCTTCTATCGCCACCTGTCATAAAAATCCTTGCATAAGTAAACGAATAAATATTGATTTTATGTAGATGAGCTGTTGATCTCAATCCCAGTTAAGTGTTAAATAATTAACAACAACCATGCCATTCGTTCAGTCTTCGCTATCCACCCTAACCTACATATTCACTTTCGACGCATTCTCAATTTGTCCCAAGAATAATAAAGTTGCGTCCGATTAATTGGCAGATTTTACATTTAAGTAGCTAATAAAATAAGTTATCAAATGATTTATTGCGCCGAATTCGAACAGGCTTTTTTCCTGTCTCTTAATAATTGCAATAAGTGCTAAAAAAATATATTAACTTTGCTTAACTCCTTCTACTCCCTCTCATACAAATTTCTGTACTAGAAATTCAAAAAAAGTATTTCTGCTACGGACATATCGTCCCTACCATGTCAAACTATCGAATGTGAAAAAGTCGTTTTTTTCATTTTCAATACCCTGCTCGCATTGGGGACGATTCGCCTTGTGGCAAAACCTCCAACCCCTAAAAGAACGCTGGAAATGTCATTTCCAGCGTTTCTTTAGGGGCTACAGATTCGAGGTTTTGCCACAAGGCGAATAAACGACTTTTTCACATTCGATAGTTTGACATGGTAGGGACGAAATGAGAACTAAGCTATCTACTTTAAAATTGAAAAAAGCCATGATAATAAATAGTTTCAAGGTCATCCTAAACGTTCACCTCCAATACAAATGCCAGGAGAACAATGTTCGATTTCATCGGAAATTGTGAAAACTACAATCTTTAAATTCAGCACGAACCATTTTGCATACCACGTTCGGTGTCACACACACAAATTACAAACCTCCCATATCTCCTTCTACCACCTCCCATACAAAAGTTACTATTCACTATTCGAAAGATTTTGAGAAGACCTATTTTCCGGTGTATTAAACTCTTTCCCACAATCATCAAATCATAATTCTGTTATGTTTTTTGAAATTGGAATAGATTTTGGTTTGCTCTGATTGCAAAAAAATGGTTGTGCTATGTCTGTGTGTTTCGACAACAGCTCGAGTAAATGACAACAGGAGAGGATGGGATAATCTAAAACAATCGTGATTCTTACTTCACAGGCCCCTATTATTTTTGAAAATAATCGTCAACCAAAAACGAAAATTATAAGCAGTTTTCTTTTAAGCTCATGAAAACTCAAACATTTTTTATCTCATACGTTTGTTTACCAATAAGTTTTTCAGTCATGATGGTAGGAAGGATGGAGTCGATAATTTTTTTTACCAATTTAAAAGCAATTTCATGCCAATTTTTATTGTGCAATACGTAATTACGACCATAATCTGTAAATCACGCATTATTTACATGAAATAAAATAAGTTTTCATTGGCACCCCTTCCTATATGTTTCCAGCGAATTACTTTTGAACGGAGTTTTTTTACGATAAAAGATATAACTGATCGATTTAGCCATTTGAAGTGACGAAATTACGCCATTAAAATAATGCATCAATTTGCATTAGAATTAATCTTGACAGTTTTCGATTTGGATCTTGTCTCGATTGTATAATACAGTAGTGATTTATCTGTGAAATGAATAAAGACTTTCCGAAAATTGTTTGTATTAGAACAATAGTGCGATAAAATTAAATTGATCTATCTTATGGATATGCGATTATTTATTGGAATCTCACGTGCATGTTAATAAATAACATGAAATATTGAAATATGCGATAATAATAGCCATTATAAAGAGGTGCAACTGGGTATAGCCTAGTGGGCAGCGTCTTGATCTACAATGCGATAATGTTGTAAGATCAAATCCCGATCGACGCATACTTAAAGCAAATTATCTGCGTAAATATACACTAGGCCATCTCTAATTATGAAACGCGTTGGATATTACAAGTAGCTAGGGTCAAAATTATGTTATTACGTGATTTCTCAAACAAGTCCGATTAGGGTGTTTCCATCGAACTGTAAAATCAAAAATAGTGAATTATATTTATTTATTATTTATTGGTATAATTTTGAATCAAACCTAATTCGCAGATTTTTCATTATTGGGTTTCACAGTTTAAAAAACTTTAATGGAAAAATATACTGATTTCACACTGTGTTAATAGTCGCGACCGAAACCTCTGCTGAGAAGTTCAATATTTTTAGAACCTTCAAGATACGTATCAGTTGTCTAGTTTAAATCTCATACCAGTGACACATAGCAGTCCTAATTATAATTTAGCTAATTCGTAATTTAGCTCATCTTCATCGTTAGTAAAGTGGTGACTCATAGCACTTTGCTAATTAAGCAGAGCCACTCACCCATCTGTCATATTTTAAAAGTTGAATTGTGTAGCCAATAGATAACAAAATGTTACAAGTAAGGCCACAAAAGAAAAAAAACGATTCTGATACCATGGACACATAGCGGTCCTAATTATAATTTAACTAATTCGAAATTTAGCTCGCCTTCATCGTTAGTAGAGCGGTGACTCATAGCACTTTCCTAATTATGAAGAGCCACTCACTCATCTGTCATATTTTTAAAAAGTTGAATTACATATCCAATAGGCAATCAAATTTTGCAAGGAAGGCCACAAAAGAAGAAAAACGATTCTTAGTCCTGCGTATAAATCAGTCAGAGCTATTAGAAAATGACTTTTCTTCTTCTCTCTTGCACGAAAAAACTTTTATGAAAGCTCTAGCTCTAGCACAATTTTCAATGTTATAGCCTAAATTATGAAAAAAATTGAGAGGATTTAGCTAAATGAGATGATTTAGCTGAGAGCATTTAGCTGATAAATGGTCACTATTTCGGTAACTTAGCTAAATTCACGTATGACACACAGCCGTTTAATGAAAATTTAGGCCTAAATTATAATTTAGCTGCGCTGTGTGTCAGTGGTATTAACTATCAAGTCTTATGGCCCAGTTATGATGAATTTACGACTCCAAGCGTCTACGACGCGAAATCCGAAGACATATCTAGCGCTATGAAGCAAATTACATATATTGTTCTTTCGATTAGAAATTTACCCTCCAAAATTAAACGCGATGAATAGAATTTTCAACGAATTTTTATGCTCCTCAAATAAGACAAATATCGACAGTTTTCTCATGGCCTTAATGTTTTACTTTTCAATGAAAATAGTAACACCCCGACAATTTCTAATTCAAAAACTACTACGCTTATGAATCCATCATAGGTTCTAACATCCATTAAACTCATAACTGACAATATCTCTTTAAGTAACACTTATTTCGAAACGACATAATATTGATTAACCAATTTACAATAAATTACTAATTTGAAAGGTACGGCTTCCAGACTCGAAAATGGTTGTTAATTAGAAAATGGAAAATATTTTTAGATTTTAAACTTGACTATATTTTCTGTATATGTACGTAGCTTGTATTAATTATTGAAGATATGAATCATTTTCGAAGAAAAAGCTTACAACTAAAATTAACAGTGTAAATATGGCAAAATAAATCAATAATCAATTGGTTTGACTATGAATTAACATTTATTTGTTAGGAACTAAATATCCATGTGCAGAACTTCTAAAAGCTACAGATCACGATAAACAGAATATAAACTTTTATGTACAAATATATTTAAATGAAATTTATAAAAGGTAAATATCACAATAAACAGAATATCAAGGTACAATATTGCATCAAGTATTGTTTGAGTTTGAAATAAAAATCATGCAATAATAAAACCATATATTTTATTTTATTGTTTTATTTAGTTTCATTTTATTATTCTAATAATAAACTATTGTTTTCGACACAGAAAAAACACTTACTATCCTAAAATTTTATTTTTTCACGTTTTTCATACTTTCCAGGAAAACCAACTTTTCGTGAAGTTGTGAAATTGTGTCAGATAGTATGGGAGGGAGTAGAAGGAGTGAAACTAATCGCCTAATTTTTTTTGCTGGTATTTAATAACTCTAAATAAATATTTGCTGCACAAATTCAGCTCGATAAATTGAACACTGAGTAAATTGGCTTAGAGTATTTCATGAAAAGTGCAGTATATATGGGAGGTGGTGGAAGGAGGAGGAGGACACAAATAGTTTTTATACAGTAGACTCAAATCATCATACAAATATTACATTCCCAATTTCAATAGCATTCATACTTTTCGAGTAAATCCGTTTATTGTCAAATTGCGAAATTGTGTAATTTTGTATGGGAGTGAGTAGAAGAGGTGGAGCGATTTGGCCCGTTCACGAACTTGACCTTAATTTTTTTTTAAAAAACGAACTATATAGCTCAACGCGTTCTCAAGCTAGAGAGGACACGGCCGGACAAACAGACAGATGGACGGACATCCGGTTTTGAGAGTTTTCTCCGAGCCTCATTTCTTTACGTTACAAACTTTGTGGCAAACTTATAACACTCTCAGATTTCATCTAGAGTATAAAAACCGTCTGTCCGTCGCAACACTTTAAATTCTTTTATTCGACCTATGTAGTTATTGTTCAGAATGTTTATTCGACCAAACATTTTACATCTAAGAAATATAATTTCTTTCTGTCTTTCGATTTGACACTAATTTTCAGTGTAAATCTTTGAGTTTTTTTTCCGGAGACATTATTATTCTTTAAATGAAATCTGAAATCATTGTTATTTTACTCCAACAAATTTTGTAACGCTAAGAAACAAGGTTCGTAGACAAAACCAATTAAACAAAAACTTATAATGTCAGTTTACTCTCTAGCTTGAGAACCCGTTAAACTATAAGGTTCAAATTTTGTACACAGTATTTTTTTCGAATTTGAGAATGGACCAAACCCTCCACAGCTCAAACCACCTCCCATATAAATTGCACTATTTCACGAAATACAATAAACCATTTTTCTCAGTATACATATTAAGTTTATCAAGCTAAAAAGAAAAACACAATATTTAGTAACACTATCTTTTTCTTACTATGGCGCTACAGCCCAAATCGGGCCTTAGCTTTCTGTATACTCCGAATCCAAACCTCTTGGTTCGGTGACTGCGTCCTCTAGTTTGAAAATCTTAGTAGTGATATGCTATCTATGTCAATCGCATGCTCCCAGCGCTTCCGTGGTTTTCCGACCAATCGATGTCCATTAACTTCCCCTTAAATCTTAAGAGGTTTGGCACTTCTGCGAAGATGGCATACAATTCGCTGTTGTATCGTATTCTCCAGATCGAGTCTTCCCTCATAAGACTCAGGATTCTTCTGAGGACCTTTCTTTCAAAGGCGTTTAGTAGTTTTTGGGACGCTTCAGTTAATGTCCACGTTTCGCTACCACAGCAATTCACTAGTCTTATAATTGTTTTAAATAGTTTAAGTTTACTTCTCCTGTGCACGTTTTTGTTTTTAATTATTGGTAAAAAAAGGGTGTAGCCTAGTAGGTAGCGTGTTGGTCTTGTAATGCGAAGGTCGTGAGTTCAAATCCCGGTCCGTGCAATATATAATTCTAGCGCATTGCCTGCTTGGATATACTTATCTACGAAAATGAAAAATTCGTAGATAGAGGGTTGTGCGAAGGGCTAACACCCCCTCCACAATAAGTATTGAAAAATGTTAAGGAACCTGAATTTCAGGAGGCCAAAATCCGATTTGGGCTGTAGTGCCATTGTAGAAATAGAAAAAAACCTCTTATTTGTCATCATTATTCTTCTTTTTATCTCGATCGCTTCCAGTTTGTGGGAATCTCCTACAGCTTTCGAGGCAATCGATTCAGCGTACCATGCAAAAGTGGGTTACGCGGTATTAGAACTAAACTGACGATATTCGAATGTAAAATTGAAAAACATTGGTCTTAATGCATTAACTTGCTTTTGTCAGTTCCAAAGCTTCCTCCTTCTTCAATGGTACTACAGTCTAAATCGGGCTTTGGCCTCCTAACCATTAGGTTCCTTAACATTTATTTGTTACTAGCTGTACCCGATCTCCGCATTGCTGTGGCTCATTCTGATTTGAAATTAATGGGAAATTAATTAAAACTATTCTAGCAAACAAAGATTCACCGAGAAAACGCATTATTCAATTCAATACCCAGCCTTTCCTTGCTGTGGCTATGCTGTGGAATGAAAAGAAAGGAAAAGAAAAATGTTTTTCGCAGGAAATCATTTTTTATTGTGAAGCTAGTGGATTTACTACATTTTTTTTGTCCGTTTTCTGCATAAATATAAAGATCAGACGGGTTACCGATTCTAGAGCATACGACATTTCCCATGAGAGAAGTAATCATTTTCTAAATTCAAACCGCACACTTTATTGATTGTCTCAGCGAAGACAAAGCGTATTGGTTTGATAAAGATCCCAGCAGAGACCGAAACGTCACGAAAAATAAAGCGTATCAGAGTAGAATCCGGAAATCTTTTCTTTCAATGTCGTATACCTGTTTGAAGTTAACACATATCTTATGCACATCAGTGTTTTATATCCAACTCTTCTCCAGCACCTGTATAACTGGGAATATCTGGTCCGTGGTCGATCGTCCAGCTCTACATCTGCCTTGGTATTTACCAATTACTTTGTCAGCATTGGACTTAATTCTCTTTTCCAGAATTTTCGTGAATATCTTATAAGACGAACACAACAGATATTCCATGGTAGTCTTCGCAGCAGAGTTTATCACCTTTTTTTATAAATTGGGCACATGATATTCCTGCGCCAATCTTTAGTAAGCGTTTCCTGCATCCATATGTCTGGGACTAATCTGTGGAAGAGATGGGCTATGCAGATATCGCTGGCTTTCAGAAGCTCAGCTGCAATTTGATCAATTCTTGTTTGGGTGATTTCTCAGGGCCATTTTTACTTGTTGAAGTACGGGAGGACTCACAGAGGGTCCCTCATCAGCTTTTACATCAGTTATACCTGCTGTTATGTCTTCTGCTGCTGTTCGTGCGAATGATGGGCTCGAATTAAGGAGGTGTTCAAATTATTGCGCCCATCTTAGTTTTATATCTTACGCATTACTTACAATGTTACCTTTTGCATCCTTGCAGAGGATTCTCTTCGGTTGATATCCCTCTTTCATCTTTTGACTAGCAAATACGGCGAACTTTTCTTGTGTAATTTAAAATGTTTTTAATTTCGTCTGTCTGCATATTTTATTGCAAATCGTCTAAGATCGTTTGTCCTGTTTGGCTCATGTCGGCCGTTCCGTTAATATTCTGTAAGCTTATTTTTTTTTATCTAAGGCATCTTGGCATTCGTTGTCGAACCAATCATTTCTTTTGCGACGGATTTATTGTCCTATCACCTCCTCTGCGACGGATGATGCGCTATCTTTGATGTTTTGCCAAATTTTTTCTATTGGCATGCTAGCTTTGTTGTTCAGTATTGTCGCGAAGTGTTTCTCCAAGGCTGATACATAATTTGCAACTATTTTCTCGTCCTTGAGTTTTCCAATGTTGAATTTAGGAAACGGTAGTGTTCTTAGGTATCCTCGGTTTATGATTCGACATTTGAACATAGTCTTTACCAAATAGTAATTTCTGTCGCAATTAGCCGCTCCGACATGTACGCACGTCAAGAATGCTGGATGGTGTCCTTTCCTCTATTAGAACGTGGTCTATTTGGTTCAATGTTCTACCATCGGGTGATCGAACTTTCTCTTATGGATGTCACGGTGCGGGAAGAAAGTCGAGCTTACAATAAGGTTTTTGCTGCTGGCGGAATCAGTCAACCTCTGACCGTTGTCGTTACTAATTGACACTATACAAGTCTCCTCTTTGCCCACTTTCGCGTTAAAGTCACCTAATACTATCTTAAGATCGTCCGACGGAAGTGAGTCGAATGTTGATTCTAAGGTTTTGTGAAAACCATCGTTAACTTCGTCGTCTTTGTTTTCCGTTGGAGTGCGGACATTAATAAGGCAAACATCGTGATCAAGAATCTTCCCTTGATGCGGATTGCAGACAATCAGAATTTTTTGTCATTAATGATATTTCTATTATTATAATTTCCACAAACTTCAAGTCGATAGCTTTCATGGAAACTCCGAAATTTCGTGAAATTTGTATGGGATAGAAGGAGTGAGGAGGAGTGAGCTAGGGTGTAGCCTAGTGGGTAGCGTGTTGGTCTTGTAATGCGAAGGTCGTGAGCTCAAATCCCGGTCGGCGCAGTATATAATTCCAGTACATTGCCTACTTGGATATACCTTGGTCACCTCAATCTACGAAAATAAAAAATTCGTGGAAAGATAAGTAATGAAACATGTTAAGGAGCCTGAATATTAGGAGGCCATGGTCCGACTTGGCCTGTAGTGCCATTGTAAGAAGGAGAAGAAAAAGGAGTGAGGTGAAGTTAATAATTTTTTTTTTCAAAACTGATTCCAACTACCTATAATAAAATTAATTTTGAAAAAACTCGCTATTTTAACTTTGCTAGTTCTAAAGAAAATTAACAAAATGATTTTTTCAAAATTGTGCATTTATATGGGAGTTGTACGGGATCGGATCAATATTTTGTGATGTTAGTGATATATACATCGTCATATTTTGACCCAAATTTCAAATTTCTAACCTGAATAGTTTAGACAAAAAATTAATTTCCTTACATTTCGAAATTTCATGAAATTTGTATGGGAGGGAGTAGAAGAAATGGGGAATGTAGCTCGTTCGCGAGCTTAAAGTTACTTTTTTGCTGAAAAAGACACACGGCAAATTTTAGCACGACAGCTCAAAGTATTCGAAATTTAGGTTTTAAACAAAAGGACAGACGGTCATGCGGAATTGAGGTTTTTGAGCGACAAAAATTATTTCTGTATCCTTGGCGGCTCTGCGCGAGCATTATTTCTTAGCGTTACGAACAGTAAGCAAACACAATATACTCTCAGATTTCATCTAGAGTGTAATAAAATGTTAAGAAACCTGAAAGTTACGGGGTCAAATCCCGATTTGGGCTGTAGTACCATTAAAGAAGAAAAATTCAGATGCGACTAATATTCGAATTAGCTCATAAGTACAAATCATAAATTGCTTCGAAAAGTAAATATAATTTTATTAAAACTCGCCTTAAATTTTTTTTAAAAAAAAAACTGTAATTACAAGAATCAATTAGACTAAACAATTTTTTTTACAACCATTTCACTCCCATTTATTTGAATTACGTCAAGCCATAGCTTAATCTTCTAAAAAGCCTATTAATCGCCTCATTTTTTTCCCCATTAGATAACCTAACACAGCAAGAAATTTTCTGATATCAAAATTCAAAAGAAACCAAAATAATTTGAAGATGCCAATTTCAAAGGAAACTACAACTGGTCCGAATGCAATCACTGACGATTTGAAAGATTTAACAGATAAGCTAGCTCACTGCAATTGGAAAAAGGATGCAGTTAATGCGAAATCAATGTAAGTACCAAAAAGTTGTTTATATATTAAAAGAAAAAAATTTATCAAAAAAAAAACATACGATTAGCGGCCTTCAAAAATCATTCGTGTGGGGTCACAAAATAACATTTTTTGCTTCACTACCACTTGATAGCGAATGAAAATCGCAAAAGTCTTAATTTTAAGTAAATTATATTTTGTTGTTGTTGGGACGCACGTTTTGAAGCGACAATCTATCTTTCGATGATTTGAACTTGACGTTTTTTTTTTCATACTACTTATCAGCTAATAATGTAAAAAACATTCTAATTCGATTTTTATCATTTATTTCTTTTTAGGGGAGAGCGCCCGAAAATTCTTCCTGATATTCTGCACGTGATCGGACATACCCCACTTGTTGAGCTGAAGAGAATTCCAAAATCGGAAAATATCAAATGCAAAATATGTAAGTTTGTTTTTATTCATTTTGTAGCTATGGGGAAGTAGTTTAAAATAAATTGAATGGAGATTGAACCAATTTTTAATGATAACGAAATTAATAAGAAAAAAAGTCATAACAAAACTTCATTCAAACACTCGAATTAGTAATATCGCACGTAACGATAATTAAGATTTGTTTTGATTTATTTTTTAATTTAGCTATGCGTAATAATTAAGCAGTGACCCTGTTCCTGGAGCGTGTTAAAACTTTTTGATAATTTTTATGTTTTCAATGTGAAAAGTTACATAACCGCATTTGGTAGTGAGATGATAATTGATAATACGTCTTGGACCACGCGAATTTCTTTAAAATGTATACACTTCTTACTGCAAGTAAAATGCTAAAATTTCGAAGAATTATTGATCCTATCTGCTCAGAATAGATTTTTTTTAAACTTCTTATTAGCTATACCAACTAGAAACCAGCAGTATCTACGTAACTGAATGCTATATAATACCATTAGTTACCAATGATCTGTAAATGCTGATCTGATCCTCTCATTTACAAACAGCAGGACGATACGTGCTTCAAGATAGCTTCTAAAGATGTTAGAGAAAAACACTTTAATAGTGACTTATAGTCACGTGCTTTTAACCGAAAATGGTTGACGCGTCTGCTTTGTGATATTCGATCCCAGGCTCAAATCAACTTGTTGACTTGAAAAAAATCACTTGCTTATTCGTTGCACACTTATGAGCTCTCAATCGCACTTTTTGCTAAATACAAGAAATACACTTTAAAATGGCTTCAAAAATTCGCTTTACATTTGCTTCTTTTAACGCTGAAGCAGATAGCTTACTTTTAGCGAAGATGCATTGTTAAAATGTATTTGAAATATTAGCAAGTTCGAAGGACTTTCTAGCGACAAACTAAGTGGATTTAAATACTTCGCAATCACTTTTTTTCCTGCTGGGATAGTTAAAGAATGTGGCGTGCTTGAGAAATATTTACTTAGTAAGACCCGCCCGCATACATATACTTTGACAAAGTGTTGTATTGTATATACATACATCCTAACCGGCGGGAAAAAAAATTAGAAGACTCTGAAAGTGAGGAAAAATGATTTAGTATTGCTAAATTGAAAATCTCATTTGGGCTTAGCAATTTAAAGTCAAGATGCTCTTATTAGTTGGAGTAAAATGGCACAATTTTAAAATGGCGTCAATAAAAAATTGGAACAGATGAATAAAACGATTGGGATCAAGCAAAACAAAGCAACAAATGAAACTACAACCGTATTTCATTGATGATTTTGAAGCACTTTATTTCCAGTTGGGTTTGAACTTTTTCTTTTCATGGTTTCATATATCTAGATATATAAAAAAAAACACATTGAGAACAAATGAACAGTACGCGTTACAAAATGTTGGACAGATAGTAACCGGTAGATTCGATATAGACTTTTAACATAAAATTGTGCAGAGCGACGCATACCGTCATAGAGAATAAGGGCTGTAGTCATGTTTTTTAAGTCAATAAAAATGCATTATGTGTACGAATAACTATCACACAATTATAAAGGAAACGTTGTATGCTAAGAATAAAGTAGGAACTCTAAATATCCAACTCTTGATGTCGATCACTGTGCTTTCCCAGAATACATATGTAAAAAAAATTTGGAGTACGCAAAAAAAAATATTGATTTTTTTTACAGAATGAGGGTAGGAAGTTGGGGCAAGGGAAGTGAGAACGACCGTAACGATTGGTGAAGCTGATATATTTACGTCTGCCCAGCTAGCCCCCCCACTTCATTAAAAAATAACGAAAAAATTACTAAACTATGCGCTATTTATGCGCTCTCGAAACACAAAGAAAAAAATTTTGCGCTCATTTGGTTTAATAGGAATTAATTATTTTAAGGTAGGGGGCTGAGTAGGCGGCAAGCTAGCCCTCCCACCCCTAAAAAATGATATAAAGGAAAAAATAAATACATAGGAATTATGCGCTATTTATGCGCTCTCAGAATCCGACAAATTCGATTTTCGCGCTACGTCCTTTCAAGGACCTCCCATACAACTCGAAAGCTCCGAAAACAGTAAAACAGAAATGCCTACTCGAACAATGCAAAATCGTACCAAGTAATGATGCACGATCGATACATGATTTATGCGCTCTCAGAATCCGGCAAATTCGATTTTCGCGCTACGTCCTTTCAAGGACCTCCCATACAACTCGAAAGCTCCGAAAACAGTAAAACAGAAATGCCTACTCCTCGAACAATGCAAAATCGTACCAAGTAATGATGCACGATCGATACATGATTTATGCGCTCTCAGAATCCGGCAAATTCGGAGCTTCCGAGTTATATGGGAGGTCCTTGAAAGGACGTAGCGCGAAAATCGAATTTGCCGGATTCTGAGAGCGCATAAATCACATATCGATCGTGCATCATTACTTGGTACGATTTTGCGTTGATCGAGTAGGCGTTTCTGTTTTACTGTTTTCGGAGCTTCCGAGTTGTATGGGAGGTTGAAAGAACGTAGCGCAAAAATCGAATTTGCCGGATTCTGAGAGCGCATAAATCATGTATCGATCGTGCATCATTACTTGGTACGATTTTGCGTTGTTCGAGTAGGCATTTCTGTTTTACTGTTTTCGGAGCTTTCGAGTTGTATGGGAGGTCCTTGAAATGACGTAGCGCGAAAACCGAATTTGCCGGATTCTGAGAGCGCATAAATCATGTAGCGATCGTGCATCATTACTTGGTACGATTTTGTGTTGTTCGAGTAGGCATTTCTGTTTTACTGTTTTCGGAGCTTCCGAGTTGTATGGGAGGTCCTTGAAAGGACGTAGCGCAAAAATCGAATTTGCCGGATTCTGAGAGCGCATAAATAGCGCATAATTCCTATGTATTTATTTTTTCAAATATATCATTTCTTACGGGTGGGGGGACTAGCTTGCCACCTACTCAGCCCCCCGCCTTAAAATAATTAATTCCTACTAATCCAAATGAGCGCAAAATTTTGTTCTTTGTGTTTTCGAGAGCGCATAAATAGCGCATAATTCTGTAATTTTTTCGTTATTTTTCAATAAAGTGGGGGGGCTAGCTGGGCAGACGTGATATATTTTACAGTTGTACTGACTGCTACTGACAAATATTTGCAGATGTGTGGGGGTAGCGATTGTGTACTTGTCGCATGTACAGATATGGTATGAAATGAACGATCGGTATGCGGTACCAATGAATTACATTTGTGCTTTATGTTTCTGTCTCACTCCAGCTTTAAGTTCTTGAACGCTTGTCGGAGGTCGTGATTATAAGCTATCAATTTTCCTTCCACATTTTCTTTCATCATGTTGCCGCATTTCAGCGGAAATCCGGAACCGGAACAGGAACCCAGCAATGGCCCACCTTGACGAAAATACATTTCCAATGATACCTAATATGTTTATTTTGAGTCGTTGGTTTGGGCTGTAGTGCGTTTACAAAAAAATGCTTATTCTTTTAAATATGTAGATTACACTTTAAGAAAAGCATTTATGTATTTCAACACAGGGCCAGATCAAGCTCATGTGGCTCCTTGTGCTTTCTCTTTCATAACATAACATTACCCATTTTGTCGCCAATCCAATTTATTTCTATTTGTTTATAAACTATTTGCTAATATCTGTATTCAATACGGAAATGCTTTAAATACAATATAATGCATTTCTAAATTAAACTTTAACTGTTTACAACCTATATCGTTAAACAAATTTAATACCAAATTATGTTGATATTTTACGCACGTCGTCCGTTAGCTTTCTCAATAAAAAATTCCAAATTTCTCGAATTTTTATGAAGCATGCCAATTTTGTTTGATATTTGTCCAGTTCAATTTCAAAGTGCTAATTTTTGTTAGAAATCGTGAGTATTCACCTGGCAACGGACTACTATCAGCAAAATACGTAGAATAAAAATTCCCGAAAACATAAAATGTGTTTATGGTTGTTAATTATTTTTATCAATACAAAATGTCTGCCAAAAGTCGAATGCAACTGCATTATTCTTGGGATAGGTCAGAGATGCGTGGAAAATCAATATACAGAATAAGCACCAGGAAGTCGACGGGATGGGGATGCTATATCAATTAATAACAATTTTCGTCAATTTGGAGTATCACCTACCTCCTTTTACATCTCCCGAATCAAAAAAATTATCAAAATTATAAACCATACAGCTCAACAATCTGACGAAGTCTCAACTTATTAACTATATTCGATTTTCAGAAGTGTTTGAAATTTTGAAAAGTGTATCATTTTTAAAATGCAACTTTGGATCTTAAAAGGTTGTCAAAATATTAAATTTTAAGTGTTTTTTCAACCTTCTGCTGACCCTCCTCTTAAAAATATTTTCTTCATCAAGGTGGGTTACGGTAAAACTATATGTTGCCTATATGACACCAAAATATAAATTTTTTGTGCTAAGTAATTTTAATGAAACAATCATTTGAAAAAAAAATATATAACAGAATTATGATTGGGCGTAAAGCCCAATCATATGGTACTATAGATGAAATAGGAAAGAGTTTATTGTACCGGAAAATACCTAGTCGTGCCATAAGTTCTGTCACACGTATATGGGCAATTTTTGTATAAATGAAAAAGAGTTTTTGACAAAGGAAAATATATTTTATTTTGGCATACTAATGGAAGTAAAATAAGCAACAAATTATTCAAAGTGGCCGCCTTTAGCCTTAACACAGCTCTTTAATCTGTTGGGCCAGTCATCGATAGCAGTACGCACTGTTTCTAGCGGAAAATTAGCTACTGCTTCTGTCAAAGATCGCTTAAGGCTCTCGATATTTGGGTGTCGTCTCGTGCACACCATGGACTCTAACTCCGCCCACAGTTTGTAGTCCAGGGGATTCAAATCTGGGCTCCCAGAAGGCCATTCCGTCGCCCTTATAAACTGTGGAATATTGGTTTCCAACCACGCTTGTGTGGTTCGAGCTTTGTGGGCTGGCGCAGAATCTTGCTGGAAAACCCAATGTCGATTGTTGAATAGCGTAGAGTTCAGCGGCTTCACACATCCCTCCAGGATGTCCGTTTGATAATTTTTCGCTGCAGTTTTTACGCCTTTTTCGCAAAAATGAAGCTCGGTGACCCCTTCGTAGCTGACACCCCACCATACCATGACTGATGCTGGATGATGTCCTCGCTGTACCCTAGTGGCAACTTCTCGGGCTTCTATGGAGCTGTGGGCATACACCTTATCATTTTGGCGGTTGAAATGTTCCTCCACCGTAAAAATTTTTTCATCGGTAAATAAAATTTCTCGATGTTTGTTGTTGCCGTACCGCCGAAGGAGCTCTTTCGATCTGGTGCTCCTAATTTGCTTCAACTGCTCAGTCAGCAAATGTCCCGTTGATCGTCGAAAGGCACTCATCCCGAGGTCAGATTTTATGATGCGAGACATACTTCGGGTGGAGATGTTCATCTCTCGAGCCATGATTCGTTGTTTACGAAGCGGATTTCGACGAATTCGACTCTCGACCGCTTTGATGGCAGCAGAAGAACGTACATCACGCGGACGTCCAGAACGAGGTCGATCTTCAATAGTCTGGATCGCGTTATATCTCTGGATCGCACGATACACAAATCTTTGCGTTATTTTTAACGGGCACAACAACTTGAAAATTTCACTCGCGGATTTTCCACACTTATGTAGTGCAATCACTGCAGTTCGGTTTTCTATTACACCCCATTCCATCTTCACACGTTAACGAACACACTTTAAATGACCATCAACTGTCAACAACATTATGACGTTTATAAAACTGGCCGATATTGAAATGTCACTCATAAAATAAAGTTGTTGCCAATGTGAGAAATTATGTGACAGAACTTATGGCAGGACTAGGTATATCATCTTAAATTCTTTCGAACAGTGAATTGTGACTTTTGTATGGGAGGTGGTAAGAGCAGAGGGGGGAGGTTTGTAATTTTTGTATATAACACCGAACGTAGTACACAAAATCTTTCATGTTGAATATAAAGTTTGTAGTTTTCATGATTTTCTAAGAAATTGCACAATTTTTCTGTGAATTTATGGCATTTGTATGTGAGGTGGCAGAGAAAGTGGAAGTTCTAGTTCCAATGAAAACCGATTAAATGCATTTACCAAAATTAAGCATTTATATGGGAGGGGGTAGAAGGAGTATTCGAATCAAAACCAAATTTTTCGTCATTGGGAGGGGGTAGAAAGAGTGAGGTGAAGTTGATAATTTTTTCAAAATTTGGTTGCAATTGTAATAAAATTAATTATGACATAAATTGGTTATTTTAGCTTTGCTAGTTGCAATGAAAACCTAATAAATGCATTTTGGAAAATTGTGCATTTGTATGGGAGGGAGTAGAAGGAGTAAGGGGATCAGATCAATATTTCTTGTCGTTGATGATATTCAAATCATTATACTGTGTCCTAATTTTCAAGTTAATAGCTGAACTGGTTTCGGAGAAAAAAAAATTTCTTTAAATTTCGAAATTTCATGAAATTTGTGTGGCAGGGGGTAGAAGGAGTGGGGGGATGTGGCTTATTCACAAACTGAAAGTTAATTTTTTGCTTAAAATGACATATGAAAATTTCAGCACGATAGGTCAAAGCTTTCGAGAGTTATGTTGTAGACAGACAGACAGACGGTCACTCGGAATTGAGGTTTTTGAGCGACAACAAATATTTTTGTACCCTTGATGACTCTGTGCGAGCATTATTTCTTAGCGTTACAAACAGTAAAGAAAACACAATATACTCTCAGATTTCATCTATAGAGTTTAAAAATTGGCCGAAATTTTAACCTCCACTGGATACAATTGTTTAGTTTTCTTCCCATAAACGAATTTATCCGTATGTCGAGTTTCAGCTTTCTATTTGCTTTCGTAATTGCAAGTACAGTTTTTTCTGTGACCCTCCCTCTATACCACCCCGAATTTAGATAATGAAACTACCCCAACCAGGCTACAATCCATTCAAAAACAAACGTTATATCATAGGGTTTCGGGGATATGAGTTGATAAAATTTAAAGAGCGTATACGGGGGATGGTGTGCAGAACGATGGATTTTTTATTGCATATTTGCAGACTTAGTCATTAAAAGTGAAAAAAATGTCAGGGTAACGATTTGTATACTCTATATGAAATCTGAAAGTATGTAGTATTGTGTCTGCCTTGCCGTCTATAACACTAAGAAATAATGCTAGAACAGAGTCACCAAGGGAACAGAAATTGTTCGTTAGTCAGTCTACTGCGACATATAATAATTATGTCAGTAAAATCAAGCGATCAATCAAGGATAAGCGTAAGCAGTTCTGGAATTTTGTGAATTCCAAAATGCGCACCCATGGTTATCTCGCTTCTATGTTCTTTGACGGTATAGTCAGTGATGACCCCTTAGTTATAAGCAACTTTCTTGTCGACCATTTCCGTACTGCTTTCACTACATCAAATCGTACTATTAGTCCTGACAATTTGCATTAAAAGACGAAGTTCCCTTCTACCTCATAAGAGATGAAAGATCTTCATATTGAGGAGGCGACTGTTTTGAAGTTTGTTTCAAACATCGTTGATAGTTTCTCTAGGGATCTAGATGACGTCCCTCCTGCCGTATTAAAGTGTTGTAGCGCTTCTCTGGTTTTGCCTTCATGTGATATATTTAACGCTTCTTTCAAAGTTGTTCGAGGTTGTAATATAATGAATTTTAATGATAAATCAATCATTAAAATTCATTCCAACATGGGTTTATCAAAGGTAGGTCTATCAGAACAAATCTAATGCAATTTTCCAATTTCACTATTCCAGTGATTGAAGGCGGTAAGCAAGTTGACTGCACACTGAATTTAGCAAAGATTTTGATAAAGTGGACCATGCTATTCTTACTTAAAAGCTATACGAACTTGGATTTTCTTTTACTTTTATAGATTGAATCAGATCTTACCTATCTAATCGTACTAAAAAGGGATTTTTCGGGGAGCTCATTTCTCTGCTATACCGAGTACACCTGGTGTGCCACAGGAAAGCAATCTTGGATCACTGTTATTTATTTTATTTATTAACAGGGTCATAACACCCGTTGAAAAAGCAATTTTTTCAACTCCCGCATGAGATCAAAATTATTTGTATCGTAAAAAAAATTCCGGCCGGGAATCAAACCCGGAGCCGCCCGCTTTGCAGATATGTTACTACCGATACCGACAAAAGTATCTCGCCAAAACTTTATCACATATTTAATGTGACTTCAAATATATTCACAGTTTCTGCTTATTATATGTATGATCTTGTAGTTATCATAATTTATTTGTGTTGAACTGTTCGATGATTGAAATCCATGTGTTGGTCAAAATTCAATGCATTTTTAATTAATCTTTATATTGGCATACCTTTGAGTTGATTTCCTTTAAGACCGGGACTCGAATCTAGGCCGTGCGCGAACCCAGGCCGTCCGCGTGGCGAGCGACTATTCTAACACATTAGTTTTGAATTCAAAAAAAAATTATTTTTAACTCAAGCATGCAATAAAGATCATTTGGAATTATGATATTTTTACTTTAATCAAATCGTGAAAAAAATCCGGCCGTGAATCGAACCCGGGACCGCCCGTGTGGGTGGAGAGATTTTCCACTGAACCACCAATACCGATGAAATTATCTCGGTAAAACTTAGTAATCTACTTAATGTGAATCACGTGACTTTAAATATAGGGTTATCCAATAAGAGGTGTTATTTTGAATAGGCCGCTATTTCGGTAGATGTCACTTTTGAAGCTGTTATTTTTTGACATTTGATAAGTAGAAACTAGGCCATTAATAAAAATCGAACGATACACGCTTCAACAACGCATTGAAATTATTAAAATTCACATTATTAAAATTCACTATTCTTGACTGATGAGGCCCATTTCCACCTCGGTGGCTACGTCAACAAGCAAAACTGTCGCATCTGGGGCTCGGAAAACCCAAGAGTTATTGTTGAAAAGCCTCTCCATCCTCAACGTGTGACTGTTTGGTGCGGTTTATGGTCCGGCGGGGTCGTTGGACCTTACTTTTTCGAAAATGAGGCTGGAGCAACAGTTACGGTGAATGGATTGCGCTATCGAGAGATGCTTAATGATTTTTTATGGCCGGAATTGGATGATATTGATCTGGACAACGTTTACTTTCAACAAGACGGCGCTACGTGCCACACAAGCACCGAAACCATTGATCTCTTACGGGAATAACACCTCTTATTGGATAACCCTATATATGCACATTTCTTGCCTATTTTATAGACGACGTGATTTCGACCATTTTCCACTCGAAAATTTTGCTCTACGTTGACGACGCGAAATTGTTTCGTGATATTTTGAATAAGAATGATTGCGCACTGCTTCAAAGTGATTTGCAACGCTTTTTTGACTGATGTAAGTTAAACTTATGCCTTTGAATATTAGTAAATGTGAAAGCGTTTTATTCTTTAGGAACAAATCTCCCCAAAATTTCGATTATGTCCTAGACGGAAGCACATTACAACAGACATACAAGGTACTAGATCTCGGTGTATATTTTATAACCGCATTTACGTTTGACGATTTTATCGACTACATAATCGGCAAGGCCAACTCCGTTTGGGGTTCCGTTAAAAGATGGTGCAACGATTTTAATGATCCTTATATAACTAAGACTTTATACTGTGCTTTTGTATGCTCTATTCTTGAATATACTTGTTAGGTGTGGGCTCCGTATTACGAAGAACATAAGAATAGGATCGAGTTTATACAGCGAAGGTTCCTAAGATTTGCTCTAAGAGACCTTCCCTAGTCTGATACGTTGCGTCTTTCTCCTTACGAAAAGCGCCTTAAACTCCTTTCTCTAGTCGCTTGAGAATAGACGAATTATCTTTAGGACTGATTTGCATTTAAATAAATTTTATTAAAAATTGATTATTTGCTCGAAACCAGAATTTTAATATCCTGCGTCGATCCTTGAGAAATTATTTGCCACTCCACATTCCTCATCATCGCAAACTATGGACAAAACGAATCAATCGCATCTCTTTCGCGTATTTTCAATAATAATTACAGCCGAGTTGACTACAATTTATCTAGCATGCAGTTAAGGTCAGCTTTATGCGATAAATAATTTGTTGATTGTTAATTGTTTTAAATTTTAAATTTGGCATTTATATGATGCATTTTTCAAGTACTTTTTTTTTAAATAATTTGTAAGTAATCAATGTTTTGATGAATTTGAAAATAAATAAATAAATATTAGTTGTCGCTCAAAAACCGCGATTCCGACCATCTATCCGTCTGTCTACAACATAATTATCAAATGCTTTGAGTTATCGTTCTGAAATTTATTTATGTCATTTGGAGCAAAAAAGAAACTTTAAATTCGTGAATGGGATACATCCCCCACTCCTTCTACCCATCACAATTTTCATGAAATTTCGAAATTGTAAGAAAATGATTTTTCTCCGAAACTATTTAAGCTATCGAGTTGAAAGTTAAGCTAAAGTATAATGATGTGAACATCAGTAACGTTAAAAAATATTGATCCGATCTCCTAACTCCTTCTAGCCCCTCCCATACAAATGCGCAATTTGGAAAAATTAATTTCTTCGAATTTCATTCGAACTAGCAACGCTAAAAAGATAAATTTTTACCAGAACTATTTCTATTATATTTGCAATCAATTTTGAAAAAATGATCAACTTCACCTTATTCTTTTTACCACCTCCCAAGTTTCACCGAATTTTGAAATTTCAATTAAATTAATTTTCTTGGTGATAAGGATGTTCAAAAGCAGTTTAAAAGTCATCCAAAATCTTCCACTCCCTCCGCCACCTCCCATACAAAAGTCACTTTTCACTAGTCTAAAGAATTTGAAACATATTTTCCGGTACATTAAATTCTTTCTTCTTTCAACTTTCTAAAGTATCGCTTGATTGGGCTTTGCGCACAATCATAATTCTGTTGTTTGTTTTTACAAATTTAATTATTCAAAATACAAGAAACTCATTACTTCTTAATTTCAGTGGCAAAATGCGAATTCCTAAATCCTGGCGGATCGGTTAAAGACCGCATCGGTTTTCGTATGGTTCAAGATGCCGAGGACAACGGAGTTCTTAAGCCCGGCTACACCGTTATTGAACCAACATCCGGTAATACCGGCATCGGTCTGGCAATGGCATGTGCTGTTAAAGGATATAAATGCGTTATTGTTATGCCCGATAAAATGTCCAACGAAAAGGTGGCCGCTCTTCGAGTGCTAGGCGCAGAAATTATCCGTACGCCTATCGAAGCTGCCTGGGATTCGCCCGAAGGCTTAATCGCAGTTGCCGAACGCCTGCAGAAGGACACACCAAATTCGGTCATTTTGAATCAGTACACAAATTGTAGCAATCCGCTAGCTCACTACGATGGTACTGGTGCGGAAATACTGTGGCAGTGCGATCAAAAGGTCGATATGGTTGTAATTGGAGCCGGGACTGGAGGTACCGTGACCGGTATTGGTCGAAGGATCAAAGAGAACCTTCCGAATTGTCAAATAGTCGCCGCAGATCCGCACGGTTCGATTCTCGCCCGCCCCGAAAACCTTAACAATTCCGATACGAGTTTCTACGAAGTGGAAGGTGTTGGCTATGATTTCATACCGACCGTACTTGATCATAATGTTGTCGATCGCTGGATTAAAATTGACGATAAGTCATGCTTCACAATGGCGCGGCGACTGAATCATGAAGAAGGAATACTCAGCGGCGGAAGTAGTGGTGGTGCATTGTATGCTGCGCTACAGGCTGCAAAGGACTTGCGCGAAGATCAAACATGTGTAGTAATACTGCCGGACGGAATTCGTAATTATATGACGAAATTCGTAACGGATAATTGGATGGAGGCACGTGGCTTTAAGGAACCGGTCAATACTTACGAGGCTTGGTGGTGGAATCATGGCGTTGCTGAGCTCCATTTGAGCATTCCGAAAACTTTTTCGACATCGGTCAAGTGCGACGAGGCATTGCGTTACATGAAAGCAAATGACTTGGATCAAATTCCAATTCTAAAGGACGATGGGTAAGGATCAACTAAATAATCACTTTAATAGTTTAAAGCTAATCGAATTGAATCGTTCCAGTGGAATAATGGGCGCAGCCACATTAACAACGCTAACAACTCAAATCGTTAGCCACAACCTGCAACTTAATGATCCTATCAAGAAAGCCGTCTATAAGAAAGCAATTAAAGTCGACGAAACAACAAATCTTGGTAAACTTGGCCGAATCTTGGAAACTGAATCGTTCGTATTGATTGTTTCACCGAAACAAGGTAAATATTAATCGGGAAATCAACAATTGAATACGATTATGAAAATAATTTTATATTTTCTTTAGAAATAACTGCCGTCGTTACACAAAAGGACTTGCTTGATTATATTTTGGCCGGCCCACAATCGAATGGAAATAAAAATGGAAACAGCCATTGAAAAAAATGCTTTTAATAATTTTTAAATAACGTTTTATTTGCTTATCGATTTTTAAAAATTATATGTAACATGTATGCACTTGTTTTTGTGTTTGGGCAAGTATAAAATAAATAATCAATTTAATTATTAGATACATTTTTCTTGATTGTATTAAAGATTAATAGTACACTCAAAATTCATTTTATCTGAAAAATAAGAAGAATAAAGATTTGGGTCAATGATGATTTGAGAAATTTTATTAAATCCGTTTTAGTTGCAAGGTATACGACAGAATCGCGTAATAAATAATCATGAATAAAATGACTTAATACATACAACTGCAAAAATGTAACATTCTTCTCTTGCAATGGCATTACAGACTCAATCGGGCCTGGACTTCGATTCTCAAAATTCTTAGCATTTCTTTGTTAATGTTGAAGGGCTATTATTTTTTCGCACAACCGCCTGTCTACAAATATTTTTGTTTTCGTAGATTGAGGTGGTTCAGATTAGAGTTTTTGTACATTAGAGTTACACCATGAAAAAAAAAGAAGAAGGCTCCTTAGCGAGTTTGGTTCCATCTTCAAAGTAGCACGTTTTATTTTCGTTTGTATGTGTGCTATGTGACCGTACTGAATACTTGCAATTAAACTGAAATCAGACAAGACTCTTGGTGGGTGTCCTAACTGGAATCTTCTACATAGAATTGGACTCTCAGCGGACAATCTCTGCAGAATGTGCCATGAGGTGGAGGAAACACCAGAGTATATTCACTGCGAATGGAAGCCACTGTTAAACGAAAGACTCCTTCATTTCGGTCAACGATTCGTGAATCCAAGTGAATTTTTTGCCATTCCTCTCCTTGATATCCCACGTTTTGTCAATAGTACGGGACTCGATGAGGAACTCTTATACCGGGGGACATCACAATAGGCCCATCAATGGCAGTCATAATGGAACCTACTTCACTATGTTACCTATTCTAATGTAATATGGGCAGAACCTGCGAAAACCTCTTTCTTCTATTTAGCAGTCTTTGACCAATTGTAAACTCCTTAGCTTATCTGCAGGTTTAGGTGGGAGGAGGGTGGTTTCGAAGAATCACATTGCGCTGGTGCCATCTAGTTGGACCCATTGCAGTTCCCCTATTGATTATGAGATGGATGTTACTCCTCTTGTGCTAGCCACTTGGTACGGTTTGCAAACCGAAGCAGGCTCGAATGTTTGACGCATCTGAGGGCGTCTCGTTCTGAGAAGAATCTAGAGCCTAAACAAAGGAGACGGCTGTTAGAGATTTGCGGATAGCGCCAAAGATAATGTTTAATGATTCTTCGTCACGTGCTTAAACTTACCAGTTAGAATGATGACAACATCTTCTGCATATGATATTATGTGGTAACCGTTCCGATTTCAAATAGAAAGGGGTTGATTCACGGCTAGGACCCACACGATAGATGATATTATGCAGCCCTGTGGCATTCCATTGTGGGTAAAACCTTTTCTTGTCTCTTCACCCATATTTTTCATGAACGAAGAAGCTTAGCTATCCATGCAGTCAGGAGATGTTTCAAAATATGGCTGCGCAAGGCAATAATTATGGCATCAATGTTGACGTGGTTAAATATGCCTTTCACGTCTAGAAAGGCATAAAGTGCAACCTCTTAATGATGAAAAGCTTTCTGTACGGCGGCTACCGTGACATGTAAGGCGGTATCAGGGGATCTACCTTTCAGATAGGCGTGTTAGCCTTTCCAGGCCTTTAAGAAAGAACGAAGTTAGGCTGATGGGTCGGAAGAGATTCGCGATGAAGTGGGAAGCTCTGCCTGGGTTGAATATGACACCACCTTAATCTCTTGCCATAGCTTCGGTATGTGGCAAAGACTGATATATGCTTTGTATATGTCATTCAGGTATTAAATTATAGCGAATAGATCTCATCCAGTCCTGGTGACTTGTAAAGTTTGAAAGAATTGAACGCAATTTCTGTGTTTTCTGGCATCACGATTGTACCCACTAGTTCCCAGTTAGCCTGATTACGATCAACGTATAAACTTTGTGGCGCGGCTCAAAGCATCCGGGGAAATACGTTTGAGTTAAAAGTTCAATGGACTCGCCACTAGACTCCAAACCATCCCTTTATTCAGTAATTCAGATATGTAAGGGTCTTTGGATAGGCTCCTCTTTATCCTGGCGGTATCGTTGATGTTATCAATTTCTTCACAGAATCTCTACCACGAATTTCGTTTGACTATACAGTGTAAGTGCTGCTTGGTATTGATCCCAATCTGTGTTATGTTTGCTGGAATTAGCTTTATTGAAGAGCTCCCTGGCACTTTTTTTCACAATATCAATATCGTTATTCCACCAGAGAGCGTTCTTACTATCTTTGGATGACTTCTGAGGGCAGGAACTCTTGTAGGAGGTTCTTATATTTGTTAGCATACCAACTCTTCTATCTAAGAAATCTGGTGTTTTGTATTGGGTAAGCAACAATTGCCAGTAGTTAACGGTTTATTAGCTCCTGATATTTTACACATAATCTTTTCTTGCTGGATTCCTGTAAAACCGGCTTTGTCGATTCCGCGATTTTGAATCTTATCCACATGTGGTCTGGCAAAGATGGTTCTTTCCAAACCTTCCAGTAACGAACAATTAGTGGCTTAGAATTAGTTGCAAGAGTCAGGCCGACATCCTCGCTTCTTAATCTATTTGTGAAAGTGGGATCATTACCGACGGTTCAAACATTTAGATTGTTCATGTTAAGAAATTTTGTAATTAACTTACCGTGATCGGTACAGTCTGTGCTAGATCAGCAGGTGTGATGGGCATTAGCATCACAACCTATTTTCAAGTCCAAAGTGTTCGACTGGCCATAGGCACAGGTCAATGGTTGAAACATCCCTTGCTTCGGATGGCTGGTACGATGAAATCAGCTTAACAAGCTGCGGTGTTCCATTAAAGGACCTCGCCCAGGGAGTGGAATTAATATCAATTTTAGTGCTTTTTTCGCAACGACACGTGTCCGTAGTTTACCTGTTTTGGGTGGACTGTAAGAGTTTGGTTGCTCCAGCGTAGAATGTGGTTAGAGCCAGTCAATCACACCTCCTGAACAAGTGCAACATGCGAGTGTCCTCTTAAGGGGTGTTATTATAGAGTGACTGTAGTCGCTCTACTATGAAGTAGATTCGCTTGAATCACTCTGAGCTCGCCGGCTACAAAGGTTGGCCGCATTCGGTTTCGGGAGCTTGAAGTGGATCTTGTTGAGTCCCTAATCAGCGAAACCTTTTACTACAGATATCTTTTCCATGGAGCTTCGGTCGATTCCGATAATAAAAAGTTGACCCATGTGTTCTTGTTCTCTATGGCTTCCATACCTCCGTCAAAAGATTGTTTTGCAGCTTAATGCCCAGCTATGCGAGTCTTAGGTCTTCAATGATACCCGGTACCCACATATACTCTTTTGTCAGTCTAGGAGCAACTTCTACCACCTGTAGCTTTATGTCTTTCAAGAGCTCGTTCATTTTGGGAACCGCCCCCTGAAGGAAGACCACAGTGTTTTGATTAGCAGAAGGAATCCTAAGATGACCTAGCTCAAAGTCGTACTTCAAAAAGCTTGGTTTAGATGTTTGGTTACTTAAAAGGTGTTCCCTCAGAATATTTCTCAATAAAGAGTACATCTGAGTAGTGCTGGGTATATATCGTTGGCATATGCTACGAGTTGTGTGGATTTGAAGCATAGTGTTCCCTTGGTGTCGACGGGAAGTTTCCGAACAACATATTCGAGTGTCAAGTTGAAAAGCATTGGTGCGAGGCCGTCACCTTGCTTAAGGCCGTTGTCTGTTTTAAAACTGGGAGACACGCTATGTCATTGCCTTATTCGCTTTCACACAACTCAGTTCACATGAAAACAGTGTAGTGAGTGGTACAAATAATGGCTTGATACGGCAGCCTTAAGAATGCATGATTGTAATTCAAATGGGATAAAAACTGCGAAGTGGAACAAAAATATTTTTTGACACACTTGACATTTTTACATGCATGAATGGGACATTTGTACTAGAGTAACCCAACACTAGACCTGAGCCCTCACTGACTCTGGTATGATGACTAGCAATTCTTTGGTGTTAATTAGAGTCACTGTATAGCTGAACAATTCCGTCCTAGAGGCACAGTATAACTGAGCAACTCAGTCCAGGAGTCTGGCAAATGCGGCCCAGGGTTGAAACCGATAAGTTTAATTTTTTTGGGATATATAAATATTTGATTAGATAATTATCAAAATGTACTTGGAATTCGATTATGTGCCCTGAAAAAGTAATAACCTTGTGCGATTTCATTAGAAGCAGCCAAAAATTAAATTTTAATTTGCAATTTCATGCACCCACATATCTTCAACAAACAGCTTTTTGGTCCAGTTAACGATTCTGTTTGTTGACACTTGGCGGAAAAATATCCCAATAGAGATTTTTGCAATCCATACCCTTTTCAATGCAAGAAATCATTCATTTCGACCTAAGAAATTTTCAATGCATTCTAAAGTAATATAAAGGCGGTAGCAGTTTATTTAGGGAATTTGATATGCATTGCAAGGTAATGTAAGGAGATTGCATAAAGTAAGTGAATATTGTCAAAAAGTTTTACGCACAAAACGAAATATTATTAATAGAAAACGTCAATGTCATATCCCGTTTGCTATCTAACATTCCTGTAAAATTTTACAAGTAGTTCGTTGCGATAAAAAAATCTTAAGTTATTATGTCGTACGTTTCCAGCAACAAAATGGGTTAAATAATAGCAACAGAATTTAAAATACTGAATTCATATCAAAAGCAGTATCCAATTTTATCACATTTTTCATTGTTAATTCAAAATGAATCGCTCCTTTAATATTAGAATATCTTCTCTATTCTTTTGCAACCACATTATTCATTCGCATGTCGATTCTTTGTAATGCAGAAAGTAGCAAAAATGGTTGCTCGCCTGTGACATCGCAATGTTAAAGTAATCTATGTTTTACGGCAGAAAGTAGCTGTAATAGCTTCAAGGTATGAACCATCGGTGCGATAATGATTCCACTTCCTACTGGAATGTGTCAGAATGACTAATTTTGCAGTGACGTTTCTCGAAATGTTGCCGGAAATTTACGTCAAATTAGCAACATTTGGCCGACACAGTCTACACCTATTTTCACTAACACTTTGATCGTTAAAACGCATAATTTTTGTGCTAAATTTTTTTAGACCGCACAATTTTTGTACTAAAATAGCAATGTGCCGGACTCAAGGAGGATATATAATAAGGAGTAACTATGAGCATGCTTTGTATGAACATGGGAATGAAAGTATTTCCCTCCCTTACTAGCGAAATGGTCGAAATTTTTCGAAAAAAAATCGTTGCGCTATCTGTGTCTGGCACACTTAAGAATATTGCAACTAACTCTTTCCCACGTTAAATTGTCCGAAACAATTGTCAAATTTTCGAAATAACTATTTCGCTATCCTTGTTTGGCATACTTAAACCCAATTCAATTATCTCTGTCCCGCGTTATATTGTCCGCTGCTAAAGTGCTTAGCTTAAACACGAACCAAAAACTAATAAAAATTGAAAAAATAATAATTTCTGAAATAAAACAGCAAACTCCATTGTACTGAAAATTACTTTATTGCTGACTGAATATTAGTAACCAAGAGAGAACACAAATTATGGTACTTTTTTTTTGTAAAAGTTTGAAGCCATGCTTGGACGCAATTTTCGAAAATTTCCGAATCAAAAAGTATTCCCACATGAGACAGCCTATCAGGTACTCCACTTTATATATCCTCCTTGGCCGGACTCCTATACCGAGGAAGTTACTCAGTTATACCACAGTTTAATTATACGTAAACAGTTGGCAAACGGGAAAGAACTTCTCGAACTGAGCTCACCAATATGCGTGCAATCTCCACGCACATATGCGAACAATCTACGTGTAAAATATGGCTTAGTAATCAGCTGTTTAAAGTGCGAACCAATCAAAATCGTTAATTTGGGAGGTAAGAGTTTTTTATGCGAAAATTTTTTTGATCTATGGGCAACATAGCCCGTTTTCGCACTCAGTCTTCTTTCGCTCTGGTTATACAGTGACTTTACTGGAGGATACTACTAGCGACGTCGCTATAAGTGGCCGATCTCAGTTGTTTATTTTTCGGTGCACGTAACGGAGTATTGCTGTCATCCAATCGGATGCGCTTGTGCATCGTTACTGTAATTCAGAATACTTCATCACAATCTCCAATTTCGTACCACGGCTCATGTCTTTGTCCCGTTCGAGCAATTTTCGGCGCATACAAGTATAATACTGGTATTCTGCTAAGCCTACCTTTGGCTTAACTGGCGATGTGATTCATTTCCAAACGAGATTCCTTGAATATGGCATTCGTTACCCATCTCGGTATTCCCGGAAGACTATAAAGAACAACTATTCAAGTGGAGTATTCATAGTCGCCGCCTTCTTTAACCCCTTAGATCCCAGGAACCTTTGTCCCAATATAAAATGGTAACTCCTCTAGTTCCTCTGGCATTAATTTGGTGACGTAGTAGCGCTATTTTCAATTTATGAATCGGTATTAATCCTATTTCTCTTATTGATTGATGCCCATTTTTTTTTATTTGGTTCTAAACCAATTTTACTTTATTATTCTAATAATAAAGTATTGTGATCGACACAAGAAAAAAAAAATTTGCTACTCTGAAATTTTTTTTTTTCGCGTTGCATGACTAAATTAGGCTGAAAATGCAAAAAAAAAAAAAATCCGTCCCGCCGTACGCCGTACATATTGACTCATATCTCCGAGACCGTTAAAGGTAGAATGTTCGTTTTTGGGTGGATTGTTGGTTGGGTAAGTGAGCTCTATTTTCTAAATTTTGGGGGGTGTTAGGTGGAAGGGGGAGGCGGGGGAAGGGAAAAAGTTGAAAAATACACTTGCTAATATATCCACCACGAATGCAGATAGAAAGTTGAAAATCAGTAGAGATATAGAGAAGGTTATGGGACAAACTTTAAAAATAATTAAATTTTTTTATCCATTGGCGTCCGAAAAGAGGGGGCTAAAAACAAATTGTCGGCCGAAATGTTTTTTCAAATGATTATTTCTTCGAAATTACTTATCGTAAAAAATATTTCGAGATCATCAAGGTGGTATATAGTTCTATCGGAATCAGCTTAGAAAATGGCAAATTTCTGTAAGGGGGAGGGTCAGGGGGGTACAAAGAAAAACACTTAAAAATGAATATCTCAACTATCTCTTAAGCTATGTAATTGAAACTTAAAACGTATATTAAGCTATACTAGGAAAACATACAAAAAATATAACATGTTAAGAAAATAGTAGGGGGGTTGGGGAAATGGGGAGCATTTCAAAAATGGCGCACTTTTCAAAATTACAAATCCTTATATCTCAAAAAGGAGTACAAATATCAAATCGAAAATTTGTCAGATTGTAGAACTACATAATGGTTAATTTTGATAAAAATTTTAAGTTGGGAGGTGTAAGGGGAGGGAGGTGATAACCCAAAATGTCGGAAATTTTGAGTGATTTTTTTAGGGCTGTGGTGAAAGATACAAAGTTTAAATTTTGCATGTGGATACGTCTATTTGATATACATAGAAAAATAATAAAACTTGATCCACAATTGTTATAAACCGACCCCCCCCGGTCTAACGTGCACAAGGTGTTTCATGTGCATGGGAAAAAACACATAAACTGAAAATTTTTGAGTGAAATTTTAAGGTAGAAACTTGAAAATTTGCGAAATGCATTTAAAAAAAATTCCTAAATAAATAAAATATTAACTGGTCGAAAACCTTTAAAACTTCTACCCGCTCCCATACAAAATTATTTTTTCGACCATTTTTAAGAAATCAATTATCACCGAACTATTAAAAGCTATCAATTTCAAATTTTGTATAAGAACTTATAAAAATAATTCAAATGAAGTTGCTTTAAAAGTTTTGAAATCGCTCTTGCCCTTCTACCCCCTCCCATACAAAATTATGATTTTGACCAATTTCTTTAAATTAACTAATAACCAACAAACTAAAAGCTACGAACTTGAAATTTTATACAAGCACCTCACAAGAGAAGCGAAATAAAACTGCATATCAAATTTTACGATTCACCTACCTTCTCTACCCCCTCCCATACAAATGTTCGGTTTCGTGAATGTAAAATACACCGAATTTTATGAAAATTCTATGCAACTTCGTTTATGAAACTGACATTCTATACAGAGAATATTGGATGTGATTCAAGCAATCAATTAAAAAACTATTACATCCACCCACCCTTACTATCACCAAAATTTATTTACCAAAATTTGCCAACATTGAAATTCTTTATTTTGCTGAGTTCTGTAAGTTACAGCCAAATTTTAATAACCACAAAAACTTAATAAACTTAATAAAGAGTTCATACAATCTTGGCATTGCGCCAGATTTTACCTAAACCAGGTATTAGTACCACAGTTTTAGACTCAGATGAGTAAAAAACTCCGCCATAGACGGTCCCAAGCCCGAGTTGAGAAAGGAGGAGGGAACATGGAGTTAACCTGAATGGCCAGTAACACCAGTGCGTCTCAGGAAGTAGGCAAAAAGTATGACATAGTTGGACTTGCAGCATAGCTGTGAGAACTCCAGCATGTCATATTTAGCTCAAAACTCCCACCCTTTTTCTACTAGGATGTAATAAATAAGTAGGACCGGTCCTCCAGGTCGGGGGTTGGGCGAGGCGCCGACAACGCATCACCGGAAAAAGAACACTGTCCAGAAACCTGAAGAACAGCCTCGGAAAGGATGGACTCAACGGCAACGACCCCGCAAACGAAAAATGGACTACTCTATTGGATCTTGGAATGTTCGATCCTTATTTAGGACAGGAGCTCTGAAAGAGTTTCTCGAAGAAGTGGCAAAACACAACATCAACATAACTGCCATCCAAGAAACGAAATGGCTCGGTAACGAAATCATGGACATGAGATCACACACAATCTATCCAAGTGGAAAATTGTCGGGAAGCAGAGAGTTTGGAGTCGCTTTTGTCGTTGACAAAAAATTTAAACAGCAGTTCACGAGCTTCAGACCAGGAAGTGAAAGATTGTGTGCAATCCTAATAAAGACTAAATTCTTCAACACTTGGTTGATCAACATTCACGCACCAACAGAAGACAAGGACGATATAACTAAAGACGAATTTTATGCCACCTAAAAATTGTCTTAGGGGATTTTAATGCAAAAGTCGGAAAGGAAGAGGCTCATAGAGGAACAACAGGAGGGCACAGTCTCCATGACATAACCAACGACAATGGCCAACGTCTTATTGATTTCGCAAGCAGCAAAAATATCATAGTAAGCTCTACGTGCTTCCCACATCGCGATATTCACATACGAACGTGGGCATCACCAGATGGTCACACCTTCAACCAAATAGACCACGTTCTAATTGAGAAAAGGGCTGCTTCCAGCATACTTGATGTACGAACTCTCCGCAGTGCGAATTGTGACTCTGATCATTATCTAGTCAGAGCTAAGTATTGATGCAAAATAGCTTGTCGTGGATATTCGAAAACGAGTAGAGCTCGCAAATTCAATGTCGACAAGCTTAACGACGAAACGGTGGCGCAGGCTTACATGTTAGCATGTAATAAACACCTGACACCAATATACGAAAATATCCAAAATATGCCAGTGGAGAATGCGTGGCTGAAAATACGAGACGGCATCAAATCCTCCGCGGAAGAGGTATTAGGATATCAAGCACGGCGAAAAAATAATGATTGGTTCGACCAAGAATGTTGCGACGCAATAGATAGAAAGAACGAAGCTTACAAAATTTTTACTGAACGACCAACACGAGCCAAAAAAGAAAGATATGACGACCTTAGGCGATATGCGAAAAAGACCTGCAGACGAAAACAAAGGAAGACCATAATGACAAGATACAAAAAATGGACGACGACATGAGAAAAAATAAAACGCGAGACGCATACGCCATAGTAAAAGACTTGAAAAAGGGATATAAACCAAAAACCAGTCTCTGCAAAGACGGAGAGGGCAATATCATCAGCGACACAGAAGAAATCAAAAGGAGATGGGCTTCATACTTTGAACATCTTTTGAATCCCATCCCAGTAGCACCGATAACGACAGACAACATTTCAATTGAAGCCTCAACTGACAAAGATGAACCATCATCGATACCACCCACGCTTGTTGAAATCAAAGCAGCCCTATGTGACCAAAAACGAAACAAAGCGCCGGGAATTGACGAAATACCAGTTGAACTTCTGAAAAACGGTGGAAACTGTGTCGCTGAAATACTGTGCAACATGATATGCAAAACTTGGACAGAGGAAATCATACCCGACGACTGGCGAAAAAGCATTATATGTCCAATTTACAAGAAAGGAGACAAACTCTGCTGTGAGAACTACAGAGGTATATCATTGTTGTGTACGTCCTATAAAATACTGACAAAAATAATTGAACGTCGTCTTAAGCCCTATACTAATCAAATAATTGGCGGATTCAGAACCGGACGATCTACAACAGACCAGATATTCTCGGTGAAACAGGTGCTTGAGAAATGCTGGGAATATAACACAGACGTGCACCAAATATTCGTAGATTTTAAACAAGCATACGACAGTATCGACAGGAGCGTACTGTACCAAATCATGCTTGACTTTGGAATTCCTCCAAAACTAGTCCGACTAACAAGACTCACAATGACGAACACTGAATCCCAAGTGAGAATACAAACCGATTCCATAACCAGCTTTCGAACGGAATGTGGTTTAAAGCAGGGAGATGGTCTAGCTCCTATGCTTTTCAACTTGGCACTAGAGTATGTCGTCCGAAAAATCCCAATCGACACCAACGGGACACTACTATTCAAGTCCACCCAACTAGTAGCATACGCTGACGACATTAACATTCTAGCAAGATCCTTCCCTAGTTCTAAGGAGGTATTTGTCAATCTTGACTCCACCGCAAAAGAAGTCGGGTTGCGCATTAATGAAAGCAAAACAAAAGTAATGACGCAAACAAGAAGGAGAACGCCAATCAGACAAAACATAACAATTGCGGAATATAATTTGGAGAGTGTGGACAACTTCATATATCTTGGGGCTAATCTAGCAAAGGACGGTAATGAAACAGACGAAATCAAACGACGGATAATACTTGCAAATAAGACGTATTATTCGGTACTTCTAATAATGAAATCCAAGAAAGTGCACAGGAACTATAAGCTGCGGATTTATAAAACTATTATACGACCTGTGCTCTGTTATGGCAGCGAGACGTGGACATTAACGCGAACTTCCGAAAAAGCAGTTAACGCATTCGAAAGAAAGGTCCTCCGAAGAATTTTGGGACCTGTGAAGGAGGGAAGGGAATGGCAAATAAGATACAACCATGAGTTGTATCAACTCTACGACGAGCCAGAAGCTTCAACGTTCATCAAGCTACGTAAACTGCAGTGGGCTGGCCATGTAGAGCGAATTGAAGACAGAAGAATCCCCAAACGTTCTCTTAAAGGCAAAGCGAGTGGTAACCGGCCAGTAGGCAAACCACGCAAGCGATGGGAAAACTCGGTTGATGAAGACAGCAAAGCCATTTTAAAAATTAGCAGCTGGAGGACGCGGTCTGTGGATCGAGACGATTGGAGGCGACGACTTCAGGAGGCCAGGGCCCGATTTGGGCTGTCGCGCCATTGATGATGATGATGATGATGAATAAAGTAAAAATCTTACAAAAAAAATAAAAATAGAGTATTAATTAACATTAAATAAATAAATAATAATAATAAACAAAGAATAATTAATAAAATAATAAATAGTTAATGAAATAAATAAAAAACATTAAATAATAAAAAAAATCAAATAAAAAAATAGCGATAATAGTGATTGTTCCCCAGACAGCCGCGTGCTGGTATAAGAGAAACGGATCGTGGTTTCTTTTTTAGACCATTAACGGGTTTTAATAGCTGATATTTGTTTGTTTAGTAGTTCTATGTATTTTTTATGTATTTTTTTGCTGCAATCTTGAAGCATCTGATATCCTTCGCTTGGCGAATTTCGTTTGGCAAGGAGTTGTAGTACAGTATTGATTCATAAATGGGATCCTTTCTTAGTCTATTTGTCCTACAGTTTCAGTTTCTTATCGCACTAGCATTTCTTGTATTATAATTGTGAATATCCGTACTATACGTTATTAGTATTGATGATTTTAATCCTTGGTTTATTATATTGTACATTAATTTAGACCGCTCAAGATTTAAGGTTTGTTGTAGGTTTAGATTGCTGTAGTTTTCATAAAGGTCAGCCGATGGTGTAAGATGTGGTAAATTATATACAGCTTTAATGCTTTTGTTCATGAGTCTTGATATTCTCTCTTGGTTATACATAGTTGTGTTGTGCATACCTGGTCTACGTGACTAAATACCCAAATCAGCAAAAGTAATCGAACTCACGGACATTGCACCTGAGATCGATTACTGCCGTTAAATTATGTTGCACCTGAGATCGATTACTGCAGCTAAATTATGTTGCATCAGGAATTAATTGCACGCGCGAGTAAAAATAATGCTGATCGGCAATAAAGGTCACGTAGACTTGGAATTGTCCCGAATTCGGAATCGAAGACGCGATGAGTCTGATTTTAACCGCCAACACAACCGGTGTTTTATTTTATATAGATTAAAGTTATTCTATATAGATAAAAAGTTAAATTTAGGTCTCCGGGAGTTTAGTTTCGAAGAACTACGCTCAACAATTGGCGCAGCTGATTTTTTTTCGAACCGACGTAACGTGTGTGTTAATTATACCTAGTCCTGCCATAAGTTCTGTCACATAATTTCTCACATTGGCAACAACTTTATTTTATGAGTGACATTTCAATATCGGCCAGTTTTATAAACGTCATAATGTTGTTGACAGTTGATGGTCATTTAAAGTGTGTTCGTTAACGTGTGAAGATGGAATGGGGTGTAATAGAAAACCGAACTGCAGTGATTGCACTACATAAGTGTGGAAAATCCGCGAGTGAAATTTTCAAGTTGTTGTGCCCGTTAAAAATAACGCAAAGATTTGTGTATCGTGCGATCCAGAGATATAACGCGATCCAGACTATTGAAGATCGACCTCGTTCTGGACGTCCGCGTGATGTACGTTCTTCTGCTGTCATCAAAGCGGTCGAGAGTCGAATTCGTCGAAATCCGCTTCGTAAACAACGAATCATGGCTCGAGAGATGAACATCTCCACCCGAAGTATGTCTCGCATCATAAAATCTGACCTCGGGATGAGTGCCTTTCGACGATCAACGGGACATTTGCTGACTGAGCAGTTGAAGCAAATTAGGAGCACCAGATCGAAAGAGCTCCTTTGGCAGTACGGCAACAACAAACATCGAGAAATTTTATTTACCGATGAAAAAATTTTTACGGTGGAGGAACATTTCAACCGCCAAAATGATAAGGTGTATGCCCACAGCTCCATAGAAGCCCGAGAAGTTGCCACTAGGGTACAGCGAGGACATCATCCAGCATCAGTCATGGTATGGTGGGGTGTCAGCTACGAAGGGGTCACCGAGCTTCATTTTTGCGAAAAAGGCGTAAAAACTGCAGCGAAAAATTATCAAACGGACATCCTGGAGGGATGTGTGAAGCCGCTGAACTATACGCTATTCAACAATCGACATTGGGTTTTCCAGCAAGATTCTGCGCCAGCCCACAAAGCTCGAACCGCACAAGCGTGGTTGGAAACCAATATTCCACAGTTTATAAGGGCGACGGAATGGCCTTCTGGGAGCCCAGATTTGAATCCCCTGGACTACAAACTGTGGGCGGAGTTAGAGTCCATGGTGTGCACGAGACGACACCCAAATATCGAGAGCCTTAAGCGATCTTTGACAGAAGCAGTAGCTAATTTTCCGCTAGAAACAGTGCGTACTGCTATCGATGACTGGCCCAACAGATTAAAGAGCTGTGTTAAGGCTAAAGGCGGCCACTTTGAATAATTTGTTGCTTATTTTACTTCCATTAGTATGCCAAAATAAAATATATTTTCCTTTGCCAAAAACTCTTTTTCATTTATACAAAAATTGCCCATATACGTGTGACAGAACTTATGGCACGACTAGGTATAAAAGAAAAAATTTTAAATTCTAGTTTTTGTGTAAAAAAAAAAAAATTTGAATTATAGTGCGAAAATAAATTAAAACTAAAACTAAATTTATACAAAAAAAAATTTTTTTTTTTTTTTTTTTCTTCTCTGTGTTTTCTGTGATTTGATGAAAAATAAGTTGTGTTTTGCAGTTGCGGTAGCTAATGTTGGTTGCTTTAGTTAATGGTGGGTAAGTACGTTCACGTTTGAATTATTATTATATTTTTATGTCATTGGCGGTTGCACTTAAATATTACGCTTAACTTTCATTCGGATCTCGAGTACATTCAACTTGATGTGCGTTCCAATCTTTACGTTGGCAAAATGTTGAACAGTACGGTGTACGCCTGCATAATGAACATTCGGTAAACGCTTCGCGGTTACAATTTGCACACTTTTTTTTGTAGTGACTAATTCGCCTCCGCTATTTTGACCAAAATTTGGATCGTCCACGTCTCCATGCACTCGAACCGCTAAAAGTGCAGTGTCCCTTTCGCGTTCTAATTGATTTATTTGTCGTGTACAGACATCTTTCATTTCTAAATAAATTCGTTTAAAATCAATTGTGGCGATCCTGACCCACTTGATTTCGTCTTCGTCGTTTATATGGTGTAAATAGTCGTACCGGTCCCGACGCAGTGGTATCGTCGTCACAGCATGCCGTGCACGTACAGCTAATCGCATGCGGCGTTAAATTTTTTGTTGTTCTAGACCAAAATTAAAGTGCAGATGGTGTTCTCGTTTGGGTCATGAGGAAGAAAATTGTTTTAGTAAGAAAAACTACATGAGGTCGAAAGAGGGAAACGACCAGGGGGCCAGTTCCAACAACTAAACTGTGCCCCAGATCATTTAAAACTCTCGGGTGAAAATTTAATAACGGAAAACGAGGTGGTAGAAAAAATTGAAGAAACTATAATAAATACTGAAGCCAAAAATTCTCCCATTACAGAGAACTTAATACCTACCAACACTGTTATAAAAAATGACTCATTTTCAACAAAAAAAATCAAACTAATTCCTAAAATGCAAAAACCTATAAAATCGGTTACCACCGAACAACAAATACATAGTAAAATGTATAACATAGGTAAAAATTTAGGAATCAAGTCCGAAAACTGTATGAAAAACAGTACACTATATCTTCTAAATAAAGTAATAGAAGACGACGTATTTATTGAGTTTCCCTGCTCCCTAGCGAAATCCGGTCAGTTAGTAGTATTAGTCGACACCGGAGCCGACACAAGCTTATTAAAATATAATTCTTTAAAAAAAATCAGTGACATAGATAAAACTGAAATTAAGGAATTAACCGGAGTTTTTGGAGGCACGAGTAAAACGCTGGGTACAATCAAAATACAACTTCCACTCGAAAAGAGTTTAATATCGAGATGGCATTTGGTCGATGGCTTCAATGGAATTCCTGCGGATGGAGTATTAGGTCGCGACATTTTATGGAATCACACGATGATAGATACAGTATCAAAAACTCTGAAATTCCAGGATAAGGACCATAAACTTATTGGAGAGTTACCGTTAAAACGATTCGTCGGACACAAAAAACAGAAACGAATTCTCCACATCCAGGCTCGCACGCAAGCAGTAGTTCAATTGGAAGTACCAGCAGCCTCTGGTGAACTTTTAATCGAGGGCGAAGAAATTGACTCGGGCGTTTATTTAGCTAATGCTGTAGTGACGGTAAAAAATTACTTGATAAACGTACCGATCCTAAATTGTACATTATCAGATTACCATTTAAGCGAAGACTTTATACCCAAGTATTCAAATTTTAACCAGTACAAAATTATTGCCGAACAAAAGGAAAATATTTTCAATTTCACGAGTAAACCAGTTTCCAATAGAATAAACTTATTATTAGACTCTCTAAACCTGGGAGATTCTTTAAACAATGAGGAAAAGAACTCAATAGAAAACCTTTGTGCCCAGTACAACGATGTGTTCATTTTAAAAGGAGACCCTCTCACACACACTTCGGTCTTAAAACATACTATACCGACTAAATCCGACCAACCTGCTATCAACCAAAAGCAATACAGATTGCCCGAAATCAATAAAGCGGAAATAAACAAACAGGTAGCACAAATGCTATCCGACGGCATTGTTTCTTCGAGTAAATCTCCTTGGAACTCGCCTCTCTTAATAGTTCCTAAGAAATCAGGCCCGGTTGGGGAGAAAAGATGGCGCGTTGTTGTTGATTTTAGAAAACTCAATGAAGCGACAATTAAATATGCATTTCCACTGCCCAGAATTGAAGACATTCTGGACCAGTTGGGACACTGTCGTTACTTTACAACGTTAGATCTAGCCAGTGGCTATCACCAGGTCTTGTTAGACCCGAATGATAAACACAAAACTGCTTTCAGCACCGGATTTGGTCACTATGAATTTAACCGAATGCCTTTTGGTCTAACGGGTGCTCCAGCAACATTTCAGAGAATAATGAACCACATCTTGACTGGATTACAAGGTATAGATTGCTTCGTGTACCTAGACGACATTGTCGTCTATGGGAAAAATTTAGGAGAACACAATTCAAGGTTGGCCAAGGTTTTCGCACAACTAAGATACCATAACTTAAAACTAAATACAGAAAAATGTAACTTTTTATGTCGGGAGGTGGTATATTTGGGTCATAAGTGCTCTGAGACTGGCGCACTTCCAGACCCAGCTAAAACGAGTTGTGTTACAGAGTATCCAGTTCCAAGTAATGTTAAACAAGTACAATCATTTTTAGGTTTTATAAATTACTACCGAAAATTTATACCTAAAATGGCTGCAATATCTGCACCAATTACAAAGTTATTAAAAAAGGGTGCACTTTTCAGGTGGACACCTGAGTGCCAAAAAGCTTTTGAATTTTTAAAGGAAGCTGTGACGTCACCACCTATCTTGTCGTATCCAGACTTTACTCAAGCCTTCATCTTAACCACGGATGCGAGTAACGAAGCCTTGGGAGCAGTGCTCTCACAAGGCAAGGTAGGGGAAGATAAGCCAATCGCCTATGCGAGTCGATCTCTGAATGAGGCTGAGAAGAAATATTCAACAATCGAAAAGGAATTACTGGCTATCGTTTGGGCGGCCAATAACTTTAGAACATACTTGTTAGGTAGAACATTTACAGTCTATACCGATCATAGACCCTTGAAAGGCGTGTTTAATGTTAAAAATCCAACGTCCAGGTTAATCCGATTTCACCACAAGTTGTCGGAATACGATTACAACATCGAATATAAGCCTGGAAAGTACAATTCAAATGCAGATGCACTTAGCAGAATTTCAAAGCCTGTCCACCACCCAATTGTCGCAGTTCAAACTCGAAGTACAACAAAAGCGAAAACAGTGCAAATTACGGATAATAGCGACCGTATTTCAATTAACGAGCAGCAAAATGATTTAGAACAGATAAAAGAAAGTCATCAATTTTTAACAGAACCGAATGATATTTCCACAGTCTTGAAAGACTTTCACTACTCACCGCTTGGTGGACATCAAGGGATGAAAAAAACCTATTGGAGAATAAGACAACAGTACCGATGGAAAAACATACAACGGGACATCGGCGATTTTATTAAAAAATGTCCCAAATGTCAAGCAAATAAAAGCTCAAAGCTGACTAAAATGCCTATGGTCATTACCGATACGCCAGCTCTACCATTTGACAAGGTATTCATGGATGTAGTAGGTCCTTTGCCTCGAACATATCTAGGTAACAGATTCATTCTAACTTTTCAGGATGATTTAACAAAGTACATGACATGTATCCCAATACCAGATGCAGAGGCAGCCACAATAGCAAAAGCTTTCTATGATGAGGTAATAACGAGATACAGAGTTCCGAAACTCCTCATTACAGACAATGGTACCAACTTTACTTCTAAACTCTTTTCGGAAACATGCAAATTACTATGCATTAAGAAGCTACATATTACACCATACCATCCCCAATCTAATGGTTCTTTGGAACGAAGCCACAGACCATTGGCAGAGTATCTTCGAAATTTCGTAGATCAAGACACTCTAAATTGGGATCAGTGGCTAAGGCAAGCTATGCATGTGCATAATAATACACCTCACGTCTCAACCAAATTGTCTCCACTGAACTGTCTGTATGGGTTTAAATTTGAACTACCAACGAATTTGAAAAGACCTCCAGCGCCAGTGTATAATATAGATTATTATCCTGTGCAGCTAAAATATCAAATTCAAAAGGCACACGAACTTGCTAGGAAACATCTTAATCAAGCCAAGAGAACATCTAAGAAATGGTATGATAATGCAATAAACCCGGTAACATTCAAAGTAGGACAAAAGGTTTGGTTAAAAAATGCAACAAGATTGAATAAATTTTCACCAATTTGGAATGGGCCATACGAAGTCGTTTCAGTTAATGGGCCTGTTAATACCACAATAAAAATACGAAACAAAATGAAAAAAATTCATAACAATCGTCTAAAAATGTTTAATGAATAAGTAATTTGCAAAATCAGTAGCTAAATAACTATATTTAACACTCCAACAATAGAAACAATCTATACCTATAATTTCACTATGTAATGATATTTAGTTCAAATTTCAATTTTAATTCCGCTCGAGCCGGATAGACCCATAAAAGTAAATATAAAAAAAAACACACGTTCAATCACCTTCTTACTAAACGCTAAGAATTATGATGAAACTTGATCACAGGAAAATGTGACACGCGTGCCTAATTTTAAATGAACTTAATTTATAATTTTAAGTGCATTTAACTTGTACTACCGCATCATCAGTAATGTTTTTGCAATTTAATTTTTTTTTATTTTGCAAATCAGCATTTTCTGGATGAATCATAAAAAAAAAAAAAATATATGGTTCGCTCGACCAATGAACTTAATGTTATAAAAAAATGGGCTGTTTTCTAATATTTTTTCACAATGTGAATTTAACATGTTTTCCATTTTCAGAACTGAGCACAACAAATGTTAAATGAATAAATGACAAATGAGCACATTTTTTCCCCAAATTAGAGGTCCAGAGGAATAGAAGCTCCCAAAGTCAGTTATCTTAACCAAAAAAAAGGAAGAACGCAGGAAACAAAATCCTATAAAACAAATCAATTTTCTTTTATTAAAGATTAAATTTATAAAAAAAAAATAATTAAAGCAAAACAGAATCAAAATAATATAATAGAATATTTAACTTGGCGCAACACATTTAAGTTCCTAGCATTACTATTATAAAATTTATTTTATTATTTGTATTATTAATATCTAATTCAAAAGGGTATCATTTTATAATTCAAAAGGGTATCATCATTTTTTGTTTACAAAATGTTATTGTCACGCATTTGCTTAGCGACAGTTATGAACGTGTGCATCGCAGCAAACAACCAACTACCATTTATCAGTACCAGGATAGATAATACTCCTGTCGTCTTTGAAAACGTTGGAAAAGCGGTTTTCTATAAAAATATATGGACCATTCTCACTAAATTTACGCCGATGGACTTTACCTCCCTTCTAAACCTGGTGGACAAATACGACAGCAGCATCAAGGAACTATGTCGTCTAACTAATAAGTACCCCACAACAAAGGGTTTCCAAAAATCATGTAAGGTCCTTGTGAAGGAATCAGAGACCATCTCCAAACGTTTGAGGGATAACAACGATCACATGCAACACATGTTTGTGTCTCATCGGTACAAAAGGGCACTGGAATTTGTAGGAAATTTCGCCAAGTGGGCTTTCGGAACAATGGACAGCGATGACGCCCGTAAAGTTTATGGCCAACTACAGGTTCTAGACCAAAGTAGCACGGAATCATTTGCACTGCTTAAACGCCAAGTAACAGTAATGAAATCCAACTTTAACAAGCTCAGTGTTCCAATAAAAAATATCACTGATGACATCGAGGCGATTACACAAAATTTAAGGAATTTTCAATCATCCTATGTGAATTACACCGCTACAACAAACGAACAAATTTCGGAGCTAAGACTGAAGGCAGAAATTTACGAGGTAACTCAACTTATTACTTCAAACTTGCTCGAGGTTCAGAGTCGACAATCAACGGAACTATCAATCCTCAACGACTTATATGACAACAAGTTACATCCTTTCATATTGGATCAAGAAAGAATAGGTAACCTGCTGATAAATCTCACTGTGGCTGAAAAAACCGAACCATTCTTTCAAAACTTGTTCGTACTACACCAAGCAGCACAGATTTCAGTGTTGCCTCAAGGATCGAGCTTGTACATAAAAATAACTTTACCACTTCCTGGACCAACGACTTATTCTATCCAGAAGGCCCACCCAGTCCCAACACTGTTCAACAACAAATGGGACCTGTTATTACAAACTAAGTTCGAGTATGTTGCTGAAGCAGATAGCTACGATTCGTTCATTACTCTGACATCGTATGACTACTCGCACTGCGTTAAAATTGCATACAATTTAACATCGTCCATTTCCGTCTGCAAGAACAATGGACCTATCTTTACGAATGCTAGCCCAGACTGCCTTATAGACCTACTGCAGCATTCGAAAACATCAAAAGTAAACTGTAAATATGCGGCGATACCGGCGACAGAAGGAGTAATTATGAAAATGGTAGCCAGCAATCAATGGCTCTACCATCTAAAAAATGTGACAACATTCAATATGAATTGTGAAGGGATAAAGTATATCGTCAAACTTCAAGACCTAGGTATACTCAAGTTATACAAAGCATGTGATTTGGTAACTAAAGACTTCAGAATACCTTTCGAAAAAGTAACTCATACAAACACCGAGTACAAAGAAGCTGCAGTGGACCACTCGGAACTTTTCGAAACGTTGAAATTTAAACTGGAATATATGGGCAAGCTTAAAGTGAGTGCTGCATCCAGTCCTTTAAAACTCTTACCACTTAAGGTGGGATCTCATCAAAACATCGCGGAAAGTCTCTCTGAAGGAAAACAGTCGCTGGACGACCTGGAGGAGGAGTTAAATCGCGCGGAACATATTCGGAGTTTAAACCAGCAATCCGGAGAATTGAAGGTTCATCGATATTACATGGCATCGTTTAGCTCGATAGTCACCATTTCCGTAATAATACTTGCAGCTATTATCATCATTCGGAGAAGAAAATCTGAAATGGCTTTGCAAGTAAACTCAGTATCAACCACTGAACCTTTTGAAGCGGAGGCGACCAGCGGAAGGACATCACCCAAACCGGGTATAATACGTGAAACCAAAAGGAAATCAACGCGTAAAAACAACATTACGTTCGCGTGCGTGTAGATGTGTCACAATAACATTTCGGCAATTATAATCAATAATTATATAAAAGAAAAAAAAAATCAATCTCAAACGATTGTTTTTACAACTTTTTGTCTTTAAATAAACTTTAACTATCAATCTATAGTGTATTTTGCAATAGCCAATTAAATATTTTATATTAAAACAATACATATATGCATATGTTTAAAATAAAAAAGAACAAAAATAACTTTTACGCTGTAAAAAGAGCACTTGTACTTTATATTAATTAAAAATAAATAAATAAAAAAATAAATAAATTTAATGTTATAATCAAGCAATTTTAATTTTTGAAAATATGTCGTTACTATATATATTTTGAATTATATCCCTATAGTTTAAGGATTTTGTTATCTAAAATATATGAAAAATATTTGAATCATCTTTATTGAATTTATGTTGTATCATCTTTATCAAAATTATGAAATATTTTGTCAGGTGTAGAACTACTATAATCAATTAAACACAGACGACTATGTCATGCTATTAAATACACCTTCTATATTATACAGTATATATTTTGCATTGATTACACTATACTACTATTAAATGTATTTTTGATAACATATATCGTGCAATAATTTAAGTTAAATTTATAGTGTTTACATTGCAAAAATTAAAAAAAGAAATAAATAAATAAATAAAAAGTAAAACAAAATAATAAATAAACTTGTAACGATACAAAAAATATATATATATATATACTTGTACTTAAATAATATATAGATATATTACAACACACACCTGCTAATAATTATACGAAAAGAAAATAAACTTTTTAATAAAATAAAACAAAAAAAAAAGTATTTGAACAAAAATATATAATCTCGTAAAAGTAAATGTTATATAAAAAATAAAAATCAATGTATATTTTAACTTTATTCATTCAATAAAAAAAAAATAAAATTTATAATAATAATAAATAATAATTTAATTGTAACAATTTCTGTTAGTAGATAAGTTGATTAAAAAAAAAAAAAATAATAAATAGTACAGTATAAATTGCGTCTTTGATCTTGAATGCGGGACCAACGTTCAAGGATGGGGAGGAATGTTGTGCATACCTGGTCTACGTGACTAAATACCCAAATCAGCAAAAGTAATCGAACTCACGGACATTGCACCTGAGATCGATTACTGCCGTTAAATTATGTTGCACCTGAGATCGATTACTGCAGCTAAATTATGTTGCATCAGGAATTAATTGCACGCGCGAGTAAAAATAATGCTGATCGGCAATAAAGGTCACGTAGACTTGGAATTGTCCCGAATTCGGAATCGAAGACGCGATGAGTCTGATTTTAACCGCCAACACAACCGGTGTTTTATTTTATATAGATTAAAGTTATTCTATATAGATAAAAAGTTAAATTTAGGTCTCCGGGAGTTTAGTTTCGAAGAACTAAACTCAACAGTTGTTTGGCTCCATATTATAAGTCCATATGTTATGTTTGAAAGTATAAACGCGTTGTACAAAATTTCTTTTATTGGTGTAGGTAGAAAATAATTCCGTCGTAATAGTCCTGTTTTAGGTGCTATTTTCTTGCGTATGTTATTAATGAGTTGTGACCATGATAGATTTTCATCGATCGTTAGTTTTAAATATTTGACTTGATTTGTTCTACACAATTCAATTCCATCTATGTTAATTTTTGCATCAATATAAGCTTTATTTCTTTGCTTGAATATCATGAAGCTGGTCTTCCCTGCATTTAATGTTAACCTGTTGCCCAACAGCCAATTCTTAAATAACTTGAGGTCAGTGTTGATCAATGTTTTCAAAAGCTTAATTCTGCATACTAAAATCATAAAATTTAAATGTTCGGTTAATTGCCCAAACAAAATCCTTATTCTAGTTTAAAACATTTTTAAATTTTTCAAACATTTCCGACTTTCAAATTTAACACGACAGTAACCAACAAAATCCTTCTTACTTTCCACCTTCCACACACGAAATTAGCGCCTATTTGGCAATGCCGCCGGAATTATTGTAGAGCAAAATTTTACGTGGCCGGCTCAATATGGCGGATTCGATGTTTGACAGTTCACTTTATATCGTTCGGTTATGAATTTCCCGTTTGCGTGTAAAACGTCCCCGAAAAAATCGTAAATAAATTCGGCCGAATATCGTGTTCGTCGGCGGTGCAAATTGCAACTTCGAACGCGTCGTAAATGTGAAGAGCGGAAAGACGGAGGCGCAATGGCTCTAAAGAAGGTCAAAGGAAATTTCGAAAGAATGTTTGACAAAAATTTGACAGATCTGGTTCGAGGAATTCGCAATAACAAAGACAATGAGGTAAATTGCATTAAATTGGGGATGTATGTTCTCGACTGCTGCAAAACTGTCGAGAGTTAGCAGGCAACAAATGTCGCCTATTGATTTCGGATTAGGGCGCCGTGACAATGAAAAGAAGTTCTCACCGTTGTCGGGCAGGCAAGAGAAAGTTTTTTTTCTTTTTCTTTTGCTTTTTTGGAATTAGAATAGGAAAAGCTTCGTTTTCTAGAACACAACAGCGCTAAAATGCAATTAAGCTAGATCTTAAGCTCACCTTCAAAATTATCTTCCATAAAATTGTGTGCCGATTGTTTGCGGTCAGCTCGGTCGCACAACATCCGTTCACCATAGGAATGCTGCTGGGAAGTGTTTCAGTAGACGGCAGAAGCTCCATGCCAATTCGCTTACGTTTTGTTAGGCGTGTAATCTCTAAATAAATAGCGTTATCGTTCGAAATGCGATCAAAGAAACATAATTCAGGTGTTTCTGTTCAGAAGGTCTCTGCAATGTGTGCGAATCCACGCAATGCGCTGCAGTTTAAGTTAATTGACCGTAAACATTCGAAACGCATTGTTTACTTTCCAATGGTGAATCATCTTTAGATTTCAGTAGCTTGTGCGCTGTCTGAGACGTTTTAATATCCCTTATTGTTTTTCCGTAAACGAGTTTTTCACTTCTTTTTGCTTTTTCTTAGCTTACATCATCGGCAAAAGTACTAAAATACGCCCACAGCAATTCATGTTGTGTATGAGTTTTTCTAACCGCATTCTTTATCAACAAAACTAAATAAAATAATTTGACGATATGGCAGTGCGATAGTTGACGTTCGTTAGCCAGAACAAGCAAGCGGTTTTCTAGGGTAACACGTTTGATTTAATTAAACACAATTAGAAACTGTAATGCTGATCGTCTGGATCATTTATGCAGTCAGATTACATAAAATCGAATGAGTAGAACCTGGTTCAAAAAAAATCTATCTTTCCTCTACAGCAATTAGGCACTACTTTTAATTGTACACAGAACATTTGACATGGATATGTCTAATAGCTGGACTCAACCAACAATTTTATCGTTACCGTTAGTCTATCTCTCCAACATGCGCCCATAATTTCAACTGAGCAGCAAGCAAATAAAATATTTAGTCCGCTCGCAGCCGGCGATTTTTCCCATACCTAAACGAATCTAAAATACCAGGCACGCAGAACTATGGTTCCCGAGCTTATCAGATTCTGTATGAAAATTGTGAAATTACGACGGTGTTTCTATTGCCTAACGGCAGAATTGTCGCCGACTTTTATTCTACTGGACTATGGACGCCTGATATTTCAGAAAGGAATTTAAATGCAAAGCGGTCGAATTGTCGGCAGCATTTGTCCTCTGATTTTTCTCCAGGGAGGACGGTATTTTTTCCATTTTACCTACAGCTCGGTTGAGATTTTTGGCGCCTGTTGATCGAAGCTCGTATTGTGGGATTTTCACTTGTTGGCTGCCCGGGATTTGAGCATTGTGTTATTGCTTTTCGATTCTGCGTCGTCGGGATGTTTAACCGCGTAGTAAGAAGGCGAACAGAAGACCATAGGAGTCGTGGGCTGCTCAGAATGATGCGCCTTGCAGTAGATAGAGAGAGGAAAGTGGGTGGTCTTGACTGTGCGTCTATCTCTCTCTCGTACTTGTGTGTACATCTACATATACATATATACAGTATGTGTAGTATTTACCCAAAATTTTTCGAGTTAAAATGTTTTGTACCAAATTTAAGCTTTAAAAATTGAATTGCTACTGAGAAAATTAGTGTATTGGATTTAGTGAAATTGTGCAATTTGTATGGGAGGTGATAGAAGAAGTGGAGAGCTCTTAATGTCTTTTCCAGAAATAACTATAAACATCATTCAATTGACATGTTCATTGTCCTTCTAAATTGCGCTTCGTCTCTAGCTAAACGTCTTCGTAATCTCTATCATCTTTCTTACTCTTCAGGGTGCTTTCCCCAGATCTGGAAGGTCGCGAATGTTCAGCCAATCCCAAAGAAAGGAAGCAAAGCGAACCCCGCTAATTATCGCCCCATAGCCATTACCTCAGTGCTTTCAAAAGTAATGGAAACTGCTGTCAATCGCAGGCTCGTCAAATTTCTTCTGGATAAAAATCTCATACATGACCGCCAATATGGATTTCGCTCGGGGCGTTCAACTGGCGATCTCCTTGTCTATTTAACCGAGCGTTGCAACTTCTGCATCCACAAATTCGGAGAAGGTCATGTACTTGCTCTTGACATTGCTAAAGCGTTCGACAAAGTTTGGCACAAATGTCTCTTAGCTAAGCTGAAGGCCTATGGTTTTAATACAGCTTTTCTTAAATGGATTGAGAGTTTTCTCTCCGAGCGCTCTATTGGAGTCGCGCTAAACGAAGTAACTTCTGCACTCTTTTCCATTAATTCCGGCGTCCCTCAGGGCTCAGTTTTATCTCCTACCCTCTTTTTAGTCTTCATAAACGACCTGCTGTCAGCTACTCTCAATCCTATTCATTGTTTCGCAGATGACAGCACTTTAGATAACACCTTCCAATTTGACTCCTCTGCGGAGGCACGCCCAACATCAGTGGCCTCATGCCGTAATGAGTCAATACAGTCATTGAACTCTGACCTCAGTTTAATCCTGGAATGGGGCAGGAAAAACAGAGTAGAGTTTAATGCCTTAAAAACGCAGTCCTGTCATCTATCTCTTAAAGATAACGTTCCGACGTCGGCCGCTAATATGTTCTTAAATGGCGTACAAATTTCACCTTCTGCAGACTTCACGTTACTAGGTGTAAAATTTAACAATCGCCTTGATTGGAGCCAACACATCTACGAAGTTCATCTTGATGCTTCGAAACGTCTAGGTATTCTGTGGAAATGTAAGAAATACTTGTCTGCGTCCGAACTAGCTACCATCTATAAAGCTTATATCCGACCACGTCTTGAGTACAACTCGCATGTTTGGGCTGGGGCCCCAAAATCACATCTGGCTCTTCTTAACCGTATCCAGAAACATGCATTCCGATTAATTGGAGATGAAGCTATATCAGCCTCAGTTGATTCCCTCGAGCACCGTCGAAATATCGGTGTAATCTGCATTTACTATAGATACTTCCATGGTAAATGCAGCAAGGAACTAAAAGCCCTAATACCACCTATATTCAACGCCCCCCGAAATACTCGCCAAGCTGCACGCTCACACGAGTTCACAGTATACTCGTGTGAGCGTGCAGCCCTTGCCGTGGAGAACAGTGAAGCTTAGGCAGTCCTTCATCCCTCGGACGACAGTGTTGTGGAATTCATTACCAGGCAATCTCTTTCCCACTGAACACAACCTTCAGCAGTTTAAGAACAATGTTCACCGCCACTTCAAACTCTCCCCTCCTGTGTTTCCCTGCTGATTTCCTTATTTCCTCTTGTTTCCCTTACCTATGTCGAATTAACTGTGCATCGCGCATTAAAGGGGGACCCCCTAAGTTAAATTCGATAAACATAAAAAAAAAAAATGTTTTAAATTGCAAATCAGCAACATTCCTGCTTTCCAAAAAAATCAAATTTTTGAAAAGTTTTGATATTGTGTCAAATTGTATAGGAGGGTGGTGTAGAAGGGGAAAAGTTAATCTGTTTACTTTTCCCGATATTAATTATAATGTAAATTAAGGACTTAGTTCAAAATTTGAGCTCGATGAATGTTATACGTTCTGAGAAAATTAGTTTACATATAGTATTTAAGGAAAAAGTGTAGTTTGCATGGGAGGTGATGGAAGGAGTGGTGGGATTCAAATAATTTATATACCATCAATCAATCAAATTCCTGTTAGGACCCCCTATAGGGGCATAGCTCTTTTCCACAAGGTGCGATCCTGAGCATCGGTCTTTAGCTGTTACCCGGACTTGTTTATTCCTCTGGCCTCCTGCTCACCTGCTCGCTTTCATATGCTACATGGTCGACCAACCCGACGTCTTCTTTGAGGATTATAGTCCAGAACCTGTTTGGCTATGTTTCACTCTGGTTTCCTCAAAGTGTGACGGATCCACTGCTATTTCCGCCGTTGAATCTCAATGCCTATTTTAGTCTGTTCAGTTGTATTCCAAAGTTCGTCGTTGGAGATCACTTCTGGCTAGAATATTCCTAAAATACATCGGAGGCATTGGTTCACGAAAGTAGTACAAGCATATAACAACACGGATTTGACGCATGCTTCAAATACTCGCAGCTTCGTGCGAAAGGAGATATCTCTTTACCTCCAGAAAGGGGAAAGTATACCGAAAGCCTGATGAGCTTTATTTAGATTTAGCCTCAATATCCTTTTCGGCCCCGCCATCCAGGCTGACAATGCTTCCGAGATAACAAAAATCTTGCACCTCTTCAACATCTTGTCCGTTTAGAACAATCGGTGTGCTTCTGTTCGAACCCATGTGGATGTACTTGGTTTTACACACATTTATTTTCAGTCTCGCCTCTTTACATTCATAGTGCAACGAGCGAACATAGTCTGGACGGTTATATGCAAGCAAACACACGTCATTAACATAATCAAGTTGACTTAAGATGTTAAGTAGTCTAATATGCAGCCTTGTCTGACATCCGTTCGCACAGGGAAGCTCTCGGATAGCTCTCCTCTATGTAAGACGCGACACCTTGCATCTTCGTAGGATTCTTTAGGATTCTGTCGAAAGCCTTATCGAAGTCCACAAACATGAGATGCAGTGGCGAACCTATTTCGGTGGACTGCTCCAATTTTATCCGTAAGGTATTTGTGTGGTGGGTACAAGACCACCCTTTACGGGATCCAGCCTGATAAACTTCATGAGTGCTCTCAACGACATCACTAATCCTGTTGAGGATTTCCTTAGCCATGGTTTTCGATACGGCAGTAAGTAGACCACGACAATTGTCACAATCCTGAAGGTCGCCCTTCGGAATTTCCACAATGACACCCTCCTTCCATTCAGTCGGATATCTTCCTTCATTCCACACCTTAGTAAAGAGTTGCAGGAGTATATCGGCTGTTATTTCCGGGTCCATTTTGAGGAGTTCGGTTGGTAGTCCGTCTATACCTGGAGCTTTCCATCCTGCCATTGACCGAATGGCGGAAACTGTTTTTTCCCTATCTGGCGGATCGTCCCTAATAGAGGATTGTTGTGGTTGGATATTTGGTAGTTGTTCTGTTTCTGGAATATCTTCGTCCGACAAGATGTTTAAAATATCAACGAAGTATTCCTTCCATCGTCGCAACTGGTGTTCACTTATATTAAGGAGAATTCCGTTGACATCTTTCACCAGGTGGTTGGCGGTGAAATTCCTGTTTGTCAACTGTTTCATAATTTTAAATGTCTCCAGTGTAAGCCGCAGATTCTGCCTTGTTGGCCAGATCTTCAATGGCCTTTTTTTTGTCGCTTCTAACAGCCTTTTTAAGCTGTATATGACCATCGCGGTAGGCCTGTCTAAATTCGGGAGTTCTTTAGTTCACATCGGGTGCCAATTTGGCCTTTTTTCGATCGCCAACATTATTCCAAGTGTATTGCAACATAGAGGGTTTCTCACCGCTTTGTAAATGTTTCACAGATTCTTCAGCACTAGTTAGAAACGTGTTTCTGGTTGCCTTCCAATTGGCGTCCAGTGTGCGCACTTCATATCCACCCAATGTGAATGACTTTTCTCGTAGAATGGTGGTATACTAGCGCTTTTGGTTGGGTCTCTAATTCTATCCAAATTAAGCTTGCGCTTCATTTGAAGAATGTGTGACCGTTGGATAGCTGCTGTGCACAATCTCAAGCAGGCAACCATCAAGTGGTGGTCGCTCCTCACGTAAGCTCCACGCTTCGCTCGCACATCGAGGAGAAATTTTCTCCATCGGCGACTTGTAGCCGATGATCGATCTGGTTCAGAGTAACACCATCAGGGGAAACCCAAGATGTTATATGGTGACTCTTTTGTGGGAAAAAGGTTCGATGACCGTTTGCCGTGTACTACGAAACTCCACAAATAATTCACCGTTTTCGGGTCCCTTAATCCAAGGTCGTGACGCGTCGACCTAAAGGGCATCATGCTTCCCCATGACGTGTTGTCAGAGCCAACCTGGGCGTTCATATCTCCTGAGATGATAATAATATCAACTTGGAACACGCTGAAAGGTGGCACTCAGTTGGTTATAAAACTTCTTTATGTCACCAGGTGTTGTGGTATTAGTTAGTGCGTAGTACTGCTGAATTGTGACGTTTCTGACACTGGTGCTAAGACTGACGACGATAATCCTATCCGAGATTGGTTCCCAGCCGATGAGACTGTTTCTCGCTCTCGGTATAAGGACGACCGCTACGCCATTTTTGGCTTCACTCTTAGGACCAACGTACAGAATGGAGTTTCCGCTTGGGGGCTCATTCTTCTCAATGAGTGGGATTAAGAAGACGTTCGAAGTAAGCAATCCTTAAAGGAAAATTGAGTCGTAACTGATCAGTAGGGAAACCACGCACGCGAGGGAAAGACTCGATTGATAAAAATAGCAGCTGGAGAACGCAGTCTTTGGATCGAGACGATTTCAGGCGGCTTGGGTACGATTTGGGTCGTTTCGAAAGCCGAAACTTTCCCACTTTCGTCTGTCCCTTCTGAAATCAAATTCTCCAGTTCCGTTTCTATCCAGTTTCTTTTGATCTTTACTTGGATTTCTAAGAAGTTCGAGAGAGGAAGGCACTTAATTTTGATTAGGTATGCAATGACTACTTCATCAATCGAAACGACAAACGTCTGTACGCCACTTTTGTCCTTTAGTACATGAAGGACTCGCCATGTACCGGTCTTAAGGCCTTGATTTTGCCTGCTTAATCTACGAAGATTGAATTCATCTCGGAATAGTTCTACCTCCGGAGGAACGAATGCAACCGATACAGATGTTTTTGGTTCATCTGCTCCATTGACAACCTGCAGCTGTGCATCCGCCCACTCGTTTGCTTCTTGTTCCACGTTATGGAAAGCCATCTGCTTTTCTGATTTTGCGCAACAAACTGAGGATAGAGTCCGGCTCCTTCAATCTTGTCCATACTGTTCAATCTCGGTGTCGAGTTTTATGCTCTGACCTGCTTACTCTGTGCGGATTCATTGTTCTTCTGTACCGGTTTGATTCCTTTTTTGGGCGTTTGAAACGTTGTGAGTACACTCTTTACACTCTATACGTTAACGATCTTTTTGGCGGGCCTCTTCTGGTTTTATACCAACAGCAATTTTTGCTCGAATACGTCTCTTTGAGGCTTCTGAGAACTACTCGAATTTACTCTTCAAGTCATGTTTCTGAAGAGATATTTTGATGACATCAACTACTGGTGCCTTCGGTCTAAGGTCATTGACTTCCCCGAACATGACTTCTTTCACTCTCATTGAAGAAGGGACAAGCAAATTTCATTGTTTTTGTTGATCTGGTGGTATTAATAACAGAATATTTTCATATTCAATTTCCATCTGGAAGCTAGTTCCACGTCGACTGTGGTGCCACTTTCAGTAGATTCTACTTCTGAAAAATATTGTGGATTAATTTAGATCGCACGAGTATGGTGAGAAAAGAAGGTCTGCATCCGCAGAGCTCTCATTACGGATGTAAGGTTAACTTACAAAGGGGTGTTGCCTAGTGCCCCTAGGATATCGTTCGTGTTATCACTACCATTACACTTGATACCATGCAGCTCTCGGCACGATGCTTGTAGACTTTGTCCTGAGTGCAGAAAAGAATGAGAATTTTGGGGAGAAGATGAATTTCATAACGAAGAAGGTTTTTTGTAGGAGAAATTGGAAAATAACGACACAAAAACATTCTCTTTGTATGCGGTTGCATATTCGCATATTTGCTTATTCGACAACTAAACGACCCAAGGCGGCCGTCCAATATGCGCACTGTGGTATATACTTTTGCCTGGGATTACCCTGGCGAAACCATGAAAAGTACGCCATTCAGATGGACATTTTTTTTAAATGCATTTCTAAAACTTAGCGCAACAAATTTTATTTTGAGAGTCGATTACAATACGTTTTTATTAGAAAAAAAAGAAGTAAAAGTGTGCATCGAAAAGACACGATATTTTCTTCAAAATTAAAAGTGTAAGAATTCGTAATATTTGCAAATATTGTAATGACAAACTCTTCATGTGTATTGTATGCCCAAGTTAAGTTATTGAACCTTAACCAGCCGTTATAACTTTCAAGCCTGTCTATCCTATCTCTTGATAATTCTACACGCCAATATTTCACTAAATTGCGTGAAATCAATTTCAATACTGTTTATTTCCAAATAATTAGCTTATCTATATTTTTTTTTGTATGAAAGCAATCGATTAGTCTTCGACAATTTATTGAAATATACGAAATTTTCAGTTAAGACACGCTACATGTTCGCAAAGCTAAAAATAGGGCACTTAAGATAAGGCGACAATTGTCTCTAATATAAATAAATAAGTTGTCCGTAATATTTGTTGCAGGAAATATCAAGATTGTAGTGAAATTTGCATTTTACCATCCGTTTAATCTTGGCAATGGGCTGCTTATTATTCTCTAATTCTTACCTTTGCCAATAAACTAAAAATTATAATTTCTGTGCCTAAGTTTCAATACACAATATGTATCGATCCAATTCCATTGACATACATTTTTCTCTTCTAATCTTTCTAGGCAAAATACATCGCACAATGCATTGAAGAGATCAAGCAAGAACTCCGACAAGACAATATCAATGTTAAGTGCAATGCCGTTTCTAAACTCACCTATGTAAGTATCGTACTCTAAAGGAACAGCAATCATTAACCATGAATCAAGCCACTTAAAATATAACTCAAGTGTTCTTATTTCGACCTACTTTCTACAATAATGGTCCTCATCTTTGTCATTTTACTCTTCACACTCATCTTAATAAATCGTTTTATCATCTTGCACAGATACAAATGCTAGGATATGACATATCCTGGGCAGGATTTAATATAATTGAAGTAATGAGTTCCTCGAAATTCACCTGTAAGCGTGTCGGTTACTTAGCAGCAAGTCAATGTTTTCATCCGGACAGTGAGGTAATTTGTTTTTTTCTTATTTAGTCTACATGTTGATTATAAATTAAATCTCTCTTCTTACAGCTTCTGATGCTTACAACGAATATGATCCGAAAAGATTTAAATTCGCAGAATCAATATGATGCTGGTGTGGCGCTTAGCGGACTGAGTTGTTTTATTTCTGCAGATTTATCTCGTGATTTGGCTAATGATATAATGACATTGGTGAGCAATGGTCAGCCATATATTGCATGAATTGTATTTGGGATTTATACTACTCAATTATTATTACAATTTAACGGCATTTATAACCGCATATACTTTTAATTCATTATGTGGTTGAAAAATACAACTACATGAATTTAATTGCTTTTTTATGAACAATAAATTTTTTCACTTCACACATATTAGAGAAACATTATGAATCATTTCTAAGATTCAATTACTTAATAATCATTAAAATTGCTTCTCAATTTATTCCTAGATGAGTTCAACAAAACCTTATCTACGAATGAAAGCCGTCCTTATGATGTATAAAGTTTTCCTTCGGTATCCGGAAGCATTGCGACCAGCTTTTCCGAAACTTAAAGAAAAACTCGAAGATCCGGATCCAGGTAATCATAAATTAATTCAATTTCATTCTTTAAATTCGAAACTAAACGTTTTTCTATTATTTCAGGAGTTCAATCAGCTGCCGTTAATGTTATTTGTGAACTAGCGCGTAAAAATCCAAAAAATTACCTTTCTCTCGCACCAATTTTCTTTAAGCTCATGACAACATCAACCAATAATTGGATGTTAATAAAAATAATAAAATTGGTAAGTTTTGAAATTATTAAAATGTACAATAGAAATTATTTCTTATACACTATCTCGATATGATTATTAATTTTTCAAAATATTGTATTTGATATTGATTTAAATTTTTTTTCCGAACTAAAACAAGTTTGGAAGTCTAACAGTCATTGAACCGGCATTAGGAAAAAGATTAACTCAACCACTGATTGATATAATTTCCAGGTTTTTGTGATAAATGTCTTTTTATTTCATGTTCCATTAGTCACATTGTAATCTTGAAATTTTGATCATTTCCTTGCTGAAATGCATTGATTTATATCCATACACAAGAAAATCTGTTGCAAATTTCATGAATCACGAAGCATTTAAAGAAATTTAAATTTGTTGTTTAGCTTGCCATGAATATGTTTACACAATGATTTATAGTAATATTTTGTTATTATAGTTATAGCGTAACTTAATTATGTTTGCATATTCATTAAAATCTTAGCTACTGTGAATTTCTTGTGGAAAAAAAACAGATAAAACTAAGTTATTTAAAGAATTGTTTATCAAGTTAAATTGATCGTAATTATGTTCCTCGATATTTTTTTTTTTTTTACGAAATTAAGTCAGAGATTTTAATTTAATGTGAAAGATTTTTTGCTTTCGAGTATTATCTTTTTTCGGACAGATTTGCCGGAAAAGTCATATCTGAGAAATAAAATACTGCTTTGAGATTAGATAAGAAAAAGTAGCTGGTTGTTCGGTTTTACTGAAATTTTTCATAGTCAATAAAAAATATGTATTGAGAAAATTTTTCATAGAATCAAAGATTAAAGAGACATACATAACTCATTCACGGATTTAATACTTTTTTTGATTGCTCAATAGCTAAAAGAAAATATTCTTGGGAAGTTGCAATCAATGAACGATATGTAAAGGTATTGGTTTCAATTAATTATTTCATCACTATTTGCAAGACTCTAAACACCGGATAGATAGAATTAACAAAAACGCGAATAGTATATTTAAAGAAAGAAGAAGCTAGGGTATAGCCTAGTAGGTAGTGTATTGGTCTTGTAATGCGAAGGTCGTGAGTTCAAATCCCGGTCGGCGAAATATATAATTCCAACACATTGCCTGCTTGGATATACCTTGGTCACCTCATTCTAAGAAAATAAAAAAATTCGTAGAAAGAGGGTTGTGCGAAGGGCTAACAACCCTTCCACAATAAGTAATGAAAAATGTTAAGGAACCTGAATATCAGGAGGCCAAGGTCCGATTTGGGCTGTAGCGCCATTGTAGTAGTAGTAGTAGTATATTTAAAGAAAATAGAAATAAAATCGAAAAGAAAAACGAATTGAACAGGGTTTCAGCTTACAATTCTAGCGAAAAATTTGCTGTTCGGAAGAGCAAAGGAATGTTAATGACATGAGATAGCTTTGGGAAGATTCTCGGAATTGGGAAAGGACTGAACCAAAATTTTGAGAGGATACCGATGGCAAAAAATGTCCCATCATTAGATACGACAAATTACACTGGCCGACAAAAATAAAACATTTTCTGTTTGCTGCAGGCCAAACACTATCTTTTTTAGGGTAATTCATCATCAATGGCGCGACAGCCCAAATCGGGCCCTGGCCTCCTGAAGTCGTCGCCTCCAATCGTCTCGGTCCAAAGACCGCGTCCTCCAGCTGCTAATTTTTAAAATGGCTTTGCTGTCTTCATCAACCGAGTCTTCCCATCGCTTGAGTGGTTTGCCTACTGGCCGGTTACCACTCGCTTTGCCTTTAAGAGCACGTTTGGGGATTCTTCTGTCTTCCATTCGCTCTACATGGCCAGCCCACTGCAGTTTACTTAGCTTGATGAACGTTGAAGCTTCTGGCTCGTCGTAGAGTTGATACAACTCATGGTTGTATCTTATTCGCCATTCCGTTCCTTCCTTCACAGGTCCCAAAATTCTTCGGAGGACCTTTCTTTCGAATGCGTTAACTGCTTTTTCGGAAGTTCGCGTTAATGTCCACGTCTCGCTGCCATAACAGAGCACAGGTCGTATAACAGTTTTATAAATCCGCAGCTTATTGTTCCTGTACACTTTCTTGGATTTCATTATTGGAAGTACCGAATAATACGTCTTATTTGCTAATATTATCCGTCGTTTGATTTCGTCTGTTGCATTACCGTCCTTTGCTAGATTAGCCCCAAGATATATGAAGTTGTCCACACTCTCCAAATTATATTCCGCAATTGTTATGTTTTGTCTGATTGGCGTTCTCCTTCTTGTTTGCGTCATTACTTTTGTTTTGCTTTCATTAATGCGCAACCCGACTTCTTTTGCGGCGGAGTCAAGATTGACAAATACCTCCTTAGCACTAGGGAAGGATCTTGCTAGAATGTTAATGTCGTCAGCGTATGCTACTAGTTGGGTGGACTTGAATAGTAGTGTCCCGTTGGTGTCGATTGGGATTTTTCGGACGACATACTCTAGTGCCAAGTTGAAAAGCATAGGAGCTAGACCATCTCCCTGCTTTAAACCACATTCCGTTCGAAAGCTGGTTGTGGAATCGGTTTGTATTATCACTTGGGATTCAGTGTTCGTCATTGTGAGTCTTGTTAGTCGGACTAGTTTTGGAGGAATTCCAAAGTCAAGCATGATTTGATACAGTACGCTCCTGTCGATACTGTCGTATGCTTGTTTAAAATCTACGAATATTTGGTGCACGTCTGTGTTATATTCACAGCATTTCTCAAGCACCTGTTTCACCGAGAATATCTGGTCTGTTGTAGATCGTCCGGTTCTGAATCCGCCTTGGTATCCGCCAATTATTTGATTTGTATAGGGCTTAAGACGACGTTTAATTATTTTTGTCAGTATTTTATAGGACGTACACAACAATGATATACCTCTGTAGTTCTCACAGCAGAGTTTGTCTCCTTTCTTGTAAATTGGACATATAATGCTTTTTCGCATATCATGTTGTACAGTATTTCAGCGACACAGTTTCCACCGTTTTTCAGGGTAATTCGGTGACGCTGATTTCAGAAATAACTATCATTTTGCTCAATCAGCTCTAGTTTTTGTAATATTCCAGAAAAAACTTTTTTTTTCCGATATGAAAACATTCAAATTGCACTTGAACCAAAAACCATTTGTAACGTAGCTGTGGGTACCAGTTGAACTGAAAAACTTTAAATTATACACATCAAAAGGCATCTTGGCATTCGTTGTCGAATCAATCATTTCTTTTGCGCCGCAGTAGTTGTCCTATCACCTCCTCTGCTACGGATGTAATGCTATGTTTTGGCACGTTTCTTCTATTGGCATGCTGGTGTTGTTGTTCAGCATCGTCGCGAAGTGTCTCTCCAAGGCTAATACGTATTTTGCAACTATTTTCTCATCTTTTTTTTACAGAATGACCTGTGTTATAGGCTATTTCGGCATTTATGTGGAATGCACAAACACAGTCATGAAGGGAAGGAATGGGATTGGGAAGAGGGAGGGGGGTTGAGAACGACCGTAACGAGTGGCGAAGCTGGTATATTTTTTCAGTTGTACTGGCTGCTACTGACAAATATTTGCAGATGTTATGGTGGACTGAATGATAGAAAACGAACAGAATCCATCTTCTGAGATTCTGAGACAGACAGACCTTCTTGAAGTCAGTCAACCTGTTCCAATTTTACATGTGTTACCTGTTTTATTTCGAATAATTTTATTGGCAGTAGCAACTGAAAAATTCGTGCTTTCTAATATCGGGCTTAGGAACCGGTTGTATTTTTAGGTGTTCTCGGTTTGCTATTCGACATCGCAACTTGTTTTTTACCAAATAGTGATCTATGTCGCAATTAACCACTCGAAATGTACGCCACGTCAATAATGCTGGAGGCGTCCTTTTCTCTATTAGAGCGTGGTATATTTGTTTGAATGTTCGTGATCTTATGAATGGCATGATGCGGAAAGCATAAAGCTTACAATAAGGCTTTTGCTGCTGGCAAAATCCGTCAGTCTCTGGCCGTTGTCGTTACTAATATCATAGAGACTGTACTTCCAATTGTCTCTATATAAGTCTTCTCTTTCCTACTTTCACCTTAAAGTCACCTAATAATATTTTAATATCGTTCGACGGAAGAGTCAAATCTCGCTGTAGACATCATCTTTAACTTCGTCGTCTTTTTCTTCTGGTGTGGATATTAATAAGCCAAACATTAAAGAATCTTGTCTTGATGCGGATTGCACACAATCGTTTATTGGCAGGTTTGAAGTTGGTAACTTGGTATTTAAATTTGTTGTCGACGATAAACCCAACTCCAAACGCCCGGCTTCCCGAAGAAGAGAAAATTGTGTGCGATCTAATGTCAGTAATCTCGCTTCCAAATAATTTAGTTTCTTGGAGTGCAGTGATATTTATTTTGTATTTGCTTACCTAAAGCGGTATCACTGCTCCTGTCCTGTACAGGGATCGCACGTTCCAAGATCCGAAGGAATAGTCCATTTTCGTTTGCATGCTCCTTGCCGCTGAATCAAACCAGTCCGAGGCGGTGCTTCAAGTTTTTAAACAAGTCTGGTTTTTCCGAGGATGAGTTGTTAACACATCGCCCAATCCTCACATGTAGGATCATATTATGGCGCTAGAATTTTTCTGTTTCATTAGCAGTCGCACTTATCAGTTTAAAAGTCCCAATGGACAAGACCAACATCCGATGGCTACCACGTGGAGGTATGATGAGCACAATGGACGTGAATGCCACAATTCACATATGTACTCGGATTTTTTGTTGGGGTGTCCAAGTTTATCCACATTAAACTTGCGCTTCGCGAATTTGTAGTCGTCGGACAACTGCTGTGCACAATCTCAAGCAACCATCAATTGGTGATCGCTCCCAACTTCAGCTCCACGCTTCGCTCGCACATCGAGGAGATATCTTCTCCATCGGTGACTTATGGTCGATTTGGTTCTGAATAATACCAACAGTGGGAACCAAAGATGTTTTATGGTGACTCTTGTCTGGAAAAAAGGGTCCCTCCGATGACCATTTGCTGAGTACTACAAAACAACAAATAATTCGCCGTTTTCGGGTCTCTAATCCAAGGTCATGACACGTCGATCCAAAAGCCACCACATATTGATTGATTTCAATCGTTTCAAATTCGAATGAATAATAAATTTTTTAAAACTCTTCTGCTCGATCAATTTGAAATTTTAATGGATGACATTTCGAATATTGCTCAGTTCCCAAATATATGTCTCGTTCTCGTTTATCGTATGTATTTCGTTTGCCTCGCGTGTCGTTCTTCTGTCATCCGCTCATCACTAGTTTGTTGCATCCTTCCTCTTGTAAAAAAATGTTGACTGTTCTCTTGTTTTGCTCTCCAAAAGAAATGAGTGCAGTGCGAAATGTGCATACACATTTTTCTCGTATTTTTTTTTGTAGCTCTTTCATTTGCTTCTTTTCACAGCGCACATCACTGCAGAGTAGAGCGACCGATTGAACAGTCTAACGAATGAAAAATTTCCAGATATCTCGATTACTTTCATAGTCGAAATGTTCGATTATTTTCATTCGAATTATTAACACACGACATCAGCGTAATCAAAATGACTTTAGATGTTATAGTGATTTCTATTCGGCAAAAAAATGTGACCCGTTTTTGCCCTCAACATTTTTTCTAGCAGTTCCGATGTTCTATTGTAAAAAAAAATTCTGCCCTGCTAGAAAAATTTCTTGCCCCGAATTTTTCGGCGGTGCAACTCAATTGACCTGTAATGTACAACAACATGAAAAAAATGAATCGTCTGACAACGTCGGTAACAGATTCTAACGGATAGATCTTACTTAAAAGGACTTAAAACTTTACGTGAAGTATGCAATATTAGTGCATACGTAACTTTTCTTAATTTTCCCTAAATCTTCACAGGACCATTTAAGAGATAACAAGACAAATTAAAACGCTTTGTTTTGACAGTTTCGAAAGGCAATCAGCTGTTCGGTATACAGACAACATGATAACTTAAAGTGTTCTATTGTAAATTGACCTCACCGACGGAACTGAGAAAAATGAGTGCAAAACTGCAATAATTTTTCATTTTAAAGGGCAAAAACGAATCACATTTTTTTGGCGAATAGAAATCACTATTAGACACAGTCCTTGTGGTAGATCTTTACCTCTACCAAGTGATCATTACCATTAGAAACAGGGCAGGAGATAATAAGCAAACTTACCTGACACACGGTCGCACAACAAAGCTCTCCTTCATAGGATAATTTAATATGAAATTTCTCTCCTACATAAAGCATTCCGCTGTTAAAAGTCTTTTCGAGAATATACTTCGCGAGTGCCCTCTTCGTCATCATTAATTTTACTGAGAATTACTAATATTATTATTAGAATCCGTCCGTATTCGCGGCATACGTTTCTCGTAACAGGTAATGTTTTAAGATCATTGGTAACCCGATTAGTTTAATAAATGTCATTTTGCCTCGACTCGACTGCCCCCCATCCCATAAGTGATAAATTGCTCATTAGTCGCCTTTTACGACGATCAAGCCTGCATCTCAGAACGACAATAATTCTAGAGATGATTCTTTATACTCTAAATGAAATCTGAGAGTATGTTGTGTTTGCCTTACCGTTTGTAAGGCTAAGCAATAATGCTCGCACAGAATCGCCAATGGTACAGAAATATTTGTTTTCGTCACGATTCCGAGTGACCGTCTGCCTACAACATAGCTTTTGAACGCTTTAAGCCATCGTGGTGAAATTTTTTCTATCATTTTTAGTAAAAAAGAAACTTTAAATTCGTGAACGGGCTACATCCCTCCTCCCCTTTCATCTTCTCCCATACAAATTTCATGAGATTTAGAAATCTTAAGAAATTGATTTTTGTCCGAAGTTACTTAAGCTATCGGCTTGAAAATTAGGTCCGAATATGGCGGTGTGAATGTCATTACCGTAAAAAATATTGATCTGATCCCCTCACTCCTTCTACCCCCTCCCATACAAAAACACAATTTTAAAAAAACTCATTTCTTCGATTTTCATTGAAAACTAGCAAAGCTAAAAAGACGAATTTTTGCTACTATTTTTATTATAATTACATCAGCTTTAAAAAAAAATTATTTACCTCAATCTTTCTCTTACAAATTTCACGAAATTTCGGAATTTCAGTTAAATTATTTTTCTTCTGTCAAAGCTATCGACATAGTTGAAAAATTTCAATTTGATCCGCACACTCCTTCTACCTCCTCCCATACAAATGTTTAATTTTGGTAATGTTTTATATCGATTTTCATTAAAACTAGAAAAAGCAAAAACTTAAAATTTTGCTTGAACTTGTACCTTATTAATTCTAATAAATGCTGGAAAAAGTATCAACTTCGCTTCACTCCTTCTACCCCCTCCCATACAAATATCTAAATTAGGAATTTAAGAAAATCATTGCTCCTTCGAACATATTGTTGCGAGCTAGGGGTTCGCCGGGATTTCAAGTAAAACACAATTTGTTTAAAAATAAGTGATAATTTATTTATTCGCACTTTGACTTAACTCGCACTTTAACTTAATTCGCACTATATGGCACCACCGATATTGTTCTATCGCGCTCTTGCACCGGTTCGCGTTCTTCCACAGATTCGCTGAATGACTGACTCCCGTCTGACAGCTTCGTGCTTTTATACCATTTTTCCCCAATTCTTGAAGCTTCCGTCAGGCGTCGTTGGGTGTGTGTCTAGACTATTCGGGAAAGTTCTAGATCTTTAATTGCCTACATTTTGGAGTATACGGTCGGGTGTATGTCTATACTGGAAGGTTCTAGATCTTTGATTATGGCTTTTTACATATTGGTGGACTGTTCTGGCATATTCGGGAAAGATCAATATTGCGTGGTTGTCAGATCTATAACAATATAAACCTATCGACTTTAAAATTGGAGCTATGTATGATGACATGGATGTTGATAAGTACTTTCAAAATCATCCAGAACCTTCCACTTTCTCTGCCACCTCCCATACAAATGCTCCAAATTCAGGAAAACAAAGTCCAATTCTTTTAAAATTTTGAAAGCTACAAACTTTAAATTCAGCACGAAACATTTTGCCTACCACTTTCGGTGTCGTATGCAAAAATTACAGACCTCCCCGCTCTCCTTCAACCACCTTCCATACAAAAGTCACTATATACGAAAAAATTTGAGATGACATATTTTCCGGTACATTAAACTCTTTCCCATTTCATCTAGACTAACATATGATTGGTCTTTACACCCAATAATAATTCTATTATGTTTTTTATATTATTTTTCTTAATTATTATTATTTCATGAAAAATGAAAATTCGTTAAACAGTTGAACAATTAAAAAGAAATATTTCTACGTTAGCTTTTCGTATATTTACATTCTTTCATTTTTATTGCTTTTCAGTTTGGCGCTTTAACTCCTTTAGAACCCCGGCTAGGAAAGAAATTAATAGAACCTCTCACAAACTTAATTCATAGGCAAGTCGAAAATCATAACACATTTTTATTATTGCTAAAAACAAAACAAAAAATAAGTGAACAATGAAATTGATTTCATGCATACATCTTGTTTGTATTTTACCAATTTTACATTCTTTAAATGCACACAAAATTGTTAATAATTTAATAAATTCTCTATAATATAAAACAGCACATCGGCTATGAGTCTTTTATACGAGTGCATAAATACAGTAATTGCCGTATTGATTAGTATAAGCAGTGGAATGCCAAATCACAGTGCCTCAATACAACTTTGTGTACAAAAGCTTCGGATATTGATTGAGGATTCAGATCAAAATTGTGCGTAGTTTTTATTTGTAAATCTGGTTGTTTTTTATTTATAAATATTTTTTCATATCTTTCAGTAAAATACTTGGGATTGCTGGCAATGTCAAAAATCTTAAAAACTCATCCGAAAAGTGTTCAGGCTCACAAGGATCTAATTTTAGCATGTTTAGATGACAAGGACGAATCAATTCGACTTCGAGCATTAGACTTACTGTACGGTATGGTCTCGAAGAAAAATCTCATGGAAATCGTTAAAAGATTACTCGGTCATATGGAACGTGCTGAAGGATCAGCATATCGTGACGAATTACTATTCAAAGTAATGGAAATTTGTTCGCAGGGATCGTATCAATATGTTACCAATTTCGAATGGTATTTAACGGTTTTAGTCGAATTAATACAATTGGAAGCCGGCTCAAAACATGGTAAGTAGAATTGGAATGGTAGTGTTTAATGTTACTCAATTTCAATTTTACAACCTGAAGGTAGTGTTATTGCAACACAACTCTTGGATGTTTCGATACGCGTACAGGCTGTTCGACCTTTTGCCGTAACTGAAATGACCAACTTGTTGGACACTTTTCCTGTTACGGCACAAAGCGATTCAATGTTTGAAGTTTTATATGCAGCTGCTTGGATTGTTGGAGAATTCGCATCCGAATTAGATAATCCCGCACGAACTTTAAGTATATTGATTCGACCTCGACCAATACCTGGTCATATTAAGGGCGTTTTCGTACAGAACATAATGAAATTATTTACAAGACTGGTAACGTCATGCATCGAAAAGCGTGATACCGACGGCTTACTTAAGGTAAAAACTAGAAAATAGTTAAAACTAAATTTATCGAATTACCAAACAATTTTCGCAAATTTACAGCTCTGTGATCAAGTGCTAAGTCAACTCTCCACGTTTATCAGTTCCAGTGATATCGAAGTACAAGAACGTGCTAACTCGGCCTTTGTTCTTATCGAAATGTTACAATCGCAATTTTCCTCAACGTCATACGGTAATCACACGAATGATATAATCTCGGATATTCCAGCGGTAGAAGAAGCATCGATTCCAGCGGCCGCCATCGATATCGTACAAGAAATGGCACTATTATTTGTTGGCGACTTAAATCCAGTGGCGCCCAAAGCGCAGCGAAAAGTCCAAATTCCGGACGGATTAAACCTGGACGAATGGATTAATTCGCCACCGGACGACAGCAGCTCGTCCAGCCAGGACGAACAAAACGATCTATTCGTATCGAATGAGAATCACGACAGTGACCATAATCGAAGAAAGAGTGCAGATCTTTCGAAAGAAGAAATCGCTAAGCGACGCGAAGCTCGCCTGGTTGAACAAAGTAATAATCCGCATTATCTCAAAAGTAATAACAATGGACGAAAGTCAAATGAAGTTGCAATAAACGATGGATGTGAGGATATTCCAATTGCTGAATTAGCACTTGATGTGCCGTTGCAAATACATTGTAAGTATTCAAATTGATTGTAAATTCGATTAATCAAAATCATTTCGAATTTTAGCCACAAAACGTTCGGATAAGTATTTAGTTGAAGAGCAAAAGAATTCAAAAAAGAAGACTAAAAAGACTAAGAAAAGCCGAAAATCAAAACATAAAGTTAGTTATAGTTCGACAGAGTCAGAGGGAGAAGGTAATTTTGTCTCTATACATTTAATTCATGTATTTCGAATAATTCATACTGTTTTTCTTAAGAAACGAAACCCTTACACGTTGTAAATACAGTTGTGGAAATGCCGGAGGGAGCTGAATTATCTGACTTGGATGATAAGGACGCCCGTTATGATCTGAACGATCCACATCGGGCCTTAGACATTGATCTAGAATGGTAAGTTTTTTTCATACAATCATAATAAATAAAAAAAAAACTATAAATTTATTTTCATAGCCCCAATCTAAACGATCAAAATCACCGAACAACAAACTCAAATAAAAAACAACCAAATGCCGATATTAATTTATTACAATCACCATCCAAGCCACCACCACAAACGCCAGCAACTGCTGCGACTGAAGAAGTAATTAAGCTTAGTAAGAAATCCTCATCGAAATCATCAAAGGACCATCATCACACTTCGTCTTCTAGTAAGAAAGATAAAAAGGATAAAGATCGAAAAGAACGTAAGAAGAAGACAAACGAAGACAATAATAACGAAGCCGATTTATTAGGAACGCCAGTTAAAACAACGAAAGAAAAACACAAAAAAGATTCATCAACTCACAAAACTAAAGATAAACATAAGAAAGAAAAGCGATCGAAGCATCATAGTAAGAAAGAATCGAAAACTGGTTACGAAGAAGCGTGCGGAATATCAACTCCTAGTAAGGAAGTTTTCTAAACTAATAGGCGAGTCAAAATTAAAGGAATCAATTTATCTTTATACCGCTGAGATAAAATAGTTTTCCGTTTGCAAGTAATTATTTCAATTAAAAACAAAAAAAAAAAAAACTAAGAAATTTACAACTCTATTTGATAACTGGCTTATAAGCTTTAAAGTAAGTAAATGATGATGAGCAAAATATGTATAATCGAATAAAATAACATGTATAAATAATTATCTTTGCGATTCAATTTAGAATTCGATTCTAGAATGTCCTATTTTCTGAGAACTGCTAAGTGGAATTACAATCTGCCCGTAAAATCCCAAGTCAGTTTCCATAAATACCGAAAATTTCTAATTTATTAACTTTTTTTTTTCAAAAAACATTTCAATTATAAAATATGAGTATTTTATTATGTACAAACACAAAAAAAAACATGATAATAGCTTGATTTTTTAACGAGATATATATTGAAAGCAATTGGGAAGAGATTCAAATTATTTGACAACAATTTAAGTAAACTAGTTTCTCTTTTCTCATAATCGACGGACGTTTAATACGATTCCGACACAACTCACGATGATCCGAATGCAAAAATTCATCTCGGTCATTTACTTTAATGAATTTTTCTTCACAGTCATAATCTTGATTTTCATTGAAATGTTTATTTTTGTAGTTTTGTAGTTTATTTTCCTCCGATTGCAGATCGACTCTGTCGCGAAACTCATGTCAATTGTTTGTACTGTTACGACTGAAGTTCATGGTGCTGCTTTTACTATTGAAAAATATATTACTCATACGCATGTGTTCAAATGTCAGCGGTACACCCAGGCGTTGATCACGTTTCTTATAGTACTCATTGAAATCTAATCGTATCCCGAACAATTGAAGATTGTGATCATTATTCGAGTTCAGCGCCAAAAGGAATCGTCGTACGGCCAATTCATATTCGCCGCCGATTTTCTCTAAAGATTTCTGACATTCAATAATGTAACGTTCGAATGTGTTGAAATCTTCATCACGTTCGAGAACTTTTTCAGCCGTCAAACCATATTCACCTTTTCCTTCGCTCTCCTTAACAAATGCTTCCATCGCTGTACGAGCATTCAACTCTTTAAATACAATATCGAAAAATTTATCTTGCCATAACTCGAGACGCATTATTCCCAAATAAATATCTTCCATTGCGTTCAACGAGTCCGATTTTACGTCTAGAAATGCGCCGGTTTTGATTGTATCGAGAAATTCATTGTGTGCCGTGAGAATATCATCGAGCGCCTTTGCTTGATGGATTTTTTCAAGAAACGATGCCCACGAACATTCAATCACTTCGAATAGTATGTAGTATTGCATCTGATGAACGAAATGTATCATTTCGGATGTGTATAAATGTAATCGGTACATAACTGGATTCAATTCTTTGCTCATCGAACGTAGAGGCTGAAAGTAGAAGAGAATTTTTTTTTAAAACAGTATTTAAAAACAAAAATAGCACAAAATTTTTTCTCCATGAGCAATTTCAACAAAATCTGAAAGAAAAGTAGAAACAAACATAACACGCCTACGATTGGGCGTAAACCCCAATCATGCAATACTCTAAATGACAGAAATTTGTTGATTTTAAGAAATTTTGTATGGGGAGTGGTAGAAGGGATGAGAACACTGAAGTATTTTTTCTCAAAATGTTTTATACAAAATTTAGGCTTCAAAAATTTAATAGGTAAAATGAGTGTGTTGGATTTAGTGAAATTGTGCCGTGTTTTTGGGAGGTGGTGGAAGGAGTAGGGTGTTCTTAATGACTTTTTCAGAAGTAACTACAAACATCATTTGACATGTTTTTAGTTAGATTGTGTCATTTTGCATGGGTCTAATTTTTTTCGGCCTTACTAATAATTCTAAATAAATTTCACCTCGATAAATTCTACGTACCGTGTAAATTGGTTTATATGTAGTATTTCAAGAAAATGTGCATTTTGTATAGGAGGTGGCGGAAGTAGTGAGGGGATTCGAATAAGTTTTATGCCGTAGATTGAAGTCATCATATACATATATAATATATTCCACATTTCAGATCAATTGCTCTCATAGTTTTTGAGAAAGCCCGTTTATTGTGATATTCCGAAATTGAGTCATTTTCTATGGAAAGGGATAGCTGGGGAGCCGTTTGGCCCGTTCACGAACTTGACCTTACTTTTTGGTCAAAAACGACGTTTACAAAATTTGAACTATCCAGCTCAACGCATTCTCGAGCTAGAGAGGACACGGACGGACATTCGGTCTTGAGATTTTTGAGTAATAATATAAAACTTCTGTATCATTCATTTTTTCCCCGAGCCTAATTTCTTAGCGTTACAAACTTATAATACTGTTTAAAACTTGATCGCCAAAAATTACTGAGTCGTGAGTCCACACTTTGACCCCGCCTTAGTGACGTGGGACAGTATTGAGTTTTGATGGCTTTGAACTTAATCATGCTTTTTTCGCCCAATTGGAAAACATTTGAAAGATTATTGTTATTGTTCAATGATTTAATCATAATTCCGCGCTGCACGTCAGCTAAAGTGCCAAGCTGATAAAATAGTGTTAAAATGATAGGAGAAGTCAAGAGTACTTTCATCGGCAAAACTGTGAATAGGATGTATGTAGATCATTGATAAAAATTTAAAAAAAGAACTGAATCCTGAGGGATACGAGCGGTAATAAGGAGGTGAGACGAAGCTATAGACTGTCCCCCAGAAGTACCTAGCCCAGACGTATGGATGGCGGTTGTTGTTTGAAAAAATGTCTATGGTAGAAAGTACCAACCTTAGAAAGTTTGAAGTTTGACAACGTTACGTTGTTTAGTATTTGTTTGGCAGCCATGAATAGTGAACGCTCCTAGTGAATATGTAAACATAGAAAAATTTGTCATAGTTATGTGATACAGTACTTTCATTTGAAAGGTTCTACCAATATCAAAGCGGAGCTAGATTCTACTCTAGAAGAGTCTACTCCTTCTTTTACAATAGTCAAATTTGGGTGACAGTTTAAACGAGACCATAGAAGCTGCTAAGACGAACATCGCCTGGTCGACGTAATAGGGTGACTACCACAGAAATGGTGAAAAAATCCACAAAGTGGTATTGGATGACCGTTGACTGATAGTGCGCGAGCTAGCAGACATGGTAGGCATTTCAATAACTGCATCGCATATTGACTGAAAATTGGATAAAAATAAGACTGTTCGCAAGATGGCTGCCACAACGGAAGAAAAACAGCGTCGTGGGGATATTTCATTCGAGTATTTGGCGAAGTTCACAGCAATAAAGACGTTTTGCGTCCATTCATAACTATCAATGGAACAAGAGCCCATCACTTCACAGCTGAGACGAAGGAAAGTCGAAACAGTGGACTGAGAGGGAAAATCGGCGAAAAACAAAGTTTTTCATAAAGACATCCGTAATCGCGATGCCCAAAATCAATGAGTTAAAGTTCGAATTACTTCCTTACCCACCCTATTCGCCAAGTTCATCACCTCGGATTATTTTCTGTTTCCAAACTTGAAAAAATGGTTTGGTGGTAAAAAGTTTGCCAACAATGCAGAGGTCTACGGTTGATGACTATTTTGAGGAGCTCGACGATTCTCATTATAAACATAGTATCGAAGCTATTGAACATCTCTGGTAAAAGTGTACCGAGCTAAAAGGAGACTATGTAGAGAACTAAAGATATTTGTTCCTAAATTTTTTGTGTTTCCTTTGTTAAATTGGGGACTGCTTTTGTACCACACCACCCCATACGATACGTAACATATGTATTACACGATTGATAAGAAAACTTTCAATCGACAGGAATAAAGAACCGTTCATTTAAATTGCCTTCATTTTGGTTAAAAGGGCGGAATGTCATACTCTATCAAGCGCCTTAGAAATGTCAAGGACGACAACACAAGATTCATCAATATCATCATATTGATGAATCTTGTGCTTTTGTTCCAACGGGCAGATAGTACCGTTCAAAAATCACCAGTTGACAATTTTTATCGGAAACCGTATTGATGGTTGGTAACGGTATCGTGTTGTGCAAGATAGGTTGTGAGTTCGTAGGTGGATATACGCTGCTAAAATGTTAAGCTTCCGCGATGGATCGGTAATGATTTCATTACTGATTTTAAATGGTTAAATTAAGGAGATGAAGTTATTCTAATTAATGTGTCGAACGAGAGACCAAAAGCTCTTACCACCTTCTCCCTTAGGACACTTAATAATGATTCGCCTCAAATTTGATTCATGGATATATTTCACCTCCCGTAAAATTATTTTGCAGACGATCCTTTCTTGCTTATATGTACAGGGTGGGTGAAAAGTCGTTGCACACTTTTTTGAACACGGTTTTTGTAATTTTTGATGATTTCATTAAATTCTTATGAAAAACAACGTATCACGGTCGTCCAATTAAGCAAGCGCGGAATGAAGACTGGCGGTATCGTTCGCACGATGTTGTTTAAGCGAAAGAACGTCTACAACATCGTGAAACGTTTTGAGGCTGAAAGATTGCCGACCGTCCTCAGAGCAACCAACCAACCCCTGTTACAACACCTGAGAAAATCAATAATGTGCGATGCCGAAATCCCAAAACCCTGATACGCAAAATAGCCCAGGAGCTCGGAATCAGCACTGAACGCGTCCGAAACATCGTCAAAAAGAATTTGAAATTGTGCAACTACAAAATCGGCCGCATCCACATTCTCAACGATACGATGAAGACAAAGAGACTTGAAAGATCGCCGAATACTTCGAATGTGCTCTTCACTAACGAGAAGATTTTCACCATCGAGCCGCTCCACAATCGCGAAGAAGAGTCCCATTGCCAAAATCATTGGCCGTAGATATTTTCCGATCTTAATGATGGTGTAGCCGGGCATTTAAGCAACTGAAAAAATTGGTAGGCATCTTGGATCAAAAAGATCCGCTAGCGTGGATACGCTCAAAAAGGCGTTGGTTCGAGCATGGGACCCGATAACGGTAGGACAGTGTGCGACCATCGACAGCAATTTTCGAAAACGACTGCATAAATGTATTGAAGTCCAAGTAGGCAATTTTGAGCATTTGTTGTAAAAAAATTTAGTTACAATTATTAGGTTGTTGCAGATGAAATGGCGACTTTCACGATGATTGAAGTTAGTTACGATTTTAATGTCTCAAACTGCCGCCAGGTGGCTCTGGTAATAATGAATATTGAAGTATAAATACTCCTACATTTGGTCATGGAATCATTTCAATTTTGGAATTCATTGAGATCAGAGAGAAAAATAAATAAAAAAAACATGGAATCGAGTCAAAAACGGAAAATCCAAATTTAAAAAAGTGTCGACCTTTCTTTTGTTTTCATTCATAACATCAAGAAATGTGCGCAGTTTATAATGTTTAACTAAAAAATCACAAACAAAAATTTTGAAGGAACAAATGTAGAACTACCAAATCGCGGACAACTTGAAAATGCACTAAGATGAGCACTGAGAAGCCCCGCAGGGCTACTCAAAACGTAGTTCTATGCGTAGCCGTAGTTGGATACGAAAAAGAGGGATTGATGATCAAAGGCCCGGCAGAATTACCCAAAAGGTAGTTCTATGCGTAGCCATAGTTGGACACGAAAAAGAGGGTTTGATGATGAAAAGCCCTGCAGGGTTACTCAAAACGTAGTTCTATGCTTACCTGTAGTTGGATACCAAAAAGAGGGTTTGATGATAAAAAGCCCCGCAGGGCTATTCAAAACGTAGTTCTATGCGTAACCGTAGTTGGATATGAAAAATAGGATTTGATGATAAAAAGCCTCGCAGGGCTATTCAAAACGTATTTCTATGCGTAGCCGTAGTTGGATACGATTAAGAGGGTATGATGATAAAAAAAACCCCGCAGAGCTATTCAAAACGTAGTTTATGCGGAGAATTTTTTTTTTTTGCAAATAATATTATTAGATTTAGATTTTTTTCCAGAAAATGATTAAAAAATTATAAAATTAAGTTAAACCATAATTTCCCAAAGAAACATTTTCCCTCGGCAGAAAATTATATGATCCCCATTAATTTTTGTGCAGAGCATTACTAAATATTCCAACTGTGAGCCGAAGTACGCGGAAACTTTACATTCGTCCGTGCTTAGTTAAACGCAATAAATAATTTTCATGTTTGCTTTGCGTAAGGCTCGAACTCATAAACTAGTTGTGTTTTTGCAATATTTATTTTCTTGTAGCTCAAGTTATTGTTTGTAATGAAAACTCAAAAATGAGATTTTAAACGCAATATTCCTCATTTTTCAGGTGGAAAATCGTTAATAATAGTACCGCGCGCTATAAGAGCACTTCATCTATCGGTTTTACTACATAATAAATGCAATAAAATTTATTTTAATGCATTTTCAAGTTGTCCGCAATATGCTAGTTTTTCCGGAACAATTTATCTTAGGGTGGATGAAATTGGCAAAAGAAAACCACTATACTCACCACTCAGCGAATGGTGAATTGGGTATGGTAAATTCGCAGGTGTCGATTGTGATATTTCTGCCAGACAGTGTGTCTCCTTCTTGCATGGAGTGACTCTATTCTCTACTAACGACCAAGACGAGCCTAACTCAAGAAGAATATATAAAATGGAGTACCTGATAGGCTGTCTCATGTGGTAATACTTTTTGATTCGGAAATTTTCGAAAATTGCGTCCAAGCTTAACATGGCTTCAAACTTTTACAAAAAAAATTCCATAATTTGTATTCTCTCTTGGTTGCTTATATTCAGTCAGCAATATAGTAATTTTCAGTACAATGGAGTTTGGTGTTTTATTTCATAAATCTTTATTTTTTCAATTTTTATTTGTTTTTGGTTCGTGTCTAAGCTAAACACTTTAGCAACGGACAATTATTTCGAATATCGTGTTAGTTGCAATATTTTTAAGTGTGCCAACCAAAGATAGTGCAACGAATTTTTTCGAAAAATTTCGAGCATTTCGCTAGTAAGGGAGGGAAATACTTTCATTCCCATTTTCATACACTCCTTATTATATATCCTCCTTGGCCTAACTACTAATTTATTTATAATTACTGTACTAATTAGGGCGGCTATGTTTCAATGGCATTAAGTAGGCTTCGGAAACATGGCAGCTCTCATGAAAAATTAGTTTTGAAATTTTCTTAGAACGAACAAATTGCGATGCTAGTCAAAGAATTATACTTGCAAAATATGGTACAGTCGCATTTAAAAGATACGAGATAGTAAAAAAAAATTTTTTTTTTTAAATGATTCCAACTGGTTTAAAATTTAACATTCACATTGGCATCACACCTCATGCAATAAATACTAAAAATGTACCAGAGGAAAACCTGACTCATCCGACACGCCAACCCTATTTTACTGTCAAGCTAATAACTCTCTGCCTTCGTGATTTGACGTAAAATTCGCCCGTTTAAAGTCCAGTGGCCTCGCAAATTATTCGTCAAATTACAGCCGACCGCCGTCGCATTAGCCACTTTTACGGAAATTAAATAAAAATAACGAACACAAAATGCCTGAAATTAAGAGTGATGCAGTCTTCGTAAAAATCCAAGAAGGAGTCAAGGCAAATTTGGCCAAAGCTAAGGCAGTGAACGGCGTTTTCTCGTACAAAATTACACAAAATGGGGCCGTCGTCAAGGAATGGAGTGAGTATCCGAAATCGGAATTTTAATTAAGCAAACATAGGTGCATAGGTCAATATGCTAACTTTGTGAATTTTCAATTGTCTACAGCTCTCGATCTAAAGAACGGAAGTGTCTACGAGGGACCGGCCAAAGGCATTAAGGTCGACACCACACTGACGGTGTCGGACGACGACATGGTAGACATGGCTCTGGGCAAACTCAATCCACAAGCCGCCTTCATGAAGGGAAAATTGAAGATTGCCGGAAACATCATGCTAACGCAGAAAATGGCGCCACTCTTGAAGACCGATTCGAAACTATAAGACGAGCAGCGCACGATGACGATGGTTGGTGTCGATTTATAATTCCGGGCTTTAAGTTTCCACCAAATGACAATTTTACAAAAAAAAACGTTTCAGGGCTATTCCAGTTTAGATAACTAAGGGCTTTTGGATAAATTTATTATTATCAGTGATTTATTATTAAATAATAAAACAGAAACCACTTAATCGAAATTGTTTCCAATTTAATCGAAGTTTTAAAGTCTCTTATCTAAGATTTTTGTTTATCGCACGGTACGAGACTAGAGAACAGAGTTCAAGAGCATCGTTCAAATTTTGCGTGGCGTGTAATTATTGAACCGTGAAATGGAAATAAATTCCTCTCCAATTGATTGAGATTAGCAATTCCATTGAGCTACAATATAACTGATAAACCGAATCTCGTGAGCTTAAATGCAAAAAAAAAATCGGAGAATCAATGGCCTATTGAATACAATTACAAAGACGGAGGAATACATTTTGTTTAAAAAACAACTGCAATCGCTGCTAACTCAAATAATATATAGTGAAAGAGTTAGTGAATTGTATTCCTTTCTTTCAATTATACCAAAAAGAAAATGTTTAAATGTGAAAAGAGGAGATCTATGGAAAAACAAAAGAATTGCTACGCAAAAAACCTCAATCACGCGATGCTTTTCTAAATCAGATGAGAAAGATTTTAATTGTGAATTTAATTTAACTTCTCCAGAATAAGCAATAGTGAAAATTTTATATTGGATGCGGCAATTGGGGTATTTCAACTGTATAAGCGAACTTATTTTCAGTATTACCTCATTTGCGGATATTTGATTCTAAGTTCGAACGGTTGTGCGCAAGCAAACACAGATTTAGGTTACTTAAGATGCTAATCAGTCCCACTGAAGACGTTAACTCCCCCACCTTCCTGTTCAGTTTCCAAGTTGTCATTTATTGCCAAGGTAAACTGGCTGGTAACAATATGCAACCCTGTCTGACATTCGTTCACACGGATAGCTCTCCTTTATCTTCTTAGGATTATTTAGTCAACTATGATCGTTTTTATATGAAATACCTCTCTCAAGCACAAAGCATTCCATATTTAATCTAGCTTAACGCTGTCGAAAGCCTTTCTTTAAGTCCACTAACATGAAATGATGTCGTAAACCTACTTCAGCGAACCAATCCAATATTATTCTAATTTCTACGGTCAATTGTAGTACTTTGCCAGTATGATCTCAACTTGTAGAAAGACAAAGTTGAAGTATGCATCACAGGTTGTGGAAGTAGACGGCTGACTTTCGTTAGCTAGTTGCCAAATGCCATAGGCAACTGCAGATAACAAAAATGCTTCATCCCAACGTGTCGTCGTTTTCCAATTCTCTCTTCCAAAAAATCTTCTTGATGGAATCCCTCATCTTTTTCACTACTTAAGCCAAGGTGTAAGTGCATCGTGCCAAAGGCTGCATGATATCAGGTGTATTTTTTTACGGCCATTAAGAATAACTTAGGGGATCACCCATTAATGCGCGATGCACAGTTAAGGAAAATTAGTAGGAAAGTACAGGAGGGAAGATTTTGAAGTGGCGGTGAACGTTGCTCTTAAATTGTTGGAGGCTGTATCATGTAGGAAAAAGAGTATAAAAGTAATTTCAATAACGATCGGCTAAAGGGACCTCCGACAACATTTTGTAATTTATCCTCATACTCTGCGCATGTGGACTTTCGTTTCACGATATACATATTTATGGGATCAAAACTGATACCTAATTTTCTTCGGTAATCGCGTGCTGATCGACGTGGGCTTAGCTGCAGACCTTGTTTGCTAGGTTGAAACGGAATATGGAGATATTCTGCTATTAACATCAACGGAACAACTATGTTAGAACTAAGGAAGTCGTATGCCCTTTCTTCAATGATAGTCGAAAAAGTTATCATAGTGGTTCAAGGTACAAAGGCACCAGCTATTGATGAAATAGAATCATCTCTTCGTAAATTCAAATTGCAAAATACTTCTTCTACAATGACACTCCAGCCAGCCCAAATCGAGTTTTGGCTTCCTAACCTTCAGGTTCCTTTACATTTTGCATTACTTATAGTGAAAGGATTGTCCTTCCACAACCCTCTATCTACAAATTTTTAATTTTCATAGATTGAGGTAACCAATGTACATTGCGACAAAAAAGTAACAGCAATTTGTAAATAAAATTACTCTGGGGAATGATATTTAAAAAAAAATTTTTTTTTGGTAAGCAGGTAGGACTGTCTTTAATTATTATCCCAAATATTAGCGCGGTCTGTTAATCAGTTTGTTTACAGCAGCTGGTTGAATGGGTACACCTCAGTAGTCCACGGCGATTTTTGTTTTATGTCCTCGATCGACTGAAAACGGGTTGCACGGAGCGGTAATTTTAGTTTCGAGGATAGGAAAAATTCACACGGGGCCAAATCTGGTAAATACGATGGTTGATTGATGCAATTTGTTGCTTTTTTGGCCCTAAATTCGGTCGCAATTGAGGCTCAATGCGATGGCGCATTTACATGGTGGAAAATCCATGAATTCTCCTTCCACAATTCCGGCCGTTTTTTACGGATTTGCTTCACGCAAACGCTTCAGTGCAGTCAAATAGTAATCCTTATTGACCGTCTGTCCCTCCGGAACGAATTCATGATGGATCAGACCACAAATATCGAAAAAACAATGAGCATCGTCTTGATTTTTGAGCAGCTTCGGCGTGGTTTCTTCGGTTTCGGCTCATTTTTCCTCCATTCCGATGATTGTTGACTGATTTGCATATCAAACTCATAGACCCATGTCTCACCAACAGTTTTAATACTCATGGATGTGGGATCGGAATTCGCACAATCAAGCATGTCCTAAATGACCTGTTTGCGGCAATTTTTTTGAAGAAAATTCAACTTTATCGGAACGAGTCGAACAAGGACGCGTTTCATGGCTAAAGTATTGACCAAAATCGAAAGAACGGACTCGCGAGAGATGTCGAGCTCTCCTGCTATCTCCCTAACACTGGCATGACGATTTTTGAGCACCACGTCCTTAACTTTTTGAATGTTTTCGTCAGTTGAAGAGATCGGAGGTCGTCCAGAACGAGGCATGTCTTCAATCTCTCGACGGTCCTTAAAGACATTGTACTACACCGTAAGCCTTTTCCAACATTCGCAACGATTCCGATTAACGAACCGCGATAATTTTTGGGATAATAATTAAGGACAGTCCTTTAACTAAAACAATTTTTTTGAAATATCTTTCCGCAGAGTAATTTTATTCACAAATTGCTGTTACTTTTTCGTCACAATGTGTACCCAAGTGGGCAGTATGCTGGAATTTTGCGTCGACCGGAACTTTAACTCAGGAACTTCGCAACACCAACGCGCTATCGCCTAGGCTACACCCCGCGTTTGCGAAATATGTTTCGATACCTTTCAGGTGCCTCAAAAAAGAACCGATAAGAGCAAGAAACAAATCTAATGGTGGCGCACCAGAACCAGAATAGGTCTTAACAAAGGTGCAAGGAGTTGAGCAAACAAAGAGAGCAATTGCAATGGTTTCGATGTCCCCAAAAGGAATTAAACAAATGCAAAAGAACGTTGAATCGGCTCGGAGAAAGCAAAGTGGAAAGTCAGAGTGTAAAGCACAACCCGACACGTAGCATTTCCAAAGCCTCATTCAGAGATGCATTGTTCTCAAATGAAAGTAGCGATTCTGCAATCCCTGCGCGTTAAACATTCTCCCATCAGGAATAACTGCAAATAGCCAAGCTTCAATCTAAAACAAGGTGGACAAGAATAAAGGAAACGAACCTTATCACCAGTTTGTTGAACAATATCAAGATGGCTCTCCTTTTCATGCAACAACCAACCTACGATGGGCAAGATATTCAGTATAGTTACTGCTCTTAACACTTTCAATGCGTACCTGATTTTTTCATGCTAACCCTGGAAAAAAACATTTTGTTTATATTTTTTGAACATACTGGAACCTACGCTATACCAAATCTTGCCATGGCATCAGTTGATGCCATCTGCCCGTTGCGTTTGCTCTCCTGACATTAGTTGACGCCAACCCCACTGAATGTGTTAAACCGTGAACAGATGCAAAGCTGAAGGTGGTAGATGGAGCAAATGCTCCTAAAACCATTGTATGCATCGTCTCTCTCCAGGAACAGAACTACCTAATTTTCACTCCGATTAGGCAAGTAAGAACCCAGATCCAAAAACCAGAACATAGAAAACCCGTCGTGTACTGAAAGTTAAAAATAGTGCATAGACAATAGGACAGGAACGGAGACCAAGGTTTTACAAGAGAAGGAGAACATTAATGCCCCTTCAAATAAGCAAAGTCACGTTACAAGCCAAGAATACTAAATCACAGCCTGGAACGTCTAATACATCGTTAAAAAGTCCAGAATCTAACAAAGAAAAATAGATTTTTTTGACATATCTTTATGATTTTCAAGGTGTACATCATACATATCAAAATTTCATGGTTTCGTGGTTTTTGATATTCCCAAATAGAACAAAAAATTTCTTTTGTTAATTTGCTTGCTCTTGTGTTGATTGCTTGCTCTTGTGTTAATTGCTTTTTGATGGGCCAAAATACCCATTTAAGCAAAAGTTTGGGTTGATAAGTGCTATGGGGACCCTGCTTCACCGAAAGCAACAATCAAACGTTGGTTTGGAATTTTAACGCGGTTGTGCACCGATGATGCTGAACGCTCTGGACGTCCAAATGAGACTCTTATTCCAGAAAACATGAAAAAGTGCACAAAATCGTTTCAAAAGACCGTAAAGTGAAGGTGCAGGAGCTGATATCCTGAAAATATCAAAAGGCGGCGTGCTCACCATCTGCATGAACATTTGTTCATGAAAAAGCTGTGTTCAAAGTGGGTGCAGCGTTTGCTCAAAGTGGACCAAAAACGCTGTTTAGAGCTGTTTAAACAGGATTTTTTCCACCGATACATGATATGGGTGAAACATGAATCCATCACTACACTCCGGAATCACATCGACAGTCAGCTGAGTGGAGAACAGCCGGTGAAAATCGTCCGATGCGACCAAGAACGCAAATATCCGCATTTGAAGTTTTGGCGTTACTGTTTTGGAATGCGCACGCAATATTGTTCATCGACTATACTAAGAAGGGGAAAAGCATCAACAGCGAATATTACATAGCGTTGTTGCAGCGATTGAATAACGAAATTGCAAAAAATCTGCCCCATATGAAGAAGAAAACAGAAAGACAATGCACCCTGTCACAAGTCGATATTAACGATGGCCAACTTGCACGAATTGATTCCACACCCACCGTATTCTCCAGATCTGGCGCCCAGCCACTACATCCTGTTCGCAGATCTCAGGATACTCCAGGGAAAGAGATTTGCGTCAATTTGTTTAGCCAAAAAAATGCTTATTTTGAGTGTCAGGCCAAATCGTTCTATAAAAAGGGTACCGAAATGTTAGAGCAGCACTGGAATGATTGTATCACTCTAGAAGGAGACTAAGTTGAAGTAGGATTTTGCAAAAAAAAATCGGTTTTCGTAGTTAGCCTTGGGACTTTTTGACCGATGGTTAAAGATAAAGTGGGCAGAGATAACCCAAAATCTTCCACTCGAATCATTACTGGCATCTACAAGGGAATTAAACCCGGGCAAGTCAAGAACAAGCTAGGGTGTAGCCTAGTCGGTAGCGTTATAGTCTACAATACGAAGGTCGGGAGTTCAATTCCCGGTCGACGTATAATTTCAGCACACTACTTGCGTGGGTATATTTTGACCACTTTAACCTGCGAAAATAATTATTCGTAGATTGAGAGTTTTGCGACTAACAACCCTTTCACAATAACAAATAAAATGTTAAGGAACCTGAAGGTCAGAAGGCCAAGACCCGATTTGAGCTGCAGTGCCATTGAAGAAGAAGAAGTCAATGACAAATTATAAGAGTAGCAGCCAACAAAGCTGCCGCTACATGGTACAAGACATATATCGGGAATAAATATTGAAACCCGTTTCCCAATAGATGGCGCCAACAGTAAATGCTTATCAGCAATGGCGGATTAGAAACTTCACATGATAAACTTAGGGATCTGTCAACAACTCCTTATCATTCGATTTGTGAAGCTTTATCGGCGGTCATAAATTTTTTTATGCGCGAATATGTCGAAGTTTGAGCCAAATAAGCGTCATTTGCGGGAAGTTTTGCTTTTTGCCTTCAATCAAAAAAAATCTGCGGCTGAGCAGCGTCGAATTATCGTTGAAACTTTTGGTGAAGGAGCTATTAGTGAAAGAACGTGTCGCGAATGGTTTCAACGCTATAAAATCGGTGATTTCGGCGTAGAAGAGAAGGAGCGTCCCGAAGCGGTTGACATATTTGAAGACGCAGAAGCGGAGGAATTACTGGACGAACATTCATGCCAAGCGCAACAACTTGCAGATTCATTGGGCGTTACTCAACAAGCCATTTCACATCGTTTCAAAGCCTTGGGAATGATGCAAAAACAAGGATATTGGGTGCCATACGAGCTGAAACCAAGAAACGTCAAACAGCGTTTTTAGTATGCAAACACCTGCTCCTACGGCAAAAAAGAAAGGGTTTTTGCATCGCATCGGCACAGGCGATTAGAAGTGGACCCATTACGATAAACCAAAGCGAAAAATCGTGGGGATACCGCGGCCATGCATCAACATCGACAGCCAAGCCCAACATCCATGGCTCGAAAATCATGCTGTATATTTGGTGGGACCAGCTCGACGTGGTGTATTATGAGCTGCTGCAACCGGGTGAAACCATCACGGGAAATCAATACTAAAAACAAATAATGCGTTAGAGCCGAGCATTGAAGGAGAGACGGCCGCGATACGAGGAGAGACACAAGAAAGTGATTTTTCTGCACGCTCGGCCACATGTTCCTCATATTGTGAAAACCTACCTGGAAATACTGAAATGGAACGTCCTAGCCCACCTGCCGTATTCTCCAGACAGCGCCCCTTCCGACTACCACCTATTCCGATCAATGACGCATGGCCTAGCTGAGCAGCTTTTCCATTCTTACGACGAAGCCAAAAATTGGGTCGATTTGTGGATCGGCTCAAAAGAAGAGCAATTTTTTTGACGTGGAATCCGTATGCTGCCAGAAAGATGGGAAAATTTGTGGCTAGCGATGGGCATTCCTTTCAATAATAAATATTATTTTACGGCAAATCGGCCTACAGCCAGGCCAGAACATGAAGCAGGTATGCTTCTGTTCGAAATAAAGTGCTGCATGCATGATTTTACAAACATTTACATATCTTCGGTCCTGCATCTTGAATCGACCGGCTAAGCGCAAGTAATACACGTCTTTTGCATAAAGATCAAACATCCCTGCAGAAGACCGTAATCTTCCACACCTTTCAGTGCAGCTTTCAAATGTCTAATTTAATTTTTCTTCGTACCCGAAAGCTTTCGGACAACTCTCCTCTTACCAGTGGCGTATCCTGGTTTCAAAAAAAAGGCACGCACTTGCACATTATACTTGGATCATGGGCTTATCACCCGTGATCTTAAGACCTAAATGATACGAGAAACAGATACATCGCCTCGGATACGGACTGATTCTACGGTAACGACTTTTGGCATTCGAAAACGGACTATGATTGGCTTAACAAGTCCTGGCAACAGCTTAAGGCCGATGCTCAGGATCGCGCCTTGTGGAAGAGAGTTGTTTCTGTCCTATGCCCCTATAGGGGGTCTTAACAGGAATTTGATTAATTGACTTGCACATTAACATTTCTTGATATGTTAATGATTTTGATAATGATAATGGTATAATGATTCATGAAATACATTTGCAGTTGAACGCAGAAGAATCCTAAAACATCCACCGGATTGCCCATTGCAATACAGTCGCATTGAGTTTAAATGCATATAGTGCATACCTTGCATGCATGGAGCATTCACCACTGTCTATTATGTAATGGTGCGTACACACTAGGCGAATCGACTACAATCCAGCGAACGCGTACTGTGTGTACGTTAGAACGAGGGCGTACAAACGCTTCCTTTCGTTGTTTTGTAGTCAACATGGATTTGTTAATATAGCTCGGATTTCTTAAAATTAATAGACCCCACCCTGTAGGCCAAATACAAGATTTTTTTTAAAAATGCAATAAAATGAACAAAATTAAATTTTTTCCATGTATTATGGCTTCATTAGTAAGAGCAAATATTCCCATTAATGATTAAACACAACTTTGTTGAAAAGGCTGCCTCAGCTGGCTTCGCAGTAGCGCATTCTGTCACTCAAATTTTCCAAGACCATGTCGATGGTTTCGGGCTGTAGCTCACGGATTGCTTGGATGGTATTGGCCTTAAGTGCTTGAATCGTTTCTGGACTGTTGGCATAACATCGGTCCTTCACGGTTCCCCAGAAAAAAAGTCCAAAGGGGTCAAATCGCAGCTCCGAGGCGACCAATGGACATCGCCAAGACGACTGATAACACGATTTGGGAATTTGGTGCGTAAAAGATCGATTGTGACATGGGCTGTGTGGCATATCGCGCCATCCTGCATGAACCAGAGGTCACCCAAATCCATGTCTTCAATTTCAGTAAAAAAACGGATAACATGGATCTGTAACGTTCACCGTTGACCGAAACGTTGTTCCCAGCCTCATTTTCGAAGAAAAATGGTCCAATGATGCCACCACTCCACAATCCGCACCAAACTGTCACTCTCTGTGGATGCGTTGAGTTCTCGACAATAACGTGCGGGTTTTCCGAGCCCCAGATGTTTGAGATGAAAATGCGCCTCGTCAGAAAAGATGATTTGTTGTTGTGTTTTTGTTGTTTTGTTGTTGTGAACGTTGTTTAAGTCTAAAGCGACTCATTTCGTTCCGCGGAGGTATGATACTAACTTTATGTCAAGATTTCGAGCGGGAAACAGCTTCCAGTGTCAAAATAACCTATGATTTAAAAAGAAACCACTAAATGGCCCACCCGTATAGACAACACGAGTATTTATGGAACCCTATTCATAATGATTATAAAATTAAAATAAAGAAAAATGATGCTAGGGACGAAATTTGTGTTTTACCGCATAAACCCGCGTACATGATAGAATGACAAAGCAAGCAAATTTTTAACTGAACGCCGCACAGATTCGTTTGTGTTCGCCTAGTGTGTACATATCTTTAGACGAGTTAGCTTGCATTATCGTAAAATTTTTGAAACAACAATTTTAAATACATTCATACTTGACCTTTCTATAAAACTTACCTTTGCATTACACATCTGATCCTTCCAAATTTTCGACGACAGCAAAAATTCAATATGCTTCATTCGCCATAATGGTTTAAATAAGATCTGATAATTGTGCATTGACGGCTCCAGCATTGTTGCCAAAGGGCCTCGCACCGTATACTGCAGTGATATAATATCCCAACCAGTATCACCGTCGAACGGATTCAGAAGTCTGACATCCAAGTGATTGAGTATTTCCGGATCATCATATTGAGCATTTGTCGACCGTATTGCAGCATCCATTATAGAAGACAAATCGTAGCAATAAAGCTCCTTTCCAGGTCGGTCCAGCTCGGATCTGCAATTTTTCAATGCAATTTAGTATGTTGCAAAAAAAAATACCGCACGCCAAAGTTAATATTACTTTAAATTTTCCATTAATATTCCAATGAAATCGCCTTGTCCAAGCAGCAAATATCTTCGCATAGCTTGTAAGTGTTCGAGAAGTTTGTGCGGTCCCTTCACAATATCGAGAACTTTTTTCGACGTACTCAAATAGATGTTGTCAATCATGGCATGAAGTTTAGTGTCGGCAACATTTGCAAAAATACTTTCGGCTGCAATTAACGAATTAAAGAAACTAAAATAGTCAATTTTTGAAAAAAACCTTACCGTTCGATTCAAACAATTGTTTTAATTCATCTCTTCCTTTAATCGGCGTCTTATCTTCACATACTTCACGCAAAAAATTTATGCTCTTTCCTGTGACTAGAATTTTATTAGCCATCTCCGTTGATATAAACGATGGCAGCATCGAACTACGTACACGATATTTATCGTGCCATAAACGATCCGGTCCGACCTCGTTCAGACATTCGATGAAAAATTCACCATGCGGATCGATAAGTTCACCCTCTAAAATCCAACGTGCAAGCATTGTTTGAAGCGGTCCACACACGGCACCAAGCAGTTCTCGCACCAAGGATCTTACCAACGGATCACCATTGCTAAGAAACTCATAAACCGTCGAAGCTAAAGCACCGCCTTTACGCTCCTGGCAAGCTTCGGCAATAGTTGCAAGCCATTTTAATCGCTGAAGTGGATCCACAGCCCACACCATTACTTTCATTAGTGAAACTTTTTCCACCGATACACTGGGCCATTCATGATAATCGTGTTTTCTTTGCCTGTTAAGCTATTCAAAGATTATTAAGCAAATAAATACAATTACGTGTGGATCGTGTAACGAACCTGTTCTTGTAACATTGCAACCATTCCGTAATATTTTGTTAATTCGTTCTTGAGAGCCGAAATAAATCCCTGACCCATCAAACCTAATGCACAACGTCCACTTTTAGAATCTGTAAACGATTGGACTTGATCGTGAAAATAACTAAAAGGAAAAAATATGTTTATAAATTTGTTATTTTTTTTTTTTTAATAAAATTAAGACATTTACCCTAATTCTGATAAACGAAGAAGCATTCCAGCTTGAATTTCATTCAGTGATCGGGATTTTGAATCTAATTTAAAACCGCCAGAGATCACATCTTTCTTTAAATATTTTCCCTGAATGCCGGTGAAGGAATAGATCACGTTTTGTACTAATTCATCGGTTAAATCGTTTGAGACGCCCTGCAGTTTCTCTTTGCAATCTCTAGGCGAGCTGTCGCTGCTGTCCGATTGCAGTGGTAATCCAGATTTTCGTATCGGTGCTATTTTTAAGTTATTTTCAGACGATTTGCATGTGAAGATATTTGGCTGAAATTGAAATTCACTTAGTATAGTTTTGAAATATCTCAAACGGAAATTCAACTGAATTTTTAAGAATCGGGTAAACAACTCACCTTCTTTCCGTGATGTGGATACAATTTCTCGATAGTTGCTGGATCATTAGTCCGTCCGGCTGAACCAGTTGTAAACATTCCTGTTCGAAACGAGCTAATGACTGATTCGAATGGAGGACGGTCGATGGTTTTCGTTGCAGCACAACTACTCTCATAGCCGTTGCTGCCGGTCGTCGTACTCATCAGTGAACTGTGTGGATTGGCCATCAAAAGCAGGAAGGTAAGAATGGCGTTCTTCTGGCGCAATTCAATTTGCTAGAGAAACAACAACACACATCAAATTTAATTGAATTTAATCGAGCGTAAAGACTCAATAAGAATCCAATGTTCCGTCCGGACTGTATTGTACTTACGCACGCTTTAAGCTGTTCGTGTAAATTCATAAAGAGTATGACATCATTTTGACTGGGGCTCGGTGCGCAAGCGGATAAATGATTGGAAATTCGCGACACAAGAGTCGTTTCATCGTAAGGTAAAGTGGATCGCAGGGAAGTCGGATTGTTTGATATGTACTGGGTTACGTGTTTAAGAGCGTCCCCTGCAATAAACAAAAAAAAAATCAGTTTAGTTTACAGAAATCATCGACGAGATCCTTACGAAAGGAATGCGTTAAATCATCAAAAAACATACAAAATGACATCTGATCGAGCAAATTATAAATTTAAGGTGCGCGCCGACATAGAATTACGTGAAGAACCCAACTATTGTAAACAAAATGGGACTACAAAATGAGATTTGAAGCGCTGCGTCAAAAACAAAACAAATGATTTTTCCGATTTGATGTTTTCGCGGCCCAGATTGTTTTTTTTTAACGAAAAAAAAGGCGGGCTCGTCCTATTTTTCTACTCACTGTGTTTTGGTCCGGCCAAATTTCGGCAGAGTTGTTCGAGTAAATCGTAAATTTCTTTGCAATTTCGGTACGTAGTCATCTCGCGATCGATTCAGTTAATTTCTAGTGGCAAGTATGCGATTTTTCTCTTATAAGTAAGCGACTAAACTAGAGATTTTTCGATTTAATTCAGAGTAACGAAAACATTCTTTACTTCTGTCTTCCTCCTTCTCTGACACTCCCGTTTGTGTTTCGGTGTTCTTTCACAACAAAAATCCCGTGATTTTAATCTTCTGGCGTTCTTAATCACTGTCTGCTTTAATTAAAAACATTTCAAGAGTTCGAAGGCAACATTAACGGCATTATTGAACTAATAATTGAGTTTTAGAGTGTTGAATTGAACTAGCGGGAAGCTGTTGCGATATTTGAAAATAAAATTTTCTCAGATATGTTTCGCGAGCGCGATATCAAGGTTATGGGATTTATGAGTTGCCCGATGGGAGGAGTTTTTCTGCCAGTTTAGTCGAGGCTCATGAATTGGTCTAGTGGAATCAAAGTGAAGCAAATCGCGAGTTTCATCCGTTATTAAGTTTTTGATCTCATCTCATTCAATTTAGCTATTTTTTTGGACTTTCTTCGCAGATTCTGATGAAGAGTGTTAATATTTTTATCCCTTTTATGTAAGGTCTTCAATTCAGACTATTCAACATCTTAAGTCACCTTGATTATGCTGATGACGTGTGTTTGCTTGCACATACCCGTTCGGACTTATACCATTGACACACAGCACTCCTAATTATAATTTAGCTAATTCGCAATTTAGCTCATCTACATCATTAGTAGAAAGGTGACACACAGCACTTTCCTAATTAAGAAGAGCAAGCGGCCCATCTGTCACATATCAGTCAAACGTCAGAAAACGAAAATGGACAGAAAACTCGAAATAAGTTTTTATTACAATCGATTCATGTCCCAGTATATGGACCTAGAGAATAGAAAAAACTACTGTGTATCGAAATACGTAAACTGTCGATCGCGGATCAATGCGAGCATGACAGTTTTGTTGCAGAATTATGGGAAACTGCCCAAAACAAGAAAATTGCAAAGAAATTTTTCTGGACAAGCATTTCTGACAACGAGATCGATTAACAGAAAGATTTGGAAACTGGTAATTCTTCTGAATACTCTTTATTTATAATTATTATTAAATATTCCAATTCAAGGAACGTTGCAGCAAATTTTGGGAGATAGAAGTCCCTAAATATACAGAGACGCAATTTAAAATCGATTTTCGAACGACGAGAAAATCATTTGAGAAGTTGTGTGGAAAACTCTCAATTTTGGAAAGGCAAGATAGCAATTGGAGGAAAGCTATTCCCTTGGATAAAAGAGTTGCTATAGCTCTGTATTCGCTAGGTTCTTCGAGTGAACACAGAACTATTGTCACCTTGTTTGGAGTCGGACGGACAACTGTTGGTGAAATAATCATTGATTTCAGTTTGTGATAAAATGCAAAGTGAGTACTTGGGATCATACCCACCCACGCCAGAAAAAGTAGTTGAAATCACTACAAGATTCGAGAGTCTAGGTTTTCCCCAATGTTTCGGAGCTATTGGTAATTGCATTATATGGGTTTGAATAGAAATTTGAAACTAGAATTGTCATTACTTTTAGATGGATGTCACATTGAAATAAATCCGCACAAAGATGAAGCTGTGGACTACCACAATTACAAGGGATGGAATTCAGTTATTTTATTCGTATCTGCTGACTACAAGTAACCGTCCATGAATGGAAAGCCGATATATGTATATTCCGATTAAAATATTTTACTTCTATTTAGGTACAGATTTACGTATATAAATATTGGTTCTCCAGGAAGATATAACGATTCTTACATTTTCGAAAATTCCTCGCTAAAGAAAGTGCACGAAAATGATGTTATTTTTTCAAACAACTATAAAATGTTCAATAACATTAAGGTGCCAGTTCTTCTTATTGGTGACTCTGCTTTTCGGTTGTCGAAATATGTAATGAAACCTTTTCCGTACACTGCGAATCAAAGCGAAGCGGAAAAACAATTTAATTACCGTTTGTCTAAATGCAGATGAGTAATCGAAAATGCTTTTGGGCATCTAAAAGCAAGGTTCAGAAAGATCGGAAGAGGCCTAGAAGTTCGCCCATATAATGTTGGAATAATAGTTCGAGCATGTTGCATCCTGCATAACTTTCTTAACGAAGAAAGCGATAGTGTGTATGACTCGTGGATTGCGGACGAAATAGAACGCCAAAACTTGCAACCTCAACCGCAGCACATAACAACAGCTGGAGAAAATGATGCAGATGGAAAGGCTATAAGGAGAGCGCTTACTTCTTTTTTCAGTAAGTATATTTAAAACCGACTTCTCAATAAGCATAAGTATTTACGTCTTGTCTTGTTAACAATAGCTTTTCAAGAGATTTTTACCCACATTACAAAGATTTCGTTTTTGTTATTCTAGGCTGCAATCGCCCTGCAGAACAGGATGACTATCATGAAGAAGCGCGATTAATAGAAGAAAATTTGTAGCGGATATATTATCTGCAAAGATAACTTTCCCGCTCTACGAGCAATTTTGATTTTTCTATTTTCTTCGAAATAAAAGTCATTTGTAGTTTGTTAGTTAGTTCATGTATTATAAAAGAAAAATGAATTCAAGTAAATAAAAAATTTAAATATTAATCTAATACATAATTTTTTGGATGCCACATCCTTCATAAAGTTAATGAATTCAGCCTGCATGAAGAAGCCATCGAAGAGGGTTGCGGGGCGGTTTCAGAGAGTGGTGATGGCGTCGATGCAGGTAATGGTGACGGCGTCGAGTCGCTGTCAGTCGACCACGCAGAAGCATGGAGTGGCGCATGTGACTGCTTGGAAGGAGATGGCGACATGGCGTAGTCGATTTCCTGAAATTAAATATCGATAGTCAGTAATCAGTGAATTACATCTAGCAATAAATTTTTAGTTACATAAACATATGATTCCACCAACAGATCCGAGTTGTTACTTGGGAATTGTCCCAGGATCTCGTGTACTTGATTGTAGTATTTCCAAGTGGAAGGCGACCCACCAGATGGTCCAACCGTTTTTTTTTCACTCCTAAAAATAAATAACAAGCCGCTTTAGAATATTTTTTTGTAAGGTTGAAGATAATGTTTCTGCTTACCTATATTTTTGGGTGAAGTTATTAATTTTAATGTGTATTTCAGCCGGCGTGTGCGAAGTTAATTCTTCCGCCATCGTCGCATACACATGCGAATTCCGCCGACATCCGATTAAATCTTGAATGTAATCCCCCCATAAATCCAGGAGGAACAACTCGTCGTCCTCCGTCCAGTTCACTCGTTTTCGTGTATTTTCCATGATATAATTTTAAAAATTGTGTCAACACGTTACTGACAGTTACATTTGTACTGTCAGAAAATAACTTCTCTTCTTCTTTCTAGCATGAAAACCTTATATGAAATGACCAGCTCTAGTACATTTTTCATCATATTAGCCCTAATTACGTGAGAAATGAGGTGATTTAGCTGAGATGATTTAACTGCTAAATGATCACTTTTTTGGTAATTTAGCTAAATAAGCATACGACACACAGCCGCTTAATGATAATTTAGGCCTCAATTATAATTTAGCTGCGCTGTGTGTCAATGGTATTAGAGTCAAATGTTCGCACGTTGCATTCTAAATGCAAAGAGGCGAGACTGAAAATAAATGTTCGTAAAGCCAAGTACATGCACATGGGTTCGAACCCAAGCACACCGATTGTTCTTAACGGACAGGATGTGGAAGAGTTGCAAGATTTTTGCTATCTCGGAAGCATTTTCAGCGTGGACGGCGGAGCCGAAAAGGATGTTGAGGCTCGGCTAAATAAAGCTCGTCAGGCCTTCGGTATCCTTTCCCCTTTCTGGAGGTTAAGGGGAGATATATGTACACCTAGACGTTTGAAAAAACCGATTTTTTTAAGGTCTTAAGAACACCTGGTGAAAACGGCAAGGTAATATCTTGATAAATAAGCGAGTTACAGCCGAAAACGTAAACGGATCGGCGCTGACCCGACAGTCAGGTAGCGGCAAAGCGACCCTTCGGACAAAGCGTGTAAACTTGCTTCGTCATTCTATTGTAGTGTGTTTTTAGGGTATGCTCGGGGTATGCAGGTATAACGAAAATTCAAGATGGCCCTGATTCATTGCCAGAAATAGGCACGTTTTGTCAGTATCTTGCCGTTTGTGTGACTGTGCGCTACACAAAATTTTCATTTGCGAATAGATATTGAAAAAAAAATGGATACCAGAAACAAAAGTTTTAGAGAATCTGTGGAGAGTTGGTTGAATTTTAACAAATCAACCAATTAATTCCATTTAAAAATATACTTTACACTTACAAATATACTTTACACTTACACTGACAGAAATATACTTTATATATTTTAAATAAGATCAAGTGAACCGAAAAATGGAAAATATAGAATTAATTGTTTTTTATATAGTCAGTTGGAAAATATCATTCACACAGGGTGAATATAATTTGTAAAGAATAAAAAGATTATTATAATTAAATATTATCAAGTTTAATATAAATAAATATAAGCTAGTAATTTTAATGTGGTGTATTTATATAACGATATTAATAATATTATAAAATCTGCACTACAAATGGTGACCCCGACGTGATGAACGTCATTAAAGAAGAAATTTTTCGACAACGAAATTTCAATATCCGACTGCGAAGAAAATTTTATTAATTGCATCGAAATTTCAAGACATTTTTCTGTGAATACCGAAGGAATTTTACGATCGTCTTTAAGAATTTTATAAAGAAATCGAATTCAACAAAATGTAACAGCATCAATAGTAATGATTAAACTACAACAAAAATTGCAAGAGGATTTCCGCAGCAACAACAGCATCAATAGAAATAATTAAACTAACAATAGAAATTTCAAGAGGATTTCCGGTATTTAATTAATCGTTAAATTTAAATTTAATTAATATTATTGCATATTTGATCATTGTATTTGAAAATAAGTGTAAAATTATTTCTACATTTTTCAATTTACATTATTCAATTTCGCGTACAAAAATTTCTTTTTTTTTTTTATTTCAATTTCTTAACATAACAAATCACAATATGTCTGTTGATACATCGTCAGATTCTTCTGGTGAAGTTACTCGAACTTCATTAGGTAATTTGCAATTAGCCGCAGTTGCAATTCAGAAACTTCCTTTCTGGATTTCCAACCCCGCTGCATGGTTTCGCATCATGGATGCACAATTTTCCGCAGCTAATATCACAACTGAACTTACTAAGTTCAATCATCCTTAAAAGCTCTCTAATGTGCAAGACATCAGAAGGATGGACTCGCGAACTACCGTTCATTCTTCTCGGACTTCGCTCAATCGTTAGACAAGATGTTGATGCCACTCCAGCTGAATTAGTTTATGGCCAAAATTTACGTTTGCCGTACGAACTTTTACACACTGATTCTAGCACGTCACAGGTAATATCTCCTAGCGACTATGTCCAGAGGCTTCGACAGCTGATGCGTTCAGTGAAACCAAAATTACCTACCGCTCACACTCCCACTAACACTTTCGTTTTTAATTCACTTAAAAATTGTGAACACGTGTTTGTTCGTCAGGATCAAGTGAGGAAATCGCTTCAACCACCTTATGAGGGACCTTTCAGAGTTTTAAAACGACACGAAAAATTCTTTACACTTTCCTTTAATGGTAAAGAAAAGAATGTCTCAATTGATCGGCTTAAACCTTCATTCAATTCTTCTCAACATCAGGCATCAATTAAAAAACGCGTGACTTTTGCATCCCAACCATCCATTATGCGAACCAGATCGCAAACGGGTTCGTTTAATATTAACGAGAAGGACCGTTAGCCCTCCTCTAGGAAGGGGGTGTGTGGAGAGTTGGTTGAATTTTAACAAATCAACCAATTAATTCCATTTACAAATATACTTTACACTTACAAATATACTTTACACTTACACTGACAGAAATATACTTTATATATTTTAAATAAAATCAAGTAACCCGAAAAATGAAAAATATAGAATTAATTGTTTTTTATATAGTCAGTTGGAAAATATCATTCACACAGGGTGAATATAATTTGTAAAGAATAAAAAGATTATTATAATTAAATATTATCAAGTTTAATATAAATAAATATAAGTTAGTAATTTTAATGTGGTGTATTTATATAACGATATTAATAATATTATAAAATCTGCACTACAAATCTCATCGATCTGGATCTTTCCGCAAAGATCGCAGCAACAAAAAAGTACCGCCAAAAAATCGATACTCTGCCGAAAAACTTTCCGACGCGAATATTAGTTCCAGTGCCAAACAACTGAAGATGGGTCGTCAGACATCCGCACCAGAAGATCCAAACAACGGATATCGCATTCTTAATTTTCTTACGGTGTTTTCTGCATTATCGGAGTGTGTGAAATGCAAAATATGTGATAGTGATATTCAATTCTCTATAGAAAGCACTCGAGGACTTGGTTTTAAAATTGTAGTGTCGTGTTCATCGTGCAATCCGACTTTCATTCCTTCGTGTCCATACATCAACACGGCTTACGAGATAAATACACGATTTTTTTTTGTCATGCGTTTATTAGGAATTGGTTTTGTGGACTCATGGATTTACCGCCTCCGCTTCGCCAAACGACGTATGATATGATAATCGATAACATTCATACTGCTGCTTCAACTATTGCTGAATTGGTGCTGAAACAAGCTGTGAAAGAAGAACAAGAGGAAATAACAAAAGAAAATCCGGGAGCTGATATCACAAAACTGATCGTTTCAGGGGATGGGACGTGGCGAAAACGTGGTTTTAACTCATTATATGGAGCTGCTGTTCTCATTGGTCAGTTTACAGGAAAAGTCGTTGATTTTCTTGTAAAATCTTCTAATTGTGCCCAATGTAACTATTGGAATAATCACAAAAATAAAGAGCAATATGAGGAATGGAAAACTCGTCACGAAACAAATTGTCAGGCCAATCATGAAGGATCGTCAGGCAAAATGGAAGTAGACTCCATGATTGAATTGTTTTCAAGATCTGTCGAAAAGCATGGAATTATGTACACCAATTACGTGGAGGATGGTGATTCTAAGACATACACGGGAATAATAAATGCAAAACCGTATGGTGATGAAATTGAAATCATAAAAAAAGAATGCGTGGGACACGTCCAAAAGCGAATGGGAACCCGTCTTCGCGGATGCAAGAAAAATCACCCTGGAATCAGCGGCAAAGCTTATAGATAAACTGAGTATTTACTATGGTTTAGCTATCCGCAGAAACTGTGATTCCAAGGATGAGATGAAAAAAGCGATATGGGCAACATTCTACCATTATAGCTCAACAGACAGCAATCCTCAACATCATTTCTGTCCCGAAGGTTCCGAATCGTGGTGCAAGTGGCAACAAGCGAAAGCAAAAAAAAAACAATTGAAAACTTTCTGTCACAATTATGCTGCATTGCAGCAAATAGTATTACTTACTTACTTACTTACGATGGCGCTACAGCCCAAATCGGACTTTGGCCTCCTGAATGCTTTGCCTCCATCCATCTCGGTTCAGTGACCGCGTCCTCCAGTTTGAAAATCTTAGCAGTGATTTGCTGTCTGCGTCAATCGAATCCTCCCAGCGCTTTCGTGGTTTTCCGACCGGTCTTTGTCCGTTGACTTTCCCTTTTAGTGTGCGTTTGGGAATTCTTCCGTCATCCATCCGCTCCACATGACCAGCCCATTGTAATTTTTTAAATTTTATGAGGGTTGACACTTCTGGATTGTCGAAGATGGCATACAATTCTCTATTGTATCGTATTCTCCAGATCGAGTCTTCCCTCACAGGTCCGAGGATTCTTCTGAGGACCTTCCTTTCAAAGGCGTTAAGTCGTTTTTCGGACGCCTGAGTTAATGTCCACGTTTCGCTGCCATAGCATAGCACAGGTCTTATGATTGTTTTGTATAGCTTAAGTTTTGTTTTCCTGTGCACGTTCTTGTTTTTGATTATTGGAAGTACCGAATAATAAGTCTTGTTTGCCATCATTATCCTTCTTTTAATTTCGATGGGTTCGCTTCCATCCTTCGATAGATTTGCCCCTAGATATATGAAGTTGTCTACGTTTTCTAGGTTATAGTCTCCTACTGTAATATTTTGTCTGATTGGCGTCTTTTTCCTAGTTTGCGTCATAATTTTTGTTTTGTTTTCATTAATGCGTAGTCCAACTTCCCTTGCTACCGAGTCAAGGTTTACAAATACTTCCTTAGCACTCCCCAGAGATCTTGCAAGGATATCTATGTCGTCGGCATATGCTACGAGTTGTGTGGATTTGAAGCATAGTGTTCCCTTGGTGGCAACGGGAAGTTTCCGAACAACATATTCGAGTGTTAAGTTGAAAAGCATTGGTGCGAGGCCGTCACCTTGTTTAAGGCCGTTGTCTGTTTTAAAACTGGAAGTCAGATCGTTTTCTACTCTGACTTGTGACAAAGACTCAGTCATTGTCATTCTTGTCAGTCGAACCAGTTTCGGTGGGACTCCAAACTCCAACATGATTTTATACAGTACGCGCCTGTCGATACTGTCGTATGCTTGTTTGAAGTCAACAAATATCTGGTGCACATCAATATTATATTCCCAGCACTTTTCCAGCACCTGTTTAACTGAGAATATCTGGTCCGTGGTTGAGCGTCCAGCTCTAAATCCGCCTTGGTATTCACCAATTACTTTATCAGCATAGGGCTTAATTCTCTTTTCTAGAATTTTCGTCAAAATCTTATAAGACGTACACAACAGAGATATTCCTCGGTAGTTTTCGCAGCAGAGTTTGTCACCTTTTTTATAAATTGGACATATGATGCTCTTGCGCCAATCTTCAGGAAGTATTTCCTGCGTCCATATGTCCGCGACTAATCTATGTAGGAGATGCGCTATGCAGGTGTCGCCGGCTTTCAGAAGTTCAGCTGGGATTTGATCAGTGCCCGGCGCTTTGTTGTTTGGGTGGTTCCTTAGGGCTGTTTTTACTTCTTCGAGTGTGGGAGGACTCAAAGCGGATCCTTCATCAGCTGTTACATCAGTTATACCTGCTATTGTATCTGCTGCTGCTGTTCGTGTAGGTGATGGGCTCGGGTTAAGAAGGTGTTCAAAATATTGTGCCCATCTTAGTTTTATATCTTCCGCGTTACTTATAATGTTCCCTTCCGCATCCTTGCATAGGGTCGTTTTCGGTTTGTAACCTTCTTTCATCCTTTTGACAAGGGAATACGCGGCTCTTGTGTTGTGTAATTTAAATTGTTCGTCCATGTTTTTAATTTCGTCATTATTGTACTTCCGTTTTTTTTGTCTGCATATTTTGTTTGCAAATCGTCTAAGATCCTTGTACTTGTCTTGTTTGGCTCGTGTCGGCCGTTCCGTTAATATTTTGTAAGCTTCATTTTTTCGTTCTAAGGTATCTTGGCATTCTTTGTCGAACCAATCATTTCTTTTGCGCCGGGGTTGTTGTCCTATCACCTCCTCTGCGACAGATGTAATGCCATCTTTGATTTTTTGCCACATTTCTTCTATTGGCATGCTGACAGTGGTATTCAGCATTGTCGTGAAGTGCCTCTCCAAGGCTAACGCATATTTCGCAACTATTTTCTCGTTTTTGAATTTCCCTATGTCGAATTTAGGAACCGGTTGTATTTTTGAGTGTCCTCGGTTTGCGATTCGACATCGAAACTTGGTCTTTACCAAATAGTGGTCTGTGTCGCAATTAGCCCCTCGACATGTACGCACGTCGAGAATGCAGGAGGCCGTCCTTTTCTCTATTAGAACATGGTCTATTTGATTGAATGTTCTTCCGTCGGGTGAAGCCCACGTTCTCTTATGAATGTCACGATGCGGGAAGCATGTCGAGCTTACAATAAGGTTTTTGCTGCTGGCGAAATCAGTCAGCCTCTGGCCGTTGTCGTTACTAATATCATGGAGACTATGCCTTCCAATTGTCCCTATGTATGCTTCTTCTTTGCCCACTTTCGCGTTAAAGTCACCTAATACTATTTTAATATCATTCGACGGAAGGGAGTCGAATGTTGATTCTAAGGTGCTGTAGAAATCGTCTTTAACTTCGTCGTCTTTGTCTTCCGTTGGGGCGTGGACATTAATAAGCCAAACATTAAAAAAACTTGTTTTGATGCGGATTGCACACAATCGTTCATTGACGGATTTGAAGTTGGTAACTTGGTGTTTAAACTTCTTGTCGACGATAAACGCAACTCCAAATTCCCGGCTTCCCGATGATTTCCCACTTTTGAAAATTGTGTGCGATCTTAAGTCATTAATCTCGTTACCTAATAATTTAGTTTCTTGGAGTGCAATTATGTTTATATTGTATTTGACTGCCTGTTCCAGAAGCTCTCTCACTGCTCCTGCTCTGTACAGGGATCGCACGTTCCAAGATCCGAAGGAATAGTCCATTTTTCGTTTGCGTGGTCGTTGCCGTTGAATCAATCCAGTCCGAGGCGTTGCTTCAGGTTTCGAAACGGGTGTGTTTTTTCCGAGGATGAGTTGTTAACACATCGCCCAACCCCCAACTTGGAGGGCCATATTATTATAGTGCTAGAATTTTTCTGTTTCATTAGCACTCGCGCCCATCAGTTCAGCAAGTCAAGTCCGGATGGACAAGACCAGGATCCGGTGGCTACCACGAGGAGGTATGATGAGCACAATTGATGTGTATATGACAGTTACAACACAAATAGTATTAGATGCCATCAAACCAGTTTACGAAGACCTCAGCAATGTCAAATTGTTAGAACGCTGTGTTGGCGGATATACGCAAAACTGTAATGAGAGCTTCAATCAATCAATTTGGAAGATAGCTCCAAAAACAATGAACAGCGAGTCCAAAATTGTTAACATTGCTGTTTTTCTGGCAGCATGCACGTTCAATAATGGTGTCACCTTACTACTCGAAATTATGAACGTGTTGGGAATATCGGTTGGGTCAGGAGCGCACTTATTCGCTACGCAAGAAGATGAAACTCGCATAGCGAAAGCCGAGCTGCAAGCACCGGAACAGACAAAAGAAAGTCGAATACGGCGCCGACAACAAAATTTAGAAGCCATGAGCATTCCGTCGACCGTAGACGACCTACACTATGGGCCTGGTATCGTCGATTCCATGTAAGTTGACCAGTTTTATCATTTATTCATTCCTAAATTTTCAAACGCGTTTTTCTCGAAACCACGTTTTTCAACTCGGTACCCAAAATTTCTCCAAAACCAATGAACCGATTGCCTTGAAACTGGTTGTGCTTTATTCTATACACTATTTTCTAGTAGATGTCATAGGATTTTTTTTTCCTTCCTTAGTTTTTTTTTATAAACAAAATAATTATTCATTTTTGGCCCAAAAATCATTGCTTATGTTCAAACGTTCGCCATTTTGTCATAAATCGATATTTTCAAAATCGGCTATGACAACTACTAAATTATAATATCTATTTTAATAATCTTTCTGGTTTTTTGCTTTCAGATGATTTTTCAAGAAACGCCAGTGGGTACCGTGTATGAAGATTTTTTGACGGCGCTTCAAGGAACATGCGATATCTCGAAATATTTTCAATATTTTTTAATAAACAAAAATTTAACATATTTTTAAATGTGTATACTTTCATTTAGTTCAAACTCCGATCCGAAATTTAATATAGTTTTCCTACAAAAAAATCTCAAAAATGACCTTTTTTTGCCTTCTAGGTGTATATCTCCCCTTAAGAGAGATCTCCCCTTCGTGCGAGTTTTTGACACGGGCCTTGTGAAAGAGAGTTGTTTCTGTCCTATGCCCCTATAGGGGGTCTTAACAGGAATTTGATATGAACAGCAATGTGTAAAACTTTTAATTTTCGTTTTGTTACCTTTCTATTTGGACTAAAATTAGTAGTAACTGCATCAGATGTTGTCTTAAGAACATCCTTCAAAAAATCGAGCATTGGTAAAGTGCGGTCCTTAAGATCGGTCTTAAATTCAGATTCCAATGGGCCATCCCGACACTCAAAAATACATTTATTATTTAATGAAAGTAGTGATAAATTTTTTCCTTCCTTTATTAACGACTGTAACGGATTGCAGCAGGAATTTTCTGCAATCAGTAGAAGTTGATGGCAACAAAATATTGGTCAAAAATCTGACCTTTTCCCGCTGCAATGTTTCTGGATCTATCATCGAGTAATTGATTAGAAGTGTTGTTGCTTGGCTGCAATTCCACTAAGAAACTGGAGGCAATATTTTCCTCTACGTTCTGACCATCATTGAAGTTTTCAAAATCCGACTTTATATGAGCTACCAACGGATCGTCTTAAAATTTAAAGATATTTTTAATATTTATTAACATTGATGCTGAACTTTTTCTTACTTTGGGAGCGTCTACATTTTCATAATCCATCGACTTTTCTATCGAATGAACAGAAGTAGACGGTAATAACACTTCTAAGACATTAGGAGCCATATTTTTCTTTAGATTCTCATCATCTCTGAATTCCAGTTTTATTTGAGGCAGAGCACAAGTGGTGAACCTTGGTCGTATACGTAAATTTCCTCTATAAGTTCCTTGCATAAAATCTTCCGGTTTAAAGTGCCTAGAACATATCCTGTCTCTATTAATGAAATTAAATGTCGATTTTCCGATCGAATCAAGCCAAGCTTTGCGGCGGGTTTCATCTTTTGGAAGCCTGTATGAAAATAGTGGAATGTTATCTTCTTCAATGGCGCTACAGCCCAAATCGGGCCTTGGCCTCCTGACTTTCAGGCTTCTTAACATTTTCATTATTTATTGCAGAAGGGTTGTTAGTCCTTCGCATTACCCTCTATCTACGAATTTTTCATTTTCGTAGATTGAGGTAACCAAGGTATACCCAAGCAAGAAGTGTGCTGGAATTATGCATCGACCGGGATTTAAACTCACGACCTTCGCATTGCAGACCAACACGCTATCCACTAGGATACACCCTAGTTAGTGGAATGTTATAGTATTAGCTAATCTATTGTGAGAACCTACAAGGTTTTTCAACTGAACACTATTGGAAGATACACGGAATATTATACATTGACTTAAATTAATCTCATTTGTAAACTAACGCGAATAAAATTTCGGCTCCACTTGGATTATGAAATTAAAAACACGCTAAATTATTTTACGCGAAACAAGCTGGTCAATACGTGATAGCCACTAATAAACTAAAAAAAAAATATTTTGGCTACGCCACTGTATGTATACAGTATCCTTCTGTCAAAATTGTAAACACGTGCTTTTTTTTAGTTTGGATTTAAAGCATCATTTTCAATAATTGCTTCACTTCATCACATAAACTACACTTAATACAGTCTAACCAAATTGTATGTCATACGTATGTATGTTGAATTGTAGGCATCGTGTGTGTCATAAAAACTCTATTACCAGGTGTCTTGTTCTTTCTTCTCCATAGAGTAACTCTAGGCATAAGTGTGAAAATGTGTTAACGACTCACTGACATGCACTGAACACGGAAATGCGTAAGGAAATACAGTAAAAATGTCTCTTTTTGTCACATTCTGATTTGCGTTGAACTTATTTTTGGTCTTTTTATATCATAAGCAAAACAGTTACACATTATCGTTAATTTTACGAGTATGAATTGACGTTAAGTTAACGCACAAAATTAACGTTATAAAATTATCGAAAGTTATTTGAACGTATAAAATTGACGTTATTAAAAAATTAATTGCATGTTAACGGTATGTTGTTAACGAACAATTTTATCGTGATTTAATCTTGGTATTAACGTTAAATTCTGTGCTGTGTTTTCAAAATAATATATAAGTTTATTCCAAAAATAAAAAATAAATTCATAACAACAACAATAACAATAATATAAAAAATATGTAAAATTCCAACGAAAAAATAAAAGAAATAATAAGAAAAGAAAATAATGAAAATTCAAAACAATAATATATAATATAAGTTATTAAAAAATTAAATAATGAAATAAATAAAAATAATGATAATAATTCATATAATTTCTGTAGATAGTATAATGTAATGTTGTGGTTGATTGATGAAGCAGGTTCTGATAAAAATATGTTATGTGTAATGCTTCTCAGACAATCGTCGATTGCAAATTTTAATACATTATTTCGAAATTCATATTATGTAATAAAAATTTATTTGCATATTAGTCGTTAGTCAATAGTCATGGTGGATAGTGTCAAGAATGTGTCATCTTAATGTTTTTCGAAATATTGCAATATTATTGCTTTTGCGGATGTTGAAAACTTTAATAGCCTGGTTGATTGGGTCGTTTTGAACACGATTCGTTCAAGCAGCTTGTGTTCTTATTTGCTCAACATTTCTTATTCCACAATTATTCACTTCGTTTAAAAAAAAAAATAATAATAATAATAAAATAATAGCGACATCTCGCGGTTCAATATAAAATTAAAAATTAAGTATTTTTGCTGACTGTCATCATTTCGCGCGAACGAAACGAATGAAAAAACCGTTGAGTGAATTTAAATCGTCGCGGAAGAAAAAATCGAGGCTTTTTGATTTGTCGGGAAAAAGGAAAGGAGGTGAGAAAAAGAGGAAAAGATTTTTGGCCGAGTAGCGGAAGTAGAAAAAGTTGGACTTTGAGTTAGTTTTTGCGGACATTAACAGTAAAGTTGGGCAGTGAATCGGTCCCGGTAATTGATATACAAAGATTAAACTTGAAATTAAAAATTATTTAAGTGAAGTGCAAATCATCGAAACCTCACTCTTAAACAGCGCAGCGCCGAACGGAGCCGACCTTCGAGGGAGAAAGAAAGAGGACAAAATCAGCAAGGTATCCAACGAAATCTAGCTATATTATATTAGGATTTCTCAAAAATATAAAATAAGTAACTCATAAATTTTAACTCTGATATTAACTATTTTTTTGTGTAAAGAATTTGGTAAGGTATACAGAGGCGGATAAAATACCAGAATAACAAAGAAATGAAACACTCATTGTGGCCTCGGCGCACATTATGTCTGGGATGCTTCTCGTCATCCATCTTCGGCCCTCTGCTCGCGTCATACCGCCCTGGGGCCCTGTTTAGCCCAGGTGGCCATATACGGGGTCCGGGCCAAAATGATCGGCGACAAATTGGAACACACACCGGAATAGCGACAGCATCCTCTAGGATGAAGGACTCCCAGGTCGAATTCCCCACACCCACGATCCTGAGCAGCCGGCAGGAAGTGCTGTCCCGACCTGGGGGACCTCATTAATTTTTTGTATACGTAATGGACCTCGAAGGCTCATTTCGTATCAAGGTGTTTGGCTCCATATTAGCAATCCATAACTTATATTAGATATTATGTATGCGTTATATATAATTTCTTTCATTTTCACGTGTAGGTATCGAAGTGCTCGTAAGATGCCAATAATTGGAGTATTTTTTTTCCTTATTGCGGCTATATGACTGGTCCATGTTAGTTTTTCATCAATAATTAGACTCTAGGTTTGTGGCACTTTATTTAATGACTGGTTATTGATTTTCAGTGATAGATTGATGTTCTCTTTGTTCTTTTGTCTATTAGCATGTAATTCGTCTTTGAAGCATTTATTGTTAATCTGTTTCCTAAATCATCACTTCGAAGTCTCTTTTCAGCCACTTTACTTCGCTGAAGATGTCATAATCTCATCAGCATTTTCGTTGACGTTTTGTTCTAGAAAAGTTGAGAATCATCAATTCAAATAATATTTCGTTATTTCCTCTAATTCTTTGCCGCTGTAACTACAATTTACACCACTGCGATGTTTTATTTCCGCATCCTAGTCGCATTTCGCCTTGCTCTTTCTTCGCTGCTAGTTTTCGCTTCATTATCTCTCTCACACACGCACAGAAACTTCTGCGATGAAGAAGCTCGCATCCGCGCCGGTAACAATATTTTGCCTGCCACGTTTTGTCGGCGGCGCGTTTAATCAATTTATTTCCGTGTATCGGTTTTTTGCATTAACTTTTTATCGAACTCGAGTGAGATTTGTAATTGATATCGCCTGTTTCCATGTTTTTCCGCTCGTAAGATAAGAGAATTTGACTCGGTGGCGTTGGTATTATGTAACCATTTGTCGCTCGACCGAAATTTGGAAGCAGAAAAAAAAGACGCCGGCCATTCCCGTCACGACGAGAAAAAAAAAGCCGCTCCCGTTTAGAACGAAATTTACGCTGGACACAATCTCAAAATGGACACGTCCGTCTCGAAATCGAAGTTCCGCTTGAATTTGGAAAAGCAGGAGCACTTGGTGAAGTTGGGCGTGCTGCTGATTGCAGCGATTTTATGTGAGTATCGCACCGGATTTCACGCAAGCCAATGGCGCTAATCTGTCTTTCCCGTAGCATTTGCCACACGCCTGTTTTCCGTGCTTCGTTTCGAGAGCGTTATTCATGAATTCGATCCGTATTTTAACTATCGGACGACGCGATTCCTTACGGAGCAGGGTTTCTACAATTTTCATAATTGGTTCGATGACAGGGCGTGGTATCCGCTGGGTCGGATAATCGGAGGCACGATTTATCCCGGCCTTATGGTGACGTCCGCCGTTCTCTACCGTATCATGTGGCTGCTGAATATCACGATCGATATCCGAAATGTTTGTGTGTTCCTCGCGCCGTTTTTTTCGTCGCTCACCACAATCGTCACTTATCTGCTTACGAAGGAGATACACGTAAGTGATCGAGATTTTAATGTTTTCTCGGCAGAGTTAGATGATGGTTTAGTTTTGTTTATTTACAGAGCACCGGTGCCGGTTTAGTAGCGGCTGCTATGATCGCAATTGTGCCCGGTTATATTTCCCGGTCGGTAGCCGGCTCCTATGACAACGAGGGTATTGCAATCTTTTGCATGCTGCTCACCTACTACCTGTGGATAAAGGCTGTGAAGAGCGGTGGCATTTTCTGGGCCACGATGGCTGCTTTGGCGTACTTTTATATGGTAAGTGACGTTTCAGTTCTTTTTAAAAGCTATGATTTATATCTACACAGGTGATTTTTTTATGATTTTTAAATCCGTTATTCCTCGTGCTACAGCTTTATTGATTTCAACTTTTGTCTGTATCTTCAAATTAATTCTCGTCCTTGGTCGCAGCAAACATTAACTCGTGGTCGATGCATGACGTTCAAGGATCTTTCTTGGATTTTTAGCTTGCCAAATGCGACAATTCTGCTTGTTGACATTTTTTTTTATTTTAAGGAACCGAACACAACTTAGGGGGTCACGCTATGATGCTATGCACAGCTGTGTCGGTATAGGAATTGGAGAAAAAAAACTCAAGTTAGATTAGTTTAATTTAGATGGAGAAAGACGAAAGTGGCGGTGTACATTGCTTTTGAAGCACTGGATGTTGAACTCGTTGGGAAACACGTTGGTTGGTAATGTGTTCCAAAGTCTTGATGTTCGAAAAATGAATGATTGCCTATATTTCACTGTACGAGAAGGCAAGGGTTTAACGGTGTACTCGTGTGAGCGTTCAGCTTGACGAGTATCTCGGGGAAAATTATAGAGTGGAGGGATGAGTGTGCTAAGTTCCGCACTGCATTTATCATGGAAGTAGCGATAGTAAATGCTGAGTACTCCAACATTTCTGCGATGCTCGAGAGAATCGATAGAAGACGCGCATGTTTTTGAATACGGTCGAGAAGATAATTTCCTTTGAAAAATCAACATTCACTTGTTGCTCTAAGATCCAATGTGTGAACGTTTGGCGCTGCGCATGGTCTGCTGGCTTCAACTGTTGTATCAACTGAACATTGTAAGCATGCAAATGCAGATCTTTAATTAAAATTCGCTGTGAACTTCGAAGAAAGATTGTAGCTGCTTGCTCCTACTCTTTACTGAGGTGTGGAATGAAGGAAGATATGCAACTGAATGGAAGGAAGGCGTCAATGCGAAAATTTCGAAGAACGGCGACCTTCGGGATTGTGGCAATTGACATGGTAATGTCAACTTACTACCGTATCGAAAATCATGGCTAAAGTAACTCTCAATAGAATTAGTGATGTCGTCGAGAGCACTCTCGAAGTTTATCAGGCTGGATTTCGTAAAGGGTCGTCTTGTACCGACCACACAAATACCCTACGGATAATATTGGAGCATCCCGCTGAAATGGGTTCGCCACTACATCTCATGTTTGTGGACTTCGAGAAGGCTTTCGACAGCGTTAAGCGAGATACATATAAAATGCTTTGCATAGGAGAGGTATTCCAGATAAGGTCATAGCTATGATTAAATAATCCTACGACAATGCAAGGTGTCGCTAGTTACATAGAGGAGAGCTATCCGAGAGCTTTCCTGTGCGAGACAAGGCTGCATATTATCACCAGCCCTGTTTCTGGTGGTAATAAATTACATCTTGAAAGCTGAACTGGAAGGTGGGGAAGATAAAGGTCTTCAATGGAGACGATTTAACATCTTAAGTCACCTTGATTATGCTGATGACGTTTGTTTGCTTACACATAACCTTTCGGACTTAGAGTCAAATATTCGTTCGTTGCATTCTAAATGCAAATGGGACTGAAAATAAATGTGCATAAAATTAAGTCCATGCATATGAATCCGTAGTGGGCAGCGTGCATGCTTCACAGTCAATAGGTCGTGGGTTCGATTCCCACTCCAGGCAGTAGGATTTCTTAAGCATGAATTTTTTACCTGCTACTGGCAATGAAAAATTATTCGAAACAAAATGGGCAAACTATGTAAAAGTGAAACAGTTCCACTTCTATAAGTCTGTATACTCAGTAGATGGTTTCTGTTCTGTTTTGTTGGGGTGGATTGATAACCACATTACTTTCTTAGAAAAGATAGTATCCTTCTTTTTTATAAATTAAATATTTATGTGGAGGGTGGTGAAAGATGTGACAATATTATTATAATCTTATTATAATCTTATTATAATCTTATTATTTATTGATTTTCTGTTTGGAATACCGATTATGAATTCCTGGACGAAACTGGCTCAAAATAGAATTTAATGTGAATTTAATTTGAGAAATTTCGAGAGTTTTGTATTTGATGTGATAAATGGGTAATCAAAACTCTCTTCTGCCAATAAAATATAAAAAGCCTGGGTGTAGACCAATGGGTAGCGTGTTGGTCTACAATGCGAAGGTCATGAATTCAAATTCTGGTCTAATTCTACCTCACTGCCTACGTGGGTCACCTCAATCTGCGAACATGAAAACTCGTAAATAGAGGTCTGTGCGAGGGACTAACAATACTTCGCCCGAGTATTGCCATTAAAGAAGAAGAATAAAAAGGATATTAAAATTCTTTGACTTTGAATTAATCACAAAAGCTTCTTTAACATAACGCTATTTATGGAAAGGATGTAACATTGTGCACAATAATAACACACTAATTTCTTTTAATTTTCTTTAATAACGTGACTGATTTAGAAATCTTTCTACGGCAATTTATTTTGATTAAATTTCTCCATAACTTTCAATCTTGCACACACTGCATCAATGTAAATAAAGAATAAGCAAATTTGACCACCTAAAATTACATTAAATTTAACGGCATATAATTAATTAAAATTCAATATTCGTACTGAAACGAAAGTATCAAGCGAAACAGAAACAATCTTTCCTGCCATAATTATATCTTCTCTTTGTGATCTTTGCATGAAAATGATCAAAGTTTTTTTGAATTTTGGACTCTGATCGATCCAGTTGCAAGAGTATAAGTGCTTTGTCAGTTCAGCACTTTCCGTTGTCAAGCGATTTCCAAAATAACAACATAGCAGAATTTGCAATATTATAGCTGCGAAGAAAAAACCAAAATAGATGTATTCGATAAATCCTTCGGCAAACAGATTTATATAAATCGCTATTGAACACAGAACTAGAGAATTAGCGGAAAATGTAATCAACATGTTAATCGATATTACGTTCTGAATGCTTATAAGAATTCTGAAAAATATTAAAGAAATTATTAATAATTTCGGTTAAGGCCGATTCATTTTGAGTCAGCGATAAGAGATGAATAATATTACAAATCACACTATGTAACGCAAGCTGACAAAAGGGACCGTATCTTGCCAGGGGTTAAAATTGAATATTTTTATGTCATTGGATAAAGGATAAAATTCTGAAGAAAACATCGCAAGAATTGGTCAAAAATCGCAAAAATGAACGAAATTATTGCGTTTCGATTTTTGAAAATACATAATCCAGGTTAAAGTTTGACTATGTAAAAAGTTTTGACAAGTTTTTTGGCATTACGACTGCTTAAGAGCCCAGTTGCACTCTACGCCTTTGCTTAGGAATTTCACGCTCTCCCCTTACTTCTGCTGCATTTCGTATACACGAAGGGCAGCCATCTTCAATTTTCAACCCCCATCCAACATTTTGATTGTTAAAGTACGTAAATTTCACTCAAATTTCCTGATTTCATTTAAGGCGGTGTTACTGCATATGTTTGATCATCGCTCATGCAATATTGCCCCAGCTCCACCAAGTGCGCCCCATCCATAGTTTGCAAATATCTATCGACCACATATTTTTTCTAGAAGTAGTTTTTTGTGAATGGAAGTTCACTCAAATACATTGGTTTTGTAATTGGTATTATTACAGTGAATTTTTGACCCGCTTCTAAAATGTGTACACCCCTTCCATGCAAACTCTGAAGCCACCCACCAACTTTTTTAATTTTTTTCAAGCTGAGAATTAAATATAATTGACGGGCTGAGAACCAGAGGGGTACAAGTGCAAATGCCATTATAACAAACGTCAATTATAACAAACCATTTATAAAAAAAACTGTAATATTGAAAAGAATGTTTTATAAAGTTTGTAAGGCCGTACAAGCACAGACAAAAAAAAAGATAGTTTTGAGAACCGATTAAAACAAAACTTTTTAGATTTGTTGATCGTTATGAATTAACTTTTTTCTATAATACTTATTAACAAAAAGCTTCCTTCTTTAAGTTCTTTTTGGTCGCTTTTTTTTTCTTGGGTAGAGGTTCGGAAAAATGAATTTTCATGGTGTCTAGGTGTTAAAAAAAATCAAATAAAACCACTTTGTAGTTGATCTTAAAATATGTACTTAACGTTTGGTACAAAAAACACAAAACATGAAATTTTGACATCAATTCACCTGGCAACTATGCTATATGACAAGAAATATAAAGTTCACTCTTAAAAGTTGCCACAGTAAAGTAGGCACACTTATATTTAGGCAAGATAAGGTCCCTTTTCATCAGCTTACGTCACTAGTCACTTTCTAGTAAAAAAGTTGTCGAAACTAATACAAAAATTAATGTTTGAAAAGAGTTAAACCGCACATCATTAAATATCTGCATCGAGTGCATGACAGTATGAAATTGGCACTGAACAACTTATATTAATTTAATTGTATTTAATTCATTACTCATTCGTAAGTTGATGGTGTCGCACACATTTAACCAAATCTTTGAAATTTTCTTCCGACCTTTTTCGTTGATCTGTCCCAATATTTTTAATTTCAATCGCTAAAACTCGCTTATGGGCAGTTAAAACGTGTAAAACAATCGGCTGAAACGTATCACAGGCGAAATTCATTAGGATCTCGATTCCCAGGCCAATCATTTGATACGAATGAATCAAAATATAATTCGTTTGCGAATCACGCCAATCGATTGGAAACCAAGCTGGATGTAAAAGATGTTTTTCCGATGTCGGCAGCAACACCGATGCTTCGCTTAGCAACCAAGTTAACACGTAACCGATTGCGAGAAACTTAAAGAGCTGAAAACATGTCTTCATAGCTTCTTTCAAATATGATTTTTGTTCGAGGTTTGCGATAAAACTATCAAGTTTGTCGAATTGCGATCGTAACGCTCGTATAGTTTTAATTTGAGCGAAATTATTAATGTATTTTAAGTTGCATGCCAGTATTGTTATTGTCATTGAAAGATTTCGAAAGATTGCCTTGACGTCCTCGAGAAACCATATCTCGATGATCAAAGATAGAGCAAAATAGCCGGTGATCAGAAGATTGAAAATGATCGTGTAGATTTTGTAGGTGAATTGAAAACGCTTTGGTGGATTTGCTGCCAATGCGGTCCAGATGAACCAGTGATACTTAAGAACTTCGGCGGAATTTACAGTGTCCATTTTCGACACGTTGATAGTTTGAAAAACCGGAGCTAACTAACTGGTATCGGATTACCTTAGAGGATATTTAACTTGGGAGGTTGCAAATGGCTTTATTTTCTAAATTACGATACTTCGTCATTTCCTGTAAATCTTTAATTAATATTTTGCTAATATAAAAATCGATTGATGGTCTTTTAATTACTTAATAGAAAATTCAGTTACGATTTATATTTCAATAAAAAATACAATTATAATAGAAAATATATATAAATTAGAATTATGATTGTGCCTAAGGCCCAATCATTTGATATCTAAAATTTATTAGTAGCAACAGCCAGTTGAACTGAAAATGTACCAACTCCGCCACTCGTTACCATTCCGGTAAATTATTCACGTGTGTGAACTTGGCCCCCCCAATTTCGATTTTTTTAATTTTTGTTGCTGCAATCGTTTAGTGGTGATTGGTAGTAACTTTTTTTCGTTTGGTGGTAATCCGTATTGTTAGAAATCACGTTTACTTTATTTAGCGTAAACTTAGCCCACCCCAAACACATTTTCTTAAATATTTACAGTTATCTTAGCGTAAAACAAATTATGCCATACGTTTGGTGGTTTTTGGTAGTAACCTTTCACCATTTGTTAGTAATTCAATTAGCTGTAATAAATAATTTTGTTAAAAAGCGTGAAGTTAGCCCCCCATTATGTATTTTTGTAAATAACTCGAGTAGGCAAATTTTGAAATGAGCTTTAAGCTTTCCGATTTTGTGTGAAGTTGTGTGTGAAAAAAGCAATTCGAAATCCGGAGGGAATTATATTTGTTTCGAGAATTTTTCTTTTTTCATGATATCTTGAATCCGTACCAGTTCTCCAATTCCATACCCAAAGAAACAACCCCAGACTATAATAGATCCATCGCCGTGCTTCACAGATGGCACCACACAATCTGGCAGCATTTTGTCTCCGGCACTACAACGAACAAAAATTTTCCTTTTTTTTTTAAATCTTTTTCTGTCTCGATGGGTAAGGGCCCACTGCATTCGTTTCTTCTTGTTCTGCGGCCTTAATAGCGGTTTTCACATGTCAACGCGGCCAAACAAATTAGCGTATCTCAATCGTCTTTTTGCAGTAGTAAGTGACACAGGTGTGTATCGAGATTTGTTTACTTCAGCGTGAATTTCTAGTGCTTGTCAGGTATCTATTCCGCTTGCTCTCGGCGTTCCTGAGCGTATAGGGTCCTGATTACTGCCGGCTTCCTTGTATCGAACGATTGAGCGATGAAGACATGTCTTCGATAATTTCAACTGGGCGGCAATGATACTTTCAGATTTGCCTTCATTATGTAGAACAATGACGACAAACCGTGTTTCGATGTTGATTTTCTGTTTTTGCCCCATTTTTCAGACGTCTTGACAATAGTAACCACAAAATCAGTTTAACAAGAAAGTGCGTTCGACAAAATAATCTTGATATGAAACACCTGATTTTGGACGCTAAAATGTTGGTAAAAATAAAACAGCAAGTAAATAAATGAGTCATAAAAAATAACAATAACTTTTCCTGACTTGCTTATACTCGGCATTCGTTGATATTTGTAAAAAATGCGTTTATTACACCCTTTCTTGATAATCGAACAAAAGAATTTGCTTTTTGGATATTGCGTAAGGACTATAGAAGCTGGACAGATACAGCTGGCAATTTATTTTCAAATTTTTTTTGAGTATTTATAGGTAATACAATTTTTTTGAAGTGGTCTCGAACTTTTAACCGGTAAAAGCAGACTGAATGCTTGCATTTCTGAACGATGCCGAATTGACGATTGGGAGTACCGTCCCCACGTTTCCCGAAGCGGAGTGTCACCAGTCACGACATGCAAGGAACTCAACTGATAGTAATTTTTAATTACGGTTTACCGCCCATATCGTAGGCAAAGCTCTTAGGAGTTAGGCGTGGAGTTGCGTTTTTCAACCTGGTGCCATGTCCGATAGACTGGCAGAGATTTAGATCGGTCTCACATCCAGCAGTATGAATGCCTAACTTGCATTTGGTATGGACTGCTACCTTCGAGGGCGGTAAAGATTGTCGTCTGAAAAACAATCCGTGTTGCTGAAGACAACTGTGACATTGAGACTTAATGTCAGACTGTCCACGTTAAACAAAACAAGATATGGTTTTTGCTGTTCAGACATTTAGCATGCATACTGAATATATTCTGAATTGAGAGTGCATTTAGAATAATTTCTTAGGGCTCTTCGATACCTGTCTTCTTCTTTCTTTCAGTTTTTGCTAAATTTTACTTTTTTAATGTTTAAAATGTGTTGGGCTAGTCTTAAGCGTTCGTACATTAATTACCAAACTTTTGTAATTTAATTCACGTCAAAAGCTGTGTTAACGACGCCGTAATTTGAAAATTAGGGTGCGACTAGATTCGATTCCTAATTTTCAAACGTGGACACTTCTGCTTTCTCGATGATTCAAACTACAAAAACTAGGTATCTAATGTAAGAACGCGTAAGAAGCGCCGGAAGTACAATTTTAAATATTAGAAGTGTAATATTTAGCAAAAACACTAAAGAACAAGAAGACAGGTATCGAAGAGTCTTAAAAAAAAGTTCAAACATACTTCCGTTTCTGAAAATAAAGGAGCCCCCGCACATAATGAACTGCAGTCTTGGTAGCAGTCCGCCCGTTCAATTTTCTCAAAAGCATAGTGAAGAAACATGGGAGTGAAAAATTACTTGAGTGAGAAAAAAAAACACCACACAAGCTAAACCAGCAACATTCGAAATGTATCCATATCTAGACCAGGTAAATCACACAAACGCAAAGATTCAAATTGACCGTACTGCCTCGAACAGCTGTGTTGAGCTCTCAAATTTTCGACACCATTTCAACGTGTTGCACTAAGCCACAAATTAATGACATAAATTAAAATGTTTGCTAGCTAGAACTACGAAAAAGCCATTCTCTTGGTAAAGCTCGCACGCTCGTTTTTGCAATGCAAAATAAAAATGAAAACAATGCAAATCCAGATTTATGAGCGCATGTATTTCAGACTCATTCCAGAAACAGAACAACTGCCGAACATCCAACCGCAACAATCCTCTATTTGGAACGATCGCCCAGATAAGGTAGAAATAGTTTCCGTAGTAGGACCGTAGCTTATCAATCACACCTTAGATAGTCAAATGCGCCCTTAAGATCTACAAAGATTCCAAGGATGTACAGGGTGGAACACCAGAGGTTTCTTTTTAAATCATAGGTTATTTTGACACTGAAAGCTGTTTCCCGCTTGAAATCTTGACAGAAAGTCAGTATAATACCTCCGCGGAACGAAATAAGTCGCTTTCCACTTGAACAACGTTGGGAAATATTGAAAACTTATTTCCAAAGTGGGTGCTGTGTAGCCCAAACAGTGCGTTTTTTGAAAAGAAGTTTTGACCGAAATGAAGAACCCACCGCAAGTACGCAAGTTTGTGCAAAAAGTTCGTGAAACCGGCATGCTAGTGGACAACACTCATGATCCCCGTCGTCGCACGGTGCGCACAGACGAGAATGTGGATGTTGTAGCCGAGAGTGTGAGACTCACTCCACGAACATCAACTCGCCGTCGATCTCAACAGCTCAACATTTCACGCACTAGCCTGAGGAGAATTCTGCACAAAGATCTCGGATTATTCGCTTACAAGGTCCAATTGACTCAGCAATTGAAGGCGCACGACCATCCGCTTTGTTATCGCTTCGCAGTTTGGACCTTAGAGCAGCTTGAATTGGACAACGATTTTGGGCGAAAAATCATCTTTTCTGACGAGGCGCATTTTCATCTCGGAGGCTACGTTAACAAACAAAATTGCCGCATCTGGGGCTTGGAAAACCCGTACGTTATTGTCGAGAAGCCAATGCATCCACAGAGAGTGACAGTTTGGTGCGGATTGTGGAGTCATCATCAGCGAGTCATCATTGAACCATTTTGTGGAGTCATCATCAGCGAGTCATCATTGAACCATTTTTCTTCGAAAATGAGGCTGGGAACAACGTTTCGGTCAACGGTGAACGTTACAGAGCCATGTTATCCGACTTTTTTTTTTACTGAAATTGAAGACATGGATTTGGATGACCTCTGGTTCATGCAGGATGGTGCGCCATGCCACACAGCCCATGCCACAATCGATCTTTTACGCACCAAATTCCTAAATCGTGTTATCAGCCGTCTTGGCGATGTCAATTGGCCGCCTCGGAGCTGCGATTTGACCCCTTTGGACTTTTTTTTCTGAGGAACCGTGAAGGACCGATGTTGTGCCAACAATCCAGAAACGATTCAAGCACTTAAGGCCAATATCATCCAAGCAATCCGTGAGCTACAGCCCGAAACCATTGACATGGTGTTGGAAAATTGGAGTGACAGAATGCGCTACTGCGAAGCCAGCGGAGGCAATCACTTGAACGAAGTTGTGTTCCATCATTAATGGGAATGTTTGCTCTTACTAATGAAGCCAGAATACATACATGAAAAAAAATTAATTTTGTTCATTTTATTGCATTTTTAAAAAGAAACTTGTATTTGGCTCACCCTGTATTTAGCAATCCTTGCAACGCAGTGTTTTACGTGTATCCATACATTTTCCGGCACGGAAGCCCAACCAGGGTCCGAGCTGAGCGAGTTTCTCCTACCAATCTTCGGTCCATAATCCTCTCCAGGACCTTGCTATCGACCGGGAGAAGAGATATGCCCCGATCGAAGAGATATGTCCCGATAGAAGAGATATGCCCCGATAGAAGAGATATGCCCGATAGAAAAGATATGCCTCGATAGAAGAGATATGCACAGATAGAATCAGGGGCTACTTCTCGAGTCTCTGGAGGCTTTAGAAGCACGACTACGGGCGCTATCTTCCAAACTGCAGGGAAAACGCGATCTCGAAAGCACATTTCGACATGTTCTTCGAACCAGTACAGTTATTATATAGGATCGAACCCTTTCGTATTAGAGTTTGAAGACCAGGTTCCAGCACAGAGCGGGAAATTTTCAAATCGAAGATTTCTGGGCAAATATTTTACCTTATTTTCTCCGATCGATTTTCTTTTCCGTTGAAATTTTAGGCCGAGTATAAATTTTAACTCCCAAGAAATACGTTTCAAGTCGTTTTTAGTGAAATTGCAATCTCCGTTTAAGTACGAGTTGCTACTTGGTACGCTGCTCGATTTCACGTAGGAAATCGCCCTCACACACAGACCTGTCTTATGAAAGTTCGACAACAATCAGGCTGTGATCGCTAGTCTCTCATAACGCAATGATGGCAGGCCCGTTGAACAACCACATCCTTGAACGGTAGTCCCGGGGGTAGTGGGGTAGGCAAGGAGTTTTTAGCGGGTTCAAGTCCCGCAGTTTAAGGCTTTCGATGCTTTTCCACCGGATTAAAAAAAAATCATCGCCACCATGTTTAAATACACGGGACACAAAACGGACAAGACAGCCCTCTCGCCTCGCAATTCGGTGCGATTAACTATTAGTGCGTTACAGTGCATTTAAAGGGTATCTACCGCATTTCAATGCCACGGTTGGTTTGTATTCAAATTCTGAGTGCGAAGGTAACGAACTGGCATGTCTCTAATGAGACTTCAATGTCCGATCATAGACATATTATGTTCGACACTGAATCAACAACAAATGTAAAACGAATTATCTCACGCATTCAATCTTTCAACAATCACAGTCCGTTTCCGAATACCAAAGCTCATTTAGATAGAATCCGTCCGTATTAAAGCTCGTATGGCCGATTCGCTTTATCAATTAGTGTTGTAAGCACACGGGCGATAATTATAAGCTTATGATCTAGGAAGTGCCCACAGCAGAACTGGAAGCCATTTTGGGTCTTCCGCTAAATGCTATACCGTGAGACTTGAAATTTTTGGCGCATGACTCAGGATCAATTTAAAAAAATCTCATGCCACCATCCTTGATGAAAAAGGAATCTTCTTTCCCAAGCTATAGTAGTGATACAATGCAATCAAAAACGCACTTTGTGTGAAGCATTATGAAAGTACTCTACCTGACAGCTAGCAATGAACTAACCATCATGTCATGCAGAATGACGAGATTGCGATATTTACTGATGGTTCGAAAATGGAAGAGGGAGTACGTAGTGACATCTTTTCTAAAAGCCTTGATCTGAGAATCTCCAGGCCAGCATAACCTACAACTTTCAATCAGAGGTAATGGCTATTGCGAAAGGGCGGAACTAGCCTTGCATGCAGAAGTAAATGGTAAACGAGTTAGTTTTTACTCGGGCAGCCAAGCTGCGCTGTAGGCCCTCCCCGCTTACAACCGCAATTCAAGATGCTTGAACGATTGTATAGACATGTTGGAAGAATTATGGAAAACTTGCCTTTTACGACTTTGTTGGGTTCCGGGTTATCGGGATATACCTGGCAACGAAATGGCGGACAGGCTGGCCAGGAACGGATCTGCCGCTGCCACCATTGAAGAAACGGGAAATGTCGGCATTGCCGTGATCGTCGTTAATACAATTTACGCCAACAAAGTGTGGTAAAGAGTAAATCTCAAATGGTTACAAAGCGACTTGTGTAACACTTCGAAGCTGCTATGGGTTGATTTTGATAGAGCGGAATCAATAAAAATATTGAGACTGGACAGAAACTCCTTACGGACACTAGTAGGTATAGTCACGGGCTACTGTTGTCTTATGAAACACGCTCGAAGATTTCACCTTACAACCGAGGACATTTGCAGAGACTGCGGTGAGGAGGATGAAACTATAAAGCATTTCCTCTGCCATTGCCCATGCCTCCGTACAATTCGAAGACAAATTCTCGGAAAGAACTTCTTAACCGAACTGAATGATCTCCGGTCCCTTGAACCTATGAAGCTCAATAGTTTCACCGGTAGGGCGGGCTGGCTGAATGATATGTAGGTCCACATGGTAAAAACACGAAGGCGTACAATGAGCTTACGTACATTGGTGTCCAAACCCTCCACGAACCTAATCTAACCGCCACTTTGCCATTCTAAGGTCTAAAAGGTCTGACTCTAGGAATATTTACCACCGTGAGTTGCGTTTTATTAAAAGCAGGCTTGTGAAATAATTCTAACCCCATTTGCACAGGTGAAGTGTTGCAATAATTGAAGAGTTGTGTGAATCGAAAAATGGACAAACCGAGATCGTACTTCTTAAAAAAAAAAAAAAAACAATTTTGAACTCGCTCTTAACTTTATATCTAATCACGTTTTCGACATCGATTTTAATGAAATTTCTTGTTTTATTTTTACAGGTTTCATCATGGGGCGGTTACGTATTCCTGATCAATTTAATTCCACTACACGTTCTTGCCCTGATGGCAACCGGACGCTTTTCACACCGAATCTATGTTGCCTACAGCATTTTATATTGCGTTGGAACCGTTCTATCGATGCAAATATCGTTCGTTGGATTCCAACCTGTTCAAAGTTCGGAGCATATGTTGGTAAGTTCTGAAACTTTAGACAAAATAATCAAATATTTCCATGATGAAACCTTATATTCTTGATAGGAAGAGTATGATACATAATGACATAAAATCAAATCTGAAAAATTAAATACTTAAACTATTAAATATCGTGGTCGAATAATGAAAATTAATTCATTTTTTTTTCACATCTTTTTCAGGCTTTAGGAGTATTCGGCCTATGCCAAATTCATGTTTTTGTCGATTACGTTCGATCACGAATGTCGACGGAACATTTCGATATTTTATTCAAGGCTTTGGTAACAACAGTTTTGTGCTTAGCGGCAGGCATCAGTATCATTCTAACCATTACCGGCAAAGTATCGCCATGGACAGGACGATTTTATTCACTTTTGGATCCATCCTATGCTAAAAATCACATTCCAATTATTGCTTCTGTATCGGAACATCAGCCGACATCTTGGTCATCGTTTTACTTTGATTTACAGGTAAACTTTAGCTTCTTTTATTTTTTCCGAAGAAAAATTTGTGTAGTTTTCGATAATCTCGAATAATGATGAAGTCCTAGATTTGAGTATTTTCTTGTTTTTAAAATAGAGGAAAAATAGCAGTTCAGTTGAGTTCTTCGCGAATTCCTGTGATTGCTTTTGTTACAATGATTTTTAACACTTTGATCGCTGAATATGAATTGAAAGAAACTGCAATGAAATTATTGCAGACAATTATAAAGTGATTCTTTTTTTCAGATATTGGTGTTCCTATTCCCAGCAGGGCTCTATTTTTGCTTCTCAAAACTTTCCGATTCTAATATTTTCATTATTTTATATGGCGTTACGAGCATTTATTTTGCAGTAAGTTATTGCATTTATTGTTTTTTAATAGAAAAGTTATAAAAATTCGGTTTCATTTTTTTTCTAGGGAGTTATGGTTCGTTTGATGTTAGTCCTTGCTCCCGTAATGTGCATTCTATCCGGAATAGCAATCTCACATTTGCTCTCAAAATACATAAAAAGTGTCGATACAAGCTCGTCAAAAACTACTGATCCCAAGAAACATAAGAAACTTGAACAGCAGCCCGCAGTTAAAAGCGAAGTAGCAATCGGATTTGTAGCTCTGTTGACCATCATGTTAATCACGTACACGTTCCATTGCACTTGGGTTACGTCGGAGGCATACAGTTCGCCCAGTATCGTTTTGAGTGCCAGATCACATGATGGCGGACGAATTATTTTTGATGATTTCCGAGAGGCGTATTATTGGCTCCAAATGAACACACCAGAGGTTAGTATCGTATTTTAATCTGGCAATGTCTGGCAGCATTTTTTTTTTCAATGATGATAACTTTTAAATTCTTGATAGGAAGAGTATGAGTGAGATAGAAAAAAATTATCTTGCGCTGAATTCATCGCGTTCTGAAATCCAATCATGATCATAACAGAACACTCTGAAAATTCGTCCGAATTTAATTGAAATTTCTTTTAATTGCAGAATGCTCGTATTATGTCATGGTGGGATTATGGCTATCAGATAACAGCGATGGCAAATCGAACAATTCTCGTCGATAATAACACCTGGAATAATACTCATATATCTCGTGTTGGTCAAGCGATGGCCTCGACCGAAGACAAAGCCTACGAGATAATGCGCGAACTGGATGTTGATTATGTTCTCGTTATATTTGGCGGTCTAACCGGCTATTCATCGGACGACATAAACAAATTCTTGTGGATGGTTCGAATCGGAGGCAGTACTGACCGAGGCGCTCATATCAATGAAAAAGATTATTACGCGCCAAGTGGCGATTTCCGTGTGGATAAAGAAGGTTCACCAACCCTTCTGAATTGTCTTATGTATAAAATGTGCTACTATCGGTTCGGACAAGTTTACACGGAAGGCGGTAAGCCGCCGGGATACGATAGAGTTCGGGCAGCAGAAATTGGCAATAAGGATTTCGAATTGGATGTTCTCGAGGAAGCGTATACAACGGAACATTGGCTGGTCCGAATTTATAAAGTGAAAGATTTACGTAATCGCGGTGTATAAGCAATTAATAACAAAAATCCTTTTATTTTGTAAGAGGAATCAAATTAAATATTAATTAGTACTACTTACAACTACTTAGAGCGTGTGATATCCGATTTCCGTTGTATATATTTTAATTGTTTTTCTTTTTATTGATATTACTCGGATCAATCTTGCTCCCGTAGATTCCCTCTTAACTAGAACAACTTTTCTAATCTCTAATTTTTTTATTGATTCTGTTTCGAGTCTTTTTTTAGATTCTAATGTAACTGCATCATATTATAATATAGTTAAGATTTGTACGATATTTTTCATAAAAAATACCAGATAATGCTTTAAATAATAATTTGGATCTCGAAAGATTTAAATATGATGAGTTTTTAATTGGTTTAGTGAATGTTTTCACAGTGCATTTCGAACCCATACACTCCCATACAAAATGACAATTTCGCAATTTGACAATAAACGGATTTGCTCGAAAAAGATAAATGATCTGAAATTTGGAAGGTAATACTTTCTGTTTGGCGCGTCGTTGTGTTCTTATTCCATCTGTAAAAGAAATTAATTAATTCTTATTTCAGTTTGTTTTACTCACCTGCAGTACACAAATTCAACACAAACAATACGACAAGACCACTTGACACTTTAATTGACAGTTGTTGCAATTCAGCAGCATATACAGCGCAGCATACACAGAAAGCGCAGTAAGCACCCACACAGCTGATCGCATCGCAGATGTAGGTAAATGCACTCGACAGCTGAGCGGTCGAACGGAATGCGGGTCAGTGCACTTAATATATAAGGAGCCGTTTCTTCGCGACAGGTTGCTGGTGGAATTTGGAATTTTCTCTCACTTGAAATCTAGCCTTTGTTGGATCGACACCATTTAAAAATTGGATTAATTTATTCCTTTGTTCTTTCCATTTAATTTTCGATATGTTTAATAAAATTGGATTACTTTATTCCTTTGTTCTTTCCGTTTAATCTGTTCGACAACGTTTAATAAAATTGGACTAATTTGTTCCTTTGTTATTTCGTTTAATTTTCGAATTGTGCTGTGAAATTTGCACAAATTCTTCGATTCAAAGTTAGTAGTGTTGTGATTCTTTGCACTACAGTGCAAGTGTATTGTAAAAAAATTATTTGTGTCCTCCCCCTTCTTCCAACACCTCCCATACAAACTGCACTTTTCATGACATACTATTAATCAATTTTCTCAGTACGTTTGTCGAGCTCAAATTTTCTACTAAATAATAAATTAGCATTATTATTAAGATCGTAAAAAATCAACTGATTAGCATTACTTGTTCTACTCTCTCGTACATTATGACACAATTTCTCAACTTCACAAGAAAAGCATGAATGTTACTGATTTGCAATTTAAAATATATCAATTACACGATGATTATAGTTGTTTCTCAAAAAATTATTAAAAACCCTCCACTGCTTCTACCACCTCCCAGACGAACTGGACAATTTCACTAAATCCAAAACACTAATTTTCTTCGTACATCGATCTGGTAAATACAATGGATACTTGGCACTACACAATAAAAAGAAGAACGCAACCCTGTCACATTTTTACGGTAGCATTTTTGCAATTGCATAACACTATTGAAGTACCTTGCCCTCAAGCGGGCGTATAGAACACTGCCTGCTTGGAAATACCTTGGTTACCTCAATCTACGAAAATGAAAAATTCGTAGAAAGAGGGTTGTGCGAAGGGCTAACAATCCTTATACAATAGGTAATGAAAATGTTAAGGAACCTGAAGGTCAGGAGGCCAAGACCCGAATTCGGTTGTAGTGGCATTGAGCGGAGGAGGAGAATTTTTTCCAAGTTTTATCATAAAAACAATGAGCGATTTTTAGCTCTCCTAGACAATTTTTTCTCCAGGAGCTTACAATGGCTGTTTGGCATCTGCAATAAGAAGGCACCAGCAAATTCTGTTTTATTTGCAGGAAGCCTGTTTGTGGCGAGTTTTCCGTATCTACAACAAAAAGTTTACTATGTAATACCTAATTCCCAAATGAAAATAATATGCACATATGTATATAACTACAATACATATGTAAAATTTATATACTTTAATAATATAATATACGTAATAGCTAGCTATTACCCTAGTGGGTAGCGTGTTGGTCTTGTAATGCGAAGGTCGTGAGTTCAAATCCCGGTCGGCGCAATATATAATTCCAACACATTGCCTGCTTGGATATACCTTGGTCACCTCATTCTACGAAAATGAAAAATTCGTAGAAAGAGGGTTGTGCGAAGGGCTAACAATCTTTTCACAATAAGTAATGAAAATGTTAAGGAACCTGCATGTCAGGAGACCAAGGTCCGATTTGGGCTGTAGCGCCATTGTAGAAGAAGTAGTGGAATATACGTAATATGTTATAAATGTGAATTATATTTCTTATTTTTGGCCCTGTTTCACCGATTTTCAATACTTTCAGCGATAGCTTCCGCCTAAAATTATATGGGCCACAAGTGTATTGACTAACGATATATAAATCTTATTTTTCAAACCTCCAGGTGCTTACAACTTAAGAAATGTGATAAAAAGTTGCAATTCCTTTGTAGCAAATTTATTAGTCTCAGATTTCATCTAGACTATAAATATGTAATCTTTGCGGACGACACTTTGCATCTTTATTCAGTGAAAATCTTCGAAATAATGAAAGAAATTCTGGTATCTAAACAATTGTTTGTGTTCTTGGTAGAAAAGTACCCCACAAATCACACTTTTTCGTGAGTTTTTTGACAATGCTACTCTGAGCTTTCAGGCTTAGGACCAAAACAAGAAAAAAATGTTCAAAATGAATAAAATATTATAATTTTCTTCACTCTTCTTGTTTTTTCTTAACTGACCTGAGGACAGAACTAAAAAAAATTAGGACAGATCTGCGAGAATAGTAACCTCGCTCACGCCAGAAATGAATTTCAGAATAGAAATCACTGCTAGCTAAATTTGACTATGCCGGCAAGATAATAAAACTAAACGTTCTAATTTATAATCGTGGTGCGAAAAGTTGTAAACCCGTATTAAGTCACGGAAAATTACCAATATGTAAGTACGATTACTTACAACCAGAACTAATTTTTACCGAACGGAGAGAAAAACCTGACAACATTTTAAACTAAAGTGACATAAATATTTTAACTGCGGTTAAAATAAAATCACAATCATTCTGATTTGAAAATTACACGTTGTATAATTACCGCGAAATTGATATCCAGTTTTTATAGTTATGAATCTTGGTGGTTACGTTTAGTGGTTTTTACAATCTTCAATAATGTCGCATAATTATACAAAAAATGTTCATAGGAATTACAATTTTACATCATTAACATGTATTTATTAATGCGAATTGAAGAATGTGAACTTGAACAATTTTATATAACTTGCTCTTGCAGAAATGAACTTCAAGTGTTCCATAGAAGATATATGGCGTAACATGAACGTTTCGATTAAAAATAGAATACTACACATCCGTCGCCACAACAGAAACAAACTCGATTTTAATTAAATTCCAAAATGTAAAATTAGGTTTGGCCTGATACATAAAAGCTAGGGTATAGCCTAGTAGCTAGTGTGCTGGTCTTGTAATGCGAAGGTCGTGAGTTCAAATCCCGGTCGGCGCAATATGTAATTCCGGCACATCGCCTGCTTGGATATACATTGGTCACCTCAATCTAAGAAAATGAAAAGTTCGTAGAAAGAGGGTTGTGCAAAGGGCTAACAACCCTTCCACAATAAGTAATGAGAAATGTTAAGGAACCTGAATATCAGGAGGCCAAGGTCCGATTTGGGCTGTAGCGCCATTGTAGTAGTAGTAATGATACATAAAAGTACAGAATTATTTTAAACGATGTAAGATTTTGTGTTTGCTTGATGTGTAATGGTCCAATACAAAACGAGGAAACTTCATTTCTATAATAAAATAAATATTGCGCATTCTGTACGTTCCTGTAATATTACTCTGTTCAAAAAGATCCTGACTTTTCTGTAATGTAAGCGCGCCTTAAGGGAGAAACTTTTTCCAAATAGGTGGAGCATTCTCGCAAGGACAGAGATATATATCATGAAACCCCCGATTCAGAATCGTTTTGGTTGTTTGTCGGAATATGTTTTACGAGAAAATAGTACGAGAAATTATTATTTTTTTTTTTAAGTAGCCGAACACAACTTAGGGGGTCACCCTTTAATGTAAATTACACAGTCATGTCGGTAAGAGAAAAAAAAGGAGTTAAGGTTAGACGGGATTAACAGGGGGGAAAAGTCTAAAATGCCGGTGGACGTTGAGTTTGAAACGTCGAAGGTCGTGTGACAATGGGAATACAGCTTCAGGCAATACATTCCAGAGCTTAGAAGTTCGGGGTATGAATGACCGCCTATATTTCACTGTACGGGAAGTTGGACGCTTAACAGTGAACTCGTGTGCGCTTGAAGCTAGGCGAGTGTTTCTAGGAAATGAGTACAGAGGTGGAATAAGTTTAGCAAGTTCCTCACTGCACTTACCATGAAAGTAGCGGTAGCAAATGCTTAGTACTCCGACATTTCTGCGATGCTCTAGGGAGTCTATAGAAACCGTGTTGGCTTCATCTCCAATTAGTCGGAACGCCTGTCTCTGGACACGGTCGAGCATCGCAAGTTGTGGTTTGGGTGCCCCAGCCCATAAGTGCGAATTGTACTCAAGGCGTGGTCTAATGTACGCCTTATAGATATTTGCTAGGCCACTGGGAGTAAAATATTTTTTACATCTTCGGAGAACTCCCAGGCGTTTGGAAGCGTCAAGTGCTACGCCGAGTATGTGCTGGTTCCAATTAAGATAGTTATTTATTTTGATGCCAAGGAGTGAGAAGTATTCGGAAGAGTTTAGTAGGACACCACCGAAGGTTACATTAGAAACCGACGCCGGGACATCACGTTTAAGGGAAAGAAGACAGGCCTGTGTTTTTGAAGCGATGAACACCACTCTATGTATCCTGCCCCATTCCAAGATTAGGTTCAGGTCAGAGTTCAATGATCCAAATAGTTCGGCACGTTTAGATGTTAACGGGGCACGGTGAGGGTTAGTAATTGAGTCGAATTCATAGATGTTATCCAGGGTACTGTCATCTGCAAAGCAATGTATCGGATTGAGCGTTGACGACAGAAGGTCATTGATAAAACTAAGAAAGAGTGTGTGTTTTAAAACAGAGCCTTGGGGGACTCCGGAATCTACGGGAAAGGCAGAAGATGCCACGCCATCTAAGGCCAGAACTTGACCTTCGCCAAATTTATGGATGCAAGAGTTCCGACGGTCAGTCAGATATACCAAGAGATCACCTGTAGATCGTCCGGAACGGAATCCGTATTGGCGATCATTGATAAGTTTTTTATCTTCAAGACTATTTTGCGATTCACAGCCGTTTCCATTACTTTCGACAGAACGGAAGTAATGGCGATGGGGCGATAGTTGGCGGGCAACGCTTTGTTTCCTTTCTTGGAAATCGGCTGAACATTCGCCATTTTCCATGTGCGCGGAAAGTGTCCAGAAGAGTAAGAGAGATGGAATAAATCGCGCAGCGGCTTAGCCAGGGACGCATAACATTTTTTAGGACTAAGGGGGTAATACCATTGGGACCTGCAGATTTTTGAACATTGAGCTCACGAAGAATTCTGGAGATAAGTCGTGTGCGAAAATTAATATCAGGTAGACGAAATCCAGATGGTGTTACAAGCGGGGGAGACTCGTTTGACGCTGTCAGCCTAGAGTTTCGTGCGAAACTTGCTGCGAGAAGATTGGCTTTCTCAACAGGATGGACTACAATTCGGTCCCCATCTAGGAGAGGTGGTGTAGATGATTTTACATGGTTGCTGTTGACCGTTTTAACAAATGACCAAAAAGATCTCGAGCCATTTGGTGTTTCGAGAATTTTCCGTCGAAGTTTTTGGTCGTGTTGAAACTTAGCACTTTTCAAAATCGACTTGCATGTATTTCTTGACACGTTGTAAAGAGATCTGTTGGCAGACATTGGGTTGCTCTTAAAAATTTTGAAAATATTTTTTCTTGTTCCGGATGGCCGTAAGACAATCTTTAGTAAACCACGAATCCTTCGACGGTTTGATACCTTTATAATTAAAGGGTATGAAGAGTTCCATACCCTTAAGGATGGTTTCGGTTACAAACTGACGAGCTGTATCACAGTTAGAGATGGTATGCTATTTCACATACCTGCGATTTTTTCACTGCTACTTGAAAAGAGCAATCGCATATTGCGATTCAAAATTTAAAAGAGCTGCGATTAGAAGAGCAGAGCAAATGCACACTGCTTACGTTCTATCACCAATAAAATTGCCGCAATGATCATCGCTACAAATTCCAGAGTTTTTGTTCGCACTCGCATATTAGTCCCGCAACTCACGCATTCCACATCGATCGCTAAGCAAATTGTAATTTTCCTACATCTATCAATCAGGCAAGACTCAATCTCATAGCTCAGCATAGTGAACACTTTCCCCATTTCCCCCTGGGAATGAAAAGATTTTCTTTTACTATCCAATGTACGAAAAAACGATCGAGCGCAATCGAGTCAGGATGGCAAAAAAGTCAATAGCATTTCATATACACAAGCCAGACAAAAAAAACATCACCCAGTCATCGATCGCATGGCATATATACAACCGCATCGCATATATACCTAGTCGTGCCATAAGTTCTGTCACACGTATATGGGCAATTTTTGTATAAATGAAAAAGAGTTTTTGACAAAGGAAAATATATTTTATTTTGGCATACTAATGGAAGTAAAATAAGCAACAAATTATTCAAAGTGGCCGCCTTTAGCCTTAACACAGCTCTTTAATCTGTTGGGCCAGTCATCGATAGCAGTACGCACTGTTTCTAGCGGAAAATTAGCTACTGCTTCTGTCAAAGATCGCTTAAGGCTCTCGATATTTGGGTGTCGTCTCGTGCACACCATGGACTCTAACTCCGCCCACAGTTTGTAGTCCAGGGGATTCAAATCTGGGCTCCCAGAAGGCCATTCCGTCGCCCTTATAAACTGTGGAATATTGGTTTCCAACCACGCTTGTGTGGTTCGAGCTTTGTGGGTTGGCGCAGAATCTTGCTGGAAAACCCAATGTCGATTGTTGAATAGCGTAGAGTTCAGCGGCTTCACACATCCCTCCAGGATGTCCGTTTGATAATTTTTCGCTGCAGTTTTTACGCCTTTTTCGCAAAAATGAAGCTCGGTGACCCCTTCGTAGCTGACACCCCACCATACCATGACTGATGCTGGATGATGTCCTCGCTGTACCCTAGTGGCAACTTCTCGGGCTTCTATGGAGCTGTGGGCATACACCTTATCATTTTGGCGGTTGAAATGTTCCTCCACCGTAAAAATTTTTTCATCGGTAAATAAAATTTCTCGATGTTTGTTGTTGCCGTACCGCCGAAGGAGCTCTTTCGATCTGGTGCTCCTAATTTGCTTCAACTGCTCAGTCAGCAAATGTCCCGTTGATCGTCGAAAGGCACTCATCCCGAGGTCAGATTTTATGATGCGAGACATACTTCGGGTGGAGATGTTCATCTCTCGAGCCATGATTCGTTGTTTACGAAGCGGATTTCGACGAATTCGACTCTCGACCGCTTTGATGGCAGCAGAAGAACGTACATCACGCGGACGTCCAGAACAAGGTCGATCTTCAATAGTCTGGATCGCGTTATATCTCTGGATCGCACGATACACAAATCTTTGCGTTATTTTTAACGGGCACAACAACTTGAAAATTTCACTCGCGGATTTTCCACACTTATGTAGTGCAATCACTGCAGTTCGGTTTTCTATTACACCCCATTCCATCTTCACACGTTAACGAACACACTTTAAATGACCATCAACTGTCAACAACATTATGACGTTTATAAAACTGGCCGATATTGAAATGTCACTCATGAAATAAGTTGTTGCCAATGTGAGAAATTATGTGACAGAACTTATGGCAGGACTAGGTACAAATACAAGCCAAATAACAAAAAAAAAACAACCGGTCGTAGAAAACCAAAACAAAAGACCCTTTTGTTTTGGTTTTTTTTACACGACACTACCTCACACACAAACAATGAACAACGTAAAGCTCTTATCAGATCCCGAAACGAAACCCATGGAAGTCGATTTTTACCCAAACGTCGTTATTCCGATTGCTCTCGATTGCTCTTTCGTTGCTGTTATATCGCTTGAACGTTATTATTCCGATTGCTCTCGATTGCTCTTTCGTTGCTGTTATATCGCTTGAACGTTATTATTCCGATTGCTCTCGATTGCTCTATTGCTCTCGATTGCTCTATTGCTCTCGATTGCTCTATTGCTCTCGATTGCTCTATTGCTCTCGATTGCTCTTTCGTTGCTGTTATATCGCTTGAACGTTGTTATTCCGATTGCTCTTTCGTTGCTGTTATATCGCTTGCGATCAGCGATACATCAGCTCTGTGATATTAAACGAGCAGTGTCTGCTCTCAGTGATGTTGCTTTAGACTAATGAATGAATGAATGTAGATGAAACGATTGCGATTTGATGAAGAATTTGCTTAGCGATATTTTGATCGGTGGGTGGGATCTGATCTGATAGGTGAGGTGTGGAACGTCCGATGATAAGGGATTTGTTTAGCGATATTTTGATCGGTGAGATCTGATCTGATAGGTTAGGTGTGGAACGTCCGATGATAAGGAATTTGTTTAGCGATATTTTGATCGGTGAGATCTGATCTGATAGGTTAGGTGTGGAACGTCCGATGATAAGGGATTTGTTTAGCGATATTTTGATCGGTGAGATCTGATCTGATAGGTGAGGTGTGGAACGTCCGATGATAAGGAATTTGTTTAGCGATATTTTGATCGGTGAGATCTGATCTGATAGGTTAGGTGTGGAACGTCCGATGATAAGGGATTTGTTTAGCGATATTTTGATCGGTGAGATCTGATCTGATAGGTGAGGTGTGGAACGTCCGATGATAAGGGATTTGTTTAGCGATATTTTGATCGGTGGGATCTGATCTGATAGGTGAGGTGTGGAACGTCCGATGATAAGGGATTTGTTTAGCGATATTTTGATCGGTGGGATCTGATCTGATAGGTGAGGTGTGGAACGTCCGATGATAAGGGATTTGTTTAGCGATATTTTGATCGGTGAGATCTGATCTGATAGGTGAGGCGTGGAACGTCCGAAGTGGTCAATGATGCGCTTTGCTAGAGTTTTTTTGGTGGTTTTTGTTCTGAGTTTCGATCTGGTCGGTTGGTAGGACATGTTGCGGCTATCGCAAGTTTCGCCGATTTATGTTGCAGTCCACCATGTCGATAAGAGCTTTACGTTCTCCATGATGAAATTGCTTGTGTGAGGTAATGTGTGAAAAAAGTAAACAGTAGACCCTTTTGGTTTGGTTTTCTATGACCGGGTGTTTTTTTTTATTCGACTTGTATATATGCGATGCGATCGATGACCGAGTGTTTTTTTTATTTGGCTTGTGTATATGAAATGCGATTGACATTTTTGCCATCCTGACTCCATTGCGCTCGATCGTTTTTTCGTACATTGGATAGTAAAAGAAAACCTTTTCATTCCCAGGAGGAAATGGGGGAAGTGTTCACTATGCGCACTGAGCTGGTGGTACTGAGAGATTGGGTCTGCCTGATTGTTAGATGCAGGATTTCGCAGAAAATTACTATTTTGTCTCTTTTTTTTTAATTGCGCACTACCATGGATAATAGAGGTGGAAAAATCACTGCTATTGGAAGAGCTGCTCTTTTTCACAGATATTGAAAAAGAGCAATCGCAGTGGATCACTGCGATTGGAAAAGAGCAGATTTTGCCATCCCTAATCACAGTTAGTAGACTCGAAACACAATTTCCAATTAAAGGCCTTGAAAAACTTAATGCTCCCCAGACTGCTTTTTTGTAACACCAGATGGTTCTTCGAGGCACTTTGACTTTTAATGTATTTACCGCTGTAATCGGAAATTGTGTTCGAATCAGGAACAGTATTCCCAACTGGGGATGGCGATATCACAGAAACAGAATATTTGTCGGGATGATTCGTTAGAAAAATGTCAAGCAAGTTGGAAGCATGGTTTACTATTTCAGGCAATCGAGTTGGTTCGGTTACCAACCGCACTAGTCCGTTTAGCGAAGCGAAGAGCTGTGTCTTGAACCTGTTGGTTCGTATTGGTAGAATGCTTCAGCCAGGCATTATTATGAACGTTGAAATCGCCCGCTATAACGATTTCAACGTCAGGGTTTGCATCATACAATGCCTGAATAGACTCAGACAACTTATCCAATTCCGTTCTAGTGTTTGCTACAGTCAATGTCGGACTTCTGTAAACATAGCAAAAGAAAATAATTTGCCTTTGGACCTGAAGTTTCACCCAGGGGTAGTTAAACTTTGGATTGGTGCAGGTGCCTAGATGGGAAAAGCTACATCATTGTGTATATATATTGTTGCGAGCTAGGGGTTCGCCAGATTCCAAAGAAAACTCAATTCGTTTTAAAATATAAGGATAATTTATTTATTGCACTTTATACACAATTTCCCGATCACTTCACTAAACTCGCTCTAAAAACTTAATTCGTACAACCCAGGAACACTGCCGATCTATCACTTTCGCTTACTTACACCGATAGGTGTTTTCCATGAAACTGTCACTGAGTGAATAATTCCTTGTCGTGAGCTCTGGCTATTTATAATGGATTTATCCGAGTCTCGAACCTTCTCTGGTGTATGTTTTTCTGCTGCCTCTGGACTATTCTGGAAGTTACTAGATGGCGTCGGGTGTCATTGTTTGTGTCTTTGAGAAGTTACTAGAAGCCCTCTACATGTTGGAAGAATATTCTAAATAGTTCTGGCAGATTTGAGAGAGATCATTGCCAGATCTATAACATTACCCTCTCCTTAGTCCCTGTTCGTCCCGAACAGAGTCGTTCATTTCCGCAATGGCACCGTGGTACTTTGTTAGTCGGTCGAGATGTACCACTTTCATTTTTGTACGAGGTTTTCGCTGATTCCATCCATCCTCTGGTTCGATCGTTAACCTCCGAATGGTTTTTCCGGCTTCTTTTTCCTTCTCACGTTCGCGTTCTTTCTCCGTTTCCTTTTCGCGCTCATTCTCCTCCTTAGCGGCACGTTTACTTCCCTTTTCTCGTTCCGCATTCTTCCTTTCGCGATCTTCTCGATCATATCGTTTCCCATGTTTGGTCTTGTCACGATTATTCGCATGAAGTACTTGACCGTCACGACTTCTACCCGTTCGTTCGCGATCCTTATTCGATTGTCCATCTTTGCTTCCATGATCTTTCCCGATGTATTGTTCTTGTTGCAATCGAGCTTGCCGACTCGGGGTTTTCGATCGACTCCGGCGTCTTTTATCAAAACCGTGTGTAAGATTTGAACTCTGACGACTAGTTCTTGACCACGAACTACCTGCCCGATTTCCATCTTCGCATTGGTTAGCAGCGCAGCCGGAACAATAGTTGGTCGCTTTTCGGCAGTCGAGTCTCAAGTGTCCTGCCTGTCCACAATTCCAGCATCGGGGGGCACCAAATCTTTCGCTCCGCTTGGTGTACTCTGCTGTCTGACACACACACTCTTTTACTATTTCTCGAACTCGATAGTTACTCCACGAGCTTTGCTTGGCAGCTTCGAACGTCAGCCCATATACTAAGGCTTCGCCAATCGTTTTCTTACCTGCCAGTTTCAACGCCTGTTGCAGCTCTCTGTCCAGTACAGCATTGTTGAATGCGAAAACAGCCGTATCGTTGCGTTGCTCTGTTTGCGCATTGGGCAGCGATAATAATGTGAGTCGTTCAATATCGCGTGCCAGCTCCTGAAGTGTTTCACCATTCTTTTGAGTTCGGTTGTACAGCTCTATTTTGTAGATCTCTTTCATGCGGTCACTGCCGTAATGAAGATCCAATGTTTGGACTAACGTTGAAAAATCTTGTTGTTGCTCCTGCGGAATCGTTTGAAGAACCTCCGCTGGTGGACCTCTTAACGCCAATATAAGAGCCGTTCCTCGTTCGAGATCATTCCAATGGTTGTTTCTGGCGGCAGCCTCAAATTGGATCTTATAAATAGCCCACGGTGTCTGTCCATCGAAGATTGGAGCTTTGAAACCCTTATGCGTAACGTGCTCTGCTTTCATGACTCCGACTGCTTTCACGTTATCCAAGTCCCTTTTTAGGCGTTCGACTTCTTGTACAATCCCGGATATCTTTTCCGTAATTTGCTCTTCGAAGATTCGAAGTTTCTTCTCTACGTTTTCTTCTATTGCTTTACCCATGGTGTCTATTTTATTATTTTGTAGTTCCAATTTATGGTTAAGGTCCCTTGAGGTCTCATCTAATTTCTGGTTAATGTCCGCAGATTGTTGCTCTAGTTTCTGATTAATGTCCGCAGATTGTTGCTCTAATTTCTGATTAATGTCCGCTGATTGTTGTTTAATGTCCGCAGATTGTTGTTTAATGTCCACCGTTTGTTGTTCAAATTTCTGATGCATGTCCGCTGATTGTTGTTCTAATTTCCGATTCATGTCCGTTGTCACAGCTGATTGTTGTTCTAATTTCCGATTCATGTCCGTTGTCACAGCTGATTGTTGATCTAATTTGTTCATCATTTGCTGCATTAACTGTGTTAGAGCATCCGTTGCACCAGAACACTCATCTCCACGAGCTTCTTTGATTTGGAACTCGAAACTATCTGCATCCTCACTTTCAGCCTGGAGTGTCTCGATCATACGGCTGACAAGTTCAGACTTGCTCCCTGTCGTAGATAACTCGCGTCTTCTGAGCTCTTCCTTCAGCTCCGTTACTTTTAAGTCTTTTAAATAACGCGGCATTTTCACTACCAATTATTTCCAGTTTTTCCGCGATTCGAATTCACTTAAATTTACGTCACTGCTCACTAAATCACTCGAGATTATTCGATTTTACAAAATTCTCACTGTCCGTTCGAGAATTTTAGTTCCGCGATTTTACTTCGCTAATTAAAGTCACTGTTCGCTAGAGCACTCGAGATTATTCGATTTTACAAAATTCTCACTGTCCGTTCGAGAATTTTAGTTCCGCGATTTTACTTCGCTAATTAAAGTCACTGTTCACTAGAGCACTCGAGAATATTCGATTTCAGAAAATTCTCACTGTCCGTTCGAGAATTTTAGTTTCACTTTTTCGCTCTCACAAAATTATCCGTTCGAGAATTTTAATTTCACTCGCGATTTTTAACCCGAATTTATCCTTGAAATCCCACTCTTCTGACACCAATTATTGCGAGCTAGAGGTTCGCCAGATTCCAAAGAAAACTCAATTCGTTTTAAAATATAAGGATAATTTATTTATTGCACTTTATACACAATTTCCCGATCACTTCACTAAACTCGCTCTAAAAACTTAATTCGTACAACCCAGGAACACTGCCGATCTATCACTTTCGCTTACTTACACCGATAGGTGTTTTCCATGAAACTGTCACTGAGTGAATAATTCCTTGTCGTGAGCTCTGGCTATTTATAATGGATTTATCCGAGTCTCGAACCTTCTCTGGTGTATGTTTTTCTGCTGCCTCTGGACTATTCTGGAAGTTACTAGATGGCGTCGGGTGTCATTGTTTGTGTCTTTGAGAAGTTACTAGAAGCCCTCTACATGTTGGAAGAATATTCTAAATAGTTCTGGCAGATTTGAGAGAGATCATTGCCAGATCTATAACAATATATAGCGATACCCCGCTGCTGGAAAAATGTAGTTATGAGATGGTAGTCAGGGATAGTAAGAAACTGTTCACTACCTGGTAGCACTTTAGTCTCACAAAGTGCTAATACATCTGGTCTGGCGATTTGGGTATGGATGTACAGAGAAAAATAGGCACCACTCAAACACCGAACATTGAGTTGCTCAATGGTAAAATTGCAATAAATAGAAGACTAGAAACTTAAGAAAAATAAAAGAAAAAAAAGAAAATAAAGAGACAATAAATTAACAAAATTAAATTAAATTGACTAGTAGCAGGGACACTTCAAGATGTCAAACTCAGTGTACTACCAAATATAACTATATTTAATAGCAGTCAATAATATAAAAAAAGGAACGAAGACAAAGTGAAACAAATTTGCTATAAAATTCTATGTAAACGAAAAGAAGAAGAAAAAAATAATAAATAAAAAAACGATAATAAATAAACAAAACTAAAGAAAAAACAAATGCATACAACCATGTCACACGGCACTCCACAGTTTCAATACAACTACGGTTCGGGGCTTGTAAAACAGCAATGGGTGCAATGTACCCGCTAGTACTAGGCCTTAACAGGTACATGCATCCACAGCCCACGACCCGTTAGTCAACAGTTAGGAACTTAGCTGATGGATTGGATGGTAGGTAGCCGTCCATGTATGATGAGTTGATGCTGGATTTCCTGGCGCCTCAAAAAAAAAACTCGCGCACAATATGTTTCAACTTCTTTTTCTCTTTTATTAGAATAGAAACCGCTAGAGAACAAAGAAAAAAAACATAACAATGCGATCAGCGCGGAATAAAACGTCCGATACCGGCGACGGCACTGTAACATTTTGGAACAAATCGCGCCAAATCCACATTTTTCTCACAGCACTTTTTTTTCATTTTCTCACTAAAAGATTAATGATTAAATATTTGCAGTGTATACCTAATTTATTTAAATTCTGTGCTTATTAAAACGAATTTTGTTTCAACAGCTTCAACGAAAACTAAAAATAAATGTTTGACCCGTTTACCCCTCCTAGTTTCATTAAAAACGAAAATCTCCATTCAATTATTAAATATATTAAAAATATTCTATATAACTATCGTACAAAACAAATATATACATAAAAAATTAGCACACAAATAATTCTTTTCTAATTATTTCACTTTAATATCGTAATAGTTCTCATACATAATTTTTCCTGTTTGTTTTTGTTTTTGTTCGTTTTTTTTTTATTTTCGTTTTGGTTTTTGGCTTGTTACAAAATATGATTATTCCAGAATACTTTTTCTTGTCTAGTTGTGTTTTTGAGTGAATTTAAATTAAATAAAATAAAAACAATTAACCAAAAAAAAAAAAAAATAATAATAACAAAGTTAAAAATAAAAAAAATTCTTAAAAAAAAAGAGAATCTTTAGTCGATGCGTACATTTTCGTGCTGTATATATTTTTGGCATTTGCGTGGATTAGTTTTATTGTTATTGAGATATTAAAACATTCTACTTTTTTGTTCGTTTCGATTACAGGCTTCGAACTAAATAAAATATCAAACAAAAAAAAACCTAACAAAATCAAATTGAATTGAAATTTCCATTTTCTGAACAATGTTCATTTTTCTTCGCCAATAGTAAAAATTGACTCAGCTTTCTACTTAATAATATAGTTATGTATTTTCGTTTTATAACAAAAAAGAAATATATAATAAAAAAAAAAAACTTTAAAACGAATCAACAACACGACGATTTTTCAGGCTCGGCTACAACTAAATTAAAATCCAAAGTACTAGGTCTTGCGAAGCCGGTCTTAATTCCATCCCAACCGTCCTCAACCTTATACTCGCCGGATCGAATTCGTGAATAGACTTCCTGCGTAACCATACGAAACGCTTCCTCCACATTAACACCGGTCCGTGCGGACGTTTCAACAAAATGCAGTCCATGTTGTTTCGCAAATGCTCGTGCTTCTTCGGTACTGACTTCACGATGACCGCCCGAATTGACTAGATCCAATTTACAACCGACTAATGCAAAAACCGGACGATGCGGTTCAATGTGTCGCTGTGCTTCCATCATCCAGAGTGGAATATGCTCGAAACTGGCATGATTTCCGATATCGTAAACGAGCAGGACACCAACCGAATTTCGATAATAGGATTTCGTAATTGAACGGAAACGTTCCTGTCCGGCTGTATCCCATAGTTGCAATTTGATTTGTGTACCATCTTTCATTTCGATCAGTCTTGCGAAGAAATCGACTCCTACTGTTGGATCGGAAAGCTGAAAGGTGAAAAAAATCAGATTAAATTTTTGTATGTAACACATCGGTCAATAAGTCCGTAGGATAACAAAGAAAATACAGTTTTTTCGGTCTAATTTTGCTTTATTCTTCGACATAATTTCCTTCCAGAGTGATACAATCCGTCTAACGCCTCTCTAGCTTTTCGATACCAGTTTTGTAGAACAACTTGTCTTTCGACTCAAAATGTGCCTCAGTTGCGGAAATTACCTCTTTATTTGAGCCATATCTTTTGCCAGCGAGCATTTTTTTCAGGTCTGCGATGAGCCAGTAGTCACTGGGGACTAGATCTGGAGAATACGGTGGGTGCGGAAGCAATTCGAAGCCCAATTCATGCAATTTTGCCATTTGTTTTGATCGACTTGTGACACGAAGCATTGTCTTGATGAAACGATGAAACAGTATTTTTTTCCTCTGCATATGTGGCCTGCGAAACGGCCACATATGCAATTTCTCGCTTCAAACGTTCGAGTAATGGTATATAATAATCGGTATTGATGCTCTTTCCCTTCTCAAGGTATTCCATGAATAATATACCATGTGCATCCCAAAAAACTGAAGCCATTACCTTGCCAGCCGATGTTTGAGTTTTTGGTCGCTTTGGTCGCGGTTCTCTCGCTGCTGTCCACTCGGATGACTGCCGATTTGACTCTGGTGTGAAATGATGGATCCAAGTTTCATCCATTGTCACATACCGCCGCAAAAAATCTTTTTTATTGCGTCGAAACAGCTTCATACAGTCCTCCGAATCGTCGACACGTTGTTGTTTTTGGTCCACTGTAGGCAAACGCGGCACCCACTTAGAAAAGAGCTTCCGCATCAACAAATGCCCATGCAAAATTGTGTGCACACTGCCTTTCGATATCTTTAGAGTGTCTGCTAACTCTTGCAACTTCACTTTACGATCGACCAAAACGATTCTGTGGACTCTTTTAATGTTTTCTGGAGTAACAGCTTCATTTGGCCTTCCACTGCAGGGCAAGTCCTCAGTCGAGGTTCGACCACATTTAAACCGGCAAACCACTTCTCAACCATTTGTCTCGACGGAGCAGATTCCAAATAACACTTTTCAAGCCATGCTTTTGTTTCAACGGTGTTTTTTCCCATCAAGAAGCAATGTTTTATCAACATACGAAATTCGAATTTTTCCATGTTTTTAAAAATAACAAAAGTAGCGTCAGTTCGAGCACTGTAGCCTGTAAACAAAGAATCAGAATGTCATGAAATTTTGACGCGTCGCTTTTGAAAGTTGGTACTTCCTGCCAATACAATTGGTTCGGCCACAGAGGTGCCATCTGTGGGTCATCCTACGGACTTATTGACCGATGTGGTAATCTAATCTAATCTAAAATAACAGGCTCTTCTAAGCTGTCTTGTGTGCACTTTTAGCAAGTCAGATACATTATTGTATCAATTAGAGCTCTTTGCTTTAGAAACCCGATTTTATTGTTTTTTTAATTTAGAACCAGACGGTAATGTCAAACATTAGAAAGTAATCTCTCTATTTAATGTATGCAAGCTAAAATTGAATTGAATGAAGCCAAAAACTCCGTCATAGTCGGTCCCAAGCCCGGTTGAGAAATGAGAAGGGTGTATGGAGTTAACCTGAATGGCCAGTGATACCAGTGCGTCTCAGTTGCAGTATAGCTGTGAGAACCCCAGCATGTCATATTTATTATATTATATTATTATCATGGAGACAACCTATGATTCACTGCCCCCGAATGACCTAAAAATTGCCCTCTGTGTTAGGAGATTTTAATGCAAAAGTCGGAAAGGAGGAGGCTCATAGAGGAACAAAAGGAGGGTGCAGTCTCCATGACATATCCAACGACAATGGCCAACGCCTTATTGATTTCGCAAACAGCAAAAATATCATAGTAAGCTCTACGTGCTTCCCACATCGCGATGTTCACAAACGAACGTGGGCATCACCAGATGGTCACACCTTCAACCAAATAGACCACGTTTTAATTGAGAAAAGGGCTGCTTCCAGTATAATTGATGTACGAACCCTCCGCGGTGCGAATTGTGTTTCTGATCACTATCTAGTCAGAGCTAAGTATCAATGACGAATAGCTTGTCGTGAATATTCGAAAACGAGTAGAGCTCGCAAACTCAATGTCAACAAGCTTAAAGATGAAACGGTGGCGCAGGCTTACATGTTAGCATGTAATAAGCACTTGACTCCAAAATATTGCTATAGATCTGGCAATGATCTTTCCCGAAAATTCCAGAACTATATAGAACAGTCCCCAATATGTAAAAAGCTATAACCAAAGATCTAGAACATTCTAGTTGAGACACACACCTACTCGACGAATACACCACAGAAGGTTCGAGAATTGGAAAAACTAGTATGAATACACGCAACTTTCAGACAGCAGTCAGTCATTTCAGCGACATCTATCGAGACGCGAACAAGTGCAAGCGATACGCGGCGGTAGTGCCAAATAGGCGAATTAAGTAAAAGTGTGAATTAAGTAAAAGTGCGAATAAATAAATTATCCCTTATTTTTAAACGAATTGTGTTTTTCTTGAGATCTCGGCGAACTCCTAGCTCGCAACAATATGAAAATATCCAAAATATGCCAGTGGAGAATGCGTGGATGAAAATACGAGACGGCATCAAATGCTCCACAGAAGAGGTGTTAGGATATCAAACACGGCGAAAATATAATGATTGGTTCGACCAAGAATGTCGCGATGCTATAGATGAAAGAACGAGGCTTACAAAATTTTTACTGAACGACCAAAATGAGCCAAAAAAGAAAGATATGACGAGCTTAGGCGATCTGCGAAAAAGACCTGCAGACGGAAACAAAGGAAGTACCATAATGACAAGATACAAAAAATGGACGACGATATCAGACAAAATAAAACGCGGGACGCATACGCAATAGTGAAAGACATAAAAAAAGGGATGTAAACCAAAATCCAGTCTTTGTAAAGACGCAAAAGGCAACATCATCAGCGACACACAAGAAATCAAAAGGAGATGGGCTTTCTACTTTAAACATCTTTTGAATCCCACCCCATTAGCACCGATCACGACAGATAATATTTCAATTGAGGCCTCAACTGATGAAGAAGAATCATCATCGACACTACCCACGCTTGCTGAAATCAAAACAGCCCTATGTGACCAAAAACTAAACAAAGCGCCGGGAATTGACGAAATACCAGTTGAACTTCTGAAAAAACGGTGGAAACTGAATTGTTTGTATGGGAGGTGGTAGAAGGAGTGGGGAGTTTTTAGTGAGTTTTACAGGAATAACTATAAACATCATGCATTTGACATGTTTTCAATAACAGAACAATAGCATTCAAACTTTTAAGGAAAATCGACTTTTTGAAACGTTGTGAAATTGTGTCATTTTGTATGGGAGGGGGTAGAAGGGGTGGAGCGATTTGGCCCGTTCACGAACTTGACCTTACTTTTTTATCAAAAATGACGTGTACGAAATTTGAGTTTTCTAGCTCAACGCGTTCTCAAGCTAGAGAGCGAACGGACGGACGGACATCCGGTTTTGAGATATTTGAGTGATAATGTTAACTTCTGTATCATTCATTTTTTTTCACCGAGCCTTATTTCTTAGCGTTACAAACTTTAGAGCAAACTCAGATTTCATCTAGAGTATAAACATAACAGAATTATGATCATTGGCGTAAAGTTCAATCATGCGATACTCTAGATGAAATGGAAAAGATTTTAATGTATTCGATTAGTGAATAGTGACTTTTGTATGGGAGGTGGTACAAGCAGAGTGTGGGGAGGTCTGTAATTTTTGTTATAATAACACCAAACGTGGTATACAAAATGCTTACATATAATTTTCACAGAAATTGGACATTGTTTTCCTGAAATTGGGGCATTTGTATGGGAGGGGTGACAGAGGAAGTAGGTTTTTCATGATTTTAAAACTGCTTTTCAACATTCTTATTACATTCGACAGCTCCAATTTTAAGATTGATAGCTCTCATATCGTCGAGGGAGAAATGCTTTTCTTGAATTTCTAATAAAGAGAAATTTGTATGGAAGGGGGTAGAAGGAGTGGAGCGAAGCTGATAACTCTTTTTTTAACATTTATTGCAATTACCAAGGGACAAATCCTGTCAAGATTTTAAGTTCCTACTTTTTCTAGTTTTAATGGAAATCGATATAATGCATTATCAAAATTATGCATTAGGTTTAGGTTGTAGTAGGGTGGTTCCATAGAACTACAAAGCACTGTGGCCATCTAGTTGGGCCCATTGTACTCATCCTATTGATTATAAGATGGAAGTCACTACCCTTGTTCTAACCACTTGGTTCAGTTTGCGAATCGTAGCACGCTCGAATGTTGGACGCCTCCGAGGTCGTCTAGTTCTGAGAAGAATCTAGAGCCTAAACAAAGGAGACGACTGTTGGAGATTTGCGGACAGTGACAAAGATAATGTTCGATAGATTCTGCGTTTTCCACGCAACCTCTCATGCCAAACGCAACAACAACTTGCAGATTCAGTGGGCGTGACTCAACAAGCCATTTCACATCGTCTGAAAAGCTTGGGAATGATGCTAAACCAAGGAAGTTGGATGTCATACGAGTTGAAGCCAAGAAACGTCGAACGAGGTTTTTTTTCACTTGCGAACAGCTGCTCCAACGGCAAAAAAATCAATCCGCCCCTTCTACCCCCTCTCATACAAAATTACACGTTTTCACAACTTTGTTATAGGTTTAGATTGTAGGAGGGTGGTTTCGTAGAAGCACAATGCACTGGGGCCATCTAGTTGGGCCCGTTGTACTTCCGCTATTGATTATGAGATGGATGTCACTCCTCTAGCCACTTGGTTAGATTTGCGAAGCGTAGCAGGCTTGAATGTTTGACGTAGTTCTGAGAAGAATCTAGAGCCTAAGCAAAGCAGACGAGATGTTGGAGATTTGCGGACAGTGACAAAGATAATTTTCGATAGATTCTTCGTTTTCCACGCAACCTCTCATGCCAAACGAAACAACTTGCAGATTCAGTGGGCGTGACTCAACAAGCCATTCCACATCGTCTGAAAAGCTTGAGAATGATGCTAAACCAAGGAAGTTGGATGTCATACGAGTTGAAGCCAAGAAACGTCGAACGAGGTTTGTTTTCACTTGCAAACAGCTGCTCCAACGGCAAAAAAAATCAATCCACCCCTTCTACCCCCACTCATAAAAAATGACACGTTTTCACAACTTTGTTATAGGTTTAGCTAGTAGGAGTTGGAGAGTTGGGCCCATTGTACTTCCCCTATTGATTATGAGATGGATGTCACTCCTCTAGGCATTTGGTTAGATTTGCGAATCGTAGCAGGCTTGAATGTTTGACGTAGTTCTGAGAAGAATCTAGAGCCCAAACAAAGGAAACGACTGTTGAAGTGACAAATATAATGTTCATTAGATTCTTCGTCTTCCTCGCAACCTCTGCAAAGGCTGTCACTCGCGCTCTGCAGCCTCAATGCGTGCAGCTTTAAATAACCTGTGGTCAGGCCAACAATAGTTCGGACGCTATAGTGACTACGTTGTAACGGCTGACCTGTAATATTTTTATTCGGTTCTTCCCAAAAGGATTTGGCAGTTCTGCAGCTGTCCAGCTGCCGCCACCTCGCCAAGAAAGAATCCAAAATAATATGTTTCAAGCTAGTCTTCAGCACTGTTGGTGCTATATCGACTGACTTTCTAGTGGAATTGATGTTTGCAGATCCTTGCTGTGTCTTGTTTCCTAGCAGGTCGCTAATAGAGTCACTGTATAACTGAGCTACTCGGTCCAGGAGTCTGGCAGATGCGTATCAGAGTTGAAACCGTTAAGTTTGAATTTTTTGGTGTATATACATATTCGGTTAGATATTTATCAAAATGCAATTGGAATTCGATTATGTGCCCTGAAAAATTAATATCATTGTGCCATTCCATTAGAAACAGCCAAAAATTCAATTTTATTTTGCAATTTTCTGCACCCACACATCTTTACCAAACAGCTGTTTGGTCTAGTTTATGATTCTGTTTGTTGACACATGACGGAAAAACATCCCAACAGGGATTTTTGCAATCCATTCCCTTTTCAAATCGACCTAAGAAATTTGCAATGCATTCTAAAGAAATGTGAAGGCATTGCATAAAGTAACAGTTTATTTAGGGAATTTGATATGCATTGCAAGGTAATGTGTGGAGATTGCATAAAATAAATGATCATCGTCAAAACGTGCCGCGCACAAATCGAAAGATTATTAATAGAAAACATTAATGTCATATTCCGTTTGCTTTCTAATATTCCCGTAAAATTTTACAAGTTTTTCGTTGCAAGAAAAAAATCTTACGTTATAACGTACTTTTCCAGCAACAAAATTAGTTAAATTATAGCAACAGAATTTAAAATACTGAATTCATATCAAAAGCAGGATCCAATTTCATCACATTTTTTAATATTAATTCAAAATGAATCGCATCCTCAATATTAGAATACCTTCTCAAAGATTAATTGCTTTCTATTCTTTTGCAACCATTCCATCGTAGATTTTATTGCGGCCATTATATTGTCGATTTTTTTCCAATCATTACATTATTCATTCGTTTCCCTAGATTCCAATGTCGATTCTTTGTAATGCAGAAAGTAGAAAAAACGAATGCTTGCCTATGACATTGCAATGTTAAAATAATCTGTTTTACGACAGGAAGTAGCTGTAATAGCTTCATGGTAAGAATCATCGGCGCGGTAATGATTCCACTCCCTACTGGGATATGTCAGAATGACTACACAGTCTACACCTATTTTCACCAACACTTTGATCTTTCGAACATGCTGTTTTTTGTACTAAATTTTTTGTACAAAATTTTTTAGAACATGCTGTTTTTGTACTAAAATAGCTATCTGCCGGACTCCTTTACCGAGTAGCTCAGTTATACAGTGACTCTAATCGCTAAGACCCGGTATCCGAATTAGAAAAGCTTCCGTTATTGCCGGTAGGCGATTCAAGTTGTGTCTACAAATGGACACTAGTTTAGACGTAGTCCTGTAGGATTGGAGTGCCAGAAGCGCAGCCATGCTGTCCGAGAAAATGTAACAATTTCCGAGACTGTTCCGCATATCTAAAATAATTTGTGTGCACTCGATAATAGCTGATACTTCCGTTTGGAACACTGTCGCCTGTCCTGGAAGATGGAATGAAGTGTGGATGTCGAGATCGCGGGAATAAATCCCTGCACCTGTCCTCTGGTTAGTTTTAGATCCGTCCGTAAAGAGATGAGGACCTGTACAGGTGCTGAGTATCGTGTTTATTGCCAATTCGTTTCGTTCAGGAAACTTAATGTTAAACTTCCGTTTCTCAACCTGCGGTTGGTTCATACAATCATTCTCGCAGTCCAAAAGGGAGTTTGCGTCTCTAATGACTTTTGACTTTTTTCATGACCAATTTGTGGTGCTGACCACGAATTAGAGGTTTTTAATCTAATGGCAGGTAGGCCCGCTATTTGTTTCATAAAAAGATCAAGTGGAGGTAGTTAGAGGATTACCTCCAGGGCTGCAGTTGGTGTGGTTCTAAGAGCACCTGTTATACACAGACATGCCATCCGTTGGGTTCGCGGTAAAGGTGCTAAGTTGGTTTTTAGTACCACCGCTGGCCACCACACCAGCGCACCATAGCAAATATTTGGTGTGACAATACTGGTTTACATGTAGTGAATGAAGTGCGGCTTAGGGCCCCACCTCATACTGAATGTCTTTTTGCAAGAGAATAAGGCTACGGTAGCCTTTTTTGCTCGTTCTTGAATTTTGGCCTTCCAGGATAATTTACTATCAAGAATAACACCTAAATATTTAACTTGGTTCGAGAGGACCATAGTGATAACCCGAATATTTGGTGAATTGAAAACATATGGTCTTCTTCTTCTATAGAAGAGGACCAGATCTGTTTTTTTGAGGGTTAATAGTAAGTCCTTTATCTAGTGCCCAGCTGTCTAACATTTGTAGAGCGGACTGCATGAAGTCCCCTAGAACTTGCTCAAACTTACCAGTTAGCATGATGACAAGATCGTCTGCACATGCTATTGTGGGGTAGCCGTCCCGAAAATTATGCATTTCTATGGGAGGTGGTAGAAGAAGGATACGGAATAAAACGAAATTTTTCGACATTAACATTTGACGGTTTTAAAGAAAAATTATTTAGTTGAAATTTCGAGAAATTTGTATGGGAGGGAGTAGAGTGAGGTAAAGCTGATAATTTTTTATCAAAATTAATTGCAATTACAATAGAAATAATTTTATATAGACTTTCAGATTTCATCTAAAGTAGAAAAATGAATAATTTAAGCGGATGGAAATCGACGATAAAAAAAAGAGGGCGAAAGTTATCGAGATGTGATCAGCTGTTTGGATACCAAACACGCCAAACACCATCAGAGCGTTTAAAAAAGCCACAATAACGCGCAATCAAGCGTGAATTAGCCCGGAGGCAGAGGCAGGTGGAATTAAAATTTTATTGATTAATCCAGACGATCCAGACCTGACTGCGAATGATGCGCTGCGCTATTTCGGACCCGAAATCTCAACGGCCAACAAAAACAAACCCAACACATCAGCGCTTTACATAATTACACGAGCGCGACTATCGCTCTTCACTTTCAATTGCGCTGCAGCTGATAAACGCCGCGCCAGCCAATCTCTGACTTTCATTGTTCGAAATGTCCGAAATGGGGTGGCCCGCGCGATAAGGCACTGTAAACAAAAACTGAACGGCCTCGAAACACTGACAAAAATCGCAGGCAAAGCCCATTACCCCCGCATTTCCGGGGCACTCACCTCGGCGAATTTTCCATCTGTAAAGTACTTAAGCAGCGAGGACTTCCCAACTGTGCTATCGCCGATCAGGATCAGCCGAAATTGATAATCGAAAATCGGTTCGACCATTTTTGTTTTTTTGAGCCTTCTTTCACAGCACCGTACCGCTTCGTTACTTCGCTATATCACACGGAATCACGTCTTCGTCTCGTTGTTTTTGTTGTCGCGCAATCACAACACAGCCCCGTACAATAAAAAAAACGAAGATGTTTTTTAACCTTTCACGTAACGTGCAGAAAGTGAGGCCTTGAAAACTCGGCTGGAACGCACTCACTAATAAGTTTTGATTGCGACGGATTCAGAAGTGTTCATTGTTAACTGAATTTTTCAAAACGGAACGGAAAGCCGCGGCGGCATCAAAGGGCGATGAAAACTTTGCACTATTTTTTCGCGTGCACCTTACGCGAATCGTCAAAAAGTGGTTGTCAAAAAGTTGACATGTCGTGCGCAATTTGGTAATGCCATAGCGTAGAGAGATTTTTTGTTTGGTGTTGTGTTTATTATTAATTTATTTGAATTTACAGCTACTATTTTAATTTTGGAACTCTGCAGCGAATCAAAATCATGCTTGAAGGGAAAATTAATAAATACCGAGGAAGAAGAAGATTAGGAGAAACAGCCGATCTACAGGTACTTCAGGCTGGCAGCCCGAAGTTTGTATTTTTTTGTTTTCAGTTGTCACTTTTATCTGGGCTGCTTCCTGATGAAATTTCGTCTACTGGGGACGGAGTTTAAGTGATTTAAGTGCTAATTATTTCGTTTTTAAGTGTTTTTTTTTTTATTCTATTTGTGCCTCAAAATGCCCATAAACACAAAAGAATTGCTCGAAGCTGTGGCGATTTTGTCCGACGATCGGAACATGCGCGTCACTGTGAAGCAGTCAGGAAAAGGAGCCCTGATCTGCGGCGTTACCTGTTTCATGGGCGGGATAATGTTAGGGCCAGTCGGACTGGCAGCCGGTGGAATAGTTGGCGGTTTGGCAGCAGCAAAAATGACGCAAGGTGAGCAACACTTGGCTGGCGCAATCATTTTGCAAAAGTAAATTTAACCGTCGGTTGTTTTCAGGTACGTTTAGGCCCGTTGGCGATATAATCCGCAACGATCTTACCGATCGACAGCGGGAGCAATTAGTGGAACATATCAGAGTTGCAGTTGCCGACTTCCAAGTAACCGATTTAGCTGTGCTCTTGCCTCTGATGATGGGCAACGTTTCGATGCAACAGAGCGTTCTCAGGTCGGTGGTGTCGTTCATGACCAACGAGCTACGACTGCAATTAATCGATTAGGGTGAAAGGAGATCCTGGGGACCAGGAATGAAGATGTTCTTCTTTAAAGTGATATTAATTAAGCCACCTAAAAATTTTGTACAATGCCTTACATATGGTTTATTAAATTTTTGTTTTTCAAGAATAGAATCACGTTTTTAATTTGTTCTTATCGGCGATAGCTGTGGCTTGTGACCTTTTGGACTTGGGGATTTCGTGAGTCTGTAAATGCTGTACTTTGTTCTTGGGTACTTGTGATCGACCTGCGATGATTCAATAAAATAGAAACCACAATCCCTTATCTTTTCGTTCAAGAATGGCGTTGCCATATCATTGAAATAAAAATATCTTACATTTGTATTTCATCTTACAATCAGAATCAATGAAATCCTATAAAAAAAAAAAACGATAATATTAAGATAAATTTGCATTTTTTTTCCATAAATATAAATACGCCAATTACCGAAACATGTTGTATGTTAACCCGTTCATTAAATATCCGCGGTCTTTGACTACTCGAAAGTAAACCTTCGAAATAACCTCCATCATGGCGGAGCCTGGCTCTATCCCATCCTGCTCCATCGATGCGAAAACCGCACAGAATGGAACGAAAATATGACGCCAGTGAACTATGCTACGCTATTTTCATATGAAAATTAATGCGCGCATACGGACACTATAAGGAGCGCTATGCGACTTGAACGGGATGTCAAGGCCTTCAACTAAAAACAAATATACGCGCGATCATTGAATTATCAAGAAAGAGCAATAGTTACACTCGACCGATATAGACTCGATCGACAGAAAAAAGAATCGAAAGAGAACGAAATAATTCTGAAAACCTAGGACATCATTACCAAAAAAGCAAAGACAGCTTTCAGGCGACAAAAGAATGAATCGGCCAAGAACCAAATGCTTTATAGGTCTCAACAAAATAGTAATGAAGAACACGTGCACTCTATCATGCACGATCATCTTAGGTCTCCAACAAAAATAACTCGGAAAATGATCGGGGGATGATGAAATACTTTATAGAAAGCAACAAGAACCACAAATATGGACTCATTCAAATGGAAAAAAATTTCGGGAGACGATGAAATGCTTTATAAAAGGTGTCCCAGTCGGTCGTGCAGCGATCTTCGGATATTCTATTTCGTGTATAATCTCCATGTCTACACTCTTTACTAAAATATAAACATCAGAGCTTTTTAAATAAACACAGTTTTTTTTTCCAAATTTCAAAATAAGCGGTGTTAATGGGAAACCCTCTAGAAGCATTAACTGCGCGCGATCGAGAAGAAAAAAGACTAATACGACAAGGGGAATGATTCGGTCAACGAAAGCAAGCAAATAGGCGAGCGTTTTTGGTGAGCAGTCAGTCTGGTTTGTAGTCCAGTCGGATAAGATCAAAAAAGGCCTGTTTGGCTAAATGCTACGATGTTTTTTTCTTAAACCTCATTGTTTATACTCTAGATGAAATCTGAGAGTATTATAAGCTTGCCACAAAGTTTGTAACGCTAAGAAATAAGGCTTGGAGAAAAAAATGAATGATACAGAAGTTCATATAATCACTCAAAAATCTCAAAACCGGATGTCCGTCCGTCTGTCCGTCAGTGTCCTCTCTAGCTTGAGAACGCGTTGATCTAGGAAGTTCAAAATTTTGTACACGTCGTTTTTGAAAAAAAAGTAAGGACAAGTTCGCTCCACCTCTTCTACCCCCTCCCATACAAAATGACACAATTGCGCAATTTGACAATAACCGGATTTGCTTGAAAAGTATAAAGGTTATTGGTCTCAAATTAGGAACATATTACTTTTATGATGATATTAATCTATCATATAAAAATTACGCGTATCCTCTCCCTCCTTCTACCACGTCCCATACAAACTGTACTTTTTCATGAAATACTCTAAACCAATTTACTCAGTGCGTATAAAATTTAGCGAGCTGAAATTGTGCACTAAATATTTATATGAAATTATTAGTAAGACCAAAAGAAATTAGACATTTAGTTTCACCCCTTCTAGCCCCTCCCATACAAAATGACACAATTTCGCAATTCGACAATAAACGGATTTTTTCAAAAAGCATGAAAGCTATTGATCTGAAATTTAGAAGATATTACTTTTATAATAATTTCAATCTGCTGTATAAGAATTAGTTGAGTCCTCCCCTTCCTTGCACCACCTCCCATACAAACTGCACCTTTTAATGATACTTTAAATAAATTTACTCAGTACGTATGAAATTTACCGAGCTGAAATAATGCACTAAATAATCACTTAGAATTATTAGTAGGACCAAAAAAAATTAGGCGATTAGCTTTACTCCTTCTACCTCCTTCCATACAATTTGACACAATTCAACAACTTTACAAAAAGCCGATTTTCCTGAAAAGTATGAATGCTACTGATCTGCAATTTAAAATATTTCAATTAAATGATGTATACAGTTATTTCTAAAAACATCATTAATAAATTCACACTCTAAACTCTAAAAACTGCACAATTCCTCTAAGTCCAATATACTAATTTTGTCAGTACCTATTAAATTTTTTAATCCTAAATTTTGTATAAGACATTTTGGTATCAACTTTAGCGTGATGTGATAAAATTAGTTCAATGTCGTCACCCCCTCTACCACTTCCTCTACAAAATTTCTTAAAATAAAAAAAAATTTCTTCCATCTAGAGTATCGCACGATTGGGCTCTACGCCTAGTCGTAGTCCTATTATGTTTGTTTGCATAGATTACAATAAAAATATTGCGCTCGCTAAGGGAATTGGGGGAAGGATTCGAAAAATAGCAAAATATGCAAATTTTCGCCTGTTTTAGAAGTTTTTTGACAATTATGACGTTATACTAAGCTATATTGAAAAATTAAAAATTAGGCTCGTTTGCAGACACGTAGACCTCTTATTAGAATTGTACATAGTTAAATTCGGTTTATCTAAACCTGAGATATAGACTGTTATTGAAGTCAATTTTGGAAATTTTCAAAGAATTTGTGCTTTTGAAAGGAAATGAGTATCTCACAAACAGTAAAAAAATATTCTACCAAAACTTGCGGCATTGCCTCTTATTAAATGTACTTTAACTAATTGAAATAAAATTCAGTCTAAATTTAGCCGGTTTCATAAAAATTTCATCTGGTTAAGTTATTGCAAAATATCTTTTCGAGTAAATTTTTTCTTAATGTCTTTTTTAAAAAAAAGTTGGTCTACATCAAATCTCCGCCTGACGTCTGTGGCCTGATTGTATTGTATTTGCAGGATTCGAAGTTCAATTTGATTCATCCTGAGCTGAGATATGGATCCTTTTCTTCCAGATTTTAAGATTTTTAGAAATTTTGTTATTTTTACTCATAAAAATTGCTTTTTAGGCTGCCAATCATAATCTTTGAGAAATGCTATGTAGTTACGCACATTTGATATACATAAAGAAAAAATAACATTTTCAACCAGAACTGTTATGTACCGAAAAGAGGCCTTAACATGCACGTGGTATTTCATGTATATTGAAAAAACACAATAGCTCAGAATTTATGATTGAAACTTTAAGCTACAAACGTGAAAATTTGTGAAACTCATTTTAAAAAAAAGCTTAAAAGTTTAAAATATTAACTCGTCGATTACCTTCTAAACTTCTACCCCCTCCTATACTAAACCATTAAAAGCTATGAACTTCAAAATTTTGCACAAACACTTCCAAAATAGTTTAAAACAAAGTTGCGTATTGTTTCAAGAATATAAAATGCACCGAAGTTCATAGAATTTACTTCGTCTATGAAATTATCATTCTATACCCACTTGGAAAAAGAAGCATTCTGCATGCATGAAAGTAACATTCTTCAGAAGTAAAGAATGCATGCCTGTCCGTATCCCCATTCGTTTCGTTTTTACATTAGCATGTCCGCTTTAAGAAGACCTGCCTTTTAATTTCGCACGAAGTGATTCAGAATGAATGCCAAGTTAGGAATAAAGAAGTCTTCTCTTTAGCTTCGCTCGAAGTGATTCAGAATGGATGCCAAGTTAGGAATAAAAAAGTCTTCTCTTTAGCTTCGCACGAAGTAATTCAGAATGGATGCCAAGAAAGGAATAAAGAAGTCTTCTCTTTAGCTTCGCACAAAGTGATTCACAATGGATGCCAACTTATATCTGCGGTTGGCAAGTTCGGAATCTTTCTTTTTGAGAAAAGCTAAGAGTATGTTTTTTTCTATGGATAACAATAAGCTTTTGTATATTTATCTAAAATGTCCTCAATGTAAAGTATAGAAATCTTATACCTGAAAAAAAAAATAAAAAAGCTTGGAACTGAAGTTTGGAACATATACGTTTAATAAAGAATAAGATAAGAAAAAAAATTTTTTTTTTTAATTGATGGTAACAAATTCATATTATATAATTAACAACAAATTTATTTTGCGGATTTTAATTTGCATGTATTTTTATAAAATCTATTTTCGGCAAGTTTGAAGCCAAGCTTCATTTCGTCTTCGTATTTGCTATGGCCAAATTTTTCATTTTTGACAGCATTTACCATAAACAAGGTTTGAAAATAGCTTGTAATTTTTTAAATCTATTTTGTTTTTGCGGCCATCCCAATTTAGTTTTAGTAAGATATCCTCTGAAAAGAACTGGGAGAAGCATTTGTTTAATTTTGCTTTCCCAACTATTCCTCTGATATAATTAATCTGAAAGTACATATATAATAATACAAATATAATAGTAAAAAATAATTACGAATTCGCTATACAAGTTCTTCTTGCGGCAAATTTTCTATTTCCGCTTCTACTTTATTTAATTGTTCCTCATTGCATATCGGAAAGATATTAAAGTTTTGAATTTCTGGGAAGATCTTAGAACCAATCCGCTCAAGGAGTACAGTTTGTAGATTCAACTGGTTTTCTTGCTTTTCCAGCATATTTTTCATCGTTTTTATCTCAACCGATTGCGATTGTATTTGATTTTGTAAATAATAGACTAAATAAAATAACAATATTAGTCATAACATTATAATTTCTTGCAAATGATTTGTTACTCGTATTCATTAAAATGTTTTTCCTTTCCCAGGATGCAGTATTTTCAAGGGAATTAGTAGCTATTATTATAGAAAATAAATTGAAAAACATTTTAACATGTTTTCTGTGTGATCAAATCTTACGGGTATGTTGCTCTACGTCTTCACGTTTCAAGTCTGCTGTTGCGTTACTTCTAAATATTGCTCGTGGCACGAATTGCGTATTTTTTTCAGCGCTCGACATTTTTTGTAAGCCAAAAAAGATACACATACAATCAGGAGAGGTTTGGAACAATCGATTAATTTATTTACGTCAAATTGCATTATGGTGTAGTACGGGAATAAGTACAAACTTATTCTCAAATGGTAAACATACAATTTTATGGAGGATATTATCAACTTCAAATTTCGTTTCCTCATTGCTGAGATCGCTAGCAATACAAATTCCGAGATTTCGGAAAGATTCGAATGGCTTTTCAAAAAAATTTCTAACCGTAAGAAATTTGTTGCCAATGACGTAGTCTTTTCCATCGGTGTCCTTGAAACATAAATTATTAGGAGCAGAATCAGATAAATTGAAAAATTTGCTTTTACAATTTCTATAAATGGGCAAAGATGTACTAGCCAATTTTTTACTCGATATTCGTCGAGGGCCTGTCTGCTTTTCGATTGTTTTTACTTTAGATCGTTCTATAATTCGGGTATGGAGCTGTTCCAAGATCTTAGAAGGTCGTCGGCAATCCTTTTTCAACACCTGCATAAAGTTCTCAAATTTATATGCGGAGAAATTGTCTACACTACCATATAATTTTATAGAATGGGTTAAATGCAGCAAATTGTGTACATTATAGTTCACTTTATCGATTCCGTACAAAACTGAAAAATCTCGTACAAAAGTTTGCAACATTTCTTGTGCACAATATACATTTTTTTTTGCAATTTACAGGGCAAGAAATTAACCTGTATGCGCAATGTAATAGCAAAAAATTATTAAATAAATTGGGGTCAATAATATTTTACAACACAACAATTCCGGTGTATAAAATGAATTGGTGAAACTCCGTTGCCTTCCACCTATGAATTTCATCGAAACCTCTGGGTTTGCCACAAAACTCAATAGGTATGAACCGTTTCATTATAAATATGTAATTGTTCAAATTTAATTTTTGTTCAGCATTCAATTTTGCGCAGTTATGTTTACCTTCCCAAATAAAAGTTAATATTTTCTTGACAACTCCTAAGTCAATAAGATGCATTACATCTAAAGGCATTTGAGTAAACATTTTGATTTCTACTTCTTCTAAAATGTTCTTATTAGTTTGGAAGTAATTTAAGTGATGCGTTCTGTCAATTCGGTTCTTAAAATCAACATCTGATGATACTGTGCTGTACGCTAAACGCTTATTATTTTTTTTGGCTTTTTGAATGTATTTAGAGCGTCCACTTGCAGCAGTGTGACCAACAGTGCCCACCAAAAAGGCTCTAGCTGGAGCATCTGCAGTAAATAATCTTATTTGCAGTTTCCAATATTTTTTACCTATAATAATTCCATTCTGGGAGATGTATTGTAATTCATCAACAAATTTGCTCAAATATTCATTTACGTTTGCTAGTTCTGTAGGACCAATATATGCTCCAATCGAAAATGGTGTCATGGTACTACATTCAGATATCGCTCCTAATATAGGCCAAAAAGTCATTCACGAACTTTTAAACAGAAGTAAGCCGTCAATCCCAATATCCATTAAAATTCCGTCGTTTAATATTTGTGGAAATGTATCAATTAATTTGAGCGCTTTTTCTATCTTGAAATTGATATATTGTCCTGGTAATACTTCAGAGATCTGAATTTGACTACGTTTAGTCTCCAGTAAAGTTTTCGAGGATGTTGGCACATTAATAACTTCTGCGGATAAAATTTTTAAAAGGGCATCGCAAGCCGTTCTTGGTTTTCTATATTGAATACACCAGTCTGCTAAATTGTCAGATAAACTCTTTTCTAGATTCTTCTCTACTGCTATTTGAATATCGAATACCCTACTTTCAAGTTGAATTTGCGAACTATCAGCTGTTTCATGTTGTGCGCGTTCGGTATGATTTTTAAATTTGTTGTATATTTTATTCGAAGCTTCTTTTTTTTTTGCTACGAGCCTTCTCATATGCCTCTTGCTTATACCGGCTACTTTTGAATTCATCTTCTTGAAATATTTTCAAAATAAACCTACATATATTATATTTTTTTTTAAGTAAAAATATTGAGTACTCACCATAAATATACTTACTTGCTTCGTTTTTTATTTCTTTATTTTCAATTAACAAAAATAAAACTACACTTCACTGATAAAAAATGACCTTCAAATTTCAATTAAGTTGAATTCATAATTATATAATTTCAATATATGCACTGAAAGATGATACTCAGCCTACTAATTATTGATTTAGACAAATTGACTGCGTGCTCATTTGTCACCGAAAATATTCTTCTTCCTAGAAGGAGTCGTGAATCGTAATTTTGACCGTTACAAATATTCTTCTTTATATCTTCCCAAGAAGGGATATTGTATGCCTGCCGGATGAATTCCGCGAGAAGGCCTTCTGAAATTTCCATCTGGGTTGTAGCGCTAGTAGTCAAAGCGGCGTTTAACAGTAGGATGCGTAAGGACTCCATTGCATTGTGAAAGAGGTGTCAAAATAATTTCTGCAAACCTCGAAAAAGTGGGTGGAGTTTAATGCGATGATAACGCGAAACGTCAAAACAATTTCATTGTCATTTTGCGAAATTTTTTTCAATTTCATCGTAATCCTCTCGACGCGGTTCGCTGTTTGAGATAAATTTCCAAACATGTCTTCGTTACTGGATCAATACAACACGGGAGGAGTAAATCGCGATGAAACTGGGTCGAGTCTCGTCCTGGATCCAACCCGCGGCTATGTCACAATTCGCAAAGAGGAATCGCCGATTTTCAGTAAAAAGAAAATGATGCTGAATTTACCGCACGATATTGTGCACATGACGGTCGCCAATAATTGGCTCGTTTGCCTGATGTCGCATCAAGTGCTGCTGCGGCTCTTCCTTCTGCAGCCCGATCGGCAAGACGGTAAGCATTCGTGTGAATCCTTGTCATTATAAATGTTACACTTTTCACGATCTTGCAGAGGTCTTTCTGGACAAGTACCTGGGCGGTCTGAGTGTCTCGAAACTGTTTCTGGACCCAACCGGTCATCATCTTCTCATAGCTCTAGCTCCGAAATCAAGCACGCAACCATCGGAGCTTATTTACCTGCACTGGAAGAGCAGCAAGCCGAAGCGGATCGAAAAGTTTAAAGATCACGAAATCACGGCTGTTGCATTCAACTATGAAAACACATCGGAATTAAGCACTGGACCGATTCTGATCGGCACCAGTAAAGGCCTGATTTTCGAAACCGAACTGGGAATCGATGGTGGCGATAAATTAATTCAAAACAATTGGAAACAGGTGAGCAATGGTTGTGTCATTTATTGTATTGTCCGTATCCTAATCAGGCAAAATTTATATACAAAATGTAGCTACCTAACTATCTCCCACTTTACGGGATAAGGGAAATTGAAGGCTTGGTAAATTTATTACTTCATAAAAAAACGCTCTTCTAATTTCTGTTTAAAAAGCATTCGTTTACAAAGTCTTTGTTTTTTCTATTCAAAACAGGTCTTCGACATTGGCAAAGGTAAAACATGTCCCATAACTGGTATCCAATTCTTTCGAGCTCCAAGTACGACACGATTTGTAGTTCTTGTGACAACACTGAATCGATTCTATCGGTTTCACGAGGCTTTAAAGCCGGATGAGAAGCCGCTTCTTCAAGTACAACGAATTCGATTTAATTTTTATTTATATTTAAACTTTTGATTTTTTCTTGCAGAATATTTTCAACGCTTATCTAAATATTCCAGAGCATACTCAAGACTACCAAGAAATCGAACATCAATTGAAATATTCAAAATTGCATTTTAATTTGGACACAGGCTCGAAATTTCCAAATCATTTTGGATGGATGACCGGCGTTGGAATTTATTTTGGAGAGGTTTGTAAATTAAACGATATTTTATGTATTGGCTAGAATGGTAATGGGAAGCCAGAGTATTTGTTTTCTGAAAACATGAAAATCTGGATTTTAAAAAGTTTGCTTTTTCAAATTCTTTCATTCATTTCCGGACTATAAGGTTGATAGGAGATTTCGAAGTCACCTCAACTCTGGATTCGTTCGAACACAGACGAAACGTCAGCTGCCTTGTCCTTTTTTTACCGATAATTTAATGCAGTTTCCAAACTGCTGCCTTCACACTTCTCGTATCTACGTAACACTCGTGCACAAGGAAGTTCTGAATGCGTTTTTTTTTTTCATTTTATTTAGTTTCAATGTTTGTTCATACACTGTTCGACGCGAATATGGAATACTACCCGATGTGCATTCAGAAGTTCAAGGCGAATCTCCTCTTTAGACTTAGACCTCTAAATCCTTCCTTCCCTACTTCCTCCCTGTTCAGCTTACCGTGCTTCTTCTGCACGAAAGGATAATCCCTCCAGTTCCGATATTACCTAAAGGCAACGACATAGGATGTTGAGGTATTAGTGGGGTACACTTCCAGTACCACTTTAACAGTCGAAACAGTTTGTGGGAGAGACAGTGAATGGTTTAATCTCGCAATGCTCTAATCACACCGGCATGACTTGAAGATAGGAAATTCAATGAATCAATACCATTCCTGTTAAGGCCGTTTATAGGGGCACTGAACAGAAACGATTTTCTTCCAAAAAGTGCAGAGACCTCTATCCGCCGACACCTGAGCTATTAAAAATTCGCTGCCTTCAGTCGCCATGATACCGTTACTTTTTTCGGCGGAGCGGATGTGTACACCGTGAGATTTTTTGGGTCTTAAGGTTTGGACTGCTGGTTGTGTGTGTTTCTTCTGTTCATTTAAATTTTCTTTCTTGTTCGCGATGTATATATGTTATATTGGACCCTGGCTGCATCAGAATCCTCAGAAACAAAGGCGCAGACATTTTGAACGATATGAACATCAGGCGCTCTAATTGTGCAGGTTTGAGCTGCATTGAAACTTCGCCACGACAGCCGCGCATTATATTTCTTTATAAATCTTCCGCTGCTAGAAAGTCAATTCTAGGGAGGTCGGTCTGTGAAAAAAGCAATGGCAAGGGAAGGTAATTACAGGAAAGAGCGGCGTTGAATGAATATTAACCCGCTACGCTATAAAGATCAACTCCCACTTGGCTGCGAAGCACCAGTAGGTTTATTTGCCTTTGTTTTTCTCGTCGCAATTCCATTGGAGAGTTTCGAACGTTGAACAATTACGGACGTGTCTTTTTTTACTGCCATTTAATTTATATCTTATCCACGTTTTTTTCCTTTTTTCGATCTGCTTACTTTTTTCGATCTTTTTTATTTTTATTATCATGTGCGCGCTACATCAGGGGGTCGCTGCACCGTCGTTCATTCCTAAAACAAGCTAAGTATCGGCTAGCAGGATCTTCAGTGTAGTGTTATTGTCCGTGCCAGGCCTAGTACGGGTTTATAGTACTTTATTACCTTAGATCCCGAGCTAGCAAAGTTGTTTTTGTTGTTATTGCTGGTTGTATTTGTTATTTTATTTTTTTGATCCAAAGTGCTGCCAAGGCACAGATTTTTAATTTTTTCCTATTTTTACGAGATTTGTGTGAATTTTTTTTCATAGTTGGTTTTTTTTTCGCTGATCTTTGTTTATCTTTACTGCTATTTGTGTTTTCTGTTTCTTATTTTAGGTCTAATTTTAATTTTAAATATTTAAATTTTGCCTATCTGTCGCTGTACATCCATACCCAAACTGCAATACCAGATATTCTATCACTTGGCGAATGTAAGGTATTACCAAGAATTGAACAGTTTTATTCTGTTCCCGGATATCACCTTGTCCCAGTTTTTTTTGCGTGGTGTCGCACTCTAAATCCGCATTGGTGTGTCCTTCCATTTAGGAAATTGCTCCAATCCAGAGTTTAATTTCATCTGGATAAAATTACTGATCCCAAGACATATCAGGTACTTTTGTAATGTGTATAGCCCAGCAATGACAGCAACGAACATTTTATCAGAACTGAATGGGCTATCTAAATCTATTCAGTCTATATGTACTGCAAACTCTGACGCCGAAATCGTTATCGCGGGCGATTTCAATGTTCATAACATTGCCTGGATTAAACATTCTTTCACTACGGACCAGGAGGGACGTGATACTGAGGTTTTAAACGGATTAACACAACTATTAGATGAAACTATTCGTTTACCAGACATCGCAGGTCATTTTCCTAACCTTCTTGACTTATTTCTCATATCGCCATCGCTAATTGGAAATACTGATCACTTCTTGATTCGTGCTCAATTCCTAGTTGCAGTAACTACACCGCTTACTTTCAAGGCACCTCAAAGAAACATTTGGCATTTCAAAAGAGCCAATCGCGGGACGCTAAATAACTTCTTCAATGCCTTTAATTGGAAGTTGTGCTTGAATTCCAATGATTGCGATGAACCTTGTAGAAGTGTCACCGAGATTATCCTGAAGGGTATGAAGCTCTACATACCTTCTAATCATAAAAGAGTTAGGCCGTCGAAGGACTCTTGATTCAACAAAGAAGTCTCGATGCAGTTCAGACCAAGAAACAAGCATTTCAAACATTTAGAGGTAATAAAACACATGCCAACAGAGAACTTTTCAATGCGTCAAGAAATGCCTGCAAATCCATACTCAATCGTGTTAAATTTGAGCATGACCAAAAACTTCGACAGAAGATCCTTCAGTGCCCTAAACGCACGAGGTCTTACTGACCATTTGTCAAAACGGCCAACAACAATTTCATTTCTTCTTCTATACCACCTCTAGTTGTTGACGACCGTACCGTGGTTGATCCTAGCAAAAAAGCCAATTTACTAGCAGCAAGTTTCGCAAGAAACTCTCACCTTCAACCTTCAAACCAATCGCCTCCCGCTGCAAATCCTTCTGGTTTCTCACTGCTTGCACTGCATTTTCGCACGAGACTTATTTCTCGGACCCTTACAGAGCTCAATATCCATAAATCCGCTGGTCCGGATGGTATTCCCATATTACCCTTAACAAGTGCACCTCTTCTTTAGCTAAACCTCTTCGCAATCTTTCCCATCTTTCTTACTCTTCTGGGTACTTTCCACGTATGTGGAAAGTTGCGAATGTTCAACCCATTCCCAAGAAAAAGAAAGGAAGCAAAGCGAACCCCGCCAACTACCGCCCAATAGCCATTATTTCAGTGCTCTCGAAAGTAATGGAAACTGCTGTCAATCGTAAAATCGTCAAATATCTGGAGGATAAACATTTCAACGATGTTCGTCAGTATGGCTTCCGTTCTGGACGGTCGACGGGTGATCTTTTAGTCTACTTGATAGAGCGTTGGAACTCATGGTTATATAAATATGGCGAAGGTTTCGCACTTGACATTGCAAAAGCTTTTGACAGAGTTTGGCACGAATGTCTCTTAGTTAAGCTTAGGGCCACCGGCCTTAATGATACCCTTATTCAATGAATTGAGAGCTATCTCTCTGAACGCACTGTACGAGTAGTATTAGATGATGTTACTTTTTCCTCCTACCCAATTGACTCCGGCGTCCCACAAGGTTCTGTTTTATCTCCAACTCTTTTCTTAGTTTTCATAAACGACCTTCTGTCGTCCACTCTCAATCCAATCCATAGTTTTGCAGATGACAGTACTTTAGACAACACCTATGAATTTAACTCTGCTGCGGAATCAAACAATCATTCTATTGCTTTCAATCGCAGGAAGTTATTCAGTTCGCTGAACTCGGGTCTCAACTTATTCCTGGAATAGGGCAGGAAAAACAGAGTAGAGTTCAACGCATCCAAAACACAGGCCTGTCATCTATCCCTAAAACGGGATGTTTCAGTATTGTCTCGCAATGTAACTTTTGATGGTGCACGGCTTACCACTTCGGAGAATTTCACACTGTTAGGCATCAAAATTAGTGAGTTGGGCCCAGCATATCTTTGATATTGCCCTTGACGCCTCTAAACGTCTAGGTGTTCTCCGAAAATGCAAAAAATATTTCACACCCATCGACATAGCAACCATTTATAAGGCCTACATTAGACCACGTTTAGAGTATAACTCGCATGTTTGGGCTGGGGCACCCAAAACATACCTCGCGTTGATCGATCGTATTCAAAAACATGCGTTCCGACTGATTAGAGACGAAACCATCACGTCTTCTATAGATTCTCTCGAGCATCGCAGAAATGTCGGAGTACTCAGCATTTACTATCGATATTTCCATGGTAAATGCAGTACGGAACTAAGCGCACTCATTCCTCCACTGCATACTTTCCCCGAAATACTCGCCAAGCTTAACGCGGACACAAGTACCCGGTCAAACCCTTGCCTTCTCGTATAGTGAAGTATAGGCAGTTATTCATTTGCCGAACGTCAAGACTTTGAAACGATTTGCCAGCTAGTTTGTTTCCTAACAAGTACAACCTGCAGTGTTCCAAGAGCAATGTCCACCGTCATTTTCGTCTCTCTCCACCTTAATACCTCCACTTCTTATACCGACATAATTGTGCATTGCATTAAATGGTGACTCCCTAAGTTGTACTCGGTGCCGGAAAAAAAAACCCGATTTACAAAATCTTACGGTTTGAGTGACACGAAAAGCACCATCGACGTCAACCGAATCGTCATTTCAATGGTACATAATACGCGAGCACGCCAACGTGAAAGTGCGAAGCTCATACGAAATTTACGGGCTTCTCGTGTCAGAGGGCCCATTGTTTTGCTTATTATTAATTGTGCCGTAGAATCGGTGAATTTGGAGTCGGATCAACTTCCCTACCAACAATTATTTCGTGTTTTCTGCGGTGATTAACGCCTAAATCGCATTGCTAAGCCCCTACAGTAGGGGTTTTTTAGGGGTATGATAATGCACACTTAGTAGCTTCAGAGTTTTTCTTTAATTAATTGTGCTCCACTCGAGCACGCCTAAATATCAGGCGCACCTGATTATCCTCTATGCTCTTTGAGTGTGATTTTCTCTATTTTATTTTACAAGTTCTTGGCTAACTCGAAGTGTATATGGTGCTGGAAGACCTATCTCCCAAATCTCTTCGGCATTTCAAATTGTACGGTAGACACATTTGTGCCGAAAAACTCCTCCCTCTGCCGACTAGCTAGTACGTGCTGAAACCTAGAATGCACTATGTGTCACACATTTTGTCGAGCACACCAGGTACACTCGAGACAAAGATTCCGAATCTCAGGTCTTTGACCAAGCTTTGCCTTTCGCTCCATAGCTTGTGAAATATCTGTTCTCGTTATTTTCCCAATATCAAATTTAATTCGGTCTATATAAATCGAATTGGTTAAATTGCAGTTAATTTTTTTTTATCTTCTAATACAGATCGATCAAAAAGCCGAAGGACCAGGATTCATTCTAAACGTTGAAAACATTTCATTTCCGTCCGACATGAAGCCATCGTACGAGACAGATGCACCAGCTAAGAAAGCATCCATTCCGAAAACCTTCATTCTTACAAATTTCCATGCCGTACTTCTTTATCCCGATCACGTAACGGCCATATCGCTTCTCAATCAGCAAATCGTCTACGAAGAATATTTCTCGGAGCAATACGGTAAACTGCAGGACATTGTCAAAGACTGTTTCAGCAGTTCGATTTACGTTTACAGTTCGAAATCGATTTTTCGTTATACTGTGAAAAACGAACAGCGCAATGTTTGGCAAATGTATCTCGATCGAGGTGATTTTAGTTTGGCGGAGAAATACAGCCGGGAAAATCCTGCCTATTTAGATATCGTTCTTCGACGGAAAGCGGAAAAATACTTTGACGAATCGAACTACATTCAGAGTGCTCTGATTTATTCCGAAACGCAGACCAGCTTCGAAAGGGTTTGCTTGAAATTTTTGGATTTGGATGATAAAAATCCATTGATGGCGTATCTAAAGAATCGTCTGGAAAAATCAACCGAAGGCGATAAAACTCAGATAACTATGCTCGTTGTTTGGATGGTGGAATTGTATCTGACTGAGATGGCACGGCATGCCGATGATACACAGAAAGTTCGACAACTGCAAAAGAATTTCGATAGTTTTATGAAATTGCAACGTGTTGCGAATTGTGTGCGAAAGAATCGTTCGGTTATTTATGATTTAATGGCATCGCATGGCGACACACATAATCTGACGATGCTGACAAAAGTCAACGAAGACTACGAGTCTGTGATCAATCAGTACATAAATCAGAGTAATTTCTCGGGTGCCCTTTCGATACTCATGAGTCAGGATAAGCCCGATTTATACTATAAATATTGTCCGATTGTGATGGAAGAGATTCCGCGCGAAACAATTAAGGCCGTTATGTCGATTGGATTAAATCCGGTTAAATTGATTCCGACACTGATTTGTATAGAGAATGAAGAACACGTAAAGGAAGTTATTAAATATTTGGAATATGCTGTTCATTCGTTGGGCGTGACGGACACATCGCTACACAATTTCCTGATTAAATTGTATGCCAAGCATAAGCAAGAGCAGCTGGAAATGTATTTGGAGACACAGGGCCGTGATATTTCTCTAATTCACTACGATGTTTACTATGCTTTGCGCGTATGTGAAGAGCATTCGGCCACAACTGCTTGCGTGTTTCTTCAATGTTTGCTACAGCTGTGGCATCCTGCCGTCGAACTGGCATTGACTTTTAGTTCTAAACTCGCACAAGAAACAGCTTCACAACCACCAAGTCGGGAGGTGAAAAGGAAATTATGGCTTCGAATTGGTAATTTTGCGTATTTCATGAATTTTACGTTTAATTAATTTGATATTTACAGCTGAACACGAGATTAAAGGCAAGAATGATGTTAAGAAGGCATTGGAACTTTTAAAGGATTGCGATCTTCTTCGTATTGAAGATTTACTTCCGTTTTTCTCGGACTTCCAAAAAATTGACGACTTCAAAGAAGCCATTTGTGATGCTCTCAAGGTTTATTGAAATTAAAATTAAATTTCCGATTTTTTTTTTAAATGTTTCGTTTCACTTACAGGAGTACAACATGAAAATTCAAGAGCAGCAACGTGATATGGAAGACTCGGCAAAATCAGCGGAACGTGTACGAAGCGAATTGCAAACGTTTCGCAATCGATCTGTTACGATTGCAGCGCAGGAGCAATGTTCTATATGCGAGATTTATCTTCTGTTAAAGCCGTTCTTTATATTTCCGTGCGGGCATAAATTCCATGCTGATTGTCTCGAAAAGCAAATCATTCCGTTGCTTAGTGCCGAACAGAATCGGAAATTAATCGGTTTAAAGCAACAGCTGGAGAATATGTTGGGGCAAGCTGTCAACGAACAACAGCCGCAGCAGCAACAGCAACAAAATGGTTATGCGATATCATCGCGAGAACAAATCAAGCTCGATATTGAGAATATTTTAGCTGCCGATTGTTTGTATTGCGGCGTTATGATTGAATCAATCGATCAGCCGTTTATCGAAGACTGGGATCAAGTCAATATCGATTGGCAGTGATTGTAATTTTAAGTTAAAATGTGTTATATAAAAGGTAATTTTAATTTAGACTATTTGTTTTTGTGATGAAAAAAGGCACCAATGGAATTCTTGAATAAATTTTCGGGTCATTGCAATTTGCCTGGCATTGAGCGGGTGGATGAATTTGTTAAGACTGAGATCGGATATGAAAGCAGATCTGAGTGTTGTTTGGTGAATTTTTTCACAGTGCATTCGAATTGAAAGGAAAAATTTCTTCTGATTTTTTACTATTCTTAAAACTTTTTACGAGGAAGGAAAGATTTCCGAATTTTACACTGTTGCGCTTTATTATTCGTGACATTTCGGTCTCTTCTGGGATTTCTGAATTCTACACTGTTACGCTTTATTATTCATGTCGTTTCGGTCTCGGCTGAGACCTTTATCAAACATGATAAAGGTATCAGCAGAGTCCGAAACGTCACGAATAATAAATCGTAACAGTGTAGAATTCAGAAATCCCAGCAGAGACCGAAATGTCACGAATAATAAAGCGCAACAGTGTAAAATTCGGAAATCTTTCCTTCCTCGTAAAAAGTTTTAAGAATAGTAAAAAATCAGAAGAGATTTGAACAAGCTGTTGGAGTTTACCATAAGAGTCATCAAACCAAAATATTTTGAGTGCAGAGAGTAACATTTAGATAAATCATAGATTCCTAAGTGGGACGTTGCCTCTCAGACATATCCGGACTGAAAAATTAGAATATCCATGGATTGCTGGCATATTTTACTGCGAGGACGAAACTGAAGAGGCCCCACTGCAACACTTGGTAAGCAAGTGTGAAGATTTCGTTTGCTTTGTGTTCGATCTCGTAGTAGATCTCACCTCCGATACACTTCAGGTGAAGTGATTTCCAATGACAAACTTTGAAGTACAACTGGACAGACTAAAATAGCAATTAAAATTCAAAGGCGGAAGTGGCAGTGGATCGGTCAAACTTTGAGGAAAGCAGAGTAAAATATCTCCAGACATGTTCTGGATTATAACCCCCAAGGAAGACGTCGGGTTGGCCGACCATGTAGCAAATGACAGCGATCAGTTGAACAGGGGGCCAGTAGAATAAACATGTCCTGGCGACGGCTAAAGGCTGATGCTCAGGATCACTCTATAGAGGGTCTTAACAGAAAATTGATTGACTTTTAGAAAAATATTTAATTTTCAAAGATCATTTTGAATCGGGTAGAAGGAACTGTTTCCATTAGCAGCTTTCAATCAAATCTGAATTAGCGGGATTTGTTCATACACGAAAGATGAATGGGTGCTCCGGAGGCAAAGAATAAATTTCGGCTGTCAAATCAATCAAATTCCTGTTAAGACCCCCTATAGGGGCATAGGACAGAAACAACTCTCTTCCACAAGGCGCGATCCTGAGCATCGGCCTTAAGCTGTTGCCAGGACTTGTTTATTCCTCTGGCCTCCTGCTCAACTGCTCGCTTCCATGTGTTACATGGTCGACCAACCCGACGTCTTCCTTGAGGGTTATAATCCAGAGCCTGTTTTGCGATGTTTCGCTCTGGTTTCCTCAAAGTATGACCGATCCACTGCCACTTTCGCCGTTGAATCTCAATACCTATTTTAGTCTGGCGAGTTGTACTCCAAAGTTCGTCGTTGGAGATTACTTCTGGCCAGAATATTCCTAAAATGCGCCGGAGGCATTGGTTTACGAAAGTCTGTAGTTTCTTGGTGAGTCGAACGGTCACTTTCCACGTAGTACAATCATATAACAACACGGATTTGACGCATGCGTCAAAAACTCGCAGCTTCGTGTGAAGGGAGATCTCTCTTAACCTCCAGAAAGGGGAAAGGATACCGAAGGCCTGACGAGCTTTATTTAGCCGAGCCTCAACATCCTTTTCGGCTCCGCCGTACATGCTGACAATGCTTCCGAGATAGCAAAAATCTTGCACCTCTTCCGCATCCTGTCCATTAAGAACAATCGGTGTGCTTGCGTTCGAACCCATGTGCATGTACTTGGTTTTACGCACATTTATTTTCAGTCCCGCCTGTTTGCATTTAGAATGCAACGAGCGAACATTTGACTCTAAGTCCGAACGGGTATGTGCAAGCAAACACACGTCATCAGCATAATCAAGGTGACTTAAGATGTTAAATAGTCTCCATTGAAGACCTTTACCTTCCCCACCTTCCAGTGCAGCTTTCAAGATGTCATTTATTACCACCAGAAACAGGGCTGGTGATAATATGCAGCCTTGTCTGACACCCGTTCGCACAGGAAAGCTCTCGGACAGCTCTCCTCTATGCAAGACGCGACACCTTGCATCTTCGTAGGATTCTTTAATCATAGCTATGACCTTATCTGGAATACCTCTCCTACGCAAAGCATTCCATATGTAATCTCGCTTAACGCTGTCGAAAGCCTTCTCGAAGTCCACAAACATGAGATGTAGTGGCGAACCCATTTCGGTTGACTGCTCTAATATTATCCGTAGGGTATTTGTGTAGTTGGTACAAGACGATCCTTTACGGAATCCAGCCTGATAAACTTCGAGAGTGCTCTCGACGACTTCACTAATCCTATTGAGAATTACCTTAGCCATGATTTTCGATACGGCAGTAAGTAGACATATACCACGTCAATTGCCACAATCCCGAAGGTCGCCCTTCTTCGGAATTTTCACAATGACACCCCCCTTCCATTCAGTCGGATATCTTCCCTCATTCCACACCTTAGTGAAGAGTGGGAGGAGTATATCGGCTGTTATTTCCGGGTCCGCTTTGAAGAGTTCGGTTGGTAGTCCGTCTATACCTGGAGCTTTCCTTCCCGCCATAGACCGAATGGCGGAAACTATCTCTTCCTTATCTGGGGGATTGTCCCTAATAGAGGATTGTTGCGGTTGGATGTTTGGAAGTTGTTCTGTTTCCGGAATATCTTCATCTGACAAGATGTTTAAAGTATCAGAGAAGTATTCCTTCCATCGTCGCAACTGGTGTTCACTCATATTAAGGAGAGTTCCGTTGACATCTCTCACCAGGTGGTTGGTGGTAAAATTCCTGTTCGTCAACTGTTTATTGATTTTAAATAGTGAACCCATATCCCCAAGGTAAGCCGCAGATTCTGCCTTGTTTGCCAGATCTTCAATGGCCTTTCTCTTGTCGCGTCTAACAGCCTTTTTAAGCTGTATATGAGCATCGCGGTAGTTCTGCCTCAAGTCGGGCGTTCGTTGGTTGACATCGGGTTGAGAGATGATTGCCAATTTGGCTTTTTTCCGATTGCCAACCTTGACCCATGTGTCTTGCGACATCCAGGGTTTCTCACCACTTTGCACATATCCCACAGATCTTTTAGCACTAGTTAGAAACGTGTTTCTGGTTGCCTCCCAATTGGCGTCCAGTGTGCGCATTTCATGTCCGCCCAATGTGAATGACTTTTCGCGTGGAATGATGGTATACTCGTGCTTTTTGTTTGGGTTTCCAAGCTTATCTACATTAAGCTTGCGCTGCATTCGAAGAATTTGAAATCTCAAGCAGGCAACCATCAAGTGGTGATAGCTCCCCACGTCAGCTCCATGCTTCACTTTCACATCGAGGAACATTTATCTTCCCCATTGGCGACTTATAGCCAAATGGTCGGTTTGCTCGTGAGTAACACCATCAGAGGGAACCTATGATATTTTATGATGACTCTGGTGTGGGAAAAGGGTCCCTCCGATAACCATTTGCCGAGTACTACAAAACTCTAGAAATAATTCGCCGTTTTCGGTTCTCTTAATCCAAGATCGTGACGCGTCGACCCAAGGGTCACCATGCTTTCCCATGACGTGCTCTAGTCTAGCGTTGTCAGAGCCAACCTGAGCGTTCATATCTCCTGAGATGATAATAATATCACCTCTTGGCCATAAAACTCCTGGTGCGTAGTACTGCAGAGTTGTTTATAACACTAGTCCTGAGCCTGATGACGATAACCCAATCCGAGATTGCTTCCCAGCTGATGAGACTATTTCTCTCTCTCGATGCAAGGACGATCGCTACGCCATTTTTGGCTTTTACCTTAGTTCCTTCGAATGCACTAAGCAATTCCAGTTTATTTTTCCAAATCGTTCCAACCCGCACAAACCTCTTTCCCGACATACGTTACTCTGTTTTTTTTCCAATTTTAATGGTGAGTATAATCCAAACTTCTACTCTAAGGTAACACTTTGCATTTTGTGGCATTACCCATTACCTTTTAGTACAACTGCAGGAATGCTGGTAATCACCATTGTCCATCATACAGCGCAACGTACCTTTCCTCAATGAAGTTCGTTATATCCGAAGGATTTAGACGAAATGGCTCGTTAAATCCGATAGTTCGTTATATACGAGTTCGTTGTAAACGTTTACAGTTCTTATTGGAGAAGCTAGACGGGATTGTGGCATTGGTTCGCCATAAACGATGATCTGTTATAACCAGGTTTAAGTTGATTGCATTTCTTTATATTTGATCAGTGGAAACATTGAAAAATATGTCTTGCCTATCATTATGCGTCCACTAATTTCATCGATTGCATTTCTCTACTTGGTTCCTGTATAAATAAAGCCCAAATTTTTTTATGTTATAGCTCGCTATTGTTAGATTTTCATCTCCGTATCTTATTAAGTTTAAACGTTTAATTTTCGTAGGCCCAAAGGCATTAAAATTTTCGGTTGACTACCAAGCGGAAACTCTAAGTTAACCTGTAAGCCAAATCTGAAAACTGCCATCTAGCAGCAAATACTTTCCCAACAACAATTTCAACACACTTTGACAGCTGCATTGCAGAATTCCTCTCCGCAGCTTTACGAGCGCGGACTTTATTTTTTTTGCTGTCCGCCAATTTCTGCAATAAACGCGAGTGTTTCAATGTCGTCCAAGCAAGCTGTCTTATCTGTGAAGTGCTCGTTATCGAGTTTCGTTCGATGGAGATCCCAGTTTTCCGTAGGGAACGTGTTAAGTGAGGAAAATCGAGAAAAGTGCATCGCCTGCATTCAGAAAACGCCATCTATTCGAATGGAATGGAACAAACCGGATGCAAATCATGCTGCTGTTTTAGTTCCCGTTTGCATAAGTCCTGAAGGAGAAATTTCCCTCTTGTATACTAGACGTTCCGGAAAGCTGAGCCGGCACGTTCGTCAAGTTTCATTTCCCGGTAAATTAACTTTATGTTTTCGGTTTTCTTAGAAGAGTGTAATTGTAGAACTTTTATTTTGGCAGATTGGTCTAACAAGGACTACAAAACTTACCGGTAACCTTTGTAACAGTCCGCACTGGAATTCATATTTCTAGACCTTGAGAAATCTTTCATCTAAGCTGCTTTTTTCAAAAGAAAATTTGTTTAGGCATACCAGAGACGCTTCACATCAATCAATATGCCTATCAGCTAGAAAAGTCCACATCCTACGCATTAAAAAGCTTGGTTACAAAAATCAGTGAAAGACAATGAATCGCAGTAGGTTGCGTTCTTGACATAGAACGGCATGTGGCAACAGTTGAAAATCAAACATATATGCTAGCATAGCTATTAAGCTACTGAAAGGCGTGGCATTGATTCAAAAAACCTGCCATTGGATCACATTTGTGGTTCTTGTTGCTTTCTATAAAGTATTTCATCATCCCCCGATCATTTTCCGAGTTATTTTTGTTGGAGACCTTCGATGATTGTGTATGCTAGAGTGCACGTGTTCTTTCATTACTATTTTGTTGAGACCTATAAAGCTGTCTTTGCTTTTTTGGTAATGATGTCCCAGGTTTTCAGAATTATTTCGTTCTCTTTCAATTCTTTTTTCCGTCGGTCGAGTCTATACGTGTAGTTTGCTGGTTGGTGGAATGCTCAAGGTGCTGGAACACTCGATGATTTTGCGTTCTATAGTGCAGGTGTTTATATGCTAGCCAATGGAAAAAACGGTATCGCCAGCACAGAATAAGGCAATGTAAAGAGGCGGAACCTCATCTGTAATAACACCATCTGTAGGAAGTGATGATGGCCTAAGACCTTAAGTAAAAACGTCGTGAATAGACCTGCAGCAGAGGCTCAGCCCTCCACGTCGTGTACTAGCTACAGAGACGCGGTTAAAGGGATCACGATCGGTATTATACATACCGAACATCCTCACAAGATCCTAAATCCACAATGTGATGGACTCAGACTAAAGCCGGGATGGATGCTGATCGTTTGCTTTGATGAGCAAACCGCAGCATGGATGGAAAAAAAAGCAGGGAGCATCAAGCCGGATAAGTCCACGAACATCAGGGCAGTCCAGGAGGAAAAAATACTGCAGTTAGAAATAATCACGGGATATTTTCCTCAAGAGACAGACACGTCAGAGGAGATAACTATTGTTGCTCATTGATGCTCAAAATGTTGGTTTGTGCGCCTCAAATTGGCAGGTGCTCAGCAGGAGAGTAGAGGGCGCAAACACCATTATAACCTTCTCCATCGACGGCTACTTGATGGAGAAGCTTAAACTAAATGCTATAAATTTTCAAGCGTGACTCTCCACCTAAAGGTGAAAGCTCAAAAGCAGCAAGCCGCAGCTCAATGAAGATGGGCTTAACTCTAAATAAACTTAGAATCTCCATCATGCAGCAGCAAAAGAGGAATTCCATTCAACTTTCTAAGAATTAAGCTTCGTGTGAGTTGAACTTTGAAGGAATTGAACTTTGTATGAGTTTAGGTAAAAAAAGTTTAGTGACTGACATCAGTAGTTATTGCTCTTGGTTATTCGACGATCGCGCGTATATTTGGTTTTGGTTGAAGGCCTTGACATCCTGTGTCGTGTTCGTAGGATGAAATCGTATTACAAATGTAAAATATTTTTATTTCAATGATATGGCAATGCCATTCTTGAACAAAAAGATAAGGGATTGAGTTTTTTATTCTATTGAGTCATCGCAGACCGATCAGACGTACCCAAGAACAAAGTCCAACATTTACAGATTCACGAAATCCCCAAGTCCAAAAGGTCACAACTATCGCCGATAAGAACAAATTAAAAACGTGATTTTATTCTTGAAAAACAAAAATTTAATTAACGATGTAAAGCTTTGTACAAAATTTTTAGTTGGCTTAATTAATATCACTTTAAAGAAGAACATCTTCATCCCCGGTCCCCAGGATCTTCTTTCCTCCTAATCGATTAATTGCAGTCGTAGCTCGTTGGTCATGAACGACACCACCGACCTGAGAACGATCTGTTGCATCGAAACGTTGCCCATCATTAGAGCAAAGCTAAATCGGTTACTTGGAAGTCGGCAACTGCAACTCTGATATGTTCCACTAATTTCTCTCGCTGTCGATCGATACGATCGTTCCGGATTAAATCGCCAACGGGCCTAAACGTACCTGAAAACAACCGACGTTAAATTTACTTTCGCAAAATGATTGCGCCAGCCAAGTGTTACTCACTTTGCTGCTGCCAAACCGCCAACTATTCCACCGGCTGCCAGTCCGACTGGTCCCAACATCATCATCTATACCCAGCTTATAACATCGTAAAGGAGGCAAAACAAAGATGTTACCCAGCTGGAATATCTGCTACAGAGTCTTCAGCTGAAATTGATTTGCAATTCCTAATTGATCATACCATAATACGATTATGTAGTGTGCAAAAATACGTAATTCAATCTTTGGAAGACTCTTGTACTGAAAAAATACAGATTCTAATGAAGTGGGGATGCGATGGGTCAGATCAAAATAGGTGTAAACAGCGATTTTCGGAAGAGGGGCAGTCGGATGATAGTCTTTTCAGTATTTCAATAGTACGTATCCAAATGCATTGTGGTAATGAGAATTGCAAACGCATCATTTGGCAGAACCCTTCTCCATCGTCTACGCCTTAGAAACTAGGAATTTTTACCTCGAAAAATATTCTTGGTACTATATGCCTACAAGCGTGCATAAAATATTATATCATGGAAGGGATATAATAGCTTCTTGTATAATTCCAATAGGTCAACTATCTGAAGAAGCACAAGAAGCTAGAAATAAAGATACCAGGAAATTCAGGCAACGTTTTACCAGAAAAACATCTCGAATCCACACTAATACCGACCTTCTGAACCGACTGCTAATATCGTCCGATCCATACGTTGCTAGTTTTCGACATAAACCTAACACCAAACGAACAAATATTAGCAACGAAGCTCTACAGTTGTTAGAAAAGTCAAGTATGACCATAATGGAGGATGAAGAAAGTGACTGTAGCTAGGGAATGTCAGATTCAGACATTTATGGGATAAGTTATGTCCGAAATAATAAAATTTATATGACAAGTTATTTGTAAAATAATTATATTCTTAGAATAAGTTAGGTTAAGAACTGAAGTGTATGATATCAAGAAACTATATTAAATAAAAATTTTTTTCACGAAATAAAGAAATTAACATATTTTATTCAAAATTTTCACTAATAGCGGGGGGTGGGGCAAGATCGGCGGAAATGCTGGTATCAAAACATAAATAGATCTTCATAGAATGACATAGAGATGTAATTCCATCCAAAACCCATTGATATTTTCAATGCAGGAATTAAATCCCGCTAGATTGCGAAAATATCATACTGTGGCGACGCCTGCCGTGTCTGCTCCATACAAAAGTGTGCGAATTTGTATGAAGCTGTCATTTTTGTTATGACTCCAACCAATGATCTTTAGTTACCCGGCTTGAACTGTAGATAGCTTTGGCCCGAGGCATAAAGAAACAATCAAAGTCAGGCAAGTTTCAGGGCTCTTCCATAGTGACTGAAATCAAAATTTTAAAAACCAACATTATATTTCTTCCATTACAAATTAACAAAAAAATTCGTTTCTTTTACACAGGCGGCATAAAAGATCCAACCGACGAATCATATGAAGATTGCGCATTACGCGAGACCGAGGAAGAAATCGGTCTGCCACGATCGCGTATTCAAGTTTGGGGTGTCGGAAATCTAATTCGACCGCCACGTGCAGCAGCTATAATGCCCGTATTTGGTACAATTGAAAATTTCACCACCGACGAATTGAAATTGAATCATGACGAAGTCGAAGAAGTATACTCGTTCGCACTTGAATTGTTGTGCATGGAAAGCAGCAGACGTCATACACAATTTCGTGATGGTTACAGTGCGCCAGTTTTTAAAATCGGACAAAATAAAGTATGGGGTATAACTGGTGCAATAACGCACAATTTTTTATCTTGTTTATTACCGAAAATTTACAATAGTAAAATCGAATTTATTAAAACCTATAAGAAGTTATGATACCGAATATTTTCTAGAGAAATTATTGTTTTAGTGAAATTAAAAATGTTTTGAATATTTTCATTCGACATTAAAAGTGTGCTATTCTAATAAATTGTTAGGCAGATTTGTTTTTGTAGGAGGGAGAAACATTTATAAATAAAAATAAAAAACGAAAATATTTCCAACTAAACGCTAATTTTTCTTGTATAAAATTATATACATAAATTTTTTTTTTGTATTTATTTTCATTTTAATTAATTTTCATATTTTATAAATGTCTCAAAAAAGCGCGCCCGATATAAAAATCGTTTCGAATTACTTCGTTTAATTTCGCCCCAGACTTAGACAAGACAAGCTTAGAAGACGATCGTATCATAATAATTACTGTTATTTTTGATTATTCAATAATTTTCGAATAACAATTTAAGTTGCAGCCAAAGCGAAGATGACGATTTTTTTTTTCTCAATGGAAAGATTATTTGATTGTACTTATAAAATAAGCTGTTATGTACTTTTTTTTTATGTATTTAAAAACTTAAGCTTAAATCTACGCCCGATAAAATATATCGCGCGATGTGTTAATGATTGATTTTGTTGCTGTTTTTAACATCTTACAAACGAAAAAAAAAATTAATATATTACTCTTCCTTCTCTGATATTAATTGTAAGAGAAACAAAAAAAATAAAAAAAATAGTAACATAAAAATATGCAAAAACAAAAAATAATGGAGTTTTGCGGTGTTGTGTTGCTACTGTTTGCTGCCGTTGATTTTATTCCGAGATAGCGATCGGAATTGAGGTGGTGAATGTTGGCGTCTCGAGCTCTTCATGTTTCTTCATTTTCAGCATCTGAAAATTAAAAGTAGAGTATGTTAGGGACGTTATTTATTGTTATTGATAGAGAAACAAACATAAAACGATTAAAATACAATTCAAGCAATAAATTGCTCTTTTAAAATGTTCTGATTCGTTTGAAAACAGATTGATTTGTTGTTGGTATTGTTGTTAATGGCTTGAAATTTTACTGCTCAGTGCTAAATCAACTAACAGTACTGTATAACTATTTGTATTGAAACCGGTCTTGAATTAATATGTAAGTTATATTTTTTGTAATTCAATGCAATTTTTTAATTTTAAGCCAACAATTTTTATGTACGTTCCCGAAAACAACTTTGGGGGTCACCCTTTAATGCAATCTACAGTCATGTACAGATAAAAAAAAGAAAGAAATTGAAGGTTAAAAGGGGTTGAAAGAAAGGAAAAACCTAAATTTGAGTTTGAAACGTCGAAGGTCGTATGACAATGGGAATACGATCTCTGACAATGCATTCCAAAGCTTTGACGTTCGGGATATGAATGACTGCCTATAATTCACTGTACGAGAAGTTGGAAGCATAACAATAAGCTCGTGTGCACTTGAAGCCACACTGTATACAGGGTGTAACTTGTGTGAAGCGTTAAACGAAAATTGGAGATAGAGGAACTTGTCCTGAGTGGAAAATCGTTCCACACATACTCCCGTTTTTGCACCGTTAAGGAGATAGCGCGATTGTAAGGACGAAGGATTTCCATCGTACCTGTGATCACTGTTTGATCTATAACTTCTGCCGTACTTAGCGTAATGCAATAATTTTGGGCTCGTTGGAAAGGACACAAATTCTTCTTTCCATATTGCAATCAATTGCATCAATTGTGTCGGTCAGTGCTATACTTTTTGAGAAAAAGTCATTTCAATGACACAAAAATAATAAAAAATTGAAAAAAATACAAAAAAGTCCTTTTTTCTTCAAGAAGGACCTGATTAACGACCAAATTTTATTACATTTTCGGAAAGCCCATAAAATTTCACAATAAGTTTGCAAACAGAATTTCTTCATATTGGCAACAACAAGTGAGTTCCCTGCACATGTTTGAAATACTGCTAAACATAGAATTTACCGCAAAACAGATGCAGTAATGAGAGCAACCATGTTAATAACTCAAGTATTGATCTTATGTGTGAAAATTATGTTACAGGTAAGTAAAAATATGACAACTAATTAGATAGCGTCCATTTAAATAAATTAACTAACATCCATTTAAGTTAATTAAGTAATCTTCATTTAAGTAGGGCGTGGAGTTTACCTGCTCCCTTTAGGAACAGGAATGACTTCGTCCTACGTAGATTTTTCTGCGATAAAAGCATCGGGAGGAAGCAGCAGCAAACAGAATGTCATAGACATCATTACGAGCAACATGGCAAGCAATAGGAGGCCTTTTACAACGGAAGAAAGGGCAGACATGCACTTCGTGTATGGGTTGTGCGACGGGAATGCTAGGCGAGCCGAAAGAATTTACCGGGAACGGTATCCGGACAGATCTCGGCACCCCCATTATCAGATGTTCATCAGCATTCATCGGAACCTTGTGAACGAGGTACACTGCAGCCGCGGCGGGAGACACAACATCGAAGACGGCGACACTCGGTACCTGTGGCCACGGAGGAGCGCATACTGCGCATCGCGGCTAGGGACCCCACAATAAGCACCCGGCGCATCGGCCATCGATTAGGCATCAGCCACATGCAAGTATTCCGAATTCTGTAAGGAGAAGGACTGTATCTCTATCACAATACACCGGTGCAACAACTGTTGCCCGGTGATCATGAACATCGGCGAGACTTTTGTCGTACCATGTTACTGCGAGCAGAAGAATATCCAGCGTTTTTCGGAAAAATTCTCTGGACCGACGAATCCCAATTCACCCGCGATGGCATACAAAATTTCCACAATATGCATGTGTGGGCACGTGAAAATCCCCATACCAGCCGAAATACGTCCTATCAATATCGCTTCAGTGTGAATGTTTGGGCTGGCATCATCGGTCCGGTATTTCTTCCCCCATTTCTCAATTCCGCCAATTATGCCGAATTTTTGGAGGAAACTTTAGCAGACCTCATAGAGGATATACCACTCCGTGTACTGGTCAGGTTTTGGTACCAGCACGATGGAGCGCCAGCGCATTACGGTGCTAATGTCCGTCGGTGGCTCGACGCGAGTTTTCAGGATCGATGGATTGGTCGTAGCGGTCCCATTGCATGGCCTCCACGATCTCCCGGCTTAACTCCCATGGACTTTTATGTCTGGGGGTATTTGAAAAGCATCGTCTACGCAGAGGAAATTCATACACGAGAACGGCTCATTTCCCGTATCACCGAAGCATGCGATCAGTTACGAGCCCAACTACTGCGTGTGAACCCCACCAATGCCATTCGTTGGCGATATCAATTGTGCTTGCTCCACAACGGCGGACATGTTGAAAATTATTTATAAACTAAATAAACGTACTGAACTATACTTTAACTCTTTTAGTTCGTTCTCACTATTATTAATCATACTCCTTCGGCGAATGACGGGTGTCAAACCAGAAGGGAACTTGCTTGATAACTGTTAGCCCCGCTCCTTTACAATTCAACCTATGAAGAAATTCTGTTTGCAAACTTATAGTGAAATTTTATATGCTTTACGAAAATGTAATAAAATTTGGTGGTTAGTCAGGTCCTTCTTGAAGAAACAAGGACTTTTTTGTATTTTTTTTCAATTTTTTATTATTTTTGTGTCATTTAAATGACTTTTTCTCAAAAAGTATAGCACTGACCGACACAATTGATGCAATTGATTGCAATATGGAAAGAAGAATTTGTGTCCTTTCCAACGAGCCCAAAATTATTGCATTACGCTAAGTACGGCAGAAGTTATAGATCAAACAGTGATCACAGGTACGATGGAAATCCTTCGTCCTTACAATCGCGCTATCTCCTTAACGGTGCAAAAACGGGAGTATGCGTGGAACGATTTTCCACTCAGGACAAGTTCCTCTACAACACCATACATTTTCGTTTGACGCTTCACACAAGTTACACCCTGTATAGTGGAGTCACTCTATCAAATATGCGGTTTGGTTTCGAAAACACACGTGTGTTTCCTCTCCCTCAAGCTTACAGTGAACATTTAATCTGATCTTTCCATTTAATTTATGCAAAAAAAAATTTTTATTAGACAAGAATAGAGTATGAAGAAGAAAGAACAAGACTGGTGGTAGAATTTAATTTTAGGTGATAACCAGCTTTTCCGTTAAATTTGAAAAGGCGCCCAGCTATTTTCCAGCCTGCGATTAGTAAGCAAATGTGATTGCAAACCGTTCATTAGTACGTAAAACGTACCAAATTAAATTTTCACCATGGCAAATTATAGATATTCGCGAATTAAAATCAGAAAAAGTTGCACGCACACATACGCATAATGACTGTAATTTCGAATTTCGAACTTTACTTTTGTTTTTTTTAGTAAAGAAATGCCAAGAGAAATGTCACGATGATAATTCATTCCGTTCATTCGGCGAAGGTAAGTGAAAAACATTATTTACTTAAATTTTCAAAAATTTGAACTTTTCACGAAACCGAAGTGAGCAGAAATCATCCGCTTTTCCTTAAGGCCAAAGAAAAGGTTCCGCATTGGGAAAAAAAAGTGAAGAAGGGAAAAAAGCCGACGATGTCCATTAGTTCGACAATCGAGCCGCCTACGAAACCACCCATCGACCTATTAGGATTATAAAACCATTGAGCGGAAAGCAAGAAAAGTTTCGCCCGGGAAGTCAAGTCGAAGTCATGATTGATATAATTCGTCCGATGAGGAGCCTGCGAAGCCTTACACGTCTTTTCTTCCCTTCTACTTTTCTGTATAAAATTAATTTCGAGTTTTTTTTACAGTTGTACAATGAGCAAGTCCAGGATGTTCAATCTGTCTAATATCATTGACACATAGCGGCCCTAATTATAATTTGGCTAATTCGTAATTTAACTTGTCTTCATCGTTAGTAGAATGATGACACATAGCAATTTGCTAATTAAGAAGAGCCACTCACTCATCTTTCATATTTTTAAAAATTTGAATTCCATATATTTTGCAATCGTTTGCAAGTCATTTTTCATAGCTGGGTGTTTAAATACCGCTTCAAAGATATTATATAAGTCAGGACTGTCAGAAAATGACTTCTTCTCACTTGCACGAAAAAACTTTTATGAAAGCTTCAGCTCTAGCCAATCTTCATCGTTATAGCCTAAATTATGAGAAAAATGAGATAATTTGGCTGGGAGCATTTAGCTGATAAATGATTACTATTTTGGTAATTTAGCTAAATTAGCGTCTTATACGCAGCCGTTTAATGATAATTTAGGCCTTAATTATAATTTAGCTGCGCTATGTGTCAATGGTATTAGGAAATCCGGTAGGTTCACTAGTTCTGGAATCGGTTCAGGGCCTCTTTGAAGTGGTTTTTTCTAGGCTTGATTTTTTTTTTGTTCTTCAAATTCGTGATACAACTCCTGGTACAGCTATAAGCTTGACATTCAAGTAGAAACACTTTATAGGCTTAGAAAAAAAATGAGCAGACTCCAGAGAAAGTAAAACCAGAAAAGTATAACAGAGCAAAAACTACAATTGCATAATAAAATTTTCAGAAAGAAAAGAGCCAGTCTCGGATGTAGGATGGAAATTTAATTAATTAATTACTTATGCGACAATTCGTTACCTTAATAATTTACCATTTTACTTATTCTTCATCGCGGACGCTATGTGAAAAACAGGAACGTAAAAACTAGAGGTGAAATTATGTAACTCGAATCAAGCATAGTTTTGACATTATGTATCTTGGTTAAAGTTGTCATTCCACTCGAAGTATATTAGAAAAGTTCTCATTTTTTTCCGTTCCAGAAAGCAACACCATACAGTGAAAATTCGCAAATATGTTGCTGTTTAACAGAAATCAGATTGCTGATATGAAGCACACTATTCCACCCCAGGTAGAGAAGCTTCATTCCAAATGCTTCCTAAGACAAAGCATCGGAGGATAAAGTTGAAAACTTTCTCCAGTCACAATTAACCAAAAAAAAAAAAAAAATTGAATAACTAATTGACAAATTTGAAATAAATAACCTAGAGCTCCTTATGAAAGCAATTTACTTTTTGTGGTAAAAGCGAAATAAGCTACAATACGAATGCTAAGTTTCGATGGCCACAAGTTGCGAGTTGATCTATCGTCTCGTGTACGCTGATGTAGTGTTGGGTAGGACAAGAATTTTTGTCCCATGTTTGTATGAGGGGCTCATTTGAAATTTGAGGTGGTACAATGTCCCACCTCAAATGTCCCATTCAAAAGCTCCATGTCCCATTCATACATACAATGTCCGTCCCATTCATACAATTTGCCTTTTTGAGGAGCAATGGTAGCAAATGAGCGAAAAATGACGTATATTGCGCTTTTATGTGTGCGCGTAGAGTATTTTAACCCTACTAACACCGTTTCTTATTGAGATGCGGTAGTAAAATGACGTATTATTAGGTGTGGCATTTGTGGGTTGTGTTTATAATATACATTCTTTTTCATTTTATTTATTCTTATTTAATTTTAAAAATTAAAATACAAAATCTCCTTAATTAATATCACAAAAAAATACATTCTTATTTATTTCAGTTATTCTTATTTACACTTATTCGGTTTCACTAGGGTTAAAACACTATACTAGCCATGTAAGTCAATCCAACAACAACAAGTTGTAGTCACAATAAAAATGACAGTTCCGTTCGCCAGCTTTTGTATGTAGCGGACACGGCGGGCTTCGTAAGATTTGCGTTTATTCTGCAGTGTTAAAAATAGTTCAGTTTTCCAAAATACTTTATTAATAGTGCTCAGCATGTAATTACTACACGTTGATATCAGTGCAATAGATTTTTAATCGAAAAAAGTACGATGAAAGTTAAATCTCGGTTTCTCCCATCGAAGAGAATCTGTCATTCATGTGCAGAGTTCTCCGGTTCGTAATATTTCCGTGCTGAGAGCTTTGCTTTCAGCCATATAAATGCATGGGACAAAACCCGGTGAAGTGAGTGTGATTTGAGTGTTACAAATGTATTGGTACAGCAGCCATACAAATGCATGTTTTTAATTCAGATGCGACAAAAGCTCTGAAGTGGGACAAAAACTTTGAAGTGGGACAACAATATTTTTTGTAGTGATGGGACATTTTGACGTGCATGAATGGGACATTTGTACCACTTCTTGTATGAGTAACCCAACACTACGCTGATGGCGAATTCGGTGAGCGACTTAGCCGAGCATTCCAAAGCCGTCATAATCGGAAAGACGAATATTGACGGACGCACTGCGAGTCTTCTTTACTTCTTTATTCCAGGTTATCGCTAAAAATCAAGGATGGAGCGTTAGGATTTATCCAGGATAATCACAAATTAAAATTCGAATTTACTAGGAATTGTCTTTCTACCATCCGTGCTACGGGAGTTACTTTACCGCCCAATTCGGCATAGAGGAAGGTGATGCGAAGGATGTAACTGACATCTGAGGTTTGGTGCAGGACGAACCAAAGGTACAGGCGGCAAGACCCAGGAGAACACTTGCACTAGCTAAAATGCTTAAAACAGCTCGCCAGATGTCAAATTTCGAAATTGCTCTAATGCCAGCGCCATTTGCGTCGAAATAAGGAACTACAAATAGTACTACAGTGGTCCCTTGATAATTCGGACACTCGTTAATTCGGACCCCGCAACAATCCGGACACTTCTTCATTTTATACTGTGGACTCTGTAATTCGGAAATTTTGAAATCTTGTTATGTCCTCGGTAATCTGGACTAGCAAACTAAACGATTAGAATGAATTTCTTGACCCATGCTTCCTCAATGCTTTCGGGGAATTCCCGGATTTACTAATTTTTTTTTGTCATATTGTGTTGACGTGCAGAATATCAGTACATAGTCGAGCAAGATAGAGTATGGAGTAGGAAAATCGACAGTGTCTGACATTAAAAAGAATAAAGAAAAAATTGAAAGGTAGGAAATTTAAAACTGCGATAAAATATCTTACTTTTCAGTTATGCAGCCAGAACTGATAGTAGACTATGTTCCAGGCAATCTATGAAATCCGGCGAGTGCAATTTGATGGAGGAGAAACTCTTTACCTGGTTTCAAAGAAAACGGATACAACACATTCCGATCTCAGAACTTCTTCTTTGTGAAAAGGCGAAAGAATTTTTCAACGAAATTTATGGAGACACACATACGTTTTTTGCTAGTAAAGGTTGGCTTCATAACTTCAAAAAACGTTTCGGTATTAAAGCTCTAAAGATTTCCGGGGAAAAATTAAGCAATGACTGCAATGTTGTGGAACCATTTAAAATTAAATTTAAGGAAAGAGTAAGAGAGATGAATTTGCAGCTGTGTCAAATTTATAATGCAGATGAAACCGCTTTCATCTGGAGGAAATTACCGGAAAAGACTCTAGCGTTGCGTACTGAAAAATGTGCTCCAGGTCGAAAAATTGGAAAAGAACGAGTGACTCTTTTAGTTTGTGCCAATGCCACTGGAAAGCATCGACTGAAACTCTTGATGATAGGAAAATTCAGAAGCCCAAGAGCGTTAAAAGGACAGTCTTTGCCCGTGGAGTACGTCAGTAGCAAAAATGCTTGGATGACGGAGTTTTTGTTCAAAGAATGGTTTCATACGTCGTTTGTAAAGCAAGTTAGACGTTATTTAAAAAGTGAAGGCTTGCCAGAAAGAGCATTACTGTTATTGGATAATGCGACATGCCATTCAACAAAATCCGAGATAAGAAGCGATGATGGCAAAATATGTGTAATGTTTTTCCCTTCCAATTGTACTGCGCTCCTACAACCCATGGATCAAAACGCCATTCGAATCCTTAAAATAAGTTATCGTAAGAGTTTTCTTTGCCATATTTTGGCTAACCTAGAGGACGATTTAATGAAGTGCATCAAAACTTTCAATCTTAAAGATGTTGCAATGACCGTCGCTAACGCCTGGGACTCTGTCACAGAAACCTCATTGCGAAAGTGTTGGAGTAAACTTTTAGGAGTTGATGATGAATGGGAATCTGAAGATGAATTACCTGTTTCCGCATTAAGAGAAAATTTAACTGCTAGTTCTGAACAGAATGCAATAATAATCGACTTGCTCAAAGATATTTCTCCTGACGTCTACCATTTATCAGAAGTTAACGAATGGATTGAGGATGACGCGTTTCAAGAACTGAGTAGTGAAAGTGAGGACGATGAAGATCACATCGATAAACCACTTATCGAAAACACGAAAGTTTCTCATGCTGAAGATGTGTCCGATTTTAACAAATGTATTGAATATGCAGAATAACAAGAGTACAATATAAATGAAGTATTGGGTCTTCAAAAATTAAGGGAAAAAGCAATGCTAGGTCTCAAACGGGTTCCTGTTTGTCAAGCAAAGATTACAAATTTTTTCAAATAACTGCATGATTGATTTTATTTCTGGTACAGTTTGTAGATTTATATTCAAACTTTATAATTATAAATTTGAGTTAATAAATTGTTGTAAATTTAAAATAAACGGTTTTGTTCTATGTACTTATAAAGAACCGCAAATATTAGATTAGAACGTTCTCGTTAATCCGGCCGATTTGATAATTCGAACAAGCCATGGAACGTAATTGTCCGAATTATCAAGGGACCACTGTACATGCATTCTCACCCACACTAAGGTATCGGTTTTCGAACTCGAAAATAAAAAGTGCCCCAACTGACAAGGTGGCCCAACTCTTCTACCAGGTGTCTTGTTCTTTCTTCTTCATAGAGTAATCAACCATGACCGGCGCACCCGTCGTCAAAGTTGAATACGACGCGAGCAAAAGCTCCAAGAACGCCATGCACGAGAGTGAGAGATAAGAGGTGTCGCAGACTCGACGGGACACTTCGCGGACGTGATGGTCAGTGCTCTTATCTCCCTCTTTTTCGGAGGTATTGACGTCAAAATTCAGAGATCTCTTAGGAAAAACGTGTTAGAACGGGCAATATAGAGAGCTAATTTACAGTATATACTGTGCTTGAAGCTAGGCGAGTATTTCTAGGAAATGTGTAAAGAGGTGGAATAAGGTTAGAAACTTCCTCACTGTAGTAGCGGTAGTAAATGCTTACTATTCCGACATTTCTGCGATGCTCTAGGGAGTATATAGGAACCGTGTTGGCTTCATCTGCAATTAGTCGGAACGCCAGTCTTTGGACACGGTCGGGCATCGCAAGTTGCGTTTTGGGTGCCCAAGCCCATATATGCGAATCGTACTCGAGGCGTGGTCTAATGTATGCCTTATAGATATTGGCTAGGCCAATAGGAGTAAAATATTGTTGACATTTTCGGAGGTCTCCTAGGCGTTTGGAATCGTCAAGTGCTACGTCGAGTATGTGGTGGTTAGAATTAAGGCGGTTATTTATTTTAATGCCAAGGAGTGAGAGGTGTTCAGAAGAGTATAGTAGGACATCATCGAAGGCTACATTAGAGACCAACGCTGCAATATCACGTTTAAGGGAAAGATGACAGGCCTGTGTTTTTGAGGCACTGAACTCTACTCTAGTTACCCTGCCCCATACCAAAACTAGGTCAGAGTTCAATGATCCAAATAATTCGGGACATTTAGGTGTCACCGGGACGCGGTGAGCGTCATTAATCGTGTCGAATTCATAGATGTTATCCAGGGTACTCTGTTATCTTCAAAGCAATGTATCGAATTGAGAGCTGACGACAGAAGATTATTAAAAAGAATAAAAAAACATAACAGGACTACGATTGGGCGTAAAGCCCAATCATGCAATACTCTAGATGAAAGAGAAATTTTTATTTTAAGAAATTTTGTAGGGGAAGTGGTAGAGGGGGTGACGACATTGAACTTTTTTTTACATTACGCTATCAAAATGTTTTATACAAAATTTAGGATTCAAAAATTTAAAAGGTACTGAGAAAATTAGTGTATTGGATTTAGTGAAGCTGTGCGGTTTGTATGGGAGGTGGTAGGAGTGTGAACATGACTTTTTTAGAAAATTGCAGAGCAGCAGCATTCATACTTTTCAGCAAAATCGACTTTTTGTAAAGTTGTTTTTAGTATTTCATAAAAAAGTGCAGTTTGTATGGGAGGTGATGGAAAGAAAGGGAGGACTCAAATCATTTTTATACAGCAGATTGGATTTATTATATAAGTAATATATTTTTAAAATTTCAGATCAATAGCTTTTACACTTTTTGACCAAATTCGTGTAATGTCAAATTGCGAAATTGTGTCATTTTGTATGGGAGGGGGTAGAAGGGGTGGAGCGATTTGGTCCGTTCACGAACTTGTCCTTACTTTTTTGTCAAAAACGACGTGTACAAAATTTGAACTTTCTAGATCAACGCGTTCTCAAGCTATAGAGGACACATACGGACAGACAGACGGACGGACATCCGGTTTTGAGATGTTTGAGTGATTATATCTTGATCTTTTCTTTCATTTCAAAATGCACTGTGAAAACATTCACCAAACCAACTTCTGTATCATTCATTTTTTCTCCGAGCCTTATTTCTTGGCGTTACAAACTTTGTGGCAAACTTATACTACTCTCAGATTTCATCCAGAGTATAAAAAGGGTGTCGCCTTGACGAGACGCCGGAATCTATGGGAAAGGTGGAAGATGCCACCCCATCTATTACGACTTGTATGGTGCGTTCATATAAGAAATTCTCAATCCATTTTACAAGGTTGTTGTTAAAGACAACTGATTTGAGTTTCACTAGGAGACATTTACGCGAAACTCTGTCAAACGCTTTAGCGATGTCAAGCGCAAGACCTTGACCTTCGCAAATTTATGCAGGCAAGAGTTGTAACGTTCAGTCAGATATACCAAGAGGTCACCTGTAGAACGTCCGGAACGGAATCCGTATTGGCGATCATTGAAAAGTTTGTTGTCTTCAAGATATAGCGCACTATTTTACGATTGACAGCCGTCTCCATCACTTTCGACAGAACGGAAGTAATGTTTCCTTTCTTGGGAATCGGCTGAACATTTATCACATTTCAGATAAACAAGATAAACAATTCTTGAGAACTATGATCCAGATCGAGTTTGAAGAAAATTTTTTCCTCAGTTTCTTATCCAGTTATATGAATTTTTAGATTTCAAAACATTGCATAAGAAGTCTTTGGCTAAAATTCATGCTTCGATTTTAGTATAACGCAAAAAAAAACTGCATAGCAATGGACTTACATAATCAACCGTCGACAAAAAATGTCAAAGTCATTTCTTACGACACACGCCCTAGTTCAGGGCAACACAAAATATTACAGATAAAATTTACCGTGAGAATTTTCGCTGAATATTTTCTTTTGCATATTTTTACTCTAAGAAATCCAATTCACTTGAAAACCATATTGGGCCTTCCCCCGAATCAACAAAAAAAAGAAAAAAAAAAATTAAGAATTTCGATTTTTTTCTAGGAATTCGTAGGAAGAATTTCATGATCGATTTCCCGGGAGTTTCTTGTTAATAAGTTTTTCAAGACGATTCTATGCCTAACTCGTTAGGAAAATTTCCAGTCATCGAAATGTGAAATTTTGGCTGGTTCAAAATGTTTGATTTTATGAATCTCAAAATTATATGATGTTTTCGAATCATCATTTTTCTTTTGAAATTTCCAAATCTTTGATTTTTTCTGTCAAGTATTGTGATCGAACATTTTCTGTCTTTCTGAATATTTTAAATTACTTTTTGTCTGTGGATCTAAAGATTACCAAATGATATGAACTTCAACTGGTACTTTTGAGGAATACGATTTTAATGTCTTTCTTGAATTTTCAACCGTACAAGTTTCTTTGTTGTTTATATTCTATGTCACCGTGCTTCTACATGACGAGTTCTAGTCCAGTATTATAACCTCGGAGTTCAAATGTCCTGAGATGGTAATAATAGGACCACTTGGAACACGCTTTCGGACACTGTAGAATTGTAACGTTGAGTCTTACAACGATCCTATCCGAGATTGGTTCCCAGCTAATTAGACTGTTTCTTGCTCTCGGTGTAAGGATGACCGCCACGTTATTTTTGGCTTCACATTCAGCACAAACGTATATAATGGTTTTTCAGCTCAGGGTTCGTTCTTTGCCTGATCCTGTCCACCTGACCTCGCTAAAGCCCAAGATTTGAATGTAAAAGTGCTCCATTTCACAGTCGATTACTGTTTGGCGGTGTATGGACCGAGTGACCCCACCCGTTCCACCGTCATTTAATTTCCGAACGTTCCACAAGTCAATCATAGTCCGTTATCGAATGCTAAAAGTCGTTACCGTATAATCCGTCCGTATCTGAGGCGTTGTATCCGTCTCTCGCATCAGTTAGGTTTTAAGATCACGGGTAATAAGCCCATGATTCATGCAGTGGCAATCTAATTGTCTATCATAGCTGTTTCTATAGATGCTGCTTCGCTAACCATTTTTGCGCTACAATCATTATGATGTACCTTCTATCTCTCGATACAACCTTCGCTTCAAACAAATTCGTCCTGTATTTTACTTCTGCTTACGTTTTTAAAATATTATTTAAGCGTTGTTGATTTTCTAGCTAGGGTGTAGCTTAGTGGGTAGCGTGTTGGTCTTGTAATGCGAAGGTCGTGAGTTCAAACCCCGGTCGGCGCAATATATAATTCCAACACATTGCCTGCTTGAATTTACCTTGGTCACCTCATTCTACGAAAATGAAAAATTCGTAGAAAGAGGGTTGTGCGAAGGGCTAACAACCTTTCCACAATAAGTAATGAAAAAATGTTAAGGAACCTGCATGTCAGGAGGCTAAGGTCCGATTTGGGCTGTAGCGCCATTCTACAATGAGAGATGTTCTTGATTTTCAATAACATTTATCGACATCTTCGTGCGCAGTTTCCGTTTTTTTTTTATTTTTGCCTTAGTTTCTTCGAATGCGCTAAGCAATTCCAGCTTATTTTTCCTAATCGTTGCAACCCGCACAAACCTCTTTCCCGACATACGTTACTCTGTTTTTTCCAATTTTAATGGTGCGTATAATCCAAACTTCTACTCTTAGGAAACGCATTTTGGAGCATTAGCCATTACCTTTCAGTTCAACTGCAGGAATGCTGGTAGTCAGCATTGTTCATCATACAGCGCCAGGCATCTTTTCTGGTGTAAGACTCAATGAAGTTCGTTATTTCCGAAGGATTTAGACGAAATAACAATAAAATGGTTCGTTAAATCCAATAGTTCGTTATAAACGTTTACAGTTCTTATCGGAGAAGCGACGGGGCCGTGGAATTGGTTCGCTATAAACGATGATCCGTTATAACCAGGTTTGAGTTGACTGTATTTATATTTGATCAATGAAAACATTGAAAAATATGTCTTGTCTATCATTATGTGTTCACTAATTTCATCGATTGCATCTCTGTGATGGGCTCCTGTATAAATAAAGTAGCCTACATTTTTTATGTTATAGCAATTCAAGATGCTTGAACCATTGTATGTTGGAAGAACTGAGGAATACTTGCACTTTGCGACTTTGTTGGGTTCCGGGTCATCGGGCTATACCTGGCAACGAAATAGCTGCCACTGTTGAGGAAACGGAAAATGTCGGCATTGCATTGAGATTCATTAAGGCAATTTACGCCAGCAAAGCGTGGTGAAGGGAAAATCTGAATCATGTAACACTACGAAGAAGCTATGGGTTGGTTTTGACAGAGGAAAATTAATAAAAATATTGAGACTCGTCAGAAACTCCCTACGGACACTAGTAGGTATAGCCACGGGCCACTGTCTTCTTAGAAAACACTCTCAAAGGCTTCGCCTTACTACCGATGACATATGCAGAGGCTGCGGTGACGATGATGAGACCGTAATGCATTTCCTGTGCCATTGTCCATGCCTCGAAACAATTCGAAGTCAAATTCTCTGTGAGTACTTTTTCGCCGAACTGAATTATCTCCGGTTCCTTGAACCGATGAAGCTCATTAGTTTCATCGTTAGAGCAGGCTGGCTAAATGATATGCAGGTTCGCATGGTACAAATGTACAATGGTGTCCAACCCCTCCACAAAACTAACCTAACCTAGCAACCGCGTTTTTATTGTTATACGACTTTCGACGTTTCAAATTCAACGTCCACCGGCATTTAAGACTTTCTCTCCTGGTAATCGCATCTAACCTCTAATTTTTTCTCCCTATATCGGCATGACCGTGTGAATTACATTAAAAGGTGACTTCCTATTATATTGCGCCATAAAAATAACAAAACATGTAAGCAATATGCAAACAGTTGTAATTAAAAAAAAACATATTCGGATAATTTTAAAAATCTGAATGATAAAATTGGATAAACTCAAAGAAGTCGTCGGGTGATTGTTACCTTTTTGATTGGTAGCAATTCGTCGTAAAAATGCAAGTAAATTTCTTGTTTCCAAGACGAATCTCAGAAGAGCCCTATTAATCTCTCTATCAACAAAATTTAATTTCGTTCCACAATAATTTGTTTTAAGACAAGCATGACACAGAAGAATTTACGACGAAATTTAGGTGGGACAAATATTTTTTTTTTCACTTTTGTTTCAATTACAAAATTTTACGGCTTGAAGAAAAACAAAATATTTATGTGTTCCAACGGTTTTGTGTCAACTGTTTTATTTATAACGAAATTTACGATAGAGGCTTCTCAACTAATCCTTTTTTATTTAGAACTTGAATGTTTTCTACATTGTACGGAGATCAAAAGGAATTATAATATTTTATCTGCTACCATGACTGAGTTTGCATATAATACGGAAAAAAAAGTGTCTTCTACTGAGAAAATTAAGTAAATATTGTGAAGTAATATGCAATCGGGAAAATTTTAATGTAAATCCAAGCGGCTTATTATGTAAGTAGGATAAAACTTGTTAATAGGTTTTAATTTAATACGCTTCAAGCTCATTTATGTGTTTGTGTGCGTGCGTGATGATGATAATCGGTAAAATTATGATATTTTATTTTTTCTATGTAGCTGTAGCGATCTGAAGACTCGTTGGCTTTAGATTTTTTATAGTTTAATTTTCATATGCACACCATATTGAAGAAAGTTGCTCAGAATGCATAAAAAGACTATGGGCGATTATAGTAGAGTTTTTTAGGATTTTAGGTCCAGTCGCAAAGTTTTTGGCAGTAAAATTTTGTCCGGATGTTCGGGTCGCTTCAAATTTAAGCCCGCTGTATTTGATCAAATTTTTTGTACATTATTTATAAACGGTTGGGGTTTCATATTTATCATTTTCATTTCATTTCAGATATCACAACGGGTTAACAGTCAGCCCTGCAACGCGTCCGTGTACTATAAAATGTATGGAGCTTAATCTATGATATTTACGATTTATCTATTAATGGTTGCAGTTTTCACCTGACTACAGGAGCGTAAATTCCATCAAAGTGCAAACCTTCCGCCTCGATTATTGCACTTTGCCCGAGTGTTTTGCATTTGATTACGTATAATTTAAATCTGACGTGCCTAAATTCAGACTGATTGTATTTTGGCCTTTAGCTTATGAGTTTTAGATACAATGACATCATAATTATTTCAAAATGCCGTTCAATGCCGATCGATAAAGCGATCATAATTTTCTTATTCCTAATGATATGTCTACTAAGCAACAACAATATATTTTTAAGATTGACCTTATCATTTCTTGCTTGGAGAGATATGACAAACATAAGGCATATTAGTGATACGCAAAGCGATCTGAGTATTATGTCAGGCATATAAATAAAAATATATAAATGATGAAGTGGAATCCTTGATGTGTAAAAAAGATAAAATTCATGTCTGATATCCACTCAATACTCTACTTTTTTTTTAATTATACATTATGTACAGGAAAACTTTAATTCTAGGGAAAACCCATACTTCCATTTCTGTAGTAAAAAAAAATCATACCATGTTACCGCTTGTTTTAGGTTTATTACTATCGACTACTTCAAGTTGATTTATTGCAATATAAATAATTAAATAAGCTATTGAAGCACGAAGTAAGTACAGAAATGCACTTTTCCAATAATCTACAACTAAATAAATATTAAATGAAGGAATGCACGATATGTATTACGAAGCTGAAATCAAATTCAAACCGCAAACTAAACATACCTTAACGTCGCCTTTGAACTTCTTTTATTTATTTTTGTGCGTCGCAATATATTTCATCATTGAAAAATTAACGAATAAAGAAAGAATAAAGTGTAATAAATGCAAAGTGTTAGTAGCAAATGGATTTTTGTGTTAGAGAAAATATAAAAGTTTACCTGATTTGATAGTTGAAAAGAATTCTAATAAAATAAAATTTTATTCGAACTATCAACTTCAGTCGATTTATTAAAAATATGAGAAAATTTCATTGATCTTACCTGCTGCAGCTTGTAATGATTGATAATATCCTGATCGGCTGGACAGGATTGTGTGAAGGCATCTAACTGATACATATGATACATGTAGCGCCACAAGGCTGTTAGGTGAGTCTGTGGAAAAATTTATGGGTTTAGAAAAAAAACAAATTTGCATCAATTTTGTTTTTATCACTCACAGGAATCTCAAAATCAACAAAATACTTTCCAGCTACTCGAATGTGTTGTAATCGTGGCATAAGCTCGCAATCAAAACAGCACATTGTGTCACCAGTTAGGAATCGAGTTGCTCGCGTTGCTAAATGATCGTTGATTTTCTTTAAATGCGACAACAATGCATTGTTCTTATTTTCATCCTTTTTAACTAACATTAATTTCAATTTTGAATATAAATTCTCAATTAGAGTTGCTACTTCCTTGTCCTAAGAAAAAAATAATTATCAAATAAATACAAGAAATTTCCTTTTCATAATTTCAACAATTCAATTGCAATCACTTGTCAACTGGATTCAATTGTAATTACAGAAATATTGTTAATTATAAAGCACCAAGTTTCGCGTCATCTCCTACCTGTACAAATAAATTATATCCTCCGGGGATATTTTTCATGATGTGCCTTTCAATTTTGTCATTTTCTAGAATAGCTAAACCGTTGTCAATCAAAATTGGAGGATGTGTTGCCTCGAAATTGGTACGAAAATCTGGTGGTGGTTTTTGCATATCGACTGTTGTCACCTACGGAAAAACAAAAAATCATGACGATAATTTAATTAATAATAAAGCAAACCTGAAACTAAAATATAACTAATAAAAAAAACACATAAAGTCAAACACAAATACATGTACTGAGGCAATCATGAAATGCTTAAATGCTTAGTTTAAGCCAATGGTATAAAACTGGCCACTTTTATGGTGTATTAATATTTATTATTGGCAGTAATGATGGAATATTAATGTACGTCATATGGGCTATAAATGTGATTTGAAAGAAACTATGCGGAGGAGTAGATTTTATTATTTTCAATAAGCTGATAAATTTCTGGTTATTAGCAGCATATTGATAAATAATAGAAAACTTGGAATGTTTTATTATATTGGACAGATATAAAGGATCAATGTTTTATTACATTTAGTTCCGGATGTTGTAGACATCGAATAAATATTTGTGTTAAGGGAATTTGTGACTTTGTGGATTTCGAGATAGCGTTAAGCGGGATTAGATATGGGATACTTTGAGTAGGAGAGGTATTCCAGATAGTGATGGTATGCTATTTTACATACCTGCGATTTTTTCACTGCTATTTTAAAGGGCAAAAATTAAAAGAGCAGCGATTAGAGGAGCAGAGCAAATGCATACTCCCTGCGCCAACAAAATTGCCGCAATGATCATCGCTACAAATTCCAGGGTTCTTGTTTGCACTCGCTTATTAATCGAGCAAATCACACATCCCACCTCATCCCGACGATATCGTAGCTCAGAACAAAGCTCGCCAAAGAAATCGCCGCTTACCGATCGCATGTACTTAAACCAAATAAAAAAAAAAAACACCCGGCCATAGAAAACCGAACCAAAAGGATCCATTGTTTTCTTTTTTTCAGACGATATTACTCACACAAGCAATTTCATCAATGAAGAACGTAAAGCTCTTATCGACACAGTGGACTGCAACATAAATCGGCGAAACTTGCAATAGCCGCAACTCACATGCCCCACCTTACCCCGACGAGATCTCAGAACAAAGCTCGAAAAACAAATCGCCGTTACCCAGGAAAGCACACTTCATTGACCACTTCGCACGTCCAACACCTCACCGATCAGATCATAAAACCCACCGATCAGATTATAAAACCCACCGATCAGATCAAACTCGGCAAAAAAATTGCAATCGTTGATCGGGTCTGCCTGATTGTTAGATGCAGGATTTCGCAGAAAATTAGTTTTTTTAATGAGTTGTGTTATTTTAACCAACATGTAAATAAGAAGTTTGAATTTTTCGGATTTGATTTCATTTCAGTTTTCTTTGCTCTAACGTTTAATTTATTTCGCTTTTCTGTTTCAATTTGAATCATTGCTAAATTAAAAAAAAAATTAAATAGCAGCTCTCTTCGAAGATATATATCACTGCAACAGCAATTTTTGCCATCCTGGTGCATGGAGAATAGAGGTGAACAAATCACTGCTTTTAGAAGAGCTGCTCTTTTTCACAGATATTGAAAAAGTTCAATCGCAGTTGATCACTGCGATTGGAAAATAGGAGATTTTGCCATCCCTATTTCCAGATAAAATCATAGCTACCATTGCACAATCCTAATGCAAAATGCCGCGTCTTACATAAAGGAGATCTCTCCGAGAGCTTTACAGATGTCGTTCTCACTCCCCTTCTCCTCCCTTCCCAATTCCATTCCTTTCCTCCAAATTACCTATGGCACAGGTCAATCTATAAAAAAAAACCTCCAACGATGTACTGTGGAGCAAGACTAGACAGACTAAGAGAGGCATTAAGATTCAAAGGCGGAAGTGGCACTGGATCGGCCTCACTCGATCATGTAGCCCATTGAAGCGAGCAGTTGAACAGGAGGCCAAAGGAATAAATAAATCCTGGTGAAAATGCTCAGGATCGCGCCTTGTCGAAGAGAACTGTTTCTGTCCTATGCCACTATAAGGGGTCTTAACAGGAAATTGATTGAATTACACGGTGATTATATTGAAGATGTCGTGCTATTAAAATTCATGCATCAAGATCTTCTTTCTTCCAACGATTTTAACTCAATAATATGACTAGTTCTTTAGTAACGCTGAAGCATAAATTAGGTATTGGTGACCTGACCATCAGGTTCTTTAACATTGGAATTTTTTTATTGTGGAGCATAAGCAAACCCTGCGCAGATTGAGGTGGCCGAAATATATCCACGCACGCAGGCAGTGGGACCAAATTATGCGTCGACCGGAAAATGAATTCACGACCTTTGCATTGTAGACAAATACGCTATCCATTATGCTACAGCCAGGATGCGTCAAAAATTTCTTAAAAGTATACAAACGGAAATAATCAAAAGGTTGGGCTTTTTATACCATCGATATACTCTCATTTTGATGTTACCACTTTTAGATTAGAGCAATACACATGCTATAATTCAAACAAATAAAATTACAATTAATTTTTTTTTGCCAAATTCTTAGTGGTAGATTGTAACTATTCTTCTGCACTATTTGCTATACAAAAATAGGAACTCAAGTTTTACAGTTCATCATAAAACCATTATAAAATCGTTATTTCTAAAATTATTCGTTATCACCAAAGTATCGTGTACTAAGAATATTTTATGGTTGTGCCTTTAATTGCAAATTTCCTATCTAATCGCTTTTTTTATATGACTATTTATTGTTCCATGAAATTAGGACCTTGATAAATTGGATTAGTGTAAGTTATGTAATTCTTATCTTGCTGATGCAATGATATCCTAACACCCAAAGTAACGTGGCAAATTTTCGGCCACCAGAATGAGAGACATACATATATAGGGAGCCCCATTATTTCGAATTTGGCCCCATTTTTTTTGTGTCGGTCGTGCAGCGTTTGTCAGATTTCTTAGCGTTATAAACTTTGGGGTATACTTATAATACTCTCAGATTTCATCAGAGCTTTTCAAATAAACACCACATTTTTTTTCAAATTTCAAAAAAGCGATCTTAATGGGACACTCCTTATATACATAAACTGCATATTATCGAAGAATTGGGAAAAGGAAATGTTTTACTGAAAAAAGTTGATTGCTGTTTAGTTGGAATGGTTGATTTTGATTTTAAAATATTTTTTTTGCCATTGAAAAAAGTTTGGATTGTTCTGATTATAAAAAAAATTGCGTTGGTAGACCCAAATGCAAAGAAGGATGAATGATAGGGAGAGAATGCAGTAATAGCCATCAATAGGGTCCTATACACTTCCGAGCAAGTCACCTGAGTAATTTGTTTCGACAATTTTCTCTAAAATGTTCGATTTGAAGATACACAATGGTCTTAATTTGGTTTCTTCTATCACTGCTGATGAGGAATGATCAGAAATCTACTTGGATTCATGAATCGTTGACCAAAATGAAGTAGGCTTTTGTTTACAAGTTGTTCACAATTGCAGAGAATATGTTTGGGTCTTTGCTCTTCCTCATTGCAAAGTCTGCAGAAATTGTCCTCTGGGAGTCCAATTCTATGAAGTTGTTTCGTAATATGGCAGTTGCCTGTTAGCATTAGAACTGACAAAGGCCTTAAACAAGGTGACGGTCTGGCACCAATGCTTTTCAATTTGCCACTCGAATTGTTGTTCGGAAACTTTCCGTTGACATCAAGCGAATACTATGCTTCAAATTCACACAACTCGTAGCATATGCCGACGACATAAATATATTTGCGAGATTCTCAGCAGAGTGCTAAAGAATTATTTATAAACTTTGAATCGGTATTAAGGGAATTTGGATAACGTATTAATGAAAACAAAACAAAAGCTATACAAACTAAGAAAAAGGCATCAGACAAAATATTACAGCAGGAGACTTTAAACTAGAAAACGTAGACAACTTAAACTATGTTAAACGATTATAAGACCTATGCTACGCTATGGCAGCGAAACGTGGACATTATCTCAGGCGTCCGAAAAATTACTGGAAAGAAAAGTCCTCCGAAGAGTTCTCGGACTTGAATTGTAAGCCCTCATAAAAATCAAGAAGCTACAATGGGTTGGTTATGTGGAGCGGATGGATGACGGAAGAACTCACAAACGCACGCTAAAGGTGAAAGTCACTGGACAAAGAGCAATTGGAAAGCCTCGGAAGCGACGCAGACAGAAAACGACTGAAATTTTTCAAATTGGCGGTCGATGCCACTAAACCGAGAAGGATGGAGGCGGCATATACAGGATGCCAAGGACCGAATTGGGCTATGACACCATCGTAAGTATGTACAATATGGCATCAATAAGGGGTATCAAAAGAACTACTTTTCAATTTTCAAACTCAGACAAGGAGCAAGCAACTTATTCAAAGCATTTTCAAGCGCATTTATCACAGCTTTTACGAGTCGAGCCACAAACATCCAACGAGCTTTTGTATGTAGAAAAGACGTATCTGATGGACTCGCATCTACTTTTAACCGAAAGTGAGTATCTCCGAAATATGATGTTATAAGGAGATGCTCGAACACTTTACCCCAACGTGTATGCCCACCTAATGCAGACGGTTGGTCAAGTTAAAACTTTAAAGAGAAGTTTGGATTTCAGCTTTCAAACACTTCAACAAAGAATCAATGATTATTCCTCATCACAAAAAACTCTACTTCTACAATGGCACTATAGACCAAATCGGGCCTTGGCCTCCTGACGTTCAGGTTTGTTAAAATTTTTCATTATGTATTGTGGAAGGGTTGTTAGACCTTTGCACAACCCTCTACCTTCGAATTTTTCATTTTCGTTGACCAATTGAGTTTTGCGGGAAAATCGACCATCGACCTTTTTACGGGAAAAGTTGTGAGCTGGAATTATGCGTCGGCCGGGATTTGAACTTACCTTCGCATTGTAGACCAACACGCTATCTACTAAGCTACACCCTAAAACAAAAAACTCGGTGATAGGGAAATTAGTGTTATTGCGAAAGCATTTTACAAATCAAAATGCTCCGAGTTATATTCCTAAGTGCCAATTAAATAATAGTTTAATAATATAGCTATAATAAAATAAAGTCCATTGCGTATATGACTCAATGTAATATATAAGAGGATTATATAAGAAAGCTTAACTCACCTTTAAGCTGATTGTTTTTAGTTCGGCCAACAGGTACAAATCCATAAAATATTCCTGGCAGAACAAACAAGCCCCCTTTCTTCGACCATCAATGGTAGATGCCTGCAAAAAAACGCAAAAAAAAAAAACATTAAAATTAAAAAAAAAATCGATTCAATAATATCGTAATTTCAAATTCAATAATCCAATCGTTAGAGTAATGGACACTATCAATGAAACTCATAATCTCATAATTCAAACATTTGCTAAAAGTGTAGACCGTTTAAAGATTTAAACGGTTTCAGATTTCGCAACATTGTTACTCGCAAGTATTTTCGGAACCGTTCGCCAAAAGATGCAGAGCTCAAATCTTAAGGTTTTAGAGGCTGCTCTTCATCTACCTTACTTTATCTTACTTTAGTTATAGGCAGCATTTGATTTTTTCCATTTCATGTTCGTCGAAAACCTGAACACTAACTTTCTCATTATTATTTTCATTTACATTCATTTTTCTTTCGCTATTTCTTATTTTTACTTCTAGCGTCTGTTATTATATTTACGACTAAGCAAGATTAGCGTTCGTTTGTTAAAGCTGTGCGCCATTGTTTGTGCATTTCAACAAATAGCAAAAAAAAAGAAGCAAACGGAAAAAGTACAACACGTAAATGAATGGGTATTTGTAGTTTAATGGGTCAACGGAATGTCAACAAATTATGCAGTATTCGCAGATGGTTGGTAAATTGCGGTGATAGATTGGGTGATTTCAGATAACATAGATACTTCATTCCGTAGTCATCTACGAGACGACAGCAAGATCCGAGTGAGGAATGACGATGAAGAAAATCAAGCGGTGTAATTGAAAGGCATAGAGAGAAATGAAGTTCATTAAAACCTTTCACAATGTGAATAAAATATGCGTTTATAATGGAGCTATTATAGTGAGTAAAATCACTTTTATGAAATTCTTTAAAATTGTGTTTATTGGATCGATTTTACAAAAGATTTTATTTTTTAAAGAGCCAAACACATGGTGGTCACCCTTTAATGTATAGTTTGCACAGTGAAATCGATTTAGGGAAGATAAACTGCTGAATTTTTTTTGACGATCTACTCTGTCAATGGACGTTTTTCTTAAAACGTTGTAGATTACAAATTGCAGAACATACGTGACTTGGCAATGCGTTCAATTACTTTGAGATTCGAGTAATAAAAGGACTGCCTATTATTTCACTGTACGCGAAGGTACGAGGGCCGCTATTTAAGTTTTGAGCCTAACCTATACGCAGTGTTGATAGGCGCCATCTGACGTTTCAAATGAAAAGTATGATCTTTTCAATCATAACGTACTTCAGAGCGTTTTGACATTGGAGCATAACTTCTGTTTTCTACAGTCTGCTTTTGTCTCAGCGAAAAAATGGAATTATCTCGGGAACATTTTCGTGCGATGATTTTTTACGATTTTCGACGTGGATTATCACGACGGGAGTGCATTGATCAACTCACTTCGACTTTTGGTGATGAAGCCCCATCCATGGCCACTGTGAAACGCTGCTACAACGAATTTGATCGTGGCCGTAGTTCGATCAGGGACGAAAATCGTGCAGGTCGTCCAAAATCAGCTGTTGTGCCAGAAAACATTGCTGCTGTTCGCGAACTAATATTGGAAGATCGTCATGTGACCTATCGGGAGATTGAGGCATCCGTGGGCATCAATATGACGACCATCAACAAGATTTTGCATAAACATTTAGCTGTGAAGAAGATTTGTTCACGTTGGATCCCACATAAATTGACACAAGATCAAAAAGATGCTCGTGTCAAGTGGTGCAAGGAAATGATCAAAAAATACAATCGCGGTGCGTCAACGCTGTTTATAACATCTACACAGGTGACGAATCTTGGATCTATGCATATGAGCCTGAAACAAAACGCCAATCCACCGTATGGGTCTTCCACGACGAGCCAAATCCGACAAAAGTTTTTCGTGCGCGGAGCACTTCGAAGCAAATGATCGCCTGTTTCTTCGGAATAACTGGACATGTGGCAACCGTACCGTTAGAGGAACGAAGAACGGTTAATTCTGAATGGTACACAACCATTTGTTTGCCAAAAGTGTTTGGCGAAATACGAAAAAGGAAGCGGCAACTAAGGATCATTCTTCATCATGACAATGCGAGCTCTCACACATCGGCTGCAACAACCGCCTATTTGACTGGTCAAAACGTCGAATTGATGGGTCATCCTCCGTATAGCCCTGATTTGTCACCTAATGACTTCTTTTTATTCCGGAATATCAAGAATAAATTGCGCGGTCAACGTTTTTCGAGGCCTGAAGAAGCCGTTGATGCATTCGAAAACCATGTTTTGGAGGTACCTCAATCGGAGTGGAAAAAATGTTACGAAGATTGGTTTAAGCGAATGCAAAAGTGTATCGATCATCATGGAGACTACTTTGAAAAACAATAAAGTCATTTCCAATAAGAAATTACTGTCGTTTCATTATTAGACTCAAAACTTAAATAGCGGCCTACGTATAACCCTGCCAAAATTTACTAACCTATACACAACGGTTCATTGGTATGTCGCATGAAACACTTTGTGCACGCTCCACTTCGGTACATAACAGTCATTCACATTGGGCAAATATGAAATGCGACGCCAATTAGGAGACAATCAGAAACACTTTTCTAACTATTGCTGAAGAATCTCTGGAATATGTGCAAAGCGATGAGAAACCCTGGATGTCGTAAGACACATGGGACAAGGTTGGCGATCGAAAAAAGCCAAATTGGCAATCATCTCTCAACCCGATGTCAGCCAACGAACGCCCGACCTGAGGCAGAACTATAGAGCATATAGAGCTTAAAAGGGTTGTTAGACGCGACAAAAGAAAGGCCATTGAATATCTGGCCAACAATGCAGAATCTGCGGCTTACCTTGGGGATATGGGTTCACTATTTAAAATCACGAAATAGTTGACGAACAGAAATTTCACCGCCAACCGGGATTCTCCTTAATATGAGTGATCACCAGTTGCGGCGATGGAACGAATACTTCTCAGATATTTTACGCCCAATCGTTTATGAAGGCATTGAGGCTCTCTAAGCGAAAAAGTCGGAATCATTTTTGCTGTCGTATCGAAAAGACCACAGATGCGTATAACTTAGACAACTCATATGCAAAAGACCAACCCAGCTCAGGCTACATGGTACTTTGGACGCTTGTTGAACCAATAACAGTGGGGAAATATTTAAAGCCTTCCTAAGCACTCACTCCCTGGCTGATGCGAATCTGTACCTTCACGGTGCTAGAGTTACTGCATACGAACGAACTCTTCCATACAAAAACAAAAATACCAAAACCAACAAAATCTTCTAAACTTCCCATTCCACAACTGGGCAGTTTCTGTAAACTAAATTTTTTTCGCAGGATTTTTAGGCCACGTATTTATTTGAAGTCTCGATTTTAACAATTCAAGTAATTTTTTGTGAAATCAGAAGATTTCATTAATTTTTCACTATGAGTTTATACAGGCATTCTACTCTATAGTATTTATTATTATTATTTGTCCCTTTACCCTACCATAACTCGATAGCTTTGGCTAATCTAAGTATCTTTAAGGAAGCCATGTTGGCTAGTTCCTCGGTAGCAAGGAAACTGTTTCCTAGAAGATTGTGTATTTTCCTTGCTACTTCTTCACAGTGGCATAGGATGTGTTCTGTCGTTTCTGAGTCTTCGATACGAAGGCGGCTTCAGCTAAACCCATATTTTTGAGGGGGTGGTTTACTCCACTGTGCTCCGTCGTTAGGCCGATTATAGTACTAATGTAACTGTTGCTGAGTTTTAGAATATCCTTCACTTTGTTTTTTTGTGGTATGATTAATTTTTGTAGAATTGATAAACATGGAAGTCTTTTCCAGGAGATTTCATGCTCTTGTTCAACCCACTTTATAAGTATAGGGTTGGACTGCTCTTTTAGTTTTCCGAAGAATGGCTCTGGTCCAATGAAATTTATTTCTGTGCCGTTTTTTTGCAATTTCCCTCAATTCCCATATATCCTGAGACCCACATTAAGGTTACGTTGTTCATTTTTTCCCAGGATGATTGGGTTTTGAAGGAAGTCCCAAACTATCCTCGATCCGTGTTTATTGGATGCTAGGGCTGTGAGAACCGCCTGAATATCTGATAGGATATAAATAGTTTTGTTGCGACGAGCCCTCCTTATATTCTCTTGGATGCGTAGCTCCATTGCAATTAGTTCGGCCTTGAACACTGTAGCTTCTATGCCGAGTGGTTTTGCAACCGAGTAGCTAGGACCTTTAACTCCAGCTGCAGTCCCCTCAGAGGTGCGCGAGCCATCTGTATACCAGATGGTTGATTCCTCTTCTATTTCAGGTATGAATTTCCAGTCCGTTCTCTGATTATAACTTTGAAGGTGGTTTCAAAGTTGAATTTTTTCGGCTTAGTGCTCTCTACAGGGTGTTTGGTACTCCGTGCATAACCTTGTAAGGGGTTATTCCTGGATATATTTTGAGCAAAAAATTGTTCTACGGAGATGGTCCATTTTCAATATCCGCGGAGATACAGGGTGACCAAGAAAAGTGTTTCGGACCTGTACCCTCACTCACTCAAAACGATATATCTTGAAAACTAATAATCGCATTTCAAAGTGTTATAGCTTGTTTTTTAGGGAATCAAATTACCTTTCATTTGGTGTAATAGTCCGTATAGTACCTGTACCCAATCCTGAGGTATTTGCTTCAGACCACAAATTTTTGATACTTTGACCCTCAAAATTCTGTGATCAATGTAGTTTTTCTCAAAAAAACGCATTATAAAAATGTCATTTTAATGTTGTTGTTTTATGTGCCATATTATTGCCTACAAAAGATGCGTACATACTTATGACTTAGGTTTTCCCGTTTTCCAGGTAATAAGCGAAAATACATATGGCTTAAAAATAAAATATGCCATAAACCAACCCTCGTTCTAAAAAAATTACCTGAAATGTTGTTAAACTGAAATATTCTTTGTGTCCTTTAATTACTATTTAAATTATCGATGAATGTCCTTTAAGTAGTATTTAAATTATCGAGGAAATGAATTAAATTAAAATGAGTTTCAACACAACGATGCTGTCCGACGCTTGGCATTGCAGTTAAACGTCTCTACGTGGAAAGTTTGGAGTGTCCTCAAAGCAGAGCTGTTGCATTCCTACCACCACAAACCAGTGCAGGAGCTGGTACCCATTGATTTGCCCAAAAGGATGGAGTTTTGCAATTGGCTCCTTGAACGACAACTAGGTGACGAGAATTTTATGAACAACATTCTTTGGACTGATGAGTCCCAATTCACCAGGGACGGTATCACAAACTTCCACAACTTACACACATGGGCTGAGAGTAATCCACATACAAGAAGATAGGCATGATTTCAGCACAGATTCAGTGTCAATTTATGGGCAGGTGTGATTGGCAACGATTTTATTGGTCCTATTAGGCTTCCGCCTACCCTAAATAGTTCCAATTACTTGCAGTTTTTGACAAATGATCTACAAGAGTTATTGGATGATGTGCCACTGCAACGATTGGCTTCCATGTTTTACCAACACGATGGTGCTCCAGCTCATTACGGCCGACAAATCACAGATTGGTTAATTTCCAATTATAGCAATCGCTGGATCGGTAGAAATGGACCGATACACTGGCCTGCAAGATCTCCTGATTTAACTATTATGGATTTCTTTGTATGGGGACGGATGAAGGACCTTGTCTACGCAACGGAAGTAGTAACGTTGCAGGATCTAAACACCAGAATCGATGCGGCAGCAACAGAAGTAAGGCAGCAGTTGAGGAGTATGAACACAAAGAGAACACTGGCAAAACGAATTTTAGCGTGCATTCAAAATGAAGGTGGCCATTTTGAACATTTGTTGTAATTAAGGAAATTTGAAATAAACTATAAAAACCATTCTTAAGTTCTTTTATTTCAAGCGGAGAGTGTTGATCAACCTATTCTTGCTTTTTTGACAAAAGTGCTACATTATTGGAATGATAATTTCTTCTAAACTATAAAACTTATGCAATGCAAGTGTATGCATCTTTTGTAGGCAATAACATGGCACATAAGAAAACAACATTAAAATGACATTTTTATAATGGGTTTTTTAGAGAAAAACTACATTGATCCTAGAATTTTGAGGGTCAAAGTGTCAAAAATTTGTGTTCTGAAGCAAATATCTCAGAATTGGATACAGTTACAATGCGGACTATTACAGCAAATGAAAGGTAATTTGATTCCCTAAAAAACAAGCTATAACACTTTGAATTTTGATTATTAGTTTCCAAGATATAGCGTTTTGAGTGAGTGAGGGTACAGGTCCGAAGGACTTTTCTTGATCACCCTGTATCTCCGTGGATATTGAAAATTGACCATCTCCGTAGAACAATTTTTTGCTCAAAATATATCCAGGAATAACCCCTTACAAGGTTATGCACGGAGTACCAAACACCCTGTATAGTAAGTCAGCCGGACTTCAAAGTAGAGTGTGGTGAACTATTAGTTCCCTTGATCCTTAAAAATTACATGCACTGGTCATGCTCTACAAAATATAGATGATCAAATGAATCCGAGGCTGTTACCGATTTTTATAGGAATTACGTACCAATCATGGTGAAAATACTAGGTTGTAGCCTACTGGGTAGCGTGTTGGTCTACAATGCGAAGATCGTGAGTTCAAATCCCGGTCGACACATAATTCCAGCACACTGCCTGCTTGGGTATAGCGTGTTGGTCTACAATGCGAAGGTGGTGAGTTCAAATCCCGGTCGACACATAATTCCAGCACACTGCCTGCTTGGGTATACCTTGGCCACCTCAATCTTCTTCTTCTAAAATGGCACTACAGCCCAAATCGGACCTTGGCCTCCTGACATTCAGGTTCCCTAACATTTTTCATTACTTATTGTGGAAGGGTTGTTAGCCCTTCGCAAAACCCTCTTTCTACGAATTTTTCATCTTTTTTTTCAATTTTCGTAGATCGAGGTGACCAAGGTATATCCAAGCAGGCAATGTGCTGGAATTATACAGTGCCGGAAAAAAGTTTGGAAACATGGTCTCTCAACCCACAATCATAGCTCTGAAACAAAATTCCTTGTGCACACACCTATGAAACTTTGCATAGAATTGCAGTGCCGCATTTCTTATAAATCTTCAAAGCGAAATTTGTTTATAACTAAAAAAGCTAAAAAAAATTGTGACGACAGTTTCGATTTTATCTGGTATTATTCGTGGAAAAAAGTATGGAAACACATATCTTTTTCATATAATTCGAGTTTATTTAAAGGAAATAACATGTTTTTCTTAGTATTTAGTGCTTCTACCTTTTGCTTTTAGTACAGCCTTGCATCTCTTCTCCATTGAGTCCACCAACTTTTCGCAAAATGAAACCGGGATATTTTGCCATTCTCTAATGATTTCATCGTACAGTGCATTACTATTAGAAATTTTTGTGTGTCGAATTTTACGCTTTACATGTTCCCATAGCTGTTCGATTGGATTCAGATGTGGGGATTGTGAAGGCCATTCCATAACACTCACTTTTTCCTGTTGGAACCAATCCTTAACTAAACGCGAAGAATGCTTCGGATCGTTATCTTGTTGGAAAATCCAACGTAACGGCATTTCTTCTTCAGCATATGGAAGCATATTGTTTTGAATATTTCCAAATACCGATACCGATCCATTATCCCATATATCCGAAAAATTGGGCCAACTCCAGAACGTGAAAAACATGCCCAAACCATTACCGATCCTCCGCCATGTTTAACTGTTGGTAATTGATACCTTGCATTGTACCTTTCACCCCATGGTCTTCTAACGTAATGTTTTCCATCGCTTCTAAATAGTTGAAATTTACATTCATCACTCCACAGAACTGTATTCCATTTGCTGGGAGTCCAAAGAATGTGTTCTTTTGCAAATGTTAGTCTTCTTGCAAAATTGGCTTTTGATAAGAGTGGCTTCTTCAGTGGAGATCTTCCAAAAAGGCCACTTTCCATCAATCTATTTCTAATTGTCCGATCTGTCACATCTGAAATACCTCTGTTCTTTAACTCGGCGTTGATCTCAGTGGCCGTTTGTCCTGGTTTTTGTTTAGACATCCTTTGAACTATGCGATCGGTGGTTGCTGTTGTTTTTCTAGGCCTCCCTGACTTTGGAGCACACTCGACTGTCCCTCGCTGATGAAAGTTTTTAATAATTTTCGAAATTGTTCCTCTTGGTATATCAAGTTTTTATGAAATTTGAATTTGTTTTGTTCCGTTATTCTACATAGAAACGATTTTCTCTTTCAAATCCATTGAGTACAACTTACACTTCGGCATTTTTCATAAAAAAACTTTAATTGGAGTTGAATTTAATTCAGTCGCACAACAAATAACTACTAATGACATTCAATTTCAAAGTAAACGGTTCTAATTAACTTTTTGACAACAAAAACCGTTTTGTTTCCATACTTTTTTCCGCAAGTAAGACATATTCGAAACTGTTGTCACTATTTTTTTAGAGTTGCCGTAATTAAATAAATGATTAAAAAGAAATGGGATACAGCTATTCTATGCAAAGTTTCATAGGTGTAAGTACCAGGAATTCTGTTTCAGAGCTATGATTGTGGGTTGAGAGACCATGTTTCCAAACTTTTTTCCGGCACTATATATTGCGTCGACTGGGATTTGAACTCACGACCTTCGCATTATAAGACCAACACGCTACCCACTAGGCTACACCCTAGCTGGTCACCTCAATCCACGCAAATGAAAAATTCGTAGATAGAGGGTTGCGCGAAGGTCTAACAACCCTTCTACAATAAATAATGAAAAATGTTAAGAAACCAGAAGGTCAGGAGGCCAAGGCCCGCTTTGGGCTGTAGTGCCATTGTAGAAGAATTATGGTGAAAAGGCGGCTTGTGTGGTATTTACACCGGAATCAAGCATAATTAGTCACAGTATAATCTAAAAGCCTACCGACCTATAAGATTCTGCCATCCTAAAACAATGAAAAGGGATCTAGATGGGTGTATTAAAGAGAGTTCATATCCTGAACACATAGCCAAAGGCACTTAATAAGATCGTTATACTCTAAATACCTTCTTGGTCATCGAGGCTACAGCAAATGATTTGAAACACTATTTCTTCTCGAATAGATCCTCACGACATACCTGTGCTAGTTGCTCGAATTTCCAAGCTCGTTCGCTAGAAACCGAAGCATTTTCGGAGAACAATGACCCAATTTAACCATTCCAATTATGAAGTGATGAACATATGTATGATTCAGAAACCAGATGTGAATCCAACATAAAATTATAAATAATGTGAAAACTCGTTTGGAATTAATATTCCAAAATTATCTAAATTATAAGATCAACAATTAGGCATATGATTTTTAATTTTTCATAACAAAACCTTCGTATATATAAAGTAAAATTGGTGTTAGCTTTCAGCTCGAGCCTTTTTAAGATCTGATGTTTCGTGTAGGCAAACAAATGGTTTCCCGAAAGATCGTCATACTCGTAAGATGAGTATGCGAGATAAGTTAACCTGAAAAAGTGCCGACATTAAGGTCCGACCCGACCCAAAGTTAAAATAATCTCGTGACCTATTTTCCATATCAATTGATACTCCACAGATAACTGAGCTGCGCTTCCACTAAAGTATGTTACGAAGAGCTGGCAGATTTACCTGCAATATCATGCTAATCGACTAATTGCTGGTTCTTCAATGGCGCTATAGGTGTGTAATTCGTACATATGTGTTTTGTGCTCTTAATGCGATGATGGGATAGTTTGCTCCGCAGTGGAAATTATAAGCAAAGATACAACCGCTCGATAACTTAATAATTTTTAAGCGCATACAATTTTACACAATTAGTCCAGCAGTTAAACCTCTTTTTATCTGTTTGTGTTCTTTTTCCATAGTTATGGACGCAATTCTTGCGTATATTGCACTTCTGCATAAATTCGTCTAAGTTGTGCATTTTTTTTTCTCGTATTATGAAAACTGGTCAAAACAGGTGACTTTGTATGCATGATGGAGCGCTGTTTGCTTGCTTGTGCATTACATTTTCTTCTAATTTCAGTTCATTTCTCTCTATTGAATAGTTAGTTACTCAACCACATTTATGCTAATTAAGGCAAAGAATCGTATGTAAGCACGTCACTAATGCGAAAGGTAAACATGCGGAGAAATTTTTGAAGAAAGTTGAATAACCGCCAATCATCGCACTGGCACGACATGACAGTAAAAAGGGTATAAAATTGTACGAATATCGAGATATACTCGTATATAGTTGGTCTTTGAAGAGAGCGCGAGATTTCAAGTAAGTTTTTTGTTTAGTAGGTCATTCACGATTTTATACGAGGTGCGATAGTTCACCAGAGATTGCTGATTGAATTTATAGTTGGAGAAATATATAATCGGAATGTTTCATTTTTTTTTCTCTTTTTAAATTTATGTAGGTATTTTTCATAGAATTGGATTTTTTTTAACGGTAACTTAATTGGACAGCGGCTGACTAATAAATAAGTCTGTCATCTTTATGTGCATAATAGAAACGATCAATTAGTCAAGCGAATTAAATCATCGTTTCATACTGATAGAGTAGTGAAGCGATATTAGAAGACAAGATATGATAGTTCCCCCAACTATATTTTCAAATAGTACTTGAAAAGATTAATGACGCTGAAGAGAAAACCCTGAATTTCGTAAAGGGTCGTCTTTAGTAATCAAACAAATAGTCTGGTCCGCTAAAATGAAAAGTATTGCCCTTCTACCCATAAGTGTTAGCCGCACGTTTCATATCTGAAGTACTGTACAGCAGAGCGGTGGGAGTCAAATGCGAATGGTAGCAGTGGATCGACCATATCTTGAGAAAGCAATAGCCAAGCTCTCGACTGCCTCAGTCCGTTACAGATTTTTTTTCAGAAAATCTCAAGTCACTACTGATTTTGACTGATTGATTACTAAAGTCTCGAAAATTAGGTCTGCAAAACTCCAAAGTTATATTTAAATCGAATTGGATACGTTTAGCTTGAGGCTATCCTTGGGTCCAATAAATAATAAAAGTTATGGTCGACTTGATTTCTCCAATCTAAGAATAAAAAAAAAAAAAAATAATAACTTGTCTTTGCAAATAAAGAAAATTAAAATAAATTTACCTCGTTTATGAAACGCTTAAAAACTCAATAACATTAATTGAAGATAGAATTTTATGAGATTCGTAAAATCGCTTTCATATCAAAATAGTTTTTCAACATAATGCAAAACCGGGCATATTACATGATTTTCGTTTTAGCAACTGTTTGTGAATCTTGAAGAACCGTCGAAACATCACTTAGAATGAAACAATATTTTCTATAATGACAAATTATATTAAAAAAAGTTAATAAACAATATACTTAGGAAAATCGCATTGAGCCGAAACGTATTCGTATTATGTGGCGACTAAAACTAGTTGAATAAATAATGAGAAATAACACATGACACATGGGCCTGTTTAGTTGTAAATCGAGAGGCTTTTATATGGCGTAAGCTCAAATAAATCCATAGAAAAAAAATTATTCGATACTTCCCTGAGACTGCCTCCTGTCATCTTATCTAGATGTTTAGCGAGTTATGAGTCATATTAAAACCGATAATGACACATACACCAATATGCGCGATGTTACATTGCATTGCCGAGTTCTGTTCAATAAACTCTGTATTTTAATCAGTTTAAAGATATAGGGAATTATTGTAACGTATTTTCGATAGAAAAACAGTTCTAAAGTGTTTGCGCGATATACGGTACCAATCGAATTCTAGTTTGATTGACATTTTGATAAATATGTATTGTGGAATTTTCAACATGCAATGCTGCGGGAAAATACCCAGAGATGAGGTCATTTATTAAAGTAGTGTTGATGAATACTTTTTATTTTTATCTCAGCTTGAGATGTTAAGTGGTTATAACCGAAAATTTGTTAAAGTACGATTATGTACAGAATGGTGAGGTCTTATAACAAACATGAAGAATTAGGCTTCATCAATCTTTGGAAATTTTAATGGGCAAGTTTTACAAATTTATCGACTACTTCAGTTAAGAAAATGTTTGATGTTTATTTTCATTGTCGTTTGTGATGAAAATTTTCGGAATTAGAGATATAGATATATTAGATTTTGTGATCTTCTTCTTCGATGTAGTGAAGTTTAAATGTGGACAAAAATTATATCGGGAGTACAAAAATCGCCGTTTCCCATTAGATGGCGCCAGCAGTAAATGCTCATCAACAATGGTGGTTCAGAAACGTCACATGGTAAACTTAGGCATCTGTCAACATAGCTTCTCATCATTAGGTATGTGAAGAACATAAAATCGACTGGAATAAACTTCCAGGCTTATCAACCTCAAAAAAACTAATCATACCACAAAAAAACAAAGTGCAGGATATCCTGAAATTCAGAAAGAGTGATATTAGTACTCTAATCGGCCTAATAACGGGGCACAGTGGAGTGAACCACCACCTCAATAATATGGGCTTAGCTGAAACCGACATCTGCCGCCTCTGTCGAAGACTCAGAAACGACAATACATATCCTATGCCACTGTGAAGCAGTGGCAAGGAAAAGGCATAATCTTCTTGGGAAAGGTTTCCTTTCGACCGAGGAACTAGCCAATATGGCTCCCTTACAGATACTCAGACTAGCTAAAGCTATAGAGTTATGGTAGGGTATAGGGGCAATAATCGCACAATAGGTCGGAAAGGCCGCAGTGCTCTCACGTGTTTCCCTAATATAAATAAATAAAATAATATGTGAAGTTTTGTCGGCGTCATATACTTTTGTGGAGGAAGAGGGTGAGGGGGGGGGAGGGGAGGGGGGAGGGGAGGGGAGGAGGGGGAGGGGAGGGGAGGAGGGGAGGGGGAGGGGTGGGAGCACTATGGCACTACACAGCCAAAATCATGCCTTGGCCTCCTGACCTTCAGGTTCCTTAACATTTTTTCTTTATTTATTGTGAAAGAGTTGTTAGACCATCACATAACTCTATCTACGAATTTTTCATTTTCGTAGATTGAGGTGACCCAAGTATAGGCAGGTTTAGGTTGTAGGAGGGTGGTTTCATAGAGCCACAGTGGCTCCAGTGCATTTTTTTATTGTACTCACCCTATTGATTACACATCACAACTTTTTTTCTGGTGCATGAAATACTTTAACGGTTCTTTATTAATTCGAGGTTGCTGATATCGAATCTACCTCAGTTTTTTTCGAGCAGCTCCAGTTTTTAAGATACATCTACCTCGTGCGTATTGAGTCTGTTTACATTTACTTTTGTCTATTACGGTCGCCTTTTAATTTCTTGACTTCATTAAAAATGGTCTGTATTAACGATCCAAATAGTTTTTGTAATATTTGTGGTGAATATAACACATCGGTCAATAAGTCCGTAGGATAACAAAGAAAATACAGTTTTTTCGGTCTAATTTTGCTTTATTCTTCGAAATAGTTTCCTTCAAGAGTGATACAATCGGTCCAACGCCTCTCTAGCTTTTCGATACCAGTTTTGTAGAACAACTTGTTTTTCGACTCAAAATGTGCCTCAGTTGCGGAAATTACCTCTTCATTTGAGCCATATCTTTTGCCAGCGAGCATTTTTTCAGGTGTGCGAAGAGCCAGTAGTCGCTGGGGGCTAGATCTGGAGAATACGGTGGGTGCGGAAGCAATTCGAAGCCCAATTCATGCAATTTTGACATTGTTTTAATCGACTTGTGACACGAGCGATTTGATCGTTAACGGGTCATTAACGATTGATCAAGTGGACTAAATGGACATTCGTTAATGAATTACTTTTAATAATTCATTAATGAATTGTAAAACGCTTACAAAAAACGAGTATATAAGCAAGTATATAATCGTTATCAATAATTCATTAAAGTGTAGTTATTTTTATTTTGATGCATTAATGAATATCATCAACGATTCAACTGTATTTTTTATGAAAGATTAATAATTAATTAAAGAACTTGACACACAATTACATGCGGTTTCTCTGCAAACTCCAGGTTTTTCGCTGAAAACTGCTGGTATGTAACAATATCGCCATTGAGCGACCTTTTTGTTTCGTTTTTTTAAGATCATCACGCTGTTTATTTCTGTGGAATTTCATGCTCGTTTTAAGATTGTTATTTGCGAGCGCTCGTTAAATTGTTTGCTGGGAACGTTTTGGCTATAATCTTTATGCCAAATACTTTGACACATAACTGTGTGTGTAAAAATTTTATGTATAAAACGACTCTTTCTTTGGTATCCATTCCAAGCAAATAAAATAAGTCATTAAAGATTCGTTAATGAATCATATTAACGAGCGATTTGATCGTTAACGAGTCATTAACGATTGATCAAGCGGACTAAATAGACATTCGTCAATGAATTACTTTTAACGAATCATTAACGAATTGTAAAACGCTTACAAGGAACGAGTTTATAAGCAAGTATTTCAGCGTTATCAATGAATCATTCATCTGTCGTTAATGATTTTCATTTCGATTCATAAATGAATATCATTAACGATTCATAAATGATATTGTTTATGAACCAAATCGACTTGTGACTCGGAGGAGGGGGAGGGGAGGGGAGGAGGGGAGGGGGAGGGGTGGGAGCACTATGGCACTACACAGCCAAAATCATGCCTTGGCCTCCTGACCTTCAGGTTCCTTAACATTTTTTCTTTATTTATTGTGAAAGAGTTGTTAGACCATCACATAACTCTATCTACGAATTTTTCATTTTCGTAGATTGAGGTGACCCAAGTATAGGCAGGTTTAGGTTGTAGGAGGGTGGTTTCATAGAGCCACAGTGGCTCCAGTGCATTTTTTTATTGTACTCACCCTATTGATTACACATCACAACTTTTTTTCTGGTGCATGAAATACTTTAACGGTTCTTTATTAATTCGAGGTTGCTGATATCGAATCTACCTCAGTTTTTTTCGAGCAGCTCCAGTTTTTAAGATACATCTACCTCGTGCGTATTGAGTCTGTTTACATTTACTTTTGTCTATTACGGTCGCCTTTTAATTTCTTGACTTCATTAAAAATGGTCTGTATTAACGATCCAAATAGTTTTTGTAATATTTGTGGTGAATATAACACATCGGTCAATAAGTCCGTAGGATAACAAAGAAAATACAGTTTTTTCGGTCTAATTTTGCTTTATTCTTCGAAATAGTTTCCTTCAAGAGTGATACAATCGGTCCAACGCCTCTCTAGCTTTTCGATACCAGTTTTGTAGAACAACTTGTTTTTCGACTCAAAATGTGCCTCAGTTGCGGAAATTACCTCTTCATTTGAGCCATATCTTTTGCCAGCGAGCATTTTTTCAGGTGTGCGAAGAGCCAGTAGTCGCTGGGGGCTAGATCTGGAGAATACGGTGGGTGCGGAAGCAATTCGAAGCCCAATTCATGCAATTTTGACATTGTTTTAATCGACTTGTGACACGGAGCATTGTCTTGATGAAACAGTATTTTTTTCCTCTGCATGTGTGGCTGTTTCGCAGCAATTTCTTGCTTCAAACGTTCGAGTAATGGTATATAATAATCGGTATTGATGCTCTTTCACTTCTCAAGGTAGTCTATGAATAATACACCATGTGCATCCCAAAAAACTGAAGCCATTACCTTGCCAGCCGATGTTTGAGATTTTGGTCGCTTTGGTCGCGGTTCTCCCGCTGCTGTTGCTGTCCACTCGGATGACTGCCGATTTGACTCTGGTGTGAAATGATCCAAGTTTCATCCATTGTCTTTTTTATTGCGTCGAAACAGCTTCCTACAGGCCTCCGAATCGTCGACACGTTGTTTTTTTTGGTCCACTGTGAGCAAACGCGGCACCCACTTAGAAAAGAGCTTCCGCATCGACAAATGCCCATGCAAAATTGTGTGCACACTGCCTTTCGATATCTTTAGAGTGTGCTAACTCTTGCAAATTCACTTTACGATTTTGTGGACTCTTTTAATGTTTTCTGGAGTAACAGCTTCATTTGGCCTTCCACTGCGGGGCAAGTCCTCAGTCGAGCTACGACAACATTTAAACTCGGCAAACCACTTCTCAGCCATTTGTCTCGACGGAGCAGATTCCAAATAACACTTTTCAAGCCATGCTCTTGTTTCAACGGTGTTTTTTTCCATCAAGAAGCAATGTTTTATCAACACACGAAATTCGGATTTTTCCATGTTTTTTAAAATAACAAAAGTAGCGTCACTTCGAGCACTGTAGCTTGTAAACAAAGAACCAGAATATCATGAAATTTTGACGCGTCGCTTCTGAAAGTTGGTACTCCCTGCCAATACAATTGGTTCGGCCACAGAGGTACCATCTGTGGGTCATCCTACGGACTTCTTGACTGATGTAGTATTTTTGAAAAATTTCGCTTGAGTGTCTCAACAAGCATATTTGGAGTGTTTTGGTTTTCCATTGGAGACAAAAACAAGTACTGCGTGCCCAATGTTGCATGCAAAGTCTATGTTGAGGAATTACATTTATGTGCCACTAAGAAGACAACCTCTTTCAAGTTCCGGTTTCCACTGATCTAGCGTGAACCTTTAAATCATTACGATAACACTATACCCAATGCGTCACAAACTGTAAATGTTTGGAGACGGGGGATAAAGGTGTTAGATAACCAAGTCTTTTGCGTGCTGGCAGACTTTAAAGAAAGCCGAGCGGGGAAACCCATAATGGAGTCCAAGGAAAGGAAAAGATCGCGGGTGGGGATATCCACCCAAGTGTCGGTAGGAGTCGTAGCTGCGACTACCGGCGAGGGCACGGGGGGTGACAAATCCTCCTGTGTCGCCAGCGGCCACAAACAAACAATCCGCGCGATGATTGATGCAGGTCGTGCGGATGGTGTGACTACTGCTAGCACATCCGGTACAGTGAAGAGGGCAGGCTGTACTGGAGGTTCTACTACTGACCCCAAAAAACCAACTCAGTTTACTTTGGACACTTCCGAACCGCGTTCGGTTCAGGATAGTGACAAGACCCTCTCCATTGAAGAAGAGGAGCAGCTACTGCGATCTCCCAAAGAAGGGGAGGATACTAGGGTGCGTAAGACACCAAGGTCCAAACCCTCGCGGGAGAATCGCAAGCTACTCGCTCAGTACAAGGCCGCGCTCAGGTACGAAATGGAACTCGGCAACAAGGTGGAACTCACTCAAAAAGAGCAGAAGGATCTCGCATGGGCCAAAGTAACCATAGCCAAGAGCAGAGCGGAACTGGAAGGTAAAAAAGGCCTTAAAAGCGGGAACCCAAATTTCTGCAACAAGGTCGAAGAAAGCGTACACAACCGGGTGGAAACAAAGAGGCACAAAAGGCAAAGATCGGAAGAGGATAACCAACCTCGTTCATTGTCAAAGAAGACTAAGCCCAGCCACCCTATTACAGAGGCCAGTGCATCAACGTCAGGGACGAAGAAAAGTTCAATGGCGGATGCCACGAAAAAGCATCTAACGGTAGCGCTTGTCGACCACAGTGACCCACTCGGAAGGATGAGCATTGAAAAGTGGAAAATTGTGGAGACGAGACTACTAGACGAAATGGTATCGTACATGGAGACCAAGCTGGACCAACCTATGCCCTCGTTTGATGGAGCAGGGTGGTTCAACGAGGTCAAAATTGTAAAGTGCAACGATCAACTCACACTAGACTGGTGTAAGAAGACCGTAAGCACCCTCGTAAATACGTGGGAGGGAGCGAAGCTGGAGATAGTTGACAGAGCATGTATACCGTCGGTACCAAAAGCTAAGGTTCATCTGCCTAGAATGATGCCCGCAGCGACCGCCCTGAAACTGCTCCAACGACAGAACCCCGACATTCCTACGGCCGACTGGAGGATCATAAAGGCCTGCGAACCGCAGACAGCGGACGGCGGCCAAGTACTGATCCTCCAAATAAATCAAAAAGCCGAGGATATATTATACCCACGCTTCGGTAAAATGGCTTGGGGCATTGGAAGCGTCTTCATACGCCTAAAAAAGCGTAACCCCAAGGACAAAAATACCAACACCCTCGAGGCCAACGAAGTGGAAAAAGAATTGGTGATGAAAGATCTGACCACAGCGGCTGAAAATATATCGATAGACACGGATGAGGAGAGCAGTAGTGGGGCAGAAGACCGACACGCTACTCCCACCGTGTCACAACAATAAACAATAATAAAATCAAGATGTTAAGAGTAATACAATTAAACTTGCATCACAGTATCCCGGCTTCGGCTGAGCTACTGCTCACCTTAGAAGAAGAGAAGTATGATGTGGCATTGATACAAGAGCCGTGGCTATCCGGAAGCGGAGAGATCAAGGGCCTTAAGTCACACAACTTTAACTTATTCGTATCTCAAAAGGAAGGTAAGAAGCGTTCGGCCATTATGGTCAGAAAATGTTTTAATGTTTTCCTAAAGTCTAACTACAGCACAGCTGACCTAGCGGTCGCACTGATCGAGGGAAAAAACCGACAACCGCCACTGCTATTAGCATCAGCATACATGGCCCATGATATGCCATCTCCAACAGAGGAACTGCGGACGCTGGCGAAGGAAGCAGCACGGGCAAAGCTGAACTTAGTAATCGGCGCCGACGCGAACTCTCATCATACAATATGGGGAAGTAAGGACACCAACGAAAGGGGTGAGTCTCTACTACTTTTCTTGTTAAAATCTAACTTACTAATCGGGAACCGCGGAAGTGTGCCAACCTATAAAGGCCCTAATAGCGAGAACGTTCTCGACATAACACTACATACGGACTCGGATGAATGTAGGCTGGAAAATTGGAAAGTCCTCGACAAACCATCACTTTCCGACCATAACTACATAGAATTTGAGGTGGGCAGCATTCCAAATAAGGATGTTAAAGCGTATAGAAACCCGGCAAAAGCGGACTGGAATCTATACTCAAATATAGTCTTAGGCAAACTAGGAAATAGGAAGCCGGACTATATTTGGAATACACAAAAGTTGGATGACGCCACCACTTTTCTAACAAACACTATGAAACATGCCTTTGCAAAGGCGTGCCCTTTAAAGTATCCGCCAAAAAGATCCCAACCACCATGGTGGAATAGGGAGCTGGGCGAAGTTCGTAAAAAAGTTCATTCGCTTTTTACCATCGCAAAGCGCACAGGGCAGACCGAAGCATGGACTGAATATAGGAGCTCCCTAAAAGTCTTCAAAAGGGAACTGAGAAAAGCCAAAAGAATAGGCTGGAGAGAATTCTGTAGCCGTATAGAGCAAACCTCAGAAGCCTCTAGACTTCGGAAGCTGCTATCCAAAAATCCAGCTTCGCCAGCCTTACTAAAAAACACGGATGGATGCTGGACAAATGACAGCAAGGGTACGCTTGAGGCTCTCTTAAGCACTCACTTTCCAGGCTGTCAGGACCCCGGCGCCACCCGCCAAGAGGTAAACAATGAACGCCTGGAGAATGTTCCAGGGCTCTTCTCACCACATAGACTAAGGTGGGCAATTGGCTCGTTCGATCCGTATAAGTCGCCGGGACCGGATGGGATAATACCAGCCATGATACAAAATGTAGAAGGACTGGTTGCACCATGGCTCGCGGCGATTTTTAAGGGTTGCCTTAGACTAAACTACGTACCCCAACTATGGAGGGAAGCACGGGTTGTTTTCATACCGAAAGCAGGTATGGGCAATCACGTTAACCCTAAGGACTATCGGCCCATTAGTCTTACGTCCTTCTTGTTAAAAACATTAGAAAGGGTCCTTGATGTATACATCAGGGATAAGATGAACCCAGAACATCTATCCCAAGCTCAACACGCATACATGAGAGGGAAATCGGTGGAGACTGCCATCCACGAGGTGGTGATAAACATTGAAAAATCACTGCAGTATAAAGAGTACACTCTAGGCACTTTCCTAGACATAGAGGGAGCCTTCAATAATGTCACAACGGATGCCATTGGGGAAGCTCTCCGCTCTGCTCAAGTTAACAAAACGATCAGCGCATGGATCGAGACTATGCTTAAAAATCGAACCATAGCGTCGGAATGGGGTAATGCTAGTTCTCGCAAACATAGCTGTAGGGGAACGCCACAAGGAGGGGTACTATCTCCACTCCTGTGGGTTCTGACTCTCAATAACATACTTAAGGTCCTAAGCAGTTCAGGGGTAAACGTGGTGGCCTACGCTGACGACGTAGTGATACTGGTATCAGGCAAGTACACAAACACGTTATCCGAGCTCACGGAAGGAGCACTCAGAAAACTATATGACTGGGCGAAAAGCGCCGGACTAAACGTAAACCCGCTAAAAACGGAACTAGTTCTGTTCACGAGAAAAATTAAAACTCCGGAGTTTAGGCTACCTAAAATAGGAAGCACCGAACTAACTCTGACCAGCCACGCAAAGTATCTGGGACTGATCCTAGATAGTAAGCTAACCTGGAAACTAAACATTGAAGAGCGTTCAAAAAAGGCTAGTATCGCTTTTTACTCGTGCAAAAGGATGTTCGGAAGAAGCTGGGGACTAGACCCGAGTATAACGCACTGGATATATACGGCTATCGTAAGGCCAATTCTCCTGTATGGCATAATGATATGGTGGCCCGCTCTAAATAAGACGACCTACAGGCAAAGATTGGAAAAAGTACAAAGGCAGGCATGTCTGGGAATCACTGGCGCTCTTAGGACCACGCCCTCCGATTCACTGAACGTGTTACTGTATTTACCACCAATAGACTTGGTCGCATTAAACGTGGCATCCAAGAGTGCTCTACGACTCAAGGAGCACAGGCAACTTAGTACACGACCGTACGGTCACAGCAACATAAGTCTACCCGCAGGAAACACGGACTCGATGATTGCGAAGTCAGTTTTCGACAGGAGTTTCTCGATACGTATACCGGATAGGGAATACTGGTCAACAAGAACCGGAGACCCTAGGGGAGCGATAAATATCTATACTGATGGATCCAAAATGGAAGGAGGGGTGGGCGCAGCAGTGCACACACCTGACCTCACAACGGATTTAGTTCTCAGGTTACCAAACGACTGCAGTATCTTTCAGGCGGAAATCCTGGCAATCCAGAGAGCAGCCGAGATCGCCAGCAGATCGTCGCGAAATGGTAACGAAAGAATAATTATATACACAGATAGTCAGGCTGCCCTAAAGGCACTAGAAGCCTGTACTATAAAGTCTAGGGTAGTCTTTAACTGTCATCGCGCGTTACAGAATCTATGTGTCAACAGAAGGGTAGAACTCTGCTGGGTTCCAGGCCACAGTGGCATAACAGGTAATGAGGCCGCGGACGATCTGGCGAAAAGAGGGGCAAATCTTGACCACGAACTCGCAGAAAACGTACCACCGCCTATAATGATCATCAAAGGATATTTGGACACACAGTTCACGAATCTAGCCGAAGCTAGATGGCATACCATCACAACTTGTAGAACCACAAAATCAATGTGGAACAAGTATGATGCAAAGAAAACAAAACTCTTGTTATCACTACCCAGGAAGCAATGTGCGACAATGGTTGGCATCATCACTGGCCATTGTCTTATAGGAGCACATGCCTATAGGATGGGTTTGGTAACCCATGATCGCTGCAGGAATTGCAACCAGCCGGGAGAAAGAGAGACAATGGAGCACGTGCTATGTAAGTGTCCGGCGCTTGCTAGAAGAAGGCTTAAAACCCTCGGCTCTCCGTTCTTCTCCGACCTCAAACAGGTATCGAGCTGTAGTATGCGAAACGTTCTGAACTTTGCGGCAGCAGCGAAATCCTTTGAGCTCAACAAGGAACTCGCAATACCAGCGATCCATTAGGTTCTCCCTATTGTCCGATGTGGTATCACTATGGATCCCAAAGGGTCTATGTGGGCTAAGGCCGCCACTCTAACCTAACCTAACCTACGATAACTGCTATTTTGTGTTGTGTATATATCAGGAATAAACAAGAATAACCGCTCTAAATAGATTTACCCCACATAAACATCATCTGTCAGACCTGTAAGGAATTCAAATGATCCATTTTTATCACTACCATTTACAGCTAAAGAAAGCTCTGACGAATTGGATGAGTTAAGCTGCGCGAGCAATGGCGAGTTCGACCCAGAAAACTATTTTGAACCGAGACCATTGAATCAAAACGAGCTTAATGATTTAATTAGAGACCTTGGACTGTCTAAAACTTCTTCTGAATTACTTGCTTCCCGGTTCAAAAAGAGAAATCTCATAACTAAAGAAACTAAATTAAACTAGAGGCTTCCGTGGCGTAGTGGGCAGCGTGTTTGCTTTCAGTCAATAGGTCGTGGGATAGATTCTCACTTCAGACGGGATTTTTCAAGCACGAATTTTTCAGTTGCTACTGGCGATGAGAAATTATTCGAAACACAATGGGCAAACGGTGTAAAAGTGAAACAGTTCCACTTCAAGAAGGCCTAGATACTCAGTAGATGGAGTCTGTTCGCTTATCATTCAGTCTCCCATAACATCTGCAAATATTTGTCAGTAGCAGCCAGTACAAATGAAAAATATATATCAGCTTCTCCACTCGTTACGGTCGGTTTCACTCCTCTTCTCCTACCTTCCTAATCCCATTCCTTCCCTCCATGACTGTGTTTGTGCATTGCACATAAAGGCCGAAATTGCCTATAACACAGGTCATTCCGTAAAAAAATAAAAAAAATTATAGTATTACTGCACTCGAGAACATCATTTTTTCGCTAAAAAGGATGATTTTGTGTGTTGCAGAGATATTTCTGTTTGATGACTGCCATCCGCAGTTTGAAGTGTGTACTATTGCACTACGGAAGTAAACTAGGCTCCTTACCGATCGCAAGATAAATTATGAAGAACATAAACGGGTAATTTGTGTTGATATGAAGATGGTTAATTTCCTTTTAGGACAACGAGGCGGCTATACCAAATATCCATGTTTTATATATTTATGGGATCTTCTCTTCTACAATGGCGCTACAGCCCAAATCGGACCTTGGCCTCCTGATATTCAGGTTCCTTAACACTTTTTATTACTTATTGTGGAAGGGTTGTTAGCTCTTCGCACAACCCTCTTTCTACGAATTTTTCATTTTCTTAGATTGAGGTGACCAAGGTATATCCAAGTAGGCAATGTGCCGGAATTATATATTGTGCCGAACGGGATTTGAACTCACGACGCATTACACGACCAACACACTACATACTACTATTTATGGGATAGCAGAGCTAAATCAGAACATTGGACAAGAAAAGTATGGCTTCTAGGGAAACACTAGTTCCAGATAGCTTTAATGCTAGAAATGTACCTCTTGTGCCAAGAGATCGTATCATATTGCCACCTATGTATGCATATTAAACTTGATCTAAAGCACTAAACAAATACTGTGAATGTTTGAAGTATATTTCAAGAAAGTTTCCAAATCTGAGTTCAGAAAAGCTCAAAGCAGACATATTTGACGGCCCACAAAATCGTAAATTAGTGAACGATCCTGATTTCAGCAGTCAGTCAATGTCAGAAATTGAGAAGAATGCATGTGATTCGTTTGTTTGGGTTATTCAAAATTTCTTGGGCAATAAAAAGGATGATGATTACGTTGAACACGTTGAAGAGATGTTGTCTCACTTCCAGCATTTTGAATGCAACATGAGCATCGAAATACACTTCCTGCACAGCCTTTTAGATCGTTTTCCTGAAAATTTAGGTGATTTGAGCGAACGATCCGAGTAAGATATTCGGACTATGGATGAACGATTCCAGAGTCGCTGCAATGCACATATGATGGCCAATTTTTGCTGGAGTATTCAGAATAGCACTTCGTCAATCAACAACAGTAGAAAACCATGTAAAAGAATATTCCATCCCCCCCTCCCCCTCCCCTTATAATTCAAAAACTACAGCTGATACACAAACACTGATAACATATTTAAAATCAGCGTCAAAAATTAACTCAGAATCATGTAAAATATTCCATGGAACAGACATGCTGTTGGGCAGTGTTATAAGATCGAAGTCACTCCTCTTGTTCTAGCCACTTGGTTCGGTTTGCGAACCGTAGTAGGCTCGAATGTTGGACGCCTTTCAAGTCGTCTAGTTCTGCGAAGAATCTAGAGCCTAAACAAAGGAGACGACAAAGATAATGTTCGATAGATTCTTCGTTTTCCTCGCAACCTCTCATGCCAAACGCAGCAACAATTTGCAGATTCAGTGGGCGTGACTCAACATACGAGTTGAAGCCAAGAAACTTGTATTATGATCTGCTCAAACCGGATAAAACCATGACGGGAAATCGCTAAAAAAGACCAGCTGATGCGTTTGAACTGAGCATTGAAGGAGAAACGGCCGCAATACGAGCAAAGACAGACCAAAGTGATTTTGCTGCACGACAACGCTCGGCCCCTTCCGACTTTCATCTTTTCCGATGGATGACGCATGGCCTGGTTGAACAGCACTTTCATTCTTACGAAGAAGCAAAAAATTATGTCGACTCGTGGATCGGCTCAAAAGAAGAACAGTTTTTTTCGACACGGAATCCGTATGCTGCCCAGAAAGATGAAGAAAAAAGTTGTTGCTAGCGATGGGCATTTCTTTAAATAATAAATATTTAACCATTTTTGCACAAAAAAGGGTCAAATTTAAAAAAAAAAACGGCGGTTTTTAATTTGTACTCCCAATATAAACATTATGGAATTGACTTCTCGCAAATGTCATACCACTAACATTCTTACTTTTCAAGAAAATCGATTTGTTGAGCGGGAGGCCAGAGTGATAAACAAGTCCTGGCGAAAACTAAACTCCGATGCTCAGGGTCCTACCTTGTGGGAGAGAACTGTTTTTGTCCTATACCCTTAAAGGGGGTCTTAACAGTAGAATGATGTAATTTCGGTGTTTTAGAACTCAAGGTGGTCAATTCCTTAAATTTCAGTGATTCGGGTTTGACTATCAGAAAGTTGTTTATTAATTTCTTCTTCTCCTTCAATGGAACTACAGCCCAAATCAGGTCTTGGCCCCTGATCCTAAGGTTCCTTATTTTCCTTTTATTTAGTATTGTAAAACGGTTGTTAGCACATCGCACAACCCTCTATCTATGAAATTTCATGTTCGCAGATTGCGATGACCCAGATATGCTTACGTAGGCAGTGTGATAGAATACCTCTACGGGATTTGAACTCACGACCTTCGTATTGTAGACCAACACGCTACGAATTAGGCTGCACCCAGAGGCTTCATTAATTTAGGCTTATACAAAATCCGTTACCAATATTTACTATTTTTTACGTTTGGCAACATTTTTAGATCCTTAATTCAAAATCTGGAGCACACAGAATGGGTTGGAAAACGCATGGTCTCTGCAGAAATTGCAAACAGCCAGGAGAGCAGGATACGGTTCAGCACGTATCGTGTAACTGCTCGGCCTTGCTAGAAGAATGTTTAAGAACCTCGGCGCACCGTTCTTTTCCGAAATCAAGCAGGTCTAAAGCTGCGGTATGCAGAATCTGTTGAATTTCGCTGTAGCAACGGACACCTTTGATTCAACACAAGGAAATCGCAACATCGCTTGATGTACGGACACATTAGGTTTTCCATATTTTTATGTGGAATTACTATGCACCTCAAAGGGTCTGTGTGGGCTGAGGCCGCCACTCTAACCTAACCTAACTCAAAATCCTCTTTTCTGAGTTATAAACTGCAGAGGTAGGTCTGAAAACTTCGTCCTGAAGTGAGTTAAGCAATTTAGTTGAAAAAGTGCTGAGTCCTGTTTTAAATGGATAAACATTTAAAAAATTTATAAAAGCGATTGATTATAGTTTATTCACAAAAACTGATTTGGCCGATTTAGAATAGCACCAAAAATCTTTATAGCGAAACTCACAACCCCGCCCCAACAAATAAAAATGTATTCCAATTAGCTTAAATTGTTGGAGTTGTATTCCGATGGAAAGAGATTACCAGATTTGACCCGCGAAGGATGAAGGACTGCTTAAATTTCTACGCTTTACAACAGTGTACTTGGCGAGTATTAATGCAAATATCGCTGAGCCGTTTTTATACTCTAGATGAAATCTGAGAGTATATTGTGTTTGCCTTACCGTTTGTAACGCTAAGAAATAATGCTCGCATAGAGCCGCCAAGGGTACAGAAATATTTGTTGTCGCTCAAAAACTTCGATTCCGAATTGCTGTCTGTCCGTCTGTCTACAGCATAACTCTCGAACGCTTTGAGCTATCATGCTGAAATTTGTTGTGTGTCATTTTTACCAAAAAAGAAACTTTAAGTTCGTGAATGGGCCACATCATCCCACTCCGTCTACCCCCTCCCATACAAATTTCACGAAATTCCGAAATTTCCACAAATTGATTTTTCTTTGAAACTATTTAAGCTATCGATTTGAAATTTGGGTCAATGATATAGATGTCATTAGTATGACGGAATATTGATCCGATCCCGTCACTCCTTCTACCCCATCCCATACAAATGCATAATTTTGAAAAATGCAGTTTTTCGATTTTCATTGAAACTAGCAAAGTTATAAAAACAAATTTTTGCCAAAATTAATTTTATTATAATTCCAATCAGAATTGAAAAAATTATCAACTTCACCTCACTCCTTCTACCCCATCCCATACAAATTTCACGAAATTTTGGAATTTAAATTAAATTATGTTTCTTCGAAACTGTTAAAGCTATCAGCTTGATATTTTGCATAAAGTATACAAATAGAAATATCAATAGCGAGAAAAAAATGTCTTTTGATCCGTACACTCCTTCTACTCCTTCCCATACAAATGCATAATTTTTGTTAAGTGCATTATATCGATTTCCATTAAAACTAGAAAAAATATAAACTTAAAATTTTGCCAGAATTTGTTTTTTAATAATTGCAATAAATGCTAAAAAAAATATCAGCTCGTCTTCACTCTTTCTACCCCCTCCCATACAAATATCTGTATTATAAATTCAAGAAAAGCATTTCTCCTTCGAATATATTAGAACTATCGAATTTGAAATTGAATCAAAGCGTGGTGATAAGGATGATGATAAGCAGTTTCAAAATCATCTTAAACGCGCCACTTCCTCTGCCACCTCCCATGTAAATACCTCAATTTCAGGAGAACTATGTCCAATTGAAAATAATGAAAGGTACAAACCTTAAGTTCAGCACGAAATATTTTGCATACCACATTAGGTGTCATATCCAAAAATTACAAACCTTCCCCCTCTCCTTCTATCACCTCCCATACAAAAGTCACTATTAATTATTTAAAAGAATTGGAGGTGACATATTTTCCGGGACATTGAACTCTTTCTCATTTCATCATATGATTGGGCTTTACGCCCAATCATAATTCTTTTATGTTTTATTTAGGAATGTGAAAAATGTGTTTTATTTGCATGGCTTAAACCAAAAAAAAAAAAAAACTGCGACGTAAAAAGTACAAATGGACAAGCTACAGAAATACGGAAAAAAAAGAAGTACGGCTAAATTTAAACAATTGATATTTTTTCCAATCGAAAATCTGAACTATCTGAATCGAAACTGCAGCATCTCACCAATTGAACTTTTCCGTTCGATTCCGGGCCACTTTCTTTTTCGCTTTAGTTTTATGGAGCCTTAAAAGATCATAAGATTTAAAATGACCTAAATTATTCATCTGTGATTCGAAAAATGTTTCATATCGAATTCAGGTTGCATACAACTCAATAATTCATTTTCAAATATGCTTCGAACATAACTATCGATCTTGAAAGAACTACACTATAGCCTAGAACTCGATTTTTGCAATCATGCAACAATTATCCATGGCGGCGATAGTACCAAAACGGAATGACTAAGCACCGAGAAAACGTGTTTATAGTTCCTTCACATAGGTATGTGTAAAACTGAACACACCTTGTCTCCGTTATACGGAAGTAATCGCCTCATTACAAACTGAATATGAAGAATGAAAAACCTAAAAAAAAAAATACTTTTTAAGGTGAGCTCATTACAAACGCGTCATTCACCCCATTAATCACTGTAAACAAACCGCAGAGATTGTTGAAAAAAAAAGTTCTTCGAAATTCATTATGACTTAATATGCAAGTGAAGAGTGTGAGGCAGCAGAGATTTAATGGACGCTTATTCGACGAATATACAACAATTTTAATGAATCCTCACCACCATACCCTTTTATGATTTCTATAAAACAGAGTTCCTCAATATCTCTAATCGATAAAATACTTTCTAATCGACATCGCACATTTTACTCAATGTTGGTTGCCTACTGCTGGTTATGTATCTTCCTCGTGTTCTTTTTTAGCCGGGGTCGGACAAATGTTTCGAAAGCAAAAGTTGTTCACCCAGGCTTCCATTTTGAGAGGAAAAACTGATGGCATTTCCACGGTCTAGTTAGCTTTTATAGTTTTAGTCTTTTGTTCAAATTGCGCGAAGTGGTCGTATACATGCCAGGCCAGGCCAGGCGACTATCATTCCGAGGGGAATTTTCAAAATGGCTTTATGGGAAATTGAAAATTAAACGGATTGCAATGAATTGATTGACAGGAAAAAGTGAATTCCGGTGCAAGTAATCGAATACGAGACTTCTATTATAAACGTTGATTTTCTTTTACATTTGTTGTTGTTGTTGTTTCATCGCCCATTACTCACTGTACCTTGATGGTTGGTGCTGGATAAAATCGACATTTACTTCAAAAACTGGTTATAAGTTCCTTTTTTGGGATTGCTACGATTATTGTGAATATTGCAGCGGAATAATATTTTTTCCTTGAATATTATTGTTCAACAAGAGCAGAATTACTTTTACATTTTTTTGTAATTTACTTGAAAGAACTTGAAACTAATGCCAAATTTCAATTGTTACCAAATTTAATTGTTACGCTCGGTTCGATCTTGAATTTCTGATTTATGACAATGAAATTTCTGAGATGTGATCATTTGGATTTTGTTTTAATTAAGAAATATTTTCATCTGGCAGTTGATGAAATTTCTATTTATACAAAATGTAGAGTAAAAGTATCAACGGAATCGGGAGCAGTACGGAGATTACGTCGAGTATATTAATTGATCACGGCTTTTACAAAATTAACCTTCAACGGAATCGGTTATAGCTAAACTCCGATATCAGTTTTATTCATGCAGGATATGCCACGCATCGATACATTTTAAGCCAACTTCAAAGGAAAAAAATATTATTATTATTTCTCGTTATAATTATTATTCATTATTAGGTTGTTTACAGGATTACAGAGATACTCCTCGGTAGTTTTCGCAGCAGAGTTTGTCACCTCTTTTATAAATTGGACATATGATGCTCTTGCGTCAATCTTCAGGAAGTGTTTCCTGCGTCCATATGTCCGTGACTAATCTATACTAATCTATGTAGGAGATGCGCTATGCAGATGCCGCCGGTTTTCAAAAGCTCAGCTGGAATTTGATCAGTGCCCGGCGCTTTGTTGTTTGGGTGGTTCCTCAGGGCTGTTTTTACTTCTTCGGGTGTGGGAAGACTCAAAGCGGATCCTCCATCAGCTGTTACATCAGTTATACCTGCAATTATATCTGCTACTACTGTTCGTGCGGGTGATGGGCTGGATTAAGAAGGTGTTCAAAGTATTGCGCCCATCTCAATTTTATATCTTCCGCATTACTTAGAATGTTCCCTTCTGCATCTTTGCAGAGGGTCTTTTTCGGTTGGTATCCCCCTTTCATTCTTTTGACAAGGGAATACGCGGCTCTTGTGTTGTGTAATTTAAAGTGTTCGTCCATGTTTTTAATTTCGTCATTATTGTACTTCCGTTTTTTTTTGTCTGCATATTTTTTTTGCAAATCTTCTAAGATCATTATATTTGTCCCGTTTGGCTCGTGTCGGCCGTTCTGTTAATATTTTGTAAGCCTGGTTTTTTCGGTCTAAGGCATCTTGGCATTCGTTGTTTTACCAGTCATTTCTTTTGCGCCGGGGTTGTTGTCCTATCACCTCCTCTGCGACAGATGTAATGCCGTTTTTGATATCTTGCCACATTTCTTTATTGGCATGCTGGCGTTGTTGTTCAGTATTGGCGCGAAGTGCCTCTCTACGGCTGATACGTAATTCGCAACTACTTTCTCATCCTTGAGTTTTCCTATGTCGAATTTAGGAATCGGTTGTGTTCTTGGGTGTTCTCGGTTTGCGATTCGACATCGGAACTTGGTCTTCACCAAATAGTGATCTGTGTCGCAATTAGCACCGCGACATATACGCACGTCGAGAATACAGGAGACCGTCCTTTTCTCTATTAAAACGTGGTCTATTTGATTGAATGTTCGTCCGTCGGTCGGGTGATGCCCACGTTCTCTTATGAATGTCACGATGCGGGCACCATGTCGAGCTTACAATAAGATTTTTGGTGGCAAAATCCGTCAGTCTCTGGCCGTTGTCGTTACTGATATCATGGAGACTGTGCCTTCCAATTGTCCCTATATATGTTTATTCTTTGCCCACTTTCGCGTTAAAGTCACCTAAAACTATTTTAATATCGTTCGACGGAAGGAAGTCGAATGTTGATTCTACGGTGCTGTAGAAATCGTCTTTAACTTCGTCGCCTTTGTCTTCAGTTGGGGTATGGACATTAATAAGCTAAACATTAAAGAATTTTGTCTTGATGCGGATTGCACACAATCGTTCATTCACGGGTTTGAAGTTGGTGACCTGGTGTATAAACTTGTTGTCGACGACAAATGCAACTCCAAACTCTCGGCTTCCCGAATTTTTTTCCCACTTTTGAAAATTCTGTGCGATCTAATGTCAGTAATCTCGCTACCTAACAATTTAGTTTCTTGGAGTGCAATTATGTTTATACTGTATTTGGCTGCCTGTTCCAGAAACGCTCTCACTGCTCCTGCTCTGTACAGGGATCGCACGTTCCAAGATTCGAAGGACTAGTCCATTTTTTGTTTGCGTGGTCAATCCAGTCCGAGGCGTTGCTTCAGGTTTCGAAACGGGTGTGGTTTTTCCGAGGATGAGTTGTTAACACATCGCCCAACCCCCAACTTGGAGGGCCATATTATTATATTGCTAGAATTTTTCTGTTTCATTAGCACTCGCGCCTATCAGTTCAGCAAGTCAAGTCCAGATGGACAAGACCAGTACCCAGGAGGGTGGTTTCGTAGAACCATAATGCAATGGGGCCATCTAGTTAGGCCCATTGTACTCCCCTATCCATAATGAGATGGTTTCTACTCTTCCAGTGCTAGCCACATGGTTTACGAACCAAAGTAGGCTCGAATGTTTGACGCCTTTCAGGTCGTCTAGTTCTGAGAAGAATCTAGAGCCTAAGAGGAGACGACTGTTGGAGATTGTGTGACAAAGATAATGTTCGATAGATTCTTCGTCTTCCTCGCAACCTCTGCAAAGGCTATCGCTCGCGATTCCGAGCCTAAATGCGTGCAGCTTTAACAAGCAATGATATGTGGTCAGGCCAACAATAGTTCGGACGCTATAGCGACTACGTTGTAACAGCTGTGCTGTAATATTTTTATTCAGTTCTTCCCAAAAGGATTTGGCCGTTTTGCAGCTGTCCAGCTACCGTCACCCCACCAAGAATGAATCCAGAATAGTTGGTTTGAAGCTAATCTTCAGTACTGTTGGTGCTACATTGACTGACTTCCAAATGGAGTTAATGTTTGTAGAATCTTGCTGTGCAAGCTTGTCCGCATCGTTTTCTAGCTGGTCGCTATGTCTCGGTATCTAAATTAAAACTACTTCGGTTATAGCAGCTAGGCGATTCAAATTGTATCTACACAGGACGTGGTCCTGTAGGACTGGAGTGCCAGAAGTGTAGGCCTGCTGTCCGAGAAAATGTAACAATTTCCGAGACTATTCTGCATATCTAAAATAATTGTTGTGCACTCGTTAATAGCTAATACTTTCGCACACAGTCGCGTGTTCTGGAAGATAAAATAAAGTGTGGATTTCGAGGTCGTGGGAATAAATCCATGCACCTGTTCCCTGGTTAGTTCTAGATCCGTCCGTATATACATATATATTATATATTATTCATTATTAATTCTTTAATAGTGTAACTCTAACACTTTCGTTCGAAGCGTTACAAACATTGGATAACACTAATACTCTCCGATTTTTTTGTAGCTCATAAATAAAAGTGCGTCAGTGTATGCCTAAACTCATTTATATCTTAAATAAACTGCGAACAAGTCTGGCGCAACTATGTTATTTTTGTGACAAGTTGAGGATGCGTGGAAAGTCAATATGCAGGTTAGAGTGGTTAAGGAAGACTAAGTGGAACCCCCTTTAGGGCAGGACTGCTGTCAATTTAACACTCGATTGCAAATACGATCAATAGAACAAATAATAAATATTTTATTTGTTTATGCAAGTTTGGGTTTTTATGAGGGTAGGGGTGATAGTAAGGGTCGCGTCCAATATTATCTGTATAGAATTTCAGTTTAATAGAATTTTCATAAAACTCGGTGTATTTTACATTCACGAAACCAAACATTTGTATCGAACGAGGTAAATGATTCGTAAAGTTTGTGATGCAGTTTTATTTTGTTTCTCTTGTAAGGTGCTCGTACAAAATTTTAAGTACGTAGCTTTTAATTTGTTGGCTATTAGTTGATTTATTGAAATTGTTCAAAATCATACTTGTATATGAGAGGGGGTGGGAGGGGGTAGAATGGCAGGCCCAATCTCAAAAATTTTGACGCAGTTTCGTTTCAAATATTTTTAAAAGTTTTTGTGCAAAATTTCAAATTGATAGCTTTTTATAGTTCGGTGATAATTGATTTCTTAAAAACGATTGGAAAAATAATTTTGAATGGGAGGGAGTAGAAGATTTGAAGGTATTCAACCAGTTAAGTTTAGGGATTTTTTTTTAAATTTCGTAAATTTTCAAGTTTCTACCTTAAAATTTTATTCAAAAATTCAGTTTCTGAGTTTTTTTTTCATTGCCCACGAAACACCTTGTATCCGTTAGACCAGGGTGGTGGGTGCAAAACAATTGTGGAACAAATTGTTATTTTTTTTCTATGTATATCAAATAAATGTATCCACATACTTTTGTATCTTTCACCAGAACCCCAAAAAAATCATTCAAAATTTTCGAACTTTATGCTTTTTACCATAATTAAAAACTATGTATGTAGTTCTGTAAGCTGACGAATTTTCGATCTGATATCCGTACTCAGTTTTGAGATATAACGGTTTGAAATTTTGAAATGCTCCTCATTTCCCCCCACTACTGCTATGATTAAATTTTATATTTTTGTATTTCGCTAGTACAGTTTAATATATGTTTTAAGTTTCAATTACATAGCTTAAGAGATAGTCAAGATATTAATTTTTGTGTTTTACCCTCCTTAAAATAATTAGTCTCTCTAAGTTGATTCTGGTGGATCTGTATGACACCTTAGTGGTCCCAAAATATGAATTTATTATGGTAAGAAATTTCAAAGATATAATCATTTAAAAAAAAAAAAAAAATCGGCCGATAATTTGTTTTTGGTCCCCCCCTTTTTCGGACGCCAATGAATAAAAAAAAATTAAATTATGTACTTTTAGAGTTTGTCCCACAACCCTCTCTATACACCTATGCTGATTTTCAGCTTTCTATCTGCATTCGTAGTGGAGATGTTAGCAAGTGCAATTTTTGACTCATTCCCTCCCCCGCCTTCCTTTTTCTCCCGACTCTCCCTAAAATTTAAATAATGGAGCTCACTTACCCAATTAATAATCCATCCTAAAACAAACATTCTATTTTTAACGGTCTCGGAGATATGAGTTCATAGGTACGGCGTACGGATTTTTTTCTTGCATTTTTAGGCTAATTTAGTCATGAAACCAACAACAGTTTAGGGTAAGAAATTTGTTTTTTCTGTGTCGATCACAATACTTTATGATTAGAATAATAAAGTAACATTAAACTTTTTGATTTTTCAAACATTCTTCTCTGAAGTTTAATTTTTTAAATTGAAATCTTCGTCAGCCAAACATCATGATAATATGCTTGATATTCAAGTAAGAACACAATAAGTTGTTGAGATACAGTGAGGGTTCTTCCACCATAAATACACTATATAACTAACTGAAAGTGTCAATGTGAGGTCATAAGAAATAACGTCATCGCGTACTTGACATAGTGAATTAAAATATATATGTATATGTATATAAAAAAAACACGTAAAATAAACACTAAAAATAATTGCAAAATCAGCAGACATACTTAAAACATACGAGCATATACTTAACCATGACTAAGAAAAAAATCATTATATAATTTTCCAGCTCATAAAACATTGAATTCAATTTATTAACCAGTTCCATACCTGTAAAAAATAGAAAATACAATAAATTAGTTACAATTATATTTCGAATTGTTTTCTAAATATCATCATTATCCAAATTCAAAATACATAAATGCATCTACTAATATGACTAAAGAACAATAACATACTTTTTCTTGTTAGCCTAATCTTTTTGTTTAGCTTGAAAATTTTGGCGATAATAGGATTAAGTCACCAGAAAAAAATTAAACAACTACAGAAAAGAAAAAAGCGATTGATTACGCTCGCAACTTTATACAATTACTTGCCGACAAAGTAACCTTAGACTTGACTAATGAACAACGAAATGCCTAATCGCATTATTTAAACAGCCACACACGCATTGTGTAATCAGTCGATAAATTTAAATTGTACAAATAGTTTAGATAACAAAAAAAAATGTTTATACTCTAGATGAAATCTGAGAGTATATTGTGTTTGCCTTACCGTTTGTAACGCTAAGAAATAATGCTCGCACAGAGCCGCCAAGGGTACAGAAATATTTGTTGTCGCTCAAAAACTTCGATTCCGAGTTGCTGTCTGTCCGTCTGTCTACAGCATAACTCTCGAACGCTTTGAGCTATCGTGCTGAAATTGTTGGGTGTCATTTTGAGCAAAAAATAAACTTTAAGTTCGTGAACGGGCCACATCCCCCCACTCCTTCTACCCCTCCCATACAAATTTCACGAAATTCCGAAATTTTCAGAAATTGATTTTTCTTTGAAACTATTTAAGCTATCGATTTGAAATTTGGATCAAAGTATTATGATATAGATGTCATTAATATGACGGAATATTGATCCGATCCCGTCACTCCTTCTACCCCTCCCATACAAATGCATATTTTTGAGAAATGCAGTTTTTCGATTTTCATTGAAACTAGCAAAGTTATAAAAACTAATTTTTGCCAGAATTAATTTTATTATAATTCCAATCAGAATTGAAAAAATTATCAACTTCACCTCACTCCTTCTTCCCCCTCCCATACAAATTTCACGAAATTTTGAAATTTAAATTAAATTATTTTTCTTCCAAACTGTTAAGGCTATCAACTTGATATTTTACATAAAGTATAAAAATAGAAATATCAATAACGAGAAAAAATGTGTTTTAATCCGTACACTCCTTCTACCCCCTCCCATACAAATGTATAATTTTTGTTAAGTGCATTATATCGATTTCCATTAAAACTAGAAAAAGCATAACCTTAAAATTTTGCCAGAATTTGTTTTTTTAATAATTGCAATAAATGATAAAAAAAATTATCAGCTCCTCTTCACTCCTTCTACCCCCTCCCATACAAATATCTTTATTATAAATTCAAGAAAAGCATTTCTCCTTCGAATATATTAGAACTATCGAATTTGAAATTGAATCAAAGCGTGGTGATAAAGATGATGATAAGCACTTTCAAAATCATCTTAAACGCTCCACTTCCTCTGCCACCTCCCATACAAATACCTCAATTTCAGGAAAACTATGTCCAATTGAAAATAATGAAAGCTACAAACCTTAAATTCAGCACGAAATATTTTGCATGCCACATTAGGTGTCATATCCAAAAATTACAAACCTTCGTCCTCTCCTTGTACCACCTCCCATACATAAGTCACTATTAATTATTTAAAAGAATTGGAGGTGACATATTTTCCGGTACATTGAACTCTTTCTCATTTCATCTAGAGTATCATATGATTGGGCTTTACGCCCAATCACAATTCTTTTATGTTTGTATTTTAGTTTCGATATTTTATTAGTATTTAATAATATTTTATTCGTTCTTTAAATGTGAATAGATTCGAGGTTGCTGTTTAAATGAAAATCTTTTGGTGGAAGGAATGGTGCGTTTCTGACTATTTTACTTTATTATTCTAATAATAAAGTATTGTGATCAACACAAAAAAAAAAAAAAAATTTGCTAGCCTGAAATTTTGTTGTGTCGCGTTTAATGACTAAATTAGCTTAAAAATGCAAAAAAAAAGTCCGTCCCGCCGTAGGCCGTACATATGGACTCATATCTCCGAGACCGTTAAAGGTAGAATGTTCGTTTTTGGTTGGATTGTTGATTGGGTAAGTGAGCTCTATTTTCTAATTTTATTTTGTGGCGTGTTAGGAGGAAGAGGGAGGAGGGGGAAAGAGTCAAAAACTACACTTGCTAATATCTCCACCACGAATGCAGATAGGAAGTTGAAAATCAGTAGAGATATAGAGAGGGTTGTGGGACAAACATCAAAAATAATTTAATTTTTTTTATCCATTGGCGTTCGAAAAGGGAGGGGCTAAGAACAAATTGTCGGTCAAATTTTTTTTTCAAATTATTATATCTTCGAAATTACTTATCGTAAAAAATTCATATTTTGGGACCATTAAGGTAGCATATATCTCCACTGGAATCAGCTTAATGAGTGATTAATTATTGCAAGGGGAAGGGTCAGGGGGGAGGGGGTGCAAATAAAAACACTTAAAAATGAGTATCTCAACTATCTTTTAAGCTATGTAATTGAAACTTGAAACATATAATAAGCTATACTAGGAAAATACTAAAAAAATATAACATGTTGAAATAATAGTAGTGGGGGGAAATGGGGAGCATTTCAAAAATGGCGCACTTTTCAAAATTACGAATCCTTATATCTCAAAAAAGAGTACAGATATCAAATCAAAAATTTGTCAAATTGTAGAACTACATAATGGTTAATTTGGTAAAAATTTTAAGTTGGGAGGTGTAAGGGGAGGGAGGTGATAAGCAAAAATGTCGAAAATTTTGAGTGATTTTTTTAGGGCTCTGGTGAAAGATACAAAGTTTAAATTTTGCATGTGGATACATCTATTTGATATACCTTCATAGACAAATAATAATAACTTGATCCATAATTGTTATAAACCGAACCCCCCCCCCGGTCTAAGGTGCACAAGGTGATTCATGTGCATTGAAAAAAACACAAACTGAAAATTTTTGAGTGAAATTTTAAGGTAGAAACTTGAAAATTTGCATTTAAAAAAAATCTATAAATATACGAAATAATAACTGGTCGAAAACCTTTAAAACTTCTATCCCCTCCCATGCAAAATTATTTTTTCGACCATTTTCAAGAAATCAATTATCACCTAACTATTAAAAGCTATCATTTGAAATTTTGCACAAAAACTTTCAAAAATACTTTAAATAAAATTGCGTCAAAAGTTTTGAGATCGCGCCTGTTCTTCTACTCCCTCCCATACAAAAGTATGATTTCAACCATTATTAAGAAATCAATTATCACCTAAAGCTATCAATTTAAAATTTTGCCTAAGAACTTTTAAAAATAGTTGAAACAAAATTGCGTCAAAAGTCTTGAAAGTGCTCTTGACCTTCTACCCCATCCCATACAAAAGTATGATTTCGACCAATTTCATTAAATCAACTAATAACCAATAAATTAAAAGCTACGAACTTGGAATTTTGTACAAGCACCTTATAAATTTTATGATTCCCTTACCGGCTCTACCCCCTCCCATACAAATGTTCGGTTTCGTGAACGTAAAATACGTCGAATTTTATGAAAATTCTATGCAACTTCGTCTATGAAACACATTCTATACAGAGAATATTGGACGTGATTCAAGCAATCAATTAAAAACCTATTAACATCCACCCACCCTTACTATTGCCCCTCCTTATTCCCTCATAAAAACCCAAACTTGCAGAAACGAATAAAATATTGTTAAATTGACATCAGCCCTGCCCAAGAACTCCCTTTAACTTAGTCTTCCCTAACTACTCTAACCTGCATATTGGCTTTCTACTCATCCGCAACTTGTCCCAAGAATAATAAAGTTTCGCCCGACTTGTTGGCAGTTTATTTATACTGAAGACAGCTAGTATAGCACACGTACCACAAAGTAGTTATAAAGTTGAAAAAAATTGCGATTTGTGTGGGAGTTGGAGCAAAATCAGTGAACGACTAGCACCAATGGAAGATAAGATCGGTGGTCTTTAAAAAAAACTGCAGAAGCGGTAAGCGGACCGTAGTGTAACTGAGAGATTGAAAAATAAAGAGCAAGTCAAAAAGCACTTTAATAAGACAGCATGCGATGGATACTGGGACACATACATATATAGGCTGTTTGAGCAAGAGGTGTTGGGTTGGAAAGGCCTATTATTTGACAGCTGGTCACTTGATAGTTGTCAAATATTAACATTTGTCACCTATAAACGCGCGAAATTTACCATGAAATGCTACACAGTCGTTGAGTTTTATTACAAAAATTCGCGTTCAATTGCAGTTACGATGCGCAAGATTCGAGCCAATGTTGATCGAAATCATGTGTCTTCTGAGACGTGCGTGCGCAACCTACTCAAACAATTCTAAGCGACTGGCTCATTGCAAAATGTGAAGACACCGAAATGATCGAAAATATCGTCGCAGTGAAGGACAGTGTTGAAAACGACCCAAACACCTCTATTCGTCACCGTGCTCAAGAACACGATATTTCCACACTGCAGCGAATATTGACGAAAAATTTGGCTCTGGATGTATACAAAAACTGCAGCCGCTGGACCACCAGCAACGCCATACGTTCTCTGGTAGGATCTTGGAAACAAATCCCACACCCCAATCTGACAGAGGACAACAAAAAAAAAGAACTCTTAGATAGAATAGATGGAATATTTCGTGCTATTACGCAGAATAGACAAGAGAAACTATTATACTTCCCCATCTTCAAAGTGAGCTATGCTTTAGAGTACATCCCCACACATGGAGAAAGGCGAAAGAAGTCTTTATACCGAAGAAAGGCAAAGGCAAGATCGACACTGAAAATATTACGGTTAAAGTTGAGAAAAGTCCTGAACTGAACTTTATGCGTCTAGTATATTCATTAAAAAAATTCCGTCGAAAGTTTGTTTTCTGCCCCCCCCCCCTCCCCCTCTCCTCTTTCGGACCACACTGGAAAAAAAATATATATTGGCTTTATTGCCCATAATCCAGTATATGCGAATGTGTAGTTTCAGCTTTGTATCTGTATTTGTAGTGGAGATATTATTCAAATTACAAATGAGCCCCTCATAAAAACTTGGGACAAAAATTCTTGTTCTACCCAACACTGGGAGTACGGCGTACAGACAGACGGATTTTTTTTTGCATTTCTAGGCTAATTTACTCGCGAAACGCGAAAAAACAAAATTTCAGGGAAGCAAATTTTTTTTTGCGTCGATCACAATACTTTATTATTAGAATAATAAAGTAAAAGTGGTTCTAACACGGACCCAAAAGAATTACTTAGCCTGTCTTAAGTTTTGGAAGAATTATAGGTCGGTTGCTTGGACAAGCTCTATCAGCGAAATCTTTGAAAAAGTCATCAACTTAAGAATCACCAAATTTTTAAGCAAATATTGTGGATTTGATCGGAATCAGTATGGCTAAGCAACATTACGTCAGCTTAAATTAACGCGATGCAATTTATAAATGATGGTCTTGACAAAGGCTTCTATGTTACGTCAGTTTATAGATCCAAAAAAGGCATTTGAAACTGTAGATCATAAAATATTACTACAATGTCTTAATGAGGCTTAAGAGGAAAAATTAATGATTGAATTAAAAATTATCTCCTACGACATACTTACATAACAAAAAAAAAGAACCTGGGCAAACTCAGCAATTCTAAGCCAATCAACATTGAAATTCCATAGGGTTCAATTCTTGGCCCTACTCTTTACCTACTTTATATAAATAACATTCAGCACATGGGCCGAAGAGCGAAAAATATACGATAGTATACGCGGATGATATACTGTTGCTTTATAGAGGAAGAAATCAACCAGAATTGGAATACCTTATCAACACCGACCTCAAGCTCTTTAAGAAATGGCTGTTGAGCAACAGATTAAACTTAAATGCATCAAAGACCAGCTTCATGAGCTTCAAACAAATAAACAAAGCTGACATTGATCTTCTATAATCATAACCAACCGCGATAAGAAACCGCAACTGTAGGGCAAATCGACTGAGGAAGGATCCCATCTACGAAGCAATACGTTACGACGAAACTTTGCTAATCTACATTCGACAGGTGAAGAACATCAGTCACCTGAAGATCGCAGCAAAGAAGTACATACAGCAATCGTGAAAATACTTAATTTTCCATGAATTACCAACTACTACTACAGCTAATACAACACTACAAGAATCTCGAAACATTGCCCTTATACCAGCTTTAAACTGTCTGGGAAACAACCCTACTTATAAAGAAAAATAAAAAATCTTGGGTGAGAAACATCACTTCAATAGATTTGCTCGAAATGTCCACTACCAACATGGTGAAAACCTATCGCTGAAACATCCTACTCAATTTCAGTCTCTGTAATAGGGAAAGTTCGGAAAATGACCCAACGAAATTCGAAGTAGACCACATTGTATGGTGCACTGACGGATCAAAGACGGACGAAGGTATTGGAGCTGGCATATGCGGACTGAGGTCCCTACGTTTCAACTGGAAATAAATGTCATACATATATATCTGTACATACATTATCCTGGAAAGAAATTACTCAAATAAGAAAATAGCCTTAAAGGAAAGATTTTCGAATTTCACACTGTTATTCTTTGTTAATAGTTATGTTTCGGTTCCGTTAAGACCTTCATCAAACTGATAAAAGTTCAAAAATACTTGATAAAACTGACAAAGGATATCGAAACGCCACGATTAATAAAGTAGAATAGTGTGGAATCCCGAAATCTTCGAAACTGGTGTATTTTTTATGTAACATCGGTTCCAATAAAACTCTTACTGTATTGACGACTTTCACTGTATTGAAAGCATAGAAGGAAATGAAATAGCAGACCAGCTTGCAAGGGAAGGAGCCACAACTTATTCTATAGGTCCAGAACCCCTTTACGGAATTCCAACCCGCTTCATAAAAAATAACTCTAGGCAATGGACAGAGCTGAGAAGAAACTGATATGGGACTGCGCTTCCATAACTTAGACAGGCTATTTAATTCTTACCCAGCCTTTCCGCCAAATGAACTCTACATCTGCCCGACTTGGATAGGAATAAGGTACAGTGGTACCGACGACCAATGCAGATTTTGCCTCATGCCAATGGAGACCTCATAGCACATTCTAAGTAGCTGACAGGCAATAGCCTACCAACGTCATGCGTGCCTTGGGGAGCACTTAAGTGATAACACCACCCAAATAAAATTTCTCGAGAAAATATAGCACAGGACGAAAAACTCTAGGACCACTCTATAGGAGAAAATACGTTAAAATAAAGCACATGGTCGCGTTGCAGGATTGGACCCTTCATTTCACAAGAATAATCTATTTATTATTGATGGAGGGGTTTGGCCCATTTACAATATTGACCTTATTTTTTTGATAAAAGTGCGGTAAGTCCTTCGCGCAAAACCATCTATCTACAAATTTTCATTTTCACAGATTGAGGTGGTCCAGACATATGCAGGCAGTGTACAAAATTTTTACTTTGACCGGGATTTGAACTTGCAACATTCGCATTGTAGATCAACATGCTGCCCACTAGGCTAGCTGACTGCGCACTGATATATTTGAACTGCCGGACACCTAGTTTTATTTGTGTAAATGAAAAAAAAAAAAAAATTATTGATAAAAAAAAAGTAAAATACGAATCACATTTATCACGCAGTTACGATAACAGAAAATAATTTTGCAACGCATATTAATATCTACTTTAAGGTATTACAGAAGTAGATATCAAATATTGCGACAATGTGGGCGGGATGGAATGTAATCTAAACAATTTACAACCTTATCGAAATACACAACATTTTTTTTCTCTTGATTGCGACGAGAACTCTTGATGAATTTTCCAATTTATGAAGAGGTGAAAATTTTGTACGTGCGGCTGAAGTGAAAATATCGAAATAGTGTTATTATGTCTAAGAATGACGAGATATGGATTAATAATGCTACGAAAATAATCGATGATAACATGACAGCTATAAGTCGATAGTAGTTAATCGATCATACGTTATGGAGTCGTTCAGCTGAAAAAGCAGTGAAATGAATCACCGATCAGTCTTTCAATCCGTTGTTCATAAAATTCAGTTGAATTATGCTGGAAACAGTGGCGAAAATAGCACCACCGCTGACCCCTCGTTGGGCAAGGCGCCAGGGTTCAAGGGTGCCGTTGTGCCTAAAGTTGAATGCATTTTATTTTTATAGCACCGAACATAATTTGGAGATCACTCTTTAATACATTGGATGGACAGTCAAATCGGTATAGGGTAGGTGATCGATGATATTACAAGGGAGTTTCTGGAGGGGAGTGTTTGAACTGTCGGTGTATGTTAATTTTGAAACACTGAATGTTGTAAGTTGATGGAAATGCGTGGGGCGGCAAAGCATTCTATAGTCTTGATGTTCGGTTGATGAAGGACTGACTATACTTCACAGTAAGCGACGATGAAGGCTTAACAGTGAACTCGTGGGCGCGTTGGGCAAGTCGTATTCCTGGGATAGTTGAAAAGAGGGATGAGGTTGGACAGTTCTTCACTGCATTTATCGTGCAAATATCGGTAGTAAACGCTGAGTGCCTCGATGTTCGAGGGGGCTTCTCCTTAAAGGTACGTTCAGACGATGCCTCATTTTCGTGCGCTAAGCGCATGCCTTACAGAATAAAAACGCATACCATAAGTTAAAAACGCACATGCAACATTTGCGTAAGCGCATACAAGACTACGTCCACACGATGCGCTTTTCGTTCAATTTTGGGCGTGCGTCAAGCGCAGACAGCAAGCGAGTGCGCTTTTTTTTTGAAATTTGACGACTTATGCAATAGCGCAAGGCTATCCGGCTAATATGGGAATCACGTGCTATATTTACAGTTATTTGCTCGCAAGTGGTAACACAGAAACTAAAAATTTCTGATTGAAATTTTAAGTTAGGAACTTCAAAATTTGCAAAATTAATTTAAAAAATAAATGCATAAAAGTTCAAGTTAGCTACGTAAACGCTTTGTGTCATTTTCATGCGCTAAGCGCATGCCTTCTGGAAGAAAAGCGCATGCAATAAGTTGAGTGTCGTCGCTTAATGAATTCGCTTTTCTTCTCGAAGGCATGAGATAAGCGAACGAAAATGACGTAATATGTGTAAGTAGCTAAGTCGCTCTTCCACAGAACATCAAATGTTCTATAATTCTCAATAAGACTGAGAATGTTTTCTTTGCTTTTCATTTTTTGTTTCTTATTAGATAGCTACACGATTGCAAAGAATAAATACCGCGTACGATTTGCTTCTACGCGGTGTTTATTCTTCGCTCTCATTAGCGCTCGTGATTTACATATCACCCAATTGGCCTTACACTATTGCATGAGTCATTAAATTTCAAGAAAATGCGCACGCGCTTGTGTCCACCAGTCTCTTGCGTTGCTGCCTGCACTTGACGCATGCGCGAAATTAAACGAAAAAGCGCATTATCTGGACGTACCTTAACAAGCGTAAGAATCTTCTACCCAGATCTTTTGCAATTCTTCTGAAAAGACAATTTTTTACATTTTCTTGTTTCATTTATTTCAAATGTGAATCGTTTTCTTTTAGTTTTCGGCATCTCTCTCTTTTTTTCAGTCTTAATCACGCATTAAATACCACGCACAACTAATGCTAACGATCATAATAGTAGTAAATCGCCTGAATCAGAAGTCAGCAAAAATTTTCACTGTTGACTTCGATAGATCCGCAGATGACAAATTTCGTAGGCTCACTGATAAAACAATTATTCACGAATAAGGTTGTGGACAGGGATTTCAGTTAAAAATAAACTGCCAACAAGTCGGGCGAAACTTTATTATTCTTGGGACAAGTTGCGGATGAGTGGAAAGTCAATATGCAGGTTAGAGTGGTTAGGGAAGGGTAAGTGAAAGGGAGTTCTTGGGCAGGACTGTTAACAATATTTCATTCGTTTCTGTTTGGTTTTTATGAGGGGAGGAGTAGGGGTAATAGTAAGGGTGGGTGGATGTTAATAGCTTTTTAATTAATTGCTTGAATCACGTCCAATATTCTCTGTATAGAATGTGTTTCATAGACGAAGTTGCATAGAATTTTCATAAAATTCGGTGTATTTTACATTCATGAAACCAAACATTTGTATGGGAGGGGGTAGAGAATATAGGGGAATCGTAAAATTTGATACGCAGTTTTATTTCGCGTCTCTTTTAAGGTGCTTGTATAGAATTTCAAGTTCGTAGCTTTTAGTTTGTTGGTTATTAGTTGATTTAATGAAATTGGTCGAAATCATACTTTTGTATGGGAGGGGGTAGAAGCGCAAGCGCGATTTCAAAACTTTTAAAGCAACTTCATTTGAATTATTTTTATAAGTTTTTATGCCAAATTTGAAATTGATAGCTTTTAAGAGTTAGCTGATAACTGATTTCTTAAAAATGCTCGAAAACATAATTTTGTATGGGAGGGGGTAGAGGAGGTAAGGGAATCGTAAAACTTGTGATGCAATTTTCTTTCATTTTTATTGTAAGGTGCTCGTACGAAATTTCAAGTTCGTAGATTTTTGTTGGTTATTAGTTGATTTAATGAAATTAGTCGAAATCATACTTTTGTATGGGAGGGGGTAGAAGGTCAAGCGCGATTTTAAAACTTTTAACGCAATTTCATTTTAATTATTTTTGTTAGTTGTTATGCAAAATTTCAAATTGATAGCTTTTAATAGTTAGGTGATAATTGATTTCTTGAAAATGGTCGAAAAAATAATTTTGTATGGGAGGGGGTAAAAGTGTTAAAGGTTTTCGACCAGTTAATATTTCGTATATTTAGGGATTTTTTTTAAATGCATTTCGCAAATTTTCAAATTTCTACCTTAAAATTTCACTCAAAAATTTTCAGTTTATGTGTTTTTTTCAATGCACATGGAACACCTTGTGCACGTTAGACCGCGGGGGTCGGTTTATAACAAATATGGATCAAGTTATTATTATTTTTCTATGTGGATTAAATATAGGTATTCACATGCAAAATTTTAACTTTGTATCTTTTACCAGAGCCCTAAGAAAATCACTCAAAGTTTTCGATATTTTTGCTTATTTCCTCCCTCCCCTTACACCTCCCAACTTAAAATTTTTACCAAAATTAACTATTATGTAGTTCTACAATCTGACAAATTTTTGATTTGATATCTGTACTATTTTTGGAGATATAAGGATTTGTAATTTTGAAAAGTGCGCCGTTTTTGAAATGCTCCCCATTTCCTCCCACTACTATTATTTCAACATGTTATATTTTTTTTGTATTTGCCTAGTATAGCTTAATATAAGTTTTAAGTTTCAATTACATAGCTTAAGAGATAGTTGAGATATTAATTTTTAAGTGTTTTTCTTTGCACCCCCTGACCCTCCCCCTTACAATAATTAGCCGCTTTCTAAGCTGATTCCGATGAAACTATATGCTACCTTGACGGTCTCTAAATATGATTTTGGTACGATAAGTAATTTCGAAGATATAATCATTTGAAAAAAAAATTCGGCCGACAATTGGTTCTAAGCCCCCCCCCTTTTCGCACCCCAATGGATAAAAAAATTAAATTATTTTTAAAAGTTGTCCCACAAACCCCTCTATATTAATGTTGAGTTTTAGCTTCCTAGCTGTTACCATGGTTGAGATATTTGAATTCGTATTTTTCGGTTTAAGCGCTCCCCCCGCCTCCCCCTGAACCCGTATACCCCCGAAAATGGGTATCCGCCTGAGATCCGCAACTATCTACAATCCCCCCAAAAATGAACTTTCTATCTTGAAGGGTTTGGGAGTTAATGTGCGCTGAGCGTACACGTCGGCGTACGGCGGACGGCGTACAGACAGACGGATTTTTTTTTTTGCATTTTTAGGCTAATTTAGTCATGAAACGCGAAAAAAAAAATTTCAGGGTAGCACACTTTTTTTTTTCTTGTGTCGATCACAATACTTTATTATTATAATAATAAAGTAAAATGGGTACATTTGTTAAAAATTTGCGCAGAGCTTCATTTACACATTATAAACTTGTACACAATATTTTACCGCAATAGGAAAGCTCTGGGGGCGAAAAAGGAAGCTCTGGGGTCGAAAGAGAGAGCTCTGGGGGCGAAAGAGGGAGCTCTGGGGGCGAAAGAGGGAGCTCTGGGGGGCGAAAGAGGGAGCTTTGGGGGCGAAAAAGGGAGCTCAGAAAATGTAGCACGGATGCTACTGCTCTTAGTTACGCCACTGGCTTGTAGAATCAAACTTTTCACAACTTATAGTATCTGTATGATCTTAAAATTTTAAAATAAAAATAAACTGTCGAGAATTTCATGCTTGTGTTGCACTGCGGATTCTCCATCAGGATAGGTTCAAAACAGGCTGAAACATTTTAAGCTTCAAAATTTTAGGTGGAAAACATTTAAATCGTTGTCGTGAGTGATTTAAAAAAAATGAAAATCATCGTTCGAACGTTTAGTTTTTTTGTTTTGCAAATTTGGAAGTGGAACGCAAAAAATGGTAAATCATAATATTTTTGAACCATTTAACTAATTGTTTCTAATTTTGTGGAAATAAGTTAATATATACAACTTATAGCAATCCCTCTACCCTTTCTAACGCTTCTCATACAAAAGTAGAATTTTTTTTTCGTTTCCGCAAAAAAATTTTTATTAGAATATTTAAAACTTAAATAAATTGTGCACGAACATTTCAATAAGTATTTGTATCTTGGAAGGTTTTCGAACATATGTACATTTACTCCTCTTACCATCTCCTGTCGCTTTAATAATTTGATACATTTTCATTACAAATAAAAGAGCTCGACCGGTATTTTCGATTTTTTTTTTACAAAAATTACTTTTAGGATTCGAGTAGCTTCCTTACCACCTTGAGTTTTTTGGTAAATTTCTCAGCCAGTCTTAAACTTTCCTTGATGGGAAAGCCAAAGTTCTTTTTAATCGTTTGGTGAATTTCACGCAGTTTGCTTTATTTCGTGGCGTTTCGGTCTTTGCTGAGACCTTTATCAAACTAGAACTGAACTAATAAAGCAAGCAGTGCCAGATCCGAAAACTTTTCCCTTTAATTCTTTCTAATTTTCGAAACGGAATGGATCTTTGTGTCTGCAATGGTGCTACAGACCAAATCTGGGCTGACTATAGAGTTTCGGAACATTTGTTTTTGTGGCCTTTTCATTGTGTTGACCAGGGTACGTTCTTATAAGCGCAATTCACCTAACTTTTTGTCTACACAAAAGCTCGTTGTATGAGAAGACATAACTATAATATAAAAAATTTAGCTTTTGATATATCAAGTGTTTTAATGCAAGCAGTGTATGTGATTTTTTTTTTAATTTTGCATTACTAGAGCCCAGTAAGCTCATAACAATTCTACTTAATTCCGTGACTTCTGCGGAACATGGGCTACCGTAAAATATGTCGAATTTTCACTTTCATTTCAAACTCCCATACCTATTTCTTATTAAATAAAATTTTACTCTCAGCTAATAAAAGTCATCGTAGTGTGTCCGATGATGAACACCTAACTCGAAACCTAGAGTAAATTAATTAAACGGCTAACGTGTGTATAATTGAAATTCAGCACACTTGCTTTTAATAACAACGCAATATTCGGTACCGACTGCCGTAAATTACAAAAATTATTACAATAAAAATAATAATGATAATGATGAGCGATTTGAACCCGAAAAACTTTCCATTTTTTCCCACGATTTAATACTGCAGCGTGCGTGGAATAAAAAAATTTTTCGAAATGAAAATCAAGAGTATATTTTTTTTCTTAGAGAGGTATTTAAAGAAAATTACAATAATAAAATTATATTTCTGGCATGTGCATCGGTTTAACCAAATTCAAGTTAGTATGTAGTATTGAAACAGGTGGTGTAAAGCAGTGGTGGAAATGTTATTTTCAGAAATTTTTCATTTCCTTTGTAAAATAAAAAGTTTTAGTTCATTTCATTTTGCAAGTAAAACATGAGCAATAGCTCAACAAATCGAGCGTTTGCATTTTCTTGGCAAACATCCAAACCGGAATAGATATAGATTTAGTGTAAAACATCTGACATCATGTACCGATAAATGTTTATGATGCCCTCTGAAGGTCAGAGAATAATTATAAGCGAATGTTGTTCTTCTTTTACTTTTATGTGAAAGAATTTGAAATACAAGTTGAGAAATTACTGGAGAGAATATAATGCGTTATTCATTTATGACTTTCTATAAAATAATGATGAACGATAGCATTTTATGAGGAACTGAAAACCAGCAGTTATGACGAATGTTGGAATTGGCAACAATTGCTTTGGAGTTTTTTTGAGACAAAAACGATTGAGCAAAACCAAGATCATTCAAACGAAACTTTTCTATTTAATACAAATTAAAGCAAGAATAAATTCTTTCTCAAATCTCTTATAGTTTAGAGGTAGGTTTCAAGAATTCCGTTTTTTTATTCTTGCAGTACCGAATATAATTTAAGCGCCAAACTAGACATTGCTGTTTCAGTTTCAGGAGGAAATAGATGAACGTTTCTCTTAAAACGATGTTGGTCGTAGGTTGCTGGAAATGAATGACCTATTCTATAGTCTTCATGATGGATTGTCTATATTTCACTACTACAACAACGACCTCCGGCCGGTTTTTTCTTACGTCTACGTAGGCGAATGCATAAAACTCATAAGGGCTGTGTTTAATTTCTAATAATTCTGCCCACGACCAATTCACCAATAATATCAATAATCAAATTGATAAATTGCTGTCGACTCCCTTAACAACATCCGAGCGGTTCCTTCTTTGCAAACCTGCTGATATCAGAAATATACTGCGCAGATCCAAAACCAGGAAAAGCCCCGGAAAAGACGACATACCTAACATTCTTTTGAAAAATCTCCCCAAAAAAGCAGTGGTTTTCTTGAGTCATATATTTAATAGATGCCTGAAACTAGGATATTTTCCAAAATGCTGGAAAGAAGCCACTATTATAGCTATCCACAAGCCCGGAAAAGACTCATTTACACCCAGTAGTTATAGACCTATTAGTCTACTCTCCTCAATCTCCAAAATTTTTGAGAAAATTATCCTTCACCGTCTTCAACTCCACACCGACGAAAATAATATTCTCCCGGACTACCAATATGGCTTTCGACAAAAGCACTCCACGTGTCACCAACTTCTCAGAGTCACTAATTTCGTTAAAAATGCATTCCAGGACAAAAAATAGGTTGGCATGATCACGCTAGACATCCAAAAAGCGTTCGATACCGTATGGCATAATGGCCTCCTATCCAAGTTAGTGAAATACTCGTTTCCCAAATATTTAATCCACCTGATCGGTTCCTTTCTCTCACAGCGATCCTTTCAAGTTAAAATCAAATCATCCAAATCGGAAAACCGTGGGATTCCTGCAAATGTTCCTCAAGGATCGTGTCTAAGTCCCCTACTCTTCAACCTATACACCTCCGATCTTCCTAAACACTCCACTTGTGAGTTAGCGACTTTTGCAGATGACACTGCTGTTTTCACAACATCAGTGGACCCTGCAATCATAATCAACAACCTGCATAAACAGTTTGCCCAAATTGCAGCGTATCTCACCAAGTGGAAAATAAAATTGAACACAGCGAAAACCGCATTTTTTTCACGAAAAGAAGAGCATCCCAGTATCTACCACCCCTTACACTCCACCTCGGCGGAGAAACTATACCATGGTCCAATAACTTCAAATACCTTGGGATGTACTTAGACAAGAAACTGACATACCATCACCAGATGTCATACGCTGTCTCCAAAACACTAAAGCTTATCAGGATATTATACCCTTTGATAAGCCGGAAGTCAAAACTATCGATAGCAAATCAACTGCTTCTGTACAATGTGGTAATGCGACCATGTCTCTTGTACGCGTGCCCTATTTGGAATGGATGCGCCCAAGCACACAAAAACAAATTACAAATAACGCAAAACAAATGCCTTAAGCTTGTACTGAACAAACACTGGTATTTCTCAACTAGACGCCTTCACCAACTGGCTGTTACAGACCTAGTCCAAACTCAGTGCAACAAACTGGAAAAATTTTTTAAGTAGTTGCAAGAACTCGATCAACCCACTGATTCATTCTATCATGGAATAGTATTTAGCATTTAGTTTAAGTTAAGATAGCATAAGTTAGTTAGTAGTTTCCTTTTACTTTTAAGTTAAAATTTACAAAAGGTTTTTTAGTTTTCCCCTCTTTCCTTAAAGTATTAACTAGATCAAGCAAATGAATTACAGACCACTAATCCTAAACTCAACCATAAGTTGCAAAGGTTAATTCAATACCTGATCTCTAACATTAACAATCTAGCGTAAGCACCATATTATAAAAATCTTGGGAAATAAATTATATTATGAATTAACTTCTAATAATTACTATTGGCCTTGAATAGCAGGGGACATCTGCTGCAGTGCTTCGCTAAACTTATATTTTTACTCTAATCCAACATGAAAAAAAAAATTAAAAAACTAAATAAATATCTGTATCTGGGATCGAAACCCACTGCATGTCGGGCGAGCATTCTACCACTAAGCCACCGATGCTAATAAACTTAATTTGCCAACATGTAGTCATCTACTTAAAGTTGACAGTTTTTTTTATATGGGGAACCCTTAAGACCCTTTTTCGGAGGATTAGAGTGTAATATGTTATTATTTGGATCTGAAAGTTGTTATAGTACTTTCATGTTTCAAAAAATTTAATAAAAAAAACAAACCGCAAGTATATAGCTGCAATCGTTTGGTTTGGGAATTTCCATTAGCCAAAATCCGTGCATATACACTGGTGGTCAAAATAATAAATACACGCCTGCGTTTTTTGGAAAACATCTATTTTTTCAGCTTTCAATACCTTGTAAGTTAAGCCAGTTTATTGAAACGATACGTTGAAATGTGTAGAACATATTAGTAGGAAAAAAAGCGTCTTACCTATTAAGGGTTTTTAATATATTCTGATTTGGATTCATTATCCTAATTATAGAGTGGACAAAATAATAAATACAGTATGAGAAATTGTATCGAAAAATTTAATTCTTTTCAAGAGAAGTTTTCAGTTCTATTTTTTTTATAATTTAAACTTAGTAATTTATTGCGTGGCCCTTATTTTCAAGAATATCTTTGCAACGAGCCGGCATCGAATCCACTAAACGTTCACAACTTTCTTTTGAAATCAGGTGCCACCTCTTTTTACTGCAGTCCGCAATTCGAACTTATTTCTGGGTTTATGTACATAAACCATATCCTTGACTTGCCTCCACAACTTCTCAATAGGATTACAGTCCGGTGACTGCGCTGGCCAATCGAGAACCGATATTTTTTTGCGCCGCAACCACTCCTTCACTATTTTTGCAGTGTGCTTCGGATCATTATCGTGTTGAAATGTCCATCGAAGTGGCATGTCTTCCTCTGCAAATGACAGCATTATGTCCTTTAGTATGTCCAAATAACTTTCTTTGGTAATAATCCCGTCAATCAACTGAATTGGGCCTACACCATGGCAAGAAAATGCTGCCCACACCATTATGCTACCTCCCCCATGCTTAACGGTCTTTTTGGTATATTGTGGATCAAATGGTTTGTTGGGAGGACGCCTAACATATTCATTTCCGTCCGATCCGAAGATGTTGAACTTGCACTCGTCACTCCAGAGAATATTTCGCCATTTTCTCGTGCCTTCTTCTCCGCTTCAATCTAAATGGGCATTTTCAAAATTTAGTTGGTTCCGTATGATTTTTTTACTTAGGAGAGGCACTTTTCTTGGTGATCGGGCTGGTAAGTCTGCGTCCAATAATCTTCTACGAATTGTTCTAGCACTGATTTTAGCATTTGTTTCCCGCAAAATCACGACCGAAGACGCAAAAGGGTTCCTTTTAGAGACGCGCACAATTTTTCGATCCAATGATGAAGTGGTTTTCCGTGTTCGGCCGCGATTTTCTTTATCATTCTTCTCCTTCATGGCATTCTGGACCATTCCCAAAGAGCAGTGAGAAATTTGTACAATCTGTCGAAGAGAGTAGCCGTCATCCCTTAGGCGTTGCATTTCGATCCTCTTTTCTGCGGAACAGTGCTTATTTCGGCCCATGTTTGAACTAAAGAATTATTACAAAATCAGATAATTTGCACTTGTTAGAAAAGTTTTCACTTAACTTACTCGAAAGAAAATAAATTTGGAAAAAAAAAATTAAAAGGTAGCCCGAAAGTACTTATTTAAAAACACTGTATTTATTATTTTGTCCAATGTGAAAGTGGTCCTTTGACTATCAAATTCAAATTGACATGTCCGCATAAAACATATGAACAGGTTTGCTACTTAAAACAATGGCTTCCCAATCTAATGGTTCATTGCAGTTGATTAGGTCACTTGAAAAGCATTGCCAGCTGAACAAATAGATGTTTTACAAGAAACTTAGGGGTGTATTTATTATTTTGACCACCAGTGTATATTAGATACGGCCAGGTAAGGGCCTAGTTGTAGATCAATTTTGAGGAAGAGTCCTTTTTTTTAAAATTTTTTAATTGTGAGTACTTTTTTCTGAAAATAAAGATATGATTTTCGGAATGAACTGATAAGCCGAAAACATTAAATTAAATTTTTTTTTTGCGGTATGATGTCTCTTCATCCGAAGCGTAAGGACTTCGCGAAATTCTCTCTACCTCCCCTCAATACCTAGCTACATGATGGAATCCGATGGGCCATGGACCAGTTCGATTGATGAAATCATAGATCATCTCTTAAATACTCACTGGACTGGATGGCATAATACCTGCCGAATTTGAAAACACCTCTCATATCATCCTTCCCTGGTTGGACGTTATTTTTAGACGTTGTCTACAACTAGTTCACATTCCTGAAATATGGAAGGATGTATAGTGGTTTTTATCCCCAACGCGGAAAGAAGTTTTCATACATGTCCGAAGGACCTGAAACATATAAGTTTATCCTCATTCTATCTAAAATCCTTGGAACGATTGATCTATCTACGCAGCATCGATCAGCGAATGTTATCAGCAGCTCAAAACGCATACTAAAAGGGGAAATCGGTTGAGACGGTCCTTCACTCACTCGTATGCCATATTGAAAAATCTCTAAGTAATAAAGAGTACACTATGATAGCTTTTATCGACATCGACAACGTAAGACGCACTTACGGACGCACTTTCAATTCTGAAGGTGGACGTTTCGCTTGGCTACTGATTAATTTGATGTTGACAACTATGGTAGGATTACCAACACAAAACTGAGCGTCGCATCCGCTAGAAGGTTTGTTAGTATAGGTACTCCCCAAGACAAGGTCCTCTCTCCACTTCTTTGGAACGTGGCGGTCAATGGACTATTGCTAAAACTGGAAGAGGCAGCTTTAAAGTGATTGCTTATGCGGATGACGTTGCTAAAGCCATCTCTGGTAAGCAGCCGAGTACTCTGGGTGAGTTTATGCAAAAAGCATTCTCAATACTCGCTAAATGGACTTGTGAATGTGGTTTGAGGGTGCACCCATATAAAACCGTGCTAGTCCTTATCACAAGGAAGCACAAAACTACCCATGTTGACCCTCCTAACTTGGACAATACCAATCTTGTTTTCGAAGATAGAGCAAAATATCTGGGTCTTATTTTGGATAGGAAACTGAGCTGAAAACCTAATACTCAGAAACGAGTAAAAAGCATAACAGGGCTACGATTGCGCGTAAAGAGCAATCTTACGATACTCTAGATGAAATAGATTTTTTTGTGATCCCAAGAAATTTTGTATGGGGAGTGTTAGAAGGGGTGATAGCATTGAACTTATTTTTTCCCCATCATGCTAAACTAGCTATAAAAATGTTTTATACAAAATGTAAGCTCCAAAAATTGAATGGGAACTGAGAAAATTAGTGAGTTAGATTTAGTGAAAATGTGCAGTTTGTATTGGAGGTGGTAGAAAGAGTGGGGGGATTTTAGTGATTTTTTCAGAAATAACTAGGAATATTATAAAATTGACATCGCTTAAATTTTAGACTAGTGCCTTTCATACTTTTCAAGAAAATCGATTTTTTGTGAAGTTGTGAAACTGTGTCATATTGTATGGGAGGGGGTAGAAGCAGTGAAGCTAATAAAATATTTTTTTCTAATCTTAGTAATAATGCTAAATAAGTATTTATTGTAAAATGTGAGCTCGATAAATGTTATATGTTCTGAGAAAATCGGCTTAGAGCATTTCAATAAAGAAGTGTAGTTTGAATGGGAGGGGGTGGAAGACGAGGGAGGACGCAAATAATTTTTATACTGTACATTGAAATCATTATGGAAGTAATATATCTCGAAATTCAGACTAATAGCTTTTATACTTTTCGAGCAAATCCATTTATTGTCGAATTGCGAAATTGTGTCATTTTGTATGGGAGGGGGTAGAAGGGGTGAAGCTAATCGTCTAATTTTTGTTGGCCTTACTAACAATTTTAAATAAATATTTAGTGCACAATTTCAGCTCGCTAAATTTTATACGCACTGAGTAAATTGGCTTAAGAGTAATTCATGACAAGTACAGTTTGTATGGGAGGTAGTAGAAGGAGGGGGAGGACACGCATAATTTTTATATGGTAGATTGATATTATCATAAAAGTAATATATTCCAAATTTCAGGCTAATAGTTTTTATACTTTTCGAGCAAATCCGTTTATTATCAAATTGCGCGATTGTGTCATTTTGTATGGGAGGGAGTAGAAGGGGTGGAGCGATTTGGCCCGTTCACGAACTTGACCTTACTTTTTTGTCAAAACGACGTGTACGAAATTTGAGCTTTCTAGCTCAACGCGTTCTCAAGCTAGAGAGCGAACGGACGGACATCCGGTTTTGAAATTTTTGAGTGATAATATTAATTTCTGTATCATTCATTTTTTTCTCCGAGCCTAATTTCTTGGCGTTACAAACTTTAGAGCAAACTTATAATACTCTCAGATTTAATCTAGAGTATAAAAAGCTACGGTTGCGCTTTACTCCTGTAAGGCCAACAAGTCGGGCGCAACTTTATTACTTTTGGGACAATTTGAGGATGCATGGAAGGTCATTATGCTGGTTAGAGTGGTTAAGGAAGACTAAGTGGAACCCGCTTTCATAAGTAAAACCCCCTTTAGGGGGAGGGGAGTTAATTGCGAATACGATCAATAGCTTCAGTACATATAATCAATATTTCATTCGTTTATGCAAGTTTGGGGTTTTATGAGGGGAGGGGGAGAGGTGATAGTAAGGGTGGGTAGGTGTTAATAATTTTTTAATTGATTGCTTGAATCCCGTCCAATATTCTCTGTGAAGTTCTCTGTAATGTCACTTTCACTGACAAAGTTGCATAGAATTTTCATAAAATTCGGTGTATTTTACATTCATGAAACCAAACATTTGTATGGGAGCAGGTAGAGGAGGTAAGGACTTCGTAAAATTAAAGTGCTAGTACAAAATTTCAAGTCCGTGGCTTTTAGTTGATTTATTGAAATTGGTCGAAATCATACTTTTGTATGGGAGGGGGTAGTTTTGAGATATAACAGTTTAAAATTTTGAAAAGTGCACAATTTTTGAAATGCTGCCCATTGTCCTCCACTACTATTATGTCTCATGATTCGCGAGTATAGCTTAATATATCTCATATTTCATTACATAGCTTAAGAGATAGCCGAGATATTTTTTCTTAAGTGTTTTTATTTGGTCAAGGGGGGAGGGGGTGCAATAATTAGTCTTCCTCTAAGCTGATTCTAGTGAATCTGTATGCCACCTTAACGCTCCCAAAATATGAATTTTTTATGGTAAGTAATTTCGAAGAAATAATCATTTAAAAAAAAATGGCCGACAGTTCGTTTTTAGCCCCCCCCCCCGCCACCTTTCGGACCCCAATGGATAAAAAAATTAAATTATTTTTAAATTTTTCCCCACAAACCATTCTATATACCTATATGCTGATTTTTAGCTTCCTAGCTAGAGCTATAGTTGAGATATTCGAATTCTTAGTTTTCGGTTTAAGCGCTCTGATTTTGTGATGGACTGCCCCAAAGACAGAGAGACAAACCGCACTCTCGTCTGTAAGGTGCAGAGCACAGGATGTTTATGCATAAGTGGGGCTCTGAGGACAACCCCTCCACAGCATTAGAAGTATTGTTTCATCTGCTACCTCTCGATATAATTGGTAAACAGATGGCTGCAAGTGCTGAAGCCCAGTGGACCTGCATTCAAACTCTGAAAGATTTCGAGAATTTAACCGAAAATACAGACTGCACTCTACCAAGTTTTGATTTTGATAATAATTTCCTTACCGTCATCCCTCATAACGAGAGGCAGATTAAATACGGGAGGAAGAGTCCATATCCTTCTATACTGATGGCTCCAAAACTAGAAGTGGAGTGGCAGAACGGTTTTCTCCGTAATGCTTAACTTAAGCATATCTTTCCGTCTTTCGGATCGTTTTAGTGTGTTCTAAGCAGAATTGATGGCGATAAAAGAAGCATTGGCCTGACTGAAGTGTAATGCAGTATATACTAAGGATATTGGCATCTTAACTGATAGACCGGGCCGCTATTAAATCTCTGGAATCAGTCATGTCTGTATCCAAGACTGTTTTTGATTTTCGCGCATCTCTAAGGGAGATGGCTGAACAATTCAACATTCGCCTGTGCTAAGGTCCAGCTCAGGGCCATTCTGGGGAACTGCAGGGTCATTCTGGGGAACTGCAGGGCTGACGAACTCGCCCTGCACGGAACCACCTTGCAAATTCAATCTGAGAAAGAGAAGCAGATTATGCCTTTCGCAACTTAAGTTGGATGCGATTAGCAAAGCCAAAGACAGATGTGTTACATTGAATACTACTAAACAGTTTTGGCCTGTGCTGGATCTAAAGCGCTCTGGTAGACTGATCTGGCTAAGTAGGCAGTCGATTAGCTACGTAGAAGGAGTCGTTACAGGACACTGCTTGATAGGGAGACATGCTTGGCCTCTCGTTTAATGATTTTTGCAGGAGCTGCAAAGATGAGGAAAAGATGATTCTTCATCTGTACTTGCCCTGCTTTCTCTAGAAAAAGGAGGAGGACACTTCTTCGATAGTCTTGGTAATTTGGCAAATGCGGAATGCAGGAGCCTTCAACGCTGCTGAGAAAGCTCCGGTTGGTTCACCAAGTAGGAGTCTCTTCTGAGATCATGTGGCATCACAACGCCCGGACCTCTATCTGGGCTACTATCTCTACCTACCTAGTGAGGCTGCAGCTTATGAATGTGTAATGAAAATAAAAAAAATGCTAATTGCAAAAAGAATTTTGTTGTTCAATTTCTGGAAGTTCAAAACTGCTATAAAAACATCAGAAAATCTGACAAAAACAGAAATAATACAAAATTATCGGTTGATAACCGCACCGATTGAAATCACACGATACATACCCATATGTAAAGTTGAATAAATTTTCACCCATCTCTATAAACAAATTATCAATTCCAACATTTTCGATAATCACTCCTATCAATATTGAAACAAGAATAATTGAAAATTTATCGAAATTTCGAAAATTATTCTGCATGTGTGCGTGATAAAATATATATATAAACATAGTCAATCTCGTGCTTAAATTTCATACTCACACGGGACATTACAGTGTTTGATAACACACAATAGAAAATATTTTATTTCGATCATTATGTCATCATCCAAATTTATATTTTTTTCGACTTAGACAAACATATTCCACGTAATTTTTTTAATTTAACGAGAAAATCTGGAATTAAAAAAACAGCTACACAATAAAGTATGGTGTCATATTACCCAGGAAGAAAACTACTTTACACTTTTCTGCGCTTCGGAAATTTGTGAAAGAGATCTCGATCTCGTCATAGTGTGTCGTCTTTTGGAGAAAAAAAATACACGAAAGAAACGAAGAAAGATCCACGTCATGTTATGCAAGGTGTGGTTTACTCGCTTTACTTACTCTATAGTAGGATTCCGATACCGAGATTGTTAACTCAACCAGACGTACATGAAAAGTGCTTGATGATAACAATTATGAATTGTTGTTGCATCACCTAAGCGTACTTAAGTCTTTGTAAGTGTCCCAGCAAAAGCTCTTTTAGTTATTACTTACTGGTGAAAAAGTAAAGACATCGTTTGAGATGAAGGTACGTGAAATGTGCTGAAGGGTTTGAAACTTCAGCAGTGGGAATGATCTGTTTGATGGATTTAATTGTGATCTTAGCATTTTTAGTTTGTCGAATAGCGTGACACTTTCCAGAAAATTGAAACCCGCCGTGCAGTTTTTGGTATGAGCTTCAGTTCCTTCGCCGATTTTTGTGGTATGTCTCCGATCGACTGAAAACGGGTTGCATGAGGCGGTTATTTCATTTTCGGGAAATAGGAAAAAGTCATACGGAGCTAAATCTGGTGAATACGGTGGTTGATTGAGGAAATTTGTTGCTTTTTTGGCCTTAAATTCGGTCACAATTGAGGCTATATGCAATGGCGCGTCATCATCGTGGAAAATCCATGAATTCTCTTTCCGCGTAATTCCGGCCAGCTAGGGTGTAGCTTAGTGGGTACCGTGTTGGTCCACAATGCGAAGGTCATAAGTTCAAATCCCGGTCGACGCATAATTCAAACACACTGCTTGCATGGATATACTTTGGTTGCCTCAATCTAAGAAAATGAAAAATTCCTAGATAGAGGGTTGAGTGATGAGCTAACAACTCTTCCGCAATAAATAATGAAAATGTTAAGGAACCTGAAGATTAGGATGCCAAGGCCCGATTTGGGTTGTAGCGCCATTGAAGAAGAATAATTCCGGCCGTTTTTTACGGACGCTTCAATACGGTTAAATATTACTCCTTAATGACCGTCTTTCCCTCCGGAACGAATTCATGATGGATCAAACCTCGAATATCGAAAAAAACAATTAGCATCGTCTTGATTATACTCTAGATGAAATCTGAATATATTGTGTTTGCCTTACTGTTTGTAATGCTAAGAAACAATGCTCGCACAGAGCCGCCAAGGGTACAGAAATATTTGTTGTCGCTCAAAAACATCGATTCCGAGTTGCTGTCTGTCCATCTGTCTACAACACAACTCGAACGGTTTGAGCTCGTGCTAAAATTTGTTGTATATCATTTTTAGCAAAAAAGTAACTTTAAGTTCGTGAACGGGCCACAACCCCCCACTCCTTCTATCCCCTCACATACAAATTTAATGAAATTTCGAATTTTAAAGAAATTTATTTTTCGCCGAAACCATTTCAGCTATTGTGAAAATTAGGTCATAGTATAATGATATAAATATCATTAACCTCAAGAAATATTGATCTGATCTCCTTACTCCTTCTACCACCTCCCATACAAATGCACAATATTCAAAAATGCATTTATTCGGTTTGCATTGCAGGTCTAGCAAAGTTAAATGAACCAATTTTTGTCATAACTAATTTTATTATAATTGCAACTAATTTTGGAAAAACTATCAACTTTACCTCACTCCTTCTACCCCCTCCCATACAAATTTTACGAAATTTCGGAATTTCAATTAAATTAGTTTTCTCCAAAACCGTCAAAACTATCAACTTTATGATTGATGTCAAAAAATTTGGTTTTGTTTCAGATATTCCTTCTACTCCCTCCCATACAAATGCAGAATTTTGGTAAATCCATTTAACCGATTTTCATAGAAACTAGAAAAAGTAGAAACTTGAAATTTTGCCAGAATTTGTCCCTTAATAATTGTAATAAATTCCAAAAAAAAAATATCGCCTTCACCTCCTTCTACCACCTCCCATACAAATTTTTGTATTGGAAGTTCAAGAAAAGTTTTTATCCTTCGAACATATGAGAGCTATCGACTTTAAAATCGTAACAAAGCAATGTGATTAGGATGTTGATAAGCAGATTCAAAATCATCCAAAATTTTCCACATTCTCTGCCACCTCCCATACAAATGCCATAAATTCAGACAAAAAATGTTGAATTTTCTCGAAAATTATGAAAGCAAGAAACTTTAAATTCAGCATGAAATATTTTATATACTACGTTCAGTATTACATACAAAAATTATAAACCTCCCCCTCTACTTTTACCACCTCCCAAACAAAAGGTAAGTAAGTATTTCCTAGAGAGTATCATATGATTGGGCTTTACGCCCAATCATAATTCTGTTATGTTTTTTGAGCGGCTTTGGCGTGGTTTTTTCGGTTTCGACTCATTTCTTTTCATCTATTTCGATGATTATTGACTGGTGTGAATGTCAAACTCATGTCTCATCACCAGTTATGATGCGCTCCATGAATTTGGATCAGAATTTGCACGATCAAGCATGTCCAATAAGACCTGTTCACGGAACTTTTTCTGAAGAAAATTCAACTTTATCGGAACGAGTCTAGCAAGGACGGGTTTGATGGTCAAAGTATCCACCAAAATTGAACGAACGGAATCGCGAAAAATGTCGAGCTCTCCTGCTATCTCCTTAACACTGGCATGACGGTTTTCGAGTACTACTTCTTTCACTTTTTGAATATTTTCGTCAGTTGAAGAGGTCGAAGGTCGACCAGAGCGAGGCATGTCTTCAAGGATTTCTCGACCGTCCTTGAAAGCATTGTACCCCTCGTATGCTCGTTTTTTTTACATTACTGAATCTGTAAGCCTTTTCCAAAATTTCCGCATACGAAATTTGGTTGGCAACACAAAATTTGAGACAAACTCTTTGTTCCATATTTTTATCCATTGTAAAAATCGCCACTAAGGTGTATCGATTTAACCAGCTGCTGTAAACAAATTGATTAACAGACCGCGATAATTTTTGGATCATTTTCCAGGGTAATTTTAATTACAAATTCCCGGTACTTTATTGTCACAATGTGCGGCTTGCGAAGTAGACCCACCTCCCCGCGGTACAAGCTGGGTAACGCTAAGAGGTCTACAGATGGGGGGGAATCCGTCGGTGGTAGTTGCTTTGAGTTCACTTGCCACGTGAACTTATTGCAATATATTACACCGGCTCCGCAACCCATCCCGAAGAAGTGAGGAACCGAGGTGCTGACGTATGTTAGCCTGAGGAACTGAGGAACGAAGGACAGTATGGAAATCTGGAATCAAAATGTAATAACTGAGTGAAGATATGACACTATCAGTGTTATGCCACCTAGCCTGTTGAGTTAAATCCAATCTGGTTTTATATATTGAATTAAGGATGAAGTAGCAACAAAGAAAAGTAAGATTTTTATTTTGTTGTATAAATGCTGAAGCTAGTAGTTGCATGATGTTATCTAAGCAGTGAAAGTTGATGCAAGTAGGGGGGAGTAAGTCGATGGTAGGTATATTGAATTGTTCTGATGCAATTTATTTTACTATATTACATCGGCTCCGAAACCTACTAAGATAGGGGGGAACAGACCGTCAGCTCCGCAACCCATTTAGGTGGGGGGGATAAATTTGAACAGTCTGTCAGCTTCGAATCCTATCTATCACAGGGAAGTAAGTGCTGGTCCAGAAAGCTACGGCGATTCCAGTAACTGCTTTTGGAGCGTGGCAACTCCATGAACCCGAGCTGTTCGATCGGTAACAAGTTGCGTGTGAACTAGACTGAAGTGAAGCTTGCTTCACGAAGGTCCTCACCAAGGACTTGAAACTTGGTACTACGGGAGGATGTATTGGCAACCCTGTACCAAGTTGTATCGATCAGGTCTCAATGAGTAAATGAATAAATGAATAAATGAATGAACGAATAAGATCCAAACATCAAGAAATAGCAGATAATAGTAGTAAAATGAAGAAGGCGAAAAGTGTCCGGTATAGCCGGCACTGCCCAGTAACTAACTAAATGATACGAAAATTGAAGAATAATTAAGAAAATAAGATGTTATCGCTAAAAGTTGGTAGATGCATGTAGTTTTGGATGTCGATGGTGGATTTTAGTAGCAGACTTAAGCTAGGTGAAGACGAGAGTAGCCCTGCTAAGTATTGTGAAAAATGAAGCACGAAGCACGTTGATTATTGGCGAATGTTATTACTGGTGTAAATGCGGATATTAGGCTGGCTGTAGGTGTGTGAAGGGCAGGAGCTCGGTATATCCGGGACGACCATCTTAGCAACCTTTACGAAAGCTAATTGAAGCTATAAGCAGAACTTATATTGTATTTTTGGTAGTAGATGGTATATTGCGTGGAAAGTAGCAATCTTGTGTTCGAGGTGACACTTTGGATCCAAGCCCCTTGGTGTCATAGTAGAACACAGGTGAGCAAAATCCACGCAGCACAGACGGTATGATCGAACATCGATTGATCATATGAAGAGCATGAATGATTTGAGACTTGATCGATGCGACGGGGTATGGGCAAACCAATACACCCATGGATGAGGTCCCTTCGGGGTACACCTAGTGGCTGTGGTTTACCACCTACATCGCGGGTAGAGCATTTCCTGTACTGCTGTACTTGTACAGTATACAGGTCCCTGGAATGCCTCGGCAAACCTTGTGCTCGGCGTGGAGTTGCGTTTTCAACCGGATCCCATGATCCAAAGATTGGGAAAGGTTTTATATAGGCCTTGCTCTTACCAGTGTGTTGCAGAACACACGAAGAAACATAGACTGGTATCATCTGCCGAGATACGTTGGTCAATGACTGGCGTTAAGCTTGGAGGATGCAGGCGTTAATGATTGTCGTCAGAAAAACAATCCGTGACTGCTAAAGACAGCCGTGAACTCGTGGCTTCGGTCGGTACGTTCACGTTAAGCGTTCAAGATATGGTCCTATGTCACAATGTGCATATCTAAAATAGTATTAGGTGACTTTAACGCGAAAGTGGGCAAAGAAGAAACGCACATAGGGACAATTGGAAGGCACAGTCTCTATGATATTAGTAACGACAACAGCCAGAGGCTGACTGATTTCGCCAGCAGCAAAAACCTTATTGTAAGCTCGACATGCTTCCCGCATCGTGACATTCATAAGAGAACGTGGGCATCACCCGACGGACGAACATTTAATCAAATAGACCACGTCAAGGACGGCCTCCTGCATTCTCGACCTGCGCACATGTCGCGATGCTAATTGCGACACAGATCACTATTTGGTAAAGACCAAGTTTCAACGTTGAATCGCAAACCTAGAATACCCAAAAACACAACCGACATAGGGAAACTCAAGGATGAGAAAGTAGTTGCGAAGTATGTATCAGCCTTAGAGAGGCACTTCACGTCAATACTGAATAACGCCAGCATGCCAATAGAAGAAATATGGCAAAATATCAAAGATGGCATTACATCTGCTGCAGAGGAGGTGATAGGACAACCCCGGCGCAAAAAAAATGACTGGTTCGACAACGAATGCTAAGATGCCTTAGACCGAAAAAACCAGGCTTACAAAATATTAACAGAACGGTCGACACGAGCCAAAAGGGACAAATACAAGGATCTTAGACGATATGCAAACAAAATATGCAGACAAAAAAAAACGGAAGTACAATAATGACGAACACTTTAAATTACACAACACAAGAGCCGCGTGTTCCCTTGTCAAAAGAATGAAAGGGGGATACCAACCGAAAACGACACTCTGCAAAGATGCAGAAGGGAACGTTCTAAGTAATGCGGAAGATATAAAATTAAGATGGGCGCAATACTTTGAACACCTTCTCAATCCGAGCCCATCACCCGCACGAATAGCAGCAGCAGCAGCAATTGCAGGTATAACTGATGTAACAGCTGATGAAGGATCCGCTTTGAGTCCTCCCACATTCGAAGAAGTAAAAACTGCCCTGAGGAACCACCCAAACAACAAAGCTCCAGGCACTGATCAAATTCCGGCGACACCTGCATAGCGCATCTCCTACATAAATTAGTCACGGACATATGGACGCAGGAAACACTTCCTGAAGATTGGCGCAACAGCATCATATGTCCAATTTATAAAAAAAGGTGACAAAACTCTGCTGCTAAAACTACTGAGGAATATTTCTGTTGTGTACGCCTTATAAAATCTTGACGAAAATTCTGGAAAAGAGAATGAAGCGCTACGCTGACAAAGTAATTGGTGACTACCAAGGCGGATTTAGAGCTGGACGATCGACCACGGACCAGATATTCTCAGTTAAACAGGTGCTGGAAAAGTGCTGGGAATATAATATTGATGTGCACCAGATATTTGTTGACTTCAAACAAGCATACGACATTTTCGACAGGCGCGTACTGTATGAAATCATGTTAGAGTTTGGAGTCCCACCGAAACTGGTTCGGCTTACAAGAATGACAATGATCGAGTCTTTGTCACGAGTCAGAGTAGGAAACGATTTGAGTTCCAGTTTTAAAATAGAGAACGGCCTTAAGCAAGGTGACGGCCTCGCACCAATACTGTTCAATTTGACACTCGAATATGTTGTTTGGAAACTTCCCTTTGACACCAAGGGACCACTATGCGATATAGATATCATCGCAAGATCTCTGGAGAGTGCCAAGGAGGTATTTGTAAACCTTGACTCGGTAGCAAGAGAAGTTGGACTTAATTATTGAAAACAAAACAAAAATTATGACGCAAACTAGGAAAAAATCGCTAATCAGACAAAATATTACGGTAGGAGACTATAACCTAGAAAACTTCATATACCTAGGGGCGAACCTATCGAAGGATGGAAGCGAACCCATGGAAATCAAAAGCAGGATAAGGAAAACAAAACTTAAGCTATACAAAACCATCATAAGACCTGTGCTATGCTATGGCAGCGAAACGTGGACTTTAACCCAGGCGTCCGAAAAAGTACTTAACGCCTTTGAAAGAAAGGTCCTCAGAAGAATCCTCGGACCTGTGAGGGAAGACTCGATCTGGAGAATACGATACAATAGAGAATTGTATGCTATCTTCGACAACCCAGAAGTGTCAACCCTCATAAAATTTAAGAAGTTACAATGGGCTGGTCATGTGGAGCGTATCGATGACGGAAGAATTCCCAAATGCACACTAAAAGGAAAAGTCAACGGACAAAGACCGGTCGGAAAACCACGGAAGCGCTGGGAGGATTCGATTGACACAGACAGCAAATCACTGCTAAGATTTTCTAACTAGAGGACGCGGTCACTGAACCGAGATGGATGGAGGCAAAGTATTCAGGAGGCCAAAGTCCGATTTGGGCTGTAGAGCCATCAGTAAGTAAATAACATTTCTTCGCTGACATTGGGATTACTTGTCTAACTCCATGACCGATTGTACAGTCTTGTACAATTTTGTCAGTTTTCATTTGTTTTTTTTTTAGGCTCGTATATTCTCATCCAGTCTGTAACGCCTAGTGAAAGTCCTCAAGACCAAGATTCACGTTAATTAACAAAAGACCCAAGTGGGAGAAGTTTTACTAATTAAATTACTTGATGCAGTTTACACTAAGTTCACATCGAATTAGCAGCAGCAGTGATGAAATGAAATTTCACGCCCATCATGCCACAAAACACAGCAACTGTGACCTCAACAACTTTAGAGTTCACAACTCCCACTGGAGAAAGAAGATCCGATTCTCAGCTAATTGGGAAAACGGAAGACAAAAAAAAAGAGAGTTCTCCCGAAACTTGGAAGCCGGTTTTTTAATGTTTTCCTAGGGCAAGTAGGTCGGTTTTCTGACCTGCCGGCCTAAAGTAGGTACGACGACCAGAACTAGCACCGACCGGGACGGGGGTTTACTGCGACTCGATTTCCGTCGCACTTCGAACTTTTCTTTGTCGTTCGACACGGACGTCTGTTTGTGGGTTTTTTTTTTCTTAAAAGGTTTCGTTATTTCCCGCCTGCTGCAGGACGGAAATCAACCACCTGTCGCAGGTGGTCGCAGTTCGCAGGGTATATAGTGTATTACTACACTACTAGTGTAATAAATAATTATAAATTATTATAAATTATTATTATTATAAATAATGATCGCCTTTGGTCCGTGCCACGAACAATTCACAATAGCAAAACTGCTTCGCCGAGGAGACTGGGAGATCCGGTTGTTTTAGTCGCGCTCGCACACAATTCCAAAACAAAAGGCCCGCGGGTATGACGCATCGAAAGGCGCGACTTCGCCTTCCCCTGGCGCCTTCTAAATTCCCAGCGTGCTAGATCTCCAACTCCTCCACAGCACCGCAAAATAGCGACGCAAAATTGCGTAACTTCGCGGCGGCCTGTCTCGCTCCCACTACATGCCGCTAGATCCCCGTAGCGCATTTAAAACACTCGTGAAAAAAAAACGGCTGGAAAAATTGCACGCAATCTGTGAAGCGGTAATTTCATCAATTAAAAAAATTGCATTTGATTCGAAACGGAGGGAAATTGATGAGAAAACTATAGAAATCGCCAAGGTCACTTGGTAACGTGTCTTTTCAACCGCCGAGTTGTTCGCGCCCCGTCGCCCGCAATTCCAAAACTTCTCGAGCCTTCTTTCCGAGACTTTTGCCCTACCTTGATGATCAGCTCGATTTCTGGAACATCGCCATTGGCCGTGCCGTTTTCCTGCTGATTATCCTCAGACATTTTCTAGTTGGATTTTTCGCGTCCAATAAAAACAAATTAACACACTTCGAAAACCGAAAACAATCGGTTCGATTTCACAAACAAGAGTTAATTTTTGGGCGGAGGGGAAAGTTTTTTTTTTTTATTTTGATTTGCGAGGCACAAGAAATGTTGTACGCGGCACAAAAGTCACGAGAATCAACGATGACGAACGGCAACCGTAGACGAGAGAAAAAAATTTACGAGACACAAACGAGACGACGACTTTTCTTCAACTGAAGAAAATTCTTTGCAATTTTGCACTGCAGAGGATGACATGGAAACGGACCGAGTTTACGAAAAATAAAGATGGCCGCCGTTTTACTACTGGAACGGTGGAATTCTGTAGTTGGAGATTGGAAAGTGGAGGCAGAAATAAGGCGAACGGTTGGGCGGATATGAAATGTTTTTATTGTTTATAAATGTATGTAAAACATTTCTCACATATCTGGTAATATAATATCCAATAATTGAAGAGAAAAATCTGTACAAAAAAATGTAACGAAAATTGTTTGCTTCCTTGGTAGTTTTCAAGGAATTAATTGATAAAACCGAAAGCTTTAATTTGCGATTTAAAATTAGTACTTTATTAATAACAAGATAGCGATTTAATTTTGCGGATCGAGAAATTTCGAGTTTTTACTTTTGTGAATTTATTAATTGATTTTATTTAATGAGCTTGAAGCAATATAGATAGTAAAGGGTGTCCCATTAAAACCGCCTGCCTATTTTGAATTTAGTCCCATTATTTTTGTGCCGTGCAGCGTTCTTGTTTGACAGTTGTATTGTGCGAAGATTGAGGTCAAGGAGGATATATGTATAATAAGGAGTGACTATGAGCATGCTTTGCCGAGTAAGAAACTGGGAATGAAAGTATTTCCCTCCCTTACTAGCGAAATGCTCGAAATATTTCGAAAAAAATCGTTGCGCTATCTTTGTCTGGCACACTTAAGAATATTGCAACTAACTCTTTCCCACGTTAAATTGTCCGAAACAATTGTCAAATTTAATTTTCGAAATAATTATTTCGCTATCCTTGTTTGGCATACTTAAACCCAATTCAATTATCTCTGTCCCGCGTTATATTGTCCGTTGCTAAAGTGCTTAGCTTAAACACGAACCAAAAACTAATAAAAAATTTAAAAAATAATAATTTCTGAAATAAAACAGCAAACTCCATTGTACTGAAAATTACTTTATTGCTGACTGAATATTAGCAACTAAGAGAGAATACAAACTATGGTATTTTTTTGTAAAAGTTTGAAGCCAAGTTAAGCTTGGACGCAATTTTCGAAAATTTCCGAATCAAAAAGTATTCCCACATGAGACAGCCTATCAGGTACTCCACTTTATATATCCTCCTTGATTCATGTTTAGTTATGGAGAATTACACGGACGCACAACGTATAGATATAGGTTGCCTGCTTGAGATTGTGTACATCAGCTATGCGACGACCACAAATTCTTCAAATGAAGCGCAAGCTTAATGTGCATAAACTTAGAGATCCCAACAAAAAACGCGAATACACCACTATTCTACGCGAAAAGTCATCCACATTGGGTGAATATGAAATGCACACACTGGACGCCAATTGGGAGGCAACCAGAAACACTTTTCTAACTAGCGCTGAATAATCTGTGGGATATGCGCAAAGCGGTGGGAAAGCCTGGAAGTCGCAAGACACATGGGACAAGGTTGGCAATCGGAAAAAAGCCAAATTGGCAATCACCTCTCAACCCGATGTCAACCAACGAACGCCCGACCTGAGGCAGAACTACCGCGATGCTCATATACAGCTTAAAAAGGCTGTTAGACGCGACAAGAGAAAGGCCATTGAAGATCTGGCAAACAAGGCAGAATTTGCGGCTTACCTTGGGGATATTGGTTCTTTATTCCAAATCATGAAACAGTTGACGAACAGGAAATTCACCACCAACCACCTGGTGAGAGATGTCAACGGAAGTCTCCTTAATATGAGTGAACACCAGTTGCGGCGATGGAAGGAATACTTCTCTGATATTTTAAACATCTTGTCAGAGGAAGATATTCCAGAAACAGAACAACTACCAAACATCCAACCGCAACAATCCTCTATTAGGGACGATCCCCCAGATATGGAAGAGATAGTTTCCGCCATTCGGTCAATGGCGGGAAGGAAAGCTCCAGGTATAGACGGCCTACCAACCGAACTCCTTAAAGCGCACCCGGAAATAACAGCCGATATACTTCTCCCACTCTTCACTAAGGTGTGGAATGAAGGAAGATATCCAACTGAATGGAAGGAGGGCGGCATTGTGAAAATTCCGAAGAAGGGCGACCTTCGGGATTGTGGCAATTGGCGTGGTATATGTCTACGTACTGCCGTATCAAAAATTATGGCTAAGGTAATTCTCAATAGGATTAGTGATGTCGTCGAGAGCACTCTCGAAGTTTATCAGGCTGGATTCCGTAAACACCACAAATACACACAAATACCCTACGGATAATATTAGAGCAGTCAGCCGAAATGGGTTCACCACTACATCTCGAACGTAAGCACACCGATTGTTCTTAACGGACAGGATGTGGAAGACGTACAAGATTTTTGCTATCTCGGAAGCATTGCCAGCATGGACGGCGGAGCCGAAAAGGATGTTGAGGTTCGGCTAAATAAAGCTCGTCAGGCCTTCGGTATCCTTTCCCCTTTCTGAAGGTTAAGAGAGTTCTCCCTTCGCACGAAGCTGCGAATTTTTGATGCGTCAAACCCGTGTTGTTATATGGTTGTACTACGTGGAAAGTGACCGTTCGACTTACCAAGAAACTACAGACTTTCGTGAACCAATACCTCCGACGCATTTTAGGAATATTCTGGCCAAAAGCGACGAACGACGAACTTTGGAGTACAACTGGCCAGATTAAAATAGTGTTGCGAGCTAGAGGTTCGCCGATTTCAAGTAAAACACAATTCGTTTAAAAACAATGGACAATTTATTTATTCGCACTTTTATATAATTTCCCGATCACTTTGCGCTTTACGATAACACTGTCGCGTGTTTACTATCGCTTTTCTTGCACCGGTTCGCGTCTCGATCATTTAAAAATGACTAACTGCTGGTCTGAAAGCTGCGGTATTTATATTGGGTTTTTCCCAATTCTCGAACCTTGTGGTGTATTCTTCGGGTGGGTATGTGTGTGTATCTAGACTATTCCAGGTTTTGCTTGAACGTTCTAGATGGCGTTTTACACAGTAGGGGATAATGTTCTACGTCATTCTCGACGATTCGAGAGAGAGATCGAATTGCGTGGTTGCCAGATCTGTAACATTACCCTCTTCTTAGTCCCTGTTCGTCCCGAACAGAGTTGTTCACTTCCTCCATGGCACCCTGGTACTTTGTTAGTCGGTCGAGATGTACCACTTTCATTTTAGTGCGAGGTTTTTGATGTAGTTGAATCCGATAGACGACATCATTTAACCGGTTGATGATCTGGTAAGGGCCTTCCCAGTTGCGCTGTAGTTTCGGCGATCTGCCCTTCTGTCGTTTGGGATTGTATAGCCAAACCAAGTCGCCCTCTTGGAATCCTGATGAATTCGCCCGTTGATCATACCTTGTCTTCATACGGTCGGTCGCCAAATCAATTTTATCTCTGACTAGGTTATAAATTGTCTTTAGTCGACATCGAAGATCCGAGACATAATCTTTAGCATTGGTTGGTTGGTCTGGTGGCACTCCAAACATTAGTTCCGCAGGGACTCGAATATTTCTTCCGAAAATGACTCGAGACGGAGTTTCTCCTGTTGTTGAATGCACCGATGTTCTGTAGGCCATCAAAAATAGGGGGATGTGCTGGTCCCAGTCCTGTTGCCTCTCGCTAACGAGTTTGGATAGGTTTGAGTTCAATGTCCTATTGAAACGTTCCACCATTCCATCGGACTGTGGGTGTAATGGAGTTGTCCTCGTTTTGCTTATTCCCAGCATTTGGCACACGTGTTTAAATATTTGAGATTCAAAATTGCGCCCTTGATCGGAGTGTAGTTCACGTGGAGCTCCAAATCTGCTCACCCAGTTGGTAACAATTTGTTCGGCGACGGTTACTGCTTCTTGGTTTGGAATTGCGTAGGCTTCAGGCCACGTGCTGAAATAATCAATGACCACTAGAATGTAGCGATTACCATTTTCTGATTCCGGAAATGGTCCAGCAATATCTACAGCAATTCTCTCAAATGGGATTCCCACGTTGTATTGTTGCATTTCTCCCTTTGATCTGCGGTGTGGGCCCTGACTCGATGCACACGTAGTACATTTACGGCACCAATTTTCGACATCATCTCGGAGATGGATCCAACAGAACCTTTCTCGTATCTTTGCCAAGGTTCTATTTACACCCAAATGCCCACCGGAAGTACCTCCATGATATTCCTTCAAAACCTCCTCGACTTTACAATGCGGGACGATGGTTTGCATGTGATACGACTTTCCGTCAGCGTTTTCCCATTTCCGTTTTAATAATCCGCCGTCTAGGTGAAGGGAATTCCATTGTGCCCAATAACACTTCAGGGTTTCGCTGAATTGTGAGATATCTTTCCACTCAGGCCGTTTCATTTCGTCCTTCCATGCCATGATCGGTGAAATATCTGGATCTTTACGTTGGGCATCTTTCAGTTCTTGCTGACTCCATCCATCCTTTGGTTCGGTCGTTGTCCTCTGAATGGTTTCTCCGGCTTCTTTTCCTTCTATACGGTGACAATGCTTGCAGTTCGGTGGACAAGGACGACGTGAAAGCGCATCAGCATTACCGTGGATTCTTCCTCTTCGATGAACAATTTCAAAATCGTAGGATTCGAGCCTTTCAATCCATCGGGCTACTTGGCCTTCGGGGTTCTTAAACTGAAGTAGCCATTTAAGCGATGCGTGATCCGTTCGAAGAAGGAACTTTTGACCATAGAGATATTTGTGAAAATGTTTCGTTGCTTCTACAATGGCTAATAGCTCTCGGCGAGTTACGCAATAGTTCCTTTCTGCTTTTGAGAGTACTCGGCTGTAGTATGATAGCACTCTCTCCTGCCCGTCGATCTCCTGTGATAGCACTGCTCCGATACCGACATTGCTGGCGTCAGTGTCTATGATGAAACCGTAACCTGGTTTTGGGTACGCCAGAACTGGGGAGTCGCAGAGTTTGTCTTTTATTTTCTCAAATGCTTCCTGGCACTGTTGACTCCATGTAAATGACTTTCCTTTTTCCGTTAACTGATGCAGATATTTTGCCGTGTTGGCAAAGTCTTTTACGAATCGACGGTAATATGTCGCTAAGCCTAGGAAGCTGCGCAACTGGTGTTTATCACTCGGAGTAGGCCAATTTTTCACCGCCAGTATCTTCTCCGGATCCGTCTTTACGCCATCAGCTGAAACGATGTGACCCAAGTACTTGACTTCTGCACTAAACAAAGTGCACTTTTTCGGACTCAGCTTTAATTTTGCCGCTCGCAGTCGCTGGAAGACTTTCTGTAGATTTTTTAGATGTTCCTTGAATGTTTTGCCGATAACGATCACATCACCCAAGTAAACGAGACAAGTTTTCCAGCTCAGGCCACGCAAAACGAATTCCATTAGCCTTTCAAACGTAGCTGGAGCATTGCACAGGCCAAATGGCATTACGATGAACTGCCACAGTCCACTGCCGACAGAGAATGCTGTTTTCTCTCTATCTTTTTCATCTATCTCCACCTGCTAGTAACCACTTTTCAGATCTAACGTTGAGAACCATTTAGCATCAGTCAGGGTGTCCATGATATCGTCGATTCTTGGTAGTGGATAGCTATCCTTTTTCGTAACATCATTCAGTCGCCTGTAGTCCACACAAAAACGGGTACTGCCGTCCTTCTTCTTTACCAGCACCACTGGCGATATCCACGGGCTCTTTGATTCTTCGATGATTCCTTGCTGCTCCAGAGTTTTGACCATTGAATTGACTCCTCCTTGTTTTGCTAACGGTACTCTTCTTGGAGGTTGACGTATCGGTGTAGAACTTCGGGTATCTATGCGATGTTCCACTAAGTTTGTTCTGCCATATTCGTCATCACCGGTGGAAAAGACGTCGCTGAATCCTTCGATTAGATCTACTGCTTGCTTGTGTTGTTCTCTTCTAAGGTTGCTTGACTGAAGAATTGTTGATGTTACATTGTCCTTCCTTCTTGGCTTATTTTTAGATGGTGCGTCATATGGTTCTGCCTTGTCGATACTCGTCACCGCCGATATTGGTTCACAGCTGCCAATTACATCTCCTTTCTTTACGCTGGTAATGCTGTCCGAAACGTTGAGGACTCTTATTGGTACCATCATCTTCTCATTCCTTTTTAGTTGAAATTAAAATTAAGGTTGCGATTTAAACTAAAGTGAAACTGATGGTTTTGTTTATTTACTTGAAATCCAGCGACCCCTTGCGCACTTCAATACAACAAAAACAAAATTAGTGCAATATACCGACGAGTTGAATGCTTTCGGGGGTGCCACAGAGATCGAAATGTTACTGGAGATGAGAGTCGACCTGATGAAATGCGACCACGGAAGGCAACAGTCAAACAATCAACAAAAAAGATTATTGCGACTGTTTTTTAAGATCAATGGATTGACGTCAACAAGAAGAAAACAATACTTCAAACTAGAGGTGCGACAATACGTTAGTTCATGCATCTGCAGATGTCGAAGTGACTATTGTCGAATGCGGCTTTCAAGAAATTAGCCACCTACGCACAGTCAGTCCCATGAAATTACCGTTTGATATAACCATTGCTTACGACACTCGAAAATTACATGGCGGACTACTGAACGTATATCGAAATTTGATTCAAAATATCGCATTACAACTGACTTTTACCGGCCTTGACGAAATGCTTAGTACACAAATACTTTAATATTTGTATACAACGACATTTCGCCATGCACGGACCCGGGAAATTCAACTCAATTATCAGTCGCGACCAAAGGCGAGTTTCATTGCAGATCTTGCTCATGGATGGTGGCTACTTGCAAATTTTCCTTCACTGGAAAACTTTTGGACTTCATTAGGTTTTATATTTAATGAAATACGACTAGCATCCGTCAGTAGTCACTTAACATAGGAATCAGAAAATGTGATAAAAGCCTTCGAGAAGAAGGTGCTACGATGAGTCCTCGGAAAGGCGAGACAACATTGTGAATCAAAAACTTTCAACAACAACGAATTCTGTACCTTCTTTGACGACCTGGAAATCTCACTAAAAAAAACTTAGACGTCGAAAAATTCCAAAGAAATGGCCGCGTATAGTGGATGTAGGACTGAACTAGAACAAGGCCATTTGTATTTATCAGCAGGTCGTAAGGCTGAAAACGTTGACGTAAACTAAAAGGTACCGAAACGGGTAAAGAGTTTTCATATACCTTTCTGGATTCGCTCCAAGCATAGGAAGCATGAATTTAACATTCGATGTTTTTTCACCAAGGCTTGCCCGAAAGTTTATTTCTCATATTTTTACCCGTTGAAACATCCGATAATTGCACAAATGGTAGCAATCTAACGAGGAATCCGGTCGCGTTTAATCTTTTCTTGTTGTAAGACTGACAGTTTTCACAGTGTGACCAAGTTGTCGTCCAGATTCTGATTTTCCTCATCCTTAGGGTTTATTCTTTGAACTTCCCTTTTAATTATTTTAATTTGCTGGCTAGCTGCCGAACATAGCGAAAGTATGCGTACTTATCTCTTTGTACACTTCGGAAATGATCTCTGTGTGTGTTGAGCCATTTATTTTTTAAATAATAATTTAGTATTTTCTGTTTTGTCCTTTTGAATGGAAACATGAACGCTAAGAGTATGTCAAGTCTCGCTTCATTAAAATTTTCCGGACCAAGCGCATGATTGCCCTTCATACCGTATCGAGAGTTCAATGGAAGGTTCTCCTTATCAAAACAATTAACAAATCGAAAACGTAACTAATAACTTAACAATAAAATCTATATTTGTACAAATCGACTTACTTTAACCACTTAACAATGTAATAATTTTTCTTCCCCACCCTCAATAAAGTAAGTCCATTCTTTAAAATATGGATTCCTGCCGAAATGACTTCCGAAATATTCTGTGCTCGTTTTTGGTTTATATAAAATCCACCAGCAGTAATAATTCTCATGGCGTCATCTGAAAATACCAAAAATAATAATTATTATTCTATAAAAAATGCTTCTTCTAAATCTATTACTCTCTGTTGGAAAACATTTTGCTTGCATGGCCAATTCAAGAATAGATAAACCCGGCTGCGGAAATATTTCACAAAGCGTTGCACCGGCCAACGTTTGTTTTATGTCTTTGTAATTAAGTTCACCTAAGGCTTCCGGACTGCCTTTGTACAATGCAGAAGTAATCGATTCGGCTTGCTTCAATCCCGATTCTGTATCAGTTGACAGTTAAAAAAAAAAGAAAAATTAACAATAAAAAAATTCCAAATTACCCCCATGAATAAGTAATGTAATCTCCTCGGCCAGTCGTTTTTGAGCCTCTCTCAATTCCGGAACGGTTTTATGACGTCGCAAGAGATCTTCGATTTCTGATATCGGAATAAACGTAAACAATTTCAATAACTTCTCAACATCCGAATCTGGTACTCGTACGAAAAACTGATACAATGCAAAAGCCGAAGTTTTATCGAGATCCAGCCAAATAGCATTACCAGCCGATTTTCCGAATTTGTCGCCCTCCTCATTCGTAACAATGGGAAGTGTTAGACCAAATACGCTAGTTTTACTCTCGACACGACTAATAAGCTCGTGACCGGACATTAAGTTACCCATTTGATCGCTGCCGCCCAATTGAAAACGGCAATTATGATTTTGAAGCAGGTACAGCCAATCGTAGGCCTGAAAAATTTGATAGGTGAATTCGGTAAAGCTCATTCCAGCTTCGCTCGCTAGACGTGTTTGAACCGATGATCGCGATAGCATCGATCCCATTCGAAAGTGGCGACCCATATTCGCTATGAAATCGACTAAATTTAAGTTTCGATACCAGTTGGCATTATTTAAAATTCTATGAAAATTTGTAGTTAAAATAGAAAAAAGTTGATAGCAAAATTTTAACATACTTTATTTCTTTGAGATCTCCTTTCTGATTCTTCTTCGTCCAAAAAAGATCTTCGTGATTCTTGAAGACTTTTTGGATTTGTTTTTCAATGGACATCAAGTTATTTTCGAGTACCGTCGTTCCGATTTGTATTCTTTCTGTGTTGCGACCACTTGGGTCGCCAATAAGACCCGTTGCACCTCCTAACTACTTTAAACTTATCGTATAACAATTTCATTTGATAAATTCAATTTATATACCAGTGCTATCGATTGATGTCCTGCTCGTTGACAATGTAGTAGTCCCATTATAACCAGTAAATTACCGATGTGTAAACTGTCTGCTGTTGGATCAAAGCCAGCATAAATCGTTTGAGGTGATCCCACGAAAATATTTTTGATTTCTTTTCTATAAAATAAAGAAAAATGATTTCATTGGTAAAATGGTTTCCCGGTGAATTTAATGCAAACAAATTATTTTAATTTTCTCTTTTCGTCTTAAGTCCAGTGTGCTGTTCAAATGAATTTAATTTTTTGTAATGAAAATCATAGCTTAATTAAGCCAATTACGAGACAGACTCGAAATTCTGAAAGGTCTTTTAATGGTCAGCGCAGTAAACGATAGAATTCGATAAAGTTCACAAAGAGGATCGCGATCGTCTAATGGTCTTTTGGTTTTACCATAGACGTTTTGGGAATTAGGCCACTAAATTTTCTGAGCGTTGCAAATTCCCAAAAGCAAAAAACTAACTCGGGTGTTGAAAATGGCGACATCTGACACGAGTCCAGACTCTAGTTGCCAAACGAAATTTCGACCGTCGTCGGTTTAACTCAAACTTCGACGTAATTTTGGGTGGGACTTTATTATCGTTGACATCGATCGACCGATTTCGGGAGCAGATTTCCCCCGATACTTCGGCTTGGTCGTGGTCGTTTAATCGATCCTCTCACTAACGTAAGTTCAGCCATAGGTCGTTGGTTGACCGTGGCATTTGTAGACCATCAGACAGTCTCTGGGTTTCTCCACTTCACATGGTTCGTAAGAAAGATGGAAGTTGGAGAGCTTGTGAGGATTTCCGGGCACTTAATGCACAAACAGTCCCGGACAAATATCCGATACCATTCAGGATTTGACCAACAACTTGACGGCTTTTCTGTTTTCTCAACAGTCGATATAAAACATGCATATCATCAGATACCTCTGAACGAGGATGACGTTCCTAAAACGACTAGTACTACACCTTTCGGTTCGTATAAGTTTGTGCAAATGACGTTTGGATTGCGCAATGCTGCACGAACCTTTTAAAGGTTTATCTTTTCGATTTTGAAGCATCTCGATTTTTGTTTCATCTACATTGACGCCTCAGCGTAAACATGCAATTTTTAAAAATTTTATGTTGAGCAGGTAGCGAAAATAATTAATAAAAAATTAATAAATTATTTTGATTGTGTACCCACAGTACTCCCCCACCAGTGGATGAGGCATGTGAAGTCACGATGAGAGAGGTGTGGAAAATGTACTTTTCGCCCGGAATGTGTCGTTCGTTGTGTATCTTCTTTCTCTATGGATTTGCTTTGGTTTTAATTAACAGGTTGTCGAAGTCTTCGATGTTGCGAGGTAATCGTCAACTGGCAAAAATGCTGCTTTTACTCGATCGATGCTGACTTTGACGATATTGCTTTTCACGAGGATGTCGATGGTTTTTTCGTCTCGTTTCATATGGGCCATCATACGACGTTTTTAATGGTGATCGCACTTTGTCGTCGCGTAGAAACACGTGTTTGCAATCCTTCAGTTGCTTTTGGACGAGAACGCTTCCTTTTGTATGATTTGATGTAGGACCTGGTCGAATATTTTTCATGCAGTTGCGTAGATTTTTCACGAAATCGGACTCCAACACGTCATTTGTCGTTGCGTCGAAAAATTACGGCAAACGTAAATTTTGGCCATAAGCTAATTCAGCTGGAGTGGCATCGATATCTTGTCTGGTGATGGAGCGAAGTCCGAGAAGAATGAACGGTAGTTCGCGAGTCCATCCTTCTGATGCCTTGCATATCAAAAAAACTCTTAAGAACTCGATGCCATTAGCTTTGGGATTATAAGCGGTAGTTCTGCTTCGTTTGAATTCCAAAACTCTGCCTAACTTGGAAAACAGTAGTGCTTCGAATTGTAGTCCTTTATCAGTAACAGTCGTGACTGGGGTTCCGTAACGTGGAATGTATTCCCTGACCAGTGTGAGAATCTTTGTTGACAGATGGCCAAACGAATTTTCCAATTAAAAGTTTAGTTGTTGCCTTAGAATCTGGATGAGCCCGAACTACATCGAAAATCTTTTTACGCAACGTTTTAGGTATGTAAGGCCGCAAAGTGTTTTGCGAGGCGTCACACCAAAGTTGTTTAGAGGAATTCTCAATGTTAATAGGTAACATTTTCAGACTCGTTAGTTTCTTGATGAAAGGTAATTCTTCATCGATCAGTTGAGCGTCAGGAATTTGAGAGTAATCCACTGTGGTAGGGATTGTAATCTCGTCAATGCGGGATAATGCGTCGGCGACGACATTATCTGAACCAGATAAATGTCGAATATCCGTTGTAAATTGGCCGATGAAGTCCAGATGTCTAAGTTGGCGTGGAGAAGCTTTTTCTGCGTTTTGCTTGAAAGCGAAGATGAGCGGTTTGTGATCTATGAAGAGTGTGAAAATTCTGCCTTCCAGCATGAACTTGAAATGCTTTATGGCAATATAAGCTGCCAACAGCTCGCGATCATAAGCACTGTATTTTCGCTGTGCTGCAGAAAGTTTTCTCGAAAAGAATGCTAAAGGTTGCAATGCATTCGAAACATTCTGTTGTAACACAGCCCCGATGGCTGTATCCGAAGCATCGACCACAAGCGAAAGTGCTGCTGAAGAAGAGGGATACGCTAGAGTTGCAGCCTGAGCTAATTTTTTTTTGCAACAATTGAAAGCTTCTAAAGACTCAGAACTCCATTGAAGTACCGACTTGTCGCGTTTTTTATTTGCTAACTTTCGTGAACTTATCTAAAATAGATTTTGATGAGGCTGCATGAGGTATGAACCTTCGGTAGAAGTTGATCATACCGAGAAAACGTCTCAACTCGTGAACGGTAGTTGGTTGTGGGTAGGAGATAATAGCTTCGACTTTAGAAGCTATTGGACGAATTCCATTCGAGTTGATGGAATGTCCTTAGAAATTCACATTTCCATAGGTTGATTACTAAACCGTGTTTTTCCAGTCGCTGAAAAAGTGAGCCGAGGTGCATGAAATGATCGTCTTCCACTTTGAGGTAATCAAGATGTCGTCGAGGTATACGAAACAAAAATCAAGATCTTTCAAAATTGAAAATATAAACCTTTGAAAGGTTTGTGCAGCATTGCGCAATCCAAATGTCTTTTGCACAAACTCATACGAACCGAAAGGTGTAGTAATAGCCGTTTTAGGAACGTCATCTTCGTTCAGGGGTATTTGATGATATGCACGCTCTAAATTGACTATTGAGAAAACAGAACATCCATCAAGTTGTTGGGCAAAATCCTGAGTGTGTGGTATCGGATATTTGTCCGGGACTGTTTGAGCATTAAGCGCCCGGTAATCCCCACAAGGTCTCCAACTTCCATCTTTCTTGCGAACCATGTGAAGCGGTGAAGCCCAAGGACTGTTTGATGGTCTACAAATGCCACGGTCAACCATTTTGCTGAACTCAGCCTTCGCGATCGCAAAGCGAGTAGGTGAGAGGCGTCGAGGTTCGAAAAAGAGTGGTCGTCCGCCGTAACGATGAAATGGCTGACTTAGTGCATTTTATGTGTATTTGTTTTGTTTGCTTGGAAAATGTTTCGGTGTTTAGTGAGTAGTGACTGAATTCGCGGGTTCTCGTGTGTGGCTGCCAAAACAAATAGTACTGTGGAAGGTCCTTTCAAAATTCGCCCTATGGCTGAACTGACGTTAGTGAGAGGATCGATCAAACGACGTTGTTTAAGATCCACGACCAAGCCGAAGTGTCGAAGGAAATCTGCTCCTAAGATTGATCGGTCAACGTCAGCGATAATAAAGTTCGACTCAAAATTACGTCGAAGTTTGAGTGAAACAGTAATATTATGTGAGCCATAAGTTGGGATTTTAGTGCAGTTTGCAGCGGTCAGAACCAAGTTTGGATTAATAAAGCGACGGTCGAAATTTCGTTTAGGGATAACCGAAATTTCCGCACCGGTATCAACTAAAAAACGGAGGCCGGATGTTGTATCCGGTATGATAAGGCGACTAGAGTCTGGACTCGTGTCAGATGTCGCCATTTCTAACACCCGAGTTAGTTTTTTGCTTTTGGGAATTTGCAAGACTTAGAACATTTAGTGGCCTTATTCACAAAACGTCTATGGTAAAAACAAAAACCATTAGACGATCGCGATCAGCTTTGTGAACGGTTACGTGATTTATTTCGTTTACCGCGCTGAACATTGAAAGACCTTCAAAGTTTCGAATCTGTCTTATAATCTGAGCTAATTCGCTGACCTTTGTGGCTAAAACAGCAATTTGTTTTTGCAACGATTTCATTTCCGATTGCTGCACATTCGACGACTGAAAAACCGAAGTACTGGCGATTTGTGAATGACAAGATGTGTCAGCAATCCCACTCAATTCATCGAGGGAGCCTAAGGATACCGTTAAGATGGCTTGTGTTTGAGACGGAAGTCGTTGAAGCCAAAAGTTTTTAACTATATTAACTGGAAAGTTGTTTCCTGCGAGGGAACGGATTCGACTTAAAAGCTGTGAGGGTTTTAAATCCCCTAGATCCAATCCGTTTATAAGTCGATTTTAATTTATGATCCTCGGATTCTCCGTATCTCTTCTCCATTTCATCTCTAAAAAAAGTGTAAGTGTTTTCTGCTGGAATGCTGCCGATGATGTCTATCGACTGCTCGCATTCCGATGCGCTTAACATACTGAGCGCATGACTGAATTTAGTAAGTTTAGTCGATATATTCGCTGCAGTAAATTGTGCATCCATGATGCGAAACTATGCTGCTGGGTTCGATGTCCAGAAAGGTAATTTCTGGATTGCAACCGCGGTTATTTGCATGTTGAAATTCGTAGACGCGTAAACTTCACCGGTTTGTACCGACGAATTTTCGATGTCATTAAAAGACATATTTTGTTAATCAATTAAAATAATCAAATCTACGAAAAATTTTCCACATGCCACACAGCGCGCGATACAATTAATTTCCTGAAAGAAACATTTGATAACCGATTAATTTCACGAAATGGACATGTTAACTGGCCATTATTGTAAGGGGAAGGGTCAGGGGGTGCAAATAAAAACACTTAAAAATGAATATCTCAACTATCTCTTAAGCTATGTAATTGAAACTTGAAACCGAACCGTGAAAATATATTAGGAATTATCAATGCACATAAATAATTACAATTGAAATATAATACAATATAATATAGGAGTAGTAAACAATTAATTAAATACCAAAAATCCTGCTGCTTGTAATGTTGTGTCCATAAAGGCTGAGACGATTATTTATACCTAATGATGAATAATTGACGCTTGAGTTGATGCTGTCGAATATGATGAAACTGGCGTTGTAATATTCTTAATTGCCAAGATACTGCTTATGATTGCTTGTTTCTTGTAAGATCTATAAAAATCAGCAACGTCTTCATGCGTTTTTCGTTTGAGGATCCGTAGAATTTATCAACGTCTTGAATCGTGCGCTGTTTGATCTTGATTGAATTGAAATCAATTCAAAATTTTGAAAATAAAAGGCGTCGGGCCTGTTGGAAAAAAGTTTGGAAACATGGTCTCTCAACCCACAATCATAGCTCTGAAACAGAATTCCTGGTACTTACACCTATGAAACTTTGCATAGAATAGCTGTATCCCATTTCTTTTTAATCTTTAAAGGGATATTTAATTATGGCAACTCTAAAAAAAATAGTGACAACAGTTTCGAATATGTCTGGTAATACTTGCGGAAAAAAGTGTGGAAACAAAACGGTTTTTGTTGTCAAAAAGTTAATTAGAACCGTTTACTTTGAAATTGAATGTCATTAGTAGTTATTTGTTGTGCGACTGAATTAAATTTAACTCCAATTAAAGTTTTTTTATGAAACATAATTAAAAATGCCGAAGTGTAAGTTGTAATCAATGGATTTGAAGGAGAAAATCGTTTCTATGTACAATAACGGAACAAAACAAATTCAAATTTCACAAAAACTTGATATACCAAGAGCAACAATTTCGAAAATTATTAAAAACTTTCATCAGCGAGGGACAGTCGAGTGTGCTCCAAAGTCAGGGAGGCCTACAAAAACAACAGCAACCACCGATCGCATAGTTCAAAGGATGTCTAAGCAAAAACCAGGACAAACGGCCTCTGAGATCAACGCCGAGTTAAAGAACAGAGGTATTTCAGATGTGACAGATCGGACAATTAGAAATAGATTGATGGAAAGTGACCTTTTTGGAAGATCTCCACTGAAGAAGCCACTCTTATCAAAAGCCAATATTACAAGAAGACTAAAATTTGCAAAAGAACACATTCTTTGGACTCCCAGCAAATGGAATACAGTTCTGTGGAGTGATGAATGTAAATTTCAACTATTTAGAAGCGATGGAAAACATTACGTTAGAAGACCACGGGGTGAAAGGTACAATGCAAGGTATCAATTACCAACAGTTAAACATGGCGGAGGATCGGTAATGGTTTGGGCATGTTTTTCACGTTCTGGAGTTGGCCCAATTTTTCGGATAGATGGGATAATGGATCGGTATCGGTATTTGGAAATATTGCAAAACAATATGCTTCCATATGCTGAAGAAGAAATGCCGTTACGTTGGATTTTCCAACAAGATAACGATCCGAAGCATTCTTCGCGTTTAGTTAAGGATTGGTTCCAACAGGAAAAAGTGAGTGTTATGGAATGGCCTTCACAATCCCCAGATCTGAATCCAATCGAACACCTATGGGAACATGTAAAGCGTAAAATTCGACACACAAAAATTTCTAATAGGAATGCACTGTACGATGAAATCATTAGAGAATGGCAAAATATCCCGGTTTCATTTTGCGAAAAGTTGGTGGACTCAATGGAGAGGAGATGCAAGGCTGTACTAAATGCAAAAGGGAGAAGTACTAAATACTAAGAAAAACATGTTATTTCCTTTAGATAAACTCGAATTATATGAAAAAGATGTGTTTCCATACTTTTTTCCACGAATAATACCAGATAAAATCGAAACTGTCGTCACCATTTTTTTTAGCGTTGTTATAAACAAATTTCGCTTTGAAGATTTATAAGAAATGCGGCACTACAATTCTATGCAAAGTTTCATAGGTGTGTGCACAAGGAATTTTGTTTCAGAGCTATGATTGTGGGTTGAGAGACCATGTTTCCAAAATTTTTTCCGGCACTGTATGTTGTTTTTAAGTTCTGCTATTGTTGTACTTATTTCATTTGTGCAGGTGGGATATAGAAACATGGTGTTGGCAGTTATGTACATGACAGCTGTATTTCGGACAATACTCTCCATCAGAATTTTTTACGCGCCAGCCACAAGCCCGAAATCATATTCAAACATTAATCCCACAAAATTATCTGTTTTATTTCAATTTAAAGTTCTCCGCCTCTAAAAAAACACCCTACTATCGACTAAGCATACGTACCCGGCATTGTCGGGAAAGATGTCATGGAAAAATCCTCTTTCCGATTCCGTTAGGACATTTCTGTTTGTGTAGCTTCTCTTACAAATTCTTAAAATCTTATTTGTTGTATATTTTAACTTTTTCAGCAACATTTGAATTTAGCAATTCCTGCAAATAAAAAGTTTGGTTAGGTTATAGAAGCACAGTTTATCAACCAACCAATTTATCGTCTAAACTTTGGCAGCCTACTTTTTCAGTAAATTAAATAGTTTTGCGATTATTTTCATCGAATTTTTACAAGCACTATTTTTTAATATTTCATCAAAATAATTACCCGGCAACGAACCAACAACAATCAACGATCACAATTGTGCTTGTCAAAATCATATGTTGTCCAATTGCAAAGTCTCCACATTGGAATAGTTTTTTTTTTTTGAAAATTATGTCCTGTAACTATTTCTTAAAATATCTACCTGGCGCGTGTAATCCCAATTTCAAATTTAATTAATTGCAATTAGGAATAATTGTCTCGCAGATTACAATTATTTCATTCATAAACCTGCTAAATCTAATGCACAATAAAAACTCTACTACTTTCCAGTCCGTTCCACTCGCCACAAATGTCAAAACTGGCTTGCTTCTCCGCCGCAATCTGACAAGTCCTATAAGTCACCAAAACTGGTCCGGGTTTTGTTTACCGGACACGTCGACAATAAAAGTATTAGTTTTTAATTATTTCGATGTTTCGAACCGGATCATTGCTGCAATCGCGTCGAAACTGAGATCGCGCCAAACTACGAATAATTAAGAAACTATTCGAATTTAGTTTTAGTGAAGAGCATCGCGAAAATGCGCGTGACAAACGTTCGACGTGGAAGAATCTTCCGGGTTTTTATTTGTGTTCTTATTGCGATTCCGGTCGTCTATTTGTTAGCCACTTGGTCCGATGGTCATAAGAAAGTCCGCGAGGCCTATCAATCACAATTCTCGGCACGGAAAACCAGAGAAGCACCTAAGCTGGTCGAAGGTATGAAGGTTTTTATCGTAGAAATTAAGGGCAGTGTGATTGGGGGCTACAGTAACTCTAATTGGGGCTAGCATATGGTAGGATTAGAGTTCCGTTTTTTTAGTGAAGCGTTAGATTAGATGCAAATACTCCAATTTCATTTGATTTATATTATTACCAAGCCTTTCATCAGTTAATTAATTTGCTAGTTCTCGGAAATAAAAATTTCTTATGGGGTTCTCAAAAACCTGACTTAATGAACACCTGCCGATGCCCAAGGCCAAGAATATTGTTAACGTTTCACCTTTTATATAATCTATTGGATTTGTACATGTGCGTCTCAGTTTCTAGAAATTGAATTGACTTGATATCGATGCCTCATTTGAACGCCGGCAGTAAAGTTAAATCACTAAGATAATAATATTTCATTTCATCAAATTAGCAGATGCGTCATTTTAAAAAAATTGTTTCATTGAAATAACTGCAGATAAATGTTCGGCAACAAGTTGGACGCAACTTTATTATTCTTCGGATAAGTTGCGGATGCGTGTGAAGTCACTATCAAGGTTAGGGTAGATAAGGAAAGCCAAATGAATGAAGGTTCTAGGGCACGGCTGTTGTCAATTAATTAACACTTAACTGCGATTATGGCCAATATCTCCAGTACATATTGTATAATCATTCGTTTTTTTTATGTAAAATTGGGATTGTATGGGAAATTTAAGTGTGCGATGAGAAGGGATGGGTGGATGTTAACAATTTTTTAATTGATTGCTTGAATCACGTTCAAAATTCGCTGTATAGAATATTACAATGCCTTGCCAAATTATTAGACCCATTACCAAATTAGTTTTTTTTTTCGTTTTAAGTTATGATAACTTGAAGTGTTTGCAGTAATTGATTATTAATTAATCACTTTCCCTGTCCCTTAGGAAATGAAATACAATACAAAACTTATTTAATAAGTATTTATTAAACTAAAAAAACAAACATGAGTATACGTAATATTTTATATTATTTATGCCTGCCCTTAACCTCCAGTAATGCGTCTATACGACGAGGCATACTGTTAATACAATTTTCAATGGTGGTTTTAATGTTTAGGTTATGGTTCCGAATCTTTGTAAGCACCTCTAATAATTCTTTTCTCGTAGTAGGTATGGTATTACTTACTTTAATTTTTATAAGCTCCCAAATATTTTCGATAGGGTTCATGTCCGGCGAATTTCCCGGCCAATCAAGGACCGTAACATTATTTTCAGCCAAAAACTGTGTTATAACCTTGGCTTTATGGCACGGCGCTCCATCGTGCATAAAAATAGGGTTTTCATCTTCCTGCTGCTCGGAGGACCAATTGCTCTTTGATAGGCTGATAAGCAATCAAGATGGAGATTCTTCCTTAAAATTCTGTCACAATCAAACAGATGTTATCAACAAAATCATAGAGATGACGGAAATATTAAACGAAAAGGTATGCAATCTTGAACAGAAAATCAGTCACAACGAACAGAATAATGGAAAGCTATCATATGCAACGGTTGCTAAAACAACACCAGTACCTATAGACAAACGAACAAAATATTATAATGGTGGAATAGTTGTCAAACCGAAGACACAGCAAAACTCAGATTGCACCATGACGCTGATTCGTAAAGAAATAAGACCATCGAGTTTGAAGACTCCAATTGTCTTCAGAAAGTCACTATCCAATGGAGCAATCCTAATAAAAACGGACAATAAAGTGAATAATGAAATACCTATTAAAGAAATGGAAGCCAAACTTGGTCACTCCTGTATTATTGAGCAGACAAGGCAAGGTTCCCCACGCCTAATAATCCACGGGCTCGAAAGGGAGTATTCCTCGGAGGAGTTATTATCTCAGATCAAGTCCCTTAATCAAGATGTAAAACCTGATTCAGAGATAAAAGTAGTTCACACTAAAACTAATACAAAAACAAACAAAAATATCACGTTTGTGGAAGTAAACGGCTGTTTATATAACCGTATGGTTAAAATATATGTGGGATCGGGTTATGAATACTCGAATTTTATTAAATTAAATTAAATTAAAAGACACGATACAACGGAACACTTAAATCAAAACGCTATTTTTTCCTCGATGTTCGTTTTTTTTTAGTTAATTTTCTCGAACTCCTTTTTTTCACGGCCGACTCCGCTTATCGTTTCTCTCAGCCTGTTACGCTTGAAATTTTTAGTCTGCTAAGTAATTCTATTTTCCAAATATTCCTACAATCGGCCATTCTGACATTGTATCGACCCGATACGATAACTACTCTTCATTCTCAATAATTTCATCGTCAATCTTTTTATTTGCACTAACTTCGTCACCAGTCCCGAACATTTCACTTTCACTGTCCTCTAATTCTGTATCAGCTGTCTGCGTCCATGGCTTCATATGGTCTGCGGATACTACGACGTAGCGATCATTTGAATTAACAGTTATTATTTCATATGGTCCGAAAAATTTGGGATGAAGTTTTATTCCTGTGCCGAATTGGGTTCTCTGGATTGCTGCCCAATCTCCTATTTCATATTTTTTAGCCTGTTTTCTATATCGATTATAGTTTTTCTTATTTTCTTCTTGTATTTTCTGTATGCAGCGAATAGCGTATTCTCTTGCATCGATGCGATCTGCATAATACGTATTCACAAACTCTTCTTCTAATGTTTGTTTTAATTGTAGATCCTCTTTTAATCGCATCTTTTCGCCAATCATGATTTCAAACGGTGTGCGACAAATGCTTCGATGATGTGTAGAGTTGAGAAATTGTTGTAGGTTATCTACGTATTTCCACCATTCACCAGGTGCATCTATTGTCAACTTCGCCAAGGTAGGAATAATCACACGATTTATACGCTCGATCTGACCATTCGCCCTCGGCACACCAGTCGTAATCAACACGTGCTCTATATTCTCTTCCTTGCAATAATTTTCAAACACGCTTGATGTGAACGCGGTACCTCTATCGGAAATAATTCTTCTCGGATTACCAAATGTTGTTGCTTGGATCTTCAACTTGGCGACTACCTCTGCTGTTGTGGTCGACTTGGTTGGGTACAACCATACGAACTTTGTGAATGCATCTACTATCGCGAAAATATGTTGATATGCCTTCTTCGTCGATGCTAACGGTCCCAAGTGATCGATATGATATGTGTCCAGTGGAATTGCTTTTTTCTCAATTGGGTTGAGCCACCCATCCGCCTTGCCCTGCTTTTTATTCACAAGTGCGCATTTCACCCAATTATTTATTACTTTATTTATTTTTTCACGCATATTCGGAAACCAAAAGTCTTGCTGTAGCTGGTATTCGACCTTAGCCCACCCAAAATGACCTCTTTCGTGTGCTTGCTTTATGACGTCATACTGCATGGACTTTGGAACTATCATTAACTCTGTTCCATTTACTTCTTTGAATAACACGCCTCTTTTTAACATCATCGAATCACTTTTTCGGTCCGTCTTTACTGATTCCATTACTTTTTTTAGTTCGCCATCTTCCTCTTGTGCTTTCTTTATTCTTAACGTCAATTCGCCTCGGCCTTCCTGCACCATCATGACTTGTATGGGGTTTCTGCTCAATGCATCCACATGTTTCATTGACGTTTCCGGCCTATGCTCAATGGTATAATCGAATTCGCCTATCAATAAAATCCAATGGGCTACACGTAGACAAAGTTCTTTTTTCTTCATCGTATATACAAAAGCATTACAATCTGTGACTATCTTGAATGGTATATTCAGCAGGTAAACTCTGAATTTCTTTAGCGCTTTTACTACGGCTAAAACTTCTAATTCGTAGCTAGTGTACTTCTCTTCCGCGGGCGTTGTCTTCCAACTTGCGTAATATACAGGATGAAGTTTTCCATCCTCTGCATCTTTTTGTAATAAAACAGCACCAAGCCCAGTTTGAATCGCGCCAGTGTGTAATTCAGTTATCGCGCCTACACGATACAATCTTAGTACCGGTTCACTCACTAATATTTTTTTAATTTTTTCAAATGCCATTTTTTGCGATTCGCCAAATTCAAATTTTACATTGTTTTTTAATAACTGCGACAGCGGCCTTGCGTGAACTGCGAACTGCGGTATAAATTTTCGAAAGTAGCTAGCTAAACCTAGAGTCACTGTATAACTGAGCTACTCGGTCCAGGAGTCTGGCAGATGCGTATGAGAGTTGAAACCGTTAAGTTTGAATTTTTTGGTGTATATACATATTCGGTTAGATATTTATCAAAATGCAATTGGAATTCGATTATGTGCCCTGGAAAATTAATATCATTGTGCCATTCCATTAGAAACAGCCAAAAATTCAATTTTGTTTTGCAATTTTCTGCACCCACACATCTTTACCAAACAGGTTTTTAGTCTAGTTTACGATTCTGTTTGTTGACACATGGCGGAAAAACATCCCAACAGGGATTTTTGCAATCCATTCCCTTTTATTGAAAATTATTCAAATTGAGAAACCATTCGAATCGACCTAAGAAATTTGTAATGCATTCTGAAGTAATGTGAACGCATTACATAAAGTAGCAGTTTATTTAGGGAATTTGATATGCATTGAAAGGTAATGTGAGGAGATTGCATAAAATAAATGATCATCTTCAAAAAGTGCCGCGCACAAAACGAAAGATTAATAATAGAAAACATTATTATTATCATAACCCGTTTGCTTTCTAATATTCCCGTAAAATTTTACAAGTTGTTCATGGCGAGAAAAAAAATCTTAAGTCGCATTTTTCCAGCAACAAAATTAGTTAAATTATAGCAACAGAATTTAAAATACTGAATTCATATCAAAAGCAGGATCCAATTTCATCTCATTTTTCAATATTAATTCAAAATGAATCGCTCCCTCAATATTAGAATACCTTCTCAAAGATTAATTTGCTTTCTATTCTTTTGTAACCATTCCATCGTAGATTCTTTTGCGACCATTATATTGTCGATTTTTTTCAAATCATTACATTATTCATTCGTTTCCCTAGATTCCAATGTCGATTCTTTGTAATGCAGAAAGTAGAAAAAACGAATGCTTGCATATGACATTGCAATGTTAAAATAATCTATGTTTTACGACAGGAAGTAGCTGTAATAGCTTCATGGTAAGAATCACCGGCGTGGTAATGATTCCACTCCCTACTGGGATATGTCAGAATGACTACACAGTCTACACTTATTTTCACCAACACTTTGATCTTTCGAACGTTCGATTCTTAGTACCAAATTTTTTAGCACGTTCGATTTTTGTACTAAAATAGCTATCTGCCAGGCTCCTGGACCGAGGAGCTCAGTTATACAGTGACTCTAGCTAAACCCAAAAAGCTTTGTACGTGTTTAGCTGATTTTAATTCAGGAAAATTTCGCACGGCGTCTACACTTTTTCTTGCTGGTTTAATTAATCCTTTTTCCACGACGTGTCCTAAATATTCGACTTTGTTTACCATAACCGCGCATTTTTTCCAATTGATTATTAAACCTTATTCACTCGCGGTGTTTAATACTTGTTCTAATTTTTCTAGCGATTCATATTCATCTTGTGCCGGTATTATCAAGTCATCTAAATAAGTCAATACAACACCACTAGCTATCATTGATCTAAATATCGCGCGAACATGCCGCTGGAAAACTACAGGCGCGTTGCAGAGACCAAATGGCACTCTTAAAAATTCAAAATGTCCGCCAGGGACCACAAACGCGGTGAATTTAATGCTCGACTCTTCAATAGGGACGTGAAAGAATCCGTCCTTCAGATCTAAAGTAGTAAATACCTTCGCGTCTTGCAAACGATCTAATTGATCTTCGATTAATGGGAGTGGGTTTCTGTCTCTCATAGTTTTTTTGTTCAGTTGCCGATACACATAATCTAGTCTTTCCGTCTTTTTTTGGCACTAGTACGATCGGACTTGCATATTCGGATACGCTTGGGCGTACGATACCTTTTATTATCCATTCGTCAATCATTTCATTAACCAGTTTTCTCTGCTCTGCTGCCATTTGTTTAGCATTTTTAAAACATTTATTGGCCATATGTCCATGTTCGCCACACTTAAAACACTTTGGTCCTTTCGACTTATCTGGACACTCTGCACTTAAATGAGATATTCCACCACAATTATAACATCGTTTCTTCCTCTCGCTGTTGGAATTATTACTCGTCTTTTTCGTCGTGTCACTTCTCACTGTTTTGGCAGTCACTCTATTTTTATTTGAATTCTTCTGCTCTTCATATATCTCCAATCTACTGCGCAGTTCTTTTATTGTTCGTGCACCATAGAGAATCGTTTTATGTGCCTCGTCGTCAATGATCCCGTCGACAATATTTTGGATCACTGCCTCTGGTTCGATGTCAATATGACTGGCTATCGATACCACTCTGCATACATATGCTTGATATGACTCGTCACTACGTTTTCGCACACTATTCAATTCCGCATGGATTTTTTTTGCTGTTTGTAGTTTTGGTAAATTATTTTACCAATGCTGTTTTCAAATCTAGCCATATCCTCGCAGCGCACTCAAAATCAGCAAACAGTCTTGCAGATCCCCGCAGCAATTTCCTTAGATATATGACTTTCTGTGCATTCGTCCACGCACACATCTCTGCCGTCTGCTCGAATTTCGACATCCAATGGAGTACATTCTCTCTTTTATCGCCATTAAAAATCTCGAGCGCGTCTTCTACATCTCTAAACGTCAAGTTTGACGTCACAGGCCATCTGCCTTCGGTTGCGTCTTCATATTCACGTCGCTGGTGGCTGAAAGCTTCGCGTCTTGTTTCAACCATGTCAACATGATCATCGCCTGAGCTTTCAGGTAACTGGTCATCGCCTTCCAGTGCTGCTTTGATTCGTCCAATTAATACGTCTTTTGTCCCTGTTATCTTGAGGCCTAACTTCGCGAGATAAACCTTCAATTTTTTCACAGACTAAGCACTATAATCTATTTCTTCTACTTCACTGTCGTCATCATTATGTTGCTCTGACGTCTCAGAGTTTGTTGGCGTATTCTCGTTCATCGCACGGTTTATTCTTGCAATTAATACCGCCTTTGAACCACATATGGGCAATCCCATTCCACTCGCTATTCGTCTCAATTCGCCAAGTTTTAAGCTGCCTGTGTTTATTTCTGTATTTAATTCCTGATTGTTCGATGCCATTTTGAATGTTAGATTTTCCACACGATAACACTTATCGATACTATTAAATCAACACTCCGTCGTCTGGACCGTCGTCACTATTGGAATCGATACTCGTCTTCGATTGAAATTCGCGTTATCGTCGTTCTAATCGTGCTTTATTACGATTTAATTTATGTCGAATTCCGATTGATGTTAGTATCCGATTCCGGTTGAGCCCCCTAATTGTGGGATCGGGTTATGAATACTCGAATTTTATTAAATTAAATTAAATTAAAAGACACGATACAACGAAACACTTAAATCAAAACGCTATTTTTTCCTCGATGTTCGTTTTTTTTTTAGTTAATTTTCTCGAACTCCTTTTTTTCACGGCCGACTCTGCTTATCGTTTCTCTCAGCCTGTTACGCTTGAAATTTTTAGTCTGCTAAGTAATTCTATTTTCCAAATACTCCTACATATATAAACATTGATTTTAGTAGTCACTACTGCAAAGAAGACTTCAACTTACTGAGGTGTTTCAGATGTTAAAGTTATGGTCACTCTTCGAAAACGTGTAAGCAATCACACGATACATATGCGAAATGTGCAGGATCACATAGAACAACTGAATGTACCCAGGACACTGTCAAATGCTGTAGTTGTTTTTCCAGAAGGTCTCCACAGAGCCGACAGTGCAAAATGTCCGGAATATCAAAAAGCTCTAAAGGTTGTGCAAAATAAAACTGATTACTTCTGTATAAAATTGTAAACATGGATAAATGCATGAAAATCATATATGCTAATCTACGAAGCATCACAAATAAAATGTCTGAATTAGAGGCGCATCTTTTGCAAAACAAAGATATCCAGGTTTTAATATTCGCTGAAACATGGTTATACAACTCAGAACAGCAATACTTTAATCTAAAGGGTTTCAATGCTGTACACAACTGCCGGGATTCTGGTCAAGGAGCACTGCTATCTATATTAGGGAAGATATCAAATTTCGAACTATCCTGATTGATGCTACTTACCATACAATAATAGTTGAGTTAATTAATGAAAACTCACCATTAATGCTAGCGACTTTCTATGATCCACCTTCTGCCTTAAAGGATCAATTTGTCGAATACCTTGATGCAATCTACTCAAAATATCCAAAGATACTCTCAGTGGCGGACATTAATATTGATATACTAAAAGAGAATCAGACAACACAAAACTATCAAGACATGCTGAAGATCAACAACATTGAGATTCTTAATCGGGTCTCTCCAACAAGATGCACGGTACAATCTGGCTCATTACTAGACCATGTATCTACAAACATTCAAAAAATTATTGATAATCATAGCATCCAGTACGATGACTGGCCAAAACTTGACCATAAAGTGCTGACACTAACAATCAAGCATACTAAAATTGAAAGGGTTAAAATGGAAAAAAACGCATCAAATTACTTGACATTGATGCTTTTAAAACTGAAGCAAATTTGAATATCAACAAAATAAAAGATTTATCAACAGAAGCGAAAATCAACTCTATTACAATAGCAAAGGAAAAACCAACCAGACTTAAAACGAGGCGAACGCGCAATTCTAATTGGATAACGGATGAGGTGTTATCCCAAATAGATAAGAAACGTAGATCATATAAGAGAATGGTGAAAGACCCTTTAAATCTAAACCTAAGAGCAGAATACACACGAATCAAAAATGAGACGACCAAAATTATACGGAAGTCCAAAGAGAAGTTTCATAATTTTCGCTTTGCGTCGACAGCCGGTAATCCAAGGAAACTATGGACCCTTATCAAAGAGACTCTCGGTCAAAACGACAGCTCCCATTACCAACTGGGAATCAATGAATTGGACATGAATCCAGGAATAACGACTGACCATTCCGCAATTGGAAATCGGCTCAACGATCACTTCGTCTCGATAGCAGATACCCTGGCGAGAGACTTAAAAAATTCTAATGGAGAGTATCATCCGAAATACGGCTGTCCTATAACAGCCAATACCATGTTTCTATATCCTACCTGTACAAAAGAAATTAGTACAATAATAGCAGAGCTTAAGAACAACATAGCCCCAGGTATTGACGGAATAACAACAAATGACTTAAAAGCTTTGGCATCGTTTATATCGTCACCACTTTCTAAAGCGATTAACGTTCATATGGTTGATGGCACATTTCCATCCTGCTTAAAGACTTCTTTAATTACCCCAGTGCTCAAAAGTGGTTCTAATACAGACCCCAACAATTATAGGCCGATCGCTCTGACAAGCTCTATCAGCAAAATCTTCGAAAAAATGATCAACAACAGAATCACAAAATTTATAAGCGAAAATGGTGGATTCGATCGGAATCAGTATGGATTTCAAGAAAAGAGCAACACTACATCAGCACTGATCGATGCGATGCAATTCATAAATAATGGTCTTGACAAAAGCTTCTATGTTACGTCAGTCTTTGTGGATCTTAAGAAGGCATTTGACACGGTAGACCATAAAATATTGCTTCAAGGTCTAAATGAACTAGGTATAAGAAAAAAAGCTAATGATTTAATAAAAAATTATCTCCTAGGACGTACTTATATAACAAAAAATGTGGGCAAATTCAGTGATCCTAAAACCATTAACATTGGAATTCCGCAGGGTTCAATTCTTGGCCCTATTCTTTATCTACTTTACATCCATAACATACAGTACATAGGTCTAAGAGCGAAATATATAGTATATGCGGATGACACAGTATTGCTCTACGAAGCAAAAAATCAGCCAGAATTGGAACTTCTTATCAACACTGACCTCAAGTTATTTAAGAAATGGCTGTTGGGCAATAGGTTAACCCTAAATACATCGAAGACTAACTTCATGATATTTAAACAATCAAACAAAGATGATATTAATCTAAAACTCAACATACCTAGATGGAATTGAATTATCTAGATCAAAACAAACCAAGTATTTAGGATTAACGATCGATGAGAAATTAGCATGGACTCCGCACATTAATAACGTACGCAAGAAAATAGCACCCATCACTGGAATCCTTCGGCGTAATAATTTTCTACCAACACCAATAAAAGAAATTCTATATAACTCGTTTATTCTATGGAATTGTAATATGGACCCAAACATCTATGTATAACATGAAAAGAATATCGAGGATTATGAATAAAAGCATCAAGGCCGTATATAATTTACCACATCTGACATCATCAGCAGATCTATACGTAACCTACAACAAGCTAAACCTGCAGCAAACATTAAACCTAGAGAGGTAGAAATTAATGTACAATTTAATAAACCAAGGACTAAAATCTTTAATAGTCATTACGTACAACGCAGACTTTCACAATTACAATACACGGAATGCAACTTCGATAAGAAATCGAAATTGCAGGATGAATCGTTTGTGGAAGGATCCCATCTACGAAGTAATTCGATACTACAACTCCTTGCCAATTTATATTAGACAGGCGAAGAACATCAAGTGTCTCAAGATTGCAGTAAAGAAGTTTATACAGCAATCGTAATTATATTAAACTTTATCTGTATTATTCACTATTTTCTTATATACGATCGCTTGATATTACGAAAATTTCCCTAATACCAGCTAGTAGCTGCCTGGGAAACTATCCATAGAATGTGGACAAATCCATTAAATTTATTTAATGTGATGGTTAATTGCAATGAACAGATGAACACCCGTAATTCGGATTCGGGTGAACTGCATCGTTCATAGTAATGTAACCAACCCAACCTTTTTCTTTTTTTTCATATTTTATTTTTCTTATCTATTTATTTTATTCCTATAACTTATCTTAAAAAAATTTTGTTTTTGTTTTGCTCTTATTTTTTTTTTCTTATTTCGATTGTATATTCTTTTTATCTTTAGTTTTTTTTTTTTTAAATTATATTGTTTTAAGTAAGGTTTAGTTTATTTAAGATGGATTAAATTTAAATCATACATTTATATCTAAAATTGTTATTGAATTTATTAAATAAAATATTATTAATATTAAACCAGTTTCTCATCTGCGGTAGCAGTTTCTCGCTCATCACTCGTTGGTACTGATCGGCTTCAAGGGTGCCTTCTACAATACATATACAGAGATCCCGACCCCTTGGCGCTGATCACAGACCACACCATAACTGACGGAGGATGTTTAATTCTGGGTATAATGCACTCCGAAAGAAACTTTTCTCTCGGCCATCGTCTCACAAATTTCGTTTTTTCAGCCATAACCCGAAAAATGGATTCATTCGAAAAACATACCTGAAAAACAGAAGGAAGAACACAAATATTTAAAATTTCCCGGTGAAAGTTTAGCAAAATAAAACCACTGAACTATAATTTACCAGTTGCCAGTCATCAATGGTGAAATGCTTGTACTTTCTAGCCCATTCAAAACGTTCTTTTTTTTATCATGGCGAGTGTCTGTCTTGGTTTCTTCGCAGGTCTTCTGGCTATGAGGTGTTCTTCAGCCCATCTACGCTGAATAGTTCGCTGCGAAACCTTGATGCCTGCTTCTTAGATATTTTTAATGATGACTTTAGCCGGTCTTTTTCTGTTATGCGTGCAGTAATCACGTATTTTTCGGTCAGTTCGCACAATCGTTATTTGGCGTCGACCGCATGCGCCCTTCCGTTTTGACGTCAAATCATCACCTGCATCCATTCTTTTCTTAATATTCTTTACAGAACTTCTTGATCTGCCGAACATTTCTGCAATCCCCGCCCTTAATAATCCGGAAATTTCCCCACCCTCATCTCGCTTTCCCATCGCTATAAAACACAATATGCCCAAAATCTTACCTATTATCCAATTTCCCAAAAAAAAAATGTATTATTACTACCTTAATTCACAAATATTGCGCCCTTAGTTGTAACAAGTGATTATTTAAAAAAACTGACCGAGTATGTTAGTCGAAATCATACTTTTGTATGGAAAGGGCAAGAGGGGTTTCAAAACTTATGATGCAACTTGGTTTTAAATATTTTTAAAAGTCTCTGTACAAAATTTCAAGTTGATAGCTTTCAATGGGTTGGTGATAACTGATTTCTTAAAAATGGTCGAAGTTTTGAAGGTATTCGACCAGTAAAAATTTTATACTTTTAGGCATTTTATTTAAATAAATTTCGCAAATTTTTAAGTTTATAGCTTAAAATTTTAATCAAAATTTCTAAGTTAGAAACTTGTGCAGGTAAGGGCTCCCTTTTGGTGGATAACATTTCTGGTTCAAATTCTTATTTTTTTTATATCAAATGGATGTATGTATGTGCAAAATTTGAACTTTGTATCTTCTAACAGAACCCTACTCAAAGTTTTCCATATTTTTGCTCAACACCTCACTCCCTTTACTCGCCCCAACTTAAAATTTTTATCAAAATTATATGCATTGAGTTTTGAGATATAAGGGTTTGAAATTTTGAAAGTGCATTATTTTGAAGTCTCCCCATTTCCCTCTCTACTAATAATGTTGAAATGTTATATTTTTCTCAGATTTCGCCAGTATAGCATAATATATATTCCAAGTTGATTAAGATATAGTCGAGATATTAATTTTTAAGCGTTTTTCATTGTACCCCCCTGATCCTCCCCTTACAATTGTTTGCATTCTTCGAAGTTAATAATAGTGAATCTATCAATCAATTTTCTGTTAAGAACCCCTATAGGGGCATATACCAGAAACAGTACTCTTCCACAAGGCGCGATCCTGAGCATCGGCCTTTAATTGTCGCCAGGACTTGTTTCTTTCTCTAGCTTCCTGCTCAAATGCTCGCTTCCATGTGCTATATGGTCGACCAACCCGACATCTTCCTTGATGATTATAAGCCAGAGCTTGTTTGGCGATGTTTCGTTCTGGTTTCCTCAAAATGTAATCGATCCACTGCCACTTCCGCTTTTGAATCTCAATGCCTCTTTAGCTCGTCTAGTTGTGCTCCAAAGTTCGTCGTTCAAGATTGATTCTGACCGGAAAATCCCTAAAATGCGTCAGAAGCATTGATTCAAGAAAGTCTGCGTTTTCTTGGTAAGTCGAACGATTAGCAGCAAAAGGTCTAATGAATCATTGACGCAACTACATATACTCGAATCTTCATCACATAATTCATCGGAATATTCCCTATCGTGTCATTTCTAATCGTGACTACCCTGAATGGTTTAACCATTCGATTATTTGCACTCTTCGTAAAAAAACGTGCTTGCATAAAAAGTATAAGCGTTCGTCTCGTCTATCTGATTACCATAACTATTCCCTTCATCGTAAGCGGGTCAAATCGGAGATCAAGAAGGCTTTCTCTGTATATATTTCTCAGCTAGAGGCAGCACTGTCGCGCAATGAGACTAAACCGCTTAGGTCGCATGTTAGAAAGCGTAGAAATAAACAATTTTTTCCTTCACAACTTAAGTTTGGTGATACTGCCACTATCTCTCCACAAGAAATGTGTGAACTTATTGCCAAATACTTTTCCTCTGTGTTTAGCCACTCGAGTAATGATCTGTCTTATGTCTTCTTTATCACACCCCAGGAGTTGATCACTGAGATATCCATTAGTGAGAGGGACATTATATCAATCATCAATTCTCTAGATTCAAAAATCGGTGGCGGACCGGATCGGACTCCGAATCTTTTTGTGAAAACTCTCTCCTCGCAGCTCTCGGTGCCACTATCTATCTTGTTCAATAAGTCACTTGAAGAAGGCTCGTTTCCTGCTTGCTGGAAGTTAGCTAACGTAGTACCCGTTTTAAAGAAAGGGAATACCGAAAATGTTTTGAACTATCGCCCGATTTCCACCCTGAACTACTTTGGCAAGGTTTTCGAAAGATTAGTTCATAATGTAGTCTGGGAAAAAAATTTATCACTTGATATCACCAGCCCAACATGGATTCGTAAAAGGTATATCTACTTCTACCAATTTATGTGAATTCATTAATTTTGTTGCTCAATCCTTAGATCGTCATAATACTGTCCAAGTCATAAATACCGATTTCTTGAAACCTTTCGGCACTATTAATTGTGAAATTCTTATCTCAAAACTTGAAAGGTACGGTGTCTCTGGCTTTCTCCTGAACTGGTTCAATTCGTACTTTACGGATCGTCGTCTCCGAATTGCGTTTAACGGATACTCCTTTACTGAGTTTCTTGCTAACTCTGGTGTCCCGCAGGGATCGATCCTTGGTCCTCTATTATTTACTATCTTCATAAATGATTTGTCCCAATTTGTATCTTCTAAATGTCTCTTTGCTGATGACGTGAAATTGTTCCGGGAAATTTCCTCCGTCTCTGATGGCATGATCCTCCAGGCTGATTTGTCTACTGTCTCTCATTGGTGTTTAAACAGCGATATCTTTTTGAACATAAAGAAGTGTTTTACTATAGAGCACTCGTATAAGGCTACCTCCTCTGTTCTCTCTTACTCTATTAATGGATCCATCCTTACGGCAGTAACCACAATAAAGGATCTAGGAGTAGTTTTTGACCGCAAACTTAAATTCGTCAACCATTTCTCCGAGATTACTAATAAGGCATACAGACTTGCTGGTTTCGTCCTCCGTACGACAGTTTAGTTTAATCGTCAACGAACAGCTGCTCTCCTATTTTCCACTCTCGTCCGTAGTATTTTAGAATACAAATCGAATCACTAACATTTTAGTTATCGCCAAATCAACAAGTAAATCGGAAAGAAAACGCTACCTATGGACAAAAACGATGATTTATAAGTGACATAGTTTATTCCGGCAAAGTAGAGAGTCAATTGAAGATGATATACTCTCGGGCCGCCCGTTTGTGGCCACTTCCCCAAAAATCGTCGAAAAAGTGGAGAAACTTGTTGCTCGTTTAAAGAAGAAACAAATCACAAAAATGGTTGGAGTATCAGATACAACCATTTTGAATATCCTCCACGATCATCTCGGCATGTCTAAAGTCGGCGCAAGATGGGTACCGAGAATGCTTTCAGCGGTTCGGAGAAAAGCAGCGCGTCGAATGTTCACGCGAATTTTTGGATCTCTGTAGCGAGAACAGGGATGAAATTTTGACCCGGATTGTTACGAGAGACGAAACTTGGGATCATCATTATGAGCCTGAATCAAAGCAGGAGTTAATGCAGTGGCTCCGTAAAGGCGCTTCACCTTCCAAGAAGTTCAAGGTCTCATAATCAGCCGGAAAAATCTTGGCCACTATTTTTTGGCAGTCATGATCGACTATAAAGAAAAAGGACAAAATATCAATACTATGCTTTTGCACGACAACACACCAGTTCACAAGAGCCACGTTGCAATGGCTGCCCTACTGAACCACCCCCTTATAGTCCAGATCAGGACTCTTCAGCTTGCGTTGCAATGGCTGCCCTACTGAAATACAGCAATGGAATATTGAACCACCCCCTTATAGTCCAGATCAGGGCTCTTCCGCTTACTATTTGTTCCCAAAACTGAAAAAAGAGCTTTGGAGAAGAAAATTAGCATTAGTAGCATTCTCAATTCGTTTATTCTTATAAAGTTATAATTCACACGATGTTCTGAACTCGCTAACGACAACTGAACGAATCGACTCCTATTTTCGTGATTATACAGGGTGGGCCAAATACAAGTTTCTTTTTAAAAATGCAATAAAATGAACAAAATTAAATTTTTTTCCATATATTATGGCTTCATTAGTAAGAGCAAACATTCCCATTGATGATAGAACACAATTTTGTTCAAGTGGCTGCCTCGGCAGTTTGGGCCTTAGAGGAGCTTGAATAGGACAATGATTTTGGGCGAAAAATTATCTTTTCTGGCGAGGCTCATTTTCATCTCGGAGGCTACGTTAACAAACAAAATTGCCGCATCTGGGGCTCGGAAAACCCGCACGTCGAGAAGCCAATGCATCCACAGAGAGTGACAGTTTGGTGCGGATTGTGGAGTGGTGGCATCATTGGCCCATTTTTCTTCGAAAATGAGGCTGGGAACAATGTTTCGGTCGACGGTGAACGTTACAGAGCCATGTTATCCGACTTTTTTTTTACTGAAATTGAAGACATGGATTTGGACGACTTCTGGTTCATGCAGGATGGCGCGCCATGCCACACAGCCCATGCCACCAAATTCCCAAATCGTGTTATCAGCCGTCTTGGCGATGTCAATTGGACGCCTCGGAGCTGCGATTTGACCCCTTTGGACTTTTTTTTCTGGGAAATCGTGAAGGATCGATGTTATGCCAACAAACCAGAAACGATTCAAGCACTTAAGGCCAATATCATCCAGGCAATCCGTGAGCTACAGCCCGAAACCATCGACATGGTCTTGGAAAATTGGAGTGACAGAATGCGCTACTGCGAAGCCAGCCGAGGCAGCCACTTGAACGAAGTTATATTCCATCATTAATGGCAATGTTTGCTCTTACTAATGAATCCATAATACATGGAAAAAATTTAATTTTGTTTTATTATATTGCATTTAAAAAAAAAAAATTTGTATTTTGCCCACCCTGTAATTGCTCACGAAAATACGAGTCGAGACAGGGGGTTGTGCGAAGGTCTAACAACCCTTCTACAATAAATAATGAAAAAATGTTAAGAAACCTGAAGGTTAGGAGGCCAAGGCCCGATTAGGGCTGTAGTGCCATTATAGAAGAAGATCTTTAGATGAGTTTTGGGTGCTCCAGCCCAGATATGCGAATTGTACTCGAGTCAGGGTCTGATGTATGACTTGTAGATGGTTGCAAGTTCGGATGGTGTAAAATATTTCTTGCACCTTCGGAGAACGCCCAAGCACTTGGAGGCGTCTAAAGCTAGATTGTGCATGTGCTGGCTCCAGTCAAGTTTTTAATTAATGTGCATACCCAGCAGGTAGAAATTCTCCGAGTGATCAAGTGTTCTGTTTTAGTGGCATTAAACTCTAATCGATTCGCTCTGCACCATTGCAGGATTATGTTGAGGTTAGCATTTAATGAATTAAATAACTCCTGGCGCCTCAGCAATTGAGTCGAAGCTGTAAGTGTTTTCAAGTGTACTGCCATCTGCGAAGCTGTGAATTGGGTTGAGAGTCGACGACAGAAGGCCGTTAATAAAGATGAGGAATCAAGTAGGTGATAAAACGGACCCTTGAGGAACGCCGGAATTGATAGGAAAGGGAGACGAAAAGACGCCGTCTAAAACAACTTGTATGGCGCGCTTCGATAGAAAATTCTCAATCCATAACAAAAAAGAAGCATCAAAGCTAAATGATTTGTGCTTAGAAAGAATGCCAAACTCTATCAAATGGTTTTGCAATGTGTAATGAAAGTACTTGGCCTTCGCCAAATTTATGTATGCAACTGTTCCAGCGTTCGGTTAGGTAAACCAATAGAGCACCTGTGGATCTTCCCGACCGGAAACCATATTGGCGATTAAAATCCAATTTTAGGTTAAGTTGATGATTTCCATGTAAAATTTGGAATTTGAAGATTTTTTACGTAAGCTGCGTCACATTACGAATCACATCATGCAAGCTCATATATTTCAACTGACCGCGACCGCTGCTTTGGAATTCGTTATAATCTAATAAAATTGTTTGCGGAGGATCAAAAGTAGTTCTTTCGAAATTCCAGTTCCATTGGAAAATTGGCAACAGTTTATTTTGCTCTAACAAGATGTTCGTTGTAACCGAGGGTTTACTGTTGATATTATATCGATGCATGCAAGCAACCAATTTGTGTTTCGCATCTTTTACGAGAGCCCTAATATGATTTTTTCGAAATTTTCGCATTTTACACGTTTCGTTGCCAAAAAGTTTCTCTATGCCCTTGATAAGTGTTGACTGTTTCTTTGTTAATTGTTTTGAATCTATAATTGGTGTAATTTTAATAGTATGCTTTATTTTTAACTATCCATCAAGCCAAAATATTGATGTGTGGGGTCGCTGTATTTCAAGCAAAAATGAAATTACAAGTTCTCTTTATTTTAACCGAAAGACTTTATTTAATTCAACACGGGCTTTTAACGTTAATTATAGCAACATTGATTTTAATCTTAATATTGCTCAAATAAAATCAGCTTTGTTAAAAAAACGATATGACGTTTCACTGTAATCTTTGTAATATAGTATAATTTGTAAGTAATCATATGTTGATGAAGTCTTAAATAAATAAATAAATCGTTTTAGCTTTTCAGTTAAAACTTTCTCGCTCACAACTTATCGCTTGGCAATCTTGGCTCTTTCGCTTTCTAAATATCGACTGACCCGTCAATCGCTTAAACCGGACTTTCATCAAAAACGCTCGCCTTTTTATATCGCTCTCATCGGCCGAATTATTTCGTTCTCGTCCGATTTATTCCCTTGTCGTACGATCGCTGTCGGCCGCTTCTGTAAATCTCGTCTGAATAATTTCCCTGTCGTTCGCCGAGTGTAATTGTTGTTGCTTTCTCATCAAAAGGACTCACAGGTGTTCCTCTATTAGAATTGTTGGCTGGACCTTGGTCATTCCGATCGAGTCGCATTGCGTTCATGATCGGGATTTGATCGCAGGTGCTCCTTATTTTCGTACGCGCGAATTTATCATCGGTGTATCGCTGCCTCGGTGTTCAGTGGTAGAACAAGTAGAGCTGATATACAACAATATTTATAATTTAAGATTCATATTAAATAAAATCTCCACTAGACTTCCTATTATTATACTACGCACTGGAAATTAATTATCAAAAATTCGTTTGTTTTAGAAAGAAGTAGTAATTTTGTGTTGTATTATTAAAGCTTGTTTTTTTTATCTTACTTTTATTGCTTTTATCTGAATGTTATGGCATGTTTTGAAATGAAATTTCGTTGACAAAAAAACAGAACGTTTTACTTATCTCATGAGTTTACAGTATTTGAGTATGTTTTTTAGTTAATTACGAAAAAAAAAAATTAGCGATTAAATTAATTTATAAATTATGAAAACATGGACTTTACGCATTGTTTACTTTTCTTTCAGGTCTTGGAAATTTCGAACCGAAAAATGTACCGAAACGAGAAGGTCCCGGTGAATATGGCGAACCGTATAATCTACCATCAGACAAAGAGAATGCTGGTGATGCATCCGAGATGGAATACGGCATGAATATAGCTTGTTCGGATGAAATATCGCTGGATCGTGCCATTAAGGATACTCGTCTTGAGGAATGCAAACGCTGGGATTATCCATATGATTTACCCAAGACGAGCGTTATTATAGTCTTTCACAATGAAGGTTGGTCGGTTCTAATGCGTACTGTTCATTCGGTAATTAATCGCACGCCCAAGCATATGTTACACGAAATCCTTTTGGTCGACGACTACTCGGACAAGGAGAATCTCAAAGAGAAGCTAGAGGACTACATATCGAAATTTAATGGAATAGTTCGATTGATCCGGAATGTCGAACGTGAAGGATTGATTCGGACAAGGTCGCGTGGTGCTAAGGAAGCAACCGGTGAAGTAATAGTTTTCTTGGATGCTCACTGTGAAGTGAATACGAATTGGTTACCGCCGCTTCTCGCTCCAATTTATCGCGATCGAACCGTAATGACTGTGCCCGTTATCGACGGAATCGATCACAAGAACTTCGAATATCGCCCTGTCTATGCCGACGGTCATCACTATCGGGGCATTTTCGAATGGGGAATGCTTTACAAGGAGAACGAAGTTCCGAAACGGGAACAGAAGCGTCGCGCACATAATAGCGAACCGTATAAGAGTCCTACACATGCTGGTGGATTATTTGCGATAAATCGAGAATATTTCCTGGAATTGGGAGCCTACGATCCGGGCCTATTGGTCTGGGGCGGTGAAAACTTTGAGCTTAGTTTTAAAATATGGCAATGCGGCGGCAGTATCGAATGGGTACCATGTTCGCGAGTTGGTCATGTTTATCGTGGCTTTATGCCCTACAATTTCGGCAAGCTGGGAGCCAAGAAGAAGGGACCATTGATTACAATTAACTATAAGAGAGTTATCGAAACATGGTTTGATGATAAATACAAGGAATATTTTTACACACGAGAACCACTGGCTCGATACTACGATATGGGCGACATAACGGAGCAACTTGCACTCAAAAAGAAACTCCAGTGTAAGAGTTTCCAATGGTTTATGGACAATGTAGCCTACGATGTGTTCGATAAATTCCCTTCGTTACCGGCCAACTTACATTGGGGCGAGCTTCGATCAATTGCAACCGATTCGTGTATAGATGCAATGGGTCGCCAGCCTCCATCGATAATCGGATTACAACATTGTCACGGTCGTGGTAATAATCAATTGATGCGTTTGAATGCTGCCGGACAATTGGGTGTCGGCGAACGTTGTGTCGAAGCGGATCGGCAAGGAATCAAATTGGCATTTTGTCGATTGGGAACTGTCGACGGTCCGTGGCAATACGACGACGAAACAAAACATTTATTGCATCGTGTCTATCAGAAATGTATGTCGTTGCATCCACAAACACTTCAGCTGTCGCTAAGTCCTTGCGATGTAAACAATGCCTATCAACAATGGAAATTCAAAACAGTGAAACCTTAAATAAGGTTTAGTGTGAAGATTGTTTAGGTATGAAGACTAATTAGATTTATTCCAGAAGATATGAGTGAATTCTCCGTCCAATATTCTACAAAGTGGAAAGCGTTTTTTTTTTTTTTTGAATGGAAAACATTTTTTGTATATTTGGAATTATAATTGCAGTATTTATTTGTCGGACATAGCGCATTCCTTTCGGAGAATATTGCCGACGGAGTGTATAATAAATTTTTAAGATGCTATTTGATTGTGATCACAGGTCAATTTCAATCAATTGGCAGCATTTTTTATAAGATGTATATCATTGCAAGACAAATCGAATAACAAACCCAATATAATAATAAAATTATTACGAAATTTTAATTTAACTGTTTAGTTTTTTTTTTTGTTAATAAAATCGATTATTTTATAATGTTGAACATGAAAGTTTTTTTTTTTTTTTTGAAAGATCATGTGGAAACGTTTGTTTCGAATTTTTTTTTTTTGCATTTACAATTTTAATCATTGTGATTTTTCGCCACTAAAACATGATATGGCAGTTTATGGTCTTGATGTGATGTTGGAATTTTTACAAATTACTAACTGTCCAGAATTAAATTGTGTAGCTCTAAATATTTGTAATACTCATATTATTATACTCTAGATGAAATCTGCGACTGTTATAAGCCGCTAAGAAATGAGGCTCGGAGAAAAAAATGAATGATACAGAAGTTCATATAATCACTCAAAAATCTCAAAACTAGTGTCCGTCCGTGTCCTCTCTAGCTTTAGCACGCATTTAGCAAGAAATTTTAAATTTTTGTACACGTCGTTTTAGACAAAATGTAAGGTCAAGTTCGGGAATGGGCCAAATCGCTCTACTCCTTCTAACCCCCTCCCATACAAAATGACACAATTTCGCAATTTGACAATAAACGGATTTGTTCGAAAAGCATAAAAGCTATTGATCTGAAATTTGGAATATTTTACTTTCATGATGATTTCAATGTACTAAATAAAAATTATTCTCCTTCCTTCCACCACCTCCCACAAATTTACTCAGTACGTATAAAATTTATCGAGCTGAAATTGTGCACTAAATATTTATTTAGAATTATTAGTAAGACAAAATAAAAAAAAAAAAATTAGGCTATTAGCTTGACTTCTTCTACCCCCTCTCATACAAACTGACAAAATTTCAAAACTTGACAAAACTTCGATTTTCCTGGAAAGTATGAATGCTAGTGATCTGCAATTTAAAACAAGTCAAAAGCATGATGTTTGTAATTATTTCTGAAAAAGTCATTAAGAACTCGCCACTCCTTCTACCACCTCCAATACAAACTGCACAATTTTAGTATATCAAATAGATTCTCAGTACTTATTCAATTTTTGAATCCTAAATTTTGTATAACACATTTTGATAGCAACTCTAGCGTGATGTGAAAAAATTAGTTCAATGTCGTCACTCCCCTCTACCACTTCCCCTACAAAATTTCTTACAATCAAAAAATTTCTCTTTCATCTAGAGTTTCGCTCCGCTTAACGCGCAGTCGTAGTCCTGTTATGTTTTTTTTTAATGAAACCGTAAGTGGAAAAACTGATTTTATAAGTTAAAGATTCATAAAACAATGCTGTTAGCAAAACTATGTCGACGTTTTTCAATTGAATGGAAAATTTGTTATTTTGCTAAAAACGAAACGGTTTGTGTGAACTTTTCTTTAAACAATAGCTCGAAGTAAGCTTTTCTATTGAAGTATTGTGGTTATTTAAAATACCAGTGGTACAAGAAAGTACATACTGTTCTATATATAGTTATAAGAAAAAATTTTCGAATGTGTCGTCCTTCTAGATTCTCATATTTTTATTTATTAAACAGTTCGTACAAAATTTTTAGATGAGCAATTTATGTACCATTGACATATAAACGCTACGCGTTTGGAAATGTATGGAATTCAAAAGATTGAACTCTTAATAAAAAATTTCGAGCTTTTCTGGTGATCGTTGTCATCGCGATTCGGAAATATTCAACTGATTTTGAGGGAAGCAGGTGAACATTACTAAAGAATTTAGCTCGATTCGATTCATAATGAATACGCCGCTTTTTACCTAAAGGCAAATCTTAAATTTATTGAATATTCTATTAAAAAAGATCCTGCTCGATTCTATGCCAAATGGTTAAGCATTAGCTTTATCGTTGACAACTTGCCTTAAAACTACAAATAAAAAAAAATTTAAAGCCATATACTAGGGTCTAATTTGCAATTAAAGAAATCGAACCTAAATGAAAAGCAAATTTCAACAGCACATCACATTGTGGTCCCTAAAAAAGCCTTATTGATTTTTTCCCATGATTTATTAATTTGTAAACGGTCTAAGGGACAGAAATTAATGTGTTCATATTTAATTTGTCTCTTGTATAATAAATGATGGCACTAATGTTTGTTCCGTTATCCTACATCTGGTATCCTTCCGATTCCTTTTTAATAAAAATGAATAGCTTAAATTTTACTGAAACAATACCATTGTTTATTTTTGTTGTTTTACTTTTAACCAGATGATGCCATTTGCACGACCTATTTTTTATTTCGGATAAATTTCTATGGTATTATATTTACAGACAAGACCACATAAAATGTGAAAATAATTTTTAAGATGATGATTTTTTATTATTATAAACTCGAAGAAATTATTTTTTTCTCTCTAGATGTAATTTTTATATATTTCCTGTTAATATAGTTGATAAGAGTTTAGAAGAAATGAAAATGAAATTGATAAGATTAGATTTAAGGATGATTAATGAAATACTGATTTTTAACTTTTTCTTTTATTCATTTGATACTTTCTATACAACATATCAGTTTTTATTTTGATAGTTGTTATTTCCGATTTCTATGGGTATATGAATCATTTTATGCTAAAGTCTACAATACAATTAGATTACGATAATATTCTAAAATAACTATTTTACACATTTGTATTCAACTTTTTACTAATGTTCCATAATTTTAAAGAATTTTTGAAATAAATTTTGTTTTATCATCAACGAGCGCTTTCAATTTCAATGGGATTTTTTTTTTAGTTTCATAATTTTACTCTTTGATGAAAATTGGTGGTATACATAAATCAATATCAAAATAGTAAAGGATATGCGGGTATGACATCAATCTTAAATCTTATCGTGGTTGAGTTGTCCAAAGAGATCACCAAACCTATTTTCCATCTCGAGTCGAGCAAAGCGCGGCATCATCAACGATAAAACCGAACAAACACGGAAAAAAAATCCGTCTATCATTGAACACCTCTTTAGGTGTCTAATCGATCAAATCGCTTTATTGTTCACGGAAGGAACACGTTTTCTATTTTGAACAATTAACATTAGGAAAACGGAAATTTCGTACATAAAATTGGAAATAGTGAAAGTTTCATGAGGCGGAGAATATGAGATAGTGATGTTTCTCGTGATATGGAAAAGCGAAGCGAAACGTGTTAGTGATGGCGTTAATGGATGAGATCTCTTGAAAGCTCCCCTGGTTATCATAGAAAAAAATGTAATTATACTCCAGATTGCCCCTCAAAAACCTCCATTCCGAGTGACTGCCTGTCGCCTGTCTACAACATTACTCTCGAACGCTAATTTCGTGAACAAGCCACATCATCCCACTCCTTCCATCATCTAAAATTGAACGAAATTTCAAGAAATATGATTTTTCTCCGAAACTATCAAAGCTATCCACTGGGAAATTTGATCGAAGTAGGTAGGTAGGCGGGTAAGTAGAGATGGCTGCCCAGACACAAGTCCGGGCGCACATAGACCATAAGCTGGTCCTTTGTAATGCCATACGATCTCAGGAGACTTCTACTCAGTAAACCAATTGGAGCTTTCTATGAAGCGTTGAAGGCTCCTGGCTTCCGCATTTGTCAGATTACTGAGACTGTCGTGAAAGTCTGCGCCTAGGTGGCGTCTCCTTCTTCTAGAGAGAGCAGGGCACGTAATGGATGAAGAATCGTTGCTTCCTTCTCCTCATCCTCGCAGCTCCTGCCGAAATGTTTAAACGGAAGTTCAAGCCTCTGAGCATATCTTCCTATCAGGCAGTCTCCTGTAACAACTTCTACCACGTACCTAATCATCTGCCTGCTTGGCAACATCAGTCTACCAGAGCGTTTTAGATCCAGCACAGACCAAATCTGTTAGATGGTATTACATGTGATACCGTTTGCTTTGCTAATCACATTCAGCTTAAGATTCAGCTTAAAAGTTGCGAGAGGCATACTCAGCTTCTGTTTCTCAGATTGGATCTGCAAGGTGCTCGAGTTCGTCGGACTTGCGGTTTCCCAGAATGGCCCTTTGCTTTGGTACACAGCACAGGTGAATGTTGAATTGTTCAGCCACCTCCCTCGGTCTTGGATGTAGACACGACTGATTCCAGGGATTTAATAACAGCCTGGCTATCAGTGAAGATGGCCATAGCGTTAGTAGATACTTCATTACACTTAAGCAAGGCCAAGGCTTATTTTATCGCCATAACTGCTGCTTGGAACATAGTCTTCCGGCGGAAAGATATGCTTAAGGTAAGCATTGCGGAGAAAACGCCTCCTTCCACTCGTTCTAGTTTTGAAGCCATCAATATAAAAAGATATGGACTCTTCCTCTCGTATTTCATCTGTCTCCCACTCTTGTCTCGAGGGGATGACGATGAGGAAATTACTATCAAAATCAAAAGATCTGTTCGGTAGATCGTCTTTTCATGGTGCAGACTCGGTAATGCCCAAAGACTTACAGATAGGGGGGATAAGTCGAATAGCTTGCTGTCGGTTCCGTATCCTATCAATATAGGGGGGAATAAAGTAGAATAGCTTGCGGTCGGCTCCGTTTCCTATCTATGGTCTTTGGCGGATGTGATACAGGATATTGAAATTGTTCGGCTAGTTGTAGGTTCCGTATCCTATCAAAGCATGGATCCTTTGGAATTTAAATTAAATTATTTTTCTTCGAAACTCTTAAAGCTATCAACTTGATATTTTGTATAAAGTATACAAATAGAAATATTAATAATTCGAAAAAAATTTGTTTTGATCCGTACATTTCTTCTACCCCCTCCCATACAAATGTATAATTTTTGTTAAATGCATTTTATCGATTTCCATTCAAACTAGAAAAAGTACAAACTTCAAATTTTGCCAGAATTTGTTTCTTAACAATTGAAATAAGTATTAGAAAAAATTATCAGCTCCGCTTCACTCCTTCTACCACCTCCCATACAAATATCTGTATTATAAATTCAAGAAAAGCATTTCTCCTCAAGTATATGAGAGCTATCGACTTTGAAATTGAATCAAAGCATGGTGATAAGGATGATGATAAGCAGTTTCAGAATCATCTTAAACGCTCCACTTCCTCTGCCACCTCCCATACAAATGCCCCAATTTCAGGAAAACTATGACCAATTTCTTTAAAAATGAAGAAAACTAAAAACTTTAAATTTAGCAAAAAACATTGTGCATGCCATGTTCGGTGTCATATACGAAAAATACAAACCTCCATCTCTACTTCTACCACCTCCCATGCAAAATTCTCTATTCACTATTCGAAAGAATTTGAAATGACATATTTTCCGGTATATTTAAGTCTTCCTCATCTCATCTAGAGGATGATATGATTGGGCTTTAAGCCCAATCATAATTCTGTTATGTTTTTTTTTCGCGTTTCATGACTAAATAAACTGCCAACAAGTCGGGCGAAACTTTATTATTCTTGGGACAAGTTGCGGATGAGTGGAAAGTCAATATGCAGGTTAGAGTGGTTAGGGAAGACTAAGTGAAAGGGAGTTCTTGGGCAGGACTGTTAACAATATTTCATTCGTGTCTGTAAGTTTGGGTTTTTATGAGGGGAGGAGTAGGGGTAATAGTAAGGGTGGGTGGATGTTAATAGCTTTTTAATTAATTACTTGAATCACGTCCAATATTCTCTGTATAGAATGTGTTTCATAGACGAAGTTGCATAGAATTTTCATAAAATTCGGTGTATTTTACATTCATGAAACCGAACATTTGTATGGGAGGGGGTAGAGAATATAGGGGAATCGTAAAATTTGATACGCAGTTTTATTTCGCGTTTGTTGGTTATTAGTTAATTTAATAAAATTGGTCGAAATCGTAGTTTTGTATGGGAGGGGGTAGAAGCGCAAGCGCTATTTCAAAACTTTTAAAGCAACTTCATTTGAATTATTTTTATAAGTTTTTATGCCAAATTTGAAATTGATAGCTTTTAAGAGTTAGCTGATAACAGATTTCTTAAAAATGCTCGAAAAAATAATTTTGTATGGGAGGGGGTAGAGGAGGTAAGGGAATCGTCAAAATTGTGATGCAATTTTCTTTCATTTTTGTTGTTAGATGCTCGTACGAAATTTCAAGTTCATAGCTTTTAATTTGTTGGTTATTAGTTGATTTAATGAAATTAGTCGAAATCATACTTTTGTATGGGAGGGGGTAGAAGGGCAAGCGCGATTTTAAAACTTTTAACGCAATTTCATTTTAATTATTTTTGTAAGTTGTTTTGCAAAATTTGAATTTGATAGCTTTTAATGGTTAGGTGATAATTGATTTCTTGAAAATGGTCGAAAAAATAATTTTGTATGGGAGGGGGTAGAAGTTTTAAGGTTTTCGACCAGTTAATATTTCGTATATTTAGGGATTTATTTTAAATGCATTTCGCAAATTTTTAAGTTTCTACCTTAAAATATCACTCAAAAATTTTCAGTTTATGTGTTTTTTTCAATGCACATGAAACACCTTGTGCACGTTAGATCGGGGGAGTCGGTTTATAATAAATATGGATCAAGTTAATATTATTTTTCTATGTACATTAAATATAGGTATTCACATGCAAAATTTTAACTTTTTATCTTTCACTAGAGCCCTAAAAAAATCACTCAAAATTTTCGACATTTTTGCTTATCACCTCCCTCCCCTTACACCTCCCAGCTTAAAATTTTTACCAAAATTAACCATTATGTAGTTCTACAATCTGACAAATTTTTGATTTAATATCTGTACTATTTTTTGAGATATAAGGATTTGTAATTTTGAAAAGTGCGCCATTTTTGAAATGTTCCCCATTTCCCCCCACTACTATTATTTCGTCATGTTATATTTTTTTTGTATTTGCCTAGTATAGTTTAATATACGTTTTAAGTTTCAATTACATAGCTGAAAAGATAGTTGAGATATTAATTTTTAAGTGTTTTTCTTTGCACCCCCCCTGACCCTCCTCCTTACAATAATTAGCCGCTTTCTGAGCTGGTTCCGATGGAACTATATGCCACCTTGACGGTCTCTAAATATGATTTTTTACGATAAGTAATTTCGAAGATATAATCATTTGAAAAAAAAATTCGGCCGACAATTAGTTCTTAGCCCCCCCTTTTTCGCACCCCAATGGATAAAAAAATTAAATTATTTTTAAAAGTTGTCCCACAAACCCCTCTATATGTATGTTGAGTTTTAGCTTCCTAGCTGTTACCATGGTTGAGATATTTGAATTCGTATTTTTCGGTTTAAGCGCTCCCCCCGCCTCCCCCTGAACCCGTACACCCCCCAAAATGGGTATCCGCCTGAGATCCGCAACTATCTACAATCTCTCCAAAAATGAACTTTCTATCTTGAAGGGTTTGGGAGTTAATGTGCGCTGAGCGTACACGTCGGCGTACGGCGTACGGCGGACGGCGGATGGCGTACAGACAGACGGATTTTTTTTTTTGCATTTTTAGGCTAATTTAGTCATGAAACGCGATCACAATACTTTATTATTATAATAATAAAGTAATTAGCCTAAAAATGCAAAAAAAAAATCCGTCCCGCCGTACGCCGTACATATGGACTCATATCTCCGAGACCGTTAAAGGTAGAATATTAGTTTTTGGGTGGATTGTTGATTAGATAAGTGAGCTCTATTTTCTAAATTTTGGGGGCTGTTAGGTGGAAGGGGGAGGCTGAGGGAGGGGAAAAGTCAAAAACTACACTTGCTAATATCTCCACCACGAATGCAGATAGGAAGGTGAAAATCAGTAAAAATATAGAGAGTGTTGTGGGACAAACTTTAAAAATAATTTAATTTTTTTATCCATTGGCGTCCGAAAAGGGGGGGCTAAAAACAAATTGTCGGCCGAATTGTTTTTTCAAATGATTATATCTTCGAAATTGCTTATTGTAAAAATTTCATATTTTGGGACTATTAAGATGGCATACAGTTCCACCGGAATCAGCTTAGAGAGTGGCTAATTATTGTAAGCGGGAGGGTCAGGGGGGGGGGGGGTTCAAAGAAAAATACTTAAAAATGAATATCTCAACTATCTCTTAAGCTATGTAATTGAAACTTGAAACATATATTAAGCTATACTGAGAAAATACAAAAAAAATTTAATATGTTGAAATAATAGTAGTGGGGGAAAATGGGGAGCATTTAAAAAATGGCGCACTTTTCAAAATTACAAATCCTTATATCTCAAAAAAGAGTACAGATATCAAATCGAAAATATGTCATATTGTAGAATATAGTTGTTAATTTTTGTAAAAATTTAAAGTTGGGAGGTGTAAGGGAAGGGAGGTGATAAGCAAAAATGTCGAAAATTTTGAGTGATCTTTTTAGGGCTCCGGTGAAAGATACAAAGTTTAAATTTTGCATGTGAATTGATATACATAGAAAAATAATGATAACTTGATCCATAATTGTTATAAACCGACACCCCCGGTCTAACGTGCGCAAGGTGTTTCACGTGTATTGAAAAAAACACATAAACTGAAAATTTGTAAGTGAAATTTTAAGGTAGAAACTTGAAAATTTGCAAAATGCAGTTAAAAAAAATACCTAAGTCAACGAAATATTAACTGGTCGAAAACCTTTAAAACTTCTACCTCCTCCCATACAAAATTATTTTTTCGATCATTTTCAAGAAATCAATTATTACTTAATTATTAAAAGCTATCAATTTGAAATTTTGCACAAGAAATTTTAAAAGTAGTTGAAATAAAATTGCGTCAAAAGTTTTGAGATCGCGCCTGTTCGTCTACCCCCTCCCATACAAACTATGATTTCGACAAATTTCATTAAATCAACTAATAACCAAAAACTAAAAGCTACGAACTTGAATTTTTGTACAAGCACCTTACAAAAGAAGCGAAATAAAACTGCATATCAAATTTTACGATTCCCCTACCTTCTCTACCCCCTCCCATACAAATGTTCGATTTCGTGAATGTAAAATACACCGAATTTTATGAAAATTCTATGCAACTTCGTCTATGAAACACATTCTATGCAGAGAATATTGGACGTGATTCAAGCAATCAATTAAAAAGCTATTATTATCTACCCACCCTTACTATTATCCCTCGTGCTCCCCTCATATAATCCCAAACTTGCAGAAACGAATGAAATATTGTTAAATTGGCACAGCCCTGCCCAAGAACTCCCTTTGACCTAGTCTTCCCTAAGCACTCTAACCTGCATACTGACTTTCCACGCATCCGCAACTTGTCCCAAGAATAATAAAGTTTCGCCCGACTTGTTGGCAGTTTATTTAGCTTTAAAACGATATTTTTATATGTACATTATATTAAGATTTACATTGTAGATAATGTTTTCTTTTCGATATAGAAATTATTTCATTTCTGAAAACTAAGCGCAATTGGAGTTATACTAGGTTTCTTTTTTATAGAGAACGACTTGTGTTATGGGCAATTTCGGCCTTTATGTGCAATGCACAAACACAGCCATGGAGGGAAGGAATGGGATTGGCAAACTAGGGGAAGTGGAGTGAGAACGACCGTTACGAGTGGTGAAGCTGGTATATTTTTCACTTGTACTGGCAGCTACTGGCAAGTATTTGCAGATGTTATGAGGGTTGAATGATAAAAAGCGAACAGAAAACATCTGAGTATACAGACCTTCTAGAAGTGGAACTGTTTCACTTTTACGTCATTCGCCCATTTATTTTCGAAAAAATTGTCATTGCCAGTAGTAACTGAAAAATTTGTGTTTAAAAAAATCCTACTGCCTGGAGTAGGAATCGAACCCACGACCTATTGACTGCGAAGCCACGGAGGCTTAGTTGTATTTTTATACTCTAGATGAAATCTGAGAGTATTATAAGTTTGGCACAAAGTTTGTAACGCCAAGAAATAAGGCTCGGAGAAAAAAATGAATGATACAGAAGTTCATATAATCACTCAAAAATCTCAAAACCGGATGTCCGTCCGTCCGTCTGTCCGTCCGTCTGTCTGTCTGTCCGTCCGTGTCCTCTCTAGCTTGAGAACGCGTTGAGCTAGAAAGTTCAAATTTTGTATACGTCGTTTTTAACAAAAAAGTAAGGTCAAGTTCGTGAACGAGCCAAATCGCTCCACCCCTTCTACCCCCTCCCATACAAAATGACACAATTTCGCAATCTGACAATAAACGGATTTCCTTGAAAAGTACAAATGACATTGATCTGAAATTTGGAATGTGATACTTTTATGATGATCCCAATCTACTCTATAAAAATAATTGGTGTCTTCCCCCTCCTTCCACCACCTCCCATACAAACTGCACTTTTTCATGAAATGCTCTAAACCAATTTACTCAGTGCGTATAATAGTTATCAAGCTGAAATTATGTACAAAATATTTATTTAAAATTGTTATTGAAACCAAAAAAAATGAGACGATTAGCTGTACCCCTTCTACCCCCTCCCATACAAAATGACACAATTTCGTAATTTCACAATAAACAGATTTGCTCGAAAAATATAAATGCTATTGATCTGAAATTTGGAATATATTACTTTTATGATGGTGTAAATCTACTGTACAAAAGTTATTTGAGTCCTCCCCTTCCTTCCACCACCTCCCATACAAACTGCACTTTTTCATGAAATGCTCTAAGCCAATTTACTCAGTGTGTATAAAATTGACCGAGCTGAAATTATGCACTAAATATTTATTTAGAATTATTAGTAAAACCAAAAAAAAAATTAGGCGATTAGCTTTACCCCTTCTACCCCCTCTCAAACAAAATGACACAATTTCACAACTTTATAAAAAGTCGATTTTCATGAAAAGTATGAATACTACTGATCTGCAATTTAAGACATGTCAAAAGCATGATATTTATAGTTATTTCTGAAAAGTCATTAAAAACTCGCCCCTCCTTCTATCACCTCCCATACAAACTGCACTACTTCACTACATCCAATACACTAATTTTCTCAGTACCTATTAAATTTTTAAATCCTAAATTTTGTATAAAACATTTTGATAGCAACCTTACTGCCATGTGAAAAAATTAGTTTAATGTCGTCACCCCCTCTACCACTTCCCCAACAAAATTTCTTAAGATACAAAATTTTTCTTTCATCTAGAGTATCGCACGATTGGGCTTTATGCCCAATCGTACTCCTGTTGTTTTCTTAAAGCATGCGCCCAGCTCAATTATGTGAGCAGCTGCACATTAGCCTTTCATCCAAAGGCATTACTTTCTAGAACACTTTTCGGATGTAAAATCAGAGGCCTGTCGACTTACTTTCAGTACTTTAGCATCGAAAGCGTCACGAAATCTGTCGGTTTGTAAAGGTTATAAGGGTCTAAAATGGGAGAGGATCTATAATTCGAAAATATCTCGAAAAGTTTTGAAAAGCACTGCACTACACTAAATGGTTCACAACAGGTACAAGTCCGACACCTGTTTTTTATTTTTAAAAAAACTGTCGCTATCAAGTTTGGTAACCTCTTATCTAATGAATTTCCGGATTTTGACTCATGAAATATCAAAACCACAATCAAAATTCGCAGAGTTTATCACAGTGATAAGAAAAACAACACTGAGCTGATGTTTTTCTTATGTAAGACTCTTGATACTTTTACAATTTTTAGTGTAAATAATTTGTTAATTACTTAAATAAATATTTTATTCGAAAAGCCTATATAATACTGAACAGCATTCGTTGTTTTTTGGAGAGGAATCCATTCTAATAGCCATAAATTTGGGCCACATAAGTAAAGAATGATGTCCGTCCGGCTTCAATTACGACTGTGATTGATCGTTGACCGATGCCGCCATCAATAACGTAGCCATTCCCGATATTGGAACTTTGATCAACGCTAATTTCCACGTACGAAACGATGGCACCAACTCCGGACTGCGGATATGTCAGCGCTAATTGAATGTCCTGCAGCGTTGAGAAGAGTTGACTGTCTCCGTTCTGGGCCACCAATCGATCACCTGAAATTTGAACAATACATGAAAATTATGATAAATGGGTCGGCTGCAATGAAGTCCTTTAAATGCCGACTGTACGTACCTCCAACACGATTTCCTATTGTGTAAATGATTTGACCACGTGACTCGCCGCTTCGCGATAATGGCGTCAACTTGAGCAGCGGATTCTGGGATCGAAAGTTTTTAATGTTGTCGACAATTTTGATTTCGGCTCCGATTTTCTGCACGTCCTTTGAATTACTGGCAGGCGGAGCTGAAACTGCAACGGCTACGAAAGCAGCAATAATGGCGACCGTGAAATAACGAGACATTTTAATTTTCTATTTAAAATTTTAGTAATAGTGTGAACTTGTTGAAAGATTTTTCGATTCTGATTGATTGATCGCGGCACGGTCAATATTTATAGGAGCGGTATAGCTCAATACTAAACTACTTATCGGTGGCCGGCTAGATAATCTATCTCAAAGTACTTAGAGCTACTGATTGCCTTCGATAGTATTTCGTGCCTGGAATTGACGATGATATCGATTTTGGCTGGACGTGAACGGATGAATGAGATTTATTTGTTATTGTTGATGTCTCACTTATTATTGCACCTTCTAGAGAGTATTAATCATTCGTCATAAATTTTCAGAGTCATTCAGGTGAAATAGATTATGTGACCGGACATACATAATTAGGCTGTAGATTTTCTGTTGTTTTAATTTATTCGTTGGGTATGACTTGAAATTCAGGGGTAAAGTTGAATGGGATTTTTCGAGGATAGTTTCTGAGGTCTAGATGATGGTTAGTTGGACGTTTGCCAGTTATTTGATAGATAAAAATGGCTTAAATTATTATCAATCAATCAAATCAAATTCCTGTTAAGACCCCCTATAGAGGAATGGGACAGAAACAGCTCTCTTCCTAAAGACGCGATCCTGAGCATTGACTTTTAGTTCTTGCCAGGACTTGTTTATTCTCCTAGCCTCCTGCTCAACTGCTCGCTTCCATGGGCTACACGGTCAACCAGCCTGACGTCTTCCTTGAGGATTATAATCCAGAGCCTGTTTGGCGATGATTTGCTCTGGTTTCCTCAAAGTGTGACCGATCCACTACCACTTCCGTCTTTGAATCTCAATACCCATTTTAGTCTGGCCAGTTGTACTCCAAAGTTTGTCGTTGGAGATCACTTCTGGCCAGAATATTCCTGAAATGCGTCGAAGGCATTTGCATGCGTCACAAACTCGCAGCTTCATGCGAGGGGATATCTTTCTTAACCTCCAGAAAGGGGAAAGGATACCAAACGACGACGAGGTTTAATTAGAGGAGTCTCAATATTCTTTTCGGCTCTGCGGTCCATGCTGATAATGCTTCCATTATAACAAAAATCTTGCACCTCTTTCACATCTTGTCCGTTAAGAACAATCGGTGTGCTTGTGTTGGAACCCATGTGTATGTACTTGGTTTTACGCACATTTACTTTCAGTCCCACCTTTTTGCAGTTAGAATGCAACGAGCGAACATTTGACTCTAAGTCCGAACGGTTATGTGCAAGCAAACACACATCATCAGCATAATCAAGGTGATGTTAAATAGTTTCCATTGAAGACATTTGTCTTCACCACCTTCCAGTGCAGCTTTAAAGATGTCATTCATTACCACCAGAAACAGGGCTGGTGATAATATGCAGCCTTGTCTAACACCCATTCGCACAGGAAAGCTCTCGGATAGCTCTCTTCTATGTAAGACGCGACACCTTGCATCTTCGTAGGATTCTTTAATCATACCTATGACCTTAGCTGGAATACCTCTCCTACGCAAAGCATTTTATATGTAATCTCGCTTAACGTTGTCCAAGGCCTTCTCGAAGTCCACAAACATGAAATGTAGTGATGAACGCATTTTGGCGGACTGCTCCAATATTATCCGTAGGGTATTTTTGAGGTCCGTACAAGACGACCCTTTACGGAATCCAGCCTGATAAACTTCGAGAGTGCTCTCCACGACATCACTAATCCTATTGAGACTTACCTTAGCTGATTTTCGATACGGCAGTAAGTAGACATATACCACGTCAATTGCCACAATCCCGAAAGACGCCCTTCTTCGGAATTTCCACAATGACGCCCTCCTTCAGTCGGATATCTTCGTTCGTTACACACCTAAGTAAAGAGTGGGAGGAGTATATCAGCTTCCAGGTCCGCTTCGAGGAGTTCTGTTGATAGTCCGTGTATACCTGGGGCCATTGACCGAATGGCGGAAACTATCTCTTCCTTATCTGGAGGATCGTCCCTAATAGAGGATTGTTACGGTTGGATGTTCGGTAGTTGTGCTGTTTGTGGAATATCTTCCTCTGACAAGATTTTTAAAATATTAGAGAAGTATTCCTTCCATCTCCGCAACTGGTGTTCACTCATATTAAGGGGAGTTCCGTTGACATCTCTCACCAGATGGTTGGCGGTGAAATTTCTATTCATCAACTGTTTCATAATTTTAAATAGTGAACCCATATCCCCAAGGTAAGCTGCAGATTCTGCCTTGTTGGCCAGATATTCAATGTCCTTTCTTTTGTTGCATCTTACAGCCTGTTTTAGTTGTATATGAGCATCGCGGTAGTCCTGTCTAAAGTCGGAAGTTCTTTAGTTCACATCGGGTTAAGAGATGATTGCCAATTTGGCTTTTTTCCGATCGCCAACCTTGTCCCATATGTCTTGCGACATTCAGAGTTTCTCATTGCTTTGCACATATGTATCTCACAGATTCTTCAACAGATAGTTAGAAACGTATTTCTGGTTGCCTCCCAATTGGTAGTCAGTGTGCGCATTTCATTTCCGCCCAATGTGGATGACTTTTCGCGTAGAATGGTGGTGTGCTCGTGCTTTTTGTTGGGGTTTCTTAATCTATCCACATTAAGCTTACGCTTCTGGGTTTTGTGAATGTTTTCACAGTGCATTTCGAATTGAAAGAAAAGATTTCCGGATTCTATACTGTTACGCTTTATTATTCGTGATGTTTTGGTCTCAGCAGAGACCGAAACGCCACAAATAATAAAGCGTAACAGTGTAGAATCCGGAAATCTTTTCTTTCAAGCTTCCGCTTCATTTGAAAAATTTGTGGTCGTTGGATAGCTGCTGTGCACAATTTCAAGCAGGCAACCATCAAGTGGTGATTGCTCCCCACGTTAGCTGCACGCTTCGCTTGTACATCGAGGAGATATCTTCTCCATCGGTGACTTATAGTCGATCTGGTTCTGAGTAACACCATCAGAGGAAACCCAAGACTTTTTATGGTGAGTCTTATTTGGAAAGAGGGTCCTTCGATGACCATTTGTCTAGTACTACAAAACTCCACAAATAATTCGTCGTTCACGGGTTTCTTAGTCCAAGATCGTGACACGTCAACCCCAGACGCGTTCATATCTCCTGAGATGATAGTAATATCATCTCTTGGAACACTTTCGAAGGTGGCATACAATTGGTTATAAGACTCCTCTTTGGCACTAGGTGTAGCAGTATTAGTTGGTGCGTAGGACTGCAGAATTGTAACTTTTCTGCCACTGGTCCTAAGCCTGAAGACGATAATCCTATCCGAGATTGGTTCCCAGCTGATGAGACTGTTTCTCGCTCTCGGTATATGGACGACCGCCTGCTATTTTTGGTTTCACTTTCAGGGCCAATGTACAGAATGGTGTTTCCGCTCGGGGTTCGTTCTTCTCCTGATACTGCCCACCTGACCTCGCTCAAGCCCAAGATTTGGATGTTATAGTGTTCCATTTCACGGTCAATCGCTAATTGACGGTGCCAGGACCGAGTGACTCCAACCCTTCCCCCTTCATAGTCCGTTCTCGAATGCAAAAAGTCGTTACCGTAGAATCTGTCGGTATCGGAGGCGCTCTATTTCTCGTAACAGTTAGACTTTAAGATCACGGGTGATAACCCCATGATCCAGTGAGTGTCCATTTGCTATATTTAGGGTAAGCAGGACTGGCTGTGGGTGAATTCTGCTGCCCCCATCCCACAGGGGGATAGTTAGCTCCGTGGAGTCGCTATTCTTCAAAGATAGTTGCATGAATTAGTAAAACCTCATCCTGCAATTACCCACTTGCGGGGATATTTTGTATGAGAAAATTAAAGTTATTAACATGGACTTCAATTAGTTCTCGCTGTTTTATCGTGAAAATGAATGCTCAGCTGGGCCATGAGTAATCGATCGGAACAAGTTGTAATCGGAAGGAACAATGTCCGGTAAATACGGCGGTTGGAGCTTTGATCGTTTCCATGTAGGTTTTGACTGGTTTTACAACATGCGACTGAGAATTGTTGTACGTTACTTTGTTGTGCCTCTTCTCGTATTTCTGCTGTTTTTCTTTCAATGCTCGGCTCAAACGCATCAATGGTAGTCGATAGCGTTCTCTCATGACGGTTGGGTTTGAGGAGCTCATTATAGCTTCTTCTACTTCAATAATGGCACCACATCCCAAATTGAGCTTTTGCCTCCTGACCTTTAGGTTCCTTAACATTTTTCATTATTTGTTGTGGAAGGGTTGTTAGATTTGCTGCTATATGGATGCGAAACGTGGACCTTGACGCGGGTTTCGGAGAAGTTAATCGACACGTTTGAGCGAAAAATTCTTCGGAAGGTGTACGGAGCAGTTAAGGAAGGAGATGATTGGCGAATTCGATACAACCATGAGCTGTATCAACTATTTGACGACCCACCAGCATCTATAGTGATCAAACTGCGCAAGCTGCAATGGGCTGGCCACGTGGAACGAATGCACGAGGAACGAATCCCAAAACGTGTGCTCAAGGGCAAAGCTCAAGGTAACCGACCGCAGGGGAAGCCACGAAAGCGATGGGAGGACTCAGTCGACGCAGACTGCAGATCGCTTCTCGATTTTTCAAACTGGAGGACGCGGTCGTTGGACCGATACAACTGGAGGTGGTGTATCCGGGAGGCCAAGGCTCGATATGGGCTGTAGCGACATTGCATTGCATTGTTAGATCTTCGCACAACCCTCTGTCTTTGAATTTTTCAATTTGTAGACCCGAGCAGGTGGTGTGCTGGAATTATGCGTCGACCGGGATTTGAACCCACGACCTTCGCATTGTAGATCAACATGCTACCCACCAGGCTACACCCTATACTACACCAGCTGATCCCACCAAATACCAAGCACGAGCTTGAAACCATGGATGATGTTGAAATATAGCTGGGCTTACCTCGTCTTCCTACTTTTCTACGCTTCGGGGTAATTGTAGTGTATCCACTTTTCCTCGCCAGCCACGATATAGATCAAAAGAAGTGAAAACATAAATATTTGAGTTGTTCTCTGATTAAGTTAGTGACTATTTCAGAGTTTTTGAGTCAAAATTTAAATTCTTACATGTTAGTAAGAAAAAAAACAACTTCGCAATAGTTCTGAAGTTACTCGAAACTTTATGCTCTTACCTTGCTAAATTCTTGGTGGACAACATTTGAACGGGTATCCTCAGTGGTTTGAACAAAATTAAAAATCATGGGTCGCGCAACTCTTAAATCAGCTGATTTTTTGAGACACCAGTTCAAATCTTATTTGTCAAGAATTTCAGAAGGCACTCAAGTCGGATTAGTGTTTTCGAGCGAAATGTAGCTATCATAGTATTTTCTTAACCTAATTGTTGTTTACGTAGACTAACCCACTCGTTATCAGTTATCACATCGACCATCACGAAATGCAACCAACCTTCCTGGCCGGGTCTATTGGTTTCGTAGTCCTATCGCTCATTTCAAACTTGCGGACATAATATTATTTAAATTAAAAGATTCATATCAATGTATGCTACGCCTCTGACTTTTATAAAGTATTTTATTTTTGTCTTATACTCTCGTAATAGAATTATTGTTTTTTTTAAATAATATAAGAACATAAATTTTGCATATCTTAAGGCGATTAGGGTTTTTTACACTGCTAAATATCGCACAATTTTCCATCAGTTGAACCAACGTGATAGTGCATAGTGAACAGCTGAAACAGCAACAACACATTGGCGGAGACTTTTACCAAAAGGCCACAGTTTGGCAAAAAATTTGTAGAAATATTTCGGACAATTCGTTGAACAAAACCTGATTAATTTTGGTGTTATTGCTCTTCTATGTCTCTTCTATACCTATCTCCTTCTTCCTTTGAGTATTTTGCTCAATTTTACACTTTTAAAGCTTAAATTTGAACGAAAGCAGAAGTGTCCGTATATTGATTTGAAAATTAAGAATTAAATCCATTCCTTCTCTAAATTTCAAATTACGGCGCAGTTAATTTAGCTTTCGTCATGAAAGTTAGAAAACTTTGGTAACTAACGCTGAAGACTAGCCGAAAGTGCACTTTTAAACTTTAAAATGTAAAATTTAGCAAAATCAACATAAAAGGACTACGATTGCGCGTAAAGCCCAATCATACGATACTCTAGATGAAATAGAAATTTTCGTGATCTCAAGAAATTTTGTATGGGGGGTGATGGAAGAGGTGGCAGCCTTGAACTACTTTTACTTTATTATTTTATTAATAAAGTATTGTGATCGACTTGGAAAAAAAATTTGGTATGTTGAAATTTTCTTTTTTCGCGTTTCGTGACTAAAATACCCTAAGAATGCAGAAAAAAAATCCGTGTGTCTGTATACCGTACGCCGTCCGACGTACGTGTACGTTCAGCACACATTCCCAAACCCTTCAAGACAGAAAGTTTATTTTTGGGTGGATTGTAGATGGCTGCGGATCTCAGACGGGCACCCATTTTGGAAGGTGTAAGCATTGAGGGGGAGGCGAGGGAGCGCCAAAACTGAAAACTAAGAATTCGAATATCTCAACCATGGTTCTAGCTAGGAAGCTGAAAATCAACATAAGTATAGAGGGATTTGTGAGACAAACTAAAAAAATAATTTAATTTTTTATCCATTGGGGACCGACAAGGGGGGACTAAAAACAATCTCTTAACTTATATAATTGAAACCTAAATCATATATTAAACTATACTAGTGAAATGCAAAAAAAATATAATATGTGGACATGTTAGTAGTGGGGGGGGGGAAATGGGGAACATTTCAAAAATGGCGCACTTTCCAAAATTACAAATCGTTATATCTCAAAATTGAGTACAGATATCAAATCCAAAATTTGTCAGATTGTGGTACTATATAGTCTTTAATTTTGATAAAAAATTTAAGTTGGGAGATGTAAGCGGAGGGAGGTGGTAAACAAAAATGTTGAAAATTTTGAGTGATTTTTTAGGGTTCTGGTGAAAGATATATACAAAGCATAAATTTTGCATGTGGATACATCTATTTGATATACATAGAAAAAAATAATTATTTGTTTCACAATTGTTATGCACCAAAGTGGGGGTCTAACGAGCACAAGGTGTTTCATGTGCAATGAAAAAAACATAACAGAATTATGATCAATCATATGATACTCTAGATGAAATGAGAAAGAGTTCAATGTACCGGAAAATATGTCATTTTGGATAATTAATAGTGACTATGGTATAGAAACTTCCTAACAACTTATTAGAAGAGCAAGGGATGATTTTTACAAGTTAAGAATAAAAGAAGCTCATAATGTATCCAAGCTTTGGGGAGTTGTTAAAAATTGTTTAGGTAAGCAACAAAATCGTACAGTAAAAGTAGACTCAATTGCCACTGACAATGAAACTATTTATTTTAAGGATGATGCTGAAGCCATATGCGAGAAATTTAATGAATTTTATGTCTCAACTGGCAAAAAGCTTGCACAGAACATAGAAAATACCTGTCAATGCACTACCAAAATATTTAATCAAATACGAGTACCTCGAGCCTGTTTCCTTGTCCCAGTAACAGAAAATGAAGTTAAAGACACCATTCAGAAGCTCAAGGGTACAAATGCTACAGGTCCTGATAATATATCGACTAGCTCTTTCAAACTCATAAAGCAATATATTAGTAAGCCATTAGCTCATGTTTTCAACTTATGTTTGACAAATGGATGTTTTCCTGATAGTTTGAAAGAATCGCTAGTAATTCGTATTTATAAAACTGGAGCAAAAAATATTATGTCTAATTACAGGCCCATATCTCTCTTACCAGTAATCTCAAAAATACTGGAAAAATGTATCAAAGCAAGATTGATAAATTTTGTTGAGAAGCATAATATATTAATGGTTTTCGCACTAACTTGAGTACAAATGATGCAATCTATAAACTAACGGAAACAATATAAAAATCTTGAGGAAGGTCGGAAAACTATTGCAGTATTTTTAGATCTACAGAAAGCTTTCGATACCGTGCATCATTCTACCCTCTTATATAAATTAGAATTGATGGAACTTCGAGGAAAGCCTTTAGATCTCATACGTAGCTATCTGTCTAACCGAAAGCAAAGGGTTAAAATAGAAGGGACAGTCAGTTCTGCGAAAATCACTGATTACAGTGATCCTCAGGGTAGTGTTCTGGTCCCACTTTTATTTATATTGTACATTAATGTAATGTTCAACATCAACGATCCTGTGGATGACCTGATCGCTTTTGCAGACGATACTGTAATGTGTGTGAGTGACTTCACATGGAAGGAAACCTATCAAAAAGCATCGGCTGCAGTTACTAAACTGAAGAGATGCAAATAGGTTGACAGTAAATATTGATAAATCAAAATATATGCATTTTAGTGCAAACAGAAAGGGAGTTTCATCAACTAACTTGAAGCTCACAGTCCACTCCTGTAATTGCGATTTGAGCAACACCTGTTCCTGCAGTTCACAATTTGAAGTGGCCACATCTATAAAATACCTAGGAATAATTATAGACAATAATCTGGCAAATCAGGCAAATTCTGTCTCTCAAAAACTTCGAAATATTCTTCCTAGTATTCGTCAGTTAAGGAATATTATGGATATTGTGACACTGAAATCAACATACCATGCTCTATTTGAAAGTGTTCTACAATATGGTATTTTGGGATGGGGTGGTGCGTGTAAAACTAATTTGTACCCTATCAGTATTGTTCAAAAAGCAGCTATTAAACAAATTCTTAGGAAGCCAACTAGATATTCGTCGCACCAAGCATTCTCAGAACTAAAAGTTCTAGATCTGAATAGGCTATATAAAAAGGTAGTTCTTCTCCACGCACATAGAACACAAGCTTTTCAACTCTGCGTTCGTGGTCCGACCTACAACACAAGATTTCGTGAAGATTTAAAGAAAATAACTGCAAAGTGTAAGCTGACAAAGACACAGCAACATGCATCGTATTTACTAACAAAGTACTTTAATGAACTTTAACTTGAAATCAAATCTAGTGTAAATAGTTCCACCTTTAAAGTAAAATTAAAAAACTGGCTTCTCGCTTGGAATTCTCTAAACTAAACTAATATAATATAAATTTGCGCTCAAAAATTAAAGACAAACAATGGTAAATTAACAAGCGTATCAGTATTCTTAGTTGTTTAATTTTCATAACAAACATATTTTTTTCTTTTTCTATTTTTCATACTATTCATTTTAACTTCTTATTTTACTTATTACTTTTTTTTTCTTTAAATTATTTTCTCACTTATAATTATTTTTTTTTTACTCACTCTACTTTAAGTTAAGTTGAAACAAAACGCTTAACACAAGCCTGCTTATAAAGCGTTAAGAAATATGTACGAAATAATGTATTTAGTATTATATGAAATAAAAAAAAAAATAATAATAATAATGGGAGGTGGTAGAAGCAGAGGAGGAAGGTTTGTAATTTTTGGATATGGCACCTAATGTGGTATGCAAAATATTTCGTGCTAAATTTACGGTTTGAAGCATTCATTATTTTCAATTGGACTTAGTTTTCCTGAAATTGGGGCATTTGTATGGGAGGTGGCAGAGGAAGCGGAGCGGCTTAGAAGATTTTGAAACTGCTTATCGACATCATTAACGCCAGGCTTTGTTTCAATTTCAAAGTCGATAACTCTCATATGTTCGAAGAAGAAATGCTTTCTTTGACTTTATAATACAGATATTTATATGGGAGGGGGTGGAAGGAGTGAAGAGGAGCTGATCATTTTTTATAGAATTTATTGCAATTATTGAAAAACCAATTCCGGCAAAATTTTAAGTTTATACTCTTTCTAGTTTAAATGGAAATCGATCTAATGCATTTAACAAAAATTATGCATTTCTATGGGAGGGGGTAGAAGGTGTGTACGGATCAAAACTAGTTTTTTTCCCATTATTAATATTTCTATTTTTATACTTTGTGCAAAATATCAATAGCTTTAACAGTTTCGCAGAAAAATAATTTAATTTAAATTTCAAAATTTCGTGAAATTTGTATGGGAGGGGGTAGAAGGAGTGAGGTGAAGTTGATAATTTTTTCAATACTGATTGCAATTATAATAAAATTAATTCTGGTAAAAATTCGTTTTTATAACTTTGCTAGTTTCAATGAAAATCGAAAAAATGCATTTTTCAAAATTACGCATTTGTTTGGGAGCGAGTAGAAGGAGTGACGGGATCGGATTAATATTCAGTGATATTAATGAAATTTATATTGTTATACTTTGACCGAAATTTCAAGTCGATAGCTTAAATAGTTTCAAAGAAAAATCAATTTCTGAAAATTTCGGAATTTTGTGAAATTTGTATGGGACGGGGTAGAAGGAGTGGGGGGATGTGACCCGTTCACGGACTTAAAGTTACTTTTTTGCTAAAAATGACACACAAAAATTTTTAGTACTATAGCTCAAAGCTTTCGAGAGTTATGCTGTAGACAGAAGGACAGACAGCAACTCGGAATCGAAGTTTTTGAGCGACAACAAATATTTCTGTACTCTTGGCGGCTCTGTGCGAACATTATTTTTTAGCGTTACAAACGGTAAGGCAAACACAATATACTCTCAGATTTCATCTAGAGTATAAACACAAAAACTGAAAATTTTTGAGTGAAACTTTAGGGTAGAAACTTGAAAATTTACGAAATGCATTTAAAAACATAATAGGTGTACGATTGGGCATAAAGCCCAATCGTGCGATACTCTAGATGAAAGAGAAATTTTTGTAGAGGAAGTGGTAGAGGGGGTGACTCCATTGATATTTTTTTACATGACGTTAAGGCTGCTATCAAAATGTTTTATGCAAAATTTAGGGTTGAAAAATTTAATAGGTACTGAGAAAATTAGTGTATTGGATGAAGTGAAGTAGGGCAGTTCGCATGGGAGGTGATAGAAGGAGGGGCGAGTTTTGAATGACTTTTCAGAAACAACTATAAACATCATGCTTTTGACATGTTTTAAATTGCAGATCAGTAGAATTTATACTTTTCAAGAAAATCTACTTTTTATAAAGTTGTGAAATTGTGTCATTTTGTATGGGAGGGGGTAGAAGGGGTAAAGCTAAACGTCTAAATTTTATTCGGTTCTACTAATAATTCTAAATATATATTTAGTACACAATTTCAGCTCGATCAATTTTATACGCACTGAGTAAATTGGCTTATAGCATTTCATGAAAAAGTGCAGTTTGTGTGGGAGGTGGTGTAAGGAAGGGGAGGACTCAAAAACCTTTTGTACAGCAGATTTGTATCATCATAAAAGTAATATATTCCAAATTTCAGATAAATAGCAGTAACATTTTTCGAGCAAATCCGTTTATTGTGAAATTACGAAATTGTGTCATTTTGTATGGGAGGGGGCAGAAGGCGTATAGCTAATCGTCTCATTTCTTTTAGTCTTACTAATAATTTTAAATAAATATTTAGTGCACAATTTCAGCTCGATAACTATTATACGCACTGAGTAAATTGGTTTAGAGCATTTCATGAAAAAGTGCAGATTGTATGGGAGGTGGTGGAAGTAGGGCGGAATACACAAATTTTTTTATAGAGTAGATTGGAATCATCATAAAAGTATTACATTCCAAATTTCAGATCAATGTCATTTGTACTTTTCGAGCAAATCCGTTTATTGTCAGATTGCGAAATTGTGTCATTTTGTATGGGAGGGGGTAGAAAGGGTGGAGCGATTTGGCTCGTTCACGAACTTGACCTTACTTTTTTGTTAAAAACGACGTATACAAAATTTGAACTTTCTAGCTCAACGCGTTCTCAAGCTAGAGAGGACACGGACAGACGGACGGACAGACAGACAGACAGACAGACGGACGGACGGACGGACATCCGGTTTTGAGATTTTTGAGTGATTATATAAACTTCTGTACCATTCATTTTTTTCTCCGAGCCTTATTTCTTGGCGTTACAAACTTTGTGGCAAACTTATAATACTCTCAGATTTCATCTAGAGTATAAAAATCTGTAAAAGTTCGAAATATTAACTGGTCGAATATCTTCAAAGCTTCTACCCGCTCCCATGCAAAATTAGTTTTTCGACCATTTTTAAGAAATCAATTATCACCTAACTATTAAAAGCTATCAATTTGAAATTCTGTACAACATTTTTTAAAAATATTTGAAACGAAATTGCGTCAAAAGTTTTGCGATGGCGCTTGCCCTTCTACGCCCTCCCATACAAAAGTATGATTTTGACCAATTTCAATAAAGCAACTAATAACCAAAAAATCAAGAGCTACGAACTTGAAATTTTGTACAAGAACCCTACAAAAGAAACGAAATAAAACTGCATCATAAATTTTACGATTCTCATACCTCCCCTACCCCATACATATGTTTGGTTTTGTGAACGTAAAATACACCGAATTTATGAAACTTCTATGCAACTTCGTCTATGAAACTGATATTATGTACAGAGAATATTGGACGTGATTCAAGCAATCAATTAAAAAATTATTAACATCCACAAACCCTTACTATCACCTCTTCCCCTCCCCTGATAAAAACCCAAACTTCCATATATAAACAAATGAAATATTTATTCAATATACTGGAGCTATTGATCATATCCGCAATTAAGTGTTAAATTGACAAGAGTCCTGCCCTTTCACTTAGTTTTCCCTAACCATTCTAACTTGTTTATTAGATTTCCACGTATCTTCATCTTGTCCCAAGAATAATAAAGTTGCGCCCGACTTGTTGCCAGTTTATTTTTTTAAATGATTATATCTTCGAAATTACTTACCATAAAAAATTCATATTTTGGGATCATCAGATTCAGCTTAGAGGGAGGCTAATTATTGTCAGGGGCCAGGGAGGGAATGTCCAATGAAAAACATTTAAAAATGAATATCTCGACTATCTCTTAAGGGGAGCACTCCTTAAAAAAAATTGAAAAAAATCGATTTGCTTTTATTTCCGGTTAATAATGTAGACTGAATTCTAAATCGATTGAACGAAAACCGCACCCCTCTCGGATGAGTAGAAGTGTTTGCATCATTATACTATGACCTAATTTAATCAAGTCAATAGCTGAAATGGTTTCGGAGAAAAATTAGCTTTTGGAAGTTATGTTGGAGACAGACGGACAGACGGTCACTCGGAATCGAGGTTTTTGAGCGACAACAAATATTTCTGTACTCTTGGCGGGTCTGTGCGAACACTATTTCTTAGCGTTACAAACGGTAAGGCAAACACAACACACTCTCAGATTTCATCTAGAGTATAAAAATTGCTAATACAATAATTCTTATTATACGAGTAGTTTTTACAAAAAGCAGAGGGTATCTTAAGACATTCACCCTAAGGCTCTTTTCACGTGACGATTTTTTAGCGCCTTGCAATGCGGTTGAAAGCTCAAATGTACCATGTTCGTTTGCATAATCCACATTGATATGTATATGCCTCAATACCTGATTTTTTTTTATCAAAAACTCGCAAATATTTGAGCGAATTTCGGCGTGCGCTAAAGATTTTTGTTTTTTTGAAATTTTATTTTTATTTACGCAACGTTAAGCTTATAAAATTTTATGAATAAGTTGTAAATTTACGAAAAAAGTTCTTTTGGCAATCTAATATTTGTATATGTGATAAAATAATTGCAAAAAATCACAGTAATAAAGTTGAATTCGTTGAAATTTCACTCATCATAAATTTATTTATTTAAGTTACGTCTCTGTTTCTCCTGCACACACAATTTTATATGATAGGTATGAATGAACAAAAAAATTTATCACACCTCTGATATCATATAAAATCTAATCAATAAGAAATTCATTGAGTTTTATGTCTTTTAGTGCATGCGATAACTCGTTCTATCATTAAAGTGTTTGTATACCTGAAACGCATTATTTTGGAATTAATTTAAATTCAAATGCCCGCCTCGATTGAGAGAAGAGATAAATAATTTTCTATTTCTTGTCAATTCACTGATTTTATCTTAATATTTAAAAAATAATTTCAAAAATAGACCCACACTTAAGCAATTCAAATGTTTACAGATAAAGTATCTTTCTTATCAATTTATTGATAAATTCAATTGTTTTGGAATATAATTTGGCGTATGTATTATTCAGATAAAGCTTAAAAATAATAAATTCTTTTTATTTGGGATGATTTTGTGCAGGAAGTATTTGAAACCTAAAGATAGTTAACATGCAAATCAAGTTCGTATCTCATACAACATTTTTAAAATTTAACGAAATTTAATAGGTATGTACATTGACTTTGATCCATATTGTTATTAAGATTGTTGATGGGTCACGCTTCCTACTTAGCGCTTTCGACCACCTCTCAAACAAAATTATGAATTTCCATTAGATACTCTTTACTGCCATTCGATTCTCGTTGGATTGTAGCTTGATGTAAAAGTAAATGTTGCCACATTTTTGACTTTATAAATTTTAAAGCAGTTTGGTTTGGGTAATTGAAACTGATACGAAATAGTTGCATTTCTTGCTCTACATTTTAAAAGTACAACTGAGACGACAGGCTAAGAGAAAAACCAAGCAATTTCTAAAATTTTCACGAATATAAGGCAGAAGTGAATTCCAGAATTTGACGATCATAAAATTGCAAATGCAGGTTTGAGATGAATGTGATATTTCTTTCATATCTATATAGCCTCCACCAACCATTTCTGTACTCACCACCTGAAAAGCTGGTCACTTTTTGCTATTCTCAAATTCCTTTCGGATGGGACACGCATATTATGAAGTCTGTATAGTATCCAACTCTCTATTCTGTTCAGTGAGCACAATATAACAAAACTCATGGTATACAATTGGCAACGTAAGGTGACCGCAGTGAAAGATTTATGCGTCAAGAAATTTTTCAATTTATTTTGTATATCTCTGCTCTTGCCTTTTATCTGTAACTATAAGTTCCTGTGTATTTAGTTTAGCGTGAATACTCATAGTCAGGGTATAGCCTAGTAGGTAGTGTGTTGGTCTTGTAATGCGAAGGTCGTGAGTTCAAATCCCGGTCGGCGCTATATATCATTCCGGCACATTGCCTGCTTGGATATACCTTGGTCACCTCAATCTAAGAAAATGAAAAATTCGTAGAAAGAGGGTTGTGCGAAGGGCTAACAACCCTTCCACAATAAGTAATAAAAAATGTTAAGGAACCTGAATATCAGGAGGCCAAGGTCCGATTTGGGCTGTAGCGCCATTGTAGAAGTGAATACTCATGCCGAGGGCTTCCTCCACTAAGGATTTACTTCACGGTTGTCTTTATCAGCACGGATTGTTTTTCAACGACAAGGTCGCAGTCTATACTAAATGTTAGTTCGACATTCATATTGCTGGATGCCAGGCCTATCTAATACCTCTGCCAATCTGTGAGTCAAGGCACCCGGTTTGAGGAAAAGTGTAACTTCACGCTGAACTCCGAAGAGTTCTTCCCGTGATTTGGGTTAGCCACAACCACCACGTGTACCGCTAAGTGAACCACAGGGGGTGGAAGTAACCTTCCATAGGCTCCTAGAAAACCTCTAGTCAGGCCTCGTAGCCGCAGTTATTCCACTTGAGTTCATTGAAATTCGTGACTGGTCGTACACCTCAGGTACATGGAGGCGATAATCAGTAACTAAAATTATTAAGAGATAAATTAGTAAAGTAAATCAGAATTCATGAAACAATAAAGTTGTTCAACTATGATTTTGTTTCTAAATTTTTCATCTGGCAAATTTTCCAAAATCAAGCAATTAATTTCCTGCTAAGAGCTCATGTAGGGGTATACGATAGAAACACTCTTTCATAATGCGCGATCCTGAGCATCGGCCTTTTGTTGTCACCAGAACTTGGTTATTGCTCTGGCCGCCTGCTAAACTGCTCGATTCTAATGTGATACATGTCGACCAACCCGACGTCTCCCTCGAGAATTATAATCAAGATCTTATTTGGCGATGTGACAAAACCACTACCACTTCCGTCTTTGAATCTAAGTGCCTGTTTTCGCTTCGTGGTGGGCTAGAATATCACTAAAATGCGAGGCATTGACTGAACTGAAAGTTTGTAGTTTCTTAGTAAGTCGAACGATAACTTTCCACGTAGTACAACCATATAACAAAATGGATTTGACAAATGCGTCAAAAACTCGAAGCTTCGTGCGAAGGGAGATCCCTGAAGGCCTGACGAGCTTTATTTAGACGATCCTCAATATGCTTTTCGGCTCCGCCATCCCAGCTGACAATGCTTCCGAGATTACAAAAATCTTATACCTCTTCTACATCTTGTCTGTTAAAAACAATCGGTGCGCTTGAGCCCGAACCTATGCGCATATACTTGGTTCTACGCACATTTATTTTCAGTCCTGCTTCTTTGCATTTAGTATGCAACGAGCGAACATTTGACTCTAAGTCCAAACGGTTATCTGCAAACAAACGCACGTCTTCATCATAATTCGGGTAAAGCATATCCGATCATTCAACCCAACGTGCATTATGACATGTAAATAGGGGAACGATCGAGCATAAAAACAAATTATGAATGTGTCAGCACTTTACGCACATGAATAGTGCTCGATAGTTCAACTCATATAATTATACTCTAGATGAAATCTGAGAGTATTATAAGTTTGCTCTAAGGTTTGTAACGCTAAGAAATAAGGCTTGGAGAAAAAAATGAATGATACAGAAGTTAGTGTTATCACTCAAAAATCTCAAAACCAGATGTCCGTCTGTCCGTCTGTCCGTCCGTCCGTCTGTCCGTCTGTCCGTCTGTCCGTCTGTCCGTCTGTCCGTCTGTCCGTCTGTTCGCTCTCTAGCTTGAGAACGCGTTGAGCTAGATTGTTCAAATTTTTTACACGTCGTTTTTGACAAAAAAGTAAGGTCAAGTTCGTGAACGGGCCAAATCGCTCCACCCCTTCTACCCCCTCCCATACAAAATGACACAATTGCGCAATTTGACAGTTAAAGGATTTGCTCAAAAAGTATAAAAGCGATTGGCCTGAAATTTGGAGTATTTTAATTTTATGATAATATCAATCTACTGTATAAAAATCATGCGTGTCCTTCCCCTCCTTCTACCACCTCCCATACAAACTGTACTTGTCATGAATTACTCTAAGCCAATTTACTCAGTGCGTATAAAATTTAGCGAGCTGAAATTGTGCACCAAATATTTATTTAAAATTGTTAGTAAGGCGGAAAAAAATTAGACAATTAGCTTCACTTCTTCTACCCCCTCCCATACAAAATGACGCAAATTAGCAATTTATCAATAAATTAATTTACTATAAAAGCTATTAGTCTGAGTTTTGGGATATATTACTTTCATAATGATTTAAATCTACAGTAGAAAAATTATATGCGTCCTCTCTCTCCTTCCACCCCCTCCCATACAAACTACACTTTTTCATGAAATGCTCTAGGACGATTTTCTCAGAACATATAATATTTATCGAGCTCACATTTTGTAATAAATACTTAATTAGTATTATAACTAAGATCAGAAAAAATATTTGATTAGCTTCACTGCTGCTAGCCCCTCCCATACAATATGAAACAGTTTCACAACTTCACAAAAAATCGATTTTCTTGAAAAGTATGAATGGTACTAATCTGAAATTTAAGGGTTGTCAATTTTATAATCTCACTAAAATCCCCACACTCTTTCTACCATCTCCCATACAAAATGCGCATTTTCACTAAATCTACAAGACTAATTTTCTCAGCTTCTATTCAATTTTTGGAGTAAGCATTTTGTATAAAACATTTTTATAGCTACTTTAGCATGATGGGGAAAAAATTATTTCAATGCTATCACCCCTTCTAACACTCTCCATCCAAAATTTCTTGTGATGACATCTAGAGTATCGTAAGATTGCGCTTTATGCGCAATCGTAGCCCTGTTATGTTTTTTAATAACTCATCAATTTTAATGTACAAATATGGTATATAAAAGTAATCAATAAATTTTTATTTTCACTTCCACCCAAACCAACTTGAAGGTATTTCTCGTTAACAACAACCCTCCAAATCCCATACCTTTAATTCGTGTATCCTTAAAACCATTGAGATACATGAATTCCCTCTTCTGTATCAACGACTGGTGTGGTCGGCTGAGTACAGCTCATACAAAACGCGCTCCACTCGCTTTCAAACACTACTTTTAGTGACTGGAGATACTTAATCGGCTGCATAGGATCATCTTCTGGAGAAGATTAACTGCCACCGAAACATGGAGCTTGTGATGAAGTTTAAGTTGATTGGCTCGTTTTAGATATCGAGTGAAGCTCGAGGAGGATAGAACATACATGTGTATCTGAATTCTTGGTCGAAAACTCAGGTCGTTATATGTAGAGGTAGTTGTAATGTTAGAAGAGGAAGCAAGCATCGAGGAAGGTCTGTCATAGATGCAAAGGCTGTAGTTGAATTACTTCGAGTCTGCTATTGTAGTTGATATGAGGCTTTCTTAATCTGTAGAAAAGGGTTCGAGTAAATTTATGCTAAACGGATTCGATGCAAGAATGGAGAGGGATCCTCACGATGGTGCTGCATTCTAAAATACTACGGACGAGAGTGGCAAACAGCAGAGCAGCTGTTCTTGGTTAAACTGGACGTACAGAGGACGAAACCAACAAGTCTGTATGCCATATTTGTAAATTCAGAATAATAATAACCGGGCTTAAGCTTGCGATCCAAGATCACTCTTAGATGTTTTATTGTAGATACTTCCATTAATAGAGTAAGTGAGAACAGAGAAGGTAGGATTATGCGTGAACTCCATAGCAAAACCCTCCTCAATGTTCAAAAAGATATCATTGTTAGAACACCAATGAGACAAATCAGATAAGTCAGCCTGGAGGACCATGCAGTCGGAGTAAGAGGAAATTTCATGTCTACACTCTTTATTAAAATAAAAACATAAAAGAAAGCCCAATCATATGATACTCTAGATGAAATGAGAAAGAGTTCAATGTACCAGAAAATATGTCACCTCCAATTCTTTTAAATAATTAATAGCGACTTTTGTATGGGAGGTGGTAGAAGCAGAGGAGGAAGGTTTGTAATTTTTGGATATGACACCTAATGTGATATGCAAAATATTTCGTGCTGAATTTAAGGTTTGTAGCTTCCATTATTTTCAGTTGGAAACAGTTTTCCTGAAATTGAGGCATTTGTATGGGAGGTGGCAGAGGAAGTGGAGCTCTTAAGATGATTTTGAAACTGCTTATCATCATCCTTATCACCACGCTTTGATTCAATTTCAAATTCGATAGTTCTAATATATTCGAAGGAGAAATAGGTATTTGTATGGGAGGGGGTAGAAGGAGTGAAGGGGAGCTGATAATTTTTTTTGGCATTTATTACAATTATTAAAAAACCAATTCTGGCAAAATTTTAAGTTTATACTTTTTCTAGTTTTAATGGAAATCGATCTAATGCACTTAACAAAAATTATCCATTTGTATGGGAGGGGGTAGAAGGAGTGTACGGATCAAATCACATTTTTTTTTCGTTATTGATATTTCTATTTTTATACTTTATGCAAAATATCAAGTTGATAGCTTTAACAGTTTCGAAGAAAAATAATTTAATTTAAATTTCAAAATTTCGTGAAATTTGTATGGGAGGGAGTAGAAGGAGTAAGGTGAAGTTGATAATTTTTTCAATTCTGATTGGAATTGTAAAAAAATTAATTTTGGCAAAAATTAGTTTTTATAACTTTGCTAGTTTCAATGAAAATCGAAAAACTGCATTTTTCAAAATTATGCATTTGTATGGGAGGGGGTAGAAGGAGTGACGGGATGGGATCAATATTTCGTCATATTAATGACATCTATATCATTATACTTTGACTTCAAATCGATATCTTAAAAAGTTTCAAAGAAAAATCAATTTCTGAAAATTTCGGAATTTCGTGAAATTTGTATGGAAGGGGGTAGAAGGAGTGGGGGAATGTGGCCCATTCACGAACTTAAAGTTTCTTTTTTGCTACAAATGACACACAACAAATTTCAGCACGATAGCTCAAAGCGTTCGAGAGTTATGCTGTAGACAGACGGACAGACGGACAGACGGGCAGACGGACAGACGGACAGACGGACAGACGGACACACGGACAGACGGACAGACGGACAGGCAGACGGACAGACAGCAACTCGGAATCGAAGTTTTTGAGCGACAACAAATATTTCTGTACCCTTGGCAGCTCTGTGCGAGCATTATTTCTTAGCGTTACAAACGGTAAGGCATACACAATATACTCTCAGATTTCATCTAGAGTATAAACAGAACGGGACTACGATTGGGGGTAAAGCCCAATTGTGTGATACTCTAGATGAAGGAGAATTTTTTTTATTTTAAGAAATTTTGTAGGGGAAGTGGTAGAGGGGGTAACAGCATTGAACTAATTTTTTCACATCACGATAAGGTTGCTATCAAAATGTTTTATAAAAAATTTAGGATTCAAAAATTTAATAGGTACTGAGAAACTTAGTGTATTGGATTTAGTGAAATTGTGCAGTTTGTATTGGGGGTGGTAGAAGGAGGGTGGAGTTATTAATAACTTTCTTAGAAACCGTAATCATCATTATTTGGCATAGCAGATCAGTAGCACTCATACTTTTCAGGCAAATCGACTTTTCGTAAAGTTGTTGTGTCAAATTGTATGGGATGGGGTAGAAGGAGTGAAGATAATCGCCTAATTTTTTTTTGGTGTTAAGAATATTTCTAGATAAATGTTTAGTGCACAATTTCAACTGCATAAATTTTATACGTACTGAGTAAATTTGCTTAGAGTATTTCATGAAAAAGTGCAGTTTGTATGGGAGGTGGTAGAAGGAAGGGGAAGACTTAAATAATTTTTAACAACAGATTACAATTATTATAAAAGTTATATATTCCAAATATCAGATCAATAGTATTTAAGCTTTTCGAGAAAAGCCGTTCGTTGTCGAATTGCGAAATTGTGTCATTTTGTATGGGACGGGGTGGAAGGGGTGAATGTAATGGTCTAATTTTTTTTTGGTGTTACTAATAATTCTAAATAAATATTCAGTGCTAAATTTGAGCTCGATAAATTTTATACTCACTGAGTAAATTTGCTTAGAGTATTTCATGAAAAAGTGCAGTTTGTATGGGAGGTGGTGGAAGGAGGAGGAGGACATGTTTAATTTTTATACCATAGACCGAAATCATCATAAAAGTAATATATTCATTTCAGACTAATGGCTTTTATAGTTTTCGAGTAAATCCGTTAATTGTCAAATTGCGTAATAGCGTCATTTTGTATGGGAGGGGGTAGAAGGGGTGGAGCGATTTGGTCCGTTCACGAACTTCACCTTACTTTTTTGTTAAAAACAACGTGTACAAAATTTGAACTTTCTAGATTAACGCGTTCTCAAGCTAGAGAGGACACGGACGAATGGACAGACAGACAGACGGACGGAGATTTTTGAGTGATTATATGAACTTCTGTATCATTAATTTTTTTCTCCGAGCCTTATTTCTTGGCGTTACAAACTTTGTGGCAAACTTATAATACTCTCAGATTTCATCTAGAGTATAAACATAAGAGCTTTTCAAATAACTACTGCGTTTTTATTTTAAATTTTGAAATAGGCGGTCTTAATGGGACACTCTTTACTATCAAATTTCATGTAGAGTATAAAAATGTGTTTCTGTGTCAGCCAACTTGAAGTTTGGCTAGGTCGTCGTACGGTGGCGTTCAAGTGAAATTATGCATTTTTGATTTGGTCAGAATAAAATAATGGCAAATAATAAAAATTTCAATTCAAAATACACTGTGAAAACATTCAACAAATCAAATAATTTATTATTGTGTTATTATTTTGTTGTCGACACCATGAATTAGACGCACCCTAATGAGTCGCGGCCAACTTTGTACCGGACACTGGTGGCGCGCTATGCGCAACAATAACTAAGAGCTTTATTTTTGAATCGAGCACTGAGGGAATGTGGACACGTTTCTTTTTTTTTGGTAACCACGAAATGTACAACTACTTTCAAATTTATTTATCTCTTTTTTACTATCTTTTATTTTGTTATTTAATAGGTAAAGAGCAAGAAATTTGTAGAAAAGAACATACTATGCTCAACCTAAGCTTAAAGTAAAATTAAACTGAAGTTGTACGAAATTTATTGAATTGAATTGAATTAAACGGAAATTGAGCAAAAAGTCTTTCTAACAAATTAAACTCAACAATTTTATTAAATGCTTCGAACTATATGCAGTACAGTATAGTAATGTAGTTAAGATATGCAAAATGAATGAAATATAATGGAAATTTTTCGATTAATTTCATGGGTGTGTGACGATCCTGCCATACTAGATGAGCCGCCGCTGCTTTGAACCTAATAGGATATACAGTTCTCTCATAATTCCGACTATGCACAAGAAAAAAATTCCAGGGCAATTTTAATGCCATAATAACAAGCAAAAACTGTAAATATGTACATTTGAAGTTGCGTGAAGTAGGGCAGCCCTGGGTTCGATTCCCGGCCGGATTTTTTTTACGATTTGACTAAAGTAAAAAAATATATCATAATTTCAAATAATTTTCATTCCACGCTTGAGTTAAAAAAATTGATTTTTCAACGGATTGTATGCCCTTGCTAATTAAAATATCAGAACAGTACGACCGATGCATCTTGTGACTGTTTTATTCTTTACGAAATCTGATCAAATGTCCAGACTAATCCAATCTTTAACTCCATCAATTGTTCACCTATGCCCTATGCTCAGGATCGCATCTTATGGATGAGAATCGTTTCTGTTCCATGCCATTCTTAACAGCAAAAAGAGTCAATTTCTTCATACCACTTTCAGAACACTCCTTTAGAAAAGAACTGGTCAAACATATTATTCCATAAAACAGGCTATTCATCAATTCACGATTAATTACTCCCCATACAGACTATCATATTCGAAATCAATAATTTTTTCAGTTATGAAGAAAATCTTTTTTTTTTTTTTTGTAACTCCTAATCGATAAGGTTAATGACCGGAAAATGTTTATATTGTATAAATGATTTATTAACTTCGAAACAAATTGTTTTCGGCTGACAGGTGGGCAAGTACATGACCTTTATGCACTATCGAATGGCCATAGGGAGTAATTCAATATAAAGAAAATGATCCTATTTATTAGTTAATTGTTTGTCGTAATCTGATATTACGGAAGTCATTGATAGCACGCGTAGTTCGACCATAAATCATTTAATGCGATTATTTATTTATAGAGGTATATTAAATATTAAGCGTATCTAGAGTATAAATTCTAATTTTCCGATAAAACATCTTCTGTTCAGGTACGAAAGTTTGTAGAAAGCGAATGTTCTATAAAAAGTAGTAAATTTGATATCAAATTATTAGATTAGGAAAGCGTTTTATTTTAGTCTAGATGAAGAGAGTATATTATGTTTGCTTAAGCGTTTGAAACGCTAAGAAATAAAGCTCGTACGGAGTCGCCAAGGATACAGAATATTTTGTTGTTGCTTATAAATCCCGGATTCGAGTCACCCGATTTGGGCTATAATGCCATTGAAGAAAAACGATATTTCTATTATTAGACTTTCAACAAAACTTCAGGTCGATAGCTTTGACAGTTTCAAAGAAAAATAATTTAATTTAAATTTCGAAATTTTGTGAAATTTGTATGTGAGGAGGTAAAAGGAGTGAGTTGAAGTTGATGATTTTTTTTAAAACTGGTTGCAATTATAATGAAATTAACACTGGCAAAATTTGTTCATTTAGTTTTGCTAGTTTCAATGAAAATCGAATAAATGCATTTTTGAAAAGTGTGCATTTGTACGGGAGAGGGTAGAAGGAGTGACGGGATCGGATTTAATTATAATTTGTGATGTTAATGATATTTCCATCAGTATACTTTGTACCAAATTTCAAGCCGATACCTTGAGTAGTTTCAAAGAAAAATCAATTTCTTAAAATTTCATGAAATTTGTATGGGAGGGGTTGGAAGGAGTGGGGGATGAATCCGTTCACGAACTTGAAATTTTTTTTTTGCTAAAATTAACACGCACCAAATTTCAGCACAATAGCTCAAAGTGTTCGAGAGTTATTTTGTAGACAGACGGAGAAACAGTTGGACATTTATTTATCACATGTTTGGAAAATTTTAAGAACGCATTTACCATTAAAAAATTTTAGGGCTATCGATTTGAAAATCGGTACAAATCAGTTGCGAAATCGAAAAATTGTCATACTAAATGCAAATAGATTTTGAAAATAATAAACGTATCCCACTTCTTCCATCACCTCCCACAAAAATAGCAGTATTCAAAAGACTAAATCCAAATTTATTTAGAGTAACGAATAATTTGAAATCTGAATAATTATAATATAGCCTGATACCCAAATTAGTATTTTTTTTCATTTCAAGCTTGGGTTTCACGTTTAGAATGATTCTGAATCCGAATCTACTAAATAGATTGATCTATTAACTAGAGATTTGAAGTCAAAAGACTCAGATTTGTTGTCACATGCGTATTACCTATTGGTATTTGATATTGGTCCCATAGTTTTCCTTAAAATTTGGACAAAAAACAGCTCGGATAACATACCTTTGAGGTGCTTGAAATTTTTATACTCTAGATGAAATCTGAGAGTATTATAAGTTTGTTACAAAGTTTATAGCGCCAAGAAATAAGGCACGGAGAAAAAAATAAATGATACAGAAGTTCATATAATTATTCAAATATCGCAAAACCGGATGCCCGTCTGTCTGTCCGTGTCCTCTCTTGCGTGAGATCGCGTTGAGCTATAAAGTTGTATACGTCACTTTTAATAAAAAAGTAAGGTCAAGTTCGTGAACGGGCCAAATTGCTCCACCCCTTATACCCCTACCATACAAAATGACACAATTCCGCAATTTAACAAAAAACGGATTTGCTCGAAAAGTATAAATGCTATTGATCTGAAATTTGGAACATAAGAGTTTTACAATCATTTCATTCCACAGTATAAGAATTATTTGTGTCCTCCCATCCTTCTACCCCCTTTCTTACAAACTGCACTTTTTCATGAAATGCTTTAAACCAATTTACTCAGTACGTATGAAATTGATAGAGCTGAAATTGTGTGCTAAATAATTATTTAGAATTATTAGCAAAACCGAAAAAAATTGGATTAATAGCTTTATCCCTTCTACCACCTCCCATACAAAAGTAATCAATTTCGTAATTTGATAATAAACGGTTTTGCTCGAAAAGTATAAACGCCATAGATCTGAAATTTAGAGTATATTATTTTTATAATGATTTAAATCTACTGTAGAAAAAGTAATTGAGCCCTCCCTTTCTTTCTACCATCTCCCATACACACTACACTTTTTCATGAAATACTCTAAACAAATTTACTCAGTATGTATAAAATTTATCGATCTGGAATTGTACACTAAGCATTTATTTAGAATTATTATTAGATGATTAGTTTCACTCCTTCTTCCACCTCCCATACAATCTGAAACAACTTACCTAAAAGTCGATTTCCCTGAAAAGTATGAATGCTACTGACCTGCAATTTAAGACATGTCAAAAACATGATGTTTTTACTTATTTCTGAAAAAGTCATTAAGGACTCGCCCCTCCTTCTACCACCTCCCACATAAACTGCACAATTTCACTAAATCCAATACACTAATTTTCACAGTACCCATAAATTTTCGAATCCTAAATTTGTATACTGTAGATGAAATCTGAGCTAGGATGTAGCCTAGTGGGTAGCGTGTTGGTTTATAATGCGAAGGTCGTGAGTTCAAATCCCGGTCGACTCATAATTCCAGCACACTACTTGCTTGGGTATACCTTGGTTACCTCAATCTACGAAAATGAAAAATTCATAGATAGAGGGTTGTGCGAAGGGCTAACAACCCTTCCGCAATAAATAATGAAAATGTTAAGCAACCTGAAGTTTAGGAGGCCAAGGCCCGATTTGGGCTGTAGTGTCATTGAAGAAGAAGGAGATGAAATCTGAGAGTATATTGTGCTTGACTTACCGTTTGTAACGCTAAGAAATAACGCTCGCACAGAGCCGCCAAGGGTACATAAATATTTGTTGTTGCTCAAAAACCTCGATTCCGAGTGACTGTCTGTCCGTCTGTCCAACTGTCTGTCTGTCCGTCTGCATACAGCATAACTCTCGAAAGCTTTGAGCTGTAGTGCTAAAAATTTGTGTGTACCATTTTTAACAATAAAGTAACTTTAAGCTCGTGAATGGGCTACATGCCCCCAGTCCTTCTACACCTTTCATACAAATTTCATGAAATTTCGAAATATTAAGAAAATTATTTTTCTTTGAACCTATTTAAGCTATCAACTTGAAATTTAGTTCAAAGTATTGTGATATAGATGTCATTAATATCACGGAATATTGATCCGATCCCCTCACTCCTTCTACTCCCTCCCATAAAAATGGAGAATTTTTGAAAATTACATATTTTCGATTTTCATTGAAATTAGTAAAGTTGAAAAGACGACATTTTATCAAAATTAATTCTACTATAATTGCAATTAGTTTTAAAAAGATTTATCAATTTCACCTCACTCCTCCCATACAAATTTCCCGGAATTTGGAAATTTAAATTAAATTATTTTTCTTCGAAACTGTTAAAGCCGTCAACTTGATATTTTGTACAAAGTATAAAAATAGAAATATCAATAACGCAATTTGTTTTGATCTGTACACTCCTTCTACCCCCTCCCATACAAATGCATAGTTTTTGTTAAATGTATTATATCGATTTCCATTAAGAGGGTTCAAATTTGCCTTCTTCCACCACCCTCCCGCCTATAAACAGGCATTTTTTTTAGGAAAAAAAAACTCAGGAACGATATTGTCTATGCCCTGACGGGAGCTTTTGGCAAAATAGTGCTTTGGGAATTATTAATAAGAGTTTACATTTTTTAGTCATTTTTCGCAACTTTAACACAATGTAACATTTTTAATTTCATTTTTTTTTAAATTGGCTCCGTCAGGGCATATATAATTTATTGTAGGACATCTGTACCAAATTTCAGTTCAATCGGGTGATATTTACTTGAGATCTGTGTTCCTGAAAGGTGAAAAACGTGATTTTTCAGGAGAAGCGTTTGAAAGAACCGCGAAGAGGAATTATTCCTCTAATCGCTTCAAACCCTTTAGATTAAAAATTAAAAATAAAATACTTCTTATTGGAATTTTGAAACGGGGCAAGTTGCAAAATGTGCAGAAAGAGTTGTAGATTTTTTTAAGAACCAATAAAATTTTTTTTTTCATTTTTTTCATGATTTTCAAGTATTGAACCCCCTTAAAACTGGAAAAAGTACAAGCTTACAATTTTGCCAAAATTTGTTTTTTAATAATTGCAATAAACGCTAGAAAAAATTATCAGCTCCGCTTGACTCCTTCTACCCCCTCCCATATAAATATCTGTATTATAAATTCAAGAAAAGCATTACTCCTTCGAATCTATGAGAGCTATCGACTTTGAAATTGAATCAAAGCATGGTGATAAGGATAATGATAAGCAGTTTCAAAATTATTTTAAACGCTCCACTTCCTCTGCCACCTTCCATACAAATGCCCCAATTTCAGGAAAACTATGTCCAATTTTATTAAAAATAATGAAAACTAATTTAAAATTCAGCAAAAAAAATATTTTGCATGCCATGTTTGTTGTCATATACGAAAAACACAAATCTCCCCCTCTACTTCTACCACCTCCCATGTAAAAGTCACTATTTACTATTCAAAAGAATTTAAAATGACATATTTTCCGGTATATTAAGGTCATTTCCATTTCAACTAGAGTATCATATGATTGGGCTTTTAGCCCAATTCTTTTATGTTTTATAAAACATTTTGATAGTAGTAGCGTGATGTGAAAATCAGTTCAATGTCGTCATCCCCTCCATCACTTCCCCTACAAAATTTCTTTAAATCGAAAAAACTCTTTTTCATCTAGTCCTGTTATGTTTTCTTTTAGTAATGTGATTTTTACTTTACACATTATGTTAATATTATCGTAAGATCATATCGATATTGCGATTTAATGTCAGGAACAAAACAAGGCCCTGATCAACATGATCTTCAAAACATTCATAATGGCTGAACTAGAAAACTCCGATTTTCAGTAATTTGGTTTCGTAGAAATTCAAATGAGCTATGTGTAGCTTAATGGGTAGCGTGTTGGTCTACAATGCGTAGGTCGTGAGTTAAAATCCTGATCGACGTATAATTCCAACACGCTTCTTGCTTAGGTGGTTGAAAAATATGTAGATAGAGGGTTGTGCGAAGGCTAACAACCCTTCCACAATATATAATGAAAAATGTTAAGGAACCTGAAGATCAGGAGGCCAAGACCCGATTTGGGCTTTAGTGCCATTATAGAAGAAGAAGACGAAATTGAAATAAGATCTGAATTGAATCGGAGAAAAAGGTCTTTTTCTGATCATCGAAAAAAACACGATCGTTATCTAAATGAAAAATGAAAGCATTATTTACAGACAATTTGTTAATATATTTCGATAAATAATTTAGTACCGATAAATATCACTTCACTAATAAACTCGATGTTATTCTATAAAAAGAATCTAAATAAATAATTTATTAATAATACAAAAAATAGAGACTCGTTCAAACTTAAAACACTAACATTTAATGTATATACGATAAATTTTTTTTCAATAGCCATAGTATGCAGCCGAATACGAAAAATGTGAGGTTTGGTTAGCAACAACCAAAATTTCAACGAATTTCTTATTAACTCCACCGGATATAACGAACGCGTCACCATCTTCGGATGATTGGGATACCAAAATATTGACATGGCTTAAGATCAATCCAGTTCCCGATTTCGGATAATTCAGAGTCACTTCCACATCTCTCGCAGCCGGATAATTGCCACTGTCGGACTGCTGGTCGACCAATTTATCGCCTAATTTGATAAATAGAAAGGATTCCCTTTAGTATGTCTGATGGGCGTAATCCAAATTTTCTGTCGTCAATTTCTTACCGGTTATCCTCTGTCCAATAGTATAGCTGTATTGTCCGCGCGCTGAACTTGTTTTATCCATTTGGATCATATCGGTAGTAGATGTGTCGTATCGATTGACGACATTAACAAATCGAATATCCGTACTGCTATCATCCAGACGGATGGATGGAAGGGCTAATCCAACTTTGCATAGTGCTAATCCAGAGATGGCAAACACAAAAATCACTTTGACTGGAGACAACATAATTTCAAATCGGTCCTTGGCCGGTCACACACAGCTAATTATTTTCAAATATTGTAGATTTCCAAAAATTCACTCCCTCGTTTAGATGCCGGCACGTTATGAACTCGCACTGAATGAAATGTCCATTTTTATACAACTGGATAGCTGGTGATTCCGGGGCGATTGTGAATTGGCCGTAGATAAATCTAAATCGGGCTTTAAATTTGTCTTTTCCATAAATGATCGGGACGATACGACACGAACAGTCCGATATCTCGCTGATAAAGCACCATGTTATCGCACAATTTCTCACCTTTTCATTCACTTAAGATTTTAAACATTAAAGTCGCATGTACCTACCTAAGCGAGTTGCTTGAACGTAAAATTACTAAAGGAATTCGAATCTTGACGTGCATATTATTAAGTGCTATTCAACTAATTTAGGTTGAACATTGATCGGGGTTTTGCGCGAAATTTTAATTATTTAGTGTATTAATGTGGATTTGGAAAAGCTTAAGAAAGTATTTCGTCTATTGCAAAACATTCACACACCTTCGTTTGCAATGATTTAGCACAGTCAAAATTAATCTGCTACGACGTAACAGATATTGCAAGTTTTGAATAAAATGCAAGTGCGTAGCGTTTGAAGAAAAACAAAAAATAAATACATAAAATAATATTAGAAAATCCAACACTATCTAATTTAGGATTAAATAGTATTTTTAAGGATATACAATTATAGGCATTGCGTATTTTTGTAAATAAGTGATAAAATGAGATAATTTCCAACGAGTTGCCAAGAAAACAAAAAGCTTGAAGTTTGCTCCCCTATGTGTTTTTTTAAATAACAAGAGTTACAGTATTCTTACAGTAAAACGCATTTCACTAGTCGTTTGGTGGTGATTGGTAGTGATCTTTTGTCTTTTGGTACCCATTCCCATAGCAATAGTAGACATATTTCGATATGAGCTCGAAGAAGTTGGCCCTTTTGAAACTTTTCTTATTGCATCCGCCTGGGGGTCGTTTGGTGGCGTTGGTTAGTCTAATTTCATCTTTTGGTGGTGATGAGTATATCGAATTAAGACAAATTTTCCCAATATTTATGATTTTTGAATTTTTAATTTTGCATTCGGTTGAGGATTGTTTGGTGGTGTTTAGTAGTCAAATTTTATCATTTGATGGTAATTAGTATAGTTACAGTATCGAATTTTCGTACGGACTTTAATTTAAAAAAAGCAATTCAAAATCTATTTATCAATGAAACTTACCTCTAAGCTTAAAATTTCTAAATTTGTATACTCAGGATGAAATCTGAGAGTATTATAAGTTTGCCACAAAGTTTGTAACGCCAAGAAATAAGACTCGGAGAAAAAAAATTAATGATACAGAAGTTCATAAAATCACTCAAAAATCTCAAAACCGGATGTCTGTCCGTCCGTGTCCCCTCTAGCTTGAGAACGCGTTGAGCTAGAAAGTTCAAATTTTGTATACGTCGTTTTCAACAAAAAAGTAAGGTCAAGTTCGTGAACGGGCCAAACCGCTCCACCCCTTCTACCCCCTCCCATACAAAATGACACAATTTCGCAATTTCACAATAAATGGATTTCCCCGAAAAATATGCATGCTATTGATCTGAAATTCATCCAAAATATGCCAGTGGAGAATGCGTGGCTGAAAATACGAGACGGCATCAAATCCTCCGCAGAAGAGGTATTAGGATATCAAGCACGGCGAAAAAATAATGATTGGTTCGACCAAGAATGTCGCGACGCAATAGATAGAAAGAACGAAGCTTACAAAATTTTTACTGAACGACCAACACGAGGCAAAAAAGAAAATATGACGAGCTTAGGCGATATGCGAAAAAGACCTGCAGACGAAAACAAAGGAAGTACCATAATGACAAGATACAAAAAATGGACGACGAAATGAGAAAAAATAAAACGCGGGACGTATACGCAATAGTAAAAGACTTAAAAAGGGATATAAACCAAAAACCAGTCTCTGCAAAGACGCAGAGGGCAATATCATCAGCGACACAGAAGAAATCAAAAGGAGATGGGCTTCATACTTTGAAATCTTTTGAATTCCATCCCAGTAGCATCGATAACGACAGACAACATTTCAATTGAAGCCTCAACTGACGAAGATGAACCATCATCGACACCACCCACGCTTGCTGAAGCAGCCCTATGTGACCAAAAACGAAACAAAGCGCCGGGAATTGACAAAATACCAGTTGAACTTCTGAAAAACGGTGGAAACTGTGTCGCTGAAATACTGTACAATATGATATGCAAAATTTGGACAGAGGAAATCATACCCGACGAATGGCGAAAAAGCATTATATATCCAATTTACAAGAAAGGAGACAAACTCTGCTGTGAGAACTACAGAGGTATATCATTGTTGTGTACGTCCTATAAAATACTGACAAAAATAATTGAACGTCGTCTTAAACCCTATACTAATCAAATAATTGGCGAATTCCAAAGCGGATTCAGAACCGGACGATCTACAACAGACCAGATATTCTCGGTGAAACAGGTGCTTGAGAAATGCTGGGAATATAACACAGACGTCCACCAAATATTTGTAGATTTTAAACAAGCATACGACAGTATCGACAGGAGCGTACTGTACTAAATCATGCTTGACTTTGGAATTCCTCCAAAACTAGTGCGACTAACAAGACTCACAATGACGAACACTGAATCCCAAGTGAGAATACAAACCGATTCCACAACCAGCTTTCGAAAGGAATGTGGTTTAAAGCAGGGAGATGGTCTAGCTCCTATGCTTTTCAGCTTGGCACTAGAGTATGTCGTGCGAAAAATCCCAGTCGACACCAACGGGACACTACTATTCAAGTCCACCCAACTAGTAGCATACGCTGACGACATTAACATTCTAGCAAGATCCTTCCCTAGTGCTAAGGAGGTATTTGTCAATCTTGACTCCGCCGCAAAAGAAGTCGGGTTGCGCATTAATGAAAGCAAAACAAAAGTAATGACGCAAACAAGAAGGAGAACGCCAATCAGACAAAACATAACAATTGCGGAATATAATTTGTGGACAACTTCATATATCTTGGGGCTAATCTAGCAAAGGACGGTAATGAAACAGACGAAATCAAACGACGGATAATACTTGCAAATAAGACGTATTATTCGGTACTTCCAATAATGAAATCCAAGAAAGTGCACAGGAACAATAAGCTGCGGATTTATAAAACTATTATACGACCTGTGCTCTGTTATGGCAGCGAGACGTGGACATTAACGCGAACTTCCGAAAAAGCAGTTAACGCATTCGAAAGAAAGGTCCTCCGAAGAATTTTGGGACCTGTGAAGGAAGGAACGGAATGGCGAATAAGATACAACCATGAGTTGTATCAACTCTACGACGAGCCAGAAGCTTCAACGTTCATCAAGCTACGTAAACTGCAGTGGGCTGGCCATGTAGAGCGAATGGAAGACAGAAGAATTCCCAAACGTGCTCTTAAAGGCAAAGCGAGTGGTAACCTGCCAGTAGGAAAACCACGTAAGCGATGGGAAGACTCGGTTGATGAAGACAGCAAAGCCATTTTAAAAATTAGCAGCTGGAGGGCGCGGTCTTTGGATCGAGACGATTGGAGGCGACGACTTCAGGAGGCCAGGGCCCAATTTGGGCTGTCGCGCCATTAATGATGATGATGATGATTGATCTGAAATTTGGAATATAATACTTTTATGATAATATAAATCTATTGTATTAAAGTTATTCGAGTCCTCCCCTTCCTTCCACCACCTCCCATACAAACTGCATTTTTTCATGAAATGCTCTAAGCCAATTTACTCAGTGCATATAATACTTATCGACCTGAAATTGTGCACTAAAAATTTAATTGGAATTAGTAATAAGACTAAAAAAAATTAGACGATTTGCTTTAGTCCGTCTACCCCTCCCATACAAAATGACACAATTTCGCAATTTCACAATAAACGGATTTGTCCGAAAAATATAAATGCTACTGATCTGAAATTTGGAATATAATATTTTTATTATGATGTAAATCTACTGTATAAAAGTTATTGGAGTCCTCTCCTTCCTTCCACCACCTCCCATACAAACTGCACTTTTTAATTAAATGCTCTGAGCCAATTTACTCAGTGCATATAATACTTATCGAGCTAAAATTATACAGGAAATATTTAGTTGGAATTAACAGTAAGATTAAAAAAAAAATTAGACGATTACCTGTAACCCTTCTACCCCATCCCATACAAAATGACACAATTTCGCAATTTCACAATAAACGGATTTGCCCGAAAAATATAAATGCTATTGATCTGAAATTTGGAATATAATACTTTTATGATGATATAAATCTACTGTATAAAAGTTATTGAAGTCCTCCCCTTCCTTCCACCACCTCCCATACAAACTGCACTTTTTCATGAAATGCTCTAAACCAATTTACTCAGTGCGTATAAAATTGATCGAGCTGAAATTGTGCACGAAATATTTTTTTAAAATTGTTAGTAAGACCGAAATTAATTAGATGATTACATTCACTCCTTCTACCCGCTCCCATACAACCTGACACAATTTCACAACTTTATAAAAGGTCGATTTTCCTGAAAAGTATGAATGCTACAGATTTGCAATTTAAAACATGTCAAAAGCATGATGTGTTTATTTCTGGAAAGTCATTAAAAACTCGCCCCTCCTTCTATCACCTCCCATACAAACTGCACTATTTCACTACATCCAACACACTAATTTTCTTAGTACCTATTAAATCTTTAAATCCTAAATTTTATATAAAACATTTTGATAGCAACCTTAGCATCTTGTGAAAAAATTAGTTCAATGTTGTCACCCCCTCTACCACTTCCCCTACAAAATTTTTTAATATCCAAAAATTCCTCTTTCATCTAGAGTATCGCACGCTTCTGTTATGTTTCTTTTTGAATTCGCTTGGCGGTCGTTTGCTGATACTTGGCAGTATAATTTTATTGTTTCGAGATGATCAGTATAGTTACAGGATTTTTTAATTATTATTATGGGAGGGGAGGCTGGGCCAAGCTCACACACATGAAATTAGCGTGTTCTTGACCATTTCGGACCTGAGAGCGAAGGATGATAGCCTCTTATCGGCTATTTTTTGAACAGTGACAATTTCCTGGAGAGCTTTGTAAGTGAAATTTGCGGTTGATTAGTGGGTAGAGCAAATGGATAGATTTTGAGATTTGAAAGCAAATATTTTCAAAGTGGCTACTAAAGGTCAGTTTTTTGTCCAACACGACGCCAAGATACGTAAAAGTGACAGGTCAAGCAATATTTATAAAATTTATGTCGCGGCTAAGTAGATTATATTGGAAGCATTGTCAGCATGGACGGAAGGCCGAAAAGAATTTTGAGGATCGTCTAAATAAAACTCGTCAGGCCTTCGGTATCCTTTCCCCTTTCTGGAGGTTCAGAAAGATCTTCCTTCACATGAATCTGCGAGTTTTTGACGCATGCCTTAATCCGTGTTGTTATATGGTTGTACTACGTGGAAAGTGACCGTTCGACTCTACAAACGTGAACCAATGTCTCCGACGCATTTTAGGAATATTCTGGCCACAAGTGATCTTCAACGACGAACTTTGGAGTACAACTGGACAGACTAAAATAGGCATTGAGATTGAAAGGCGAAAGTGGTAGTGGATCGGTTACACTTTGAGGAAACCAGGGCGCCAATGAGGCACTAGATTAAAATCCTTAAGGAAGACGTCGGGTTGGTCGATCATATAGCACATTGAAGCGAGCACTTGAGAAGGAGGCCAGAGGAATAAACAAGTCCTGGCAACAGCTTAAGGTCGATGCTCAGGATCGTACCTTGTGAAAGAGAGTTGTTTCTGTCCTATGCCCTTATAGGGGGTATTAACAGGAATTTGATTGATTGATTGATTGGGTAGATTGTAGCCTTTTCTATTCCCAGTGAAGAAAATTGCAAGCGTTTTAGTTGGATTGATTGTGATCATCCAGCGAAGATAGTGCTGCAGTTTTAAATATGATTCCAGCCGTGGTAAAATATTATCAGGGTCATTATCGCTTATGTAAAGACATGTATCATCTGCAAAGATCGCTAGCACGTAGTTTGGACGAATTGGTACATCTGCGGTATAAATATTGTACAGGGTGGGCCATCCAGTGGTTTCTTTTTAAATCACAGGTTATTTTGACACTGAAAGCTGTTTGCCGCTCGAAATCTTGACAAAAAGTCAGTATCATACCTCCGCGGAACGAAATGAGTCGCATTACACTTAAACAACGTTGGAAAATATGGAGCCTTCGAGAAGCTTGAATTGGACAACGATTTTGAGCGAAAATTCATCTTTTCTGACGAGGCGCATTTTCATCTCGGAGGCTACGTTAACAAACAAAATTGCCGCATCTGGGACTCGGAAAACCCGCACGTTATTGTCGAGAAGCCAATGCATCCACAGTGAGTGACAGTTTAGTGCGGATTGTGGAGTGGTGGCATCATTGGACCATTTTTCTTCGAAAATGAGGCTGGGAACAACGTTTTGGTCGACGGTGAACGTTACCGAGCCATGTTATCCGACTTTTTTACTGAAATTGAAGACATGGATTTGGACGACCTCTGGCTCATGCAAGATGGCGCACCATGCCACACAGCCCATGCCACAATCGATCTTTTGTGCACCAAATTCCCAAATCGTGTAATCAGCCGTCTTGGCGATGTCAATTGGCCGCCTCGGAGCTGCGACTTGACCCTTTTGGACTTTTTTTTTCTGGGCAACCGTGAAGGACCGATATTATGCCAACAATCAAAAAACGATTCAAGCACTTAAGGCCAATATCATCCAAGCAATCCGAGAACTACAATCCGAAACCATCGACATGGTCTTGGAAAATGGGAGTGACAGAATGCGCTACTGCGAAGCCAGCCGAGGCAGCCACTTGAACAAAGTTGTGTTCCATCAGTAATGGGAATATTTGCTTCTTACTAATGAAGCTATAATACATGGAAAAAACTTAATTTTGTTCATTTTATTACATTTTTAAAAAGAAACTTGTATTTGGCCCACCCTGTATAGCGTTGGACTTAGGCAGGAGCTTTGTGGGACACCCGTAGGTATTTGCCGATCGGTAGAAAAGCTAGCATTTATTTTACGTCATTATTTTAATAATAAAGTATTGTGATCGACTTGGGGTGCGCTAAGACCGAAAACTAAGAATTCAAATTCTCAACCATGGTTCCAGCAAGGAACCTGAATATCAACATACGTATAGAGGAGTTTGTGGGACAAACTTCAAAAATAATTTAAATTTTTATCCATTGAGTCCGAAAAGGATGGGGGGGGGGCCTAAAGACTGCCTGTCTGCCGTTTTTCAAATGATAATATCTTCGAAATTCCATAAAAAATTCATTCTTCGGGACCATTAAGATGGCATACAGATACACCAGAATCAGCTTAGGGGGAGGCTAATTATTATAAGGCGAGGGTTAGGGGGGGAGGGGGTTCCGGTGCAAAGAAAAACACTTAAAATTTAATATCTCGACTATCTCTTAAGCTACACAATTGAGACTTGAATCGTATATTCTAAAATTTCAAACTGTTATATCTAAAAACTGAGTACAGATATCAAATTGAAATTCTGTTAAATTTTAGAACTACATAGTTTTTAATTTTGATAAAAATTTTAATTTTGGGGATGTAAGGGGAGGGAGGTGGCAAGCAAAAATGTCGATAATTTTGATTGATTTTTTAGGGCTCTAGTGAAAGATACAAAGTTTAAATTTTGCATGTGGATACAACTATTTGATATGCATAGAAAAAAATAATAATAACTTGTTCCGCAATTGTTATAAACCAACCCCCCCTTCCCTCCCCCCCCCCGGTCTAACCTGCACAAGGTGTTTCACGTGCATTGAAAAAAATACATAACCTGAATATTTTTATACTCTAGATGAAATCTGAGAGTATATTGTGTTTGCCTTATCGTTTGTAACGCTGAAAAATAACGCTCGCACAGAGCCGCCAAGGGTACAGAAATATTTGTTGTCGCTCAAAAACCTCGATTCCGAGTGACCGTCTGTCCGTCTGTCTGTCTGTGCGTCTGTCTACAGCATAACTCTCGAAAGCTTTGAGTTATAGCGCTAAAAATTTTTATGAGTCATTTTTAGCAACAAGTAACTTTAAGTTCGTGAATGGGCTACATCCCCCACTCCTTCTACCCCCTCCCAAACAAATTTCATGAAATTTCGAAATATAAAGGAATTGATTTCTCTTTGAAACTGTTTAAGCTATCGACTTGAAATTAGGTCAAAGTATTACGATATAGATGTCATTAATATCACCGAATATTGACCCGATCCCCTTACTCCTTCTACCCCCTCCCATACAAATGGACAATTTTGAAAAATACATATTTTCGATTTTTATTGAAACTAGTAAAGCTGAAAAGGCAAAATGTTGTCAGTATTAATTTTAATATAATTGGAATTTATTTTAAAAATAATTATCAACTTCACCTTACTCCTTCTACCCCCTCCCATACTAATATTACGAAATTTTTAAATTTAAATTAAATTATTTTTCTTCGAAACTGTTAAAGCTATCAACTTGATATTTTGTATAAAGTATACAAATATAAATAGTAATAATGCGAAAAAAAATTGTTTTGATCCGTATACTCCTTCTACCTCCTCCCATACAAATGCATAATTTTTAATAAAAGCATTTTATCGATTTCCATTCAAACTAGAAAAAGTATAAACTTCAAATTTTGCCAGAATTTGTTTCTTAATAATTGAAATAAGTGTTCAAAAAAATTATCAGCTGCGCTTCACTCCTTCTACCACCTCCCATACAAATATCTGTTTTATAAATTCAAGAAAAGCATTTCTCCTTCAAGTATATGAGAGCTATCGACTTTGAAATTGAATCAAAGCATGGTGATAAGAATGATGATAAGCAGTTTCGAAATCATCTTAAACGCTCCACTTCCTCTGCCACCTCTCATACAAATGCCCCAATTTCAGGAAAACTATGACCAATTTCTTTAAAAATGTTGAAAACTAAAAACTTTAAATTTAGCAAAAAACATTGTGCATGCCATGTTCGGTGTCATATACGAAAAATACAAAACTCCCCCTCTACTTCTACCACCTCCCATGCAAAAGTCTCTACTCACTATTCGAAAGAATTTGAGATGACATATTTTCCGGTATATTAAAGTCATTTCCATCTCATCTAGAGTATCATATGATTCGGCTTTACGCCCAATAATAATTCTGTTATGTTTGAATAAAATTTTAAGGTTGAAATTTGAAAATTTGCAAAATATATTTAAAAAAAATTCCTAAAAGTATGAAATAACAACTGGTCAAATACCCTTAATACTTCTACCCCCTCCCATACAAACCTATTTTTTTGACCATTTATAAGAAATCAGTTATCACCTAACTATTGAAAGCTATCAATTTAAAAATTTGCACAAAAACTTTCGAAAATAGTTGAAACGAAACTGTGTCAAAAGTTTTCGCACTTGCCCTTCTACCCCCTCCCATACAAAAGTATGATTTCGACCAATTTCAATAAATCAACTACTAAGCAACAAATTAAAAGCTACGAACTTGAAATTTTTTACGAGAAATTTGCGTGAGAAATGAAATAAAACAGCATCACAAATTTTACGATTCTCTACCCCCTCCCATACAAATGTTTGATTTGGTGAATGTAAAATACACCGAATTTTATGAATATTCTATGCAATTTCGTCTATGAAACTGACATTCTCTACAGAGAATATTGGACGTATTCAAGCAATCAATTAAAAAATGATTAACATCCACCCACCTGAACCTCTCCTCCTCTCCTCTCATAAAAACCCAAACTTGCATAAACGAATGAAATAGTGATAACATGTACTGGAGTTATTGATTGTTTTCGCAATTAAGTGTTAAATTGGCAGCATCCCTGCCCTAAAAGGGATTCCACTTGTGAAAGGGGCATATTGACTCTTCATGCATTCTCAACTTGTCCCGAAAATAATAAAGTTGCGCCCAACTTGTTGGCAGTTTATTTACTGAGAAGGTGCTATTCAATAGAATGGATTGAATTATATTTGTCAGGTAAAGTTGGAAAAGAGAGGACAATTTAAATAATTTGTATAGAAGACCTTCGTGCCAAACACTGTCAAAAGACTTCATAATATCGAGCATTACCATACCTACAGATTTCTTGCCATGCAACGATTTCGGAATACCTTTGATTACTCTCAAAAGTTGGTGATTATTTGTGTTTCCGCGTTTGAGTCCAAATTGGAAATCGGGGATCGTGATCTTAAGAACTAAATGATACGAGAAACGGATACAGCGCCTCGAATACGGACTGATTCTACGGTAACGACTTTCGGCATTTGCAAACGGACTATGATTGGCTTCTGGAACGTTCGAACATTGAATGACGGGGGAAGAGCTGGGGTTACTCGGTCCTTGCACCGCCAATCGGTGATCGACCGTGAAATGGAGCACTATAACATCCAAATCTTGGGCTTGAGCGAGTTCAGGTGGATAGAATCAGGAGAAGAACGAACCCCTAGTGGAAACACTATTCTGTACATTGGCCCTGAAAGTGAAGCCAGAAATGGCGTGGCGTTCGTCCTTACACCGAGAGCGAGAAACAGTCTCATTAGCTGGGAACCAATTTCGGATAGGATTATCGTCGTCAGGCTCAGGACCAGTGTCAGAAACGTCACAATTCTGCAGTGCTACGCACCAACTAATACCGCAACATCTGGTGACAAAGAGGATTTTTATAGAAAACTGAGTGCCACATTCGAACGTGTTCCAAGAGGTGATATTATTATCATCTCAGGAGATATGAACGCCCAGGTTGGATCAGACAACACTGGACTAGAACACGTCATGGGGAGGCATGGTGACCCTTGGGTCGACTCGTCACGACCTTGGATTAAGAGACCCGAAAACGGCGAATTATTTGTGGAGTTTTGTAGTACTCGGCGAATGGTCATCGGAGGGACCCTTTTTCCACACAAGATTAATCATAAGACATCTTGGGTTTCTCCTGATGGTGTTACTCAGAACCAGATCGACCATTTGGCTATAAGTTGCCGATAGAGAAGATGTCTCCTCGATGTGCGAGCGAAATGTGGAGCTGACGTGGGGAGCGATCACCACTTGATGGTTGCCAGCTTGAGATTGTGTACAGCAGCTATCCGACGACCACAAATTCTACAAATGAAGCGCAAGCTTAATGTGGATAAACTCAGAGATCCCAACAAAAAACGCGAATACACTACTATTCTACACGAAAAGTTATCCATATTCGGTGAATATGAAATGCGCACACTGGACGCCAATTGGGAGGCAACCAGAAACGCTTTTCTAACTAGTGCTGAAGAATTTGTGGGATATGTGCAAAGCGGTGAGAAACCCTGGACGTCGCAAGACACATGGGACAAGGTTGGCAATCGGAAAAAAGCCAAATTGGCAATCATCTCTCAACCCGATGTCAACCAACGAACGCCCGACTTGAGGCAGAACTACCGCGATGCTCATATACAGCTTAAAAAGGCTGTTAGACGCGACAAGAGAAAGGCCATTGAAGATCTGGCAAACAAGGCAGAATCTGCGGCTTACCTTGGGGATATGGGATCACTTTTCAAAATCATGAAACAGTTGACGAACAGGAATTTCACCGCCAACCACTTGGTGAGAGATGTCAACGGAACTCTCCTTAATATGAGTGAACACCAGTTGCGGCGATGGAAGGAATACTTCTCTGATATTTTAAACATCTTGTCAGAGGAAGATATTCCGGAAACAGAACAACTACCAAACATCCAACCGCAACAATCCTCTATTAGGGACGATTCCCCAGATAAGGAAGAGATAGTTTCCGCCATTCGGTCAATGGCGGGAAGGAAAGCTCCACGTATAGACGGACTACCAACCGAACTTCTCAAAGCGGACCCTGAAATAACAGCCGATGTACACCTCCCACTCTTCACTAAGGTGTGGAATGAAGGAAGATATCCGACTGAATGGAAGGAGGGCGTCATTGTGAAAATTCCGAAGAAGAGCGACCTTCGGGATAGTGGCAATTGGCGTGGTATATGTCTACTTACTGCCGTGTCAAAAATTATGGCTAAGGTAATTCTCAATAGGATTAGTGATGTCGTCGAGAGAGACTCTCGAAGTTTATCAGGATGGATTCCGTAAAGGGTCGTCTTGTACCGACCACACAAATACTCTACGGATAATATTAGAGCAGTCAACCGAAATGGGTTCGCCACTACATCTTATGTTTGTGGACTTCGAGAAGGCTTTCGACAGCGTAAAGCGAGATTACATATGGAATGCTTTGCGTAGGAGAGGTATTCCAGATAAGGTCATAGCTATGATTAAAGAATCCAACGAAGATGCGAGGTGTCGCGTCTTGCATAAAGGAGAGCTGTCCGAGAGCTTCCCTGTGCGAACGGGTGTCAGACAAGGCTGCATATTATCACTAGCCCTGTTTCTGGTGGTAATAAATGACATCTTGAAAGCTGTACTGGAAGGTGGGGAAGGTAAAGGTCTTCAATGGAGACTATTTAACATCTTAAGTCACTACGTTCGACTTACCAAGAAACTACAGACTTTCGTAAACCAATGCCTCCGGCGCATTTTAGGAATATTCTGGCCAGAAGTGATCTCCAACGACGAACTTTGGAGTACAACTGGCCAGACTAAAATAGATATTGAGATTCAAAGGCGGAAGTGACAGTGGATCGGTCATACTTTGAGGAAACCAGAGCGAAATATCGCAAAACTGGCTCTGGATTATAATCCTGAAGCTTCCTTGAGGACGTCGGGTTGGTCGACCATGTAACACATGGAAGCGAGCAGTTGAGCTGGAGGCCAGAGGAATAAACAAGTCCTGGCAACAGCTTAAGGCCGATGCTCAGGATCGCGCCTTGTGGGAGAGAATTGTTTCTGTCCTATGCCCCTATAGGGGGTCTTAACAGGAATTTGATTGACCGCTGACCGCTATCTTGGCCATCCTTGGACAGAATTGCTTACCTGCAATCGTTATTTCGTTATGTTTTTTTACTGTTTAGGCACGTCACAATCGAATTCAACATTTTTCATTTACACACTGCGTCACTTCTTCGATAATGTCACCCGGTATAGTCTGGACCCCCTCACTTCTCTAGAGGCGCTAAGAACGAGTAAATTACGTATTTAACTCAGTAGCCCTCAGCGGGGTAACTGAAGTTATAAATACTTTGATTGATGTCCTTCCTTTTCGGAAAATATAATAAAATAAAATCCATTAAAATTTGAATATCCTATAATATATTACTACATATTTCCGAAATATCATGGATTAATTAAATAAACAAGATGGTCAGAACTATCCACATGCCATATCTTAAAATTCAAGACGTCAATAAATGCAAAAAAAAAAACACAAAAATTTACATTTTTTGGCTATGCCATTGATGAATAAATAAATTATTGAATAGCTGCGAAATAATTAAACTACGTATATCTTATTGACGCAACACCGCTATTTACAATTTCGTGTAGAATAATCATTTAATCAGATAGTTCTTTCGAATAAAAGAAAATACTACTAATTATATATGATATGCCTATTATTGAAAAAATCTTAGACCACACTAGACATATCACTGAACAAGATTAGATGCCAAACTAGCGATGTACTTTGTACTTCTATGTTGACTGTGTTTAAAAATACCAAAAAAAGGTGGGAGATAAACACGTTGTCAGTTTGAGAATCATTTGAATAACCGAAGTTTTCAAAAAAGCACCGATCTATGCTTCCTTACAGAAACGCAGAGTCCCTCTAGTTCCGGAATTATCTAAATAAAAACGTTCGTACATTAGCTATTTATTATTAATAGCAACATCGTAAAAATCCTAAAATCAATCAACTCTTCAGATTCTCACTAATTCCATTCATTGATTGAAAATATTTTATAATCAAAACCATTATGTATACAGCTTAATCGATAGCCACTCAATTGAAATAATAATAAAGGCTGCCTTAATTTATATTTTGACGAGTGACGTCAAATACAACCGAATTAACAGAAGTTTTTTTTTAACATAATCAGATTGATATATCACAATTGATTATGCCGAATCTAAATTTAATAACTTTGTACCCACTTAAAATGCCGAAAGAAATTTTTTTTTATAATGTCTAATAGACTTTTATATTATAATAAATTTCCAAACAGGTATCGCATTTCTATTTTTAGTAAATTGTCTCATATTAAATTTTCTTTGCATTTCGAACGAGCAACCGTAAGCTTAAGTTGTTACTAATTTAAGGGCTTATAGTAATATTTGAAAAAGCTTAGAAATGAATTCGAAATACGCACGTTATTATCGAATTTTCTTATAATATGTAAAAAAGAAAATGTGCATACCTATTAAATCTGTTAATGTTGTAAATCTTGCTATAAGCTCGTGTACGTGTTATTTATTATTCGACGAGGTAATCTGAAGTGCCTTTATTTAAGTACTATTTCCTTTTCGGAATCACATTAAAAAGCTATCGGTGTATAATCTTGCATTATAACAGGTACATAATTATAAATTTAAGAAATGATAAATTTTGAATATGACAGAAGAGAAACATAAAAATATCAAAAGTTTTATGGCATTTTCTCATGGCATCTAAAAGTCAAGATTTTTTTTAATAATAAATTGTTTGGAAATAGTATCATTATCAGTCATAAGTAACAAAAAAATAGTAATTACCTACTCAAGCTTACGCATGCTTGGCATATATACGTTGCCTTCTATAGCTGAGAAGAAAAGGAAGCGAAAATCGAAAGGCGTTATTGTTCAAGTGTCCTTATAAAGAAGCTCTATAACTTCCGTTTATGTCAGGTACTTAAAGAAGAATCGAAAGTATAATAACATAACATACTATCCTTCAGTATTTGAAGTGCCAATTTAATCCTCCAGAATGTTGTTATTATTTGAATGTGGGTGGGAAGGATCCTCTAAAAGTATACGACATTCAAAGTATATAAACCGAGTGGACGGTAGCGTATTATGTTAATAAAGCACATACGTAACTATTAATATTGTAGATTTATACCATTGACACAGAGTGGTACTAATTATAATTTAGTTAGTCTTCATCGTTCGTAGATTACACTTTACTAATAAGAAGAGCCACATTTGCATAGGCAATGGGCAATAAAATTTTGCAAGGAAGGCCTCAAAAGAAGAAAATCAATCCTTAGCCCTGTTTGGAATCGTTTTCAAGGCATGAGCACAGTCTTCATAGTTATACCCTGAATTATGAGAAAAATTAGATGATTTAGCTAAATGAGATGATTTAGCTGAGAGCATTTAGCTGGTAATGATCACTATTTTTGTAATTTACTTAAATCAGCGTATGACACACAGCCGTTTAATGATAGATTAGGCCTTAAGTATAATTTAGCTGCGCGAAACTGAGGTTTTACCAATTCATGCAACTATCGTTGGAGAATAGCGACTCCATGGACCAAAGCTAACCATTCCCCTGTGGAATTGGGCAGTGGAATTGGGCAGTAGAATTTACCCACAACGAGTCCTGCTTGCCCTAAGAATGGCAAACGGAAACTAACTGGATCATGGGCTTATCACTCGTGGTCTTTAAACCTAACTGATGTGAGAAACGGATACAGCGCCTCAAATACGGACGGATTCTACGGTAACGACTTTTGGCATTTGAAAACGGACTATGATTGGCTTCTGGAACATTCAAACATTGAATGACGGGGGAAGGGCTGGGGTCACTCGGTCCTTGTACCGCCAGTCGGGACCGTTCAACTTACCAAGAAATTGCAAACTTTCGTGAACCAATGTCTCCGACCCATTTTACTAATATTCTTGCCAGAAGTGATCTCCAACGACAGACTAAAATTGGCCGAAGTGGCAGTGGATTCGTTACACTTTGAGGAAACCAGAGCGAAATTTCGCCAAACGGGCTCTGGATTATAATCCTCAAGAAACACGTCGGGTTGGTCGACGATGTAGCACATGAAAGCGAACAGTTGAGTAGAAGGCCAGAGGACTAAACAAGTCCTGGCAACAGCTAAAGCCCGATGCTCAGGATCGCGCCTTGTGGAAGGCCTTAACAGGAATTTGATGTATCAATGATATTCGAATAATCTTACGAATAATTGAAATCTCATAATCATAATCATCATTTATGACGCTACAGCTTGGCCTTCTGTATGCTTCTTCTCCAATTTTCTCGGTCCAGTGAACGCGCCCTCCATGTTGAAAATTTCAGAAGCGATTTGCTGTTTTCGTCGATTGAATCCTCCCAGCGTTTCCTCGGTTTTTCGACTGCCCTTTTTCCTTCCGTCTTTCCTGTTAGTACACGTTTCGGTATGCTTTTGTACTCCATTCGCTGTATGTGAACAGTCCACTGCAGCTTTCGACGTTTGATGAGATTAGAGACTTCTGGGTTCTCAAAGATGGTATAAGATTCCTGATAGTATCGAATTTTCAATTCGCCTTGTTCTCTCACTGGTTCAAAGACTCGTTTTCATACCTTCCTCTTGACGGCATTAACCATTTTCTGTTATGTCTGTATTAACATCTACGTTTTACTACCATAACAGAATACAAGTCTTATTACAGTAGATTCGCAGCTTCAGGGAATGGCGAGCATTTCAAAAATGGTGCACTTTCCAAAATTTCAATCCGATATATGTATCTGAAAAAATTTTAATACCTGTACTCAGGTATTAAAATTTTTCCAGATTTAAATAGTCTTTAATTTTGCCAAAAAATTTTAGTTGGGGATATAAGGGGAGTGAGAAAGTAAGCAAAAATGTAGAAAATATTGAGTGATTTTCTTAGGGCTCTGGTGAAAGATACAAAGTTCAAATTTTCCACGTTGATACAACTATTTGATATGTACGTAGAAACAAATAATAATAAGCTAGGGTGTAGTCTAGTGGGTAGCGTGTTTGGTTTACAATGCGAAGGTCGTGAGTTCAAATCCCGGTCGACGCATAATTCCAAGCACACTACCTGCTTGAATATACCTTGGTTACCTCAATCTACGAAAATGAAAAATTCGTAGATAGAGGGTTGTGCGAAGAGCTAACAACTCGTCCGCAATAAATAATGAAAATGTTAAGGAACCTGAAGTTCAGGAGGCCAAGGCCCGATTTGGGCTGTAGCGCCATTGAAGAAGAAGAAGAAATAATAATTTGTTCCACAGTTGTTGTGCACAAGATGTTTCATGCGCAATGAAAATGAACTGCCAACAAGTCAGGCGAAACTTTATTATTCTTGGGACAAGTTGCGGATGAGTGGAAAGTCAATATGCAGGTTAGAGTGGTTAGGGAAGGCTAAGTGAAAGGGAGTTCTTGGGCAGGGCTGTTGTCAATTTAACAATATTTCATTCGTTTCTGCAAGTTTGGGTTTTTATGAGGGGAGGAGCAGGGGTAATAGTAAGTGTGGGTGGATGTTAATAGCTTTTTAATTAATTGCTTGAATCACGTCCAATATTCTCTGTATAGAATGTGTTTCATAGACGTTGTGTTGCATAGAATTTTCATAAAATTCGGTGTATTTTACTTTCACGAAACCGAACATTTGTATGGCCTCCCATACAAATAGAGAGAAGGTAGGGGAATCGTAAAATTTGATATGTAGTTTTATTTTACTTCTCTTGTAAGGTGCTTGTATAAAATTTCAAGTTCGTAACTTTTAATTTGTTGATTATTAGTTGATTTAATGAAATTGGTCGAAATTTATGCAGAATTGCAAATTGTTAGCTTTTAATATTACTTTATTATTCTAATAATAAAGTATTGTGATCGACACAAGAAAAAAAAAAACTTTGCTACCCTGAAAATTTTTTTTTTCGCGTTTCATGACTAAATTAGCCTAAAAATGCAAAAAAAAAAAATCCGTCTGTCTGTACGCCGTCCGCCGTCCGCCGTACGCCGTACGCCGACGTGTACGCTCAGCGCACATTAACTCCCAAACCCTTCAAGATAGAAATTCATTTTTGGAGGGATTATAGGTAGTTGCGGATCTCAGGCGGATACCCATTTTGGGTGGTGTACAAGTTCAGGGGGAGGCGGGGGGAGCGCTTATGCCGAAAAATACGAATTCAAATATCTCAACCATGGTTACAGCTAGGAAACTAAAAATCAACATACATATAGAAGAGTTTGTAGGACAACTTTTAAAAATAATTTAATTTTTTTATCCATTGGGGTGCGAAAAGGGGGGGCTAAGAACCAATTGTCGGCCGAATTTTTTTTTTCAAATGATTATATCTTCGAAATTACTACCCATAAAAAATTGATATTTTGAGACCATTAAGATGGCATACGCATGTGCTAGAATCAGTTTAGATAGAATCTAATTATTGTAAGGGGAAGGCTCAGGGGGGGTGCAAAGAAAAACACTTAAAAATTAATATCTCGACTATCTCTTAAGCTATGTAATTGAAACTTAAAACGTATACTAAGCTTTACTAGCAAAATATAAAAAAAATATAACATTTTGACAAAATAGTAGTGGGAGGAAATGGAGAGCATTTCAAAAATGGCGCACTTTTCAAAATTACAAATCCTTATATCTCAAAAAATAGTATAGATATCAAATCGAAAATTGGTCAGATTGTAGAACTATATAATGGTTAATTTTGATAAAAATTTTAAGTTGGGAGGTGTAAGGGGAGGGAGGTGATAAGCCAAAATGTTGAAAACTTTGAGTGATTTTTTTAAGGCTCTGGTGAAAGATACAAAGTTGAAGTTTTGCATGTGAATACCTTTATTTAATGTACATACAAAAATATTAATAACTTGATCCATAATTGTTATAAACCGACCCCCCCGTTCTAACGTGCACAAGGTGTTTCATGTGCATTGAAAAAAACACATAAACTGAAAATTTTTGAGTGAAATTTTAAGGTAGAAACTTGAAAATTTGCGAAATGCATTTAAAAAAAATCTCTAAATATACAAAATAATAACTGGTCGAAAATCTTTAAAAATTCTACCCCCTCTCATACAAAATTATTTTTTCGACCATTTTTAAGAAATCAATTATCACTTAAATATTAAAAGTGGTCAATTTGAAATTTTGCATAAAAACTTACAAAAATAATTGATATGAAATTACGTTAAAAGTTCTAAAATCGCGCTTGCCCTTCTACCCCCTCCCATACAAAAGTATGATTTCGACCAATTTCATTAAAACAACTAATAACCAACAAATTGATAGCTATGAACTTGAAATTTTGTGTGAGCGCCTATCAACAGAAAAGAAAGAAAATTGCATCACAAGTTTTACGATTCCCTTACCTCCTCTACCCCCTCCCATACAAAATTATTTTTTCGAACATTTTTAAGAAATCAGTTATCAGCTAACTCTTAAAAGCTATCAATTTCAAATTTTGCATAAAAACTTATAAAAATAATTCAAATGAAGTTGCTTTAAAAGTTTTGAAATCACGCTTGCCCTTCTACCCCCTCCCATACAAAACCATGATTTCGACCAATTTCATTAAATCAACTAATAACCAACAAAGTAAAAGCTACGAACTTGAAATTTTATACAAGCACCTTACAAGAGAACCGATATAAAACTACATATCAAATTTTATAATTCCCCTACCTTCTCTACCCCCTCCCATACAAATGTTCGGTTTCATGAATGTAAAATATACCGAATTTTATGGAAATTCTATGCAACTTCGTCTATGAAATACATTCTATACAGAGAATATTGGACGTGATTCAAGCAATTAATTAAAAAGCTATTAACATCCACCCACACTTACTGTTACTCCTCCTCCTCCCCTCATAAAAACCCAAACTTGCAGAAACGAATGAAATATTATATTATATTAGCACTGCCCAAGAACTCCCTTTCACTTAGTCTTCCCTAACCACTCTAACCTGCATATTGACTTTCCACTCATCCGCAACTTGTCCCAAGAATAATAAAGTTTCGCCCGACTTGTTGGCAGTTTATTTAAGTGATAATTGATTTCTTAAAAATGGTCGAAAAAATAATTTTGTATTGGAGGGGGTAGAAGTTTTAAAGGTTTTCGACCAGTTAATATTTCGTATATTTAGAGATTTTTTTTAAATGCCTTTCGCAAATTTTCAAGTTTCTACTTTAAAATTTCACTCAAAAGTTTTCAGTTTATGTCTTTTTTTCAATGCACGTGAAACACCGTGTGCACGTTAGACCGGGGGGTCGGCTTATAACAATTATGGATCAAGTTATTATTATTTTTCTATGTAATCAACTAGACATATCCACATGCAAAATTCAAACTTTGTATCTTTCACCAAAGCCCTAAAAAAATCACTCAAAATTTTCGACATTTTTTCTTATCACCTCCCTCCCCTTACACCTCCCAACTTAAAATTTTTACCAAAATTAACCATTATGTAGTTCTACAATCTGACAAATTTTTGATTTGATATCTGTACTCTTTTTTGAGATATAAGGATTCGTAATTTTGAAAAGTACGCCACTTTTGAAATGCTTCCCATTTCCCGCACTACTATTATTTCAATATGTTATATTTTTTTTGTTTTTTTTCTAGTATAGCTTAATATACGATTCAAGTTTCAATTACATAGCTTTAGAGATAGTTGAGATATTCATTTTTAAGTGTTTTTCTTTGCACCCCCCCCCCCCCCCCGACCCTTCCCCTTACAATAATTAACCACTCTCTAAGCTGATTCCATTAGAACTATATGCCATCTTGACGGTCTCAAAATATGAATTGTTTACGATAAGTAATTTCGAAGATATAATCATTTGAAAAAACAATTCGGCCGACAATTTGTTTTTAGCCCCCCCCTTTTTGGACGCCAATGGATAAAAAAATTAAATTATTTTTGGAGTTTGTCCCAAAAACCCGTCTATATGTGTGTTGAGTTTTAGCTTCCTAGCTGTTACCATGGTTGAGATATTTGAATTCGTATTTTTCGGCTTTAGCGCTTCCCCGCCTCCCCCTGAACCCGTACTCCTCCCAAAATGGGTATCTGCCTGAGATCCGCAACTATCTACAATCCTTCCAAAAATGAACTTTCTATCTTGAAGGGTTTGGGAGTTAATGTGCGCTGAGCGTACACACCGGCGGACGGTGTACAGACAGACGGATTTTTTTTTGCATTTTTAGGCTAATTTAGTCATGAAACGCGAAAAAACAAAATTTCAGGGTAGCAAATTTTTTTTTTTTCCAAGTCGATCACAATACTTTATTATTAAAATAATAAAGTAAAATTACAAAAACTGAAATTTTTTGAATGAAAATTTAAGCTAGAAACTTGAAAATTTGCTAAATGCATTTAAAAAAACATTACAGAATTATGATTGGGCCTAAAGCCCAATCATATGATACTCTAGATGAAATGGGAATGACTTTGATATACCGGAAAATATGTCATCTCAAATTCTTTTGAATAGTGAATAGAGACTTTTGCATGGGAGGTGGTAGAAGTAGAAGGGGAGGTTTATATTTTTCGCATATGACATCGAACATGGCATGCAAAATGTTTTTGACTGAATTTAAAGTTCTTAGTTTTCATTATTTTTAAAGAAATTGGACATAGTTTTCCTGAAATTGGGGCATTTGTATGGGAGGTGGCAGAGGAATTGGAACGTTTTAGATGATTTTAAAACTTCTTGTCATCACCCTTATCATCATGCATTGATTCAATTTCAAAGTCAATAGCTCTTATATATTCGAAGGAGAAATGCTTTTCTTGAATTTATAATTCAGAAATTTATATGGGAGAGGGTAGAAGGTGTGAAGCTGAGCTGATAATTTTTTCTAGCATTTATTGCAACTATTAAAAAACAAATTGTAGCAAAATTTTAAGTTAGTAATTTTTCTAGTTTTAATGGAAATCGATATAATGCATTTAACAAAAATTATGCATTTATATGGGAGGGGGTAGAAGGAGTGTAAGGATCAAAACAATTTTTTGTCCCGTTATTGATATTTCTATTGTTATATTTTATACAAAATATCAAGTTTAAAGCTTTAAAATTTTCGAAGAATAATAATTTAATGTGTTTTTTCTGTACTTCATCTGCATTATCGCGAGGGAAATCGATAGATGTTGTGCACATGAAGCGGTATTGTTGTCGCAAGGTGGTCCTGATAAAGAGCCAGTGACGACATTAATTCTCCCTGGGATATATTGAATATTAAGGCTGTATGGCTTCAGTTGAAAGGCCCAGCGAGAAAGTCGCCTATTTGGTGATTTTAGCGACTGGAATTTTTCGGACGACATACTATATTGCCAAGTTGAACATAACAGAATTATGATTGGGCGTAAAGCCCAATTATATGATACCCTAGATGAAATTGGACTGGAAAATATATCAACTTAAATTCTTTCTAATAGTAAATTGTGACTTCTGTATGGGTATGGGAGGTGGTAAAAGCAGAGGGGGAATGTTTGTAATTTTTGTTTGTAACACGGAACGTAGTATACAAAATGTTTCATGCTGAGTTTAAAGTTTATAGGTCTCATAATTTTCCAGGAAATTGAACAATTTTTGCCTGAATTTATGCAGTTGTATGGGAGGTGGCAGACAAAGTGGGAGGTCTTGGATGATTTTGAATCTCCTTATCAACATCCTAATCACATTGCTTTGTTACTCATGAGTTCGAAGGAGAAATACTTTTCTTGAATTTTCAATACAAAAATTAGTATGGGAGGTGGTAGAAGGAGTAAATCGAAGTTCATATTTTTGTTAGCATTTATTGCAATTATTAAGGGCCATATTATGGCAAAATTTTAAGCTTGTAATTTTTCTAGTTTCAATGAAAATCGATTAAATGCATTTACCAAAATTGCGCATTTGTATGGGAGGGGGTAGAAGGATTATTCGAATCAAAACCAAATTTTTTGGTATCAATGATACTTGTAATAGTATACTTTTCTCAAAATTTAAAGTTGGTAGCCTTAACGATTTCGGGTAAAAATAATTTTGTTCTAATTCCGAAATTTCGTGAAATTTGTATGGGAGGGGTTAGAAAGAGTGAGGTGAAGTTGACAATTCTTACAAAATTGGTTGCAATTGTAATAAAATTAATTTTGACAAAAACTAGTACTTCTAGCTTTGCTAGTTGCGATGCAAACCGAATAAATGCATTTTTGAAAATTGCGCATTTGTATGGGAGGGAGTAGAGGAAGTAAAGGGATCAGATCAATATTTTTTAACGTCAATGATATTTACATCTCTATACTAAGACCTAATTTTCAAGTCAATAGCTGAAATGGTTTGGGAGAAAAATCTTTTTTTTTTAAATTTCGAAATTTCATGAAATTTGTTTGGGATGGGGTAGAAGGAGTGGGGGGATGTGGCCCGTTCACGAACTTAAAGTTACTTTTTTGCTAAAAATTATATATGAAAAATTTCAACACGATAGGTCAAAGCTTTCGAGAGTTATGTTGTAGACAGACGGACAGACGGACGGACAGACGGTCACTCAAATATTTCTGTACCCTTGGCGACTCTGTGCGATCATTATTTCTTAGCGTTACAAACGGTAAGGCAAACACAATATACTCTCAGATTTCATCTATGGTATAAAAAGCATGGCATCTAGACCATCTCCCTGCTTTAAACCATATTCCTTTTGAAAGCTCGTTGTGGAATCGGTTTATTCTCTCTAGGGATTCAGTGTTCGAGAGATTTACATCACCTAAAACCTCAAAACGGTTACCAATTAGCGTTGCCCCGCTGGCCATTGCTGTGGCGCATCAGATATTTAAGTTTAAAGGAAAATCGAGAGAGAGTAAATTATTAAGAAGCAAAAGTAGTCTAAGAAAAAGAAAATTTTTCAAAATAACACGATAGGTAGAGAAAAAACATTACGTGTTCATGGTAAAGACATTTTCCAACTCATTGAAGGGACATGTAGTAGAGTTAGTAAAGAAAAAAATTTCGAAATAGGAGATCTATTCTGTATCGAGATTCATAAAAAAAACTCTACATTGAAAAGAAAAAATAGCATTTAATAAATCACGAAACTTTGCAATACTACAAAGAAATTATGCGCATATAAAAAGAAAGAACAAAAAGAAATATGTATAATTCATGAATTCCTTGATATTTTTTTTGGGTCATATTTATTTACTGAAAATATGAAGGCCAAACTGTTTTTATTCATAAGTAAATTTAACAAAAAAAAAAGACAAAATCCATTCAACTAATCCACTTTATATTTTTGTTGGTTTAGAATCAATTTAAATGATATATGTGTACCTACTAAAGTTTGAATAATTTCAATAATTTTCCATAAATTAAAAAAGAAAAAACCCATATTTATATTTGTCGTAAAGTTTCCAATTATTTTATAAATAAAAAAATCTATTAATAATACATTAAGCGACGTTGCGGTATCTGCCTAATAAAGCATTATTTCTCGATTTTTTATAAACACGTATAATAAAATATGTAATTAGCATCTGCCAATGCCCTCTTGGTCTCTCGAGTCACCAAGATTCTCATCGATCATGTGATTTCCCGGCGAACGAGCATATGTATCTAACTTATATCTTAAGCAAATTACACCGGTTGTCTTTATCATAAATTCCCAGTTCAAACTGAACTTTTAGGCTTACGAAATTTGCTAGCGTGTAAAATAAACATGGGCTAATTTTTGATATAAACTTTTTAATTACTGTATTGTGCTTGTCAACTTTATATGTCTAATAAAAAAATATAGCGGAATGATGATTGGTCTTACAGTCCAATTGTGCGATAATCTGAACTAGACGAAATCTTTGAGTTTTAAATAGACATAGAAAATTATACCAGCTATTTTTTCTAAGAGAGAGAATAAGAAACTCAGAAAACTCAACCCACTTTATCCTTTTTATCGAAACATAAATCTATTTTCTCGAGTGCAAAATAAATAATTTTAAGAGCATTAAATATATATCTGTATTTTGGTGCAAGAACAACCAATGTCACCAATTTTGTGTTTTGTGGTTTTCAGCTCAACGGTGTCTATGAAGCCTGTCTGTTTAGTGCAATAACAATCAATCCCATAATAGAAACTGACTTCGTTGTGAAGCTCAACAAACGAACCAATGTCAGTTATAATGTTTAGAAATGTTTGTTACAAGAAGAACTAAAGTATATCCTCAAATCTAGCAAAAACTTTGGTTTTTCTTGTTCCAGATACATATTTTGGTTAGTTGACTATTTTCAGTGTGCATTTTGAATTAAAGGAACGATTTCCGGATCTCAAACTGCACTGGTTCAATCGTGACGTTTATATTTCTACTGATACCTTTATCAAACTGATTGACAACAAAATAAGCTCAACAGCGCATTTATTGGAGATGGGAAGGATGATTGTGGGTTGATAGATTAAAATCGGTTAATTGGTTATTATGAGATAATTAGTTAGTTGAGGGCAACGTTCTCCACAATCAGTTGTGTGCTAACAGGGATCGATTGGCCTCCCCAGAGTGACTGCAAGTAATGTTTATCAATCTTCTTGTCTAGGAGATCTGTCGAAAAAATCAAAAATATGAATTTTTCAAAATTGAAGGAGTGAGGGGATCGGATTAATATTTTGTAATTTTATGATATTTACACAAATTTCAAGTCGATAGCTTAAATAGTTTCGAAGAAAAATCAATGAAATTTCGAAATTTCATGAAATTTGTGTGGGAGAGGGTAGAAGGAGTAAACGGATCAAAATAATTTTTTTTTTGACATTAAAGATATGTAGACATTGTTATATTTTTTTCAAATTTGATGTCGATAATTTCGACGGTTTTAAAGAAAAAAGGTTTAATTGAAATTTGGCGAAATTTGTCTTGGAGGGGTTATAAGGAGTGCGGTAAAGTTGATAATATTTCCAAAATTGTTTGCAATTATAATAGAATTTAATTTGGTAAAATTTCGTTCATTGAATTGTATTAGTTGCAATGAAAACCGTACAAATACATTTTTCAAAATTTTGCATTTGTATGGGTAGAAAATGTAAAGGATCGGATCAATATTAATTTGGATAAAGGAAATCATGCCCGACGACTGGCGAAAAAGCATTATATGTCCAATTTACAAGAAAGAAGACAAATTCTGCTGTGAGAATTACGGAGTTATATCATTGTTGTGTAAGTCCGGTAAAATACTGACAAAAATAATTGAACGTTGGGCTTAGGACAACGTTCAATTATTTTTGTATATATACTATATATGTACTAATGAAATAATTGGCGAATACCAAGGTGGATTCAGAACCGGACGATCTACAACAGACCAGATGTTCTCTGTGAAACAGGTGCTTGAAAAATGCTGGGAATATAACACAGACGTGCACCAAATCTTCGTAGATTTTAAACAAGCATACGACAGTATCGACAGGAGCGTACTGTACCAAATCATGCTTGACTTTGGAATTCCTCCAAAACTAGTCCGGCTAACAAGACTCACAATGACGAATACTGAATACCAAGTGAGAATACAATCCGTTTTCACAACCAGCTTTGGAACGGAATGCGATTTAAAGCAGGGAGATGGTCTAGCCCCCATGCTTTTCAACTTAGCACTAGAGTATGTCGTCCGAAAAATCCCAGTCGACACCAACGGGACACTACTATTCAAGTCCATCCAACTTGTAGCATACGCTGACGACATTAACAATCAGTCTTGACTCCGCCGCAAAAGAAGTCGCGTTGCGCGTTAATGAAAGCAGAACAAAAGTAATGACGCAAACAAGAAGGATTACGCCAATCAGACAAGACATTACAATTGCGGAATATAATTTAGAGAGTGCGGACAATTTCATATATCTTGGGGCTAATCTAGCAAAGGACGGTAATGAAACAGACGAAATCAAACGACGGATAATTTTTTTTTTTAAGTAGCCGAACTAAAATTATTATACCTAGGTATATTATATTAATGTAAATTACACAGTCATGTCGGTAAGGGAAAAAAAGGAGTTAAGGAGTTAAGGTTAGTCGGGATTAAAGGGGGGAAAAGCCTAAAATGCCGGTGGACGTTGAGTTTGAAACATCAAAGGTCGTATGACAATGGGAATATATCTTTAGGCAATGCATTCCAGAGCTTAGCTTAATAATACTTGCAAATGAGACGTATTATTCGGTACTTCCAATAATGAAATCCAAGAAAGTGCACAGGAACAATAAGCTGCGGATTTATGAAACTTTTATACGACCTGTGCTCTGTTATGGCAGCGAGACGTGGACATTAACACGAATTTCCGAAAAAGCAGTTAACGCATTTGAAAGAAAGGTCCTTCGAAGAATTTTGGGACCTGTGAAGGAAGGAACGGAATGGCGAATAAGATACAATCATGAGTTGTATCAACATAAAGGGCATAAAGCCCAATCGTGCGATACTCCAGATGAAAGAGAAATTTTTTGATTTCAAGAAATTGTTGGTACAGGGGTTGACGACATTGAATTAATTTTTTTCCCATTACGCTAAAGTTGCTATCAAAATGTTTTACACAAAATTTAGGATTAAAAAATTTAATAGTTGCTGAGAAAATTAGGTTATTGGATTTATCCAAATTGTGTAGTTTGTATGGGAGGCGAGTCCTTAATCATGCTTTTGACATATTTTAAATTGTAGATCAATAGCATTCATACTTTACAGGAGAATCCGCTTTTTGTAAAGTTGTAAAATTGTGTGAGATTGTATGGGAGGGGGTCGAAGGGGTACAGATAATAGCTTAATTTTTTGGGCTTACTAATAATTCTAAATAAATATTAAATGCACAATTTCAGCACGATAGATTTTATACACACTGAGTTATTGTTTTAGAGTATTTCATGAAAAAGTTGAGTTTGTATGAGAGGTGGTGGAAGACAGAGGAGGACTTAAATAATTTTTATATGATATATTGAAATCATCATAAAAGTAATATACTTCAAATTTCAGATCAATAGCATCCATACTTTTCGAGCAAATCCGTTTATTGTCGAATTCCAAAATTGCGCCATTTTGTATGGGAGGTGTTAGAAGGGGTTAGACTAATCTTTTAATTTTTTTTGGCCTGAATAATAATTCTAAATAAGTTATTAATGCACAATTTCAGCTCGATACGTTTTATACGTACTGAGTAAATTGGCTTAGAGCATTGCGTGAAAAAGTGTAGTTTGTATGGGATAGGGTGGAAAGAAGAGGAGGACTCAAATAAATTGTTTGCAGTAGATTGAAATTGTCATAAAAGTATTATATTTCAAATTTCAGATCAATAGCTTTTATACTTTTCGAGCAAATCTGTTTATTGTCGAGTTGCGAAATTGTGTCATTTTGCATGGGAGGGGGTAGAAGGAGTGAAGCTAATCATCTAATTTTTTTTGTTTTCGCTAATAATTCTAAATAAATATTTACTGCTAAATTTGAGCTCGATAAATTTTATACGCACAGAGTAAATTGGTTTAGAGTATTTCATGAAAAAGTATAGTTTGTATGGGAGGTGGTGGAAGGAGGAGGAAACGAATAATTTTTATATCCTAGATTGAAATCGCCACGAAAGTAATATATTCAAAATTTCAGACTAATGGCTTTTATACTTTTTGAGCAAATCCGTTTATTGTCGAATTGCGTATTTGTGTCATTTTGTATGGGACGGGGTAGAAGGGGTGAAGCTAATCATCTAATTTTTATTGGTCTTACTAATAATTCTAATTAAATATTTTTTGCACAATTTCAGCTCACTAAATTTTATACGCACTGAGTAAATTGGGTTAGAGCACTTCATGAAAGTGCATGCAGTTTGTACGGGAGGTGGTGGAAGGAGAGGGAGGTCCCACATAATTTTTATACGGTAGATTGAAGTCATTATAAAAGTAATATTCTCCAAATTTGAGTTCAATAACTTTTATACTCTTCGAGCAAATCCGTTTATTATCAAATTGCGTAATTGTGTCATTTTGTATGGGAGGGGGTAGAAGGGGTGGAGCGATTTGGCCCGTTCACGAACTTGACCTTAGTTTTTTTGCTAAAAATGATACACAAAAATTTTTAGCACTATAGCTCAAAGCTTTCGAGAATTATGCTGTAGACAGACGCACAGATAGACAGACGGACAGACGGTCACTCGGAATCGAGGATTTTGAGCGACAACAAATATTTCTGTATCCTTGGCGGCTCGGTGCGAGCATTTTTTCTTAGCGTTACAAACTGCTACAAGGCAAACACAATATACTATCAGATTTCATCTAGAGTATAATTAGCAGCTGGTGAACGCGGTCTTTGGATCGAGGCGATTGGAGGCGACTACTTCAGGAGGCCAGGCCTTATTTGGGCTGTCGTGCCATTGATGAAGATGATGAGGATCAATATTAGTTTACGTTAATGATATTAATATCATTATAATTTTCCCTAATTTTGGAATCAATAGCTTTAATAGTTTCGGAGAAAATCAGTTTCTTTATATTTCGAAATTTCATGGGAGGGGGCAGAAGGAGTAGAGTGATGTAGCCCATTCAAGAGCTTAAAGTGTTTTTTTTTGCTAAAAATTAAGTTAAACAAATTTTGGCACAATATCTCAAAGCGTTCTAGAGTTATGTTGTAGACAGATTTATTTATTTATTTGGGCTCTTGAACAAAAAGATTACAATTTCAATTAAACAAAAGCGGAAAATAAAAGAATAGCAAAGAGGAAAATTTAAACATTGAAGATGATTGTTTATAATATACGCTAAAAAATAAATGAATAGTAAAAATAAAAATTTAAACATTAAATATGATAGATTTAACTCTATTCTTAAATATTGGAAAAGAAGAAGCTTAAGAACCAAATTGGAGTCGGTCATGGTTCCTTTGCATTCTTAGCATCGGAGAGTGATGGTATACATCGAGAGAGGCTCGTCGAGGATTGAAGATGTCTGAATTCCTTGTTGACACTATTCCTTGTCTAAAGTTCAGGTCGTCACAGAGGTAGGTATTGAGCAGGTAGTTGCACAGCTAGAAGAGGAAGCAAGCATCGAGGAAGGTCCGCCTTAAATGCAGTGGCTGTAGGTGAAGTACTTCAAGTCTGCCATTGTAGTCGATATGAGGCTTCCTTAATCTATAGAAAAGGGTTCGAGTGAATCTACGCTGAACAGATTCGATGGTTCGAACATGGCAAGAATGGTGTGGATTCCAGATGGTGGAACAGTATTCCAAAATACTACGGACGAGTGTGGAAAATAGTAGAGCAGCTGTTCCTGGACGATTAAACTGGACGGTCGTGCGGAGGACGAAGCCAGCAAGACTGTATGCCTTATTAGTAATGTCGGAGAAATGATTGACAAATTTAAGTTTACGATCAAAGACCACTCCTAGATCCTTTATTGTGTTTACTTCTGTAAGGATGGATCCATTAATAGAGTAAGAGAGAACAGAGGAGGTAGTCTTATACGAGTACTCCATAGTAAAACACTTTTCTATGTTCAAAAAGATATCGTTGTTTGAACACCAACGAGAGACAGCAGACAAATCAGCCTGGAGAATCATACCATCAGAAACGGAGGGAATTTCCCGGAACAGTTTTGAGGTCATCAGCGAATAAGAGACAGTTCGAAGATACAAATTGGGGCAAATCATTTATGAAGAGAGTAAATAATAACGGACCAAGGATCGATCCCTGCGGGAGTTAGCAAGAAAATCAGTAGAGGAGTATCCGTTGAACGTAATGCGGAGACGACGGTCCGTAAGATACGAACTGAAACAGTTCAGGAGAGAGCCAGAGACACCGTACCTTCCAAGTTTTGAGATTAGAATTTTACAATTAACAGTGTCGAAAGCTTTTGAAAAATCGGTATATATGACTTGGACAGTATTATGACGATCTAAGGATTGAGCAACGAAATTAGTGAATTCACATAAATTAGTAGAAGTAGATCTACCTTTCACGAATTGGGCTGGTGATATCAAGTGATAAAGGTTATCCCATATTACATTATGAAATGTACAGACAGACTGACGGACGGACAGATGGTCACTCGGAATCGAGTGAAAGCATATTGAAATGAGAAATTGCGTTTTCGTGGTAAAAGCAATTCAATTTTAAATCATGTTATTTCTATTTCTTCTTCTTTTTTGTCTATTGATTTAAAATTTAAACTGATGAAGAACTAGTCCAAAATGTGCTCTGTACTTATATAAATCGTAAAGAATTTATATTTAATAAAGACCCCTTTCCAGATGAATAATTTCAGTTGCATATTTTTGTTTTGATTGATGATCTTAGTAACATTTCTTTATAAAAATTGAATTTTAAATTTTTTCATATTGTGCAATTATCTGAGAAGTAACTTGTTGACTTATCAGAAGAACTATCCCAATAGTAATCTGTGGCGTGCATGAATTTTAACAGCGACAACAAATATTTCTGTACCCTTGGCGAATGTGTGCGAGCAATATTTCTTAGCGTTGCAAATGGTAAGGCAACCACAATATACTCTCAGACGATTGCGAGTAAGCACCAATCTAGCGATACTCTAGATGGAATGACAGTTTCAATGACCTTAAAGAAAATGCACTTTTTCAGTTAAATTTGAGCATGCATCAAGCGCATACAGCAACGCAATTGAATGTTGGCTCAAGCGCTTTTTCTTAAAATTTAATGAAGCTTGCACTAGCGCAAGGCTATCTGGCTGATATGGTGATCACGCTCTATTAATTTTCTTGTACGCAATAGTCATTCTTTGCAATCGAGTAGCTATCTAATAAAAATCACAGTCAAATGAAAAGCAAAGAAAAATTCTCAATCATATTGAGAATTATAGACCATTTGATGTTCTGTGGGATAGCGACTTTCCTTCTCACACACACTACGTCATTTTCATGCGCTAAGCGCATGCCTTCCGAATGCATTGAGCTGAACGACACAATTTATTGTATGCGCTTTTCTTCAAGAATACATGCGCTTAGCGCAGGAAAATGGCACAAGTCATGCATTTTTTTTAAATGAATTTCTCAAATTTTAAAGTTTCTAGCTTAAAATTTCAATCTGAAATTTTTAATTTTTTTGTTACCGCGTACAAGCAAATTGCTCTAAATAACACATGTGATCCCCACATCAGTCGGGTAGCCTTCGAATATTACAAGCGTCATCAAATCTCAAGCGTATTCGCTTGATGCACCATTCTCTTGTGTAGTATGCTTGAAGCATGCGTAAAATTGAACGAAAAGCGCATCGTAGACGTAGTTTTATGTGCGTTTACGCAAATGTTGCATGTGCACCATTCAACTTAATGCATGTGCTTTTATTCTAGAAGGTATGCGCTTAGCGCACGAAAATAAGGCATCTTGTGGACGTAGCTTTAGAAAGTGAATTTCCTGCAATATCAGGAGTCTATTTATAAAAGTATATTACGTTTCAATTAGCGCATCATTGTCTTGAAAATTATTTTAAACGCGTATCACTAGTCTGCGACTTTTGTAAGGGAGTGGCAGAAGGGGTGGGGGGTTATATACAGAGGTATCTAAAATCGATATAGAAATGGATTTGAATTTTAGATCAGTAACCTTTATATTTTCCAAGAAAATCAACATATTATAAAGTTGTGAAATTGTGTGATTTTATGTGGGAGGTGATTAAAGGGGTAGCGTGATCGAATTAAATTTTTCACATCTCACTATAATCACTACCAAAATAATTTTGTATTAAAATCAAGCTTCATAACTTTGTTAAGTTCAGATCAATTATTTATTACATTATATTTCATGAAATGGAGTAGATTGTATGTGAGGTGGTAGAAAGAGTGAAAGGATTTAATTTCTTGCAATAAAATCTAAATAATATCACTGATAAAGACTTAAGCTTAAAATTTTCCATAAAATCTACTTATTATGAAGTTGATAAATTGTGTTATTTTGGATGGGAGATGATATATAAGTCTTAAGATAACTGATTATCTCAATATAACCAATTCTCCTTTATTATTCAATTAACCTTAATTTTTCTTCCCAACTCTAATCGAGCATGCTTCATAAATATTATTCAATTTTTTGTTTATGTTCAATTAATTTGATAAAGGCCTCAGTACCAGACCCAAACGTCAGGATTAATAAATCACAACAGTGTGAAATCCGGAAATATTTCCTTTAAGATGTAAGATATACGTGTATAAATCTTACATGAAAATATCTGGAAATATAATTCCGAGAATATTGAAATCAGTAATTTTGCTTTTGTGGCAAAAACATTTCAGTTGCAAATCATTTTATTTCTTTTTTTTCATTGTTAGTTGATTTAAAATTTAAACTGATGAAAAACCAGTACAATATGTGGCCTTTAGTTATGTACATATATCTTAAAGAATTCATATTTAATAAAGACCCATTTCCAGATGAATAATTTTATTTGCATATTTTGATTTTGATTGATGATCTTGAATTTTAAGTTTCTTTACATTGTGGAATTATATGTGAAAGAACTTGTTGACTAATCAGAATATTCCCAATAGGAATCTGCGGCATGCATGAATTTAATTTTTTTTATTTTTTTTTTTGCAGAATGACATCTGTTATGGGCATTTTCGGCCTTTCTGTGCAATGCATAAACACAAATGGGAATGAGAAGAGTTAGAACGACCGCAAAAAGTGGTGAAGCTGATGGATTTTTCAGTTGTACTGGTTGCTACTGACAAGTATATACAGATATTATGGGGAACTGAAGCGAACAGAAACCATCTACTGTGTATATAGACCTTCTAGAAGTGGAACTGTTTCACTTTTACATCGTTTGTCCATTTTATTTTGAATAATTTTTCATTGCCAGTAGCAACTGACACCGCATGACCGGGATTTGAACTCCCGATATTTGCGTTGTCGATTAACACGCTGCCGACTAGTCTACACCCTAGCTAAGAGTAAATAATATACAGTCATGAATAACTGGTCATCAGTGCTCACAGTATCTTTTCCAATTCTTTTATCAATTACTGGAAATCAATGCTTTCGTCAATTACTTTAGGTCAGTGGTTTCATTAGTCACTCGTAAATGACAAAATGGTCGATGTTTGGCAATGCGGAAGTTGCCAATATGTCTTGCTGCATAGCACATTGCGATGTAATGGTAAGCGTTAGTATATAGTGATGCATGTAGTAAGAAGACTGCTTGACAAAGCATGCATTACAGAATTCATTATGCAACGATTCCATTGCCTATTGCAATAGTATTTTCAGAAGATAATCTTTGGGAGTGTACATGTTATGTAGGTACATAAATCAACGCTAGTCACTTATCGAAAATTCGCGATCATCGATAGGTTGCGACATCGAACTTCCCGCGCGTACTCAGAAACAATATGCAAGGCCGACTGACAGACGAACTGGCCGAGTAGGACGAAATTGAAAGGGCGAGCGTTTGTGATGAAAAGTCAGTTGTTATATGGACAGGAGTGTGTCGTATCATTGTAGTGAGTAAGTTAGTAGGTCCTGTGATCGACAGGTGGAGTTCAGCAGTAAGCGACGGTAAGCGACTAAGTCCTGTGATTGACAGGCAGAATTCAGTAAGCGAGTACGTTGTGTAATCGACGGTGGATATTAGTGAGCGCATTCGTTGTGGGCTAAACGGTAGAGATTCAGGAAGCAAGTAAGTCCTGTTATCGATAGGCGGAGCTCAGTAAGCGAATAAGTCCTGCGATCGACAGGTGGAGTACGTTCTGTGATCGAGAGAATTTCAGTAAGCGAGAACGTCATGTGATTGACGATGGAGATTATTAAGCGAATACGTTGTGAGATCAACGGTTGAGATTATCAGTCAAGTCAGAGATTGGAAAGCGATAAAGTCATGCGATCGACAAAGCGATAAGTGCAAGGGCTGCGCCGAAATATTGTGAGCGAAAAGTTTAAAAGCGATTTAGTTAAAAGCGATTAAATAAAGTTTTGCGGTTACTAAAAACTAAAGTGATCAAGTTTTATTTTTACTTGAAATTCAGTTACTCCTATCGCAATTCAATATGATTGATAAAAATATCCTATGTTTGGTCGTTGTAAACTACTCGTGTAACTTATTCAAATATTTATGGTCAGCTAATGCGTCGGAAATTAATTGAAAAACGATCGAGAAGAACTTTGTGCGTCTTAAACCTTAACATATGAATACGAAAAGAAGTCTTTCGAGTCACTTAATTGAGGGCTGTCCATACAAAATGGCATTGCTTTTTCTTGGGAATGGCTAAACTAAGTGATTTCAGAAATATAAACTAACTCAGCAATAAGCTTTGAATTTTTTCCGTTTTTCTTTACCTAAAAACAAAAATATTTTGAACTATTTTTTTTTTAAAATTCTTTCATTCAGTCTTGCTATGTGTCAACAACAAAAAACATTTTGATATCTCTTCTCATTTTCAAGAAAAAGGTAAAAATGTGCAAAAGAAAAAGGTGAAAAGAAAACTTTTCAGTAGGGACAGAAAACTAACAAAAACTAACAACTAACCGGCTTACTCACTTTGAACTAATTTTTTGGGCACTTTTACCAAGGAGGATATACATATATTAAGGAGTGACTATGAGCATGATTTGCCGTGTAAGAAAATGGGAATGAAAGTATTTCCTCCCTTACTAGCGAAATGCTCGAAATTTTTCGAAAAAAATCGTTTCGCTATCTTTGTCTGGCATACTTCAAAATATTGCAACTAACTCTTTCCCACGTTAAATTGTTCGAAACCATTGTCAAATTTTCGAAATAATTGTTTCGCTATTCTTGTCTGGCATACTTAGGCCCAATGCAACTATCTCTGTCCCGCGTTAAATTGTCCGTTGCTAAAGTGCTTAGCTTAGACACGAACCAAAAACCAATAAAGATTGAAAAAATAAAGATTTCTGAAATAGAACAGCAAACTCCATTCTACTGAAAATTATTTTATTGCTGACTGAATATTAGCAACCAAAAGAGAATACAAATTATGGTATTTTTTTTTTTAAATTTTGAAGCCAAGTTAAGCTTGGACACAATTTTCGAAAATTTCCGAATTAAAAAGTATTCCCACATGAGATAGCCTATCAGGCACTCCATTTTATATATCCCCCTTGACTTTTACCCATTGGAACAATATGCTGTTTGTTTTGTTTTGTGTAAAATGGAGTCTTAAGTACACATAAGTCAGGAAAAAATTGATTTTCCGTTCATTTCGAATTAAGTAACTCCCATACCTTTTTGTTAGAGAATGACTTATGACAAAGGCAATATCGGTCTTTATGTGCAATGCGCAAACACAGTCATGAAGGGAATAGGTTTGGGTAGGTAGGGAAAAGGGAGTGAGAATAACCTTAACGAGTGGTGAATGCTGGTATATTTTTCAGTTGTATTAGCTGCTATTGACAAATATTTACTGATGTTTTGGGGGACTGAATGATAGAAAGCGAACAGAATTTATCTACTACCTACTTGAAATGGAACTGATTCACATTTACATCGTTTGCCGAATATAATTTGGACAATTTTTCATTGTCAGAAGCAACTGAAGAATTCGTGCTTAAAAATTCTACTAGCCGGAGTGGGAAGCTTAGTTACAAAACAAAGCTATTCCAATTTATTGACTAAATTCTATTTATAGCAACGAATAATCATAAATCATTTTAGGAGTCTATTAGCGTATTATTATCGACTAGCGATCCCCCTCGACTTTGTCCGAGTAAGAGTCGCAATGATAAGTAATTTTTGAGAATGTAGTTAATAATACACACTTTGGGATATATAATCCGCTTAGTTTAATGGCTATTTGAACATAATACTTTGTACTTTGTTGGAATCAAAACCATAAATTATTAAGGAGCTTAAAACCATAATGGACTACGATTGTGCGTAAAGTCCAATCATACGATATTACAGATGAAATTGAAATCTTTGTGGTCTTAAGAAATTTTGTATGGGGAGTGGTAGAAGGGATGACAGCATTGAACTAATTTGTTTCACATCATGCTAGAGTAGCTATAAAAATGTTTTGATACTGACAAAATTAGTGCATTGGTTTTAGTGTAATTGTGCAGTTTGTATGGGAAGTTATAGAAAGAGAGGATGGTAATTTTTTGAGAAACAGCTATAACCATCATGCAATTGATACATTTTAAATTTCAGATCAGTATCTTTCATACTTGTCAAAATCGAATTTTGAGAAAGATGTGATATGTGTCAGATTGTTTGAGAGGGGATAAAAGGGGAGAATCTAATCGGTTTACTTTCCCCGAATCAATTAAAAGACCAATTAAGGATTTAGAACGAAATTTGAGCTCGATAAATGTAATACGTATAGAGCGAATTACTTACTTACTTACTTACGATGGCGCTACAGCCCAAATCGGACTTTGGTCTCCTGAATGCTTTGCCTCCATCCATCTCGGTTCAGTGACCGCGTCCTCCAGTTTGAAAATCTTAGCAGTGATTTGCTGTCTGCGTCAATCGAATCCTCCCAGCGCTTTCGTGGTTTTCCGACCGGTCTTTGTCCGTTGACTTTCCCTTTTAGTGTGCGTTTGAGAATTCTTCCGTCATCCATCCGCTCCACATGACCAGCCCATTGTAATTTTTTAAATTTTATGAGGGTTGACACTTCTGGATTGTCGAAGATGGCATACAATTCTCTATTGTATCGTATTCTCCAGATCGAGTCTTCCCTCACAGGTCCGAGGATTCTTCTGAGGACCTTCCTTTCAAAGGCGTTAAGTCGTTTTTCGGACACCTGAGTTAATGTCCACGTTTCGCTGCCATAGCATAGCACAGGTCTTATGATTGTTTTGTATAGCTTAAGTTTTGTTTTCCTGTGCACGTTCTTGTTTTTGATTATTGGAAGTACCGAATAATAAGTCTTGTTTGCCATCATTATCCTTCTTTTAATTTCGATGGGTTCGCTTCCATCCTTCGATAGATTTGCCCCTAGATATATGAAGTTGTCTACGTTTTCTAGGTTATAGTCTCCTACTGTAATATTTTGTCTGATTGGCGTCTTTTTCCTAGTTTGCGTCATAATTTTTGTTTTGTTTTCATTAATGCGTAGTCCAACTTCCCTTGCTACCGAGTCAAGGTTTACAAATACTTCCTTAGCACTCTCCAGAGATCTTGCAAGGATATCTATGTCGTCGGCATATGCTACGAGTTGTGTGGATTTGAAGCATAGTGTTCTCTTGGTGTCAACGGGAAGTTTCCGAACAACATTTTCGAGTGTTAAGTTGAAAAGCATTGGTGCGAGGCCGTCACCTTGTTTAAGGCCGTTGTCTGTTTTAAAACTGGAAGTCAGATCATTTTCTACTCTGACTTGTGACAAAGACTCAGTCATTGTCATTCTTGTCAGTCGGACCAGTTTCGGTGGGACTCCAAACTCCAACATGATTTTATACAGTACGCGCCTGTCGATACTGTCGTATGCTTGTTTGAAGTCAACAAATATCTGGTGCACATCAATATTATATTCCCAGCACTTTTCCAGCACCTGTTTAACTGAGAATATCTGGTCCGTGGTTGAGCGTCCAGCTCTAAATCCGCCTTGGTATTCACCAATTACTTTATCAGCATAGGGCTTAATTCTCTTTTCTAGAATTTTCGTCAAAATCTTATAAGACGTACACAACAGAGATATTCCTCGGTAGTTTTCGCAGCAGAGTTTGTCACCTTTTTTATAAATTGGACATATGATGCTCTTGCGCCAATCTTCAGGAAGTATTTCCTGCGTCCATATGTCCGCGACTAATCTATGTAGGAGCTGCGCTATGCAGGTGTCGCCGGCTTTCAGAAGTTCAGCTGGGATTTGATCAGTGCCCGGCGCTTTGTTGTTTGGGTGGTTCCTTAGGGCTGTTTTTACTTCTTCGAGTGTGGGAGGACTCAAAGCGGATCCTTCATCAGCTGTTACATCAGTTATACCTGCTATTGTATCTGCTGCTGCTGTTCGTGTAGGTGATGGGCTCGGGTTAAGAAGGTGTTCAAAATATTGTGCCCATCTTAGTTTTATATCTTCCGCGTTACTTATAATGTTCCCTTCCGCATCCTTGCATAGGGTCGTTTTCGGTTTATAACCTTCTTTCATCCTTTTGACAAGGGAATACGCGGCTCTTGTGTTGTGTAATTTAAATTGTTCGTCCATGTTTTTAATTTCGTCATTATTGTACTTCCGTTTTTTTTGTCTGCATATTTTGTTTGCAAATCGTCTAAGATCCTTGTACTTGTCTTGTTTGGCTCGTGTCGGCCGATCCGTTAATATTTTGTAAGCTTCATTTTTTCGTTCTAAGGCATCTTGGCATTCTTTGTCGAACCAATCATTTCGTTTGCGCCGGGGTTGTTGTCCTATCACCTCCTCTGCGACAGATGTAATGCCATCTTTGATTTTTTGCCACATTTCTTCTATTGGCATGCTGACAGTGGTATTCAGCATTGTCGCGAAGTGCCTCTCCAAGGCTAACGCATATTTCGCAACTATTTTCTCGTTTTTGAGTTTCCCTATGTCGAATTTAGGAACAGTCAGCCTCTGGCCGTTGTCGTTACTAATATCATGGAGACTATGCCTTCCAATTGTCCCTATGTATGCTTCTTCTTTGCCCACTTTCGCGTTAAAGTCACCTAATACTATTTTAATATCATTCGACGGAAGGGAGTCGAATGTTGATTCTAAGGTGCTGTAGAAATCGTCTTTAACTTCGTCGTCTTTGTCTTCCGTTGGGGCGTGGACATTAATAAGCCAAACATTAAAAAAACTTGTTTTGATGCGGATTGCACACAATCGTTCATTGACGGATTTGAAGTTGGTAACTTGGTGTTTAAACTTCTTGTCGACGATAAACGCAACTCCAAATTCCCGTCTTCCCGATGATTTCCCACTTTTGAAAATTGTGTGCGATCTTAAGTCATTAATCTCGTTACCTAATAATTTAGTTTCTTGGAGTGCAATTATGTTTATATTGTATTTGACTGCCTGTTCCAGAAGCTCTCTCACTGCTCCTGCTCTGTACAGGGATCGCACGTTCCAAGATCCGAAGGAATAGTCCATTTTTCGTTTGCGTGGTCGTTGCCGTTGAATCAATCCAGTCCGAGGCGTTGCTTCAGGTTTCGAAACGGGTGTGTTTTTTCCGAGGATGAGTTGTTAACACATCGCCCAACCCCCAACTTGGAGGGCCATATTATTATAGTGCTAGAATTTTTCTGTTTCATTAGCACTCGCGCCCATCAGTTCAGCAAGTCAAGTCCGGATGGACAAGACCAGGATCCGGTGGCTACCACGAGGAGGTATGATGAGCACAATTGATGTGTATATGACAGTTACAACACTGGGCGTCGCCTAATGACGCCGATCAGATGCCTACCCTGTCTATACCCATCCAACCATAGAGCGAATTAGTTTATAGTATTTCATGATAAAGTGCGGTTTGTGTGAGAGGTGGTGGAAGAATGAGGAGATTCAAATAATTTGTAAACAATAGATCACATTTATGAAAAAAATAATATATTTTAAATTTCAAATTATTAGCTCCTATGGTTTTCAAGAAAATTCGATTATTACATATTTTTGAAAATGAGTCAATTTGTGTGGGACGGGGTAGAAGGCGTGGAGGTATCGAAATAAAATCAGATTATATCTCGAGGCACATCTAAAAACTGTGAAAGTTTCATTACAATCGGCTAAGCCGTTTTGCGTGAAGCCGGAAAGACAGACAGACAGACAAAGAAGACTTTTAAAAACGTGTGTTTCTGCTTAGTTTTCGTCTAAATAAAGCAAAACACTAATTCATAATTATTTATAATCAAATAACAGACAGATACTATAATTATATTTACATATATGTATAAATAACTTTGATCGACCAAAATAGTGCAATATCGCAAAATCTCATATCGCTGATTTAAGTAAACCACATGCATAAGTAACCCGCAGATGGCAATAGAAAGTTGTTTAAATCCGATGAAGGACATCACCGGAATATTTTTATGGGCATTAAACCACGTTTGGTCGTAAATAAATGCTGAAGGAAATGCAATTATTCTGCCGACAGGTTTTCTTAATAACCTTAATTTTTAACCATGTAGATATGAAAAATTCGCTTCGGCACGTGTAACAAATTCATCTAACTGTTGTTTGTAAACCGCCCATATCGTATACAAATTTCAAAAGTGTTACCAAAATTGACGTTAAATTCTTTATTGGAAATGTATTGGTTTTAGTGAAATTTGGTGTTTATACCCAGAAAACAATGAGAAATCACAGTGAACTCATAATGAAATCTTTATATGAATGTGAAATCACTTAAGGTTCAACTTTACCCCAGACTGAAATCAGTATATGAATTCAGAAAAGCTTGCGTAGGTGATGCAGAACTAAACTCAAAAAACGACTTCAGAAAGATGTCACACAATGGACCCACAACGTTATCAGTAACTGGTTAAGAACTGATATCCATACTAGAATTCAGTATGGTTTTAGTAGAAGGAATCATAATGATACTTTGTGGCTGACGCTGAAGTGAGTGAAAGGAATATCAATTCACGATGGTCGCATTCTATTGAGGGAATGATATATGAAATGAAATAAACTGCCAAAACATTCTAGTTCTATTTTAACAAATATTTATTACAAAAATTATTTGCATTATAAAAATAATATATTATAATAATTACATATATTTATATATAGGGGATTGAATATTATAGTATATTAATTGAATATAATAGTAAAACAAATAATTAAATACGGCGAATTGCTTTCTGAAAAAAAAAAATTTTTTGGAATATTTAGCTAATTTGACAAAATATGTAGTCCGAACTCTTACCAAATGCTCATTAGCATATTGGAAATGCCTCTTTATGTGTCTTTCAACCAAATTTTCGCTTCCATTACAGACGCGTAGAAGTAAATAATTAAATTTAGATACTACTAATTTATAAAATATACATAAAACTCACTTTTTAGGGCCAAAATGGAATTATATCCCATTGCCCACTGAGCAAGTTTACTATGCAGTCCATTTTCGTTTTGAAAACTATTCTCCTATTCAGCCTCATGCTTTCCGTAGCATCTTCTTCAATGTTTTCAAACATATCACTATCTTCGTTTTCAGTATGAATAAAATGCGAGGGTCCACCAAAAATATTTTTTAGTATAGCCCTCGATTCAGCACTAGCACGAAATTTTAATAATTGCTTGGACATGTCGTTGCTATCAAAAATACATATCTACTGAAAATACTATAAATATATTTTAATTTCGACTTACCTGATATATATTTTTTCACACTTTTTTATTGCAAATATTATTTATATAATTTTTCTTCACAAGCGACTTCACTTTGACAGTTTCACAGCTGAATGAAAAACAATTGAAATTATTCGTTTTTTTGGAATGTAGAATCATTTTTCATTGCATGATCATATTTTGAAACGTAAGTGAAATAAAGAATGCATTTCAGGGCGTGAATTCAGTACATTTTTACTAAGTGACAAAAGAGTGAAAGGCTTAAAAGCATGTTCAGTAGTTATTCATACGAAGAAAAGAACACGATTTATTCACAAGTTAATCAGTTTCTGAAACCAAAGTGAAACGAAATCTCAGCAAATGATTTCATATAGGCTTCATTTATTGAAATTTCACCAAATTGTTCGCTGGGTACTCATAGATGAAATTTGAGAGTATTATAAGTTTGCCAATAAAGTTTCTAACGCTAAGAAATAAGACTCGGAGAAGAAAATGAATGGTGGAGAAGTTCAAGTTATCACTCAAACATCTCAAAAACGGATTTTCTTCCGTCCGTCTCTTCGTCTTTTCCTCTGTCTGTCCGTTCGTCTGTCCGTGTATTCGCTCTTTAGCTTGCGACCGCTTTGAGCTAGAAAGTTCAAATTTTGTACACGTTCTTTTGACGAGAAAGTAAGGTATAGTAAACCATTATAAGTTTGCCAAAAAGTTTGTAACGCTAATGATACAGAAGTTCATGTAATCACTGAAAAATCTCAAAACTGGATGTCCGGCAGTCCGTCCGTCCGTATCCCGTCTAGCTTGAGATCGCGTTGACCTAGAAAGTTCAAATTTTGTACACATTGCTTTTGGCGAAAAAGTAAGGTCAAGCTCGTGAATGGGCCAAATCGCTCGGCTCTTTCTACTCCCTCCCATACAAAATGACACGATTTCGCAATTTAGCAATAAACGGATTTGCTCTAAACACATAAATGCTATTGATCTGAGATTTGGAATGTAATACTTTTATGATGATTTCTACTGTATAGAAATTATTTGTGTCCTCACCTTTTTTAATCACCTCCCATACAAACTGCAATTTTTCATGAGCTGCTCTAAACCAATTTACTTAGTGCGTATAAAATTGATCGAACACTAAAGATTTATTTAGAATTACTAGTAAGACAAAAAAAATAGGCGATTAGCTTCACTCCTTCTACCTTCTCCCATACAATTGACACTGACACAACTTCACAAAAAGACGATTTTCCTGAAAAGTATAAATGTAACTGATCTGCAATTTAAAACATATCAAAAGCATGATGTTCATAGTTATATCTGGAAAAGTCATTAAGAACTCGCCCTTCCTTCTACCACCTTCCATACAAACTACACAATTTCACTAAATCCAATACAGTAATTTTCTCAGTACCTTTAAATTTTTGAGTCCTAAATTTTGCATAAAACATTTTGGTAGCAACTCTTGCGTAATGTGAAAAAATTAGTTTAATGTCGTCATACCCTCTACCGCTTCCCCTAAAAACATTCTTAAAATCAAAAAAATTTTCTTTCATCTAGAGTATCGTCTCCTATGTTTTATGCCTGCTTATTATCCAAAGTTGAAAATGAAATATTTCAACTTAATTCAGAATTTCAAAATTTTTTTCAACGCTATATATGCCGATTACGAGTTTATACTTGCGATTGGACTTAAGTCCATCTAGTGCGCTTCGCAAGTTAAGGGAAATTGTTGAATGCGAAATATGAAGAATTTCATTTCGTATATTATGATTTTTCATGCAAATAACATTTTACTTTATTATTCTAATAATAAAGTATTGTGGCCGACACAGAAAAAAAATTTGCTGCTCTGAAATTTTGTTTTTTTGCGTTTCGTGACAGAATTATGATTGGGCGTAAAGCCCAATTATATGATACTTTAGAAGAAATAAGAAAGAGTTTAATGTACCGAAAAATAACTATGCCATCTCAAATTCCTTCGAATAGTAAATAGGCTTTTGTATAGGAGGTGGAGGAAACATAGGAGGGATGTTTGTAATTTTTGTATATGACACCTAACGTGGCATTCAAAATGTTTCGTGTTGAATTTAAAGTTTGTAGTTTTCATTATTTTCAAAGAAATTGAACATAGTTTTCCTAAAATTGGGCCATTTATATGGGAGGTGGCATAGAAAGTGGAAGGCTTAAAATGATTTTGAAACTGCTTATCAGCATTCTTATCACCATGATTTGTTTCAATTTCAAAGTCGATAGCTCTCACATGTTTGAAGGACAAATGCTTTTCTTGAATTTATAATAAAGATATTTGTATGGGAAAGGATAGAAGGAGTGGGACAAAGCTGATTATTTTTTTTTACATTTATTGCTTTTATTTAGGGAAAAATTCTGGTAAAATTTAAAGTTTGTAATTTTTCTATTTTTAATGGAAATCGATATAATGCAATTTACCAAAATGATGCATTTGTATGGGAGGGGGTAGAAGGAGCATACGGATCAAAACAAATTTTTTTTATCGTGAATGATATTTCTATTATTAGACTTTCCACAAAACATGAAGCCGGTAGTTTTGACAGTTTCGAAGAAATATCATTTAATTGAAATTTCAAAATTTCGTGAAATTTGTATGGGTGGGAGTGAGGCGAAGTTGATTTTTTTCAAAATAGATTGGAATTATAGTGAATTAATTGTGATAAAAACTCGTCTTTTTAGCTTTGTTAGTTTCAGTGAAAATCGAAAAAATTCATTTTTCAAAATTGTCCATTTGTATGGGAAGGGGTTGAAGGAGGTTTTTGAGCGATAAGAAATATTTCTGTACCCTTGGTGGCTCTGTGCGAGCATAATTTTTTAGCTTTCATCTAGAGCATAAAAATCTATCTCGCCGTCCCCCGTACGCCGTACATATAAACTCATATTTACGAGACCGTTCAAGGTAGAATGTTCGTTTTAAGGTGGATTGATTGTTAATTGGGTAAATGACCTCCATTATCTAAATATTGGAGTGTGTCAGGTGGAAGGGTAGGGAGAGGAGGGAAGAGACAAAACTACACTTTCTAATATCTCCACTACGAATTCAAATAGTAAGCTGAAAATTAGCAAACATATAAAGAATATTTTGGAACAAACTCTAAAAATAATTAAATTTTTTATCCATTGGCGTCCGAAAAAGAGGGGCTAAAACAAATTGTCGGCCGAATCTATCTTCGAAATTACTTACCATAAAAACTTCATACTGGGACCATTAAGATGGCATACAGATCAACTAAAATCACATTAGAAGGAGGCTAATTATTGTAGGGGGATGGTCAAAGTGAGGGTGCAAAGGAAAACACTTTAAAATTAATATCTCAACTATTTGTTTGGCTATGTAATTGAAACTTAAAACATATATCAAGCAATACTAGCGAAAAACAAAAAAATATAAAATTTGGTCATAATAGTAGTGGGGGAAATTCGCACTTTCCAAAATTACAAACCGTTATATCTATTGTCAGATTGTAGAACTACATAGTTTTTAATTTTCGTTTGGAGGGGTGTAAGGGGAGGTGTGTTTTTAGGGCTATGGTGAGAGATAAAAAGTTTAAATTTTGCATATGGATTTGATATACTTGAAAAAAAAAAAAATAAGAATTTGTTCCACAACTGTTATGCACCGTCTACCCTGGTCTTCATGTGCAATAAAAAAACACATAAACTGAAAATTTTTGAATAAAATTTTATGGTATAAACTTGAAAATTTGCGAAATACATCTAAAAAAATCCTTAAATATATGAAATATTAACCTTGAAATCTTTCCTTTTGCCATACTCGAAAATCGCTCCACCCCTTTTACCCCCTCCCATACAAAATGACACTATTACGCAATTTGACAATAAACGGATTTGCTCAAAAACTATAAAAGCCATTTGAAATTTGGAATATATTACTATTATAATGATTTCAGTCTATCGTATAAAAATTATGCGTGTCTTACTCTTCCTTCTACCACCTCCCATACAAACTGCACTTTTTTCCTGAAATACTCTAAGCCAATTTACTCAGTGCGTATAAAATTTATCGAGCTCAAATTTAGCACTAAATATTTATTTAGAATTATTAGTAAGACCAAAAAAATTAGACCATTAGCTCCACCCCTTCTACCTCTTCCCATACAAAATGACACAATTTCGCAATTCGACAATAAACTGCTTTTCTCGAAAATTATAAATGCTATTGATCTGAAATTTGGAAACTATTACTTTTAAAATAATTCCAATCTGCTGTATACAAATCATTTAATTCCCCTTCCTTCTACCACTTCCATACAAACTGTACTTTTCATGAAATACTCTAAACAAATTTACTCACTACGTATAAAATTGATGGAGCTAAAATTGTGCACTAAACATTTATTTAGAATTATTCGTAAGACCAAAAAAAAAAAAATTTAGGCGATTAGATTCACCCCTTCCCATACAATTCGACACAATTCAACAACTTTACACAAAGTTGATTTGTATGAATGCTACTGATCTGCTATGCCAACTAAATGATGTTTACAGTTATTTCTAAGAAAGTTATTAATAATTCCACCTTCCTTGTACCACCTCCCATACGAACTGCACAATTTCACTAAATTCAATACGCTAAGTTTCTCAGTACCTATTAAATTTTTAAATCCTAAATTTTGTATAAAACATTTTGATAGCAACCTTATCGGGATGTAAAAAAATTAGTTCAATGTTATCACCTCCTCTTCCACTTCCCCTACAAAATTTCTTAAAATAAAAAAAATTCTCCTTCATATAGAATATCACACGATTGGGCTTTACGCCTATCTGTTATGCTTTCTTATTGGCTTTTACAACTTAAAATTATTTTTTTACGATTGGAGAGAGTTGTAGCTTTGCTTGGGAGTACTTCCTTAATGTACTCGTGAAAGTGTGCATGTTGGAAAATGTGTACATCTGAACTGCCAGACCTGGACCTTGGTCTGATTAGGGTCGAGGCTTTGACGCTACGAGTAAATTAAAATCATTTTTATATGTTCTCAATGTTAGTTCAATGCCAGTTTGCTCTATATTAGGTTTTACCGCCTTAGCTAATCAGAGTGAATTCATACATTGTACTAAAAGTTATCTTCTAATGCGAAAGCAAAGTAATTCACTTCCGTCACACGACAGGTTTTTAAGCAGGTTTATAAAGAGAATTACGTTTTTGCAGCGTGAACCTTTTTGTTATATGCCATCAAACCAGTTTAGCATTGTGGATAACGATGTTTTTTTAGTTGAGACTTTATTGAACGTTTTTAATATGAATAAACTTTCTATAGAACTAAATATTATAGTTTAGCCAAACAATTTTCAAGTGTAGATGTTTGCATTTTTTTTTATAAAATGGAGTTGTTTTGAAAACTCTGATACACATATCTCTCTGAAATATTAATAAAATTTGTTCGAATAATCAATCATCAGTCGAATAATAATAATAAAAACATAAAAGAATAAAGAAAGAAAAATTGCCATAATTGCACTCGCCATTTTAATACCACCGGTTTAATTGTACCCTTATCAAAACAAAAAAAAAAAGTAAAAAAACAATCGAAATATGGTGCCATTTATAGGGGGGATTTTTGGTGTATCTTCAATCTTAATATTATAATTCGAGATTAAGATTAGCTGTAAGATTGATGTCATCATTGAATTTAAGCAGAAAGCGTAAGATATTAAGGCATCTTAATTTTTCGAGATTAATCCATTTGTAATGAATGTGCGAATGATAGGTGATATCACTTTCGAGATGAGATTAATAGTAATACAATACATCAGATTCCAGGTATGATTGAGGTAAATATGCTATAATCCGCAGTCTTGGATGCAAATGATATATTGGCTTTTAAAAACTGGAATAACAAGTTTTTTTTTTTATTTTTTCTGGATTTATTCATGAATAATTTTGGGAAAGATTGTTTTATTCAGGTCACATGTTTCGGTTGTACTACTTTTATTAAGATTTTTGAAATTAAATGTGAAATAGCTATGACCGAGAAAAAATTAGTATCAAGTAAATGAAACATTTACGATTCAATACCGATTTATTTTACAGCACTATTTTCACAAGCAATTAATTTCTGGAAACGAATCGATTTTTCTTCTGACCTCCTTTGAAGCTTCTAGCTTTTATTTGCTAAATGGTCGAACAAGACGACGTCGTTTAGGACTATAATACAGGGCTTGTTTGGTGATGTTTTGCACGGGTTTCCTCAGTATGAGGCCGAGTACTGCCATTTCGCCTACGCAAACTATTTTGGATTGTTTCTTGGTGGGTTGGCGGGACAGCTGCATAGTGGACAAATCCTTTTGGGAAGAACCGAATAAAAATATAACAGCTCAGTTGTTACAACGTAGTCGCGATAGCGTCCGAACTATTGTTGGTCTGACCACAGGCCATTGCAGCTCGCATGCAGGCTGCGTATCGCGGCGAGCGATAGCCTTTGCAGAGGTCGTGAGAAAGACGAAGAATCTATCAAACACTATCTTTGTCACTGTCCGCAAATCTCCAACAGTCGTCTCCTTTGCTTAGGCTTTAGATTCTTCTCAGAACTAGATGACCTCAGAGGCGTCAAACATTCGAGCCTACTTGGGTTCGCAAATCCAACCAATTGGCTAGCACAGGAGGAGTAAAAACCATTTCATAATGAATAGCGGGAGTATAATGGGCCCAACTAGATGACTCCAGTGCATTGTGGTTCTACGAAACCACCTTCCTACAACCTAAACCTAAGGTACGCCATTTTTTTCCTCGCTTTCCGCATCGGTTTGGCTACAATAATACTTAGTAGGCCATGGCAAAAAATACTTTGTGGCAAAATCAGCAACATAGTTTACACGTTGTCTACGTAGATTACGTATTTTACCTAGTCTACGCATTATTGACACTAAAATATCGGCAATCGTTATTGACATGTAGATGCCCATCTCTGCTAAAAACGAACCTAGCACAACTTCTAGAACCACATCAACTGCAGCCCTCGAGGCAATTCTCTCACAACCTCCACTCGATCTTTTTGTAAGATAAACAGCAGGCCTAGTTGTTATTAGATGAAAAATCTCTAATTCGTGGTTAGCACCCCTAATTTGTTATTGAAAATTTAACGTCATTAGAGAGAGAGGAACACATCTTTCCTTTTAGACTGTAAGATGATGCATGAACCAAACACAGATTGTTTCCTGAACGTAGCGAATGGACAAAAAAGAAGATGCTCAGAGCCTGCGATGGTTTTTATCTCTATACGAATGGACCTAAAACTAACCAGGGACCTCGACATTCATAATTCTTTGCACGTTCCTGAACGCGTGACTAAGCGGAAGTACCAGATAGAACCATGTAGAACAGCATCGGGAATTGTTACATATTCTCTGATTGTGGGTATGCACTCCTCGCATTCCAATCCTACGTCCAAACTAGTATCCATTTGCAGATACAAACTGAATTGCCTAATGGCTATAACCGAAGTACTTTTAATTTGGATACCGCATTATAGGGCCTGTTAGGTAACGCTTGCCAAGCAAGGATCTGCAAACATTTACTCCATTAGAAAGCCAGTTGATGAAGCACCAACAGTGCTGAAGACTAGCTTCAAACAGAACGTTTTGGATTCTTTCTTGACAGGATGGCGGTAACTGGATAGCTGTAGAACGGCCAAGTCCTTTTGGGAAGGACCGAATAAAAACACTATAGCGCAGCTGTTACGACGTTGTCGCTGTACGTCGAACACTGAATGCCTAAACATTTCATCTCATAAATTTCATTTAAAATTTAGTCTGTAATTTATAAAGAAGACAAGGAATTAGAATAACGTTCAAATAAAGCCAAATAATTCGTATCTGGCAGCACCGCATATTTTCTCAGCTTCGTTTTTCAGGAGGTTAATTTTTGGTTTTTGCACTAGAATTAGATAGAGATGATTTTGACGTTAAAAAAGATATCCCATGGGAAGATATGTGAAGAAATATCAACTATCTGAATAAGCATCTTCTTCTTCTTTAATAGCGCTACAGCCCAAATTCGGCTCTGGCCTCTCGACCTTAAGGTTTCTTATTATTTTTTTTATAGTCGTGGAACAGTTGTTATTCCTTCGTATTATACTACATCTACGAATTTTCATTTTCACAGATTGAAGTGGCACAGATATAGGGGAAGATCATGTATCTTAGTCAGGTTTCCACTGTGTTAGCTTACAAAATTTTAATGTATGATATTTCTCGCGCTTTTTGTTTTAAATGTACAAATCTCAGCTTAAAAATGTCATCTTAACATTTTCAAATTATTAATGTTATGAGCGAAAGTGTCCTTGACCGAACATGACATGTAACTTTATAAAATATTTACTTTTCATAAAAATTAATTTTTATAACGAATTTAATATTTAAAATTTGAATAAGTAACATTCATCACGAAACTAGTATTCGTAGGATTTTATAAAAATTATAATGAATTTTCTAGAATTGAGCTAAAATCATGGTATAGAATTCTTCTTGGCGCTCCAGCCGAAATTGGGTATTCGGCTGTAAACCTTTAGCAAATGGATGGTGATGCTTTGCCCTATCCTTGATTTCTCAATTCTTGACTTCATTCAACACGCTAAGGGCCAAGTTACAAGTAATACAAATAAAAAAAAGGTACAAGGATCTTATCTAATACCGTAAAGTATTTTATCTAAACACACAGTAACAATCAATCTAATATTTCATAATGCGAGGTTCCAAAACAGGACAAATCAGCAAGACGTAGAACAAACTACCGAGTAAAAAGTCACAAGGCTTCGCAAATTACTAAAAAAACAATAAAGCTTAAAAAAATTACTTTTGTCGCCGAAAAATAATTTCTTCTTCCTGTACGAAGTACGGGCTACTTTAAAAGATGACATACATTGTGATAATAAAGTATCGAGACTTTGTAATTAAAATTACTCTAGGAAATGATATTTCACAATTTGTTTTTTGGTAAGCCGGTAGGACTGTCCTTAATAGTTATCCCAAAATTTAACGCGATCTGTTAATCAGTTTGTTTACAGCAGCTGGTTTAATCGGTACACCTCAATAGTCCACGGCGATTTTTACAATGGATAAAAATATGGAACAAGGGATTTGTCTCAAATTTTGTGTTTCTAACCAAATTTCGTGTGCCGATTCGTTGCGGATGTTGGAAAAGGCTTACGGTAATTCATTAATATCAAAAGCACGAGCCTACGAGTGGTACAATGCCTTTAAGGACAGTCGAGAAATCGTTCAAGACATGTCTCGTTATGGACGACCTTCGAATTTGCAACTGACGAAAACATTCAAAAAGTGAAGGATATGCTAGTCAAAAATCATCATGCTGGTATTAGGGAGATAGAAGGAGAGTTCGACATCTCTTGTGAGTCCGTTCGTTCGATTTTAGTGAATACTTTGGCCATGAAATGCGTCCTTGACTCATTCCAATAAAGCTGAATTTTCCCCAAAAAAGTACCATGAATAGGTCCCTTTGGACATGCTTGATCGTGCGAATACTAATTCCACATTCATGGAGCGCGTTTTTACTGGTAATGAGACATGGGTCTATGAGTTTGACATGCAAACCAGTCAACAATCGTAGGAATAGAGGAATTAGCCGAAACCGAAAAAAGTACGCCAAAGCCGCTCAAAAATCAAGACGATGCTCATGGTTTTTATTCGATAAATTCATTCCGTAAGGACAGACGGTCAATAAGGATTACTATTTAATTATATTGAAGGATTTACATGAGCAAATCCGTAAAAATCGGCTGGAGTTACGGAAGGAGAATTCATGGATTTTTCACGAAGAAAATTGCCCTCGATTGCAGCCGAATTTAAGGCTAAAAAAGGAACTAATTCTATCATTTAACCACCATATTCACCAGATTTGACTCCGGTTGACTTTTTCTATTTCCGAAACTGAAATTATCGCTCCGCAGATCAGTTGATTGAGGACTTAAAACAAAAATTGTCGTCGAGTACTGAGGTGTACCGATTCTACCAGTTGCTGAAAACAAACTGATTAACAGAGAGCGCTAATTTTTGGGATAATAATTACGGACAGCCCTACCAGCTTATAAAAAAAAAAAAAAAATTTTAAATATCGTTTTCCACCGTAATTTTAAGTCTCGATACTTCATTCTTACAATGTATATCTTAAATTTACTGAAACCAAGTGACAACAAATTATTAAAAACTATTTTTTTTCAAAACATTGTTAAATTCGTCAAAACAGCAATAGGTACAAGGTACATGATCATCTCTTACCCACGCAAGCAATTTGCTGGACTACACGTTGGCCCGTATAGGGGGGAAGGGTTTGTTACATATATCAAGTTATTTTAAAGAAATACGAAAAAATATAGAATTAGGACAAAAGAGTTGTAGGGAAATGGGGAGCATCTCGAAAAATGTTGCACGTTTCGAAACGTTGAATTTCAAAATCCAATACAAGTTAAATCGAAATTTCGTCAGGTTATAGAACTCTATAATCTTTAATTTTGGTAAAATTTTTAAGTTGAGGGGTGTAAGGGGTGGGATTTAGTGGGTCAAAATGTCGAAAATTATCACACTCTGGTAAATGATACAAAGTTGCATATATCCAATTCATATATATAGAGAAAAAATAATAATTTGAACCAGAACTATTATCAACCATAGGGCGGCCCTAACCTGCACGAGGATTTCCATGAGTATTAAAAAAAAAACACACGAAATCAAAATTTCTGAATGAAAGTTTAAGCTCAAAACTTTAAGATTTGTGAAATTCATTTAAAAATACATATAACAGGATTATGATTGGGTGTAAAGCCCAACTATATGATACCCTAAATGGAATAGGAAAAGTTGATTGTACCGGAAAATATGTCACCTCAAATTCTTTCGAATAGTGAATAGTGACTTTTGTATGGAAGGTGATAAAAACAGCGTAGTTAGTTTTTATACTCTAGATGAAATCAGAGAGTATATTGTGTTTGTCTTACCGTTTATAACACTAAGAAATAACGCTCGCACAGAGCCACCAAGGGTACAGGAATATTTGTTGTCGCTCAAAAATCTCGATTCCGAGTGGCCGTCTGTCTGTCTGTCTGTCTGTCTGTGCGTCTGTCTACAGCATAACTCTCGAAAGTTTTGAGCTTTAGTGCTAAAAATTGTTGTGTGTAATTTTTTAGCAAAAAAGTAACTTTAAGTTGGTGAATGGGCTACATCCCCCCACTCCTTCTACCCCCCACTCCTTCTACCCCCTCCCATACAAATTTCATGAAATTTAGTTAAGAAATTGATTTTTCTTTGAAACTATTTAAGCTATCGACTTGAAATTTAGGTCAAATATTACGATACAGATGTCCTTAATATCACATCTAGCCCCTCCAAAAAAATGGACAATTTTGAAAAATACATATTTTCGATTTTCATTGAAACTAGTAAAGCTGAAAAGACGAAATTTTGTCAGATTTAATTCTACTATAATTGCAATTTTTTTCGAAAATAATTATCAACTTCACCTCACTCACTTTCACGAAATTTTGAAATTTAAATTAAATTATTTTTCTTCGAAACTGTTGAAGCTATCAACTTCATATTTTGTATAAAGTATACAAATAGAAATATTAATAATGCGAAAAAAAATTTGTTTTGATCTGTACACTCCTTCTACCCCCTCCCATACAAATGTATTATATAATTTTTGTTAAATGCATTTTATCGATTTGCATTCAAACTAGAAAAAGTACAAATTTCAAATTTTTGTCAGAATTTGTTTCTTAATAATTGAAATAAGTGTTTGAAAAAATTATCAGCTCCGCTTCACTCCTTCTACCACCTCCCATACAAATATCTGTATTTTACATTCAAGTAAAGCATTTCTGCTTCAAGTATATGAGAGCTATCGGCTTTGAAGTTATATCAAAGCATGGTGATAAGGATGATGACAAGCAGTTTCAAAATCATCTTAAACGCTCCACTTCCTCTGCCACCTCCCATACAAATGCCCCAATTTCCGAAAATCTATGACCAATTTCTTTAAAAATAATGAAAACTAAAACTTTAAATTCAGCAAAAAAACATTTTGCATGCCATGTTCGGTGTTCTCCCTCTACTTCTACCACCTCCCATGCAAAAGTCTCTATTCACTATTCGAAAGAATTTAAGATGACATATTTTCCGGTATATTAAAGTCATTTCCATCTCATCTAGAGTATCATGGGCTTTAAGCCCAATCATAAATTTGTTATGTTTTTATATGACACCGAACGTAGAATACAAAATGTTTCAAGCTGAATTTAGGGTTTGTTGCTTTTACAATTTGCGAGGAAATTGAGCAAATTTGTCTGAATTTATGGTATTTGTATGGGAGGTGGCAGAGAAAGTGGTAGGCTTTGGATGATTTTGAATCTGCTTATTAATATCCCAATCAGCCAAAGTCGATAGCTGTCATCTGTTTGAAGGAGAAATACTTTCTTAAATTTCCAATACAAAAATTAGTATGGGAGGTGATAGAAAGAGTCAAGCGATGTAAAAGTGAAACAGTTCCACTTCTAGAAGATCTAAATACTCAGTATGGTAGATGGTTTCTGTTCGCTTTTTATCATTCAGGCACCTATGCTGCATAATATCTGTAAATATTTGTCAGTAAACTGAAAAATATACCATCGTCACCAATCGTTACGGTCATTCCCATTTCCCTTCTCCTACCTTCTTATTCACAGTAACCCTTCCCTTCATTGCTGTATTTGTACATTGCACATAACGGCCGAAGTTGCCTATAACACATGTCATTTTGTAAAAAAAATCAAGGAATTATTTTGAGTGCACAAATATATGCCTTATTTTTGAATCCACGAAGTATGCCACTGGGTCAGAATATCCCTAAAATGTGACGGAGGCATTGGTTCACGATGTTTTGGATTTTCTTAGTAAGCTTAAAGGTCGCCCACCATGTAATACAACCATATAACAAGACGGATTTGACGCATGCGTCAAACACTTAACTTAACACATAACCTGGAAAAAGATGACAATAATACCCATGGTACATAAAAAATATATAAAAGTGTTGCAACACGCGATTATAACATTGAGGAATGTGAGCAACGGTAAAAAAAAATTGTTTTTCTTTCCATCACGCGGTTTTGAAAATAACAGTGAATAACAGTGAAAAGAATGAAAATTCGCACCACGCGAAGTGAAGTTAGTAAACCGCAGTGAAATAAATTATAAAGGCACTCGACAATGGCGGAAGCCGACAAAATTGAAGCCAAAACAACCAGTCCTTCGTCGCAAGGGGCGGACCCCGTCAATGAATTGAGCAAAATCGCGTGCCATATCAAATTTCCTCCATTCTGGCGTAATGATCCGGAATTATGGTTTGCCCAAATTGAGGCTCAATTTTATAATGCGGGAATAAAATCCGAAAAGTCTAAATATTATCAATTGATCGGATCAATCGAACCCGAAGTTCTTCATCAGGTGAGTGACATCATCAAGGATCCATCTGATGAAGATAAATATAACAAATTGGAGCAAAAATAATCAGTAAGTTTACGGAAACTGAAAAACAAAAAATAAGGAAGCTTTTAACGGGTGTTAGTTTCACTGAAAAGCGACCATCCGACGTACTTTATGAGATGCGTGCACTAGCGCAACATAAAGTGCCTGAGGATTTTTTAAAGACATTATGACTGGAAGGATTGCCATTGTCAATGCATTCTCTCCATAAGCGACTCAAGTTCGTTAGACCAGTTGGCAGAGATGGCCAACAAAATTGCAGAATGCCAAGGTCCACCAAACCATTTAGAACTGTCACATGTGAGTGAATTGAAGAAGAAAGTGGCAGATTTGCAGCAAAAAATTTCTTCTCTGCAAATATCTCAAGGGAGAAGATCTCGATTACGTTTTCGATCAAATAATCGATCACTATCGCATACACGTTTGCAATCGAAACGAAAAGTGTATGATAAGAACGGAAAATTCTGCTGGTATCATTTTCGCTACGGAAAAGAATCCACTAAGTGTACGAAACTGTGCAAATTTGAGAAAAAGGAAAACTCCCAGGGTTGAGTGCATCGTTAGCGACATGCACCCAATCCCGTCAAAATAGTCGATTATTCATACGAGATGCATTAACAGAGATGGATTTTCTTATCGACACTGGAGCGGACTTATCAATATGTCCTCCGTCCTTTTATGATAAAAAGAAAAAACCATCACCATTTAAACTGTATGCTGCAAACGGATCAACTATTGATACGTATGGCGAAAAAATGCTGTCTTTAACATTAGGTCTTAGACGAAAATTTAATTGGACATTCGTCATTGCCAATGTTAGTAAGCCAATAATAGGCGCAGATTTTTTGAAGGAATTCAACCTACTCGTTGATCTTAAGAGTAGACGTTTGATCGATACTACAACTAATATTAGTTCAGTAGCCACAATAGAAAAAGGCAGTAAAAGTGAAAAAATTACAACAGTACGAAACACAAATTATTTTACAAATATATATATTAGTCAACTATCCAAATATAACAAAACCCCAATCAAACTATGCAATCATAAAAAACCAAACAACGGTTACACATGTAATCGAAACTCGTGGACAGCCTCTTTGTTCAAGACCACGAAGATTATTATTATTATAAAATTGCCAAAAATCATTTTCAAATAATGGTTGAACAAGGAATTTTCCGACCTTCCAAGAACCGTTGGGCCAATCCGCTACATCTGGTACCCAAAAAAGGAAGGGACTGGAGACCTTGTGGGGACTATAGACGCCTCAACGCTATAACAATACCTCATAGATATCTTATACCGCACCTGCAAGACGTCACACATTTTTTACATGGAAAAAATATATTTTCAAAATTAGATTTGATTAGAGCATACCACCACATACGATAGAGACATCAAAAAAACAGCAGTCACTACACCATTCGTATTATTCGAATTCGTGGTGATGCCCTTTGGACTGTGTAACGCCGCACAGACGTTCCAAAGATATATCAACGGTATTCTAAGCGATCTCCCATTTTGCTTCTCGTATATCGACGATATATTAATCGCTTCATCATCAAAAGCTGAACATGAAGAACACTTAAAAATTATATTTCAACGACTCAGTGAAAATCACATTTCTATCAATTCCACAAAATGTATTTTTGGAACAAATACCATCAACTTTTTGGGATATGAGCTTTCTAACGACGGTGCAAAACCCTCAAAAGAGAAGGTCCAGGCAATAGTTAACATGGTTCAACCAACGAACGTTAAATCGTTGCGACGATTTCTTGGAATGCTAAATTTTTACCGTCATTTCCTTCCATCAGCAGCAGCAGTACAAAAATCGTTAAACAACCTGACAACAGGAAATAAAAAGGAGAACAGAACCATACAGTGGTCTACTGAAACCGAGGAAGCATTTAAAAGATGCAAGGAAGCAGTAATACAAGCAACAACTTTAGTTCATGCAGCACCTTCAGCATCACTCGTACTAATGACAGATGCATCCGACACATCAATCGGTTCAGCTCTCAATCAAATACAAAACGGTCGAATGGAACCTTTAGGATTTTATTCAAAGAAATTGTCTGAAACTCAAACCAAGTACAGTACCTATGATCGGGAACTTTTAGCAATTTATGAATCAATAAAACATTTTAGACATATGCTAGAAGCAAGACCTTTCACAATAGTAACTGATCATAAACCATTAATATACGCTTTCCAACAAAAACCGAAAAAAGCATCACCACGCCAACTACGTCAACTAGATCTTATATTACAATTTTCAACAGACATAAAATACATCGCCGGTAAGGATAATACTGTCGCTGATTTTTTATCTCGTTTAGAGACAATAACAGTGCCATCAACATTCGACTACAACAATATCTAAGCAGATCAAAAGCAAGATGATGAATTGAAGAAATTGCTAAACGAACCTGACACACATTCATTGAAACTAACATTAGTAGAAATTCCTAGTACAGAAATTAAAATTTATTTTGATACGAGTAAGAAAAACGCAAGACTTTATGTTCCGAAGAACACCAGACATCAAGTTTTTAACATTATACATAACATAGCTCATCCAGGCATTAAAAAAACCATACATCAGATTAAAGAAAAGTATATTTGGCCATCTATTAACGAAGATACGAAACAATGGGTACAATCATGTGCAGCATGTCAAAAATTTAAAATAGGACGCCATACAAAATCTGGTTTCGCACACTATCCTGAAGTGTCTTCAAGATTTCAACACATCAACATCGATTTAATAGGACCATTACCAATGTCTGAAGGAAATCTTTATTGCCTAACCTGTATTGACAGGTACAGCAATTGGCCAGAAGCAATACCAATCGAAAATATTACCGCAGAAACAGTCGCTCGAGCTTTGTACAACAATTGGATCGCTAGATATGGAGTACCAGAAAAGATAACAACTGATCAAGGTCGTCAATTTGAGTGTGAGTTATTCAAAAATCTCACAAAATTGTTAGGCATACAACACATAAGAACAACACCATATCATCCACAGTCTAATGGAAAAATAGAGCGATTACATCGCACTATAAAAACAGCTTTAAAGTGTCACGCAAACAATCGATGGACAGAAATTTTACCAACAGTGCTATTAGGACTTCGTTCAGTGATAACAAATAGTAACGCTACACCCGCGGAAATAGTTTACGGACAATCATTAAGACTACCTGGTGAATTCTTTGATGAAAGTAACATTAACACAGAACCATTAACATTCGTGAATAATTTAAAGGAGACAATAAAATCATTTAAACCAGTACCAATTAAACAATTAATAACCCTAATAAAAACATTTTCATTCACCCAGCACTTAATACATGCACACACGTTTTCGTACGTCTCGACGTCATCCGAAAACCTTTACAACCGCCCTATGATGGACCCTTCAAGATAACAGCGTGATTAGAAAAATATTTTACTATTGATTTAAATAATAAAACAAAAAATATTTCTATCGACAGACTAAAACCCATGTTCACCACTTAGGATAATCAGCCACAGCCAAAAGATTTTGATACAGCTACACAACAAGCCACACAACAAGCCACACAACCTACACACATCACAAATAACATCGAAGAAACCAAGGATACAACACCAGAATTTTCACGATATGAACGAAAATTAACAAGAACTGTCCGCTTCGCAAAGTAACGCATATGCTGGAAGGGGAGTACTGCAGCGATATCAAAGAAATAGTCTGACGAGCTTTATTTAAACGGGCCTCAAAGGAAGGCCCTTACGGCTTCGCCCTTCGTGCTAGCGATGCTTCCAAGGTAACAAATACCTTGCAACACTTTTACTACTTATCCATTCAGAACAATCGGTATACTTCTGCTCGAACTCATTATTTTCACACTCAATCAAAATGTTTGCAAAATTGATACATTAATGACTTATTGAGTTTTCTGGGTTTTATCGCAAGTTGATTACTTTTGGAAACTGTGGTTTGTATGTGATTAAAGAGAAGGTTAAATATGGTTGGAAAATCCCATAGTTTCAAACTATACATTTTCCTTTAAACGGAGATTCGTACGGAACTCAATAGGATAGTTTATTTTTAATTTCATTGAAAAGCACCCTTGGTTCTGGACTACTATATCTGACCTCATCAGTATTAATTCATTTTCTTAAAAACGATTGCGGATTTCGGTGATAATTGGATTGTTCGATATTCGGTGAGTAATGAGAGCTAATCATTCTTGATTATCAATCATCTTGAGCTATTTTTCCGATCGCCTGTTCATACCTTCAGGTAATGAGTTTATTAAGATTTCTTTAGGGTACTCTGTAAAAGAAAATATTGGTATCATTTTAAATCTTAAATTCGATTAGTAAACTTTGCATGCGTTTGAATTTGTTTTAGTTGATCACTCTTCGGATCGAATAGAATCAGTCAACATAAGGAGGTCCACCTCTAGCTAAGTCGTAAAGTGAGAAAAAAAAATATTATCTCTCATCATTGAAGATAAGTTATGAAATTTTTTTTCCACAAATCTTATAAAGCATGTATCAGGCTAGAGAAAATTTTGTGATCAATGTCAGTTATCTGTTATGTGTAAGTCTCTAAAATATTTCACATAGAACCTAACGGACGTGAATCAGCATTATTGCAACTTTTTCCATAAAAACGTAAAATGTTTTATCGAAAGTTTTTGTACTTGAAAAATACCAAATTACTCACAAATATTTCACCGATGGAACATAATCATCATGCGTGTAAATCATTTTGCTAAGTTATATTTTATAGCCTTTGTATCAAGGGTATGCAGAGAGACCTTCATATGAAAATTGCCATTACTCTGGCTATTCTTATACCATGATTTTCTTTTATTTTAAAAATTAATAACAAAAATAAAGCGATGTCGTGTAATACACTGCATAATTAAAAAAAAAACAAGACAATAATTAACAAGTCCGGGTCAGCAACTCGGCAAGTCGACTTAATTCTCGAGCTGGCCGTCACAGAATGTAGTTTTGAAATAAAATACAGACTTGAAATGATTCATCATCGATAATAAGTCAATAATACGCGATCCGCAGCTTAACTTTTCGTAATACGAGTTTGAGAGATTGAAGATGCGAGTTGTAGATAGATCAACATATTGACGATAGCGCTGTGTTGTCTCTGACGAAAAATCAAAGTTTTCAGTGCTTATTTGGACACAGAACATACGTTATACACCTCATGTCGTTAAAGTTTATCCGATCAGAACTCGGAAACTGTCGCGTTGTTAATAAATAATACAGTACAATAGTGAATAATAATAAAAAATCGACTTTTAAATAAATAAAATGCTACGGTTTGAATTAAATATTCACTAGCCGATCGCGTGTAGTATTCCGATCGCTTTGTAAATATATCGTTGCAAGCTTTTATTATCCTCCCCTAAGTTATTTATTTTTCGGTTTTATCTAATTAAGAAATTATTGTGGGTGTTGAATAAAAAAAATCAAGTGATATAAAAATGTAAAACCATTTTGGTAATTATTTTGATTATTCCAGTCACTTTGCATATGCGTCCTCGATTCGTTTCAGTGCTTTCCGTAAAAAAATTGCAATCTTTAATGTAATTTTTAGTGATTTCTTTTGTGATGTTTGTGGTAACTGCGGCTATAAAAAGTTCTCTTTAAACTACAATTAACTAGCAGCTTTAAAATTCACAAGTGATATCTTTGCATGTGATTTTTTTTTGTTAACTATCTCTACCTCTAATGATCGTCAGATACTCGTATGTTGTATTTGATGGATTTACAGTGAGAGTGGGTGATTTTGTTAATATTATAACTAAATATAAAAGACAATTATTCGAAACCTTGACGTGTGTATTGTTGTAGATTTTAGTTTTTATGTTTAATTGATCTTGTCGATTATTGATCTGCGAATATGTCGACCTTCAGCAATTTGAGTGCCACGGTGATATATTTATTGATAATTTTAGCAAATGCTTACGCTAATGGAATAGATTTATACGGTGAGTGCAAGATACACAGTTGATTATTTTTAGTAAGATGGATAACTCTCCTAAATGCAAGTGTAAAATAGTATTAAGGTTCATTCCGGTGAAAAGTTATTTAATATTTATAACATTAATATTGTACAGATGAGTTAATTTGCACCTTTTTTTTGAAATCCGAATTGTCTATGTTTAAAATAGTAATGATAAAAACAGAAAAAACAAAATATTGTATTCAGATTTATTATGTTTCCGAAAAAATAAATAGTGCAGCAAAACCTTAACCCGAATTTCTGTTCTAAAGAGATTAGCAAGGTTCAAAATGCCAGTTGTATTTGTCGCTGAAATAATTTTCTACAGAAAATAAAACTTGTTTTGACATCTGTATAGCAAACTGAATTAAGGTCAATGTTTTGTTTAGAATTAATTCATTCAATTATTATCTTTAGTATAATAAATAATTGTTAGCAAGAAATTCAAATGATAAAAATGAGAAAGTATAATAAATATTTTGACAATTCTGGGGTTTCCTTTTTGACGTTATCACAGGGTAGATTTGTTCGAGAGTTGTCAGCGTAATATGGCCAATAAATAAAATACAAATTTTGCAGAGCCTAAATTTAAATTATTAAATCTAATAACGTAAACTCTCAGATGAAATGTAAAAGTATTATAAGCTTGCTACAAAGTTTGCGACGCTAAGAAACAGGGTTGGGAGAAAAAGTGATATAGAAGTTCATATTATCACTCAAATATCTCATATTATTTTCAGGACGACATTGATATAAAGTCCAAAATTAATTTAATCACTCCACTGACCCAAAGTAAGAATGCTACATATCAGTAACTTAAATCATAAAACTTCAATAAGAACTCTCCACACCTTCTATCCCCTCCCATACAAACTGCGCAATTTCACCAAATATAATACACAAATTTAATTAGTACCTAGTGAAGCTTAAATTTGGCTTAAGAAATTTTGATTCAAACTCTAGCATGATGTGTAAAAATTAGTTCAATGCCGTCACTCCCAGTCGTAGTCCTGTTATGGATTTTTCTTGTATTTTATCCCAAATAGCAAAAATTCACATAGTTCACTATAAGTGTCTTAATTCTGTGGTCTAAGATTGTTGTTAAACTAGCGAAAAAAATTTGGAAATGGTGTACGATTATTTCGTCGTAAAAAAAGTTTACTCAAAATTAATCCAACGAAAATCTAGGGGGACGAGCTAAAGTCATACCTAAGTTATTTTTTTTCCAGGAAAATTTTTTTGAAGCTCACTGAAAGTCAGAATAAACGTTAGTTTTTATTTCTTTATACTCTAGATGAAATCTGAGAGTATATTGTGTTTGCCTTACCGTTTGTAACGCTAAGAAATAATGTTCGCACAGAGTCGCCAAGGGTACAGGAATATTTGTCGTCGCTCAAAAACCTCGGTTTCCGAGTGACCGCCTGTCTGTCTGTCCGTCTGTCTAGAACATAACTTTCGAACGCTTTGACCTATCGTACTGAAATTTGTCATATGCCAATTTTAGCAAAAAGGTAACTTTAAGTTCGTGAACGGGCCACATCTCTCCAAAAAAAATCGTCGAAGCTATCAACTTTTAATTTTGAGAAAAGTATATTATTACAAATATTATTAATGTCACAAACTTTGGTTTTAATTCAAATACTCCTTCTACCCCCTCCCATACAAATGCAGAATTTTGTTCTAAAAAAAAAATCGGCTTCACTTCACTCCTTCTATCACCTCCCATACAAATTTTTGTTTTATAAATTCAATAAACGTATTTCTCTTTCAAACATGTGAGAGCTATCGTCTTTAAAATTGTAACAAAGCAATGTGATTAGGAAGCATAATTGAGAAAAGGGCTGCTTCCAGCATACTTGATGTACGAACTCTCCGCGGTGCGAATTGTGACTCTGATCACTATCTAGTCGGAGCTAAGTATCGATGCAGAATAGCTTGTCGTGGATATTTGAAAACGAGTAGAGCTCGCAAATTCAATATCGACAAGCTTAACGACGAAACGGTGGCGCAGGCTTACATGTTAGCCTGACACCAATATATGAAAATATCCAAAATATGCCAGTGGAGAATGCGTGGATGAAAATACGAGACGCCATCAAATCCTCCGCAGAAGAGGTATTAGGATATCAAACACGGCGAAAAAATAATGATTGGTTCGACCAAGAATGTCGCATGCACTAGATAGAAAGAACGAGGTTTACAAAATTTTTACTAAACGACCAACACGAGTGAAAAAAGTGAGATATGACGAGCTTAGGCGATATGCGAAAAAGACCTGCAGACGAAAACAAAGGAAGTATCATAATGACAAAATACAAAAAATGGACGACGACATAAGAAAAAATAAAACGCGCGACGCATACGCAATAGTAAAAGACTTAAAAAAGAGATATAAGCCAAAAACCAGTCTCTGCAAAGACGCAGAGGGCAACATCATTAGCGACACACAAGAAATCAAAAGAAGATGGGCTTTCTACTTTGAACACCTTTTGAATCCCACCTCATTGGCACTGATCACGACAGAAAACATTTCAATTGAAGCCTCAACTGACGAAGATGAACCTTCATCGACACTACCCTCGCTTGCTGAAATCAAAGCAGCCCTATGTGACCAAAAACGAAACAAAGCGCCGGGAATTGACGAAATACCAGTTGAACTTCTGAAAAACGGTGGAAACTGTGTCGCTGAAATACTGCACAACATGATATGCAAAATTTGGACAGAGCAAATCATACCCGACGATTGGCGAAAAAGCATTATATGTCCAATTTACAAGAAAGGAGACAAACTCTGCTGTGAGAATTATAGAGGAATATCATTGTTGTGTATGTCTTATAAAATACCAACAAAAATAATTGAACGTCGTCTTAAGCCATATACTAATCAAATAATTGGTGAATACCAAGGCGGATTCAGAACCGGACGATCTACAACAGACCAGATGTTCTCGGTGAAACAGGTGCTTGAGAAATGCTGGGAATATAACACAGCCGTGCACCAAATTTTCGAAGATTTTAAACAAGCATACGACAGTATCGACAGGAGCGTACTGTACCAAATCATGTTTGACTTTGGAATTCCCCCAAAACTAGTCCGACTAACAAGACTCACAATGACGAACACTGAATCCCAAGTGAGAATTCAAACCGATTCCACAACCAGCTTTCGAACGGAATGTGGTTTAAAGCAGGGAGATGGTCTAGCTCCCATGCTTTTCAACTTGGCACTAGAGTATGTCGTCCGAAAAATCCCAGTTGACACCAAAGGGACACTACTATTCAAGTCCACCCAACTAGTAGCATACGCTGACGACATTAACATTCTAGCAAGATCCTTCCCTAGTGCTAAGGAGGTATTTGCCAATCTTGACTCCGCCGCAAAAGAAGTCGGGTTGCGCATTAATGAAAGCAAAACAAAAGTAATGACGCAAACAAGAAGGAGAACGCCTATTAAACAAAACATAACAATTGCGGAATATAATTTGGAGAGTGTGGAGAATTTCATATATCTTGGGGCTAATCTAGCAAAGGACGGTAATGAAACAAACGAAATCAACCGACGGATAATACTAGCAAATAAGACGTATTATTCGGTACTTCCAGTAATGAAATCCAAGGAAGTGCACAGGAAGAATAAGCTGCGGATTTATAAAACTATTATACGACCTGTGCTCTGTTATGGCAGCGAGACGTGGACATTAACGAAAACTTCCGAAAAAGCAGTTAACGTATTTGAAAGAAAGGTCCTCCGAAGAATTTTGGGACCTGTGAAGGAAGGAACGGAATGGCGAATAAGATACAACCATGAGTTATATCAACTCTACAAGTCAAAAGCTTCATTGTCCATCAAGCTACGTAAACTGCAGTTGGCTGGCCATGTAGAGCAAATGGAAGACAGAAGAATCCCCAAACGTGCTCTGAAAGGCAAGGCGAGTGGTAACCGGCCAGTAGGCAAACCACGCAATGGGAAGACTCGGTCAATGAAGACAGCAAAGCTGTTTTAAAAATTAGCAGCTGGAGGACGCGGTCTTCGGATCGAGACGATTGGAGACGACGACTTCAGGAGGCCAGGGCCCAATTTGGGCTGCCGTTGATGATGATGAATTTGATTAGGATATTGATAAGCAGATTTAAAATTTATTTATTTTGGCTCTTGAGCAAAAAGATTACAATTTCAATTAAACAAAAGCGGAAAATAAAAAATAAATAGCAAAGAGGAAATTTTAAACATTGAAGATGATAGTTTATAATGTACTCTAAAAAATAAATGAATATTAAAGATAAAAATTTAAACATTAAATCTGGTAGATTTAACTCTATTCTTAAATAAAAGAAAAGAAGAAGCTAAAGAATCAATTTGGAGGCGATCATGGTTCCTTTGCATTCTTAGTAACGGTGAGTGATGGTATACATCGAGAGAGGCTCGTGGAGGATTGAAGATGTCTGAATTCCTTGTTGAGACTATTCCTGGTCTAAAGTTCAGGTCGTCACAGAGGTCGGTATTGAGCAGGTAGATGCACAGCTTGAAGTGGAAGCAAGCATCGTGGAAGGTTCGCCTTAAATGCAGTGGCTGTAGATGAAATACTTCATGTCTGCCATTGTAGTCGATATGAGGCTTCATTAATCTGTAGAAAAGGGTTCAAATGAATCTACGCTGAACAGATTCGATGGTGGCGGGGAGGGGGGGTTACAGGGAGTGGAGCAATTTGAACCGTTCACGAACTTGACCTTACCTTTTTGTCAAAAACGAAGCTTACAACATTTGAACTTTCTTGTTCAAGCTAGAGAGGACACGGACAGACGGACGAACGGACATCCAGTTTTGAGATTTTTGAGTGATTATAATAACTTCTGTATCATTCATTTTTTCTCCGAGCCTTATTTCTTAGCGTTACAAACTTGTAATACTCTCAGATTTCATCTTGAGTATAAATAAACTGCCAACAAGTCGGGCGAAACTTTATTATTCTTGGGACAGGTTGCGGATGAGTGAAAGTCAATATGTAGGTTAGAGTGGTTAGGGAAGGCTAAGTTAAAGGGAGTTCTTGGGCAGGGCTGTTGCCAATTTAACAATATTTCATTCGTTTCTGAAAGTTTTGGTTTTTATGAGGGGAAGAGCAGGGATAATAGTAAGGGTGGGTGGATGTATAGCTTTTTAATCTTTTCCTTGAATCACGTCCAATATTCTCTGTATAGAATATAGACGAAGTTGTATAGAATTTTCATAAAATTCGGTGTATTTTACATTCACGAAACCCAACATTTGTATGGGAGGGGGTAGAGAAGGTAGGGGAATCGTAAAATTTGATATGTAGTTTTATTTCGCTTCTCTTGTAAGGTACTTGTATAAAATTTCAAGTTCGTAACTTTTAGTTTGTTGGTTATTAGTTGATTTAATGAAATTGGTCGAAATCATAGTTTTGTATGGGAGGGGTTAGAAGGGCAAGCGCGATTTCAAAACTTTTGAAGCAACTTCATTTGAATTATTTTTATAAGTTTTTACGCAAAATTTGAAATTGATAGCTTTTAAGAGTTAGCTGACAACTTATTTCTTAAAAATGCTCGAAAAAATAATTTTGTATGGGTAGAGAAGAGGGTAGAGAAGGTAAAGGAATCGTAAGACTTGTGACGCAATTTTCTTTCTTTTCTGTTGTAAGATGCTCGTACAAAGTTTCAAGTTCGTAGCTTTTAATTTGTTGATTATTAGTTGATTTAATGAAATTGGTCGAAATCATACTTTTGTATGGGAGGGGGTAGAAGGGCAGCCGCGATTTCAAAACTTTTGACGTAATTTCATTTCAATTATTTTTGTTAGTTTTTGTGCAAAATTGCAAATTGATAGCTCTTAATAGTTAGGTGATAATTGATTTCTTAAAAATGGTCGAAAAAATAATTAACCATTATTATGTAGTTCTACAATCTGACAAATTTTGATTTGATTTCTGTACTATTTTTTGAGATATAAGGATTTGTAATTTTGAAAAGTTCGCCATTTTTGAAATGCCCCCCATTTCCCCCCACTAATATTATTTCAACAAATTATATGTTTTTTGTATTTTCCTATTATAGCTTAATATACGCTTCAAGTTTCAATTACATAGCTTCAGAGATAGTTGAGATATTAATTTTTATTTGTTTTTCTTTGCACCCCCCCTGACCCTCCCCCTTACAATAATTAACAATTTTCTAAGCTGATTCCGATGGAACTACATGCCAGCTTGACGGTCTCAAAATATGAATTTTTTAGGATAAGTAATTCCGAAGATATAATCATTTGAAAAAACAATTCGGCCGACAATTTGTTTTTAGCCCCCCCCTTTTCGGACGCCAATGGATAAAAAAACTAAATTATTTTTAAAAGTGTTCCCACAAACCCTTCTATATGTGTGTTGAGTTTTAGCGTCCTAGCTGTTGTCATGTTGAGATATTTGAATTCGTATTTTTCGGCTTAAGCACTCCCCCCGCCTCCCCCTGGACCCTTACACCCCCGAGAATGGGTATCCGCCTGAGATCCGCAACAATCTACAATCCTCCCGAAAATGAACTTTCTATCTTGAAGGGTTTGGGAGTTAATGTGCGCTGAGCGCACACACCGGCGTACGGCGGACGGCGTACAGACAGACGGATTTTTTATTTTTTTGCATTTAGGCTAATTTAGTCATGAAACGCGAAAAAACAAAATTTCAGGGTAGCAAATTTTTTTTTTCCAAATCGATCATAATACTTTATTATTAAAATAATAAAGTAAAATTCGTCCCGCCCCACGCCGTGTGCCATCCGCCGTACATATGGACTCATATTTCTGAAACCGTTAAAGGTAGAATCTTCGTTTTTTGATGGATTGTTAATTGGGTGAGGGAGGGAAAGAGTGAAAAACTAAATATGCTAGTATGTTCGCTACGAATGCAAATAGAAAGCTGAAAATCATCATAAATAAAAATAATTTAATTTTTTTATCCTGTTGCGTCCGAAAATAGGGGGCTTAAAACAAATTGTCGGTAGATTTTTTTCATCTGATAACATATACCTTCGGAACTGCTTGATCAAAAAAATTGTATATTAAAACCAATTAGGTGGCACATAGTTCCGCTATAATCTACCGAAAGGGAGGCCAATAATTGTAAGGGGAGTTTTAGAGGGGGGAGGGAGGGGAAGTGCAAGGAAAAACACTGAAAAATGATGATATCTCTTTAGCTATGTAATTGAAATTTAAAACATATGTTAAGCTGTATTAGCATAATGCAAAAAAAAAAAAATTAATTAGTTTAAAAAAATGTAATTTAAAATTTGGCCATAATAGTAGTGGGGGGAAATGGAAAGCATTTCAAAAATGGTGCACTGTTCCAAATTTAAAATCTAAATTCAAGTATTAAGTTGAAATTTTGCCAAATTGTAGAGCAATACGATTTCTAATATTCGTGAATTTTAAGTTGGTTGGTGTAAAGGGAATGAGGTGGTGAGCCAAAATGTCGAAAGATTCCACTAATTTTTTTAATTGCTCAGGTAAAAGATACAAACTTAAAATTTTGCACATGCATTCATCCATTTGATGGACATAAAGCAAAAATATTAATTTGAACCAAAATTGCTGTCCACCCTAACCTGCACGGGGTGTTTCACGTGTATTGAAACAAACACAAAAACTTTAAATTTTTGAGTGAAAATTCAAGCTACAAATTTGAAAATTCGTAAAATTTATTTAATAAAATGTTTAAAATATTAACTAGTCGAATACTTTTAAAATTTCTACCCCATTCCATACAAAAGTAATTTTTCGACCATTTCCAAGAAATCAATTATCACCAAACCATTAAAAGCTATCAACTTGAATTACAAACACTTCTAAAAATACTTTAAATAAAAATGCATCAAAAGTTTTGGAATCCCCTTTAGCCTTCCACCCCCCCCCCCCATGCGAAAGTATGATTTAGACACATTTTAATAAATCAACTAATAAACAACAAATTAAAAGCTATGAACTTGAAATTTTGTACGAACATATTTCAAAAGCAACTCAACATCACGGCATTACAAATTTTGCTATTCTTTCACCTCCTCTACTCCCTCTTTTACAAATGCATGATTTTATGAATATAAAATACACCGAGAATTTCATAGAATTTACTTCGTCTATGAAACTAACATTCTTTACAGCGAATTTCGAGCGCGACTCGAGCAATCGATTAAACAGTTGTAATCATCCCTTCTATCGTACCTCCTTCCCTTTCCACCATTCATTCAAACCCAATCTTGCAGATATAAATGAATGAAATATCGATTCTAAGGAATTAAGCTATTGATCGTAGTCGTAGTTAGAGCCCTGCTCTAGATCCCTTATTCACATAGTCTTCCCTATCCACCCTAACCTGCATATTGTCTTTCCTTGTATCTTCAACTTGTCCCAGATTATCCAAATCCACCTCAGGTTCTGCAAGGAAATCACAAAGCGTCGGGCAACACTCAAAGATATTTTGCTCTTCACCTGAAGCCCAATATTATATTTTTCTTGATAAGCCGCCAAGACTTTTACGTGGAGCGGAATCCTTCATTTTTTGGTACAGCATACTTTGGACACCACTGGCTCAGAGCAACTCCCCCAGTGGATAGCAGATTGAAACGTTTTAAAAATCGTTTCGCAGTGAATAGTATGGGCGTAGTCTTGTCAGGGTTGATTCTCAATCCACACGAATTTGAGCAACTGGCAATAAGGTTTGATGAGCTTTGCAACAAACAGTTAGTGTATTTCACACTAATCTGTATGACTACCATATAGTACCATACAGTTCGCGGGTAATAGCCAAAGTAATGTGGTATTCCTCTATCCACTGGGTTTGTTCTAGAGTCGTTTCCCATCGTGGTAGTAATTTTTCTGCCCACATCATGTTCCATTCGGTCTGCATTGAATTCACACCATGTGCGTCTATTAGCGCATTGGTGCATACATTATGGAACGCGCCCTCTACATCCATAAAAGCACTCAAAGTGTACTTCTTAAGTTCGATAGCCTTTTCTCAATTTTTGGTATTACCTTGTGCACTGTCGTTTCACCAGATAGTCCATTCATGTAAGTATGTCCCGAAGGGCTAAGGAGATGACGTTTACTTATGTGAATATCAATTAGTATTTCAAAGGTTTTTAGAAAGAAAGATTTCGGACTTATTGACCTACTGTCCTTCGGTTCTGACTACTTTTATTTACCTTCGGTTTGAAAACCACTTTTATTTCTTTCCACTTTGAAGGCACATATCTTAGAAGAAAATAGGCCTTGAAAATGTTAACCAGCCTTAAGACGATGCTGTCTAGGCTATTCTGTAGCATCGCAAGAATTATTCCATCTGAGTCTGTCGCCTCAAAAGTCTCGAAGATGCTTAGTGCCCACATTGTTTTTCCTTGTTTATGATTTCATCTACTATGCGGAGCGGCTAAATTGTAAATACCTGTACCACGGTTACAGTCACAGCAATTTAGCCGCGCCAGAGTTTCGTCTGAGTTTCCACAACGCGAGAAGTGACTATCCAGAAGCAGTTCCAGTGTTTCTGTCGACAAGGCAGTCCATGTACTATCGCAGATCCCGACCATAGAAGAGCCTTTCGACAGAACTTTCTTAAGTCCAGCCGCTACGGAGTTGTTAAGAAGTTAAAGTCTTCCTTGATGACATCGCTCGCGTGTTGCAAGTGTGGCTGATCCGAAAACTTTTCTAAGTGGATTTCTAGCCTACTAATTTGTGGATCTAGAATTTCTATATGAGACGATGCCTATTGTGAAAGTTATCCATTTGTGGTCAAACAGTGACTCATCTCGTGAAATCATCCAATCTTTCACTTCGAAGGTTGACGACAGGAATACCACAATAGTGTCGATAGCCGCTGCTCAGGATTTGATAACAAAGGTGAACTCGTTACCTCTATTCGCTATTATTATATTTTTCCCTGCTAGATGTACAACAAGTGTCTCCCCTCTTTTATTTGTATCTGAGTTTCCGCATGATGCCCATTCTTATTACAAAACAAAATCATATCGATTCGGTTGTGTTCCGTGAAACTTTATTTGTAGCTGGTGGTAGTATTGTTGAATCGTATGGCATTTAGATTGAGACTGGGAGAACGGTTCACTTGGAACCGTCTTCTATCCTTTCCTAAACTACAACCGTTTGGTTCTCGAAAAACTGAGTGAGCTTGATTAATTTAAAATCTTTCTTTGTTGTTATACATGAACACTATTTTGAAAATATACGAATATATAATATCACGCATTTTCATTCTCCGATCGACCAACACCATATCGTGGATTTTCTTAATCATTTTTGTAATGGTGACCTCAAATAGATGTCCAAAACATTTCAGTAAACAAAAAGTTACCACGCGGAAAGTTTAAAAATTCACGGGCTTATTCAACTACCCTCGTAAGACTGTTTTAATCAGGTTTAAGAGTTCGAAAAAAGCAATATGACCGATAGACAATGCAAGTTAATATATCGACGGTCGACAAGCAGAGGTGCTTAAGTCCAATTTTATAAAAATTGAGTTTCAGCTTACTGCTCTCTGTAGAACGTTTTTAAATATTATAAGTTCATGTACATATTTCGGCTTAAAATTATTCAAAATGTGAAAAATATGGACTTATAATTTTTTCCAGCCTAATTATTACAGTGAATTTCGATTTCAAAACGCTTTGCTGGAGAATTTTAATTTTTCAACTTAGACACCTCTGCTTGTCAACCGACGATGAGTATAATGTCTTTCTTTTCGATACTAATATGAATGTCCAATACATAATTTAGCCTCTCACAAAATTGGGAGCTAATACGTAAGAAGTATGTTCCAGCTTGAATCTTCTGTCGAAGGCATTACACCATTTCTTTTCGCTTAAAAAAACTTTTATTTTTTTAGTTTAATTTGATTTGCATAAACTTTACGGGAGAAATTGCCATAATAGAATTTTTAAATTGTTCATGCCCTATTATTAATGAAACAAATGAAGCTTAATAACTTTGAAAATAAATACTACAGGAGAATTACAATTATCACCCTGAAAATTTGTGTACAAACATTTATGGATAATTAAAAATTTTTAATTGATAAGAAACCTGACATCTTTTTTAATTTTCTCAAAATTTCATAACGGAGAACATGTTCTTAATAACTTTCTTCGAATTAGAAAAATAATAAAGTTTCGGTAGGTGACTGGTAAGCTCATTAAAAATACAAAGCTACATTCGTTATTGCTTAGTATAGACTTCATTATATCTTTAAATACTCGTAATAAAGTAAAATATGGCGAGCTTTTGTTTTTGTGACTTATCAGAATATAGAAATAATTAACTATCAGAGAAATTCAAAGTCGATGGGTGCGGTTATCAATGAACTTCAGTTTTTTTCGGGGCGTACAATGTTTTTGTTTTGCTTTTCTTCAATCATTTCAATTGAAGAATATATAAAACAGAAATTTTCTAGATTAAATTTCAGGCTGGCCTATTAATTGTATGAAAATAAGGCCTTTTGTTTTGTATTTATTTTTGTAACCTTGGGATATTTTTCATATAAATATTTCAGACTAGAATTATTATTATTTCTTGGAATCGGTTTTAAATTTTTTTTTTTTGTGTTTGACCCGTTTATTATGATAGCTAAAGTATTAAGTAGTACATGTGGTATACTAATTATGAAAACATTTTTAGTATATTTGTGAATACCGAAGAACTTTTTATACTCTGATGAAATCTAAGAGTACTATAAGTTCTTCCACCGATTTCGTAATGCTAGGAAAAAAGCTCGAAGAAAAATGGATTAGATTTAAGCTTTTATCGACAGAAAGGCGAAAACCGTCAATAAAATTAAGATAAAGTTTGTGGATGGTCCAAACTTTACTACCCGTTTTAGCCCTGAAAATGCAAAGCTTTGACAATAATTTGATTTTCTCGGAAATTACAGAAGTTATTGATTTGAAATTTGGAACAGAATGTTTTTAAAACAACATTATAAAACTGTTAGAATTCCCTTAATTCTTCCGCTTCCTACTATACAAATTGAACTTTTTCATATAAGAAATAAATTCCTTCAATCCACGTATAACACAATTTTTTTTTCAAATTTTCTCAATTTTCTTGAAAACTAAAAAAGCAACTAATTTGGAATTCGAAATAAGTAATTTTTATAATGCTTATGGCGATGTTTATAGTTTTTATACTCTAAATGATATCTGAGAGTATATTGTGTTTGCCTTACCGTTTGTAACGCTAAGAAATAACCCTCGCACAGAGCCGCCAAGGGTACAGAAATATTTGTTGTCGCTCAAAAACCTCGATTCCGAGTGACCGTCTGTCCGTCTGTGCGTCTGTCTATAGCATAACTCTCGAAAGCTTTGAGCTATAGTGCTAAAAATTTTTGTGTCATTTTTAGCAAAAAAGTAACTTTAAGTTCGTGAATGGCCTACATCCCCCCTCTCCTTCTACCCCCTCCCATACAAATTTCATGAAATTTCGAAATAATAAGAAATTGATTTTTCTTTGAAACTATGTATACAGGGTGTTTGGTACTCCGTGCATAACCTTGTAAGGGGTTATTCCTGGATATATTTTGAGCAAAAAATTGTTCTACGGAGATGGTCCATTTTCAATATCCGCGGAGATACAGGGTGACCAAGAAAAGTGTTTCGGACCTGTACCCTCACTCACTCAAAACGATATATCTTGAAAACGAATAATCGCATTTCAAACCGTTATAGCTTGTTTTTTAGGGAATCAAATTACCTTTCATTTGGTGTAATAGTCCGTATTGTACCTGTACCCAATTTTGAGGTATTTGCTTCAGACCACAAATTTTTGATACTTTGACCCTCAAAATTCTGCGATCAATGTAGTTTTTCTCAAGAAAACGCATTATAAAAATGTCATTTTAATGTTGTTGTTTTATGTGCCATATTATTGCCTACAAAAGATGCATACATACTTATGACTTAGGTTTTCCCGTTTTCCAGGTAATAAGCGAAAATACATATGGCTTAAAAATAAAATATGCCATAAACCAACCCTCGTTCTAAAAAAACTACCTGAAATGTTGTTGAACTGAAATATTCTTTGTGTCCTTTAATTACTATTTAAATTATCGATGAATGTCCTTTAAGTAGTATTTAAATTATCGAGGAAATGAATTAAATTAAAATGAGTTTCAACACAACGACGCTGTCCGACGCTTGGCATTGCAGTTAAACGTCTCTACGTGGAAAGTTTGGAGTGTCCTCAAAGCAGAGTGGTTGCATTCCTACCACCACACACCAGTGCAGGAGCTACCCATTGATTTGCCCAAAAGGATGGAGTTTTGCCATTGGCTCCTTGAACGACAACTAAGTGACGAGAATTTTATGAACAACATTCTTTGGACTGATGAGTCCCAATTCACCAGGGACGGTATCACAAACTTCCACAACTTACACACATGGGCTGAGAGCAATCCACATACAAGAAGAGAGGCATCATTTCAGCACAGATTCAGTGTCAATTTATGGGCAGGTGTGATTGGCAACGATTTTATTGGTCCTATTAGGCTTCCGCCTACCCTAAATAGTTCCAATTACTTGCATTTTTTGACAAATGATCTACAAGAGTTATTGGATGATGTGCCACTGCAACGATTGGCTTCCATGTTTTACCAACACGATGGTGCTCCAGCTCATTACGGCCGACAAATCAGAGATTGGTTAAATTCCAATTATAGTAATCGCTGGATCGGTAGAAATGGACCGATACACTGGCCTGCAAGATCTCCTGATTTAACTATTATGGATTTCTTTGTATGGGGACGGATGAAGGACTTTGTCTACGCAACGGAAGTAGTAACGTTGCAGGATCTAAACACCAGAATCGATGCGGCAGCAACAGAAGTAAGGCAGCAGTTGAGGAGTATGAACACAAAGAGAACACTGGCAAAACGAGCTTTAGCGTGCATTCAAAATGAAGGTAGCCATTTTGAACATTTATTGTAATTAAGGAAAATTGAAATAAACCATAAAAACCATTCTTAAGTTCTTTTAGTTCAAGCGGAGAGTGTTGATCAACCTATTCTTGCTTTTTTGACAAAAGTGCTACATTATTGGAATGATAATTTCTTCTAAACTATAAAACTTATGCAATGCAAGTGTATGCATCTTTTGTAGGCAATAATATGGCACATAAGAAAACAACATTAAAATGAAATTTTTATAATGGGTTTTTTAGAGAAAAACTACATTGATCCTAGAATTTTGAGGGTCAAAGTGTCAAAAATTTGTGCTCCGAAGCAAATATCTCAGAATTGGATACAGTTACAATGCGGACTATTACAGCAAATGAAAGGTAATTTGATTCCCTAAGAAACAAGCTATAACACTTTGAATTGTGATTATTAGTTTTCAAGATATATCGTTTTGAGTGAGTGAGGGTACAGGTCCGAAGGACTTTTCTTGATCACCCTGTATCTCCGTGGATATTGAAATTTGACCATCTCCGTAGAACAATTTTTTGCTCAAAATATATCCAGGAATAACCCCTTACAAGGTTATGCACGGAGTACCAAACACCCTGTATAAGTTATCGACTTGAAATTTAGGTCAAAGTATTATGATATAGATGTCATTACTATCACGAAATATTGACCAGATCCCCTTACTCCTTCTACCCCCTCCCATACAAATGGACAATTTCGAAAAATACATATTTTCGATTTTCATTGAAACTAGTAAAGCTGAAAAGACGAAATTTTGTCAGAATTAATTCTACTATAATTGCAATTTATTTTGAAAATAATTATTAACTTCACCTCACTCCTACCACCTCCCATACAAATTTCACGAAATTTTGAAATTTGAATTAAATTAATTTTCTTCGAAACTGTTAAAGCTATCAACTTGATATTTTGTATAAGGTATACAAATACAAAAATTAATAATGCGAAAAAAATCTATTTTGATCCGGACATTCCTTCTACCCTTCCCATACAAATGCATAATTTTTGTTAAATGCATTTTATCGATTTCCATTAAAACTAGAAAAAGTACAAACTTCAAATTTTGCCAGAATTTGTTTCTCAATAATTGAAATAAGTGTTCAAAAAAATTATCAGCTCCGCTTCACTCCTTCTACCACCTCCCATACAAATATCTGTATTATAAATTCAAGAAAAGCATTTCTCCTTTAAGTATATGAGAGCTATCGACTTTGAAATTGAATCAAAGCATGGTGATAACGATGATGATAAGCAGTTTCAAAATCATCTTAAACGCTTCCCTTCCTCTGCCACCTCCCATACAAAAGCCCCAATTTCAGGAAAACTATGACCAATTTCATTAAAAATAATGAAAACTAAAAAATTCAGCAAAAACCATTTTGCATGCCATGTTCGGTGTCATATACGAAAAATACAAACCTCCCCTCTACTTCTACCACCTCCCATGCAAAAGTCTCTATTCGCTATTCGAAAGATTTTGAGATGAAATATTTCCCGGTGTATTTAAGTCATTTCCATCTCATCTAGAGTATCATATGATTGGGCTTTAAGCCCAATCATAATTTTGTTAAGTTTTTTTTAACTCACTGAAATCCTCCAAATATTTGTACATCCCACAGAAATGCCTTAATTTCTTGATACACATTTCCAACTTAACTCTGATCATAAAGTGAACGTTAAGGCCACAGACCTTGCGTTCCATTTTACCTTATTATTCTAATTATAAAGTATTGTGATGTGTCTTGAAAACAAAATTGCAACTTTGAAATTTTTACCCCATTTAATGACTAAATTAGCATAACAATGCAAGAAAAAAAATCGAAGTTTGGAGTACAACAGGACAGACTGAAATAGGTATTGAGATTTAAAGGTGGAGGTGGCAGTGGATCGGTCATACTTTGAGGAAACTGGAGCGAAACATCGCCAAACAGGCTTTGGATTATAATCCCCAAGGAAAACGTCGGGTTGGTCGACCATGTAACACATGGAAACGAGAAGTTGAGCAGGAGGTCAGAGGAATAAACAAGTCCTGGCAACAGTTTAAGTCCGATGCTCAGGATCGCGCCTTGCGGAAGAGATTTGTTTCTGTCCTATGTCCCTATAGGGGGTCTTAACAGGAATTTGATTGAATGATTGATTCCTCAGAGTAATTTTATTTACAAACTGCTGTTACTTTTTTGTCACAATGTATGTTATGAGAGCTTTCAAATGTATAATGAGTTTCCACTAGATGTTAGAAATGCTGGAAATGTTAATAGTTTTAAACAGAAATTAAGAGTATATGTTAAAAATATAACTTGTAAATAGAATTAAGTTAGAAGAAGAAATATTGTAGAAATGTGAGTGTTTGTTATGAATATTTGAATGTAAGTAAAGTAAAATTGATCATTATGATACTCGTAAATAGGAGATAAGTGATGGAAGCTAGAAATTAAGAATAATCTTAAACAAATTTTTATAGTCGTTAATAGCTGAGAAAACTAATAAACGTTATCTAGCTATCTATTGGGTCTGGGGAAAAAATTTCGTGGCGTTTTTCCCAATAGATAACGTCAATTGCAAATAACTCAGGAAACAAAGATTGCATCACTAAACGCTCGTTGGAAAGTTGATATTTTGAGCGTTACTTTGAGTGTATAAACATCGAAATTGGTACAGTGCTTGGAAAGTTGTTTGCGTTTGATAATGCAGAAGAGTAATGAAAATTTGCGCTATATTTTGCAATATTATAACGAGAAAAGGAAGAACGCCGCGCAGGCTTGTGAAAATATTTATGTCGTGTACGATGAAGGTTTTCACCCCCGCAAGGGGGTGGTTGTAGGATGAGGTTTTACCAATTCCTGCAACTATCTTTGGAGACTAGCGACTCCACGGACCTGAGCTAACTATCCCCCTGTGGGATGGGGCTGTAGAATTCACCCACAGCCAGTCCTGCTTGCCCTAAAAATGGCAAATGGATACTCATTGGATCATGGGCTTATCACCCATGATCTTAAGACCTACGGTAACGACTTCGAAAACGGACTGTGATTGGCTTCTGGAAAGTTCGAACATTGAATGACGGGGGAAGAGCTGGGATTACTTGGTCCTTGCACCGCCAATCGGTGATCGACCGTGAAATGGAGCATTATAACATCCTAATCTTGGGCTTGAGCGAGGTCAGGTAGACAGGATCAGGAGAAGAACGAACCCCTAGTGGAAACACTATTCTGTACATTGGCCCTGAAAGTGAAGCCAGAAATGGCGCGGCGTTCGTCCATACACCGAGAGCGAGAAACAGTCTCATTAGCTGGGATCCAATCTTGGATAGGATTATCGTCGTCAAGCTCAGGACTAGTGTCAGAAACGTCACAATTCTGCAGTACTACGCATCAACTAATACCGCAACATCTGGTGACAAAGAGGAGTTTTAGAGCCAACTGTGTTCCACCTTCGAACGTGTTCCAAGAGGTGATATTATTATCATCTCAGGAGATATGAACGCCCAGGTTGTATCAGACAACACTGGACTAGAACACGTCATGGGGAGGCATGGTTGGGTCGACGCGTCACGACCTTGGATTAAGAGACCCGAAAACGGCGAATTATTTGTGGAGTTTTGTAGTACTCGGCAAATGGTCATCGGAGGGACCCTTTTTCCACACAAGAGTCATCATAAAACATCTTGGGTTTCCCCTGATGGTGTTACTCAGAACCAGATCGACCATTTGGCTATAAGTAGCCGATGGAGAAGATGTCTCCTCGATGTGCGAGCGATACGTGGAGCTGACGTGGGGTGCGATCACCACTTGATGGTTGCCTGCTTGAGATTGTGTACAGCAGCTACCCGATGACCACAAATTTTTCAAATCAAGCGCAAGCTTAATGTGAATAAAATCAGAGATCCCAACAAAAAAGGCGAATACACCACTATTCTACGCGAAAAGTCATCCACATTGGGTGAAAATGAAATGCGCACACTGGACGCCAATTGGGAGGCAACCAGAAACACTTTTCTAACTAGTGCTGAAGAATCTGTGGGATATGTGCAAAGCGGTGAGAAACCCTGGATGTCGCAGGACACATGGGACAAGGTTGGCAATCGGAAAAAAGCCAAATTGGCAATCATCTCTCAACCCGATGTCAACCAACGAACGATCGACTTGAGGCAGAACTACCGCGATGCTCATATACAGCTTAAAAAGGCTGTTAGACGCGACAAGAGAAAGGCCATTAAAGATCTGGCAAACAAGGCAGAATCTGCGGCTTACCTTGGGGATATGGGTTCACTATTTAAAATCATGAAACAGTTGACGAACAGGAATTTCACCGCCAACCACCTAGTGAGAGATGTCAACGGAACTCTCCTTAATATGAGTGAACATCAGTTGCGGCGATGGAAGGAATACTTCTCTGATATTTTAAACATCTTGTCAGAGGAAGATATTCCGGAAACAGAACACCTTCCAAACATCCAACCGCAGCAATCCTCTATTAGGGACGATCCCCCAGATAAGGTCACCTTGATTATGCTGATGACGTGTGTTTGCTTGCACATACCCGTTCGGACTTAGAGTCAAATGTTCGCTCGTTGCATTCTAAATGCAAAGAGGCGGGACTGAAAATAAATGTGCGTAAATCCAAGTACATGCACATGGGTTCGAACGCAAGCACACCGATTGTTCTTAATGGACAGGATGTGGAAGAGGTGCAAGATTTTTGCTATCTCGGAAGCATTGTCAGCATGGACGGCGGAGCCGAAGAGGATGTTGAGGCTCGGCTAAATAAAGCTCGTCAGGCCTTCGGTATCCTTTCCCCTTTTTGGAGCTTAAGAGAGATCTCCCTTCGCACGAAGCTGCGAGTTTTTGACGCATGCGTCAAATCCGTGTTGTTATATGGTTGTACTACGTGGAAAGTGACCGTTCGACTTACCAAGAAACTACAGACTTTCGTGAACCAATGCCTCCGACGCATTTTAGGAATATTTTGGCCAGAAGTGATCTCCAACGACGAACTTTGGAATACAATTGGCCAGACTAAAATAGGTATTGACATTCAAAGGCGGAAGTGGCAGTGGATCGGTCATACTTTGCGGAAACCAGAGCGAAACATCGCAAAACAGGCTCTGGATTATAACCCTCAAGGAAGGCGTCGGGTTGGACGACCATGTAACATATGGAAGCGAGCAGTTGAGCAGGAGGGCAGAGGAATAAACAAGTCCTGGCAACAGCTTAAAGCCGATGCTCAGGATCGCGCCTTATGGAAGAGAGGTGTTTCTGTCCTATGCCCCTATAGGGGGTCTTAACAGGAATTTGATTGATTGATGTACGTATTGAAGAGCGTTAAGGACATGCGAATAGTTGTAGCTTGTGATCATTCAAAAGCAAAAGCCCAAATAAAATAACATTAAGCTTAAAAACTTAACAGGGCTACGATTGTGCGTAGAGCCCAATTATACGATATTGTAAATGAAATCGAAATTTTCGTGATCTTAGTAAATTTTTTATGGGGAGTGGTAGAAGGGGTTACAGCATTGAACTAATTTGTTTCATGTCATGCTAGCTATACAAATATTTCGTACCAAATTTAAGCTTGAAAAATTGAATAGATACTGAGAAACTTAGTGCATTAGATTTAATGACATTGTGCATTTCGTATGGGAGGTGGTTGAAAGAGTTCTTAGTGATTTTTAGAGAAACAACAATAATCATCATGTTATTGATATATTTTTAATTTCAGATCAATAATTTATATACTTTTGAAGAAAACCGAATTTTGTAAAAGATATAATATTTATTTATTTTTATTTACGGACTAAAGTTCAATAACACAGGAAATGAGAAAAGAAAAAGAAAATTAGCAACATAATAATTCTAATATAAAAAATGTACATAATACAAAATTGATTATGAGTAGAAAATAATAAGAAATAAGAAAATTAATTACAAAGTTAGAAAAAACGAATGAAACGAGACATAAATTATTATGTTATAATGTAATATTGTAATATACGCTTGAAAAACGAACTTTTGCCAATATGATAAGTTGGAAAATATTTTTTTCATTTTTTTTTTTTTTTATTCCATTAATTGATTATATTATATTTTCATTCGCTACTTTAAATCAGCATAAATAGATTTCTTCAGAGAAGGGATATTTGTGTTAAACAAGTCATAATCATAAGATAGATAGATATTGTTGCCAAGTTGTTGTAGTCTTGCTATTGGAGAATTAGAGTTGAAATTTGTTCTGCAAAACTCAATATTAAACAAGTCAAATGATCTAGTTACTCTGGTAGGAATGCGTAAAATAATTCCACATAAGAGATCTGGTGCATTTATATTACTATTCACGAGATTATATAGAAAAGCGGTATCGTTAAAAATTCTTCTAGATTCTAATGAGGGAATGTTCAAAAACTCCATCAACTCTGAATATATAATATTACCCGAATTTATTCCGATTTTATAACCAATATAGATTAAGAATTTGTGCTGTATAGTCTCAATGGCATCAACATAGCATTTGTAGTACGGATTCCATAAGGTGGAAACATATTCTAGTTTGCTTCTGACAAGCGAAAATTATAATATTTTTGGGGAACCAATGTTGAAGCATTTTGAATTTGAAACTAAGCATTCTTCGTGCTTGTGCTATAATATGTATTATTAATGTGAGGTATGAAATTAAGTGAAGTATCGAAAGTAATACCTAAGTCCAAGCTGAGATCCTTGTGGAACACCGGATGTTGGATAAAACGATTCAGAAAATTGAACATTAATTTTGACAACAAGCGAACGAAAGTGAGTATAGTCATCAATCCAGCTCAGAAGCGGCCTATCGAAATCAATAACTCTCAGTTTGGCCGTCAAAAGGTCAATATCAAAGGCTTTCGCAAAATCGGTATAAATGGCATGAACTTGATGTGCAGAACCGAGTGAATTAATGAAAAAGTTCTGGTGGCTTATAGGATTAGTACTAGTAGATTTATTCTTACAAAAGCCATGTTGGTTGAGAATGAACTAAAAGAAGGAGTGATAGAATCACAAAACAAACTCTCGAGAATTTGAGATATAACTGATTGGATAAAAATAGGACGATAGTTTAAAATATTAGTTTTGTCGCCAGACTTGAAAATTGGAATTACATAACTTGTTTTCCATACATGAGGAAATTTTCCAGAAGACAGAGACTTATTAAAAATAAATAGTAATGTTAAACCTAAGCTTTGAGCACATTTTTTTTAAGAGAATTGGTGGAAGGCCATCAGGGCCAGCTGTTTTAGATGTACCAAGACAAGAAAATTTATTAAGAAATAATGCACATGTAACATGATAATTAGATGGATGAAATATTGAACTATAGGAAGAAGAGTAACTTAATTTAGTAGTTTTGTTGTTATAGATTCCGGAAAAGTTTGAGGCGAATAGGTTAGCAATAACACTATAATCACTACTATGATTATCACATAAATACATAGTTGATAGTAACGAGTTCTCTTTTCTGAAAGTATTAATATACGTCCAAAAGTATTTACTATTCTCTGGAATTTGTTGTTCAATCGTTTGCGTATAATTTTTCAAATTAATTCGAAGTTGTGTTCTGCACTTCGCTCTTAACGCTGAGAAAAAATTATAGTCAATTAAAGATCCAGACTGTTTGAAGGAACGATGTGCAATTTTTTTCTCACTAATGAAATTTTTAATTCCAATCGGAGGGAGTAGAAGGCGGTAGGGTATTGAAATAATACTAAACGCAGACTACATCTCGAAGTGTACCTAATAAACTGTGAAAGTTTCATGTTTCGTGTGTTTCTGCTTTGTTATTGGTAAAATAAAGCAAAAAACTGACTTATATCCATTTATAAAAAAATAGCAGACAGATACTACAATACATATGTAAAGATGTATAGATTTACCTGGGTGTATCTTATTAATTAATTAATCGTAACCCCAAATCTCTGCACACTGCATGCGTGAGTTCTTCTGTGCCACCTTAATCTTAGAAAATCAAAATATTCGTAGATAGATGATTATGCGTAGGGCACACAACCCTTGCACAATAGAAAATAAATTTTAAATAACCTGAAGTTTATGAGGCGTTGCCCGATTTGTTCCGAAGTAATATGAAAAAATGAAGAAGAATATTTTTTTTTTTTAACAGAATATGCAATTTTTTCAATTTTAACATTTTCTCATTTCAAATTTTCAGAGGGCAGTTCGTGTAAAATGAAAGATGATCGAGCAGGAGTTTGTACAAAACTGCCGGAATGTGAGTCCATTCTAGAAGCACTCAAAAAACGTGTATTCCCATTCAAAAACCTTGTGATATGTTCGTTTATTGGATCAACAGAAGTGATATGTTGTCCGGATAAGACTGTCTCGCTTATGGTCTCGCCGAATCCACCAATAGATACTACTGGCATAATATTGTGAGCAAATATTTACAAGTACTTTTATTCTAACATTCCACTGTCATACCAACATTTTGTACCTAAAATACTAATTTTGCTTAAATTTTCTAGTGCCTTAAGTATCTAGCTTTAATTTTGCTTTTTTTCATCCCTGTTTTTATTGCCTTATTATGCTGTAGTGATCAAAATTATCTCAATAGAGCAAATTTCCCATCATCAACAACCACTACTACAACTACCACCACTACTTCATCACCACCATTGTCCGTTGAGCGAGTTGTAACCGTTGATAATATTCATATTACGGATAATGCAGAATATATCGATTTGACGAAACTCCTGAAAAGACCGCCCCAATCGTCAACTGAACGAACTGCAAAAATTGTTGAACAATCATATGATCCCGATGTTATTTTTACACGTAGATCGTCAACAACCACTCGAAGACCGAACGCTTGGATTCGCGATTCGAAATTCGTCGACGAGACAACAAGATGGCAATCGTCAACAACGACAACACCGAGAAGTACTTTCTTACTGCCAGTTCGAGATCGTAGTCCCAATCCTCGGGCAAATGATCTGAAACCATGGAACGGCCATGAGGAGTATTTCGCACCGCCAACAAGGAGCCCTTTCTGGGATGGCTTTGATTGGCCGAATAATTCTAGGACCACTGCTCGCAGAACGCAACGAACAACGACTACAACGAAAAGATCGTTCCGACCAAAACCGAATCCACGTCCCGATGAAGTAGATTTTGGTGTGATACTGCCCGACAATCAGCAGGAAAATTCAATTGAACCAAGTGATCCTTGGCAACAAGGTGGATCGCGTTTACCTACAACCTTAAAAACAACAACAACAACTAAGCAACCTAGAATTGTAGATACTTCGGATATCGATGCGTGGCAACCTTGGGCTTTTCCATCAACTCCGACAACAACAACTACTACTAATCGAGCGATTTCCAATCCATTCGTTACAATAACTTCCAGTCCTCGACCATTTGCCAATACCAATAATCCGAATACAGGACTTGATCCATGGATGGTCAATGTTCTTTTGGCTGCTTCGACTACAACTTCAACTACAACTTCTCGCTCTATCGCCAATCCTTCGAACATTTTTTCCGGAAACAGGTGGAGGTTTTATACGTATGAATGCTTCATCTCCAGTTGCCTCAAAAAATTCATTTTCAGCAGCTTAAATTTAAATGTTTCGCTATCTTTTACTGAAGATGAAGCATAATTCATACAGAATTATCAGTAGTGTATATAGTTAGCGCTTCTTTCTTGTATGTTTCTATTATCACGGTTTCAGTCCAGATGTATATAATGAGATTTCTCCTTCTACAAACACAAGGGACCCAATTACACCAGCTCCGACTCCACCAACAAGTCGAAGTGGCGGACGAAAAGCTGACATTGGTACGAATCATTATTTATTTAATTCTTATTTTCTTTCGGCATAACTAAGTTAAATTTATTTTCGTCCAGCTTGCGTGAATTACACACGAACCTTTACGAAGCCAATCGACTTTCACATTCTGGACGGACAGCCAACCTACCTCGGAGAATTCCCACATATGGTAAGAATATATCTTTCATCTATTCGACACTGTTCAATAGCCTAACGAATTTATTTTCTCAGGCAGCTCTGGGATATCCATCGATTGCTGAGGGAGAAAGTATATTGTGGGATTGCGGTGGATCCCTTATTTCAGATCGTTATGTCCTGACTGCTGCTCACTGTGTCAATCGTGTCGGACGCCAGCCGACAGTAATTCGTCTAGGAACAATTAATCTTGAAGCAAGTACGGAAGATTCCATTGATGTTGGAGTAGAGGTTTGTTTTGAGAAAGTTCAGTAAATTGAAAAATGAGTAAATGTTTCGTTTTAAATTTGTAGCTAATAACATTGCATCCGCTGTATTTGTCGTCCCGGCAATATCATGATGTAGCACTGATTCGTCTTAATGCTACGATCGAATTTAGCACAGTAGTAAGGCCTGCTTGCTTGAATACAGATCTAGAAGATGTTGCATCGAATATACCGGTTGTTGCCACAGGATGGGGTTCAGTTTCCTTGGCCAGTAAGAAGTGCACTCGATATTAATTTGCCTGAAATTTACTAATAATCTTTTTTTTTTGCGAATCTAGCTCGAGCGAAATCTCCTGTCCTGCTAAAGGTGAATCTGACATCAGTCGAACTGAATTCATGCAATCAATCGTATGTCGAGTACGGACTGCAGCGTCGTTTTCCCGATGGACTGAATCAAGGTCAGCTATGCGCTTTCGATCCGGGTCTAAAAAAGGACGCTTGTGAAGGAGATTCGGGTGGACCACTGCAAATCGTCACCGAAGAAGGCGTATCCACAATTGTTGGTATTGTTTCGTTTGGAATTGCATGTGCATCCAGCATACCAGGCGTTTATGCGCGCATTTCGTTTTATTTAGATTGGGTCGAACCAATCGTCTGGACATAGATAAAGACATAAAATTTTAATTTTAATAAAATGACAAAGACTTATACTATTACACAATAATAATATTGCATTATAATACCATTTAGAATATTGTAAATATGTAAAATTTAATAATGATTAAGTGTATTTAAGAATTTTGTTCTTTTTGTTCATTGGCCTTATACGATGTCAGCTTAGTCAGTATATATTTCGTCAATATTGTCAGTCGACAATATTGTCAGGCATGGATGGCGGAGTCGAAAAGGATATTGAGTCTCGTCTAAATGAAACTCGTCAGGCCTTCGGCATCCTCTCCTCTTTTTGGCGGTTAAGGGAGATCTCTCTTCGTACGAAGCTGCGAGTATTTGACGCATGCGTCAAATCCGTGTTGGTATATGGTGGGAAGTAACCGTCCGACTTACCAAGAAACTACAAACTTCCGTGAACCAATGCCTCTGACGCATTTTGGGGATATTCTGGCCAGAAGTGATCTCCAACGACGAAGTTTGGAGTACAGTTGGACAGACTAAAATAGGTATTGAGATTCAAAGGCGGAAGTGGCAGTGGATAGGTCACACTTTGAGGAAGCCAGTGCGAAACATTGCCAAACAGACTCTGGATTACAATCCTCAAGGAAGACGTCGGGTTGGTCGACTATGGAAGCGAGCAGTTGAGCAGGAGGCCAGAGGAATAAACAAGTCCTGGCTTGAACGAATGGCCGATGCTCAGTATTGCACCTTTTAGAAGAGAGCTGTTTCTATCTTATGCCCCTATATTGAGTTTTAACAGGATTTTGACTGATCCTTCCGCATAGTTAAATATAGGCAATTACTTATTTCTAGAAAAAAATATAGTTGAGATATTATACTTTTCGGTTGACTTTGCAGCTGGAAAGGCTTTCACAGCATCAATTTAAGAATATATTAGAAAATAAAGTCTTGTATAAGTCAAGCTTACCAAGAAATATCAAACTTTCTGCAACCAATGCCATCGACGCATTTTAGGGATATTCTGACCAGATGGCATCTCCACGAACTTTGAAGTACAACTAAACAGCTTAAGATAGTCATTTAGATTTGATCGAATCGGCGGTTGATCTGTACACTATGAGACAGCCAGAGCAAAACATCTCCAAACAAGCTCTGGATTAAAGAATGAATCTGGGTTGGTCGGGAGCTAGCATTTTTATGGAAGGCCAGCGAAATAAATAACAAAAGAGAAGAGAGTTATTTCTGTTTTCAGTAAATTGTTGGATTGAAGAAAATTAAGAATGCATGTTATTTTTAATTGTTTATCAGGAATGTGTAGAAAGTTATAATCATGAAACGTTATTTAATGTTCTTCATGAAAAAGTGTAACGTTCGCGAAAAGTCAATTTAGAATTGTTAAATTATATAGCTTTTCTTTATTTGACCTTTTCAGATTGATTAATTTCTTGAACTGAAGTAAATAAAATTTTCGAAAAAGTACGAAGAATTTGATAAACACAATCAATTATTAAATTTAATTGTCCAATTTGAGGAATTCATGGCAAAATTCTAAAGAACATTTTTTCTGAGAATCATCACGGGGGTAAGTCTATAAGGAAAGAGACAGCCGTTATGAGATTTTGGTGAAAACGTTGGAGTGAGTGCTTTATTATAAATAGATCCAGCATATAGATTTGAAATTTATTTCGCTTATTTATGCAAGATTGGAGATATATGGGAGCGCTAGAAGTGATTGTTTAATTGTCATTTTAATATCATTTAAATGCTCTGTACAGAATATCTATTAGACAGTTAATGGGTCGTGGGCTCGATTCCCCCTCCAGGTAGCAGTGGCGTGGCGTGATATATTATGATATATTATGAATAATACTGAAACATCTCTCGTCAGCTGCTTGAAACATTATTAATGCTGAGAGCACCTAGGAATCACGAACGTTATATATAAAAAAAAAATGCGTTAACGCATCTCTCCTTTCAATAGAAGTCGAACTTGCGCTCGCCGCTAACGAAAATTTTACTTATATTGGCCGGCGGTCTCGTTCGCTTGTGTACGCGACTAAAAGCAATGAGAGGAAAGATGGAAGCATTTCAATGCGACGCATCTATCCTTCCTATAGAAGTCGAACTTGCGCTCGTCGCGCGAGAAATTTTGCTAATTTTGGCCGGTGGTCTTGTATATGCGTTTTTTAAATCTCATCTTTTTCCCTGTGGAAGGCTTTAAACTTTCGTTGGTCAGAAAAGCGTGATAAAAAATGCTGTCCAGAGCATTTAAATGCTGTAAACAGTGGTAGACGAAAATTATATTGATATTTCTTTCAAAGAAATTTTTTAATAAATTTTCATATTCCTGCTGCTTCCAATTTAGCTTTCCTAAACTGAATAAAAGGCAAAACTTAAGGGAAGTATTGCTTCCCTTGCCTCAATGGACACCACGCCAATGCAACGCAGTAGATTTATCTAAGCGCGAATTATTCAATGGCTACTTCTACTTCTACAATGGCGCTACAGCCCAAATCGGACCTTGGCCTCCTGATATTCAGGTTCCTTAACATTTTTCATTACTTATTGTGGAAGGGTTGATAGCCCTTCGCGCAACCCTCTTTCTACGAATTTTTCATTTTCTTGGATTGAGGTGACCAAGGTATATCCAAGCAGGCAATGTGTCGGAATTATATATTGCGCCGACCGGGATTTGAACTCACGACCTTCGCATTACGAGACAAACACACTACCTACTAGGCTATACCCTAGCTCAATTGCTAGTAGTAATGAAAAATTATCCAAAATAAAATGGGCAATCGATATATGGTAAAAGTGAAACAGTTCCACTTGAATATGGTCTACTCGTTACGGTCGTTCTCACTCCCCACCTTCTCAAACCCATTCCTTCTCTCTGTGACTGTGCTTGTGCATTCCACATAAAGGCCGGAATTGCCTATTAATGTCATTCTGCAAAAAAAATATCCATAGAAAATTCGATGTAGTGCATTCCGAATTATAAGGAAAGATTGCCGGATTTCATTATTATTATTATATTTAGGAGAATACTGGAGAGCTTCACGACATTTTTAGTCTATTGTGTATTTATTGCCCCTTTACCCTACCACAACTCTATAGCTTTGGCTAATCTAAGTATATTCAAGGCAGTCATGTTGGCTAGTTCATCAGTTGTAAGGAAGCCCTTTCCTGTATGATTGAATCTTTTCCTTGCTACTGCCTCGCAGTAACATAGGATTTCATACTGTTACACTTTATTATATGTAATGTTTCGGTATCTGCTGAGACCTTTGTCAAACTGGTCGACAATTAAAGAAAACTACTATTCATATGAGGTTAATTGGGTGCGGGAAGGATAATTTGGGTTAGTTAATAAGTATCAGACAGTTAAATTAGTTAAGGATTTCCAGGTACGGAGCTAGGGTGTGGCCTAGTGTGTTTAGTGTTTTCTCGTTCTTTTGCGTTTAGATGCTTTGGTTTCCAAGCCATGTATATTTCGCTTGCTTTGAATCGATTAGCTGTGATTGCCCTATTCAATTTATCCTTTTGCAGACTGTGCAGGTTTTCTTCAGTGATGTAGCTGGTTTGCTATATATTCCGAAGCTTAACGACGTATCATTATTTTTCAGTAGTACATTAAAAAAATTGCTGCTTTTCGTTGCGTTCCATTTCCATTGTGAACTTAATTTTCTCGTGGTGTGAGTTCAGGTGTGTTAAAAATTTGTCTAGCTCTTCTTTTCCATATTGCCACATGATGAAGGTGTCATCCAGATAGCGATGTTACAATTTCGGTTTTGATTGTACTGATTCTTGAATTCCCCTTGGAAATTTGCAGTATCTGGTGAAATTCGATATTCCATTGCCGCTTCTAGAGATTTACTAAAGCTGAAAAGAAGTATTATTTAAAAAAAAACATAACAGGACTAGGCTTTACGCCCAATCGTGCGATATTCTAGATGAAAGAGAAATTTATTGATTTTAAGAAATAAGTGGTAGAGGGGGTCACGACATTACACTAATTTTTAACATGACGCTAGAGTTGCTATCAAAATGTTTTATACAAAGTTTAGGAATCAAAAATTTAAAAGGTACTAAGAAAATTAGTGTATTAGATTTAGTGAAATTGAGCAGTTTGTATGGGAGGTGGTAGAAGGAGGGGCAAGTTCTTAATGAATTTTTCAGAAATAACTATAAGAAATAACTATAACTATGCTTTTGACATGTTTTAAATTGCAGATCAGTAGCATTCACACTTTTCAGGAGGAAAATCAACTTTTTGTAAAGTTGTGAAATTGTATCGAATTGTAGGGTCTTGCTAATAATTCTAAATAAATATTTAGTTCACAATTTCAGCTCGATGAATTTTATACCCATTGAGTAAATTGGTTTAGTGCATTTCATGAAAAAGTGCAGTTTGTATGGGAGGTGGTGGAAGAAGGAGGAGGACACAAATAATTTTTATATAGTAGATTGAAATCATCATAAAAGTACTACATTTTAAATCTCAAATGAGAAGCTTTTATACTTTTCGAGCAAATCCGTTTATTGTCAAATTACGAAATCGTGTCATTTTGCTTGGAATCGATTCCACGACTGTGAAGCAAGCACGCTGCCCACTACGCTACGGAAGATTATTCAAAAGAATTTGAAACGACAGATTTTCCGATACATTAAACTCTTTCCCATTGTATCTAGAGTCTCATATGTTTGGGGCTTACCGCCAATCATAATTCTGTTATGTTTCTTTTAAGAGCATTAATAAATTTTTCTAATGTACAAGGATACAGCGAATAAAAATTTAAAACTGAAATTTAGCGGGCTTATGAATTCTGATAGTACATAAAATATATAATATTATTCTGTTTTTGTAGTATAATGTTTAACGCAGTGGAGCGTGGTGTTCACTATGGAATTCAATATTTGTAATTTAAATTCTCAACATTTTAATAAATTGGCACGGATACTACAGATATATGTCCAGCAATATCTTTACCGTTTAACTATGAAAAAGGGGATCTAATTCAATTATATCGATGGGGTAAAATTTTATTCAACCTAACTCCGACAATTGAACAATTTACAGATTAATTCATCCATTAATGAACATCGGTAATGCATACATTTGCAAGATTAAACTATTCAAGCAACTAACGCTTCATGTGACATGTGGCATACCTACATATTGCAGTGAAACACGGATACTAATAAAAACAGCATATTCGATCTTGTTTGAACAATATTGTGGCAGTAGCACTAAGAGCTTCAGGCATCGTTCAGTTTACTCCAGGCACTGAATGTTTTACTATTCAAATTTATTCACTAAAACCCAATTATTTTATTCCTTCCGTAAATTAACCGAATCGAGTAAAGAAATTACTTTCTAATCTGCATACATTAGCTAACAATAATACTAAAACTCACATTATAAAATGCAGAGATAATGTAATGACGAGAGAAATAAATTTCTAACAGGTCGGGCGTAACTTTTTTATTTTTGGAGCAAGTTGAGGATGTATGGAAAGTAAATACGCAGGTTAGAGTAGTTAAGGAAGACTAAGTGGAACCACCCCAAAAGTGGAAACCTTTTAGGGCAGGGCTGCTGTCAATGTAACTCTTAATTGCGAATATGATCAATAGCTCCAGTACATGTAATCAATATTTCGTTCGTTTAAGCAAGTTTGGGTTTTTATAAGGGAAGGGATGATAGTAAGGTTTTTTTATATAAACTTTGTATCTTTCACCAGAGCCCTAAAAAAATCACTACAAATTTTCGACATTTTTGCTTACCACCTTCCTCCCCTTACACCCCCCAACTTACAACCAACCAAAATTAAGGACTATCATCATCAGCAATGGCGCGACAGCTCAAATTGGGCCCTGGCATCCTGAAGTCGTCGCCTCCAATCGTCTCGATCCAAAGACCGCGCCCTCCAGCTGCTAATTTTTAATATGGCTTTGCTGTCTTCATCAACTGAGTCTTCCCATCGCTTTCGTGGTTTGCCAACTGGCCGGTTACCACTCGCTTTGCCTTTAAGAGCATATTTGGGGATTCTTCTGTCTTCCATTCGCTCTACATGGCCAGCCTACTGCAGTTTACGTAGCTTGATGAACGTTGAAGCTTCTGGCTCGTCGTGGAGTTGATACAACTCATTGTATCTACATTGTATCTTATTCGCCATTCCGTTCCTTCATTCACAGGTCCCAAAATTCTTCAGAGGACCTTTCTTTCGAATGCGTTAACTGCTTTTTCGGAAGTTCGTGTTAATGTCCACGTCTCGCTGCCATAACAGAGCACAGGTCGAATAATAGTTTTATAAATCCGCAGCTTATTGTTCCTGTGCACTTTCTTGGATTTCATTATTGGAAGTACCAAATAAAACGTCTTATTTGCAAGTATTATCCGTCGTTTGATTTCGTCTGTTTCATTACCGTCCTTTGCTAGATTAGCCCCAAGATATATGAAGTTGTCCACACTCTCCAAATTATATTCCGCAATTGTTATGTTTTGTCTGATTGGCGTTCTCCTTCTTGTTTGCGTCATTACTTTTGTTTTGCTTTCATTAATGCGCAACCCGACTTCTTTTGCGGCGGAGTCAAGATTGACAAATACCTCCTTAGCACTAGGGAAGGATCTTGCTAGAATGTTAATGTCGTCAGCGTATGCTACTACTTGGGTGGACTTGAATAGTAGTGTCCCGTTGGTGTCGACTGGGATTTTTCGGACGACATACTCTAGTGCCAAGTTGAAAAGCATAGGGGCTAGACCATCTCCCTGCTTTAAACCACATTCCGTTCGAAAGCTGGTTGTGGAATCGGTTTGTATTCTCACTTGGGATTCAGTGTTCGTCATTGTGAGTCTTGTTAATCGGACTAGTTTTGGAGGAATTCCAAAGTCAAGCATGATTTGGTACAGTACGCTCCTGTCGATACTGTCGTATGCTTGTTTAAAATCTACGAAGATTTGGTGCACGTCTGTGTTATATTCCCAGCATTTCTCAACCACCTCTTTCACCAAGAATATCTGGTCTGTTGTAGATCGTCCGGTTCTGAATCCACCTTGGTATTCGCCAATTATTCCATTAGTATAGAGCTTAAGACGACGTTCAAATATTTTTGTCAGTATTTTATAGGACGTACACAACAATGATATACCTCTGTATTTCTCACAGCAGAGTTTGTCTCCTTTCTTGTAAATTGGAAAATTAAAGACTAGTAGTCCTACAATTTGACAAAATTTGAATTTGATATCTGTACTCAGTTTTGAAATATAACGGATTTCAGTGGATCTATATGCCGCCTTAATGGTCCCAAAATAAAATAAATTCAAAAAAAAAAAAAAAAAATGCGACCAACAATTTGCTTTTAACCCACCCTTTTCGGACCTCAATAAATAAAAAAATTAAATTATTTTTTAAGAGTGTCCCACAAACCTCTCTATATATATGTTGATTTTCAGGTTCCTAGCTAGAACCGTGGTTGAGATATTCGAATTCTTAATTTTCGGTTTTAGCGCTCCCCCGCCTCCCCCTTAGCCCGTACACCACCAAAATGGGTGTCCGCCTGAGATCCGCAACCATCTACAATCCACCCAAAAATGAACTTTCTATTTTGAAGGCTTTGGGAGTTAATGTGCGTTGAGCGTACACATCGGCGTACGGCGTACTGAGGACGATGTACAGACAGACATATTTATACTCTAGATGAAATCTGAGAGTATATTGTGTTTGCCTTACCGTTTGTAACGCTAAGAAATAATGCTCGCACAGAGCCGCCAAGGGTACAGAAATATTTGTTGTCGCTCAAAAACTCCGATTCCGAGTTGCTGTCTGTCCGTCTGTCTGTCTGTCCGTCTGTCCGTCTGTCTGTCTGTCCGTCTGTCTACAGCATAACTCTCGAACGCTTTGAGCTATCGTGCTGAAATTTTTTGTGTGTATTTTTTAGCTAAAAAGAAACTTTAAGTTCGTGAACGGGCCACATCCCCCCACTCCTTCTACCCCCTCCCATACAAATTTCACGAAATTCCGAAATTTCCAGAAATTGATTTTCCTTTGAAACTATTTAAGCTACCAATTTGAAATTTAAGGCAAAGTATTACGATATAGATATCATTAATATGACAGAATATTGATCTGATCCTGGCACTCCTTCTACCCCCTCCCATACAAATGCATAATTTTGAAAAATGCAATTTTTCGATTTTCATTGAAACTAGCAAAGTTATAAAAACGAATTTTTGCCAGAATATTTTTTAATAGAATTGCAATCAGTATTGAAAAAATTATCAACTTCACCTCACTCCTTCTACCCCCTCCCATACAAATTTCACGAAATTTTAAAATTTAAATTAAATTATTTTTCTTCGAAACTGTTAAAGCTATCAAGTTGATATTTTGCATAAAGTATAAAAATGGAAATATCAATAACGAGAAAAAAATGTGTTTTGATCAGTACACTCCTTCTACCCCCTCCCATACAAATGCATAATTTTTGTCAAGTGCATTATATCGATTTGCATTAAAACTAGAAAAAGTATATACTTAGAATTTTGCCAGAATTTGTCTTTTAATAATTTCAATAAATGCTAAAAAAACTATCAGCTCCTCTTCACTCCTTCTACCCCCTCCCATACAAATATCTGTATTTTAAATTCAAGAAAAGCATTTCTCCTTCGAACATATTAGAACTATCAAATTTGAAATTGAACCAAAGCGTGGTGATAAGGATGATATGATAAGCAGTTTCAAAATCATCTTAGACGCTCCACTTCCCCTGCCACCTCCCATACAAATGCCTCAATTTCAGGAAAACTATGTCCAATTGAAAATAATGAAAGCTGCAAACCTTAAATTCAGCACGAAATATTTTGCATACCACATTAGGTGTCATATCCAAAAATTACAAACCTTCCTCCTCTCCTTCTACCACCTCCCATACAAAAGTCACTATTAATTATTTAAAAGAATTGGAGGTGACATATTTTCCGGTACATTGAACTCTTTCTCATTTCATCTAGAGTATCATATGATTGGGCTTTACGCCCAATCATAATTCTTTTATGTTTTTTCTTTGCATTTTTAGGCCATTTGAGTCATGAAACGCAAAAAAAAAAAAAATCAGGGTAGCAATTTGTTTTTTCCAAGTCGATCACAATACTTTATTATTAAAATAATAAAGTAAAATTGAAAGAATAAATTCTTCAGTAATCTACAATGGCACTAGAGCCCAAATCGGGTCTTGGCTTTCTGAGCTTCAGATTCCTTAACATTTTCCATTAGTTATTATGTGAAGGGTTTTTAGACCTTTGCACAACCCTCTATCTTCGAACTTTTCATTTTCGTAAATTGAGGTGACCAAGATATACCCCAGCAGGCAGTGTGCTGGAATTATGCGTCGACCGGAATTTGAACTCACGACCTTCGCATAGTAGACCAACACGCTACCCACTAGGCTAAGCCCCAGCTTCATCAGGCAATTTCCTGTAATAATACAGGATACTGCCTGATAGATAGATATGCTCAGAGGCTTGGCGTTCCGTTTAATGATCTTTGCCCGAACTGCAGAGATGAGGAAGAGGAATAAACGATTTTTCGTCTATTATGCACGTGCCCTGTTCTCTCTAGGAAAATGAGACATTACATATGTGCACACTTTTTCGATAGCTTCGGTATTGTGGCAAATGAGAGGACCAGAAGCCCTTAACGCTTCATACAGAGTTCCGGATGGTTCACCAAGTAGGAGTCTTTTCAGAGATCCTGTGGCATCACAACGGCTTATGGTCTATGTACGCTCGGGCTTGTATCTGAGCTGCCACTTTTACCTACCTACCTACCTTTACCATATTTAAATTGTGAAAATTTAAGCAAAAATAATTTAATTGCAGTCATGATCTTGCTAGCCAAAGCAGCTTAATATACTGTGATGAATGATTGAAATTAGCTCATTTTTCAGATTCGTTTCTGTAATCAGCAATTTCATAAGCTTCGCCAATCTAAAGATACTTTAAAGACTTGCAGCTATTATTATGGTAAGTTTGGGTCACAATCTGGTTTTGGTTTTATTTCAATCCATTTACGCCTTCTACCCACTCCCATACAATCACGCATTTTCAAAAATAAATAATAATTAAAGTTTCTGGACAACAATAAGAGCTAGCAATTTGAAAATTTCAATTTATTATCTATCATAAATGTGATCTAATTATTTGAACTCCCTCACTCCTTCTACCGCCTCCCATATAAACAGCACTTTCTCATGAAATACTATAAACCAATTTGCACAGTACATGTAACATTCAACGGTCTCAGTTTTTGGAGTTAAGACTTAATCAGCATTATTATTCAGGTCGAAGAAAATTAACCGATTCGCTTTGCTACTTCTATATGAATTTTATAATTTTTCAAAAATTCGATTTAATTGAAAAGTATGATCTGAAAGTATGGAAAGTATGATCAGTTGCACGATTATTACAGTTTATTAAAAAAAAAATCCCTAAGAACCATCTTTCCTTCTACCAACTCCCATACAGACTGAATAATTTTACTAAATCCAATACACTAATTTGCTCAGTACAAATCAAATTTTTGAAGCTTGGATTTGGTACAAAATATTTTTATAGCTACTCTAGCATGATGTGAAACAAATTATTTCAATGATGTCACCGCTTCTACCACTTCCCATACACAATTTCTATGTTATCTATAGTATTTTTTGTGATTGGGCTTTACGCGCAATAAAATCTTTTTGAGCTTAATGTTATTTTATTTAGACTTTTTTTAGGAATTAACACAAGCTACGACTATTTACATTTCTTTAACGCTCTTCAAAAAGTACATACATGATCTCAAATCAACCCCCTGAGCACGGGCCTGTCCCACACAAATACGAGTATCATGGTTTCATTCCTTAATAATTTATGGCTCTAATTCCAATAAAATACAAAACATTGTGTTCAAAGAGACATTAGACTAAGTAGATTATACATCTCACATAATGTATTAATGGCTTGTTTATCTAATTTTACAATGGCACTACAGCCCAAATCGGGCCTTAGTCTCTCGATCTTCAGGCTCCTTAACATTTTCATTACTTATAGTGGAAGGCTTGTTAGCCCTTTCCTCGACCCTCTATTTACGATTATTTTGCTTTTCGTAGATTGAGGTAACCAAGCAGGCAGTGTGCTGATATTATAAGTCGACCGGGATTTGAACTCACGACCTGCGCTTTGTAGACCAACACGCTACCCACTAGGCTACACCCTAGGTGTATTATTAATTACATTCTCAAAAATTGCTTATTCTTACGCGCAAGAAGTCGCAGGCGGTTGCTAGTATCAAATATTCATCAAGAATTTGGTTTAGTACAAAAACTTTGTATTTATTATTTATAAAAAAAGATGATAAGCTTAACCGATTTATACATCTTACATACGCAAATAAAATTTGAGGCAATCTCTTACATGTATAAGCTGATCAGTGAATTTGTTCTTATTAATTTTATGAAATTCTCTCTTAAAATGATCAGTTTAATTTATTTATTGTCAATACGAGAAATTTTATTTACGTACATCATCCGAGAGCTACTTGAAATTGCCAGTCGGTGAGTAGGGTTTGTTATTTAAACTAGAAAGACAATTTGTTTTTACCGTCGCAGCTGTAATAATCGTAGATCTTGTTAAGTTTGTAATAATACTAATCGATAAAAGTTAGTTATCGCTTCGATAATACAAAAGATTTAATAGATTTTAAAAAGAAGTGTAGTGAAAAGGGGTAACCAGTTACAATAAATGTTGTTGAAGCAGACGATAAATGAGAGTCATCTTTAGATTTCTAGCAACGAAATTACAGTGAATTGTTTTTATTAAGCGAATCTAGCTGAATCAACTGATTACACATTCATAATATTATTATGATTGGGCCTAATCATGAGATACTCTAGATGAAATAGGAACGAGTTTCATGTACCGGAAAATATGTCATCTCAATTTTTTCCTAAAAGTGAATAGTGATGTTTGTATGGGAGGTGGTTTATTCAGACTTTTTTTGTGAATGACATCAAACGTGGTATGCGAAATGTTTCGTACTGAATTTAAAGTTGGTAGCTTTCATAATTTTCCAGGAAATTAGTCATAGTTTCCCTGAAATGTGACCATTTGTGTAGGAGGTGGCAGAGAATGTGGAGGATTTTAGATGAGTTTGAAACTGTATTACAGCATCCTTATCATCATACTTTGTTTCTATTTCAAAGGTGATAGCTTTCATATGTTCGAAGGAGAAATGGCCTTTTTTGAATTTCAAATATAGAAATTTGTATGGGAGGCATGTATTGTAATTATTAAGAGACAAAAAAAAAATTTAAGTTTATGCTCTTTCTAGTTTTATTGAAAATCGATATAATACTTTTAAAAAAATTATACATTTGTATGAGAGGGGGTGGACGGAGAATGTGAGTCAAAACAAAATTTTTCGACGTTAATGGTATTTGTCGTTGTGAAAATTCCGAAGAACGGCGACCTTCGAGATTGTGGAAATTGGCGTTGTATATGTCTACTTACTGCCGTATCGAAAATCTTAGCTAAGATAATTCTTAATATAATGAGTGATGTTGTAGAGAGCATTCTCGAAGTTTATCAGGCTGGATTCCGCAAAGGATCGTCTTGTACCGACCACACAAATACTCTACGGATAATATTGGAGCAGTCCGCCGAAATGGGTTCGCCACTACATCTCATGTTTGTGGACTTCGAGAAGGCTTTCGATAGCGTTAAGCGAGATTGCATATGGAATGCTAGCTATGGTTAAAGAATCCTACGAACACAGTGTCGCGTCTTACATAGAGGATAGCTGTCCGAGAGCTTTCCTGTGCGAACGGGTGTCAGACAAGGCGGCATATTATCACCAGCCCTGTTTCTGGTGGTAATAAATGACATCTTGAAAGCTGCACTGGAACGTGGGGAAGGTAAAGGTATTCAGTGGAGACTATTTAACATCTTAAGTCACTTTGATTATGCTGATGACTTGTGTTTCCGTGCACATAATCGTTCGGACTTAGAGTCAAAAGTTCGCTCGTTGCATGGTAAATGTAAAGAGGCGGGACTGAAAATAAATGCGTGTAAAACCAAGTACGAACACAAGCACACCGATTGTTCTAAGCGGACATGATATTGAAGAAGTGCAAGATTTTTATTATCTCGGACGCATTGTCAGCATGGACGGCGGAGACGAAAAGGTCATTGAGGCTCGTCTAAATAAAGCCTGCCCGGCCTTCCGTATCAATTCCCCTTCCTGGAGGTTAAGAGAGATTTTCCTTTGCACGTAGCTGCGAGTTTTTGACGCAAGCGTCAAATCCATGTTGCAATATGGTTGTATTACGTGGAAAGTGACCGTTCGACTCACCGGGAAACTGCAAACTTTCGTGAACCAATACCTCAGACGCATTTTAGGAATATTCTGGACAGAAGTGATGTCAAACGACCAAATTTGGAGTACAACTGGACCGACTAAAATAGGCATTGGGATTCAATGGTGGAAGTGGCAGTGGATCAGTCACACTTCTAGGAAATCAGAGTGATCGCTAGATAGGCTCTGGATTGTAATCCTCCAGGAAAACGTCGGGTTGGTGGGCCATGTAGCACATGAAAGCGAGCAGTTGAGCAGTATGCCAGAGGAATAAACAAGTCCTGGCAACAGCTAAAGGCCGATGTTCAGGATTGCGCCTTGTGTAAGAGAACTGTTTCTGTCTATGCCCCTATAGAGGGTCTTAACAGGAATTTAATTGAAATTCACGCTAAATATTTCAGAAAACTTGTCAATAGCAGCGAGGAAATAGCTAGTATACTTACTGAGAGAAACTTTTTTTAATTTTAGTTTACTTCGTGTGAAACTTGTGCCGTAGATTGTACTTGTCATTTTGACTTACCCTTTTCTTTCGCTCAGTGAAACGAATTTTTTGATTTAGTGGAGTTAAAAGTGAACGTGAGTGAAATAATTTTTAAAAAATACATTACATATATTCAATATAGTTTACACTATTAAAATATTCTATTCAAAATAAGAGGCTTTAGACGTGTTACTGAAATAATAGTCAGCAAACTTAACAATTGCTGCAATGAAAATTGTATCTGAATAATCACGTTTTTCACTTGTACTCTGCAATTGCAATCAATTTTGAAAAAATATTAATGTCACAGCATTCCTTGTACTCCATCGCATACAAATCTCACGAAATTTTACTATTTCAATAAAATAATTTTTCTCCGAAACTGCCAAAGCTACTTATTTGAAATATTCTGAGGATATCTTTGGTGAATTGGAAGAACGACGTAAGCGCAGCTCTAACATAATGGTTCATGGAATCGAAGAAAACAGCATAGATCCGAGTCGAGATAAGGATGAAGTGCTTAGACTAATACTAAATTTTAGCGAACAGCCAGTTTCTTTATCTGATTTTCATTCCTTCAGACTTGGTCAACCTAAAAACAATGTTAACAGTTATTCTTCGTGACTCTAATATTGCTTTGGAAATTTTAAGGAAGAAAAAAACTAAATCTGCGCAAGAAGTTCTAAAATCAAACTCGTTCAACATTGCTCCGGATTTAACACTATCCCAACGCACTTATATTTCTACACTACGTTCCACGCTCGAGGAAAGGAAAAAAACTGACACTAATTTGACTATTAAATACTTTAATGGAATTCCGAAAATTGTCCCTTTAAAAAAGTAATTTCCAAATCTTCTATCTTACGAAACAATTTAACTATATACTACCAAAATGTCAGAGGACTCCGAACCAAACTGGAATGCTTTCGCTTAAATTCACAACTAATTTCGCAGGATGTGTTAATATTAACTGAATCAGGACTAAATGATTCTTTCCTAAGTTCTGAACTTGGACTAAAGGACTATATAATCTATCGCTACGACCGCAACTTTAAATCGAGTTCTAAATTACGGTTCGGTGGAGTGATTATTGCTGTGAAGAATAAGCTCCGGTCTACTCGTGTTAAATTATTACATGACGACGTCGAACAAATCATTGTTAATATTAACTTGCAAAAAATTAAATTGATTATCGCTGGGCTCTACATTCCTCCAAAATCGTCGCCAGATATCTACTCCAAACATGTGGACTCTATTGTTGCAGCGTATCACTCTTTGCCGAATGCAGAGCTTGTCATCGTTGGCGACTTCAATCTTCCAAATACCTTTTGGGGTATGACTTCATGGGATTCTCCACCATCATGCGCATGTAGTAATTATATTATTGAAAAATTTTGTAATTTAAACCTAAGTCAGTTCAATGATTCGTATTCTTATAGCTCTTGCGGCAAAAATATGCTTGATCTAATTTTCTCTTCGTTAAAAAATGTTGATGTTTCACAAGACTCTAATCATTTAGTTCCATTGGACGTATACCATCCTGCACTCTCAATCAAAGTTATTTTTTCGCATTACTTTTTTGATGAACTTAAAGCAAACAGTGCAGTTTCTAGTTTTAATTTTAAAAAAGCTAACTACGATGACATAAACTCTTTATTAAAAGAAATCAATTGGCAGAATATCCTGGATGGTAAATGTCTTAATGATGCAACTGATATTTTTTATTCAACTATAAATGATGTTATACAAAAGCTTGTTCCTTTAAATAAAAATATAGATTGTAGTTTGCCTTCTTGGTATTCTAATGAACTTAGATCATGTATTAAACTAAAGAAAATCGCTCATAAGCGTTATAAGATTACTGGATTGTTCGATGATTTTAAGGATTTCTCCTATTTAAGAACGCGTTCCAAGATATTGCATGACATTGACCATAAAACTTACATATCTTCGGTTGAAGACTCAATTTGTGTAAATCCAAAATATTTTTGGAACTACATTAACTCTTTCAAAAAAGATCACATACTACCATCTATTATGCATCTTTACGAAAAGATTAGTAATGATCCATAGGATATTCCTAACTTGTTTGCATCTTACTTCTCGAAAACGTATGAGCCGCCCACTTTAAATACGGGGTTCAACAGATGTTTTCCTAATTCCAATATATTTCATTTTAACGACGCTTCTTTTAACATGCCACTTATCGTTGATAAGGTCTCATCTCTCAGTGATGTCGCAAGTGCTGGACCTGATGGAATCCCCCCATTATTTCTAAAACATTGCTGCCATAATATCTCTGCTCCACTTCTGACAATCTTTAAGTTGTCTATCAGTAGCGGAATTTTTCCGACTCTATGGAGAAGCAGTTTTATTAAGCCTATTTTTAAAAGTGGTGACAAAAGTGACATCAGTAATTATAGACTCATCTGCATATTATCAGAAATACCTAAACTTTTTGAAAGTATAGTAACTGATAAATTATCATTCTTCATGAGAAATTCAATCATACCAAATCAGCATGGATTTTGTGCTGGAAGATCGACCTCAACGAATTTACTTGTCTACCAAAACTATATTAATAATTCTTTGGAAAGTGGCTTTCGAGTAGACGCAATTTATACTGACTTACCTAAAGCTTTTGACAAACTCGATATTAAACTTCTTATTGATAAACTTAAAATGTTCGGTATTGTTGGCTCACTTCTAAATTGATTTTCTGATTATATTAGCAATAGACAATTAATTGTGAAAATTTCATCCCTTTGTTCCAACAGCTTTATAGCTACTTCTGGAGTGCCTCAAGGTTCCCATTTAGGACCTCTTCTTTTTCTTATATTTATTAATGACATAGGTGATATTTTCCATGACGTTGAATTTCTTCTCTTTGCTGATGATTGCAAAATTTTTAAAAGTATATCTTGTCCCAACGATGTTAAAGTTTTGCAAAACAGTTTTGACTCCTTCGAAGAATATTGCAAAAATAATAGTCTGCATATAAGTATTACTAAATGTAAACAAATCTCGTTTTCCCGTTCTAAAACTTTTACACCTTTCAATTAATCATTTAGCCACATTCCAATTTCCAAAACTGATAAAATCCGTGATCTTGGTGTGCTCTTAAATTCTAAGTTTACTTTTAATGATCATGTTGAAAACATTTTAAATATCTCGCGTCGTAGCCTTGGACTTCAATTTCACTAATATAAGTGCCATAAAATTACTTTATATTTCTTTAGTCAGAAGTACATTGGAATATGCATCAGTAATCTGGTCACCTTATTACAACGTTCATATTTTAGCGCTTGAAAGTATTCAGAAAAAATTCTTGCGATATGTCGCTTACAAACTTGTTATTCCACGGGAATTAATTGACTACAATATGGTCCTGTCATATATGAACTTATGTACCCTTGAAAAGAGAAGAACTTTTTTTGATACAGTAGCTCTGATTAAAGTATTAAATGGTCAACTTGACTGCCCTAGTATTCTACATGTTTTCTCAATTAAGGTACCATCACGTAGTACTAGATCTAAAGAAATTTTCCTTCTTAATTTTCATCGTACAAATTATGGTCTTTATTCCCCCATTGAGCGTCTTAAGCGTCTTGGTAACGAGCTCTATAACTTTACTGATATCTTTAATACTTCTCCATTTGTTATGAGAAATTTAATTTTAGGAGAAATCCCTATACCATCATTACAGTCGTTCAGGTAAATTTTATTTAATCATGTAAAGTAAATCATTTATTTAACTATTATTTACTGTTATTACTTTTATTTTTTATTCTCTACAATTTCATCTATATTTTTATTTAATACAATTTTTATTTTATTATTTTCTAACAGTTGTTATTATTTCATTATATTATTATTATTTTTTTTTTTTCTTTTTTGTAGTCTTCTCTTCTCTTCTCTTTTTTTTATATATATATATATAAAATGTCTTTATTAAGTTTGTTATTATCTTTTTTGTAAAGGATTATTTTCGTAAATTGAATAAATAAATAATAAAATAAAAAATATCGTAATATAAATCTGCAAAAAAATTTTTTTGATACGCATACTTTTTCCACCCCCGCTCATACAAATGCCCAATTTTGTTTAAGGATTAAATCGATTTTCACTGAAACTAAAAAAGGAATTTTACCTGAATTTTTTTTCTATTAATTACTATAAATGCTAAAATTGTCAGGCTCACCGCATTTCTTGTACCCTTTCCCATACAAATTTCGATGATAGATATTCAAGAAAACCATTTCCCTTATGTGAGCTGTTGGCTTTAAAATGGGATAAAAGCATTGCGAGCAAGCAGTTTCCAAATCATTCATAAATCTTCCACTCCTTCTACAACATCTCATACGAAAATCACATTTCCCCTTTTTTTCCCCATTTCCTCTATAGTATCGCATGATTGGGCATTACGCCCAATCACAACTCGGTTATATTTGTTACCTCGGAAGCATTGTCAGTCGAGCCGAAAACAGTATTGAGGCTCGTATAAATTAAGCTCATTAGGTCTTCGGTATCCTGGCGTAACCTTAGGACCTAGAGTGTAGCCTAGAGGGTAGCATGTTGGTCTACATTGCGAAGGTTGTGGATTCAAATCCCGGTAGACGCATAATTCCAGCACACTGCCTGCTTGGGTATAACTAGGTCATCTCAACCTACGAAAATTAAAAATTCGTAGATAAAGAGTTGTGCGAAGGTCTAACAACCTTTCCACAATAAATAATGAAAATATGTTAAGGAGCCTGGAGGTCAGGCCAAGTTCTGATTTAGGCTGTAGTGCCACTGTAGAAGTAACTTTTGGACTACAGTGAACATTTATGCAAAATTTCCTGTTCTTATTCTCTTACTGATAATAAAGGACTGTCTTTATAAAGTCATCATAAATATTGCCAATACTGTCAGTAGTGCAAATAAAGATTTAAAACGGACACAAATTTCAAGTTTTGACTTAAAAAGTCTAAAATATTCATTGACCGTGTTTACATCGGCATTAGTACTTATTACGAATTTCAGTGTAGTGTAGCACGGTGAATACTTGTTTGGCTACGAGTATCATTAATATATTCTGATTCTAAAGTGGAAATTTTGAAATGCGCTAAAACCGAAAACTAAGAATTCAAATATCTTAATCATGATTCCAGCTAGGAAGCTAAAAATCATCATACGTATAGAGGGGTTTGTGGGACAAACTTTAAAAATAACTTAATTTTTGTATCCATTTGGGTGTGTAGGCATTGAACGTTTCAAAATACACTACTAAATATTTGTAAAATTATTTAAATATTTATAAATAATAACATTTTAAAATCATACTTGCTATAAGTTTTAAATTCAAATTGAAATTGCACAAGCGAAACAAAAGTTTTATAAAAAACATAACAGGGCTACGATTGCGCGTAAAGCGCAATCTTACGATACTCTAGATGAAATAGAATTTTTTGTGATCCCAAGAAATTTTGTATGGGGAGTGTTAGAAGGGATGGTAGCATTGAACTAATTTTTTCGACATCATGCTGAAGTAGCTATGAAAATGTTTTATACAAAATGCTTACTCCAAAAACTGAATGGGAACTGAGGAAATTAGTGAGTTTGATTTAGTGAAAATGTGCAGTTTGTATGGGAGGTGGTAGAAAGAGTGGGGGGATTTTAATGATTTTTTTAGAAATAACTAGAAATATTATAAAATTGGCATCCCTTAAATTTCAGACTAGTGCCATTCATACTTTTCAAGAAAATCGATTTTTTGTGAAGTTGTGAAACTGTGTCATATTGTATGGGAGGGGGTAGAAGTAGTGAAGCAAATCAAATATTTTTTTCTCATCTTAGTAATAATATTAATTAAATATTTATTACAAAATATGAGCTCAACAAATGTTATATGTTCTGAGAAAATCGGCTTAGAGCATTTCAGGAAAAAGTGTAGTTTGTATGGGAGGGGGTGGAAGGAAAGGGAGGAAGCAAATAATTTTTGTACTGTAGATTTAAATCATTAAAAAAGTAATATATACCAAAATTGAGACCAATAGCTTTTATACTTTTTGAGTAAATCCATTTATTGTCAAATTGCGAAATTGTGTCATTTTGTATGGGAGGGGGTAGAAGGGGTTAAGCTAATCATCTCATTTTTTTTACCTTACTAACAATTTTAAATAAATATTTGGTGCACAATTTCAGCCCGGTGAATTTTATAAGCACTGAGGAAATTGGCTTAGAGTAATTCATGATAAGTACAGTTTGTATGGGAGGTGGTAGAAGGAGGGGGAGGACACGCACAATTTTTATATGATAGATTGATATTATCATAAAAGTAATATATTCTGAATTTGAGGCCAATAACTTTTATACTTTTTGAGCAAATCCGTTTATTGTGAAATTGCGTAATTGTGTCATTTTGTATGGGAGGGGGTAGAAGGGGTGGAGCGATTTGGCCCGTTCACGAACTTGACCTTACTTTTTTGTCAAAAACGACGTGTACAAAATTTGAACTTTCTAGCTCAACGCGTTCTCAAGCTAGAGAGCGCACGGACGGACGGACGGACGGACGGACATCCGGTTTTGAGATTTTTGAGTGATAATATTAACTTCTGTATCATTCATTTTTTTCTCCGAGCCTTATTTCTTGGCGTTACAAACCTTAGAGCAAACTTATAATACTCTCAGATTCCATCTAGAGTATAAATATTCAAACTGGCTTGCTATAATTGAATTACATTTAGTACCAAAATTATTGCAAAGTATTTGTGTACTAAATTTACATTTAGTACCAAAATTATTGCAAAGTATTTGTGTACTAAATGTAATTCAACGCGTCGCCACAGGATGCAAAAAGGGGGACTAAGAACCAATTGTCGATCGAATTTTTTTTCAAATGATTATATCTTCGAAATTACTTACCATAAGCAATTTATATTTTGGGACTATTAAGGTGGCATATAGATCCACTAAAATCAGCTTAGAGAGAGGCTAATTATTGTAAGGGAGAGGATCAGAGGATGCAAGGAAAAACACTTAAAAATGAATATCTCGGCTATTTACTAAGTTATGTAATTGAAACTTGAAACGTATATTAAACTATACTAGAAAAATACGAGAAAAATATAACGTTTGAACATAATAGTAATGGGGGAAAATTTCGAGCATTTCAATAATTAAATTTGAAACTGTTATATTTCAAAACTGTGGGCAGATATCAAATTAAAATTTTGTCAAATTGTAGAGCTACATAGTCTTTAATTTTAGTAATTTTTTTACGTCGGGTGGTGTAAGAGTAGGAAGGTGGTAAACAAAAATGTCGAAAATTTGAGAAATTTTTTAGGGCTCTGGTGAAAGATACAAACTTTAAATTTTCCATGTCAATCAAATTCCTGTTAAGACCCCCTATAGGGGCATAGGACAGAAACAACTCTCTTCCACAAGGCGCGATCCTGAGCATCGGCTTTAAGCTGTTGCCAGGACTTGTTTATTCCTCTGGCCTCCTGCTCAACTGCTCGCTTCCATGTGTTACATGGTCGACCAACCCGACGTCTTCCTTGAGGGTTATAATCCAGAGCCTGTTTTGCGATGTTTTGCTCTGGTTTCCTCAAAGTATGACCGATCCACTGCCACTTTCGCCGTTGAATCTCAATACCTATTTTAGTCTGGCGAGTTGTACTCCAAAGTTCGTCGTTGGAGATTACTTCTGGCCGGAATATTCCTAAAATGCGCCGGAGGCATTGGTTTACGAAAGTCTGTAGTTTCTTGGTAAGTCGAACGGCCACTTTCCACGTAGTACAACCATATAACAACACGGATTTGACGCATGCGTCAAAAACTCGCAGCTTCGTGCGAAGGGAGATCTCTCTTAACCTCCAGAAAGGGGAAAGGATACCGAAGGCCTGACGAGCTTTATTTAGCCGAGCCTCAACATCCTTTTCGGCTCCGCCGTCCATGCTGACAATGCTTCCGAGATAGCAAAAATCTTGCACCTCTTCCACATCCTGTCCATTAAGAACAATCGGTGTGCTTGCGTTCGAACCCATGTGCATGTACTTGGTTTTACGCACATTTATTTTCAGTCCCGCCTCTTTGCATTTAGAATGCAACGAGCGAAAATTTGACTCTAAGTCCGAACGGGTATGTGCAAGCAAACACACGTCATCAGCATAATCAAGGTGACTTAAGATGTTAAATAGTCTCCATTGAAGACCTTTACCTTCCCTACCTTCCAGTGCAGCTTTCAAGATGTCATTTATTACCACCAGAAACAGGGCTGGTGATAATATGCAGCCTTGTCTGACACCCGTTCGCACAGGAAAGCTCTCGGACAGCTCTCCTCTATGCAAGACGGTGTCGACCTTGCATCTTCGTAGGATTCTTTAATCATAGCTATGACCTTATCTGGAATACCTCTCCTACGCAAAGCATTCCATATGTAATCTCGCTTAACGCTGTCGAAAGCCTTCTCGAAGTCCACAAACATGAGATGTAGTGGCGAACCCATTTCGGCTGACTGCTCTAATATTATCCGTAGGGTATTTGTGTGGTCGGTACAAGACGACCCTTTACGGAATCCAGCCTGATAAACTTCGAGAGTGTTCTCGACGACATCACTAATCCTATTGAGAATTACCTTAGCCATAATTTTTGATACGGCAGTAAGTAGACATATACCACGCCAATTGCCACAATCCCGAAGGTCGCCCTTCTTCGGAATTTTCACAATGACGCCCTCCTTCCATTCAGTCGGATATCTTCCATCATTCCACACCTTAGTGAAGAGTGGGAGGAGTATATCGGCTGTTATTTCCGGGTCCGCTTTGAGGAGTTCGGTTGGTAGTCCGTCTATACCTGGAGCTTTCCTTCCCGCCATTGACCGAATGGCGGAAACTATCTCTTCCTTATCTGGGGGATCGTCCCTAATAGAGGATTGTTGCGGTTGGATGTTTGGAAGTTGTTCTGTTTCCGGGATATCTTCATCTGACAAGATGTTTAAAATATCAGAGAAGTATTCCTTCCATCGTCGCAACTGGTGTTCACTCATATTAAGGAGAGTTCCGTTGACATCTCTCACCAGGTGGTTGGCGGTGAAATTCCTGTTCGTCAACTGTTTCATGATTTTAAATAGTGAACCCATATCCCCAAGGTAAGCCGCAGATTCTGCCTTGTTTGCCAGATCTTCAATGGCCTTTCTCTTGTCGCGTCTAACAGCCTTTTTAAGCTGTATATGAGCATCGCGGTAGTTCTGCCTCAAGTCGGGCGTTCGTTGGTTGACATCGGGTTGAGAGATGATTGCCAATTTGGCTTTTTTCCGATTGCCAACCTTATCCCATGTGTCTTGCGACATTCAGGGTTTCTCACCGCTTTGCGCATATCCCACAGATTCTTCAGCACTTGTTAGAAAAGTGTTTCTGGTTGCCTCCCAATTGGCATCCAGTGTGCGCATTTCATGTTCACCCAAGGTGGATGACTTTTCGCGTAAAATGGTGGTGTATTCGCGTTTTTTGTTGGGATCTCTGAGTTTATCCACATTAAGCTTGCGCTTCATTTGAAGAATTTGTGGTCGTCGGATAGCTGCTGTACACAATCTCAAGCAGGCAACCATCAAGTGGTGATCGCTCCCCACGTCAGCTCCACGTTTCGCTCGCACATCGAGGAGACATCTTCTCCATCGGCGACTTATAGCCAAATGGTCGATCTGGTTCTGAGTAACACCATCAGGGGAAACCCAAGATGTTTTATGATGACCCTTGTGTGGAAAAAGCGTCCCTCCGATGACCATTTGCCGAGTACTACAGAACTCCACAAATAATTCGCCGTTTTCGGGTCTCTTAATCCAAGGTCGTGAAGGGTCGACCCAAGGGTCGCCATGCCTCCCCATGACGTGTTCTAGTCCAGTGTTGTCTGATCCAACCTGGGCGTTCATATCTCCCGAGATGATAATAATATCACCTCTTGGAACACGTTCGAAGGTGGCACTCAGTTGGCTATAAAACTCCTCTTTGTCACCAGATGTTGCGGTATTAGTTGGTGCGTAGCACTGCAGAATTGTGACGTTTCTGACACTGGTCCTGAGCCTGACGACGATAATCCTATCCGAGATTGATTCCCAGCTAATGAGACTGTTTCTCGCTCTCGGCGTAAGGACGAACGCCACGCCATTTCTGGCTTCACTTTCAGGGCCAATGTACAGAATAGTGTTTCCGTTAGGGGTTCGTTCTTCTCCTGATCCTGTCCACCTGACCTCGCTCAAGCCCAAGATTTGGATGTTATAGTGCTTCATTTCACGGTCGATCACTGATTGGCGGTGCAAGGACCGAGTAACCCCAGCTCTTCCCCCGTCATTCAATGTTCGAACGTTCCAGAAGCCAATCATAGTCCGTTTTCGAATGCCAAAAGTCGTTACCGTAGAATCAGTCCGTATCCGAGGCGATGTATCCGTTTCTCGTATCATTTAGGTCTTAAGATCACGGGTAATAAGCCCATGATCCAGTGAGTGTCCATTTGCCATTTTTAGGGCAAGCAGGACTGGCTGTGGGTGAATTCTACAGCCCCCATCCCAGAGGGGGATAGTTAGCTCAGGTCCGTGGAGTCGCTAACTCCAAAGATAGTTGCAGGATTTGGTAAAACCTCATACTACAACTACCCCCTTGCGGGGTATCCATGTGGATACGTCTATTTATTGTATATACAAAAAAAAAATGTAATAAAAATTCCACAATTGTCATGCATCGACCCTCCTGGTCTAAGGTGCACAAGGTGTTTCATGTGCAATGAAAAAAATACATAAGTTGAAAATGTTTTAATGAAATTTTAAATTAGAAGCTTTAAAATTTGGAAAATGCATTTCAAAATAATCTTTAAAAGAGTTAAATATTAACTGGTCGAAAACCTTTAAAACTTCTACCTCCTTCCATGCAAAATTATTTTTTTGACTATTTTTAAGAAATGAATTATCATCTAACTATTAAAAGATATCTATTTGAAATTTTCCACAAAAACTTCTAAAAATAATTGAAACGAAACTGCGTCCAATGTTTTGAGATCGCACTTGTCCTTCTATCCCTCCCAAACAAAAGTATGATTTCGACCAATTTCAATAAATCAAATACTAACCAACAAATTAAAAACTACGCACTTGAAATTTTTTACGAGCACCTTAGACGAGAAATGAAATAAAACTGAATTCCTAATTATACATTTCCCTTAACTCCTCTCCCCTCCCATACAAATGATTGGTTTCGTAAATATAAAATATTCCAAATCTTATGAAAATGTTGTGCAAATTCGTCTATGAAACTGACATTCTATGTAGAGAATATTGGACGTAATTGAAGTAATCAATTAAGAAATTATTGACATCCACCCACCCTTAATATCACCCCTCCCCTCCCGTCATAAAAATCCAAACTTGCATAAACGATTGAAATATTGATTACATGTACTGGAGCTATTGATCGTATTCGCAATTAAGTGTTAAATTGATAGCAACAAACAGGGTTCCACTTGTTAAAGAGGGTTCCATTTATTCTTCCTTAACCACTCTAACTTGCATATTGACTTTCCATGCATCTTCAACTTGTCCCCTACTTGTTGGCAGTTTATTTTGTCAAAAACAACGTGTGTAAAATAAATTTGAACGTTCTAGCTAGAGAGTGAACAGACGGAATTTGGGGGTTTTGAAATTTTTGAGTGATAATATTAACTTGTGCAGCATTAATTTTTTTCTCCGAGCCTTATTTCTTAACGATATAAACTTTAGAGCAAACTTATAATACTCTCAGATTCCATCTAGAGTATAAATACATCGTAGTTCTTCTAAACCGATAACCTTCAACAGCACAATTATTATAAATATTATCTTAATACTAAGAATAGTTGAATTCAAATTATCCTGTCTGAGTTCTATTTGCTTCCCTAGTGAAAAGGTCGGAATTCAACACTGACAGTGCTTTCAAATCTATTCATATAAATATAATTGTAGTGTCTGTCTGTTATTTGCTTAGAAATAGCTATAAGTTACTTTTTTGCTTTATTTTAGCAGTAACTAAGCAGAAACACGCATTTTTAAAATTCTTCTCTGTCTATCCGTCTATCTGTCTGTCCGGCTTTCACGCAAAAACGGCTGAACCGATTATATCGAAATTTTCACAGTTTATTAGATATGCTTCGGGATGTAATCTGCTTTTGGTTTTATGTCACTACCCTCACGCCTTCTACCCCCTCCATTTTCAAAAATATGTAATAATCGATTTTTTCTCGAAACTATAAGAGCTATTAAATTGAAACTTAAAATATATTATTTCCATTACAAATTCAATCTTTTGGTAGACAAGGTTTTTAAATTTCTTCACTCCTTCCACCATCTCCCATAGAAACTGCATTTTTTCATGAAATACTATACACTAATTTTCTCAGTACGTGTAACTTTCATCGAGCTAAAATATTGTACTAAAACTTTAATTAGCATTATTATTAATATCGGGAAAAAATTAACCGATTAGCTTCACTCCTTCTACCCCCTCCCGTACAATGTGACACAATTCCACAACTTTTCAAAAATTCGATTTTCTTGGAAAATTTAAATGTTACTGATCTGAAATTTTAAATATATCAAGTGCATGATGATTGTAGTAGTTTTTTAAAAAAATACTTATAGTGATTTCTATTCGCCAAAAAAATGTAACCCGTTTTTGCCCTTTAAAATGCAAAATTATTGCAGTTTTGCACTCATTTTTCTCAGTTCCGTCGGTCAGGTCAATTTACAATAGAACAAGTTAAGTGCAAGTTTTTTGCATTTTTTTTATCATGTTGTCTGTATACCGAACAGCTGATTGCCTTTCGAAACTGTCAAAACAAAGCGTTTTAATTTGTCTTGTTATCTCTAAATGGTCCTGTGAAGATTTTAGGAAAATTAAGAAAAGTTACGTATGCACTCATATTGCATACTTCATGTAAAGTTTTAAGTCCTTTTAAGTAAGATCTATCCGTTAGAATCTGTTACCAATGTTGTCAGATGATTTATTTTTTTCATGTTGTTGTACATTACAGGTCAATTGAGTTGCACCGCCGAAAAATTCGGGGCAAGAAATGTGCATTTTCAGGTCAAGTTTTACCTAGTGCACAAACCATTTTTCTAGCAGGGCAGAATTTTTTTTTACAATAGAACATAGGAACTGCTAGAAAAAATGTTAAGGGCAAAAACGGGTCACATTTTTTTGGCGAATAGAAATCACTATAAGAACTCCTCACAAACTGCACTTTTTCATTAAATACTATACACCAATTTTCTCAGTACGTGTAGCATTCATCGAGCTAAAATGTTGTAATAAATCGTTAATTACCATTATTATTATTATTGGAAAAAAATTAACCGATTAGCTTCACTCCTTCTACCCACTCCCATACAATGTGACACAATTCCACAACTTTTCAAAAATTCGATTTTCTTCAAAAGTGTGAACGTTATTGATCTAATATTTAAAATATATCAATTTAATTATGATTATAGTGGTTTGTCGAAAAATTACCAAAAACCCCCACTCCTTCTACCACCTCCCATACAAATTGCACAATTTCATTAAATCCAATGCACTAAGTTTCTCAGTACCTATTCAATTTTTCAAAGCTTAAATTTGATACAAAACATTTTTATAGCTACTCTTGCATGATTTAAAATAAATTAGTTCAGTACTGTCACCCTTTCTTTCAAAAAAAATTTCGATTTCATCTATAGTATCGTATGATTGAGTTTTACGCACAATCGTAGTCCTGTTATGGTTTTAAGCTTAAAGTTATTTTATTTGGTATTTTTTTTTGAATTAACACAAGCTACAACTATTCACATATCCTTAACGCTCTTCCACACTTATATGATCTCAAATCACGGGATTGATTTGATCACGAGCCTGTCCCATACGAATGCGAGTATCGTGGTTTCATTTTAAATAATTTATGGTTCTGATTCCAGCAAATTACAAACCATTGTGTTTAAAGAGTTATTAAACTTAACAGATAATATATCTCACATAATTTACATATTACTAACGGACAAAGTCGCGGGCGATCGCTAGTGTATCAATAAAAAATAAGCTATGATTTAAATATTCAAAGCATTTTTAGTCTTTTTGTGATTGCTTAAAATGTTTGCCATCATGAAATCAGTCACATTGGTGATTCTTGTATTTATTGTTTTGGAAAATTTTGGCGGTAGTGCATATGTACATTTACATGGTAAGTAATTCTATGTTTTTTTATTTATCTTCCAAATTTATTATAATCGCATACAATCTATCCACATTGATATGAATAAAATTCTAAATTGAGTATTCTTCTTGTTCTAGAAGGAAGTGCGTGTCAATTGAAAGATGGTCGTTCAGGAATTTGCAAGAAAGAAATCGAATGTGAATCGTTACATTCTGCACTACTAGCACGAAGCTTCCCACTAGAAGATTTAGTAATATGTTGCTTCAAGGGACTAGCCGAAGTAATATGCTGTCCACGCACAAATCCTATTACTCCATTTCTTGGGAGAACGCGTGACTCGACTGCAACTGTATTGTGAGTATCTATTGAAATTAATGATTTATGATTTTAATATAATAGAATACAGAGTATCCTTGTGTCGTCAGTCCTAATGTTTATAATTGTATTCTTGTTTCTGATAAATTAAGGAATTTGAATCCGACTGCAAAACCGAAACTATCAACTAGCCGAAGTGGTAGTCGAAAGGCCGATAAAGGTATGTGAGATAATTTAATTTAAAACCAAAAACAAATATGGGTAATTATCACAGCCTGCACATTCTACTGTCAGAACATAACAAACTTGGATTTTCATATTATTGGTGGAGTACCAGCCGAACCGGATGAGTTTCCTCATATGGTCGGTATCACTAATCTTATTCGAAAGTACAAATAGCAATTTTGTTCTATAATATTATCACACTTCAGGCTGTTCTGGGACGTCAAGAAGGAATTTCGATATCATGGTATTGTGGCGGAACCTTAATTTCAGAGAGATATGTCCTAACAGCTGCTCATTGCGCAAGGAATCCAGGACCTAGCGTCATCCGACTTGGAACAATAACTCCCAACAAATGGACGGAGGACACAATTGATGCAGAACCCGAGGTTTAGTTCTTTAAGATTTGAAACTGATAAAGTCTTTAATGATCTCATCTTAAATAGCGCATAACTATGCATCCGCAGTACGATTCAAGGCAAAAATACAACGATATAGCATTGATTCGTCTCAATATCACGGTTGATATGAACGTCTTCGTTCGGCCGGCCTGCTTGAGTACAGACGAATTAAATTCAAAACCAAACACGACAGTGATAGCGACAGGATGGGGAGAATCTTCGCTGACAAGTACGAATCTGACGTACATATGCTAAATTATTAGTTTCATGTTTTTCTAAATTCTAGGTCACACTAGATCAACGGTCCTTCTAAAAGTCAATTTGACTATAGTCGGATTGGATGACTGTAACCAATCGTATGTGGATAATGGACTAGATCGACGTTTATCGAGAGGAGTAGTTGCAAGTCAGCTGTGTGCTCGCGATTTGAAAGAAAAGGGTGATTCGTGTGAAGGTGATTCAGGTGGACCATTGCAAATCGTTGGCAGTAATGGGGTATCAACAGTCGTTGGCATTATTTCATTCGGCGGCATAGTTTGTGTTTCTCAATTGCCTGGAGTTTATGTAAACGTTGCTTCTTATTTGGATTGGGTTGAATCTGTTGTCTGGCCGTAGTCCTTCATTCATAAATCATAAACGAAGGAATAACTAATTTAACACAAATTTTTGTAAAGACCACCTTATAAAATTTACCACAATTTTGAAAAATGAATTGCAAATTGATTTGCTACGTAATAATTTTGAAACTTGTCTTTTAATCAAGTTGTTAAGCTGAAATTGTTATTAAGTTTAATATTAATTTAATCGTTTGACATTGTAACGACATATTGAAAAATAACAAAATAAACTGTAAGACAAAGTTGCTTTTGTAAAAACGAAACCGATCTTTTTCTTCCCATTTTTCGCCACTTTTTTTCGAACTATAAAGTATTGTGAAATTGTAATTGCCTTGACGGAAAACGCACATTATTGTTTCACGTAACATGTCTAAATTACCACAGAAATGCAAAAAGCACAAAATAGTACTAAGAGCTAGGGTGTAGCCTAGTTGGTAGCGTGTTTGTCTACAATACCTTGGTGACCGTACCATAATTGATCCTGTTGAGAAAGTTAACATATTGGCAGCAAGTTTCGCGAGAATCTCTACACTACCATTTTCAAACCAAACCCCTCCTATTGTAACACCATCTGGTTTTTTGCTGCCTCCGCTACATTTTTGCACTCGTTTCATATCCAGGATTCTACTAAAACTCAATATTCACAAGTCAGCTGGCCCCAAGGGCATTCCCCCCATTACCCTTAAAATGCGCTCCTTTTCTCTGGCTAAACCCCTTCGCAATCTTTTTCATCTATCTGTTCTGGGTGGTTTCCACAATTGTGGAAAGTCGTGAATGTTCAGCCAAATCCGAAGAAAGGAAGCAAAGCAAACCACGCCAACTACCGATCAATAGCCATTACTTCAGTGCTCTCGAAAGAGACGGGAACGGCTGTCAATCGCAAAATCACTAAATATCTTGATAAACAGTTTATCCACGATTGCCAATACAGTTTCCGTTCTGGAAGATCGACGGAAGATCTCTTGATCTATTTGACGGAACGCTGGAACTCTTGCTTGTCCAAGCATACTACACGAGTAGTATTAGATGGCGTAACTTTTTCCCCCTTCCCAATCAATTCCGGTATTCCTCAGGGTTCTGTCTTATCGCCGCCTCTGTTCTTAATGATCTCTTGTCTTCTACTCTCTATCCAATTCATAGTTTTGCGGATGATAGTATTTTAGACAGCACTTATGAATTTGACTCTGCTGCGGAATCAACAAAAATGCTATTGCTTCCAATCGCAGAGAGTTATTCCGTTCGCTGAACTCAGATCTCTATTTAATCCTGGAATGGGGCAGGAAAAATAGAGTAGAGTTCAATGCCACTAAGATACAGGCCTCTCATCTTTCCCTAAAGGTGATGTTCCAGCGTTGTCTTCTAATGTAGCCTTTAATGGCGTACAACTTAGCTCTTCCGGAGATTTTTTTCTTTTAGGCGTCAATAACTATATCGACTGTAGTCAACACATCTTTGAAGTTGCCCTTGACGCCTCCAAACGCCTAGATATTCTTCGTAAATGCAAAAAGTACTTCACGCCTCACGACTTAGCTACTATCTACAAGGCCTACATTCGACCTCCCTTGGGGTGGGGGCTGGGGTACCCAAGACTCAACTGGCACTGCTCCATCGAATCCAAAAACATGCGTTCCGACTTATTGGAGATGAAACCATTATATTGACTTCCTTGAGCATGGCAGAAATGTCCGATTACTCAACATTTACTATAGCTACTTCCATAGTAAATGCTATTCGGAACTATGCTCACTTATTCCTCCACTTTATACTTTTCCACGACATACTCGTCAAGCGGAGCCTGCACACGAATATACTGTCAAACATTTATCATCCCGTAAAGTGAAATTTAGGCGGTAGTTCATTTCCTGAATATCAAGACTCTGGAACGCATTGCTGGCTAACGTTTTCCCAAACAGATATAGCCTGCAGTCCCTCAGGAATAATGTTTATCGTCATTACCGTCTCTCTCCATCCCAAATTCCATAATACACCAAAATTTAATCCAATTCCTTTACCGACTTAACTGTGCAATGCATTAAAGGGTGACACAATACTTGCGTGGATATATCGAGGTCACCTCAATCTGTGAAAATGAAAATTCGTAGATAGAGAATTGTGCGAAGGCCTATAATTTGTTCATAAATGGCTATAAGATAGTTTTTTGTTTTATTTGGACAATAGCTAAGCATAAAAAGACGTTTTTCAAATTGTCGCCTTTCTGTCTGTTTGTCCGAATTTAACTCAAATAAACTGCCAACAAGTCGGACGAAACTTTATTATTCTTGGGACAAGTTGCGGATGCGTGGAAAGTCAACATGCGGATTAGAGTGGTTAGGGCAGACTAAATGAAAGGAGGTTCTTGGACAGGGTCGTTGTCAATTTAACACTTAATTGATGATATGATCAATAGCTCCAGTACATGTAATCAATATTTCATTCGTTTATTTATGAAAGCTTGAGTTTTTATGAGGGGAGGGGCGAGAGGAGATAGAAAGGGTGGGTGGATGTTAATAGTTTTTTAATTGATTGGTTGAATCACATCCAATATTCTCTGTATAGAATGTTAGTTTCATAGAAGAACTTGCAGAGAATTTTCATAAAATTCGGTGTATTTTACATTCACGAAACCAAAAATTTGTATGGGAGGGGGTAGGGGAGGTAAGGGAATCGTAAAATTTGTGATACAGTTTTATTTCTCTTCTGAGGTGATTTCAAGTTCGTAGATTTTAATTAGTTTTTAATTAGTTGATTTATTGATATTGGTCGCAATCATACTTTTATGTGAGAAGGGCAGGCGCGATCTCAAATCTTTTGACGCAATTTCATTTCAACTATTTTTATAAGGTGCAAAATTTCAAGTTGATAGCTTTTAATAGTTAGGTGATAATTGATTTCCTATAAATGGTCGAAAAAATAATTTTATACGGGAGGGGGTGGAAGTTTTGAAGGTATTCGACCAGTTAATATTTCAATCTTTTAGAGATTTTTTTTTAAATTCAATTCGCAAATTTTTAAGTTTCGTCCGCTATACACCGTCTGCCGGTCGCCGTACATATGAACTCTCCGAGACCGTTAAATGCAGAATCTTCGTTTTTGATTGAATTGTTAACTTGGTAAGTGAGCTCCATTATCTAAATTTCGGAGAGTGTCAGGTGGAAGGGGGATGCGGGGGGAGGATAAAAGTCCAAAAGTGCACTTGCTAATATCTACAGGAAGCTGAAAATCAGCAGAATTATAGAGAAAATTGTGGGACAAGCTATAAAAATAATTAAATTTTTTATCCATTGGCGTCCGAAAAGGGGAGGGGGGCTAAACAAAATTGTCTTCCGAACTTTGTTTCAAATGATTATATCTTCGAAATTACTTACTATAAAAAATTTATATTTTGGGACCATTAAGGCGGCATATAGATCCATCAAAATCAGTTTAGAAAAAGGCTATTTATTGTAAGGGGGAGGGTCAGAGGAGGGGGTGCAAAGAAAAACACTTAAAAGTTAAGTCGGCTATCTCTAAAGCTACATAATTGAGACTTGGACCATTTGACCAACACTTAAAATGGGATATTCATACTGCAAATACCGTAAATCGACTAAAGCGATTAATTCCGATCTGTTTTACTGTAAGAACATTTTTAACAAAAACTGCAGTCAGAACATTCTATTTTCCGCTAATACACTCTGTATTACAGTATGGTATTATAGCTTGGGGGAGCGCTGCTGTATCAAACATGAGACCATTGGAAATTATGCAAAAAACATTATTAAAAATATTACTGAAGAAGGCGCGTAGACATAGCACAGTTCTTTTATTCTTCATAATAAATGTACTCAGTGTTGATAAGATTTTCGATATCATTGCTACTATTCAAACATATAAGGATTTTAAACTAGGACAAATCACGATAAATACTAATGCCATACGTAATGGCACTATCAAAGAATTAACACTACCACGAAAGAAAACTACCATAGGACAAAGCCATTATTCTTATAGGGGAATTAAACTATTGAATAGTTTGCCAAATTTCATTAGAACCTCGGATAGTCTTATGAATTTTAAATTATATATAAAGCGCTACTATTATACAGAAATTATAAATTAGAATAACAGAAGCACAGAATTTTGAACACATCTTTAATTGAACACATATGAATATGAATTTTTGTTTCATTGTTTATAGTTTTTTTAGTTTTTTAAGTAACATATTACATGTAAACAACTGAAAATTGAAAATTCTTAGAGTAAAAATATTTAAAAAAAGAAATCAGCAAAAAACTCCTCACTCCTAATATAAGGTATTCTACCTTATAAGGAGGAGTAGTGTATAAGATTGTTTATATTTAAGAACTGTTATATTGTATTGTATTGCATTAACTAATAAAAAAAAAGAAAAAAAAATATTAAACTATATAAGGGAATTGTGAGAAAATATAAAATTTGGACATAATAGTAGTGGGGGAAAATGGGGAGCATTTAAAAAATGGTGCACATTCCAAAATTTCAAACTGTTATATTTCAAAACAGATGTCAAATTCAAATTTTGTCAGATTGTAGAACATAGTCTTTAATTTTGGTAAAAATTTAAGTTGCGGGGTGTAAGGAGAGGGTGGTTAGAAAAAATTTCGAAAGTTTTGGGTGATTTAGGGCTCTGGTGAAAGATAATTCAAATTTTGCATGTAAATACATAAAAAAAATTATAAGAACAATAATATATAAATAAAATAATAACTTGTTCCACAATTGTTATAAACCGATCTCCTCGGTCTAACGTGCACAAGGTGTTTCTTGTGCAATTTAAAAAACACATAAACTGAAAATTTTTGAATGAAATTTTAAGGTAGAAACTTGAAAATTTGCAAAATGCATTTAAACAAATTTTTTAAAACAATGAAATATTAACTGGTCGAATATCTTTAAAAGTTCTACTCCTTCCTATACAAAAGTATTTTTTTCGACCATTTTTAAGAAATTAATTATCACCTAACTGTTCAAAGCTATCACTTTCAAATTTTGCTTAAGAACTTTTAAAAATAGTTGAAACAAAATTGCGTCAAAAGTCTTGAGATCGTGCTTGCCCTTCTACCGTCTCCTATACCAAAGTATGATTTAATAAACAACAAATTAAATTTTATTTTAAATTTTGTACGAGCACCTCACAAGAGAAACGAAATAAAATTGCGTCACAAATTTTACGATTCCCTTACCTCCTCTACCCCATCCCATACGAATGGTTGGATTTGTGAATGTAAAATACACCGAATTTTATGAAAATTCTTTGCAATTTCGTCTATGAAACTGATATTCTATACAGAGAATGTAGGACGTGATCCAAGCAATCAATTAAAAAACTATTAACATCCATCCACTCTTTCCATCATCCCTCACTCCTCCCCTCATAAAAACTCAAACTTACCTAAATGAACGAATGAAACATTGATTACATGTACTGAAGCTATTGATCGTATCCTCAATTAAATGTTAAATTGACAACAGCCCTATCCAAGAACCCTCTTTTACTTAGTCTGCCCTAACCACTCTAATCTGCATATTAACTTGCCACGCATCCGCAACTTGTCCCAAGACTAATAAAGTTTCGCCCAATTTGTTGGCAGTTTATTTTCAATTTGATTGAAGGTGTGCCCATCTGATGATGCCCACGTCATTTTGTGAATATTTTTATTCGGGAAGCAGGTGGAGCTTATGACTAAGTTCTTACTGCTGGCGAAGTCTTTGGCCATTGTCGTTCATTTCATTATGGAGGCTATGCCCTCCTGATACGCCCCTATGAAACAGTTCATTGCCAATTTTACCGTTGAAGTCTCCTATTAGAATTTTGATGTTATTGGAGGATAGCACGTCAAATGTGCTGTCAAGACGGGCATAGAATTCGTCTTTAATGACATAATTTTTCTCCTCTGTGGGGGCATGGCAGTTGATGAACCAAACGCTGAAGAACTTCAACTTGAAGCGGATTAAGCAAATTCGTTAATACAAATTTCGTTATGAGTTGTTTAAACGCATTATCTACCACAAAGGTGACACCGAATTTTCTGCTTCCTTGCTTTTTCCCGCTGGTAAAAATAGTGTGAGATCTGCAATCGTTAACTTCGCTTCCGAGCCATTTCTTTTCTTGTAGAGCGAGGATGCTGATGTTGTTACGAGATATCTCCTGAAAAAATTCCCAAAGTGCACCCGTTTGATGTAGTGGACGCACATTCCAAGATCCAAAAGAATAGTCAATTTTCCGTTGCCGTAGTCGTTGCCGTTTGATCGTCCAATCCGAGGCTGTAATCCGGGTTTCTGGACACGCGAGCTTTTTACGGAAAGACGTTGTCAGCGTTTCGCCCAACCCTCAACCTGGAGTGCCAGTCTGGATGGCAGTTTCGATTAGAGGTGCGGAACACTCGCCTTCACCTTTCTCCGTCTGCTGTTTTAACCAAAACACCCGATGGCCATCGCGGGGAGGTGGAGATAGGATTCAGTAGCAGAGCTGTTGATGTTATGAACAGCGACCTTTTCACAGAATTTATGCCACGTCATGTACCAAATAACGATTACGCTCTGTGACCCTTACTACCATTCAGCCACCTAGCCTTTTCTTAGGGACATGTATGATTTTAAATTTTTCCGATTCATCCGGAAAATCAAAGGTCGTAAGAATTGTGCTACAAATGTAAGTTAAACAAAAAGAATTGCGAATGCCGAAATCGTTGGCAATATCCCTTTTATAGATCATATGTATATCATGCAGCCATTGGTACGAAGCTTGTACACCTTGACTTGAGTCATGAAAAGGATAGGGATTTTAAAAAGAAGATGGATTTCATAAAGAAGAAGGTTCTTGGGAAGAGAGAATTGCAAAACGAATGAATTCGCAAACATTGTTTGTACGCCCTTACTTTATCCGTAAGCTATGACGCCCGCGGTTGCATAAAGTAACACATTTCCAAAGGATAGAATTACGCTGATACTGATTAAGTGTTATAAAGACTGAAATAATTTTTTTTTTATTTAGTATTTCGCATAATTGGGCTTTAGCTAGGGTATAGTCTAGTAGGTAGCGTGCTGGTCGACAATGCGAAGGTCGTGAGTTCAAATTCCGGTTGACACATAATTCCAGTACACTGCCTGCTTGGGTGTACTTTGGTCATCTCAATCTACGGAAATGAAAAATTCGAAGATATAGGGTTATGCGAAAGTCTAACAACCTTTCCACAATAAATAATGAAAAATGTTAAGGAACCTGAAGGTCAGGAGGCCAATGCCCGATTTGGGCAGTAGTGCCACTGTAGTAGTAGAAGATGATTGGGCCTTACGTCATAATTCTCTCATGTTTTTGAAAAAGTTTTGAACAGAGTGAACATGAGATTCAATTCGTTCAAGGCAAAATTAAAATAAAATTTTCATAAGTACACAAAAAGAAGCTGCGACCGCAAAATAAGAGATATCTTGTTCAAATAAATCTTATCGCATTTATTTCATTACAATCAACCTCCAAAGATTTAGTCGAGACACTCTTTAGGTTGCTACTCGTAGAATTACAGCTTATTTAATTTTTTTCCAAGTGTGATCTTATTCCTGACTCTTTTTTTTGTGCTTCTGAAAGTCAAAGAAATTTTCATTTATTTTCGTAGACTTTATAAGTAGGCACCTTGAACGATGTAAAGTTCTAAGTCCTTAAATAATGACATAAGCTTTTTTTCAGACATCAATTGCGTTTAAATTCCAAATAATACGCGATGAAATTATGCGACGTTCGTTTGAGGACGATAGAATTCGAAATTTAGCATTGAAAATCTTGAAATAATGATTGGAAGGACTAAAAAAGAAAATACGCTTTGGTGATGTTTAAAGCTAGAAATGTCTGGGATGATGTTTTGTTGACATGGTAAATATGACCGTTAATTTTTTTTTGTCCCTATAATTCAATTGTCTAAGGAAATTGAGATTGACACGGCGAAGGGATGGTTTCAATAACAGGGTGTAACCGGCTTCTATTAGGGGTGAGAAAAAATCGTCTGGCATAAGTTGATGGAAAATATAAACAAACGATACAAGCAACATGTGTGCGGCGAATTGTCCTGCGCAAAACTGAAGCTTTTCCATGTAGTCAGTGGAGGGTTTGTTTACTACTTAGCTAACTCATTTGCATGACACAAAAGAACGAGAAATATGGCATTTTCGGAATGTGGAAACACGTTTTTTTTCTCATTATCATTAGTGATAAAAACCGGGAAAATTGTGCGACTTCTAGTAATGCGAATGGATTAAAGAAATATTTTGATTTAATTAATCAAGAAGGACAAGGTTGATTTTGGGGAAAGTCAAAAACTGAAATACTGAAAACAGATTTTACTTTCGGTGTCTAATCTCAAAAAATTAAAGCTTTTCCGAATTTCCCGAGGGGAATCGCCTGTGGATCCTACGGCGAATTGGCATCCCGCCAATTTGTTCTACATCAAAACGCTTTAAGCTTAGACCAGAAGTAACCGAATTCAGTTGTTCACCGGGATTTCAGACGAACGGATGGATGGGATATTCGATCAACTCAACTCCAGTGCAATTTACAATTTTCCTCCAAAGGTGTATTTTCAGGCGATATCGACATAACTCACTTAGTAATTTTGTTTGATCTGCTCTAAGTGTTTTTCATTCAGGGAGCGAAAAATTCAAATCAAGTTCTGTTTTTTTTTTTTTTTTTTCTAGTGAGTTTTAGTGTCGAAAGGCTATCATTGATGGAAATTTCTTTAACGATGGGTTGATAAAAAGCGCCTGTAATTTGCATGTTAAATGAGTTTAGAATAGTTAGAAAAGAATTCGTTTAATATTTCGTGTCGAGAATGTTTGAATTAATAAAATTCGTCAATTCATCGATTTTTTAATTATAAGATTTTAAATAGTACAAATTTTGAAAATTTAGTCGAAAAAAAAGAAGAAGTGAATGCAGTTTATATTGAGTGAAAGTAAAATTGTGATGAGTTTTTAATTAAATTAATTGAGATGTTTCTTTAATAAGTGATATTTTAAGTAATCGATTACGATATGATGTGACTGTTCTGTTTCGATATTTAGGATAAGATACCATCCATCATTTTAAAGGTAAGATGAAGATTATAAAATGATTCTTTATTGTTAGAACGGAATTATATGTACTGCGTACATATTTTGGAAGATAAATTGAAATGATCAATCGGCTCATATTTTTAAAAGATATAGATTTGCGGAGGCATCAATATTTGCCATCTGTGTTTTGCTAAAAAATGTTTATGCAACAATGCCACTTCCTAGATTTCACAAAGCTACTGCGGCATTAAGTATATGAAGCGTTCGCTTGCAAAACATGTACAAATATGTATATTCAGCTATGATAATGCTAATTTGCACTTTAAACGCAAATAGGCAGAACTGAAAATAAATGTGCGTAAAACCAAACTCTTACACATAAGTTCGGACACAAGCACACCGATGGTTCTTAACGGACAAGAAGTGGAAGATTGCAAGATTTTTGTTACCTCGGAAGTGTTTTTAGCATAGCTGGCGGAGCCGAAATGAATATCGAGACTGGTATAGATAAAGCTCGCTTGGCTTTCAGTATCCTTTCCCTTTCTAGAGATATCTCTCTTTGCACGAAGCTACTAGTGTTTGACGCATGCATCAAATACATGTTGTCATATGGTTGTACTATATAGCAAGCGACCATTAGGCTTAACAAGAAAAAAACTTTCGCGAACCAATGACTCCGATGGATATTCTGGCCAGATGTGATCTCAAACGACGAACTAAATCTGCACAAACTAAAGGAGGTATTGAGATTTGAAGGCGGTAATGAAAGTGGATCGGTAAAAATTAAAAAAAAAACATAACAAAATTATGATTGGGCGTAAAGCCCAAACATATGATACTCTAGATGAAATGAGAAAGAGTTCAATGTACCGGAAAATATGTCACCTGAGGTGGTAGAAGCAGAGGGGAACGCTTTTTAATTTTTGGATATGACACCTAATGTGGTATGCAAAATATTTCGTGCTGCATTTAAGGTTTGTAGCTTTCATTATCTTCAATTGGACATAGTTTTCCTGAATTGGGGCATTTGTATGGGAGGTGGCAGAGGAAGTGGAGGGGCTTAGAAGATTCTGAAACTGCTTATCAACATCATTATCGCCAGGCTTTCTTTTAATTTCAAAGTCGATAGCTCTCATATATTCGAAGGAGAAATGCTTTTCTTGAATTTATAATACAGATATTTATATGGGAGGGGATAGAAGGAGTAAAGAGGAGCTGATATTTTTTTTTAGCATTTATTGCAATTATTATATATATGGCAAAATTTTAAATTTACACTTTTTCTAGTTTGGAAATCGATATAATGCATTTAACAAAAATTATGCATTTGTATGGGAGGGGGTAGAAGGAGTGTACGGATCAAAACACATTTTTTTCTCGTTATTGATATTTCTATTTTACTTTATTATTTAAATAATAAAGTATTGTAATCGACTTGGAAAAAAAAAATTTGCTACCCTGAATTTTTGTTTTTTCGCGTTTCATGACTAAAATAGCATAAAAATGCAAAAAAAATCCGTCTGTCTGTACGCCGTCCGCCGTGCGCCGTCCGCCGTACGCCGACGTGTACGCTCAGCGCACATTAACTTCCAAGCCCTTCAAGATAGAAAGTTCATTTTTGGAGGGACTGTAGATAGTTGCGAAGCTCAGGCAGATACCCATTTTGGAGGGTGTACAGGTTCAGGGAGAGGCGGGGCGAGCGCTTAAACCAAAAAATACGAATTCAAATATCTCAATCATGGTTACAGCTAGGAAGCTAACAATCAATAAACATGTAGAGGAGTTTGTGGGACAACTTTTAAAAATAATTTAATTTTTTTATCCATCGGGGTGCAAAAAGCGGGGGCTGAGAACCAATTGTCGGCCGATTTTTTTTTCAAATGATTATATCTTCGAAATTACTTACCATAAAAAATTGATATTTTGAGACCTTCAAGATGACATATAGTAGATCTACTAGAATCAGTTTAGACAGAAGCTAATTATTGTAAGGGAGGGGTGTGCAAAGAAAAACACTTAAATATGAATATCTCGATTGTCTCTTAAGCCATGTAATTAAGACTAGAAACGTATACTAAGCCTTACTAGCGAAATATGAAAAAAATATAACATGTGGACATAATATTATAGTAGTGAGGGGAAATGGGGAGCATTTCAAAAATGGCGCACTTTCCAATATTACAAATCGGTATATCTCAAAATTGATATCAGTTTGAAAAACTGTATAGTCTTTAATTTTGGTAAGAAATTTAAGTTGGGGGATGTAAGGGGAGGGAGGTGCAAAGCAAAAATGTTGAAAATGTTGAGTTATTCTTTTATGACTCTGGTAAAAGATACAAAGTTTAAATTTTGCACGTCGACACATCTATTTGATGTACAGAGAAAAAAACATTGAATTTTTTTTCAAAATTGTTATGTACCGAAGTGCTGGTCTAACGTGTTTCATGTGCAATGAAAAAACACATAAACTGAAAATTTTTGAATGAAATTTTTAGGTACAAACTTGAAAATTTGCGAAATGCATTTAAAAAAAATCTCTAAACGTTTGAAATATTAACTGGTGGAATATCTTCAAAACTTCTACCCCCTCCCATACAAAATTATTTTTTCGACCCTTTTTAAGAAATCAATTATCACCTTGTTGAGTCCGTCGCCCGAAAAGTAAAGAAAAAAAAAAAAAAAAGAAAATATATACACCATATTTTTTTTTGGTTTTTCAAAATTTTCCCGCCTTCGATGCAAGCATCTGATCATCGAAAAGGTTTGCCAACCCTGAGCCTTTCGACATAACAACAGTGACACGCGGCAAAAAGAAGTGCCGTTAGTTTTGTTGCCGGCGGAGGACGAAAAAAAAAGACCGCGTGGAGTCGAGCGGTGCGATACTTTCGGGGAGGCAGGTTTTGTTTTTTCTCGGGCGGATGAGGCGGCGAACAAAAGAAAAAGTGTAAATTTGTCGGATTTCGGAAGTGGTTGTCTCTTTAAAAAAAATCTTTGGCCTGAAATCAATCGTGTCTAAAAGTAATTACGACGGAAAAGAAAAAAAAAAAAAGTGCAGCAAACTACAATCGCGGAACGCCGCGGATATTTTTTGTCGGTTCGGAACAAGAAGTGGTTTCGGCTATAATTTAAAAAAAAAAAAAAAAAAATTGTGTTACCCGCGCGAGAAGAAAAAAACAAGAAAAGAAAAAGGCAAGGAGAAAAAAAAAGAAGGCAAAATTCTTCAGGAAAGTTTAGTGATTTAATCGAAAGAAAATTTGGATCAAGTCGGTCTTGGGATGATCAAGAATCGAGTTCGTCGCGCATGCAGGTTAAAAATTTTTTTTTAACTTAGAAAAAAAAAAATCTGAAAAAAAAGATCGTTTTGGGTCTTCGGTGCATGTAGTTGAGTGGTAGAAAACGCGCATTTAAAGTCCTATTTTGCTCGTGGCGTTTTCCCGAACAAATCGCATTCGTCTTTCTTCAAAAAAAAAAAATTAAATTAACTAAGAACTAAATGAAATAAACGAAATGAATAAGAATGAATTAACTAATTAAAAATAGAATAAATTAACAAAAAAACTTAGGATGAATTAAACGAAATGAATCAGAATAACTCAACTAATAAAAAAAAAAAGAATAAATTAACTAATATATAATAAATAAAAATAAACCGAAAAATAGAGTAATTAACTAAAAATTAGGATGAATTAAACGAAATGAATCAGAATAACTCAACTAATTAAAAATAAACTGCCAACAAGTCGGGCGAAACTTTATTATTCTTGGGACAAGTTGCGGATGCGTGGAAAGTCAATATGCAGGTTAGAGTGGTTAGGGAAGACTAAGTGAAAGGGGGTTCTTGGGCAGGACAGTTGTCCACACTTTGCGGAAACGTTCAAAAGCTTCAGTATATATAACCAATATTTCGTTCGTTTATTTATGCAAGTTTGAGTTTTTTGAGGGGAGGGATGAGGGTTGATAGTAAGGGTCGGTGGATGTTAATAGTTTTTTAATTGACGTCCAATATTCTCTGTATAGAATGTCAGTTTCATAGACGAAGTTGCACAGAATAAGATTCTGTGTATTTTACATTCACGAAACCAACATTTGTATGGGAGGGGGTAGAGAAGGTAGGGGAATCGTAAAGATTGTGACGCAATTTTATTTCCTTTCTGTTGTAGTCTTCTCGTACAAAATTTCAAGTTCGCAGCTTTTAACTTGTTGGTTATTAGTTGGTTCAATGAAATAGGTAGAAATGATACTTTTGTATGGGAGGGGGTAGAAGAGCAAGCGTGATTGCAAAACTTTTAACAAAATTTCATTTCAATTATTTTTATAAGTTTTCCGGCAAAAATTGAAATGGATAGCTTTTAAGAGTTAGCTGATAACCGATTTCTTAAAAATGCTCGAAAAAATAATTTTGTATGGGAGGGGGTAGAAGAGGTAGGGGAATTGCAAAATTTGTGATGCAATTTTCTTTTCTTTCTCTAGTAAGGTGCTCGTACAAAATTTCAAGTTCGTAGCTTTTAATTTGTTGTTTATTAGTTGATTTAATGAAATTGGTCGAAATCATACTTTTGTATGGGAGGGGGTAGAAGGGCAAGTGCTATTTTGAAACTTTTAAAATAATTTTATTTTAAATATTTTTATAAGTTCTTATGCAAAATTTCAAATTGATAGCTTTTAATAGTTAGGTGATAATTAATTTCTTAAAAATGGTCGAAAAAATAATTTTGTATGGGAGGGGGTAGAAGTTTCAAAGGTATTCGACCAGTTAATATCTTATACGTTTGGGAATTTTTTTTAAATGTATTTCCCAAATTTTCAAGTTTCTACCTTAAAATTACATCCAAGAATTTTCAGTTTTCGTGTTTTTTTCGCTGCACATGAAACACCTTGTGCCCCTTAGACCGTGCTGGTCGGTTCGTAACAATTGTGGATCAAATTATTATTTTTTTTCTATGTATATCAAATAGATGTATTCACATGCAAAATTTAAAGTTTCTATCTTTGACCAGAGTCCTAAAAAAATCACTCAAAATTTTCGACATTTTTGCTTACCACCTCCCTCCCTTTACACCCCCTAACTTAAAATTTTTATCAAAATTATAAATTATGTAGTTCTATAATCTGACGAATTTTTGATTCGATATCTGCACTCAATTTTGAGATATAACGATTTCTAATTTTGAAAAGTGCACCATTTTTGAAATGCTCCCCATTTCCCCCCACTACTATTATGACCAAATTTTATATTTTTTTTATATTTCGCTAGTATAGCTTAGTATATGTTTTAAATTTCAATTAAATAGCTTAAGAGATAGTTGAGATATTAATTCTTAAGTGTTTTTCTTTGCACCCCCCCTGACCCTCCCCCTTACAATAATTAGCCTATTTCTAAGCTTATTCTGATGGATCTATACGCCATCTTAATTGTCCCAAAATATGAATTTTTTATGGTAAGTAGTTTCGAAGATATAACCATTTCAAAAAAAGATTCGGCCGACAATTTGTTTTTAGCCCCCCCTTTTCGGACGCCAATGGATAAAAAAATTAAATTATTTTTGGAGTATGTTCCACAACCTTGTCTATATGTATGCTGATTTTCATTTTTCTATCTGCATTCGTGGTGAAGATATTAGCAAGTGTATTTTTCGACTTTCTCCATCCCCCCGCCTCCCCCTTCCACCCCACACTCCCCAAAATTTGGATAATGGAGCTCACTTACCAAATTAACAATCCACCCAAAAACCAACATTCTACCTTTAACGGTTTTGGAGGTACGAGTCCATATGTACGGCGTACGGCGTACGGCGGGACGGATTTTTTTTTTTTGCTTTTTTAGGCTAATTTAGTCATGAAACGCGAAAAAACAAAATTTCAGGGTAGCAAATTTTTTTTTTTTTCTGTGTCGATCACAATACTTTATTATTAAAAAATAATAAAGTAATAGAATAAATTAACTAAGAATTAAATGAAATCCCACTGGAGTAAAAAAAAAAAAAAAAAGAATAAATAGAGAATGGATCCACACTCAAATGGCAGAATGAACAAAGATTTAAAATTGACTGGACCAAACCGAACCTATCGTTAAGGGGTGAGTTTGTTTTTTTTTCTCTTTATTTGATTTTTGTTTTTTTTTCTTTTCTTGGCAAACAGTTATATTGTTGTTGTGTAAAGATGATTAAAGGCTAAAGAGCCATTTTGAATGAACCCGAGCGTTTAGCTCATTAGCCCCGAACCTCGACATGGGGCCACGACAAATAATAATTCTTTTTAAGGAAAGTCGTGGCTGAGGTAGGGAGGGCAGAGAGGGCGCTAAAACCACCATAGCGCTCTAACACAAATCGCGAAGTCGGCAACTCCATCGCTTCATGGTCTTTCACGACCACTGGGGAAAATTATCCCAATTTTCACCCTAACCCGGAGTAAGCCGACACGAAATTTTTGTTATACAGGCCATGGGTTTTATGGTCTGATTAAGGAACAAGTACCCCCCCACACTGCCGTAGCTAGTCCCGGCCGCCAGCAAGCGTGTCGCTTCCGTTCCTTAGTCAGCCACCAATTCGGAAGTAGGAGGAATTGGCCCTTTCTTGTCCCGAACCTGGACGTTTTCGTTTCCTTTTTGAATTATTTTGACTTTTTAAGTCAAATTGATTCTCTCCTCGGCCTAAATCATAACAACCTAACTGTTAAAAGCTATCAATTTGAAATTTTGCACAAAAAATTACAAAAATTGTTGAAATAAAATTACGTTAAAAGTTTTGAAATCGCACTTGCCCTTCTACGCCCTCCCACACAAAAGTATGAACTCGACCAATTTCATTAAATCAACTAATAACCAACAAATTAAAAGCTACAAACTTGAAATTTTGTACAAGCTCCTTACAAGAGAAAGAAAATAATATTGCGTCACAAATGTTACGATTCCCATACCTCCTATACTCCCTCCCATATAAATGTTTGGTTTCGTGAATTTAAAATTCACCGAATCCAATGAAAATTCTATGCAACTTCGTCTATGAAACTGACATTCTATACAGAGAATATTGGACTTGGTTCAAGCAATCAATTAAGAAACTATTAACATTCACCCACCCTCACTATCACCCCTGACCCCTCCCTTCATGAAAACTCAAATTTGCATAAATAAACGAATGAAATTTGGAGCTTTTGAACGTTTCCGCAAAGTGTTAAATTGAGAACTGCTCTGCCCAAGAAGCCCCTTTCACTTAGTCTTCCCTAACCACTCTAACCTGCATATTGACTTTTCACGCATGCGCATTTTTTCCGAAAAACAATAAAGTTTCGCCCGACTTGTTGGCAGTTTACTTATACTTTATACAAAATATCAAGCAGATAGCTTTAACAGTTTCGAAGAAAAAACATAACAGGGCTACGATTGTACGTGAAGCGCAATCTTACGATACTCTAGATGTATGGGGAGTGTTGGAAGAGGTGATAGCATTGAACTAATTTTTTCCCCATCATGCTAAAGTAGCTATAAAAATGTTTTATACAAAATGCCTACTCCAAAAATTGACTGGGAACAGAGAAAATTAGTGAGTTAGATTTAGTGAAAATGTGCAGTTTGTATGGGAGGTGGTGGAAAGAGTGGGGGAATAATAATTTAATTTAAATTTCAAAATTTCATGAATTTTATATGGGATGGGTAGAAGGAGTGAGGTGAAGTTGATAATTCTTATACTCCAGGTGAAATAATACTCTCATTATAAGTTTGCTCTAAAGTTTGTAACGCTAAGAAATAAGGCTCGGAGAAAAAAATGAATGACACAGAAGTTCTTATAATCACTCAAAAATCTCAATCCCGGATGTCCGTCCGTTCGGTCTTTTGCTAGAAAGCTTAAATTTCCTACACGTCGTTTTGCACAAAAAAGTAAGGTCAAGTTCGTGAACGGGCCAAATTGCTCCACCCCTTCTACCCCCTCCCATACAAAATGACACAATTGCGCAATTTGACAATAAACGGATTTGCTCGAAAAGTATGTTGGCCTGAAATTTGGAATATGTTGCTTTTATGATAATATAAATCTACCGTAAAAAAATTATGCGTGTCCTCTCCCTCCTTCTGCCACCTCCCATACAAACTGTACTTGTCATGAATTACTCTAAGCCAATTTACTCAGTGCGTATAAAATTTAGCGGGATGAAATTGTGCACTAAATATTTATTTAAAATTGTTAGTAAGGTCAAAATAAATTAGACGATTAGCTTAACCCCTTCTACCCCCTTCCATACAAAATGACACAATTTCGCAATTCGACAATAAATCGATTTACTCGAAAAGTATAAAAGCTATTAATCGGAATTTCGGAATATATCATAATAATGATATCAATCAAAAGTAGAAAAATTATTTGCGTCGTCCCTCTCCTTCCACCCCCTCCCATACAAACTACACTTTTTCATGAAATGCTCTTTATCAGAACATATAACATATATCGAGCTCATATTTTGTAATAAATACTTAATTAGTATTATCACTAAGATCAGAAAAAAATATTTGATTATCTTCACTGCTTCTACCCCCTCCCATACAGTATGACACAGTTTCACAATTTCACAAAAAATAGATTTTCTTGAAAAGTATGAATGGCACTGGTCTGAAATTTAAGGAATATCAATTTTAAAATATTCCTAGTTATTTCTGCCATTTTGTATGGGAGGGGGCAAAGCTAATCGTCTAATTTTTTGGTCTTACTAATAATTCTTAATAGATATTTAGTGTATAATTTCAGCCCGATAAATTTCATACGCGCTGTTTGTATGGGAGGTGGTGGAAGGAGGGAAAGAACACAAATTATTTTTATAAAGTGAATTGAAATCATCATTAAAGTATTACATTCCAAATTTCAGATCAATAGCATTTATACTTTTTGAGCAAATCCGATTATTGTTAAGTTGCGAAATAGTGTAATTTTATATGGAAGCGGTAGAAGGGGTGGAGCGATTTGGCCCGTTTACGAACTTGACTTTACTTTTTTTTAGAAACAATGTGTACAAAATTTGAACTTTCTAGCTCAACGAGTTCTCACGCTAGAGAGGACATGGTCAGACGGACGGACATCCGGTTTTGAGATTTTTGAGTGATTATATGAACTTCTGTATCATTCACTTTTTTCTACGAACCTTATTTCTTGGCGTTACAAACTTATAATACTCTCAGATTTCATCTAGAGTATAAATATCAACTCACTCCCTCCCATACTCTTGAAAACCGTAAAAGTTGTCGAATTCTCATTTTGACCAAAGTATAACAATGCAAATATATTCAGTGTCAAATATTTTTGTTTTGATCCGTATACTCCTTCTTCTCCCTCCCATAGAAATGCATAATAATAATTCTGGTAAATCTATTATATCGATTTCTTTAAAAACTAGAAAAGTCAATCAATCAATCAAATTCCTGTGAAGACCCGCTATTGGGACATAGGGCAGAAACAACTCTCTTCGACAAGGCGCGATCCTGAGTATCGGCCTTAAGCTGTTGCCAGGACTAGTTTATTCCTCTGGCCTAGAAAAGTACTAACTTAAAATTTTGCTAGAATTCCCCCCTTAATAGTTACAATAAATGCTAAAAAAATATCAACTTCGCTTCACCCCTTCTACCTCCTCCCCTACAAATTTCCATAATATCCTTCGAACATATGAGAGTTACCGACCTTAAAATTGGAAAAAAGCATAGTGATGATGATGCCGATAAGGATACTGATAAGTAGTTTCAAAACCTTCCAAGACCTTTCACTTTCTCTGCCACCACCCGTACAAATCCCCCGATTTTAGAAAAACAGTGTCCAATTTTCTTAAGAATTATGAAAACTAGAAACTTTAAACTCAGCGCGAAACATTTTGCCTACAAAATTCGGTGTCATATGCAAGAATTACAATCCTCCCCCCTGCTTCTACAAAAGGCAATATTAACTATTCAAAAGAATTCGAGATGATATTATATTTTCCGGTACATTATTATCATATAATTTAGAGTATCATATAATTGGCTTTATTTCTACAATGGCACCGCATCCCAGATCGAACCTTGACCATCTTCAGGTCTCTTAACATTTTATTTGTTATTGTAAAAGGGTTGTTAGTCGCTACCCACTAGGTTTGAGCTTTATGTCCAATCAGAATTCTGTTATGTTTGTTCTGCTAAACATGATTTTTAAATAAAATAATTTTATAGATTTGTGTAATTTAAAGTCTTTCAGTTCGACTGATACCCACAGATTCTTTGCAAATGAGTTTTGGTTCAAGTGCATGATAAAAAAAGTTATAATAATTTTAATGTTTGAATATCGAAGAAAACCCTTTTCTGCAATATCGCAAGAAGTAGAGCTGATTGAGCATAATGATGGTAATTTCTCTTAGTAAAAGTGAAAAGCATGTAAGCATATGTAAACGCAATTCGTTTTTACTCTTTAAATGCTTAATTCATTACTTCTGTGTTAATTTTGCAATAATTTAAAACAACTGAAGAGTAAAAATCGAATTAATTTAAAGAAGTATTCGGGTGATTCTCGGCTTTTGAATTGGCACCACTATTCTCGGGCGTTACCAAAGCGAGATAAGATGAGGTAAGATTGTTCTCTTTGCAGCAATTCCATCCATCCAATATATATAATTGTCAGTTTTGCACGCTATAATGAAACAAAAACTAAAATACAATAAATTTCAATGTGGTTTCAGTTATTTATTAGATCGATTCAAAAATTAACGACTTTTGGGCACGACACTACCGAAAATAAAATGAGGTAAATTCGTGCCCGTGTCAGTAAACGACGTACATTTTTCATTCTTTAATATCTCGTAGTATATTTCTGATAATTAACTTATAATGGATGTTTTTTTAACGGCGGAGAACCTTATAGTGGAATAAAACACAGAAAAATGTTTTAATATCCATGAAATTAGCTTTATTTAAAAGATAATTTCATGGCATTAATGTTTGAATATGTTTTCGGGCATGTGACCGCTGCCGCTGGCGCGTACATAGCGTAATCTGGAAGTTAAATTTTCACATACTCTTCGCAGTAAATCAGGCTGTATTTCGGCAATAACGCTTCGAATGTTTGTTTTCAAGTGCTCTAGTTTATCGGTTTAGATATGCGAGTTTACATATCCACAGAAAAAAAGTCGAATGGCACAAACGAGATGACCAGTTAACAGGTCCATTTCGTGAAATTAATCGATCATCAAATGTTTCTTTCAGTAAATTAATTGTATCGCGTGCTGTGCGGCATATGGCGTTGTCCTGCTAAAATCACATGTCTGCGACATTAATGCCTTCCAATTGAAGCACGAAAAAGTTAGTAATCATGTCTCCGTACCGCTTGACTGTAACGTTGTGATCATCACCATTTTTGAAGACATATGGACCAGCAATTCCACCGGCCTATAAAGTGCACCAAACAGTGACTTTTTCTGGATGTAATGGTGTTTCGACAATGGCCTGTACATTATCTTCGCTTTTAATGTGGCAATTCTGCTTATTGGCATAGCCATTTAGCCGAAAGTGTGCTTCATCACTGAATAAAATTTTAAAATTTAAAACAATATGCAGACGTTGTGTGTCTATTCATGATAAATTGCCAAACCAAACTAGCCCCAAAACAACCGAAAACTATCAAATCGGCTGTTACAGAAAACACTATTGCCAATTTAAAGTTTTCCGCCTCTATAAAACAATTGACGTACATTTGGTTTTGAGATTTTTTTGGTAATGAAATTAACTTGTGTACCATTTATTTTTCTCTCCGAGCTGCGTTACAAACTTTGTGACAAACTTATAATATTCTCAGAATTCATCTTGAGTATAATTAGCAGCTGGAGAATGCAGTGGCGTGGCGTCCGTTGAAGCAAGGAAAACATTAATTTCCCTATATTTTGGCCTCATACATATTGTATTTACAAAAACTTGGGTACTATATTCATTCAAAGGACAGTTGTATTTTCATTTTTGAGTTGAAAGTGTTCCGTAAATCCGTAGAGGAAGCGCGTAAGAAGCAATTCTAAAATTGCATGTACGAGCCTCTTGGCAAGTTCATCGCAAAATTGTTGAACTTAGCTAGGGTGAATTCGACTTACAAAGTAAAGTTGGAAGCAATGTAGAACTGGCATCCAGTCGGCTATACCTAGTATCCTAGTGTACTAGCAAAACCGGTCCTAGACTTCCAATCGCCCCAGACAGTATGAATTCATGTCATGACTACTCCATTTGTGATCAACACTACTGCGCTTTCGAAGAAATCAACGAGTGTTTCGAAACCGATTCTTAAACGTAAGGTAACGAATTGTAAAAGTGATTCAGTGCCCCTTAAGTTTTCTTTTCCTTGCAGCCGAGGAAACAGCTTCCACAAAAACTTTGCTTGTGCCAATCACGTATATAAAGAGTAAAAACGCATCGAAATGCATGAAAGAAATTGATAAATGTTTTCTCCGTACTAACCGACCTTTCGATTATACAATTAGTTCCTGCACGAAGTACTTTTCACATTACATCATCACAATTTCGAAGTTATCAGCATAGTACTATAAATATTTCTGTGGCCTCGGTGGCGGTGACGAAATCAGTCTTACCTATTATTCTAGATTCTACTTACAATTTGTGCCCTACCCATGTCTTCGCATTCCGGGTGACTGCCTACGCAGCATGTGCTATCGGGCTGTGGTGATTTTCGCTAGAAAGCAAACCAGTGAAACTTCGTTATTGAGCGAGAAATTAACAGGAAGCGTCTGATGTACTTTCTGTTTCAAATCTATCGAGAATGTGGCACCAAATTGAACTCGAAACGAGCTTAAAATAACTCGAAACGACATAATATACTTGATTCGAGTTATATGATTCCACCCTGGAAAAAAAAGTTATTATCGCCTGGTTTGTGTCAAAACGGGACCAAAAATGTCTTTTATATTACTCTTAAATTTTATTTATTCGTAAAAGCCTTGGTAATTAGAATCGGCAAAATAGTTTTTTTTTTCATTTTTTGAGCGATTATTGAGTTTGAAAGAAATCGCTTCCTTCTGCTATAATATTATGCCGCGCCGCGGGTGAATGCTGACTTTGAATCGAGACGATTGGAGTCGAAGACTGGAGGAGGCTTGGATTCAGACTGATGAAATATATATTAAAATAAAAAAAAGTCAGAAGAATATGTGAAAAAAAAAGTTGTTATTAACCTTTCCATCCAGATGTTTAATTTCATAATTGAGGTTTCCAAAGCACCAATTTACACAGAAACGCTTAAAATATTTAATAGGAACGGGTAGAGGAAGGCCCATAATTGGTTGCCAAAGACTTGATTAGCATAGTTGCCAAAACTAGATAATCCAAAGTTGTGCGAAGTACTCGACACCTTTACAAACTATACTATACAATTATCCTACTAATTGGACCTGAATAAGCAAAGGGATACTAGAACTCGAGAAAAGCTGTTAAGAGCCTTTTACAGAAATGTACACACATAAACTTGTGAGCAAATAAGCTTGACACTATTATGGATTACTTGAGATGATGATACTCGTATCAGACCAACTAATGTGCTTAACAGCGCATAAAATTTTCTTGAACAGTTGTATTTGTTATTGAACACAAACTTCTCTGTGGAAAAGTTTTCCTGTAGGCACGGTAGAAGTAATAGTAGTACTAGCAAAAAGACGTCTAATTCTAACATGATAGATGACTTTAGTTTTTAGTTAGACATATTTTATGAGTTTGGAGGTTAATTTTGGTGAAAAAAAAAATCCGTAGAGGAGATGACCACGAATACTAAAAATTTAGTTTGATTATTTTAATTCAATGTCGACTGTATAGCATTTTCGAAAACTAATCGAAACAAACTCGCTGTGTTTACATCGAAGATAAATGCACGATTTCTCAAAACTAGCTTTGCCGAATATGTAGTTCATTCATACTATTACATTGCCGAGAGTTAAATAATATCTCATCTACGAGCTAAACTAGCTAACAAGCTAATCCACGACTGTCAGTATGAATTCCAGTCTGAAAGATCGACGAGAGATCTTTTATTCTACTTAACAGGACGTTGGAATTCTTGCATATGAAAACACAGTGAAGGTTAAGATCTTGCACTTTGCTTTGCAAAAACTTTTGACAGTGTTTGGCATGAATGTCTTATAGTTAAGCTTAGCGCCTTAGGTCTTAATGCCACCCTTATTCAAGAGATTGAGAGTTTTCTCTCTGAACGCACTATACGAGTAGTACTAGCTGGCGTTACTTCTTCTACTTTCCCAATAGCTTTTAGCGTCCCTAAAGGTGCTGTTTTATCTCCTTCTGTCATACACATACTCTCAATCCAATTGCCTGAAGTTATTCCATTCGCTGAACTCATGTCTCAACTAAATCCTGGAATAAGAGGGCAAAATAGAGTAGAGTTAAATGCCTCCAAAATAAAGGCCTTTCATGTACATATGCCTCGAACGTGATATTCCAGTATGATCGCACAATGTGACTTGTTGGGGCGCACTACTTTGCAATTCGGATAATTTCACACTTCTAGGCCTTAAAATTAATGACCATTTGAATGGGCCCAGCACATTTTTAATGTTGCCCTCAACGCCTCTAAGCATCTAGGTGTTCTCCGAAAGTCTAGAAATTATTTCACACCCACCGACAGAGCAACCATTTATAAAGCTTAGATTAGACCATGTTTAGAGTACAACTCGCATGTTTGGGCTAGGACACCAAAAATACACCTCACCTTGCTCGACCGTCTGCCAAAATATGCATTCCAACTGAATGGAGACGAGACCATTACGTCTTCTATGGATTCTCTCGAGCATCGCAGAAATGTCGGAGTGCTCAGCATTTACTGTCGCTATTTTCATGGTAAATGGAGTGGCACTATGCGCACTCATTCTTTCACTCTATACTTTTCACCGGGATAATCGCCAAGCTGAACGCGCACACGAGTACACATTGAACGAGAAGGCAAGTGTTTGGCCTTCTCGTTCAATGAAATTTATGAAAAGATTCATTTGCTCAATGTCAAGGCTTTGGAGTAAATTACCGCGCAAAGTATTTCCCAAGAAGTACAACCTCCAGTGCTTCAAAAGTAATGTCCACCGTAACTTTCGTCTCTCTTCACCCAAATAAGCCCAATGTTTTTTTTTTCTCAATTGCAATACCAACGCAATTGCGCATAGCATATAGGGTGTCCCTCTAAACTATACTCGGTGCCAAAAAAAAAAAATAGTCTATGGTTTCTACATAAAATTATGGATTTTGATAAAATTGACCAAAATATTCTTGTTGTTAAGTTCCCCCTGCTTGGTTTTTTAAAATATCAATTTTCGTCCTTTGAATTAAGTCGTTTCATAGTGATCGCTTTCAGAAACTAAATTTTCGTGGAGCTTTATCTTCTGTAATATTTAATACTTCAGGCGTTCCGCAAGGTAGCCATCTGCGTCCACTTCTATTCCTTCTTTTTATTAATGTCTTTTCTATGCGGATGATGCGAAAATCTTTAAGATTATCTCCAGCGGCAATGATTGTTTATTATTGCAAAATGATATCTAGCGTTTTCAGGACCAATTTACAACTCACGTTGTCACATAAAGGTGCACTACTATTTCTATGTGACACCGGAACTAGAGGGGTTGCCATTTTGTACTGAAGCACAGCTCCGGTGATGGGGAAGGATATTGGTTTTTGAAAATTAAGGGGATAGCGTCGGAAGTGGCTGCGGATATTTCTTTCGAATTGTGGAATGTTGTAGTCATGCGGGAATACTGAGATGGGCAACGAGTTCCATATTCAAAAAGTCTGTTTTAAAAACGAATGACGAAATTTGACAGTACAACAAAAAGTCAAATGTTCGCTCGTTGCATTTTAAATGCAGAGAGGCGGGACTGAAAATAAATGTGCGTAAAACCAGAACCAGATCGACCATTTGGCTATAAGTCGCCGATGGAGAAGATGTCTCCTCGATGTGCGAGCGAAACGTGGAGCTGACGTGGGGAGCGATCACCACTTGATGGTTGCCTGCTTGAGATTGTGTACAGCAGCTATCCGACGACCACAAATTCTTCAAATGAAGCGCAAGCTTAATGTGGATAAACTCAGAGATCCCAACAAAAAACGCGAATACACCACCATTCTACGCGAAAAGTCATCCACATTGGGTGAACATGAAATGCGCACACTTGACGCCAATTGGGAGGCAACCAGAAACACTTTTCTAACTAGTGCTGAAGAATCTGTGGGATATGCGCAAAGCGGTGAGAAACCCTGGATGTCGCAAGACACATGGGACAAGGTTGACAATCGGAAAAAAGCCAAATTGGCAATCATCTCTCAACCCGATGTCAACCAACGAACGCCCGACTTGAGGCAGAACTACCGCGATGCTCATATACAGCTTAAAAAGGCTGTTAGACGCGACAAGAGAAAGGCCATTGAAGATCTGGCAAACAAGGCAGAATCTGCGGCTTACCTTGGGGATATGGGTTCACTATTTAAAATCATGAAACAGTTGACGAACAGGAATTTCACCGCCAACCACCTGGTGAGAGATGTCGACGGAACTCTCCTTAATATGAGTGAACACCAGTTGCGACGATGGAAGGAATACTTCTCTGATATTTTAAACATCTTGTCAGATGAAGATATTCCGGAAACAGAACAACTTCCAAACATCCAACCGCAACAATCCTCTATTAGGGACGATCCCCCAGATAAGGAAGAGATAGTTTCCGCCATTCGGTCAATGGCGGGAAGGAAAGCTCCAGGTATAGACGGACTACCAACCGAACTCCTCAAAGCGGACCCGGAAATAACAGCCGATATACTCCTCCCACTCTTCACTAAGGTGTGGAATGATGGAAGATATCCGACTGAATGGAAGGAGGGCGTCATTGTGAAAATTCCGAAGAAGGGCGACCTTCGGGATTGTGGCAATTGGCGTGGTATATGTCTACTTACTGCCGTATCAAAAATTATGGCTAAGGTAATTCTCAATAGGATTAGTGATGTCGTCGAGAGCACTCTCGAAGTTTATCAGGCTGGATTCCGTAAAGGGTCGTCTTGTACCGACCACACAAATACCCTACGGATAATATTAGAGCAGTCAGCCGAAATGGGTTCGCCACTACATCTCATGTTTGTGGACTTCGCGAAGGCTTTCGACAGCGTTAAGCGAGATTACATATGGAATGCTTTGCGTAGGAGAGGTATTCCAAATAAGGTCATAGCTATGATTAAAGAATCCTACGAAGATGCAAGGTGTCGCGTCTTGCATAGAGGAGAGCTGTCCGAGAGCTTTCCTGTGCGAACGGGTGTCAGACAAGGCTGCATATTATCACCAGCCCTGTTTCTGGTGGTAATAAATGACATCTTGAAAGCTGCACTGGAAGGTGGGGAAGGTAAAGGTCTTCAATGGAGACTATTTAACATCTTAAGTCACCTTGATTATGCTGATGACGTGTGTTTGCTTGCACATACCCGTTCGGACTTAGAGTCAAATGTTCGCTCGTTGCATTCTAAATGCAAAGAGGCGGGACTGAAAATAAATGTGCGTAAAACCAAGTACATGCACATGGGTTCGAACGCAAGCACACCGATTGTTCTTAATGGACAGGATGTGGAAGAGGTTCAAGATTTTTGCTATCTCGGAAGCATTGTCAGCATGGACGGCGGAGCCGAAAAGGATGTTGAGGCTCGGCTAAATAAAGCTCGTCAGGCCTTCGGTATCCTTTCCCCTTTCTGGAGGTTAAGAGAGATCTCCCTTCGCACGAAGCTGCGAGTTTTTGACGCATGCGTCAAATCCGTGTTGTTATATGGTTGTACTACGTGGAAAGTGACCGTTCGACTTACCAAGAAACTACAGACTTTCGTAAACCAATGCCTCCGACGCATTTTAGGAATATTCTGGCCAGAAGTGATCTCCAACGACGAACTTTGGAGTACAACTCGCCAGACTAAAATAGGTATTGAGATTCAACGGCGAAAGTGGCAGTGGATCGGTCATACTTTGAGGAAACCAGAGCAAAACATCGCAAAACAGGCTCTGGATTATAACCCTCAAGGAAGACGTCGGGTTGGTCGACCATGTAACACATGGAAGCGAGCAGTTGAGCAGGAGGCCAGAGGAATAAACAAGTCCTGGCAACAGCTTAAAGCCGATGCGCAGGATCGCGCCTTGTGGAAGAGAGTTGTTTCTGTCCTATGCCCCTATAGGGGGTCTTAACAGGAATTTGATTTTGATTTGAAAACCAAGTATATGCACATGGGTTCGAACGCAGGTACACCGATTGTTCTTAATAGACAGGATGTAGAATAGGTGCAAGATTTTTGCTACCTCGGAAGCATTGTCAGCATGGACGGCGAAGCCGAAAAGGATGTTGAGGCTCGGCTAAATAAAGCTCGTTAGGCCTTCGGTACCCTTTCCCCTTTCTGGAGGTTAAAAGAGATCCTTTGCACGAAGTTACGAGTTTTTGACGCATGCATCAAATCCGTGTTATACGGTTGTACTACGTGGAAAGTTACCGTTCTACTTACCAAGAAACTGCAAACTTCCGTGTACCAATGCCTTCGACGCATTTTAGGAATATTCTGGCCAGAAGTGATCTCCAACAACGAACTTTGGAGTACAATTGGACAGACTAAAATAGGCATTGAGATTCTCAAGGAAGATGTCGGGTTGGTCGACCATGCAGCACATGGAATCGAGCAGTTGAGCAGGAGGCCAGAGGAATAAACAAGTCCTGCAACAGCTTAAGGCCGATGCTCAGGATCGCGCCTTGTGGGAGAAAATTGTTTCTGCCCTATGCCCTATAGGTGGTCTTAGCAGGCGCTTTTTTCAATACACGTGCAACGTTTAGTGCAGGGTGAATAACAGTTTTGGTTCAAACTAATATTTTTTGCTTATGTATGGATGCGAGCAGTTGAGCAGGAGGTCAGAGGAATAAGCAAGTCCTGGTAACAGCTTAAGGCCAATGCTCAGGATCGCGCCTTGTGGAAGAGAGTTGTTTTTGTCCTATGCTCCTATAGGGGGTCTTAACAGAGATTTGATTTGATTTGATCTTTTACTAGAGCCCAAAAAAATATTAGTGAAAATTTTCGATATTTTGGCTCACCAACTTGCAAAATTTTAACTTTATAGCACTGAAAAAAATTAGTGAAGATTTTCGATCGTTCCCTTTAAAATCTTAAAGTTTGTACAAAAATTATAGATCAAGTAGCTCTACAATTTTAAAAAAAATTTTAACCTAATACCTGTTTTGAATTTTGAGATATATGGCTTTAAAATTTTGAAAAGTGCTTCATTTTACTTTATTATTTTAATAATAAAGTATTGTGATCGACTTGGGAAAAAAAAAAATTTGCTACTCTGAAATTTTGTTTTTTTCGCGTTTCATGACTAAAATAGCCTAAAAATGCAAAAAAAAAAAATCCGTCTGTCTGTACGCCATACGACGTGCGCCGACGTGTACGCTCAGCGCACATTAACTCCCAAACCCTTCAAGATAGAAAGTTCATTTTTGGAGGGATTGTAGGTAGTTGCGAATCTCAGGCGGATACCCATTTTCGGAGGTGTATGGGTTCAGGGCGAGGCAGGGGGAGCGCTTAAACCGAAAAATACGAATTCAAATATCTCAACCATGGTTACAGCTAAGAAGCTAAAAATCAACACACATATAGAGAAGTTTGTGGGACAACTTTTAAAAATAATTTAATTTTTTATCCATTGGGGTGCGAAAAGGGGGGGGGGGCTAAGAACCAATTGTCGGCCGAATTTTTTTTTCAAATGATTATATCTTCGAAATTACTTCCTACAAAAAATTGATATTTTGAGACCATTAAGAAGGCATATAGATCTACTAGAATCAGTTTAGATAGAAGCTAATTATTGTAAGGGGCAGGGTCAGGGGGGCTGCAAAGAAAAACACTTAAAAATTAATATCTCGACAGTCTCTTTAGCTATGTAATTGAAACTTGAAATGTATACTAAGCTTTACTAGCGACATATGAAAAAAATATAATATGTAGACATAATAGTAGTTGTGGGAAATGGGGAGCACTTCAAAAATGGCGCACTTTCCAAAACTACAAAACCCAAAATTGAGTACAGATATCAAATTAAAAATTTGTCAGATTGTAGAGCTATAAAGTCTTAAATTTTGGTAAAAAATTTAAGTTGGAGGATGTATGGGGAGGGAGGTGGAAAGCGAAAATGTTGAAAATGTTGAGTGATTTTTTTATGGCTCTGGTAAAAGATACAAAGTTTAAATTTTGCACGTCAACACATCTATTTAATATACACAGAAAAAAAATAATAATTTGTTCCAAAACTGTTATGCACCGTAGTGTGGGTCTAACGTGCACAAAGTGTATCATGTGCAATGAAAAAAACACATAAACTGAATATTTTTGAATGAAATTTTTAGGTAAGAACTTAAAAATTTGCGAAATGCATTTAAAAAAAATTTCTAAGAGTTTGAAATATTAACTGGTCGAATATCTTTAAGACTTCTACCCCCTCCCATACAAAATTATTTTTTCGACCATTTTTAAGAAATCAATTATCACCTAACTATTAAATGCTATTAATTTGAAATTTTGCACAAGAACTTATAAAAATTATTGAAATAAAATTACGTTAAAGTTTTGAGATCGCACTTGCCCTTCTACCCCCTCCCACACAAAAGTATGATTTCGACCAATTTCATTAAATCAACTAATAACTTAAAAATTAAAAGCTACAAACTTGAAATTTTGTACAAGCACCTTATAAGAGAAAAAAAGAAAACTGCATCACAAATTTTACGATTCCCTTACCTCCTCTACCCCCTCCCATACAAATGTTTGGTTTCGTGAATTTAAAATACAGCGAATCCAATGAATCTATGCAACTCGTCTATGAAACTGATAATCTATACAAAGAATATTGGGTTTGGTTCAAGCAACCAATTAAAAAACTATTAACATCCACCCACCCTTACTATCACCCTCCCCCTCCCTTCATGAAAACTCAAACTTGCATAAGTAAACGAATGAAATATGGAGCTTTTGAACGTTTCCGGAAAGTGTTAAATTGAGAACTGCCCTGCCCAAGAAGCTCCTTTCACTTAGTCTTACCTAATCACTCTAACCAGCATATTGACTTTCTACGCATGCGCATTTTGTCCCAAAAATAATAAAGTTGCGCCCGACTTGTTGGCAGTTTATTTGAAAAGCTCCCTATTTCCCAAATCTTATGCTTCGCTTGTATTCCGCTAGTATATGTATCTTAATATGTTTTTTTTTAAGTTTCAACTATATACATAGCTTAAAAGATAGTTGAGATATTAGTTTCTAAGTGTTTTTTCTTGCACCCCCTGACCCTCCTCCTTAAAATTATTGGACTTTCTTTTAGTGGATTATAATGAAACTATGGGTAGCAACTTGGTTTGAAAATATGAATTTTTTAGATCAAACATTTCCGAAGACATAATCATTCGAGAAAAAAAAATTCGGCTGACAATTTAGCCATCTATTTTCGGACGCCAATGGTTAAAAAAATTTTCAGCTTCCTATCTGCATTCGTACAGGAGATATTAGCGAATGTAATCTTTGACTCTTTCCCTTCCCCCGCCTCTCCCTTTCAACTGACTCCCAAAAATTTCGATAATTGAGCTCACTTACCACATTAACAATACATCCAAAAACAAACATTCTACCTTTAGCAGTCTCGGAGATATGAGCCCATATATGCGGCAGAACGGTTTTTTTTTTGCATTTTTAGGATAATATAGTCATAATACACGACAAAAAAAATTTCAGGGTAGAACATTTTTTCTGTGTCGATCACAATATTTTATTATTAGAATAATAAAGTAAAAGCTAAACATCTAATTAAGTTCTTTAATATTAAAATTGTAAAAAATCAAAAGGTTGACTTAATCGATTTGACATATGTATGAACGACTCCTTTTATTCTATAGCCTAGCTCTTATTGTTGTCGAACAATATCTAATGATGAAAAAGTTCACAAAAGACCACTTCATTGATTACTACATAATTAGTTATCAATATTTAACAATGGCCATGCTTACATCGGTATGGATTTTATTTATATTAGTGCTCAATACGAATTAATATGAAATACTAATGGCGAGAATAAAGTCTAGTTTGGTAGTTGGATTTGCCCTAATCTTAATTGATCCAGGACTAGTAGAAATATTTTTCTTTCAAATTTTTTACCCGAAAATATTAGCAGTTAACTATTTTTTATCATTTTACATTTCATAAAATTTTGAAATATGGACTTAGATTTAGATTTAAAAAAAAATCGTATACCCTGTATTCGATATTTCTTTGGTGAAAATAAAACTTCTATTACGAGCTTATTCGTTTTTGCGTTGCTTTACGCCTTACCATTTTGTCGTGGTGAAGGTTCCGTGGGAGCGGGAGACGGTTGACGATATCACTGGGCTGTTAGATATGGCCGTGCGGGTATAGCAGGTATCGTGAGCTGGAGATTTGAAGCCTTTTCGATTAAACTCAGCAAAGCTAGCATACCATTTATGACGAAATCAAAAAGTTATTAGTTATTTCTTTAAGATTAAAACAACCACCAATCTACGTGTATAAAAGCGTAGTACCATAAAATAATGGTAAGAACAGACATGGAAATAACAAAACATAGACAAAGCCTCACTCATTAAGTTTAGTTTGGACTCGATTCGTCATTTGATTTAATTACGTTTTTTTCTGTAAAGTGCAAACGTATCGATACCATCAATAATTGCAAATATCATTGATGTCACAAAATTTGGTTATTATTCGAATACTACTTCCATCGCCTCCCATACAAATAATTTTGGTGAATACATTATATCGATTTCAATTAAAACTAAATAAACTACCAACAAGTCGGGCGAAACTTTAATATTCTTGGGACAAGTTGCGGATGAGTGGAAAGTCAATATGCAGATAAGAGTGGTTAGGGAAGGCTAAGTGAAAGGGAGTTATTGGGCAGGGCTGTTGTCAATTTAACAATATTTCATTCGTTTCTGCAAGTTTGGGTTCTTATGAGGGGAGGAGGAGGGGTAATAGTAAGCGTGGGTGGATGTTAATAGCTTTTTAATTAATTGCTTGAATCACGTCCAATATTCTCTGTATAGAATGTGTTTCATAGACGAAGTTGCATAAAATTTTCATAAAATTCGATGTATTCTACATACACGAAACCGAACATTTGTATGGGAGGGGGTAGAGAAAGTAGGGGAATCGTAAAATTTAATATGTAGTTTTATTTCGATTTTCTTGTAAGGTGCTTGTATAAAATTTCAAGTTCGTAGCTTTTAGTTTGTTGGTTATTAGTTGATTTAATGAAATTGGTCGAAAACATACTTTTGTATGGGAGGGAGTAGAAGGGCAAGCGCGATTTCAAAAATTTTAAAGCAACTTCATTTGAATTACTTTTATAAGTTTTTATGCAAAATTTAAAATTGATAGCTTTTAAGAGTTAGTTGATAACTGATTTCTTAAAAATGCTCGACAAAATAATTTTGTAAGGGAGGGGGTAGAGGAGGTAGGGACATCGTAAAATTTGTGATGCAATTTTCTTTCCTTTCTGTTGTAAGGTGCTCGTACAAAATTTCAAGTTCGTACCTTTTAATTTGTTGGTTATTAGTTGATTTAATGAAATTGGTCCAAAACAAACTTTTGTATGGGAGGGGGTAGAGGGGGCAAGCGCGATTTCAAAAATTTTAACGTGATTGTATGTCAATTATTTTTGTAAGTTTTTATGCAAAATTTCAAATTGATAGCTTTTAATAGTTTGGTGATAATTGATTTCTTAAAAATGGTCGAAAAAATAATTTTGTATGGGAGGGGGTAGAAGTCTTAAAGGTTTTCGACTAGTTAATATTTCATATATGTATTAAGGGATTTTTTTTAAATATATGTCGCAAATTTTCAAGTTTCTACCTTAAAATTTCACTCAAAAATTTTCAGTTTATGTGTTTTTTCAATGCATATGAAACACCTTGTGCACGTTAGACCGGGGCGGTCGGTTTATAACAATTATGGATCAAGTTATTATTATTTTTGTATGAACATCAAATAGAGGTATTCGCATGCAAAATTCAAACTTTGTATCTTTCACCAGAGCCCTAAAAAAATCACTCAAAATTTTCGATATTTTTGCTTATCACCTCCCTCCCCTTACACCTCCCAACTTAAAATGTTTGCCAAAATTAACCATCATATAGTTCTACAATCTGACAAATTTGATTTGATATGAGTACTATTTTTTTAGATATAATGATTTGTAATTTTGAAAAGTGCGCCATTTTTGAAATGCTCCCCATTTCCCCCCACTACTATTATTTCAACATGTTATATTTTTTTGTTTTTTCCTATTATAGCTTAATATATGTTTCAAGTTTCAATTACATAGCATGCCACTTTGACGGTCTTCAAATATGAATTTCTTACGATAAGTAATTTCGAAGATATAATCATTTGAAAAAACAATTTGGCCGACAATTTGTTTTTAGCCCCCCCTTTTCGGACGCCAATGGATAAAAAAATTAAATTATTTTTAAAGTTTGTCCCACAACCTTGTCTATATCTGTACCGATTTTCAACTTTCTATCTACATTCGTGGTGGAGATATTAGCAAGTGTAGTTTTCGACTTTTTCCCTCCCCCCGCTTCCCCCTTCCACCTAACACCCCCCAAAATTTAGAATAGAGCTCACTTACTCAACCAACAATCCATCAAAAAATGAACATTCTACCTTTAATAGTCTCGGAGATATGAGTCCATATGTACGGGCGTACGGTGGGACGGATTTTTGTTTTTGCATTTTTAGGCTAATTTAGTCATGAAACGCGAAAAATAAAAATTTCAGGGTAGCAAATTTTTTTTTTCTTGTGTCGATCACAATACTTTATTATTAGAATAATAAAGTAAAATAGTACAAACTTAAAATTTTGCCAGAATTTCTCCCTTAATATTTGCAATACATATTAAAAAAATTATCAGCTTCGCTTCACTCCTTCTATCCCCTCCCATACAAATATGTATTTATAAATTTAAGAAAATCATTTCTCCTTCGAACATATGAGAGCTATCGACTTTGAAATTGAAACAAAGCATGGTAATAAGAATGCTGATAAGCAGTTTCAATATCATCTTAAACCCTCCACTTCATTTGATTTGCTCTACAAGTGCCCCAATTTCAGGAAAACTATGTCCAAATTCTTTGTAAATAATGAAAACTACAAACTCTAAATTCAGCACGAAACATTTTACATGCCACGTTCGGTATCATATACAAAAATTACAAACCTCCCTCTCTACTTCTACCACCTCCCATATGAAAGTCACTATTCACTATTCGAAAGAATTTGAGATGACATATTTTCCAGTACATTAAACTCTTTCCCATTTCATCTAGAGCACAATATGATTGGGCTTTACGTCCAGTCATAATTCCGTTGTTTTATGTACTCTCTCGTATACTTCTAGATTGTAAAATTCAACCAGATAGTAAAATAGCATAACGAAATGTTTCGAAAAATTGGAAATCTATAAAATATACTACATAACATATTGGTTGGTTCTGCAAAACAAACCACTATCCAATTTTCCGCAATGACTATAGCAAATGTTCATATCCATATATTTAGCTAACTCGTCGGAAATCGAAAATTTCTTAGCATTTCTTACGTCTGTGCTTGTCAGCTGCTCCAAAACTAAAAACTTTATTCTTTTTATTTTACGATACACTCAAAATCAATCCAATAGCACGGAAAGAAAAACTTTCACAAATCATCCCAGCTCTGGTTGGTTTCAGATATTGCCGATAGCAAAGAGAATGTGGAAGCACAGTAGCGATGGAAAAGATCAACAAGTTCAACTTTATAAACATAAGATATCCCTTCCTTCTCTCACATATGATATCCCTAAACAAAACACACCGTCGTTGTCATAGCCAACGCCTTAATTTCTATAAGGAGAGGAATTCTCGGTAGCATTAATAATTTCGTTGCGCAAATATTCGACTCCTTTTATGTCGTCATTAATCATTGCTTAATTGGAATGAAGGGTCAGGCTGTTTTATGCTAATTTATGGATATACACGAGTATGTAGCAGCAGATTGTTCTCTCTGAAAAATATACACGAGCCTTTGGAAAGTTTCATAACAAAACAGACTGCAGTTATTAATAGAAATGGTGAATGCTAAGATTTTAGGGGTTGTAACTCAAACATAAATATAAGGAATTATTGTTGTAAGTCAACAACATCGTCTTGATAGAATGTTCAAATTTGTTTCCAATTTTTTTGACAATGTTATCCTAATTTATTCCTTTTTGAGCAGATGCTGAATACAGCTGATTCAACATCAACTATTTCGCAACATACAACTTAAAACCAACATTTCTTTTATTAAACCGTTTCTTCTTTTATGTTAAAAATGATTGCGCTACAAATTCTAAAAGTCATATTCGTCTAACATAAGCAACAATTACTAAACCTATTGAGTATGTCATTAACTAAAAAGAACAAATACTTTATTAAACCATGATTTTTTGTTTTCTACGGAATGACGATTTCGGCCTTTATGTGCAATGCACAAATACTGTCATGGTGGGATGGAATGGGATTGGGAAGGTAGGGGAAGGGGAGTGAGAACGACCGTAACGAGTGGAGAACTAGTCAATGAACTTCTTAGTGTCGAACTACTTAAAAAGTAAGCTAGATTATAAGTCATTTTAAGAACTAAACTTTGTACATTTATTCAAGGCAATAAAATTAAACCTAAAGCAATTTAAAATACATATTGCGTAATTTGCATTTCATTTAAATGTAAATCTGTCTGTCCTTTTAATGGGCAGTAGCCATCAGGCAGTTGTAAAATCTCCTGGCTGAAATTCTCGTATTACCTTTCCCACGGAAACGATTCGTATCGGTTTGACTCAGCTCTTTCTCTATATACACACAATAATTAATGTAGCTTTTATCCTTTCAAGGTAAAACGTAGCGTTGACTATGTATTATTCAGGGTGTGGAAAAAATATCGATGTTAATGAAACCAGCACGTTTTTTCGTTTATTATCAAAAGGAATTTGTTTTGCTTTTTTTTTTATTGCGAAAAAGATACAAAAGAAATATAGCAGCCACGGAATAATCTATTTATCTATTATCTTGTAACATTTTAATTCCACGACCTTATTCGACGGTCGATACTCCCAACAACCGTAAATACTTTTAATTAACAGATGTACTTTTTCATGTAATTAGGATATCTTGCTTTCTGATTAATAAGATTAATAAGAAAATCTATTTTGTAGTATAATATCTATTTTGAGTATAAGAAAGGTGGATTATGGTACAAGGGATTCAAGATTTAATGGAAGAAATCAATGAATTGTACGTCTTCGGGACTATGATAACCAAAAGAACAGACACATAAAGTAAAGTTTGGTTTTTGAATGGGGCAAATTTCTCTGTTCCATCTACAACTTATCGTACAAAATTACACGATTTTGCACTTTGATAAAAAGATAATTTATTATTATACTCTAGATGAAATCTGAGAGTATTATAAGTTTGCTCTAATAAGCCAAAATGTCGAAAACTTTGAGTGATTTTTTTAGGTCTCTGGTGGAAAATACAAAGTTGAAATTTTGCATGTAAATACCTTTATTTAATGTACATACAAAAATAATAATAACATGATCCATAATTGTTATAAACCGACCCCCCCGGTCTAACGTGCACAAGGTGTTTCATGTGCATTGAAAAAAACACATAAACTGAAAATTTTTGAGTGAAATTTTAAGGTAAAAACTTGAAAATTTGCAAAATGCATTTAAAAAAAATCTCTAAATATACAAAATAATAACTGGTCGAAAATCTTTAAAACTGAAATTACGTTAAAAGTTCTGAAATCGCGCTTGCCCTTCTAACCCCTCCCATACAAAAGTATGATTTCGACCAATTTTATTAAATCAACTAATAACCAAAATAAACTGCCAACAAGTCGGGCGAAACTTTATTATTCTTGGGACAAGTTGTGGATGAGTGGAAAGTCAATATGCAGGTTAGAGTGGTTAGGGAAGGCTAAGTGAAAGGGAGTTCTTGGGCAGGGCTGTTGTCAATTTAACAATATTTCATTCGTTTCTGCAAGTTTGGGTTTTTATGAGGGGAGGAGGAGGGGTAATAGCAAGGGTGGGTGGATGTTAACAGCTTTTTAATAATTGCTTGAATCACGTCCAATATTCTCTGTATAGAATGTGTTTCATAGACGAAATTGCATAAAATTTTCATAAAATTTGGTATATTTTATTTTCACGAAACCGAAAATTTGTATGGGAGGGGGTAGAGAAGGTAGGGGAATCGTAAAATTTGATATGCAGTTTTATTTCGCTTCTCTTGTAAGGTGCTTGTATAAAATTTCAAGTTCGTAGCTTTTAGTTTGTTAGTTATTAGTTGATTTAATGAAATTGGTCGAAATCAGAGTTTTGTATGGGAGGGGGTAGAACGGTAGGCGCAATTTCAAAACTTTTAAAGAAACTTCATTTGAATTACTTTTATAAGTTTTCATGCAAAATTTGAAATTGATAGCTTTTAATAGTTTGGTGATAATTGATTTCTTAAAAATGGTCGAAAAAATAATTTTGTATGGGAGGGGGTAGAGGAGGTAAAGGAATCGTAAAATTTGTGATGGAATTTTCTTTCTTTTCTGTTGTAAGGTGCTTGTACAAAATTTCAAGTTCGTAGCTTTTAATTTGTTGGTTATTAGTTGATTTAATGAAATTGGTCGAAATCATGCTTTTGTATGGGAGGGGGTAGAAGGGCAAGCATGATTTCAAAACTTTTACCGTAATTTTATTTTAACTATTTTTCTAAGTTTTTGTGCAAAATTTCAAATTGATAGCTTTTGATAGTTAGGTGATAATTGATTTCTTAAAATTGGTCGAAAAAATAATTTTGTATGGGAGGGAGCAGAAGTTTTAAAACTATTCGACCAGTTAATATTTCAAACTTTTAGAGATTTTTTTTAAATGCATTTCCCAAGTTTTCAAGTTTCTACCTAAAAATTTCATTCAAAAATTTTCAGTTTATGTGTTTTTTTCATTCCACATGAAACACCTTGTGCACGTTAGACCCACACTTCGGAGCATAACAATTTTGGAACAAATTACTATTTTTTTTCTATCTATATTAAATAGATGTGTCGACATGCAAAATTTAAACTTTGTATCTCTTACCAGAGCCATAAAAAAATCACTCAAAATTTTCAACATTTTCGCTTTCCACCTCCCTCCCCTTACACCCTCCAACTCAAATTTTTTACCAAAATTAAAGATTATATAGCTCTACAATCTGACAAATTTTTGATTTGATATCTGTACTCAATTTTGAGATTTGATGATTTGTAATTTTGGAAAGTTTGCCATTTTTGAAATGCTCCCCATTTCCCCCCACTACTATAATGTCCACATATTATATTTTTTCATATGTCGCTAGTAAAGCTTACTATACATTTTAAGTTTCAATTACATAGCATGAGAGACAGTTGAGATATTAATTTTTAAGTGTTTTTCTTTGCACCCCCCCTGACCCTCCCCCTTTCACTAATTAGCTTCTATCTAAACTGCTTCTAGTAGATCTATATACTATCTTGATGGTCTCAAAGTATCAATTTTTTATGGGAAGTAATTTCGAAGATATAATCATTTGAAAAAAAAATTCGGCCGACAATTGGTTCTTAGCCCCCCTTTTCGCACGCCAATGGATAAAAAAATCAAGTTATTTTTAAAAGTTGTCCCACAAACTCTTGTATATGTATGTTGATTTTTAGCTTCCTAGCTGTAACCATGGTTGAGATATTTGAATTCGTATTTTTCGGTTTAAGCGCTCCCCCCGCCTCCCCCTGAACTCGTACACCCCCCAAAATTGGTATCCGCCTGAGATCCGCAACTACCTACAATCCCTCCAAAAATGAACTTTCTATCTTGAAGGGTTTGGGAGTTAATGTGCGCTGAGCGTACACGTCGGCGTACGGCGTACGGCGGACGGCGTACAGACAGACGGATTTTTTTTTTTGCATTTTTAGGCTATTTTAGTCATGAAACGCGAAAATAAAAATTTCAGGGTAGCTAATTTTTTTTTTTTTCCCAAGTCGATCACAATACTTTATTATTAAAATAATAAAGTAAAATTGATAGCTATGAACTTGAAATTTTGTGTGAGCACCTAACAACAGAAAAGAAAGAAAATTGTATTACAAGTCTTACGATTCTCTTACCTCCTCTACCCCCTCCCTTACAAAATTATTTTTTCGAGCATTCTTAAGAAAACAGTTATCAGCTAACTCTTAAATGCTATCAATTTCAAATTTTGCATAAAAACTTATAAAAATAATTCAAATGAAGTTGCTTTAAAAGTTTTGAAATCGCGCTTGACCTTCTACCCCCTCCCATACAAAACTATGATTTCGACCAATTTCATTAAATCAACTAATAACCAACAAACTAAAAGCTACGAACTTGAAATTTTATACAAGCACCTTACAACAGAAGCGATATAAAACTACATATCAAATTTTACAATTCCCCTACCTTCTCTACCCCCTCCCATACAAATGTTCGGTTTCGTGAATGTAAGATATACCGGATTTTATGGAAATTCTATGCAACTTCGTCTATGAAATACATTCTATATAGAGAATATTGGACGTGATTCAAGCAATTAATTAGAAAGCTATTAACATCCACCCACGCTTACTATTACCCCTCCTCCTTCCCTCATAAAAACCCAAACTTGCAGAAACGAATGAAATATTGTTAAATTGACAACAGCCCTGCCCAAGAACCCCCTTTCACTTAGTCTTCCGTAACCACTCTAACCTGCATATTGACTTTCCACTCATCCGCAACTTGTCCCAAGAATAATAAAGTTTCGCCCGTCTTGTTGGCAGTTTATTTATAGTTATTTCTGAGAAAATTACTTAAAACTCCCACTCCGTCTAACACCTCCCGTACAAACTGAACAATTTTACTAAATCTAATACACTAACTTTCTCAGTATCTCTTCAATTTTTGGAGTTCAAATTGTGTATACAATATTTTATAGCTACTTTAGCATGATGTGAGAAAAATGAGTTCAATGTTGTCACCTTTTCTACAACTCCCCCTATTAAATTTCTTAAGATCACAAAAATTTCTATTTCATCTATGAGTATCGTATGATTGGGCTTTACGCGCAATCGTTATCTTGTTATGTTCCTTATAATTTTGTGCAATGAAATAATAAAGTAAACTTATGTATACATTTTGCCTATTTGAGGTCCAAGCATTTCTCGTGATGTTTGTCATCAGCGGAATCGTTAGTGAAAATTTAAGTTAAATTTAAAAGTATAAGCCACAAGAATTTACAAAATATTGGTGAACATCCACAATGCTGACGGATTTCATACGCTCCCATGTATGATCATCTTAAACAAGTGCCATAACATGTTCATGGAAATATGAAATGATGAAACATTTTCATTTATTTTACCCAGACTGCACTTAAAGATTAGCTAGAGGAATGATTTTGAATGTTTATTTCTTCGCTTTCATATCGCTCTTAAGAATTCTACCGACTAAGCAAATTTATCACAAGATTTTTAGATAACTCAATTTATTAACATCGTTTCCACAATAAGTATCTAAATGTAAGTCCATAAAGAATGTTCCAATCTTCTCTTTGATGTTTATAGGTATAATAAGACTTACTAATTATCCTCTAGTTTTGTAAGGAATCAGTGCCAAAGTAAATATTGTGTCCGAGTTTGTTTCAAAATTAGCCAATTCGTTTCACCTCGAACACTGGTCTCATGAAAACACGAGAAAAAGAAGCCTTCATTAGGGCCACAGCAATTCCCGATGGTTCTTATTACAGGCAAGGATATCCCATGTTTATCGCAATACCACAGCAAACGATTAATCATTGTAACTCGAACGCGTGATGAACACAGAATCAGACTTACGCATCGGGAGTACACAAATTTATTTCACCTTGAGTCCCAAGCATGATATATGTACATAACACCGAACACGGGTTGACTTTATGATTACACAGGACAATTCTCCTTATAGCGCATAATTCTCCAGTGACAGTAATTTGCCATAATTACAGCACAACTCAAATATAAAATATACAGAAAATGACGATTATCGCCGAATGGAGGGAAACTTTTCGCCGTTTATCCTTGCTTGTCAGATATATAATTCAGGCTCATCTTTAGCAAAGACTACACCGTAATCCTTCGCATCTCAAGGTTTTAATTGTTGCGGAAAATAATCGAGGATATTACCTTACTGTGATTTAAGTATACTTGTGCTGGTACAGTGCGATAGGACCCACGTAAAAATCTTCTTGATCCCAGAAGTTCATTTAAATAAACCTCGGTGATTTTCTTTCAAAGTGTTTTGCTGAATACTCGTAATTCACTTTATAAATGAAGAATAATAGCGTCAGGATCGCTATGGGTGGTAGGCAATGAGCAAAATTTTCGCATTGAATTCAGAAGTCTAAGCCAAATGTTAAAAAGATTTCGCCTCCATAAAAAGCTTCTGTCTTTTCCATTGCGCTAAAAGTCGATGTAATTCAATTGACGCGTGTAAACGATAAGTAATTAGTCCGGGGCAAGGAATCACAGAAGTTCAGTAATTTCGAAGCCAAATGGGGGAAACAAAAATTCATATTCATCACGATGTTGTGTCGGAACCTTTCCCGCTTCCCATGACACCTTTGATTCCGTCTTTTCATTGAGTCGAGTCAGGGCAACCAAATTAATTTAGAAAAATTGAAATGGCGACGTTAAATTTTTAATACAAATCGGCTAATGGCGTAGGCGATTATGTATCTGTGGGCTTAGGCTCGTCGTCCTCTTGAACACAGATTCGAACAAAGTTCATAAGGTTCTTTGATTCAGGTCAAATGATTTCTTGGCTATTTTTTATCTTGTGATTAGGGACAAGATAAAAGATGAAGACTTTTACAAATTTGTCATTATTATTATTTTTTTTTTACAATTTGGATTATTTTTATTAATATTTCTTCCTCTGTGAAAAATAGCGGTACTTTAGTTAATTAATATTCGTAAGAACACCATCAATGGAACCACTTGAAGATTGAGAACATTGTGCTAAATTCGCAAGTCCTAACGCTAACTTTACACAGAAAATGAACTGGGCCAGCTCCATTATCATATGAAATTTTATATTTTTATTTTATTATTATTTTTTTTTTATTTTATATTTTTATTTATTATTATTATTATTTTATTTTAATTTTATAGGTAATTTTGGTCTTTATGTGCAATGCACAAACACAGTCATGAAGGGAAGTAATGGGATCGGGAAGGGGAGTGAGAACGACCGTAACGAGTGGAGAATCTGGTATATTTTTCAGTTATACTGGCTGCTACTCACAGATATTTGCAGATGTCATGGGAATTGAACCCACGACCTATTGACTTTGAAGCCAGCGCGCTGCCTCAGTAAGAGAATTTCGCTCAGGGCCAGATCTGCGAAGGTGCAAATAGAGTCGTCTTACTGGGTGGCATGATTAAGGGTAATATTAGGAAAAGACCAAAATGTCAAAGCCAGTGTGACGAAATTATCGACGCCATTGTGTCAGATGATAGGCTTCGTCCGTGGTTGCGAGAAAATACCATCCTTAAATAGCCGTATGAAAAGGACGAAAAAGAAAGATGGTAAGGGTATTCGGTGCCTACCGGTACAATCACCACGTTGGGCGCCACTGTAACAAAATAAAGGACTCCGCCAACAGAAAATGGGCAGCTGGGGTATAGCCTAGTGGGTAGTGTGCTGGTCTACAATGCGAAGGTCGTGAGCTCAAATCCCGGTCGACGCATAATTCCAGCACACTGTCTGCTTGAGTATACCCTGGTCACCTTAATCTACGAAAATGTAAAATTCGCAGATGAAGGGTTGTGCGAAGGTCTAACAAGCCTTCCACAATAAATAAAGCAAAATGCTAAGGAACCTGAAGGTCAGGCGGGCAAAACCCGAGTTGGGCTGTAGTGCTATTGTAGAAGAAGACAACGGGAACCCGTACCATCTTCTCTGTTTTTTTTTCACTTCAATCATACCTCCTCAAAGATGACGTTCGCGCCAAACCTGCGCTCACCATTTCATTACAATTTTTTTTTCATCATGCTTTCCATCTCGAAAACGCGTTGAGTTAAAAAGTTTATCTATATAAATATAATTGTAGTGCCTGTCTGTTATTTGTTTTTAAACGGCAATAAATAAGTTTTTTGCTTTATTTTAGCAATAAATAAGCAGAAACAAACGTTTTTAAAAATATTCTCTGTTTGTCTGTCTGTCTGTCTTTCCGGTTTTCACGCAAAAGCGGCTAAGCCGATTGTAACGAAACTTTCACAGTTTCTTAGATGTGCACCGAGATCTAATCTGCGTCTGGTCTTATTTCAATACCCCACGCCTTTCACCCCCTCCCATACAAAATGACTTATTTTCAAAAATATATACTAATCAAATTTTCTTCAAAACCATTAAAACAAATCATCTGAAATTTAGAACATACTATTTTTATCAAAAATGTGATCTATGGTATACAAATTATTTGAATCCCTCTACTCCTTCCACCACCTCCCATACAAACTGCACTTTTTCATGAAAGGCTATTCACCAATTTTCACAGTACGCGTAACTTTCATCGAGCTTAAATGTTGTACTTAATCTTTAATTTGCACTATTATCAATACCGGTAAAAAATTAACCGATTAGCTTCATTCCTTCTACCACCTCCCATACAATGTGACACAATTCCACGACTTTACTTAAATTCGATTTTCTTGAAAACTGTAAATGTTACTGATCTGAAATTTAAAATATGTTAATTGTAAATTAATTATAGTTGCTTCTCAAAAAGTCACTTAAAACCCTCTACTCCTTCCACCACCTCCCATACAAACCGCACTTTTTCATCAAATATTCTAAACTAATTTTCTCAGTACATATAAGTTTCATTGAGCTCAAATTTCGTACTCTATCCTAAATTAGCATTATTAATATCGGGAAAAAATTAACAGAGTAGCTTCACTCCTTCTACCCCCTTCCCATACAATGTGACACAATTCCACGTCTTTATAAAAATTCGATTTTCTTAAAAAGCGTGACTGATACAGACCTGAAATTTAAAATATATCAATTGCATGATGATTATAGTTGTTTCTCGAAATATCACCAAAAACCCCCCTTTCCTTCTACCACCTCCCATACAAATAGCACAATTTCATTAAATTCAATGCACTAAGTTTCTCAGTACCTTCTCAATTTTTGAAGCTTAAATTTGGTACAAAACATTTTTATAGCTACTCTAGCATGTGAAACAAATTAGTTCAGTGCAGCCGCTTCCCATACAAAATTTCATAATATCACAAAATTTCAGATTTCATCTATGGTATCGTATGATTGGGCTCTGCGTCCTGTTAGGTTTTCAAGCTTAATGTTATTTTATTTCGGCTTTTTTTTTAATTAACTCAAGCTATAATTATTCACATGTCCTAATGCTCTTCAATACGTATATGATCTCAAATTACGGGATTGATTTGATCACGAGCCTCTCCCATTCAAATGCGAGTATCATGCTATCATTCTTAATAATTTATGGTTCTGATTCCAACAAAATACAAAACATTGTGTTCAAAGAGCCATTAAAGTAAGCGGATTATATATCCCATATAATGTATTACTAACTACATTCTCAAAAATTGCTTATTATTGCGATTTTTTATGCGGACGAAATCGCGGGCGTTTGCTAGTTTTTAATATATGTAATTTTTCACAAAACTTCAGGTCAAGCTCGTGAGCGAGCCAAATTCTTGCACCGTTTCTATTAGCTCCATTACTAAAAGATACATTTTTAGAACTTCACAAGAATCTTAGTTGCTATAATCGATTTTTTTACAAAAGTAGTCTGCGAAATAAGAATTATTAGAATTTCCCCTTCTACACCAATCACCAGTTCCCATACAAACTGCATATTTCAGGAAATACGATAAAATACATTCGAATAAAATTTATCGAGCACAAGTTGAGTACTAAATATTTTATTATCATTCTTAATGACCTCGTCCCATACGAAACAACTTATAGTTTTTAATCGATTTTCGTGAAAAGTAAAAAAATGCGGATCTGAAATATGGCATTTCTATAATTTCTTAGCTATTTCCTAAGCAAGCTTTAGAATCCATTTATGCCTTCTACTACCTCCTACTCAAATCGGGAAATTTCACGAAAAACCTGTGAAATTTTTGAAGCTCACATTTCCTGTTAAGCATTTTGATGGCAATTGGCAAGATGTCACCCCTTTTACCAACCTCCATGCAAAATATGGGAATGTCTTGATGAAATTGAAAATTTCATTTAAAGTATTGTGTGGCTGAGCTGCACAAACAATCGTAGTCATATTATTTTTTACCTCTTCTTTGCAATTTAAAAAAAAATTGCATTTCGTAAAGTCTGAATTTCTCAGAATTTTTGGAAAATTTGACTTCTTTTATTTTCACTTTAGTTTTTTTTTTCTTTTAATTTAAATAACCTGCTCCGATTGCTTTTTATAGTCTAGATGAAATCTGAAAGTGTTACAAGTTAGCTCTAAAGTTTATAACGCTAAGAAATACTGCTCGCAAAGAGTCGCCAAAGGTACATAAATATTTGTTGTCGCTCAATAATCTCGAAACCGGGTATCCGTCGGTTCGCTCTCTAGCTTGAGAACGCGTTGAGCTAGGAGGCTCAAACTATGTCCATGTAATTTTTGGTGAGCTAGTAAGATCAACTTCATGAACGAGTCAAATCACTCCATCCCCTTCCACCCCACAAAATGACTCAATTTCGGAATTTGATAATAAACGAATTTTTTCGAAAGTATGAAAGCTGTTGATCTGAAAATTGAACATATTATTTTTATTACGATTTCAGTTTACTGCTTAAAAAATTATTTGAATCCCTTAGTTATTCCATCACTTCCCATACAAACTGCACTTTTTCACGAAATACTATTCACCAATGTACTCTTTACGTGTAAAATTAATCGAGATGAAAATGCGCACGAAATATTTATTTAGAATTATTAGTAAGACCGAAAACCTTTGTTGTGTCGTTGTTCGTATATTGTATGTTGTACACTGACATTTACGAGTTATTGCGAAGAAAGTGGTATAATTGTTTAAAGTTCGTGACCTTAATACCGTATGAACTAAATCCTACCCAGCAAACAAATTAATTCGATAAAGAATCGTTAATAAATTGTATTAACGGGCGATTTGATCATTAACGAACGTCGTTAATGAGTCATTACCGATTCATCAAGCGGACTAAATTGACATTCGTTAATGAATTACTTTTAACAATTCATTATTGTGAATTGTAAAACGCTTACAAACAAGGAGTATATAATAGTTATCAATGAATCATTAATGTGTCGTTAATAATTTTTATTTTGATTCTTTAATGAATATCGTTAACGATTCATAAACGATATTTGTTGTGAAATATTAACGATGAATTAAAGAACTTAACACACAAGCACGCGGTCACCACTGCAAACTCCAAGTTTTTCACCATTCGCATTTGAGACATCGGCACGAAATGATTTTTGACTCTGTTCATGGACATGGTGAAATGAAAACTGCTGGTATATAACAAAATCGACGTTGAGAGACCCTTTTTAGTTGGTTTGCTTAAGATAATTACGCAATTTATTCGTTTTGTTGCATTTCATGCTCGTTTAAAGATCGTTATTTGCGAGCGCTCGTTAAATTATTTGCTGGGTACTCGTAAACGAATAGTTTTATCTCTGACGCTCAGACGAAGACAGATCGATCACTTTTTTATTTAAAAAAAAAATAGATACAAAATACATAATTACTGGAAAAGACTTTATTTTTTTATTAACCCAGATTATATTCTAATCTACACAAGTTCGAACATCCTGCATCTTGTTCAGTATCATATACATAGAAAATTTTAAAATAATTAACTATTAGTGATAGCCTGCAACTTTGTCCGCGTAAGAATCGCAATAATAAGTAAGTTTTGAGAAAGTAGTTAGTAATACATTTGTGGGATATATAATCTGCTTAGTTTAATGGCTTTTTGAATGCTTTGTACTTTGTTGAAATCAAAGTTATAAATTATTAAGAATAAAATCATGATACTGGCATTTGTATGAGACAGGCTCTTGATGAAATCAATCCCGTGATTTGAGATCATGTACGTATTGAAGAGCTTCACTCAAATTCCTGTTAAGGCCCGCTATAGGGGCATAGGACAGAAACAACTCTCTTCCACAAGGCGCGATCCTGAGCATCGGCCTTACGCTGTTGCTAGAACTTGCTTATTCCTCGCGTCTCTTGCTCAACTGCTCGCTTCCATGTGCTACGTGGTCGACCAACCCGACGTCTTCCTTGAGGGTTATAATCCAGAGCCTGTTTGGCGATGTTTCGCTTTCGTTTCTTCAAAGTGTGATTGATCCACTGCCACTTCCGCCTTTGAATCTCAATACCTATTTTAGTTTGTCCAGTTGTACTCCAAAGTTCGTCGTAGGAGATTACTTCTGGCCACAATATTCCTAAAATGCGTCGAAGGCATTGTTTTACGAAAGTTTGTAGTTTCTTGGTAAGTCGAACAGTCACTTCCCACGTAGTACAACCATGTAACACGGATTTGACGCATGCGTCAAAATTTTGCAGCTTCGTGCAAAGAGAGATCTCTCTTAGAGCGTTAAGGACATGTGAATAGTTGTAGCTTGTGTTAATTAAAAAAAAAGCCCAAATAAAACAACGAGCTTAAAAATATAACAGGACTACGATTGTGCGTAAAGCCCAATCATACGATACTATTGATGAAATCGAAATTGTGATCTTCAGAAATTTTGTACGGGGAGCGATAGAAGGGTTGACAGCATTGAACTAATTTGTTTCACATCATGCTAGAGTAGCCATAAAAATATTTTATAACAAATTTAAGCTTCAAAAATTTAATTGGTATTGGGAAAATTAGGGCAGTGGTCTTAGTGAAATTGTGCAGTTTGTATGTGAAGAAGTGTGTTCTGTGATTTTTTGAGAAACATTATGCAGTTAATATTTTTTAAATTTCAGTATTTTTCATACTTTTCAAGAAAATTGAATTTTAGGAAAGATGTGATATTGTGTCACATTATATGAGAGGGGATAGAAGGAGAGAAGTTAATCGGATTACTTTTCCCCTACATTAATTAAAATATATACTAATTAAGGGTTGAGTGCAAAATTTCAGCTCGATAAATGTTATACTTACTGATCAAATTGGTTTATAGTATTTCATGATCGATTGATTGATTTCATGAAAAAGTGGAGTTTGTATGGGAGATGGTGGAAGGAGTAGGGTATTCAAATAATTTGTATACCATATATCACATTTGTGATAAAAATAATATATTCTAAATATCAAATTATTAACTTCTACAGTTTTCAAGAAAATTCGATTATTAGATATTTTTGAAAATGAGTCATTTTGTATGGCGTATGGTTATTGAAATAAAACCATATATTCGGTTCAGCCGTTTTTGCGTCCGGCAGACAGGCTGACAGAGAGTAATTTTAGCAACGTGTATTTCTGATTAGTTACGTCCAAATAAAGCACAAAACTAACTTATAGTCATTTACAAACAAAAAACATAACAGGACTACGACTGGGCGTAAAGCCCAATCGTGCGATACTCTAGATGGAAGAGAATTTTAAGGAATCTTATTTCATAAAAAATTGCAGTTTGTATGGGAGGGGGTGGAAGGAAGGGGAACACTCAACTAATTTTTATATAGCAGATTGAAATTATTATAAAAGTAATATGTTCAAAATTTCAGAACAATAGCTTTCATGCTTTTTGAAAAAATCCGTTTATTGTCGAATTGCGAAATTGTGTAGAAGGGGTGAAACTAAATGTCTAATTTTTCTTGGTCTTACTAATAATTCTAAATAAATATTTAGTGCACAATTTCAGCACGCTAAATGTTATACACACTGAGTAAATTGGTTTAGAGTATTTCATGAAAAAGTACAGTTTTTATGACCACCTCCCATAGGAGGGCGAGAAGACTCAAAATTTTTATTTGGTAGATTGATATCATCATTAAAGTAATGTGTTCCAAATTTCAGAGCAATAGCTTTTATACTTTTCGAGCAAATCCGTTTATTGTCAAACTGCGCAATTGTGTCATTTTGTATGGGAGGGGGTAGAAGGGGTGGAGCGATTTGGCCCATTCACGAACTTGTCCTTACTTTTTTGTCAAAAATGACGTTTACAAAATTTGAACTTTCTAGATCAACGCGTTCTCAAGCTAGAGAGTACACGGACGGACATCCGGTTTTGAGATTTTTGAGTGATAATATTAATTTCTGTATTCATCATTTTTTTCTCCGAGCCTTATTTCTTAGCGTTACAAACTTTGTGGCAAACTTATAATACTCTCAGATTTCATCTAGAGTATAAACAGACATACACTACAGTTATGTTTATATGTATAGATAATATCGACGGTTCACAAGCATACTTGTTTCAAGTCAAATTTTTTTGAAAATGGGCTTTTTTGAATCAGCTTACTACTGTCTTTAGAATGTTTTAAATCTTTTAAAGTTCATACATTCCGACAAAAAATTCTTCAAAATATGGAAAATATTGACACATAATTTCTTCCAGCTTAATTATCACAGTGAATTTCGTTTTTGAAACGCACTGATGTAGAATTTTCATTATGTGACTTAAGCACCTCTGCTTGATATATTTTTTGGCATGGAAGCTTGAACTCATTTCATTACAAAAGACAGAATTTTATTTTGCAATATCTTGAGAAGTTTTCCGTTCAGTCTTGAGCTTTTTCTCCGAAAAATTCTTAACATTTCGGGGGTAGCGTAATTTTTTGAAGAATCATTTACCTCCTTATTTTACCTCAATATTTCAAGTAATTCACCCTCTGTTCGAAATAAATCATGAAGCGCCAAAAATAATTAAAATCTAAAATTTAAATACTTATGAAAATAATGTGAAGTGGAATCATACCCACTTTGCATTATTGTTGTAAATATTTAAATTTTAGAGTTGGATGCAAAATTAATTGAAACGAACTTATTTGCATAATTTATTGGCTGTTGGTAAAATGTTTTCTTAATGATAAATCTTTTACAGTTTGATACTTTTTTTTTCAACTTTGATTCATAATTTTTCCTTCAGCGGTAACCCTGATAAAGACTTACCTATTCGTAATTAATGATAATTTACTTTGTAATTCTGCCGTTTTTTATGTAAATCGAATCACTTTCATTTAAAAGTATAATTTCCGTTTTATTTGTAAATACTATGAGTTGGATTTTATGACTTTCAGTTGAATATGAGTTCATTCCTTTTAAATATCAATAAAATAAGGGTTAATGGCTTTCCGAATGAATTTTGTCGTGACGGTCGATTTATTTGCTATTTTAATTTCATATTGCTTTTGATGTAGCTGTCGTTAAATGATTAATCGCTTTCATTTTTTTTTCTAGAATTACCATAAATCGATTATTTTATCCTTGTATAAGAAATTGTACCTCAATTGTATTAAGCTTATCAAATATTCCAGGTAAATTTGCAACTCTGAGGACAACAAAAAATCGTTTAATAATCATAGTGCAACTCGTTGAGGCTAATTATAATTTCGAAGAAGGAAAATTGCGGCTACTCAAGTTCTAGGAATTGAAAATTAGTTTTCTTCCATTTTTTTATTTTTCAATACAATTGTTGAAATAAGAGTTTTGAGAAAAGATCTTTAGCTTTTACCATATCGACGGTTGACAAGCAGAGGTTTTTAAATCCATTTTTTTTTTTATAAATTGGGATTTTGAATTACCGCTGTCATTAGAACGTTTTAAAATTTTAAAAGTTCATATATTCCGGCTTAAAATTATTCAGAATGTGAAAAATATGGACTTATAATTTTTCCAGCTTAATTATCACAGTGAATTTCGGTTTTAAAATGCACTGATACAGAATTTTCATGTTGTGAATTAGACACCTTTGCTTGTTAACCTACGATATATTATCCTAATTAAGTTAGATTTTGCGTTAAAAACCTATCCTCTTATTTCGACTTTTGTATCAAATTATGTCACAGTAAGAATGAATGGAGATCATTTCAAGAATGGTGCACTTTTCAAAATTTCAAACCGTTATATCTCAAAACTGAGTACATATATCAAATGGAAAATTCGTCAGATTGTAGATTGTCTTTAATTTTGCTTGGGCAGAGGGGTGTAAGGGGAGGGCGGTAGTAAGCAAAAATATCGAAAATTTTGAGTGATTTCTTAGGGCTCTGGTAAAATATACAAAGTTTAAATTTTGCATGTGAATGCATCTATTTGATATACATAGAAAAAAATAATAATTTGTTTCACAATTGTTATGCATAAGGTGTTTCATGTGCAATGAAAAAAATAACAGAAACTGACAATTTTTGAATAAAATTTTAAGGTTGAAGCTTGTAAATTTGCGAAAATTGGGCGTAAAGCCAAATCATATGATACTCTTGATAAAATAGGAAAGAGTTTATTGTACCGGAAAATTTGTCATTTCAAATTCATTCGAATAGTGAATAGTGAGTTTTGTATGGGAGGTGGTAAAAGCAGAGGGGGAGTTTTGTAATTTTTCTATATAACACCGAACGTAGTACACAAAATGTTTCATGCTGAATTCAAAGTTATTAGCTTTCATAATTTTCGAGGAAATTGAACAATTTTCGTCTGAATTTATAGCATTTGTGTGGACGGTGTTAGAATCAAAATTGTTGAGATCAATAATATTTGTAATAGTATACTTTTCTCAAAATTTAAAGTTCATAGCTTTGACAGTTTAAGAGAAAAAACATAACAGAATTATGATTGGGCGTGAATCGTGATCATATGATACTCTAGATGAACTACTTACTTACCCTTTGTTTGAGAGGTAGTAAAAGCAGGGGAGGGGGGAGGTTCGTAATTTTTGTATGTAACATTGAACGTAGTATAAAAAAATTACATGCTGAATTTAAAGTTTCTTGCTTTCATAATTTTCGGAGAAATTGAACAATTTTTGTCTGAATTTATGGTATTTGTATGGGAGGTGGCAGAGAAAGTGGGAGATTTCGGATGATTTTGAATCTGCTTATCAACATCCTAGTCACATTGCTTTGTTACAATTTTAATGTTGATAGCTCTCATATGTTCGAAGGAGACAAACTTTTCTTGAATTTCCAATACAAAAATTTGTATGGTAGGTGGTAGAAGGAGTGATGTGAAGGCGATATTTTTTTAGCATTTATTACAATTATTAAGGGACAAATTCTGGCAAAATTTCAAGTTTCTACTTCTTCTAGTTTCTATGAAAATCAGTTAATCAATAATCAATTTACCGAAATTCTGCATTTTTATGGGAGGGGGAAGAAGGAGTGAGGTAAAGTTGATAATTTTTTCCAAAACTAGTTGCAATTATAATAAAATTAATTATGACAAAAATTGGTTCATTTAGCTTTGCTAGTTGCAATGCAAACCGAATAAATGCATTTTTGAAAATTGTGCATTTGTATGGGAGGTGGTAGAAGGAGTAAGGAGATCAGATCAATATTTCTTGAGGTTAATTATATTTTTATTATTATCAATCAATCAATCAATCAAATTCCTGTTAAGACCCCCTATAGGGGCATAGGACAGAAACAACTCTCTTCCACAAGGCGCGATCCTGAGCATCGGCTTTAAGCTGTTGCCAGGACTTGTTTATTCCTCTGGCCTCCTGCTCAACTGCTCGCTTCCATGTGTTACATGGTCGTCCAACCCGACGCCTTCCTTGAGGGTTATAATCCAGAGCCTGTTTTGCGATGTATCGCTCTGGTTTCCTCAAAGTATGACCGATCCACCGCCACTTTCGCCGTTGAATCTCAATACCTATTTTAGTCTGGCGAGTTGTACTCCAAAGTTTGTCGTTGGAGATTACTTCTGGCCAGAATATTCCTAAAATGCGCCGGAGGCATTGGTTTACGAAAGTCTGTAGTTTCTGGGTAAGTCGAACGGTCACTTTCCACGTAGTACAACCATATAACAACACGGATTTGACGCATGCGTCAAAAACTCGCAGCTTCGTGCGAAGGGAGATCTCTCTTAACCTCCAGAAAGGGGAAACGATACCGAAGGCCTGACGAGCTTTATTTAGCCGAGCCTCAACATCCTTTTGGGCTCCGCCGTCCATGCTGACAATGCTTCCGAGATAGCAAAAATCTTGCACCTCTTCCACATCCTGTCCATTAAGAACAATCGTTGTGCTTGCGTTCGAACCCATGTGCATGTACTTGGTCTTACGCACATTTATTTTCAGTCCCGCCTATTTGCATTTAGAATGCAACGAGCGAACATTTAACTCTAAGTCCGAACGGGTATGTGCAAGCAAACACACGTCATCAGCATAATCAAGGTGACTTAAGATGTTAAATAGTCTCCATTGAAGACCTTTACCTTCCCCACCTTCCAGTGTGGCTTTCAAGATGTCATTTATTACCACCAGAAACAGGGCTGGTGATAATATGCAGCCTTGTCTGACACCCGTTCCCACAGGGAAGCTCTCGGACAGCTCTCCTCTATGCAAGACGCGACACCTTGCATCTTCGTAGGATTCTTTAATCATAGCTATGACCTTATCTGGAATACCTCTCCTACGCAAAGCATTCCATATGTAATCTCGCTTAACGCTGTCGAAAGCCTTCTCGAAGTCCACAAACATAAGATGTAGTGGCGAACCCATTTCGGCTGACTGCTCTAATATTATCCGTAGGGTATTTGTGTGGTCGGTACAAGACGACCCCTTACGGAATCCAGTCTGATAAACTTCGAGAGTGCTCTCGACGACATCACTAATCCTATTGAGAATTACCTTAGCCATAATTTTTGATACGGCAGTAAGTACACATATACCACGCCAATTGCCACAATCACGAAGGTCGCCCTTCTTCGGAATTTTCACAATGACGCCCTCCTTCCATTCAGTCGGATATTTTCCCTCATTCCACACCTTAGTGAAGAGTGGGAGGAGTAAGTCGGCTGTTATTTCCGGGTCCGCTTTGAGGAGTTTGGTTGGTGGTCCATCTATACCTGGAGCTTTTCTTCCCGCCATTGACCGAATGGCGGAAACTATCTCTTCATTATCTGGGGGATCGTCCCTAGTAGAGGATTGTTGTGGTTGGATGTTTGGAAGTTGTTCTGTTTCCGGAATACCTTCCTCTGACAAGATGTTTAAAATATCAAAGAAGTATTCCTTCCATCGTCGCAACTGGTGTTCACTCATATTAAGGAGAGTTCCGTTGACATCTCTCACCAGGTGGTTGACGGTGAAATTCCTGTTCGTCAACTGTTTCATGATTTTAAATAGTGAACCCATATCTCCAAGGTAAGCCGCAGATTCTGCCTTGTTTGCCAGATCTTCAATGGCCTTTCTCTTGTCGCTTCTAACAGCCTTTTAAAGCTGTATATGAGCATCGCGGTAGTTATGTCTCAAGTCGGGCGTTCGTTGGTTGACATCGGGTTGAGAGATGATTGCCAATTTGGCTTTTTTCCGATTGCCAAACTTGTCCCATGTGTCCTGCGACATCCAGGGTTTCTCACCGCTTTGCACATATCCCACAGATTCTTCAACACTAGTTAGATAAGTGTGTGCCTCCCCATGGCGTGTTCTAGTCCAGTGTTGTCTGATCCAACCTGGGCGTTTATATCTCCCGAGATGATAATAATATCACCTCTTGGAACACGTTCGAAGGTGGCACTCAGTTGGCTATAAAACTCCTCTTTGTCACCAGATGTTGCGGTATTAGTTGGTGCGTAGCACTAAATAATTGTGAAGTTTCTGACACTGGTCCTGAGCCTGATGACGATAATCCTATCCGAGATTGGTTCCAAGCTAATGAGACTGTTTCTCGCTCTCGGCGTAAGGACGAACGCCAGGCCATTTCTGGCTTCACTTTCAGGGCCAATGTACAGAATAGTGTTTCCGCTAGGGGTTCGTTCTTCTCCTGATCCTGTCCACCTGACCTCGCTCAAGCCCAAGATTTAGATGTTATAGTGCTTCATTTCACGGTCGATCACTGATTGGTGGTGCAAGGACCGAGTAACCCCAGCTCTTCCTCCGTCATTCAATGTTCAAACGTTCCAGAAGCCAATAATAGTCCGTTTTCGAATGCCAAAAGTCGTTACCGTAGAATCAGTCCGTATTCGAGGCGATGTATCTGTTTCTCGTATCATTTAGGTCTTAAGATCACGGGTGATAAGCCCATGATCCAGTGAGTGTCCATTTGCCATTTTTTTGGGGAAGCAGGACTGGCTGTGGGTGAATTCTACAGCCCCCATCCCACAGGGGGACAGGTAGCTTAGGTCCGTAGAGTCGCTAGTCTACAAAGATAGTTGCAGGAATTGGTAAAACCTCATCCTGCAACTACCCCCTTGCGGGGGGTACTATGACCTAATTTTCAATTCAATAGCTGAAATGGTTTCAGAGAAAAATCAATTTCGTTAAATTTCGAAATTTCATGAAATTTGTATGGAAGGGGGGAGAAGGAGTGGGGGGATGCGGCCCGTTCACGAACTTAAAGTTACATTTTTGCTAAAAATGACACACAACAAATTTCAGCACGACAGCTCAAAGCGTTCGAGAGTTATGTTGTAGACAGACGCACAGACGGACAGACAGCAACTCGGAATCGAGATTTTTGAGCGACAACAAATAATTCTGTACCCTGGGCGGCTCTGTGCGAGCATTATTTCTTAGCGTTACAAACGGTAAGGCAAACACAATATACTCTCAGATTTCATCTAGAGTATAATAGTTTAGTTCAAATTCCGAAATTTTGTGCTTTAAAGTTTATAACGTCAAGAAATAGTTCTCGCACAGAGTCGCGAAGGGTACAGGGTCTGTCTGTCCGTCTTTTCGCTCTCTATCTTGAGAATGCGTTGAGATAGGAATTTCAAATTTTGTATACTTAATTTTTAGTGAAAAGTAAGTTCAAGTTCGTGAACGAGTCAAATCACTCCACCCTTTCTACTCCCTTCCATACATTTAATTGTTGAAGCTTAAATTTTCAATGAATCATTTTGATATCAACTCTAACATGATGTGAAAAAATTAGGTCCATGCGGTCACCCCATCTACCGCTTCCCATACAAAATTCCTTAAAGTGAAAAAAAAGCTCTTTCATCTAGAGTCTGGCATGATTGGGCTTTATACCCAATCTTAGGCCTGTTATGTTTTTATAATAATGAAAGCCAAATTAATAAGTTAATAAAAGGCTGTTCTACCTGCTGTGGGTCATGTTAGGCTGCTTTCATTTGTTTTATACATATTAATATTATGTTTCGTTGTGAATCCATCCATATTTTTATTGATTTTTGATATACATTTTCTCAATTTTTTCTGTATTAAGGTTGAGAGTATTTACTGTTTTTGCAACGTAAAACTTTTTATACACGAAGACATATAGAGAAAAACTCATTTCTGATTAATTTCGTAAATTTGTACATACACTCGAAGTAAATCTGTAACGATATTATGCTGGTTATCTACACTGAGAGAAATATCTTATAGCTGGTATATTAATTCTCATGAAACATTTCTATATGTATATGAGCTATGTACATTCAGGTCCTCAAGTTTATATTCGAATGAATCACCCTGAGGACCTCATATTTACATTCGAATGTACAACAGACAATATTCAGGAACTCATGCTCTCATGTTTATTTTCGAACATACAACAGGTAAGCAAATAATTAGTAAACCATACCGCCGTTTGGGCTATCAGGACTAGCCAAAATGGCTGCAATAAATAGAACTGAAAACCCTAAGAAAGCATATATTACTGAGTTCCTTCAGAATTCAATAATCTTAAGTTCATAACATTAAGGCAGACCACAAATATTTTAGAATTGATAATATTTCGTTTCAAATAAAGTATTAAAACTTGGCGTGCGTTTTTAATTTGCAGAAGTTAAACCAAGGATTCAAGATTCAGTGAGGTCGAGAGATTTTAAATCGATTAAGAATCTTCCTTAAGATTCTTCCTCTCTAATATTTTGTATCCAAAAGGAAAGGTTTCCGGATTCTACACTTTTACGCTTAATTATTCGTGACATTTCGGTCTCTGCTGAGACCTTCATTAAACTGATCGACAATTACAGAATTATTTTAAAAAGGATTTTTAAATAAGGGGTGCTAGATATTATTGGTATAATAAGTAGTATAAGATAAATTTATAAAACTTTCTATTAGGCTGAATAATATCGGTTTAGTGAATTCCGGATTATAGCAAACTGATTCGCCATCCATAAGTTTTGTTTCTCGATTAGTGAGAGGATACAAATTGGTTTGGTGAATGTTTTCACAGTGCATTTCGAATTGAAATTTAAGATTTCTGGATTCTACACTGTTTTCCTTTATTATTCGTGGCGTGTCGGTCTCTGCTGAGACCTTTATCAAACTGACCGACAATCATAGAAGACTATTATTTTATACAGAATGGGGTTAATTGGGAGTGGGAAGGGTAATTTGGGGTTAAATTAGTTAATAAAGTTAGTTAAATTAGTTAGCTAGAGTGTAGCCTAGTGGGTAGCGTGTTGGTCTGCAATGCGAAGGTCGTGAGTTCAAATCCCGGTCGACGCATAAGTCCAGGACATTACTTGCTTGGGTATACCTTGGGTACCTCAATCTACGAAAATCAAAAATTCGTAGATAGAGGGTTGTGCGAAGGGCTAACAACCCTTCCGCAATATATAATGAAAATATTAAGGAATCTGAAGGTCAGGAGGCCAAGGCCTGATTTGGGCTGGAGCGCCATTGAAGAATAAGAAGAAATTAGTTAAGGATTTCCGGGTACGGATTCTGTTCTTACTAATAAAACTATTTTTTTATTAAAATTCGTTCAAAAGCTTAAACTTCAAGCACAAGTAACCCATTCACTAAAGCGCTCAAGAAATAGCGCACAAGCAAATCGTGCGAAATAGCGCGTTGTAAAACGCATGTGATAAGCGCACGAAAATAAGGCATCGTCTGGACGCACCTTTGTGGCATTAATTTTATAGGCGATATAACCTGGAATTTTCGATTGTCAGCAATTCGAATACTATCGTACTTCAATAACAATGATAATTTTAATTTAGCAATTTTCTCCTTATTAATTTAAAAAACTGATTTATAAGTTTTATCTTCTTGGTATATCGCACATCTAAGCCAGGGTATAATTACACTAATTTCTTCAATGGCGCAATAGCCCGAATTGGGCATTGGTCTCCTGACCTCCAAGTTCCTAAACTTTTATTTGCTATTGTGAAGAGGTTGTTAGTACTTCGCACAACCATCTTCCTACGATTTTTCTTTTTCGCAGATTGAGGTAGCCCAGATATACCCAGGTGGTCAGTGTTCTGGAATTATGAGTCGACTGGGATTTGAACTCACGACCTTTGCATTGTAGATCAACATGCTACCCACTAGGCAACACCATGGCTTTTATAATAAAGCTAGCAATAATTATAGTGGTGTAAAAAATATTTAAGTAATCGTTTTCAGTAGATCATTTTTCTCAGTGTACTTTTGTTATATGTCTAAAAAGGTAAGGAAATACGATAGAAACTGAAACTAATACCGAATCAAGCATTTGCGTGCCCGTCTGTAGGTATAGATCATGTGTTTCGACTATCTTTCTTAGACATTCATTAACCTTAATACCACAAGGGATATGTCGTGTGCTTAGAACTCTCTATAGGTGTTATGTACACACGGTAAAATGCGAAGGTGCATGAAAAAGTGTATCTTACTTTTAGCAAATATTCTATATCTTACCTACCTACATTATCGCAAGTTTATCCCTTCTAGATACACATCAGAAAGGATTACCGTACCCTGTGTAAATGTTCAGAATTATCCTGTTTGTTGTTCACACTCCTTGTTTAATGAAGACAAATTTTGAATCCATTCTGGCACACGTGCGGTAAATAAATGCGTTACCATTTATATTTGTTTTCTGTTTTGAATTTGTATTATTTTTCTTCGAGGTAAAATTCTATTGTTAAAAAATTTATTTGTTACGCGCAGTAAAAGCCTTAGAAAAGTTGATTCAACTCATGATCTTTTTTTCGTTTCATTAATTTTAATAAAGGAACAGAGCATTCTGTTTCAAAGTACTAGCTACATACCCATTTAATAAATGTGAACTAAAATTTCTGAAAAGAAAGAGTTTAGTTTAAATAATTTTCAGGACAGTTGTAGCTTATTACAGGGAACCCAAACTTTATGTAAAATGTGTGCAACTTGCAAACAATTTATTGAACGAGAGTAAATAAAAGTATAGCGAAAGGTATGGCGCAATCATGAAGAAATACTCCAAATAGACAAAATTAAAGATCATACTATAACACATTAAATGTGGAATTCGTACAGCTTATCGAACTAAATGGTTGACTCCCCTTAAGAAATTATCACTTACAATCGCCATAAATTTATCAGAACTTTTTATAATTCAATGATGGTTTTTATACTCTAGATAAAATCTGAGAGTAATATCGGTTTGCTCCAAAGTTTGTAACGCCAGGAAATAATGCATAATGGGTACAGAAATATTTCTTGTCGCTCAAAAATTTCAAAACCGGATGCCCGTCCGTCCATCTGTCCATCTGTGCGCTCTTTAGCTTGAGAACGTTGCGCTGGAACAAAGTAAGGTTGAGTTCTTGAATGAGATAAATCGCTCTACCCCTACTATCCCCTCCCACACAAAATAGCACAATTTAGCAATTTGACAATCAACGGATTTGCTCGAAAAGTAGAAAATCTATAGACCTGAAATTTGCAATAGTTTTTTTCATGATGATTTTAATCTGCACTAGACAAATTATTCGTGTCCTCCCCTCCTACAAATTACCCTTTTTCATGAAATACTCTACACCAATTTACTCAGTGCGTATTAAATTTATCGAGCTGAAATTGTGCACTAAATATTTATTTAAAATTACTAGTAAGATTGAAAAAAATTAGGCGAAAAGCTTTACCCCTTCTACCCCCTCCCATACAAAATGACTCAGTTCCGCAATTCGACAACAAACAGATTTGCTCAAAATGCATTAAAGCTTTTATGATAACTTCAATCTATTGTATACAAATTTTGAGTCTTCCCCTTCCTTCCACCATCTTCCATACAAACTGAAACTTTTCATGAAATACTCTAAACAAATTTACTCAGTACGTATAAAATCAATCGAGCTGAAATTGTACACTAAATCTTTATTTATTTAAAAAATTAGACGAATATCTTCACTCCTTCTATCCGCTCCCATACAATATGACACAATTTCACAACTTTTCTAAAAGGCGATTTTCTTGAAAAGTTTGAATGCTACAGATCTGCAATTGAAAACATGTCAAATGCATGATGTTTGTCGTTATTTCTGAAAAACTCACTAAGAATTCTCCACTCCTTCTACCACCTCCCATAGAAACTGCACAATTTCACTAAATCCAATACACTGATTTTCTCAGTACCTAAAGATAAAATTTTCAATAAAACATTCCTATAGCAACTCTAGCACGATGTGAAAAAAGTAGTTCACTGCCGTTACCCCTTCTACCACTCCCCATACAAAATTTCTTAAAATCAAAAAATTTCTCACCATTTAGAGTATCGCATGATTGGGCCTTACGCCTAATCGTAGTCCTGTAATGGTTTTTAAATGCTTTGAATAATTCATTTATTGGTTACTAGTCTTAAGAGTTATCATAAATCATTCAAACATTTTTGATAAGCAAAATAAATAAGTTTGTCTAAAAATACAATTGTTGACATTCTACCATAATAGTTGACACATTTTAAACTACAATTGTTGATACCCTACCACAATAGTTGACACCCCTTCAAACTACAATTGCTTACACCTTTTTTAACTACATTTTTTCACTCCTCCTATAAGAGGAATTAGAATGTCAGTATCGGATATGTATATATATTGTTGTTCATGGACCTCAGCCCGTATTAAGCAATTAAACATATGTATGTATGTCATCCACATTGGGTGAATATGAAATGCGCACTGGACGCAAATTGGGAGGCAACCAGAAACACTTTTCTAACTATTGCCGAAGAATCTGTGGGATATGTGCAAAGCGGTGAGAAACCCTGGATGTCGCAAGACACATTGGACAAAGTTGACAATCGAAAAAAAGCCAAATTGCAATCATCTCTCAACCCGATGTCAACCAACGAACGATCGACCTGATGCAGAACTACCGCGATGCTCATATACAGCTTAAAAAGGCTGTTAGACGCGACAAGAGAAAGGCCATTGAAGATCTGGCAAACAAGGCAGAATCAGCGGCTTAGTTTGGGGATATGGGTTTACTATTCAAAATCAGGAAACAGCTGACGAACAGGAATTTCACCGCCAACCACCTGGTGAGACATGTCAACGGAACTCTCCTTAATATGAGTGAACATCAGTTGCGGCGATGGAAGGAATAATTCTCTGATATTTTAAACATCTTGTCAGAGGAAGATATTCCAGAAACAGAACAACTACCAAACATCCAACCGCAACAATCCTCTATTAGGGACGATCCCCCAGATAAGGAAGAGATAGTTTCCGCCATTCGGTCAATAGCGGGAAGGAAAGCTCCAGGTACAGACGGACTACCAACCGAACTCCTCGAAGCGGACCCGGAAATAACAGCCGATATACTCCTCTCAGTCTTTACTGAGGTGTCGAATGAAGGAAGATATCCGACTGAATGGAAGGAGGGCATCATTGTGAAAATTCCGAAGAAGGGTGACCTTCTGGATTGTGGCAATTGGCGTGGTATATGTCTACTTACTGCCGTTTCAAAAATTATGGCTAAGGTAATTCTCAATAGGATTAGTGATGTCGTCGAGAGCACTCTCAAAGTTTATCGAAGTTTGCGTAGGAGAGGTATTCCAGGTAAGGTCATAGATATGATTAAACAATCCTACGAAGATGACGCGACACCTCGTCTTGCGTAGAGGAGAGCTGTCCGAGAGCTTCCCTGTGCAAACGGGTATCAGACAAGGCTGCATATTATCATCAGCCCTGTTTCTGGTGGTAATAAATGACATCTTGAAAGCTGCACTGGAAGGTGGGAAAGGTAAAGTTCTTGATTGGAGACTATTTAACATCTTAAGTCACCTTGATTATGCTGATGACGTGTGTTTCCTTGCACATAAGCGTTCGGACTTAGAGTCAAATGTTCGCTCGTTGCATTCTAAATGCAAAGAGGCGGGATTGAAAATAAATGTGCGTAAGACCAAGTACATTCACATGGATTCGAACGCAAGCACACCGATTGTTCTTAACGGACAGGATGTGGAAGACGTGCAAGATTTTTGTTATCTCGGAAGCATTCTCAGCATGGACAGTGGAGCCGAAAAGGATGTTGAGGCTCGGCTAAATAAAGCTCGTCAGGGCTTCGGTATCCTATCGCCTTTCTAGAGGTTAAGAGAGATCTCCCTTTGCATGAAGCTCCGAGTTTTTGACGCATGCGTCAAATCCATGTTGTTATATGGTTGTACTACGTGGAAAGTGACCGTTCGACTTACCAAGAAACTACAGACTTTCGTGAACCAATGCCTCCGACGCATTTTAGGAATATTCTGGCCAGAAGTGATCTCTAACGACGAACTTTGGAGTACAACTGCCCAGACTAAAATAGGTATTGAGATTCAACGGCGGAAGTGGCAGTGAATCGGTCATACTTTGAGGAAACCAGACGAAACATCGCCAAGCAGGCTCTGGATTATAATCCTCAAGGAAGACGTCGAGTTGCGAGCGAGCAGTTGAGCAGGAGGCCAGAGGAATAAACAAGTCTTGGCAACAGCTTAAGACCGATGCTCAGGATCGCGTCTTGTGGAAGAGAGTTGTTTCTGTCCTATGCCCCTATAGGGGGTCTTAACAGGAATTTGATTGATTGATTTGATGTATTTAAAAATAGAGAAGTAAATTCGAACTTCATGCCCTAATCCTTTCACTACTTATCTTTGTGATAATATATGTTGATGACAGATTGATCCAGTAGTTTCCGAAATCACTCTACGAACATACAAATTAATTTTCCTTTTTTACTTTATATTCATAATTATAGTTACTCCATGGGACACTAGAGGTGCTTAATCATAGTTTGCAAGGATAAGCCTAGTATTTGGAGCGAAATTTAAAAAAGTGTCGAACATTCTCAACAAAAAGTGTGTGCAGTTTTTAATAATTAACTAAAAAATCACGAACAAAAATTTTGAAGGAACAATCTAGCTTAGGGTGGAATAAATTGGCAAAAGAAAAACCACTAAACTCACCACCCCACGAATGGTGAATTGGGGATAGTGAATTCGCAGGTGTCGATTGCGACATTTCTGCCAGACTCTTATACAATATGTCTCCTCCTTGCATGGAGTTACTCTATTCATAACAACATAGTTAAGATACATGGAAACATGATATTTTAGAGCAATAGCAAACGCTAATTGTTAACATGATTTATTTTGAAGATCTCCAGATGTAACGATATATGAAGATCGTTCTCCCAGTGGTCGAAGAATCTTTAAATCCTTAGGAACCTTGATGACATGTTTTTTACTTTTCGAATCTATGAAACGTTTTTTTTCTCTTTTTCCAATTCAATTTGTCTTTTCTCCTTCTTCTTAGTTTTTTCTGTTGGTAAATAACAAAAGTTTTTTTCTGTTTCTGTTGTTTTATACCTTATCTTGTTAGAGTTCTAGACCAATCTAGGATGTATTCAATTGGGACATAATTATTAGTTGGGTTCTTATCAGTAACAGAAGCTTGCGTCACCGACACGAGCTTTTTGTTAGAAGTAGACGCAGACGCAAATGTAGGTGAGAATTTGTCGAATCCTTATACTTTTCAAGGAGCACCAACCTTCATACGATACATGCCAAGATTTCATGATATTTCCGTCATTACTTTACAAGCTTACAGTGGTTTTAGTGACGCTACTTTTGATATTCTAAAAACAATGAAAAAAAAAGGAATATCAAAATTTATGATGCAGCTTTGTTAAGTTTCTTTTGAAAAATGTTCTTACAAAATTTTAATTTCGTAGCTTTTAATTTGTTGTTTATTGGTTGATTTATTGAAATTGGTCGAAATTACACTTTTGCATGGGAGGGGGTAGAAGGGCAGGGGTACACACGCTACGAATATGAATTATGCATTTCCAATCTTCTAGAGTAAAAATTATAGCTATTGATTCTCGTAACTTCCAATCTTATGATCTAAAATTCGTAAATTTCTTCTGCTATGATAATTTATCGTTTTCATTTCTTTCAGCTTCAACATGACGTCAGACATTGAGGCGAAACTAAAAGATGTCCCCGATAAATATCTGGTGATTATTGCACGTATGGTTGCCGGATACATCAACGACACTAAAGCATTCGAACATTTCAACGATCCGATTTTGAAGTCAAGTATTCGCCCGATTTATGCTCTCTTCATCGTGCAATATGCTATTCTGGCCTTGCTCGGTATTGTTATGAATATAGCAATTATAGCGTATGCCATGATACATCGGCTTTACAAGGATGTCACACAAGCTTTTGTGATCAATCTCGCTCTATGCCATTTCGTACAATGCTCAATAGTTTTGCCGATCACGTTGATGGTTCTGTTGTTACAAAACTGGATTTTTGGTCAATTTTTGTGCTTCTTCTTGCCGTTATTGCAGGTGAGTTATGATTTGATTTGATTTACTCTAAATATTAAAAAGGCACTTTTGAAGAGTATGGTTGATCTGTTTAAGTTGATGTTTTTCGGTTTTGAGCATCAAACTATCATTCTTCGCGAAATACATGTTAGGAAATGTGGAAAGTGTAGGTTATGGTCCGCGTGATTACCATCTCAAGTATTGAAAATTTTGAAGGAACACAGCAAGTTTTGCCACTGTCTTTCTCCAATTGCCTTTCTCCATACAAATTCAATAAATAATCCAGACAGTATTGTCGTAGAAGATTGAGTAAAAATCATTAAAAAATGTGAAAAATCTGTTAAAACAAACTCGATTTGCTAAGATAATATCAAACTTACAGGATACACATCATCATTGAACATAAAAGTGGCACGAGTGACCAGATAAAAGGAGTGGATTAATCAATCAATTTCCAGCAACGCTTTGTGGAGTTTAGTCTGTTTCTCGAACCTCTTCCTCTGACAAGTTGTTTAAAATGTCAGAGAAACTTTCCTTTCATTGCCGCAAGTCATATTAAGGAGAGTTCCGTCAACATCTCACACCAAGTGATTGGTGGTGAAATTTCTTTTCTTTAACTGATTCATACTTTTAAATTAAATTAAATAGCGAACTCATATCTCCAAGGTAATCAGCAAATTCTGCCTTATTGGCCAAATTTTCAATCTAGCAGCTGCCTTGCCATCTTAAGCTGTGAAAAAGCATCGCGGTATTTCCGTCTCAAGTCGGAAGTTCGTTGGTTGACATCGGGTTGAAAGATGATTGCCATTTTGGCTTTTTCTCCGATCGTCAACCTTATCCCATGTGTCTTGCGACATTCAGTGTTTCTCACCGCTTTGTACATATCTCACAGATTCTTCAGCACTAGGTAGAAAAGTGTTTCTGTTTGTCTTCCAATTGGCGTCCAGTGTGCGCATTTCATATCCACCCAATGTGGATGACTTTTCGCGTAGAATGGTGGTATACTCGCTTGATTTGAAAATTTTGTGGTCGTCGGGCAGCTGCTGTGAACAATTTCCCCAGATCACCCCACGCTTCGCTTGCACATTGAGGTGACATCTTCTCCATCGGTTAATAATTGTTTAATTGATTGCAGCCCTCCGTGGAATGGGGGCAGTAGAATACACCCGTAGCCAATGACAACTGGAACAACTCACTGGAACATGGGTTTATCACCCGTAATCTTAAAATTTAATTGATATAAGAAACAGATACTGCGTCTCACATATGGGTGGATTCTACGGTAACGACTGTTGGCATACGAAAACGGATTACGATGGGCTTAGCAAGTCGTAGCGACAACTAAAAGTCGATGCTTAGAATCGCGCCTTGTGGAAGAGAATTGTTTCTATCCTGTGGTTCTATAGGGATTTTTAACAATAAATTGATTAATCGCTTAAATTACATTACTCAAATTTTTTGATAATTTATTTCCTCACCCTCCTTTTGGAGGTAAATGAAATTTTTTGTTATGGTATTTGGGATTTGTGAGAAGTTGTAGTTTATGCTAGTCCTATAAAAAATTGGAAACAAAATAAACTTTATGTTCAAATTTCCTTGAGAAAGTTGATCACATCATGTACCTCCAGATTCATCGTAAATGCACTTTTCTTTGTTGTTTATTAAATACATGTTAAATTTTCAATTATTCAACTTTAAAACACAACAGGACTACGATTGGGCGTAAAGCTCAATCATGCGATACTCTCGATGAAAGAAAAAATTTTTTTTATATATAAAATTTTTTTTATGGGAAGTGGTAGAAGGCGTGATGGCATTGAACTAATTTTTACACATCATGCTTGAGTTACTATCAATATGTTCTATTCAAAATTTAAGGTTCAAAAATTAAATAGTTTGTGATAAAATTAGTTTATTGGATTTAGTGAAATTGTGCAGTTTGTATGGGAGGTTGTAGAAGAAATGAGGAGTTTTTAATGTCTTTTCCAGAAATAAGTGTAAACACCATTCAATTGACATGTTTGCATATCAGCAGCATTCACACTTTTCCAGAAAATTGATTTTTTATGAGGTTGTTAAATTGTGTCATATTGTATGTGCAGGGGTAGAAGAAGTTAGTTTTATTCGGTCTTACTAATAGTTCTAAATAAATATTTAGTGCACAAATTTAGCTCGATAAATTTTATAGGTAATGATAAAATTGGTTTGAAGTATTTTATACTGTACATATTATTATTATTATTTGGGGAACACGTGAGAGCACTGCGATCTTCTCGGTCTATTGTGCGTTTATAGCCCCTTTACCCTCAATCAAATTCCTGTTAAGACCCCCTATAGGGGCATAGGACAGAAACAACTCTCTTCCAAGATACCAAAAATCTTGCACCTCTTCCACATCCTGTCCGTTAAGAACAATCGGTGTGCTTCCGTTCGAACCTATGTGCATGTACTTGGTTTAACGCACATTTATTTTCAGTCCCGCCTCTTTGCATTTAGAATGCAACGAGCGAACATTTGAATCTAAGTCCGAATGGTTATGTGCAAGCAAACACACGTCATCAGCATAATCAAGGTGACTTAAGATGTTAAACAGTCTCAATTGAAGACCTTTACCTTCCCCACCTTCCAGTGCAGCTTTCAAGATGTCATTTATTACCACCAGAAACAGGGCTGGTGATAATATGCAGCATCGTCTGACAAACGTTCGCACAGGGAAGCTTTCGGACAGCTCTCCTCTGTGCAAGACGCGACACCTTGCATCTTCGTAGAATTCTTTAATCATAGCTATGACCTTATCTGAAATACCTCTCCTACGCAAAGCCTTCCATATGTAGTCTCGCTTAACGCTGTCGAACGCCTTCTCGAAGTCCACAAACATGAGATGTAGTGGCGAACCCATTTCGGCTGACTGCTCTAATATTATCCGTAGGGTATTTGTGTGGTCGGTACAAGACGACCCTTTACGGAATCCAGCCTGATAAACTTGGAGATTGCTCTCGACGACATCACTGATCCTATTGAGAATTACCTTAGCCATATTTTTGATACGGCAGTAAGTAGACATATACCACGCCAATTGCCACAATCCCGAAGGTCGCCCTTCTTCGGAATTTTCACAATGACGCCCTCCTTCCATTCAGTCGGTTATCTTCCATCATTCCAGACCTTAGTGAAGAGTATATCGGCTGTTATTTCCGGGTCCACTTTGAGGAGTTCGGTTGGTAGTCCATCTATACCTGGAGCTTTCCTTCCCGCCATTGACCGAATGGCGGAAACTATTTCTTCCTTATCTAGGGGATCGTCCCTAATAGAGGATTGTTGCGGTTGGATGTTTGGAAGTTGTTCTGTTTCCGGAATATCTTCCTCTGACAAGATGTTTAAAATATCAGAGAAGTATTCCTTCCATCGTCGCAACTGGTGTTCACTCATATTAAGGAGAGTTCCGTTGGCATCTCTCACCAGTTGGTTGGCGGTGAAATTCCTGTTCGTCAACTGTTTCATGATTTTAAATAGTGAACCCATTTCCCCAGGGAAAGCCGCAGATTTTGCCTTCTTTGCCAGATCTTCAATGGCCTTTCTCTTGTCGCGTCTAACAGCCTTTTTAAGCTGTATATGAGCATCGCGGTAGTTCTGCCTCAAGTCGGGCGTTCGTTGGTTGACATCGGGTTGAGAGATGATTGCCAATTTGGTTTTTTCCGATTGCCAACCTTGTCTAATGTGTCTTGCGACATCCAGGGTTTCTCACCGCTTTGCACATATCCCACCGATTCTTCTGCACTAGTAAGAAAAGTGGTTCTGGTTGCCTCCCAATTGGCGTCCAGTGTGCGCTTTTCATATTCACCCAATGTGGATGACTTTTTGCGGAGAATAGTGGTATATTCGCGTTTTTTGTTGGGATCTCTGAGTTTATCCACATTAAGCTTGCGCTTCATTTGAAGAATTTGTGGTCGTCGGATAGCTGCTGTAATAATCTCAAGCAGGCAACCATCAAGTGGTGTTCGCTCCCCACTTCAGCTCCACGTTTCGCTCGCACATCGAGGAGACATCTTGTCCACCAGCAACTTATAGCCAAATGGCCGATCTGGTTCTGAGTAACACCATCAGGGGAAACCCAAGATGTTTTATGATGACTCTTGTGTGGAAAAAGGGTCCCTCCGATGACCATTTGCCGAGTACTACAAAACTCCACAAGTAATTCGTCGCTTTCGGGTCTATTAATCCAAGGTCGTGACGCGTCGACCCAAGGGTTACCATGCCTCCCCAAGACGTGTTCTAGTCCAGTGTTGTCTGATCCAACCTGGGCGTTCATATCTCCCGAGATGATAATAATATCACCTCTTGGAACACGTTCGAAGGTGGCACTCAGTTGGCTATAAAACTCCTCTTTGTCCCCAGATGTTGCGGTATTAGTTGGTGCGTAGCACTGCAGAATTGTGACGTTTCTGACACTGGTCCTGAGGCTGACGACGATAATCCTATCTGACATTGGTTCCCAGCTAATGAGACTGTTTCTCGCTCGCGGCGTAAGGACGAACGCCAGGCCATTTCTGGCTTCACTTTCAGGGCCAATTCAGAGAATAGTGTTTCCGTTAGGGGTTCGTTCTTCTCCTGATCCTGTCCACCTGACCTCGCTCAAGCCCAAGATTTGGATGTTATAGTGCTCCATGTCACGGTCGATCACTGATTGTCGGTGCAAGGACCGAGTTACCCCCGCTCTTCCCCCGTCATTCAATGTTCGAACGTTCCAGAAGCCAATAATAGTCCGTTTTTTAATGCCAAAAGTCGTTACCGTAGAATCAGTCCGTATGCGAGGCGCTGAATCCGTTTCTCGTATCATTTAGGTCTTAAGATCACGGGTGATAAGCCCATGATCCAGTGAGTGTCCATTTGCCATTTTTAGGGCAAGCAGGACTGGCTGTGGGTGAACTCTACAGCCTCCATCTCACAGGGGGAACAGCCCTTATCCCACAGCGTAACAGTGTAGAATCCGGAAATCCTTTCTTTCAACTGGCAACAGCCCTGACCTAGAACCCTATTCACTTAGTCTTCTCTATCCACCCTAACCTGCATATTGACTTCCCGCGCTTCCTCAATTTGTCCCAAAAATAATAAAGTTGCGTCTGACACGTTAGCAGAATTTGTTATATTATTGAAACCAAATATTTGTATGGGAGGAGCTAGAGAAGGTGATGGAATAGCAAAATTTGTGCTGCAGTTTTATTCAGTCTCTTTTGAAAGGTGTTCATACAAAATTTGAAGTTCGTAGCTTTACATTTGGTGTTTATTAGTTTATTGAAATTGGTCGAAATTATACTTTTGTATGGGATGGGGTAGAAGTTTCGAAGGTATTTGACTAGTTAATATTTTGCACTTTTAAGAATTTATTTTAAATTAATTTCACGAATTTTCAAGTTTGTAGCTTTGAATTTCACTAAAAAAATTTTGAGTTTTTGTCTTTTTGCAATACATATGAAAAATCTAGTGCAGGTTAGGGTCCTTTTTGGTGGATAACAGTTTTGGTACAAATTAATATATTTTCTGTATGTATATTAACTTTATACCTTTTACCATAGCCCTAAGAAAATTAGTGAAAATTTTTGACATTTTGGCCCACCACTCATTACCCGTACAACCCACATCTTAAATTTTTTACCAAAAATATAGATTATGTAGCCTTACAATTTGACAAAATTTCAAACTGTTTTGAATTTTGAGATATAACGGTTTGAAATTTTGAAAATTTGCAGTATTTTTGAAATGCTCTCCATTTCCTTCCACTGCTATTAATACCAATTTTTATATATATATTTTTTTATTTCGGTACTATAGCTTAATATATGTTTTGAGTTTCAATTATAATGTTTAAGAGATATTTTTAAGTTTTTTTTTCCACCCTCTCTGTCCCTACCTCACAATAATTAGCTTCCATCTAAACTGATTCATTTGAATCTGTATGCCAGCTTATTGGTCCCAAGATATAATTAAAAATATTTTTTATGGTAAGTAACTTTAGAGGTATAATCATTTAAAAAAAAGGCCGACAATTTGTTTTTAGCCCCCTCCCCATTTTCGGGCGCCAATGGATAAAAAAAAATTAAATTATTTTTAGATTTTCTCCCACAACTCTCTCTATACCTATGCTGATTTTCAGCTTCCTACCTGCTTTCGTAGTGAAGATAATTTTTGATTCATTCCCTTTCACGCCCCCCCCTCCCTTCTACCTCCACTAAAATTCAGATAACTGAGCTCACTCATCCAATTAATAATTCAACTAAAAACTAACATTTTACTTTTTATGGTCTCGAATATATGAGTCTATATTTACGGAGTACGACGGACGGCGTACAGATAGACGGATTTTTATGCTCAAGATGAAATTTGAGAGTATTATAAGTTTGCTCTTAAGCTTGTAACGCCAAGGAATAATGCTTGCACAGAGCAAGAGTACAGAAATATTTGTTATCGCACAAAAATCTCGAAACCGGAAATCCGTTCCCTCTCTGGCTTGAGAACGCGTCAAGCTAGAAAGTTAAAATTTTGTACACATTGTTTTTGGCAAAAAAGTAAGGTTAAGTTCGTGAACCAGCCAAATTGCTCCACCTCTTCTTCTCCCTCCCATACAAAATGGTTCATTTTCAATGATTTACATAAATCAAATTTTCTTTGAAATTAAATAAGCTACTGATTTGAAATTTGGAGTATATTATTTTTATCATAAATGTGATGTATGGTATAAACATTATTTGAAACCCCCACTCCTTCCAGCACCTCCCATATAAAAAGCACTTTTTCATGAAACACTCTAACCCGATTTTTTCATGCTCATATTTTGTACTACATAATTAATTAGTATTATCATTAAGATAAAAAAAAATTAACTGATCAGCTTTACTGCTTTCACCCCCTCCCATACAATATGACATAGTTTCACAGCTTCACAAGAAATTGATTTTCTGGAAAAGTATGAATGGTACTAGTCTCAAATTCGAGAGATGTCAATTTTATAATATTCGTAGTTGTTTCTGAAAGAATCACTGAAATCTCTCACTCCTTCTACCACCTCCCATACAAACTGCACAACTTTCACTAAATATTTACTAATATTCTCAGTTCCAATTCAATTTTGGGAGGTCGCATTTTGTATAGAACATTTTAGATTTAGAGAGATGATGAGAAAAAATTAGTTCAATGCTATCACCCCTTCTACCACTCCACATACAAAATTTCTTGGGATCACAAAAATCTCTATTTCATCTAGAATATCGTAAGATTGCGCTTTACGCGCAACCGAAGCCCTGTTATGTTTTGTTTTGCATTTTTAGTACAATTTAGTCATGAAACGATTTTTTTTCTGTGTCGTTCACAATACTTTATTATTAGAATAGTAAAGTAAAATCGATATATAAAACATATAGAGAAGTTAGTGGGATAAAATTGACAAATTATTGGGTTTTGTTTTTATTAGGGGTTTGAAAAAGAGAAGAGACTAGGAACATATTGATAGCCGATTTTTTTCAAATGTTTATATTTTCGGAATTGGTGAACAAAAAATATTCATATTTCATATAGAAAGCGTACAGCTCCACCATAATCGACTTTAAGGTGGAAACTACTTATTAGGGGAGGGTCAGAGAGGGTATACGTCGAAGTTTAACCCAGCACAAGGTATTTCGGATAAAAAAAAAACAGTTGGCAGAGATTTTTTGTTTGTTGTTGTCAAAAGAACTAAAATTTACTACCCTTCATTTATTCAGTCCAGTCAAAGTTAAAAATTTAGATTTGTTTGCTGTTTGATCAATTAATTTTGCACAAACTTGTTTACAAAGAAATCAGAAAAATTGTCGAAAAGTTATAAGAAACTGCCGAAGTAAAAAAAAAAAAAAAAACAAAATATCCGAAGTATTTATTTAAGAAATTGAAATTCTCTTATTAACGCCCGTAATGAAGAAGATTTTGTCATTAATAAAAAGCTCGCCAAGTTGTTAAATAAAATATCATCGTTAGGTAATTTCTTTTCCGTATAAATAAAACAAAAAACATTTCTAATGAATTATAATCAGAATTATTTTCGTGCCATAAGATAAAACATTTAGAAAAATCTGTCGGTAATTAGCTGTGTAGATGAATGCCACTCAAAGAAAATGTATAAAAACTTTCTACCTGCGTAATATTTTCTCCATATTTCTCAGTAATTTATGCAAATTGAAATTATTAAAAAACATTTTCATATATTTTATGGCTTTAGAATCTACAATTCACTAAATTTGATCAGACTTTAGAGTGGTGTTGGTCATATTCGCCATATTCCACTGGTTGCCGGTTTAGAACTCATCCCCAAATATCCAATGAAGGAAAAGATTCCTTTAAGGAAAATAGCCACAGAGATTCATTCACTTGGCTTCATGAATCTCATGAAAAAGATTTTTAATCTATGTAGAAATCTATGTACATTCTGGTTTTATACATTGGAGGATTAAACGCATTGGAGGCGAAAAGTCGGCTTCGGAGCACCTTTTCAATTTTTTCTATAAGCTTTATTTCATTCGATGGTGAATATAATGATTCATTTCCAATGAAAAAAAACCTAACAGGACTACATTTGGACGTAAAAATCTTGCGATACTCTAGATGAAAGAGAATTTATTAATTGTAAGAAATTTTGTATGAGGAGTGGTAGAAGGGGCGACGGCATTGAACTAATTTTTTCACATCATGCTAGAATTAGTATCAAAATGTTTTTTTTTTTACAAAATTTATTCTTCAGAAATGGAATAGGTACTGAGAAAATTAGTGAAATTGTGCAGTTTGTATGGGAGGTGATAAAAGGAGTTGGCAGCTCTTAATGATTTTCTCACATACGTTAAACATGATGCATTTGTAATGTTTTAAATTGCAGATCAGTAGTGTTCAAAGTTTTCAGGAAAATCGACTTTTTGTAAAGTTGTGGAATAGTGTCATTTTGTATGGGAGGGGGTAGAAGTAGTGATGATAATCGTCTAATTTTTTCGATCTTACTAATAATTCTAAATAAATATTTGTAGCATAATTTCAGCTGGATAAATTCTATAAGTACTGAGTAAATTGGTTTATAGGATTTCAAAAAAGTGCAGTTTGTATGGAAGATGGTAGAAGGAGTGGGAGGACTCGGAAAATTTTTATGCCGTAGATTGAAATCATTAAAATATAACAGGAGAACGATTGGAGGTAAAGTGGCGTGCGATACTCTAGATGAAATTTTTGAATCTTAAGAAATTTCGTAGGAGAGGTGTTAGAGGGGGTGACGACATTGAACTAATTTTTTCACATGACACTAAGGTTGCTATCAAAATGTCTCATACAAAATTTGTGTATTGAATGTAGTGAAATAGTGCATTTTGTATGGGAGGTGATAGAAAGATGGACGAGTTTTTAATGACTTTTTGGAAATAACTATAAACATCATTCTTTTGACTTCTTCTACAATGGCGCTATAGCCCAAATCGGACTTGGCCTCCTGACATTCAGGTTCCTTAACATTTTTCATTACTAATTGTGGAAGAGTTGTTAGCTCTTCGCACAACCCTCTCTCTACGAATTTTTCATTTTCGTAGATTGAGGTGACCAAGGTGTATCCAAGCAGGTAATGTGCTGGAATTATATATTGCGTCGAACGGGATTTGAACTCACGACCTTCGCATTACAAGACCAACACACCGCCAACTAGGCTGCACCCCAACTCATCATTCTTTTGACATGTTTTAAATTGCGGATCAGTAGCATTCATACTTTTCAGGAAAATCTACTTTTACTTTATTATTTTAATAATAAAGAATTGTGATCGACTTGCAAAAAAAAAAAATTTGCCACCCTGAAATTTTTTTTTTCGCGTTTCATGATTAAAACAGCCCAACAATGCAAAAAAAACATAACAGAATTATGATGCCCTAGATGAGATGGAAATGACTTTAATATACCAGAAAATATGTCATCTCAAATTCTTTCGAAAAGTGAATAGGGACTTTTGCATAGGAGGTGGTAGAAGTAGAGCGGGAGGTTTGTGTTTTTTATATATGACACCGAACATGGCATGTATAATGTTTTTTGCTGAATTTAAAGTTTTTAGTTTTCATTATTTTTAAAGAAATTGGTCATAGTTTTCCTGAAATTTGGGCATTTGTGTGGGAGGTGGCAGGGGAAGTGGAGCGTTTAAGATGATTTTGAAACTGCTTATCATCATCCGTATCATCATGCTTTGATTCAATTTCAAAGTCGATAGCTCTCATATACTTGAAGGAGAAATGCTTTTCTTGAATTTATAATACAGATATTTGTATAGGAGGTGGTAGAAGGAGTGAAGTGGAGCTGATAATTTTTTTAACACTTATTTCAATTATTAAGAAAAAAATTCTGACAAAATTTAAAGTTTGTACTTTTTCTAGTTTGAATGGAAATCGATAAAATGCATTAACAAAAATTATGCATTTGTGTGGGAGGGGATAGAAGGAGTGTACGGATCAAGTCAAATTTTTTTCGTATTATTAATAATTCTATTTGTATACTTTATACAAAATATCAAGTTAGTAGCTTTTACAGTTTCGAAGAAAAATAATTTAATTTAAATTTCAAAATTTCGTAAAATTTGTATGGGAGGGGGTAGAAGGAGTGAGGTTGAGTTGATAATTATTTTAAAAAATAAATTGCAAATATAATAAAATTAATTATGATAAAATTTCGTCTTTTTAAGTTTACCAGTTTCAATGAAAATCGAAGAAATGTATTTTTCAAAATTGTCCATTTGTATGGGAGGGGGTAGAAGGAGTAAATGAATCAGATCAATATTCAGTCATATTAATGATATCTATAGCATAATTAGCATAATGCTTTAACCCAAATTTCAAGTCGATAGCTTAAGTACTTTCAAAGAAAAATCAATTTCTTAAACTTTCGGAATTTCGTGAAATTTGTGTGGGAGGGGGTAGAAGGAGTGAGGGGATGTGGCCCGTTCACGAACTTAAAGTTACTTTTTTGCTAAAAATAACACGGAACAAATTTCAGCACGATAGCTCAAAGCGTTCGAGAGTTATGCTGTAGACAGACGCACAGACGGACAGGCGGACAGACAGCAACTCGGATTCGAAGTTTTTGAGCGACAACAAATATTTCTGTACCCTTGGCGGCTCTGTGCGAGCATTATTTCTTAGCGTTGCAAACGGTAAGGCAAACACAATATACTCTCAGATTTCATCTAGAGTATAAAAAACCGTCTGTCTGTACGCCGTCTGTCGTACGCCGGTGTGTACGCTCAGCGCACATTAACTCTCAAACCCTTCAAGATAAAAAGTTCATTTTTGGGGGGATTGTAGATAGTTGCGGATCTCAGGTGGATATCTATTTTGGGGGGTGTACGGGTTCAGGGAGAGGCGGGGGAGCGCTTAAACCGAAAAATACGAATTCAAATATCTCAACCATGGTTACAGCTAGGAAGGTAAAAATCAACATACATATAAAGGGGTTTGTGGGACAACTTTTAAAAATAATTTAATTTTTTTATCCATTGGGGTACAAAAAGGAGGGGATTAAAAACCTATTGTCGGCCGAATTTTTTTTTCAAATGATTATATCTTCGAAATTACTTACCATAAAAAATTGATATTTTGAGACCATGAAGCTGGCATTTAGGTCCACTAGAATCAGTTTAGATAAAGGCTTATTATTGTGAGGGGTGGGTAAAAGTCAATATCTCGGCTATTTATTAAGCTATGTAATTGAATCTTAGAACCTATTTTAGACTATACTAGAGAAATACGAAAAAAAAACATTTGGACAAAATAGTAGTGCGGGGAAATGGGGAGCATTTCAAAATGATGCACTTTCCAAAATTTCAAACTGTTATATTTCAAAACTGAGTGCTGGTATCAAATTAAAATTTTGTCAAATTGTAGAACTACGTAGTTTTTAAATTTGGTAAACGTCGAGAGGTTTAAGGGGAGGGAGGTGGTAACCAAAAATGTCGAGAATTTTGAGTACGTTTTTAAGGGCTCTGGTGAAATATACAAACTTTAAATTTTCCATGTGCATACATCTATTTGTTGTACATACAGAAAAAATAATAAAAATTCCACAATTGTTATGCACCGACCCCCCTGATCTAACATGCACAAGGTGTTTCATGTGCAATGAAAAAAACACATAAACTCAAAATTTTTGAATGAAATTTTAAGGTAGAAACTTGAAAATTTGCGAAATACATTAAATATCTTTAAAAAATTGAAATATTAACTGGTCGAATACTTTGAAACCTTCTACTCCCTCCCAAACAAAATTATTTTTTCGACCATTTTTCAGAAAATAATTATCACAGAACTATTAAAAGCTATTAATTTGAAATTTTGCACAAAATCTTTTAAAAATAGTTGAAACGGAACTGCGTCAAAATTTTTAAGATCGCACTTGCCGTTCTACCTCCTCCCATACAAAAGTATGATTTCGACCAATTACAATAAAACAACTGCTAACCAACAAATTAGAAACTACGAACTTGAAATTTTGTACGAGCACCTTACAAGAAAAATGAAATAATACTGCATCACAAATTTTACATTTCCCTTACTTCCTCTACCCCATCCCATACAAATGGTTGGTTTCGTGAATGAGATTTTATGAAAATTTTGGCAACTTCGTCTACGAAACTTACATTCTATGCCGAGAATATTGGACGTAATTGAAGCAATTAATTGAAAAATTTTTGACATCCACCCACCCTTCATATCACCCCTCCCCCTCCCTCATAAAAACCAAAACTTACATAAACGAATGAAATATTGATTACATATGCTGGAGCTATTAATCTTCTTCGCAATTAAGTGTTAAATTAACAGCAGCCCTAAAGTTGCGCTCGACTTGTTGGCAGTTTATTTATAAAGTTGTGAAATTGTGTCAGGTTGTATGGGAGGGGATAGAAGGAGTGAATGTAATCATCTAATTTTTTTCGGTCTTACTGATAATTTTAAATAAATATTTCGTGCACAATTTCAGCTCGATAAATTTTATATGCACTGAGTAAATTGGTTTAGAGCATTTCATGAAAAAGTGCAGTTTGTATGGGAGGTGGTGAAAGAAAAGGGACAGCTCAAAAACCTTTTATATAGTAGATTTATATCATCATAAAAGTATTATATTCCAAATTTCAGATCAATATCATTTGTACATTTGGAGCAAATCCGTTTATTATCAAATTGCGAAATTGTGTCATTTCGTATGGGATGGGGTAGAAAGGGTGAAGCGATTTGGCCCGTTCATGAACTTGACCTTACTTTTTTGTTAGAAACGACGTATACAAAATTTGAACTTTCTAGCTCAACGCGTTCTTAAGCTAGAGAGGACATGGACGGACGGACGGACATCCGGTTTTGAGATTTTTGAGTGATAACAAGAACTTCTGTATAAGTTTTTTTTCCTAGCTTTCTTCCTTAGTGCTACGAACTTTGTGAAAAACTTATAATACTCTCAGATTTCATCTAGAGTATAAAAAGAAACAATTCGCAGCCATCCCATCGCCCGCATAAACGAATCTTTAAACTTTTCAGCTGCTATCCTAAAAATCAATGAGAAATCAAATAAAACGAAACCATTTCAAACATTTTTAACAAACGACGAACACATAAATTATCGCGAGTGCAAAGATTTTACACGGATACGATTTCTTAACGAAAACCCGGTGATCACTGGGCAACCACTAAAAACGACCATCAAACACAGCATACACGAACCAAAAGTCGGGGACCTGGATTCGAAGGGCACGAGCTGTATCATCCCAGCTGTTACGTCGATTGCCAAGCCGCGATAAATGTTGACCCCGATGGTAAAAAAAAAACACTGTGGCACAACTCTTATCAAAATAACATCACACTTACGAGAAAAAGAGTTGATAATGCTGCTAAAAAACACTTGGAGAGGCGGGCGAGTAGCGCGATTCAGAGGCGGACTAACAATACACAATTGCCGATAAAAGTTGCTGATACTTAAATAATAAACTTTAAAGTGCGGGTGATGACCGGACTATGAACTCGATCGAACTCTGATGAGGGTGATGACCAATTTAATTAAATCATTTGAAAATCACCGGACGATTTTTCCGCAATGAACTTTGTCGGAAAGTAGCGAGGAAAATAACGTCCTCTTTTTACCAAGTATTTGATCAGCGCGGAGTGTTTTGACGAGCAATTTTTCTCGTCGTTTTGGATTTTAAATTTTGGAATTTTGAGAGTGCCACAAGTAGGTGGCTTAAAGTAAAATAGAAGATTGTTTTTATACGAAAAGTGAGACTTTGCGCGAAGATGACGAGATTTAAACAAGGAATTCGTTAGAGAAAATTTAATTCATGGGACGACGGCGGCAAGGAGAAATCACCTAAGGAAAAGAGCCAAAACGGATTCGTGGACGACACCATCATCTCAGTAAGGACCCCAACGGAAATTATCAGATAAGTAAGATACGAGGTAAAAATCTAAGACTGAACGAAAATAAAATTAAAATTTAAATAGAAAAAAACTCAAGTGTACTATACATATGTGAACGAAGACCCCAAACTGTGTGGAATTATGTAAAGTTTTCTTGCCTCCTACAGAGTTTTTCTTTTGCGATTTTCTTCGGACTCGTGGAAAAATAGGAAGGCACGCGGCATAAATTAAGAGCCACTGGCCCTCACGACCCTTCTTCGACGGTTGACGAGACAGGCTTCGTTCCGCCCCTTGGTGCAAGGGATTATATTTTTCATATACGTTTTTTCCCAGCCGGGGAAAAACTGGAATATGTTTTTTTTTTCAATTCGAACACGTTTTAAGCTTGAAATCTATTTCTAAAAATAACAAATACGATTTGAGTACAAATTGATTAAAATTGTAGCTAACATTAAGTTTGACTCGTAAATTCTACTAAGTTGCTGTATATTTTGTGGAAGCCAGTGACTTCGCAGAAGTACATACTAGACAAAGCGTTGTAAACACTAGTTGCTCTGGGGCAACAAAATATTTGAAAAGTTATTACTTAGCGATATCACAGATGAGTGCTACCTGTTGATTTTGAAACTTTGAATTGTCTCAAAGCTCTTGTGTAGTGAATATACTTACCACTACCGGCCAGGCATTGTATCGCTAATTCACCAGTAAATTACTTTTCAGAACTATGCATTCGAAAGCACTTCATTTTGTCACCTAACCCGATGTTGTTCAAATTTTAGACTACATATGTGTACTATGGTATCGGCATTATCATTTAAAAATGAAAAACTAAACAAATTTGGTATTCGAGTCAAGCGATGGGGACCGCTGGGGCGACTGGTCTTTGAACTTATTAAATTTCAATACTTCTCACCATTACATTTATGAAAGTTATCCTAAATCGATTCCATTTCTTATGATTTGTAATTATTATTCTTTATTGCACAAGAACTCAAACGCATATACTACATAATCATTATAAACAGAGAATAACTTGACCACCCGAACACTGTTTATCTTGTTAGTCCTCATCTGTTTACATTGAGACCGATGTACCGAGCTGGCATCGTAAATATTTTGTAGAATTTTCAATACCACAAAACTAAATTTTTAAGAACTCCTCCTCAAAATACGAACTATTAAATATTCAGATCATTCGCCGCTATTCAGGTGTAAACTACATATATTTGAATTAAACTGAAATTAGTTCGTAGATCTTTTTCGCGTTAAGCAAAAAATCGGATCTATATATTCACTTTTATTCTATGAAATTTATAGAGTGTACTTAGCTATTTTTATAAAAAGAAAATCCGCCAAAGAAAAATTGGAAAGCTCTTTTCAGGAAAATTGAAGTGCAATAAAAATGTTTTTCAGTGATAGCATTAATTTTGCTAGCTAGAAAAAATCTTTTAAAAATTCGATTCGATGTTTTTTTTCTCGATATTGTAAAATATTAGGCAGATTTTTTGAGAACCACAATTAAAAACAATTCGCGGAACCATAAACTAAACGAATGCGAATAGTCCGGGCGCCAAATAGTTATTGATTCGGTTTTATTATTTTTGGATGGTATCGAAAGTATGAATAATACTTATGTAAGTATAAATAATTTTAAATGATTTACAGATTTGCAAATATTAGATTGTAGGTAATTGGGTGAAGTTTTAGTTTTTAGAAGATGCGACCATTTAAGTGATCTTATTATCGATTAAATGAAAATAATGTCGAGATATCGGACGAATAATTAGAAATTGATGTTGAATATAAATGGAATCCACAAATAAACAATTTAATTTTTAATTACAATCCTCAGAGTCCAAGATCTGTGGGTGTGGAGCTGTTAATATCACTGGAGAATGAAGCTACAGTATGCCAGTAACCCAGAAGGATGTCCTCATAAGACAACAAGGTCATCGAACAATAAGTACAGGAGTGGCTACGAGATTGTATTTATTGAATATACCTCAGACTTTGCCAGCTCAACTATTCAAAGACGAGATAAGAGAGGTGGCTATTTCTGTAGACGACATCATATTTTTGGCGAACAACCATTGGAAAACAATTCAAAATCTACAACGAACCATCAACAGAAGTGAAGAGCACGCACTGCCAATAAACTGGAAGAAATGTGAATTTCTAAAGACGAGGATTGAGTACTTGGACTACATATTCGAAAACGGAATCTGCAGCACTGGAGAAGGTAGAAGCAGTAGCTGCTTTTCCGATACCAAACAACATCAAAATCCTCCAACGATTCCAACGACTCCCGGACTATTTCAGAACGTTTATTCCAGATTATTCAAGGACTGCAACCCCGCTAACAGATCTGCTGAAAAAGGACAAAATTTTCAAGTTCGAAGTCGAGCAAAAGATACATTTCGAATGTTAAAATCGGTTTTGAGTTCGGATTCAGTGAAGGCTATTTTTCGATTTGGAGCTCTTGCTGCATACAAACGCGTCAAAGGATGGACATGGCGCAATTCTTTTGCAGACGAATTTTGAAGATCACAAATTTTATCCCGTTTATTAAGCCAGCCGAAAAACAACTGATACCGAAAAGAAACGTTCAAGCTACGATCTAGAGATTCTTGCGATAGTTAACGTATTGAAGAAGTTTCGTATATTTTTTCAAGGACAGCCATTCAAAATCGATAAAGATTGTCAAACAAACTTAACTTCAATAAGCAGATGAACCGCCAAGAGTGCAGAGATGGGCACTTTATCTTCAGGACGTCAAGTACACACTTAAACATAGACCGATCGAGCTCATGTTGATACTGTGAGTAGGGCGCCGATAGCTTTTTTTTCTTATGTGACACCGGAACTAAAGGGGTTGCCCTCTTGAACTCAGCTCCAGCGAGGGGGAACGATATTGGTTTTTTTTTTTTGAATTGTTGAATGTTGTAGTCGTGCGGGAATACTGAAATGGGCAGCGAGTTCAATGTTCGAACAGTCCGGTTTAAAAACGAATCACGAAATTTGACAGTGCGACCGAAGATAGGGTTGAGAGTATACTTATGAGCGCGTGAAGCAGCGGGGTAAAGACATACAGTGGCTCACAGCTTATTTCGTGCCGCTAGAAATTTGAAATTTGTTACGCTGTTATTGGAAAACTATGCAAAATATTGACAAGATTTAAATGCCATGTTTTAAACAAATATTTATTGTTTAAATTAGGATCATTCATATTTGGACTCTGTGCCGGCGGGGACATTGCATGCGGGCAGTTCCAAATCAGCCAAGATTGCATAATACCAGACTTATGCTTAGGGTCTTTGTCTTGGTAGAAACGGAATATGTTTGGATTTTCAAGATTCGCAGCACTCTGGAGCAATTTTTTTTTGAAAATGTTGAGGTACATGGTTTTGTCCATGTTACTTTCAATGAACTCCAAATTAACAATACCGGCTAACGGCATACAGGCCCAAACCATTACGCTTCCACCGCCATGCTTCACTATAGCTTTTCAATTTTCTTTTTGTAGCTCAGTATTAGGTTTCCGCCATACGTAAGCCATGCCATTAGAGCCAAAGATATTAAATTTAGACTCGTCTGAGAATATGACGCTGTTCCAGAAGTCCGAATTTTTGTTGGCGTGCTCTCTAGCAAAGGCAAGGCGACTCAGCTGGTTTTTTTTGCTTATGAATGGCTTTTGTCTAGGTAATCGACCATTGAAGTTGTGGTCTCAGAGCACGTGGCGGACAGTTTCTGCACTGCATGACTTACCTTGTCCTTGTTGTATCTCTGCGACTAGTTTTGGAGCCTTAACTTTGGGTTCGTCTTGATTTTATGTACAATAAATTGTTCGTCAGACGAAAATTTTCTGCCCTTATCTTGAATACGATTTTCATGAACGAAGCGTTCAATGATACTCTGAACTGTGGTGGGACTCAAATTAACAAATTGAGCAATTTTCCACTGGGATAGCCTGTTCTTGAAATGAATTATCACTAATTCTGGCTGCTCAATTGTCGACGACCCATTTTTTCAAAAAGCACTTCTTGTCCTTTACACGTAAAATATCACATTAAATATTGACTACAGCTAGTTGCCAATTCTTCAAAAAAAGTAAAGAAAAAGAAAGTCCCGTTATACAGCACGACACGATCGGACAGAAGTGCAGACAAGTATCTGCGTGAATTAAGCTGTGGCCTACGTTTCTGCTGCACCATCGGTCTTTTCAGCCTTAAGAGTGCCAGAATTTATTTTTGTGAACTTTTTTTAATTTATTGTAATCAATAAGTATATTTTTCTATATCTACATTCAAAATTTCATGATTTTCTAATTAGTTTTTAAGATACATGTTTTATAGTTTAAAAATAGCACTGCTCGAAATAAGCTGTTAGCCATTGTACATGAGGGTAAGAGATTAGAGATTTCGTCCAAGCAATCTCCATTGTAGTAGCGATACAAATGGGTTAGGGGGCTTACAATTCATCGAGGATCGAGTGAATCGAGCAATGAAGTGATGTCAGAATCTCCTTTAGTTTTAATGGTCCGAGACTGGATATTATCCAAATAGCAGAGAGAAGTTTTTGCAGCTCTCGCCTATAGGTGGGTATTGAATTCAAGACGTGATCTAATATAGTCCTTATGAATTGTCAGTAACTCAGAAGCGGTGAAGGAGTTTTTGCACCGTTTTAGGCAATCCAAATCCAACTACCTTGACGATGTTAGATATAAGATCGTTCCAAGATAAGTTATCTGTGATTTGGATACCTAACATCTTAACACATGAAGAATTGGTTAATGGTTGGCTTCCGATGGTGATTGGATCAAGGTTAGAGTCACGTTTGTGGGACACAAGACAGCAATTGGCTTTCGAAGCATTGAATCGACTTGATTCTTAAGAATTAAGAATTAACTAAGAATTTTAGCCAAGTCGTCATTCAATGATTGTGATGTACCTACGTTGTTCTACTAAGGTAGTGCATCGGGCTAAGGACGCAGTGAGGAGGCTTAGCAAGAAAAGCGCAGCGATTTTCAAGGAGAAGGGTAGGGATTCTAGACCGGACGATTTGTTAGCATCTAGATTCTTAAGAACTCGGTAGACGTTACGTGGACGAATGTTAATTTGTCCTAAAATTTAGCGCATTATATGTTGGAAGACTAGAGTTCGTTGGTGGTAAAGAAGAATTGGCAGTAAATTGAACCGGAAAGATGTTTGCCTTCATGTTTGGATCCGTAATAACCTCATTGTTGTAGATTAAAGATGGAATTGAAGATGCAGAACTACCTCTGATGGAAGGAGCGAGAGACCAGAAACTTTTGCTGCCCTTTCTACATCTCAAACATTTTTTTTTATTGTTGTTGTAATTGTTAATAAAATTCCGGAGTTATTTGCAAAAATGAAGGGAAAAAGGATGAAAATTTGCGGAGCATAATTGAAGAATTGGTAGAGGTGAGAAGGACTATTGTTTGATAAGTAGTGTGATTTATAAAGAAGACAATGGATGATACTTCATCTCGGAACAGAACTCGATCGAGTTTTAAATAATTAAATATGGTCATTAGAAGGGACATTTTCGTACGGGAAAAGTAGAAGAGCTTGTAAGTAAGGATAAATGGATTCCAGCATTGAGGATTAAAATTGAAAGAGTTGTACAAAATTGTGTAAGTTGAGACAAAACAAGGCAATCAGAAAGGTTTTCGTTCGTCAATAAAGAAAGGAGATCAACCTTTACAAATAAGTTTTGACAGTAGTAGATAAATTTTTGAAATTTGTTTCCTGTCATAAAAGTTGTCGCGGAAGAAACAATCAGAAAGTTTTGCGAAGTACAACGATTTTTTGGGCTCTCTGACAGAATTATCACTGATCGTGGTACTGCGTATAGTACCAACATATTAAAAAGATTTTGTGACGAAGAATATATCGAAGATTTAATGGTGACCTCTGGCATACCAAGAGGAAATGCTCAAGTTGAGAGGATTCACAAGATTTTCATTTCCGTCTTGGCTATCGAGGATATTAAGAAATGGTATTTACATGACGGCGATGTTCAAGGATTTCGTATTGGTTCATCTCAAAGCAGCATCGAAGTTCCGTTGAGGTCATAATTGGTGCGACCATGAAAATTAAAGAGGACATACGCCTAAGAGAAGTGGTTGTCGATGAGTGAGTAGCTGCACACCTAACTCAACGAGACGATCTGAGTAGAGACGCCAAATTGCAGATATAATAAGTTCATGAAGGGTACAAGAAAACTTTTGATCGAACTAGGAAGATCCCAAGGGAATATGACGTTGGTGATCTGGTTACCATCAAAAGGACTCAGTTTGGAGTAGCGCTAAAGCTTAGTCCGACATTTTTGGGACCATACCGCATAGCGTCTGCAGGCTCAAAGAACAGATATGCCAAGTAGAAGGTTCTCGCACATGAAGGACCAAATAACACAACGACTGACGCTGAAATGATGAAGCCATGGAGGTACGATGTTCACCATGACTACTTATTGAATTCAATCGATACTGAAGAAGATCATGTGAAGGCATCTGATACAGCAGGAGATCCAAGCTGAAGGATTAGAGGAAGAAGGTTTGGAGTCAGGCTGCAGTTGCACTAGGTACGAAAAACATCTGATTCCCCCCTTAGAATTTCAAAGCCTATCTTAGTCTCTCCAATTTTTTTAAGGCACCGAATATAACTTAGGGGCCACCCTTTAATGCATTGCACAGTTAAGTCGGTAAAGGAAGTGGATTAAAATTTGGAGTATTATGGAAATTCGGATGGAGAGAGAAGGAAATGACGGTGAAAACTGTTATTCTTGAAGGACTTGAGGTTATACCCGTTTGCAAAAATGCTAGCTGGCAATGCGTTTCAGAGTTTGGATGTTCGGGAAATGAATGACCGCCTAAATTTTACTATACGGGAAGATAAAATTTTGATTGCTACTGGTGCGCATATTCCACTTGACGAGTATGTGTGGAAATGTGGTAAGCGGAGGAATAAGTGCGCATAGTTCCGAACTGCATTTACTATGGAAGTAGCGATAGTGAATGCTGAGTACTCAGACATTTCTGCGATGCTCGAGGGAGTCAATAGAAGCCGAAATGGTTTCATCTCCAATTAGTCGGAAAGCATGTTTTTGGATTCGATCGAGCAGCGCAAGGTGAGTTTTGGGAGCCCCAGCCCAAAGCTGCGAGTTGTAAGTCGTGAGGCGTAAAGTATTTTTTGCATTTACGAAGAATACCTAGGCGTTTGGAAGCGTCAAGGGCAACTTCAAAGATGTGTTAACTCCAATCGAGATGGTTATTGAACTTTACGTCTAAAGGGATAAAATCTTTGGAAGAGCAAAGTTGAACGTCGTTAAAGGATACATTAGAAGACGACTCTGGAACATCACGTTTGAGGGATAGATGACAGGCCTGTGTCTCAGCGGCATTGAACTCCACTCTATTTTTCCTGCCCCATTTCAGGATTAAATCGAGATCTGAGTTCAGCGAACGGAATAACTCACTGCAATTTGAAGCAATAGAATGCTAGTTTGATTTCGCAACGGAGTCAAATTCATTGGTGTTATCTAAAGTACTGTCATCCGCAAAACTGTAAGTTGGATTGAGAGTAGAAGACAAGAGCGCGTTAATAAATACTAAGAACAGGGTCGGCGATAAGATAGAACCTTGAAGGACATCGGAATTGATTGGGAAGGAGGAAGAAGTAACGCCATCTAATACTGCTCGTATAGTGCGTTTGGACAAGAAACTCTCAATCCATTGAATGAAGGTAGCATCCAGAGTAATAGCTGTGAGCTTAACAAGAAGACAGTTATGTCAAACTCTGTCAAAAGCTTCGACAATGTAAAGCACAAGAACTTGACCTTCGCCGTATTTATGCAAGCAAGAGTTCCAGCGTTCCGTTAGATAAACCAAGAGATCTCCCGTCGATCTTCCAGAACGGAAACCGTATTGGTGATCGTGAATAAGCTGTTTATCTTCGAGATATTTAACGATTTTGCGATTGACAGCAGTTTCCATCGCTCTCGAGAGCACTGAAATAATGGCTATTGGAGTTGTACTCCAAAGATCTTCGTCAGGCCAGAATATTCCTAAAATGCGTCAGAGATATTGGCTCGCGAAAGCTTGTAGTTTCTTGGTAAGTCGAACGGTCACTTTCTACGTAGTACAACCATATAACAACACGGATTTGACGCATGCGTCAAAAACTCGCAGCTTCGTGCGAACGGAGATCTTTCTTAACCTCCAGAAAGGGGAAAGGATACCGAAGGCCTGACGAGCTTTATTTAAACGAGCCTCAATATCCTTTTCGGCTCCACCGTACATGCTGATAAAGCTTCCGAGATAACAAAAATCTCGCACCTCTTCCACAACTCGTCCGTTAAGAACAATCGGTGTGTTTGTGTTTGAACTCATGTGGAGGTATTAGGTTTTACGCACATTTTTTTTAGTCCCACATCTTTGCATTTACAATGGAACGAGCGAACATTTGACTCTAAGTTCGAACGGATATGTGCAAGCAAACACATGGCACCAGCATAATCAATTTGACTTAAGATGCTAAATAGTCTCCATTGAAAACTTTTATCTTCTCCACCTTCCAGTACAGCTTTGAAGATGTCATTTATTACCACCAGAAACAGGGCTGGTGATAATATGCAGCCTTGACTGACACCCTTTTGCACAGGCAGCTCTCCTCTATGTAAGACGCGACACCTTGCATCTTCGTAGGATTGTTTAATCATAGCTATGACCTTATCTGGAATGCTTTTCCTATGCGAAGCATCCCATATGTAATCTCGCTAAACGCTGTCGAATTCTCGCGTAATGCTGAGTCATCAAGAAGCCTCGGAATATGCGTTGCCGACCAGATCAGTAATCTATATAAATATAATCTATATAAATATAATTGTAGTATCTGTTTGTTATTTGATTAAAAATGGCTATAAATAAGTTTTTTGCTTTATTTTAGCAATAACTAAGCAGAAATAAACATTTTTAAAAATTTTCTCTGTCTGTCTGTCTTTCCGGTTTTCACGCAAAAACGGCTAAACCGATTGTAATGAAACTTTCACAGTTTGTTAGATGTGCATCGAGATTTAATCTGCGTGTGGTCTTATTTCAATACCCCCACGCCTTCCACCACCTCCCATAAAAAATGGCTCATTTTCAAAAATATATGTATATTAATCAAATTTTCTTCAAAACCATTGAAGAAAATCATTTGAAATTCAGATCATGCTATTTTTATCAAAAATGTGATCTATATTATACAAATTATTTGAATCCCCCTACTCCTTCCACCACCTCCCATACAAACTGCACTTTTTCATGAAATGCTATTCACCAATTTTTTCAGTACGTGTAACTTTCATCGAGCTTAAATGATTTACTTTATCCTTAATTTGCATTATTATTAATATTGGGAAAAAATTAACCGAGTACCTTCACTCCTTCTACCCCCTCCCATACAATGTAACACAATTCCACGACTTTACTTAAATTCGATTTTCTTGAAAACTGCAAATCTTACTGATCTGAAATTTAAAATATGTCAATTGCAAATTAATTATAGTTGTTTCTCAAAAAATTGCTTAAAATTCCCCACTCCTTTCACCACCTCCCATACAAACTGCACTTTTTCATGAAATATTCTAAACTAATTTTCTCAGTACATATAACTTTCGTAGAGCTCAAATTTTGTACTCTATCTTAAATTAGCATTATTAATATCGGGAAAAAATTAACCGAGTAGCTTCACTCCTTCCACCCCCTCCCATACAATGTGACACAATTCCACGTCTTTACAAAAATTCGAATTTCTTAAAAAGCGAGAATGACACAGACCTGAAATTTAAAATATATCAACTGCATGATGATTATAGTTTTTTCTCGAAATATCATCAAAAACCCCCCTTTCCTTCTACCACCTCCCATACAAATTGCACAATTTTATTAAATTCAATGCACTAAGTTTCTCAGTACCTACTAAATTTTTGAAGCTTAACTTTGGTACAAAACATTTTTTTAGCTACTCTAGCATGATGTGAAACAAATTAGTTCAGTGCAGCCACTTCCCATACAAAATTTTTTAAGATCATAAAATTTTCGATTTCATCTATAGTATCGTATGATTAGGTTTTACGCACAAACGTAGTCTTGTTATGGTTTTAAGCTTAACGTTATTTTATTTAGTCTTTTTTTTTAATTAATACAAGCTACAACTATTCTTATGTCCTTAACGCTCTTCCATAGTCAAAAAATTCTGGAATTAAATTTTTGTATGGGAGGTGAAAGGAGAGGGTGGGAAATTTAAATAATATTGTTCTTGGTTTCCTACATCCAAATCAGAACACAATTTTATTTTGAAACAAAAACAAAAAAAAATAGTTTTCATTTGGTCAAATTGTAGCATTTGTATGGCAGGTGGTAGAATGCGTGAAGAATATTGATTATTCTTGCTCAAATTACTACAATCATTAACGAAACTCATTTTCGTAAAAAAGCTATCATTTTCATGCCTCGGCTTACGTCCTTTACGTTTAATCCGCATACACAGACAGACATAAAGCAAAACATTAATCTATTGCCATCATATCAAATAACAAACAAACACTTCAATTTCTTTGCATGTATAAATTCTTCTCATGACGGTTGTATTATACTCGTACAGTTAGCTTTTAAGTTGTTTTTACTTCATAAACCCATTGGGACTGAATACATAAGTATGTGTGTCAAGGTCTCTTCATCTTTCCTTCATACGTATTAATCGAATCGGGATTTTCTTCGCTTTCAGAATATTTCAGGTTATAGAAAAAGTATGTCCTTGAGAAATACTTTTGTTGTTTATTCGTTACCAGTCACTGCATAACCTTCTATGCTTCATATTTACTTTGAAATCAATAATACAATAGGAAACCGCCAATAATCCATTATTTCCCATTTTATTCTTTCAGGACATACCGCTTCACGTTGCAATGATATCACACCTTTTGATTGCTTGGGATCGAATGAGATGGCTGGGTGATCCTCTTCGTGGACGTTTGCCAGCTTTTGTATGTTGTTGTGCAAGCTGGCTAACCGGCATGGTCATAGCGTTACCGTATCCCATATACACAACATATCTCGACCTTGGAGTAAGTATAGCAAATTTATAATGTTTATGAAATCATGGTGCTTAGTCCTTGACGGTTATCCTTTTCTATTTCAAATCAAAATTTAGCAGTATCCTTTCTTGCATGTTGAATTGTTGATTACGTCCTACTCGCTATCAATGTTCACGACAATAAACATTCCTTTCGAATTTAATAGTCCAACTTTTCCTTAGACGTTAGCTATCACATACATAACACTCGGATGTATCCTTGACATTGTCGACACGTAAAATATGAGGAGAATTTGTACGGAGTATGCACTCTTCTCGTTTAAGGACGATTTCATTTTCCCAAAATAAAAAGAAAAACTATGTCGACAAGCACACTCGTTCTTGAATCCTGTGGGGCTTATTACGAGTACAGTGTGACTGCTTTATTCTTGAAATCGTGACCATAATAGTCCCAAGATGGGTTATAATATGAGTATGGAGTCAAATACATCCTGACAAAGGGGTCTGTTGGGGTTAAGCTTTCGCTTCAGGAGCTGCAACGACTTTTGTGCTCTGTGTTGGAACATTTGTTATAAATTTTTGGCCCGTAATTGAAAAGGTTTTTAGCAAAGAAGTAATTTGGCGACTGAAGTACGATGATTAAGGAGATGCCCTGAAAAATGAATGATAGCTCTGTGCAATATCCTTTTCCAGAAATTCTTTTCATCTTATCTTGATAGTCATTTATAACTGGTGCTTTATTGTAATACCTTCTCCATTTTTTTCTCGTCCTATTTGAGGTGAGCTAGGACGAAACTCAAAGCTAATTATTATTATGGTCAGTTATCCTCTGTCAGGATCAGAAAAGCCAACCATTTATTAAGGATAGCGTGAGGTGACTTATTTAGTCAAGAAAGTGTAATTATATTTTGAAGGACGAAACGAAATTAAAAGATAATCATTCATATTTTTTTTTAAATACAAAGGAGACCTCAAGGTATAATTGGCTATTCTGGCATTCTCTCTTTCTGCTCTCGAGTAAAAGCAGCAAGCTGACTGCATTTTTGGAGACTTCAATAAGGTATTCGATGAAATTGACCAGAGTATTCTTGTAGACAAGCTTAACATGCTTGGTTTTCTTTGGGGTTGTTTTTCGTGGATTAAGTCATATCTTACTAATCGTATTCATTGCGATTCCACAGGTGTATTATCTTCTGAGATTTATAAGACTTCCGGTAATCCCTAAGGTAGTCATCTTGCCCGATTTCTATTTCTGCGATTTATTAATGACATGGGTGCGTTTATTATTGACTCGAACATTTTTCACTATGCTGACGATGCAAAATCCATCTAAAATTATATGTTATCACAATAATTGCTTATCGTTGCAGAATGTCCTTTTAATAACTGGTGTATACTGAATAACTTACCTCTTAATAAAACTGCACTACACTCTCAAGTTAGGGTATAGCCTAGTGGGTAGTGTGTTGGTTTTGTAATGCGAAGGTCGTGAGTTCAAATCCCCGTCGACGCAATATATAATTCCAGCACATTGCCTATTTGGGTATACCTTGGTCACCTCAATCTACGAGAATGAAAAAAAATCGTGGAAAGACGGTTGTGCGAAGGGCTAACAACCCTTCTACAATAAGTAATGAAAAATGTTAGGGAACCTGAATGTCAGGATGCCAAGGTCCGATTTGGGCTGTAGCGCCATTGTAGAAGTAGACAGTCTCATATGTTATATGGTGTAGATATCTTTGCTCTACTCCATTCTGATGAAAGACGGGATTCGAGTGTACTATTTAATAGCACTCTCACTTTCGATGACCATGTCCATCACATTGCTAGTAAAGCTAATGCCATTTTTTGATTTGTCAAAAGATCCTAAAAGTTCAATAATCCGTTTGTTAACAAGATTTTGTTCTGTGCTTTTACCCGTTCTGTTCTAGAGTATGCGATCCCTGTCTGGTCTCCATTTTATTCTGTGAATCGAATCTGTGCAACATAAATTATTAAGATTTGCCCTTCGCCGCTTTCCTTGGTCAGATCGCAAATGGATGCATTCTTACCCAATCAGATATTGCGGGGTTTTCACTTTAATATTTTTGAACATAACTTACTCAAAAGATTGCCAGTAGCTGGTTAATCTTGTAAGAATTCATTTCATTTAATGCTACTCACATTCTTCTACAGTATCCATGAGATATAAATGTTTTCAAAAATAATCTGTCTGGAGGGAGTGGGAAATTAAGGCGAGTCTCCCTCTCCCTCTCCATTCTTACGCCACTGTATGTTTGAAAATTTAATGAAATTTGTAAAAAAAAAATGCAACGCCATTTCATTTACAGATGGTATTCACCTTTACCAATTAAAGCCTGGTAGTGGCGGAATGTCATGGTTACGAAAAAAAAGCTCACGTTTTCACGAGAAACAGAAATTTGAAATGAAATTGTTCACGTAGCCTTAAACTATGATTTTTCATCCAAAAAGCTCATATCCCTTGAACAGCGTACTAGACTTTAACCAAAACTATTTATTCTGGATTTATGAAATATAGCGGCAGTTAATTAATCTACTGGTTGTGATAAATTTTAAAATATTTCACTAAATATAAGTTGAGCTCAACCCAGGAGGAATATTTGCATGGCTGATTCTGAACAATATAGGGGGTCAATTAAATTTGTTTTTAATTAAATTTCATATTTCCGAATTTTCTATATTGTATGATCGAAAACTTTGTTTAACGCGTCACTTGTTTAAAATGATTACGGCCTTGTGATATTGAATCTTTAATCCATAAAAAATAGCTTAATTTTTGGAAAAATTAAATTTCAAAATTCTGAAACATACCAGAATATTGATACCGCATACTCTAAAAGGATAGCGTGTTGGTCTACAATGCGGAAGTCATGAGGTCGAGTCCTGGTCGACGCATAATTTCAGCACATTGCCTGCCTGGTTACACCTTAACTACCTCAAACTACGAAAATTATAATTCGTAGATAGAGAGTTGTTCGAAGGGCTAACAACCCTTCCACAACAAGTAATGAAAAAATGCTTAGAAATCTGAAGGTCAGGAGGTCAAGGCCCGATTCGGGCTGCAGTGCCATCAACACAATTGATGAATTTACTTTTCTAAAATTGCAGCATTTATATGGGAGCCGGTAGAAGAGTAGGACAAAGTTTATAATTTTTTTTTATTATTCTCATAATTACGTATTGTGATCGACTTAGAAGAAAAAAATTCAAAAATTAAATCAAATTCCTGTTAAAAAGGACAGAAATAACTCTCTTCCACAAGGCGCGATCCTGAGCATCGGTCTTAAGCTGTTGCCAGGAGTTGTTTATTCCTCTAGCCTCCCGCTTTATTGCTCGCTTCCATTGACGTCTTCCTTGAGGATAGTAATCCAAAGCCTGTTTGGTTGTGTTTCGCTCTGGTTTCCTCAAAGTGTGACTGGTCCACTGCCACTTCCGCTTTGAATCTCAATGCCTACATTAATCTGTCCAGTTTCACTCCAAAGTTCGTCACTTCTGGCCAGAATATTCCTAAAATACGTCGGAGGTATTGCTCCACGAAAATTTATAGTTTGTTGGTAAGTCGAACGGTAACTTTCCACGTAGTACAACCATATAATAACACAGATTTGACGCATGCGTTAAAAACTCGCAGCTTCGAGCGAAGGGAGATCTCTCTTAACCTCCAGAAAGGGGAAAATATACCGAAGGCCTGACGAGCTTTATTTATACAAGCCTCAATGTCTTTTTCGGCTCCGTCGTCTATGCTGACAATGCTTCCGAGATAACAAAAATCTTGCAACTCTTCCATATCTTATCCGTTAAGAATAATCGGTGTGCTTGCGTTTGAGCCCATGTGTATGTACTTGGTTTTACGGACATTTGTTTTTAGTCTCGCCTTTTTGCATTTAGAATGCAAATAGCGAATATTTGACTCTTTGACTCTAAGTCTAAATAAATTTTCTATACTAAATTTTTTTTTTTTGCGTTTCATGAGCCAATAGCCCACAAACTACCGGCAACATCTTCCCACCCAATAAAAATGCTATATTCCTAAGATAGAAGAGTTTTGGTATGCTAACAGATGTACTAACATCCTCCTACAAGAGGAAATTTTGAAAAAACGTACCAGGAAGCTCCTTAATAAAGCTAATTTCAGCAAACGGGACATAGCTTGGGATCAATACAAAGCAGCACTTACACTGTATAAAATCGGTTAAGACACGTCAAACGTCTGAATTTCTGGATATGTGTAAATTTCTGTATAAAGATGATGACTCTTGGACAGGTGTAGCACTGAGACCCTTGACTTTTAACGCAAACGCATTGCTGCAGGTGCTTTAAGTCCCCTCCACAAACTCTAATTGCCGACCGCATTTAAGCTAACTCTAAACTAGTGGATACAGTCGTAATGCTAGAAAACATAGTTCCTTCAAACGTTTAATTCACCGGGACTGGACGAGGTCTTTCCTGATTTGATCCAGCATGCGGCGATAATTCAGAACATGGTTGACACATATAAAGCAAGCATCAGTTTTCGTCGCATACCGAAGTTATGACAAGATGTTAAAACCTGGTGGACAACTACCTACATGCAAATCTGCACCCGCGGATAGGTGCCCCAATACGCCAATCTGAAAGGTAGGTCCACTCTTATTGTTTGATATGTGAAGAGAGCCGTCATATAAGAAGCTTTTCATCATAAAGCAGTTTCACTAGGTGATTTCTATACGTGGGGAGCGTAAACATTAATGCCATAATTGGTGCCTTGCGCAGCCATAGTGCGAAATAGCTCTTGACTGCATGGATAGGTACGCTTTTTCGTTCACGAAATTTCGACAGATGGGGAGCGAAAGAGCTCAGTTCATAAGAACACTCCACAAGTCGAAATTATATTGCCTCCCCTGTGTGTCCTTACCGTTAATGAACTCCATTCCATTTTAAATTGCAACGACTACCCCAAAATAGCATATATGTATAAACGATTTTTTCATCGGACCAACAAGAATGTTTCAGCAAGTTTTAGGCGACCTTATGCAATCTGCTCTACAATTGTTAGGCAGCTGGTAATTAGATAAACAGACCTGGTCCTATTCTCTAGAAAAAGACGAAGAAGACCATACGTTTCCTTCAACCATCAAAATGGGGTTCTCGAACTAGGTTTAGTACTTAAATTATACTGTAAAGCCAGCTTTCGTGAACGAGCAAAAAAATCTAGCGTAGTCTTCTTAGCTCTCAAAAAGATATTCGGATTGAGACAGGACCTTAAGCAATACGTTATCCACTGGATGCAGTAAAGGCAGACCAATTATTTGATATTGCGCACTTGTGTGGTGGGCAACGGTGGTACTACATAAAAACCCTTACATCTAATCCAGCGGATGCCATGTTTTCGCACAACAGGCTCTCTAAAGCAGAGCTGTGCCAACCGAAGAGGCAGAGGGGCTGACGCCCCTTAGAATTTGCCAAACTGTGAATATCGCGATGTCGAAAGCACATAGAACTTATAATCATATTTTTGCTGCTTGCGAAATCAATAAGACGTTGGCCGTTGTCGTTGGTTATGTCATGAAGACGGTGCCCTCCTGAAGTTCCTCTATGAGCCTCCTCCTTTCCGACTTTTGCATTAAAATCTCCTAAGACAATTGAGGACAGTGAATCATAGGTTTTCTCCAGGGTGGCATAAAATTCGTCTTTAGTTATATCGTCCTTGTTTTCAGTTGGTGCGTGGACGTTGATCAACCAAGTGATGAAAAATTTAGTTTTTATTCGGATTGCACACAATGTTTCACTTACTGGTTTGAAACTCGTGACCTGTTGACTAAATTTGTTGTCAATGACAAAAGCGACTCCAAAATCTCTGCTTTCCGACAATTTTCCACTTGGATAGATTGTGTGTTATCTCATGTCCATGATTTCGTTACCGAGCTATTTCGTTTCTTGGATGGCAGTTATGTTGATGTTGCGTTTTCCACTTCTTCGAGGAACTAACTCTTTCAGAGCTCCTGTCCTAAATAAGGATCGAATATTCCAAGATCCAATAGAGAAGTCCATTTTTCGTTTGCGGGGTCGTTGCCGTTGAGTCCATCCTTTCCGAAGCTGTTCTTCAGGTTTCTGGACAGTGAATTTTTTTCCGGTGACCAACCCCCAACCTGGAGGACCGTTCCTAATTATTTGTTCACCCTAGTAGTTCTCACAGCTATGCTGCGAATCCAACTATGTCATACTCTTGCCTATATCTTGAGACGCACTGGTGTTACTGGCCATTCAGGTTAACTCCGTATTCCCTCCTCCTTTCCCAACCGTGCTTGGGACCGTATATGGCGGAGTTATCATAATTCTGTTATGTTTTTTAAAATGGTTTTGCTGTCTTCATCAATCGAGTCTTTCCATCGCTTGCGTGGTTTGCCTACTGGCCGGTTACCACTCGTTTTGCCTTTAAGAGCACGTTTGGGGATTCTTCTGTCTTTCATTCGCTATACATGGCCAGCACACTGCAGTTTACGTAGCTTCATGAACTTTGAAGCTTCTGGCTCATCGTAGAGTTAATATAACTCATACTTACTTACTTACCATGGCACTACAGCCCAAATCGTACCTTGGCCTCCTGAATGCTTTGTCTCCATCCATCTCGGTTCAGTGACCGCGTCCTCCAGTTTGAAAATCTTTGACCATTGACTTTGCCTTTTAGTGTGCGTTTGAGAATTCCTCCGTCATCCATCCGCTCCACATGACCAGCCCATTGCAACTTCTTAAATTTTTTGAGGGTTGACTCTTCTGGATTGTCGAAAATGACATACAATTCTCTATTGTATCGCATTCTCCAGATCGAGTCTTCCCTCACAGGATTCTTCTGAGGACCATTCTTTCAAAGGCGATAAGTAGTTTTTAGGACGCCTGAGTTAATGTCCACGTTTCGATGCCATAGCATAGCACAGTTCTTTTGGTCGTTTTATAAAGCTTAAGTTTTGGTTTCTTGTGAACGTTTTTGTTTTTAATTATTGGAAGTACCGAATAATACGTCTTGTTTGCCATCATTATCCTTCTTTTCCTTCCATAAATTCGCTCCTAGGTATACAAAGCTGCCTACATTTTCTAGGTGATAGTCTTCTACTGTAATATTTTGTTTGATAGGCGTCATTTTCCTAGTTTATGTCATAACTTTTGTTTTGTTTTCGTTAATACGTAGTTCAACTTCTCTTGCTACCGAGTCAAGGATTACAAATACCTCTTTAGCACTCTCCAAAGATCTTGCAAGGATATCTATATCGTCTGAATATGCTACGAGTTGTGTGGATTTGAAGCATAGTGTTCCCTTGGTGTCAACGGAAAGTTTGCGAACAACATATTCGAGTGTCAAGTTGAAAAGCATTGGTGCGAGGCCGTCGCCTTGTTGAAGACCATTGTCTGTTTTGAAGCTGGAAGTCAGATCATTTTATGCTCTGATCTGTGACAAAGATTCGGTCATTGTTATTCTTGTAAGCCGAACCAGTTTCGGTGGGACTCCAAACTCAACATGATTTTATACAGTACGCGCCTGTCGATACTGTCGTATGTTTGCTTGAAGTCCACAAATATCTGGTGTACATCAATAATATATTCCCAGCACTTTCCCAGCACTTTCCCAGCACCTGTTTAACTGGTCCGTGGTTGATCGTGCAGCTCTAAATCCGCCTTGGTATTCACCAATTACTTTGTCAGCATAGGGCTTAATTCTTTTCCCAAAATTTTTGTGAACGTACACAACAAATATATTCCTCGGTGGGTTTTGCAGCAGAGTTTGCCATCTTTTTTATAAATTGGATTACAATGCCGTCACCTCTTCTATCACTCCCCATACACAATTTCTTAAAATCACAAAAATTTCTCTTTCATCCAGGCTGTCCAATCGTAGTCCAGCTACTCATGTTCTTTTTGTCGATTTTTTTTTTCGTGGAAAAAAATGAATTTATTGAGCGGTATAGAGATTCGATTTAATTCAGAAAATTTTTCGTGTCATGGAAAATGCTCTTGATAGATTTTTCGGATTAAATCTAAATCGTTTTTTCCGATATATTCACACGCACGAAAAGTCCAATTAAAAAACTCTTTGCTTCTTTTGTTGTTGATTCGAGAGAATTTTAAATACCAGTCTATGTATAATAAATAAAATAAATGCTAGAATTTTCAGCGTTTCTTCGTTTTCAGATATAAATATACTTTTTTGTACTGATATTACTCAGAAGAAGTTAATTTACCTGTTCTTTGCAGTTTCGAGCACACAGAAAAAAGTTCTGTTTCGTATCTAAACTTACATGAAAATATTTTTATTGTTGATCTTGGTTGCTTTTTATGAGGGATTATATCGTACCTTGTTAATTACTTTTTGTTAACAAAAATGAGTGTATTCGTGCCATCTTTTGCCGGAGGGAATTAAACTTCTAAAAGTAAAGTTCTCTTCGGAGTAAATTCGAACTCGATTTCTTTTCTACAAATTCCCAAGTTTATTTCATTTTCATAAGGCTTTAGAATTTTAGAAAAAAGTTTTGTTTACTCGCCCAATTCTTCGGAGTGAATTGAATCAACTTTACATCTATATTTTCTTGTATAGATATTCCTCCTATACAAATTATGATACTACAGCAACATTGTATTTGAGTAGAAGGAAGAGTTTTGCCTTCTTATTAGTTTAAAAGATTTAAATTGCAAAATCGAAAGCATCGTCTTCTTGCAGGAAAATACACTTTTATACTGTGTGTGTTTTCCGTTTTCTGTTTTAAATTATAACAATTTACGAATTAAAGGACATCAGTATCAATTTTTTCAATCTTTAACGCATATTTGACCTACAAAAATAACAATTTCCTAACATTTTTCTTCATTCTTAATTTTTTCTTACAGAGTTACGTATCCGGACTCTATGGAGTTGGTCTTTGTTTCGTGAATTTAGTAGACGACATGCATGAGTACATGCGAGGACTATTCGTTATTATGTGAGTTATTATGTTTTGAATGAGATTTCTTATTCTTTCCAGTACACGTTTTCTTGAAAATTGCAATTGAAATTTTAAAATTATGACAATTATATAGAGTATGAATGGCATTTAAAGCTCGAATGTCCTTGAAGAGCTGGTAGTGAATTAGGTCGAGTAATGGTTTTGAAAGTACCATTTTGGTACAAAATAATTTACTTATTGGAAATGTCAATAATACTGCATGAACTAGATATTAGTTTTGAGTTAACTATTGACATTGACTTGGCTCTACATCATTCCTAATTAAGACTCGAGGGGTAGAAGGTGAAACATTACAGGCGTTCATGTTTCAAGTACTGAACGCTTGATTTTGCCAAGTGGCTGGAATTTAATTCAAGTGTTTTGACAAATATTGACGTTGTTTGTTGAAAGTCTTAACACTACTACCTGAAGCAAAATTCCTTATAACTATGCAAATGTGGAAGAAGTGTAAAGATAATGTCGAAAGGTGAAGAAGGACACTCGCGACATACTACCAGCTACATAAAAGATAAATTTGAATAGAATGAAAATGTTCAGGATGTTAACAGGAAAAGTCTCAAAAGACCATAAAAATTAATACAAGTCAAGAAAAGTAATGGAATCTCAATGTGAAACTCCAAAAAATCCGTACTATAACCAACTCGAACTCAACAAAGAGAGAGATATTAGTAAATCAAACGTTCATGATATTTTAAAAGGTAGTAAAAGGAAAATTAGGAGAGGTATTCCAGATAAGGTCATAGCTATGATTAAAGAATCCTACGAAGATGCAAGATGTCGCGAAAGCTGTCCGAGAGCTTTCTTGTGCGAACAGGTGTCAGACAAGGCTGCATATTATCACCAGTCCTGTTTCTGGTGGTAGTAACTGACATCTTGAAAGCTGCACTGGAAGATGGGGAAGGTAAAGTTCTTTAATGGAGACTATTTAAAATCTTAAGTCACCTTGATTACGCTGATGACGTGTGTTTGCTTGCACATAACCGTTCGGACTTAGAGTCAAATGTTCGCTCGTTGCATTCTAAATGCAAAGAGGCGGGACTGAAAAGAAATGTGCGTAAGACCAAGTACATGCACATGGGTTCGAACGCAAGCACACCGATTGTTCTTAACGGACAGGATGCGGAAGAGGTGCAAGATTTTTGCTATCTCGGAAGCATTGTCAGCATGGACGTTGGAGCCGAAAAGAATGTTGCTCCACTAACTTAAGCTCGTCAGGCCTTTGGTATCCTTTCCCTTTTCTGGAGGTTAAGAGAGATCTCCCTTCGCACGAAGCTGCGAGTTTTTGACGCATGCGTCAAATCCGCGTTGTTATGTGGTTGTACTACGTGGATAGTGACCGTTCGACTTACCAAGAAACTAAAGACATTTGGTAATAAGCCCTGCGCAATATTTCTTGATTTAGCAAAAGCCTTCGATTCTATTCCACACAGAAAAATTGTACAGAAACGACATAGATTGAATTTAAACCAAAATTTGATTAATTGGATCACTAGTTATCTATATGAACGAAAACAACGAGTTAAAAATTTGAAAAAACACAGTAATTATCTGTCGTTCGAATACGGAGTACCACAAGGGACAGTGCTAGGTCCTCTACTATTCATATTATATGTTAATGATATCTATTCGATATCAATTGAAGGAGAACTGATTTCGTTCGCAGATGACACAGTACTTTTTATAGAAGACAGCTCTTGGGAAGGAGTCAATATAAAGGCTAATTATAGCTTATTGAATATTAAAGAATGGTTAGATCATAACTCCCTTACTTTAAATATTTCAAAAACAAATTATATCGTATTTAAACTGACTCAACATGGAGACCCAATTAATATAGACATCAGGATTCACACAAATCAGTGTGGTACAAATTGCCAGTGCCCCCCACTAAAAAGAGTCCCGTCCACCAAATATCTAGGTATTACATTCGATGAACACCTTAAACGGGAAATCCATATCTCCAATCTTATATCCCGTCTACGAAAACTTATTCCAATTTGCCTCGAAGTTAGATCTTTTCTGCAAATAAAAACTATCAGGATATTTTACTTCTCCATGATTGGGGTAGTAGTACTCTTGTTTTCTTTCACCACTTAATATCGTCCAAAAATTATTAATAAAAATTTTATTGAGAAAAAGTAGACTTTATCCTTCTGATAAGTTATATTCGAACTTACAAGTACTTTCGATTGAACAAATATTCAAACTAATATCAAGTATTCAAATACACAAAGAAATCAAAAAACTTATTCATCCGGTTATTTTAAACTTCACTAGGGCTGGCACTCATGAATATATATTGCTACCGAAACGAAGAACAAAAGTTGGCCAAAACCATTATTCATACTCTGGGGTCAAATTTTATAATGCCTTACCTTCAATAATAAAAAAAAGCAGTAATATTGAAACGTTCAAAACTAATATAAAAATGTATTATTATAAAGATATTGGTTAGTTGATATTATTTCATTTTCCATTTAACAATCAATTTTAAAAAAGTTATTACTATAATCTTAGATTGAAAATTGCTTGAATTAGATTTAAATTCCTACTGAATAATTTGTAAAAATAATTATAATCTGAATAATGTAACTAAAACTTATGTATTAATTCTTAAATTTAAGTACCTTACTTTCCTAAGCTTAATATATTGCAAAAATTATATACTAGTTATCGACTCCTCACCCCTATCACAAGAATAATCCTTAAAAGGGGGAGTAGTGCATGAATTCATTTAAATTGGAATTTGTCAAAACAATAAATATAATGCATTAAATAAAAAAATAAAAATGTCTCCGACGCATTTTAGGAATAGTCTGGCCAGAAGTGATCTCAAACGACGAACTTTGGAGTACAACTGGCCAGACTAAAATAGGTATTGAGATTGGCGGAAGTGGCAATGGAGCGGTCATACTTTGAGGGAACCAGAGCGAAACATCGCCAAACAGGCTCTGGATTATAATCCTCAAGGAAGACGTCGGATTGGTCGACCATATAACACATGAAAGAAATGGGGCAGGATCAAATTTTATTGGACCAGAACCATATTTAGAAAATGGTTTGAACAAGAGCAGAGAATCTACTGGAACTGACTTCTAGGATTATCAATCTGAAAAGAATTAATCCTATCATAGAAAATGAAAGTGGTTTACAGTGGAGTAAACCACAATCTCAAAAATATGGGTGTGATTGAAGCCGACATCTTTTGCCTCTGTCTTAACGACTCAGAAAAGATTGAATACATTCTATGTCACTGCGAAGCAATAGCAAGGAAAAGACAAAATCTTCTTAGAAAAGGATTCCGTGGAACAGATAAACTAACCATCACGGCTCCAATAGACATACTTAACTATAAAGTTGTGGCAGAGTAAAAAGAACAATAAACACACAATAGTCCGACAAGGCCGAAATGCTCTCACCTGTTCCGCGATAAATCAATAAATAGTAATGAAAAAATAAAAAAATAGAGATCAGTAGCATCACAGGCGCTAAGTATCGTGTTTGTTGCCTATTTCTTTTGCTTCGGAAACTTAAAGTGAATTCTTTGTGACAAGCATGTCATTTGTTCATGCAGACGTACTTGCAATCTTAAGATGAGTGTCCTACAATGTTTGAAATTTGATCACGACCAACTCGAAGGTAGTAAGTCAATCAACCAATTTTCTGTTAAGACCTCCTATTGGTGCAGAGGACAGAAACAGTTATCTTCCAGTAGGCGCGCTCCTAACTAACAGCCTTTAGTTGTCGCCAAGACTTATTTATTTCTCTCATATACTGATCAACTGCTCATTTTCATGGACGACCAACCCAACGTCTTCCTTGAGGGTTATATACCAAAGCTTATTTGAAGATATTTTGCATTAGTTTCCTTAAAGTGGGACCGATAAACTACCACTATCGCTTTTACATCTCACTGCTTATTTTAGTCTGTTCAGTTGTATTCCAAAGTTCGTCGTTAAAGATCACATCTGTCCAGAATATACCTGAAATAGGTCGAAAGGGGATCGCTCTTAACCTTCGTGCGAAGGAGGATCTCTCTTAACTTCCAAAAAAGAGAACCCTTGCAACTAATATAACAAACGGTAGTTTTGAGCACAACCTCCTTTAGAGTCAAAAATTGCAGTTCAGGAAGCAATTCTCTCACCATGTCACGAGAAATCGTCAAAGCTGTGAAACGCTAGATACACCTTCATCATAATCCACGAGGACGACGTCGACATCAGCAAGTGCCCCACCGAAAAGTATCAAGTAATTTTATAAACGTAGCTAGGGTTAAGTAATTCGAATTTTTAAAGTGGAGAATTAGCTAAGATACATGAAATATAGAATCGATGGAGTTTTGAATTAAATATTACATTTTGCTTTATTTTACATGTTTGTGCAATTATCATTGTGATAGTCTTCTCAACTATCTCTCGAGCTTTTTTGTTTTCAATCCCTCCTGGCTTGTAATACCGTCCGGAGGTAGATTAAAGAACGAAGGCAGAAATAACGAATCACTGGCACCCACGACCCTTCTCCAGGATCAGACCACGTTCTGCTCCTTGTAGTAGAAGGGGATTGTAGTGAGATTTTTCTCTAATCGTGAAAAAAAATCGTAACAAGTGACAATCTAACAAAGAAATACAAACTTTCGTGAACCATTGGCTCCGATGTATTTTGGGAATATTTTGGTCAGATCTCATCTTCAGCGACGAACTTTGAAATACAACTGAATAGACTAGAATAGATTCAAAGGCGGAAGTAGAAGTGAAAGCTATAGATTATAACCCACAACGAAGACATCGTCGGGATGGTCGACCATGATCATGATCATGATCACATGGAACCGATTAGTTGAATATGACGCCAGTGAAATAAAGGAGTATTAACGACAACTAGAGTCCGATCCATAAGATCGCGCATTGTGGAAGAGAACTATGTCTGCTTTATTATCCTATAGGGGGTCCTTAACAAGAAATTGATTGATTTATTGATTTTCCGGTGTATTAAACCCTTTAAGATTTCATCTCAAGTGGCATTACGCTCAACCATATTCTGTTATGTTCACTTCTTGTCTTCCATTTAAAATAATAATAATTCGAACCATTTAAAAAAGTTATAGGAATAACCGTGACGTTTTCATAAATCTTATGTAGGACTTTATGGAAATGTTATCGTTTTCCTTGCTATAAAACTAAATTGAACTGGTTCAAATCAGGGTGTCCGTCCGTCCGCACACTCTCTAGCTCAAGAATGCGTTAAGCAAGAAAGTTCATATTTTGTTCATGTCGTTTTCGACGAAAAAGTAAGGTCAAGTTCGTGAACGGGCCAAATCGCTCCACTTACCCCAGCCCATACAAAATGTTTCATTTTCAATCATTAACAGTAATCGAATTTTCTCCTATCTAGCGTGCAGTCCAGTGGGTGGAGTGTTGGCTTACAATGCGAAGGTCGTGAGTTCCAATCCTGATCGACGCATAATTCCGGCACGCTACCTGCTTGAGTATACTTTTGTCCCCTCAATCTACGAAAATGAAAAATTTGTGGTGAAGAATGCTCCATAGTCCCAACGTCCCCAACGTAGCCTCTGCGTAAAGTTGTAAGGCGAAGTCTTCGATCGTGTTTCCTAAGAAGACTGTGACTATACCGACTAATGTTTTTAGAGAGTTTCTGTCAAGTCTCAATATTTTTATTGATTTTCCTATCAAATCCACCCCATAAGATCTTCGGCGTGTTACACAACTCGCATTGTAATCATTTGATTCTTAAGGCAATATCAATATCGTCCGTTTCCTCAACGGTGGCAGCGGTAGATCTGTTTCGGACCAGCCTGCCCTCCATTACGTTTTGAGGTATATCTCGATGCCCCGGAACCCAACAAAGTCGCAAAGCGTAGTTTTTTCCCAATTCTTCCAAAATGTTCTCTCGAATTGCAGCTGTAAGCGGAGAGGGCCTTCAGCTTGACTGTCCGAGTGAAAGCTAACTCGCTTACCACTTACACCTGCACACAAGGCTAGTTCAGCCCCTTTCGCAATAAAAATTACCTCCGATCGGACGACTGTGGCATATTCCGGTAGACGCCTGGATATTTGCAGATCGAGGCTTTCAGAAATCAATCAATCAAATTCCTGTTAAGGGGCATAGGGCAAAAAAAAACTCTCTTCCATAAGGCGCGATCCTAAACATCGGCCTTTAGCTTTTGCCAGGACTTATTTATTTCTCTGGCCTCCTGCTCAACTGCTCGCTTCCATGTGCTACATGGTAGACCAACCCGACGTCTTGAGGATTATAATCCAGAGCCTGTTTCGCGATGTTTCGCTCTGGTTTCCTCAAATTGTGACCGATCCACTGCCTATTTTAGTTTGTCCAGTTGTACTCCAAAGTTCGTCGTTGAAGAATACTTCTGGCCAGAATATTTCTGAAATGCGTCGGAGGCATTGGATCACGAAAGTTTGTAGTTTCTTGGTAAGTCGAACGGTCACTTTCCACGAAGTACAACCATATAACAACACGGATTTGACGCATGCTTCAAAAACTCGCAGTTTCGTGCGAAGATAGATCTCTCTTTCAGAAAAAATTCCATAAATAACTTAATCTTCTATTTCCGAACCATCAGTAAATATCGCAATTTCGTCATTTTGCATGACATGATTATCACTCCACGTGTCTTTCACGTAGAGTGACTTCATAGTGCTCCACAAATGTATCTTTGATAGCATTGTATGATTACTATAGTTTGAGAAAAAACATTCCTTTTTCACACGCTCAAGGATGGTGACATGAAATTTTTGTTAATTGGTCCTAAGCCATCCGCCGTAATGTCTGCCTTTTCCAGAATTATAGCACTCAGTGAAAGAAGACCCAAAATGGCTTCCAGTCCTGCTGTGGGCGCTGTACGAAATGCCCCCGTTATGCCTATGCAGTCGGTTCTCTGAGTGGGACTCAATTCTGATTGGATATATTTCTGTCCGGTACTTTCCCACTTTACTAACGCGCCGTATGTAACGATTGGTAGTATGATATTGATATACATCCACCTTACCATATTTGGTTTACTAAAAGTTTTTTTTTAGATATTAGGAAGGCATTATTTGCTTTCTTAATATTTTCCTCGACATTCAATTGCCATCTTAGTTTGCTGTCCAAGATGATTTCCAGATAAGTTGCCCTATCAGAAAGGGTTACAGCAACTCCCCCAATGGATGGCAGATTGAAATTTTCTTTACGTCGTTATCTAGCGGAGAGTATGAGCGTAGTATTGTCAGAATTGATTCTCAATCCACACAAATTAAATCAACTGGCAAAGAGAGTTGCATCAGTTCGCTTAAAGTTGTAGGGTATTTCCACTACTTTGGATGACTAAGTCATCCGCATAGGCGGCAGTGCAATAATTAGCAGCGTTTAGCTGCGTGAGGATTACATTCACGGCTAGCAGCCAAAGTAAAGGTAAGAAAACCCCTCCTTGTGCTGTTCCTCTATTCACTTGTTTTGTCCTAGAGTCGTTTGCCATTGTGGCAGTAATATTTTTGCCCAACAACATGTTATGAATCCATTCAGTTAGCATTGATTTTTTACCATTTGCGATTAATGCGTCTAGCGCATGAGTGCATATATTATTGAATGTAGGGTACGTTCAATAATATATGCACCTACACCACAAAAGCACTTAAAGTGCACTCCTTGAGTTCAATCGATTTTTCAATTTTCGATGTGTACAGTGCCGTTTCCACAGACTGTCCTTTCATGTAGATATGTTGGGAAGGACTGAGGTCGGCGATGTTTACGGTGCCTCTTTCTTGAGTATCTATCAGTCTTTCAAAGGTTTTCAGAAAGAAAGATGTCAGACTTTTTGGCCTGTAGTCCATCAACTGTGCATGACTACTTTTATTTGCCTTCGGTATGAAAACCACCTTTCCATTTGGGAGGCACATACCTTAGAAGAAGGCATGCCTTGAAAATGATAATAAGCCTTACATCGATGCTGTCCAGGCTATGCTGTAGCATCGCATATTTTTTTTCATCTGGTCCCACCGACTTACATAAAAGGCTTAAAGTTGTTTATTGCCCAAATCGATTTTTTTTACTTATTATTTCATTCACTATGCGAGGAGCGGCTAAATTGTACTTATCTAGTGACTAGTGTTTCTGTTGACACAGCGGTCCATGTACCATTTCTCCTTTGCAGGAACCCGACCATGGAAGGTTCTTTTGACTGCGCTTTCTTAATTCTAGCCGCTTCATTTACTGAGCCATTAGTTGCGCAAAACTGCCACCGAGGTTGTCTCTTTGCCGTGCGCACAAAGTGCTTAGATTTATACAACGTGGCTTTATAGGCTTCCCAGTCAGTTTCTTGCTTACTATTTCGTATTGTTACAGATCTGGCAACCCCGCAATTCGATCTCTCTTGAATAGACAAGAATTATGTAGAACAGTATCCCCCAATATGTAAAAAGCCATAATTAAAGATCTAGAGCTTTCCAGTATAGTTCGGGCATACACCCGACGGAAGCATCGCGAATAGTCATGAGTAGGGGGATAAATGTATAAAAGGCACGAAAGCTTTCAGTCGAGAACCAGTCTTTTTGATGACGGAGACGCGAACCCGTGCAGGAAAGCGATAGAACAGTACGCGGCGGTAGTGCCATATAGTGCGAATTAAATTAAAGTGCGAATAAATAAATCATCACTTATTTTTAAACGAATTGTGTTTTACTTGAAATCCCGGCAAACCCCTAGCGTGCAACAGTATTTTATTTTGAAATATCCTAGTTTTACGGCGCAATACATAGAGTTTACCGTTCCAGCAGGAGTTTAATCCATTTATTGTTTTAGATTTTTTAATGGGCCAAGCCATATCATAACCCATTATAACTGTGATTGTTAAGAAGCTAGCGTCCTCATCAATGGCATCATTCCCCTATATAGCAAGTGTGGGTGAGTGACCCAAAAAATTTTCTAAGTGGATTTCAAAAGCCTGCCAATTTATGGCTCTATGATTCTTATACGTTAGGGTGTAGTATAGTAGGTAGCGTGTTGGTCTTGTAATGCGAAGGTTGTGAGTTCAAATCCCGGTCGACGCAATATATAATTCCAGCACATTGCCTGCTTGGATATACCTTGTTCACCTCAATCTACGAAAATGAAAAACTCGTAGAAAGAGGGTTGTGCGAAGGGCTAACAACCCTTCCACAATAAGTAATATAAAATGTTAAGGAACCTGAATGTCAGGAGGCCAAGATCCGATTGGGGCTGTAGCGCCATTGTAGAAGATGTAGAGAGTTCCTATACGAGACGATGCTCTTCTCGAGAAACCATCCAATCTTTCACTCCAAACGTCGATGGCAGGAATACCACAGTAATGTTAATAACCTCAGTCTTGGCTTTGGTAACAAAGGTGTACTCGTTACCTCTATTCGCTATCATCATGTTTGTCTCTGCTAGAAATTCAATAAGCGACTCACCACTTTTATTTGGGTTTGGGCTTCCTTCCCCCCTCCCCGCCAGAATCAGATCAAATTGGTTCTGTTCTGCAAAACTTACTACCTGTTCGGCACAGATCCGATAGTGGTAGTGTTGGTGAATCTTGCGGCATGTAGATTGAGGCCAGGAGAACGGCTCTCTTGGAGCCGTTTACTACTCCGTTTGGTCCTCGCTGCAGAACTCAGAGAGCTTGATTAATTTAAAATCTTTCAAATCTGTACCAGGTAAGCCGCGTTCAAGAATAGTAATATGAACGCGGCTTACCTGCTGCAGTGCTGTGGTACACATTAAATATACTGGCGCTCCATCCAAGGATTTTGATATCGCAACTCAGCCGCGATTCTTAGATGTATATAATCCTGCGGTGTAGGTTTATCTGTACCGCTCTGGCTATCGCTACACCTTCTTTCCAGGCTAAAGTGGATCCATTACAATCAGAAGTTCACTAGATCCTTCATCTTCCTTAGGGCTAGTGCTGAAGTTGGGTCTATACCGATTTCCACTTTGACGTCCGTCCCAGACTTTGTCATCTGACGGATCTTCCAACTTCTCGCATCGAGGTCATTCGGATTCTTGATCCGCGATGGCACAATGTTCTGGTCTTTCAGTGTGGATCAGACGTGGAACATTGTCCTTATGGACTACGGCCAGCTTTGCGTTGACATAAGGCGACTTCATTTCGCTTGCCACTTTTTTGCGGAAGTCACTCCGAATGCTGGTACGGTATTCTAAAAATATTCAAATCAAACCTGATTTTGGTCGGTAGTCCGCCATCCGCAACCTGAGGACGCGCGTGGTGGCAGACTGCGACCTTCAGGCGAGGAAAACCTGACGAGTATTACGACATACCTACTATGCTTTTGCACAAAATGAAAATCAAGTGTTACATAAAAGAATGAATGATGTATTCAGTTCTTAATCTGGTAGATCTAATCATTCCCAACAATTAATCATAATAATCGCTCTCATGAATAGGTTAATCTACAGTTTTTAATGCGCTTAATAAGGTGATGTTCATTGCCATCATCACGTTTCAATTCATCACATTTTAGGAAATAATGTGATTTGATTTTGTAGTTTATATAGTGAGTTCCGCTATATTTGAGTTATCCAGTCCTATTCAAAGAAAGATTATGTGAAGTAAACAATTCAGGGAAAATGATGACATCAGATAACTAAATCAGACTTAGCATAGTCAGACATAGATTGATTATGAGGCAATAACCAGAGTAGAGAAACATGATAGTTGGGAAGTCCTTGGGAAAAAAATATTATTGGAAATCGAATAATTCAAAAAACTATGCTCGGTAAGAAACTTTTAAGATAAGGTCTTAATTACGAGGTTTTTATTGAAAAATGTAAAGTTAAGGCTTAAAATACTAAAAGGGTTTCATAATGACATTGAGCTATCATAAAGGGCAGTGATTGGTATGCACAACAATTCATTAGTTTATTTAATACGATTTGAGCTTATCGAACGGAGATCCTATTAAGCTTACATAATTTATCTTTATCCATAGCACTATAAACTTGTGCCGTCCCTCTATAAACGATTGAGGAATTATAGACCTCAAGTTCCAGCTTTGATTCCTTTCCACCAGTACGAATATTTCACAGTAGACATCAGATTGTACGAGTAATGCTTGTCACCATTGACATTCATTACCGTCTTGATATATCGTTCATTCGCAAAAAAAAGGATAAAGGATCAGTCGTAAAATCGATTACTGAATGTGTTCGAAAGTTTCTGAGTGGAGTACAACTGGCAGCGTAATCTTATTGAAATTGAAAATTACGCCTTAAAGATACTTACGACTCGACGGGTGAGTCTAAGACTCCATATATTGCCACATTCGGGCATGTGTTTGAAACATAACAACTTCGAAAATATCGATACCACTTTGATATGCGTTTCCTATAAAGTACTTACTCGGCATATCAGCCACCACCAAATAATGTCACACATTTGCCTCTTGGCAATTTTATCGATTACTTATAAAGTGTTAGTAAGGATGACAAAGAGTGTGGCGCACAATGGAAGCGTTCTTCTTTCAGTGACACGACCTGTCCTTGAGCACTTATTCGATTTTATGAATTCTGAATTAATTTTCATTCAATATTTTCCTTTTCAGGTATTGTGCACCAACCACCATTCTGGCTTACCTTTACATAAGAACTTCCAGGGAGCTGAGACCACCCGATGGACCATTTGCCGTCATGATGTTCGAGCATCGTGCGGACATTAGAAATCGTCAGAGGTAAGTGCCTCACGTTCGTCCTTCAGTTAAGAGCCCCCTTCCATATTCGTTGTACGTTCTACGTTCCATTGTGTTTGTTGCGCAATTAGTGGACTACTTTTACGCTCAATTAGATTGCTTCGTGTGATGACCGTTCGTGACACGGAAGCCAGCTTAATGACATCGACATAAAGACATTTTAAATGGACAGGACGACACTTCGAATGGAACATTTTTGCACGTTTGGCTCGTCACAGCGAAACGACTTTAATTGAATATTTCGTGAGTGTCGGAAGAACAGTCACATTATCGCGATGATGAACTTCCATTTTGCGTTAAGGGAAGTAGAATTCCATTTGCTTGTTGTTACCAAAAACAGAATAATCCGTGAGATAGTTATACTAGCCCTACGTTACCTTTATGATTTCAACTTCGTAATTTTGATATCTCTGAATAATACAGGTTGTTTCTCAATATCGCTAAGGATGATAAGCTTTTAATTTGCTCTCCGTTTTTTTCTAGAGGAACGTTTGAATGTGATAAATCAAAAATCCTAAACTATAGTCGAAAGTACATACCTTCTCCATGTAAAATATTTCCTTTTATAGTTGCAATTTCTAGTCGAATGCCTTTTTTAATTACCTCCAATTTGAGTAGCTTTCTCTGAATCAATAAAAACGAATCCCTCTCGATAGCCCTTGCTGGGTGAATACTTACATCAAGATCTTCTGCTCTTAACAATTTGCCCAGAAACTTTTTTATTTGCCGTCGATAGAATCGAGTATCTATCACATCAACCTTTTTGATTACTCGAACCAACCCTAAATAAAACACACGTTCCCTTAACATATATAGTTGATTGACATTTGTGGCAGGATTTCTGTGATATTTGCTGTCGTTTGATTCAGAACAATTCTCGTAAAATTTTTTATTGCCAATAATATTTATCGACTGTCTAGAAACAACATTTATGTCTTTCTATTGTAAGCCACGTGGAATAATCAACACCACACTCACGGTAAGCATCAGTTTTTTTTTATATATTCTAGATGAAATCTGAGAGTATATTGAAACTAGCAAAGTTATAAAAACAAATTTTCGCCAAAATTAATTTTTTTATAATTCCAATCAGAATTGAAAAAAAATAATTAACTTCACCTCACTCCTTCTACCCCCTCCCATACAAATTTCACGAAATTTTGAAATTTAAATTATATTATTTTTCTTCGAAACTGTTAAAGCTATCAACTTGATATTTTGCATAAAGTATAAAAATAGAAATATCAATAACGAAAAAAAAAATGTGTTTTGATCCGTACGCTCCTTCTACCCCCTCCCATATAAATGTATAATTTTTGTTTAGTGCATTATATCGATTTCCATTAAAACTAGAAAAAGTATAAACTTAAAATTTTGCCAGAATTTGTTTTTTAATAATTGCAATAAATGCCAAAAAAAATTATCAGCTCCTCTTCAATCCTTCTACCCCCTCCCATACAAATATCTGTATTATAAATTCAAGAAAAGCATTTCTGCTTCGAATATATTAGAACTATCGAATTTGAAATTGAATCAAAGCGTGGTGATAAGGATGATGATAAGCAGATTCAAAATCATCTTAAACGCTCCACTTCCTCTGCCACCTCCATACAAATGCCTGAATTTCAGGAAAACTATGTCTAATTGAATATAATGAAAGCTACAAACCTTAAATTCAGCACGAAATATTTTGCATACCACATTAGGTGTCATATCCAAAAATTACAAACCTTCCTCCTCTCCTTCTACCACCTCCCATACAAAACTCACTATTAATTATTTAAAAGAATTGGAGGTGACATATTTTCCGGTACATTGAACTCTTTCTCATTTCATCTAGAGTATCATATGATTGGACTTTACGCCCAATCATAATTCTTTCATGTTTTTTTTTGGATCTGCGACACAAACTTGTTTCTTTTTGAAATAGATATAAGTTTGAGTGCAGTTTTTGACCGAACGTGAGTCCTCTCTCTGCAATGGCACTACAGCCCAAATCGGGCGTTAGCCTCCTGATCATTGTTTATTGTGAATGAGTTGTTAGCGCTTCGCACAACCCTCTATCTAGCTGTGGTGTAGCCTAGTGGGTTGCGTGTTGGTTTTTCAATGCGAAGGTCAAATCTTGGTTGACGTAATATATAATACCAGCATACTGCCTGCTTGGATATACGTCGGTTACCTCCATCTACTAAAATGAAAAATTCGCATGTAGAGGATTGTGCGAAGAGCTAAAAACCCTTCCACAATAAGTAATGAAAAAAAAATGTTAAGAAGCCTGAAGGTCAGGAGGCCTCGGGCCGATTTCGGCAGTAGTGCCATTGTAGCAGAAGAGACAACCATTTATCTACGAAATATTCATTTTCATAGATTGAGGTAACCAAGCAGGTGGTGTGCAGGAATTATATTACGTCGACCGGGATTTGAACTAACGACCTTCGCATTGTAAGACCAACACACTACCCACTAGGCTATACCCTAGCTGAAACGTAAGTCCAGACTGGAATTTTTTCAAAATTCCAAACAGAAATATGAAAATTCTTCATTCATGAATGTTTTCACAGTGCATTTCGAATTGAAAGAACAGATTTCTGGATTCTACATTATTATTTCTTATTTGTGTTCACGAATAGTAAAGCGCAACAGTGTAGAATCTGGAAATATTTTCTTTCAATGAAAATTCTTGTTTTTCGAAACAGAACTGAATCGGGTCCTACATGATTATTTGACTTACATTTGTCCGATTACGTATACCAGACATTACAGTTCAGAATTCCATTAACAAGGCCAACATTTGCCAGATTAAATTTGCGCTTTGGTGAAATAAAACGCGTGAACGTGACTTCCTATGTAGTTTCTTTTCTTACAAATTCAATACTCTTGTACACTTCTAGATGCGATCTTTCCACAATGACTTGTATTAGTCGATAATAAGCTTCAACTTTATTTTGAGTTTTGGTGAATAGTGGTCGTCCACCCATCTGCCCACTCTCCCCACATTGAAAAATAACGATAAAGTTACAGAATTATCCGCAATAAAATATTAAAAATCTTCGCGCTCCTTTCGTTTCAATCAATAAATTTCCTCCTACGAACTCCTATAGGAGTGTAGGACAGAAACAATTCTATTCAACAAGGTGTGATTCTGAGCATCGACTTTTGGTTATCGCCAGGATTTATTTATTCCTCAGGGCTGTGGTTTCCAATTGCGCGATGTGGCAAGCACGTAGAACTATGATATTTTTGCTGCTTACAAAATCATTCGAGGGCAGTAAAACCAGTCAGTACCGAAATTTCAATACTGGTAGTTCTTTAATCGAAGGAACGAGCTTGCGACTGAAAGCACTGGGTGGAAGCAATTACCTTAACGCATCTCTCCTTCCCATAGAAGGCGAACTTGCGCTTGGCGGGCGCGAACATTTTGCCACAGACTAGCCGGCAGTGTTGTGTATGCATTTTCCAAATTGAATCTTACCGAGTGTTCTGCTTTCGACTTCCATCCAAACGCTTTTGTTTAGGAAAAGAGTCAAAAGAAGCTGTGCAAGTAAATGTTATTTACAGTGTTTAACGAAAATAATGCGCTTTCTTTTTGATTTCAGTTTAGTATTTCAAGACATAATAGAAAGCAAAATGTAAGGGAAACAATGCATCCCTTGCATCAATGGATGCCACGCTACTATGATTAATGCGCTCTAGGAATGGGAAAGTAATGAATTCACATAAAATCATAGATTTACCCAAAGAAGTTATTTGGCGTGTTTTTTATACTCTAGATGAAACCTGAGAGTATTATAAGTTTGCTCTAAAGTTTGTAACGCTAAGAAATAAGGCTCGGAGAAAAAAATGAATAATACAGAAGTTCATATACTCATTTAAGAATCTCAAAACCGGATGTTCGTCCGTCCGTGCGCTCTCTAGCTTGAGAACACGTTGAGCTAGATAGTTTTAATTTTTTACACGTCATTTTCAACAAAACAGTAAGTTCAAGTTCGTGAACGGACAAAATCGCTCCACCCCTTACAAAGTAACATAATTTGACAATAAATTTGACAATAAACGGATTTGCTCGAAAAGTATAAAAGCTATTGGTCTGAAATTTGAAACATTTTACTTTTGTGATAATTTCAATCTACCGTATAAAAGTTATTTGCGCTCTCCCTCTCCTTGCATCCCCTCCCATACAAACTGCACTTTTTCATGAATTGCTCTAAACCAATTTACTCAGGACGTATAAAATTTATCGAGCTCAAATTATGCAGCAGTAACTTTTTTAGATTTATTAATAAGACCAAAAAAAAAAGAAAATAGACGATTTGATTTATTCCTTCTACCCCATCCCATAAAAAATGACGCAATTCGACAATAAAAAGATTTGCTCAAAAAGCATAGATGCAATTGATCTGAGATTTGGAATATGTTACTTTTATGATGATTTAAATCTACTATATAAAAATTATTTAAGTCCTCCTCTTCCTTCCACCACCATATAAAATTTATCGAGCTGAAATTGTGCACTTAATATTTATTTAGAATTAATAATAAGGCCAAAAAAAATTAGACTGTTAGCTTCACCCCGTCTAACTCCTCCCATACAATCTGACACAATTTCACAACTTTACAAAAAGTGGACTTTCCTGAAATGTATGAATGCCACTGATCTACAATTTAAAACATGTCAATTGAATAATTTTTATAGCTATTTCTGAAAAAGTCTTTAAGAACTCGCCCCTCCTTCTACCACCTCCCATACAAACTGCACAATTTGACTAAATCCAATACGCTAATTTTCTCAGTTCCTATTAATTTTTTGAATCCTAAATTTTGTATAAAACATTTTAATAGCAACTTTTACGTGATGAGAATAAATTAGTTCAACTTCGTCAACCCTTACGCTTCACGCCCTATCATCGTCCTGTTATGTTTGTATAGCAGGTCCTTGAAAGGACAAAGCGCCTAAATCGAAAGTACCGGATTCTTAAGCGCATAAATTTTGTATCGATTGTGCATCATTAATTGGGACGATTTTGCATTGTTCGAGTAAGCATTTTTGGTTCACTGTTTCGAAACTTTCGATTTGTTTGAGATTAGGGCCTCTTTTGGATGTGTTTGGGAGATCCTAACTCAGTACGAAAATTCTGATTATTGGATTGTGAGTGAGCATAAACCATAGAATCACTCTGTATAGTTATTTGGATTTTTTACTTTATTATTTTAATAATAAAGTATTGTGATCGACACAGAAAAAAAAAAAATTTGCTACACTGAAATTTTGTTTTTTCGCGTTTCATGACTAAATTAGCCTAAAAAAGCAAAAAAAAAAAATTCGTCCCGCCGTACGCCGTACATGTGGACTCGTACCTCCAAGACCGTTAAAGGTAGAATGTTGATTTTTGGGTGGGTTATTAACTTGGTAAGTGAGCTCCATTATCCAAATTTTGGGGAGTGTGGGGTGGAAGGAGGAGGCGGGGGGATGGAAAAAGTCGAAATATACACTTGCTAATATCTTCACCACGAATGCAGATAGAAAGATGAAAATCACGTATAGAGAGAGCTGTGGGACATATTCCAAAAATAATTTAATTTTTTTATCCATTGGCGTCCGTAAAGGGGGGGCTAAAAACAAATTGTCGGCCGAATCTTTTTTTGAAATGGTTATATCTTCGAAACTACTTACCATAAAAAATTCATATTTTGGGACAATTAAGATGGCGTATAGATCCACCAGAATCAGCTTAGAAATAGGCTTATTATTGTAAGGGGAAGGGTCGGGGGGGGGGGGGGGGTGCAAGGAAAAACACTTAAGAATTAATATCTCAACTATCTCTTAAGCTATGTAATTGAAATTTAAAACATATACTAAGCTATACTAGAAAAATACAAAAAAATATAAAATTTGGTCATAATAGTAGTGGGGTGAAATGGGGAGCATTTGAAAAATGGTGCACTTTTCAAAATTAGAAATCATTATATCTCAAAATTGAGTACAGATATCGAATTGAAAATTCGTCAGATTATAGAACTATATAATTTAAAATTTTGATAAAAATTTTAAGTTAGGGGGTGTAAAGGGAGGGAGGTGGTAAGCAAAAATGTCGAAAATTTTGAGTGAATTTTTTAGGACTCTGCTCAAAGATAGAAACTTTAAATTTTGCATGTGAATACATCTATTTGATATACATAGAAAAAAAATAATAATTTGATCCACAATTGTTATGAACCGACCACCCCGGCCTAATGGGCACAAGCTGTTTCATGTGCAACGAAAAAAACACGAAAACTGAAAATTTTTGGATGTAATTTTAGGGTAGAAACTTGAAAATTTGGGAAATACATTTAAAAAAAATCCCTAAAAGTATAAAATATTAACTGGTCGAATACCTTCAAAACTTCTACCCCCTCCCATACAAAATTATTTTTTCGACCATTTTTAAGAAATTAATTATCACCTAACTATTAAAAGCTATCCATTTGAAATTTTGCATAAGAACTTATAAAAATATTTGCAAAGAAATTATTTTAAAAGTTTCAAAATCACACTTGCCCTTCTACCCCCTCCCATACAAAAGTATGATTTCGACCAATTTCATTAAATCAACTAATAACCAACAAATTAAAAGCTACGAACTTGAAATTTTGTACGAGCAGCTTACAAGAGAAAGGAAATAAAATTGCGTCACAAATTTTGCAATTCCCTTACCTCTTCTACCCCCTCCCGTACAAAATTATTTTTTCGAGCATTTTTAAGAAATCAGTTATCTGCTAACTCTTAAAAGCTATCCATTTGAAATTTTGCCTAAGAACTTATAAAAATAATTGAAATGAAATTTTGTTAAAAGTTTTGCAATCGCGCTTGGCCTTCTACCCCCTCCCATACAAAAGTATCATTTCGACCTATTTAATTGAACCAATTAATAACCAACAAATTAAAAGCTACGAACTGGAAATTTTGTACGAGCACCTTACAAAAGAAAGGAAAGAAAACTGCGTCACAAATAAATAAATATACCCCCTCCCATACCAAATTTATTTTCTGAGCATTTTCAAGAAATCAGTTATCATCCAACTCTTAAAAGCTATCCATTTTAAATTTTGCACGAAAACTTACAAAAATAATTGAAATGAAATTCCTTTAAAAGTTTTGCAATCGCGCTTGCCCTTCTACCCCTCCCATACAAAAGTATCGTTTCGACTTATTTCTTTGAACCAACTAATAACCAAAAAATTAAAAGCTACGAACTTGAAATTTTGTACAAGAACACTACAACAACCACCCTAACCACTCTAACCTGCATATTGACTTTCCACCCATCCGCAACTTGTCCCAAGAATAATAAGTTTCGCCCGACTTGTTGGCAGTTTATTTATGTTAGTAAATTCCACAAAAATCAAATGTAGCGGATTCTGAGAGCATACAATTCTTGTGCATTTAGTTTAAATTATTTTATATTTTAAGGGTCCGGCCACCTACTTAGTCCCCTCCATCTTAAAATAATTTATTCCTACTAAACGAAAGGAGTTTTTCACTTTATTATTCTAATAATAAAGTATTGTGATCGACTTGGAAAAAAAATTTACATACATATGTATACTTCCCCTTAGCTTACGTATAATTTTTTTTTCCAAATCGATCACAATACTTTATTATTAGAATAATAAATGAAAACACTGTGGGACAAACTCAAAAAAATTTATAATTTTTTATCCATTGCGGTCCGAAAAGGGTGGTTAAAAACAAATTGTTGGCCGGTTGGTTCAAATTACTATATCTTCGAATTTACTTATCGTACAAAATTCGTATTTTAGGACCAATAAGGTGGCATCTACCATAATCAACATAGAGAGAGGCCAATTATTATAAGGGAAATACTTAAAAACTAATATGTTGACTAGATGTCGAGCTATGGAATTGAAACTTAAAATGTATATTAAGCTAGACTAGCAAAATATGAGAAAAATATAATATATGAACTTTATATTAGTTGGGTGGAAAAGAGGTGCATTTAAATTATGGTGCACTTTTCAAAATTCGAAACCATTATATCTAAAATCCAATAGAGGTATTAAGTTGAAATTTTGTCAGATTGTAGAGGTTTGTAATCTTTATTTTTGATAAATTTTTTGGAGTGTAAGGCAAATGATGTCGATTTTAGGGCTCTGCTAAAAGATACAATATTCAAATTTTGCAACTGCATACTATCATTTGATATACACAAAGATTCAATAATAATTTGAACCAGAACTGCTATATACCGAAAGGGGGCCTCAACCTGCAAGAAGTGATTAATGTAAATTGAAAAAAAAATACAAAAACTCAAAATTTTTGATTGAAATTTTAGGGTGTAAGCTTCAAAGTTTGTAAAATTCATTTGAAGAAAATGCTTTAAAGTTTAAAATACTAACTGATCTAATACCTTTTAAACCCTTAACCTCTCCCATACAAATGTACAATTACAAAATTATTAACATCCACCCACTATCGCTCGCATACGCCGCTCTCCCATACAAACCCAAACTTGCATAAATAAACGAATGAAATATTGATTTCATGTACTGGAGCTATTGATCGTAATTGCAGTTAAGTGTTAAATAATTTACAAGAACCCTGCCCTAGAATTTTCACTGAGCATTCCCTATCTACCCCAACCATATTTACTTCCCACGTATCCTCAACTTGTTTCAAGAATAATAAAGTTGCGCCCGATTCGATATTTTTCGTTAATTTTCAATGAATTGGGGCCCACCTGGGAGTACGTTGTTTTAATTTGTTCTATACAACTATCCATATGAAAACATTTATTTACCTTCTAGTAAGACTTTGATTATTCGTAATAAATATATTCTTTTTTGAAAATTGAATTCTACAACGCAGACTTAGTGAAAAAAAACATCCGAATTTTTATTTTGCTATTTATAGATTAAGATTAAGGTCTCGGACATAACCTTCAATAAATTTAAGAGTTCATCAAAATGATACACCTACATAGGACATGGTAGATTTGATGCTATGTGATCAATTTGGTAAACTAGAATACATTTATTTTTGTTCGATTCCATGGAAACAAAATCTCATCGTGTTCGGTTTTCTTCATAAATATTTTCAATTTTCCACTACACATAGCAAAGCATTGTCTTAACAAGGGTTTTTTTTCATCTGAATTGGAAAGAAGGTCTACGAAATGTTAGAGCTCAGCAGTGTAGTCTAATATTATATTCATGTATAATAATTGAGGCTACCATTGACAAATAGCTTCCTAATTAGTAGTTAGGCTTGTCTTCATCGTTGGTAGAGCGATGACACACAGCACTTTTCTAATGAAGAGAGCCAAAATTTTAAAAGACTTGAAATTGTACAGCCAAAGGTTAATCAAATTTTGCAAACAAGACTCCAAAAGAATTCTTAGTTTTTTTTTAAAGAACCGAGTATAACTTAGAGGTCACCTTATAAGTTTAAGTTTAAGTAAGTTTATTGCCTTGAATAAATGTACAATGTTTAATTCTTTAAATAACTGATAATCTAGCTTACTTCTTAAGTAGTTCAATACTAAGAAGTGCATTGACTAATTCCATGGATTAATAGAGTATTTGTTCTTTTAAGACAAATGAATGGCATTTTACAGAAGTATTATTCTTATTAGCTTAAAAATTATAAATATAGTAGATATTTTGGAACACCGGCAATAAGTGTTTTAATTCAGTATTTTTTTTGTTTGTATTGCACGTTGCCCGAAAGAGAAATTCATTAATTCGGTGGATTATGTACTCTCTAAAGTTTTAAAATACGAATAAAATCAAAAACTGTTGAAAATTGTTAGATAGATATTTATAATTCATAATCTATATAAATATAATTGCAGTGTCTGTCTGTTATTTGTTTATAAATGGGTATAAATAAGGTTTTTGCTTCATTTTAGCAATAACTAAGCAAAATGAAACGTTTTTAAAAAATTTCTCTGTCTGTCTGTCTTTCCGGCTTTCACGCAAAAACGGCTGCAACGATTGCAATGAAGCTTTCACAGATTATTAGGTCTGCCTATGGAAGTAATCTGCTTTAGGTGTTATTTTTCTCCCCTCACGCCTTCTACCCCCTCCCTTTCAAAGTGACTCATTTTCAAAAACTTATAATAATCATATTTTCATGGAAACTATGAAAGCTATTAATGTGAAATTTAAAATATATTATTTCTATTATAAATGTAATCTTCAAGTATATAAATAGTTTGAATCCCCCAACTCCTTCCACCACCTCCCATACAAACTAAACTTTTTCATGAAATACTATACTCCAATTTTCTCAGTACGTATAACTTTGATCGAACTAAGATTTTGTATTAAATCATTTATTAGCATTGTTATTAATGTCAGGAAAAAACGAACCAATTAGGTTTCCTCCTTCTACCCCCTCCCATACAATCTGACACAAATCCACGACTTTGCGAAAATTCGATTTTTTTGAAAAGTGTGAATGTTACTGTTTTGAAATATAAAATATATCAATTCAATGATAATTGTAGTTGCTTCTCAAAAAATAGCTAAAAACCCTCCACTCCTTGCACCACCTCCTATACAAACTGCACTTTTTCATGAAATATTCTAAACCAATTTTCTCAGTACGTATAGCTTTGATCGAGATAAAATTCTGTACTAAATCTTTAATTAGCATAATTATTATTATCGGGAAAAAATTAACCGATTAGCTTTACTCCTTCTACCGCCTCCCATACAATGTGGCACAATTCCACGAATTTGCAAAAACTCGATTTTCTTGAAAAGTGTGAATCTAACTGATCTGAAATTTAAAAGATATCAATTGCATGGTGATGATAGTTGTATCTAGAAAAATTACCAAAAACCCCCCACTCCTTCTACCACCTCCCATACAAATTTCACAATTTCATTAAACCCAATGCACTAAGTTTCTCAAGTTACCTATTCAGTTTTTCAAGCTTAACTTTGGTGGAAAATATTTTTATAGCTACTCTAGCATGGTGTGAAAAAAATTAATTTAGTACTGTCATCCCTTCTATCACTTCCCACACAAAAATTCTTAAGATTACAAAAATTTCGATTTCATCGGTAGTACCGTATAATGGGCTTTACGCACAATCGAAATCCTGTTATGTTTTTAAGATTAATATTATTTTATTTGGGCTTTTTTCAATTAACACAAGCCACAACTATTCACATGTCCTTAACACGTATACATATGATCTCGAATCACGGGTTTGATTTGATCACGAGCCTTTCCCATTCAAATGCGAGTATCATGCTATCATTCTTAATAATTTATGGTTCTGACTCCAACAAAATACAAAACATTGTGTTCAAAGAGCCATTAAAGTAAGCGGATTAAATATCCCATATAATGTATTACTAACTACATTCTCAAAAATTGCTTATTAATGCGATTTTTACGCGGACGAAGTCGCGGGCGTTTGCTAGTATAAAATATATGAGTATTTTACTTTTATACTTTTTAGCCACGGTAGTGGCTTAAATCTTGGTGCTGATAGAATGTAATGGTTTTATCTTTACTTGGAATTGGTCTAAACATTTCATTATTAAGGATAAAAAAGGAGATAAATAGCACGTATCCGCAGGGATATCAGAAGCTAATTCTTTAATTAGATTACTTTTTAACTGTAGTAACTTTCCAATTCGTTTTTGCCATAACGTTGATGCATATATAAGGAAGAGAATGGTATCAGATTGCGTGTAGATGAAGGAGTTAGAGAGTAGTTTGTTTCTTCTCTTGTATTTCCTAGAAAGACAGTGTCGAAGAACTTTTCTTTCAAATATTTCGAATTTCTTTGCAATCATGGGTGATGCAGTGAACCATATTGTATAACCGTAGGAATAAACTGGTCTTATTATTTTCTTATATTATAGAAGCAGCTTTGACCTCCTGTTCAGTTTAGAATTGTAGTGTAAGAGGGGTGCAAACATGTTAAATACTCGATTAGTTTTTTTAAGGACAAATTTAGCGTGAGTGTTAAAACGAAATAAGTTATTGAAATGGATCCTGTTTTAGGTCACCTTATAATGTACAGCTATATCGGTATAGCAATTGGAGAAAAAAAACTAAATTGGGTGAATTTGGGTGGAGAGTGGCAAAAGTGACGGTGGACATTGCTTTTGAAGCACTGGAGGTTGTACTCGTTGGGAAACATTTTGGCTGGTAATGACTGCCTATATTTCACTGTACAAAAAGGCAATGGTTTGGTGGTGTACTCGTGTGCGCGTTCAGCTTGACGAGTATCGCGTGAAAAGGCATAGAGTAGAGGAATAAGTGCGCTTAGTTCCGCGCTGCATTTACCATGGAAATAGCGATAGTATATATTTCTGCGATGCTCGGGAGAATCGATAGAAGACGTGCTAGTCTCGTCTACAATCAGTTGGAATGCATGTTCTTGAATACGGTGAGCGACGCGAGATGTGTGTTGGGTGCCCCAGCCTAAAATTGCGAATTGTACTCTAAACGTGGTTAAATGTAAGTATTATACATATATGGTTGCTAGGTCGTCCGGCGTGAAATACTTTTGCACTTTTAGAAAACACCTAGACGCTTAGAGGCGTCGAGGGCAACATCAAAGATATGCTGGGCCCAATTCAGATGGTCATTCTTTTAAAGCCTATACATATGAAGTTATCCGAAGCGCAAATTTGTGCGCCACTAAAGTTCACATTGTGAGGTAACACTGGAACATCACGTTTGAGGGATAGATGACTAGCCATTGTTTTGTAGGCATTGAACTCTACTCTATTTTTCCTGTTGCATTCCAGGATTAAGCTAAGAGAGTTCAGCGAACGGAATAACTCCAGCCGTACGCCGTACATATGAACTCATATCTTCGAGACCGTTAAAGGTAAAATGTTCGTTTTTTGGTGGATTGTTAATTGGGTAAGTAAATTTTGTGGAGTTTCAGGAGGCGGGGAGTGAAAGAGTCAAAAACTGCACTTGCTAATATCTCACCAACGATTGTAAATAGAAAGCTGAAAACCAGCATACAGTGGCTCATAGCGTATTTCGTGCAGCTACAAATTTGAAATTTGTTACGCTGTTATTGGAAAACAATGTAAAATATTGACAAGATTTAAATGCCATATTTTGAACAAATATTTATTGTTTAAGTCAGGAACTTCAAAAATAACACAATTGTTGTTTGTAATACTTAAATAAAAAAAATTATGAAAATACTACTTAATTCTATGTCACAGTTTATTTCATGCACTTAAACTTAAGCCTTAATTTACAGAAAAAAAAAAAATTTTATCCAAAATTCAGTATTTGGTATGGCAGCCCATTGTATTTATTACATCTTTAAGTCTCTTTGGCATAGAATCCACAAGTTTTTGCATAGTTCCTGGAGTAATTTTCGTTCACTCCTCCAAAAGAGTTTTTTTCAATTGTTCCTTGTTGGAAATACTATGTTTCCGAATATTATTTTCTAAAATTGCCTATAAATTTTCTATTACATTCATATCTGGACACTGTGCCGGCAGGGACATAATATGCGGGCAGTTCCAAATCAGCAAAGAATGCACAATACCAGACTTATGTTGTGGGTCTTTGTCTTGGTAGAAACGGAATATGTTTGGAATTTCAAGACTCGCAGCACTCTGAAGCAAATTTTTTTTTTTAAATGTTGAGGTACATGGTTTTGTCCATTTTATCTTCAATGAATCATAGGCTTATCACCCGTAATCTTAAGACCTAACTGATATGAGAAACGGATACAGCGCCGCGGATACGGACTCATTCTACGGTAACGACTTTTAGTATTCGAAAACGGACTATGATTGGCTTCTGGAACGTTCGAAAATTGAATGGTGGGGGAAGAGCTGGGGTTACTCGGTCCTTGCACCGCCAATCCGTGATTGACCGTGAAATAGAGCACTATAAACAAGTTCTGGCAACAGATTAAGGCTGATGCTCAGGATCGCGCCTTGTGGAAGAGAGATGTTTCTGTCCGATGCCCCTATAGGGGTCTTAACAGGAATTTGATTGATTGATCGACCTTCAATGAACTTCAAATTTCCAATCCCGGCTGCTGACATACAGACTCAAACCATTACGCTTCCGCCGCCATGCTTCACTGTAGGTTTTAAATTTTCTTTTTGTAGCTCGGTATTAGGTTTCCGCCATACGTATGCCATGCCATCAGAGCCAAAGATATTAAATTTATGACGCTGTTACAGAAGTCTGAATTTTTGTTGGCGTGCTCTCTAGCAAAGGCAAAGCGACTCAGCTGGTTCTTTCTGCTTATGAATGACTTTTTTCTAGCTACTCGGCCATTGAAATTGTGGTCTCGGAGCACGCGGCGGACAGTTTCTGCACTGCATGACTTACCTTGTCCTTGCTGTATCCGCGACTAGTTTTGGAGCCGTTAACATTGGGTTTGCCTTGATTTTACGTACAATAAATCATTCGTCAGTCGAGTTGAAAATTTTCTTTGGCGCGCTTCTGCCCTTATCTAGTTTAAAAATAGCACTGCACGAAATAAGCTGTGAGCCACTGTAGGTAAAGAAAGGGTTGAGGGACAAACTCTAAAAATAATTTAATTTTTTTATCCATTGGCATTCGAAAAGAGGGGGGTGCTAAAAAAAATTGTCGGCCGAATTTTGTTTTAATGATCTTCGAAATTATTTACTGTAAAAAATTCATATATTCGGACTAATAGGGTGGCATATAGTTCCACCAGAATCAGCTTAAAGGGAGGCTAGTTATTGTAAAAGGGAGGGTCCGGGTGGGTGCAAAGAAAAACACTTAAAACTGAATATCTCAACTATCTCTTAAGCTATGTAATTGCAACTTGAAACATATCTTAAAATATACTGGCGAAATACAAGAAAAGTGGGGAAAATGGGGAGCATTTCAAAAATGGTGCACTTTCCAAAATTTTAAACCGTTATATCTCAAAATTCAAATCAGATAATTAATGGAAATTTTGTCACATTGTAGAGCTATATGATCTATTATTTTCGAAAAAATTTTAAGATCGGGGTTGTAAGTTTTGAGTTGGTGGGTCAAAATGTCGAACATTTTCACTGATTTTTTTAAGGCTCAGGTGAAAGATACAAAGTTAAAATTTTGCAAGTGCATACATCCAGTTCACATATGTACATAAACAAAAAATCTTAATTTGAACCAAAACTGCTATCCACCAAAGGGGATCCCTAACCTGAACTATGAGTCTCACAAGTATTGAAAAAAACACAAGAACTCAAAATTTTTGTGTGAGCTACATACTTGAAAATTTGTAAACTTCTACCCCCTCCCATACAAAAGTATTTTCTGGACCATTTTTAAGAAATTAATTATCAACAAACCATTAAAAGCTATCAACATGAAATGTTGTACAAACACTTCCTAAAATATTTCAAATAAAAATACATCAAAAGTTTTGAAATTCTTTTTGCCCTTCCACCCCCTCAAAAGTATGATTTCGACCCAAGGAGGATATAATAAGGAGAGACTATGCTTTGCCTTTTAAGAAAATGGGAATGAAAGTATTTCCCTCCCTTACTGACGAAATGCTCAAAATTTTTCGAAACAATCGTTTCGCTATCTTTGTCTGGCACACTTAAGCCTATTACAACTAACGCTGTCCCGCGTTGAATTGTCCGAAACAACTGTCACATTTTCGAAAGAATTCGTTCGCTAGCCTTGTTTGGCATACTTAAACCCAATGTCTCGCGATAAATTATCCGTTGTTAAAGTGTTTAGACACGAACCAAAAACTAATAAAAATTAAAAAAATAAAGATTTCTGAAATAAAACAGCAAACTACTGAAAATTACTTTATTGCTGACTGAATATTAACCAAGAGAGAATACAAATTATGGTACTTTGGTTTTTTTTTTGAAAAAATTTGATGCCAAGTTAAGTTTGGACACAATTTTCGGAAATTTCTTATCAGCCTATCATTTTATATATCCTCCTTGTTTCGACCTATTTTAATAAAATTTAAATTTTAAAATTTAAGAACTTAAAATTTTGTACGACCACTTAAACTTAACAAAACTGCAACACAAATTTTGCTATTTGCTCACCTCTCCTATACCCTCCCATACAAATTGTTGATTTTGTAAAAATAAAATATACCGAGAATTTCATAGAATTTACTTCGTCTATGAAAACATTCTAGATAGCGAATTTCGGGCGCGATTCGAGCAATCAAAAAATTATTGACATGTAACCATCCCTTCTGTCGCACACAAACCAAATAAAATAATAAATCGCACCCACAATGTGGAAGAAGTAAAGTAAAAATTTAATTCTATTAAAGGGAGAAAAAAAATAATTCCGCTTTAATTCATAATATGCATAGGAAATTTTAACAAATATTTAGTGCACATACCTTTGTCCATCATGAAATGTTTTAAAGCCACTCTATCTTCAATATTCCTCAGTTTCAATACTTCACATTCAAATATTCTATTTGTATTTTCCCAATTAAATTTCCCATTGGCTGGAGCCAGTATTCCGAAAATCTATTGATATTAATTTTCTTCAGTAGCACTTTAGCGGAATCCTTAATTACGAATTCTGTAAATCAACGCCACGAATCAATAAAGCAAGTGGCGCCATCGACAAGTCAATTTACGTCAATGCTTATCATTTTCATATAGGAAAACTTCTGATTTAATGGCTTCCAACTGAAAGGTTTCCACTCTACTTAAAAACGAGGATAAGATAAGAGCGACTGATGGGTCGGACGGTGCAGCTTTTCCTTGTATCTGCGCCATTATCTCGCCTGGATACCCAACAAACGCGCGAAATTATTAACCAAACAATCGATTGTGAAGGCTTCGTTCATTGTTAAAGTGTAATTTATAGCAGACACATATTTTAATGAAATGGACAATTCGCGTCTTATTTAATTTACTCGTTTTCGTTCTAATTCGTTTTTATTTTGTGCCTTGTCTGAAAATGATCCTGAAGGACCCTTGTCCTGAAAGTAAATTCGCGAAATATTCATCCTAGGTTAATGTTATACCTTTCACTGTTTCTCTATTTAATTTGTTATCGTGACGAACGGGGGACAGGAAAATCCTGAAATTGTCTTTCAAGATGATACCGAAATTAAACGGAAATTGTAGATTTTCCGACAGGAGGGCCAACTCGCATTATCCTCACAGGATTGTTAACTGAGCGTGTTTCCTATAAATTTCAGAATAAAATGTTATTTTCTGGGTTTAAATAGTAGCAATGAATTGCTTAGAGACAGTTGCTAGTCCTCCGAAAGGATAGCAATTACTATTCGCTCTACTGGGAAGCTTTACTACGAACAAATTATTACTGTTGCAGCAATGGTGGGCGAATAAATTAAATTGCCACGAGTTTTTCACAAAGAGATCGCTCTTATGAAGGATCGTAATTAACTTTGACGGGATATCAGATATTGAATCAAAGATAAGTGACTTCCTAAGTAAACTCAAAATGAGTCGTGGTAGACTTGATTGAAGATAAATGAAAAATAAGGATTTCTTTTGGTTTTTGTCGATTGTTTCGGGAATATAATTTTTCATCAATTTACCGCTGTTGAACTTTCAAAATTGCATTATTACTTTATATCAAACACGAACCATATTGAAAAAGAAATAAAATAATTCCACCAAATACACTCATACTACACGAGTCTTTTAAATCCAGATATATCCTGAAGCAATGAAATTTGGAAAATGCAAATTGCAAAATCGAAAACCTATCCGGCGGTCCGGATATATCTGGTCAAGTCACATTTTAATTTAAGTATATCTAATTATGTAATTAGTTATCTGAAAGTTCCACTACTCTTTTTGTCCATCCTTATTGATAAGAAAATGAATTATCCTCGCTCTGGATTTCAACCTACCAGGGAAAAAAATCAATTTAATTAACAGAGCAAAATGAAATTATGACTTTTGATTCTAATTCGAGTCATAATGCCGATTTTCAGTTTTTGGTTAAAGACGTTGCGGAGATACAAGTTTTTCCCTATTTTCCTTCTCAGGATTGAAAAATTGCATGTAAAGGGTTTTCCCATAAGGACTTGACAACTTTTTTTCAAAATAAAATGCAAACCATTTGAGACGTTGTTCCTTCGTGTACTTTACCATGATAAAAATGTTAAGTTTACTGAATAAATTGACAGTGACAGTTCGATGATTAGTGAAAGGGTGCGTTCACAAATTGAATTCAAAGTTGTCCAGTCCCTATTGGAAAACCCGATATGTATGCACGTTTATTTTATAATTTGGGATTCGTCTTTAATTACAAGTTAGAAGTCGAAATTTGCAAATCTTATCATTCTCTCATGGCTGAGGACCGCGTAAATATTAATTTCATGTATCGAGGTCAAAACGCTGCTAAGAAATAGTGATTACTTAAATAGGATTACTTAAATTCAATAATACCAACCATTGTAAAAATTCCGAAGAAGGGCGACCTTCGGGATTGTGGCAATTGGCGTGGTATATGTCTACTTACTGCCGTATCAAAAATTATGGCTAAGGTAATTCTCAATAGGATTAGTGATGTCGTCGAGAGCACTCTCGAAGTTTATCAGGCTGGATTCCGTAAAGGGTCGTCTTGTACCGACCACACAAATACCATATGGATAATATTAGAGCAGTCAGCCGAAATGGGTTCGCCACTACATCTCATGTTTGTAGACTTCGAGAAGGCTTTCGACAGCGTTAAGCGAGATTACATATGGAATGCTTTGCGTAGGAGAGGTATTCCAGATAAAGTCATAGCTATGATTAAAGAATCCTACGAAGATGCAAGGTGTCGCGTCTGAGAGTTTCTCTGTGCGAACGGGTGCCAGACAAGGCTGCATATTATCACCAGCCCTGTTTCTGGTGGTAATAAATGACATCTTGAAAGCAGCACTGGAAGGTGGGGAAGGTAAAGGTCTTCAATGGAGACTATTTAACATCTTAAGTTACCTTGATTATGCTGATGACGTGTGTTTGCTTGCACATAGCCGTTCGGATTTAGAGTCAAATGTTCGCTCGTTGCATTCTAAATGCAAAGAGGCGGGACTGAAAATAAATGTGCGTAAAACCAAGTACATGCACATGGGTTCGAACGCAAGCACACCGATTGTTCTTAACGGACAGGATGTGAAAGAGGTGCAAGATTTTTGCTATCTTGGAAGCATTGTCAGCATGGACGGCGGAGCCGAAATGGATGTTGAGGCTCGGCTAAATAAAGCTCGTCAGGCCTTCGGTATCCTTTCCCCTTTCTGGAGGTTAAGAGAGATCTCCCTTCGCATGAAGCTGCGAGTTTTTGACTGTGTTGTTGTATGCTTGTACTACGTGGAAAGTGACCGTTCGACTTACCAAGAAACTACAGACTTTCGTAAACCAATGCCTCTGGCGCATTTTAGGAATATTCTGGCCAGAAGTAATCTCCAACGACGAACTTTGGAGTACAACTGGCCAGACTAAAATAGATATTGAGATTCAAAGGCGGAAGTGGCAGTGGATCGGTCATACTTTGAGGAAACCAGAGCAAAATATCGCAAAACAGGCTCTGGATTATAATCCTCAAGGAAGACATCGGGTTGGTCGACCATGTAACACATGGAAGCGAGCAGTTGAGCAGGAGGCCAGAAGAATAAAAAAGTCCTGGCAACAGCTTAAGGCCGATGCTCAGGATCGCGCCTTGTGGAAGAGAGTTGTTTCTGTCCTATGCCCCTATAGGGGGTCTTAACAGGAATTTGATTGATTTTGAATAATACCAACAGTCTAGTGTGAGTTTAGAAGTACAAGAAGGCAACATAAGACTGTGAAAAACTGGCAAACTTGTAGTTTGCTTGAGTTTGACCATTTTCTAATGAATACAAGCACAAAGTTGCGTTAAACTACAAGTTTTTGTATAGATTCACTCGTTACAATCGAAAATAAATATGAGTTTCGTAAATAACAATTCAACATGATTGTGCTTACTTCTCAAGAGACAAAGAATTGAGAAAATACAAATTTCGGACAAAATTTCACGCGCAATCTCTGTACATACATTGTCTAAACTCTATTAGGAGAGTAGTGTTAGTGTGTATCGAGTATCTCGAATCTAGGGTGACTACTGGTCTAGAAAGCTACGGCAGTTTCAATAATTGTGCCTTTGGAGTTCGGCAACTCCATGCACCCAGCCGCTCATCAGTGAAAAAGTCTTACTAGAACTTAGACTGAATTGGGGCGTTTGCGGCAACTGATGAAGATCTGACCAAAGGTTTAATACCTTGTACTGCGCAGGAGGTGTTGAGGATCCCTCACCATACAGTATCGGTGGTATACAAGGTGGTATAGGTATAGGACCATATCTGCATAAAATTACAGAGCCAAATTTGATTAGTTGCAAGCGTAAGGGTATAGTTGCTGGATACAGAGTCTTTAGGAACTGCGAAAGCACGGAATGGCGTACACTATTGGTAGTATCGAGGCGGTCAAAAATAGGGGGCTGCAGTGTCAAAGCACCAAAGTAACCAAATGTGTGAAATCAGTTAACGGAGGTGAGAGAAGTGCTTCTCAAAAGCCGTGTGGGCGGGAAGCGGAGTACAAAAATGTAAATGGATCAAAACCGAAGGAAAACAGGTCAGCTGCAAGATCATTAGTGGCTGGTGTTTCCCAGAAGAGAGTATTAAACGTAGGCCAGCTAACCCTGGTAAAGTACCTAATAACCAAAGGGGTCAAAAGAAGGAAAGCGGGGCTGGTGCAGTTTCGTGGGTGGACGCGACAAGGAGGTTTCCCAGTGGAAAGTAGTGAACAGACGCGAATGAATTGTTACCCCTGGTAACCCGGACAGGTTAAATAAACGGTTCGAAATCGGAGGAAAACGCCACAGAACTAAGTAACACTGGTTGCAGGTTATCAGATTATGAAGCAAAAGGCAAAAGGTTAAGTAGCGAATGGTAAGAGGTTTGGATTCGATGAAAGCGAGCGAAACCGATTCTCTTACCAGTTTTAGTACTGGCGGTGGTTAATAATAAAATATCACACCGCCATGATGCTACACAATCATGGCGGTGTGATATTTTATTTTATTTATTTTTTAAATACACAAACAAAAAGCCTGAAATATGTCTAAGTTTATACTTTCATTATTAAATTAAATAAAGTTTAATAATAATTATACTAAAAAGAGAAAATATAATGGGGACAAAATTAAAAAAAAAATTGTATGTATATAAATAATAAGATGAAAAGATTAAGTAGCATAATTATTTAAAGAAATTGAAAGGCAAATAATGAGAAGACAAAAAAAAGATGATGTTAGAAGAACTTCAAACAGAGACGAGTGAAACGAAGATAAACAATATACAGGGGCGATCTCCAGAGACAGTTATTTAGAAAGGAAGGGATGTTAATATTGTCGATATCTCTGATTTAAGTCAAAGCGCAACATATCTATAAAGTCAAACAACTTATTATGTGCATCCTGAATCCTTACGATGGGTGATTTGAAAATCAGGTTAGTTCTATGTACAGGTATTCGAAATATGAGAGAATGCTTAAAGCGACTACCTCTATATCGAACTTCTACATTTAAACGAGATATTAGATGTGAGGAATCAATTTGGTATATAGGATTCCAGATTACGCTTCCATATTTCAAAATACTACGAACAAGAGAACAATAAAGGCTTATGAACGTAGTGTAGTTAACAAATTTCTTTCCACATCTAAATAAAAAGCCAACAGCTCTGCTAACACGCATAATAATAGAAGATATATGTGAATCAAACAGTAGTTTACTATCATATATTATGCCTAAATCTTTATATTCATTTACCCTATTCAAAAGCAGTCGAAAAAAGGGTTTAATCGAAATATACATATGGTTGTATTTTTTCCAAGAAAAAGACATTACGGCTTACTTAGTTACATTTAATTATAAGCCATTTACATCACACCAAGCCATCAGTAGTTCAATATCTTTTCCAGTTGAACGCGATCCCTTATGTTTGAAATAGTTATATATATATTTTGAGATCGTCGGCAAATAGTAGAGATTGCGATGAAACTTCCTGTGCAATATCATTTATAAATATAGCAAATATTATAGGACCTAGAATAGAACCCTGAGGCACTCCGGAGGTAGGAAATATTTCTTGAGAAGTAACATCATTAATAACCACATTTTGTTTACGCCCAGTTAAGTAAGCATGAAACCAGTTAAGCAATAATTCTGTAATGCCAAATTCACTAATTTTTTTCAAGATAATTCTGTAAGGAATTCGATGATCGAAAGCCTTTTGGAAGTCAGCATAAATAACATCTCTCTGAAGAGAACGATCTAACAAACAGGCAATACCATCAGTAAAGATGGCTAGATTTGTTATCGTTGATTTTCCGGGAATGAATCCATGTTGATTAACCGATATAAGTGGAGTATTACAAGAAATGAGTAGATTGTACATAACACGTTCAAAAGTAAGCAACAGGGAATTAAGAATTGAGATTGGGCGATCGACTTGAAAAAAAAAAAAATTTACTACCCTGAAATTTTGTTTTTTCACGTTTCGTGACTAAAATAGAATAAAAATGCAAAAAAAAACCGTCTGTCTGTACGCCGTCCGTCGTACGCCGTCCACCGCACGCCGGTGTGAACGCTCAGTGCACATTAACTTCCAAACCCTTCAAGATAGAAAGTTCATTTTTGGAGGGATTGTAGATAGTTGCGGATCTCAGGAGGACACTCATTTTGGGGGGTGTAAGAGTTCAGGGGGAGGCGGGGGGAGCACTTAAACCGAAAACTAAGAATTCAAATATCTCAAACATGGTTACAGCTAGGAAGCTCAAAATCAATATACATATAAAAGGGTTTGTGGGACAACTTTTAAAATTAATTTATTTTTTTTATCCATTGGGGTGCAAAAAGGGGGGGCTAAAAACCAATTGTCGGCCGAATTTTTTTTTCAAATGATTATATCTTAGAAATTAATTAGCATGCAAAATTTATATTTTTAGACCATCAAGGTGGCATACAGATTCACTGGAATCAGCTTACATAGGGGCTAATTATTGTAAGGGGGAGGGTCAGGGGGGTTTGCAAAGAAAAACACTTAAAAATCAATATCTCGGCTATTTGTTGAGGTATGCAATTAAAACTTGTTACTTATATTAAGCTGTACTATAGAAATACGAAAAAAATATAATATTTGGACGAAATGGTAGTGGGGGAAAATGAGGAGCATTGAACTTTCCAAAATTTCAAACTATTATATCTCAAAATTGAGAGCAGATATCAAATCAAAAATTTGTCAGATCGTAGAGCTATATAATTTTTAATTTTGGTAAAAAAATTAAGTGGGGGGGGGTGTAAGAGGAGGGAGGTGGAAAGCAAAAATGTTGGTAAAATAACGAAATTCATCTCGTTTTTGACATAGTTAATTGGTTTTGTTGTAAGCAAATTCTTAATTCTTACATATACAGTAAAACCTCTCCTTAAGGACAGTCCGTAATCGGGACACCTTCACAATTGGGACGCATCTTCAACCGAATCTTGTATTTTGTTTCAGATAAACCTCGGTAGTCGGTACACCTCGTAATCGGAACATGGAAAAGTAAATAAAGCCCATTTGCGAGGGTAGCCAAATGAGATAAGAATCTTTTAATTGGGACAGTTCAGCTTAAAATTGAACTTTCGAAATTCGTAATTGGGACATCAACGTTTAAAGTTTTTCGCAGGTCGTATGAGCTTATTTTCTTTGTGCTTAAAGAAAATGTTTCTTTGGCGGTACAAGCAATCACGCTCCGATTTAAATTTTTTCACAATATTGAAAACAAAACGTCAATAGCTAATTGTTATAATTTTGAAATCTGATGTACGATAGATCTGTAGAATTGTAGATATTTATTTTTACCAGTATGTTTTTTATACTCTAGATGAAATCTGAGAGTATATTGTGTTTGCCTTACCGTTTGTAACGCTAAGAAATAACGCTCCCACAGAGCCGCCAAGGGTACAGAAATATTTGTTGTCGCTCAAAAACCTCTATTCCGAGTGACCGTCTGTCCGTCTGTGCGTCTGTCTACAGCATAACTCTCGAAAGCTTTGAGATATAGTGCTAAAAATTTGTGTGTGTCATTTTTAGCAAAAAAGTAACTTTAAGTTCGTGAACGGGCCAAACCGCTCCACCCCTTCTACCCCCTCCCATACAAAATGACACAAATGCGCAATTTGACAATAAACGGATTTGCTCGAAAAGTATAAAACCTATTGGCCTGAAATTTGGAATATATTTCTTTTACAATAATATCAATCTACGGTATAATTATGAGTGTCCTCCTCCTCCTTCTACCACCTCCCATACAAACTGCACTTTTTTATGAAATGTTCTAAACCAATTTACTCAGTGCGTATAAAATTGATCGAGCTGAAATTGTGCACTAAATATTTATTTAAAATTGTTAGTAAGGCTAAAAAAAATAGACAATTAGCTTCACCCCTTCTACCCCCTCCCATACAAAATGGCACAATTTCGCAATTCGACTATAAATGGATTTGCTCGAAAAGTATAAAAGCTATTAGTCTGAATTTCGGGATATATTACTTTCATAATGATTTCAATATACAGTATAAAAATTATTTGCGTCCTCCCTCTCCTTTCACCCCCCTCTCATACAAACTACACTTTTTCATGAAATGCTCTAAGCCGATTTTCTCAGAACATATAACATTTATCGAGCTCACATTTTGTGATAAATACTTATTTAGCATTATCACTAAGATCAGAAAAAAATATTTGATTAGCTTTACTGCTTCTATCCCCTCCCATACAATATGACACAGTTTCACAACTTCACAAAAAATCTATTTTCTTGAAAAATATGAATGTTACTGGTCTAAAATTTAAGAGATGTCAATTTTATGATATTCTTAGTTATTTCTGAAAAAATCACTAAAATCCCCCCACTCTTTCTACCACCTCCCATACAAACTGCACATTTTCACTAAATCTAACACACTAATTTTCTCAGCTCCTATTCAATTTTTGGAGCACACATTTTGTATAAAACATTTTTATAGCTACTTTAACATGATGGGGAAAAAATTAGTTCAATGCTATCACCCCTTCTAACACTCCCCATACAAAATTTCTTGAGATCACAAAAAAATATATTTCATCTAGAGTATTGTAAGATTGCGGTTTACGCGCAATCGTAACCCTGTTATGTTTTTTATTTTGCGTGTAAGTGCTGTATTTTAAAATTTATTTATTGCATTTGTTTTAGTAAAATAAGTGGACAACAAAATAGGGTGAAAACAATTTACAAACAAACGTATGTAGCTAGTAAACTGGCAATTCTGAAGGACCATAACGAAAATAAATTGAAAGAACGAAAGTTGGCTAATAAATTTGGCATAAGTAAGAGCCAAGCGTAAAGGATATTAAAATCTGAGAATGAGGTAAATTGTTTTCGATCAACTCTCTCCGATAGGGAGAAAACGATTAAAGGCTTTCGGTGCAGCCACTCAAGTCGGTCAACTAGCATGCGAATGGAAATTAATATCGGGCTCAATTATTCAGACTAAAGCTTTAAAAATTTCTCAGGTCGTAAAGATAAATGACTTTAAAAGGCTTTAAATGGATGGCTTGAATAATTTAGACTCCGCCACAATATCGTTTTAATATTCTTAGCGGCGAAGGTGCAGAAGTAAACATGAACACAACAACTTTGCGAAGGATATTCTGAAGAAAACATCTATAACATGGATGAAACTGGATTATTCTTCATAGGAACTCCGACAAAGTCCCTAGTGCTTCGAAAAGCCAAATTCAAGGAAGGAAAACTTTCCAAAAAGCAACTTATAGTTGCAGTATTATGTAGCGCATCTGGCAATTAGGAAAACTTTCTTGTGATCGGTAAATCCGCTTCTCTAAGGGCTTTCAAACACGTTAATATTGAAACCGATTTGAACGTGTTTTGCAAGCATAATAAAAAGGCCTGGATGACTTCTGAATGGTTGCAATTTTCCGATAGCAAATTGTAGAGGCAAAATCGTAAGATCCTGCTTTTTGTAGACAATGCTCCTTGTCACTTATTAAAACACGGACTATGTCTCGAGAACATTGATTTGAAAATTCTTCCACCCAATTGCACCTCTGAAATATGGCCTCTCGACCAAAGCATTATTAATACTTTAAAATTAAAACGCACTATCGTAAACGACCAATGGACCAAATCATTTGCGTAGCTGATGAATCTGAAAGTCTATCAGACATATCATCCAAAATTAATGTCTTGCATGCCTGTCGCTGGCAGGCTCAAGCATGGAATGGAAACGTCAAAAAGGATACAATATCCAATTGTTTCAAGAAAGCTGTATTTAATATTGATTTCACACTGGAAGATAATATTGGATATATTCGAACTTCGATAACGAGATTTCAACATACAAAACTTTTACGGAGGAAAATCGGCAAACCGAATTTTTTTCTTCACTCACCAGCGACAATAATCTTGAAGATACCAGTATTGCGGTAATTTCGGACGAGGAGCAGAATCAAGAGACGGAACATATACCCATAATTTCAAATACTCAAGCTCTACGGAGCTTTGAACATGTAATTATTTTCACTCTACAAAACAACATACCTGATGTTTTTAAAAACATTTAGGAAGACTTCATAAAGGACAAAATAATGGAGAAAAAAACCAAAACAGCCAAAGATCAATGAATTTTTCACAGCAATGTAAACTTATTATGTACGAGGGGAGGGCAAAAATTTCGCGGAAGCGCGGTAAAATTAAATATGGTATTATTTTTCCATTTCAATATATTCTCCCTTAACCCTAATACATTTATCACATCTCTCACAGTGTTTATTAAATCCTCCTAAAAAATGTTTTATCAAGCTGAAATTGCCGCCTTTACCACTTCATCGTTGGTAAATTTTCTTGCTCGAAGGTCTTTCTTTAGTTTTGAGAACAAATAGTAATCGAAAGGAGCCAGATCTGGACTATAAGTGGGGTAGTCCAATATTCCGTAGTCGTATTTCTGTATGACAGACATTGCTACGTGGCTCTTGTGAGCAGGTGCGTTGTCGTGCAAAAGCAGCACATCATTAGTCCCTTTTTCTCTTCTTTTTTCTTTGATGGCATCCTTTAATTTTTGTAGCAGGTTGGCATGTATCCCCTGTGATATTTTGTCCTTTTTATTTATAGTCGATCATCAAAATCTCCTCTGAATCCATGATGGCCATGACTTTTCCGTCGGATTTTGAGACCTTGAACTCCTTGAGAAGTGAAGTGTCTTTACGGAGCCACGGCATTGACTCCTGCTTTGATTCAGGCTCATAGTGATGAGCCCAAGTTTCGCCTCCAGTAACAATCTGGGTAAAAATGTCATTCCTGTTCTCGCTACATAGATCCAAAAACTCGCGTGATAGCTCGACGCGCTCCTTTTTTTGAATCGATGAGATTATTCTTGGAACCCACCTTGTGCGACTTTAGACAGCCGAGGTGATCGTAGAGGATATTCAAAATGCTTGTATCTGATACTCCAACCATTTTTTGCGATTTGTCTCTTCTTTTGAACTAGCATCTTCGAGAAAAAGTTTGTCCACTTTTTCGACGACTTTTGAGAAAGTGACCTCAATCGTCCGGTCCGAATGTCTATCATCTTCAATTAACTCTCTGCCATACCTGAAAAACTATGCTACTTATAAAACATCGTTTTCCAAGGCAAGAGCCCTCGCGTACAGATGACTTTTCTTCTAAAATGATATGTGGCGTTTCCTTGCTTGGATAGGAACTTTATGACAGAACGAAACAGGCGTCCGAAAAACTGCTTAACGCCTTTGAAATCCTCGGACCTGTGAGAGAAGATCTGGAGACCGCAATGCAATAGAGAATTGCATGCCATCTTCGACAATCCAGAAGTATCAAACCTCATAGAATTTAAGAAACTGCAAAGGGCTGGTCATGTGGAGCAGATGGATGTCGGAAAAACGCACACTAAAAGGGAAACTCAATGGACAAAGGATTCTGTTGACGCAGACAGCAAATCACTGCTAAGATTTTCAAATTGGAGGACGCGGTTATTAAACCGAGAGGAGATTGAACTGTAGCGCCATCGTTAGTAAGTAGTTTTTTATATATTAAAATAAAATAAGAAAGTAAAAAAAAGAACAACTTACACTTTAAGAGAGAGCAATAATTAAAATCATATTAAAAATACCTTAAGACAATAATAAAAACATAACAGAATTATGATTGGGCGTAAAGCCCAATCATATGATACTCTAGATGACATACTTACTTACCTTTTGCTTGGGAGGTGGTAAAAGCAGAGGGGGAGGTTTGTCATTTTTGTATGTAACACTGAATGTAGTATATAAAATATTTCATGCTGAGTTTTTTGCTTTCATAATTTTCGAGGAAATTGAACAATTTTTGTCTGAATTTATGATATTTGTATGTGAGGTGGCAGAGAAAGTGGAAGATTTTGGATGATTTTGAATCTGCTTATCAACTTCCTAATCATATTGCTTTTTTTTTGACCTTTCAATACAAAAATTTGTATGGGAGGTGGTAGAAGGAGTGAGGTGAAGGCAATATTTTTTTTAGCATTTATTACAATTAGTAAGGGATAGATTGTGGCAAAATTTTAAGTTTCTACTTCTTCTAGTTTCTATGAAAATCGGTTAAATGCATTTACCAAAATTCTGCATTTGTATGGGAGGGGGTAGAAGGAATATTCGAATCAAAACCAAATTTTTTGGCATCAATTATATTTATGATAGGATACTTTTCTCAAATTTTAAAGTTGATATCTTAGACGGTTTTGGAGAGAACTAATTTAATTGAAATTCCGAAATTTCGTAAAATTTGTATGGGAGGGGGTAGAAGGAGTGGGGTAAAGTTGATAGTTTTTCGAAAATTAGTTGCAATTATAATAAAATTAATTATGACAAAAACTGGTTCATTTAGCTTTGCTAGTTGCAATGCAAACCGAATAAATGGATTTTTGAAAATTGTGCATTTGTATGGGAGGTGGCAGAAGGAGTAAGGGGATCATATCAATATTTCCTGAGGTCAATGATATTTATATCATTATACTATGGCCTAATTTTTAAGTCAATAGCTGGAAAGGTTTCGGAGGAAAATCGATTTCCTTAAATTTCGAAATTTCATGAAATTTGTATGGGAGGGGGTAGAAGGAGTGGGGCGATGTGGCCCGTTCACGAACTTAAAATTACTTTTTTGCTAAAAATGACACAACAAATTTCAGCACGATAGCTTTAAGCGTTCGAGAGTTATGTTGTAGACAGACGGACAAACGGACAGACGGACGGTCACTCGGAATCGTAGTTTTTGAGCGATAACAAATATTTCTGTACCCTTGACGGCTCTGTGCGAGCATTATTTCTTAGCGTTCGGAACGGTAAGGCAAACACAATATACTCTCAGATTTCATCTAGAGTATAAACAACATTAATTACACCAAAATATTATAAAATTCCTTTGAAATCGATTTTGTACTGCGCTCGACTGTCTTCTACTTCTACAACGGCACTACAGCCCAAATCGGGCCTTGGCCTCCTGACCTTCAGGTTCCTTGACATGTTATCTGTCACTGTGAAAGGATTGTTAGCCATTCGCGCAATCCTCTATCTACAAATTTCTCTTTTCGTAGATTGAGGTAACCAAGTTATACTCGAGCAGGCAGAGAGCTGGAATTATGTGTCGGCCGGGATTTGAACTCGCGACCTTCGCATTGTAGACCAACACACTAATCACAAGGCGGACGACTGTCACTGAGATCGATTTTGTCGGAAATCATATCAAAGTAGGAGATGCATCTAGAAATAATTAATAAGTCCATAATTGGTCAGGAATGACAGCTCTCTGGTTAAGCCCAGTTAGAGCAAATCTTGAGAAATTATGTTACATCCATTCAATTCGCAAAATATAATACAGATATACCGAAGTGACCAATATGGTAGATTATAGGTCTCTAGATTAAACCGTGGCCAATAAGAGCTCAAGTACTGGCTTTTAAGGGTTACTTAATTTCAGCATGGTCGGATTTTACAAAATACTGAAACAACTTTTTCATGGCAGAATTCCAACATTTTTATAAAATGTTACTTGAGTTCACTTCTTGACTAAATAGGGGATTAAAAAAAATAATCCTGATGGCTTAGCAGTTGCGGAGATACCGTGAGTAAAAACTTCCAATTACTTTAATCATTGCTTTAGATAGATGGATCAGAAACAAAAATTAATTGGGCGTTTTGAAGACTACTTTGAAGTGTATTAAAATTTGTTCTTGTACTTGATTTATTTCAATTACAGTTTTCGTTATTGAAAATGAAATGAAAATATTTCATTTAACTGTAATTATGAAGGAGAGGAAAACAAGTGTGTTTCCGTAGCCGAGATCTACATATATATCGGCAAGTGTAAATACTTTATATACTGTGATCCAGACATTTTTTCATAAGATTTCTTTTCATCAAAACTATTACAAGACGTTGCATATTATACTACTATTCCCAATTATACTTCTACCTGAATACCTTTTTAAGAATCTTAAATTGCTTTGAAGCCATCAAAGGATCATTCATTCCCTGAATAAGATTTTCTTTCAAGTTAAACGCAGTTGCTATTGAAAGTTAGACTATGGATTTTTTTCTAAACTCTAAGTTAGATGGAATCAGATAGTATTATAAGTTTGCTCTAGATTTTGTAACGCCAAGAAATACTACTCGCATAGACTCGCCAAGGGTACATAAATTTTTCGTGCCACTCAAAAATTTCAAAACTGGATGTCCGTCCGTTCGGTCTATAGCTTGAGAACGCGTTGAGCCAGTAAGGTAATTTTCTAGGCGTTATTTTTTGTGAAAAATCAATCTCAAGTTCGTGGAAGGGCCAAATTTATCCACCCCTAACACTACATCCCATGCAAAATTACACAATTTAACAACTTTATTTTAAGCCGATTTTCTTCTTCCACAATGGCACTACAGCCCAAATCGGAGCTTGGCATCCTGACATTCAGGCTCCTTAACATTTTTCATTATTTATTTTGGAAGGTTTGTTAGCCTTTTGCACAACCCTCTTTCTACGAATCTTTCATTTTCATAGATTGAGGTCACCAAGGTATATCCAAGCAGGCAATGTACTGGAATTATACATATATTGCGTCAACCGGGATTTGAACTCACGACCTTCGCATTAGAAGACCAACACGCTACTCACCAAACTACACCATATCTAATTTTCTTGCAATATGTAAATGTTACTGGCCTTAAATTTCAAACTCACCATTTTCATTACAAATTCATTTATTTGCTTAAAAAAATTTAAATCCCCACCTCTTTCCACTAACTCCCAAAGGAACAGCATAAATTCACGAGCGTAATGTATTTTGATAGCAATTACAGGTCACCTTGAATACGAAATGACACAATAGTAGGTCCATTTTCTTGAGAAATATCAAAGCAAAGCTAGTGTAAAAGTAAAAATTAATATTTTTGCAGTGATAGTATTTAATTTTTATTCAAAAATTTGAAATCCTATCACTCTTTATACTCTCCACCAATCAAACTGCTCCATGTCATATAATACAAAGTATTGGGTGAAGTAAAAACTCTTTTCGTGTTATTCGAGTAAATTCAACTGCACTTTTTCATTGCCCGCAAGGGACTAGTTGTAGGATGAGGTTTCACCAATTCCTGCAACTATCTTTGAAGACTAGCGACTCCACGGACCTGATTTAACTATCCCCCTGTGGGATGGGGGCATTAGAATTCACTCACAGCCAGTCATGCTTGCCGTAAAAATGGCAAATGGACACCCACTGAATCATAGGCTTATCACCCGTGACCTTAAAGCCTAATTGATACGAGAAACGGATACAGCGCCTCGGATACGTTGTTAAGTTCAAATTGAATATGAAAATATTTTGGTAGTGGTTATACGGAGAAGTGAAAAATAAATTTCATCCCGCCACTCCTTCAATTACTTCGCACAAATACCGACACAATTTCCCAACTTGAAATGTGTCGAAAGGATAAAGCTTACTGACTTGAAATTTAAATTCACTTCCATATAGATTTTCGATACCTCTGTAAATATCACCCCACCCCTTCTGCCCACTTCCCATAAGAAAGTGGCAGTTTAGTGATACGCGTTAAAACAAATTTTCAAGACAATGATGCTCTCATTAATCGCAATATACTTTTGTAAGTAGGTTTCTGATGTGGCGAAAAAATCTCCTTTTAAAGTCACTGAATCTTTAACACGCAATCGTAGTTCTGTTATGTTAATCTTTTCCTCGATAACGTATCGTTCCAGAAATTCTTCGACATCGTCTTCAACTGAACGACCAGCTCGACAGGATTCCTCGCGATCCTACGATTTATACAATGCCGAATTGGATGTATCACGTGAAAAACGGACACAACGACATCTTGGATCGATGGCAGCAACACAAGTTCTATGCGTATGTCCGTTGATGATTCTTCGCCTAGCTAAAATGGTAATGGTCGAAACGTACGAAAATTCCGGACACTTTGATTTCACATATTTGATGTTCGTCTGGACGGCCTTCTTGCCAACCGTAATCTTTCCATTTATATACGCTTGTGGAATCCTTTCAAGGTAAGTGAATATCATTCTTGTGAATCTAATGATTTGCAGTGAAAATGGGATTTTTTCTTAGGTCTAAATGTATCTTGATTCGATATTTCATCATCAGTTAAGGCGGCTATTGTCTAAAGTTTTTGCATCGCTGTACTTCTAGAAATTGGATTGAATGGATTTGGATCAGAATATCCATCCAATCCGGTGTAGACGATACTTACTCAAATGAACACATTTCGTAAATCTACTGAATTCCAGGAATTTTGGTGCCACTCATTCGAAGCTGATAATTTGATTTGAGTTACATAGATTTGAATCGGAGGAGGAGATGCATTCCAAAATGCGACACCTGCTAAATTCAGTGTACATAAATTTGTGTATGCTATGCCTTAGAGTTTGCAAATATAACATATATGCAAGTGAAATGCATTCATCTCTTGCAGCGAGTGATTCAATTAATCAATTCTATGGAATCTGTTTCAGATATAGGGATATGTGTGAAACAAATATGTTATCGAGATAAATTGCTTAAATTCAATTAAACGATTAAATAATTTATTTGCCAATATTGAATTCGAAGTAATTGAACAAAGTTTTACTTTTATGGAGTTCAGACCTTAAGGGGGAATAAAATGGTAGCAAGAAATTTTTTTGGTATTTTCATAAAGTTTGCCCTTTCGTACATAATATTGATTCATATCACCAATTAGCGATTGAGCAATAACAGATATGCTTTTAAATGTGTAAGGGGTCGCTGCGTTTCAAGTAAAAATGAAACTAAGTTGCTATTAATTTAAAATCACCACAAACTTTACTTATCGTTTTAAACATTAACTTCAATCATTTGCTTCCGACTATCTACTCATTTGCTTTCTAAACGTCGATTGACTCCGTCGACTGCTTGATCTCGACTGCCTGTTTTCACGAATGCTCGCCTTTTGTGTACCTAGCATAAACGACCGTCGTCCATACCGTCGTTCACATCGTCGCCATCCATAGCGACTCCACAGCGACCGTCATCTGTACCTATACCGTCGTCCATAAGACGATGTGTTCCTGACTGTCGGCTCGTTCGTTGCCCATACGACGATATGTTTCTGATTGTTGATACGAAATGAGCATATGTGGCTCCATTTCATGTGCAGAATTTAACGAGGCTCTTCCAGATCTGGACAGAACTTTTGCCAGGCGTTCAGGAGCTTGGGTGGGGAATTCGACCTGGAAGACGCTTCATCCTAAATGGTGCTGTCGAAAATACAGATGCGTCTTCTAATGCATCGAGTACGATGCAAATAATGAATTGGATGACGAGGTAGCAACGGTGGACCGTAGCACTTTATTATTTCCTTATAAAAATTAAGAGGAGAAACCAAAAACTTACGTCTATGGTCCATACCTGTATGAGACCTTGACAGAAACTATGGAAAAAAATTTATGAAAACAGCAATAAAAACCATAACAGAATTATAATTGGGCGTAAAGGGCGTATCATATGATACTCTAGATGAAATAAGACAGAGTTTAATGTACCGGAAAATATACTGCTTGAAATTCTTTCGAATACTTAATAGTGATTTTTGTATGGGAGGTGGTAGAAGCAGAGGGGGGAGGTTTGTAATTTTTGAATATGACACCGAACGTCATATGAAAAATGTTTCCTGATGAATTTAAAATTTTTTCTGAAATTGGTGCATTTGTATGGGAGGTGATAGAAAAAGTGGGGAGTCTTAGAAAATTATGAAACTGCTTAACAGCATCCTTATAGTCATGCTTTGTTTCAATTTCAAAGTTGATAACTCTCATTTATTCGAAGAAGAAATGCTTTTCTTGAAGTTATAATATAGATATTTGTACGGGAGGGGGAGGAAGGAGTGAAGAAAAGCTGATAATTTTTTTGTTCTTTATTAAAATTATTAAGAAACAAATTCCGGCAAAATTTTAAGTTTGTGCCTTTTCTAGTTTTAATGGAAACTGATATAACTTACTTACCAAAATAATGCATTTGTATGTGATAGGGGGGTAGAAGGAGTATACGAACCAAAACAAAATTTTCCGTCGTCAATGATATTTCTATTATATTTTTCACAAAATTTCAAGTCTATAGCTTTGGCAGTTTCAAAGCAAACTAATTTAATTGAAATTTCAAGATTTCGTGAAATTTGAGTGGGAGGGGTGGAGGGAGTGAGGTGAAGTTGACAATTTTTCCAAAACTGATTGTAATTATAATAAGTTTAATTCTCGCCAAAATTCATCCTTATAACAGTTTCAATGAAAATTAAATATGACATATTTTTCAAAATTGTGCATTTGTATTGGAGGGGGTAGAAGGAGTGAGTAAATCGGTTCAATATCTTGTAACAGTAATGATATATACATTATTATACTTTGACCCAAATTTCAAGTTGATAGCTTAAATAGTTTCGAAGAAAAATCAATTTCTTGAAATTTGAAAATTTCGCGAAATTTGTATGGGATGGGTAGAAGGAGTGGAGGGATGTAGCCCGTTCACGAACTTAAAGTTACTTTTTTGCTAAAAATGACAAACAAAAATTTTTAGCACTATAGCTCAAAGCTTTCGAGAGTTATGTTGTAGACAGACGCTTAGAGGAACAGACGGACAGACGTTTACTCGGAATTGTGGTTTCTGAGCAACAACAAATATTTCTGTACCCTTGGCGGCTATTATTTCTTGGGGTTATAAACGGTAAGGCACACACAATATACTCTCAGATTTCATCTAGAGTATAAACATAACAGGACGACGATTGGGCGTGAAGCTCAATGATGCGATACACTAGATGAAAGAGAAATTTTTTATTTTGAGAAATTTTGTAGGGAAAGTGGTAGAGGAGTGACGATATTGAACTATTTTTCCACATCACGCTAGAGATGCCATCAAAATGTTTTATACAAAATTTAGGATTCAAAAACTTAATGGGTACTGAGAAAATTAGTGTATTAGATTGGAGGTGAAAGAAGGAGGGGCAAGTTCTTAATGACATTTTCAGAAATAACTTTAAATCTCACGCTTTTGATGTATCTTAAATGACAGATCAGTAGCATTCATACTTTTCTCGAAAATCGACATTATGTAAAATTGTGTCAGATTATATGGAAGGGGGTAGAAAGAGTGAAGCTAATCGTCTAATTTTCCTTAGTCTTACAAATAGTTCTAAGTAAATAGTTAGTGCACGATTTCAGCTCGATAAATTTTATAAGTTCCGATTAAATTTGCTTAAAATATTTGGTGAATGTTTTCACAGTGCATTTCGAATTAAAAGAAAAGATTTCCGGATTTTACACTGTTACGCTTTATTATTCGTGACGTTTCGGTCTCTGCTGAGACCTTTATCAGTTTGATGAAGGTGCTGAGATCTTTATCAGTTTGATAAGGGTTCTGAGACCTTTATCAGTTTAACAAAGGTCTCAGCAGAGATCGAAACATCACGAATAATAAAGCGTAACAGTGTAGAATCCGGAAATCTTTTCTTTTAATTTCTTAAAGTACTTTATGAAAAAGTGCAGTTTGTACTGGAGGTGGGGGAAGGAAAGGGAGTACTCAAATAATTTTTATACAGTAGATTGAAATCATCATAAAAGAAATAAATTCAAAATTTCAGATCACTAGCTTTAATGCTTTTTAAACAAATTTGTTTATTGTCGAATTGCGAAATTGTGTCATTTTGTATGGGAGGGGGTAAAAGGGGTAAAGCTAATCGTCGATTTTTTTTTTGTTTTACTAATAATTCTAAACAAATATTTAGTGCTCAATGTCGGTTCGATCAATTTTATGCGCACTGAGTAAATTGGTTTAGAGTATTTCATGAAAAAGTGCAGTTTATATGAGTGGTGGTAGAAGGAGTAAAGGGATTGAAATAAGTTCTATACCTTAAATTGAAATTGGCATAAAAATAATATATTCCAAATTTCAGATCAATAGTTTTTATGCTTTTCGAGAAAATTGGCTTACTGTCAAATCTCGGAAATGCGTCATTTTATGTGGGAGTCGGTAGAAGGGGTGGAGCGATTTGGCTTGTTCCCGAACTTGACCTTGCTTTTTTGTTAAAAACAACGTGTATAAAATTTTAACGATCTTGCTCAACGAGCGAACGGACGGACGGGCGACAGACGGACATCCGGTTTTGATGAGTGTCAGGTAGAAGGGAAGGCGAAAGGAGAGAAAGAGTCAAGAACTACACTTGCTAATATCTCCCCCACGGGTGCCGATAGGAAGCTGAAAATCATCATACGTATACAGAGGGTTGTGGGACAAACTTTAAAAATTATTTAATGTTTTTATCCATTGGCGTCCTAAAATGGGGGGGGGAGGCTAAAAATAAATTGTCAGCCGACTTTGTTTTTTTATTTTTTAAATGATTATGTCTTTGAAATTATTTGCCATAAAAAATTCATATTTTGGGAGCATTAAGGTGGCATAATTAATAAATAATTTTGAAACAGTAGATTGAAATTATAATTGAAATATTATGTCCCAATCAATAGCTTTCATACTTTTCGAGAAAATCCGTTTATTCTCAAATCCCGAAATTGTGTCATTTTGTATGGGAGGTGCCCATTCATGAACTTGAAGTTACTTTTTCTCCAGAAATAACGTGAACAAAATCTGAGCTTCCCAGCTTAGCGCGTTCTCGATTTAGAGACTGAGCTGACAGGCGGACGGACGGGCAGATGGACAGACGGATGGACGGACGGACATCCGGTTTCGAGATGTTTGAGCAAATATTTCTATACCCTTTAAGACTATGTGCGATCATTATTTCTTGGCGTTACAAACTTTAGAGCAAACTTATAATACTCTCAGATTTCATTTAGAGTATAAAAACCAACATCCAAGCACGGATAAATTCGTGATAAGATTAAAATAATGAAATTAAAATGAAGATGAAGTGCATAGGAAAACAAATAGATGGAAAAAAATTCTTTCTTTTTCTTGTTCAATAAAAGAAAATACAAAATAAAAAAAAATATACTTATGCCGCCCATACGACGACGTGTTTCTGACTGTCGCCCTTCTCCGAGTCGAAGAGTAATATGTGTGCAGAATTATTTTTGTCGATAATAGTGGAAGATTGCGATCATGCGATGAGCGACTAGGACTGACATATTTCCAAGGAGAATATATAATACAGAGAGACCATGAGCATATTTTTCCTTGTAAGAAAATGGGACTGAAAATATGCCCCTCCTCAGACCACTTTCTCGAAATATTGCGAAAAAAATCATTTTCGCTATCCTTGTCTGGCATACTTAAGCCCAACGCAACTATCTCTGTTCCGCGTTAAAATGATTAGCTAATAAACGAACCAAAAGCTATGGTGTAGCCTAGTAGGTAGCGTGTTGGTCTTGTAATGCGAAGGTCGTGAGCTTAAATCCCGGTCGGCGCAATACATAATTCCAGCACATTGCCTGCTTGGATATACCTTGGTCACCTCAAACTACGAAAATGAAAAAATTCGTAGAAGGAGGGTTGTGCGAAGGGCTAACAACCCTTCCACAATAAGTAATGAAAAAAAAATTTTAAGGAACCTGAATATCAGAAGGCCAAGGTCCGATTTGGGCTGTAGCGCCATTGTAGAAATAGATGTAGAACCAAAAGCTGATAAAAATTGAATTTGTGAAATAAACCACCAAATTCCATTGAACCAACTAAGAGAGAATAAAAGTTATAGATTTTTTTTTGTAAGGCCAAGTTAAGGTGTCCAAGCTTTTTCGAAAATTTCCGAATCAAAAAGTAGTCCCACCTGAGGCAGCCTATCAGGTTCTCTATATTATATATCATCCTTGAATGTAACACTATATTTCTCGTAGCGGTTTCTGAGAAAGAGGTTAAGTAGAATTTTTTTACAGAATTGCTTGTGTTATAGGCGATTTCGGCCTTCACGTGCAATGCACAAACACAGTAATTGAGGGGAGAATTAGTGGGCATGGGAAGGCAGGGGAAGGGGTGAGAACGACCGTAACGAGTGATGAAGCTGGTATATTTTTCAGTTAAACTGGCTACTACTGACAATTATTTACAGATGTTATGAAGAATCAAATGTTAGTAAGAAAACAGAAACTATCTCCTGAATACAGAAACCTTCTAGATGTGGAACTGTTACACATTTACATATTTTGCCTATTTTAATTCAAATAATTTATCATTACCTGTACCAACTGAAAAATCCTATGGCCAGAAGTGGGAATCGAACCCACGACATATTGGCTGTGAAGCCACGGAAGCCTCCCTTTCGTATTTGTCTGCAAAATCAAGTAGCTGAGAAAGCTCACTCACGACCTGTTCAGGTCCATTGATGGAATCAAAATTTTAGCTTTACGTCTCTGCTGGTAATTCAATCTCGGCAAGAACTTAACGCTTATGCATGAAACTTACCTTCACTCCTTTTCTTGCTACGGACAGAAAACTGTTTGAAAAAAGTTTCAACTGAAATTTTACCCTTTTTTGAATCTTTCCACATGAACAAATGTTTGATTTCATAAAAAAAAATTATGTCGGATTTCTTGGCATTTGCTACAACTATGAAACTGAAACTTTATTCACGAGATCAATCAAAACAACATAGAAGAATTACGATTGGGCATAAGGCCCAATCAGGCGATACTCTAGGTGAAATGGGAAAGAGTTTAATATACTGGAAAATATTTCATCTCAAATCCTTTCGAATAGTGAATAGTGGCTTTTTTTATGGGAGGTGGTAAAAGCAGAGGGAGGAAATTTTGTAATTCTTGTAAACGATACCGAATATTATGTGCAAAATGTTTCGCGCTGAATTTCAAATTTGTAGCTTTCATAATTTTCATGGAAATTGGGCATTATTTTTCTCAAATCGGGAAATTTGTATGGGAGGTGACAGATGAAGTGGAAGATTTTGACAACAAATGAGACTCGGAGAAAAAAATGAATAATACAGAAGTTCATATAATCACTCACAAATCTCAAAACCGGTCCGTCCGTGTCCCCTTTAGCTTAAGAACACGTTGAGCTAGATAGTTTAAATTTTAGTCGTTTTTGACAAAAAAGTAAGGTCAAGTTCGTGAACGGGCCAAATCGCTCCACCCCTGCTACCCCCTCCCATACAAAATTACACAATTTCGTTATTTGACATTAAACGGATTCACTCAAAAAGTATAATTGCTATTGATCTGAAATTTGGAATCTGATACTTTTACGATGGTTTCAATCTACTGTATAAAAATTATTTCTGTCCTCGCCCTCCTTCCACCACCTCCCATACAAACTGCAGTTTTTCATGAAATGCTCTAGAGCAATTTACCCAGTGCGTATAAAATTGATCGAGCTCGAATTGAGCACTAAATATTTATTTAGAATTATAAGTTAGACCAAAAAAAATTAGACGATTAGTTTCACTCCTTCTAACCCCTCTCACACAATTTAACAACTTTCTCTTTCATCTAGAGTATCGCACGATACTAGATGTATCGTAGTCCTGTTATGTTTTCTCTTAGCATTTATTGCAATTGTTAAGGAACAAATTGTGGCAAAGTTTTAAGTTTCTGCTTGTTCCTGTTTTAGTAAAAATCGATATACTGCATTTACCAAAATTATGCATTTGTATGGAAGGGGGTAGAAGGAGTAAACGGATCAAAACAAAATTCTCTGACATTAAAGATATTTGCATTATTATACTTTTTTCAAAATTTCATGTCGACGGTTTGACGGATATGAAGAAAAATGATTTAAATTAAATTACGTAATTTCGTGAGGGGGTAAAAGGAGTGGGATGAAGTTGATATTTTTTTCGGAATTGGTTGCAATTATTACAGAATTAATTCTGGTCAAAGCTCGTTCTTTTAGCTTTGCTAGTTGCAATGAAAACCGAATAAATGCATTTTTAAAAATTGTGAACTTGTATGGAAGGGAGTAGAAGGAGTAAGGGGATCCGATGAATAGTTATTGACGTTAATGATATTTACATATGTATATCATTATACTTAGATATAATTTTCAAGTTTAAATATCGAAATTTCGTGAAATTTGTATGGGATGGTGGTAAAGGAGTAGAGGAATGTAGTCCATTTATGACTTAAAGTTGCTTTTTGCTAAAAATGACATAACACAAATTTTAGCTCGATAGCATTTCATCCAGAGTTTAATTAATAAAATCAATTCACGCCGTCTTCCGCCCCTATACAAATTCAAACTTACATAAATGAAACTATTGAGTCTATGAGCTAAAGGTATTGATAATAATTCCAGTGAAGTATTAAATAATTGACAATATCCTAACACTAGAACCTTCACTTCTATCGTCGCCACTATCTACTATCATCGGCATATTGACGCATCCCCAACTTCCAATAATAAAGTACCGTCCAACTTGTTTATTCTATCCAGTCCTTAACCGTTTGCAAAAAAAAACGAAACTTTCAATAAATTGAAAATTGAAAATCATAACATGTTGTGAAAAGTTTCCTAATTTAATCGTACCTTTGGGCTTTATCAATATTTTCCAATTTCCTCTTCGGTAATTCTCGATGTCTCGACAGACCGTCCCCAAGCCTGAAAGTCCAGCTATGAGGATGATTTTACAATAGGATTCGATTAGGTAAAACCTGTAGAGATCCTTCATTCACTCTGACTTCACCTTCTTCCACCTACGGTGATTTATTGTGATTCGAAGCGGATATGTATCCGAAGCTGTTAGGGTCTCGCTTTCATTAGTTCGATTTTTTGCCTTTGCTATTATATTAATTTCTGTGCACGTGTAGCATTCCGTCTACCCCAATTATTTTTGCCAAGTTCTTGATTATGTCTTTCAAAACTTTTATTGCCCTTTCAGATCAGAAAAGGAACGATTGCGTGGCTATTTCCGATTATCAACACGTAAAAGTGCTTCGAAAAAGCCTCGAAACTCGCCAGATGAGTCGACCGTCCAGGAGAACTCCACCGAAGTAATCCAATCGAATCGGAACAATTCGCTCGACGACGGAGCCAAAGAAAACGACAAGGACAACGTGAACATAATTAGCGATACAAGAAGGCCTGTAGCGAACAAGCCGACAACAAAGCCCGTTCCACGACAGGCTAATTATTTCCAACAAAAGAAATTTATCGATCCCATAAATAATTCGTTGTCGAACATCACATCTAGTACGTATTGCAATAACGGAGGCGGAGAGCGTAACAGCATCGACTGCGACAACACTTCGATGCTGAGTGTTGGGAAGGATTCGTTTTTCGAAAAGAAGTGGGTTAATTCCGCGCTTCGCCACAAGGACGTGACCTTCTCGGATACCGAGTCGTTCACCAGAAACGATTCGTCGAGTACGCTCGAACGCGATCTCGAAATAATCGATTTGTTGGAACGCGAACGAAGCATGGACATCCAGGACATGATGGAGCGCGAGAAGCGCGGTGAAATCGTCCGCAATATGAGCACGGAACGCCGGAAGCTTCCGGATTTGGAAAAGATTTGCAAATCACCGAAACACGATCTCCATCGGTACGAACATAACCATTTCGAGTTTCCACCATCGTCCTTGAGCGGTGGACACCAGCCACCACAACGAATGCTCAGTCGGAAAAGCTCGCACAGTTCATCGGGACGAACAAAACGCGACAGCTTGATTTCAGGATCCGGTGAAATCGGACTCTTCGGTGATAGGGAACCGACCAAAACTACTGTGATAGAAGCCAGAATTAAGCGAACTAAGAGGAACAGCACCTCGTCGGGGAGGAGCTCCATTAAGTCCCGCGACCATATAGTTCCTACAGCCGATATCGATTTTCGGGAGAACATTTTTGCCGATTTATAAATAAAATCATTCTTCGGGATGTGAACTTAAGTTGCTCAATTCAAAAATCGTGCAAAGTAATGTGCTCAGAAGTTGTTTTTTTTCAAAACTTTTCTAGGACGTAAATTCAAGTTTTTCGTTTCATTAAATCTTCTGGGCGTCACTCCTATCTCATCGATATTTGTCAAATCCTATTGAAATCTAAATTTTTCAGAACCTACACCACGAAAGGTAAATACATTTTATAAAACAAAATTTTGGTAAAATAAGAATTAAAAAATAAAAGAACTTTTTTGCAACTGAATAAAACGAAATAAGTAATGTTTAGGTAAATCAATGAATTTAATTATATAGTATTTTTACACGAAAAACAAAAATTGATCAAAATAAAGTTTATACTTTGCAAGATAAATATTTATAAAACAAATCGATAGGAAATGCATGAAAATATTTATAAAGTTTATTACAAGACACCTAGATTGTTTTTAAGTGAATTAATATAACGTAGAATTTAAAAATAAAATAAAATTAAAGTGTTTTATGTGCCAAAAAAAAAAAATCTAAAGTCTCGTTAAAATATATTAAAATGTTTGTTACTGTAAAATATTAGAGTTTATAAAGAATAGACATAAAAATTAAATATATTAAATTCTATAAGTGAAATATTTTTAAATAATAATAAAATCAGCTTCGATTTTATTATTCTAGATAATTTAAAAGAGAAACTTATATATTTAAGAAAGAATAAAAATTATAAGAAATTCTTATGAGCCCCTAAGAATATTCGAACAATTTTTTTATTGTAAAATATAAAATAAAAATTTTTCAAAATTGTTAAAAACAAATGATTTGTCGTGCATATGTACTTTAGATGTTAATGCAAAACAAATAAAGATGAATTTGAACTGATTTCAAGAAATATAAGTAAAATCAATTTTTATATTTACCTAAACTGCAATCTAAAATTTCATGTTGCCAATATTCCGAAGTTCTGTGTTTCATATGCTCGTATCCTATAGATTTCAGGTTTTAGTAGAAATTCTTCATTTTATTTTTGAAACTGAATGAGCATTTTTACATAAAAAAAAAACTTCGATTTACCAGTGTATCACAATATTTATCCATACACATACTTGAAAACGTAGTTGAAAAACAAAATTTTGTGATTGGATTTTCGAACGCGAGATTATGAACTTAGGAATTTTGAAATGCGGGGTTGTTTGAACTTCGTCGGGACAAAGAATTTTGAAAATGGAATTCTGGAATATTCATAAGTAGTTTCAGCGTTATTTCAGAAAACAAATAGAACTGTTAATACTTTGGCATTTGTATAGTGAATGAAGATGAAAATACTTATGCGGGTAAAATCCTTGAAAGTAAGGATATGAACAGAAAATTTACGGAGTGTATCTTCTTACTGATGTGGTTCGGTATACCTAAATATTGTATAAACAGAAATAAAGGAGATCATACCAAATGTATTACATGCGAACAAGTGTTTTACTATCTGTATTGTTTAATTTGAATTCGATCATATATAGTGTTCAAAGTATTTATTTATATTTATTGTATAATCAACGTGTGCCAAGTTCGTAAAAGATCAAATGTGTAGAAAAATTTGAATACGCTTTTTGCAATTTGCGTCGACTGAGTCCTTCTATCGATTTCGTGGCTACCTCTGCGGTTAGCTGCCTTAAGCTTTGCCCTTGGAATGTATCGAATTCGCCAGTCATCTCCTTCTGAAGAATTTTTCGCTCAAATTTGTCGATTAAATTCTCCGACACCTGCGTCAAGGTCCACGTTTCGCATCCATATAGCAACACAGGACGAATTAATATCTTGAAGGTGCGTAGTTTATTGTTTCGATGGGCCTTCCTTGATATCATTATGGGGAAGACCCATCAAATGCTTTGTTAGCTGCAGTGATTCTTCTTTGAATTCCATGTCGTTTATTGCCATTCCTTATGAGAAGGTCTCATAGGTATACGAATTCATCCACCTGCTCGAAGTTGTATTCGCCCATAGTAATAATCTGTCTCTCTTGGACTGTCCGTCGTGTCTGAGTCATGTATTTATTATCCGCTTTATTGATCCTGAGCCCTGACTCCAACTCCTGGAATACCTCCTTAAAACAAATTATTCTATTCTTTAATGGCACTACAGCCCAAATTGTGCCTTGGCCTCCTGATTTTCGGGTTTCTTAACATTTTTTATTCGTAGAATTCTCTATCTGCGAGTTTTCCATTTTCGCAGATTGAGGTGGCCAAGATATACTCAAGCAGGCATTGTGCTGAAATTATACGTCGACCGGGATTTGAACTCCCGACCTTCGCATTAGAGACCAACACGCTACCTACTAAGCAACATCCTAGCTTAACACAAATTATTGATCGAGCGAGAATATCCACGTCGTCTACGTGCGCCACCAACTGTGCGGATTTTACGAGTAACTTACCTTTGGTGGAAGACCTTGTTTGAGATCTGACTGCATTGGGAAGGTTTGAGTCAACTCGTGTTGGATTTTTACTTTGCACTCATTGTTTTTCATCGTGGCTTTTATTAAGCGAACCAGTTTCGGTGCGATACCAAGTTCAATCGTTATTCTGTACAGAGCATTACGGTCGACACTATCGTATTGTTATAGGTCTGGCAATGATCTTTCCCGAATATGCCAGAATTTTATAGAACAGTCCGCCATTATGTGAAAACCCATAATCAAAGATCTAGAACCTTCCAATATAGTCTAGACATACACCCAACGACACCCAACGACACCCGACGGAAGCTTCGAGAATTAGGGAAAATGGTATAAAAGCACGGTAGCTCTCAGCGAGCAGGAAGTCATTCAGCGACATCTGTGGAAGAACGCGAACCGGTGCAAGAACGCGATAGAACAATATCGGTGGTGCCATATAGTGCGAATTAAGTTAAAGTGCGAATTAAGTCAAAGTGCGAATAAATAAATTATCACTTATTTTTAAACGAATTGTGTTTTACTTGAAAAACCCGGCGAACCCCTAGCTCGCAACAATTGGTATCAGAAGTGGGATTTCAAGGATAAATTCAGGTTAAAAATCGCGAGTGAAACTAAAATTCTTGAACGGACAGTGAGAATTTTGTGAAATCGAATATTCTCGAGTGCTTTAGTGAGCAGTGACTTTATTTATAGAAGTAAATTTAAGTGAATTCGAATCGCGGAAAAACTGGAAATAATCGGTAGTGAAAATGCCGCGTTATCTAAAGGACTTAAAATTAACGGAGCTGAAGGAAGAGCTCAGTAGACGCGAGTTATCTACGACAGGGAGCAAGTCTGAACTTGTCAGCCGTATGATCGAGACACTTGAGGCTGAGGGTGATTATGCAGATAGTTTTGAGTTCCAAATCAAAGATGCTCGTGGTGAGGAGTGTTCTGGTACATCGGATGCTCTAACACAGTTAATGCAACAAATGATGAACAAATAAGAGCAACATTCAGTGGACATTAAGCAGCAATCAGCTGTGACAACGGACATGAATCGGAAATTAGACCAACAAAGTCAGCTGTCAGCGGACCTTAATGAAAAATTAGATCAGACCTCAAGGGACCTCAACCAAAAATTGGAGCTGCAAAATAATGAAATAGACACCATGGGTAAGGCAATAGAAGAAAACGTAGAGAAGAAACTTCGAAGAACAAATTACGGAAAAGACATCCGGGATTGTAGAAGAAGTCGAGCGCCTAAAACGAGACTTCGATAACGTGAAAGCGACTGGAGTCATCAAGACAGAACACGTTACGCACAAGGGTCTCAAAGCTCCAATCTTCGATGGACAAACACCGTGGGCTATTTATAAGACCCAATTTGAGGCTGCCGCAAGAAACAATCATTGGAATGATCTGGAACGAGGAACGGTTCTTATATTGGCGCTAAGAGGTCCACCAGCAGAGGTTCTTCAAACGATTCCGCAGGAGCAACAACAAGATTTTTCAACGTTAGTCCAGACATTGGATCTTCATTACGGCAGTGACCACATGCGAGAGATCTACAAAACAACCGAACCCAAAAGAATGGTGAAACACTTCTTGAAGCTCTTGAGTTGGCACGCGATACTGAACGACTCACACTGTTTTCGCTGCCCAATGCGCAAACAGAGGAACGCAACGATACAGCTGTTTTTGCATTTAACAATGCTGTACAGGACAGAGAGCTGCAACAGGCGTTGAAATTGGCAGATAAGAAAACGATTGGCGAAACTTTAGTACATGGGCTGGCGTTCGAAGCTGCCAAGCAAAGCTCGCGGAGTAATTATCGAGTCCGAGAAATAGCAGAGAGCGGAGTACACCAAGCCGAGCGAAGGATCTGGTGCCCCCGATTCTGGAATTGTGGACAGGCAGGACACTTAAGACGCGACTGCCATAAAGCCAGAAAAGCGACCAACTATTGTTCCGGCTGCGCTGCTAAACAAAGGGGAAGAAGGGGCGAACCGTCACGAGATTACGCTTCGCCTAATGACAGTCCGGGAAACGAGTGAAGGCCAACTTCATGGGGCAGAAGTTGGCTGGTGGAATCGACGCCCCCGGAACGATCATCGCAGTTTCTCGACTACATCGTTGTGAAAACGACTTATGCATGAATGGTCGAGTCAGCAAATTAAACTGCATCATAACAGTCGACACAGGTGCAACACGGTCAGTGCTAAGATCTGACCTCGTAGACCGTACTTGGCTTCACAGCACCAGGAAGTACGCGGTTCACACTGCTACAGGAGAAACTACAATGGTCCATGGAGAAATAGCTCGTGACATGCAGCTTGGGGATTTGACCTTCTCGCATGTATTCGTGGTAGCTGACAATACCGATGAGTGTATCCTTGGAATGGATTTTCTGATACCACACGGTATCCAGCTGGACTTAGGACAACGAATAATGAAGTGGCGGAATATTGAAATCCCGATGGAAATAACATCCTTCAACACAACAAAGCTGCGAGTTGTATTGTGCGAAGATGCGGATATACCAAAGTTATCTGATAATGTTATTTGCGCAGAGCTCGATGGTGATCCCGGGAACCACCGATTCTACCTCATAGAACCGGAAACGACACCTGCATTACGAAGTCTAATACTAGGAAAAACGCTCGTAAAAATGAATGAGAAGATGGTGGTACCAATAAGAGTCCTGAACGTTGCGAACAGCACTACCAGCGTAAAGAAAGGAGATGTAATTGGCAATATCGGCGGTGACGAGTATCGACAAGGCAGAACCACATGACGTACCCTCTAAAAATAAGCCAAGAAGGAAGGACAATGTAACATCAACACTTCTTCAGTCAAACAACCTTAGAGGAGAACAACACAAGCAAGTAGTAGATTTAATCGAAAGATTCAGCGACGTCTTTTCCACCGGTGATAATGAATGGCAGAACAAACTTAGTGAAACATCGCATAGATACCGGAAGTGCTACCCCAATACGTCAACCCCCAAGAAGAGTACCATTAGCGAAACAAGGAGAAGTCAATTCAATGGTCAAAACTATGGAGCATCAGGGAATCATCGAAGAATCAAAGAGCCCGTGGATATCGCCTGTGGTGCTGGTAAAGAAGAAGGATGGCAGTACCCGTTTTTGTGTGGACTACAGGCAACTGAATGATGTTACGAAAAAGGATAACTATCCACTACCTAGAATCGACGATATCATGGACACCCTGACTGATGCTAAATGGTTCTCAACGTTGGATCTGAAAGTGGTAACAGTAACCACTTTTCAGATCCAAGTGGAGATAGATGAAAAAGATAGAGAGAAGACAGCATTCTCTGTTGGCAGTGGACTGTGGCAGTTCATCGTAATGCCATTTGGCCTGTACAATGCTCCAGCTACGTTTGGAAGACTAATGGAAATCGGTTTGCGTGGCCTGAGTTGGAAAACTTGTCTCGTTTACCTGGATGATGTGATCGTTATCGGCAAAACATTCAAGGAACATCTAAAAAATCTACAGGAAGTCTTCCAGCGACTGCGAGCGGCAAAATTAAAGCTGAGTCCGAAAAAGTGCACTTTGTTTAGTGCAGAAGTCAAGTACTTGGGTCACATCGTTTCAGCTGATGGCGTAAAGACGGATCCGGAAAAGATACTGGCGGTGAAAAATTGGCCTTCTCCGAGTGATAAACATCAGTTGCGTAGCTTTCTAGGCTTAGCGACATATTACCGTCGATTCGTAAAAGACTTTGCCAACACGGCGAAATGTCTGCATCAGTTAACAGAAAAAGGAAATCCATTTACATGGAGTCAACAGTGCCAGGAAGCATTCGAGAGGATAAAAGACCAACTCTGCGACTCCCCAGTTCTGGCGTACCCAAAACCAGGTTACGGTTTCCTCATAGACATTGACGCCAGCAATGTCGGTATCGGAGCAGTACTATCACAAAAGATCGACGGGCAGGAGAGAGTTCTATCATACTACAGCCGAGTACTCTCAAAATCAGAAAGGAACTATTGCGTAACTCCCCGAGAGCTATTAGCCATTCTAGAAGCAACAAAACATTTTCACAAATATCTCTATGGTCAAAAGTTCCTTCTTCAAACGGATCACGCACCGCTTAAATGGCTACTTCAGTTTAAGAACCCCGAAGGCCAAGCAGCCAGATGGATAGAAAGGCTCGAAACCTACGATTTTGAAATTGTTCACTGAAGAGGAAGAATTCACGGTAATGCTGACGCGCTTTCACGTCGTCCTTGTCTACCGAACTGCAAGCATTGTCACCGCGTAAAAGGAAAAAAAGCCATTCAGAGGATAACGACCGAACCAAACCATGTATGGAATCAGCAAGAACTGGAAAATGCCCAACGTAAAGATTCAGATATTTCACCAACCATGGCATGAAAGGACGAAATGAAACGGCCTGAGTGGAAAGACATCTCACAATTCAACGAAACCTTAAAGTGTTATTGGGCACAATGGAACTCCCTTCACCTAGACGGCGGATTATTAAAACGGAAATGGGAAAACGCTGACGAAAAATCGTATAAAAATCGCATTCTAAAGTCGAGCAGGTTTTGAAGGAATATCATGGAAGTACCTCCAGTGGGCATTTGGGTGTAAATAGAACCTTGGCAAAGATACGAGAAAGGTTCTATTGGATCCATCTCCGAGATGATGTCGAAAATATGTGCTGTAAATGTACTACGTGTGCATCGAGTCAGGGCCCACACCGCAGATCAAAGGGAGAAATGCAACAATACAACGTGGGAGTCCCATTCGAGAGAATTGCTGTGGATATTGCTGGACCATTTCCGGAATCAGAAAATGGTAATCGCTACATTCTAGTGGTCATTGATTATTTCAGCAAGTGGCCTGAAGCCTACGCAATTCCAAACCAAGAAGCAGTAACCGTCGCAGAACAAATTGTTACCAACTAGATGAGCAGATTTGGAGCTCCTCGTAAACTACACTCCGATCAAGGGCGCAATTTTGAATCTCAAATATTCAAACACGTGTGCCAAATGCTGGGAATAAACAAAACCAGGACAACTCCATTACATCCACAGTCCGATGGAATAGTGGAATGTTTCAATAGGACATTGAACTCAAACCTATCCAAACTCGTCAGCAAGAGGCAACAGGACTGGGATCAGCACATCCCTCTATTTTTAATGGCCTACAGAACATCGGTACATTCAGCAACAGGAGAAACTCCCTCCCGAGTCATTTTCGGAAGAAATATTCGAGTCCCTGCGGAACTAATGTTTGGAGTGCCACCAGACCAACCAACCAATGCCAAAGATTACGTCTCGGATCTTCGATGTCGACTAAATACAATTTATAACCTTGTCAGAGATAAAATTGATTTGGCGACCGACCGCATGAAGACGAGGTATGATCAACGGGCGAATTCATCAGGATTCCATGAGGGCAATTTGGTTTGGTTATACAATCCCAAACGACAGAAGGGCAGATCGCCGAAACTACAGTGCAACTGGGAAGGCCCTTACCAGATCATCAACCGGTTAAATGATGTCGTCTATCGGATTCAACTACATCAGACACCTCGTACTGAAATGAAAGTGGTACATCTCGACCGACTAACAAAGTACCACGGTGCCATTGAGGAAATGAACAACTCTGTTCGGGATGAACAGGGACTAAGGAGAGGGTAATGTTACAGATCTGGCAACAACGCAATTCGATCTCTCTCGAATTATGTAGAACAGTATCTCCCAAATATGTAAAAAGCCATAATTAAAGATCTAGAACTTTCCATTATAGTTGAGACATACACCCGACGACATACACGGAAGGTTCGAGAATTGGGGGAAAAATGTATAAAAGCACGAAGCTTTCAGTCGGGAACCAGTCTTTTTCATGACGGAGACACGAACCAGTGCAGGAAAGCGATACGCGGCGGTAGTGCCATATAGTGCGAATTAAGTAAAAGTGCGAATTAAGTTAAAGTGCGAATAAATAAATAATCATTTATTTTTAAACGAATTGTGTTTTACTTGAAACCCCGGCGAACCCCTAGCTCGCAACAATACTTTTCAAGAAAATCGAATTTTTGTGAAGTTGTGAATCTGTGTCATATTGTATGTGAGGTGGTAGAAGCAGTGAAGCTAATCAAATATTTTTTTCTTATCTTAGTGATAATACTAATGAAGTATTTATTACAAAATATGAGCTCTATAAATGTTATATGTTCTGAGAAAATCGTCTTAGAACATTTCATGAAAAAGTGTAGTTTGTATGGGAGGGAGGATGCACATAATTTTTCTACTGTAGATTAAAATCATTATGAAAGTAATACATCCCAAAACTCAGACTAATAGCTTTCATACTTTTCGAGTAAATTAATTTATTGTCAAATTGCGAAATTGTGTCATTTTGTATGGGAGGGGGTAGAAGGGGTGAAGCTAATCGTCTAATTTGTTTTGGCCTTACTAACAATTTTAAATAAATATTTGGTGCACAATTTCAGCGCGCTAAATTGTATACGCACTGAGTAAATTGGCTTAGAGTAATTCATGACAAGTACAGTTTGTATGAGAGGTGGTAGAAGGAGAGAGCGGACACGCATAATTTTTTTACATTAGATTAACATTATCATAAAAGTAACATATTCCAAATTTCAGGCCAATAGCTTTTATACTTTTCGAGCAAATCCTTTAGTTGTAAAATTGCGCAATTGTGTAATTTTGTGTGGGAGGGGGTACAAGGGGTGAAGCGATTTGGCCCGTTCACGAGCTTGACCTTACTTTTTTGTCAAAAACGATGTGTGAACTATCTAGCTCAATGCGTTCTCAAGCTAGAGCTCGCACAGACGGACGGACGGACGGACGAACATCCGGTTTTGAGATTTTTGAGTGATAATATTAACTTCTGCATCATTCGTTTTTTTCTCCAAGCCTTATTTCTTAGCGTTACAAACTTTAAAGCAAACTTATAATACTCTCAGATTTCATCTAGAGTATAATAAAGCATTCTAAATTTCAAATTATTCGCTCCTGTTGTTTTCGAGAAAATTTGATTATAATAATTTTTGAAAATTAGTCATTTTCTATGGGAGGAGTAGAAGGCGTGGAGTTATTGAAATAAGGTCAAAGGTAGATTACATCTCGAAGCATTTAATAAACTGTGAGCGTTTTATTATAATCAGCTCAGCTGTTTTTGCGTGAAAGCCGGACAGACAGAGAAAACTTTAAAAAACGTGTGTTTCTGCTTAGTAATTGTCCAAATAAAGCGAAACACTAACTTATAGTTTTTTATAAACAAATAACAAACAAACACTATAATTATATTTATATGTATAGAATTACCGCTCATTCTGGCAATGCTTCCAAGTTAACAAAAATTGTCCTCCTCTTCCACATCTTATCCATTAAGAACAATCGGAGTACTTATGCTCGAACCCATATAGAGACCATAAGATCTGCGCCGAAGTTTATAAATTTATAACAAGGCAAGGTTCGTGCAATAGCGATCTTAAAAAATTGTTTGTTTTAATTATACAACATTTCATCTCGCACTTCTATATTAATTTGTATTTTGTTTTCTTTTCATTAATATAAATTTCGAACGCCTTGGGTCCTTATGTATTCAATCACAAATTGTCTACTACGAAAAATAACTTCATTAGCTCGAACCATTTCATTAATATCGAGTAGGAAGCCTCAATTTATCAACGAAATCTCCGAGTGAATTTCTTGTTGATCCTATTTTATTTCGATTTCATCTTAGATATTGTGATCCCATGGTATTGATGATGAACAAATCTGCGTGTTATTGCTTGGTGCTATTTATTCTAACTAGAGGACTTAATAGCAGAGTATCTTCTCGAGAATATAACTCTTCACAGATTTTCCAGGTCTTTTTATGCATGCTCAAGTGAATAGAAACACTGATTCTGCTTTCTATCCTTGAATCGTTTCTGAAATTAATTACTTGGAAGCTAAACTAATTACGTCAAGAATAACCCCTTCGTAATCCTCAAGAGAAAGGGATTCATGATGAGTTGAGAAATTTTCATCAGTATATTGAGACATGCCGACAGTAATGAGATGAAAGTATAATGGTTTCTATCCTAGGAATAATTGAATTGAAATTAACAAACTTCATGTGACTTCTTCATCTTTTTCATCTTGTTATTTGACACTACAGCCCAATTCAGGCTTTCGCTTCACACCTTTAGGTCGCTTAGCATTTACATATATTTATTCGCAAAAACTCCTACCTCTTTTTTTTAACCCAATGTGTTGGTTATGTTACTTGGTGAATGAAGGAATGCATTTATATGCCATTTTTCATGAAAACAGCACTAAAGTGATTTTTATTTTCTCACGTCTTATCTCACAAGTAATCAAATATCTATGGCTCGCTACAAGTAGTAGGAGTCATTAAATTGCTTATTACTGACGCTGTCATAGCTTTAGGCATCTACTCAAAGTTCTCAAATAATAATTAGATCCGATTAAAGTTACAAAATCGATAGTGATGATCTATTCAAGTATAAAATTACATGCATATTATGCTTCATATGTGACAATTAAAATGTAATTTGATAGCAACCTAATCTCATATTTTAATAACCATCGGTATTAGATTATCACATTTACTGTCACAGTAAGGGCTAATTTATATTTAACGAAGTGTATGTTATAGTATTGTAAATGAAGTGAAATATTCGACGAAATTTGTCCGATTTGTGATGCGATTATTTAATAGTTCCGATTTCGATGGTTGCTATATACATATATTAAGCAGAACACACCTTCCTCAGAGTTTGGCCTTTATATAACGTTTTTGAGCCCCTAACATTTGAATTAATTTTTCCGATTTAATGTGAAAGATAAAATGCGTGTTTCTAGTTTAGTGTCTGAGTCTTGACTGCCCTGTATTGGCTATATGTTCCGGTAGTATTGAGGCGACCGACACAAGAGGCGTGACCGGCGATAGAGAGAAGAAGTTCTCTTGACATTTTTGCAAAATAGAGAGTTGCGTTTGCGTATGTTCAGTAATAGTTATATGTGAGGTGGTAGAAGGAAGCGCAAGCTCTTTATGACTTTTTTCAGAAACAACTATAAACATCATACTTTCGACATGTTTTAAATTACAGATCAGTAGCATTCATACTTTTCAGAAAAAACGACCCCTTGTGAAATTGTTGAATTGTGTCAGATTGTATGTTTACTTTGCGAGAAACTCCGTTTATTATCAAATCGCTGAACTGTGTCATTTTGTATGGGAGGGGGTAGAAAGGGTGGTGCGATTTGGCCTGTTCACAAACTTACTTTCTTAAAAACGACGTGTACAAAATTTAAGCTCTCTAGCTCAACGCGTTCTCAAGCTAGAGAGGACAAGGACGGATAGACGGACGGACGGACAAATGGACGGACGGACGGACAAATATACGGTTTTGAGATTTTTGAGTGATTTTATGAACTCCTGTATCATTCGTTTTTTTCTTCGAGCCTTATTTCTTAGCGTTACAAACTTTGTGGCAAACTTATGTTATAATACTCTCAGATTTCATCTAGAGTATAAGCAGTAATTACTCTTGTTCGGAAGATGTTAACAAATTTTCATATTCATAGATTTAAGTGTTGTAGTAGTATGTATAGTAATTAACCTAATAGTGGTTGCCCCATCCCCTCTTCTTATTTTCAATTATTTTCAAAGTATGAGGACGTATTTCAACTTAAGGAGGAGCTGGATAAGGATGAGCTCAATAACGATGACAAAAGAGAATCCCTTGATTTGAAACATAATTATTTTATATAATTAATGATGCCAAGCTAATAGTTCAATTTATATACTATAAATTAGATTGCATAATTTGTTTGGTTTTCTATCCTCTTTCATTATGGCCTATGTTGGGCCTATTGAGGTATTTCAACTAATTCCCTAGACACACGCAAGTTAAAACACTTTAACTCACAATTTTCATAGAAGTAGGTTAAATTATGTATTAGATAGTGACATTAGTAACATCGAAAAAAGAGTTAAAATACTTTTACCAGCGTCGTGTGTCGACGGCAAAGGACCTAGTTTGATTTAACATATAAATGTAGATACATATTCAGAAGTTCTTTTAACTGGATGTTTTGACATAAAAATCTAAACATGCTTATTACCTAGTTTCGATTCCCAGTGAAGAACACACTCTGATTTAAGCCAGATTTTGATATACATTTTTGCAGCACTGAGTTATGAGGACGAACGAAATCAGTGATGTATGTAAAGCTCGGATTGTTAGCTTACTGCCTACGACCCCTGTGACCCAATATTAATTAATAAGGCTACAGTCAACCTGCAACCTTCTTAGAGTGCAGACGTGTTCTTTTTTTCGAGTGTCTCTGGATTGTCGAAGTAAACAAACCTTGAATTGCGTAATCTATTTCTCTCGAACCGGGCAGCTCAATTAATTTTGTAATAACTTTACTTTACATAGTGCCTTCAAACAGTGCCAAACGAAGCCGAGATGACTCGGATGAGTCACTCTTGCGCAATAATCTAAAAGTTAAAAAAACGGTAAAAATGGCAAATACTGCTAATAGGTATCACCTCTTAGGTGATCTTGATAATACCAATGAAGATGTCGCCGTAACCTCACCGCCCAAAAAAACAGAAAATACCTCCAATCGTTTTCCCAAAATTGGACTTCAATCAAATTCCTGTTAAGACCCCCTATAGGGGCATAGGACAGAAACAACTCTCTTCCACAAGGCGCGGTCCTGAGCATCGGCTTTAAGCTGTTGCCAGGACTTGTTTATTCCTCTGGCCTCCTGCTCAACTGCTCGCTTCCATGTGTTACATGGTCGACCAACCCGACGTCTTCCTTGAGGGTTATAATCCAGAGCCTGTTTTGCGATGTTTTGCTCTGGTTTCCTCAAAGTATGACCGATCCACTGCCACTTTCGCCGTTGAATCTCAATACCTATTTTAGTCTGGCGAGTTGTACTCCAAAGTTCGTCGTTGGAGATTACTTCTGGCCAGAATATTCCTAAAATGCGTCGGAGGCATTGGTTTACGAAAGTCTGTAGTTTCTTGGTAAGTCGAACGGTCACTTTCCACGTAGTACAACCATATAACAACACGGATTTGACGCATGCGTCAAAAACTCGCAGCTTCGTGCGAAGGGAGATCTCTCTTAACCTCCAGAAAGGGGAAAGGATACCGAAGGCCTGACGGGCTTTATTTAGCCGAGCCTCAACATCCTTTTCGGCTCCGCCGTCCATGCTGACAATGCTTCCGAGATAGCAAAAATCTTGCACCTCTTCCACATCCTGTCCATTAAGAACAATCGGTGTGCTTGCGTTCGAACCCATGTGCATGTACTTGGTTTTACGCACATTTATTTTCAGTCCCGCCTCTTTGCATTTAGAATGCAACGAGCAAACATTTGACTCTAAGTCCGAACGGGTATGTGCAAGCAAACACACGTCATCAGCATAATCAAGGTGACTTAAGATGTTAAATAGTCTCCATTGAAGACCTTTACCTTCCCCACCTTCCAGTGCAGCTTTTAAGATGTCATTTATTACCACCAGAAACAGGGCTGGTGATAATATGCAGCCTTGTCTGACACCCGTTCGCACAGGAAAGCTCTCGGACAGCTCTCCTCTATGCAAGACACGACACCTTGCATCTTCGTAGGATTCTTTAATCATAGCTATGACCTTATCTGGAATACCTCTCCTACGCAAAGCATTCCATATGTAATCTCGCTTAACGCTGTCGAAAGCCTTCTCGAAGTCCACAAACATGAGATGTAGTGGCGAACCCATTTCGGCTGACTGCTCTAATATTATCCGTAGGGTATTTGTGTGGTCGGTACAAGACGACCCTTTACGGAATCCAGCCTGATAAACTTCGAGAGTGCTCTCGACGACATCACTAATCCTATTGAGAATTACCTTAGCCATAATTTTTGATACGGCAGTAAGTAGACATATACCACGCCAATTGCCACAATCCCGAAGGTCGCCCTTCTTCGGAATTTTCACAATGACGCCCTCCTTCCATTCAGTCGGATATCTTCCCTCATTCCACACCTTAGTGAAGAGTGGGAGGAGTATATCGGCTGTTATTTCTGGGTCCGCTTTGAGGAGTTCGGTTGGTAGTCCGTCTATACCTGGAGCTTTCCTTCCCGCCATTGACCGAATGGCGGAAACTATCTCTTCCTTATCTGGGGGATCGTCCCTAATAGAGGATTGTTGCGGTTGGATGTTTGGAAGTTGTTCTGTTTCCGGAATATCTTCATCTGACAAGATGCTTAAAATATCAGAGAAGTATTCCTTCCATCGTCGCAACTGGTGTTCACTCATATTAAGGAGAGTTCCGTTGACATCTCTCACCAGGTGGTTGACGGTGAAATTCCTGTTCGTCAACTGTTTCATGATTTTAAATAGTGAACCCATATCCCCAAGGTAAGCCGCAGATTCTGCCTTGTTTGCCAGATCTTCAATGGCCTTTCTCTTGTCGCGTCTAACAGCCTTTTTAAGCTGTATATGAGCATCGCGGTAGTTCTGCCTCAAGTCGGGCGTTCGTTGGTTGACATCGGGTTGAGAGATGATTGCCAATTTGGCTTTTTTCCGATTGCCAACCTTGTCCCATGTGTCTTGTGACATCCAGGGTTTCTCACCGCTTTGCACATATCCCACAGATTCTTCAGCACTAGTTAGAAAAGTGTTTCTGGTTGCCTCCCAATTGGCGTCCAGTGTGCGCATTTCATGTTCACCCAATGTGGATGACTTTTCGCGTAGAATGGTGGTGTATTCGCGTTTTTTGTTGGGATCTCTGAGTTTATCCACATTAAGCTTGCGCTTCATTTGAAGAATTTGTGGTCGTCGGATAGCTGCTGTACACAATCTCAAGCAGGCAACCATCAAGTGGTGATCGCTCCCCACGTCAGCTCCACGTTTCGCTCGCACATCGAGGAGACATCTTCTCCATCGGCGACTTATAGCCAAATGGTCGATCTGGTTCTGAGTAACACCATCAGGGGAAACCCAAGATGTTTTATGATGACTCTTGTGTGGAAAAAGGGTCCCTCCGATGACCATTTGCCGAGTACTACAAAACTCCACAAATAATTCGCCGTTTTCGGGTCTCTTAATCCAAGGTCGTGACGCGTCGACCCAAGGGTCACCATGCCTCCCCATGACGTGTTCTAGTCCAGTGTTGTCTGATCCAACCTGGGCGTTCATATCTCCCGAGATGATAATAATATCACCTCTTGGAACACGTTCGAAGGTGGCACTCAGTTGGCTATAAAACTCCTCTTTGTCACCAGATGTTGCGGTATTAGTTGGTGCGTAGCACTGCAGAATTGTGACGTTTCTGACACTGGTCCTGAGCCTGACGACGATAATCCTATCCGAGATTGGTTCCCAGCTAATGAGACTGTTTCTCGCTCTCGGCGTAAGGACGAACGCCACGCCATTTCTGGCTTCACTTTCAGGGCCAATGTACAGAATAGTGTTTCCGCTAGAGGTTCGTTCTTCTCCTGATCCTGTCCACCTGACCTCGCTCAAGCCCAAGATTTGGATGTTATAGTGCTCCATTTCACGGTCGATCACTGATTGGCGGTGCAAGGACCGAGTAACCACAGCTCTTCCCCCGTCATTCAATGTTCGAACATTCCAGAAGCCAATCATAGTCCGTTTTCGAATGCCAAAAGTCGTTACCGTAGGATCAGTCCGTATCCGAGGCGATGTATCCGTTTCTCGTATCATTTAGGTCTTAAGATCACGGGTGATAAGCCCATGATCCAGTGAGTGTCCATTTGCCATTTTTAGGGCAAGCAGGACTGGCTGTGGGTGAATTCTACAGCCCCCATCCCAGAGGGGGATAGTTAGCTCAGGTCCGTGGAGTCGCTAACTCCAAAGATAGTTGCAGGAATTGGTAAAACCTCATACTACAACTACCCCCATGCGGTAGACTTACAAACAGTTAAACTTATAATGAAAGTTTTAGACATTAATGATTACAAAGTAAAGTTGACTAGTTCGGGCATCAAACTGTTCCTGCAGTGCAATGACATTTACCAGACCACCATCAACCACCTCGCATTAAAAAACATCCACTTTTTCACTCATAGCACCAGTGATAACCGCCCCGTAAAACTTGTCCTTACTGGATTGCATGCCATGAAGCCAGAAACTCTAAAAAGCCATCTAAAGGAGATTAACATAACGTGCAGTGATGTAAAGGTTTTTAATTTTTCTCCAGAAAAGCGGCAGTATGTTGATCATACAACATACTTATGTATTTTGAGAGAAACACGGGAACAAAAATTTCGGAACTGCGTAAGACGAACGTCATAATGAACACCATCAATGCTTTCTACATCTCAAGCTGGGCAGAACTGACGTAGCGGCCATCTTGAATGACTCCAGCGGGTGTGACGTCATGGATTTTTCCATTCCAAAGGACCACCTGTATTATTTTTGATGAACTTGTCGTAAAAACACGTTTTACCAAAAACAACACAAAAGCGCAAATAAATCAAATTAAGCACGGAAATATTACGCGAGTGCACACTTTTTCGCAATAACTAAAATTTTATAATTTTTTTATAATTAATCTGTGTGAAAATTAACCGGAGAACTCTGCACAATATGAGTGACAGATTTTCTTCGGTGTGAGAAGCCGAGATTTAACTTTGATCGCACTTTTTTCAATTAAAAATCTTTTGCACTGATATCAACGTGTAATAATTACATACCGGGCACTATTATTAAAGTACCTAAGAAAGCTGAACTATCTTTAACACTGCATTTAAGAATAAACGCGATTCTTACGAAGCCCGCCGTGTCAGCTCCATACAAAAGCGATCGAATTTGTATGGAACTGTCATGTTTGTTATGACTCCAACGTGTTGTTGTTGGATTCAGTTACTCGGCCTTCTACTATAGAAGGCATTGACACCATTGTAGAGTGGAAATACTACAAATACAGGAAAAATGGCCCAACACAGTGCAGAAACTGTCAAATGTACGGTCATGGCTCATCGCACTGCCACCTTCCAACCCGATGCATGATTTGTAGTGAAGCGCACTTGCACAACGATTGTCCACTAAAAAAAACTGAAACTGACAAAATTAAATGCGCAAACTGCAATGGGAATCATATTTCTTCGGACGCCCAATGTCCCAAACTCGCCAAATACGTCAAAATTCAGCAGAGCTTCCGGCCAAAAAGCCGAAATAGTAGAACCAACACAACGAACAACACACTGACCAGCAAACATTTCCCAGCCTTACTAATACGGAATGCAGGGCAGATGTCAGCAATACCGCAATCCACACCGAATTTGCCAACATACGCAGCAGCGCTTCGTTACTCGCCTGGACACCCGCACACCAGCGCATAACCAAGTGCCGATTTATTTACAACGGACCAGCTGATAGAACTTTCATATGAGCTTATCACCAAATTAGCCGGTTGCAATACTAAGCAGCAACAATACCAAGTACTGGTAGAACTTGCAAGTAAGTTCTTATATGGCTAACAACAACTGTCTCTCAAACTGTGACAATTTAAAAATGATTGTCTGGAATGCTCAAAGCATATGCAACAAACATGTGGAAGTTTTTGATTTCTTAAATTCGAACAATATAGATGTTTTAGTTTTAACTGAAACATGGCTCAAACCTAGTAATAAGTGTAGTATAGTAATTATATTGTGCATAGAAACGATAGACGTAATATTGGTGGAGGCGGTGTTGCAATTTTCATTAAGAAAGGTATTAAACATTTGCTACTTCCTCAGTTGAACACTCAAATTATAGAAACGTTGGGTATTGAATTGTCTGACCTGAGACTTAAGATAGTCGCAGCTTATTTTTCTGGAACGAAATTAAATAAAATGAAGCTGGAACTTTTTAAAAAAGACATTAACCTTATGTTCAACGATACCGGGAAGCTACTTATCTGCGGGGATCTAAATGCCTAGCACAGACAATGGAATTGTTTCAATGCCAATAAAGCAGGAAGAATAGTAATGAACGAATTAAGTAAAAGCTCAATGGTTGTGCATCCACCTACAGAGGCAACCTACTATCCTGGTAAAGGTAGGTGTTCCAATTTAGACCTTATTTTTAGCAACGGCTCAATCACTCTCTCTCAACCAGTTACCCTACATGAACTGTCTTCCCCCCATCTTCCTGTTAGTTTCAATATTTTGTCGAACACACCAATAAATAGAGTAGAGCACACTATACCCTGTATAGCAAAAACCAACTGGATAAAGTACAAACGTCTGCTTAAAAATCAGTTAACGGTTATGAATCTCGATCTCTCACGTTCTGTGTCCCAAGACGAAATAGATAAACGTGTTGAACTTCTAACTGGAAAAATGATAGAATCTTTTCATAAATCAACTCCCAGAATTAAAGTTCCTGAAAATGGATTAAATTTAACTCTTTACATAAGATCACTCATAAAGCGTAGGAACGACACAAGAAGAGCTTGGCAAAGAACTCGAGACCACACATTAAAGATGAAAGTAAACCATTTAGTTAAATTAATTAAATTCTCCATATATCAAATTAGAAACCAAAAATGGAATCGTATGCTGGCTGATCTTGGGAAAGGAGCGAAAAAGCTCTGGCAGCTGAGCTCTTTATTAAAAAAAAATAATCGAAATTTGATGCCACCCTTAAGTCATGATCAAGCCATAGCCTTTACTGATCAAGACAAAGCAGAAGCACTTGCAGACAATTTCTACAAATACCACCTCACTGCGCAAAACCTGGGCGACAAATCTACAGAAGCTGCAGTTAAAGCGTATATTGACACCCCAATTAGTGATATTCAAGAACTGCAACCTGCCGACCTAAGTAAACCTAAGGAAATCAAGGAAATTTTACGCAGAATGAGGCCTAGGAAGGCGCCAGGAATGGATAACATCTTAACCCTCATGGTTAAAAATCTTCCCAAGACCGCACTTGTATTCCTGAACTTTATATACAATTGCAGCTTAAAGATTGGCTATTTTCCAAAAACTTGGAAGCAATCTGTTATTATTCCTATCCTCAAGCCAGGAAAAGATCCTACGAATGTCGAAAGCTACCGACCAATTAGCCTACTTCCTATAATGGGAAAAATATTTGAAAAAATTATTTTAAATCGCCTAAACTCAATAGTTGAGAGCAAACGCATTATACCTTACTTCCAGTTCGGTTTTAGACCTAAACTTTCCACTACGCATCAGCTATCCAGAGTCAAAAGTGATATTTCTGTAGAATTTGCAAATAAAAAGTCAACCGGAATGATTACTCTGGACATCGAGATAGCTTTTGACTCTGTTTGGCTTGACGGTTTAATTTACAAACTTGCCAAGTTTGGTATTGATAACTACCTTGTTAACCTTATACGAGCATTTATTTTTAACAGAAAGGATGTCGGGAGGGTAAAAAACCATTTCTCGGACTCGTATAATATCCCTGCTAGTGTTCCCCAAGGTTCCTGCCTAAGCCCAGCGTTATACAACATTTTTACGGCAGATATTCCCAAACGATCCGAATGCAAAATCGCTACATTCGCAGACGACACGGCTATTTTCATCACTTGCTCTGATCCGAATATCATTATCAATAATTTATTAGCACAGCTACATGATATCAATAACTTCTACTCCAACTGGAAAATTAAAATCAATGCAAGAAAAACTCAATGCATATTTTTCACCAAACGAAGAGCAAAGCGGTTTCTTCCAAATCCTACACTAATCGTCCTGGGAAACAGATCCAATGGGAGTAAGTTATTAAATATTTAGGAATTCACCTTGATAATAAGCTTACTTTTCACGCACATGTATAGATGCGATAGTATCTAAAGCTTCAAAATCTATTCGCATTCTATATCCACTGGTAAACAGAAGTTCATGCTTGTCTACCGAAAATAAGCTGCTGTTATATAAAGCAGTTATCCAACATGCTATCACATACGGCGCACCAGTTTGGAACTCTTGCGCTAATATCCACAAAAAAAAATTACAAGTCATCCAAAACAAATGGCTAAAAATCCTTTTAGACAAACCCTGGCATTTCTCGAATCGAACCAATTAACCAGTAATAATTTACTTTATTAATTATAGGTTTAGCTAATAGTTAAGGTAGGTTAAGTTAGTTAATGTAAGTTTTATGTTAAGTGTAATCATACGGTTTTTGAATTGTTTTCTTTTCCCTAATCAATAATAACTTAAATTAGTACATTTTTTTTCGATAGTAATATCTAAGTTACCAACATTGATGAGAAGACAAATTGTCTGAACCCAAATTTAACAAAAACATATGTGTCAAATCACTGTAAGAAGCTATCATAAGCAAATAAAATCTATCTATCTATCTAATTAATAAGGCTATAGAATTTTAATATATATAAATATATCGTACAGAATCATCCCCTTCACCATACGAAATCTTATCTTTCCGTACTGTACAAGTCCCTATAATTGGAAACATTAGATCTAACTAACTTCCGATTCTTCGAGACAAAGGCGACAGATGTCGGTTTCAGCTAAGCCCATGTTTTTGAGGTGGTGGTTTACTCCACTGTGCCCCGTCACTAGGCCGATTAGAATACTAATATCCTTCATACTGAATTTTAGGATATCCTCTACTTTGTTCTTTTGTGGTAGGATCGGTTTTTTTGAGATTGACAAGCCTGGATGTATATTCCAGTAGATTTTATGTTCTTGTTCTACCCATTGTCTAATTATAGTGTTGAAGTACCCCTTTGGTTTTCCGCAGAAAGGTTCTGGACCAATAAAATTAGATTGAGCACCGATTTTTGCTAGGTGATCAGCCTCTTCATTTCCCTCAATTCCCATATGTCCTGGTACCCACATTAAGGTTACATTATTCCTTTTCCCCAGGATTATAAGGTTTTGAAGGCAGTCCCATACTATCTTCGATCCATGTTTATTGGACGCAAGAGCTTTGAGAACCGCCTGACTATCCGATAGGATATAAATAGATTTGTTGCGATGAGCTCTCCTTATATTTTCTTGGATGCATAGCTCCATTGCAATTAGTTCGGCTTGGAAGATTGTGGCTTCTTTACCGAGTGGTTTTGAAACCGTGAAGTTAGGCCCTTTGACTCCGGCTCCTGTCCCCTCAGATGTGCGCGATCCATCTGACATAGAAGAAGGGTCAACCATCTGGTATACAGATGGTTGACCCTTCTTCTATGTCAGATAGCATGGATTGCCAGTCCTTGCGTTCCCTGATAATAACTTTGAAAGGGGGTTTCAAAGTTGAATTTTGTCGGCATGGCGTCCGAAATAGTGGAAGTTAAAATCTCCATTTTTGGGTCCCTTAGGATTTTGAGGTGACCTCTAAAATCCCCTGGTTTGTAATTATTTTTCTCCTATAAGCGTATCACCCCTTTAATAGCCTCCTTCTTTATTTGGAGATGTATAGGAGGGATGTTTAGAAACATTTCCATTGCCGCTGTAGGACAGGTTTTCATAGCACCTGTGATACCAAGACAAGCTAGCCTTTGGATTTTTTGTAGCGTAAGCTGTGCTTTACGTTGTAAGATCTTAGTCCACCATACCGTTGATCCGTATGTGACTATAGGGAGAACGATTGTTCTGTAGCACCAGTAAATCATTTTGGGCTTTAGTCCCCATTTTCTGCCAAACAAGCTTTTACAGGCCCAAAACGCCTTTAGTGCTTTGGCATGAGTCCTTTCTATATGTTTATTCCAGTTGAGTTTGCTATCTAATATAATACCTAGATATTTTACCTCATCTGAAAGGGGTATAGGTGTTCCATTTATTGAGGGAGATGTAATGTTGACCTCTCTTCTGTTTGCGAATGGTATTATCTCAGTCTTGCTTGGGTTTATGTTTAAGTTCTTAGACCGACACCAGTTCATTATCACCTCTAACGCTGATTGAATTCTTTCCGAAATTATTGAATCGTGTTTGCCTCTAATGATAATGACGATGTCATCAACATATCCTATTGCCTCGTATCCTTGGCTTTCTAGACGGTCCAGAAGCTCATCTACCACCATTGACCAAAGAAGTGGAGATAGTACCCCACCTTGGGGACAACCCCCGTGGTTGTCGTTCGGCTCCTTAGCATGGCATGTATCCAATTTGTTGTTGCCGCTTCCAAGCCCTTTTTCCTAGCTGCCGCTATAATTGCTTCATGGGGAGTGTTATCAAACGCTCCTTCTATGTCTAGGAATGCGCAAAGGGCAATTTCTTTGTAGTCTTTAGCCTTTTCGATTTGTTTAACCAATCTATGAAGGGCTGACTCGGTTGATTTACCTTTTTGATAGGCATGTTGGTTCTTATTTAGACAGACCCTTTTAGGCCCCGTTCTTATGTGAATGTCCACTAACTTCTCCAACGTTTTTATAAAGAAAGAGGTTAGACTTATAGGGCGATATGACTTAGGCTGTTCACTGGGACGGTTCCCTGCCTTAGGTATAAATACCACTCTCGCTTTCCTCCAGATTTTAGGGATGTATCCCCATGCAAAACTTGCTTTAAAGATCCTCATCATTGTTGGCATTAGGATCTCTATCCCCTTCTGCAGTAGTGCGGGGAATATTTTGTCTTCTCCGGCTGATTTGTAAGGCTTAAAGGTGTTGATAGCCCATCTGATCTTTTCCGGAGTGAAGATTTTACCAGCAATACTTTTGCTGGACGGAGTTTGACGATTCATCCTTTCCTCTACCTCTAAATCTTCATTGTTATTGATTATCTTACAGCCTGGGAAATGTGTTGCCAGTAACATTTCAAGAGTTTTCATGCTGCTTTTAGTTAAGGACCCATCCGGTCTCTCTAATAGGCCGATGTCTACCGGAGTGTCTTTTGACAACACTTTTTGTAGTCTTGATACCATTGGAAGATCATCTATTTCTTCACAGAATTTACTCCAAGACTCTTTTTTTAACTTTTTTAAAAGCTTATTATATTCAGTAAGGGACTTCCTATATTCGTCCCAGTTACCTGAGGTTTTAGCTCTATTAAACAATTTTCTAGTTTGTTTGCGTTTTACCGCTAATTCCTCGTTCCACCAAGGAGTTTGTTTATCCCTTTTTTTGTGTAGAACTGGACAACTCTGTTCGTAAGCACTAATGATATTGTTTACGAGTTGGTGTGCAGTTTTATCAATACAGTCCGGACTGCTTATTATTTTGTGTTCGATACCTATTTCGTACTCTAATATTGACTGGTAAAGATTCCAATTGGTACGTTTAGGGTTTCTGTATTGTTCTATGTAGCGAAATGTCGTCTTGATATCAAAGCAGATATGCCTATGGTCTGATAGCGAAGCATGTTTTGATACGTGCCAATTTTCACACTTGTCAGCCAGGCAGGGGCTAGTGATGGTAAGGTCCAGTATCGCCTGCCTAACTGAATTTATGAAGGTCGGTGTATTACCTTTACTTAATATATCTAGGTTGTTAGTAGTGAGAAACTCCAAAAACGACCCACCTCTTTTGTTGATGTCACTGCTTCCCCAGATAGTGTGGTGTGCGTTTGCGTCACAGCCCAGGATGACCGGTAGCTTGTGGATTCTGCTGTATTCCACTAGTTCCATAACGCCTTGAGGTGGATTATCCGGCTCCTCACCAGGAAAGTATGCCGAGGCGATTATGACCTCTTGATATCCACCAGCCCTTGGTACTTTCACCAGTGCAGCAACTAGATCTGTCCTAATGAAAATTGGGATGTTTAGATAATTGATCTCAGATGATATAAGAAGTGCTGCCCTTGGCCTGTCGCTTCTTCTATCATATATCAGCTTACCTATTTTATTTGGAATTCCAATTATTTTACCATGCGCGGCCCTTGGTTCTTGTAGGAGCGCCACACGGAATTCCTCCTTTGCAAATCTCCACGTCAGAACGTCCATCGCCACTGCTGCACAATGGAGATTTGCCTGAATGATTTTTATTTTATTTATTTGCTTGGCCATCATTGGTAGATTGCGGATTACCGCTTCTTAACTCCTTGGCCTTAGGGCGTAGAGTCACACTCGTAAATTTAAACCATATTCGGTACCCTACCTTTTTTAGCTCCTCCATGGATTGGCCGTCGATGAAGAAGGTAATTATGGTGTTTGTGCCCTCTTTTCTTCTACTTAGGATCTTCCAGTTTGAGGCGCACAAACCGTCGTTTTGTGAGTCGATGAGGGTTGTGCTAACCTCTGTCGAGTCTTCTTCTTGTGGGAAATATCCCGTGATTATTTCCAATCGCGGAATATTTTCTTCCCGGACAGCCATGATGTTGGTCGAGTCGTCCGGCTTGATTGTTTTGGCTGTTAGCTCAAGCCACGATGCGGTTTTCTCGTCCCCGCACACTGCTAGCATCCACCCTGGTTTGAGACTAAGTCCGCAGAATCTAGGCTTAGTTCCCTCTTTAGACGCTGCCGGAATCCTTCCCAAAATGGTTTTTTGAATTGCAGCTTACTGCTCTGGGGTAAGGACTTTGAGCGGATGCTCGGTATGTATTAGTCCAATCCTAATACCTTTTACCGCGTCTCTGTAGCTTATACCCGACGTTGATGGTTGCACCCTACTGTGGGTCTGTACACGACGCTCTTGCTGGCGGTCTTTTGCCTCTTGTTTTCGTTTCCGGCAGAAGGCGGTGTGTTTGATGAGGTTCTACCTCTTTTTACCGCTGATTTTTGTGCCGGTGCTAACGTGTCCTCCATAGGCAAGCAGGCAAGATCGTATGCCTCGTTAGCATTTTTTCCATGGTTACGATGGTACATATACCTTCTTCTAGCTGCACCTTCTAACCTCTTCTTGTTTTCCTTCAGACTTAACTGCTTTAATTCCGCTAATAGCAGTTGTTCGTCCGTTTGGGATTTTTTTGCGGTTTTGCTATCCGATTTTAATGGTGGTCTCATTATCCTTTTGTCGACGGAGGTATTAACCTCTGCTGTCGACAGCTCACTTTCTAGAGGAGTGCTTATATTGCTGCCCTCTTCAGTTGCGATATTAACCGCTGTTTTTGAAGCATTAGAGGAAGCATCAACCTCTTGTGTGTTTTTATTTTTTTATGTATTCATGTGATTCCCACGAGAAGCGCGAGAAAGTAAAGTCACCCCTAGCAGACCTCCGCATTACCAGGGGAAGGCTTATTAAAACTGGAGGTCGCCCGGTATCCAGAGTTCGCATATTTATGGTTAGTTACCCACTAACCATTCATCCATTGGCATATGCTGTTCCACCGTGGATTAGGGGATTTTATATCCGAGGTTTACTCCTCTAGCGTCGTACTTTATTAAGGTCACCATATAGGTAGTACGTACACCTGCGAATCACTTCAGGGATAAATCCCCTTGTAACCATGTAGCCCCCTGAAAACTGCCTAAAACATGACCAGTCCAGATTTCAAGAGGATCCATGCTGTGATAGGATACGGAACCGACAGCTAGGCTGAACGATTTTAATCCCCCCCCATCTCATCCGCCCTAGACCATAGATAGGCTACGGAGCCGACATAAGACTGTTTTACTTAATCCCCTCTATCTTGATAGGTTACGGAGCCGATAGCAAGCTATTTGGCTTAATCCCTCCTATCAGTAGATCTTTTAGCGTTACCCAGTCTGCACCGCGTGGAGGCGATCTACCTAGTAGACCTTTTGAAATGAGCTTATCTCAATACGTTGTCAAATAATCATCGTGCGATCATCAACATACAAACATGCTTGGATTTCTCCAAGCTCTAATATATTCGAGCTCCAATATATTCTCAAAATTTAGATTTTTTATGAAATTGTTTTCCAATAAACGTTATAAAAGTTTATTTTAGGCTAAATTCATGTGTTTGGCAATGTAATTTACAACATCTGTACCGAATCAGTTGCAATTTTGATTTGAAATAGTGGCAGTTACCAGAAGAGGTAGTACGAGTAACGTTTTATCTGTTCACTACTCATATACTCCGACGAGAAGATCTAACTTTAGATTAAGGAAACCTTAATCTATTGATTTTTCGGTTGCAGGAAGTCTCTTAATTAAAAAAAAAAATGGTTAAACAAAAATTTATAAGTTGAGCACCAACCCCCACCTTCCTCCATCTTTCAAAGAAACCCTAGTTACGCTACTGGTTGAAGGCATGGTTTAATACTCTTAAATATCATCTAAATTTGAATTGCCTATATAAGCTAAGTGGAACACATCATACTCAGGGTTTGTTCTTGACACTAAAGGGATAATGCAGTGTAATTTTCAGCTGGTGGTTCAAATGTTTGTATTTCCTAGTAAAAAAAAAAATATGCACATCACCAAAGCCCTCTAAAGTAGAAAGCCATGTAAGTCAATCCAACAACAACACGTTGGAGTCATAACAAGGACAGTTCCATATAAATTCGCTCGCTTTTGTATGGAGCAGACACGACGGGCTTCGTAAGTATCGCGTGTATTCTTAAATGCAATGTTAAAGATAGTTCAGCTTTCTAAGGTACTTTAATAATAGTGCTCGGCATGTAATTATTACACGTTGATATCAATGCAATAAATTTTTAATTGAAAAAAGTGCGATCAAAGTTAAATCTTGATTTCTCACACCGAAGAAAATCTGCCACTCATATTGTGCAGAGTTCTCCAGTTCATTTTCACACAAAAAACTGTAGAATTCTAGTTATTACGGAAAATATGCACTCGCGTAATATTTCCGTACTTAATTTGATGTAATTATGCTTTTCTGTTGTTTTCGGTAAAACATGTTTTTACGACAAGTTCGTCAAAAATAATACATGTGGTCTTTGGAAATGGAAAAATCCATGACGTCACACCCGCTGGAGTCATTCAAGATGGCCGCTACGTCAGTTCTGCCCAGAGCAAAGCCCTCTATAGTAGAAAGCCGAGTAACTGAATCCAACAACAACACGTTGGAGTCATAACAAACATGACAGTTCCATACAAATTCGCGCGCTTTTGTATGGAGCAAACACGGCGGACTTCGTAAGAATCGCGTTTATTCTTAAATGCAGTGTTAAAGATAGTTCAGCTTCCTAAGGTACTTTATTGATAGTGCTCGGCATGTAATTATGACACGTTGATATTAGTGCAATGGATTTTTAATTGAAAAAAGTGCGATCAAAGTTAAATCTCGGCTTCTCACACCGAAGAAAATCGGTCATTCATATTGTGCAGAGTTCTCCGGTTAATTTTCACACAGAAAATTGTAAAATTTTAGTTATTGCGAAAAAGTGTGCACTCGCGTAATATTTCCGTGCTTAATTTGATTTAATTATGCTTTTGTGTTGTTTTCGGTAAAACGTGTTTTTACGACAAGTTCGTCAAAAATAATACAGGTGGTCCTTTGGAATGGAAAAATCCATGACGTCACACCCGCTGGAGTCATTCAAGATGGCCGCTACGTCAGTTCTGCCCAGCTTGAGATGTAGAAAGCTTTGCCCAGAGCGAAAGAAGACTGAGTGCGAAAACTGGCTATGTTACCCATACATCAAAAAATTTTTCGCATAAAAAATGCTTTTCTCCCAAATGAACGATTTTGATTGGTTCGCTCAAGGTTATTTTACACGTACATTGTTCGCATATGTGCGTGGAGATTGCAATCATATTGGTGAGCTCAGTTCGAGAAGTTCTTTCCTGTTTGCCAACTGTTTTACGTATAATTAAACTGAGGTTCTGCCTAGCTTGGTATGTAGAAAGCTTTGACATCACTAATGATTTGATAATACTCCATAGCTGTAAAGATGTTAACAGTCAAAGTGCGTTCTTATTCGAGAAGAAAATAGTTCGCACGACAGGGGTATGATCTATAGAAGCAACTAACTGCGACCGGCCGATGAAGAAACAATTCAGACGAGAAGGAAGAAATGATATAAAAAGGGCGATAGAGAATTTTAAGCGCTAAAGGAGTCTAGATCAGGTCATCATGATTGAGCAATCGACGGGTCAATCAATGTTTGAATTGCGAAAAACTCAAGATTTGAAAGCGATAATTTGTGAGCGAAAAAGTCTCAAGTGGAAAGTGTATAGCGATTTGGTTGAAAGATTATTAAATAAAGTTTTGCGGTTAAATTAAAGTGAACTTGTTAAACTAGTAGTTTTATTTTTTACTTGAGATCCAGCGAGCCCTTCCGCATTTCAATATATAAATCCCCTGTAGGACCACTTATTAGTTCTTTGGTGATGACACGTGGTCTGAGTTGGTGCTCGTCTCGTTCCGGAGCGACTGTAGAGCTATTCCTAAAGTGAGTATTTAAGACCGGTCGGATTTCTTCATGTAGCTGAGCATTGAGGGGGAGGTAGAGGGAATTTTGCGAAGTCTTAACGCTTCGGATGTCTCTTCTACCTTACCTCAAAAAACTTTCCAGGATTGGCGCTGGGCTCTCTTTATTATAGCAAAGGGCTTGCTTGTAGGATTCCCAGTTCGAGGCTTCTTTGGTTCACTTGGCCTTATTAAAAAGTCGCGTTTCCTGAAATCATAAATTTCATTGCTCCACCTTGGTGGCTTTTGCTTACCTCTTGACTTCTTCTACATTTACAATGGTACTACAGCCCAAATCGGGCCTTGGCCTCCTGACCTTCAGGTTTCTTAACATTTTTCATTATTGTGGAAAGCTTGTTAGACCTTCGCACAACCCTCTATCTTCGAATTTTTCATTTTCGTAGATTGAGGCGAGCAAGGGGTACCCAAGCAGGCAGTGTGCTGGAATAATGCGTCGTCCGGGATTTGAACTCCCGACCTTCGCATTGTAAACCATTGTAGACCTCGTGACTTCCTTGTGCGGAAATTTCGTTTTAAGACTGCAACGTAAGCTGCTAGCATACGATGGAAACAATTCTCTTCCACAAGGCGCGATCCTGAGCGTTGGCCTTTAGCTATCGCCAGGACTTGATTACCACTATATCCAGTAGCATAACTTCTCGCCTCTATGTGCTGCATGGTCGACCAATGCAATTAATTATAATTCAGCGCATGTTTGGCAATGTTTCGCTCTAGTTTGACCGATCCTCTGCCACTTTCTGTCCAGTTGTACTTCCAAGTTTTTCGTTGGAGATCACATCTGGCCCTAAAATTCGTCGGAGATATTGGTTCACGAAATCTTCCAGCGTTTTAATAAGCTTTTCTTCATTGCAATAAACTGGAACTTGTGCTTCGATTTTAATAACTGCCATGAAGCCTGTAGAAAGGTATAAGGCTCAACAGATCTTGCGGTTATAAGAGAGTTAAACCATCTAAGAACTCTTGGTCCAATAAAGAATATGTCGATGCCATTAGGCCAAGAAGCAAGTATATCGTTTAAATTTTTAAAGGCAATAAAATATTTACCACCAGAGATCTTTTCAATGCACGTAAACGCTTTTAAGAACGCTGAAATTGAGCATGACCAAAAACTTCAGCGAAAGGTCCTCTAGCGCCTTAAAGGCTCAAGAAAAATTTCATTTCTTTATTAGTAATAACTCCACTTGAAGGCGATCCTACCATGATTGATCGTTTTGAAAAAGCTACCTTACTAGCAGAAAACTTCGGAAGAAACTTTGGGCTTCCACCTTCGAAAGAATTGCCTCTTTCTTCAAATCTTTCACTTTTTCTCTTTCTTCATTTTCGCTCGAGACTTATTTCTAGGATTCTTCAAAAAATCAATATTCATAAATCTGCTGGTCTAAAATTCCCACATTCAAAAAGTGCTCCTCTTCGCATTTTTCGCTTTCTAACTCTTCTCCTCCTTCAATGGCCCAAATTTGGTCTTGGCCTTATGATTTCCAGGTTCCTTAACATTTATTGGTTATTGTAGAATGGTTGCTAGACCTTCGCACAACACTCTATTTACGAATTTTTCATTTTCGCAGATTGTGGTGGCCAAGATATACCCACGCAAGCAATTCGCTTGAAATATGCATCGACCGGGATTGGAACTTACGACCTTCGCATTGTAGTCCAACACGCTATTCATGATCTTCAGTATGGATTTCGTCCGATCGATGGGAGATCTTTTGGTCTAAGTGACACAACATTTGAATTCATGCATACTTAAATATGACGAAGGTTCAATTCTTGCATTTGACTTTGCAAAAGCAGCGTTTGGCATGAATGTCTCTTAGTTGAGACTAAGGACATAGGTATTAATGCGTCCCTTGCGTCCCAACCTATTGATAGATGATTTTCTCTCTGATCGCACTACATGAGCAGCATTAGGCAGCCTTACTTCTCACTCCTTCACAATTGATTCTGACGTCCCTCAAGGTTCTGTTTTATTGGCAACACTTTCCAACCTCCTTCTGCCGTCTATTTTTCATTCAATCTATAAATTTGCGAATGACAGTACTTCAGACAACACCAATGAATTTGACTCTGCTGTGAAATCATTGCATTGCTTTCAATTGCAGGGAGGTATTCCATTCGCAGAGATCAAACGCTACCAAAATACAGTTCCGTCACCTGTACCTCAAACGAATACCACACATTTGTATGGAAGGTGGTGCAAGGAGCGGGAAAAGGTTAATAATTTTTGAGTATGACACTGAACTTGGTATGCCATTATTTCGTGCTGAATTTTAATAATTTTGAAGGTAATGAGCACATGACATTTTTGAAATTATGGAACTTGTAGGAATGAGTTGGTTCTGGACGATTTAACTGAATATTAACTTTGTTATCGTTATACTGCGTCCCAATTGTTATGTCAATAGTTCCCACACGTTCAAACGTGAAATGCTTTTCAAGAATATCCAAACAGAAATTTTATGGAATGGGGTAGAAGGATTGAAGCAAAGCTGATAATTTTTTCAATATTTTTTATAATTTGTAAAATTTTCAAGTTTGTAGCTTCGACTCTTTGGAAGAAAGAAATTTCCTTAAGTTTGTATGAGAGATTACAAGAAGTAGTGAGGGGATGTGGCCCGTTCACAAACCTGATATTTCCTATTTACTGATATATGTATAAACTTTTTCAGCTCGAGATGTATGCTATAGACAGTCGGACAAACGGTTACTCAGAATTATTTCTAAGCATTACAAACGTTAGGGCAAACACAATTTACTCTCATATATAATTTCCAGGTTATTCCAGGAATCTGTTTAAACACATTTTTATGCAAACACATTATAGACGTACCTACTATTTACATAAGTCAAATTAGCAACTAAATATTTCTTTCTTTGATCATAGAATTCCTATTAATTAGCACCAATTACCACTAAAAGGCTCTTCTGAAAAGCTGAATTTTTGGATTGGCAAGTTGATAATGTTTTGAAGTTAGTACGAAGCCAAATTTGTGGACAACTTTGTGCTATAAGTTGTCCAGTTTCTACGAAAATTGGTATAAAGCTTTCCCCGAAATTATGCATTCCTATTAGAAATTGGATCGTAATCACACCGAATTTCTTCGTATCAAACGTTCAATCAAAGTACATGATGTTATTCTCACAATTTATTAGAATATTATTCCCATTATAGTACACCATTACCTTCGAATTTTTTACTTCTTTAACCGATACTAATAAAACTCTTAATCGATTAAATAGAAATAGAATCTATCTTGATTTTGTTTGAAGTGAATGTTATTACAAAATAAGGTCTCATCAAGATTTCTTAGAAATAGCAATAATAATAACATCAAACGAATAAAACTTAGCATCAGTCCTTGATGAAATAAAATGCAAGCATTTTCTTTTCAAACTGAAATACAGAAAAAAATATAAATAAAAATATTTATCTGTTACTAAAAGGCAAGGATTTGGATGGCATTTCATTTACCAGAATACCAATAGAAATTCCTTTCGAAAGGAATTTACAAGAATATTCGGCAGTTTAGATTATCGCAAAAAGCTTTTTAGGAAATTTCTCTTGGCATTCGATTAAAATAATTTGAAAAAATTCTCCTATAGCCGCGACTCGTAGTATTTTAAATCTATACATATAAATATAATTGAAGTCTGCTATTTGATAAAAATAGCTTTAAGTTAGTGTTTTACTTTCTGTGTCTGTCTCTCTATCTGTCTGTATGTCTGGATTTAACTCAAAAACGGCAGAACCGATTCCAGTGAACGGTTTATTGGATATTGTAGCAAAATGAGATTTGAGAGACCTCATCCAGACATAGATTAAATAATGGGAATTCTCCAGGTTGAACAGAACATCCTGTGGCTGGTTCAAGAGCAATAGGGTGGAGGAATGTACCTGGAAGATCGCACTTCCTTGTTCGTTCTGTACCTATATGTAAATATATGTTGTATATGTAAAAAACCAAAAACTCAAGATCCGAAAAGCAGAAGAGCGTCATATGAGCCATGCCAGAGCTCCGATATGGGGCTTTACTCCTCACTCATTATTAGCCAAATACAGAAAAGAACCATACTAAAGAAATATTCGAAGCAGAAAAAAGTATATATATGTAAGTGGCAATGTTCCTAAATACGGCAGGAGAATCTTGACATTTATATGAAATAGCAAAAAAACTTTGATGCTCGATTTCACTCACGTTTAGCTGCATGAAAATGTTCCAGTTATCATGGAAGAACCGTATCTCTCCAAGTTCCTCAAGCAATATTCCTGTGTTGTTAATTCTCTGTAGAGTGAATGGGTCTGCGGTTGTTAGGGGCCAGAATAGCAGAAAAAGGTATAGTACCATTGTAGCAAGTATAAATCCTGTTAGTAAAAAAAATAATAATGAAAATAAAAAGAGTAAGGCTATTTTTTTTTTTTTTTTATACCTATAGGAAGTTAAATTTAGTGGTAAAGATTTACATATAATGTTATTCGTAGAATAATTTAAGACGGTTGTTATGCACTGTAACTTTTCTTTTTCCTATTTGGATAGTGGTATTCACTGAGGAAGGTATTCCGATGACTTGGTAGGGTCCTAACCATACCTGAGATAGTTTGCCTTTTTTCGCCATGTTTTTCAGAAGAACCTTGTCACCAGTGTGAATTGTTATTGGTCGACTTAACAGATCATAATAAGCCTTTGATCTATTTTTGCTAATTAATATATTACGTCTAGCAACCGCATACATCTGCTGTAGTGTGTACTTGAGCTTAAAATAATAGTCTTCGTGATTGTATATTGGTTCGGGGTCCCTTTTCAAATTAGATGGTATGTCTGCAGTGAATCCAAAAAGACAATCCATGGGAGTTAATTTGGTGCTGTCATGTTCACTGTTATTATAAACAAAAGCTGCGGTTCTTAAGAATGTATCCCATGTGTTAGTATTTTTGTCCACTACTGACCTTAAATATTCAGTTAATGGTCTATGGGCTCGTTCTAAAGCTCCATTTGATTGCGGGTGATAGGCAGTTGTCTGCAGCTTTTTGATTTTTAGTAGCTTACATACTCTTTTGAATAGATCACTTACAAAATTTGAGCCCTGGTCAGTCACTAATGCTTTGGGAATTCGATAGCGGTGATAATTTCGTTAAAAAATATATCAGCAACAGTTTCTGCTTCAGCATTCACCATAGGGTACCAGTCTACAAACTTTGTAAGATTGTCTTGAAATGTCAGGATATATTTGTTACCCACGTGCGTTTCTTCGAGGGGTCCTACTATATCAAGATATACTTTGTCGAATGGTTTTTCAGAAGTGTCAGTGATTACCATAGGCATGCGATGTTCTGGACTGGACTTGTTTTTTTGACAAAGCTCGCATCTTTTTACGTAGTCTTTTATGTCTCTGAGCATGTTCTTCCATTTAAATTTGCGTTTAATATTCTTATATGTTTTCAGTACTCCTTGATGGCCACCGAATATAGTGTCATGATACTCGTGTAGGATTATTTTAATTTCATTTGGATCAACTATAAATTCTGAGACGTTGTGCTCAGATTGTTTTGGTGTTACTTCTGTGCTATTTTCTGTGTTGGCTATGACATTATCGTCGTTGTTATCGTCGTCTTCTAAAGGCTTTGGTGTTAAGGACGCGTCTCTTTGAGAATCATTACATTTTTTCTCAGCTTTTTGTTTTTGAGCTCGTGTGAGTACATGTATTTTGGCGATTTCTTTTGAAATTCTTGCTTCATTATTTTGTTGATTTACATCGTCGGTATTAGATTTAGTTTTTGTGTTTAATGTATTTTCTTCTGAGCTGTCCGGTATTCGGCTTAGGCAATCCGCGTTTGTGTTATACTTGCCCGGCTTATATTCTATAGTATAGTCGAATTCGGACAATTTATGGTGGAAACGGGCTAGTCGTGTGGTTGGGTCTTTCACTTTGAATGTACCTTTGAGTAGTTTATGATCTGTATAGACCGTAAATCTTCGACCCTGGAGGTAGCATCTAAAGTTTCGAGTCGCCCATACGATTGCAAGCAACTCCTTCTCTATTGTGGAATAGTTTCTTTCAGCATTATTTAAACTCCTGCTAGCGTATGCTATAGGTTTATCTTTACCTATATCACCTTGCGATAACACAGCTCCCAAGGCAAAATTACTAGCGTCGGTTGTAAGGTTGAATGGTTGTGAAAAATCGGGGTATATTAAAAGTGGGGGAGAAACTAAATCATTTTTTATTTTTTGAAAAGCTGTTTGGCAATTGTCATCCCAATTGAATTTCGTTCCCTTTCTTATTAGGTTCGAAATTGGTCTTATTATGTGTGAAAAATTTGGGATAAATTTTCTATAATAGTTAGCTAAACCCATGAATGATTGAATTTGCTTTACAGTACGTGGTTGTGGGAAATTTTGAACACATATCGTTTTGCTGGGATCGGGGCGTGCTCCTTCGGTTGAGCACTTATGACCCAAATATACTACTTCGCGCCTTAAAAACTGGCACTTTTCTGGTTGCAGTTTAAGGTTATTTTCTCGCAATCGTTTAAAAATGTTCTCTAGTTTTTGGTTGTGATCTTCTAAATTTTTACCATAAACGACGATATCATCCAAATATACAAAGCAATCAAGACCTTGTAAGTCTGTCAGAACATAATTCATAAGCCTTTGAAAGGTCGCAGGAGCACCCTTTAATCCAAACGGCATCCTTTTAAACTCAAAGTGCCCATATGCGGTGCTGAATGCTGTTTTTGGTTGATCTTTCGGGTCCACGACTACTTGATGATAGCCACTCGCAAGATCTAAAGTTGAAAAGTACCGTGAGTGACCTAATTGATCCAAAATATCCTCAATTCGGGGAAGTGGGAATGCGTCTCCGATAGTTGATTCATTTAATTTTCTAAAATCAACTACCACGCGCCATTTTTTATTCCCATCTTTCCCAGGTTTTTTTGGAACAACTAAAAGTGGCGAATTCCACGGACTCTTGCTGTGTTGAATGATGTCGTTTTCAAGCATTTCTTTAACTTGGTCATTAATGGTTTCCCGTTGGGAAATAGGTAGACGATACATTTTTTGGTTGATTGCGGGTTGATTTTGGAGAATGGGTATCGAATGTGTTATTGCCTTAGTATGTGTCAATTTGTCACCTTTCAGGTGAAATATATCGTTATATTTATTGCATAATTTCCGTAAAGTTGATTTTTCGAATTCATTTAACGTATCGTCACACTGTAGCTCTTTGCCTAGTTGTACTATTCTTTCTTCTGTTTCTCTGTTATAATTTTTGAGCGACATATAGTTTATGATCTTAGTGTTGTGCAAGTTGTCTACGAGATTATTTTTAGCGTTTGGTTGAATTGGTTGTACATTAAAAGTATTTAATGGAAGTAATTTTAGCTTTACTTCAGAGATTTGTATTGTCTCGTTGTTTACATTTAGTATGCTTATCAACGTTTCTGATTTGGCCGTTAGTAGACAATTAGCTAAGTACACTCCATTTTCTATTTCGTCAGAAAGACATATCATGTCGTTTTGTATTTTCAGAGGAATTTTTGAGATCATTTGCGATCTTGGTGGAATTATAATGGGATTAGGTAGAAACAAATGGTAATTTTCAGTTCGATCGGCATTGTTGACTAGTATGCTGTTACTAGTCCCGAGCGATGAGAGTTCCATTTCTTTTGGTAAACTTATGTCCATTTCCTGTGGTTGCTCATTTAATTCTTTCATATTCGTTTCCAGGTGAGGCTGAAGATCATTTTGACCACTGTCATCTTCGTATACTAAAGGTGTTAACGGTACTACAAACTCTTCAGGATTTGTTTTCGTGCGAAGAAAACGAATATTGTTTCCCGGACCCTCTATATTGCAATTTTTTGACAAGAAGTCGTTTCCAAGAAGGCCTTCGCGAGGAACTGCCGTCTCATCTGGGACAACTTGAAAATTGCAAGGAATTCCGTTACCGAAAACAAATTTACCCTGACTTTCGCCAAGAGTTTTTCCTTTTCCGAAAGGTGTGCTAATGGTATACCGCTTAGAAGTGTTTAGGATCGTTTGTGGCTTGAGTGCTTTTTTCTTAATTATGCTTATCTCGGCTCCGGTATCGATAGCCAATTGTACGGTGGATTTGTGGCCAATATCTAAAGGAAGGTTTACTGCCGATAGATGTTGGTTCGAGTTGGTATGAGAAGTAGTGGACCCTTTAGTTTCTATTAGATTTAAAGTCGAGCCGGGGTGTTTTCGGTCGACTTGTAATCGTTTCCCTGGTTGTTTGCCTGGGATCTATTTTCCCATTTACGTTTTTAAAAACAATTGCTAATTGCATGACCTTTACGACCACAAAATTCACAGTCAAATCGTGCGTTTCCATGTGTTTCTATACTTGTTTCTGGTGTCCTTTGATAACGATGTAAATTTTGATTTTTATTTTGTGTCAGTGAAGAGGTTCTAGGTTGGTTATTTCTACAATCCCGGATATCATGCCCAGCCCGTTTGCATCCTGAACAAAATGGAGTGTTTTTTCGAGTTAGGCATTCGTCATAGGTATGTCCCCTGATTTTACAGAAACTACAATTTATCGAACTTTTTCTATCTGGTACCAATTTCTTAGTTTCCAAATAATGTTGTGTGGCTGCTTTATAATCTATTTCTCTATGAGTGTTTTGAGGAGATTCGAATGAATTAATTTGATTAGGATTGGATTGCGTGGATATAATTTGAGTTGGAGTTGTTACATAATTTGGATGAAAATCTGTAGCAGTTAAATTGTACATTTGTGGTGAGGGCGTAGAAAGTGATGGACAAATTGTTGTAGTTGTAGGATAGATTGGAGAAAGATAGGGTGATCCCTTTTGCAATGTTTCCATTTCTAATGCATTAATGATAAGGGTATCAAATTTGGTCTCTTTGAGAGTTAACAAATGCTGACCTAGATGTGGATTTGTTACACCGGTTTTCAGAGAAGTTACCACAAAATCCTCTAATTGTGTCTTAACAGCTACAGAAAGTGATCCGTACTTGCTATCTGCAGCATCCCTACATTTCGCCAATAGATTTCGAAGTCTTGACGTATACGACGTTATATTTTCAGTCGGATATTGCCTACATGTAACTAACTGATTAACTAATTCCTGATAGCTTGCTCGGGGTAAGTACGTTCTGTATATTAACGCTTCAAATTCAGAGAAAGTTGGTGTGAGACTTGATGACACAATTTGATATGCATCTCCTCTGAGTCGTGTTGGCAGAACTGTTAAAAACGTATTTTTTTCTTCTTCACTGAGGCATTGTAATACCCGTTTACAACACCCAATGAAAGTTTGCACCTCTTGCACTATTTTGGCGTGAATTTCACCACTAAATAAGGGAATTAACTGAGTTGTCAGTTTTATTACCTTGTCTAAATCCATTGCGATAAAATTTGTGGATGAATTACCTTTTTTATTATTTAATATTTCTTTTTCGGGGGTGATCATTAATGGACTGGTCCAGGAGATATTAAAATTTTGATCGGATATGTTGGTCAAAATATTACTTTCTATGGAATCGTTGAAAGAATGTAAATTTTTTGAAGCAAATTGCTTTATTTCCTCTCTAAAGTTTTGCGTTTTAACTTTAATTTTTTTTAAGCAATTGTTTCTTTCTTTTTTTGATTTACTAATTTGTTTTTCTAAATTATCAATAGTATCTAAATCTAAATTTTTATTATCTAATACAATTTTTCGTATGTACTCACTAAGCGGCTCTGTTTGTGGTTCTTGCAAGAATATCGTCCTCTGTCTTAGAATCTTGAAGGGTGATGCTGTTGGTGTCGATTCTCCTGTAGGGTTTTCTGGCTGGATCCTAGAGTTTTCAGAGCTAGTTGTTGTTTCTGTTTTGTTTTCCGTCGGAGTTCGCGTTGATGAACTTCCCTCCTTGTTGTTCATGTATAATATACTAGTAATGTTTTCCTCGTGTTGTTTTCCGTTATCTTTTTGTTGTTGTTGCCACTTAATCCAGTGTGATTTTTATAACTTCACTTTTTTTTTTTTTTATTAAACTTAATTCTTTTCAAATAAACTTAATCACAGTGTTACAATTGTTGTGTTTTCAGTATTTATTTATTTCACGGTAATATTTTGCGAGGTTTTGAGGTTTTATTATTTATTAAAACAAAAACGAAACACGCCTACACATGAAAAGGGTTCGTTACCCAGCTGCGCCAATTGTTGTATTTTATTATTAAAAACACCATAAGATTCAATAATAATTAAGTTTATTCAAACACACATTTAATAACACGATAGATAATAATTAAAAACACTACGACAATTCGCGTCGAAGTCCGTTGGTCAACTCCGTGCTTTTCGAACTCCATCGAGACCCCTGAAATTGCTTGCATTTCTCATTTCGCGCGACCTACATTAAAGGTTGCTCACCTCGCAGGTCACGTAAACAAAAAATACAATTATGCACAATCATACTGGCAAGTTATTGCCCGTATAATTCTGCACTTGCAATTTCAAAGTCCAAGGAACCCTTGCTTTGCGATCCATCATACGTTACAATTTCTTACGACATATGTTAGATCGCATAAGCAAAAATCGCTTGTTTCGATGGAATTATACCTTCGGCACCTCGCACTATGAAAGCATGTCAGGTCATTACACTGAAAGTGCAATGCACCTGTATGTTGCAATTTCACAGGGCGAGAAGTGTCGAAAGTCACACTCAACAAAAGATGTAAATTGTGTTCTGTGTTTGATAATAACAAAAAAAAAATCAGGAAAATTTTAAGTTGCGAAAAAAAGTACATATCTATACATATAAATATAATTGTAGTGTCTGTCAGTTATTTGTTTAGAAATGGCTATAACTTACTTTTTTGCTTTATTTTAGCAATAACTAAGCAGAAACTCGCGTTTTTAAAATTCTTCTCGGTCTGTCCGTCTGTATGTCTCTCTGTCTGTCCGGCTTTCACGCAAAAACGGCTAAGCCGATTGTAATGAAACTTTCACAGTTTATTAGGTATGCTCCGAGATGTAATCTGCTTTTGGTTTAATTTCCCTACCCTCACGCCTTCTACCCCCTCCCATACAAAGTGACTCATTTTTAATACTACGTAATAATGAAATTTTCTTGGAAAGAATAAGAGCTATTAATTTGAAATTTAAAATAAATTATTTCTATTACAAATGCAATCATTGAGAATACAAATTATTTAAATCCTCTCTCTCGCCCACCTCCCATACAAATTACACTTTTTCATTAAATACTAAACACCAATTTTCTCCGTACGTATAAATTCCATCGATCTAAAATTTTGTACCAAATCCTTAATTAGCATTACTATTAATATCAGGAAAACATTAACCGATTATCTTCACTATTTCTACCCCCTCCCGTACAATGTGACACGATTCCACGACTTTACAAAAATTCGATTTTCTTGAAAAGTGTGAAAGTCACAGATCTAAAATTTAAAATATATCAATTGCATAATGATTGTAGTTGTTTTTCGAAAAATCACTAAAAACTCCTCACTCATTCCACCACCTCCCATACAAACTTCACTATTTCATGAAATACTCTAAGCAAATTTTCTCAATACGTACATATAGCTTCGAGCTAAAACTTTGTATAGAGTCCTTAATTAGCATTATTATTAATATTGGGAAAATTTATTTATTTATTTATCAAACAAGACAATGTAATACATAACAATAATGATTACCTTAATTTAGTTAGTTTAACATCAACATTAAGTAGTTATGGTAGCATGTGTTTTTTTTTTGCGTGAGAAACTTATCACGTGACATTTACCGACATTAAGCTCTAACTTGTTCTGGCTGCACCACGCATTTAGAGCAATAATCTTGGATTGCAGGAATACAGCATCTGCGGGGGAGGATATGACATGATATATTTTTAGATCATCAGCGTATAACAAATATGGAATACCTTCTAATACTTCCGAAAGATCTGCAATGAAAATATTAAATAAGAGAGGTCCTAAGTGACTTCCTTGGTGTACACTCGACGACACGCCTATTTCCTTGGAAATAAAGCCCTGAAACTTAACAAATCGAGTCCTGTTGCTAAGATAGGATTTAAGCCAATCAAGTAAGGATCCAGTCACACCAATTTTTCTTAATTTTAAAGTCAGGATATTGTGATCAATTCGATCGAAAGCTTTACTAAAGTCTGTGTATATTGCATCAATTTGATGTCCCTTTTCCATTGCACATAGTGTATCAGATACAAGACTCATGAAGTTAGTCACTGTTGATCGCCCTTTTCTAAAGCCGTGCTGCTGTTCGTTTAGAATAGAGTCGATCATAGTGGTCAATTTATCGCAGATAATTTTTTCGAATAATTTGGGGATAGCTGATAGATTTTTAATCGATTAGCTTCACTCCTACCACCCCACCCCACTAAAAAAGGTATTGAGATTCAACGGTGAAAGTGGCAGTGGATCGGTCATACTTTGAGGAAACCAGAGCGAAACATCGCAAAACAGGCTCTGGATTATAACCTTCAAGGAAGGCGTCGGGTTGGACGACCATGTAACACATGGAAGCGAGCAGTTGAACAGGAAGTCCTGGCAACAGCTTAAGGCCGCTGCTCAGGATCGCGCCTTCACAACTTTTCAAAAATTCTATTTTCTGGAAAAGTGTGAATGTTACTGAACTAAAATTTAAAATAAATCAGCTTTGTTTCTCGAAAAATCACCAAAAAACACTCCCCTTCTTCTACCACCTCCCATACGAATCGCAAAATTTCACTAAGTCCAAAGCACTAAGTTTCTCAGTATCTATTCAATTTTTGAAGCTTAAATTTGGTACAAAACATTTTTATAGCTACTCTAGCATGATGTGAAACAAATTAGTTCAGTACTATCACCCCTTCTACCACTTCCCATACAGAATTCTTAACATCGCAAAAATTTCATCTCCAATATCGTATGGTTGGGCTTTACGCAGAGTCGTAGTCCTGTTATGGTCTTAAGCTTAATATTATTTTATTTGGGCTTTTTTTTTTTTTAACACAAGCTATAACTATTCACATGTCCTTAGTGCTCGTCAATACGAATATGGTCTTAGATCACCGGATTGATTTGATCGCGAGCCTGTCCCATACAAATGCGAGTATCGTGGTTTCATTCTTAATAATTTATGGTTCTGATTCCAACAAAATAGAAACCATATTCTTAAAAGGGCAATTAAACTAATCAGTTTATATATCCCGGATAATGTATTACTAACTATATTTTCAAAAATTGTTAGTTTTGCGATTCTTTCGCGGACAAAGTCGCGGGCGATCGCTAGCCGAAAATAAATACGGCTTTCGTAAATAACAATTCATTATGATTGTGGTTTTTTAATAAAAGAAAGAAAATTGAAGTTTCGTAAAAACTTTTCTGCGCCGTCGCTGGACATGCATTGTTCAATAAAGTTTAGAGAGTAGTATTAGTGTGTATCGAGTATCTCTAGTTAAAAATAAATACTTCGATGCTGGCCCTGCTGCATCCAGAATCATCCGCCTTCCATCTCGAACAGTTTTATTTCGCTTTTTAATCGTATTATTTTGTGTTACTTGCATATTAGTTATTTTAGTTTTATTATTATGGGTTTCGACGCACTTTTGAAAAGAAATTTATTATTTATAGATGAAATCTGAGAGTATATTATGTTTGCCTTACCTTTTGTAACGCTAAGAAATAATGCTCGCACAGAGCCGCCGAAGGTAATATTTGTTGTCGCTTAAAAGCCTCGATTCCGAGTGACCGTCTGTCTGTCTGTCTGCAACATAACGTTCGAACGATTTGAGCTATCCCCTACTCCTTCTACCCACTCTCATACATATTTCTCGAAATTTTGAAATTTTTAAAAATTGATTTTTCTTTGAAACTATTTAAGTTATTGACTTGAAATTTGATTCAAATTATTCATCACAAAATATTGATCCGATATACTCACTCCTTTTACCTCCTCCCATACAAATGCACAATTTTGAAAAATCCATTTTTTCGATTTTAATTGAAAAGACAAACTTTTGCCACAATTAATTTTATTATAATTGCAATCAATATCGCAAAAATTATCAACTTCACGCCGCTACTTCTACACCCTCCCATAAAAAGTTTATGACATTTTGAAATTTAAATTAAATTATTTTTCTTCGAAACTCTCTCGACCTGAAGTTGAAGTTAATATAATAATAGAAATATCATTGACAACGAAAAATTTTGTTTTTGATCCTTATACTCCTTCCACTCTCTATCATACAAATGCATAATTTTGATAAATTCATTGTATCGATTTCCATTAAAACTAGAATAAGTAAAATTTTTCCAGAACTTTCCAGTTGATAATTTCAATAAATGCTAAAAAAAATATCAGCTCCGCTTTACTCCTTCTACCCCCTCCCATGCTAATATCTATATTATAAATTCAAGAAAAGCATTTCTCCTTTGAAGATATGAGAGCTATCAACTTGGAAATTGCATTGTTCTTTTTCCAAAAAAAAAACAATCCTGTTTATTTTCCATTTGAAGTCTCAGAGTAATAAAAGTTTGCCACAAAGTTTGTAACGCTAAGAAATAAAGCTCGGAGAGAAAAATAAATAATACAGAGGTTCATATAATCAATCAAAAATCTCAAAACCGGATATCTGTCCGTTCACTCTCTAGCTTGAGAACGCGTTGAACTAGAAAGTTAGAATTTTGTACACGTCGTTTTTTGATATAAAAGTAAGGTCAAGTTCGTGAACGGGCCAATATACCTTGGTCACCTCAATCTAAGAAAAATGAAAAAATTCGTAGAAAGAGGGTTGTGCGAAGGGCTAACAACCCTTCCACAATATGTAATGAAAAATGTTAAGGAACCTGAATATCAGGAGGCCAAGGTCCGATTTGGGCTGTAGCGCAATTGTAGAAGTAAAAGAAGCAATTCCTTCTTCTTGTTACTGGATGGCGATATTAAGGTTGACTTGAGATCATATAAGTGTGGAAGAGCGTTAAGGACATGTGAATAGTTGTAGCTTGTGTTAATTAAAAAAAAAGACCAAATAAAATAGCGTTAAGCTTAAAACCATAACAGGACTACGATTGTGCGTAAAACCCAATCATACGATACCATAGATAAAATCGAAATTTTTGTGATCTTGAGAAATTTTGTATGGGAAGTGGCTGCACTGAACTAATTTGTTTCACATCATGCTGGAGTAGTTATAAAAATATTTTGTACCAAATTTAAGCTTCAAAAATAACAGAATTATGATTGGGCGCAACGCCCAATCATATGATACTCTAGATGAAATAGGAAATAGTTTATTGTACCGAAAAATATGTCATCTTAAATTCTTTAGAATAGTGAATTGTGACTTTTGTACGGGAGGTGGTAAAAGCAGAGGGGGAAGGTTTGTAATTTTTGTATATAATACCGAACGTACATAGTATACAAAGTGTTTCATGCTGAATTTAAAGTTTGTAGCTTTCATAATTTTCGAGGAAATTGAACAATTTTTGCCTGAATTTATGCATTTTTATGGGAGATGGCAGAGAAAGTGGGGAGCTTTGGATGATTTGGAATCTCCTTTTCAACATCCTAATCATATTGCTTTGTTACTCATATGCTCGAAGAAGAAATACTTTTCTTGAGTTTTCAATACAAAAATTTGTATGTGAGGTGGTAGAAGGAGTGAAGCGAAGTTAATATTTTGTTTAGCATTTATTGTAATTATTAAGGGACAAATTGTGGCAAAATTTTAAGCTTGTACTTTTTCTAGTTTCAATAAAAATCGATTAAATGCATTTTATCAAAATTGTGCATTTGTATGGGATGGGGTAGAAGGAGTATTTTAATCAAAACCAAATTTTTTGGCATCAATGATACTTGTAATAGTATACTTTCCTCAAAATTTAAAGTTGATAGCCTTGACGATTTTGGCGAAAAATAATTTTGTTCAAATTCCGAAATTTCGTTAAATTTGTATGGGAGGGGGTAGAAAGGATGAGGTGAAGTTGACAATTTTTACAAAATTGGCTGCAATTGTAATAATATTAATTTTGACAAAAATTGGTTCTTTTACCTTTGCTAGTTGCGATGCAAACCGAATAAATGCATTTTTGAAAATTGTACATTTGTATGGGAGGGGGTAGAAGGATTAGGGAGATCAGAGCAATATTTTTTTACAGTAATGGTATTCTCTTTATAATACTATTACTTAATTTTCAAGTCATTAGCTGGAACGCTTTCGAAGAAAAATCAATTTCTTTGAATTTCCAAATTTCATGAAATTTGTATGGGAGGGGGTAGAAAGAGTGGGGGGATGTGGCGCGTTCACGAACATAAGGTTACATTTTTGCTAAAAATGATATATGAAAAATTTCAGCATGATAAGTCAAAGCTTTCGAGAGTTATGTTGTAGACAGACGGACAGACGGACAGACGGTCACTCGGAATCGAGATTTTTGAGCAACAACAAATATTTCTGTACCTTTGGCGACTCTATACGAGCATTATTTCTTAGCGTTACAAACGGTAAGGCAAACACAATATACTCTCAGATTTCATCTAGAGTATAAAAATTGAGTAGGTACTGAGAAACTTAGCGCATTGAATTTAATGAAATTGTGCAATTTGTATGGGAGGTGGTAGAAGGAAAGGGGGGTTTTTGGTGATATTTCGAGAAACAACTATAATCATCATGCAATTGATATATTTTAAATTTCAGGTCTGTATCATTCACGCTTTTTAAGAAAATCGAATTTTTGTAAAGACGTGGAATTGTGTCACATTGTATGGGAAGGGGTAGAGAAGGAGTGAAGCTACTCGGTTAACTTTTTCCCGATATTAATAATGCTAATTTAGGATAGAGTACGGAATTTGAGCTCAATGAAAGTTATATGTACTGAGAAAATTAGTTTAGAATATTTCATGAAAAAGTGCAGTTTTTATGGGAGGTGGTGGAAGGAGTGGAGGGTTTTTAGTTATTTTTTGAGAAGCAAATACAATTATCATTCAATTGATATATTTTAAATTTCAGAACAGTAACATTCACGCTTTTCAAGAAATTCGAATTTTCGCAATGTCGTGGATTTGTGTCAGATTGTATGGGAGGGGGTATTAGGAGTAAAACTACTTGGTTAGTTTTTTCTTGATATTAATAACAATTCTAATTAAGGATTTAATACAAAATCTTAGCTCGATGAAAGTTATACGTACTGAGAAAACTGGAGTATAGTATTTAATGAAAAAGTTTGGTTTGTGTGGAAGGTGGGGAAGGAGTAGGGGGATTCAAACTATTTGTATAGTTAAAGATTGCATTTATAACAGAAATAATATATTTTAAATTTCAAAATAATAACTTTTATAGTTTCCTTGAAAATTTGATTATTATAAGTTTTGAAAATGTGTCACTTTGTATGGAAGGGGGTAGAAGGCGTGGAGGGAGTAAAATAAAACCTAAAGCAGATTACTCCCCAAGGTAAACTTAATAAACTGTGAAAGTTTCATTTCAATCGGTGCAGCCCTTTTTGCGTGAAAGCCGGAAAGACAGACAGACAGACAGAGACATTTTTAAAAACTTTTGATTCCGCTTAGTTATTGCTAAAATGAAGCAAAAAACTTATTTATAGCCATTTATAAACAAATAACAGACATACACTACAATTATATGTTTATAGATTACATTAAATTACGCATTTATTATTTAACTATTTATCTTGTTATGATAAATAAATAAATAAATAATTGGCGAATACCAAGGTAGATTCAGAACCGGATGATCTACTACAGAACAGATATTCTCGGTGAAACAGGTACTCAAAAATTCCGGGAATATAACACAGACGTGCACCAAATCTTCGTAGATTTTAAACAAGCACACGACAGGAGCGTAGTGTAACAAATCAGTCTTGACTTTGGAATTCCCCCAAAACTAGTCCGACTAACAAGACTCACAATGACAAACACTGAATCCCAAGTGAGAATACAAACCGATGGTAGCATAGTCATTAGTCTTTTAATTGAAGGCTTGTATGAATGGTTGGACGAAATATTAATTGTTTCAAATAAAATTATTTAAAATTTTATTTTTTAGTCAAAAAGCTAAAATTTTATCCAGCTTTCGAACGGAATGTGGTTTAAAGCAGGGAGATGGTCTAGCCCCTATGCTTTTCAACTTGGCACTAGAGTATGTCATCCGAAAAATCCCAGTCGACATCAAAGGGACACTACTATTCAAGTCCACTTAACTAGTAGCATACGCTGACATTGACATCCTAGCAAGATCCTTTCCTAGTGCTAAGGAGGTATTTGTCAATCTTGACTCCTCCGCAAAAGAACTCGGGCTGCGCATTAACGAAAGCAAAACAAAAGTAATGACGAAAACAAGGAGAACCCCTATCAGACAAAACATAACAATTGCGGAATATAATTTGGAGAGTGTGGACAACTTCATATATCTTGGGGCTAATCTATCAAAGGACGGCAATGAAACAGATGAAATCAAGCAGCGGATAATACTAGCAAACTAGACGTATTATTCGGTAGTTCCAATAATGAATTCCAAGAAAGTGCACGGGAACAATAAACTGCGGATATTTAAAACTATTATACGACCTGTGCTCTGTTATGGCAGCGAGACGTGGACATTAACGCGAACTTCCGAAAAAGCAATTAACGCATTAGAAAGAAAAGTCCTCCGAATGGCGAATAAGGTACAACCATGAGTTGTATCAACTCTACGACGAGCCAGAAGCTTCAACGTTCATCGTTCTGTTGTCCTTGGTTGCTTCGGTTTACACGCCTTGGTAATTTCGCTCGCTTTGTATCCATTTGCTGCCCGATTCAACTGTTCCTTTTCCTTTCGTAGACTGCCCGGATTTCCTTCAGTTATACGTCGAGCTCTGTGTATTAAGGTCTTGAGTACGACTGTTTTCTGGCTTGGGTGGTAATGTGAATGAGCGTGAAGATATCTGTTGGTGTGAGTTGGTTTCCTATATACCCCGAAGCTTAGCGACGTATCATTCCTTTCTACGAGTACATCCAAAAATGACAGTTTCCCGTTGCTTTCCGTTTCTATGGTGAACTTAATTTTTTCGTGGTGTGAGTTCAAGTGTGCTAAAAATTTGTCCAGCTCTTCTTTCCCATGTTGCCAAATGATGAAGGTGTCATCCACAATTTCGGTGTTAATGGAGCTGAGTCCAGTGCATTCTTTTCGAATTCCTCCATGAAAATTTCCGCTACCACCGGTGAAATTGGAGATCCCATGATACTTAAGGTGTCTTTAATCGGGATGTTGGTTAAAAGTGATTCCACGTCTAGGCCGACTAAAATATCCGTTGGTTCCAATTTGACTTTCTGAAGAATCTCTACTAGATGAGCGGAATTTTTAACAGAGCGTGATGTGTTACCTACTAGTGGGCGTAACTATGTCGCGAGAACCTTAGCCAGTTTTTGGGTAAGTGATTGTACCGAACTGACGATGGGTCGAAATGAATTTTCGGAAGTCCGTACATTTTTGGTGTATGAGGGTCTGAAGGGATTAACTTGGCATAATTTTTCCGCTAATATGGGATTTTTCTTGATGGATAGGGTTAATTTCCGGTGGAGGGCAGCTGGATCTCTCTTCATTTCTGTATATGATCCTGTTTGTAGAATGTCTCGTATCTTCTCCTCGTATTGTTCGTTGTCCATGACTACCGTTGCGTTTCCTTTGTCCGCTCGCATAATCGCTATTTACTTCGTTTGTTTAAGCTCTTTTAAAGCTTTCCGTTCTTTCCGGGGGATATTCGTCGCAGGTGGCACTGCTCGCTTGATGATGTGAAAGACCTCGTGTCTGATTTTAATCGCTTGCGGAAGACCTCTGATTGCCAGCTCTATATGCTGAATGATTTCTGCGGTTGGAATACTTGTTGGAGTAAGCGCGAAGTTGAATCCTTTGCTTAACACATCCTTTTGTTCCCTGGTTAACTGCATTGATGAAAGGTTGACTACTACGTTGTTGCTTCTCGTTGGTATCGGTTGCGCTGCTTCTAATGTTGATTCTAAGCTCCTGAATTCCCGTTCCTGTATCGTTTTCTTCTTGATGAACTCTGCTTCTCTGCGTTTTGAAATGAAAGAATCAAAATAATTAAAGTTATCCCTTGGTAGAAGGTTACCGAGGAGGAGGTGAAGGGATAGGGCTTCTTTGTTGAGGTAGTCCAGCTTAGTTCTCTTGAGTTTGATGTCATTCCACAAGAGCTGCTGACTCGCTTTCTTTAAAATACTTGCTACAATGGTTGTCCCATGTGTTCACGATTTTGAAGCCTTTAGGAACAAAGTTCTTATCTCTGCATCATTTTTCGAAGGCTATTTGGTTGAGATTGGTGTCGATTTTGTTTTTTGTAGTTTCCAATCGCCGAGCTAATTGGAGAGTTTGCTCTCCGTAGAGCTCTCTAATGGTTTGATGAATGCTTTTACAGTGTATTTCGAATTGAAAGAAAAGATTTCCGGATTCTACACTATTACGCTTTATTACTCCTCCCTTTCTGAACGGGCCAAATCGTTCCACCCCTTCTACTCTCTCCCATAGAAAATGACACAATTTCGGAATTTAACAACAATAAACTTAAACTTTTATCGAAAAGTATAAAAGCTATAGATATGGAAATTAAAATTATTTTTTGCATGATGACGAAAATTCACGGTAAATCACTCTTTAAATCGTCGCCCCCCTTCCACCACCTCCCATACAAACTGCACTTTTTAACTAAATGATCTAAACCAATTCCAGACGTCTAAAATTTATCGAGCTGTAATTATACACTAAATATTTATATAGGATTGTTAGTAAGACAATTGGCTGCACTCCTTCTACCTCCTCCCAGACAATATGACACAATTTCACAACTTTTCAAACAGCCGATTTTCTTGAAAAGTATGAATACTCCTGCTCTGTAATTTAAGACTTGACAATTGAATAATATTTATAGGTTTTTCTAAAAAAAGTCATTCAGTTAAGTCACTACTTCTATCACCTGCAATAGAAACTGCACAATTTCACTAAATCCAATACTCTAATTTTCTCAGTGCCTATTAAATTTTTAAAACTTAAATTTTGTATAAAACATTTTGATTGCTACTCTAGCATGATGGGAAAAAAATTAGTTCAATGCCCTCACCCCTTCTACCACTCCCCATACAAAATTTCTTAAATTCAAAAAAAAATTTCTTTCATCTAGAGTTTTGCATGATTGAACTTCATGCCTAATCGTAGTCCGGTTGTGTTTTTTTTTCACACATTATTCTCCTCCACCTTCTTCTTGAAAATGATATCCAAACGTTTGTTTTTGTTGACAGATAGCAGCACTGACTTCACATGAAGGCGAATTAAAAAAATTGATTTTAACTACATTTCTTTAAGTTAAAAAATAAGAAACAAATTTTTTGCTAATAACTCAGTTAGTTTTTGATATTTTTGAAATGCAGAAGTCTTGGTTTTATTAAAATAATAAGTGTTCAAAATTTAATTAAAATCTGTTAAGAGGCTCCCCAGGAGAAATAGGTATGCGTTTTTGAGTGAAAATCCTGAAGTAAATAACTCCCCTAACAAGTCACAAGAACCGCCCTTTTAAAAAATGGACGTTGATATAAACAAACATTGATTTTACTTATGAGCAGCAGTTAATGATTTTTCTAATTTAATAATTTCTACTTCTGATTCCAACGAAACGCCAAACATTGTATGTAAAGATACATTCAAGTAAGCGGATTAACGGTTCGATATACATATTAATAAATTCATTGCCAAAAATAACATATTATAACGATTCTTACGAGCGATCGCTGGTATTAGACCTACAACTACAAATTTTCTCAAAAATAAATAAAATTTAATTAAAATGAAAATAATTTTTATTTCAAATATTGAAAAATAGCAGCAAGTAGTTTCGTACAGGCTCTAAAAAATTAAATCAAATGCATGTAAAAATCGTATCTATGTAAAGCCTGATTTTTCTCAAATTATCGATAAAGTTTAATTAAAAAAAAAAATGTTTTATATTACATAAGACGTTAGAAATGTTACACACACTGAAACTTGTTCAGCTGTACAGTACAAAATTAAAAGAAATATTTGCATGTTTTTAAGTTTGTTGTGTGTTTTTCGCAAATAAACACAAATAAAATGTATAAATGTTTTAATAATGTTATGTAAAGTCTAAAATAAAATAAAAAAGAGAATATTTTAATTGCCAAAATGAACGCGACAAAAATATTAAACAAGTGTTTTAATACATATACGTAAATTTTTTTCATATGTTTCGCCTAATACACGCATATGAACACATTCAAACATGTTTTATGTTCATTTTCGCCAAGTTTCGCTCTATTATTATTTTTGGCAGCTGGCTGAGCCTACATCGTAAATTAGATTTATCGCAAAATGCTGGACAGTAAATTGCTTTTATGGAGATCGGGACTTAATAACGCTTATGTTTACTCTATTTATATCCAGACCACATCATCCGGGGGCTATAACGATACTACGTGTGTGACACAATTTACGTGTATGTCCAGTTCATGCATATTTAGTAGATCCGTTAGAAGGACTACATAATTGTCTTTTGCACAATATTTTTGCATGACGTTCTTGCCCGTAGGGACCGATACGAATCTTTGGCTCCCGTTTAAATTCTATCTGTAACGCAACTGGATAGTGTTGTATTATACGCTACAAGGTGTAATTTGATTTTCAGATAACTGACCAAAAAAATGTAAGTATTTTCGAAGCAGAATAAGCCGACCTTCGAGGGACATTCAATAATTGATGTGCCTTTCTGGATGATAAAATAAATCGAAATGAATAATTTATGGGTAAGTACAAAGAAAATACGTTCTTGTTCTGATATCAAAAAACAGATTAGTTTCAAAGTTCTTTAATGTACGATAGATACGCGATATCATCGGCTTCAAAACCAGGGAAATACTTTATTTTATTAAAATTATTTCTTCAGCCCTTTTCTTCATTGAAACCATTTCATTTTAAATTAAGAATGTAAAAAGAATTTCTTTGATGTTCCAAAGTAAATTACAATTGAACTTTTACAGGAAAAGGATTTCGATAGAGAAAAATACTGTTGTGAAATTTCTGGTAGACTTCTACTCTCTACAATGGCACTACAGCCCAAATCGGGCCTTGGCCACCTGACCTTCAGGTTCCTTAATATTTTTTTTCATTATTTATTGTGAATGGGTTGTTAGCCATTCGCACAACCCTCTATCTACGAAATATTCATTTTCGTTGATTGAGGTAACCAAGGTATATCCAAGCAGGTAGTGTGCAGGAATTATATTACGTCGACCGGGATTTGAACTCACGACCTTCGCATTGTAAAACCAACGCGCTACCCACTAGGCTACACCCTAGCAAGTAGACTTCATGCTTTCTTATTAAATTACTTTGATGTTGAATTTGGATTAAAATGTTTTGCAATCTATCAATAAATGAGATCAAATATAATAAAAACTACTTCACTGTACTGGTTACGATAAATTAGTCCCTTACTTGGATATGAATATGATGCTCCAGCTCTTGATCGCTCTTTTATATCAAAGTGTTGTCTTTCTCGAATAATCCTGAAATTCTAGATTTCAGATCAATCTCGCCTATTCGCTAGTTCTACTAAAAGCTGCTGGTCTGTAGAGTGGATGTGTGCCTAGTTGTCATCTGATAAAGAGATAAAGGAAACTGTAGAAATTTAGTTCTTAAGTTTATTATAAAGGAAAAGAAGTTGCATTAACTAAAGAGTTGTGCTCGAATTAATATTTCGAATCAATTTTTTCATTTTCTACGCCATTTTTATTGCTGTACATCGACTTTGCTTTGATGAAACCTCTTAAGTGAGTTCAGTACAATTTTTCAGAAAGTACAAGAATCTGTTTAGAATCAATTTAACTAAATTGTTCCTGACAATTTTTTTTTTCTTGGTGGCTTCATGGTTTAACTTTTTGCGAAGAAGGTTTCATAAAAAAAAACAGGCTGATAACATAGAATCTCTTTATAACATATTTTGTTCTGAAAGAAAATCACATTGGAGGTTTCATCAAAACAACGTCGATATGATGTCTTTGCGAGATTAATGAAAATCTGTCTTTTTCTGTAGAAAAATGGCCAACTAAATGACCCCAATGCATTGTGGTTCAATAGAACCACCCTCCTATAACCTAAATCTAAACTTTGGCTCAATGAAGTGAATAGTTCGAAAGTATAGTTAGTTCGTGAACTACACATATCTAATAGAATCATTTATCATAGCTTTTTAAGAATACTCGCTGTATTATATTTGTAGAATACTCGCTGTATGGAGCGCAATATACTAATTCTAGATATAAAGACTAGGAGACCTCGTTGATACCTTATAGTTATTAAGATACACAATAACTCAGGGAGTAGCAAAACGTATTGAAAACTGCTTCAAGTACACTATGTATTTTGGCATCCACACGGACAAAAGATAATAAATAATTCATTTCAAATACCAAAAGAACCCGTCCCTTACCCTTAGATCACTTCGAGTCTCTACCCTCTATTAGTTAAGAACGGAAGCATATTCCGCTGGTAGTTTACGGTTTCACAATGCATGTCAGATGGTACTCAACTCATGCTGCAGTTAATAAAGTCAGCCTAAGCGAATATCTACGGATCGCGGAAGTTGTTTCACATCATCCGATTTCGATTTGGGGAAGCTTAACACTATGCAGGTAAAAGTGATGGTATCGACCCCACAAGCAAATGGACATTTTGAGATATTAAACTGAGTCATAAAAGGGATGTTGGCTAAACTGAGTGTCCCAGTAAACTATTTGGATTGGTCTCAATAATGCGCTTCATAACACTATCAAACAGACACTAAGTACGTTACTGTTTGAAATTGACAAGCGACGAAAGATTGTCGATGAACTAACGGAGCACTGGACCGGAATTTGACTCAGATTCAATTGCAAACCTCTCAATCCATCAAGAAGTTGGAAGAATTTAGCATTGAGTATTTATTTGTCCCCATCAACACCGCGAATGTTGATAAGACTGAGGACTTTGTACTTCTTCTACAATAGCGCTACATCCCAAATCGGGCCTTGACCTCCTGACCTTCAGGCTCCTTAACAGTTTTCATTATTATTGTGGAAGAGTTGTTAGACCTTTGCACAACCCTCTATCTACGAATTTTACATTTTTGCAGGTTGAAGTGACCAAGGTTTACCCAAGTAGGCAGTGTGCTGGAATTATGCGTCGACCGGGATTTAAACTCACGATCTTCGCATTGTAGATCAACACGCTACCCACTAGGCTACACTCTGTAAATATAGGGCATATTATCATCACCATTCTACGCCATTGTAGCCAGAGAATGATCCTGAAGTGCGCAAGGGGTCGATGGGTTTCAATTAAAAATTAAACTATACTCCATATTACTAGTGGCATTCTACAAGGAAGTGTATTGGGTCCTGTTCTATACAACATTTACACGAACTCAATCGCAAAACTTGATCTCAATAGTGCAATATCACTCTACGCAGACGGTACAGCGCTAATATACATTTCAACTAGTACTCCAAAAGAGTACAAACAAGGACCTCGACAAAATCAATGTAAATTAATTGAAAAATACGAGCTGATGTTCCCGAAAAATAAAAAAACGGCATATTTTCATCTCTATTTTTGAGCAAATTATCAATCTGGGGTTCCACTTTCAATTCTAAATTGCAATGTATCCAAAGAATTCAGAACCGGGCAATAAAAAACCTATACAATATCAACATTAGGGAGCGAAAACGACTCACAAATTACACCAGTTCCTAACTGTGGAAAAACTATATCGCTCAGAGGCTTCTGCTCAAATTCATAACATTAAGCATCTCAAGACCAACAGCCATTGTCGGAGTAGCAGGTGAATACTATACCTACTACTCCGATAAATATCTACACAATACGCGCCAAGCTGACAAAATATATCCATCTGCTATCCGTACTTCGAAATACGAGTCCAATGCAGTATTAAACAAAGCAATCTCGATCTACAACGAGTTATCGGATGATCTTTGTGGCGATACGACGTCGTCGACACATTCCAGCGTCGTTTCCATATCACCAGACATTGCTTATCGTGTACAAGCAAACCGTTCTCTTTTTCATATCACCAGATATGCTGATCGCGCACAAGCGAACCGTCCCTTTCGAAAGGTATCAAGTGGCATGCTCGACGACGCGCGCGATCAACAATTACTTTGTTGCTTATCGGGCACAATTGGAAACAAGGTACGCCAGCCAGACACGCCGCAGCGTCAGCAAAAAGACGCGGATTAAAAGCAGTCGTGCTGGCCTTTCGATAGCAGTCGTTAAGTCGTGATCAGTCGTTATCGGTAATCTCATTCGTTATCAGTCGTTCAGTCGTTATCAGTCATCATTAGTCGTCAGGCTCCAGTTTTAAGTTTTCAATAAAATATTATTTATAGTAAAATCGTGTTCTTATTCACTACCTTGGTCCACGCTCCCAGGCCCAAATTGGCGATTTTGCCAGGAGTGGTTTTTTTTTCGATGGGATCGACCCCGACAAAACCAGTGACCGGTGACGTGACGAACACCCTGGTAGTGAATTCCGCGGTCGCAATCGAGAGTGCGAAACTCGAAGCGGTGCTATTAATAGTGATCAATTCAGTGTCGCTACTATACCAGCTTTACCGAGACCACGTACGCGGTGTGAAACGACGGGCCCAAACCAACCCGACCTAGTGAGGTGCAGTTATTTTAACAAAAAAACAATTCTAACACCCATTTTCCACCGACAACGGTCGCGAATCGACATGTCCAGCCCACCGGAAGCGCCCGCGAACGACACGAAAACAAACGACGTCGAAGGTGTGAAACCGAAATGCAGACCCACGCTGAGGGGCTTAACGAGGGCACCGTCAGCCGAATATCGGTGCGTATCCCTCCGTTTTGGGGCGAGTACGTCGATCTATCATCTATCTCACAGGTCGAGACTTATTTTGCTAACAGCAGAATTTCGAACGATATCAGCAAGTACACCTACCTGGTGAGTGGGCTCAAGCTCCGGGTAATGCAGCAAGTACGCGACGTCGTCGTCAACCCACCGACCGACGGAAAGTATCCAGCTTTAAAAAGGGCCATTCTTGCAGCTTTCGGTGAATCACCATAGCAGCGAATACACAAGTTGCTGTCCGGTGTCGAGCTGGACGACCAAAAGCCGTCCCAACTTCTGAATCGAATGCGGTCGCTCGCAGATAAATCGGTGACCGACGTCATGCTGAAACAGATCTGCCTGACGAGGCTTGACGCCGACCTCCGCACCATCCTCTCAGAGCCAAGGCTTCCCAAGCTGAGCAAAACCTTAAGCTGGAAAACGAAATCGCAGCATTGACCAAGCGACTCGACAGATTGGAGACGCACCTTTTTTACGGAGCATTGTTCAATAGGCGGTCAAGATCTCGGGGACACCAAGGCCCCCGAGCACCTTCCAAACCGGCAAAAAAAGGCTCGCTTTGCTGGTACCACACTCGGTTCGGGGATGCAGCCCAAACATTCAGACCACCGTGCCGACATCCAAAAAACTAGTTCCGGCAATGCTAGACAACACGTCTAGTGCTCTCGTCCTGTCTCGCCTCCAAATTCGTGACCAGTCCAGCTCTGCAGTTTTTCTCATCTGGCCTTTCGATAGCAGTCGTTCAGTCGTGATCAGTCGTTATCAGTCATCTCTTTATAGTAAAATCGTGATCTCAATGGCGGGAAGGATAGCGCCAGGTATAGACGGACTACCAACCGAACTCCTCAAAACGGATCCGGAAATAACAGCTGATATACTCCTCCCACTCTTTACTGAGGGGGTAGAATGAAAGAGGATAAGGAAGGCGTCATTGTGAAAATTCCGAAGAATGGCGACCTTCGGGATTGGGGCAATTGGCGTGGTATATGTCTAAATACTGTCGCATCAAAAATCATGGCTATGGTAATTCTCAATAGTGGAGAGCACTCTCGAAGTTTATCAGGCTAGATTCCGTAAAGAGTCGTCTTGTACCGACCACACAAATACCCTACGGATATTATTGGAGCATTCAGCCGAAACGGGTTCGCCACTAGATCTCATGTTTGCCGACTTCGACAAGGCTTTCGACAGCGTTAAGCGAGATTGCATATGGAATGCTAGCTATGGTTAAAGAATCCTACGAAGACAGTGTCGCGTCTTACATAGAGGATAGCTGTCCGAGAACTTTCCTGTGCGAACGGGTGTCAGAAAGGCTGCATATTATCACCAGCCCTATTTCTAGTGGTAATAAATGACATCTTGAAAGCTGCACTGGAAGGTGGGGAAGGTAAAGGTCTTCAATGGAGACTATTTAACATCTTAAGTCACCTTGATTATGCTGATGACATGTGTTTGCTTGCACATAACCGTTCGAACTTAGAGTTAAATTTTCGCTCGTTGCATTCTAAATGCAAAGAGGCGGGACAGAAAATAAATGTGCGTAAAACCAAGTACATGCACATGGGTTCGAACGCAAGCCCACCGATTATTCTTAACTGATAAGATGTTGAAGAGGGGCAAGATTTTTGTTATCTCGGAAAAATTGTTAGCAAAACGATATTGAGGCTGGTCTAAATAAAGCTCATCAGGCCTTCGGTATCCTTTCCCCTTTCTGGAGGTCCCTTTGCACAAAACTGCGAGTTTTTGACGCATGCGTCAAATCCGTGTTGCTATATGGTTGTACTACGTGTAAAGTGGCCGTTTGACTTACCAAGAAACTTCAGACTTTCGTGAACCAATGCCTCCGACGCATTTTAGAAATGTTCTGGCCAGAAGTGATCTCCAACGACGAACGTTGGAGTATAACTGGTCTAAATTAGGTATTGAGATCCAAAGGCAGAAGTAGCAGTGGATCGGTCATACTTTGAGGAAACCAGAGCGAAACATCGCCAAACAGGCTCTGGATTATAATCCTCAAGAAAGACGTCGGGTTGGTCGACCATGTAACACATGGAAGCCAACAGTTGAGCAGGAGGCCAGAGGAATAAACAAGTACTGGTAACAACTTAAGGCCGATGCCAAGGATCGCGCCTTGTGGAAGTGAGTTGTTTCTGTCCTATGCCTCTATAGGGGGTCTTAACAGGAATTTGATTGTTTGATTGATTGATCTTAAATCTCTTATTCTACAACATTATTGAATTTTATGTTCCCTTATTCCGCACATCACTATTATTGAATTTTATTTATTTTACTTTCGAACTTACTTATCCTTTTTCTCCATTTTTGCATCATTGAATTAAAATTATTGTTTTTTTATTTTACAAACTATTTGTTAATAGTGTAAGAAAAATTTATATAATTACTATCCTCACGAGTTTAGCTCATGGTTAATTTCGAATAAATTCATTTTACTTTATTTTAGAAATGATACAAATGCATTCCTAAGACGAAATTGCGAAAACGCTAACATAATAGCTAATACCTCCACCTCGTTAATGAAGTAAATTGCCTTTTGTAGCTCACAGGACGATTTTACTCCTTTTCGTTAAGTTCCAGTAGTATGCCAGCTAGTCTAGCTTAACAGACGCCTGTGTGAATGGCGCGTTTATGTCCATGGTCGAATAATGCCAACAGTGAACACGTTGACAAAATTTTCTTTAACATCTCGAATGACTGCTCGTGATCTCTGATTAAAATGAACTCCACGTCCTATCGCAAGAGATTCGTTAAAGTGCTAGTGATGAGTCCATGCTCTGGGACCAATTTTCTAACATGACTCCCCAGGCCCAGGAATATTGGGAAGTTTGCGAAAATCGCCGTCTGCCGATGTTTATACTCTAGATGAAATCTGAGAGTATTATAAGTTTGCTATTAAGTTACAAAGAAATAAGACTCGGAGAGAAAAAATTGTTGTTCATGCTCCATCTGGTAGCGTCTATTAATGCTGCTGTTTAGAAGTTTCTAACAAAAAATCGCACAGCTATTTGAAAGTCTGTTGTGTAATACTCAAAGTAAATTCGCAGAAGAATTAATGAGGGATAATCCTCCAATAATAAATAATTTTGGGAATATCCGATGATTCAGTCGATAAGAAACCTTCCAAAACAGGAGTTTTTATTATGTGTAACTTTGTAAAGTGGTAATATGTGGGTACGGATATACGTCATATGTATACATGTAACCACGTCAATTCTAATGTAATGTGTAGGATGTACATTTGAGTTTAAGGGTTAGCTTTAGGAAAAAAACATTAAAGCTATAATACTAGGGTTACCAGGTTTCCTTCAAGCTTTAAACGTAAGACTTATATAGATATTTACAAGAATTATTTCTCCATATTTTCTCGAATCTATTTTGTTCATTATTCCGCGCCAAAGAAATGCTATTTCGGTACTTATCTAATGAAACAGAACAACAGGAACTAAATTTTTTTCGCTAACACTCTACTTAATGAGCGCACTAAGTCGATTTAAAATGCATTCCTGAGAAGCGCACGCTAAAACTCCAGGATATCCCAGTTGTGTAAAGAGTCAAAACGGCTCTGGAAACTCTTTAAAATTCTCAAAAAGAAAGTAATTGATTTCCCTCTGCATAATAACTCCAGGAACTCACCCACATACTTCTTCCTCAATGGCACTATAGCCCAAATTGGGCCTTGGCCTCCTAACCTTTAGGTTCCTTAACACCAACTTTCAAATGTATCGAACAATCCTGATTCTCAATAAAGGATGCACTAATAACTAAACTCAATTTCAAGTCTACAATATTCAATTTCCTTAACTTGCTAAGAAGAAAGTATAAATTTAAATCAATTTTATAAGTTGGTTGCTCAAGACTTATTATTTGGAGTGCTACATGGTCGACATCTTCACTGAGGATTATTATCCAAAGTTTGTTTTGCGATGTATTGCTCAGATTTCCTCAAATTGTGACCGATCCACTTCCATGTCCGTCCTTATATTTCAGTGACTATTATTTTAGTCTGGCCAGTTGTACTCCAAAGTTCGTCGTTGGAGACCACATCTGGCCAGAATATCCCTAAAATGCGTCGGAGGAAAATGTTCAAGAAAACTTGCAGTTTCTTTGAAAGCCTAACGTTCACTTCCCATATAATACAAATATCTATCGCAACATCACGGATTTGAAGCATGCGTCAAATACTCAGTTCGTGCGAAGGGACATCTCTCTTAACCTCCAGAAAGGAGAAAGGATATCGAAGGTATGACGATCTTGGTTTATACGAGCCACGATATTATTTTCGGCTCAGCCCTTCATGCCGACAATACTTCCGAGCTATCAAAAATTTTACACCTCTTCCGAATCTTGTCTGTTAAAAACAATCAGTGCACTTTTGTTCGAATCCTAGTGCACGCACTTAGTAAATATAATACGCATATTAAAACTAATTCGTCGATAAGACAATTCTCCCATAATCTATGCATATAAATGTAATTGTAGTTTCGGTTTGTTATTTGTTTATATAAATTAGTTTTTCACTTTATTTTAGCAATAACTAAGCAGAAACATACGTTTCTTCTCTGTCTCTCTGTCTGTTTGGCTGGCTTTCACACAAAACCGGCTAAACCGTAATGAAAACTTTCTCAGTTCATTAGGTATGCGCAGAGATGTAATCTGCTTTTGGACTTCTTTCAATAGCCATACGCCTTCTCCCCCCCCCTTATACGAAACGGTTCATTTTCAAAAATGTGTAATAATCAAATTTTCTTGAAAATCACAGGAGCGAATAATTTGAAATTTAGAGAATATTATTTTTATCATAAATGTAATCTATTGTATACAAATTATTTGAATCCCCCACTCCTTCCACCACCTCTCATACAAACTGAACGTTTTTATGAAAAACTATAAACCAATTTGCTAAATTTATCGCGCTCATATTTTACATTAAATCCTTAATTGGTACTACAATTAATATCGGTGAAATGTAAACCGATTAGCTTCTCCCCATCTACCACCTCTCATATAGTGTGACACAATATCCCATCTTTTGCAAAATTCGATTCTTACGCGGAAAAAGTCGCGGGGAATCGCTAGTAACAAATAAAAATGTTAAGGAACTAGAAGCTCGGGAGCACTAGGCTCGAAGCGGCCTGTAGTGCCATTCAATGGAAATAAATGTTGAATAGTCTTCATGCCCCTATCTACCAGCACCTTAACCTGCATATTGACTTGCCTTGTAACCCCAACTTGTCGCAAGAATAATAAACTGCCAACAGCAAGACGAGGGGTCTTGCTGTTGGCAGATAGTTTTTCATCCTCTTTTACTTCATCATTGAGGAATGAACCTCCATTCTGTAAACAAGAGCATAGCGATTTTTATCTCATAATTTTTCTAGAAAGTAAAGAGCAAGTCGCGAAGAGATTAAAGGTTGTAAATGTTCAAACAAAATAAATTGCTCCATTACTAATTACCACATAAATACTATAAAATAGATACTGATCGCCAGGAATTGTTAGGAACACAGGTGCGAATCTATCTCATCCCGGAACAGTGAATCGATAAATCCTTATATTGGTGAAATTTCAAAACCAAAATATCGTAAATCTTTCGTAATTCGTTGCGCTCAAGTTGAAAAAAAAACGTACTCGATATGGTACGTTTTTTTTTTCAATTCAGTTCCGAAATTTATGAGAATTTTCCGGGTGCACCCACATGCTAAGTGAAAAAAAATTTCAGAGAATTTCTCAAAGAAAATATTTCCCACAAAGTTGACTTTTCGCGTAACAAACCCTTCGCGTTGGTAGACTTTTCACCTGCATTATTCAAATATTTTCCTTCGGTGGAACCGTGCGAGTTTGAGTTCGAATGAAATTATTTCCATAGAGTTCTTGGAACAATTGAAATTGTGGAACTTTTAATATTTACCTGAATATACGATACATTACATATATTAGCGCCATCACCCACAAAATATTGTTTCGTAAAAATTTCCATTTCACCCGCTAACGAAAGCATTGCGTGAACGAGTAACAGTTTACGTGCTCGAAATGCCCAATGGGCACTTGGATTCCACGGTGGAGCAATAGGACTATCGGACGCTTCAGCGATAGTGGATGAGGTCGGAATGGACGCGGCGGTCGGAGGAGTATGGAGCTGGTGAAAAGTGGACATGGCTAATCGCGGAATCCAGAATCATTTCGTATGCAGGGCAGATATCGAAAACTTTTAACGACCACTAACCGGACCGCTCTGTAGGCAGAGCATGGTGGTTGAACTGGGCATTGTGGAAGCCAGCGCGCTTAGAGTTACGTAACCGCCGTCGAAAGAAATGGAACAGTTTTGCGACACTTGCGGCCTATGAATGGCTCGCTTGGGGCTCGTTATTATGTGCGCTGAGTTGACCGTTTTCCTCGCGAAATTGAGCAATAATTTGATTTACTTGCAAAATAATTGCGACAATTATCGTTGTTTACACTTTCATTATCTCTTGATTTGGAATTTGGGATGTGCTACAGCTATATCGGAGTTTATTTGAGACTTATGAAAGGTACGTGCCGTAAATTGATACATCAACGAAATTCGTTGGATTTAATTAAAGCGTAAAAGCGAAATTTTGGCTATTTACGCTAATTTTAATAATTACCCTTACACTGCGCGTTGTAGACGTTTGTATTCATCTTCATTTAAACGGCTCATTTAGACTCAATAACCAAAAATTGTGGCTAAAAACTGTTGTAGATTTACTGATAGGTATTTCAGGAGGCTGTAAATGGAGTATTTTCCTACAATTTGATACTAATATTAATTTTGCAGTCATATTTCGTTGTGTCGGCACGGTGCTTATTTTTTCATGATAAAAACGTCCCAAAAAAAACTTATAATAATCAATTCTTCACTTAAAAAAATTAACAAAAGGCAATAAAGGCAATAGATAACAATCAAATTTCAGCTCCATTCGTTTTTAAAGAATAAAGTTATCTTTGAATGATACGTATCATCAGTGGCGTGGCGTCCATTGATGCAAGGGAAGCATTGCTTCCCTTACATTTTGCCTTTCAATGAGTCTAGATATACTAAATTCAAATTGGAACGATTATTTTAAAAAAAATTAGACAAAAGCGCACAATTTTTTCGTCCATCACCGTAAACACACTTTACGTGCATAGCACAGCTTTTTTTGTGACGCTTTTGCGGAGTCATCCACAGGCAACAATCGCTCTGAGATGCGATTTAAATAATGCATACACCCAACTACCGCCAGTACGTGGCAAAATTTTCCCGCTCGACTCGATCAAATTCGACTTCTATAGAAAGCGGAAATGCGTCGCGGTATTTGGTTCCAGAGCTTTCAGTCTCAAGCAATCGCATTGCTTCGTTCTAAGTATTGCCGGTATGGAAATTCTCTTACTGATCGAAAAATTATCAGGAAGAAAAATGTGAAAAAAAAATCTGGCAGTATTGCCTATATTTGCCGTGCTTTGAGGGGAAAACGAATCGGGTTCAGCTTTTGCAGATCGAGCGACATCTTTTTTATGTATATTAACTTTTTCTTTTTTCTTTTTTTTTTATGTGTCACCGGAACTAGAGGGGTTGCCCTTTTGTACTGAAGCACAGCTCCGGTGAGGAGGGAAGGATATTGGTTTTTGGGAATTAAGGGGATAGAGACGGAAGTGGCTATGAATATTTCCTTTAAATTGATGAATGTTGTAGTCATGCGGGAACACCGAGATGGGCAGCGAGTTCGATATTCGAACAGTCCGGTTTAAAAACGAATCACGAAATTTGACAGTGCGACCGAAGGAGGGGTTGAGAGAATACTTATGAGCGCGCGAAGCAGCTCTAGTATTACGGGGTAAGGGCATACGTGAGGGCAAGAGATAAGAGATTTTGTCCGAACAATCTCCATTGTAGTAGCGATACAAACGGGTTAGGGAGCTTACAGTTCGTCTATGCTCGAGTGAATCGAGCGAAGAAGTGATGTCAGAATCTCCTATAATTTTAATAGTCCGAGACTGGATACTATCCAGATAGGAGAGAGAAGTTTTTGCAGCTCCAGCTCATAGGTGGGAATTAAATTCAAGACGTGGTCTAATATAGGCTTTATAAATTGTTAGTAACCCAGAAGGGGTGAAGGAGTTTTTACACCGTTTTAGGTAGCCCAAACATTTAGATACTTCCTTGGCGATGTTAAATATATGATCGTTCCAAGATAAGTTATCTGTGATTTGGATACCAAACATCTTAACACTTGAAGAAGAGGTTAATGGCTGGCCTTCGAAGGTGGTTGGGTCAAGGTTAGAGTCACGTTTGTGGGACACAAGACAGCTCTGTGTTTTCAAAGCATTAAACTTAACTTGATTCTTATTGCCCCAACTAAGAATTTTAGCCAAGTCGTCATTCAATGACTGAACCATGTACCTACGTTGTTCTATTAAGCTAGTACATCGGGCTAAGGATGCACTGTTGAAGTGATAGGAGAAGTCTAAGGTGCTGTCATCGGTGAAGCTATGAATAGGATTGAAAGTTGAAGATAGCAAGTCATTAATAAATATCAGAAAAAGGGTGGGAGAAAGAACCGAGCCCTGAGGGACACCTGCGTTAATTTTGTAAGGAGAGAAAACCACACCATCCATTACCACACGCATTGAACGATTGGCTAAAAAACTTTCAATCCAGAAAATAAGAGAGTCGCCCAAACCAGTAGCTTTAAGTTTGATTAAAAGGGCAGTGTGCCATACTCTGCCAAAAGTCTTGGAAATATCAAGAGCGATAATATAAGATTCACCAAACTGGTGAATGCTCTTGTTCCAACGTTCAGTGAGGGTGGTTAAAAGGTCTCCTGTGGAACGTTTTTTGCGGAATCCATAATGTTTGTCGTCAATAATATCATTGATGTTGAGATATTCTATTACTCTATTGTTGATGATTGTTTCCATGACCTTGGACAGAATTGAGGTTATTGCTGTTGGGCGATAATTAGCGGGATTGGTGCGTTCTCCTTTTTTTGGAACTGGCTGAACATTTGCAAGCTTCCATGAAGATGGGACAGTGGAGGACGATAAAGAGAGACGGTAAAATTTGCATAGAGGTTTAGCTAGAGAAGCGCAACAATTTTTAAGGACAAGGGCAGGGATTCCATCTGGACCGGACGATTTGTTAGATTTGTTATCATGTAAATAAAATAAAATGCCAACAAGTCGGGCGAAACTTTATTATTCTTGGGACAAGTTGCGTATGTGTGGAAAATCAATATGCAGGTTAGAGTGGTTAGGGAAGACTAAGTGAAAGGGGGTTATTGGGCAGGGCAATTGTCAATTTAATACTTTGCGGAAACGTTCAAAAGTTCCAGTACATATAATCAATATTTCGTTCGTTTATTTATGCAAGTTTGAGTTTTTATAATGGGAGGGGTGAGGGGTGATAGTGATACACCCACTCTGGGTGGATGTTAATAGTTTTTTAATTGATTGCTTGAATTACGTCCAATATTCTCTGTATAGAATGTCAGTTTCATAGACGAAGTTGCGTAAAATTTTCATAAAATTCGGTGTATTTTGCATTCACGAAACCAAACATTTGTATGGGAAAGACTAGAGGAGGTAGGGGAATCGTAAAATTTGTGACGCAATTTTATTTCCTTTCTCTTGTAGTGTGCTCGTACAAAATTTCAAGTTCGTAGCTTTTAATTTGTTGGTTATTAGTTGATTCAATGAAATAGGTCGAAATGATACTTTTGTATGGGAGGGGGTAGAAGGGCAATCGCGATTGCAAAACTTTTAAAGTAATATCATTTCAATTATTTTTATAAGTTTTTGCGTAAAATTTGAAATTGATAGCTTTTAAGAGTTAGCTGATAACTGATTTCCTAAAAATGGTCGAAAAAATAATTTTGTATGGGAGGGGGTAGAAGAGGTAGTGGAATCGCAAAATTTGTGACGCAATTTTCTTTTTTTTTTCTCTTTTAAGGTGCTCGTACAAAATTTCAAGTTCGTAGCTTTTAATTTATTGGTTAGCAGTTGTTTTATTGAAATTGGTCGAAATCATACTTTTCTATGAGAGGGGATAGAACGGCAAGTGTGATCTCAAAAATTTTGACGCAGTTCTAGTTGAACTCTTTTCAAATAATTTTGTGCAAAATTTCAAATTGATACCTTTTACTAATTAGGTGATAATTAATTTCTTAAAAATGGTCGAAAAAATCATTTTGTATGGAAGGGAGTAGAAGCTTTCAAGGTATTCAACCAGTTAATATTTTATTCTTTTAAAGTTTTTTTTTAAATGCATTTCGCAAGTTTTCAAGTTTCTTCCTTCAAATTTCATTCAAAAATTTTCAGTTTATGTGGTTTTTTCATTGCACATGAAACACCTTGTGTTCTTTTCTTTAACGTTTTTTTTTTATTTTTTTTTTTGCTTATTGGTTTTAAAAAGTCTAAAATTATGTACAAAAAATAATTAAAAATTAAATAACTAAAAATATTAAAAAGGAAGGACAGAATACCTACTCTCAGGTTCCTGTACGCTTTTAACATTTCAAATTTTAATCATATGAAGTATAACAATCCAATATTTTTAAAAATTAGTTGTATCTTCTATAGCTAATATATTACACCGCGCCACTGCGTATCATATCTGATATATTGTGCTTGAATAGCTTGAATAGCATATAATTATTTCAAAACCTTATTCGGAATATGGTTAAAACGAGGAGAAAAATGTATCTATCTGATGAACAAATCGCAGAGGCAGCTATGCACTTATCAAAAAGTGGAAATGATTTTGACGAGGCGAAGGATGATGGTAAATTCGCGGATTAATTGTTCAACGCAACACTAGTGGCGATGAAATAGGTGGAGACAACAAAGGACTACTGGGAGACGACCAGGATTCGATAAATATAAATGAGGAGATAATGTGAGATCTCATAGAAGAAGCGAGAACATTGTAAACAAGGTTTAATTGGAATTTTTATACTCTAGATGACATCTGAGAGTATTAAAAGTTTGCCAAAAAGTTTGTAACGCTGAGAAATGAGGTTCGAAGAAAAAAATGAATGATACAGAAGTTCATAAGATCACTCAAAAATCTCAAAACCGGATGCTCGTCCGTCCGTCCGTCTCCGTCTGTTCGTCTGTCTCTCTGTCCGTGTCCACTCTAGCTTGAGAATGCGTTGAGTTAAGGTTAAGTTCGTGAATGTGCCAAAACGCTCCACCTCTTCTACCCCCTCTGTTACACAATTTCGCAATTTGACAATAAACGAATTTATTGGACAAGTATAAATGTTTTTGATCTAAAATTTGAAAAGTAATACTTTTATGACGATTTCAATCTACTGTTTAGAAATTATTTGTACCCTCCTCCTCCTTCCACCACCTCCCATACAAACTGCACTTTTTCATGAAATGCTCTAAACCAATTTACACAGTGTGTATAAAATTTATCGAGCTGAAAATCTGCACTAAATATTATTTAGAATAATTAGTAAGACCAAATAAAATTAGACGATTATCCTTACTCCTTCTACCCCCACCCATACAAAATAACACAAAATCACAATTCGACAATAAACGGATTTGTTCGAAAAGTTTAAATGCTATTGATCTGAAATTTGGAATATATTAAATTATTTTGATCTACTGTATAAAGGCTATTTGAGTCTTTCCCTCCTTCCACCACCTCCCACACAAGCTGCACTTTTCATGAAATACTCTAAACAAATTTACTCAGCGCGTATAAATATTGATCGAGCTGAAATTGTGCATTAAATATTTGCTTAGCATTATTAGTAAGACCAAAAAAAATTAGACGATTAGTTTTACTCCTTCTACCCCCTCCTATGCAATCGGATACAATTTCACAACTTTACAAAAATTGACTTTCCTGAAAAGTATGAATGCTACTGATATGCAATTTAAAACATGTCGGAAGCATGATGTTTATAGTTATTTCTGAAAAAAGTTATTAATAACTCGCCCCTCCTTCTACCACCTCCCATACAAACTCCACAATTCCACTAAATCCAATACAATAATTTTCTCAGTATATATTAAAATTTTGAATCCTAAATTTTGTATAAAACATTTTGATGGCAACTCTCGCGTGATGTGAAAAAATTAGTTCAATGTCGTCACCCCCTTCACCCCTTCCCCTACAAAATTTCTTAAAATCAAAAAATTTCTCTTTCATCAAGTGTATCGCACGATTGTGCTTTACGCCCAATCGTAGTCCTGTTATGTTTATTTATAAATATGTTTTTAATACATGCCTAATGTAATGAACTACTGGTGCCCTAAGAAAGACACTAGGAGCTACAATAAATTTTTAAATATCACACGCTATCTACATTTTAATCGCAATGCAAAAATGAAACCACGAGATCATCCTGATTATGATCGGCTTCATAAAGTTTGACCCGTAATAAATAAGCTCAGTTTCAATCTGTTCCACATCAGCATCTTTGTGTGGATGAAGAATTATGTGCAGCAAAAGACAGACATTACTTGAACCAATCTACGAAACCTCATAGATAGGACTACAAACTTATGCTCTGATAGATTTGCTTATAAATTTGAAACTTTTACAGGTGATGTCAAAGAACTCCAGAAGAACCTGATTTAGTATTCTGTGCTAATATGATACGGTGATGTAAAAATCTTGGAAGGTACAACCAAAATTTCGGAGTATATTTTGATAATTTTCTAATAATAAAGTATTGTGCTCGACACAGAAAAAAACATAACAGGACTACGATTGGGCGTAAAGCCCAATCATGCGATACTCTAGATGAAGGAGAAATTTTTTTATTTTAAGAAATTTTGTAGGCGAAGTGATAGAGGGAGTGACAACATTGAACTAATTTTTTCACATCACGATAAGGTTGCTATCAAAATGTTTTATACAAAATTTAGAATTCAAAAATTTAATAGGTACTGAGAAACTTAGTGTATTGAATTTAGTGAAATTGTGCAGTTTGTATGGGAGGTGGTAGAAGGTGGGTGGAGTTATTAATAACTTTCTTAGAAATAACTGTAAACATAATTTATTTGGCATAGCAGATCAGTAGCGTTCATACTTTTCAGCCAAATCGACTTTTCGTAAAGTTGTTGAATTGTGTCAAATTGTATGGAAGGGGGTAGAAGGAGTGAAGCTAATCGCCTAATTTTTTTTGGTGTTAAGAATATTTCTAAATAAATGCTTAGTGCACAATTTCAGCTGCATCAATTTTGCACGTACTCAGTAAATTTGCTTAGAGTATTTCATGAAAAAGTGCAGTTTGTATGGGAGGTGGAAAAAAAAAATGAAGGACTTAAATAATTTTTATACAGCAGATTGGAATTATTATAAAAGTAATATATTCCAAATTTCAGATCAATAGCATTTAAACTTTCCGAGAAAAGCCGTTTATTGTCGATTTGCGTGATTGTGTCATTTTGTATGGGGGGTAGAAGGAGTGAAGCTAATAGTCAAATTTTTTTTTGGTGTTACTAATAATTTTAAATAAATATTTAGTGCTAAATTTGAGGTCGATAAATTGTATAAGCACTGAGTAAATTGGCTTATAGTATTTCATGAAAAAGTGCAGTTTATATGGGAAGTGGTGGAAGGAGAAGGAGGACATGTATAATTTTTATACAATAGACTGAAATCATCATAAAAGTAATATATTCAAAATTTCAGACTAATGGCTTTTATAGTTTTCGAGCAAATACGTTTATTGTCAAATTGCGTAATAGTGTCATTGTATGGGAGGGGGTAGAAGGGGTGGAGCGATTTGGTCCGTTCACGAACTTGTCCTTACTTTTTTATCAAAAACGACGTGTACAAAATTTGAACTTTCTAGATCAACGCGTTCTCAAGCTAGAGAGGACACGTACAGACGGACGAACAGGCAGACGGACGGACATTCGGTTTTGAGATTTTTGAGTGATTATATGAACTCTGTATTATAATAATCTCAGATTTCATCTAGAGTATAAAAATTTGCTACCCTGAAATTTTGTTTTTTGTTTTTAGCCTAAAAATGAAAAAAAAAACATAACAGAATTATGATTGGGCGTAAAGCCTAATCATATTGCTTTCCTACAATTTTAAAGTTTGCTCTCACATGTTCGAATACGAAATATTTTTCTTGAATTCCTAATACAAGAATTTGTATGGGAGGTGGTAGAAGGAGTGAAGAGACGTTCACAAACATTTATTGCAATTATTAAGGGAAAAATTCCGGCAAAATGTAAGTTTGTACTTTTTCTAGTTTCAATGAAAATCGATTAAATGCTTTTACCAAAATTGAGCATTTGTATGGGAGGGGGTAACAAATCAAAACCAAGTTTTTCGACATCAATGATATTAATAATTGTATACTTTTCTCAAAATATACAGTTGATAGCTTTGACGGTTTTGAAGAAAAATAATTTAATGGAAATTCCGAAATTTTGTGAAATTTGTATTGGGGGGTGGGTTAGAAAGAATGAGGTAAAGTTGATAATTTTTTTCAAAATTAGTTGCAATTGTAATAAAATTAATTATGACAGAACCTGGTTCTTTTAGCTAGTTGCAATGAAAACCGAATAAATGCACTGTTGAAAATTGTGCATTTGTATGGGAGGGGATAGAAGGAATAAGATGATCAGATCAATATTTTTTTACGTTAATGATATTCAAATCATTATATATACTATGACCTAATTTTCAAGTGAACACATGAAATTGTTCTGGAGAAAAGTCAATTTACTTAAATTTCGAAATTTCATGAAATTTATATGGAAGGAGTTAGAAGGAGTGGAGGAATGTGGCCCTTTCACGAACTTAAAGTTACTTTTTTGCTAAAAATGACATATGACAAATTCCAGGACGATAGGCCAAAGCTTTCATAAGTTATGTTGTAGACAGATAGACAGACAGACAAACGGTCACTCGGAATCGAGGTTTTTGAGTGACAACAAATATTTCTGTACCCTTGGCGGCTCTATGCGAGCATTATTTCTTAGCGTTACAAACGGTAAGGCAAACACAATATACTCTCAGATTTCATCAAGAGTATAAAAATCCGTCCCGCCGTACGCCGTACATATTGCCTCATATCGTCGAGACCTTTAAAGGTAGAATGTTCGTTTTTGGGTGAATTGTTAATTGGATAAGTGAGCTCCATTATCTAAATTTTAGAGTGTCAGGTGGGGGGGGGTACCAATTCAACCATCTGCAGTAAGCAAACTGATTAGCAGACCGCGCTGATTTTTGGGATAATAATTAAAGACAGTCCTACCTGCTTACCAAAAAAAAAATTTGAAATATCATTTCTCAGACTAATTTTAATTAAAAATTCCCGGTACTTGCTGGTCACAATGTACATATCTGTCCCAATAAAAATGATGACTGTTTCGTCAAATTTCATATCGAATAGAGGACTTACATGTAAGGTATTACCACTGCACGATGTAGCAGATCTGATACAAAAATATACTATCATTCAAAAAATCATTAGTATACAACATTGTTTTTATTTATTATTTTTTCCGTAATTAGATGCAAAATTTACATAAGAAATATATTTTTAAAATTGCGTAGGGTTATGTTCGTTACTATATCGAAAAATAGATCGATAGTGCTGGAGAGCTCTGTACAGTACAGAGAAAAAGAGCTCAAAAAACATATAAGGTAGAGAATAGTAGAAACAACTGAACCTTGTGGAACACCAGAATTGATTGTATGAGGTACAATTTCGCAATTGGTTAGAGAACTTTCAATTCAAGGGCTTAGGGAGGCTGTCAGCCCAGTAGCTTTGAGTTTGGCTTAGAAATCGATATGCCAAATTGAACCAAAATCCTTGGGGATATAGTGTTTCCTCAATTTTTTAAACAATGCCAACTGCTGTGGTTAGGCTCAGACAGAAATGATAAAAGTAGTTTAGCAAGGATGTATCAGCGGTTTTTAAGAACATAGCCAGTGATCCCACCGTGACTGGTGCTCGTAAAGTAACGAAATTTACATAAAATATGTGCTCTTCTTCCAAATCACAGAAGAAACTCACGACAAGGTGCTGCGATTCTCGATTTCCTTTGCGATATAGATTCCGAAAAATTAATAATTTGAGTTCTATTCTGCAATGTCCCTAAAGCCCAAGTCGGGCCTTGGCCTTCTGACTTTCAGGTTCCCTAACATTTTTTTTTTTCATTATTTCTTGTTGAAAGGTTGTTAGTCCTTCGCACAACCCTCCATCTACAATTTTTATTTTTTATTTTCGTAGATTGAAGTGACCAAGGTATATCTAAGCAAGCAGTGTGCTGGAATTATACATCGATCGAGATTTGAGATCACTACCTTCGCATTGTAGACCAACAAAGTACTCACTAGGCTACACTCTAGCTAATTAATAATTTTGTTTTTATTATTTTAACAGATACCACTAAAAAGGGAATTTTAATGATCCGTCGTTAGATGGATATAACTTAGCTTCACAATTCTTTCTCCCCAATTACAAATTCAAAACGCTTGAAATCGTTATCGCTTCAAACTGATAAATAGTTACATCTTTTGACCTAAGTAAAGGGCCTACAAATACATAGATGATATTAATCCGATTGTGCTCCAGTTATTTTAATCTCATTTCTCTTTAAAACGAGATTACTTCCGGCTCGCTGATTAGTATATTTTCGAAACTGCGAGGAAAACTCTTAAATTTCATTGGAACAGATTAAAGGGTGTGTAGCAAAGAAAAATTTGTTATTATTGTTCTGGGTTGGGATCGCGTTTTGCCACGTTTTAATAAAACCTTGAGATAGACCCATTTTATTTTGTATTGGTGGGCGAAAAAAAGAGGAAAAAGAATTAAATTAGATACTGGAACAACATGACGTCCTTTGTTGATGATAAGCGTGCCAAGCGCTAGTAAACAATAATGAGTCCTGACAAACGACTGGGGTTATTCATGTCAAGTGATGAATTTAGCATAATCCAGGTGGGCGAGGAGTGGCTCGGTGATATTCGAGAGGTAGATACTTACGCTATTTACCACCTGGTTATTTTATAATATCATTGAGACACGCGTAAGTAAATAAAATAAAAACAAATCGTCTACAGCTTGTGGGATTGTTCCTTTAAGATCCCTAATATTTATCTAATTCAAGGTTACAGATAATGAATTGCTATAATCCCCACCCATATTGATAGTTTACGTTCATCGAGTACACGCAAGACCTAGTTATAAAGGAACGCATGTACACTACGAAAAATGAAAAAAAGTATAAGTATCGCAAAGGACTAAGTTATAATGAACGTTCGTTCAAATGCTCATTATATGTATGTGCGCCCATACAAATATGTGCGGTTTACTCAAGATTCGCTTTTCGATGCTTTATTTACAGTAGGTTTGCAAGATATGCATACGGAAGCAAACGTCTATTATAACTAATAACAGACACACATATCACAGCTAAATTATTCATTAGGACCGAATTATAATTAACATACACTAATTTAGACTAATGAACACAAATGTAATTAGGTCTATAATGATGAAGCCTGTACTAGAGCTTCTCAATTAATATGAGTTTTTCTATGCTAGAAAGAAGAAAATCCATTTTCTGACAGCTGTGCATTATTTGAAATCTTTGAAGTGTGATTTAATGGCCCATCTATGAAAGATGGCTTACAAACGACTCCAACATAGGACTAAGAATTCTTTATCTTCTTTCGGAACCATTCTTGAAAATTTTATTGCTATTCGATTTATCTTTTAAAATTTCACAGATGGCTCTTCCTAATTACAAAAGTGCTATGTGCCACTTTTCTACTAACGATGAACACGAGATTAATTACTAATTAGTTAATTAATAATTAGGACCGCTATGTGTTACCAGCATAAGGCCTTTACTGATCAAGTTCCAAATTTAATTTGGAAATAACCGCTAGTACTTTATTACATGTTAGTAGTATCGAACTGGAATATAGTCATATTCAGAGAATTCCCTGCACAGGCATAACGCGTTTACGTTCAACGCACAAATCAGAATTGGAAGCTATTTTGAGTCTTCTTTCGCTGAATGAGACTTCGAATTCTTGCTGTAGATGGATGCTCTTTACTTCGTTCTGACAAAGTACGTAATTCGGGCGTACTATTCAACTGTAATTTTACCTTTGATGATCATGTGCATCACATTATTGGTAAAGCGAACGTTATCCTCGGTTTTGTTAGGGGACAATCGAAAGAATTTAATGATTTTTTTACAACGAAAATGTTATATTGTGCATTTGTCCGATCTATCCTAGTATATGCTAGTCCTATTTGCTTGCCATTTCATTCCATTCACATAGGTAGGATCGAAGAAGCTCAGCGTCGGTTCTTAAGGTTTGCCCTTAAGGGTCTTCTCTGGTCCGATCCACTTAGGTTACCGCTATATGTTTATCGTTTAAATCTGCTGTCTGTGGGTTCCCTTGAGCAAAGGCGGATACATGCCAGAGTTGTTTTTAGTTTTAAAGTTATTTCGGGTATAGTTGACTCTGACAAATTGCTGTCTATGATTAAATTCAACATTCCATGTCGTCCTTTGCGAAATTATGAGCTTCGCAGCATCGCACGAATTGCGGGTCTTATAAACTTGTTTCATACATGTTAAGAGATTTCCATAACTACTTGTCGAAATTGGATTTTGACATGAGTGTTCCACAAGTAAACGATCAGCTTTCTTGAGGTTAATTATGTTTGATTCTCTAAAAAGTTTAAAATGTTGTGCCTATCTAATTCTTTTTATACTCTAGGTGAAATCTGAGAGTGCCTTACCGTTTGTAACATTAATAAATAATACTTGCACAGAGTCGATCAAAAACATTGATTCCGAGTGACCATGTGTCCGTCTGTCTGTCTATATACAACATATCTCTCGAAACCTTTGACCTTACGTGCTGAAATTTGTCATATGTCAATTTTAGCAAAAAGGTAACTTTAAGTTCGTGAACAGACCACATCCCGTCACTCCTTCTACCCCTTCCCATACAAATTTCATGGAATTTTGAAATTTAAATAATTTTATTTTTCTCCGAAACCATTTCAGCTATTATCTAGAAAATTAGGTCAAAGTATAATGATGTAAATATCATTAACGTCAAAAATATTGATCTGATCACCTTACTCCTTCTACTTCCTCCTATACAAATTTTCAAAAATGCATTTATTTGGTTTGCATTGCAACTAGCAAAGCTAAAAGAATAAATTTTTTTCGTAATTAATTTTATTATAATTGCAACAAATTTTAGAAAAATTATCAACTTCGACTTATTCTCTTCTGCCACCTCCCATCCAAATTTCACGAAACTTCGGAATTTAAATTAAATTATTTTTCTCCAAAACCATCAAAGAGAAATATACAATGACAAATAATATTGACGTCAAAAAATTTGGTTTTTATTCGAATACACCTCATAGCCTCTCCTATACAAATGCATTTAATCGATTTTCATTGAAACTAGAAAAAGTACAAACTTCAAATTTTGTCAGAATTTATCCCTTAATAATTGCGACAAATGTTAAAAAAATATTAACTTCGCTTCATTCCTTTTAACACCTCCCATACAAATTTTTGTATTGGAAATTCAAGAAAAGTATTTTTACTTCTAACATATGAGAGCTATCGACCTTAAAATTTTAACAAAGCAATATGATTAGGATGTGGATAAGCAGATTCAGAATCTTCCAAAACCTTGCACTCTCTCTGCCACCACCCATACAAATGTCATTAATTCGGACAAAAATTGTTCGATTTTCTCGAAAATTATTAAAGCTACAAACTTTAAATTCAGCATGAAACATTTTGTATACTACGTTCGGTATTACATTAAAAAATTACAAACCTCCCCCCTCTGCTTTTACCACCTCCCATACAAAAGTCACTATTCATTTTTCGAAAGAATTCTAGATGACATATTTTCCGCTACAATAAACTTTTTCCTATTTCATCTGGAGTATCATATGAATGGGCTTTACGCCCAATCATAATTCTGTTAAGTTTCAATTTGATTTTGATTTCTTTTATAGTTTCCAACTGTTAATTGAATCGTTTATTTCAGAAACCACCTAAGGGACAAAATTTCGAAAAATGTGTTATTTGTGGTACTGTACAATTTAAAGGTAAATAGTACATCTTGTAGTGCAGAGATAACCTATGTTCCATATAAGCAATGCTATTTGGCAGCCTTGAAAATAATCCGTTTATTTCAAAAAGAACCCAAGCGCTGTCGCTAATTTCACTCGTGACGGTATGTTTAGGTGTGTTTACTTTTATTTTACCAAGGTTATTTTAAACGTTTATATTTTACTTTTAGCTAAACATTTTTGTAGGCTATAACAAATTTTAAAATTTATCGGGTTTTGCACAGTGAGATTTTTGGTTTTAGGTCCCAACCAACAAAAAGAAGATTGACGATATAAAAAAGTTGATGGAATACACTGTTGGATATGAAGCCTTCTATGATACTATCATCCAATGGTCAACAACTGACCAGGAGTTGCCAGAAGACTTGCCAGAAGCTGAATAAGTGAAAAAGGCCAGATCTTTGTATATGGACATACTGTAGCGTGTAGTCTACTTGTTTTTTTCGATTTAGGCGTAGTAAAAACACTCTTTTTCATACATAAGTGTGTCTGTTACTTGCCTTTGATACCAAAACAGATAAAAATTAATGGTTTCACTCAATTTCAATAATAATTTAAAAAAATCACTTTGGATTCACTCATTTATTGCAGAAACCACCTAAGTGCAATTTTTTCAAAAATTTGTAAATGAAAAACTTGAAGGAAAAATATAATTTAAAAAAATAGATTATCCCAATAGCATGTTTTTGATTTGGTAAACAAATATTTGAAGATGACTAGACCTATACTTAAGCTGCAAAACAGTTTTTTTTTAGTTTTCCGAACGTTGAAAAAAGCGCACTTAGGTGGTTTCTGAAATAAACGATTCAATTATTTCTTATGTATTACATAAATGTAGTAATCAATGTTTTTATGAAATAAATTATTTTTATTGTTATTATTATTTCATGCTTTTCAAGAATTTGTGTCATATTTTATGGGAGGGAGTAGGAGGAGTGCAGCTAATCGTCAAATTTCTTTCGGTCTTACTTATAGTTCTAAATAATCATTTAGTGAACAATTGTTTATAGCAATTCAGGAAAAAGTGCAGTTTGTATGGGAGGTGTTGGAAAGAGTGGGGAGATTCGGAAAGTTCTGATGCAGTAGATCATCATACAAATAATCTGTTCAAAATTTCAGATCAATTGCTTTCGTATTTTTCGAGGGAACTCGTTTATTGTAAAATTCCGAAATTGAGTCATTTTGTATGGGAGAGGGTAGAAGAGGTGGAGCGGTTTGGCCAATTCACGAACTTCTCCTTACTTCTTAACCAAAAAAATATGTACTGAGCTTCCTTAGTCAAAGAGTTCCCAAGCTAGAGAGCGAAAACACGGACGGACTGATAGATGGACGTACGGACAGATGGACAGGTGGATCGACAGGCGGACAGACAGACAGATGGTAACACGGACAGATGGTTAGACAGACAGATGGATAGACAGACGGACGAATGGACGGACATCTTGATTCGACATTTTTAAGCGATAACAAATATTTCTGTACTCTTGGTGACTTTGGGCGAGCAGTATTTCTTGGCGTTACAAAGTTTAGAACAAATTTATTATATAACTAGCAAATGCCCGCGACTTCGTCCGCAAAAAATCGCAATAATAAGCAATTTTTGAGAATGTAGTTAGTAATGCATTATATAGGATATATACTCCGCTTACTTTAATGGCTCTTTGAACACAATGTTTTGTATTTTGTTGGAATCAGAACCATAAATTATTAAGAATGATGGCATGATACTCGCATTTGAATGGAAGAGGCTCGTGATCAAATCAATCCCGTGATTTGAGATCATATACGTATTGAAGAGCATTTAGGACATGTGAATAATTATAGCTTGTGTTAATTGAACCCAAATAAAATAACATTAAGCTTGAAAACCTAACAGGACTACGATTGTGCGCAGAGCCCAATCATACGATACCATAGATGAAATCGAAATTTGTATGATGTTATGAAATTTTGCACTGAACTAATTTGTTTTACATCATGCTAGAGTAGCTATAAAAATGTTTTGTACCAAATTTAAGCTTTAAAAATTGAGAAGGTACTGAAAAACTTAGTGCATTGAATTTAATGAAATTGTGCTATTTGTATGGGAGGTGGTAGACGGAAAGGGGTTTTTTTGGTGATATTTCGAGAAACAACTATAATCATCATGAATTGCATGATGATTATATATTTTAAATTTCAGGTCTGTATCATTCACGCTTTTTAAGAAAATCGAATTTTTGTACTGACGTGGAATTGTGCCACATTGTATAGGAAGGGGTAGAAGGAGTAAAGCTACTCGGTTAATTTTTTCCCGATATTAATAATGCTAATTTAGGATAGAGTACGAAATTTTAGTTCAATGAAAGTTATATGTACTGAGAAAATTAGTTTAGAATATTTCATGAAAAAGTGCAGTTTGTATGGGAGGTGGTGGAAGGAGTAGGGGGTTTTAAGTGACTTTTTGAGAAGCAACTATAATTAATTTACAATTGACATATTTTAAGTTTCAGATCAGTAACATTTACAGTTTTTCAAGAAAATCGAATTTAAGTAAAGTCGTGGAATTGTGTCACATTGTATGGGAGGTGGTAGAAGGAATGAAGCTAATCGGTTAATTTTTTCCCGATATTAATAATAATGCAAATTAGAAATTGAGTACAACATTTAAGCTCGATGAAAGTTTCACGTACTGAGAAAATTTATGTACATCATTTCATGAAAAAGTGCAGTTTGTATGGGAGGTGGTGGAAGGAGTGGGTGGTTTTAAGTGAATTTTTGAGAAACAACTACAAGCATTACGCAATTGATATATTTTAAATTTCAGATCTGTATCGTTCACACTTTTCAAGAAAATCGAATTTTTGTAAAGTCATGGAATTGTGTCATATTGTATGGGAGGGGGTAGAAGGAGTGAAGCTACTCGGTTAATTTTTTCCCGATATTGATAATAATACAAATTAAGGATAAATTACAACATTTAAGCTCGATAAAAGTTACACGTACTGAGGAAATTGGTGAATAGCCTTTCATTAAAAAGTGCAGTTTGTGTGGGAGGTGGTGGAAGGAGTAGGGGGATTCAAATAATTTGTATACCATAGATCACATTTCTGATAAAAATAGTATGTTCTAAATTTCAAATGATTTGCTCCAATGGTTTTGAAGAAAATTTGATTAGTATATATTTTTGAAAATGAGTCGTTTTGTATGGGAGGGGGTGGAAGGCGTGGGCGTATTGAAATAAGACATCACGCAGATTACATCTCGGTGCACATCTAACAAACTGTGAAAGTTTCATTACAATCGGCTTAGCCGTTTTTGCGTGAAAACCGGAAAGACAGACAGACAGAGAAAATTTTTAAAAACGTTTGCTTCTGCCTAGTTATTGCTAAAATAAAGTAAAAAACTTATTTATAGCCATTTATAAACAAATAATAGACAGACACTACAATTATATTTATATAACAACTCTCAAATTTCATCTAGGTATAAACAAAATTTAAAATAAATAACACCCTCATTAAGCTTAGCTAGAACTCGATCCATCATTTGATCTAATATTGTTTTTTCTTTCTGTAAACTGCAAACGTATCGATACTGTCAACTCCAATTGTAGCTATTCCATAGGCGAGGAGCATTTTATGGAATATCCTCGATTCTAGTAGATGGTGTTGATACGTTTGAAGTTTACAGAAAACTGAAAATTTTAATTTTGTTGCAATTGCGGTACTTTGGGTATTGAACCGTTGTTTCTTAGTCTGCATTTTGCCACTAACCTCTCCAACATGCTTACCCTTTCTCTCCCAGCGATAAGTTTTACAAAACCCGCGCGTCGTTACACTGTACATATTTTTATACTCTAGATGGAATCTGAGAGTATTATAAGTTTGCTCTAAGGTTTGTAACGCCAAGAAATAAGGCTTGGAGAAAAAAATGAATGATACAGAAGTTCATAAAATCACTCAAAAATCTCAAAACCGGATGTCCGTCTGTCCGTCCGTCCGTCCGTCCGTCCGTCCGTCCGTCCGTCCGTCCGTCTGTTCGCTCTCTACCTTGAGAACGCGTTGAGCTACAAAGTTCAAATTTTGTATACGTCGTTTTTGACAAAAAAGTAAGGTCAAGTTCGTGAACGGGCCAAATCGCTCCACCCCTTCTACCCCCTCCCATACAAAATGACACAATTGCGCAATTTGACAATTAACGGATTTGCTCGAAAAGTATAAAAGCTATTGGCCTGAAATTTGGAATATATTACTTTTCAGACAATATCAATCTACCGTATAAAAATTATGCGTGTCCTCTCCCTCCTTCTACCACCTCCCATACAAACTGTACTTTTCATGAATTACTATAAGCCAATTTACTCAGTGTGTATAAAATTTAGCGGGCTGACATTGTGCACCATATATTTATTTAAAATTGTTAGTAAGATTAAAAAAAAACTAGACGATTAGCTTCACCCCTTCTACCCCCTCCCATACAAAATGACCCAATTTCGCAATTTGACAATAAATGGATTTAATCGAAAAGTATAAAAGCTATTAGTCTGAATTTTGGGATATATTACTTTAATAATTATATAAATCTACTGTAAAAAAATTATATGCGTCCTCCCTCTCTTTCCACCCCCTCCCATACAAACTACACTTTTTCATGAAATGCTCTAAGACAATTTTCTCAGAAGATATAACATTTATAGAGCTCATATTTTGTAATAAATACTTAATTAGTATTATCACTAAGATCAGAAAAAAATATTTGATTAGCTTCACCCCTTCTACCCCCTCCCATACAATATGACACAGTTCCCCAACTTCATAAAAAATCTATTTTCTTGAAAAGTATAAATGTTACTCATCTAAAATTTAAGAGATGTCAATTTTATGATATTCTTAGTTATTTCTGAAAAAATCACTAAAATCCCCGCACTCTTTCTACCACCTCCCATACAAACTGCACATTTTCACTAAATCTAACACATTAATTTTCTCAGCTCCTATTCAATTTTTGGAGTAAGCATTTTATATAAAACATTTTTATAGCTACTTTAGCATGATGGGGAAAAATTGGTTCAATGCTATCACCCCTTCTAACACTCCCCATACAAAATTTCTTGGGATCACAAAAAATTCTATTTCATCTAGAGTATCGTAAGATTGCGCTTTACGCGCAATCGTAGCCCTGTTATGTTTTCTCCTACTGCTTCCTACTGCTCGGTTGAGATTATGAGCGCCTGATGGTCGGAGCTCGTTTTGTAGGATTTTCAATTCTCGGCTGTCCAGTTTTTCAGTTTTGTATTGTTGCTGTTCGATTCTGCGTCGTCGATCGCGTTACAAGAAGGAGAATAGAACACCAGAGGAGTCGTGGGCCGCGCTACTCAGTATCGCGCGCTTTGCAGAAGATAGAGAAAGGAAGGGGGTAGTCTTAAATGTGAGTCGAGTCTATCTTTCTCACACTTGTGTATATACATACGTATACAGTATGTATAAAACTTAACTAAAAATTTTCGAGTTTCAAAATCTAAAGGCGGCTTAATGCATAAGTTGCGTAAGAGTAAACGGGAAAATGATAGCAGCAACGACTTTATGCAGTTTCTATGCGATACACAAGTGCTACAGAAATTGAAAATTTTCAAAAATTTCTACGATTGCGTACGTAAGTATGAATCGCAATATATGGTATATATATATATATGTACAAGGACATATCCATGTTCCTTATGTGCTTCCGTGCAGTGGAGGCCATTTACACCCTTTTAGTACCTGATTTGGGCTCGATAAGCTTTTGGTTCACTGTGTTCGCGTGCAGTTCATATAGGAGGTGGTAAAGGGAATTCAAATAATTTCTACCCGTAGTTTACAATCAGCACACAAAACATGCAATTCGAAGTCAGATTGCGAGAAAATCTGATTATTGTAAAAATTTTAAATTGTGTTATTTTAAATGGGATGGGGAAGAAGGGGTGAAGTGATTTAGCCCGTTCACGAAATGGACCTTCATTTTTTTTTTTTTTTTAAATTACGGTTACAAGAATTCAACATTCTAGCTCAACGCGTTCTCGAGCTAGAGAGCAAACGAACATCCGGTTTTGAGATGTTTGAGTGATTAAATAAAGTTCTGTTTCATTCATTTTTTTTCTCCCAACCTTGTTTCTTAGCGTTACAAACTTTGTGGAAACTACATACCTACTCGTACTTTCAGATTAGATTATAAAAAAATAGTGCCCGTCACTCAAAGCCCGTGTGATATTGCTTATTAATTTCATACTTGGATGAATATGCTATTGATCTTCGTAAAAAGTTACTCTTGGAGCTCATTAGCAGTCGTCTACCATTCATTCATTGGCGGTAAAACTTGAATTGGGCTGAGCACTTGCCAATGTCAGAACATGCTTTGATTTACGTTTTTATTTTCTTTTTTGCAAATAAAATTGCAAATAAAAAACCTTAAATTACTTAGAGAGCTCTACAAATAAAAAAGATCGGAATTCCTTGCGCGCAATATTCGAAAAGTGATTGATGGAATTAATTGATAGGAGGTGGGGTTGGTTCCTTTCAACGCTTAAGAATCGAAAGACTGATCGTTTTGGTATACTTATAGTCGAAACTCTTTCTTAATAGCATTTCCTATTAGTATTCCTGTTTTGTGCTTGTTATATAGATCGTATCCTATCGGATTCATTCCCGTAAATCCTATCTAATTCAATGATAAAAGTGATACATCAAATGTTTGATTGCAGATTTCAGGAAAACTCTCGAAATATTTTTCGAAGAATCACGACCATAATTACCAATATCTGGCACTGATTACCACTTAAATTTATAATAAATCACCCAATGCAGTTCTATTTATCTATAGATACAGTTTAGTGAAATCCTTCTACTGTGTTCGAGTGAGTGTTGGAAAGTTATTTAATTGATTTCAACACAGTAATCGAGCTATTCGCCCTACTGTGTAATTTATTTCTACCCGCTCTTATTAACCTTAGCTAGGTTTATAGATATTCACAAGAACTCGAATAGGTACCGAGCCTATAATTTGTGGCTTACGACTAAACTCGCTTGATTGATGACCGGACTGACAAGTTGGACAAGTGTTTCGTGACTCAGCAAAACAACTTGGAAAACCATTCCGATCCCGAAAGCCATCATTATCGTCCTGCAAACTGTAAAGTCATTCCTCAAGGACTCCAGGGGTGTATAATGTATTCGGTATCTCCGCGTAATGGGCTAAGAAGATGCTTCCATAACTCAATAGATGGATATTATGTCCCGGGAAAGTGTCAGGAAAGTCCTGAATTCTTTAAAGTGTCCTTAGTCATCTACAACCCCGTCCCAGATAAACCCATGGCACCGGTTATTATCAGTCGACATATTGTCGCTTCGGCGAGCATCTTTCTTTCGCAGTGGTCGATGCCGACATGGAATTGTTCGAAGTGTAAAATCGATGTCGTAAAGAAGACCACGAAAAAGCGGGTGGAGTGGTTGCGGCTTACTTTTCAGGTGGGGTCTCCAAGGTATTTCGGCACCGTTGTCCATCCATTCCACCAAGCACATCTGCTCGTACTATAAAACCTCTTCGAGTAGTTCACCTTCAAGTCACAGTGCACTTAAGATTCAACGTTAAATCTTTAACCGGTGATACTTCAAGAAAATCAAATGTGAGTGATTGGAATTAAATCAGTTTCGTGAATTCTTCATAGAGACGCTAACTAATTCGAATTTCCCGATTATAGAAAGAAGGAAATGGCTCGATCAATCACGTCAATAGCAATCTGCTCGGTGGTGGCCATGTGCGTTTTATGGACCGCGTGCGAGGGACAATTGACCTTCCATACGGACGCCCAAACCAATTCGTTCTCGTTGAAGACCCCGGGACACCAGCAAACTTTTACCCGATATTTTGGAGGCCAGCAGGGTAATCTGTTGCAGCAGCAGCAAGCTGAACCTTCGCAACAGCAACAGCAGGTTAGTCGACTAGGATAAAGATTATTATTCGGTTTGAGCTGTGGGTAGTAGACCTCCTACAATCCCCACATGTGCGTGCGTATCCTAATGTGATGACAGTAATAAATTTAGTATAGATGCGAGACTGGCCGGATAAGGTTCCGTTCAGCCATGACGGTATAGTGGGTACGCATACGTAATTGCACCTTCGCCCTAAAGCTATGGATGGAATTGTAATTGGGTTTGTTTCATTTCGGCTTTATTATTGAGTTTCCTATCATCCACGTTTTTATAAATATTTGGGGTTTCGGTGTGGAGGCTTTTAATTAGGTTAAGTAAATTAAGTTAACCGTGTGTCGTTGCAGATTGATACTATCGCCATACGAGTCATAGCCACATATGCACGAGTACATAGAAGTAAATTATAGTCATTTGATGACTAATGGGAGTGATTAGTGTTTATAAAGTTTCGAATTGCGTGAGGAACTTTATTGCGGAAGTTTTTGGTATATTTATACTGTTTACGTTTTATTTATTATCAGTAGTATCGAATAAAGTATATTACGTTGCATTTGGCATTGGTAATGCGGAAAAAGGCAAACTTATTTGGCAGCTGTAACACGAAACACGATTTTAATTAGTAAAATTCAATCACAGTGTTATTGCCTGTTCTGCTAGTATCGAATTTGGCTATTAAATATCACTTGGCGAAATTTCAAAAAGCAGCAAAATTATGATTGGGGTAATGCTTCAATATACGATACTTTAGATGGAATGGGCAAGAGTTTAGTGCACATGAAAATATTTTATCTCAAATTCTCAACTTGACTTTTGTATGAGAGGTGGTAGAAGGAGTGTGGGAAGGCTTATAATTTTTGAATATGACATTAAACTTTGTATGTAATTGTTGAGAGCTGGATTTTAATGGTTGTAGCCTTTATAGTTTTCAAAGAAATTGATGCACTGTATTTTTGAAACTGGAACATCTATATGGGAGATGGTAGAAGGAGAAGGCGCTTTTAGATAATTTTTAAACTGCTTATCAATCTCATAAAATGTTAAAGTCGAAAGCACTCATAAACAAAAAATAATTGCTTTTTTGAATTTCTATTATAAAAATTTGTACAGGGGTAAAGGTAGTTAGTAGATTTGGTGTGTATGTTAAATTTTGAATTTCATTTTGGTAAATGGGTATAGAAAAATTCGGGATAGTGGGAAAAGCTCTCATATAAAGATGGAGCTTATAGGTCTGCTAGAGTTTTACGGTGGACTTCTGAATAGACAAAAGTGATCGAATAAAATTTATTAATGTCTTACAAAGTAACCTAGCTTAAGGCTAACACTTATTTTAGAACTTATTCTAGTTCATGTGATTTGTGTAGCCCAGCAAATGTTGGAACAGTTCTGGACACGTTAGGGCTTAGGTTTAGGTTGTAGGAGGGTGGTTGCATAGAACCACAAGCACTGAGGCCATCTAGTTGGGCCCATTGTACTCCTATAGTTATGAGTTGGAAGTCACTCCTCTTGCTCTAACCACTTGGTTCGGTTTGCGAACCTTAACAGGCTTGAATGTTGGACGCCTCTGAGGTCGTCTAGTTCTGAGAAGAATCTAGAGCCTAAACAAAGGAAACGACTGTTGGAGATTTGCGGACAGTGACAAAGATGGACACGTTAGTCGACAGCATAATGATCGAAAAAACAACAAATGTTCCGTTGAAAACTCTCACACAATTTTAACATGGCAGTACTTTCTACTCTTTTAATACTTGCGTCCCATTAAAAAACATAACTGAATTATGAGTTTAATGTACCGAAAAATGAGTCATCTAAAATTCCTCAAAGAGTCAATAAAGACTTTTGCTTGGGAGGTGATAGATGTAGAGGGGGAGGTTTGTAATTTTTGTATACGACACTGAACGTGTTGTGCAAAATGTTTCATGCTGGATTTAAAGTTTGTAGCTTTCATAATTTTCGAGGAAATTGAATGATTTTTGTCTGAATTTATGGCATTTGCATGGGAGTTGGCAAACGAAGTGGAAGGTTTTGGATGATTTTGAATCTTCTTATCAACATCCTAATCACATTGCTTTATTACAATTTTAGAGTCTATAGCTCTCATAAGTTTGAAGGAAAAATACTTTTATTGAATTTCCCATTCGAAAATTTATAGAAGAAGTGTAGCGAAGTTCATATTTTTTTAGCATTTATTGCAATTACATATTAAGGGACAAATTCTGTCAAAATTTTAAGTTTCCTACCTTTTCTAGTTTCGATGGAAATCGATTAAAAGCATTTACCAAAATCGTCTACTTGTAGAAGGAGTGCTCGTATCAAAACCAAATTTTTCAATAGTATACTTTTCTCAAAATTTAAAGTTGGTAGCTTTAACGGTTTTGAAGAAAAATAATTTAATTGAAATTTCAAAATTTCGTGAAATTTGTATGGCAGAGGGTAGAAAGAGTGAAGTGAAGTTAATAATTTTCTCAAAATTAGTTGTGATAAAAATAATTGGGATAAAAACTCGTTTTTTAGCTTTTCTAGTTAAAATGAAAACCGACTGAATGTATTTTTGAAAATTGTGCATTTGTATGAGTTATAAAGGGATCAGATCAATATATATTAAGTTAATGACGTTTGCATCATTATATTATGACTTAATTTTCAAATCGATTGCTGAAATGGTTTCGGAGAAATATCAATTTTTGTTTAATTTCGAAATTTCATGAAATTTGCCCCGTTCACAACTTAAATTTACTTTTTGCTAAAAATGACATAAGACAAGTTTCAGCACAATAGGTCAAAGCGTTCGAAAGTTATGTTGTAGATAGACGGACAGAAGGTTATTCGGAATCGAGGTTTCTGATCGACAACAAATATTTCTCTACCCTTGGCGACTCTGTGCGAGCAATATTTCTTAGCGTTACAAACAGTAAGGCAAACACAATATACTCTCAGATTTCATCTAGAGTATAAAAAGTAATTTCGTTTGAATAATATGAGATGAATTTTGTTCTTGAACGGGCCAAATCACTCAACCCCTACCACCTTCCATATAAAATGATACATTTTCACAACTTTATTATAAGTTAATTTTCTTAGAACATATAATTGCTAATGATCTGAGATTTTGAAACATTTTTATGATAAATATATAAATATATTTTTTTCGCAAACCCAAATTGAAATCTACCTTCTACTTCTACCAACGTCCATGCAAACTGCACAATTTCACTAAATGCAATGCATCATTTTTTCCAGTGTCTATAAAATTAATGGAGCTTAAATTTTGTGTGAAGAAATTTGGCAGCAAGAAGAATCGAAGGGATTGATCTCGCCACTCCTTCTATCACCTCCGATACAAAATGACACAATTTTATAACTTTGGAATAAGCTGATTTTCTTAGGAAATATCAAAGCTAACGTTTTGAAGTGTGGAAGTTAACACTTTTTCAGTGACATTATTTAATTAGATTGAAATATTGCAAATCTTCCCATTCCTTCTACCCCCTGCCATTAAAACTGCACCATTTCACGAAATACAATGAACCAATTTTCGCAGTACCTATCAAAGTTTTTAAGCATCAAATTTAATACAAAAGAAGGTCATGTAATGTTAAAATGTTAAAGAAATGTTAGCAAGTTTGAAGCACTTCCTCGTGACAAATTAAGTGTATTTAAAATTAGCCGTACTCCAAAAACAGCCTTTGGCTAGTCTTTTCCTACGTCTAAGTAGGCAAATATGTAAAACTGATAAAGGCTGTGTTTAATTCTCAAAAATAACTATTGGCCTTGATACGCACGAAGACATATGCAGCCGCGCTTCGCTTACTCTAGTCAAATCTTGAAAAAAAATATATGTGAAATATATTTAAAAAAAAAATTATTTATAAGAAATATAATTGTATCTGGAATCGAACCACGGGTCGATCGCATATCGTGAGAGCATTCCACCACTAAGCTACCGACGCTGATAAACGTATCTTATCACAATGTTGTCATCTAAGTAATGTTGACATTTTTTTTAAATGGGGAATCCCTCAAACTCTTCTTGGAGGTTAGAGGAATAATATTTTGAGGATCTTTTTTAGTACTTTCATGTTTCAAAGAATTTAATAAAACAAAACTCAAGCTTGTAGGTGCTACTGTCTGCTAGGTCTGGGAATTTCTATCAACAAAAATGAAACACGTGGGGAAAAATTCTTAGAAAGACCTGCCTGCGTATACTTCGACAGAGTGTTGTATTGTATAATAAGCCCATCCAGCGGGAACAAATTAGAAGACATTGAAATTGAGGAAAAGTGTGCTTCCGTGTAGCTAAATTTAAAATCTTGTTTGGGATTAGAAATTTAAAATGAAGATGCTGTTATTAGTTGGGGGAAAGCATTTTAAAATAGCGTCAATAAAAAAGTGGAACATATGAATAAAATGATTAGGATTATGCAAAAGAAAGTAACTGATGTTACTACAACTGTGTTTCATTGATAGTTCTGAATCGCTTTATTTTCAGTTGGGTATGTACTTTTTTCATGATTTCATTTATCTATATATTTATAACAAAAAAAGTATGTACAATAAAAAGCAAGGATTATTACAAAATGTTGGGCAAAAACCTACCCGTAGATCCGAAACAGACTTTTAACACAAAATTGTGCGTAATAACGAGTGCAGCCATAGAGAAATGGGGCCATGGTAATGTTTTCTTTTTGTGAGTGAAAAAAACGCAAAGGCATTATGTGTACGTATACCGATCGCACAACTGAAAAGGAAATGTTAGATGCTAACAATAAAGTGAGAATTCTAAATGTCCATCTCTTGATATCGACCATAGTTCGCATAAAAAAATTGCGTATTGTTCTCCTCTTTTTCAAGCTCTTGTGTGATTGTCGGATCTAAAGATCGTAAAACGATACCACTTAAAGCCTTTTTGCATTGTGTTTCTGTCTCGCTCTGACTTTAAGACTATTTGGAGTACAGAATGAGTTTGTAATTTCTCTTTCACAATTTTTTCCACCGTGTTTCGGTATTTCGGAGGGAATCCGGAACCGGAACATGTAGATACATGAAACCCTGAAAAGGCATACCTTGATGACAATTCCAATGGTATTTATCTATTTTGTTTACTTTGGACCATTGGTTTGGGCTGTACAGCATTTACAAAAAAAGCTAATTCCTTAAAATTTGGATCGTGATCGACTTGGAAAAAAATTTGATACTCTGAAATTCAGTTTTTCCGCGTTACATGACATGATAAAACAGAAAATGAAATATCCGTCAATACACCGTACGCCGTAGGTGTAGGCTCAGAGCACAAAAACACCTTGAAGATACAAAGTTCATCTCTTGGTGGATTGTAGATAGTGTTGTCGGATATCGATTTTGGGGAATAAACGGGCTCAGTGTGAAACGGGGTGAGCGCTAAAAGCAAAAACTAAGGTTTCGAACATCTCAATGATGGTTCTTGCTAGAAAGTTGAAACAAAACACAACAACACACACAAAGGGGGAGAGATTCGTCGGGAAAACTTCAAAAATTATTTAGTTTTTGTTCCATTGGAGCCGAAAAGGAGGGGCTAAAAATAAATTGTCGGACGGATTTTTTTTTGAAATGATTATATCTTTGGATTATTTTATCAAAATCCGATCAATTAGGCGACATACAGATCCACCATAATAAATTTAGAGAGAGAACAATTATTTTAAGAGGAATGGCAAGAGGGGGAGAGGGTGTGCAAAGAAAAGACTTTAAAATTATTATCTCGACTATTTCTTGAGCTATGCAATTGAAACTTCGAGGGTGTATCATTACTAGCGAAATATGAGAAAAATTTTATATTTGGATATAATAATAATGGGGGGAAATGCGGGACATTTCACAAATGGTGCACTTTTCAAAATTTGAAACAATTATGTTTCAAAATCAAGTTGAAATTCTGTGAGAATGTTGAACTAAATGACCTACAATTTTGGTAAAATTTAAAAACTTAGGGGATTTAGGGAGGTGATGGGCGGAAATTTCGGAAAATTTCACTAATTTTTTTAAGGCGGTGGTAAAAAATATAAATTTCAAAATTTTGTTCGAGCATACATCCATTTTATTAACATTTAGAGAAATAATAATTTTAACTAAAACTGTTATGTACCGAATCAAATCGTGCATGATAAGGCTCCCTTTACCATGCACGGTTTGATTCATATATATATATATATATACTCAGAGTCATAAGTCTACAAGCAACCAGTAAAAAAGTGTTCGTAAGAATGGATTTTAAATATCAATCAATTTTTTCAATTCAATTTTTATTTTTTTCAAAACAAAGAACCAAAAGCCTACAAGCAATAAGTATAAAAAAGTTTTACAATGTTTAAATTCAATTTTTCATACAATTTAATAACTAGTCGGATAACCGTGACGCTTAAGAACTTCCACCAAACGGTTTTTCATCGAAGCTACAAGTTTACTGGTCTCCTGAACTGTTATTTCCGTCCACTCCTTTAATATTATATCTTTGAGCTGTTTTTTACTTGAAATCGTATGTTTGCGTATTTTTCTTTCCAATAGAGCCCATAAATGCTCGATAGGGTTCAAATCTGGTGATTATGGAGGCGTGTGTAATTGTTTGGGGGCCTTGTACAGTAACCAAGTGCACACAATTCCCGCAATGTGCTTGGGGGTCGTTGTCGTGTTGAAAATGAAATTTTTCTTGCAGTCCCAATTTGTCAGCACTGGATTGCATATTACGCTTTAAAATATTCAAATATATATGCTTATCCATCGTTGTCTCCACAAACTCCACGTTGCCCGCACCATTGGCTGCCATACAACCCCAAACCATCACTGCACCATCTCCATGTTTTACTGTTGGGTAAAGATTGCTCCTATTGTATGCTTCTCCTCGCTTACGCCATACTAATTTACGTCCTGTTACACTGAAAATACAGAACTTCGATTCATCAGAGAAAAGCGCGTTGTTCCAGAACTCTTCAGACATATTTAAGTATTGCTTTGCGAAAGCAATGCGCTTTTTTCGATTGATTGCAAAAATAAGCGGTTTCTTTCGTGCAATTCTAGTATGAAAACCAGACCGTCTCAAAATTCTTCGTGCAATAACGACAGAAATACTTTTGGCAAATCTTTCCTGAACATCATTTGCAATTTGCAATGCACTCAAGCGTGGATTCGTCTTCAGTGCATTCAATACTGAACGGCTTTCATGGGACGTCAGCTTCGATGGGCGACCACAACGAGGTTTTGACGATAATTCCGGTAGTTCTAAAATTTTTTATAACGGTATAGACTGAGCAATGCGATCTTCCAACCAATTGTCCAATTTTTCGGTTAGTCTTCCCTTTCTTCCAGAGCTTAATGATGATTTCCCTCTCGCCGACACTGATTTCTTTCCTTTTCGACTCCATAATAAAATTTATATCTTTTTTTTACAAAAAAACAAGAGACTTTATTCTAGTTATCTGATCAATTATTATATCAATAAAATGCAATCAATATTTTAAGCAAATTACTTTCTGCACGCTTGCAAGATCGCAACAATAATGACCGCTTGTAGACTTTTGATCGTTTTTTCTGTTACGCTGAAGAACAAAAGTACCGTTATCTCGGCTGTTTTGCAAACACGTGCGAAGAAATTTGGCATCGTCACTGTGCATTGAATATTTCATCAGAAAAAATAAAAACTGAGTTTGCTAAGATGTTTACTTTTTGAAAAATATTCAAGGAAACATTATTTTATGGGTTGCTTGTAGACTTATGACTCTGAGTGTATATAAAAACCCAAAATTTTTTGTTGAAATTTTAGGCACCAAACTTGAAAAGTTCTAAAATTCATTTAAGAAAAATGCTTGAAAGTTTAACATATTAACTGTCCGAATACTTTTGAAACTTCTACTCGCCCCCTTTCAAAAGTATTTTTAACCATTTTTAAGAAATCATTTATCACCAAACCATTAAAAGCTTTCAACTAGAAAATATGAACAAATATTTCGAAAAATATTAAAAACAAAGATGCATCAAAAGTTTTGAGATCCCATTTGCACTTCTATCCCCTCCCATACAAAAATATGATTTTGAACAATTTCAATAAATCAACTAATAAAAAACGAATCGAAAGCAACGAACTCGAAATTTAGTACGAACACCACTTAACAAAAAAAAAAACTGCAACATAAATTTCACCACACTTCTATCGCACTCCCCTCTAGACAATTCCCAAATTTCTGTATGTCAACAAAATTTGTAAGATTAGTTTCCAAGGCGCAATCAGAGAACGTACGGCAGTGCTGGTGGTCCACCAGCTGCAGTTCTTGAGTTAATTGGACCTTGTATGCTTTGTATCTTTCGTAAATATTCGCTGCAATGTGGACGCGGAGAGGTCGAGTCAACATTATCTTTCACTGCGGCGATGTTTTCGGTCAAACATCCGGGCTGAAGTTGTTTTGGTGTCTTCACACCTTGTACTGAGCCAATCTCTTAAAATATTTTGAGTAAGCAATATGTTTGCCTTAGTGACTGTAACGGTTAGAAATAATGGTCGCACAGAGTCGCCAATGATTCAGAAGTGTTTGTTGTCACTCAAAAACCTCGATTCCGAGTCACCGTCGGTCTAAAACATAGCTCTCGCTTTGAGCAGTCGTGCTAAAATTTATTTTATGTCAATTTGAGTAAAATCGAAACTTTAAGGTTACGCACGGGCCACATCCCATACAAATATGATGAAATTCCAGGAAATTGAATTTTCTCCAAAACTATTTAGCTTATCGACTTGAAAATTAGGTGATAGTATAATACGGTGGATATCATTATCTTCAAAAAATGTTGATCCGATCCTCTCATTGACTCTAGCCCCTCTCCTACAAATGCACGATTTTCTAAAACTCATTTTATAATTGCAATCAGTATCGAACAAATTATTAACTTCACCCCTTCCGAAATTTCTAAATTTCAATTAAATTATTTTTCTCCGAAACTGTTATCTAACTTAAAATTTTGACAAATTATATTATGCAAATATCATGAATGTTGAAAAATATTGTCTTGATGCGAGTGCTACTTCAACCCCTTCCCAAACAAATGCATAATTTTGGTAAGGCCATTATATCGATTTTCATTAAAACTTAAAATTTTTGCCAGAATTTGTTCATTTAGAATTGCAATAAATGCAAAAAAAAAATTTGAACACCCCATAAAAATTTATATTTTATAAATTCATTGCATTTCTTCTTGAAATATATGAAAGCTATCGACTTTAAAATTGCATCAAAGCATGGTGATGGGAATGCTGATGAGCAGTTTTAAAATCAGCCTCCGCCATCTTCCATGCAAATGCCACAATTTCAGGAACACAATGTCCAATTTCTTAGAAAATTATGAAAGCTACAAATTTTAAATTACGCACGTAATATTTTGCCTACAACGTTCGATGTCATGTGCAAAACATTTGCCACCAAGTCGGGTAAAATTTTGTTATTCTTGGGACAAGTTGAAGTTCAGGTTTTGTATGTGAGCGTGTGGGGAGGGTGGGGCGATAGCAGAATTGCGTTGATGTTATTAATTTTTTGGTTGTTTGCTTGAATTACGTTAAAAATTCCCTACATGGAACACTAGTTTAACAGACGAAGTAAAATCTAGAGCATAAAATTCGGTTTATTTTATATTCATGAAACCATACATTTGTATGGGAGGAGGTAAAAGAATTGGGGACATCGTAAAATTTGTTGATCAATTTTCATTTGTTTCCTTGGAAAGGGGTTCGCAACAAATTAAATTTAATTTGCCTGTCATTAGTTGATTTGCTGAAATTGGTCGAAATTACACTTTTGTTTGGGAGGGGTTAGAAGTTTCGAATAAGTACCGCAAATTCGAGAAGTCAATATTCAGGATGGGAAAGACTAAGTGAATGGGGGTTCTAAGACAAGGCAATTGTCAATTATTCAATACTTTACTGTGATTACGATCGATAACTCCTGTACATTCAATCAATATATCATTCGTTAATAAAGGGTGGGCCTTGTTTATTTTTAAAAATGTAATAAAATGAACACTGATGAATATTTTTCATAGTTCTAATCGCAAAGAGCAAACATCCCCAATATTAATGAAATAGAATTTTATACCATAGCGCATCCTCTCAGCCCAATTTTCCAAGGCGTTTTAGATGAATGACGAATGGCTCGGTCCATATTCAACTTAAGAACCCGAATCGTTTGTTTATCATCTGCATAACATCGATTTTTCACGGCATCTTACAAACAGATGTTCAACGTGTTCAAATCGCAGCTCCGAGCCGGCTAATAAAAATCGTCAAGATGGACGATTTCCGAACTTGAAGCGCAAAAGATCGATCGTTCGATGGGATGTATAGAATGTCGCGCCATCCTGTTGAAACGAAAGGTTGTGCAAGTCCATGTCCTCTATTTCTGGTCATAACAATTCATTTTACTTTATTATTTTAATAATAAAGTATTGTGATCGATTTTAAAAAAAAAAAAAATTTTCTACCCTGAAATTTACTTTTTTCGCGTTTCATGACTAAAATAGCCTAAAAATGCAAAAAAAACATAACAGGAGTACGATTGGGCATAAAGCGCAATCGTGCGATACTCTAGATGAAAGAGAAATTTTTGTATCTTAAGAAATTTTGTAGGGGAAGTGGTAGAGGGGGTGACGACATTGAACTAATTTTTTCACATGACGCTAAGGTTGCTATCAAAATGTTTTATGCAAAATTTAAAAATTTAATAGGTACTGAGAAAATTAGTGTATTGGATGTAGTGAAGTAGGGTATTTTGTATGGGAGGTGATAGAAGAAGGGGCGAGTTTTTAATGACTTTTCAGAAACAACTATGAACATCATGGTTTTGACATGTTTTAAATTGCATTCATACTTTTCAGGAAAATCGACTTTTTATAAAGTTGTGAAATTGTGTCATTTTGTATGGGAGGGAGTAGAAGAGGTAAAGCTAATCGTCTAAATTTTTTTGGTCTTATTAATAATTATAAATAAATAGTTACTGCACAATTTCAGCTCAATCAATTTTATACGCACTCAGTAAATTGGTTTAAAGCATTTCATGAAAAAGTGCAGTTTGTATGAGAGGTGGAAGAAGGAGGGGGAGGACACATGTAATTTTCATACAGTAGAATTAAATCATTATACAAGTATTATATTCCAAATTTCATATCAATAGCATTTATACTTTTCGAGAAAAGTCGTTTATTGATAAATTGCGTAATTGTGTCATTTTGTATGGGAGAGGGTAGAAGGGGTAAGGCTATTCGTCTAATTTTTTTTGGTCTTAATAATAATTATAAATAAATAGTTACTACACAATTTCAGCTCAATCAATTGTATACGCACTGAGTAAATTGGTTTAAAGCATTTCATGAAAAAGTGCAGTTTGTATGGGAGGTGGTGGAAGGAGGAGAAGGACACATGTAATTTTTATACAGTAGAATGATATCATTATAACAGTATTATACTCTAAATTTCATATCAGTACCATGTATACTTTTCGAGAAAAACCGTTTATTGATAAATTGCGTAATTGTGTCATTTTGTATGGGAGGGGGTAGAAGGGGTAGAGCGATTTGGCTCGTTCACGAACTTGACCTTACTTTTTTGTTAAAAACGACGTGTACAAAATTTGAACTTTCGAGCTCAACGCGTTCTCAAGCTAGAGAGGACACGGACGGACAGACGGACAGACAGACAGACGGACAGACAGACAGACGGACAGACGGACGGACGGACGGACGGACATCCGGTTTTGAGATTTTTGAGTGATTATATGAACTTCTGTATCATTAATTTTTTTCTCCGAGCCTTATTTCTTGGCGTTACAAACTTTGTGGCAAACTTATAATCCTCTCAGATTTCATCTAGAGTATAAAAATCCGTCTGTCTGTACGCCTTCCGTCGTCCGCAGTACGCCGGTGTGTACGCTCAGCGCACATTAACTGCCAAACCCATCAAGATAGAAAGTTCATTTTTGGAGGGATTGTAAATAGTTGCTGATCTCAGTCGGACACCCGTTTTGGGGGGTGTACGGATTCAGGGGGAGGCGGGGGAGCACTTAAACCGAAAACTAAGAATTCAAATATCTCAAACATGGTTACAGCTAGGAAGCTAAGAATCGATATACATATAAAAGGATTTGCGGGACAACTTTTAAAATTAATTTAATTTTTTTATCCATTGGGGTGCAAAAAGGGGGGGCTAAGAACCAATTGTCGGCCGAATTTTTTTTTCAAATGATTATATCTTCGAAACTACTCCCCATAAAAAATTGATATTTTTAGACCATCAACGTGGCATATAGATCCACTGGAATTAGCTTACATAGAGGCTAATTATTGTAAGTGGGAGAGTCAGGTGTGGTGCAAGTAAAAACACTTAAAAATCAATATCTCGGCTATTTGTTGAGCTATGTAATTGAAACTTGGTAGTTATATTAAGCTATACTAGAGAAATACAAGAAAAATATAACATTTAGACAAAATAGTAGTGGGCGAAAATGGGGAGCATTGCACTTTCCAAAATTGCAAAACATTATATCTCAAAATTGAACGTAGATATCAAATTCAAATTTTGTCGAGTTGTAGAACTACACAATTTTGAATTTTGGTAAAAGTCTTACGTCGAGAGGTGTAAGGAGAGGGAGGTGGTAAGCAAAAATATCGAAAATTTGTAGTGATTTTTTTAGGGCTCTGGTAAGAGATATAATTTTTGAATTTTCCACGTGGATACATCTGTTTAATATACGTACAGAAAAAATAATAAAAATTCTGCATTTGTTATGCACCGACCCTCCTGGTCTAACGTGCACAAGGTGTTTCATGTGCAATGAAAAAACACATAAACTGAAAATTTTTGAATGAAATTTTAAGGTAAAAACTTGAAAATTTGCAAAATGCATTCAAAGAAAATATCTAAAAGAATGAAATATTAACTGGTTGAATACCTTTGAAACTTCTACCCTCTCCCATACACCATTACATACTCGACCATTTTTATAAAATCAATTATCACCTAAAAATGAAAAACTATCAATTTTAAATTTTGCACAAAAACTTTCGAAAGTAGTTGAAACGGAACTGCGTCAAAAGCTTAGAGATCGCATTTCCCCTTCTACCTCCTCCCATACAAAAGTATGATTTCGACCAATTTCAATAAATCAACTGCTAACCAACAAATTAAAAGCAACGAACTTGAAATTTTGTACGGCACCTTACAAAAGAAAAAAAAACTGCATCACAAATTTTTCCCTTACCTCCTCTACTCCCTCCCATACCAATGATTGATTTCGTGAATGTAAAATACACCAAATTTTATGAAAATTCTATGCAACTTCGTCTTTGAAACTGACATTCTATGCAGAAAATACTGGACGTAATTGAAGCAATCAATTGAAAAATTCTTGACACTCACCCACCCTTAATATCACCCATCCCCCCTCCCTCCCCCACCCAAACTTGCATAAAGGAATGAAATATTGATTACATGTACTGGAGCTATTGATCGCATTCGTAACTAAGTGTTGAATTGGCATCATCCCTGCCCTAAAGGGGGTTCCACTTGTGAAAGGGGGTTCCACTTAGTCTTCCCTAACTACTTTAACTTGCATATTGACTTTCCATGCATCTTTAACTTGTCCCAAAAATAAAGTTGCGCCCGACTTGTTGGCAGTTTATTTGAAAAAAATGCGACAGTAATGTCACCACTCCATAATCCGCACCAAACTATCACTCGCTAGGGATGCACTGGCCTTTCTACGAACCGTGGATGCTGCAGTTTTGCTTGTTTATATAACTGCCGAAATGAAAAGGCGCTTCATCAGAAAAGTTGATTTTTCGAGCACTAATTTTGGGAATAAGTTATCAATGTTAAGCAACGTTCCCAACGATCAAGCATAAATCGATTAATTTCATTCGCCAGAGATATGAAACTAACGTCCTGACAAATATTTCGAATAAGAAAAAGCAGTCAGTGTCAAAGTAACCTATGATTAAAAATAAACATTAAATAGGCACCTCTTAGACGAAGTTATGGTACATAGCCCATTTACGAACTTAAAGATCCCTTTTTACTAAAATCAGCATAAATTTCAGTTCGATGTCGCAAAGCATTTGAGAGTTATCGTGTAAAAAAACAGACGGTTACTCGAATTTTTACGCCTTGTAACTCTGCAGGAGCCTTATTTCTTAGTATTACAACAACAACATTTAAGTCATTGCAATACATATATTTCAATTTTATCTTAAGTTTGAATATGCATTAGACGGAGGGGTAAATTACACTGTTTGAGCTTTAAGTTAGTTTTGGATTAAAACGTAAAACTTTTACTATAGTGCAGAAAACCATTACTGCATTGCCGGATAATTGTAGTCTTTATGAGATTAGCGTTTATCAAAAAAATTGCTCTTTAACTTATGCCAACTATTAAGTCAACTTTTCAGCAACATTTCCATTCAGCATATTCATAGCAGATATTTGCTATGCAATAAACGTAAGCATATTGTTCTTTGTATAACGTTTTAAGGACGATACGCAGATATAGCTGCAGTAGATTTACTCTCTTATACCACTCCGAAAAAACATAAACTAATTACAAAGTTCATGGCATAGCAGGTCCATTTCGCCTTATTCCGTAAGCATATCACGTGCCCGGAATTCTCGGCAGAGGGACATAGCTTCCAGCAGCCATTTTCGCTTATCAACACACACAAAAAACCAGAGCCATCAGTGGAGTTACTAAACGAACACTGCCTTAGTTACATTCACTCAGTTTTCTAGCTTATCACCAGAAGTGAAATATCGATTGGAAATAAAAAACAAATGTGTCCTTTTTCCCACAGAACCTAAAACCGTCTGATGTACCATCAAAGCCTACAGTAAACTTTTATAGATATAGTACTCCCGACGTCATAAATCAAATCCCCAAGGTCGTATTTCACGGCATTACTTAGAGAGATTATTACCGAATAAATCAATAGACCAACGAATAATGGAGAAGGATTTTATAATAAAAGAGCAGTCAGAATAACAGCTTGTCAGGCTCTCAAGCTTTGCCTATCTCCCCCATAGAACAGCCTAATCATTCTTTGTCTCCATTTCGAAATCTGTTTGAATTAAATTTTGGAAAACATGTGTTGATTTTTTTTTTTTCTCATTTTAATAGTTTGTTCCTGCTCCGCAGAATTATGCTTACCAACCAAACCAAGCCGATTTACAGAACGCTTATGGACAACAACAGCAGCAACAATATCAGCAACCGCAAGCTAGCCAACAGCAACCGCAGTACATTTCAGCCCAGGACTACGCTGCATTCCTTCGGCAGAATCAACAGCAAACGCAACCTCAACAGTACTCCTCCGACAGTCAATTCGAACCGCAACAGCAAGCCAGTAATCAGTATGAGGCTTCGAGTAACTCACCGCAACAGCAATCCGCGGCTGCAAATAATTTACTCGGAGTCGCCTTCTCGCCTTCGAATCAGGTGTCACATGTTAAGTTCTCAAGTGGCGGATTGGCATACAATTTTTAGAAAAAAAAAGGAATAAGAATACTTTCATAGTGTAATCGGCTCTAAGAGAGTATGAATGATAGAATATTTATTTTCGGTTTTGTAAATAAAAGAAATTTATTTAGTTCTAATACGGTTGTTTTAAAATATAAGAAATTCGTAGCAACTACAACAGATGTCGCTGTAATGCACAATTATCTAAGACACGCAAGCTGGCGAATATCTGCCAGCTAATTTTTCAAAACTTGCTCATTTTTGAATTTGAAATTTCTCATCTCAGTATATTGCATTTATACGATCTTCTACTTCTACAATGGCACTACAGCCCAAATCGGACCCTGGCCTCCTAACATTCAGGTTCCTTAACATTTTTCATTACTTATTGTGGAAGGGTTGTTAGCCCTTCGCAAAACCCTCTATCAACGAATTTTTCATTTTCGTAGATTGACGTGACCAAGGTATATCCAAGCAGGTAATGTGCTGGAATTTTATATTGCATCGACCGGGATTTTCACTCACGACATTCGCATTACAAGACCAACATGCTGCCCACTAGGCTACACCCTAGCATTTATATTTATGAAATCAGGGAGTATATTGTGTTTGCCTTACCGTTTGTAACGCTAAGAAATAATGCTCGCACAGAGTCGCTAAGGGTCCAAAAATATACTTCAAAATTGCTTGGGTCTAGCACTCAAAAGGAGTCCGTAAGATAAGTTTTGTGTTTCTAGCTAATGACTTCACAGATTGAATATCAATATACCATATAAATACTAAGGTGTTGCGAAGATACGGTGATTCCACAAACAGAAGTATCCCAAAAACAGAAGTATCCCACCATTTAAAATCTTGTGATCAAATTTGATAAAAAAACATAACAGGAGTACGATTGCGCATAAAGCCCAATCGTGCGATACTCTAGATGAAAGAGAAATTTTTGTATCTTAAGAAATTTTGTAGGGGAAGTGGTAGAGGGGGTGACGACATTGAAATAATTTTTTCACATGACGGTAAAGTTGCTATCAAAATGTTTTATACAAAATTTAGGATTTAAAAATTTAATAGGTACTGAGAAAATTAGTGTATTGGATGTAGTGAAGTAGTGCAGTTTGTATGGGAGGTGATAGAAGGAGGGGCGAGTTTTTAATGACTTTTCAGGAATAACTATAAATATCATGCTTTTGACATGTCTTAAATTGCAGATCAGTAGTATTCATACATTCCATGAAAATCGACTTTTTATAAAGTTGTGAAATTGTGTCATTTTGTATGGGAGGGGGTAGAAGGGGTAAAGCTAATCGCCTAATTTTTTTTTGGTTTTACTAATAATTCTAAATAAATATTTAGCGCATAATTTCAGCTCGGTCAATTTTATACGCACTGAGTAAATTGGCTTAGAGCATTTCATGAAAAAGTGCAGTTTGTATGGGAGGTGGTGGAAGGAAGGGGAGGACTCAAATAACTTTTGTACAGTAGATTTATATCATCATTTAAGTAATATATTCCAAATTTCAGATCAATAGCATTTATATTTTTCGAGCAAATCTGTTTATTATGAAATTACAAAATTGTGTCATTTTGTACGGGAGGGGGTAGAAGGGGTACAGCTAATCGTCTCATTTTTTTGGTCTTAATAATAATTTTAAATAAATATTTCGTGCACAATTTCAGCTCAATAACTATTATACGTACTGAGTAAATTGGTTTAGAGCATTTCATGAAAAAGTGCAGTTTGTATGGGAGGTGGTGGAAGGAGGGGGAAGACGCAAATTATTTTTATAGAGTAGATTGGAATCATCATAAAAGTATTATGTTCCAAATTTAAAATCAATGTCGTTTGTACTTTTCGAGCAAATCCGTTTATTGTCAGATCGCGAAATTGTGTCATTTTGTATGGGAGGGGGTAGAAGGGGTGGAGCGATTTGGCTCGTTCACGAACTTGACCTTAATTTTTTGTTAAAAACGACGTATACAAAATTTGAACTTTCTAGCTCAACGCGTTCTCAAGCTAGAGAGGACACGGACGGACAGACAGACGGACAGACAGACAGACGGAGGGACGGACATCCGGTTTTGAGATTTTTGAGTGATTATATGAACTTCTGTATCATTCATTTTTTTCTCCGAGCCTTATTTCTTGGCGTTACAAACTTTGTGGCAAACTTATAATACTCTCAGATTTCATCTAGAGTATAAAAACAGTAACTACTTTTGTTCGGAAGGTGTTTGCAATATTTCATATTCGTGTTGTAGAAGTACAGAAATTGATGAAATAGGGGTTTCCCCTGTCCTCTTCTGACCTTTAATTTCAAGGTAAGAGGATGTAATTCGACATAAGGAGAAGCTAGATAAAGATGAACTGAACTACTATGTTGAAAAGAGAATCCCTTGATATAAAACATAAATTTTTGCATAATCGATGATACCAAGGAAATAGTTCAATACAAGATTCGATTACACAATTTGCTTAGGTTTCTTTTCTCTTTTAAGATGGGCTTATTGAGATATTCCAAGTTAGGGTCTAGTCTGATTTCTGTTTGGATGAAAGTATACAGTTCTCTTGAAGGGCAGTAGGCCAAGATTTGGGCTGTAGGCCATTGAAGAAGAAAAAGAATCAGTTCTTTTAACCGCATGTTTTAGAATAAGAATCTAAGCACGCTTATTACCTGGTTCCAAGTCACACTTGAAGTTTTGAAGGTATTCGACCAGTTAATATTTCATACTTTTAGGGATTTTTTTTTAAATTAATTTCGCAAATTTTCAAGTTTTAGTTTAAAATTTCATTCAAATTTTCAGCTTAAGTGTTTTTTGTTTTCATTGTACTTGAAACGCCTTATACACGTTAGACCTCCACCTCCTCCTTCGGTGCATAGCAATTGTGAAACGAATTATTATTTTTGGTCTATGTATATCAAATAGATGTATACATCTTTCACCAGAGCAAAAAACAACACCCAAAATTTACCACATTTTTGCTTACCACCTCCCTCCCCTTACACCCCACAACTTAAAATTTTACCAAAACTAAAAACTATAGAGTTCTACAATCTGACGAAATTTCAATTTGATATCTGTACTCCATTTTGATATATAGCGGTTTGAAATTTCGAAAAATGCACCATTTTTGAAATGCTATCCTTTTCCCTCACTACCATTATGACCAATTTTATGTTTTTTTTTGTATTCCGCTAGATTAGCTAAACACATGTTTTAAGTTTTAATTAGATGGCTTAAGAGTTAGTTGAGATATTAATTTTGAAATGTTTTTCTTTTCACCCCCCTGAATCCCCTCCCCAACCCTTTCCATTACAATAATTAGCCTCCCTCTAAGCTGGTTCTGCTGGATCTACATGCCACCTTAATGGTCTCAAAATAGACATTTCTTATGGTAAGTAATTTCGAAGATATAATCATTTAAAAAAATTCTACTGACAATTTTTTTTAGCCCCCCTTTTCGGACGCCAATAGATAAAAAAATTAAATTATTTTTAGAGTTTGTCCGTTACAAACGCTAAGGCAAGCGCAATATACTTTCAGATTTCATCTAGAATATAAACAAGCCTAAATCAAATAACACTAAGCTTAAAAATAAAACAGGACTACGATTGTGCTTAAAACCCAATCATACGATAGATGAAATCGAAATTTTTGTGATCTTAAGAAATTTTGTATGGGGACGGGTAGAAGGGGTGATAGCATTAAGCTAATTTGTTTTACATCATGCTAGAGTAGCTATAAAAATGTTTTGTACCAAATTTAAGCTTCAAAAATTGAATAGATACTGAGAAAATGAGTGCATTGGTTTTTGTGAAATTGTGCAGTTTGTATGGGAGGTGGTAGAAGGAGTGGAGGTTTTTTGTGACTTTTTTGAGAAACAACTATAATCATCATGCAATTGGTATATTTTAAATTTCAGATCACCCTTTTCAATCAATTCGAATTTTTGAAAAGAAAGGGTAGAAGGGGAGAAGCTAATCGATTTAAGTTTCCCCGATATTAATTATAATGCTAATTAAGGATTTAGTACAAAATTTCAATTTTATAAATGTTATACGTACTGAGCAAATAGGTTTGTAGTATTTCATGAAAAAGTGCAGTTTGTATGGGAGGTGGTGGAAGGAGTGGGGGGAATAATTTGAATATCATAGATCAGATTTTTGGTAAAAACAATATATTCCAAATTTCAAATTTTTCGCTCCTATGGTTTTCAAGAATATTGGATTGATTGCATATTTTTGAAAATGAGTCATTTTGTATGGGTGGGAGTAGAAAGCGTGGGGTTATTCTAATAAAACCAATCTCAGGTACACCTAATAATCTGTGAAAGTTTCAATACAATCGATTCAGCCGTTTTCGCGTGAAACCCGGAAAGAAAGACAGAGAGAGAAAATTTTTGTTTCTACTTAGTTATTGTCCAAACAAAGCAAAATACCAACTTATAGCCATTTATAAACAAATAACAGACAGACTCTACAATTACATTTATATGTATCGATAAAGTAATATGCAAAAAAAAATCCGTCTGGCTGTTCGCCATAAGTTTACGCTCGAGCGCACATTAGCTTCTAAACCATTGAAGATAGAAGGTTCAATTTTGGATTGTAGATGGGTTCTGATCTCAGACGAACACTAATTTTTGAGGATGGATTTTGGGGTTAAGGTGGAGGTCAGGGAAGTGCTAGAGCCGAAAAATAATAATTCGAATATCTCACCCATAGTTCAAGCTAAAAGCTAATTTGACACGTACATAGAGGTGTTTGTATATAAACATATTTTTATACTCTAGATGAAATCTGAGAGTATATTGTGTATACCTTACCGTTTGTAACGCTAAGAAATAACGCTCGCACAGAGCCGCCAAGGATACAGAAAAATTTGCTTTCGCTCAAAAATCTCGATTCCGAGTTGCTGTCTGTCCGTCTGTGCGTCTGTGTACAGCATAACTCTCGAAAGCTTTGAGCTATAGTGCTAAAAATTTGTGTGTGTCATTTTTAGCAAAAAGGAGCTTTAAGTTCGTAAATGGGCTGCATCCCCCCACTCCTTCTACCCCCTCCCATACAAATTTCAAGAAATTTCGAAATATAAGGAAATTGATTTTTCTTTGAAACTATTTAAGCTATCGACTTGGAATTTAGGTCAAAGTATTATGATATAGATATCATTAATATTACGAAATATTGATCCGATCCCCTTACTCCTTCTACCCCCTCCCATACAATTTTGAAAAATACATATTTTCGATTTTCATTGCAACTAGTAAAGCTGAAAAGACGAAATTTTATCAGAATTTATTTTACTATAATTACAATTTATTTTAAAAATAATTATCAACTTCACCTCACTCCTTCTACCCCCTCCCATACAAATTTGACGAAATTTTGAAATTTAAATTAAATTATTTTTCTTCGAAACTATTAAAGCTATCAACTTGATACTTTGTATAAAGTATACAAATAGAAATATTAATAATACGAAAAAAATTTATTTTGATCCGTACACTCCTTCTACACCCTCCCATACAAATGCATAATTTTTGTTAAATGCATTTTATCGATTTCCATTCAAACTAGAAAAAGTACAAACTTCAAATTTTGCCAGAATTTGTTTCTTAATAATTGAAATAAGTGCTAGAAAAAATTATCAGTTTGCTTCACTCCTTCTACCACCTCCCATACAAATATCTGTATTATAAATTCAAGAAAAGCATTTCTCCTTCAAGTATATGAGAGCTATCGACTTTGAAATTGAATCAAAGCATGCTGATAAAGATGATGATAAGTAGTTACAAAATCATCTTAAACGCTCCACTTCCTCTGCCACCTCCCATACAAATGCCCGAATTTCAGGAAAACTATGACCAATTTCTTTAAAAATAATGAAAACTAAAAACTTTAAATTCAACAAAAAACATTTTGCATGCCATGTTCGGTGTCATATATGAAAAATACAAACCCCCCCTCTACTTCTACCAACTCCAATGCAAAATTCTCTATTCACTATTCGAAAGAATTTGAGATGACATATTTTCCGGTATATTAAAGTCATTTCCATCTCATCTAGAGTATCATACGATTGGGCTTTTTTTTTCAATTCATTGGATCTTTGGAATTACTTATCATACAAAATTTATTTTTTTAGGACAAAATAGTTGGCATACAGATCCACCATACTCAATTTAGAAGGATGCCAGTACTTATACGAGGGAGGAGGGAAAAACTTAAAAATTAGTATTTCGACTATCTTAAACCGAAAGATTTGTAGGTTTTACGCTGTTATTTCTACAATTCGTTTATTATTACGTTTCGGTCTCAGCATAACAAATATATCATTTGAACATAATAGTAGTTTGGGGAAATGGGGGGGGGAGTTGAAATTATATCAGATTGTAGACCTTATAATTTTGGTAAAATATTTAAGATAGGAGGTGTACGTGGAGGGCCAAAATGTCGAAAATGTTCACTAATTTTTTAGCGCAGTGTTGAAAGATACAACGTTCAAATTTGGTAGTTGCATACATCTGTTTGATATACATAATAATTTGAATGAGGACTGTTATGTACTGAAGGGGGCCCCTAACCTGCACAAGGTCTTTCATGTGTATTGAAAAAAACAAAAACTTATAATTTTTGATTGAAATCTTAAATTAAAACTTGAAAATTAGCAGAATTCAACTAAAAATATAATAGGACCACGATTACGTGTACAGCCCAATCATACGATACTCCAGATGAAATAGAAATTTTTGTGATATTAAAAAATTTTGTATGGGGAGTGGTAGAAGGGGTGACACCATTGAATTACGTTTTTTAACATCATGCTACAGTAGCTATAAAAATGTTTGATACCAAATTTGGGATTAACAAATTAAATGACTACTGAGAATTAGTGTATTAAATGTAGTGAAATTGTGCAGTTTGTAGTAGAAGAAGTGAGGAGTTATAAGTAATTTTTTTCAGAAATAAATACGAATATTATGCAATTGATATTTCTCAACTTTTAGATCAGTAACATGCATACTTTCCAAGAAAATCGATTTTTTGTAAATTTGTGAAATTGCGTCACTTTGTATGGGAGGGTGTAGAAGAAGTGAAGTTAGGCAGTTAATTTTTCTCAATCTTCTTCATATTGCTAATTTCGCAGCCAGTAAAAAATGTGAGCTCGATAAATATTACATGTACTGATAAAATCAGTTTAAAGTGTTTCATGAAAAATTGCAAAATTGCAGGGGAGGTGATGGAAGGAGTGTGGGGATTCAAATAATTCTTATACCATAGATCAAGTTTATGATAACAATTATACATTCCCAATTTCAAATTATGAGCTTTTATAGCTTCCAAGAAAATTGGATTATTGTAAATTATTGAAAATGTGTCATTTGGTATAAAAGGGAGTAGGAGGGATGGAGCGATTTGGCGCGCTCACGAGCTTTATCTTACTTTTTCTTCAAAAATGACGTGGACAAAATTTGAAGTTCCTAGCTTTACGCGTTCTCAAGCTAGAGAATAGCCGGTCGGGCAGAACGAACAGATGGAAATCCTGTTTAGAGACATTTGAGTGTAATATTAGCTTCTGTACCATTCATTTTTTTCTTCGAGCCTTTTTTTACCGTTACAAACTTGAGAGCACATTTGAAATTTTAAAATATTAACTAGTCAAATATCTTTAAAATTTCTACCACCTCCCATACAAAAGTTTCTTTTTTCGACCATTTTTAAAAAATAAATTATGACTAAATTTCGTATAAGCACACAAGTTCAAAAATACCATACAAAAGACCGATTTCGACAAAATTTTATAAATCAACTGATAACCGACAAATTAAAAGCTTCGAACTTGAAATTTTGTACGTAAGTGTTAAACAAGCTTAGTCTTCACTATCACCCTAGCCTACATATTAACTTCTCACGCATACTCAACTTGCCCCAAGAATAATAGAGTTGCCTCCGACTTGTTGGCAGATATGTATGTATTTGATATAATTTTGATAAATGGTAAGGAGAAAAGCTAATCACCAAGCCAACCAGATTTCATCTAAATTACAGACATGATCTCAGTGCTGAAGTCCTAACCGTAACAGAAATCGACAATCAAAATCAACGTCGAATATGTTTACAGGATTATCCACCGAGAGTTTGAAATTATTGCTAAATAATAGATCCTCGCTTACGGTTAATAAAAGCTGATTAAAACAATAACAGCCTCCGCACCCCTTCACCCCTTTCACACCACTACTTAAGTGTCGACTTAAGCTGTTTACGACTTCTGAAATCCCAAAAAAGAAACCGATTTAATGAGGGTGTCAACAGGTAAAGAAATTCCATACATTCTAACAATCTCGCCAAACTCTTGAAGATAAAATTTGTTCGAAAAACTCGATGTAAATTATGAAAATATTCAAATTACAGCTCGTTAGTGACAACGCTGTAGACGTAGAAGCCATACTATGTACTCATATTCCTTTGCTTTTGCTTAACTTTTATGACCCTTTTGGAATTTTTGGAAAAGTTTTATACTCGTAGTGGTACATAGCCAGGTTTCCGAGAGATTAGCATTTAACGGTGGTCGATTCGGAATGCGAGTTTGAGGTGAAATTGGCGAATGGGAATGTAAACGTCCACAAGCCCAAGGATAAAATGTGTATTTTAAATTATGCGCACAATGAAATTATACTTAATTACCTGATGGTATCACAGTAGAATTTGGGAATATGAATTCAACCGAATAAATCGCATGGTTAGTTTCTGTGTCATACATGTTTGTTTTGAAAATTTAGAATTGCAAGGATTGTGGAGGTATTTATTATGAGCTTTCAGGTTAATTTTGGTAAATTATTGTGTTTGCTGAATACAAAGCAATCATTTATTTGGTGTAGATGGGGGAACAAGGAAGTATGGCCATTCTTAGTGCTAAGCTGCAAAAAAACAAGATTTCTCCCCGATGTGCGAGCGAAGTTTGGAACTGCCATGCAGAGCTATCACCACTTATTAGCTGCCTACTAGAGATTTTGCACAGCTGTTGCCCGATGGCCACAAATTCCTCAGATGAAGCGTATGTTTACTGTGGATAAACTTGGAGGTCCCAGCAAAAATTAGAAGTTCTTCTTCGCGACAAGTCATCCCCATTGGGCGGATATGAAATGTACAAACTGTACGCTAAGTGGTATGCAACCACAAACATATTACTTACAAGTGCTGGTGAATCTGTGGGATATGTGCAAAGTGGTGAAAAAGCCTGGATGTGGTAAGATTTATAGGTTAATGTTGGCGAACGGAAATAAAGCCAAGTTGACAATCATCTCTCAACCCGGTGTCAACCAAAGAACTTCCGACTTGAGACGGAACTATTGTGGTGCTCATATATAGCTTAAGAAGGCTGTTAGACGCGACATGAGAAGAGCCATTGAAGATCTAGCCAAGAAGGCGGAATTGCGGCTCGCTATTTAAAATAATCAAACATTTAACGATCAGGAATTTCACCACAATCCTGGTGAGAGATATCAGCGGAACTTTCGTTAATGGGACTGAACACCTGTTGTAGCGATAGAAGGGATACTTCTCTGATATTTTCAACATCTTGTCAGAAGACGATATTCCAGAAACAGAAACATCCCACCGCAACAGGGAGGATTCCCCAGATAAGGAAGAAATAATTTCCCCCATTCGGTCAAAGGTGGGAAGAAACCCCCAGGTATACATAGACGAACAACCAAATGTACTCCTCTTCCCATTCTTTACTGATCTGTGGAATGAAGCAAGATATCCTGCTGAATGGAAGAAAAGCGGAATTGTGAAAACCCCGAATAAAAGCAACCTTTAGGATTGTGGCTAACGGTTATCTCCCTTCGCACGAAGCTGCGAGTGTTTGACGCATGAGTCTTATTCGTATGGATATATACATAGTTATACAACGTGAAAACTGAACTTTCGTGAATCAATGCCTCCGACGCATTTTAGGGATATTCTTCTAGATGTGATCTCCAACGACAAACGTTGGAGTACAATTAGCTGACTAAAATAAGCCCTCACATTTGAAGGCGAAAATGGCAGTGGATCGGTCACCTTTTGAGGAAATTGGAGCAAAATATCGCAAGACAAGCTTTCTCTTACAATCCTCATAAAAAATGTCGGGCTAGTCGGGTTGGAAGTGAGCAGTTGAGCAGGAGCTCAAAAAAATAAACAACTCCAGGCGACAACTAAGGGTCGATGCTCGGAATCATGCCTTGTGGAAGAGAACTGCTTCTGTCCGAGGCCCTTGTACAGGGCCTCAACAGGAAATTGATTAATTGATTGATTAGCTGCAGTTTTGATCAATAGTTGCAGTAGCTTGATTTAATAGTTTAATTGACTATTTTAAAAAGTTTGAAATTATTTGAAAGGTGATCGAAAGAGCGGTTGGATCAATGATTCAATAATTCAATAGTATTTTAAAGAGAGATAGAGCATCAGAGATAGATTATCGTTTAAGACATCCTAAATTGGGAATTTTGTTTTTTTTTCGATGTATATTATACATACATATATGCATACTTAGAACTTATTATGTAAACATTAAAACTAATGGTAAATAATTGAAATTGATTGATAAATCTTTGATTTAATGGCCCTAGTAACTTACACACCCTTCTTGCCATATGAAGGAAAAGGCATGGTTAAGGCAGGGTGAACTGGTGGCGCAAAAACAGCGTAGCGCCTCGTCGGAAGGAGTGAAAGGTGTTATTTCTCACGACCATGTGGCTTTCCATCCATTTTGGAAGTAATCATCTTCTTGGGTAAGGTCGCGTAATATCTTTTTTGGTTTTTGCAGGCCAAACGTTTCATGGTCAATAGCCGAGCGATTAATGCCAACCACAGCGGCAGCTGTCCTGGAAGCTAGCAAGCACGTCTCTCCAGCAAGTGCGTCGCTCCACCAAGCGCGTCGCTCCAGCAAGCACGTCACTCCAGCAAGCACGTCGCTCCAGCTCGGGCATAGTCATCACAATTGAACTTCGGTTAAGTTTCTGGCACACTCAATCCCTAAACTTTCATTCTCTTCCGATTATTTCGACATCTCGGTGACGGAACAATCGCTTCCAAAGCCTAAGACATAACACATTTCCTTTTTGAGTACCAAATTTTGGCAGAGATACGGAAGAGAAACTTGGAACCTTGAGAAAAGTACATTTTCAATATTATTTAGTATATCTATTTTTTCTTTAATGGCGCTACTGCCCAAATTGTACTTTGGCTTCCCTCATGTTCCTTCACATTTATCTATTATTGTTAACGCATCGCACAGCCCATTGTCTATAAATTTATATTTTTCGCAGATTGATTTGGCCCAGACATACCCTGGCTGGGATTTGAACACACGAATTTCGCATTGTAGACTAATACGCTACGCAACACCCAGAATCACTTATATAATTATGGCAATTGACTTAAGTTATGATCTTAAATTAATTTTCAAAACCTGAAATGCAAAATAAGACACTGATCCGCAAAAAATCCAAAACAAATAATTCAAGTTCAACTACTTAAATAACTTTCACTCTCTACCTGTAAACATCTTGGCGTTATCTTCACAAGCCAAATGGAATTAAACAGTTTCCCGCCAAAGTGCAATCGTATTAAATTGCAAATACCTGCACATGCACCAATGCATTTAGTTGATCGTAGAATGTGTGTCAACCGGCGGCGCTATTGCATAACGAAGTATCTCTTAAGTATGCCACAGACGGTAGAGTAGTTCGGTAATATAAAATTTGCTTAGTACAAACGTTGTACAGCCATTGCGAAATTCACCACTAACGCTACAACCGTTCGACGAAGTTCGAATAAAATTCCAGATTGCTAACAACTGCAGCAATGGTTTGATAAAGTTCTCAGCAGAGAACGAAACGTATCAATTAATAAAGCATAATAATAGTGTGAATACGAAATCTTACCTTTCAATTCGAAATGCCACCAGAACACGCTATATACCATAGTTTAATTTTTGCTATAATAGACTTAAGTATTTAGTCAGTAATAAGCTCAAATTAATTGAGTGAATAAATAATATATTTTTCAAACTTGAAAAATAATATATTTCAGAATTTCGTTTTGTTAAAAGCAAAAATAAATAGGAGAAAGCCTTTTTAAATTATGGATCTACGATTCATCCAAGAGAATCGATCTGGACCCTTATTACTTCTACGTCCTTAGCAGAAGATCTGTCAACGCAACAATCAACTTCATTCCACAAGTTTTTAATTGTGTTGAATCAGGAGGATGAGTTGGCCTGCTAAAGCATACAATTTTGATTGTGGAGCCACTGCTGCACTGATTTAGCCGTATATTTTGGGTCGTTATCTTGCTGAAACTTTGATTTCACCGGCATTTCTTCTTTAGCATTTGGTAACAAGATTCCGTCTAACATTTTTTTGTAATTAGTTTGGCTCATAATGCCATAAACGAAAGCACACAAATTATTTTAGAGCAGCCTTGGAAATTGTTACATTTTCCCAGACAGCAGGGCTGCACTTCTAGCACACACGTCCAAACTAGTGTCCAATTGTAAACACAATGTGAATCGCCTTAAGGTTATGACCGAAGTATTTTTAATTTGAATACCGGGTCATAGGGACCTGCTAGAAAATAATGCAGCAGACATACTTGCGCGGCAAGGAGCTGGAAACATTAACTTCATTGGAAAGTCATTCGATGTAGCACCAAAAATGATGACCAGCTTCAACGAAACTATTTTAGCTTCTCTCATGATGGGATGATAGCAGCTTTATAGCTGCGGATCGACCAAATCCTTTTGGGAAGAACCAAATAAAAATATTACAACTCAGCTGTTACAACGTAGTCGCTGTAGCGTCCGAACTATTTTCGGCCTGACCACAGGCCATTACTTGCTAAAGCTACATGCATTTAGGCTGCAGATTGCGAGCAAAAATTCTTTGTAGAGGTTGCGAAGAAGACGAAGAATCTATCGAACATTATCTTTACAAACCTCCTACAGTCGTCTCATTTGTTTCGGCTCCAGATTCTTCTCAGAACTATTGTAGATTGCCTCAGATGCGTCAAATATTCGAGCATGCTTGGTTTGCAAACGGTGACTAACACAAGGGAAGTGACATCCATCTCATAATCAATAGAGATAGTACAATGGGCCCAACTAGATGGTTCTTCGAAACCACTCTCCCACAACCTAAATTTAAACCTTGATTCATAACGACTTGTATTACATCATACCAGCAAAAGCATCCTTAAGCAACAAAATTTCCTCATCTGTACTTCAGCGTACTCAAAAGCAGACAGACGAAAGGTAGACGAAACGTAGTCGAAATGCAGACGAATGACATACGAAACGCAGTCAAAATGCAGACGAAACTCTCTCGAAATGCAGACGAAAAGCAGACAGTCAAATAGCGTACAAAACACAGTCGAAATGCAGACGAAAAAGAATTATACAAGAAGGCAAGCATTTGCAGCGAGTCAGCCAGAGATTGGAAGCGAAAGAATATTAGAGCAAGAGCCCTGGAACAAAAAATAACAACGGAAAGCGACAGGGATAAGAAGTGTATATAATGATAGAACGCAGTGTAACTAAGACGAAGGATGTATAATAAACTGGCAACAGTTTGATAAAGGTCTCAGCAGAGACCAAAACGTCACGAATAATAAAGCGTAACAGTGTAGAATCCGGAAATCTTTTCTTTCATTTCAAAATGCACTGTGAAAACATTCACCAAACTATAAGTCCTAAGATAATAGGTACAGACACAAACTTGATGTCACTGGCAAGGAGTCGCCGAGTACTTTGCAAAAATATAATTTTTTTTTCCCTATAATTTGTTGACTTTTAAATATTGCGTAAAATTTTTACAAAATGTTTTGAACTTCAAAAAAAGTAGATTTTCCTGGAGAACTCTTCAATAATTTTCCAATTGCACCAAGTTTGTGTCGATATCCTCGAATAATTTTTTCGTTCCACTACACAGAATCAACTTGTGAGTTAGTGTGAAGTGAAAAATCAATTTGCGGTTATTTTAAATTAAAGTGAACTTGTTTAATTTTTACTGGAAATCCGGCGACTCCATGCGCACTTCCATATGTAGGTATAAACCGGAGTTAACGGCAACTTATACTCAATCGTTGTTCAGTATCTCGGTGAATTAAAGGTGTTGTTGCAAATGAATTGTTTTTAGAAGCTCGAACAATGGCAATATCAGTTTTTTAAGAGGTTTTGCGTGTACAAATTTTTGTGTAATTTCCTTAGAACTGACTTTATGTAGACTTCTTTCAAGAACAATCAAGTTAGCGTGCAATTTTCACATTTGTCAAGCCACTTATTCGATATTTCAACACACTATAGTTTAATGCTTATAACGAGGGGAAATAAAAGCTACCAGCTTTAAATTTTGAATGATTATATCGTCACCACTTTCTAAAGTGATTAAGGTTCACATGGCTGATGGTACATTTCCATCCTGCTTAAAGACTTCTTTAATTACCCCAGTGTTCAAAAGTGGTTCTATTACAGACCCCAACAATTATAGACCGATTGCACTGACAAGCTCTATCAGCAAAATCTTCGAAAAAGTGATCAACAAAAGAATCACAAAATTTATATGCAAAAATGGTGGATTCGATCGGAATCAATATGGCTTTCACTGATTGATGCGATGCAATTCATAAATGATGGTCTTGACAAAGGCTTCTATGTTACATCTATCTTTGTAGATCTTAAGAAGGCATTTGACACGGTAGACCATAAAATATTGCTTCAAGTTCTAAATGAACTAGGTATAAGAGGAAAAGCTAATGATTTAATAAAAACTTATCTCCTAGGACGTACGTATATAACAAAAAATTTGGACAAATTCAGTGATTCTAAAACTATTAACATTGGAATTTCACAGGGTTCAATTCTTGGCCCTACTCTTTATCTAGTTTACATCCATAACATACAGTACATAGGTCTAAGAGCGAAATATATAGTATATGCGGATGACACACTATTGCTCTATAAAGCAAAAAATCAGCCAGAATTGGAACTTCTTATCAACACTGACCTCAAGTTGTTTAAGAAATGGCTATTGGGAAATAGATAAACCCTAAATACTTCGAAGACTAATTTCATGATATTTAAACAATTGAACAAAGATGATATTAATCTAAAACTCAACATAGATGGAATTGAATTATCTAGATCAAAACAAACCAAGTATTTAGGATTAACGATCGATGAGAAACTAACATGGACTCCGCACATTAATAACGTACGCAAGAAAATAGCACCCATCACTGGAGTCCTTCGGCGTAATAATTTTCTACCAACACCAATAAAAGAAATTCTATATAACTCGTTTATTTTATCCAATATAACCTATGGAATTGTAATATGAACCCAAACATCTATGTATAACATGGAAAGAATATCGAGAATTATGAATAAAAGCATCAAGGCCGTTTATAATTTACCACCCCTGACACCAACAGCAGATCTATACGAAACTTACAACAAGCTAAACCTACAGCAAACATTAAACCTAGAGAGGTCAAAATTAATATACAATTTAATAAACCGAGGACTAAAATCTTCAATACTCATTACGTACAACGAAAATATTCACAATCACAATACACGGAATGCAACTTCAATAAGAAATCGAAATTGCAGAACGAATCGATTGAGGAAGGATACCATCTATGAAGCAATTCGATACTACAACTCCTTGCCAATATATATTCGACAGGCGAAGAATATCAAGTGTCTCAAGATTGCAGTAAAGAAGTTTATACAGCAATTGTAATTATATTATCTGTATTATTCACTATTTTTTTTTTTTTTATACGATCTCTTGATATTATGAAAATTTCCCTAATATCAGCTCGTAGCTGTCTGGGAAACTATCCATAGAACATAAACAAATCCATTGTAACTCTGTAACGCATTCATGAAAACCAATATTAATGAATAAATATATATATTAATTAATTAATTAAAAATATTTGAAACAAAGTTGAATGAAAAATTTTAGAATCCTCCCATTTCTTTTTTCACTCACTCCTGCCAACTATGTACCAATAAACTATTTAACGATCGTGAAAAACCGAATCGGTGTACGACAATTTGATCGTTAGTGGCACGCTTTAGACTTAATCATGATTCACAAGTAGGTTATGCAGATCTATGAAATGTTGAAGTACTTTGTGAAGTAGATATGGCGGTTCATTCATTGGCATTTCAAACAACAAGCAACTGATCTTGCTCCAATTACATATTACGCGCGGGTCCTATTCGAAGTTTAATGACGTTTTCGGAATATTAACTATTTGAATTTCGTGTTTTAAAAAACTCTTTTCGGTGACTATTATGGGACTTTCGACACATAGCATGATATTTTGGAGTCCATATTTAAAACATTATTGTAAGCTATTTTTTGATAAAAAAAAACGTTCCAATAGTCTAGACAAAACTTTTAAAAATTTTATGTATTAGTTCGTGATTTGTACAAGAGAAGTGAAATGTTATTTTCAGGGATGTGTTCTAAACTATGCACATACAACATACAATACCTCAGAAATTAAATTCGTCAAACGTATTCACTTTTTTTTCACCCAAATTTTTAATTTACTTCGGACTCTCAACAAATTAATTACATATATATCAATGTCTGTTAAGTGTAATACAAAATATTGTATTGTTTTATTTGTCCAAGAATTGTGAAAAATTGATAAAAAATTTTGCTTCCCTCTTTACTTCTGTCAGTTTGACAGCGGCGGCTCGACAAGTACGATTAAGTCGGCACTGACAACCTATAAACTGAATCGAAAAATACCAAACAAAATTTCTTTTGAATTTCGAAAATTCAATTCTTGTTTTTTTACAAAACTTCAATTAGTGAAGCGAATTTGTATAGAAATTAAATTTGAGCTGTAAGCAAAAATATCGAAAATGTTGAATGATTTTTAAGGGCTCTGGTGAAAGATGTAACGAAAAAGGCCGTAGAGCACGGTAACTGCCAGGAAGAATGAGTTGGCTAATTATCCATGCTTATTTGACGTTACCTTTTTCTGGAACAGTTCCATGAGGGTCAGGATGCCTAATCGAGACGTTTCTCATGGAGTGCACCAGGTGTGGAAGATCTTTTGGTGACGGCGATGCACCTAGCTCTCAGCACGTGCTAGCTCGTCGGCGGGGGGGAACTTGTCACCAGATCTCCACGGTACATTAATTGTGCATCTTATGGTTGGCCGAAGAGGGGTGAGATACGGGGCTTCCCAAACCCGCTCCTCTCCGAGGTAGCCAAGGAAACGAAAATAGGGTGTTATCAATCATTATGACGGAAGGCCAAGTGGTATTCCTCGTCTATAGGCGGGGTTAAAATTTTTGGCCTCCATCCCAAAGGGAAGGGCAGTGTCAGTGCATATTCTCACCCATCACAACAAAAACCCCTCACAAGGGTATTGTTTAGTCACTCATCTTCATTTTAACTTAGACTCTATTTTCTTATTTTGTTGGTTATTGGATAAATTTTGTATTCTTAAAGTGAAAGTATACACATTGAGAGAATCGAGACTATTTGAGTAGCAAATGTAATCGGTTTTATTCTCCACAATTAAATGTGCATACTGCAATGCGAATTTTACTCCAAAATCAACAAGGAAGTTGGCGTTGAAGATCCTTATGGTCTGTCATTATTGGATAGAAACAACGTCACTATTGATTATTTCTTTCTTTTGTATTTAATATATATTTATTATTAGAATATTTAATTGATCCGAGATTTTGTTTTATTTCATTTTTTTTTTTTTTTTTCATTTTTTTTTTTTTATCACTAATTAGTTCTTGTTATTCGAGTCATTATTATACATACTATTTAGGTACTACAAAAATTGTATAAGAAGTTTTATAAAACGGGTTTCCTTTTTTCTTATTAAAAAAATTTACTGGAGCTTATCATTCACATAAAGGCATAAAAACATAGGGCCGCTAGTAGCGACAGCCAGGAAAGAACTAAGTCTTCAGGTGGTGATTAGTATCGCAAACGATGAACTGACACCTTAGCGGTGCTTTGCAGTATTAAGGAACAGTACGAAGTGAAACTTGTTTGCAGTACTGAAATATGACGTATGCTATCCAGGAAATATTAGAAGATAAGCCACGAACAAGTTCGTTTACGATAATTTCAATTTCTAAATAACTATATCACGCTTAAACTAATGTTCTAGTTAGTATCGTTAGTAATGATCTAGTAGACTTACGACACTTAAGAAAAACCAAAATAAAAAACAAAGGCGTATTCTTCCCTAATTTTAAAACGTGTAATTTTGGCTGCACCGTTTACAGATTTGTATTTCTTTTCTTAGCCGTCGTATAAAACCTTAACGATACAAAATATTCGACCCAATTACTTTTAATTATCATGTATAATTCATAATACATGCAAATGTGTACTTGGTCGCATCTGTGATTCTTTGTAATGTGACAGTTTAATTCAAAAGTGCCACAAATGACATATTGTCTATACGCATTTCTTGATTATCTTAAATATAACTACAATAAATTTAATTATGAAATTGTTTTCGAAAATTAATCATTCATTACGAGAGTTTCAATTTCTAAATACTTATATCACGAAAAAAAATAATGTTCTAGTTAGTATCGTTCGTAATGCTCTAGTATACTTACGACACTTAAGAAAAACCAGAAGAAAAAAAAACAAGGGCGTATTCTTCCCTAATTTTAAAACATGTAATTTTGGCTGCACCGTTTACAAATTGGTATTTCTTTTCTTAGCCGTCGTATAAAACCTTAACGATACAAAATATTCGACCCAATTACTTTTAATTATCATGTATAATTCATAATACATGCAATTTCAATAGCTTTCCGTGGGAAGTCAACGAGAGAATTCTAAAAAAGATCCAAGAAAGCCCTTGTTGTTATGGGAGCGAACAAGACTTTACCGGAATCGCTAGAATTTCATATTCCAAGGCCAGAGAGAAAAATACTAATAGTTTCAAAAAAAAAACATAAGCATAATAACTACAAGCTTTTTGAAATCATAAAAAAAAAATTTGATAATGGTTTCTCTTTTTTTCTTCGGATACCGTAAGCACGCGGTTTATGAACATGCGGTTATGAGCATGCGGTTTGGAGCTTGCGGCATATGAACATGCGGTTAGGAGCACGCGGTTTATGAACATGCGATTTATGAGCATGTGACTATGAGCATGCGGTGTATGAGCTTACGGCATATGAACATACGGTTAGGAGGGAGCATGCGACTTATGAGCACGCGGCTTAGAAGCGTACGGTTTTTTTTTTTTTTTTTTGATTATATTTTTTTTCTTACACGTTCCGGGTCCGATATGCCTGCTTTCTTGGCAAATCATTCAAACTTCGCGAATACAAAAAAAAAAAATGCGGTTCAAAGATATCCAAAATAAATCCTTACCTGGTAGGGAAGTCGTTATCAGACATCCCTGGTTCTACCCGCCAAAAAAAAAGCCACCAGGCTTCCAATAGGAAACCCAGCCTTTTTGGCCGGATAGCGGTGCTTGGCGACCACCCTTGTGATCCAAAAAAAACTCTATGTCACTGTTCTCCACTATTCACTAATAGCACGCAAAAAAAACCAAAAAAATTTTATTTTTCACTAAAAAAATACACTTAAGCCGATTTTACTTCGGCGATGGCTAAAAAAAAATAAAAACTAGCCATTTCGGCGACGCTGGTTGAAAAAAAAACTTTTGTCGGAGACACGAATCAAATCTCTTTCGGCGACGGCTGGATGAAGAAGAACTGGACCAGTTTTCTGTCGTACCGGCCTCCCGCTTGATCACGAAAAGCTCTCCTTTTTCGGCATTGCCAAGCAATCTCCGATCGCGCAAATTATGGCAAAAGTTCGGCGGTTAGGGAATTCTCGTGCATGGATGGAAATTAGGGTTGGACATCAAAATTCATCAAGGCAACAATATTAATATTATTGCCGCGATAAATTCGGCCGCTCGCCGTTACAACACAGGTTACACGGTTAGACCCGTTTGATATCGTGTAAGCTGACAAAAGGCGATATAGGCTTATTGATAGTGAAGCTCGACCCATTCCCTGAGATTATAGGAGCGATTTGGGTTGGGGTGGTGTTTTCGAAGGGTTTTGGTAGCTCACATTTTTACGTCCCTTTACAGTTCGCGAACGCTTTGAGTTAGATCCTCTTATGCCGATTGTTTAATTTCCGGTTGGTCAGTTAAGGCTAGGACTGTTGTTGTGTCGTTAAATTACGAGGTCTGGAAAGGAAACTTGATTACTTCCCAAACCTTAGACTAAAGGCTTTAATGTTGCCGTTCCAATAAGTTAAGCACAAACTTGAAAAGAGAAACTTAAAAGTGGTGCATGAAATTGCTGCGTTCGATGATCCTCCTCAATATCACAAAAAAACCATTTGATATCATAAAGTCATGTGGTTTCCTTTTTTTCATGTTGAATATTACCCGATTAGTCTCGACTTTGCTGAGACTCATTGTTACGCAAATATATAAGAATTTATAACTGTCCTCAAGGCTAATTTTCAGCGTTTCCGGTGAGATCAAGTAGGCGCTGACCGATGCTAAGTTAATACACACTAATCATACGCGAACAGCCAACGTCTATACATAATTTACCATAATATTTACGGAATTCATAACTTCCATCTCTAATCCGCGAAGTGTGGGTGGAGAGTGGTGGAGGAAACGACCCCGCGTATAAATTCCGTCTGTATAACTAGACGCGTTTCTCTTCCTTCTGTCTGATGTCGTTTATTTGAGTAGTTATAGCATGCTGTTTACTGGGTGGCTACTTTTTAGATTTGCATATCTTGCTGTGTTTTATTTCGTATTTTTATCCATATACCACTCAGAGCATAACAGAATCGACCCATAGACTGGTTCGCCTGCTCGTACAGGACTCCCCAGCAATGGTTGATTTATCAACCTGTCACCAATGAGGGTCACCTGATATATTATTTACGAGTTAGATTTTACTACGGCGCAATATTTACGCCCCGTGGAATGTCGTCGTGCGATCTTTTGTGCCTTTTCGAAAGCTATGCTGTACTCCGGTGATATTGATTCCGACGTCGGTGACAGGAGGGCGAGAAACGGCCGTGATCCTCGTCTATGGGTGGTTGAGGCTTCATAATTTTAGGTTGATAGATGCATTTCCTTCTCCACTCAACAACCACACTCCGAGGCCTAGGCTGCAAAAAAAAAACCGAAGGTATTACACCAAGATGATCTCCCTTCAACGTGGCGTCGAGGACAATATTATTGCCAGTATCTCATTATTTACAATATCTTTAAATTGTCGTCTCCTGTGAAGAAGAAGAGGGTCATCGAACAAATACGCGATTTATTATGTTATGATTCACTTCTATTTTCATGCGACTCTCATATGTTCTACTATCTTACCATAAGACAAATAAGAAAATTTAAGAAAATTTACGACTATCAACGTAGCTTATTGGAACCCAACTCGACAAGGAATAACTCAAAGCGTAGTGTTCTAAGTTGTACCAGTTCGTGAGCCATCAGATAGTTGAATTGGGTCTCGATCAGGGACGCAGGTCCTTTGCATGGTATGTGCCGATATGGTTATTCAGCGTGTCGGAGAGCTCGTACATGGAATTCCCCACCTTTTTTCGGATTACGCACTTGACGAATTTCGGCGCTAACTTGGCGTTGAAACCTTTGGAGGCGTCACTTGCCACGAAATTGCGCCTGAAAACGATTTGACCTGGAGTAAAACTTGCGTTCCTTGACCTGAGATTATAGCGATTGGAATATTTTTTATGGGCTTCGGCCAGTTTATGTGATATCGAGTCACGAATTAAATGCAGGTGGTCAGTGCTAGCTAAACAGCGGATTTCATCAGTGGGTGACTTAGGTAGCTTACGTAAGAGTTTATAGGCCGCGCCGTGGCTTATCATTTGTTCACCGAAAAGCATATAATATGGCGAATTGCCGGTTACTTCATGAACGGTAGTACGTAAGGCACACGCAATTTCACTCAAGTGGTCGTCCCAATGTTTGTGTTCGGTTTTGAGATATGCTCTTATGGCGGCTAGGACTGAACGATTTACTCGTTCGGACGCGTTAGCTTGGGGAGAATATACCGCTGTCCTTTTTTGTCGGACGTCGTAATTAGCCAGGAGTGTGGTGAACTCCCGAGATGTAAACTGTGTGCCATTATCCGATACCAAGGTTTCTGGTACCCCGAACATGTGGAATACTTCTGACTCGAGATATCGCACTATAGGCTTTGTGAGGGCAGAGCGAAGAGGTTTGAGAAGCACAAATTTTGTGAAATGGTCCAGCACAATCAAAATGATTGTGTTACCCTTACTGGAACGAGGATAAGGCCCTAACAAGTCGACGTAAATCCTTTGCCAGGGTCGTGAGGGTAGCTCCTGCGCGATCATGGGTGGTCTCAGCACCATATTAGGAGCTTTAGTGGTTTTGCAAGTTTCGCAGGACTTGACGAAACTGGCGACTTGGGTTGCCATTTTGGGCCAGAAATAACGTTGGCGCAGTCTGAACAGAGTCTTGCTAATTCCGCCATGAGCAGCCAGCGGGGGATTATGAGCTGCTTGAATCAGGGGAGCTGTCAGTTCATCAGGAATCCATAATCTCCATACGTTATAATCGTCATCAGGGTTTCCTAAACGAGGTGCAACCCTCTTGTATACGAAACCATCAGATACCTGTAGATCAGGGAGTACTGTCTGATTTTTAATGATGTTCTGTGCCAGATTTGTATACTCTATCGATTTGAACGCCGGTGCATTCAGTTCTACTTCCGGTGAGATTGTGGTGGTACTCAAGTTTATTTCCTCGGCATACATGCGTGATAGAGCGTCAGGTACCACGTTTTGTGACCCCTTGCGGTGTTCGATGTCAAATACGAACCCTTGCAACTTCAGTGCCCATCGTGCCAGTCGGCCACTAAGGTCCTTCTGTCCCATAAGCCATTTCAAGCTAGCGTGGTCGGTTATAATCTTGAAAGGCAAACCTTCCACGTACTGCCTGAATTTTTTCACGCATGAAACTGCTGCTAAGCATTCCAATTCGGTAACACTGTAGTTCTTCTGAGCAGCGTTGAGTTTTTGTGACATGTAGGCTATAGGCTTCTCGTTCCCGCTTGAATCCAATTGGCATAATACTCCGCCTATTCCTGCGGTGCTGGCATCACATTGGATGATGAACGGTTTTTCAAAATCCGGATTGTGAAGTATTGGATCAGTTGTCAGAGTTATTTTCAAGGCGTCCATCGCTTGCTGAGCTTCAGCAGTCCACCTAAAACCGATCTTGGGGTTTTTCAAACAATCCGTCATAGGAGCGGTTAGGGTGGCGTAGTTTTCGATGAAGCGCCTATACCAACCGGTCATTCCCAAAAACCGACGGATCTGCTTAATGGTTTTCGGAGGGGGAAACTCCGTGATGGCTGAAACTTTGTCCGGATCGACCTTCAGTTGACCTTCTCCGACCACGTATCAGAGATATTTGACTTCTTTCATACCAAAGTGACTCTTTGCCACATTTATAGTGAGTCCGGCAAGTCGAAGGCATTTGGCTACTTCGCCTAACGTTTGCAAATGTGACGTAAAATCTTTCGAGATAACCAACAAATCGTCTAGGTATACAAACACTCGTTCTTTCATCTCTGCCGGCAGTCGATTCATCACTCTGTCCATCAGACGGCACATACGCTGAGGGGCGTTGCATAACCCAAAGGGCATCACGGTGAATTGATACAATGGTCGACCCGGAACTGTGAATGCGGTTTTCTCTCGCGATTTCTTTTCCAAGGGTATTTGCCAGAAGGCATCTTTTAAGTCAATGGAGGAGATAATGTGCGCGTCTGGTAACCGACTTAGTAAACCGTCAATGATGGGAATCGGGTAGGCGTCTTTCAAGGTAACTTGATTCACTTTTCTCGAATCTAGGCACAGCCTAACCTTTCCAGGCTTTCGGACCAATACGACCGGAGAGCTCCAAGCGCTATCACTTTCCTCTATGACCCCGAGTGTGAGCATTCTGTCGAGTTCATCATACATGAGTTTTTGTATGGCGGGCGATACAGGATAGTGACGTTGCTTAATAGGAGGGGTCTCTCCGACGTCGATGACATGGGTTTCCAACTCAGTTCTTCCCAATCCTAACACTTCGAAGGATGGAAACTGTGCTACTACTGCTTGCAATCTCAGCTGTTCTGTCTGTGTCAAAGATAGAATTTTCTTGTCCACAGCGTTCGAGGGCGTAACGTTTGACAGCGACTCTAGGGACATGGGTGCTATTCGGAACAATTTCCAAAAGTCAATCCCTAAATATAGTTCTTGACTCAAACTTGGGATGATAAATAATCGCATGGCTTTAGTCACTCCCATATAAGTAACTTTTACTCGTATATAACCTGAGGTACAATGTGGTGTACCATCGGCGGTTTTGATCTCCGAGTCGAAGTGTTTCAATTTAATTCTAAGTCTGCTCAAACGCTGTATTGCTCCATTTCCCAGACAACTCACACTGGCTCCACTATCCAGCAGGCCAATTATTGTCTCACCTTGTAAGGATATGGAGGCATATGGTCGAGTATCGCCAGGGATGGTCAACAGGGATGACACATGCATTGGTGTGCTTTGCCTTCTCCGTTTGAACCATTTTCGAAGTCGGAAAGTAGATCTCTTCGGTTTTGGCGATTGCGGCGATGTAGTAGTTGGATCTCTAAAAATCTGGGCTCTGACTAGGTGATAGTTTGTCATGCGCTCGTGTAGGCTCCGTTTATATAGTGGAAGCGGGGTGCTCTGATCGTGCTCCTGGTCCATAGTATTCGCAAGCTCCGATCTGATGGATATTTCGGTTTGTTGCTGACAAGATGTCGTTTTCTCCTGATTATCTGTTTGAGTGGAAGTTGCGATCGTCCGACTGTCATTTCTAAGTGATGGTAGTTTTAATGGTTTCTCGGGAGCCGATTCCGGTTTTCCTGGTTGGAGTGCCCGATGTTGCTCCGACCAGGTCTCCCGTTTCCCGTTTTGCATTGTGGACAGTGAGGCGTAGTTACTCCTACTGTCCCACATTTGTAACAAAAAAGCCTCTTTTCCGAACTTGGACAATGCATGAAACCATGGCCCCTATTTTGGCAATTCCAACAAACCCAGTTGCTGGTGTCATACGTATGGCTTCCCTCTTTTATGTCCCCTCTAAAGCCTGCCTCGATGAAATGAGGGTTGAGTTGTTCCACTTCGGACACATGTCTGTGAATATGGCCCGCCTGGGGATTCGGTCGGAATGCCACTTGTGTCGTTTTTATATATTTCTCGGCCCTTCGACATTCCTCTCTGAAACTACCTAACGAACTGCGATTCGTAGTGAACACCAATTGGGCCAGCCGTGGTTTTATGTTGGGCAGAATCATATCTATAAGCTCTCGGTCATCGAACGGTGTCCGGCGCTGATTATTTAGTGCTCGTATGGCATATAGGAAATCATCAAATGATTCCATTGATCCTTGCCGACGTCCAGACATAGCCTGTGCTAGCTCAAAGTCAGAACACAAATTAGCAAATTGTTGAACTAGTGCACTACGTATGTCTGCCCAGTTCGGACGAGGATTAGTTCTTAAAAACTGCCAGTACCAGTTTTCTGCTTTTCCTGACAAGAACCGATGGAAGTTCTGCGTCAAATATTCCACGGAAGTGTTCTCCTGCCGGCGCAATACCTCCACTCGGAATAGAAATTCCTCTACGGAGATATCATTTTGAGTGCCATCAAACTTAAGATTCCATCGTCTTGCGGGGCTGTGTCCTCTAGAACGTGTCTCGGTGGCATAAGATACTTGGCGGGTGTTTGCTTGAGGTACATCTACATGGCGGTGAGAAGAGGCCTCCAAACGACTTAAGGCTTCTACTAGCTCTTGAATACGTCTATCTTTTTGATCTAATTCTAACAAATAGTCCGCAGTGACAGTTTTCTCCTTATTCGCAGGGAAATTAGAAGCCTGCTCGCCGAAGCAATAGCGATAATCCCACTCGCCTGAAAAGGGGCTCGCCAGTTGGTTAATCGTCTGTCTACTACCGGTGTCTGATATTCCTATCGCTGGCGGGATTAATGGTGGTTCATTTCTCCTGTTGTTGGTTGGTTCATTTCCAGGTGATAGGTCATGTGGAGAAAGTGCGGCGGTGTTGTCAGCCGCAGCCTGGAATAATTGCCTGAGCAATGGTGGCTCTTGGCGGGTTGCTGACTCTCTGCTTAAACTGGTGGGCCGTCTTCCTCTGTTGCCCATTGAACGAGTGTTCACGCCTTTCGGGATCGCTCCACCTCCAGATGTGTTCCGATTGGGCGTCCGGGAGGTCATGATGAATAATATCACTCGCAAGAGAGTCCGTAAAAGGAAATAAGGTTTAAAGAAATATATAGATGGTCTAGAGAGTCCCCACTCTACCGGGGATACAGGGTGGGTGGTTAGAGAGGGGGGATTTCACTATCTCTTATGGAAGAATATAACACTCAAGTGCAAATCCTCTCTCTAACCAATTTGTACTTTCCGAATTATTTATAGTTATATTAATATACATATAATTATGAGGATAGAAAGGACAACTTTTGCTGAAATAAGAATTCGTTGTGGTGGAGATAAGTGGTGTATTCAGAACAATTATTCCACGAACAAGACGAACTGGTAAGGATAACGGTCGATAGGATTGTGGATCCGGTATAAACTTAATAGAGTTATACCTGGCGAAATAATATTTAGCTAGTAATCTTAGTAACTCACTGTTTACCTACTAAGATGCTCTTCAATTTCCCAGAAGCGTATATCCGAATATACCGTGGCGCAATGATTGTCTGTAAAAGTTGTCGTCAAAATGATACTAACCGTTAATAAATCCTTAATAGCGCGAATAATCAAGGTCCTTCTATGCTTAATTATAACTGGTAGCGATTACTTATCGTTTGCATATAATAGCTAATACTTATATTGTAATTTACAACGATGTGTGAGCCAATATGTGACTTGAATGATTAATGTTAAAACTTAATTCTATTTTACCGAATACTATGTCAGAATTTCTCGTGACTCAAGTATTTGCTCTTCAATTCTGCAGTCGAAAATACTGCCAGATAATAACAAATTCTGAAGCCTTTACGAAAAGAGTATCAAAAAAAATGAAAACAACCAAAATTGTACGATTAACAACGTGAAATTTAGTTCACGCTAAAAACTTTAGTAGTACTGTAAGAGAAAACTATTTGTAGGGGAGTTTGCTGGATGGGGGAACGGAGGAATCATACTCTGTACTGACAGTAAAAAAAAAAAGGACCGATAAACATACTAAGATGTTTAAAAAAAAACTTGTGTGCTGCTTGCTTTGCTGCGAAAATCTCGGAAGTCCAGTCTTATCGACGATAGGATTTCCTTAGGATTCGATCAAGGACAGAACAGAGGACAGCTCGAGTCGTGCGTATTCACATGTCTGGCTGTATGGTTTCCAACAGTCTGCGGAATGTCGAAGATTCTACGAATAGAGTCACGACGATTTCATTTTATCCGTGACCGAATAGCGGTTTGGGATTTTCACAAGGGAGCACTGCCCATTTGCGAAAGAAAGTTCTTGAGGACAGGAAAAACTATGTTGAAATTAGGGTAGATCTTCGCGTGTGTGGGAAACTCGAGAGGCTTAAACAGTTGAACCAGGCTCTTCATGGGACAATTTTAAGACAATAAGACTGCGGACAGCTGGCGCGTGCATAATCACATAGCCTGCTGTATTATTTCCAGCAAGTCTGTGTTTAACACTGTGGTCCATATAAGAAACCCTAGTCCATATACGACGTAGTGCATAGACGATGTCTAGCAGCAGAATAGATGAAATACGACTAATCGGTTGTCCAAGGAATACTTTAGAATATCACTCTTGAACAAGGAAATCCAGAGTCGGCCGCATTTCTTTTGCTCTCTGCTCATTGATAACTGTTGCGCGATTTGAGAATCCAATTTTCCGGACCGAATAAGCTGTACGGGGTACTTAAGGCTTTCGGTATACTTCCAGGAAAGAGGCTAATTTTCCATTACGTAGTAACGTCTTAACGATATGTTTTCTCCACCGGTTTCGAAGCTGCCAGCTTATACGCTTATGCAGACAAAAAAAAATCCAGGTTTCTAAATCACAACGTTAGATGTTTTTCTACCACCTCATTGACAAAAAAAAATTATGGAGTTATATGAGCAAAACCGGGTGCCTTTGCCGCCGAGTGACATTTAAGAGGGTCAAGCGCGACAGGCAGTTTGGGAATAGTGTAGAAATAACACACAAATGTGGTTAACCCCAACTTAATCTTTTAAATCCGTGCAGGAAAATTTGACTAATTCGGATCGCTCTGAATTAGCGTAGGGCCCCACGTTGGGCGCCATCTGTAACGAAAAAGGCCGTAGAGCACGGTAACTGCCAGGAAGAATGAGTTGGCTAATTATCCATGCTTATTTGACGTTACCTTTTTCTGGAACAGTTCCATGAGGGTCAGGATGCCTAATCGAGACGTTTCTCATGGAGTGCACCAGGTGTGGAAGATCTTTTGGTGACGGCGATGCACCTAGCTCTCAGCACGTGCTAGCTCGTCGGCGGGGGGGAACTTGTCACCAGATCTCCACGGTACATTAATTGTGCATCTTATGGTTGGCCGAAGAGGGGTGAGATACGGGGCTTCCCAAACCCGCTCCTCTCCGAGGTAGCCAAGGAAACGAAAATAGGGTGTTATCAATCATTATGACGGAAGGCCAAGTGGTATTCCTCGTCTATAGGCGGGGTTAAAATTTTTGGCCTCCATCCCAAAGGGAAGGGCAGTGTCAGTGCATATTCTCACCCATCACAACAAAAACCCCTCACAAGGGTATTGTTTAGTCACTCATCTTCATTTTAACTTAGACTCTATTTTCTTATTTTGTTGGTTATTGGATAAATTTTGTATTCTTAAAGTGAAAGTATACACATTGAGAGAATCGAGACTATTTGAGTAGCAAATGTAATCGGTTTTATTCTCCACAATTAAATGTGCAGACTGCAATGCGAATTTTACTCCAAAATCAACAAGGAAGTTGGCGTTGAAGATCCTTATGGTCTGTTATTATTGGATAGAAACAACGTCACTATTGATTATTTCTTTCTTTTGTATTTAATATATATTTATTATTAGAATATTTAATTGATCCGAGATTTTGTTTTATTTCATTTTTTTTTTTTTTTTTCATTTTTTTTTTTTTTTTTCATTTTTTTTTTTTATCACTAATTAGTTCTTGTTATTCGAGTCATTATTATACATACTATTTAGGTACTACAAAAATTGTATAAGAAGTTTTATAAAACGGGTTTCCTTTTTTCTTATTAAAAAAATTTACTGGAGCTTATCATTCACATAAAGGCATAAAAACATAGGGCCGCTAGTAGCGACAGCCAGGAAAGAACTAAGTCTTCAGGTGGTGATTAGTATCGCAAACGATGAACTGACACCTTAGCGGTGCTTTGCAGTATTAAGGAACAGTACGAAGTGAAACTTGTTTGCAGTACTGAAATATGACGTATGCTATCCAGGAAATATTAGAAGATAAGCCACGAACAAGTTCGTTTACGATAATTTCAATTTCTAAATAACTATATCACGCTTAAACTAATGTTCTAGTTAGTATCGTTAGTAATGATCTAGTAGACTTACGACACTTAAGAAAAACCAAAATAAAAAACAAAGGCGTATTCTTCCCTAATTTTAAAACGTGTAATTTTGGCTGCACCGTTTACAGATTTGTATTTCTTTTCTTAGCCGTCGTATAAAACCTTAACGATACAAAATATTCGACCCAATTACTTTTAATTATCATGTATAATTCATAATACATGCAAATGTGTACTTGGTCGCATCTGTGATTCTTTGTAATGTGACAGTTTAATTCAAAAGTGCCACAAATGACATATTGTCTATACGCATTTCTTGATTATCTTAAATATAACTACAATAAATTTAATTATGAAATTGTTTTCGAAAATTAATCATTCATTACGAGAGTTTCAATTTCTAAATACTTATATCACGAAAAAAAATAATGTTCTAGTTAGTATCGTTCGTAATGCTCTAGTATACTTACGACACTTAAGAAAAACCAGAAGAAAAAAAAACAAGGGCGTATTCTTCCCTAATTTTAAAACGTGTAATTTTGGCTGCACCGCTTACAAATTGGTATTTCTTTTCTTAGCCGTCGTATAAAACCTTAACGATACAAAATATTCGACCCAATTACTTTTAATTATCATGTATGATTCATAATACATGCAAATGTGTACTTGGTCGCATCTGTGATTCTTTGTAATGTGATAGTTTAATTCAAAAGTGCCACAAATGACATATTGTCTATACGCATTTCTTGATTATCTTAAATATAACTACAATAAATTTAATTATGAAATTGTTTTCGAAAATTAATCATTCATTACGAGAGTTTCAATTTCTAAATACTTATATCACGAAAAAAAATAATGTTCTAGTTAGTATCGTTCGTAATGCTCTAGTATACTTACGACACTTAAGAAAAACCAGAAGAAAAAAAAACAAGGGCGTATTCTTCCCTAATTTTAAAACATGTAATTTTGGCTGCACCGTTTACAAATTGGTATTTCTTTTCTTAGCCGTCGTATAAAACCTTAACGATACAAAATATTCGACCCAATTACTTTTAATTATCATGTATAATTCATAATACATGCAATTTCAATAGCTTTCCGTGGGAAGTCAACGAGAGAATTCTAAAAAAGATCCAAGAAAGCCCTTGTTGTTATGGGAGCGAACAAGACTTTACCGGAATCGCTAGAATTTCATATTCCAAGGCCAGAGAGAAAAATACTAATAGTTTCAAAAAAAAAACATAAGCATAATAACTACAAGCTTTTTGAAATCATACAAAAAAAATTTGATAATGGTTTCTCTTTTTTTCTTCGGATACCGTAAGCACGCGGTTTATGAACATGCGGTTATGAGCATGCGGTTTGGAGCTTGCGGCATATGAACATGCGGTTAGGAGCACGCGGTTTATGAACATGCGATTTATGAGCATGTGACTATGAGCATGCGGTGTATGAGCTTACGGCATATGAACATACGGTTAGGAGGGAGCATGCGACTTATGAGCACGCGGCTTAGAAGCGTACGGTTTTTTTTTTTTTTTTTTGATTATATTTTTTTTCTTACACGTTCCGGGTCCGATATGCCTGCTTTCTTGGCAAATCATTCAAACTTCGCGAATACAAAAAAAAAAATGCGGTTCAAAGATATCCAAAATAAATCCTTACCTGGTAGGGAAGTCGTTATCAGACATCCCTGGTTCTACCCGCCAAAAAAAAAGCCACCAGGCTTCCAATAGGAAACCCAGCCTTTTTGGCCGGATAGCGGTGCTTGGCGACCACCCTTGTGATCCAAAAAAAACTCTATGTCACTGTTCTCCACTATTCACTAATAGCACGCAAAAAAAACCAAAAAAATTTTATTTTTCACTAAAAAAATACACTTAAGCCGATTTTACTTCGGCGATGGCTAAAAAAAAATAAAAACTAGCCATTTCGGCGACGCTGGTTGAAAAAAAAACTTTTGTCGGAGACACGAATCAAATCTCTTTCGGCGACGGCTGGATGAAGAAGAACTGGACCAGTTTTCTGTCGTACCGGCCTCCCGCTTGATCACGAAAAGCTCTCCTTTTTCGGCATTGCCAAGCAATCTCCGATCGCGCAAATTATGGCAAAAGTTCGGCGGTTAGGGAATTCTCGTGCATGGATGGAAAGTAGGGTTGGACATCAAAATTCATCAAGGCAACAATATTAATATTATTGCCGCGATAAATTCGGCCGCTCGCCGTTACAAAGATACAAAGTTTAAATTTTCCATGTGAATACAACTATTTGATATAAATAGAAAACATAACAGAGCCTAAGGCCCAATCGTGTGATACTCTAGATTCTAGAGAAATTTTTTGATTTCAAGAAATTTTGTAGGAGAAATGGTATAGGAGTTGACATTGAACTAATTTTTTCTCATCATGCTAAAGTTGCTATCAAAATGTTTTACACAAAATTTAGAATCAAAAATTTCATAGGTACTGAGAAAATGAGTGTATTGGATTTAGCGAAATTGTGCAGTTTGTATGGGAGGTGGTAGAAGAAGGGGCGAGTTGTTAAAGACTTTTCCGGAAATAACTATAAGCATCATATTATGATTTAAATTGTAGATCCGTAGCATTTACACTTTCCAGGAAAATCCACTTTTTGTAAAGTTGTAAAATTGTGTCAGATTGTATGGGAGGGGTAGAAGGAGTAAAGCTAACAGTCTAATCATTTTTTGGCCTTAGGCTGCCAACACACGATGGAGATAAAATCGTATTAACTCACTTTTCGATAATAATTCGCGTTAATATATATTAACTTCGATATTAAGTCCCGAGATAATATCGTTCTGTAATCTATATTAACTCGGCTAGCAAATACTCGATCCAAAAGAAACTTTCAAGTGAGGAATTTATAATATCAAATAGAAGGAAATTTTAAGGAAATTTCGAGGAATTTACGATACAATGACGTCTTATTTCGTTGACATTACAAAAAAGAGACAAAAAACTTCCCAGAAAGACAATTTAAAGAATTAACCGGTGCGTCCATGATTTATTTGCGATTCAGAATTTTTCAGGATTTCACAAGGCGTAATACAAAACAATTCCAAAATTTAAGTTTGACGTTTAAATTTAAAGCTTCACACTGACGTGAAGCCTAGAGCCTTCCTAGATTGATATAATACGGTATTTAAAAAAAAACTGTCGTATGTCACATACAAAAGCTGTAGTGGAAGCTTTTATTTTAAAACGATTTTATGTCTATCGTGTGTCGAAAGCCTTACCAGTAATTGTAGAATAATATTAAGTGCACAATTTCAGCTCGATAAATTTTATATGCACTGAGTAAATTGGTTTAGAGACTTTCATGAAAAAGTGCAGTTTGTATGGGAGGTGATGGAAGGAAGGGAAGGACTTAAGTAATTTTTAAATAGTAGATTGAAATTATAATAAAAGTAATATATTCCAAATTTCAGATGAATAGCATCTATACTTTTGAAGCAAATCCTTTTATTGGCGAATTGCAAAATTGTGTCATTTTGTATGGGAGGGGGCAGAAGCGGTAAAGGTAATCGTCTCATTTTTTTTTGTGGATCTTACTAATGACTCCAGATAAGTGACAAATGCACAATTTGAGCTCGACAAGTTTTATACGTACTGAGTAAATTGGTTTAGAGCATTTCATGAAAAAAGTGCAGTTTGTATGGGAGGGGGTGGAAGGAGAGGGAGGACACAAATACTTTTGATACCGTAGATTGGAATTATTATAAAAATAACATATTCTAAATTTCAGACTAGTAGCTTTTATACTTTGCGATGAAATCCGTTTATCGTCGAATTGCGAAATTGTGTCATTTTGTATGGGAGGGGGTAGAAGGGGTAAAGCTAATCGTCTAATTTTTTTTGTCTTACTAATAATTTTAAATAAATATTTTGTGCACAATTTGAGGTTGCTAAATTTTATACGCACTGAATAAATTGGCTTATGGTATTTCATGAAAAAGTACAGTTTGTATGGGAGGTAGTGAAAGAAGGAAGAGGGCACGCATAATTTTTATACGGTAAATTGGTTTAGAGCATTTCATGAAAAAAGTGCAGTTTGTATGGGAGGGGATAGAAGGAGAGGGAGGACACAAATACTTTTGATACCGTGGACTGATATCATCATAAAAGTAATATGTTCCAAATTTGAGACCAATAGCTTCTATACTTTTCGAGCAAATCCGTTTATTGTCAAATTGCGCAATTGAGTCATTTTGTATGGGAGGGGGTAGAAAGGGTGTAGCGATTTGGTCCATTTACGAACTTGACCGTATTTTTTGTTAAAAATGACGTGTTCAAAATTTGAACTATCTTCGTTCGTTTTTCTCTCCGAGCCTTATTCCTTAGCGTTACAAACTTTAGAGCAAACTTATCTCTCAGATTTCATCTAGAGTATAAAAAAATAATAATTTGTTCCACAATTATTATGTTGTTATTTTTTCGACTATTTTTAAGAAATCAAGTATCACCTAACTATTCAAAACTATCAATTTGAAATTTTGCACAAAACCTTTTAAAAATAACTGAAACGAAACTGCGTCAAAAGTTTTGAGATCGTGTTTGCGCTTCTACCCCCTCCCATACAAAAGTATGATTTGAACCAATTTCAATAAATCAATTACTAACTAACAAATTAAAAGCTAAGAACTTGAAATTTTGTACAAGCACCTTACAAAAGAAATGAAACTGAATCACAAATTTTACGATTTCCTTACCTCCTCTAACCCCTCCCATACAAATGTTTGAATTCGTGAATGTAATACACACCGAATTTGATGAAAATTCTATGCAACTTCGTCTTTGAAACTGACATTCTATACAGAGAATATTGGACTTGATTCAAGCAATCAATTACAAAATTATTAACATCCACCCACCCTTACTATCACCCCTTCCCCTTTCCCTCATAAAAAGACAAACTTGCATAAACGAATGAAATATTGATTATATGTACTGGAGCTATTGATCGTATTGACAATTAAGTGTTAAATCGACAGCAGCCCTGCACTAAAGAGGGTTCCACTTGTGAAAGCGAGTTCCACTTAGTCTTCCTTAACCACTCTAACCTGCATATTGACTTTTCATGCATCCTTTGCCAAAAATAATAAAGTTGCCCCCGACTTGTTGAAAGTTTATGTGATCTAAAGTGCTGAGCGCCACTGGCATAGGATGAAATTTCTGAATAATATTCAAGGATTTCCGAAAAATTCTTGAAAGCCGCTGTGGTATCAGACTTATTGTTAACTGAACTCCAATCTTGATCCTTTAGGTTAATGGAAAATTTACATAAATCAACTTTAATTTTTTCCTTAATTTTGATCGCGTCAATTTTAAAGTCGATTTCATTAAGAGATATTTTTGCCAAAGTACAAAAATGATCCGTAACATAAATTTCAAGAATGGCCAAATAGAATTTCTGAACATCAGTTGATTTTAAAAATATATGATCAATGCATGTTCTAGTACTAAGAGTGCGCATGTTCAACCTTCTAGATGTTCCATGAAGCCGTGTTCCATTAGAGTGTCAAAATACTTATTTGCAGTTTCTGATGGCTTGTTCTTTCTTCTACAATGGCACTACAGCCCAAAGCAGACCTTGGCATCCTGACATTCAGGTTCCTTAACATTTTTCATTACTTATTGTGGAAGGGTTGTTAAGTCCTTCGCACAACCCTCTATCCACGAATTTTTCATTTTCGTAGATTGAGGGGACAAAGGTATATCCAAGCAGGCAATGCGCTGGAATTATATATTGCGTCGATCGGGATTTGAAGTCACGACCTTCGCATTACAATACCAACACGCTACCCACTAGGCTACACCCTAGCTTGTTCTTTGTGATGTCTATACTAATGTCCCCTAAAATGAGATGATTCGAAAAGGATTCACTTTCTTCAAGCAACTGTCTAATGAACTTATAAAATTATTTGGACTTAAACTGGGTGATCTGTATATGGCCGTAATACGTACTGAAAATTTTGTTAATATTAATTTTATGTCTAAAGCGTTAGCACAATATCAGATTCTAAAAATATTAAAAGAGTAAATATCTCGAATGTACATGGCAACAGCATCGCACTTATTATATTTAGTACCTGCGATTAGCAGTGTATAAGCTAGGGTGTAGCGTAGTGGGTAGCGTGTTGGTCTACAATGCGAAGTTCGTGAGTTCAAATCCCGGTCGACGCATAATTCCTGTACACTACTTAACGTATACCTAGGTCACCTCAATCTACGAAAATGGAAAATTCGAAGATAGAGGGTTGTGCGTAGGGTTAACAATCCTTCCGCAATAAATAATGAAAATGTTAAGGAATCTGAAGATCAGGAGGCCAAGGCCCGATTGGGGCTGTAGCGCCATTGAAGATTAGCAGTGTATAACCGGAAATGTTGAAAGAGTCAGAATCGTTAAGCCAAGTTTCAGTCAAAACAATAATATCCAACGGAATTTTTAAGTCTCTCAACAGAATTTGAAGTTTTTAACGCTTCTTATATTTATGTGAAATATTTTTAAACTTAGCGTGCTGGCATCGAAAAAGTAGTTCTATGCTGAAAGAATTGTCTCCATAAACTGTATAAATATTTTTACGAGACTGCGACGCACTCTTGCCCTTGTGGATATAAAACTTTAAAATGGCTTTCATTTTCAAACTTGAATATCTTTAAAGTAGTTAATTGAAACTGCGCACTTTCTTGGAAAAAAATGATTTCTAATAAGTATTTATTTTCTAAATTCTGTTTGGTATTACCGGAGATAATCGACATCGAAGACACCTGTTGACAAAATACGAAAATAGTTTTTACTTTACCTATTACTACAAAGGTTTTAGAAATTCGTCAGAATATTTCTTATTCATTTCCACATTTAAGAATATAGTCTTCTTCTTCTGCAATGGCACTACAGCCCAAATCGGACATTGGCCTCCTGACCTTCGGTTCCTTAACATTTTTCATTATTTATTGTGGAAGGGTTGTTAGACCTTCGTACAACCGTCTATCTTCGAATTTTTCACTTTCGTAGATTGAAGTTAGGTATACCCAAGCAGGCAGGGTGGTGGAATTATGCGTTAACCGGGATTTGAGCCTACGACCTTCTTTTCGACCCTCTTTAAGAATATAGTCTATTAGGAATACTAAAGGAATCGATACTAAATGTCTTCCTTAGTCAATTCATAAGGGCGCTGAGTTTAAAGAACAAATGAATTACCGTTATGGCTTCGTCTCAAATCTGTTTTTCGTCAGAGATCTATTGTAAAGCACACAAATTTGGAACACACTACCGCTAACTGTGCCTTTCAAGGAATTTTTCCCCGGTACTCCTTCTAGAGGCATTTTTACGTTTTTTTTTCTTATAATTTGGGGAACACGTGAAAGCACTGTGACCTTCTCGGACTATTGTGCGTGTATTGCCCCTTTACTTTTTTACTTACAATAGCGCTACAGCCCAAATCGGACTTTGGCCTCCTGAATACTTTGCCTCCATCCATCTCGGTTCAGTAACCACGTCCTCCAGTTAGAAAATCTTAGCAGTGATTTGCTATCTGCGTCAATCGAATCCTCCCAGCGATTCCGTGGTTTTCCGACCGGTCTTTGTTCGTTGACTTTCCCTTTTAGTGTGCGTTTGGTAATTCTTCTGTCATCCATACGCTTCACATGACCAGCCCATTGTAACTTCTTAAGCTTTATGTAGGTTGACACTTCTGGATTGTCGAAGATGTCATACAATTCTCTATTGTATCGTATTCTCCAGATCGAGTCTTCCCTCACAGGTCCGAGGATTCTTCTGAGGACCTTTCATTCAAAGGCGATAAGTAGTTTTTCCGACACCTGAGTTAAAGTCCACGTTTCGCTGCCATAGCATAGCACAGGTCTTATGATGGTTTTGTATAGCTTACGTTTTGTTTTCCTGTGCACGTTCTTGTTTTTGATTATTGAAAGCAACGAATAATAAGTCTTGGTTGCCATCATTATCCTTCTTTTGATTTCGATTGATTCGCTTCCATCCTTCGATAGGTTCGCCCACAGGTATATGAAGTTGTTTACGTTTTCTAGGTTTTAGTCTCCTACTGTAATATTTGTCTGATTGGCGTCTTTTTCCTAGTTTGCGTCATAATTTCACTTTATTATTTTAATAATAAAGTATTGTGATCGACTTGGGAAAAAAAAAATTTGATACCCTGAAATTTGGTTTTTTCGCGTTTCATGACTAAATTAGCCTAAAAATGCAAAAAAAAAATTCGTCTGTCTGTACGCCGTACGCCGACGTGTACGCTCAGCGCACATTAACTCCCAAACCCTTCAAGATAGAAAGTTCGTTTTTGGAGGGATTGTAGATAGTTGTAGATCTCAGGCGGACACCCATTTTGGGGGGTGTATCGGTTCAGGGGGAGGCGGGGGGAGCGCTTAAGCCGAAAAATACGAATTCAAATATCTCAACCATGGTAACAGTTAGGAAGCTAAAACTCAACATACATATAGAGGAGTTTGTGGGACATCTTTTAAAAATAATTTAATTTTTTTATACATTGGGGTGCGAAAAGGGGGGGCTAAGAACCAATTGTCGGCCGAATTTTTTTTTCAAATGATTATATCTTCCAAATTACTTCCCATAAAAAATTGATATTTTGAGACCGTTAAGATGGTATCAAGATCTACTAGAATCAGTTTAAATAGAAGCTAATTATTGTAAGGGGGAGGGTCAGGGGGGGTGCACAGAAAAACACTTAAAAATCAATATCTCGGCTATTTATTAAACTTTGTAATTGAATCTTAGAACCTATATTAAGCTATACTAGAGAAATACGAGAAAAATATAACATTTGGACATAATAGTAGTGGGGGGAAATGGCGAGCATTTCAAAAATGATGCACTTTTCAAAATTTCAAACCGTTATAATTCAAAATTGAGTACAGATATCAAATTAAAATTTTGTCAAATTGTAGAACTAAATAGTTTTTAAATTTGGTAAAAATTTTACGTTGAAAGGTGTAAAGGGGGGGAGGTGGTAATCAAAAATGTCGAAAATTTTGAGTGATTTTTTAAGGGCTCTGGTGAAAGATACAAAATTTAAATTTGCCATGTTATGCACCGACCCCCCTGGTCTACCGTGCACAAAGTGTTCCATGTGCAATGAAAAAACCACATAAACTGAAAATTTTTGAATGAAATTTGAAGGTAGAAACTTGAAAACTTGCGAAATGCATTTAAAAAAAATCTTAAAAATAATGAAATATAAACTGGTCGAATACCTTGAAAGCTTCTACTCCCTCCCATACAAAATTATTTTTTCGACCATTTTTAAGAAATTAATTATCACCTAATTAGTAAAAGCTATCAATTTGAAATTTTGCACAAAATCATTTGAAAATAGTCGAAATAGAACTGCGTCAAAATTTTTGAGATCACACTTGCCGTTCTATCCCCTCCCATACATAAGTATGATTTCGACCAATTTCAATAAAACAACTGCTAAACAACAAATTAAAAGCTACGAACTTGAAATTTTGTACGAGCACCTTAAAAGAGAAACAAAAGAAAACTGCGTCATAAATTTTGCGATTCCTCTACCTCTTCTACCCCCTCCCATACAAAATTATTTTTTCGACCATTTTTAGGAAATCAGTTATCAGCCAACTCTGAAAAGCTACCGATTTCAAATTTTGCGCAAAAACTTATAAAAATAATTGAAATGATTTTAAAAGTTTTGCAATCGCGCTTGCCCTTCTACCCCCTCCCATACAAAAGTATCATTTCGACCCATTTCATTGAATCAACTAATAATCAACAAATTAAAAGCTACGAACTTGAAATTTTGTACGAGTGCACTACAAGAGGAAGGAAATAAAATTGCGTCACAAATTTTACGATTTCCCTACCTCCTCCACCCCTTCCCATACAAATGTTTGGTTTCGTGAATGTAAAATACACAGAATCCTATGAAAATTCTATGCAACCTCGTCTATGAAACTAACATTCTATGCAAAGAATATTGGACGTGATTCAAGCAATCAATTAAAAACTATTACCATCCACCCACTCTTACTATCACCCCTTACCCCACCCCTCACAAAAACTAAAACTTGGATAAATAACCGAATGAAATATTGTTTATATGTACTGGAGCTTTTGAACGATTCCGCAAAGTGTTAAATTGACAATTGCCCTGCCCAAGAACCCGCTTTCACTTAGTCTTCCCTAACCACTCTAACCTGCATATTGACTTTCTACACATACGCAATTTGTCCCAATAATAATAAAGTTTCGCCCGACTTGTTGGCAGTTTATTTGTTTTGTTTTCATTAATACGTAGTCCAACTTCCCTTGCTACCGAGTCAAGGTTTACCAATACCTCCTTGGCACTCTCCAGAGATCTTGCAAGGATATCTTTATCGTCGGCATATGCTACGAGTTCTATGGATTTGAAGCATAGTTTTCCCTTGGTGTCAACGGGAAGTTTCTGAACAACATATTCGAGTGTCAAATTGAACAGCATTGGTGCGAGGCCGTCACCTTGCTTAAGGCCGTTGTCTGTCTTAAAACTGGAAGTCAAATCGTTTCCTACTCTGACTCGTGACAAAAACTCAGTCATTGTCATTGTTGTAAGTCGAACCAGTTTCGGTGGGACTCCAAACTCTATACATGATTCTATACAGTACGCACCTGTCGATACTGTCGTATGCTTGTTTGAAGTCAACAATTATCCTGTGCACATATTATATTCCCAGCACTTTTCCAGCACCTGTTTAATGGGAATATCTGGTCCGTGGTCGACCGTCCAGCTCTAAATCCGCCTTGGTATTCACCAATTACTTTGTCAGCATACGGCTTAATTCTCTTTTCCAGAATTTTCGTAAAGATTTTATAAGACGTACACAACAGAAATATTCCTCGGTAGTTTTCGCAGCAGAGTTTGTCAGTAGCCATGTTGGCTAGTTCCTCGGTAGAAGGAAACGTTTCCCAAAAAGATTATGTTTTTTCCTAGCTACTACTTCACAGTGGCATAGGATGTGTCCCGTCGCCCATATTTTTGAGGTGGTGGTTTACTCCTCTGTGCCCCGTCATTAGACCGATTAGAGTACTAATATCACTCTTGCATTTTCACGTTACTCAGTTCAGTTTGCACTTTCGTAAAAGGCGTTCTCCCTCCCTCCCTGGAGTATTATGTTTTGTGCGTCTCCAGGCCTCCGGCTGCCGGTCAACTTGTCTTTTTTAATGCCATACTAAGAGTAATGCGCTGCTCTCTGGTGATTAAACCAATCGCACTTCGAAATTTTCTATATTACGTTCAAAATGAATCGTCAATCCTAAATAATCTTTAATATCACCAATAAAAATGCTAATTTTAGTATGCTTTATGCTAATGCATCTAATTAAACTGCTTTTCTGTACTAACTTTGGCTGTGCGAAAATCTATCAGATGCAATCCACATAGCTAACTCAAAATATAGCTATAGCCTACCATCCTTTCTTGCCAAGAAGATTTTATCGTTTCTCTTTGTTTAAGTTAAGCGGCCCATTCACAAGTTTTAGATAAGTTTATTTCCGGTAAATCATTCGATTTGGTACTCCTCCTCTATAGCGTTCGAAGCGGCGACGACTGTTCTTGACGTCGTGAAAATAAATCCCTGCAATCGATTCTAAAGTAAATCGAAAAAACCAAAGATGTCGTGCTCGTGTGCATAAATAAATGTTGTATATAGGCAGCAATATTGTGTAGTTAAATACGCTGTGCATGTGCATTAAACCGGAATGGGAGTGACAGCCTCCTAGAATGGGTAATAACGAGTTTATCATGCTCGGTTGCAGCCAGCATCCAGTCACTTGCTCCAGGCTAGACAAAACACTATAAAGCTTGACACTAATGTCTCGGTACGTAGTTGGCTATACCGAATATCAGCCACCAAGCCTTCTAGCTGCATGACTGGCTGGGTGGGTACTTAATGAATTTTAACTATACGTATCGCAATCCTGTCACTTTTACAAGCCTGACCTGAGCATTTCTCGATTAATTTAATTCCCCTGCACCTATGCGTAGCCTCTGGTCCGCTATGCAGGATTTCGGTTCGCACTTTGAACATCACTGACGGTGCCGCCGCCCTGCAATTCAAAATATACCGAATGTGTCTTTTAATTTATTAATTGCGATTTTGGAAAGTTCTCTATTTATGTTATAGCTTACACACAAGTACTTTGTGTCTCTGGTTCCATTCATTGCAACGAAAATATAATGACTTTCAGAAGTGATTAAGATTAAAATACGCAGAATGAAAATTCAGGTTTCTCGGATTATTCGAGGAAAACTGCTTCGAGCTAGATAGATATGCTGATTCGGTGCGATTGAAAACCGACATACCAGAGTACCAAACGAATATGTAGGCCAAGCCCATTTTAGTCCGTCTAGTAAAAGTCTGGAGCTAAATTCTAGCAACAATGTTGCACCGATTAAAATTTCAATTGACTGTAAGGAAACACGATCATGATCAAATTATGACTAATTCTGTGTCGAAACTTGATTGGTTTCGTGACTGAATGCCAGGAATCCAATATCTGCCGAAGTGACATTGAAATTGTTGGTCGTAATTTTTTTCGGCTAGTTACATTTTTGAAGCCATTTTCACGAAACTTAAATTTTTTCATCTTTTAATTTCGAAAGCAGTTTTAAATGGAAACATACAAACTCTTGTTTGTGAATGATATTTAGAGGTCAGTTTCTTGCTTGCATTTTTTAGTTCTGTTTTACTTTAAATAATAAAAACTAATCGAATGTTTGAGTATAACTTTTTGTCATATTAAATTCGACTCCAGTTCAGCACTTTAGTTAAAGACAGCACGCGATTGATAAATTGTTGAAAACGCTTTTTCTAGAGCTCAGGGCTTAGCTTCGCACTCAGAATTGCGTGCTAACTCGGTTGTTTAAGTTGAAAGTATTATAAATAAATTAAACAATGCCTTTCGTTCTTATGTCTTCGGATAGAACAGTAATACATATGTAAATGGTTAAATGCAATATATGTGTGCAGGATGGGTGGCTAACCATATCAAAAGTGACTGAAAAATTGCTGACACCCTTTGCAGAAAGTAGCTTGCGGATCTGTTAGCCATAATGCGGTCAAGAACTATCTATGGTAAATGTACATGTACCCTTTTCGACCCTTCGAAAGTGTCAATTGCCATCAAAAACAATAGACACATTGTGCTAGTTATACATATGTATGTATGTATAGCCGAAGACCAGTCGAGAAATCACGCAACCACTTGGAGAATTCACGGATCGAAAATTCTGTGCCGTCAACTGGGGTGATAGTAATCAGTTCTGGTGTGTTTTTCGTGGAAAAAGGACCTTTTAAGAAAATTTTGAAAAAGAAAAAATATAATTTACATTGCTACATATTTCACAAGTTCTTTCCACCTATTATTTCTAAAAATCTTTAGAATTAATTAATTATTATTTTTAATTAATTACTGATCAATATTGAGTCCCTCCATTAGAAGAAGACTGCCTGGCTAGAGTCTGGCAGAGACGTCACAGTCGACACCTTATGACTTTCGAAATCGAATTCGCGTAAGCTTTCGAAAATTGTAATTTGGTAGTATATGTGAGAATGTATGTAACCAGCTGGTAATAGTTAGCCATGGATGCACTGGCGGCGCTTTCGTCGAACTTTCACAATTGGCGCGCTTTTTACGGCTTAGGTTCAAATTATTGTTTTAATACGGAGAGTTTTCTTTGAAAAAAATTGCAAAGCTCAACGTAAATGAGCTATAAAAATAATTAAGACTTGAGTATCATCGCCTAGAAGTTAGCAGAAAGTTATGCCCAGGCATTAATTGAAAGGGCCAGTTATTAACTGAAAATCACTAAACGAATCGCTGACGAAAAAAAAGTATTATTAAAACAAATCCCAAAACCCAAAGAGAGGAGGACAGCAGCAAACAAGGAATATTATTTAATTAGCTGAATTGAATACAGGAGAACTTAATTATAACGAATCTCAAAACCCAAGGAGAGGACAGCCGCAAACAAGGAGTATTATTAAGAAAATTAGCTAAATTAAATACAGGAGGACATAAAAAATGGAGGTAAAGTCGAGTTTTATTCGACCTTTAACGGACCGCCCTCGGTATTAACCGGTTGTGCGCTCGGCTTCCTGCCGGAGTCCGGAAACGGTTTCCCCCTTCTGAAATTACCTGATTTGACCTTTTGACGGATCGCCCTCGGCATCAGCCGGTTGTGCGCTCCGCTGGAATCCGGAGTCCCGAAACGATCCCACGTACACTCACAGTAACAATCGAAAGATTGTTATTGTCATTACTTTTAACTTTTTTGCCATTACAAATAGCTGTGAAGAAAGAAGTGGAAAAAAGGAAGACGGTAGACGTTCAAGTTGCCTACATTCTTGGATCGGCGGCTCGATTTTGGCCAGCATGAGTAGGAGGAATCTGGGCAGAGTCAGTGGGATAAGGAAATGCCCGTAAATGGTAAAATGCAGAAGCAGAGGCGAATTATTTTATTTGAAATATAGACAAAAGTAAATTATAATTAAATCTCTTTAGTTTAAACAGAAAATGGAACTTTATTCGCCTTAGCTCGCTAGTCACGAAAATAATTAAAAGGTTTGAGAGAGACCGGGTGTAGTTGAATTACATTTCTTTTTTACTTCTCTGGTTTGAGCATGTCGCTGTCTGCAACCAGTTTCTGAAAATAAAATCGTATCAAATCGAATCAAAGTCGCAAGTATAAAATCCTTACATTAATCCCATCGATATCCTCGGTCCAATCTTCTTTCGCAATGTTCTGAACCGCCTGGATCAAAATGCTCTTCACTTTGCTTACATTCTGCTGTAAGACAGTCAGAAATCTGCTATGCAAACGGCTTCGTCCTTTTCGCGCCAGTAATAGTAGTCGGTGGACATTGCTACGGCCCCGTACAATAATCCAGCCTCCTTGGCTAGAACAACTTCCGGTACGGCCGTCATATTAACCAAATCTCCGCCCCATTCATTGTCGGAACATTAGACTCTCGGCTTTCGAAGAGAAACGCGGTTCTTCGATCATCACCACCGTTCCTTTTGGATGCACATCGTAGCCGAGCTCTTTGGTGTCAGTGTCGATTAAAATTTTACTGGTCTTCCTTCGGACAGTAGGCCGGATGCATGGGCAAATGACAAATGTTCGTCGGAGAACTTTCGGCACTATTGTAGAACGTTAACGGGCGTTTTGTAGTACGATCGATAAAACTATCCGGAACAATCCTTGCAAACTCTACAATGAGTTTAATGATCCTACTTAAGCATCGTTTCAACCAGCAACGTAATCCTCCCAAATCAAGTTACGATGAGAAACTGAAAGTGGGATACGTCTCCCCCGCTGAAGGACATTTCTGCATGCTTGCTGCCGTCGAGACGATTACATGAGTGAAACCGATAGTCTTCAGCGCCCAAATATTCGTCCGATTATAGTTCACGTTGCTGGGCATCACCGAGTGATTCCTTCCGTGCCAAGCCAGTAATGCACATTTCACACCTTGAATGTCGCCTTCTATAATAACGCCCGAAGGATTCCCAAAAAATCCGGCTATCGTATGCATATACAGATGACTGACGTTTGAAAAATGACATTTCTCAACTTCGAAAGTCATAAGAGACTGTTTCGAAAATGTCCGACTTGTATATGTATGCGTGGCACTTTCAGAGATTTTCTTTTGCAAACTTTGTAAATATTTCACAAAACCGTTCCTTCAAAATTTTTGTTTATGACTTTTTAGTCAAGTTTTATGAACTACGCACAATTCTTGATGTTAATAACGTTCCAAAAAAAAATCTACACTTTTTTTAAATTTCGCTCCAAAAACAGGGCTCCAGCTTTGCCAAACTATAGAAAAGCGCCTTTAGTGTCCCATGGAGTAACTATAATCAATATAACCCCTAAGGTCGGAATGATAATAATCGCCCATTTATTATACTCTAGATGAAATCTGAGAGTATATTGTGTTTGCCTTACCGCTTGTAACGCTAAGAAATAATGCTCGAACAGAGCCGCCAAGGGTACAGAAATATTTGTTGTCGCTCAAAAACCTCGATTCCGAGTTGCTGTCTGTCCGTCTGTGATTCTGTCTAAAACATAACTCTCGAACGCTTTGAGCTATCGTGCTGAAATTTGTTGTGTATCATTTTTAGCAAAAAAGGAACTTTAAGTTCATGAACAGGCCACATTCCCCCACTCCTTCTACCCCTCCCATACAAATTTCATGAAATTTCGGAATTTAAAGAAATTGATTTTTCTCCGAAACCATTTCAGCTATTGACTTGACAATTAGATCTAGTGTATAATGATATAAATATCATTATCCTCAAGAAATATTGATCTGATCTCCTTACTCCTTCTACCACCTCTCATACAAATGCTCAATTTTCAAAAATGCATTTATTCGGTTTGCATTGCAACTAGCAAAGTTAAATGAACCAATTTTTGTCATAATTAATTTTATTATAATTGGAACTAATTTTGGAAAAACTATCAGCTTTACCTCACTTCTTCGACCCCCTCCCATACTAATTTTACGAAATTTCGGAATTTCAATTAAATCAGTTTTCTCCGAAACCGCCAAAGCTATCAACTTTAAAATTTGAGAAAAGTATACTATTTTAAATATGATTGATGTCAAAAAATTTTGTTTTGATTCGGATATTTCTTCTACCCCCTCCCATACAAATGCAGAATTTTGGTAAATGCATTTAACCGATTTTCATAGAAACTAGAAGAAGTAGAAACTTGAAATTTTGCCAGAATTTGTCCCTTAATAATTGTAATAAATGCTAAAGAAAATATCGCCTTCACCTCACTCCTTCTACCACCTCCCATACAAATTTTTGTATTGAAAGTTCAAGAAAAGTTTTTATCCTTCGAACATATGAGAGCTATCGACTTTAAAATTGTAACAAAGCAATGTGATTAGGATGTTGATAAGCAGATTCAAAATCATCAAAAATCTCCCACTTTCTCTGCCAAGTCCCATACAAATGCCCTAAATTCAGACAAAAATTGATCAATTTCTTCGAAAATTATGAAAGCAAGAAACTTTAAATTCAGCATGAAATATTTTATATACTACGTTCAGTGTTACATACAAAAATTACAAACCTCCACCTCTACTTTTGCCAACTTCCAAACAACAGGTAAGTAAGTATTTCATTTAGAGTATCATTGGGCTTTACGCCCAATCATAATTCTGTTATGTTTTTTAACTAGCGATCACCCGCGACTTTGTCCGCGTAAGAATCGCAAAATAAGCAATTTGTGAGAATGTAGCTAGTAATACATTAACCAAGATATATAATCTGATTAGTTTAATGGCCTTTGAAGATAATGGTTTGTATTTCGTTAGAATCAGAACCATAAATTATTAAGAATGAAACGATTCTCGCATTTGTATGGGACAGGCTAGTGATCAAATCAATCGCGTGATCTAAGACCATATTCGTATTGAAGAGCATTAAGGACATGTCAATAGTTGTAGCTTGTGATAATTAAAAAAAACCCAAATAAAATAACATTAAGCTTAAAACCATAACAAGACTACGACTACAGGATTACGATACTACAGATGAAATTTTTGTGATGTTAAGAATTTTGCGCCTCGGATATGGACTGATTCTACGGTAACGACTTTTGGCATTCGAAAACGGATTATGATTGGCTTAACAAGTCCTGGCAACAGCTTACGGCCTATGCTCAGGATCGCGCCTTGTGGAAGAGAGTTGTTTCTGTCCTATGCCCCTATAGGGGGTCTTAACAGGAATTTGATCGATTGATTGATTGATTGTGTCATATTGTATGGGAGGGGGTAGCAGGAATAAAGCTAATCGGTTAATTTTTTTTCCCGATATTAATAATAGTGCTAATTAAAGATTCGATACAAATTTTAGCTCGATGGAAGCTATACGTATTGAGAAAAACTGCACTTGCTAATATCTCCACCAGGAATGCAGATAGGAAGCTGAAAATCAGCGGAAATATAGAGAGAGTTGTGGAACAAACTACAAAAGTAATTTAATTTTTCTATCCATTGGCGTCCGAAAAGGGGGGGGGGGGGCTAAAAACAAATTGGCCGAATTGTTTTATCAAATAATTATATCTTCGAAATTACTTATCGTAAAAAAATCATATTTTGGGACCTTTAAGGGTGCATATAGTTCCACCGGAATTAGCTTAGAGAGTGGTTAATTATTGTAAGGGGGAGGATCAGGGGGTGTGCAAAGAAAAACACTTAAAAATGAATATCTCAACTATCTCTTAAACTATGTAATTGAAACTTGAAACTTATGTTAAGCTATACTAAGAAAATACAAAAAATATATAATATGTTGAAATAATAGTAGTGGGGGGAAATGGTCAGCATTTCAAAAATGGCGCACTTTTCAAAATTACAAATCACTATAACTCAAAAAAGAGTACAAATATCAAATTGAAAATTTGTGAGATTGTAGAACTACAAAGCGGTTAATTCTGGTAAAAAAATTTAGTTGCGCGGTGTAAGGGGAGGGAGGTGATAAGCAAAAATGTCGAAAATTGTGAGTAACTTTTTTAGGGCTCTGGTGAAAGATACAAAGTTTAAATTTTGCATGTGGATACATCTATTTGATATACATAAAAAATAATAATAACTTGATCCATAATTGTTATAAACCGACCCCCCGGTCTAACGTACACATGGTGTTTCACGTGCATTGAAAAAAACACATGAACTGAAAATTTTTGAGTGAAATTTTAAGGTAGAAACTTGAAAATTTGGCAAATTCATTTAAAAAACATCATTAAATATACGAAATATTAATTGGTCGAAAACCTTTAAAACTTCTAGCCCCTCCCATACAAAATTACTTTTTCGACTATTTTCAAGAAATCAATTATCACCTAACTGTTAAAAGCTATCAATTTGATATTTTGCATAAAAACTTAGAAAAATAGTTGAAATAAAATTACGTTAAAAGTTTTGAAATCGCGCTTGCCCTTCTATCCCCTCCCATACAAAACTATGATTTTGACCAATTTCATTAAATAAACTAATAACCAACAAACTAAAAGCTACGAAATTAAATTTTTATATAAGCACGATTACAAGAGAAACGAAATAAAACTGCATCACAAATTTTACGATTCCCCTACCTTCTCTACCCCCTCCCATACAAATGTTCGGTTTCGTGATGTAAAATACAACGAATTTTATGAAAATTCTATGCAACTTCGTCTATGAAACACATTCTATACAGAGAATATTGGACGTGATTCAAGCAATCAATTAAAAAGCTATTAACATCCACCCACCGTTACTATTATCCCTCCTCCTCCTCTCATAAAATCCCAAACTTGCAGAAACGAATGAAATATCGTTAAATTGACAACAGCCAAGCCCAAGAATCCTTTCACTCAGTCTTTCCTAACCACTCTAACCTGCATATTGACTTCCGCTCATCCGCAACTTGTTCCAAGAATAATAAAGTTTCGCCCGACTTGTTGGCAGTTTATTTAAACAAATAACAGACAGAAACTACAATTATATTTATATGTATACTGACTACATTTAGTTTGTCCCAAATTAAAAAAATATGTACTTCGAATACACATATAAATATAATTGTAGTGTCTGTCTGTTATTTGTTTAGAAATTTCAATAACTTAGTTTTTTATTTTATTTTAGCTATAACTAAGCAGGAACACACATTTTTTAAATTCTTCTCTGTCTGACCGGCTTTCACGCAAAAACGGCTGAATCGATTGTAATGAAACTTTCACAGTTTATAAGATATGCGCCGAGATGTAATCTGCGTGTGGTCTTATTTCAATACCCCCACGCCTTCTACCCCCTCCCATACAAAATGACTCATTTTCAAAAATATTTAATAATCAAATTTTCTTGAAAACCATTGGAACGAATCATTGAAATTTAGAACATATTATTTTTATCATAAATGTGATCTATGGTGTACAAATTATTTGAATCCCCCCACTCCTTCCACCACCTCCCATACAAACTACACTTTTTCATGAAATACTATACACCAATTTTCTCAGTACGTGTAACTTTCATCGAGTTAAGATGTTGTACCAAATCCTTAACTAGCATTATTATTAATATCGAGAAAAATTAACCTATTAACTTCACCCCTTCCATACATTGTGACATAATTCTGAGACTTTACAAGAATTCGATGTTCTTAAAAAGTGTGAATGTTACTGATCTGAAATTTAAAATGTACCAATTACATGATGATTCTAGTTTTTTCTCAAAAATCACTAAAAATCTCTCAATCCCAAACCATCTCCCATACAGAATTTCACTAAATCCAATACACTAATTTTTTCTTTGACGGCATCCTTTAATTTTTGTAGCAGGTTAGCATAGTATCCTTCTATTTTATACTTTTTCTTTACAGTGAATCATCGAAACCCCTCTGAATTCCAAAAATGATTTTTCCAGAGGACCGTGAGACCTTGAACTTCTTGGGGGTGAAGCACCTTTACGGAGGCACGGCATTGACTCCTACTTTGATTCAGGCTCATAATGGTGAGCCCAAGATTCGTAATAGCCCGGGTCCGAAAAAAATAATGATTGCTTCGATCAAGAATGCCGCGATGCAAAAGACAGAAAGAACGAGGCTTACAAAATTTTTACTGAACGACCAACACGAGCCAAAAAAAATTTTTACGAGATTAGGCGATATGCGAAAAAGACCTGCAGGCGAAAACAAAGGAAGTACCATAATGACAAGATACAAAAAATGGACGACGATATAAGACAAAATAAAACGCGAGACGCATACGCAATATTAAAAAACTTAAAAAAAGGGATGTAAGCCAAAAACCAGTCTTTGTTAAGACGCAGAAGGCAAAATCATCAGCGACATACAAGAAATCAAAAAGGGATGGGCTTCCTGCTTTGAAAATCTTCTCAATATCACTCCATTAGTGCTTATCACGACAGACACCATTTCAATTGAGACCTCAACTGATGAGAAAGAACCATCATCGACACCACGTACGCTTGCTGAAATCAAAGCAACCCTATGTGATCAAAAACGAAACAAAGCGCCGGGAATTGACGAAATGCCCACTGAACTTCTGAGAAACGGTGGAAACTGCGTCGCTGAAATACTGCACAACATGATATGGAAAATTTGGACAGAGGAAATCATACCCGACAACTGGCGAAAAAGCATTACATGTCCAATTTACAAGAAAGGAGACAAAAACTGCTGTGAGAATTACAGAGGAATATCATTGTTGTGTACGTCCTATAAAATACTGACAAAAATAATTGAACGTCGTCTTAAGCCCTATACTAGTCAAATAATTGGCGAATACCAAGGTGAATTCAGAACCGGACAATCTACAAAAGACCAGATATTCTCGGTGAAACAGGTGCTTGAGAAATGCTGGGAATGTAACACAGACGTCCACCAAATCTTCATAGATTTTAAACAAGCATACGACAATATCGACACGAGCGTACTGTACCAAATCATGCTTGACTTTGGAATTCCCCCAAAACTAACTAACACGACTCATAATGACGAACACTGAATCCCAAGTGGGAATACAAACCGATTCCACAACCAGCTTTCGAACGGAATGTGGTTTAAAGAAGGGAGATGGTCTAGCCCCATGCTTTTCAACACGGCACTAAAGTATGTCGTCCAATAAATCGCAGTCGACACTGACGTCCAGTTAGTACCACAGTTTAAGTCCAACTAGTGGCATACGCTGACGGCATTAACACCCTAGTAAGATCCTTTCCTAGTGCTACGCAGGTATTTGCCAATCTTGACTCCGCCGCAAAAGAATTCAGGTTGCGCATTAACGAAAGCAAAACAAAAATAATGACGCAAACGAGAAGAAGAACGACAGACAAAGCATAATAATTGCGGAATATAATTTGGAGTGTGAACAACTTCATATATCTTGGGGCTAATCTAGTAAAGGACGGCAATGAAACGGACGAAATCAATCGATGGATAATATTATAAAATAAAACGTATTATTCGGAACTTCCAATAACGAAATCCAAGAAAGCTCAAAAACCTACTATACGACCTGTGCTCTGTTATGGCAGGAAGACGTGGACATTACCGCGAACTTCCGAAAAAGCAGTTAACGAATTCGAAAGAAAGGTCCTCCGAAGAATTTTGGGACCTGTGAAGGAAGGAACGGAATGGCGAATAATATACAACCATGAGTTGTATCAACTCTGCGACGAGCCAGAAGCTTCAACGTTCATCAAGCTATGTAAACGGCAGTGAGCTGGCCATATAGAGCGAATGGAAGATAAAAGGATCCCCAAACGTGCTCGTAAAGGCAAAGCGAGTGGTAACCAGCCAGTAGGCACCCAAGCAATGGGAAAACTCGATTGATGAAGACAGCAAAGCCATTTTACAAATTAGCAGCTGGCGGACGCGGTGTTTGGATCGAGACGATTGGAGGCGACGACTTCAGGAGGCCACGGCCCGATTTGGGCTGTCGCGCCATTGATGATGAACAAATCGGGTCAAAATTTCATCCCTGTTCAAGCTAAAGCGATCCAAAAGCTCACGTGAACACTCTACGCGCTGCTTTTTCTGAACCGCTGAGTGCATTCTCAGTACCCATCTCGCGCAGTCTTTAGATATGCCGAGATAATCGTTGAAGATGTTTAAATGGTTGTATCTGATACTCTAACCATTTTCGCGATTTGTTTCTTCTTTAAACAAGCATCTTCGAAATTAAGTTTCTCCACTTTTTTGACGATTTTTTAGGAAGTGGCCTCTATTGGCCGGCCCGAGTGTTTATCATTTTCAATTGGCTCTCTCCCTTGCCTGAATAAACTTCTTCTTCTTCTACAATGGCGCTACAGCCCAAATCGAACCTTGGCCTACTGATATTCAGGTTCCTTAACATTTTTCATTACTTATTGTGGAAGGGTTGTTAGTCCTTCGCACAACCCTCTTTCTACAAATTTTTCATTTTCGTAGATTGAGGTGACCAAGGTATATCCAAGCTGGCAATGTGCTGGAATTATATATTGCGTCGACCGGGATTTGAACTCACAACCTTCGCATAACAAGACCAACATACTACCCACTTGGCTATACCCTAGCTGCCTGAATAAACTACCCCACTTATAAATCATTGTTTTACCAGGGCAAGGATCCCCGTAAACAGATGACACTTCTTCTAAAATGATTTGTTCAGTTTTTTTTTTTGATTAGTAAGAAATTTTATGACAGCACGAATATCAATTTTGTCCATAGTTAGCGTTTTCTTTCCGATTGACTTTGTAAAAATATCTTCCCCCTGCCTTGTCCATACGCTTCATTCCGCAAAATTTTTGACCTCCCCTCGTATTTCAGCCGTCTTACTGCATGAAAAATACCACTGCACTACGAAATGTTAATTAAAACAAAACATTATCTTTTTATATCAAGCAAAAAAACAAAATTATGCATCATCATTTCTACAATATTTCAATCATCAAAACAACTAACTGACATTGCATAGGCAATCACTGAATGTAAAATCCAAAATTTTGTATTAAACTTTCCTAGAAAAAGCTCGAAAACCTTTTAACACATCTACAGATCCTATTAACCTGTTACTTAATAAAATAGTTTTAGTAGAATAGTTTTTACCTTGAACTTGTGTAAATCCATTTATGGAAAACTCTGATAACCACGTAGAGCGTGGTTGATATGTATATCTATGTACATATATTTCGTTTTTGGGTTTTCATCATGATAGAGCTTTAAAAGCCAAATCCCTTGGCCTTTAAAAAGGGTAATTTCATGAACTAAATAAATATGTCCCTTTTCATCTCCCTTGCTGGCAAATAGCTTCTATATAAACGGACTTCACCAAAAATATATGTCCCATAAATTTCTTGGCCGTACCCGCGTTGTTAATAAAATGCAAATGTAGCCGCAGTTGTCGAAATCTCTGGAGTGCGATAAAAAAGGTGAAGTCCTATCATTTTGAATTCTTGTTGATTATTTTTGGGGTTCGATTAAAGAATTGTAAATTTTATAACGATTGCATTGCACAATATTACGAATATGTGTATTAATAAGTGCCGGCATCATTTAAAATTGATTTCAGTGAACTTTTATGCCAATATTTGTCGAAAATTTGCCTTGCTTTCAAATAACGCCACACCACATCCTATTGCCATAAAAGAAAACGGACCGTTTCTTTATTGACAAAGGAGCTCGAAAATCTCTGAAAATCGTTTTCATTTCCAACTTTCCTATGCGGTTTAAATAGTTTGATCCGAAGCTATCAGTTTCATGGAACCCCCAGCGTCGTCAACCCAATCGCTATAACAAATTATTTGCCTATATGCCAATTCTAGGAAACCAATACTTTTGAAACATTTTAGGAGTCCTTGAGAGAAGTATTATGTATACAAGGGCATTGGAAAATAGCCTATTGAACGATATTAAAGTGGAAAATCTTCACGTATTTGTTTATTTGCTCAGGCGGTTTCGCAAACAATTGAAAAAGTAGCAATTCCTCGAGGAGTCTGACATGTCCTTTATTCGCACAAAAAAAAAAATTTTCCCATGGACAAACAAAGTCAGGCAACTTTTTCATTTGTTTCTTCGCGTGTTTTTACCGCATAGGGATAGTCTTCATGAGGATTTCTATTCATGGATCAGGATGAGCTCATCGTACGTCTTATATATAATGGTGTATATGTCACTCATTCACTAAAAAGAATGATGGACCGATGAAAAGGATCTTTCCACGAGCAAAAAAGTTTATTTCAAAAAAAAATATTGAAGCTTTCAGAGCTCTTATGAGAAAGAAGCAAAGATGAAAAAAAAGGAAAAAAATTTGATATATTGCGGGCTGTAGTTAACAGGGATATTGTGTGGAGGCTTATGAGAAAATGGGATACAAATTGAAATATGAATGATAGGGGATAGGGTAATATCCTTTCATGTTTTTTGAAACTTGTAAACATGAAATATTGCGTTCAAAATGATAATAAATTGCATTTGATGAGCGCGAATGTGGCTTATTGCGATGGAAGAATATACGAGTACCTAGCCCAAAATTTGCTAACAATTTAAATTTCACTAACAGATTGGGAGAATCTTTTTTTATTTTGTTAGTGAGATATAGGAAATGTTTGCTATTTAGGTGTTAAGATAAACGTATTTTTAACATGTAATTCACATAACCTTTGAAGGTTGTTTCCATCCAGGCTGTAGAATAATATCGAGCCCATAAGCTTATCTTTTCAATCCATATGGCTTCTAGATCAACGTAAAGAGCTAGGTCATAAGTTAATCAATCACATTTGAGCTATGAGCTTTTGAATAGGCAAAATGTTCAACGTCAAAATATTTCCCATGTCATTTTTAAAGAAAAGGAAACTTTGTATGAATCACATCCATCCACTTCTTCTACTCCACCCTATACAAATAAACGCCGTGTTTTTTAAACTAGTAAAACTATTGATTTGCAAATTTGGTCAAAGTATATTTATATATTTTTTATAATTCAAGTTTTCAACATAAATTTTTTACAATAATTAAACATTGAAGTAAGAAAAATTGTAAGAAAAATTCTTGGAGATGCCATCAATATAAACAAATTTCGCCAACCCAGTAGCTAATTCGAAAGCCTTTAATGAACGAAGTGATTCTTACAATGGTCTCGGTGAAACCTAATCACATCATAACGCTGCAAATTTTGTACTTTCAAGAATTCCTTGCCGACTGCATTACTTTCCCAAAAAGATAATGCAAAAAATTGCTAGTGGATGTTGTCCCTTGTCAGATGCAATAAAAATGGAATGACGCAATTATTTTATTGCTTATCGCGTTTCATTAGAAAATTTGCAAAATAAAAAAAATAAAATAAAAATTAGTGAAAATTTTCGACCTTTTGGTCAGTCACCTCGGTTTCCTTACACCCCCTATAATAAATATTTTAAGGAAACTATACATCATATAGCGCTACAATTAGAAAAAATTTCAACTTGATACCTGTATCGAGTTTTGAGGTGTAACAGTTTGAAATTTTCATTTTTGAAATGCTCCCCATTCCCCCCCCCCCCTCCCTCTACTATTATGATCAAATCTTATATATTTCTTGTATTCCGTTATTATAGTTTAATATAGGTTTTAAGTTTCAATTACTTAGCTTGAGAGATAGTTGAGATAATACTTTTTTAATGTTTTTCTTTGCACCCCCGTCTTCGCCCCATGACCCTCCCCCTTACAATTAATGGCATACTTTTTAGTGGAGCTGAATGCCATCTAATCGGTCTTAAAACAAGAATTTTTTGAATTAAGTTCTTCGTTTGCAAAACGACATTCGGCTTGAGATGGGGCCTGAAGCCACACCTCATCCACTGGATGTATACCAGTATTGCCAAAACAATTGTTTGCTATGGCGCGCTGGTGTGGCGGCCAGTGGTGGTACTAAAAACTAACTTATCACTTATACAGATAATCCAACGGATGGCTTGTCTGTGTATAACAGGTGCTATTAGAACCACACCAACTGCAGGAGGAAATTCTCTCAGTACCTCCTCTCGATCTTTTTATAAGACAAACAGCGGGCCTAGCTGCCATTAGAAACCATCACTAATGCCGTGGTTAGCACCACTAATTGGTCATGGCAAAATTTTAAACACCATTACAGACGTAACTACCCTTCTAGACTGCGAGTATGAGTGCATGAACCAACCACAGGAGGAGAAACGGAAGATTCACATTATGTTTCCTGAACGAAACGAATGGGTAACAAACATGATACTCAGTGACTGTGCAGGTCCTCATCTCTATACGGACGGATCGAAAACCAACCAAGGGACAGGTGAAGAGATTTATTCCCACGCCATCGACATCCGCACTCCTTTAAATCTTACAGGAGACGCGACTACATTCCAAGACAAAAGTACTAACCAATAATGTGTGCGCAAAAATTATTTAGATATGCAGATCAGTCTCGGAAATTGTTATATTTTCCCGGACAGCAGGGCTGCATTTCTGGCAGTCCAATCCTACAGTACTACGTCCAAACTAGTGTCTATTTGTAAACTCGATTTAAATCGCCTAGCGGCTATAGCTGAACTAGTTTTAATTTGGATACTGGGTCATAGGGACCTGCTAGGAAACAACGCAGCAAACACAGTTGCGCGGCAAGAATCTGCAAACATTAACTTCGCTAGGAAGTCAGTCGATGTAGCACCAACAGTGCCGAAGATTAGCTTCAAGCAAATGATTTTGGATTCTTTCTTGGCGGGGTGGCAGCAGCTAGACAGCTGCAGAACGGCCAAATCCTTTTGGGAAGAACTGAATAAAAATATAACAGCTCAGCTGTTACAACGTAGTCGCTACAGCGTCCGAACTATTGTTGACCTAAACACAGGTCATTGCTTGCTAAAACTGCACCCATTCAAGCTGCGGATAGCGAGCGACAGCCTTTGCAGTGTTTACGAGGTAGACGAAGAATCTATCGAACATTATTTTGGTCACTCTCCGCAAATCTCTAACAGTCGTCTCCTTTGTGTAGGCTCTAGATTCTTCTCAGAACTAAGCAACCTCAGAGATGTCAAGCATTCAAGCCTGCCTCGGTTCGCAAATCAAACCAAGTGGCTAAAACAAGATGAGTGACATCCATCTCATAATCAATAGGCGGAGTACAATGGGCCCCACCAGATGACCTCAGTGCACTGTGGCTATTCGTATTCACCCTCCTACAACCTAAACCTAAACTTAACTGATTAATGAACCTTAATATAAATTTTCGTTCACCTGCGATTACTACAAGTGCAGTGGTGCAGAGCTAAAGTTAGCACCTAGGGAAAGCAACAATTTACGAACAGACGTGCTTGGAAAATAAACTGCGCTTTACTATAATTTTTGTTACTTTTACGAAAACGAAAAAGTTTACATTTTCCAGTAAATAATTGAGTAGTGTTTTTGTTTCAATTTCCGAATTCAAAAGTGATTTTAAGAAATTGGTGTCAATATGTTTCTCTCATTTTGATAGGTTAAAAATAATGAAATTTTGCCTTCCAAGATCCAGCAGAAGCTGGCAGCCTTTAGCTGCGTTTTTAAAAGTAATTGCACTTTTACTAGATGGCGGAATAGTAAAATTTTTAGAAATGAAATTTTAATTGCCCATTATCTTTTATTTTATTTTATTTCAGGACCATCTGGAGTAACATTAATGAGGCGATTGCATCTGCACAGCATTATGCAACAAAGCGCGTCGCAGGAAAGAGGAATGCATCGAAAGTCCTACAGGATATAACAAACATCAATTATTAATTATAATTTATTAGGTATTTTGTCCATTCACCCAGGCATGACATTTCGTTTTTTATATTACAAAAATTATAGAGATTTATTACATAGTTTATAAGAATTATACTGGACCAACAAATTTTATATACCTTTCATTAATTCTAACACCAAAGTTTATTTATTGAACGCTTAATTACGTCGCATGCGTCATATTCGTGTTGTTATATGGTTGTACTACGTGAAAAGTCACCATTCGACTTACCAAGAAACTACAGACTTTCGAGAACCAATACCTCCGACGCATTTTAGAAATATTCTGGCCAGAAGTGATTTATAACGACGAACTTTGGAGTACAACTGGCCAGACTAAAATAGGTATTGAGATTCAAAGGCGGAAGTGACAGTGGATCGGTCACACTTTGAGAAAACCAGAACGAAACATCACCAAACAGGCTCTGAAATATAATCCTCAAAGAAGACGTCGAGTTGTTCGTCCATGTAGCACATGCAAGCGAGCAGTTGAGCAGGAGGTCAAAGGAATAAGCACCTTAAGGCCGATGCTCAGGATCGCGTCTTGTGGAAGAGAAATATTTCTGTCCTATGCCCCTATAGGTGGTCTTAACAGAAATTTGATGATATTGATGTAATTAAAATCCCATTTAATGCAATAAATTAGTATAAAATATTTATAGTTTTAACTAAGAAAAAAAATCATCAAACGGAAATATTCCTGCAAAATTCATGTAAGAAGGTACAGGTATGCTATTCATGCAATAAAAGTATACAACAAACCATAACAGCATAAAGTTTAATGCTAATTTTTGGATGAATATTATCCAAATTACCTTTTTACTTCATAACATTACATAATTCCTAAGTTTGACACCAGAGAAACGCATAAATAGTTTTGGCCAGCTTGAATCAATTAATACCCCACTGTGCGGTGCACAGTGGTCCATTTTACCAATCTGAGCGGACAAAATTAAAAAAACCCGATATGATGCAAAATTTATGAGTAAAGACTCTGTACGATAAGCAAAATGCAACTGTTATGAAGAAAAATGAAAAATATTAAGAGTTATTAAAAACAATACAATACAATTTAAGTGAACAAAAATAGGTGAATTCGAATTAAATAAAAGTAAATTACCACGTCATATTTTGAGAAGATTACACAGAAGTCAAATAATTGATACGAGTATTAACGCATATTTTGAATAAATAAATAAATAATAATAAATTTGAGTCTAGAATATTAATAAGAAAAAACAATCGATTTTTTTTTATTTCTAAGTAAGGAACCCCATTAATATTCAATAACTGACGAAGGCGCAAGATTGCGCAGACGAGTTTAGAATTTTCTACTTCCTAAATATCCTTAATTTAAAAAAAAGTCACTTTCCCAACCCAAACCAAACATAAAAGTTTAAATCCTTGAAACTTTGTAATTGTAGTATCCATATTCTCTTAAATGCAAAACTATTATATCATGAGACTTGTGTTTTTAAAAATTTAAATAATTTAAAAATAAAAGATCAAGATATTTCTAATTGATAAGAAAAAAATATATTACTTCGGCAAATCTACAAACACAAAGAGATGTGAGCAATTTTCTTGCACGAGTTTGAATGTGAGATAAAAACAAACTGACTTACGCTATACCTCATTGCTCAATCTTTTACTCATCATCTCCCTAATATTCGTGAATCAAAATACAGTCTAAATGAAAACCTTAGCTGAAAACTCCGCAATGATGAAAGAGTTATTAGATACAGACAACGAAGCTGCGAAAAAAGGCATTCAACTCCCTATCCAGCGATTTGCAGCGCGTAGACGCCAAAATTAATGATGAAAATCTCTTATAACATCTATGCCTCAGGCACATTAAATTTCTGCGACGTAACTCGACTTAGCAGGACATATGATAACTTAGTAGGAGGCATGTAATTTCAAATGTCAAATCAGTCAATTTCATTGAAATCGAAGAGGTTTTTTGTGTTTTGTAATTTTTTTTCCACGATTCTCATTTCATCTTTACAGGATCTTATAAAGAAAATAAAATTGTTCTATGAGTTTTTCAATGGCGGAAATGGGCACGAATCTATTTTTATTACGAATTTAGAAATATTTCTGAACACAATTAACCTAACAATACTAGTTATTCATTAGAAAATTAGTATTCGACAAATTTTTAAGAAAAAAATAAAATGGATTTTCTAGAATTGACTTAAGATAATAGTATATAATTCTTGTTCAATGGCGCTACAGCAAGTAGATGGTTTGCTGATACCTTGCACTACTATTGATTTCTCAATTCTTGCTTTCATACAACTCGCTACGGACTAAGTTATAAGTAATAAATAGGAAAAAGGTACAAGGGTCTTACCTAACACCGTAAAGTATTTTAAATTTAATATATAGTAACGATTAAAAGCAAAATTAGCTAGGGTGTAGCCTAGTAGGTAGCGTGTTGGTCTTGTAATGCGAAGGTCGTGAGTTCAAATCCCGGTCGGCGCAATACATAATTCCAGCACATTGCCTGCTTGGATATAACTTGGTCACCTCAATCTACGAAAATGAAAAAAATTCGTAGAAAGGGGGTTGTGCGAAGGGCTAACAACCCTTCCATAACAAGTAATGAAAAATGTTAAGGAACCTGAATATCAGGAGGCCAAGGTCCGATTTGGGCTGTAGCGCCATTGTAGAAGAAGAAGAACGATTAATCTATTCCATCCTCTTATTATTATTTAAAACTGGACAAACAAGAAAGATGGAGAACAAACTCGAGCCACAAGGCTTCGCAAATTACTACAAAAACCATTTCTTCTTCTATTTCTTCTTCCTGTGCGAAGTACGGGCTACTTTAAAAGAATGACACATATTCAAAATTTACTAAAACCAAAGGGCAAAAATTAGTTAAATCCATTTATCAAAACGTTGTTAAAAACAGCATTAGGATCCAAGTACAATAGATCCAAGGGACATGACGTTTCCCTACTATGTACTATTTTGAGAAGCAGTTTTACAATTATTTTGTCGAGTAAGGTAAAAACTTTTGCTGCTCTAGCTTTATTTAAATTGGAATTATTTTCAAAGGAATTTTCTTCTTTTCTTATCTTTATTTATAGCAACTTTTATAAAAGTTTCAAATAAAATCGAAACTTTATGGAAAACGATTTCGAACAGATATCTTACTTGGATCGAGTACTAATGACTTCGGTTGGAACTACGAGGATATCCGTCTGTGTGAGCTATCATTTTCAGTTTAGTAGCACTTGAAACAGCCGGAAAAGTTTTATAGCTATGGTTCGGGAATGTTAACGATACTTTAAATAAATCAGTTTAGAATAAAGATATTCTTTTATCTATCGAATATTTATGGTATTTGATATAGTCGAGGTATTAATCACTACCCGAAACTCATTAGATTTCCAAAAAGCAATATTTAAAACAATGTAATTATCGGTAATTAAGTAAACCGAAAAATTCTTGGTATTTGTTAAAACCTTTTTACAGTCACGAACTAGGCTGATTGCGATAAACGAATCCATACATATAAATATAATTGTAGTGTCTGTCTTTTTTTTGCTTGGAAATGTCTATAAGTTAGTTTTTTGCTTTATATTATCAATAACTAAGCAGAAACTCACGTTTTTGAAATTCTTCTCTGTCTGTCTATCTGTCCGGCTTTCACGCGAAAACGGCTGAACCGATTGTAATTAAACTTTCACAGTTTATTAGGTATGCTCCGAGATGTAATCTGCTTTTGGTTTTATTTCCCTTCCCTTACGCCTTCTACCCCCTCCCATACAAAGTGAGTCATTTTAATAATATGTAATAATCAAACTTTCTTTGAAAATATAAGAGCTATTAATTTGAAATTTAGAATATATTGTTTCTATTACAAATGCAATCTTTTAATACACAAATTATTTAAATCCACCTACTCCTTCCCCACCCCCTCCCATACAAACTATACTTTTTCATTAATTACTATACACCAATTTTCTCAGTACACAAAAATCCCATCGAGCTAAAATGTTGTACCAAATCCTTAATTAGCATTATTATTAATATCGGGAAAAAATTTTTCTTGGAAAGTGTGAAAGTCAGATCTGAAATTTAAAATATATCAATTGAATAAAGATTGTAGTCGTTTCTCAAAAAATCACTAAAAACGCCTCACTCCTTACCAGCTCCCATACAAACTGCACTTTTTCAAGAAATACTCTAAACAAATTTTCTGAATACGTATAGCTTTCTTCGAGCAAAAATTTTATATCGAATCCTTGATTAGCATTAATATTAAATATTAATATCGGGAAAAAATTAACCGATTAGCTTCACTCCTGCTACCCCCTCCCATACAATGTAACACAATTTCACAACTTTTCAAAAATTCGATTTTCTTGAAAAGTGTGAACGTTACTGAACTAAAATTTGAAACATATTACTTTCGTTTCTCGAAAAGTCACCAAAAAACACTCCCCTCCTTCTACCACCTCCCATACAAATTGCACAATTTCACAAAATCCAATGCTCTAAGTTTCTCAGTTCCTAGTCAATTTTTGAAGCTTTAAATTGATACAAAACATTTTTATAGCTACTCTAGCATGATGTGAAACAAATTAGTTCAGTACTATCACCCCTTGTACTACTTCCCATACAAAATAATTAATATCACAAAAATTTCGATTTCATTTGTAGTATCGTTTGATTGGAATTTACACAGATTCGTAGTCCTGTTATGGTTTTAAGCTTAATGTTATTTTATTTGGACTTTATTTTAACAAGCTATAACTATTCACATGTCCTTAATGCTATTTAATACGAATATAGTATCAGATCACGGAAATACAAATGCGAATATCCTGACTTCATTTTTAATAATTTAAGGTTCTGATTCCTACAAAATATAAACCATTGTCTTCAAAGAGCCATTAAACTAATTAGATTATTTATTCCGCATAATGTATTACTAACTACATTTTCAAAAATTGTTTATTTTGCGATTCTTACGCGGACAAAGTCGCGGGCGATCGCTAGTTAATTAATAAGCTCCATGAAATTTTAGAAACGTTTTTTTATTAATTACTGGTATTCTGCAAGTTATCGTTTCTCTTCTTCAATTTTACTACAGCCCGAATCGGACCTTCGCCTCCTGGCCTTCAGGAGGCAAGTACGATTAAGATTATGCGTTATAGAACGAATTATATGAGAAACCAACAAGTGCTTTTCAGGTGCAATAAATTTCTCTTTCTTTAATTTGTGCAGCACGACAAATTCTTTTTTGCTTCTATTTCATGAAAATAAGTACCCTATTTCATTAAGATAAGTGTCCTGAGTTAAAAATTCACCGAAATCCTGCAGCTGGAAGCATCAAATTACATCCCGATTTTTAGAACCAAATCCGTGAGAAAATCAACTTGTGCTTTTCTACGGTAGTACCTATAGATTCCATTTTCCTTCAATTTGTGCCATGCAATAAATTCTGTTTTGGATTAGTATCAAGCGAATAAGTGTCCTGAGTCTAAAACTCTCCATGATCTTGCAGGTAGCTGGAAGCAACAAATTAGATCCTGATTTTTAGGACCAAATCCGTAAGAAAAATCGACTTACGATTTTCAGTGGTAGCCAATTCCCTTTTCTTTAATTTGTGCTATGCCACAAATTCTGTTTTGGAAGTATCATGAAGATAAGAGTTCTGAGTCTAAAAATCAACAAGATCCTGCAGGCAGCTGGAAGCAACAAATTAGCCCCTGATTTTTAGGACCAAATCCGTAAGAAAAATCAACTTTTTCTTTTAAATACAATTTTTCTCCAATTTGTGCAATGTAACAAATTACTTTATTATTATAATAATAAAGTATTGTGATCGACACAAAAAAAAAAAAAAGTTTGCTACCCTGAAATTTTTTTTTTTCGCGTTTCATGACTAAATTAGCCTAAAAATGCAAAAAAAAAAAATCCGTCTGTCTGTACGCCGTCCGCCGTCCGCCGTACGCCGTACGCCGACGTGTACGCTCAGCGCACATTAACTCCCAAACCCTTCAAGATAGAAAGTTCATTTTTGAAGGGATTGTAGATAGTTGCGGATCTCAGGCGGATACCCATTTTGGAGGGTGTACGAGCTCAGGGGGAGGCGGGGGGAGCGCTTAAGCCGAAAAATACGAATTCAAATATCTCAACCATGGTAACAGCTAGGAAGCTAAAACTCAACATACATATAGAGGGGTTTGTGGGACAACTTTTAAAAATAATTTAATTTTTTTATCCATTGGGGTGCGAAAAGGGGGGGCTAAGAACCAATTGTCGGCCGAATTTTTTTTTCAAATGATTATATCTTCGAAATTACTTATCGTAAAAAAATCATATTTAGAGACCGTTAAGGTGGCATATAGCTCCATCGGAACCAGCTCAGAAAGCGGCTAATTATTGTAAGGGGGAGGGTCAGGGGGGGTGCAAAGAAAAACACTTAAAAATTAATATCTCAACTATCTTTTAAGCTATGTAATTCAAACTTAAAACTTACATTAAGCTATACTAGACAAATACAAAAAAAATATAAGATGTCAAAATAATAGTAGTGGGGGGAAATGGGGAACATTTCAAAAATGGTGCACTTTTCAAAATTACAAATCCTTATATCTCAAAAAATAGTACAGATATTAAATCAAAAATTTGTCAGATTGTAGAACTACATAATGGTTAATTTTGGTAAAAATTTTAAGCTGGGAGGTGTAAGGGGAGGGAGGTGATAAGCAAAAATGTCGAAAATATTGAGTGATTTTCTTAGGGCTCTAGTGAAAGATAAGAAGTTAAAATTTTGCACGTGAATACCTATATTTAATGTACATAGAAAAATAATATTAACTTGATCCATATTTATTATAAACCGACTCCCCCGGTCTAACGTGCACAAGGTGTTTCATGTGCATTGAAAAAAACACATAAACTGAAAATTTTTGAGTGATATTTTAAGGTAGAAACTTGAAAATTTGCGATGCATTTAAAAAAAATCCCTACATATATAAAATATTAACTGGTCGAAAACCTTTAAAACTTCTACCCCCTCCCATACAAAATTATTTTTTCGACCATTTTCAAGAAATCAATTATCACCTAACCATTAAAAGCTATCAAATTCAAATTTTGCAAAACAACTTACAAAAATAATTAAAATGAAATTGCGTTCAAAATTTTAAAATCGCGCTTGCCCTTCTACCCCCTCCCATGCAAAAGTATGATTTCGACTAATTTCATTAAATCAACTAATAACCAACAAATTAAAAGCTATGAACTTGAAATTTCGTACGAGCATCTAACAACAAAAATGGAAGAAAATTGCATCACAAGTTTGACGATTCCCCTACCTCCTCTACCCCCTCCCATACAAAATTATTTTTTCGAGCATTTTTAAGAAATCAGTTATCAGCTAACTCTTAAAAGCTATCAATTTCAAATTTGGCATAAAAACTTATAAAAATAATTCAAATGAAGTTGCTTTAAAAGTTTTGAAATCGCGCTTGCGCTTCTACCCCCTCCCATACAAAACTACGATTTCGACCAATTTTATTAAATCAACTAATAACCAACAAACTAAAAGCTACGAACTTGAAATTCTATACAAGCACCTTACAAGAGACGCGAAATAAAACTGCGTATCAAATTTTACGATTCCCCTATATTCTCTACCCCCTCCCATACAAATGTTCGGTTTCATGAATGTAAAATACACCGAATTTTATGAAAATTCTATGCAACTTCGTCTATGAAACACATTCTATACAGAGAATATTGGACGTGATTCAAGCAATTAATTAAAAAGCTATTAACATCCACCCACCCTTACTATTACCCCTACTCCTCCCCTCATAAAAACCCAAACTTACAGACACGAATGAAATATTGTTAACAGTCCTGCCCAAGAACTCCCTTTCACTTAGTCTTCCCTAACCACTCTAACCTGCATATTGACTTTCCACTCATCCGCAACTTGTCCCAAGAATAATAAAGTTTCGCCCGACTTGTTGGCAGTTTATTTATTAATATTATCATCTTACTTAAACTCTGAATTTATTATATTTTCAATCTATTCATAAAATATAGTATCCTTAGTTTTAAAACTAAAACTTAAGAACATAAACTATTCTTGGAAGCTTCTACTTCTAATTTGCCATTCTAAGTCACACGGTTCTATAAACTATTTTATTACCTTCTATTATAGTTCGCAAAGTTAATTTAACTTCTTTACGCATAAAGAGAGCATCATTTAAGACCTTCTGAAAATAAAATCAGGCATTTGCCAACTTGATTTTAGAAAGTTCAGTTGGGTGTTGATAACAAAAATCTTCTCCACCCCCCCAAAATCTATCTAAATGACAAGTAGTAACATTTTTGTTTACTTTATATCCTCATGAGAGCTTAACAAGTTTTTATGTGATTTTCTTTCGATACATGTGTAGCAAATGCCCGAAAAGACGTCCAAAACACAATACCATCTTATTTCCTCTTATGATGATATTTAATGGACGAGCAATATTGCTTGCTCAATAAAGCAAAAAGTGATTACAAACACATAGTAGATACGAGCTTCTTACACAACAACCGCACCAAACTATATAATATATAAATAGGAGAGTTTCCGATGCTCTTGTCCTGGATAGAGTTTGATATTGACATAAAACTTTTGCTCACATTTCAAGCACCAGAGTTTGAATAAATTGAATCAATTGGTAGCCTTTATGGTGCAATGAAATCATGCTATAAAATTCGTTAAGTTAATTTCTCGCTGGAAAATGATCCAGTAGTAAAGAGAAACATGAAATTTTTACAAAATCGTTCAAATAGCAAATATTTCAGTTCGTCCACATATCTCAATACTATATATTTTCCATTAAATATGTGAATAGCACTCTAATACCTTCGATAGATGATGCAAGTTAATATCTATACATTCTTCTTAAATCCCAATTTTTGATATAAGTAAACTAAATTAAGCATTGAATAATGACACTAGTAATTTTGAGAAGCGAGGTAATAGGAGTAAATCGCTATAGCATAAAGTTTAGCTAAAAAATGTGATCCTGAGCTAATGGTGGCAATATGTTACTAACGTCTTCTGTTTTATACTGAAGTGCGCTTGGGGTCTGAGGATTCCAAGTAAAATAAAACCAGTTCGCCCTTTAAAATATAAAACACAACGTTTTTTATTCGCTTTCAAAACTCCCTTAAACATTTCTCCTTCACATAATATGTCGCTTTAATATTCGCGCTGTCGGTCACACGACTCAATCACTTTCAAGTTTTGACTTTCCCTTTCACAAACACTCGGAAGATTCTCCACTGTTGCCCCAGAATATTTTATATATATATATATATTTTTCTCGTTACGCCAGGGAGGTACCATTGGTATGCACGATTCACATACCTGATCCTGGCAGAGAACTGCCAGCCGGTATGTGGCTGCGAACTAAACCACACCCCCGCACACAGACTTCAACCACTCTCCCCGCGGGACGGCCGGGGCGAGTTATCGTGTCCGAACCTATGTAGGTATTTGCGGTAGCCGCCGTGACCTGATAGGAACTGCGTGAGGTGATAGTTGCAGTCCCCAAACGCTCGCTTTGTCCAGACCTCAATTGCGAAGATTAGCTTATAGGTCCATCTGCTTTTTGTAGTGTTGTCCAACCTGGCTTACCACATAGCTATTGAAGTTGCCTTTTCTTCTTTTTTTATTTTTCTAGCAATAGCTGGCGCTTGTTGGATCGAGGATCTCTTTCGTGGATCATTAACATAGTTCCGGCTATGGCACAAGCTGCTTCGTCCGATATTGTTTGGAAACTGCTAATTGCTCTTAACGTGCAGATCCTATGCGTTGATGACATCTATTTCATTATTTCTTTTGTTGCTAATGCCGTCCCCCAAGCCGGAGCAGCGTATAGAGGAGCACTGGAAAGTAGAATCCTTCTGGCATATCCAGGTTCACCAAGGTTTGGTAGTAATCGGGAAAGGGTCGCCTGCATTTGTAATGCCCTTTTGCTCGCGAAGTCCACATGAACTTTAAATTTTAATCTTTTATCGAGCACAACTCCTAGATATTTAATTGCTTCTTTGGATCTGATGGATTGACTGCTGACCTGAATGTTCGCGTATTTAATTTTCTGTCAACTTGTTATTAGGACAGCCTCCGTTTTGTGATCAGCTAATTCTAAACCGGCGGATTCTAACCAGTCTTTAATTTTTGATACTGCTTCGTTTGTTGCTGACTCTGTTTCGTGCATGTGCTTAACAACGGCAAAGTCGTCAGCGAACCCGATTAATTTTACTCCTTGCGGCAACGATAATCGAAGAACTCCATCGTATATGATATTTCAGAGAGAGGGCCCAGTAGCGATCCCCGTGGGACTTCCGCGGTGACGTGGTAGTACTTTACTCCCTCATCAGTTTGGTGCATAAACTTCCTATTGATGAAGTAGTATGAAATTATTCTAAGCAAGTAGTATGGTATATCAATCCTAGCTAACAATCTGTTTATCAGAGGCCAATCTGCAGAGTAAAAGGCATTTTTAACGTCCAGTGTCACTACTGCACAATATTTCTTTGTCCCCTATCGCCTACTTTCTCCTTGTATCGTCTTAACTGCAGTATCAGCTACCACTTTTATAGCACCAGTTGATCGCGATTTCCTGAATTCGAACTGGTGGTCTGTTCCATTCTCCTCTGCTAATACGAGCAGTGTGTTGCTTATAATTCGCTCAAGGATCTTTCCCAACGTATGACGTTGACATATTGGGCGATATGACGAATATAATACAAATAGCAGTTGGCCTTTGGTGGAACAGGTGATCTACTATTATGATCTTAGCATTACCGGGTAAGTTATCTGCGAGGGAATATGACTCTTCAGTCTTGTCATCACCGTCCTGTATGCTATACCCCAGGGATTGATATCCGCTTCGTTACAGGGATTTTTCAAACATATTGCCTTAATCGCATTGTTCTCGTCTCTCTACTTTGAAAGTGCTGCTCTTCACCTTGATCGTTGGACTCTACAAGATATTAATTCGTCTCGTACTGCTATATGGATGCGAAACGTGGACCTTGAGGCGGGTGTCGGAGAAGTTAAGCGACACGTTTGAGCAAAAAATTCTTTGGAAGGTGTACGGATCAGATAAGGAAGGAGATGATTGGCGAATTTGATACAACCATGAGCTGTATCAACTATATGACGACCCACCAGCATCTATCGTGATCAAACTGCGCAAGCTACAATAGGCTGGCCATGTGGGGTGAATGCATGAGGAACGAATCCCAAGACGAGTGCTCAAAGGCAAAGCTCAAGGAAACTGACCGCAGGAGAAGCCACAAAAGTGATGGGAGGACTCAGTCGACGCAGATTGCAGATCGCTTCTCGATTTTTCAAACTGAAGGAAGCAGTCGTTGGACCAAGATAACTGGAGGAGGCGCATCCAGGAAACCGAGGCTCGATATGGAATTAAGCGCCATTGCATCTTCATCAAACGTTTCCAACAGAACAGGTCCTTCAGCACTGGTGAGCCTACGTCACTCTGTTGTCCATTTATTAAAGTTATCACCTATGCCCACTGAAGTTTTACTGCGAGGGAGTTGGATTATGCAACATTGTAGAAGAGTTTTGTATGGTTCGCTAGTCAAAACGATATCCGCTCCCTCGTTCTTAGCAGTTTGTGTCGGGATATCCTGAACTGTCCTACATTGTTTCAAATTAATCTGTATTATCTTCATGATTTTTACTCGTGATGACTCTCGTGAAGACCGGGCCTTCCTCAGAGATGTGATGTCTGCCTGCGAAACTCCTTGAACTCCGAACTAGGCGTGGATTGCTTCGCTTGTGACATCTTTTGTAGTGACTTCATCAACATCTTTAATCTCGATGATAGAACAGTATATGAGGGTCCTCACACTCGCATGCTCTGCTAAGGCTTCGCTATTGGCGCCTTTGAGTTCGGTAGTCAAACCTCCCGTCTTCTTAAGTTGAACTAGGAGATCTCCTTTTTGTATCCTTCTGATCCTCCTACAGCCTTTCCAACTGCTTTCAGTTCAGGACCTGCCTTTACCTTGCGCAGTATTTGCGCATAAAAAAGTTCACTCTTTGCTTCGACGGCAATACCGTCAGGTCTAGTTTTTTGCCGGCGGCTTTTGGCCCTCCATCCTCTCCTACTATCTGCCTCTCTCGCAATTCTTTGGCACTCTGGCCATTTGGCCATTTACAAGATGGCAATTAATCATCCTTCTTTTTCAGTAATCGGTGTGGCCTCAGCGATGGTCATCGCATTCTTCTTCAAGATTTTTTCTACAGTTGAATTTTTCTGTTTTCGATTGCTGATGGGTATTCTAGATGTATGTGCGTGTTAGTTGCAAATAGCAGACAGTTGAAGACCACAAACATTCGATGAGCGGGTCAGCGTTAGGAATTACGAAAAAAAGCGGTTAGCCGAACTTTGTCAGGAATTACGTTATTATTATCAAAACGTAACAGAACCGCGATTGCGGATAAGCTTCAATCATACAATGTTCTAGATAATAGAAAAGCATTTTTAAAAACCAATAAAAGCACAATCGTCTTGAAAATTGTTTTAATGTGTATCCCCAATCTGTTACTTTTGTATGGGAGGTGGTAAAAAGGGACTTCAGCCATTTTTACAGCGGTAACTAAAGACATGATACGATTTAAATTGCATATCAAAATCACGCTATTTACTTTATCAACATTTTGACTTTTCGAAGCTGTTGCAAGTGCCGGGAAACTGTCGAATAGTGTACGCCCAGTTTCTCTGCAATGTCCCTTATAGTTTGGCATGAGTCAGACTCCACTAGTAAACGTAGCTAGTCGTTGTCATCGATGGTCCTGGGTGACCACATGGCTCCCTTTGAAGGGTCATATCTCCTGATCGGAATTTTTCAAACCATCGCTGTGTAGTTAGTTCGCTTACTGTGACAGCTCCAAATGCCCTATTGATGTTTTTGGCTGCCTCCCTTGCATTGTCGTCAAGATTGTACTCGTAAAGAAAAAGTAACCGTTTTTGACTCCATTCCATGACCAAATGTAGGAGTATTAATACTTCAACATTAATTACTACCAGAGCCATGTGGAGGCAGTTTGAGACATGAAAATCGCAACTAACTTCACTTCATCGCGAAAGTAGCCATTTCATCTGCAACAGCCTCATATTACAAACTTTGAAGCGAACTTATAATACTTTTAGATTTCATAAAGGGTATAAAATTGAATAAGTTTTTTTCTTTCATGGCATCCAGAAAATACATTTTTGTGTAATTACACCCAAACGTTTACGAAAAAGCTGCAACAGTAAACATCAAGAAAATATATTGAATCACAGCTCAAGTTAAAATAGAAATCCATGCCTTTATTGTTGCACTTCGACTTGAAAATTCAATCTAAACTACAATACCATATTTACATACTCGTAGTGCACATACAAATTTTCTTCAAAATATTAATATCGAGAGATTTTGATATTTATTTTTATTTGATACATACCGTACTTACGAATGGCATTTGCAAAAGGAATTGATGAGATTTTTCTGCATTCTGTTCTTTGAATTTTGAAATGCAATTTATCATAACAATGCAAATGAATCATAATGAGATGTAGAAACAAAGTATCGTAGTTAGCATGGGAATTGTCGAGACAACAATAGCACGATACCAAGTCGTACTTTAATTTTATGGCTAACTTTACTCTTGACTATGGAAGTTAAGTTTACGTAATTACTTAGCTGCTGTTCAAAGAAAACTTATGTAAATTGTTTGCTATACTGTGATCAGAAATTGGTTGTTATACGATGACTAGAAGATAACATACGTACATATATCGTAAATCAATAAATTTTGGTATTTCTCAACAAATCCACACTACAAATAAATTGAGAATACACTCAGAGAAAACTATAGATACTGTCTGTTTATCTACATTTAAAAAAAAACATAACAGGGCTTCGATTGGGCGTAAAGCCCAATCGTGCGATACTCTAGATGAAGGAGAAATTTATTTATTTTAAAAAATTTTGTAGGGGAAAGTGGTAGAGGGGGTAAAACATTGAACTAATTTTTTCACATCATGATAAGGTTGCTATCAAAATGTTTTATACAAAATTCAAAAATTTAATATGTAATGAAAAACTAAGTGTATTGAATTTAGTGAAATTGTGCAGTTTGTATGGGAGGTGGTAGAAGGAGGGTGGAGTTATTAATAACTTTCTTAGAAATAACTGTAAACATCATTTATTTGGCATAGCAGATCAGTAGCATTCATACTTTTCAGGAAAATCTACTTTTTGTAAAGTTGTTGAATTGTGTCAAATTGTATGGGAGGGGGTAGAAGGAGTGAAGCTAATTGCCTAATTTTTTTGGTCTTACGAACAATTCTAAATAAATGTTTAGTGCACAATTTCAGCTCCATCAATTTTATACGTACTGAGTAAATTTGTTTCGAGTATTTCATAAAAAAGTGCAGTTTGTATGGGAGGTGGTAGAAGGAAGGAGAAGACTTAAATAATTTTTATACAGCAGAATGGACTTATTATAAAAGTAATATATTCCAAGATCAATAGCTTCTATGCTTTTATAAAAAATCAGTTTATTGTGGAATTGCGAAATTGTGTCGTTTTGTATGGGAGGGAGGAGAAGAGGTAAAGTTAATCGTCTAGATAAAATCTGAGACTATATTGTGTTTGCCTTACCGTTTGTAACGCTAAGATATAATGCTCGCAGAGAGCCGCCAAGGATACAGAAATATTTGTTGTCGCTCAAAAACCTCGATTCCGAGTTGCTGTCTGTCCGTCTGTGCGTCTGTGTACAGCATAACTCTCGAAAGCTTTGAGCTACAGTGCTAAACATTTTTGTGTGTCATTTTTAGCAAAAAATTAACTTTAAGTTCGTGAATGGGCTACATCCCCCTACTCCTTCCACCCCCGCCCATACAAATTTCATGACATTTCGAAATAAAAAGAAATTGATTTTTCTTTGAAACTATTTAAGCTATCGACTTGAAATTTACGTCAAAGTATTACAATATAGATGTCATTGTTATCACGGAATATTGGTCCGATCTCTTTACTCCTTCTATCCCCTCCCATACAAATGGACAATTTTGAAAAATACATATTTTCGATTTTCATTGAAACTGGTAAAGCTGAAAAGACGAAATTTAGTCAGAATTAATTTTACTGTAATTGCAATTTATTTTAAAAATAGTTATTAACTTAAGCTTACTCCTTCTTCCCCTCCCATACAAATTTGACGAAATTTTTAAATTTAAATTAAATTATTTTTCTTCGAAACTGTTAAAGCTATCAACTTGATATTTTATTTAAAGTATACAAATAAAAATATTAATAACGGAAAAAAAATTATTTTGATCCGTACACTCCTTCTACCCCCTCCCATACAAATGGATAATTTTTGTTAAATGCATTTTATCGATTTCCATTCAAACTAGAAAAAGTACAAGCTTCAAATTTTGTTAGAATTTGTTTCTTAATAACTGAAATAATTTGTAGAAAAAACTATTAGCTCCGCTTCACTCCTTCTACCACCTCCCATACAAATATCTGTATTATAAATTCAAGAAAAGCATTTCTCCTTCAAGTATATGAGAGCTATCGACTTTGAAATTGAATCAAAGCATGATGATACGGATGATGATAAGCAGTTTCAAAATCATCTTAAACGCTCCACTTCCCCTGCCACCTCCCACACAAATGCCCCAATTTCAGGAAAACTATGACCAATTTCTTTAAAAATAATGAAAACAAAAAACTTTAAACTCAGCAAAAAACATGTTGCATGTCATGTTCGGTGTCATATACGAAAAATACAAATCTCCCCTTCTACTTCTACCACCTCTCATGCAAAAGTCTCTATTCACAATTCGAATGAATTTGAGATGACATATTTTCCGGTATATTAAAGTCATTTCCATCTCATCTAGAGTATCATATCATTGGGTTTTAAGCCCAATCATAATTCTGTTATGTTTTTTTTTTTATCTTACTAATAATTCCAAATAAGTATTTAGTGCACAATTCCAAATCGATAAATTGTATGTGCATTGAGTAAATTGGTTTAGAGTATTTCATGAAAAAGTGCAGATTGTATGGGAGGTGGTGGAAGGAGGGGGAGGACATAAATAATTACAGTACATATACAGTGTAATGGAATTATCATAAAAGTATTATATTCCAAATTCCAGATCAGTAGCATTTAAATTTTTCGAGAAAAGCCGTTTAGTGTCGAATTGCGAAATTGTGTCATTTTGCATGGGAGGGGGTAAAAGGGGTGAAGCAAATGGTCTAATTTTTTTAGTCTTACTAATAATTCCAAATTAATATTTAGTGCAAAATTTCAACTCGCTAAATTTTATACGCACTGAGTAATTCGGTTTAGAGTATTTCATGAAAAAGTATAGTTTGTATGGGAGGTGGTTGAAGGAGGGAGAGGACATGTACAATTTTTATATGGTAGATTGATATTATTATAAAAGTAATATGTTCCAAATTTGAGACCAATAGCTTATATACTTTTCGAGAAAATCCGTTTATTGTCAAATTGCGCAATTGTGTCATTTTGTATGGGAGGGGGTAGAAGGAGTAGAGCGATTTCGTCCGTTCACGAACTTATCCTTACTTTTTTGTCAAAAAAAAAGTGTACAAAATTTGAACTTTCTAGATCAACTCGTTCTCAAGCTAGAGAGGACACGGACGGACAGATAGACAGACAGGCGGACGGACGGACATCCAGTTTTGAGATTTTTGAGTGGTTATATGAACTTCTGTATCATTCATTTTTTTCTCCTAGCCTTATATCTTAGCGTTACAGACTTTGTGGCAAACTTATAATACTCGCAGATTTCATCTAGAGTATAAAAACTTTAAGTTCATGAGCAGGTCACACCCTCCCGCTCCTTCTTACATTTCCCACGTAAATTTTACGAAATTTCAAGAAATTCATTTTTCTTTTAACCTATCAAAACTTTCGAGTTAGCTGCAGCCAATAATAGATAATACCACATAAAGCAGTGTATACCAAGTCAAACAGTGTATTATGTATTAGCGATCGTTAATTCAAACCAGGTACAGTTGTTTAAGGTATGTGTAAGGATGTAACAACTATTAACATCGAAAAATTCTGTTTCGATCCGCTTACTGTTTCTGCGCGCTTCCATTCAAATGTACAATTTTGAAAAATGCGTTCTAATCATTTTCATTGAAACTGAAAACATGAACTTTTTCCAGAATTTATCTTTTAATAATTACAATAAATGCTTATAACAAGAAAAATATAAACTTTGTACCACTCCTTCCATTCCACTCGCCAATAGAATTTTTTTTATATTATTTATATTAGAAATTCAAGAAAAGATTTTTGCCTTCATACTCGACCTTAAAACTGGGACACAGTAATGAGAATTTTTATGAGCAGTTTCAAAATTGCTCAAAAACTTTCACTCCTTCCACCACCTGTTATACAAATACCAGAATTTAAAAAAGACGATGTTTCAATCTCTTTGAAAATTATGAACGCAACAAAAATTAAATTCAGAACGAAATCTTTGCATTCCAATTTCAGCGTCATTTTCAAAACTTCTAAGCCTCCCCTATTCTCTTCTAAATACCACCTCCCATACAAAAGCACTTTTCCATATAATTTGAGATGACATATTTTCTAGAGTATGGCATGAATGGGCATTACCCTTGAGTGTTCAAAATGCGAGGATGAAAAAATGATTGAGGCAATAATTCGGAAATTCCCAAGAACGATCTCCATTTAAATATTGCTGAAAAAACATAACAGAATTATGATTTGGCTTAAAGCCCAATCATATGATACTCTAGATGATATAGAAATGACTTTAATATACCGGAAAATATGTCATCTCAAATTCTTTCGAATAGTGAATAGTGACTTTGTATGGAAGGTGGTAAAAGCAGATGGGGGAAGTTTTTAATTTGTTCTATGCTCAATTTAAAGTTTATAGCTTTCATAATTTTCGAGGAAATTGAATAATTTTTGTTTGAATTTATGCCATTTGTATGGGAGATGGTAGAGAAAGTGGGAGGTTTTGGATGATTTTGAATCTGTTGTTCAACAATCAACAATAATCACATTCAAATCAAATCAAATTCCTGTTAAGACCCCCTATAGGGTCATAGGACAGAAAGAACTCTCTCCAAATCAAATCAAATTCCTGTTAAGACCCCCTATAGGGGCATAGGACAGAAAGAACTCTCTTCCACAAGGCGCGATCCTGGGCATCGGCCTTAAGCTGCTGCCAGGACTTCTTTATTCCTCTGGCCTCCTGCTCAACTGCTCGCTTCCATGTGTTACATGGTCGACCAACCCGACGTCTTCCTTGAGGATTATAATCCAGAGCCTGTTTGGCGATGTTTCGCTCTGGTTTCCTCAAAATAATCACATTGCATTGTTACAATCTTAAAGTCGATAGCTCTCTTATATTCGAAGGAAAAATTCTTTCCTTCAATTTCCAATACAAAACTAGTATGGGAGGTGGTAGAAGGAGTGAAGCGAAGTTCATATTTTTTTATCGTTTATTGCAATTATTAAGGGAAAAATTCTGGCAAAATTAGAAGTTTGTAATTTTGCTAGTTTCAATGAAAATTTATTAAATGCATTTACCAAAATTGTGCATTTGTATGAGCGGGGGTAGAAGGAGTATTCGAATCAAAACCAAATTTTTCGACATCAATGATATTATTAATGGTATATATTCTCGACGTCCTTGAATCTCATCCATGTAGAATAGCTTCCAGATTCCTGATTCCCGATGAGATCGTAGGAAGAAAATTTCTTTTGGAGACTGCATGGCTTAGACAAGATATGGGTAGGACAGCGTTACTTTCACCTTAACGCCTCGCCGGAACGATTGGTATTCGCGATCATGTAATGGCCGTGTTATTGTTGGTAGATTGAATCTTCCAGGGTAAGCCGACATGAAATTTTTGATATACAGGCTGAGGGCTTATGACAATATCCTAGCAGCAAGCCAGCAAGCACGTCAAGAATGAATTTACTACCAAAACCGACACATAAAACTTTAAAATCAGAAAATTGCGAATAGTTTTATTACTTTTCAGAAATATTTGACTTAGTTGTTGCAATTGTCGCACAACCGAGTTTTCATTAATTGGAACTATCGAGTCCGTACTTTATCTAACATTGCGAATAATTAACACGATTGACTTACTTTCCATTCAACTTCCATGAGTTTTTCTTTTTCGAAATTTTATACCAATTTGCAATACATGCATATCTGGGCCCATTGAAAATAAATAAAAATAAATAAACAGGCTAAACTTATCATCGACAGTAAGAAAATTATTTTCAACCCCATTACTTTACAAAAACGGAAACTTCCTAATTGAAGTTCATTAAACAGAAACTTATTAGCATAAAATTAAAAAGGAAAACTTATTTCGTGCGTCCAAGTTCATCAGAGTACGATAAAACCCTTTTAAAAAGAAAATGCGAGAGCTCTCAAAACCAAGACTTTTAAAATTGCAACAAAAAACATAACAGGACTACGATTGGGCATAAAGCCCAATCGTGCGATACTCTAGATGAAAGAGAAATTTTTTGTTTTCAAGAAATTTTGATGGGAAAGTGGTACAGGGGTTGACGACATTGAATTAATTTTTTAATATACTTCAAATTTCAGATCAATAACATCCATGCTTTTCGAGCAAATCCGCTTAATGTCGAATTCTAAAATTGCGCCATTTTGTATGGGAGGTGGTAGAAGGGGTAAGACTTATCTTTTAATTTTTTTTGGCCTGAATAATAATTCCAAATAAGTTATTAATGCACAATTTCAGGTCGATACGTTTTATACGTACTGAGTAAATTGGTTTACAGCATTGCATAAGAAAGTGTAGTTTGTATGGGAGGAGGTGGAAAGAAGAGGAGGACTCAAATAAATTTTATGCAGTAGATTGAAATTGTCATAAAAGTATTATACTCCAAACTTCAGATCAATAGCTTTTATACTTTTCAAGCAAATCTGATTATTGTCGAGTTGCGAAATTGTGTCATTTTGTATGGGAGGGGGTAGAAAGGTTGAAGCTAATCATCTAATTTTTTTTGGTCTTGCTAATAATTCTAAATAAATATTTACTGCTAAATTTGAGCTCGCTAAATTTTATACGCACTGAGTAAATTGGTTCAGAGTATTTCATGAAAAAGTACAGTTTGTATGGGAGGTGGTGGAAGGAGGAAGAGGACATGCATAATTTTTATAAGGTAGATTGAAATCACCGCGAAAGTAATTTATTCAAAATTTCAAACTAATGACTTTCATACTTTTCGAGCAAATCCGTTTATTGTTAAATTGCGTATTTGTGTCATTTTATATAGGACGGGGTAGAAGGGGTGAAGCTAATCATCTAATTTTTATTGGTCTTACTAATAATTCTAAATAAATATTTTTTGCACATTTCAGCTTGCTGAATTTTATACGCACTGAGTAAATTGGTTTAGAGCATTTCATGAAAAAGTGCAGTTTGTACGGGAGGTGGTGGAAGGAGAGGAAGAACACACTTAATTTTTATACACTAGATTGAAGTCATTATAAAAGTAATATGCTCTAAATTGGAGTTCAATAACTTTTATACTTTTCGAGCAAATCCATTTATTATCAAATTACGTAATTGTGTCATTTTGTATGGGAGGGGGTAGAAGGGGTGGAGCGATTTGGCCCGTTCACGAACTTGACTTTACTTTTTTGCTAAAAATGAGACACAAAAATTAGCGCTATAGCTCAAAGCTTTCGAGAGTTATGCTGTAGACAGACGCACAGACAGACAGATGGACAGATGGTCACTCGGAATCGAGGTTTTTGAGCGACAACAAATATTTCTGTACCCTTGGCGGCTCTGTGCGAGCGTTATTTCTTAGTGTTACAAACGGTAAGGCAAACACAATATACTCTCAGATTTCATCTGGAGTATAAAAATAGAGCAAGACCCCTTGAACAAAAAAAAACAACGAAGAGAGAGAGGACTATGAATGGTATGTATGTATAGGGTAATGACGTAACTAAAATCATAGTAAGAAAATTATTGCTAGCATGTAGTAAAACGAGTGATAAAATCGTTGTTAAAAAAAATAAAAAATAAAACGAAAAAAGACAAGGCTAATTTTTTTCTTTGAAAGGTTTTTTTTTTAACTAAAAAAAATCCCAAGGAAGAGTGTGTTAAAACAAAAATGAAAAGTCACAACAGATGTATATTTGAAAAGGTCCTTAAAAGTTATATCCAAATAGGATATACAATTTTTTCCGGGTTATGTTGCTTTATACTGGAAAATGCATCGAAATATAATTTCTTACTATTAAAGAATTTTACCGATATAATACTTAAAACATAATGGAATTATGATTGAGCATAAAGCCCAATCATATGATACTCTAGATGAAATAAGAAAGAGTTTATTGTACCGGAATATATGTGATCTCAAATTCTTTCGAATAGTGAAAAACAACTTTTGTATGGGATGTGGTAAAAGCAGAGGGAGGAGGTTAGTAATTTTTGTATATACTGTAACACTGAACGTAGTATACAAAATGTTTCATGCTGAATTTAAAGTTTGTAGCTTTCATGATTTTCGAGGAAATTAAACAAATTTGTCTGAATTTATGGCATTTGTATGGGAGGTGGCAGAGAAAGTGGGAGGTTTTGAATGATTTTGAATCTACTTATCAACATCCTAATCACATCGGCTTGTTACTCATATGAAATACATTTCTTTCAATGCAAAAAATTCTATGGGAGGTGGTAGAAGGAGTGATGTGAATTTCATATTTTTATTAGCATTTATTGCAATTACTTGGGGACAAATTCTGACAAAGTTTGAAGTTTGTAATTTTGCTAGTTTCAACGAAAATCGATTAAGTGCATTAGCCAAAAATGTTGCATTTGTATGGGAGGGAGTTGAAGGAGTACTTGAATTATAACCAAATTTTTCGACATCAATGATATTTAAAATAGTATACTTTTCTCAAAATTTAAAGTTGATAGCCCTGACGGTTTTGAAGGAAAATAATTTAGTTAAAATTCAGAAATTTCGTGAAATTTGTATGGGAGGGGGTAGAAAGACTGAGGTTAAGTTGATAGCTTTCCCAAAAAAGATTTTTGTTATCTCGGAAGCATTGTCAGCATGGATAGCGGAGCCGAAAAGAATATTGAAACTCGTCTAAATAAAGCCCGTCAGGCCTTCGGTATCCTTTCTGGAGGTTAAGAGAGATCTCCCTACGCACGAAGCTGCGAGTTTTTGACGCATGCGTCAAATCCTTGTTATTATATGGTTTTACTACGTGGAAAGTGACCGTTCGACTTACCAAGAAACTACAAACTTTCGTGAACTAATGCCTTCGATGGATTTTAGGAATATTCTGGCCAGAAGTGATCTCCAACGACGAACTTTGGAGTTTAACTGGACAGACTAAAATAGGTATTGAGATTAAGTGCTTGCCCTTCTACTCCCTCTCATACAAAAGTATGATTTCGACCAATTTCAATAAATCAACTAATAGCCAACAAATTAAAAGCTACGAATTTGAAATTTTGTGCTAGTACCTTACAAGAAAAATTAAATAAAACTGCATCACAAATTTTACGATTCCCTTACCTTCTCTACCCATACAAAATTTTGGTTTTGTGAATGTAAAATACACCGAATTTTATGAAAATTGTAAGCAACTTCGTCTATGAAATTGACATTCTACAGAAAATATTGGACGTGATTCAAGCAATCAACTAAAACATTATTAACATCCACCCACCTTCACTATCAACCCTCACCCCTCCACTCATAACAACCCAAACTTTCATAAATAAACGAATGAAATATTGATTATATCTACTTGAGCTCTTGATCGTATCCGCAATTAAGTGTTAAATTGACAACAGCCGTGCCCAAGAACCCAAGAAAGAGAAATTCCGAAATAATTTTTTTTTTCGAGGATTTTCTACAGCTTAGAATTGTCGGTATATACATCTAAGGGATATTCTATGGTCTCGTGTCCACGTTATTGGTATTTGTAGATTGCAAAAATATCTCGCGCATAACGTACGACTGCGATTCAACCAGTGCTATTCTGATGTTAAATTTTCAATACTGTTTCATTTAATAGCCTGAAGAATTTGGTTCCTCTAAACACTCCTCTATGAATGAGTATACGCTGCTGGTGTTTACCAAAAAGAATCAAAAGAAATGCTGAGGTTTTTTCTGAAGCTGTTTTTCTCGAATTAATATTTATGAGTTGCTCTGCTTCAGCATAAGATTGATTTTTGCATTTTTTTGTACTTTTTGCATACTTTTCTTCGGGTTTTAGTAACATGGCAGAAATTTATTTTTTACCTTTTTTCTAAAGATAAAACCTTTCGAGCAAAAAAAAATAGCTTTGTCGCCTTCCGTATTTTTTAACAACGAGTTGCGTGTTTCCTGCTCGATTTTCCCACAGATGGCACACGAACATTAATTTTCATAGTATGATCCTAGTTTTGTCATCCCCTGTCCAAACATACCATTCATAGCCTTGTCTCTCTTCGTTGTTGTTGTTGTTTTCTTTTTGCTCAAGGGTTCATGGACTGTAAAGGTAACGAAAAATGTCTACATTTTCAATACTTATTTCGAATAAAAACATCCCAGCGAAATTCCTTTAAATTTGATATTGCAGAATTTTTTAAATTTCATGGAACCTTCTAAAAGGTACGAAAAAATTCCAATTTAACGACAATTTCAATTGGATCGCTCTTTAATTTTACACTTGAACCTTTCTGTCCCGATATTAATTTCAGGAACTTTAAGGCCGCTCGAGATTCACAGGATTCAGCAGAGCTTCGAAACAAGAAACCCAATGTCGAAAGTGATTTACGAGGGTTTTATTTCGAAATTAGACTTTTGAATTAATTAGACAGGAAAAAATGGTAATGGGAAGATTTTAAGTCAATTGCTACGGTGTAAAACCATTGCGATTAAATCGCCTGCATCTCGAACCCAGTAACCTTTTAACTCAAAAAAACAATGATCTCATAGAAATCAATCTCGATGGCATTCTGAAAACTGGCCAATGGTGTGTGTACAAGACGAAGCACTAAGTCTTGTTTAACTCTAGGTCTCGAGTGCACTTCTTATAAGATAGCTACAATTGGGTCTCGGCTTGGGTGTGCCTCCGACTCCTTCCTAACATGGAAAATCAAATTCCAAATCAACAGCAACAACAACATCGATGATTATATAGTAGGCTTATCCGCCACTCTATAAGCACCGGCGGACTTCTAATTGGGCCATGGAAAGACTCGACAATCTGCTGAAACTATTGCAATGGATCCGAGATCGGTACAGTACTTGTCTTGTTTTGATTGCTCGCTTTATATATGGTATATACTAACATTCTCGATATTAACGCCTCAGTCGAAAACGCTCACGCCATATTCGATTTTGATGGATTGTGCTTCGCTACGCGTTTCAGTTTTATGTTATAAAGTATCTTTATTGGAGCTTAGACAAGATTATTAACATTTTAAGCTCTAATTAGCAGCCATAACAATTAAAGACGATACAATCAACCAATGGCTCACTCTATTTTGATTTTAAAAGCATTTTCGCGTCCCTATCAACTGAAAATTTTGTATTTGCGTTTTGAAATGAATGAGAATATTTATTGGCCAAAATTGATTAATTTCAAAAATTGAGTTTTAGATGCGCTGTTTCAAGATACCCATGAAAAGAAGATACATCTCATTTGGCTATCAGGTCACTACTTCCGACAGGCATACTTTTGAAGCAAGAGTGTGACAAAGCAATCAAAACACGATTTGCAATCAGTGTTAAGGAATTCATCACTGATCGATGTTCCAATCTTTCATTCCGGTACTTGGCATCCGTACATACGACAAACATTTACAATACAATAGATCGAAGCAAGATTTTGACAAAACACTAAAAACTCGAAAAACGCCGATATTTCAATATATGACCGTCCATATGAAAAGGGAAAAGGGACCTTATCTTACCAGACCACTTTTTTCAGAACAGCCAAAAACAGGTGTTTAGATAAATTTTGCCTATTTTGAAATTTTGGTTGGTACTACTGCTGAGATATGTTCTGCACGCGTTACAAGTGCGGAACAATCGGACAAAAATTGTGACCTGTGAATTCAAAGAATCGTCATTGAAAATTATCAAACTTTAAACCGCAATATCTCAAAACAAGATTTTCTCTTATAAAAACTTTAAAATTCCATAACTCGGCCAATTTTCGCAATATCTGAATAAAACATAACAGGGCTACGATTGCGCGTAAAGCGCAATCTTACGATACTCTAGATGAAACAGAATTTCTTGTGATACCAAGAAATTTTGTATGGGGAGTGTTAGAAGGGGTGATAGCATTGAACTAATTTTTTCCCCATCATGCTAAAGTAGCTATAAAAATGTTTTATACAAAATGCGTACTCCAATAATTGAATAGGAGCTGAGAAAATTAGTGTGTTAGATTTAGTGAAAATGTGCAGTTTGTACGGGAGGTGGTAGAAAGAGTGGGGGGATTTTAGTAATTTTTTCAGAAATAACTAAGAATATCATAAAATTGACATTTCTTAAATTTTAGACCAGTAACATTCATACTTTTCAAGAAAATAGATTTTCTATGAAGTTGTGAAACTGTGTCATATTGTATAGGAGGGGGTAGAAGCAGTTAAGGTAGTATTACAAAATGTGAGCTCGATAAATGTTATATGTTCTGAGAAAATCGGCTTTGAGCATTTCATGAAAAAGTGTAGTTTGTGTGGGAGGGGGTGGAAGGAGAGGAAGGACGCAAATAATTTTTATACTGTAGATTGAAATCATTATGAAAGTAATATATCCCGAAATTCAGATTAATAGATTTTATACTTTTCGAGCAAATCCATTTATTGTCGAATTGCGAAATTGTGTCATTTTGTATGGGAGGGGGTAGAAGGGGTGAAGCTAATCGTCTAATTTTTCTTGGCCTTACTAACAATTTTAAATAAATATTTGGTGTATAATTTCAGCTCGCTAAATTTGATACGCACTGAGTAAATTGGCTTAGAGTAATTCATGACAAGTACAGTTTGTATGGGAGGTGGTAGAAGGAGAGGGAATACACGCATAATTTGTATACGGTAGATTAATATTATTATAAAAGTAATATTTTCCAAATTTCAGGCCAATAGCTTTTATACTTTTTGAGCAAATCCGTTTATTGTCAAATTGCGCTTTTCTGTCATTTTGTATGGGAGGGGGTAGAAGGGGTGGAGCGATTTTGCCCGTTCACGAACTTGACCTTACTTTTTTATCAAAAACGACGTGTACGAATTTTGAGCTTTCTAGCTCAACGCGTTCTCAAGCTAGAGAGCGAACGGACGGACGGACGGACGGACAGACGGACAGACGGACATCCGGTTTTGAGATTTCTGAGTGATAATATTATCTTCTGCATCATTCATTTTTTTCTTCGAGACTTATTTCTTGGCGTTACAAACTTTAGAGCAAACTTATAATACTCTCAGATTCCATCTAGAGTATAAAAAGAAAGCGATTTGTTCCGAATTTTATCCAGTATTGGAAAATGCTTCTAACTGAATTTGGACTCCTGGCAAGCTGAGGTCCTTTCCAAAATGGAAATATATTCAAAGGACCTCATCCACATTTCGACTTTAGTTTGAGTTGTTTTGACTGGACGAGGTGCACCCGACTAAGCATTGTTCAACACTTATGTATGCAAATATGAATTTCAAATGCATAGTAAAGCGCATATCACGAAAAACCGAATCCTCAAATTTTTGAATTTCCTAAAGATTCACACCATACGCTCCCGAGAGAATACCCAAAAACTTTGTTATATTATCGTAAGCGAACTCACGTCGCTGTCTTTCTACTCGTTACTTTCGATAAAAAATGATCCTTCGGAAATAGAATGCAGTTGTCAACAAAAGGAAAAATCTCCTGATGGCAAACCCTTGTCAACTTTTCTTTCTCTAAAAATATTTATGAGCTGGAAATATATTTTCATATATTGTTCATATCATAGAGAAACAGTATCTTCTTTGTATGTGACTTGTGTTTAAAAATCGCAGATATGATGAACTGTGTGCGAACTGTGAAGTGAGTGTTTTTATCCTATGTCCGTATGGCAGCCAGTTTTTGCAAGACTGTCGACTTTCCTCAAATCAGGGATTTTCTCCAAATGTAATTGGAATGAGACACGTTTATTTATTCGCTCGGAAAACGCTCCTTGGAAACTTCCTTGAATGCATTAGATTGAAATTTCTCAAATGGAAATCGATCCTGACGGCATTTTTGATTAAGTGTGCGGTCCTCGAGTAGAATAGGATCATCTCCATGAAAACGTGGTGGCATAATAGCTACCTCGTCGGACTTGTTGGCTTCAGTTGCCGAATCTAAGAGCATAATAATATTCTACTTTCTAGGAAATGTATCTGGATGTACGTAAGTAATATTTGCGTTGTAAGGTTTCATTTCACTATGCCGTTGTCGTACAACAGCGCGATTAACATCGATACTAGGTACAACGCTCCTCAGGTTTCTTGTGAAATTTATCGAGCATACAACATTAATTTCAGAAATTATTTGGTTTTTCACAAAAAAAAAATATTTGCATGAATTCCGCGTAAAGAAATTAGATGAGCACAACTGATACACATAGGACGGAAGGCAAAAAATTTCGAGGAATGCAGGGTATGTACAAGGTGGAGGGGGAAATACTTTTACCTGGAGGTATTCTAATACTCAATATTGGTATAAATACAAAGTTTCTGTCAAATCGAATCACTAACATTTTAGTTATCGTCAAATCAACCAGTCAATCGGAAAGAAAACGCTAACTGTGGATAAAACTGATCTTCGTGCTGTCATTAAGTTTCTTACCAAGCAAGGAAAAACGCCAGAAATCATTTTGGAAGAAATGCCATCTGTTTAGAGGGACTCTTGCCCTAGAAAAACGATGATTTATAAGTGGCACAGTTTATTTAGGCAAGGCAGAGAGTCATTTGAAGATGATAAACACTCGTGCCGGCCGATTAAGGCCAGTTCCTCAAAAATCATAGAAAAAGTGAAGAAACTTGTTCTCGAAGGTGCTCGTTTAAGAAAGAAACAAAAACCGCAAAAATTGTTGGAGCATCAGATACAACCATTTTGAATACCGTCCACCATCATTTCGGCATGTCTAAGGTCAACGCAAGATGGGTACCGAGAATACTCTTAACGGCTCAGAAAAAGCAGCGCGTCGAGTTTTCAAGCGACTTTTGGATCTCTGTACAGGGATGAAATGTTGACACGGATTATTGCTGGAGACGAAACTTGATTTCATCATTACGAGCCTAAACTAAAGCAGGTGTCAATGCAGTGGCTGGTAAAGGCGCTTCACGCCCAAAAAGTTCAAGGTCTCAAAATCCGCCGAAAAATAATGGCCACTATTTTTTGGGATTCAGAGAGGGTTTTGATGATCGACTATAAAGAAAAAAGACAAAATATCACAAGGGAATACTATGCCAACCTGCTACAAAAATTAAAGGATGCAATCAAAGGAAATAGAGGAAAGTAGACTCGAGGTATGACGCTTTTGCGTGACAAATAACCTGTTCTCAAGAGCCACGTTGCAATGGCTGCCCTACAGAAATACGACTACGGAATATTGAACCATCCCAATTATAGTCTAGATCTGGCCCCTTCCGATTACTATTTGTTCCCAAAGCTGCAAAAAGAACTTCGGAAAAGAAAATTTACCACCGATGAAGAGGTGAATTCGGCAATTTGAGCCCATTTTGAAGGCCTTGCTAAAACATTTCTTTTAAGAAGGCAATAATAAACTGTGTGGGAGATGTAATAAATGTATTAGGTTTAAAAGAGAATATATTGAAAAAGAAAAATAATAACTTGTTCAATTTCGCATGAGAGGGAAGCGAGGCCCTATCATTCCCCGAAATTTTTGACCTCGCCTCGCAGGTAGGAGTTACGAAAACACTCCTCTTAAATGAGCTATAAAATTTAACAATTGAACTCTGAATGAAACTTTTATTTGCGCACATTAAGATAGTTCAATTATAGCTGCGCAGGCAATATAAACTAATGCGTCCGTCACGTGGGATTTGAACTCCTGGCCTTCGCTGTCCACTACACTGAGAAAATTATCGTATACGAATTCTTATACGCTTTATTAGATATTCGTAGTTTTGACTGTATAATCCCGGATATGCAGAACCATCGTTTTACAGTGTATTAGAACGGTTCATAAAAATATCTAATACTATCGGGAGTACAAATTGAAAATCTCTGTTTCACAATAGATCCCGCCAGCAGCAAATGCTAATCAACAATGGCGGATCAGAAACGTCACACGGTAAACTTAGACATTTGTATGGAGAGTGGTAGAAGGGGTGACGGCATTGAACCAATTTCTTCACATCATGCTATACTTACTTACTTACAAAAATTAAATAGGTAATGAGAAATTAGTATATTGGATTTAGTGAAATTGTGCAGTTTGTATGGCAAGACGTAGAAGGAGTAGAAAGTTCTTAGTAAGTTTTCCAGGAATAACTATAAATATAATACACTTGACATGTTTTCAATCGCGATCAATAGCATTCATACTTTTCAGGAAAATCGACTTTTTGGAAAGTTGTGAAATTGTGTCATATTGTATCGGAGGGGGGAGGTAAATTTATAATTTCTATCTAATTTTTTCGGTCTTGCTAATGATTCGAAATAAATATTTAGTGTATAATTTCATTTTTCAATTTTATACGTACTGAGTAAATTAGTTTGCAGTATTTTCATGAAAAAGTATAGTTTATATGAGAGGTGGTAGAGTGGGGGATTCAAATAATTTCCACAACGTAGATTTAAATCGATAATAAATACAAAATTTCAGATCAATAGCTTTTATACTTTTTGAGAAAATCGGTTTATTGTCAAATCTCGAAATTGTGTCATTTTGTATGGGTGGGGTAGAAGGTGCAGCGGTTCGGCCCGTTCACAATTCTTTTATTACTTTTTTGTCAGAAATGACGTGTACAAAATTTTAACTTCCTAGCTCAACGCGTTCTCGAGCCGGAGAGGACACGGACTGACGGACGGACGGACGGACGGACATCCGGCTGAGCTGCGGATACTTGGTCCATACACCGCCAATCAAGGATCGACCGTGAAATGAAGCACTATTATAACCAAGTCTTGTACTTTAGCGAAGTCAAATGTACAAGATCAGGAGAAGAACGAACTGCGAGCGAAAACACCATTCAGTACGTTGTTTCTAAGCGTGGAGCTAAAAAAGCCGTGGCGCTCGTCCTTTCATCGAAAATGAAAAACAGTCTTCATTCTGAAGTTTTTTTTTCGCGCTTTTTGACTAAATTAGCCTAATGATGCAAAAAAAATCCGTCTGTCTGAATGCCGTACGCCGCACACATGTACTCATATATCTGAGATCCTTGAAGATAAAAAGTTAATTTTTACGTGAATTGAAAGTTGAGTAAATGGGTTCCACTACTTAAATTTTGAGGAGTGTCATGTGGAAGGGGAAGGTGGAGGGAGGGAAAGAGTCACAAACTGCTAATATCAGATAGAAAGTTGAAACTTGACATTCGGATATACTGGCTTATGGGCAAAACTACATTAATTTTGTTTTGACCGCAGTGGGGTCCGAGAAAGGAGGCTAAAAATAAACTGCTAGGCATTTTTTTTAATGTATCTTTGGAATTACTAAACGCATTAAGTTATAACTTTAGTACCATTTAGGTATTATATAACTCCACTATTATTTGGTTTGAAGGAGGAAAATAATTGTTTATATCTCGACTATCTCTTAAACAATATGTTTGAAACTAGGAACTTATATTAGCGGAATATCAAAAGAAAAATTAACCAGTTTGATAATGGTCTTAGCAGAGACCAAAATGTTACGAATAATAAGGCATAACAATTTAGAATCTGGAAAGTTTTCCTCTCCATTCGAAATGCACTGTACAAATATTCACCAAAACAAAAATATATAACATTTGAACAAAATAGTAGTAAGTGGAAATGGCGAGAATTTCAAAAATAGTGCAGTTTTCAAAACCTTCAACCGTTACATCTCAAAATCACATTAGGATATTGTTATAGATCTTGCAATCACGCAATTTGGATGTTGCCAGAAACACCGAGAGAAGTCCATCAACATGTCAAAACACTATCAACATGTTTCCAGACACTTCTACCGAGCTCCACAATGTAGGCAATCATTCTAGACACACACACACAACGACACCTGTCTGGGAGACTTAGTATAAATACCCGCCAACTTTCAGACAACGAGTCAGTCATTTTGGTGACACCTATCGGTGGAAGAACGCGAATCGGTACAAGTGATAAATTGGCAGTGTTCCTGGGTTGTACGAATTAAGTTTTAGAGCGAATTTAGTGAAGTGATCAAGAAATAAAGAAAAGTGCGATTAAATAAAATTATTCATTATTTTTAAACGAATTGTGTTTTCCTTTGAAATCGGCGATCCCCTAGCTCGCAACAATTGGTGTCAGAAGTGGGATTTCAAGGATAAATTCGGGTTAAAAATCGCGAGTGAAATTAAAATTCTCGAACGGATAATTTTGTGAGAGCGAAAAAGTGAAATTCTCGAACGGACAGTGAGAATTTCCTGAAATCGAATATTCTCGAGTGCTCTAGTGAACAGTGACTTTAATTAGCGAAGTAAAATCGCGGAACTAAAATTCTCGAACGGACAGTGAGAATTTTGTGAAATCGAATATTCTCGGGTAATTTAGTGAGCAGTGACGTAAATTAGCGAAGTAAAATCGCGGAACTAAAATTCTCGAACGGACAGTGAGAACGAATATTCTCGAGTGAGCAGTGACTTTATTTAGTGACGTAAATTTAAGTGAATTCGATCGCGGAAAATAATCGGTAGTGAAAATGCCGCGTTATTTAAAGGACTTAAAAGTAACGGAGCTGAAGGAAGAGCTCAGTAGACGCAAGTTATCTACGACAGGGAGCAAGTCTGAACTTGTCAGCCGTATGATCGAGACACTCCAGGCTGAGGGCGAGGATGCAGATAGTTTTGAGTTCCAAAGCGAAGAAACTCGTGAAGAGGAGTGCTCTGGTACATTGGATGCTCTGACACAACTAATGCAACAAATGATGAACAAATTAGATCAACAATCAGCTGTGACAACGGACATAAATCAGAAATTGGAGCAACAATCTGCGGACATGAATCAGAAATTAGAGCAACAATCAGCGGACATGCATCAGAAATTTGAACAACAATCGGTGGACATTAAACAACAATCAGCGGACATTAATCAGAAATTAGACCAGACCTCAAAAGACCTTAACCAAAAATTGGAGCTGCAAAATAATAAAATAGACACCATGGGTAAGGCCATAGAAGAAAACGTTGAGAAGAAACTTCGAATCTTCGAAGAACAAATTACGGAAAAGACATCCGGAATTGCAGAAGAAGTCGAACGCCTAAAAAGAGACTTCGATAACGTGAAGGCGACTGGCGTCATCAAGACAGAACATGTTGCGCACAAGGGTCTCAAGGCTCCAATCTTCGATGGACAAACACCGTGGGCTATTTATAAGACCCAATTTGAGGCCGCCGCAAGAAACAACCATTGGAATGATCTGGAACGAGGAACAGCTCTTATATTGGCGCTAAGAGGTCCACCAGCAGAGGTTCTTCAAACGATTCCGCAGGAGCAACAACAAGATTTTTCAACGTTAGTCCAGACATTGGATCTTCATTATGGCAGTGACCACATGCGAGAGATCTACAAAACACAGCTGTACAACCGAACTCAAAAGAACGGTGAAACACTTCAAGAGCTGGCACGCGATATTGAACGACTCACACTATTATCGCTGCCCAATGCGCAAACAGAGCAACGAAACGATACAGCTGTTTTCGCATTTAACAATGCTGTACAGGACAGAGAGCTGCAACAAGCGTTAAAACTTGCAGGTAAGAAAACGATTGGCGAAGCCTTAGTATATGGGCTGACGTTCGAAGCTGCCAAGCAAAGCTCGCGGAGTAACTATCGAGTTCGAGAAATAGTAGAAGAATGTGTGTGCCAGAAAGCCGAGTACACCAAGCGGAGCGAAGGATCTGGTGCTCCCCGATGCTGGAATTGTGGACAGGCAGGACACTTAAGACGCGACTGCCGCAAACCCAGAAAAGCGATCAACTACTGTTCCGGCTGCGCTGCTAAACAAAGAGGAGGAAGGGGCGAACCGTCACGAGAGCACGCTTCGCCTAATGACAGTCCGGGAAACGAGTAAAGGCCAACTTCATGGGGCAGAAGTTGGCTGGTAGAATCGACGCCCCCGGAACCATCATCGCAGTTTCTCGACTACATCGTTGTGAAAACGACTTATGTATGAGTGGTCGAGTCGGCAAATTAAACTGCATCATAACAGTTGACACAGGCGCAACACGGTCAGTGCTAAGATCTGACCTCGTAGACCGTACTTGGCTTCACAACACCAAGAAGTACGCACTTCGCACTGCTACAGGAGAAACTACAACGGTCCATGGAGAAATAGCTCGTGACATACAGCTTGGGGATTTGACCTTCTCGCATGTATTCGTGGTAGCTGACATTACCGATGAGTGTATCCTTGGAATGGATTTTCTGAAACCACACGGTATCCAGCTGGACTTAGGACAACGAATAATGAAGTGGCGGAATATTGAAATCCCGATGGAAATAACATCCTCCAACACAACAAAGCTACGAGTTGTATTGTGCGAAGATGCGGATATACCAAAGTCATCCGAGAATGTTATTTGGGCAGAGCTCGATGGTGATCCCGGGAACCACCGATTCTACCTCATAGAACCGGAAACGACACCTGCATTACGAAGCCTAATACTAGGAAAAACGCTCGTAAAAAGGAATGAGAAGATGATGGTACCAATAAGAGTCCTCAACGTTTCGGACAGCATTACCAGCGTAAAGAAAGGAGATGTAATTGGCAGCTGTGAACCAATATCGGCGGTGACGAGCATCGACAAGACAGAACCACATGACGTACCCTCTAGAAATAAGCCAAGAAGGAAGGACAATGTAACATCAACACTTCTTCAGTCAAGCAACCTTAGAGGAGAACAACACAAGCAAGCAGTAGATCTAATCGAAGGATTCAGCGACGTCTTTTCCACCGGTGATGACGACTATGGCAGAACAAACTTAGTGAAACATCGTATAGATACCGGAAGTGCTACACCGATACGTCAACCTCCAAGAAGAGTACCATTAGCGAAACAAGGAGAAGTCAATTCAATGGTCAAAACTATGGAGCAGCAAGGAATCATCGAAGAATCAAAGAGCCCGTGGATATCACCAGTGGTGCTGGTAAAGAAGAAGGACGGCAGTACCCGTTTTTGTGTGGACTACAGGCGACTGAATGATGTTACGAAAAAGGATAGCTATCCACTACCAAGAATCGACGATATCATGGACACCCTGACTGATGCTAAATGGTTCTCAACGTTGGATCTGAAAAGTGGCTAATGGCAGGTGGAGATAGATGAAAAAGATAGAGAGAAAACAGCATTCTCTGTCGGCAGTGGACTGTGGCAGTTCATCGTAATGCCATTTGGCCTGTGCAATGCTACAGCTACGTTTGAAAGGCTAATGGAATTCGTTTTGCGTGGCCTGAGCTGGAAAACTTGTCTCGTTTACTTGGATGATGTGATCGTTATCGGCAAAACATTCAAGGAACATCTAAAAAATCTACAGGAAGTCTTCCAGCGACTGCGAGCGGCAAAATTAAAGCTGAGTCCGAAAAAGTGCACTTTGTTTAGTGCAGAAGTCAAGTACTTGGGTCACATCGTTTCAGCTGATGGCGTAAAGACGGATCCGGAGAAGATACTGGCGGTGAAAAATTGGCCTACTCCGAGTGATAAACACCAGTTGCGCAGCTTCCTAGGCTTAGCGACATATTACCGACGATTTGTAAAAGACTTTGCTAACACGGCGAAATATCTGCATCAGTTAACAGAAAAAGGGAAGCCATTTACATGGAGTCAACAGTGCCAGGAAGCATTCGAGAGGATAAAAGACCAACTCTGCGACTCCCCAGTTCTGGCGTATCCAAAACCAGGTCATGGTTTCATCATAGACACTGACGCCAGCAATGTCGGTATCGGAGCAGTACTATCACAAGAGATCGATGGGCAGGAGAGAGTGCTATCTTACTACAGCCGAGTACTCTCAAAATCAGAAAGGAACTATTGCGTAACTCGCCGAGAGCTACTAGCCATAGTAGAAGCAACAAAACATTTTCACAAATACCTCTATGGTCAAAAGTTCCTTCTTCGAACGGATCACGCATCGCTTAAATGGCTACTTCAGTTTAAGAACCCCAAAGGCCAAGTAGCCAGATGGATCGAAAGGCTCGAATCCTACGATTTCGAGATTGTTCATCGAAGAGGAAGAATCCACGGTAATGCCGACGCGCTTTCACGTCGTCCTTGTCCACCAAACTGCAAGCATTGTCACCGTGTAGAAGGAAAAGAAGCCGGAGAAACCATTCAGAGGATAACGACCGAACCAAAGACTGGATGGAATCAGCAAGAACTGGAAGATGCCCAACGTAAAGATCCAGATATTTCACCGATCATGGCATGGAAGGACGAAATGAAACGGCCTGAGTGGAAAGACATCTCACAATTCAGTGAAACCTTAAAGTGTTATTGGGCACAATGGAACTCCCTTCACCTAGACGGCGGATTATTAAAACGGAAATGGGAGAACGCTGATGGAAAGTCGTATCACATGCAAGCCATCGTCCCGCATTGTAAAGTCGAGGAGGTTTTGAAGGAATATCATGGAGGTACCTCCGGTGGGCATTTGGGAGTAAACAGAACCTTGGCAAAGATACGAGAAAGGTTCTATTGGATCCATCTCCGAGATGATGTCGAAAACTGGTGCCGTAAATGTACTACGTGTGCATCGAGTCAGGGCCCACACCGCAGATCAAAGGGAGAAATGCAACAATACAACGTGGGAGTCCCATTCGAGAGAATTGCTGTGGATATTGCTGGACCATTCCCGGAATCAGAAAATGGTAATCGCTACATTCTAGTGGTCATTGATTATTTCAGCAAGTGGCCTGAAGCTTACGCAATTCCAAACCAAGAAGCAGTAACCGTCGCAGAACAAATTGTTACTAACTGGGTGAGCAGATTTGGAGCGCCACGTGAACTACACTCCGATCAAGGGCGCAATTTTGAATCTCAAATATTCAAACACGTGTGCCAAATGCTGGGAATAAACAAAACGAGGACAACTCCATTACACCCACAGTCCGATGGAATGGTGGAACGTTTCAATAGGACATTGAACTCAAACCTATCCAAACTCGTCAGCGAGAGGCAACAGGACTGGGACCAGCACATTCCTCTATTTTTAATGGCCTATAGAACATCGGTGCATTCAACAACAGGAGAAACTCCGTCCCGAGTCATTTTTGGAAGAAATATTCGAGTCCCTGCGGAGCTAATGTTTGGAGTGCCACCAGACCAACCAACCAATGCTAAAGATTATGTCTCGGATCTTCGATGTCGACTAAATACAATTTATAACCTGGTCAGAGATAAAATTGATTTGGCGTCCGACCGCATGAAGACGAGGTATGATCAACGGGCGAACTCATCAGGATTCCAAGAGGGCGATTTGGTTTGGTTATACAATCCCAAACGACAGAAGGGCAGATCGCCGAAACTACAGCGAAACTGGGAAGGCCCTTACCAGATCATCAACCGGTTAAATGATGTCGTCTATCGGATTCAACTACATCATAAACCCCGCACTAAAATGAAAGTGGTACATCTCGACCGATTAACAAAGTACCATGGTGCCATTGAAGAAGTGAACGACTCTGTTCGGGACGAACAGGGACTAAGGAGAGGGTAATGTTATAGATCTTGCAATCACGCAATTTGGATGTTGCCAGAAACACCGAGAGAAGTCCATCAACATGTCAAAACACTATCAACATGTTTCCAGACACTTCTACCGAGCTCCACAATGTAGGCAATCATTCTAGACACACACACACAACGACACCTGTCTGGGAGACTTAGTATAAATACCCGCCAACTTTCAGACAACGAGTCAGTCATTTTGGTGACACCTATCGGTGGAAGAACGCGAATCGGTACAAGTGATAGATTGGCAGTGTTCCTGGGTTGTACGAATTAAGTTTTAGAGCGAATTTAGTGAAGTGATCAAGAAATAAAGAAAAGTGCGATTAAATAAAATTATTCATTATTTTTAAACGAATTGTGTTTTCCTTTGAAATCGGCGATCCCCTAGCTCGCAACAATATTAAGTTGGAATTCAGTCAGATTGCAAAGCTCTATGACTTATAATTTTCGTGAAAATTTTATGTTCGGGGGTGTAAGGGGAGAAAGTTTGTAGATCAAAGTGTTCAAAAATTTGTGTAATTATTTTAGGGTTCTGGTAAAAGTTACAAAGTTAAAATGATTCACTTGCATTCATCCAAAAAAACACAGCTGCGAAGGTGGAAATTTTCAACAATTTAAAAAAATGCTTAAAAGTTCGAGATACATATTAAATGGCAGAATACCTTTAAAATTTGTACCGCTCCCATACAAAAGTATTTTTTCGAACATTTTCGAGAAATTAATCATCACCAAACTCTTAAAAGCTATTAACTTTAAATTTTGCACAATCACTTTTAAAAATATTTAAGGGGTTATATACAGTTGTACTGCGCGAAAAGATGAAATTTTCTCGGTTTTTTTTGACACCATAAAAAATATTTATTCAAAATCTTTTGTTAACGTCGAATAGTATATGTTTCTAAGAACTTGTTGAAATTTTTTCATCAAAAAATATTGAATAATAAAAAAGTTATAGGCGAATTCCAGGAACGCCTTTTTTTCGACGTGACTTGCGGTGGACATCATATCTTGAGAACGGTTCATCTGAAATCAAAAATTCAAAAAAATTCCGTTAGTATATTGTATTGTCTAGTCGCTGAACGAAGGATTTGTAAAAATTTTGATTTCAAAAAAAATGGCGACGGTTGTAACAAAAAATATACTTTTTCAATGTATAACATTTTCGATTTTTTGCTCTAAAATAAAAAGTTTTCAAAAAAATTTAAAATCCTTCGTTCAACGACTAGACAATACAATATACTAACGGATTTTTTTGAATTTTTGATTTCAGATGAACCGTTCTCAAGATATGATGTCCACCGTAAGTAAAAAGGCGTTCCTGGAATTCGCCTATAACTTTTTTATTATTTAATATTTTTTGATGAAAAAATTTCAACAAATTCTTAGAAACATGTACTATTCGACGTTGACAAAAGATTTTGAATAAATATTTTTTATGGTGTCGAAAATAAATCGAGAAAATTTCATCTTTTTGCGCGGTACAACTGTATAAAACCCCTTAAAATAAAATTGCATCAAAAGTCCTTAAATTCCATTTGCCTTTCTAACACCTCGCATACAAAAGTATGATTTCGACTATTTCAATAAATCCGCTAATAAGCAATAGATTAAAAGGTACGAACTTGAAATTTTGTAAGAACACGTCTCAAGACAAACGAAATAATACTGCATCACAAATTTTAAGATTCAATCAATTCCTCACCTACCCCCCTCTCCCCCCCCCCAAGGCTGTAAAATGCACCGAATTCCGTAGAATTTAATTCGTTTATGTAATTAACATTCTATACAGCGAATTTTGAACGTGGTTCAAGCAATTACCCCTTGAAACAAATCTCTCAGCCTCCTTCTCCTCCCCCCACCCCTCTACAAACGCAAAACTGCAAAATCGATTGAAATATTGAGTGCATATACTGGAACTATTGATCGTAATCGCAATTAAGTGTTAGATAATTGACAACAACCCTGCTTTAGAACCCTCATTCACTTCCCTATCCACTCTAACCTGCGTATTGACTTCACACTTATCCTCAACGTTTCCCAAGAATAATAAAGTTTGCAGATATTTTTTCTCGAAATTAAGTAACTATAATACGTTAAATAATAAAAATAATAATAAAATGAACTTACCGAATTTACTTCTTACGGTAATGCTTAATATAACTATGAATCTATGGTACATATCATTAGCGCTAAATTAATTACGAAATGGTATTTCAATTGTAAGATTCGTTTGTAGATCTAAAATAAATAAATGATATCATCCTGCTAATGAATAGCACATCAAAAGCCGTTATAATCACTTTTTCGTGACCATATTTTAAACAAATAAAGACGTTTAAATAGCTTACGATCTCTACGCTTTTCTAAAAAATGTCAATAATTTTTGACCCTCAGAGGGTCAGAATTCTTTATAAGAAAAAGAATTAACTTCTTTTCGGACCGTAACGTTGCTGAAATGCCATTTGATACTGATATAATAAATACTCCAATTTAAGCACAAACTAATAAACTGTCTGAGAGTAAGAACCACATCGAAATCCCTTCGGTAGTTTTTGAGTGGTGCTGTTACAAACAATCAAATGTACAAACAGACTAACATTTTAGGTTTTGATTCATTGAGATCTGCGGCTCTAAGGAAGTCGTTATTAATCATGTTTACAAAAATATCTTCAATGCAAACACTTATTGTCTCGAACGATCTTACTATTAGTATAGAGACTATTTCTTGAAAATAGTTTGAATAATTTGTTCGTAACTAAATTGTCTGATATGTAAATTTTAGGCTATTTAAGCTATCACCACTATAAATATCAGACATACTGGAAAAATTTTCATTCTTTTTTCTGATTTTCCTTTATTCAGGAATTAACTTGGTCTCTGTGGAGCTCCAAAATTCGCTGCAAGGACTATTTGCTTATCAGATAGTTAAAATATGAGTGAAGGTTAATACGTAAGAGGAGAATCCACTGTAATCTGGATCCTCTGTCAATTTTTTTACTAAAGATTTACCAAAAAAAAAAAACCATCTAAAAATTGATGACCCTTGAATAAGTCTTACTCAATGAATTGAAACAATACCTACATTATTTAACACGCTTGAACAATTTAAAAATTTTGCTCCTCGGCTCCTGTACTTGTAACAAAGATTAAATTTATACCGCTTTGCTTTTATAGAAATTATCTTTTCGGTAGAACTTGTGCTACATCCATTTATAGATCCTGACTTCCTCTTTGAGTGATTTTATTTTCTCGTAAAAATACTTGGATTCAAATTTATTAATCTTTATCAAACAAAATACACAGTGAAAAAATTCAGAAACATTATAAAACATATACAGTTGATTTATTATTTTTATTCTCTGCAGCCGTTGAAGTATAAATAACAGAAAAAACAATACAAATGATATCCCAATATCATGCCCAGATATAACAAAAAAAGGAACAAAACATTAAAGAATCCAATTCACAAAACAGTTTACAAATTAAATTTATTGAATATTCATGATGCTCAGAGCAGACAGGGTGCATTTCCGAAATATAATATACTTTATCATCCGTTTTCATTGTAAAAGTTTTTGTCTACTAAACTCGTACCTTTCAATTTTAATAAACTCATTTTAACTTTGAATATTTCGGTTTGTATTCTTTGCATACACGATATTTTGCACATTCATATTAGTATGGATAACATTTCATATTCGTATGATTTCAGTTTGAATTTTCATTCCGCAGTCGGAAATTTTATTTTAATCAACTTAGAAGGACACGTTAAATAGTTTTGATTCATTTCGTAGCAACCCTACCGTATGGTATGCATAAAGTGAAATGAACAGTTTCAGCTATTTACCAAATTTCAAATAATGTCAAAACTTGAAATTTTGGTTTCTTTATATCCGATTTCCTATTACCACTATTACTAAAGTGTTTTAGTTTTCATTTTACGTTTTATGGCAAAACTTTGATTGAAAGATCCAATATATAATGTGTACAAAAGAGAGTCTGCATAGAAAAATGGTTTCAATTAAAACTTTACATGTCCAGAGATGCTACTATTATTAAAAATTCATTCATTCATGTATACATGTGTACATTTCACTTACAAACTTTCAGGACATCTTATGTCCTAGAAAAGGTACATTTTGAATTGTTTTGAAATGTTTAGAAATATTTATCAAACACTCGGTAGCTTGAAAACTTTATGGTGGTTTTACAACTTAATTATACAACAAAAGTTGGTTAGTTTTATCGAGTAGTTGACAAGTTTCGAATGTGAAGTTGAAAAGTGTTGTCTAAGATAATTAAATCTATTAAAACCGTTTAGGGCAAAAAGTCTGAACATTGAAGATGTTTTTGAAAAAAAAAGATTAATAATGATTATTTTGGTATCGTAGAACTCAATGAGACAAAGATTCGAATTTTCGTTCATTTGTCTGATAACATCACTCAAATGCTACTAAAATTATTATTATTAAAGCAATCTATGGCAAAGTTATAGATCTATAAAAACTAAGCATTTGTTACCATTTATGTTTACATTCTAGATGAAATCTAAGAGAATTATAAGTTTGCAACAAAGTTTGTAACGCTATGTAAGTCTTGGAGAAAAAAAAATTAATAATACATATATTCACTCAAAAAGCTCAAAACCGGATGTCTGTTCGTCCGTTTGTCCGTTCGCTCATCCGTGTACTTTCTCATTCGAGAACGCGTTTAACTGGAAGATTCTTCTATACACGTTATTTTGATCGAAAAAGTAAAGATCGTGAAAGATCCAAATCTCTTCACCAATTGTAACCCCAGCCTTACAAATTCACACAAGTTCGCAATTTGACAATAAGCTAATTTTCTCAAAAAGCATAAAAGCTATTGATCTGAAATTTAGTATATTTTATTTTGATGATGATTTCAATCTACAGTATAAAAATTATTCTAATTTCCCTACTTCTTCCACCACATTACATACAAACTGCAATTTTTCATGATTTTTCATAATATTACTTTATTATTTTAATAATAAAGTATTGTGATCGACTTGGGAAAAAAAAAATTTGCTACCCTGAAATTTTGTTTTTTCGCGTTTCGTGACTAAATTAGCCTAAAAATGCAAAAAAAAAAAATCCGTCTGTCTGTACGCCGTCCGCCGTCCACCGTACGCCGGTGTGTACGCTCAGAGCACATTAACTCCCAAACCATTCGAGATAGAAAGCTCATTTTTGGAGGGATTGTAGGTAGTTGCGGATCTCAGGAGGACACTCATTTTTGGGGGTGTAGGGGTTCAGGGGGAGGCGGGGGGAGCACTTAAACCGAAAACTAAGAATTCAAATATCTCAAACATGGTTACAGCTAGGAAGCTAAAAATCAATGTACATATAAAAGGGTTTGTGGGACAACTTTTAAAATTAATCTAATTTTTTTATCCATTGGGGTGCAAAAAGGGGGGGCTAAAAACCAATTGTCGGCCGAATTTTTTTTTCAAATGATTATATCTTCGAAATTACTTAGCATAAAAAATTTATAATTTTAGACCATCAAGGTGGCATACAGATTCACTGGAATCAGCTTACATAGAGGCTAATTATTGTAAGGGGGAGAGTCAGGGGGGGTGCAAAGAAAAACACTTAAAAATCAATATCTCGGCTATTTGTTAAGCTATGCAATTAAAACTTGGTACTTATATTAAGCTATACTAAAGAAATATGAAAAAAATATAATATTTGGAGAAAATAGTAGTGTGGGAAAATGGGGAGCATTGAACTTTCCAAAATTTCAAACCATTATATCTCAAAACTGAGAGCAGATATCACATCAAAAATTTGTCAGATTGTAGAACTATATAGTTTTTAATTTTGGTAAAAAAATTAAGTGGGGGGGTGTAAGAGGAGGGAGGTGGAAAGCAAAAATGTTGAAAATTTTGAGTAATTTTTTTTGGGCTCTGGTAAAAGATACAGAGTTTAAATTTTGCAGATCAATATATCAATTTATTGTACATACATAAAAAATAATAGAAATTCTACAATTGTTATGCACCGACCCCCCTGGTCTAACGTGCACAAGGTGTTTCATGTGAAATGAAAAAACACATAAGCTGAAAATTTTTGAATGAAATTTTAAGGTAGAAACTTGAAAATTTGCGAAATGCATTTAAAAAAAATCCATAAAAGAATGAATTATTAACTGGTCGAAAATCTTTAAAACTTCTACCCCCTCCCATACAAAATTATTTTTTCGACCATTTTCAAGAAATCAATTACCACCTAACTATTAAAAGCTATCAATTTGAAATTTTGCACAAGAACTTACAAAAATAATTTAAATGAAATTACGTTAAAAGTTTTGAAATCGCGCTTACCCTTCTACCCCCTCCAATACAAAAGTATGATTTCGACCAATTTTATTAAATCAACTAATAACAAACAAATTGCAAGCTACGAACTTGAAATTTTGTACGAGCACCTAACAACTAAAAAGAAAGAAAATTGCATCACAAGTCTTACGATTCCCCTACCTCCTCTACCCCCTCCCATACAAAACTATTTTTTCGAGCATTTTTATAAAATAAGTTATCAGCTAACTCTTAAAAGCTATCAATTTCAAATTTTGCATTGAAACTTATAAAAATAATTCAAATGAAATTGCTTTCAAAATTTTCAAATCGCGCTTGCCCTTCTACCCCCTCCCATACAAAACTATGATTTCGACCAATTTCATAAATCAACTAATAACCAACAAACTAAAAGCTATGAACTTGAAATTTTATAAAAGCACCTTAAAAGAGAAGCGAAATAAAACTGCATATCAAAATTTACGATTCCCCTACCTACTCTACCCCCTCCCATACAAATGTTTGGTTTTGTGAATGAAAATTCTATGCAACTTCGTCTATGAAACACATTCTACACAGAGAATATTGGACGTGATTCAAGCAATTAATTAAAAAGCTATTAACATCCACCCACCCTTACTATTACCCCTCCTCCTCCCCTCCATAAAAACCCAAACTTGTAGAAACGAATGAAATATTGTTAAATAGATAACAGCCCTGCTCAAGAACTCCCTTTCACTTAGTCTTCCCTAACCACTCTTACCTGCATATTGACTTTCCACACATCCGCAACATGTCCCAAGAATAATAAAGTTTCGCCCGACTTGTTGGCAGTTTATTTTAAACTAATTTTCCCAATACTTATAAAATTTATCGATCTGAAATTGAGCGCTAAATGTTTATTTAGAGTTGATAGGCCGAAAAAAATAGCCATTTAGCACTCCTTTTACTCCTCTCATACAATTTTGACATATATCATAACTTTACAATAAGTCAGTTTTCTTGAAAAGTATGAATGTTACTGATCTGCAATTTAAAACATGTCAACTACATACTTATACTAATTTCTAAACAAATTACTCCTTCTACCACCTCCAATGCAATCTGCATAGTTTCTTAAAATATCTATACACTAATCTGCTCAGTACCTATTAAATTTTTCAAGCTGAACTTTTGTATAAAACATTTTCTTACCAACTCTGGCTTGATGTGAAAAAATAGTTCAATACCATCACCCCTTCTATCAGTACCCATACAAAATTTCTTAATATTACAAAAACTACTCTATCATCTAGAGTATCGCATGATTGAACTTTACGCTTAATCGTAATTCTGTTATGTTTATACTCTTGATGGCATCTTACAGTATTATAAGCTTACGCTAAAGTTTGTTTCGCTAAGTAATAAGACTCGGAGTAAAAATGGAATGTCGCAGAAGTTAATATTATCACTCAAAAATCTTAAAATAGGATGGTCTTCCGTCCATCATTACGCTCTCTAGTTGTTTGAAAACGCGTTGAGCAAGAAATTTCAAATTTTGTACACAAATCGCTCTACCCATTCTACCCCCCGTATAAAGTGACTCATACTCAAAAATTAACAATAATCAAATTTTCTTAAGATCTTTTTTAATAATTTGAAAATATTATTATTCTCATATATGTTATCAATGGTATATGAATTATTCGAATCCCCACACTCCTTCCACAACATCCCATACAAATTGCACTTTTTCATAAAATATTATAAATCAATTTTCTCAGTACATATGTACAGATATAATATTTATCGAGCTCTTATGATGTGAAAAAAATAAGATCAATGCTGTCTCTTCTACCACTCCTCCTTCAAAAATTTCTATTGCACCAAAACTATGATGTATGATTGAGCTTTAAGCGCAATTGTTGTGCTATTATTAAACGCTAAATGAAATCTGAGAGTATATTAGGTTTGCCTTACCGTTTGTAACGCTAAGAAATAACGCTTACACAGAGCCGCCAAGGGTACAGAAATATTTGTTGTCGCTCAAAAACCTCGATTCCGAGTGACCGTCTGTCCGTCTGCCCGTCTGTCTACAACATACATAACTCTCGAACGCTCTGAGCTATCGTTCTAAAATTTGTTTTCTGTCATTTTTAACAAAAAGTAACTTGAAGTTCGTGAACGGGCCTCATCCCCCACTCCTTCTATCCCCTCCCATACAAATTTCATGCATATTTAAGAAATTTTAAGAAATCGATTTTATCTAGACTTTAGATCTAAGCTATCGGTTTGAAAATTAAGTCAAACTATGTAAAATGATTTGAATGCCTTTAACGTTAAGAAATATTGATCCGATAAATTCATTCCTTCTACCACCTCCCATACAAATGAACAATTTTGAAAAATGAATTTCTTTGATTTTCGTTGAAACTAGCAAAGGAATTTCGCATACCACATTCGGTGTTATAAAAATTGCAAACCTCCTTGGTCAGCTTCTACCACCTCCTACACAAAAGTCAATATTCACTTTTCGAAAAAAAAAATATTAATATAGCATATTTTCTGGTACCTTAAACTTATTTTCATTTTATCTACAATATCACATGATTGAGTAATCCGCCCAATCATAATTCTGTTAAGTGTTAATTTGAGAACAGATCTTCATTATTTCTTTATACAAAATGGAACAATTCCATAACTTCACGATAAGAAATTGCTTGGACAGTCACTCTCTTCGATGGTGCCAATTGGTGCTCCCATTGAGTCGGTTAAAATATTGATTTATAATACCCAATTTACAATAGACTTTCTCAAACCTCATCTATTGCTTGGTCTAAATATTTATTTTTTTATTTTGGTATTCAGAAAAATAAAAATAAACTGCCAACAAGTCGGGCGAAACTTTATTATTTTTGGGACAAAATGCGCATGCGTAGAAAGTCAATATGCAGGTTAGAGTAGTTAGGGAAGACTAAGTGAAAGGAGCTTCTTGGGCAGGGCAGTACTCAATTTAACACTTTGCGGAAACGTTCAAAAGCTCCATATTTCTTTCGTTTATTTATGCCAGTTTGAGTTTTCATGAAGGAAGGGGGGAGGGTGATAGTAAGGGTGGGTGGATGTTAATAGTTTTTTAATTGATTGCTTGAATCATATCCAATATTCTCTGTATAGTATGTCAGTTTTATAGACGAAGTTGCATAGAATTTTCATAAAATTCGGCGTATTTTACATTTACGAAACCGAACATTTGTATGGGAGGGGGTAGAGAAGGTAGGGGAATCGTAAGATTTGATATGCAGTTTTATTTCGTTTCTTTTGTAAGGTGCTCGTACAAAATTTCAAATTTGTAGCTTTTAATTGATTTAATGATTTAATGAAATTGGTCGAAATCATACTTTTGTGTGGGAGGTGGTAGAAGGGCAAGTGCAATCTCAAAACTTTTAACGCAATTTTATTTCAACTATTTTTTTTAGTTTTTGTGCAAAATTTGAAATTGATAGCGCTTAATAGTTAGGTGATAATTGATTTATTAAAAATGGTCGAAAAAATAATTTTGTATGGGAGGGGGTTGAAGTTTTCAAGATAATCGACCAGTTAATATTTCAAACTTTTAGAAATTTTTTTTAAATGCATTTCGCAAATTTTCAAGATTCTATCTAAAAATTTTCAGCTTATGTGTTTTTTTCATTGCACATGAAACATCTTGTGCACGTTAGACCCCCACTTCGGTGCATAACAATTTTGGAGCAAATTATTATTTTTTTTCTATGTACATTAAATAGATGTGTCGACGTGCAAAATTTAAACTTTTATCTTTTACCAGAGCCATAAAAAATTCACTCAAAATGTTCAACATGTTCACTTTCCCCCACCCACCCCTTACACCCCCCAACTTAAGTTTTTTAACAAAATTAAAGACTATATATATCTACAATCTGACAATCTGACTTGATTTCATATCTGTACTCAATTTTGAGATTTTGTGATTTATAGTTTTGGAAAGTGCGCCATTTTTGAAATGCTCCCCATTTCCCCCCACTACTATTATGTTATATTTTTTTCATATTTCGCTATCAAAGTTTAGTATACGTTTCAAGTTTCAATTACATAGCTTAAGAGACAGTCGAGATATTAATTTTTAAGTGTTTTTCTTTGCACCCTCCCCCTGACCCTGCCCATTACAATAATTAGCTTCTATCTAAACTGATTCTAGTAGATCCATATGTTTATCTATCTATCTATCTTAATGGTCTGAAAATATCATTTTTTTATGAGAAGTAATTTCGAAGATATAATCATTTGAAAAAAAACTTTGGCCGATAATTGGTTTTTAGCCCCCCTTTTCGCACTCGCATGGATAAAAAAAATAAATTAGTTTTAAAAGTTGTTCCACAAACTCCTCTATATGTATGTTGATTTCTAGCTTCCTAGCTATAACCATGGTTGAGATATTTGAATTTGTATTTTTCAGTTTAAGCGCTCCCCCTGCCTCCCCTTGAACTCGTACACTCCCCAAAATGGGTATCCGACTGAGATCCGCAACTACCTACAATCCCCCCAAATATGAACTTTCTATTTTGAAGGGTTTGGGAGTTAATGTGCGCTGAGCGTACACGTCGACCTACGGCGTAAGGCGGACGGCGGACAGACAGACGGATTTTTTTTTTTGCATTTTTAGGCTATTTTAGTCATGAAACGCAAAAAAAACAAATTTCAGGGTCGATCATTTTTTTTTTCCCAAGTCGATTACAATACTTTATTATTAAAATAATAAAGTAAAATGATGATAATTCACATTCAATGAAAAATTTAATTAAATTTCTTTTTCCATGTCATATTATTAACTAGCGATTCCCCGCTACTTCGCCCGCGTAAAGATCGCAATAATAAGCAATTACTTTATTAATCTAATAATAGAGTATTGTGATCGACACAGAAAAAAAATTTGCTACCCTGAAATTTAGTTTTTTCGCGTTTCATGACTAAATTAGCCTAAGAATGCTAAAAAAATTTCGTCTGTCCGTACGCCGTCTGCAGTTCACATGGACTCAAATCTCCAAGACCGTTATAGATACAAAGTTCATTTTTGGGCCGATTGTTGATTCGGTAAGTGAGTTCCATTACCAAAATGTCGGGGAGTGTCAGGTGAAAGGGGATGGCGAGAGTCAAAAACTACACTTGCTAATACCTCCACTACGATTGCAGATAGAAAGCTGAAAATCAACATACGTATAGAGGGGACTATGGAACATACTCTGGGGTCCAAAATGGAGGGGAGGGGCTAAGAACAAATTTTTTGTCGAATTTTTTATTAATACTATTATTAATTTTTTATTATTATTATTATTAATTAGATGGCATGCAGGCCCACTATAATCAACTAAAGGGAAGGCCAATAATTGTAAGGGGAGGATCACGAGGAGTGCAACAAACACAAAAAAAAACACAATAATATCTTTACTATCTCTTAACTTATGTAATTAAAACTCGACACGTATATTAAGACACACCAGAGAATACGAAAAAAATATAAAATTTGGTCATAACATTACTGGGAAGAAATGACGAGCACTTCAAAAACCATGCACTTTTCAAAATTTCAAACCATTATATCACAAAAACCAATTTAAGTATTAAGTTTAAATTTTGTCAGATTGTGAAGCTATTCTAAACAACTGATGTATAATTTTTAAGACGGGATTTAAGGGAGCGAGGTGATGGGCCAAAATGTCGAAATTGTTCACTATTATTTTTTTTTAAAGATTCTGGTAAAAGATACAAATTTCAAATTTTGCACGTACATACATCCATTTAATATACAAAAAGAAATACAAATAACATAAACCAGAACTGTTATCGACCAAAGGTGGGCCCTAACCTGCACGAGGTGTTAAATATTGAAAAAAAATATAAAAACTCAAAATTTTTGAATAAAATTTTAAGCTAGAAAATTTTTGTAATTCATTGAAAAATCCTTAAAATTTTAGGATACTAATTGTTCGAATATCTTCAAAACTTCTACCTCCTCCCCTACAAAAGTATTTTTTCGACCAGTTTGAAGAAATCAATTGAAGGGTCACTTGGCCAAAGGATTCATTCGGCTCTTTTTGAATTTCTACTTTTTAGCCAGTTGAAACTATGGACGGATACACTATGTTTTCAACTGACAACCAGAGTGATCTAGTGCCTAGAAACAGATATAACCAAGTTCCATTTATATCACTAATACACTGTAAAAAAGATATTCAAAAAACATTGAAGGCATTTATTTCAAAACATTGAAATTTTTCAATAACCCCTTTATCCACTTAACCCTTCATTAATCACAAAACCATGGAAAGATATTAAATTGAAATTTTGCACAAACACTTTCAAAAAAAGATTCATCATAAGTTTTGAAACTCCACTTGCCCTTCTACTCCCTTCTAAACAAAAATATTTCGACAAATTTCATTAAATCAACTAATAACCAACAAATTAAAAGCCACGAAGTATTGCACGAACACCTTTCAAGAGAAACGCAATAACACTACACCACAAATTTTACGATTCTTTCAATTCTTCTCTATCTTCCCAAACCTCTACCCATACAAATGTATGGTTTGAAAAAGCCCCCTCCTCCAAACTTGCACAAAAAATCCAATGAAAAATTGATACCACATACTGGAGCCATTGATCGTAAGTGCAGTGAAGTGTTAAATAATTGACAACAGCCCTGTCCTAGAGCCCTCATTCACTTAGTCTTCCCTATCTACCCTAACCTGCATATTGACTTTCCACGCATCCACAACTTGTGTCCAAGAATAATAAAGTTATGCCCATCTTTTTGGCAGCTTATTTTTGATAATGTAGTTAGTAATACATTGAGTGGAATATATAAGGGCTAACAACCCTTCTACAATCTATACATATAAATATAATTGTAGTGTCTGTCTGTTATTTGCTTATAAATGGCTATAAGTTAGTTTTTTGAGTTATTTTAGCACTAACTAAGCATAAAAACACATTTTTGAAATTTTTGTCTGTCTGTCTGTCTGTCTGTCTGTCTGTACGACCGCGTTTCACGCACAAACGGCTGAACCGATTGTAATGAAACTTGCACAGTTTGTTAGGTGTCCATCGGAATGAAATCTGCTTTTGGTTTTATTTCACTCTCCTCACGCCTTCTACCCCCTCCCATACAAAGTGACTCATTTTCAAAAATATATATTAATTAAATTTTCTTGAAAACTATAAAAGCTATTAATTTGAAATTTGGACTATATTATTTCTATTATAAATGCAGTCTTTTGGTATACAAATTATTTAAGGTCTGTCACTCCTTCTACCACCTCCCATACAAACTACACTTTTTCATGAACCACTTTACACCAATTTTCTCAGTACGTGTAACTTTCATTGAGCTAAAATGTTTTATTAAATCCTTAATTAACATTATTATTAATATCGAGATAAAATTAACCGATTAGCTTCACTCCTTCTACCCCCTCCCATACAATGTGAAACAGTTCCACGCCTTCACAAAAATTCGATTTTCTTGAAAAGTCTGAATGTTACTGATCTGAAATTTAAAATATATCAATTGCATGATGATTATAGTTGTTTCTCAAAAAATCACCAAAAACCCCCTTCTCCTTCCACCACCTCCCATATAAACCGCACTTTTTCATAAAATACTCTAAACGAATTTTCTCAGTACATATAAATTTCATCGAGGTAAAAATTTAAACTTAATCCTTAATTAGCATTATTATTAACAGCGGGAAGAAAATTAACCGAGTAGCTTCACTCCTTCTACCCCCTCCCATACAATGAGGCACATTACACGACTATGTAACAATTCGATTTTCTTGAAAAGTGTGAATGATGCAGATCTGAAATTTAAAGTGTATTAATTACATGATAGTTATAGTTGTTTTTCGAAAAATCACCAAGAACCCCCCACTCCTTCTACCACCTCCCATACAAATTGCACAATTTCATTAAATTCAGTGCACTAAGTTTCTCAGTACCTACTCAATTTTTGAAGCTTAAATTTGGTACAAAACATTTTTATAGCTACTCTAGCATGATGTGAAACAAATTAGTTCAGTGCTGTCACCCCTTATACCACTCCCCATACAAAATTTCTTAACACCGCAAAAATTTCGATTTCATCTATTAATAATATCGTATGATTTGGCTTTACGCACAATCGTAGTCCTGTTATGTTTTTATGCTTAATGTTATTTTATTTGCTTTTTTTTTTAATTAACACCAGCTACAATTATTCACATGTTCTTAACGCTCTTCATCACGTATATGATCTCGAATCACGGGTTTGATTTGATCACGAGCCTGTCCCATAAAAATGGGAGTATCATGCTTTCATTCTTAATAATTTGTGGTTCTGATTCCAACAATATACAAACCATTCTCTTCAAAGAGCCATTAAAGTAAGCAGATTTTATATCCCACATAATGCATTACTAACTACACTCTCAAAAATTGCTTATTATTGCTATTTTTACGCGGACGAAGTCGCGGGCGTTTGCTAGTAAGTAATAAAAAATGTAAAGGAACCTGAATGTCAGGAGGCCAAGGTCTAATTTGGGCTGTAGCGCCATTGTACAAGTAGAAGGAATATATGAACATATTATCTGCTTGGTTCAATGGTTCTTTAAACACAATGTTTTGTAATTTGTTAGAAACAGGACCATTAAGAATGAAACAATTACTCTTTGTATGGGACAAGGATGTATGTCAATCAATCAAATTCTTGTTAAGACCCCCTATAAGGGCATAGGACAGAAACAACTCTCTTTCACAAGTATCGCCCTTAAGCTGTTGCCAGGACTTGTTTATTCCTCTGGCCTCCTGCTCAACTGCTCCCTTCCATATGTTACATGGCCGACAAACCCGGCGTCTTCCTTGAAGATTTTAATCCAGAGCCTGTTTGGCGATATTTCGTTCTAGTTTCCTCAAAGTATGACCGATTCACTGCCACTTCCGCCGTTGAATCTCAATACCTATTTCAGTCTGGCCAGTTGTACTCCTAAGTTCGTCGTTGGAGATCACTTCTGGCCAGGATATTCCTAAAATGCGTCGGAGGCATTGGAGGCATTGTATACCGAAGGCCTGACGAGCTTTATTTAGCCGAGCCTCAACATCCCTTTCGGCTCCGCCGTCCATGCTGACAATGCTTTCGAGATAACAAAAATCTTGCACCTCCTCCACATCCTGTTCGTTAAGAACAATCGGTGTGCTTGCGTTCGAACCCAGGTGCATATACTTGATTTTACGCACAATTATTTTCAGTCCCGCCTCTTTGCATTTAGAATGCAACGAGCGAACATTTGACTCTAAATCCGAACGGTTATGTGCAAGCAAACACACGTCATTAGCATAATCAAGGTAACTTAAGATGTTAAATAGTCTCCATTGAAGACCTTTACCTTCCCCACCTTCCAGTGCAGCTTTCAAGATGTCATTTATTACCACCAGAAACAGGGCTGGTGATAATATGCAGCCTTGTATGACACCCGTTTGCACAGGGAAGCTCTCGGACAGCTCTCCTCTATGCCAGATGCGAGACCTTGCAACTTCGTATGATTCTTTAATCATAGCTATGACCTTATCTGGAATAAATCTCCTACGCAAAGCATTCATAAGTAATCTCGCTTAACGCTGTCGAAAGCCTTCTCGAAGTCCACAAATATTAGATGTAGTGGCGAACCCATTTCGGCTGACTGCTCTAATATTATACGTAGCGTATTTGTGTGGTCGGTACAATACGACCCTTTACGATGTATGGGGTGTATGTATTATAGATGAAATCGAAATTTTTGTGTTAATTATTTTGTATGGGGAGTGATTTAAGGGGTGGCAGTATTGAGCTAATTAGTTTCACATTATGCTAGACTAACTATGAAAATGTTTTGAACCAAATTTAAGTTTCAAAAATAGAATAGTTACTGAAAAAAATAATGTATTGGATTGTGCAGTTTATATGGTAGAAGTGAGGGGTTCTTAGTGATTTTTTTAAAATCAACAATTTAAAATATAACATTAGCACGATGATTATTCAATTATTATATTTTAAATGTCAGATTAGTGACATTTCTACTTTTCAAAAAATTCGAATTTTTGAAAAGTTGTGAAAAAGTATCACATTTTATGGGAGGGATTAGAAGTAAGGAAGCTTTAGGAAGATTTAGTTTTATTCCGATATTAATAATAATGCTAATTCAGGATTTACTAGATATTTTGAGATCATTAAGTGTTATAAGTAGTGAGAAAATTGATTTATAGTATTTCAAGGAAAAGTGCAGTTTGTATGGTAGGTGGTGAAAGGAGTAGGGGATTAAAATAATTCGTATACTATAGATCACATTTGTGATAAAAAATATCATATTCTGAGTTTCAAATCATTAGCTCTTATAGTTTCCAAGAAAATCGGATTATTATATATTTTTGAAAATGAACCATTTTGTATGGGAGAGGGTAGAAGGCGTAAGGAGATTGAAATAAAACTAAAATCAGATTAGATCTCCATGCATACCTAATAATCTATGAAAGTTTCATTACAATCGTTTTAGCCGTTTTTTAGTAAAAGCCGAACAGTTAGACTGATAGAATAATTTCCAAAGTGTGTTTTAATACTCAGTAATTGTCTAAATAAAGCAAAAGACTAACTTATAGGCATTTATAAACAAATAACAGACCGATTATTTATATGTATAGATGTATAGATTCTCCATGAAAAATAATTCGTTTCCATTGCATCACGACTGGATTCATTGCACCACTAATTCGTTTTTGGGGCTTTTAAAAAGCCCGGACATTTGGCCTTATCGTTTATGGTTTGGTTATTTCTATGGAGTAGTGAACTGACGATTAGCCGCCACACTTGCATTGGTTCCAAAAACCACTAAATTTCAAAATTTTGATAAATTGTAGTAAAAGAAGTAAAGAAGTTTTGCTCGCTAATGAACTTCAAGTTACTTCTTTAATAAATAATATGTTGAAGAATTTTCTGCTCGATTGCACAAAGCATTCGAGAATGTAGTCGAAGAGAAATTTACTACAATTTAAGGTTTCTGGGGGGCAAGAAACATCTTTGTACCACTCACGGTGCCTCCGTTGCATTAAAAACAATTTATATTCTCAAATTTCAATTATAACGTAATCGACTTTTGAAATAAAAATTTCCTGAAGGGAGGCTCACCATGGAGTAGTTTACTCCGCATAGCAACTACTACTTGAACTGTTATCGATAATTTGAGAATTATTAACAATGTTTAGTGTACTTCATAGCATGTGACTGAGGACAACTTCCCTTATATGTGCTTGACTTTCAGTTTAGCTAGAATACCATTTAATACATATTAGATCAAATCCAAAATTATCCGAGCAAACAAAATAATTCGTTAAAAATTCATTAGTGAATCATATTAAAAGCAATTTGATATTTAACGAACGTTATTACCGATTAAACAAGCGGACTAAATTGATATTTAATTGATTCATTAATGAATTGCTTGTAACGATTCATTAATAAAGTGAAAATCGCTTACAAGAAACGAGTATATAGGAAAGTATATAATCGTTTTCACTGAATAAATGATACGTAAATGATTTTTTTTAAATAGGTCCTGAGAACATTAGTGAATTTAGTGAAATTTAGTTGTTTGTATGGGGGGTGATAGAAGGACTGGGGAGTTCATAGTGACCAAATAACCATAATAGCTCGATAAATTACGTTTTGAGTGAATTGGTTTAAAGAATTTCAACAAAAAGTGTAATTTGTATGGTATGTGCTAAGATTGCGGCGAGTTAAATAATTTGTGGAAACTGTGGATTTACGTCATTATAAAAATAATACATTCTAAATTTTAGATCAATAGCTTCTATACATTTCGAGAAAATCAAATAATTGTTAAATTTCGAAATTATGTCGTTTAGTATCGGAGGGGTTTGAAGGGGTAGAGCGATTAGGGCCATTCACGAACTTAACCTTATTTTTTTTCAAAAACGATGTGTACAAAATTTGAACTTACTAACTCAACACGTTTTCGAGCTAGAGAGGACACAGACGGACGGATAGACGGACAGATGGACAGTCGGACAAACGGACGGGTGGACGGAAGGACATCCGATTTTGAGATTGAGTGATAATATGAACTGCAATTTCATTCATTTTTTTTCACTGAGCCTTATATTTTAGTGTTTCATACGTTGTGGCAAACATATAATACTCTCAGATTCCATCTAGAGTATAAAAAATAAAAACATGAAATTTAACAATAGCCAGTAAAAAAATGCAATTATTATAAAAACAAATTTTCATAATTTTTGAAGAACTGAAAAAATCTATCGCCTTGGCAACACATCGGATTAAAATTTAAATATTATCCTTGAGCATTATATGTAGCATATGTTACTTCAATTTATAATATTCAGTCAGAAAAACGAATTCTGTAACAATTAAATTGTTATATACGAACCTGAACATACATGACACTACATCGTCTGTCTACAACACGACATTGTCAAAATCACGATATCTAGCACTAGAAGCTTTAAAAGCTGCCGCAGCGCATCAGACAAACATCCTACTTCATTACGTCTCTGCATCCACATCGTGTCTAATAGCATTGACACATAGCGCAGCTAAATTATAATTAAGGCCTAAATTATCATTAAACGGCTGTGTGTCATACGTTTATTTAGCTAAATTACCAAAATAGTGATCATTTAGCAGCTAAATCATCTCGTCATGCTCTCAGCTAAATCATCTCATTTAGCTAAATCCTCTCATTTTTCTCATAATTTAGGATATAACGATGAAAAATGTAGTACTAGAGTTGGAGCTTTCATAAAAGCTTCGTCGTGCAAAAGAGAAGAAAAGTCATTTTCTGACAGCTCTGAATTATACAAAATCTTGGAATCGTGATTTAAACGCCTAGCCAGGAAAGATGACTCGCAAACGATTCTAAAACAGGAAAAAGGATCGTTTTCCTTCTTTTGTCGCCTTCCTTGCAAAATTTGATTGCCTATTGGCTATGCAATTCAACTTTTTAAAATTATGACAGATGAGTGAGTGGCTCTTCTTATTTAGCAAAGTGCTGTGTGTCACCAATCTACTAACGATGAAGACGAGCTAAATTACGAATTAGCCAAATTATAATTAGGACCGCTATGTGTCAATGGATAATACCATTGACACATAGCGGTCCTAATTATAATTTAACTAATTACTAAGGGGGCCATATAGGTCAGGCCCCGCGTCGGGAGGGGCCCCGCGTCGGGAGGGGCCCCACGTCGGAAGGGGCTAAGGATTCTGAAAGGACTTATCAACAAATCATCGTGACATTCGCAGTTCTACAACGAAACCCAACGATGAAATATGATTTGCAATCATTACTTCTTTCAATAATGCTTATATTTTGATTTTTCATTCATTTGTTGGAACGTTTACGTCTGAACAATGTGCGAACCCAATAATATTCCCAGCGAACAATTTGGTGAAATTTCAATAAATGAAGCCTATATGAAATCATTTGCTGAGATTTCGTTTCACTTCGGTTTCAAAAACTGATTAACTTGTGAATAAATCAGGTTCTTTTCTTCGTATGAATCACTACTGAACATGCTTTTAAGCCTTTCATTCTTTTGTCACTTAGTAAAAATGAAATGAATTCACGCTCTGAATATGGATAATATGGAAATCAGTTCTTAACCAGTTACTGATAACGTTGTGGGTCCATTCTGTGACATCTTTCCGATGTCGTTTTTTGAGTTTAGTTCTGCATCACCTACGTAAGCTTTTCTGAATTCATATACTGATTTCAGTCTGGGTTAAAGTTTTTAGTACGATAGTGTATTCGACGTGACTTCAAAAAGAAGCCAAAATGAACCTTAAGTGATTTCACATTCATATAAAGATTTCATTATGAGTTCACTGTGATTTCTCATTGTTTGCTGGGTTGAGTCATCGCGTTGGCACACGATATCAAGTAACGAATACAATCAAGTCATTTCTTTTTACGTAAAGGGACACACGAAGTGCTACGAGGAGAGATCAAAGATTTCGCGGAATGAAAGAGATAGACAAGGGAGGGGGAAACATTTTTGCCTCGAGGTATTCTAACACTCAATACAGGTATAAATACAAAGTTTCTTTCAAATCGAATTATTAACATTTTAGTTATCGCCAAATCAACAAGTCAATCGGATAGAGAACGCTAACTATGGATGAAATTGAGTTTCGTGCTGTCATAAAGTTCCTTACCATGCAAGGAAAAACGCCAGAAATCATTTTAGAAGAACTGTCGTCTTTTTACGGGGACTCTGGTTCTGGAAAAACGATGATTATTAAGTGGCATAGTTTAACCAGGCAAGACAGAGAGTCAATTGAAGATGATAAACTTTCTAGCCGGCCTATTGAGGCCACTTCCTCAAAAATCGTCGAAAAAGTGGAGAAACTTGTTCTTGAAGATGCTCGCTTAAAGAAGAAACGAATAGCAAAAATGATTGGAGTATCAGATACAACCATTTTGAATATCCACCACGATTATCTCGGCATTTCTTAACCTTAGACAAGATGAGTACTGAGAATGCTCTTACCGGTCCAGAAAAAGCAGCGCGTCGAGTGTTCACGCGAGTATTTGGATCTCTGTAGCGAGAACCAGGATGAAATATTGACCCGGATCGTTACTGGAGACGAAACTTGAGTTCATCATTATGAGCCTGAATCAAAGCAGGAGTCAATACAGTGGCTCCGTAAAGGGGCTTCACCCCTCAAGCTCACGGTCTCACAATCCGCCAGAAAAATCATGGCCACTATTTTTTGGGATTCTGATGAGGTTTTGATGATCGGTTATAAGGAAAAAGGACAAAATATCACAGCAGGGTACTATGCCAACCTACTACAAAAATTAAAGGATGCCTTTAAAGAAATACGAAAAAAGAAAAGGAAAGTGGACTCGACGTATGCTGCTTTGCACGACAACGCATCTGTTCACAAGGGCCACGTTGAAATGGCTACTCTACAGAAATGCGGCTACAGAATATTGAACCACCACCCATATAGTCCAGATCTGGCCCATTCCGATAAGGAACCTGAAAATCAGGAGGCTAATACCCCATTTGGGCTGTGATGCCATTGTAGAAGAATAAGAAAGATTTATTATATTTGCTTCCTTTCCACAAAAACGAGTGTCGGAAATTTATCTACGTTTTTGAGACCTTCCAAATGAAATTGAGCTTAACTTCAATTCATGTATTGGGAAAGGATATGAGAATATTTCTGTGAATCGAATAGTTGGAGTTGATAGTATCGAAGAATGTCCATTGATCAGCCTAAGTCATATCGCCCAATGAGTTTTACTTCCTTTTTCGTCGAGTCGATGGAGCAGTTAATGGAGAATCACATAAGAACAAGGCCTACCAAGGTCTGTCTTAATAATAATCAACAAGCCTACCAAAAAGGCAAATGAACAGAGTCAGCCCTTCATAGTCTGATAAGAAACATAACAGAATTATTATTGGGCGTAAAGCCTTCAATATACCGGAAAATTTGTTATCTCAAATTCTTTCGAATAGTGAATAGAGACTTTTACACTTTTACATGTGAGGTGGTATTTTTTGTATTTTTCGTATATGACACCGAACATGCAAATTGTTTTAGTTTTCTTTATTTTTAAAGGAATTGGACATAGTTTTCCTGAAATTGGGGCATTTATATGGGAGGTGGCAGAAAAAGTGGAGCGTTTAAGATGATTTTGAAACTGCTTATCATCATCCTTATCACCATGCTTTGATTCAATTTCAAAGTCGATAACTCTCATATATTCGAAGGAGAAATGCTTTTCTTGAATTTATAACACAGAAATTGATATGGGAGGAGGTAGAAGGAGTGAAGGGGAACTGCTAAGATTTTCTAGCATTAATTGCAATTACTAAAAAACAAATTTTGGTAAAATTTTAAGTTTGTACTTTTTCTACTTTTAACGGAAATCGATATAATGCATTTAATAAAAATTACGCATTTGTATGGGAGGGAGTAGAAGGAGTGTAGGAATCAAAACAAATTTTTTTCGCGTTATTGATTTTTATATTTCTATACTTTGTGCAAATTATCAAGTTGATGGCTTTAACAGTTTCGAAGAAAAATAATTTAATTTAAATTTCAAAATTCCGTGAAAAAAGTGAGGTGAAAAAAACTAATTGCAATTATAGTAGAATTAATTCTGGCAAAATTTTGTCTTTTCAGCCTTACTAGTTTCAATGAAAATCGAAAATATGTATTTTTCAAAATTGTCCATTTGTATGGGAGAGGGTGGAAGGAGTGAGGGGATCGGATCAATATTTCGTGATATTAATGATATCTATATCGTAATACTTTGACCTAAATTTCAAGTCGATAGCCTAAATAGTTTCAAAGAAAATTCAATTTCTGTATATTTCGAAATTTCACGAAATTTGTGTGGGAGGGGGTAGAAGGAGTGGGGGGATGTAGCCCATTCACTAACTTAAAGTTACTTTTTTGCTTAAAATGACACACAAAAATTTTTGACACTATAGCTCAAAGTTTCCGAGAGTTATGCTGTAAACAGACGGAAAGGCGGACAGATGGACAGACGGTCACTCGAAATCGAGGTTTTTGAGCGACAACAAATATTTCTGTACCCTTGGCGGCTCTGTGCGAGCGTTATTTCTTAGCGTTACAAACGGTAAGGCAAACACAATATACTCTCAGATTTCATCTAGAGTATAAAAATCAAAAAGGCAGAAGACTGTAAAGAAATTGTCCTTTCCGCATTTTTAGATATTTAAGGAGCATTAAACAATACTCCACATGAAGTCATTATAGCGGCAGCTAGGAAAAAGGGTTTAGAAAGGACCACAATAAAATTTAAACAGCCATGCCGAAAATCCGAATGACAACCACGGATTTAGGTGATTGAACATTGATTGCTCAGACCTATAGGGGCTGTCCCCAAGGAGGGGTACTATCTCCACTTCTTTGGTCAATTGTAATAGATGAGCTCCTTCATCTTCTAACAGAACAAGGATACGAGGCAGTAGGATATACGATGACCTCGTCATTGCCTTACAGTTGATAATGAACTGGTGCCAGTCTAAGAACTTGAATATCAACCCAAATAAGACTGAGATAGTACCATTTAGAAATAGAAGGAAAATCCACATCATACCTCCTTCAATAAATGAATCACCAATACCATTTCCAGATGAGGTAAAATATCTAGTGTTATACTGAATAGCAAACTCAACTGGATGTAAAATGTACTCATGCTAAAGCACTAATGGCATTTTGAGCCTGCAAAAGCTTATTTATTAGGAAACGGGGACTACAGCCCAAGGCGATCTACTGGTGCTACAGAATAATCATCCTCCCAATAGTAACATACAGATCAACAATATCAATCAAATCAATCAAATTCCTGTTAAGACCCCCTATAGGGGTATATGACAGAAACAACTCTCTTCCACAAGGCGCAATCCTGAGCATCGGCCTTAAGCTGTTCCCAGGATTCAACGATATGGTGCACTAAAATTTTACAACAAAAAGCAAAAATTTCAAAGGCTAGCTTATCTTGGTATCACAGGAGCAATGAAAACCTGTCCTACGGCGGCAATTGAAATGTTCCTAAACACACCTCCCATACATCTCCAAACAAAAAAGAAGGCTATCAAAGGGGTGTTACGCACACATACGAATCAGGGGATTTTAGAGGTCACCTCAAAATCCTAAAAGACTCAAAATTAGAGGATATAGGCTTCACACTATCGGTCACTATGCCGAAAAAATTAAACTTTGAAACCCCCTTCAAAGTTATAATCAGAAAATGCAAGCAGCCCATGCTACCTGAAATAGAAGAGAAATCAACCATCTGGTATACAGATAGCGCACGCACCTCTGAGGGGACTGGAGCCGGAGTTAAAGGTCCTCACTGCTCGGCACTCGGCAAAGAAGCCACAATCTTCCAGACTGAACTTATTGCAATGGTGAGAATATAAGAAGGGCTCATCGCAACAAAACTATTTATATCCTATCGGATAGTCAGGCTGTTCTCAAAATGCTGTGAGGCAGTAGTAAGGAGAGACAATTTTCTCGGAAAAGGTTTCCTTTTTACCGAGGAACTAGCCAACATGGCTTCCTTAAAGATACTTAGATTAGCCAAAGCTATAGAGTTATGGTTGGGTAAAGGGGCAATAAACGCACAATAGGCCGGGAAGGTCGCAGTGCTCTCACGTGTCCCCAGATTATATAAAAAAAATCAAAGAATGTATAGAATATTGTTATAGATCTGGCAATGATCTCTCTCAAATCTGCCAGAACTATTTAGAATATTCTTCCAACATGTAGAGGGCTTCTAGTAATTTCTCAAAGACACAGACAATGACACCCGACGCCATCTAGTAACTTCCAGAATAGTCCAGACGCAGCAGAAGAAAAACATACACCAGAGAAGGTTCGAGACTCGGATAAATCCATTATAAATAGCCAGAGCTCACGACAAGGAATGCAGTTACTTAGTGACAGTTTCATGGGAAACACCTATCGGTGTAAATAAGCGAAAGTGATAGATTGACAGTGTTCCTGGATTGTGCGAATTAAGTTTTTTTAGAGCGAATTTAATGAAGTGATCGGGAAATTGTGTATAAAGTGCAATAAATAAATTATCGTTATATTTTAAAAACGAATTGAGTTTTCTTTGGAATCTGGCAAACCCCTAGCTCGCAACAATTGGTGTCAGAAGAGTGGGATTCCAAGGATAAATTCGGGTTAAAAATCGCGAGTGAAATTAAAAATTCTCGGAACGGATAATTTTGTGAGAGCGGAAAAGTGAAACTAAAATTCTCGAACGGACAGTGAGAATTTGGTGAAACCGAATATTCTCGAGTGCTCTAGTGAACAGTGACTTTAATTAGCGAAGTAAAATCGCGGAACTAAAATTCTCGAACGGACAGTGAGAATTTTGTGAAATCGAATATTCTCGGGTAATTTAGTGAGCAGTGACGTAAATTAGCGAAGTAAAATCGCGGAACTAAAATTCTCGAACGGACAGTGAGAATTTTGTGAAATCGAATATTCTCGGGTAATTTAGTGAGCAGTGACGTAAATTAGCGAAGTAAAATCGCGGAACTAAAATTCTCGAACGGACAGTGAGAATTTTGTGAAAACGAATATTCTCGAGTGAGCAGTGACTTTAATTAGTGACGTAAATTTAAGTGAATTCGATCGCGGAAAATAATTGGTAGTGAAAATGCCGCGTTATTTAAAAGACTTAAAAGTAACGGAGCTGAAGGAAGAGCTCAGTAGACGCGAGTTATCTACAACAGGGAGCAAGTCTGAACTTGTCAGCCGTATGATCGAGACACTTGAGGCTGAGGGTGAGAATGCAGATAGTTTTGAGTTCCAAACCAAAGAAACTCGTGCAGAGGAGTGTTCTGGTGCATCGAATGCTCTGACACAGTTAATGCAACAAATGATGCACAAATTGGATCAACAATCAGCAGACATTAATCAGAAATTAGAACAACAATCAGCGGACATGCATCAGAAATTTGAACAACAATCGGTGGACATTAAACAACAATCTGCGGACATTAAACAACAATCAGCGGACATTAATCAGAAATTAGAGCAACAATCTGCGGACATTAACCAGAAACTAGAGCAACAATCTGCGGACATTAATCAGAAATTAGATGAGACCTCAAGGGACCTCAACCATAAATTGGAACTACAAAATAATAAAATAGACACCATGGGTAAAGCAATAGAAGAAAACGTAGAGAAGAAACTTCGAGTCTTCGAAGAAGAAGTCGAACGCCTAAAAATGGACTTCGATAATGTAAAAGCGACCGGAGTCATCAAGACAGAGCATGTTGCGCACAAGGGTCTCAAGGCTCCAATCTTCGATGGACAAACGCCGTGGGCTATTTATAAGACCCAATTTGAGGCTGCCGCAAGAAACAACCATTGGAATGATCTGGAACGAGGAACGGCTCTTATATTGGCGTTAAGAGGCCCACCAGCTGAAGTTCTTCAAACGATTCCGCAGGAGCAACAACAAGATTTTTCAACGTTAGTCCGGACATTGGATCTTCATTACGGCAGTGACCACATGCGAGAGATCTACAAAACTCAACTGTACAACCGAACTCAAAAAAATGGTGAAACACTTCAAGAGCTGGCACGCGATATTGAACGACTCACGTTATTATCGCTGCCCAATGCGCAAACAGAGCAACGCAACGATACGGCTGTTTTCGCATTCAACAATGCTGTACTGGACAGAGAGCTGCAACAGGCGTTAAAACTGGCAGGTAAGAAAACGATTGGCGAAGCCTTAGTATATGGGCTGACGTTCGAAGCTGCCAAGCAAAGCTCGCGGAGTAACTATCGAGTTCGAGAAATAGTAGAAGAATGTGTATGCCAGAAAGCCGAGTACACCAAGCGGAGCGAAGGATCTGGTGCTCCCCGATGCTGGAATTGTGGACAGGCAGGACACTTAAGACGAGACTGCCGCAAACCCAGAAAAGCGATCAACTACTGTTCCGGCTGCGCTGCTAAACAAAGAGGAGGAAGGGGCGAACCGTCACGAGAGCACGCTTCGCCTAATGACAGTCCGGGAAACGAGTAAAGGCCAACTTCATGGGGCAGAAGTTGGCTGGTAGAATCGACGCCCCCGGAACCATCATCGCAGTTTCTCGACTACATCGTTGTGAAAACGACTTATGTATGAGTGGTCGAGTCGGCAAATTAAACTGCATCATAACAGTCGACACAGGCGCAACACGGTCAGTGCTAAGATCTGACCTCGTAGATCGTACTTGGCTTCACAACACCAAGAAGTACGCACTTCGCACTGCTACAGGAGAAACTACAACGGTCCATGGAGAAATAGCTCGTGACATACAACTTGGGGATTTGACCTTCTCGCATGTATTCGTGGTAGCTGACATTACCGATGAGTGTATCCTTGGAATGGATTTTCTGAAACCACACGGTATCCAGCTGGACCTAGGACAACGAATAATGAAGTGGCGGAATATTGAAATCCCGATGGAAATAACATCCTCCAAAACAACAAAGCTGCGAGTTGTATTATGCGAAGATGCGGACATACCAAAGTCATCTGAGAATGTTATTTGGGCAGAGCTCGATGGTGATCCCGGGAACCACCGATTCTACCTCATAGAACCGGAAACGACACCTGCATTACGAAGTCTGATACTAGGAAAAACGCTCGTAAAAAGGAATGAGAAAATGATGGTACCAATAAGAGTCCTGAACGTTGCGGACAGCACTACCAGCGTAAAGAAAGGAGATGTAATTGGCAGCTGTGAACCAATATCGGCGGTGACGAGTATCGACAAGGCAGAACCACATGACGTACCTTCTAAAAATAAGCCAAGAAGGAAGGACAATGTAACATCAACACTTCTTCAGTCAAGCAACCTTAGAGGAGAACAACACAAGCAAGCAGTAGATCTAATCGAAGGATTTAGCGACGTCTTTTCCACCGGTGATGACGACTATGGCAGAACAAACTTAGTGAAACATCGTATAGACACCGGAAGTGCTACACCGATACGTCAACCTCCAAGAAGAGTACCATTAGCGAAACAAGGAGAAGTCAATTCAATGGTCAAAACTATGGAGCATCAGGGAATCATCGAAGAATCAAAGAGCCCGTGGATATCGCCAGTAGTGCTGGTAAAGAAGAAGGACGGGAGTACCCGTTTTTGTGTGGACTACAGGCGACTGAATGATGTTACGAAAAAGGATAGCTATCCACTACCAAGAATCGACGATATCATGGACACCCTGACTGATGCTAAATGGTTCTCAACGTTGGATCTGAAGAGTGGTTACTGGCAAGTGGAGATAGATGAAAAAGATAGAGAGAAAACAGCATTCTCTGTCGGCAGTGGACTGTGGCAATTCATCGTAATGCCATTTGGCCTGTGCAATGCTCCAGCTACGTTCGAAAGACTGATGGAATTCGTTTTGCGTGGTCTGAGTTGGAAAACTTGTCTCGTTTACCTAGATGATGTGATCGTTATCGGAAAAACATTCAATGAACACCTAAAAAATCTGCAGGAAGTCTTCCAGCGACTGCGAGCGGCAAAATTAAAGCTGAGTCCGAAAAAGTGCACTTTGTTTAGTGCAGAAGTCAAGTACTTGGGTCACATCGTTTCAGCTGATGGCGTAAAGACAGATCCGGAGAAGATACTGGCGGTGAAAAATTGGCCTACTCCGAGTGATAAACACCAGTTGCGCAGCTTCCTAGGCTTAGCGACATATTACCGTCGATTCGTAAAAGACTTTGCTAACACGGCGAAATGTCTGCATCAGTTAACAGAAAAAGGGAAGCCATTTACATGGAGTCAACAGTGCCAGGAAGCATTCGAGAGGATAAAAGACCAACTCTGCGACTCCCCAGTTCTGGCGTATCCAAAACCAGGTCATGGTTTCATCATAGACACTGACGCCAGCAATGTCGGTATCGGAGCAGTACTATCACAAGAGATCGATGGGCAGGAGAGAGTGCTATCATACTACAGCCGAGTACTCTCAAAATCAGAAAGGAACTATTGCGTAACTCGCCGAGAGCTACTAGCCATAGTAGAAGCAACAAAACATTTTCACAAATACCTCTATGGTCAAAAGTTCCTTCTTCGAACGGATCACGCATCGCTTAAATGGCTACTTCAGTTTAAGAACCCCGAAGGCCAAGTAGCCAGATGGATCGAAAGGCTCGAATCCTACGATTTCGAGATTGTTCATCGAAGAGGAAGAATCCACGGTAATGCCGATGCGCTTTCACGTCGTCCTTGTCCACCGAACTGCAAGCATTGTCACCGTGTAGAAGGAAAAGAAGCCGGAGAAACCATTCAGAGGATAACGACCGAACCAAAGACTGGATGGCATCAGCAAGAACTGGAAGATGCCCAACGTAAAGATCCAGATATTTCACCGATCATGGCATGGAAGGACGAAATGAAACGGCCTGAGTGGAAAGACATCTCACAATTCAGCGAAACCCTGAAGTGTTATTGGGCACAATGGAACTCCCTTCACCTAGACGGCGGATTATTAAAACGGAAATGGGAAAACGCTGACGGAAAGTCGTATCACATGCAAACCATCGTCCCGCATTGTAAAGTCGAGGAGGTTTTGAAGGAATATCATGGGGGTACCTCCGGTGGGCATTTGGGTGTAAATAGAACCTTGGCAAAGATACGAGAAAGGTTCTATTGGATCCATCTCCGAGATGATGTCGAAAATTGGTGCCGTAAATGTACTACGTGTGCATCAAGTCAGGGCCCACACCGCAGATCCAGGGGAGAAATGCAACAATACAACGTGGGAGTCCCATTTGAGAGAATTGCTGTGGATATTGCTGGACCATTTCCGGAATCAGAAAATGGTAATCGCTACATTCTAGTGGTCATTGATTATTTCAGCAAGTGGCCTGAAGTCTACGCAATTCCAAACCAAGAAGCAGTAACCGTCGCCGAACAAATTGTTACCAACTGGGTGAGCAGATTTGGAGCTCCACGTGAACTACACTCCGATCAAGGGCGCAATTTTGAATCTCAAATATTCAAACACGTGTGCCAAATGCTGGGAATAAACAAAACCAGGACAACTCCATTACATCCACAGTCCGATGGAATGGTGGAACGTTTCAATAGGACATTGAACTCAAACCTATCCAAACTCGTCAGCGAGAGGCAACAGGACTGGGATCAGCACATCCCTCTATTTTTAATGGCCTACAGAACATCGGTGCATTCAACAACAGGAGAAACCCCGTCCCGAGTCATTTTCGGAAGGAATATTCGAGTCCCTGCGGAATTAATGTTTGGAGTGCCACCAGACCAACCAACGAATGCCAAAGATTACGTCTCGGATCTTCGATGTCGACTAAACACAATTTATAACCTGGTCAGAGATAAAATTGATTTGGCGACCGACCGCATGAAGACGAGGTATGATCAACGGGCGAATTCATCAGGATTCCAAGAGGGTGATTTAGTTTGGCTATACAATCCCAAACGACAGAAGGGCAGATCGCCGAAACTACAGCGCAACTGGGAAGGCCCTTACCAGATCATCAACCGGTTAAACGATGTCGTCTATCGGATTCAATTACATCAAAAACCCCGTACAAAAATGAAAGTGGTACATCTCGACCGACTAACAAAGTACCACGGTGCCATTGCGGAAGTGAACGACTCTGTTCGGGACGAACAGGGACTAAGGAGAGGGTAATGTTATAGATCTGGCAATGATCTCTCTCAAATCTGCCAGAACTATTTAGAATATTCTTCCAACATGTAGAGGGCTTCTAGTAATTTCTCAAAGACACAGACAATGACACCCGACGCCATCTAGTAACTTCCAGAATAGTCCAGACGCAGCAGAAGAAAAACATACACCAGAGAAGGTTCGAGACTCGGATAAATCCATTATAAATAGCCAGAGCTCACGACAAGGAATGCAGTTACTTAGTGACAGTTTCATGGGAAACACCTATCGGTGTAAATAAGCGAAAGTGATAGATTGACAGTGTTCCTGGATTGTGCGAATTAAGTTTTTTTAGAGCGAATTTAATGAAGTGATCGGGAAATTGTGTATAAAGTGCAATAAATAAATTATCGTTATATTTTAAAAACGAATTGAGTTTTCTTTGGAATCTGGCAAACCCCTAGCTCGCAACAATATTTTATTTCGAATGGATTCAACAAATGTAAAATTTTGGTTAACTAAATTTCACAGAGAACGGATTTATTTTAAAAACAGAAGTAATAAATGTTTAGTTACATTTACAAGTAATGTCAAATACAGACTAAATGTTTTCTTTGGTATTATTGACTCAATTAAATCTGGATTTTCATAGAGGTTTACGTTATTATGCGAAATCTAGAATCTTTTAAAATTTCTGTGAACACTTGACGAATCAACCAAATATGTCGCAGCACCAACTATGCAAAATAAATATGAAAAGGAAATTTCGGTTATTTCAATTAAGGAACTGATTTTGTTGAAAAGAATCTGCAGGGCAAGTTTTGGCTCAAATCCAATTCCAGAATCAGTTTTAAGATACATATTTGAATCCAACTTAATCGAAATACATATTGTTATAGATCTGGCAACCACGCAATATTGACCTTCCCGAAAGTGCCAGAACTATATAGAACAATTCCCCGAAATGGTATAGAGTGCCATCTAGAATCATCTAGAATAGTCGAGACATACACCCGAAAACATCCACGACAGAAGCTATAAAGTGCCATCTAGAATCATCTAGAATAGTCGAAAACATCCACGACCGAAGCTTCTAGAAAAAGGGGAAATGGTATAAAACCACGGTAGCTGTCAGCGAGCAGTCAGTCATTTTAATGATCGAGACGCGAACCGGTGCAAGAAAGCGATAGTAAAACACGCGACGGTGTTGTCATAAAGGCGAAGTGATCGGGAAATTATATAAAAGTGCGAATAAATAAATTATCTCTTATTTTTAAACGAATTGTGTTTTTCTTGAAATCCCGGCGAACTCCTAGCTCGCAACAATATATTTCCAAATTTATCGATGATTCTTAAAATATTTTTAAGTTTACTTGCTTCCGTTTCCCGTTTAATCAGCAGAAAATTCAGATCACCATATCTCAAGAGAAACGAAACAGCTTACTCTGATTTACTAATTAATTAAGACTTCTCAAATCTGTTAAAAACTTCGCAAATTCGAAAGCTCGTAAGCCGCCACTGAAGTTTTCTATTGATTTAAAAAAGAAAAAAATTCAAAATATATTACACGCTCATAATTCTTTATTAAAATTTATTATTTTGCTATTCATTACATTGTTCTTATTGGTTAGAAAAAAAATATATTCTACGCTAACACAGCTGCACTGGTTTTTTTTTTTTATTTACTATTTTATTATTTAATTTCTATTATTTCGAAGAAACTTTACTATTATTTAGTTTTACTAAAACAGAATTTTTCTCTACACTATATCTATTACATTTTATTTGAGAAAGCTAATAGGGGCCCCCATCATTATTACTGGCCCGGGCTTTTTTAGAGCTCTATCAGGGCTTGCCACATATAATAATAAGCCCAGATGTCAAATCCCAATTTAGAACATTTTCACTGTTTCCTTAATAGTGTTAAAATAGTATTATACCATACTAAATTACTCAGAACCATTCTTCTCTTAAATAAATTGTTTGTTAGCATTTGTTTTCTAATACAACGTTGCACTAATCCTTGCTGCTTTCTGAGACGAAAGCTTCTGTTGCAACAAAGAAACAATTTTACTTTATTATGTGCATGTAGCAATAAACAAATGGCTTAGGAGCATATTGTTCGTAACAGTCACAGCTTGACAGATCCTTAATGTGTAATTACACTTGTGGACCTCTGTTGACTTCTTCCTTTCAATTTCAAGTTCGACGCGTGGTATAGTGAACTGAAACCCAATTAAATTCAGTAAGTTTTTAGCTTTTGTCAGACAGGTTGAAAGTATCTTAATCAAAAATTAATTACAATGAGTTGGATTTGCTGTTCAATTGAAATCTGAAAGTTTCAACCCTTATCAAACTATATGCAGCTATAAATGGCAGCTCATGGCCTTGGCGAAATAATCAGCCTATCCACTAGAGAGCTGTCTTTTTCAATTATGCTACTACTCTGATCATGGTTTCCAAAGATATTTTTTTAATTAAATGGCAGCCTAATCCTTCGCAGCTTCGAACTACATTCTATCTTAAAACCCTCCTATTTAACATTTAATATTATTTTGACCATTTAAATGAAGTATCCAGAATCGAAGTCGTCGGTGCTTTGTTACAAATCAGTTGGACTCCAATGCCGAACCTGTGTAAGTTATACGATTGAAATTTCCTTTATTACAATGGTTTCTATATTTTATGAGATAACTCGTTCAATAAATTAACGTATGAATGAATTCGCACGACTTAGCGAATCGACTGAACTGAAACTTTTCGAACAAGTATTGTGCGATACTCACGACATCAGGAAAATTATATTTCTAATGGACGACGATTTACTCTTTAAATACAAATGCTGCTCCGAATCTTATGTTATTTTCATAATGGACAAAAACAAAAACGTCACCCATTTAATATATGTAATGTCTAACAATCACCGATTAAACTTTATCGTCTCCTATGGAATTTCTTGCGAGGTGAAGAACATGCAATTTAGATATATTTCTATGCACTAGACCGTTTCCTGTGGCATAATATCAGTATTACATAAAAATCACTTATACGTACAGGAAAGAAACTGATATGTAGTTACCGCAAATCATTTCTTTCCCTTTTTCTTATTCCTTCACATTATGCAATTTATCTTTTATGAGGTTAATTAATAACAAAAAAAAAACTGGAAAGAAACTCATAAGCCGATACTTTTCTGCACTTGAGAGCTAAATATTTATGTTATCAGATTTATCTATGCATTTTAATCCGGTAAAATAAATAATAAAATGTACTTGTCAGCTAAACCTAAGAAACTACGAAGTAGAATTTTCATATTTATACTGTAGATGAAATCTGCGAGTATTATAGGTTTGCTCTGAAGTTCGTAATGCTAAGAAATAAGGTTCAGAGAAAAAAAAGTTTGTTTCATCGCTCAAAAACTTCAAAACCGGATATCCGTCTGTTCGCTCTCAAGCTCGAGAACGCGTTTAGCTAGACTATTTAAATTCGATATACGTCGATTTTCAAATAAAGTATAGTCAAGTTCGTGAGCAAACCAAATCCTCCACCGCTTAAAACTGACGCATTTTCAAAAACAAGTATAAAAACTAATAATTTCAAATTTGAAATATACCAGTTTTATCATAAATGCTATCCATGGTTTAAGAATTATTCGAATGCTTCTACTCCTTCCACCATATCCCGTATAAACTGCACATTTTCATGAAATACTAAAAACCAGTTTTTTCAGTATGTCTATTGTATAATACTTAATTAGCATTATTATTAAAATCGGAAAAAATGAATTGATCAGTTTTACTCCTTTTACCCACTCCCACACATTGTGACATAATTTTATAATTATACAAAAAATATGACCACAAGTCGGGCGCAACTTTATTATTGTTTTGGGCAAGTTGAGGATACGTGGGAAATCAATCTGCAAGTTAGGGTGGATAGGAAAGACTAAGTGCATGGGGTTTCTGGGGTAGGGCTGTTGTCAATTAATTAACACTTAACTGCGATTACGATCAATAGCTCCAGTACATATGATGCAGTTTTGTTAAGTTTCTTTTGAAAGGTGTTTGTATAAAATTTCAAATTCGTAGGTTTTAATTTTTTGTTTATTCGTTGATTTATTGAAATTGGTCGAAATCATACTTTTGCATGGGAGGTGATGGAAGGGCAAGGGCGATTTCAGAACTTTTGATTCATTTTTATTTGAAATATAATATTTTTAGAAGTGTACAAAATTTGAAGTTGATAGCATTTTATGGTTTGGTGATAATTGATTTCTTAAAAATTGTCGAAAAAATACTTTTGAATGAGAGGAGTTAGAATGTGTAGAATTATTCGACTAGTTAATATCTTAAAGGTGGTTGGATGGGTATAGACAGGGTAGGCATCTGGTAACTGTCATATACACATCAATTGTACTCCTCATACCTCCACGTGGTAGCTACCGGGTACTGGTCTTGTCCATTAGGACTTGACTTGCTAAACATGCCGCGAGTGCTAATGAAATAGAATTCTAGCACTATAATATGGCCCACCAAGTTGATAGTTGGACAATGTGCTAACAATTCATTCTGGGAGAAACCAAACTTGTTTCGAAACCTGAAGTACCGTCTCGGACTGGATTGATTCAACGGCAACGACCAAGCAAACGAAAAATGGACTATTCCTTCGGATCTTGGAACGTGCGATTCCTGTACAGAAAAAGAGCAGTGAGAGCACTTTTGGCACAGGCAAGCAAATACAATATGAACATCATTGCACTCCAAGAAACTAAATTGTTAGTTTTCGAGGTTACTGACATTGGATCGCACACAATTTTCAAAAGTGGGAAAAAATCGGTAGCCCGGGAACTAGAAGTTGCGTTTATCGTTTACAATAACTTTAAGCACCAAGTTACCAACATCAAATACGTCAATGAACGATTGTGTGCAATCTGTATCAAAACAAAATTTTTTTATGTTTGGCTCATTATTGTCCATGCCTCAATGGAAGACAAAGACAACAAAGTTAAAAACGATTTCAACAGCACCTAAAAATCAACATTCGACTGCCTTCCGTCGAACAATATTAAAATAGTATTAGGTGACTTTAACGCGAACGTGGGCAAAGAAGAAACTTACATGGGGACAATTGGAAGGCACAGTCTCCATGATATTAGTAACGACAACGGCCAGAGGCTCACTGATTTCGTCAGCAGCAAAAATCTTATTTTAATCTCGACATACTTTCCGCATCGTGACATTCATAAGAGAACGTGGGCATCACCCAACAGAAGAACACTCTACCAAATAGACCACGTTCTTATAGAGAAAAAGACGGCCTCCTGCATTCTTGACGTTCGTACATGTCGAGGGGTTAATTGCGACACAGATCACTATTTGGTAAAAACCAAGCTCCTATGTCGAATCGCAAACCCAGAACACCCAAAAACACAACCGGTCCCTTAATTCGGAAATAGGAAAACTCAAGGTTGAGAAAATAGTCGCGAAGTACGTATCAGCCTTAGAAAGGCACTTCGCGGCAATACTAAACAACAACGTAAGCATGCCAATGGAAGAAATGTATCAAAATATCAAAGATGGCATTACATTTTTTGCAGAGGAGGTGATAGGACAACAACCTCGCCGCAAAAGAAGTGATTTGTTCTACAATGAATACCAACATACCTTAGAATGAAAAAATCGAGCTTAAAAAATATAAACAGAACGGCCAACACGCACGAAGAAGGACAAATATAATGATCTTAGACGATTTCCAAACAAAATATGCAGACAAAAAAAACGGAAGCACAATAATGACGAAATTAAGAACGTATTTTAAATTACACAATACAAGAGCCAACAAGGGAATGTTAAAAGAACGAAAGAGGGATACCAACCGAAGACGACCCTTTGCAAGGATGTAGAAGGGAACATTATAAGTAATGCGGAAGATATAAAACTAAGATGGGCGCAATACATTGAAAACCTTCTTAATCCGAGCCCATCACCCGCCCGAACAGCAGCAACAGACACAATAGCAGGTATAACTGATGTTGCAGCTGATGAAGGATCCGCTTTGAGTCATCTCACTCTGCAACAAGTAAAAAGTGCCCTGTGGAACCACCCAAACAACAAAGCGCCGGGCACTGATCAAATTCCAACTGAGCTTCTGATAGCTTGTGACACCTGCATAGCGCATCCCTACATAGATTAGTGACGGACAAATGGACGTAGGAAATACTTCCTGAAGATTGGTGCAGGAGCATCATATGCACAATTTATAAAGAAAAAGTGACAAACTCTGCTGTGGAAACTACCCTGGAACATCTCTGTTGTCTACATACATCTTATAAGATCTTGATGAAAACTCTGGAATAGGGAATTAAGCACTATGCTGGAAAAGTAATTGGAGAATACCAAGGCGAACTTTTTTTTGGATCATGAGCTTACCACCCGTGATTTTAAGACCTAACTGATACGAGAAACAGATACAGCGCCTCGGATACGGACTGATTCTATGGTAACGACGCCAAAAATGACGTGGCGTTCGTCCTTACACCGAGAGCGAGAAACAGTCTCATTAGCTGGGAACTAATCTCGGGTAAGATTATCGTCATCAGGCTCAGGACCAGTGTCAGAAACATCACAATTCTGCAATGTTACGCACCAACTAATACCGCAACATCTGGTGACAAAGAGAAGTTTTATAGCCAACTGAGCCCCACCTTCGAACGTGTTCCAAGAGGTGATATTATTATCATCTCAATCAATCAATCAAATTTCTGTTAAGACCCCCTATAAAGGCATATGACAGAAACAACTCTCTTGCACAAGGCGCGATCCCGAGCATCGGCCTTAAGCTGTTGCCAGGACTTGTTTATTCTCTGGTCTCCTGCTCAACTGCTCGCTTCCATGTGTTACATGGTCGACCAACCCGACGTCTTCCTTGAGGATTATAATCCGGAGCCTGTTTGGCGATGTTTTGATCTGGTTTCCTCAAAGTATGACCAATTCACTGCCACTTCCGCTTTGAATCTCAATGCCTATTTTAGTCTGTCCAGTTTCACTCCAAAGTTCGTCACTTCTGGCCAGAATATTCCTGCGTCGGAGGCATTGGTTCACGAAAGTCTGTAGTTTCTTGGTAAGTCGAACGGTCACTTTCCACGTAGTACAACCATATAACAACACGGATTTGACGCATGCGTCAAAAACTCGCAGCTTCGTGCGAAGGGAGATCTCTCTTAACCTCCAGAAAGGGGAAAGGATACCGAAGTTCTGACGAGCTTTATTTATTATTATTATTATTTATATTAGGGGAACACGTGAGAGCACTGCGGCCTTTTCGGCCTATTGTGCGATTATTGCCCCTATACCCTACCATAACTCAATAGCTTTAGCTAATATCAGTATCTGTAAGGGAGCCATATTGGCTAGTTCCTCGGTGGAAAGGAAACCTTTCCCAAGAAGATTATGCCTTTTCCTTGCCACTGCTTCACAGTGGCATAGGATATGTATTGTCGTTTCTGAGTCTTCGAGACAGAGGCGGCAGATGTCGGTTTCAGCTAAGCCCATATTATTGAGGTGGTGGTTCACTCCACAATGCCCCGCGAGCTTTATTTAGCCAAGCCTCAACATCCTTTTCGGATCCGCCGTCCATGCTGACAATGCTTCCGAGATAGCAAAAATCTTGCACCTCTTCCACATCCTGTCCGTTAAGAACAATCGGTGTGCTTGCGTTCGAACCCATGTGCGTGTACTTGGTTTTACGCACATTTATTTTCAGTCCCGCCTCTTTGCATTTAGAATGCAACGAGCGAACATTTGACTCTAAGTCCGAACGATTATGTGCAAGCAAACACACGTCATCAGCATAATCAAGGTGACTTCAGATGTCAAATAGTCTCCATTGAAGACCTTTACCTTCCCCACCTTCCAGTGCAGCACTCAAGATGTCATTTATTACCACCAGAAACAGGACTGGTGATAATATGCAGCCTTGTCTGACACTCGTTCGCACAGGAAAGCTCTCAGACAGCTCTCCTCCATGCAAGACGCAACACCTTGCATCTTCGTAGGATTCTTTAATCATTGCTATGACCTTATCTGGAATACCTCTCCTACGCAAAGCATTCCATATATAATCTCGCTTAACGCTGTCGAAAGCCTTCTCGAAGTCCACAAACATGAGATGTTGTGTCGAACCCATTTCGGCTGACTGCTCTAATATTATCCGTAGGGTATTTGTGTGGTCGGTACAAGACGACCCTTTACGATATCCAGCCTGATAAACTTCGAAAGTGCTCTCGACGACATCACTAATCCTATTGAGAATTACCTTAGCCATAATTTTTGATACGGCAGTAAGTAGACATATACCACGCCAATTGCCACAATCCCGAAGGTCGCCCTTCTTCGGAATTTTCCCAATGACGCGCTCCTTCTATTCAGTCGGATATCTTCCATCATTCCAAACGTCAGTGAAGAGTGGGAGGAGTATATCGGCTGTTATTTCTGGGTCCGCTTGAGGAGTTCGGTTGGTAGTCCGTCTATACCTGGAGCTTTCCTTCCCGCCATTGACCGAATGGCGAAAACTATCTCTTCCTTATCTGGGGGATCGTCCCTTATAGAGGATTGTTGCGGTTGGATGTTTGGTAGTTGTTCTGTTTCTCGAATATCTTCCTCTGACAAGATGTTTAAAATATCAGAGAAGTATTCCTTTCATCGCCGCGACTGGTGTTCACTCATATTAAGGAGAATTCCGTTGACATCTCTCACCAGGTGGTTGGTGGTGAAATTCCTGTTCGTCAACTGTTTCATGATTTTGAATAGTGAACCCATATCGCCAAAGTAAGCCGCAGATTCTGTCTTGTTGGCCAGATCTTCAATGGCCTTTTTAAGCTATATATGAGCATCGCGGTAGTTCTGCCTCAGGTCGGGCGTTCGTTGGTTGACATCGGGTTGAGAGATGATTGCCAATTTGGCTTATCTGACTTATCTGCAATTTAAAATATTTCAATTAAACGATGCTTGCAGTTATTTATAAAAACGTCATTAATAAATTCACACTCCTTCTACCACCTCCCATACAAACTACACAATTTCACTAAATCCAATACATTAATTTTCTCAGTAACTTTCAAATTTTTGAATCCTAAATTTTGTATAAAATATAATAGGTGTATTATAGCAACCTTAGCGTGATGTGGAAAAATTAGTTCAATGTAGTCACCCCCCTCTACCACTTCCCCTACAAAATTCCTTAAAATAAAAAAAATTCTTCTTAAATTCTCTTTCATCTAGAGTATCGCACGATTGGGCTTTCCGCCCTGTCGTAGTCCTTTTATGTTTTTTAAAACAGTTTTAATCTTAATGGTATGGCAGTTGCGAGATATCAACTCCATAATGCTTAAAGTTATTTCTAAAAAAAATGACTAGAAAGTCCCACTGCTTCTACCATCTGCCATGCAAACTGCACACTTTCACTAAATCAAATACACTAATTTTATCAGTACCTACTCAATTATTGAAGCTTAAATTTTGAATAAAACATCTTATAGCTGCTTTTGCATGTTGTGGAAAAAACTAGTTCAATGCTGTCCCTCCCTTCTGCCACTCCCCAGACAAAATTTCTTAAGATCACAAAAATTTATATTTCATCTGAAGTATCGTGTGATTGGGCTATACGCACAATCATAGTCCCGTTTGGTTTTGAATTGTCTTGAAAAACAAACTGTTTTGATATTCTAGGCCCAGGGATGACAGATTCGCCTATACTGTCAAAAAATTGTAAACTTGACTTTTGTTTGTCGGATTATTTTATTGATGTCGCAGAGTTAATGTCTGAATGTAGGAAATCGTGTCTCTGCACAACATTGCGTGCAACAAGCAATTTTGTCGACAAACAATATTTTGTTGTGACATTTTTGCAAAAAAAAGGATATTTTGAAACAACAACTATGCTGTAATTGGCAATATGGCGAAAAATTATTATAAATTATTATATTAAAATTATAAGAAATTATTATAAGTTATTATGAATTTGTAGCTGTTAGCAAGAAAAAAAAGTACTCTAATATATTCAATAGACTACTGATGTCTGGTTCGGCAAGATACAAACCTATGGCCTGTAAAGTTAGGTCACTCCTAGACAGTAACTCTTGTTATAGTTTTTGAATCATATTTGAACGATATGTGGAAATTTTTATATTTTTCAATTTTCGACTTCAAGATTAGCGACCCCAAAAACCTCAAATCGTGTAGTCAACTTTAAATAACGATTAATTTTCCCATTTATGTTTCTTGAAACAATACGAAATAGTAATAACAAAATCAACAAATTGAAGGACAATGATGAACCAATTGTTGGTCTGCATTCCCGTGATTGTCAAACAATCCAGTACAATGCCTGCTTGTGATAACTCATTTTGCGAAAATAAAAAATCTTGAAAATATTTGCCATTGAAGAAGAAAAAAATGCCATAACATCGAATATCTGCGAAATGAACGAGAAAACGAATGATAAAGGAAGAATCTTCACTTCATTTATGGTTAATAAATAAAGCTATCTTGATTCTTTGCAGTTGTTATTATCAATTAAATTAGTTTATACTGCAAATGCTTTGAAGGATTATTTTACATCCTACTACAGAAAATAAACATCACATAAAATTCTAATATTAGTTGAAAGTCTGTCAATTTGACTAAATACTTCATGATTTACGCAATCCAAATTGAGTCCCTTCAACCTTGCCTTGTTCTCCCTTATTGGTTTTATGTTAAGCTTCGAATACGGAAATTGAAAAATTTACACTTGTAGCGAAGCAGGCATTCTGTTGTATTAATTATTAATTTTTTTAAGAGCTTAAAATCTCAGAAGTTTTCGAGTTGAAAAATTTAATGCCGTGTTATTTGTTGTTACTTTGTAATTAGATTAAATTGTTGCTTAGTAATATTATAGGAATGTACAGATATAATACGAAATTTCACTAATAACCGGTAATGAAAAGGCATCAGGTGCTCGAAGAGCCTTTAGTGCTGCTGAATCGTTGATGTTAAGTAATGGGAAATATTTTATTATTATTACATTTTTATTTTTTTTCTTACCACATAGAATGAACAATCTACACAGGCACTTGTGGTATCTTGTCATAATATAATCATTGCACGTTACGAACATAGAACAAAGTTTTCGTCATTTCGAAATTAATTGCTTATTCTTCGCGGGAGAGCGTTAGGCTTAAACGTATAATTATTCATGAGCTCTTAAAGGATTGACCAAAAGTGAATTAGTCAGAAAATTTCAAATTTGATGTTCAGGGATTTTAGGAAAACGTATTGAATTTTATAAAACTGTGACGTGGGCATGGAACGTAGTGGGGAGAATGATTGATTAGCCTGGATGTAGCCTAGTGACTAGAATATTTGTCTATAATACGAAGGTCGGGAATTCGAATCCTGGTCGTCGTATAATTTTCTTAATCTGCGAACATGGAAATTCGTAGATAGAGGGTTGTGCGAAAGGCTAGCAACCTTTCCACAATAACAAATACAAATTTTTTAGGAACTTCAATGCCTGGGACCAAGGCCCGATTTGGACCGAATGCGATTTTGTAATTGATTATTTCATCAAAGAAATTCGTAGACGATTACCCGGTCTTGCAGATATTCATGGCACTGCGGAAATTTCAGCATGTGATGAAATGGCATTCAATCTTTTCTGTCCTGTAGTATCAGATTACATAGGAATGTGACAAGTAATGACTACATAATAAAACTATAAACTCTTCTGAACCTCTGGTAATTATAATTTTATTTATTTACTAGCAAACGCCCGCGACTTCGTCCGCATAAAAATCGCAATATAAGCAATTTTTGACAATGTAGTTAGTAATACATTATGTGGGATATATAATCTGCTTACTTTAATGGCTCTTTGAACACGATGTTTTGTATTTTGTTGGAATCAGAACCATAAATTATTAAGAATGATACCATGATACTTGCATTTGAATGGGAGAGGCTCGTGGTCAAATCAGTCCCGTGATTTGAGATCATATACGTATTGAAAAGCATTAAGGACATGTGAATAATTATAGTTTGTGTTAATTAAAAAAAAAGCCCAAATAAAATACCATTATGCTTGAAAACGTAACAGGACTACGATTGTGCGCAGAGCCCAATCATATGAAATCGAAATTTTTGTGATATTATGGAATTTCGTATGGGGAGTGGCTGCGTTGAACTAATTTGTTTCACATCATGCTAGAGTAGTTATAAAAATGTTTTGTACCAAATTTAAGCTTCAAAAATTGAGTAGGTACTGAGAAACTTAGTGCATTGAATTTCATGAAATTGTGCAATTTGTATGGGAGGTGGTAGAAGGAAAGGGGGGTTTTTGATGATATTTCGAGAAACAACTATAATCATCATGCAATTGATATATTCAAAATTTCAGGTCTGTATCACTCACGGTTTTCAAGAAAATCGAATTTTTGTAAAGTCGTGGAATTGTGTCACATTGTATGGGAGGGGGTAGAAGGAGTGAAGCTACTCGGTAATTTTTTTCCCGATATTAGTAATGATACTAATTTACGATAGAATACAAAATTTGAGGTCGATGAAATTCATATGTACTAAGAAAATTAGTTTAGAATATTTCATGAAAAAGTGCAGTTTGTATGGGAGGTGGTGGAAGGAGTAGGTGGTTTTAAGTGAATTTTTGAGAAACAACTATAATTATTATACAGTTGATATATTTTAAATTTCAGATCTGCATCAGTCACCCTTTTCAAGAAAATCGAATTTTTATAAAGTCGTGGAATTGAGTCATATTGTATGGGAGGGGGGAGGTGGAGCTGAGTAGCGTGTTGGTCTACAATGAAAAGGTCGTGAGTTCAAATCTCGGTCGACGCATAATTCTAGCACACTACCTGCTTGGGTATACCTTAGTTACCTTAATCTACGAAAATTAAAATTTGTAGATAGAGGGTTGTGCGAAGGGCTAACAACCCTTCCACAATAAGTAATGAAAAATGTTAAGGAACCTGAATATCAGGAGGCCAAGGTCCGATTTGGGCTGTAGTGCCATTGTAGAATAGAATAGAATAGTATGGGAGTGGGTAGAAGGAGTGAAGCTACTCGGTTAATTTTTTTCCCGATATTAATAATAATGAAAATTAAGGATAAAGTGCAACATTTAAGCTCGATAAAAGTTACACGTACTGAAAAAATTGGTGAATAAAATTTCATGAAAAAGTATAGTTTGTATGGGAGGTGGTGGAAGGAGTAGGGGGATTCAAATACCATAGATCATATTTCTGATAAAAATAATATGTTCTAAATTTCAAATGATTTGCTCCAATGGTTTTGAAGAAAATTTGATTATTATATATTTTTGAAAATGAGTGGGGTGGAAGGCGTGGGGGTATTGAAATAAGACCACAAGCAGATTACATCTCGGTGCACATCTAATAAACTGCGAAGGTTTCATTACAATCGGCCTAGCCGTTTTTGCGTAAAAACCGGAAAGACAGACAGAGAAAATTTTTAAAAACGTGTGTTCTGCTTAGTTATTGCTAAAATAAAGCAAAAAACTTATTTACAGCCATTTATAAAAAAATAACAGACAGACACTACAATTATATTTAAATGTATAGATTGAGGCCTCCACGGCGTAGTGGGCAGCGTACTCGCTTCACAGTCAATACTCAAGGGTTCGATTCCCACTTCAGGCAGTACGATTTTTTTTTGTGTCGGTTCTTTATTAATGCAGAAATTAAGTGCAGACGAATGAGAAAATCAAACTGGAAAAGTAAGGGATAGGCCTTACAAAAACGCATTAAGGCATTACAAAAACGATGCAGTAGTCATTAATGGCCCGACTGGGTTGCTTTCCATTTATGTGTAATATGTGGATGAACACAGGTTCAAAATTGGAACATGAAAATTCGCAAGGTGTGAATTTGTAATTGATTATTTTATCGAAGAAATTCGTAGACGATTACCCGGTATTGCAGATTGTCATGGCTTTGTGGAAATTTCAGCATGCGATGAAATGGCATTTGATTTTGTCAGTCCTGTAGTGTCAGATTACATTTGAATGCGACAAGTAATTACCACATGACGAAACACAAACGCATCTTAAACTCTGACAATTATAATTTTATTGATTCATTGAGGCCTTCGTGGTGTAGTGCGTAGCGTGCTCGCTTCAAAGTCAATATGTCGAGGATTCTCACTACAGGTAAAATGAATTTCCCACTCCAGGCAGTAGGAATTTTGTTGACCATATGTACCACGAGGTATAAGGCGTTATTTAGTCGAGTCTTTAGTAATGCATAAAGTAAGTGCTTACATATGCAGACACCAGGATAGAAAAGCAATCGGTTCTGTAATACTACAACGGAAGCGACAAGAACATGAAGTTCATTAATGATGTTTTCTATTTGAGTCTTTGAAAGAATTAGATCTGATATTTGAAATATATTATTTTGATGACTAAAATAAAATTATAAAAATTTTACCAACCCTTTCTACCACCTCTCATATAAATTTCGCAATTTGACCATACACAACAATCCAATTTTCGTCGTAGATATCAAGGTTATTTTCGCCCAATTTACTACACTTTATTTTCATAGCAAGGTTGTTTATATGGCGGAAAGTTTTTGATATGCCATTATCCACTTTACCACCTCCTACACGAATTATAATGATTCGTTGTCAATAGCATGATAGGTTTTTACTTGCATTTGTAGTTCTGTTAAGTGATTTTTATAATTTGTTAGTGATCAATAAAAAATATAAAGAATATGAAAGTTTTGTATGCTACGAAAAGATGTTGCTCCGTTCTTGCTCTTTCATTTTTTTCTAACAAAGCTTATCAATTTTTATGCTCTATTTAGTAGCAATACTGCCCTCTAAGCAATGGTTGGTGCCCTCTAAGAAGTGACATTTCTTGCTCCGAATTATTCGACAGGGCTACATTATCCAATAGTTGGTCGAAAAGAGCGAAACATTGGATTAAACATAACAGGACTACGATTAGGCGTAAAGCCCAATCGTGTGATACTCTATATGAAAGAGAAATTTTTTGATTTTAAGAAATTTTGTAGGGGAAATGGTATAGAGGTTGACGACATTGAACTAATTTTTTCTCATCACGCTAAAGTTGCTTTCAAAATGTTTTACACAAAATTTAGAATCAAAAATTTCATACGTACTGAGATAATGAGTGTATTGGATTTAGCGAAATTGTGCAGTTTGTATGGGAGGTGGTAGAAGAAGGGGCAAGTTCTTAAAGACCTTTCCGGAAAAAACTATTAGCATCATAGGCTTGTTGTGATTTAAATTATAGATCCGTAGCATTTTTACTTTTCAGAAAATCCACTTTTTGTAAAGTTGTAAAATTATGCCAGATTGTATGGGAGGGGTAAAAGGAGTAAAGCTAATAGTCTAATCCTTTGTTGGCCTTTCAGCTCGATAAATTTCATATGCACTGAGTAAATTGTTTTAGAGTATTTCATGAAAAAGTGCAGTTTGTACGGGTGGTGGAAGGAAGGGAAGGACTTAAGTAATTTCTATAAGTAGATTGAAATTATAATAAAAGTAATATATTCCAAATTTTAGATGAATAGCATCTATACTTTTGGACCAAATCCTTTTATTGTCGAATTGCAAAGTTGTGTCATTTTGTATGGGAGGGGGTAGAAGGGGTAAAGTAAATCCTGTAATTTTTTTTTTTTTTTTGATCTTACTAATAATTCTAAATAAGTTATTAATGACCAATTTGAACTCGATAAAATTTATAGATACTGAGTAAATTGGTTCAGAACATTTCATGAAAAAGTGCAGTTTGTATGGGAGGGGGTGGAAGAAGAGCGATGACACAAATACTTTTGATACTGTAGAATGGAATTATTATAAAATATACTTTGCGAGGAAATCCGTTTATTGTCGAATTGCGAAATTGTGTCATTTTTGTATGGAAGGAGGAAGAAGGGGTAAAGCTAATCGTATAATTTTTTTTTGCGTTACTAATAATTTTAAATAAATATTTGGTGCACAATTTGAGCTCGCTAAATTTTATATGCACTGAGTAAATTGGCTTATAGTATTTCATGAAAAAGTACAGTTTGTATAGGAGGTGGTGGAAGGAGGGCGAGGACACGTATAATTTTTATACGGTAGATTGATATCATCATAAAAATAATATTTTCTAAGTTTGAAACCAATAGCTTTTATACTTTTCGAGCAATTCCGTTTATTGTCAAAATGCGCAATTGTGCCATTTTGTATGGGAGGGGGTAGAAGGGGTGGAGCGATTTGGCCCGTTAAGTTAAGGAAGCCTTAATGTTATAGATGTAACTCTTGTGCCAGGAGATCGTATCACGTCGCCACCTCTACATATTAAACTTGGCCTGATTAAACAATATGTTTCAAGTATATTTCAAGAAAGTTTCCGAATCTGAGTTCAGAAAAGCTCAAAGCAGGCAAATTTGACGACCCATAAATTCCCAAATTGATGAACGATCCTGGTTTCAGCAGTTAATGTTAGAAACTCGGAAGAATACATGGAATTCGTTTGTTTAGGTTATTCAAAATTTCGTAGGCAATAAAAAGTATGATGATTACGTTGAGCACGTTGAAGAGATGATGTCTTACTTCCAGCGATTTGGATGCAACATGAGCATCAAAGTACACTTCCTGCACAGCCATTTAGATCGTTTTCCTGATAATCTAGGTGAGTGAAGAACAGGGTAAACCAAGATATTCGGACTATGGAAGAGCGACTCCAGGGTCGCTGGAATGCACATATGATGGCCGATTTTTGCTGGAGTATTCAAAATAGCACTCCTCCATTCAACAGTAGAAACCCATATAAAACAAAATGCCAGTGCTTGTATTTTATTATAATTAAATATTTTTGAACAGTGAGTGCATGTTTTTCTCGCGGTCTTAAGACTACTTCTTGGTAACTTGATGCACTTAGATTAATTGCTTAATTCGAGCAAAAATATCGACGTTATCAAATGATTTTTGCGCTAAACTCGTTCACAAACTGGCGGTTATGTTCATATTTCACGCTTTTATAGAAATTTTGCAATTAGAATTGTTCGTAAAACATTTGGGAGTACCTGATCCGCAGTAGTAACGTTCCATTTTTTATCCCCCTCCCCACAAAGTTTGTAACGCCAAGAAATAAGGCTCGGAGAAAAAAATTTATGATACAGAAGATCATATAATCACTCAAAAATCTCAAAACCGGATGTCCGTCCGTCCGTCCGTCCGTCTGTCTTTCTGCCTGTCCGCCCGTGTCCTCTCTTGCTTGAGAACGCGTTGAGCTAGATAGCTCAAATTTTGTACACGTCGTTTTTGACAAAAAGTAAGGTCAAGTTCGTGAACGGACCAAATCACTCTAGCCCTTCTACCCCCTCCCATGCAAAATTACACAATTTCGTAATTTGACAATAAACGGATTTACTCGAAAAATATAAATGCTATTGATCTGAAATTTGGAATGTAATACTTTTATAATGGTTTCAATCTTCTGTATAAAAATTATTTCTGTACTCACCTTCCTTCCACCACCTCCCATACAAACTGCAGTTTTTCAGGAAATGCTCTAGACCAATTTACCCAGCGTATAAAATTTATCGAGCTGAAATTGTGCACCAAATATTTATTTAGAATTATTAGTAAAATAAAAAAAATAGATTATTAGCTTTTCCCCCTTCTACCTCTTCTCATACAAGTTAATTATTTCTAAAAAGCTATTAAGAACCCCATACAAACTGCGCAATTTCATTAAATTTCATCAGTACCTATTAAATTTCTTAATTCTAAATTTCCCATAAAACATTTTGGTGGCAACTGTAGCGTGATATGAAAAAAGTAGTTCAATGTTGTCACCACTTCCCCTACAAAATTTCTTAAAAACAAAAAATTTCTCTTTCATCTAAAGTATCGCACGATCCCAATCGTAGTCCTGCTATGCTTTTTTTTCAGACCGATCACAATACTTTATTATTAAAATAATTGATTAAAAAGATTTAGACTATTAAAACTTATTTTCATGTTAATTCTATAGTATAAAGCCGGAGTATCTAAGGTCCCACATAAAACTGCATGATTTAAGATACTATGACTGTGAACCACAGAATTAACAACATGCTGACGAATAGTTCAAAGCAAAATAAAAGGTCGAAAAAAAACTTAACTATAACCATGATACCTTCAAATGGATCGAACTAAAGTACTCCAATCACGAAAATTATTAGCCTTCGTAAACTACAACCTTCAGCAATTTATCCATATTAATATTTTGATAGGTAGAATCTAAATACTTACATGTTATAATTCATACACAATCGTATAAAAAACTTCTAAATTTTATAAACACTCAATCACAAAGTACACCTCATTAATTAAATGCTTTTATACTGGTTGACCTCGATGCCATTAAAATTTGATGCATTACTAAATTAACAAAAAAAAAATTTTTTTTAACATAAACATTTAATAAATTAATTAATTAACCTATGTCTTGGTAAATGATCGTGCATAAAATTGAAAAGTTTCATATATCTAGATTTTCATTTCCTTACAACTATTTCTACCTCTTGTTCAACATGTAAGTTTTACATGAACACACATCCATTACATAAAATTAAATTATGATATGAATATCTTACCTCAGTAGAAGTAATAATTGTTTAACTAAGATCCGTCATAGTAAAGACCACCTTACATTTAATTTAATTATAGGTACCTATCATTTAAGAACATGGCCAAGAAACAGGTTTTCATTAAATGCCGATATTTTGTAATATTTCGGTTAAATTGACCTCGTGTAACTTTCACTGGAAAATAGTTTCTTACAGCACCCAAACTGGAGCAATTTTTGATTGTTCTACAATTAACTATCATCATTCCGTCAACCAACGAATAATCGGATAATTTATTTCATCGACAAGCCTATCTGATCGAAAAATTCTAATGCCCACTAAATTAATTGCAAAAAAAAAATTAAAAAAAAGCAAGGTGTAACTATAGGTGGTATCATGCGGTACACCTTAAAGTTTTCCGCCAAACATTCAACCGTAAATGTACCACCCAATCATCATACAAAGCCAAACTGAAAGATACAAGATATAATATAATATATCTTGTGCCTAGACTGGCGTTGTTGTCGAATTGAGGTAAAAAAAGGAACTTTGCTACTCCGGATCAAGTGCTCCCAAACGTTTTAACGAACAATTCCAATTGCAAAATTTCTATAAAAGCGCAAAATATGAACATAAGCGGCAGTTTGTGATCGAGTTTAGCGCAAAAATCATTCGATTCCGTCGATATTTTTGCTCGAATTAAACATTTACAATCCAAGTGCATCAAGTTACCAAGAAGTTGTCTTAAGACCGCGAACTATCTATATAGCAAATATGGCATTCAAGGTACATATCTAGTATTTATTTAGTCTTGGAATTGAATTTTCTTGTTAATCCGGATCAAATCGAGTCGTGATAGTGTTATTATTTTTATAACGTGCATTTATCTTTCTAATTGTCCTTGTTATTGTTTTTAAATGCTAGTGCGGTCACGATATATTATTTCGATTTTATTGGGTTCATGTGTTGTTTTTTGTGGAAAATAAAATGTCAGAGGAAAATGATTCTCCGATAAGAAATTGTGAAAAATTTACTGAAATTGCATAATGTTAAGAATGATTTGAAAAACATCTTCAAAACACTTTATCATTCTTATGATATTATTTCGGAAATATGGAAAAAGGAAATTGTTGTTGCCTAGTTGGACTTACGATGTATTTACGTATCGATCTTAATAATTGAAGATGTAGACTAATTCTTGAATTTCAACAAAACGAAAATTTTCCGAATTTTTTGTTGCTCTTTAATTATTAAATAAAAATCAATAACTGCGCTAACTACATCTGAAGAACCGCGAATATTTCGAAAATCAATGACATGAAATAATTATTCCGACTGTGTATGTGGGCATTAAGTCTTCAGCTAAGCTTTGTTATGAAAAAATAATTTAAAAAATATATTGTCAGAGATTTATCCCTAAAATTTTTTTCGGCATTGTTATAAGATTATATAGAAATTTATATATTTGTTGCAGTTTTAGGTGTTTTAAATTTTCCTGTTCAACAAAATAAAATGCACAAACAAAATTGTGGACTTCTATTTCATTTTGATTTATCAATTTTTGTTCAAGAATTTTTGAGTCTAATGTCGCAGATTTAACTATTCACTATTATTTGTCTAATAGAGTAGAAACCTTTCTCAGCATTTTATTATAATTCTACCATGATTTTTGTCGACAGAAGATTTTTTTGCTTGATGGCATATCCACTTTCTAAAAATATGCCTTAGCTTTGAAAATGTTCATCAATCCAATCAGGGGAGCACTCCAAATTTTTTAATTTTTAAAATTGACACCTTGAAGCAATGAGCTTGTAATAAAAGTTTGCTCTAAAGTTTGTAACGCCTAGAAATAATGCACGCACAGAGGCGCCAAGGGTATTGTCACTCAAAAATCTCAAAACCGGATATTCGTCCGTCTGTCCGTCTGTGCGCTCTTTAGCTTGAAAACCCGTCGAGATAGAAAACTCAAATTTCGTACACATTATTTTTAACGAAAAAAAAGGTTTAGTTCGTGAACAGGCCAAATCGCGCTACCCCTTTTACCAAATCCCACACAAAATGACACAATTTCGCAATTTGGCAATAAACGGACTTGCTCATAAAGTATAAGATCTATTGATCTGAAATTTAGAGTATATTACTTTTAGGATGACTTCAATCTACTGTATATAAATTATTTGAGTCCTCCCCTCCTTTCACCACCTCCCATATAAACTGTACTTTTTCAATAAATGCTCTAAACCAATTTACTCACTGCGAATAAAATTTATCGAGCTGAAATTGTGCAGTAAATATTTATTTAGAATTATTAGCAATACCAAAAAAATTAGACGATTAGCTTCAGTCCTTCTACCTCCCCCCCTCGCCCCTCCCCAATACAATCTAATATAATTTCAGAACTTTACAAAAAGTCGATTTTCCTGAAAAGTATGTATCACGCCACTGATCTGCAATTTTAAACATATAGAAAGCATGATGCTTAAAGCTATTTCTGAAAAAGTCATTAAAAACTCGCCCTTCCTTCTACCACCTCCCATACAAACTGCAAAATTTTACACCAATACACTAATTTTCTCAGTACCTATTAAATTTTTGAATTCTAAATTTTGTATAAGACATTTGAATAGCAACTCTAGCGTAATGTGAAAAAAATTACTTCAATTACCCCTTCTACCACTTCCCCTACAAGATTTCTTAAAATCGAAAAATTTCTCTTTTATCTAAAGTATCGTAGTCCAGTTATGTTTTTTATTGTATTTAAAAGTTCAATAGAGAAAATTTCCAGCGTTCCCATAGCAAGCAAACTCTTTAGTATTTAAATTGTAAATCAAGAAAACTTGAAAATGCACATATGCTAGAAAAAATGAAAAGAAATTTGGTATTTTATAGTTTTGTACAAGACATACCAAACTGCATGAATTAATAAAATAGTAAACTAGTTTAAAAAACAAAAAGTTTTAAAAGGAAAGATTTCCGGGTTTCACACTGTTATACTTTATTAAATGAGACCTTTATGAAACTGCTCAGTTTAAGAAACGTCTCTGTGATTGGAACATCACATTTAATAAAGGATAACAGTGTGAAATCCGGAAATCTTTCCTTTAAATTCGAAATGATTTGTGAAAACATTCACCGAACCAAAAAAAATTGTTGTTAACAGTTGTTTATGATCAAGAAAAAACGTTTATCATAAATGCACCTACAGAAACTGAATCTGAATTGTAACCATAGTTTGTTAAGTGTGATCCTTGTTAATATTTTCAAACTTAAAAGTTATTGACCAATTCTTAATACGAACATAGATAATTCATGTTAGTAGTCCAAAATGGCCAAAAGCAATGAATCATTGATTTGTAACTACCTATCAATTATTTGAAAGAACATCCTCCTTACTCCCAACCCCACTCTTCAATAATAAAAAAAAACATAGCACAATTATGATTTGGCGCGAAGCCCAATCATATGATACTCTAGATGAAATAAGAAAGAGTTTTTTGCTCCGAAAAATATGTCATCTCAAATTCTTTCGAATAGTGAATAGTGACTTTTGTACATATAAGAGGTGGTAGAATCAGAGGGGGAGGTTTGTAATTTTTGTATATAGCACTGAACGTAGTATACAAAATGTTTCATACTGAATTTAGTAGCTTTCATAATTTACGAGGAAATTGAACAATTTTTGTCTGTGGCATTTGTATGGGAGGTGGCAGAGAAAGTGGGAGGTCTTGGATGATTTTGAATCATTGCTTTTTTACTCATATATTCGAAGGAGAAATACTTTTCTTGAATTTGCAAGATAAAAATTTGTATGGGAGGTGGTAGAGTGAAGCGAAGTTCATACTTTTTTTTATCATTTATTGCAATTATTAAGAGATAAACTGTGGTTACATTTTAAGATTGTATCTTTTCTAGTTTTAAAGAAAATCAATTAAATGCGTTTACCAAAATTGTACTTTTGTATGGGAGAGGGTAGAAGGAGTATTCGAATCAAAACCAAGTTTTTCGACATCAATGATATTTCTAATAGTATATTTATTTCTCAAAATTTAAAGTTGATAGCTTCGACTGTTTTGGGGAAAAATAATTTAGTTAAAATTCCGAAATTTCGTGAAATTTGTATGAGAGGTTCACGAACTAAAAGTTGCTTTTTTGCAAGAAATGATATATGAAAAATTTTAGCACGAAAGATCAAAGCTTTCAAGAGTTATGTTGTAGACAGACGGACAGCCAGTCACTCTGAGTCGAGATTTTTGAGCGACAACAAATATTTCTGTACCCTTGGCAACTCTGTGCAAGCATTATTTCTTAGCGCTACAAACGGTAAGGCAATATATTCACAGATTTCATCTAGAGTATAAATATATTTCTCGATCAAAAACAATGAAAAATTAGAAAAATCGAAATCGATTGCTTCCCCTTTTCAAGTAAAATTATATACTTTATATGATTATAAATTCCACGCTCATTCTGTAATAAAAAACCTATACATCTGTTTGCGTAATACTTCAATAGTATGAAGAAAATTTTATCATTGCTTAGCTGATGGGTACCTAACACTTTAAGAAATATTTTCACGGGAACCAGTTCACCTGTTTTAAATCAACAGAAAAAAAACAACTCCGAATCATGGATCATAAAATAAATCCTACAGCGATTTAACCCTCTGCATGCCATAAATTTTTATAGGATTATTCATCCTAAATAGCAATTTCCCTAACATTCTTAGCATACATGTATAGGATAATATAAGCAAGCCTTCTTTATTGTTTTTTTTTCTCTCTTTGTTTTATCTGCTTTTTTTTAAATAAAAAGGAAATAGCGGAGAAAAGAGAACAAGGATGGCGTTGTCAGTAAAGCAGAATTCAAACAGGCTACATCAAACTCAAACCCATTACCTTATGATATAATCTTTATTTGAAAAAGAAATATTACATCATATTCGACGAAACATTAAGTTTGAGAAAAAAGAAATCCTTATACCGCGATTATAGTACAGTCGCAAATCCTTCGAGTATATCGCTCTAATTTGGGATAACGCTAGTCTTAATCCGTATCAAAAATTTTCGTAATCCAGAGGGTTTATGTCCATCACCGAAACCATACCAATACTCTATAGATATTACGCCCGCATGGCGCATAACGCACTATAGAAAAACCAATGAAGAAGTAGGAATATCCAATTCGACTCTTATTCCGAGTGTGCCTGCTGGGCCTCTTTAGAGATTACGCAACGTGTCATTGAGAAATCCCTATCAAAAAGACACCCATTAAACCCCAGGATCGAGTGTGCCTTTTTGGCTTTGTGGTCCAAATCCATAGAACGTCTCAATTCTCAAAAGAAGATTGAATCGCATTATGCCGTCTAAGTAATACACGTGGAAAATCTAATAAGGAATTCTCTTGCGTCTGGATTGAAAATCGTGGAAACACGTCGCTTTATTTTGATACAACATATGAAATTAATTCACTCGAAATTCTCATATGGAGAAAATTTTCGAGCGGTAATTCGACTGTGTTATGCTCGAAAAGGACTAATTATGAAGATTGTTCGTTTATTTCACTAAGACGTCTTGAAATTTCTTGAATTAAGCTTTTAAGTATTTAATTGGAGAGTGATATAGTTTTCAGAAGTTCTATTATCAACAGATTATTATTATTCGAGTTTCGACGACGAACTTGCGCTCCTTTGAAAGACTGTTCAACCAATTATTTTGACAAAATTTTGTGGTAACGACGTGGATAATTAATATGTTTGATAATTGCTTGAATTTGCAAAGACTCTAATCAATATTTCCATTTCTAAGGAGACTTTGAGGTTTAGGTTTTAAGAAAATTTGTGTGCTTGGATGTCTTTTAGTTTTTCTAGTTCAATAAATTTTTAAAAAAAATTTTAGCCACATGGGTAATACTTGGGAAATCTTGTAGACGTCCAAAAATTTACGAATTAACGATTTGTCCACTGTTAAAAAGAAAATACAGGACAAAATTTAAGGTTTAAAATGCATGTTTAAGGTCTTTAAGTAACTTAGATTAATGTTGTGTAGTCATCACCAATGATACAACATCTCTTGGCCTTCTGACATAGAAACCTGAAAAGGCAAAATACCAAATCGCGCTGTAGACTAATATTCCAATGCTTTCAAATTCGCTCCAGGATGTTACAAATTCAATTCATAATCGAGATGTATTATAATATCATCGAAAATCATAAATTGCATAAAAAATCAAATTTATTTATTTCCTTCTTCAATTTCAGATATTTTTCTTAGCAGCTCTCGTAGCCTTAGCTCAAGCCGGTCATCCTGCTGAATATGTTATTTCTGCTCCCAGTGTTGATCATGCATCGGTCGGAAGTTCAAATGAACACACAGTAAAGGTAAGTTATATGTTCCTGTGATATTACAATCTTACTTGCATCAATTTGATTTTACACTTCCTGCATCAGGGACATTACGGACAAAATTCTCACTCACAATATTCCAGTTCAGCACAGACAGCGCATTCTTCTGCTCATGTTTCCAGATCAAGTATTAGCAATGATGTCGTCGGTTATGCTGGTAAGTAGAGAGTTCTGTTAATATAGTACTGTGCTGTGATTATAAAATATCAGAGATGTAGTTTAAATGAAATTGAAAATCATACTTTTACGAGAATTATTTAAGGAAATCTTTCAAGAATGTATGTAGGTAGTTAGAAAGAAATATCGACTTAAAACCCAGCAAAAATATTTTTCATCTTCGATTCGATAGAAATTTTGTGAATTAATCTTGCATTCGAAATAGACTAAAACAAAATTGAATATACATACCGAAAATATTTTTTGTTTCGTTTTAAATTTAGTGGACAATGCAATTTCAAAAGTATCAAATCCATTTTAAATTGTAATTCTCAAAATTTTAATTTGAACTATCTACATATATAACAAATTTAAGTTTTATATGATATTATGTTTATAGGACTTGACACAAATATCTTTAAAATTCGACAATATGCTCCAATATTGCTTCTACTTCTACAATAGCTCTACACCACAAATCGGCTCCTTAAAATGTTCATTACTTTTTGTGGAAGCATTGTTAGCCCTTCGCACAGTCCTCTATCTACGAATTTTTCATTTTCGTGATTGAAGTGACCAAGGTATGTATACCTAAGCAGGCGGTGTGCTAAAATTATACGTCGATCTGGATTTGAACTAACGACCGTCGCATTGTAGGCAATACCCTAGCTTATGTTCATATTACTGGTACGAAGATAATGTTTCAATACAATTTTCTTGAAGCTTAATAATTAAAAGTTGTTTAACAGGCAAAGCATGTTTGTATTTTAGATGAGATCTGATGTTTTATTGTGCTCTTTAACATATGTGATGCTAAGAATTAAGGCTCGCTCAGAGTCTCCGAATTTTACGATATTTCGAAAATAAGGAAAAATATTTATTTCCCGTAATTATCAAATGTATAACTCTAAAATCTGTAATGTAAACACAATTAACGTAGAAAAATAATGTTTCGATCCGCTGGATAATAACGCATTATCGCTTTCCATAAAGATAGAAACATAATAGCTCATTAATCAACTTCACCACATTCCTACTACACTTTCACACACAAATTTTTCATATTTTTCAAATTAAAATAAACATTTTTTCCTTCAAACAATCAAGAGCTATCGACTTGAAAATTGGTACAGATCATGATAATTGGAATATTGATTTGTGTTTTCAAAATCAGCGATATATTCCTTATCTCCTCGACTAACTCCCATACAAATGTCACTATTCAGCATTCTAATAAATAAATAAAGCTCACAAAAATCTCCAATTAGAGTAATCGTCTGTCTATCTGTCTACTAAATAACTCTCGATCGCTATGATCTATCGAGATGAAATTTTTTTCATGTGATTTCTAGTAGTTCCTAAGTCGCCAAAATCGTTTTACTTCATCTACCCACATTCATATAAATCAGAGAAGATTCAGAAATTTTACAAAAAATAGGCATACACTTTTTTTTAATCTATTAAAGCTTCGAAAAAATTTATGTTTTACAAATGAACATTTTTGGAAAATACATATTATCTATCACTTTTGTCAAAAACCGTACAAATATACCAGAACTTGATTTGTGATAATTGTAATATGCGTTCAAAATATTCTAAATTTCTCATATTTGAGAAATTTAAACGAAGTCGTTTCCTTTCAAAAATATTAGAGCTATCGAATTGAAAACTGGCGCAGACTATGTTGATAAGAACACTAATCAATAGTTTCAAAATTATCGAGATAATCTCTCTCTTTCGAGCACCTCTCATACAAATATTACTATTCAGTATTCTAAAAACTAAAAATCATAACTCTGGTATGTTTATACTCTAGATGAAATCTGAGAGTATTATAAGTTTGCTCTAAAGTTTGTAACGCGAAGAAATAATGCTCGCACAGACGCGCCAAGGGTACAGAAATATTTGTTGTCGCTCAAAAATCTCAAAACCGGATGTCCGTCTGTGCGCTCTCTAGCTTGAGAACGTGTTCAGCTAGAAAGTTCAAATTTCGTGCACGTCGTTTTTGTCGAAAAGTAAAGTCAAGTTCTTGAACGAGTGAAATCTCTCCACTCTTCTACCCCCTCCCAAACATGACAAATGACATAATTTCGCAATTTAGTATAAAATCGATTGATCTGAAATTTGGGATATATTACTTTTATGATGATTTCATTCTACCGTATACAAATTATTCGTCTCCGCTACTCCTTCTACCACCTCCCATACAAACTGCACTTTTTCATGAAATGCTCTAAGCCAATTTACTCAATCGAACTGAAATTGTGCACGAAATATTTATTTAAAATTATTAGTAAGACCAAATACAATTAGACGACTAGCCTTACCCCTTCTACCCCCTCCCATACAATCTATCACAACTTCACAACTATAGAAAAAGTCAATTTTCCTAAAAAGTATGTATGCTACTGATCTGCAATTTAAAACATGACAAAAGCATGATGTTTATAGTTATTTCTGAAAAGTCATTGTGAACTCGCCCCTCCTTCTATCACCTCAGATACAGAGGTTTATATAATCAATCAAAAATCTCAAAACCGGATGTCCGTCCGTCCGTGCGCTCTCTAGCTTCAAAACGCGTTGAGCTAGATAGTTCAAATTTTGTACACGTCATTTTTAACAAAAAAGTAAGGTCAAGTTTGTGAACGGGTCAATTCGCTCCACTCCTTCTACCCCCTCTCATACAAAATGACACAATCGCGCAATTTGACAATAAATAATAAAAGTATAAAAGCTATTAGTACCAAATTTGGAACATATTACTTTTACAATGATATCAATCTATCGTATAAAAATTATGTGTGTCCTCTCCCTCCTTCCACCACCTCCCATACAAACTAAAGTTTTTTATAAAATACTATAAGCCAATTTACTCAGTGCGTATAAAATTTAGCGAGCTCAAATTGTGCAACGAATATTTAATTAAAATTATTAGTAAGATAAAAAAAAACTTAGACGATTAGTTTTACCCCTTCTACCCCCTCCCATACAAAGTGACACAATTTCGCAATTCGATAATAAATGGATTTTCTCACAAAGTATAATAGTTACTAGTCTGAAATTTAGAATATATTATTTTAATATTAATTTCAATATACCGTATAGAAAGTATTTGTGTCTTCCCTCTCCTTCCACCCCCTCTTACACAAACTGCACTTTTTTCATGAAATGCTCTTAGCCAATTTACTCAGAACGTATAAAATTTATCGAGCTCTAATTGTGCGTTTATCACTTATTTCGAGTCATTAGTAAGATCAAAAAAAATTAGACGATTAGCTTTACCCCTTCTACCCCCTCCCATACAAAATGACTCAATTTTGCAATTCGACAATAAAAGGATTTGCTTCAAAAGTATGGATGCTATTGATTTGAAATTTGGAATATATTACTTTTATTATCATTTCAATTTAATATATAAAAACTATTTAAGTCCTTCCCTTCCTTCCACCACCACCCATACAAACTGTACATTTTCATGAAATACTCCTAACCAATTTACTAGTGCATATACAATTTATCGATCTGAAATTCTGCACTTAATACTAATCTAGAATTACTAGTAAAGCCGAAAAAGATTAGACTATTAGCCTTACTCCTTCTACCCCTCCCATATAATCTGACACAATTTTACAACTTTACAAAAAGTGGATTTTTCTGAAAAGTGTGAATGCTACGGATCTACAATTTAAATCATAACATGCGTATGATGCTTATAGTTATTTCCAGAAAACTATTTAAAAATTCGCCCTTTCTTCTACCACTTCCCATACAAACTACACAATTTCACTAAATCCAATACACTAAATTTCTCAGTACCTATGAAATTTGTGAATCTAAATTTTGTGTAAAACATTTTGATAGCAACTTTAGCATGATGAGAAAAAATTAGTTCAATATCGTTAACCCCTATTCCATTTCCCATACAAAATTTCTTGAAATCAAAAAATTTCTCTTTCATCTAGAATATCACACGATTGGACTTTACGCCCAATCGTACTCCTGTTATGTTTTTAATATATATTTAAAATAATGTGTCTCCGAGATATAGCGTAGTGTACGCATAATTTCAAGACATAGCCTGTGCGGTCTCAATACTCTCCAAATAGACTCGTGAATGTGGACTGAGAGTGAACCCACTAAAAACCGACCTTTTCACAAGGAAACACAAAATTCTTCATGGTGACCCTACTACACTGGATAGTACCAGTTTTGTTTTCGCAGATTGAGCAAAATATCTGAGTCTTATTTTTGACTGAGCTAGAAACCCAATATTCAGGAACGTGGAAACAAAGCTTCAGTTGCGCTTTACTTCTGGAAGATAGTCACAGGTAAGAAATTTGGAACGAAGCCCCTTTGGCGTTGCCATCATTAAACTCATTTTGCTATATGATGTGATTGTGTGGTTGAGTGCCCTAAGTACAGAGACAATCCGCACTCTTCTCGGCAAGAAGCAAAAAACTGCATATTTATGCATAAGTGAGGCTCTAAGAGCAACAAACGCAGCAACATTAGAAGTATTGCTTCATCTGCCATCTCTCGAAATTATTGGTAAGTAAGCAAAGAAACTCGTGGAACTGCATTGAAACTGGCCACTCCTTAATTCTGGAAGATTTCGAAAATTTAACCGAAACCACAGACTACTCTCTTCCAAGTTTTGATTTTGATAAAAATTACCTCACCGTCAACCATTAGAGTAGGAAGCAAATGAAATACGAGAGGATGGGTCCATTTCCTCTTATACTGATGGTTCGAAAATTAGAATTGAAGTGGGAGGCGGTGTTTTTCTGCAACGCTTAATTTAAGCATATCTATCCATCTCCTGGATCATTGAAGTGTATTTCAAAACAAGTGATGGCGATAAAAGAAGCCTTGGCCTGGCCTGGATAAAGCGTAATGAAGTATCTACTAAGAATATTAGCATCTTCACTGATAGCCACACCACTATTATATCCCTGGAATCAGTCATGTCTCCATCCAATACTGTTATTGATTATCGTGCGTCTCTAAGGGAGATGGCTAAACTACAGCATTCGCCTGTGCTGAGTGTCAGGGCATAGAGCCATTACGGGGAACTGCATGGCCGATGGATTAACTCGGCCGACACGGAACCACCTTGCAGATTCAATCTGAGAAAAATAAGCAGAGTGTGCGTCGTGCAACTTATAAGCTTCAAATTAAGTAGGATGCAATTAATAAAGACAATAGGGCGAATAGTGTTAAATGTAATACTCACAGCCAGGTTTGGCCTGTGCTGGATCTTAAATGCTCTGGTAAACTGATATCACTAAGCATGCAGATGATCAGCTCTTTCCCTTTAATGATTTCCTTCCTTTTAATGATTTTCGGCAGGAGCTACAAAGATGAGGTGAGGATCAAACGATTCTTCATCTATTATGAACTTGCCCTGGTTTTTCTAGGAAAGGGAGACGCCACTTAGGCGCAAACTTCTTCGATAGCCTCTGTTATCTGGAAAATGTGAAAGTCAGGTGCCTTCAACGCTTCATGTGGAGCTCCGGTTGGTTCACCAAGAAGAAATGTTTTCTGAGATTCTATGGCATCACAACGGATCAGCTTGTGGTCTATGTGCCCCTGACTTGTGTCTGGGCAGCCACCTCTACCTGACTTAGGGCCATGTGCGGCTAGCAATTTTTCCACAAAAACAAATAAATATTAAGTAACCTGAATTTAATAACCCCAAGTCCTGATTTGAGCTGTGGTGCCATTGAAAAAGAACAAAAGACAATGGTATCAGCCTCAATGGATATATTACTGAAACCAAATCGCTATCAATTATGGAGCTTATTTGTGAGCCTACGCCAAAGCCAACTATAGTACGTATTTCAAAAAATATGTTTCACTCTACATTTTTTCGAATTTTCTCTGCATTTCCTAAAAAGATGCAACGAAGGTAACATAAACAATTCAGCGCTCTCAAACAGCTCATATTTAGGAATATCAAATATGCATCAATGTCATTCCTTTCCATAATTCAGTTTTGTTTGATCTCGGCTTTTTCCTTAGCTTTCCAGTATTTTATGTATCCTAAAACCAGGGACAGTGCTAGGTGCAAATGAAGCAGTTGCGCCGGGCGGCATCATCAAAAACCTGAAATTTTGAAATCCAATGATGAAATCTAATACAATTCCAATACCGAAAATTCATTAGTTCATAAAAAATATGACATTTTAAAACCAAAGTTTCGCCAAATTTGTTTTCGGAGATTTTTCATGATTTTTTGGACAAAACCATGTTAAAAGAAATCAAATTTCTTGCTGCTAGCATGTTTTTAAAAAACATGTTTGCAAACACTCAATCTATCAAAGGCTTATTAACATTGTTGTGGTAATTTGTCATGGTTTTTGCGTACATGTTTTTTGATCCCGCCCGATTTTTCTCGTAAGCTAGGGTGTAGCCTAGTGAGTAGCGCGTTGTCTTACAATGCGAAGGTCGGACGTTCAAATTCCAGTCGACTTAAAATTTCAGTTCATTACTTGTGTGGGTATATCTTGGCTACCTCAGCAGTAACATTGAAGAAGAAGATACCTCTCGTAAGCAATAAGTGCTCCCCAGTTGATCTTTCTTTGTAATAAAATTTAATTTCAAAGAAAATAGATTCGAATCAATTATTATCTTTTGATCTACAATAATTGAAAAAATAAAATTATCGTATAATTTATAATAAAGTTTTCATTTAAACTGATTATTCCAACCATTCCAACCAATCCACTAATTTGGTTAAATGTGTAGAAAAATTTAGACTTAAGAGTCACTTATTTAACGTCTACAATGTCATGCCAGATACTACAAATAGTGACGGCTCTGCCTAATATTGTAAAAAAAAAACTTCAATAAGAAATTGTATAATTCTGTCGAAATTTTCGCTACAAGCCAGGCTTTTGTACTTCCATTAAAAGTACCGGTCTCGATTGAAAAATGCAATATTTTCGCCAAAATAATATTGACAAATTTATTGATACAAATTGATAAAATTTCGGCTTCGTACTCACAAAAACTTATTGTAAAAAAATTTCATTTCACTGTAAATTAGCTTTGTCAAATTTTTAGGTAAGAAATGTTTGGCAGAAAAATAAAATATAACAAATTTTGTCGACAATCAACGTTTATCTCTAACAGTCGAAATTTATTGATATTTTCTGGACGTCCAATACAACACCAAATCAATACAACACTACGCCAACTAGCACGGAATAGAAATATACCAATTACCTTGTAGCAATATATATGCTAGCTAGGGTGTAGCCTACTGGGTAGCGTGTTGGTCTTATAATGCGAAGGTCGTGAGTTCAAATCCCGGTCTCCAGCACATTGCCTGCTTTGATATACCTTGGTCACCTCAATCTACGAAAACGAAAAATTCGTAGAAAGAGGGTAGTGCGAAGGGCTAACAACCCTTCCACAATAAGTAATAAAAAATTGCTAATGAACCTGAATGTAAGGAGGCCAAGATCCAATTTGGGCTGTAGCGACATTGTAGAAGAAGAATGTATATGCAAGAGACTTGTTGTTTTGGTTCAAATCAATAAAGCACGTCAAGTCTTCTATATTCTTCTCCTTTCAGTGGAATAAAAGAAACCTCTTTGTACAAAGCAAGCGCCCATTACTGTCTTGCTGTGCAGTTGTATCGCATGAATTTGAAATGAATCAGTGGCGGCTCGTCAAATGCGGCGGATGAAGCACTGTATCATCGAAATAAATCTATTTATAAATAACGAACCTATAATCTTTAATAAATTACAAACTTTCTCTCCTTCTCTTTATCTCTCACGACACAACAAAAAACCTAAGGAGTGGAGGCTCAATCAAACTTGTCACAAAACTACATACAAGATCAAAGCTGTTATCGTTTTATTGTTCCATGCCTAGTATGAGAGAAAGAGAGAGCACTCCCCATATTTTAACGGTGCTAAGGTTGCTCTCAAAGTGCCTCAAGCAAGAGAATAAGGTTTTAAGTTTAAGTTGCAGAGCTTCTATGACTATAAGAATGATCTTCCAATTTCAGAGACTTATCCGTCAAAAAACTCCCATTTTGCCATTCCAGGGAAAAGAATTATTTGCCATATTTGATTTAATGGATTTGTGAAGCATTAAGTTCAACTCGATATTGGAAATGATACATTTTAAATGCTGAAATTCAATCATAAAGCTCGCATTCAAAAAAGTGATAGAACTTAAAATAATGAAATTTCAGGCTTCGGGACGATGATACCAAGTACTGTAAAACTTATAACGCATCTCGTAGAGAGTGAATGAAACGAAAATTACTCGAAAGAAAATAGAATTGTGGATCCTAATTCCACATGTAATATACAACCCCTTTTAGTATGAGCACTGAAAGTTTTCCAACAAATTATAAATAGTGCATGTCGGATTTTCCCCTTACCACCTCCCATACATATGCATAATTACGCATTACATTGATTTCCATTGAAACTATCAAAAAAAACTGAAAATTTTGCCAGAATTCGTCCTTTAAAAATTGCAACAAATGCTAAAAAAATAGCAGCATGGCTTTACTCTGTCTACCCCCTCCCAAACAAATATCTATCTTATGAATTCATGAAAGGCATTTCTCCTTCGAACATATGAGAGCCATCGACTTTGAAATTGCAACGAAGCTAAAGATGTTGTTTAGCAGTTTTAAAATCTTCTAAAACCCTGCATTTCCTTTGCAACCTCCCAAACAAATACCCCAATTTCAGGAAAACTATATCCAATTTCTTTGGAAATGATGAAAACTACAACGTTTAAATTTAGCGCGAAAATTTTTGTATTCCACGTTCGGTGTCATATACGAAAATTACAAACATTCCCCATCTACTAATACCACTTCCTATACAAAAGTCACTATTAGTTGTTAGAAAAAATTTTAGATAACATATTTTCCGGAATGATGTTGATTAGCATCTAAAACCCTGCATTTCCTCTGCCATCTCACATACAAATACCCCAATTTCATGAAAACTATGTCCAATTTCTTTGAAAATATTGAAAACTTCAACATTTAAATTCAACGCGAAACATTTTGCATGCTACGTTCACATACAACAATTACGAACCTCCCCCCTCTGGTTCTACCACCTCCCATACAAAAGTAACAGTAGAATTTAAGATGAAATATTTTCCGGAACATTAAACTCTGTCTCATTTCATACATATAAATATAATTGTAATGTCTGTCTGATATTTGTTAATAAATCATTATCAGTTAGTTTTTCACTTTATTTTAGCAATAAATAAGTAGAAACACACGTTTTTAAAATTCTTCTCTGTCTGTCTGTATGTCCGGCTTTCACGCAAAAACGGCTGAACCGATTGTAATGAAACTTTCATTGTTTATTAGGTATGAGCCGAGATGTAATCTGCGTTTGGTCTTATTGCCCCCACTCCCCCGCCTTCTACTCCCTCCCATCAAAAGCTCATTTTCAAAAATATATATTAATCAAATTTTCTTGAAAACCATTGAAGGGATTCATTTGAAATTTATAACATATAATTTTTATCGTAAATGTGATCTGTGGTATACAAATTATTTGAATCCCCCTACTCCTTCCACCACCTCCCATACAAACTACACTTTTTCATGAAATACTATACACCAGCTAGGGTATAGCCTACTAGGTAGTGTGTTGGTCTTGTAATGCAAAGGTCGTGAGTTCAAATCGCGGTCGGCGCAATATATAATTCCGGCACATTGCCTGCTTGGATATACCTTGGTCACCCCAATCTAAGAAAATGAAAAATTCGTAGGAAGAGGGTTGTGCGAAGGGCTAACAACCCTTCCATAATAAGTAATAAAAAATGTTAAGGAACCTGAATATCAGGAGCGCCATTGTACAAGTAGAAGAAGAATTTTCTCAGTACGTGTAACTTTCGTCGAGCTGCAATGTTGCATTAAATCCTTAATTAGCATTGTTATTAATATCGGGAAAAAATTAACCGGTTACCTTCACTCCTTCTACCCTTTCCCATACAATGTGGCACAATTCTACGACTTTACAAAAATTCGGTTTTCTTGAAAAGTGTGAATGTTACTGATCTGAAATTTAAAATGTATCAATTGCATGATGATTTTAGTTTTTTCTCAAAAAATCACTAAAAACCCCCACTCCTTCCACCACCGCCCATACAAACTTCACTCTTTCATGGAATGCTATAAACCAATTTTCTCAGTTCGTATGACTATCATCGAGCTAAAATTTTGTACAAAATCCTTAATTATTATTATTAATATCGAGAAAAAATTAACTAATTAGCTTCACTCCTTCTACCCCTCCCGTACAATGTCACACAATTCTACGGCTTTTCAAAAATTCGATTCTCTTGAAAAGTGTGAATGTTACTGATCTAAAATTTAATACATATCAATTGCATGGTGATTATAGATTTGTCTCGAAAAATCACCAAAAACCCCCACTCTTTCTACCACCTCCCATACGAAATGCACAATTTCATTAAATCTAATGCACTAAATTTCTCAGTACCTATTCAATTTTTGAAGCTTAAATTTGGTACAAAGCATTTTTATAGCTACTCTATGATGTAAGACAAATTAGTTCAGTGCTGTCACCCCTTCTACCACTCCCCATACAAAATTTCTTAACATCACAACAATTTCGATTTCATCGATAGGATCGTACGATTGGGCTTTACGCACAATCGTAGTCCTGTAATGTTTTCAGCCTAATGTTATTTTATTTCTGCTTCTTTTTTAATCACACAAGCTACAACTATTCGCATGTCCTTAATACTCTTCAATACGTATATGAACTCAGATCACGGGATTGATTTGATCACGAGCCTGTCCCATACAAGTGCGAGTATCGCGGTTTCATTCTTAATAATTTCTGGTTCTGATTCCAACAAAATACAAAGCATTGTTTCAAAGGGCCATCAAACTAATCATATTATATGTCCCGCATAATGTATTACTAACTTCATTCTCAAAAATTACTCATTTTGCGATTCTTACGTGGACAAAGTCGCGGGCGATCGCTAGTCTAGAGTATAATATGATTGATCTTTACGCCCAATTATAGTTCTGTTATGTTTTTAAATTTCGAAAATATTTTGGCTGATTCTACCTTAAATTCAGATATATCCTAAAATATGGGGGCTACATAAGAATCAACCCTTTCTCAAAGCCCATGGTATTCTGACAAAGTTCTAAAATTTTATGTGAGCTGCTTCACTTGCACAACAAATAACGAGTTGTCACAATTCAGCTTAAGTTATTTGAAAGGGCACAGTATCAATGAAATGACTGATAAAGGAAACATGCAACCAAATTAATGCAAACAAAACACACAATACATCATACACGGAAAAATGTGTTATAACCACCTGAGACAATTGTGACAATTTTCTTGCTAGAGAAAAAAGTAAAATGTTTAAATTTCGCTTTTCATTTAGAGTAAAAAAAAAAACAATTAAAACAATTAATTCATTTAATTAGCGCCATTTCAAAAATGGATCATCAAACTTATTTTCAAAAATACATTGAAAACATGAAAAAGGGTTCAGTTCTGCAATATTGAAAATTTGCATGTAATGAAGCCTTGGATAAAATTAACACATAGAAAATGGAGCAGCTATTTTTTCAATATTTGAAAAGCCGGTTAAAATAGAAAACCAAGTGGTGCCAAACTATCTCTGCAAGAAATTAATTCAAATTTAATTCATACTATAAACGTGAACCTCATCAAACCTTACCTGTTTTTATCCTCACTTTTAATAACAATTTCCACTTTTATCGACTTACATAAAAGTCAACAGGATGTGCTAAGTGGTTAATCTTTCTGTCAATGCCAAGCGTATAGCGACACAATCTTCATTTCGTGCATATAGACAAACACAACGATATTTTTCACTTTATAAGAAATTCTATATCGACAGATTAAAGTTTTGCTTTCAGGGAACATTTTAACTACTCCCGACACGATTTTAGATTGGATTTTCCACTCAACGCCATCGTGCGAAACGGAGATTCAATTTTCAATGTAAGATTTACCCTAGTGCACAAAATCGGATAAGGCGATTTTCAATTTCAGAAATTTTCCATCGATGATATTAAGAATAATGTTAAGTGCTGAGAACATAGAGTGTAAAGAAAGTGAAGCTGGTCTAAGATAAGAACTCTTAATGATTGGGCCGGTTTTTTATTTCATGTAGGTCATGTAGCAGCACCAGCTATTGCCCATGCTGCGTATGCTCCAGCCATCGCTCATGCTTCATATGCCGCTCCAGCTATTGCTCATGCTGCATATGCTGCACCAGCATACTCTCACGCTGCCTATGCTCCAGCTATTGCTCATGCATCGTATGCCGCCCCAGCTTATGCTCATGCTGCCTATGCTGCTCCTGCCATTAAGACTGTTTCGTATGCTCCTTCTCACACTTATGGAACCCACTTAGCTGCTGCCCACGGATATGCTGCTCCAGCTGTTTCCTACGCTCATGGTAAGTACTCACTCCAAGTTACTCCCGTTTGCCATAGTCCCAAACATTTTTACTAGTTATAATATGATTGGATGATCCTAAAAGAAATTTGCGACTTTCGTCCCATTGTGGTTTTTTTTTTGTTTTACCGGAACGAATGTCCTTAAGGAATCTATTTCCAGAAATATAAAACTTGGCGTGACAACGACCATCTCACATCCTTTTGTTTGATGCGATTTGATTTATTTGGATTTTTTTTCCCAGGTGGTCTTTACGGAGGACATGGAGGTTTGGCTTATGGACATGGAGGTTTGGCTTATGGACATGGATTCGGTTATAGAGCTGCTTATGCTGCCCCAGCCGCTCACTATGCCACTTCAGCGCACTATGCTGCTCCAATTGCAGCAGCTCACTATGCTTCACCGTATGCCGTCAAGTATGCAAAAAAATTCTCTTTCGTTGTAATTTGATTTTAATACGAATTTCGCTTTCGAAAAATAGGACTGCTGTAGCTGCTCCACTTGTGCATACATCGTTTGCAGGACATGGCGCACATTACGCTTACTAAGCCAGAAGAGTTAATGTCTTTGTCTATAAAGCTGTACATTTCTTGCATATATGTAAATTCAATTTATCTTAAGGAATTTTAAATAAAATAAATAAGTTATCGCGGTTGATAAAAAGTCGTTTGGTTTGATTTCATTTGATTTTGGACCATTGTGATTTATTATCTCTCATCCTCTTAAAGTTTAATGGCGCCACAAAATTAACTACAGCTTATCGGAGAAATCTGGATCTTTGGGTGAGATAGCTTAGTGGTATAAGGTAAAGGTCCTGAGTTGAAATATCGGCAGTAGCATAATTTCAGTACACTGCCTTCGTAAATTTTCTAGTCCGGATCCTTTTAGTGATGTTTTGCTACCTAGAATATGTATGTATGTACTAGCCGCACTCCAACTTTCTTAACACCTACGTAAGCGAATGCAGCTCTTTATACTCTAGATGAAATCTGAGAGTATTATAAGTTTGCCACAAAGTTTGTAACGCCAAGAAATAAGGCTCAGAGAAAAAAATGAATGATACAGAAGTTCATATAATCACTCAAAAATCTCAAAACCGGATGTCCGTCCGTCCGTCCGTCCGTCTGTCTGTCTGTCTGTCTGTCTGTCCGTCCGTGTCCTCTCTAGCTTGAGAACGCGTTGAGCTAGAAAGTTCAAATTTTGTATACGTCGTTTTTAACAAAAAAGTAAGATCAAATTCGGGAACGAGCCAAATCGCTCCACCCCTTCTACCCCCTCCCATACAAAATGACACAATTTCGCAATCTGACAATAAACGGATTTGCTCGAAAAGTACAAATGACATTGATCTGAAATTTGGAATGTAATAGTTTTATGATGATTCCAATCTACTCTATAAAAATAATTTGCGTCTTCCCCCACCTTCCACCACCTCCCATACAAACTGCACTTTTTCATGAAATGCTCTAAACCAATTTACTCAGTGCGTATAATAGTTATCGAGCTGAAATTGTGCACGAAATATTTATTAAAAATTATTAGTAAAACCAAAAAACATGAGGTGATTAGCTTTACCCCTTCTACCCCCTCCCATACAAAATGACACAATTTCGTAATTTCACAATAAACGGATTTGTTAAAAAAATATAAATGCAATTGATCTGAAATTTGGAAGGTATTACTTTTATGATGATATAAATTTGCTGTATAAAAGGTTTTTGAGTCCTCCCATTCCTTCTACCACCTCCCACACAAACTGCACTTTTTCATGAAATGCTCTAAGCCAATTTACTCAGTGCGTATAAAATTGATCGAGCTGAAATTGTGCACTAAATATTTATTTAGAATTATTAGTAAAACCAAAAAAAATTTAGACGATTAGCTTTACCCCTTCTACCCCCTCCCATACAAAATGAAACAATTTCACAACTTCATAAAAAGTCGATTTTCCTGATAAGTATGAATGCTACTGATCTGCAATTTAAAGCATGTCAAAGGCATGATGTTTATAGTTATTTCTGAAAAGTCATTAAAAACTTGCCCCTCCACCTCTCATACAAACTTTCTCTTTCATCTAGAATATCGCACGATTGGTCTTTATGCCCAATCGTACTCCTGTTATGTTTTTATCTACCTATTAGTCACATACACTGAGTATATATATTTAATACATGCATAGAAAAGAAAGAAGAGGATAGAGAAGAAAATGTTTGCCTTGAAACGCACGGGCACATTTGTTTCCGTGCTTGCTGGAATTATAATATTTTTAATCTAGTCAAATCCTTCAGAAAATAAAAAAAAAATCCAAGAAATAAACTAAACATAATTTTGACTGTTTTGTTTTATATGGGGAACCATGTAAGTCCTTTGGCTTGGGCTGTAATATTTTTTGATCTAAAATTTTTTAAAGTAGTATCATGTTTCAAATAATTAAAAAAAACAGAACAGGATTACAATTGGGCGTAATATCCAATCATGAGATACGCTAGATGACGAGAAATTTTTTGATTTTAAGAAATTTTGTATGGGTAGTAACGTCATTAAACCAACTTTTCACATCATGTTAGAGCTGCTTTCAGAATGTTTTATTGAAAATTTAATCTTCCAAAATTCAACAGGTACTGAGAAAATTAGTGTATTGGAGTTAGTGAAATTGTGCAGTTTGTATGAGAGGTGGTATAAGGAGTGAAGAGTTCTTAGTGAGTTTTTTTTTTCAGAAATAACTACAAACATCATGTATTTGTATTTTAATCGCAGATCAGTAGCATTCAAACTTTTCAAAAGAATCGACTTTGTAAAAAGTTGTGAAATTGTATCATATTGTATGAGCGGGGGTAAAAAGAGTGAAAATAATCATTTTTTTCGGTCTTACTAATAATTCTAAATAAATATTTAGTTCACAATTTCAGCTAGCGTTGCCAGCAAAATGTCTTCTACAAAATTTAAGCTTCAAAACTTTAATAGGTACTGCGAAAATTAGTGTTTTGGATTTAGTGAAATTGTGCAGTTTGTATGGGAGCCGGTAGAAAGATTGGGAAGTTCTTCATGACTTTTTCAGAAATAATTACAAAAATCATTTAATTGACATGTTTCAAATTGCAAACCAGTAGCACTCATACTTTTCAAGAATATCGACTTTTTATAAAGTTTTAAAATTATCACATTATCTCACATTATATTGAAGGGGATAGAAGAAGTGCAGCTATTCGTCTAGTTTTTTTTTTTTTTTTTATCTTACCAATAATTCTAAATAAATATTTTGTGCATAATTTCAGATCAATTAGTTCCATACGTACTGAATAAATTGGCTTTTAGTATTTTGTGAAAAAGTGCAGTTTAAATGGGAGGTGGTGGATGAACCAGGGGGATTCAAATAATTTGTATACTGTACATTCACAATCACAATAAATATAATATCTTCGAAATTTCAGATAATAGCTTTCAAACCGATCGAGAAAAACCGTCAAATTTCGAATTTTATTATAATAATTTTGTATGAGAGGTGGAGTGATTTTGCTCGTTTACAACTTGACCTTACTTTTTCACTAATAAAAACGTGCACAAAATTTGAGCTTCCTAGCTCAACGCACTCTGAAGCTAAAGAGCGATCGGATAGAAAGATGCACATCCGGTTTCGAGATTTTTGAGCGTATTTCTGTATCCTTGGCGACTCCGTGCGAGCAGTGTTTCTTGCACTCTAAAGTGTGTGCTCAAATTTATAATACTCTCAGATTTCATCTAGATTATAACTAGGAAAAAGATGTCGATCAATCAAGATATTATTATAGTTGGAGACTTCAACCTAAAAACGTAGACTACCCTGTGTACTTAGGAGTATATCTATCGAAGGAAAAATGTGAGTCAAACATGGAAACAAAATTTAAAATAACTAGCACGATAATAAGACCTGTGCTTTATTATGGCAGCGAAACATTGACATGAATTCATGCGTCCAAAAAATTACTTAAGGTTTTTGAAACAAAGATCCTCGGACCAGTGAGGATTTGGAGAATACAATAAAATGGAAAATTGGATACCATCTTATAAAGTTCAAGAAGCATCAACGGGCTCTTCATGTCATGCGGAAGTATGACGGAAAATTTACCAAACCCATAATTATTTATTTTTTATTGATTTATTTATTTACTCAAATTCTCAACAGACTAAAGAATTACAATTAAAAATCTGTACACATTAAAAATTAAGAAAAACCAAAACAATAAGAAACATGAAAAAAAAAAAAATTTATAAATTTGCTACAATATAGGCTTTGAACTGCGGTCGACTGTCAGTAAAATCGATTTTGTCGCATATCATATTAAAGTAGGAGATACATCTAGAAATAGGTTCATTAAGTCCATAATTTGTGCGGTGCGCGGTGGGATGAAAAATCGCTCTCTGCCTCAATGGCCTTTCTGGAGCATAAATTGGTAGATAACTACGCAATTCAGGGCTTTTAATGCGATAGGAGATAACATCCTTTATAAACATCACACATAATAACTTCCCTCGATGAGCCAAAGATTGCAAGCCAATTAATTGGCATCTGGTTTCATACGTGGGAATGTCAGCGCTCCAGTTAAACTTACGAAGAGCATATCTTGAGAAATTACGTTGAATTCGTTCAATCCGCAACACATGAATCTGATATACAGGATCCCAAACCACACGGCAATATTCCAAAATAGGTCTCACAAGAGAAACAAAGAGTGCTTTGACAGTGTATGGGTCAATGAAATCTTTAGCATTACGTTTTACAAAACCCAGATTTGAATTAGCTTTGCAAGCTATGTAGTCGATATGAGAATTAAAGTTAAAATTAGAATCGATCAACACGCCAAGATCCATTACCTCCGAGGATCTATGAAGAGATCTGTTATTTAAGTTGTAGTCAAATAAAATGGGAAAAGATTATCTGTAGGCAGAAAATATTTTGCATTTATCATAATTAAGTTATAACACGTTAACGTCACACCAATTACAGAGCTCAGAAATATCAGCCTGAAGTTCAAGACAATCACCCAAGCTTGAAATCTTAGAAAAGAGTTTAACATCATCAGCGTATAAAAGAGAGCTAGAAAATTTAAATATTGACGGAATGTCGTTTACAAATAAAACAAAAAGTAAAGGCCCTAAATGGCTTCCTTGGGGAACGCCAGATTTAACACCAAAACACGATGAAGAAATTCCATTTATTCGCACAACTTGTCTTCTATTCGTCACGTAAGATGAAAACCAGTTCAACAGATTAGAATGAAACCCTAGTGCCTTCAATTTTTCAATCAAAAGACCATGATGAACCCAATCAAATGCCTTTTGAAATCTTCCAAGTTTCCAAGTATCCAAAAATGAACCGGACTCCAGCGACTTGTTGAAAATAATAGTTAACACTTCATAAAGCGATGAAGCGCAACCTTTTAAGAACATAGTCGGAATTTGGTCGAAACCAGATCCTTTTTGAATGTCTAAATTGCATAGAGCAACTAATACATCATCTTCAGTAAGAGTTAAACTGCCAAGATCAACAATGGGGACCAAACCATCAAACCTTCCTGAAAAATTTGAATCGACTGTTGTGGTTTAGTTGTAATTAAGGGGAAACTCAACGGTAAGCGTCGACCGGAATCCGAACTCACGACCAAAGTGTTCAACTCAAATTTTTTAATTTTACCAACACCAGCACATATACATTGTGACCATAAAGTACCCGGAATTTGTATATAAAATTACTCTAGGGAATGATATTTAAAAAAAAAAATTTTTTTCGTAAACAGGTAGGATTGTCCTTAATTATAATCCCAAACGGACTCGCGAGAGGTGTTGAGCTCTCCTGCTATCTCTCTAACACTGGCATGACTATTTTTGAGATCATTTCCTTTACGTTTTGAATGTTTTCGTCAGTTGAAACGGTCGAAGGTCGTTCAGAACGAGTCATGTCTTCATCGATCCCTCCACTGTCCTTAAAGACTCGTAAGGTCGTGGTTTTGATATTACTGAATCACCGTAAGCCTTTTTCAACATTCGCAATAATTCCGCACATGAAATTTGGTTGAAAACACAAAATTCGAGACTAAACTCTCTGTCCCATATTTTTATCCATTTAAAAAATCGCAGTAGACTACCGAGGTGTATCCATTCAACCAGCTGCTGTAAGCAAACTGATTAACAGAACGTCTAAATTTTTGAGATTATAATTAAGGACAGTCCTCCCTGCTTACCAAAAATAAATTTTGGAAATATCATTCCCGAGAGTAATTTTATTTACAAATTCCTGGTACTTTATGGTTACAATGTATGTATATATATTATTATATATTGCACATATAACACACATATAAACTTGAATGAAAAGATTTCCGGATTCTACACTGTTATGCTTTATTACTCGTGACGTTTCGGTCTCTGCTGAGACCTTTATCTAACTCAGCAGAGACCAAAACGGCACGAATAATAAAGCGTAACAGTGTACAATCCAGAAATCTTTTCTTTCAATTCGAAATACACTGTGAAAAACATTTACCAAACCACATACAAACTTGTATAAAGATTTCCTACCTAGGAAACATCCCGAAAATACGCTTAGCTGAGTCTAAAGGTAAATTTACGCTTCAGAGGTTAATTTCGTATTTTTTTAACACAATAGAGAACTTCATATCTTGTCCACGAGTTTAGAAGGATAGCTCTGTTCCAGCATAAAATGTGAACAAGATGTACAGTATAGCTACTTGAAACATTCACAAAAGCACCCACCTAGCAAACTCCTATAGATTTCTTGACAAAAGTTCACAACACTCATAACACATGAGCAAAACTTATTATTCTCCATCAAACAACGTTAAATCCTAACTAGATGATACTAATATATAATAATGATAGCTTAAGCCAGCACTCCACTCGTGCAGAATAGAGATATTTAAATTCACAATTTACCTTACTCGTCCTGATTCCGATATGGATGTCCTTTCCTCCGGCATTCGAGACAGACGCCGGATATTCTGACGACAAAAATAAACAAGAATGTTTTATCGAATTTCAAATGAATTTAATAGCGATTGTGCGAAGGTGGCTGGAAAAATATTAGAAGTCTATCCATCAAGAATCTTATAGGTTATTTTCTCTTTTTCCTTTTTTTTTTTGTTTTCGGTTGGATTAATATTGAAAATTGATCCCTTCGATATATCCTTTTCCTTATGCCGGTCGTTTAACCTATGAAAGATTAGTATCCAATGTCAGCATTATTCATTTCAAATTCTCACGAATTAGATACATCTCTGAGATACGAACCTTAAAAAACATCAAGGATACGTTCAATTTGATGCGGAATGTGGTATGTCTGTACCTTGGTATTTTCGAACACATATGATAATCCACATGAAGAAGCACACTCTATTGATTTTAACGCTCTTGTTGGATTTAAAGGTAAAAAATTATTTATTGTCTAGAATAAAAAAAAATCGTTTTATCTTCTTAGTGTTGTTAGGTATTTTATTCATTCTATACGAGGATTGAAAGTGATTTATTACCAAACACACTGCCTTTCTGAAAATAAAGCAGACTACAATCGTAATACCATGGCGAAATTTCCCATCTGGATTATACATGTGATTGTTTTGCTCCAGAGTCCTGGGCGACTTATGGCTATTGACCCAGCTTGGAAGATCAATTGGCCTTAACAAATTTGCTAGAGTATACTAAAAAATATTCTTTGCCAGTACGGATTGGGAATTATGATATTGATTTATGTATATGATTTTTTTGCTATCTGATGTACATATGTGTATCAAATAACAATAAGTCGTAAGCTGAAAAGCAGAATAAAAAGATTAAAAGGTCATTTTAATAAAGAAACGTAACAGAACTACGATTGGGCGTAAGACCCAATCATGCGATAATCTAGATGAAAAGATTTTTTTTGATTTTAATAAATGTTCTATGGGGAATGGGTGATGGCATTGAAACAATTTTTTCGCATCATGCTAGAGCTGCTATCAGAATGTTTTGTTGAAAATTTAAGCTTCAAAAATTTAATAGATACAGACAAAAGTTTGTATGGGAGGTGGTAGAAGAAGTGGGGAGTTCTTAATGAGTTTTTTCACAAATAACTATAAACATCATGCATTTGACATGTTTTCAATCGCAGATCAGCAGCATTCAAACTTTTCAGGAAAATCGATTTTTTGAAAAGTTTTGAAATTGTGTCATGTATTGTATGGGAGGGGATAGAAGGAGTGCAGCTAATCATCTAATTTTTTCGGCCTTACTAATAATCCTAAATAAATATTTAGTGCAGCAATTTTATAGGTACTGATTAAATTGGTTTATAATATTTCATTAAAAGTGTAGTTTATATGGGAGGTGGTAGAAAGAGTGTGGGGAATTCGAATAATTTTTATACCGTTGATTGAAATCAGTATGAAATTTCCAAATTTCAGATAAATAGCATTTATACTTTTCGAGAAAATCGGTTTATTGTCAAATTCCGAAATTGTGTCATTTTGTATGGGAGGGGGTAGAAAGGGTGGAGCGATTCGGCCCGTTCACTAACTTGTTCTTACTTTTTTGTCAATAATTACGTGAACAAAATTTGAACTTCCTAGCTCAACTCATTTTCGAGCTACAGAGAACACGTACTGACGGACGGACAGACGGAAGGACATTTGGTTTTTAGATTTTTGAGCTTAGAAAACAATAGAGCATAAAATAAATACGAAAATAACTAGGGCATTAAGAAACATATCAGAATTATGATTTGGCATAAATCCCAGTTATATGATACTCTAGATGAAATAGGAAAGAATTTATTGTATCGGAAAATATGTCATCTCAAATTTTTACCAATAGTGAATAGTGAATTTTGTATGGGAGATGGTAAAAGCAGAGGAGAGAGGTTTGCAATATTTGTAAATGTAAAATATTTCATGCTGAATTTAAAGTTAGTTCCTTTCGTAATTTTCGAGGAAATCGAACAATTTTTGTCTGAATTTATGGCATTTGTATGGGAGATGACAGAGAAAGTGGAAGTTTTTGTATGTTTTTGAATATGCTTATCAACATCCTAATCACATTGCTACAATTTTAAAGACGATAGCTCTCATATGTTCAAAGCTGAAATACTTTTCTTGAATTTCCAATGAAAAAAATTGTATGGGAGGTGGTAGAAGGAGTGAAGCGAAGTTCATATTTTTTATCGTTTATTGCAATTATTAAGCGAAAAATTCTGGCAAAATTAGAATTTTGTACTTTTTCTAGTTTCAATGAAAACCGATTAAATGCATTTACCAAAATTGTGCATTTGTATGGGAGGGGGTAGAAGGAGTATTCGAATCAAAACCAAATTTTTTGGCAAAAATAATATTTTTAATAGTATACTTTTCTCAAAATTTAAAGTTGATTGTTTTGGCGGTTTTGAAGAAAACATTTGTATGGGAGGGGGCTTATTTTCAGCTTCCTATCTCCATTCGTGGTGGAGATATTAGCAAGTGTAGTTTTTGATTCTTTCCCACCCCCCTTCCTCTTCTAGTTGACACATCCCAAAATTTAGGTAATAGTGCTCATTTCCCAGTTAACAATCCAGCCAAAAACGAACATTCGACCTTTAACGGTTTCAGAGATATGAGTCCATACGTAGCTAGGGTGTAGCCTAGTGGGTAGCGTGTTGGTCTTTTAATGCGAAGGTCGTGAGTTCAAATCCCGGTCGACGCAATATATAATTCCAGCACGTTGCCTGCTTGGATATACCTTGGTCACCTCAATCTACGAAAATGGAAAATTCGTAGAAAGAGGGTTGTGCGAAGGGCTAACAACCCTTCCACAATAAATAATAAAAAATGTTAAGGAACCTGAATGTCAGGAGGCCAAGGTCCGATTTGGGCTGTAGCGCCATTGTAGAGAGAGAGTCCATACGTACGGCGTACGGCGGGACAGTTTTTTTTGCAATTTTAGGCTAGTATAGCCATGAAACAGGAGAAAACATAATTTCAGAGTAGAACATTTTTTTTAGGTGTCGATCACATAATAATACAGTACAATTAGCACCTGGAAGACGCGGTCTTTGGATCGAGACGATTGGAGGCGTGGAGGCGACGACTTGAGAAGGCCAGGTCCCGATTTGGGCTGTCGCGCCATTGCTTATGATGATGATAACTCTTTTAGCGTAGGTTTGTAATTCATCGAACATTGTATGCAATGTTATGCATGTTTGTAGTTCTTAAATTACAATTTTTTAGCTTTCATAATTTTCAAGGAAACTTAACATTGCTTTTCTAAAATTTCGAATTTATATGGGAGGTGGTGGAGAAAGATTTTGGTTGATTTTGGAACTGCTTATCATTATCCTTATCGGTATCCGGTATGCTTTGCTCCAATTTTAAAGTCGATAGGTCCCATATGTTCGAAAGAGAAATGCTTTTCTTGAATTTCCAATATATTTGAAGAGGAGGGGGTAGAAGGAGTGGAGCTTTTAGCATTTATTAAGTGACAAATTCTGGCACAATTTTAATGTTTCTACCTTTTGTAGTTTTCATGGAAATGCATTTACCGAAATTACGCATTTGTATGGGAGGGGGTAGATCAAAACAAAATTCTTTGGCATTGAAGATATTTAAGTTATTATACTTAAGTCAAAACTTTAAGTTGATAGCTTTGTAAAAAATGATTTAATTAAAATTTGTATGAGAGGGGGTAGAAGGAGTGAGGTTAAGCTGAAAGTTTTTGTTTTTGTTTTTTTTTTGTCAAAATTAGGTGATTAATTGAGATTAATTTTGGAAAAAATTCACTTGCGGCAATGTAAATCAAATAAATTGATTTTTGAAAATTGTGGATTTGTATAGGAGGTGGTAGAAGGAGTAAAGTGATCGAATCAATATTTTTAGTTTTAGTTATGTTGTAGACAGGCGAACAGACAGACAGTCGGTCACTCGGAATCGATGTTTTTGAGCGACAACAAATATTTCTGTACTTTTGGTGACTCTGTGTGAACACTACTTCTTAGCGTTACAAACAGCAAGGCAAACACAATATTAGCACAGATTTCATCTAGAGTATAAAAATGCTTTAAATTCCAAGACATCCATTTCAAAATCAAAAGCAACCTTTCCGATATTCAGATTCTCGTACTTTGCCATCTACATTTGCTTTTTGGGGATAACTAACGAATATTGTGAAGTGACCATCAAAGCGTATTTTTCCAATTCACCAATAGTGCAGACCTCTCAAATTGTTAATAATCGAATAGCTTAAGAGAATACAGTTTGCGAGTAGTTTTGAAATATTTACCTACAAGGTTCATTCAGATACCGACATTCAAGAGTTAAAACTATCTAGGGAGGAATTCCTCAATCAATTAGACCAGCGTTGAAAAATTTCTGAATGAATTTAACCGCCTTGCTGGAATTCCGCTCAATTATAAAAATTCCGCCTTCAGTAGGCTGTCGAATCAACCCTCATCTTATCTTTTTTTCGTCCATGATTCCTCACCAGGCACAGACACTGTAATTGTGGCCAGTAATGTCGAAATTCTACAAGTTTCCATATAAAATCTCTGTAGAAAAGTCGTTCATTTCGGTATCACTCCTATTGGCGGTTTACTCTCGTTTAGAAAAAAAATAATCGGGAAAGTACTTTATGAGGGGTTTGAATGTTTTCGACAAAACGGTGCAGTACCTTCTTCTTGTCATTATTTAAACATATCAGATACTCAATCCAACACTAACTGTTTCTGAGTAAAATTCACTTACAAATAATTCAATCATAATATAAAATATAAATGTCGACTTTGATACCACTTCCTCACTCGTTGCAAAAAGCTTCAAACTATGGCACAGTTTAAACGTAGAACCCACGTGAGTGATCCGGTAACCAATCCACTTCTACACTGCGCGTATACTTAAGATTTCACACCGTTCTTAGCAATTCTTTGTCCTTGTTGGAGCCTTTTCCTGTGACCTAAATTGCCATCATTGCGGTAGGTGTATGTTTAATTAAATTTTACGACTAACGTAATAGCTACACCAACATAAAATTAAAAAAAAAAACAACAGAACTTACGTACTGAGATTAGTCCTTTTCTTTCGTCCTGATGTCAGACTGATGCCATTTATTTTTTCGTATATCTCGCAAGCAAAAGTCCATTATCGTGGAGGATTTAGAATTTTCTTTAGCGAATTCCCTTTCTCTAAGCAACGCCACAATTCGCTGTTGCTCCTGAATTCCTAGAACAAAAAACAGAAGAATTCATTCGTAATTTAAACTGAATTGGATTATCGTATTCTTTTGATACAGCTAAATGCGATGTGAAACCATTAAATGAATATTTCTTTTGTGAGTTTTGTTTGCGAAGAACTTGGATCAATTTCAGTTCGTGAGACTTCCGGTTTGGGTAATACAATTCAGAAAATAGAATTTATAAGTTTATTGTTAGTTTTTTCCGGAAAATTTTAAAGGAAGGCAGTCGAAAGTGTAGTTATTACTTTGGTATAAGTGATTTTGATGAAAAATATTGAGTTTAATCCTATTTTATGCATACTATACGTGTAATGACGCGTTCGATTGAAACCCACACTAAGATTATTTCTTTGAGAAAAATCGAAAATAACTTTGAATAGAATTTGCTTTCCTTCCGTTTTTAACGGCAACCTTGAAAATACTGGACTCTAGAAGCGTATAAATCATCATTGATCGTGCATCATTGTTTGTTACGAATTTGCATTGTTCGATTAGGCATTTCTATTTTACTGATTCGGAACTTTCGACTTGTATGGAAGGTCCTTGAAGTAGTGATTACCGGATACGTATAAATCATAGATTCACCCTGCATAGTTAAGTGGTGATTTTGTTTTATTTTGAGAGTTTCGAACCAGCGAGTTGTATGGAAGAGTCCATGAAAGGACAGAACGCAAAAATCGAACGTACCGAATAAGTAGAGCGCATAGGTAGGGCATAATTCCTATGTATTAAGTTTTTCAATTATATCATACAAGCACATGCAACGGTGCTTCGCACACGTATTTTGTATGAAAAGAAAGGACATTCAGAAAATAGTAAGGTAGTGAGAATAAGGCCACCTTATTCTTACTGCTGAATAAGTCAAAAAATAAATAATTGAAAATAATTTCTACTTTTAAAAATATTTGTTTATTTAATAAAATATATATAATTAGTTTTTACTTATTTCCGATCTCTTTAACCGCCCCTTAGATGCCAAACTCAGTCGAGAGCTTAATATCTGTGTAATGTAATGAAAGAAATCGATGATATTCTTGAATAATTAACTTTAAATCTTCTTGTGTTTGGACTCATGTCATGACAACATAGAGTTGTCCACGTAAAAATAAGATATATTTTCATTTCAGGAAAATTCAAATTTGCAATGTGCCAAAAATATATTAAAAAGCTAGTTGCATCGGCCGAAAAACCAACCCCGACCGCCCACAGGCGAGTATTTTACCACTCAACAACCGATGCTGATGAAATTGTCTTGCCAAAGCTTAGCCTTCATGTCTACTTAAATAAAGTCAGATGGATCCCTTTTAGACATCAAGCCGTTAATTTTGGGCCGCCTGGGTCTTAGGCGAGCATTTTCAACTAAACTACCGATGCTGGTGAAGTTATCTTGCCAAAGTTCAGCCATATATTTAATGCAAGTCATGTGACTTCAAACATATGAACAGTTTTTACTAATTATTTTGGATTCTACGGGTTCAGGGGCTGGCTTGCCGCCTTCTCAGCCCCACCTTATTTGAAAACTTCAATGGCATCTCGTACTATTACCGAAACACAGGATACAAGTTAACATTAGTATCACTACCTGTCTTAAAATTTGGTAAGAACGAAATCCGTACCCAGAAACCATTAACTAATTTAATTACCTGATACTAATTAACTAAACTTAATTAACTATTTTTTTTACGCAATGACCTGTGTGCCTTTGTGTGCAATGCACAAACACAGCCATGGAGGGAAGGATTGCGATTAGGAAGGTAGAGGAAGAGGAGTGAGAACGACCGTAACGAGTGGAGAAGCTGATATATATGCATTTTTTTTTCAGTTGTACTGGCTGCTACTGACAAATATTTGCAGATGTTATGGGGGACTGAACGATAGAAAGCAAACAGAATCCATCTACTGAGTATCTAGGCCTTCTTGAAATGGAACTGTTTTTCTTTTACACCGTTTGCCCAATTTATTCCGGATAATTTTTCATCGCCAGTAGCAACTGAAAAACTCGTGCTTAAAAAAATCCCGTCTGGGAATCGAACCCACGATCTATTGACTGAAAAGCAAGCACGCTGCCCACTACGCCACGGAACCCTAAATTACCCTAACTACAACCAATATCCAAAATACAATTTCATTTCATTTCATGCATAAATCATACAGAACCTATGCTATGAATCCCTAGTCATTGATCCATGAGCCCAAAAATAAGACCACGGTACCAACTTTGCTAATGGAAACCAAAACGTTCAGGACATAAATTCTGCATACCAAAAAAACGTATAACTCAAGAATCCCTTTCCTTACGATCGCACATATCCGACCGGGTAATAGCCAGTTCATCATTAAAGTCTGCCGTACTACATCATCATTCGCTGTGAACTTTGTTTCCCCTTCGTGCTGGCACCAGCATCGAAATCGCTTGGATGTGAGGGAAGTGAGCGAATTTCAATAATGGTGCACTTTCCAAAATTTCAAACCATTATATTTCAAAACTGAGTGCAAATTTTAAATTCAAATTTTGTCAAATTGTAGAACTACATAGTTTTTAATTCTGGTAAAAATTTTACGTAGGGAGGTGTAAGGGGAAGGAAGTGGTAACGAAAAATGTCGAAATTTTTAAGTGATTTTTTGAGGGCTCTGGTGAAAGATACAAAGTTTAAATTTTCCATGTGGATACATCTATTTGTTGTACATACAGAAAAGGAAGGGAGGGGAGGAAGCAGCAGCAAACAGAATGTCATAGACATCATTACGAGCAACATAGCAAGCAATAGGAGACCTTTTACAACGGAAGAAAGGGCAGACATGCACTTCGTGTATGGGTTGTGCGACGGGAATGCTAGGCGAGCCGAAAGAGTTTACCGGGAACGGTATCCGGACAGATCTCGGCACCCCCATTATCAGATGTTCATCATCATTCATTGGAACCTTCGTGAACGAGTTACACTGCAACCGTGTCGAGAGACACAACATCGAAGACGGCGACACTCGGTACCTGTGGCCACGGAGGAGCGCATACTGCGCATCGCATCGCATGAAAATTATTTATAAACTTAATAAACTAAATAAACGTACTGAACTATACTTCAACTCTTTTAGTTCGTCCTCACTATTATTAATCATACTCCTTCGGCGAATGACGGGTGTCAAACCAGATTTACTTGAAGGGAACTTGCTTGATAACTGTTAGCCCCGCTCCTTTACAATTCAACCTATGAAGAAATTCTGTTTGCAAACTTATAGTGAAATTTTATGGGCTTTCCGAAAATGTAATAAAATTTGGTGGTTAATCAGGTCTTTCTTGAAGAAAAAAGGACTTTTTTGTATTTTTTTTCAATTACTTTATTATTTTTTAATAATAAAGTATTGTGATCGACACAGAAAAAAAAAAAAATTTGCTACCCTGAAATTTTGTTTTTTCGCGTTTCATGACTAAATTAGCCTAAAAAAGCAAAAAAAAAAAATCCGTCCCGCCGTACGCCGTACATATGGACTCGTACCTCCAAAACCGTTAAAGGTAGAATGTTGGTTTTTGGGTGGATTGTTAATTTGGTAAGTGAACTCCATTATCCAAATTTTGGGGAGTGTGGGGTGGAAGGGGGAGGCGGGGGGATGGAAAAAGTCGAAAAATACACTTGCTAATATCTTCACCACGAATGCAGATAGAAAGATGAAAATCAGTATACATATAGAGAAGGTTGTGGGACATACTCCAAAAATAATTTAATTTTTTTATCCATTGGCGTCCGAAAAGGGGGGGCTAAAAACAAATTGTCGGCCGAATCTTTTTTTGAAATGGTTATATCTTCGAAACTACTTACCATAAAAAATTCATATTTTGGGACAATTAAGATGGCGTATAGATCCATCAGAATAAGCTTAGAAATAGGCTAATTATTGTTAGGGGGAGGGTCAGGGGGGGTGCAAAGAAAAACACTTAAGAATTAATATCTCAACTATCTCTTAAGCTATGTAATTGAAATTTAAAACATATACTAAGCTATACTAGCGAAATATAAAAAAAATATAAAATTTGGTCATAATAGTAGTGGGGGGAAATGGGGAGCATTTCAAAAATGGTGCACTTTTCAAAATTAGAAATCGTTATATCTCAAAATTGAGTGCAGATATCGAATCAAAAATTCGTCAGATTATAGAACTATATAATTTATAATTTTGATAAAAATTTTAAGTTAGGGGGTGTAAAGGGAGGGAGGTGGTAAGCAAAAATGTCGAAAATTTTGAGTGATTTTTTTAGGACTCTGGTCAAAGATAGAAACTTTAAATTTTGCATGTGGATACATCTATTTTATATACACAGAAAAAAAATAATAATTTGATCCACAATTGTTACGAACCGACCAGCACGGTCTAAGGGGCACAAGGTGTTTCATGTGCAGCGAAAAAAACACGAAAACTGAAAATTTTTGGATGTAATTTTAAGGTAGAAACTTGAAAATTTGGGAAATACATTTAAAAAAAATCCCCAAACGTATAAGATATTAACTGGTCGAATACCTTTGAAACTTCTACCCCCTCCCATACAAAATTATTTTTTCGACCATTTTTAAGAAATTAATTATCACCTAACTATTAAAAGCTATCAATTTGAAATTTTGCATAAGAACTTATAAAAATATTTAAAATAAAATTATTTTAAAAGTTTCAAAATAGCACTTGCCCTTCTACCCCCTCCCATACAAAAGTATGATTTCGACCAATTTCATTAAATCAACTAATAAACAACAAATTAAAAGCTACGAACTTGAAATTTTGTACGAGCACCTTACTAGAGAAAGAAAAGAAAATTGCATCACAAATTTTGCAATTCCCCTACCTCTTCTACCCCCTCCCATACAAAATTATTTTTTCGAGCGTTTTTAAGAAATCGGTTATCAGCTAACTCTTAAAAGCTATCCATTTCAATTTTTGCCGGAAAACTTATAAAAATAATTGAAATGAAATTTTGTTAAAAGTTTTGCAATCATGCTTGCTCTTCTACCCCCTCCCATACAAAAGTATCATTTCTACCTATTTCATTGAACCAACTAATAACCAACAAGTTAAAAGCTGCGAACTTGAAATTTTGTACGAGAAGACTACAACAGAAAGGAAATAAAATTGCGTCACAATCTTTACGATTCCCCTACCTTCTCTACCCCCTCCCATACAAATGTTGGTTTCGTGAATGTAAAATACACAGAATCTTATTCTATGCAACTTCGTCTATGAAACTGAGAGTATTGGACGTCAATTAAAAAACTATTAACATCCACCGACCCTTACTATCAACCCTCATCCCTCCCCTCAAAAAACTCAAACTTGCATAAATAAACGAACGAAATATTGGTTATATATACTGAAGCTTTTGAACGTTTCCGCAAAGTGTTGACAACTGTCCTGCCCAAGAACCCCCTTTCACTTAGTCTTCCCTAACCACTCTAACCTGCATATTGACTTTCCACGCATCCGCAACTTGTCCCAAGAATAATAAAGTTTCGCCCGACTTGTTGGCAGTTTATTTTTTATTATTTTTGTGTCATTGAAATTACTTTTTCTCAAAAAGTATAGCACTGACTAACACAATTGATAGCAATATGGAAAGAAGAATTTGTGTCCCAACGAGCCTTAATTGCATTGCATTACGCTAAGTACGGCAGAAGTTATAGATCAAACAGTGATCACAGGTACGATGAAAATCCTTCGTCCTGACAATCGCGCTATCTCCTTAACAGTGCAAAAACGGGAGTATGTGTGGAACGATTTTCCACTCAGGACAAGTTCCTCTATCTCCCATTTTCGTTTGACGCTTCACACAAGTTACACCCTGTATATGTACAATTAAAAAGTTTAAAAATTTAAAAAAGGCTTAAAATAGCGTTTAACATCTAAAAAAGGCCATAAAATGAAAAAAAAATAAAAAAGCTTAAAATTAAAAAAAAGGTTTAAGATAGCGTTTAACATCTAAAAAATCTGAAAAAAAATTCAATGTTTAAAAAAAAACTTAAAATTAAAGAAAAACGCTTAAAATAGCATTTAACATCTAAAAAAGGACAAAAAATGAGAAAAAATTCAAAATTTAAAAAAAAATTCAAAATTTAAAAAAAAAAATTCAGTACACACGGAAAAAAATTTCAGTTGCTAGTGGAACAATATTTGTTGCAAACTCATCATAGGCTTATAAACCATTCAACATAGCCGCAAATGCTATTTTTTTCGATAATATTTCTATTTTTAATGAACAGAATACTATAAAGAGAATCCAATTTCGTATTGCATCCCCGACAAATACTTATAGCCTCACAGGCTACAGCATTTTGCCCGATTTACAATTTCATTTATCCTATTTTGTGTTATATCTATATGGCAATATTAAATTGCGATTGCTACCATAAAAAAAGACATATTCGCTTTGTCGTTGCGCGTTCTTCATTCTTGTTCGTGCGGTTGACTTTTTCCTACTAGGTTGCATGTGAATGTGCCTTTGTGCTTACGAATATGTGTAAACAAAAGCATTGCACATCTGTAAAAAATTTAGATGTGTGCGGCCGATCTCCTTTAAAACAAATGGCAATCTCAAATTGCATTCGTGCCCATATAAAAGGTTTAATTCGGTAAGTAGTGTAAAAAGTATTTTTCATTTGTTGCGCATTCAGTGGTGAGCTTTCGTGGCGTCAAGATGACGTGTAATTAATAAATAAATAGAAATAAGTGACCATATATATGTAACTACAATAATGTTGAAAAAAATCTTAATATTAAAAATGAATTACACTACATAAATATTTTGCTCTTAATAAATCTGTATAATATTAATTATATAAGTCTTTTATTTCAATTTCTAAAAATTCATATTTATAGTGAAACAACTAATCATGAATTGTTATTCCAGCAATAGTACAATGGGCAGATTGACAATATTTTAGGCAGAAAGCATTGTTTTAGAAAGCTCTAGAAGATATATCTTTATGATATGATACTAATATTTATATTAACGAAGAACTATAATATATAGCTCCACATCCTTTATATACTGATGTTTGCAACAATGTAAAATAGTTTTTTGTTCTGTATTATATAGGCGAATATACTATAGCTACAGAAGCTTTGGAAAAAATAATATGGCATTTCGCACCATAGTAATACGATATGTCCCGCTATAATCATATGGTATGCTGCGCCTGAATAATATTGTATCAGCTACCATTTCTGTTTGTTATAATGCCAACAAATAAAGTAGTGTAAGTGATACATTTTTGGCAAAATATATTTGGCTTCCAGCGCTATAATTTATTGCTGTCCTATATTCGCCTATAATTATGGCCCGAGCGGTGTATAAAAAATGGTAGCATATGCAATTTTTTTTTTCCGTGCATAAAAAAAGTTTAAAATTAAATAAAAAGGCTGGATATAGCGTTTAACATCTAAAAAAGCCAAAAAGTGAAAAAAAAATCAATAAAAAAAAAATTTTAAATTAAAAAAAAGGCTTAAGATAAAAAAAAATTAAAAAAAAGGCTTAAAATAGCGTTTAACATCTAAAAAAAAACCAAAAAATGAAAAAAAAATCACAATATAAAAAAAAGCTTAAAATAGCGTTGAACATCTAAAAAAAGCAAATATATAAAAAAAGTTTAAAATTAAAAAAAAGGCTTAAGATAGCGTTTAACATCTCAAAAAAGCCAAAAAATGAAAAAAAATTCAAAATAAAAATAAAAATTCAATATACATATAAAAAAAAGTTTAAAATTTAAAAAAAAGACTTAAAATAGCTCTTAACATCTAAAAAAAAGTAAAAAAATGAAAAAAAAAATTCAAAATATAAAAAAAAAGTTTAAAATTAAGAAGGACTGTTTGGCATTTTAAAAGAGCCAAATGGGAGGCGCTAAACCAGTTCTTCAACGCCTTTAATTGGAGATTGTGCTTTGATTCCAATGACTGCGATGTAGCCTGTAAACTTGTCACCGAGACCATCCTAAAAGGTATGAAGTTCTACATACCTTTCAGTCTCAAGAAAATCCGGCCGCCGAAGGACTCTTGGTTTACAAACGAATGTCTTGTTGCAATTCAGGCGAAAAACAGTCGTTTTTAACTCTAAAAAATCATCCAAGCTCAGCTAACAGAAAGCTCTATACTAAATCAAGAAATACCTTCAATTCTATCCTCAAACGTGTTAAATTTGACTACGACCAAAATCTTCGACGGAAGATCCTCCAGAGTCCAACAGGCTCAAGATCTTTCTGGTCTTTTGTGAAAACGGTCAATAATAATTTCATCTCTTCATCAACACCGCCACTCGTAGATGGTGACCGTACCGTAGTCGATCCTGTTGATAAAGCTAACCTATTGACAGCAAGCTTTGCCAGAAACTCCACTCTACCACCTTAAAACCAAAGCCCTCCTATCGCTTCTGGTTTTTCGCTGCCTTCGTTACATTTTCGAATACGTCTCATTTCCAGGATTCTGCAACAGCTCAATATTCACAAGTCCGCTGGCCCTGATGACATTCCCCCCATTACCTTTAAAATTTGCTCCTCTTCTCTGGTTAAGCCACTTCGCAATCTTTTCCATCTATCTTACTCTTCCGGGTACTTTCCACAATTGTGGAAAGTTGCGAATGTTCAGCCAATTCCCAAGAAAGGAAGCAAAGCGAACCCCGCTAACTACCGCCAAATAGCCATTTCTTCAGTGCTCTCGAAAGTAATGGAAACCGCTGGCTTATTCTTTTAGGCGTAAAGTTAAATAACCACCTTGATTGGAGCACACACATCTTTGACATTGCCCTTGATACTTCCAACCGTCTAGGCATTCTTCGCAAATGCAAAAAATATTTTACGCATCGCGACATAGCTACCATCTACAAGGCCTTTTTATACTCTAGATGAAATCTGAGAGTATATTGTGTTTGCCTTACCGTTTGTAACGCTAAGAAATAAGGCTCGCACAGAGCCGCCAAGGGTACAGAAATATTTGTTGTCGCTCAAAAACCTCGATTCCGAGTGACCGTCTGTCTGTCTGTCTGTCTGTCTGTGCGTCTGTCTACAGCATAACTCTCGAAAGCTTTGAGCTATAGTGCTAAAAAATTTTGTGTGTCATTTTTAGCAAAAAAATAACTTTAAGTTCGTGAATGGGCTACATCCCCCCACTCCTTCTACCCCCTCCCATACAAATTTCATGAAATTTCGAAATATTAAGAAATTGATTTTTCTTTGAAACTATTTAATCTATCAACTTGAAATTTAGGTCAAGGTATTATGATATAGATGTCATTAATATCACGGAATATTGACACGATCCCCTTACCCCTTCTACCACCTCCCATACAAATGGTCAATTTTGAAAAATACATATTTTCGATTTTCATTGAAACTAGTAAAGCTGAAAAGACGAAATTTTGTCAGAATTAATTCTACTATAATTGCAATTTATTTTAAAAATAATTATCATCTTCACCTCACTCCTTCCAACCCCTCCCATACAAATTCCACGAAATTATGAAATTTAAATTAAATTATTCTTCTTCGAAACTGTCAAAGCTATCAACTTGATATTTTGTACAAAGTATACAAATAGAAATATTAATAATACGAAATTTGTTTTGATCCGTACACTCCTTCTACCCCCTCCCATACAAATGCATAATTTTTTTTAAATGCATTTTATCGATTTCCATTCAAACTAGAAAAAGTGCAAACTTCAAATTTTACCAGAATTTGTTTCATAATAATTGAAATAAGTATTAGAAAAAATTATCAGCTCCGCTTCACTCCTTCTACCACCTCACATACAAATATCTCTATTATACATTCAAGAATAGAATTTCTCCTTCAAGAATATGAGAGCTATCGACTTTGAAATTGAATCAAAGCATGGTGATAAGGATGATGATAAGCAGTTTCAAAATTATATTAAATGCTCCACTTCCTCTGCCACCGCCCATACAAAATCCCCAATTTCAGGAAGACTATGACCAATTTCATTAAAAATAATGAAAACTTAAAACTTTAAATTCAGCAAAAAACATTTTGCATGCCATGTTCGGTGCCATATACGAAAAATACAAACCTCCCCTCTACTTCTACCACCTCCCATGCAAAAGTCTCTATTCACTATTCGAAAGAATTTGAGATGACATATTTTCTGGTATATTAAAGTCATTTCCATCTCATCTAGAGTATCATATGATTGGGCTTTAAGCCCAATCATAATTCTGTTATGTTTACACTCTAGATGAAATCTGAGAGTATATTGTGTTTGCCTTACCGTTTGTAACGCTAAGAAATAATGCTCGCACAGAGCCGCCAAGGGTACAGAAGTATTTGTTGTCGCTCAAAAACTTCGATTCCGAGTTGCTGTCTGTCCGTCTGTCTACAGCATAACTCTCGAACGCTTTGAGCTATCGTGCTGAAATTTATTGTGTGTCATTTTTATCAAAAAATTAACTTTAAGTTCGTGAACGGGCTACATCCCCCCACTCCTTCTACCCCCTCCCATACAAATTTCACGAAATTCCGAAGTTTTCAGAAATTGATTTTTCTTTGAAACTATTTAAGCTATCGATTTGAAATTTGTTTAAAATCAAGTATTTCAATATAGATGTCATTAATATAACTGAATCCGATCCCGTCACTCCTTCTACCCCCTCCCATACAAATGCATAATTTTGAAAAATGCAGTTTTTCGATTTTCATTGAAACTAGCAAAGTTAGAAAAACTGGCAAAAGCCAGGATTAATTTTATTATAATTCCAATCAGCATTGAAAAAATTATCAACTTCACCTCACTCCTTCTACCCCCTCACATACAAATTTCACGAAATTTTTAAATTAAATTATTTTTCTTCGAAACTGTGCATAATGCACGATTTCCATTAAAACTAGAAAAAGTATAAGCTTAAAATTTTTCCAGAATTTGTTTTTTAATAATTGCAATAAATGCTAAAAAAAATTATCAGCTCCTCTTCACTCCTTCTACCCCCTCCCATACAAATATCTGTATTATAAATTCAAGAAAAGAATTTCTCCTTCGAATATATTAGAACTATCGAATTTGAAATTGAATCAAAGCGTGATAAGGATGTTGATAAGCAGTTTCAAAATCATCTTAAACGCTACCCCTCCTCTGCCACCTCCCATACAAATGCCTCAATTTCAGGAAAACTATGTCCAATTGAAAATAATGAAAGCTACAAATCTTAAATTCAGCACGAAATATTTTGCATACCACATTAGGTGTCATATCCAAAAATTACAAACCTTCCTCCTCTGCTTCTACCACCTCCCATGCAAAAGTCACTATTTATTATTTAAAAGAATTGAATGTGACATATTTTCCGGTACATTAAACTCTTTCTCATTTCATCTAGAGTATAATATTGTATTGTAATTTTCATTAATCCGACGACAGATCGTTTCCGATTTTTCCTAATTTTAGCACGAACCGTTTTCAATTTTATTTGTTTTTGTATTAATTTGTCAGATAATCAAGGTTTAATAACGAAACATGGTAAGATCTAATTTCTATGTCTTACTATTATTGAATTTGGATTAAACAGAAATAACTAGAATGAGATTATACCAATTTTTATTGTCAATTCTTAGTGATAAAATCTATCATCAAGAAAAGAACCTTAAAGTGAGTTTTTATACGAACAAATATTTACAGTCAAGAATTTTTATAAAGTCAAGAATTTTTATAAAGTCAGGAATTTTCATAAAAAAAAGTATTGGAATAAAGGTTCGATTAACGTCTTCAAATAGTCATACTGTTGTATGAGTTCCTCTTAATTCCACTGATATCAAAACAATTTTAACATCTAAAAAAAGCCAAAAAATGAAAAAAAAAAAATAAAAAAAAACGTTTAAGATTAAAAAAAGGCTTAAAATAGCGTTTAACATCTAAAAAAAGCCAAAAATTAAAAGAAAATAAACTGCCAACAAGTCGGACGAAACTTTATTATTTTTGGGACAAAATGCGCATGCGTAGAAAGTCAATATGCAGGTTAGAATGGTTAGGGAAGACTAAGTGAAAGGAGCTTCTTGAGCAGGGCAGTTCTCAATTTAACACTTTCCGGAAACGCTCCATATTTCATTCCTTCATTTATACAAGTTTGAGTTTTCATGAAGGGAGGGCAGAGGGTGATAGTAAGGGTGGGTGGATGTTAATAGTTTTTTAATTGATTGCTTGAACCAAATCCAATATTCTTTGTATAGAATGTCAGTTTCATTGACGAAGTTGAATAGAATTTTCATTGCATTCGGTGTATTTTAAATTCACGAAACCAAACATTTGTATGGGAGGGGGTAGAGGAGGTAGAGGAATCGTAAAATTTGTGATGCAGTTTTATTTCGTTTCTCTTGTAAGGTGCTTGTACAAAATTTCAAGTTTGTAGCTTTTAATTTGTTAGTTAATAGTTGATTTAATGAAATTGGTCGAAATCATACTTTTGTGTGGGAGGGGGTAGAAGAGCAAATGCGATCTCAAAACTTTTAACGTAATTTTATTTCAACTATTTTTGTAAGTTCTTGCGCAAAATTTCAAATTGATAGCATTTAATAGTTAGGTGATAATTGATATCTTAAAAATGGTCGAAAAAATTATTTTGTATGGGAGGGGGTAGAAGTTTTAAAGATATTCAACCAGTTAATATTTCAAACTCTTATAGATTTTTTTCAAATGCATTTCGCAAATTTTCAAGTTTCTACCTAAAAATTTCATTCAAAAATTTTCATTTTATGTGTTTTTTTCATTGCACATGAAACACTTTGTGCACGTTAGACCTCCACTTCGGTGCAAAACAATTTTGGAACAAATTATTATTTTTTTTCTATGTACATGAAATAGATATGTCGACGTGCAAAATTTAAACTTTGTATCTTTTACCAGACCCATACAAAAATCACTCAAATTTTTCAACATTTTCGCTTTCCACCTCCCTCCCCTTACACTCCCCAGCTTAAATTTTTTACCAAAATTAAAGACTATATAGCTCTACAATCTGACAAATTTTTGATTTGATATCTGTATTCAATTTTGAGTTTTGGTGATTTGTAGTTTTGGAAAGTAAGCCACTTTTTAAATGCTCCCCATTTCCCCCCACTACTATTATGTCCACATGATATATTTTTTTCATATTTTGCTAGTAAAGCTTAGTACACGTTTCAAGTTTCAAATTCATAGCTTAAGAGATAGTCGAGATATTAATTTTTAACTGTTTTTCTTTGCACCCCCCTGACCCTTCCCCTTACAATAATTAGATTCTATCTAAACTGATTCTAGCACATCCGTATGCCATCTTAATGGTCTCAAAATATCAATTTTTTTATGGGAAGTAATTTCGAAGATATAATCATTTGAAAAAAAATTCGGCCGAGAATTGGTTCTTAGCCCCCCTTTTCGCATCCCAATGGATAAAAAAATTAAATTATTTTTAAAAGTTGTCCTACAAACTCCTCTATATGTATGTTGATTTTTAGTTTCCTAGCTGTAACCATGGTTGAGATATTTGAATTCGTATTTTTCGGTTTAAGCGCTCCCCCTGCCTACCCCTGATTACTACTACTACTCGTACACCCCCCAAAATGGGTATCCGCCTGAGATCCGCAACTACCTGTAATCCCTCCAAAAATGAACTATCTATCTTGAAGGGTTTGGGAGTTAATGTGCGCTGAACGTCGGCGTACGGCGGACGGCGTACAGACAGACGGATTTTTTTTTTTTTTCATTTTTCGGCTAATTTAGTCATGAAACGCGAAAAAAAAAATTTCAGGGTAGCAAAGTTTTTTTTTTTTTGTGTCGATCACAATACTTTATTATTAGAATAATAAAGTAAAATTAAAACATAAAAAATAAGTTTGAAATTAAAAAAAATGCTTAAAATAGCGTTTAACATCTAAAAAAGACAAAAAATGAAAAAAAATTCAAATTTTGCAACCATTGAGGAACGCGAATTATTAATACTTCATTTTATTTCTGGAAAAAGTCAAAGGTGCATCGCGGAAATTGTTAACAAAAGTGCATCTACTGTACAACATATTATTGAAAGATATTCACGCGAAAATCGGATTGAAAATAAAGGGAGCAAAGCCCCGAACAAAATTTTCACAGACGACGATGAACGATGGATTACCAAGGAATCCCGGAAAGAACCGTTGCTCTGTGCTTCAAAGCTCACGTCTGAAGTGTAGAAATAGTTGGAAAAGAAATGTCATCCTGAAACAGTGCGACGAATATTGCATAAAGAAAATTTACATGGATTTAAGCAGAATTTGAAAAGCAGCGCCCAAAATATGGGAATAAAGGACAATTTTAGATCTTCCATGATAATGACCCATCCTTTCTTGTTAGGGAATGGATGCTATACAACTGCCCGGATATCATTAAAACGGCACCACAATCACTCGATATAAATGTAATTGAGCATATATGGGCAAAACTTAAACTAGAAATTAAACATAACAGGACTACGATTGGGCAAATTTTTCAGTTTCAAGAAATTTTTTAGGGGAAGTGTTACAGTGGTTGACGACGTTGAACTAATTTTTTCTCATCACGCTAGAGTTGCTTTCAAAACGTTTTATACAAAATTTAGGATTCAAAAATTTAATAAGTACTGAGAAAATTAGTATGTTGGATTTAGTGAAATTGTGCAGTTTGTATGGGAGGTGATAGCAGGAGGGGCGAGATATTAATGAATTTCCAGAAATAACTATAAATATCATGCTTTTGATATGGTTTAAATTGTAGATCAGTAGCATTCATAATTATCAAAAAAAAACATTTTTTGTTAAGTTGTGAAATTGTTTCTGATTGTGTGGGAGGTGGTAGAAGGGGTAAGGCTAATAGTCTATTTTTTTCGCCTTACTAATAATACTAAATAATTATGAGCACACAATTTCAGCTAGATAATGGGTTATAGGCTAACAGATAAATATTTTTCACATGAAATAAAAGCCATATGATACTCTTGAATACGAAAAAAAATATATTCAATATAATTCAAATTTTCACAACAACCTTAACATAGAAAAAAAAAAAATTTGAAAAAACTCGACCACAAAAATCTTCATCAATCAAATCAAATTCCTGTTAAGACCCCCTATAGGGGCATAGGACAGAAACAACTCTCTTCCACAAGGCGCGATCCTGAGCATCGGCCTTAAGCTGTTGCCAGGACTTGTTTATTCCTCTGGCCTCCTGCTCAACTGCTCGCTTCTATGTGTTACATGGTCGACCAACCCGACGTCTTCCTTGAGGATTATAATCCAGAGCCTGTTTTGCGATGTTTCGCTCTGGTTTCCTCAAAGTATGACCGATCCACTGCCACTTCCGCCGTTGAATCTCAATACCTATTTTAGTCTGGCGAGTTGTACTCCAAAGTTCGTCGTTGGAGATTACTTCTGGCCAGAATATTCCTAAAATGCGCCGGAGGCATTGATTTACGAAAATCTGTAGTTTCTTGGTAAGTCAAACGGTCACTTTCCACGTAGTACAACCATATAACAACACGGATTTGACGCATGCGTCAAAAACTCGCAGCTTCGTGCGAAGGGAGATCTCTCTTAATCTCCAGAAAGGGGAAAGGATACCGAAGGCCTGACGAGCTTTATTTAGCCGAGCCTCAACATCCTTTTCGGCTCCGCCGTCCATGCTGACAATGCTTCCGAGATAGCAAAAATGTTGCACCTCTTCCACATCCTGTCCGTTAAGAACAATCGGTGTGCTTGCGTTCGAACCCATGTGCATGTACTTGGTTTTACGCACATTTATTTTCAGTCCCGCCTCTTTGCATTTAGAATGCAACGAGCGAACATTTGACTCTAAGTCCGAACGGGTATGTGCAAGCAAACACACGTCATCAGCATAATCAAGGTGACTTAAGATGTTAAATAGTCTCCATTGAAGACCTTTACCTTCCCCACCTTCCAGTGCAGCTTTCAAGATGTCATTTATTACCACCAGAAACAGGGCTGGTGATAATACGCAGCCTTGTCTGACACCCGTTCGCACAGGGAAGCTCTCGGACAGCTCTCCTCTATGCAAGACGCGACACCTTGCATCTTCGTGGGATTCTTTAATCATAGCTATGACCTTATCTGGAATACCTCTCCTACGCAAAGCATTCCATATGTAATCTCGTTTAACGCTGTCGAAAGCCTTCTCGAAGTCCACAAACATGAGATGAGGTGGCGAGCCCATTTCGGCTGACTGCTCTAATATTATCCGTAGGGTATTTGTGTGGTTGGTACAAGACGACCCTTTACAGAATCTAGCCTGATAAACTTCGAGAGTGTTCTCGACGACATCACTAATCCTATTGAGAATTACCTTAGCCATAATTTTTGAAACGGCAGTAAGTAGACATATACCACGCCAATTGCCACAATCCCGAAGGTCGTCCTTCTTCGGAATTTTCACAATGACACCCTCCTTCCATTCAGTCGGATATCTTCCTTCATTCCACACCTTAGTGAAGAGTGGGAGGAGTATATCGGCTATTATTTCCGGGTCCGCTTTGAGGAGTTCGGTTGGTAGTCCGTCTATACCTGAAGCTTTCCTTCCCGCCATTGACCGAATGGCGGAAACTATCTCTTCCTTATCTGGGGGATCGTCCCTAATAGAGGATTGTTGCGGTTGGATGTTTGGAAGTTGTTCTGTTTCCGGAATATCTTCCTCTGACAAGATGTTTAAAATATCAGAGAAGTATTCCTTCCATCGTCGCAACTGGTGTTCACTCATATTAAGGAGAGTTCCGTTGACATCTCTCACCAGGTGGTTGGCGATGAAATTCCTGTTCGTCAACTGTTTCATGATTTTGAATAGTGAACCCATATCCCCAAGGTAAGCTGCCTGTCTTACAGCCTTTTTAAGCTGTATATGAGCATCGCGGTAGTTCTGCCTCAGTCGGGCGTTCGTTGGTTGACATCAGGTTGAGAGACAATTGCCAATTTGGCTTTTTTTCCGATTGCCAACCTTGTCCCATGTGTCTTGCGACATCCAGGGTTTCTCACCGCTTTGCACATATCCCACAGATTCTTCAGCACTAGTTAGAAAAGTGTTTCTGGTTGCCCCCCAATTGGCGTCCAGTGTGCGCATTTCATATTCACCCAATGTGAAAGACTTTTCGCGTAGAATAGTGGTATATTCGCGTTTTTTGTTGGGATCTCTGAGTTTATCCACATTAAGCTTGCGCTTCATTTGAAGAACTTGTGGTCGTCGGATAGCTGCTGTACACAATCTCAAGCAGGCACCCATCAAGTGGTGATCGCTCCCCACGTCAGCTCCACGTTTCGCTCGCACATCGAGGAGACATCTTCTCCATCGGCGACTTATAGCCAAATGGTCGATCTGGTTCTAAGTAACACCATCATCACACCCCCCCCCCCCCCCCCCCCCCCGCGCCACTGACCAGTTCCATTCCCGAACCTGATTAATTTACCTTTTTAAAAGTCTCTGAAATAAAGTCCGAAGCTATTTCAAACCCTGGTTCAATTTAGAAAATAATTGCGCCCAAAAGACTGCACGCGTACTGCGCAAGCTCGCTACTTAAAGATTTGCCAACCTGAAAAAAACGAAATTACACCATTCACTCGCTCGTGCGTTGAAGTTTCGCTGTCAATCTGTCATCTCGTGTTTAAAACAGAGTAGTGGACGAGGAAATAATTTTTTTGCGGAGAAAAGTTAAGTGGTGAATCGTTTCAATCGAAAATTGCGTTTATCGTGACGGTGTCGAAAATATTCAGCAATTACCGTGTGAAAGTGCAACAATTTCATTTCATTTCGGCGCGAATAAATCGAAAACTCTGCAAAGTAAGTAGCCGTCGTCATCGTTCTATTTTTGTCGCCTCCTGCACCAAGCTTTTCCAATCGTTTCTCCGGCTTCGAAATCAATTCACACACGTGTGCCGTGTGTCAAGGCTGGCTTTTCCGGCCGGGCTCGAGAAAATCATTTGCCATTGCGTGATCGGTCAAAGACAAGGAAATTCGTAGCTTGGTCGTAAAGAAAAAAGCCGCAACTCGAGAAACGTCACACGCACGAAGGTTTGTTTTTGTTTGTGGGTCGTTCGGTTATCGTGACAAGAGCACAGGGTGGCTGGGCAGAACAGCTGATCGATTGTTTTGGTCTCCATGCCGAAAAATGTAGGTTGGTCGATTTTATTGGGTACGTGACTTGGTGCCATTACTGGTAAAATTTTTGGTTTTTCACGGTTAGATGAGGTGAAAAGGGGGGCTCAGTTGTTTGGGCGGGAAAGTTTTATTCCACTTGGGCTTGTTGATATTATAAAAGCTGTCTGACTTAAAAGAGAAAGGGCTACGGAATCTTCTGGCCAAACACCATCAGAACTTTTAATCTTTCGACGTTAATGAATGAAGAACCGAGTTAATGAAACATGTTAACACTCATCCGTCGTTTGTGTAATTTCTACACAAAAAAAAAATTTAAAGTCTTGTAAAAACGTTATTTATGCATGAACTCCAGTAGAATTTTGGCTGTATGGCTATTTCTAGATATACTTCTTACTTGTAGTGTCCAAATTTTGACGTCATCACTCAGTGCTGCCACACAAAAAAATAGAAAATGTATCGCACAACGAGAAGGAATAGGAAGGATAAAACAAAAAAAACTTAAAAATCGGACGCTCCAAAAAGATCCGACCATCGATGAAACTTGGGCAAACGCGTGCATGTTTATGCAATATAAATGCGTGTGAGTGACTTGTTTATCAAATGCTGCATTCAGTGATAAAGTCGTCATAAATCCGGGCGCATCATATCCAATATTTTCTTTGAACCACGCGTTTTTGGTAGCTTCAAAAAACTTTGTGCTTGCATTAATGCAAAATGGGCAAATACACGTTCCCAGACAAGATCCAGTTGGTGGTTTTTAATCATGAGGAAGGTAAAACTGTGGCAGAAATATGTTCGTTCCTCAACATGAAACGTAGAACTGTTTACGATATTCTCCGGAGGTATAAAGAAGAAGGCAAAATAAACTTGAAGCATAGTCCTGGCCGTCCAAAGGTTCTAACGACGCTTGAAGAACGCGCTATCGTCCGGAAAATCAAGAAAAACCCTAAATTGAGTGCTCCAAAAATTGTAAGTGAAGTTTTTGCAGACTTTAAAAAAAAAAGTGGGATGCGAAACAGTGCGCCGAGTTTTGAGAAATGCTCAATATAAAGGTCGTATTGCACGCAAAAAACCATTCATCAGCAAAGTGAATAGAAAAAAACGATTAAATTTCGCTAATGAATATATTTTGAAGAATGCTGATTATTGGTATGACGTTATTTTTGCCGATGAAAGCAAATTCAATGTCTTTGGCTCGGATGGACGTGTTACGGTGTGGCGCAAGCCAACGACGAATTGAGTCCGAAGAACCTCAGGCCTACAGTGAAGCACGGGGCGGCAGTTTAATGGTTTGGGGATGCATATCTACTCGCGGTGTTGGCGAATTAGTATTTATTGATGGTACAATGGATTCCCGCCGATACTTACAACAAAGACAATTTGCGAAAATGGGCATTTTAGATACATTTAAATATTACGAAGACAATGACCCCAAACATAAGGCTCGCATTGTTCAAGAATGGCAGCTGTATAATTGCCCAAAATTGGTTCATCCTCCTCCCCAGTTACCAGATTGTAATCCCATTGAAAACCTCTGGGATGAATTGGACCGTAGAATTCATACCAAGCCGATTTCTTCTAAGGGGGTGCTCGAGACAAGTCTTCGCGAAGAATGGGTGAAAATGGATGTAGAATACTTGCGAAAAATCATCTCCAGTATGCCAAATCGTTTAAAATGTGTTATTGAACAAAAAGGACATGCAACACAATACTAGTTTGATATAATTTTTGTTTATTTTAACAATTTAGCCTATGTGCGGATCTTTTTGAGAGGTAAAATTTTTTGTTTCTTTTACGAAATTTCCTATTTTTTGGTATCTATAAAGTGAAAAATTTTTGTATTTATGTGATTTATAAGGCTAGTATGATCTGCTCATAATATACCAATATTTTTTAAATTTTTCCCGTTTTTTATTGACTTATAAAATGAGAAAGAAGGAACATTTCTTACTTGTGCGGATCTTTTTGGGAGTCACTGTTGATACAGTGACTCACACCTTATTTCGTATTGTCAATTTTCAAAAGAATATTACTTAATATTTTCCCATTTAATGCAATTAACAAAAAAGAAATCGTTTGTTTTAAGAGAAATATTGTTGCTTGTTATAAAAAGAGAAAAAAAAACATCACAATGATTTACTCTTAAAAAATATTTAGTACGAAAACAAAAAAAAAAGAAAATCGACCACACAGCTTATTTAGTGAGTGCAGATGTACCGTTATTAGAATCAATCAGTATTTTTTCTAGAAACGCGAATTTGCATAGAATGAAGGAATAGACATTTTAAAATGTAGTTTTGAAGTTTGAAAGTGATAATCAGTTATATTTTTACCATGGGTCGCCGAACATCAATAGAAAAGCGTGAACTTGTAATTAAGCAATTTAAAGACGGAAAAACACAAAAACAAATTGCCGAAAACGAGAATTTGAGTGCTTCTACAGTTCAACGATATGTTCGTAATAAAAGCCGAGAAGCACTAAATAAATTTTTTACAGAGACAGACGAACACTGCATATTACACAAAATTAAAAAAAGATCACACTTTAAGCGCACCAGCTCTGGCGAAAGAAACAGAAACCTTGCTTGGAAAGACATGCAATCCTGAAACTCTAAGAAGAATACTTCGTAGTGGTAATTTCCATGAAGAACAGCCCGCAACAAACCGTTTATCAGGCCAAAAAAATTAAAGAGTAGTTCGCTAAAGACTATGTTAACAAGGACCAAGCCTTCTGGAACACCGTTATATTTGCTGATGAAAGTAAATATAACCTTTTTGGGTAGGTAAGTCATACGTTTGGCGAAAACCAAATACGGAACTGCAACCAAAAAATTTACGTGGTACAGTAAAGCACGGTGGATGCCATGTAATGGTGTGGGGATGCATGTCATCAGCTTGGGTCGAAAACTTAGTATGTATTTATTGATGGCACGATGGACAAAAATGTCTATTTAAACAGCAATTTATTGCAAAGCGCCCGGAAATTGGGTATAAGAGAAGATTTTCGGTTTTACCAGAACAATGACCCCAAACATAAGTCGCAGCTTGTACAAACATGCCTAATTTGGAACTGTCCCCACATCGTTAATACTCCAGCTCAATCACCAGATCTCAATGTTATTGAGTATTTATGGAGTGTTCTAGAGAGAAATATTAGAAAATATAAAATAAGTAATTAGCAGGACTTAAAAATGGCACTGCAACTTGAATGGCAGAAGATAACGACCGAATATACAAAAAAAAAACTTGTTAATTCTATGCAATCTAGACTAAATGCAGTTTTAAAACAAAAGGGATATCTCACGAAATATTAATTCTGTCAAAATATAAAAAAAAATATGTTAATTTATAAATTGTTAATAAATAAATTTATTAATTTTAATATGTATACGAAATAAGCTGAGGTTGCTTTTCTTTGAATTTTGTTTTTATGTTAAATATTTTTTTTATATCTGAATTTTTTTCAAGTGTTTTTTTTTTGTGATTACAATAAAAAATAGTATATCTTCAAACATATACATACAGTGAAAGCTCCCTTAGCGGACAGCTCCAATAAGCGGACATCTCTATTAAGCGGACAAATTTTCTGGAACACAATTTTTCCCTATAATTTCCCATAGAAACTACTCTCTCTTGAGCGGACGCTCTTGTAAGCGGTCGCGGACACTGTCGCTTGGCACATTCACACATAGAAATCTCCTGTAAGCGGACATCCGCGTAAATAAATCGAGGAATTCCCGAATTTAGTTTACGAAATAGACAAGGAAAAAGCGAGAATGCGAGCTCAGTTGACTTATTGCGGCTAGTTTTCGGGTGGTCTAGGTTTTCCTCCGTGTAACATAAGAAGAAAAGAAAGAAGAAGAGCGTTAACAACACATTTATATTCTTCAAAGTGTAGACGGGGATGGTTGTGAATTAAAGCACAAATAAAGTTTTAATAAAAAAGTGTTTTGTACAAATTCTTTCATATTCACTTTATAATGGCGCCAAGCAGAAAATTGCTTACATTGAAAGAAAAAATGGAAGTGGTGAAGTTTATAGAAGACCAAAATCCAACAGTGCGAGCTGTGGGAAAAAAGTAAGCTACCCTAAACACATAACTTGTGGAGGCAATGAAAAAATGTATAATGTATAATTAATATTATCGCATTATAGGTTCAATATAGGAAAAACTCAAGTTGCAAAAATACGAAAAAATAAGGACAAAATACGAACTAAATGGCAATCTGGAGTTAATGTGAATCTAAAGAAAATTTTTTTGAAAATTGATGGTTTGAATATTGACAGAATTTGTTTTGAATGGTTTTCAACGGTTAGAAACAAAAACATTCCAATATCAGGACAATTAGTAAAGGCAAAAGCTAAAGAAATAGCGAAAGAATTAGGTTATACTAATTTCAGAGCGTCTGATGGTTGGCTCCAAAAGTGGCGGAAAAGGCATGACATAAGTTTTAAATGCATATCAGGTGAAGCAGCAGATGTAAATCAAGACGATGTTAAACAATTTATAGAAAAGCTGCCTTCATTATTGGCTGGATACCAGCCAAAGGATGTGTATAATGCAGATGAAAGCGGACTTTTCTTTCGTGTATTACCCAATAAAAGTTTAGCTTTCAAATCTGAAAAATTAACCGGTGGGAAAATGTCAAAAGAGCGGCTCACAGTATTATTTTGTGTAAACATGGCAGGAGAAAAGGAAGAGTTATTAATAATTGGAAGGGCAGCGCGCCCCCCAGCTTTCAAAAATGTTGCTATTAATAAGTTGCCAGTAACATGGAATTCGAATAAAAAATCCTGGATGACAATGGCAATCATGATTGAATGGTTGTCACAATTAGATAGAAAAATGGCCATTCAGAAAAGAAAAATTGTACTATTTTTAGATAATGCAGCCTCCCATCCCCGCGAAATTAATCTAACAAATGTAAAAATTATTTTCCTTCCACCTAATACAACTGCTGCATGCCAGCCGCTGGACCAAGGGATTATACACAATTTGAAATGCTTTTATCGAGATCAAGTTTTGAAATATATTTTATCTAAACTTGGAGATGTTAAATCTGTAACGGAACTTTCAAAAACCATTAATGTATTAGATGCGATATATTTCATTTAAAAATCATGGAATAAAGTCACTTCCAACACCATAATGAATTGTTTCGGCAAAGCAGGGTTCAAGAAAAAAGGATATGACTATAGTTCAACGGAATTTGAACCTGAAGATGATCTTCTATTATCAATACTCTCCGATTTAATTAGAGGTCTCAACGAACTTGGGCCCATAGAAGGCCAAAATCTGGAGAACTTTATGACCGTTGACAATAATATACAAACGGAAGATGACAACTACAATTTTACAACCGAAAACATCAGTAACGAAGATGAAAGTGTTTCAGATATAGAAATTCAGGAAATTACTCCGGATTCACATTGTATCACTTCCTATAATCAAGCTTTAAATCTTGTTGATAGCTTGAAAAAATTTACTCATGATGATTTTGCGGCATTTGAGTACATAAAAAATCTAGAGAATCATTTTCAAAACTGTCTTATACACCAGAAACGAAAAAGGTTACGTCAACAGAGCATGTTAAATTTTGTTCAATTAATTACTAAGTAGTATGTATTTACTTAATTTTCACTGCAGCTGGTTTATTTAACTGCATACATACATAAATGTATATTATATTATTTGATCGAATTTTTTTCTTTGAATTTCTTAATTTCATACAATGTGTACTCCAAAATGAATAAACGAGCTAAGAACAAAATTTATTATTTATTTATCTCCTCTTCTTTTTCTTTTTTCCCGTAAGCGAACAGCTCTCATAGCCGGACAAAAAAGTTGGCACCATCAGTGTCCGCTTATAGGAGCTTTCACTGTATATGCTTTTTTCATATATAAGATTATTATAAAAATGTAAAGAAATTTGTTCTCAAAAGTTAGAAATAAGCTGTGAGACACTTACATATATGATAGAAAAGAGCGTTTACAATTGCGTTCATGTTGAAAAGTAGCTCCAATTTCAGCAGTTTTTGACAAATGCTCTGAAGGGGGTTCCACTTCTGAAAGGGGGTTTCACTGGTAAAAGGGGGTTCCACTTGTCAAAGGATGTTTCACTTATGAAAGGGGGTTCCACTTGTGAAAGGGGGTTCCACTTAGTCTTCCCTAACCGCTTTAACTTGCATATTGACTTTCCATGCATCATTAACTTGTCCCAAAAATAATAAAGTTGCGCCCGACTTGTTGGCAGTTTATTTTATTTTCTCTTAGCCCTGAGAATTGTGTATTATGGTTCTGCAAAGGAAAAATTAGATCCTCATACACGAACCCATCCGCACCGCGAATAAACAAAAAAAAAAAAATTCATGTGGTACGCTCAATTTAATTTTAATTTCTTCAAGTTTATTTTTACTTTATTATTCTAATAATTAAGTGTTGTGATCGACACAGGAAAAACAAAATTTGCTACCCTGAAAATTGTTTTTTTCGCGTTTCATGACTAAATTAGCGTAAAAATGCAAAAAAAAAATTCGTCTCGCCGTACGCCGTACATATGGACTCATATCTCCGAGACCGTTAAAGGTAGAATGTTCGTTTTTGGGTGGATTGTTGACTGGGTAATTGAGCTCTATTTTCTAAATTTTGTAAGGGGTTAGGTGGAAGGAGGAGGCGGGGGGAGGGAAAAAGTCAAAAACTACACTTGCTAATATCTCCATCACGAATGCAGATAGGAAGTTGAAAATCAGTAGAGATATAGAGAGGGTTGTGGGACAAACTTTAAATATAATTTAATTTTTTTATCCATTGGTGTCCGAAAAAGGGGGGGGGGCTAAAAACAAATTGTCGGCCGAATTGTTTTTTCAAATGATTGTATCTTCGAAATTACTTATCGTAAAAAATTCATATTTTGCGACCATTAAGGTGGCATATAGTTCCACCGGAATCAGCTTAGAGAGTGGCTAATTATTATAAGGGGGAGTGTCAGGGGGGTGCAAAGAAAAACACTTAAAAATTAATATCTCAACTATCTCTTAAGCTATGTAATTGAAACTTGAAACAACTATAATGCTATACTAGGAAAATACAAAAAAAAATATAACACGTTGAAATAATAGTAGTGGGGGGAATGGGGAGCATCTCAAAAATGGCGCACTTTTCAAAATTACATATCCGTATATCTCAAAAAAGAGTACAGATATCAAATTGAAAAACTTATTTGTGCTCCTAATAGCAAAATAAGAAAAATATAACAATTGGACATAACAGTGGTGTGCGAAAATGATATCAAATTGAAATTTTGTTAAATTGTAGAACTACATAGTTTTTAATTTTTGTCAAAATTTCAAGTTGGGGTGTAAGGGGAGGGAGGTGGTAAGCTAGGGCTCTTGTGAAAGGTACAAAATTTAAATTTTCCTTGTGGATACATCTATTTGAAATACATAGAAAAAAAATAATTTGTTCCATATTTGTTGGTGTTTCATGTGCATGAAATTTTAAGGTAAAAATTTGAAAATTTGCGAAATGCATACAGAAAATCATTAAAAGTATGAAGTATTAACGGGTCAAATACCTTCAAAACTTCTACACCCTCCCATTCAAAATTATTTTTTCGACCATTTTTAAGAAATCAATAAACACCTAAATATTACAATAAAAGCTATCAATTTGAAATTTTGCACAAAAACTTTTGAAAATGGTTGAAACGAAATTGGATCAAAAGTTTTTAGATCGCGCCTGCCCTTCTACCCTTTCCCATACAAAAGTATACCACCTTACAAGAGAAACGAAATAAAACTACATCACAAATTTTACGGTTCCCCTACCTCTTCTACCCCCTTCCATACAAATGTTTGGTTTCGTGAATGTAAAATACTCCAAGTTTTATGAAAATTCTACGCAACTTCGTCTATGAAACTGCCATTCTGTACAGAGAATATTGGACGTGATTCAAGCAATCAATTAAAAAATTATTAACATCCACCCACCCTTACTATCACCCCTCCCCATCCGTTCATAAAAACCCAAACTTTAATAAATAAACGAATGAAATATTGATTATGTGTACTGGGGCCATTGATCATATTCGCAATTAAGTGCTAAATTGACAACAACCCTCCCCTAGAACCCCCTTCCACTTAGTCTTCCCTAACCACTCTAACTTGCATATTGACTTTCCACTCATCCTCAACTTGTCCCAAATTAATAAATTTGCGCCCGACTTGTTGGCAGTTTATTTTTTTTAAATAACACTCGCTAATTTGATGAAATATTATTATTTTAATGATAAACCGGCTTTCCCCTCCTTAATATTTTCTGAGCGTCGGACAAGTTACGAGCCGCCACTAGTTTTTTTGCATTGTGGGAGGAGGTGGGGGGGTTAAAAATTATGGGATGAGCTTGGAAGAGCTTAATTTGTTGAAATTACGAGGTAGGTCCAAAAAGTAAAAGTACTCGATTTTTTCTATTTAAACAAAAAATTGTATTTAAAACAAAATTACAGAATTTTGTTGGTAAATATGTCAGTAATTTCACCACGTAGTCGCCTTCCCCTTCTATGCAGTTTGTGAGCCGTGGCACAAGGTTTTTGATGCCCTCCTCAAAGAACTCTTCCGCCATCTCCTTTTTCGAGTATAGAACCTCTTGTATCAGCTTCTCGTCGGTTGAAAATTTATCCAACCATGTGGGTCAAAAATGAAAAAATTCGTAGAAAGAGGGTTGTGCGAAGGGCTAACAACCCTTCCACAATAAGTAATGAACAATGTTAAGGAACCTGAATGTCCGGAGGCCAAGGTCCGATTTGGGTTGTAGCGCCATTGTAGAAGTTGTAGAAGATGTGAGTCTTCAGGGAGGTGAACAGATGAAAGTTTGAAGGTGCCAAGTCAGGAAAGTATGCGGGGTGGTTCAAAATGTACCAACCGAATGATTCCTCGAAGAATTCTCCTGCCATCTCCTTCTTCCAGTTCAGGACCTCTTGTAGCAGCCCATCGTCGATTGAAAATTTATCCGCCCATGTGAATCTTCACGGATGTGAACAGATGAAAGTTTGAATGCGCCAAGTCAGGCAAGTATGCGGGGTGGTTCAAAATGTACCAACCGGAGGATTGAAAAAGCGCCATGGTGGCGTTGTCGCGCAACAACCACACTCCGTTCGTCAACTTTCCCCGCCGGTTGTTTCGAATTGCGTTGTTTTAAATTTCATTCGGTGTTTTCCTTTCAGCGAGAAGGAACCTGATTTCTGCGCGCATCTCGCACTTGGCGAGATTTCTTATTGACATGTTTCACGCAACCGGACACTACAAGGCAAGTTGTCATACATGTGCTCGTTATGTTCAGAGGAACCCACACTACCGGCAACATAGCAAAACCTTAACCTCAATTATCTCAAAACTACCTTGTTCAACTCCAATATTCAAGATTGCATAGCTTGGCCAATTTTACTTTATTATTCTAATAATAAAGTATTGTGATCGACACAGAAAAAAAAAATTTGCTACCCTGAAATTTTGTTTTTTCGCGTTTCATGACTAAATTAGCCTAAAAACGCAAAAAAAAAAAATCCGTCCCGCCGTACGCCGTACATATGGACTCGTACCTCCAAGACCGTTAAAGGTAGAATGTTGATTTTTGGGTGGGTTATTAACTTGGTAAGTGAGCTCCATTATCCAAATTTTGGGAGTGTGGGGTGGAAGGGGGAGGCGGGGGGACGGAAAAAGTCGAAATATACACTTGCTAATATCTTCACCACGAATGCAGATAGAAAGATGAAAATCAGCACACGTATAGAGAGAGCTATGGGACATATTCCAAAAATAATTAAATTTTTTTATCCATTGGCGTCCGTAAAGGGGGGGCTAAAAACAAATTGTCGGCCGAATCTTTTTTTGAAATGGTTATATCTTCGAAACTACTTACCATAAAAAATTCATATTTTGGGACAATTAAGATGGCGTATAGATCCACCAGAATCAGCTTAGAAATAGGCTTATTATTGTAAGGGGAAGGGTCGGGGGGGGGGGGGGGGGGGTGCAAGGAAAAACACTTAAGAATTAATATCTCAACTATCTCTTAAGCTATGTAATTGAAATTTAAAACATATACTAAGCTATACTAGCGAAAAACAAAAAAAATATAAAATTTGGTCATAATAGTAGTGGGGTGAAATGGGGAGCATTTGAAAAATGGTGCACTTTTCAAAATTAGAAATCATTATATCTCAAAATTGAGTACAGATATCGAATTGAAAATTCGTCAGATTATAGAACTACATAATTTATAATTTTGATAAAAATTTTAAGTTAGGGGGTGTAAAGGGAGGGAGGTGGTAAGCAAAAATGTCGAAAATTTTGAGTGAATTTTTTAGGACTCTGCTCAAAGATAGAAACTTTAAATTTTGCGTGTGAATACATCTATTTGATATACATAGAAAAAAAATAATAATTTGATCCACAATTGTTATGAACCGACCACCCCGGTCTAATGGGCACAAGCTGTTTCATGTGCAACGAAAAAAACACGAAAACTGAAAATTTTTGAATGTAATTTTAGGGTAGAAACTTGAAAATTTGGGAAATACATTTAAAAAAAATCCCTAAAAGTATAAAATATTAACTGGTCGAATACCTTCAAAACTTCTACCCCCTCCCATAAAAAATTATTTTTTCGACCATTTTTAAGAAATTAATTATCACTTAAATATTAAAAGTTATCAATTTGAAATTTTGCATAAGAACTTATAAAAATATTTGCAAAGAAATTATTTTAAAAGTTTCAAAATCACACTTGCCCTTCTACCCCCTCCCATACAAAAGTATGATTTCGACCAATTTCATTAAATCAACTAATAACCAACAAATTAAAAGCTACGAACTTGAAATTTTGTACGAGCAGCTTACAAGAGAAAGGAAATAAAATTGCGTCACAAATTTTGCAATTCCCCTACCTCTTCTACCCCCTCCCGTACAAAATTATTTTTTCGAGCATTTTTAAGAAATCAGTTATCAGCTAACTCTTAAAAGCTATCCATTTCAAATTTTGCCTAAAAACTTATAAAAATAATTGAAATGAAATTCCTTTAAAAGTTTTGCAATCGCGCTTCTACCCCCTCCCATACAAAAGTATCGTTTCGACTTATTTCTTTGAACCAACTAATAACCAAAAAATTAAAAGCTACGAACTTGAAATTTTGTACAAGAACACTACAACAACCACCCTAACCACTCTAACCTGCATATTGACTTTCCACCCATCCGCAACTTGTCCCAAGAATAATAAAGTTTCGCCCGACTTGTTGGTTTATTTAACTTTCTCACGCGATTTTTTCGCCGTTCTCTTCAGAATTTCAAAAGCTCAGTTTTAACCTCTGGCAAGTTAAGGTTTCTTTTCTCATGGTGTTTCATTATTAATTAAGTCGGAAATTTTCAGCAAACGCTTCCTCTACTCTTCAAAGATTTTTTAGAAAACGTTTACACCAACAATAGTCTCGAAAATTTATTTGTGCCTTCAAAATTGTATAAATTTTTAAGTGTAAAATATAAAATTGGGAGTTTAAATAAAAAAAGATTTTTAGTTTTTTTGCTCTCCTGAAAAGTTGTATTTTTTATATGTTTGGCCCATTTTCTCAAAAACTATTCATCTGATCGGTGCTATATATAAGTCCTTCGCAAAATTATTAAAATTCTGCTCCATTCATTTTTCTTGTTTGACAGATAAATAAATGTGCAAAATGTGCATTCGAATCAGGCGAGTGATTCTTGAGAAAATAGTTCATGAATTTACCACTGAAAAGGCCTAATGATATGCTCCGCTCAAGAATCGCTCTTCTAGAGTATAAGAATTTTCTTCTACAATTTAATTTGATTTTTTTAATCATGAGAGAACATCTGGAATTTTTCATTGAAATCGAAATTGGAACGTTGAAGTGACGAATAACTCATCTTTATTTCATAAAATACATGTGTAGGTACCTACTTGATGTACCAGTTCGTACACCTCGTATATGCGCCGTATTTTGAAAACGAGGTATGTACTTAGTAATTATAAATACGAGATATTTAGTACATTCTTTTATATCATTCCTGGAAATAGAATGGCAATGGGAAGATCAAATTGAAATTGCAAATTTACGGACGTTTCTTTTTTTTATAAATACAAAATATATCTGTGCCTTTCCTCTGAGTATCTACCGTCGGTAAAACCTATCCTATCGCAACAGAATTATTCTACTGAAATTAATAAATTATTCTATATATCAAAATTTATCATTTTCTTGTTAACTATTTGGAAAACTTGAGAATTTCCACAAAAATATTGAAATAACGCGAATCCATTTCAAACGTAAAGTTCTTTGTTAATTTTAATAAATTGTATTCATGAAAACGAATTTATTTTCATTGTGTTTGTGACTCCCAGCGGTTTATAACGCGGAACAAAATGATTTTATTTACCTTATATATTTTTCTGTGCGTTTTTTTTTTTTTTGCGAAATTATTTTACAGAAGGTATAATTTGCTCTAAGACCATAACTTCTAGCAAACTCCCACAAAACGCTTTTCTTCGGAAATTTCCAAAATCTGGAGAAAAATACGATATTTTAATAAACCTTATTAAATTTATTAAAGTTGTTGTACCAAGCAAAAAAAAAAAACATTTAAACCTGAACCACATTACAATAATTTCCCAAAAATAATCGAAACACGTTTCCAAGCTTATCAAATGAAATACTCGAATAGAATTATTATGAATATATTAAATTTCATATACATTCGTCGCTATAGCAAAGTACGGCGAATGAAGCCGGAAGCTACGAATTAAAAACAGAGTCCTTAAAGTCTGAAAATAAATTATAATTGGACGTGTACTTTGGTGTACTTCAATATGTGTCTATGTAAAATCGTGTTTGTTTTTAAATCGAGTTTCATGAATTACACGAAAATGCTATATTAAACTTGTAACGGACGTTTTTTTAGAGGCGGAGAACTTTAAATTGAAATAAAACACAGAAAAATGTTTAATATCCACGAAATTGACTTTATTTGAAAGATAATTTTATGGCATTAATATTTGAATATGATTTCGGGCATGTGGCCGCCGCAGGTGGCGCTTACATGGCGTAATCTGCAACCATCTGGACCAATAATTCCAACGGTCCATAAAGCGCACCAAACGGTGACTTTTTCTGGATGTAATGGTGTTTCGACAATGGCTTGTGGATTATCATAGCTCCAAATGCGTCAATTCTACTTATCAACATAGCCATTTAGCCAAAAGTGTGATTCATCAGTGAACAAAATGTGTGTAGGAAAATTGGACTTCCAGATTACGCGGCGGCCACTTGCATGAAATATTCATAACATTAATGCCATAAAATTTATCTTTCAAATAAAGTGAATTTCACGAATATTAAAAACAATTTTGTGTGTTTTATTTCAATTTAAAGTTCTCCGCCTCTAAAAAAAACACCCTGTATATGGACGAGGCATCTTTGTGAATCCGCTCCGCAACGAGTTCAGCAACGTTCTCGATTGTGATTGGGACATTAGGATAATTGAACATCCACGCCTTGCATACATTTTCGTAATAAATATGTTTTCAGTGGTCCGAAAACACCTCTTGCGAGTGGCTGCAACTTATGGCTGGTGTGTGGTGTCAGCGGTAACATGTCAATGTTGTTTTACTTGTCGAACATCAGCAAAGTTCTTTTGGTGACCGCTTTGATGGCGTGTTTTATGAAATGGTGCAGAAATTGAAGGAACCCGATCCATTAGCTACTCCTTTCGCGTCCACACTTCCGTGCCGAAGAAATTTTTTTTATATTGCCTTATGAACATTAACGTCGTTCGGTTTTTGGTTTGTTCTTTGTCAATTGCGCGCCGTTTTGCTCAATAACAAAATTTCCAGAATTTGATAATAAATTGAATTTCATTAAATTGTTTAAAATATCTCATTGATGGTATTGTATGCCAGTCATAGTCGTTCGCCGAGTGTTCGCGATCTTCAGCTATTCTGCAAACACGCGCGCGCACATATTGCTAATCGATAGGACTTCGCGGAATCGGCTAATACCGGCCAAATAGCGAACGAATAGTGGCCGAATAGGAAATGATTCCAAGAAACAGTATAGCAGACGAAAAGCGAATAGAAGGATATAGAAAGGGCGAGCGTTTATGATGAATAGCTAGTGGTCGGTTGATATTTGAGTAGGAGAGTCGACGGGCGAGTGCAATCGACGGCCAGGATGAGTGAGTTAGAGTATCGTGCAGTCAGCGGTCAGGGTTATCGAGAAGGTTCTGTGATCGACAGGCGAGAGTGAGTCCTGTGATCGTCATGCGACACGTTCAATAAGCGAGTTAGTCCTGTGACCGACAGGGAGAGTTCAATAAGCGAGTAAGTCCTGCGAGTAACTCGTGTGATCGACGGTGGAGATAAGTAGTTGAGTTAAAATCAGGACATACATATGTAGAGCGATAAGGTCACGACAGAGAAATTAAAGCGATAAAGTCAGATCAGCTCATTGCGCGGAGTGAGTCGATGTAGGAAAGCGAAAGAGACGAGATTGGAAATGAAAGAGTTAGAGGCAGGAAAGCGATAATTGGGTAATGGAAAAAGTGTTTGTGAGAGTTAAAACGATAAATAAGGTTTGCGGTTATTTAAGTTAGAGCGAAGCAGTTTAATTTTGGTCGTTCAACTGTTTTAGTTTTTGCAATTTTCCACAGAAATTCTTTCGATTATTAATGGAATCACACTATCCAGTTTTGAAAATCAAATTTTGCTGCCAAAATATGTCATTTTATCAAAAAAAAAACTCTTTGTTTAAAAACACTTTAGTTGGGGAAATAGAACTGAGAATCACCAACAAAATATTCACGATACTCCATACAGTGCATTATATTGGCCCCAACCGAATGCACTACATTGTTCCAAAGCACTTTTGTTACGTCGACCTCGGCACCTCGGCCAAAATCGAAATAATCGCCAAAACAACACCAGTTCTGTGTTCAGCGGGAGATTTCACTTGGGAAAATACTCACTTCGTTTTCTTTCACGTCCTTTCTAGTGTAATTTGGCCAAAGAATGTTCAGTACAGAGACAGGTACTGTCGTCATTTTAAAAACATTGTCTAAATTTGTTTTAATATCTGTTTGAAGTGAGCAAGTTTGAGTTTTCTCTGACTATGAAGAAAGTGCAGTACCGATCGGTGATTAGATTCTTGTTTTGGATGGCAGGACGTGTGAGGAAATCGAAGATAACAACCGTCAGTCAGTTTCACTATCAATTTTTTTAATAATTTTAATATCGTCGGCATATAAAAGTAAGTAAGTGTTCGGTAAAACAAAGGAAAGGTCATTTACAAAGAAAATAAAAAGTAGTGGCCCAGGTTGACTTCCTTGTGGCACACCAGACGTACTTCGCTTTACACTTCCGAACTTACGCTCCTTCACGATCCAACCGTTCACTCTTTCGCTTTCTAAACGACTCCTTCTATTGCTCGATCTCAACTGCTTCATTTCACGAACGCTCGCCCTTTTTATACCCAGCGCAACCGACCATCGTCCATACCGTCTTCCACACCGTCGACGTCCATAACGCATAAACAGCAACCGTCGTCTATACCGTCCTCCACAGCGTCGTGGAAGATTGTGATCATACGACGAGTGAATAGAGCTGACATATAACAATATTATTGTGTTGGGGTATTCTTAATGAATGTTGAACTTAATTTCAACTATTTGTTCGCATCAATAGATTTGAAAACAATGGGCAATTTTCATTTACTTACTTACAATGGCGCTACATCCCAAATCGGACTTTGGCCTCCTGACAATTTTCATTTACTTCTTCAAAAAAGGTTACGAACTGTCAATTTTATTGCATTGACCAACCTCCTACTAGACCTGGCTGTGAACATAAAATATTTTTAGTAAGTGCTCATGTATTCATTCAATATAGGATTTTGAAAAGTTAAAACTAACTCAACGCGTCAACACATGATTTTGGATCATTGGGTCACAAGATCTTTTATAATATAATTTTCAGATAGATAGCTTTGACGTTCTGCAAAGATTACTTCAAAAGTTTCAAATCCAAAATACCTCTTACAAATACCGTGCAATCCTATACTTTGAAAGAATGCACAATGAAAACAGCCTCGTAACCCAGTATTTTGCATTAATATTTGATCTTCATATTTATTTAATTTGAAATCAAGTTTAAATTAAAATTCTATCGCAATCCAATAAGCCATAAAATTTAATCTTATCGCAACAGTTTTGTTTTTATTATTGTTATGTGTATACTTAACCCTAATCCTACTGTGTTGATTTGCCTATAACTCAGAGAGTTGAATTTTTTTATGGACATGTCATTGATAAGCTTTCTATAAGAATCAAAACTTTGAATATATTCATACTCTAGATGAAATCTGAGAGTATATTGTGTTTGCCTTACCGTTTGTAACGCTAAGAAATAATGCTCGCACAGAGCCGCCAAGGGTACAGAAATATTTGTTGTCGCTCATAAACCTCGATTCCGAGTGACCGTCCGTCTGTCCGTCTGTGCGTCTGTCTATAGCATAACTCTCGAAAGCTTTGAGCTATAGTGCTAAAAATTTTTGTGTGTAATTTTTAGCAAAAAGGTAACTTTAATGGGCTATATCCCCCACCTCCTTCTACCCCCTCCCATACAGATTTCATGAAATTTCGAAATATAAAGAAATTGATTTTTCTTCGAAACTAATTAAGCTATCGACTTGACATTTAGGTCAAAGTATTATGATATAGATGTCATTAATATCACGGAATATTGACCAGATCCCCTTACTCCTTCTACCCCCTCCCATACAAATGGACAATTTTGAAAAATACATATTTTCGATTTTCATTGAAACTAGAAAAGCTGAAAAGACGAAATTTTGTCAGAATTAATTTTGCTATAATTGCAATTTTTTTTAAAAATAATTATTAACTTCACCTTACTCCTTCTACCCCCTCCCATACAAATTTCACGAAATTTTGAAATTTAAATTAAATTATTTTTCTTCGAAACTGGTAAAGCTATCAACTTCATATTTTGTATAAAGCATATAAATAAAAATATTAATAATGCGAAAAAAATTGTTTTGATCCGTACACTCCTTCTACTCCCTCCTATACAAATGCATAATTTTTGTTAAATGCATTTTATCGATTTCCATTCAAACTAGAAAAAGTTCAAACTTCAAATTTTGTCAGAATTTGTTTCTTAATAATTGAAATAAGTGTTCGATAAAAATTATCAGCTCCGCTTCACTTCTTCTACCACCTCCCATACAAATATCTGTATTATAAATTCAAGAAAAGCATTTCTCCTACAAGTATATGAGAGCTATCGACTTTGAAATTGAATCTAAGCATGGTGATAAGGATGATGATAAGCAATTTCAAAATCATCTTAAACGCTCCACTTCCTCTGCCACCTCCCATACAAATGCCCCAATTTCAGGGAAACTATGACCAATTTCTTTAAAAATGATGAAAACTAAAAACTTTAAATTCAGCAAAAAACATTTTGCAAGCCATGTTTGGTGTCATATACGAAAAATGCAAACCTCCCCCTCTACTTCTACCACCTCCCACGCAAAAGTCTCTATTCACTATTCGAAAGAATTTGAGATGACATATTTTCCGGTATATTAAAGTTATTTCCATCTCATCTAGAGTATCATATGATTGGGCTTTAAGCCCAATCATAATTCTGTTGTGTTTTTTACTTATGTTCATGCTGAAATACACTTGCTCCTTCGAAAATACGACGTACTATAAAACATTGTTTTGGCATTTGTGATCGTGCAACGAACATTTTCAAAAAGCGATCCATCTTCTTCTTTTACAATGGCACTACAACCCAAATCGGGTCTTGGCCTCCTGACCTTCAGGTTTCTTAACATTTTGCATTATTTATTGTGAAAGGCTTGTTAGACCTTCGCACAACCCTCTTTCTTCGAATTTCTTCGAAATAAATTAAATTTTCATTAGTTTGACGAATGTTTTCAAAGTGCATTTCGTACTAAAGAAAAGATTTTCGGATTTCACACTAACTCTGCTTTATTAATCGTAACGTTTCGGTCCCTGCTAAGACCTTTAAAAAATTTATATTATTTGAAAATTCCGTTTTATTGAATTTTTAGTTAAGAAATAAAAAAAAATATATTTTCAATTTGCATGTTTATAGAACGTTCAATCTGTGTTTCTCAGTGAGATCTGTGTAGGTTATACTCCTAAAGACCCAGTTCGATTAGGGTTAAACATTTACATTATCATTACCTGCTTATCAATTAACATCTTATCTATTTTGATATACTGACAATGAATTGCTAAACTTTTGCAGCTATTACTCATAGATTTTGCCGTAAGTAGTCGCTCAGCATATACGCTAGTGTGTCAAAGTGATTAACACAAATTTTTGCATTTGAAATAGCAAGAACTAAAGTAAATTTTGTTGTCAAAATGTCGATACCCTACTACACCGTGAGCAATATTCTCGTAAGTATGTCAAATAATAATGAAAGTAGAGCTTGTATTTTAGTAAGATTTTATTAATATTTATCTGACATGTGTACATTGCATTTCTTGTCATTTTTTTAGTCTAATTGTAGCGAAAGATTCTTGAAAAAAAAACCTACTATGTTTCATATTTTCATAACTATATGCATAAGTTTTAGTGAAATAAAAATGCAGTGCTTGCAACATTCCATTCCATAGAGCCATTTATTACAGCGTATATTTAATGAAACTCATCTTTTCACAAGGTTATGTCATTAAAAAAAAAATTGTTAAATCTTGGATTAATGCTGCTGCTTTGTAATGTCAAGGCTATCACTACAAACCGATCGTTTCACTACTCTTGAAACGTGTCATCTTTTAATTTGATGAAGATCAAGATCAATTTCATTCAGACTAATCTTAATTTGGATATGTAACGCATGATTGAGGAAATACAAGTTTAGATACTAGTTTTATCTGTTTATTTTTCTTTGTGGCATCGATCTATTAATTTTTGGAGAAGTTAGTATTTACAGTTTAATCAGATTTTGATTGTGATTATTTCCTGGTGATAAATGCAAAGTTTTTCAGTTCATTCAGGAACTAGGAAATAGAAACGATTGCAAATAACATTAAGATAAAATTTAAGTTGAGTTTTAACATAAGAAGTTATGCTTTGATCGTCGTAATAAAATAATGATTAGTAAAAAAAAAATATGAATTTAAATTTTCGTGATCGATAGTCGAGTTCAAAGACCGACCTTCTGCTGCATACTCGTATCAACTTTTTTTCGACTTTGCAGTACCACTGGTAAAATCTCTACTAATTGATTTTTTTAATCTAAGTATAGTCTAGTGTCTAAAGTGTATTATAATGCATTGCCTGCGTGGGTATTCCACTTCCAGGGCAAGATTAGCTCTGCGAGCACATTCTGCACTTTTACTAGGTAATAGGAGCACCAATCTCAGTTTATTTCTAATTCCGAGGAATAAATAATAATAAATTGTTTTCTGTTCCCACTGTAGCTCGACAGACCCAGATATTAAAGATTTTTCTTACATCCAGGAAAAGTATATAAAGGAAAACCATTATGAACAGAGAAAAATTTCATAGAATCTGTTACACTTTATGATGGGAAAAATTGTTTTTTTTGGCCTTAAATCTCAGTGCCTATTTTAGTCTCTTCAGTTGTACTCCAAAGTTCATTGTTGGAGATCATGTCTGGCCAGAATATCCCTTATCGAAGGCATTGGTTCACGAAAGTTTGCAGTTTCCTGGTAAGTCGAACGGGCACTTTCCATGTAGTACAACCAAATAGCAACACGGATCTGACACAAGCGTCAAATGCTTGCAACTTCGTGCGAAGAAAGATCTCTCTTAACCTCAAGAATGGAGAAAGTATACGAGGGCCTGATCAGCTCTATTTAGACGAGCCTCAATATCCTTTTTGGCTCCACCGTCCATGCTGACAATGCTTCCGAGATAACAAAAATCTTGCACCTCTTCCACACCGTGTCCGTTAAGAACAATCCGTGTGCTTGTGTTCGAGCCCATGTTGTGGTTTTACGCACATTTATTTCCAGTACTGTATCTTTGCATTTAGAATGAAACTAGGTAACACTTGAGTCCGAACGGCTACGTGCAAGCAAACACACGACATCAGCAAAATCAGGGTGACTTAAGATGTCAAACAGTCCCCACTGAAGACCTTTATTTATTTTTTTTTAAGGCACCGAGTTTAATTTAGGGGGTCACCCTTTAATGCATTGCACAATTAATTCGGTAAAGGAAGTGGATAAAATTTGGATGTACTATGGAAATTAGGGTGGAGAGAGATGGAAATGACGGTGAAGATTATTCTTGAAGGACTGGAGGTCATACCTACTTGGGAAAACATTAGCCAGCAATGCATTCCAAAGTCTGGACGTTCGGGAGATGAATGACTGTCTATATTTCACTGTACGAGTAGGAATAGGGTTGACGGCAAACTCGTGCGCGCGTTTAGCACGACGAGTATTTCGGGGAAATGTGTTAAGTGGAGGATTGAGTGATCTAAGTTCCGCACTACATTTAGCATGAAAGTAGCGATAATAAATGCTGAGTACTCCGACGTTTGTGCGATGCTCGAGGGAGTCAATAGAAACGGTAACAGTTTCATCTCCATCTTCAATTAGTCGGAACGCATGTGCAAGGTGAGTTTTGGGAGCTCCAGCCCATAAATGCGAATTGAACTCTAAACGAGGTCGAATGTAGGCCTTGTAGATGGTAGCTATGTCACGAGGCGTAAACTATTTTTTGCATTTGCGAAGAATACCTAAGCGTTTGGAAGTATCAAGGGCAACATCAAAGATGTGTGTGCTCCAATCAAGGTGGTTATTTAACTGTACGCCTAAAAGAGTAAATTCATCTGAAGAGCAAAGAGGTACGCCATTAAAGGCTAAATTAGACGATGCCGCTGGAACATCACGTTTAAGGGAAAGATGACAGGTCTGTGTTTTGGCGGCGTTGAACTCTACTCTATTTTTCCTGCCCCATTCCAGGATTAAGTCGAGGTCGGTGTTCAGCGAGCCGAATAACTCTCTGCTTTTGGAAGCAACAGATTGCTTGTGAGATTCCGCAGCGGAGTCGAACTATCTTCCTCACCTTCCAGAGCAAGGTGTCATTTATTACCACCAGAAAAATGGGTGATGATAATATGCAGCCTTGTCTGACACCCGTTCGCACAGGAAAACTCTAGGACAGCTTTCCTCTATGTAAGAGGCGACATCTCGCATCTTTGTAGGATTCTTTAACCGTAGCTTACCTTATCTGGAATATCTAGTCGAAGCATTCCCCGAGCAATCTCTCTTAACGCTGTCGAAAACCTTCTCGAAGTCCACAAACATGAGATGTATTTGCGAATACATTTCGGCGCACTGCTCCAATATTATCCACAAAGTGTTTGTATGGTCTGTACAAGATGACCCCTTACGGAATCCAGCCTGACAAACTTCGAGAGTTCTCTCTTCAACATCATTAATCCTAGTTTGGTGAATGCTTTCACAGTGCATTTTAAATTGAAAGGTATCGGTAGAGACCGAATCGTCACGATAATAAAGCGAAACAGCCCGGAAATCTTTCCTTTCATTATTAATCATATTGGGAATTACCTTGGCTATGATTTTTAATACGGCTGTAAGTAGACATATATACCACGCCACAATTCCGAAGGTCGCTCCTCTTCGAGATTTTCACAATGAAATCCGCTTTCCATTCAGCCAGATATCTTCTACACATTAGTAAAGGTGGGGAAAAAAATATTGACTGTTATTTCCTGGTCCGCTTTGGGGAGATATTGTAGAAGGGTTATTAGTCAACCCTCTACGAATTTTTAATTTTCGTAGATTGTGGTGACCGAGGTATACCCAAGCAGGCGGCGTGCTGGAATTATGCGTCGACTGGGATTTGAACTCACGACCTTCGCGTTATAGACCAACACGCTACCCACTTAGCTATACCCTAGCTCTTTTGATCAACATTACATATTTAATTTTATTATTATTACTTGTCACAAACTACATTCAGTTTAGAGCGGCACTGTTTGATTTTATTTGAAATAACCGGGCTTCTGACCGAAAATTTTCACGGGAAATGACAGGATCAGTGTCGATTTAAATTAATTTGGCGCCCGGATAATTTTATTGACAACGCGCGCTTCAAATAACTTTTTTTTATAGCCGAGAGCCAAGTTTGTATCTTCAAGCTGACCCATTCATTTTTTTTTTTTACGGCACCGAGTATAATTTAGGGGGTCACTCTTTAATGCAATGCACAGTTATGTCGGTATAGGAAGTGGAGGCATTAAGATGGAGAGAGACGAGATTCTTACGTACAACAAATGTCAGAAAGAGAGCAGTGGCGTGGCTGACTTTATAGCCAGGGGAAGCAATTATTTTGCGCCAAGCTACAAGCGCTGCGTCAATATGCATGACTCCACAAGTTTACATCATTATACACTTCTACTCATCCGAAAGGGGTGCGGTTTTCGGCAATCGCTTCAGAATCCAGTCTACATTATTAATCGGAAATAAAAAAAATTGATTTTTTTTTGCGACTGAAAGCTCGGGCTGGAAGCAATTGCATTAACGCATCTCTACTTCGTATAGAAGTGGAATTTGCGCTCGCTGGGAGCGACAATTTTACTGGTATTTGCCGGCGGTCTCATTCTCTTGGATATGCGACTAAAGGCAATGAGAAAAAGTGTGGAAGCATTTTATTGCGACGCATCTCCCCTCCACATTGAAGTCGAACTTGCAGAAAATTTCGTTCGTATTGGCGCCGGCGGTCTTGTAAATGCGTTTTTAAAATCGCATCTTTTCCCTCTGGAACGCTTTTAACTTTCGTTGGTCAGAAAAAGCGCAAAAAAAAGTTGTCCTAATCACGTAAATGCTGTAAAGATGAAAATAATGCGCGCTTTCTTTTGAAGAAATTTTTAAATAAATTTTCATATCCGTGCTGTTTTCAGTTGTTTCTAAACTTAATACAGGGAAAACCGTAAGGGAAACATTGCTTCCCTTATATCAATGGACGCCACGCCAATGAAAGAGAGCCATAACAACAAAATTCTTGCACACATTACTACAGGGCATTTGGTACATTTCTATCCGATGCACATCTCGTCATAGTTTTTGTATTGAACACCCACAACGTTACAAAATTCCAACAGAAATACCACAAAAAATGTTCTTCAGCAAAATTGAGTGGCAAAAGTATATAACAAACATTTGAGATTAAATTTGTGACTTTTTTTGGCAAAAGAGAGTTACAATTGGCAAACAAAATATTGACAGTGTTGAAGCACGGACATGTTAATTACAATTTTCTGAAACAGAAATTTCTTTAATATAATTTTGTAGTGAAATTTTTGCGATAAATTTCTGAACAACTAAAGGCCAATGCAGTGTCAACCCTCATAAAATTTAAGAAGTTACAATGGGCTGGTCATGTGGAGCGTATGGATGACGGAAGAATTCCCAAACGCACACTAAAAGGGAAAGTCAACGGACAAAGACCGGTCGGAAAATCACGGAAGTGCTGGGAGGATTCGATTGACGCAGACAGCAAATCACTGCTAAGATTTTCTAACTGGAGGACGCGGTCACTGAACCGAGATGGATGGAGGCAAAGTATTCAGGAGGCAAAGTATTCAGGAGGCCAAAGTCCGATTTGGGCTGTAGCGCCATCGTAAGTAAGTAAGTAATGGCCAATGCTGAGGATCGCGCCTTGCGAAAGAAAACTGTTTCTGTCCTAGAAGGGTTCCTAACAGGAAAATAAGATAATGAATGAATTGTGTGAAAAACTTCCGCATTTAAAAGTTATGATAAACTTTGAACGTAGGGCGAGCGATATTTTAATAGAAGTACAAAAGCCTAACAGCCTGAGGTAGCTCCTTATCCAAACAATTTCGACAGAAATTTGACAATTTTCTTCAATTTCGACAACGTCTCAAAATTTTTAATAATTGATTATCACAGGGTTGACGCGAACATCTAGTACGATATTGTATGGCAAGTCAGGAATGAGGGCGTGCAGGGGGGATGTGTGTGCCAAAAAAAAACTGATGAAAGAGTAAAAAATTAAATACGATAGGGGTTCTCATTTCCTACCTAAAAATTTTAGTCCTTTTGGTGGATTTTATTTAAATGATCTTCGATTTCAGCCTCCGTGAGGGTCCGGAACGTTGGTTCCTCCTTCGACACGACTCCGATTTCGATGCCGGACGCTTTGAAGTCGACAGTTAGAACGGTCGAAAGGCAGCTGATTGACAACTGGATTGCTTCCCTGCTGTGGGCAAATCAATGTCAAAACGTCCTGTAAAGCAGGGCCCCGCACTACCAACGATCAAATTTTAGTCCTTTTGGTGGATTTTATTTAAATGATCTTGGATTTCGGCCTCCGTGAGGGTCCGGAACGTTGGTTCCTCCTTCGACACGACTCCGATTTCGATGCCGGACGCTTTGAAGCCGACAGCTAGAACGGTCGAAAGGCAGCTGATTGCCAACTGGATCGCTTCCCTGCTGTGGGCAATTCAATGTCAGAACGTCCTGTAAAGCAGGGCCCTGCACTACCGACGACCACATCATGCTATGGGATCCTTATGAAGCCTTTTATCTGTTGTCAAAATGGAGTCCTTCATTTGGTGACAGTGGCGCCCAACGTAGGGCTTAAGATTGTACCGGTAGGCAACGTATCAATTATTGTCCTCCTTTTTTCACCCCTTTCATTACGGATTTTCAAGGATGGTTTGTTCACCGGACCAAATCCTCTCCTTTACGCCCTGAATTTCCAGCAATCATGGTGTGAGGTCCGGAACAAGCCCTTTATCTGTTGGCGGCATGGAGTGCTGCATTTCGTTAGACTGATGTTAACATTTCAGTCTTTTGATGATGTTGCCCCCTCAAGCATGCTGCCCGGTGCAACTGCTCAATTTGCACCTTGGTACGGCCGGCCCTGTGTCGCATACTCCAATCCATAGAAATTTGGCTCTGAACAGAGTCCCTCATGTTGGTTAAACCTTCTGAATGGCTTTTATACATCCGCAAAACGATTTCCTTTCATAACTAAATAAAGTTTTCCGAATAAAGAAAAGTCGCCCGGAGCTAAATCAGGCCAATACGGTTAGTGGTTGATGGATAAAATGCGATTTTTAGTAAAAAAAAATAATGTTCAAAAAATGTTGAATCCGACGTGCTTTTCCTTCAGTAGACAGTTTATGCGGAACAAACCATGCATATACCTTTTTGAGGCACAAATGCTCAGTCAAATTCCGATGGATCGAAGTCTTGAGATTATTTAATTTCATTTTCATGTATCGCACCCAAGATTTTGGCTCACTTTTAATGAATTCACGGATAATTTTGATGCTATCTTCATTTTCTGGATCGACCTGAACGTTTGTAGGCTTTCAAGTAGTGTTGGGTTACTCATAAATGGTGGTACAAATGTCCCTTTCATGCAAGTAAAAATGTCCCATCACTACAAATAATATTTTTGCCCCACTTCACAGTTTTTGTTCGGGACCTTTTGGGACGGATCTTGTATTGTGATTGCTTTTCCGTTTCTAACGCACAAAGTCCCCAGGGGTACGGAAATATTTGTTGTCGCTCAAAAACCCCGATTTCGTCTATCGGTCTACAACATAACTCTCCAAAGCTTTGAGCTATTATGCTGAAACTTGTTTCATGTCATTTTTAACAAAAAATACTTTAAGTTCGTGAGTGGGCTAATGTCTATACAAATTTCATGACATTTCGAAATTGAAAACAAAAATTTCTCCGAAACTGTTTAAGCTATTGACTTGAAAATTAGGTCAAAGTATTATATAATGTTGTAATGAATATGATTAACGTCAACAAACATTAATCCGAACCCTTACTCCTTGTACCCCCTCCCATACTAATGCACAATATCCAAAAATGCATTTATTCGATTTTCATTACAACTATAAACGCTAAAAGAATGAATTTTTGCCAGAATTAGTTTTATTGTAATTGCAACCAATTTTGGAAAGAAAAACTATCAGCTTCACTCCTTCTACCCCCTCCCATACAATCATCACGAAATTTCGTAATTTCAATCAATCGATCATGTTTTTGTTTTGTTTTTCAAAACCGTCACAGCTATCGACTTGAAATTTTGACCACATTATGATAATGCAAGCTAGGGTGTAGCCTAGTGGGTAGCATGTTGGTCTTATAATGCGAAGGTCGTGAGTTCAAATCCCGGTCGACGCAATGTAAGATTCCAGCACATTGCCTACTTGGATATACCTTGGTCACCTAAATCTACGAAAAATGAAAAAAAAAATTCGTAGATAGAGGGTTGTGCGAAGGGCTAACAACCCTTCCACAATAAGTAATGAAAAATGTTAAGGAATCTGAATGTCAGGAGGCCAAGGTCCGATTTGGGCTGTAGCGCCATTGTAGATGTAGAATGATAATGCAAATATCCTTGATGTCGAACAATTTTGTTTTGATCCGTATTCTCCTTCATACCGTCCCATAAAAATGTATAATTTTGGTAAATGCATCATTTCGATTTCCATTAAAACTAGAAAAAGTAGAAACTTAAAATGTTGCCAGAATTTATACTTTAATAATTGCTCGAAATGCTAAAAAAATATCAACTTCGCTTCACTCCTTCTACCTCCTCCCATACAAATTTATATATTAGAAATTAAAGAAAAGCATTTCTTCTTCGAATGTATGAGATCTATCGACCCTAAAATTGGACAAAGCATGTTGATAAGGATGCCGATAAGGATACCGATCCAATCAATCAATCAAATTCTTGTTAAAACCCCTTTTAGGGTTATAGGACAGAAAACACTCTCTTCCACAAGGCGCGATCCTGACCATCGGCCTTAAGCTGTTGCCAGAACTTATTTATTCCTCTGCCCGCCTACTCAACTGCTCGCTTCAATGTGTTACATGGTCGACCAACCCGATGTCTTCCTTGAGGATTATAATCCAGAGCCTGTTTGGCGATGTTTCGCTCTGGTTTCCTCAAAGTATGACCGATCCACTGCCACTTCCGCCTTTGAATCTCAATATCTATTTTAGTCTGGCCAGTTGTACTCCAAAGCTCGTCCTTGGAGATCGCTTCTGGCCAGAATATTCCTAAAATGCGTCGGAGGCATTCGTTCACGAAAGTCTGTAGTCTCTTGGTAAGTCGAACGGTCACTTTCCACGTAGTAAAACCATATAACAACACGGATTTGACGCATGCGTCAAAAACTCCAGAAAGGGGAAAGGATACCGAAGGCCTGACGAGCTTTATTTAGCCGAGCCTCAACATCCTTTTCGGTTCCGCCGTCCATACTGACAATGCTTCCGAGATAGCAAAAATCGTGCACCTCTTCCACATCCTGTTCGTTAAGAACAATCGGTGTGCTTGCGTTCGAACCCATGTGCATGTAATTAGTTTTACGCACATTTATTTTCAGTCCCGCCTCTTTGCATTTAGAATGCAACGAGCGAACATTTGACTCTAAGTACGAACGGTTATGTGCAAGCAACCACACGTCATCAGCATAATCAAGGTGACTTAAGATGTTAAATAGTCTCCATTTACCTTCCCCACCTTCCAGTGCAGCTTTCAAGATGTCATTTATTACCACCAGAAACAGGGCTGGTGATAATATGCAGCCTTGTCTGACACCCGTTCGCACAAGAAAGCTCTCGAAGAGCTCTCCTCTATGCAAGACGCGACACCTTGCATCTTCGTAGGATTCTTTAATCATAGCTATGACCTTATCTGGAATACCTCTCCTACGCAAAGCAATCTCGCTTAACGCTGTCGAAAGCCTTCTCGAAGTCCACAAACATGAGATGTAGTGGCGAACCCATTTCGACTGACTGCTCTAATATTATCCGTAGGGTATTTGTGTGGTCGGTACAAGACGACCCTTTACGGAATCCAGCCTGATAAACTTCGAGAGTGCTTTCGACGACATCACTAATCCTATTGAGAATTACTTTAGCCAAAATTTTTGATACGGCAGTAAGTAGACATATACCACGCCAATTGCCACAATCCCGAAGATCGCCCTTCTTCGGAATTTTCACATGCCCTCCTTCCATTCAGTCGGATATCTTCCTTCATTCCACACTTCAGTAATGAGTGGGAGGAGTATATCGGCTGTTATTTCCGGGTCCGCTTTGAGTAGTTAGATTGGTAGTCCGTCTATGCCTGGAGCTTCCTTCCCGCCATTGACCGAATGGCGAAAACTATCTCTTCCTTATCCGGGGGATCGTCCCTAATAGAGGATTGTTGCGGTTGGATGTTTGGTAATTGTTCTGTTTCTAAGATATCTTCCTCTGACAAGATGTTTAAAATATCAGAGAAGTATTCCTTCCATCGCCGTAACTGGTGTTCTGTTCACTCATATTAAGGAGAGTTCAGTTGACATCTCTCACCAAGTGATTGGCGATGAAATTCCTATTCGTCAACTGTTTCATCATTTTAAATAGGGAACCCATATGCTCCTTATTAGCGAGATCTTCAATAATCCTTTTCTTATCGTCCATAGCAGCCTTGTTCAGCTATATATAAACATCGCGGTAGTTCCGTCTAGTCGGGAGTTCTTTGGTTTATATCAGGTTGAGAGATGATTGACAATTTGGCTTTTTTTCCGATCGTCAACCTTGTCTCATGTGTCTTGCGACATCCAGGGTTCCTCACCGTTTTACGTATATTCTTCAGCCCTTGTTAGAGATGTGTTTCTGGTTCTCCCAATTGGCGTCCAGTGTGCGCATTTCATATCCGCCCAATGTGAATTACTTTTCGCGTAGAATGGTGGTGTACTCGCGCTTTTTGTTGGGGCTCTTAGTCTATCCACATTAAGCTTGCGCTTTTTGGCTCCACTTTCAGGACCAACGTACAAAATGATGTTCCCGCTCGCGTTCTTCTCCTGTCCACCTGACCTCGCTCAAGCCCAAGATTTCGATGTTATAGTGGTCCATTTAACGGTCGATCACTGATTGGCGGTGCAAGGACCGACTGACTCCAGCCCTTCCCCCGTCATTCAATTTTCGAACGTTCCAGAAGCCAATCATAGTCCGTTTTCGAATGCCAAAAATCGTTACCGTAGAATCAGGCTGTATCCGAGGCGCTGTATCCGTTTCTCGCATCAGTTAGGTCTTAATATCACGGGTGATAAGTCCATGATCCAGTGAGTGTCCATTTGCCATTTTTAGGGCAAGCAGGACTGGCTGTGGGTGAATTCTACAGCCCCCATCCCACAGGGGGATAGTTAGCTCAGGTCCGTGAAGTCGCCAGTCTCCAAAGATAGTTGCAGAAATTGGTAAAATATCATCCTACAACTACCACCCTGAGGATACTGATTGGCAGTTTGAAAATCATCGAAAACCTTGCACTTCCTCTGCCACGTTCCATACAAATCACACAATTTCAACATTGTCCAATTTCTCTGAAAATTATGAAAGCTAAAAACTTTAAATTCGCCGCGAAACATTTTGTATACAATTTTCGGTGTCACATGCAAGAATTACAAACCTCCCCCTTTGCTTCTACCACCTCCCATACAATCGATATTCACTATTCGCAAGAATTTGAGATAACATTATATTCTGCAGTACATTAAACTCTTTCCCATATCATGTTGAGTATCGCAAGATTGGGCATTATGCTCTATTATAATTTTGTTATGCTTTTCTATCCATTCATTTTTTTACCCGCAAAGAATGAAAAAAGGTGCTTGCACTACAGTCCAAATGGGGCCTTGGCCTCCTGCTCTTCAAGTTCTTTAAAATTTTCATTACTTATGGAAGAGTTGTTAGCCCTTCGCACAGTCCTCTTTCTACGAATTTTTTCATTTTTCGCAGATTGAGGTAACCAAGGTATATCCAAGCAGGCAGCGTGATGGAATTATAGATCGACTGGGATTTGAACTCATTACCTTCGCATTGTAGACCAACGCGCTACCCTAGCTCTCTTTTAAAAGTTGTTTCCTGCAGTGTCTGAATTAAATTGTCTCAATTTCGTATATTTTTTTTTTGAAAACAATTATATTTTAATTGTTTTAACAACATTTTAGCAATACGTTTTATCTATATTTCTAAATTTTTCATATTTTTTTAAACAATATTATTTATTGAAATGTTATGCTCAACATTTTCTAATTTACATAATACATTTTAGTAAATTACAAAATTTCATAATTATATGTTCAAAGCGCAATTAATTATTTCAATTAATGAAATTTTAAATAAATTTTGCAGCTACAAACGATAATAATTTCAAAAAGTTATCGATCGCGCAAAGATGTTATACGCATATTTAAAATTTACAAAATTATTTCAATTTAAAAATGCTATACATTACAACTTTAAAACATTGATGTGGTTTTCACAATTCAATGATATTTGGGTAATTAACAAATTAATTAAAAAGCATATTATATTTGTCTTGTTTTGTCGTCATTGTTTATAAAATATCAAAATTCGTTTTGGCTAGAAATGTTTCAGAAAAAAAATGTAATTTGTTCAAACCGTTGTCGTTTTTTGTAAAAAGATTTATTTTATTTAAAAAATTAACATATTGCAGGATGTTATCATTGGGATATGTCTTTTGCATTTGATTTTTTTACTTAAACAGAATTATTTATCCGCTTAATATGTGCTTATGATAGTAACACCTTTACTTTCAACGAAAAGAATTCCTTTCGAATCACGAATGATTATTACGTTAAGCTGGATAATGCTCTCTTTGTGACTGCATAGATCCTTGCTTCGATTCGCGATCGTCGTAATAATCCTCTATTTCATTTCAGTGACATTTCTGTTAATAATAGTGGTATATTATTTACTTTCCATGGCCCTATAACTTTTATTTTTATTTTTTTATGCATTTACCAAATTGGATTTGAGTATAATCGAAAATTCATTTATAACGACAGCCATGTGTCAAAACGAAAAAAAAACACAATTAGTAAGATTGATTATTTTTAGCTGTTTTATAACTTGGTTTGGTGAATGTTTTCACAGTGCATTTTGAATTTAAAGAAAAGATTTCCGGATTCTACACTGTGACGCTTCATTATTCGTAATGTTTCGGTCTCTGCTGAGACCTTTATCAAGCAGGTATCGAAACTTCACGAATAATAAAGCGTGACAGTGTAGAATCCGAAAATCTTTTCTTTCAATTTGTTTTATAACTTTGTCATGCAATCCTTTTCAGTTGAATAAAATAAAATTTAATATTTTTTTTTATTTGCATAAAACACTAATAACTTCCGCTTCGGGTTAAAAATCATCCCGGTCTCTTTAGCAATGTGACCGATCTTTTGCAACCACTCGAACCTTTTTCTGTTGAGGGTTACTCGAATTATTATTGAAAAACACAGACAGACATCAGAATAAAATCAACCTTTATAGAGGAGAGCCTAAGAAGTGGAAATCCGTGAAAAAAAAGATGTCAAAGTTTTACGCAATTAGAATAGTTCCCCTTTATTCTATAACAAACATTTCTTCGTCTCTTCCGATCAAATGCCACAAATATATAAAATACTGTATTTTAAATATTTTGCTTTTACCTTTTTTTTTTAAAAAAAGAAACATGATTTTGCTTTTTGTATTTATCTCAAATGTCATAATAAACTGTTTTTTTTTCACTCTTTTATAAATCTTCTATGTCAATTTGTAAATCTGTAATAACTACCCGCCTGAATTCCTCTATGCAAAAGTTTCCAATGCCATTTAAAATAAATAAAATTCGTCCTTGCTTTGTATTAAATTCCATTGTAGAGATATCGGTATCCAATTTCCTTAATGCATATTACGTATCTAGATTATTACGACTGATGCTTTTGTCTTATTTATTTGCCATCTTGAAACAATAACAAACAAAAATTCTGAAAATTAAAACAGCCTTAAGATAATTCTTATTGTAGATTGAACAATTTCTTCTGAACCATTATTATTATCAACTTCCATTCAAAACAAACAGTTTTAGCAGAATTTCATGAAGTTTAAAGTCTCTAAATTCTGATTTTATATCGAAATTGCTAGTGGGGCTAAGGCTAGTATACCTCATTATGATTGAAATTTTGTAGGTTCTTCTACAATGGCGCCACAGCCCAAATCGGACCTTGGCCTCCTGACATTCAGGTTCCTTAACATTTTTCATTACTTATTGTGGAAGTATTGTTAGCCCTTCGCACAACCCTCTATCTACGAATTTTTCATTTTCTTAGATTGAGGTGACCAAGGTATATCCAAGCAGGAAATGTGCTGGAATTATATATTGCGCCGACCGAGATTTGAACTCACGACTTTCGCATTACAAGACCAACACGATACCCACTAGGCTATACCCTAGCTTTTTGTAGGTTAAGTAGAACCAATTCAAAAAATTAAATTCATTCGAAAACTAGAGTTTACTAGTTGATGGCTGCATGTAATGTCCGTTAAAAGGAAATAAAAAAAAAAAGTGACCTGAAAATAATTCTACGAAATAGCCAGTAGAATATGGAATAAGGTAAAAAATCGGGTACTCCTTTTGAACCCAAAAAAAAAATTCATAATAGATGTTCATCTAGGAGCTTTGCTTAATCTTCTAAATAGTTAATTATAGTATAGCATTCTGTAGTTATATGAAATTAATTTTCTACTATTATTTTGTCATCACAATACTTCAAATATTTGTCATTCCTGATATCATTATATAAAATAGGCATATTTGTATTTATAGTTTTCATTTCACTATAAGATCAAATTGATCGGAATTACCTATCTGTGTTATCTGCTTTAAAAAAATTATCATGCATTAAGTCGATAAAATTTAAGTACACATAGTTTTTTTCTTGTATTAAAGTACCAATATAATTGTTCATTGCTTTAAAGGGTGACCCGTAACATTTAGAGTTACTGTGTACGAACGGATTCTCTCAAGTAGAGTTTGGACATTCGGTTTAACAACTTGGCTTTTTTACGATAGTTGTGAATTATTATTATTATTATTTTTTTTTAATTTCGACTTCACTTTGTTTTAAAGCCTTATAACAAACAGATATATTCATAACTCTACACGCTATCTGAACACCAAATGGTTTTTACTTTCAAGAATTCACTAGTTTCCTAAAAAATTCATCTTTGGTTCCAAGAAAAATATCTTTTTTGGATCGATGCTATTTTTTATTCAAAAACATGATAATATGAAGAGTGCACTTCTAAATTTTCAACATAATATTTGACGGGTTAAAAAAAATTTAATATATTATTTTTGTTTAATTTTTGACAATTAATTTATTTTTTTTTTTTTTTATTGTTTGTAATCGTAATGAAATTGTACTATCGAGTATTCAGATATGTGAAAACAGAAATTAAAATCTCGCTAAATAACAGCGTGATTATCGGCTAACTAACTCGACATTAGCAGATGAGGGTCCATTCGTATACAGTAATATTACATATATCGTTCGTGCCTTTACAAAATATATAAATAAACATGTGTTGTTATTTTTCAAAATATAACTAACCCCTCTTTTTTGTTAAATGTTTTAGTATAACTACGACATGGCTAATGTTTCGTTTGAAGCCAGTGCTCCAGCTTCACCGACGGTTACAACACCTGGAGAGGGCCCCGTTCGAAAATATTATCGAAAAGCAGCCCATAGGTGAGTAGCTTCTATCTTTTATATTTTATTCTAAATAACGTAACTCTATAAAGTACAGAACTACCAAAATTCAAAAATTCGAGCTTACAATACTGTACAAACTAAAATGTGTACGATATAACTCAGATAATCTAGAATGTTTATTGTCTAGAAGAAATTTGAGAGTATTGAAGTGCGCTAGGTGTAACTGGATTTCAAGTAAAAATAAAACTAGTTCGCTTTTAATTTTAAATAAACACAAACTTTATTATTCGCTTTCAAGATTAACACTTTTTGTTCACAACTTCGACTACTTCAACACTTCGACTACTTCGCTTCCGAGCTTTCACTCTTTCGCTTCCGAACTTCGAAACTTTCGCGTTCTAATCTCCGACTGTCTCTATCGCGACTTTACCATGTGATGACCTAATCTCGACTGAACCCTCTTCATGAGCGCTCGCACTTTTTATACTCTGCACAACTTGCAGGTGTTCTGCTATTAGTGCAGTGTTGTTGTTGTCGTCCACAGTATAACCAGTAGAATAACTCTGTATATTGTCTGTGTTAACAGGTTCTTGGTGAGAGACCTCCGAATTTTGACGTCATTACCTCCGAAAAAGAGGAAGAGAAAACGTGTCCCGCCGAGTTCGCGACACCTCTTATCTCTCATTCTCATGGCGTTCTTAAAGCTTTTGCTCGCGTCTTATTCAACTTGGACGGCGGGTGCGCGGGGGATGATCGGTGGGTAGTCGGGGACTCTCTTCCGCTCAATGTTCTTGATATTTTTAGTGTAGCCCAATTGAATTATGTATATCTTTTTTTTTTTACTTGAGCAAATTATTTATTGTAAATTTTTAATAAATATAAGATGTCTTACGACGTATGATTTTTCCGCGTGCTATTCAACTTCAAGTCATTTAAAATTTGTTTTCCGAAGCCAAATAAAATAAAAAACGAAACAAAAAACATGCATTGCTGCCATGCCATTTAAAGTAAAGTAATGAAAAAATCAAAGAAAACATTTCTTCCTTCTCCTTCCAAAGGTCCAAATTGGACCTTGGCCTCTTGAACTTCAGGTTCCTTAACATTTTTTCATTATTTATTGTGGAAGGGTTGTTAAACCTTCGCACAACCCTCTATCTCCGAATTTTTCATTTTCATAGATTGAGGTGACCAAGGTATACCCAAGCAGGCAGTGTGCTGGAATTATGCGTCGACCGGGATTTGAACTCACGACCTTCGCATTGTAGACCAACACGCTACCCACTAGGCTATACTCTAGAAGAAGAAAACTATGCTGCCACTTATTTTAAAGGTATCACAATATTTAAGAATTTAACGCTATACCGACATTTATAATAAATTGATTCGCAACTAAATAATTGATATGTGGCAGCACTGCGGCGCAGACTTAAAATTTCGCTTGCTCTTGTCTAATAAAAAAAATCTTTACGAAAATGAAATGTAAAGACCAAATTAAATGTTCACTTTAAGCTTGAGGGAGAGGAGGCACACGTGTGTTTTCGATACCAAGCCGCATATTTGGCTGAGTTATTCAACATGGTATACTGTGGTACCGACCGTCGATTAGTAATCCAATGTATTTCGGCATGTAACGCGATAGGAATTTGAGCGCGCATGTAATTGTTGTTGCATTCGTTCATGAAAATAACTTACAGGTGTTCTTCTATCGGTGCAGAATTGTTGTTGTCGATCTGACCATATGACGTATTCACTCATACCGACCGTCGATGAGTGGTCCAATGTGTATCAGCATGTAACTTGGTCGGTATTTGTGCGCGCGTGTAATTGTTGTAGCTTTCGTTCATTGAAAATAACTTGCAGGTGTTCTTTTATTAGTGCAGTGTTTTCGTTGTCGAGAATAGTGTTTGCAGATCTCGAACATTCTATGAGCAGCATTGTGTTAGGGTGATAGCAGATAGCGAACACTAGGGAAATGGGGGTTCTCGGTTTGTCAATTGTTGTCAATTATTTAACAATTAACTACGATTGCGATGAATAGCTTCAGTACATAGAATCAATATTTCATTCGTTTATTTATGAAAGAGTTCGCATGGGGGGGGGGGGGGGCTAGAAGAATTGGGTGAATGTTAACAATTGTTTGATTGATTGCTTGGATCACGTTTAAAATTTATTTTTATATATACGAATCTATGAAATCCGGTGCTTTTTATATTCATAAAACCATACATTTGTATTGTAAGTGGTAGAAAGATTGAGGGCATCGTAAAACTTGTGATGTTTTCGCGTTCTTGGTTTTTATACTCTAGATGAAATCTGAGAGTATATTATGTTTGCCTTACCGTTTGTAATGCTAAGAAATAATGCTCGTACAGAGTCGCCAAGGGTACGGAAATATTTGTTGTTGCTTAAGAATCTCGATTCCGAGTGACCGTCTGTCCGTCTGTCTACAACATAACTCTCGAAAGCTTTGACTTATCGTGCTGAGATTTTTCATATATCATTTTTAGCAAAAAAGTAACTTTAAGTTCGTGAACAACCGTGAACGGGCCACATCTCCCCACTCCTTCTACCCCCTCCCATACAAATTTCATGAAATTTGGAAATTTAAAGAAATTGATTTTTGTCCGAAACCGTTTCAGCTAATGACTTGAAAATTTGGTAATAGTATTATAATGAGAATACCATTACTGTAAAAAAATATTGCTCTGATCTCCTTACTCCTTCTACACACTCCCATGCAAATGTAATATTTTCAAAAATGCATTTATTCGGTTTGCATCGCAACTAGCAAACCTAAAAGAACAAATTTTTGTCAAAATTAATATTATTACAATTGCAACCAATTTTGTAAAAATTGTCAACTTCACCTCATCCTTTCTACCCCCTCCCATACAAATTTAACGAAATTTCGGAATTTGAACAAAATTATTTTTCTCCAAAATCGTCAAGGCTATCAACTTTAAATTTTGAGGAAAGTATACTATTACAAGTATCATTGATGCCAAAAAATTTGGTTTTGATTCGAATACTCCTTCTACCCCGTCCCATACAAATGCACAATTTTGATAAAATGCATTTAATCGATTTTTATTGAAACTATAAAAAGTACAAGCTTAAAATTTTACCACAATTTGTCCCTCAATAATTGCAATAAATGCTAAAAAAATATTAACTTCGCTTCACTCCTCACTCCCATACAAATTTTTTATTGAAAACTCAAGAAAAGTATTTCTTCTTCGATCATATGAGTAACAAAGCAATATGATTAGAATGTTGAAAAGGAGGCTCAAAATCATCCAAAACCCCCCACTTTCTCTGCCACCTCCCATAAAAATGCATAAATTCAGGCAAAAATTGTTCAATTTCCTCGAAAGCTACAAAATTTAAATTCAGCATAAAATACTTTGTATACTACGTTCGGTGTTATATACAAAAATTACAAACCTTCCCCCTCTGCTTTTACCACCTCCCGTACAAAAGTCACAATTTACTATTCGAAAGAATTTAAGATGACATATATTCCGGTACAATAAACTATTTCATATTTCATCTAGAGTATCATATGATTGGGCGTTACGCCCAATCATAATTCTGTTATGTTTTTCTAGTACACACGAAACTCTTTGTGCATGTTAGGGCCCCAGATTTACTTCACGGTTGTCCTGCTTATACTGCTTGATGCGAGACCTATCTAACATTTCTACCTGAAGTTCAAAACGCCCAGTTGTAACGCAATCCAGGTTGAAAAACGAGGAGCAAGTTTCAAGCTTCGCTGCTCGCTATGCGGACTAACTGCCACCACTATGTGTATCCTGAAGGGACCTCAACCATGGACGCGCCAATTCACTCAAGCTATGTCGTATCAGTTTCTGACTCAACTCCACTATGTAGGACGCCAAATGTTCCTCCATACCACCATTTTCGCTTCGGATTTCGATCCTTTCAGTTCACTACTTTGACATCTGCATCTCGAGCTACAGTGCATTTCGGTCCCCTCGGTTACTACTCTATTCCGCATGTCTACCATGTCCCAGCATGTACTACCAGTTTTGCATTAAGTCTCCGCTATTATGTCACTAGCTATTCGGTCCATACTACCAATTCTTGCATCGGGTTTTGTTACCGTGTATTTTGATTTCCTCAGCACTAATCTCCTCAGATTTCGTTCCTGGGGTCCCTACTTTAGACTATCGATACACGCAGTATATTTCGATCTCCCAGTCACAGTTTTTTCTGGGTATCTGCCATGATTTACCAATCACATATTATTTGCATCAGATTTCAGTTCCCTTGGTGGTTCTGACCAGGCCGCTGCTAACTTCAGCATTTATCATGTATCACCAGCTCATTTTTCACCCCATTTTCACTTACTTTGATACTAATTTTCAACCCGCTCAAGGGACGGAATTGGGGTGGGGAGTATTTCGCTACTACTCCCTTCGGTTCGCTACTTTTTCGTCAGTTTCACTGTAAGACTATATGTCTATGGTCCCGCTGAGCCCGTATATCTCCTTGTATACCACCGAACCGATTCCACATGCTTTGAGTTTTAAGCCTTTGGTCTAGCTTTTGTGGGTCTAGGGTCACTTCAGTCTAGGATCATGCATAGCTTTGATACTGATGAATCAGCTCGAGCCCGTCGAGTCGCCAGGCTCCAAATGCAGTTACTGGAATCGCCGAAGCTTTCTAGAACAGTAACTATCCATGTCGACCAAACCGACGTCTTCCTTGAGGATTATAATCCAGAGATTGTCTTGCGATGCTTTCCTCTGGTTTCCTCAAAGAGTGACCGATCCACTGCCATTTCCGCCTTTGAATTTCAGTGTCTATTTTAGTCTGTTCAATTGTACTCTAAAGTCCAACGTTGTAGATCACATCTGGCTAGAATATCCCTAAAATGCGTCGGAGGCATGCGTTCGCATAGGGAAGCTCTCATACTCTCTTGCATCTTAGAATTTTTTAATCATAGCTCTGATCTTGTCTGACGTATCTCTATCCTACACTAAGCATTCCATATGTAGTTTTGCAGAGTATATGCTCTAGTTTTACTTCCTCCTCGTTGCAAATTCTGAAGAGATTGTCCGCTGAGAGTTATTATACCTTCTAAGAGTCAAGCTTGATTTCTGTTTAATTCTATATAATATTCCAAAGTTTTTTTTAACCATTTGGCAGAAAAATTTTAACATGCACATTACCTGGTGCTTAGCCCCAGTGAAGTATGCACACTGTGATTTAAGCTACATTTCCTTGTTTCCTGGCTAATAAATCAGCTTGTTTATTTCTCTCAAAACCAGTATGTCCTGGAGTCCAATAAAGGGTTACTCTGTTTCTAGGGAGTAAAAACAGAGTAACCCTTTATTGGACTCCAGGACATACTGGTTTTTCTAATAGTGTCCGAAGGAAATCCCAAACGAGCTTTGATCGTATTTCAGATGACTGTAAAGCCAGAATTGTTGCCTTACTGTCCAACTTTAAATTTTATTGCATGTGTTTCATCTTGAGATCAGTAGAGAACTCATGCAGACTGAGACGTAGATACTTGTATTAAGACGAACTCCAAAGAAAATTCCGTATTTGAAGTATCTGTATACCAGAAAATTTGATTTCTTAGATTGAGTCCATTTGACACCCAATCTAGGCGATCTGGTACGTATAGAAGATAGCTACTGCTTTTAAATTCGGAACATGTATTTTTTATGATGACAATGGTTACATATTTCTGTGAAAAGCATTGAATTTCCTCTGCCCACGCAATCTTCCACCTCCCATACCAACCGCATAATTTCACGAAACATAATTCGCCAATTTTCTCAATACCTATTAATTTTTTGAAACTTAAACTCGTCCCTCCTTTTACCACCTCTTATACAATATTATAACACGTATTTATTTTCCAATATTCGTTAACAATTTTTGTTTTTCTCCTTAACCTCTGAAACACGTCTGTTGCGTTTAACCTCCAAAACACTCGTGTCAAATTCCACACCAAAACTCTCTAGCGCACCACACGTCTCTTTACTACACTAAAACGAGTGCGCTCAATGACCGGACTGTGTACATGGGTGCGCGAGATGGCTTTGAGCGGTTACAAATTCAAATTTAAGAATGACTCTGGGCTACAATATATAATAATTTCTTAAAGACACAACAATTTCGATTTCATCCAAAGTATAGCACAGTTAAGATCATAGTTCTGTTATGCTATTTTTATGGAATGGGGCAGCTTAGCACATTTGTCTAGTGTTATGCGTCAATCGGATTTGAATTTAGAGAACTCTCTCAACTACATTTATATAGTTTAGTGAATGTTTTCACAGAGCATTGCGAATTGAAAGGAAAGATTTCCGGATTCTGGACTGTTACGCCTTATTATTCGTGCCGTTTTGGTCTCTGCTGAAATCTTTATCAAACTGTTTGAGACCAAAACGTCACGAATAATAAAGCGTAACAGTGTAGAATCCGCAAATCCTTACTTTCAATACATTTATATATTTTTTTGTATCTGACTCTCAAAGCCTTTAAAAAATTACCATGAATTAACACACTAAACTAAGTTTTCCAGTCCTAAGCATTCGGAAACTTTATTTTACTTATTCACTTTTATACTTTAGAAAAAACTGCCCTGAAAATGTTGTTCTCTATTTTGCATCTCGAGCTCTGATTATGATCTTTAAATAAACACGTGATTGAAAAACAATCAATAAAGACAGTTGCTAAAGCACTGGAAAACAAAAACATATTAACTCCGTCTACTGAGATGGTATACCTATTTTGATATTATTTGCATAATAATTGATTTAGTGTTTTTCAATTTATAAATTGCGTTTATTTTTTTCTTATTTATTCCTTTTCAATTTCTTCTTGTTGATCAGTGAGCTCTGTACGCTTGTTTTGATGAAAATAAATCGTTATCTTGCATTGTATTATTCCATTGCATCTGAATTTATTTATAAAGTCAATGCTAATAATATTTTAGTAGTACAAAGCGAAAAATGATAATAATTCCTTTTGAAAAATATTGTTTTGGGATGTTATTTGTAAATCTTAGAGTTATTGCATCAGAGGAAACTCAATCGACTTCTAATGAGGGTCATGATTAGTTAAAGTAATGATTAACATATAGTTTAGAGATAATACTAACTGAATGGCTATATCATATATGATGATGCAAATCAAATTAATTCTGTTATTTTCCAATTGTTTTTTCTTAACCTAGAAATTATTTTTTGACTCTGCTCTCGGAAATTCATCAAAAATAAACAATACAAAAATTCATTCAAATGCCTATAAATTTAATTACAACCAACTGCAACAATTCAATTTTTACGAAGAAAAAATTGATTAATTATGGTAAAAATAAAATAAATCGAATTCAATTAATTTCCTGTTAAGGGATCTTGAGCATCAACCTTTAGTTGTCGGCAGGACTTCCTTTCCACTCGTTATCAATCGCTCGTTTCCATGTATTTCATTATATGACCGATCCACTGCCATTTCTGCCTTTGGATTTCAAAATCCTATTTTAGTCTGTCCATTTGTAGTTCGTCGTTGAAGATGACGTTTGGCCAGATAGGTTCATGAAAGTTTGTAGTATCTTATTAACCATATCAGCCATCTTCATTCTAATACAAATAACCATATAAAAATACCGCTTCGACGCGTAAAATACTCGCACCGAAGGAAGATTTCTCTTAGCCTTCAGAAAGGGAAACGATACTTCCATGAATTAATGCCATATTACTGTTTTATGAACGATTTTTTTAAGGTTCTGCTAAATTTAGCAAAATCAAGTAAACAGACACGTAATTTTACTGCCAGTTTTATAAATATGACAACGGTTTTCTGTTATCGTGCAACAGCTGCAGTTGTTTATTTTTGAAATTTTACAATTTCCCTAAACATGCAATCAAACACTTAATTAAAACAATGACAATATCGATTGCAAAAGCCATTCAATCATGAAACCGAAAATTCGCTCTAATGTATTTACCTTACATGAATTTGGCTGCCGTCCAGAAATTAAGCATTGTCCACTTTCCGATGAGTAAATTTCCATAAAATTACACGTTGTCCACCTGTACGATATTGACGATGATTCTGTTCGCATTACCCAGTTGGGATATGATGTCGTGCATGTTGGACATAATAATAATTTTATTATTATAATAATAATGGGCCTGGGTGTTGCCTAGTGTGTAGCGTGTTAGTCTACAATGCGAAAGTCATGAGTTCGAATCCTGGTAAACGTATAGTTCTACCAGACTGCCTGCTTGGGTGTAACTTGGTCACCTCGATCTCAATCAGAGATAGAGGGTTGTGCCAGGGCTGTAGTCGTAAGTCCAGCAGAGAGTATACGCTGTTGCAAAACTAGAGCAGTCACCGGTGACCGATTATTCTACTCAAAAATTTATTATACACTTATAAAGATGAGCTTCCAGTTTCAAAACAAACTTCGCGTGGTGCTCAAAGGGATTGCAATAGCAATTGAAGTAATTTGGTGACTCTGTATACACCATAATAATAAGTAAAAATTATGCGTATATTTCAAGTCACGTGACTTAAGTTAAGTAAATGGCTCAATTTTGGCGATATGAGTTTCAAAAGCTTTGGTGGTTTAGTGGTCTACCACGCGTGCGACCCAGGTACGATTCTCGACCAATTTTTTTTTTTTTTAATTCAACTGAAGTAAATACATCATAATTTCAAATAATTTTTATTCCATGGTTGAGTTGATAAAATTGCTTGAGTTGATAAAATTGCTTGAGTAAAAACAAATCCATTTGAAAGAAGAATTTTTTTCCCAGGGGTGCCATGACCTTGTACAAAATAAGCAAAATGCAATGCATAGAATAGATATTGAGATTTCAGTATTAAATTTCAAGGGAAATAACACAAGAAATCATTTTTCATAAAAAAATAGGAAAAACTTTAAAAATTTTACAAACATAAAAACGAAATGAAAATAATGTTGCCCTAGTCGTTCATTGAACATTCGCGATTTTCAGCTATCTACAATTTTGCACACACATACGTACACATATTACTTATCGACAATATCCGGCGAGGGCTCACAATGTCCGATGAGCGCCGACAATATCCGATGGTGGCCAAAAATATCCGACGGCCAAGTCGACAGTAAGGAATACGTCGTCGTATGGGCGACGGCCGGTGACAGTCAGAAACACATCGCCGGTGGGGTGACGACCGGTGACAGTCAGCGAAACGCGTTATTGTATGGGCGACGACGATCGGCCGGAGACAGCGAACACACCGTAGAGCTGTGTATAAAAAGGGTGAGCATTCGTGAATAAAGTGAGCTGGGAGTTGATATTTGGCCGGGAGGGTCGAAAGTGTGAAGCGAGTAGGGGAATGGACAGGCGGGAGTAAGTCGTGTGACCGACAGGTGAGTTTAGTGAGCGACAGTAAGCGAGCAAGTCCTGTGACCGACAGACGGGAGTGAGTCCTGTGATCGGCAGGCGGAATCCAGTAAGCAAATCGACATCGGAGGTTAGCAGTCGAGCTAGGTTTAGGTTTAGGTTGTAGGAGGGTGGTTGCACGGAACCACAAGCACTGAGGCCATCTAGTTAGGCCCATTGTACTCCCCCTATAGTTATAAGTTGGAAGTCACTCCTCTTGCTCTAACCACTTGGTTCGGTTTGCGAACCTTAGCAGGCTCGAATGTTGGACGCCTCTCAGGTCGTCTAGTTCTGAGAAGAATCTAGAGCCTAAACAAAGGAGACGACTGTTGAAGATTTGCGGACAGTGACAAAGATAATGTTCGATAGATTCTTCGTCTTCCTCGCAACCTCTGCACAAGCTGTCGCTCGCGATCCGCATCCTAAATGCGTGCAGCCTTAGCAAGCAATGGCCTGTGGTCAGGCCGACAATAGTTCGGATACTATAGCGACTACGTTGTAACAGCTGAGCTGTAATATTTTTGTTCCCAAAAGGATTTGGCCGTCTTACAGCTTTCCAGCTGCAGCCACCCCGCCAAGAAAGAATCCAAAATAGTCTATTTGAAGCTAGTCTTCAGCCCTGTTGGTGCTACATCGATTGACTTCCTAGTGGAATTGATGTTTGCAGATCCTTGCCGTGCAAGCGTGTCTGCCGCCTCGTTACCGAGCAGGTCACTATGACCCGGTACCCAAATTAGAAAAACTTGAAAGCTCATGAGTAGGTGACCATGTGAATTCGCCATGTTTCTTTGATACTCGTTTGTTAAACATATTCTCGCTTCACGATTGAATGATGGAGTCGCATTTTTTCATGCGAATAATACGTGGATACTTATATACATAAATATCTCAATGTAAAACATAACAAGACAACATGCAATACTCTGATGAACGAGAAATTTCTTGATTTCAAGAAATTTTGTAGGGGAATTGGTACAGGGGCTGACGACATTGAACTAATTATTTCTCATCATTCTAAACTTGCTATCAAAATGTTTTATACAAAATTTAGGATTCAAAAATTTAATAGGTACTGAGGAAATTAGTGTATTGGATTTAGTGAAATTGTGCAGTTTCTATGAGAGGTGGTAGAAGGAAAGGCGAGTTCTTAAAGACTTTTTCAAAAATAGCAATCATAATGCTTTTGATTTGTTTTAAATTTCAGATCAGTAGCAATAAATCGATTTTTGTAAAGTTGTGAAATTGTGATAGGTTGTATAAGAGGGAGTATAAGGGGTAAAGCTAATAGTCTAATTTTTTTTAGTCTTACTAGTAATTCTAAATAAGTTATAAGTGCACAATTTGAGCTCGATAAATTTTATACGTACTGAGTAAATAGGTTTAGAGCGTAAAAGTACAGTTTGTATGGGAGGTGGTGGAAGTAGGAGGAGGACACGCATAATTTTTGTAAGGTATATTGAAATCATAAAAGTAATATATTCCAAATTTCAAGCTAATAGCTTTCGTACTTTTTGAGCAAATCGGTTTATTGTCAAATTGCGAAATGTGTCATTTTGTATGGGAGGGGGTAGAAAGAGTGGAGCGATTTGGCCCGTTCACGAACTTGACTTTATTTTTTTGTCGAAAACGACGTGTACAAAATTTGAACTATCTAGCTCAATGCGTTCTCAAGCTAGACGAGCGGACGGACGGAGGTATACCTTGGTCACCTCAATCTACGAAAATAAAAAATTCGTAGATAGAGGGTTGTGCGAAGGTCTAACAACTCTTCCACAATAAATAATGAAAAATGTTAAGGAACCTGAAGGTCAGGAGGCCAAGGCCCGATTTGGGCTGTAGTGCCATTGTAGTAGAGTAGATGACGTATATAACGACGTATACCACCGTATACATCTCTGGCATCATGGAGGATTCGCTTTTTGTAGGAAATGAGCAGAGGGTATGCGGGGTATACGCCGAGGGTATACGGCGTATACCCCGTATACCCTAGGACGACAGCCCTGGGTTGTGCAAAGGGCTAATAACCCTTTCACAATAACAAATAAAGACATATATTTTATTTCATTTAAGCTTAATTCAATTTTATTTCGTTTAATTTTGTATAATATAATTGAATGCCTTTGTTATCCTTGTCGAATAATAATTATTAAAAAAAAGTATGAAAAGAAACTTCCATTCTCTAATACAATAAATTCTGTTCTTTATTAGTTCCCTTGCAAAATAGTTGGGCAATCTATTGTCCGGATAACACATAACTTTACTACAAAAAACATTACACCCTAAACCTCCGAAAAAGGGTGTAAAGGGGTCCCCATATAAAAAAAACTATGCACATTAAGTAGATGAGTATATTTTGGCGAGATGAATTTATCGGCGTCGGTGGCTTAGTCGTAGAATGCTCGCACGACGTGCGGGCGGCCCGGGTTCGATTCTATAAATTTATGTTTTTTTTACAAATATCTTTTTTTGTTAAGATTTGACTGAAATATAAATATTATTTTAGCGAAGCACGGCAGCAGATGTGTTCGCGCGATTCAAGGCCAGTAGTAATAGCCGTAAAGAAAGACCGGCCGAAGACCGTTGTTGAAATACTGCTAGTAGCATATGATTCGGAGTAGCTGATGGTTTACCTGGAATCCTCTTAATAAAAAACCTAAGAACCTTCTCCAATTCATCGAACTCGGCGGCCTTCGTATTTTTGTACAGCCCTCTCTGAAAAAAAGCTTAAAGAACAACGACTCCCTCTTCACACTATCAAATGCTTGCTATTTCTTTTCTGCAATTTCAAATTTATTATGGACATTATATTGAATACATTGTCCATCATAGAATATTCCCTTCGAACCACGCTTGACATTCATCGAGTATTCCGCACTACCTAATCTTAAATTTAGGACCCCTACAAATATTTTTGCCAGTACGTCGATGAACGAGATGTTCCTATAGTTTTGAACCATATTTGCTTCACCAAAACAAATCGTGAATGCTTCCCGTATCGAACAATTCATGATAAATCTTATCCAACTGTGATAACATACTCAGTGGTGCGTTCTTAAACAATTTATAAGGCATCCTACCTGATCCGGAAGCTTTCTCATTTTCTGCTGCACTAAGAAATTCCATGAGCTCTTCAATACAAATTGGGGAGTCCAAAATTTTATCATCACCAGTATGGGTCAGCGTATTGCATCGCATTCACCGATTTAGGCGGGTTCAGCACTCAGCGTCAAACACCCGCAACTTCGCACGATGGGAGATCTCTCTTAACTTCCAGAAAGCGGAAAGGATACCGAAGGCCTGATGAACTTTATTTATACCTCCAATATCCTTTTCGTAACGAAAATCTTGCACCTCTTCCATATTGTTGCAGTCTAGCTCGGCAGACTCAATTCTCCTCTTTTCCTTTTTTAAAGGACACAAAACTTTTTCTTGTTTGTTTAATTGTGATTTAAATTCGAGCTTTCGGGCTCAGTTGGGTTGCCTTCCGTCCCCCCGCCGCGTGAATCGCTCAATTCGTTTATTTTAATTTATTATTTACTATTCACTGCAATGCTTGGCTTGGCAGAAGGAATTTCCTGAATGATAACAGATGGCTGAAATTATTTCCGATGTCTGACCCCCACCGCTTTCTGACTTCCTTGGACAAACTCCGTGTTGACAAGCTGGGATTCCGTTGATACGCGAAGGAAAGGAGCGAGAAAGTACAAACGAGAGAGCTCGGTACCCTCAAGGTTGAGGGTCTTCCAGATCGAATTCCCCTACATCCAAACTCCTGAGCGGTTCGCAAAAGTGGTTCTGGAGGACCCCGTTAAACTCTGTATACGAAATCGAACCTCAGAGGCTCGTTTCGTGTTCGTAGCGCCCAACGTAGGGTATTGCAAATTCAGAGTTACTGAAGGAGCCTTGTGACGCAATTGACGATTTTCTTCGAAAATAACCTATTTTCGAACGATTATTTCTTATTAATGGTACCAGATAATGGAAACTTATATCTTCCATTTGCATCCTTAATAAATTTAGTAGGGTTTGTATTGAACAAATTTGAAAAATGTTGCTTCGATAATGAAATGTAACAATTTGCTTATATGTAGTTTTAAAAGCTGCAAAAAATAGCTATTTTTAAACAAATTTATTGCCCATACTTCAAAAGATGACTACTGAACAACAGAAACAAAAGAAAATGGTCCCAAATAGGGTTTGTATTGAACATATTTTCAATTTCTTGAAGTTTCGTTGATAATATATTTGGCTATTGTTTTGTTTCTTGAATATCTTTCTCTAACAAAATGTTTAAAATATCAGAGAAGTATTCCTTTCATCGCCGCAACTGGTGTTCACTCATATTAAGGAAAATTCCGTTGACTTCTCTTATCAGGTCGTTGGCGATGAAATTCCTATTCGTCAACTGTTTCATCATTTTAAATAGGGAACCCATATGCTCCTTATTAGCGAGATCTTCAATAATCCTTTTCTTATCGCCCATAGCAGCTTTCTTCAGCTGTATATAAACATTGCGGTAGTTCCGTCTCAAGTCGGGAGTTCTTTGGTTTATATCGGGTTGAGAGATGATTGACAAATTTGGCTTTTTTTCCGATCGTCAACCTTGTCTCATGTGTCTTGCGACATCCAGGGTTCCTCACCGCTTGACGTATATTCTTCAGCCCTTGTTAGAGATGTGTTTCTGGTTGTCTCCCAGTTGGCGTCCAGTGTGCGCATTTCATATCCGCCCAATGTGGATTACTTTTCGCGTAGAATGGTGGTGTACTCGCGCTTTTTGTTGGGGTCTCTTAGTCTATCGATATTAAGCTTGCGCTTTTTGGCTTCACTCTTAGGACCAACGTACAAAATGGTGTTTCCGCTCACGTTCTTCTCCTGATCCTGTCCACCTGACCTCGCTCAAGCCCAAGATTTCGATGTTATAGTGGTCCATTTAACGGTCTATCACTGATTGGCGGGGCAAGGACCGACTGAATCCAGCCCTTTCCCCGTCATTCAATTTTCGAACGTTCCAGAAGCCAATCATAGTCCGTTTTCGAATGCCAAAAGTCGTTACCGTAGAATCCGTCCGTATCCAAAGCGCTGTATCCGTTTCTTGTTTCAATTAAGATTTATGATCACGGGTGATAAGCCCATGATCCAGTGAATGTCCTTTTGCCATTTTTAGGGCAAGCAGGGCTGGCTGTGGGTGAATTCTACTGCCCCCATCCCACACGGAGATGGTTAGCCCAGGTCCGTGGAGTCGCTATTCTCCAAAGGTAGTTGCAGGAATTGGTAAAACCTCATCCTACAACTACCACCCTGCGGGAGGGATTAAATATCGTTTTTTCCTTTTTTGTGGCCTTCCTTGCAAAATGTTATTGCCTATTATGCAATTCGACTTTTTAAAAATATGACAGATGAGTAAGTGGCTCTTTTTAATCCACAAAGTGCTATGTGTCACCATTCTACTAACGATGAAGACGAGCTAAATTAGCTAAATTATAATTAGGACTGCTATGTGTCAATGGTATTAGATTGAATACGATTATAATAAGGCTAACTCAGATATAAAAGAGACGGAAATGTCGAAAATGAAAAAGTTGCTCTACGAAAAATGTAATAAGTCCAACCTTGCTGCGTACTGTGTTACCTATCGAATAAACAGTTTTTCTCCCTATACTTCTAACTATATGGTAAATTATTCACTCTCATTTCGATTGCAAATAAATCGATGCAATTCTGTGCGTAATTTGTACCTAAATTACGTGTAATATAATCGAAAATTTCTACGATCCGGTGTACTTGCAAATTGAACCGCAAACTGGAAGTGCACACCGGATGCCATTTATCATTAGGCAAATTTTGGGAACTGCAACTGATCACAATTAGGGTCTGGAAATTTCCTATTTTAATTAAATCTTCCGAGAATTCGTTTCCAATTTGGATCCTTTGATTTATTTGTTCGTCTACCAGTTGGAAGTTGGAAATTGTAATGCAGTAAGTAGATTAATATCTGGCAAATACAATAGAATACCCACTCTGAACTTTACGTTTAACCTTTTTCAATGTAGTGATACTGGCGCACAGACCGACAGGTGTGAATATTTCTTTTTATAGAACATAACTAAATCTTAAAATTCTTTTGCCACGTTTTTCGCTATGCACGCCAAATTTCATGTTCAAATATTGACAGATTCTTTCGGAGTGCTTGCAATTTTTCATAAAACTTGGCAAAGGCATTTAGACATAGGAGAAAGAATAAGAAGGATTGAAGTTGAGTATAATGAGCATCATCATGCATCATAGAAAATTGTTTTTTGTTGAAATCCTATAAGGTTTTTATTGGAAGTGAAAAATCGAAATAGTATCAGTAACCAAACTGATATATGTGGCCTCTTTGAAGTTTTTGTTTCATAATTTCTAAATAACTAATAACGAGTTTATCTCTAATTTTATCTTTTTGTTTCGTAACACTTCCTTAATGTGGATGCGTGGCAAGCATTTTGCTCAATCCCTTATATACGAAATTTTATATTCACAGATTGAAGTTAACAAAACTGCAAGAAAATCTTTTTAGTATCGTCCCAATCGTATTCCAACTGAAAATTGCCCATTTCCCAGATTAGTTAACCCTTACCGCAAATAATACATGTGGTCAATCTCTGAAACGAAATAGTTGTACGTGAAAGCCTACGGCCAGCCCATATTTTTTGAGGCATGTATACTTAAAGATTTTAGGTATTTCAAAAATAATCTCATTTAAATCGAAATATTGTTGAAATGATTTCAAAATCATTAGAAAAATTTACGGTATTTAAAAACATATTGTTATAAATCTGGCAACCACGATGTTCCCAGAAACATCCAGAAAAGTCCCTCAACATGTAAAACGCCATAAACAAGCTTCTAGCAACTTTCAGTAAACTCCATAATGTAGGCAATCTAGAATAGTCTAGACACACAAAAATTAAGTAAAAAGACTGCGAATAAATAAATTATCTATTATTTTTAAACGAATTGTGTTTTCTTTGAAATCCGGCGAACCCCCTAGCTCGCAACAATATTTTCTTGAAAATGCAACGTTTCAAATTTATGGTCTGTCCATAGACCTTTGCGCAGAACCAACTATCCATTTCAAATTAATCTTTTTTCAATTCATATTAAACAAATTCGCTCTACTACGCACAGTTTTCTAACTAATTGAGTTTGATTGACGATGGAATAATTTAATATGGAAATACAATGTTTTTCAAATTTGGCCCATAATTTTTAGAACATTCCTTAACTTGCAGAACTGTCTAAGTAGCTTTTTGATAATTTTGAATGAATGGTCGTCTAGTTTTTGAATTTCAGTCCATTTCACGATATTCGCAAGACAAAAACAGCATATTAATTCGAGATTCAAGTAATGTTAGTAATTTAGTGAAAATAATCTGCCGTTAACTCAATTTTGATAAAAATTAAATAAGTTTTTAAAGCGAACGCCTCGTATATTATACTAAGTCCAATTTTACTTTATTAATCTAATAATATGATAATATGATACCCTGAAATTTTGTTTTTTCGCGTTTCATGACTAAATTGGCCTAAACATGAAAAAATCGTCTGTTCGCCGTACGTGTACGCTCAGCGCATATTAACTTCCAAACTCTTGAAGATAGAAAGTTCAGTTTTATTTGGATGCTATATAGATGGGTGCTGATCTGAGGCGGACAGCCATTTTGAAGATGTACGAATTAAGGCGGAAGCGAGAAGAACGATAGAACCGAAATCGAATAATTTAAATATCTCATCCATGGCTCTAGCTAGGAAGCTAAAAATCAACCCATAAAGAGATTTGTCGGACAAACTTTAAAAATAATTCAATTTTTTTATCCATTGGTGTGAGGGGTGGGCTAAAAATAAAATGTCGTGTACAGATCCATCATAATCAACTTAGAGAGAGACCAATAATTTTAAGGCGGAGGGTCAGGGAGAGTGTAAAGAAAAACAATTAAAAATTAATATCTCGACTATCTATCTTGAAACTTGGAATATATCGGGAGCATAAATTGAAATCCGCCGTTTCCCAATAGATGACGCCAGCAGTAAATTCTGGTCAAAAATGGTGGATCGGAAACGTCACATGGTAAGGTTAGGCATCTGTCAACAATTCCTCATGATTAGATTTGTCAACTTTTATCGGCGTCATATACTTTTTAGTGCGCGAGTATGTCGAAGTTTGAACCAAATAACCATCATTGGCTGCATTTGCAAGTTTGGCTTCTTGCCTTCAATTCATAAAAATTTGCGGCTGAGGTGCGTCGAATGATTGTTGAAACTTATCGTGATGCTGCTATTAGTTAAAGAACATGCCGTGAATGATTTCAAAGCTTCAAGAGCGTTGATTTGAACGCCGAAAACCAGCATGGTGGTGCAAGAGAGAACATTTTTGTGGTATCTCATGAGCTGCTAACGGGAGATCACTATCTCCTTAAATTGATGCGTTTGAGCTTAGCGTTGAAGAAGAAACAGGCCCAATACAAGGAGAGACACGACAAAGTGATTTTGCTGCACTGCTACCTCGGCCACATGTTGCTCACGTTGTGAAAACCTACCTGGTAACACTGAAATGCGGTATTCTACCCTCCCCGCTGTATTCTGTAGATATCGCCCCTTCTGACTACCATCTGTTCCAATCGATGACGCATGGCCTAGTTGAGCAGCACTTCCGTTCTTATGAAGAAGTCAAAAATTGGATCAATTCGTGGCTCGGCTCAAAAGAAGAGCAGTTTCTTCGACGCAGAACCCATATGCTGCTAAAAGGTAGGAAAAAAGTTGTGGTTAGCGATGGACAATTCTTTGAACAATTAATATTTAACCATTTTTGCACAATAAAGGCTCGAATTTTGGAAAAAAAAACCGGCGATTTTCAATTTGTACTCCCAACTTCTAAGTAACAAGTCTGACAAAGATTCCAAAACAAAGACTAACGACATTAACAATTACTTCATCTCAACTATTAAATATCTAGCTATTTCGGACCCAAATACCTTTCTTCCATTTTAAGAACGCTGTTCTATAACTTCCCTCTTCGAATTCGCGTTGACGGTGAAAGATGAGGTAGCGAGTATAGATTTAAACCCCAATTGAACACTAAAGGAGTATTATTTAATGCCATGACTAAACTCCAGTCTTCTTGCGATAAGAAATTTCACACGGCTGCTATGTTTATTGATTTGCTTAAGGCATTCGATACAGTAGATCACCAAATTCTACTCAAAAAACTTTTCGCGATTGGAGTTCGTGGGACTCCCTACAGCTGGTTTGAAAGCTATCTTACTTCCAAATCTCAATACGTCGTGGTTGACAATGTTAGCAGTGCTCCACTTCCTATTACTAGTGGCATTCCACAAAGAAGTGTATTGGGTCCTGTTCTATACAACATTTACACGAACTCAATCGCAAAATTTGATTTCAATGGTGCAATATCACTCTACGCAGACGACATAGCGCTAACATACATTTCAACTAGTATACCAGCACACTTTATCAAGATAGTATAAACAAGGACCTCGACGAAATCAATGTATGGATCAATGCGCATAAATTGATTGCTAATTCGGAGAAAACCAAATATATTTTCTTCAATAAGCCACCAGGAACTGAACTTAACATTATTTTCAATGGACAAACTGTTAGTAGGGTTGTTAGCTTCAAGTACCTCGGAGTTCACCTCTACAAACAGCTATCTTGGGGCTCACACCTAGATGCTGTGAGAAGAAAATTGGCCCCGATTGCCGGTATATTTAGGAAAATACGAGCTGATGTTCCCGAAAAATTGAAAAAAGGCATATTTTCATCTCTATTTTTGAGGCAATTAAACTATGGCTTAAGAATCTGGCGTTCCACCTTCAATTCTAAACTACAATGTATCCGAAGAATTCAGAACCGAGCAATAAAAAACCTATACAATATCAACATGAGGAAGCGCACGAAAACGATTCACGAATTACACCAGTTCCTAACTGTGGAAAAACTATATCGCTTAGAGGCTTCCGCTCAAATTTATGACGTTAAGCATCTTAAAACCAAAAGAGACATAGTATTCACCTACTACTACGATAAACATCTATACAATACGCGCCGACCTGACAAAATATATCCATCTGCTATCCGTACCTCGAAATACGGGTCTAATTCAGTATTAAACAAGGCAATCTCGATTTACCACGAGCTACCGGATGATCTTCAAGAATCTACAAACCAGTTTAAATCCAAATTAAAGCATTTTTTGTTATGACAATAATATTTGAATATTTAAAATCGTCCACTTCGTTAAATAATTACTTTATTATCTATATAAATATAATTGTAGTGTCTGTCTGTTATTTGTTTATAAATGGCTATAAATAAGTTTTTTGCTTCATTTAGCAATAACTAAGCAGAATCAAACGTTTTTAAAAAATTTCTCTGTCTGTCTGTCTTTCCGGCTTTCACGCAAAAACGGCTGCACCGATTGCAATGAAACTTTCACAGATTATTAGGTCTGCCTCGGGGAGTAATCTGCTTAAGGTTTTATTTTTCTCCCCTCACGCCTTCTACCCCCTCCCATACAAAGTGACTCATTTTCAAAAACTTATAATAATCATATATTCATGGAAACTATAAAAGCTATTAATTTGAAATTCAGAATATATTATTTTTATTATAAATTCAATCTTCAAGTATATAAATAGTTTGAATCCCCCAACTCCTTCCACCACCTCCCATACAAACTAAACTTTTTCATGAAATGCTACACTCCAATTTTTTCAGTACGTATAACTTTCATCGATCTAAGATTTTGTATTAAATCCTTAATTAGTACTGTTATTAATGTCAGGAAAAAACTAACCAATTAGCTGGACTCCTTCTACCCCCTCCCATACAATCTGACACAAATCCACGACATTGCGAAAATTCGATTTTCTTGAAAAGTGTGAATGTTACTGTTCTGAAATATAAAATATATCAATTGAATGATAATTGTAGGTGCTTCTCAAAAAATAACTAAAAACCCTCCACTCCTTGCACCACCTCCTATACAAACTGCACTTTTCCATGAAATATTCTAAACCAATTTTCTCAGTACGTATAGCTTTGATCGAGCTAAAATTTTGTACTAAATCTTTAATTAGCATAATTATTATTATCGGGAAAAAATTAACCGATTAGCTTTACTCCTTCTACCCGCTCCCATACAATGTGGCACAATTCCACGACTTTGCAAAAACTCGATTTTCTTGAAAAGTGTGAATCTAACTGATCTAAAATTTAAAACACATCAATTGTATGGTGATTATAGTTGTTTCTAGAAAAATTACCAAAAACCCTCCACTCCTTCTACCACCTCCCATACAAACTGCACTTTTCATGAAATACTCTAAACCAACTTTCTCAGTACGTATAACTTTCATCGAGCTAAAATTTTCTGATGAATCCCTAATTAGTATTATTATTATTATCGGGAAAAATTAACCGATTAGCTCCACTCTTTCTACCCCCTCCCTTACAATATGACACAATTTCACGACTTTGCAAAAACTCGATTTTCTTGAAAAGTGTGAATCTAACTGATCTGAAATTTAAAAGATATCAATTGCATGGTGATTATAGTTGTATCGAGAAAAATTATCAAAAACCCCCCACTCCTTCTACCACCTCCCATACAAATTGCACAATTTCACTAAATTCAATGCACTAAGTTTCTTTACCTTTTCAGTTTTTCAAGCTTAAATTTGGTGCAAAATATTTTTATAGCTACTCTGGTGTGAAAAAAATTAATTTAGTACTGTCATCCCTTCTATCACTCCCCACACAAAAATTCTTAAGATTACAAAAATTTCGATTTCATCGGTAGTATCATATAATGGGGCTTACACACAATCGAATTCCTGTTATGTTTTTAAGCTTAATGTCATTTTATTTGGGTTTTTTTCAATTAACAAAAGCTACAACTATTCACATGTCCTTAACACGTATACATATGATTTCGAATCAGGGGTTTGATTTGATCACGAGCCTGTCCCATACAAATGCGAGTATCATGCTATCATTCTTAATAATTTATGGTTCTGATTCCAACAAAATACAAAACATTGTTTTCAAAGAACCATCAAATTAAGCAGATTATTTATCCGACATAATGTACTACTAACTATATACATTCTCAAAAAATGTTATTATTACGATTCCTATGCGGACGAAGTCGCGGGCGACCGCTAGTTTTAATAATAAAGTATTAGCGGAGCGTTTTTTTGCAAAGTTTCTGAAAATATTATTACAGTGGTCTTTTTGAAAGTATTCTCCATCTTTTTCTACTACCTTTTTCCATCTTTCTGGCAAAGCACGAATACTACGTCGAAAGAATTCTTCATCTTTAGATTCGATGAATGAATCGATCCAATTCTTGATACTTTCGTAGTTATCGAAGTGCTGCTCTAACAAGAAATTTGCCATGGACCGGACCAAGTGGAAATCTGATGGAGCCATGTCTGGTGAATATGGCGGGTGGGGTAAGACTTCCCATTTCAGTGTTTCTAAATAAGTTTCCACCACTTTTGCAACATGAAGTCTGGCATTGTCGTGTAGGAAAATCACCTTGCATGCCGATCCTTAAATTAAGGGCGCTTTTCTTTTAATACTTTGCTCAAACGCATCAGTTGACGTTTGTAGAGGTCCCCAGTGATGGTTTCACTCGGTTGAAGCAGCTCATAATAGATTACGCCCAGCTCGTCCCACCATATGCACAGCATGATCTTCTTTCCATGAATATTCTGTTTTGGCGATGATGTTGATGCATGACCGGGCAAACCCCACGATTTTTTGCGCTTAGGATTATCGTAACTCACCCACTTTTCGTCGCCAGAGACGATTCGATGCAAAAATCCCTTCCTTGCCGTTGAAGCAGTTGCTCACAGATGACTAAACGCCGTTCGACGTCCTTCGGCTTCAACTTATGTGGGACCCACGTTCCTTGCTTTTGTATCATTCCAAGGGCTTTGAGGCGTTTTCCAACCGTCGATGAGTCAACTCCAAGCGATTCTGACAACTGTGCAAGCGTTTGAGATGGGTCTTCATCGAGCATTGTCACCAATTCTTCATCTTCAAACTTTTTCGGCTGTCCGGGACGGTCCTTGTCTTCCAAACCAAAATTTCCATTTTTTAACCGAGCGAACCACTTTCTGCACGTTTGCTCAGCTAGAGCATATTCACCATAAACGTCTACTAAAATGCGATGACTTTCCGCGGCACTTTTCTTCATGTGAAAGTAATGAAGCAACTGTCCCCGCAAAAACATATTTTCGGGCACGAACGTTGACATGTTTGATGACGCACAACAAAATGTTATAAACTCGATAAAGAAATGTCGTTCAGTGGACTATATGCGCCATGACAGTAGGAAGCTTTCAAAGGGGTGTTACGCATACAGAGGGAAAACAAGTACAAACCAGGGGATTTTAGAGATCACCTCAAAATCCTAAGAAACCCAAAATTGGAGGTTCTAGCCTCCACACTATCGGATGCTATGCCGACAAAATATAAATTTGAAACCCCCTTCAAAGTTGTAATCAGAGAACGCAAGGACTGGCAATCCTCGCTACCTGAAATGGAAGAGGGATCAACCATCTGGTATACAGATGGTTCGCGCACCTCTGAGGGGACAGGAGCCGGAGTCAAAGGCCCTAACTTCTCGGTTTCAAAACCACTCGGCAAAGAAGCCACAATCTTCCAGGCTGAACTGATTGCAATGGAGCTATGTATCCAAGAGAATATAAGGAGAGCTCATCGCAACAAATCAATTTATATCCTATCGGATAGTCCGGCGGTTCTCAAAGCCCTAACATCCAATAAACACGGATCGAGGTTAGTTTGGGACTGTCTTCAAGACCTAATCATCCTGGGGAAAAGGAACAACGTAACCTTAATGTAGGTACCAGGACATATGGGAATTGAGGGAAACGAAGAGGCTGATCGCCTTGCAAAAAATGGCGCGGAAAAAAACTTTATTGGTCCAGAGCCATTCTGCGGAAAACCAAAAGGGCATCAAAGCTCGACACTTAAGAAGTGGGTTGAACAAGAACACAAAATCTACTGGAATAGACTTCCAGGCTTATCAACCTCAAAAAAACTAATCATACCACAAAAAAACAAAGTCGAGGATATCCTGAAATTCAGAAAGAGCGATATTAGTACTCTAATTGGCCTAATGACGGGGCACAGTGGAGTGAACCACCACCTCAATAATATGGGCTTAGCTGAAACCGACATCTGCCGTCTCTGTCTCGAAGACTCAGAAACGACAATACATATCCTATGCCACTGTGAAGCAGTGGCAAGGAAAAAGCATAATCTTCTTGGGAAAGGTTTCATTTCCACCGAAGAACTAGCCAACATGGCTCCCTTACAAATACTCAAATTAGCTAAAGCTATTGAGTTACGGTAGGGTATAGGGGCAATAATCGCACAATAGGCCAAAAAAGGCCGCAGTGCTCTCACGTGTTCCCCTAATATAAATAAATAAATAAAATGACAGTAGCTTTATGGAGAATATTTGCTTTTGTATATGTGACTACGGATACTTGAGTAACGCCACCTTTTGTAAAACGCTACGAATTAATTCCAATCCCTAATATTTTATTCTACTTCTTCTACTATGGCTCTACAGCCCTTAACATTTTTTCATTACTTATTATGGAAGGGTTGTTAGCCCTTCGCACAACCCTCTTTCTACGAATATTTTCATTTGCGTAGAATGAGGTGACCAAGGTATATCCAAGTAGGCAAAGTGCTGGAATAATATATTGCTCCGACCGGGATTTGAACTCCCGACCTTCGCATTACAAGACCAACACGATACTTACTAGGCTACACCCTAGCTAGTATTTTATTAATGTATCTTAAATCTCTTATCCTAGACCGTTATTGAGTTTTATGTTTTCTTATTCCGCTCATCATTATCATTGAATTTTATTTTTTTTACTTTCGTACGTACGTATCCTTTTTCTCCACTTTTTTCTCATTGAATTAAAATTCAATTAAAATTATTATTTTTTATTTTATGAACTATTTTGTTAATACTGTAAAAACATGTATATATGTATATACTATCCTCACGACCTTAGCTCATGGATTAACATAAATAAATTTTTACTTACGAATACGAACCGTCTCTGCCAAATTTTTACCATTTTTATAGTGAATTTTAATAATTTCAATGCGTTGTTGAAGCGTGTATCGTTCCATTTTTATTAATGGCGTAGTTTCTACTTGTCAAATGTCAAAAAATGACAGCTTCAAAAGTGACATCTACCGAAATAGCGGGCTATTCAAAATAACACCTCTTATAGAATAACCCTATATATTAAGCTATACTAGCGTAATTTGAGAAAAATATAACATTTAGTCATAATATAGCGGGAAGAAATGGGGACATTTCTAAAATTGTGCAATTTCAACATTTTAAATCGTTATATCTCAAACTCCATTTAATATATTGGCAGGACAAATTGAAAACCGCCGTTTTTTTGTTTTTTTTTTTGAAATTCAAACCTTTATTGTGCAAAAATGGTTAAATATTTATTATTTAAAGAAATACCCATCGCTAGCCATAACTTTTTTCCCATATTTCTGGCAGCATACGGATTCCGATCCACGATTTGACCCTATTTTTGACTTTTTCATAAGAATCGAAGTGCTGCTCAGCCAGGCCATGCGTCATCGATCGGAATAGGTGGTATTCGGAAGGACCGATGTCTGGGGAATACGGCGAGTCGATTAATCAGTGTTTCCAGGTAGTTTTTCGCAACGTGAGGAACATGTGGCCGAGCGTTGTCGTACAGCTAAATCACATTGCCTAGTGCCTCTACGCGTATTGCGGCCGTTCCTCCATCAATGCTCGGCTCAAACGCATTAGTTGTTTTTTGTAGCGATCTCCCGTGATAGTTTCACCCAGTTGCACCCATAATACACCACGCCGAGCTGGTCCCACCAAATACACAGCATGATTTTCGAATCATGGATATTGGGCTTGGCCGTCGATTTTGATGCATGGCTGTGCTATCCCACGATTTTCGCAGATACAATGGGATGCAAAAACCCATACTTTTTTGCCGTTGGAGCAGCTGTTCGCATGTGAAAAAACGCCGTTCGACGTTCCTTGGCTTCAACTCATATGGCACCCATTTTTCTTTCTTTTGCATCATTCTCAAGCTTTTCAAACTTCTCAAATGGCTTGTTGAGTCACGCCCAATGAATCTAGAAGCTGTTGTTGCGTTTGGCATGAATCTTCGTCCAGTAATGCCGACAATTCTGCATCTTTAAACGACGCTTCTTGTCTTCCACTCCGAAATTACCCATTTTATAGCGTTGAAACCATTTGCGACACGTTTTTTCACTAGTAGCACCCTCACCATAAATTTCAACAATCATTCGACGCGCCTCAGCCGCAGTTTTTTTCAAATTGAAGGCAAAAGCGAAACTTCTCGCAAATGACGCTTATTTGGCTCAAACTTCGACATATTCGCGCACAAAAAGTATTTGACGCCGATAAAACTTCACAAATCTAATGATGGGGAGTTTTTGACAGATGTGACGTTTCTCATCCGCCATTGTTGATCAGTATTTACTGCTGGCGCCAACTATTGGGAAACGACGGGTTTCAATTTGTACTCCCGATACATAAATAAAAAATAATAATTAGAACCAGAACTGTTATGTAACGAAGGAGGGCCCTAACATGCACGAGGTGTTTCAAGTGTAATGAAAAAAATATAAAAACTCAAAATTTTTGATTGAAATTTTAAATGAATTTTTAAAAAAAAACCTCAAAATTTATAGATATTAGCTGGTCGAATACCTTCGAAACTTCTGCCCCCTCCCATACAAAAATATTTTTTCGACAATTTGTAAGAAATCAACTGTGACCAAACTATTAAAAGCTATAAAATTGAATTTGAATTTTGTACAATGACTTTTAAAAATATTTAAAATTAAGTTTCATCAAAAGTTTTGAAATCCCTCTTGCTCTTCTACCCCATCCCATACAAAAGTACGATATCGACTAATTTCAATAAATCAACTAATAGTCAGCAGATTAAAAGCTACGCACATGAAATTTTGTACCAACTTCTTTTAAGTTAAACGAAATACGAATACTGTATCAAAAATTTTACGATTTCTTCAACTCCTGTACCCCCTCCCGTACAAATGTCAGGTTTCATGAAAATAAAATACATCGAATATCATAGAATTTAATATTTTTTTCATAGACAAAGAAACTAACATTCTATGCAGAGAATTTTAAAAGTGCTGTTAAACAATCAATTAAAAAATTATGAATATTCACCCATCCCTTCTGTCGCAAGCCCCCCCCCTCCCCCCTCATATAAACCCAAACTTGAATACAAATGAATGCAATATTGATTCAAGGTACTGGAGCTACACCCTAACCTGCATATTGACTTCCCACGCTTCCTGAACTAGGCTCATTAATAATGAACTTACGCCCGACTTCTTGTATTGTTGTATTTTCCTTGTCGTACTATTCTTTGCAATTTGTATAACAAATTAACTAACTTTTCCGTTCAATGATCCTATTGCTACCTACATAGTTTCACCAGAAACAAACATTTTCCAATATTGGCCCCGATGATTTGATATGTATGCTATATTTATGAACCTTATTTACGACCTAGAATGCAAATAATTAACGACATATTTATGAAAACATTAGCTACGTAATCAAACTTTATGGCCCTAGTGAAAAGCATTATCACACTAGCTATACGGTCGATAAGCTAGACACACTTTGCAACACAAAGGCATGAACATAGTTAGCAAGGCTACGCTACATTTAACATTTCCAGCAGCCAAACGAATAAAATTACGCGTAATTATGACGCCTTATCAACCAAGTCATCGCTAAAACGACGCCGTTGGAACTCGAATCTTAAATTCATCCCACAACAGAACAACAGCTTGGAAATTGTTGGATCGTGGATAAATCATAGCGTATGTGTGTCCCATCCAAGTCCCAAACACTTGGCTAGATATGTTGAACTTAAAATACAATACTGAAAGATGTCAGTACACTACTGTACGTGAAAGTGATCGTATCGAATTTAGTGCTGCATCTACGGATTAAAATAGAATTAAAATAATAATTATAATTCAAATCGTTGAACGATAGTTTTAATCATTAATTGTGAATCTTTCTATTTATGTATACATATATATTTTTTTTTTTGTTTCAAATACAATTTTTATATTAAATTGCAAACGCGATCAACGATCTTGCATTTTTGAGTGACCTATCGTGTTGTGTAGTATGATCTTACACAATTTTACATAAAGTGATTAAAAAAAATAGAAAACTTATCAAGTTGTGCAAGAAAAATATAATAATAAAAGAAAATGCGTGAAATGGGTCAAGAAGTCTTAAAAGCATCAAGCCCGGAAAAGTCGATTTTGAAACCTTCGTCATATCGAAATGGCGATGTAAATGGAAACATTTTGACCGTGAACAGTGTTAATGGAAAACCGAGAAAATGTTCGTTCAAAGATGATGAAAACTTGCTGGAAAATATCGAAAAAAATTCCATTGCAGCCGATCATGTCGTAGGCTACAAGCGAGAAATTAGTCATAGGTAAGAATGTTTTTGCGAAATGGAAATTTTATACAGTTTGAGTATTTTTATGAACCTCGTCTAGCTAGCTAGCTTTTCAGAACTGTTGACGAAGCTAAACTCATTGTGATTAGAAGTGTTTACGATCGGTTATCATATCAGTCAATTGCATTATCTCTGTGGTGTGATTATTTTCGAAATTAATGCCCTCTAAGCTATGACTTAACATTTTCGATTTTGGACTTAAAATCAAAACAAGGAAAGATTTATATCTGGATTCATGGTTTAATTGAAAATGTTTTGATTTTGGCTTTGTTAACACACTCATCGACGGACCATTAACACACCCACTCATAGTGAAGATCACGACTTTGTCTTTATTGTTGCCTCCAAAAATAATCGATAAGCTTAAAATTAGCATACAACGCACATGTGCAACCTTCCGCTGTAGACGCGAACACTTCAGTTTAGTGCTGTAGTATAATTTTTCTTTATTTTTGGCTACGCTGCGAAAGTGGTTCAAATGTTTGATATGCTGCCGATCAGCTGCTTTCGAGGCTATCGAGAGGCTGTGCATTTCCTGTATATTTTAGATTTCAAGGTGCTGTCCAATATTTTGTAAATGATGTATATTATTTGTTTTTGATGGCAAAAAAAATCGGTTTTTTGATGTTTGACCGATCATACGAAATAGTAGCCTCACTGTCTCCGTGATCTAAAGTTTATTAGCATCAAAATTACATAGCTTTAAGTCTTGGAGGTGTGTTGCCTGCCATCTATTGTGCATATTATTGTTTTTTTTTTCAAATTTTAGATTGTAGAAATTAGATACCATACAAAAAACTGCTCTTTTCCAATCGTTGTGATCCACTGCGATTGCTCTTTTTCAATATCTGTGAAAAAGAGTAGCTCTTCTAATAGCAGTGATTTTTTCACCTTTATTGTCCAGTGCGGAAGGATGGCAAAAACTGCTATTACAGTGATAAATATTTTCGAAAAAAGCTGCTATTTTGCAAAAACCGGTGGGTTTTATGTTCTGTGAGATAAGATGTGCAAAGTGGTTAATAAGGTGCGCTTTTGCGGGTAAGCGCCGATTTGTTTGGCGAGCTTTGTTCCGAGGTATGATCTCGTAGGAATGTGGTGGGATGTGTGAATTGCGCTATTAATGAGCGAGTGCGAACAAAACCTCTGGGATTTATAGCGATGATCAATTTCATTGGCAATAGATCGCAAGCAGTATGCATTTCCTCTGCTCTTCTAATCGCAGCTCTTTTCAATTTTCAATCACAATAGCAGTGAAAAAATCGCAGGTAAACAAAATAGTATACCATCTCTACAAACTACTAATGCCGCATTTACACGATTAACAGATAGTGACAACAATACTGACTGTGTCAATTTTTACTGACTTTACCATTTACAAAATGCAAAATAATAACATTAGTCCAGTCGAACTAGAATTTTGTTGTAGCTACATAGCAATTTTGAAAGAATATGATTGGCAGCCTAAAATGCAATTTTTATACTCTAGATGAAATCTGAGAGTATATTGTGTGCCTTACCGTTTGTGACCCTAAGAAATAATGATCGCACAGAACCGCCAAGGGTACAGAAATATTTGTTGTCGCTCAAAAACTTCAATTCCGAGTTGCTGTCTGTTCGTCTGTCTACAGCATAACTCTCGAAAGCTTTGGACTATAGTGCTAACAATTTGTGTGTGTCATTTTTAGAAAAAAAGTAATTTTGAGTTCGTGAACAGGCCACATCCCCCCCCCCCATCGTTCTACCCCCTCCCATACAAATTTCATGAAATTTCGAAATTTAAAGAAATTGAATTTTCTCCGAAACCATTTTAGCTATTGACTTAAAAATAGTATAATTATATAAATATCATTAACCTCCAGAAATATTGATCTGATCCCTCCACTCCTTTTACCACCTCCCTTGCAAATGCACAATTTTCAAAAATGCATTTATTCGGTTTGTATTGCAACTAGCAAATTTAAATGAACCAACTATCAACTTTACCTCATTCCTTCTACCCCCTCTCATACAAATTTTACGAAATTTCGGAATTTCAATTAAATTATTTTTGTCCAAAACCGTCAAAGCTATCAACTTTAAGATTTGAAAAAAGAGTACTATTTTAAATATGATCGATGTCAAAAAATTTGGTTTTGATTCGGATATTCCTTCTACCCCCGCCCATACAAATGCAGAATTTTGGTAAATGCATTTAACCGATTTTCATAGAAACTAGAAGAAGTAGAAACTTGAAATTTTGCCAGAATTTGTCCTTTTATAATTGTAATAAGTGCTTAAAAAAAATATCGCCTTCACCTCACTCCTTCTACCACCTCTCATACAAATTTTTGTATTAGAAATTCAAGAAAAGTTTCTCTCCTTCGAACATATGAGAGCTATCGACTTTAAAATTGTAACAAAGCAATGTGATTCGGACGTTGATAAGCAGATTCAAAATCATCCAAAATCTCCCACTTTCTCTGCCACCTCCCATACAAATACCATAAATTCAGACAAAAATTGTTCAATTTCCTCGAAAATTATGAAAGCAAAAAACTTTAAATTCAGCATGAAATATTTTATATACTACGTTCATTGTTACATACAAAAATTACAAACCTCCCCCTCTGTTTTTACCACCTCCCAAGCAAAAGTAAGTAAGTATTTCATCTAGAGTATCATAATTCTGTTATGTTTATAAGTAAAAACAATAATTATAAAAAAAAATCTTAAAATCTGAAAGAAAAAGATCGATATCTCGCCTCCCGATTGGTCAAATGGAGCTTCAAACCCCGCAAATTCTTCGTCAGGATGTCTACAATACAATACAACTATAGATTGATTTGGTTTAGATGTTTTTCTTAATAGCCATTAAGAAAAAATTTACTAAAAAAAATTTTTTACAATAACTTCATCAGATGAAATTTCTATGATAATATAGGCTAGATTTTGTTTCAATTTTTTAAAGTGCATTTATTAGAAGGCAATGCCGCAAGCAACGAATTTAACTATGTTGCACTCAAATGAAAGGTCTAAATATCAGCAACCGAACCTCATTTTAAGTTTTTCAATTTAGTTTAGAAGGGCGCTAAGAATTTCAAAAGAAAAACAGGTGAAAATTTTCGGATTTTGCTACTTTTCGAGTCCTTCTCCATTGTCCACAATATTGTAATCGTAATCTATGCAAAAAAAAACAATGAGATTAAAAAACATAACAGAATTATGATTGAGTGTAAAGTCCAATCATGCGATACCCTAGATGAGATAGGAAAGAGTTTAATTTACTGGCAAATATGTCCTGTCAAATTCTTTGGAATATTGACTTTTATATGGGAGGTGGTAGAAGCAGAGGGGGAGGTTTGTAATTCTTGCATATGACACCAAATATTGTACGCAAAATGTTACGCGCTGAATTTAAAGTTTATAGCTTTCATAATTTTCATGGAATTTGGACGTTGTTTTTCTGAAATTAGGGATTTGTATAGGAGGTGGGTGAGGCAGTAAAAGGCTTTGGATGATTTTGAAACTCAGTACCATTTTCGGCATCCTTATCACCATGCTTCGCTCCAATTTTAGGGTCGATATCTCTCACATGCTCAAAAGAGATATGCATTTCTTGAATTTCTACTATGCAATAGAAATTCGTATCGGAAGGGATAGAGAGGATGAAGCGAAGTTGATTATTTTTTACCACTTATAGCAATTATTAAGTGACAAATTCTGTCAAAATTTTAAGTTTCTACTTTTTCTAAAGGGTGTTTGAGCAGGAGGTGTAGGGTTGGAAAGGCCTTTTATTTGAATCCTGGTCGCTTGATAGTTGTCAAATGTTGACATTTGTCATTTATAAACTCGTTAATTTTTTTTTTTTCTTAGCTAGGGTGTAGCCTATTAGGTAGCGTGTTGGTCTTGTAATGCGAAGGTCGTGAGTTCAAATCCCGGTCGGCGCAATTTATAATTCCAGCACATTGCCTGATTGGGTATACCTTGGTCACCTCAATCTACGAAAATGAAAAACTCGTAGAAAGAGGGTTGTGCGAAGGGCTAACAACCGTTCCACAATAAGTAATGAAAAATGTTAGGGAACCTGAGTGTCAGGAGGCCAAGGCCCGATTTGGGCTGTAGCGCCATTGTAGAAGAAACTCGTTAATTTTACCATGGAACGCTACACAGTCGATGCGCAAAATTCGAGCACACTTTTATCGAAATCATCTGCCTTCTGAGACCAGTATGCGCCACCTACTCAAAAAATTCCAAGATACTGGCTCAGTATAAAATGTGAAGACACCGAAACGACGTTCGACCGAAAATATCGCCGCAGTGAAGGATAGTGTTGAAAACGACCCCAACACCTCCAGTCGTCACCGTGCTTAAGAGCTCGGCCTCTCCATGTTCATATTGCAGCGAATATTGATGAAAAATTTGGCTATGAATGCATACAACTGACTCAAGGACTGCAGCCGCCGGACCACCAGCAGTTCTCTGGTTGGGTGCTAAGAACAAATCCTACACCTCTTGTTGATACACCTTACAGTTTTAATGAAAATCGATATAATGCATTGGGATGTGTAAGAAGGAGTGGTTGGATATGATCAGAGCTTTTGTCCTAGGGTATACGCCATATACTCTGATTTTTTCATAGAATTAGCGTAAGCTTTTTGGAAAGTACGCTAGGGGGAAATAATGGGGTAAACTCAGGTCTGTTTACGATTAAACCACTGGCTATACATACTACACGATATAACCAAAAAAATATATATCACCGTAGATACAGAATAGTCACAACCATCAGACTGCTCGGGATCTGATTAATAATGACAAACTCTTATTAAAGAATTAGCGATTGCTCGTGACTTCGTCCGCGTAAGAATTGTAATAATATACAATTTTCCAGAATATATTTAGTAATACATGGTATGTATAATCTGGTTAGTTTAATGCCTCTGTACACACAGTGTTTTGTGTTAGAATCAGAAGCAGCGCCGGCTTAAGTTAATTTGCCGCCCGGATCATTTTATTGATAAATTTTCTTATAGTCGAGAGCCCATATAGTGATATTTTGCTTTGCATCTTCAAACTATGCTGTGACTCATTCATTGCTATTTGCGCCTTTATTCAAAATTTTACCTCCGTTGCTATAATTGCACAACAATAGCAATTTGAGCCATGATTTACACTCAAAGGTTGATCACTCTTAATAGCTAGAAGGAGTTCCAAAACAACAAAATTCTTGCACATATTGCTACAGGGCATTTAGTATATTTCTATATGACGCAGATCTTGTCATAGTTTTTATTTTGAATGGTCATAGCAAAGGTCACAATATTTCACCAGAAATGTCACAAAAAGTATATTGTTTTTCGACAAAATTATGTGACAAAAGAGTTTAACTGGGTGACATTTTTGTCACAAATTGGTTGAAAAAATTGTGCAGAGATTCAATCAATTTCCTGTTAAGACCCCTGTAGAGGCATAGGCCTTTAATTGTCGCCAGAACTTGTTTATTCCTCCGGCCTCCTGCTCAACTGCTCGCTTCAATGTGCTACATGGTCGTCCAGCCCGACGTCTTACTTGAGGATTGCAATCCAGAGCTTCTTTGGAAATGTTCCGCGCTGGTTTCCGCAAAGTATGACCGATCTATTGCCACTTCTGCCTTTGAATCTCAATGCCTGTTTTGGTCTGTCCAGTTGTACTTCAACGTTTGTCATTGGAGATAACTTCTGGCCGAAACATCCCTAAAATGCGTCGTAGGCATTGGTTCACGAAAGTTGGCAGTTACTTGGTAAGTCAAATGGTCACTTTCCATGTAATACAGCAATTTAACAACACGGAGCAGCTTCGTGCGAGGAGAGATCTCTCTTAACCTGCAGAAAGGAAAAAGGGTACCGAAGGCCTGACTAGCTTTATTTCGACAAGCATCAATATCGTTTTCGGCTCCGCCGTCCATGCTGACAATGCTTCCGAGATAACAAAAATCTTCCACCTCTCCTACATCTTGTCCGTTAAGAACAATCCGTGTGCTTGTGTTCGAACCCATGTGCATGTACTTGGTTTTATGCGCATTTATTTTCAGTCCTGCCTCTTTGCAGTTAGAAGGAGACGGGAGGCAGTTTGCCTTGTGCAAATCATTACTAGAACGTAAAGCAGAGCTTTCTGGTAATGAGTTTTAGCGGCACTGGAACAAAACTCACTCACACACCCTCTTTATGCTGTGGTGTCCAACGTGGATCTTAAGATTATCTTAACATTTCGGTATTTTGATAATGCTTCATGCAGTAGAGACCGAAACGTCACGAATAATGAAGCGTAACAGTGTAGAATCTGGAAATCTTTTCTTTTTATAAGAGTGTTATCCGATTTACTACATTTCTCAGTGAAATTGGTACACATTTTGTTTACTATATCAGTGACTAGTGGAGTGTTGGCTATTTCGTGCAGTTCTTCAGTAGAAAAATATCAAGGTTTATTTGGTATTGTTTTGAGGCATTTATTTTGTACAATTTGTAATTTTCTTTTGAACGTCTTTGCACAATTCTTCCAGATGGATGCGCCATATAACCATATAATAGCATGGGTCTCGTAACTGATTTATGGATCAGAAGCTTAGTTATTGTCTAAATAAAGCTTAACACTAACTTATGGCATTTATAATTAAATAACAAACAGACACTTCAATTATATTTACATGTATAGATGATCATGTTTATTCTTCTTCGGTGTTTATGTAAAAGAAACATTTTCACGACGTCATGATAATGGCAACATTTATTCAAATTCCAATTAATTTATTCATTATAGAAATCAGTATGTGTAATACAAAGTTACTATTTCTAGAGAACAGATAGCAAGATCTTATCAACTACAGAGATTTTGTGAGCACTTGCTGATTAATTGTGGGTTTTTGCTACATTTTACAGTCCAAGGAAATTTTTCACCTTGCGTGTTGAACTCACTAACTACTTAGAATTAAATAAAATTTAAATTTAACTTAACCTAACTTATGCTAAGTCATGAGAGCCTTGGCTACAATTTATTCCGTTTCGGTAAAAGAGTTGAAATTAGCGTGTTCTTAACAATTTGGGACCTGAGAGTGAAGGATGAGAGTCTCTTCTCTGATAATTTTTATACATTGAATAGATTTTTCAATGTGGCTACTGAAGGTCAGTTGTTTAGCTAACACGATTGCAAGATACGTAAGAGTGTCAGGCCAAGCAATATTTTGACCTATAAAATCGCGGCTAGTAAATTGGAGCATTAATTCCAGCCATAATCAAATATGATCAGGTTCATTGTCGCTTACGTAACGACATGTATCATCTGCAAAGATCGCTAGCTCGAAGTTTATATGAGTTGGTACATCTGGGGTATAAGCATTGCATAACGTTGGACTTAGGCATGAGCCTTGCGGGACGCCCGCAGGTAATTGTCAATTGGTAGAAGGTTCTTCTTATTTGCGAAATATTCTGAAAAGAGTTATTGATGGAATCATTATTGATTTTATTACCCATGTTCTCAGATGCGCAGAATAGAAAGAGGCTGCTATCAATTTGTCTCTTTTGCTCAATGATAACATTTAAAGACAATTGCCTTTCGTCATTGACTGAAATAATTTCAAAATTTAGATCGTTTACAAGATTGTGACGCTAAAGAGTGACGAATATGTCACTTGTGTATCTTGTTGAATTTGTGTATGCTTTTAATCTGTACTTATAAATATAATTGTAGTGTCTGTCTGTTATTTGCTTATAAATGGCTATAAGTTAGTTTTTTGCTTTATTTTAACAATGTCTAAGCATAAAAACAGCTAAGGTGTAGCCTAGTGGGTGGCGTGTTGGTCTTATAATGCGAAGGTCGTGAGTTCAAATCCCGGTGGACGCAATGTATAATTCCAGCACATTGCCTGCTTGGATATACCTTGGTCACCTCAATCTACGAAAAATGACAAAAAAAAAAATTCGTAGATAGAGGGTTGTGCGAAGGGCTAACAACCCTTCCACAATAAGTATGAAAAATGTTAAGGAACCTGAGTGTCAGGAGGCCAAGGTTCTATTTGGGCTGTAGCGCCATTGTAAAAGAAGAAGCATAAAAATACGTTTTTCAAATTGTTGTCTGTCTGTCAGTCTATCCGGCCGTCTTTCACGCTCAAACGGCTGAACCGATTGTAGCGAAACTTTCACAGTTTGTTAGGTATACTCCGAGATGTAATCGTCTTTTAGTTTTATTTCCGTCCCCTTATATGTATTTAGATAATAAAATGAAATTTTGAATATATTATTTCTCTCATAAATATGATCCATGGTATACAAATTATTTTAATTCGCTCACTCCTTCCACCACCTCCCATCTAAACTGCACTTTTTGATTAAATACTCTAAAACAAATTTCTCAGTACTTATAAAATTTATCAAGCACAAATTTTGTACTAAATCCTTAATTAGCATTATCATTAATATCGGGAAAAAATAAACCGATTTGATTCCCTCGCTCTACCCTCTCTCATACAAAATGACATAATTTCACAACTTTCCAAAAATTCGATTTTCATGAAAAGTATGAATATTACTGATCTGCAATTTGAAATATATCACTTGCATGATGATAATAGTTGTTTCTCAAAAAATCGATAAGAAGCCCCCCACATCTTCTACCACCTCCCATAGAAACTGCACAATTTTACTTAAAATATTTCACAAATTTTCTCAGTTTCAATTCAATTTTTGAAGCTTAAATTTGGCACAAAATTTTTTAGCTACTCTAGCATGATGCGAAGCATATTAGTTCAATGCTATCACCCCTTCTACCACTCTCCATACAAAATTTCTTAAAATTACAAAATTTATATTTCATCTAGATATATCGTATGATTGCGATTTACGCGCAATCATTTACGTTTTTCAGCTTAATGTTATGTTATTTAAATTTTCTTTTTTTTAGATTTAACACAAGCTACAACTATTTACATTTCCTTAACGCTCTTCTATATGTATATAATCTCAAATCACCCCCGTAAGCATGGGCCTATTCCATACAAATACAAGTATTATAATTTCATTCTTAATAATCTATGGTTCTCATTCCAACAAAATACAAAACATTTTGTTCAAAGAGCCGTTAAAGTAAGCAGATTATGTATCCCACACAATGTAGTACTATATACGTTCTCAAAAATTGCTTATTATTGCGATTTTTACGCGGACGAAGTCGCGAAAGATCGCTAGTTATACATAAAAGTCTAATGGATTTTATCCCTAAAATGATCTGACGACGTATAGAAATAGGCCCTACGCAATTTGAATAATTAGTCATAGAAGTAGAAATTTTCGTGGAAGCAAAGTTATGAGAATTGAAAAGAACGACACATTCATGAAATAAATTTGTAATTACCCTAACTTCCCAGTGATGCCTCCCTTTGTATCTTGACGACAGAATCAGTACGCCTCGTCTGATCTAAAAATATCGAGCGAAAAGCATTCAAAACGTAAATAAAAATGTGTATCACATTTTGCTTTGTAAAATTCTCTCAGACACTGACGTTTGGTAAATTGGTACCAACGAGCTTATACCACAGACAAATAGCGGCCCTAATTACTAATTAACTAACTAGTAATTAAGCTCGTATTCATTGTCATTAAGAACAGCCACTCGTTACTAACTCCTTTTCAATTTTGATAAATTAAATTTCCGCTACTTTAATTGTTGATAAATTAAACTGGATTTAATTAACTTTGATAACCAACATTATTATTGAAATATTTAAATTATATTTTTATAAAACATTTATTTAGTTGTACATCTCATTTATGCGATCTCTTACTGACTGTCTGCTTTTACTTTCTTATTCTAATAATAAAGTATTGTGATCGACACAGAAAAAAAAAATTTGCTACCCTGAAATTTTTTTTTCGCGTTTCATGACTAAATTAGCCTAAAAATACAAAAAAAAAATCCGTCCCGCCGTACGCCGTACATATGGACTCATATCTCTGAGACCGTTAAAGATAGAATGTTCGTTTTTGGGTGGATTGTTGATTGGGTAAGTGAGCTCTATTTTCTAAATTGTGGGGGGGGGTGTTAGATGGAAGAGGGAGGCGAGGGAGGGAAAGAGACAAAAACTCCACTTGCTAATATCTCCACCACGAATGCAGATAGGAAGTTGAAAATCAGTAGAGATATAGATAGGGTTGTGGGACAAACTCTAAAAATAATTTAATTTTTTTATACATTGGCGTCCGAAAAGGGGGGCTAAAAACAAATTGTCGGCCGAATTTCTTTTTCAAATGATTATATCTTCGAAATTACTTATTGTAAAAAATTCATATTTTGGGACCATTAAGGTGGCATATAGCTCCACCGGAATCAGCTTAGAGAGTGGCTAATTATTGTAAGGGGGAGGGTCAGGGAGGGTGCAAAGAAAAACACTTAAGAGCTAATATCTCAACTAGCTCTTCAGCTATGTAATTGAAACTTGAAACGTATATTAAGCTATATTAGGAAAATACAAAAAAAATATAACATGTTGAAATAATAGTAGTGGGGGGAAATGGGGAGCATTTCAAAAATTGCGCACTTTTCAAAATTACAAATCCTTATATCTCAAAAAAGAGTACAGATATCAAATCGAAAATGTCAGATTGTAGAACTATATAATAGTTAATTTTGGTAAAAATTTTAAGTTGGGGAGTGTAAGAGGAGGGAGGTGATAAGCAAAAATGCCGAAAATTTTGAGTAATTTTTTTAGGGGTCTGGTGAAAGATACAATGTTTAAATTTTGCATGTGGATACGTCTATTTGATGTACATAGAAAAATAATAATAACTTGATTCATAATTATTATAAACTGACCCCCCCGGTCTAACGTGCACAAGGTGTTTAATGTGCATTGAAAAAAACACATAAACTGAAAATTTTTGAGTGAAATTTTAAGATAGGAACTTGAAAATTTGCGAAATGCATCTCCCATTCAAATGTTCGGTTTCGTGAATGTAAAATACACCGAATTTTACGAAAATTCTATGCAACTTCGTCTATGAAACACATTCTATACAGAAAATATTGGACGTGATTCAAGCAATTAATTAAAAAGCTATTAACATCCACCCACCCTTACCCCTCCTCCTCCCCTCATAAAAACACAAACTTGCAGAAATGAATGAAATATTGTTAAATTTACAACAGCCCTGCCCAAGAACTCCCTTTCACTTAGCCTTCCCTAACCACTCTAACCTGCATATTGACTGTCCACTCATCCGCAACTTGTCCCAAGAATAATAACGTTTCGCCCGATTTGTTGGCAGTTGGTTCGTGTCTAAGCTAATCACTTTAGCAACGTACAATTTAACGCGGGACAGAGATAGTTGAATTGGGCTCAAAGGATAGCGAAACAATTCTTTCGAAAATCTAACGATTGTTTCGGTCAATTTAACGCGGGATAAAATTAGTTGCAATATTCTTAAGTGTACCGACAAGGATAGTGAAACGATTGTTTCGAAAAATTTCGATCATGTGGCCAGTAAGGGAGGAAAATACTTTTATTTTCATTTTCTTACAAGGCAAAATATGCTCATAGTCTTTCCTTATTACATATCCTCCTTGGTAATGCCAGACGAGCGCACCACACACTGACTACTCATCTGTCAGATTCTAAAAGTTAAATTGGGCAATAAAATTTTGCAAGGAATGCTGAAAAAGCGAAAAAAAAACGTCCGTAGTCTTTTATTGGAGTCATTTGCAAGCCATCTTTAATAGCTGGGCCATTGAATCACGTCTCAAAGATTTCATGTACATAAGTCAGAGCCGTCAGAAAATGATTCATATTCTTCTTTCTGTTATGAAAAACTTATATGAAAGCTCTAGTACATGATTCATCATTATTGGCTAAATGATGGGAAAAAAGGAGATCATTAGCTGAGATCGTTATTATTAATATTTTGGTCATTAGGTGTTCATTACACTAAATTATTGTGTCCCTGTTACATACTAAATAATATTATTTTCTAATCTACATAGTCACGAAATCCAACCACCAATATTACTTATTTGTTCATTTAATGTGCTCTTTTTATCTTGAAAAATTCAAAAAATGCATTGAAATCCGAAAATTAGTCAATAGGTTTTTGCGTTTATCTCAAAAAGACCTTAATCAGCTTTGCGAGTTAACACCTCATTTATAAATACATCTTCTTCTACAATGGCATAACAGCCCAAATCGGACCTTGGCCTCCTGACATTCAGGTTCTTTAACACTTTTCATTACTTATTGTGGAAGCTTTATTAGCACAACCCTCTTTCTACAAACTTTTAATTTTCGTAGATTGAGGTGACCAAGGTATACCAAGCAGGCAATGTTCTGGAATTATATATTACGTCGACCGGGATTTGAACTCACGACCTTCGCATTACAAGACCAACACGCTGCCAACTAGGCTACACCCTAGCTATAAATACATCTAGAGAAAAACAGTAGATAATATTATGAGTTGTAGTTTGGGTCGGTTAGAATTAATTCGATAATATCCTAGCACTATTCACAACAATAATTCTTAGTCATTCTAAGCATTATTAACTAAATACTTAATCATTCTAAGAACTTTTAACTCTTCATTTCGTTAAGTTCTGTCCATGAAAACTCAATGAATCATTTACAATTCCATTACATAACTATTAGGCATAAATTATAGTGCGTGTAACTTTATGAATCAATAATATTCAGAATATTAGCTACTTCGTAATTTCGGGATAATATAGTGTGTTGAAATTAGTTAATTAATTCTCACAGTAGCACTACTATTTGTATCGTTTCACAGTCCAGTGCATCGATTAAGTTAATCTAATATCTCAAACATTGCTTTTTAGTTCAATTCGACCTTATCAATAGCATAGCAATTAACATTTGCTTTGCTATGAAATCAATGAGCTGTAAATTGCACTGTATTTAATTAAAGAAAAAACAATAATTAATGTCATATTGACTGCTCAAAGTTTTTGTACACCGCTGGATAAAAATATTAATTTATTTTCACTTTTCCCCCCATAAATAATTATACTTGAATATCGAGTTTCAGCTTTCTATCTCTATTGATAGTGGAGATATTAGCAATCGCAGTTTTCGAGCTTAACTCTCCCCCGCCTTCCCCTTTTAGTCCTCACTTCCCAAGACTTACCCAATGGAAGTTCTCCACTCAATCTACAGTCCACCCAAAAATTCTCTTTCTATAAGGGTTTCAGAAATATGGGTCGTTGCAGCGTACACGTACGTCGTACGGACAGACGCATTTTTATGCTATTATAATCATAAAAGGCGAAAAATCGAAATTTTTCTTCTGTGTCGATCACAATACTTTATTTTTAGAATAACAAAGTGATAACTTGAAGATCGTATCTGAGGATATGCAATTATACTCAACTACTTCTACAAAGAACTGATTGTGATAAATGAAAATGCGATGGACCTGACTCTGATAATAATATAAGTCGCCAGAATAATCGAACTGCACTTGAATGCAACAAATCAGGAAAGCTACCCGGAAGCAATTTAAATTTTCATTTTCATTATTTTCTTATCACATCTTTTATTATTCATTGTTATTGTTATTATATATTGTTTTTTGGATTTTGGTAAAATAAATAAATAATAAATTAAAAAAAAAAAAAAATTGATGGTAACAACTATTTTGGTGACATAAAACTCAATAAAGCATAATTCGAAATGTTTATCCGTTTTATCGGCTGCACTCAAATACTATAAAACAAATTTCGATGGTGAAAATGCTTCCTTTTGCATATATAATGAAATTCTCTCTATTTAAAGATTTTTTTTAATTTTGCAATAGCTACAGTCTAATAAATTTCCAAGTACTTTTTTTCATATGAAAATATTCTTATTAGAATGAAATACCGACCTCTTCTCTTCTCTCTATTGACCAGTTTAATGTTTGTGGTTCCTTTATATTTGAATAAAGTCATTTTTGTGCGCCACCATTATAATCTTATACAATGCAAATGTTTCAGATGCTGCAGCACACATAGGTATGTCTATACGAAGCCATCCACATACGTTATTATGTTAATACTCGTACCGTAGAAATATGTAAATTTCTTCTTTTACGAAGAAAATTTTCTGCGTATCATGCAAACAGAATAGAGCCGCCATCTAAATGAAATTTATACGGATATTCTGCTGTTTCATGCTTTTCTGTAACGTATAAAAGGGAGAAGTTTCAAAAGGACTAGTATAAATGTCACGGACGAACATTTAATTTATTCTAATAAACAATTCAAAGGTGATTTTAAGAAAATCCAAGCGAAGAGATTTGTCTATACAGTAAGATCATATAAGGATTTGTAGGGAAGATTTTTATATTTCGTAATAAGTATAGAATTTTGGAACGTGTTTGAGTTTTTATTTAATATTTACCAAAATAAATTTATAACGTTATGAAGTTCATCGATACATTAACATTGCATACGGGTTTCTTGAAAACCATAGAAACTATAATTTAGGATTTGCTATTTTTATGATAATTTTGATCTCTTCTTCTTCAATGGGACTGCAGCCCAAATCGGGGTTCTGCCTCCTGGCCTTCAGGTTGCTTAACATTTATTTCTTATTGTGAAAGGGTTGTTACGCTACGCACAACCCTCTATCTATGCATTTTCTCAGATTGAAGTGGCCCACATATACCCACGCAAGTAATGCGCTGGAATTATACGTCGACCGGGATTTGAACGCATGACCTTCGCATTGTAAATTAACACACATCCAGCTTTAAGATTTTAAAACTTCTTATCAACATTCTTAGCATCATGCTTTGCTCTAATTTTAAACTTAATAGCTCCGATATTATCGAAGAGGAAATGCTTTTCTTGAATTTCTAATAAAAAAATTTCTATTGGTGGTGGTAGAAGAAATGAGGTAAATTTGATAATTTTTTCAGCATTATTGCAATTACTGAAAGATAAATTCATGTAAAATTTCATGTTTGCATTTTTAGAATTGTGCATTTGTATGAAAGGAGTAGAAGGAGTGAGCATATTTAAACTATATTTGTTGACGTTAATGTTAATTGCATCATTATACTTTGGCAACGCTTTCAAGTCGATAACTTCAATAGTTTCGGGGGAAAATCAATTTTTGGAAATTTGTATGGGAGGAGGTAGAAGGAGTGGAGTTATGTAACCCGTTTACGAATTTAAAGCTTCTTTTTTGCTGAAAATAACAAAAAAAAACATAACATAACACTAGATGAGATGGAAATGACTTTAATATACCGGAAAATATGTCATCTCAAATTCTTTCGAATAGTGAATAGAGACTTTTGCATGGGAGGTGGTAGAAGTAGAGGGGGAGGTTTGTATTTTTCGTATGTGACACCGAACATTGCATGCAAAATGTTTTTTGCTGAATTTAAAGTTTTTAGTTTTCATTATTTTTAAAGAAATTGGTCATAGTTTTCCTAAAATTGGGGCATTTGTATGGGAGGTGGCAGAGGAAGTGGAGCGTTTAAGATGATTTTGAAGCTGCTTATCATCATCCTTATCACCATGCTTTGATTCAATTTCAAAGTCGATAGCTCTCACATACTTGAAGGTGAAATGCTTTTCTTGATTTATAATACATCGCAATAAATGGTGAAACGGTGTAAAAGTGAAACAGTTCCACTTCAAGAAGGCCTAGATACTCAGTAGATGGTTTCTGTTCGCTTTCAATTATTCAGTCCCCCATAACATCTGCAAATATTTGTCAGTAAGCCAGTACAACTGAACAATAATACCAGCTTATCCACTCGCTTCGGTCGTTCTCACCCCCCTTCCCCAACCTTCCCAATCCCATTCCTTCCCTCCATGACTGTGTTTATGCATTGCACATAAAGGCCGAAATTGCCTATAACACAGGTCATTCTGTAAAAAAAAAAGATATTTGTATGGGAGGTGGTAGAAGGAGTGAAGCGGAGCTGATAATTTTTTCTAACACTTATTTCAATTATTAAGAAACAAATTCTGGCAAAATTTAAAGTTTATACTTTTTCTAGTTTGAATGGAAATCGATAAAATGCATTTAACAAAAATTATGCATTTATATGGGAGGGGGTAGAAGCAGTGCACGGATCAAAACAATTTTTTTTCGCATTATTAATACTTCTATTTGTATGTATACTTTATACAAAATATCAAATTGATAGCTTTAACAGTTTCGAAGAAAACTAATTTAATTTAAATTTCAAAATTTCGTGAAATTTGTATGGGAGGGGGTAGAAGGAGTGTAGTGAAGTTGATAATTATTTTTAAAATAAATTGCAATTATAGTAAAATTAATTCTGACAAAATTTCGTCTTCTCAGCTTTGCTAGTTTCAATAAAAATCGAAAATAAGTATTTTGAAAAATTGTCCATTTGTATGGGAGGGGGTAGAAGGAGTAAGGGGATCGGGTCAATATTCCGTGATGTTAATGACATCTATATCATAATACTTTGACGTAAATTTCAAATTGATAGCTTAAACAGTTTCAAAGTAAAATCAATTTGTTGTTATTTCGAAATTTCATGAAATTTGTATGGGAGGGGGTAGAAGGAGTGGGGGATGTAGCCCATTCACGAACTTAAAGTTATTTTTTTGCTAAAAATTACACACAAAAATTTTTAGCACTATAGCTCAAAGCTTTCGAGAGTTATGCTATAGACAGACGGACAGACAGCAACTCGGATTTGAGGTTTTTGAGCGAAAACAAATATTTCTGTACCCTTGGCGGCTCTGTGCGAGCGTTATTTCTTAGCGTTACAAACGGTAAGGCAAACACAATATACTCTTAGATTTCATCTAGAGTATAAAAATTCGTAAGCGACCTTTTCGACTCTGTACGAGCATTATATCTTTGCGTTACAAACTTTAAGGCAAACACAATATATTCTTAGATTTCATTTAGAGTATAATTAGAACTCTATCACAAGTACTAGATAGATAGCCAAATTATTTATTTATATAAATTTGTGTACAAATGACAGAGGTATCATAAAGATAAGATTACACTTTGTTTTTAATCTGTATGTCAATTTAATCCAAGAAAAAATTTAATTAATAACCTTGATTGTTGTACTTAAAACCAAACTAAAACTAATTTAATGCCTTAGAACTAATTGTTGATTAAAAAATACTAAATATGAAACGTGGCGAGGTTGAATTTCGTTACAAAAGATAGAAATCTCTGTTCAATAAGTTCTTGTATTTTGAGGATTATCGCATTGAGATGGAGACGTAGCGTAAAATAATGGAAAGGCTTGTTGAGCACAATCTTGAGGCGCACCTGCTTTAGTCGACCTAACATACATTGGTTCCAAACGGGGGAGTACCGTATGTTATAGTCGGTTGGGTAACCATTTTAAATATCATTTGTTTGTTGTCCGTAGTAAACTGAACATTCTTGTTTATTGGCGAATAGAGCGTACACATAAGGAGACTTTGAGCCTTGGGCTCTGTAAGTGATTGGAAAATGCCAGCTTTTTATCTAGCGTTAGGTTTAGGTTGTAGGAGGGTGGTTTCATAGAACCACAATGCACTGGGGCCATCTAGTTGGGTCCATTGTACTCCACCTATTGATAATAAGATAGATGTGACTCCTCTTGTTCTAGCCAGTTTGTTCGGTTTGCGAACCGTAGCAGACTCAAATATTGGATGCCTCTGGGGTCATCTACCTCTGAAAATAATCTAGAGCCTAAGCAAAGGAGACGGCTGTTGGAGATTTGCGTACAGTGAAATAGATAATGTTCGATAGGTTCTTGCCTGGGAGATGTAAACAAGAAATTCAAAATATTTGGAGTACAAATAAGTGTCGGCCGTCACACAAAAGATGGCCCCAGCAGAAGATTATGTTGAAGTTTTCAAATGTAAAACGTAATATCGTAGGTTAGGACATCTGGTAACAACATAACCTTGAAGTATTAGTGACTCCGTATCAGCATTACATAATGTTGTTCGTCCGAAAATGTTAAATTTTGTGCCGAATAAGCGTCATTTGCGGGAAATTTTGATTTACTTCTTTAATTTGAAGGAATCTGCAGTTGATGCGCATTGATTGCTTGTAGAATCATATTATGGTGAGACTGCTTTCATTCAGAGAAGTTGTCGTGAGTGGTTTCAAAATTTTAAAAAACGGTGAGTTTGACGTGGAAGACAAAGCACGTAGTGGAAGGCCGAAAGTGTACGAAGACAGGCAATTGGAAGCATTATTGGAGGGAGATTCTTGCCAAATGCAAGAAGTACTTGCACTTTCATTAGAAGTGACTCAACAAGCTATTTCACATCGTTTAAAATCGTTGCAAATGATTCAAAAATAAGGATATTGGATTCCACATGAGAGACGTGGAACGCCGATTTCGCATGTGGGAAATGCTGCTTGCCAGGCATATAAGAAAGAGTCACTGGCTGGACCTCCAGCCAGTCAGTCCAATCACTCCCCTTCCTGGAGGTTAAGAGAGATCTCCCTTCGCACGAACGAGTTTTTGACGTATGCGTCAAATCCGTGTTGTTTTATGGTGGTACTACGTGGAAAGTGACCGTTCCACTTACCAAGAAACTACAAACTTTCGTGAACCAATGCCTCCCACGCATTTTGGGAAAATACTGGCCAGAAGTGATCTCCAACGACGAACTTTTGAGCACAACTGGACAGACTAAAATAGGCAATGAGATTCAGAAGCGGAAGTAGCAGTGGATCGGTCACACTTTAATGAAAGCAGAACGCAACATCGCCAAACGGGATCTGGATGATAATCCTCAAGGAAGACGTGAGGTTGGTCGACCATGTAGCACATGGAAGCGAGCAGTTGAACAAGAGGCCAGAAAAATAAACAAGTCCTGGGAACAGCTTAAGGCCGCTGCTCAGGATCGCGCCTTGTGGAAGAGAGTTGTTTCTGTCCTATGCCCTATAGGGGGTCTGAACAGAAATTTGATTGATTGATCGATAGTCAGTGGTGATGAAAAATGGATCAACTACGATAACCCAAAGAAGAGAAAATCATGGGGACCACCTGGCCATGCTTCATCATCGATAGCTTAACGGAATATTCATGGAAAAAAACGCATGCTGTGTATTTGATCACCTTGGTGTCTTGTATTATGAGTCGATCAAACCATTACTGGGGCTCTCTACCGAACACAATTAATGAGATTGAACCGAGCACTCAAGAAAAAACGCACCTATTACAACTACAGACACGACAAAATTATACGCATGTTGCGGCGCCGGTCAAACATAATTGGAAAAACTTAATTGGGAAGTCCTACCCCACTCGCCGTATTTCCTGGGCATTGCCCCTTCCGATTATCACTTGTTCCGGTCAATGGCACATGGCCTGTCTAAGCAGCGCTTTACATCATATGAAGATACTAAAAATTGTTTCGAATCGTGGATAGCCACAAAAGATGAAGAGTTCTTCCGACGTGGTATCCGAATGCTGCCAGAAAGATGGGAAAAAAGTAGTGGGTAGTGATGGACAATACTTTGAATAAAAGCTAATGTACCGTTCTTTCACAATACATTTCTAATTTTTGATAGAAAACGGCGGAAACTTATTTATACTCCTAATAAAAAAAGAAAAATTTCAATGATTGTCGACAATTATCCAGCAGTTGAACACTTATCGAATGGGACGGTGAAATTTCTGCCGCCAAATAAAACCTAAATGCTGCTACCCTTAGATCAAGGGATTGATAAAAATTTCTTTGTTTCATTTAGTTTTAAAATGCGAAACAGTTCTTTAGAATCAATATCAGCGGCTAATGTTTGTATTCTACTGAATATCTTTTTAAATTGAATATTATTGTATACTTTTTTTATCACATTGTTAAAGAAATGAAACAACATTCAGAACTGAGCACCATTTAGTCTACCTGTTTAATGTGACCATTGTGTAATGCGACTGATTTCCGTCAGTCCCGATGGTGATTACTATGGACAGGTTCTACTGCCTTAGTATTTTATCTTAACATACTTTGCTCTTGTGCAATCCGTATTGGATACTTGACATACTTGTTTTGGAAATTTTACATTCTATGGTCACTATTAACTAATTCGATCTCCGTCAAAATAAATTTTTCCATTACGTATGCAAATGAGGAAAATATATTTTGTTGAATTGTGTTGATCAACAATTTTAATCGGGAATCAAGTGTTCGATTAAAAGAAATTTTACATCCACCCTTCTACCACCTTCAACTTAAGGCTCTTCGAAACCTGCCTTCGTCTTGTTTGGTGCTTTTTGCTAAATTTTATACTTTTCTAGTATAAATCTGCACTGTCGACCAGTCTTACCCGTTCTTACGTTAGTTACCAAATTTTTTTAATTCAATTTACAGCGAAATCTAAAATAACTGCGTCGTTATTTTGAAATTTAGAAAGTGACTGGATTCAGTTCTTAAATTTCAAACTAAAAGGTATTTACTTCTGCTTTCACTATATGTTAAACAAGTCAATCTAATGTGAGAACGCTTAAGACTAGCCGAAATTAAAACGACATTTAAACTTTAAAAGTGTAAAATTTCGCAAAAAAACACCAAATGAAAAGAAGGTCGTTGTAGAAAAGCCTTAAAAAGCTTTCCTTTGCCTTTCCACGCGTTCCAACTTGCCACAAGAATATTAAAGTTTCGATTTTCTTATTGACAAATATTTGAGCTATCGTGCGAACGAAAAGACAGGAAGAAATTTGAAATTAATGTGTCAATAACACTCCGATTACAACATTAAAATAAAAATTCAATAAACACCCAATAAGAATCATATTAATATTTTCATTCAGAAATGCATACCACGCATTTATAACAAATTTTCTATCGCATAATGCTTATCGTATCCAATAGCGGCCAATCACCACTTACATACGTATATATATGTACATAAATATATCTACTCCTCTTTAATATAACATTCATTAGTGTGATTGACATAATATCATGTTTACAAATCAACGGTCGTAACTTTGCTCAAATTCTCTCATCGAAGCATATTAAATATTTGATATTGATTGTTTGTATATTCGATATACAGTGATGAACAAAAGGAAAGAGCCAAGCAAAAAAAATCGTTTTTGGTTAAAAAAGAAAACAATTAGGTAATAAAATGAATACTCAATACAACTAAAATTATACTCTAGGTTTCAAACAATTAAGCGAAATTTGGATAAAATACGAAAAATAACAAAAATTTACTTAAAGCCCAATCGTGCGATACTCTAGATGAAAGAGAAATTGTTTGATTTTAAGAAATTTTGTAGGGGAAGTGGTAGAAGGGGTGACGACATTGAACTAATTTTTTCACATCACGCTAAATTTACGGTCAGAATATTTTATTGAAAATTTATGTTTCAAAAATTTAATAGGTACTGTAAAATAGTGTATTGGATTTAGTGAAATTGTGCAGTTTGTATGGGAGGTGGTAGAAGGAGGGGGACTTTTCCAGAAATAACTATAAACATCATGCTTTTGTCATGTTTTTAATTACAGATCAGTAGCATTCATCAGGAAAATCGACTTTTTTGTAAAACTGTGAAATTTTGTCATATTGTATGGGAGGGGGTAGAAAGAGTGAAGCTAATCGTCTAAATTTTTTTTTTTTTTTGTCTTGTAACGCTAAGAATTTTTGCGTTATGGGTTTACCCAATGTAAACCCATAACTTGTTACATGTTAATTTGTAACGTTAATAAAAGTAATGTTATGGATTTACTAAATTGTAAACCCATAACTGATTTAAATCTCTTAGGTTACTTTTACTATTGACGGTTTGCCCGGTGCAAACCCTCAGTTCTCAAACGAGAATTCGTAACAATTGCACTACGAATTTACCCAATGTAAATTCGTAATGTCTGGAGTAGTTGTACTGAATGTTAGATACACTAAAGATCTACCCTATGTAAATCTTTAGTGATCGGAAGTGGCGACTTGGGCTTTGGCCATAACCCAAGCGCGGACTAATAAATCAGCGTTGTACTTAACGCTGTCAACTAAAAGCGAGAAAGTTGTCCCAGCCTGGTCAGCTCTCATCGGAGCTAACCCCGTACTCTCAAGGCCTTGTGGGGCCGGGGACGGGCTAGAATTATTTCTCGGACGTAAGGGAGAAGAGTGGTTGTCCTAGCCGGTCAGCTCCATTGGAGCTAACCCCGTACTCTCGGCCTTGTGGGGCCGTGGACGTGCTAGTATTTATTTGCAGACTCTGAAAAATAAAACGTGGTTAATTGTGTATTTACCTCCATGTCGACTCGTTATTCAAACTCGGGAATTTTTAACGAAGAAAATGTTCTTTATTGATTTAAATAGAACTAAAATATTTGACACTGTTTGGTTCTAACTTTCTATTTCACTAAATATGTTACACTGCTTATTTTTTAACTTTCTATTTCACTGCTTATTTTTAACTTTCTATTTCACTAAATGTTTTACACTGCTTATTTTTTTAACTTTTTATTTCACTAAATATTTTACTCTGCTTATTTTTAACTTTCTATTTCACTAAATATTTTATACTGCTTATTTTTTTAACTTTCTATTTCACTAAATATTTTACACTACTTATTTTTAACTTTTTATTTCACTAGTCAAAGCACTAGGCAGGCTTTTTCAGGTCTCTTGGGTGTAGCACTAGGGAGGCTAATCAGAAAAAAGAAGACCTAGTAGCGCTTGAGAGGCTACTCAGACTAAGGCCCCGAACTCATATTGAGTTCTGGTATTTATACAAAATTCTTATGTACTAGTTTCCTATATTCTTATTTCCTAGTTACCAATAACTGCATCGTCGTCGATAAATTATTATAACATTTTTTAACACTTTCGGTCGTATGACCTTAAGTGTTCCAGTTTAAATTTTATTTTGTTTATAATATCATCGTCCGGAAGAAAATACCATATAGTGCCGTAACACCAAATCGGCATTTCTTGTCATCGAACTTTTCTTCGCGTAATAATTTTAATTACCCAAAACATTGCCCGCTGCATTTCTTTGAGTCATAATTCATAGCCGAACCGCATTTCCATGTACGTATATCTACAAACCGATATACTTATTTTCACATGCGTTCATATGGCTAACAATTCATATGCCGGCTGCATGGGTACGCATATGTACATACATACCGACATACGTATCGCTCGTATGCGCTTGCCTTGATATATTTACATATCAGTAGGTTTTGGTCGCATAGGCTTTGAATTGTTGTTGTCATTTCTTTTCGTCGAGCTAGAACATATCATCATTTTTTTTATTTGATATGCAGCTCGACATTGAAATTTTTTGTTAATGTTTTGATCATATTCGGCTAGGTCAGGTTCTTTCTGTTCTACCGAATATGATATCTTTTCTCATGATTATGACTCTTAGTTTCTCGAGCAATGTTTTTGCGAATGTTCTGATGAAAGATGACCAGATTTCGTGTCACAACACTCCTTCGCCCTTTAATGAGAAATTTCTGCGTACGTAGTAAGCAGAAATTTCAAAGGTTTCGGGGTGGTAGCAATTTCTTCGACGATGAGGAAGAAAGTAATTAATTGAAATTATTGGTTTTAGTGATCGACTTGCAGTTTATGGTTTACAATAATTTTACAAAAAAAAAAAAAATTTGTATTACTATTTTGATACTAGTTATTATCTACTATAGGTTTATAGTTTTAATTTATTTGGTTGTTATGTTATTATTTTTTAGAAGTTGTTATGGTTTAGTTGGTGAATCCAATGTTCAGCTACGTTGTTGATTCGTTGAATCTCTGCTTCTGGATTATCGCATATTTTATGTTGTATGACTGTTGACTGAATCGTATTAGTATGTATATTTTGGGGTTCCGTATCAAGATGTTCCAGGTAGGTTTCGCTGAGTATCGTGTTGTATTATTTTGTTATTTTGTATTATTTTGTATTATTTTGTTTTTATTATAATTTGAAATTTATATTTCGTGTTTGAATTTTTATGTTTTGTTTTAATGTTGTTTATTGAAAATATTATTTATATATATTTTTTTTTGTTAATGTCCGAGTTTTGGCACTTCCTCGGCATATGCCGGGAAACATTTACCTAAGGATGGGTAAATGCAATCTAACGATGGGTAAATGTAAATGTATTTGGCTCGGATGGGTTATTATATTTATTATTATACTTGGATTCTTCATTAGTGTTGCAATTATAAATAGTTTTATCAGAAGTTATAAATCTATGTACATATGTAATATTGAAAAAGAGAAAAATTTACTATTACAATTATTAGTATATTTTTTTTTTTTGTTTGTATCAATATTTAGTTTGATTTTAGTCTTAGCGATACATAGTACTTATTTTAACAATTTGTATATAAAGGTTTAAATTCATAAAAATTAAACATTGTAATAAAAAAAATTAAATATCATTTTAAACGTGGAAATCAATATCATTGTTTATATTGCTCATGTGTTTTCATTTTGTAATAATTTTATAATTACTTTAGTTTGTATAAATTTTTTTTTTTAACTTAATAAGCATTTATGGTTATTTATATTTCCATTTATAATAATGTACCATATCTGTAATTTTTTTACTTCTTAGTATTTCCATATATAATAATATTATCCATATTGATATAGGATACATGGTTTACAATATTTGGGGTAATACACGTGTTATACAATTCATTTATATGTGTGGTTTTATTTTTATCAAATTATTTTCGACAAATTTATTAATAATATTATTGATTTTATTTTTATTTGAATGTTTGACAAATTGTATATTTATACAGGATAATTAAGAGTTTAACATAATCATTTGTATTGTGTGGTTTATTTATTTTAAATTTATTTATTTATTTGTTTTTATAGCTTTAATGATTATTATTTCAGAAATAATAAAATAAAACAATATCTTGTTTAGCGTTCCAAGATTTTACTTTTTCTTTCAGGAATTACTATTTATTATTTTTTTTTTTAAATAACAAAAATTCTTCAAATCGGGGTGTCGACTAATTTAATCAATTGTTTTAATGTTAATTTGTTTAATTGACAAATTGACATTAAGAAAATTGTTTTGATTGTTGTTTTTGTTTAAGACATCTAATTCTCATTTTAAAATGAGGGTCGTAAGCTTTATTTTGTCTTTTAAAATTGGGAGTATAAAATTTACCGGGTGTTAGTAATTTTTTAGTGTTAGTAGTTGTTGCCTTAACTCGGCTTGATTTCTTATCATTTATCTCTTTTAGCGTATTTTGGAATTGCTTTTGCAATAATTTTCTTTGGTTCTCAGGGAAACTGTATGATTTCTGATTTATTGGGAAGTGGTCCATTGATGTTGGCATTTTTTGTTTTATTGCATCTTTTACTTCTTCACCGGGCAAATAAAATAATTCTTTCTTTTCTTTGTTTATACTTTCATCTGTTTTAATTAACTTTCTTATCTCCTTATGTTCATATTTCGCCTTTTTCGTGATTCTATTATATATATTTCTTGTCGACCTTTCATCCGTCGCATTATTTTCTTTATCCCATTTTCGTTTTCTTGTTACTATATCTGCCCTTATTGGCTCTAATATGGGTTCGTTTATTTCTTCTAGATTATTTCTATCTAGGATATCATCTTCCGGTTTCAGAATGCAATTCGGGATGTATACTCCTTCTCTTATTTCCTGTGCTGGACATAAAAATTCCTCATTCCACAGTAGTTTGAACTTAATCAACTGTTCGGTACGTGCCGGTATAATGATTTCGTTTGGTAGGTTGTGGTTTAATATTTCCTCAGAAATTGATGCTAATGGAGACGTTGTTTCATTGGCACTATGCAATTTCTTGGATTTATTGTTTGCAAGAACTGATGTAACCCGCAAATCAGCGTTAGGTTTGCTAGGCCTAGTCTGATTGTTGGTTACACTACGCAATTCTGTATTGCAAATATCCTCACCTGACGGATGTTGATTTAAACTTAAGGATTTTAGATGTTCTCCAAAGGTTTTTTCTAAGATTTCATTTGAATTAAATTTCGAGAGAATTGATGCAAACGGGTCATCAACATGACTAGATTCTAAAGATCTAGATTGATTTTCGTTTACACTTATCAATTCCTTTTCGTTACTTAATTCATGAATCCTAGTTAGTACAGGTTGTGTCGAATGGACTTCCTTGGTTTGTAAGGAGTAATCCTTACCCAAGATCCCTTCGCTTACACTAACCTGACCTCGCGAAATTGATGCAACAGAGCTGCTCATGTTGCTAGGATGAGGCTCTGTTACACTTGACAATTTCTCAGAGAGTATTGGCAAACTAAAATTTTTCAAGTTTGTTTCCGTTTGAGGAAACTCCAAACGTTGTTGCGGTCCGTACACGTTGCAATTAATCGACAGGAATTCATTCCCGAGTAAGCCATCACCAGGTATGTGTGGCGTGTCACTGATTACATGGAATTTACATGGTATATTCCGTTCCCACATTATTTTTCCCTGACAGGTACCCTTAGTTCTGCCATGTCCATGTATGCTATTTATTATTATAGCCTCATTTTTATTTATTTGAGCATTATCGTCCAATGCTTTCTCTTTTAATAAATTTATTTCTGCTCCTGTGTCAATCAGGAGTTCAACAGATTCTTCTCTGCTGACATCCAATGGTATTCTTACCATTGGGGTTATGACCCCTTGGGGACACCTTTCTGTGTTATTTTCTAATGGTGTGGGTTGGCCGAGGTGTCTCCGGTCAACCCCTTGGGGTTTTCCGAGACTAATCTCGTCTCCCATCTGTGTTTCGCATAACACTGATTGATGTTATGCTCGTAACTTAAGCAAAAATCGCATTTTGCTTGTGACGTTGAAGCTATTGGAGTTTCCAATCTATTTATTCTCGTTTTGTTTGTTTGACACTCATTATTATAGTGTCCTGGTTTCTGACATATATTGCAGAATTTGTTCTTGGAGCGGCACTCCCTTGAGGTGTGTCCTGGTTTGCCACAGGTGTAACAGGTAATCGGTTTCCTGTTATTTTGCACCTGGTTCTGATTATTTTGGTTGTTATTATTATTGTAACCAGTTCTCTGCTGGTTTTGGTGTCGTTGTATATTAAAATTATTGTTTTTAGCGTTTCCGTTACGCTGTTGGCTGTAATCTTGCCTTCTGTCGTTGTTATAATGACTATTTCTGTTTGTGTTGTTGTTGCTGCTTGAATTCAGATTCAAACTAGTCAGAATTTGTGCAATTAGGTCAGGAGTAACAGCATTTGCTGTTGAAGCTCCGCTTGTGGTATTTTCCAAGCGCTCCATTTCGCTGACCTTTTGCGTAATTTCTTTCAACGAGGTTTCCTTTAAAGTTAAGGAATACCTCTTTAGAGACTGGCTAATTATTCCAGTTCTGAACACCAACATGGCGTTTTTCTCATACTCCATCAATAGAGCATCTGGATTTTCGGGATATTTTATCCCAATAACTGTCTTACAGTCAGCTAACTTGCGTTCAAGTTTCGCGGCATACTGTAGAATGCTTTCACCATTGAGTTGTTTAATATTTCTCAACTCTTCGTGAAGTATTGTTAAATCTTTAATTGGCAAATATAACTGATTAAGTTTTGCCTCAATGTCTGAAAACCTCTCAAAATTTTGATTCCTTAATGTTTGGTAAGCGTCTCCGCTTACTGCCATTTTTGGAAAAATAGTGAGAAATGTTTTCTGCTCATCCTCAGCTAATGTACCATATGCGGCTTTTGAGAGAGCTAAGAATTTTTCTAATTCTATATTGACATTTTGCCCGATTTCACCAGTGAATGTGGGAATCTTCGAAATAATTTCGAAGATTTCCTTTAGTGACGATGACGTCATACTGGTATTTGATTTATCTAGTGGCATGTCTGAGGCTTTATTGTCAACCGTAACTGGTGTGTTCAAGGTTGCAGGAACCGAAGCAGTATGTTCGGTAACTGATTGGCTTCTAGGATAAGTACTTGATCTTGTTCTCAACAAGTCAATACTTGTCCTAAGTTTACTATCGACGACGTTTATTTGTCGATTCGCATCCAAAATTAATTTTCTAGCTTCTTTTGAGCTTGTTGGAATTTCCCTTGGCATTACTTTTTCAGAAATGCTTCTGGAAAATCCCAAAGTTTTAATTTTGGTTCGTTTGCTTTCCTTGAGTAGCTCTTCTAACTCGTTGTTAGCAAGCTCAGCAGACTCAAGTTGGTGTTTTAGCGATACAACAATTTTTTCTAAATGTTCTTGCCTTTTCTGGCTGTCATTTAGTTGTTGATCTATTTTCAATTCGTGCTGTTTAATTACACGTAGTGCCTCTGTCAATATGTCGTCGACAGCTTCGGCACTCTCTCCTGAGATTGAGTCGTTACTCGGATCTCTTCTTAATACCTCTTCATGCAGCCTATCTGCTATGAAGCTCCAATTTTTCCCATTGAATTCTACGAACTTTTTAAGTTCATTTATTTCCTCTTCTTTGTTTAGAAGTTCCTGTTGTGTTGTCAGGAATTTTTTTATATCTTCTTTCGTTATTTCGTACCCTTCGGTATTGTCAACGTTCATTACCGGTGGGGAACTTTACATATAAGATCAATCAAAATTGATCATGTGATCATTTGTACTTGGAAATCCTATATCTTGATGATTTCATCGTACTTGATCATGAAAAAAAAAAACAATTCTGCTCAATGGCAACTGATTTTTGACACCAAAAAAAAAATAAAAAAAAATTTCCCTCTTTTTTTTTTTTGTTTAAATAAAAGAGATAAGTTGCTTTATAAGAAAATGTTTTATTTATAAAAAAAAAATTAAGATTGACACAAACAAAAACAAAAAAAAATTCATTTTAAAATTAAAATTATGTTAAAACAATAAAAAAAATTCATTTTAAAATTAAAATTAGGTTGAAACAACAAAAAAAATCATTTTAAAATTAAAATTATGTTGGTGGCCTCCCGTATCTCCTTTGCCAGTACTGCCAGGGTCCTTCAAACTCTTTCATTAATAGACGTCGGAAATTCTCTTGGTACCTCCGGTCTTCTTCGCTAACCTCATTATCCTGTGGAGGTTGCACCTGTTGTTGTTGTATCTTTTGTTCTTCCAATTTTTGTTGCTGCCGTAGTTGTTGTTGCTGGATTTGTTGCCGTATTTTATTTTCTTCTTTACGAGAGCAAAGTTTGAGTTTTTCCCGCCATTGGTTTTTTTCGTTGTTAGTAATTGAGACGGCTATTAGGCGGTGGCACTCTTTTCGTTCGCGCCTCAGCCTCGCTCGTACTCCTCCTCTCTTCTTCGGCCCAGGTATTACCGGCGATGCGGGGCGAGCTCCACCCGTTCTTCTCCTGTACTCCGCTATCGTTATTGGCTTCGGCCCGCTCGCTGGGTCTTCCTGGATTGCTTCTTCTATTGTCATGTGCTTTGGCCCGCTCGCTGGGTCTTCTTTAATTACGCCTTTTAGTGGTTTGTTCTGGTAGAGATGAAACAAAATTATTTTTCACTCAAAAAAAAAAATTTTTTTTTTTTTGTTAAAGGTACAACTTATTTAGTTGTACCCGCAAAACAAGTGGTTTTTAAAAACCAGAAAAGGAATTTGATGCATTAAATGCAAAAAAAAAAAATAAAAATTCATTGCTGCGCCAGAATGTAGATAACATTCGAAAAGATGTGGCTGGGCGGTAAGGTATGCGTGAAGTTCGCATATCAGCTGCGCCAATTGTAACGCTAAGAATTTTTGCGTTATGGGTTTACCCAATGTAAACCCATAACTTGTTACATGTTAATTTGTAACGTTAATAAAAGTAATGTTATGGATTTACTAAATTGTAAACCCATAACTGATTTAAATCTCTTAGGTTACTTTTACTATTGACGGTTTGCCCGGTGCAAACCCTCAGTTCTCAAACGAGAATTCGTAACAATTGCACTACGAATTTACCCAATGTAAATTCGTAATGTCTGGAGTAGTTGTACTGAATGTTAGATACACTAAAGATCTACCCTATGTAAATCTTTAGTGATCGGAAGTGGCGACTTGGGCTTTGGCCATAACCCAAGCGCGGACTAATAAATCAGCGTTGTACTTAACGCTGTCAACTAAAAGCGAGAAAGTTGTCCCAGCCTGGTCAGCTCTCATCGGAGCTAACCCCGTACTCTCAAGGCCTTGTGGGGCCGGGGACGGGCTAGAATTATTTCTCGGACGTAAGGGAGAAGAGTGGTTGTCCTAGCCGGTCAGCTCCATTGGAGCTAACCCCGTACTCTCGGCCTTGTGGGGCCGTGGACGTGCTAGTATTTATTTGCAGACTCTGAAAAATAAAACGTGGTTAATTGTGTATTTACCTCCATGTCGACTCGTTATTCAAACTCGGGAATTTTTAACGAAGAAAATGTTCTTTATTGATTTAAATAGAACTAAAATATTTGACACTGTTTGGTTCTAACTTTCTATTTCACTAAATATGTTACACTGCTTATTTTTTAACTTTCTATTTCACTGCTTATTTTTAACTTTCTATTTCACTAAATGTTTTACACTGCTTATTTTTTTAACTTTTTATTTCACTAAATATTTTACTCTGCTTATTTTTAACTTTCTATTTCACTAAATATTTTATACTGCTTATTTTTTTAACTTTCTATTTCACTAAATATTTTACACTACTTATTTTTAACTTTTTATTTCACTAGTCAAAGCACTAGGCAGGCTTTTTCAGGTCTCTTGGGTGTAGCACTAGGGAGGCTAATCAGAAAAAAGAAGACCTAGTAGCGCTTGAGAGGCTACTCAGACTAAGGCCCCGAACTCATATTGAGTTCTGGTATTTATACAAAATTCTTATGTACTAGTTTCCTATATTCTTATTTCCTAGTTACCAATAACTGCATCGTCGTCGATAAATTATTATAACATTTTTTAACACTTTCGGTCGTATGACCTTAAGTGTTCCAGTTTAAATTTTATTTTGTTTATAATATCATCGTCCGGAAGAAAATACCATATAGTGCCGTAACACCAAATCGGCATTTCTTGTCATCGAACTTTTCTTCGCGTAATAATTTTAATTACCCAAAACATTGCCCGCTGCATTTCTTTGAGTCATAATTCATAGCCGAACCGCATTTCCATGTACGTATATCTACAAACCGATATACTTATTTTCACATGCGTTCATATGGCTAACAATTCATATGCCGGCTGCATGGGTACGCATATGTACATACATACCGACATACGTATCGCTCGTATGCGCTTGCCTTGATATATTTACATATCAGTAGGTTTTGGTCGCATAGGCTTTGAATTGTTGTTGTCATTTCTTTTCGTCGAGCTAGAACATATCATCATTTTTTTTATTTGATATGCAGCTCGACATTGAAATTTTTTGTTAATGTTTTGATCATATTCGGCTAGGTCAGGTTCTTTCTGTTCTACCGAATATGATATCTTTTCTCATGATTATGACTCTTAGTTTCTCGAGCAATGTTTTTGCGAATGTTCTGATGAAAGATGACCAGATTTCGTGTCACAACATGTCTTACTAATAATTTTAAATAAATAAATAGTGCTCAATTGCAATGAAAATCACTTTAATATGAACATCTCGACTATCTCTCAAGTTATTTAATTGAAACTTAAGCTATACTAGTGATATATGGAAAAAATATAAAATTTGGACATAATAGTAGTGGGTGAAAATGGGGAGCATGTCAAAAATGGTGCACTTTCAAATCTTTATATCTCAAATTGCCAGATTGTCGAACTACATAGTTCTTAATTTTGTTAAAAAATTAAAGTTGGGAGGTGTAAGAGAAGGGAGGTGGTAAACAAAAATGTCAAAAATTTTAAGTGATTTTTTTAGGACTCGGGTGAAATATACAAAGCTTAAATTTTGCACGTGCATACATTCATTTAATATACATAATAATAAATTTAATATACACAATTTGAACAAGAACTGTTATTTACTAGGGCCCCCGTAATCTGCGCGAGGTGCTGTATGCGAAATAAGAAAAACAAAAAAACTCACTTTTTGACTGCAATTTTAAGTTTCAAACTTCAAAATTTGGGAAAAAACATTTTAAAAAAATTTAAGTTATGTTCAAAATATTAACTGGTACCACTACATCATCTTGAAATTATGTGCAAGCACTTCTAAAAATTTTTGAAACAAAATTGCATCAAAAGTTTCGAAATACCGTTTGCCCTTCTACTCCCTCCCACTAAAAAGTATGATTTCGCCCAATTTCAATAAATCTATTAATAACCAACAAATTAAAAGTTACTTGAAACTTTTTCAAAGTTATTATCAGGGAACGCAAGGACTGGCAATCCATGCTATCTGAAATAGTAGAAGGGTCAACCATCTGGTATACAGACGGATCGCGCACATCTGAGGGGACAGGAGCCGGAGTAAAAGGACCTAACTTCGCGGTCTTAAAACCACTCGGCAAAGAAGCCACAATCTTTCAGGCCGAACTAATTGCAATGGAGCTATGCATCCAAGAAAATATAAGGAGAGCTCATCGCAACAAATATATTTATATCCTATCGGATAGTCATGCGGTTCTCAAAGCTCTAGCATCCAATAAACACGAATCAAGGATAGTATGGGACTGCCTTCAAAACCTAATAATCCTGGGGAAAAGGAATAAGGTTACCTTAATGTGGGTACCAGGACATATGGGAATAGAGGGAAACGAAGAGGCTGATCGCCTAGCAAAAAACGGCGCTCAAGCAAATTTTATTGGTCCAGAACTTTTCTGCGGAAAACCGAAAGGGTACTTCAACCCTATTATTAGACAATGGGTAGAACAAGAACATAAAATCTACTGGAATAAACATCCAGGCTTGTCAATCTCAAAAAAATTTATTCTACCACAAAAAAACAAAGTGGAGGATATACTAAAATTCAGCAAGAAGGATATTAGTACTCTAATCGGCCTAATGACGGGGCACAGTGGAGTAAACCACCACCTCAAAAACATGGGCTTAGCTGAAACCGACATCTGTCGCCTCTGTCTCGAAGAATCAGAAACGACTGAACACATCCTATGTCACTGTGAAGCAGTAGCTAGGAAAAGACATAATCTTACAGGGAAAGGGTTCCTTTCAACCTAAGAACTAGCTAACATGGCCCCTTAAAGATCCTCAAATTAGCTAAAGCTATTAAGGTATGGTAGGGTGAAGGGGCTATAAACGCACAATAGGCCGAGAAAGTCGCAGTGCTCTCTCATGTTCCCCTATTTAAATAATAAATAATACTTGAAACTTTGTACGAACACCTTTCAAGAGAAACTTAATAAAACTGCGTGATAACCTAACCTCCTCTACCCCCTCTCATACAAATGTCTGGTTTGGTGCATATAAAATACACCGAATTTCATAAAAATTCTAAACTGTAAAAATAACATTTTATGCAAACGATTTTTAACAATCAGTTAAAAACTTTTCAACATCTACCCATCCTTTTTACTCCTTCTCTTCCCCCTCACCCTTCATCCCCTCCATACAAACCCAAACTTGCATATAATGCAATAAATGAATGAAATATTTACGATATATATGTTACTGGAGCTATTGATCGTAATCGCATTCAAGTGTTACATAATTGACAATATCACTGTTCTATAACCCCCATTCTCATAGTTTTCCCAATCCACCCTAACCCGTATATTGACTTTCTACCCATCCTTAACTTGCCCCAAGAATAATAAATTTGCACCCGATTTATTGGCAGATTTTTATATTTAGTTCGTTATATTAATGTTAATTTCATAAAAAATATACTTCTGATGGCTTATAGGTAGATTCGATTAAATTAATGCAGTAGCTGTTGTTTTGTCCACATAAATTTGGCATTTCTAACATTAATAGCTCTCGCAAGAGCAGACGTTGTCTCTTTATAATTAGTGATCAGTTTTGAAAGTTGACGCTTAAGAGATTATTTTCCGCTATGGACGATTTAACTCAGCAAACTAAATATGCTATTTTATTGAAAAATTAAATAAATATGAAGTTCTGGCTGCATTGTTTTGCTCGTCACTGTATATACGATTTAGAGTTTTGATTTCATTAATTATAATGCATCGCAAAATTATGAGTACCGTAATGAAATGGAAAATAATCCGAATTGAAAAGTCCTTTTCAGTAGTATGAATTAACGTAATTCCATTACACAAATAATCGACTTGTTTGGTCTGTCGGTTGTTAACCATAATTTCTATTAATAATGATTGAATATAATTGAATAATTAATGTGGATTGTGCCAAATTAGTTATTACGAATTATTAAATCAAACTCATTTATGGACTTTAGATACGTATTCGATTACATGAATGGATTTCAGATAAAAATGTATTCCGCATGAATTTTTAAAAATTGTGAAATTTTTATGGAATAGGAGGTTGACCATAAAAAATCAAATATTTTCAATTTGTGCATAAAGCCTAAAATATTAAACCACGAAAATACTAATAAAACTAAGAATAGTGAAAATGATAATTTATCAGTTATTAAATACCACTGACAGTTTTCAATGACAAATTCGTAGAAAAATGGTTGTGCGAGAGGCTAACAACCCTTCCACAATAAGTAATGAAAAATGTTAAGGAACCTGAATATCAGGAGGCCAAGGTCCGATTTGGGCTGTAGCGCCATTGTAGAAGAAGACAGTTTTCAGCTCTATTATTTCTATATAATATTATTGTATTACATATAAAGCTTACAATTAGAAAACATGTACAAATCATATGAGGGGTGGTCGGATTAGGGAAAGAAAGATAACTATTTTTAAATATTGTATGTAACTGCATTCGCTCTGGAAGCATTCAGTTGCAGCTGTTATGATTTTTACGTCAATTGTTGATAAATAGATTTTTATCTCTTATTGCGATATTTGTATGGAAGGTGGTAGAAGGAGTGAGAGAATTGTGTCCTCGTGCTCAATACTAAATTTAAAGTCGACAACTCATACAAATATGTTCGAAGAAAAAAGGATTTCTTTAAATTTAAAAAGGTAAAAGTATGTTTGGAAGATGTTCTTAGCATGGAGCGTACAATCTTCCATATATGTAGATGTCATTAAAATTGAATTGGTTTTAAAATCACTTAAACATTAAAAGAAAACAGATGATAAAGAAATATACTCGTAAAACAAATTGAAATTTAAATAAATAAAATGAATAAAGTAAATTCCAAGAATTAATATGTTTTTAACTTCTTTTTGATAACGACAAAAACATCATTTGGCTTGTACAGCTTTTCTTAAAAGCGACATGCAGTCTTTATCAAAAGAGTTCTCCAAGCACTTACGAGGTTTGCTTGCTTCTTCGAAATACGATAATAAACAACATAACAGAATTATGATTGGGCATAAAGCCTAATCATATAATACTCTAGATGAAATGAGAAAAAGTTCAATGTACCGGAAAATATGTCACCTCTAATTCTTTTAAATAATTAATAGTGACTTTTGTATGGGAGGTGGTAGAAGCAAGGGAGGAAGGTTTGTAATTTTTGGATATGACACCTAATGTGGTATGCAAAATATTTCGTCCTGAATTTAAGGTTTGTAGCTTTCATTATTTTCAATTGGACATAGTTTTTCTGAAATTGGGGCATTTTTATAGGAGGTGACAGAGGTAGTGGAGGGGCTTGGAAGATTTTGAAACTGCTTATCGACATCATTATCGCCAGGCTTTGTTTCAATTTCAAAGTCGATAGCTCTCATATGTTCGAAGAAGAAATGCTTTCCTTGAATTTATAATACAGATATTTATATGGGAGGGGGTAGAAGGAGTGAAGAGGAGCTGATATTTTTTTTTATCATTTATTGCAATTATTAAAAGACAAATTCTGGCAAAATTTGAAGTTTTTACTTTTTCTAGTTTTAATGGAAATCGATATAATGCACTTAACAAAAAATATGCATTTGTATGGGAGGGGGTAGAAGGAGTGTACTGATCAAAACACATTTTTTTCTCGTTATTGATATTTCTATTTTTATACTTTATGCAAAATTTCAAGCTGATATCTTTAACAGTTTCGAAGAAAAATAGTTTAATTTAAATTTCAAAATTTCGTGAAATTTGTATGGGAGGGGGTAGAAGGAGTGAGGTGAAGTTGATAATTTTTTCAATACTGATTGCAATTATAATAAAATTAATTCTGGCAAAAAATCGTTTTTATAACTTTGCTAGTTTCAATGAAAATCGAAAAAATGCATTTTTCAAAATTATGCATTTGTATGGGAGGGGGTAGAAGGAGTGACGGGATCGGATCAATATTCCGTCATATTAATGACATCTATATCATAATACTTTGACCCAAATTTCAAGGCGATTGCTTAAATAGTTTCAAAGAAAATTCAATTTCTAAAAATTTTGGAATTTCGTGAAATTTGTATGGGAGGGGGTAGAAGGAGTGGGGGGATTTGACCCGTTCACGAGCTTGAAGATACTTTTTCGCTAAAAATGACACTCAAAAATGTTTAGCGCTTTAGCTCAAAGCGTTCGAGAGTTATGCTGTGGACAGACTGACAGACAGCAACTCGGAATCGAAGTTTTTGAGCGACAACAAATATTTCTGTACCCTTGGCCGGCTCTGTGCGAGCGTTATTTCTTAGCGTTACAAACGATAAGGAAAACACAATATACTCTCAGATTTCATCTAGAGTATAAAAATGTTGCTGAAAATTGGAAATAAATATGTAGTTATGTGATTGACAATTCTGGAGTCACAGAAAATAATATCGCAATTCGAAAAATGTCAAAAATGAGATAAGTGTACTGTGGTCGTCCAAGTCTTCTGACTTGGACACATTGTGAAGAAGTTTGCAATTCATGGCCCTAATAGTTTCCGAGTTATCAAGGCGCGAGTTGGAAAGTGGCACTTTCTGTTGTATATTTTTATCGAGTTATAATTAACGGGCACAACAAGATAAGTCGAATTTCCTAGTTTCTGTGTATCTACAAAACGACACACTGACAACACTTGTGTTGTCAACTGTATTTATCCATTGAATGAAAAGATTTCCGGATTCTACACTGATACGCTTTATTATTCGTGACGTTTCGGTGTCTGCTGAAATCTTTTTCAAACTGATACTGATACCTTTATCAAACAGATACGGAAACGTCACGAGTAATAAAGCGTAACAGTGTAGAATCCGGAAATCTTTCCTTTCAAATCGAAATGCACTGTGAAAACATTCACCAAACCATGTATTTATCCATTTATTCACCTTGGCAGCCTATTCAAAATGTGTTATTTGTTAAGTTAAGTTGTCTAGCTTATTATTATAAAAAAAAAGTATGGTGAATTTGGTAAGATCTAGCGAACAAGCAGTTAAAAATAGTTTCAGCAAATTAATAAATTTTAAACTGCTAAATTTAGAACATTATTTGATGCCAACAAAGTTTATTTTTTTCCAAAACTATATTTACAGGAATAGCTCAATTTTAGACTTCCCAAGTTATTCCCTGTGAATTTACTCTAGGTATTTCACCAATAGTATTTCTCTATCCAAATTATAATTACCTGCATTAGTCTCCATGTAATTAAACATCACAGTTATTATGAATTAAAGGTAAGACTTCCGGATTTGTTGAGACCTTTTCGAAAATCACTTTTTTGACAGTGGTCTCTCAGCTGTGATCGATACGACGGTTAAATGAAAATAGTGTGAAATCCAGATATCTTTTCTTTACTTCAAAAATACTTATCAAAACTATTATTACGAAATTTATTTGAAATTGCTGTAATATTAAGTACACCAAGATTCTATGACTGAAATAATGATTTACTTATTCTATTGCTGCGAGCTAGGGGTTCGCCGGGATTTCAAATAAAAACACAATTCGTTTAAAAATAAGTGATAATTTATTTATTCGCACTTAATTCGATTTTCAACTTAATTCGCACTATATGGCACTACCGCCGCGTACTGTTCTATCGCTTTCCTGGTTCGCGTCCTCCATAAAAGTCACTGACTAACTGACTTCTCGCTGAAAGCTTCCGTGCTTTTATATACCTCATGACAGTTCTCGAAGCTTCCTTCGGTGTGTATGTGTGAACTATGTGTGAACAGTTCTCGAAGCTTCCTTCGGTGCGTATGTGTGAACTTATGTGTGAACAGTTCTCGAAGCTTCCTTCGGTGTGTATGTGTGAACTATACTGGAAAGCTCTAGATCTTTAATTGTGGCCTTCTACATAGTGGTATACTGTTCTATATAATTCTGGTCTATTCGAGAGAGATCGAGTGACGGGGCTGCCAGGTCTGCATATAACACTATCAACAAAGTACTGTGATCGGCTAGGAAAAAAAATTTGCTAATCTGAAACTTTTTTTCGCGTCTCATAACTAAATTAGCCTAAAAATGCGAAAAGAAATTGTCTCGACGCCGTACGTGTACGCTCAGCGCACAATAACTTCCAAACACTTGAAGATACAAAGTTCATTTGTGGGTCAATTGTAGATGTGTGCTGATCTCAGGTGGACTCCGATTTTAAGGGGTTAATGGGAAGGCAATTTTTTTTTGTGCCAAATGATTATATCTTCAGCATTACTTAATGAAAAAAGTTCTTATTTTAGGACCAATTATGTGGTACGTAGATCCATGACGATTAAGTTAAAGGGATGCCATTAATTTTAAGAGAAAACGTCAGAAGAGGTGCAAAGAAAAACTCTAAAAATTTCATATCTCTTCTTTCTCTTAGGATATGTAATTGAAACTTGAAATATATGTGAAATCGGTCAACAATAATTTTATATTATCCTCAAAACCCCCGTCTTCGTGATGGTGACCGAACATTTGTCAATCCTATGGAAAAAGATAGCCTTTTGGCAGCCAAATTAGACTCCTCCCCGACTACCACTCTCTAATTTCACGGTGCCACTCCTTCGTTTTCGAACTATAGATATTTCCAAAATTCTACGAAATGTCAACAAGTCTGCTGGTCCGAGTGGCATCTCCCACATTGTCCTTAAGAAATGTGCTCCCTATCTGGCTAAACCACTTTGCAATTTTTATCATCTTTCATACTCTTCAGGGCGCTTTCCATAGATCTGGAAAGTCGCGAATTTTGAGCCGATTGCCATTACCTAACGTGATCCATGATCGCAATATGGTTTCCGTTCGGGACGCTCTACGGGAGATCTCCTAGTGAACGTTGGAATTCTTGTATTCACCGATTCGGCGAAGGGCTAGTACTTGCGCTTGACACTGCGAAAGTTTTTGACAGAGTTTGGCATAAATGTCACAAAGCTAAGCTTAAAGCCTTTGGCCTTAAATCTGCCTTCCTTATATGGATTGAGAGCTTTCTATTTGAGTGCTCCAGATGGAGTAACCTCTACACCCTTTTTTATTGATTCCGGCATCCCTCAAGGCTCAGTCTTATCACCCACCCTCTTTTTAGTTTTTGTAAACGACCTTCTGTATTTAACTTTCAGTCATATCTGTAGAGTCGCTGGAGTCACTTTTGATGCGTCGAAACGTTCAGGAATTCTGCGGAAGTGAAAAAATATGTGCGTCTGAACTGGATACCATCGATCGGGTTTTCCAATGAGGACATAAAATAACTTTTGTAGAGCCCAATCGGAGAAGTGTCGACGCTTTAAATGATCAAAATGATTCCGTATTTGAGCTTGTAAGGGTGTAGACCAAGATCTTTACGCTAAATTCGACACAATATGGACTGAGAGATTCCCAATTCCTTGAACGGCGTAGGTCAACTGATTTGGTTCATTTTGAACGGAAGCACTAACGACTGCGATATTTTCTCACTGGCACAAGACCACTCAACAATGAATATGTTGAATCGAATTTATCCATTATATGACGCACAGCCTGTCTGGTGTGTCGATTATTATGACCAAAAATTGGAGTCGGTAGTCGCAACCACGGACTCAGAAATAATTCTTAATGATTTCCAAACGTTTCTCGTTCGTGAACTTCACCATGATGAAAATGTAAACCTTAATTAACGTTTTGAGAGTGACAGATCATAAAAAGGTTAAAGGGTGCATTTTTAAGGCCTATATCAGGCTACGTCGTGTGTACAGCTCGCCTGTCAGGGGCCTAACATCACACCTAGCTTTGCTCGATCGTATCCATAAACATGCGTTTCATTTAATTGGAGACGAAACAGTATGCAAACGTAATAGCACTGTACGGCATAAAAATAAGCCGTGACGCCATTCCTGTTGATTCTGATGTAAAATGACCTCCTGAATCCGAACACAACTCCCGTGTTTCCCCATCACCCATCGTTTTCAGGGAGGCCCTCCTTCCTTCTACTTCTTCTACAATGGCACTGCAGCCCAAACCGGGCCTTGATCTCCTGACCTTCAGGGTTCTTAACATTTTCCATTATTTATTGTTGAAGGCTTGTTAGACCTTCGCACAACCCTCTATCTTTGAATTTGATTGAGGTGACCAAGGTATACCCAATTATGCGTTGACCGGGATTTGAACTTACGACCTTCGCATTGTAGGCCAACACGCTACCCACTCGGCTACATCCTAACTCTTCTTCCCTCCTTCCACCCATTTTTATCAATTTTCCATAATTTAGAGAGATGAAAAGGATTATTTTAGCCTTTAGATTCCGTTTGAGGAGTTGGGGAGGTGAAAATATCTAAAACATGAGCATTTCTAACAAGGAGGTAGATTTGCGGGGGATTTACTCTCTTAAATTGTAAAAAATCAAAAAATCGATCAGCTTGATAAAGGTCTCAGCAGAGACCGAAACGTCAATTTTAATAAAGCGTAATAGTGTGAAACCCGGAAATCTTTCTTTCCAATTGATTTACTATATAATTATGCCACACGAGTGTAAAAATCATGCCGAGCTTCTGCTGTATTTGCGGAAAATTAACTTTCAAAGCGCAACGAAAACGCCTTTATCCGCTTCTTAAAGCGGCATACAAATTGTACTTTGATTGCGAAGTTGGCGATCACGACAAGGATAAGGCTTCAACAGTTTGCTGCACTACTTGTTGCAGTAGCTTGACCAAATAGCTCAAATGTATCCGTAAATCAATGCCATTTGCTGTGCCCATGAACCATGAACCTCGCTGTCATCTCACAGATTGTTACTTTTGTATGACTTCTACCGTCCGGTTCTCTAGCACAAGCATAAAATTCTGTATCCAAATATCCCTTCAGCTCTAAGACCAGCTCCTAACAGCGAATCTTTGCCAATCCCAGTACCCCCAAAAACCTATACTCTGCAGCCAAAAACGGGTTTGACAAACTTTGAGTTACAGCCTGCACCATCAAATGAATCGTCCATCGATGATGAAGAGTTTTCTGCAGATTCAGTTCATCGACAACCTCGTTACTCCGTCGGACTTGAATGATCTTGTAAGGGATTTGGAATTCTTCTTCAATGGCACGACAGCCCAAATCGGACCTAGGCCTCCTGATTTTCAGGTTCTTTAACATTTTCATTACTCATTGTAGAAGGGTTGTTAGCTCTTCGCACAACCCTCTATCTGCGAATTTTTCATTTTCATAGATTGAGGTAACCAAGGTATATCTAAGCTGACAGTGTGCTGAAATTATGCGTTGACCGGGTTTTCAACTCAGGACCTTCGCATTATAAACCAACACGCTACCCACTAGGCTACACCCTAGCTAGGATTTGGAATTACCTAAGAGAAAATCAGAACTTCTTGCATCTCGACTTCAGCAGTGGAATCTCTTAGAAAACGGCGTAAAATTCTCTTCTGACAGGATCAGGCAGTCAACCCTGAAATTACTTTTTTTGGAAGATGAAGGCTTACTAGAACTGAAGATGCCATTTGAGTCAGAAAAATGGAGACAGTTTATCGACTCGTCTAAGACAAGCTTGAAAGTTGTTCTGTTGGACAATGGGAATGAGTTACCATCAGTCCCGAATGCATAATCTGTGGATATGAAGTGGACGTACGCAAAGATCAGCCAAATCCTTGATACAATCAGTTATCATGATTATAATACTTCCCTGGAATATTATACTGCCTCCGAAAGCAAAACTGTTTTAATTAAGTTCTTAATGTTCCAATTCAATAGTATGGAAGAAGTTCATAAATTTTTGCATACAATATTTTATTGGATCAATAAAATAAATGGAAAAAAAAACGCTATTTGGTTAAAAGGACCTCCAGCATTTGCAACAAAGTATTACTTTGTATATTAGAATAACTTCTATAAATGTTTCTTACATAAATTAAAATATATTTATCTATGATGACGTCATCGCCCGCACATAACGTGTTTCTGGGTGCTTGTCGAATAGTTCCTATTTTCCTCCAACTACAACAACAACATACCACGTGGCTTCGCCGAACAAACAAAAAATTTTATTTTTCGTTATCCACCACCATCATGTACCTTTTAGGGCCTCATTGGCTGTTAGCCGGCCCGGTACCATGATGGTGGTGGATAACGAAAAATAAAATTTTTTGTTTGTTCGGCGAAGCCACGTGGTATGTTGTTGTTGTAGTTGGAGGAAAATAGGAACTATTATCTTTGCGCTGACTTAAAAGTAGTTGCTCTATTCACATGCCTGCAATCCGGCTTCAGAAAATACTCCAGCCGAGCGCGGTACTAACATTACATATTAGTACGGAACTGGCCTCAGCGAGAAAGATCCTCTGATCGCAAAGGAAAATATTGACTTGCCGTTTTTGCACATCAAAATCGGCTTAATCAAACAGTTTGTGAAAGCAATGGACAGGACAGGTGACGCATTGTAATTTTTGAAAACTAAATTTCCTCGTCTTAGTGAAGCTAAAATCAAGGAAGAATTTTCGTGACCCCCCCAAATTAGACAACTTTTCCGAGATTCGACGTTTATTGAATTGAAAATAAAAACGAGCTTGGCTTGCATTCAAAAAAGTGTGTGAGAACTTTTTGGGTAACGACAAAAGCGATAATTATGTTGCTCATGTCGCGGAATTAATGTCAGCAAGTTCGAGAGAAGATTTTCAGGGAAGTGGAGTGTGAGCATGTTGGCAGATTACTGCAGGTTTTTGGTACGGGGTACTTCTACCTCAATTTTGGGACCTGTGAAGGAAGGAACGGAATGGCGAATAAGATACAACCATGAGTTGTATCAACTCTACGACGAGCCCGAAGCTTCAACGTTCATCAAGCTACGTAAACTGCAGTGGGCTGGCCATGTAGAGCGAATGGAAGACAGAAGAATCCTCAAACGTGCTCTTAAAGGTAAAGCGAGTGGTAACCGGCCAGTAGGCAAACCACGCAAGCGATGGGAAGACTCGGTTGATGAAGAGAGCGGTCTTTGGATCGAGACGATTGGAGGCGACGACTTCAAGAGACCAGGGCCCGATTTGGGCTGTCGCGCCATTGATGATGATGACTTCTACCTCAGCACGCACCAAATGAAGGTCCTTACCTGATTAATTTATTATTCAAAATGTTGCTATATATTTTTATTATTATTACTATACAGGGTGTTTGGTACTCCGTACATAACCTTGTAAGGGGTTATTCCTGGATATATTTCGAGCAAAAAATTGTTCTACGGAGATGGCCAATTTTCAATATCCACGGAGATACAGGGTGATCAAGAAAAGTCCTTCGGACCTATACCCTCACTCACTCAAAACGCTATATCTTGAAAACCAATAATCGCATTTCAAAGTGTTATAGCTTGTTTTTTAGGGAATCAAATTATCTTTCATTTAGTGTAATAGTCCGTATTGTACTTGTACCCAATCCTGAGGTATTTCCTTCAGACCACAAATTTTTGATACTTTGACCCTCAAAATTCTGTGATCAATGTAGTTTTTCTCTAAAAAACCCATTATAAAAATGTCATTTTATTGTTGTTTTCTTTTGTGTCATATTATTGCCTACAAAAGACGCATACACTTGCATTGCATAAGTTTTATAGTTTAGAAGAAATTATCATTCCAATAATTTAGCACTTTTGTCAAAAAAGCAAGAATAGGTTGATCAACACTCTCCGCTTGAACTAAAAGAACTTAAGAATGGTTTTTACGGTTTATTTCAAATTTCCTTAATTACAATAAATGTTCAAAATGGCTACCTTCATTTTGAATGCACGCTAAAGCTCGTTTTGCCAGTGTTCTCTTTGTGTTCATACTCCTCAACTGCTGCCTTAATTCTGTTGCTGCCGCATCGATTCTGGTGTTTAGATCCTGCAACGTTACTACTTCCGTTGCGTAGACAAGGTCCTTCATCCGTCCCCATACAAAGAAATCCATAATAGTTAAATCAGGGGATCTTGCAGGCCAGTGTATCGGTCCATTTCTACCGATCCAGCGATTGCTATAATTGGAATTTAACCAATCTCTGATCTGTCGGCCGTAATGAGCTGGAGCACCATCGTGTTGGTAAAACATGGAAGCCAATCGTTGCAGTGGCATATCATCCAATAACTCCTGTAGATCATTTGTCAAAAAATGCAAGTAATTGGAACTATTTAAGGTAGGCGGAATCCTAATAGAACCAATAAAATCGTTGCCAATCACACCTGCCCATAAATTGACACTGAATCTGTGCTGAAATGATGCCTCTCTTCTTGTATGTGGATTGCTCTCAGCCCATGTGTGTAAGTTGTGGAAGTTTGTGATACCGTCCCTGGTGAATTGGGACTCATCCGTCCAAAGAATGTTGCTGATAAAATTCTCGTCACTTATTTGTCGTTCAAGGAGCCAATTGCAAAACTCCATCCTTTTGGGTAAATCAATGGGTAACCGCTCCTGCACTGGTGTGTGGTGGTAGGGATGCAAACGTTCTGCTTTCAGGACACTCCAAACTTTCCACGTAGAGACGTTAAACCGCAATGCCAAGCGTCGTATACTAGTTGATGGATCATTTTGAACTGCAGCTAGGATTCGTTGATCAATTGAAACAGCGATTACCGGCGCAGGATTTGCATTCACTCTGCTTGTCCTAACACTGCCTGTTTCCCTAATCCTTCTGTAAACGTCTTGGAATACTCTCGCGTAAGGTATTCGACGATTGGGAAATCTGTGATGATACAAAGATCGCGCCGCTTGCTCATTTCCCTGACACTCCCCATAGAGGAAAATTATGTCTGCATATTCTTCGTTCGTGAACTCAGGCATTTCGAAATTCTTTTCTAAATTTTAGTGACACCTTGTTCTTTTACAAATTTAACTAAAACTGATAAAAATATGAAGTATGGTTTGCTTTTATAGGCTTTTCATTTTGTTAGGTAACCCATTAAAAAGGGCAAAGTGCTGCACCTAGTTGTGTTGAAACTCATTTTAATTTAATTCATTTTCTCGATAATTTTAATACTACCTAAAGGACATTCATTGATAATTTAAATAGTAATTAAAGGACACAAAGAATATTTCAGTTTAACAACAGGCAGTTTTTTTAGAACGAGGGTTGCTTTATGGCACATTTCATTTTTAAGCCATATGTATTTTCGCTTATTACCTGGAAAACGGGAAAACCTAAGTCATAAGTATGTGTGCATCTTTTGTAGGCAATAATATGGCACATAAAAAAACAACATTAAAATGACATTTTTATAATGCGTTTTCTTGAGAAAAACTACATTGATCACAGAATTTTGAGGGTCAAAGTATCAAAAATTTGTGGTCTGAAGGAAATACCTCAGGATTGGGTACAGGTACAATACGGACTATTACACTAAATGAAAGATAATTTGATTCCCTAAAAAACAAGCTATAACACTTTGAAATGCGATTATTGGTTTTCAAGATATAGCGTTTTGAGTGAGTGAGGGTACAGGTCCGAAGGACTTTTCTTGATCACCCTGTATCTCCGTGGATATTGAAAATTGGCCATCTCCGTAGAACAATTTTTTGCTCGAAATATATCCAGGAATAATCCCTTACAAGGTTATGTACGGAGTACCAAACACCCTGTATAGAATATATAGTATAGTGTGCTATATATTTTTATTATTTAGGAGTGTTTGGGGGAGAATGAAGTTGGACGCTAGAATATGTACAAAATAAAAGAAAAGACCGGAAAATCTCTCTTTTTAATGTTTTCTTTTTACAATTTAAGGAGGCAATTCCCCCAAATCTACCTCCTTGCTAAAAATGTTCATGTTTTAGATATTTTTTCCTCTCTATCCCTTCAAAAGGAATTTAAAGGCTAAAAGAATCCCCTTCATCCCTCTAAATTATGGAAAATTGATAAAAATAGGTGGGGAGCCTTTCCCGAAAACGGTGGGTGTTGGAAAACAGAAGACATATTCGGGTTCAGGAGGTCATTCTAGGGCTCGAATTTTTGCCGTACAGCTGCATATTGACTTCCCAACGTGTCCCAAGAATAACAAAGTTGCGCCCGACTTGTTGGCAAATATTTTATCTCCCAACACAATACGACGAACTACATATACAACAATAAAATAAGACTTCTAACGTACGTGCTCTAATCAGTAATCAGAAAGCTTATCTAGTATTACAATGATGCTTTAAACCTCTACTTAACAATCACTAACACGTAATCGACTCGAGTATTTTCCTCCAAACCACAGATGGTATTCATATGAAAGAAAAAACTTCGCCTACATCGATTTTCTTTTTGATTTTATTTGGCACGCATATAAAGCTAAGTCCATAGCTGCTAGATACGAAATACAAAATGTTTTTTTTTGGTCTGTTGACGTCTAGGATTGCACGCAATGCCAATCAAGGAACGTGCTATTGGTCATGGTTTCCAAAGTCGATACTTTCGAACCTAGTACAAATACTCTTCGTGTTGAAATACAGTCGTGTAGCCCCCGTAAAACTACTAAAAATACCTACGCTAAGGTGGAAAACCTGTTCGACACCTTACCGTGTCGGACCCTAGCTTAGCTATTGGGGCCGTAAAATAGTCCAAAAATAAAATCAATGCATATGTGAAATGCAGTGTTCTACCATTCACCTGCAATACCGTAACCGATTTCGGCTTAATAAATCCGTCAATTCTTCACACGTCAATCTCGCAAAATATGAATAATAAAACACTACAGGACACATCTGTCTTCATTTAAATAAATTGAAAACAATGAAAATCGGCGCTTAGCCAATGTCATAAGTCGCGAAACCGATTAGTTAAGGTCGAACACATAGCGTATACGCTTCGCAGTTTTTCGTACTCAATCAACTAATAATAATGAAAGTTTTCATAATTTAATTAATTTGTGTGCATATCAATCCCGCGGGCCAAGTATTTTTCCATTAAAGTGCGTTTGCAATTAAATATTATTGCCGACATTCCCATTATTATGATAGTGCAACTTCGCTGAAGCTACAGAAGTTTCGTTTTTCAGCTGTAAGTACTTAAACAGGCTTCGAGTGCTCTGTGTGCCACTAGAAAGTGAATCGTAAATGTGCAGTCATGTAACCCTGACTTTGATAGTGATAGTAAGCAAACTATATCGATTTATTGTTGACACAATTAAGTGTTGAATAATATACACGCAATTGTACCATCGGTTTGCTATAGTGTATCATTCGACCTATAATTGCTTTGTACGTTAAACTAAATGCCTTAGCTCATATGAAATATAAATTTGTAACTTAATCTGATTTGTGCGGTATTTTTAAGGTGAATGCAATTTAATTTCAAACTAGAAACAACGCAGCAAAAGTGAGCTAGCATGTTAGCTATCTGATAGCGATACCCATGGTTTTCCAGTTAAACTGCATTGGGAATCAGTGTGCATTGCCCTTCTCTGAACATTCAAGTACTTATAGTCCAAGAGCCATGGAACAAAAAATAACAATGAAAAGCGACAGGGATAAATGATAGAACGCACTGTGTTACTAAGACGAAAATAAAAAATGAATTTCAAAATCCTGTGTAGTGGAGCGAAAAAATTATTCGAAGATATTGACACGAACTTGATGTCATTGGAAAGCCTTCGCTCTCCAAGAATATGTAATTTTCCCTCGGAGTTATGTTTCGTAAAAATTTTAAACAATATTTTATTAAATTTAAAATATTAATTTACAATTTTGGTATAAAAGGCAACAAGTTATTAGGAAAAAAAAATATATTTTTGTAAAGTGCTCAGCGAGACCTTTCTAATGACGTCAAGTTTGTGGCTGAACCTTCAAATTATTTTTTCGTCCCTCTACGCAGAACTCGTTTCGTCTTAGTAACACTGCAGTCTACCATTATATGAACTTCTTATTTTTGTCGGTTTCCATTGCTATTTCTTGTTCTAGATCTCTCGCTCTATTAGCTTTGAAAATATATTTTGTTTTTTTTTTCAATTTCGTGAAATTATAAAATTTCAACTTTCTAGCTCAACTTAAACCCAGTTTTAATATTATTGACGACATAAACCTCCTTGTAATTTTTTCGAACCTAATTTCTTAACATAGAAAACTTTGAATTATTATGTTTGCTTGCATTCAATAAAAATTTAAAATTGCCCCGACAACTTTTTCTCAAACTTTTCAACAAACTTCTAAGTTCTTCATGAGAATTTCAACTCAGTATCCTAAATATAATTCTATATTATTCACGAGAGTTGCAAACTAAATTGCAACTAAATAATTGTCAGAAATGAGTTATTCAAGAAAATCTACTTTAATAATTTTTTTTTTAATTTAAAAAGCTATGAAAGTAGCTCATTCGATTTATAAATAGTGTTGCGAGCTAGGAGTTCGCCGGGATTTCAAGTAAAAACACAATTCGTTTAAAAATAAGTGATAATTTATTTATTTCCACTCTAATATAATTTCCCGATCACTTCGCACTTTATAACAACACCGCCGCGTGTTTTTCTATCGCACTTTATGACAACACCGTCGCGTGTTTTACTATCGCACTTTATGACAACACCATCCGTGTTTTACTATCGCTTTTCTGGTTCGCGTCTTCCATGAATGTCGCTGAATAACTGACTCTCGTCTGAAAGTTTCGTGCTTTTATACCATTTTTCCCCAATTCTCGAACCTTCCGTGGTGTATTGCGTCGGGTGTGTGTCGCAACTATACTGGAAAGTTCTAGATCTTTAATTATGGCTTTTTACATATTGGGGGATACTGTTCTTGTATATTCAAGAAAGATCAAATTGCGTGGTTGCCAGATCTATAACAATAGTTAAAAGTTTACTACAAGGATAAAGAAATAAATTGCTATTGCAGATTTCGAGCAAAATGTTATCAATCTTGAAATTATTAATTTTTTTTTAAATCGGAGTAATGTATTCTTGGCGGGCTTTTATTGATTTTAATAAATCTTGACATAAATTCTTTTATTCCATCTTAAAGGAAACATAATAAACTATTTACATATTCTAGATGGGCAAGGGTTTGACCGTGTACTCGTGTGCCTATCCGCCACAAAACGCGGGAGTATCGCCTGACGTTCAGCGCTGGTTTTCGATGGTCGATCGTGACCGTTCCGGTCAAATAAACGCGGCCGAATTGAAGTCTGCTCTTGTGAATGGAAAGGGCGAGAATTTCTCGGATAATTCGTGCAAATTAGTGATAAGTATGTTCGATCACGACGCCAGCGGAACAATCGACATTACCGAATCCGAGAAATTGTACGCGTACATAAATCAGTGGCTTACTGTCTTCAAAACATACGACCGCGATCAATCCGGTCACATCGAGGAAGCTGAACTATCTCAAGCCTTCACTCAAATGGGATTCCGGTTTTCGCCGCAATTTATCAAATTCTTGGTGAAAAAATGCGATCCGGGACAACGCAAGCTGATTTCGGTCGATCAGTTCATAGTGCTTTGTGTGCAAATACAGCGCTTCACAGAGGCGTTTAGGCCGCGCGATAGCGAACAGAAAGGTGTTATGACGATTGCCTTCGAGGATTTCTTGAGCGTTGCTATCGGATGCTCTTACTAGAATTTCGGAGCCGTTCTCTTTACTTTCTTGCAATTATTCCGATAAAATATTTTTCGATGTTGAATCTGAGATTATTATAAGTTTGCTCGAACGAATTTTGACTTTAAGAAATAAGTCTTGGGGGGAAATACAAATTGGTTAAGCAGAAAAACATATCGTCACTCAGAAAGCTGGAAAACGAATGTCCGTCCGTCTGTTGCGGTTAGATGCACACTACCGAAAACTTGACCGATGATGAAAAATTGAATTTTTTGATTTTTTGGTCTTATTTTATTTCTAGAAATAATTTTCATTATTGAACAGCTTAGGAGAAAAATCTAACGTTCTAACGCATCCAATCTTTATACTCTAGATGAAATCTGAGAGTATATTGTGTTTTCCGCACAGTTTGTAACGCTAACAAATAATGCTGGCACAGAGCCCGCTAAGGGCACAGACAAATTTGTTGTCGCTCCAAAACCTCGATCCGAGACCGTCTGTCTACAACATATCTTTAAAACGCTTTGACCTATCGTGCTGAAATTTATTATATGTAATTTTTACCAAAAAATAAACTTCAGATTTGTCAACGAGCTACATCCCCCTCCCCTCCTTCTACGAAAATTTAAAAAATTGATTTTTTTCTTCGAAACTATTTATCGATTTGAAATTTGGGTCAAAGTATAGCGATGTATATATCATTAACATCACAAAGTGTTGATCCAATCCCCCCCCCCAAGCTGAAAAGACGAATTTTTGTCACATTTAATTTTATTTTATTATAATTACTATCCGTTTTGAAAAAATTATCACCTCACTCCTACCTCCTCCCATAAAAATTTCATGAAATTTTGAAATATCGATTTAATTATTTTTCTTCGAAACTGTCAAAGCTATTGACTTGAAGTGTTGTGGAAAGTAATGGAAGAAATATCATTGACGATGAAAAATTGTTTTAATCCATATACTCCATCTAACCCCTCCCAAAAGCATAATAAAGTATTGTCATCAATTTGGAAAAAAAAAATAAAATTTGCTACCCTGCATTTTTTTTCGCGAAGCACGATAGAATTAGCCTAAAAATGAAAAAAACAAATCTGCCTGCCTTCTTTACGCCGTACAGATGGACGCTTTGCGTAGTGTAAGGTGGAAGAGGAGGCGGGGGGAGGGAGAGAGTCAAAAACTACACTTGCTAATATTTCCACTACGAATGCAGATAGAAAGCTGAAACTCAACGTTCAGATATATTGCTTTATGGTGGAAAAAATTTTTGTATCCAGTGGGGTCCAAAAAGGGTGGGCTGAAAACTAATTGTCAGCCAATTTATGTTTTGGTTTTTTTTTTTTTTTTGCAAATGAACAGATCTTTGGAACTACTTGACTCAAAAAAACATATATTTTAGGATCAATTAAGTGGCATACAGATCCACCATAATCACCTTAGAGGGAGGTCAATAATTGCAAGCGAGTGGATTAGAGGCGGGTGCAAAGAAAAACAACTAAAAATTAATATCTCGACTATCTCCTAAGCTATGTAATTGAAACTTGGAACATATATTAAGCTATACTTACTATGGGAAAAAAAACTGGACATAATAGTAGCGGGAGGAAATTGGGGGCATTTCAAAAATGGTGCACTTTTTGAAATTTCATACCGTTATATCTCAAAATCTAATACATGTATTAAGTTTAAATTTGGTCAAATTGTAGAGCTATATGAGCTATAATTTTGTTAAAAATTTTAATTTGGTGGTTTAAGGGAAAGGAGGTTTTGAGCCAAAACTTTCACTATTGTGTTATCAAAGTTTTTGATAAAGGGCTCAGCAGAGACCGAGACGTCACGAATAATAAAGCGTAACAGTGTAGAATCCAGAAATCTTTCCTTTCAAAAGAACAAATATTTTAATCTATATAAATATAATTGTAGTGTCTGTCTGTTATTTGTTTATAAATGGCTATAAATAAGTTTTTTGCTTTATTTTAGCAATAAATAAGCAGAAACAAACGTTTTTAAAAATTTTCTCTGTCTGTCTGTCTTTCCGGTTTTCACGCAAAAACGGCTCTAAACCGATTGTAATGAAACTTTCACAGATTGTTAGATGTGCACCGAAATGTAATCTGCATGTGGTCTTATTTCAATACCCCCACGCCTTCCACCTCCTCCCAGCAAATCATTTGAAATTTAGAACATACTATTTTTATCAGAAATGTGATATATGGTATACAAATTATTTGGATCCCCCTACTCCTTCCACCACCTCCTATACAAACTGCACTTTTTTATGAAAGGCTATTCATCAATTTTCTCAGTACGTGTAACTTTCATCGAGCGTATATGTTGTACTTAATCCTTAATTTGCATTATTATTAATATCGGGAAAAAATTAACCGAGTAGCTTCACTCCTTCTACCCCCTCCCATACAATGTGACACAATTCCTCGACTCTACTTAAATTCGATTTTCTTGAAAACTGTAAATGTTACTGATCTGAAATTTAAAATATGTCAATTGTAAATTAATTATAGTTGCTTCTCAGAAAGTCACTTAAAACCCCTAACTTCTTCCACCACCTCCCATACAAACTGCACTTTTTCATGAAATATTCTAAACTAATTTTCTCAGTACATATAACTTTCATTGAGCTCAAATTTCGTACTCTATCCTAAATTAGCATTATTAATATCGGGAAAAAATTAACCGAGTAGCTTCACTCCTTCTACCCCCTCCCATACACAATTCCACGTCTTTACAAAAATTCGATTTTCTTAAAAAGCGTGAATGATACAGACCTGAAATTTAAAATATATCAATTGCATGATGATTATAGTTGTTTCTCGAAATATCACCGAAAACCCCCCTTTCCATCTACAACCTACCATACAAATTGCACAATTTCATTATATTCAATGCACTAAGTTTCTCAGTACCTACTCAATTTTTGAAGCTTAAATTTGGTACAAAACATTTTTATAGCTACTCTAGCATGATGTGAAACAAATTAGTTCAGTGCACCCACTTGCCATACAAAATTTCTTAAGATCACAAAAATTTCGATTTCATCTATAGTATCGTATGATCGGGTTTTACGCACAATCGTAGTCCTGTTATGGTTTTAGGCTTAACGTTATTTTATTTGGTTTTTTTTTAATTAACACAAGCTACAACTATTCACATGTCCTTAACGCTCTTCCACACTTATATGATCTGAAATCACGGGATTGATTTGATCACGAGCCTGTCTCATACAAATGCGAGTATCGTGGTTTCATTTTTAATAATTCATGGTTCTGATTCCAACAAAATATAAACCATTGTGTTTACAGAGTTATTAAACTAAACAGATTATATATCTCACATAATGTACATATTACTAACTACATTCTCAAAAATTGCTTATTTTGCGATTCTTCCGCGGACAAAATCGCGGGCGAGCGCTAGTGCAGAATATAAATCACTACAAAAGTGAATCGCACGGATGTAGTGAAAGAGAAAAATCGATTCGCTGGTTTATAAAATAGGGCCAAGTATTTTATGGTAATGTATTACGATAGCATTTTACCATATAAAATTAAATATTAAATTTTAAGTAATATTTTTCATGAGCAAGGAAAAATGATGCACTATGAAATCGTTGCTAGTTTAACACGATTTTTTTAAATTATAAAAAAATGACGTGCAACTACAATTTGATTTATGAGTATTGACGCGAATCGACACGTTCGCTAATGGACGAGTACGGAGTACCTATATTTGTCAAACGCCAGGTAGTGTTGACGGGTAGCTCGTTTCACTCGTACTTTTCCTCATTATATGGCAGGAAGCCAAATGTATTCCTCAAAAATATTTTGTATACTTGAAGTCACCAAAACAGGATCATTTTCAAAGTGTTTTTTCCCAGCGAGCGAAATCCCGATTGAAACAAACGAGCACAGAAATTAGAAATATCTAATTTATAATTCTATTAGAAATACATAAAGAACGCGTAAAGCTCAATCATGCGATACTATAGATGAAATAAAAGTTTCACTATAAGAAATTATGCTTGGAGCGTGGTAGAAGGGGTGACAGCATTGACCTCATTTTTTTTAAATCATAATAGAGTTGCTATCGAAACGTTTTATGCAAAATTTGAGCTTCAAAAATTTGGAAAAATAAGTGCTCTTTAAAATTCCAAAACGTTGTATCTCAAAACTAAGTGCAGATATCAAATTATGGCACTACATAGTTTTGAATTTTGGTAACAGTTTTACGTCGGGAGGTATAAGGTGAGGGAGGTGGTAAGCAAATATGTCGAAAATTTTGAGTGATTTTTTTAGGGCTCTGGTAAGAAGTACAAAGTTTAAATTTTCCATGTGGATACATCTATTTTTTGTACATACAGAAAAAATAATAAAAATTCTACAATTCCCCCCCTCCCCCTCCCCCCCTCTGGTCTAACGTGCACAAGGTATTTCATTAGCAATGAAAAAACACATAAACTGAGAATATTTAAATGAAATTTTAAGGTAGAAACTTGAAAATTTGTAAAATGCATTTTAAAAAAATTTCTAAAAGAATGAAATATTAACTGGTTGAATACCTTCAAAATTCTACCCCCTCCCATACAAAATTATTTTGTCGACCATTTTTAAAAAATCAATTATCACCTAAATAAAATTAAAAGCTATCAATTTGAAATTTTGCACAAAAGCTTTTGAAAATAGTTGAATGGAGCTGCGTCAAAAGTTTTGAGATCGCACTTGCCCTTCTACTCCCTCGCATACAAATGTATGATTTCGACCAATTTTAATAAATCAACTGCTAACCAACAAATTAAAAGCTACAAACTTGAAATTTTGTACGAGCACATTACAAAAGAAATGAAATAAAACTGCATCACAAATTTTACATTTCCCTTACCTCCTCTACCACCTCCCATACAAATGATTGATTTCGTGAATGTAAAATACACCAAATTTTAGGAAAATCCTATGCAACTTCGTCTATGAAACTGACATTTTATACAAAAAATATTGGACGTAATTGAAGCAATCAATTGAAAAATTATTATCATTCACCCACCCTTAATATCACCCCTCCCTCATAAAAACCCAAACTTGCGTAAATGAATGAAATATTGATTACATATACTGGAGCTATTGATCGTATCCGCAATTGAGTGCTAAATTGATAGCAGCCCTGCCCTAAAGGGGGTCCACTTGTGAAAATAATAAAGTTGCGTCCGACATGTTGGCAGTTTACTTGTTTTATTTTTGTTTTTTGTGTGCAATTTTTTCTCGGCTAAATTATTAAGCTTCAAAAAATTATATCTTTTCGACGCCATATCTAGGAAGCTTTTCCTGTAGCCTTCCAATGCCATAGCTCAGTAAATCGTTTTTTCCCCTATTCGTAAGAATCTGAAATGTTTTCTAGGGCTTCAAAATGAATATATCTCGACCTAATCTATGTTCATGATTGAACACGTAAAGCTGACTTTTTAAAGCTTTGATTTTTCAAAATTACATCGTTTATTTTCAAGATTTTTAACTTTAGAATTGTGCAAACAAATTGTTTGATTTTTTCGAACTTTTGGAAACTCTAAACTTAAAAAAATTTACCCAAATTGTTTTTCTGCGAATACATTACCCACTCATTCTTGCAATCTTCTAACTTTCTTCTATCACCTTATACAATACATATAAAAACAATGTACAATTAACTTCATTAAAAATTTGCACAAATATTTTGTTATGTCAATTTCAATAAACTGTTAAAAAATTATCAATTAGACCCCTCACTATTTCTGTCACCTCGCATACAGAAATATATCACTTCTAAGAAAATTCTATTATATTCTATTCTACAATGGCACTACAGCCCAAATCGGACCTTGGCCTCCTGATCTTCAGGTTCCTTAACATTTTTCATTACTTATTGTGGAAGGGTTGTTAGCCCTTCGCACAACCCTCTATCTACAAATTTTAATTTTCGTAAATTGAGGTAACTAAGGTATACCCATGCAGATAGTGTGCTAGAATTATGCGTCGACCGGAATTTGAACTCACGACCTTCGCATTGTAGACCAACACGCTACCCACTAGGCTACACCCTAGCTTCTAAGAAAATAGTGTGCAATAACTAAAGTTTTATTTAAATACCTCACAAAGCTTACGAAGAAACTGCAAACTTTCGCGAACCAATACCATCGGCGAATTTTTGAAGTTTTCTGGCCAGATGTAATCTCCGACGACGAACTTTGAAGTACAACTGGACATAATAAAATAGTCATTGAGATTCAAAGGTTAAAGTGGCAGTGAATCGGTCACTCTTTGAGGAAACCAGAGGAAAACATCTCCAGACAGGTTCTCGATTATAGTGTCGGGTTGGTCGACCGTGTATGGAATCGAGCAGGTGAACAGGACACCAGGAGAATAATCAATTACTGTCGGCAACTAAAAGCCGATGCTCAGAATCGCGCCTGATAGAACCGTTTCTGTCCTATGCTTCTAAAGAGAATCTTAACAAAAAATTGATTGATTGGTTCACCAAACTCCTTCTCCTGTTTCCCATTCCCATACACATTGCATGAATTTTAAATTTTTTGTTGTTTTTTTTTTATGAGTTTGGCTTGAATAATTTTCGAATATTATTTTCTTAACCTATTTAAAAATCCTCAACCCTTCTCAATGCCACCAATTTAATGAAATTCAAAGCATATTGTAATTGTTATCATACCACAGTTCAAGTTCATATACCTCTTGTTTTTGTGAAATTTCAACAATCTGTAAGAGTATCGATTTATTATTCCTTTTCCTTCTCAAATTACATTCTTAAAATTATGGTTTCTTGAGAGCTATGAAACACGAAACTTGACAAGTGTTTATGTAAAAAATAAAAAAAAAATCATTACACCGAGTAGATAATATTTGAAAAGTTCGCGTGGGAAGAAAGCGTGAGTTTGTTACATTTTTCAAGGCTATTTTAGAGTTTTAAAAATCTTAAAGAAAGATTTAAATTTTTTTAGATTATTTCTTAATACATTGTGAGAATGATTCCATATTATGTATTTCACTTGGTAATTAACGACCAACATATCTGTATTCTGTAAGGAAGAGATAGTTTCCGCCATTCGGTCAATGGCGGTAAGGAAAGCTCCAGGTATAGACGGACTACCAACCGAACTCCTCAAAGCGGACCCGGAAATAACAGCCGATATACTCCTCCCACTCTTTACTGAGGTGTGGAATGAAGGAAGATATCCGACTGAATATGGAAGGAGGGCGTCATTGTGAAAATTCCGGAGAAGGGCGACCTTCGAGATTGTGGCAATTGGCGTAACAAAAATTATGGCTAAGGTAATTCTCAATAGGATTAGTGATGTCGTCGAGAGCACTCTCGAAGTTTATCAGGCTGGATTCCGTTAAGGGTCGTCTTGTACCGACCACACAAATACCCTACGGATAATATTAAAGCAGTCAGCCGAAATGGGTTCGCCACTACATCTCATGTTTGTGGACTTCGAGAAGGCTTTCGACAGCGTTAAGCGAGACTACATATGGAATGCTTTGCGTAGGACAGGTATTCCAGATAAGGTCATAGCTATGATTAAAGAATCCTACGAAGATGCAAGGTGTTGCGTCTTGCATAGAGGAGAGCAGTCCGAGAGCTTCCCTGTGCGAACGGGTGTCAGACAAGGCTGCATACTATCACCAGCCCTGTTTCTGGTGGTAATAAAGACATCTTGAAAGCTGCACTGGAAGGTGGGGAAGGTAAAGGTCTTCAATGGAGACTATTTAACATCTTAAGTCACCTTGATTATGCTGATGACGTGTGTTTGCTTGCGCATAACCGTTCGGACTTAGAGTCAAATGTTCGCTCGTTGCATTCTAAATACAAAGAGGCGGGATTGAAAATAAATGTGCGTAAAACCAAGTACATGCACATGGGTTCGAACGCAAGCACACCGATTGTTCTTAACGGACAGGATGTGGAAGAGGTGCAAGATTTTTGCTATCTCGGAAGCATTGTCAGCATGGACGGCGGAGCCGAAAAGGATATTGAGGCTCGGCCAAATAAAGCTCGTCAGGCCTTCGGTATCCTTTCCCCTTTCTGGAGGTTAAGAGAGATCTCCCTTCGCACGAATCTGCGAGTTTTTGACGCGTGCGTCAAATCCGTGTTGTTATATGGTTGTACTACGTGGAAAGTGACCGTTCGACTTACCAAGAAACTACAGACTTTCGTGAACCAATGCCTCCGATGCATTTTAGGAATATTCTGTACAGAAGTAATCTCCAACGACGAACTTTGGTTTACAACTGGCCAGACTAAAATAGGTATTGAGATTCAAAAGCAGAAGTGGCAGTGGATCGGTCATACTTTGAGGAAACCAGAGCGAAACATCGCCAAGCAGGCTTTGGATTATAATCCTCAAGGAAGACGTCGGGTTGGTCGACCATGTAACACATGGAAGCGAGCAGTTAAGCAGGAGGCCAGAGGAATAAACAAGTCCTGGCAACAGCTTATCGCCGATGCTCAGGATCGTGTCTTGTGAAAGTTGTTTCTGTCCTATGCCCCTATAGGGGGTCTTAACAGGAATTTGATTGATTGATTGATATCTGTATTCAAAATGATATCTGAAAGCATTATAAGTTTGCCACAAAGTTTGTAAGAAATAAGGTTCATATTTTCGCTCGTATATCTCTATATGTCCGTGCTGTCTCCAGCTCGCGAACGTGTTCAGTGCATAGATGTAGTTTTTGACAAAAAATAGCGTCAAGTTCGTGAATGATCCAAATCGGGACACTCCTTTTACCACCTCCCGTACAACAAATTTACAGTAATACGCTTTTCTTTGAAGCTACAGGTGCTCCTAATCTGATATTTAGAATATATTGTTTTTAGTTTGTAGGTTGCGGTATTAAAATTTTTCGAATCCCCAAGGGAAGCACATCTTCAATTAAATGCAATATTTCACGACATAAATAATATATAAATAAACCAATTTTCTCAATACGTATAAAGTTTTATCCAGCTCAGACTGAATACTAAATATTTCATTAATATTAATAGTAAGATCAAAAAAAAATTTAATCGATTACCTTCATTCCTTCTAGCCCCTCGCATACAAAATGACTGATCTGTAATTTGTAGAAGAATATTTATTTATTGCTTTTAGCCGTATTTTGAAGATATTACTCAAATCACCACCTCTCTACAAACTGTACAATTTCACGAAATACAATACACGAATTTTCTTTCCAAATTGTTGATGCTCAAATTTTGTGTAAAATATTTCGATCGCAATCGTAGCATGATGTAAAAAAAATAGTTTAACTCCATCACCAACCAACATACAGAATATAATAATATCTTCAATTTCCTGCTGTATATATATAGCAGTTTAGGACAGAAACAGTTCTTCTCTACATGGCGTGATCCTGATCAGGTCTTTCATTTTTGCCAGGACTTGATTTTTTAAAGTCAGAAAATTCTCTATTTCATTTAGAGTAACGCATGATTGGGCTCGTACTGTTTTTATACTCTAGATGAAATCTGAGAGTACTTTGAGTTTGCAACAAAGTTTAGAATACTAGGAAATAAGGCACGGAGAAAAAAATGAATGATACGAAAGTTTTTATTATAACTCAAAAATGTCAAAACCGGATGTCCGTCCGTCTGTCTGTCCGTGTACTCTCTAGCTCGAGAACTCGTTGAGTTAGAAAGCTCAAATTGTGTACACATCGTTTTTGACAAAAAAGTAAGGTCCTGTTCGGGTATGGGTCAAATCACTCCACTTCTTCTACACCCTCCCATACAAAATGTTACAATTTCGCAATTTGACAATAAACTGATTTTCTCGAAAAGTATGAAATCTATTGATCTGAAATTTAGAATATATTTATGTGTTTTAATTTATTTTTATGATGATTTCAATCTACGGTATAGAAGTTATTATAATCCATCAACTCCTTACACCACCTCCCATATAAAATGCATTTTTTCATGAAATATTATGAACTAATTTTCCCGGTGCATATTTCATTTTTAAAGTCTTAATTTTGTTTAACCTTCACTTGTACGATATGAAAAAAAATAGTTCAATGCTTTCACCCCTTCTACCACGTCCCATACAAAATTTTCTAAATTCACAACAATTTCTCTTTCATCTAGAGTATCGCATGATTGCTCTTTACGCCCATTCGTAGTTCTGTTATTTTTTTCTTTTTAAATTTAGTTCTGCCTTTTTCAATGACAATATTCTTATTCAATTTAGATATTAATTCATTAAGTTATACGAAAATTGAAAATATTCGAAAAATCTCCCCAGAATATCTACTATGTACTCATCAAAGTTGCAATTACCCAATTAAAACTGAACACACAACTTCTCGTCCGACACTATCGAAGTAATCGAACATTATAGAGATAATTAGCTTCAGTATACCAGAGGAATAGGAGGATGCTGGCATTTAACAAGCAATTGAAAGTGTTTGCTGTCTAAGATAATTAAAAAAAAGTTTCAGTGAAAATTTAAATTAATTAGAAAGCTGAGCAATTTGTAAATTACGAAAAGAACGGGTAAAATATTTCTAATTAAATTGAATGTCGTGCATCATTTATTATCGCGAATTTGCGAAAATTATTTGATGGCATGATCTTCATTAATTTTGCTTTATTATTCTACGCCATTCATTTGAACTCATATCTTCGAGATCGTTAAAGATAGGAAGTTCATATTTGGGTGGATTGTAGATGTGGGCCAGTTAGTTTCATCAATTTTGTGTGTTAGGTAGAAGGGGAAGGACGGGGGAGGCATATAGTCAAAAACTACACTTGCTAATATCTCCTCTGCAAATGGAGACAGAAACAGACATGACAGACAGAACACAAACTCTACATTCGGATTTATTAGTTTATGGGAAAAAAATAAATAATTTGCATCTAGTGGTGTGGAAAAAGGGGGAGAGGTTTAACACAAATTACTTGCCGATTCTCCCCATATAAACCGAAAGCAAATGAAATATTAATTCTATGTACTGGAGCTATTGAACGTAATTGCAGGTAACTGTTAAATAATTGACAACATCCCTGTCCTAGAATACCCATTCATTTAGTCTTCACCTATTTCCTGCACATTAGCTTCACATGCATCCTCAACTTGTCCCAAGAATATTAAAGTTGCGCCCGGCTTGTTCTCTTCTTCTACAATGGCACAACAGCCCAAATCGGGCCTTGGCCTCCTGACCTTCAGGTTCCCTAAATTTTTTTTTTCGACTTAGCAGATATTTATTTGTTGAAATCTATCTTAGGGGGCCTCCTGAATAAACGCAAAAGATAGAAAGTTTGCAAAATTATACACTTTTGAAATTTTAATTAAAAAAAAAAACTAAATTTTAACGAATAGCTTAGCTCTCGTGAACAGTTAATTATCCTAGTTCATGCTATAGAGACAGTGGTTATGAAGAAAACGAGACTAAGAGCATCAAAACTGGTCAAAGCATTCAAAAGTAACCGCCCTGCTTTCAGAAAACCGCGTATAAAGTTTCACTATCCGGCGCCAATACTATCGCTCACTAAAATCTTTTTCAAAGTTTCTAATGGTGGGCCCATCTAAGCTCACCATGATTGGTAGATTTCGGCGACGCGCTTGGTGTCACGGAAAATTTCCGCGCATGTGCAGCCAGCGTGAATGAGAAGTGTATATCAAATTTCGATATAGTATTATTATTAATAGTCATCCGTTTAAAATTATTACAATCCCCCACTCCTTTCACATGGGTTCGAATGCAAGCACACCGATTGTTCTTAACGGACAAGATGTTGAAGAGGCGCAAGATTTTCGTTATCTCGGAAGCATTGTCAGCATGGGAGGCGGAGCCGAAAAGGATATTGAGGCCCGTCTAAATAAAGCTCGCCAGGCCTTCGGTATCCTTTCCCCTTTCTGGAGTTTAAGAGAGATCTCATTTCGCACGAAGCTGCGAGTTTTTGACGCATGCGTCAGATCCGTGTTATATGGTTGTACTACGTGGACAGTGACCGTTCGACTTACCAAGAAACTACAGACTTTCGTGAACCAATGCCTCTAACGCATTTTAGGAATTTTCTGCCCAGAAGTGATCTCCAACGACGAACTTTGGAGTACAATTGGCCAGACTAAAATAGGTATTGAGATTGAAAGGCGGAAGTGGCAGTGGATCGGTCATACTTTAAGGAAACTAGAGCGAAACATCGCCAAACAAGCTCTGAATTATAATCCTCAAGGAAGCCGTCGGGTTGGTCCACCATGTAACACATGGAAGCGAGCAGTTGAGCAGGAGGCCAGAGGGATAAACAAATCCTGGCAACAGCTTAAGACCGATGCTCACGATCGCGCCTTGTGGGAGAGAGTTGTTTCTGTCCTATGCATCTGTAGGGGGTCTTAACTGGAATTTGTTTGATTGACTCCTTTCACCACCTCCCATACAAACTGCACTTTTTCACAAAATACAGAAAAAAAAAGCAATTTTTCCAGTACGTGTTGAAATTATCGAGCTCAAATTGAATACAACATATATTATTTTATTAATAATAATATTGCATGATTCTCTATTCTATTCTGCAATGGCACTACAGTCCCAATTGGGCCTTGGCCTTCTGAACATCAGTTTCCTTAACATTTTCATTTTCTTCTTGTGGAAGGGTTGTTAGCCCTGCACACAACACAACCTTCTATCTACGAATTTTTATTTTCGTAGATTGAGGTAACTCAATCAATCAATTTCCTGTTAAGACTACAAGGCGCGACCCTGAGAGTCGGCCTTTAGTTTTCGCCAGGACTTGTTTATTCCTTAGGCCTCCTATTCATTGGCGGTGTATAGACCTAGCAACCCATCCACCGTCGTTCTATGTTAGAACGTTTTAAAAGGCAATCATAGTTTCGAATGGTGAAAGTCACCGTAGAATGCGTCCGCAGTATTTGTCTCTCAGTTAGATTGTAAGATCACGGGTGATAAGCCCATGATCCAGCGAATTTCCATTTGCTATTTTTAGGGCGAGTAGGACTGACTGTGGGTGTATTCTACTGCCCGCATCCCACAGAGAGAGGTAACTAAGGCATGCCCAACCAGGCAATGTGCTGGTATTATATGTACGTTGACCGCGATTTGATCTCACGACATGCGCATTGTAGACCAACACACTACCCACTATGCTACACCCTAGCTTATATGATAATATAATAGGTATGAATGTGAAAATTAATGTGAAAACAACCCTCTCCCGTTCTACCACCCCCCATACAAAATACACACTTTCACGAAAATACAATACTAACAATTTTATCAGTACCTATCAAATTTTCGAAGCTGAAATTTTGTGCTACGCACTTTTATAGCAAATGTGGTTTCTTATACCCTGAGCAGGTACCTTAATTTCTACGTCTATTTTCCCCTGAAAGGTCATAGGACATAAACAGCTTTCTCCCACAAGGCACAATCCTGAATATCGCCTTTTCTTCTTGCTTAGACTTACATCTTCCTCTGTTCTCCCCTACTGCTCACTTTCCGACATTTTCATTCAAGATTTTAAAGTGGAGCTTATTTGGAGATGTTTTACTCTGGCTTCCACAAAATATGACCGATACACTGTCACTTCCGCTTTGAATCTCAATTTCTTTCTTAGTATATCTATAATAGTTTTTAAATAAAATACTCTAAATAGTTAAAGAGCATCATATCAGAAAAATAGTTCAATGCCGCCACTCAGTCTACCATCTCGTATGCAAAACATAATAATTTCTTAAAGTCACAAAAATGTTTATTACGCCTATATTATCGTATGATTGGACTTTACGCACAATCATAATTCTATTATGTTTGTGTTTTTCATATAGAAACTTAACCAAATTGTCTGCATTTAATGTTATAAATTTTTAATGTGATCCGAATAGCCCCACTTGGATGTATTATATGTCTCTAAATACACACCTACTTTGTTCACGTGTCATAAATGCAAGGCAAAATAATCCCCAAGCATTTTGAGATCTGTCTTATTATGAACGTACAATGTCCTACACGGTATGTCTACTTTGTACGTGAGAGAATTCGATACTCATGTATCAACAAGTATCTTTGTTTGATATCCTTGAGCTTGCCTTTCATCTTATCAAAATCAACTATGTTTACATACATATCTATTGTCGCATATCTTTATAATTCATGCGCATTTTTTAGGCTTGATATATTATGTAACTTAATTTTACTAATTGGTTTTTTATTTTATGGTATACTACGAACGTATCTTGTCTTGAACGTGTTGTATCTTATAAAACTGCTTCAATTAAAATTGCTGCTAAATCACGAATCTTTATAACTATCCATAAAGAATCTTTATAACTATTCATAAAGATTTGAGCATTTACTTAAATTAATATTCTTTTTTTTTCGCCTAAAAATATCTTAAGACCAGCCAATACTACTACTACTACAATGGCACTACAGCCCAAATTGGGCCTTGGCCTCCTGAGTTTCAAGTTCCTTAAAATTTTATTTGTCATTGTGAAAGGGTTGTTAGCCCTTCGCACAACCATCTATCTACGAATTTTCATTTTCGTAGATTGAGGTAACTAAGATATACCCAAGCAGGAAATGTGCTGGAATTATGCGTCGAGCGGGATTTGAACTCACGACCTTCGCATTATAGGCCAACACGCTATCCACTAGGCTATACCCTAGTCAAGACCAGCCAATACACGTACGATTAAAGCCATCTAGCATCAAGTTGTGACGTTATATTTCAAAAATACTCGCAGGTATGGTGGAAATTAGGCTTGACCATCAGCTCTGAATTTTTGTAATTTTTTTTTTTCGAAACGACCTGATATTTTTCAAGTCTAGCCCACTACCCACGCAGGTGTACAAAGTACAATAAATTATTGAGTTTATTATTGTAAGTTGTTTTGAATCTTTGAAAAACAAAATTATGAAAATCGCTTCTTCAAAAGCTTAAGTAGCGACTTTCACAGAATTTTTGAATTGAATACAAATTGAGATAGAAAATGATAAAATATTTACAATCATTCACCTCGCAAATTCTTTAAAAAATAAAAATGGTGGGTCTTAGTGATTCAAACTTTACCGTCGAGCTCTGCAGTTATTTCAATAATTGGAATACGTACAGATACTTTTTCCTATTGCGTATTCCTTACCTGCCAGGTCGTATAGGCGTTTCTATTTGCAGTTTACTACTCGAATGAAATTCCAAGTATTCGAAATAAATTCAAAGTAGGTTCATGCTGCTTTAAAATTGGTTTGTGTTGTTCGTGCGAGTCTTATATATTGCAAGGATTCGAGCCATAAAGACAACGATCATGTAGAATTGTATTTGAAATTCTATTCTTCGCGTTCTTCGTTGGTAACACTTTAGATAGATTCTGATACTTTTACAAAAATCGTAAGAAATCTCTGAGCTATAACCTTTTTAAGATAAACCAAAGTGCTTCAATTTTATTAGTTTACCACCTGTGGTATCGATATATATTGGGAAAATTCAGTTAAATGCTTCTTTATTAGTTCGTGTACAAGATATTCCCTACTATTCCGACTTGTGCGGCTAAATAAAATGCATTCAAATTTTATTTTACAATATATTTGACATCACCTTATTCATCTCAAGAGATGGGAGCCACTTTGTGATCGCTGACGAATCATGCATTATGAAAATTGTATTATAATTTCGGTATATATTCATCTTGATCTTCTACAATTAGCCTTCGTCAGCTAGTTTATCTGCAGCTTTAAGTTCCTCCAGGATGATTCAACATTTAAGGGTTGGAGGTTTAGTAGCTGAGTTTACGTTGCTTATGAAGAATATCGCCGACAGGCTATCTGATGCTATAAGAGAGTTAACCTGAGAATACTTACTTACGATGGCGGTATAGCCCAAATCGGACCTTGGCCTCCTGAATACTTCGTTCAGTGACCGCGTCCTCGAGTTTAAAAATCTTAGCACTGATTTGCTGTCTGCTTCAATCGAATCCACCAAGCGCTTCCGTGGCTTTCCGACCGGTCTTTGTCCATTAATTTCCCCTTTTAGTGTGCATTTGAAAGTTCTTCTGTCATCCATTCGCTTCACATAACCAGCCCATTGTAGTTTCTTAATTTTTATGAGGGTTGACACTTCTGTATTGTCGAAGATAGCATACAATCCTATATTGTATCGTGTTCTCCAGGAGGACCTTTCTCTAAAAGGCGTTAATTAATTTTTCGGATGCCTAACTTAATGCCTACGTTTCGCTGCCATAGGATAGCACAGGTCTTATAATGGTTTCATATATTTATACTCTAGATGAAATCTGAGAGTATTATAAGTTTGCTCTAAAGTTTGGAACGCCAAGAAATAAGGCTCGGAGAAAAAAATGAATGATACAGAAGTTAATATTATCACTCAAAAATCTCAAAACCGGATGTCCCTCCGTTTGTTCGCTCTCTAGCTTGAGAACGCGTTGAGCTAGACAGATTAAATTTCGTACACGACGTTTTTGACAAAAAAGTAAGGTCAAGGTCGTGAACAGGCCAAATCGCTCCACCCCTTCTACCCCCTCCCATACAAAATGACACAATGCGCAATTTGACAATAAATGGATTTGCTCGAAAAGTATAAAAGCTATTGGCTTCAAATTTGAAATATATTACTTTTATGATAATATCAATCTACCGTATTAAAATTATGCGCGTCTTTCCCCTCCTTCTACCACCTCCAAACTGTATTTGTCATGAATTACTCTAAGCCAATTTACTCAGTGCGTATAAAATTTAGCAGGCTGAAATTGTGCACTAAATATTTATTTTAAATTTTTAGTAAAGCCAAAAAAATTAGACGATTAGCTTCACCCCTTCTACCTCCTCCCATACAAAATGACACAATTTCGCAATTCGACAATAAATGGATTTGCTCGAAAAGTATAAAAGCTATTAGTCTGAATTTCGGGATATATTACTTCCATAATGATTTCAATCTACAGTATAAAAATTATTTGCGTCCTCCCTCTCCTTTCACCCACTCTCATACAAACTACATTTTTTCATGAAATGCTCAAAGCCGATTTTCTCAGAACATATAACATTTATCGAGCTCACATTTTGTTATAAATAAAATAAGTTAGCATTATCACTAAGATCAGAAAAAAATATTTGATTAGCGTCACTGCTTCTACCCCCTCCCATACAATATAACACAGTTTCACAACTTCACAGAAAATATATTTTCTTGAAATGAATATGAATGTTACTAATCTCAAATTTAAGAGATCTCAATTTTATGATATTCTTAGTTATTTCTGAAAATATCACTAAAATCCCCCCACCCTTTCTATCACCTCCCATACAAACTGCATATTTTCAATAAATCTAACACACTAATTTTTTCAGCTCCTATTCAATTTTTGGAGTAAGCATTTTGTATAAAACATTTTTATAGCTACTTTAGCATGATGGGGAAAAAATTAGTTCAATGCTATCACCCCTTCTAACACTCCCCATACAAAATTTCTTAGATCATAAAAAATTCTATTTCATCTAGAGTATCTTAAGGTTGCGCTTTACGCGCAATCGTAGCCCTGTTATGTTTTTAGTTTAGTTTTCCTGTGTACGTTCTTGTTTTTGATTTTCGGAAGTACTGAATAATACGTCTTATTTGCCAACATTATCCTTTTATTAATTTCGATAGGTTCTCTTCAATCCTTCGATGGGTTTGCCCCTAGGTATACAAAGTTGTCTACGTTTTCTAGGTTATAGTCTCCTACTGTAATATTTTGTCTGATTGGCGTCTTTTCCCTAGTTTATTTCATAACTTTTGTTTTGTGTTCGTTAGTGTGTTGTCCAACTTCCCTTGCTACCGAGTCAATGTTTACAAATACCTCCTTGGCACTCTCCAGAAATCTTGCAAGGATATCTATATCGTCGGTATATGCTACGAGTTGTGTGGATTTGAAGCATAGTGTTCCTTTGGTGTCAACGGGAAGTTTTCGAACAACATATTCGAGTGTCAAATTAAACAGCATTGGTGCGAGGCCGTCACCTTGCTTAAGGCCGTTGTCTGTTTTAAAACTGGAAGTACAATCGTTTCCTACTCTGACTCGTGACAAAGACTCGGTCATTGTCATTCTTGTAAGCCGAACCAGTTTCGGTGGGACTCCAAACTCTAACATAATTTTATACAGTACGCGCCTGTCGATACAGTTGTTTATTTGAAATCAACTAATATCTGGTGCACATCAATTCACTTTTCCAGTGCCTCTTTAACTGAGAATATCTAGTTCGTGGTCGATCGTCCAGATCTAAATTCGCCTTGGTATTCACCAATTACTTTGTCAGCATAGAGCTTAATGCTCTTTTGCAAAAGATCTTATAAGACGTACACAACAGAAATATTCCTCATTAGTTTTCTCAGCAGAGTTTTTCACCTTTTTTATAAATTGAACATATAATGCTCTTGCCCCATTCTTCAAGAAGTGCTTCTTGTGTTCATATGTCCGTAATTAATCTGCGTAGGAGATTTCCTGTCGCAGGCTTTCAGAAGCTCAGCTGGGATTTGATCAGTGTCCGGCGCTTTGTTGTTTGGGTGATTCCTCAGGGCTGTTTTTACTTCTTCAAATGTGGGAGGACTCGAAGCGGATCCTTCATCAGCTTTTACATCGGTTATACCTGCTATTGTGTCTGCTGCTGCTGTTCGTGCGGGTGATGGGCTCGGACTAAGAAGGTGTTCAAAGTATTGCACCCACCTTAGTTTTATATCTGCCGCATTTCTTGTAATGTTCCCTTCTGCACCCTGCAAAGGGTCGTTTTCGATTGGTATCCTTCTTTCATGTTTTTAACAAGGGAATACGTGGTTCTTGTGTTGTGTGGTTTAAAATGTTCGTCCATGTTCTTAATTTCGTCATTATTGTACTTTCGTTTTTTCTTTCTGCTTATTTTATTTGCAAATCGTCTAAGATTATTATATTTGTCCTGTTTGCCTCGTGTCGGCCGTTCCATTAATATTTCCTAAGTTTGATTTTTTCGCTCTAGGGCATGTTGGCATTCGTTGTCGAACCAATCATTTGTTTTACGCCGGGGTTTCTGTCCTATCACCTCTGCGAAGGATGTAATGCCATCGTTTATGTTTTGCCACATTTCTTCTGTTGGCATGCTGGCGTTGTTGTTCAGCATTGTCGCGAAGTGCCTCCCCAAGGATGAAACATATTTCGCAATGACTTTCTCGTCCTTGAGTCTTCTCATGTCGAATTTAGGAACCGATTGTGTTTTTAAGTGTCCTGGGTTCGCGATTCGACACTGGAACTTGGTCTTTACTAAATATAGATCTCTATCGCAAATAGCTCCTCTACATGTACGAACGTCGAGAATGTAGGAGGCCGTCCTTTTCTCTATTAAAACGTGGTATATTTGGTTGAATTTTCGTCGGTCGCGTAATTCCCACGTTCTCTGATGAAAGTCACGATGAGGGAAGCATGTCAGTAACCTCGCTATCTAACAATCTAGTTTCTTAGAGTGCAATGATGTTCATATTATATTTGCTTCCTGTTCCAGAAGCGCTCTGACTGATCCTGCTCTGTACAGAGATCGCCCGTTCCAATATCCGAAGGAATAGTCCATTTTTCGGTTGCGTGGTCGTTGCCATTGACTCAGTCCAGTCCAGGGCGGTGCTTCAGGTTTCGAAACAAGTCTGGTTTTTCCAGTCATTTGCATGAATCTTCAATTCTGGTGTGAATATCTTGGAGGTCTTTATCGAAGAGGAAAAGGACACCGTCATCGGCATACTGCAGTAAATACATATTGTTACCTATCGCCAATTCTATGTTTCTGATATATAGGCAATAAAGTAAAGGTGAAAGAACCCACCGTTGTGCAAAACCTAGGAACTCAGTTCTTGTTTCTATGATATAATTTAACCATTAATTATAAAATGCGAATTCCTTTTATACATTAGAGCGTACAGAAATCGAGCTACAGAGATCGGGTCCTCAAGCTCGATCAAAATTTGGCAGAGCATATTAATAACAACCTTGTCATATGCTGATTTAATGTCTATGAAAACTGCCAAACAGCTGCTCTTTACTTTACGGAAGCCATATTAAGTTGGAGAATGCTTATGATAATATTCGCTACACCATTCTAGCCGAGTATGGAGCATTTTCTCTAAAGTTTTTCGAACATACGATTCGACATCTGGATTTCTTAGGCTTAGGGATTGGAATAACTCTGCAATTATACTCCTCTGGATATGTGCCTGAGCTGAAGAATTCATTAAGAAGGCTGAGCAGAAATTCCTTTGCCATAGACGGAAGTTTACGCCGAACTTCAAACCAGATATTGTCAGCACAAGCTGGTAAAGCTGGAGGAAGCATAGGAACAGATGGCGGAGCTAAATTATCGGCAAAAGAGGGAAACCATCTAGAGTAATTTGGAATAGGAGAGGTGAGGTTAATACCTCTGAATTTTCTACTCATTGTCCATAAAGCCGATAGAAAGATTCCCTCTTTTTACTCATGCTATTTTATAATCAATTTGAACCTTTTTCGATTGAAATTGGTAAAAAAAGGGGAAAAAAAAGTTTGATCTTTCGAACAAGGGAAAGAGATCAGATTTATCGTTTCTAAAATCCTTTCTTAGATTAAAGGAATGTTCTGTACCATGATGGGGACAAATTCATCACCCGAAAAAACTCATTTTTCGTTTTCACGAATGATTGCGAAAGGCTTTTTTTCTTCGTGAAAACAACCAAAAAATCGAAAAGGAACATGACGTATTTGTTGTAGAAAATCGCCTTCAATTGGTGATTGTCATTTTTTAAGAATTCTATTATTCTGAGGAGAAACATCCTACGCCGCAAATGTTATGTACAATTCAAATTAAGTGTTCTTAAATTAAGGCCAAAAAGTGCATAATCCTATCGAATAAATTCGTTCTCCAAATTTCATATGAGCTAATATTTGAATCCTAATCTACTTTAGCTATATAGATTCACTAAAATTAATGTATAATCAAAAGTCCTATAATCATGATAAATCACGCAATGCTGTCGTCCGAACAAATAAAGTATTCACTCAATCCGAGCAAGGACAATAATAACGAATGTCGTATAGTCTCAGAATCGAACAAATTAATCGATTTGTCGGAAAATTGTATCGAGGACTATAATAATTCAAATCGCGACCACTCTAATAACAAAATGAACTTCAGCTGCGATAACATCGAGCATTTTGACGATGATGCCCATAACAGCACCTACCATCGAATAACAAATTGCATATTTCGAATGCAACAAAACTCGTCATCCGTCTCGCAATCATCGACTTCCGAGAAAAATAGCTTCCTGTATCATGTTGGACAGGTGCCACAAGAGTAAGTCTTTTTTTTATGTTATTTTTTTTTTTTTTTTTTAATAACAAAAACCGATATGTATTGTCAACAGAATATGATGCTTGCAATAATTCCATATTTGTACAAAAAAGTTGTAGTAGTGATAAATTGGGTGGAAAATAGTCATCCAATTAGCTGGATGGCCAGGACCTGACTGAGAAAAAATTTATTTTGATATCTCGATGTACCTTTAAATAATCATAAAATCTTATTGATTGCGTAATGTGTATTATTCTCAATTTTTTTCGGCTCACAACAAATAAAAAACAAATAAAAAAACATAACAGAATTATGATTGGGCGTAAAGTCCAATCATATGATACTCTAGATGAAATAGGAAAGATTTTATTGTACCGGAAAATATGTCATCTCAAATTCTTTCGAACAGTGAACAGTGACTTTTTTATGGCAGGTGGTAAAAGCATAGGGGGGACGGTTTCTAATTTTTGTATGTAACACCAAACGTAGTATACAAAATGTTTCATGCTAAATTTAAAGTTTGTAGCTTTCATAATTTTCGAGGAGATTGAACAATTTTTGTTTGAATTTATGGCATTTGTATGGGAGGTGGCAGAGAAAGTGGGAGGTTATGGATACTTTTTAATCTGCTAATCAATATTCTAATCACATTGCTTTGTTACCATTTTAAAGTCGATAGCTATCATATGTTCCAAGGAGAAATACTTTTCTTGAATTTCCAATACAATAATTTGTAAAGGAGGTGGGGAAAGGAGTGAAGCGAAGATGACATTTTTTTTTGGCATTTATTGCAAATATTAAGGGATAAATTCTGACAAAAGTTTAAGTTTGTACTTTTTCTAGTTTCAATGAAAATGAATTTAATGCATTTACCAAAATTGTGCTTTTGTATGGGAGAGGATAAAAGGAGTATTTGAATCAAAACCAAATTTTTTGGCATCAATAATATTTGTGACAAAATACTTTTCTCAAAATTTGAAGTTGATACCTTTAAGAGTTTTTGAGAAAAATAATTTAATTAAAATTCTTCAATTTCGTGAAATTTGTATGGGAAGGGGTAAAAGGAGTGAGGTGAACTTAATAGTTTTTCCAAAATTGGCTGCAATTGTAAAAAAAATTAATTATCGCAAAAATTGGTTCTTTTAGCTTTGTTGCAATGCAAACCGAATAAATGCATTTTTGAAAATTGTGCATTTGTTTGGGAGGGGGTAAAAGAAGCACGGGGATTAGTTCAATATTTTTTGGCGTTAATGATATTCATATCATTATACTATGACCCAACTTTCAAGTCAATAGCCGAAATGGTTTCGGAGGAAACTCAATTTCTTTAAATTTCGAAATTTCATGAAATTTTTATGGGAGGGGGTTGAAGGAGTGGGGGGATATGACCCGTTCCCGAACTTAAAGTTACTTTTTTGCTAAAAATCACTTATGACAAATTTCGGGAGGTATGTTGTAGACAGACGAACAGACGGTCACTCGGAATCGCGGTTTTTGAGTGACAACAAATATTTCTGTACCCTTGGCGACTCTGTGCGATCATTATTTTTTAGCGTTACAAACGGTAAGGCAAACACAATATACTCTCAGATTTCATCTAGAGTATACAGGGCCGAAAGAAAATTATTTATTTGCAAAGAGTTTAAAATCAAAAAAATAGCTCAGAATGTAATATTATTAATAAAAACTTTGAAATTTGTAAAACTTTCTATCCAGTTCCCTTCATACTTGGGTGTAGCCTACTGGGTAGCGTGTTGGTCTATAATGCGAAGGTCATGAGTTCAAATCCCGGTCGCCGGATAATTTCAGGACTTTGCTTGCGTGGGTATATCTGGGCCGCCTCAACCTACAAAAATGAAAAATTCATGGATAGAGGATTGTGCGAAGGGCTAACAACGCTTCCAAAATAACAAATAAGGTTTGCTAACATTTATATGGAGGCTAAACCCCAATTTTTGGAGATGAAGAAGTTCCCTCTGGGGAAATGTTTATTTTTCGGTTATGGGAAAAAGAATTAACACTACCTCACAAAATATAAAAAAAATTTTGACTATAAAAATTGTATTCTTACATTTTAATAACTTCAAAACCAATTAACCAATTGTATTGCCATTACACCAGTTCCCTCAGCAATGTCTTGATTTAAAGATATTGGAAAAAAAAGTTTCTGACGACTTCGGCAAATTTTTTTGCTTGCAATTTTGTGTATTTCCGATTATCGAGCTGGGTAGCGTGTTGGTCTACAATGCGAAGGTCGTGAGTTCAAATCCCGGTCGACACATAAATCCAGTACATTGCCTGCTTGGCTATACCTTGGTCACCCCAATCTACAAAAATGTAAAATTCGTAGATAGAGGGTTGTGCGAAGGTCTAACAACCCACAATAAATAATGAAACATGTTAAGGAACCTGAAGGTCAGGAAGCCAAGGTCCAACTTTTCTCTTTTGTTCAATAAATCACTTGAGGAAGGCTCTTCTCCGGCTTGCTGGAAGTTAGCTAACGACGTTCCCATTTTAAAGAAAGGAGACACCGAAAATGTCTCCAACTGTCGCCCAATTTCTACCTTCAACTGCTTCGGTAAACTTTTTGAAAGATAAGTCCACAATGCGATCTCGGAAAAACTAAATCATTTAATATCACCCGTCCAGCATTGAAGATCAACTTCCACGAGTTTATGTGAGTTCACTGACATTGTAGCACAGTTCTTAGATCATCATAGCACTGTTCATGCCATATACACCGATTTTTCGAAAACCTTTGATACTGTTAATACTAAAATTCTTATTGCAAAATTTGAAAGGTACGATGTTACTGGCTCTCTCCTGAATTGATTTGATTCTTACCTCACGGATCGTCGTCTGCGAATTACGTTCAATGGACATACATCTGCTGAGTTTCTCTCTAACTCTAGTGTTCCACAGGGATCTATTCTTGGTCCGCTGCTATTTACGCTCTTCATTAATGACCTATCTGCCCCAATTCGTATCATCAAATTGTCTCTTATACGCGAACGACCTCAAAATGTTCCGTGGAATTTCTTCTTACTCTGACTGCTTGGACCTCCAGACTGACTTGTCTACTTTGTCCAGTTGATGTTCTAACAATTATATTTGTGTGAACATTGAGAAGTGTTTTCCTATGAAGTTTTTGTATAAGACTACCTCTCCTGTCTTCACGTACTCTATTAACAGATCCACCCTTGTAGCAGTATCTACAATAAAGGATCTAGGAGTGGCCTGCGATCGCAAGCTTAAATTCGTCAATCATTATTCTGAGATTACAAAGAAGGCATATAGACTTGCTGGGTTCGTCCTCCGTACAACAGTCGAGTTTAACCGCCTAAAAACAGCAGCCCTGCTATTTTCCACTCTCGTCCGTAGTATCTTAGAATACTGCTCCATCGTGTGCTTGCCATGTTGGGTCCGTCGAAGCCGTTCAGCGTGAATTTACTCGCACCCTTTTCTACAAGCTAAAAAGCATCATATCAGCTACAATGACAGACTTATAGCACTTAATATCCAGCCTTTGCATCTACGACGGACTTTTCTTGATGCTTGCTTCCTCTACAAACTTTACAACTACTTGCTTAATGCCTACCTCTGCAATAACCTGAATTTCCGGCAGAGAACAGTCTCAACCAGGAATTCAGATATCTTCTATATTCCTCGAGCTTCACTCGATATTTACTACCTCTCCCCGATGTTGAGAATGCAAAGGAACCACGATCAACTTCAACTTGGATCTTTACCTACTTCTTTTGTTTTATTTAAAAATAGAGTAAAAACTAATATCTTCAATTTTGAATTCTTATTGTCACTGTTCTAATATTTTTGCTTTTGTATAAATGAAAATGTTATCTTTTTTGTTCAAAAGCTTTTAAATAAATAAATTAATTAAATGAGTACTGTATGAATCAGTAATATCTCATTTTTATCCAAAACGTGACATCAACCCTTGAACTTTTTTAGCATCTCCCTTGGTGCCGGGAGATGCTAAAAAAGTTCGACACGTCGTATCATCTGCTCTTCAGTTAGTCTATGTGGCACTCAGAGACAACACAATTTCTTTATGTGCAAATGATCATGCTGAATCGAATGAATTGTAGGTGTATCTAAGCCTAAGATATCCTCTATCCGCTGGTAGGTCATTCGTCTATTTTCGTCAAACATTTTCCTCACAATAGTAGGGTTTTTCTCCGTAACTGACGTTCGGGGCCTTCCCGCCCTTTCAACGTCCCCTGGGAGAAATTTCCCCTTTGGAATTCTCTATACCATTAGAATATAGTCGTACAATGTGGACAATCATCACCAAATGCAACAATCAATTCTTCTAAACACTGGTCTACTTTTAAACCACGTGTGAAGTTGAACAAGATGCTATTGGAAGAACTTCAAACTATCACTGCTAATACTGAGCCTAACGACTTTTGATTACTTACAGCTGTCTCAACACGCAGTAACAATAAGCCTCCCGCAACTTTTTGTTTCGTCACATTGCAAAGCTTTCCTAGTACCCTTCGTATATTTAACTAAAACCGCGAGCTTGCGAACAAACGATTTCCCCAGCTTTAAAACTGTGACGACTTAAAAATTGCATCACCCTCGGAATTATCGATAGCTTAGCTCAAAACATTGCTGCCTTGGCTGATCTAATTTTTTCACATCATGCTAGAGTAGCTATAAAAATTTTATATACAAATTTTATGCTTAAAAAATTTAATAGGTAATAAGATTTAGTGAAATTGTGTAGTTTGTATGAGAGGTGGTTGGAAGGGATGGGGAGTTCTTAATGATTGTTTTTTTCAAGAATAACTACAAACATTATGCATTTGACATGTTTTAAATTGCAGATCAGCAGCATTCATACTTTTCAAAATTGTGTCATATTGTATGGGACGGGGTGCAAGGAGTGAAGCTAATCGTCTATTTTTATACTCTAGATGAATTCTGCGAGTATTATAAGTTTGCTCTAAAGTTTGTAACGCTAAGAAATAAGGCTCGGAGAAAAAAATTAATTATACAGAAGATAATATTATCACTCAAAAATCTTAAAACCGTTCGCTCTCTAGCTTGAAAACACATTGAGCTCAAATTTTGTACATGTTGTTTTTGACAAAAAAGCAAAGTCAAGTTCGTGAACGGGCTAAATCGCTCCACTCCTTCTACTCCCTCCAATACAAAATGACGCATTTTCGAGATTTGACAAAAAGTATAAGCGCTATTGATCTGAAATTTGGAATATATTATTTTTATATCAATTTCAATCTATGGTATAAAAATTATTTGAATCCCTCTACAACTTTTACCACCTCTCATACAAACTGCACTTTTTCAGGAAATACCATAAACCAATTTACTCAGTACATATAGAATTTATTGAGCTGAAATTTTGAACATAATATTTATTTAGAATTATTACTACGACCAAAAAAATTTGATGATTAGCTTCACTCCTTCAATCCCCTCCCATACAATATAACGCAATTTCACAACTTTTGAAAAAGTCGATTTTCCTGAAAAGTTTGAATGCTACTGATCTGCCATTGAAAACATGTCAAATGTAAATGTTTATAGTTATTTCTGAAAAACTCACTAAGAACTCCCCACTCCTTCTACCACCTCCCATACAAACTGCACAATTTCACTAAATCCAATACACCAATTTTCTCAGTACCTATTAAATTTTTGAAGCATAAATTTTCAATAACATATGCTGATAGCAACACTAGCATGATGTGAAAAAATTGGTTCAATGCCGTTACCCCTTTTATCACTCCCCATACAAAATTTCTTAAAATCAAAAAATGTCTCTTCATCTAGAGTATCGCATGATCTTAGTTCTGTTATGCTTTTTTTTTATTCATTTAAGTCGTTAAATTTTTTACCTTATCACGCCAATATCGACAAATTTGACTCCTCAAAGTTAGAGCACCCTATGCACTCGCCTGGTTATCCTGTGCGCTGGGCTACCTCAATCTGCAAAAATTAAAATTCCTGGATGGAGGACTGTGCAATCAAAAAGAACCTTTTAACAGCAACATATTGAGGAACCTGAAAATCAGAAGCCTAAAGCCCGATTAATGTGTTTGAAAATACCTGAATAAAGTTTACATTCTGTTTAAATCAGTGACAAAACTTTCCCAATTTCCGAAAATTTGTTTAAATTTTACAGCACAGAATTTTATTTGCACTCCTACGGAGAAGTATGTATTTGTATAAAACTGTGATACCAAATAAAACTGGAAACTGGAACTGGGTCAACATTTTGTCGCAAAATGAATCTGATATAAACTCGTATTCTTTGTTTCGTTTTTAAATACATAACTGGTAGGAAAAGAGAAAAATGTAACATTTCGGTATATGCACTATTATCAGATGATACTGAATACGTCCTTTATATATAGGAAAATCTTTTTCATCATTTTTATCTCGTATTTTTTGTAACCTGTTCTATAATATAAGCTAAAATCTCTTTCTGATTCCATGAAGAAAATTCATGTGTATCGTCGTATCACAATCTAACGTATTGTGAGGCCAAAGTTTATTTATTTATTTGTTTTTTCTTGCTATTTTTCTGCAACGATGATGGATTGCAATCCTATCCTTTGCTATTTTTAAAATCAGTCCGTCCATTTAGGCGATTTATTTCACTCTTTTACTGGGAGTAGGATGTGAGCTATGTGAGTTGGAAAAAAATTTGCGTTTCCGTTTTTGTAAATTTTCTTTTTCAGTATTTCAAGGCGAACCAAGAAGGTTGCAAAAAAAACGGGAAGCGAACATATTTTTTGGTAAATTAAATTCTCTCCTTGTTATCAATCAATCAATTTTCTGTTGAGACCCCCGTATGGCGGCATAGGACAGAAATAGTTCTCTTCCAAAAGGCGCGATCCTGCGCATCGGTCTTTAGTTATCGCCAGGACTTGATTATTCGTCTGGCCTCCTGCTTAACTGCTCGCTTCATGGTCGACCAACTCGACGGCTTTCTTGAGGATTATGATCCAGAGCTTGTTTGGCGATGTTTCCCTCTGGTTTCCGCCTTTGAATCTCAATGACCATTGCAGTCCAAAGTTCGTCTTTGGAGATCACATCAGGCCAAAATATTCCTTGAATGCGTCGGAGACATTGATTCACAAAAGTTTGCAGTTCTTAGTAAGCTTATCCACCTTTCATGCATCTAGTGCGATTCTATGTACAAATACTCTTACGAAACTTTTACGCATTGCTCTTACCTTCTCAATGTGCGACCAATTCACTGACCAGTTCTGAATCTCAATAGCTATCCTAATTCGTTTTTTGCGAAATTAATTGATCTTTAATTAATAAATATTCCAATAAATTTTTAATCCCTATTCCGGTATATTCTGCCTTGCTCCGATTGCGAACATACTTACTTTAAATCGATTCTATTTCTAAATCACTTCAACCGCACTACACTAGCGAGCGGATTAGTCATTCATTTCTGGGCAAATTTCCCATTATTGAAACGTGCCTCCCATTGCAATTACACTCATTCATTACACTTGTTTATTTTTAACCAAATTAAATAATAATCATGACAATCTCGCCTCATATTTTTCCCAATTGTCAACTGTATCAGCATAATTCATTCGAAAATCATCGCTCTGCCAAAATGTAAATTGTCCTGGGCCAAGTTCAATTATTAAACCTATGATCTTGAATTTGTTGCAACCGATCATTAATCGTATAGTGCATAATTCACGATATAGCAAATCGATCATGTTCAATTGAGACAAGTACAAATTGCTGCACATAGTTTTCAATTTTATCTCTTGTTTCATGTTTTGAGCTTTATCTTGCATACTTAACAATTTTGGCATTAATTTAAAGTTTAATTGCGAACGATTGATCTTGTACTACGCAAATGAATGATCTTCAGCTGCATGCGAGCTTAATAATATACCACACACGATCAGCTGTCTAAATTTATAGCTGTCGGGAAAGAAAAGATCTTCTATTTTTGAGATGTTAACAATTTTTAATAAAATTTGGCGCCATAAGATCTTTTTTTTCGCATTTTCTAAATGCATACAAGCATATTTAATGCATTAATTCGCGCTAAAAATAAACCAAATTTCGTGTCAATAACATTTTAATAAATTGTTGAATTATTTTTTTTTGCAAAACGTTGAAACATGACTGATAAGGTTATTCGGACAAAGGCGAAAAAGTTCATTCAAATTGTTGATAAGATTTCTGGTTTGAATGTAAAGAAAATTCTTATAGGCTAAAGAAAGAAGTCTTAGAAAGAAAGTAAAAAATTAAAGTCATAGTCCAAATGTTTTGTAAATGTGTTTTTTTTTTATATTAAACGATTCCTAGTTTTTAACCTGGATAAGAATTGTACTGTTTTACTTATCACGGGGACCTCCTCCCTATTTTAATTTGAAAACTTTTTTATTACTCATTGTGAAATGGTTGTACGCACTTGGCACAACCCTCTATCTACGAATTTTTCATTTTCGTAGATTGAGGTGACTAAGGTATATCCAAGCAGGCAATGCGCTAGAATTGTATATTACGTCGACCGGGATTTGAACTCACGACCTTCGCATTACAAGACCAACCTTTGTTACTCAAATTTGACGGATTTCAATGACAAAACGAGTTTCGGGACTCGCACCTCTTAGCAGATGAGATTTTCACCTACGAGTAAGACTATGAGAACTATTGTAGAAAGGACGGAACATTAAAAAAAAATTTAAGAAATGCGAACTTTGATTTCTATATCAATTTCATGGTAAATTTGCAGAATTTTAAGATTGAGAATTTCAGAAAATCCTGTGTTATGTGTAACAACATCGGTCAAAAAGTCCCGGGACTAACTACGAATACCAGATTTTTGGCAAAATTTGACTTTATTCATAACCATAGTCTACTTCTAGAGTGATACAATCATTCCTGTGCCGCTTTTGGTGCCTTTTTTATAGAACGATTTGACTTTACGCTAAATAATAAGCATTTTCTCATCTACGAATTCACCATTGGACGTAAATCTCTTTCTCTGGAGCATCCTTCTGAGGTCTACGAACAGGTAGTAGTCGCTGGGGACCTGATCTGGAGAATACGTTGTGTATAAAAGCAATACGAGCTTAAATTCGTGAAATTTGGCCATCGTTACCACGACTTATGACACGGTGCATTTCTTTTTAAAAGAGCTCATTTTTATACTCTAGATGCAATCGGAGAGTATATTGTGTTTTCCTCACCGTTTGTAACACTAAGAAACAATGATCGCACAGAGTTACCAAAGGTACATAAATATTCCGAGTGACCATCTGTCTGTCTCTACAACATAACTCTTGAACGCTTTGAATTATCGTACTGAAATTTGTTTTATGTAATTTTTAGCAAAAAAGAAACTTTAAGTTCGTGAATGGGAGGAGAGGAAGGATTGATCCTCTCCTTCTACCCCCCTCCCATACAAATTTCATGGAGAAGAAATTTATTTTTCTCCGAAACAATTTAAGCTAGCTTGAAAATTAGATCAAGGTATGTAATTGTCATTAACGTTAAAAAATTTGATGCAATCCCCTTACTCCTTCTAAACCCTCCCATACAAATGCACAATTTTCGAAAATGCATTTATTGCCACTAGCAAAGCTAAAAGAAAGAATTTTTATCAGAATAAATTATACAAATTTCACGAATTTTCGTAATTTAAATTAAATAATTTTCTGCAAAACTGTCAAAGCTATCGACTTGACATTTTTATTAAAGTATATATTAATCTAAATAGCTTAAATGTCAAAAAAAATTTGTTTTGATCCGTATACTGCTTCCACCCCTCCGATACAAATGCGAAATTTTGGTAAATGCATTATGTCGATTTCCATTAAACTACAAAAAGTAGATACTTAAAATTTTTTCAGAATTAATCACTTAATAATTGCTATAAATGCTGAAAAAAATTTCGACTTCACTTCACTCGTTCTAACCCCTCCCATACAAATTTCTATATTAGAAATTCAGAAAAAGCATTTCTCCCTCGAACATATGAGAGTTATTGACATTAAAATTGAAATAAAGCATGTTGATAAGGATGCCGATACTGACAAGTTGTTTAAAAATCATCCAAAATCTCCAACTTACCACCTCCCATACAAATCCAAAATTGCAGAAAATATATATCCAATTTCGTTGAAAATTATGAAAGCTACAAACTTTAAATTCAGAGTGACACAAATTTTGCGTTCAATATTCACAGTCATATTCCCCCCACCACCCTCTCCCCCCGAAATACTCCCCCAGCTGCACGATCACGTGGGCTCGTTTCCGACTCCAGTCAGCAGGAATGTCCCACTCCAGGCAGTAGGATTTTGTTTTCTGACCACATGCAACACGAAATATAGAGCATAATACCTATGACACACTGCTGGTATACAATACCTGATATTGCAAACGTGGTATAGCATTGAGGCTTCCGTGGCGTAGTGTGCAACGTGGTTGCTTTTCAGTCAATAGGTCGTGGGTTCGATTCCCATTCCAGACGGGATTTTTTTAAGCACGAATTTTTCAGTTGCTGCTGGTGATTTAAAAGTGAAACAGATCCACTTCAAGAAGGCCTAGATACTCAGTAGATGGATTCTGTTCGCTTTCTATCATTCAATCCTCCATAACATCTGCAAATATTTGTCAGTAGCAGCCAGTACAACTGAAAAATATATATCAGCTTCTCCACTCGTTACGGTCGTTCTCACTCCTCCTCCCCTACCTTCATAACTGCATTTCTTCCCTCCATGACTGTGTTTGTGCATTGCACATAAAGGCCGAAATTGCCTATAACACAGGTCATTCTGTAAAAAAAAACGAAAGCCACGTATGGGCAGTGTATACGTGGTATGGTTTAACATCAGCTGTTCATGAAACTTACTTAGTCGATTCTCTAGTAATGCAGAAAGTAAGTGTTAACAAATGCGGACATCAGCATGAAAAAGTAATCGGTTCTGTAATCCTAAAAGTAAAGAGTAGGCCTTACCTTTGGCCATTACAGAATCGATGCAGTAGTCAGTTCCGTTCCGTGTGGGTACAAATTAACAATACAAACCATACAAACCGAGAACGAACAGGCACTATCACAAAATAGTGATGATATGCAGTGAGATGCACACCGTGCGACGCAATAGTCTCTTCAGAATGCAGTCGGCCTTATCGCGCCCGACGTACAGCGCTGCCGTGGAACGTATTGTGCTCTGTAGGAAAAATCTAGCACTATATTCCTACTGAGGAGTGCCGAAAAAACATTACCGGCAGGCATTTGCTAGGGTGTAGTCTAGTGGGTAGGGTGTTTGGTTTACAATGCGAAGGTCGTGAGTTCAAATCCCAGTCGACGCATAATTCCAGCACACTACCTTCTTGAATATACCTTGGTTACCGCAATCTACGAAAATGAAAAATTTGTAGATAGAGGGTTGTGCGAAGAGCTGACAACTCTTCCGCAATAAATAATGAAAATGTTAAGGAACCTGAAGTTCAGGAGGCCAATGCCCGATTTGGGCTGCAGCGCCATTGAAGAAGAAGATTTGCATTTTTGGTTGCTTCGGACGATTTTCAACTCAGTTGACTGCCGATGTGATTCCGAAGAGTAGTGATGGATCCGTTTCATCCATTGCCACATATAGACCCAAAAAATCATGTTTATTCCGCTTAAACAGCTGCAACAGCCATCCTAATCATCGATGCGTTGCTAATTTTGGTCCACTGTGAACAATTGCGGCACCCACTTTGCCTTTTCATATAAGATGGTGAACACCCTGCCTTTTCATATCTTTAGGATGTCAGTTATCTCATGTACGGTCTTTCAAAACGATTTTGTGCACTTTTTTATGTTTTCTGGAACAGCCTCATTTAGACGTCCGGAGCGTTCAGCATCATCAGTGACCGCGTTTAAATACCAAACCAACGTGTGACTGTTGCTTTCAATGAAGCACAGTCCCAAGCCAAACAAAGCAATGTTTAATTAACGTACGACGTATTGTTTTTTTACCATTGTTGTGGGAATATCAAAAGTAACGCCACTAAAACCAGTGTAACTTGTAAAGTAATGGTCAAAATGTCATAAAATTTTCACATGTATCATGTGAAGGTTGGTTCTCCTTGAAAATCTTAAGAATTTGTCAAAAAATCTGTTTTTCTTAGTTAGCCTCGGGACTTTTTGACCGATGTGTTATGTTTCGAAAAAAAAACATTAAGAAAGTCCTCAAATCTCTAGACTACTACTGTTACTCTCATATCCTCAATTGTTACTGAGCGTAAAGCCCAATCATATGATACTTCAGATGAAATAGGAAAGAGTTTAATGAACCGGAAAATATTTCATCTCAAATTCTTTCGAATAATGTATTGTGACTTCTGTATGGGAGGTGGTAGAAGTATAGGGGGGAGGTTTCTAATTTTGTATATGACACCGAACGTGGCATGCAACATGTTTCGTGCTGAATTTAAAATTTTTAGTTTATATTATTTTCAAAGAAATTTAATTGGATTCTGAATTTGGGGCATTTGTATAGGAGGTGGCAAAGAATGTGGATGATTTTATATGAATTTGTATCTGGTTACCAACATCCTTATCGCATGGTTTATTTCAATTTTAAAGTCGATAGCATATGTTCGAAAGGGAAATGCTTTTCTTGAATTTATAATACTGAGATTTGTATGGGAGGGGGTAGAAGGGGTGCAGTGAAGTTGTTTTTTAAGTATTTATTGCAATTATTAAGGGACAAATTCTGGCAATATTTTAAGTTTGTATAGGGTTATTCTATAAGATGTGTTATTTTGATATTCAAAGAAAAATGGCATTTTTTGAGATAAATGATCGGATGTTTATTTCATTGTAAATTATTAACGGCATACCTTCCTCTTTACAATGAAATAAACATCCGATCATTTATCTCAAAAAATGCCATTTTTCTTTGAATATCAAAATAACACCTCTTATTGGATAACCCTACGAACCGTCTCTGCCAAATTTTCGCCATTTTGAATTTTAATAATTTCAATGCGCTGTTGAAGCGTGTATCGTTCCACTTTTATTAATGGCGTAGTTTCTACATGGCAAATGTCAAAAAATGACAGCTTCAAAAGTGACATCTACCGAAATAGCGGGCTATTCAAAATAACACCTCTTATAGAATAACCCTATACTTTTCTAGTTTTAAGGGAAATCGATATAATGATTTTACCAAAATTATGCATTTGTATGGGAGGTGGTAGAAGGAGTATAAGGATGAAAACTAAATTCTTAGTCCTCAATGATATTTCTGTTATTAAACTTTTAACAAATCTTCAAGTTGATAGCTTTGACAGTTTCGAAGAAAAATAATTTAATTTAAATTACAAAATTTCGTAAAATTTGTATGAAACCTCCTTTCAGAAGGAGTGAAGTGAAGTTGATGATTTTTTTAAAACTGATTGCAATTATAATGAATTTAACACTGGCGAAAATTTGTTCATTTAGCTTCAATAAAAATATATACATTTTTCAAAGTTGTGCATTTGTGTGGGATGGGGTACAAGGAGTGAGGGTATCGGATCAATATTTAAATTATGTTGTAGACAGACGGACAGACAGGTTTTTGAGCGACAACAAATATTTCTGTAACCCTTAGCGGCTCTGTGTGAGCATTATTTTTTAGCGCTGTAAACGGTAAAGCAAACACAATATACTCTCAGATTTCATCTAGAGTATAAAAAAAAACAACGAAAAGGACATTTTTGTTTCTAAAGAAACCATTTGGAGACTATGTAAATGATCCCAAAATTTTTTCTTTAGATACAAAAATTTCCTTTTCTTTGTTGTTGTTTTTTTTAATTTTTAATGCAGTACTTTCATTGATAATAATTGAAGCTAAGAGATTAACAGTGGTCTACCCCCAATAGGTATACTGGTTGGTTACGCCACTTACTCTCATAGCTTCATTTATGGATATCAAATTCTATCTTAGTTTCTAACAAGTTCCCTAACAATGGACAAAATCAATCAGTTGATTGTTTACATAATTTTATTAGAAAATAAAAAGTTCAACCTGAACCTTCAAACCAACAAACAAACCAAAAAAAAAAAAACTCTTGTAATAAATTTGTCTCATTAAAATTTTAAAATCCTAGAAAAAAAATAAGTCAAACGATTTTCCCATGGCCTTCTCTTCCCAAAAATGTGCAAAGTCAGCATTAAAAATACGATTCGAAATTTATCGCATTTCTTCACAAACATTTAACGATAATTTTGCAACTTGTTTACGAGTCCTTTTCATAAAGTCGTCATTTAGATTAACACTCTATGTACCACAAAATTGAACGTAAAGATGAATAAATTTCGAAAATTTTTCAATTAAATTCCAACATCAACCAAAGAAACGGTCGAAATTATACTTGGCGAATCTTGCAAATGAAATATTCATCTTCAAATACAGATAGATTTTAAAGTTTTGTTCTTTCCTTCAATTTTCAATCATGTTTAGCATCCTGAACATGATTGAAGATTAAAACGCATATAATGTTATTACTTTTAAATACTGAATAGAATTAATGGCTGTGATAAAACGGATATACCCGCAGGTCTCGTAAAAGTTATGATGAGAGTCTTTTGGCTGAAAAGTGGTTTTAATTTTGAAAGATTAATAGCTTATTTATTATTTACTTCACGAACGTGTGATGGTGTTTGTCTCGATGCCAGACTTGATAAAAAGCGATTATTTATAACCGCGTTTTCAATAAAACTGAAATTGGATGGTAATATAAATGAATAGGGCGACCTCGCTTGGGGTTTCTGGTTTGGTTTATGTGTCACAGCTCATTTAACTATATGTGTTGAGAAATATTTTCTACAGTGTGATTAAATGGGCAGTAGCCATTTTGGACAACATGGGAATTAAGGGAAGCATTGACAAAGTCGTATCGCACTTACAGCACACATTTCATTTATTTTTATTGCTACGTAAAATGCGATTCGGACGACACGAAGAAATGAAAGCTACTAAGGACATTTTTTGCGAAATTGGCGTTATACAGATTCCACATTTTTCAAATTTTAAACTTTTATCTAATAGGACAGAAAACAAGGAACAAAATTTTATTCGAACGTGGCAGAAAGGTAGCCTCGTGGCCTACTACACGGATCCTTTTATTATTAATGAAAATATCTGCTACTTTATTATTCTTGGAATAAGTTGAGCATGCATGGCAAGCCAATATGCAGGTTAGGGGATGAGAGTTCTACGGGTAGGACTAGTGCTAACGATTTAACAATTAATTACGATTATTCTCATCATCTCCAGTACATAAATTCAATATTTTATCAATTAATTTTTGTAGTATTGGAGTTGTATGGGATAGTAGAAATAGTGAGTGAATCATGTTCGAAATTGTCTGTACTGAATACTTGTTTCATTTCAAAGATGAAGTAGATTCCAAGAAATATCGCATAATTAATTTCCATGAATAGAAGAGCTGGCAAATGTTAGAAATAGTTTAATTAATTGCTTGTTCAAAATTCTCTGTACAGAATATTAGTTTCGTAGATGAAGTAAATTCTAATAATTTCGGTGTAGTTTATATTCATGAAACCATACGTTTATATTGGATGAAGTAGAAGGTTTGTTAGTAAAAAATTTCATGTTCGTAGTTTTTAGTCTGTTGGTTATTAGTTGATTTATAAAAAATCGGTCAAACAATAATTTTGTATGGTAAAGAGTAGAAGTGGTTAAGGCATTAGACCATTTCATATTATGTGAAGTATTTTTCGAGTAAATTCAACTGTATTTTTCCTTGCTTGTAATAAATGTAATTAATCCAAATATTGTTCATTTTTATCGATGAACATTCGCCATCTTTCTGGTAGACCCATGATTCCATCCTCATAGAACTTCTGTGGTTCCTGGGCAAAAAACGTCGACAAGTGACTAGAATAAATGGTAGTCTTAAGGTGCACGGTCAGGGCTATAAGGTGGATGAATTAAAACTATCCAACCTCTCGCCTGTTTTCCCCGGGTCACTAATTTCATGCGCGAATTCGTTAGTTCAAATTTTTCGCACTCAATCCATGTGGCACCCACTTATCGAGCTTCTTGACAAATCCAGCCGCACGCAAATGATTCAAAACAGATTTCTGAGCAATGTTTAGCTCCGCACCGATCTCATAAAAGATCGCATAGAAATTTTCATAGACTTTTTGGAGAATTTCGTCGAATTTTTCCGTGTTTGGATGGCCAAAGCGAGGTGCAAATTTGACATCAAAATTTCCAGAACAAAACCTCTTGAATCATTTTTATGCCACACTTATCGATAGAGCATCGTCTCCATGAACTCCATAAATTTTTTCATGAGCCTGCAACGCATTCTTGCCTTTGTGGAAATAAAATTTCAAAATGGAATTTTTTTTAAACAAATTTCAGGAATTTTTAAATATTTAGCTAAATATGTCCAGTATTTTTTACAACACTCGAAACACCTTGCGCAGGTTGAACTTCAATGCATAACAGTTTTGGTTTAAATTGATATTATTTTTTTATGTATAGGGGAACCCGGGGCGCAACCGGGTACCGGGCGGAATGAAGTTTGACGTTTTTCGGCATGAAGGTGATGCTGCCAGCGAACGGCAATAAGTAGAATTAGACTAACCTACAACTACAATGGCGCAACAACCCAATTCGGGCCTTGGCCTCCTGACCTTCAGGTTCCTTAACTTTTTTTCTTCATTATTAATTGTGGAAGGGTTGTTAGACCTTCGCACAACCCTCTATCTACGAATTTTTCATTTTCGTAGATTGAGGTGGCCAAGGTATACCCAAGCAGGCAGTGTGCTGGAATTATTCGTCGACCGGGATATGAACTCACGATCTTCGCACTGCAGACCAACACGCTACCCGCTAGGGTGCACCCTAGCACCCTAGTTTTCTTCAGCGTTGTTACGTCAAGTTTCGCTGTGTTTTTTTTTCTTTGCTCCTGTATAAAAACTTCTGATATTGTAACCACGCAAAAAAATACAAGCTTGTTCACATTACAATTACATGCTTGAAGGATGTTTAATTCTCTTAAGTTTCGTGTAGTTAATCGTTAGTTTACGTATCTTCCTCGAGTGGCCTTACCTCCCTACCGTGTGTCGTGTCCCTGTGACGGAACGGGTTGAGTAGATTGGAGAAGTACACCATTCTGGCTGTGAATGTTTATATTGCGGTAAGTTTTACTCAAAATCAGTTGAAGGTTGGGTCGCTTGTTCCATGTATAAAAAATGAACATAAAATTCCTGTACGAGAACAGCTAGTCAAAATTATGAGGCTGTCCTAACGTGTGAATTTTGTAAATAGGTTTAAGAAAAGGACACAATCAATGAAAAGTGTAGTTAAACCGTAATAAATGTACAACATAGTTTTTTCTGCATTTGTACTAGCATCAGAAGTTTATATAATTACTTGTCCTTACCAACCCGTTCTGTCCCGAGGCTGGGGCAGAACGGGTCAAATGAGATTATTTTCTGTTTTTGGAAACAAAAATACTGTTCTTTTGTTGTCTTACAATATTATTATATTTTTGTGGTTACTACATTACAATGTGTTTATAAAAAAATTTACAGCTTCCTTAATTTACCCTTTTGTATTTTTAACGCATATTTTCAACTTAGCTCCCAGTTCTGCCCCGAGTTCCCCTACCGAATAGATGTATGCATCAGTAACTTTATATTTTTTACCAGAGCGTAAAAAAAGTACGCATTTGGCTCATCACCCCAAAACACAAATTTGATTTACGTTTAACGCAGAAAAAAACAATTTAAAAAAAAAACTTCTGGGATATATTTTTTTTTTTCTTACTCAAAAATGGTCGAAAATATGGCCCGTTGAATTGACAAAGAATCCACCTTTAGTTGTTTTTTCTCAGTGAGATAAGATTTAGTACATGAAAACCAGCAACTTTCGATTTCCCGATTAGAAGTTTAGATTAAGTGATGAATTATATCGAACATAACATCAGTTTAACATCCACGTTCAATGAATCTAATGTAGTAGTTCCTAAATAATGTAAGATTCGTAACAACAGCTCGACATTAAATGCTTATTTGCTGACAAATTTAGGTACTGGACTGAACGTTTCTATCGGTTGGCAGCATTTCCCATATTGTTGTTCCTTTAAATACTGTCTTGTAAAATATGCGAAGCCTGAATATAGCCTAGTGAGTGCGTTTTGGTCTACAATACGAACGTCGGGAGTTCAATTCCCATTCGACAAATAATTTCCGCACACGGCTTTCGTGGGTATATCGGGGTCACATCAATCTGCGAGAATAAAAATTCGTAGATAGAGGGCTGTGTAATAACTCTTCCACAAAAAAAGAAATACATAATAAGGAACCTGATGGTCAGGAGTCCAACGCCCGATTTGAGCTGTAGTGCAATAGAAGAACAAGTAGAAAATATTCATGTATTTATGTGTATGTATATTTTTCTTTTTATTTTTACTATTTCCCATATTTTTGTTGCTTTTACTTGTTTTTTCTCCCTTTTTTCTTAAGTTTTCGCTTTCATTTAAATTTAAGCCTGCTCTTAGCTCATACTGGAAGCCGTTTTTTTTTTAATTCGAGCCTTTATTGTGCAAAAAAAACAAAAATTCGTCAAAAAATTGTCCATCGCTAGCCAACTTTTTTCCCATTTCTCTGGCCGCTTACGGATTCCGCGTCGAAAAAACTGGTCTTCTTTTGAGCCGCTCAACGAATCCCAATTTTTGGCTTTTTCGTAAGAATCGAAGAGCTGCTCAGCCAGACCATGCGTCATCGATCGGAATAGGTGGTAGCCAGAAGGGGCGATATCTAGAGAATACAGCGGAAAGGGTAGGATGTCTCATTTCAGTGTTACAACTCTTTCACAAAAAAAAATACCTAATAAGGAACCTGATGGTCAGGAGTCTAACTCCCGATTTGGGCTGTAGTGCAATTGAAGAAGAAGAAAATATTCATGTATTCATGTGTTTGCATATTTATTTTTTTATTTTTACTATTTCCCATATCGTTTTTGTTGCTTTTACTTGTTGTTTCTTCCTTTCTTTTTTTTACTTTTCGTTTTCATTCAAATTTCAAATTCAAATCTGCTCTTATTTCATATATCTCCTAGTCAATGTCAGCAATTGAACAATTCAATATTCGAGGATTAGCTTCTGCCTATCCTTCCCTATTTTAGTTTGGGTATGAACGTAGACACCCAAATTAAAATACCGAATGTATTAGCACTTGGCGAAACTAAAGTGCATCCAGGAGATGAGCAGGTTTATTCTGTTCCTGGATATCACTTAATTCTAACCTTTTTTCTGCAAATGGATGTTGAATTATATATCCGCAATGATGTTATTATACTTACGATGTGGTTCCTTTCCTGGGATTGCTACAATCTAGCGTTCAACTTTTGTTAGCTACAATTGACACTTAGTAAGCACATCGTATTTTTCTTCTGTGTGCCCAGGGCTTTCGTCAGACACCAACCACGAATTGGATAAATATCTGACTCAATCCAACATATACATATATGCTGTTAAGCCTGACGCTGAAATCGTTATCGCGGGCGATTTCAACGACCATTACACTGCTTGACTTCATGACTCCAACTGCACGGACCAACAAGGACGTAATACTGAGATTTTTGCTTCCATCAACGGAGTTGAACAGCTGGTGAGTGAGCCTTCTCGGCTACTTGATGATGCAAACCATTACGCAAATGTTATTGCATCATCGCAAATTGGTGATACGGATCACTTTCTGATTCATGCACAATTCCCAATGTCGACTATAAAAGTTCCAAAGAGGATCGTGTGACACTTCAAGAGAGTCAACCGGAGCTGAAGAAATACATTTTTTGAAGCTTTTGATTGGAAATCTCCTTTTATATCCAATGACTGCGATCTAGCCTGCAATATCAGACAATCGTAAAAGGAATGCGGCTCTTTATTCCCTTCAACCTCAAAACAGTTAGACCATTGAAGTACTCGTGGTAAACTAAGGTCAAGTTCGTGAACGGGCCAGATTGCTCCACCCGTTCTACCCCCTGTGATACAAAATGACTCAATTGCGCAATTTGACAATAAACGGATTTGCTCGAAAAGTATAGAAGCTATTGGTTCTTAAATTCGGAACATATTACTTTTAAGATGATTTCAATCTACCGTATAAAAATTATTGGCGTTCTCCCTCTCCTTCCACCCCCTCCCATACAAACTGCACTTTTTCATGAGATGCTCTAAAACAATTTACTCAATACGTATAAAATTTATCGAGCTGAAATTTTGCACTTAATATTTATTTCGAATAATTAATTAGTAAGGTCAAAAAAGTAGACTATTATCTTTACTCCTTCTACCCCCTCCCATACAATCCGACACAATTTCATAACTTTACAAAAAGTGGATTTTCCTAAAAAGTATGAATGCTACTGATCTACAATTTAAAACATATCAAAAGCATGATGTTTATAGTTATTTCTGAAAAAGTCCTTAAGAACTCGCCCCTCCTTCTACCACCTCCCATGCAAACTATACAATTTCACTAAATGTAATACACTAATTTTCTCAATACCTATTAAATATGAATCCTAAATTTTATATAAAACATTTTGATAGCAACTTTAGCGTGATAAGAAAAAAGTAGTTCAATGTCGTCAACTCCTGTACCTGTAAAGATGGGAGAAAATTTCCACTCGTCAGAAAATTCATTCAATTCATACAAAAAAGATCTATTGAATAAAGGGTGGCGCAGAGATTGAGTGCAATTTGCCAATAAATTAGATAAAATAAAGTCGTACCTAGGATTTTTTTCAAATAAGATCGCATAATTATTTATTATATCACTGATTTTGACTTGTATATTCATTTCCGACAGATATAATTAATTTATATTTAGATTTGAAAAAACGTACATGAATCTTCGGTATGATATTCCACAAATGTTAGAAAAGAAGAATTTTTTCCGGTTCGAATTGATGTAGACCGGAAAGGCTTTATTATTCGATTTATCATTGGTTTTACCATTTAATAACGAAATGACATATAGTCTAGCTAGGATGTAGTCTAGTGGGTAGCGTATTAGTTTACAATGCGAAAGTCGTGAGTTCAAATCTCGATCAACATGAATGTAATTCCAGCATGCTTCCTGCTTGGATATACCTTAGGCATTTCACGAAAATGAAAAATTCGAAGATAGAGGGTTGTGGGAAGGGCTAGGAACCCTTGCACAATAAAGAAGGAACCTGAAGGCTATGGCCCACTTTGGGCTGTAGTGCCATTTCTAAAATATAGACTAGTTTAAGCACAGACTAATAAGCTATATGATATTGAAAACAGCTTCAGTTAAAAATTTAAAATTTTAACTAAGTAGCTAAATAGTCGTTGACAATAATTTTCTAAAAATATCTTTTATGTATAGATATATTGCACTAAATGATATTTTTAGATATTAAAACCTATTCAATTATAAATATCCGTGCATTTATCTTAACAACTTCGTACAGAACTATCAATTCCAAGCATTTCAATAAAATCGTATCTATAGATGCCGGAAAATATACAGTAGAATAGAATAATATTTTGTTCCGCATCAAATACACATCCACGACATTAAAGAAATTAAAAACTCTTTTCTATTCCTAGCCCATTTACAGTGCTTTTATTTAATTTCCGTTCTTCTAAAAGCCACTTACAATGAAGTTATGGTTCAATTTGCTTACACAAAGTGCGAATACTTAGAAGAGATGGGTCAATTTTTCGGTGAATTTCTCGATCCATTTACTCTAATTAATTGAAAGTTAAAAGGTTTCAACCGTCCGACACACACATTCACGTACAAAAAACGGCAAAGAAAAGGAATTATGTAGTCATAAAACTTTTCTAAAGTTGAATTAAAACCAATCAAATTACTAATGCTATGAAAAAATGATGTGGAAGAAGATTATAAAATGGTTTATAATTTGATTTGACGCTTTCATCGGAATTTATATACGCGTATAGTGTGAAGAGGTGGTTTACAATGGATGAAGCAGCTTCGTCTTCAATTTCGCGGAAATTATTGTCCACACCATTGAACAAAGTTGACTTTAAATTCAGAAAATTTCCATTCAAATTCAAACTTAACTGAAAGTTGACTTTGTTCAGTTGCATGTAAACGAATTTGCGCAAAGTCGTGATTAAAGTCTAGTGGTTACCGTGATGCTATTCGATGCGAAGCTCCTGAATTCAGATTCTGATCGACGCACAATTCTAGTAGGTTTCTATCCTATAGTTACTCCATGGGACGCGAGAGGCGCTTTATCATAGCTTGGCAAAGATGAAGTCCTAAAGAGTGTTTTTTTAGAGGCGGAGAACTTTAAATTGGCCACACTATTATCTGTGATAGCCGATTTGACATTTTCCGGTTGTTTTGTGGTTAGTTTGGTTTGGCAATTCATCATGCATAGACTCAAGCCGAAGCAACGTTAAATTGTTCAAATTTGAAATTTTTGATAATTTGTTCAGTGATAAAGCACACTTTTGGCTAAACTATGTCAATTAGCAGAATTGCCGCATTTGATGCGATGATAATTCAAATTGTCGAAACACCATTACATCCAGAAAAAGACACCGTTTGGTGCGCTTTATGGGCCCGTGGAATCATTGGTCCTTATGTCTTCAAAAATAATGATGGTCAGAACGTTACAGTCAACGGTGAGCGGTACAGAGACATGACTACTTATCAAAAATTTTGAATTAATAATTTATCTTAAGGTGGATGAATTTTTCAAATGGAAACCACTAAACTTACCACTCCACGAATATTGATTTGCGGAAGGTGAATTCGCAGGTGTCAATTGTGACATCTCTGCCAGACTCTACTCCACAGTGTCTTCTTCTTTTTGTATAAAGTGACTCGAGCTATGTCTCCTGACTGAAGAAAAGACAAACAACCCGTTGGACAAAAACAAAAATGGTAACGAACCCGACCCGATATATAATTGTAAGTTGTTATTTATTTTATTTTATTCATCGAAGAATGTACTGGTATGGATTGTGAATATCGTTCTCAAATTTCTCCCCTGTTATTTCTATCGAAATAGTAACAATAAGTTCATTAACTCTCAAATCCCTTCACTTCTTTTCCTAGCCACCATACAAATTACAAGACACTCAAAGCAGGCGGTTTTCTTTCAAATCTTGTAACGACCTTGAAATTTCTTGAAAACGTACTGATATTATCCATATCATATCATAAAAAAAATGTACGAATGGCGTACTCATTCTACCACCTCCCATACGAATGCAGGAGAAAAAACTTGGCAAGTTAGAAGCATGAAATTTTGCACAAAAATAGATATGCATACATACCATAAAAACGATTGAAAAGTAATCGTCCTTACCTAACTATACCTACTCCCATATATTTCTTAAAATTAGAAAATTTAAATAAACAGCATTTAATTTTGAACTAATAAGAGATACCAATTTGAAAGTTACCTAGAAATATGCGGATAAGAATGCTTATTAATTTTAAAATTGGTAAAATTTTCTCTCGCCTTATACCACCCCCCAGAAAATACAGATTACTCAATATATAATTATCAATTTCCTTAAAAATCAGAAAAACTAAATACAATCATAAAATTTAACACCAAACACTCTCGTATCAATTGCAATTACATATTAAAGTGCGCAAAGGGTCGCTGGATTTCAAGTAAAAATGAAACAAGTCCGCTTTTTAATTGAAAAATAAACATAAATTTAATCTTTCGCTTTTAAAGATTTACTTACTGATCGATCTCGACTGTCACTTTCGCGTTCTAATATGCAACTGACTCTGTCGAATGCTCAATCTCGACTATCACTTTCGCCTGCTAATCCGCAACCCACTCTATCGACTGCTCGAACTCGACTGTAACTTTTGAGTGGTAATTTGCAACTCAGTCTATCGACTGCTCGAACTCGACTGTCACTTTCGCGTTCTAATCTGCAATTCCGTCGGCTGCTCGATCTCGCCTATCACTTTCGTGTTCTACTCTGCAACTGCCCATCTCTATCGCCAATCACACGACGTACTCGCTTACTGAATTCTTCCTCGATCACAGGGCTTTCTTCCGCCTGTCGATCTCAGGACCTACCCGTTTACTGAATTCAGCCTCGATCACAGGACTTTCTCCCGCTTGTCGAAAACAAAACATACATTCGCGGCGTCACATGAGATTGTGCGAAATCCACTACAAACCCTTTACGCACTTACTCTATAAAGTTTTTTTAACACATTTGCGTAAGTTTTGTATCGTAGTACTTCACTCCATATCGATGCAGCATACATTATGATACTTCGCGTCACTCTTGAAAGAAGTATCCTTCTGTTTTTGCTGGGTTCTCCAATGATCGCCATTGTTCTGCATAGGCCGGAGATCACTCATCCTGCTTTTGCGCAGACAGTTTCGATGTTCGTCTTAAAGGATAATCTTGTGTCAATCACAAAACCCAAGTATTTAATGCAGGGTTGGGATACGATTTCTAGTCCACCTATATTTAACGTTATATGCTCTCTTTGTTTTCTACTTGTAATAAGAACTACTTCTGTTTTTTGTGCAGCTAGCTCTAGATTAGATACTCTAAGCCGGTTCTTAATATCAGAAATCACGTTGGTGATTAAGTTGTTGATGCTCTGTAAGTCTTTCGCTACCACAGTAATTGCTATATCATCCGCGTAGCCAATTATTTGTACGCCTCTCGCTACTGGAAGTCGTAAGATGTCATCATATTGTATATTCCATAACACGGGTCCTAGTACTGAGCCCTGTGGGACTCCGCATGTTATGCTATACTTCTTCACTCCTTCTTCGGTATCATATAGTAATACTCTATCTCCGAGATAGCTCCTGACCATTCGTAGGAGATATGGTGGAGTTTCCAATTTTAGTAGAGCATTCATGATGTGAGGCCACGTCACCGAATTGAATGCATTTTTGACGTCTAGTGTTATTATAGCGCAGTATTCTTTAGAACCATTCTTCCATCTTCTGCCTTCAATAGCCTTTTCAGTAATGTCTATCACTTTTTTTATTGCGTCGACTGTAGAGCACCCTTTGCGGAATCCATATTGATTCTCTGAAATATTTCCACTCTCTTGCAGATATTGTTCTAATCTGTTAAGAATTAACTGTTCTAGGATTTTTCGCTGCCTTTCGACGCATATTTGTTGTTGCTTTCATTCATGAACAACAGTGTAGGTGTTCTTTTATTACTGCAAAGCCGCTGCTGGCTGAAGACATCGAACACTTGATGAGCGACTCAGTGTGGAAATATAAATGATCGGAACTCGTGCCCGTGTGTATTTTGTTGTTGCTTTCATTCATGGATAAAAGTGCTTTCATTACTGCACAATGTTGTGGTTGAAGACCTTGAACATTCGCTGACTAGCATAGTGTTGTGCACGCGTGCACTTATTTCCTTTCTAGAATAGTGGTAGATGATGAGCAAGTAGAGCTGACATGTAACGGTATTTAAAAATTATAAGCTTCTCTCCCTCTACCACCTCCAACACTCTAAATGAAATCCGAGAGTATATTGTGTTTGCTTTACCATTTGTAACGCTAAGAAAAAATTCTCGCACAGAGTCGCCAAGGGTATAAAAAATATTTGTTGTCGTTCAATAATTTCGATTCCGAGTGACCATCTGTCTGTCTACAATGTAACTATTGAACGCTTCGACCTATCGTGCTGAAATTTGTCTTATGCCATTTTTAGCACAAAAGTAACTTGAAGCTCGTGAACGAGCCACATCTCCCACTCCTACCCCTCCCATACAAATTTCTTTAAATTTCGAAGTTTATAAAAAAAACTATTTCAGCTATCGTCTTGAAAATTAGGTCATAGTGTACTGATGTGAAAACCATTTATGTCAAAAAATATTGATCCGATCCCCTTACTTCTTCTACCCCTTCCAACCAATTGCACAATTTTCAAAAATGCATTTATTCAGTTTTCATTGTAACTAGCGAAGCTAAACGGACAAATTTTTGCCAGAACTAATTTTATTATGATTTTAACCAATTTTGCAAACTCTATCAACTTCACTTCACTCCTTCTACCCTTCTCATACAAATTTCACGAAATTTCATTTAAATAATTTTTCTTCAAAACCGTCATAGCTATCAACTTTAAATTTTGAGAAAAGTATACTATTCCAAATTTCATTGAAGTCCAAAATTTTGGTTTTGATTCTAACACTCCTTCTTCGTCAACAAATATTGATCCGATCACCTTACTCCTTCTACCTCCTCCTATACAAACGCGCAATTTTGGTAAATGCATGTAATCGATTTTCACTGAAACTAGGAAAAGTAGAAACTTGAGTTTTTGCCAAAAGCTGTCCCTTAATAATTGATATAAATGCTAAAATAAAATCAACCTCGTTCCACCCATTCTACCCCCTCCCATACAAATTTTCGTGTAAGAAATTCAAGAAAAGTATTTTTCCATCGAACATATGAGAGCTATCGACTTTAAAATTGTAATAAAACAAGTTGATTAGAATGTTGATAAGCAGTTTCAAAATCATTCAAAAGCTTTCACTTCCTTTGCCACCTCCCATACAAATGCCATAAATGCACACAAAAATTGTTCAATTTCCTCGAAAATTATGAAAGCTACGAACTTTTAATTCAGCATGAAACATTTTGCATACCACGTTCGGTGTCATATACAAAAATGACAAACCTCCCCCCTCTGCATCTACCACCTCCCATATAAAAGTCTTTATTCACTCCTCGGAGAATTTGAGATGACATACATATTTGGCGGTAAATTGAACTCTTTCCCATTTCATCTAAAGTATCTTATGATTGGGCCTTTCGCCCAGTCATAATTCTGTTATGTTTTATTTTTGTTTTGAATTCAGTGTTACTAACAATAGTAATAATATTTTTGTTTTTATATTTTATATAATAAGAAATACTTAAAACGAAACCTACAACTATGACACATAGATAAGAATTCCCAACGGACGCTAGTATGTATAGTCACGGGCCACTATCGTCTTAGGAAATACGCTCGAAGGATGACATTTGCAGAGGCTGCGTTGAGGTGGAGCATTTCATTGTCCATGCCTCCCAATAACTCGAAGACAAATTCTCGGGGAATACTTCTTCGCCGAGCTGAATGATCTCCGGTCCCTTGAACCGATGAAACTCATTAGTTTCATCGTTAGAGCAGGATGGCTAAATGATATGTACATATGTTCAAATGGTACACATACGGAGGCGTACAGTGGGCCCAGTAGTGGCCTACGTACATTGGTGTCCTACTCCTCGATAAACCTAACCTAATCTATAGCACATACATACATATAGGTCAACCATTGATATCATTAACTAAAAAAAAATCTGTTACTACATACAACGATATTTTGGAAAATATTTTCTCATGCAATTTTTCTGTATGAAATTGCAAGCAATGAACCTCGTATATGTTCAACAACCTAAGCACCTTAATGCGCTCTAAACAAAGCTTTTTATCATTAACAGCGCTGTATAACCTTTTTAATACAAATTGCGACGCTCAAATTTAGTCTCACTGTTGACATTTCTTCTCGGAAAAAAATCCGTTTATTTTTATCTCAGCGAAAATAATTCACTCACAGTTTTAAAAATAACCGAACTTTATTTTAAGATATTGAAAAGCCTATTTTATCTAAATTCCTATCAAACTTAAGGGTCAGAACGTTACCGAAAAGATTGCTGTGAAAATGAGTGTAAAAGGTTACAATATCGTCAGACTAAAATCGATACTAAAAATATCCTGTTTGGGATGTTAAGTCGTCATATATGACTTCGTTCGGAAAAATAAATTGTCGCCCAAATTGAAACCATCTTTTCTGTTGCTGACTCGTATCATCGATATTCGGTATTTACACAAAACGTATCTGCTACGTTATTGCAAAAAAGAGAAAAAAATCATTCGAACCTTTTGCAAGGACATTTGTGTTTTGGACATAAATCCGATTATTAGCAATGATATCCGAAACTGTTCCTCAGGGGCGAAATAGAACAATTTTTAATAAATATCCAACTACATTGTCGGAAATTGAAAATAACAGCTATTAATAACCTGTTTTTCAGTACGTACGAAGGGATAAGTGAGTACTTTACACTCCATCGATATTTGTGTTTGAGTAGGATGTAAGTTCACTGCCTTTCTACATCGCGCCGTGAATTCCCTTTATTTACAACGTCAATATTTTCATATATTATCGTAGGCGCTCGTCTTACCTCAAATTTGCACTGAAACCACAAAAGAACATTTTGTAAGGTTGAGTGCTGAAGTGAAAATAGACAGTGGTGGTTTATCGCCTTTCTCTAGCGGTATAAAGGTGAGGAAATTTATTTCAAACATTCTCATCATTCAAGAAGACCGACGTCATTAATAATAACTTTTTTCGAGAGTAGTTATAAAGTCCTTACGAAATGATAGAAAAGATAAAAGGACATTGGTTTTTTTTTATATTATCGCTTTTGTGAAAACAAGCGTGTGCTTAGTAAAACTGCGGAGCAAAAAGAAAATTCCATATCCTGGAAAATGCTTGAATACCGTCGTTCGTTAATTCCAAGAAATATTGGTTCAAAGCAGGGATATGATCTAGCGCCTATGCTTTTCAACTTGGCACTAGGGTATGTCGTCCGAAAAATCCCAGTCGCCACCAACTCGACACTACTATTCCAGTCCACCCAACTAGAAGCATAAGCTGACGACATTAACATCCTATCAAGATCCTTCCCTAGTGATAACGAGGTATTTGGCAATCTTGACTGCGCCGCAAAAGAAGTCTAGTTGCGCATTGACGAAAGCAAAACAAAAGTAATGACGCAAACAAGAAGGAGAACGCCTATCAGACAAAACAACAATTGCGGAATATTATTTTGAGGGTGACAACTTTATATATCTTGGAGCTACATAATATAGCAAAGGACGGCAATGAAAATGGACGAAATCAATCGACTGATCATGAAGGGTGTTTTTTTCGAGGCAGAGAAATTGGCAACACTGTTTTCTGTAACAGCCGTTTTGACAGTTCCCGGTTCTTTTGGAGTTAGTTTGGTTAGGCAATTCATCGTGAATAGACTCACGCCGGAGCAACATTTGCAAATTGGTCAATTCCAAATTGCTATTGATCCACAATTTCATTTGAAAATTTTGTTCAATGCTGAAGTACACTTTTAACTAAATGGCTATGTTAATAAGCAGAATTGCCGCATTTGGAGCGATGATAATCCACAAGCCATTATCGAAACACCAGAAAAAGTTACCGTTTGGTGCGCCTTATGGGCCGGTGGAATCATTGATCCATATATCTTCAAAACTGTAGATAGTGAGAACGTTACAGTCAACGGTGAGCGGTACAGAGACATGATTACTAAATTTGTCGTGCCTCAATTGGAAGGCATTGTGGTTTCAACAAGACCGCGGCACATGCCACGCGACACAATTAATTTACTGAAAAAAACATTTGATGATCAATTAATTTCACGAAATGGACCAGTTAACTGGCTACCTCGTTCGTGCGATTTGACTCCAATATATTTTTTTCTCCGGGAATATTTAAAGTCCCATGTCTATGCCGATAAACCAGAAACTATTTTTTTTTTACAGAATGACCTGTGTTATAGGCAATGTCGGCCTTTATGTGCAATGCACAAACACAGTCATGGAGGGAAGGAATGGGATTGGGAACTTTGGGGATGGGGAGTGAGAACGACCGTAGCGAATGGAGAAGCTGGTATATTGCTCTGTTGTACTGGCTGCTTACTGACAAATATTTGCAGATGTTATGGGGGACTGAATGATAGAAAGCGAACAGAAACCATCTCCTGAGTATCTAGGCCTTCTTGAAGTGGAACTGTTTCACTTTTACACCGTTTCCCCATTTTATTGCAAATAATTTTTTTATCACCAATCCCGTCTGGCGTGGGAATCGAACCCACGACCTATTGACTGAGAAGCAAGCACGCTGCCCATTACGCCACGGAAGCCTCAATTTATTGAGCCCTTGGAAGCCAACATTCGACACGTTATTGCCGAAATACAGCCTGGTTTACTGCAAAGAGTGTGTGAAAATTGGGCTTCTAGATTACGCCATGTACGTACCAGCTGTGGCGGCGACATGCCCGAAATCACATTCAAACATTAATGCCATAAAATTATCTTTCAAATAAATCCAATTTCATGGATATTATCCACAGGATATTATCCACAGAAACAATAAGCTGTGAATATATAAAACTATTATACGACCTGTGCTCTGTTATGGCAGCGAGACGTGGACATTAACGCGAACTTCCGAAAAAGCAGTTAACTCATTCGAAAGAAAGGTACTCCGAAGAATTTTGGGACCTATGAAGGAAGGAACAGAATGGCGAATAAGATACAACCATGAGTTGTATCAACTCTACGACGAGCCAGAAGTTTAAACGTTCATCAAGCAATGTAAACTACAGTGGGCTGGCCATGGAGAGCGAATGGAAGACAGAAGAATCGCAAAACGTGCTCTTAAAGGTAAAGCGAGTGGTAACCGGCCAGTAGGTAAACCAGGATGCGATGAGAAGCCTCAGTTGATGAAAACAGCAAAGCCATCTTAAAAACATAACAGAATTATGATTTGGCGTAAAGCACAATCATATGATACTCTAGATGAAATGGGAAAGAATTTAATATAAAATATGGAAAATATGTCATCTCAAATTCTTTCGAATAGTGTTTTGTGACTTCTGTATGGGAGGTGGTAGAAACAGAGGGGGAAGGTTTGTAATTTTTATATATGACATCGAACGTAGCATGCAAAATGTTTCGCGCTGAATTTAAAATTTGTAGTTTTCATTATTTTCAAAGAACATTGGGACATTTGCATGGGAGGTGGTAGAGAAAATGAAGGGTTTTATATGATTTGAAACTGTTTACCAACATCTTTATCACCCTGCTTTGTTTCAATTTCAAAGTCGATAGCACTCATATGTTCGAAGGTGAAATGTTTTTCTTGAATTTATAATATAGATATTTGTATGAGAGGGGGTAGAAGGAGTGCAGCGAAGCAGATGTTTTTAGTATTTATTTCAATTATTAAGGGACAAATTCTGGTAAACTTTTAAGTTTTTATTTTTTCTAATTTTAATGAAAATCGATATAATGCATTTACCAAAATTATGCATTTATATGGGAGGTGTTAGAAGAAGTATGCGGATCAAAACGAAATTTTTCGTCGTCAGTGATATTTCTATTATTATACTTTCAACAAAACTTCAAGTCAATAGCTTTGACAGTTTAAATGAAAAATAATTTAATTAAAACTACAAAATTTCGTGAAATTTGTATGGGAGGGGGTAGAAAAAGTGAGGTGAAGCTGATGATTTTTTTAAAACTTTTAAAATTAATAGTGATAAAAATTTGTTTATTTAACTTCGCTGACTTCAATAAAAATCGAATAAATACATTTTTGAAAATTGTGCATTTGTATGGTAGGGCGGGAGTGAGGGGATAAGGCCAATATTTTGTGATATTAATGATATACATATACATTTTTATACTCTAGATGTCTGTCCGTCCGTCCGTCCGTCTGTCCGTCCGTCCGTCCGTGCGCTCTCTAGCTTGAGAACGCGTTGAGCTAGAAAGTTCAAATTTTTTACACGTCGTTTTTGACAAAAAAGTAAGGTCAAGTTCGTGAACGGGCCAAATCGCTCCACCTCTTCTACCCCCTCCCATACAAAATGACACAATTACGCAATTTGACAATAAACGGATTTGCTCGAAAAGTATAAAAGTTATTGGCCTGAAATTCAGAATATATTACTTTTATGATAATATCAATCTATCATATAAAAATTGTGCGTGTCGTCCCCATCCTTCTACCACCTCCCATACAAACTGTAGTTATCATGAATTACTCTAAGCCAATTTCCTCAGTGCTTATAAAATTCAGCGGGCTGAAATTGTGCACTAAATATTTATTTAAAATTGTTAGTAAGGTCAAAAAAAATGAGATGTTTAGCTTCACCCCTTCTACCCCCTCCCATACAAAATGACACAATTTCGCAATTTGACAATAAATGGATTTACTCAAAAAGTATAAAAGCTATTGGCCTCAATTTTGGTACATATTACTTTTTTAATGATTTAAATCTACAGTACAAAAATTATTTGCTTCCTCCCTTTCCTTCCACCCCCTCCCATACAAACTACACTTCTCCTGAAATGCTCTAAGCCGATTTTCTCAGAACATATAACATTTGTTGAGCTCATATTTTGTAATAAATATTAAATTAATATTATTACTAAGATGAGAAAAAAAATATTTGATTTGCTTCACTACTTCTACCCCCTCCCATACAATGTGACATAGTTTCACAACTTCACAAAAAATCGATTTTCTTGAAAAGTATGAATGGCACTAGTCTGAAATTTAAGGCATGCCAATTTTATAATATTCCTAGTTATTTCTGAAAAAATCATTAAAATCCCCCCACTCTTTCTACCACCTCCCATACAAACTGCACATTTTCACTAAATCAAACTCACTAATTTTCTCAGTTCCCATTCAGTTTTTGGAGTAAGCATTTTGTATATAACATTTTCATAGCTACTTTAGCATGATGTCGAAAAAATTAGTTTAATGCTATCATCCCTTTTAACACTCCCCATACAAAATTTCTTGGGATCACAAAAAATTCTATTTCATCTAGAGTATCGTAAGATTGCGCTTTACGCGCAATCGTAGCCCTGTTATGTTTATATTTTAGTCCAAATTTCAAATTGCTACCTTAAATAGTTTCGAAGAAAAATCAATTTCTTATAATTTCGGAATTTAACGAAATTTGTATGGGAGGAGGTAGAAGGATTGGGGAGATGTAGCCCTTTCACGAACTTTAAGTTAATTTTTTGCTAAAAATGATACACTAAAAACTTAAAGCGTTCGAGAGTTATGATGTAGACAGACGGACAGACGGTCACTCGGAATGGAGGTGCGACAACAATCATTTCTGTACCCTTGGTGGCTCTGTGCGAGCATTATTTTTTAGCATTACAAACGGTAATGCAAACACAATATACTCTCAGATTTTATCTAGACTATAATTAGCAGCTGGACGGCGCGCTCTTTGGATCGAAACAATTGGAAGCGAGGACTTCAGAAGGCCAGGGCCCGATTTATGCTATCGCGCCATTGATGATGATGAATGAAATTTTGAGAATCAAAAAGGACAGCATATTTATAAAAATGATACAGTTTACTAAACTCTCGTACGTAATAGCGGATCCCATTTGAGCAATCAGAGCTAGAGATATGTATATCTAATCACAGTATCTTACCCTCCATAAGAAACTAAAATATAATTACATCACCTGGCTGAACTTCGTAAGTTTAACAATTTCTAAAATCTCTTCGAAATTACACCACAACTTCAACGAAACTTGAATACCCTGTTTGCAATTATTTTCACATTATTCAACCTTTCTGCAAACTACGATTAAAGTTAAATTTCTTTATCATGACCAAAATTGTTAAAATGCAGCATGGACTTGTGAAATCTGTTTGTAGCCTGTGAAACTTCCCAGCCATGAATCCTTTCTCTTTCAGTTTTCGCAATTACCACAAAAACTTTTCTCATTCCGATTCCTCAAACAGACGAAACTTTCTTCTCCGTTTCAATTTTCTTCTTTATGTATCTCCACTAATCATCTCAATCTCAATATTTTATCGTCAGTTCAGCTCTCATCAATCAAATTCTTAATCGGACAACTTTTAAACAAAAACTTTTCCTTTTTCATTACAGGATTTTTGTAAATCGATCTCTACATTTGGAGAATATAAAATTCTATGGCTTCGATATGGATTACACGTTAGCGGGTAAGTTTATGCCTAAGTATAAAAACCGCCTTGTTATACGGCAAGAACAATCTACTGGAAGGCGGTTTTTACAAGAAAATGAGATCATATTGTGTTAAAATTACTGAAATGAACAAACTCTATAACATTTCAGAATATAAATCACCGCAGTACGAACAGCTGGGATTCAATTTGGTTAAGGAGCGCTTAGTGAGTATGGGCTATCCGAAGGAAATTCTACAATTCGAATATGATCCATCGTTTCCAATTCGTGGCTTATGGTTTGATACGCTCTACGGCAATCTTTTGAAAGTCGACGCTTATGGCAATATTTTAGTTTGTGTACATGGATTTGTATTTCTTAAACAGTAAGTGTAGTTTGGTGTAGTAAAACTTGGAGTTTAGAAGTTTACTTGTCGACAAGAAACTTTTTTATCCAATTTAAAATTTCTTTGGTTTGATACACAATTTTTCTTACTTAAAGTTATATCTTGTTTTTTTCTTCCAGTTCCCAAGTATACGAACTTTATCCGAATAAGTTTTTAAAGTTGGACGAATCTAGGGTATATGTGCTAAATACATTGTTCAATTTACCTGAAACGTATCTGCTAGCTTGTTTGGTGGATTTCTTTACAAATTGTCAACAATATTCCAGGTATGTAAAGTTAGAATATTTATTTTAGTTTGGATTAATAGAAGACTAGAAAAAGAAAGTTTTTCATTTTAATATTTGTGGTAATTTGTTTGTGAATTTACTTCCATCACGCAGTGTATAGTGTAAGTGCGAACAAACTCTGACCTCATTCCAAAGAAAGATTTTCTTTCAAAGAAAGATTTTATTTTTTAAAAAAGATTTTATCACATTTGATCAACGCTAATGAAAGTAAAAAGCTTTCATAATCATTAAATTGTTCAATGCTAAACAAAGTTTGTTTTAATGAAATCAGATTTTGTTTAGCAAGGGGCGATTTAGGCTGTTGCGCTATCGTAAATTAATGATTGATTGACTAATGAGTCAATCAATCATTAACAGCCTAAATCGCTCCTTGGCCTCCTGTATACTATGGCTCTGTTCTTTCCGATGCAGTGACTTCATTCTTCATTTTGAAAATCTTAGCAGTGATTTGCTGTCTGTTTCATGAAGTGGTCTTTATCCATTGACTTTTCTTCCGTCATCCATTCGCGCCACATAATCAGCCCGTTGTTGCTTCTTGAATTTTATGAGGGTCGATACTTCTGGATTGTTGAAAAGAGTATAGAATTCTCAATTGTATTTTTCACACCACATCTTTCACAGACGTTAAGTAATCTTTCGGACGCCTGAGATAATATTCACGTCTCGCTGCCGATGGTGTATCGCGGTATACATTATATCCGCAATGATGTACCTTATGATATGGTTTCATCTTTGGGAGCCTGCTCCAATCCAGCGTTCAATTTCTGCTGGGTAAAACTGTCCACAGCACATCATTTACTTCTTCTATGCATTCATCAGTCCAAACAACTCAAGAGTTAGACAAACTATCTGATACCATCCAGCAGAACTATACTGTTTGTTAATCCTAATGCAGGTCGCAAGCGGTTTTGATGTTTACAACACAGCTTGGCTCCAATACTCTAGCCATACGGACTAGGGACGATTTTCGCTTCAGTGAACGGCTCAAAACAGCCGCCCTATTGCCATTCTTCGGTTTTGTCGAAAGTAATGAAAACAGGTGTCAATCGCAAAATAGTTCACTATTTTAAAGAACAAACTTATCAATGATCGCCAATACGGATTCTTATTCAGATGCTCTATAGATTACATAAAATAGGCAAGTGTCGAGCACTTGCTCTCGAAATTGCTAAATCGTTTTACAGAGGTTAGCATCAATGTCTCTTGGTGGAGAGCTTAAATAATAACCTCACCATAGGAGCCGTATTGGATGGTTTCTCGTCCTCCCCCTCACATAGATTCCGGCGTCCCTAAAGACTCTGTTTTATCGCCCACACTCTCATTCTCATTAACGACCTTTTGTCGTCAACTCTCCATCACATCCATTGCTCTGCAGATGACAGTACCTTGGATAACGTCCATGAACTCGATACCGCTAAAAAAATGTCTGTTGCTTGTTCTTAAACTGACAAATAGATACACACTGGATAATGGGCTTATTACCCGCGATCTTAAAATCTCACTGATTCGAGAATCGTATATATTGCCTCGGATACGGACGGATTCTTCGATAACGACATTTGGCATTCGAAAACGCACTGTAATTGCCTTCTGGAACGTTCGAACATTGAAGGACGGTGGAAGGGCTGAAATGAACCGTGAAATGAAGCACTATAACATCCAAATCCTGGACTTGAGCGAGTTCAGGTGGATAGGATCAGAAGAACTAGCCCCGAGCGGAAACACCATTCTGTATGTTAGTTCTGGGCGCGATGGTAAAAATGGCGTAACGGTCATCCTTACACCGCGAGCAAGAAACAGTTTCATTACCTGGCAACCAATCTCGGATAGGATTATCGTCATCAGACTCTGGACCAAGGTCAGAAACGGTTCAATTCTGCGGTACTACGCACCAACTAATGCTGCAACACTTGGTGACAAAGAGGAGTTTTATGGCCAACTAAGTGCTACCTTGAAGCATGTTCCAAGAGCTGATATTAATATTATCTCAGGTGATATGAACGTTCAGGCCAGCTCTGACAATACTAGGCTAGAGCACGTAATGGAGGAGAGCGGCTTGGTGACCCTTGGGTTGACGCATCATGACCCCGGATAAAGAAATCTGAAAATGGCGAATTAAAAGAAACTCCACACTACCATCTTCAAACCAAACTCCTCCCATCGCAATACCATCTCGTTTTTCGCTGCCTCCGCTATATTTTCGCACTCGTCTCATATCCAGGATTCTCCTAAAGCTCAATATTCACAAGTCCGCTGGCCCTGATGGCATTCCCCCATTACCCTTAAAATGTGCTCTTCTTCCCTGGCTAAACCTCTTCGTAATCTTTTTCATCTATCCTACTCTTCTGGGTGCTTTCCACAATTGTGGAAAGTCGCGAATGTTCATAAATACGACGAAGGTCAAGTTCTTGTGCTTGACATTGCTAAAGCTTTTGACAGAGTTTGGCATGAATGTCTTTTTGTTAAGCTCACGGCCATTGGCCTGGATGCTACCCTCATTCAATGGATTGAGAGTTTCTTGTCCAAACGAACTATACGAGCAGTATTAAATAGCGTTACTTCATCTTTCTTCCAATCCATTGTTTTGCGGATGACAGTTCTTTAGATAACACCTATGCTGCAGAATCAAACAAGTATTCTATTGCTTCCAATCGTTATTCCGTTCGCTGAACTCAGATCTCGATTTAATCCTGAAATGGGGCAGAAAAAAGAGAGTAGATTTCAATACCGCTAAGACACAGGCCTAACATCTTTCTCTTAAAAATGATGTTCCATCAACGTCTCCTAATGAAGCCTTTAACAGCGTATAACTTTGCTCTTTCGAAGATTTTATCCTTTTAGGCGTAAAGTTCAATAACCATCTCGATTGGAGTCAACACATTTTTGAAGTTGTCCTTGACGCTTCCAAACGCCTAGGTATTCTTCGTAAATGCAAAAAATACTTTACGCCTCACGACTTAGCTACCATCTACAAGGCCTACATTCGACCTCGCTTAGATTACAACTCGCATCTTTGGTCTAGGGCTCCCAAAACTCACCTTACGTTGCTTGATCGAATTCAAAAACATGCGTTCCGACTTATTGGAGATGAAACCATTACGGTTCTATTGACTACCTCGAGCATCGCAGAAACGTCGGTGTACTCAGCATTTACTATTGCTACTTCTATATAGTAAATGCAGTTCGAAACTATGCGCACTTATTCCTCCACTTTCCACTTTTCCACGACATACTCGGCAAGCGGAACATACGCACCAGAATACTGTCAAACTTTTATCTTGCCGTACAGTGAAATTTAGGCGGTCATTCATTTCCCGAACATCCAGGCTCTGGAATGCATTGCCCGCTAAAGTTTTTCCAAACGGGTATAACCTCCAGTCCTTCAAGAATAATGTTCACCGTCATTTCCTTCTCTCTCCATCCGAATTTCTATAATTCACCAAATTTTAATCCACTTCCTTTATCGACTTAGCTGTGCAATGCATTAAAGGGGGCCCCCTAAGTTATACTCAGTGCCTTTAAAAAACAATTGTGGAGTTTTGTAGTACTCGGCATATGACCATCGGAGGGACCCTTTTGCCACACATAAGCCGCCATAGAATATCTTGGGTTTGTCCTGATGGTGTTACTCAGAACCATATCGACCATTTGGCCATAAGTCGCTGATTGAGAAGATGTCTCCTCAATGTGCGTGCGGAACGGGAAGCTGATGGAAGGAGCAATCACCATTTGATAGTTGCCTGTGCACAGCAGTTGTCGGACGACTAAAAATTCTTCAAATGAAGCGCAATCTTAATGTGAATAAACTTGAAGACCCCAACAAAAAACGCAAGTATACCACCATTCGACGCTAAAAGCTCATATAAATGTAGCTCGTCAGGCCCTTGGTATTCTTTCTCCTTGCTGAAGATCTGCCTTCGCAGAAATCTGCGTGTATTTGAGGCATGCGTCAAATGCGTATTTTACTATATGGAAAATGATCGTTAAGCTTACCAAAACGATTCAGACTTTCGTGAACTCTGACGCATTTTCGTGATATTCTGACCAGATGTCATCTCCATTGACGAGCTAGACAGATTAAAATCGACTTTGAATCTCAAAGGAGGAAGTCCATCTGTCACACCTTGAGAAATCTAAAGCAAAATATCTCCAGATAACCTCTGGATTACAACCCTCAAGGAAGGCGTCCAGTTGGTCAACGAAGCAACCACTAAAATTCGATGCTCAAGATCGTACCTTGCAGAAGAGAAGTGTTTCTGTCCCATAGGTAGTCTTAAAAGAAAATTGTTTGATTGATTCCGCCTGGTTATTAGTTCCCCCCCCCCAACTGAACTTTTTGGGGGCACTTATAATCACTTCCATAAAATTTCGCACTCGCGCCATCGAATTATTCTATTCATGATCTCACTCTGGTCCGAACGGTATTGGCTAAATTGCTTCACATCATTTTCCATATTCCCTATTCTTTAGTGAGATACCTAAACAGAATCACTGTTTCCACCAATACCGAAGAAGAGTGGCAAGCTGTGCCCAGCAAATTAGCGTCCAGTTATCACTTTCCTATTCTACAATGGCGCTATAGCCTTCTCCTCCTGACCTTAACATTTTTCCATTATTTATTGTGGAAGGGTTGTTAGACCTTCGCACAACCCTCTATCTACGAATTTTTCATTTTCGTGGATTGAGATGACCAAGGTATACCCAAGCAGGCGGTGTGCTGTAATTATGCGTCGAACGGGATTTGAACTCACGACCTTCGCATTGTAGACCAACACGCTACCCACTAAGCTACACCCTAACTATCGCTTCCCTGCTATCTAAAAAGATGGAAACTGTTGTCAATCGCAGAGTTATATGTACTACCAGGAGTATAACCAAATTATGAATGACAATCAAAAGGTTTTTCTGTCCTTCCGATCTACAGATAACCTTATGGTTTTTTTTTACTGAACTCTGGAATGCAAGTATACAAATATTTGCTGTGTATTTCGAGTTTGCCACGAACTGATGCTTCTTTTGGATTGAAAGCTTTCTTTCGAAGATCGCCATACCAGTTTCTATGTATTCGTTCATCCAATGCTGTCGTTGAATCTTAATGCTTTTCAGAGTTTTGTAGATGACAGTTCACTTGAAAATAATAACAGCTTCGGCTCAATTTCTGAGACTTATCAGTCTTATGGTATGTGGCTCATTCATTTTCAACCGCGAATAAATCCCGGAACTGGCAGGACTAGAGTCACTGCATGCAAGAAGGACCCACTGTATCAGAGTCTGGCAGAAATATCACAATCGACACCTGCGAATACACCATCCCAAATTCACCATTCGTGGAGTGGTGAGTTTAGTGGTTTTCTTTTGCCAATTTCATCCACCCTAAGATAAATAGTTGCTTCAAAATTGTTGTTTGGGACTTTTTAGTTAAGTATTACAAATTTCGTACAGTTCTTGATGTTAAGAACGTTTCAAAAAAAAGGTCGACACTTTTATTAAATTTCGCTCCAAATATCGGGCTTCACCTTTGCCAAACTATGGTAAAGCGCCTCTAGTATCCGGTGGAGTAACTATAGGCAGGAGTAACCTAATAGAGCTCAGTATCGCAAAAACACAAGCTTACTATTTTTCCCTAAAGCACAACATTTCGGTGACTGATTTTACCTTGATAGCGTGACGTAGTACATTCAAAATGTTACTTTTCATGCTACCAAGTGCCTAGACTTTCTTGGAAATTTGAAAAAATACTTCGCACAATCAGATCTTGCAACCATCGACAAGTCTCACATCAGACCTCAACTTGACACGCATTTTTCGAGTTGTGGTATCCAAAATACATCTAGCGTTACTGGACCGCATTCAAAGATTTAAAGTTGATTCAATTGCAGCATGTATAGACTCTCTTGAATACCGTAAATATGTCAGAGTACTCTCAGCATTTACTATAAATAAGTCGATGATCATTGCAGTAATGAAATTAGTCTTCTTATCCATCCATTTCCATTTAATACTGGCTCTGTTAAACGCTACCAAAATTATCTACAGTGAAATATGGGCAGTCATTTCGTGCTCGATCAAGCAGAATGTGGAATGCACTACCCACCTCAGTTTATTTGAGTTATAAACGTTCAAGAGCAATATCCACCTGCTTCTGTCATCCTGTCCACCCTATTTCGTATAAAATCACTTTTGAATTTGTTTCTATCCCTCCCTATACTAATTGGACACTATGCAAACCGTATTCAAGGATGACTCATAATTCCAGATCGCCGAGAATTCCGCAAGCCGGACTCTTCCTTCATATAATCTACATCTCTATTTGGCTAAATGTTCGTTAGATAATTTCACGTTCTGTTCATAATGTCGCGATTCGAGAAGAATGTCCAGTTCGTATTTTTTGCTGCTGGGCGAAATCGGTCAGTCTGTGGCCATTATCATAACTAATATCATACAGATTGCGCCTTCCAGTTGTCTCTCTATAAGTTTCATCTCTAACCAATTTTTCGTAAAACTATTTTACGTCGATAATAAATTCGTCCTTAACGTCGCCATGCTTGTATTCTGTTAAGGCGTGGATATTAATAAGCCAAACAGTAATGAATCTTGTCTTAATACGAAATACCATAAACGAGCCCAAACGCAATAACCTTCAAATCATTTTCTCTTAAACTCTCAGCATTCGTATGTAACAAAAAGGTAATTAAATAGATACATTTGTATACAAATCGGATTACTGTACGAAAAACCAGCTGCGCGAAATGAAAAACAACGAACCCTTGTCACTATCTTTAATGTTTAATAAATCACTCAGTGGACGACGATATACAACAAGACATGAACATTATCGACCATCCCAATTCATTATTTTAATTTTATTCAAATTTCCGAAACCAGGGACAAATCAGGTGTTAAATGCGGTGAACTGGCAATGTCATTCAAATCGATCTTCCAGGATGTTCGGCGTGCGGTCGATTGGGTTCATATTCAAGGTGACTTGAAAACAAAAACAACACAAGTAAGTGACCTCTTCACTCTAACCAGATCAGACCTCCAATCTTACAAATTATTCATTAATGCCGACAACGTTAATCTTTCAGAATCTCGACGAATATGTTAAAAAGGACCCACGTCTTCCGATGGTGCTGACTCGAATCCGAGAATCGGGCGCCAAAGTTTTCATTCTAACCAATAGCGATTACAATTTTACGGATAAGATAATGACGTACTTGTTTGATTTTCCGCACGGAGCCAAGGCTGACGAACCGCATCGCAATTGGAAAACTTATTTCGATATTATCGTTGTCGATGCACAGAAACCCTTGTTCTTCGGTGAAGGGACGATTTTACGGCAAGTCGATACGACAACGGGAGCTTTAAGAATCGGAACGCATGTCGGCCCGTTACAACAAGGACAGGTAATTTATTTAAAGTTGTTTTTGTCCTCGATATTCAACGAATTTCAATCATGCTTGGGTATTATTTCAGGTTTATTCCGGCGGTTCTTGTGACGTATTCACATCGTTAATTAATGCCAAAGGCAAGGATGTCCTTTATGTCGGAGATCATATTTTCGGTGATATTCTTAAAAGTAAGAAAATACGTGGCTGGCGTACGTTCTTAATTGTGCCCGAACTCGTACAGGAGTTGCACGTGTGGACTGATAAATGTCAATTATTTGCGGAATTGCAGAATTTAGATGTTATGCTTGGTGATATGTACAAGTAAGTATGTTATGTCCCTGAGGGAAGATAATCAAAAAATGTTTTATGAAATCTAAACGAGCAAATCTAGGATGACTTCTGCTTTTTATTACCGCTCTTGTATAAACAAAATTTTCGAGTAGGTCAACAACACAAATTTTCGTCTTATCTTTAGTAGAGGTCCTCGACGTAAGCACACTCAGGCAAATATTTCAAATGGAATAAAGTGAATTGGGCAAATTGTATTTGAAGATAACACTTTTAAGGACATGAAACGTTGTCTATAAGAGCAAATTTGACCATATATGATACTCTAGATTACTGAATCTGCAATATTTCTTCTTCCATTGTATATTTATTTCTAACTTAGTAGGGTGCAAATCAAGTCTAATTGGCGGCAATAAAATTCAAGGAGTACCACGAGCTGTTTAAGTTAAAGCTTGTAAATGAATTTGAAACCAAATTTAGTTTAAAACAGATGCATATAGGGGAACTCGGGGCAGAACGGGGTACTAAGATGAAAATATGGTTTAAAAACAAAAAAGGGGTAATTTTTCTATAAACACATTACCATATAATATTCACATTAATACAGTAATTTTGAAGGGAAAACAAAAGAACAGTATTTTTATTTTCAAAAATAGAAAATAATGTCATTTTCCCCGTTCTGCCCCGAGCACAGCGCAGGACATGTAATTATAAAAACATGTAATACTAATGGAAATGCAGAAAAAATAAGTTTCCACTATGTTTATTTAGTTTTGAGTGACTATAAAGGTTTAACTACACTTTTCATTAACTGTTTCCTTTTCACCAAATTCACACACTAGGACAGCCTCATTATTTTCGCTATCTATTCCCCCACAGGAATTGCTTGCCCATTTTTTACACTTGAAACAAGAGACCGAACCTTCAATTGATTTTGAGTAAAACTCCCCGCAATATTATATAAAAATTCACAGTCAGAATGGAGTACTACCTCATGCCGCCGCATCCGTTCCGCCCCAAGGACACGATTCCGGTTATGGAGGTAAGGCCAATCGAGAAAGATACGTAAACTAACGTTAAAACGAAACTAAAGACAATTAAACGTTATTCAAGCATGTAAACAAATATGTATACTTTACCGTGGCTACGAAATCATAAAAATTTTAAATCCAGGAGCAAAAAAACACAGAACAAAAACTTCACGCACCAATACTCAAGAAAACTGAACTAACATGGCTGCCGTAGTTGAGCAGTAACATAATGGTCTAGTTCTACTTATTACCGCGGTACCCTGTTGTGCCCCGAGTTCCCCTATGTACATATATCTCATCCGACTTTAAACTACATCTTGTTTTAATCGTATGTCAATATTTCAAATATATAAGGTGATGTATAACAAAAACCTTGAAGTAAATCTCTTTTAATTAACGTCAAGATGTCGTAACGGGGTGATGTGATATCGCGGCTGTAATTAGTTTATGCTGCTACCCCAGAAACTCGATATGTTTCTGACATTTTTTATAATTATTTCCTATCGAATAAACTATAATTGCTATATTGTTGTTCATAAAATTTTACCATTGTGCTCCGATTTATTGGCTTTCCAGAACAACGATAATTGCAATTATGTGTTCTCGGAAACTGAAGAATTGAAATTCGTCTGCAATTCATTTTATCCTTATAATGTATTAGTAATCAAAAAATGATATGATGCCCCGGAGGTAATGAACTCTTTCCTTGTTATTTGATAGGAGGAAATGTCATCAAATTTTATTTGACATTTAATGAAGGCTCTTGTTTCATGCTATCGGAACATTACAAAGGGAAAATAAACATTTTAGTTTATTAAATATTAAATCCATGCTTATTGGTGTACTCGAAATAAGGAAATTGAACATTTCGTCTGTTTAAATACAGATGTGCGGAGTCACAGGATTTCATGTCAAATGAAAACCAGTACGCTTTGTAAATACATAACAAAAACACTTTTTATTTTTACTACATATATAGCATAGTTTAATTGAGGCTATGAGAGCTACAATGGCCTGACCCCAATAGAAACTTATTGGGGTTAGGCTAGTTTTGCTCTCATTGCCTCAATTATTTTTTTTTTTTTGCAGAATGACCTGTGTTATAAGCGATTTCGGCCTTTATGTGCATTGCACAAACACAGTCATGGAGGGAAGAAATGGGATTGGGAAGGTAGGGAAAGGGGAATGAGAACGACCGTAACGAGTGGAGAAGCTGGTATATTTTCCAGTTGTACTGGCTGCTACTAACAAATATTTGCAGACATTATGGGGGTTAGAGGGTGTTAGTCTACAATGCGAAGGTCGTGAGTTTAAATCCCGGTCGACGCATAATTCCAGCACACAGCCTGCTTGGGTATACTTTGGTCACATCAATCTACGAAAATGAAAAATCGAAGATAGAGGGTTGTGCGAAGGTCTAACAACCCTTCCACAATAAATAATGAAAAACGTTAAGGAACCTGAAGGTCAGGAGGCCAAAGCCCGATTTGGGCCGTAGTGCTATTGTAGAAGTAGAAGAATGATAGAAAACGAACAGAAACCATCTACTGAGTATGTAGACCTTTTTGAAGTGGGACTGTTTCACTTTTACACCGTTTGAACATTTTATTACGAATAATTTTTCATCGCTAGTAGCAACTGAAAATTCGTGCTTAAAAAAATCCCACTGTCTGGAGTGAGAATTGAACCCACGACCTATTGACTGTGAAGTAAGCACGCTGTCCACTACGCCACGGAAGCCTCAAGTATTAAAATAGATTGCCAAGAAGTCGGGCACAACTTTATTATTTTTGTGACAAGTTGAGCATCCTCATCGTGGAAAGCCAATATGCAGGTTAGAATGGTTAGGGAAGACTAAGTGAAAGGTGGTTCTAGGGCAGGGATGTTGTCAATTGAAGACTTAATTGAAAAAACGATCAATAGTCGATATAATAAATATTTCATTCGTTTAGGCAAGTTTGGGTATTTTTGTGGGGAGGGGGAGGGGTGATAGCAAGGGTGGGTGGATGTTAATAATTATATACACTACTTTCGCTAACAGCACAATTATCGCTGTCAGTCATACGAACCTAAGCGCTTCCGAAATTTTAATGCTTGTTTCTTCTGCATGCGCTCGTGCTTGAACCGCCTTTTCGGTCAGTTTATAGTCAGTTGATTTGAACACGTCAAGACCGAGATCCCTTCTTAACCGCTCTTGTTTCAGAACATTTCTAGAAGTTTTTCGAATTTGCACACCGACTGCATTTATTTGCTGGTTGATTCGATCAGTTTCTGCTTCTATTTTGTCTTCAATGTTTTCATTCAGGTCCCTTGCCAGTTAACTTTCTTCTTTTTTTAGTTAATCACGCTATGCTGTACTTTAGGGTCATCCTGCAATGCTCGTATAGTCCAGAAAGGGATAAAAACAAATATATTCGTGAGCGCACTCAACAGAACGATATTGCGCGAGAATTTATGCAATGGCGGGATAGGATGATTAATTTCCGCATTACGATGACCATGGAGTATTTCCTATTAGGACAGTAAGGCTAAGGTTGCTATGGCAGGGTGGCGTCAAAAACACCTGACGCCTTCGTCGAGACACTTGGTCGGCTCAATAGTGAAACCATGATGTTGTCTGTTTTCATGTTGGAAGATGGTGCCTCCATGGTAAATCGGCGTGACGAGCTTTAAAGCTTGTTTTATTGTTCAGGCCAGGTTTTCATGACAATTCTCGAGCAACGAACAGTCACGCTTGCACGTTGCTCCAGCGAGAAAACCGTCACCGAGATAGACGTTTGTGGGTCTCGGACCATTCTTTCCCCGAACCCAGTTTTTCTTCGGATGATTTGTGCACTTTGGTAAAGAAATCAACCTTCTAACGGCCTAAATATACAAAAAATAGCCCTTATAGTGGGGACATAGGACTTAAACAGTTCTCTTCCTCAAATCGCAATCCTGAGCATCGGTCTTTAGTTGTCACCAGGACCTGTTTGTTTCTCTGGTCTTCTGCTCAACTGCTCGCTTCGACCAACCCGCCGTCTCCCTTGAAGATTATAATTCACAGCTTGATTGGCAATATTTCGCTCTGGTTGTGTGCCACTTCCGCCTATTGAAATTTTTTAGTCTGTCCAGTTGCACTCCAAAGTACGTCAGTGCAGATCCTATCTGGCCAGAATATCCCTTAAATGTGCTGGAGGCACTGGTTCGCGAAAGCTTGCAGTTTCTTGATAAGTCTAACAGTCACTTCCATGTGGAGCAATCAAACTCATATATAACTACACGCATGTGCCAAACACTCGCAACTTCGTGCGAAGGGAAATCTCTCTTTACCTCCAGAAAAGAGAAATGATACCGAAAGCTTGATGATCTTTATTTATACGAGTTTCCAAATTTTTTTCAGCTCCACCGTCCATGCTGACAAAGATTCCGAGGCAAAAAAAATTTCGCACCTCGTTCACATATTGTCCGTTAAGAACAATCAGTGTTCGAACTCATGTGCATGTGCTTGGTTTTTTCCCACATTAATTTTCAGTTTTGTCTCTTTGCATTTATAATGCAACGAGCGAACATTTGACTCTAAGTCCGAACGGTTATGTGCAAGCAAGCAAACGTCATCAGCATAATCAAGGTGATTTAAAATTTTAAACAGTCCAAACTGAAGGCCTCTATCTTCCCCATCTTCCAATGCAGCTTCCAAGATGTCAGTTATTAACACCAAAAACAGGGCTATTGATAATATGCAACCTTGTTTGTCACCCGTTTGCACAGGAAAGATCTTCGACAGCTCTCCTTTATGTAATACGCGACAGCTTGCACCTTCGAAGGACTGTTTAATCATAACTATGATCTTGTCTGGAATGTCTCTTCAACGCAAAGCATTCCATAAGTTATCTAGCTTAACGCTGTCAAAACCCTTCCAGAAGTTCACAAACATGAGATGTAGTGGCGAACCGATTTCAGCAGACTTCTCCAATATTATCCGTAGGGTATTTGTATGATCTCTAAAGGACGTCAACTCATGAAAGTCAGCGTGATAAACTTCGAGTTTAGGCTCTAGATTCTTCTCAGAACTAAAAAACTCAGACGCGTCAAATATTTGAGACTGCTGCGACTCACAAACCTTACCAAGCGGCTGATGCAAGAGGAGGACCATCCATCTGGTATTCTTAAAAAGAAAGAGTGAACTGGACCCAAATATGTGGTCTCAGTTCAATGTGGTTCTCTTTCCGAGACAACCCTCTTACAACCTAAACCTAACTTCAAAAGTGCTCTCTACAACATCATAATTCCTATTAAGGACTACCTTAGCCATGATTTTCGATACGGCAGTAGACATGTATCACGCTAAACGCCACAATACCGAAGGTCGCCCTTCTTTGGGATTTTCACAATGATTCCCTCCTTCCATTCAGGTGAATATTTTCCTTCGTTCCACAACTCAGTAATGAGCGGAAGAAGTATTTCGGCTGTTATTTCCGAGTCCGCTTTGAGGTTTTCAGTTCGTAGTCCCTGCAGCTTACTTTCCCGTCATTGACCAAATGGCGGAAATTATTTCGATCGTCCTCAGTAGAGGATTGTTGCGGCTAGATGTTTGTTTTGATTTTGTTATTTCTAAAATATCTTCCTCTGCAGGATGTTTAAAATATCAGAAAAATATTCCTTCCATCGCCGAAACTGGTATTCACTCATATTAAGAAAATTTCCGTTAACATCCCTCACCAGGTGGTTTACGGTAAAATTTCTGTTCATCAACTGTTTCATAATGCTCAATAGCTAACGTTATATCCCCAAGATAAGCCGCAAATTCCGCCAGATCTTCAATAATCCTTCTCTTGTCGCGTGAGCAACGCGGTAGTTCCTTCTTGAATCGATGCTGAATACTCCAACATTTCTACGATGTTCAACGGAGTCTGTAGATGCTGCGATGGGATCAACTACATTAAAAAAATGCAAATCTTTGAATGCGGTCGAATAACGCTAAATGTGTTTTGAGTGCTCCTGCTTGAATACGTGGCTTACGCTCAAGTCAACCTGTAGCTGGTTGTAAGATCTAGAAGTGCGAAATATTTCTTCAAACAAAGCTACATTGGGGATACGCTGTCTCCAATCAAGTTTTTTACTATTAGTCGTACTTTCTTCGTCTACCTGGCCTCCTGACCTTCAGATCAGTGGCGTGGCGTCCTTTGAAGCATTGCTGCCCGCACATTTTACCTCTCCATTGTGTTTAAAAATGTTATAATAAATTTAGATACCTAAGAATTTGTGAAATCTTTTAAAAATTAGGCTTCATTTTCGCTCAGCAAGGCACTCAACCCATGTGACGCTTTTTCCCTACAGATCGCGTTGCACTCGAAAGCTCACCTAAAGCAATCTCGAGAGAGAAACCGCCGAGATGCGATTTGAAAAATGCATACATAGCACTCACGGCCCATCCATAGAAAAATCTTCGTGACCCACAAATAAAAAAAAAATAGACTGCTACACCAATCGTGGCAGCATCATGGAATGTGCCTCCATTTCCAGGCTCTCATTCTCTCTTTCCCACGACTTTCCCTCGTTGCAAGTATTGAAATTTTATTATTGAGTAAAAAATTATTACGGAAAAAAGTTTGAAGGGCAGTGGTATACAATATCGCCGGAGAGGAGAACTTTGATCAAAGTGCTATGAATATTTTTGCCGATCTTGACGGCATCTGTTTTTTTATGTTTTTAATTTGATCCGGACCCCAGAATTGAAAATTTGCGTCTTCAAAAACTTTTTGAGTGATTTTATTTAATGAGAATTTATGCATACGTACAACAATTTTACAATTAATCAAATTATCTTGCTAAATAATTGCTTCCCATACCAGTAATATCACGCCACGCCATTGCTTCAGGTTCCTTAACATTTTTCTTGTCATTGTGATAAGATTGTCAGCCCTTCGCACAACCCTCTATCTACGAATTTTCATTTTCGTAGATTGAGGTAACTAAGGTATACCCAAGCAGGCAGTGTGCTGGTATCTTGGGTCGACCGAGATTTCAACTCACCACCTTCGCATTGTAGGCCAACACGCTACACAATAGGCTACTCTCTAGCTATTAATCATACCTAGAGAATGAAAATACTCTGAAAAGGCAATTGCCAAACTATCAAAGCTAAGATCAGGCACTGACATGTCGTGCTTGAAGGCAGGATAACATCCATGCGTTTTTGTGGCGTTGAACTCTATTTGGTTAGTCCTGCTCCGAATTTAACGAACCAAATAAATAACTCATTACGTTCGAAGAGCACAGAAGACTGATAAGTTTCACCAATTGAAACTGTTTATGTAAAACTGTAAAAAGGATTGGGAACCAACGACAGAAGATCGTTTATAAAAATTAAAAACGGAGTTGGTGATAAAACTGAGCCTTGAGTGACTCCAGAATTTACAGGGAACGGGAATAAATCAACGACATCTAATCGTATAAACGATTATATACTTATTTACTTACGATGGCGCTACAGTCCAAATCCTGAATGCTTTGCCTCTATCCATCTCGGTTCAGTGACCGCGACCTCCAGTTTGAAAATCTTAGCAGTGATTTGCTTTCTGCATCAATCGCATCCTCCCAACGCTTCCGTGGTTTTCCGACCGGTCTTTGTCCGTTGACTTTCCCTTTTAGTGTGCGTTTGAGAATCCTTTCGTCATCCATCAGCACCACATGACCAGCTCATTGTAACTTCTTAATTTTTATGATGGTTGACACTTCTGGATTGTCGAAGATGGCATACAATTCTCTATTGTATCGTATTCTCCAGATCGAGTCTTCCCTCACAGGTCCGAGGATTCTTCTGAGGACCTTTCGCTCAAGAGCGTTAAGTAGTTTTTTGGACGCCATAGCTTAGCACAGCCCTTATGATCGCGTTATATAGCTTAAGTTTTGTTCTCCTGTGTTCTTTCTTGTTTTTAATTTTTGGAAGTACCGAATAATACTTCTTGTTTGCCATTATTATCCTTTTTTTGATTTCGATGGGTTCGCTTCCATTCTCCCATAGGTTGGCCCCTAGGTATGTATATAAAGTGGTCTACGTTTTCTAGGTTATAGTCTCCTACTGCAATATTTTGTCTGATTGGCGTCTGTTTCCTAGTTTGTGTCATAATTTTGGTTTTGTTTTCATTAATACGTAGTCCAACTTCAGGTTTAAAAATACCTCCTTATCACTTTCCAGAGTTCTTGCAAGGATATCTATATCGTCCGCATATGCTACGAGTTGTGCCGGTTTGAGACATAGTATTCCCTTGGTGTCAACAGGATTAACGATTATATGGAGAATACTTTCTGGATCAACGTATCTGTTCGATCGACTTCAGAGACAGGACGTGTTGAGAACGAAATAAAATTATTGCTAAGGTCTTTGACGATTGACCAGAAAAATGTAAATTCCTTTGAGCATTCAAGAATCTCTCGTCGTTACTTTTGGTCCTGTTTTTCGTTGTCATCTGCGGATTTTACCCTAAACTTGCTAAATATAAGTTTTTTTGTACGAATAGCATAGAAACAGTCTGTGATGAACCTAAAATGGCTCTGAATTTGATGAGAATAAGAGCATTTCTTCCCCCAACGATTCTCTTGGGAGCTTTGATTGTCATCGGGCTCTGTATAAATTCAGTTCTATGCAAGCGACATCTGTTGTATCCAGCAAAAAATACATTTCTGCTGCCAACAACAAATGATTTTGTTAGGTGCAAGCCACAATCACAAACTGCTTAACGCTTTATTTTTCGGAAAAACCCTAACAAGAACTCACAGAAATACACAATAAAACTTTGAAATACAAAAACTTCTTCCAGCGTTTCAATAGACACAGTAGTCTGTTTTTTACACGAGTTTCATCGTATGGGCTGGGTTAGGTTCGGAAATTGAAAAAAGTGCCTACCCGGATACTTATTTTTTTTTTTACTTCACCAGGACCTATCGTGTTTTTGTTCCAATCTCGGATGTAGGCCGCGTTTAAAACGAACAGTGTGAACTAACTCAATATCACAACTTTCATCTTCGCAAATTCTCATTAAATCCGTCCAACCGTTTTCAATCAGTCACAATATCACAATTGTTGCTCTCGAAAATTCTTCTTTTGTCCGTTTACGAATTTTCAATATCACAATTGTTGTTCCAAAGAGTCTTCGCCTTGTCCGTTCCATTATTTTCTTCACTACATTAGCTTTACGCAATTAAGTCCCTCGGGGTTTTAATTCGTAATCTCATTTCTGACAACAGCTCGGATTCGCAAACAGTCAATGGGCGGCTCAGTGTGAATGCGTGTGTTTCTCTGCCAACAGTTGAAGGTCGTAAACAGTTGAAGATTGCAAACAATGTAATAGTGGAATCCACTAAAAAATGCAGTAGGCAAACAATATTGAAGAACTTAATATTCAATTTTTCATTAAAAAAAAAAAAAACTTTTACTTTTCTTCAGAAATCTCGATTCGAGTGCGAAAGAAAAACCTGACATTTCAAAACTTCGAACATCGATACGAGACGTAACGCACAAAATGGATTTAGCATATGGTATGATGGGCTCGTTATTCCGTTCCGGATCTCGTCAAACATTCTTCTCTAGTCAAGTGGTTCGGTATGCCGACTTGTACGCTGCAACCTTCTTAAATTTGATTTACTATCCGTTTTCGTACATGTTCCGGGCACCGGCCATGCTATTACCGCATGAATCGACCGTAGCTCATGAACAGCGTTTCATTATGGATGCACCAATGATTTCGCGAACACGTTCGAAAAATTACGCACCGATACCGGTACTATCGCAGGAGTCGGAACAGAAAGATAACGACGAAAATCCAGAGGTTAGAATCTACGACATTCAATCAGTTTGTTTTATTATTTAAAGTTTTATTTTTATTTTTAATCTGTTACAGTTCTTGACCAAAGAAAATGCTGGAGTACCGCATACCCGTCCGGAAACACCCCGATCCGTAACACATACTCATGACGAGGACTATTCCGATGAAGAAAGCGATCCGAATAATAAAAATGACGAAACAGATGAGCACGAAAACTCTTAAATTTAATGATCCCCGGTTTTAATGTTTTGTTTTTCTTCGTATGAATCTCAACAAAACCTATCGAATTTACCGCTCTTAACTTTGATAAGTAGTCGTTGTTATTTAATAATAAAATGTGCGAGATTGTAATAAAATAGTTAGTTTTAAAAAAAAAAAACATGTATACATAAACTTAGGTAATTAATTGAGTGATAGAAAGAAAATACCCAAAAATCTCGATTATTTCCGTACGATTCGATGCTATGTTTATCTATTTTACAATTTTTCTGTATTTAATTTAAACTTTTTTTGATATCTTAGTCTTTAAAAGCGAATTTATTTATATAAACAGTTTATAAGTTAATAATTTTCTTCTTTAGAACAAAATTTAATTGAAAGAAATAATCTATTTTCGTTTGTTCGTCAGTCTTTATGCTTTTTTTTTATTTTCGTTTAAGCGTTCTTATGAAATTCGATTTTATTTCTAGGGTTTAACTAATTGAAGAGATTTTCGTCCTGTTGACAATATATAATTAAATCATGTTTCTTCTATAGTAATAATAATTTAATTGATATTAACACGTTAAAGATGTTGTTTTTATTTGATTTTTTTCTTGTAGACCATTTACTGCGCTGTTCTAAACCACATCGGAAAAAAATATTACGTATTTGTTTTTTTGTTTCGATTTTGCTTTCAAAACATCTAAAATAGAAGTTAAGGTTACTCTACGAAGAAGAAAGAACAAGGCACGTGAAAGAGTTAGGTCAATCAGTCAGGTTGGGCGCTTTTTATTTTCATATTGTTGCGAGCTAGGGGTTCGCCGGGACTTCAAGTAAAACACATTTCGTTTAAAAATAAGTGATAATTTAGTTATTCGCACTATAACTTAATTCGCACTATATGGCACTACCGCCGCGTACTGTTCTATCGCTTTCCTGCACTGGTTCGCGTCTCCGTATTCTATATTTATTCAGTCGTTAAATAAAATGTACATTTCAATTACGATATGGCGAGCGATAAAAAAGTTTCAAAATGATCACATTATTAAAATTAAAATGAAAATAATCCAAAAATATAACAAATAAACAAAGTAACAATAAATATATTAATTATATACGATTATGAAAACAGGAATTTATTAAGTTTAAAAGCACTAAAAGACAAAGATCTAAGTTGGAGTTTGTCATGATTGCGCTGAAGTCTTAGGGCAGGAGAGTAAAAATAGTCTAGTAATGCGCGTGGAGGATAAAAAATATCGGAATTCCTTGTACATACTAAAATTTCTATTCTGAAATTAAATTCATCAACGAAATTAGACCTTATGATACCATTTACTACCTTGTAAGCACTCATCAATGTAACTTTTACGTATGTCTAGAGGATGGAGATAAAGTACCGTAAGCCTCGTAAAGTAGTCAACGTACGGTTTTTTAGAACGAAAGAATAGAGTTCGCGAAAACTTACGTTGAACGGATTCGATAGTAGCTAAGTGACACTTATAGTGAGGACTCCAAACAACAGTGCAGTATTCCAGAATACTACGAACTGGAGAGATAAAAAGCAAAACTAGAACGAGCGAAAGTTTACGAAATTCGAAGAACGAAGCCGGCAAGGCTTGGTTATTAATCTTCTTAAAATGTGTATTGAAACTCAACTTCACATTAAAAGTCACACCTAGGTCCTTCATAATCGATACATCTGATAGTCTAGTACCATCGATCAAATAAGGTAACTCGGTAGGTTGCGTTTTAAGTGAGTATGACATTGCGTAGCATTTTCCAATGTTTAAGTTCTAGTTCATTCGACAAACACCACTGATATAGACGATCAAGGCCCAGTTGTAAAATATCGCGATCCCAGTGGGAATTAATCACTCGGAAAAATTTTAAATCATCCGCATACAGGAGACAAGAAGAAAACAAAAACTGAGATAGGTCATTTATAAGAAATAGGAATAATATTGGGCCTAGAATAGACCCCGGTGGTACACCAGACCACACAGGAAATACATAAGAATCATGACCCTTAAAAGTCGCACGCATGTTACGAATAGATAAATATGAAGAAATCCCGTCTAGTAAATTTCCTGTTACACCATATATTTTAAGTTTCTCAATTAGAACCTTGAGGTTAACTGTGTCGAATGTCTTTGCAAAATCCGTATAAACAGTGTAAACAGAATGCGATTAAGTTCGTAAACTTGCACAGATTGGTAGTTGTAGATTTTCCTTGAACAAAACCATGTTGACAAGTTTGTCTCGCACATTACATTATGAACGAGCCGTTCAAAAATTTTGCTAAGGCAAGTAAGAATTAAAACAGGGCGATAATTGAAAACGTCTTCGAGGTCTCCTTTTTTGAAAATAGAGATAACCCTAGCGAGTTTTCAGACTTCTGGAAAAGTACCTTCGGAAAGTGATTTCTTAAAAATAATCGAGAGGGAAAAATAGAGATTTTCCGATAGTGCTCTAACGAAAAACTTAGGAATGCCATCGCAACCGCCGTTTGTTTTAGAATCTAGCGAGTTAATTACCTTTAACACATCAAATAAGGAAACATAAATAGAACTAATGGATTCATGACTAGAAACATCAAAAACATAATTAAGTTCCTTGTCTGGAATTTAAAAGACGGAAGAAAAATATTCAGCAAAAAGATCACATATAGCTTGGGTATCGAAGGTAGTAGTATTTTGAAATCTCAGAGCAGACTGAGCGTGCTGAGTCTTTTCGCATTTTTTAACGTGTGTCCAGAGAGGTTTGGTAACATTACGAGTCGAACTCGACTCCAGCGAAAAAACATATGAAGGAAACGCAGACTTGATTTCCTTTCTCATAAAGGTACGTTGGACAGTAAAATTTTCGTGGTACGAATGAAGTTTTGAACGTTTATATTTCTTGTACAAGCAGTTTTTTAGACGAAAACTCCTGGTAACACCCGAAGTAAACCATATAGGATAGTTTTTTTTAAGAAACAAGCTTGCGTGGAACATGATTGATTCTGCATGAAGGTTTGATATATTCATAAAAAATTAAAATCGATGCATTCGCTCCTGAAAAAACCTCAACCCAATTAATTTCTTCCAATTTGCGACTGATTTCAGAATAATTTGCGCTTAGAAAATTTAGCTTAAATAACGACGACGGTGCAGTAATATTTTTCCTAAAAATATTAACTGTAATTCTCAGAGGAGGATGGTAAGGGTCATAGCGGGTATAGCGATTTTGGAAAACACAAGGTCCAATAGAGCGCCACGGCAATTTTTGATCACATTATGTTGAGCAAGTGAACAAAGGTTCATGAAAGATGATACGCATGTGCAGTATGCATTTTGAGACACAGGTTGAGAAGAAATATCATTCAAGAATATCATAGATAAGTTGAAATCACCACAGATCAAAAAACCCAGGTCAATATTGTTTATAAGGATAGATCTACAAAAAAATTCTCAATCGTGCTAACACTCGAGTTATATATGGAATGTAGACAGAACAAAGATACAGAAAACGATAATACGATAATTAAATTTTCACGAAAATACTTTGAGATTGAGAATCGAAAATCGGACAACGAAAGGACAGTAAGTCATTTTTTACAGCAATAAGGACTCCACCCACGTAAAATCACGGTCATTTCGATGAACTGTGTATAAGAATGGAAAATTTCAGAGGCCATAATGGAAGGAATTAGTGATGATTCAGTAATACAGACAGTTTCTTGAGAATCCTCTATTATAGAACAATAAAAGGCAGACAACTTGGACCTTAGGCCATGTACATTTGATACAAAACATTTAAACTACATTTAGAACAATTAGAATTTATGTTGGTTGGTTTTGACCATGTCTTAGACGAAAATCTGCGACATCATTAACAATGCTTCGATGCTCGAATAATTTACATGAAATGAACAGGCCACAATCCAGCAGACAACAAGCAGTGAAGATATTCATGCGGAGCACGGAGCTTAAACGAAACATAGTTAAGATTTTTAATAACTGCAGATTTCTTCGTAAGCCGAAAACAAGCAAACGCATTGGAGTTCATAAAGTTCAATTTTAGTCGCAGGTAATTCAACATTGCACGTTGCCATGATGAATTCCGGTTGCAGTGGTTTAGTCGAAAGATATGCAGAATTAGAGTTAGTGTTTGCACCTGTCCCCTAGTGAGATTTGGGTCCGTCCGTATAGAGATAAGGACCCTCGCAGGCGTTGAGAATCGTGTTTGTTGCCCATTCGATTCGTTCAGGAAACTTAATGTGAAACCTTGTTTTCTCAACCTGTTATTGGTTCATTCAATCGCATCGCAGTCTAAAAGGGAAGATGTTTCTCTAATGACGCTTTGAGTGGTCATCAATTTCCTGTTAAGGCCCCCTATAGGGACATAGGACAGAAACAGTTCTCTTCCACTAGGTGCGATCCTCAGCATCGACATTTCGTTGTCGCCGGGTCTTGGTAATTCCTCTGGTCTCCTGCTCAACTGCTCGCTCCCAACCCAACGTCTTCTTTCCATATAGTGCAACTATATAACAGGGATTTAGTAACCTCCAGAAAAGGGAAAGGATACCGAAGGCCTGGCGAGCTTCATTTATGCGAGCTTCAATATCTTTTTCGGCTTCGCCGTCCATGCCGACAATGTTTCCGAGCTAACAAAAATCTTACACCTCTTCCACATCTTGTCCGCTGAGAACAATCGGTACGCTTGTGTTCGAACCCAAGTGCATGTACCTAGTTGTACACATATTTGTTATGTTCGTTGTTTGTTCTAATGAAAGACTACATCCTTTCTAGTTGGCTACTTGTATTTGACTGCTCTCTACTTTACAACTGGTATACATGTACTGGTATAAATCTACTACTACATATTGTAACATCTCCCTTACAAAATACATTTTTTTTTTCATTGAAAGCAACTGTTCAAAAAAAATAATCTTAATTCATAAATTTAAATTCAGCACAAAAGAATAATGTAAACGTATTTCAATTTAACAAAATATATAAAGGTAACATAAAAATTAGTAATGATTTTCAAAACATCAATTCAATACATTAATTTAATCTATTTCATCCCTTGTGATGAATTTATTAATTTCTTTTCCACTTCTTAATACTATAACTTCATCGTCGTTGCCGAATTGCTTAGGAAGTTCATTGTTTGTACTTGTGTTATTAAATCTATAAAAATAATTGCCATCATTTTTAATTTTAGGGGCTGACAACTTCAAATCATCCAATATTGTTTCATAACTATTTTTCAAGGTTTTACTTTTATTTAAAAAAATATGGTGCGCATTTCTTCTAAAAATATTACCATATTCCGCTTGTATTGTATATGATCGTGGCTCTTTACATTTTGATATAACTTTTCCCTTTTCCCAGGCAGAAGATGGTAATTTCTTGAAATAAACGCTATCATCGCTACTAAATGGCATTGAATCTGTTTTATTTCGATCATATTTAGTTTTAACATTGTCCTGCAACTTTAGCATATCATTTCTATATTTAGTGTGGTTAACGTATTGTGGTCCTATTTTTTCGTCAAGGGTCGGAATTTTTGTTCTCAACGATCTACCCTTTAGCAGCTCAGATGGCGAATATTGCCTTTCGTATTCCCTAAACTTAGAAGGGCCAAATATGGATCATCCCCTGATTCGCGACATTTTATTAAAATGTTTTTAACAGTTTGCCCAGATCGCTCTACTAATCCATTCGATTGTGCGAAAATTGGGCTTGAAGTTTGATGGTTAATATCCCATTTTGATAAAAAACTTTTGAATTCTTTCGACGAGAAAGGTGGACCGTTATCTGACATAAGATTTGACGTATTCCAAATTTTGCAAATATTGATTTCAGATGTGTAATTACAGTAGAACTATTATTTGAAGGTAATTTACACATTTCCACAAATTTAGAATAATAATCTACAACAAGTAGATAAATATTTCTTTCAAAATCAAAAAAGTCTATCGCTACCGTATCCGACGGTTTTTTCGGTATTTCATGTGGCATTAATTTTTCTTTCGGTTTTGCTTTCCTGTATTTCTGACATATATTGCAGGAAAATACATAATCTTCAATGCTTTTTGATATTCCTGGCCAATATACGGCCGCCCTAGCTCTCATTTTCGTTTTCTCTATCCCTGGGTGTTCCGTGTGTAATATTTCTAGCATATTATTTCTCATTATTTTTGGTATAATTATGTTAGAACCTTTAAAATATAGACCATTATTGAAAGACAGCTCGTGACTTATTTTCCACAAAGACTTTAATTCTTTACTCAAGCCAAATTTATTTCTGGGCCACCCATTAATTTCATAATTCCTATTTTTTTGCAATATGTCATCCTCTTCTGTGGCCTTTGCAATTTCTTCTTGCTTTTCTTTCGGAACTGATAAATTTTTTTTGTATAAGTCCTACATGTATCTCAATATTTTTGTCTAACTCTAATTCCTCTTTCATCCGTCTTTAATTTTTAATTGACAAACTTTCTTAATGAGATTGCACTTAAGGCAATCTTCCTGACCAATAATTGTTTTACAGTTTAAATCCACTATAACAAATTCTATGACATGACTTGAAGATTTGTTGTTGTCACCCAAATATTCACATTCTAGTGCATATTTTCCGACACTGCCAAATTTTGAGCCACCAAAAGATGTTAAAGTAATATTACAATTTTCTAAGACATTATTTGAATCCTTAACTTTATTAAATATATCTCTAGACATGACACTGACCTGTGCGCCGGTGTCAATTTGACAGCAAATATTTGTTTCATTAATTTTCAGATTTACTATAAATTCAGACTTCTTATTATTTAGAGATTATAATTTTAATGTACCTACAACAAATTCCTTACTGTCATCGTTGTCGCTTTCTACGTTGCCGATATTTACTTCCCTGCACATTTTGACAAAATATCCAATCCGACCACAATTCAGGCAACGTACTCCAGCTGCTGGACACTTATACCGATGACGTTGACCACATCTACTGCAACTACCAGAAAACATTGCAGTTCCCGGTGGTGAGAACCGCCGACTTTTTTGATGACCTGAACTTAACCGTTGTGTATGTTGATCTGCAAAACGTTGCGGCTGCTGATGTTGAAATCCTTAGCGCTGCTTTGACTGTAGTTGTGATAACTGATGTTGCGATGGCTGATGTTGCCTTGGCTGTGTGGTTGCTGATGTTGAAATCCGGAGCGCTGCTTTGACTGTAGTTGTGATAACTGATGTGGCGATGGCTGATGTTGCGTTGGCTGATATTGCGATGCATTCCTTTGAAACTTTTTTAGCTGGCCTTTAATTGTATTGACATCGACGTCACCTGTAGTCGCCATTTCTTTTGATTGTATTTTCGTTAGCTTATATGATTTATATTGCGTTTCGACTGCATTTAATGATAATTCTGTTATATTCAGAAATTGTTCTCTAAGGACGCCATCTTGGATACCAATTATGAACATGTCACGAATCATGTTTTCTATTTCCAGAAACTTACAAGCTTTCGACAATGCTTTGAGTTCAATCATGAATTCGCTGACCGATTGATGTGGCTTTTGGCGGCATGTGAAAAACTTATACCTTTCAAAAGTTAAGTTTTTTTTAGGTTCGAATTGATTTTTAAATTTTTCAATCACTTTAGTCAAAGTTTCATCCTCACATCCCTTGATGATATTACAAAGAAGAAAGCCCTGCTCACCAATAGAGTGTAAGAACAATGCAATTTTCTAGGCTCGCCAGCACCATTCAAATTTGCAGCAATCAAAAAAATTTCAAACCTTTGGAGCCAATTTTTCTATGTGGCGTCCATATTTGTCGTTGCGAAATCTAGCTTCGGAGGAAAACTTACAGCATCCATATTCGTACGATGTATATCTATTTTTTGTTTTTAAATTTTCACTTCATCAGTTTAGACTCAACTTTACTAACTTTATTTGAATAAATTTTTTTTTTTAAACTTTCACTTCTGACACCATGTTATGTTCGTTGTTTGTACTAATGAAAGACTACGTCCTTTCTAGTTGGCTACTTGTATTTGACTGCTCTCTACCCAGCAAACAATGAGAAATCACAGTGAACTCATAATGAAATCTTTATATGAATGTGAAATCACTTAAGGTTCATTTTAGCTTCTTTTTGAAGTTACGTCGAATCCACTATCGTACTAAAAACTTTACCCCAGACTGAAATCAGTATATGAATTCAGAAAAGCTTACGTAGGTGATGCAGAACTAAACTCAAAAAACGACATTGGAAAGATGTCACAGAATGGACCCACAACGTTATCAGTAACTGGTTAAGAACTGATATCCATATTATCCATATTCAGAGCGTGAATTCATTTCATTTTTACTAAGTGACAAAAGAATGAAAGGCTTAAAAGCATGTTCAGTAGTGATTCATACGAAGAAAAGAACCTGATTTATTCACAAGTTAATCAGTTTTTGAAACCGAAGGGAAACGAAATCTCAGCAAATGATTTCATATAGGCTTCATTTATTGAAGTTTCACCAAATTGTTCGCTGGGTACCTTACAACTGGTATACATGTACTGGTATAAATCTACTACTACATATTATAAGGTATAAATGTACTTGTATAAATCTACTACTACATATTGTAACAATATTTATTTTCTGTCCTGCCTCTTTGCATTTAGAAACCAATGAGCGAACATTTGACTCTAAGTCCGAACGGTTATGTGCAGAGATTATGAGATGTATTGCCGAGCCCATTTTAGCGGACTGCTCCAATATTATACCCAGGGTATTTGTATAGTCTGTACAAGACGACCTTTTGCGGGATCCAGTCTGATTAACTTCGTGAAAGCTCTCTACAGCATCACTAATCCTATTTGGAATTACCTAAGCCAGGATTTTCGATACGGCAATAAGCAGACAGATACCACGCGAATAGCCACAGTCCTGAAGGTCTCCTTTTTCGGGGCTTTCACAAGGACGCTTTTCTTCCATTTAGCAGGATATCTTCTCTCATTCCACACCTCAGTAAAGAGTGGGAGGAGTATATCGGCTGTTATTTCCCAAGGGAATAATATTTGAAAAACTTCCCGCCATCGTCAAATATAACATCGAATTTATATTGCGGCGGCTTGCGGCTCATGATGCCAACTCAGTTAACGTGCTTGTCAAAACGCTACAGACAACATTTTTTTCTTCGTGCTAAAATCATTGATGTAATTTACAACTCCCACAAATGGAACTAAAAATAAAATGTTTTCTGGTGGAGGTTTAAGTGATACTGTGTTTATTTCTTTTAACCCCCACACTTTAAAGCCTTCTTAAACTGTTAATGAGTATCTCATTACTTCCGTATCAAGTCGCGAGTTCTTTGGTTTACATCGGGTTGCAAAATTATTGGCATTTTTCCGATCGCCAAACTTGTTCCATTGGTCTTGCACATACGGGTATCCCACAGATTCATCACTACATGTTTCTAGTTGCCTCGTAATTAGAGTCCAGTGTGCCCACTTCATATCGGCGTTGTATACTCGCGTTTTTTTTTTGGGTTTCCAAGTTTATCCACATGCAGCTTATGCTTCATTTGAAGTATTTGTGGCCATTGGATAGCACAATCTCAAACAGGCAACCATTAAGTGGGTTCGTTCCCCACGTCAGCTCCACGCTTCGCTCACACATCAAGGAGATATCATCTCCATCGGCGAATTATGAGCAAATGGCCGATTTGGTTCTGAGTAACACCATCAGGGGAAATCCAATATGTTTTATGGTGACTCTTGTGTGGAAAAAGGGTTCCTCCGGTGACCATTTGCCGAGTATTACAAAACAAATAATTTGCCGTTTTCGGGTCTGTTAATCCAAGGTTGTGATGTGTCGTACTGACATGCTTCACCATGACGTATTCTAGTCCAACATTGTCGGAGCCATGGGCGTTCATATTTCCTGAGATGATGTAAATATCACCTCATGGAACACGCTGGAAGATTGCACTCAGTAGACTATAAAACTTCTCCTTGTCACCAGATTTTGCGGCATTAGTTGCAGAACTGAAACGTTTCTGACCTTGCTCGTCGGACGACGATAATCCTATGAGAGATTGGTTCCAAGCTGATGTGACTATTTTTCGCTCTCGGTGTAAGGATAACCGTCACGCTATTTTTGGCTTTATATTCAGCACCAATGTACAGAATGATGTTTTCGCTCGGGGTACATTCTTCTCCCGATCCTGTCCACTTGTCTCGCTCATGCCCAAGATTTGGATGATATAGTGCTTCATTTCACAGTCGATCGTTGATTAACGGTGTATAGCCCGAGTGACCCCAGTCCTTCCACCGTATTTCAATGTTCAAATGTTTCAGAGCCAATCATAGTCCATTTTCGAATGTCAAAAATCATTACGGTAGAATGCGTCCGTATCCGAGACGCTATATCTGTTTCTCGTGTAAGTTAGATTTTAAGATCACGGGAAGCCTTCAATTGTTGCGACCGGACGTCGACTATTTGCGATCTTCAACTATTCAAGGCCTTCAACTGTTCACACATACACACGCTACTTGAAACTACGGCGAAGCTTCTGTAATGGAATGGGTGAACTTTTGCAGAAATATCAATCAATCAAATCAAATTCCTGTTAAGACCCCCTACAGGGGCATAGGACATAAACAACTCTCTTCCACAAGACGCGATCCTGAGCATCGGCCTTAAGCTGTTGCCAGGACTTGTTTATTCCTCTGGCCTCCTGCTCAACTGCTCGCTTCCAAGTGTTACATGCTCGACCAACTTGACGTCTTCCTTGAGGATTATAATCCAGAGCCTGCTTGGCGATGTTTCGCTCTGGTTTCCTCAAAGTATGACCAATCCACTGCCACTTCCGCCTTTGAATCTCAATACCTATTTAGATTGGCCAGTTGTACTTCAAAGTTCGTCGTTGGAGATCACTTCTGGCCAGAATATTCCTAAAATGCGTCGGAGGCATTGGTTCACGAAAGTCTGTAGTTTCTTGGTAAGAATAACAACACCGATTTGACGCATGCGTCAAAAACTCGCAGCTTCGTGCGAAGGGAGATCTCTCTTAACCTCCAGAAAGGGGAAAGGATACCGCAGGCCTGACGAGCTTTATTTAGCCGATCCTCAACATCCTTTTCAGCTCCGCCGTCCATGCTGACAATGCTTCCGAGATAGCAAAAATCTTGCACCTCTTCCACATCCTGTCCGTTAAGAACAATCGGTGTGCTTGCGTTCGAACCCATGTGCATGTACTTGGTTTTACGCACATTTATTTTCAATCCCGCCTCTTTGCATTTAGAATGCAACGAGCGAACATTTGACTCTAAGTGCGAACGGTTATGTGCAATCAAACACACATCATCAGCATAATCAAGGTGACTTAAGATTAAAATAGTCTCCATTGAAGACCTTTACCTTCCCCACCTTCCAGTGCAGCTTTCAACATGTCATTTATTACCATCAGAAACAGGGCTGGTGATAATATGCAGCCTTGTCTGACACCTGTTCGCACAGGGAACCTCTCGGACAGCTCTCCTCTATGCAAGACGCGACACCTTGCATCTTCGTAGGATTCTTCAATCATAGCTATGACCTTATCTGGAATACCTCTCCTACGCAAAGCATTCCAGTAGTGGGGATATGGGGTTTCTGGCTCACTTTGACCTTTGACCTTTGACCTCGACCTTTGACCTTGACCCTTGACCTTTGACCTTGACCTTTGACCTTGACCTTGGGTATAGATTGTGGTGTATGTGTGTGTGTGTGATGTGTGGAGATTGTTATTGTTATTAATAGCGTGGTATTATTTCATGACGTCATCATCAATTGGGGTTGCCATAATGTCAAAAAAAAATAAAAAAAAAATAAAAAAATAAAAATAAAAAAAAAATAAAAAAAAAATAAAAAAAAAAATAAAAAAAAAATTAAAAAAAATTAAAAAAAAAAATAAAAAAAAATTATTATAAAAATATATATTTATAATTAAAAATTATAAATTACATTATTTTGCTTTTCTTTTTATTATTCCACGTTTACTTAATATTATTCCACTGCTTCTTCACTTACGAACAGGAATAAACACGATCGTTTGTTATTGCAATTAGTTTTTTCTTGTGTGGTCAGCATATTTCCGATTGTATGGAAAAAGATCCATTCTGCTTGTTTGTGTGTGGTCAGCATATTTTCGATGATGAAATTGATATTTACATTATCAGGAATAAACACGTTCGTTATCAATTGAAATTTAAGTTTGGTGGTTTTAGGTTTCATATAGGCTAAAGTTAGCGATTAAATTCTGTGTGAGTAAAAGTAGATAAGGGTTTTTTTTTTGTTATTATTATAGGTTGTTTATGAATAATTGTTTATAGTTTTGCGGTTCTTTGTTCTTATGGAAAAAAAGATCCATTCTGCTTGGATATACGTTGGTCAGCATATTTTCGATGATGAAATTCATATTTACATTAACAGGAATAAACACGTTCGTTATCAATTGAAATTTAAGTTTGGTGGTTTTAGGTTTCATATAGGCTAAAGTTAGCGATTGAATTCTGTGTGAGTAAAAGTAGATAAGGGTTTTTTTTTTGTTATTATTATAGGTTGTTTATGAATAATTGTTTATAGTTTTGCGGTTCTTTGTTCTTATGGAAAAAGATCCATTCTGCTTGTGTGTGTGGTCAGCATATTTCTGTATAAATAAGATTTTATTATAGATAAGAGTTTTAGTATAAAAAGGACGCTAAGAACCTCATCGGCTATAGTTTGTCTTCGAAATTCGTCAAGTGAAGTTAATCAAGTGATTTTTTATTCATATAGTTTGTCTTAGAAATTCGTCAAGTGAAGTTAATCAAGTGATTTTTTATGCATATAGTTTGTTGTTAGAAATTTTGCAACGAAAGTTAATCAAGTGAAGTTAATCAAGTGATTTTTATATAAAAAAGTAATGGAGTCTGTACTTTGTAAAGTGTGTGGAGTGATTTTCCCGACGGCTGATGGTCTGAAAAGACATGTAGAAAATACTCACAGTAAGTGTTGGCTTAAGCTTTTCAATTTTTTCTAGCTTTTACAAAAATGTATATATTTTAAATAGAAAATACTACGATGAACGGCAACGCAATAGGAGAGAAGAAGGAACTATCTTCAATGAAACGATTGGGGGCACCAGTTAAGAACATCATACCACATAAAACGATTAAACTTAGCCCACTTTCATCTTTCAAACTTTGTGATTTGTGTCAGGTTATGGTGAAAATACTAGACTGGAATCACCACATTCGTACAAACACACATAAAAGGAATAATATTCAAAGTTTTGATCAACATTTCAAGTTAATTAAGAGCACCTACAAGAATAGAATTCAAACGCTTATATACGAAAATAAAAGCGATAATATATTAATTCCGGAAATATTTTTAAAAAGTCTAGAGGAACCACTAATGGTCATCTTAAAAAAAATATTAGAAACATCATCCGCTATAAAGTTTAATATTGAGCTATTTGCGGATTACATGAAAACCTGTTTGAAAGATGACAAGGAAGAAAGCGAATGTGTGATAATCATTAAATCGTTTCAACCAAAAATGCAAACCATTCTGGATGAATGTGACTTGCAGTTAGCATTCAAAAATAACGTTGATAGCATTATTAAGAAAATGCAAGAGTTCCAAGAAAGAGATAGTGGGTGGACTCTGGTGAAAATAACACACTGCGAAATTTGCGTAAACGAATACAAGCCGCTTAGGGGAACGAAATACGTACCTTTGCCGCCTTTCATAACAAAGAAACATGCTTGTGTTAATATAAAAAATAATGATGAATTCTGCTTTAAATGGAGTATCATTTCCGCATTATCGCCGGTGCTGAAAAATTCAGACAGACCATCGTCATACCACATATACGATATAACACAAAGTGTTATACATCTTTCTAATGGAATAACATTAAAGTTCAACGATCTCGAGTTTCCACTGGACGTGCAGAAAGTAGCAAAGTTTGAGGAATTAAACCCATCAATAAGCGTCAATGTGTTTGGGTATGAAGCAGAAAAAATTGTGGGCCCATATTATCACACAAAGAATGAGAAAAAGTGTCATATAAATTTATTACTGATACAAGACACTGATGAGCTGAATCACTATGTCTGGATCAAGAACATGTCAAGGTAATAACATTGAGTTTTTTTTCATATTACTTTTTTTAATTTTTTTTTGTTTTTCTTTCTGTTTAAGGTTGATCAAGCATCAACAGACGTTACATAAGGGTAAACTGTTTATTTGCAATACATGTCTGCAACATTTCCATAATGAAGAAGCCCAATTACAACACAAAAATGAGTGTGGTAAGGTTGTGTTCAGCATGCCAAGTCTTGAAAAATCAACTTTACAATTTCAACACTATGAGCGCCAATTGGATGTACCATTCGTTATATATGCAGACTTTGAGTGTTTACTTGAAGAGGTTAGTACCTGTTTTGCTAACCCAGAAACATCTTCATCAGCTGTTGTACAGGAGCACACACCATGTGCGTTTTCGTATTACATTAAGTGTACTTTTAATTCGTCATTAGATAGGTTAAGAGTGTATAAGGGAAAAGAATCCTCTAAAAATTTTCTAGATTCGCTTGTTAGGGATGTGAGGTGGCTCTATTCCAATTATATTATGAAACCGAAACCTATACCTAGACTGACAACACAACAGATGAAAATTCAGACTGAAACGGAACTTTGTTACATGTGTAAGAAACCTCTTCTCGACGATCGAGTAATAGACCACTGCCATTTAACGGGGGAATATAGGGGTCCAGCTCATAATCAATGTAATTTATTATTTAGAGTGCCTAAATTCTTTCCAGTCTTTTTTCACAACTTTTCTGGGTATGATTGTCATTTATTCGTAAAAGAACTAGGGAATATAGATGGTGATATAAAAGTAATACCTCAAAATAAAGAACGATACATTTCCGTATCGAAGAGAATTACGGTTAGCGATACCAATACAATAGAATTAAGATTTTTAGATTCAATTAGATTTATGAACAGTAGTTTAGATGAGCTTGTTAGATATTTACCCGAGGCAAAACTGAAGACAATACGTTCAATATACGGTGAAGAAAGCAAATTTAAACTGCTCACAAGAAAGGGTGTATTTCCCTATGAGTATATAAATTCGTGGACTCGTTTGGATGATGTTTGTTTGCCACCAAGGGAAAATTTCGCGAGTAAATTAACAAATAGTGAGTGCAGTGAAATCGATTATGAACACGCACAAAAAGTTTGGAAAGAATTTAATTGTAAGACGCTTTGGGATTATTTAGAGTTATATTTGAAAACAGATGTTTTGCTTTTAACGGACGTATTTGAAAATTTTAGAAAAATTTGTAAACAAATCTATGAGCTGGATCCCTGTCAATACTATACTGCTCCGGGGTTAGCGTGGGACGCTATGTTAAAAACCACAAACATTAGACTAGAACTTTTAACTGACATTAACATTTATAATTTTATTAAACGCGGAATTAGAGGGGGTATTACGCAATGTTCGCATCGACACTCTGTGGCCAACAACAAATACATGGACAATTTCGATGAAACGAAACCCTCAAAATACATTACATATTTGGATGCCAATAACTTGTACGGGTGGGCAATGTCTCAACCTCTTCCACATTCTTCATTCGCATGGGTTCAAAATGTCAATGACATTGACATTCGCAATATTCCACTAGATTCCGATATTGGATACATATTAGAGGTCGATTTAGAGTATCCCGATTCAAAACACAATGACCATAACGATTTACCGTTTTGTGCAGAAAACAAAGCAGCACCCGGTTCTAAAACAAACAAGCTTATAACGGATTTAACAAACAAACATAAATATATTATCCACTATCGGAATCTACAACAGTGCCTAGAGAATGGTTTGAAACTTGTTTGCATTCATAGGATTTTACAATTTAAACAGTCTGATTGGCTAAAGAGTTATATCGATTTGAATAATTATCATCGTACAAAAAGCACAAATTCATTTGAAAAAAATTTCTTCAAGCTATTAAACAACGCGGTATACGGGAAAACGATGGAGAATGTGGAAAAAAGGAAAGATGTAAAACTAGTTACAAAATGGGAGAGTAAGGGTAGAAGTTTAGGTGCCCGCGCTCTTATAGCCAAACCAAACTTTCATAGTATAGCTATATTTTCAGAAACTATGGTTGCTATCCAGATGGATAGAGTTAATGTGTGCTATAATAAGCCAATTTATTTAGGTTTTACCGTTCTTGATATTTCCAAGCTAAAGATGTACGACTTCCACTATAACTACATAAAACCCAAATACACGAATAATGTTCTTCTAAACTATATGGATACGGATTCATTTATTTATACAATTCAGACAGACGATTTTTATACAGACATTTTAGACGACATTGACAGACACTTTGATACTTCAGAATATTCGAAAGACAATCCCTATAACATTCCTTTGAAAAATTGCAAAATATTAGGACTAATGAAAGACGAGACGCACGGAAAAATAATAAAGGAATTTATAGGGTTACGATCGAAAATGTATTCTATAAGTATAGATAATAGTAAAACTATAAAAAAGGCCAAAGGTGTTAAAAAGACTGCAACAGACATATTGACAATAGACAATTATAGAGAATGTTTATATAGGGAGAAAATTTTTAGAGGAAATATGTATATATTTAGATCTAAGCTTCATAAAATTTATACAGAATGTATTAATAAGATAACTTTAAGCCATTTAGATGATAAGAGGTTAATTAAGGAAGATAAAATTAGTACATATGCATGGGGACATTATAAAATTTAAATTTAAAATAATAATAAAATATGTATATATTTAGGTCTAAGTTACATAAAATTATTTAGAATTTAAGATAATAATAAAATATGTATATATTTAGGTCTAAGTTATATAAAATTTATACTGCATGTATTAATGAGATAGCTTTAAGCCATTTAGATGATAAGAGAGACTTTGTGATATTTAGAATTTAAGATAATAATAAAAATAATTCTTAATATATAACAGCTTTGTTTCAATCACAATTAGAAACCTTTTTTTTACATTTTTCAGCACATAAAGCCAATTTCTTATTTTCTATTTTTTAAATTACACTACATTTGAATTGTATTCAACTCTACAATATCGTCAACTTTACATTACACAGCTATACAGCTGTACAACCAACTATACAGCTATACAACCAACCAACCAACTATACAGCTATACAACCACACAGCTGTACAACCAACTACACAGCTATACAGCTGTACAACCAACTATACAGCTATACAACCAACTATACAGCTATACAACCAACCAACTATACAGCTATACAACCACACAGCTGTACAACCAACTACACAGCTATACAGCTGTACAACCAACTATACAGCTATACAACCAACTATACAGCTATACAACCAACCAACTATACAGCTATACAACTATACAGCTATACAACCAACCAACTACACAGCTATACAGCTGTACAACCAACTATACAGCTGTACAACCAACTATACAGCTATACAGCTACACAACCAACTATACAGCTATACAGCTATACAACCAACCAACTATATAACCACACAGCTGTACAACCAACTATACAGCTATACAGCTATACAACCAACCAACTATACAGCTGTACAACCAACCAACTATACAAAGGAGGGGGAGGACACGCATAATTTTTATATGGTAGATTGATATTATCATAAAAGTAATATATTCCGAATTTAAAGCTAGGTTGTACAGCTGTGTGGTTGTATAGCTGTATAGTTGGTTGTACAGCTGTGTGGTTGTATAGCTGTATAGTTGGTTGTACAGTTGTATAGCTGTATAGTTGGTTGGTTGATCAGCAAAGACCGAAACGACACGAATAATAAAGCGTAACACTGCAGAATAGACAATTATAGAGACTGTTTATATAGAGAGAAAATTTTTAGAGGAAATATGTATATATTTAGGTCTAAGCTACATAAAATTTACACAGAATGTATTACTAAGATAACTTTAAGTCATTTAGATGATAAGAGATTAATTAAGGAAGATAAAATTAGTACATATGCATGGGGGCATTATAAAATTTAAATTTAAAAATAATAATAAAATATGTATATATTTAGGTCTAAATTACATAAAATTATTTAGAATTTAAGATAATAATAAAATATGTATATATTTAGGTTTAAGTTATATAAAATTTATACTGCATGTATTAATAAGATAGCTTTAAGCCATTTAGATGATAAGAGAGACATTGTGATATTTAGAATTTAAGATAATAATAAAATAATTCTTAATATATAACAGCTTTGTTTCAATCACAATTAGAAACCTTTTTTTTACATTTTTCAGCACATAAAGCCAATTTCTTATTTTCTATTTTTTAAATTACACTACATTTGAATTGTATTCAACTCTACAATATCGTCAACTTTACATTACACAGCTATACAGCTGTACAACCAACTATACAGCTGTACAACCAACTATACAGCTATACAGCTATACAACCAACCAACTATACAGCTATACAACCACACAGCTGTACAACCAACTATACAGCTATACAGCTATACAACCACACAGCTGTACAACCAACTATACAGCTATACAACCACACAGCTGTACAACCAACTATACAGCTATACAGCTATACAACCACACAGCTGTACAACCAACTATACAGCTATACATCTATACAACCACACAGCTGTACAACCAACTATACAGCTATACAACCACACAGCTGTACAACCAACTATACAGCTATACAACCACACAGCTGTACAACCAACTATACAGCTATACAGCTATACAACCAACCAACTATACAGCTATACAACCACACAGCTGTACAACCAACTATACAGCTATACAACCACACAGCTATACAACCAACTATACAGCTATACAACCACACAGCTGTACAACCAACTATACAGCTCTTCAACCAACTATACAGCTGTACAACCAACCAACTATACAGCTATACAACTATACAGCTGTACAACCAACTATACAACCTTTAACATCGCCCAAACCAATAGCTTTAAGTTTTATTAAAAGGGCGCTGTGTCATATTCCGTCAACAGCCTTGGAGAGAGCGATAGTCAAAGGTTGTATAGTTGGTTGTACAGCTGTATAGTTGTATAGCTGTATAGTTGGTTGGTTGTACAGCTGTATAGTTGGTTGGTTGTATAGCTGTATAGCTGTATAGTTGGCTGTACAGCTGTGTGGTTGTATAGTTGGTTGTACAGCTGTGCGGTTGTATAGCTGTATAGTTGGTTGTACAGCTGTGTGGTTGTATAGCTGTATAGTTGGTTGTACAGCTGTGTGGTTGTATAGATGTATAGCTGTATAGTTGGTTGTACAGCTGTGTGGTTGTATAGCTGTATAGCTGTATAGTTGGTTGTACAGCTGTGTGGTTGTATAGCTGTATAGTTGGTTGTACAGCTGTGTAGTTGTATAGCTGTATAGCTGTATAGTTGGTTATACAGCTGTGTGGTTGTATAGCTGTATAGTTGGTTGGTTGTATAGCTGTATAGCTGTATAGTTGGTTGTACAGCTGTATAGTTGGTTGTACAGCTGTATAGCTGTGTAATGTAAAGTTGACGATATTGTAGAGTTGAATACAATTCAAATGTAGTGTAATTTAAAAAATAGAAAATAAGAAATTGGCTTTATGTGCTGAAAAATGTAAAAAAAAGGTTTCTAATTGTGATTGAAACAAAGCTGTTATATATTAAGAATTATTTTATTATTATCTTAAATTCTAAATATCACAATGTCTCTCTTATCATCTAAATGGCTTAAAGCTATCTTATTAATACATGCAGTATAAATTTTATATAACTTAAACCTAAATATATACATATTTTATTATTATCTTAAATTCTAAATAATTTTATGTAATTTAGACCTAAATATATACATATTTTATTATTATTTTTAAATTTAAATTTTATAATGCCCCCATGCATATGTACTAATTTTATCTTCCTTAATTAATCTCTTATCATCTAAATGGCTTAAAGTTATCTTAGTAATACATTCTGTGTAAATTTTATGTAGCTTAGACCTAAATATATACATATTTCCTCTAAAAATTTTCTCTCTATATAAACAGTCTCTATAATTGTGTATTGTCAATATGTCTGTAGCAGTCTTTTTAACACCTTTGGCCTTTTTTATTGTTTTACTATTATCTATACTTATAGAATACATTTTCGATCGTAACCCTATAAATTCCTTTATTATTTTTCCGTGCGTCTCGTCTTTCATTAGTCCTAATATTTTGCAATTTTTCAAAGGAATGTTATAGGGATTGTCTTTCGAATATTCTGAAGTATCAAAGTGTCTGTCAATGTCGTCTAAAATGTCTCTGTAAAAATCGTCTGTCTGAATTGTATAAATAAATGAATCCGTATCCATATAGTTTAGAAGAACATTTTCTGAATATTTAGGTTTTATGTAGTTGTAGTGGAAGTCGTACATCTTTAGCTTGGAAATATCGAGAACGGTAAAACCTAAATAAATTGGCTTATCATAGCACACATTAACTCTATCCATCTGGATAGCAACCATAGTTTCTAAAAATATAGCTATACTATGAAAGTTTGGTTTGGCTATAAGAGCGCGGGCACCTAAACTTCTACCCTTACTCTCCCATTTTGTAACTAGTTTTACATCTTTCCTTTTTTCCACATTCTCCATCGTTTTCCCGTATACCGCGTTGTTTAATAGCTTGAAGAAATTTTTTTCAAATGAATTTGTGCTTTTTGTACGATGATAATTATTCAAATCGATATAACTCTTTAGCCAATCAGACTGTTTAAATTGTAAAATCCTATGAATGCAAACAAGTTTCAAACCATTCTCTAGGCACTGTTGTAGATTCCGATAGTGGATAATATATTTATGTTTGTTTGTTAAATCCGTTATAAGCTTGTTTGTTTTAGAACCGGGTGCTGCTTTGTTTTCTGCACAAAACGGTAAATCGTTATGGTCATTGTGTTTTGAATCGGGATACTCTAAATCGACCTCTAATATGTATCCAATATCGGAATCTAGTGGAATATTGCGAATGTCAATGTCATTGACATTTTGAACCCATGCGAATGAAGAATGTGGAAGAGGTTGAGACATTGCCCACCCGTACAAGTTATTGGCATCCAAATATGTAATGTATTTTGAGGGTTTCGTTTCATCGAAATTGTCCATGTATTTGTTGTTGGCCACAGAGTGTCGATGCGAACATTGCGTAATACCCCCTCTAATACCGCGTTTAATAAAATTATAAATGTTAATGTCAGTCAAAAGTTCTAGTTTAATGTTTGTGGTTTTTAACATAGCGTCCCACGCTAACCCCGGAGCAGTATAGTATTGACAGGGATCCAGCTCATAGATTTGTTTACAAATTTTTCTAAAATTTTCAAATACGTCCGTTAAAAGCAAAACATCTGTTTTCAAATATAACTCTAAATAATCCCAAAGTGTCTTACAATTAAATTCTTTCCAAACTTTTTGTGCGTGTTCATAATCGATTTCACTGCACTCACTATTTGTTAATTTACTCGCGAAATTTTCCCTTGGTGGCAAACAAACATCATCCAAACGAGTCCACGAATTTATATACTCATAGGGAAATACACCCTTTCTTGTGAGCAGTTTAAATTTGCTTTCTTCACCGTATATTGAACGTATTGTCTTCAGTTTTGCCTCGGGTAAATATCTAACAAGCTCATCTAAACTACTGTTCATAAATCTAATTGAATCTAAAAATCTTAATTCTATTGTATTGGTATCGCTAACCGTAATTCTCTTCGATACGGAAATGTATCGTTCTTTATTTTGAGGTATTACTTTTATATCACCATCTATATTCCCTAGTTCTTTTACGAATAAATGACAATCATACCCAGAAAAGTTGTGAAAAAAGATTGGAAAGAATTTAGGCACTCTAAATAATAAATTACATTGATTATGAGCTGGCCCCCTATATTCCCCCGTTAAATGGCAGTGGTCTATTACTCGATCGTCGAGAAGAGGTTTCTTACACATGTAACAAAGTTCCGTTTCAGTCTGAATTTTCATCTGTTGTGTTGTCAGTCTAGGTATAGGTTTCGGTTTCATAATATAATTGGAATAGAGCCACCTCACATCCCTAACAAGCGAATCTAGAAAATTTTTAGAGGATTCTTTTCCCTTATACACTCTTAACCTATCTAATGACGAATTAAAAGTACACTTAATGTAATACGAAAAGGCACATGGTGTGTGCTCCTGTACAACAGCTGATGAAGATGTTTCTGGGTTAGCAAAACAGGTACTAACCTCTTCAAGTAAACACTCAAAGTCTGCATATATAACGAATGGTACATCCAATTGGCGCTCATAGTGTTGAAATTGTAAAGTTGATTTTTCGAGACTTGGCATCCTGGACACAACCTTACCACACTCATTTTTGTGTTGTAATTGGGCTTCTTCATTATGGAAATGTTGCAGACATGTATTGCAAATGAACAGTTTGACCTTTTTTAGAGTCTGTTGATGACGGATCAACCTTAAACAGAAAAAAGAAAAAAAAATAATTAAAAAAAGGAATATGAAAAAAAACTCAATGTTATTACCTAGAAATGTTCTTGATCCAGACATAGTGATTCAGCTCATCAGTGTCTTGTATCAGTAATAAATTTATATGACACTTTTTCTCGTTTTTTGTGTGATAATATGGGCCCACAATTTTTTCTGCTTCATACCCAAACACATTGACGCTAATTGATGGGTTTAATTCCTCAAACTTTGCCACTTTCTGCACGTTCAGTGGAAACTCGAGATCGTTGAACTTTAATGTTATTCCATTAGAAAGATGTATAACACTTTGTGTTATATCGTATATGTGGTATGATGATGGTCTGTCTGAACTTTTCTTCACCGGCGACAATGCGGAAATGATACTCCATTTAAAGCAGAATTCATCATTATTTTTTATATTAACACAAGCATGTTTCTGTGTTATGAAAGGCGGCAAAGGCACGTATTTCGTTCCCCTAAGCGGCTTGTATTCGTTTACGCAAATTTCGCAGTGTGCTATTTTCACCAGAGTCCATCCACTATCTCTTTCTTGGAACTCTTGCATTTTCTTAATAATGCTATCAACGTTATTTTTGAATGCTAACTGCAAGTCACATTCATCCAGAATGGTTTGCATTTTTGGTTGAAACGATTTAATGCTTATCACACATTCGCTTTCTTCCTTGTCATCTTTCAAACAGGTTTTCATGTAATCCGCAAATAGCTCAATATTAAACTTTATAGCGGATGATGTTTCTAATATTTTTTTTAAGATGACCATTAGTGGTTCCTCTAGACTTTTTAAAAATATTTCCGGAATTAATATATTATCGCTTTTATTTTCGTATATAAGCGTTTGAATTCTATTCTTGTAGGTGCTCTTAATTAACTTGAAATGCTGATCAAAACTTTGAATATTATTCCTTTTATGTGTGTTTGTACGAATGTGGTGATTCCAGTCTAGTATTTTCACCATCACCTGACACAAATCACAAAGTTTGAAAGATGAAGGTGGGCTTAGTTTAATCGTTTTATGTGGTATGATGTTCTTAACTGGCGCCCCCAATCGTTTCATTGAAGATAGTTCCTTCCTCTCTCCTATTGCGTTGCGGTTCATCGTAGTATTTTCTATTTAAAATATATACATTTTTGTAAAAGCTAGAAAAAATTAAAAGCTTAAGCCAACACTTACTGTGAGTATTTTCTACATGTCTTTTCAGACCATCAGCCGTCGGGAAAATCACTCCACACACTTTACAAAGTACAGACTCCATTACTTTTTTATATAAAAATCACTTGATTAACTTCACACTTGATTAACTTTCGTTGACAAATTTCTAACAACAAACTATATGTATAAAAAATCACTTGATTAACTTCACTTGACGAATTTCTAAGACAAACTAAATGAATAAAAAATCACTTGATTAACTTCACTTGACGAATTTCGAAGACAAACTATAGCCGATGAGGTTGTTGCTGTTCTTTTTATACTAAAACTCTTATCTATAATAAAATCTTATTTATACAGAAATATGCTGACCACACACAAACAAGCAGAATGGATCTTTTTCCATAAGAACAAAGAACCGCAAAACTATAAACAATTATTTATAAACAACCTATCATAAAAAAATTTTCTTATCTACTTTTACTCACACAGAATTCAATCGCTAACTTTAGCCTATATGAAACCTAAAACCACAAAACTTAAATTTCAATTGATAACGAACGTGTTTATTCCTGTTAATGTAAATATGAATTTCATCATCGAAAATATGCTGACCAACGTATATCCAAGCAGAATGGATCTTTTTTTCCATAAGAACAAAGAACCGCAAAACTATAAACAATTATTTATAAACAACCTATAATAATAACAAAAAAATAAAAAAACCCTTATCTACTTTTACTCACACAGAATTCAATCGCTAACTTTAGCCTATATGAAACCTAAAACCACCAAACTTAAATTTCAATTGATAACGAACGTGTTTATTCCTGATAATGTAAATATCAATTTCATCATCGAAAATATGCTGACCACACACAAACAAGCAGAATGGATCTTTTTCCATACAATCGGAAATATGCTGACCACACAAGAAAAAACTAATTGCAATAACAAACGATCGTGTTCATTCCTGTTCGTAAGTGAAGAAGCAGTGGAATAATATTAAGTAAAATAATGTAATTTATAATTTTTTATTATAAATATATATTTTTATAATAATTTTTTTTTTTATTTTTTTTTTAATTTTTTTTATTTTTTTTTATTTTTTTTTTTTAATTTTTTTTTTAATTTTTTTTTTTATTTTTTTTTTATTTTTTTTTTTTATTTCAGGTCAAAGGTCAAACGAGGTCAAAGTGCGCCAGAAGCCCCCTATACCCACTACTCATTCCATATGTAATCTCGCTTATGGGTTCACTATTCAAAATCATAAAACACTTGACGAACAGGAAGTTGCAGAAATATGAACTTTCGAAATTCACATTCGATTAAGTTCGTTTGATAAGCGATAATGTTGCGATAGTTAGCGATTTAATTAAGGGAAATCAAAAAGCGGATTAGGTCTGTGCTTTGCTAATTACACTGGTTCTTATTTTATTTCTAGCAATAAAAAAAAACTGATTAAAAATTAACTTTATATCTTTGTATTGCTTATTTATTTTTTATTATATTATACAAAATCACTTCTTAGTTGCACAGTAATTTAATGTATTCCTCTTCGGTAATGCCATTAACATGCTTCAATTCAGTCGAAAATCGTGATGCATCATCCTATAAAATAAAAAATTATTCATTTTTAGTTTTCATTCAGAAACTTTGTCATTCTCAAAACTCACGCTAAACAAAACATTCTTATGTCCAGACACGAATTCATCGAAAATCTCAAAAACATCTTCCAATTTGGCATCATGTCCGAAACTTTCGGACAAGGATACGAATGCATGTTGCATATTATTCAGTTCATGTTCAGTCAAAGCAGACCTGGTGAATACGGCATTGGGTAAAGTGGCATCAGAATTGCATAGTTTGTAATCGGTAACGTCCTTCTTATCCAGATCCAAACAGATCAGTTTCTTATTAGTAGTCTTCAGGGCATCTTTGGCTTTCATAATTTCAATCGGTCCACTTTCTTGACTTTCTTGATGGCAAAAATCTTTTCCACGATGTTGATCGAAGTTGCGCGCAGCATAGAGCGCTCGTTTGTTATTTTTGTCGAATTTTCTAGGAAACAAAAATCGCGAACATTAAATTTTTGTGTTTTTAAGAATCTTATAATGCGAACTACTTACAGTGGCGCCTTTTTGATTAAATCGTTATCAATACCTGCATCAGCAACAGCAACATAACGATCTTCGTCACTGAATGACTCGTAGATAATTGGTCGCAGCGATTTTTCAGTACCATGCTTATACTCGGCACCGGACAGAACTACAGCATCCGCTTCGTTTGCATGGACCTTCTTAATGCAGTCCTCCTTTGAGTGCAACTCGCATTCGAATTCGGGACGGATATCACGAGAGTAGGCAGCACGTTTTAGAACATTGCATTTTTTCATTTCAATTTCATCGATAACGCACATCCGGATTTTCTGACTCATACTGCCGTCACGTTCGATAACATCTTTGTAGCCGGCCCTCTCCAAATACTCCTTTGGCATGATAGCTTCCTTCTTTTCATGCAATAATAAGTCGGGCTTGATCAGAAGATGTGCTGGTCCGGATTTCTCCTGAATTTCTTGTCCACGTTTATAGAAGGAGTCGATACGTTTCTGGAGACGTTCCAATTGTGCTTTTTCCTTGGTATTGTCCAAGTTCGTCATGTATCCTTGCCATGGACGTTGTGCCCAGGAGCATGGTGGTCCTGTAATTGGACGCCTCGATCCATCCTCGCAAAGGTAATCGAATTCAGCGGCATTGGCTTGCGGTGTAGTTCCACTGGCCATCTAGAAGCATACCAATTTAAAACTATCGAAAACTTTCCTTTCGACCACCAATTATTTAAACTTACTCCAAAGTATTTTTTAATAAACGATGTCTTCGTAAACGCTACATCTCCCTGGCCTTCTGCCAAACAACGGATGGCTCCTTCATAGCCCGAAAATTTATCTGGATAGTTGCACTGTTCCGGCAACTCGCAAAGTGCACACAAATTGGCATATTTCTTCTCTGGATTAGAAGAATTAAAAGATTACTTATCACTTCTACGAAAATTACGAACAGAGATACTTACTCAAAGCTTGGTCGACATCAGCATGAGGCGAGTAGGTTCCAACCAGGCAGGATTTACTAAAGAATTGCGATAAGGCTTTCAGTTCTCGTTCGGTTGGCGATAATTGCGGATCCAAAGATACTTTCAATACTCCATGCTTCTTGAGTTTGGTGATTGGAATCTACACAAAAAAAAAGCGAATGATAATAAAAACTGATATTCTCAGAAACAGTAATCCAATTCCGATCTCCGTCTTTGTACACAAGGCCACATGCTTTTTAAATTTACAACGTAAAATTTAAATGAAAAAAAAGTAATTCTGAAACTCAATAAAACATAAACCGAAGGATTTCTAAAACTGAAATTAGAAGTTCATGCAAAGGAAAATACGCTTAATTAAAATTTCACAAAAACTTTTCCATATATCCCTAAATATTTGAGAGACAAAGTTGGCTCTGCTCCAAAACAGGTGTAGTATTGTTGATGTACTTGTGTGGGTTCTTGAATATGGTTGATTCAAGAAATACACTAGAAAAGATTTTTCGAAGCCTTTGGACCGCTCCTACCATCGAGCAGTATATCATCGTATACCAAAGTACCATTCTTTCGACGGTAATTTTTCTCAGAAGATAATTTAAAAAGTTTTTCGTAATATTTTCGAAGTTTGAATTTTTTTTTGTTCTTGGCATAATACGCATGATGTACCTATTCAAATTAATGTCGTTCACAATTTTCCATCCAGGATAAAACTTTCGATCCTTTCATATCAATATTAATTTACATTAGAAATTTATTTAAGAACGTTACTTAATCCTACGATATATAATAAAGCACTGCCTTCTGTCTTAAGACAGAATGTTATAAATATTTCAACTGTATCTCTTTATCTGAATGGATACAATCAATCAATCAAATTCCAGAAACAACTCAGTTCCACAAGACGCGATTCTGAGCATCGCCCTTTAGCTGTTCCCAGGACTTATTTATTCCTCTGGCCTCCTGCTCAACTGCTCGCTTCCATGTACTACATGGTCGACCAACCCGACGTTTCCCTTGCGGATTATAGTCCAGAGCCTGTTTGGCGATGTTTCGCTCTTGTTTCCTTAAAGTATGACCGATCCACTGCCATTTCCGCCTTTAAATCTCAATACCTATCTTAGTAGTTGGCCAGTTGTACTCCAAAGTTCGTGGTTGGAGATCACTTCTGGCCAGAATATTCTCAAAATGCGTCGAAGGCATTGGTTCACGAAAGTTTGCAGTTTCTTGGTAATTCGAACGGTCACTTTCCACGTAGTACAATCATACAACAACACGGATTTGATGCATGCGTCAAAAAACTCGCATCTTCGTACGAAGGGAGATCTCCAGAAAGGGAAAAGGATACCGTAGGCCTGACGAGCTTATCTAAATGGATACACCACAACTTTTTTAAATCCAAGTTTTTCTTTTTTTTTGAAAATTCGTAACTTTTTTTTTATGAGTTTAGAGGGCAAAGGGACAGAGACCATTCACTTGAGCAAGTCGCTATCCGGAGGATCGGCCTTTAGTTATTTTCAGCACTTAATCATTCCTTTGTAGGATTTTTGCCAGAAGGTTGAGGGGCCCTCCCAGAACGATAGGGTCTTAGGGTCTCTATATATAAACACATTTAATAAACAACAGAAACAATCGCTTTAACTCTGCCCATACCTTTGGGCGAAGAACAAAATGAACGCGAGTTTAGGGTGTGACCATCGATGGAAAAGTGTGACCCTTTTTGTAAGATACCAAGCTGGGCTTAGGGTTAGCATTGAAACCAGCAAAGCTGAAATGACGAAATTTTGACATAATTACTTCTATTATAATTGCAATCGGCCTTAGGAAAATTATCAACTTCATCTCACTACTTCTAAGGGGTAGAACAAATTTCACGAAATTTTGAAACTAAATTATTTTTGTTTCAAACTGTCAAAGCTATAGACTTGAAACTATGCGCAAAGCATAATAATAGAAATATCAATAATGCAAAAAAATTTTTGCCTTGATCCATATACTCCTTCTACCCCCTCCAATGCAATTGCATAATTTTGTTAAATGCATTATAATGAAAAAAAGTACAAACTTAAAATTTTGCTAGAATTTGTTCCTTAATAATTGCAATAAATGCTAGAGAAAATTATCAGATCCGGTTCCCTCCTTCTACCCCCTCCCATACAAATATCTACATATATTATGAATTCAAGAAAAGCATTTCTCCTTCGAATATATGAGAGCTATCGACTTTGAAATTGAAACAATGCATGGTTATAAGGATGTTGATAAGTAGTTTTGAAATCATCTAAAACGCTCCACTTGCTCTGCCACCTTCTATACAAATGCCCCAGGAAAACTATGCTCAATTTCTTTGAAAATAATGAAAACTGCAAACTTTGAATTCAGCAGTAGAAGGAGTGGGGGGATGTAGCCCGTTCACGAACTTAAAGTTTCTTTTTTGCTAAAAATGACACACAACACATTAAGCTAGGGTGTAGCCTAGTGGGTAGCATGTTGGTCTACAATGCGAAGGTTGTGAGTTCAAATCCCGGTCGAAGCATAATTCAAGCACACTGCTTACATGGATGTACCTTGGCTACTTCAATCTCCGAAAATGAAAAATTCGTAGGTAGAGGGTTGTGCGAAGATCTAACAACCCTTCCACAATAATAATGAAAATTTTAAGGATCCTGAAGGTCAAGAGGCCACGACACGATTTGGGCTATAGTGCCATTGAAGAAGTCTAAGTAGCTTTCAAGAATTATGTTGTAGACAAACGAACAGACGGTCACTCGGAATCGACGTTTTTGAGCGACAACAAATTTTTTTTACCCTTGGAGTGTACTCTGTGCGAGCATTATTTCTTAGCGTTACATACGGTAAGGCAAACATAATATACTCTCAGATTTCATCTGGAGTATAAACATAGCAGAATTATGATTGGGCGTAAAGCCCAATCATGCGATACTCTAGATTAAATGAGAAATAATTTAATGCACTGGAAAATATAATATCATCTCAAATTCGTTCGAAAAGTCAATAGGAAATTTTGTATGGGAGGTAGTACAAGCAGAGGGGGTGGGTGGTTTTTAATTCTTGTAAATAATATTCAAATTTTCTTGAAAAGAATCGAAAAATTTGAAATTTGAGAATGTATTTTTTTATCATAGATGTGATCTATGGTATAGAAATTATTTGAATTTCTTCAGCCCTTCCACAACCTCCCATACAAACTGAACTTTTTCATGAATACTATAACAAAATTTCTCAGTATACAACTTTTATCGAATTCAAATATTGTACTAAATCCTTAATTAGCGTTTTTATTAATATCGGGGATGAGTAAACTGATAAGCTCCTCTTTTTCTACCCCCTCTCATACAATGTGACACAATTGCACAACTTTTCGAAAATTCGATTTTCTTGAAAAGTATGAATGTTACCGACCTGTAATTTAAAATATATCAATAAAATGATAATTATAGTTGCTTCTAATAAAATTGCTAAAAACCCCTCACTTCTGCTACCGCCCCCCATACAATCTGCACATTTTCACAAAAACCAAAACACTAATTTTCTCAGCACCCATGCAATTTTTAAAGCTTAAATTTAGTATAAAACATTTCTATAGCTACTCTAGCATGATGTGAAGGAAATCAGTTCAATGCTGTCACCCGTTCTACCACTCCCCATACAAAATTTCTTACGAAAGACAGAAATTCTATTTCATCTATAGTATCGTGTGATTGAGATTTACGCACCATCGTTGTCCTGTTAGGTTTTGAGCTTAATGTTAATTAATTACGACTATTTACATTTCCTTAACGCTCTTCAATTCGTATATAATCTCAAATCACCTCCGTGAGCAAGGGCCCCTCCCCTACAAATACGTTTCATTATTAATAATTTCTGGTTCTGATTCCAACAAAATACAAAACATTGTGTTCAAAGAGCCATTAAATTAAGCAGATTATATATTCCCATAATGTATTACTAACTATATTCTAAATAATTGCCAATTATTGGGATTCTTAGGCAGACGAAGTCGCGGGGGATCGCTAGTCTCCAATAAGACGGAACGCAATTCTCTGAATTCGGTTCAGTACCGCTAGATGAGCTGTGAGTGCGCCAGCCAGATGTGCGAATAGTGCTCGAGTCGGGGTTTGATTTGGAACTTGTAGACGATTGCAAAATCAGATGGTGGAAAATATTTCTTCAAGATTCCTTCACAGAAACCCTATACACTTGGAGGCAGCTAAAGCTAAATTCCGGATTGTGTTGCTTTTAATGAATCAAATGACCCAGCGAATAAAATAATTCGTTAAAGCATCGTTAATGAATTACATTAACGAACGATTTGATCGTTAATGAGTGTCATTAAAGATACATTAATGATTCAACAAGCGGACTAAATGGACATTCGTTAATGCATTACTTTTAACGATTCATTAATGGATTGTGAGTCGCTTACAAGAAACGAGTATACATATAAGCGAGTATATACTCGTTATTAGTGAATCATTAATGGCTTTTATTCTAATTCATTAATGAATATCGTTTAAGATTCATAAACGATATTATTTATGAAAGAAAAGATTTCCGGATTCTACACTGTTACGCTTTATTATTCGTGACGTTTCGGTCTCTGCTGAGACCTTTATTTATGAAATATTTACGATATTTTGAAGAACTGAAATTTTAATGCCAAAAATGAGAAGATCGTAGATGCTTTTTCTATTCTGTTGTTTATGCCGTTGAACTTTTCATGGATGCGCTCACACACAAGCACGTATGCACTCGAATACCCAGCAAACAAAATAATTCGTTAAAGAATCGATAATTAATTAAATTAACAAGCAATTTGATCGTTAACGAGCATCGTTAACTATACATTGATGATTCATCAAGCGGACCAAATGGACATTCGTTACATAATTACTTTTAACAATTCATTAATGAATTGTAAAACACTTACGAAAAACGAGTATATAAGCAACAATATACTCGTTATCAGTGAATCATTAAACATTAATTATTTGAAAAACTGGAATTTTAATGCCAAACAAGAGAAGATCGCAGATGGTTTTTCTATTCTGTTGTTCATGCCGTTGAATTTTTCACGGATGCGCTCACACATAAGCACGTATGCACTCGAGTAACTTACTGCGTTTAAATGTGCAACACTGCAATTAAATCCAAGCTGTAATTAATTTCAAGTATACTGTCATCAAATGCAAAGCTGTGAATTGGATTGAGTATCGACGACAGTAGGTCGTTAAAAAAAACTAAAAACAAGGTAGGTGATAAGACTGAGCCTTTACGGGGCTCTCCAAGAATTGCATGACTTTGCAGTTGACACCAGCTTACGTCACTTTTGATAAGACAGAAGTGATAGCTATAGAGCGATAATTTGGGGTTCGACTTGATTCTTTTCTTGGGTACAGGCTGGACAATCGCTTGTTTCCAGCTATATAGAGGGTTGTGCTATCCAAATATTTTAAGCAAAATTTAAACTTCAAAATTTTAATAGGTACAGAGAAAATTAGTGTATTGGATTTAGTAAAATTGTGCAGTTTCTATGGAAGGAGATAGAAGGAGTGATAGATCTTAATGGCTTTTCAGAAATATGAACGTCAAATAAATTGACACGTTTTAAATTACAGATCAGTAGTATGCATACTTTTCAAGAAAATCGACTTTTTGTAAAGTTGTGAAAATGTGTCATATTGTACGGGAGAGGGTAGAAGGCGTGCAGCTAATCGTCGAATTTTTTTTCGATCTTGCTACTAATTTTAAATTAATATTTCGTGCATAATTTCAATTAATTAGTTTTATACGTACTGAGAAAATTAAGTGTTTCATGAAAAACTGGAGTTTGCAGGGGAGGTGGTTGAAGAAGTGGGGGAGGGATTCAAACGCTTTTTATACAGTAGAGTGAAATCATTATAAAAATAATAAGTTTCAAATTTCAGATCAATAGCTTTCGGGAAAAATCCGTTTCTTGTCAAATTTCGAAATTGAGTAATTTTGTATGGGAGGGGTAGAAGGGATGGAGCCATTTGTCTAGTTCACCAACTTGACCTTACTTTTTCACTAAACATAAAGTGTAAAAATCTGAGCTTCCTAGCATAACGAGTTCTCAAGCTAGAGAGTGAACAGACGGACGGACATCTGGTTTCGAGATTTTTGAGGGGCAGCAAATTTTTCTGGCTATAAGCTAGGTCGTAGCCTAGCGGGTAGCGTGTTGGTCTACAATGCGAAGGTCGTGAGTTCAAATCCCGGTCGACGCATAATTCCCGCAGACTGCCTGCTTGGGTATACCTTGGTTACCTCAATCTACGAAAATGAAAAATTCGTAATAAAGGGCTGTGCGAAGGTCTAACAACCCTTCCACAATAAATAATGACAAAATGTTAAGGAACCTGAAGGTCAGGAGGCCAAGGCCCCATTTGGGCTGTAGCGCCATTGTAGATGTAGAAATATTTCTGTTCTGTTAGCGACTCTGTGAGAGCAGTATTTCTTGGCGTTACAAACTTTAGAGCAAACTTATAATATTTTCAGATTTCATCTAGAATATTAAAATTTTAGAAACCTGAAGGTCGGGAGACCCGATTTGGGCTGTAGTGCCATTTAAGAAGATGAAGTCGATACAGTTGGGAGACAGTTATCACTAGGTATAGTAGAGTTGATTTTCTCCCAAAACTCTCTGCTAATAAATTTACTTTTCTCCTGGATCGACGACTGCTCGGCTGCCATCGGAAATAGAAGATGTGGACGAATTATTACTCACGGCTTTGTCAAATGACCAAAAAGATTTAGATCCTTTAGGACACTCAACTACCTTTCGACCTTATTTTTGTTCATGCAGAAGACAAAGTTTATATTTGTTGAAGACGAAACTCGGAAATGTTCGATATTATTTTCGATCCAGAGAAAGGTGACTTGAAAAATTTCAAAATGAAAGATAATATTTGACAAAGGAATATAATGAAAGTAAGTAGGTAGAGGTGGCTGCCCAGACACAAGTTCGAGCGCACATAGACCATAGACTGGTCCAATGTGATGCCACAGGATCTCAGAAGAGACTCCTACTCGGTGAATAAAAGTAACATGTCATCATCTTTTTCATCCTCTGGAACAGGGATATCCAAACTATTTTGGTCGCGGAACCCTTAAAAGTTTTTCCAAAGATCATGGAACCCTGTATTTTGTTTAACAATTGCTTCCCAAAAATTTAATGATTTGTTAAATGAAACAAATATTGTTTTGGTACTTCAAACTTACTGTTCTAAACTTGGCTTCTAACTGATTACCCGAACTCATTTCAATTAAACTTTCATAATGCAAGTCCAGAAATCCAGTGGCGTGGCGTTCATTGATGCAATTGAAGCAATGCTTCCCTTACGTTTTGCCCTTTACTCAGTTTTGAAAAGCTAAACTGAAATCAGCACGGATATGAAAATTTAATAAAAAATTTCTTTTCTTTTTTTCGTCTACCACTGTTTACGGCATTTACACAGAGAAAAAGATGCGATTTTAAAAACGCATATGCAAGACCGCCGGCCAATACAAGCGAAATTCTCTCGCGCAACGAGCGCAAGTTCGACTTCAATAGAAAGGAGAGATGCGTCGCATTAAAGTGCTTCCACCTTTCCTCTTATTGCTTTTAGTTGCATATACAAGAGAACGAGACCGCCGGCCAATGCGAGTAAAAATTTTCGATCGCAGCGAGCGCAAGTTCGGCTTCTATAGGAAGGAGAGATGCGTTAACGCAACTGCGTCCAGCCAGTGCTTTCAGTCGCAAGCTCTGGTTCTCGATCAAAGTATTGCCAGTATTGAAATTTCTGTACTAGCCGAAAAATTATCAGATAAATGTGAAGAGGTAGATTTAGCAATATTGCCCATATTTAATGTGCTTTGAGTGGAAACGGATTAGTTTAAACTTCGGCAGATCGAGCGATATCTTTTTTTGGACGTCCTTACTTTTTTTATTAAGCAAATAAAAACTAGAAGCTTAAACTAAGGCTTAAATTAATTAATTACTTTATTATTCTAATAGTAAAGTATTGTGATCGACACAGAAAAAAAATTTGCTACCCTGAAATTTTCTTTTTTCGCGTTTCATGACTAAATTAGCCTTAAAATGCAAAAAAAAAAATCCGTCTCGCCGTACGCCGTACATATGGACTCATATCTCCGAGACCATTAAAGGTAGAATGTTCGTTTTTGGGTGCATTGTTGATTGGGTAAGTGAGCTCCAGTATCTAAATTTTGGGTTGGAGTGTTAGGAGGAAGGTGGCGACGAGGGGAGGGGAAGAGTAAAAAAATACACTTGCTAATATCTCCACCAGGTATGCAGATAGGAAGCTGAAAATCAGCAGAGATATAGAAAGAATTGTGGGACAAACGTTAAAAATAATTTACTTTATCCATTGGCATCCGAAAGGGGGGGGGGTGCTAAAACAAATTGTCGGCCGAATTTTTCTTGAAATGATTATATCTTCGAAATTACTTATTACAAAAAATTCATATTTTGGGACCTTTAAGGCGGCATATAGGTCCACCAGAATCAGGTTAGCGAGAGGTTAATTATTGGAAGGAGGAGGGTCAGGGGAGGGGGCAAAGAAAAACACTTAAAAATTAATATCCCGACTATCTCCTAAGCTATGTAATTGAAACTTGAAACATATATTAACCTATATTAACCATGAAAATATAACATGTGGACATAATAGAAGTGGGGGGAAATGGGGAGCATTTCAAAAATGGCGCACTTTCTAAAATTACAAATCCTTATATTTCAAAATTGAGTACATATGTCAAATCAAAAAGTCGTCAGATTGTAGAACTACATAGTTTTAAATTTTGTTAAAAAATTTAATTTGGAGGGTGTAAGGGAAGGCAGATGGTAATCAAAAATGTCTAAAATTTTGTGTGATTCATTTAGGGCCCTGGTGAAAGCTACAAATTTTAAATTTTACATGTCGATAATTATTTTCGATTAATATACATAGAAAAAAAATAATAATTTGTACCAAAATTGATATAAACCGACGGCGGAGAACTTTAAATTGGAATAAAACACAGAAAAATGTTTTTAATATCCATGAAATTTGGCTTTAGCAGCCGCCGTGGCCGCCGCGGCTGGTGCGTACATAACGTAATCTGGAAGTCCAATTTTCACACACTCTTCGCAGTAAATTAGGTTGTGTCCTACGCCTACGCCGATAAACCAGAAACTATTGAATACTTGGAAGCCAACATTCAACGCGTTATTGCCGAAATACCGCCTGATTTACTGCGAAGAGTATGTGAATATTAGACTTCCAGTTTACGCCATGTACGCACCAGCCGCGGCGGCGACATCCCCGAAGTCATATTCAAATATTAATGCTATAAAATTATCTTTCAAATAAAGTTAATTTCATTGATATTTAAAATATTTTTCTGTGTTTTATTTCAATTTAAAGTTCTCCGCCTCCTAAAAAACCACCCTGTATACAGCACGATACTAAAGAGGAAATGTTTCACAAACATTTGTCATTAAAACTACAACATGTATGTAACTATATATTTTTATGGTGTAGTAAGTTGAAGTCAAATTCCAGGAGGTGTGGGTCAGATGCCCGCTTTACCCTCCCGTGTAGACGCCCTTGTTCCTCTGGACTCCCTTTGAACTGGTCGCAATATCGTGACCAATAAGGTCCAACCGATTATTACTAGTTCAAACTATTATATACATTATAAAAATACCAAAGATTCAAATCAGAAATTTATTCGAATGCAATTGCTAAGATACCCGCAAAATCATAGCAAGCAAGATTTTAAATTACACTTTATCATACTCCTCCTGAAAGATTGAATCATAGTAATTCATTCCAATTGAATAAGTTTCCATATTATTAGCCATTAGTCCCATGACACTGTCGTACAAGTTAGTCTGATTGTAAAATTGTTTTTTTATCCGACAAGATAAAAAAAAGGACTAGTGCGAAAATATTCGCATAACTACTTCCATTCTATTATAAACTTGTTGAGTTGCAGAACGACTTGCTACGCATTTAATTAGCTCGTTAACGACGCCATCTTCGTTAACTCCCCCGTTTATATTCACTTTAATTTTAACTCGAGAAAATTGCTTGGCAAAACTTTTTTTTTATAAAATTAAATATTTATAATAATACCCATCCAGTTTGGAAGATCAGAAAGTTCAAATTTAATGCGAATTTCTTCAACCTTACGAATGATAATAGAAATTGTGCTATTAAAATTAAGCAAACGTACCTTGTAGCCAACGTTTCGTCCAAATCCAGTATGGCATGATTTAAGACCGCGAAGACTTTCGAGACTCGTTATAGGGGCGGATTTCTTGATCAAGATCACTCCTTCGTAACGGAATTCGGCTATTTAAGAAACAGATCGTTTCAGAAGAATTCGAATTAAAACTCGAAAATCATCAGTTCTTACCATCTTTTTCGATTTGTGTACGAATTTCGGAGAAAACCTGGAAGTCCTGATTGTTCATGTGATATGCTACGTACATGTCTTCAGGATCAACTGCGATCACATCGGCCTCACGTCTATTCACTTTTTCTAAGCACTGCATTCTGGATTAGACGAGAAATAGAAAAGTTTTCAGAAAAGGAAAGTGCACTTGATCATTGATCTATCAACTGATCCGTCTAGTCTACGAATTTGAAAATATTCGATCACTATTAAAAATCTTACCGATCTCTAGCCGGGACACACTCCATTTTTATTCCAGCCTGTGAGGGTTCCTTTAGAATATTCAGGCAATCCTCATGAAATTTATGGGGAACACACATTTTATCTGAACAGAATTAAAATGGAAACAATAATTTACAATTAACACTATTTTGATTTATTAATCGTGCCGATTCGGTCTCTGCTGAAATGTTTAAGCAAAGACCGAAACATTACGGTTAATAAATCAGAGCTCTGTAAAATCCGAAAATCTTTTTTTATTAATTATTAATTCACAAAATTGAATTCCACTTATTATTATTATTATTTTTTTAATAATATTAAATTACGATCACAGTTTTGTTCACTTACAAATACGATTGTCGGCATCAGCCGAAACAACTGCCATCACGATCGCTAAAAAAGCGAGAATTTGCACAACACGAGACATGTTTAATGTTCGTCGTCTACTTGTTTGCGATTAATACGAAATACCGGCTGATCAGCGTCTTTTATATGCTCGGAGAAGTTGGATGGTGATCGAATTTTTTTTTTTTTATCAGGGATGCGAAAGAATATTACGAAACATAAAAAAACCCGTAAAAAAGATGATTTTTTTTTTGATTTTTCATAAATGAAATAAGCGAATATTATGATCGCGATAAACTCCTAGACCTTGAGAGATTGGGGCATAGGGTGGAAACTTAAACTTTGTATATTTTTATACATTTCGTAAACGATCGATCTTCCGAAATGTTGATCGTTCTTATTAGTATGTAGAAATTGTAGTCGAAAATCAGTAATGACCTGAGGGGGCTAAGATGTATCTTAACTGGAAAAGTATACGATGCTAAGTGCAGAATATTTATTTACTTTTTAAAAGGTGTATGAAGATCACCTTTGCAAAGAAAAAATAATAATATTAGTTCTGTATGAATTGCACATGCCCTGTGCGACATTTCTATTGAATGTGGGTGTATCCTGGCTTTTGTATCGTCGATGTAATTATGAAAAAAAAAGTGTAAAAAGTTGGTAGTTAGTTAAAGAAATTCGTATTTATGGCTCATATGAGGTCACTTTGGTTGATTTGTTCAAGTCAAAACAAATAATTGCCACTGACTCATTTATTTACGAGTAATACTTGGAACGAGTAATGTTTATTTGGTACTTCTTTTTCACACCTCTTGCAATACGTATTATTATTATTATTATCTACACTAAAATATTACATTTTATTTTTAAAAGAGTACCTCGGTATCTACTTTGTTCGAGAAAAGATTGTTTTCGATCAGGTTCTGTTTGGTTTGAAGTAAAACTGCGATTTATAAATTACTCGGAACCTTTTGAGGTACGATGGTTAGAAACGGTCAAAAGGAAATATGGCAGAGACGAGGGTATAGAAATATATGAGCTCCACCTTTTTGGCAAGTTTATCAACATTTCAAGAAAGTATTTAAACTCTGTTGATTCACTTATCTTCGAACATACCTTCCCCTTGTATCATCTCCCATACAAATATCAAACCGTGTTCTGCTAATGTTTTCAAGAAAGTGGGAGTTTCATCTTTACTTTCTGATAGATAGTTTTTTCCCCATTATTCAGTAAGTGCACTCATTCTTATACTCTAGATGAAATCTGAGAGTATTATAAATCTGCCACAAAGTTTGTAACGCCAAGAAATAAGGCTCGGAGAAAACAATGAATGATACAGAAGTTCATATAATCACTCAAAAATTTCGAAACCGGATGTCCGTCCGTCTGACCGTCCGTCTGACCGTCCGCCCGTCCGTGTCCTCTATAGCTTGAGAACGCATTGAACGAAAGAGCTCAAATTATGTACACGTCGGTTTTGATATAAAAAATAGTAAGGTCAAGTTCATGAACGGGCCAAATTGCTCAACCCCTTCTACCCCCTCCCATACAAAATTACACAAGCAGTTCGATAAAGGTCTCAGCAGAGACCGAAATGTCACGAATAATAAAGCGTAACAGTGTAGAATCCGGAAATCTTTTCTTTCAAAAATTACACAGTTTCACAATTTTTCAATAAACGGATTTGCTCGAAAAGTATAAATGCCATTGATCTAAAAATTTGGAATATAATACGTTTATGATGATTTCAATCTACGTCCTCCCCTCCTTTCACCACCTCCCATACAAACTGCACTTTTTCATGAAATGCTCTAAACCAATTTACTTAGTTCGAATAAAATTTATCGTGCTGAAATTGAGCACTAAATATTTATTTAGAATTATTAGTAAAACCAAAAAAAATAAACTGCCAACAAGTCGGGCGAAACTTTATTATTCTTGGGACAAGTTGCGGATGTGTGGAAAGTCAATATGCAGGTTAGAGTGGTTAGGGAAGGCTAAGTGAAAGGGAGTTCTTGGGCAGGGCTGTTGTCAATTTAACAATATTTCATTCATTTCTGCAAGTTTGGGTTTTTATGAGGGGAGGAGGAGGGGTAAGGGGTGGTGGATGTAAATAGCTTTTTAATTAATTGCTTGAATCGCGTCCAATATCCTCTGGATAGAATGTGTTTCATAGACGAAGTTGCATAGAATTTTCATAGGATTCGGTGCATTTTACATTCACGAAACCAAACATTTGTCTGCGAAGGAGTAGAGGAGGTAGGGGAATCGTAAAATTTGTGACGCAATTTTATTCCCTTTCTCTTGTAGTGTGCTTGTACAAAATTTCAAGTTCGTAGCTTTTAATTTGATGGTTATTAGTTGATTCAATGAAATAGGTAGAAATGATACTTTTGTATGGGAGGGGGTAGAAGGGCAAGCGCGATTTCAAAACTTTTAAAGGAATTTCATGTCAATTATTTTTATAAGTTTTTAGGCAAAATTTGAAATGGATAGCTTTTAAGAGTTAGCTGATAACTGATTTCTTAAAAATGCTCGAAAAAATAATTTTGTACGGGAGGGGGTAGAAGAGGTAGGGGAATTGCAAAATTTGTGACGCAATTTTATTTCCTTTCTCTTGTAAGCTGCTCGTACAAAATTTCAAGTTCGTAGCTTTTAATTTGTTGGTTATTAGTTGATTTAATGAAATTGGTCGAAATCATACTTTTGTATGGGAGGGGGTAGAAGGGCAAGTGTGATTTTGAAACTTTTAAAATAATTTCTTTGCAAATATTTTTATAAGTTCTTATGCAAAATTTCAAATGGATAGCTTTTAATAGTTAGGTGATAATTAATTTCTTAAAAATGGTCGAAAAAATAATTTTGTATGGGAGGGGGTAGAAGTTTTGAAGGTATTCGACCAGTTAATATTTTATACTCTTAGGGATTTTTTTTAAATGTATTTCCCAAATTTTCAAGTTTCTACCCTAAAATTACATCCAAAAATTTTCAGTTTTCGTGTTTTTTTCGTTGCACATGAAACAGCTTGTGCCCATTAGACCAGGGTAGTCGGTTCATAACAATTGTGGATCAAATTATTATTTTTTTTCTATGTATATCAAATAGATGTATTCACATGCAAAATTTAAAGTTTCTATCTTTGAGCAGAGTCCTAAAAAATTCACTCAAAATTTACGACATTTTTGCTTACCACCTCCCTCCCTTTACACCCCCTAACTTAAAATTTTTATCAAAATTATAAATTATGTAGTTCTATAGTCTGACGAATTTTCAATTTGATATCTGTACTCAATTTTGAGGTATAATGATTTTTAATTTTGAAAAGTGCACCATTTTTCAAATGCTCACCATTTCACCCCACTACTATTATGACCAAATTTTATATTTTTTTTGTATTTCGCTAGTATAGCTTAGTATATGTTTTAAATTTAAATTACGTAGCTTAAGAGATAGTTGAGATATTAATTCTTAAGTGTTTTTCCTTGCACCCCCACACCCCCCCCCCCGACCCTTCCCCTTACCATAATAAGCCTATTTCTAAGCTGATTCTAGTGGATCTATACGCCATCTTAATTGTCCCAAAATATGAATTTTTTATGGTAAGTAGTTTCGAAGATATAACCATTTCAAAAAAAGATTCGGCCGACAATTTGTTTTTGGCCCCCCCTTTACGGACGCCAATGGATAAAAAAATTAAATTATTTTTGGAATATGTCCCACAGCTCTCTCTATACGTGTGCTGATTTTCATCTTTCTATCTGCATTCGTGGTGAAGATATTAGCAAGTGTATATTTGGACTTTTTCCATCCCCCCGCCTTCCCCTTCCACCCCACACTCCCCAAAATTTGGATAATGGAGCTCACTTACCAAGTTAATAACCCACCCAAAAATCAACATTCTACCTTTAACGGTCTTGGAGGTACGAGTCCATATGTACGGCGTACGGCGTACGGCGGGACGGATTTTTTTTTTTTGCTTTTTTAGGCTAATTTAGTCATGAAACGCGAAAAAACAAAATTTCAGGGTAGCAAATTTTGTTTTTTTTTCTGTGTCGATCACAATACTTTATTATTAAAATAATAAAGTAAAATTAGACGATTAGCTTTACTCCTTCTACCCACTTCCATACAAAATGACACAATTTCTCAATTTGACAATAAACGAATTTGTTTGAAAAGTATAAATGCTATTGATCTGAAATTTGGAATATATTACTTTTATGATGATTTCAATTTACTGTATAAAAGTTATCTTAGTCCTCCCCTTCTTTCCACCATTTCCCATACAAACTGCACTTTTTCCTGAAGCAAATTTACTCAGGACTTATAAAATTGATCGAGCTGAAATTGTCCATTAATTATTTATTTAGAACTAGCGATCGCCCGCGACTTTGTCCGCTTAGGAATCGCAATAATAACATTTTTTGAGAATGTATGTAGTTAGTAGTGCATTATGTCGGATAAATAATCTGCTTAATTTGATGGTTCTTTGAAAACAATGCTTTGTATTTTGTTTGAATCAGAACCATAAATTGTTAAGAATGAAACCATGATACTCGCATTTGTATGGGACAGGCTCGTTATCAAATCAAACCCGTGATTCCAGATCATATGTATACCTGTTAAGGACATGTGAATAGTTGTAGCTTCTGTTAATTGAAAAAAGCCCAAATAAAATGACATTAAGCTTAAAAACATAACAGGACATCGATTGTGCGTAAAGCCCCATTATATGATACTTCCGATGAAACCGAAATTTTTGTAATCTTAAGAATTTTTGTGTGGGGAGCGATAGAAGGGATGACAGTACTAAATTAATTTTTTTCACACCATGCTAGAGTAGCTAGAAAAATATTTTGCACCAAATTTAAGCTTGAATAACTGAATAGGTCACTTGAGAAACTTAGTGCATTGGATTTAGTGAAATTGTGCAATTTGTATGGGAGGTGGTAGAAGGAGTGGGGGGTTTTTGGTAATTTTTCTAGATACAACTATAATCACCATGCAATTGATATCTTTTAAATTTCAGATCAGTTAGATTCACACTTTTCAAGAAAATCGAGTTTTTGCAAAGTCGTGAAATTGTGTCATATTGTAAGGGAGGGGGTAGAAGGAGTAGAGCTAATCATTAATTTTTTCCCGATAATAATAATTATGCTAATTAAAGATTTAGTACAAAATTTTAGCTCGATCAAAGCTATACGTATTGAGAAAATTGGTTAAGAATATTTCATGAAAAAGTGCAGTTTGTATAGGAGGTGGTAGAAGAAGTGGAGGGTTTTTGCTAATTTTTCTAGAAACAACTATAATCACCATGCAATTGATGTATTTTAAATTTTAGATCAGTTAGATTCACACTTTTCAAGAAAATCGAGTTTTTACAAAGTCGTGGAATTGTGCCACATTGTATGGGAGGGGTTAGAAGGAGTAAAGCTAATCGGTTAATTTTTCTCGATAATAATAATTATGCTAATTAAAGATTTAGTACAAAATTTTAGCTCGATCAAAGCTATACGTATAGAGAAAATTGGTGAAGAATATTTCATGAAAAAGTGCAGTTTGTATAGGAGGTGGTGCAAGGAGTGGAGGGTTTTTAGTTATTTTTTGAGAAGCAACTACAATTATTATTGAATTGATATATTTTATATTTCAGAACAGTAACATTCACACTTTTCAAGAAAATCGAATTTTCGCAAAGTCGTGGATTTGTGTCAGATTGTATGGGAGGGGGTAGAAGTAGTAAACCGAATTGGTTAGTTTTTTGCTGACATTAATAATAATTGTAATTAAGGATTTAATAGAAAATCTTAGCTCGATCAAAGTTATACGTACTGAGAAAATTGGAGTATAGTATTTCATGAAAAAGTTTAGTTTGTATGGGAGGTGGTGGAAGGAGTTGGGGGATTCAAACTATTTATATACTTGAAGATTGAATTTATAATAGAAATAATATGTTTTAAATGTCAAATTAATAGATTTCATAGTTTCCATGAAAATTTTATTAGTATAAGTTTTTGAAAATGAGTCACTTTGTATGGGAGGGGGTAGAAGGCGTGAGGGGAGAAAAATAAAACCTAAAGCAGATTACTCCCCGAGGCAGACCTAATAATCTGTGAAAGTTTCATTGCAATCGGTGCAGCCGTTTTTGCGTGAAAGCCGGAAAGACAGACAGACAGACAGAGAAATTTTCTAAAAACGTTTGATTCTTCTTAGTTATTGCTGAAATGAAGCAAAAAACTTATTTAATTTATAAACAAATAACAGACAGACACTACAATTATATTTATATAGATTCTTATTAGTCTCCATAAATTTTACAGCAATGGCTGCTCCAAAACGATCTTTGAATGAGCTATCTAGCTTAAAAGGAGATTGGTGAACCAACGTTTAGAATATATGGAAATTTAGAAAATGCGACTACGAAAATCCAATCTACATCGCATGGGAGAAGTGGTGAAGGCATTTTAATTATAAATTTAAATGTTAATTGTTGCGGAATACATTTATTTCTATATTTTTATAAGGAATAATCTTTCGTTTTATTTTATTTTGGAACCATCATGTACATATATGTATATATCATAGCCATGACAGCATTGCAAAGAAATATCTGAATCAGATTTGATTTTTTCCTACAGAGAAAGCTTTGTCGAACCTGACGTTTGCCAGGGGCTTCAAGATATTAGAACCACCAAGGTTACCTTACCATTAATGGTGGTAGGAGTAACTTTCCAGTAATCGGCCTAATGACGGGGTACATTGGAATAAACCACCACCTAAAAAATGTGGGCTTAGCTGAAACCGACATCTGCCGCCTGTTTCTCGAAGACTCAGAAACAACAGAACACATCCTATGCCACTGTGAAGCAGTAGCAAGGAAAAGACTCAATCTCTCGGAAAAGGTTTCCATTCTGCCGAGGAACTAGCCAACATGGCTCCCTTAAGGATACTTAGATCAGCCAATGCGAGTTATATAGAGTTATGGTAGGGCAAAGGAGTAATGAAGGCATAATAGGCCGGAAAGGTCGCAGTGCTTTCACGTGCTCCCCAAATTATTCAAAAAAAACACACTTTCCATGAGCTACCTACCAGCCGTAGTACCGACAACCCTCCAGTCAGATTTCGCAACTCAACGCGTTATTTCCAGCTAAGTTTCTTCCAATTCATGACTGAAAGAACACCTAAATCCTTCATGGAGACGCACTCTCCAAAAGTTTTACATATAGGCACCTCTCCACTCCCCGTGACCTCCATGTAAACCAGATGTCTGATGTATACATATTTTGGTTATTCGGTCAACATAATGCAGCCTGCATACGGACGTAGCTCCACAAACGCAATCCTCCGTCTCACTCAGACTCAGATTTGTGGATTAACTCGTTCATGCTGCCGTACCGAGAAAACCTGAACTGAGAGAAAAATTTAAGTCTAGATTCACTCTTGCGAAGCTTGTGACTCCAATAAACGGAAACATGACACAACCATAGGTACTATTATCTGGCTTACCACACTGACTTGACCTTAATTTCGAGGAGTTCCTTGCATTCGTGAAGACTACCTCACCAACTTCATCCAAGGTTAGTCCCCACTGAAGCCCTTTATCTTCCACACCTTCCAGTTGTACTGGAAACCTGTGGTTTCAAGATGTCAATTATTACCACCAGAAATAGGACTGGTAATAATATGCAGTCTTGTCTGACACCTGTTTGGATACCTCCTCTCTATGTAAGACGATACATCTTATATTTTTGTAGCATTATTTAATCATAGCTACGATCTTAAAGATAAGTAAAGAGTGGGAGGAGTATTCCAGCAGCTATTTCTGGGTCCGCTTTGCAAAGTTCGGTTGGTAGTCTGTCTATATCTGGGACTTTCTTTCCAACCATTGACCGAATTGCGGAAACTATAGGGTGTACAACTTAATAACCGGAATTTTTTAGCGAAATTTGTTGCTTTATTGTGGAAAAATCTTACAATATATTTCATTCAAAGTATTGTCCATCGGAAGCTACAACATTTCCCCATCTTTCAGGCAGTTTATGAATTCCTTCCCAAAAAAATTGCGCCGGCTTGGCGGCCAAAAACAAATCTATCCAATTTCGGATGCCTTGCTCTGAAGTGAAGCGTATTCCGGTTAGGGCGTTTTGCATCGAGCGAAATAAATGAAAGTCAGACGGATTAAGGTCCGGACTATAAGGCGGGTGGGCCAAAACTTCCCATCCACTATTTTCCAAATAGTTTTTCACGGGTCTTGCAACATGCGGCCGAGCGTTGTCATGATGAAAAATTATAGCCTCGTGTCTGGTCGCATATTCCGGGCGTTTTTCGATGATCGCACGCTTCAAACGTATTAATTGTGTTCGGTACAGGTCACCTGTGATTGTCTGGCCCACTTTCAACAACTCATAATATAACGGCCCCTTCTGATCCCACCAAATACACAGCATAACCTTGGCGCCATGGATATTTGGCTTCGCCGTTGATTTGGCTGGTTGGCCGGGCTTCACGTATGACTTTTTGCGCTTGGGATTGTCATAACGGATCCATTTTCCATCCCCAGTCACGATCCGATGCAAAAATGATTTGTTTTTATGGCACGCAAGCAGCATTTCAGACATACAGAAACACCGTTCAACGTCTCTCGGCTTCAACTCATAGGGGACCCAATCACCTTGCTTCTGAATGTATCCGGCGGCTTTCAAACGTTTCGAAATGGCTTGCTGAGTCACTCCCAACGATTTGGCAAGTTTGCCTTGCATTTGACACGAATCCTCATCGAGTAGCGTCTCCAATTCTTTGTCTTCAAACTTTTTTGGCTGTCCTGGGCGTTCTTTGTCTTTGATGTCAAAATCGGCACTTTTGAAGCGTTGAAACCATTCAAAACACTGTGTTTTCGCTAAAGCGTCGTCGCCATAAACTTCTACAAGCAAACGATGACTTTCAGCAGCAGTTTTCTTTGCAAAAAAATGACCCAACAGAACCTCCCGCAAATGCTGTCTTTTTCTCCAATTTTCGAAGTTATTCATCGTGAAAAATAATAATGATGCACACAAGATAAAATTGTTTTGTTGACTGATTTTGATAGCTATCAAATGTACCTTCAAGATAACATATATATAAAGTTCACGATATTTGTTAGTACGGACATCTAGCGTCAAATTCCGGTTATTAAGTTGTACACCCTATATTTCTTCCTTATCTGGGGATCGTCCCTAATAGAGAATTTGTGCGGTTGAATGTTTGGTAATTGGTTTGTTTCTGGAATTTATTCCTCTGACAAAATGTTTAAAAAATCAGAGAAGTATTCATTCCATCGTTGCAACTAGTGTTCACTCATATTAAGGAGAGTTCCGTTGATTCATCTCTTACCAGGAGGTAGGTGGTGAAATTTCTCTTCGTCAACTGTTTCTTTCGCTTCATTTGATGAATTTGTGGCCAATCTCAAGCAGGCAACTATCAATTGGTGATCGCTGCCCACTTTAACTCTACGCTTCGCACATCGAGAAAACATTTCCTCCATTAACGGCTTATGACCAAATGGTCGATTTGAATCTGAGTAAAACTATCAGGATGTCTTATGACTCTTGTGTGTAAACAGGGTTCTCCAGTGACCATTTGCCGAGTACTACAAAACTCTATTAATAATTCACAGCTTTCGGGTCCCTTAATGCAAGGTTGTTGCGCGTCGCCCCAACAGTCGCCATGCTTCCCCATGACGTATTCTAGTCCAGTATAGTCATAGCCAATCTATGCTTTCATATCTCCTCAGATGCTTATAATATCAACCTTTGCAACACACTCGAAATTAAAAAGTTAAGGAACCTGAAGGCCGGAAGGCCAAGGCCCAAATTGGGTTTCGTGTTTTGCTTTATTTAAACAATAACTAAGCATAAAAACACGTTTTTGAAATTCTTCTCTATCTGTCTGTATGTTCGGATTTAACTCAAAAATGGCTGAACCAATTCTATTGAAATTTTCACCGTTTGTTAAGGGATGCTTAGGCCATAATATAATATTGTTTTTATTTCAATCTCCTCTCGCCTTGTCTTCAGTTGGTGAGTGGACGTTGATCAACCAAGTGTTGAAAAATTTAGTTTTTATTCGGATTGCACACAATCTTTCACTTACTGGTTTGAAACTCATGATCTGCTGACTAAATTTTTTGTCAACGAAAAAAGCGACTCCAAACTCTCTGCTTCCCGACAATTTTCCACTTGGATAGACTGTGTGTGATCTCATGTCCATAATTTCGTTACCGAGCCATTTCGTTTCTTGGATGGCAGTTATGTTGATATTGTGTTTTGCCACTTCTTCGAGGAACTCTTTCAGAGCTCCTGTCCTAAATAAGGATCGAACATTCCAAGATCCAATAGAGTAGTCCATTTTTCGTTTGCGGGGTTGTTGCCGTTGAGTCTATCCGTTCCGAGGCTGTTCTTCAGGTTTCTGGACAGTGAATTTTTTTTCCGGTGATGCGTTGTCGGCGCCTCGCCCAACCCCCGACCTGAAGGACCGGTCCTACTTATTGTTACACCCTAGTAGAAAAAGGGTGGGAGTTTTCAGCAAAATATGACATGCTGGAGTTCTCACAGCTATGCTGCGAGTCCAACTATGTCATACTTTTGCCTATTTCCTGAGACGCACTGGTGTTACTGGCCATTCAGGTTAACTCCATATTCCCTCCTCCTTTCTCAACCGGGCTTGGGACCGTCTATGGCGGAGTTTCAATAATGGTATAGTGAATCTTTTTACAAAGCATTTTGGATTTAAGATTAGTACGCTATTCAAGTCAAATTAATTTTTTTATGGAAAATCATAGTTGGCGAAATGGATTTGTTCAAATTTCGCTTACAACAATTTCATTTCGTCATTTAACAGCATACTAAATTTTAATAGAAAGATTTCCGTATTGCAAAGAGTTGTATTTATTTTTCGTAGCGTTTCGGTCTCTACTGAAAGTTCTCAGCAGACACCGAATTGTCAGGAAAAATAAATTACAACAGTTTGAAATCCAGAAATCATTCCATTTCCATATTTGAAAGAAAATATGTTCATATGTTATATTGTACAATTTCATAAGCTCATAAGCTAACCTTCTAGTTAAGACTAAAAATTTTCTTTTTCTAAATTATTAGCAGAAGTAATTTTGAAATAATTTACTTAATTTTTTTTTAAATATTGTTATTCTGACCCATTACGTATGTCAATTTCTATATAAGTACATATGTTGAATTCTTTTTTTTATTATGTATTATTTGCATACACCTATTTTCTTTTAAGTGTAAAATTGCTTTAAGGCCGCTAAGAACAATGACTATAACTTTTTCAAACGAGATATATTTCATCCACTCTACACGATACGTCCACAATTTAAGATTTATATATTTCTTAGAAATGGGGCTCCATTTAAAAGTTTATTTACAAAACCACAACAAAAAAATCCCCGGTATTATTGTTGATCATTTGCAAGCATAATGACTTTTAAGTGATCTGAGCTTCGAATCGAACATTTATTTTATGTCAATAAATTAGCATGCAGATCATGACAAAGTTGTGTGTATAAAAAAAAACTAGTTTCAGGTGATTTAGGAATACAGATATGTATTAAATTATTATTTCTTTTTTTCCTATCAATTCCTTATTGTAATTTTATATTATTTTATTTATACTTAGTTGATGTCGAAACGTTGTGCTTTTCATTGAACACATTGAAGTCTTTGTGAATCGAATAAAATAAAATTGTTAAAGAAAAGATTGCCGGAATTCACACTGATTTGATTTTTTAATTGTGACGTTTTGGTCTCTGCTGAGATCCTTTTCAAACTAATGATCAGTTTACGAAAAGAATCTCAGTAAAAGACGTTATTCGTGGAGAGCTTCTCAAGAGCTTTCCAATGATACGAAGCCTGTGTCGTTATCCTCGAATATATTTTTTCGTTCCTTTACGGGTCCTGTACCCGTTTGGTATCAGATTTGAATATTTATTTTGCGTCCTTCGTCTTAGTTGCACTGCGATCTATTATTACATACACTTTACATCCTTGTCACTTTCTGTTGTTATTTTTTGTTCCATGGCTCTTGGACTATAGTTACAGTAGCTGTAGTCTTACGCCTTCTACCACCTCTCATACAAAAATCACAATTTCATTACATGAAAACTATTTTTTTTTAATTAATTTGTCGTGCTCCGGTTTAGTTGTAGTAAAACGGAGAAAGATTATTTAAATTCCCCTCCCTCTCCTTCCACCTCCCATACAAAATGTGTCATTTTCAGAATCTTTTTTCCCATTTTCTTGGAATTTGTCAAAGTTATTCACATGAAATTTGGCACATGATATCTTAATAATAATTGAGTCAATCAAATGAATTGAGCCAATCAAATGAATTGAATTCGCCTCCCCTTTTAACACCTCCTGTAACAGATCCTAGTGCAATATATTTATGATCTCAAAAATCCCATTTCTTTTAAGTAAGAATCCTTAGGATAATAAAAGTGATGTAAGAACCTCATTAACTTATGCTTCTGATTCCAACAAAAAACAAAACATTATGTGCAAAGAGGCACTAAACCAATCAGATTACGCAAACCATATTTTCCTAAATACATTCTGAAAAATTTCATATTATTACAATTCTTACGCGGACGAAGTCGCAGGTGATCGCTAGTTAATAAATAAAACAAATAAAATGCCAACAAGTCGGTCGAAACTTTTTATACTCTAGATGAAATCTGAGAGTATATTGTGTTTGCCTTACCGTTTGTAACGCTAAGAAATAACGCTCGCACAGAGTCTCCAAGGGTACAGAAATATTTGTTGTCGCTCAAAAACCTCGATTCCGAGTGACCGTCTGTCCGTTTGTCCATCTGTCTGTCTGTCTGTCTGTCCGTCTGTGCGTATGTCTACAGCATTACTCTCGAAAGCTTTTTGAAACTTAGGTCAAAGTATTATGATATAGATGTCATGAATATCACGGAATATTGACACGATCCCCTTACTCCTTCCACCCCCTCTTATACAAATGGACAATTTTGAAAAATACATATTTTCGATTTTCATTGAAACTAGTATAGCTGAAAAGACGAAATTTTGCCGGAATTAGTTCAACTATAATTGCAATTTATTTTAAAAATAATTATCAACTTCACCTCACTCCTTCTACCCAATCATACAAATTTCACGAAATTTTGAAATTTAAATTAAATTATTTTTCTTCAAAACTGTTAAAGCTATCAACTTGATATTTTGTATAAAGTATACAAATAGAAATATTAATAATGCGCAAAAAATTTGTTTTGATCCGTACACTCCTTCTACCCCCTCCCATACAAATGCATAATTTTTGTTAAATTCATTTTATCGATTTCCATTCAAACTAAAAAAAGTACAAACTTAAAAATTTGCCAGAAAATATTTCTTAATAATTGAAATAAGTGTTAGAAAAAATTATCAGCTCCGCTTCACTCCTTCTACCACCTCCCATACAAATATCTGTATTATAAATTCAAGAAAAGCATTTCTCCTTCAAGTATATGAGAGTTATCGACTTTGAAATTGAATCAAAGCATGGTGATAAGGATGATGATAAGCAGTTTCAAAATCATCTTAAACGTTCCACTTCCTCTGCCACCTCCCATACAAATGCCCCAATTTCAGGAAAACTCTGACCAATTTCTTTAAAAATAATGAAAACTAAAAACTAAAAATTCAGCAAAAAATATTTTGCATGCCATGTTCGGTGTCATATACGAAAAATACAAACCTCCCCCTCTACTTCTACCACCTCCCATGCAAAAGTCTCTATTCACTATTCGAAAGAGTTTGTTATTGTCATTTCCATCTCATCTAGAGTATCATATGATTGGACCTTAAGCCCAATCATAACTCTGTTATGTTTTATTCTAGGAACAAGTTGAGGATGCATGGAAAGCCAATATGCAGATTGGAGTGGTTAAGGAAAACTAAGTGGAACCCCCTTTCACAAGGGCAGGGCTGCTGTCAATTTAGCACTTAATTGTGAATACGATCAATAGCTCCGGTACATGTAATCAATATTTCATCCGTGTATGTAAGTTTGGGTTTTTATGAGAGGAGTGGGTAGGGGTGATAATAAGATTAGGTGGATGTTAATAATTTTTTAATTGATTGCTTGAATCACGTCCAATATTCTCTGTATAAAATGTCAGTTTCATAGATGAAGTTGCATAGAATTTTAATAAAATTCGGTGTATTTTACATTTACGAAACCAAACATTTGTATGGGAGCGGGCAGAGGAAGTAAGGGAATTGTGAAAATTGTGTTGCATTTTTATTTTGTTTCTCTTCTAAGGTGCTCGTACGAAATTTTAAGTTCGTAGCTTTTAATATGTTCGTTAGTAGTTGATTTATTGAAATTGGTCGAAATCATACTTTTGTAAGGGAGGGGGTAGAATGGCAAGCGCGATATCTAAACTTTTGAAGCAATTTCGTTTCAACTATTTTTTTTGCAAAATTTTAAATTAATAGCTTTAAAAATTTAGGTGATAATTGATTTCTTAAAAATGGTCGAAAAAATAATTTTGGGTGGGAAGGCGTAGAAGTTTTGAAGATATTCGACCAGTTAATAGTTCATACATTTAGGGATTTTTATGAAATGCATTTTGCAAATTTTCAAGTTTCTACATTAAAATTTTATTCGAAAATGTTCAATTTTTGTGTTTTTTTCATTGCACACCTTGTGAACGTTAGACCACGGAGGTCCGTGCATAACAATTGTGGAAGAAATTATTACTTTTACTCTATGCATATCAAATAGATGTATCAACGTGGAAAACTTAGACTTTGTATCTTTCACCAGAGCCCTAAAAAAATCACTTAAAATTTCCAATATTTTTGCTTATCACCTCCCTCCCTTTACACCCCCCACAACTTAAAAACAAAAATTACCAAAATAAAAGACTATGCAGTTCTACAATCTTAAAAAAATTTCAATTTGAAATCTGTACTTAGTTTTGAGATGTAACGGTCTGAAATTTTATTGGAAAGTGCACCATTTTTGAAATACTCCAAATTTTCGCAATCGCAGATTCAATGTCTTGCAACTACTAATGATTGTATTTAATTTGACTTCTGATTGAACATATTTTTTGACCGTAATAGAAATATCTTGAGTCAAAACAGAGGAAAAAATAGCACCCGATTCGTTCGTGAACTAAACATATACTGTAACGTAATGGAGCCCCATTCTTCTTCTAATACTTTGAAAGTTGCGGCATTTCATTACAGCAATCAGTAATCAGTGCTTCAATTTGATCAGTTTAGTTCCGCAATACAACGTACGAACGTTCATTCAAGATATAGTTCAATCGATCGGATTCAGTTTACGACAACACAATCAAGTGCTGTATGAATTGAATGCTGCTTTTGCGAATGTGTTAAACGATGAGTTCATTTCGAAATAAATGTGAAAATTTTAGTGAATATTTCTTTTAGTTCAATGCTATGAATAGTTCAAATGAACTAGTTCTTTCGAGAACTACACATCTCTAGTCTTAAGGACTACAGAGTTGGTTCATTTCCGACACGACATCCTCTCACTTTCCTTATTAAAAATTCGATTGTTTTTTTCTCCGAGATCAAAATACATATATAACCAATATAACACGCTGTAGGACTTATCTGTAATGCTAAAATTAAAAGTCGGTTACAAGAAAATTCACTTATATCTACAAGTCTTTTGTTTGCATTTTTATTGAATCCGTCAACATCATGATTTCATAGACCTTTGTTGGTTTAACAATGATTGCAAAAATATGCAATTATTTCAAAATGATAAGCTTTATGGGATTTCCCCGAAGAAATTAGTACCAACAACACAATATTAGATTTCGGTCAGAAAGTATCATGTAAGAATTTCTGAAATGGATGGGACTTACCCATTACCGTGATCCAATAATTATAATAATCTTCACTCTACTGAACTGGAGCGAACCGTAAGGTCATAGCCACATAATTAACGAAGAAAATTGATTATTCAATTAGTTATCTGATCGAGTTGAACTCGAGCTCGAAGTAAATAATAAATTCATCTATCGATCAGATGCGTTAGAACGATAGAAGGTGGTGTCCACATCGATTAACCTTTAATTCGATTAGAGGTCACGTTACAATTAATAATATTTTTCTGTTGTGCAATTGCAGAACTTGTTGACATGATCAGTTCCAATTTTAGCGCAGTTATCAACATTTCCGTGTCGAAATTTCGTTACATTTTTAGTTTTACTTTATTATTTTAACAAAGTATTGTGAGCGACTTGGAAAAAAAAATTTCCTACCCTGAAATTTTGTTTTTTCGCGTTTCATGACTAAATTAGCCTAAAAATCAAAAAAAAATCTGTCTGTCGGTACGCCGTACGCCGTACTTGTACGCTTAGCCCACATTAACTCCCAAACCCTTCAAGATAGATAGTTCATTTTTGGGTGGATTGTAGGTAGTTACGGATCTCAGGCGGAGACCCATTTTGAGGGATGTAGGGGTTAAGGGGGTGGCGGAGGGAGCGCTAAGACCGAAAATTAAGAATTCAAATATCTCAACCATGGTTGTAGCTAGGAACAACTTGAAAATCAACATACGTAAAGAGGAGTTTGTGGTACAAACTTTAAAAATAATTTAATTTTTTTATCCATAGGGGCCCGAAAAGGGCGTCTAAAAAAAATTATCGGCCGAATTTTTTTTGACATGATCATTAAATGATGTGATTATTATATCTTCGAAACTACTTACCATAAAAATTCATATGTTGGGACCATTAAGGTGGCATACAGATCCACCAGAATCAGCTTAAAGGGAGGCTAATTATTGCAAGGGGGAGGGTCACGGAGGTTGCAAAGAATAACACTTAAAAGTGAATATTTCGACTATCTCAGAAGTTATGTAATTGAAACTTGGAACACATATTGAGCTATACTAGCAAAATACGAGAAAAATATAAAACTTGGACATAATAGTAGTGGGGAAAAAGGGAAGTATTTTAAAAATGATGGACTTTCCAAAATTTAAAACTGTTATATCTCAAAACCGAGTATGGATATCAAATTGAAATTTTGTCAGATTGTAGAACTACATATATAATCTTTAATTTTGGTAAAAATTTTAATATAGGGAGCGCAAGGGAAGGGAAACAAAAATGTCGAAAATTTTGAGTGATTTTTTTAGGGCTCTGGTGAAAGATACAAAGTTTTAATTAACCATGTAGATACATCTATTTGATATACGTAGAGAAAAAATAACTATTTGTACAATTGTTATGCACCAAAAAGAGGGTCGCACAAGGTGTTTCAAGTGCAATAAAAAAACACATAAACTAAACATTTTTTAATGAAATATTAAGCTTTAAACTCGAAAATTATCGAAATCCATTTAAAAAAAAAAAATCCTAAAAGTATGAAATGTTAGCTGGTCGAATAAATTTATGAGTTCTACCCCCTCCCATCGACCATTTTTAAGAAATCAATTATCACCTAACTATTCAAGGCTATTAATTTGAAATTTTGCACAAAATATTTTAAAAATAATTGAAACGAAATTGCGTCAAAAATTTTGAGATCACATTTGCCCTTCTACCCCTACCATACAAAAGTATGATTTCGACCGATTTCATTAAATCAACTGATAACCAACAAATTATTGAAGTATGATATCTGGCAGCACCACACTAGAGTAAACCTTTTGTTATCTTTGTATTGAATATACATATTGTTATGAATCTGGCAACTTCCCGAATGTACCAGAACAAATCCCCCAACATGTAAAAAGCTATAAACAAAGTCCCCGAACATTCTAGACACACACACACCCGGCAACATGCACGATCGCAACTTCTAGAACTTGGCAACAATTGTATATAAACACGAAGCTCTCAGACCAGCTGTCAGTAAGTTCAAGGTTCTGTTCCGAACGCCGCAGAGTGAAGTTGTGTCTCGGAGTGACATTTTCAGTCAAGCGTATTGCGATACCTGCGAATCTCTTTGCAAAATAATTATAAAACAAAAAAAAAGTGCTGTGAAGTGAAAGAAAAAAAAATCAGCATTAAGCAGCAAGGCGCACGCAAACGTATCGCCGAGGACGGAGGCCGCGAGGCGCGGTGCAAACTTTCCAGAGAAGTTGCACTCGCGGGCCGCCATCTTATTGGCAAGAGCAAGGGAGATGGCGAAGTGACGCCGACTCTACTTGCCAAAATGCAATCACGGATTCCTAGAACAAACAAAAACAAAACCAACATAAGACAATCTACGTCGCCATATACAGCCGCCAACAACCAGTTGGCTCTCGAACTAGCAGGGCCAGAAGGCCTAGATTTACCTTCTGACGACGAGTTTCATACAAGCGATAACATGAATACTCAGGCGACGAACAAGTCGGACTTTCCGCCGCTGCAGCTTACTTCTAAGCAGAGATATACAGGCCTGACCACATCAAAGCCGACAAATGCTGATTGCGCAGCCCTTTCCAGTGAAGCAGAGATGATGGACTCATCTCCGAAGAATGAAGAGCCAGCCCTCCGCATCGCCTGGACAACATGCGACCGGAAGCACACTTATGTGGAGTAAGGTAACTCGCAAAAAAAAATTATTTTTTATCCCCAGTAAGAAGGGAAATAATTCTAAGACTGTAGAAATGGCAGATAATAATCGTTTTAGTATTTTAGATGAGGATGTCGCTACACCTCATATAGTTTCAACCAGGAACCGGCAAAAACCGTTTATAAACTCCTCCCCTATATCTGGGCACATAAATGGCGAAAATTTGGTCCAACCCACCACGGCACGCGCGCGCCCCATCCGTAAAAGGAAATATTGCCCTCCGATTATCATACACGGAGTTAAAACGAAAGAAATCGACCAAGCCATCAGGGAATCCGATAGCTCCATAAATTTCGTGCTCGCCAAATGCAAGAATAGCGAAGACATTAAAGTTTTCGTCGAACAGGTGGATAAGCACCAAATACTTTTCCGTACCCTGAAGGAGCAAGGCTTCGATGCAATCACCTTCACCCCTCCTGAGCTCAAACCCATTTCGGTTCTTGTTAGAGGCATTGATGCACAATATAACGGGGAGGAAATAATCCGAGACATTTTGTCACAGCTTCCGAATTTAAAACTAGTGTCCTTAAAACCATTTTCCACCCCTAAGTCGCGATCTGAGGGCAGAGCCCTGGACATGCACATTCTACAGGTCGAACCTGGCCAGTCCTTGACTGATCTGATTCAAATTCGTTTCATTCTCCGAATGAGAGTATCATGGGAAAAGGTTAAGGGTCGTGGCTACACCCAGTGCCATAACTGCCAGCTTTTCGGACACGTGGCTAAAAATTGTAGCCTGGATCATCGCTGCGTCAAGTGCTTAAACAAACACGAACCTGGTAAGTGTTCTTTAAAAAAAGATACGGAGAAACCTGCCTGCGTTAACTGCGGGGAAATCGGGCATCCGGCAAATTACGTCGGTTGTGCCGTCTTCAAGGCACATTTAGAAAAAAAAAAGAATATCAAAGCTGCAGCTCTGATGCGTAAAAATAATAGGTCTCGCTTCGTCGATGCAGCAATCAATAACCTCCGAGTTAACGACAAATCTTACGCCGACGTTGTTGGCAGAAACAATCATCACTCTTCTGGTACGAATCAAAATATAGGGGACATTTCTTTTATTAATGAATCCAATGTTCTTTTTGGTACTGATTTGGCCCAATTATTGGCGCAAGTCAATAACTTTCTACCCATATACAACCAAATTAATAAGAACGACATTGCCGCTAGACAAAATTGCTATCTTAACTTCGTCATAACATTATGCAACAAGACAGCTGTGTAAGTTCATCAAATATTAGTATTCTTGCGCTTAACGCTAATTCCATTTTATCAAAAGCCCGAAAGACAAACCTAGAAGATTTCATTGCCACAAATAAAGCAGATATACTTCTTTTAAGTGAAACGCATCTTAGCGATGATGACAGGCTCTACTTGTCTGGGTACAACACATTTCGTAATAATAGCTTTCAAGGCACGGCGATCCTTCTTAAGAGGCACTTTAAAACTGAGGCAGCGCAACTTAGCGTCTCGAACATCCCTTTGACAGCCCGCGTGCTGTTCGTTAAAGGTAGTGGTAACCAAACACTTAGAGTCTTGCTAGCATCTATCTATGTTAACGAAACACAAGCATCGGCCTCCGATGTTGAAAGTCTGCTCTCCGAACTAAACACTCTGATAGCTTCCGGAAACTTCGACTACGTGATAGCCGGGGGAGATTGGAATGCAAGGCATCCGGATTGGGGTGATTCTGTGGTCAACAGAATTGGTGGCTGGATAAAGGGGTGGTTCGACCTCAACGTGCAAAACTCCCAGTTGGAGATTTTCGCTCCATTTGCGGTCACTTTTCCAAAAAGTGGCAGCTACTTAGATTTCTTCATTACTTCTGGAAACTGCCATAGCATACTCGACTTCTATGGGGGGTGCAGAACTATCACATCATTCTCCGATCATTATGGGATTCGGATTGACTGCCGCCTGGATCGTTTCTGCCCTGTGTGGCTCGATCTCGGACGTTTCCTCTCAACAACCAGAGTAGACTGGAAGCTGTTCAGAGCTAGCATGACATCTGACCTTGAAAGGGATTTTCCCGAGTACAACAGGAATCTCAGTAAAGATGAGATTGACTCCTACTTACTCATACTCGTAAACAGCATTACAAACAGAGCCGAGGAGTTTCAGAGAGTGTCTGAAAACCGTCCTCTCTTCCGGACACTACCAACACAAACGAAGGCTAAATTTACCATCCGAAAAAGATGGAAAAAACTCCTTAAAGGTCGACTCGACGCGAACATGGGAATTTGGGACAACGAAAGCAGAAGAATGCAGCGTTGCATTCAAGATATATCTGGCCGTTTAGATCAGGACATTAACTCGTTTTTCAATAATAAATTCAAAGACACACTTCAAAAATTAAAACCCGGACCCAATACTTTTAGAACCTTAAATCGGATATTAGGACGGAGGAAGAACTCTGGAAATATTGATACCCTCTCTTCTGGTAATATTCAGTTCACTACAAATAGCGAGAAATTAGATGCTTTTGTATCCTTCTATAAGACACTTTACACTGCTAGGACACCTCTAGGCCATCCCGAAAACGCTAGAGTGGTAACGGAGAGAGTGCGTGAGTTTAGAGACTCCCTTATAGTAAATGGAACTTTACAACCATTATCCACCTTCTCTGAAGTTAACCCTTCTCTGGGAAGGTGCGAGAGTCCCTATTCTAACCCAGAATCTATCAAAGGACACATTAGAAATATTGCAGGGAAAAGATCCGCTGGTCCAGATGGCGTTTCAAACGTCGTTATCAAAAAACTCCCAAAAATCGCGATAGAGTTTCTAACAGTGATAATTAACAATTGCATATGTCTAGGATATTTTCCCTCACAATGGAAGATAGCAAGGCTCATTCCAATTAAAAAAAAATGCATCTCTTCGGATATAAACAATTTTAGGCCTATCTCGCTACTCTCCAATATCGGGAAGTTGTTTGAGAAGGTGATTGCTGAGGCGCTCGATGCCTTCTGTCTCGATAGAGATATAATCGCGGACGAGCAGTTTGGCTTCAAACGGACTCATTCGACCGAGCACGCTCTCCTGGTACTAGGCAACGACATCCTTCACGGCCTTCGCGATAAGAAGGCCACTGTTATGTGCTCGTTGGATATAACCAAAGCCTTCGACTCCGTGTGGTGGGACGGACTTATCTTCAAGCTCATAGGTATTGGATTTCCAATGCCCTGGCTTAGAGTGTTATGTAGTTTCCTTGAAAACAGAAAATCATACGTAGTCGTTAACGGTGAACGCTCATTGGATTTTATCATGTCACGTGGAGTTCCTCAGGGGTCCATACTGGGACCTAAACTCTATAACCTATACCTATACGATTTCCCACACCGGAACAGATACGTTCATGATGCGGACTCGGTTGCAATATTATATGCAGACGACACGGCAGTTTATGCGTCTTCCGCCAGCCCGGTGACAGCGCTAAAAAAAGTAGCAGCGCATCTTGGAATAATCTCTAGGTTTTTTAAAATGTGGGGTCTTGACATCAACCCTGAAAAATCTGAAGTAATTTGTTTTAGGAATTCGAGCGGAAGAGGTCGTAAGGGAAATGTGAAGCTCAGCAGAAAACTGAGACTAATCTTGGACGGTAAAACAGTACCCCTCCGTACTTCGGTGAATTACCTAGGCATTAAACTGAACAATTTGTGGAAATTCAATCCACATGTGTACAATCAGCTGGCCAAAGCCAACAAAGTCTTCAATATATATTCATCGCTTCTTCATTGGAGTGGTCCACTACACAAAAGATCAAAGCTATTATTATACAAACAAGTAATAAGACCAATTCTAACTTACGGGTTCTCCTCTTGGTTCAGCACCTCTACCACTGCTGCACGAAAGGTAGAAGTCTTCGAACGTAAAGTGCTCAGGCATTGCGTAAGTAAAAAGTTTAGAGTTACAAACCGTTATTACTCTAATGATGCAATTTATAATTTTGCCGAGGTAGACCCACTCACGATCTACGTTGCCAACCTCTGGCACAAAAGAGTCGCTAAGCTCGAACATCATGAAAACAATCTCTTAAGGGTTATCTTCAGTGCTAACGCTGAGGAATCGCTTCACGAGAATTTTTATTTATCTCCGTTAAATCTAACTCATGCGTTATCCTTCTGCCCCAATCAATGCAGGGACCGTTTCAGTCAGTTTTATGCCCACAGAGACTCTGATCATCTAAGAGGATAGCTAATATATCTATAAGATCTCGTTAACAGTGCCTGTTCCTGGTTGAATGTGTATATCTTCTCCTACTTTGATAAACAAATATATAAAATGCTTTATGATTTATTAAGTACAGTATTTATAAGTAAACTTTCAAAAAGGCTCGTGATTTACCTTTTATGGTATCGTATAGCTACAATAAAAACAAAATGGGAAATTGTGCCTTTGACATATTAAGTACCGTAGAATTAAGCAAAAAAAAAAAAACAATTTTTTATCTATTTCCGAAGAGAATCTTGAATTAATCTCATTTATGTTATTACAATATTTACCTCTCATTTCACTTTCGTAATATTAATCGTCAACAGACCAGTGTGAGTGCGTTGTCTTATACCGCCACTCCTCGGTTCTGTGTTTTATAGTCGTACACAATAGCAATTGAGAGACTGAATTTAATCTCATATAATTTAATGCTCATTTAGTCATCATCAGACCCGTGTGAGAGCGTTGTCATATACCGCTACTCTTTGGTTTCTGAACTAAATAGCCCACCTCATACTATACACATGTAATGCTCGCATCAGATGTAGTTTGTGAGAAGAGAACGTCCGACATTTTGCCGAACGCTTCGTCTCTTCCGCTGTTGTTCGTGGGTGTTTTTTTTATTATCACTATTGTACCTGAATATAAAGCCTTAGATAGATAAGCAATCGCCTTGCCATCGATGCGCTACTAAAAAAAAGTACAAAATAACTTGAAAAATATAACTTTGCAAATATAAAAACTGCAATAATTCATGTAAATGCGCGGCTGCGCCGTAGTGTGTTATAACACATAGAAATAAGTAAACAACAAAAACTAAAAAGTTACTGTATATCTAAGTATTAATGTATTCATATATGTATATAATTGTGTTTGAAATCTGGCAATAAAGAATTGAATTGAATTGAATTGTCAGTAAGTTCAGCAACATCTGCGAGAGAACTTGAACCGATACAAGAACGCGATAACAGTGGTGCCGTATAGTAAGAATTAAATTAAAAGTGCGAATTAAAGTGAAACGTGCGAATAAATAAAATTATCTATTATTTTTAAACGAATTGAGTTTTCTTTGAAATCTGGCGAATCCCCTAGCTCGCAACAATTGGTGTCAGAAGAGTGGGATTTCAAGGATAAATTCGGGTTAAAAATCGCGAGTGAAATTAAAAATTCTCGGAACGGATAATTTTGTGAGAGCGGAAAAGTGAAACTAAAATTCTCGAACGGACAGTGAGAATTTGGTGAAACCGAATATTCTCGAGTGCTCTAGTGAACAGTGACTTTAATTAGCGAAGTAAAATCGCGGAACTAAAATTCTCGAACGGACAGTGAGAATTTTGTGAAATCGAATATTCCCGAGTGATTTAGTGAGCAGTGACGTAAATTTAAGTGAAAATGCCGCGTTATTTAAAGGACTTAAAATTAACGGAGCTGAAGGAAGAGCTCAGTAGACGAGAGTTACCTACGACAGGGAGCAAGTCTGAACTTGTCAGCCGTATGATCGAGACACTGCAGGCTGAGGGCGAAGATGCAGATAGTTTTGAGTTCCAAATCGAAGAAGCTCGTAAAGAGGAGTGCTCTGGTACATCGGATGCCTTAACACAGTTAATGCAACAAATGATGCACAAATTGGATCAACAATCTGCGGACATTAATCAGAAATTGGAGCAACAATCTGCGGACATGAATCAGAAATTAGAGCAACAATCAGTAGACATTAAACAACAATCTGCGGACATTAATCAGAAACTAGAGAAATTAGATCAGACCTCAAAGGACCTCAACCAAAAATTGGAGCTGCAAAATAATAAAATAGACACCATGGGTAAGGTAATAGAAGAAAACGTAGAGAAGAAACTTCGAATCTTCGAAGAACAAATTACGGAAAGGATATCCGGGATTGTACAAGAAGTCAAACGCCTAAAAAGGGACTTGGATAACGTGAAAGCAGTCGGAGTCATGAAAGCAGAACACGTTACGCATAAGGGTTTCAAAGCTCCAATCTTCGATGGACAGACACCGTGGGCTATTTATAAGATCCAATTTGAGGCTGCCGCCAGAAACAACCATTGGATTGATCTCGAACGAGGAATGGCTCTTATATTGGCGTTAAGAGGTCCACCAGCGGAGGTTCTTCAAACGATTCCGCAGGAGCAACAACAAGATTTTTCAACGTTAGTCCAAACATTGGATCTTCATTACGGCAGTGACCGCATGAAAGAGATCTACAAAATAGAGCTGTACAACCGAACTCAAAAGAATGGTGAAACACTTCAAGAGCTGGCACGCGATATTGAACGACTCACGTTATTGTCGCTGCCTAATGCGCAAACAGAGCAACGCAACGATACAGCTGTTTTCGCATTTAACAATGCTGTACAGGACAGAGAGCTGCAACAGGCGTTGAAACTGGCAGGTAAGAAAACGATAGGCGAAGCCTTGGTATATGGGCTGACGTTCGAAGCTGCCAAACAAAGCTCACGGAGTAATTATCGAGTCCGAGAAAGAGCAAAAGAGTGTATGTGTCAGAAAGCAGAGTACACCAAACGGAGCGAAAGATTTGGTGCCCCCCGATGCTGGAATTGTGGACAGGCAGGACACTTGAGACTCGACTGCCGAAAAGCGACCAACTATTGTTCCGGCTGCGCTGCTAACCAATGCGAAGATGGAAATCGGGCAGGTAGTTCGTGGTCAAGAACTAGTCATCAGAGTTCAAACCTTACACACGGTTTTGATAAAAGACGCCAGAGTCGATCGAAAACCCCGAGTCGGCAAGCTCGATTGCAACAAGAACAATACATCGAGAAAGATCATGGAAGCAAAGATGGACAATCGAATAAGGATCGCGAACGAACGGGTAGAAGTCGTGACGGTCAAGTACTTCATGCGAATAATCGTGACAAGACCAAACCTGGGAAGCGATATGATCGAGAAGATCGCGAAAGGAAGAATGCGGAACGAGAAAAGGGAAGTAAACGTGCCGCTAAGGAGGAGAATGAGCGCGAAAAGGAAACGGAGAAAGAACGCGAACGTGAGAAGGAAAAAGAAGCCGGAAAAACCATTCGGAGGATAACGATCGAACCAGAGGATGGATGGAATCAGCGAAAACCTCGCACTAAAATGAAAGTGGTACATCTCGACCGACTAACAAAGTACCATGGTGCCATGGAGGAAGTAAACGATTCTGTTCGGGACGAACAGGGACTAAGGAGAGGGTAATGTTATGAATCTGGCAACTTCCCGAATGTACCAGAACAAATCCCCCAACATGTAAAAAGCTATAAACAAAGTCCCCGAACATTCTAGACACACACACACCCGGCAACATGCACGATCGCAACTTCTAGAACTTGGCAACAATTGTATATAAACACGAAGCTCTCAGACCAGCTGTCAGTAAGTTCAGCAACATCTGCGAGAGAACTTGAACCGATACAAGAACGCGATAACAGTGGTGCCGTATAGTAAGAATTAAATTAAAAGTGCGAATTAAAGTGAAACGTGCGAATAAATAAAATTATCTATTATTTTTAAACGAATTGAGTTTTCTTTGAAATCTGGCGAATCCCCTAGCTCGCAACAATATATTGTAAGCTATGAATTCAGTCGTTGAAATAAACTCAGAGAAGTAAGTACCAAGTGTTTTTTCCTTTCGGTTTCGATTCGATAGAAATTACCTCTAACACAAATTAAAAGCTATGAATTTGAAATTTTGTATGAGCACCATACAAGAGAAAGGAAATAAAACTGCATCACAAATTTGACGATTCCCTTATATTCTATACCCCATCCCATACAAATGTTTGGTGTCATGAGTGTAAAATTCACCCAATTTTATGAAAATTCTTTACAACTTCGCTTATGAAACTGACATTCTATACAGAGAATATTAGACGTGATTCAAGCAATCAATTAAAACATTATTAACATCAACCTTCCCCCCCCCCCTTCCTCCCAATTTCTATCACCCCTCATAAAAATCGAAACTTGCAGAAATAAATGAATGAAATATTGATTAAATGTAGTGGAGCGACTGATCGTATCCGCGATTCAGTGTTAAATTGACAGCAGTCCTGCCCATGAACCACCTTTCATTTATTCTTCCCTAACCACTCTAGCCTGCATATTGACTTTCCACGCATCCTCAACTTGTTTCAAGAATAATAAAGTTGTGCCCGACATGTTAGCAGATTTTCTTATATTACTGAAACCAGACATTTGTATGGAAGGGGGTAAGAGAGTTTATGAAATCGTAAAAATTTTGATGGAATATTATTTCGTTTGTCTTGAAAGCTATTCGTACAAAATTACAAGTTCGTAGCACTTAATTTGTTGGCTATTAGTTAATTTACTGAAATTGGTCGAAATCATACTGTTACATGCATATCTGGCAGCCCCGCAACTCGATCTCTCTCGAATAGACAAGAATTATGTAGAACAGTATACTCCGCTATGTAGAAAGCCACAATTAAAGATCTAGAGCTTTCAAGTATAATACATACACAGCAAAGGAAGTTTTGAGAACTGTTCACACATAGTTCACACATACACACTGAAGGAAGCTTCGAGAACTGTCATAAGATGTATAAAAGGAGGAGTTAGTTAGTCAGCGACTTTTATTTATGGAAGACGCGAACCAGGAAAGCGATAGAAAAGTACTCGGCGGTATTGCCATTAAAGTGCGAATTAAGCGGAAAATCGAATTAAAGTGCGAATAAATAAATTATCATTTATTTTTAAACGAATTGTGTTTTACTTGAAATCCCGGCGAACCCCTAGCTCGCAACAATACTTTCGTATGAGAGGGGATAGAAGGGCAAGATGGGTTTCAAAACTGTTGATGCAACTTTGCTTTATACATATGTTTTTAAAAGTGTTTGTGCAAAATTTCAAGTTTATAGCTTTTAATGGTTCGGTAATCATTGATTTTTTAAAAATGGTCAAAAAAATCTTTTGTATTGGAGGGGGTAGAAGTTCAGAAGGTAATCGACCAGTTAATATTTCATACACTTAGGGATTTGAAATGAATTTCACAGTTTTTCACGTTTGTAGTTTAAAAGTTCAATTATAAATTCTGATTTATAGTGTTTTTCAATACACATGACACACCTCGTGTAGCTTAAGGCCCCTTTTCGGTACATAACAATTCTGGTTGAAAATGTTATTTTTTCTTTATGTATATCAAATGTATGTATGCGTATAACTATTATATATAGCACTTCTCAAAGAATATGATTGGCAGTCTAAAAAGCAATTTTTATGAGTAAAAATAACATACCATAATTACTTAAAAATCTTAAAATTTGGAAAAAAAAGGATCAATATCTCAGCTCAGGATGAGTCAAATTGACTTTCAAATCCCGTAAATTCTTCGTCAGGATGTCTACAATACAACCTGACTATAGACGTTAGTCAAAGATATGATTTAGACCATCTTTTTTTGAAAAAGATATTAAGAAGAAATTTACTCGAAAAGATATTTTGCCATAACTTCACCAGATGAAATTTCTACGAAACCGACTAAATTTAGACTGAATTTTGTTTCAGTTACTTAAAATACATTTAATAAGAGGCAATGCCGCAAGTTTTGTTAGAATATCTTTTTTACAGTTTATGACATACTCATTTCCTTCTAAAAAAAACGAATTCTTTGGAAATAGCCAAAACGTCTTAAAAAACAGTTTATATCTCAGGTTTAGATAAACCAAATTTAACTTTGTACCACTTAAATAAGAGGTCTAAGTGTTTGCAAACGAACCTCATTTTTAATTTTTCAATATAGTTTATTGCAACGTCATAAATTTCAAAAAACCTCTAAGAAAGGCGAAAATTTGCAAACTTTGCTATTTTTCGAGTCCTTGCTCCACCCTTCCCCAGCGGCCGCCATATTTTTATCGTAATCTACGCAAAAAAACAATGAGGTTTAAAAAAAAACATCGAGATCGCAACATTTCGCCCCAAAATTCTAATCCGACTGGACTATTATGACAATACTAATGCGGGTGCATTTGAGCTTTAGCAATTTTTTTTCTCAGAGGTAGAGGAAAGGACGTATCGCCAAATTCCGTTCAGCAATAACATTACTGGTAAAATCATCTTTCCGGAAAAGATCAGAGCAAGATCTTTAAGACCTATAAATCAGCCGGAGTAGATAAAACATTGCCCTCATTACTGCATAAGGGGTTAGAAATCCTAATGCCAATAATGAGAAGGATCTTTAAAGCCAGTTTTGTAAGGGGATACATTCCAAAAATTTGGAGGAAAGCAAAGGAGGTATTTCTATCGAAGGCAGGGAATCGTCCCATTGATCAGCCTAAGTCATATCGCCCTATAAGTCTTACCTCCTTCTTTGTCAAAACGATGGAGAAATGAGTGGACATCCACATAAGAACGGGACCTAACAAGGTCTGTCTTAATAACAACCAACATGCCTACCAAAAAGGCAAATCAACAGAGTCAGCCCTTCATGGTTTGGTAAGACAAATCGAAAAGGCAAAAGACTATAAAGAAATTGCCCTTTGTGCATTCCTAGATATAGAAGGAGCATTTGACAATACTCCCCATGAAGCCATAATAGCGGCAGCTAGGAAAAAGGGTTTGGAAACGGCCACGATAAAATGGATACACGCCATGCTGAAGAGTCGAATGACAACCACGGATCTAGGTGATAGCACAGTGACTGCACAGACCTATAGAGGATGTCCTCAAGGTGGGGTACTATCCCTACTACTTTGGTCAATTGTAGTAGATGAGCTTCTGGACCGTCTAACAGACCAGGGATACGAGGCAATAGGATATGCTGATGACCTTGTCATTATCATTAGAGGCAAAAATGATTCAATAATATCAGAAAGAATACAGAGGTGATAATGAACTGGTGTCAGTCTAAGAACTTGAACATTAACCCAAGTAAGACTGAGAGTACTATTCACAAATAGAAGGAAAATCCACATCCTCTTTCAATAAATGGAACACCAGTACCCTTGGTGTTATACTGGATAGTAAACTCAACTGGAACAAACATATAGAATGGATTCATGCCAAAGCACTAAAGGCATTTTGGGCCTGCAAAAGCTTATTTGACAGAAAATGGGGATTACAGCTCAAGATGATTTACTGCTGCTACAGATCATACGGATCAACGATATGGTGGACTAAAATTTTACAACAAAAACACAGCTTATGCTACAAAAAATCCAAAGGCTAGCTTGTCGTAGTATCTCAGAATCAATGAAAACCTGTCCTACGGCGGCAATGGAAACGTTCCTAAACGTCCCTCCGATACATCTCCAATTAAAAAAGGAGACTATCAAAGGGGTGTTACACATACAGAGGGAAAACAAATACAAATCAGGAAATTTTAGAGGTCACCTCAAAATCCTAAAAAACTCAAAAATAGAGGTTCTAACCTATGCCGACAAAATTCAACTTTGAAAAAAAAAAAATAATAATCAGAGAACGCAAGGACTGACAATCCTACCTCTGCTACCTGGAAGAGGAATCAACCATCTGCTATACAGATAGCTCGCGCCTCTGACGGGACTAGAGCCGGTCTTCTCGGTTTGAAAACCACTCGGCAAAGAAGCCACAATCTTCCAGGCTGAACTAATTGCAATGGAGCTATGCATCCAAGAAAATATATTTATAAGAAATAAATCTATTTATATCCTATCGGGTAGTCATGCGGTTCTCAAAGCCCTAGCATTCAATAAACACGGATCGAGGATAGTTTGGGACTGCCTTCAAAACCTAATCATCCTGGGGAAAAGGAACAACGTAACCTTAATGTGAGTACCAGGACATATGGAAATTGAGGGAAAGGAAGAGGCTGGTCGCCTTTCAAAAAACAGTGCAGAAACAAATTTTATTGGACCAAAGCCATTCTGCAGACAACCAAAACGGCACTCCAACCCTATACTTAGAAAGTGGTCTGAACAAGAGCATAAAATCTAAAATAGACTTTCAGGTTTATCCCAAAAAAATTAATCCTTCCACAAAAAAAAAACAAAAAACAATGTGGAGGATATTCTAAAATTCAGCTAAAGTGATATTAGTACTCTAATCGACATAATGACGGGGCATATTGAAGTAAACCACCACCTCAAAATATGGGTTTAGCTGAAACCGACATCTGCCGCCTCTGTCTCGAAGCCTTAGATACCACAAAACACATCGTATGTCACTGTGAAGCAGTAGCAAGGGAAAGACACAACTTTCTCGGAAAAGGTTTCATTCCTACCGAGGAACTAGCTAACATCGCTCCCTTACAGATACTTAGATTAGACAAAGCTATAGAGTTATGGTAGGGCAATAAACGCACAATAGGTCAGGAAGGTCTCTGTGCTCTCACGTGTTCTAATGTCTATTGCACTAATGTCTATTTACCACTTTTTTAGTGGTGCTCTAATTTCCAAAAGAAAACTATTTTTCTTGATAAGAAGTCTAAAAAATAAGTAATGAATTGTTTTCGACTTTTCAAAAGCTGTGTGAAGAAATTGCCAAAACATTAAGGGAACAAAAAGTTCCAGAAGATGCAGAATTAATGTAGCCAGCAGATTTCGAATTATGTAAATAGATATTGAAGAAGAACTTCAGAAGCTCGCACAACATTTTGGTTTCATGACTGGGTAGACTTTATCATCAGAAGAAAGCACTGTATGGAGCTGGCTGACAAATATACCTAGATGGGCTGGAACTTAAGTGAAGTACTCAGCGCGAAGCAAATACTTTTCGTTTTTCCACGAATATTTTGAAAAATTGGGTCATTTGGAAGTTCTTCAACTAATTCATGACTATGATTTAACAGAGAATGAAATTTTCCTATGAATTCCTTTCCACATCGGCAGAAAGAGCATTCAGTAAACTTAAGTTAATCAAAAATGTCTTAAGGGCTTCTATGAGACAAGACAGAGTGCAGGTTCACCCTGCTTTCAATTGCACACGAGGTGTCTCAGTCACTAAATATTAAATTATCGACATCTAGAAAAATAAAAATTAACAATAAAGCCAACACCATGAAAATCAACAACATCAGCATAAACCATTTTATCTTAGATGATCAAGAAGAGAAACTGAAGTTGTTTTGGGCAACCATAAGAAAGCATTCCAATAGCACCACATGCATCAGAAGGTGCTATCCCGAGCATCGACCTTTAGTTGAAGCAAGGACTTGTTTATTCCTCTGGTGTCAACTGCTCGCTTCCATGTGATACGAAGTTGACCAATGCCTATTTTCGTCTGTTCAGTTGTAGTCCAAAGTTTGTCGTTGGAGATCACTTCTGGCCGGAATATGCCTAAAATGCTGTGGAGGCATTGGTTTACGAAAGTTTGCAGTTTCCTGATAAGCCTAACGGTAACTTTCCATTTAGTATAACCACATAACAACAAGGATTTGATACATGTTGCAAACCCTCGCAGCTTCGAAGGGAGATCTCCCTTAACCTCCAGAGAGGGGAAAGGATACCGAAGACCTGACGAGCTTTATTTAGACGAGCCTCAATATTCTTATCGGCTCCGCCGACCATGCTGACAATGCTGCCGAGTAACAAAAATCTTGCACCTCTTTCACATCTTGTCGGTTAAGAAAAATCGGTGTGCTTGTCTACGAACCCATGTGCATCTACTCGGTTTTACGCACATTTATTTTCAGTCCCGCCTCACTGCATTTAGATTGCAACGAGCGAACATTTGATGGCTAAGTACACGCAAACACAAGTCATTAGCATAATCAAGGTGATTATATTATAAGTCACCAAAATTGTATTTCCATAGATACAATTTTAAATACATTTGATCAAGATGTAAGCCAGAAGCATATTCGATTAATAGCTGCTAAACATCTTAATCGAACGTATAAATAGCGATTACAAAATTCGATTTTTTAACTTTTAATGAAATTTCTAAATACATATAAAAATTTACCTTTCAGATTTTCTGTCTGAATTTTTCTAAAAATATTTTTTTTCTTGGAGGTCAACAGCATTTCTTACAACATTTTTTTATCTAGCAATTTTCTCGTTAGTTATCCATTTAGCATTACCTACATAATTAAGTTGTGTGCAGTTTGGGCTTGTTATCGGTCATTAGTCATAAATACACGTTTAGAAAAAATAGTTTGAAGCTAGAATATATTTTTTTAATAAATATTAGTTATATTTAATTAGAATCAAATGGAGAAAATGTCTCCTCGATTTACAAGCGTTGAGCTGACGTGAGAAGCGATCACCATTGGATAGTTGCTTGGTTCTTCAGATGAAGCGGATGCCAAATGTGGGTAGAGTTAAAGATTTCAAGCGATTATACCACCATTTTAAGTGAAAAGTATCTTACACAAGTGGGAGACAACCAGAAACATATCCCTAGCAAATGTTGAAGAATCTGTGGGGTATGTCCAATGCGGTGAGGAACTCTAAACCAAAAAACTCCCGATTTAAGGCGGAACTACCCCAATGCTCATATACAGCTTAAGAATGCTGTTTGACGCAACAGGAGAAGAACCATTGAAGATCTAGCCAACAAGGCAGATACTGCGGCTTACATTGGGGATATGGTTTCTCTATTTAAAAATATTAAACAATTGACTAACAAGAATTTCACCGCCAACCAGCTGATGAGAGATGTCAATGGAATACTTCTCTGATATTTTAAATATCTTTTCAGATGAAGATATTCCAGAAACAGAACAATTACCAAACTTCCAATCACAGCCATTCTCTATTAGGGACAATCTGAAATTTGAAAAAATTATTATTATCTGTATAAGGTGCAGTTTATGTAGTTTGACGTGGAAGCTGCTGGCTCATCGTAGAGTTGATGCAACTCATAGTTGTATCTTATTCGCCATTCCGTTCCGTCCTTCACAGGTCACAAAATTTTTCGGAAGACCTTTCTTTCGAATACGTTAACTGCTTTTTCGGAAGATCGCGGTAATGTCCACGTCTCGCTGACATAACAGAGCACAGCTCGTATAATTGTTTTATATATTCGCAGCTGTTGTTCCTGTGCACCTTTTTGGTCTTCCTTATTGGTAATATCGCATAATATGTTTTAATTGCTATCATGATTCGTCGATTGACTTCCGTTTCTTTGAGAAATCCAACATCAACATAACATTCTCTACCGCGACTACATTCCGAGGAATTTTAGGAAACCAGAAAGACGAAAAACCATGGAAAACTGAAGGAGTGTACAAAGTACTGTTAAGCTAAGAAAATAATAACACGCACGGTTTCAAAAATATTCGTTTATTCGCCTTTAAGTACAGTCTCACAAGCCGTGATTAAGAGATGCACCGTCACGCCTGCTCGCCAGAATGCAATCTCTTCCAAATCGCCATTACACCTTTACCCCTAGAGGCGCTTTTCCATAGTTTGGCAGAGCTGTTTTTGGAGCGAAATTTAAAAAAAATGTCGATTTTTTTTCGGCACGTTATTAACATCAAGAATTGTGCGCAGTTCATAAAACTTGACTAAAAAGTCATAAACAAAAATTTTGAAGGAACAATTTTGTGAAATATTTACAAAGTTTGCAAAAGAAAATCTCTGAAAGTGCCACGCATACATATACAAGTCGGACATTTTCGAAACAGTTTCTTATGACTTTCGAAGTTGAGAAATATCATCTGTCAAATGTCAGTCATCTGTATACGCATACGATAGCCGGATTTTTTGGGGATCTTTGGGCGTTATTATAGAAGGTGTGCAATGTGCATTACTGGCTCGGCACGGAAAGAATCACTCTGTGATGCCCAGCAACGTGAACTATAATCGGGCGAATATTTGGGCGCTGAAGACTATCGGTTTCACTCATATAATCGTCTCGACGGCAGCAAGTATGTAGAAATGTCCTTCAGCTGGGGAGACGTATCCCGCTTTCAGTTTCTCATTGTAACTTGATTTGAAGAGAGGATTACGTTGCTGGTTGAATCGATGCTTAAGTATGATCCTTAAGCCCATTGTAGAGTGTGCAAAGATTATTCCGGATAGTTTTATCGATCGTACTACAAAACGCCCGTTGACGTTCTACAATAGTGTCGAAAGCTCTCCGACGGGCATTTGTCATTTGCCCATGCATCCGGCCTACTGGCCGAAGGAAGACCATTAAAATTTTAATCGACACTGACACCAAAGAGCTCGGCTGCGATGTGCATCCGAAAGGAACGGTTGTGATGATCGAAGGACCGCGTTTCTCTTCGAAAACCGAGAGTCTAATGTTTCGACAATTAATGGGGCGGAGATTTGGTTAATATGATGGCCGTACCGGAAGTGGTTCTAGCCAAGAATGCTGGATTATTGTACGGGGCCGTAGCAATGTCCACCGACTACTATTACTGGAGCTATTTGATCCGCGTTAAAAATGTTTCTTGCTTCTGCAGTTTTATTTCGCCTTATTGCTTGAGCTTGCATTTTAATTTTATTTTTATATTTTGAAATCTCCAACATGAGATTTTTATTTTTAATTTGACTTTGTTTCAATTCCGACCTCAAAAATAATATTTCTGAATCTTTAGCTTCAGAGGATTATTAGACGTTACAGTTTGAATTATTTCTGGCTCATTCAGAATTGAAAAATCGCTCTTTTCTTCCAAATATTCGATGTCTTCAAAAATAGTTTCGTCGTCACTATCCCCAGCGTCCGTGACGAATATTGTAGGAATAGCTCCCTTTACTAATTTTAAACGACCGTTTTTGTTTATCGTTATTTGACTCACATTGAAATGGCGAGTGCAAAGGCATGAATTTTTAGTCGGCCTCCAATTTGGTCTGTTTAATAGACTTACCCATTTCTCACGTAAAGTAGCTTTCTGCGGAAATTTAAAGAGACTATTCCCTTTCTTTCTACTACTTGTACATCTCAGTGCACTACACGACATTTTTAACACAGTTTTTCAAAGAAAACTCACTGTATTAAAATAATAATTTAAACCTAAACCGTAAAAAGCGCGCCAATCGTGACAGTTCGACGAAAGCGCCGCCAGTGCATCCATGGCTAACTATTACCAGCTGGTTACATACATTCTCACATATACTACCAAATTACAATTTTCGAAAGCTTACGCGAATTCGATTTCGAAAGTCAAAAAGTGTCGACTGTGACGTCTCTGCCAGACTCTAGCCAGGCAGCCTTTTTCTAATGGAGGTACTCTAGTGCTAGCCAGTCAGTATAGAATACAGAACGACATTAACTCGGGACTTAATATCGAAGTTAACGAGAGTTAATATCGAAAAGTGAGTTAATACCATATCGTGTGTCGACAGCTTAATACCATTGACACATAGCGCAGCTAAATTATCATTAAACGGCTGTGTGTCATACGCTTATTTAGCTAAATTACCAAAATAGTGATCATTTAGCAGGTAAATCATCTCGTCATGCTCTCAACTAAATCATCTCATTTAGCTAAATCCCCTCATTTTTCTTATAATTTAGGCTATAACGATGAAGAACGTAGTACTAAAGTTGGAACTTTCATAAAAGCTTCGTCGTGCAAGAGAGAAGAAGTCATTTTCTGACAGCTCTGAATTATACAAAATCTTGGAATCGTGATTTAAACGCCTAGCGAGGAAAAATGACTCGCAAACGATTTTAAAACAGAACAAAGGATCGTTTTTCTTCTTTTGTCGCCTTCCTTGCAAAATTTGATTGCCTATTGGCTATGCAATTCAACTTTTAAAAATTATGACAGATGTGTGAGTGGCTCTTCTTAAATAGCAAAGTTCTGTGTGTCACCCATCTACTAACGATGAAGACGAGCTAAATTACGAATTAGCCAAATTATAATTAGGACCGCTATGTGTCAATGGTATAACAGTCTTCAGGGAAAACACAACAACATACTGTTCTAACTAAGCAAAGACTTGCAAATGTTTTAAAAACAAACCTAAATTTTGAATAAAGCAAATTCCCTTTTAAGTTCAAGAAAAATCGCAATAATTTTTTTCGTTGCTCTCCAAACTGTTGTTTATGAAGTTCTGGAAAGAATTTTACTGGTAACGACTTTCAAATTCGCTGCTGGTTTTTAACTCTCTCCTATCATTCCGTTGTGTAACACCAAGCAAGTGCTTGTTTACCTTGACCACGTGTAACTTTGTTATTGTTTTGGCCTACGTGACGCATTACACGTCTTCTCACACGTGTGTGTGTGTTGTTGTTGTCCACAATCGTAGTTTCTCTACGTGGAACATAGATGTCCGGTCAGTCACTATGGAGACTGTGCAATTCAGTAGATATTCAAACCTCGTTATGCCTTGCAACTTGAACTGCTCTGGTGTTGGATAAGTTTCACGTTGCATTCACACTTGACGCGAGTGTGGAGCAAACTCTGTGCATTTCGGTCTCACACGCGACCAAATCAACACACACACCAGCTCAAGGCGAGCCGGTAGGTGTTGATGTTGTTTCCCGACAGCCGAATTTCCCACTGAAAATATGTATGCAGAAAATGAGGTGTTTTCATCCCATAAACAACCAGCGAATTTTTCTTAACTTTACATAGTTATATTAGAAAGAATATCGCATTTCAGTCGTTTTTCCATGGATGTGTCCACAAATCCTAAAGAAATAATAATTTATATTATAACGCAAAATCAATGACGCTGAATTTCTTTCTGGGCGGCAAGTAAACAGCTGTCAATCTCGAATAAACGTCAAGACACTGTACACATATTTGCACAAACACATTCATATTTAGTACGGCCGATTTTTAACAATGTAAGATTTGTGCTAAAAACCTACTAAACGCTTGAGACACTGTCAAAATTTGTCAATTGTCCAAACTCTTTTAAGACAGAAGTGTTAGTGTGTATCGAGTATCTCTAGCTATGCCTACGTGCAACTTGAACTGCTCTGGTGTTGGATAAGTTTCACGTTGCATTCACACTTGACGCGAGTGTGGAGCAAACTCTGTGCATTTCGGTCTCACTCGCGCTGCGGCCAAATCACACACACACCAGCTCAAGGCGAGCCGGTAGGTGTTGATGTTGTTTCCCGACAGCCGACGTCGCTTTCTGTTTCTATCGGTCTCTCTAGTTCGTAGTTCTCGTCTCGTCTGTGCCGTGCTTGCAAGTGAAAACCGAAATCCCGTCGCTTCGCGTCCAGTTGCCCAATTTTCCTCTTCGATTTCCATTGAATTCGTGCAATTGTCGGACACAAGAGCCCGCCGCTGCCCCGTAACCTCTGGCTCCGCGCCGCAATCATCGCTTTGCGCCAAACCATAGTGCAAAAAGCTGAAGAAAAAACCGCGTGTGCGAACCGAATTCCTTCGCTCTGCGCCAGGAAAATTCCGCTAAATTGCGACCGCCGCGAGTTTTTCCGCCGTCGTCGGATCCTGGGAGTTTTTCGGCAGTGCCCTCAACGTCAAGTTGGTGCCCAATTACGTGTCCGGTGTGTGAAAATTTCGAAAATCAGCGAAAAAAATTCCCAATACGCAATTTGCTCGAGTGAAAAGTCAAAGGAGCGCGCCGTGAAGGAGGGGAACAGTTACAAGAACAAGAGAGGAAAAAAAACTACTTGAACTTTTATTTTTCATCTCGCCTAGTGTGAGTGTGTTAGTGCTGTGCCGCTGCTGCCAAAGTGTTTTCGTTTCAGCGCAACGAGGACGGAGAACCGTTGAAAAGGTAAGGAGCGAGCGAGATGGCGTGATTTGTTCGTATGCCGATTTTTCCAGACAGGCAGTTGTTGTTGTTTCCGACGGTTCCTAATCGGGAATTCGGGTGCGTTGGGCAGGGACAAGGCGCGCGTATCGAAAAAAAAAAACTGCCGCCAAGGTGGCACATTGTTGTTGTTTACGTTCCAATTAGGATTTGCAGGATTTCAAGGCCACCACACACGGAACGCTACAGCACAGCTGCTGCCGGACGCCCCGTATTCAAGTTTGTTGCTGGTTTTGTTGTAATCGCAGACGTCGCCATTTCTACGCTTCGTGGCGGTTACGCTCATCAAAATTCGCCTGCAATGGATGCGAATTTTTTTTTTTTTGCGACACCCGCCGCGAATGAAGCGGCTTAACCCTCCAGCTTCCGCGTCTAAGACTGGAAACTGGTTACGGATCGATTAGAATGAAATTGAAAGTTGCGTTGGATTAGCACACAAAAAAAAAAAAGAAAATACGTGGAAGCAACCGTAACGGTGGCAATTGTTTTTTTTCCTGCTAGAGCAAAGCGACCGGAAATGGGATGAAAATGCGATGGGAATGAAGCTCTAGAAAAAAATGTTCTGTATCTCAAATCGGGAGTTTTTAGATTTTGGAACGGGCTTTCGAAATTTATCGAATGTTTTGTAATTCAAATTAAACTCCTGTTCACGGTCGCCAATTTATCTATCTAAAGGACGTTATTTTAGAGGCGGAGAAATTTAAATTGCCAACAATGTTTTCTGTGACAGCCGATTTGACAGTTCCCAGTTGTTTGGTTTGGCAATTCATCGTGAATAGACTCACGCCGGAGCAACGTTTGCAAATTGTTTAATTGCTATTGATCAACAATTTCATTTGAAAATTTTGTTCAGTTATGAAGCACACTTTTGGCTAAATGGCTATGTTAATAAGCAGAATTGTCGCATTTGGACCGATGATAATCCACAAGCCATTATCGAAACACCAGAAAAAGTTACCGTTTGGTGCGCCTTATGGACCGGTGGAATCATTGGTCCATGTCTTCAAAAATGATGATGGTCAGAACGTTACAGCCCACGGTGAGCAGTACAGAGACATTGTTACTAACTTTTTCGTGCCTCAAAAAGACAGCATTAATGTCGCAGATATGTTGTGGCGCCATATGCCACACAGCGCGCGATACAATTAATTTACTGAAAGAAATATTTGATGATCGATTAATTTTACGAAATGGACCTGTCAACTGACCATCCCGTTCGTGCGATTTGATACCATTTGATTTTTTTCTCTGCTGATATGTCAAATCTCATGTCTGCGCCGATAAACCAGAAACTATTGAACTTTTGAAAGCCAACATTCGACGCGTTATTGCCGAAATACAGCCTGATATACTGCGAAGAGTGTGTGAAAATTGGACTTACAGATTACGCCATGTACGCGCCAGCCGCGGCGGCTCCGTGCCCGAAATCATATTCAAACATTAATGCCATAAAATTATCTCTCAAATTAAGCCAATTTCGTGGATATTAAAAGCATTTTCTTTGTGTTTTATTGTAATTTAAACTTCTTAAACACCTGTTGTGATTTGAATTTGGCGACAAAATTTAAGCTTAGCGATTTTTGTAAAATTGGCGCATTTTGAGATATCTCAGTTGCATAGAATAAAACAGGAAAATCCTTCTAATCGAGTATTTTTATGCAAAGCTTTCTGCAAAAATGTTTGTTTTGTCACTTTTACATTTCCAAAAATTTAGTACACCCAACTCTTTTTTTTTACACGATTTTGACACGGTCCACGAAGAAGAACAAATACCACTTTTTTTACAGGAATTTTTCGTTTGCAGAAAAAAAGAAAAAAAAATTAATTAATCATGTAAACTGCTAAATTCTTAGGGGGAAACTACATATGCGCCAAGTGCAAATAATTGTGCGTTTAGGCAACACTGGGTCGACTTTTGAAAAGAGAATAGTATTGGGTGAGTGCAAAAGTTCGTGCGGAGGAGCAATAGATGGCGTTAGAAGCGGCGTAAAGTGTTGTCATTAATACTGCCATCTACGTAAGACAGATCGTTGGAAAGGTGACGTGTGCAGCTTTCATTTGAAACAAAATAATTTCTGTATATACAAACTGCTTCGAGAAAGGTTACATTCAAAATCAGTGTCGATAAGGTGCATTTACGGCATGTTATGCTTTACGAGTTTCGGAACGGAATAAACGTTGCAGCAGCCGTAAAAAACATTCAAGAGGTTTATCGAGATCAAGCACCAGCTAAACGAACTGTGGAAAAATGGTTTGCGAAATTTCGCCGGCGAAGAGTTTAACCTTGAAGACGAGCCACGCTCAGGTCGACCTTCACACAAAGATGACGATGTTGTGCGTACTTCAGTTCAGATTACTCCGCGAATTTCAACAGAGGAAGGTACTACAGCACTTAACGTTGACCGATCAACCGCTTTTCGACGTTTAAAAAACATGGGATTCGATTTGAAGCTCGATATACACTCCACGAAATAAATATAAAGGCACCTAAACTTCTTTGATAAAAAAAAATATGTTATTTTCGATTTCTTAACAATTAAATTCTTTAATTATTTTTTAATGTGGTTACAGACATAATACTTTTAAAAAATAATATAACTTTTTTAAATTATAAAAAAAACAATATATAAAAAAACGGAGCGAAATAATTATAAAGGCAATAACGAAAAAACATTTTTTTTTAAATTTCAAATTTTTTTTCCGACATGTTAGTAAGACGTATGGCCACCATTGTTATTTATGACTTCTTCTAACCGCCTTGGCATTGAATTCAGTAAACTATGAAGGATACTGATATTAATTTCCTTCCATTCCCTATTAATGGAATCTTTTAGCTTTTTTACAGTGGAGTACTGCCGCCCATGATGAAAAACTTTTGATGATAATATGGCCCAAAGATTCTCGATTGGATTGAGATCCGGAATAATTGCAGGCCAATCGAAAACTGCAATACTCCGTGACATAAGGAATTCTTTTGTTTTCCTTGAAGAATGGATAGTCGCATTGTCTTGTTGAAAAACAAACAATATTCTCTCCGTGTTCGATTAATACATTGTCAAGAAGTTCAATATAATTCTCGGAGTCCATACGAGTCGACACAAAGCAAATCGGCGTGGTACCATTGTAAGACATTCCTGCCCAAACCATTAGAGAACCTCCGCCAAAATTTCTGCGTTTTCTATTTTCCCTTTTTGAACCTTTATTCCGCCAATGTTTATGGGCACCATCCGGACCATCCAAGTTAAATATTTTTTCATCGCTGAAGACTACTGTTTTCCATTCTTCGTCCCAAAAACGGTATTTTTCGGCAAAACGTAATCTAGCCCTCTTGTGTCTTGGTGTTAATGACGGTTTACCACATTTGCTGTTATACAGGGTGTTTGGTAATCCGTGTGCCACCTTGTAAGGGGTTATTTCTAGATATATTTTGAGAAAAAAATTGTTCTACGAAGATGGTCAATTTTCAATATCCGCGGAGATACAGGGTGATCAAGAAAAGTGTTTCGTACCTGTACCCTCACTCACTCAAAACGCTATATCTTGAAAACTAATAATCGCAATTCAAAGTGTTATAGCTTGTTTTTTAGGAAATCAAATTACCTTTCATTTGGTGTAATAGTCCGAATTGCAACTGTACCCAATCCTGAGGTATTTGCTTCACAACACAAATTTTTGACACTTTGACCCTCAAAATTCTGGGGTCAATGTAGTTTTTCTCAAAAAAACGCATGATAAAAATGTCATTTTAATGTTGGTTTTTTATGTGCCATATTATTGTCTACAAAAGATGTATACACTTGCATTGCATAAGTTACATAGTTTAGAATAAACTATCATTCCAATAGTATAGCACTTTTATCAAAAAACAAGAATATGTTGATCAACACTCTCCGCTTGAACTAAAAGAACTTAAGAATGGTTTTTATGGTTTATTTCAAATTTCCTTAATTACAATAAATGTTCAAAATGGCCACCTTCATTTTGAATGCTCGTTTTGCCAGTGTTCTCTTTGTGTTCATACTCCTCAACTGCTGCCTTACTTCCGTTGCTGCCGCATCGATTCTGGTGTTTAGATCCCGCAACGTTACTAATTCCTTTGCGTAGACAAGGTCCTTCATCCGTCCCCATACAAAGAAATCCATAATAGTTAAATCAGGAGATCTTGCAGGCCAGTGTATCGGTCCATTTCTACCGATCCAGCGATTGCTATAATTGGCATTTAACCAATCTCTGATTTGTCGGCCGTAATGAGCTGGAGCACCATCGTGTTGGTAAAACATGGAAGCCAATCGTTGAAGTGGCACATCATCCAATAACTCCTGTAGATCATTTGTCAAAAAATGCAAGTCATTGGAACTATTTAGGGTAGGCGGAAGCCTAATAGGACCAATGAAATCGTCACCAATCACACCTGCCCATAAATTGACACTGAATCTGTGCTGAAATGATGCCTCTCTTCTTGTATGTGGATTGCTCTCAGCCCATGTGTGTAAGTTGTGGAAGTTTGTGATACCGTCCCTGGTGAATTGGGACTCAATTGTCCAAAGAATGTTGTTCATAAAATTCTCGTCACTTAGTTGTCGTTCAAGGAGCCAATTGCAAAACTCCATCCTTTTGGGCAAATCAATGGGTACCAGCTCCTGCACTGGTGTGTGGTGGTAGGAATGCAACCGCTCTGCTTTGAGGACACTCCAAACTTTCCACGTAGAGACGTTTAACTGCAATGCCAAGCGTCGGATACTGATTGATGGATCATTTTGAACTGCATGTAGTACTCCTTCATCGATTGGAACAGCGATTATCGGCGCAGGATTTGCATTTACCCTGCTTGTCCTAATGCTGCCTGTTTCCCGAACCCTTCTGTAAACGTCTTGGAATACTCTCCTGTAATGTATCCGACGATTAGGAAATCTCTGATAATACAAAGATCGCGCCGCTCGTGTATTTGCCTGACACTCTCCATAAATGAAAATGATGCCTGCATATTCTTCATTCGTGTACTCAGGTATTTCGAAATTATTTTCTAAATTTTAGTGACACCTTGTACTTTTAACAATGTAACTAAAACTGGTAAAAATATGAAGTAAGATTTGCTTTTATACGCTTTTCATTTTATTAGGTAACCCATTAAAAAAGGCAAAGTGCTGCACCTAGTTGTGTTGAAACTCATTTTAATTTAATTCATTTCCTCGATAATTTAATACTAATTAAAGGACATTCCTCGATAATTTAAATAGTTATTAAAGGACAATATTTCAGTTTAACAACATTTCAGGCAGTTTTTTTTAGAATGAGGGTTGCTTTATGGCACATTTTATTTTGAAGCCATATGTATTTTCGCTTATTACCTGGAAAACGGGAAAACCTAAGTCATAAGTACGTGTGCATCTTTTATAGGCAATAATATGGCACATAAAAAAACAACATTAAAATTACATTTTTATTCGTTTTTTTGAGAAAAACTACAATGACCCCAGAATTTTTAGGATCAAAGTGTCAAAAATTTGTGTTGTGAAGCAAATACCTCAGGATTGGGTACAATTACAATGCGGACTGTTACACCAAATGAAAGGTAATTCGATTTCCTAAAAAACAAGCTATAACACTTTGGATTGCGATTATTAGTTTTCAAGATATAGAGCGTTTTGAGTGAGTGAGGGTACAGGTACGAAACACTTTTCTTGATCACCCTGTATCTCCGCGGATATTGAAAAGTGACCATCTTCGTAGAACAATTTTTTTCTCAAAATATATCTAGGAATAACCCCTTACAAGTTGGCACACGGAGTACCAAACACCCTATTTTGATAATTACCTTTTAATTTTTATTACCTCAAAATATTTTCTGGTTCGATATGTAAATATTTATAACAAATAAGTACTAAAAGAAAGTGTGAATCCTAATTCATATTTCGCGTTTGTGAATACAAAAATCCGCGTTATTAATTATTGTGCAAGCTCATATAAACCGTTATTAGTTACTGTGCGAGCTCATATAACCCGTTATACTTATCCCGCGTGGTCAATCATTATTTTTTTTACGTAGAATCGATCGATCTGGAATCATAATGCCAGACGAAGCGGTTAAAACAGGTATACGGGAGTACTAATGAAATTTACGCGATGAAGTTACCACCTTTTTGGGAAAAGGCACCCGCCGCGTGGTTAATAGCGGCGGAAGCTCAATTCGCAATTAGGAAAATTACTAAATACGAGTCGAAATATGCTCGCGTCTTAGCATTTCTTCCAGTCGAGGCGATCAATAATATCATCGACATTCTCAGTAGTCCCCAAGTTCAAATAAATACTCAAACTTGAAAGAAAATTTAATTAATCGACATACTTTATCTGAGCAAAAACGGTTGTAGCACTTAATTTCCTCACAAGACTTAGACGATCATAAACCGTGGGATCTTTATCGACATATGCTAGCGATGGCCGCAAATATGTCGATTATCAGAGATGAGCTGATAAAAACATTATGGGAACGGAAGTTACCGACAACCGTTTCAATACCTTTAGCGGTAGCAGATAGGTTTTAGCAGATAAAATTTGGGAAGTAAGCCAAGGAAGCTCAGTCTCCGTAGTCAATGATTCGCCACACAACGAAGAGATAAAAACTCTTAAAAGAGAAATTGCGAACATTAACCGGTCGGTACATCATATCCTTCATCGTAGCATCGAGCAAATCTCCACACAATCGAACTTTCAATCGCACTCGTTTTACAAGTCCCAAACGTATTCAGCATGAGATATGCTGGTATCACAACCGCTTTGGGATCAGAGCCCATAAATGCCAAAATCCGTGTAAGTATAGTAAACCTAGTTCGACAAACTAGAACAACTGGTTGTTGCGGCGGTAAACAATCGGTTGCATAAAATATCGCGCCGTTTATTTTTACATTGTAGAACCACCAAATTGAAGTTCCTCATAGATACGGGTGCAGATGTGTCCGTTGTCCCATACACAAACTATCCAAGCGACTGTACTAAAAGTGCAGGAAATAGCTTGTCTGCGGCGAACGGCACTGTCATCAAAACATTTGGTTTGAAGCTACTTAAGGTTGATCTAGGTTTGAGACGCTCATTCGTATTTCCATTCATCCTCGCGTCTGTAAATACACCTATTATCGGCGCAGATTTCTTGAGCCAATTTTCATTAGCAGTAGACATCAAACATAGAAAATTGGTAGACACGTCAACCAAATTATCAGTAAACGGAATAGCAACTGAGATAACTCCTAATTCTCCACGTTTGTATCTGCTCAACGACAACTATTCCGCAATTACAAAATACTCAAGCCTAACAGGTCCTCCTGACTATAACACACCGACTACCCATTCTGTAGTTCACCATATAGTTACCACTGGACCGCTTCCAATAGCACGACCCAGACGATTAGATTTAACAAAACATAAAATTGCAAAAGAAGAATTCGCGTATGTGCATAGCTTAGGAATCTGCCGCCCATCTTCCTCATCAACCTCTTCACCCTTGCATTTGGTACCTAAGAAGGACCCAAATGACTGGCGTCCTTGCGGTGACTAGCGCAGATTAAACGCGATCACTATTCCGGATCGCTACCCAATACCACACATTCACAGTTTCTCTCTTCAGTTACATGATTGTACCGTATTTTCCAAAATAGATTTAGTAAGAGCTTGTCATCAAATACCTATAGCGGAAGATGATATTCATAAAACTGCTATCACCGCACCTTTCGGGATGTTTGAGTTTACGAGAATGCCTTTCGGGCTTCGAAATGCAGCGCAAACATTCCAAAGATTCATGAACAAAGTGACAGAAGGCTTACCTTTTGTTTTTGTTTATGTGGACGATATATTAGTAGCTAGCAGAAACCAGGAAGAACATTTGAAACATATCGAACAACTTTTTCAACGACTATCAGAATATGACAAAAATAAAGCAATCAAAATGCATTTTTGGAGTTCTGGAGCTAGATTTCTTAAGCCATAAGCAAGCATGGAATTCTTCCATCAACCACACGTGTTAAGGCAATTCAAGAATTTCCAAGCCCTAACTCTATCCGACAAGTACAGCGTTTCACCGGAATGGTTAACTATTACCACGGGTTTATACCAAACTTAGCAGAAATGTTAGCACCCATTTATAGTCTCTTGGTAAAGGTCCATAAAAGAAGCAAAAGTAAAACTATCCTTTTCAACGAAGAATGTGGAAGATGTCTTAGGAAAATTAAAACGGCACTTATCGAAGCAACGCTATTAACACATCCACGCGACCAAGCATCACTACAACTCACTGTAGATGCCTCCAATGTCGCTATTAGATCAACTCTAGAGGAATTTAATGGAAAAGCTTGGGAACCATCAGCGTTTCATTCAAAAAATTTCAGTCAAGTTGAAATAAAATATTCCGCTTTTGATACTATTAGCAATATACTTGTCAATCAAACACTTTCGCCATTTTCTTGAAGGTAGAAATTTTCCGGTTTATACAGATCATAAGCCCCTTACTACAGCACTGTCGAGTAAAACCGATAGAAGTCCTAGACAAATTAGGCACCTAGATTTCATTGTACAGTTTACCAACGACATTCGTCATATTAAGGGACACAAGAACGTCGTAGCAGACTACCTTTCTCGCACGGACGTGAGCTCATTGTCGTCCGAAAGAAAACTTGCGTTTTCTTTAGAAAATGTAGCCAAACTACAAGCTGAAGACGGAGAATTAAGCGTATTACTATCCGGAAATAAATCCACAAAATCAGCTTACAAGTTGGAACAGAAGAAATTCCCAACGGTGCAAGATGCACTTTGGTGCGAGGTAAATAGCGGACAGAATAGACTGTACATACCCAAAGCTCTTCGCAACGAAGCATTTCGTATATTCCATTCCATGTCCCATCCAGGCATCAAAACATCCCGTAAAATAATGATCTGCTCTTTCGTTGCTGTTATATCGCTTGAACGTTGTTATTCCGATTGCTCTCGATTGCTCTTTCGTTGCTGTTATATCACTTGCGATCAGCGATATATCAGCTCTGTGATATTAAAAACTATCAATCATATAAGCTATCCCAAACCTATATTTGGTGATTGATATTGACACTGAGAGCACGAGCAGTGTCTGCTCTCAGTGATGTTGCTGAATGAATGAATTGGAGCTATGTAGATGAAACGATTGCGATTTGATAAGGAATTTGTTTAGCGATATTTTGATCGGTGGGATCTGATCGGATAGGAGAGGTGTGGAACGTCCGATGATAAGGGATTTGTTTGGCGATATTTTGGTCGGTGGGATCTGATCTGATATGTGAGGTGTGGAACGTCCGAAGTGGTCAATGATGCGCTTTGCTAGAGTTTTTTTTGGCGGTTTTTGTTCTGAGTTTCGATCTGGTCGCTTGGTAGGAAATGTTCCGTCTATCGCAAGTTTCGCCGATTTATGTTGCAGTCCACCATGTCGATAAGAGCTTTACGTTCTTCACGATGAAATTGCTTGTGTGAGGTAATGTGTGAAAAAAGTAAACAGTAGACCCTTTTGGTTTGTTATTCTATGACCGGGTGTTTTTTTTTATTTAACTTGTATATATGCGATGCGATCGATGACCGGGTGTTTTTTTTATTTGGCTTGTGTATATGAAATGCGATTGACCCTGACTCCATTGCGCTCGATCGTTTTTTCGTACATTGGATAGTAAAAGAAAACCTTTTCATTCCCAGGATGAAATGGGGGAAGTGTTTACTATGCGCACTGAGCTGGTGGTACTGAGAAATTGGGTCTGCCTGATTGTTAGATGCAGGATTTCGCAGAAAATTACTATTTTGTCTCTTTTTTTTTAATTGCGCACTAGCATGGATAATAGAGGTGAAAAAATCACTGCTATTGGAAGAGCTGCTCTTTTTCACAGATATTGAAAAAGAGCAATCGCAGTGGATCACTGCGATTGGAAAAGAGCAGATTTTGCCATCCCTACATATAAGTTCTAATAATGTTAAGTTGACAAGTAGCCGCCGACCGCATCGGTCGTATCTTTCATTTAATCCTTCTCGTGCAACAAAAACGTGGTGGCCCACCGTAGTCTCCAAGGGCCGCTACACATGCAAAATGACGTAGTTTTGCAATTCGACAATAAACGAATTCTCTCAAAAAGCATAGATGCTATTAATCTGAAATGGAAATATATTACTTTTATGATGACTTCAATGTACTGTATAAAAATTATTTAAGTCCCTCCTTCCATCTACCACCTCCCATATAAATTGCGCTTTTTCTTGAAATACTCTAAACCGATTTACTCAGTGCGTATACAATTTATCGAACTGAAATTGAGCACTTAAAATTTATTTAGTATTACATATTAGTAAGACAAAAAAAAAACTAGACGATTAGTTTCACTTCTTCTACCCCCTCTCATACAATCTGACACCATTTCACAAAAGATCGATTTTCCTGAAAAGTGTGAATGCTACTAATCTGCAATTTAAAGCATGTCTAAAACATGATGTTTTCAGTTATTTCTGAAAAAGTCATTAAGAACTCGCACCTCCTTCTACCACCTCCCATACAAACTGCACAATTTCACTAAATCCAATACACTAATTTTCTCAGTAAATTTAAATTTTGGATAAAACATTTTGATGGCAACTCTAGTGTGATGTGAAAAAATTAGTTTAATGCCGTCACCACTTCTACCACTCCCCATTCAAAATTTCTTAAAATCACAAAAATTTCTCTTTCATCCTAGAGTATCGCTTAATTGGGCTTTACGCCCAATCGTAGTTCTGCTATGTTTTTATTCGAACATTAGTCGGGTAGGCATTGTTGAAATTTTCTTATCGATGTCATATCAAGGTTAAACGAGAGATACATTCTCAATTACGCATTAATTTCAAGTACCAAGCTAGTGTAGAAAACTGCTGTGTGTGTGAATACGATGGAGTTACTTTATTTTACAGGTTCAATTCGGATCGATATGAAAATAACGAAAGCCTACCCGCTTAAATTGATTAAACCCTTCACCCTTTACACGGCACTTACCTATGAAGCTAACTAATAAACTCATCAGAATATGCTTTCCACCGAATCTTTCCAACACCTGGTAAATCTCCCCTATACACCACCACCACGTGCGAATCTCATTCTATCTTTTCATTTTCATTTCCGCATCTGCCAAAAACTTTGATTGGATGAACTGTGCCGCATATTATCTAACACACATTGAGAGAGACTATGAGGCCCAAATAAAACGGGAAGAAAACATAAACAAGACTTTCAGCATCTGCGCGATATAAACAAAAAATATAAATAATGTTTTGGTGGTGTATCTGAAGACTTCGGAACGGCCAGCGCGTTCTCTACAAGACTAAAAAACCCGTCCACACCTTTGTAAGACGGGCGCGCACAATGCGGGGGCTCCCAGAAAGGCCGCCTTATAAGTTCTGGTGGAACAACGGCGGTGATGTTGTATGAGCCCCCCGAATGATGGTGGGCCAATTCGCTTCTACGCTTTTTGATAAGACGCAATTCCACATGTTCCGTTGAGCTTGGCTATTCTGAGACTTATCACACGGTTTTTTTTTACTGCTTATTAATAGTCTTTACAAAAAATTATTTTGGATATTGTGACATTTTATATTTTTTTAATTTTTCTCATCTGCAGAAAATTAGTTTGTCGTTCCGTACTTTGATCATAAAGCGGCTTTCAGTCGGCAGTTTATTTTCTATTTGGGTGTGGAGTAAAGTGATTATCGATAAATTTCGTCTTAGAAAACGTTTGTCTGTTCGTAAGGGATGGGAATTACTAAGGGTTGATTGAGTGGGGTCAGTTATTTTAGCTGAAGGGAATCTCGAGTCGCATTTAGTACAGCTATAGAAAAAGCGATTTCCTATTAGTAAAGCTTCGTTGCAAATAAAGTATGTAAATTATGTCGTCGTATTCTATCTCTTTAAAATGCAATGCATCTCAATTATGTATTTAATTCGTTTCGTTTTCTATTTTACAGCAATTGAATCGTAATATTGAAGAAGCCTGGAAAAAAAAGCAGAATAAGTTAAGATTAAAAGGAAAAGCGACGTCATCAATAATGGAAGTTGAAAATCTATCCAAGGACGTTGAATCGCGGGACAGTTCTATCGAACGGGAGCTGAATGGAACGGTTGGTAGTTCGTCGGCATCTTCTATCGATGGGATTAAGAAACCGTTGCCTCCGGGCGATGGTATCGACCGCATTAAGAAACGAGCCAAGCGTCTGGTCAAGCAAAATAGTCGCGAAGGTGTGACGCATATAAACGGTGTCACCACGTATGTTGTACCGCAACGGCGCTGGAAAAATAGTCGCCGATCACGTAACGGCCGTGGTTTACCAAAGAAGGGCGGAGCGGGCGGTAAAGGTGTTTGGGGTTTGCCCGGTTCCGAATTGCTCGAAGAATCGATTGAGGATCAAAACGATCCGAACTACGACAGTGAATGTAACGATAAGAACATCGAATTGAAAGAGGTGATTCCCGAAATGACACCTGAAGAATTCTTTAAGATGGCCGAACCGATCATCTTGGAGTATTTCGAGCACGGCGATACGCACGAAGTTGCTGCTGGATTGGACGAAATACTGACCGGATTGCTTAGGCCTTATGTGACAAGCGTTGCAATCGAAATATCGATGGATCATAAGGATTCGCAACGCGAAATGACTTCATTACTCATATCGGATTTATACGGCCGCGTGATAACCGGCAAAGACATAACAAAAGGATTTGATATCCTACTTGAAAACTTACCTGATTTAATTTTAGACACTCCGGAAGCACCTACAATGTTGGGTAAGTTTGCTTCGTTCTATTACTAAATTGCGAATTTTGATTTAAAATCATCTTGAATTGGATTTTTGCAGGCAACTTTTTGGCCCGAGCTGTAGCTGACGATTGTATTCCACCGAAATATGTAACGCGACCTGATGAAATCGAATCGTTTAATGAACATGCGCTGGTCGCTATCAAACGTGCCGATACTTTGCTCTCGATGAAGCACGGCTGGGCACATTTGGACAATGTTTGGGGAATGGGCGGTCCATTACGGCCAGTTAAATTTATTACGAAACAAATGTTACTTCTATTGAAGGAATTTATTTCGTCGCGGGACGTACCGGAAGCGCATCGTTGCATACGTGCACTTGAAGTGCCGCATTTCCATCACGAGCTTGTCTACGAAGTAAGAATTATTGTTATTAAGATTTTTTATTTTAGTTAACAAAACTCGATTAACTGACATAAAAATTGAAATTTAGTCCGTAGTTATGGCTCTTGAGTCTCTCAGCCAAAATACTGAAGAAGCAATGTGTGATCTCTTAGAGTCTCTGGAACAGGCTTGCATCATTTCGCCAGCCATGATAGAGCAAGTGAGTACAAGTGTTTCGCTAAAACATTTTGTAATTTACTTATCCGTATTTGTTTGCGTTTCTATTTTTATCTTGTAAGGGTTTCCAAAGGGTTTATGATGACATGGCCGACATGGTTTTGGACGTTCCATTGGCGTACATTATCTTGGATCGTTTCGTTGAACGTTGCAGCCGTGCCGGTTTTCTTTCTGATAAAGTTATCAGAAATATGCCCTCTAGGTATGTATAAAATGAATTAAAACCATTTTGATGATTTGTCAATTCGATTAGAATTTTTATTCTGCGCAAATTAATTTAGTTTTTTGCCCGCTTGTTATTCTTGTATGTTATCTAATCTTCGCACCGTAAACGAAATTTTTAAGTGGGTGTTATAAATAAAGTCTAAAAATTTGAAACGCATTTCTTAAAGGTGATATATGTTTATTATTATTATTACCTACACACATGTACAAGCGTACATATTACATCAACGATTGAGAAAGTGAAATGCAATGAGTATATACACACAGTTTTTTTTTGTAATGATTAATAATAACATCGCAGCACACAATAACAATTTGAAATGATGCTAGCCGGATAGTTGCCGGTTGATACTAAAAATATATAGAAAACCTGTTATCGGGAGTTTGCGTAATTAATAATAATGAACAAGTAAACAGCCCGATTTAAATTTAAATGTTTTTGTCGTGCTGATGGTTAGAGCTTATGTGCTTTTTTAATTTATTTTATCTCTTCGCTTTTTTTTTTACTTCAAATGCTGATTATATGGGTCAATCGTGATATTTTCCATTGCAAATGGCAGGTGTAGAGCGGAATTTTAAAAACAATCTTACATAATTCAATTTGTTCTAGGTTTATCTTAAAGTTGCGAAGAATTTTAATTGCTCTTAAGGGCATTGACATTGTTTATAATAATGCAAAGGTCGTTAGTCATCAATTAGATTTAGTTAAGACATTGTTTACTTTGGTTTTGTTTGTTTACAACAATTAGAGAAAATTGAAATCAAATTTTTTTTTATGATACAATTTAATGGAATGTCAATATTTAAATTAGTTTATTCCATTTATATTTGCGAAACTGTTTAAAATTAATATTCTGGCAAGATAAAAATGATGGCGTTGCGCTAATGAAAATTTTCGGTCATTATAACTTACATTTCAATTAGTACTAAATAGATTTGTGGTATTGCGTCAAATTAGTGAAAATATGCTTTTTTCTCCCCAAAACTTCCATGGAATACGACCCTTATCGTGATGTCTTATTTCGAAAAATATCTTCTTTTTTTTCTTCACTTTGCGGTAGTTTTCGAAAATTCATCTTGCAGTATCTCGATGGAAAATGTGGAAAAATGTGAAATTGTTTAATGAGCATTTCGGATCGACTTCGCATTTACTATGTTTCACGAGTGAACCTTCAGTCGCGAAGTAAAACTCAGAATTCACTCGCAATCTAGTTCCTGAGTGAAACTTCAATTGCGAACTAAATATATCGTGTACACAGTAAAATAACAGACAGCCAACACAAGCGACACGCAAGAAATTAAAAGGAGATGGGTTTCCTACTTTGAACATCATCTCAATCACATCCCATTAGAACCGATTACAACATCTCAATTGAGGCCTCAAATGACGAAGAAGCCCTATGTGACCAAAAACTAAACATAGCGCCGGGAATTGACGAAATACCAGTTGAAATTCTGAAAAACGGTGGAAACTGTGTCGCTGAAATACTACACAACATGATATGAGAAATTTGAACAGAGGAAATCATACCCGACTATAGGCGAGAAAGTATCATATGTCCAATCTACAAAAAAGACGAAATCTGCTGTGAGAATTACAGAGGAATATCATTGTTGTGTACGTCCTATAAAATACTGACAAAAATAATTGAACGTCGTCTTAAGCCTCTTAATACTAATGGAATAATTGGCGAATACTAAGGTGGATTCAGGACCGGACGATGTACAACAGACCAGATATTATCGGTGAAACAGTTGCTTCAGAAATGCTGGAAATGTAACACAGACGTGCGCCAAATCTGCGTATCGTATCGTACAAGCATAGCAGACAGTATCGACAGGAGAGTACTGTACCAAATCTTGCTTGATTTTGGAATTTCCCCAAAACTAGTCCGACTAACAAGATTCACAATGACGAACACTGAATCCTAAGTGAGAATAAAAACCGATTCCACAACCAGCTTACGAACGGAATGTGTTTTAAAGCAGGGAGATGGTCTAGCCCCATGCTTTTCAACTTGGCACTAGAATATGTCGTCCGAAAAATACCAGTCAACACTAACGAGACATTACTGTTCAAGTCCACCCAACTAGTAGCATACTCTGACGATATCCTTTCCTAGTGCTAAGGAGGTATTTGTCAATCTTGACTCCGCCGCAAAAGAAGTCGGGTTGCGCATTAACGAAAGCAAAATAAAAGTAGTGAGGCAAACAAGAAGCAGAACGCCAATCAGACAAAACAACAATTGCGGAATATATTTTGGAGAGTGTGGACAACTTCATATATCTTGGGGTTAATCTAGCAAAGGACGGTAATGAAACGGACGAAATCAATCGAAGGATAATATTAGCAAATAAAACGTATTATTCGGTACTTTCAATAATGAAATCCAAGAGAGTGCAAAAAAATATTATACGACCTGTACTCTGTTGTGGCAGCGAGACGTGGACATTAACGCGAACTTCCGAAAAATCAGTTAACGCATACGAAAGAAAGGTCCTCCAAAGAATTTTGGGACCTGTAAAGGAAGGAGCGGAATGGCGAATAAGATGGAACCATGAGTTGTATCAACTTTAGCTTCAACGTTCATCAAGTTATGCAAGCTGCAGTGGACTGAGCGATTGGAAGACAAAAGAATCCCAAACGCGCTCTTAAAGGCAAAGCGAGTGGTAACCGACCAGGAGACAAACCACGCAAGCGTTGGGAAGACTCGGTTGATAAAGACAGGAAAGTCATCTTTAAAACTAGCAGCTGGAGGACGTGGTCTTTGGATCGAGACGATTGGAAGCGGAGAATTCAGGTCGGGGTCCGATTTGGGCTGGCGCGCCATTGATGATGATCCCAACACAAGGATTCATTTTCGTCACTGTTACAGCGTGTGAAGTACCTATTTTACTCAATTCCCAACACGAATTAATGAAATTTGTCATATGTTTTGAACTTACACAGCGAATTGCTATTTTTCCACTTTGATGGGTTGAGAAACTGTCATTATTAGGGATGGCAAAATCTGATCTTTTCCAATGGCAGTGATCAACTGCGATTGCTCTTTTTCAATATCTGGGAAAAAGAGCAGCTCTTCCAATAAGAATGATTTTTTCACCTCCATTCTCTATGCTGGTGCGCAAGAATGGCAAAAACTGCTATTGCAGTGATAAATATATTCGAAAAGAGCTGCTATTTCATTTTTTTTTCATTCAGCAATTATTGAAATTGAAACAGAAAAACAAAATGAATCAAGCGCAAGAGCACTGAAATGAAATCAAGTCCGAAAAATTCAAACTATTTATTTTCATGTTGGTTAAATTAACACAACTTAATAAAAAAAACAGAAAAAACAGCAATTTTCCTTCATCTAACAATCAGGCAGACCCAATCAAATGATCAGTACCACCAGCTCAATGCGCATACTGAACATTTCCCCTCGGAATGAAAAGGTTTTCTTTTACTATCCAAAGTACGAAAAAACGATCGAGCGTAATCGAGTCAGGATGGCAAAAATGTCAATCGCATCGCATGTACACAAAATAAATAAAAAAAAACACCCGGTCATAGAAAACCAAACCAAGCCAAAGGGGTATATTGTTTTCATTTTTTCACACGCTCTTATCGGCAAAGTGGACTGCAACATAAATCGGCGGAACTTACAATAGCCACAAATCACATGTCCCGTCACCGACGACATCGAGACTCAGAACATAGCCAAACAAATTGCCAACAAAGCGCACCATTGACCACTTCACACTTCCCACCTCACCTATCAGATCCTAAAACCCATCGATCAGATCATAAAACCCACCGATCAGATCAAAATATCGCTAAACAAATCGCAGACGCATTTTACCTATGACCTATTCATTCATTACTATACTTCCTCAGTGTAAAGCAGTAACACTGAGAGCACGAGCAGTGTGTAAATGGTGTAGACATCACCAAAAACTATCAACTAGGTTTGGGATAGCCTATTTTTTTGATAATCTTTGATATCACTGAGCTGAGCAGTGAACAAGCGATATAACAGATACGAAGAAAGACAATATATCAGATGTCCCAAGCTGCAATCGAGCAACGAAACAGCTTCCATATGAACGACGTTCATATGAAAGCTCTTTCGTTGCGCGATTGGTGAGCTTAGCACTGGGGCTGGGTTAAGTGCGACTGTGATTTGTTTAGCGAACTTTGATCGATGGGTACAAACTGCACTTTTTCATGAAACACTCTAAGTCGATTTTCTCAGAACCTATAGTATTTATCGAGCTCATATTTTGCACTAAATACTTAATTAGCATTATCACTAAGATCAGAAAAAATTAAGTGATAAGCTTTACTGCTTCTACCCCCTCCCATACAATATGACACAGTTTCACAACTTCACAAGAAATCAATTTTTTTTTTTTTTGAAAAGTATGAATGTTACTTGTCTGAAATTTGAGAGATGTAAATTTTATAGTATTCGCAGTTATTTCTGAAAAAATCACTTAAATCCCTCCACTCCTTCTACCATCTCCCATAAAAACTGCACAATTTCACCAAATCTAATACACTAATTTCCCCAATTCCTATTCAATTTTTGAAGGTCGAATTTTGTATTTTAATTTTGCCCTGTTATGTTTTTTATTTGGTTTGTGTACATGCGATGGGTAAGCGGCGGTTTGTTCTGCGAGCTTTGCCCTGAGTTACGATCTGGGATGTGTGAGTTGCACGATTAATGTGTGAGTGCGAGTAAGAAGATTTGTAGCGATGATCATTGCGGAAATTTTATTGGCGATAGACCGTAAGCAGTGTGCATTTGCTCTGCTCTAATCGCAGCTCTTTTCAATTTTCAATCGCAATATGCTCTATTAAAATAGCATTGAAAAAATCTCTAGTCATTATACTTGTGATCTTAATTCGTAACTTTTACATTGCAAGTTTAGCTTTCGTATAAACATATCGCATTTAAACTTCTCCGTATAAACATAATAATTATTGGTTATCCTCAAAAATGAAATTCTATACACTCCGCCCGCGGCTTACAATAAACCCTGGACTGGGTGTTCACAGAAACTTTAAAAAGGTGCTGGTTATGGTAAATTGCGAAGTCCAAATCGCTACACAAAAATTATCATGTTGCAATATAATTTAAACTTCTAAATAAATTTGTAATTCATATCAGCTAACTTTTAATTTATAATTAACTGCACATTTTATAAATCGCATTGAAATTCTCTTTTCAAAAATCACATTTAAAAAAAAAAAAAAACTAGCTCTAACATGTGTCTACAAACGATTAAAAACATAAATCTCTAAACACTTCATTCAAAAACGACGTATACTTAAATTTTTAATTAATCCGAATAAACAACTTCGAAAATTGGTTCCCATTGAAATGATCGTTATGAACGACGGTAGATTAGAAGCCGATTGTGAATGCATTTGATTGAAATTTGATATGTTATGAAAATCTGAAATGGTCTAATTCTCCTTGATTCGAACATGTATTTACGTTGTTGCTGTTATTTTTGTTTTTTTTTTCTAAAAAGTATTTTGGATAGCGTTTAAATTCCGTCTTTCGGAATTCGCTCTATTGCCGATCGTGTCCGACCTTCAATTAAATCGGCGAAAACAAAATTCTCGTATGATGCAATGGTTGATGATATTTTTAAATTTTCATAGAACATTAATTTGTAAAGAATTGGGAATGGAAAATAATGTTGACATTTTTTTGGAGATAAGTGAGATCTGGAACCGTTATGTTTATGTTTGGATCGTTACGACATAATCAGCAGATAATTTCCCATTCCAGTGAACAGAAACCAAATCTGATGGCATTTGGGTCAGCTACCTGAGAACTTATGAGGAGGATAAGTTTGAATTGAAAAACATGTCAATAAATCGTGTGTTTTGACGGAACACAGTTTTCTAAAAGAAATCAGGAAAAACTTGTTATGTCAATGTGTTGGTTTTTTTTATTGTTTTTAAATCTCTGATTATTTTTAAAGCTTTGGTTTACTCAAACTCCAAAATCTGTTCCGACTGGTACAGAAAAAAAAACTAGTAACGAACTTATTTGTTCAAGTCTTTATTTATTTCTCGACGGAATACGGGATTGAGCATTATTTATTGCTCCGGCATTTAATCACTGCAACTAGGCCATCAAATGCGATAAATGTGAACTGACAACCGCTATCAGAAGGTCTCAAATTTTTCCATGCTACTCGTTATTTAAAATTTGTAGATCTTAAACGATTTTGAGCATATCAACGGAAATTCGTCGTCGACCCAAAAGATCGAAGATTCCGTATTTCATTGTCACGTTTCGAGTGTGATGCTCTGCTATGCAGTAGGCATCATCGGTGATGGCAAGAGAATTCATCTTAATTTAAGATACCTTATGGAATAAGCGAACTAACAACAACTTAATCATCTGTAAATACGAGCCGAAAACAATGTATGGTATTTAAAAACATCTCTCGCAATACACGACAATAAATTTCTGTGTAAATGTATGGTACAGCGGTTCTCGAATTCGTATAAATTCAAGTGTCCGTGCTAAAATAATGTAATAAAATTTATTTGCTATTTTCAGTAATCGGGGGCAAAAATTATTTACGTTAGAATCAAAGTTTAGTGTCGAAGCGCGTTAAAAAATTATTGTTTTTATTTTTAAATTAAATCTCTTCGATACTGCCTCGGTGAAAAAAATTGTTTACACAGAAGCTCATCGTCAATTAGAAAGCTCTGTCCATTGTAGGGTGCAGCCTGGCGGATAGCGTGTTGGTCTATATTGCAATGGCCGTGACTTCGAATCCCTATCGTTGTATTATTCCAGCACTCGGTCTGCGTGAATATACTTGGATCACCACAATCTATGAAAATAAATTTTCATAAATAGATAGTTGTGCGCAGAGCGAACAACACACAATCCTATAAAGGTCAGGCGATCACGGACCGATTTGGACTGGGCCATTGAAGGAGAAACGATGTCCGTTCTTCTGCTCGTTCCTCCCTTCGTAGGTACTCTAGCTTAAAAACGCGACGAGCTAGAACGCTCTAATTCTGTACATGTAATTTTTGTCAAAAAAGTTACGTTAAGTTCGTGCATGGGCCAAATTCTTAAATCCAGTCCACCGAAACAAAAAGGACACAATTTCACATTAATCCGATTTACATGAAAACTACATGACCGAGTTAAAATGAAAGATTGGACTAAAACTTTACAAAGAAAAGCACAGCTTACGCTACAAAAAATCCAAAGGCTAGCTTGTCTTGGTATCACAGGAGCTATGAAAACCTGTCCCACAGCGGCAATGGAAATGTTCCTTAACATCCCTCCGATACATCTACAAATAAAAAAGGCAGCTATCAACGGGGTGTTACGCATACAGAGGGAAAACAAGTACAAACCAGGGGATTTTAGAGGCCACCTCAAAATCCTAAGAAACCCAAAATTAAAGGTTCCAACCTCCACATTATCGGACGCTATGCCGACAAAATTTAACTTTGAAACCCCCTTCAAAGTTATAATCAGAGAACGCAAGGACTGGCAATCCACGCTACCTGAAAAATTGAAGAGGGATCAACCATCTGGTATACAGATGGTTCGTGCACTTCTGAGGGGACAGGAGCCGGAGTCAAAGGTCATAACTTCTCGGTTTCAAAACCACTCGGCAAAGAAGCCACAATCTTCCAGGCTGAACTAATTGCAATGGAGCTATGTATCCAAGAGAATATAAGGAGAGCTCATCGCAACAAATCAATTTATATCCTATCGGATAGTCAGGCGGTTCTCAATGCCCTAGCATCCAATAAACACGGATCGAGGTTAGTTTGGGACTGTCTTCAAGACCTAATCATCCTGGGGAAAAGGAACGACGTAACCTTAATGTGGGTACCAGGACATATGGGAATTGAGGGAAACGAAGAGGCTGATCGCCTTGCAAAAAATGGCGCGGAAAAAACTTTATTGGTCCAGAGCCATTCTGCGGAAAATCAAAAGGGCATCAAAGCTCGATACTTAAGAAGTGGGTTGAACAAGAACACAAAATCTACTGGAATAGACTTATCAACCTCAAAAAAACTAATCATACCACAAAAAAACAAAGTGGAGGATATCCTGAAATTCAGAATGAGCGATATTAGTACTCTAATCGGCCTAATGACGGGGCACAGTGGAGTGAACCACCACCTCAATAATATGGGCTTAGCTGAAACCGACATCTGCCGCCTCTGTCTCGAAGACTCAGAAACGACAATAATATCCTATGCCACTGTGAAGCAGTGGCAAGGAAAAGGCATAATCTTCTGGGGAAAGGTTTCATTTCCACCGAGGAACTAGCCAACATGGCTCCCTTACAGATACTCAGATTAGCTAAAGCTATTGAGTTATGGTAGGCCAAAAAGGCCGCAGTGCTCTCACGTGTTCCCGTAATATAAATAAATAAATATATAATAAAATAAAAGATTTCCGGATATTACACTGTTTGCTTTATTAAGTGTGATGTTTCGGTCTCAGCAGAAACCGAAACTTCACACCTAATAAAGCAAACAGTATTAAATTCGGAAATCTTTCCTCTTCATTCAAAAAGCACTATGAAAACATTCAACAAACTTCATGAGCCGAGCTTTTGATTTGAAATTTGTAACATAATGTGTTTTACGACAATTGTCGTCTACAAATTATTCGAATTTCCAAAATCCTTCTGCCACCTCCCATTTAAATTGCATTATTTCTCGAAGAACGAAAATCAATTTTCTCAGTATGTATTGTAATGCGTTCAGTTTTGCCGATTGTCAAGTAAAATAAAACCAGTTCACTTTATAATTAGCTAACCACAAACTTGTTTTATTTCGCTTTTAAAATAAATAACTAGAACACTTTTTAATTAAAATACATCGCTTTACAATTTGACTGGCAGACCAAAAAGTGTGGTTTAGTCCCCCAGGCCCCAATATTTTTATGACAGATTTTTTTATACTTACCGCTGATATACCTAGTCTTATAAAAAGTTGTAAATTAATTAAGGTCGAGTGCAAATGTGTAAATTGCAAATTTTGTAATACTCGCAGCCCGTTCCCGAGTTTGAAAATGATACTCATGGCCCACTGGAAAAGTCAAGTGAGTATCATATTTGATACTTATGGCAGTCAAACTGTTATCTATTCGCACAAATATCGCTGTCGATCACACGAAATTAAACGCTTCTGAATTATGAATCTCTCTCTGTCGTACGCTTTTGCTTTATATATCCACACGTACTTTCCATAAGGTTCTCAGTTTCCCATGTATCGTGCGTATTGAAGTATTAATTAGTGTTGCGTGCATTCAGGAATTAGTTTGCGCGCATACGTTCTCGCTGATATGCGATAAATAAACAAATTTGATTGGAAACTGTTCAGTAGTTCATAGAACCTACCAAATTAATTTTTCATCCTTCAAGAGTACTGAAAATAAAATGCGCGGTAAAACTACTAAAAATTTACACGGACACGTATTACGCTTACGTATCCAAATAAATAGCGCCCACTTTGACAGGTTGACCCAACTCTCTCTAAGGTGCCTTGTTCTTTCTTCTTCATAGAGTGCCTCAAGTCTCGAATAGTGGCAATGAACTATTTTGTACATCGAAGGCAATGAACTATTTCTTACATCGTTGGTTTGGGCCGTGACCCACATCCTAGATCCAAACCAAACAAAATAGATCCTGATGGTGTAAACAATTGGTATGAATCCTAGTATGGTTTGCGTCGAGGCAAGGGTGTAGCCTAGTAAGTAGCGTGTAAATTTACAATACGAAGGTCGGGAATTCAAATCTCGGTCGACGTACAATTTCAGCACACTATTTGCGTGGGTATATCTTGGCCAAAATTCGTACACAGGATGGGCAATCCAGTGGTTTCTTTTTAAATCATAGGTTATTTTGACACTGAAAGCTGTTTCCCGCTCAAAATCTTGACAGAAAGTCAGTATCATACCTCCGCGGAACGAAATGAGTCGCTTTACACTTGAACAACGCTTCGCAGTTTGGGCCTTAGAGCAGCTTGAATTGGACAACGATTTTGGGCGAAAAATCATCTTTTCTGACGAGGCGTATTTTCATATCGGAGGCTACGTTAACAAACAAAATTGCCGCATCTGGGGCTCGGAAAACCCGCACGTTATTTTCGAGAAGCCAATGCATTCAGAGAGAGTTACAGTTTGGTGCGGATTGTGGAGTAGTGGCATCATTGGACCGCTTTTCTTCGAAAATGAGGCTGGGAACAACGTTTCGGTCAACGGTGAACGTTGACCATGTTATCCGACTTTTTTTTACTGAAATTGAAGACATGGATTTGGACGACCTCTGGTTCATGCAGGATGGCGCGCCATGCCACACATCCCATGCCACAATCGATCTTTTACGCACCAAATTCCCAAATCGTATTATCAGCCGTCTTGGTGATGTCAATTGGCCGCCTCGGAGCTGCGATTTGACCCCTTTGGACTTTTTTTTCTGGGGAACCGTGAAGGATCGATTTTATGCCAACAATCCAGAAACGATTCAAGCACTTAAGGCCAATATCATTCATGCAATCCGTGAGCTACAGCCCGAAACCATCGACATGGTCTTGGAAAATTGGAGTGACAGAATGCGCTACTGCGAAGCCAGCCGAGGCAGCCACTTGAACGAAATTGTGTTCCATCATTAATGGGAATATTTGCTCTTACTAATGAAGCCATAATACATGGAAAAAAAATTAATTTTGTTCATATTATTGCATTTTTAAAAAGAAACTTGTGTTTGGCCCACCCTGTAGAAAGTGTTTTTCAAAGGGTTGGTTTATAACTGTCGAAACGAAAATTTTATAATTTATTTGTATCGCTAATTATTCGTAAAATTATCGCTCTCGATTACACAAACTTATTCGCTTCCAAATTACAAATCTCTCTCTTTCTCTCTCTCTGCTGCAAGCATTCGCTTTATATATCCGCACGTATGTATGTCGCAGATTAACAACTGAAAAAAGGAACAGTTGAGCAGCGGTTTAGAGATGCCATCTAAAAGCATTAAGTTCGTCATGTCCTAATGGGGTATATAATATGTTACAAGCAATATTAGTAAGAAACACGGCTCTAAAATAACGTTATTCATAACGCTATGCTTTTTTTTCATTTTTTTCGTTAAAGTTATAAAATCGACCGAAAAATCTCTAACAAAATTATTTCGTTATAAAAATAACGTTAAGTAAATAAATTTCTTTTCGTTATCTTGCCATTCGACGTAACCAGTTTTGGTCTCAATGGCCCGGAGTGACTTTTGTGAATTCTAACCGGATGTGGCTGCGAGAATGACATGATTCCCACTAGTGATGTGAAAAAAGTAACTATTCGTTACTCGAATTCTCGTTACTAACTGAAATCCGAAGTAACGAATCGAGTACCGGCGCAGATTTGTATTCTTTACTTAAGTAACGAAATGAGCGCCCGAAAAAGTAACTGAATTGTCAAAACGTTTCGTTACTGTTTCGTTACTCGAGTATTCCGAAAGTAACGTTTAACTGCTTTTTTCGTTACATAACAATGGGGAAACCTACACTTGTTCATAACGCCGTACCGCCATTCGAAAGCAAGAGCAAGAAGGAATACTCTTACTCCACCTTACAGTAGTATTGAAAAAAGGATGTGTTTTTTTCGATTCGTTTCTTTCAACACCAAGAATGTCGTCGAGCAGAGTTGTGGCGCTAGGCTTGAGAGGCAAGGCAGGCAATCGTTACTGTTGATACACGAAGCAGTCCAACGAAATCAAGAGCGATTCACAAGCAATTTATTGTTACATATATTCTAGTTATTGCATGGGACACAAGAGGCGATTTCTCTTATTTGAATTTATGATTTGCAAAACTGGCTTACCCATCCCTGCATCATTATATGGCGGTCATTTCAAATAAACGAGTACCTAGTAACGAATAAAATGTAACGACTACTTTCCATAAAGTAACGAAAAGTAACGAAACTTGACATCACTAATTTCCACTGTTTTTCTTTGCGAAACTCAGTTTGTTGCAGATATCTCGAAAATGGTTGCTCGGTTTGCATCGAATGCCAGAAAAAATTGTTTGTCTTGTTGATGCGGTCTTCTGTGCGATTATGACTCCGGAAATTTTTAGCGGTTCTCTTTGCAAAGTTCGTTCCAGCATCATCTGAAGCTTTTATGGGCGTCAAACTTTCCCTTTCAAAGAATTTTTTCCTTTTGAACATAAACATAAATGACCATTTGAATTGGATCCAAAAAATCTTTGACACTACCAAACGCTTAGGTGCTCTCCGCAAATACAAAAGAAAATTTCACGCTTTACGACTTTGCGACCATCTACAAGGCCTGCATTCGAACTCGCTTGAAGTAAAATTTGTATCTATGGGCTGCGACTAATTGGAAATGAAACTACCTCGAACATCGCAGATATGTCGGAGTACTCTGCATTTACTAGCGCTACTTCCATGGTAAATACAGTTCAGAGCTAAGCACACACTTAACTTCACTCGACACTTTTCGCCCAAATATTTGTCAAACTAATGGTGCGAACGAGTACACCGACAAAATTTATTTACTCGTATAATGAAATTTTGGGTGAGCCGTAAAAGTTTCCGTAAAAATACTACACATGTATCAACTCCCTATTCTAACTTAACTTACATTGCATACAATGCATTAAAGGACGACCAGTCTAAATTGTAGCCTGTATCTTAAAAAAATACTACTGAAATATTTCAACTTATTTATAAAATACAAAATTCAATAGACAACTATGACAAATTCTATTGAAAACGTTCTAAAATTATTCAATTACGGAGACAACATTATTCTCATTATTCAATAATCTTCGAGACAAAATGCTTACATGATGGATTTGTTAAAAGAAATGCACAGAACTAAATTGAACTGAAGCATTGCAAGCAAATAATCTACTTTATACACAGTTAAATTGTATTTTATGGTAAAATAAAGGTCATAGAGGCCAATATAAACCACAATCGCTTACAGTGTTGCATTCATTTGATTGGAACCCTGATGTGAAGAGAACCATCTGTACAAAAGGACAATCACAAAGACAGCTGTTCACTTAGCAAACAATTTTATTAATTTACAAAACAGAAATATGGATTTTATGTTTGTAATTTTTCGAAACCGATAGTTTAAAAGTTTTAGTAGTTATGCATTTTTAACTTGTTAAATGTTTTTGAAGTGGCCAAACCAGTTGATAAGAAATTATTGTTTTGCTATTATAACTAATTAAAAATGCATTTTTTGTGCTTGAATTTTGGTAATACTAATTAGCAATAACTAACGCTCGAATATTTCTGTACAAATTGTGTTTGCATATTGCTTTCACATGTGCTAAAAAGTTTAAATGTAAATGTTGACTTTATTATTCGAGAGGTTGAAAAAATTAGGTTGAAAGAAAATATGCGATTCAAAGTGGTAAAATGTGAACTAATAATAATAATAAAGAGAAGTCATTAAAAAATTAATAGAAAAAGTTTTCTTCGTAGGTTTTTCGAAAAATGATCACAAAGCATTTACAAAAAATAATTTGAATAAATATTTGTCATGGTTTTTCGCATCTTGCACCTACTTGAATTATTTTCTTAGACTTCATGGGACATCGCAAAATAAACGATGATGATAGAGATGCGCAACGCTAGGAATTATTGAAACCTTTCGTGGGACGGTAACATAGACAACTATTACTGATTAGTTTAAGATAATCAACTGTTTTCTCTCCTTTATAAATATAATTGAATGTCTTAGGTTATCGATCAGCTTGATAAGGTTCTCAGCAGAGACTGAAATGTCACGATTAATAAATCAGAACAATGTGACATTCTAGCTAGGGTATAGCCTGGTGGCTATCGTGTTGATCTACAATGCGAAGGTCATGAGTTCAAATCCCGATCCTTTGGTCGTCTCAATCTACGAAAATGAAAAGTTCGTTGATTAGAGGGTTGTGCAAAGGGCTAACAACCCTTCCACAATAAATAATGAAAAATGTTAAGGAACCTGAAGGTACAGGAGGCGAAGACTCGATTTGGGCTATAGTGCCATTGTAGGAGTAGAAGAATGTGAAATTCGGAATTCTTGCCTTTGGTATATTCGTTCTTAGGATCTACCATTGGTCAGGACATAAGTCTCTCCTAGCGACATACACTTTTCTAAAGCTCGGTTTTCTAAATTTTATTGGAAACATCGTTTTGAAGGGTTGTCGAACGATATCACCCAACCACCGGCAGCGGGTAAATTTAAATGCTTTATTTGACGAGATAAAACATGTACTACACGAAAAATAACCAAACTTTCGTGAACCAATGTCTGCGACGCAGTTTTTCAAAGTGGTGTTTCATTCTGCTCGGTTCGCTAATATTTAAGGCCAAGATGTTTTTCATCCCCTTTTCAACTGTTTGCAACGTTGCTACGTTCTATCTTCTATTATCTGTTAAGCGATGTTGTTCAGCCTAGAGTACCTCCATGGAAGAGGTAGAGTATGGCAGAAATGTCACAGCCGACACCTGCGAATTCACCGTCCCCATTTCACCATTCGTGGAGTGGTGAGTTTAGTGGTTTTCTTTTGCCAATTTCATCCACCCTAAGATAATTTACAAATTGCACATAGTTCTTGATGTTCAGAACGTGCCAAAAAAAAATCGACACTTTTTTTAAATTTCGCTCCAAAAGCATGGCTTCAGCTTTGCTAAACTATGGAAAAGCGCCTCGAGTGTCCCATGGAGTAACTATAGTTCAGCCTAGATCGATGCACTCGCTGCAATAATCCAATTATCCACATTTAAACGTGGTTTTAGAGAGTCCATCCTCGATTCATTCATCTCTAAGAAAGTCGTTCTTACTTCTGATTGCGAATTTTTTAATCATTGCTTCGAAATATTTAGCAGTATTTGCAGATACGGTGAATGCTTGTTAAAGCGATTTTCAAGAGAGATAAAAACAAAAAGTTCGTTATAACAAAGGGTATTTTAACTGAATTCTGAATAAAAGATATACAAAGGGAGGACAAAATTTTCGTGGAATGGAGGGGATTGACAAGGAAGGGGGGACATATTTTCACCTGGAGGTATTCTAATACAAAGTTTCTGTCAAATCGAATTATTAACATTTTGTTTACCGTCAAATCAAGAAGTCAATCCGAAAGAAAACGCTAACTATGGACAAAATTGAGTTTCATGCTGTCATAAAGATCCTTACCAAGCAAGGAAAAATATCATAAATCATTTTAAAAGAATGTCATCTGTTTACGGGGACTCTTGCGCTGGAAAAACTATGATTTATAAGTGGAATAGTTTATTCAGGTAAGGCAGAGAGTCAACTCTCGGGCCGGCAAACTTATTCTCGAAGATGCTCGTTTAACGAAGAAACAAATCGCAAAAATAGTATCAGATACAACCATTTTGAATATCCTCCACGATCATTTCGCTATGTTTAAAGTCAGCGTAAGATGTGTAACGAGAATGCTCTCAGCGGTTCAGAAAAAGCAGCGCGTCGAGTATTCACGCGAATTTTTGGATCTCCCTAGCGAGAATAGCGATAAATTTTTGACCCATATGGTTATTGGAGACGAAACGTGGGGTCATTATTATGAACCTGAATCAAAGCAGGCGTCAATGCAGTGGCTCCGTAAAGGCACTTCATCCCCCAAGATGTTCAAGGTCTCACAATCCGCCGAAAAATCATAGCCACTATTTTTTGGGATTCAGGGGGGGTTTTGATCAGAAAAAGTTCAATTCATCACAGGAGGGTACTATGCCAACCTGCAACTGAAATGAAAAGATGCCATCAAAGAAAAATGAAGAGGAAACTGGACTTGAGGTGTGCTCGACAACGCACCTGTTCACAAGAGCCACGTTGCAATGGCTACCCTACAGAAATGTAGCTACGGAATAGAGAATTACCCTCCTTATAGATCAGATCTGGCTCCTTCCGATTACTATTTGTTCCCAAAACTGCAGAACGAGCTTTGGGGAAGAAAATTTATTAACGACGAAGGGGCGAAGTCGGCAATTTCAGCCTATTTCGAAGCCCTTGATAAAACATTTTTTTAACACTATCAGAATTCCTTAATGCAAGGAATTGCCATAAATCGATTCCAAATTAAAATATGGAAATCAATTATCCTCTGGCTCATCATTTAGTGAAGGGACGAAACAAACAATAAAATCCCTACACCAAGTACATAAATAAAAATAAAATAAACAAAAATTGACAAAAAATTGGTATCAACTAGCATTAAGTCTACGCTTTAAACATAATTTGTCGATAGAGAAGTCGAATGCATCAGCATTCTTATTAACTTCTCTCGCGATACGCGAAATCGGCTCATTCATACCATAGTTTGTCCGGTGAAAGCAAATCTGAAGCAATCCAGGCTGTCTTGGTAAATATCGACCAACAGAAAACCGCATCAATCCCAAAAGTGTGGAAGAATCAACTAAACCAGTAAGAAGTTGATGAGCAAAAACTACATCAGCTACCTCACGTCGTTTGGAGAGTGATGACATATGTAATAGCTTAAGTCGATCAATATAAGGAGGAAGACGAACTCTGTCATTCCAATTAAGGTGGCATAAGGCACTTCTCACAAATTTACGCTTTAGAAGGAATTAATAAGCTCTGTGAGAAATGTATTAGGCATTATGGAGAATATATTCAAAAGGAAAAATAATAACTTGTTAAATTTTACCCTCCTTCCCTGTCATTTCGTGAAATCTTTGACCTCCACTCATACAAGGCCCGTCGCAAAAGTTGTAGAACTTTTGGGACACGTAGATTGTTCGCATGTGTGCGTGAAGATTGCACGCATATTGGTGAGTTCATTTCGTGAAGTAGTCTCCACTTTGTAAACTGTATAATTAAACTTTGGACAGTACTTTTCTCTCCCTCTTTTTCGGAGGTAATGACGTCAAAATTCGGAGGCCTCAGATCAAAAATCTGTTAACCCAGGTAATATACAGAGTTAGTTTAGTTGGTGTACTGTACTGTGGATGTGAATAATTTGCTAAAATCGATTTCATGCGATCGGTGCAATGATGGCTTCTTCTCCCACAGGCTTTGATTATTGGCCGCGCATACAAATGTTAATTTGATAGTTTTTTTTGTTTTGCTGAGCGATTGTTTTGGGCTGTTGATGTTCTGAGTGAAGAAAGGCACAGCAAGTTAGAGTTATTCTATGAAGAAGAAAGAGCAAGGCATTAGTGTTGGGTTACTCATACATGAGGTGGTACAAATGTGCTATTCTCATGCAAGTCAAAATGTCCCGTCACTACAAAAAATATTTTTGTCCCACTTCACAGTTTTTGTCTCATTTGTATTACAGTCATGCAGTCACCTCAAATGAGGTATCAATTCAAATGAAGTATGAATGTGAAATTTTAGCACTGTCACATGGCGGGTTTGCAAATTGAGACAAATTGTATGCATGTGAACCCGGCATGTGACCTGGTACATTTGAGGTGGTACATTGTACCATCTCAAATTTCAAATGAGCCCCTCATACAAACTTGGGACAAAAATTCTTGTCCTACCCAACACTACAAGGCATCAAAGGAAGTGTTGGTAAGTGGGAGCTTTTAGTTTTATGTATGCTAGGTATGCGTGTGGCTGAAACTCTTTGTGACTCTTTTGAAGCACTCTTTTAAATCGACTCAATTAAGTGGGTGAATTGAAAACAGCTGACTCAGAAAGAGTCGAATTTCCCATCGCTACCGTGAGATGATAAATAACTTCTTCAGGCCGAAAATTAATGAAAAAACCATCCAGAAGACTTGTACCGGAATCCTGAAGGACATCCCGATCACCGAACTAAAACACTCATTCGAAATGCTTCTTGAACGAATCGTTGTACTGAGTCCAAAGGAAATTATTTTGAAGCCAATAAATAATTTATGCCAAAATAATAACTTTTGGGATCGACCTTGTAGATTTTGGAGACGTTACATGTCTTTGTAAACTGAGGGAGTAGCCCGATGTTCTAAAGCTTAACAAAACTTTACAAGAGACTATTTTTTTGTGTTGATAATTGAATGCGAGGTAATAAATGAAGTCTAGATTCAGAATTTCTATTAAATTTATTTCTTCCATATCCAGTTACATATATGATAGGTTTCTTATCAATTAGTTCATATAATTGCGAGTTTATTGAATTTTAAATGAAACATTGTCATAGCATTCTAAATTACATGACCTTCTTCAACAAGATCAATAATTCATGTCGCTTTTCTTATACCATTGACACATAGCGGTCCTAATTATAATTTAGCTAATTCGTAATTTAGCTCGTCTTCATCGTTAGTAGATTGGTGAAACACAGCACTTTGCTAATTAAGAAGAGCCACTCACTCATCTGTCATATTTTTAAAAAATTGAATTGCGTAGCCTATAGGCAAAAAAATTTGACAAGGAAGGCGACAAAAGAAGAAAAACGATCCTTTGTCCTGTTTTAGAATCGTTTGCGAGTCATCTTTCATAGCTAGGCGTATAAATCACGATTCCAAGATTTTGTATAATTCAGAGCTGTCAGAAAATGACTTTTGTTCTCTCTTGCACGATGAAGCTTTTATGAAAGCTCCAGTACTACATTCTTCATCGTTATAGCCTGAATTATGAGAAAAATGAGAGGATTTAGCTAAATGAGATGATTTAGCTGAGAGCATGATGAGATGATTTAGCTAATAAATGATCACTATTTTGGTAATTTAGCTAAATTAGCGTATGACACACAGCCGCTTAATGATAATTTAGGCCTTAATTATAATTGAGCTGCACTACGTGTCAATGATATTAAATATATATTCTCATCTGTGAAGCATTAAGTTCAACGATTCTTAACATTCACATTACGTCTAATTAAGTCTTGAATAACTTATTTGTAATCGTAGACCTCTCCGACTCATAAAAAAAATTTATATAAACCTTGAACCAATATGAGGTAACATTTTAACCAGTTATCTGTAAACAAAACAACAGCAACTTATTAACCACAAAGTGCAGTTCTGTAATGCATTCGACTAGAAGTTGAAGAACATGCAATTGGTTCAAGAGCTTCGATTATGCCGCTCTACACACTATCGGCAATATTATTAAACTACACAATTGCACTCGCCCCATACTATAAGCTCTCAACAATATCATTTCGATAGAGCGAGCAATTACTAAGCTTGCTGTGTCTGCAAACCCCCATCTCCTACATAAATCGAAGTGTATTTAGTTGTTGATTGTTTTTACGATAGTCTGCATAAATTCTAATATGCATGAATGCAATTTTTCCGTGCAATAAAATACACAAACTGCAAATGTGCAAAGTAAAATCAATTGATTCGGGCTGCACAAGTGTGCATTTTTATAAAAGTGAAAGTGAATTGAAAATAAACAAGATATACACATACTGCACGTATGATAGGGATTTTTTTTTCTAATATTATATCGCCTCTACAATGGTGCAATAAAAGGTCACCAGGTAAGGTGAATGAACCGGCACGTAAACGAGCGGTGGTGGACGTCAATCGACTATAAATAATAATGTTGTTTATTTCATGTTAATAAAAAAAGACAACCAATGTTGTTCTTCTAGGCATGCAGCACACAGGTACTCTCAGACTTGTATACCGGGGTAAAAGCTTGCTGTGTTTTTTCTTTTGAATAGTAAAAAGTTCATCACGAGATTTCTATTTTGATCTGAATTTGTGTGCACGAAACGCACCATGCAAAATTGATTGTATCTGAAAAATAGAAGCATATTTTGAAATTTTATTTTTATAAATAATAATGCGACTTCTACTTCTTCTTCTACAATGGCGCTACAGCCCAAATCGGAACTTGGCCGCCTATCAGGCGGTTCCTTAACATTTTTCATTACTTATTGTGGAAGGGTTGTTAGCCCTTCGCACAACCCTCTTTCTACGAATTTTTCATTTTCTTAGATTGAGGTGACCAAGGTATATCCAAGCAGGCAATGTGCCGGAATTATATATTGCGCCGACCGGGATTTGAACTCACGACCTTCGCATTACAAGACCAACACACTACCTACTAGGCTATACCCTAACTAATAATGCGACTTAAAGGTTTCCTTTTAAATTAAATTAATTTGAATTTCCTGTAAACCATAGACAATTTCATTGATTCTGAATTTGAGATTAAAATGAATTCGAAATTATAAAATAAATGAAATGCGATCGCTAAAGAGTTTGCCACCGCCTACATTCTATTTTCATCAAATCAATCAGCATATCAAATTTGAACTTTTCAAATTGATTTATCGGTATAGAATGTAATTCAAGGTCAAATTAGAAAACATTTTTTTTCTATTGCGCACTAAACAAATATACAGAATGTGAAAAAAGCCATTCTATTGTACTTCTGTACATTGATTGTTATGCGTCATACGGCAACTACTTTGCTGTCAGTTTTATGTTGATGATAACAAGACCACTTGGGATATTGTTGCCTAGGTCAAGAAGTATTAGAAAATTTTTGTTTTCGTGTAAATTATTATTGCGCATTTACTTTTTTATCTAGTCGAGATATATTTAGACTGGTTGTGATGTGTTTTTTGAGTTGTTTATTGTATTTCAAATGTTTGGCATTGACTGAACTTGAAATTGTTGAAAATAATTTCATAATATTTAGTAGGCTAAAACAGTGCACAGCTATTAATAATACAGAGAAATATCAATCGTTGGTCTAAATATTGGGAGCATAATGGGAAAACGGCTATTTTTTTTTTTAATTCGCCTTTATTGTGCGAAAATGGTTATATAATTATTCTTCAAAATATTGTCTATCGCTGGCCACAATTTTTTCTCATCTTTCTGGCAACATACGGAATCCACGTCGAAAAAAATGCTATTCCTTTGAGTTGATCCACGAATCGATCCAATTTATGGCTTCTTCGTAAGAATGGAAGTGCTGTTCAGCCAGGCTATGCGTCATCGATCGGAATAGGTGGTAGTCAGAAGGGGCGGGTGGGGTAGGACGTCCCATTTCCGTGTTTGCAGGTAGGTTTTCACAACCTCAGCAACACAGCTGCTCCAACGGCAAAAAAGGGAGGGTTTTTAGCATCGCATTGTCACGTGTGAATCAACTACAATTGATGCGTTTGAGCCGAGCTTTGATGGAAAAACGGCCGCAATACATGGAGAGACACGACAAAGTGGTTTAGCTGCACGATTACGCTCGACCACATACATGTTCGCATGTAAACAAATCCGGTCGGACGTTTCTTGGCTTCAACTCGTATGGCACCCAGTTTCCTTTTGCATCATGTGAAATAGCTGGTTGAGTCGCGCCCAATAAAACCGCAAGTTTTTGTTGCGTTTCTCATAAATTTTCGTCCAGTAATGCCTCCAATTCTGCGTCTTCAAACTTTTTCACCGGCCCGAGACGCTCCTTGTCTTCGACGCCGAAATCACCCATTTTGTACGAAACCATATGCGACATGTTCTTTCAATAATAGCAGCCGCATCATTAGTTTCTACAATCATTTGACTCAACTCAGCCGCAGTTTGTTAAATATCTTATTCCCATGTAGACGTAATGAAATGACGGCTGCTTTCCAGTATTTTTCTTTTCACATAAGCCGAGTCCGCTATTCAAGTGAAATGAACGAAAATGTAACGACAATTATTCGAGACGTGTACAGATTTAAATGTTTACAGTGCTGAAAAACACATTTGCAACCGAAAGTCAGAAACAACATTTTTTGTTCAAAACTTTCTCTATTTTGAATTGAGCTTAAAAATTTTTTAACAGAATTATTTCCCGTAATGTACTTAACACAAAAACTATAACAAATAATAATTTTCAACTCTCAGAAAAATAAAAGAAAGTAAAAATGTCAATTTAGCCACACTTTTATTGGGTGAGTGCAAAAGTTTGTGCGGAGGTGCAATAGATGGCGTTAGAAGCTGCGTAAAGTGTTGTCATTAATACTGCCATCTACGTAAGACAGATCGTTGGCAAGGTGACTTGTGCAGCTTTCATTTGAAACAAAATAATTTGTGTAGATACAAACTGCTTCGAGAAAGATTACTTTCAAAATGAGTGTCGATAAGGTGCATTTACGGCATGTTATGCTTTACGAGTTTCGGAAGGGAATAAACGTTGTAGCAGCCGTAAAAAACATTCAAGAGGTTTATCGAGATCAAGCACCAGCTAAACAAACTGTGGAAAAATTATTTGCGAAATTTCGCCGCTGAGAGTTTAACCTTGAAGACGAGCCACGCTCAGGTCGACCTTTACACATAGATGACGATGTTGTGCGTACTTTAGTTCAGAATACTCCGCGAATTTCAACAGAGGAAGTTGCTACAGCACTTAACGTTGACCAATCAACCGCTTTTCGACGTTTAAAAAACATGGGATTCGATTTGAAGCTCGATATATGGGTGCCCCATTTGCTGACCGAGAGGAACAAAATCGAGTGAATTTCTGCTGCCGTTTCTTTACTCGGGCGGCTCAAAAACGAGCCGTTTTTGGATCGATTAGTGACGGGCGATGAGAAATGGGTCCTGTACAACAATGTTCAGCGCAAACGCACATGGAAACAGGCAGATGAGCATGGTGACGCAATGGCAAAGGCCAGTTTGCACCCGATGAAGGTGATGTTCTGTGTTTGGTGGAATTGCAAGGGCATAATTTATTTTGAGTTTTTTCCCAGCTGGCCAAACGATTGATTCGGGCAAGTACTGTCGCCAATTAACCAATCTGAATCGAGAAATCAAACAGAAACGTCCGATTTTTTCAAATCGCAAGGGCGTAGTCTTTCATCACGACAACGCCAGACCACACGTTTCGAGACAGACGCTGCGCAAACTGAACAGTCTGAAATGGGATGTCCTAACTCATCCACCGTATTCTCCTGATATTGCACCATCTGATTATCATTTGTTCCGGTCATTGCAAAAACTGGAAAAAAAACTTGACTCCTTGGATGCCTTAAAAAACGTTTCTTCGTTCTTCGAATCTAAACCGCGCAGTTTTTATGATCGGGGCATCCGTATGCTGCCAGAACGTTGGAAACAGATTATAGAAAACGATGGAAACAGATTATAGAAAACGATGGAAACAGATTATAGAAAACGATGGAGAACATATCACTGATTGAATAAAGAACTTTGTTTGCCTATCACTGTGTGACTTTTACTCTCAAACTCCGCATGAACTTTTGCACTCACTCGATAGTTGAACAAAACATTTACAACTTCTGAAAATAACGGCATCATATGCGTAACAGTTTTACTGCCAAACTTTTTGTCTTTTATCATTTGGTTGTACGCTTAGCTATCAGTACGCATGTCATACGCGTTGGTCGAGCTAATTCGTTTTATCTACAGTTAGTTGGTATTGTCACTTATATTCTGCGTGATTAGTGTGTTATTCTTTGGTAAATTTAAGACTAATAGAAAGATTTTGTGAATAAACAAATATGGAAAAGAGCTAAAATCTAGAATTCTAAGTGATTATAAAAGTGGATTATCACAAAAAGACATTTGCAAAAAGTACAATATGTTAAAGTCCACAGTTTGTAGAATAGTTAAAAGTGAAAAAGTAGAGACAATCAACAAAGGAGGGCGACCTAGAAAAACTACCCAAAGAGATGATTTATATATTAAAATAAAAATAAAAAAGGATCCTGAAATATCATCCAAACAGTTAGAGAACGAACTGAATTTAAATGTAAACACTAGAACCAGTTGAGCAGGAGGCCAGAGGAATAAACAAGTCCTGGCAACAGCTTAAAGCCGATGCTCAGGACCGCGCCTTGTGGAAGAGAGTTGTTTCTGTCCTATGCCCCTATAGGGGGTCTTAACAGGAATTTGATTGATTTGACTAGAACCATTCGAAGAAAAGCTGTTGAATTTGGACTTAAAAGCTACCGACCAGTGAAGAAGCCATTGATTTCTAAAAAAAATCTGAAGGCCAGACTCGAATTTGCCAGAAATCATTATGATTGGAATTTACAAAAAAAGTGGAAGACCATGCTTTTTAAATAATAATAAGACAGCGAAATTTGGTGGAGGTAATTTAATGTTCTGGGGATGTTTATTTGGGCATGGCCTTGGACCCCTTTTTAAAATTGATGGTATAACGGATTCCGCTAAATATAAAGAAATTTTAGAGAAAACGATGCTGCTGTACGCTGATGAGCATATGCATTTATTGTGGACGTTTCAACATGACAACGATCCTAAGCACACTTCAAAATTGGTGAAGAGTTGGATTATGAATAATGGAGTCAGACTTTTGGATTGGCCAGCACAATCCCCAGATCTCAATCCAATTGAGAATCTTTGGGAGATTGTAACATGTAATCTTCGTAAGCAAAATTTCTCTAAGAAATTGGAGCGATACACAGCCGTTAAAGAGTGGGAAAGAATTCCAAAATACATTATCGATAACTTGATTTCATCTATGCCGAGAAGATGTGCACAAGTTATCAAAAGTTATGGCCATTCCAGTAACTGTTAAAAAATGAAGCATTTAAAATAAAAGTTGCAAATGTTTTGTCCAACTAAAAGTGTGGCACAATTGACATTTTTAATTTTGGTTTGGTGAATGTTTTCACAGTGCATTTCGAAATGAAAGAAAAGATTTCCGGATTCTACACTGTTAGGCTTTATTATTCGTGACGTTTCGGTCTCTGCTGAGACCTTTATCAAATTGATCGACAATTACAAAATACAATTATTATTTGGAAGGAAGGGGTAATTAAGGTTAAATTAGTTAATTAATGTTAATTAATTAGTATCAGGTAGTTAAATTAGTTAAGGATTTGTGGGTACGGATTTTGTTCTTACCAAATTTTAAGGCAGGTAGCCAAACTGCTGATAACTTGTATCCGGTGTCTCGGTTGAAGTTCTGTGGATGCTTCGAAATTTCTATTGCTTCTCGTACTATTCGTTGATAATATTGATTTGTCCTGGCCAGAATTTGCACATTGTCGAAATCGATTGTATGGTCCTCTGTCGTTGCATGTTCCGCGATCGCTGATGACTGTATTTGGTTTTTCCGTGTGCATCGTTGGTGCTCGTTGATCCTTGTTTGTACTGTGCGTCCCGTTTCTCCTATGTATACCTTATCGCATGAGCCGCATGGTACCTTGTATACTCCTTCAGTCTCCAATGGTTTTTTGTCCTTCTGGTTTCCTAAAATTCCTCGGATAGTAGTGGGGGTAGTAAATGTTGTTTTGATGTTGGATTTTCGAACTTTAATATTTTGTGTAGGTCATGTTGACTGGTGTGCTGGAATGATTTATTATGGAATGCTGCACAGCAGGAATCATTTATTTCCATTCCCGAAAAGAATCAAACTCTTCCACCTGTCACGAGGTCAATTAATTCTATTTTAATGAAATCATTCTTTATTCATGTGCAGCAGTGAGTAAAACGAATCAAAAGAGGGTGAGAGAGAGAGTAAAAAACTTAACTTTCAACTTCCGTATTAATTTGTGGCTAAGGCTACCGACACACGATGCGAGTTAATATATATTATCTCGCTTTTCGATGTTACTAGTGTCATTATCCTATACATAATTCGGCCTACTTATATCAAAATAGGAAGTTAATATATATTAGCTTGCATCGTCTGTTGGTAACCTTAGGGTAACGCCGTCATGCTGCGTGATTACCGGATCCTGAAATCGAATCCAATCCAACTGATTTTCTAATAATATTAAAGTTTATTTTAAAATTATGTTAAATAAAAACATAACAGAATTATGATTGGGCTTTAAGCCCAATCATATGATACTCTAGATGAGATGGAAATGACTTTAATATACCGGAAAATATGTCATCTCAAATTCTTTCGAACAGTGAATAGAGACTTTTGCATGGGAAATGGTAGAAGTAGAGGGGAGGTTTGTATTTTTCGTATATGACACTGAACATGGCATGCAAAATGTTTTCTGCTGAATTTAAAGTTTTTAGTGGAGAGAGGGAGACGGTGAAGCACGTGGCTTCAAACCCTTGGCAAACCGTTCTTCCTTAACCTTAAGCAGGTCTCAAGCTGCGGTATGCGGAATCTGTTGAATTCTCCCACGGCAACGGGAACATTTGAACAAGGAACTCACAACATCGCTGGACGTTACACATTATGTTTTCCCAAATTCATGTGGTATCACTATGGATTCCAAAGTATCTATGCGGACTAAGGCCGCCACTCTTACCTAACCTAACCTTGTCCGTTAAGAATAACCTGCGCGCTCGAACTCGTCTATACCTACGAGGGGTGTATGATAAGTACCCGTGTTACGCAAAAAAACGCATTAAAAAAAAATTATTTTTTTTATTTATTTCTCAATATAATCTCCTTTCAGCTCGATACATTTAGTCCAGCGATATTCTAACTTTTTCAAACCATCCAAAAAATATGATTTGTCGAACTCGGCAATATAGGCCTCTGTTGCGTCGATAGCCTTCTCATTCGAGCCGAATTTCTTTCCTGTCAACGATTTCTTCAAGTTTGGAAAGAGGAAAAAGTGACAGGGGGCCCATTCAGGGGAATATGGTGGGTGAGGCAGCAATTCGTAGCGCATTTCGACCAGTTTTGCTGTGGCGATTGTGGACGAATGAGCAGGTGCGTTGTCATGGTCAAAAAGGACTTTTTTTCTCCAAGTGAGGCCGTTTTTTTATCAATTCAGCATTGAATCGATTCAATAAATCAGCATAGTACTGTCCTTCCTTTCTCCAAATAGTCGGTGAAGATGATGCCTTGCGAATTCCAAAAAACGGTGGCCATGACTTTTCCGGCCGATGGAACCGTTTTCGCCTGCTTTTGAGCAGTTTCGCCGGGTGAAATCCACTGTTTTGACTGTTCTTTCGTTTCTGGCGTGTAGTGATGGATCCATGTTTCGTCAACAGTCACGAAACGCCGTAGAAATTCTTTAGAATTGCGCTTAAACATGTCCAAACAGTGCTCCGAAGTTGTCATGCGATTCCGTTTTTGCTCCACTGTTAGCAAACGCGGCACCCATCTCGCCGATAGCTTTCTCATGCCAAATTTTTCATGTAGGATATTTTGTATGCATTCAATTGAGATGTGTACAATGTCAGCAATCTCTCTGACCTTCATCCGACGATCTGCTAACACAATATCATGGATTTTAACCATATCCTACGTAGTCACCTCAATCGGACGGCCTGGGCGCTCTTCATCAAAAACGGATGTTCGGTCACGCTTGAATTCATTAAACCAATATCTGATGGTAGTCATCAAAGGTGCATGATCCTTATAAACGGCATGCAACTTCACTTTGATTTCCTCACACGTTTTCCCATCCAAAAAAAAAGAAATCGAATCACTGATCGATATTGCTCTTTCTCCATGATTGCAAATAAACACGAACTTGATGAATTTCAACAGCTGTCAAAACAAAACTACTCGATAAATCTGTCTGAAATTTTCACAGTCGTCATTGTAAAGATGGCGCTACATGATGGCATAAACATTTTGCGTCAGTGTTGCTATCAGAGCGAAAGAAGACTGAGTGCGAAATCGGGTTATGTTACCCATAGATCAAAAAATGTTTCGCATAAAAAATGCTTTTCTCCCAAATGAACGATTTTGATTGGTTCGCTCAAGGTTATTTCACCCAAAACTTTAAACAGCTGATTACTAAGCCATATTTTACACGTAGATTGTTCGCATATGTGCGTGGAGATTGCACGCATATTGGTGAGCTCAGTTCGAGAAGTTCTTTCCCGTTTGCCAACTGTTTTACGTATAATTAAACTGTGGTTGCTATCAGTCGGTAAACACGGGTACTTATCATACAGCCCTCGTATACATGTAAAATTAAAATTAAAATTAAAATACGAGGGTGAATTATTTTCATACCGATAGTGAGGTGAACAAAGAGGAGCGTGGCGTCGGAGGTTCACTGGCGGGGATACCTAGAGGACTTTGCACCGCTATAGAACGCCACATTACCACGTGTTCAGTAACTATCGCGATGTTTGACCGAGAAGTGCCGTCGTCCGTTGCGCAACGTATTATAGTTAAATTTCTTCCGAAAGAAGGCGTAAAATCATCAGAAATTTTAAAAAGACTCCAGGTACAGTTCGAGGAAAATACAGATAAAAAAACACAAGTGTATTCATGGCGCAAACAATTTTTAGAAGAGCGAGAAGCAGTCAAAAATGAAGGTCACCAACGTCGACCAACAACCAGCGTGACAGAGGAGAACATTCGTACTGTCCGTCGACTTCTAGAGGACGCCCGACGTTTAACAGTGGCTGAAATTGCTTCTGAGGTGGAAATCAGCTTTGGCAGTGCTCAGACGATCATTATTGATGATCTCGGGTTTCAGAAAGTGTCCGCAAGGTGGGTACCTTGTCTTCTCACCGAAAATCAAAAACGGAATCGTAGGAAGTGGGCCAACGGCATTTGAACCGCTATAAGGCTGAAGGAGAAGGTTTTTGCACCGCATAGTGACTTGTGACGAGACTTGGGTGCACCATTACACCTCCGAACCGAAGCAAGCAAATTTGGAATGGCAAACGAAGAACGAATCTGCACCTGCCAAAGCCAAAAATCCGCTCTCGGCTGGAAAGGTCTTGACGACCGTATTTTTCGACTTCAAAGGAGTCCTAGCTATTGACTTTTCCACGAACGTCGAACTGACAATGCCGCGTACTACTGCCAACTTTCAGATGATGCAAAAACGGAATATGGTCAGAAAAGACGCAGTTTTCCCATAAGAGACAAGACAATGCCCGGCCCCGTACAGTTGCCTTAACTACGGAAAATTTTTAAACATTGTTGTGGACTACACTGGAACACCCTCCCTACAGCCCGGACTTATCGCCCTGCGACTGCCACCTGCTTGGACCGATGAAGCTCTTGACGGACAACGTTTTGATGATGATTTTTTAGTTGAAGATTTCGTGCGCAATTGGCTTATAGCGCAACCATCTTCGTTTTACGAAAACGGGAAAATAAAATTACCCATCCGTTGGGAAAAAAATATGTCACGAAATCAGGAGATTACGTAGAAAAATAATTTAAAGCCTTTGTATTTTTATCATATCCCAAAAAAAGTTTTTAAAATAATTCCGTTTTATACTTGATTCACCATCTTATAATTAAGCGAGGTCCTTTACAAAGATAGAAAATAAATCGACAGTCTTAAATTAAATTTTATTAATTATCTTTTTTTTTTCTTTTCAGGGGACGTAAACGTTTTGTCTCCGAAGGAGACGGTGGCCATATCAAACCGCAGACATTTCCATTTCGTGACTGAATCTATAAAGAATAAACCACGTTAATCAACTATTTGTTTCCTTCTCATGAGATTTACAAAAAAAAAACCCACATGTAATTTACTAATTGGACAATATTACTACGGCCAAGCTAATTATAGCTTAATATTTCGCGTACATATATAAATGGAAAGCTACCCTTATAATAATAATTATAATGATGTAAGAAAAAGAAGAAAAATATGATTGCAAAATTTATTTGCAATAATTTTTTTTTCTTATAAAGTTGTAACTTTAAATATTTTATTCTTTCCTGTTTAATAAAAAACTAATTTTGAATTTTTCTTAAATTAAGTTTTTCGTTATTTAATTTCTTTTGTAAGTAAAAGAAAGTGAAAGAAAGATTGCGTCAGTGTGAGCCCAAACAAAGTTGATGGAGCTGCAATTTGCTGATTTTTATCGCACGATAAATAAAAAATTAGAGCGCCATTATTATCGCGTTAATGAGATAATGAACCAAGCATCCAACGTCTAAAATTGCAGGTGTAGGGCTTTAGCTTATGTACGTAGCCAATACTAATTTTGCGTGTTTTAAATGAAAATATCGATTTTCGAATCAATTTTTGTAGATTGCATGCTGTAAAATGCGATCTTCGAGAATTCATTTCATTGTAACTTGAGTTCTTTAATAAAACAAATTTTCGCGAGTTTAGGATCTCGCGAAAATTTGTATTGCAATTTTTTCGGCATAACCTTAAAACCATGCGTTCGAAGAGAAAAGAAATAATTTTACGATTAATGTTTTCATCATTCACTAAAAAAAATTTCTGAAAATAACGAAACCATCATGTTTTCTTCAACAATTTTTTTTAAGCGATAAAACTAGTAAAGCGAATTTCACGTTCATCAACACTGTCTTGGTTGACATTGATGCAATCACTTTAAAATAGGTCAATAATTTATTGTCTATTCTCTTGCCGCAGAAATAAAATTAAAAAGAAAATCTATGTATATTAATTTTTGAATAACAAAAAACATATCTCATGAGTCGGTTATATTTACACTTATTAACTATTGTACCAATAAAGAATGGCAGAACACAATTGTTCCGATTTTTTTCTAAAAAAAACAAAAATAATGATGAATCCGAAATGAATTGTCAAACCTGAATTAAAGTAGCTTATTAAGAAAAATATGTTTTTCTCATTATTTTTATTTTTATTTTGATTGTCATTATTTTTCAATTTTAAATCCCGTTTTATTTTTTGTATCACATTTGTACGCTTTTTATTTTTTATATATACACACTATAATTTTTTCTTTCATCAATATTTGTATTTTTTTCATAAAGACAAACAGAAAATTTTGTCTTAATTGTTTTATAATCATTTTTCTTTTTCCTATTAATTTTGTTACTCTTGTAAAATTATCGAGTATCATTTAATATTAGAGATTGTATATTTTTTTTTTATATTTGATTATGAAACGAACGATAGATATCGATTTATTAATGTAACTTACTTGACCTTATTTCCATATTTCTTATATTATACCTATATAAATATATTAAAAAAAAAACATTTACTGCTGTATATGTTAAGAATTATAAAGATTTATTGAAGCAATTTGAAAAAAATGAAAATATTTGGAATTTTATTTATGAAAAATTATTTAGTTTACCGAGCAGTCAAGCATTTTCAGCAATATTCTCGAAAACTCTTCCACAACAGCAAATACATGTTAAGGTCTGGCTGTAGTGCCATTGAAGAAGACGAGATTTATTTTCTTGTTCTATGATTTTACCATGGCTTTTATAATTGTTTTTCTTAGCACTATCTTTTACCTGGTATCAAAAGACTTTTCAAAATTTTAATTATGTTCTCAATTATTCCTGTACTTATTATAAAATGCATCGAAAAATCATTAAACTGGGTTTATAAAGTTATGATAGTTGCACCAATTTCATTGAATTGATATCTAGGGATTATTTATTTATTTATTACTATTAGGGGAACGTGTGAGAGCACTGCGACCTTCTTGGCCTATTGTGCGTTTATAGCCCCTTCACCATATTATAATTCAATAGCTAATTTGAGAATCTTTACGGGAGCCGTATTGCCTAGTTCCTCCGTAGAAAGGAAACCCTTTCCCAGATGACTGTGTCTTTTCCTAGCTACTGCTTCACAGTGACATAGGATGTGTACTGTCGTTTCTGAGACAAAGGCGGCAAATGTCGGTTTCAGCTAAGCCCATATTTTTGAGGTGGTGGTTTACTCCACTGTGCCCAGTCATTAGGCCGATTAGAGAACTAATATCCTTCTTGCTGAATTTTAGAATATCCTCCACTTTGTTTTTTTTGTGGTAGGATCAGTTTTTTTGAAATTGACAAGCCTGGAAGTCTATTCCAGCAGATTTTATGTTCTTGTTCAACCCACTTTTTGAGTATGGGGTTGGAGTACCCTTTTGGTTTTCCGCAGAATGGCTCTGGACCAATAAAGTTTGTTTCTGCGCCGTTTTTTGCAAGGCGATCAGCCTCTTCATTTCCCTCAATTCCCATGTGTCCTGGTACCCACATTAAGGTTACATCATTCCTTTTCCCCAGGATTATTAGGTTTTGAAGGCATTCCCATACTATTTTCGATCCGTGTTTATTGGATGCTAGAGCTTTGAGAACCGCCTGACTATCCGATAGGATATAAATGGATTTATTGCGATGAGCTCTCCTTATATTTTCTTGGATGCATAGCTCCATTGCAATTAGTTCGGCCTGGAAGATTGTGACTTCTTTACCCAGCGGTTTTGACACCGAGAAGCTAGGACCTTTGACTCCGGCTCCTGTCCCCTCAGAGGTGCGAGAGCTATCTGTATACCAGATGATTGATTTCTCTACTATTTCTGGTAGCATGAGTTGCCAGTCATGAAACTTGGAATATTTAGGTATTTAATTTCAGATGATACATACAAGAAGTGCCGCCCTTGGCCTCTCGCTTCTTTTGTCATAAATCAACTTACCAATTTTATGTGGAATTCCAATAATTTTACCCTGTACGGCATTTGGTTCTTGTAGGAGGGCAACATGGAATATTGTGCTCGTGCCCTCTTTCCTTCTATTAAGGACTTTCCAGTTTGAGGCGCACAAACCTACGTTTTGAGAGTCGATGAGTGTTGCTATTTTCTCTGTCGAGTCCTCTTCGTGTGGGAAATATCCCGTGATTATTTGTAATCGCGGAATATTTTCCCCCCGGACCGCACTGATGGTGGTGGAGTCATCCGGCTTGATGTTTTTGGCTGTTATTTCTAGCTAAAATGCGGTTCGTCCCCGCACACAATTAGCATCCATCCTGGCTTGAGACTAAGCCCACAAAATTGTGACTGTATTCCTTCTATGGCTGCTGTTGGAATGCTGTCCAGGATGGATTTTTGGATTGCAGCTAGCTGCTCTGGAGTAAGTATTTTGAGCGGATGCTCGGTGTGTATAATTCCCACCTTTACTCCTTTGACCGCGTCCCTATAGCTAATTCCCGACGTGGATGGCTGAGCATCTTCTGCCGGTCTATGCACGGCTATTTTATTTGCGGTCTTATGCCTTTTGTTTTCATTTCCGGCAGCTGGCGGTGTTGTTGATAAGGTTCTACCTCTTTTGTCGCCATTTTCTGTGCCGGTTCCAATGTACTTTGCATTGGCATGCAGGCAAGGTCGTATGCCTCGTTTGGGTTTTTCCCGTGGTTACGGTGGTACATGTACCTTCTTCTACTCTCTGTCAGACTCAACTGCTTTAGCTCTGCTAATAGCAGTTCGTCCGTTTGTGGTTTCTTTACGGTTTTGCTATCCGCTCTTAGCGGCGGTCTTATGTGCTTTTTATTGACCGAAGGATTACACTCTACAGTCAAGTTAAGCATAGTTTTTGGAGGGGTGCTTGTTCCACTACCCACTTCCGTTGCGTTATTAACCGCTGTTTGTGATGCCTTGGAGGAAGCATCAGCCTCTTGTTTGTTTTTGTTATCATATTTATTCATGTTCCCACGAGTAGCGCGAGAAAGTAGAGTCACCCCTAGCGGAGCTCCGCATTACTAGGGGAAGGCTGATTGAAACTGGAGATGATGATGATTTCATTTATTGAGATTTTCTATTAGAGTTTGCATTAATCTTACATCGTAGACTTATATTAGAGAGAATGACTATTGAAACTGGAGGTCACCAGGTATCCAGAGTTCGCATATTAATGGTTAGATACCCTCTAACCATTCATCCATTGGCATATGCTGTTCCACCGTGGATTAGGGGATTTTTAGATACGAGGTTTACTCCTCTGGAGTCGTACTTTCTAAAGGTCACCATGTAGGTAGTACGTACACCTGCGAGTCACTATAAGGATATATCCCCTTGTAACCATAGAGCTTCTTGAGATCTGCCTGAAACATGACCAGTCCAGTTTTCAAAATGCTCCATGCTGTGATAGGTTATGGAACCGACAGCTAGCTGAACGATTTTAATCCCCCCCATCACATCCGCCAAAGACCATAGATAGGATACGGAGCCGACAGTTATCTGTTCGACATGTTCCCCCTATCTGTAGATCTTTTAGCATTACCCAGTCTGCAACACGTGGATGCGATCTACCCAACAGACCCCTCTAGGGATTAGAATCAAAGAACAATATGATTTCATCATCATCATCAATGGCACCACAGCTCAAGACGGGCCTTAGCCTCCTGATTTTCAGGTTCCTTAACATTTTCATTACTTATTGTGGATGGGTTGTTAGCTCTTCGCACAACCCTCTACCTGCGAATTTTTCATTTTCGTAGATTGAGGTAACCAAGGAATATCCAAGCAGGCAGTGTTCTGAAATTTTGCGTTGATCGGGATTTGAACTCACGACCTTCGCATTGTAAACCAACACGCTACCCACTAGGCAACACCCTAGCTGATATTAGGTACATATTTTACGGTTTAATGAAAGTTTTCACAGTGCGTTTTGAATGTGAACTCCAGAAGTCTTTCTCTTAATTATCAGAGTGACCCACTCTCTAGAGGAAGGAGACGCAACCTAGGCGCACACTTCTTCGATAGTCCCGGTAATCTGGTAAATGCGGAAGCCTTCCACGCTTCATAGAAAACTTCATTTAGTTCATCGAGTAGGAGTCTCTTTTTGGATCCTGTGGCATCACAACGGGCCATCTTATGGTCTATGTTCGCCCGGACTTGAGTCTGGGTAGGCACCTCTACCTTACCTTGAAAATGAATTGAATCACGATTTTAACATGTTCTAATTTCATACAGCGAAAAATGTTTAATTATTTTCGAAATGTTTTCTGGGCAACCATATTTCACAGATCTTTGGTGTACAAGCAAAGACTATGAATAATATAAGATATCCCAAGTCTATGCAAAAAAATTCTAACCAATTCTACTGCTTTGAGAACGACGAAAGCATCCATAGCGACGGCCGCCGATTGAATCGATTGGCTCTTGGATATGGGCGCGCGGGTAGAAGCCATTGAGCGGGGATCATGTGCTTTGGGTGTTTAAGACCTTTTTCGTCGCTCTCAACGCAGTAGTATTGATTAGAATTTTTCCATCGGCTTGGGATGTCTTATATTATTCATAGTCTTTGGTACAAGTTATTTACTTTTAGAGCTCATCGCTGCTATGTTTAAAAATGATATTGTTGTGTCATCAGATTAGCAACATTGAACGCTAATGTAACTGATCTGATGGCACATGCTAAAACTCTCCGTGCTACCAATGACCTGCTGAGTGTTAAGTTCCAGCCGAAATCGACACGATATTGTGTAAGTAATGCAATATGAGAGGAAGAGTTTCCGGCGCAATGAACTTCTCGTCCGGCCAGCAATGTTAGCACGGACAATTGACGATTTTTCGGACAAAAAATGTAAAGTATATAAATCGAGTCAGTTGTTGTGTGGACTCCGACCACGAATTTAATAATAAATAAAACGTACGGACAAAAAAAGCTGAAACTGTTTTACGCTAAAGTTATATTACAAATATAATAATATTGATGTTATGATTTACAAAACGGAAGATACTATCGGTCATTCGATGATTGCCACTTTGGCCGATAGTAGAAACGGTCAGTTAATTATGGTCAGTTACTTTATATGCAAAAACGATTCATCGAACAACCTTTTTCTATCAATCAATCAATTTCCTGTTAAGATAACCTACAGGTACAGTGATCATATGTACTTATATAAATAGGACAGTACTTTCATTAGAAACGATGTCCAACTGTAAGACGAGAGAAATTACTTGCTCCACTGTATTTTTTAGTACAGTGGAGTCGCTTTTAGATCTCTGTGCAGTGTGAACGCACTTTTAAACAGATCACATAAACACAATTCAGAAATTTTTTCCGATCTTCGATATTACAACTAGCTCGCAGTACTATTCACCAATCAGGTAACAACGTTAACAAAGCACCAAAAGTGCAATCAGAATCAACCATCCATTTGTCACTTCCTTCATTTATAATTGACATGATGTATCTAATGGCTGGAGTCAACCAAAAATTTTGTGCATCCCGAAATCGTTACTCTAACAGGCGCCCATAATCTAAACTGAGCAGTATGCAAAAAATTCGCGTTTTTTCCCATACTGAAATGAATCTAACTATGGTCATAGTAGTAGTGAACTATGGTCATAGTAGTAGTGCTAATGAAAATTGTAAAATTACGACGGTGTATCTCTTGCCGAGAGGCAGAATTATGCTTACTATTGAACTATGGATGCCTGGTATTTCAGGTCGGATTTTGTATACGAAGCGGTCGAATTGCCGGCCGCATTATTGCTCTTGAGTTTTCTCTGAGGAGGGCGGTACTTTTTCGGCGTGCGTTTCTCTTTTACCGCGCAACCGTAATGACCAAAAGTTTTGCTTGCTACTGAATTATGGGCGGTCGGGTGTTTCCGTCCAGATTTTGTATGGGCAGAAACCGAATTTCAGGCCGCGTTTGATTGTAAGAAGAGAAAAACTCTTGCCAAGCGCAAGTCGACACAGAGACTTTTGCTTGCTTCTGCAATATGGGCACTGAGTATTTTAGATCATTAGATTTGTCAACTTTTATCGGCCTCATAAACTTTTTTGTGCGCGAATATGTCGAAGTTTGAGCCAAATAAGCGTCATTCGCGAGAAGTTTTGTTTTTTGCCTTCAATTCAAAAAAATCTGCTGATATGTATCGAATGATTGTTGAAGTTTATGGTGAGGGTGCCTTTAGGGAAAGAACGTGTCGCGAATGATTTCAACTCTACAAAATGAGTGATTTCGGGGTGGAAGACAAGAAGCGTCCCGGAACGGTGCGAAGACTCAGAATTGGAGGCATTGCTGGACGAAGATTCATGTCAAGCACAACAAGAACTTGCGTATTCATTGTGCATGACTCAGCCAGCCATTTCACATAGTTTAAAAAACTGAGAAATAATGCAAAAGCAAATTGGGTACCGTACGAGTTGAAGCCAAGTAACGTCGAAAGACTTTTTTTTACCTGCGAACAACACTAAAAAGGAAGGGTTTTTCGCATTGTATTGTCACCGGAAATGAGAAGTGGATCCATTGCGAAAATCCAAAGCGAAAAAAATTGTGTGAATACCGTAGCCATGCATCAAAATCGACGACCAACCCCAACATCCATTGCTCGAAAATCATGCTGTTTATTTGGTAAGAACAGCTCGGTGTGGTGTACGGTGAGCTGCTGTAACCGGGTGAAACCATCACAGGAGCTCACTACCGAACGCAGCGATTGCGTTTGATCCGACCATTGAAGGAAAAACGGCCGCAATACGAGGAGACATGACAAAGTGATTTTGCTGCACAACGACGCCCGTCCACATGTTGTTCAGGCTGTGCAAACCTACCTGAAAACACTGAACGGGACGTCCTACACCACCCGCCGTATTCAACAAACATCGCCCCTTTCGACTGCCACCTTTTCCGATCGATGATGCATGGCCTGGCTGAGCAGCACTTTTGTTCTAACGTGTGTTTGCCTGCACATGCAAACACACGACACCAGCATAATCAATTTGTCTAGGGATGTTAAGCAGTTTCACTGAAGACCTTTACCTTCTCCACCATATAAAACTTCTTTCAAGAAGGAATTTATTATGACCAGAAATGGCTGGTGATAACATGTAGCCTTGTCTGACACCCGTTCGCAGAGCAAAGCTCTCCTCTATGTAAGACGCGACACCTGGCATCTTCGTAGGACTCTTTAATTATAGCTATGATCTTATCTGTAATAAAAGCATGTCGTATGTAATGTCGCTTAACGAAGTCGAAAGCCTTCTCGAAGTCCACAAACATTAGATGTATTGACGAACCCATTTCCGTGGACTGGTTCAATATTATCCGTAAGGTATTTGTATAATAAATTTCGAGAGTGCTCTCTACAAGATCACTAATCCTATTGAGAATTACCTTAGCCATGGTTTTTGATACGGCAGTAAGTATACATATACCACGCTAATTGTCGTAATCCCAAAGGTCGCCCTTCTTCGGAATTTTCACAATGACGCCCTCCTTCCATTCAGTCGGATATCTTCCTTCATTCCACACCTCAGTAAGAGAAGTACATATATCGGGTGTCGGGTCCGTTTTAAGGAGTGCGGTTGGTTGTTTGTCTATACCTGGGGCTTTCTTTTTCGCCGAATGACGGAAACTATCGTATTTCTTCATTATTTGGATAATCGTCCTTAATAGAAGATTGCTGCAGGTGGATGATTGGCAATTAGCCGTTGTTATCACTAATGCCGGAAGTCAGACAAAGAAGTCTATTAAGTCGAACCAGTTTTAGTGAGGCTCCAAACTCCAGCTTAATAAATAAATACAGTACGCGCCAGTCGATATTGTCGTATACCTGTTTGAAGTCAACAAAAATCTGTTGCACATTTTAGATTACAGGAGGCCAAATAGTAGGTCTTACGCTTAGAATTTCTATATAAGGAAGCGAATATCTTAAAGAGAATGGAAGCAATTCTGATGATTGAAAACAAAACGAAAAACCGGTTCGAGTCCCAGTGCCGCCGTTAGTTTAAATAAATCCATGGAGCCCTTGTATTTTAAGTAACATTCAAAGATGTGTGACTGCTTCAGCAACTTTTTTCCCTAGTATTACAACTCTGTGTACTATGCAACTCCGCTAATAATTAGCCACGCCTTTAACTTTGACAAAGTGGCAGAGAGAGAAAGAGAGTCATTTCAAAAAATTTTTTGTAGTTCTTCAATTAAAATTGAAGAAAAAGCACAAAAACCAGCGTGGATCATTTTTACGTTTTAATACTTGTCTAAAATGTTATTTCGTTCGCTGGTTATTTCTATACTTCGTGCCACGTAGATCATACCAACAAAAAAAAAATGCGGAACGAGACCTGAACGGCTAAAAATAGACCGCTGTTGTAGGTGGGTTGGGATCGTTTTATTTATGTATAGGAATTGCTTCAGTTGGTTTTAGTAGCAGTTCTGTATGGCTCTTTGATTTCTGGGCTATATATTCTAACGTTTCACGGCAACACCTGTCTGTGTGTCTCTGTCATATCTCGAGTAAATGTCATGTAGCAAAATTACTTTATTCCCACAAAATAATCTCAAACCACGTTTCACATCAAGCAAGAAGATCATCGCCCAAATTGTAGCTTAATTCGCACAGTTCAACAAAGAGATAACAAAAGTACATTATGCCTCATCTTGTCAAAAATATAAGTGGTTACCGAGTAACGGCATAGTTTTGACATTTACAAACATTTTTCGTAGCTTCTCAAGTAAAATACAAGCAATAAAGAAAGTCGTATGTTTGAAAATTCAAAGGAATCATCAAAATCTTACAATTTCAGATTATTTGGCAGTACCGTCAACTGCAGAACAATTGCTTGAACTGTAGCTGCTCTTGCTGTTTATGTATTTGATTGCACTTTCAGGAACTATGGCTTCAGCAGCTTTTGACAGGTATCCGTGGCGTAGTGGGCAACGTGCTCGCTTCACAGTCAATAAATATATCGTGGATCCGCTTCTGATTTTTTAAGCACGAATTTTTCAGTTGCTACTGGCAATGAAAAATTATTCGAAACAAAATAGGCAAACGATGTAAAAGTGAAACAGTTCCTCTTCAAGAAGGTCCATACACTCAGTAGATGGTTTCTGCTCGCTTTCTATCATCCAGTCCCACATAACATCTGTAAATATTTGTTAGTTGCAGCCAATACATACATCTGAAAAAATATACCCGCTTTACCACTCGTTACGGTCGTTCTCACTCCCCATCCTCCTCTGCCTTTCCAATCCCATTCCTTCCCTTCATGACTGTGTGCATTGCACATGAAGACCGAAATTGCCTATGTATAACATAGGTCATTCTGTAAAAAAAGAATTGGGATATTTCAACATTCATTTTATTTACATACAATTTTCATCCTGATAGACAAGTGCTGATGAAGGAAATAAGGACAATGTGGTGAAATTCTATTAACAAATTTTATATAGCATACCTTAAACTTTTGCGTTTCTATGAATTGCTATCATGGATCTCACAATTGCCAGCACTGTACATTATACAAGCATTCCATGTGAAGCTATGAAGAAAACACGAACAACTGTATATGTCGTGTACATATTCCATAACCAGTGTTATAGCTAAAGAAAAAAAACTTTGCTTCGAAATTGAAAAAAAAAAAGATGTACGAAGTCAGTCTCAGAAGTACCCAATCTAACAACGGAAACACAGAAAAATTTGGGAAAAAAATATCTTTATTTCTCTACATAGTCTCCTTTTAGCTCGATACACTTTTTCCAGCGATGTTCAATAGCTTCGATAACCTGTTTATAGTAAGAATCGTCGAACTCCTCAAAATAGCCATCAACTGCAGACTCCACATTGTTAGCAAATCTTTTATCACCAAGACATTTTTTCAAGTGTGGAAACAGAAAATAATCCGAGGGACTAAATCTAACGAATACGCTGCGTAAGGAAGCAATTCGAACTTTAACTCATTGATTTTTGGTATCGCGACAATGCACCAGTTCGCATTGTCTTGACGAAACTAAACTTTATTTTTCGCCAAATGCGGTCGTTTTTTCTTGATTTGATCACTCAAATGCTGCAATAAGTTCGCATAATACTCGCCGTTGATTGTTTTTACTTTCTGAAGAATATAAATGAAAATTTTACCACGAGCACGACCTTGCCTACAGCCAAAACTGTCTTCGCCTTCTTTGTAGCCGATTCTTCCCTCAGTCCATTGTTTTGTTTCCTTCTTCTCAGGTGTGAAATGATGAACCCATCGTTCATCAATGGCAATGAATCGCTGCAAAATCTCGGCTTTATTGCTGTGAACTTCGCCAAACACTCGATTGAAACATCCCCACGACGCTGTTCTTCCATTGTGAGTAATCGCGGCAGCCATCTTTCGAACAGCTCTCTCAATTTTCAGTCAATATGCGGTGTACAGTACTTTTTGAAATGCCTGCCATGTCTGCTAGATCGTGCGCTTACAGTCATCCAATACCGTTTCAAAGGTTTTTTTTTTCACCACTTCTGGCGTAGTCACATTATTAAGTCGACCATGCAATCGATGTTAGTCTGGGCAGCTCCTATGGTTTCGTTTAAACTCTGCCACCCAATAATTTACTATTATAAACGAAGGAGCAGACTCCCAGAGTAAAATCTATATCCGCTTTGATATTAGTTGGACTCAGACCTTTCAAATGGAAGTAGAGAATCACATAACGAAAACAACACTGGGCGCGTTCATTATTCATGGGTGCCAAGCAAATACCAAACAACGTAACGTCGCCAAACTTCAAGTATCTAATAGCGTTTTCCACTGGTACTTGTAAAGTACACTCTAGCATGAAGCAAATGCAAATCACATTAAGAACTAGCGCTTGCTCGAAACAAGACGATTTTCTACGTCGCTCTGCAACGGTTGCAATTTTTAACGGGTAAAATTAACCATAAACGTCAAAAATTGGAGAACGAGATCAAGATTGCCTATTTATTATTTACTATCACGGATAAGAATTCAAGTCTTACTAAAATGACGTTTCTTTTTAGGTTAAGTTACAGCTGATCGCCTATACTACTACACATTTTAAATACAATCTACTACAAATCATGTCATTTTACGCTTCTACTATTTTGCACACTCTCCTCATTGACAATCTGTGATCATCAAGTATTGAAAATCGAAAAATGTAAAATAAATAGTTAAGAATTTAATTGAACCTTTTTTTGTTGAAATAAAAAACCTGAACTATTGTTTTTACTACTCCTATAACATTTATAATTATTATTGGTACTCGAACCGTAGCCTTCTCACAGTTTCAGAAGTACGAACTCAGAGCGTGAAAAATGCAAGTATTTCGTTCAGTGGAACGCAATACTCCAGGATAGGTCGCGCCGACATTTGCCAGTGGAAAACGAAAATCTCGAGCTTGTGCAACCAGTGGAAAACGCTATAAGGTTGATACTTTCTACTTAAAATCGCCATCTATAGGTCAGGACTGGATACTTTTGGGACAGCCTACGTACCATAAAAAACATTTATCGTTTTTAAAACAATTAACTAACAGCAATTAATTTAGTCTCCAATTCTAAAATCTAAATGGGGTGCTTTTTTTAGAGGCGGAGAACTTTGAATTGAAATAAAACACAGGAAAATCGCATACATACAATTTGTCTCACCTCTAATGAGGTTTTTTTTTCTGGTTACGCCAGGGAGGTATGGAATCTTCATTAGATACCAATAGCCCGTTCCATTGGCATGCACGATTCACATACCTGATCTTGACCGTCAGCCGATATGTGCCTGCGTACTGAACCACACTCCCGCACACAGACTTCAACCACTCTCCCCGCAGGAGGTTAGGTAATACTACGCGGGGCTGGCTAGCATTTTATGCTGTGCTCCTTATGTTGCTTCTGCTCTTCTTTCTCTCTCGATTCTCCGAAGATCCTTTTGCACATTCGTTACGAGTGTGCAAATTTTCATCCAATTTTCCTCTGATTCCATCATATAGTCAATGATGAATAGTGGACTCGGCTGATTATTTCTCCATTCTTCGAAGCGACTGCAGTTGAAAACCGCGTGTTCTGTGTCTTCTTCTTGATCTGGGCAATTTGGACAAAGAGGCGAGTTATCGTGTCGGAACCTATATAGGTATTTGCGGTAGCCGCCGTGACCTGATAGAAACTGCGTGATGTGATAGTTACAGTCCCCATGCTGGTCTGACAATGCTCATTTCTCCTCTGCTAGTACAAGCAGTATGTTGTTTATAATTCACTCAAGGATCTTTCCCAACGTGTCAAGTAAACATATTGGGCGATATGGCGATGATTCTCCAGGAGGCGTGTTTCCTTTTGGTGAAAGTATCAAATGTAGGAGCTTCCATGGCTCAGGAAAGATTCCTTACTCGAAACACTTTTGCATAGTTGCTTTAAAGATGTCGGGCCTCTTTTGAACAGCAACTTTTATTGCCATATTTGAGATGCCATCGGGCCCAGGTGCCTTGTTGTTCTCCATCCTTCCGCATGACTCTAACAATTCCTCCGACTTGAATGCAAGGGATAGACTCTACGCTGATTTCTCTGGATATGCTACACATAGTAGTTGGCTTTTAGGGGAACATGTGCTCTACTATTGATCTTAGCATTATCGGTCAATTGTGGGAGCCTATGATTCTTCAGCCTTATCATCACCATCCTGTATGCTATACTCCAGGGATTTATATCCGTTTCGTTACAGAGAGTTTTGAAACAAATTGCCTGTTTAATAGTCTTGTTTAGATCTCGTCTTGCCACTTTCAAAGTATTTAATCGGTCTTGAAAGTCTACTCTTCCCCTTGATCGTTGGACTCTACGTCGGGCTTGTAAGCACTTTGCCCTGAGTGTTTTTATTTCCTCGTTCCACCAGTAGCATGGTGCACCTCTTCCACCAATTGTCCTTCTGGGCATTGCTGCATCACACGCTATGATGATAGTGTGGTTGAGTTGTTCCGCAAGGATATTTGCTGTTTCGCTTCGATTTGTGATGTCGGTGTTCATCATTTCTTCGAACGTGTCTCTGTCGAAGAGTTTATCTTTCCGTTTTGGGCCTGTTAATTTCGGTCGTTGTACGGCTTTTCTTTCTTTTATATCAAGTATAATTGCCTGATGATCACTGTGTGTATATTGCTCGCTAAGACGCCATTTCGTATTCCGTAGAAGGGAGTTGCTTACGAAAGTTATGTCTATGATGGAGCCCATTCCTGCTTTGCGATACGTGTTTGCGGCCGATATTTGCAATTCCTATTTCCAGTGGCGTAAAGGGGTTTTTTTTTATCGCGGGGAAAAGCATCGAAAGCCTTAAAGTGCGGGACATGAACCCGCTAAAAACCTCTCGCCTAACCCACTACCCCCCGGGCCAACCGTCAAGTATTACGTCAGGAGGAGGGAGGAGCATAAAGCTCAAACGTCAATTTACTGTCAAAGTGTCTTATGTCACCCTGTATATGTCACTGCCTATCTTATTCAACTACCAACTGTTCTAGCTGTTATAGGCACTTCTATCTCAGATGATTCCCTACGTAGTCTTTCGAGTCTCCTCAGCTCGGTGAGAACTTTCACGCACATCTGAGTCACCGCATTCCAGGTTTCGCTGCTGCTCAGCATATGTGGAACTATGTTATCGGGGTTAATATTTTTTCCAACGATGTCCTCGACTCTCCTTCTGTCCATTTCGTAGACTGGGCAGTGAAAGAATACATGCTCTGCATTTTCTATTGCATCTGTACAACTTGGACATGACGCAGAGGAATCATGGCCATATTTGTGCAAAAAGCTTCTATAACAGCCATGCCTTGACAGAAATTGGGTCATGTAGTAATCTGCTTCACCATGCTTCCGTCCGACCCACTTATCTACGTCTCTTATGAGTCTATACGTCCAGCGGCCTTTGTTTACGATGTTCCATTGCAGTTGCCAGGCATTGGTACTTATCCGTTGCTCTTCTTTTTTCTCTTCCACTGTTAAGCATCGATTTATCGTATTCTTTTTGTGATATAATCGTTGTGCTTCAGCAGCTAGTATGTCTGGCGGCAGTAAACCAGCTATGACATTCGTGGCGTCATATGAAATTGTGCGAAATACACTGCATACCCTTAACGCACTTACTCTATGGGGTTTTTTTTAACATATTCGCGCAAGATTTGTATCTTAGTGCTTCGCTCCATATCGGCGCAGCATACATTATGATACTTCGCGTCACTCTTGAAAGAGGTATCCTCCTGTTTTGGCTTGGTCCTCCAATGTTCGCCATTGTTCTGCATAGGGCGGAGTTCACTCGTCCTGCTTTTGCGCAGACTGTTTCGATGTTCGTCTTGAAGGATAATCTTGCGTCAATCATAAAACCCAAGTATTTAATGGAGGGTTGGGATACGATTTCAAGTCCATCTATATTTAACGTTATATGCTCTCTTTGTTTTCTGCTTGTAATAAGAACTACTTCTGTTTTTTGTGCAGCTACCCCTAGATTAGATGCTCTAAGCCAGTTCTTAATGTCAGAAATCACGTTGGTGCTTACGTTCTTGATGCTCTGTAAGTCTTTTGCTACCACAGTGATTGCTATATCATCCGCGTAGCCAATTATTTGTACACCTCTTGGTACTGGAAATCGTAAGCTGTCATCATATTGTATATTCCATAACACGGGTCCTAGTACTGAGCCCTGTGGGACTCCACATGTTATGCACAGCGGCCTGTACGAACTCGGCTCTCCGGGTGGTTTGTTTGGTTTCGGGAGTAGAACCAAACGTTGGCGTTTCCATACTTTGGGAAAAATACCATCCTTTAAACATTTCGTGTACATTTCTGCGTAGACGTCTGCATTGAGCTTTATAGCTAGTTTAAGCGCTCTATTTGGAATGCCATCTAATACGGGTGATTTATTGTTCTCAAGCCGCTTAGCTGCTTGGAGTAGCTCCTCCGCAGTCACCACCGCTGGTTCGTTATTCACTTCAGTGGGGCTTTCTATTATTGCCGGAGCATTACTATCGGAGCGTTTCGGGAATAGCGATTCGACCACTTTCTCCATAAGTATAGGACAAGTTGGTGCTTGTCCCCTTGGTCCCTTCAGTTTCGACATCACTACCCTATATGCTCCATCCCATAAGTTATCGTTCATATTGCTACAAAGCTCTCTGAAACATTCTTGTTTACTTTGCCTAATTGCCTTTTTAAAGTCTGACCTGGCTTCTTTGTATATATCGTTTAGAGTACTACTATTCACGGTTGTTCTTTTCCGCTGCAGCTGTCGTCTAGCTTTGTGACATCTAGTGCGTAGCCGAGCAATGTTATCCTTCCACCAGTAGTTTGGTTTCTGTACGTTGTGAGCTTTTCTTCTCACTATTGCCGCGTCACAGGCTTTACTCAGTTCGTTTACTACACTTTGAGCATGATTTTCTGTTCCTTGTTGCGGGTCATGTTCGGCATTCAGTACCATCTTGAAGATTTCTTCAACTAATGTATTATCTTTCCATCCTTTTGTCTGCGCTTTCGCATGCTGGCGCTTTTGACGATTTCTTCTACCAGAATCAATTGTCACTATTATTGCCTGATGGTCGCTATGCGTGTATGTATCACTTAACCGCCATTCTGTGTGCTGGATTAATGTTCTGCTTGCAAATGTAATGTCTATTACGGAGCCTCTTCCGTTTTTTTCGAATGTGTTTTTGCGCCCACTATTTAAAAAGATGACGTCAAGCGACGCAAAGGCTTTGAGTAGCAAATGAGGTGTGAATATGGAATTGCGAATGTATGTATAAAGACGTAGAGCTAAAACACTAAACGTGTACATAGAATACACGGCATAAGAGCGCAATATATTACATTGATTGTGGCCCTTGCCGAAGCTCTCATAATCACGCATACATGTCTGTCATTACCTCATTCACTTATTTGCCACTATTGCACCTCAATAAGATAAATGGTATGCATGCGAACCCGCCATGTGACAGTACTACAATTTCACATTCATACCTCATTTGAGGTGAAACAAATTGTATGTATATATGCCGCTATTGCGACACATCTCTCATCAGCTCTCCTGGTCATTCATACATGGTATGTGATTCGCTTTCACACAACTCCTCAGTCCTCATTCGCACGACTCTCTAAAAACAGTATAGTGAGTGGTACAAATAAAGCCTTAGTACGGCAGCTATACAAATGGGACAAAAACTTTAAAGTGGGACAAAAATATTTTTGTAGTGATGAGACATTTAGACTTGCATGAACGGGAGATTTGTACCACCTCATATATGAGTAGCCCAACACTACTTCGCAATAAATCAGGCTGTATTTCGGTAATAACGCGTCGAATGTTGACTTCCAAGCGCTCATTAGTTTCTGGTTTATGGGTGTAGACATGGGACTTTACATATCCACAGAGAAAAAAATCGAATGGCGTCAAATCGCAAGAACGAGGTGCCAGTTAACAGGTCCATTTCGTGAAATTAAACGATCATCTAATGTTTCTTTCAGTAAATTAAATGCGTTGCGCGATGTGTGGCATGCGGCGCCGTCTTGTTGAAACCACTTGGCTGTGACAGTAATGTCTTCCAATAGAGGCACGAAAAAGTTAGTAATCATGTCTCTGTACCGCTCATCGTTGACTGTAACGTGCTGACCATCATCTTTTTGAAAACATATGGACCAATGATTCTACCGGCCCATTAAGTGCACCAAACGGTGACTTTTTCTGGATGTAATGGTGCTTCGAAAATGGCTTGTGGATTATCATCGCTCCAAATGTGCTAATTCTGTTATTGACACAACCATTTAGCCAAAAGTGTGCTTCATCATTGAACAAATTTTTTAAATGAAATTGAGGATCGATAGCATTTGCAATTAAAGAATTTGCAAACGTTGCTCCGACGTGAGTCTACTCACGATAAATTACCAAACCAAACTAACCCCAAAAGAACCGGGAACTCATCAAATCGGCTGTCACAGAAACTAGTGTTACCAAGTTCTCTGCCTGTAAAAAAAACACCCTTTATTTTAACGTTTCAACTTCGCATTATTGTCGACGTTTCTTGATCTATCTCGGACAATGTTATCCAACATGATTTCAAATATTGGTAAACGATTTAGCGGAAAATATCAGAAATTTTTTGGGAAAGACTGAACGGAAAACGCCTCAGGATTTAGTAAAATAAAATCTTATTTTGTGTAATTGAAAAACTATAAGCTTGCATGCAAAAGTTTATAGTTTTAAAATTTTATTTGGATGTGACACTGAACTCATATCGTTCTCTATTAACTTGAATGTTCTAAGTTGTATAGATTTTAATATGAGGAATAGAAATTGAAGAAAAAATTATCATTTTCAATAATTATGTATCTTTGTATCAATTTCTTTTGATGTTAATAAAATGTATAATTTTTGATTCAATTGTATTAAAGTAATAACTCTGGTCGGAAAGCAACGAGCTTAGTTTGCTGAAAAGCGGCAATACCAAAAGCAACTAATAACGGGGAAATCCACATTTAATGTCGATGAACAAGAGATCAAAAGAAAAAACAAGCATGAACACAAAACTACTCAACTCTTTCGAACTTTTTGCTGAACGCTGGCGAATATTAACAGTTGCGGCACATTAAACACAGACCCAAATAAACAATAAAAACTTAATAGTTACATTGAAGAGCTTGCAGTCTAAATAATGCTGCCGGCAGCATAAAAATTCGGTTCCATATCAAGAACGAATTTTGTAGCAATAATTTCTTGGAAGGAAGAATTGTTTAATCTCGAGGGATGTGCGAGAGTTATAACATGTTACAGTATGGGTAGGTGTCGAATTTGTTTCCTGTTCAATTTGATTATTATATTTAATAATGATAAAAAAATTACAGATTACCAAAACCCTAATGTCGAAGTTTGTGGTGGGTGCACGCAATCATTGATACTGTCAATTAAGAAAACCTTGGAATGCATGGTAAGTGAAGAAATACTTTGAAAAGTGAGTAAAATTTTGGCAAATTGGTCAGATAGTTTTTTTTATTTCGCTTAAAGTTCATAGTCATCGGGATGATATAATTCACTTAGTAACCTATAAACGTATGATGGTGCATGTCCTCCCCTGAAATGGAAGTTCGAAATGTTATTTTTGTTTTATTTTCAACACCAGCTTTGATTTACTTACATATTTGAAATGAATAGTGTGACCAGTTCGGGTGGTACATAATCGAAAATCGGACTATAGACTTTTGCGAATTTCGCAGCTAACGAATTGTACGGTATCACGCCTTCGGCACATTCGACCAGATTGAAAGCATCCTGTTCGGCATTGCACATTTGAACGGGCGATAATTTGTACATTGGTGCCAAAACGATAACCGGAACGGAATAATGTTTGGCAGCTAAGGCAACTGTGTAGCCGCCGCAAGCAGCTCGTAAGCCGCCATTCGCTAAGACGCTATGCGTTCCAATAATGACTTTGTTGACGCGCGACATCATAGCGAAAATTGCCGAATCTGGTATAACGACAATTTCAACATTGCCCGTTGCTAAATTGGCCGCTAAATTATGACCCTAGTAAAATTTGGATAGGGTTAGCAAGAATTACTGGAATTGTTGTTATTTTTTTTATTACTCGACATGCAGGTGCGCATTCAGCTACGATAATTGTGAGCGATTGCCTTTTCTGCGCGGCACGTTTTAGGAAATTTTCCACACTTTTCGAATGTCCCAGCGTTAAGATCACTTCGGACGAATGAATATGCTCCTCGGCTTGTACCGAAACATTTTCGGAACTTGCTTCTAATTCCGTTTCGATCTCCTGAAGATGATCGAGCAGTGCTTCTCGTAGTCCTTCTTGCGGTTTTGAGTAGTCCCGACTTACATCACTTTCGCTCGTTTGTGTTACAAGTTTATGAAGGGATGCTTGTGAATCGTCGCCGAATTGATGAACCTGAAAATCATTTTGGAATTAAATTTTTAGGAAAACATATATTTTTTGTTGGTTTTTGGAATTATGTGTTAGGTTAACTTCGTTCGGGAACATAGCCTAGCGTTGTGCCCATCCTGGATTACGGCCAGGTCTAGCTATGTTCTTGTACTATGGAAAACACTTGGATATTAATTTATGGATATTGGGGAAAATGGATGAGGATAAGAACAGACCTGGTGATCGCCGCTGCAGTCGTCCGTATAGGTGTGGGGAAGACGGCACATCAAAAATCAAATTGACATAAAGTATATAAATAAGTGAAATAATACGTTATAAGTAACAAATTACCAAGATTCTAAACATCAAATTCGATAATACGGCGATATCTCTCAATGTTGTTGTCTGACTCCCACTCGGACACATCTATTCCATATGTGACGCAAGCTGATAAAATTGACCCCATCCCGCCAGAGGTTAAAATTGAGTCCGTGACATCATTGGATAACCAAAATTTTGAAGAGAATCGGACAAAAATCTTGAATTACTTATGATGGTGCTACAGCCCGAATCGGGCCTTGGACTCCTGTATGTTTCGCCTACATCCATTTCGGTTCAGTGACCGTGTCTCCAGTTTGAAAATCTTAGCAGAGATTTACTATATGCTTCAAAAGAATCCTCCCAGCGCTTCCGTGGTTTTCCGACCGGTCTTTGTCCATTGACTTTTCCTTTTGTTTTGCGTTTGAGAATTCTTCGGTCATCCATCCGCTCGACATGACCAGCCCATTGTAACTTTTTAAATTTTATGAGGGTTGACACTTCTGAATTTGTCTGGATTCTCTATTGTATCGTATTCTCCATACAGAGTCTTCCCTCACAGGTCCGAGAATTCTTCGGAGTACCTTTCTTTCAAAGGTGTTAAGTAATTTTTCGGAATCCTGAGTTAACGTCCACGTTTCGCTGCCATAGCAAAGCACAGGTCTTATGATCGTTTTACATAGTTTAAGTTTTGCTTTCCTGTGTACGTTCTTGTTTTTAATTACTGGAAGTACCGAATAATACGTCTTGTTTGCCATCATTATCCTTCTTTTGATTTCGATGGGTTAGCTTCTATCCTTCGGTAGGTTCGCCCCTAGGTATATAAAGTTGTCTACGTTTTTTAGGTTATAGTCTCCTACCGTAATATTTTGTCTGATTGGCGTCTTTTTCCTAGTTTGTGTCATAACTTTTGTTTTGTTTTCGTGAATTCGTAGTCCAACTTTTCTTGCTACCGAATCAAGGTTTACAAATACTTCCTCCAGAGATCTTGGAAGGATATCTATATCGTCGGCATATGCTACGAGTTGTGTGGATTTGAAGATCCCTTGGTGTCAACGGGAATTTTTCGAACGACATATTCGAGTGTCAAGCTGAAAAAAGCATTGCTGGTAGGCTATCACCTTGTTTAAGGCCGTTGTCAGTTCTAAAGCTGGAAGTCGGATCATCTTCTACTCTGACTTGTGACAAAGACTTGGTCATTTTCATTCTTGTAAGCCGAACCAGTTTCGGTGGGACTCCAAACTCCAACATGATTTTATACAGTACGCGCCTGCCGACACTGATGCTTGCTTGAAGTCAGCAAATATCTTCTACTTCTACAATGGCGCTACAGCCCAAATCGGGCCTTGGCCTCCTGACCTTCAAGTTCCTTATCATTTTTTCATTATTTATTGTGAAAGGGTTGTTAGACCTTCGCACAACCCTCTATCTACGAATTTTTAATTTTTCGTAGATTGAGGTGACCAAGGTATACCCAAGCAAGCAGTGTGTTGGAGTTATGCGTCGATCGGGATTTGAACTCACGACCTTCGCATGGCAGACCAACACGCTACCCACTAGGCTACACCCTAGCTTCAGCAAATATCTGGTGCACATCAATATTATGTTCCCAGCAATATTATGTTTTCCAGAATTTTCGTCAAGATCTTATAAGAAGTACACAACAACGATGTTCCTCGGTAGTTCTCGCAGCAGAGTTTGTCCCCTTTTTTTTATAAATTGGACATATGATGCTCTTGCACGAATCTTCAAGAAGTGTTTCTTGCGTCAATATATCCGCGACTAATCTGCGTAGTAGATGCGCTATACAGGTGTCGTCGGCTTTCAAAAGCAGGAATTTGATCAGTTCCCGGGGCTTTGTTGTTCGGGTGGTCCATCAGGGCTGTTTTCACTTCGAGAGTGGGAGAACTCAAAGCGGGTCCTTCATCAGCTGAGGAGGTGTTCAAAGTATTGCACCCATCTACGTTTTATATCTTCCGTATTACTTATAATGTTGTCTTCTGTGTCCTTGCATAGGGTCGTTTTCGGTTGGTATCCCTCTTTCATCCTTTTAACTGCGGACTAGTCTTGTTTTGTGTAATTTAAAATGTTCGTCCATGTTTTTAATTTCGTCATTATTGTATTTCCTTTTTTTCTGTCTGCATATTTTGTTTGCAATCGCCTAAGATTATTGTAGTTGTGAAGTAGTCGAGGTAAAAGTTTAAGTATAATTTAAGTTTTTAGACACTACGAGTGCCCAACGTAGTGCCCATGTGCACTCTACGGCCTTGTTTGGGAATTTTACGCTCCTTCTTCATCTCCGCTGCATCTCTTATGTATACACGAAGAGCAGCCATCCCCTAATCTTGAATCCCCCTCCACATAACATTCTGCCTGTTAAAGCACCCTCAAACAACTTTTATGGCACCTCACGCTCGGCAGGTGCTCGAAATTTGTAGATAGGGCAACGATGGCTCGATTATTTATCAATGTTTGTTTTTCCCCTTTAAAGTAGTTCCCATTGGATGCTGTGCACGGATGCCAGCGTTTCTTGAATTCGGTGTGGCGTTTGGCTTCATCGGCGAATTCCCTTTTGTTGTCTCGGAACGCTTGTCACGAAGAGGTGTTTTAAGTGTTGGCGGGACTGGGAGGTCGCGACATTCAGGGTTTCTCGCCGCTTCGCACGTATCCCACTGATTCTTCAGCACTTGTTGGAAATGTGCTTCTAGTTGCGGCCCACTTGGCGTCCAGTGTGCGCGCTTTTCGCGGAATTACTCGCGTTCTTTGTTGGGGTCTCTAAGTTTATCGACATTAAGCGTGCGCATGATCTCTGCAAAAATTGCAAACAACCAGGGGAGAGGAAGACGGTGGAGCAAGAGTTTTCGAACTGCCCGGCTCTTCCTAGAAGAAGGCTTAAAACATTCGGCGCACTGTTCTTCGCCGATTTCAAGCAGGTCTCAAGCTACGATATACGGAATCTATTGAATTTCGCTGCGGCAACGAAAATCTTTGAGCTTAACAGGACACGCAGCATCGCTTGATATACGGACATAACAGATTTTCCTTATCTTCATGTGTAATCGCTATAGACCTTAAAGAGTCTATGTGGGCTAAGGCCACCACTCTAACCTAACCTAAGCTTGCGCTTCATTTTTTTTATGTTATACTGGAACTAGAGGGGTTGCCCTTTTGTACTGAAGCACAGCTCCGATGAGGGGGGAAGGATATTGGTTTTTGAGAATTAAAGGGATAGAGACGGAACTGGCTATGGATATTTCTTTTGAATTGTTGAATGTTGTAGTTATGCGGAAATACTGAAATGGGCAGCGAGTTCCATATTCGAACAGTCCGGTTTAAAAACGAATCACGAAATTTGACAGTGCGACCGAAGATGGGGTTGAGAGAATACTTATGAGCGCGTGAAGCAGCTCTAGTATAACGTTGTAAGAGCATACATGGGGGCAAGAGATTACAGATCCCGTCCAAACAATCTCCATTGTAGTAGCGATACAAATGGGTTAGGGAGCTCACAATTCGTCTATGCTCGAGTGAATCGAGCGATGAAGTGATGTCAGAATCACCCATAATTTTAATGGTCCGAGACTGAATACTATCCAGAGAGAAGTTTTTGCAGCTCTCGCTTATAGGTGGGAATTAAATTCAGGACGTGGCCTAATGTAGGCCTTATAAATTGTCAGTAACTCAGAAGCGGTGAAGGGGTTTTTACACCGTTTTAGGTAACCCAAACATTTAGATACTTCCTTGGTAATGTTAAATATATGATCGTTCCAAGATAAGTTATCTGTGATTTGGATATCTAACATCTTAACACTTGAAGAGTTGGTTAATGGCTGGCCTTCGAACGTGGTTGGATCAAGGTTAGATTCACGTGGGATGTGGGACACAATACAGCACTTCGAAGCATTAAATTCGACTTGATTTTGTTGCCCCAACTAAGAATTTTAGCCAGGTCGTCATTCAATGATTGAACCATATACCTACGTTGTTCTACTAAGCTAGTACATCGGGCTAAGGATTCAGTGTTGAAGTAATAGAAGAAGTCTAATGTGCTGTCATCAGCGAAGCTATGTATAGGATTGAAAGTTGAAGATAGCAAGAAAAAAAAGGATGGGAGAAAGAACCGAACCCTGAGGTACACCAGCGTAAATTTTATAAGAAGGGGAAACCACACCATCCAATACCACACGCATTGAACGATTGGCTAAAAAACTTTCAACCCAGGAAATAAGAGAGTCGCCCAAACCAGTAGATTTAAGTTTGATTAAAAGGGCGCTGTGCCATACTCTGTCAAAAGCCTTGGAAATATCGAGAGCGATAATACAAGATTCACTAAACTGGTGAATGCTCTTGTTCCAACGTTCTGTGAGGTTGGTTAAAAGGTCTCCTGTGGAACGTTTTTTGCGGAATCTATACTGTTTGTTGTCAATAATATCATTGATGTTGAGATATTCTATTACTCTATTGTTGATGATTGTGTCTATGACCTTCGACAGAATTGAGGTTATTGCTATTGGGCGATAATTAGCGGTATTGATGCGTTCTCTTTTTTTTGGGACCGGCTGAACATTTGCATGCTTCCATGAAGATGGGACAGTGGAGGACGGTAAAGTTTGCATAGAGGTTTTGCAAGAGAAGCGCAGCAATTTTTAACGATTTGTTAGCATCTAGATTCTTAAGAACTCGGTATACATTACGCGGACGAATGTTTATTTGCCCTATGGAGGAATTTAGGGCAGTATACGTTGGAAGTCTAGAGTTCGTTGGTGGTAAAGAAGAGTTGGCAGCAAATTGAGCCGCTAAGATGTTTGCGTTCATGGATCCGTAATAACCTTATAACTGTAGATTAAAGATGGAATCGATGATGCAGAACTACCTTTGATGGAACGAGCGAAAGACCAGAAACTCTTGCTACCCTTAAGACTTCTCAAAATTTTTGCCTCAGTTTCTGGTCATGCAAATATTTTTCTCGTTGTAAACTGGATTTACAGAGATTCCTTTTCTAATTAATCCAATTAACTTCAGATGCTAGCTGCTTATAAGCACGGTAAGCTGCCTCTTTAGCCCGTATCGCAGAACTACATTTTCCATTAAACCACGCTTTAGAACTGTGGTTAATTGGTTTGTGGCTTTGAGGAATGAAAAGTCTCATGCCCAACAAGATGGTTTCATTTACTGAGGAGGACGCATACTCAACACCTATAAAATTGCTTAAGGCTGAACCAATCGGCACTTCCTTTATGCCATACCAACTATTTAAGAGTTGGTGTGATTGGCGTCGAGATGGAAACTAGGAAACAGGCGGAAATGAAGCAATGGTCTGAGCTTCCGAGTGGAGAATTAACAGAAGTCGAGTATTTAGCTGGGTCTGAAGTTAAGAAAAGATCAAGAAGATAAGATCCTTGGCCTGCAACGTCCGGGATACGAGTAGCCCTGTCTACAGTTTGGCATAGGTTATTCGATGATGCGAATAATTCAACAAATCGGCCGGCTGGAGATTTGTTACGGGAGTGTCAAAGCCAATTTATATTATGGAAATTAAAATTGCCCGCTACTGCAATTTCGGATTCAGAGTGTTTGGAGAGAATCCCAACAACTGAATCTGAAATATTTTCAAACTCATTGATTGTGTCTTCGTTCGATATAGTAGGGCTTCGATACAAAAAAACAAAGATGAATAATGGGCTTTTGGATGAAGAGTTTAACCCAAATGAAATTAAATTCGGGATTAGTACAATTTCCTGATCTCTTTGACTTTACAATTTGATGAGGGAAGTAAGGTGTTGGATATAAAACATTACAAATATTTTGGAAGGATCTCACCAAATCTCTGGCAATCAGTTTTATGGTTTCCTTTCAAAGCACTTTCCGAGCACAAAAAAAAAACAAAAACAAAAAGTGCGTTAATTTTATTTATTTTCCGATCGCGATGTTAATGCGGTGAAGTTCACAACATTTGAAGAATTGTGGCCGTCGGACAGCTGCTGTTCACAATCTCAGTCGACTTGGTTCTGAGTAACACTATCATGGGAAATAAGATGTTTTATGGTGCCACTTGTGTGGAAAAAGGGACCTTCCGATGACCGTTTGGCGAGTACTACAAAACTTCGCAAATAATTCGCCATTTTCTGGTGTCTTAATCCAAGGTTGTGGCGCCTGTTTCCCCACGGCTTTTTATAGTTCATGAGATAATAATAATAATATCACTTATTGGAACACGCTCTATGGGAATTCAATTGACCATAAAATTTCTCTTTCGCCACCGAGTGTTGCGGTTGATGCGTAGCACTGCAGAATTGTGACGTTCCTGACCTTGGGCCTGAGTCTGACTGCGATAATCTTATCTGAGACTGGTTCGTAGCTAATAACACTGTTTCTTGCTCTCGATGTAAGGACGACCGCTACGCCTTTTGTGGCTTCACACCCAGGACCAATGTACAGAATGGAGTTTCAGGGTTCATTCTTCTCCTTATCCTGTTCATCTGACTTCGCTCAAGCCGAAAATTTGAAGCTTAAAGTGCTCCATTTCACGGTCGATCACTGATTTGTGGTGTATGGAACGAATGACCCGTCCCTTCCAACGTCATTGAATGTTCGAACGTTCCAAAAGCCAATGATAGTCCGTTTTCGAATGCCAAAAGCTGTTTTTTTTTTTTTTTAAGTGCCAAATTGAACTTAGGGGTCACCCTTTAATACTGTAGCGTACAGTCCAGTCGATTTAGGAAGGGATGAAACAAGATGAAAATAAACAAAATGAACAATTAATTGAATAAGGATGGACAGGATAAAAGAAATCGGTTAATGTTGCCTTTAAATTGCGTGACGTTATAATTACTAGGAAAAACGGCCGCGGGTAGTGAATTCCACATTTTGGATGTTCGAGGTATGAACGACTGCCTAAATTTCACCGTACGTGATTTGTGTGGCTCAACCGTATACTCATGAGCGCGCTCAGCAGGGAGGGATAAGACGACTAATCTCAAGGCTACAGCGGCCATGGAAGTATCTGTAGTAGAGGGTGAGTACTCCGACATTTCTGCGATGTTCAAGGGAGTCTATAGAAGCCGTTATGGTATCGTCTCCAATAAGTCGAAGCGTAAAACTCTGAATTCGATCCAGCATCTTTAGATGAGTTTTGGGTGCTCCAGCCCAGATATGCGAATTGTACTCGAGTCGGGGCCTTATGTATGACTTGTAGATGGTTGCAAGATCGAATGGTGTAAAATATTTTTTGCACCTTCGGAGAAAGCCTAAGCACTTGGCGGCGTCTAAAGCTACATTGTGGATGTGCTGGCTCCAGTCAAGTTTTTTATTAATGTGCATACCTAGCAGGTAGAAATTCTCCGAAGGATCAAGTGTTACACCATTAAAGATAAGGTCAGGTACCGTCGTGTCGTATTTAAGAGAAAGATGACAGGCTTGTGTTTTAGTGGCATTAAACTCTACTCGATTCGCTCTGCCCCATTGCAGGATTGTGTTGAGGTCAGTGTTTAATGAATTAAATATCTCCTGGCGCTTAATAGGCACAGAAGATTGGTGCGCCTCAGCAATTGAGTCGAAGCTGTAAATGTTTTCGAGTGTACTGTCATCTGCGAAGCTGTGAATTGGGTTGTGAGTCGACGACAGAAGGTCGTTAATAAAGATTAGAAATAAGGTAGGTGATAAAACGGAGCCTTGAGGGACGCCGGAATTGATAGGAAAGGGAAACGAAGAGACGCCATCTAAAACAACTTGTATGGCGCGCTTCGATAGGAAATTCTCAATCCATAACAAAAAAGAAGCATTAAAGCCAAATGCTTTTAGCTTAGAAAGTAGGGATTTATGCCAAACTCTATCAAACGCTTTCGCAATGTCTAATCCAAATTTGTGTATGCAAGTGTTCCAGCGTTCGGTTAGGTAAACCAATAGATCACCTGTGGATCTTCCCGACCGGAAACCATATTGGCGATCATCTATAAGTTGATTGCTCTCCAAGTATTGTATGATCTTGAGGTTGACAGCAGTTTCCATAACTTTTGACAGCACGGAAGTGATGGCTATTGGGCGATAATTAGCGGGGTCCGACTTGCTTCCTTTCTTGGGTATAGGCTGCACATTCGCTTGTATCCAGCTATTTGGGAATTTTCCTGAAGAGTAGGATAGGTGGAAAAGGTTGCGAAGAGGTTTAGACAAAGATGAGAAGCATTTTTTTAAAGTTAAAGGGGGAATGCCGTCAGGACCAGAGGATTTATTGATATTGAGATCCTGAAGAATTTTAGCTATAACGCGAGTGCGAAACTTTATGGCACGCAATATGGTACCTGTAGGCGATACAGTTGGGGATGACTGATTACTAGGTGGCAGGGTTGAATTTCTCGCAAAACTCGCTGCTAGTAAGTTTGCCTTTTCAACTGGATCAACGACTGACCGGCTGCCGTCAGAAAGAGGTGGTGTGGATGATGAAATAAAATTATTACTGACGGCCTTAGCAAATGACCAAAATGATTTAGATCCTTTAGCATATGCAAAGACCTTTCGTCTTAATTTTAAGTCATGCTGTTTTTTAGCGCGGTAAATTATGGCGTTGCAGGATTTCCTTGCTTTGTTATACATATCTCTGTGGCTGAGAGTGGGGTGTGTCCTGAACTTGCTAAATGCAAGTTTCTTTGCGTGGATTGCATCGAGACAATCTTTGGTAAACCAAGAGTCCTTAGATGGTTTAACTCTTTTGAGGTTGAAAGGAATAAAGAGCCGCATACCTTTAAGAATTGTTTCGGTAATATTATTACAGGCTAGATCGCAGTTATTAGATATAAAACACAGTTTCCAATCAAAAGATTTAAAGAATGCGTTTAGTCCGTCCCAGTTGTCTCTCTTGAAGTGCCAAACGATCCTCTTTGGAACTTTTACTAACGGCGGTTGTAATGCCGTTATTGGGAACTGTGCACGAATCAGGAAGTGATCCGTATCACCAATTGGCGATGGTGCGATAACAGATATATTATATTTCTCTGGCTGGTTTGTGAGAAAAAGATCAAGTAGACTTGCATAATGGTCCGAAACATCAGGCAGCCGAGTAGGTTCGCTCACCAGCTGTTTCAGTCCATTGACGGAAGCGAAAATTTCAGTATTTCGTCCCAGTTGGTCCGTGTGGTTCGAGTATTGAAGCCAAGCAGTGTCATGAACGTTGAAATCGCCCGCGATAACGATTTCAGCATCAGGCTTAGCAGCATATATCTGCTGGATTGAGTCGGACAACTTATCCAATTCATGGTTGGTTTCGTCTGACGAAAGCCCTGGACTTCTATACACATAGCAGAAAAATATGATGTGTTTGCTAAGGATAAGTCTTATCCAACAAAAGTTAAAAGCTGGATTGGAGCAAGGTTCCAGGGATGGAACAAATCGTAACCAACATCATCGCGGATATATAATGCGAGACCCCTTTCGCGAAAAAAGGTTGGAATTAAGTGATATCCAGGAACAGAATAGGATTATTCACTCCCTGGAAGCACTTTAGTTTCGCCAAGTGCTAATATGTGCGGTCTTGAAGTTTGGGTGTGGATGTAGAGTGAAAGGTAAGCAGAAGCTAACCCTCGAACATTCAGTTGACCAAATATAAAAGACATTGAGGAATGAGAGGGAATTTAATTTTTAAATTTGATCCAAAATAAAAGCGAAGATGAAAACTAAGATCACTAAAAAATTAAAAACGAAGAGAAAAAAGAGACCAAGTAAAAGCAACAACAATAAAGATAAATATATAAATAATTAAAATATAAATACACTAATACACAGTATAGGAACGACGACAACAAGGAAAAAAGGAAAATCCCGCTAACCGATAGAAATCGCTGTCTGGCGACTAAATATGCCAGTAACTAGGCCTTTAGCACAAGTATGGCACCAGACGCTGATTTATACCGGTACAGCGGCACTAAGCGGGATGACGGGTTAGTAGTGGTCAGTCCATGTCGATGACCGCATTCACTGCACTTTATTTAATTTCCACTGTTATTTCTTCTTTTCGTTCTTTCTTTTAATCAAACTTTGATTATATTTTAATCAATGGCAGATCACACCACACGAATAGGATTGAGATAAAAGATTGTTAGCACAACACCACTAATCGTGAAAAGAACAAAGAACACGGCGTATTATGAAAATAAAGTCGGAGCGATCCACGGCACAACCGCACGCATCCAACGACCGAGTTGTTGTGTTACTGTTACTGTAGAGTCTGTGCGTATCCGAGGTGTTCTATTCGTTAGTGTTTAAGGATCACGAGTGATAAGCCCATGATCTAGTGAGTGTCCATTTGTCATTTTTGGGGCAAGCAGGTGGAGCGGAAATGTGTTCGCCACTACATCTCATGTTTGTGGACTTGGAGAAGGCTTTCGACAGCGTTAAGCGAGATGACATATGGAATGTTTTGCGTAGGAGAGGTATTCCAGATAAGGTCATAGCTATGATTAAAGAATCTTACGAAGATGCAAGGTGTCGCGTCTTGCATAGAGAGCTTCCCTGAGCGAACGGGTGTCAGACAAGGCTGCATATTATCACCAGCTCTGTTTCTGGTGGTAATAAATGACATCTTGAAAGCTGCACTGGAAGGTGGGGAAGGTAAATGTCTTCAATGGAGACTATTTAACATCTTAAGCCACCTTGATTATGGCTGATGACGTGTGTTTGCTTGCACATAACCGTTCGCACTTAGAGTCAAATGTTCGCTCGTTGCATTCTAAATGCAAAGAGGCGAAACTGAAAATAAATGTGCGTAAAACCAAGTACATGCACATGGGTTCGAACGCAAGCATACCGATTGTTCTTAACGGACAGGATGTGGAAGAGGTGCAAGATTTTTGCTATCTTGGAAGCATTGTTAGCATGGGTAAAGTATGTTGAGGCTCGGCTAAGTAAAGCTCGTCAGGCCTTCGTTATCCTTTCCCGTTTCTGGAGGTTAAGAGAGATCTCCCTTCACACGAAGCTGCGAGTTTTGACGCGTGCGTCAAATCCGTGTTGTTATATGGTTGTACTACGTGGAAAGTGGCCGTTCGACTTACCAAGAAACTACAGACTTTCGTGAACCAATGCCTCCGACGAATTTTAGGAATATTCTGGCCAGAAGTGATCTCCAACGACGAACTTTGGAGTACAACTGGCCAGACTAAAATAGGTATTGAGATTCAAAGGCGGAAGTGGCAGTGGATTGGTCATACTTTGAGGAAACCAGCGCGAAACATCGCCAAACAGGCTCAAGGAAGACGTCGGGTTGGTCGACCATGTAACACATGGAAGCGAGCAGTTGACCAGGAGAAAGAGGAATAAATAAGTCCTGGCAACAGCTATAGGCCGATGCTCATGATTGCGTCTGGTGGAAGAAAGCTGTTTCTGTCCTATGCCCCTATAGGGGGTATTAACAGGAATTTGATTGAGGTGGAGCCTAGTATTGATTATCTTCAATTTTGTCACAAAATGTCAACGATAGTTGTTTTCAACGTTCTTTCCTTTTACAAACAGCCGCACCTCTCGACTTACCTTTGCTTGCAACGAGTCGTACTCTTCTCGTATCAATTTGAGGATCCGCCGCGTGATATTTGCCGTAACCGCTTCCTGGGGCAACGCACTGGACAAAATCCTGCCCTGTGTCCGCACAATTTTCATAAGTTGCCTGCGAAATTGCATCACAATAAAATCGCAAATTTCTCAATTGCCCCATGTAATTTACTTACTCTGCATTCTCCCAATTGCAAATCGTAATGATTTTCTTCAAAATTCCAAGCGTCTTGACCGTAATATTATAAGATCCTTCTAGTTTCCTGCAGGAGTTGGGCGAAAGGCAAAAATTTAGTCGGGGATTGTTCGAAAATTTTAAAAGAATCATTTACCCAATTCGAATATCGTGGATGAGGTCGGCAATCGCTTTTATGGCTGTGTCGCGATAGGTCAACATTTTAGGTAATTTCTCGAGAAATGGGGCTTTTCACTCGACGCGGAACAGGTAGGAAATGATTCTGGCGATGTGTCAAATTGTTTTGAAGTTGACATTTGAAAGGTTTTTCGCTGTCAAATTTCGAGCTTTTTTCTCTGTCAAATTTCGAGCTTTTTTATCCTGTCAAATTTCGAGCTTTTTTATGTGAATTTCTTTACAGCGGTTTTCGGAAAGAATTCGGATTGCCAATTTTAGAAGGAATTGTGCAAAAATGCAATTAAATAAATCTCTGAAAGATGTACAAAATCACGAATTTCAATCAGAATATCCTAGGGATGAAATAAAAAAAAAAAAAAAAAGAATTGTTTTTTAATCCCACTGCTTGCAAAAGTACCACAAACAGGCAACACTTGCGGCTTCGGTTCGTTCTTGGCATGACAGAAATTACTTCAGAAACGTTGTCGCAATCACTCGGACGAAAACAAATTTCGGTGGCATTTTTTTCCCCCGTGGATAAATTGTTCGAATTATTTTTGCTAACGGATTATGCCATCGTTTCGTTCGGAAAAGTAGTTTATCGTCGCAAGCTCAGTCGTTCAGTGCAGTAACCGGAGTGTTTTTGCCCGCGAAATTTTAACCCTAAATGTGAAGGTAGGGCAAAAATTCGCCAAAGTTTAACGGGGGTGCGTATAGGTCCCCCTGACTCGAAATTCATTTTTTTTTCATCCCATTTTCCCGGTGCCGAGTACATCTGAAAATCCCGAAAACAAGTGCCAAAAAGATGCGCGGTTCTGTCGGCATTTCATCCCGTAAAAAAAATCCACCAGCCCGGAATGATTTTATTGATTTTTCGGGAAACGAGTCTCATTTACGGGTGAAAAATTAAGAAACGAATCAATCAAGTCCGCTCCCCATAGTTTAATTTTTTTTATTTTGCTAAATTTTTCATAATTTTTAAAGTTTTTTTCTGTTTTTGTTTCCGATCGCTGCTCCTCAGGTCACGCTGTGCGTAACTTTGAAAAATTTTCGAATTGAATTGGAACCAAAATTTAAAACAAAAAAAAAAAAAATTTCGATCTGGCCAGAAAACGTGTGTCAAAATTGCTAAAAAAATAATAAAAAAAAAAATGCTGAATCAAAACAATTTTTCGCCGCATGTAAGTAGAAATTATTTCCAAATTGTTGCGATTTTTTTTTTCATTGTGAAACGTGTGAAGATTTCCGAACTTCTGTGTTATCCTATTTGGGGTTCGCGCCCTGTACTTCCTCACCTATTCGCCTTGTTTTGCACGCCACTTTATTTGTTTTATCATTTCAGGCATTTCAACATTTTCCGGTAGATTCCCATTATCCTTCCCGCACACTCACTAAAAATAAATTTATGAATTTTTCCGCCTCGCTCGTATCGACCCTTTCTATGCCGTTGCGAATCGGTGGGGTGTTGGTGGTGGCGGCGGCGGCTCTACTTGAGAAAACACTTGGGATGCGCAAAAAGCAGGGAAACTCTTCGAACCGAACGAATGTCTCTGCTGCCCGAAGCCACCACCACCACCCACTCACCCTGCTTGCTCCCTTTCGCTTCTATTTGTACCCACCTACGAACAGCCTTGTGTCTTTGCCACCCCGAATTCTGCAGTACGCTTTCGCATTGTACCGAACGAAAACACAAAAAAAAAAATTGTCAAATGTCCGGTGAGCTATCTTAGCGGAGTGTCACCATGGTTTTTGTAGGAATGTCGGCCAAAAGAATTAGCAAGACATCACCAGCGCGCATTCGGCCGTGCATTCTTAATGCGCGCGGGCGAGGGAGATGCCGGCTTTGGCAGCATGGCGTGTGCCATCTGATTGTGCCCGCCGCCGGCAGTTTATTTTTAACGCTTCGATGGAATGAAAGCGGTTCGATTGCCCTCGAAGATGTTATCGATGCTTTCTTCGAGATAGCGATAGCGCGAGAAAATCGAGTTGAGAAGCGTTCCGAAGTATTTGCAAAAAAAATCGCAGATAATTTTTGCCAGGTTGGGAGTGGGCAACTTGGAAGACTTGAGATTGGACTTATGCCCAGCTCAGCCCAGAGAGCGAGATTATGAAGGAATTTGTTTTTAGTTTTCAAATGCCCCAGAATACTTTTATAGTAATTGCTTGTAGCAGCTACTGGTGGACAATTAAGAATGTAATTTTGTTAGTTTAATGTGATGTAGCACGATTTTCAATCGGGAAAGATCGTGGAGTCTGAGTATTCCCAATTTAAGAGAGATTTTTATTTGTCTTGTTTTTTTTTTCATAGAATTTCTAAGGAAAAAATCTTAGCCAGGTTGTTGATGATGTTGCCGCAGCCAGAAACAATGAAAGTAGGAAAGGATATCGTCATTTAGATCTGAGAGGCGAGGAAATAAAAAGTTTCTATATTTACCCGATGAGAAAGGTTTTCACTTTTCGTCTTCGTTAGTAGAGCATAGCACTTTGCTAATTAACAAAAGCCACTCACTCGTCTCGGTCGGATTGGTCGACCACGTAGCACACGGAAGCGAGCAGTTGAGCTGGAGGCCAGAGTAATAAACAAATCCTGGAAACAGCTAAAGGCCGATGCTCAGTATCGTCCCTTGTGGAAGAGAGTTGTTTCTGCCCTATCCCCCTATTGGGGGTCTTAACAGGAATTTGATTGATTGATTGACTCACTCATCTGTCATATTTTAAAAGTTTAATTGTATAGCCAATAGGCAACAAAATTTTGCATGGAGGGGCCGAAAAGAAGAAAAAGAATCCTTAGTCCTGTATTGAAGTCGTTTGCAAGCCACCTTTCATAGCTGGGCGGGAAGCCGGGAGTTTGGAGTTGCGTTTGTCGACTTCAAACTTCAAACCCGACAATGAACGATTGTGTGCAATCCACATAAAAACATTGTTTTTTTAATTATTAATATCTACGCCCCAACGGAAGCTAAAGACGATTTCTACAGCACCTTATAATCAACATTCGACTCCTTTTTTGTCAAACGATATTTAAATTTTATTAGGTGACTTTAACGCGAAAATGGGCAAAGAAGAGACTTACATAGAGACAATTGGAAGGCACAGTTTCCATGACATTAGTAACGATAACGGCCAGAGGCTGATTTATTTCGCCAGCAGCCAAAACCGTATTTTGAGCTCGACATGCTTCTCGCATCGTGACATTCACAAGAGAACGTGGGCATCACTCGACGGAGGAACATTAAACCAAATAGACCACGTTCTAATAGAGAAAAGGACTGCCTTCTGCATTCTCGACGTGCGTACATGTCGAGGGGCTAATTGCGACACAGACCACTATTTGGTAAAGACCAAGTTCCGATGTCGAATCGCAAACCGAGGACACCCAAAAACACAACCGTTTCCTAAATTCGACATTGAAAAACTCAAGGACGAGAAAATAGTTACGAATTATGTATCAGCCTTGGAGAGGCACTTCGCGACAATACTGAACAACAATGCTAGCATGCCAATAGAAGAAATCTGGCAAAACATCAAAGATGGCATTACATCTTTTGCAGAGGAGGCGATAGGACAACAACCCCGGCGCAAAAGAAATGATTGTTTGGACAACGAATGCCAAGATTCCTTAGAGCGAAAATATTACGAAATATTAACGGAACGGGTGACACGCACCAAAAGGGACAAATATAATGATCTTGGACGATTCACAAACAAAATATGCAGACACAAAAAATGGAAGTACAATAATGACGAAATTAAAAATATGGCGCGTATTCTCTAGTTAAAAGGATGAAAGAGAGATACCAACCGAAGACGATGTAAATATACAGAAAGCAACATTATAAGTAATGCGGAAGATATAAAACGAAGATGGATGCAATACTTTGAACATCTTCTCAATCCGAGCTCATCATTCGCATGAACACCAACAGCAGACATAATATCGGGTACAACTGATGTAACAGCTGATGGAGGATCCTTTTTGTGTTCTCCCCCACTCGAAGAAATAAAAATGGCCCCGAGCAGCCACCCAAACAACAAAGCGCCGGGCACTGATCGACATCTGTATAGCACATCTCCTACACAGATTAATCATGGACATACTATGCATCACAAAATTATTTGTACCATGGAAAAAAAATCCCAATCTTCTAGTTAAGCGCTTAACAGCTTTAAGGAAAAATATGTTCGGATGGAAAGGTAGCGACTAATGTCCTTAAAATACCCAATAATAAAGTTAATGCAATTTATTTAAAGCAAAGGAATTAAAAGTAAAAAACATTTTAACAAAATTATTTATACCATTGAAATTTATTCACTAAATTATTTGTACCCCATGGTAACACTATTATTTCTAAGAAAATATGAGACAACCGTTAGTTATTTCAACTGAAATCAATAAGGTATTAACTTCTCAATTGTTTTTCGTGCTTAGTACAAGTGTGACGATTAAATATTGTGTGAAAATGCCGAAAGTGCGAGAGCTGTCATTCGAGGATAAAGTATATGTACGAGGGCGGATCGATAATGACGTGTAAAAATGAAGAAAACAAAATTTCTTCGGCAAAAATTTATTTTATTTTTCAACATAGTCCCCTTTTAGCTCGATACACTTAGTTCGTTTTTCCAATTTTGGGATCCCTTTCAAATAATGAGATTTCTCTAACCCTTCAAAATATGCGTTGGTTTCATTGATGACGCCACTATTCGTGGTGAATCTCTTTCCAGCAAGCCATTTTTTCAAATTTGGAAACAAGAAAAAGTCACACCGGGCCAAATCTGGAGAAAACGGTGGGTGAGGAAGCAATTCGTAGCGTAATTCCAATAATTTTGCCACTGCAACAGCAGACGTGTGAGCTGAGTGTTGTCGTGATGAAACAGCACTTTTTTCTTCGCCAAATGCGGCCGTTTTTCCTTGATTGCAGCATTCAGTCGATCCAATAACTGAGTATAATATGCTCCCGTTACTGTTTTCCTTTTCTCCAAGTAGACGGTGAAAATTATACCTTTGGGATTCCAAAATACTGTCGCCATAACCTTTCCAGCCGATGGAACGGTTTTTGCTTTCTTCGGTGGGATTGAACCGGCTCCCATCCATTGTTTTGACTGTTGTTTGGTTTCTGGAGTATAGTGGTGGATCCATGTTTCATCAACAGTTATGATTCGACGTAGAAGTTCATTTGCACCACGCTGAAACACTTGCAAATTGTGTTGTGAAGTTGTCACACGATTGCGTTTTTGGTCGATTGTGAGCAAACGCGGCAGCCATCTTGCGGATAGTCTACACATGTCCAAATGATTTTTCAAAATATTCCAAGCACATTCATATGAGATGCTTACTGCCTTAGCTACCTCACGCACTTTCACGCGACGATCTCCTAGCACGAGATCATGGATTTTGTCGATCATTTCTGGCATGGTGACCTCATTTGGACGACCTGGACTTTGTATGATCTCTGTGCTCATACGACCACGCTTGAATTCTGATACCACTTGCAAATCTTTGCAACCGATGGTGCAGAGGCTACGTAATGTTTATCTAATTTTTCTTTGGTTACTTTAGCTGTTTTCCCTTTTAAAAAGTTATGTTTAATTAACACACGAAATTCGTTTTTATTCATTTTTGAAATTTATTAAAAGTTGACTTGCTTAGACTGCAGTTTCACAAAAACTAATAAAGGTATCAGGCTAAGCCTTTGTAGGCAATCTAGTTAAGGATGAAGCAGATAAAAAAAGGTACCAAATTCTTTACCTACCCCCTCCTTCTTAATTTTTACACGTCATTATCGATCCGCCCTCGTATATCATTAGTCAATATAGCAAAACAATTTAAATTTCAGAAATACTATTTTGTATCAAGTTCGGAAATTAAATAATACAAAAACTTTGAAAACGGCACCCGATAGGGGCAGAAAGCGTGTTAAACATTTTGTGAATGCGTTATTATTCACAAAATGTTTTGAATAATAGGCTCGAAGCGGAATGTTCTGGGAAGAAGATGTTCTCACTTTTGATGGCAAAAGATTCAAAGACAGCTTCAGGATGACTCGAAAATCTTTTGAGGGTGTAGTTCGTGCCGTCGCAGTTCTTGAACGACAAGACACAAATTTCCAAAAAGAGTGGCGGTTGCTCTCTATGCTTTGGGCTCTTCGTCTGAATACAGAACTCTTAGTAACATGTTTGGAGTTGGCCGCACCACAATAGGAGAAATTGTTTTGGACTTTTGCGCCAACTGCTAAGGGCTGGACACGAAAGTTTTGCACATGTTTTACCTGCTAGTTATAAAATAAAGCAAAGTCTGGCAACCCTAACTGTGCACTGGGTTGTTTCAGTGATTCATGTGGTTTATTGAGGCAATTATGAAATATGGTTCCTTTGACGTATTACTAGTCATGAGTTCGAATAGAGAAGACGTGCGTAAAAAAATTTTGCGAATTTTTTCGGAAAATAAGTGTTTTTCGTATTCCGCGATTGCAAAAAAAGTGAAATGTTCGCGATGGACGGTCAAGCGCGCTATAGACAAGTTCAACGAAGGGTTCTCAGTGAAAGACAATCCCAGAAGTGGAAGGCCAAAAGGTGCGAGTGATCCAAATTTGGAAAAAAAGGTAGTTGGCTTCATTGAAAGGAACAGATCGATGTCAATTCGTGACTTGGCAAAAAAGTTCGGTGTGAGTCATTCTTTAATAAATAAAATAAAAACAGGAATAATATAAAGACATTCAAAAAACAAAAATGTGCAAAACGAACCGTCAAGCAAAAACAAGAGGCTATTAGAAGGTCAAGAAAGTTGTATAAAAAAATTTGCGATGAAGACGCTTGCATTGTAATGGATGACGAATCATATTTTAAATATGATTTCAGTACACTACCTGGACCTCAATACTACAGTGCAAAAGACAAAAGGGATGTTTGTGATGTCGATAATCCAGGTTGAAAAATTTGGTAAAAAGGTGCTGGTGTGGCAAGCTATCTGCCAATGTGGGATGAGAAGCAATCCTTTTTTCATAGAAGGGACCGTTAACACTGATGTTTATGTTGAGGAATGTCTGAAAAAGAGATTGATGCCTTTTATTAAACGTCATGACGGCAATATTATCTTTTGGCCTGATCTAGCAACATCCCATTACGCAAAAAAGACGCAGGATTGGCTTAAGGAAAAAATTAAAATAATTTTGTGGGAAAAGAGATGAATCCACCCAACGTCTCGGAGCTCAGGCCAATAGAAAGATATTGGGCTCTAGTGAAAAGTGTTTTACGGAAAGACGGAAGAAGTGCAACTTCACTGCGGAATTTTTTCCCGTTTGTGGTCCATAGCAAGCAAGAAAGTAGCGGATCGGGTTTTGCAGAATTTAATGTCTTCCATCAAGAAAAAATTGCGAGAATTTAGTCGACAAGCTATTAATTAAAAAAGTTAACTTGATTTTTTGTAATATATGTTGTGCTCTATTGTAAAAAAAAAAATAAAATGAAAAAAACTTTATTCTACCTTTATTTATCATTGATCAAAAACCGTGCAGAACTTTCGTGTCCAGTCCTTATTTCTGCATAAATATGCGAATTTCTTTTTGATTTTCGCAGGTCGTCAAGCCTCCTCTTCCATGCTTCTAGTAATTTGGCGTCTATCGTTGGAGACCAAATACATTTCTGCTTCTTTTTTTCTGAAATTAACAACAAAATAATACTTAAAATTGAGTTTTAACGCTAAATTCATTTTACTTACGCTTGCTCTGCCTTCCATTTTGCAACTGTCAAAATCAAAATACGAGTGACAGTTCAAAAATTTCCTCTGGGTATTTTTAGGTATATTTTTCAGGGATGCGTAAAATAAAGCTTTTTCAGGGGTTTGACATAATATGGGAAGAGGATTTTCTTCTGAAACGAGATTACAAGACCGCTTCAATTGAGATAAACTCGATTTAAGCTTCATATTTAAGGAGATTGAAGGCCCATAAACTCCGAATTGGCCTAAGCTTCTTTTAAAGTCCGCAGTCTGTCTCCAGTATAACTGGTGATGAGACATGAGTCTACGAGTTTGACATTCAAACCAGTCAACAATCATTGAAATGAAAGAAAAAAATGAGCCAAAACCGAAAAACTTACGCCAAAGCCGCTCAAAGATCAAGACGATGCTCATCGTTTTTTTTTCGATATTCGAATCATGAATTCGTTCCGGAGGGACAGATGGTCAATAAGGAGTACTATTTGATCGCAATAAGCCTCAATTGTGACCGAATTTGAGGCCAAAAAAGCAACAAATTGCATCAATCCACCACCGTATTCACCAGATTTGGTCCCGTGTGACTTTTTCCTATCCTCGAAACTGAAAAGACCGCTCCGTGGAACCCGTTTTCAGTCGATCGATGATATAATAAATACAAACATCGCCGTGGACTACTGAGGTGTACCGATTCAACCAGCTGCTGTAAACAAACTGATCAACAGTCCGCGCTAATTTTTGGGATAATAATTATTTTTTTATTTTATTTATTGAATCCATTGTTTATAAATAGTGCTTAATCTAAGAAAATTTGTTACAGTGTTCAGACTTAACATCTTTTCAACTATTGATGATAGTTGTTGGCTTGTGCCTTAGAGAGAATTCTTGTGTATGTAATTAATTAATTTATTTTAGGTCAAGGAAAACGGAAAGTAAAAAACCTTGTTATAGATATAAATAAAACTTAAAACTAGGGATGACTTAAAACTATTTAATAAGAAATTTCAATTTCCATTCTAATTAGTGATTGAATTAATCAGGGGGTTTTCTGAAAGTTGACATTTTTCTTTAAACTTTTCGGTTTGTTTTATTAAGGTAAATTCAATTACTGGGGTTTGAGCGATCTTGTGAAGTAGTGAAGTGGAGAAGTGCCAAGGTTTATCGAGGATGATTTTGAGGCATTTATTTTGAATTATTTGTAGTTTTTTCTTGTGGATAGCAGCGCAACTTTGCCAGATTGGTGCGCCGTATAATAACATAGGCCTCATGACTGACTTAAATAACAGCAGTTTATTTTCCACGGAAAGCTTTGGTTTCCTAGATATTAAAGGATATAAGATGCGGATCGCCTTCGTCAGTTTGGATGTTGCATAAGAAATATGTTCGTGGAAGGTAAGCTTTTTATCAAGGAATAGACCGAGGTATTTGACTTTATTCGACCACTCGGTAGATATACCAAAAACATTGATATGGGAGGGAGGAAGATACCTAATAGCACGCCTCTTGGTGAAAAAAGTAGCTTGTGTTTTATTACCATTGGGGATAATAATTAAGGAGAGTTCTACCTGCTTAGCAAAAAAATTGAAATATAATTCCTCAGAGTAATTTTAATTACAAATTATCGATACTTTTTTGTCACTATGTATATCTAATTTATGAAATAGTTGACAAACTCCTCTGCGAAAACTACCGAGGAAAATCTTTTTTGTGTACGTCTTATAAGATCTTGGTGAAAATTCTGGAAAAATGAATTAAGCCCTATGCTGACAAAGTAATTGGTGAATACCAAAACGGATTTAGAGCTGGTGATCGACCACGGACCAGATATTCTCAGTTAAACAGGTGCTGGAAAAGTGCTGGGAATATAATATTGATGTGCACCAGATATTTGCTGACTTCAAGCAAGCATCGGTATCGAAAGGCGCGTACTGTATAAAATCATGTTGGAGTTTGGAGTCTCGGCGAAACCGGTTCGGCTTTCAATAATGACTTCGATCTATTTGGACCGAATTCTGTTAACGCGCTATTTAGTTTGATGTTCCAAATCCTGCTAGCTTGTTTCAGTCCATATAGTGACTTCTTCAAAATACAAACTCGGCTCGTCCCATCTGCGTAGCCTTCAGGTTGAAGCATATAAATCTCATCCTCCAGATCTCCTTGCAAAAAGGCAATTACTGCATCCATATGGTCCATTTGTAAATTAAGATTTGCTGCAATCGTTAGTAATAAGCGAATTGACGTGTAGCGTACAACTGGAGCATATGTTTCCTTGTAGTCCCAATCCTTACGTTGAGCGCATCGTTTAATTACAAATCGAGCCTTATATTTGACGCTTCTGCTGGTCGAATCTCTTTTGGTTTTAAATACCCACTTGCAATCAGCTCGTCTATTCGATGGCAAATCGGCTAATTCCCAAGTATTATTTTCAACTAGAGCTTTAACTTCAGTTTTCATAGCCTTCTTCCAACAATTTGCATCCGCCCTCGTTAAAGCCATGTCAGAACTGACCGGATCTCCTACTTCAATTAAACTTACTGCACAAGCCTTATTTTGCGCTGCCCGACGTTGTGATCTTCGCGGTGGTTCAGCATGCTGTACCATTTCGTGGATAATTTTCGCTTTCGCAATTATGTCTTTTTGTTGCACTGAGACGAAAAAATCTTCTTGCTTTGTTTCTTCTTCTCCTTCCGACTTCAAAGAGAGTCTTTAATATCTTGATTAGTGAAATCTTCAAAGAAAAATTGATTAAAATCGAGTTCAGATAATCTTTTTACTGCATTCAACGCGATGGTCTTCAAGAAATACGACAACTCTGCTAACAATAATCTTTTTCTTCACAGGATCATACAGCCTAAACGCCTTTGATGATTCACTGTATCCAACCATAATGCACTCTTGATCAAATTTCTTCCTTGTTTGCTTTGGTACGTGTACCATCGCCTCACAACCAAAAACCTTTAAAAACATTCAGGTTTGGTTTTTGAGCTGACCATATTTCCTCTGGAGTTTTGTCCTTCCCTTGACATGGAATTCGGTTTCTTAAATACACTGCTGTTGATACAGCCTCCGCCCAAAAATGAATGCTTAAAGTTGCTTCAAATAGCATACAACGTGCCTTTTCTACAACAGTCCTATTCATTCGTTCTGCTAAACCATTTTGTTCAGGCGTGTAAGTAGTTGTAGTCTGATGTTTAATGCCACATTGCTTCAACAATTGATGGTTAACATACTCGGTGCCATTGTCTGTTCGTAGGACTTTTATTTTCTTGCCTATCTGTTTTTCTGCAAAGTTTCTAAATTCAATGAATTTTTCGGCTACTTCGGACTTCGACTTCAGAACATAGACAAAAACTTTTCGACTAAAGTCGTCTACAAACAGCAGAAAATATTGTGAGCCTCCGAATGATCTCACATTTATCGGTCAACACGTCGGAATGAACCAATTTGAGAATTTGCTCTGCTCGAGTTCCTTCTTTAGAAAATGCGAGTCTCGTCTGTTTCCCCTTCAAGCAAACCTCACACGGACCACTTTTTCCAGATGAAAAACTCACTCCTTTCACAACCCCGTCCTTTAGTTCAGAGAGGGTTTTAAAATTTACATGACCTAGCTTTCGATGCCAGAGTTCTTGTTTCGAAAAGTTCTTCGCGCACGCAACAAAACTTTTGCTTGCACTCGTTAAGTCAAGCCTGTACATGTTATTACTTATAGATCCCGACGCGATCAAACGCTTTTTGCCGTTCAATATTTTACAGCCATTGTCATCGAAAATAACCGTATTTCCTGATTTGCAAATTTTACTGACCGAAATTAAGTTCGCACATATTTTAGGAACGTATTGCACGTCTTTGACTAAAATGTCACTGTTTGGTAAACACAACCGCACGTCACCACAAGAATCAACTTGTAAATGCGAATTATCCGCGACGATGACTTCGCTATGTGTCGCTGTTGGTTTAGTTTGATTTACGTTTCATTGTCATGTGCGCCGATGCACCTGAATCAATGAACCAGTCGCTGTCATTTTCTCGTGCCACAAAAGAGGTTAATAAGACATTTTCGTTTGTTTTATTTTTTTGCTCACGGGCGTAATGACCTATCTGATCACACTTGAAACACCGCACCGATTTACCGATTTACCGATTTCATCTTTTTTTTACGAACGTTTTTTTTGACCGACTTGAATTTCCGTATAATGCTTTTTCGTTCGATGCTGTTTCCAATTTCACATCTTGTAAAATTTTTGATTGCGTCAGCTGAGACTTTGATTCCAGAACTTTCTATTCCCATTACCATTGGGCTGTAAGAATCTGGAAGTTCCGCCAAAAGCAAGGTGCTAATCCACTTGTCACTGACCGCTAATCCGATCCCGTTGAGTTTATGTGCTGTTAAGACGATCTTGTTCACATATTCCTCAATCGATACGCACATTTCAAGTTTCGTAGCAATTAGGGTTTTGAGCAAACTCACCTTACGAGTCAATCCCGAATCTTGAAATGCCGTTTCGAGATGGTTCCAAACCTCTAATGCGTTTTTCGCTGTTTGCATCCGCACGTAGTTCAATGGGTCCAACAAAAGAATAATTTTGGTTTTAGCCTTTATTACCTTTTTCGGGTCCAATTGTTTGCCTGTTACGCAATCCCAAAGTTCCTCGTGTTGCAGATACGTTTCAACGGCGAATTTCCAACTGTCGTAGTTCTCACGACCTTTTAATTTTTCAATAGGCGGTAATGTCGACGCCATGTTGCTGGGCCCATAACCTGTTGAGCAGAATACCGAGTGCGATAGAAAAATACGTCCGATTGCATCAAGAGATTTATTGAAACAGGAATATTAAAATTATAAAAAGAGAAAATATAGTGCCATAAGGTCCAACATGTGTTTGTAATGAAGTGGGGAGCAATTCAAAATTTATAAATTCAGTTTTTTTTTATTATTACTTTCAACAATGAGAATGACCGAGTCTTTGCTACAAGACAGAGAAGAAAATGATATGACTTCCAGCTTTAGAACTGACACTGGCCTTAAGCAAGGTGACGACCTAGCGCCAATGCTTTTCAACTTGACACTCGAATATGTCGTTTGGAAAATTTTCGTTGAAACCAAGGGAACACTGCTTCAAATCCACACAACTCGTAGCAGATGCCGACGACATAGATACCCTTGCATGAGCTCTGAAGAGTGCTAATGAAGTATTTGTAAATCTGACACAAACTTGGAAACATACGTCAATCAGACAAAGTAATACAGTAGGGGACTACAACTTAGAAAACATAGACAACTTTGTTTACCTAGGGCCAAACCTATCAAAGGATGGAAGCGAACTCATCGAAATTAAAAGATGGATAATGATGGCAAATAAGACGTATTGTTGGAAGTACAATAATTAAAAACAAAAACGAAAAACTTTAAACTAAAACTACAATATATAAAAGGACTATAAGACCTGTGCGGTCCTTAGAGGGAAGTGAGAGAAGATTCAATCTGGAGAATAGGGTTAATTGTATGCCCTCTAAGATAATTCATATGTGTCAACCCTCATAAAATTCAAGAAGCTACTACTATGGGCTGATCATGTTAAATTCCCTCCAACATTATAGAAAATAGTCAATGGACAAAAACCATTTGGTAAACCATGAAAGTGCTGGGAGGATTCTATTGACATAGACCGCAAATCATTGCTAAGATTTTCAAACTAGAAGACGGGTTCGCTGAACCGAGAAGGATAGAGGCAGAGTATGAGGGATGCCACGGCCCGATTTGAGCTGTAGCGCTATCGTAAGTAAGTAAGTGGCATTTGTATGAGTGTGGTAGAACGAGTGGAGTGATGTTTATAATTTTTGAACATGCAATTACAATTGGTATGACAATTGGATAAGCTAGGGTGTAGCCTAGTGGGTAGCGTGTTGGTCTTACAATGCGAAGATCGTGAGTTCAAATCCCGGTCGACGCAATATAATTCCTGCTCACTACCTGCTTGGATATGCCTTGGTTACCTCGATCTACGAAAATGAAAAATTCGTAGGTAGAGGGTTGTGCAAAGGGCTAAAAACTCATTTACAATAAATAATGTAAAAATGTTAAGGAATTTGAAGGTCAGGAGGCCAAGGCAAGATTTTTGCCGTAGTGCCATTGTAGAAGTATGACAATTGAATATTTTTCAAGGCAATTAATCAATTTACTTGTCTGCAATTATGTCATTTGTATGGGGGGTGATATTAAGAGGGCGGTAAAAATTGGAATTATTATAAAATAATTTTGCCAATATGTTCATTGTTTCTCCTTGTTTCGAATTCGACGTTTTTGAGCGACATCAAACATTTGTGTGTGAGCTTTATTTCCTCGAGTTAAAAACATTAAACCAAACTAAACATACTTTCAGATTTCATCTAGAGTATAAATTTTATGTAATTACAAAATAGAGTAATTGAGTTCTTTTATTTCACGACCTATCAAAAATAAATTGATGCGAAACATAAAAAATGAAAATTATTCATCTTCTATTAAAAAGTTTTCTTCAAGAAAACTACTTTAATTACACACTAATTAGTTGCTATTAATGTTTATCGGTATGTTGTGTACCATTTAACTGAACCAAATACTCGGAATATGCACGTGGCTATTTTCATAACATGAAGAGCCAACAACAAACCTTGCTCGCGCTCTAGACATATCGATCGAGCTGAAGTGTATTACATTACATATGCTACTAACTCAGCGTGAAAGATAAAATCGAATAAAACTTAGTTGGAAACTTTTCTCTTCCTTGTACCTTGTACAGGATGTCTCCGAAGTGTTTGACCAACAATATACAGGTAAGAATTCTTTTTTTCTAGATCGAATTAACAGAGAAATTTTAAAATCATAATTTATGTATGCAGAACACGACAAAATTGTTCGAAGAATGTTTTACGGAAATTATTTATGAGCAATGTTGATGTTTCGAAAATGTTGTTCGTTGAAAGTAGTTCTGTTGTAAATTTCAGATTAACGACATGATATGCTTTGGTATAATAATAGTTCCATAACATTTTTAAAGTTTTCATTCAGGCAATAATAATTGGATTTCGAATCCTCTCCACTTATCCACTATATAAAAGTCAGTATTTCCTGGAAACTCGTTACATTAGTGCATTAGATAAAGATTGTTGTCTACATTGAATAGTTTTAACTAGTTTTGATTAGCTAATTTAATAACACCCTGTACTATGTACATTAAGTCAATCGTAGTGTATTCGATTTATTGTGATTACAATGATTTATTAAATTACTTAAGATCACGATAATAATTCAATCCAGATGGCGTACATGAATTTCAGTGGCTACTTGTATTTCAGATATTAAATGTGCTAAAGTGAAAATGTTTTATTTAAGAAGGTTAGTAATGAGTTTTGCTCACTATTTATTATTATGCGAGCTATAATATTGTTGCGAGCTAGGGGTTCGCCGGGATTTCAAGAAAAACACTATCCGATTAAAAATTAGGGATAATTTATTTATTGGCACTTTTACTTAATTTACACTTTAACTTAATTCACACTATATGGCAATACCGCCGATATTTCGCTTTCTTGTACCGGTTCGCGTTCTTCCACCGACAGGTGTCGCTGAATGACTGACTTGCCGTCTGACAGCTTCGTGCTTTTATAGTAATTTGCCCCAGTTCTCGAAGCTTCCGTCAGATGTCGTTGGTTGTGTCTCGACTATTCTAGAACTTTAATTGCCTACATTTTGGAGTATAAGTTCCGTCGGGTGTTTACTTGAATGTTCTAGATGGCGTTTTATGTATTCGAGGATACTGTTCTTGTATATTCCAGAAACATCAATTACGTGGTTGCCAGATCTATAACAATATCATTTTCGGCTTCGTCGACCATGCTGACAATGCTTCCAAGGTAACAAAAATCTTGGATCTTCTTAACGGACAAGATGTGAAATCTTGTCTGTTAAGAAAATTCAGTCAACTTGTGGTCGAACCAAAGGGGATATATTGCTAATTAAGGTGACCTAAGATGTTAAACAGTCCCCACTGCAGGCCTTTATCTTTATCATCTTTCAGTGCAACTTTCAAGACGTCTTTTATTACCACCAAATAGGGCTGGTGGTATTATGCAGCCATGTCTGAAACCCGTCCGCATGGGAAAGGTCTCGGACAGCTATTCTCTATATAAGACGCAGCATCTTCGTACAGTTCTTTAATCATGGCTATAATCTTATCTGGAAAACTTCTCTTACGCAAAGCATTCCATATGTAATCTCGTTTAACGCTGTCGAAAACCCTCTCGAAGTTCACAAACTTGCGGACTCCTCCAATATTATCCGTAGGGTATTTGTGTGGTTTGTACAAGACGACCCTTTACGGAATCCAGCCTGATAAACTTCGAGAATGTTCTCTACAACATTATTGCTCCTACTGAGAATTACCTTCGTCATGATTTTCGATACGGCAGTAAGTAGACATATACCACACCAATTGCCATAATCCCGAAGGTCGCCATTCGGAATTTTCACAATGACGCCCGTCTTCCACCCAGCCGAATATCTTCCTTCATTTCATATCTCAGGGAGGAGTATATCGGCTGTTATTTCTGGGTCCGATTTGAGGAATTCCTTTCGTAGTCCGTCTGTACCTGAGGCTTCCTTCCCCGCCGTTGATCGAATGGCGGAAACTATTTCTTCCTTATCTTGGGAATTGTCTCTAATAAAGGTTTGTTGTAATTAGATGTTTGGCAATTGTTCTGTTTCTGAAATATCTTGCTCTCACAATATGTTTAAAATATCAGAGAAGTATTCCTTCCATCGGCGCAACTCATATTAAGGCGAGTTCCGTTGACATCTCTCTCCAGGTAAAATATCTGTTCGTCAACTGTTCCATGATTCTAAATAGTGAACTCATACTCCCAAGGTAAGTCGCATCCCAGCAAACAAAATAATTCATTAAAGACTCGTTAATGAATTATATTAGCGAATGTTTTGATCATTAACGAGCGTCGTTAACGATACATTAACGAGTCATCGAGCGGACTAAATGGACATACATTAATGAATTACTTTTAACTATTTATTAATGAATTATAAAACGCTTTCAAGAAATGAGTATACAAGGTGTTTGGTACTCCGTGCATAACCTTGTAAGGGGTTATTCCTGGATATATTTTGAGCAAAAAATTGTTCAACGGAGATGGTCAATTTTCAATATCCGCGGAGATACAGGGTGACCAAAAAAAGTGTTTCGGACCTGTACCCTCACTCACTCAAAACGCTATATCTTGAAAACTAATAATTGCATTTCAAAGTGTTATAGCTCGTTTTTTAGGGAATCAAATTACCTTTCATTTGGTGTAATAGTCCGTATTGTACCTGTACCCAATCCTGAGGTATTTGCTTCAGACCACAAATTTTTGATACTTTGACCCTCAAAATTCTGTGATCAATGTAGTTTTTCTCAAAAAAACTCATTATAAAAATGTCATTTTAATGTTGTTGTTTTATGTGCCATATCATTGCGTACAAAAGATGCATACATACTTATGACTTAGGTTTTCCCGTTTTCCAGGTAATAAGCGAAAATACATATGGCTTAAAAATAAAATATGCCATAAACCAACCCTCGTTCTAAAAAAACTACCTGAAATGTTGTTCAACTGAAATATTCTTTGTGTCCTTTAATTACTATTTAAATTATCGATGAATGTCCTTTAAGTAGTATTTAAATTATCGAGGAAATGAATTAAATTAAAATGAGTTTCAACACAACGACGCTGTCCGACGCTTGGCATTGCAGTTAAACGTCTCTACGTGGAAAGTTTGGAGTGTCTTAAAAGCAGAGCGGTTGCATCCCTACCACCACACACCAGTGCAGGAGCTGGTACCCATTGATTTGCCCAAAAGGATGGAGTTTTGCAATTGGCTCATTGAACAACAACTAAGTGACGAGAATTTTATGAACAACATTCTTTGGACTGATGAGTCCCAATTCACCAGGGACGGTATCAAAAACTTCCACAACTTACACACATGGGCTGAGAGCAATCCACATACAAGAAGAGAGGCATAATTTCAGCACAGATTCAGTGTCAATTTATGGGCAGGTGTGATTGGCAACGATTTTATTGGTCCTATTAGGCTTCCGCCTACCCTAAATAGTTCCAATTACTTGCAGTTTTTGACAAATGATCTACAAGAGTTATTGGATGATGTGCTACTGCAACGATTGGCTTCCATGTTTTATCAACACGATGGTGCTCCAGCTCATTACGGCCGACAAATCAGAGATTGGTTAAATTCCAATTATAGCAATCGCTGGATCGGTAGAAATGGACCGATACACTGGCCTGCAAGATCTCCTGATTTAACTATTATGGATTTCTTTGTATGGGGACGGATGAAGGACCTTGTCTACGCAACGGAAGTAGTAACGTTGCAGGATCTAAACACCAGAATCGATGCGGCAGCAACAGAAGTAAGGCAGCAGTTGAGGAGTATGAACACAAAGAGAACACTGGCAAAACGAGCTTTAGCGTGCATTCAAAATGAAGGTAGCTATTTTGAACATTTATTGTAATTAAGGAAATTTGAAATAAACCATAAAAACCATTCTTAAGTTCTTTTAGTTCAAGCGGAGAGTGTTGATCAACATATTCTTGTTTTTTGATAAAAGTGCTATACTATTGGAATGATATTTTTTTCTAAACTATGAAATTTATGCAATGCAAGCGTATACATCGTTTGTAGGCAATAATATGGCACATAAAAAAATAACATTAAAATGACATTTTTATAATGAGTTTTTTTGAGAAAAACTACATTGATCACAGAATTTTGAGGGTGAAAGTATCAAAAATTTGTGGTCTGAAGCAAATACCTCAGGATTGGGTACAGGTACAATACGGACTATTACACCAAATGAAAGATAATTTGATTTCCTAAAAAACAAGCTATAACACTTTGAAATGCGATTATTAGTTTTCAAGATATAGCGTTTTGAGTGAGTGAGGGTACATGTCCGAAGGACTTTTCTTGATCACCCTGTATCTCCGTGGATATTGAAAATTGACCATCTCCGTAGAACAATTTTTTGCTCAAAATATATCCAGGAATAACCCCTTACAAGGTTATGCACGGAGTACCAAACACCCTGTATAATCAAGTATATAATCGAAGATCGCAATTTCTTCTCTGTTTCTGTTGTTTATGCTTTGAAAATTTCATGCACAAACGAAATGCGCGATATGCCTATAGACATAGCTATGTCGACATCATTTTCGGACTCGCATATCGCACGTGTGATGTGAACTATGAAGGGTTTGATTTACATATGGTTTACATAATTTTATTTTACTCTCCTGCTCGGCTTTCGAACGTTTAGATTACTCATTATGTTATTTGTTTTTCAAGCATATTGTGGGCATGCAAAACGATCGTTTTTCGATCATAAAATTATGAGCGCTCGTTAAAAAGTTTGCTGGAACATTTCGCCATATTGGCCAAATCTTCAATGACTCTTCGCGTTTAAAAGCCTTCTTATGCTGTATATGAGCATCGCGGTAGTTTCCTCTCATGTCGGGAGTTCTTTCGTTGACATCGGGTTGAGAGATGATTGCCAATTTGGTTTTTTCCGATCGCCAATTTTTCGCCCCATGTGTTGCGACATCCAGGGTTATAGATCCCACAGATTTTTCAGCACTTTTTTGTTTCTATTTGTCTTCCACTTGGCGTCCAGTGTGCGTATTTTATATCTGCCTAATGCGGATGACTTTTCGCATGGAATGTGGTATACTTTTTGTTGATGTCTTCAAGTTTATTCACACTAAGCTTGCACTTCATTTGAAGAATTTGTGGTCGTCGGACAGCTGTTATGTAAAATCTGGAGTAGGCATCCATCAAGTGGTGATCGCTCCCACGTCAGTTCCACGCTTCGCTCTCACAGCGAGGAGACATTTTCTTCATCGGCGACTTATGGCCAAATGGTTGATTTGGTTCCGAGTCAGGGGAAACCCAAGATTTTTTATGTTTATCCTTGTGTCGAAAGAGGGTCGCGCCGATGAGCATTTGCCTAATACTACAAAACTCCACAAATAACACAGTTTTTGGATTCACACTCAGGACAAACATACTGAATGGTGTTTTCGCTCGGGGTTCGTTCTTCTTCTGGTCCTGTTCAACTGATCTTGCTCTAGTCCAAGATTTGGATGTTATAGTGCTCCATTTCATAGTCGATCACTGATTGACGATACGATGGTTCGCTCTGGTTTCCTCAAAGTGTGGTCGATCCACTGTCACTTCCGCCTCTGAACCTCAGTACCTATGTTACCCTGTCCAGATCAGCTCCAAATTGGAGATCACATCTGGCCAGAATGTGCCTAAATTGCATGGGAGGCATTAGTACACGAAAGTATGCAGTTTCTTGGTAAGCCTGATGGTTACTTTCAATGTAGTACCACCACATAGCAACACGTTGTTCCATGGAACTTAACCTAATTTAATAATTTTTGAACATGTAATTCCACTTGGTTTTTTGCTAAATTTTATGTTTGTAGCTTTATTAATTTTCAAGGAAATTGATAAATTTACTTTTCTGAAATTGTACATTTGTATGAGAGATAGTAGAGACAGGGGAAGGATTGAAACGATTTTGAGACTACTCGACTTTCTTATCAAAGTTGCCAATTGCCAAATCGATGGTTGCGGTATTTTCGAAGGATAAAAAAAAAAGATTTTATACTCTAGATGGAATCTGAGAGTATTATAAGTTTGCTCTAAAGTTTGTAACATCAAGAAATGCTCGCACAGAGGCGCCAAGGGTACAAAAATAATTGTCGCTCAAAAATCTCAAAACTGGATGTTCGTATATCTGTCCGTCAGTCCGTCCGTCTGTCTGTCTGTGCGCTCTCTATCTTGAGAACGCGTTGAGCTAGAAAGTTCAAATTTCATGTACATCGTTTTGACGAAAAAGTGAGGTCAAGTTTGTGAACGGGCCAAATCGCTCCACCCCTCCTACCCCCTCCCATGCAAAATGACTCATTTTCAACCATTTACAGTAATCAAAATTTATTGGAAACTATGAAAGCTAATGATTTGAAATCTAAAAAATATTATTTTTATCATAAATGTAATGTATGGTATAAAAATTATTCCAGTCTCCCACTCCTTCAATCACCTCACATACAAACTGCGCTTTTTCATGAAATACTATAAACCAATTTTCTCAGTGCGTATAACATTTGTCGAGCTCAAATTTTGTTCTTAATTAGCGTTATAATTAAGATTTAAAAAAAATCAACTAATTAGCTTCACTGTTCTTAACCCCCCCCCCCCCATATATTCTATGGGAGGGGGTAAAAACAGTGAAGCTAATTAGTTGCAACCTCACAAAAAATCGATTTTTTTTTGAAGAATTTGAATGTTACTGGTCTGATATTTGAGAGATGTCCATTTTTTTTTCATAGTATTCATAGTTATTTCTGAAAAAATCACAAGAAAACCCCCACTTCTGCTTCCACCTCCCATACAAACTGCACATTTTTACTAAATCTTTTCTCAGTACCTATTAAATTTTTTATGCTTAAATTTTGTATACAACATTTTTATAGCTACTCTAGTATGATGTGAAAAAAATTAGTTCAATGCTGTCATCTTTTCTACCACTCCCCATACAAAATTTCTTGAGATCACAAAGATTTATATTTCATCCAGAGTATCGTAAGATTGAATCTGTTATGTTTTTTTAAATGTGTTTAATGGTAGGGAGGTAAAGTTGATATTTTTTTTCGTTTATTTCGATTATTATAAAAACAATTTTACTCTAGAAAATTTTTGTAATGCATTTTCGAAAATTTTGCATTTATACGGGAGTGGGTTTAAAATGTGAGCGGATCGGAATAACATCTCTTCAAGTTCACTCATCATTGTACTTTGGAAGTTGAAAGCTACTACTGAAAGCTTCAATGAAAAATATAGAAGTTTTCATTTCGAGGAATTTTTATGGGGGGTAACTTTTGCTAAAATTGACAGGGACAAAATTTAAGGTCGGTAGTCCATACCATTCGAGAATTATTTCGTAAACAAATTCGGAATTATATTTTTTTTAGCGACATCAAACATTTCTGTACCCTTGGCGACTTGTATGAGCTATATTTCTAAGCGTTATATACGTTCGAGCAAACGCAATATATACATTCAGATTTCATCGAGAGTATAATAACTTCTTCCCATATCCTCTACTCCGTATTTTCAGGACTGTGTTTGTGAATTTCACAAAAAATTTAGTATAGAAATAAAATTGAAATACCTTACATTTTCAAACTTAAAGATATTGTCTTTAAGTGAACGTTTTCGAAGAATTGGACTCGACTCTGTTCTTATCGCTTTACCATTTTGTATACGTAACCCCCAAGAAAAATAAGATATCGCTCGAAAATGTATACACAGCAAATATGTTTACTAAACAGCTTCTTCAGTAAAATGTAATAAACCTTTTATTGATTTATTCTGAAATCATTATTTTTTTTGTTCATAAATATAATATTGTAAAAATAAAAAGGTAACTGCCGTCATAAATGCTTTCTTTGGTCCAAAATGTTACCGAAGCTTCATTGCCGGTGATGAGACTTGGGTATAGACAGTGCGACAAATAAGTTTCGAGAAGGGCCTTGAAAAACATTGAAAGAAGAAATCTGAATATTTTTCTATTTTTGTATTCAAAATATTCTCCTCCAGTACCAATACACTTGTCACAGCGATTCAACAACAGTGATTCAAATGCGTGTTTAAGCTCATTTTGTAGAATTGCCTCTAGTGCTTGTGTTGTAGCTGTTTTGATAGTGAAAATGTCATTAAAAACATAACAGAACTACAATCATGCGATACTCTAGATGAAGAGAATTTTTTTGCTTTTAAGAAATTTTGCATGGAGAGTGGTAGAAGGGGTGACGGCATTGAACCAAATTGTTTTCCCATCATGCTAGAGTTGCTATCAGAATGTTTTACAGTAAAATTTCTTAGATACTTCAAAAATTTAATAGATACTGAGAAAATTAGTGTATTAGATTTAGTGAAGTTGTGCAGTTTGTATGGGAGGTGGTAGAAGGAGTGGGGTGTTCTTAGTGAGTTTTTCAGAAATAACTATAAGCATCATGCATTTGGTATGTTTTCAATCGCAGATCAGTAGCATTCAAACATTTCAGGAAAAAATTGACTTTTTGAAGAGTTGTGAAATTAGAAGGAGTGTGGAGATCCGAAAAATTTTTATACTGTAAATTGGAATTGGTATAAAGAAAATGTTCTCCAAAATTCAGATCAATAGCTTCCATACGAAAAAATCGGTTTATTGTCAAAATCCGAAATTGTGTCATTTTGTATGGGAGGGGGTAGAAGGGGTGGAGCGATTCGGTCCGTTCACGAACTTGTTCTTACTTTTTTGCCAAAAAACGACGTGTAGGAAATTTGATCTTTCTAGCGCGACGCGTTTTCGAACTAGAGAGTAAACGGACAGACGGACATCCGGTTTTGAGATTTTTGAGTGATCACATGAACTTCTGTATCCGTCCGTCAGGTCAATTTACAATAGAACGCTTTAAGAGCATTTGCATTTTTGCATTCTTTTTATCATGTTGGCTGATGCGTGCCGAGCAGCTGATTGCCTTCCGAAACTGTCAAAACAAAGCTGCGAAAAATTCTGTGCAAGAAATGCGCATTTTCAGTTCAAACCAGGGTGCAAACCATTTTTCAGCAGGGCAGAACTTTTTTTTACAATAGTACATACATAGGAACTGCTAGAAAAAATGTTAAGGGCAGAAACGGGTCACTTTTTTATTCAGAATGGAAATCATTATAAATGATATAGTCAGGACTAGTCCTATTGTACTAGGGTGTAGCCTAGTGGGTAGCGTGTTGGTCTACAATGCGACGGTCGGTAGTTCAAATCCCGGCAACGTATAATTTCAACACACTACTTACGAGGGTATATATCTTGGACACCTCAATCTGTGAAAATAAAAATGCGTAGATAGATTTTTGTGCAAAGTGCTAACAACCCGTTCACAATAAAAAATAAAATGCTCGAGTTGGGTTGTAGTGCCATTGAAGAAGAAGAATCCTATTGTGTAGTAAACATTTTCGTAAATAATTCAGTACCTGGTTGACATCACATATACACAGCGTTCATCAGTTTTGCAACGAACCGAAAAGGCAAGAGGTTTCGGTAGTTTTCATACCTAAAACAGGTAGAGCTTCCCATAACATCCCGAAGGCTTTCCGTCCCATCAGCCTAACTTCGTTCCTTCTTGAAGGCCTGGAAAAACTGGTGGACAGCAATCTACGTGTAAATCTCAACCTCTCGGTCAGTTGCCCCCACCAACACGCCTATTTCAAAGGTAGGTCAACATTGATGTCATACTTGAGGCCTTGCGAAGCCATAGTGTGGAACCTTTCTTGACTGCATGGCTAGCTAATCTTCTTCGCTACTTATGTTTATTATTAAAAGACCGATCGGTTTGAATGTTGAGTCAAGACTGAACTTTATTCATATCATTTGTGACACTAAAAAATATGCAAGCAAAGGCAAAAATACAAAGTTGTGGATAAAATGCAAGCTAAGGAAAAAACTACTTTAGACAAAACAATAATATGAGATAACAAAATATGAAGAATTACGTTATGTATGCTAAGTGAAATATGATATGCAAAAGTTATACAAATTTGGGATAACAAATCATGAGAAACTACGTTATATATGTGTGATATGAACTACGTTATGATCGAAATATGATGATGGTCATATAACTCGTAAAATCGTAGCATGGATGGGTGAAGAGACAAATGGCTCTGACATTAAAGGAACGCAACAGTGCGGAATAATATCGCCTCTTGTACATCCTAACCATGATGGACTCCCTTCCCACTTTAAATCGGAACGGCTACCCCACAATAGCATATGTAGACGATCTTGTCATCATGCTAACTGGTAAGCTTGAACAAGTTTAGGCGACCTTATGCAGTTCGCTTTACAACTGTAAGACAGCTGGGCACTAGATAAAGGACTTACCATTAACCCTCAAAAAACAGATCTGGCCCTCTTCTCCAGAAGAAGAAAACCATATGCTTTCAATCCACCAAACATTCGGGGTATCAATATGGTCCTCTCGAATCAAGTTAAATATTTAGGTTTGATTCTTGATAGCAAATTATCCTGGAAGGCTAACATTCAAGAACGAACAAAAAAGGCTACCGTAGCCTTCTTCGCTTGCAAAAAGACATTCGGTTTGAGATGGGGCTTCAGTCGCACTTCATCCACTGGATGTATACCAGTATTGTCAGACCAATTATTTGCTATGGCGCGTTGGTGTGGTGACCAGCGGTAGTACTAAACGTAACAGAATTATGATTGGGCGTAAAGCTTTAATATACCGGAAATATGTCATCTCAAATTCTTTCGAATAGTGAATAGAGACTTTTGGATGGGAGGTGGTAGAAGTAGAGGGGGAGGTTTTTATTTTTCATATATGACACCGAACATGGCGTGCAAAATGTTTCGTGCTGAATTTAAAGTTTTTAGTTATTATTATGCTTAAAGAAATTGGTCATAGATTTTCTGAAATTGGGGCATTTAAATGGGAGGTGGCTGAGGAAGTGGAGCGTTTACGATGATTTTGAAACTGCTTATCATCATTCTTATCACCATGCTTTGATTCAATTTCAAAGTCGATAGCTTTCATATATTCGAAGGAGAAATGCTTTTCTTGAATTTATAATACAGATATTTATGTGGGAGGGGGTAGAAGGAGTGAAGCAGAGCTGATAATTTTTTCTAGCATTTATTGCAATTATTAAAAAATAAATTCGGACAAAATTTTAAGTTTGTAGTTTTAATGGAAATCGCTATAATGCATTTAACAAAAATTATGCATTTGTATGGGAGGGGGTAGAAGGAGTGTACGGATCAAAAAAAATTTTTTCAACTTTATTAATATTTATATTTTTATACTTTATACAAAAAATCAAGTTGATAGCTTTAACAGTTTCAAAGAAAAATAATTTAATTTAAATTTCAAAATTTCGTGAAATTTGTATGGTAGGGAGGGGTAAAAGGAGTGAGGTGAAGTTGATAATTCTTTTTAAAACTAATTGCAATTATAGTGGAATTAATTCCGACAAAATTTCGTCTTTTCAGCTTTACTCGTTTCAATAAAAATCGAAAATATATATTTTTCAAAATTGTCCATTTGTATGGGAGGTGGTAGAAGGAGTGAGGGGATCGGATCAATATTCCGTGGTATTAATGACATATGTATATATCATAATACTTTGGCCTAAATTGCAAGTTGATAGCTCAAATAGCTTCTAAGAAAAGTAAATTTCTTAATATTTCGAAAGTTCATGAAATTTGTATGGGAGGGGGTAGAAAGAGTGGGGTGATGTGTTCCATTCACGCACTTCAAGTTAATTTTTTGCTAAAAATGACACACAACAATTTTTAGCACTATAGCTCAAAGCTTTCGAGAGTTTTGCTGTAGACAGACGCACAGACGGACAGACAGACGGTCACTCGGAATCGAGGTTTTTGAGCGACAACAAATATTTCTGTACCATTGGCGGCTCTGTGCGAGCGTTATTTCTTAGCGTTACAAACGGTAAGGCAAACACAATATACTCTCAGATTTCATCTAGAGTATAAAAAGCAACCTAGCACTTTTACAGCTAATCCAACGGATGGCATGTCTATGTATAACAGGTGCTCTTGAAACAACAGCAACTGCAGCCCTGGAGGTAATTCTCTCACTACCTCCAGTTGATCCATTTATAAAACAAACAGCGGGTCTAGCTGCCATTAGATTAAAAACCTCTAATTCGTGGTCAGCACCACAAATTGGTCATGGCAGAATTTTAAACGTCATTAGAGACGCAAATTCTCTTTAAGACTGCGAGCAAGATTGGATGAACCAACCCCAGGTTGAAAAACGGAAGTTTCACATTAAGTCTCCTGAACGAAACGAATGGGCAACAAACACAATACTCAACACCTGTACAGGCCCTCATCTCTATACGGACGGATCTAAAAGTAGGGGACAGGTGCAGGGATTTATTCCCACGACCTTGACATCCACACTTCGTTTCATCTTCCAGAACACGCGACTGTGTTCCAAGCGGAAGTATTAGCTATTAACGAGTGTACAACAATTAATTTACATGTCATGTAAGTCTCGGAAATTGTTACATTTTCTCGGAGCAGCAGGGCTGCACTTCTGGCACTCCAATCCTACAGGACTACGTCCAAACTAGTGTCCATTTTTAGACACAATTTGAATCGCCTAGCGGCTATAACCGAAGTATCTCTAATTTGGATGCCGCATGATCTGCAAGCATTAGGAAGTCAGTCGATGTAGCAGAAGACTAGCTTCAATGAAACTATTCTGGATTCTTTCATTACCGCGATGGCGGCAGCTTGATAGCTGCGGAACGGCCAATTCCTTTTGGGAAGAACCGAATAACAATATCACAGCTCATATGTTACAACGAAATCGGTATCATTCAAACTATTGTCGGCCTGATCACAGGTCATTTCAAGTTGAAGCTTCATGCATTCAGGCTGCGGATCGCGAGCGACAGCCTTTGCAGAGGTTGCGAGGAAGACGAAGAATCTATTGAACATTATCTTTGTCACTGTCCGCCATCTCGGACAGTCGTCTCCTTTGTTTAGGCTCTAAATTCTTCTCAGAACTAGACGATCTCAGAGGCGTCAAATATTCGAGCCTACTTTGGTTAGCACATCGAACCAAGTGGCTAGTATAGGAGGAGTAAAATTCATTTCATAATGAATAGGGGAGCACAATGGGCCATCTAGTTGGGCCCATAGTGATTCTACGAAATCATCCTCCTACAACCTAAACCTAACCGTTTTCGTAAAGCTTTCACCAGTCTCAGTTAAAAGAACTTCGATAACTTTCATTACTAGGCAAAGTATCCGCTTACTTCCTTAGTGCCAAAAGATCTATTTATTGACGACGCAATCATTTTGAAATAATTTGTTTTTACAGAATGACTTGTGTTCAAGGCAATTTTAGCCTTTATGCAAGGCAATCCACAAACACAGTCATGGTGGGAAGGAATAGGATTGGGAAGGTAGGGGAGTGAGAACGACCGTAACGAGTGGTGGAGCCGGTATATATTTCAGTTGTACTGGCTGCTACTAATAAATATTTGCAGATGTTATGGGAGACTGAATGATATAAAATGCGAACAGAAACCATCTACTGCGTTTATAGAACTTCTAGGAGTGGAACTGTTTGAATAATGAATATTTTTTCATTGCCAGTAGAAACTGAAAAATTCGTGCTTAAAAAATCCTACTGTCTGGAATGAGAATCGAACCCACGACATTGTCGTGTCTGTGAAACAAGCACGCTGTCCACTACGCCACGAAGGTCTTTATTGGGAATATTACCGATAATTTCTCTAGTAGTTCGTTTCTGTCAAAAACTACGTTTAAAAACTTTTTAGCTCGATTTGTCTTGAAGGCAGTGAGCGAACAGACAGATGGACGTCCGGTTTTAAGATTTTTGGGTGACGATATGAACTTCTATGGATTTTTTCCTCCGTTCCTTATTAACTAGATTTAAAAACTTTCTAGCAAACTTATAAACACTCTCAGATTTCATTCAAAGACATCTTGAACAGTTCAAGTAGGTAAAGCGTTTTGGGGTAATATGTTACGTTAATGTGTTAGTGCCACTTATAGCAGAATGTTTTTCTTTCCTTTATGGAAAATATTTTAAATTGTTTTCGAAGAAACTCAAACAAAAACAAATTATAATATTTAAGAAAGAAAATCTATCTAAAAGAAATATAATATTGATAAGAAAACCTCAAGAAAGGACTGAAACCTTTTTATCAGCCTCCATAACAGAAACCAATTATGAAACTTCTGGGGAAGAATATCAAATTGAAATATCTTAAATGTTGTCGAGCATTTTTTATAATCAGAGAAAAAAATAAGTTCAAAGAAATATTTTTTTCTAATTATACTTTTAGCAAATCGAATAAGAGTCATTCGTAAGTTATCAATCGGAGATTTTGTTTTCTTTTTTCAATTGAATTCTCCCCCGTACGAACTAATTTTCCATCGATCTAATTGAAGATTAACTTTAGGAGACCGAGTTTTAAATTTCATGTCCTTTTTCAAAAATCTAATAATATTTTCTCTTCGAAATTTAGCATTATTGTCTTTGTAAATTGTCAAATTAATTAAAAATATAACATATACATAAAATTCAATTCTAAAAGGCGGAGCTAAATAGGTAAGTGAAACATTTCGATAGGCGTAATATCATGTCAAATAAAAGTGCGGCAGAATCAAATTAATTTTACTAATTAAAAATTCTTTATTATGTTGAGCATATCCTTAGCAATGCTTTCTTCTTTCAAACAGTCGCGTCTACTTTATGTTAAAAAGTTTCACTTTTATCTTATAAGTACATACTTGCTGTTTGTTTATTCATGTACTTAAGTAGTTTCCTTTTCTTATATGTATATTTTTTAATGATAAGATGATACGCATTGTTTTTGAACGAGTTCAAATTTTAAATGTTAATTCTTCCTAAGATAGCAACTTCTATTGTTAGTGTGTGCTATTTTTATTTAAATGAAAATGGCAATCATGACAGGAAAGATTGTCTTATTGAAAAATATAGGATGTGTGAACTTTTTGTACATTCATAATTTGCTTGGTTACATTTATTGAAATAAGTTTTTGGTTGAAAAAAAAAATATTAGGAGTACAAATAAGTTTCCGCCGTTTTCTATCAAATATTCGGAATGTATTGTGAAAGAACGGTACATTACCTTTTATTCAAAAGTATTGACTATCACTAGCCTCTACTTTTTTCCCATCTTTCTGGCTGCATTCGGATACCACGTCGGAAGAACCTTTGTAGCTATCTACGAATCGACCCAAATTTTTAGTAACTTCATATGATGTAAAGCGCTGCTCAGACAGGCTATGTGCCATCGACCGGAGCAAGTAGTAATCGGAAGGGGCAATGTCTGGTGGGTGGTGTGGGACTTCCCAATTAAGTGTTTCCAAATAGGTTTTGATCGGCGTCGCAACATGCGGACGAGATTTATCATGTAGGAGAATAATTTTGTCGTATCTGGAGTAGTACTGGGCGCGTTTTTCCTTGAGTGCTCGGCTCAATTTCATTAATTGTGTTCGGTAGAGAGCTCTAGTAATGGTTTCTCCCGGTTTGAGTAACTCATATTACACAACACCAAGCTGATCCGACCCAATGCACAGCATGAGTTTCTGTTCCTATGAATATTCGGTTTGGCTGTCGATGTTGAAGCATGGCCGGGTGGTCCCCATGATTTTATCTTCTTTGGGTTATCGTAGTGGATCGATTTTTCATCACTACTATACGATACAAAAACCCTTTCTTTTATGGCTGGCATGCAGTATTTTTTTTGCAAAATCGGCGTTCAACGTGTCTCGGCTTCAGATCATATGGAATCCAATTTCCTTGTTTTTGAATCATTTGCAACGATTTTAAACGATGTGAAATTGCTTGTTGAGTCACTTCTAATGTAAGTTCTTCTTGCATTTGGCACGAATCTTCCTCCAATAATGCTTCCAATTCCGTGTCTTCGTACGCTTTCGGCCTTCCACTACGTTCTTTGTCTTCCACGTCAAACTCACCGTTTTTAAACTTTTGAATCCACGACAACTTCTCTCACTTAAAGGAGTCTCACCATATGCTTCTAGAAGCAATCGATGCGCGTCTACTGCAGATTTCTTCAAATTAGAGAAGTAAATCAAAAGTTCCCACAAATGACGCTTATTCGGCACAAAACGTGACGTTTTCACACGAACAAAATTATGTGATGCTGATACGGAGTCATTAATACTTCAAGGTTATGTTGTTACCAGATGTCCAAACTTACGATATTACGTTTTACATCTGACAATTTCAACATAACCTTCTGGTGGGGCCGTCTTTTTTCAAACGGCGGGAACTTATTTGTACTCCTAATATATATAAATCTATAGCTAAATATGTTTGATCTACATTTTATACTATTAAGACAAGAATTCAGCTCAAATCAAGCGAAATACTACCCTATAGTCATTTTTTTTATTATTATTTGGGGAACACGTGAAGCACTGTAACCTTCCCGGCCTATTGTGCGTTTATTGCCCCTTTACCCTACCTTAACTCGATAGCTTTGGCTAATCTCAGTATCTTTGAGGGAGTCAAGTTGGCTAGTTCCTCGGTTGTAATGAAACCTTTTCCCAGAAGATTGTGTATTTTCCTTGCTATTGCTTCACAATGACATAGGATGTGTTATGTCGTTTCCGAGTCTTCGAAACAGAGGCGGTAGATGTCGGTTTCAGCTAGACCCATATTTTTGAGGTGGTGGTTTACTCCACTATGCTCCGTCATCAGGCCGATTAGAGTACTAATATCACTCTTGCTGAATTTTAAAATATCCTCCACTTTGTTTTTTTTGTGGTACCCTCATTAAGGTTACGTTGTTCGTTTTTCCCAGAACGATTAGGTTATGAAGGCAGTCCCAAACTATTCTTGATCCGATCGATGCTAGGACTTTGAGATCCGCCTGACTATCCGATAGGATATAAATAGTTTTGTTGCAATTTATATAATCATAATAATAAGGAGGGCTACCTTATATTCTCTTGAAGCTATGCACCATTGCAATTAATTCAGTCTGGACGATTGTGGCTCCTTTGCCGAGTGGTTTTGAAACCGAGAAGTTAGGACCTTTAACTCCGGCTCCAGTTCCCTCAGAGGTGCGCGAGCCATCTGTACACCAGGTGATTGATTCCTCTTCCATTTCAGGTAGCATGGATTGCTAGTCCTTGCGTTCTCTGATTATAACTTTGAAGGGAGTTTTAAAGTTGAATTTTTTCGGCAGAGTTTCCGATAGTGTGGAGCTTAGAACCTCTATTTATGGGTTTTTAGGATTTTGAGGTGACCTCTTAAATTCCCGAATTTCCCTCTGTATGCGTAGCTCTCCTTTGGTAGCCTCCTTTTTTATTTGGAGATGTATCGAAGGGATGTTTAGGAATATCTCCATTGCCGCTGTAGGACAGGTTTTCATTGTTCCTGTGATACCAAGCCAAGCTAGCCTTTAGATTTGTGGCGTAAGTTGCACTTTTTGTTGTAAGATTTTATTCCACCATATCGTTGATTCGTATGTGGCTATTGGGAGGATGATTGTTTTGTAGCACCAGTAGATCAGATTCTTTCGTCATTACTTCCAATGTTATCTAAAGTGGGTAGAACTGCTTTTATAGTTTAGCTTTATATGACTCCAAGTGCCTAGTTTTTCTCCCCAATGTACAATGTATTGTTGCAACCATCGACAAATCAGACATCCGGCTCCGACTTGCGTAAAATTCGCAAATCTCTAAGCTAGGCATCCAATACTCATCTAATGGTATTGTTATAGATCTGGCAACCACGTAATTGATCTTTCTGGAATATACAAGAACAGTATCCCCGAATATGTAAAACGCCATCTAGAACATTCAAGTAAACACCCGACGGAACTGTATACTCCAAAATGTAGGCAATTAAAGATCTAGAATAGTCGAGACACAACCAACGACACCTGATGGAAGCTTCGAGAACTGGGGCAAATTAGTATAAAAGCACGAAGCTGTCAGACGGCAAGCAGTTACTCAGCGACGTTTATGGAAGACACCAACCGGTGTAAGAAGCGAAAGAACAATATCGGCGGTATTGCCATATAGTGTAAATTAAGTTAAAGTGCAAATTAAGTAAAAGTGCGGATAAATAAATTATCCTTTATTTTTATACGAATTGTGTTTTTCTTGAAATCTCGGCGAACCCCTAGCTCGCAACAGTATGTATTTAACAAAATTTAGCGATTCGCCTTTTTACTTATTGAAAAATGCTAATTCTCTCAGTAAGTATCATAGCATTTATCGAGTTTAAATTTTATACTAAATTTTATTAGCATTATTATTTGAAAAAATTAACCGGTTAGCTTTACTGCGTCTACCTCCTCCCATGCAATGGGAGACAATTTCAGAGCTTTACAAAAAATAGATTTTCTCGAAAAGTATAATTGCTACTGGTTTCAAATTCAAGAGAAGTCAATTGCATAATGCTTAGTTATTTTTGAAAAAAAAATTCTAGAAACCCTCCAACAGGACAATTTCACTAAATCTAATACACTAGGAAACCAGAGCGAAACATCGCAAAACAGGCTCTGGATTATAACCCTCAAGGAAGACGTCGGGTTGGTCGACCATGTAACACATGGAAGCGAGCAGTTGAGCAGGAGGCCAGAGGAATAAACAAGTCCTGGCAACAGCTTAAGGCCGATGCTCAGGATCGCGCCTTGTGGAAGAGAGTTGTTTCTGTCCTATGCCCCTATAGGGGGTCTTAACAGGAATTTGATTGAATACACTAATTTGCTCAGTACGCTTTAGGCTTTTCCCTCCTTTAAATCCCATTCCCATTTATCCTTAGCTCCTTTTTCTCCCTTACCGACATGACTGTGTAAACTACATTAAAGGGTGACCCCCTAAGTTGTGTTCGGCTACGTAAAAAAAAAAAAAAAAAAACGTCTTAAATTTTTCAAGCTCAAATTTTGTATTAATCATTTTTATTTGTTCCTCTAGCATTATGTAAGAAAAATAAGTTCAATGCTGTCACCCCATCTATCACTCCCCATATAAAATTTCTTAATATCACAAACATTTCTATTTCATCTACAGTATCGTATGATTGGACTTTACGCACAATCGCGTAGTCCTGTTTACTTCAAAATTTTACGCTCAAAAATTTTTGTACGCTATATAAAACCTGAGGGTTATTGTGTTTCTTTAATGTTTGTAAGCTTTTAATGATATAAAAATATTTATTTTCGCGCAAAAAAATCTCGTTTCCGGGTGACCCTCTGTGTCTGAACAATAACGAATTGAAGTGCGCAAGGAGTCGCTGGATTTCAAATAAGAATTAAAGAAGTTCACTTTAAACTAAAATAACCGCAAACATTATTTATCGCTTCCCACTAACTCTTACAAATACTTTTTCTGTTCTATCGCGACTTTTCACGCAATCACCCGATCTTTACTCTTTTGCTTCCAAATTCAGGCTGAGATTCTCGATGCAAATGCTCGCATTTTTATATGGTTCTTTTCGCCTGCTTTTCGTTTGTCTGTCACTCGTCTGCATTTCGTTTGCATTTCGGCTTCTAGTCGTCTGTTATTCTCCTGTATGCTTTTTCGTCTGCATATCAGTACTCACCAGCAGTTCGCGATCATAAGCAATTTATCGCGGATTGTCAGTGATATGTGTGTGCACATGAGAATTCGATAATCGCGCGTATAAGTACTTTTGGTTGAAGGGCTTGACACTGCAAGTCGCATAGCGTTCCTTACAGTGTTCGTACGCGCGAATTAATTTTATGATAAGCAAGTAGAGTTGACATTTCGCATTACTTTCGCATACAGTGGAAGACCGCTGGTATTTGATGAACGACTAGGGCTAACATGTAACAATATGAAAGCTGTTGACTTTAATAATAATACAACAATTTTGGGCATTGCAATCAATCATAATTTTTTAAGGATTTTTCCTATCACCAAAACAAAAATTGTTTTTCATTAAGTTAAAAGATGGCCGATTTTGTCCAAATTTTGCAGGCATGTGTTTTACTCGAAGCTTAGCAAATAGAGTAAATGGTGATTAAAAACAATTTATATGGAATTTTCTATAAAGCTTCAAAGTTTAATAATTTTCTCCTGCAAACAAAAACTTTTTAAAAAAAATCATAATCGAATTTAAAAAAAAACCCGCTTGTCTGTTGATAGCCAGTAGTGCCACCTTTCCAACAAAAAAATCCAAGTGGATACGTTGTGCAGTTTTTTTTTAGAAAAGCGCACCTAAATAATAAAAACACTCCTTTTCCGGTGAAGCAAAAAACCAAATAAAAGTTTTTTTTTAGTTTACTGATCAAATGTAAATATATAAATAATGAAGTAAGATAAAATTATTGATTATAAAAAAAACTGGTTTGCCGGTGCGGCCGGGGAATAAGCCGAGCGGCAAGCTACAAGCGCTGCGTCAATATGCATGACTCCACAAGTATCATTATTTGAAACACTTCTACTCATCCGAGAGGGGTGCGGTTATCGGCAATCGATTTAGAATCCAGTCTACATTGTTAATCAGAAATAAAAAAAAATCAATTTTTTTCAATTTTTTAGGGAGTGCTCCCCTTAAAAGAAAACCCCTAGGGATGTTTTCATTTTACGAAGGCTTATTGATAAACCGTGTTAGATAAGGAAAAAATTATTATATTTGATAGATAGTTTTCAAAAAACTTCTTTGCTTCCTGTATACTCCGTCTCCATCCTTTTTGGTTTAGTGACCGCGCCCTCTAGTTTGAAAATCTTAGCAGTGATTTGCTGTATGTGTCAATAAAATCATTCAAGCGCTTCTGTAGTTTTCCCCACTGGTTTTTGTCCATTGACCAGAGGCAGCTGGTCAGTAGGTTTACTTTTGCAGAGATGATCCCCCTACATTATAATTATGCAAACATATCAATTCCAAAATAATTTTTCACTCAACCAAAAATCGAATGCTCGATAATTCATTCAAACCCCTTCAGATGAATACTTTCAGTATGTATTCGCCTAATGTTAGGCATTCCTTAATTAGATTAAATTTCCTAACTTTTCGTTAGGCGCAACAATTAAAAATGATCTTTGAAGCGCAGCCTACAATCGTACACCAATGTCATTTCATCATAAAACACTTAGTGTTATTAGTTTTTTTTTATGAAAAATAGTAATTTGTCTATGTTTTGCAACAGGAATTAACGATATTATTGTTTTTGCTACTTGCTAGTGTATCATTTAAGTTTTATGCAATATTCAAACCAAACCATAAAATACTCTTAGCATTTTTGGTGGAGTTAATCAAAAATCAGCTCAAGCATTTTTTGATTAAACACACACTCCAATTTACGGCCCCTCACTGCCATTGACTTTCTCCTTTGATTTTTTTGTTATCCACCCAAAGCCAAAACAGTAGTTCCTAAAATATCGAAACAACTTGACTACCGGAACCAGAGACTCATTTATATAAACACGTGCAATAGAATCTTAAACCGTGCTAAGTTTGAACTTGACCGAAAACGTCGGCTTAAGATCGTTGAAAAGCCTAAGAATTCCAGATTTGTTTGGTTATTTGTGAAATCAGTCAACAATAATTTTATATCATTCGCTTGCTCTTCGTGATAGTGACCAAACAGTTTTCGATCCTATTGAAAAAGGAAACCTTTTGGCAGCGAGACTCTCAGGGACTCTAGACTTTCACTGTCAAATCGGAGTCCCCTCAACTACTTCCGGCTGATTTCACGCGGCAATCTCTTCGTTTTCGAAATAGGTTTATTTCCAAGATCCTCAACGTCTGCTGGTTCAGATGGTATCCCCCATTCTTCTTAAGAAATGTGCTTCCTCTCTGGCTAAACCACTTTACAATCTTTATCATCTTTCATACTCTTTAGGGTACTTTCCACAGATCTGGAAAGTCGCGAACGTTCAGCCGATTCCCAAAAAGGGATGCAAAGCGGACCCCGCTAACTGTCGCCCTATTGCCATTACCTTAGTGCTTTCAAATGTAACGGAAACTTCTATTAATCGCAGAATAGTGAACTACTTGTGGAACAAAAACCTGATCAACGATCGCCAATATGATTTCCGTTCGGGACGCTTTACACGAGATCTTCAAGTGTGTCTAACTGAACTATTCAAGAGGCTAGTACTTGCGCTTGACATTGCAGAAGCGTTTGACAGAATCTGGCATAAATGTCTCATAGCTAAGTCTAAAGCCTTTGGCTTTAAGTCGGCCTTCCTTAAATGGATTGAGAGCTTCCTCTCTGAGCGCTCTATTCGAGTTGTACTAGATGGAGTTAACTCTGCCCCTTTTGTTATTGATTCCAGCGTCCCTCAAGGCACAGTCTTCTCTCCCACTCTTTTTTTTTATTTTTTATAAACGACCTTTTTTCGTTACCTCTTAATCCTATCCATAGTTTCGCTGATGATAGCACAATAGACATTTTCCAAATTGACTTCCCTGCGGTGGCACGTCTTCATGCCGTATTAGTCAATAGGCTCATTAAACTCTGCCCTTAAAGTAATCCTTGAATGGGGCAAAAAACAGGTAAGTTTAATGCCTCGAAAACCCAGTCTTGTCATCTTTCTCTAAAACAAACTGTTCCAGCGTCGGCCGATGTAATGTCCTTCAGTGGCGTGCAGGTTCGACTCTCTGCAGACTTTATGTTCCTTAATATAAAATTTAAAAATCGTCTTGATTGGAGTCAACACATCTATGAAGTTGCTCTTGATGCCTCGAAACGTTTAGGTATTTCGCGGAAGTGTAAGAAACACTTTTCTGCATCAGAAGTAGCTACCATCCATAAGGCTTATATCCGGCCACGCCTTGAGTACAACTTGCATACCTGGGCTGGGACCCCGAAATCACACCTAGCGTTGCGTAATTGTATCGATAAACATGCGTTCCGAGACGAAAAATTGTGCAATTTGTATGGAAGGTGGTAGAAAGAGTGGGGGTTTTTGGTGATTTTTCGAGAAACAACTACAACTAAAGGGTGGTCCAACCAAAACGCACGATGTTAATTGTAAATAAAACAAAAAGTTTTCAGAGAATTATCTTAATATTTTTTATTATGATAGAAGGATATATGACAATTATGTGTGAAACAAAATATCGCCTAAATGCTCGCCACGGCTACGGTGGCATACTTCTACCCGATGGTCCATATTTTCAATGACTTTGAGACATAATTGGGGTTCAATGTCGTTACTGTGCTGAATTATCTCATCCTTTGGCTCTTGAATTGTTCTTGGCTTATTGACGTACACTTTTTCTTTTAAATATCCCCAGAGAAAGAAGTCCAACGGTGTCAAATCACCTGATCGTGGCGGCCAATTAACATCGCCACAACGTGAGATAACACGGCCATTGAATTTCTCGCGCAAAAGAGCCATTGTTTCGTTGGCTGTGTGGCAAGTGGCACCATCCTGTTGGAACCACATGTCGTCCAGGTCCATATCCTCAAATTCTGGCCGTCCCCATTTTCGAAGAAGTACGGCCCGATAACGCCGCCAGCCCATAAACCGCACCAAACAGTCACTCTTTGTGGATGCATCGGCTTTTCAACAATCACTCGTGGATTCTCATTTTCCCAAATGTGGCAATTCTGCTTGTTAACGAATCCACTGAGGTGAAAGTGTGCCTCGTCGCTGAAGATGATTTTCTTTGTAAAGTCACCATTCACTTCTGTTCAACCAACCATTCGGCGTATTGCCGACGCTTGAAATGGTCAGTAGGCTTCAACTCTTGAGTCAATTGAACCTTGTAAGCGTGTAAATTCAAATCTTTATTCAAAATTCGCATCAGTGGTGTTCGTGAGATGTTCAATAGTTGGGCACGGCGATGAGTCGAAGTTGACGGCTCTTCTGCCACACTATCGCGAACAACAGCAATGTTTTCCGGAGAACGAACTGGGCGAGCATGCACAGGTGAGTTCACATTTCCTACAGACCCGGTTTGCTGAAATTTGCGCACAATTCTCCCGATTGTGGACACATTTGGTCGATTATGCTGACCAAAAAAATCACGAAGTGCAAGAAATGCATTTTGATTTGAACGCCCATTTTCGTAAAAGGCTTCAACAACCTTAACGCGCTGCTCAATTGTGTACCTCTCCATGGTTGAATTTGTCAAACACTGAAACAAAGAAATGTCAAATTAAGTTGGGCGAAAAACTTGACGTTAAGGTGTGACTCACAATTAACATCGTGCATTATGGTTGGACCACCCTTTATCATGCAATTGATAAACTTTAAATTTCAGATATGTATCATTCACATTTTTCAAGAAAATCGAATTGTTATATTGTCATGGAATGTGTCTCATTGTATGGGAGGGGGTAGAAGGAGTGAAGCTACTCGGTTAATTTTTTTCCCGATATTAATAATAATGCTAATTAAGGATTAAGTTCAAATTTTTACCTCGATAAAATTTAAATGTACTGAGAAAATTCGTTTAGAGTATTTCATGAAAAAGTGCGGGAGGTGGTGGAGGGAGAAGGAGGTTTTTGGTGATTTTTTGAAAAACAACTATAATCATCATTCAATTGATATATTTTTAATTTCAGATCAGTAACATTCAGATTTTTCAAGAAAATCAAATTCTTGTGAAGTCGTGGAACTGTGTCACATTGTATGCGAGGGGGTAGAAGGAGTGAAACTAATCGGTTAATTTTTTCCCGATATTAATAATATTGCTAATTAAGGATTTAATACAACATTTTAGCTCAATGGAAGTTACACGTACTGAGAAATTTGGTGTAAAGTGATTCATGAAAAAGTGTAGTTTGTATGGGAGGTGGTGAAAGGAGTGAGGAAACTCAAACAATTTGTATATGAAAAAACTTCATTTATAATAGAAATAATATATTCCAAATTTCAAATTAATAGCTTTTATAGTTTCCAAGAAAATTTGATTAATATATATTTTGAAAATTAGTCACTTTGTATGGGAGGGGGTAGAAGATGTGAGGGAAACGCGCGTGTACGGTGTCATATGCCAATTGCCAATATGCAATAATGCATATTTATCGTTACCGTGCAGATAAGCCAAATTATGGATATGATGATGCATCAGCAATATCCATCAATATTGCTTGTGCCTCGACAATTTAGAAATTAGGTCTCAAAATTCATTATTTTTAAGGGAAGTGTTTTTACTTTTTAAAAAGGGACACGCCAAATTAAAGGACCTCATACCTTTTCTCTTACTTGCCCCTCGTAATATTCGCCAAGCTGCACACGCTTACAAGTGCATTGTGAAGCATCTGCATTGGAATTTCGGCAGTCCTTCATCCCTCGGACGTCAATGATGTGGAATGCATTACCGGGCAATCTGTTTCCAGTGGCGTGTAATCCCCAATAATTCAAAAATAACGTGCCCCCCAATTTCGGACTTATCTTTTCTACGTATCTCTACATTCCCCTATTTCTACTTATTTCCCTTACTCATGTCGATCTTACTGTGTTTATTTCACCCTTCCACTCCACTTGACTTAGCCCATTGTAGCTTCTTGAATTTTATGAGGGTTGACGCTTCTGAATTGTCGAAGATGACTTACAATTCTTTAGTGTATCGTATTCTTCAGATCGAGTCTACTAAGGACCCTTCAAACACAGTACTTACTAATCACCCTTTCATGCCCGAAGAGAGTTTTTGTTAATCCCAATATTAAAAATTGGGCTCCATCGCATAAGTGATTTTCTATCTCCATTTTCTTATTAGATTTCAATATCTTCATCATGTATGATTTTTTTTTTACGAAAATCGAAAATAACTTAGGGGGGTCACCCTTTAATGCGCAATGCACAGTTAAGTTGAGTCCCGGCGCTGAACTAATTTTATAGTTTTAGCGTAGATCATTAATGTTTGATTTGGATTGCATCTCGGAATCGTTTTTTATTATGGCAATTTGCTTTGCTCTCGGAAATATATAGAGAATCCTCTAGAAAGGCAGAAGCTTGTTGCTTATCAATTTTGTAATTTGAAAAATTGATAAGCAACAAGCTTAATTTCCTGTTGCTTATTACCAGGGCAGGACATTTGCCTTCTCATATTCATATCGCGCTACGATTTTATGACTCACGATTTCAAGCTAAATTAATATGATAAAACATTCAGCTTTGGTGTAGAAATAATATTATTTATCAGGAAAGAATAGTTTTAATAATAATTTCTAATGAAGGCTCTTCTATAGCTGTCTTCTTCTTGTTTGATGTTTTTTCTTTTGCTCAATTTTACGCTTTTGAAGTATAAATGTGCACTTTTCGCTATTCTTACGCGGTTTTACATTAGCTACCCAAATTTCAGTAAATGAATTTACCACGAAAGCTGTGATAACTGCACCGTAATTTCAAATTTAGTAATCAAATCTTACATCTCAAATTAAAATATTGCTTTCGCGATGAAATAAACTACGAAACTAATTGGTAACTAATGTGAGAACGCGTAAGACTAGCCGAAAACACATTTAAGATTTAAAAGTGTAAAAACAAGAAGAAGACATGTAAAGAAGAGCCTTACCGGAATTAATTAATATTGTTCATAATCCACATTTAATTACTGCCGGGAAGAGGGAATCTTATACTATATTAATAAGTGTGCATCAAAAATTGAGGCTCCCTTTTTCATTTATTACAAAAGGAGGGAATGAAACTTATATCATTAAAAAGGTACTGTACCGCAGATGTGTACAAAACAAAGAATCTTGTGTGTATGTTGACGTTAAGGCAGGTAAAATAAAGTGGGAACATAAAAGCGGGATCCCATCTAAGTACTACACGTGTCCTATGCTGCTTCGGTGATCGGACGAGAATTGGGAGATCCAGTGCACTACATTGAGCTTTTAGGCAGGAAAACTGGAAATGAAAAAGTATCTAATAAAAGATTGCCTAATATTAGGCGAAGGCATTTTGAAAATTTTCATCGAAGACAAAAACCAATAATAACAATCTTCAAAAGTTCCGAATTTCCATTCGCATCCAACGCTGCTTTACTTAAGGGTCTTCAATACCCAGCCCATTATTGCGAATCGACTGTTTCGCCATCTGCTGTGGCAAATTGAAAAATCGACTACTATACCGACCGGTAGAGGCACTAAAAGCGATTCAAAGGAGGAGAATGACCGCAGATAATGGCTCATATTTATGGTGTACTCATATTTGCTGAAGTAAGTGAGGCGTTTCATGCTCGATTAGTAAATTGAATAATCGGTTCTGATTGCTCGGTTGATAGACAAAAAATTTGGTCAGTCGAATAGCAATATTACTGACATCGTGATCACCGTGATACGAATATCGGAACAGAGAGAAATCTTTCTCAAGTACAGTTTGGAAGCACGATGTAATCAATCCTTCGTAGCTTAGTTGTTTCGCGGTCGGCTCAGTATTTTCACACAATTTTGCGCTCGAGTTCGAAGCTCCATGGCGTACAAATTTTTCTGTTTTTGATCAATCGATTTTTTCAAAGATTTTTGAATATGATAAAACATGGGAAATTTTGGTTTCGATTTTATTTTTCGTTTAGTACATTATCATTTTATGATAAACAGTTAAAAACGCTTTACGAATATCTCCTGTGCAATTGAAATGCATCTTTAAATAAACTGCCAACAAGTCGGGCGAAACTTTATTATTCTTGGGACAAGTTGCGGATGAGTGGAAAGTCAATGTGCAGGTTGGAGTGGTTAGGGAAGGCTAAGTGAAAGGGAGTTCTTGGGCAGGACTGTTAACAATATTTCATTCGTTTCTGTAAGTTTGGTTTTATGAGGGGAGGAGTAGGGGTAATAGTAAGGGTGGGTGGATGTTAATAGCTTTTTAATTAATTGCTTGAATCACGTCCAATATTCTCTGTATAGAATGTGTTTCATAGACGAAGTTGCATAGAATTTTCATAAAATTCGGTGTATTTTACATTCATGAAACCGAACATTTGTATGGGAGGGGGTAGAGAATATAGGGGAATCGTAAAATTTGATACGCAGTTTTATTTCGCGTCTCTTGTAAGGTGCTTGTATAGAATTTCAAGTTCGTAGCTTTTAGTTTGTTGGTTATTAGTTGATTTAATGAAATAAGTCGAAATCATACTTTTGTATGGGAGGGGGTAGAAGGTCAAGCGCGATTTTAAAACTTTTAACGCAATTTCATTTTAATTATTTTTGTTAGTTGTTATGCAAAATTTCAAATTGATAGCTTTTAATAGTTAGGTGATAATTGATTTCTTGAAAATGGTCGAAAAAATAATTTTGTATGGGAGGGGTAGAAGTGTTAAAGGTTTTCGACCAGTTAATATTTCATATGTTTAGGGATTTTTTTTAAATGCATTTCGCAAATTTTCAAGTTTCTACCTTAAAATTTCACTCAAAAATTTTTACAACAACATTTTTATTTTTCTGCCTTACAACTCGAATGTTTTTCCTCAATGAAGCAGCCGATCTACTCGACGATTTTCTTGAATTCGAGATGCTCTTGGTCATGAATTGCTGCAGTATTCAGACTGTGACCGATTCATTGCCACTTACATCTCCGAGTTTACATGCTTAGCTTGGACTCTTATGCGCGAATAACTTGATATGGCAATAGAAATTTATTTACATACATAATATAATAATTCCGGGTCATAAAATTAATTTTTGAATGGTGATGCCACTGAGATCATACCTGCTTTACAGCTTATTACGCTTCGCACGCAGGTCACCAGAGAATTAAGGGTAATAATGTAATGCTCGAAACTCATTCTGCAATTTTCCTATGCAAATGCCTAAGTATAAATTTCGCGTTGATGGCCATAAAATTAATTTTGAATGAATGCACCGCTTTTTACGCTTCACACTCAGGTCAGCAGAGAATCTAAGGTGCTAGTGTAGAACTGCGTAGTGAAAAAATTGGTCCCTCTACAACCAATATGCATACCAACCCCCAACGGTCGGACAATCACGTAAACTGAAAGAAGAGGCGATAGATCGGCCATATCTTCAGAATACTGCAGAAAATCACGGTTAAAAGCATCCCGACATTACAAAATTCGTCGAGTAGATTGACTACGTCACAAAAAGGGAAAAGGCAGGAAAATAAAAAGGTTCTCTCGAAAGTCGGCATTTCGAAAGAAAATTTTATGAAAACAGAACTCATTCGCAGATGTTATGTACCGAATGCGAAATAGACGAAGCACGATGATCGTCGGGTATTATTCGCGCATAAGAGTCCAAGCTAATCATGTAAACTCGGAGATGTAAGTGGCAATGAATCGGTCACAGTCTGAATACTGCAGCAATTCATAACCAAGAGCATCTCGAATTCAAAAAAATCGTCGAGTAGATCGGCTGCTTCATTGAGGAAAAACATTCGAGTTGTAAGGCAGAAAAATAAAAATGTTCTGTCGAACCATAAATCATCGTATTTTGCCAAAGGTCAATGTAGATGATTAATAATAAATTTTCAACATACCCAATAATAAATACCAAATGCGTGGTTTCCAAATTTCACTTCAAAGCACGTACGTTGCTCGTACTCTGGTTTGTAAAAAGTAGAAACAAGAAAAGATCATCTCAAATCCCTGAAACGTGCTATACAAATATATGTCACGTATTTGATCACGCATGCTGTACGGAAATCTCAGAATTGTTTCTAGTGCATTTTCTACAAGTTTCTCCAGGTAGTTGTTCTGGTTGTTTATTTTATGATCTTCTCATCTTTCTGCTCTTTCCTGTTATATCAACAACAATAACTGTAGAACTGTAGAAGGGTTCCCTAAAACGATTGCGTGGTCAACAGGTCTAGCGGGCGCTACCTAACCTTTTGCTTTTTGCTGCACTTGGTTCGAATCCAGACAAAATCACAGTTTTTTATTTTATTTATGTTTATTACTGTACTCATAAAACGATAATGCACTAAACGAAAAAAAAATTCAAACCTAAATTTCCCATGGTTTCATGTTTTATCATATTCGACAAACTTTGAAAAAATCGATTGATCAAAAAAAAAAAAAAATTGGACGCCATAGAGTTTCGAACTCGCGTGCAAAAGTGAGCGAAAATACTGAGCCGAGCGAGAAACAACTAAGCTGCGAAGGATTTAACAGATCGTTCTTCTAAACCTTACTTGAGAATGATTGAGAATATTCATATTTTAAATTTGGTTTGCAATATCAATATGTGCAGCACCTATGTGACGAGACCGACGTCTTGTGGTAAGAGGGATAAACTATTTGACGTAAGAAATCCGGAAATCTGAAATTATGGGATGTTCGTCTCTTTTTAATTAGATTTTAACATTAATATTATATGTTTTAACAGGGAGTGAACGGCGATATATTTTTGAGTGTTGTGCGAATGTCCCATGGCCATAACTCCGCCAATTTCGTGTCATGTGAAGTGAAAAATATGTGAACGAAAATTAGGAGTTTGGATTCGAGTTTTTTCCGGCTTGATTTTGCAACAAACGAAAACAGTAAATAATAAAACTATGGGGTTGGGACCTTTTGTGTGAATAGACAAAGCGATAGCCAACTAAACTTATAATGAAAATTGTCAAAAAACCGCGTAACTCGATAAACTGTTTCTCCATACAAATTCGAAAAAAATTCAAGATGGCGGTAGTCGGTATTGAAGACCCTTAAGGGTAGCACTCCCAAGACCATTTTCAGTGTTGATTGAGGTACACTTTTCTCAGGAACTATTTGGCCGATTTCGTCCAAATTTTGCAGGCATGTATTTTACTCAAAACTTAGCAAATAGAGTAAATGGCGATTAAAAACAATTTGCATGAAATTTTCTATAAAGCTCCAATAATTTTCTTGTGCAAAAAAAAAACATTGTAAGAAAATTCATAGACAAAATTTAAAAAAACCCCTACTCGGTTAGCAGCCAAGCAAAAAAAATCAAGTGGATAGGTTGTGCAGTTTTTTTTTTAAAAAGTGTCCCTACACTACTTTTCAGGAGAAGCAAAAAACCAAATAAAAGTTTTATTTTAGTTATTTAACAAATGTATATACATAAATAAAGTAGTAATATAAAATTATTGATTATAAAGATAAAACCTGATTTGCCGGGTTAGTGGTACTGGTTGTGGGGGTGGTGATTAGGCCAGTGGGCCGGCGCGGCCGTGGGGTGAGTCTAGCGCCAAGCTACAAGCGCTGCGTCAATATGCATGACTCCACAAGTTTACATCATTTTTTGAAACATTTCTACTCATCCGAGAGGGGTTCGGTTTTCGGCAATCGATTTAGAATCCAGTCTACATTAATAATCAGAAATAAAAAACAATCGATTTTTTTTTCAATTTTTTAGGTACCCTTAAAACGTGAAAATCAAAAATTGTGGTCAATTTCTTTAGTATTTGAAAGAGGGGAATGAAATTTATATCATGCGAAAGAGACTGTGGCATAGATGTGCATAAAATGATATGTGTATGTATGCACAGGTAAACAGGCAGGTAAAATAAAGTGATACCAGCGGTTCACCAACTAAGTACTACACACGTCCAATATTGCTTGACTTGCAACGTGAACTTAAAAAATTGAGGTAATTTAGTATTTAAAGGAGAGGAATGAAACTAAGTATTAAGAATTTGTAGACAACTAAATTCATTATGTCAAAAACATAATAAATTTACACACACAATTGGTCGAATTTCGACCACAGACGACACTAGTTATTTTAATTAGTCCTTCGATATGATTTCCACATAAATAAAGTAGTTTTTATCGATGTGGCATAAATTTCCATACAAAATGCTTTGTTTATAAAATTATACCAGGCGAAATTATTCAGGTGTTAATGATACTGTGCAAATAGCAAATAAATATTATTTTTGGCAGCTACTATAACATTTGTGTATATGCTGAAGTTTGTCTTATCCTTCGATAATTCACTGCATGTTTATTCAGTTTAAATGAATAATGACGATCCTTTGTTCTATGAATTTCTGAAATTTAATTGAATATTTTATTGCGGGAATAAGCGGTAATAACATTTTTGTTTATAGACGTTTCGAAAAGATGCGTGGTCAACGTGTTATGCCATAAACTTGACTTCATTACCGTATGTATATATTTTTTAAAGAATTTTACATAATGTATGCATTGGGATAAATATTATCTGTCGAGTTGTGAGATAACGATATGTTTACCGCAGTAAAAATGATATCTAGATAATGACTCATTTTTATATTGACATTTCTGTATTGAATTGTTAAAGATTTCTCCATTGTTGAAATTCGGTAGCATTTGAGTAGCTAATAGTGACTCGTATTTTGTGATGGAATCCTTATCAACTTATTATACTCTAGATGAAATCTGAGAGTATATTGTGTTTGCCTTACCGTTTTTTAACGCTACGAAATAATGCTCGCACAGAGCCGCCAAGGGTATAGAAATATTTGTTGTCGCTCAAAAACCTCGATTCCTAGTGACCGTCTGTCCGTCTGTCTGACCGTCTGTCTACAACACAACTCTCATGTCATTTTTTGCAAAAAGTAACTTTAAGTTCGTGAATGGGACATCCCCGCACTCCTTCTACCCCATCCCATATATATTTCATGAAATTTCGGAATTTTAATAAATTGATTTTTCTTCGAAACTATTTAAGGTATGAACTTGAAATTTGGGCCAAAGTATACTGTTGTAAATATCATTAAATTGACAAAATATTGATCCGATCCCGTCACTCCTTCTACCTCCTCCCATACAAATGCTCGATTTTCAAAAATGTATTTATTTGATTTTCATTGAAACTAGCAAAGCTAAATAAAAAAATTTTTTCGAGTGTTAATTTCATTACAATTGCAACCAGTTTTAAAAAAAAAATCGTCAACTTCGCCTTACTCCGTCTACCCCCTCCCATACAAATTTCACGAAACTTTGAAATTTAAATTAAATTATTTTTCTTCGAAACTGTCAAATCTATCGACTTGAAGTTTTGTTGAAAGTTTACTACTAGAAATATCATTGACGACGAAAAATTTTGTTTTGATCCGTATACTTCTACCACCTCCCATACAAAGGCATAATTTTGGTAAATGCATTTAATCGATTTCCATTAAAATCAGAAAGAGTACAAACTTAAAACTTTGCCAGCATTTGTCCCTTAATAATTGCAATAAATACTAAAAAAATTATCAGCTTCGCTGCACCCCGCCCATTTAAATATCTATATTATGAATTCAAGAAAAGCATTTCTGCTTCGAATATATGAGAGCTATCGACTTTGAAATTGAAACAAAGCATCGTGATAAGGATGTTGATAAGAAATTTCAAAATTATCTAAAATCCGCCTCTTCTTCTGCCACCTCCCATACAAATGCCCCAATTTAAGTAAAGCTATAACCAATTTCTTAGAAAATAATAAAACTACGAATTATAAACTCATGACGAACCATTTTGAATGCCACGTTCGGTGTCATATACAAAAATTACAAACCTCCCCCTTTGGTTCTACCACCTCCCATACATAAGTCACAATACATTATTCAAAAGAATTTGAGATTTCATATTTTCCGGAACATTAAACTCTTTCCCATTTCATCTAGAGTATCATATGATTGGGCGTAAATCCTGCTGTTTGTTATTATGATCGACACAAAAAAAAAAAAACTGGTACCCGTTCTTTTCGCGTTTCATAACCAAATTAGTTTAAAAATGCAAAAAAAAAAGTCCGTCCCGCCGTACGCCGTATACATGGACTCATATCTTCGAGACCGTTAAAGGTAGAATGTTCGATTTAGGGTGGATTGTTAATGGGGTAAGTGAGCAGGGGGAGGGATAGAGCCAATATCTACACTTGCTAATATCTCCATTACGAATGCAGGTAGGAACCTGAAAACCGGCATAGGTATAGAGAGGGTTGTGAGACAAACTCTAAAAATAATTTAATTTTTTTTTTATCCATTGGCCGTCCTTTGGTCTAATAAAAACACTTGAAAATTAATATCTCAACTATCTTTTAAGCTATGTGATTGAAACTAAAACATACATACATGTATATTAAGCTATACTAGCGGAATACAAGAAAAATATAAAATTTGGTGCACTTTTCAAATCTCAAAATTCAAAACAGATATTAAGTTGAAATTTTGTTGACTACCCATTGGAGACTGTGAGATATAATTCATATATAACGCATTCCCCTACATAGTTTTTAATGTCTTGTGCCATATTAGGCCAGAAGAAGTATCGTTGGAGCAGTTCTATTGTTTTAAAAGTACCCATTCCCCTAGTAGATAATGAGCTTCCTCCGGACCGCACATGGTGGTTGCTGGCAAGCTAGGGGTGAGGACGTGGGGGGATAATTTGGTCCGGCAAGACACTATCCTAGTATAGCTGTGCGCAAAAAAAAAGGACGAAAGAAAAAAAGGAGGGAGGACGGAAGGTTCCGCTACCTACCGGCACACATTTACGCCAAATCAAGGTGGTCATTCTAAGAAAGTCTTGAGAAGCAGGGTTTCCTTGCTACGGACGGCAAAGGCAGATCGGAAGGGCTACTTACCCAGGCCATGGCGGACTCCCACAGCATACCCAACACATCCAACATATCTATAAAAAACATCGTTTCTAACATTTTATTCCGAAATAGTTTTTTTTTCCTATTTTTCATTACTTCATTATGAACATAAAACAAAACAAAAATGAGAATTACTGTACTCTAAAACAACGGTAAAATTCGGAAATGAAAAATAGTCTGAAATTCCAGGAATAAAAAGTCTACGTTCAAAGCGTATAAAGGGAAGTCAAAGTCTCTGAGTTGCAGTTAAATCATTAATAACAATAAAGTTTGTGTAGGAAAGTTGATAAACGTGTTTTTATCTAAGGTTTGCGTTAAAAATAATTGCTAAAAACGTTAAGTAAGAGATGTCTAATAAAGGAAAGGAAATTGAATTTGGGGAAAGGAAAATTATCGTGAATTTGTGGAAAGAAGGTACGTCATATCGTGAAATAGGTGCAATAGTCAGCAGAAGTCATTCATCTGTCCAACGAGTCGTAAACAACTTCAAAAACACAGGAGTTTTGGTTTAAAAACTCAGATCTGGCCGTCCTCCAAAGTTGAGCTCTCAGCAAACTCGGAGTTTGCTCCGAACGATGAAGGCTAATCCTAGATTAACTGCAGCTGATATGGCAAAGGACATCAAAGCAACGTACCGCAAGTCTATTTCTGATGATGGTGTTCGTAAAATTCTTAGGAAATATGGGTATCACGGACGCGTTGCCCGTAGAAAGCCATTTATAACAACAGTAAACAGATTCAAACGGCTGGCGTTTGCTAAGGAACACATAAATAAGCCAAAAGAATTTTGGAAACAATTTTCTCGGATGAAAGTAAATTTTTTATTTTTGGAATCAAAGGTCGGAAGATTGTATGGAGAAAAACTGGCGCGGCCTTCGACGTAAAAAATCTCTGTCCAACAGTAAAGCACGGTGGTGGCGGTGTTATGATATGGGGGTGTATGGCTAGTGGAGGAGTTGGAAAAATGGAGTTTATTGAAAGTATTATGAATAAAATAGACTGCCTTAATATTCTCAAGCGGAATTTGAAGAAAAGTGCAGAACATTTGGGCTTAAGCGACAACTTTTACTTCCAACAAGACAACGACCCTAAGCACATTGCGAAGGTAGTAAGACTCTGGTTGCTGTATAATGCCCAAAATCAGCTTTGTACACCGCCCCAATCTCCTGACCTTAATGCAATAGAGCATTTGTGGCATCACTTGGAACAAAGGATTCGAGCGCACACAATAACGTCGAAGGTAATGCTCAAGGAAGTCCTGATCCAGAAGTGGAATTCAATAACCCCAGAGTTCACTAAGAAGCTGGTAGATTCCATGCAAAAACGGTTGTGGGAAGTAATAAAGAGACGAGGATATCCCACAAGCTATTAACGAGGAAAAACAATTGTTTTATTTTGAAAAGAAATATTTGTACGCAGACTTTTTATTGTTGCAATTCAGGATTTGTTTTCGTTTTTTTATTTTAATATTTTTATGGAGTACAATAATCATCATTTTTGTTTTGTTTTATGTTTGTAATAAAGCCATGAAAAAATGAAAAAAATTATTATGAAATAAATTGCTTAAAACGATGTTTTTTATAGATATGTTGGATGTGTTGAGTGTTTACGCATACTTTTTCTGCCGAGTGTATATAAACGAATGAAATATTGATTCTATGTATTGGAGCTATTGATCGTAATCACAGTTAAGTGTTAAATAATTAACAACAGCCCTGCAGTAGAACCCCCATTCACATAGTCTTCTCTATCTACCGTAACTGCATATTGAATTCCCACGAATCCTCAATTTGCCCCAAGAATAATAAAGTTGCGCTCGACTTGCTGGCAGATTTTTATACTCTAGATGAAATCTGAGAGTATATTGTGTTTGCCTTACCGTTTGTAACGCTAAGAAATAATGCTCGCACAGAGCCGCCAAGGGTACAGAAATATTTGTTGTCGCTCAAAAACTTCGATTCCGAATTGCTGTCTGTCCGTCTGTCCGTCTGTCCGTCTGTCTGTCTGTCCGTCTGTCCGTCTGTCCGTCTGTCCGTCTGTCCGTCTGTCTACAGCATAACTCTCGAACGCTTTAAGCTATCGTGCTGAAATTTGTTGTGTATCATTTTTAGCAAAAAAGAAACTTTAAGTTCGTGAACGGGCCACATCCCCCCACTCCTTCTACCCCCTCCCATACAAATTTCACGAAATTTCGAAATTTTCAGAAATTGATTTTTCTTAGAAACCATTTAAGCTATCGATTTGAAATTTGGGTTCAAGTATTATGATATAGATACCATTAATGTGACTCAATATTGATCCGATCCCATCACTTCTCCTACCCCCTCCCATACAAATGCATAATTTTGAAAAATGCAGTTTTTCGATTTTCATCGAAACTAGTAAAGTTATAAAAACGAATTTTTGCCAGAATTCATTTCATTAGAATTCCAATCAGCACTAAAAAAATTATCAACTTCCCCTCACTCCTTCTACCCCCTCCCATACAAATTTCACGAAATTTTGAAACTTAAATTAAATTATTTTTCTTCGAAACTGTTAAAGTTATCAATTTGATATTTCGCACAAAGTATTAAAATTGAAATATCAATAACAGGAAAAAAAATTGTTTTCATCCTTACACTCCTTCTACCCCCTCCCATACAAATGCATCATTTTTGTTAAATGCATTATATCGATTTCCATTAAAACTAGAAAAATTACAAACTTAAAATTTTGCCAGAATTTGATTTTTAATAGTTGCAATAAATGCTGGAAAAAATTATCAGCTCAGCTTCCCTCCTTCTACCCCCTCCCATATAAATATCTGTATTATAAATTCAAGAAAAGCATTTCTCCTTCGAATATATGAGAGCTGTCGACTTTGAAATTGAATCAAAGCATAGTGATAAGGGTGATGATAAGCAGTTTCAAAATCATCTAAAACGTTCCACTTCCTCTGCCACCTCCCATACAAATGCCTCAATTTAAGGAAAACTATGACCAATTTCTTTAAAAATAATGAAAACTAAAAATTTTAAATTCAGCACGAAGCATTTTACACGCCATTTTCGGTGTCACATAGGAGAAATACAAACCTCCGCCTCTACTTCTACCACCTCCCATGTAAAGTCACTTCTCACTATTCGAAATAATTTGAGATGACATATTTGCCGGTATATTAAAGTCATTTCCATCTCATCTAGAGTATCATATGATTGGGCTTTAAGCCCAATCATAATTCTGTTATGTTTTTATAATTAAATTAAAATTAATTTCTAAATATATGTAACTGTTCCATGGTAGAAGGACTGTATGAATTTTAACCGTTTTCGTATAATAGAAAGATAGTAGAAAAGTTCTGCTCAAAATTTCAGTTTGATGATGCAATGGCGATACAGCCCATATCGAGCCTTGGCCTCCCGGATGCACCTCCTCCAGTTGTCTCGGTCCAACGACCGCGTCCTCCAGTTTGAAAAATTGAGAAGCGATCTGCAGTCTGCGTCGACAGAGTCCTCCTATCGCTTTCGTGGCTTCCCCTGCGGTCGGTTACCTTGAGCTTTGCCCTTGAGCACTCGTTTTGGGATTCGTTCCTCGTGCATTCGTTCCAAGTGGCCAGCCCATTGCGGCTTGCGCAGTTTGATCACTATAGATGCTGGTGGGTCGTCAAATAGTTGATACAGCTCATGGTTGTATCGAATTCACAAATCATCTCCTTCCTTAACTGCTCCGTATACCTTCTGAAGAATTTTTCGCTCAAAAGTGTTGATTAACTTCTCCGAAAACCGTGTTAAGGTCCACGTTTCGTATCCATACAGCAGTACAGGACGAATTAATATCTTGTAGATGCGTAGTTTATTGTTTCGATGGACCTTCCTTGATTTCACTATGGGGAGGACCGCATAAAATGCTTTGTTAGCTGCCGTGATTCTTCTTTGAATTTCATGTCGCTCATTGCCGTCCTTTGTGAGAAGAGCTCCCAGTTATACGAATTCATCCACCTGCTCGAAGTTGTATTCGCCTATCGTAATGTTCTGCCTCTCTGGGACAGTCCTTCGTGTCTGGGTCATGTATTTAGTTTTCGCTTCATTGACCCTGAGCTCTACTTCACCCGCTGCCAACTCCAACTTCTGGAATACCTCCTTAACGCTAAGTATTGATCGGGCCAGAATATCCACGTCGTCTGCATACGCCACCAACTGTGCGGTTTTTACGAGTAGCGTACCGCTGGTGTCCACTGAGGTTACTGAAGTTGCTTTCCTGACGACATACTCGAGCACCAAGTTGAAGAGTGTGGGGGCGAGACCATCTCCTTGTTTAAGACCTGACTCCATTGGAAAGCTGTGAGTTAAATCGTTTTGGATTTTTACTTGGCACTCATTGTTTTCCATCGTGGCTTTTATTAACCGAACTAGTTTCAGTTTGATAGTTTTAATAAATTATATGAAATTCTATGCATAACTTGTAATCAAGAAATTTTCTATTTAAGTGAGAGGGATGTGTAAAAAGGTGTTTATTCCACAAAATTTTTCAAAAATTTCTTTTCAGATGTGTTCGTTTATTAATTATTTTGCATTAAGACCCCCACCTACTTTTGAAAGCATAGTATAAAGAAGCTTCCTTCCGAAAGGCGCGATCGTGAACATTGGCCTTGAGTTTTTGCCAGGACGTATTCCTTGTGAGTAGTAATGCAGAGCTTATTTGGAAATGTTTAATGATACTTTAGCCTCTTAAATGTATAACCGATCTACTACTACTTCCGCCTGAATCTCAATTCCTATTTCAGTCTGTCTAGTTGTGCTTCATAGTTCGTCGTTGGAAGATAACATTTGGCTAAAAACATAACAGGACTGATTAGGTGTAAAGCCCAATCGTGCGATACTCAAGATGAAAGAAATTTTTTTTGAATTTTGTAATTTGTTAGGGGAAGTGGTAGAGGGGTGACGACATTGAATTAATTTTTTCACATCACGCTAGAGTTGCTATTAAAATGCCTTATGCAAAATTTGGGATTCAAAAATTTAATAGGTACTGAGAAAATTAGTTTATTGGATTAAGTGAAATTGTGCAGTTTGTGTGGGAGGTGGTAGAAGGAGATGCGATTTCTTAATGACCTTTTCAGAAAAACGTCATGCTTTCGACATATTTGAAATTGCAGATCAGTAGTATTCACACTTTTTACGAAAATCGACTTTTTGTAAAATTGTGTCATTTTGTATGGGAATGGGGTAGAAGGGGTAAAGCTAATCGTCTATTTTTGTTTTGGTCTTACTAGTAATTCTAAATAAATATTTAGTGCACAGTTTCAACTCGATAAATTTTATGCGCATTGAGTAAATTGGTTTAGAACATTTCATGAAAAAGTGCAGTTTGTATGGGAGGTGGTGGAAGGAGGAGAAGGACACAAATAGTTTTTGTTCAGTAGATTGAAATCATCATAAAACTATTATATTCCAACTTTCAGATCAATAGCATTTATACTTTTCGAGCAAATCTGTTGATTGTCAAATTCTGAAATTGTGTCATTTTGTATGGGAGTGGGTAGAAGGAGTGGAGCTATTTCGCCCGTACACGAATTTGACCTTACTTTTTGTCAAAAACGATGTATACAAAATTTGAACTTCTTAGATCAACGCGTTCTTAAGCTGAAGAGAACACTGACGGACGGACGGACATACGGTTTTCAGATTTTTGAGTAATTATTTAAATCATTTTTTTTCTCTGTGCCTTATTTCTTAGGGTTACAAACTTTGTAAGCTTATAATACTCTCAGATTTCATCTAGAGTAGAATGAGTCGGAGGCATTGGTTTACAAATGTTTGCAGTTGTTCATCAATTTTGATGTTAAGTATTTTCGAAACGATTATAATGATACGGGAAAAGTAATTTTGCCGCCGTCACTTCTTTTATCACCTGCCATACAAAATGACACGATTCTTAGAAAGTATAATAATCGCTGGTCTGAAATTTAAATCGTATTGTTTATTAATTATAGTGATCTCTGTAAAAATCGATGAATTCCCTTCACCCCGTCTAAAACCTTCCATTCAAAAGCTGTTTGGCGGTATGGGTTAAAATAATATTTAAGACAATAGTGCAGCGGACCATATAAGTCTTAATACGGTTTTACCACCCCTTCTAAAGTCACTGAAACATATACAGTCTGTCAAGAATGAGTTTACACATAGGAAAAAAATTCAATTTTTGATCTTTCTAATTATAAAATACTACTTTTTATTTATGTATATGAATTTTTTTTTCTTAATTATAGTTATTTATATTATTTCCAACCGATATATGGAAAAAAAAGTACAACTTCAATGCCAAAAAAGAACGAAAAGAACAACGAAAACAATTATTACAATTCTTGAAGTGTCAAGAAACTCTTTACACAAATTATTATTGTATTTAATATTTATTTTACAGAATATTTAAGATTTATTATTTGGTATATTTAATATTTGGTATGACCACCTTTGGCATCCCCCACGCATTGCAACCGATTTTTCATTGAATAAATCAACTTTTGCAGGTCATACGTGGTTGGTATTTTTTGCCATTCTTCGAAAATCACAGTTTTTAAGGCAGTTCGGTTTTTGGGTTGCCTTTTAGCGACTTGTTTCTTTAAGTAGGCCCATAAATTCTCGATAAGATTTAAGTCAGGACTCTGGGCTAGCGTATCCATTACTTTTCCGCAGTTGTATAAGAGCCACATTCGCATCATTTGCGCCTTATGTTTGGGATCGTTGTCCTGGTAAAACTTAAAATTTGGTTCGTTGTTATGCATAAACTCGAATTTCTGCGCACTGTTTGTCAAATATGTTTTAAGGATATGCAAATATTGTTGGGCGTCCATGGTTGACTCGATGAATGCCAAGTCTCCTACTCCTCTGCTTGAGATGCACCCCCAAATCATAACAGATAACTTACCAAATTTTACAGTCGGAATGATATTTTGATTTTTCAACGATGTTAAAGGCTTGCGCCACACTCTAGTCGGTCCATCATTGTAGTACAACATCATTTTCGTCTCATCGCAGAATATGACGTCGTCCCAAAAGTCCACGGGTTGTGAAAGGTGCATCATTGCGAAGGAAAAACGCTTTTCGATGTTTAGTGCAGAAAGCAGTGGTTTCTTTGTGCAGCTCTTGATGAGAACTTATTTCTTAGGATGACCTGTCGTACTGTTTCATGGGAAACAGCAACATCACACTCTTGCTTGAGTTCCCTAGCAAGTGTTCTGGTCGAAATCCAGGGGTTTTTATCAAGTTTCCTTATCATAAGGCGCTCTATACGTTTAGATATTTTTGGTTTTGGGCCACCTCCACACTTTGGCTCCAATCTATCCTCATTTTCAGTACGATTTATAACGTTATAGACTGTCTTTCGTGCTACAGAAAACATTTCAGACAGTTCCTGCGCACTTTTACCTAATTGGTGGTTATAATATATCAGCTGAACCAACTCAAAGGATAATCTTTTGCCTGGCATTTTAAAACACAATATCTCACTTAATTATGCGTACTAGTCAAAAATGAATCACCAACTAATGATCAAATTAATAGAACTTTACAATAGAGAGCAAAGATTACGGTAAATTTACCGCATCGTTCCAGTAATGCAAACAAAAACAGTTGTGTAAAGAGTTTCTTGACACTTCCAGAATTGTACTACATAATTGTTTTCGTTGCTCTTTTTGTTCTTTTTTGCATTGAAGTTGTACTTTTTTTTGTATATATCGGTTGGAAATAATGTAAATAACTATAATTTAAAAAAAAAAAATCATTCACATAAATAAAAAGTAGTATTTTATAATTAGAAAGATCAAAAATTGAATTTTTTTCCTATGTGTAAACTCATTCTTGACAGACTGTATTTCATCTACAGTTTCGGTTTCCTGCAATCGTAGTTCGGCTATGTTTTAATGAAGTTACTACTTTCACCGAATTATTTTGTCAATTTTTTTTTCCCATAATTGCCTTCTATTTCAATTCTTATGAAAGCTGTCCAACGCTCTAGTGGCTAACATTTATATCAGTTTTTAGCTAATTGCATTTATATATCTGCCGTTCTGATTGCAAATTTCATGTTTCTGCAAGTACTTAATTATAAGAAATTAGGAACGTTCAGACGACGGGCATGTGCCTGCCCCGGCATTTATTTATAACGCATAGACGATAGAATCTGTTTCGCAGCGACTAACAGGACCAATTATCACAGCTTTCTTCTGATTTCGAGTGAAATTTATGACATTCGTTCCACCTTCGTGCCGCGTATTTCCCCCGTTCCATCCGGGAGACACTCAACTATAGAAACCATGTCCTACGCTCATTTCTCTCGCATAGCCAGGTGAATGATGGAACTAAATCGGCTCAATTACTCGTTCCACTTTGTACATATTTTACCGGCATGGCAGCAGCAGCCCTCTAATTACACACTCGTTTATATATTCTGACGTCGACCTCTGTGATGTATTCGATGTGACAGACAAGTACGGGTGCGACCTGTAAAACTATTATTCGGCAAGTCAAAGGAAGTTGCTTTTTTTTCTTGGTCTTATCGTTGCCCACCCGTCTAGAAAGGCCCTTTCTGCAACGTAAGAAAATGAATAAATTCATGGGTCATTAACAGTGAAAGGATTTCTATTAGTTTGCGTCATTATAAATCCGACGAACCTGCTGTCGCATTGGAATGGAATTGGGGTCACGAATAGTGGAGCTTTGCAGGAGCCCTGTATATGATGTGCCATGTGTTCGTTCGGGTGGTACTGATAGCAGCTGGATAACGCCCGGTTAGCAAACATTATGATTAATGACTTGAACGACCCCATAGAAGTATACTAACCTAACCGGATATAAAATGTAAAACGATCAAACAAACACTTGACGCGATAAAGGGCCTCGGTTAGGATGAAGCTTCTTGGAGCACTTGGAAGCTAATGACCAAGAAATCGAACAAAAGAGGCGCAATTTTGCTCCTCCTGGATTTGTTCAGATTGTTAATTTCAGATAGGTTCAGTGTTTTAAAGGACAACGCTTAATTTAGATGGTTGCGCTGATATGATCGAACATCATTTATTATTATCGAGCACTTATCGTGAGAATTTTTTATCAATTCAAAAAAATTACTTTTAAAATAGCTTTAAAATGGATTCTTCGATGATAGAATTAGCTGACAAAAATTAAAGCTGTAAACCTTTGAAGTCTCAATGCAAAGGAAATATAATTTCTATCGAAAACTTGAAAATATTTTCCAAACAATTTGCACTGATTTACTATGGGCCCTGCGCGAATATGGTTGCCAGATTTTTGCATTTGTTAAACTTTTACTAAAATTGCATGTAATGGCCGCTTTTACAGTTGAGTTGAAACCGAACATTTGGCTTAAACTGGGATTTAAATGACGGAAATCTGGAGTTTAAACTAAATTTCGGTTTAATCTTCGACTGTGTAAACGGCAGTTTGGCATATACAATTTCAGTTAAAAAGGAGATATCAATTCGGGAAATTCCAAGTGTTCATCGCGTCTCCTTTATTATTATTGGACCGAAATTCGAGTTTGATTTTCAGGTATCGAAACATTTGTTTCTGGTTTTACATTGTTTGATATTGTTATAGATCTGGCAAGCACGCAATATTGATCTTTCCTGAATATGCCAGAATTTTCTAGGACAGTCCCCCAATATGTAAAAAGCCATAATCAAAGATCTAGAACCTTCCAGTATAGTCGAGACACACACACACCCGACAAATACACCACGGAAGGTTCGAGAATTGGGAAAATGGTATAAAAATACGAAGCTTTCAGACGAGAGTGATTAGTCATTCAGCGACATCTGTGGAAGAACGCGAACCGGTGCAAGAACGCGATAGAACAATATCGGTGGTGCCATATAGTGCGAATTAAGTTAAAGTGCGAATAAATAAATTATCACTTATTTTTAAACGAATTGTGTTTACTTGAAATCCCGGCGAACCCCTAGCTCGCAACAATATAATCATTGCCGTTTTAAAGACACACATTTTTATACTCTAGATGAAATCTGAGAGTATATTGTGATCGCCTTGCCGTTTGTAACGCTAAGAAATAATACTCGCTTTGAGCCGCTACGAGTACTTAAATATTTGGTGTCGCTCAAAAATTTGGATCCCGAACGATCGTCTGTGATAACTCTCGAACGCTTTGAGCTGTCGTGCTGAAATTTGCTGTATGTTATTTTTCGCAAAAAAAAAAAAACTGTAAGTTCGTAAACGGGTCACTCCTTCTCCCATGAAAATTTCATGAAACTGCGAAATTTTAAGAAATTGATCTTCCTTCGAAACTATTTAAGCTATTGGCTTGAAATTTGGGTCAAAGTATAAATATGTATTTATCATTAACATCACAAAATATTGATCCAAGCCCCTCACTTCTTCTACCACCTCCCATACAAATGCAGAATTTTGAAAAAATCATTTTTTCGATTTTCATTGAAACTAGCAAAGCTGAAAAGACGAGTTTTCGTCAGATTTAAGTTTATTGCAATTGCAATCAGTTTTGAAAAAATTATCAACTTCACCTCACTCCTTCTACCCCCTCCTATACAACTTTAACGAAATTTTGAAATTTTAATTAAATTATTTTTCTTCGAAACTGTTAAAGCTATCGGCTTGAAGTTTTGTGGAAAGTATAATAATATATCAGTGATGCCGAAAAATATTTGTCTTGATCCGTATACTCCTTCTACCCCTCCTTCATAAAAATGCATAATTTTGGTAAATGTATTGTATCGATTTTTACACTCCACGAAATAAATATAAAGGCACCTAAACTTCTTTGATAAAAAAAAATATGTTATTTTCGATTTCTTAACAATTAAATTCTTTAATTATTTTTTAATGTGGTTACAGACATAATACTTTTAAAAAATAATATAACTTTTTTAAATTATAAAAAAACAATATATAAAAAAACGGAGCGAAATAATTATAAAGGCAATAACGAAAAAACATTTTTTTTAATTTTTAATTTTTTTTCCGACATGTTAGTAAGACGGATGGCCACCATTGTTATTTATGACTTCTTCTAACCGCCTTGACATCGAATTCAGTAAACTATGAAGGACACTGATATCAATTTCCTTCCATTCCCTATTAATGGAATCTTTTAGCTCTTTTACAGTGGAGTACTGCCGCCCATGATGAAAAACTTTTGATGATAATATGGCCCAAAGATTCTCGTTTGGATTGAGATCCGGACTAATTGCAGGCCAATCGAGAACTGCAATACTCCGTGACATAAAGAATTCTTTTGTTTTCCTTGAAGAATGGATAGCCGCATTGTCTTGTTGAAAAACAAACTCAGCACCAGCAATATTCTCTCCGTGTTCGATTAATACATTGTCAAGAAGTTCAATATAATTCTCGGAGTCCATACGTGTCGACACAAAGCAAATCGGCGTGGTACCATTGTAAGACATTCCTGCCCAAACCGTTAGAGAACCTCCGCCAAAATTTCTGCGTTTTCTATTTTCCCTTTTTAAACCTTTATTCCGCCAATGTTTATGGGCACCATCTGGACCATCCAAGTTAAATTTTTTTTCATCGCTGAAGACTATTGTTTTCCATTCTTCGTCCCAAAAACGGTATTTTTCGGCAAAACGTATCTAGCAATATATTGTGTCTTGGTGTCAATGACGGTTTACCACATTTCCTGTCATATAGAAGATTTAATTCGGTCTTCATAATTTGTTGCACTCCACGTACACCTACTTCTAGATCCAACTGGCCTCGAATTTCGTTTGCGCTAAGGTTTGCATTAACGGCAATTCTCCTCATTTCCCTTTTCACTCTTTTAGAGACCGTTGGTATCCTTCCTGGTCGCTTTTTGGTGCCGTATATTTTCCTCATTTTAATGTAATTGTCAATGACACAGCTCGATCTGTTTAGCTTAATAGCTATTTGGCGATTTGATAAGCCCCCGTCGTGATAAGCTGCAATTTTACCCTTTTCTACCTCATTGAGCACTTTTCCACGCGGCATTCTAATGTACTTAGGGTGTATTATTTTCAAATCACATTAAAAAGATTATAAAACTTTTTTAAAAAGAAATATTTGAACTTTATTGCGTTTTTCGCGGAAAATATAACCAATATCAACAACTTTTACAAAGTGCCTTTATACTTATTTCGTATCAAATAACAGAACATTTGACAGATCTTTTTTGATTCTCAAATAACAACAACAACAATAAGCATGGGTGATTGGGTTTCTACTTCCAATGAAACCAATAAAAATATTCTTGTCGTAGTATATTATGTACTGTAAAAAAAAATTCAATGATTGTTGTGCCTTTATATTTATTTCGCGGAATCTGTCCCTTTATAATTGCAATAAACGCTAAAAAAATATCAGATTCGCTTCACTCCTTTTACCCTCTCCCATACAAATATCTATATTATAAATTCAAGAAGAGCATTTCTCCTTCGAACATATAAGAGCAATCAACTTTGAAATTAAAACAAAGCATGGTGATAAGGATGTTGATAAGCAGTTTCAATATCATCCAAAACACTCCAATTCTGCTGTCACCTCCCATACAAATGTCCCAATTTCAGGAAAACTAAGTCCAAGTTCTTTGAACATAATGAAAACTACAAACTTTAAATTCAGCACGAAACGTGATATCGGTGCCATACACAAAAATTACGAATCTCCTCCCTCTGATTCTATCACCTCTCATACAAAAGTTACTATTCGAAAGAATTTGAGATGACATATTTTCCGGTATATTAAACTTTTTCCCATTTCATTTAGAGTATCATATGATTGAGCTTTACGCCCAGTCATAATTCTGTTATGTTTTATTTAACTTTTAAAGTTAAAGAATACACCTCGCTTTACGGCATAATACGTTCCGAAAAGTTGGCCGCAAAGCGAATCAATTTCGATTTTTTTTTTACGGAATGACCTGTGTTATAGGCAATTTTGGCCTTTATGTGCAATGCACAAACACAGTCATGGAGGGAAGGAATGGGATTAGGAAGGTAGGGGAAGGGGAGTGAAAACGACTGTAACGAGTGGAGAAGCTGATATATATTTTTCAGTTGTACTGGCTGCTACTGACAAATATTTGCAGATGTTATAGGGGACTGAATGATAGAAAGCGAACAGAATCCATCTACTGAGTATCTAGGCCTTCTTGAAGTGGAACTGTTTCACTTTTACACCGTTTGCCCATTTTATTTCGAATAATTTTTCATCGCCAGTAGCAACTGAAAAATTCGTGCTTAAAAAAATCCCGTCTGGAGTGGGAATCGAACCCACGATCTATTGACTGAAAAGCAAGCACGCTGCCCACTACGCCACGGAAGCCTCTCGATTAGAGCTGTTGTATGTTTTGAAAGGTACTCAGTCTCCACATCTTCAGATAATTTGGATAAATAAACCGGATGTCCTGAAACATTAACCAAAATCAGAAAGCTTTGTTGTTAAAATTATTATCTTGCAAATATTTTTTCACTTCTGGATAAAAGTTATTTTTGAACCAGTGTTCAATCTTAGTCATCCAAGCTTTTGTGTTGGATTTCCAAATGATGAGCAATTGTTTTTTATTCAGCCCTTTTAAAGACCTTCTATTTTCGGATAGACATATTAAAAGTGGTTTCGGCTTGAAATCCTTCACAGCATTCATTAGCACCAAGGAGCAAAGTTAATCGTAACCAGATGCAGACTTTACATTTTTTGAAATGTAAGCTCTTTCAGGCATTCGCTTCTAATAGAGTCCTGTCTCGTCCGCATCGAAAAATTGTTTAGGCTGGTATTCACCTCTTTCGATAATTCTTTTTAAAATGTGGGGGATATTTTTTAGCTGCGTCATCATCGGCGCTAGTTGCTTTATTTCACACTTTCAAGTTGTGCAAATTGAGTCGATTTTTAAATTTTTCAAACCAAGCTAGACTTCTGTGAAATGTTACATTTGGCATAAATAAAAAAAAAAATTCTTAATATTTCCGAAAATATTTGGCTCAGTATCATCCTTCGTTGGCCATTGTTTGTTTTTTATCTTTTTTTCCGTATAACGAAACATTTTGGACCGTAAATCGAAAGAGTTCCATAATTGAAGAAGACCATTTTAGCGAAAACCCGTATAAAGAGCGGCCATATAGTGAGGTATTGGTGTAGATTATTAAAAATCTGTTGGACTCTAGCTGAAATCTGAGAGTTATAACTTAACTGCGTTAATCAACAGCTCCGTTCTAATGTTTCCTCTGATAGTAAGCAAGAATCTATGTTGCACTATCCGAACGTCGGTGGGTCTAAGAACGAAAATGAATGAATTATTTTGATTTGCATATTGTGATATTGAAAACAACAACAACGACACTTAAGAGCTCGTCTGAGCAAGAAAGGATTTGGGTAACGATGAAAAGCAATGAACAGTGATTTACATGACAAGAGGAACGAAGAAAGCCGAACGTGGTCGATGGCAAACGAATATCGAATAGCGAACGTGATACGATAGGCGGTACAATGTCCCACCTCATATGTACCATTCGAATGTACCGAGGCACATGGCGGGTTTGCATACATACAATTTGTCTTAGTGGCATACATACAATTCGCCTCACCTCAAATGAGTTGTTCATTTGCCACTATTGTACCTCAATAAGACAAACTGTATACACGCGAACTCGCCATATGACAGTGCTACAATTTCGCATTCATACCTCATTTGAGTTGATACCTCATTTAAGATGAAACAAATTGTATCCGTGTATGCCACTATTGCGAAACATCATCCCTCTTCAGCTTTCGTGGCAACATACAAATGCTATGTCATTGCCTTATTCGCTTTCACACAACTCCTCAGTCTTCATTCGCACGACTTTCTCAAAACAGTGTAATGAGTGGTACAAATATTGGCTTGGTACCACAGCCTTACTCTCACTTGAGAATTGCTAACGTAGGAGGGTGAAGGCGAGTTTTCCGCGCCTGATAACGGAAACAACAATAATAACCACTCCTCCAGAGCGGAGGTTGGGCGAAGGGTTAACTCCCCTGTCACCGTAAAAAATCTTCATTGTTTTGGAACCCAAGACGAAGCCTCGGATAGGATTGGACCAACGGAAACGACCGCGCAAACGTACAACGGACTATGCTTTTGGATCCTGGAATGTCAGATCATTAAACAAACCTGGTGCTGTTAAAGAATTACTACAACAGGCCAGTCAGTACAAATTAAATGTGTTGGCAGTCCAGGAAACGAAATGGACTGGTAGAGAGATTCAGGACATGAGATCGCACACAATTTTTAAAAGTGGGAAGCCCTCAGGAAGCCGTGAATTTGGAGTCGCCTTTATTGTGGATAGGGAATTTAAATCACACGTCATCGACTTCAAGCCAATTAACGAACGGATGTGTGCGATCCGCATCAAAGCGAAATTCTTCAAAATATGGCTAATAAATGTACATGCCCCGACGGAAGAAAAAGATGAGGAAACGAAAGATGCCTTTTATACGAGCCTTGAAAGGCTATTCGACTCATTGCCCTCAAACGACGTTAAAATAATACTTGGCGACCTCAACGCTAAGGTCGGGAATGAAGAGACTCATCGTGGAACAACTGGAGGGCATAGCCTCCACGACGAAAGTAACGACAACGGCCAGCGCCTGATAGACTTTGCATGCAGCAGAGATATAGTTATAAGTTCGACATGCTTCCCACATCGACGCATCCATAAAAGAACATGGGCATCACCAGATGGCAATACCTTTAACCAAATAGACCATGTCCTTATCCAGCGGAGATGGGCCTCCAGCATCATTGACGTTCGAACATTCAGAGGAGCAAATTGTGACTCGGACCACTACTTGGTCAAATCCAAATATCGATGTCGTATGTCAAAGGCGTATCAAACAAAGACCAGCCCTCTTCGTAAGTTCGACATCGAAAAGCTCCAAACGGCGTCAGTTGCGGAAAATTACGCAGCAGCACTTGAAAGAGAGCTCACTCCGATTCTGCAGGATGACATACCGAAGCCTGTGAACCAAGTTTGGATGGATATAAAGGCAACCATAAAGACCGTTGCGGAACAAGTGGTTGGGTATGAAGCTCGGCGCAAAAGAAATGACTGGTTCGACGACGAATGCCAGGATGCGTTAGATAAGAAAAATCAGGCGTACAGACAGTTTCTCGAAAGGAATACCAGAACGAAGAGAGAAAAATACGAAAATCTCCGACGAGTAGCAAATAAGGTCATTAGATGTAAGAAAAGAAAATATTATGACGACCAATTGAGAAATATCGATGACAATCTTGCGAGCAATAAAACAAGACAAGCCTACAAAGTAGTGAAAAGCCTAAGACGTGGATATCAGCCTAAGACAACCCTCTGTAAGGACAGAAATGGCACTATCATCGCCGAGGATAATCAGATTAAGGAAAGGTGGGCGTCATACTTTAAAGAACTCCTTAATCCCGCACACGGCTCCCGAACATCGGAGCTGATAGGTCTCCAAACCTCCGACGAATGTCCACTGGATCCTCCAACGTTGGAAGAAGTCGAATTTGCCATCAGAAGCCAGAAAAGCAATAAAGCGCCGGGCATCGACGAAATTCCAGCGGAATTAATTAAATATGGCGGAAGCTGCACCCGAAATGCCATCCATAAAGTGATTCAGTACATCTGGAATCAGGAGCAAATACCGGAGGAGTGGTGCCAATGCATTATTTGCCCTATCCACAAAAAGGGAGACAAACTGCAGTGCGAAAACTACAGAGGTATCTCACTACTTTGCACGTCATATAAGATACTGACAAAAATATTAGAAAATAAGATTAAAATTTACGCTGACAATGTGATTGGGGAGTACCAAGGCGGTTTTAGAGCTGGTCGATCAACGACTGATCAACTTTTTACGGTCAAGCAAGTGCTTGAAAAATGCTGGGAATTCAACATCGACGTTCACCAGGTTTTTGTGGACTTTAAGCAAGCATACGACAGTATTGATCGAAACGTACTGTACAAAATAATGCTGCATTTTGGCATCCCAGCAAAACTAGTCCGACTGACCAAAATGACGATGACATCAACAACATCACAAGTCAGAGTCAACAACCAACTAACTGATGCCTTTGACACAAATGTCGGACTAAAACAGGGTGATGGGCTGGCCCCTCTGCTTTTTAACCTAGCTTTAGAATACGTCATCAGAAAGTTACCCGTTGACACAAGAGGTACGCTGCTTTATAAATCCAGCCAGATAGTGGGTTATGCGGACGATATCAACATATTATCACGCTCTTTCACATCCGCAAAAGAAATTCTACTAAGCCTCGATCAAGCAGCAAAAGAAGTTGGCTTGAAAATCAATGAAACAAAAACGAAAATAATGACACAAACAAGGAAAAGGACCCCCAATAGACAAAACATTACAATTGACGAATATAATTTGGAAAATGTGGACGAATTCATATATTTAGGCACAAAATTGACAAAGAGTGGAAATGAAACGAATGAAATAAAAAGACGAATCCAGCTCGCAAATAAAACGTATTATTCAGTCTTAGCTATTCTTAAGGCCAGCTGCGTACACAGGAAGACCAAACTCCAAGTTTACAAATCAATAGTAAGACCTGTGCTTTGCTACGGATGCGAAACATGGACCCTTACACAAGCATCCGCAAATGTGTTGAACGCTTTCGAAAGACGGATCCTGAGACGAATAATTGGAGCGAAACGTGATGGTGACCGATGGCGAATTAGATACAACAGTGAGCTGTATGATATATTCGACGAACCGGAGGTTTCCACTATCATCAGACTGCGGAAGCTGCAATGGGCTGGCCATGTACAAAGGATGGACGAAACTCGAATACCTAAAAAGGTATTCGAGGGAAAAACGGAGGGCCGGAGGCCAGTGGGAAAACCCAGGAAACGCTGGTCCGACTCTGTTGACGAAGACTGTTCATCGCTGCTCGGATTTCAAAATTGGAGGACGCGGTCACTGGACCGAGATCGATGGAGACTTCGGTTACGGGAAGCCAAGGCCCGAAAGGGGCTGTAGCGCTGCGACGAGACCACAGCCTTACAAATACATGACTGCAATTCAAATGGGACAAAAACTTTGAAGTTGGACAAAAATATTTTTTGTAGTGATGGGACATTTGACTTGCATGAATGGGACATTTGTATCACCTCATGTATGAGTAACCCAACACTAATAAAGAGAGCAAGCGTCCGTGAAAGGGGCAGTTGAGTCGAGACTCACAAGCGAAAGAGTCTAGTTAGAGCGATCGACGGTTAGTCGAGATTTTTGTTTTTTTAAGGAACCGAAAACAATTTTGGGGTTCACCCTATAATGCTATGCACAGCTGTGTCGGTATAGGAATTGAAAATAAAAGAAACTAAAGTTGGGTAAATTTAATTTGACTTGGGTGGAGAAGGAGAAAGATGAAAGTGACGGCTTACATTGCTCTTGAAGCACTGGAGGTTGTTGTCGTTGGGAAACACTTTAGGTGGCAATGAATTCCAAAGTCGAGAAATGAACGACTGCCTATATTTCACTGTAAGAGAAGGCAAGGGTTTAACGGTGTACTCGTGTGCGCGTTCAGCTTGACGAGTATCTCGGGAAAAATTATAGAGTGGAGGAATGAGTGCGCTTAGTTCCGCACTGCATTTACAATGGAAGAAGCGATAGCAAATGCTGAGAACTTCGACATTTCTGCGATGTTCGAGAGAATCAATAGAAGACGTGATGGTCTCGTCTCCAATCAGTCGAAACGCATGTTTTTGAATACGGTCGAGCAACGCGAGGTGTAGCCTAGCGGGTAGCGTGTTGGTCTACAATGCGAAGGTCGTGAGTTCAAATCCCGGTCGACGCATAACTCCAGCACACTGCCACTGGATATGCCTTGGTCATCTCAATCCACGAAAATGAAAAATTCGTAGATAGAGGGTTGTGCGAAGGTCTATCAACCCTTCCACTCCATGCGATTGGAGATAAGAGACAGGCGAGAGATTAGAAGCTATAATTTGTAGTGAAATAGAAAGTGAAATCGTTGTTGCACTTCTTCTATTCCACATTAAACTTTTTTATAATAAAGAAATTTTGAGAAAACCTTCCTCCGAACATCTCTATATCGTTTATAGCCATCCACTCTTTTACCATCTCCCTATACAAATGATGCAATTTCTGAGAAGTCCCCTAATCAATGATCAAAACTCCTAATTTAGCACGAAATTTTTCATAGTAAGTGCAGTTATATATTGAAAAATTATAAACTTACCCTCACTCCTTCGTTCTTTTTCTAACTGCCATACAAATGTATGTACTGTTCAGCATTCTAAAGAATTTGAGCCGACATATTATCTAGTACATTAAACTCTATAATTTTATCTATAGTATCGCATGATTGAGCTTTACTCTGCTATATTTTTTTAGTAGTAAATTTAGGAGCTTATGGATTTCGGTACGTAAGTGTATGTCTTCCGCCATAAATCATAAATGCCGAGTAAAAAAATTGCTTAAGTAATAAGTATGCATTCTCGACGTGGGTGCATGTCGATGAGCTAATTGCGATACTGATAACTATTTGGTAAAGAACAAGTTCCGATGTCGAATCGCAAACCGAGCACATCCAAAAACAGAACCAGTTCTTTAAATTCGACATAGGAAAACTTAAGGATGAGAAAGTAGTTGCAAAATACGTATCAGCCTTAAAGAGGCACTTCGCGGCAATACTGAAAAACAACGGCAGCATGCCAAAAAACATCAAAGATAGCATTACATCCATCGCAGAGAAGGTTGTAGGACAACAATCCCGGCATAAAAGAGCGACAAAATTAAGCGTATAAAATATTAACAGAACGTCCGACACGAGCCAAATAGGACAAATATAATGATCTTGAAGATTTGCAAACAAAATATGTAGACAGAAAAAAAGGAAGTACAATAATGACGAAATTAAAAACATGGACAAACATTTTAAATTACACAACGCAAGAGCCACGTATTCCCTAGTTAAAAGGATGAAAGAGGGATATCAACCGGAGACGAGCCTCTGCAAAGATACAGAAGGCAACATAATAAGTAATGCGGAAGATATAAAACAAAGATGGACGCAATATTTTGACAACCTCCTCAATCCGAGCCCATCATACGCACGAACAGCAGCAGCAGACAGGCACAACTGATGTAACAGCTGATGAAGGATTCTCTTCACACATTCGAAGAAGTAAAAACGGTCCTGATGAACCACCCAAATAACAAAGCGCCGGCACTGATCAAATTTCAGCTGAACTTCTGAAAGCTGGCGACACCTGCATAGCGCATCTCCTACACATATTAGTTACGGACATACATATGGACGCTGGAAACACTTCCTCAAGCTTGACGCAAGAGCATCATTTGTCCGAAAAAATTCTGGAAAAGAGAATTATGCTCACAAAGTAATTGGTGAATACGAAGGCGGATTTAGAGCTGGACGTTCGACCACGGACCAGATATTCTCAGTTAAACAGGTGCTGGAAACGTGCTGGGTATATTATATTGATATGTACCAGATATTTATTGACTTCAAACAAGTATAAGACAGTATCGACCAGCGCGTACTGTATAAATTCATATTGGAGGGTATAGTCCCACCCAAACTGGCTTACAAGAATGACAATGACCGAATCTTTTTCACAAGTCAGAGTAGAAAATTATCTGACTTTCAGCTGTAGAACTGACAACGGCCTTAAACAGTGTGACGGCCTAGCACCAATGCTTTTCAACTTGGCACTCGAATAAGTCATTCGGAAACTTCCCGTTGACACCAAGTGAACACTATGCTTCGTAGCATATGCCGACGACGAAAATATGCTTGCAAGATCTCTGGAGTGTGCTATGGAAGTATTTGTAAACCTTGACTCGGTAGCTAGGGAACTTGGACTACGAATTAACGAAAACATAACAAAAGTTATGGCATAATCTAGTAAAAAGACGCCAACCAGACAAAATATTACAGTAGAAGACTACAACCTAGAAAACGTAGATGACTTTTTACACCTAGGGGCAAACTTGTCAAAGGATGGAAGCGAACCCGTCGGAATTAAAAGAAGGATAATGTTGGCAAATGAGACGTATTATTCGGTACTTCAAATGATTGAAAACAAGAACATGCACAGGAAGACTAAATTAAAAATATATAAAAGAATATTAAGACCATTTTTATACTATGGCAGCGAAACGTGGACGTTAACTCAGGTACCCGAAAAATTACTTAACACCTTTGAGAGAAAGGTTTTCAGAAGAATCCTCGGACCTGGGACGGACGACTCTATCTGGAGATTACGATACAATAGAAAATTGTATGTTATTTTCGACAATCCAGAAGTGTCAACCCTCTAAAAATTTAAGAAGCTACAATGGGCTGGTCATGGTTAGTGGATGGATGATGGAAGAATTCCCAAACGAACACTAAAAGGAAAAGTCAGTGGACAAAGATCGTCGAATGTTGCAGTGTAGTGCTGCATTCTGCACAAGTTTAAACATTTGAACATGATCCCTGAGGATATATAAATAGTTTTCAACTTACGAAGCGGAAGTTTTTGTTATTTTTCAGATATTTTTTATTATCTCTTCTAGTTTAGCATTGTCTTACAATTTTCATGCTATGTTTTTTGTAGTTTTTTAAGATAGAAACAGAATCTATTAAGGTAGTATCAGTACTCCGATAGCGAAAGAACCGCGTTCAATATTTGGCCATCAGGTTATAGGTTATTAGGGTAATACAAAACGATCACGAAGCCTGGTTAGACTGGGAACATTTAAAGTTACAATTCCATTTTATTTCTTTAAGATTGGTAGGATATTTTCGATAGCTCAAAATGATATCATTTTGTCTTGTTCGATAAAATGAAGCATACAAAGTTTTAACGTTATAGCTTCAACTTCTACAATGTCGCTACAGCCCAAATCGGACCTTGGCCTCCTGACATTCAGGTTCCTTAACATTTTTCATTACTTATTGTGGAAGGGTTGTTAGCCCTTCGCACAACCCTCTTTCTACGAATTTTTCATTTTCGTAGATTGAGGTGACCAAGGTATACCCAAGTAGGCAATGTGCTGGAATTATATATTGCGATGATCGGGATTTGAACTCACGACCTTCGCATTACCAAGACCAACACACTACCCACTAGGCTATACCCTAGCTTATAGCTTCAACGCTTGCACTTTATAGTAGACTTATTATGAAAGAACACTGTTGTTGAAGATGATTTTATATTTTATTCTTCAAACTACTCAAGATATCGACAAACATTTAAAATAATTTGCAGCTTCCTAGAAATTCAGAGCGAAACTACGAAGAACATAAACTATGGAATAGAAAATATAAAAAAAACGGCTGCTAATTGCATTCTATTATATTGAGCACGATAAATTGTTTGCAAAATGAATAATTACGCAATCATTATTATCGTCCCACCATTGAGAAATAACAAAAACATAATTCAACTTTGTAAATCTAGGCAAATACATTTTAATCTCTTATTTCTCAAATTTATTGCAACCCCATCCTTAAAAACATTTCCATAAATAAGCTTCCTAAATCGGAGAGAGTTTAATAATTTTGGCAAAGCGAGTGTTTGGCAAACAAATAATAAGGCCGGCATTTTTTTTTGGCAGAGGCAATTTTAAAACAAATTATAAATATTTGGTATTCATGGTAGTGGTTCCAATGTTACCACGAATAACAGCTGGAAAGGGTCGATATTAAATTTATTTGATGTTTTCTTCGCTTGTCTATCCTATCCTAAATATTGGTGTTATTTAGCTTTAACGAAAATTATAAACGTGACTCGATTCAAGTAATAAACAATTTTCCTTTTTCTTTTCTCTATAATTAGCATTTGATGCCAACTGTGCCCGCCGCTATGAATGGGCATAATAAACCGATTCTATCGAAGCGGCGATATGAAGGAACTCATTACCCCGGTAAGTACATTTGCTATATCTCTAATTTTAATTGCTTTCGAATTTTAATTCGGAATTTTTTTCTTGTATTCAGGTACGCCAAAAAAGAAACCTAGGCCGGGCAAAGATCGAGTACCACAACCAAAAAATACAGTTGCTATGCTTAATGAGCTTCGGCATGGCCTTGTTTATAAATTGGAATCTCAAACTGGTCCTGTCCATGCACCAGTTTTTACTATTTCGGTTGAGGTAAGTGTGTCGTCATCATGTAACATATGTACCTAGTCAAGTCATAAATATTGGTACACAACTAAACGCATTCATTACGAATGCAATATTGGGCGCATCCATTTCGTCTTGACTGCGATTTGACAGTTGACATTTCTGCATCATTGCCACTTAAAAAGTTTTTCGCATCAATTGTTTACAATCATGGAATGGGGCGACACCGAAAATCGTATTGTTGTAGTTGGCCTACTAAAATGCAACATGGAAAAAGGCGATATCTTTCGGACGTTGCGATCGCTTGGAATCGCTCGCAATTTTGTGTATCGTGCCGTGAAGTTGTTTGAGAATACTGGTGGAGTACGAGACGGTCAAAGATCCGGCCGTCCGCGCACTGTGAGAACTCCAAAAGCGATCAAAGCCGTGAAGAAACGAATCGACCGAAAACCGCTGCGAAAACAGAAAATCTTGTCGCGGGAAATGTAAATTTCGCAAAAATTCATGTCTCGCATTATCAAAGAAGATTTGGGACTCAGCGCGTACAAGCGACACACTGAACACCTGCTCACGGCCTCATTGAAGGAAAAACGCAAGCGAAAATCGAAAGCGTTACGCAGCCGGTACGCGAAGAACGCTCACAGACAAATTCTGTTTACTGACGAGAAAATCTTCACCGTAGAAGAATCGTTCAATAAACAGAACGACCGTGTGTATGATCGGTCATCCAGAGAAGCTTCCCAACTCATCCCGAGGGTCCAAAGAGGCCACCATCCCGCGTCTGTAATGGTATGGTGGGGAAGTGAGCTACGATGGCGTTACCAAGCTCCATTTTTGCGAGAAAGGAGTGAAAACATCGACCAAAGTATATCTGGTAGTCCAGACCTCAACCCGTTGGATTAAAAGTTGTAGTCCGTATTAGAGGGCATGGCTTGCTCTACTCGACACCCAAATATTGAGTCGTTGAAGCGAGCCCTTGTCCGTGCAGTGGACAATTTCCCCATGCATGAAGTGCGTCTCGCGATCGATGAGTGGCCAGATCGTCTCAAGTCGTGCTGGAAGGCAAATGGAAGTCATTTTGAATATTTTGTTCTAAGATTTGTAGCCATTGAATAACCCAACAAAAAGAAAAAAAAAGTTTTGAAAAATATTAATTCGTTTTCATTTGGCGTCGATTTTTCTGTGTACCAATATTTACGACTTGACTAGGTACTTATTGTACTATTTATTTTCTCCTGCTGCCAATCGTTAGCAACCCCATCGATTTACCAGCAACTGTAAAAAATTTAGTTCCGGAACCTTATCTTACTGTGCACTAGCGTTACCATCGTTTTATTGTTATTCTTATCAACTGATTTTTTTTTTTCGCAGTTCTATTTCTTGTTCGTATCGATCCGAACTTGAGTTCTTCCGGTCTTAGAACTCTAGTAGAATAGGACTGACTTGGTGTGCAAATACAATTGTCGAATTTGATTTTTCTTCGATGCATGTTTTGCAGGTTTTGTTGGCAATTTAACCGACACTTACAATTGAACAAATATTCATTTGAAATAGTGAAAATGTTGTCCAAATTATGCTTAATCTTTACGTATGGACGTGATTAATTTTTTTCACTTCCATAAACGTGTAAATCCCAAGTCATTTTTCTCTACAATATCTCTGTAAATATTAGTCAAACGTTTCCAAAACGTCGAAAACTGATTAAAGTTCATTTTATCCTTTCAACAACAATAAGCACTTTCCACTCCCTAATTCAAGAAAAGGTCTGTAAGACTCCCCGTCCACGGTTTGAAAGGTTAAAGTGGTAGTGAATTGTTCGAATATACACTGACTCAAATAACAAATTCTATTATGCTGTGTAAGCCTTTAAGATCTATTTTTAAGCCGCGAGATATTTTATGGAGAACGAGTGAAAATGATGTTATTATCGATTTAGCCTACTGTAAACCATTTTATTATCCATTCATAATTCGATGGGAGTACTAGATTTAGAGCAAACTTAAGTCGTAAACTATGGCAATTTGTTTTCATTTGTATTTGTAGGAATTTACATAAATGCGCGCTATGGAGTCAATGGAAGTGTAAATAACAACTGTCTAGGTTTTATTAACTAATTATGTCGTCGACTCACTTCTTTTTTCTTATAATTGACGAGAGGATTTACTCAGCACGTTTTCATTGTTCTAGTTCACGACACAAGAAGTCATCTTGTTCTCGGATATGTTTCTACGATTGTTTGAAGAATATCTTGTGAATTGTTATGCATTGTTCTGCTCCTGTTCACTTCAGGAGACAGGAAATTCATTTGTTCATTGCTATGAGGATCATCAAAATTGTATTTCTGTATGGAATATATGAGGGCATATGGGGTTATTTTAATTAATGCATTGATTTTCTAATATACTGAAACATTGCAGATAATAATATTCCTTAGCTCTATAGCAGTATGTTGGAGCTTCGCCAGAACTTACTGTTTGAAATACGGCATGTTCTCAGTGAATAAGACACTACACGAAACGGGCTCTCCAACCAAGGACATGAAGAAATTGATTCGGTTCGTTGAGCTTTCAAAATTAGATCTATTATACTAATAAGATCGTATGAAAATGCACACCATGCCCAATGGAGAAGCATCGGTATTAATAATAAGAGTTAGTCTCTATTTGAATTTGTACGAATAATATTCTTTAATCTGTTCATTTGTTGCGGGGACAATATCCGAAGCTGGTGTATAAAATTACATGGAAGTTTTGAAGTAATGTGTGGTCTCTAGGTGAGAGATTGGAAGTTAGATGCCCTTTTCGCGAATTATATCTGCCGAAGAAAATATTGGCTGCATCTTATGAATTTTGTATTTTCAATTTTGTATTAACAATTTTTCATTTCCTCCAGACTAGCCATAACATTTTTTCAAGTTTATGTTTAATTGTTTGCGTTTCATGAGAATGTTCAAGTGCATGGCAATATATTTGGCATCATCAGCTTGTGAAATTATATATCCTTTTAAGGGAGTCTGTCATTTGAAAATGCCATCATCATCAATGGCGCGACAGCCGAGATAGAGCCCTGGCCTCTTGAAGTCGTCGCCTCCATTCGCCTCACTCCAAAAACCGCGTCCTCCAGCTGTTAATTTTTAGGATGGCAATGCTGTCTTCATCAACCGAGTCGTTCCATCGCTTGCGTGGCTTGCCTAATGGTATGTTACCTCTCGCTTTTCCTTTAAGAGCATGTTTGGGGATTCTTCTATCTTCCATTCGCTCTCCATGGCCAGCCCACTGCAGTTTACGTAGCTTGATTAGCACTGAAGCTTCTGGCTCATCCTGAAGTTGATACAACTCATGGTTCATTCCGTTCCTTCCTTCACAGGTCCCAAAATTCTTCGGAGGACCTTTCTTTCAAATGGGTTAACTGCTTTTTCGGGTTAATGTCCACGTCTCGCTGCCATAACAGAGTACAGGTCGTGTATTAGTTTAATATACATACTTACTTATGATGGCGCTACAGCCCAAATCGGACCTTGGCCTCCTGAATGCTTTGCCTCTATTGATCTCGGTTCAGTGACCGCGTCCTCCAGTTTGAAAATCTTAGTAGTGATTTACTGTCTGCGTCAATCGAATCCTCCCAACGCTTCCGTGGTTCTTAGTGTGCGTTTGGGAATTCTAATGTCATCCATCTGCTCCACATGACCAGCCCATTGTAACTTCTTAAATTTTATGAGGGTTGACACTTCTGGAATGTTGAAGATGGCATACAATTCTCTGTTGCATCGTATTCTCCAGATCGAGTCTTCCCTCACAGGTACGAGGATCCTTCTGAGGTCCTTTCTTCCAAGGCGTTAAGTTTTCGCTGCCATAGCATAGCACAGGTCTTATGATCGTTTTGTATAGCTTCAGTTTTGTTTTCCTGTGTACCTTCTTGTTTTTAATTATGGAAAGTACCGAATAAAACTTCTTGTTTGCCATCATTATCCTTCTTTTGATTTCGATAGGTTCGCTTCCATCCTTCGATAGGTTCACCCTTAGGTATATAAAGTTGTCTACGTTTTCTAGGTTATAGTCTTCTACAGTAATATTTTGTCTGATTGTCATTTTTTTCTTAATTTGTGTCATAATTTTCGTTTTGTTTTCATTAACACGTAGTCCAACTTCCCTTGCTACTGAGTCAAGGTTCACAAATTCCTCCTTTGCACTCTCCAGAGATCTTGCAAGGATATCTATATCGTCGGCATATGCTACGAGTTGTATGGACTTGAAGCATAGTGTTCACTTGGTGTCAACGGGAAGTTTCCGAACAACATATGTATTCGAGTGTCAAGTTGAAAAGCATTGGTGCGAGGCCGTCACCTTGTTTAAGGCCGTTGTCTGTTTTAAAACTGGAACTCAGATCATCATTAGTTTAATATATTCGCAGCTTATTGTTCCTGTGCACTTTCTTGTATTTCATTATTGGTAGTGCCGAATAATGCGTTTAGTCTCCTAGTATTATCCACACTCTCCAAATTATGTTCCGCAATTGTTATGTTTTGTCTTGTTTGATAAACGTTCTCCTTCTTGTTTGCGTCATTACTTTTGTTTTGCTTTCGTTAATGCGCATTCTTTTGCGGCGGAATCAAGATTGATAAATACTTCCTTGGGACTAGGGAAGGATCTTTTTATGATGTTAATGTCGTCAGCATATACGTGAACTTGAATAGTAGTGTCCCGTTGGTGTCGACTGGGATTTTTCGGACGACATACTCTAGTGCCAAGTTGAAAAGCATGGGAGCTTGACCATCTCCGTGCTTTAAGCCACATTCTGTTCGAAGGCTGGTTGTGAAATCGGTTTGTATTTTCACTTAGGTTTCAGTGTTCGTCATTGTGAGTCTTTTTAGTCGGATTAAGCATAATTTTGTGCAGTACCCTCCTGTCGATACTGTCGTATGCTCGTTTAAAATGTACGAAAATTTGGTGCACGTCTTTGTTATATTTCCAGCATTTCTCAAGCACCTGTTTCACCGAGAATATCTGCTCTGTTGTGGATCGCCCGGCTCTGAATCCAACAATCCGTACACAACGATGATATTTCTCAGTAATTCTCACAGCAGAGTTTGTCTCCTTTCTTGTAAATTGGACATATGATGATTTTTCGCCAATCATCGGGTATGTTGTCCTCTGTCCAAATTTTGCATATCATGCTGTGTAGTATTTTAACGACACTGTTTCCACCTTTCTTCAGAAGTTCATCTGGTATTTCGTCAATTCCCGGCGGTTTGTTTAGTTTAGTGGGTAGTGTCGCTGATGATTCTTCTTCGTCAGTTCAAACCTCAATGAAGATGTTGTCTGTCGTTATCGGTGCTAATGAAGAGGGATTGATGAGATGTTCGAAGTAGAAAGCCCATCTCCTCTTGATTTCGTGCGTGTCGCTGATGTTGATTTTAGGTATTTTATATTGCGTATACGTTCCGCGTTTTATTTTGTTTCATATCGTGCATTTTTTGTACCTTGTTATTATGGTACTTCCTTGTTTTCGTCTGCAGGTCTTTTTTGCATATCGCCTAAGCTCGTCATATCTATCCGTTTTGGCTCGTGTTGATCGTTCAGTAAAAAATTTGTAAGCCTTGTTCTTCCTATTTATTACAGGGTTAGACGATTGAACTGTTAGCTATTCAAACGGCCATATTTTTTTTGTGTGAAACTATTTTTTATTGATTCAAATTACAAAAATGTGTGGAAATAATCAAAATTTCAGAATCCATTCACTTTAGCTCGATGTGGCCACCTTTTGCCTTGACTATGGCCTTCAAACGGTTAAAAAATGAGTTGCATGCTGCACGAATGTGATGTTGCGGTATTTTGGCCCATTCCCGTACAATGGCTTTCTTTAGCGCATCCATACTGGCATATTTTTTAGTCCTCACCGTGCTCTCCAAAATGCCCCAGATGGAATAGTCCATCGGATTTGCATCTGGCGAATTCGAAAGCCATTGTGTGGACGAAATGAAGTGTGGAACATGGTTTTTTAACCATTCTTGGTTCACACGAGCTTTATGAGACGGTGCCGAGTCTTGTTGGAACGTCCATGGTCTATGACCGAATTGTTTGCATGTCCACGGCTCTAAAGCAGCTTCCAAAACATTTTCCCGAAAATAAGTCGCATTGACTTTGACACGAGGCTCGATGAAAACGATTGGACAGCGTCCATCGGCGGTCACAGCTGCCCATACCATTACTTGAGATGGAAAATTACTTCGGGTGGCCGTTCGTAGGCTCAAATTTTCGTAAGTGCGTTCAGTTAAGTAAACACGATCATTTTGAGAGTTTATGAACTGCTCAATAGCGAAATTTTTCTCATCAGAGAACACAATGTTTGGAAATTCGCCACGTTCGTGCAAGCGTAACAACTCCTTTGCTCTTTCGAGTCTAACTTTTTTTTGCTTTGGTGTAAGATCGTGAGCCTTTTGAAACTTGTAAGGCTTTACCTCGAGCTCATTTTGGAATATGCGTCGGATGCTTCGCTGGGATATTTTAATTTTTTTTGGCAATTCGATTACCACACTGCCTTCACTTTCCGAACCATTTCAGGTGATGTTGCTGTTTTTTTCGTCCACCACCATAGCGTTTGGCAATGCTGCCTGTATCATTAACGATTTATGGTGCGATACACAAACATTTTATTCACTTTGAGATGGCTGAGCTCACGAACAATAGCTGGTTGTGATTTTCCAGCCAAATATGGTATAACGCAATCACACTATTACGTTTCACTTCCATTTCGAATAACTTTTGTTCTATAAAACTTAGACGCAAATGCCAGTGGTAGCTCGTAAACAATATAAAGAGCTGTCATTATCGGTTTGCCAGATATACCGGTGTGAAGTTGGTAACACTTCAATCGCCTAACCCTGTACATTGCGACATTATCAATCGTTAATTTTTCGCCGTGTTTGATATCCTAGTATCAATTCTACAGAGGATCATATATTCTCCACTGGCATATTTTGGATGTTTTCATAAATTGGTGTCAAGTGTTGATCCAGTGCTGACATATACGTTTGCGCCACCGTTTCTTCTTTAAGCTTGTTGATATTGAATTTGTGAGCTCTACTCGTTTTCAAATATCCACGACAAGTATCGGCATCGATACTTAGCTCTGACTAGATAGTGATCAGAGTCACAATTCGCACCGGAGGGTTCGTACATCAAGTATACTGGAAGCAGCACATTTCTCAATTAGAACGTCTCTCTTGTCTACAATGGCACTGCAGCCCTCATCGGGCCGCGGCCTCCTGACCTTCACCTGACCTTCAGGTTCCTTAATATTTTATTTTTTTGGAAGGGTTGTTAAACCTTCGCATAACCGTCTGTCTTCGAATTTTTCATTTTCATAGATTGAGGTGATCAAGGTGTACCCAAGCAGGCAGTGCAAGCAGCTGGAATTATGCGTCGACCGGAATTTGAACTCACGACCTTCGCATTGTAGACCAACACGTTACCCACTAGGCTACACGCTAGCAATTAGAACGTGGTCTATTTGATTGAAGATGTGACCATCTGGTTTGGTCCACGTTCGTTTGTGACGCGATGTGGGAAGCACGTCGTACGTCCGTACATTAAAAGTATCGCAGTTTCTTTACTGTTGGGTAATAGCTACCATTATAGCTCAGATAGGGATTCCTGCACAATAATGGCTCTTAAAAAGGAAGAGTTTACTGTCAAGCAGTGCAGTTTCCATTACTACTGCTTTCCAAGAAGAGATATACACAATAGCTTGGGACTGAGTTCAATTTCCTGCTAAGACGCTCTATAAGAGCATAGGGCAGAAACAGTTCTCTTCCACAGTGCGCGATCCTGAGCATCAACCTTTAGCTCTAGTCCTCTTTAGAGCTTGTTTATTCCGCTAGCCTCCGCTACAACTCCTCGTGCCCGACGTCTTCCTTGAGGGCTATCATCCAGAGATTGCTTGGAGATGTTTTGCTCTGGCTTACTCAAAGATTCACTACTACTTCCGGTTTTAAACATTAATGCCAGTTTACTGTCAAGCAGTGCAGTTTTCATTACTACTGCTTTCCAAGAAGAGATATACACAATAGCTTGGGACTGAGTTCAATTTCCTGCTAAGACGCTCTATAAGAGCATAGGGCAGAAACAGTTCTCTTCCACAGTGCGCGATCCTGAGCATCAACCTTTAGCTCTAGTCCTCTTTAGAGCTTGTTTATTCCGCTAGCCTCCGCTACAACTCCTCGTGCCCGACGTCTTCCTTGAGGGCTATCATCCAGAGATTGCTTGGAGATGTTTTGCTCTGGCTTACTCAAAGATTCACTACTACTTCCGGTTTTAAACATTAATGCCAGTTTTAGTCTGTATAGTTTTTCTCGAAAGTTCGTCGTTGGAGATGTCGTCTGGCCAGAATATTCCTAAAATGCATCGCCGGAGGCATTGTTTCACGAAAGTTTACAATTTTGTGGTAACCTTAATGGTCACTTTTCGTAAATTCACGATAGCTGAATGCGAAATTTCGGTCTATGCAATGTGGGTCATTTCTTTTTTAGATGACACTGGACACCGGTCTTTCGTTTATTCCGCTTTAACAACGAAAGCAATAATTGGCTCGGGGAGAATTGAAACACAAGTGATGATAATCTGTAAGCACATAGCCACCCCAATAACCTAACCTAATACTGTAAAATCGAATACTACCTATTTCATTCTATTCTCTATTTTATATTTAATTGATCGTTTGCATAAATTGTTGGCAGCATACCAGTTTCTTCTATTTCCAAACTAATTTATGGTTGTATTCGTAGCCCGAGCAAATCCGAAAGGTTTGAGTCAGACTCCCTTTCAATTTTACTCTGGCTATTACTCGTCTGCTGGAAAACTTTAAATCGTAATTCACACACTTGGGAAAATGCATTTCCGTTCCAATTTTCATAGACAATTCCTTTTCATATATCACATTAAAAACTCAGTTTGAAGGTGGAGTTCTTCTCTAACAGCTTTAACATAGCAACATTTCATCGGGCTTTGTACAAAGATTAAAAAGGATTTCAAATCAGCCCGTACAATAGATATCATAGCTGCAATGCTTTGTACTGAATGGTAATGGATGGTAGCATTATCTTGCAAATATTTCACATCATTTACGATTAGAATGATAACATAAAAAACGTATTAAGGCATTTTTTTCGGGAATATCAAACGTTGGTTTGACATAGTCTTTTAATGCTTTGAAAAACACACAGCTTTGCTTTAATTTGCAAAATAGGAATTAAGATTGGATAGGAACTGAGGGAGTTTTGTTTTTCGCGTTGTTAATCAGATGCAAGAATGATATTTCTGTATGTATGGTATGGTCTCATTTACGAAGAGAAATGTGTCGGTGTTTTATCTAAAGTGGCTGACAATTATTACGATATAATAATGAATTTTCGAGCTGACAGAATTACTCATTCACGGAAAATTAATGCTGAAAGCGATTGTAAGATTATATTTTTTCATTTCGTATTAAAGAAAATCTTACCGTAAAACTTTAAATTTATTCTTATCTGAATGTTCCTTGAAATGACTGTAAGAAGATCCTTTACTAAATTATAAGCACAAAAATACCATGATCGGCTACGTAGCGCAACCATCTGTCAAGTGATTAAATCTAACATATGCTTACTTCAAAGGCAAAATGATTTCAAAAGGAATTGATTACAATTTCTATCATACAACGCGCGCTTATGGCTCTATTAGTAAGTCAAGCATGTGTGTCTCCTTGAGAAGATTCCTTGAATACAATCTCTTCAAAGTGATTTCATGAATGAATTAAACCTTCATTGTATTTATTGTATAATTATCCGCACGAGTATAGCGGATAAATTAGTAAAATCAGAAAATAAGGATGCTTATAAGACTTGCAAAATGAAGGAAAACATAATGGCAGATGTTCAAATGATTTATCGTTGCAAATAATACACGTCATAATGTAGATCCGCCATAAATTTGCGAAGAAAAGAAAGATTTCTCTTTTTTTATTGTCCTGAATTGTTATGACAATATTGTGATGATATATAATTGCATTTGCATAAGAGATTTCAAAGTTGTAAATTTAAATTAAACCAATTGTTTGCTTGTAAACGATTTTAAAGTTTGTAATAAATATGAAATTAAATCAAAAGTGGAATTATTTATTAGTTTGGAGGTACCCTTTAAGGAGGAAACAGCTCTGTTCCACAAGTGGTGCGTTCTGTTGGTGCCAGAACTGTACGTAATGTCGATGTGCTAGGTGGTCGACTAACTCAATGTCTTTATCTTAAGCTTGTTAATTATTTTACATTAAACCGCGAATATTTGCAATTTTTTGATAGTTCTATCAATCAAATAACAACAAGGATATGTTTTTATATCTTTTATTCATTTCTATTAAGGCGATTCACATATTTTTCAGCACCGTTGAGCATACTTTCAGGTGATATTAAATCGCATTTGAATTTGAGGCACGGATATCATCATAATAGTGCGTTCGCCTATGAAATACGTCTAAGGGCGAAATCAATAAAGCTACTGTACTCACTGTCAATCACTTGCCATACTTATATATATCTACAATCTTAAGTTCAGCCACTTACATTGCTTTATGTGAATGACAAGCAAAAAATATGACGTAGACGTTCACCAGGATTCGATATCTTGTCGGCACCACTCCAAAATCACAAAACCGAAAAAACGTTGCTAAAAAAATGAACAAGAAGAAATTCTACTTTAAGACATAAAGCGCAACTGAGTGGATAGCAACGATTCTCTACTAATGCTCTGCCCAAAGAGATTTGAAGTGTTACCACGGATTTCCGAGCTAAGAACTTTCCAGAATATTTTATGATGCGAACTGTTAAAGTTCTCAATTATTGAAAAACCATACGAGGTTTTTCTTTTTTTTTTCTGTCGTGGTCGACTATAGGATCCGGAGCCGTAAGATTAATGTATTTTCCACATTTGGTTATAGGGTGAATGGATCAGGGAGGAGGGTAGAGGATTGAAGAAAAATCAATCGATATGAATGCACGATATTGAATAACTGACCCAGAAATGTGTCACACGTGTCAAGTGTTTTCGAAACAGGTCATCATCATTTATGTAGAGTTTTGACTGAAAAATAAGTATGTACATATCTTGAAAGATATATGCAAACTATAATGAGACTCTGTAACAGCTTTTACCATATTTTATATACTTTATAAACAAAACGGTATTGTAGGGCTTTATAAACATAACTGAAGAAAATTGCAAAAACTTGAACACCTTGTCTCCTTTATCTATATATACAGTTGTTCATAAAATTCTTGAAAAGAACTTACAAAGGCATTCGTTAGTTCTTTCGAAAAAAAAACAGCAAAAATAAATGTCACGCAATCATCTAAATGCCTCTGGACAAGTCTTTGATGCATTCACTCATAAATAATGTCATCTTTATTCAAACTCGGTATCGTAGAGCCTTAGAAAAGGCTTTCGGCGGTTCAATCAATTTTAAACAATTCGAAACACGTGCAAAATGCATTGCATGCAATACAAAATATGCGCAGTCGACAAAATGTCCTTGTTAAGTGTGCAATGGTATTCAGCATGCATATAGAAAGGTCGTTAAGAATAAAAAAAAAAAGAATCACAATAGTTTTGGTTTGTTATCTTGTAAAATATTCAGAGCATTTTTTTTTTCAGTTACAAAATTTTTAAAAATTTCAAAATATGCACTATTTCAATAATTAATTGAATTTTTCTGTTTTATTTAGGTCGATGGTCAAAAATATACCGGACAAGGCCGAAGTAAAAAAATTGCTCGTATCGAAGCAGCTGCAACTGCCCTACGTAGTTTTATACAATTCAAGGATGGAGCCGTACTAACACCGCTGAAAACAACTATAAATGTCGATTTCACTAGCGATGAACATTTGGAAAATGGTATTAATATTGGAAAAGATGCATTAGTTGCAGTTTTAGAGCGATATTTAAAGCATGCTAATGAAAAGTTTAGTTGGGCCGACCGTTTAGAAAGCAAGTGTTCATTATTATGATTTTTTTCATTTTATTTATTATTATTTTTATTTAAATAAGATTTTTTTTACAGTATTTTTTTTTTATTATAAATGGATTTTCGTATGCAATACCAATTCTAGACATATAAGAGTAACGTGTAGAAAGAATCATCCAAATTTGGTTTTCTTCAGTATGAGATGTAAGCAGAATAAACATAAACATTTCTTTCTTAATTGTCCCCATCATTCCCATGGCTGTTATACTTGTATGTTAACTTATAATGACGCCATAATTAGGGATGGCAAAAACATCTTTTTCCAATCGCGGTGATCAAATGCGATTGCCCTTTTTCAATATCTGTGAAAAAAGAGCAGATATTCTAAATGTAGTAATATTTTCACCTCTATTCTCCAGGCTAGTGAGAAGAGATAGCAAAAATTGCTATTGCAGTGATAAATATGTTCGAAAAGAGCTACTATATTATTTTTATTTATTAAGCAATGAGTCAAATTGAAACCGAAAAAACGAAATGAATTAAATAGAAGAGTACAGAAAACTGAAATGAAATCAGATCCGAAAAAATCAAATTATTTATTTGCGTGTTGATTAAATTAACTCAACTCTATAAAGAAAAAAACAGCTATTTTCTGCGAAATCCTGCATCTAACAATCAGGCAGACCCAATGTCATGCTCAGTACCACCAGCTCAGTGCGCATAGTGATCATTTCCCCCTCGGAATGAAAAGGTTTTCTTTTAATCTTTTACGAAAAAACGATGGAGCTCAACCGTAAAGCCCTTATTGACACAGTGTATTGCAACATAAATCGGCGGAACTTGCAATAGCAAGTTGTTTTAAATGGCGTCTCTTCGTCTCCCTTTCCTATCAATTCCGGCGTCCCTCAAGGCTCCGTTTTATCACCTACCTTATTTCTAATCTTTATTAACGACCTTCTGTCGTCGACTCTCAACCCAATTCACAGCTTTGCAGATGACAGTACACTCGAAAACATTTACAGCTTCGACTCAATTGCTGAGGCGCACCAATCTTCTGTGCCTATTAAGCGCCAGGAGTTATTTAATTCATTAAACACTGACCTCAACACAATCCTGCAATGGGGCAGAGCGAATCGAGTAGAGTTTAATGCCACTAAAACACAAGCCTGTCATCTTTCTCTTAAATACGACACGACGGTACCTGACCTTATCTTTAATGGTGTAACACTTGATCCTTCGGAGAATTCCTACCTGCTGGGTATGCACATTAATAAAAAACTTGACTGGAGCCAGCACATCCACAATGTAGCTTTAGACGCCTCCAAGTGCTTAGGCTTTCTCCGAAGGTGCAAGAAATATTTTACACCATCCGATCTTGCAACCATCTACAAGTCATACATAAGGCCCCGACTCGAGTACAATTCGCATATCGGCTGGAGCACCCAAAACTCATCTAAAGATGCTGGATCGAATTCAGAGTTTTGCGCTTCGACTTATTGGAGACGATACCATAACGGCTTCTATAGACTCTCTTGAACATCGCAGAAATGTCGGAGTACTCACCCCCTACTACAGATACTTCCATGGCCGCTGTAGCCTTGAGATTAGTCGTCTTATCCCTCCCTTATATAAGTTCGCGCGCAATACTCGTGCTGCTGAGCGCGCTCATGAGTATACGGTTGAGCCACACAAATCACGTACGGTGAAATTTAGGCAGTCGTTCATACCTCGAACATCCAAAATGTGGAATTCACTAACCGCGTCCGTTTTTCCTAGTAATTATAACGTCACGCAATTTAAAGGCAACATTAACCGATTTCTTTTATCCTGTCCAACCTTATTGAATTAATTGTTTATTTTGTTTATTTTCATCTTGTTTCATCCCTTCCTAAACCGACTAGACTGTACGCTACAGTATTAAAGGGTGACCCCTAAGTTTAATTTGGTACTTAAAAAAAAAAAAACGCAACTCACATTTCCCACCTCACATTTCCCACCTCACATTTCCCACCTCACCCTGACGAGATCTTTGCTCAGAACAAAGCTCGCTTACCCGGGAAAGCGCACCTCATTCACCACTTCGCATCAGATCATAAACCCCAATGATCAGATCAAAGCCCACAAAACAAACTGCAGTCGCACTTCACCTACGACAAGTTCATAGAGTATCAATCAGCTTGATCCAGCTCTAAGCTCACCGATCGCGCAATGAAAGAGCTTTCATATGAACGACGCTCATATGACGACGTGTTGCGATAATCCCTGCAGCAAATTTATGGTCGATAGACCGTAAGCAGTGTATGCATTTGCTCTGCTCTTCTAATCGCAGCTATTTTAAATTTTCAATCGCAATATGCGATTGCTGTTTTAAAAGAGCAGTGAAAAAATCGCAGGTATGTAAAATAGTATACCATCTCTAGCCATAATGCAATGGCCTGCTGTCCACTAATATAGTTCCTTTAGTTTGATTTTTGGTTCAACCAAGTGAGTTGGATTGGTCCTGTGTAGTGGCTCTTTCATTAGACTTTTATAATCTGCAATTTGGAGCTGTTTTTATTGCCGGCTCTGTTGTGTTTTAGGCCTTTGGAGTGACTATTTCGGTAAGGGAATACCAAATTTGAGGATAGAATATGCCAAAATAAAGTTAAGTCGATTTGGTTGATGGTAATATCAGAGGTAAAGCGACGTGCTTTGTAGGCCTTAGGAATTGCTGTGGCTCGGTTGCTCATTTCGGCGGGGCCCTATGATGTTACTAGCGCCTTATCCATTAGAAGATAATATTTCGGTATAGCCTTATGAAAAAGAGAGCGGGAGAGGATATGTGAGACCTAAATTCAGAGACTTAATTTAATTATTTATTTTACTTCAGTTTTTTTTACTTCCTTTCATGACACAATCCTTCAGCTAACGGTTTCTTCTGTATTTCATAAATTCTAATCTTTATTTCGCCCTTCAATTGAAATAAACAAAGAATCAACCCATGAACACTCCTAACTAGGTTAGTGAATAGCGTGTTGGTTTGCGAATGTCGTGACTTCGAAGGTCGTGAGTTCAAATCCCGATCGCCGCATAATTCCAGCACGCTACCTGCTTGGGTATAACTTGGTCACCTCAATAATCTACGAAAATGAAAAATTCGGGGATAGAGGGTTGTGCGAATGGCTAACAATCTAACAATCCTTCCACAATAAATAGTGAAAAATGCTAAGGCCCGATTTGGGCTGTAGTTCAATTGTAGTAGAAGAATAGTCATTCAGATCCATCCAACTTCACCCGTCTATTAATTTTCTTGTTGTTTTGAATATCCAAAATTACAAATCAAAAAGGCGGAGAATGTATAAATAAATAAAATTATAGTCTACGTGCCAAAAAAAAAAACAACCAAAAGATCGTCTCCCCTGCGCACGCTCAAGTGCATCGCCAAAAAAATTTGGTTTGCACTGCATTTGAATTCCTTATCTCATACCCTAATTATTTTATCAGATGCTACGCATGATGTCGAATTATCTAGGTTATGATGTATCAATATTAATTATTCATGACACATCGCCGGTACTGTACTATTGCCTAAAACTATAATCCGTAGATGCGGTGTAATCTGAAAAAAAGTACAGATACTCATATGCTAGAGCATTACGTGTTTCTAACCTGGATAGCGTGTTGGTCTTCAATGCGAATGTTGTGAGTTCAAATTCCGATCGACGTATTAATTTAGCAAACTGCCTACGTGAATACATTTGGGGTAGCTGAATTTACGAAAATACATTTTTTTAGACTGTTCGGAGGTTATACCATCGCTCGATTACGGACGAATTTAAGAAGTTCATCCAAAATCGGTTGTCGTACCAGAAACCATCGATGGTATGCGCGAACTGACAAAGCAAGATCGTCATGTCAAATACCGTGAGGTTGAAGTTTCCTTGGGAATTAGTATGATAAGCATACACCTGATTTTACATGAACACTCAGTCGTGAAAAAGATCTGTGCGTGTTGAATTGCGTATAATTTGACAATTGCTCAAAAAAGGCTCGTGTCGATTGGTGTAAAGTAACGCTAAAAAATACAATTCTGATGTGTTAAAAGCCGTGTTTTATATCTAAACAGGTGACGAATCTTGAATCTATGTACATGAGCCCGAAAGAAAACAGTAGTCGACTGTATGGGTTCTCCAAGATGAGCCAAGTGCAACAAAAGTTGTTCGCACAAGAAACACTTCAATGAAAATGGTGACCTGTTTTTTTTTTTAATAAATAGGCATTTGGCTACAGTGCCGTTAGAGAATCGTAGGACTGTCAATTCTGAATGATATACAGCCATACAGATACATCAGTTGTATCAACTCTACGACGAGCCCGAAGCTTCAACGTTCATCAAGCTACGTAAACTGCAGTGGGCTGGGCATGTAGATTGAATGGAAGACAGAAGAATCCCAGCGAGTGGTAGCCGGCTAGTAGGCAAGCCACGCTGGCGATGGCAAGACTCGGTTGATGAAGATAGCAAAGCCATCTTAACAATTAGCAGCTGGAGGACGCGGTTTTTGGATCGAGACGATTGGAGGCGACGACTTCAAAGTTACAGATTTGATTTATTTTTAATGTAACACCAAAGTTTGCCAAGAAACTCCTCTACTTGGAGCGTCCTGTTCCAATACCTCCGCTACCCCAATGTTTTTTTTTTAATGAAGGAATAATAGCAGAAACCCTAATTGCATGTGGTTTTTATTTGTTTAGAATTGATTTCGCATACGAATATCCAATTATTACGTAATATATCTATCTTAAAGGCTAAGACCAATCATTTTATCGATTTATTTATTACCAGTTGATTTTTAAATAATTTCGATAAATCAGACACCCATACACACACTCCATGATTTCAAGTGTGAGTAAAAACAGCTTAAAGAAATTGTAAAGTCTTTACGTATATATTTTACGACCTTAGTGTAGCCATTTTATGTTCACAGTCCGAAAAACTTGTGTTTCTTTTCATCGATATAGACATTTTTTCTGATTAAAGCAGCTCATAAGAAAATATGTTTCATGTGTTGTATTATAACGCCAATTTAAAGTTTGGGAAATCAATATCGCTCATAACATAAAAGTTTTCATTGCGTAACGATAATTCTACTAACTTCAAGTCTAATTACAACGCCTTTGTGATATCTAAAACTTTTCCGCACGCATTCCTTGCACGTTCCATTTCGATCACACAGCAGGCATCCACGTCAAGTCAGGTTGCTAATTCTGAGTGTAGTATCAAATTTATTTCGAAGAAATCTTTGAAAATCTCACGCCAGAGTTGAATGCTATAGACACGTGTCTAATGCATAGAAGAAATGTGAATTGACTTCGTTTATGTTTTTTTGTTGTTGAAAAGTTTACCAATATTACTCTCGAATAATGAATAAAAGATAAGGCGAATTTTCGTTAAATCCACTCAGTTTCCTTGAAACCGCTAGTTAAGCGTTGGGTTTTTGAAGTTCAAACCTAAGGAGTTAAGTAGGGGAAAAAACTAAAGGTGTATACTGAACAGTGCAAAAGGAAATGTTTCGTTCTGTCATAGTTATCGTCGCATGCCCTTCATGTTGGATCATCGATAACAGTCGGAGTAGCCAATTGCTGAGACGGAGAAAATTATTTACAGTTTGTCTACTACCTTACAAAGTTCGAGACTGCTGCGTTACCACCAGTAGAGACCACCATTGCTGATGTATCACTTATTTATCGAGGCTACAGTCAGGACTAGGAATGGATCCGGATCTTTCAATGTCTCTCCAATCCCATTTCGACATCAGCGTTTTTGTTCCCATCAATGCGTTTGTGCCCAGTAACCCACTTAAGCTGTAAGTGGGTTTTATCCTTAGAAGAAAGAGAACCTAAGATCGTATTTTTACAGTTTCCGACTCTTATTAAGACAGTGAGCCGTTCGTGTAGAATTCATTGGTCTATTTGAAAAATCTGCTATTGAGAATACAAGTCGAAAGCATGTCTGCAGAGATTTTCTGTCATTATACGCAATTTTCCATTTCCTCCCTGGGTCTTAGGTTTTTAGTCGAAAAGTAGTTCTCACAGAAACGTAACTTTCCGTTCAAGATACTCCAATTAAATTTGGTACTTTATAAATTTGGAAGCTGTGATGATCAGAAACTTATTAACAAACTTATCATTGAGCTAATAACATTCTTTTTTTTTTATTCTTTTCCATATCTCTGCATCAATCCTTATACTTAGATATGAATCTCAGTTCAATGACTTCATAGAGATTATCATGATTTGCTTCAAATCGAATATCCGCTCAGAGCAGTAGGTATCGCTGTAACCATATTTTAGTCGCTTACATTCCTTGTTAAGCCAGGTGAGCTATGATTACGAGTGGCATACATATTTCCAATTTATTTTCTTTGTATGTTGCTGGATTATTGCGGTTTTTTTCCTCGTTTATGATGATTAAAATCCCTTTCTAGCTCTGTATTTCTATGTTTTTTGTACGAAAATTGCGAGACTATCATTCGTTTTGGTTGGCTTCAAAATATTTGTTTAAAGATGATTTCCGTTATGTATCAGATAACTAATAGATGTATTGTTTTGAATGAACTGACGTAATTTGGAATTTTAACGATATCTGAAACAAACAAAGAATTCGTTCTAACAACAAGTATTTTCGAATTAAATTAGATAAACGAGGAGTGATTGATTAAGTGCTCGAGCTGGGCAAGAAAAAATTAATTCCTTGGGAGAAAATTTCAATTTATTTTTCAACATAATAGTCCTCTTTTAGATCGACACTCTTGACCTGAAGTTCTCTTGAAGTTCTCAATCCGTCCGAAAAATAGGATTTGACGAACTCTGTGAAATAGGCTGCATTTTCGGCGATAATTTTCCCGATCAATGCGAAATTCTTCCACCGAGTCATTTTTTCATGTTCAGAAACAGGAAGAAGTCGGGAGAATACGGCTGATACGGTAGCGCTATTTTGCTATTCAAAAATGAGATTAAGGTGTCTGCGCATTTTCGTGATGATGAACCATTTTTCTTCGCCAAGTGGAACCGTTTTCTCTTTACAGCATAGGACTGTGATCCTTTTTATCTTTTCCAAAAAGTCGATGAAGCCTACGCTTTTCGAGTCCCAGAAAACGGGTGCCACGATCTTTCTGCCTTTTGATTTTTTTAATGGACCTTTGGGAACAACCTTTAATGTTTGTTTAAGTAACACAGTCCTGGTCAGATGACGGAGGTAAAAATGAAAACAATTATGGAAATTTGGGAGATTTATACGAAAGTGAGAGTGGATATAGTGCTTAAAACATTGTATAATTGTGAGTATTAGCACTAAGCCGTGTATTGTGCGGAATAATGTGGGAAGATGTAACGAGACGGCGTGATGCATCACTATATTTTCCATGCATAATAGCACCCATAGTAAATGCTGAGCACACCAATATTTCTGCGGTGCTCGAGGGTATCAATAAGAGCCGTGATGATTTCATCATCTATCAGTCGAAATGATATACGCTGGATGCGATCCAGCGATGCAAGAGATATTTTTGATGCTCCTGCTCATTTGTGTGAATAGCTCAAAAGGAGTAAAATATTTCAATGCATCTGGATACATTTAATAATATTTTGAAGATATGCTGGCCTCAATTAACTTTACTGAAAGTCATGTCAAAGAGGTGAAATTTTTTGATGGATTTAAATTAACGCTATCAAACGATAAAGAATGAGTAAACGCGTCGTTTTGAAGGAAAAATTGACAGGCTTGAGTTTTGGAAGCATTGAATTCGACTCCATTTATTTTTCCTTGTTTAGTGTCAAAGTGAGATCAGAATTCAATGTTTATAGCGTTTTGGAGTTATTGGAAGCTAACGCTTGTTTATTTGCAGATTACATCTACTCGAAGCTAAAGCAGCAATCAAGTTTACTGTCATCTGCAAAACTATGTATGGGATAGAAGACCGTCGATAAAAATAAGGAAGAGAGTACACGAATCCTTGGGGAACGCCGGAATCAATCAGGGAACGAGATGAAGAAACGTCATCCAAGATCACACGAATAGTACGTTCCGAAAGATTAACTTCAAGCCAATATCGAGTAAGGCAGGTGGCAAGGCCGCCTTAAATTTGAGGAGAGATTGGTGCTGCACTATGTCGAATGCTATTCTATACCTAAAATGAGAGTTTGTCTCCCGCCGTAGCGATGCAGACATTATTTCCAACGTTTTGTCCTGATCGAAATCCGTATTGGGGGTCATGGATTAAATTGTTAGAATTGAAATAGCTCATGGTTTTAATATAGACAGTACTTTCTATCACTTGGGATGTAATGGCTATCGTGCAGTAGTTAGCTGTACTCGATTTGCTTTCTTTCTTAGAAATGGGCTGAACAGTTTCTACTTTTCGCGCACGTGGAAAAATAAATAGGAGAGATAGAAAGGGATTTAGCCAAGGTCCAAAAAACAGACTGGTTAACATTGAGTTTTTGCGGGATTCCAACGAAAGTGGAGAGGAGCTGAGAAACCGTTGTAAAAAAAAGGGAGTTTAGTTGCTAGACGGTTGCGAAACTCGCCGGTAATAAGTTTGCTTTCTTCCCTCGGTCAATGACTGAATAGTCACATACAGAAGTTTTTGTTGACCGCCCTCATGAATGATCAGAATAATTTCAAATCGATTCGGTTTTCATTATCATTCGTCTCAATTTTAGCTCGTTTGCGATTTGTCTCACAGCAGCTTCTTAACTTACTGTAGGAATCTCAAATTTTCGTTTTCGGGAGTAGGGTTAGATATACTGTCAAGACATGCTTCAGTGAAACAAAATTCTTGGGATTGTTGAGCTCGTTTTGTATAAAAAAAAAATGTTCAGACTCATTCCATTTCTGGATGGGCAAGTCATAAGTGAGTCAATTAAAATGTGTTACTGAGTCGACTGATGCGACTCATTACGAAAGAGTTGGATAGCATCAATTGTGTCGGTAACAATTTATCCACCACACGATGATGCTCATCGTACATGACACGGTAAGTGTGCGAAGTGTGTTATTGCACTGCGACACAGTGCCATTGTGTGCGAGTGGGTTGAGTGAGTCGCCATTCATTGTGTGATAATGCGATGCGGCAAAGCTAGGTATAACTGACATAGCGGCCATCTTGAATGATTCGTCATGGATTTTTCTATTTCGAAAGACCACCTGTATAATTTTTGTACGATCTTGTAAAAACACGATTTACCGAAAATAGCACAAGAGCTTAATTAAATCAAATTAAACACGGAAATATTACGCGAGTGTATACTTTTTCGTAATAACTAAAATATTACGGTTTCCCGTGTAAAAATTAACCGGCGAACTCTGCGCAATATGAATGACAGATTCTTTTCGATCGGAGATACCGAGATTTGACTTTGATTGCGCTTTTTTCAATTAAAAATTTATTGCACTGGTATCAACGTGTAATAATTACACGCCGAGCGTTATCAATAAAGTACCTTAGAAAGCTATCTTTAACACTGCATTTAAAAATAAACGCGGTTCTTACCAAGCCCGCCGTGTCTGCGTGCCATTTTTGTTATGACTCCAACTTGTTGTTGTTGGACTGACTTATATGCCTTTCAATCTGGAGGGCTTTGGATTTGCTGTTTTTGATTGGTACAATGATGGCACTATCTTTCACAATTTTGAAGAGTCGTATGGGCACAGGACTTTTGAGTGGCCGCGCATACAAACTTAGTGTGATGTTTTTTTTTGCTGAGCCATTGTCTCAGAACATCAACAAAAGGCACAGCACGCTAGAGTTATTATAAAGAATAAAGAGCAAGAAATCACAGAAAGTTTCGGAAGTAGGCGCTTTACGATTTATGCATGCGTGTGGCCGAATTCTGAGTGACTCTTTTTGATCGACACCATTAAGTGAGTGAGTTGAAATGAGTTGACACAACGGAAAGAGTCAGATTTCCCATCGCTAGCTCCATTAAGTATTGTCTTGGTGATAAGATCACAGGTTAAATTACAATCCTTGGTCAACACAGTTTCTATCAAAGGCAGCAAAGAAGCTGTTTCATCATTATCAATAGTGCTACTGGCCAGGTCGAGCCTTGGCCTCCTGTATTATGCTTCGTCTTCAGTTTTCTCAGTCCAATGACTGCGTACATCATTTCGAAAATTTTAGAAGCAATTTTGCTGTCTTCGTCAATTGAATCCTCCCAGCGTTTTCTTGGTTTTCCAACTGCACTTTTTCCTGCCGCTTTTCCTTTTGCACACATTCGGGTACTGATCTGTCCTCCATTCGCTGTACGTGACCAGCACTACACCTTTCGAAGTTTGATGAGAGTAGAGACTTCTGGTTCCTAAAAGATGGTATACGATTCCCGATTGTATCGAATTCGCCGTGCGCCGTGTTCTCTAACCAGTCCGAGGATTTCTCGTACTACCTTCCTCTCGAAGGTATTAATCATTTTGGCTCATGTCTGTATCCAGGTCCATGTTTCATTTTATAGTTTTGTAGACTCGCAGCTTCGTTTTTTTTTATGCACGTCTTTACATTTGAAGTGCCGAAGAGTAATGTCTTGTTTGCGTCTTTTTATTTCGTTGATTTCATTGCCGTCTTTGGATAGATTGGCTTCTAAATATATGAAGCTGTCCACGTTTCTATGTTATAGTCCGCTATCGTTAAATTTTGTCTGATTGTCGTGTTTCTTCGTGATTGAATCATAACTTTTCTTTTATTTTCGTATACGCGCAGTTCACCTTCTCGTGCAGCCGTGTCAACTAACGAAGACTTCCTTGGCGTCCATTTGTGATCGCACCATCATGTTTATGTTTTTTGCGTAAGCTACTATCTGCGTTGATTTAAACAGCAGCGTCCCTCTGGTGTTTGCCCGAAGTTTTATTACGATACATTCCAAAGTCAGATTCAAAAGTGTAGGTGCAAGGCCATCTCCTGGCTTTTGCTCGAAGAGTGTTTGAAAACTTGTCGTCAGGTCGTTCTAGATTCTTACTTGACATGTTAAGTTTTTCATTGTAAGCATAGTCAGTCGGACGAGTTCCGCAAGTATTCTTTATTCCAGCATTATGTTGTTTAGTACAGTCCTATCGATACAGTCGTTTGCTTGCATAAAATATTTACGTATATCTGGGGCATGTGGGGCTGCTGGTGATCGCGGTCTTTGGATCGAGACGATTGGAAGCGACGACTTCAGGAGACCAGGGCCCGATTTGGGCTGTCGCACCATTGATAATGATGATCTGGAGCACGTCAATGTTATTTTCCAAACAAGAAGCTGTTTGCCCAATCAAAAATTCCGGCGTGGTGCTTTTGTCATTGTGGGCGATATTGACGAGAGAAGAAACTGTGCTTGGACCAAAAAATGATCCGTAACGTATTAACTGAGTCCGTATATTTCTCGGGGTGATTTGTGACAAATAGGTCAAGTAAATTAGTGACTGTTTGATATCACTTTCAGACTACTGAGCGTATATAGAAATTTGGTTCAAATATATCACATCACAACCTATTGTTGGCCACGACTGCTATATAAAAATTTCATGCTTTAGTTCACAAATATTTTGATTTTTACACACTAAGACATTTCACTATATACGGACAGGGAAAATCCAACCCAAATATCAATCCTGACTACACGGGAATTCCATAGCTGACCTGGTCTGTCCGGGTGATGGGTAGGTTCGGCAAATAATCAAGGTAGGCCATTAATAGCAGCAAAAAGGTCAATGTCACGCCCTGCTTAGTCGGTGTGACTAGAATGCTCAAGCTAGACTGTTTTTTTTTTAAGGAACCGAACACAACTTAGGCGGTTACCCTATAATGCTATGCACAGCTGTGTGGATATAGGAATTGGAGAAAAAAAAACTCAAGTTAGATCAGTTTAATTTAGGTGGAGAAAGACGAAAGTGACGGTGTATTGCTTTTGAAGCACTGGATGTTGAACTCGTTGGGAAACACTTGGATGGTAATGTGTACCAAAGTCTTGATGTTCGGGAAATGAATGACTGCCTATATTTCACTGTACGAGAAGGCAAGGTTTTAACGGTGTACTCGTGTGGGCGTTCAGCTTGACGAGTATATCGGGGAAAATTATAGAGTGGAGGGATGAGTGTGCTAAGTTGCGCACTGCACTGCACTGTGTGGAAGTAGCGATAGTAAATGCTGAGTATTCCGACATTTCTGCGATGCTCGAGAGAATCGATAGAAGACGTGATGATTTCGTCTCCAATCAGTCGGAACGCATGTTTTTGAATACGATCGAGCAACGCGAGGTGTGATTTGGGTGCCCCTGCCCAAACATGCGAATTGTACTCTAAACGTGGTCTAATGTATGCCTTATAGATGGTTGCGAGGTCGTTTGGCGTGAAATACTTTTTGCACTTTCGGAGAACACTTTAGAAGCGTCGAGGGCAACATCAAAGATGTGCTGAGCCCAATTCAGGTGCTCATTAATTTCAACGCCAAGAAGTGTGAAGTTATCCGAGGTACAAAGTTGTGTGCCACCAAAGGTCACATTTTGAGATAACACTGGAACATCACGTTTAAGGGATAGATGACATGCCTGTGTTTTAGAAGCGTTGAACTCTACTCTATTTTTCCTATCCCATTCCAGGATTCAGCGAACGGAATAACTCCATGCGATTGGAAGCAATAGAATACTTGTGTGATTCCGCAGCAGAGTTAAATTCATATGTGCTATCTAAAGTACTGTCATACGCAAAACTATGGATTGGATTGAGAGTGGACGACAGAAGGTCGTTGATAAAAACTAAAAAAAAAGTTGAAGATAAAACAGAGCCTTGAGGGACGCCGGAATCTATTGGGAAAGAGGAAGAAGTAACGCCGCCTAGTACTAATCATATAGTGCGTTCAGAAAGGAAACTCTCAATCCATTGAACAAGGGTAGCATTAAGACCTGTGGCCCTAAGCTTTGCTATGAGACATTCATGCCGAACTCTGTCAAAAGCTTTTGCAATGTCAAGTGCAAGAACTTGACCTTCGCCTGACCTGTTTATGTATGCATGAGTTCCAACGTTCTGTCAAGTAGACCAAAATATCTCCTGTCGACCTTCCAGAACGGAACCCATACTGCCGATCATGGATTAGCTGGCTATCCTCGAGATATTCAACAGTTTTGCAATTGTTAGCAGTTTCCATTACTTTCGAGAGCACTGAAGTAATGGTTATAGGGCGGTAGTTAGCGGGGTTCGCTTTGTTTCCTTTCTTGGGAATTGGCTGAACATTCGCAACTTTCCACATACGTGGAAAGCACCCAGAAGAGTAGGAAAGATAGAAAAGATTGCGAAGATGTTTAGCTAAAGAAGAGGAGCACTTTTTAAGGGTAATGGAGGGAATACCGTCCGCACCAGCAGATTTGTGGATATTGAGCTCTTGAAGGATCCTAGAAATAAGTTTCGTGCGAAATTGTAGTTTAGGCAGTGAGAAACCAGAATCACTTAGAGCGGGAGGCGATTTCCAACATTGAAATGGCCTGGATAAAATCCACTGTTTTGACTGTACCTCTATTTGTGGCGTATAGTGGATTCATGTTTCATCGATAGTTAACGGCGCACGAAATTTTTCGGATAGCCCTTGAACAGGTCCAAATATTGCTTTGAATTGGTTATTTGATTCCGCTTGCTGTTCACAGTGAGGGAACGCTGACCTTACCGATAACTTTGTGTTAGATTTTCAAATGAGATGCGTACGTTTTCTATCTGATCTTTACTCATCGGTCTGTCAATATGATAACATGGATTTCGTTAATCAACTCGTACGTGGAAAGTGGAGAATGTTCAGCCGATTCCCAAAAAAGAAAACAAAGCGTTAGTCGATAACAACATTATTGCCATTACTTTCGTTCTGTCGAAAGTTACGGAGACGGCGGTCAATCGCATAACAGTCCGCTATCTTGTAGATAGCAAACTTTTCAATGATCGCCAATACGGATTCCGTTTCCGACATTATACAGGTGACCTCTTGGTATATCTGACTAAACGTTGGAACTCATGCCTGTATAAATTTAGCGAAGGTGAAGTTCTCTCACTTGACATCGCTAAAGCGTTTGGCAGAGTTTGGCATAGATATCTCCTAGTGAAGCTCAAAATAGTAAGCTTTAATAATAACCTCGTAAAATGAATTGAGAGTTTCTAACGCACCATACAAGACGATTAGATAGATTATGGCGTCTCCTAAGGCTCTGTTTTATCATCCACACTCTTTCTTATTTTTATTAAAGACTCTCTGTCGTCAACTCTCAATCCGACACATTACTTTGCAGATTACAGTATCCTCTTAGAATTCGACATGATTAATGACGCTCATCGCGTCCCGGTGGCATCTAAACGTGCCGAATTATTTGGATCATTGAATTTTGACCTGAACCTAAGCTTGGAATGGAAAGGATAAATAGAGTAAAGTTCAACGCCGCAAAAACACACGCCTGGTCTCTAATGTAGCTTCCGGTGGTGTCCAACTAGACACTTCCGAATATATCTCACTCCTTGGTATTAAACATCTAAATGGAACCAACACTTACTCGACGTAGCACTTGACGCTTCCAAACGCCTAAGAGTCCTGCGAAGATGTAAAAAATATTTTATTCTTATTGACGTAGCCAATATCTATAAGGTTTACATTAGACCACGCCTCGAGTACAATTCGCATGTATGGGCACTCGAAACGCCACTTGCGATGCTCGACCGTATCCAGAGACATGCGTTCCGACTAATTGTAGATGAAGCCAATTCGATTTCTTTAGATTCCGTAGATCATCGCTGGGATGTCGGAGTACTAAGCATTTACTACCGTTACTTCCATGGTAAATGCACTGAGAAACTTCCTAGCCTTATTCCATCTCTTTGCACATTTCCTAGAAATAATCGTCTAGCTTCAAGCGCACACGTGATCATTGTTTAGCTTCCAACTTTTCCAATGATTGCATACATTTTACTATGCCAGAAAGTGCAATATAGGCAGTCATTCATACCCCTGCACAGCTTTGGAATGCATCGCCAGAGACCGTATTTCCATTGTCATACGACCTTCGACGTTTCAAATTCAACGTCCACCGGCATTTTAGGCTTCTCCTTACTTTTAATCCAATTTAATCTTAATTCATTTTTTTCTCCCTTACCGACATGACTGTGTAAATTGCATTAAAGGGTGACCTGAGGGTGTTATTTGAGTTCGGCAACGTAAAATCGAAACCGTTTCATTTATAGTGACTTCAATTGAACATTCATTCTGCTTTCATTTTGCAATTCTGCGTAACGCCTCAAAGATTAAGACGTATTATCCTATGAACAATAAAATACAGCATAATAATTATTTTATTACATAAATACTGTAACAAATATCTGTCTCGAACTTGTAAGATACGATTAATTTGTTTTTGTGATGACACGGAAAGGTATGGAACGCAATTTTTAACTGATTTCTTCGACAAATCACAATCTTAACATGCAAAAATAGTTAGCAACTCTTAACGTCTTTTGCATTCAGTTTGGAATTCCTTAAATGTATGTCCTAATAGAACACGAGACTATACCCGTATTTTCTTGCGTGTTTTACTAAAATGCAATTATTCACAAGTACGATATTAAAACGGTTACTTGTGAGAAAATCACGGGGTATAACAAATTGGCAACATCCGCATTCCTAGTTTAAAGTTATACTGAAATAGTTTCTCCTCGGTAAAGCTCTTAACAGGAGTATTAATTGTTCATGCGAACTGCATCATCACTAATAGCTATAAAATCTGCGGCTGTTGCAGTGCATAGCGAACAAAAAGTCGATTCATGTTTTTATTTAACCAAACGTTGTGTTAAAGATTATCTTTTGTAAAATTACTAAAACTGGAATTGTCCAGTAAAAAGCTTATTATTTTCATTTTAAAGCCATTATTTCTCTTTTAATTCAAAAATAGATGCAATTATTTATTTATTATGCTGCTGCGTATAAAACTAACTTTTTTGTTCATTTTTTTTTTGTTTTTGTGTACTTATCAAAGTAAAATGTAATTATGAAACTTTGAAAAAGAAAAAATCACTGATGTAATATCAATTTAAAATTCACTATTTTAGTTTGATGCTTTCTTAGAAATTGAATTGTGTCGTTTATGTAGAATCTGCTACAGTTTTGTGTTCACAATGCCATTGAATCAACCATAAGACTTAATTGGAAAATATTATGCAAACACAGTCAGACTTCTCGAACTCAAATTAGCAAATACTATTTGGATTGTAGCTTTGGAAAGTCTATGTTAAGACAGGTCCAGCTTTCTTTGAAATGAAAATTACGGTTTGCTGAAATTGGAGTGATGAAAGTGTTGCTGTTGTTTACATTGAAAACGTTGAAATCACTTAAATTAGCGCTTTATTCGAAATTTTTTAGCTGTCTAAATATTATTTTCGGCACTAAATATATATATACTGTTATCCGTAGAAATCATCACTTCATAAACATTCTTTCTTCTTGACTTCCAATGTATTTGTTCAACAATTAAACAATATTAAGCACTTTTTCACTTAATCATTCAACAATAATTTCGCTATAAGATTTACTTACATTGTAATTTCCCTAATTTAGAATTCCGAAATCAACTAGTGAAACAAATTTCCAATTGCAAAACATTCATTCAACGGTTTTATACCAATACTACTTTTTTCAATAAAAGCGCATTTCAATTTAAAGCATACGAATTCTAGTCACCAAAAAATATCTCTCTATCTCTTTAAATCCCATTCAAAAATTTACTCAATAATTATTTATTTATTAATTAACAAATTGCTTTGCAATTAAATAATTTTTAAAGAAATAACTAGAAATTTGATGACAACGGAAGGCCAGAAAAAGGTGCCAGATAAGGGACCTGTAATGCTACTCTACGAACTTTTCAATGATGTTCATTTCGATTGTTCCGGGGTTGATGGTGTACAGAATTGTCGATTTAAAATGACCGTACAAGTAAATAATTGCAAATTTGAAGGAACAGGTTAGTAGATTGAAATCAGGATCGTAAAGAAATTGTTACACAATATTTTCAATAATATTTCGATTATGAACTTTTAGGTCCATCAAAAAAACTAGCTAAAAATGCAGCTGCTAAGGCGGCGCTAGCATCGCTTTGCAACATATCGTACAGTCCGATGATCAGCTCACAAAAGAATGTCCCGATTCCGGTCGACGATAAGACATCATCGATGGAGTTACCTCAAATCCATGCCGACACTATTGGTCGTTTGGTTCTATCGAAATTCATGGAAGTTATTAAAGGGCAAGAATCGTATTCGCGACGTAAAGTACTGGCCGGTATTGTGATGACTGAAAATTTAAATTTTAATGATGCAAGGGTTTGTAATTTGAATTAGTAATGTGACTGGGTTCATGGAATTGTTTTTGTTTTTTTTTTTAGGTCATATCAGTTTCTACTGGAACGAAATGTGTGAATGGAGAACATATGAGCGTAAATGGTGCCGTCTTAAATGATTCGCACGCAGAAATCGTATCACGACGATGTCTAGTGAAATATTTATATTCACAATTGGAATTACAAGGGAACTCAGGTAGTTGATTTTTGTTTTGCTCAAAAAATTTAATCTAAGCAAAGTTTTCTTACACGACAGCAACACAGAGTCAATCGATTTTCGTTCGAAATTCAGGCAGCTTAAAATATCCGTATAAATTACGAAATGGTGTTCATTTTCACTTGTATATTAATACTGCTCCGTGCGGTGATGCACGTATATTTAGTCCTCATGAACATGACTCTGGCGTTGATAAACATCCGAACAGGTAAGCTATGAACTATTCAGGAAGAATCTATTATATTTTCCAAAAACATTCGAAACATTTCATATTTTACAATTGTAATTTTCACTTATCCCTACATAAATTATTAAATGTTGGACATGTTTAAATTACAGGAAAGCTAGGGGACAATTGCGAACAAAAATTGAATCCGGCGAAGGTACAATTCCAGTCAAAAGCAGTGATGGTATTCAAACGTGGGATGGTGTTTTGCAGGTAAATTTCTATTAGAGTAGAAAATAAAATGGTAGTCGCACAGGTTTAGTTATAATGGATTACGTGCATACTTGTGTCTACGATGGAAACTCTGAAAACGTATGCAGATCAATTGTGTTTGTTTCTCAAATTTCGCCTGCAAACGTTTGAGCACTAGTGTATTTAGGAGTAGGTAATCGGACTATTGACTGACACCACTATAGACTCTCTAGGATACCACTGAAAAGCCATTATCTTTAAGACTATCTTATGTTATGCCCTTCGAACCACAGAACTATGGAATTCATTACCAACTCACTTTCAGCAACCTATAACCTGAAACAAATTACATCGACCTAAATTGAGTTGTCTGTATATGCGATCGGTTTTAAACTCCGATGATATGGCGATTATGCACATGTGGCGCGTTAATTGCTTTCGAATTACGTACTCTTTGCTCGAAAATTATCGAGTAGTCAGTTTTCAGTGAACCTTGCGGATCATCGGAGTATTTTTCGACGGTGCTAACAACAACAAATTTTACATAGCGGTTTTGCGAAAGCTTCCAATTTCGTTAATGGACAGTCGTAGGTGGTAATTTCGCGTTCAAATGTGGAACAGTTCGAATATTACTATGTTCCAAAACATTTACATACTTCTCTTTCAAATAGATAATAGATTAAGAATTTTAGTTATATTTTGTGCTAAGAAACGATTTACTACGACTAATGTTACCGTGCTAAGCAAAAAAGTTTCATCAAATTTTTGGTTTAAAAAAGAAAACGTTTGTGGCTGCAACGCAACAAACTACTTTAACTTTTAGTCGAAAAGCTTCGCCGGCACCAAAGAAAATCAAAAAAAGTATAAGTCTAACTAAATTGTAGTACGGGTTTTTTTTTGAGGCGGAGAACTTTAAATTGAAATAAAACACAGAAAAATGTTTTTTAATATCCATGAAATTGGCTTTATTTGAAAAATAATTTTATAGCATTAATATTTGAATATGATTTCGGGCATCTGACCGCCGTGGCTGGCGCGTATATGGCGTAATCTGGAAATTCAATTTTCACACACTCTTCGCAATAAATCAGGCTGTATTTCGGCAAAACCGCGTCGAATGTTGGCTTCCAAATGCTCATAATTACTGGTTTATCGCCGTAGTCATGGGACTTTACATATTCCCAGAGAAAAAAAATCTAACGGCGTCAAATCGCACGAACGAGTTGGCCAGTTAACAGGTTCTTTTCGTGAAAATAAACGATCATCAAATGTTTCTTTCAGTAAATTAATTGTATTGCGCGCTGTGTGACTTGTCTGCGACATTAATACCTTCCAATTAAGGTACGAAAAAGTTAGTAATCATGTCTCTGTATCGCTCACCGTTGATTGTAACGTCATCATTAAATGAAATTATGGATCAATAGCAATGCTTTCTTCGGCCCAGTCACCAAATGTACGACGCGAACGATGAGTGGCTTCAATTCCTGTACAAGTTGAATCTTATAAGCACGTAAACCAAGATCTTTACGCAAAATTTTCCATAAAGTGGATGGACACAAGTTTCATTGTTGAGCACGATCAACACTACGCTATACACCATCAATCGCTTGTTGTGTGCGCATTGTACGACATCTTACGGGATGTGTATTATCATTTAGAGTACAAGGAGCGCCCCGGAAAGGTGAAATAGTTAAAAGACGGGAGGCATTACTGGACGAAGATTCATGCCAAACGGAACAAGAACTTGCAGATTCATTGTGCGTGACTCAACCAGCCATTTCACATCGTTTGAAAACATTGGGAATGATGCAAAAGCAAGGATATTGGGTGCCATACGAGTTGAAGCTAAGCAATGTCGAACGGCTTTTTTCCTATGCGAACGGCTGCTTCAATGGCTAAAAAGGAAGGGTTTTTAGCATCGCATTGTTACTGGAGATGAAAAGTGGATCCATTAAGATAATCTAAAGTGAAAAAAATCGTGGGTTTACCGCGGCCATGCATCAATATCGACGGCCAAACCCAACATCCATGGCTCGAAAATCATGCTGTGTATATGGTGGGACCAGATCGGCGTGGTGTATTATAAGTTACTGCAACCGGCTGAAACCATCACGGAAGATCGCTACAAAAAACAACTAATGCGCTTGAGCCGAGCACTGAAGGATAAACGGCTGCAATACGAGGAGAGACACGATACAGTGGTTTTGGTGCACGACAACGCTCGGTCACATGTTGCTCACGTTGTGAAAATCTACCTAGAAACTTTGAAATGGGATGTCCTACTCCACCCGCCGTATTCTTCAGACATCACCCCTACCGACTACCTGTTCTGATCGATGACGCATGGCCTGGCTGATCAGCACTTCCATTCTTACGAAGAAGCCGAAAATCGATTCAATTCGTGGATCAACTTTTGCTTTTGCACGAGGCGGGGAATTTGCATCCACACTCTCGACTTACTTCGCGAGCCCCCCAGTGCCATAACAGACACCGAAGTGCTGTTGCTGCTGCTATTTAAAATTTGAAATTTTAGAATTACTATATTTATGTGACATTTTTTGAAGGAACCAATTTAAAAAAAAAATTGGAGAAAAAAGAGACGGTAGATTTTGTTGTCACAAATTATTATTTTTCCTATAAACTGAGTGGAACAAATTGAAAAATACACTGAACGACTAGCAAGGAAACACTAGAGGGTGGAGGTTTATACTCTCGTCTCCTCGTACTCGTGCCTCGTGATCCTTTGACTCTGATACAAAAAACCGCCTTTGGAGTGAAATTAGCCGAGGCGAGTAGAGGAAGCACGAGGCGCGTCGAGCAACGCCTCCAGGTTCTCATGGCTCGGTCAACCTCGTGCTACTTCGCGAGAGTCTGGAGGGGCTGTAAGACGCGACAAAAGAAAGACCATTGAAGATGTGGCCAATAAGGCGGGATCTGCAGCTTACCTTGAAGATATGGGTTTGCTATTTAAAATTATTAAACAGTCAACGAACAGGAAACTCACCGCCAACCACCTGGTGAGAGATGTCAACGGAACTCTCCTTAATATGAGTGAACACCAGTTGCGGCGATGGAAGGAATATTTCTCTGATATTTTAAACATATTGTCAAAGGAAGATATTCCAGAAACTGCACAATTGCCAAACATCGAATCGCAACAAGGCCCAGGTACTGACGAACTACCAATCAACTCAAAGTAATAACAGCCGGTGTACTCCTCCGACTGAAGTGTGGAATGAAGGAAGATATCCGGCTGGATGGAAGGGGAAAGTTATTGTGAAAATCTGGAAAAGAGGACGACCTTCGAGATTGTGGCAATTGGCCAATGGTATATGTCTACTTACTGCTTACTGCTGTATTCAAAATCATGGTTAAGGTAATTCTCAATAGGATTAGTGATATCATAGAGAGCTCTCTCGAAGGGTCGTAAAGGGTTGTCTTGTACAGACCATACAATTACCCTACGGATAATATTGAACCAGTTCGCCGAAATGGGACCTTCACTACATCTCATGTTTGTGAAGTTCGAGAAGGCTTTCGACAGCGTTTAGCGAGATTACATATGGAATGCTTTTATTCGAGATAAGGTCATAGCTATGATTAAAGAATCCTACGAAGCTGCAGGATGTCGCGCCTTGCATAGAGGAGAGCTGCCGGAGAACTTTCCTGTGCGAATGGGTATCAGACAAGGCTGCATATTATCACCAGATTTGTTTCTGGTACTAATAAATGACATCTTCGAGGCTGCACTGAAAGGTTGGGAAGATAAAGGCCTACAGTGGGACTGTTTAACATCTTAAGTCACCTTGATTATGCTAATGGCGTGAGTTTGATTGCACATAACCTGTACTGACTTTCAATCAAATGTTCGCTCGTTGCATTTGAATTGCAAATGTTAGGAGGCAGGAATAAAAACAAATGAACGAGGTGCAAGATTTTTGTTAACTCGGAAGCATTGTCAGCATGGACGGCGGATATTGCAGCTCGTATATAAAAAAGCTCGTCAGACCTTCGGTATTGTTTCCCCTTTCTGGAGATTAATAGAGATCTCCCTTCAGACGAAGCTGCGAGTCTTAGACGCATGCGTCAAATCCTTGTTATATGGTCGTACTACATGGAAAGTGACCGTTATTAAGAAACTGCGAACTTTCGTAAACCAATACCTCCGACGCAATTTAGGGATAAACATCGCCAGAAAAGCTCTGGATTGTAATCCTCAAAGGAGACGGCGGGTTGGTCGATCATGGTAGCACGTGGAAGCGAGCAGTTGAACAGGAGGCGAGAAGAATAAACAAGTCATGGTGACAATTAAAGGACGATCCTCAGGATTGCACCTTGTGGAAGAGAACTGTTTGTGTCCTGTGCTGCTATAGGGGTCTTAACAGGAAATTGATCGATTGGTTGATAACACTTGAGGGAAACTACCGTGGCGACGCATGCATCAACCAATTTACTTTATAACCTTTACACACCGGAGGATTTCGTAGCACTTTCGATGCAAATGTACTGAAATTGTATCGATAGGTCTCTGATTCTACATACAACAAGTGTTCGTGAGTCACGCCTTTGGACGAAAAGTTAGTATTTCTGAAGAAAGACATGGCAGTACCGACAATATTTCAATTTATTGTGAATAAACATATTTTTATTATTTCAAAACGGTTGTCATAATGACGGTTGAAATTATAAGAAAACCGGAAATAGATATCAACGAAAGTTTCTTGCCTTAGTGTGATAAAATAGAACACTGCCTGATAGGGAGACGCTTGGTCTCCCGTTTAATGATTTTTGCAGGAGCTGCGAAGATGAGGAAGAAACGATTCTTTATCTGCTATGCAATTACCCTGCTTTCTCTAGAAGAAGGAGACGCCATCTACTCGTAGACGCACAATTTTTCGACAGTCTCGATAATCTGGCAAATGCGGAAGCCAAGAGCCTTCAATACTTCATAGAAAGCTACGTTTGGTTAATCGAGTAACAACGGACTAGCTTATGGTATGTGCGCCCGAACTTGTGTCTGGGCAACTATATCTACCTACCCACTTAGTGTGATCAACTAAGATTCCGAGATGGTTTCCATTAAGTTGAAACACTTTCGATAGCCAGTCTGAACATACTATTAGCGTCATAAAAAAACATGCACATCCTAGTACTAAAATAAATTTGCAATTATTATGAATCGTTCAAACTACTAACCTCGAAATAAAAAATAATTCCATTCTTTTAGGACCTCTTTTTCTCGCTCATACTTTAACTGTTTTTCTAAACCGAATTTTCTTCACTCTTTCTGGTAGATATAAATATCATTGCGATGTAAACCCGTAATTCAAACCAATTGAATTAAAATAAAAATATATACAGCAATACTGTAGCTTAAAATGTCTCCTCTATTCAATCTATTCATAAATTAATTTTCAGGGACAGCGACTGTTGACTATGTCATGCTCAGATAAAATCGCCCGTTGGAATATTCTTGGCATACAAGGAGCACTTTTATCATCAATTATCGAACCAATATATCTACATTCGATCGTTCTGGGCAGTCTATTACATCCGGAGCATATGTATCGTGCCGTTTGTGGACGAATTGAAAAAGCTATTCAAGGTCTTCCACCACCATATCATCTGAATAAGCCACGTTTAGCGCTGGTAACATCGGCTGAGCCACGCAATCAGGCCAAAGCACCGAATTTCGGTATCAATTGGTCTATCGGCGATTCCGATGTTGAAGTTGTTAATTCACTGACTGGAAAAACCTTTAATAATCAATCGTCACGCATCACAAAAGAGTCATTCTTTCGGAAATATGCAAAATTATTGAAAACATTGCCCGGTCTTCAAACTAAACGAATTTTACATGATTACGGCGAGACAAAATCTAAAGTGGACGATTATCAGGTAAAGTTTTATATAAAAGAAATAAAATAAAAATCATTTCATAAAAATTTTCATCATAGATTGCAAAACGTGAACTGTTCGATGCATTTCGTCGCGAAGATCTCGGCAATTGGCTTAAAAAACCAATCGAACAGGATGAATTTTGTCTTCCCGAATGACTAGTTGTCATCATGATGCTCGTGATTATAAAACTTTCCTTCAAGTATTATTATTTAAATTTAATGTTTGAAAATATAAAACTTAAATGCTACAACTCCTATTATAACTACAAAATGATCAAGAATTTTCGAAAAGGCTCTCAAGCTGCTCTCAATAATAATAATAAAAATAATAAACGAATTAATACCAAATTCTTATTGGTAATTGCAATTTCACAATCCCCCAAAGATTTAACATTGCTAAGTAGTGTTGACGATGATCATAGTCAAGTTAAACAAAAATTAATAATAATAATAATAATTAATATATTAATAATAGAAATAATGATCATAGAAAATCTTTGCTCTAGAATATTTCTAGAATAGAATGCAGCTTATTTGCTGGAACTAAGTAAGAGAGTATTATGGCATTACTGTGGATCATATTTTTGCTTTAATTATTTTTTTCTTGTTCTTATGAATCGATTTAATTTGAGTTTTTTCTGTGGCTAATGGTGAAAATTTGATTATTTTATGAAAATTTCGTTTCAAGTTTCCTTTTTTTTATGAAAAAAGATTTACTTTTACATTGTGACCAAAAAGTTCTGAGTATTTGTAAATAAAACGGAAAATATATAATTAATTGTCAATATTTATTTTGTCGCTTTAAAGTAATCCCCATTAGATGCAACACACATGTGTCAGCGTTTTTTCCGGTCTTCGAAAACCTTTTCATAAGCACTTTTTGGTATGGCCTTCAGCTCCTTCGGCGATTTTTGTTTTATGTCCTTTTTTTCTTCCATTCCGATGATTGTTGACTGGTTTGCATGTCAAACTCATAGACCCATGTCTCATTACCAGTTATGATGTGCTACGATCAAGCATGTCCAAAGAGACCTGTTCACGGTAAAATTTAGCTTTATCGGAACGAATCGAAGAAAGACGCGTTTCATGGCCAAAGTATCCACCAAAATCGAATGAACGGATTCGCAAGAGATGTCGAGCTCTCCTGCTATTTCCCTAACACTGGCATGACGATTTTCGAGCTCCATTTCCTTCACTTTTTGAATCTTTTTGTTAGTTGAAGACATCGGAGGTAGTCCAGAACGAGGCATATCTTCAACGAACTTTCGACCGTCCTTAAAGGCATTGTACCACCCTTAGGCTCGTGTTTGATATCACTGAATCACCTAACATTCGCAACGATTCCGCACACGAAATTTGGTTGGAAACACAAAATTTGAGACAAACTTTGTTCTATATATTTTTCCATTTTAAAAATCGTGGACTACTGAGGTGTACATATTCAACCAGCTGCTGTAAACAAACTGATTAACAGACCGCGCTAATTTTTGGGATAATAACTAAGGACAAATCTACCAGCTTATAAAAAAAAAAATTTTGAAATATCATTTCCCAGAGTAATTTTACTTACAAATTCTCGATACTTTATTGTCACAATGTATTTATATAATAATGATAGTCTTGAAGAGAAAGAGCAATGGCCCTATAATTTAGTAGCTTTGAATGGTTATGATGAAATATGAATACGATTTATTTTGTTTTGTTTACATGAAAATACATTTTTTATGACAGGTTTATATTTTTCATTTCAAAATTTATTCGGAAGAAATAGAAATTTATGGAGCTGTGATGTGAAGTACTTAATACGTATGATAGATTAGGAACATTCGTTATAATGTTCTTTACTTTATAAGTAACTTTTGGTGAATTTAAGTTGATCGCGGCAATATTGAACATGGAATTAAAAATTGACATGTAGGGGACTAATTTTTCGGAGTAACTCCATCATTTCTTTTCGGTGTGAATTTCACACACATTCGTTTGAAACGTTTGTAGGAGAGAGAGTGCTTGCATAGGAAATGGACGTATATTTTTAAGACTTTTTTTCTTGTAATTTGTTCCTTAGTTAGCTTAGGTAATAAGATCTGAACGTATTATATGTATTGGCGGTTCGTCCCAGGCCTGGGCTTTTATTTCTGATTCCACCGCGACTTGCTTTCGCTATCGCAAATTTCTGAACATAAAAACCATTTTCCGCCTCAAGAAGAGCGAAGTGCAGCATGATGAACGACAGAACCGTCAATTGACACTTACAGTGAGAGTTAGAAGTTTGTATATAGCCGATGTCATAATACAGCATACAATACACTGAACAACAATACAAATTAGAGAAAAAGAGGGAATTTTTTACATCAAATGAAACCTTTAGTTCGAGTTTACATTTTCCAATATATTGAACATTAAAAAAAAATCATTCTGCAAACTAATAATAAAAAAAGGAATTTCATCTAAAATAAGGAGTCGAAAAGGTAGTATACAACTATAAACAACTCAATTGACACCCTACCAGAAAAAGTAGAAACAAAAGTTCAATAATTCGTTGGACCTCACCGTGCTTTTATCACTGCATGCATCCTTTTGACGGCAATCAAATTTTGAGTAACAGTGGCTGATATATTTGCCCATTGTCCAAAACCTCCCATAGATGTTCTATGGGATTAAGGTCTGGTGAGTTGGGAGGTGAGTGCAACTATTTTAAGGTGTTGCAGTGTTCACAATTTTCGCTGTGTGCTTGGAGATTTTATCCTGTTTTAATATTTTCGAGGTCTAATTTTTCCACATTTAGTTTTAAATTATTTATTAAAATTGCCAAGTAGTCCTCGCTGTTCATTAGAGTCAATAAAAATTGCCCGCCGGTGGAAATGACGTTTTGTGAAAGTAATTCACTGTTTTTGTCCTCCAGATCTTTCCCTTTTTTTTCTTTTTTTCATTCAAATATCTTGAATTTACTTTCGTCACTAATTATTGAAGTGCGCAAAGGATCGTCGACTGCTCGATCAACTAATTATCACGACTTTATCGTGCGACGGCCAAATCTCAACTCTTTCGCTTTCCAATTCAGACTAACTCTGTCACGAACGCTCGCTCCTTTTTACATAGTTTTTTTCGGCCTTTCATTCCGAATGACTTCCTTTTCAAATGCTTTCAGCTCGTCATGCCGAATGATTTCCTTGTCAAATGCTTTTGGCATCGAAATGTGTGCGTGTAACTGTTGTTTTTTCTTGCCGAATGTTAATGAGTAATCCATTGACATTTGGAATCGGAATTTATGTGGGTATATTGGTCGTAGGTGGTCTTTATTTCCTAGCATGGTGTTGTTGGAGACCTTAAACATTCGATGAGTAGCAGTGTTCGCACGCGTGCACTTTTTTTTTTTGCATCGGTGGTTCATGCGATGAGCAGATAGTGCTGACATATAAAAAAATTACATTGTTCCAGTACTCTGGTGTTGAATCCTGGTGATTTTTCGCAAAGTTCAGGCATTTCAGAATGTTGGCGTTTCAAATGCACTTTCTCTACCATGCAACCCATTAAAGTTTAGTGTTCTATGAATCGTATCTGCACTAAGACTTACCACCATGGTTAGCAATGAGTTGTGCTATCTGTACAGCACTGGAGTCAGGTTTTTCTTCACTTTTCTCACTATTTTCCGTGCTTCATAGGCTTTAAGAATTCGTGAACGTCTGTTGCGTGAAAAATTCTTCGTGCTTTTCGTCAAATTGTATTGTTTAATTCCTTTTTGGATTGTAGCACAACTTTTCAGGATAATCTTCGCAACTCGACTTAAAGATTTGTCTATTTTTCGGTGATCGATAATAAGCGTCATCATTTCCTCTGGCAGTTTTTTGCCTCTAGCGCCCATTTCTGCTATAAAACTTAATTGATTTAAATTAATTTTTCACTTTAAAACGAAACCAAATCCAAAGATACGTACAACATTTCTTAACACACCACTAATGTGTTTTGGCAGTTAGTTCAACCAACTTGCTTCGAGAAATTTCAGAGTGATATCCGCTGTATATATGTGGAATCAAAGTCAGGTTCAAATTAATATGCGGTCGATATCCAATGGCCGTCATTCGATGTGGTGTTGCAGATGTTGGGAGATTTATAGATAATAGGTTGGTGAACCTGGTACGCTTTAGTACTCCCATACATACCTTTGACTTGTGGTTTTAACATAAATTTTTATTTCCTTTCACTGCTTGATTCCAAGTAATTACTTCTTTAATTTTCGATCAATCAAATAAAAAAAGGGACGTATATTAGAATTGCAAACTAAACACTTGGATGTAACTGTGTGTGTTTGCTGTGACTATAAAATGCACACATATGACTGTATACTAACTTTTGACTCTCACTGTATTTAGATGTCGGATTGATCATTCCGTTTAATTCCAGCTTAGAACTGTCATGTTTTGTGTTTCGAATAACAATTATCACTAGAAAGACACCGGAAAATTTCGTAGCTAAAATAGAAAATAGTGATGATTTCATGAGGAGAATAAGTGAAAGCGATCTCGTGATATAGAAAAGGGAAGCGGATTTTCGCAGTTGAAATTTCGTGATACGGATCCTGATTCAGACGGAGCCGTCAGTAAGGCTTGAGTAAGCAGACGTTGCCTTAGATGCTACGGCAGAAAACCATGCAGGTAGTTAGAATTGAGTCTGGGGAGCTTAAGTTATATAGCGGACGCGTTGTCCATGGTGCCACATAGACTCCACGGATGAGTCGGTTAGAAATGTTATACTTTAAGCCGCCACAGTACTCTTGCACCATGTAAATATGTACACATCCGCAATTACTTTTAAGTTAACAAAAGATTTAATATAGCTAATTAATATAATGTTAAAGAACCTGAAGCCCAATTTTGGCTGTATTGCCATTGAAGAATTAATATCATTAATTTTATTTTGATGTTCACAGCTCGAACTTTATTTATTTTACATTCAATTCTCAACTACTATGATGTGTTTAAAGATGACAAAGTACGTTGATGCATGTATGCAAGTTGCTGCTTCACCACAGATCCATTATTCGAGCCTTATAGCGTTTTCCATTATGTCGAGCTAAGTTCGAACTTTTCTTAGGTTTCATTTTCCAGTGGCAAATTTCAGTGCGTCTTACTCAGAGCACTGCATTCCACTGAACGAAATACTTGCATTTTTCCAGCTATGAGCTCGAACTTTTGGAACCGTGCCAAATATGCGGCTTGGTTTCGAAAAAACACATGTTTCTTCTACCTCAAGCATACAGTGAACATTTAGTCTGGTCTTCCCATTCCATTTCCGCAAAGATTTTTTTTTTTAGACAAGACCCACGCACCTGCCGTCCAAGTTGAATATGACACGAACAAAAGCTCTAAGAACAGCTAGGATATAGCCTACTAGGTAGTGTGTTGGTATTGTAATGCGAAGGTCGTGAGTTCAAATCCCGGTCGGCGCAGTATATAATTCCGACACATTGCCTGCTTGGATATACTTTGGTCACCTCAGTCTAAGAAAATTAAAAATTCGTAGAAAGAGGGTTGTGCGAAGGGCTAACAACCCTTCCACAATAAGTAATAAAAAATGTTAAGGAACCTGAATATCAGGAGGCCAAGGTCCGATTTGGGCTGTAGCGCCATTGTAGAAGAAGTAGAAAAGCTCTAAGAACGCCATGCACGAGAATTAGAGATAAGAGGTGTCGCAGACTCAGCGGGACATGTCGCGGAAGTGCTGGTCAGTCCTCTAGTCTCCCTCTTTTTCGGAGATAATGACGTCAAAATTCAGAGGTCTCACGAAAAACCTGTTAACACAGGCAATATAGGGAGTACATCTACTGTATATACTGTGCAACAGTTGGAGTAACAAAAAACAATTATCTTGATAGTAAGTACTAAATTTAGCTGTCGCAAATTTCAACGATTCCCGAGCGAGGAAGAAAATCGGTGTCCACGGAAACGGAGCAGTGCGGTATGTAATCTATCCGTGCTAGATTGCACTGTACCAGTGGAAAATGTTTTAGTAACGATTTAAAATGAGAATTACTGGATTCTACTGTTTCGAATTACAACATGAAAGTGCCTATTGCGGTTGCTCCATTGCAAATCTCGCGGAGACTTTCTTTTATTATGATTTTCTTCTCGGAAAGAAATTGCGAAATAATATATCCCTGCGATTGAGCGGTGAGAGAAACGTCACAAGTCAACTCATCGCAAAAGATGTAACAAAGTCACATGACTTTCGTAATACTAAACCGCTGAGTCGGGCGACTTTCAAGTCGCCGTGTCTATAAAAGTGAGAGGGCAAATATAATAGACATAGAAAACTTCTGTCTACTATCACTCAAGAATAAATTACTGTTGAAAAGTTTTAAAGGGAACTTCAAACTCTCAATTATTTGGATAATTTTTCTTTGGCTTTTATTTTAAATAGTTTTTTGTTATAAAAACAGTTGTAAAATCTGTCTATTATTGTATTAAGAACGTTGCTGATATCAAGCCTTTGTTCATAAGCTGATATGACAAGATATCCGAAAAATTACACCTCACTTCACGTTCGCCCAGCTGGACGCTACTTCATTGAGAATTAACGAACAAATTGAGAATTATGCGCTCTCGAAAAAAGCCAGTAAAAATGTTTGCGCTACTTTCGTTTAGCATAAATTTATAATTTTAAGGTGAGGAGGCTGAGTAAGCGGGCAATGAATGGCAATCCATGCTACCTGAAATGGAAGAGGGATCAACCATCTGGTACACAGATTGCTCGCGCACCTCGGAGAGGACTGGTGCCGGAGTCATAGGTCCTAACTTCTCTAACAATCAACCAAGTCGAACTTATTGCAATGAAGCTATGTATCCAAGAGAATATTAGGAGAGCTTATCGCAACAAATCTATTTATATCTTATCGGTTAGTTAGGCAGCTCCCAAGGCCTTAGCATCCAACAAACACGGATCGGGGTTTGTTTGGGACTGCCTTCAAAACCTAATCATCCTGGGAAAAAAGGAACAATGTAACATTAATGTGGGTCCCAGGACATATGGGGATTGAAGGAAATGAAGAGGCAGACCACCTCGGAAAGAATGGCGCAGAAATGAATTTTATTTCCCCAGAGCCATTCTGCGGAAAACCAAAAGGATACTTCAACATTATACTTAGAAAGTGGATTGAACAAGAGCATAAAATCTACTGGAACAGACTTTCGGGTCTATCAATCTCAAAGAAATTTATTCTACCACAAAAAAAAAAAACAAAGTGGAGGATATTCTAAAATTCAGTAAGAGTGATATTAGTACTTTAATCGGCCTATTGACGGTGCATAGTGGAGTAAACCACCACTTCAAAAATATGGGTCTAGCTGAAACCGACATCTGCCGCCTCTTTCAGCTTAGAAACGACAGAGCATGTCCTATGTCACTGCGAGGCAGTAGAAAGAAAAAAAAATCTTCTAGGAAAAGGTTTCCAGATGAACTTACCCAATATGGCTCCCTTAGACACACTTAGATTAGACAAAGCTATCGAGTTATGGTTGGGTTAAGGGGCAATAAACGCACAATAGCCCCAAGAAATAATACAATTGAACAGTATAAATACATAGGAAATATATAAAAATATATCAGAATCCGGTAATTTCGATTTTTGCGCTATGTCCTTTCCGAAACAGTAAGACTAAAATTCCTACTCGAACAATGCACGATCGATAAACAATTTATGGGCTCTCAGAGTTCAGTACTTTCAATGTAGTCGCTAGGTCTTATCAAGGACCTCCCATACAACTCGCAGGTAGAGATTCTAAAAATCAAAAAATTACATCAAACAACTATACAGGGTGAATTTATGATATATGCGCTCTCAGAATCTGGTAAATTTCAAGGAGCTCCCATACAAATCGAGAGCAGAAATGCCTACTCGAAAAGTAATGATGCACGATCGATACATGATTCATGCGCTCTCAGATTTTAATACTTTCAAGGTAGTTGCCATGCTTTTTCAATGGCCTTCCTTACAACTGGCAGGTCGAGAATCTCAAAATCGAATTACACCAAACTAATTAACTAACTATACAGGGTGAATCTATGGTTTATGCTATATGTCCTTTACATTGCGCAAAATCGCACAATTCCTATGTATTTAGTTTTTCAATTTTCAACTCAGCCCAACTTCAAATAATTAATTCCTACTAAACGAAAGAAGCGCAAAATTTTTTTCTTGGGTTTTTTTCGAGAGCGATAACTCTGTAAATTTTTCGTTAATTTTCATTGAAGTGGGGGCCAGCAACTTTAACTTTTCTGACAAATTTCATAATTTTTTTGCTTTTTTGCACGACATTTAATTAAATAATTGCGCTGTCTTAAACGTTGAACCGTGGTCTCCATCTGAGATCAACAACGTGGGCCTGCCTGATTTGTTTCGGTAATATTTTTTAAGTACTTAGATCTAACCCGTTTTTTTTGTTAGACCTGTGTTGTAGGAAATTCTATCTTTATGTACTATGTACAAACACAGTTATAGAGAGAAGGAATAATCGGGATGGAATTCGTGATGATGAAACTCTAGAATCATAACTGCGGTATACCGCGTTTATCAAAACACTGGAAGTAGGCTTTGCATTTCATATTTTGTTCGTGCATTTCGTGCGTTCATACGAGGGCGGTTAAAAATTTCGCGAAATGAAGGGGATGGACAAGGGAGGGAGGAAATATTTTTACCTGAAGGTAATCTAACAGGTATAAATACCAATTTCCTGTTGAATCGACTCACTAATAATTAGGTTATCGCCAAATCAACAAGTCTATCGGAAAGAAAACGCTAAATATGTAACGAAATTGAGTTTCGTGCTGTCATAAAGTTCCTTACCAAGCAAGGAAAAACGCCACAAATCATTTTAGAAGAAATATCATCTGTTAACGGGGACTTTTGCCCTGGAAATACGATGATTTATAAGTGACATAATATATTCAGGCAAGGCAGAAAGTCAATTGAAAATGATAGACACTCGGGCCGGCCGATTGAGGCCAATTCCTCAAAAAACGTCGAAAAACTGGAGAGACTTGTTCACGAAGGTGTTCGTTTAAAGAAGAAACAAATCGCAAAAATTACACCAAAAAAACTAGTTGGAATATCCTCCACAATCATCTCGGCATGTCTAAAGTCAGCTCAAGATGATTACCGAGAATACTCTCAGCGGTTCAGAAAAAGCAGTGCGTCAAGTGTTCTCGCAAATTTTTGGATCCCTGCAGCGAGAACAGGGATGAAATTTTGACCCGGATTGTTACTGCAGACGAAACTTGGGTTCACCATTATGAGCCTGAATCAAAGCAGGAGTCAATGCAGTGGCTCCGTAAAGGCACTTCATCCCCCAACATGTTCAAGGTCTCATAATCCGCCGAAAAATTATAGCCACTATTTTTTGGGATTTAGGGGGGGGGGGGAGGGTTTGATCTTCGACTATAAAGAAAACGTTCAAATCATCACAGGAGGATACTATGCCAACCTGCAACTGAAATGAAAGGATGCCATCGAAGAAAAATGAAGAGGAAAGTGAACTCGAGGTGTGCTTTTGCACGACAACGCACCTGTTTACAAGAGCCACGTTGCAATGGCCGCTCTATAGAAATGCGGCTACAGATAATTGAACCACCCCCCTTATAGTACAGATCTGGCCCCGATTACTATTTGTTTCCAAAACTGAAGAAAGAGCTTCCGGGAAAAAAATGTATCAACCATTTAATAAACTTTGTGAGAGATGTTATAAATGTATTAGGCTTAAGGGAGAATATATCGAAAAGGAAAAATAATAACATGCTTAATTTTACCCCCTCCCACCCACCCTCCCTTCCCTGTCATTCCGCGAAATTTGTGACCTCCCCTCGGTGCATCCAACAAAAATATCCACATCTTGTATTATACGAAAAAAAAAAAAATTCATAGCTTAGAGAGGAAGGCAACAGAGAATGCGCATGTTTGATAGAAATTAGCGGAAGGAAAAATCCTTAGTTAATTTTTTTTGCAATATCTCCGCCCTAGTTACATGCCTTAGTGTTAAATTTTAGTAGCATCTTAAATAAATACATATCGTTCTTTTGACTCTAGTTGGTTTGTAAGCTAATTTTGAATATCAATGTAAATTTAGATTGTACTGCTCATTAATTTACTCTTTTTAATTAAGGAAAATACGCGAACGGTATTTTGGGTTTGGTCTATAATTTAGCGTTCATAATTCGCCATGCCTAACAACCAATACTCGGGAATGTTTTCAAACTCGATATCTGTCGTTGAACGAAAAGAGAGATATGGTATTTGTTTCGGTTGGCGAACTATGAACGCTTCCATTATTTCACTTTGCTCAATATTCAGTTACTACCACGGGATAAGTATTATGTATGATTTAGGCTTATCATTAATCATTATGAATTTGTTTTAACATTCCCGCACAAATCTGATTATTTATGAGTAATGAAGTTTGCTGCAGAACATTTATAAACTTAAACAAATTAAAACAGATTTGTAAATCTTTTTCAAAAAATGCTCAATTTCCCTATCAGAAATTTTAATCATTTTTACTTTATTTCATATTATTTATATTTCGTTATCAATTTTTTTCCGATTTTAAGCCACAAAAAATAATTGATTTTGCAATGTAATATCAAGAAAAACGAAAACAATATTTGCTAGTGAGATAAACAATTACATAGAAATAATACTGTGATACTAAATTTTACTAGTACTTCCAGCAAAGCTGCGTTTTTTCCATTCTACGAATATTCTAAATGCTCTTTATACAAAATACAAAACAACATACAAAACAATGAATAATAGATAATAGATTAAAAATTATACTAAGCGAAATACACGCTAAACGACATTTCTCTATTAAATTAAATAGAAAAAAAACAACTACATTATAAATAAAAAATTATATTAATTGAAGTTCTAATCAAATACAAGATTTAATTTGTGGAAGATTTTATCCCAAAAATATATTAAAATACAAGATATAAATGAATCATTGAAATGAAAAAAAAAAAAAAAATATTAAGTAGATTCTGAAGAGACCAGTTGTATTTCAATTTGTCATTTTTAATTAGACCTCTTAACTTTTAAACTGTTCCAATTTAAATATGAAAAGTATGTAACTTTGAAGCAACCAGTAAAAAGTATAAGTAATAATAAAGATGAGAATGTTGGTAAACTAGTTTATTGGTTTATTATTGTTTTATTTCTTCGAAAGATACAATGGTTGGCACCCCTAGATTTTGACCCAATGGTTGAACACCGCTGAAATTTATTTGCTTAAACCATTATAAATGAGTATTGTTCTTATTTTTCGTAGAATGAGAGTGTCGTTCTTTTTTTAATTCTCAAAAATTCATATATTTTTGGTGCTTAGTCGTTTTCAGCCAGTCTACTGAAAAAGTTGCATACAAAATTTAAATTTTTTTTCCGTTTGGCTCAGATTTTCGTAAGGAAGCTCGTAGTGATTTCTATTCTAAAAAAAAAGGTGACCCGTGTTTGCCCTTAACGATGCAAAATTATGGCCGTCTTGCACTCATTTTTTTTTTAGTTCTGTCCGTCAGGTCAGGCCAATTTACAATAGAACGTCTTAAGTGCATTTGCATTTTTTTTATCATGTTGGCTGAAGCGTACCGAACAGCTGATTGCCTTCCTCCTTTATAATTGTTGAAAACGTCGCACTTTAACAAAATGCGCTTTTCAATCAATCAAATCAAATTCCTGTTAAGACCCCCTATAGGGGCATAGGACAGAAACAACTCTCTTCCACAAGGCGCGATCCTGGGCATCGGCCTTAAGCTGTTGCCAGGACTTGTTTATTCCTCTGGCCTCCTGCTCAACTGCTCGCTTCCATGTGTTACATGGTCGACCAACCCGACGTCTTCCTTGCGGATTATAATCCAGAGCCTGTTTTGCGATATTTTGCTCTGGTTTCCTCAAAGTATGACCGATCCACTGCCACTTCCGCCGTTGAATCTCAATACCTATTTTAGTCTGGCCAGTTGTACTCCAAAGTTCGTCGTTGGAGATCACTTCTGGCCAGAATATTCCTAAAATGCGCCGGAGGCATTGGTTTACGAAAGTCTGTAGTTTCTTGGTAAGTCGAACGGTCACTTTCCACGTAGTACAACCATACAACAACACGGATTTGACGCATGCGTCAAAAACTCGCAGCTTCGTGCGAAGGGAGATCTCTCTTAACCTCCAGAAAGGGGAAAGGATACCGAAGGCCTGACGAGCTTTATTTAGCCGAGCCTCAACATCCTTTTCGGCTCCGCCGTCCATGCTGACAATGCTTCCAAGATAGCAAAAATCTTGCACCTCTTCCACATCCTGTCCGTTAAGAACAATCGGTGTGCTTGCGTTCGAACCCATGTGCATGTACTTGGTTTTACACATTTATTTTCAGTCCCGCCTCTTTGCATTTAGAATGCAACGAGCGAACATTTGACTCTAAGTCCGAACGGTTATGTGCAAGCAAACACACGTCATCAGCATAATCAAGGTGACTCAAGATGTTAAATAGTCTCCATTGAAGACCCTTACCTTCCCCACCTTCCAGTGCAGCTTTCAAGATGACGTTTATTACCAGAAACAGGGCTGGTGATAATATGCAGCCTTGTCTGACACCCGTTCGCACAGGGAAGCTCTCGGACAGCTCTCCTCTATGCAAGACGCGACACCTTGCATCTTCGTAGGATTCTTTAATCATAGCTATGACCTTATCTGGAATACCTCTCCTACGCAAAGCATTCCATATGTAATCTCACTTAACGCTGTCGAAAGCCTTCTCGAAGTCTACAAACATGAGATGTAGTGGCGAACCCATTTCGGCTGACTGCTCTAATATTATCCGTAGGGTATTTGTGTGGTCGGTACAAGACGACCCTTTACGGAATCCAGCCTGATAAACTTCGAGAGTGCTCTCGACGACATCACTAATCCTATTGAGAATTACCTTAGCCATAATTTTTGATACGGCAGTAAGTAGACATATACCACGCCAATTGCCACAATCCCGAAGGTCGCCCTTCTTCGGAATTTTCACAATGACGCCCTCCTTCCATTCAGTCGGATATCTTTCCTCACTCCACACCTTAGTGAATAGTGGGAGGAGTATATCGGCTGTGATTTCCGGGTCCGCTTTAAGGAGTTCGGTTGGTAGTCTGTCTATACCTGGAGCTTTCCTACTCCCACCTTTCTTTTGTAACGAAAATAGCAAAAGAAAATTAATTAATCATTCAATTTACGTTGTCTTGCAAAACACAATTTTTCCAAAAAACATCTACAGGGTGTTTGGTACTCCGTGCGCCACCTTGTAAGGGATTATTCCTAGATATATTTTGAGAAAAAAATTGTTCTACGGAGATGGTCAATTTTCAATATCCGCGGAGATACAGGGAGACCAAGAAAAGTGTTTCGGACCTGTACCCTCACTCACTCAAAACGCTATATCTTGAGAACTAATAATCGCAATTCAAAGTGTTATAACTTGTTTTTTAGGGAATCAAATTACCTTTTATTTGGTATAATAGTCCACATTTTACCTGTACCTAATCCTGAGGTATTTGCTTCAGACCACAAATTTTTGATACTTTGACCCTCAAAATTCTGGGATTAATGTAGTTTTTCTCAAAAAAACGAATAATAAAAATGTAATTTTAATGTTGTTTTTTTATGTGCCATATTATTGCCTATAAAAGATGCACACGTACTTATGACTTAGGTTTTCCCGTTTTCCAGGTAATAAGCGAAAATACATATGGCTTAAAAATAAAATGTGCCATAAAGCAACCCTCATTCTAAATAAAACTGCCTGAAATGTTGTTAAACTGAAATATTGTCCTTTAATAACTATTTAAATTATCGAGGAATGTCCTTTAATTAGTATTAAATTATCGAGGAATTGAATTAAATTAAAATGAGTTTCAACACAACTAGGTTCAGCACTTTGCCTTTTTTAATGGTGTACATAATAAAATGAAAAGCGTATAAAAGCAAATCTTACTTCATATTTTTACCAGTTTTAGTTACATTGTTAAAAGTACATAGAAGGTGTCACTAAAATTTAGAAAATAATTTCGAAATGTCTGAGTACTCGAATGAAGAATATGCAGACATCATTTTCATTTATGGAGAGTGTCAGGCAAATACACGAGCGGCGCGATCTTTGTATCATCAGAGATTTCCTAATCGTCGGATACCTGACAGGAGAGTATTCCAAGACGTTTACAGAAGAGTTCGGGAAACAGGTAGCGTTAGGACAGAGTAAATGCAAATCCTGCGCCGATAATCGCTGTTCCAATCGATGAAAGAATACTACATGCAGTTTAAAATGATCCATCAATCAGTATCCGACGCTTGGCATTGCAGTTAAACGTCTCTACGTGGAAAGTTTGGAGTATCCTGAAAGCAGAGCGGTTGCATCCCTACCACCACACACCGGTGCAGGAGCTGTTACCCATTGATTTGCCCAAAAGGATGGAGTTTTGCAATTGGCTCCTTGAACGACAACTAAGTGATGAGAATTTTATGAACAACGTTCTTTGGACGGATGAGTACCAATTCACCAGGGACGGTATCACAAACTTCTACAACTTACACACGTTGGCTGAGAGCAATCCACATACAAGAAAAGAGGCATAATTTCAGCACGGATTCAGTGTCAATTTATGGGCAGGTGTGGTGACAATTTGATTGGTCCTTTTATGCTTCCGCCTACTCTAAATAGTTCCAATTACTTGCGATTTTTGACAAATGTTCTACCGGAGCTATTGGATGATATGCCACTGCACCGATTGGCTTCCATGTCTTACCAACACTATGGTGCTCCAGTTCATTACGGCCGACAAATCAGAGATTGGTTAAATTCCAATTATAGCAATCGCTGGATCGGTAGAAATGGACCGATACACTGGCCTGCAAGATCTCCTGATTTAACTATTATGGATTTGTTTACATGGGGACGGATGAAGGACCTTGTCTACGCAACGGAAATAGTAAAGTTGCAGGATCTAAACACCAGAATCGATGCGGCAGCAACAGAAGTAAGGCAGCAGTTGAGGAGTATGAACACAAAGAGAACACTGGCAAAACGAGCTTTAGCGTGCATTCAAAATGAAGGTGGCCATTTTGAACATTTATTGTAATTAAGGAAATTTGAAATAAACCATAAAAACCATTCTTAAGTTCTTTTAGTTCAAGCGGAGAGTGCTGATCAACATATTCTTGTCCGCTCGGGGTTCGTTCTTCTCCTGATCCTATCCACCTGACCTCAATCAAGCCCAAGATTTGGATGTTATAGTTCTCCATTTCATGATCGATCACCGATTGACAGTGTATGAATCGAGTGAACCCAGTCCTTCAACCGTCATTCAATGTTCGAAAGTTCCAAAAGTCACTCATAGTCCATTTTCGAATGCCAAAAGTTGTTTGTCCGTATCCGCGGCACTGTATCCGTTTGTTGTATCAGTTAGATTTTAAGATCACGGGTGATAAGCGCATGATCTAGTTAGTGTCCATTTGCAATTTCTCGGGCAAGCAGTCAGTGGCGTGGCGCCCATTGATGCAAGGAAAAAATCGGTGTGATGAGATTTGAACATATACGAGACCGCTGGGCAATACGAGCAAAATTTTTGCGCGCGACGAGCGCAAGTTCAACTCAAATAGGACGGGGAGATACGTCGCTGTAATTGCTTCCACGTAACTCTCTCAGCCATCGCATTCCTTCGATTAAAGTACTGCTAGTATTGAATCAGTTTAAATTTTTGTAGATCGGGTGACATTTTTTTTTGATTTTTTTTGTTCGGAAAACAAAAACTATAAGTTTAAACTAAAGCTTGCATTAATTAAATATTTTATTTTATTAATACTTATATTTATTGAAAAAAGGTCGAAGGGTCTGTCAAAACAAAATGTCACACTAAGTTTTCTTCGAATATTGGTCCGTCACCACACTAACAAATAAAATACCATCTAATGTAGGGGATTAAATAATATGAATTATCCGTTAATTTTTGAATTCAGGGACTTTTTGCTCATGTGCGGTATATGGATCACTTTTTGAGGACTACGGATCACTTCTTGATTCGTGCACAATTTCCTATTACAGCACTAAAACCGCTGCCAGTTAAGGCACCCCGCAGAGCTGTTTGGCATTTTAAAAGAGCCAATTGGGGGGCACTGATCGAGTTCTTCAATGCCTTTAATTGGAAATTGTGCTTCGATTCTAATGACTGCGATGATGCCTGCAAACTTGTCACCGAGACGATCGTGAAAGGTATGAAGCTCTATATACCTTCCAGTCAAAAGAGAATCCGGCCGTCGAAGGACTCTTGGATTATAAATTAATGTCTCGCAGCAATTCAGGCTAAGGAACAATCGTTTCAAAATTTTCTAACTTCAGCTAACAGAGAGCTTTATAATGTATCGAGAAATTCCTGCAAATCTGTCCTTAAATTTGAAACTCCACGCTACCACCTTCAAACCAAACCCCTCCTATCGCAACACCATCAGGTTTTTCGCTGCCGCCGCTACATTTCCGCACGCGTCTGATTTTCAGGATCCTGAGCAAAAGCTCAATGTTCACAAGTCCGCTGGCCCTGATGGCATTCCCCCATTACCCTTGAAATGTGCTCCTCTTCTCTAACAAAACCTCTTCGCAATCTTTTTCATCTATCTTACTCTTCCGGGTGCTTTCCACGATTATGGAAAGTCGCGAATGTTCAGCCAATTCCCAAGAAAGGAAGCAAAGCGAACCCCGGTAACTACCGCCCGATAGCCATCACTTCAGTGCTCTCGAAAGTGATGGAAACTGCTGTCAATCGCAAAATCATTCACTATCTCGAGGATAAACAGCTTATCCACGATCGCCAATACGGTTTCCGTTCTGGAAGGTCGACGGGAGATCTCTTGGTCTACCTAACGGACCGTTGGAACTCTTGCTTGCACAAATACGGCGAATGTCAAGTTCTTGCGCTCGACATTGCAAAAGCTTTTGACAGAGTTTGGCATGAATCTCTTCTTGTTAAGCTAAAGGCCATTGGTCTCGATGCTACCCTCATTCGATGGATTGAGAGTTTCCTTACGCACTATACGAGTCGTATTAGATGGCGTTACTTCTTCCTCTTTCCCAACTAATTGTGGTGTCCCTCAGTGTTCTGTACTATCTATTACTCTCTTGTTAGTATTCATTAACGACCTTTTGTCTTCTACTCAATCCAATCCATAGTTTTACTGATGATAGCACTTTAGATAACACCTTTGAATTTAACTCTGCTGCGAATTCTCACAAGCAATCTATTGCTTCCAAACGCAGGGAGTTATTCAGTTTGCTGGACTCCAACCTCGACTTAATCCTGGAATGGGGCAGGAAAAATAGAGTAGAGTTCAACGCTGCTAAAACACAGGCCTGTCATCTTTCCCTGAAGCGTGATGTTCCACCGTCATCGTCTAATTTAGCCCTTAATGGCGTACCAATTAGCCCTTTAGATGAATTTATCGTATTAGGCGTAAAATTAAATAACCATCTTGATTGGAGCAAACATATCTTTGATGTTGCCCTGGACACCTCCAAACGCCTAGGTATCCTTCGTAAATGCAAAAAATATTTTACGCCTCACGACTTAGCTACCATCTACAAGGCTTACATTCGACCTCGCTTAGAGTACAATTCACATTTATGGGCTGGTGCACCCAAAACACACCTTGCGCTGCTCCATCGAATTCAAAAACACGCGTTCCGACTAATCGGAGATGACAACATCACGATTTCTATTGATTCCCTTGAGCATCGTAGGAACGTTGCAGTACTCAGCATTTACTATCGCTACTTTCATGGTAAATGTAGTGCGGAACTTAGATCACTTATTCCTCCTCTTTACAGTTTTCCCCGAAATACTCGTCAAGCTAAACGCGCGCACGAACTTACCATTAACCCTATTCCTAATTGGTCAGTGAAATATAGACAGTCATTCATCCCCCGAACATCCGGGCTTTGGAACGCATTGCCTGCTAGCATATTTCCAAGCCAGTATAACCTTCAGCGCTTCAAAAATAATGTCCATCGGCACTTCCGTCTCTCTCCCCCAAAATTCCCTTAACACTACAAAATTTCATCCTCTTCTTAAACCGACATAACTGTGCAATGCATTGGTGACCCCCTAAGTTATAATCGGTGCTATAGAAAAAAAGAGCCGAATGTGAATCGTTTTTTTTATATATAATTTGTTTGTGCAAGTGTATTTTTGTTTTTAGATCGTTATGTAATGTTTTTAGCAGCTGACGATAGAGGTTTTAGTAATATTTATAATATATTGCTTAAGCCAATATTTTTAAGAAAATAATTGCTTCCTCTAGCTATAAAGTCACGCCATGCCACTGCAAGCAGTGGGCGTATTCTATTGCCCTCATAACACAGGGGAAATTTATGTTCAGTGTATTAAAAACGCAAATTAAAGAACGTATATTTCTACATTTTTGATAACTTTCCAGGATTTTTCAATCAATAAGCGATTTTCTGTTATCAGTTCCGAAACTATCGCCTTCCAAACGACTGTCACTTCCACCGTGACATACATGATGATCTGATATCAACTGCTAATCTCCACCGTCGATCACACAACGTATTCGCTTACCAATCTCCACCGCCGATCACACGATTTACTTGTTTACTGAATACTGCCCATCGATCACATGACTTACTTGCTTACTGTTGAACTACACCTGTCGATCACAGGACTTATTCGCTTACTATCGCTTACTGCTGAGCCCAGATTGTCAATCACAGGACTTACTTGCTTACTGTCGCTAACTGTTGAACTTCACCTGTCGATCACAGGACTTACTCGCTTACTGCTGAACTCCGCTTATTGATCACAGGACTTACTTGTTTCCTGCTAAACTCCACATATCGATCACAGAACTTACTCGCTTACTGTTGTTTACTACTGGACCCCGCCTGTCGATCACAGGACTTACTCGCTTACTGTCGATTACTGCTGAACCCCGCTTGTTGATCACAGCACTTATTCGCTTACTGTCGCTTGCTGCTGATCTCCGCCTATCGATCACAGGACTTACTCGCTTACTGCTGAACCCAGCCTGTTGATTACAAGACTCGCTTACTGTCGCTTACTGCTGAACTTAGCTTTGTCGATCACAGAACTTACTCGCTTAGTGTCGCTTACTGCTTGTCAATCACATAGCTTACTCGCTTACTGCCGCTTACTGCTGAACTCCGCCTGTCGATCACAGAACTTACTCGCTTACTGTCGCCTACTACTAAGCTCCGCCTGTCGATCACAGGACTTACTCGCTTACTGCTGAACTCCGCTCATTGATCACAGGACTTACTCACTTCCTGCTAAACTCCGCCTGTCGATCACAGAACTTACTCGCTTACTGTCTTTTACTACTGAACTCCGCCTGTCGATCACAGAACTTAGTCGCGTACTGTCGTTTACTGCTGACCCCGCTTGTCGATCACAGGACTTATTCGCTTACTGTCGCTTGCTACTGAGCTCCGCCTGTCAATCACAGGACTTACTCGCTTACTGCTGAACCTAGCATGTTGATCACAAGACTTACTCGCTTACTGCTGAACTTAGCTTTGTCGATCACAGAACTTACTCACTTACTGTCGCTTACTACTGAACTCTGCCTGTCGATCACAGAGCTTACTCGCTTACTGCCGCTTACTGCTGAACCCAGCCTGTTGGTCACAGGACTTACTCGCTTACTGTCGCTTACTGCTGAGCTTGTTTTCGTTCATGGAAAAGAGCGTGCAGAGCATGCTATCAGTGCTGTGTTGTTGTTTTCGAGAACAGTGGCAAAAGATCCTAAACACTCGGCGAGCGACAATTTATTATAATTTAATGTTTGGAATCGATATTTTTTTGTTTTTAATTAGTTTTAAATTGTATTCCTTATCTGCGGTAGTCCAAATAAATAAATAAATCATTGGGACTTTAATTAGTGGTAGTTGGGCATGTTCTGATAAATGCACAACAGAAACCATGGACAATGTCAACACAAAAATTACACTTTTCAACAGAAACTTTCTCTGAAATTAAATAGGATAGCTATTTCCGATTAAAGTATAAATACGAGTTCATCTATTTTCTTTTATTTTCTGAAATACCATCATTCCACTTTGCATTCTCCGATATTAATCCTTTCCTATTTCCTGTTGAAGACTTAAGAGAAACCGTGGGACGAGCTATGGATTGTCTTGTTATTATAAATATTAAGTGTTATCGCGAACAAATTCCTTAACAAATTTCTTTCATGACGCAGTGTGCTGCACTAAAATAGATCGCAACAAGATAGAATTCTCGTCTTCGAGCATTTCAATCCATAAATTAACGTTTCAAAGATAAAAATAAGCATCAAGAAAAAATTATTGTCTCTCGACCCTGAAAACTATTCGGAACATCTTGAATCCTTCCTACGGAATTAAAAAGGCATTAAATCCGGTGAACTTCTTCGCCCGATAGCAAAAAACTGCTACTCCGGCACTTACGAGTATTTTAATTATTAAAGATCGCGCTTCGTTTGAAGGTGGCAGTGAGGCATGATCGCACCAGAGTAGACCCAAGTAGAATCCACTCATCTTAATTAGTCCCTGATTATCAAAAACACGTGGAAAATATGAAAATTGGATGCAATGCATCTAGACCTATTTTTAGGGACACAACGCCGCGATACAGCGACAAGGGGTTGAATTAATGCGGGTGACTTCAATGAAACTTTAATTATTTGTCTCCTGGTTTGTCTTTTTCAATTTTAAATGCTCTGCCGCTACCGTCGCCGCCACCGCTTTCAGACTTTCTCGTAATTTAATTGCGCACACGCCTAATTAATCGCCGGGATATCTGGTTGACTGGCTATCAACATTAAAGATGACGAGTCAATTATCCTCGTAAATAATTGATATGATGGCATTTAAGGTTCTTATGCGATAATAATAATTGTAAAAAAGCGTATTCGAGATATGCGGATGAGAAATGCGATGTGAGGTAGCAAATGAAACTTAGAAATTATTCATTTGAGCAGCTGGAATTTCTGATCGGGTTAATAGCAAAGCATCGGGCAATTTATTCTGCTTGATAGGATGTGGTAAATTTTAGGAACAGTGATCGCATATTCGTAAGAACAGATGGAAGAAGTGAAAAAAAATTGTAATGGTACTTACAGTTTAATTTTTATTTCGGGATAAACATAGTGCACTTAATTTGCACATTTTTTTTGTGTATCTTCAAAATCTTATTAAGTTCCAATGAACAATTTTATTCAATTTGAGGGATTAAAGTTTTATAAAGGTTATATAGCGGTTGCCGATTCTTATGACGTTTGGATTGGTCTTCCAAGAAGCTTATGTATCGACACTGGTACTTAGGATCAATAATTGATTCCATAACTTTATCAAAGACTTCAACAACATGTTTTGTCGGAGATGTAGTCGTTTTAAACAGTTTTCACTTGTTTACATTTTAATATGGGCAGCGTTTTGCTTGAATATTTCACATAAACATTTTAAACAAAACTCAACCCACGATTAAGTCATTTTCGAAATAAAAGTGTTTGCGAACATATGGCCAAGCCCACGATTCTTCTGAAATTAATGATGTCCATTTCGAGAAAGCACTTAAAGCCAACTGATAACTTCCCATGGCGAGTCGCTTTTCATATCAGGCAAACGCTAAGCGAAGCTGGTTTTTCAAAGCTATGGTCACGGGTACCTGAGTCTGAGAAAAGAAACCCCCGATTCATACCTTCTCCTTGCACTCCTCTGTGAGATGAAGGGATTACCTAAGCACTTTAATACAAAATACAACTAAGGAGTGAAAAACAACGTATTAAGTTCCCTGGCATTATCCGAATACAATGAGCCCTAAGATGTATCTCCGGCCGCATTACAAATTATCTCTAGGCACGAAACACAAAGACGAAACTCATCGGATCATATTTCAAATTTCACGGAGTTCAATGGCGGCCGTGGGTCACCGTTCGAGCGGAATCCCATTGAAAAGGTGACGTGAAATGCCGCCAACAACCCGGACGGATTAATCCTTCACGAGTGTCTCAATTTCATTGCGATAGAGCACGCACCTTTCTTGATGGAAATGTGCATATACCGCCCGAGTCCGTAGGCATAGCGGGTGGATAGGACTCGGTAGACTGTTAAAAAATAATCCACCCCTAAAATTATTATTCCGAAATAACTGTCAACGCGTTTTTCGAAGGGCTGCTGGTTCGAGATGGCAAACAAATCGTGAGCGTTGATGCACCGCCGTAAATTGGGGGAGTTGTGTTATCGGCGGTGTATAGTCGATAGTAGCATACTATGATGAACATTTGGTAGACTTCAAAGAATTTTATTGCCCAGCTCCTGCCCTGTTTACAATAAATTCGAGAAAACATAATTTCAAAATTGATTTCTTACTACCACGGATTAAGTTCATCGTCGTTTTTAAAATCCTGCCAAGGATTAAGACACCAGACGTTCGGCGCCCAGCCGGATGTCGAAATGCTTCTGAAAATATCAATGCAGCCAAGATGTGAGCCTGACCTTAAGCATATCTCGAATCTACCGACGACTGTCAGATTGCACCTTCTGTCAATGGGAATTAGAGACATGGGCAGTTTAGTTTGCTTCTTTGCAGCACCCTACCTTATTTCGATTCTCTTTGCTTAATTTAATTATTCTCGAACTTTATCCGATTAATTCTCGACTTTGTTTCTTTCCAAATCGAATTAAAGGACATTAACGGAACCCTCATTGCATTTTGCTAATGATGAATTGGTACGAATTATACATTTCCGGATATAAGTTCGAGAAGGTTTGTGAAGTACAAATGTTAATTTAACTTAAAGTACATATGAGTCAATTCAATAAATCAATAAAAAGTAATGCACAATCAGAATTCAGTAACCGTAAGTTCGTGAACGGGCTACATCCCCTGTTCGTTTTACCCCCTCAATTTCATGAAATTTCGCAATTAGGGCCAAAATATAACAATGTATATATCATTAAGATCACAAAATATTGATCCGATCCCCTCACTCCTCTTACCCAGAGGCGGCTGGCCTGTAGGCTCACTCGTGCAATGAACCCCCTAAACTTTAATGATATAAGCTGCGCTAAAAGATCAAAAAGATATTGCAAACATACCATATTCATTTAAGTTATTTTTCAAACAAAAAAAAATTCATTGCCCGATATGCGACATAAAGCCTGGTGGCGGTGCAATTCAGATATCGCACACGAAAATTCTCTCAAATCCCTTACAAAAATGAATTTCAGTCCTACGCGTGAAAATTGAATTATGTAGGCACTTTATATAGGGCATCGGTGCAGCGCGATGAACACGACGGATGAATGGAACTGAGAAAGCTTAGATTGCTTTTGTTTTTTTTTTCTTGTTTTGATTGAATATTTGACATTTCACCTAATTTCGACGTCTTGTCTGATTAGAATTCGTGCGGATTGTGTTTATTTACGAATGAGAATAGTTTTGTCGCCACTTTTGTACGACTTAATTAATATATTGCACTGAGATTTGGTTAATAGATTGCGTGAAATTTTGTGACGCATTTGAGCTCGCATTACACGGTCATGATGAAACTTCGGAATCATTAAATCGTGGAGTGTACAGAGGTCTTATTGATTTAGTATCGGAAATAGATATGGCCATGAAGCAACATTTGCAATCAAACTCTGCATTTAAAGGAACATCTAAAACTATTCAGAACGATATCTTAGATGCTATTATTGCAGTGTGCCACGAAGAAATTAAAATTCAGGTCGCAAATACTTCATATCTCGCGATTCAAGTTGATGAAGCAACCGAAGCAGCAATTAGTTTTAATTTTAAGGTACGAGCAAAATGGTCAGCTACATGAACGTTTTTGGAAATTCTTGAAACCAAATTCATACTCTGCCAAGGATATTACAGCTGAAATCAAAAAAAAGCTAATGATTTCAGGTATCTCGCCCGAAAAATTAGTTGGTCAAAGTTATGATGGCGCATCTGTTATGTCCGGAAAAATTGGTGAAGTGCAAAGCATTATAAGACCAGAGTACCCATACGCGTTCTTCATACACTGCTACGCACATCAAATGAATCTGATTTTACAGAAAAGTTTATCAGTTAATAGAAACATTTAAAATTTCTTTGCCAATCTCCATGCTTTTCCTCCTTTTTTTCGCGACCCCAAAGCGAATGTATATTTTAAATCTAGTTGTGAATAAACGAATTCCAACAGTCTCTCAAACAAGATGGAATTTCAATTCTCGTATAGTTGGCACAATTTTTGAAAATAAAGAAGCCCTAAAAGAATGTTTTCAGATCATTTTAGATACCGATGGAAATGATTATAATACAATAAATTAATCAGAATTGTTATTATCGCTTTTGAATGACGACATCTTTTTTTGTATTGGCTTAGTTTTTTTCTAAAGTTATGCCTCATTGTGAAATTTTATTTCAAGAATTTCAATCTCGTTCAATAGACCCTGTAAAAATGAACGAAGACCAAACGATCTTCGATTTTCAGCGCAAATTAAAGAAGTCTTTGACATACTCATAAATCAAACAAGAGATCGATTTGAGTATAGAGATCATTTGATAGCATCAAAATTATTTTTCTCCGACAAATTTTATGTCTACAATAAATGTTTTCCAACATCTGATTTTGAATTAGTAGTCAAATTATACTCATTTTCGGACAAGCCTAAATTAAAAAGTGAACTTTCGGTAATATATAGTAGAGATGATTATCATAGTGCTTCAACTGCTTTGGCGATTTTACAACTTTTCATTGAAAGAAATTTAGTCAGTTGTTTTTGTGAAACTGTTAAACTATTAAGATTAATTTGCACCATTCCAATGGCAAGTGTTGAAAGTGAAAGATGTTTTTCAACACTTAAACGGGTCAAAAGTTTCATACGAAATACTATAGAACTGGAAATGGTCCAGGCGATCCCTCACTTTAACAATAAAGTTATTGAAGTTTTCGCCTAATCGAAAAATAGAAGAATGGACTTTTTATATAAATAAGAAGACACCAAATACCATTTTTTTCTGAGTGAACACCCACTTCTAAGTTGGACAAGCCGCCACTGCTCTTACCACCATACAAATGCACAATTTTCAAAAATGTGTTTATTCGATTTTCATTGAAGCTAGCAAAGCTAAATAAACAAATTTTTGCCAGTGTTAGTTTCATTGTAATTGCAGCCAGTTAAAAAATTATCAATCTCACCTCACTCCTTCTATCCCCTCCTATACAAATTTCACGAAATTTTGAAATTTTATTTTTCTTCGAAATTGTCAAAGCTATCGACTTGACATTTTGTGAAAACTATAATAATAAAAATATTATTGACGGCGAAAATTTTTGTTTTGATCCGTATACTCCTTCTACCACCTCCCATAGAAATGCATAATTTTGGTAAATGCATTATATCGATTTCCATAAAAACTAGAAAAAGTACAAATATAAAATGTTGCCAGAATTTGTGCCTTAATAATTGCAATAAATACTAAAAAAATTATCAGCTTCACTTCACTCTTTCTTAACCCTCCCATACAAATATCTGTATTGTTATAAATCTGACAACCTCGACGTCCCCAGCAATATCGAGAGAAGTCCATCAACATTTCAAACGTCATAAACATGTTTCCAGCAACTTCTACCGAACTCCACAATGTAGGCAATCTTTCTAGACACACACACACAACGACACCTGTCTGGGAGACTTAGTATAAATACCCGCCAACTTTCAGACAACGAGTTAGTCATTTTGGTGACACCTATCGGTGGAAGAACGCGAATCGGTACAAGTGATAGATTGGCAGTGTTCCTGAGTTGTACGAATTAAGTTTTAGAGCGAATTAAGTGAAGTGATCGGGAAATAGTGTAAAAGTGCAATAAATAAATTATTCATTGTTTTTAAAACGAATTGAGTTTTCTTTGGAATCTGGCGAACCCCTAGCTCGCAACAGTATTATAAATTCAAGAAAAGCATTTCTCCTTCGAATATATGAGAGCTATCGACTTTGAAATTTTTAACAAAGCATGGTGATAATAATATTGATAAATACTTTCAAAATCATATAAAACCCTTCACTTTCTCTACCACCTCCCATATAAATGCCCCAATTTCAGGAAAACTATATCCAATTCCTTTGAAAATAATAAAAACTATAAATTTTAAATTCAGCACGAAACATTTTGCGTGCCACGTTCATATACAAAAACTACAAACCTCCCTCCTCTGCTTCTACCACCTCCCATATAAAAGTCACTATTCACTATTCGAAAGAGTTTGAGATGATATTTTCCGGTACATTAAGCTCTTTCCCATTTCATCTAGAGTATCATATGATAGGGCTTTACGCCCAATTATAATTTTGTTAGATTTTAGAAATAAATTTAAAAAAAAATTGCTCAAGTCCTGTCAACAGTACTGTGAAAATTAGGATATTTCTTTAATATACGCACCTGACATATTATTAGCATAAGATGCAGCAATTGAAAGTTTAAACAAATTTAGACGGCAGCGGGCATCGAACAGTAACTTATAAATAATTTAAACAAAAATAGTTAACTAGTAAAAGTTAAAATTTTTTAGTCTCTCCTTTAATAGGAATAGTGTGTATGTGTGCTTGTTAATGCAAAACGCGGATACTACTGAATCAATAAATAAAACATTTTGCAGCTGGTTGCTTATCATCTACTGTTGAACGTAGGCTAGGTCGTTTTTTATTTCAAATGGCGCTAAATTTCAAAGTCACAATTAACGCCAATTTACATAGGCTTCCAAATTTAATGGAAAAGTTTGTAGGACATTATGATTTTTTTTTATATAATTGTATAGCAACAAAAAGTCCAAGACAAGATTTATTCAGTTAGTAAAAAGAACTATAAAACTATGGAAGGTTAACCCCTAAGCCACAACGGCAACGCAAGCCATCGCAGCCTATTTGTCAAAAAGTTAAGCACAGTGTATTTCCACTGTGGTAGTCAGAACGAACGTAAACCAAAGCATCATAACGCAATCATCAAGAAATGTTCGCCAACTTTGAACTTTTTCGTTGCCCATAGTTAACCTCAAAATTTAAAACTGTCAAATATTTTTGTATTTATTATTGACATATTAAATCGTCTTGTCTTGCCTTTAGTGATTTAGCTCAAAATCAAAATCATCTATTTTTTATTAAAATTTTAATATAGAACTGCGAATATTTATTTTAAATTCGAAACAGTTCTATCGCAAACTGTCAAACTGACGCAAACAATCAATTCTTATGTGACTTGATGTTTTACTGAGTGCGTAAAGCTGCGCCGTGCTGCGTCATTCTACTTTGTATCTGGCTCAAGCATAACTAGTATCTACGCAAGCAACGTCGTCTACCATTGCTAGTTATGAAATAAAATGGCACAATTTTTGCCATTTGAAGTTGCCTCCTGAAGTTGGCCAGGGCCCGATTTGAGCTGTCGCGCCATTGATGATGGCACACTAATAAGAGTTGTCGTCAAATTTCGGGCACATTGCCGGGTAGACCGGTATTGGTTATGTGTATAATCGCTAACAATTAAGAAATTATTAGAATTTAACAAAAATAAGTTAAAATCATAATTTTGCCCTATTATTTTAACTAACCGTACTCCAACAACGGCCTTCGAGCGGTCTTGTCCCAGATCTGCGTAGCCGAATGTATGGTATACAAATCATAGGGACTATGTTTAATTACCAATAAATATTTTTGGCCTTGAATCGCACGGACACATTTGCTGCCGTGCTTAAATTATAATATTTATTTTCATGTTTCAAAGATTTGAATAAAAAAAACGTAAGTCTGTAGAAGCTACCGTTTGAAAAGGGCCTTAAAAGTTATGAATAAATACATAATTTTTTTTCTTGGACATGTTACTTTATACTGAACATGCATCGAAATAGAATTTCAGATAATTCGATAATTTGAACGATATACCTGTACTTAAGAAAATTGAGTAAAACGAAACATTTGGCATTTATTCTTAATAGTTTAAAATTAATATCGCGAAATAACTAAATATTATTTCAGGGTGCTACTTAATTAAAATATACTAATCAATCCATAAAGCAATATTATAATATTATATCATTTTTGTAAAACTCACTTTCATTCGAATTTGTATATATAGATCTTATAAGATGACTGATTCTTCTTCAGAATATGATTGAATCGTTGTCGGAAAATTCAGGCTCGTTCGTAGCAGCTAATATATTATCACAGAGGAATTCAGGAGTTTCCCGTCCTTCGAACTAATTTATTTTGAAGTATCCAGCCATTATTTTCAATTGGCCAAATGCAATAATCCCTTGGAAACTGAAACAGAGTAACTAATAGTTCGGAAAAAAATTGCTTCGGAAATATACCTTCCATTTTCTTTTGAATATTCTTGAACACGGTGAAAAACAACAGCAAATGATTGTTTATAGAGAAGCGTTTGTTTTTTCAAAGCTATAAAGAGAAATAATATTGAAAATTTCAGATCAGAAAATGAAATAGCAACAATAATAACAGAGGAACCCGGGCAGAACGGGGTTTTAAGTTGAAAATATCTTTTTAAAATATAAAAAAGGGTTAATTAAAGGAGCTGCAAATTTTTCTATAAACACATTCTAACAGAACGGAGTGATAAGTACAAGTAATTATAAAAACAAATAATACTAGTGGAAATGCAGAAAAAATAATAGTGCTCTATATTTATTTAGTTTTAAGTGACTATAAAGGTTTATCTCTAAATTTTTAATTTTAATTAATTTAAATTTCTTGCATATGAAACAAGCGACGCAACATTCAACTGATTTGGAGTAAAATTCACCGAAAAATAGACATTAATAGTCCGAATGGAGTACTTCTCCATTCCGCATCACCACTCTCCAGTAGTGATGTCAAGTTTCGTTACTTTTCCAGTAAGTTTACCAGTAACTATTCGATACTTTAAGGAAAATAATTGTTACGTATTATTCGTTACTAGGTACTTGTTTATTTGAAATGACCACTATATCATGTTACAGGGATTGGTAAGCCAGTTTTTCAAATCAGAAATTCAAATAAAAGAAATCGCCTTTAATGCCCCATGCACTAACTATATGCAACAAGAAATCGCTTATGAATCGTTCTTGATTTCGTTGACCTAGTAAATGTATCAACACAGTGATGCCAAGTCCGGTTTTTTAATTGTCCCTCTTCTAATTAGAAAATCCTTGTAAGCATTAACGTAAATCTTTTCAATATTTTACAAATTTATATTGTGTAAATAATAAATTTTTCTTAAGAAAAAAAAAAAAATAAATAAAGAATAAAACGACAATGTGAATAAAATAACTTTTATTAAATCGAAACTTTCTTCAACCGAAATCCCTCAAATTGATAAAACAAAATCCCCTTTTTGGTTTGGTATCACTAATTCCACAACCCTAGCACTAGTAATGAACGACTGCCTGCCCTTGCCCTGCCACTCGAGCCGAGCGCTACATATTATCAAATTATCATATATCACTTATTATACACTCATCAGAATACAACAGCAGCAAGCAACACAAAATTGTCAATTTAAAGATCCTAGAACTGCATCTGCAGTAATAAGCAAAATCGCTGCTGACGTAAATAACTGAAAGAAATTTTCCAAGAAAATCACAAGCTCTTAACTAGCTAGCATACAATGAGGCGCAGCGGCAATGGGTAAACTTATATGAAGTCATTCGCACTGTGAGCGTATGATTTACCCTTTTTGGCATTTGCCCTTTTTGGCATTCTCCCTTTTTGGCATTTGGTTTAATAAATATTTAGTGCATAATTTCAGCTCGATAAATTTTCGACTAGAGCCGAGCGCCACACACAACTCTATTCGACGGCATTCTTGGTGTAACAGAAACGAAACGAAAATCAGTTTCTCAGTGAACTTTACTGTATTCCTTCTCGTTTTTGGAATGGCGGTACAGCATTATGTATAAGTGTAGGTTCCCCTCCTGTGATGTAACGAAAAAATCAACTAAACGTTACTTTAGGAACGAATACTTGAGTAACGAAACTTTTTGACAGTTTAGTTACTTTTTCGGGAGCTCATTTCGTTACTTAAGTAACGAATATAAGTCTGCGTCGGTACTCTTTACTTGGGATTTCGGTCGGTAACGAGTACTCGTGCAACGAATAGTTACTTTTTTAACATCACTACTCTCCAGGGACACAATTCAGGCTAGGGAGGTAAGTCGACTCGAGAAAGATACGTAAACTAACGTTTAGCTACACGACACTAAAGGCAATTAAATGTACTTCAGGTATGTAGGTAGATAGGTAGAGGTAGCTGCCCAGATACAAGTCCGGGCGCACATGTAGACCATAGGCTGGTCTGTTGTGATTCCGTAGGATCCCAGAAGAGACTTCTACTCTGTGAATCAACCGGAACTTTGTATGAAGCGTTGAAGGCTCCTGGCTTCCGCATTTACCAGATTACAAAGCCTATCGAAAAAGTGTGCGCCTAGCTGGCGTCTCCTTCTTGTAAAGGGAGCAGGGCAAGTGCATAGCAGATAAAGAATCGTCTCTTTCTCATCTTTGCAGCTCCTGAAAAAATAATTAAACGGGAAGCCCAAGCCTCTGAGCATGTCCCTCTATCAGGCAGACCTTCTGCCTGTTTAGCGAGATCAGTCTACCAGAGCGTTTTAGATCCAGCACAGGCCAAATCTGTTTTGGGGTATTACATGTAACACCATTTGCCTATTTGTCGTTGGCTTTGCTAATCGTACTTCAAGCACGTACTAATTATAGTAATATATGTAGTATATATAGTACAAATGGATCATGGGCTTATCACCCGTGATCTTAAGACCTAAATGATACGAGAAACGGATACATCGCCTCGGATACGGACTGATTCTACGGTAACGACTTTTGGCATTCGAAAACGGACTATGATTGGCTTCTGGAACGTTCGAACATTGAATGACGGGGGAAGAGCTGGGGTTACTCGGTCCTTGCACCGCCAATCAGTGATCGACCGTGAAATGGAGCACTATAACATCCAAATCTTGGGCTTGAGCGAGGTCAGGTGGACAGGATCAGGAGAAGAACGAACCCCTAGCGGAAACACTATTCTGTACATTGGCCCTGAAAGTGAAGCCAGAAATGGCGTGGCGTTCGTCCTTACGCCGAGGGCGAGAAACAGTCTCATTAGCTGGGAACCAATCTCGGATAGGATTATCGTCGTCAGGCTCAGGACCAGTGTCAGAAACGTCACAATTCTGCAGTGCTACGCACCAACTAATACCGCAACATCTGGTAACAAAGAGGAGTTTTATAGCCAAATGAGTGCCACCTAAGAACGTGTTCCAAGAGGTTATATTATTATCATCTTGGGAGATATGAACGCCCAGGTTGGATCAGACAACACTGGACTAGAACACGTCATGGGGAGGCATGGTGACCCTTGGGTCGACGTTTCACGACCTTGGATTAAGAGACCCGAAAACGGCGAATTATTTGTGGAGTTCTGTAGTACTCGGCAAATGGTCATTGGAGGGACCCTTTTTCCACACAAGAGTCATCATAAAACATCTTGGGTTTCCCCTGACGGTGTTACTCAGAACCAGATCGACCATTTGGCTATAAGTCGCCGATGGAGAAGATGTCTCCTCGATGTGCGAGCGAAACGTGGAGCTGACGTGGGGAGCGATCACCACTTGATGGTTGCCTGCTTGAGATTGTGTACAGCAGCTATCCGACGACCACAAATTCTTCAAATGAAGCGCAAGCTTAATGTGGATAAACTCAGAGATCCCAACAAAAAACGCGAATTCACCACCATTCTACGCGAAAAGTCATCCACATTGGGTGAACATGAAATGCGCACACTGGACGCCAATTGGGAGGCAACCAGAAACACTTTTCTAACTAGTGCTGAAGAATCTGTGGGATATGCGCAAAGCGGTGAGAAACCCTGGATGTCGCAAGACACATGGGACAAGGTTGACAATCGGGAAAAAGCCAAATTGGCAATCATCTCTCAACCCGATGTCAACCAACGAACGCCCGACTTGAGGCAGAACTACCGCGATGCTCATATACAGCTTAAAAAGGCTGTTAGACGCGACAAGAGAAAGGCCATTGAAGATCTGGCAAACAAGGCAGAATCTGCGGCTTACCTTGGGGATATGGGTTCACTATTTAAAATCATGAAACAGTTGACGAACAGGAATTTCACCGCCAACCACCTGGTGAGAGATGTCAACAGAACTCTCCTTAATATGAGTGAACACCAGTTGCGACGATGGAAGGAATACTTCTCTGATATTTTAAACATCTTGTCAGATGAAGATATTCCGGAAATAGAACAACTTCCAAACATCCAACCGCAACAATCCTCTATTAGGGACGATCCCCCAGATAAAGAAGAGATAGTTTCCGCCATTCGGTCAATGGCGGGAAGGAAAGCTGCAGGTATAGACGGACTACCAACCGAACTCCTCAAAGCGGACCCGGAAATAACAGCCGATATACTCCTCCCACTCTTCACTAAGGTGTGGAATGATGGAAGATATCCGACTGAATGGAAGGAGGGCGTCATTGTGAAAATTTCGAAGAAGGGTGACCTTCGGGATTGTGGCAATTGGCGTGGTATATGTCTACTTACTGCCGTATCAAAAATTATGGCTAAGGTAATTCTCAATAGGATTAGTGATGTCGTCGAGGGCACTCTCGAAGTTTATCAGGCTGGATTCCGTAAAGGGTCGTCTTGTACCGACCACACAAATACCCTACGGATAATATTAGAGCAGTCAGCCGAAATGGGTTCGCCACTACATCCCATGTTTGTGGACTTCGAGAAGGCTTTCGACAGCGTTAAGCGAGATTACATATGGAATGCTTTGCGTAGGAGAGGTATTCCAAATAAGGTCATAGCTATGATTAAAGAATCCGTCGAAGATGCAAGGTGTCGCGTCTTGCATAGAGGAGAGCTGTCCGAGAGCTTTCCTGTGCGAACGGGTGTCAGACAAGGCTGCATATTATCACCAGCCCTGTTTCTGGTGGTAATAAATGACATCTTGAAAGCTGCACTGGAAGGTGGGGAAGGTAAAGGTCTTCAATGGAGACTATTTAACATCTTAAGTCACCTTGATTATGCTGATGACGTGTGTTTGCTTGCACATACCCGTTCGGACTTACAGTCAAATGTTCGCTCGTTGCATTCTAAATGCAAAGAGGCGGGACTGAAAATAAATGTGCGTAAAACCAAGCACATGCACATGGGTTCGAACGCAAGCACACCGATTGTTCTTAATGGACAGGATATGGAAGAGGTGCAAGATTTTTGCTATCTCGGAAGCATTGTCAGCATGGACGGCGGAGCCGAAAAGGATGTTGAGGCTCGGCTAAATAAAGCTCGTCAGGCCTTTGGTATCCTTTCCCCTTTCTGGAGGTTAAGAGAGATCTCCCTTCGCACGAAGCTGCGAGTTTTTGACGCATGCATCAAATCCGTGTTGTTATATGGTTGTACTACGTGGAAAGTGACCGTTCGACTTACCAAGAAACTATAGACTTTCGTAAACCAATGCCTCCGACGCATTTTAGGAATATTCTGGCCAGAAGTGATCTCCAACGACGAACTTTGGAGTACAACTCGCCAGACTAAAATAGGTATTGAGATTCAACGGCGAAAGTGGCAGTGGATCGGTCATACTTTGAGGAAACCAGAGCAAAACATTGCAAAACAGGCTCTGGATTATAACCCTCAAGGAAGACGTCGGGTTGGTCGACCATGTAACACATGGAAGCGAGCAGTTGAGCAGGAGGCCAGAGGAATAAACAAGTCCTGGCAACAGCTTAAAGCCGATGCGCAGGATCGCGCCTTGTGGAAGAGAGTTGTTTCTGTCCTATGCCCCTATAGGGGGTCTTAACAGGAATTTGATTGATTGATTGATATAGTACAAAAGTATGTATACATTAACATGGCACAAATTCATCCAAAGTTTCACTACAAGGACAAAAAAAAACTGAACGAAAAGTTCGACGCTCAGGAATACTAGACTAACATTTCTGCCGTAGTTGAGTAGTATCAGGTTGGTATATTTTTACTTATTGCCGCTCGCTGTCAGGAACTTCTTGGCACCGAAAAGCGTAGAACTTTATTCCGCCGGGTACCCCGTTAAGTTTGCTTTCAAGCATGTAACTAGAAATAACGCTCGGAGAAAAGAATCAATGACACAGAAGATATTATCACTCAAAAATCTGAAAACCGGATGTCCGTCCGTTCGTCCATATCCTCTCTAGTTCGAGAAAGCGTTGAGCTAGAACGTACAAATTATACGTTAAGGATAAGTTCGTGAATGAAAACTTCCTATCTTCAACGATCTCGGAATTATGAGATGGCGGACGGTACAGACAGACGGATTTTTGTTGTTCCATTTGTAGGCTAGTTTAGTAATGAAACGCGAAAAAACAAAATTTCAGGGTACCGATTTTTTTTTGTGTCGATCACAGAACTTTTTTATTAGAATCATAGAGTAATATGTAAGTAAACAAATGAATGCTGCTGTGAGAACTACAGAGGTATATCGTGTGTCCTATAAAATACTGACAAAAATAATTGAACGTCGTCTTAAGCCCTATACTAATCAAATAATTGGCGAATACCAAGGCGGATTCAGAACCGGACGATCTATAACAGACCAGATATTCTCGGTGAAACAGGTGCTTGAGAAATGCTGGGAATATAACACAGACGTGCACCAAATATTCGTAGATTTTAAACAAGCATACGACAGTATCGACAGGAGCGTACTGTATCAAATCATGCTGGACTTTGGAATTCCTCCAAAACTAGTCCGACTAACAAGACTCACAATGACGAACACTGAATCCCAAGTGAGAATACAAACCGATTCCACAACCAGCTTTCGAACGGAATGTGGTTTAAAGCAGGGAGATGGTCCAGCCCCTATGCTTTTCAACTTGACACTAGAATATGTCGTCCGAAAAATCCCTGTCGACACCAACGGGACACTACTATTCAAGTCCACCCAACTAGTAGCATACGCTGACGACATTAACATCAAGATCCTTCCCTAGTGCTAAGGATGTATTTGTCAATCTTGACTCCGCCGCAAAAGAAGTCGGGTTGCGCATTAATGAAAGCAAAACAAAAGTAATGACGCAAACAAGAAGGGGAACGCCAATCAGACAAAACATAACAATTGCGGAATATAATGTGGAGAGTGTGGACAACTTCATATATCATGGGGCTAATCTAGCAAAGGACGGTAATGAAACAGACGAAATCAAACGACGGATAATACTTACAAATAAGACGTATTATTCGGTACTTCCAATAATGAAATCCAAGAAAGTGCACAGGAACAATAAGCTGTGTATTTATAAAACTATTATACGACCTGTACTCTGTTATGGCAGCGAGACGTGGACATTAACGCGAACTTCCGAAAAAGCAGTTAACGCATTCGAAAGAAAGGTCCTCCGAAGAATTTTGGGACCTGTGAAGGAAGGAACGGAATGGCGAACAAGATACAACCATGAGTTGTATCAACTCTATGACGAGCCAGAAGCTTCAACGTTCATCAAGCTACGTAAACTGCAGTGGGCTGGCCATGTAGAGCGAATGGAAGACAGAAGAATCCCCAAACGTGCTCTTAAAGGCAAAGCGAGTGGTAACCGGCCAGTAGGCAAACCATGCAAGCGATGGGAAGACTCGGTTGATGAAGACAGCAAATCCATTTTAAAAATTAGCAGCTGGAGGACGCGGTCTTTGGATCGAGACGATTGGAGGCGACGACTTCAGGAGGCCAGGGCCCGATTTGGGCTGTCGCGCCATTGATGATGATGAAACAAATGAATACGAACATTACATACAATTTTTATACTCTGAAACTTCAATGTATCTGAAATTGAAATAAATCTATACATATGTTGCTGCATGTCCCAGTCATTCATCAAATATCCGCGGTCTTCCACTGTACTCGAAAATAATGCGAAACGTCAGCTCTACTTCCTTATCATCAAATTAATGCGCACGTACAAACACTATAGGAAACGCTATGCGACTTGATTGGAATGTCAAGGTCTTGAATTAAAATTAAATATACGCGCGATCATCGAATTACCATAAAGAATATCTGCTATCCATTCTTCTCATCTGCACACACATATCATTGACAATCCGCGTTTATCAATTACTTTTGATCGCGAACTGCTCGTGGTTACTGAAATGCTGACGAAAAAGCAGGCGAAAGACGGGCAAAACGAGCCATATAAAAATGCGAGCATTCGTAACGAAAGTCTCAGTCTAAATTTGGAAGCGAAAGAGTAAATATTGGGCGATCGCGATAGTAAATCGGAGATAGAAAAGCGCCATTTGGTGAACGGAAAAATAAAGTTTGTGGTTATTTATGCTGAGAGGATTTTGTTTTATTTACTTGAAATCCAGCGACCCCTTGTGCAAGACAACATTCATGTGATTGCAATTAGCAGAATCAGCCTGTATCTTAATCCCTTTACCCGTATGCCGGTATTACACACAAAACCTATTTTGTAATAAAACCTCTGTTACGAAAGCATATCGAATTGCTGAATTGCAAAATACGAAAAAGAACAAGCTGCGGAACAGAAAGTGTACATTACCAGCAAATTAGTTCGTTTGACCTACTCAAAAGATGAAAATGGCAAGGAGAAGTCTTCCGAGATGAGTAATAGAAGGAAAAATAAAGATTTTAAGGACATTTGTTCAGTCGGCAAATGTTCAAGTTTTCCACATCCCAAGTAAACAGTGCTCGGAACGCTCTTGTTTGTGAAACAATGATAAATATGATGAATAAAACTTCTAAGAATTTTGCGTTATACCAAAAATAAAAACTGATGTCAAGTAACTAGTCATTCGTTTTCCTCTCGATTTTATATTCTATTTCTAAATGGAAAATGGAATTTTAATTCAAAACTATACGTAGCCACTTCCATATCCTCTATTTTTTTCTGATTTTCTTCAAATAGGTACGAGCATCTATCTTAAAATTCGAAGTCAATGTGCGGGAGCAGACTGAACCAATTAACCAATTATACTCTGAGACATTAGATGTCACTTTAATTCAAGCTAATCCGTCGGAATTTCAGACGACAACTGGCACTAAGCATAGATAAGTTGAGTTTTTCTTTGAATACCTAAACAGCATTAGGCCGTAGCCAGTGCCTTCCGTCAATTAATATAAAAAAAAAACTTTTCTTAAAACATAATTTAGCCTGCGCAATTTTATATTTATATGTATATATTTTAGTCAATCGCTTAAAAAATTATGAAAAATCATAAATATTGTCGCCCCGTAATTAATTCTTACATGCTCGAAGCATAATTTAAGAGTAGCACGTGCCGTTTTATAAATGTTTTCAACAATTCTTCCTTAGAACTTCTGGCTATGAATAATTATACATATATAATAAAATAGAATCATCCGAAAGTAATACAATGTAGAAAAAGTTTCTCGTCATTAGAATTTTTATTAAAATTTTAATTAGTTCGATGGCAGGTAATGAAAAATTTCATAAAATATTATTTTAATCGAAGTTATTAAACTTTCGATGCAGGATAGTTTCTTTTATGGACAAAATATAAACGCTGGCAAGAAAGACCTTTAGTCTTGTAGTACAAAATTTTAATACCTTAATAAAGAAACCTTATATTGCTTCATCTCAAGCGATTCGAGTGAAGGCAAATTAAATTGCTTCTCCAGTTCTAAAACACTACCAAACTATGGAATAAAAGTCCTTAAAAAATTTACGATTAACCATTAAACTATTAAATGGTAATTATTGATCGCGCATTTAGTTTGTATGCCATTTCATTCTTCGGCTTAAACGTTTCATATGCCTCGCTAAGGTGACAAAACCCTTAAAAATTACACGGCATCGTGATATCCTCCCGATCTCTCTGCGCTCTCTTTTCACATTTCATCTTGATATCGTTAAGTTATTCGGAATTTTATTTAACGATCTTACCATTTGTTTATCGCCATGCCATGAATCCCCACAAAATGTCTAATAAAAATCTTTTACGATCATTTTTCGTTAGGAAGAAAAAAAAATCGTGTATTTGCTTGTGTGTATAAAGTAGCGGACATGAACATATTCTGTGAGATACCTCAGGGTTCCAGTTTGTACTCTATGATTTACAATCTTCTTGCCAACTATTAAACGCTCCGTGTAGAAACATTGTAAATTGGACGTCACTAATTGTAAATTTTTCGAAATTAAAGATATTTTTATGCATGTTGTATTTGTTAGAATCTAAAAAAAAAATCCGAATGTCAGCTCTGCATTAAATTTTAATAATTTATCTAGGAGAATGCATCTGTGATACTCCTCAGTTCTCAACGATTACACGAATCGTTTACCGATCGTTATCTTATTATGGCCGAGCGAATGGACCCAAAACAAAGACCTCACCTTGATCAAATGATATCTGCAGTTAAGATCTTTGTCGTTTGCTTAAGATTTCGTTGGAATCTCTCGGTGTTTTTTTAAGGTAGGTTGATCGAAGCGCGTTGGATCGTGGCATGTTAAAGGCGATCACCAAGCTCCAAAGTTAACAACGGCTCGAATTCAAACTATTTCTGTCCTTCACCGAGAGAGGCCTTAAACCGAGCTAAACGTTAGTTCCACAACCGCAGTTGGATATGTTGTTAGTGACGTAATTTATTGTTCATAGGTGAATAGTTGTCAACAGGCAGTTTCTTTCGTTATTTTAAATTTCATATGTGAGGTGGAATTTGTGTTTTTTTTGTTGTTTTTTTCATAATACGAAGTGGGCATAGCGTGTAATATTGTTTAAGCTGAGCTTCACGTGATAATGTTAAATGTGATCTTCAAGTTGAGAATCTGATTCTCGGTTGATGTTGTGGAATAAAAATGTTGATGTCGATGATTTCGCAGAATTTTCCTTTGCAATGGGGCTTTGAATTTATGAGCGTAGATCGGTATCGACGACGATATTAATGGCCTAAAGGATTAGATTAGGCATGAGAGAGTATTTTTTTTTTAACTGTGGAAGTTGGCGGCCATCGCCATGATGCTGCATGGAACATGGTATTGATTTCATGTCGTTTAATGAAAAATGGAACTTACTTGGAAGATTTTGAAAAGGTGAAACGATCATCGAAAAAGCATCGATTTATAAAATGAGCTTATCAGATTTTCCTGAAAGGAATTTTAATTGGTTTCCATAGTATAAAATGATACGATTGGCTGTCCTGCTTGGTTATTAATTTGAATTTCAATGTTGGTGTTTTGCGTTTTCTTCCAATATAATAAATAAGTGGTTTCGCAAATTTGAAAATATTTAATTATGTATGCATATCTTCTTCAATGGCACTACTGGCCAAATCGGGCTTTGGCCTCCTGACCTTCAGGTTTCTTTACATGTTTATCTGTTATTGAGAAAAGGTTTTAAGTCCCTCTATCTACGAATTTTCGTTTTCGCAGACTTAGGTGGGCAAGTAGTATGCTGAAATTATACGTCGATCGGGATTTGAACTACCGACTGTTGCATTGTAGATCAATAGACTACCCACTACGCTACTCCCAAACTTATTATGTATGCTTATGTTCAGTTTAATTTTAACTTATCTCGGTTTGCTTCCTTCAGTTTTTGGAGATATCGTGTCTGGATAATTCTTTATTATCGGGAGCAGTATCTGATCATTTTTGATTTCAATGAAAATATCCAGTTACAGTCGTGGCTCGATTCAGTCACTTGGTAATCCGGACACGATCACAAAGTGTTGTAATACGCTTGCTTCTCGAGATATTTGAGATTCGATGGTTGCAATGTTGCTTTCTAAATTAAACTTGCTAAATAATATTGCGTCTAAAATATGTAGATATTATCTATGCTATGCTAAAGACTGAATTGAAGACCATGAATTGTTTCTTGTATGGTAACTTGATGATAAGAAGACGGTAGGAATTCAATGTGAAAATTTTAGCTTTAAATCGAAATCGGTAACCAACGTAACGATTGATTGATTGAAAAACGTTCCATGACTACCAATAGATGCCTCTGTAAAGTGCAGCCACGACATTATTTTCAGGTCTCCTTTTCTACAAAAGTAAAAAAAAACTGTGCAGTGCAGTAGAATATTTGGAGTTGTTGTTTTTGAAATTATCGAATAATTTATTTCAAAACTGTTCTTACTTTTCAATGGTGTTAATTGGGAAATGAAACCAGCTTCGGTAAAAATGTATTACGCAGTTATTGGAATTATTTAAAAAATAATTGTATAAGAAACCTACGAAATTCATTACAGCAATAGGTATCAAATGAAAACTGAATTATTGTTGTAAAAGACACATTTTACCGAAGCGCTTCCAGAGCACCACAAAGGATTCAGCCAATAAGCAATACTTTGAAGACATTTTTTTCGAGATACCATTTTTAAATCTGGCGTAGAAGTGATCTCAGAATATAAGATACTGAATCACTCACATTGGAAGGCTATTTAGAACATTGAAATCTATGGAAGTAGCTTTTTCAAAACTTATTAAATTAACATTTTTTGATCCAAACTTTTGGTGAAAATTTAATTTTAAAACGAGCGCAGTTTCTTTAAAAAAGCATATTTCGTTGAACTGCCAGGAACTCCAAGGTTCAACTATGATACTTTAGATGAAATTGGAAAATATTTAATGTACCGGAAAATGTGTCCTAACATATTTTTTCGAATAGTGAATAAGGGCTTTTATAAGGGAGGTGCAAGATGCAGGGAGGAGAGGTTTATTTTTTTGTACCTATATGTGACACCGGACGTATGCTGTGTTTCGTGTTGAATTTAAAGTTCGTAGTTTTCATAGCTTTCGAAGAAATTGGAAATTGTTTTCCTGAAATTGGGACATTTGTATAGGAGGTGGTAGAGGAAGTGGAAGGTTTTGGATGCATGGTATTTTTTTTCAATTTTAAAGTCGATAGCTCTGAGAAATAATTTTTCTGAGTTTCCAATATAGAAATTTGTATGGGAGGGGGTAGAAGGAGTGAGGCGAAGTTGATATTTTTTAAGTATTTATTGCAACTATTAAGGCACAAGTTCAGGCAAAATTTTAAGTTTCCGATTTTTCTCGTTTTAATGCATTTATTAAAATTATGCATGGGAGGGGGTAGAAGGAGTAGATGGATCAAATCGAAATTTTTCAACGTTAATGATATTTGCATTATTTTATTTTGCTCAATATTCAAAGTCGATAGCTTTGGCAGTTTCGAAGAAAAATAATTTAATTTAAATTTCGAAATTCCGTGAAATTTGTATGCGAGGGTGTAGAAGGAGTAAGGTTAAGTTGATGATTTATTTCAAGACTGATTGCAATTATAATAAAAAATAATTCTGACATAAATTTATCTTTTGGCTTTGTCAGTTTCAATGAAAATTGGAGAAATGCATTTTTCAAAACTGTACATTTGTATGGGTGGTGGTAGAAGGAGTGAAGGGATCGAATCAATTTTTTGGACGTTAATGATATTCATTGCGGCTTACTTGTATTTAATTTTCAAGTCGGTAGCTTAAATAACATCGGAGAAAAATCAATATCTTAAAATTTCAAAATTTCATGAATTTCGTTTGGGAGGGAGTAGAGGGGGTTAAGTTCGTGAACGGGCTATAGTTCACGAACTTAGAGTTTACTTTTTGATAAAAATTACAATGAAAAAATTTCTACGCAATAGCTCAAAGCGTTCGAAAGTTATGCTGTAGGTAGACGGTCAGACAGACGGTCAGATAAACGGACAGACAGGCAAACAGACGGTCACTCGAAATCGAGGCTTTCGAGCGGCAACAAATAAGTCGGCACCCTTGGCGACTCTGTGCGAGCATTATTTCTTAGCTTTACAAGCGGTAAGGGAAACAAGATTTACTCTCAGATTTCATCTAGAGAATAAACATTGTTTTGGTGTCTGTATCGAGGTAATGAATAATCTACTACATCGTTTCTGTAGGGTTTTAGAAGTATTTTTTGTAAACCTCTGGAAACCCCACAAGGGCAGTATAAGCCTGAATAATAAATAACATTTTCTTCCACACTCTAGAAGCTGAGCTGACGAGCTCCAATTTAAATTTATTGTTCGTTGTATTAGTTTATGATACCAAAATTCTACAAATTACATCAATTGTAGCTCTTTCGGGTGTTAGAGGACAATTCTAGCTTAAAACTAAACTGTAAACAACTTTTATTCACGATTTGAAGAATTTGAAAAGTTGTAAAACATATTTCTCATATTTCACAACCGTTTACAACATTATACGATATTATACAGGTTGTTTTTTTAAGAGGCGGAGAACTTTAAATTAAAATGAAATACAGAAAAAATGTTTTAATATCCATGAAATTGGCTTTATTTGAAATGTAATTTTATAGCATTAATGTTTGAATACGATTTCTGGCATGTGGCCGCCGCGGCTGGCGCTCACATGGCGTAATCTGGCAGTCAACAAATCCATTTGAAAATGTTGTTCAGTGATGAATCACATTTTTGGCTAAATGTCAATGAGCAGAATTACCGCATTTGGAGCGATGATAATCCACAAGCCATTGCCGAAACAGTATTAAATCCGGAAAAAGTCACCGTTGGGTGCGCTTTATGGGCCAATGGAATCGTTGGTCCATATGTCTTCAAAAACAAAGATGGTCAGAACGTTACAGTCAACGGTGAGTGGTATAGAGACATGATTACTATTTTTCCGTGCCTCAATTGGAAAGCATTAATGTCGCAGACATGTGGTTTCAACTGATCGGCGCAATAAGCCACACAGTGCGCGATACAATTAATTAACTGAAAGAAACATTTGATGATCGATTTCACGAAATGGACCTGTTAACTAGCCACTTCATTCGTGCGATTTGACGCCATTCGATATTTTCTCTGGGGATATGTAAAGTTCCATTTCTACGCCGATAAACCAGAAACTATTGAGCACTTGGAAGCCAACATCGGACGCGTTATTGTCGAAATACAGCTTGACTTACTGCGAAGAGTGTGTGAAAATTTTACTTCTAGATTACGCTATGTACATGCCCAAAATTATATTTAAGCATTAATGCCATAAAATTGTCTTTCAAATAAATTCAATTTCATGGATATTAAAACATTTTTCTGTATTTCATATTAATTTAAAGTTCTCCGCCTCTTAAAAAAGCACCCTGTATTTACAAAGGTTAGCATTTTGAAAATTTATAAAATAATCTCATTATTTTTTATGATAGGTTAAGTCCTACAGTTTTAATAAATTAACAACTGCACTGAATGCTACATTTCATGTTTGTTTTGATATGTAAACTTAAGAGGACTACGATTGGGCATAAAGCCCAATCATGTGATACTCTAGATGAAAGAATTTTTTTTTGATTTCAAGAAATTTTGTAGGGGAAGTGGTACAGGGATTGACGACATTGAACTAATTTTTCTCATCACGCTAAAGTTGCTATTAAAATGTTTCATACAAAATTTAGGATTCAAAAATTTAATAGGTACTTAGAAAATTAGTGTATTGAATTTAGTGAAATTGTGCAGTTTGCATGGGAGGGGGTAGAAGGAGAGTCGAGTTCTTAAAGACTTTTCCAGAAATAAATACAAGCATCATGCCCTTGATATGTTTTCAATTCTAGATCATTAGCATTCATATTTTTCAGGAAAATGCACTTTTTGTAAAGTTGTGAAATTGTGGCAGATTGTATGGCAGGGGGTAGAAGGAGTAAAGCTAATAGTCTAATATTTTTTTGGCGTTACTAATAATTCTAAATAAATATTAAGTGCACGATTTCAGCTCGATAAATTTTATATGCACTGAGTAAATTGGTTTAAAGTATTTCATGAAAAAGTACAGTTTGTATGAGAGGTGTTGGAAGGAAGGGAAGGATTTAAATCAGTTTTATATAGTAGATTGAAATTATCACAGAAGTAATACATTCAAAATTTCAGATCAATAGCATCTATACTTTTGAAGCAGATTCGTTTATTGTCGAATTGCAAAATAGTGTCATTTTGTATGGGAGGAAGTAGAAGGGGTGAAGCTTATCGTCTATTTTTTTTTTGGTCTTATTAATGATTCTAAATAAGTTATTAGTGTATAATTTGAGCTCGACAAATTTTTTACGTACTGAGTAAATTGGTTTAGAGCATTTCATGAAAAATTGCAGTTTGTATGGGATGGGGTGGAAGGAAAAGGAGGACAGAAATATTTTTTATACCGTAGGTTGGAATTATTACAAAAATAATATGTTCCAAATTTCAGACCAATAGCTATTGTACTTTTCTAGCAAATCCGTTTCTTGGCGAATTGGACACGCATAATTTTTATACGGTAGATTGAAATCATCATTACATTGATATATTTCAAATTTCAGGACAATAGCTTTTACACTTTCAGAGCAAATCCGTTTATTGTCAAATTGCGAAATTGTGTCATTTTGTATGGGAGGGGGTAGAAGGGGTGGAGCGATTTGGCCCGTTCACGAACTTGACTTTACTTTCTTGTCAAAAATGACGTGTACAAAATTTGAACTATCTAGCTTAACGCGTTATTAAGCTAGAAAGCGCACGGACGGACGGACGAACATCCGGTTTTGAGATTTTTGAGTGATTTTATGAACTTCTGTATCATTAATTTTTTTTCTCCGAGCCTTATTTCTTAGCGCTACGAACTTTAGAGCAAACTTATAATACTCTCAGATTTCATCTAGAGTATAAAAATGAAAAGCACGCCAAAAGTTTGTATATGAATTATATATAATACAAAATTTGTTTTCACAACCATAAATGCCGAGCATTTGAGTAACAGTTGATTTTGTTCTCTTTGTTTCGATTTGTGATATCAAACAAAAAGTGCGCAGAAAATGTTTTCTACACGAAATTTGCTCCCATTGTCATAAATGTATTTTGAGCGACACCTAGTACTATCCTCTCTTTTCAAAAGTCTACTCAGTATTGTCCCACATATGTAGAGTTACGTGGTTACCCTACGAACTTCATAGTTTACATGATCTATACAAATCCAATCGATTAACTGCTTACTAGATAATTTAGTTGATAAAGTAAATCATTTGCGTTTTATGATTTTAGATGATTCAAATCGTAGCCACAGTCGTGTTTTTTTTTATTTATATTTTGATGTAAAGGGGAACTATATCCATCTTTAAGAATTCTGACATCTGTTTTTAACGATTTTCCACTATTCGAGGTCCCAGGAATTCAAAAGGGAAAACAAAAAGGAAAATGCTGTTGAAATTTAGATGGCTTCAAAAACATCTGGTAGAAATTTGCTAATAGAACACTTTCGCACTCTATATAGGTACTGCAAAGATGCCAGTGATTCACCAGTAGCCAAGTATCGGCAGAAACTAAAGCAATAAAATGAGTTCAACCCGTATTACATGTACGTTTTATAGTAAATTACTTACTTGCGATGGCTACTGTCCGAATCGGAGCCCATGGCCCTGAATACTTTGCCTCCATCCAACTCGGCTTAGTTACTGCGTCCTCCAGTTTGAGGATCTTAGCAGTGATGTCTGCGTCAATCGAATCCTTCCAGCGCTTCCGTGGTTTTCCCGCCGGTCTTTGTTCATTGACTTTCCCTTTTAGTGTGCGTTTGGGGATTCTTCAGTCATTCATCCGCTCCATATGACCAGCCCATTCAATCAATCAAATTCCCGTCAAGACCCCCTATAGGGGCATAGGACAGAAACAACTCTCTTCCACAAGGCGCGATCCTGAGCATCGGCTTTAAGCTGTTGCCAGGACTTGTTTATTCCTCTGGCCTCCTGCTCAACTGCTCGCTTCCATGTGTTACATGGTCGACCAACCCGACGTCTTCCTTGAGGGTTATAATCCAGAGCCTGTTTTGCGATGTTTTGCTCTGGTTTCCTCAAAGTATGACCGATCCACTGCCACTTTCGCCGTTGAATCTCAATACCTATTTTAGTCTGGCGAGTTGTACTCCAAAGTTCGTCGTTGGAGATCACTTCTGGCCAGAATATTCCTAAAATGCGTCGGAGGCATTGGTTTACGAAAGTCTGTAGTTTCTTGGTAAGTCGAACGGTCACTTTCCACGTAGTACAACCATATAACAACACGGATTTGACGCATGCGTCAAAAACTCGCAGTTTCGTGCGAAGGGAGATCTCTCTTAACCTCCAGAAAGGGGAAAGGATACCGAAGGCCTGACGAGCTTTATTTAGCCGTGCCTCAACATCCTTTTCGGCTCCGCCGTCCATGCTGACAATGCTTCCGAGATAGCAAAAATCTTGCACCTCTTCCACATCCTGTCCATCAAGAACAATCGGTGTGTTTGCGTTCGAACCCATGTGCATGTACTTGGTTTTACGCACATTTATTTTCAGTCCCGCCTCTTTGCATTTAGAATGCAACGAGCGAACATTTGACTCTAAGTCCGAACGGGTATGTGCAAGCAAACACACGTCATCAGCATAATCAAGGTGACTTAAGATGTTAAATAGTCTCCATTGAAGACCTTTACCTTCCCCACCTTCCAGTGCAGCTTTCAAGATGTCATTTATTACCACCAGAAACAGGGCTGGTGATAATATGCAGCCTTGTCTGACACCCGTTCGCACAGGAAAGCTCTCGGACAGCTCTCCTCTATGCAAGACGCGACACCTTGCATCTTCGTAGGATTCTTTAATCATAGCTATGACCTTATCTGGAATACCTCTCCTACGCAAAGCATTCCATATGTAATCTCGCTTAACGCTGTCGAAAGCCTTCTCGAAGTCCACAAACATGAGATGTAGTGGCGAACCCATTTCAGCTGACTGCTCTAATATTATCCGTAGGGTATTTGTGTGGTCGGTACAAGACGACCCTTTACGGAATCCAGCCTGATAAACTTCGAGAGTGCTCTCGACGACATCACTAATCCTATTGAGAATTACCTTAGCCATAATTTTTGATACGGCAGTAAGTAGACATATACCACGCCAATTGCCACAATCCCGAAGGTCGCCCTTCTTCGGAATTTTCACAATGACGCCCTCCTTCCATTCAGTCGGATATCTTCCATCATTCCACACCTTAGTGAAGAGTGGGAGGAGTATATCGGCTGTTATTTCCGGGTCCGCTTTGAGGAGTTCGGTTGGTAGTCCGTCTATACCTGGAGCTTTCCTTCCCGCCATTGACCGAATGGCGGAAACTATCTCTTCTTTATCTGGGGGATCGTCCCTAATAGAGGGTTGTTGCGGTTGGATGTTTGGAAGTTGTTCTGTTTCCGGGATATCTTCATCTGACAAGATGTTTAAAATATCAGAGAAGTATTCCTTCCATCGTCGCAACTGGTGTTCACTCATATTAAGGAGAGTTCCGTTGACATCTCTCACCAGGTGGTTGGCGGTGAAATTCCTGTTCGTCAACTGTTTCATGATTTTAAATAGTGAACCCATATCCCCAAGGTAAGCCGCAGATTCTGCCTTGTTTGCCAGATCTTCAATGGCCTTTCTCTTGTCGCGTCTAACAGCCTTTTTAAGCTGTATATGAGCATCGCGGTAGTTCTGCCTCAAGTCGGGCGTTCGTTGGTTGACATCGGGTTGAGAGATGATTGCCAATTTGGCTTTTTTCCGATTGCCAACCTTGTCCCATGTGTCTTGCGACATCCAGGGTTTCTCACCGCTTTGCGCATATCCCACAGATTCTTCAGCACTAGTTAGAAAAGTGTTTCTGGTTGCCTCCCAATTGGCGTCCAGTGTGCGCATTTCATGTTCACCCAATGTGGATGACTTTTCGCGTAGAATGGTGGTGTATTCGAGTTTTTTGTTGGGATCTCTGAGTTTATCCACATTAAGCTTGCGCTTCATTTGAAGAATTTGTGGTCGTCGGATAGCTGCTGTACACAATCTCAAGCAGGCAACCATCAAGTGGTGATCGCTCCCCACGTCAGCTCCACGTTTCGCTCGCACATCGAGGAGACATCTTCTCCATCGGCGACTTATAGCCAAATGATCGATCTGGTTCTGAGTAACACCATCAGGGGAAACCCAAGATGTTTTATGATGACTCTTGTGTGGAAAAAGGGTCCCTCCGATGACCATTTGCCGAGTACTACAGAACTCCACAAATAATTCGCCGTTTTCGGGTCTCTTAATCCAAGGTCGTGAAGGGTCGACCCAAGGGTCACCATGCCTCCCCATGACGTGTTCTAGTCCAGTGTTGTCTGATCCAACCTGGGCGTTCATATCTCCCGAGATGATAATAATATCTCCTCTTGGAACACGTTCGAAGGTGGCACTCAGTTGGCTATAAAACTCCTCTTTGTCACCAGATGTTGCGGTATTAGTTGGTGCGTAGCACTGCAGAATTGTGACGTTTCTGACACTGGTCCTGAGCCTGACGACGATAATCCTATCCGAGATTGGTTCCCAGCTAATGAGACTGTTTCTCGCTCTCGGCGTAAGGACGAACGCCACGCCATTTCTGGCTTCACTTTCAGGGCCAATGTACAGAATAGTGTTTCCGCTAGGGGTTCGGTCTTCTCCTGATCCTGTCCACCTGACCTCGCTCAAGCCCAAGATTTGGATGTTATATTGCTTCATTTCACGGTCGATCACTGACTGGCGGTGCAAGGACCGAGTAACCCCAGCTCTTCCCCCGTCATTCAATGTTCGAACGTTCCAGAAGCCAATCATAGTCCGTTTTCGAATGCCAAAAGTCGTTACCGTTGAATCAGTCCGTATCCGAGGCGATGTATCCGTTTCTCGTATCATTTAGGTCTTAAGATCACGGGTGATAAGCCCATGATCCAGTGAGTGTCCATTTGCCATTTTTAGGGCAAGCAGGACTGGCTGTGGGTGAATTCTACAGCCCCCATCCCAGAGGGGGATAGCTAGCTCAGGTCCGTGGAGTCGCTAACTCCAAAGATAGTTGCAGGAATTGGTAAAACCTCATACTACAACTACCCCCTTGCGGGCGCCCATTATAGCTTCTTAAATTTTATGTGGGTTGACACTTCTCCATTTTCGAAGATGGCTCTATTGTATCGTATTCTCCAGATCGAGTCTTCCCTCACAGGTCCGAGGATTCTTCTGAGGAACTTTCTCTCAAGGACGTTAATTAATTTTTCGGATGCCTGAGTTAATGTCCACGTTTCGCTGCCATAGCACAAATCTAATAATTGTCTTATATATTTTTAGTTCAGTTTTCCTGTATACGTTTTTAATACTCTAGATCTAAGAGTATTATAAGTTTGCTCTGAAGTTTGCAACGCCAAGAAATAATGCTCGCACAGAGTCGACAGGGGTACAGAAATATTTGTTGTCGATCAAAAATCTCAAAGCCGGATGTTCGTTCGTTCGTCTGTTTGTCCGTCCGTTCACTCTCTAGCTCGAGAATGCATCGAGCTAGAAAGCTGAAATTTCAACGAAAAAGTAAGGTCAACTTCTACCCCCACCCATACAAAATAACTCATTTTCAATCATTTACAATAATAAAATTTTCATGGAATCTATGAAAGCTAATAATTTGAAATTTGGAATATAGTATTTTTAATCTTAAATGTGATGTACACTACAAAAATTATTTTAACCCCCCCCCACTTCTTCCACCGCCTTCCACCACCTTCCACCGATTCTCTCAGTACGTATAACATTTATCGAGCTCAAATTTTTTAGCAAATACTTAAGTAGTATTATCATTAAGATCAGAAAAAGTTAACTGATTAGGTTTACTGCTTCTACCCCCTCCCATACAATATGACTCATTTTCCCACTACTCAAAAAATCGTTTTTTTTTTTTGCAAAGTATGAATGTTACTAGTCTGAAATTTAAGAGATGTCAATTTTATAATATTCGCTGTTATTTCTGAAAAAATTTCCAAAATCTACCCACATCCTCCCATACAAACTGCACAATTTCACTAAATATAATACAGTGGAGGAATAATTATAAGTTCACCAAAATATTCAAATAAAATTCACATCTAATTCGTTATATATATTATAATATATGTAACAAAATTAAAATTAAATTAAATTATTTCAGCCGTAAATAAAATTAAAAAAATTAAAATTCTCTGTTTTTCTATTAAATTAGGGGACAAGACAAGACAAAATCGGTTCCAACAATTGACTCTGTGTGATCAATAATCATGTCTTTGAGGAGTTCAATATACTAATTCGAATTCATTCTTGTGGATATTGTGGCCAAAGGAAGTTTCTCATGGTAACAGAAGCATCTCCAAACCATAACCGAGCCGCCACCAAAATTGCGGGAGAGTCGCAATTCCTTATCTCTTCTTAGATCGTGCCAGTAGTGTTGAAATCCATTCGGTCCGTCTAAATTAAACTTCTTTTCATCACTGAAAGAACCTTTTTCCACTAATCTTTGTAAGACATGTAGGTTTGAGATGTAATTTATTTAAAAAATAAGTTCCTCACAGTGCAATTAATTCACTTACTTCAAAAATTTCCAGTTAATTCCTCCAAATTTCACAAACACAACTTTCTAATTTACTGAACTTATAAATATGTCCGCTTCAAATGCATGAAATATACTGACTGAGTAAATAATAAGCAGAACAAATCAGGCTTATGACATAACAATATTTCTTGGAGTTCTATTTTACAGTACGCTTAAAATAAAAAAGCATTCAAACTTGCATCCACATTTTAAGTGCAATTTTGTGAATGAACTTATAGTTATGTCCGCCACTGTACACTTACACTAATACTTATTTTCTCAGTACCTATTAAATTTTTGGAGCCTGCATTTTGCAAAAAACATTTTTATAGCTACTCTAGTATGAAGGGAAAAAAATTAGTTCAATGATATCACCCCTTCTACCACTTCCCATACAATATTTCTTGGAATCACAAAATTTCCATTTCATCTAGAGTATGTAAGATTGGGTTGTACGCACAATCGTAGCCCTGTTATGTTTGTTTTTGATTATTGGAAGTATTGTATAATGTCATATTTGCCTTCATTATCCTTCGTTTAATTTCGATGAGTTCGTTTCCATTCTTCGATAGGTTTGCCCCTAGGTATACCAAGTTTTTAACGTTTTCTAGGTCATAGTTTCTTACTGTAAAATTTTGTCTGATTGGTGTCTTTTTCCTAGTTTGTCTCATAACTTTTGTTTTGTTTTCCTTAAACGTAGTCCAACTTCCCTTGCTACCGAGTCAAGGTTTACAAATACCTCCTTAGCACTCTCCAGAGATCTTGCAAGGATATCTATTTCGTCGGCATATGCCACAAGTTGTGTGGATTTGAAGCATAGTGTTCCCTTGGTGTTAACGGGAAGTTTCCTAACGACATATTCTAGTGTCAAGTTGAAAAGTGGGGACCGTTTCCTCGCTTAAAAACTTTGTCTGTTTTAAAGCTGGAAGTCAGATCATTTTCTACTCTGACTTGTGACAAAAACGCGGTCATTATCATTCTTGTAATCCGAAACAGTTTCGGTAGGACTCCAAGCTCTAACATGATTTTATACAGTTGATACTATGGTATGCCTAAACTGAGAATTCCTGGTCCGCGGTCGATCGTTCAGCTCTAAACCTGCCTTGATATTCACTTATTACTTTGTCAGGATGGGGCTTAATTCTCTTTTCCAGAATTTTCTTCAAGATCTTATAAGACGTGCAAAACAAAGATAATCCTCGGTAGTTATTGCAGCAGAGTTTGTCCCCTTTTTTATAAACTGGACATATCATGCTCTTTCGTTAATCTTCAGGAAGTGTTTCCTTCGCCCATTTCAGAAGCTTAGCTGAAATTTGATCAGTGTCCGGCGCTTTGTTGTTTGGGTGGTTCACCAACAGTGGCGTGGCGTCCATTGATGCAAGGGAAACATTGCTTCCCTTACATTTTACTTCTCGATTGTGTTTAAATTTAGTTACCAAAGATTTTGTGAAATCTTTTAAAAATTCATGCACTTCATAAAATTTAGGCTTTATTTACTTACGCTCTGCATGGCACACAACCTATCTGATGCTTTTGTTCTACAGACGCTTCGGAGTCCAAAGCCCACCAAAAGCATTCGTGATAGAAACACTGCCGAGATGCGATTTGAATAATGCATATCTCGCGCCCCTAAAAAAATCGACTGTCATACCAAGTGTGGAAGCATCGTGGAGTGTGCTTTCATTTCCAGGCTCTCATTTTCTTGTTCCCACGACTTTCCATCGTTACAAGTATTGCTAATTATTGAAATTTTATTATTGAGTAAAAAACTATCAGCGAGAAAAGCTTGAGGGCATTGCTATGGTAATATCGCCGGAGAGGGAAGTTTTGATCAAAGTACTATAAATATTTTTCTAGATCTTGGCGACATCTGTTTTCCCATATTATTTGTTTCTATTTTGGTTCGCAACTAAACTAAACAATTACAAGCTTATCGGTTTTAGAAATGTAGATCAATATATCTTTAAAAGCCTAGCTTTTTGATTTGTATCAACGCTGCATTATTGATTACCTTTTCAGATTCTGTGCAGATCTCGGATTAATTGCGTAGAAAAATGACATTATTGAATAACTTAAATTATTTTACTGTTAGAGTGTAGCCTAGTGGTTAGCGTGTTGGTCTTGTAATGCGAAGGTCGTGAGTTCAAATCCCGGTCGGCGCAATATATAATTTCAGCACATTGTCTACTTGGATATACCTTGGTCACCTCAATATACGAAAATTAAAAAAAAATCGTAGAAAGAGGGTTGTGCGAAGGGCTAACAATCCTTCCACAATAAGTAATGAAAAATGTTAAGGAACCTGAATATCAGGAGGCCAAGGTCCGATTTGGGCTGTAGCGCCATTGTAAATGAGATGAGAGAGATTTTACTGCTATTGTATAAATTAATTGGTAGTGATAACAATTATTGAAGCTTTTTGTGGCATGAATAATTTGCACAATTTGTACTCGGACATGGATGAAAAATGTTAATCATTTAAAATCATTAATTTTATGTTCTAAATTTGATCCGGACCCCGAAATTGAAAATTTGTAACTTCAAAAATCTTGTCGTTGATTTTATTTAATGTAAATTCATACATGCGTACGTATACAAAAATTTTACAATTTAAAAGATTAAAAGATCTTGCTAAAAAATTGCTTCCCCTATCCGTAATATTACGCCACGCCACTGTTCACCAGGGCCGTTTTTACTTTTTCGAGTGTAGGAGGACTCAAAGAGGATCCTTCATCAGCTGTTGCATCAGTTATATCTGCTATTATGTCTGCTGCTGCTGTTCGTGCGGATGATGGGCTCGGATTGAGGAGTTATTCAAAGTATTGTGCCCATCTTATTTCTATGTATATCTTCCGCATTACTTATGATGTTCCCTTCTACATCCCTGCAGAGGGCCGTCTTCGGTTGGTATCCCTCCTTCAACCTTTTAACTAGGGAATACGTTACTCTTGTGTTGTGTAATTTATAAACGTTCGTCTATGTTTTTAATTTCGTAATTATTGTACTTCCGTTTTTTCTGTCTGCAAATTGTCTAAGATCATTTGTTCTGTTTGGCCGTTCCGTTGATATTTTTTAAGCTTGATTTTTTCGTTCTAAGGCATCTTGGCACTCGTTGTCGAACCAATAATTTTGTTTGCACAAGGGCTGTTCTTTCACCTCATCTGCCTCAGATGTATTGCCATCTTTGATGTTTGACTACATTTCTTCTATTGGTATGTTGGCGTTGTTGATCAGCATTGTCGCGAAGCGCCTCTCCTGCTGATACAATTTTTCGCTACTATTTTCTCGTCTTTGAGGTTTCTAATGTCGAATTTAGGAACCGGTAGTGTTCTTGTGTCCTCGGTTTGCGATTCGACATCAGAACTTAGTCCTTACCAAATAGTGATCTGTGTCGCAATAATCCCTTCGATATGTAAGCACGTCGAGAATGCGGGAGGCCATCCTTTTCTTTACTAAAACGTGGTCTATTTGGTTGAATGTTCGTCCGTCGGGTAATGCCTGCGTTTTCTTATGAGTGTCACGATCCGGGAAACATGTCGAGGTTAAAATAAGATTTTTGCTGCTGGCGAAATCAGTGAGCCTCTGGCCGTTGTCGTTACTAATATCATGGAGACTGTGCCTTCGTTTGACGGAAGGGAGTCGAATGTTGATTCTAAGGTGCTGTAGAAATCGTAATTAACTTCGTCATCTTTGCTTTCCGTTGGGGTGTGGACATTAATAAGCCAAACATTATAGAATTTTGTTTTGATGCGGATTGCCCACAATCGTTCATTGACGGATTTGATGTTGGTAACTTGGTGGTTTGGTGAATGTTTTCACAGTGCATTTCGAATTGAAAGAAAAGATTTCCGCATTCTACAGTGTTACGCTGTATTATTCGTGACGTTTCGGTCTATGCTGGGACCTTTATTAAACAGTTTGATCAACTTAAAAGCTGTTTTGAATTTTGAGATATAATGGTTTGAAATTTTTAAAAGTACACCAATTTTGAAATGCTTCCGATTTCTCTCCACTACTATTATGACCAAATTATATTTTTTTTGTGTTCCTCTAGTACAGCTTAATATATGTTTTAAGTTTCAATTATATGTTTTGCTGATGGGATAGTTGAGATATTACCCTCTCCCTCACAATTATTGGCCTCCCTTTTAGTTGATTATAGTGGAATCGTATGCCACCTAACTGGTCTTAAAATAAATTTTTTTTGGATCAAGTATTTCCAAAGATATAATCATTCATTTCGGCCGACAATTTGTTTTTAGTCCCCCCCTTTTTTCGGTCCCCAATAGATAACAAATTTAATTATTTTTAGAGTTTTTTCCCACAATTCTCTCAATACCTATGCTGATTTTCAACATCCTATCTGCATTCGTAGTGGAGAAATTAGCAAGTGTAGTTTTTGACTCTTTCCCTCCCCCGCCTCTCTCTTGAACCTGACACTCCTCAAAATTCAGATAATGGAGCTCACTTATCCAGTCAATAATCCATCCAAAAACGAATATTCTACCTTTAACGGTATCGGAGATATAAGTCCATATGTACGGCTTACGGCGTATGGAAAAGTAGATTTTTTTTTTTAGCATTTTTGGGCTAATTTAGTCATAAAACGCGGAAAAAAAGTAAAATTTCGGGCGGATCACAATACTTTATTATTAGGATAATAAAGTACTTGGCTGTTTTTGTACAAAACTATGTCAAGAATAGGCGGTTCTTGGTGAACCACCTAATTTTCTTGCCTTTATCTCTAAGGACTAGGGTCATTTTTGTTCACATTTGCGGTGGTATAGTATTCGTTTCATTGCAGACCAATAGAATATGTTGTTATCAGAAAATTCTTTTTTTATTATTAACCCTTCAGTTGTCCGAATATCTAAGGTATAGCCTAGTAGGTAGCACGTTGGTCTATAATGCGAAGGCCATGAGTTCAAGTCCCGGTCTTCGCATTATTCGAGCACACTGCCTGCTTGTGTATATCTTGGTCACCTCAATCTATGAAAATGGAAAATTCGAAGGTAGAGGATTGTGCGAAGGTCTAACAATCCGTCCGCAATAAATAATGGAAAATGTTAAGGAACCTGAAGGTCAGGACGCCAAGGCCCGATTTGAGCTGTAGTGCCATTGTAGAAGTTTTCCGAATTATCGAGCCATCAAGTGTATAAAACAAATTTAACTTTTATTTCAAAATAAATATACATATAATTGGAAATTTAACAAAATAAAGACAAACAAGTCTTCTTGGAACATTTAATCGACTGCAACCATCTTAAATTAAATATCACTTCATGCTGTTTACATATATGCATTTTAGTAGGTCGATCGAGAACTTAACGACTTCTCATCTAGAGTTTATCGAATGCTCGTTCATTGGCCAGCATCTCTCGTGTTAGTCGCCACACCTGTTTCGCAGCATTTTCTAGCGAATCTGGTGATTTACCTTTGAATAAGTCGACAGTGGGTAGAAAATAATGAGGACATCGCCGATATTGCAAGCATGAGATCAACTGCAAAAAGATTCCGTTTATACGATCGGCAATGGAGCATAAATCCCATTCGAAATCTCTCGGATGTTTTTCGCATTCGTATAGAAGTAGAGTCTTGAGGTGATACGAAGTAATCGGATTTCCAGTCAAATCCAAATGTCGATCACGTAAGGTTTTCAGTATGCTCAGACATCGCTTACGACATCCTCCTAAATAAATGATTCATGACTTCCAATTGAAATTGTAATGAAATTGAACTTCACTTACCGATCAGTAAACGATTTTCAGCTTCAAGGAAGCTCACTACCCATGCATCGCCCTCTATTGGAGAGTTTTTTCCTTGTAGCGCTATACACTCTTTCGATAGCAAATCGAATCCTTCGTGTTTGACCTCGGCTACGCAGCTAGGATGTGGCCAAGACATACCCAAAAGAGGCCAGTGGGCAGCTGAACGCGGCCAAATTCCCGAACATTTAAAAGCCGGTGTTATCTGGACAACGAAACGCTCCCGAATTCGCAGCTTTACTTCTGTAGTGTCCGCGATTATCTTAACCATGTCGCGATAGATGCTCTTGTCACACGCTTGCGCCACTAGAGTTTGGAATCGCGATCGCATCTTTCGCGCCGACAGATAACCGGATGCTGTGATGAACTCAACCCAGAGTGACATGGACCGTTTGCGTCCGTCACTAAGTTTTAATACCGCACAGCCGGGAACTGTTCCATCGTCCACGAAATTGAAGACACCCATTTGATTCAAGTACAGGACAATTTCGAACTCGTTCGGTGATAACACGTCCAATCCTTCAAATCTAAACGGATGAAATTCAAATTGATGGAGCATGTTATAAACTACTACAGAGAAAGTAATATCTATATTTTAAGATGATACACCTACCTCCCATTATACTCGGCCAAACTGGATATGAAGCGCGGCTCTTGTAGTTCGACCTCCTTAAGAATATCCTGCACGATCTTAACGATTTCCCGGATGGCGCTGGAAATCTTTAGCATCCGTGACTGCACCCGTTCCGCACAAAACTTATTCATCTGATAAATCAGTTTCGATTGCGCCGACACCATGTCCGGTGGCACCAACATTTCTTTCTGATTTTACCTACAGATAAACACTGAACCAGATCACAAATCTCCACCGTTGAAGCTCATAATAGGTTTTATTCGGTATCTTGTAATGTTAACTTCCAGCTAGCTTCCAACTTGGCTTCCATTCCGATTCGAAGTACACTGCTAAAATTTGGTCCATTGAAACTAGTTGATGGCACTAATACTCATTCCGAAGACGCCATATTGAGTTAATTGAATGCATTTACATTCAGAAACAGTGTGTGTATAGTATGGATCAATACTGCTGGCTGGAGGAGGTTTGCTCAGAGCACCTAACATGGAAATACCCACACTATTAACGGATGAGTGTTGGTGGGGAATAATAATGCCAAGAGGCGTTTTATTTTGGTGAATAAATACCACGCCTCTTCTCACTATGGAGGAGTGCTTGAATCGATACCTCTGCATGGATCTGTGGATGGGCAAATTTATCTTCGACAGCGGACACATATTTTCTTGTAGAGTATTCTTATCCTTGGGCTTTCGGTATTCAAATGGAAGAAGATACTAAGCCGCGCATAGTGCCAAGGCAGAAAGAGATGGTTTTTCGTCAGGCATCTTTGCGCACGGGTGTTGTTGTTGGGGAGTTTGTGGAGTCATCCGTTCTTGTTTATGATGTTGACTTTGTAACTGATGAGACTGTCGGTGCCTTTGGTCCTGCAAGTATCTTATTATGAAATTTATGGGCTATGCAATAAGTGCGCAGTATGTTTCTAGATAACCCCCATGTACCAGCGAGCCGTCTTTAAGTGAAAGCTTTATTATTATGATGCGGTCATATTTATTTCTTGGTTGTACAAAAGTGGTGTATCCTTGAATATTTAGCCGTAGTTAGTCCAATTGATAGCGAAGTGATGAAAATATTGTGCTTGTTCTTGAGTTAACAGCGGTGTGCTAAAAATATGTAGTTTACGTTAAATTTCAATTGGATTCGGGGGTGGCCAAGATTTTGAACGTGAAGACATTTTTAATCGCCCGTTATTGTAATTTGAGGCTCCGATGTTATGTACATAGATTATAATCAACATTTTTATTGAAACTTTTTTCCTTGCATTAAAATTGTTATATGCTAGCAGTCAGCACTCACTACAGTATTAGTCATAATGTCACACTTTGCGATGAAATCATTGAACAAGACCAACTTGTAGCATTTTTATACTCTAGACGAAATCTGAGAGTATTATAAGTTTGATCCAAAGTTTGTAACGGTAAGAAATAAGGCTCGGAGAAAAAAAATTAATAATACAGAAGTTCATATAATTACTCAAAAATCTCAAAACCGGATGTCCGTCCGTCTGTCCGTCCGTGTCATCTCTAGTTCGAGAACGCGATGAGCTAGAAAGTTAAATTTTTATAAACGTCAATTTTGGCAAAAAAGTAAGGTCAAGTTCGTAAACGGGCCAATTCGCTCCACCCCTTCTACCCCGTCCCATACAAAATGACACAATTTCACGATTTGATAATAAACGGATTTGCTCCAAAAGTATAAATGCTGTTGATCTAAAATTTGGAATATATTACTTTTATGGTGATTTGAATCTACTGTATAAACATTTTTTGCGTTTTCCTTCTCCTTCTACACCCCCTCGTACAAACTGCACTTTTTAATGAAATGCTCTAAAATAATTTACTCAGTACGTATAAAAGTTATCGATCTCAAATTGAGCACTAATAACTTATTCAGAATTATTAGCAAGACCAAAAAAATAGATGATTAGCTTTACCCCTTCTACCTCCTCCCATGCAAACGTAATTTTGAAATTCGACAATAAACGGATTCTCTCAAAAAGCATAGATGCTATTGATCTGAAATGGAAATATATTACTTTTATGATGACTTAAAACTACTGTATAAAAACTATTTAACTCCTCCCCTTCCTTCCACCACCTCCCATATAAACTGCGCTTTTTCAGTCCGTATAAAATTCATCGAGGTGAAATTGTGCACTTAATATTTACTTAGAATTATAAGTACGGCCAAAAGATTAGACTATTATTAGCTTTACTTCTTCTACCCCCTCCCATACTATCTCACGCAATTTCACAACTTTACAAAAAGTGGATTTTCCTAAAAAGTATGAGTGCTACCGATTTACGATTTTAAACATATTGTTATGAATCTGGCAACTTCCCGAATGCACCAGAACAAATCCCCCAACATGTAAAAAGCTATAAACAAAGTCCCCGAACATTCTAGACGCACACCCGGCAACATGCACGATCGCAACTTCTAGAACTGGCAACAATTGTATATAAACACGAAGCTCTCAGACCAGCTGTCCGTTAGTTCAGCAACTTCTGCGAGAGAACTTGAACCGATACAAGAACGCGATAGCAGTGGTGCCGTATAGTAAAAGTGTAAACTAAATTAAAAGTGCGAATAAATAAAATTATCTATTATTTTTAAACGAATTGAGTTTTCTTTGAAATCTGGCGAATCCCCTAGCTCGCAACAATATCAAAGGCATGATGTTTATAGTTATTTCTGAAAAAGTCTCTAAGAACTCGCCCCTCCTTCTACCACCTCTTATATAAACTGCACAATTTCACTAAATAAAATACATTAATTTGTACCTATTAAATTTTTGAATCCTAAATTTTGTATATGACATTTTGATAGCAACTTTAGCGTTATGAGAAAAGATCAGTTCAATGTCGTCCTTCTACCACTCCCCATACAACTTTTTTTAAAACCAAAATATTTCTCTTTCATCTAGAGTACCGCATGATTGGGCTTTACACCCAATCGTAGTCCTGTTATGATTTATTTATTGACTAGTAGCTTCTAAATTACTACTATCTACCAAAATTTCTACTATCTACCAAAATTTACATTTTGAAGATTATTCTTTTCAAACAATTCTCTGTTTATAAATAATAGTTATAACGGATTATTGCATAGAAAAATATTTAAATTGTGATAAAGTATTATTGTAACATTCGAGCTGTATTAAGTGTTTCATTTAAGTAACATGTATCATGCTAGGGTGTAGCCTAGTAGGTGGCGTGGTAGTCTAGAATGCGAAGGTCGTGAGTTCAAATCCCGGTCGACGCATAATCTCAGCACACTGTCTGCTTGGGTATACCTTGATCACCTCAATCTACGAAAATGAAAAATTCGTAGATAGAGGGTTGTGCGAAGGTCTGACAACCCTTCTACAATAAATAATGGAAAAAATGTTAAGGAACCTGAAAGTCAGGAGGCCCAGGCCCGATTTGGGCTGTAGCGCCATTGTAGAAGTAGTAGAAAATGTATCATGGGTTCTTGATTTAAAAAAAAAAATTAAATAAAAAAATACATTAGATCCGGGCATACTGAATCCGGTTGTAGCGAATATGTGTATACGAGTATAGCGATTGTGTTAAAAAGTCCAGATTAACGCTTCACACAAATACATATTTTATGAAATTTGACTTTTTCTTGTCTTGCGAACGGCGAATTGTACGAAATTACATGTTTGCATTTAACTAGGGTGTAGCCTAGTGGGTAGCGTGTTGGTCTAGAATGCGAAGGTCGTGAGTTCATATCCCACTCGATGCATAATTCCAGTACACTACCTATACTTTGATCACCTCAATACACGAAAACGAAAAATTCGTAGATAGAGGGTTGTGCGAAGTTCTAACAAACCTTCCACAAAAAAAAATGAAAAAATGTTAAGCAATCTGAAGGTGAAGAGGCCAAGGTCCGATTTGGGTTGTAGCGCCATTGTAGAAGACATGTTTGAATTTAAATAACTAACTTGTTAATAATAGCATACTATTGAACACTGTGAAGTTCGTAGGGCAACTGGGTAACTGTACATACTACATCAACGCAAAATAATTGATCCACCCTATTTTATTGTACCTATTTAAAAATTAAATTACATTAATAGCTCCCAATGATGTGATCTCACGAAAATAGTTTATTTACTATGAAAGCACAGAATATATAAATTAATAGTTAAAAAAAATATTTCAAATTCTGCAAAAAATAATACAAATTAAATTTTTTTTTACACGCAAATGAATTGATCTATTCCATTTTGACCGCAAAAGAGTTGATCTATCTCTTTGTTGCACCAACTTTAACTTTCACGACGCCCTTAATTCATCGTGGGAGGCTAGAAAAGAGGTTTTGATTATTTATCTATGAAATAATCCCAAATTCTCTTAATTTTAGTGCATAGTTCGTGTTTTCTTCCGTCTTTTGTTTTTAATGTGATATCCTAAAGTGTCCTTGAGCGAGAGATCTGGGCTACTGGCTGGACATGGCAACAAAAGAATATTGTGTTCTAGAAGCCAAGCTATGGCAAGGATTGCCGCGTTGCTGCGAAGTGAATCGGTTGGCCCTGCATTACAAATCAGAGAGATTCACGAGGACTTAGGAAGATAGCAAACGAAAAAAGGAGGGAAACATTACAAGAAGCAACTGAAATTCTCTGAAATATTTTTAAAAGTATTTGTACAATATTTAAATGATAACTTTTAATTGTTTGGTGTAATTGATTTCTTAAATATGAACGAAAAAATACTTCTGTACGGGAGAAGTAGAAGTTTTGAAGGTATTCGAGCAGTTTTTAAATAAATTTTACAAATTTCCACTCAAAAATTTTGAGTTTTTATGTTTTTTTATAATATTGGAGCAGTCCGCCGGAATGGGTTCGGCACTACATCTCATATTTGTGTACTTCGAGAATACATTCGACAGAGTTAAGCGAGATTGAATATGGAATGCCTTGCGTAGGAGAAGTATTCCAGATAAGATCCTTGCAATGATTAAAATTTTTACGAAGATGCAAGGCGTCTTACATAGAGGAGAGTTGTCCGCTTTGCTGTGCGAACGAGTATCAGACAAGGCTGCACATTATCACCAGTCCTGTTTCTAGTGATAATAAATGACATCTTGAAAGCTGCACTGGAAGGTGTGGAAGATAAAGGTCTTTCATAGAGATTATTTAACATCTCTATTTAACATAAGTCACCTCGATTATGCTGATGACGTGTGTTTCCTTGCATATAACCGTTAGGACTTAGAGTCAAATGTTCGCTTGTTGCATCCTAAGTGCAAAGAGGCGAGACTGAAAATAAATGTGAGTAAAACCAACATGGGCTCGAACATAAGCTCACCGATTATTCTGAACGGAGAAGATGGGGATGAGGTGCAAAATTTTTGTTATCTCGGAAGCATTGTCAGCATGGACGGCGGTGCCGAAAAGGATATTGAGGCTCGTCTAAATAAAGCTGCCTTCGGCACACTGTCCCCTTTATGGAGGTTAAGAGAGATCTTCCGTCGCACAAAGTTGTAAGTATTTGACGCATGCGTCAAATTCGTGCTGTTATATGGTTGTACTACGTGGAAAGTGACCGTTCGACTTACCAAGAAACTGTAAATTTTCATGAGCTAATGCTTCCAACGTATTTTAGGGGTATCGTATCCAGAAGTGATCTCCAACGACAAACTTTGGAGTAAATTTGGACAAACTAAAATAGTTATTGAGATTCAAAGACGAAAGTGGCAGTGGATTGGTCACACTTTGAGGAAACTAGAGCGAAACATCGCCAAACAGGCTTTGGATTGTAATCCTCATTCCGTAGGGTTGATCGACCATGTTGAACATGGAAGCGAGCAGATGAGCAGAAGGCCAGAGGAATAAACAAGTCCTGACAACAGCTTAAGGCCGATGCTCAGGACTACGCCTTGTGGAAGAGAGCTGTTTCTGTCCTATGCCCCTATAAGGGAACTAGATTTTTGATGTTTGTTTTTTCAATACACGTGAAACACCTAGTGCATGTTAGGGCCCTCCTTTGGTGGACAACAGTTCTGGCTAAAATTAATATTTTTTCTTTGTGTATATCAAATGCATGTATGCGTGTGCAAATTTTTAACTTTGTATCTACTACCAGAGCCCTAAAATAATTAGTGAAAATTTTCGACCATCTCGTACCCCTTACATCATCCGTCTTAAAATTTTTACGAAAATTACAGGTTATATAGCTCTGTAATTTGACAAATTTTCAACTTAATACCTGTTTTGAATTTTGATATATAACGGTTTGAAATTTTGAAAAGTGCAGCTTTTTTGAAATGCTCCCCATTTCACCCCACTACCGTTATGATCAAACTTTATATTTTTTTGTATTCCGCTAGTATAGTTCAATATATATATTGTTATAGATCTGGCAATGATCTCTCTCAAATCTGCCAGAACTATTTAGAATATTCTTCCAACATGTAGAGGGCTTCTAGTAATTTCTCAAAGACACAAACAATGACACCCGACGCCATCTAGTAACTTCCAGAATAGTCCAGACCCAGCAGAAAAACATACACCAGAGAAGGTTCGAGACTCGGATAAACCCATTATAAATAGCCAGAGCTCACGACAAGGAATCCAGTTACTCAGTGACAGTTTCATGGAAAACACCTATCGGTGTAAGTAAGCGAAAGTGATAGATCGCCGGTGTTCCTGGGTTGTGCGAATTAAGTTTTTAGAGCGAATTTAGTGAAGTGATCGGGAAATTGTGTATAAAGTGCAATAAATAAATTATCCGTATATTTTAAAACGAATTGAGTTTTCTTTGAAATCCAGCGATCCCCTAGCTCGCAACAATATTAACCATCAATTACATAGCTTAAGAGATAGTTGAACTATTAGTTGTTGAGTGTTTTCCTTTGCACCTCCCCTGATCTTTCCCCTTACAATTATTGGCCTCTCTTTTGGAAGATTATAGTGGAACTGGTTGCTATCTAATTGGTCCTAAAATAAGAATTTTTTCAATCAAGTAGTTCCAAAGATATTTGTTTACTTAGAATTCATCAATATATGATTACTTACAGTTTATATTACAGCAAAACATCAAATAACATTATATTTTTTTAAGTTGACTTTATCTGAAATCATTGTTGCTATAATTAACGTTAAAAGCCCATGAAATGGAAACTGTTTATTCCTTTATCGTTGTCTCTTTCAGGCCATAATTATTTCTAGGTATGTGGTTTTTGAAATATGAGACATCTATGTCCCGATCTCTCTGGGGCGCGCAATTTCAAAAAATAAAGAAGTTCAGAGTGATTAATTCGATAGTTAAAAATATCCTTTACAAATGTTATGCACAGTATTTCTCTATGCATGGTCTGAAGCCCAATTAAAGCACATCTAACGCAGAAATAAAGTTAAATTTACATAGCGCGAACCTTACCTTGTAAAATGTCTCTGAGTGAATTCTAAGCGAGTAAAATATATATTATGCGATGGGTTCCAAATGATACCACAGTATTTCAGGATCGGTCTTCTTACAAGAGACGAAAACAACGATATCAAAGTGTAGCGATCGTGAATGTCTCTGTAATAAATCCAAGTATTGAGTTAGCCTCGGCAGTAATAAAGTCCAAATGAGAGTTAATAGATAAAAGATCAAGAATATTGGGGTAATGTCTTCAGTATTGGTAATTTTAGAGAACAAGAACATTTTTACATCATTCTCAAAAGGCAGAAACAGCAGTGGTCCAAATGACTTCCCTGAGGTACACCTGAAACAACACTGAAAGTCGAAGAGTTGCAATTCACAATTTTCACAAACTCCTTTCATTTAGTTAAGTAACTAAAATAATATCGAGATTTTTAATTTCATCTGTTCTTAAGAAGGCTATGATATTCATTTCATACCCAAAGGATATTGGAATAGCTCATCTGTATGCTGAAAAATTTATGGAGTTAATTTTCTAAACAACAAATCGAAAATGCTTTAATATCTTGTTGGAGTAATGTCTTCTGTATTGGCAATTTAAGAGAAGAAGAACATTTTCATATTATTCACAAAAAGCAGAAACAACAGTGATCCCAAATGACTTCCGTGAAGTTCACCCGAAACCACACTGAAAGTCGAAGAGTTGCAATTCACAATTCTCACAAACTGCTTTCTATTAGTTAAGTAAGATGATATCCACAAAAGCAGATTTCAAAAGATCCCGAGGAGCTGCAATTTTCGAAAAAACTTATAATGAACTCTATCAAAATCCATTTAAAATTCTATGAAAAGTATATCTACACCTGAAATTCATATATTTGGTAAAACAGGCTTGATCTGGAAATAAAGTTGATCCTTTACTGAATTGTTTAGAAATTGCTACAAATTAAGATATCGAACAATATTTCTTAACTAGATGCTTCTGACCGGATTTAAATACGAGAGTTACATGGGATATCTTCCATTTATCTCAATATTTATCACTGTGATGCGATTTTATAAAAATTATGGTTAAAGGTTGTGATTAAGTGAACGAGCAATTTTTCAAAAATTCGCCCGGAATTAAATCCCATCCTGCTTTAGTATTGGTATTTACTTTATGCACTATTTTACGTCGTTATTCCAATAGTAAAGTATTGTAATTGACACAGAAAAAAAATTTGCTTCCCTGAAATTTCGTTTTTGGCGTTTCATGACTAAATTACCCTAAAAATGCAAAAAAAATCGGTCCCGCTGTACATATGGACTCATATCTCCAAGACCGATTAAGTTAGGATGTTCGTTTTTGGGTGGATTGTTAATTGGGTAAGTGAGCTCAATTATTTAAATTTTGGGAGTGTCAGGTGGAAGGGGGAGGCGGGGGGAGCGAAAGAGTCAAAAATTTCACTTGCTGATATCTCCACCGCGAATGCAGATAGGAAGCTGAAAATCAGCAGAGGTATGAAGAAGATTGTTGGACAAACTTTAAAAATAATTTTTTTATCCACTGGCGTCCGAAAAAAGGGGACTAAATACAAATTGTAGGCCGATTTTTTTTTAAATGATTATATCTTCGATATCACTTAACATAAAAAAATCATATTTTTAGACCATTAAGGCGGCATACAGATCCACCAAAATCAGCTTAGAAGGAGCCTAATTATTGTAAGGGGGAAGGTCGGGGCTGAGCTGTACTAGCGAAATACAAGAAAAATATAAAATTGCAAAATGGGGAACATTTAAAAAATGGTGCACTTTATAAAATTTCAAACCGTTATATCTCAAAACTAAGTACAAATATCAAATCGAAAATTCGTCAGATTATAGAGCTACATAGTTTTTAATTTTGGTAAACATTTTAAGATAGGAGTGCAAGGGGAGTGAGGTGGTTAGCAAAAATGTCGAAAATTTTGAGTGATTTTTTAGGGCTCTGGTGAAAGATACAAAGTTTAAATTTTGTATGTGAATACATCTATTTCATATACATAAAATAAATAATAATAATTTGTTCCACAATTATTATAAACCGAACCCCCTGTCTAACGTGCACAAGGTGTTTCATCTGCATTGAAATAAACACAAAAACTAAAAATTTTTCAATGAAATTTTAATGTAGACACTTGAAAATTTGCAAAATGCATTTAAAATAAATCCCTACATGTATGAAATATTAACTGGACAAATATCTTTAAAACTTCTACCCTCTCCCACACAAAAGTATGATTTCGGCCAATTTCAATAAATCAACTAATAAACAATATATTAAAAGCTACGAACTTGAAATTTTGTACGAATGCTTTACAAGAGAAACGAAATAAAGTTGCATCACAAAGTTTACGATTTCTTTGCGCCCTCTACACCTCCCATGCAAATGTTTGTTTTCGTGAAAACACCGAATCTTATGAAAATTCTATGCAACTTCGTCCATGAAACTGACATTCTTTACAGAGAATATTGGACGTGATTCAAGCAATCAATCAAAAAATTATTAACATCCACACCCCTCCCCTCATAAGAAAACAAACTTGCATAAATAAACGAACGTTTCCGTAAAGTGTTAAATTGACAACTGCCCTGCCCAAGAACCCCCTTTCACTTAGTCTTCCTTAGCCACTCTAACCTTCATATTGACTTTCTACACATCCTCAACTTGTCCTAAGAATAATAAAGTTGCGCCCGACTTATTGGCAGTTAATTTTTTATTTGTTCAGGGCTTTACATTTTAATCATTTGTGTTTTTTCTAAAACTCAAAATGTCCAGCAGCTGTTCTTCCAAAAGGGTTTTTGGAGTTTCACCATATTACTTTTAACATATAATTTATTCAGTATGTTTTCATATCGAACGATCAAATGATGTGCAATAAGCTATTGAACAAAAACAAACAAAAAATATTAAAATCCGTTCAGTTGTGTTATCGAAAATTGTACCTAAGCAACAGAAAATAGAGAAAATATTTGAAAAAACATTCATAAAGCTAAAAAAAAAATGGTAAAAATATAATTTTTTTGTTTATCATTCCTAAAATGTTACTTATTGAAAATGGACAATAAAAAAAAATTCAATTTCGAAAAAATTCTTGAGATGTTTATTATCATAATATTGTATATTATTGGGTTCCTTAATTTATTTTCTATTTTCAGCGCTGATTCATTGTTAATATTGAAATGCGAACGGGGTCGCTGGATTTCAAGTAAAAATAAAAAAATAACGATTTTTCTTTTAATTTCACCGCAAAACTTTATTTAACTTTCCACTACAATTTATCGCTTCGAAATCTTTCGCTTGTCTCTTATCTCGTATCACTGTATAACTGAGCAACTCGGTATAGGAGTCCGGCACATTGCTATTTTAGTACAAAAACAGCATGTTCTAAAAAATTTATTACAAAAACAGCATGTTCGAAAGATCAAAGTGTTAATGAAAATAGGTGTAGACTGTGTAATCATTCTGACATATCCCAGTAGGGAGTGGAACCATTACCGCGCCGATGGTTCTTACCATGAAGCTATTACAGCTACTTACTGTCGTAAGACACAGATTACTTTAACATTGCAATGTCATATAGGCAAGCATTCGTTTTTGTTACTTTCTGCATTACAAAGGATCGACATTGGAATCTAGGGAAACGAATGAATAATGTAATGATTGGAAAAAAATCGACAATATAATGGTCGTGATAATATCTACGATGGAATGGTTGTAAAAGAATAGAAAGCAAATTAATCTTTGAGAAGGTATTCTAATATTGAGGGAGCGATTCATTTTGAATTAATAATGAAAATTGTGATGAAATTGGATCCTGCTTTTGATATGAATTCAGTATTTTAAATTCTGTTGCTATAATTTAACTAATTTTGTTGCTGGAAAAATACGACTTAAGATTTTTTTTTCTCGCAATGAACAACTTGTAAAATTTTACGGGAATATTAGAAAGCAAACGGGTTATGATAATAATAATGTTTTCTATTATTAATCTTTCGTTTTGTGCGCGGCACGTTTTGAAGATGATCATTTATTTTATGCAAGCTCCTCACATTACCTTGCAATGCATATCAAATTCCCTAAATAAACTGCTACTTTAGGTAATGCCTTCACATTACTTCAGAATGCATTGCAAATTTCTTAGGTCGATTTGAATGATTTCTCAATTTGAATGATTTTCAATAAAAGGGAATGGATTGCAAAAATCCCTGTTGGGATGTTTTTCCGCCATGTGTCATCAAACAGTATCGTAAACTAGACCAAACAGCTGTTTGGTAAAGATGTGTGGGTGCAGGAAATTGCAAAATAAAATTGAATTTTTGGCTGTTTCTAATGGAATGGCACAATGATATTAATTTTTCAGGGCACATAATCGAATTCCAATTGCATTTTGATAAATATCTAACCGAATATGTATATACACCAAAAAATTCAAACTTAATGGTTTCAACTCTGATATGCATATGCCAGACTCCTGGGCCGAGTTGCTCAGTTAAACAGTGACTCTAATCTCGAATACCCGCTGATCGCTCTATCTGTACTCTTTCGCTTCTGAGTTTCGACTCAACTTCCTGTTTCACGAATGCTCGCTCTATTTCTATCGCCTTCCGTTCGTTCGTATTACGTTCGCTATTCGCTTGCCATCGGCTACAGTCGGCTATTTTCGTTCCCCTTGTCATTTAAATCGCTGTTCATTGCTCATTTAAGCCCATACAAAATGCTGTTTTCCATAAAGCATTTAATCATCGCCCGAGTTTACCCGGTCGTAACCTGATTCCACACGATCGCTGCCGTTCATCACCTGTCGTCTCCGAGTCTTTCCCAGGTTGTTGTTGTTGTTGAACGTTTCAATCCATATTCGGAATTATTTCGTTTTTGTTCGGTTCTTTTTCCTGTGGGTCGGGTCTCGTGAAGTTTGCTTGTTGAAGGAACGCTCAAGGTCGTGCATGTGTTTATTTTTGAGTACGATGAGAAGAATGCAATTCAGATGATTTTACTTTATTATCTCAATAATAAAGTATTGTGATCGACTTGGAAAAAAAAAAATTTGCTACCCTGAAATTTTGTTTTTTCGCGTTTCATGACTAAATTAGTCTAAAAATGCAAAAAAAAAGTAATCCGTCTGTCTGTACGCCGTCCACCGTCCGCCGTACGCCGTCCACCGTCCGCCGTACGCCGTTGTGTACGTTCAGCGCACATTAACTCCCAAACCCTTCAAGATAGAAAGTTCATTTTTGGGGGATTGTAGATAGTTTTTTTTTTGTTTTACGGAATGACCTGTGTTATAGGCAATTTCGACCTTTATGTGCAATGTACAAACACAGTCATGGAGGGAAGGAATTGGATTAGGAAGGTAGGGGAAGAGGAGTGAGAACGACCGTAACGAGTGGAGAAGCTCATATATATTTTTCAGCTGAACCAATTGTCAGCCAAATTTATTTTTCAAATGATAATATCTTCGAAATTATTTACCATAAAAATCGATATTTTGAGACCATTAAGATGACATATAGGTCGACTAGAATCAGTTTAGATAGAAGCTAATTATTGTAAGGGCGAGGGTCAGGGGGGGGGGGGCAAAGAAAAACACTTAAAAATCAATATCTCGGCTATTTATTAAGCGATGTAATTGAATCTTAGAACCTATATTAAGCTATATTAGAAAAATACGAGAAAATATAACATTTGGACAAAATAGTAGTGGGGGGAAATGGGGAGCATCTCAAAAATGGTGCACTTTCCAAAATTTCAAACCGTTATAATTCAAAATTCAAATTTTGTCAAATTGTAGAGCTAGGTAGTTTTTAAGTTTGATAAAAATTTTACGCCGGAAGGTGTAAGGGGACGAAGGTGGTAACCAAAAATGTCGAAAAGTTTAAGTGATTTTTTAAGGGCTCTGGTGAAAGATACAAAATTTAAATTTTCCATGTGGATACATCTATTTGTTGTACATACAGCAAAAATAATAAAAATTCCACAATTGTTATGCACCAACCCCCGTGGTCTACCGTGCACAAGGTGTTTCATGTGCAATGAAAAAACCACATAAACTGAAAATTTTTGAATGAAATTTCAAGGTAAAAACTTGAAAATTTGCGAAATGCATTTAAAAAAAATCTTTAAAAGAATGAAATATTAATTGGTTGAATACCTTGGAAGCTTCTACCCCCTCCCATACAAAATTATTTTTTCGACCATTTTTAAGAAATTAATTATCACCTAATTAGTAAAAGCTATCAATTTGAAATTTTGCACAAAATCTTTTGAAAATAGTTGAAACAGAACTGCGTCAAAATTTTTGAGATCACATTTGCCGTTCTACCCCCTCCTATACAAAAGTATGATTTCGACCAATTTCAATAAAACAACTGCTAACCAACAAATTAAAAGCTACGAACTTGAAATTTTGTACGAGCACCTTAAAAGAGAAAAAAAAGAAAATTGCGCCACAAATTTTGCGATTCCCTTACCTCTTCTACCCGCTCCCATACAAAATTATTTTTTCGAGCATTTTTAAGAAATCAGTTATCAGCTAACTCGTAAAAGCTATCAATTTCAAATTTTGCACAAAAACTTATAAAAATAATTGAAATGAAAGTTTTGCAATCGCGCTTGCTCTTCTACCCTCCCATACAAAAAATTGCGTCATAAATTTTACGATTCCCCTACCTCCTCTACACCCTTCCATACAAATGTTTGGTGTATCCCGGTACCCCTATCACCAAAAGGGGGGCGGAACGGACCTAGCCGGCCAACCCTTGGAGATGGGTCGTGGGCGCCAGTGATTCCTTCTGTAGGTCTCGTTCCTTCGCTCGACCTCCGGACCGAATCACTAGCCAGGAAGGAGATTTGAAAACCAAAAAAAAAAAAATAACACGTAACCAGCTGAAAATAACGATCACACGTATCTTACACAAAAACCAAAGAAACAAAATGGAAGAAATTCTCCCAGCAATTATATTAAGGATGGGCTCGGTGGCCAGTTTTATTGAACTTTCAAAATCCTAGCTAAGAAAAAAACTACGTTAAAGTACTGACAAGAAAAGGTCCTTAGCTACAATTTCTTTTACTTGTTACTTCGAATTCTCGTTGGGCCCTTGCTGCTGCTCTCGTTAGTTGCTGGTGTGATTCGTCCAATCCAATTCCCGATCCTGCGTCTGCGCCTGCCTAATCTATCTCCAGATTAACTCCTCACTCCTCACTCGATTTAAAATTCAAACCACCGACCTGTGGTACTTATCTACTCTTCACTTGATTCGCCTTTTTTTATAATAATACGTTTGCGCACTTTGACTGGTCCTAGTAGAAGACCGATTTTTCTCCTGCCCAGCTTCGTTGCGAAACGCAACGGCATCCTTTGGCCTTGAAGCCTTGCCCATTTACGTCCGGGCTTTCACCTTTCCTTGTTAGCTTTTTTTCGCATTGAAATCATTCCCGCTTCGTCTATGTGCATTATTTTTTTCATATTTCCCCAATTTCGGCTTAAGTTTTGCAGAGCCGAAAAGCTCAGCTTCCTCTCTTTCGGTTGTCGGTAAGGTAGTGCGCGAGAATCTGACAGTTCTCGCTTATGTTTACATTTTCGTGCGTCAGTTTTGTTCGTGGCTTGATTGTTTTGTCGTCCTTGTGGTGCTATAGTGGCTCGTCGCGATGTGGTGTAGTGATAAGGCGCAGGTGATAGTGAATCATAGTGGCGTTAAGTTTCGGAATAGTGCTATCTGTGATTATCCCTTTTTCAGGTTATGTGCCGGTGCTCCGCTGGCGTCGTATGTGTGGGGCCAGGACGGGGAATTGGACGTAATATGTGAGTCAATTCCTTGGCTTGGTGCCAGATGACGGTGCCGCAGTTCATCAGGGATGTTTGTTGTTCTCTCTCGCGATTCGACGTTAGTATATTTCAGGTAATTCAATTTACAATTTTAAACTAATTTTTACTCTATGTTTCGTTTCTTCCAGCCGGCTTTATTTACGTTCCGGAGTAGGTGTTAGGTGCGGTGTTGGCCCAGAAATGCGAAAGGGCTGGGTGACTTACTGGTCTCGTGATCAGGGTAAGCCATTGGAATTTCGACATTCACCGGTTCCCGTCATTTCTTCTTTTAATTACAGGTAACTTCGTCCTGTTACGGTGGAACCGTAATAAAGGTTTTCACAAAGTGTTAAATTGACATGCAACAGTATTAATAACATACACAGCAGTTTGCACTCGATAAGTGCATAGTTACAATGAAATAACAATATTATGTTAAATACTAAAGCATTTGTGAAATTTGAAATGTGTGATACTATACGAAATAGATGGCTTATCTAAGCGTATTAAAATGCTAGTGCTGAGTATACGAAATATATGGCTTATCTAGCCATCTATTTCGTATACTCAGCACCAGTATTCTACTACTGCTAGAAAGAAAGAAATATAAATAAATTGAGTTGCCGTCAGTATACCTGTTTTAAAAACTGACATCTTTCGTTCTGCCAAAAAACCAATAATTTATCAAAAATTAGTATTATGTTCGTACAATGCAGGTTTTTCGTTCGCCACACGATTTAATTGCTTCGTGTATCGTTTACATTAGTAAAAGCTACCTTACCTGATGCGAGAGTGCGATGGTGCCCAGTTGACGTTACGATTTTTATTATTATTCCTGGCGCTCCATTCCGCGAGCGTCCCCTGTTTAATATTCTGGACAGGATCGCACAGTACACATGTCCAATGTGCGATAAATTTTGCAATCAGAACGCATCTCGAATGTCATAAATGAACAAAAATTATGATAGAATTGCGATCTGTGATGAACATATCAAATATCATTTTGTGATCGTTGCAAAATGAAATGATAAGTTTCTTTTTTTTTCGCAAATCATATGTGTTTGGATGTTTGTGTTTCGAAGGAGACATTCGACTTGTTTCGAATAGAATAAAATTTAAAGTTTTATATTTTTTCTTCATAAAATATACATCACATGTTAGCTATGTCGCTAACAAAAGAAATGGCAGAAAGAATGCATTTTTCAGACGGCAAACTGAACAATCTCAAAGGTGATCTTGTCGCACCGCCATAAATCCATCCGACCAATAAAACGAACTCATAAATTATGTTACGTTCACAGCACAGACGGGGACAAGCAAAAACTGTCAAAACTTTTGGCCAAACAGAAGGTCAGGAAGAAAAGCTAAATGTAAAATAAATTGAAAAAAAATAGAAATTGATGTTTTGGATGAATTTTAAATTGGTGAAGCCTTTTTCATTGTATTGAAAACAATATATAGGCAGTAACGGTGACAGATATACAATAGCCAAGTAGTCAGAATACATGGATAATGATGGCTGCGATGAATAGCCAAGGAAAATTTGGTATCTGTAATTTGCATATAAAAGAAAGGAAACCCGGTTGTATTAAAAGTCGATGGGGATATAGGTAGTGGCATGAAGCGTTATACATAATATATGTACATATTAAACCACATACAAATATCGAAAAGGCATTGTAGTAATTCTGTGTTATATAGTAATACCATCATTCTCCTAAACTAACAATGGGGGTTGCTCGATAGCATTATGTTAGTTAAGTAAGCGTGTTAATACTGGTTTGCAAAATTTAGCATACTCGATGAAAATGTCACTCGCAAAATGATCTGAAATATAAAATTTCGCCAGCGAATTTTTTTATTTGATGAAATCTGAGAGTATATTGTGTTTGCCAAACCGTTTATAACGCTAAGAAATAATGTTCGCGCAGAGTCGCAAAATGTACAGAAATATTTGTTGTCGCTCAAGACCTTTGATTCCGAGTGACCGTCTGTCTGTCTATCCGTCTGTCTACAATATGACTTTTGAACGCTTTGCGCTAAATATATCATTAACGTTAGAAAATATTGATTCGATCACCTTGTTCCCTCTACCACATCCCATATAAATTCACAATTTTGAAAATTGCATTTCTTCGATTTGCATTAAAACTACTAAAGCTAAAAAGGTAAATTTTTTTCCAAAATTATTTTTATAATAACTGCAATCTTTTTTGAAAAAAATTATCAACTTCACCCTAATTCTTCTACTCCCTCCAATACAAATTTCACGAAATTTTGAAATTTCAATTAAATTATTGTTTTCGAAATTGTCAAAGCTATCGACTTAAAGTTTTGTTGAAAGTATAATAATAGAAATATCATTGACGATAAAAAAAATTGTTTTGATCCGAATACTCCTTCTACCACCTCCCATACAAATTCATAATTTTGGTAAATGCATTATATATATTTCCATTAAAACTAGAAAAAGTACAAACTTAAAATTTTGTCAGAATTTATCCCTTAATAATTGCAATAAATACTAAAAAAAATTCGCTTCACTCGTTCGAACATATGAGAGCTATCAACTTAGAAATTGAAACAAAGCATGGTGATTGGGATAAGCAGCTTCAAAATCAAATAAAACCCTTCATTTCCTCTACCATCTCCCACACAAATGCCCCAATTTGAGGAGAACTATATCCAATTTCTTTGATAATAATAAAAATTACAAATTTTAAATTCAGCAATTCGAAAGAATTTGAAATGACATATTTGCCGGTACATTAAATTCTTACCCATTTCATCTAGACTATCGCAAGAATGAGCTTTACTATCAATTAGGGAAATGAGAATTAGTTTCCAAGGGGAACTTCATACGGCGACCTTAATTAAAACCTACGGATTGTATATTCATGAAAATAGTCTAATTTTATTTGAAAACAATGAAATTTGAATTAGAAAATACGTGAACCTAAATATCTACGTATATCGAGAATACGAAACTTGAAATCGGATGTTAGCAATACTTAGCCTAAATCGAGCCTTGCCACTTGTTAGCAATAGGAAGTTTGATATTGTCTACTGCTAACGTATCAATCTGTGAAATAATTGAGAAAATACTTCATGACGATACACATTCGAGTAAAGTCTTCGAGCATTCCTTATGTTGTGATATTTCAGATTTAATCGCAAGTGATCGAACAGATCTATTGGCTCATCAGTTAGCAGAATTTTCGTTACATTTTTCGCGATACTCTTGTATAATATTTTTGAATCGAACCAAAACAATACCGATGAACTATTGTGTTGAGAAAAGATGTGTGAAATGAAGAAAAGAAATAAAATGCAAGAACGAATTTAGCCATGAAGTTTGCAAAAGATTTGTGATTTCATTTTAGATACAAAAGTTCATTGCTGTTTTATGGGTTGAGGAAGAGGAGGATATAACTCCGCCATAGACGGTCCCAAGCCCGGTTTGAGAAAGGAGGAGGAAACATGGAGTTAACCTGAATGGCCAGTAACACCAGTGCGTCTCAGGAAGTAGGCAAAAAGTATGACATAGTTGGACTTGCAGCATAGTTGTGAGAACTCCAGCATGTAATATTTAGCTCAAAACTCCCACCCTTTTTCTACTAGGGTGTAATAAATAAGTAGGACCGGTCCTCCAGGTCGGGTGTTGGGCGAGGCGCCGAAAACGCATCACCGGAAAAAGAACACTGTCCAGAAACCTGAAGAACAGTCTCGACGGCAACGACCCTGCAAACGAAAAATTGACTACTCTATTGGATCTTGGAATGTTCGATCCTTATTTAGGACAGGAGCTCTGAAAGAGTTCCTCGAAGAAGTGGCAAAACACAACACCAACTTAAATGCCATCCAAGAAACGAAATCATGGACATGAAATCACACACAATCTATCCAAGTGGAAAATTGTCGGGAAGCAGAGAGTTTGGAGTCGCTTTTGTCGTTGACCTGATCACTTCTATCAATAGTTCCCTGGAAGCGAGAGAGTAACCGATCGATTACCTCCAATTCCGCCATGGGTAAAAAATATGAAGCGTTCGAATCGAGTCAGGAAGGTATGATGCACCCTACATAATCGCTAAATTCACTATTTCCTAGACGTTGCTGTTTTCTACTGTGTACACTTTTTTGAATCGATTCTAACTCTTCATATTTTAAACCCACGATGAGACTGGAAGTAATCGTTCGGGTACTTACTCGCTTACTAGGAACTATTGATAGAAGAAATGAATTCGAATATCTGAAAAATCACTCGCGCAACCAACATGCGGTAGGTAATTACTTCTAGTAAACGATTCCATAAGAATTGCAATTCAATTGATGAAAAAAGCCAATCTTTGCAAACATTTCTTTCAGCTATGCTTCGGGTTTCATTTTCAGCTATTCTTCATCACTACTTCCTTCAATTAATGTACAAAGGAATCGAAAGGGTAAGCGATTGGACACCTTAAGTTTCATCGTGAGGTGAAACAACTCATATTGCGTAATAATTTAAGGATCTACTATGGCTGCTTGGTCTTATTTACTGCATTTATTCTACACATTATTTGCTAAAAAGTGCTGCTACCTAATTAAGCAAAATTTAAATGGATTTTATTAATTGCAATTATTGAAGTTTTCATGCTCCAATTTACAACATTAGTAATAAGTTAAATTAAAATTGTGCAGAAAATAGTATTTTCTAGATACTAGAGAAATACTATAGAAGGCATTATCGTGGAACCTCAATGGATTTATCAATACTAGTACCACATGTGGTCGAAATTTGACCAATTGTGTGTGTAAAATAACGAAATTCATCTTGTTTTTGACATAACTGATTGGAATTTAGTTGATACAAATGATTAATTCTTACGCATACGTTTCATTCCCCTCCTTTGAAAATTAAAAAAAAAATTACCACAATTACTTTATTATTTAAATAATAAAATATTGTGATTGACTTGGAAAAAAATTTGCTAGCATGAAATTTTGTTTTTTCACGTTTCATGACTAAAATAGCATAAAAGTGCAAAAGTGCAATCCGTCTATCTGTACGTCGTACGCCGTACGTGTACGCTCAGCGCACATTAACTCCCATCCCCTACAAGATAGGAAGTTCATTTTTGGGTGGATTGTAGGTAGTTTCAGATCTCAGACGAACACCCATTCCATGGGGTGTAAGGGCTAACGGGGAGGCGGTAGGAGTCAGTGGCGTGGCGTCCATTGATGCAAGGGAAGCAATGCTTCCCTTACGTTTTGCCCTTTATTCAGTTTAGAAAAGCTAAACTGAAATCAGCATGAATATGAGAATTTTTTAAAAAAATGCTTTAAAAGAAAGCGTGCATTATTTTCATCTACCACTGTTTACAACATTTACGTGCTCAGGACAGTTTTTTTTCTCATGCTTTTTGTGACCAACGAAAGTTGAAAGCCTTCCACAGGGAAAAAAATGCGATTTTAAAAACGCATGTGCAAGATCGCCAGCCAATACGAGCAAAATTTTCTGACGATCGCAAGTTCGACTTCAATAGGAAGGGGAGATGCGCCGCATTAAAATGCTTCCACCTTTCCTCTAATTGTTTTTAGTCGCATATGCAAGAGAACGAGACCGTCGGCCAATACGATTAAAATTTCGCTCGCGGCGAGCGCAAGTTCGACTTCTATAGGAAGGAGAGATGCGTTAACGCAATTGCTTCCAACCAGTGCTTTCAGTCGCAAGCTTTGGCTCTCGATCAAAGTATTGCCAGTATTGAGATTTCTGTACTAGCCGAAAAATGATCAGGAAGAGTTATGTGAAGAGGTAGATCTTGCAGTATTGCCCATATTTGTCGTGCTTTGGAAACGTGGAAACGAATCGGTTTAAACTTCGGCAGATCGGACGACATCTTTATTTAAACGTCTATACTTTTTTTTTATTAAGAAAATAAAAACTTGAAGCTTAAGCTAAGGCTTCAATTAATTGATTATTCATTTTTCACATTTTATAAGCTTATACTTATTTAATAAAAAAGGTTGAAGGGTCTGTCAAAGCAAGACGTCACTAAAATATTTCTCCGAATTTCGGTCCGTTACCACCCTTGCGAAACACGTTTCTAACTAGTGCTGGGGAATCTGTGAGATATGTGTAAAACGATGAGAAACCTTGGATATAGTAAAACACAAGGGATAAGGTTGGCGGTCGGAAAAAGGCCAAATTGGACATATGATTGGAGACAGAACTACCGCGATGCTAACAGCTCAAAAAGGCTGTTGGACGTGACAAGAGAAAGGTCATTGAAGATCTGGCCAACAAGTCAGAATCTGTGGTTTACCTTGGAGATATGGGTTCACTATTTAAAATTATGAAACAGTTGACGAACAGGAATTTCACCGCCAACCACCTGGTGAGAGATGTCAACGGAACTCTCCTTAATATAAGTGGATACCAGTTGCGGCGATGGAAGGAATACTTCTCTGATATTTTAAACAAAGCTACACTGGAAGGTGGGGAAGATAAATTGAGACTATTGAACAATTTAAGTCAACTAGATTATGCTGATGACGTGTGTTTGCTTGCATATAATCGTTCGGACTTAGAGTCAAATATTCACTCGCTGCATTCTAAATGCAAAGAAAATAAATGTGCGCAAAAACTAAGTACATGCACATGGGTTCGAACACGAGCACACCGATTGTTGTTAATGGACAAGATGTGGAAGAGGTGTAAGATTCTTGTTATCTCGGAAGCATTGTCGGCGGAGCCGAAAAGGATATTGATGCTCGTCTAAGTAAAGCTCGTCTGGCCTTCGGTATCCTTTCCCCTTTCTGGTAGTTAAAAGAGATCTCCCTTCGCACGAAGCTGGGAATTTTTGACGCATGCGTCAAATCTGTGTTGTTATGTGGTAGTGCTACGTGGATAGTGACCGTTCGACTTACCAAGAAACTACAAACTTTCGTGAACCAATGACTCCGACGCATTTTAAGAATATTCTGGCCACAAGTGATCTCCAACGACAAACTATGGAGTATAACTGGACAGACCAAAGTAGGCATTGAGATTCAAAGGCGGAAGTGGCAGCGGATCGGTCACACTTTGAGGAAACCACAGCGAAACATCGCCAAACAGGCTCTGGATTATAATCCTCAAGGAAGATGTCGGGTTGGTCGGCCATTGGAATAAACAAGTCCTGGCAACAGCTAAAGACCAATGCTCAGGATCGCACCTTGTGGAAGAGAGTTGTTTCTATCCTATGTCCCTATAGGGGGCCTTAACAGGAATTTGATTGACAACCATAGCAAATAAAATACCATCTACTGGAGGGATTGAACAATATGGATTATCCGTTAATTTATTAGTTCAGACGCTTAAAGCTTCTGTGAGGTAGTAGGGGTGAATGTGGATCGTGTTCGTGATTCCTGGGTGCTCTCAAGATTAATAATGTTTAAAGAAGCTGACGAGAGAGGTTTTAGTAATATTGGTAATAAATTGCTTAAGCGTAATAAGCCAATATATTTAAAAAATAATTGCTTCTCCTAGCTATAAAGTCACGCCACGCCACTGGTAGGAGTGCTAAAGCCAAAAACTAAGAATTCCAATATCCCAACCATGATTACTAGGGTGTAGCCTAGTGGGTAGAGTGTTGGTCTACAATGCGAAGGACGTGAGTTCAAATCTCGGTCGACACATAATTCCAGCACACTACCTGATTGGTAACGTCAGCCTACGAAACTGAGAAATTCAAAGATAGAGGGTTGTGCGAAGATCTAATAACCGATTTGGGCTGTAGTGCCAATGTGGAAGTAGAAGAACCAGGGTTCTTGCTAGGTAACTGAAGAATTTGAATATCCCAACCTTGGTTCTAGCTAGGAAGCTGAAAATTAACATATATATAGGGAGGTTTGTGGGAAAAACTTAAAAACAATTTAATTTTTTTATCCATTGGGATCCGGAAAGGGGAACAAATTGTCAGCCGAATTTTTTTTAAATAATTATATCTTGGTAAATACTTATTATAAAAAATTCGTATTTTGATGCCATTAAGGGGGAATACAGATCCACCAGAATCCGTTTAGTGGGAGGCTAATTATTGTAAGGGGGAGAGTTAGAGGGAGTGCAAAGAAAAAACTTAAAAATGAATATCTTAACTATTTCTTCAGATATATAATTGAAACTTCGAATATATATTAAACTGTACTAGCGATATAGGAAAAAATATAACATTTGGACAAAATTGTAGTCGAGGAAAATGGGGACCATTTCCAAAATGGTTCATTTTCAAAAGTTTTAGATAGTTACACCTCAAAACTGAGAATAGATATCTAATTGAAATTTTGTCAAATTGAAGAACTACTTAGTATTTAATTTTGGTAAAAAATTTAAGTTGAGGGTGGTAACAAAAATGTTGAAAATTTTGAGTGATTTTTTAGGGCTCTGGGGAAAGGTAAAAAGTATAAATTTTGCATGTGGATACATCTATTTGATATGCATAGAGAAAAAACAAAATTTCTTCCACAATTGTAATGCAACGACCCCAATGAAAAAAACACAAAAACTGAACATTTTTGAATGAAATTTTAAGGTAGAAACTTGAAAAAAAATCCTTTTTTTGAAATATCGTAAATTTAGGTGTCACAGCATTTGATTCAATCATAGCTTTTTATATTTATAATAAATTTCTCAAACAAAAAAGATTAACACCATTAAACGTTAAAAATTTTCTGGCCATTGTATAAAAATAATTTGGAAGCCATTTTAATTAGCTCCGCACTTTAATAAAGGGTTTTCCAATAAGGACTTGACAACTTTTTTTCTGTAGTAAATTTTTATAATTTGCAGACGTTGTTCCTTCGTGTGCTTTACCATGATAAAAATGTTAAGTTTACTGAATAAATTGACAGTGACAGTTTGATGATTAGTGAAAGGGTGCGTTCACAAATTGAATTCAAAGTTGTCAAGTCCCTATTGGAAAACCCGATATAACCACCTCAAGAGCAATTGAAATGAAATTTTTGGTAAGTGGACGTAGCTATTTGCCTATTGATTCAGATTTTGTCACTATTCAGTCACATGCGAAAAAAATTTAAATCATTTTCCAACCAGATGATTGGTACAACATAATCAAAACATGTAAAAGAAATCGTCACTTAGTGTAGAAAATTCCGTCGTTAGCAGAACAGGAACAGTTACAAGGTTTCTAATGAATTGGCTTAAGATGCCCTGGATAAAGGTAGAAAAGTCCAAGCCCCACCACATACAATTCAAATGTGACTGTAATGAAGATACACAATTTAATGCCATTAAATAAATAAATATAAGTAAATCTGTAGAAGGTAGACCAAAAAGTCTGAATATTGTAGATCAGATGTTATTTTTATCCTGAAGGTAGAACAAGGGGAAAAATTGGAGACCAGCTAAAATTTATTCCTGTTTAACATGATTACTATAAAAACTTGAGAACAAAACGAAAAACGAGACCTCTCATACAGCTGAAGAAAAAGACATTATTTATATTGCTGATTAATTAACCACAAATAATATAATTTACCTTTTCTGTACAAAAAAAACCCAACCATATATAAATTGTAACATTTTTAACGATTACTTTTTGTTTATTCTTTTTTATTAATTTTATGTACCCTTAGATAAATGCTACATCAGTATTTATGCATTATACAATATTTATTTGAATTTATACTATGAAGCGAATTTTAGAAAAACGATGTACATTATTTCATCGCATTTCTCCACATTTTGTTTTATGGAGTTAATCGATGTGTGCAGTAAACGGCTCACATATTAACTGGTCAAATACCTTCAAAATAACTACGCCCTACCATACAAAATCAATTATCACCTAACTATTGAGAGCTATCAATTTAAAATTTTGCATAAAAACTTTTAAAAATAATTGCAACAAAAATGCGTCAAAAGTTTTGAGATCGCGCCTGCCCTTCTATCCTCTCCCATACAAAGGTATGATTTCGACCGATTTTCAAAATCAACTAATAACCAAAAAATTGAAAGCTACGAGCTTGAATTGTACGAGCACCTTACAAGAGAAACGCAATAAAACTACATCACCAATTTTACGATTCCCTTAACTCCTCTTCCTCCTCCCATACAATTGTTTGGTTTCGTGAATGTAAGATACACCGCATTTTATGAAAATTCTATGCGATTGAAGTAATCAATTAAGAAATTATTAACATCCGCCTACCCTTACTATCACCCCTCCCCCCTCCTCTCATGAAAACCCAAACTTGCAAAAATAAACGATTGAAATATTGATTACATGTACTGGAGCTATTGATCGTATTTGCAATTAAGTGTTAAATTGACAACAGCCCTGCCCTAGAACCCCCTTTCACTTAGTCTTCCCTAACCACTCTACCCTGCATATTGATTTTCCATGCAACCTCAACTTGTCCCAAAAATAATAAAGTTGCACTCGACTTATTGGCAGTTTATTTTGCATTTTTTCGTCTACCACTATTCCGAATTGGAAGAACATTTTAAAAGCCGCGGAAAAGGCAACTTTCGGGTATCACCTTATTTAGCAGGCTTTAGGAGAATCTCCGGAAACCTTATCATGGGTTCCTCACTAGGAACTTGAAGCGGAATGAATTGTTTGTACCTGGTTCTGAATAACACATATATCGTAACACAGAAATATGAATATAAATAAAATATAAATGATTTCTAATCTAATTGGTTTTAACTTTAATTCAGTTTTTATTAATTTTGGAAAAAAAATAAAATAATTAACTTGCCCTTGCTGTTTCCAGTCTTGTACATTTAATTTGATGTTCGCTGTCATGATGATTCAAAAAATTTTATAACTTCTATTTTAATTCGTATTAATCATAATTCACTTAGTTTTCCTTTCATTTGTTTTTGTTTGTTTAATACGACAAATAATACTAAATAATAAATTCATATTATTTAGTATTATTGTCGTTATTCACGTTCCACATTCATGGTGACACTTGATCGTCGATAGCACCAAATTTATAAAAAAAATTATCTTTAAAAATTATTTCCATCACATCCAGAAAAAGATTCTAAGTAAACAAAAATTTTACTTTACTTTAGTGCGAAGTACTTTTCCGAACACAGTCTGTCTTCGACCCTCCAGGAACATTTGTGCCATTTTACATTTGCCCAGCAGTCGAGAGGAATCAACGCCTTCTGTTCCAAACTCGTCGTTAATTTTTGTGCCAAAATTTATTATAGCAGTGCTGCCCCAACAGTCATCATCTATTTTTAATCTTCTTAGATATTTGGTGCGAGTATTTCTTCTTAGTTTTTAAATATTATTATTTTTATTGTTATTTCTTGTTTATAAAAAAATACAAGGTAATCATATTCAGGAACAGTAAAAATAAAAAACCAAATAAAATAGTAAATCGCGTCCTTAATGAGGAAGGAGCAAAAAAAAGTGAATCCTGGTGAATGGTTTCACATTTCTTCTCTCTGATTAAAACCGAAAATATCAAAATTATCTTCTATTCAAATAAATTAAAAAAAGTAAATTTTCCTTATATTTTATAAATTATCATTTATTTACACTTAACAACATTGAAAAAAGTATTGTATTTATTTTTAATTGAAAAAAAAAAGCTTAGAAAAGAAAATGTACATAATTGAACACTGACAGAGTTTGGTTCTTATTTTTTTTTGATTCACTATAGTTTCTAATTTTGTTATTCATATTTTTTATTTTAACGTACTAAAATTACATCTAACGATATAAATTAAAAATTATCAACATTTCATGCATATTCGTATCAACTTAACATTCTTAAAAACTAAAATTTTATCATTAATTAATAAATTAACATTGAAATAATAATAATAATTATAATTTAAAAAGGAAACTACGCAATTTTCTTATAATTTGCATTAAATAATAATAAAGTTAAATATACCGAAGATAATCGAGAGATATCGCATGCTTTTACACAAGCATTAATTTTTATAATTTAATAATCTCTCTTGTTTTTTTTTTAATTAAATTATTTATTAATTGGATTATTTTCATTATATTGTTGTTTCGTTTTACACGCGTTTTCGTCGTATGGTTTTGGGCTATTAATTTATTTAACGTGTTTCATATTTTAAAAGGTAGACATCTAATCACAGAATAGGAATATAATCTACGTATAATTGGAGTAAATTGAATCGTATTTTATGCATATATGTATGTACAAAATGATTTATTATAATGCTTTTAGGAATATCTTATAGAGTTTGTTTATAGCGTTGCTCTTATTATTTATATATACGAGTATAATGTAATAGGTATTAATTGGCTCTTTAAATCTGCTAATTTCGAGCTAATACTTATTTTTTTCTTGATATTTTTTTAATGCTATGTCTTGAGATGAAATAAGAGGTGTTTGTTTGGTTATTTCAAAAAATTAAATGTATTGCACTTTTAAATTATTGATAAATCGAATTATTGCAAATTTTTTATAGTATGCTATAGAGCCAACAATTACAAAATTATTATGTTAATATTAACGCTACTAAAAATAACTACAGTAATATGATTGCATTGAAAAATTCGGTGTTTTGTTTTTCTTCAAAATAAAATAATTAATTTTTTTTTCTTTTGGTCATTTTTTCTAGAAAGTTATTACATAAGAAAATTTTTCAGCTGATAAATCTAAAAACAAAGTCACAAATGAATAACATTGTTGTTTCTTTAAGTTTCATTTTATCACTTTAAACTTTTATTGTGCCGGAATTATATATAATAGTTCAGATTTACGAAATAATAATCGGTAGATCAGACTAAAATTTGCGGAGTTGTGTACAATAGATATTTTTTGTTACATGAATCTTTCTTTGTGATTAGTTCTTAGTGATGAGTTCCTCCACGCAAGGTAAGAAGAAGGAAGAAGGAACACCAGAGTCTTGACTGATTGAAGACGTTTTGGCGAGTGGTGAACTCGAAAATTGTAATTGATACATTTTTTCTAAAGATTTGAATTTGAAGTCACTTGTCCAAAAAGAAAGATTTAGTGCAATCTGAAAAATTGCAACAAGTGAATAGAACAGAATTATTTCAGAAGAACAATGCAAAAAGAAAAACAAAGAATGAATTTTACTAAAAGCAAAAAAAATGCTTTGTTTTAAACAGTTAGATATTTTACATTTTCTATTTATAAGTAGTGTGACCAGACTTCCAACTTTAATTTATGTTATCGCGCTGTTCCCTTCAACTGTTAAGGGACGCCTATTTGCTCCACTTTCGGGCACGGCAAGGTTATATGTATAAAATTGCGTAAAATTAGCTTCATGTATGTTCCAAGTTTCAACTTCGCATCTTAAAAGATAGTGGAGATAATAATGTTTAAATCTTTTCGTATGCAAGTATTTGCTCTTCCGGGGATCATTTGTGATCTATGCCGTCTATACGGTCCTAAAACCCTTCTCTTTTCGGACCCCAATGAATACAAAAGTTAATTACTGTCAATTCGCAATTTTCTGTCTACTACTACTACAATGGCGCTACAGCCCAAATCGGACCTTGGCCTCCTGATATTCAGGTTCCTTAACATTTTTTTTTATTACTTACTGTGGAAGGGTTGTTAGCCCTTCGCACAACCCTCTTTCTACGAATTTTTCATTTTCTTAGATTGAGCTGACCAAGGTATACCCAAGCAGGCAATGTGCCGGAATTATATTTTGCGCCGGCCGGGATTTGAACTCACGACCTTCGCATTACAAGACCGACACACTACCTACTAGGCTATACCCTAGCTTTCTGTCTATAGTTAAGATATGCGCATCTGCAGTTTTCGGTTCTATCCTTTCATTCACCATCCCTTTTGCAGGGACACGACCTTAAATTGGAATCCAGATGACTACACAAAAATGAGCTTTCTATATGCAAGGGCTTGGAAGTTATTCTATGTTAAGTTCTTACATATAGACAGATAGATTGATATTTTCGAGATGAAATTCTCTACTCCTTTTACCACCTCCCATACAAATTTCATGAAATTTGATTTTCTCCGAAACTATTAAAGCTATCCACGTGAAAATTAGGTTATAGTATTATATAGTGATATGAACATCATTAACCTTAAAAAAATATTGATCCGATCCCCTCATCCACTCTACCTCGTCCCATAATTCGTACAATTTTGAAAAATACATTTCTTCGATTTTCGTAGAAAATGGCACAACTAAAAAGACGAATTTTTTATATTCTGGCAAAAATTCTAGATGAAATTTTAGAGTATATTGTGTTTGCCTTAGGGTTTCTAACGCTAAGAAATAACGCTCGTACAGAGTCGCCAAGGTTACAGAAATATTTGTCGTCGCTCAAAAGCCTCGAATTCGAGTGTCTGTCTGTCTACAACATAACTCTTGAACACTTTGATCTACCGTGCTGAAGTTTATTTTAAGTCATTAAACAAAAAAAAAAAATGTAAGTTCGTGAATGGGCTTCTTCTACCACTTCCATACAAATTTCATGAAAATACAAAATTTAATTAAACTGATTTTTCTCCGAAATTATTACAGCTACATCTACAATGGCGCTACAGCCCAAATCGGACCTTGGCCTCCTGATATTCAGGTTCCTTAACATTTTTCATTATTTATTGTGGAAGGGTTGTTAGCCCTTCGCACAACCCTCTTTCTACGAATTTTTCATTTTCTTAGATCGAGGTGACCAAGGTATATTCCAGCAGGCAATGTGCCGGAATTATATATTGCGCCGACCGGGATTTGAACTCACGACCTTCGCATTAAAAGATCAACACACTACCTACTAGGCTATACCCTAGCAAAGTATAATGATACGAATGTCAATAACACCAAAAATTATTCGCATACAAATGCACAGTTTTCAAAAATGTATTTAATCGATTTCCACTGCAATTCGCATGGCTAACAGAACGAAATTGTGGCAGATTTAATTTTAGTATTATTGCAACCAATTGAAAATATTATCAGCTTCACATCACTCCTTCTAACCCCTCCCATACAAATTTCACGAAATTTCGTAATTTCAATTAAATTATTATTTTTTTTTTCAAAACCATCAAAGCTATCGACTTGAATTTCTTACCAAAATATGACAATGTCAAAAAAAAAAAAGTTTTTTAATCCGTATACTCCTTCTAACCCCTCCCATACAAATGCACAATTTTGGTAAATGCATTTTTCATTGAAGCTAAAAAAAGTGCAAACTTAAAATTTTGCCATAATTTGCTCTTTAATAATTGCAATAAATAACTTCGCTTCATTCCTTCTTCCATCTCATACAAATTTTTGTATTGTAAATTCAAGAAAAGTATTTCTCCATCTAACATACATACTTTAAAATTGTAACAAAGCAATGTGATTAGGATGATGATAAGTAGATTCAAAATCATCCAAAACTTCCCACTTTTTCTGCCACCTCCCATACAAATGCCATAAATTCAGACAAAAATTGTTCAATTTCCTCGAAAATTATAAAAGTTACAAACTTTAAATTCAGCATGAAACATTTTGAATACTACGTTCGGTGTTATATACAAAAATTACAAACCTCCCCTCTCCCACCTCCCATAAAAAAGTTACTATTTAACATTCGATGACAAATTTTCCGAGATGACATATTTTCTGGTACATTAAGCTCTTTCCCACTTCATCTAGAGTATAATATGATTGGGCTTCACGCCCAATCATAATTCTGTTATGTTTTTTTTTGTATCTTGGACACACCGATTCAAGTTAATATTTCGCTGGTTTTTGATCAAAAGGACCTAAGTTATTATTTTTATGAAACAGATGGTTTTATGTTTTCTTGATCAAAAGTTCTGTTTTTTTTTCATTGGTACAAATGGCTTAAGTCTCGGATGAGTACATGTTTATAGAACAAACTGATCTGAGAAGACCAGTCACATTTGCTGTTCAACATTGATATAAAAGGCTTAAGTAAAACTTCGATGACACATATTTTCTGAATTAAGACCTTTTGATTAAACACTAGTGATATATTATCTCGCTTCTCGATATTAATAGTGTCATTATCCTATACAGATCCTACTTTTTTTTAAAATTAGAAGTTAATATAGATTAGCTTGCATCGTCTGTTGAAGGCATTAAAATGGATTAAATCTGTTAAACTCTGAAATGAATTTTTAGGTTTTGCTCCAAGCTTTTCTAAACTATATTAAAGTGCTTCTACTATCTGGCTATACTACCTTTGGTTACATCTGCACTAAAACTACTGAAATATCGAAAGGATGATTCCATATCGTGTAACGATTGCAAACATTATTACAACAATATATCGTACATTTTTATGAGGAAACTTGTTGTGAAGAAGAAGAAAAAAGGGGAAACATCTTTAAACAACAAGAGAACAGTGTTTGTTTGTTTTTTATTAACAAATCGGAAGACATCATCTCACAAGGAATAAGCTGAATTACTACATAACATGGATAGTGATGACAAGACATACAGAAACGAGTATGACGTGTCTAGTTATCTTGGCAGAACATAAGATCTGATGAGACTGCGATTAATTGGACCCAGTCACTTATTTATTTCTATCAATTCATTGTACCGCACATATACATGGACTTTTTGCAATAGCCGTTTTTATTCTAATAAGTGGCGGCACTACTTTTTATATCCATCTAAACGATTAGCAAACCTAATACGAGTGCCTTCATTAAATATATCGCGCCATAAACTATTTTTTAATTGACATAACCATTAATCAAAAGTCTCTGATTGGTCAAGAGGCATAACAATCAAAAAAAAAGTTGAAAAAGAAATGAAATTGAATAAAAGTTTCTATTTGCATAGCACCCCTAACTTAATTAACATTAGAACAATGACGAAACAATAAAGTATCCGATTTCATTCTATGGAATTCATTTGAATTTCAAAATCCCAAAAGAAAAAACTAAAATCATAGAAAACCCCAAATAAGACAAATTCAAGCCTCTTTAAACAGTAAAAAATAAAAATAATCGAAAATTCCACCTACAAAATCGACCGATGCTCGAAACCTCTCACATAAATTTCGTTCGATATCGTTCGAATAAAAGACGAAATCCGATTAAAATATTCAAAATATATTCTCATCTCATTTCACATAATTAACGTAAACCATAAAACGCGAACAACAATCAATTAATCACGAAACATCTAAATATGAGAGACAAAAGGCCGGGTCCGGTAATTTAAGCGACAATCGAATAAAACATGATGGAATCACTTTGGGTTCTTGTCTCGGCATGTTCTTCTTTTTATTAAGTATATTTTAATTCGCTGATGGCTACTTTTAAACGTTACCCGAATGAAATATCAATCAGCTTAGAGCTGTTCGATGACATGTCTTGAATTTTTATATATCGTGCTACCATACAAACAAACACACACACACACACATCGTCCCGAAATAAAATAATTTAAATTTTATTGTTTGTTTTTGGTACGAGTCGGTACTTAAAATAATGACTCATAAATTATTAAAGGTTTTCCTCGCCAGGCTTAGGTACGAGTATGATGTTTGTTTCGGCGATAAACTGTTCGAATATTGTTTCGGTTATGTGCGCTTTCATTAAAGAAATTTATTTATTTGGTAATTATGCAAAGTCGCAGTGAATAAGGTCTTATCGAACTGGAATTGATGAAATCAGGTTTCAGCCCTGTGCTACCAATTTATCTGAGGAACTACGCACGTATTAATGCATCGCTATTAAAAACGTCGCAAACGATTCGAAAATGTAAATTTGTGTCATAAAACATGTAGGCAGCTAAAACCACAACTTTATTTCATATATAGCTACATGTGAATAAAATAATATTGGTTAGGTGTGGTGGGCGAAGTGCAATAAAATAATTTATTTTATTGGAAATTTATGTGAAATTTGTTTAAATAGAGAGAACTTGAAATCAGTACAGCAATGATGTGTACGCACTTATTGGAAGCAACAAATTACTTGTGTGTCGATAAGAACATTACTTTAGTTTAAATTTATATTGAAACTAGCGATCGCCCGCGACTTTGTCCGCGTAAGAATCACAAAATAAACATTTTTTGAGAATGTAGTTAGTAGTAAATTATGTCGGATAAATAATTTTCTTAGTTTATTGGCTCTTTGAACACAATGTTTTGTATTTTGTTGGAATCAGAACCATAAATTATTAAGAATGAAACCATGATACTCACATTTGTATGGGGCAGGCTCGTGATCAAATCATCCCCGTGATTCGAGATCAAATACGTGTTGGAGAGCGTTAAAGACATGTGAATAGTTGTAGCTTGTGTCAATTAAAAAAAGCCCAAATCAAATGACATTAAGCTAAAAAACATAACAGGACTTCGATTGTGGGTAAAACCCAATCATATGACATGATGGAATCTAAATATTTGTGATCTTAAGAATTTTTGTGTGGGGAGTGATGGAAGGGGTGACATCATTGAACTAATTTGTTTCACAATTTGTTGCTAGAGTTGCTATACAAATGTTTTGCACCAAATTTAAGCTTGACAAATTGAAAAGGTACTGTGCATTGGATTTAGTGACATTGTGCAATTTGTATGGGAGGTGGTATAAGGAGTGGGGGGTTATTGGTGATTTTCCAGAAAGAACTATAATCATCATGAAATTGATATGTTTTAAATTTCAGATCAGTTACATTCACACTTTTCAAGAAAATCGAGTTGTTGCAAAGTCGTGGAATTGTGCCACATTGTATCGGAGGGGGTAGAAGGAGTGGAGCTAATCGGTTAATTTTGCCCGATATTAATAATAATGCTAATTAGGGATTTAATACAAAATTTTGGCACGATGAAAGTTATACGTACTGAGAAAATTGGCTTACAGTGTTTCAAGATAAAGTACAGTTTGCATGGGAGGTGGTCGAAGAAGTAGGGGGTTCTTAGTTAGTTTTTTAAAAACAGCTATAATTATCATGCAATTGATTTGTTTTAAATTTCATAACAGTAACTTTCACACTTTTTAAGAAAATCAAATTTTTGAAAAGTCGTGGATTTGTGTCAGATTGTATGGGAGGGGGTAGAAGGGGTAAAGCTAATTAGTTGATTTTTCCCTGGTATTAAAAATAATGCTAATTAAGGATTCAGTATAAAATTTTAGCTCGATGGAAGTCATATGCACTGAGAAAATTGGTGTATAGTATTTCATGAAAAAGTGTAGTTTGTATGGGAGGTGTTGGAAGGAGTGGGGGGATTCATACAATTCTTACATGTAAAGATTGCATTTATAATAGAAATAATATTTTAAATTTCAAATTAATAGCTTTTATAGTTTCTAAGAAAATTTGAATATTATAAATTTTTGAAAATGAGTCACTTTGTATGGGAGGTGGTAGAAGGCGGAGGGGAGTAAAGTAAAACCTAAGGCAGATCACTTCTCGATGCACACCTAATATTCTGTGCAAGTTTTATTACAATCGGTTTAGCCGTTTTGACGTGAAAGCCGGAAAGACAGGCAGACAGAGAGACAGAGAAATTTTTTAAAAACGTGTGTTTCTGCTTAGTTATTGTCCAAATAAAGCAAATAACAGACAGACACTACAATTATATTTATATGTATAGATTGGAAAATAATTTACTTTATAATATAATACAATATGAGGCATTCGCTAGGACAAATATCTAAGTAGCTTCCGGATGTTTTACAGAAAAACGCAAAAAACGGTTTAGTTTGCGAATTCCAGTGTATTTTCCGACATTTACAAGTTATGAAAAAAACCAACATATTGAAATGCCCCAGGGGTCGCTGGATTTCAAGCAAAAAGAAAACTATTTCGCTTTCCAATAAAATAACCGCAAGAATATTTCGCGCCTTTCAATAATCACTTTAACACTTTTCTTGTTCATGCTGTATCACCTAAATAATCGCGATGTCGATCTCACGACTTAATAGTTTTCTCAACTTCGACTGACTCACAATATGTTACCTCACCTCTCGTACTAATTGCGCTACGTCGATCACACGTTTTATTTCGTTCTATTCGGCCGTTTTTTGGCCTTCTATGCCGATTCTATGAATCATTTCCTGTTTGGCTGCTATTCGGCCGTTTTTCGACCTTCCATGCTGCTTCTATGAGTACGAATGAACAGTTCGAACACGCAATCGACGATATGGGATAGTCGATGAGTAATTAAATATATGTACGTGTGCGTGTGTATGCAGAATAGTAGACCGATTAACATTCAACGAGCGACTAAGGCCTACAGGTTACAATATTTAAGAAACATGTGAGCACTCTAAAGCAATAATAGTGATTGGATTTTGTGGCTACATATTGCGCTAGTAGCTCAATTTCAAAAAAACAGAACAGAACAGAACAGATACTCCAGATGGAATGAAAGTTTCAATGACTTCTGGTGATAATGTTGCCATATCAGCAACCTACTTATAAAGGTATATTACGTTTAATTAGAGCATCATTGCCTTGAAAAACGTTTTAATGCGTATCGCTGAACTGCTATTTTTGTATGGAAAGTGGCAGAAGGGATGGGGGATATTTTCAAAAGTATCCAAAATCGATTTAGAAATGGATTTAAATTGCAAATCAGAAACTTTTATACTTTCCCGGAAAATCGACATATTATAAAGTTGTGAAATTGTGTCGTTTGGTGTGGGAGGTGATAGAAGGTGAAGCGAAATGCGCGTTTTCTTAATTTTTTTTTATTTTATAATTCTTTTAAATAAGGAAAAGAAAGATTTTTTTTTAATTCTACATTTTTATTTTCTTCTATATATTTTTTTCTGTAAAACACTTCATGATGTGCTATTCTACTTCCCTTTGTTTTTTTTTGTTTTTTCATATATGTACATATATTAAATACACGCATTCGTACCTAAAATGGCGCTTTTTTTCCTCCAATTACTTCAATTAATTTAAGAAATGAGAACACATTGTGAATAGTATCCCAAACAAATAACTCATCGTGATTAAGTCATTTAAAATACCACCACGCCGCGTGGAATAATTCTGTAAACAATCAAAAGTGTGACTACGCGCCAAAAGCAAAGGGGAAAAATGGTTTCCGAGGTGATAAAAGCGGCTCCACGGCAGGACCAGGGGCTTTTTTTGACGGAGAAAAATTATGAGTGGGTGAGACGGTGAAAAGTGCCCTTTTTAAAGTTATTTTCCAAATTCCAAGTTGATTTGAAAACGAAAAGTGAAAAGTAAAATTTTATTGGAAAAAAAGTGTAAGCTCCGTGGGTGCTTCAACACACAATTAAGTTAGCCGAAACAATAAGAGCAAAATAATCAACCAGAAAGTTCAGCGGCGAGACGGAGATAACAATTCAATCAAAATTCGAGGACGGAGAATTCATGGGGCCACGATTCAACAGGTACCAAAAGCTCAAATTAGATTCATTGTATTAGGGAACCTTTCTTTTCAAAAAAAAAAAAAAAAAACTAAATTAGTAAGTCCTAAAATTTTTTTTTCTTAAAATTTCATTCTTCTTTGTTATCAACATATAGGATTTAACTTTTTTTCCTGTACTCCTTCATTATTTGTCCTTTTTTTATCTTAACAAATTGATGTACTAGAGTGATTAGTTGAGGGTCTTTGCGTCCCATCATGTGCGGAGGAACCCTATCAAGTACTTCCCGCGATCCCCTGCGAGATAGTCCGCTAAGACGTTAAAGCACAAACCTGAATCAGCACCCTCAAGGATGAGCGCAACTCCAGGTCGCAGCCGGCAGGAAGTTCTATCCCCACCTGGGGGACCTCATTAAATTCTATATATGGAATGGGGCCGTGGAGGCTCATTTCGTATCAAAGGGGGCAATTCATTTTTTCACATGTTACTAAAATCACTACCAAAGTACTTTTGTATTAAATTTGAGCTTTGATAAAAAAAATGTAAACTGAGAAAAATGGTACATTGTATTTCAGGAAATGGTGCAGTTCGTTTAGGAGGAGGTACAAGGAGTGAGAGGATTTCCAATTTTTTTATAAAAACTAAACAATATCACTGACAAAGTTTTAACTTTCAAATTTCAAACCACTAGCCTTGGTATTTTCCAAGAAAATCGACTTATAAAGTTGTAAAATTATGTCATTTTGTATGCGGGGTGATAGAAGGGGAGGTGCGATCAAACTAATTTCTTCTCATATCACTATAATTGCTACCAAAAATACATTGCATTTCGGGAAATTGTGAAGTTTGTATGGGGGGGTGATACAAGGAGTGGGGACTTCAATTTTTCATAAAGAAATAAATATATTTATCAAGAAAATGGTAAGTTTCTTCGATGGAAATCGAATTATAATAAAGTTGTGGAATTGTGTTATTTTGAAAGAGAGGAGGTAGAAGGGGTGGAGCGATTTGGACCGTTCACGAACTTGACCTTACTTTTTCATTAAAAATAATGTATACAAAATTTTGGCTTTCAACTTCAACGTGTTCTCAAGCTAGATAGCGAACAGACGGACGGACAGTCGAACATCCGGTTTTTAAATTTTTCCGTACACTTGGCGAGTCTGTGCGAGCAGTATTTCTTGGCGTTACAAATTTCAGAGTAAACTTATAATACTCTCAGATTCCATCTAGAGTAGAAAAATGAAAACAAACGACAATGGAAAGCGCAACCGAATTGAAATGAAAAATTTTCTCTGAATTTTTTTGTGATCTTCAAAATTAACTTGGCTTGAATTTTATACAGGTTATACTTTGAGTTGATTCATTAAAACTAAATTCAACAAAATACCAAAGATTTCGACAAATTTTCGAAAAGTCCGAGAAGAAATTGAAATAAGCTCGATTTGTGCAAAATGGTTAAAGCATAATTTGATAGTAATAATATATTTTTTGAAAAAGATTTGAAATATCAAATTTTATACAATATTTCAATTGGTATCGGGTATAAATTTGAATTAAAATATTTTTGACACTTTTAGTCATAATCTATTCCAACCAAAATATTTAAATGGTATAATGTATAATAAAAAAGCTTAAAACCGAATACTTCCATCAATAACGAAAAATTGGCGTTAAATAAATGATAAATTTTATAAAACAGGTGTTATAATCGTAAAGTCATAAATGGAAATGAAATAAAAACTATTTCGATTAAAAAATTGAAGTTTTATGCTTTTAATTTAAACTTGCAAGATAGGATTCTAGTTTTTATATAAAGATTTTTAGTTCTAGATATTTTGTATTCTTTGTTGAGAAATTTGTGCAATCACGGTGAGCTACCAATATTTTGAAACAAATAGTAAATTCTTAAGACAATTTTTTTTTATCACTTTCTTATCTCATCTCAAATCGCAAACATTTAATAAAAAAACATCCTTAACCGAAAAAATATTTCTGTGTATCACTGGCAATACTAACTATAAAAACAATTCGTTTTAAAACAAACCTAATTTTTTTCTTATTCGAGAAAATTTTTTTTCTTAATCGAATTAGAGTTCCTCCAGACATCTGGCATTCGTTAACATAATCCTAGTCAGCCTCCAGACTTGTTTAGCAGCATTCTCTAATGCGCCCGGTGATTTCCCTTTAAACAGGTCCATGTTCGGTAGAAAATAATGAGGGCATCGTCGACATTGCAGGCAGGAGATTAACTGCAGGAAGATACCATTGATCCGATCCGCAATGCAATTCTCTTCCCATTCCATTTCGCGCGGATGTTTTTCGCATTCGTACAGAAGCAATGTCTTCAGGTGATACGAAGTCACTGGATTACCGGGTAAATCTAAATGACGATCACGCAATGTTTTTAGTATGCTGAGACAGCGTCGCCGACTTGCACCTGAAATTGAAAATTAATAAAAAAAATGTTTAATATTTAAATTTGACGTTCAGTGTTGTGTTATTTTTGATCTTAGGACAAAACATATGTGGAGATTTTTCATACTCTAGATGAAATCTGAGAATATATTGTGTTTGTCTTACTATTTGTAACGCAAAGAAATTTTTGTTGTCGCTCAAAAACCTCGATTTCGTGTGACGGTGTGTCCGTCTGCCTGTCTGTTCGTCTGTCTACAACATAACTCTCACCTTGACCTATCATATTGAAATTTTTTGTGGGTCATTTTTATCAAAAAATAACTTTAAGCTAACGGGCTACATCCCCCACTCCTTCTGCCACCTTTCATACAAATTTCATGAAGTTTCGAAATTTTAAGAAATTGAATTTTTTTCGAAACTTTTTAAGGTATCGACTTGAAATTTGAGTTAAAGTATACTTATGTGAATATCATTAATATTTAAATTCCCAGTCATAATACTGTTATGTTTTAAAAATGGATTTAATTGAGCATTTTATAATGGTCTTCTAATACAAGCTGCGATTTTCTTAATATCCAATTTAAGACAGCAACAATATGCTTATTTTTATTTTTTTATTAAAAATTTTCAATCCCAAAGGACGGTCAGTTTTCCAATCGAGCTCAAATTGAAAATGTTGTTTAAACTACGGTGTTTGGTATGAATTCTGACTGTGAAATCGGTCCTAAGTATAACAATACAAAAACAACAAATTGTTCTGAGTAAATCATATAATGAAGCTCAAAATTTGATAGAAAATATAAAGTTTTTCCGCCATTTTTTCATCCACACTGCATATAAAATGCCCACAATTTCATTGCTTTGCGCTAAGTCGATTTTTGTTGAGGCCGATATCGATCCTATAGATCATGGCGAACTTAAATAAAAGACGTGTGTATCGTTTTAACGCCGAATATTGAAGAAGACCGGAACATGACAATCAGCTGATTGTGAAGTCAATCAATTGCCGGGTGGGTTTACATCATGTCCGTTAATGCAGGGTTCTATTTATTTATGAAATTTTATATTTGAAAAATTCTGTAAAACTTAGGAGATATTATTGACTAAAATGTTAATTATCAAAATTTTCCCCAGCCCTTTTAACAATTGATTTTGAGAAAATAAAATTATTTTCATTACTTTCCATTATTGGCTTTATAAGTTAATGCGAAATGATGATTTTTAAAGACTTTATATAATTTCCTAAAGAGATTTTTTTCAATGTAATTTTATTTTTTTTTTTGTTCTTTTTTTTTAATTGTTTTCTTTTGTTCCATGAATTTTTTTCTCCCTCCGTACTTGGACTATTGCCAATGTTTTGTTTTTCTTTTCCTTATTTTTTTTTTTAAAACAATGCATTTTAAATAATATACCCAAAAATAATAAAATTATCTCGAAAGCCAGGATTGTCGGCTAAAAATTAAAAGAAATGATTATTGGTGCTGACCCATTACAATTTGGTGCGAAGAATACTTCGAAATTAAAAAAAAAAAACATTGAGTGGACAATATAAAGTCGATGCGAACGATGAAACGGGTGTTTTTTGAATTTTTATTGGTTGGACTTTTATTTTGCCATTTAGCGGAGAATGAAAGAATTGTGAAGTCCATCAACATCTAACAAGACATGCAAACCAGATAAGGACGCGAAAGGTAATGACCAGGAAATATGGTAAATACTCGGTCATCAACAACGCACCAATGACTTACAACAATATACCAAGCAACATAAAATTATTACAAAAACATAACAGGGCTACGATTGCGCGTAAAGCGCAATCTTACGATACTCTAGATGAAATAGAATTTTTTGTGATCCCAAGAAATTTTGTATGGGGAGTGTTAGAAGGGGTGATAGCATTGAACTAATTTTTTCCCCATCATGCTAAAGTAGCTATAAAAATGTTTTATACAAAATGCTTACTCCAAAAATTACATAGAAGCTGAGAAAATTAGTGTGCTAGATTTAGTGAAAATGTGCAGTTTGTATGGGAGGTGGTAGAAAGAGTGGGGGGATTTTAGTGATTTTTTCAGAAATAACTAAGAATATCATAAAATTGACATCTCTTGAATTTTAGACTAGTAACATTTATACTTTTCAAGAAAATAGATTTTTTGTGAAGTTGTGAAACTGTGTCATATTGTATGGGAGGGGGTAGAAGCAGTAAAGCTAATCAAATATTTTTTTCTGATCTTAGTGATAATGCTAAATAGGTATTTATTACAAAATGTGAACTCGATAAATGTTATACGTTCTGAGAAAATCGGCTTGGAGCATTTCATGAAAAAGTGTAGTTTGTATGGGAGGGGTTGGAAGGAGAGGGAGGACGGAAATAATTTTTATGCTGTATATTGAAATCATTATGAAAGTAATATATCCCGAAATTCAGACTAATAGCTTTAATGCTTTTCGAGCAAATCCATTTATAATCGAATTGCGAAATTGTGTCATTTTGTATGGGAGGGGGTAGAAGGGGAGAAGCTAATGGTCTAATTTTTTTTAGCCTTACTAACAATTTTAAACAAATATTTAGTGCACAATTTCAGCTCGCTAAATTTTATACGCACTGAGTAAATTGGCTTAGAGTAATTCATGACAAGTGCAGTTTGTATGGGAGGTGGTAGAAGGAAAGAGAGGACACGCATGATTTTTATACGGTAGATAGATATTATCATAAAAGTAATATATTCCAAATTTCAGGGCAATAGCTTTTATACTTTTTGAGCAGATCCGTTTATTGTCAAATTGCGCATTTGTGTCATTTTGTATGGGAGGGGGTAGAATGGGTAGAGCGATTTGGCCCGTTCACAAACTCGACCTTACTTTTTTGTCAAAAACGACGTGTACGAAATTTGAGCTTTCTAGCTCAACGCGTTCTCAAGCTAGAGAGCGAACGGAAGGACGGACATCCGGTTTTGAGATTTTCGAGTGATAATATTAACTTCTGTATCATTCATTTTTTCTCCGAGCCTTATTTCCTGGCGTTACAAACTTTAGAGCAAACTTATAATACTCTCAGATTTCATCTAGAGTATAAAAATAACTTAAAAAAAACAATTAAAAAACATAAAAGAATTATGATTGGGCGTAAAGCCCAATCATATGATACTCTAGATGAAATGGGAATGACTTTAATATGCCGGGAAAAATTTCTTCTCAAATTCTTTCGAATAGTGAATAGAGACTTTTGCATGGGAAGTGGTAGAAGTAGAAAGGGAGATTTATATTTTTCGCATATGACATCGAACATGGCATGCAAAATGTTTTCTGCTGAATTTAAAGTTTTTAGTTTTCATTATTTTTAAAGAAATTGGACATAGTTTTCCTGAAATTGAGGCATTTATATGGGAGGTGGCAGAGAAAATGGAACGTTTTAGATGATTTTGAAACTGCTTATCATCACCCTTATCACCATGCTTTGATTCAATTTCAAAGTCGATAGCTCTCATATATTCGAAGGAGAAATGCTTTTCTTGAATTTATAATACAGATATTTATATGGGAGGTGGTAGAAGGAGTGAAGCTGAGCTGATAATTTTTTCTAGCATTTATCGCAACTATTAAAAACAAATTCTGGCAATATTTTAAGTTTGTAATTTTTCTAATTTTAATGGAAATCGATATAATGCATTTAACAAAAATTATGCATTTGTATGGGAGGAGTAGAAGGAGTGTACGGATCAAAACAATTTTTTTTCGCATTATTAATATTTCTATTTGTATACTTTATACAAAATATCAAGTTGATAGCTTTAAAAATAATTTAATTCAAATTTCAAAACTTTGTGAAATTTGTATGGGAGGGGGTAGAAGGAGTGAGGTGAAGTTGATAATTATTTTTAAAATTAATTGCAATTATAGTAGAAATATTTCTGACAAATTTGTCTTTTCAGCCTTACTAGTTTCAATGAAAATCGAAAATATGTATTTTTCAAAATTGTCCATTTGTATGGGTGGGGGTAGAAGAAGTGAAGAGATCTGGTCAATATTCCGTGATATTAATGACATCCATATCATAATACTTTTACCTAAATTTCAAGTCGATAGCTTAAATAGTTTACTAGAAAAATCAATTTCTTAATATTTCCAAATTTCATGAAATTTGTATGGGAGGGGGTAGAAGGAGTGTGGGGATGTAGCCCATTCACGAACTTAAAGTTACCTTTTTGCTAAAAATTACACACAAAAATTTTTAGCACTAGAACTCAAAGCTTTCGTGAGTTATGCTGTAGACAGACGGACAGACGGTTACTCGGAATCGAGGTTTTTGAGCGACAACAAATATTTCTGCACTTTTGGCGGTTCTGTGCGAGCGTTATTTCATAGCGTTACAAACGGCAAGGCAAATACAATATACTCTCAGATTTCATATAGAGTATAAACATTATAATGTTCTGGAATTACGTGATTAGATGAATGCATATTAAGGTCGTCGATCATAAATTTTTAGTTTCTCGTTTACGGAGTGTGATAAAAGACTTCGGCGGAACTACACTACACTATTACATCTACTACTTCATCGTCGTATATTCACCAGATGATTTAATTGACCTGGTGCAGAGCTTAAGTGAAAAGTTTTATGTCGATTTTATGGACGATATTATCAGGTGTGAAGATAAAGGTGTAAGGTGCATTTCCTTCCTATATAATAACACTACCTCTAAACATCATGTTGAATGAATCGCTTCAGACTGGTGAATTTTTAAATGAATGAAAAATATTCCATGTTACTCTAGTATTTAATTCTGGTTGGAAGTACTTGGTGAAGAATTACCGCCCAATATCCAAACTTACAGCAATTCCCAAACTTTTTGAAAGCGTAAGTAAAGATCAGCTTCATTTTCGACTAAAGGAATTTATAGCTAACACGGCTTCGTAAATAGTCTTACATAATGCTCTTTACAAAATTTTGCAATGATACCATTGAAAATGGGCTTCAGGTTTATGTACTTTACTTTACATTATTAATCCTATTGAGAATTTCCTTGGGTATAAGGCGTGGAGTGTGCAGTGTGGAGACGTGAAGAGGTCGAGTTCTTGATCGCGGTGACGAATGGAGGTGTTTGGACCGTTTTCAGCACTGTCCTTCACTGCGGCGATATTTTCGGTCGAACGTCCGGAGCGAAGTCTTTTCAGGGTCTTCACATCTTGCACTGAGTCAGTTTCTTGGAATTTTTTGAGTAGGTTGCGCACAAACGACTCAGAAGGCGATTCAGGCTAAGAAACAATCATTTTGAAAATTTCCAACTCCAGCTATCAGAGAGCTTTATAATGCATCAAGAAATACCTGCATATCAATTTGATCATAACCAAAAACTTCGGCAGAAGATTCATCAGAGTCCAAAAGACTCAAGATCTTTTGTCAAAACTGTCAACAATAATTTCATCTCTTCATCAACACCACCACTCGTTGATGGCGACCGTACCGCTATTAATCCGGTTGAGAAAGCTAACCTATTGGCAGTAAGTTTCGCGAGAAACTGCACGCTATCACATTCAAACCGCACTCCTCCTATCGCAATACCATCAGGTTTTTCGCTGCCTCCGGTACATTTCCGCACGCGACTCATATTCAGGATCCTGCAAAAGCTCAATGTTCACAAGTTCGCTTGCCCTGATGGCATTCCCCCCATTACTTCTTGTGCTTCTCATCTCTGGCTAAGCCTCTTCGCAATCTTTTTCATCTATCTTACTCTTCTGGATGCCTTACACGATAGTAGAAAGTCGCGAATGTTCAGCAGATTCCCAACAAAAGAAACAAAGCGAACCCCGCTAACTACCACCCGATAGCCATCACTTCAGTGCTCTTGAAAGTGATGGAAACTGCTGTTAATCGCAAAATCATTCACTATCTCGAGGATAAACAGCTTATCCACGATCGCCAATACGGTTTTCCGCTCTGGAAGGTCGACGGGAGATCTCTTGGTCTACCTGACGGAACGTTGGAACTCTTGCTTGCGCAAATACGGCGAAGGTCAAGTTATTGCTATTAACATTGCAAAGCTTTTGACAGAGTTTGGCATGAATGTCTCCTTGTTAAGCTAACGGCCATTGGCCTCGATGCTACCCTTATTTGATGGATTAAGAGTTTCCTGTCCGAACGCACTATACGAGTCGTATTAGATGGCGTTATTTCTTCCTCTTCCCCGACTAATTCTGGTGTCCCTAACAATGCCAGGGTTCTGTCCTATCTCTGTTCTTGGAATTCTTAACGAACTTTTGTCTTCTAATCTCAATCCAATCCATAGTTTTGCAGATGACAGCATTTTAGATAACACCTTTGAATTTACCTCCAAACGCAGAGAGTTATTTGGTTCCTTAAAAAAAATGATTACGATCAAAATTTGCGCGAATTGCGCATTATAACTGCAATTGATAGTGAATTTTTGTAATAAAGTTCAACGACTGTGTAGCGTTGCATGGTACATTTTCTGCGTTTTTAGATGACAAATGTTATGTAATTAATAGGCCTATCCAACCCTACACCTCTTGCATAAACACCCTTTATATATAATCAAATATTTTCGTACTTCTTCAACCTAGAACGCTGTAATTTAAAAGGCCATGAAAAACATATTGAGTGTTTTCGGAATTTCATGGTTACGAAAAATAAAACTCACATTTTCACGAGAAACAGCGTACTGCAGAACGAAAATTGTTCACGTAGCTTTCCACCAAAACTATTATATTTGTTTTTTCTAATTTATAATTATTTTTAATTTTTGAATTATTAGTAATACTATAAGATTATACTTGTAAAGGATCTTTCCTACAGTGTTTAGTGGAGTCAATTGAATAAATAAATTATTATCGATATCAGTTTCCCCACTGCTAAATATTTCTATAAAAACTTTCAAAATGCATTATAATGATATTTATTTCATTCTGCATTCTTATGAAAAGGTGGTAATAACTTTTCAAAACATAAAATTTCTTTAGGTAAGTATCCATATCCGACACTTTTCATAAGTGAATGCTTTCTTTTTGTGTTAATTAAAAATTGACATCTTTTGTGAATGCAATAGATTAAAAAATAGATGATAGATTGAACAGCGATCTAAATAGCTTTTAGATGTTTTTCGGGAAAAAAATGTGAAAACTACTGTCTAGTTTTCGAATTTCACAGCATTTCACGACGATTGAAAGATAAATATTATAATATTACTATTAGTGCTTGAATTTAGTGGCTACATTTGTAGTGTGTAGTAAAAACATTGTGTTGTTAACTCGATTTTGATAAAAATAAAGTAAAAGCAAACACCTTATATCAGAACCTTTATTAAAGACCAATCATGCGGTACCCTAAATGAAAAAGGAATTCTTGTGAATGTATCGTATCTTGTAAAGGAGTTATTAGAAGGAGTGGCGGCATGAAATAATTTTTTTCACATTACATACCTACATACATATATACTAGATTTAACTTTTACACAAGATTTGAGCTTCAATAATTTAATAAGTTATGAGGAACCTGGGTATAACCTAGCGAAAAGTATGTTTTGTATGATGCGAAGGTCGTTTAAATTCCAGTTGACGTATAGTACTAACATACTTCGTGCGTTGGTACGTTTGGGCCATTCCATTCTGCGACAATTAAAATTCGTATAAAACAGTTTTGCGAAGGGCTAAAAACTTCTTCACTATAACAAATATAAATGTTAAGAAACCTGAAGATCACGAGACCAGAGCCCGAGTTGTGCTGTAGTGCCATTGAAGAAGAATTCTGAAGAAATTGGTTCTTTCTTTATTTTCAATGGCACTACATGCGTGAGTCTTGATCATTTGTTATTGTGGAATGGTTATTAGCCCTTTGCATAACCCTATGTATGAAAAAGCTGAACGGAAGCAGCCTATTGGTGTTGGAAAAGTTACGGTGCGCCGCGGTTATGGGATACCTATACTTAAATTTTTTCGCACATGGCCAAAAGGCTATTGCATAGAATTTTCTAATAGCGTTACAGCCTATCTATATTTTTATTGAATGTATACATTGAAGAAGATGAGTAAAACCGAACTTAGGATTGCGATTAAACCCTAATTATCTTAGTGCGTGGTTTTTGGTAAAATTATGTTACTCTGTGTATTGTGACGGTAATACGATATGTCAATAAACTTGTTATTAAATTAAAAGGTGCCAAATTAGAGCAGTATTAACCTTTCTGTTTATGACGAAAATTATTATAGTAATCGTTAAATTTTGATAAAGTCATTACGCTTAGTAAAAATAAATCCAATTTATTTAAATTTTTTTAGAGCGATTATTTTGATAACAAAATTGGTTTAGTATAGTTATGAAATTCTGGTATGTTGTGAGGGAGATAAAAACGAAGGAATTTCGTTTAACTTTCGCATTCTTACCAACATATAACATAGCTACCGAAATAATTTGTACTAAATATCAGCTCGATATTTATGATATCATACATACTTAGAAACTTGGTATATTGAACATTGTAAAACATTTTGTGTGAGAGCAGATTAAAACGTTATATTCCGAAATCACATAAAAAGCTTCTTTACGATCCAAGAAAATCGGCTAATTGTAAACTTTCGAAAATATCTTATTTTATATGTGAAATTACAAAGGGGTGGATAGTGTTCGAGAAATTCGACTCATTGTGGACAAAAATTATGTGTACAAAATATGAGGTTTTTAACTCAACGCGTTCGCTAGTAAGAGCGTCAACTAACTGATGGCAACAAAAAAACAAAAATCATAACTCATATCGAAAATATTATGTAGTAACATTTTGACCATTTTTTACTATTCTAAAACATGGCCTTATAATATTTTTCGGTTCGATTAAATTGAAATTTGGGGGGTTGTAACGCCATTAAATATAGAAATGACAGATAGGCCAGAGTAAACACACAATAATAATAATAATAATCTAATTGTGCAAACGGCATCAAAACCCGTTCAGTAGTGTATGAGTGTTGCTGTTACAAACAAAAAGCCAAAATTTATGCTCAACGAGTTCTTAAAAACCAAAATAGTCGTTATAAATAGTTTCCCTAAAATGTAATTAATGTACTGGCTTCTTGCGATGTATTATTAGTATAGATTTTTCCCTTCCAATTTGACATTTATTATTCATTTTCAAATTGAAGGGTCTAAATATACACATATCAAAAATAAGACACATTTAGGTACATATGTATAGTTAGTATCATTTAAAATTGTTTTCAACTATCTGCACCTTTTCTCCTTAAATTTAAATAAATTTGCTTGCTATGGCAAAGAAAAAATATCAATGAGATTGCTTAAAAAGATTAGAAACTAACTCATAGAATTATTTATATTTCGGAAGCGGTAGCAGATGAAAATATCTGTATATTTATCTCTCAAGAAACATAACTTAATAAAACATTTTCAATATCGTGATAGGTCGTGTAAATTTTTTTTTTCTTATGAAAATTCATGCTTCGATAACCTTTAATTATTATTATAAATAAATTACATTGATCGGTTCATACATACGTGGGTGATTTCAGCACGAGATAAAAATAATTTTTTTTTTCGACATAGGCAAGTTTATCTTAAGAATGATTTATTACGTCGATGGTTTCATTGTTAATCCGCGCCAATAACTTTAAATAATTTCCGTAGGTTTCATTTTTAGACATAGCGGAAAAGCTAGACACACATGACATCCCCTATGTTCATTGTTTATTGAGAGTAAAGGATTCATAAATATTCTTTTTTGACAGAATAATTGATTGAAATGGAAAAATACATTCATTAAAAAACAAAAATAAATGCAAACAAAACGTTATAGAAATAAAATTTCGAAAAATATTCTATAAATACCTCGCGAATGTTTTTTGTTTTAATTGTAATTTTCCTTAGGTTGGTTATTAATCATTTATTATTATTGTAGAAATATATGATTAGACAGATTTAATTTGAAATTTTAATAATTACAATAAAACCAAATGAAAAAGAAGCCAGTGCGTATGTAATAATATCGATAGGGAACATCTATCCTTTTCGCTAATTTATATACATATCTAGCTATTGTATAATTTAACGCAGATATTTTCTTCTTCGGTCAAAAGCCAAACTCCATTATTCGAACAATAATAGCGTAATAGCTACAGTTATTGACAGTCATAAAGTGAAGTCCGGCTGTGGTGAACCATATTTCGATTTAGTTAATTTCTACCTTCTACAATGGCACTACAGCCCAAGTCGGACCTTGGCCTCCTGACATTCAGGTTCCTTCACATTTTTCATTACTTATTGGGGAAGGGTTGTTAGCCCTTCGCTCAACGCGAATTTTTCATTTTCGCACATTGAGGTGACCAAGGTATATCCAAGCGGGCAATGTGCTGGAATTATATATTGCGTCGACCGGGATTTGAACTTTCGACCATCGCATTACAAGACCAACACGCTGCCCACTAGGCTACACCCTAGCTCTTTAGTTAATTTGGATCTTATGAATTTATAGTTTATAATTTAATCGCAACAGTTTTCGTTTATATTATGTACATAAGAGTGTATATTTATTTAATTCCCTAAAGAATAATCCCATTTTTTTGGACTTTTGTAAAAAAAAAACTACAGTTACTGCCACTTTTTTTTAGTTATTACTTTATTATTCTAATAATAAAGTATTATAATCGACATAGAAAAACAATTTTGCTACCCTAAAATGTTGTTTTTTTTTCGCGTTTCGTGACTCAATTAGCCTAAAAATGCAAAAAAACATAACAGGGCTACGATTGCGCGTAAAGCGCAACCTTACGATACTCTAGATGAAATACATAGAATTTTTTGTGATCCCTAGAAATTTTGTATGGGCAGTGTTAGAAAGGATTATAGCATTGAACTAATTTTTTCCCCATCATGCTAAAGTAGCTATAAAAATGTTTTATACAAAACGCTTACTAAAAAAATTTAATGGGAACTGAGAAAATTAGTTAATTAGATTTAATGAAAATTTGCAGCTTGTATGGGAGGTGGTAGAAACAGTGGGGGGATTTTAGTAATTTTTTCAGACATAACTAGCAATATTACAAAATTGACATCCCTTAAATTTCAGACTAGTGCGATTCATACTTTTCAAGAAAATCGATTTTTTGTGAAGTTGTAAGACTGTGTCATATTGTATGGGAGGGAGTAAAAGCAGTGAAGGTAATCAAATAGTTTTTTCTGATCTTAGAGATAATACTAATTAGGTATTCATTATAAAATATGAGCTTGATAAATGTTATATGTTCTGAGAAAATCGGCTTAGAGCATTTCATGAAAAAGTGTATTTTGTATGGGAGGGGGTGGAAGGAGAGGGAGGAGGCAATTTTTCTACCGTAGATTGAAATAATTATGAATGTAATATATCCCAAAATTCAGACTAATAGCTTTTATACTATTTGAGTAAATCCATTTATTGTCAATTTGCGAAAATGTGTCATTTTGTATGGGAGGGGGTAGAAGGGGTGAAGCTAATCGTCTAATTTTTTTTGACCTTACTAACAATTTTAAATAAATATTTGGTGCACAATTTGAGCTCGCTAAATTTTATACGCACTGAGTAAATTGGCTTAGAGTAATTTATGACAAGTTCAGTTTGTATGAGAGGTGGTAGAAGGAGGGGGAGGACACACGTAATTTTTTTACTGTAGATTGATATTATCATAGAAATAATATATTCTAAATTTCAGGCCAATAGCTTTTATACTTTTCGAGCAAATCCGTTTATTGTGAAATTGCGCAATTGTGACATTTTGTATGGGAGGGGGTAGAAGGGGTGGAGCGATTTGGCCCGTTCACGAACTTGACCTTACTTTTTTGTTAAAAACGACGTGTACAAAATTTGAACTTTCTAGCTCAACGCGTTCTCAAGTTAGAGAGGACACGGACGGACGGACGGACGGACAGACGGACATCCGGTTTTGAGATTTTTGAGTGATTATATGAACTTCTGTATCATTCATTTTTTTCTCCGAGCCTTATTTCTTGGCGTTACAAACTTTGTGGCAAACTTATAATACTCTCAGATTTCATCTAGAGTATAAAAATCTGCCCCGCCGTACGCCATCCGCCGTACATATGGACTCATATCTCCGAGACTGTTAAAGGTAGAATGTTCATTTTTGGGTGGATTGTTGATTGGGTACGTGAGTTTCATTTTCTAAATTTTGTGGAGCGTAAGGAGGAAGGGAGAGGCGGGGGAGGGAAAGAGTCAAAAACTAGGCTTGTTAATATCTCCACCAGGAACGCAGATAGGAAGCTGAATAGATGCGACAAAAAAAACATGGTGATAGGGGACCTCGTGCTGCACAAGACAATATTCTACGGAAGACTTCTAGCTCCAACCCCTAGCGACTTAGGGGCGATTTTCTAGTTTTCTGTTCGTGGAGGAGGTTGTCGAACTAAAAGGCCAATATCTGCGAAACTACTTGAGATAACTCGATGTGTAATAGCTTGTTGGAGAGCTTATTAATGTACCTTTCCAACAAGGGTCTGCAATAAAATCAATGGGAATTATTGGACAAACACTTGTTGGCCCCTACATCGTACCTGGCAATATGACAAGTGATGTGTACATGGACTTCCTACAAAATCATTTGCCCAATACGTTAGGCGATGAAGTACCATTCAACCTTCGAAATAGATTATTTTTCCAACAAGACGGAGCACCACCTCATTTTCGTAGGGATGTGCGAAATTACTTAGACGATAACTATCCTGAACGATGGATTGGACGTGGTGGACCAGTAGGTTGGCCAGCAATATCACCTGATCTAACACCACTGGATTTCTACATATGGGGACACATGAAGGATTTAGTATACGAGATGGAAATACTTTCAAGAGAACAACTGCAGCAGAGAATTATGAACGCAGCAGACCAAATAAGGGAAAATTTAGCTTCTGTTAATCTTACGGAAGCAGTTGAAAAAAGATTGAAGAAGTGCAGGGAAAATAATGGTGATCACATAGAAAATTTAAATTTACACGCAGCCAGTTAAAAAAAGATTGAAGAAGTGAAGGAAAAATAGTGGCGATAACACGCACTTTTTATGGCTTTTTCCAATAATTTAATCCAGATACACATCCTTTAGATTTATTACTTTAAAAAGATAATTAACAGGTACCCGTAGTTTATGGATTCTTACAATATCTTAATCCAGATACTTAAAGTTTATAATTAGAAAAAATATATTATTTTCTAATAAATTTTACTTTTAAATTAAATTATTAAGTTGTTTTTCAATTTGCAATGAAAAAAATCCACAAAAAAAAGTTTTTTTCACTTTGCCGAAATTTTGGATTTGATGGTTTAGTTTCGGTTTTTTGGTCATAACTTGGTCAAAAAACGAGATAGGACAATTTTTTTTTTAAAGAAAGATAAATGTTTTGAGTAGTTTTTAAGATCACAAACTCAAAAAAAAATACTTAGAGGAAATTTTGAGCAAAAAGCCATCAAATTTGAAGGACATTTTTGGAAAACAAAAATTGTTCATGTTCAAACCACTCTAGCAACTCAGTTGCTGATTTTATTACAGACCCTTGTTGTTGGAAAGGTACATTAATAAGCTCTCCAACAAGCTATTACACATTGAGCTATCTCAAGTAGTTTCGGAGATATTGGCCTTTTAGTTCGACAACCTCCTCCACGATCCAAAGACTACAAAATCGCCCCTAAGTCGCTAGGGGTTGGAGCTAGAGGTCTTCCTGAATATTTTTGTGTGCACCACGAGGTCCCCTATCACCATGTTTTTTTTGTCGCATCTATTCTGTTACACCCTGTATATACAAAAAATAATAATTTGTTTCACAATTGTTATAAACCGGCCTCCGGTCTAAGGTGCACAGGGTGTTTCATGTACATTGAAAAAAGCACATAAACTGTAAATTTTTGAGTGAAATTTTAAGGTAGAAACTTGAAAACTTGCAAAATGCATTTAAAAACATAACAGAATTATAATTGGGCTTAAAGCCCAATCATATGATACTCTAGATGAGATGGAAATGACTTTAATATACCGGAAAATATGTCATCTCAAATTCTTTCGAATAGTGAATAGAGACTTTTGCATGGGAGGTGGAAGAAGTAGAGGGAGAGGTTTGTATTTTTCGTATATGACGCCGAACATGGCATGCAAAATGTTTTTTGCTCAATTTAAAGTTTTTAGTTTTCATTATTTTTAAAGAAATTAGTCATAGTTTTCCTGAAATTGGGGCATTTGTATGGGAGGTGGCAGAGGAAGTGAAGCGTTTAAGATGATTTTGAAACTGCTTATCATCATCCTTATCACCATGCTTTGATTCAATTTCAAAGCCGATAGCTCTCATATGTATACTTGAAGGAGAAATGCTTTTCTTGAATTTATAATACAGATATTTGTATGGGAAGTGGTAGAAGGAGTGAAGTGGAGCTGTTAATTTTTTCTAAAAGCTATTTTAATTATTAAGAAACAAATTCTGGTGAAATTTGAAGTTTGTACTTTTTCTAGTTTGAATGGAAATCGATAAAATGCATTTAACAAAAATTATGCATTTGTATGGGAGGGGGTAGAAGGAGTGTACGGATCAAAATAAATTTTTTGTGCATTATTAATATTTTTATTTGTATACTTTATAGAAAATATCAAGTTGCTAACCTTAACACTTTCGAAGAAAAATAATTTAATTTAAATTTCAAAATTTCGTGAAATTTGTATGGGAGGGGTAGAAGGAGTGAGGTGAAGATGATAATTATTGTGAAAATAAATTGGAATTGTAGTAAAATTAATTCTGACAAAATTTCTTCTTTTTATCTCTACTAGTTTCAATGAAAATCGAAAATATGTATTTTTCAAAATTGTCCATTTGTATGGGAGGTGGTAGAAGGAGTAAGGGGATCGGGTCAATATTCCGTGATAGTAATGACATCTATATCGTAATACTTTGACCTAAATTTCAAGTCGATAGCTTAAATAGTTTCAAAGAAAAATCAATTTCTTAATATTTCGAAATTTCATGAAATTTGTATGGGAGGGGGTAGAATGAGTGGGGGGATGTAGCCCATTCACGAACTTAAAGTTACTTTTTTGCTAAAAATGGCACACAAAAATTTTTAGCACGATAGCTCAAAGCTTTCGAGAGTTATGCTGTAGACAGACGGACAGACGGACAGACAGACCGACGGACAGACGGACAGACGGACAGACGGTCACTCGGAATCGAGGTTTTTGATCGACAACAAATATTTCTGTACCTTTGGCGGCCCTGTGCGAGCGTTATTTCTTAGCGTTACAAACGGTAAGGCAAACACAATATACTCTCAGATTTCATCTAGAGTATAAAAATCCCTAAATATACGAAATATTAACTGGTCGAATACCTTTAAAACTTCTACCGTCTCCCATGCAAAACTATTTTTTTGACCATTTTTAAGATATCAATTATCACCTAACTATTAAAAGCTATCAATTTGAAATTTCGCAAAAATTTTTTAAAAATAATTGAAACGAAATTGCGTCAAAAGTTTTGCGATGGCGCTTGCTCTTCTACGCCGTCTCATACAAAAGTATAATTTTGACCAATTTCAAAAAAGCAACTAATAACCAACAAATTAAAAGCTACGAACTTGAAATTTTGTACAAGCACCCTACAAAAGAAATGAAATAAAACTGCATCATAAATTTTACGATTCCCATGCCTCCCCTACCTCCTCCCATACATATGTTTGGTTTTGTGAATGTAAAATACACCGAATTTTATGAAAATTCTATGCAACTTCGTCTATGAAACACATTCTACAGGGTGTTTGGTACTCCGTGCACCACCTTGTAAGGGGATATTCCTAGATATATTTGGAGAAAAAATTGTTCTACGGAGATGGTAATTTTTCAATATCGGCGCAGATACAGGGTGATCAAGAAAAGGGTTTCGGACCTGTACCCTCACTCACTCAAAACGCTATATCTTGAAAACTAATAATCACAATTCAAAGTGTTATAGCTTGTTTTTTAGGGAATCGAATTACCTTTCATTTGGTGTTGCCTTGTAACTTTAACCAATATTGAGGTATTTGCTTCAGAACACAAATTTTTGATACTTTGACCCTCAAAATTTTGGGATCAATGTAGTTTTTATCAAAAAAACGCATTATAAAAATGTCATTTTAATGTTGTTTTTTTATGTGCCATATTATTGCCTACAAATGATGCACACATACTTATGTCAAACCAGCAGACACTTTTAGCCACGATGATGCGTCTGATCTCTCAAATCGTAGAAACTAATTATTTTATTTTTGTTTTCAGTTGGTCTAATAAGTTCACTGTATTTTATTAATATGTATAAAAGGTGATAAGTAAAATTTATCCAAGGTGGAATTATTTATATTGTCATCGTGAATTTATCTGGCAATTTTATTACCGTGTTGTCTCAGTTTGTTGATTCCCTTTGACCAGAGTTAGGTTACGTATGTCATGAGAGGAGTTACATTTGCATCGGAATAAATCTCATCGTTGGAATAACGTTTTTTCCTAGTTTTATAGTTTTTGGAAACGCAATGGCGCAAAATTTTTCTTTCAAAGCCTTCGAGTCTTTTGGCGATAGATGTAGAGATGGAGAACCAAATTGGAAACCCATATGTAATAATTGGTCTTATCAGTTGTTTATAGAGAAGCAATTTACTTTTTTTATTAAATTTTGATTTCGAATGAACTATTGGTGCTAACATATTAAAAGCTTTGTTGGCTTTTTTTAAGCTGGCTTGCGCATGATTATTGAATTTAAAAAGGTTGTTAAATTCAACTCCCAGGTATTTGATGTTAGTTTTAATAGGTATAATTTTTCCGTTAAGATCTAAAAAGAGTTCCTTACTGTGTTTCACGTGTTCCGGAAACCTCTCCCACTAGCGTTCCTGATGCAAGAAACTACAGAGAAACCGCCCCTCTTTTTGCTAGGGGTATTGCCTTGCGGAAATTTGTGTCTTGTCGTTCAAGAACTGCGACGGCACGAACTACACCCTCAAACTGTTTTCGAGTCATCCTGAATCTATCTTTGAATCTTTTGTCATCAAAAGTGAGAACATCTTTTCCCAGAACATTCCGCTTAGAGCATATTATTCAAAACATTTTGTGAATGTGTTATTGCGGATTGATTGTGTTCTTATTTGGACCCAAATGGTATGGTGTAACCTCTCTGCACTTCTTTTTGCTGCAATTCGAAGCAACCTTGCGGCTCGTAATCGACGTCTTTTATTACGCGCAACGCTTAATGCTAAGACGCTCAAAGCAAACTGCATGCGAACATTTCTCAAAATATTTAAAATGGAATTCACATAAACTAGCACTACTAAAAAGTCTCTATTTGGCATTTTGCGATATTTTAAAATTAAATTCAATCCGAACGAAATTTGACGTTTAACAGACAGTTCGAAAACTCGATCTGGTAAGCTCGATCTTGTGCAGTGTTTTACCTATTACAGCTTGAAAAAGCTCAAAGCTATTTGCGGCTTTGTGAAGAGGTTTACGTCGCAGTGTGTCTCCAGTATAAGTAATACCATCGGAGATGGTTCACAATGGCCCATCGGAGATGGTTCACAATGGCGCGGCGTGATATTACGGCTAGAGGAAGCAACTCTTTAGCAAGATCATTTATTCTTTAACATTGTAAAACTTTTGTATGTATACGAATGTACGTATATGTATGTATATGTGTGAATTTTCATTAAATAAAATCACGGACAAAGCTTTTTAAGGTGCAAATTTTCAATTCTGATTAACACTTCTCATCCATGTCCGAGTACAAATTATGCAAATTATTCATGTCATAAAAAGCTTCAATAATTGTGTCACTGGAAATTAAATTATACAATAGCAGTAAAATAGTTTTAGTTATTCAATAATGTCGTTTTTCTACGCAATTAATCCGAGATCTGCACAGAATTTGAAAAGGTAATCAATATCATTGGTAAAAATCAAAAGGCTAGGCTTATAAAGATCTGTAGGTCTAGTTCCGAAACCCATTCATCGTGCTAGTGAATGATGACGGATCTTCCGGTGACAGCTTTTAATTGTAGTTTAGCTGCGAACCAAAATAGAAACAAATACTATGGGAAATCAGATGTCGCCAAGATCTACAAAAATGTTCATAGAACTTTGATCGAAGCATCCTTCTCCGGCGATTTTGCTATACCAATGCCCTCAAACAAACCAACTGATAACTTTTTACTCAATAAGAAAATTTCAATGGTTGTCAATACTTGTCAGAGAATGAGAGCGTCTGTAGAGCAAAAGCGTCAAATAGGTTGTGTGCCATGCTGAGCGAAAATAAAGACTAATTTTTATTAAATGCATGCATTTTTAAGGATTTCACAAAATCTTTGGTAGCTAAATTTAAACATAATCGAGAACTAAAATGTAAGGGAAGCAATGCTTCCCTTGCATCAATGAACGCCACGCGACTGATGGGATATATATAGTTTTTTAAAATAATTATTCAACAAGGATAATAAAAGGAATTCAATTATATTATAGAATTAAACGAAATAAAGTTGAATTAAGAACTAAAATAAATTAAAATAAATTTCGAGTTTCAATAAATAAAATGTATTCTCTAAACGGCTCAACGGCTGGTGCAAAGGATACAACTTATCTATTCTTTTTTTCAACCCGATGTCAACCAACGAACGCCCAAACTGAGGCAGAACTACCGCGATGCTCATATACAGCTTAAAAAGGCTGTTAGACGCGACAAGAGAAAGGCCATTGAAGATCTGGCAAACAAGGCAGAATCTGCGGATTACCTTGGGGATATGGGTTCACTATTCAAAATCATGAAACAGTCAACGAACAGGAAACTTACCGCCAACCACCTGGTGGGAGATGTCAACGGAACTCTCCTTAATATGAGTGAATACCAGTTGCGGCGATGGAAGGAATACTTCTCTGATATTTTAAACATCTTGTCAGAGGAAGATATCCCAGAAACAGAACAATTACCAAATATCAAACCACAACAATCCTCTATTAAGGACGATCCCCCAGATAAGGAAGAGATAGTTTCCGCCATTCGGTCAATGGCGGGAAGGAAAGCTTCAGGTATAGACGGACTACCAACCGAACTTCTCAAAGCGGACCCGGAAATAACAGCCGATATACTCCTCCCATTCTTCACTAAGGTGTGGAATGAAGGAAGATATCCGACTGAATGGAAAGAGGGCGTCATTGTGAAATTTCCGAAGAAAGGCGACCTTCGGGAAACTTACTGCCGTATCAAAAATTATTACTAAGGTATTTCTCAATAGGATTAGTGATGTCGTCGGGAGCACTCTCGAAGTTTATCAGGCTGGATTCCGTAAATGGTCGTCTTGTACCGACCACACAAATACCTTACGGATAATATTAGAGCAGTCAGCCGAAATGGGTTCGCCACTACATCTCATGTTTGTGGACTTCGAGAAGGCTTTCGACAGCGTTAAGCGAGATTACATATGGAATGCTTTTTGTATTAGAGGTATTCCAGATAAGGTCATAGCTATAATTAAAGAATCCTACGAAGATTCCAGGTTACGCGTCTTGCATAGAGGAGAGCTGTCCGAGAGCTTTCTTCTGCGAACAGGTGTCAGAAAAGGCTGCATATTATCACCAGCCCTGTTTCTGGTGGTAATAAATGACATCTTGAAAGCTGCACTGGAAGGTGGGAAGGTAAAGGTCTTCAAAGGAGACTATTTAACATCTTAAGTCACCTTGATTATGCTGATGACGTGTGTTTGCTTGCACATAACCGTTCGGACTTAGAGTCAAACGTTCGCTCGTTGCATTCTAAATACAAAGAGGCGGGACTGAAAATAAATGTGCGTAAAGCCAAGTACATGCACATGGGTTCGAACGCAAGCACACCGATTGTTCTTAACGGACAGGATGTGGAAGAGGTACAAGATTTTTGCTATCTTGGAGGCATTGTCAGCATGGACGGCGGAGCCGAAAAGGATGTTGGGGCTCGGCTAAATAAAGCTCGTCAGGCCTTTAGAATCCTTTCCCTTTTCTGGAGGTTAAGAGAGATCTCCCTTCGCATGAAGCTGCGAGTTTTTGACGCATGCGTTAAATCCGTGTTTTTATATGGCTGTACTACGTGGAAAGTGACCGTTCAACTTACCAAGAAACTACAGACTTTCGTGAACCAATGCCTCCGACGCATTTTAGGAATATTCTGGCCAGAAGTGATCTCCAACGACGAACTTTGGAGTGCATCTGGACAGACTAAAATAGGTATTGAGATTCAAAAGCGGAAGTGGCAGTGGATCGGCCATACTTTGAGGAAACCAGAGCGAAACATCGCCAAACGGGCTCTGGATTATAATCCTCAAGGAAGACGTCGGGTTGGTCGACCATGTAACACATGGAGCAGTTGAGCAGGAGGCCAGAGGAACAAACAAGTCCTGACGTGACTAAAAGTAATAAGAGGAATGGTGGAAGCGTTTTAATGCAACCCATCCTTCCTATTGAAGTCGAACTTGCGCTCGTCGTGCGAGAAAATTTTGCTCGTATTGACCGGTTCTTGTATATATATGCGTTTTTAAAATCGCATCCTCTTCCCTGTGGAAGGTTTTCAACTTTTGTTGGTCAGAAGAAGCGTGAGAAAAAAGCTGTCCCGAGTACGTAAATGCTGTAAACTGTGGTAGACGAAAATATTTGCGTTTTCTTTTAAAGAAATTTGTTAATAAATTTTCATATTGGTGCTGATTTCAGCTTAGCTCTTCTAAACTGAATAAAGGACAAAACGAAAGGAAAGCATTAATTCCATTATATCAATGGACGCGACGCCACTGCTAACTTCTCGGTTTCAAAAACACTCGGCAAGGAAGCCACAATCTTCCAAGCCGAACTAATTGCAATGGTGTAATGCAACCAAGAAAATATAAGGAGGGCTCATCGCAACAAAACTATTTATTTCAAGACCTAATCATCCTGGAAAAAAGGAACAACGTGACCTTAATGTGGGTCCCAGGACATGTGGGAATTGAGGGAAATTAAGAGGCTGATCGCCTAGCAAAAACGGCGCAGAAATAAATTTTTTTGGACCAGAGGCATTCTGCCCGGAAAACCAAAAGGGTACTCCAACCCTATACTTAGAAAGCGGGTTAAACAAAAATCTACTGGAATAAATTTCTAGCTTTATCAATCTCAAAAAAATTAATCTTACAAAAAAAAAAAAACTAACAAAGTGTGGGATATTCTAAAATTCAGCAAGAGTGATATTAGTACTTTCATCAGCCCATTGACGGGGCACAGTTGAGTAAACCACCAACTCAAAAATATGGGTCTAGTTGAAACCGACATCTACCGCCTCAGTTTCGAAGACTTGGAAACGACAGAACACATCCTATGTCACTGTGGAGCAGTAGCAAGGAAAAGACAGAATTTTCTAGGAAAAGATTTTCTTACTACCGAGGAACTAGCCAACATGACTCCCTTAAAGATATTTAGATTAGCCAAAGCTATCGCGTTATGGTAGAATAAAGGGACAATAAATGCACACTAGGCCGGGAAGGTCGCAGTGCTCTCACGTGTTCCCCAAATATATAAAAAAAAACGGGCCACCGTTCCTAAGCACCATGAGTTTGGATTTTCCAAATTTACAGACAGTTTCCTATTTAAGACTAACATTACAACGATTGATTGAAATTACAAACAAAGAATGATGATCCGAAATTATATCGATTCTATTATAAGAAATTATTTTTATTTCAAAATCTTTTCTCAGTTCGAGAGTCAAACATGTTCCAAATATTCGATTAAAGTATCCGTGAGTATCTGTTCTCCGATTTCTTACATTTTCCGAGGAGTGGGAAAGCAAACTAAAAATCCCGTTTACTCAGCCGTACTCCTAAAAAGTTAAATTGTTAAGGGAAAAATCTACTTAAAAGAACTTTGTGGTTTTTCTACAACAATTGAATTGATTCATCATGACGATATTAGAAATCCCGTCGGTAAAATTGATTTCATTTGTGATCAGTTTGCTTGCTTAGTTTTAATTTTCTTGAACAATACTTGTACCCAGATTAATGTATCCTTATATCCAAAAAGGAGAGTGGCATGAGTAGTTAAGTTAGACGCATATCAATACCGTCGGCGTTTTCTTACCTTGCAGCAACCGATTTTCGGCATCGGTAAAGCTTAGCACCCAGGCATCGCCTTCCATTGCGGAGTTCTTTCCTTGCAACGCAATGCACTCCTTCGAAAGCATATCGAATCCTTCAGTCTTGACTTCGGCCACGATATTCGGATGGGGCCATGGAATCCCGGGCAACGGCCAATGCGATGCCGACCTGGGCCAGAGTCCGGCACATTTGAATGCCGGCGTGATTTGTACGATAATCCTTTCGCGTATCCGCAACTTAACTTCCGTCGTGTCGGCAATCATTTTCACAATATCACGATACGCGCACTTATCACAAGCCTGCGCCACAAGCGTTTGAAATCGCGAGCGAATCTTGCGCGCCGACAGATATCCCGACGCGGTTATGAATTCGACCCAAAGCGACATCGAGCGCTTCCGGCCGTCGCTCAATTTCAACACTGCACAACCGGGCAAAGTGCCGTCATCGACGAAATTCAGGACACCCATTTGATTCAGGTAAATGATGATTTCGAATTCGGTCGGTGAGATCACCTCGAGACCCTCGAATCTTCCGTTGTAGTCGTTTAGCGAAGATATGAACCGCGGCTCCTGGACCTCGACCTCCTTAAGGACGTCCTGCACAATTCGACACACTTCCTGGATCGTCTTGTGAATTTGCGCCTTCCGGACCTGCACTCGATCCGCGCAGTATTTGTTCATTTGGTAGACCATCTTCGATTGGGCCGCAATCATGTCGGACGGCACTAACATGTTTCACACGGTGTTATATTTCTTAACGGGCGCACGCGATTAATACACGGAGCTATAAGATTCGCTCCAGTCAGCCCGATATTCCGATGGGAATTAGCTAATCTCTTTCAGTGACGAATTGCAGAAAAAAATCACTCAAAATCAACTCATCCTGTTACACGCGCGCGCAATTTTTCAAAATTCAAATCGATATCACAGTTCGCGGCACTTTGCTCCCAAAACCAAAAGAACGTACAACCAGTACGACAGACCGCTAACTGAAAACTTGAAATTCAAGTCATCGTCGATATTTTCGCTTCTACCGGATTTTCTTTTCACTAATACAATCCCACTTCCCACCTGAATATACTGAGGATTAGCCCGTGAGGTGCGCCACTAAGTAAACTCCAAGACAAGGCGGAGGACGCACTGTGTTCTTGCGTCGTCTTGGAAACCGGTATTGCAGTGTCGAACTACACACGCACACACCATCGGGATAGTGTGAAACCCGGCTCTTGGATACGCAATAAGCGTGCGCACTATTGATCCAAGATGTCACATGGGATGGACCGAGAGGTAGTCAAGGCTCCGCCTCCTCTATGGTGGGAAATTCGGTTTGGTTTACTAAACAAACAAGGGAAACATTAACATGGTCGTTGCGGGCTTGCAGGACGGTTAAGGGATATGAGGAGACCCCGAAACGGTAGCCGTTTTCGATGTTAATCTGACCGCTAAGGAAGTGTTCAGGCACCACCTCCCAGTGTTTTCCTGCACACACTATTCAATCCGCAACAGAACGCTATTTTCCGAATAGCGCTGTTTCTAGAGTTTTACAGTGTAAACGTGTGCGAAATGATTAATGGTCGAGCATCACGAGCTAAAGCGAAAGTCTGCACGTTTCATGGGATGAATTGAAATTCATGATACTCATGAATGGGCGGATGAATAGACGAGTTTCATCAGCGGGCTATTGATTTTGTTCGTATGTTTTTGTGTCGTGGTATATGTTATGATGTGTTTTAAGAAAGCTTTAAGAAAGCAGATTCCATTTCAAAACGAATAGGCGCTTTACTAGGGCTTGTATGGAGATGTTTTGCTCTGGATTTCTTAAAGTATGACCGATTCACTGCCACTTCCGCTTTTAAATTTCTATGCCTATCTTAGTTTGTCTATTTGTACTCTGAAATTCGTCGTTGGAGATGAGGCCTGATTGGAATTTATTTATTTAAATGCTTTTGAACAAAAAAGATAATATTTTCATTTATACGAAAGCAGAAATATTATAACAGTGACGATAAGAATTCAAATATTAAAGATTATATTTTTTCCTTTATTTTTAAATAAAACAAAATAAGAAGTTAAAGATCCAAGTTGAAGTTGATCGTAGTTCGTTTGCATTCTCAACATCGGGGAGTGGAAGTAAATATCGAGTGAAGCTCGAGGAAGATAGAAAATATCTGAATTCCTCATTGAGACTGTTTCTTGCCGGAAATTCAGGTCATTGTAGAGATAGGTATTAAGCTAGTAGTTGTAAGGTTTGCAGAGGAAGCAAGCATCAAAAAAAGTCCGTTGTAGATGCAAAGGACTGGACTGTCGTACGGAGGACAAACCCAGCAAGTCTGTACGCCTTATTTATAATCTCAGAATAATGATTGACAAATTTAAGCTTGCAATCGAAGGTCACTCCTAAATCCTTTATTGTACAACTGCTACAAGGGTGGACCCATTAAGGCCCCGTGTATACCGAAACGACGATTTCGTTCAAAAATGGGTATTTTCTTAAAGCCATTCCTGACAAACCACGCATCATAATGAAAATTTATTTTTATCACGTCAATCTTTGATAAGTGTACTAGGATCGACATTGAACAAATTTTTAAAATTATATTTAGGAAAAAAATTGTCAGCACAACTCCGGGTATGGTTTTTGAAAAACGCGAGAACTACACTTTTGGTATGGAGTTTTCACCTATAATTCAGGAGATAACTATATATCCTTTTTTGCAATAACAATAGAAAAAGGTCGCGGCGAGGTAATGGTGAGACCACATTTTTGACATTTTTAAGTTTTGTTAGTAATAGGTAAAGTTAAAAAAGTACATTTTTCATTGATTTTATTCTTCGAATTTATGTATTAAAACTAATGATTAAGAATTTTTTTTATCAATGATATCACAGAATAAAATGTTGTAAAGCTTGTTCAATGAATTCGGTACTAGGTTTCAGAGAAAATACTTTATAATTCTTTCAAAATCTACCAGTCAATTTCGCACGGAAAATTGATGCTCATTATGCCTTGAGACGGCGACAAGAGCAGAGGTCGGTCTACGCCGATTTTTCAATCGGTTGGTTTCTTTTAGAAGATGTTCGTACGCTCTCAAAAGATTTGTCTTTTCCCCTTCCTATTTTCGATGATCGCTTGCATTCTTTGTATCTATTGTCACAGATCAAAGTTCGTAGGTGTAGGTGGCAGTGATAGAGGACTGATCAATCCCTTCAGCTAAATGTGAAGAATATTGATTAGAGTTGTTGGGAAATCATGTCGTATGGATAATTGAATGGCTTGTGTGTTATGATTTTACTTCATTATTCTAAAAAAAAAATATTGTGATCGACACAAAAAAAAATTGCATACCTCAAATTTTATTTTTTCGCGTTTCATGACGCCTAAAAATTAAAAAAAAAAACAGTCCGTCCGTGTTCCGTACGTCGTCCGCCGTACGTGTACGCTCCAACGAAAGGGGAAGCAGGATGAGGGTTACAGATTGAAAGTTGAAGCTCGACATTCGGGTATACTGATTTAAGAGAAAAAGTGAAAATAAATTAATTTTTTATCCAAAGGGGTACAAAAAAAGGGGGTGGGTGTTGCAGCGAACAACTTTGTTATTAATGTATTTCTTTAATTAATTTAGTATATCTATGATAATGATAATATCGCCGAAACATCTTCCAACGAGAATTCACTTGCACATATTGTGGTATAATTATTTGTAAAAATATATTTCAACTATAAAACTACAATAAAGTTTTATTCAAATAGTTTGTATGCAGTAACCCAAATGCATCGGAAGAAAATCTTTTTGTTGTGAATGGTTGACGAATTGTAGACTTCCAATTTGTTTTTGAACAGTTTAAAGTTGTATCAAATCATTCACAACGTTTCGGTTGTGGATTAGCACATATAAAATTGATTTCCTAAGTTCGCAAAGGCTTTAAATCAGTGTTCAAATTAAAATGTGATATGTGTCGCACTTCTTTCGAACTTCAAAGTACAGAGACAAAAGCTGAAAGTGACGTGGGCTTGAACGAGTCAGCTATTATTGCAGCACATTCAACAGGAGTGGGCTACAATAGTCTAGATCAAATATTTTCCAGCATGTCTATTCCATTTTTTACTCCAAAATCATATCGTAAAGTTCAAAATTTGGTTGCTGATTGGCTGGATATAGTGTCCGAAAAATCAATGCTGGATGCCGCAAGTTTAGAGGTAGAACCGGCAAAAGCGTGAAGTAACGTTGACAATAATGGAGTTCCCTTTATAACTGTAGCTCCAGATAGTTGTTGGTCCAAAAGGTCATATGGCATCAACTATTCTGCTCTTTCGGGTATGGCGGCAATTGTAGGTCTATTTTCAAAGAAGGTTCTATTTATGAAAGTACGTAATAAACATTGCCTGATATGCCAAAAAGCAGAAAATAAATCCGTAACTGCACCTGACCATATTTGTTATAAGAACCATGACGGAAGCTCCACAATCGAGCATTCTACTAGAGGAATTTAAAACTTCGATTGAAAAACGTGGATTAGTTTACTCTCGTATGATTGCAGACGGCGACTCCAGCACTTATAACAAAATATTACAAGCTAGGCCTAATGCTGATGTAACAGTCGAAAAAATAGAGTGAAAAAACCATTTGCTACGGAAGTACTGTCGGAAGTTGAAATTGCTCTCTTCTTCTATGCAATACCTTTTGCTGCTGAGAAAATTGCTTTATAATAATATGCAACGGTTTTGTGTTGCAGTCACCAGTGCAATCAGATATAGTAAAAACAAGAAATGCGGTTTTGATCAGAAAATTCTAAACTTGGATAAGGACATATTAAACGGTCCTCATCATGTTCTTGGATATCATGCACAATGTAAAGGCCTTATTTGTGCAAAAAAAAACAGTGCTTGCCGAAAACAATTATGTATCTGATTTTCAAGAGTCGGGATTATGGGATCAGATACTAAATGCCGCCTCATATTTAGCTCAAAAATCAAGAAGCTGGATTCATGATGTATACAGCAATATAGTTGAATCATTTAACAATGTAGTCACAAAGGCCGTAGGAGTAAAAAGGATAATTTTTCAACGAGGCGAAGGTCGATGTTCTGCAGCGCTTGTATCTTTTAATACCAAATCACGGTTATACTCAAAACTGCAAAAAGAAATTTTTGGTAAAAAGTCCAACTCCATAACAAATAAAATGGAAAATCGAATGGCCAAGCATAACCTTAAATCAATTCGAAAGCGAAAACATGTAAATACTCGAAACTGGTCAAAAAGGAAAGATTTTGACTATGGCGAAAATAGTGAAAAACTAGATATGGATCACGATTGTTACATCGTATGTAAGGAGAAGCATGTAAAAGACTTACAAGCTAATATCTTAAATCGAAAAAAAAATCAAAAATGATATAATACCATTTTGCAAGCAAATAGTAGCCAATGCATTGAGTTGAGACGAAAATTATTAACGGCTTCGAATTTTGGAAAAATCTGTAAAACAAGGCACAATATTAGTTGCGCTCTTTTAATCCAAAACCTTCTCTATCCGAAGCGAGTCAGCTTCATTGCAACAAGGTATGGAAACATGAATGAAGCGACTGCATTGAAAGATGTTTCCAAAATGCTATTAAAGGATATAAATAAGGCTGGGCTCTTCCTAGATGACTGTGCATCTAGGTGCATCTCCGGACGGTATAAATGAAGAATTTATCGTGGAAATAAAATGTCCCTATTCCGCTTGCGGTATTTCAGTTCCCGATGCTATTGCCAAAAAAAAAATAAAGTATTTAAAAATTATGAATGGAGAAATAATAATAAATAGAAATAGCGACTGGTTTTATCAAATCCAAGGAATTGCGTGTGGACTGGAGACGAAATTCCTATTCATATTATATATACATAATACGGGATGATATTTTTTTCAAAGAAAATAAACTGCCAACAAGTCGGGCGAAACTTTATTATTCTTGGGACAAGTTGCGGATGAGTGGAAAGTCAATATGCAGGTTAGAGTGGTTAGGGAAGGCTAAGTGAAAGGGAGTTCTTGGGCAGGACTGTTAACAATATTTCATTCGTTTCTGTAAGTTTGGTTTTTATGAGGGGAGGAGTAGGGGTAATAGTAAGGGTGGGTGGATGTTAATAGTTTTTTAATTAATTGCTTGCATCACGTCCAATATTCTCTGTGTTTCATAGACGAAGTTGCATAGAATTTTCATAAAATTCGGTGTATTTTACATTCACAAAACCGAACATTTGTATGGGAGGGGGTAGAGAAGGTAAGGGAATCGTAAAATTTGATATGTAGTTTTATTTCGCTTCTCTTGTAAGGTGCTTGTATAGAATTTCAAGTTCGTGGCTTTTAGTTTGTTGGTTATTAGTTGATTTAATGAAATTGGTCGAAATCATAGTTTTGTACGGGAGGGGGTAGAAGGGCAAGTGCGATTTCAAAACTTTTAAAGCAACTTCATTTGAATTATTTTTATAAGTTTTTATGCAAAATTTGAAATTGATAGCTTTTAAGAGTTAGCTGATAACTGATTTCTTAAAAATGCTCGAAAAAATAATTTTGTATGGGAGGGGGTAGAGGAGGTAAGGGAATCGTAAAACTTGTGATGCAATTTTCTTTCATTTTTATTGTAAGGTGCTCGTACGAAATTTCAAGTTCGTAGCTTTTAATTTGTTGGTTATTAGTTGATTTAATGAAATTATTTGAAATCATACTTTTGTATGGGAGGGGGTAGAAGGTCACGCGCGATTTTAAAACTTTTAACGCAATTTCATTTTAATTATTTTTGGTAGTTGTTACGCAAAATTTCAAATTGATAGCTTTTAATAGTTAGGTGATAATTGATTTCTTGAAAATGGTCGAAAAAATAATTTTGTATGGGAGGGGGTAGAAGTGTTAAAGGTTTTCGACCAGTTAGTATTTCGTATATTTAGGGATTTTTTTTAAATGAAGATATAATCATTTGAAAAAAAAATTCGGCCGACAATTGGTTCTAAGCCCCCCTTTTCGCACTCCAATGGATAAAAAAATTAAATTATTTTTAAAAGTTGTCCCACAAACCCTTCTACAGGGTGTTTGGTACTCCGTACATAACCTTGTAAGGGGTTATTCCTGGATATATTTTGAGCAAAAAATTGTTCTACGGAGATGGTCAATTTTCAATATCCACGGAGATACAGGGTGATCAAGAAAGTCCTTCGGACCTGTACCCTCACTCACTCAAAACGCTATATCTTGAAAACTAATAATCACAATTCAAAGTGTTATAGCTTGTTTTTTAGGGAATCAAATTACCTTTCATTTGGTGTAATAGTCCGCATTGTAACTGTATCCAATTTTGAGATATTTGCTTCAGAACACAAATTTTTGACAGTTTGACCGTCAAAATTCTAAGATCAATGTAGTTTTTCTCTAAAAAACGCATTGTAAAAATGTCATTTTATTGTTGTTTTCTTTTGTGTCATATTATTGCCTACAAAAGACGCATACACTTGCATTGCATAAGTTTTATAGTTTAGAAGAAATTATCATTCCAATAATTTAGCACTTTTGTCAAAAAAGCAAGAATAGGTTGATAACACTCTCCGCTTGAACTAAAAGAACTTAAGAATGGTTTTTACGGTTTATTTCAAATTTCCTTAATTACAATAAATGTTCAAAATGGCTACCTTCATTTTGAATGCACGCTAAAGCTCGTTTTGCCAGTGTTCTCTTTGTGTTCATACTCCTCAACTGCTGCCTTACTTCTGTTGCTGCCGCATCGATTCTGGTGTTTAGATCCTGCAACGTTACTACTTCTGTTGCGTAGACAAGGTCCTTCATCCGTCCCCATACAAAGAAATCCATAATAGTTAAATCAGGGGATCTTGCAGGCCAGTGTATCGGTCCAGTTCTACCGATCCAGCGATTTCTATAATTGGAATTTAACCAATCTCTGATCTGTCGGCCGTAATGAGCTGGAGCACCATCGTCTTGGTAAAACATGGAAGCCAATCGTTGCAGTGGCATATCATCCAATAACTCCTGTAGATCATTTGTCAAAAAATGCAAGTAATTGGAACTATTTAAGGTAGGCGGAAGCCTAATAGGACCAATAAAATCGTTGCCAATCACACCTGCCCATAAATTGACACTGAATCTGTGCTGAAATGATGCCTCTCTTCTTGTATGTGGATTGCTCTCAGCCCATGTGTGTAAGTTGTGGAAGTTTGTGATACCGTCCCTGGTGAATTGGGACTCATCCGTCCAAAGAATGTTGCTGATAAAATTCTCGTCACTTATTTGTCGTTCAAGGAGCCAATTGCAAAACTCCATCCTTTTGGGTAAATCAATGGGTAACAGCTCCTGCACTGGTGTGTGGTGGTAGGGATGCAAACGTTCTGCTTTCAGGACACTCCAAACTTTCCACGTAGAGACGTTAAACCGCAATGCCAAGCGTCGTATACTAGTTGATGGATCATTTTGAACTGCAGCTAGGATTCGTTGATCAATTGAAACAGCGATTACCGGCGCAGGATTTGCATTCACTCTGCTTGTCCTAACACTGCCTGTTTCCCTAATCCTTCGGTAAACGTCTTGGAATACTCTCGGGTAAGGTATTCGACGATTGGGAAATCTGTGATGATACAAAGATCGCGCCGCTTGCTCATTTCCCTGACACTCTCCATAGATGAAAATTATGTCTGCATATTCTTCGTTCGTGAACTCAGGCATTTCGAAATTCTTTTCTAAATTTTAGTGACACCTTGTTCTTTTACAAATTTAACTAAAACTGATAAAAATATGAAGTATGGTTTGCTTTTATAGGCTTTTCATTTTGTTAGGTAACCCATTAAAAAGGGCAAAGTGCTGCACCTAGTTGTGTTGAAACTCATTTTGATTTAATTCATTTTCTCGATAATTTTAATACTACCTAAAGGACAATCATTGATAATTTAAATAGTAATTAAAGGACACAAAGAATATTTCAGTTTAACAACATTTCAGGTAGTTTTTTTAGAACGAGGGTTGGTTTATGGCATATTTTATTTTTAAGCCATATGTATTTTCGCTTATTACCTGGAAAACGGGAAAACCTAAGTCATAAGTATGTGTGCATCTTTTGTAGGCAATAATATGGCACATAAAAAAACAACATTAAAATGACATTTTTATAATGCGTTTCCTTGAGAAAAACTACATTGATCACAGAATTTTGAGGGTCAAAGTATCAAAAATTTGTGGTCTGAAGGAAATACCTCAGGATTGGGTACAGGTACAATACGAACTATTACACTAAATGAAAGATAATTTGATTCCCTAAAAAACAAGTTATAACACTTTGAATTGCGATTATTAGTTCTCAAGATATAGCGTTTTGAGTGAGTGAGGGTACAGGTCCGAAGGACTTTTCTTGATCACCCTGTATCTCCGTGGATATTGAAAATTGGCCATCTCCGTAGAACAATTTTTTGCTCGAAATATATCCAGGAATAACCCCTTACAAGGTTATGTACGGAGTACCAAACACCCTGTATATTAATGTTGAGTTTTAGCTTTCTAGCTGTTACCATGGTTGAGATATTTGAATTCGTACTTTTCGGTTTAAGCGCTCCCCCCGCCTCCCCCTGAACCCGTATACCCCGGAAAATTGGTATCCGCCTGAGATCTGCAACTATCTACAATCCCCTCAAAAATGAACTTTCTATCTTGAAGGGTTTGGGAGTTAATGTGCGCTGAGCGTACACGTCGGCGTACGGCGGACGACGGACGGCGTACAGACAGACGGATTTTTTTTTTTGCATTTTTAGGCTAATTTAGTCATGTAACGCGAAAAAAAAAATTTCAGGGTAGCAAACTTTTTTTTTTTCTTGTGTCGATCACAATACTTAATTATTATAATAATAAAGTAAAAATGGAAAATCAACTCTCCAAGTTTTATTTCGACTGCATAGTTCCCGAATTGCTTGACCCAGATTTACAAGAGAAATCCACCGTACGTCATAGCGGCAACAAAGCGAAAAATACAAGAGATCTAAATTAATACTTATAATAATAATATTTACTAAGTAAAAACGCATGCAATAAAAGTTGTTACAAATTCATAATTATTTTCTCATTATTTGTATATGAATTGCCTTTTAAGAAATTATTTATTCAATTTATTTTTGATTAATTAATTCATTAGTGATTTTATATTATTTTAAGTATATTTATTTTTTAGCGCAATCTGTTTAAATTAATTTATATTATAATTGTGTATGCTGTCCTATGCCCCTATAGGGGGTCTTAACAGGAATTTGATTGATGCTTTGAATAAAGCATTTGGATAGCAACTCTAGTATGTGATGATGTGAAAAAATTAGTTCAATGCCGTCAGCCCTTCCACTTCTCCCATTAGACAATTTCTTCAAGCTACGACAATTTATATTTTATCTAAAGTATCTTATAATCGAGCTTTATGCGCAATCGTTGTCCTGTTGGGCTTTTTTTTGTAATTTCAGGCTTTAGTCATGAAACGCGAAAAAAAAAACAAATTTGAGGGTGGTAATTTTTTTTTTGTGTCGATCACGATACTTAATTATTAGAATAATAAAGTGATTGAACGAGCTCTCAAAATGAAATAAGCCCTATTATAACTTTTTTCATTTCTCCATTAGATAATATGCATACATATACGTATGTATATGCATTATCATAATCATTACAAATGCCAAATGATGATGATGATGATGGTGAGCAAAATTAAAAATGTTCCTTTGATTCTACAATATATCACCTATTGTTGCTCTTGATGCTTCGAAGCGTCTAGGTATTCTGCAGGAGTGTAAGAAATACTTTTCTGTCTCCGAACTAGCTACCATCTATGAGGCTTATATTCGCCCACGTCTTGAATATAACTCGCATGTTTGGGCTGGGGCTCCGAAATCACACCTAGCTTTGCTCGATTGTATCCAAAAACACGCATTCCGATTAATTGGAGATGAGGCTATATCGGCCACAATAGACTCGAGCATCGACGAAATATAGGAGCACTCTGCATTTAATATAAATATTTCCATGGAAATAAAAGCACGCTCACGCGAGTACACTGGAGAACAGTGAAATTTAGTCAATCCTTCATTCCTTGGACGACAGTAATGTGGAATTCATTACCAGGCAATCTATTTCCAACGGGATACAACCTCCAACAATTTAAGAACAGCGTTCTCCGCCACTTCGAAATTTTCCCGTCTGTGTTTCCCTACTAATTTTCCTGTATCCACTTATTTCCCCGTACCCATGTCGACTTAATTGTGCATCACGCATTAAAGAATGACCCCCTAAGTTAATTTCGATGGCCGTAAAAAAAAAAATCTTGCAATATTCTAGATGAAATAGAAATTTTTGAGATCTTAAGAAATTTTGTATGGGGAGTGTTAGCAGGAATGGCAGTATCCAACTCATTTTTGTTTACATCATTCTAGAATAGCTAAAAAAATATGTTACTCCAAATTGTGCAATTTGTATGGGAGGTGAAAGAAAGAGTAGGGGGTTTTTAGTAAGTTTTTGAGAAATTACTATGAATATTATGAAATTGATATCTCCAAAATTTCAGACTAGCAACATTCATTCTTTTTAATAAAATCGATTTTTGTGAAATTGAGTCACCTTGAATGGGAGGAGTTAGAAGCAGTGAACGTCATCAGTTAATTTTTTTCCAATCTTAATATTAATACTAATTAAGTATTTTGCATAAAATGTGAGCGCCACTGTTGTTATACGTACCAAGAAAATTGGTTTATAGTATTTCATGAAAAGGTACAGTTTGTATGGGAGATGGTGAAAGGAGTAAGGGTATCGAATAATTTTTATCCCATACATCACATTTATGATAAAAAAAAATACAATATAAATTTCAAATTATTAGCTTCTATTGTTTCCAAGAAAATTTTATTTTTGTAAATGATTGAAAATGAATTATTTTGCATGAGAGGGGGTTGAAAGGGTAGATCGATTTTGGTCCTTCATGAACTTGATTTTTGCTTTTTATCGAAAACGACATGCACGAAATTTGAACTTTCTAGCTTGACATATTTTCGAGTTAGAGATCGATCGGACAGACGGACGGACAGCCGGCTTTGAGATTTTCGTCCAACAACAAATAGCTATTTCTGTTCCCTCGGCGACTCTGTGCGAGCATTATTTCTTAGCATTACAAACTTTAGAGCAAACTTATGATACTCTCAGATTTCATCTAGAGTATAAAAATTGAATTAGCTCATCTGTCGGCAATTTGCTAAAATTTTCACTTTATAATAGGTTTTTTTAAGCATTAATATAAATGCTAAAACAGTTTGCGCAACACTAAAAATTTGTTCACAATGTTCATATTATAACTGGCAATAAATTTAAGTTGAAGTTAAAGTTTTTTTTTATAAACGTATTATTCATGAAAGTTTTATTTTTTGCAACTTTTGTGCGCACACAACTACTAATTATTTTAAATGTTATTCACATTCATATTCAACTTAATTTATTATTTTTATTAAAGATTCATTGAGCGATAGTATTGTGATAAAATTTTAAATATTAATTTCTTAGTATGATTATAAAAAAAAATTTAGATTTAAATAATAGATTAATGTCAGAAATGAAGATTTTAATCAATTTTGAAAATCTTTATAGCTTTTGAGAAAAAAGTTTAACCGTTACAACTTCTGAATATTAAATGAAAACATGCAGCCAATTAGAGTATAAAATGTTTATCTGATTTCAACAAAAGATTGGATAATCTTTTAAATATGTTTTGAGCGGTGGTATGTATATAAACAAAAATAGCATCATCTACATAACGTCATTTTGAAAATAAAATATTACTCCCACAATGTTTCATTACTATGTCCTTTGGTTTTTAATTCGACGAGAACTAAAATACTTGTAAATTTTATTGAATAGCATTAACTGAAATATTCAAAAAAAGTTCAGAAAATTTTTTTTTAATTAAATTACGAAAACAGTGTCCAATTTATCTACCTAATATATAAAGGAAATTCTAATCCCCAATGAATTATTCATTCATTTCAAAGCAATTATGATATTTACGCATAAACAAATAATGTTAATTTGGTGCGCATGCATGGCGCCACCTGCTGCTGGATCTCCAAAACTCCAAGTTGGTAGTAGATTTTGTGGGCGAAAATGACCACAAAGCTGCTGCCGCTGAGCCGCCACTTGTTTCGTTTCGCTTGCGCACCACTAGTGGTCCTAGATGGCTGCCTGCTGGGATTCCGCCCAAAAACATAATTAAATTCAAAATATAATATCAAGTAAATATTTGGTCTGTACACCAATTAAAAATAATTATAAGTTTCCTTTCGACATACCCACTTGAGAAAACCGGCAATAAAATAAATGACTTGTTAAAAGTTGCTTATTATTACTCGTACACACCTGAAGTAGTTTAATTCCAAGAAGCTGGCTCTATTTCAAAGTGGAATGCTACATTTTTCATTGGATTACTTATGCGTTTCGTTTACCTACTTCGGACAAGAAGAAGTCTGGAAATTACCATTTTCGGTGTGTGGTGAAACAATGGAGTCGAAACCCTAACGGCCAACCAGTGCCCGTGAAAATGATAATTTTGAGTATAAACAACGCGAAACAAACGACTTCGGTGCGGTAATAAATTTCGCCATGAAATGTTTCTAATATTCACGCAATACGGGGAGGGTTGCATGGGTAGGACGAAGCAATCGCCCGCGCCGATACGACTTCTTTGGCAGGAGACTCATTCTGAGAACCCTCTCGGAGTTAGACTCACCGTATTCAAGCAGATACGACAGTCGTTTATATCAATTTGTGTCAATTAGAAATAAAATATGATCCCGTTCTGTGGATAATCGAATAAATTTTGCAAAACTTGATCTGAGTTCGGCCGATTCGGGAACCTTGAGGAAAGTCGGAGTGGTCGTAGATGTAGGTATATGTGTGACGAAAGGATGAGTCTTGAATTTTAAGCGTGGGCAGAATGTCTCCGGATAGCTGGTTTTGAGATTTAAACTGATTCGATGTCTCTATTAGTGCGTCACTTGATAACTTCCTTGTTGGAAAAACGTCACCCTTATCACTTCTGCGAAGCTATATAAAAACCCACTTAAGTAATTTTCAATGCTCCGTAGAACGGGTCGACATCGCTTTATTCGCCCGTTGGGAAATTACTTAAGTGCCTTCTTCAATTCACTACACTTAAGATGGATATGGAATACAGAGGAGAGTGTGCCTCGGCTATCGGATGTGCATTTGTTAATCTGCTCAAAGCAACATAGAATCTCTGAGCAGGTCTTCCGAGGTCGGTCTATTCCTTTTATCGTTTCGTGAGATCCTAACAGACCTTCCAAAATGCACCGTGCGCCCTACTATATCGCGCGGCTGTTCTTTAATTCGATGTCATCGATATCGCCGGTCCTTCTGTTCGGTTGCATAGGCTCATCAAAATGATAAGACAGACGCAGCTGATACTCCTGAACTGGAATAAATAATTTAACTATCGATGTCAGTAGCTCGCGTTGTTGGTCCTAAGTAGGTCCCTTGGGGTCACCGACTATGCTATGCACTATACAGCTTACATGACGACAGTCCCACGCTGCAAGATGTTCGGCAGCAATCAGTCTATGGACGGAATACTTAAGGAAATGGTTTTCTAAACAGCACAATAAATTATCGAGCATAAGTGATGGCATCGGGAGACATGTCAACACACACTATTTAGTACTTGTATGCTTCCATCAGTTATTGAATTTAAGAAGCCAGCGAAGAGTGTGAACCACTTTCGGAAGAACATATGGAAATGATGTTAGTGAAAAATTTCTTAATTTGATCAATAAATTCTGTTCCTCGGTTATTATATTAAGAAATATGCAATGCGGCCTCGAACTTCTTGATTTATTGCATTCCTTGAAAAAATTTTGTTATGAAGCGGGCTTTCGAAATTCGCAAATTCAAGCTGTAAAATTGCTGTTTATGGCAGTAGTTTAACAAATAATCCTAAGTATATGTGTAAGTAGGATTGTAATCAAATGTTATCAATGAATTTCCATTCGTATTTTTCCTTTTTACTTTTTTTTCTCTTATATAACTCGTAATTAAGATTGAATTCAATCTAAAAGAAAATCTACACTAAATTAACAATAATTTTATTCACTATACGAGCTAACATTCCACGATAAAGTAGCGCTACACTTTCGATAAACTACCAATTCCGAGATATCTTAATGTTTTGCCTGTTCGCTTTAATATATTCCGGGATCCTGAATTGGTGATCGTATAAAATGGGCATAAGCAACCTGTCAATTAATTAACCCATACACACAGATTTCTACGTAAACGCCATATAGCCGGGCACAAGGTACAGTGCAGGTGATACGGCTTGGAAACATGAAATTCAGTGTTGATTGGTGATAAAATTATAGACGAGATGACATTGGTGACATGTTTTTCAGCCGTTTTCGATCGTAAACTTTACGTTCGACCAGATAAGCAAATGGTCATCAAAAATTTAATGTAGGCTTAAAATGCAACCATCACACGGAAACTCGTTGAGGACGAGTACGATATGTATACTCGCCTTGGACGACTTGCATTTTTTACAAAGTCCAATTTCGAGGCAGACTGAACGCTATACAATACCTAATCGGAAACTTGAGCTCTATTGGAGTTTTTAGGATAATATAATGTTAGATAAGTGACATGGCGTTTATCCGTTTCGGTGTTAATTTATTGCTGAAAGTTAGTGTTGATGACGGTTCGAAGTGGTTTCAAGGCATTGACAGAGTTGATCACAATATGTCGTAAAAAGATTTCAGTTGTAATGGTTGATTTTACAAGCAATATACGAGATAAGGCAAAAGAATCATTAAATTTTATTATTTTGAGGAAACCGGTCAAGTATTATGATGATTATTTATATACTGAGGTAACCGTATTCCTTAGAGCTTAGGGAATCGAATTTTTTGAAATAAAAAAAAGAATGAACATACATACCTACATATGAGGACTTCATATTCAAAACTTGGCTTATAAATTTGTATCACAATTTCATATTACATGTTTTTCTAATAAGAAATGAACTTAGCTGTTGTCCTATTTAATAAAATCTTTAAAAGTTTGATTTGCTTCCTTGTGAAAAATAATTAAAAATCACAATCCGGTGTAAAACTTGTCTTATCCTACTCCGAATTCAAAACAAAACTCGCTTTGTTTAAACTTGAAATTGTAAAAAGCACAATTCTGCTTAAAACTGGAATCATTCATGTGTTTGTGTGCAAAATAAACGTGTATAGAAATTTCAGAAATTACTAGCAAAAGTTTGATTTGATTGAAAATGAATGAATGTTGTGGTCAATCAATCAAATTCCTGTTAAGACTCTCTATAGCTGCATAGGACAGAAACAGCTCTCTTCCACAAGGCGCGATCCTGACCATCGTCCTTAAGCTGTTGCCAGGACTTGTTTATTCCTCTGGTCTCCTACTCAACTGCTCGCTTCCATATGATACATGGTCAACCAACCCGACGTCTTCCTTGCGGATTATAATCCAGAGCCTGTTTGGCGATGTTTCGCACTAGTTTCCTCAAAGTGTGACCGATCCATTGCCACTTCCGCATTTGAATTTCAGTGCCCATTTTAGTCTGTCCAGTTGTACCCCAAAACTCATCGTTATTCTGGCCAGAATATTCCTAAAATGCGTCGGAGGCATTGATTCACGAAAGTCTGTAGTTTCTTGGTAAGTCGAACGGTCACTTTCCACTCGTAGCTTAGTGCGAAGGGAGATCTCTCTTAACCTCCAAAAAGGGAAAAGGATACCGATGGGTTGACAAGCTTTATTTAGACGAGCCTTACCCTTTTTGACTCCGCCGTCCATGCTAACAATGCTGCAGAGATAACAAAAATCCAGCACCTTTTCCACATCTTGTCCGTTAAGACTAATCGGTGTGCTTGTGTTTGAACCCATGTACATGTACTTGGTTTCATCCCTACGTCCACGGAATCCGAAACAAAGGTTTTCTCCGTCACTCTAATATCCTTAGCCGGAACTTTCCTTGACATCAGGACTGGACTCAAGTGTACACTATCCATCCGTCCAGGATAGACAAGGACAGCTTAATTCTTTACCTAATCCTTTACACTTTTCCATTTTTCGGGCTGAAAGTTCTTACGCGAAACTATCCGTTTTGGCATCTTAAATGACCTCTGATTGCCAAAGGATCTACTTCTCACCGCTGAAAATTAGCTACAAGTATCAGGGACACTTGACAAGCCGTTTGGGCAAAATGTAAGAAAGAATCTTTGGCAATGTGGGGCTTAAAAGCCCGAAAGTACCTCTTTCAATATCAATAATATCTCTTGTGCGTCAAAAATACCCGGCCTGGCACACGTAAGCGCCTGGATCCCAAAAGATCGCAAAAGGGTTCATGCACCCCACACCTGTTCAACAAGCGGACAAACTTCCACACTCGGCACTCGTAAAAAATTGTTTCTGTCCAAATTAACTAACCGTTTGCAAGAATTTTTCTTGATGTGCGTAAAACATCTTACAAAGTTTCATCCCAATCAGATGTATTGCATATGAATGCATACGAGACATACAAACAGACATTCATTGACGTTATCTGATATATAACAAGAGAACAAATTAATTAAGAAAAGTTAAGGATGATTTTAATTTTATGTAAAAAACATAACAGGAGTACGATTGGGCATAAAGCCCAATCGTGCGATACTCTAGATGAAAGAGAAATTTTTGTATCTTAAGAAATTTTGTAGGGGAAGTGGTAGAGGGGGTGACGACATTGAAATAATTTTTTCACATGGCGGTAAGGTTGCTATCAAAATGTTTTATACAAAATTTAGGATTTAAAAATTTAATAGGTACTGAGAAAATTAGTGTATTGGATGTAGTGAAGTAGTGCAGTTTGTATGGGAGGTGATAGAAGGAGGGGCGAGATTTTAATGACTTTTCAGAAATAACTATAAATATCATGCTTTTGACATATCTTAAATTGCAGATCAGTAGTATTCATACTTTTCATGAAAATCGACTTTTTATAAAGTTTTGAAATTGTGTCATTTTGTATGGGAGGAGGTAGAAGGGGTAAAGCTAATCGCCTAATTTTTTTTTGGTTTTACTAATAATTCTAAATAAATATTTAGTGCATAATTTCAGCTCGGCCAATTTTATACGCACTGAGTAAATTGGCTTAGAGCATTTCATGAAAAAGTGCAGTTTGTATGGGAGGTGGTGGAAGGAAGAGGAGGACTCAAATAATTTTTGTACAGTAGATTTAGACCATCATAAAAGTAATATATTCCAAATTTCAGATCAATAGCATTTATATTTTTCGAGCAAATCTGTTTATTGTGAAATTACGAAATTGTGTCATTTTGTGTGGGAGGGGGTAGAAGGGGTACAGCTAATCGTCTCATTTTTTTTGGTCTTAATATTAATTTTAAATAAATATTTTGTACACAATTTCAGCTTGATAACTATTATACGCACTGAGTAAATTGGTTTAGAGCATTTCATGAAAAAGTGCGGTTTGTATGGGAGGTGGTGGAAGGAGGGGGAAGACACAAATTATTTTTATAGAGTAGATTGGAATCATAATAAAAGTATTACATTCCAAATTTCAGATCAATGTCATTTGTACTTTTCAAGGAAATTCGTTTATTGTCAGATTGCGAAATTGTGTCATTTTGTATGGGAGGGGGTAGAAGGGGTGGAGCGATTTGGCTCGTTCACGAACTTGACCTTACTTTTTTGTTAAAAACGACGTATACAAAATTTGAACTTTCTAGCTCAACGCGTTCTCAAGCTAGAGAGGACACGGACGGACAGACAGACAGACAGACGGACAGACAGACGGACAGACGGACGGACGGACGGACGGACGGACATCCGGTTTTGAGATTTTTGAGTGATTGTATGAACTTCTGTATCATTCATTTTTTTCTCCGTGCCTTATTTCTTGGCGTTACAAACTTTGTGGCAAACTTATAATACTCTCAGATTCCATCTAGAGTATAAACATAACAGGGCTACGATTGCGCGTAAAGCGCAATCTTACGATACTCAAGATGAAATAGAATTTTTTGTGATCTCAAGAAATTTTGTACGGGAAGTGTTAGAAGGGATGATAGCATTGAACTAATTTTTTCCCCATCATGCTAAAGTAGCTATAAAAATGTTTTATACAAAATGCTTACTCCAAAAATTGAATAGGAGCTGAGAATATTAGTGTGTTAGATTTAGTGAAAATGTGCAGTTTGTATGGGAGGTGGTAGAAAGAGTGGGGGGATTTAATGATTCAGGAATATTATAAAATTGACTTCCCTTAAATTTTAGACTAGTGCCATTCATACTTTTCAAGAAAATCGATTTTTCGTAAAGTTGTGAAACTGTGTCATATTGTATGGGAGGGGGTAGAAGCAGTGAAGGTAATCAAATATTTTTTTTTGATCTTAGTGATAATACTAATTAAGTATTTATTACAAAATGTGAGCTCAATAAATGTTATATGTTCTGAGAAAATCGTCTTAGAGCATTTCATGAAAAAGTGTAGTTTGTATGGGAGGGGGTGGAAGGAGAGGGAGGACGCAAATAATTTTTCTACTGTAGATTTAGATTATGAAAGTAATATATCCCAAAATTCAGATTAATAGCTTTTTCGAGTAAATCCATTTAATGTCAAATTGCGAAATTGTGTCATTTTGTATGGGAGGGGGTAGAAGGGGTGAAGCTAATCGTCTAATTTTTTTTGGCCTTACTAACAATTTTAAATAAATATTTGGTGTATCATTTCAGCCCGCTAAATTTTATACGCACTGCGTAAATTGGCTTACAGTAATTCATGACAAGTACAGTTTGTATGGGAGGTGATAGAAGAAGGGCGAGGACATGCATAATTTTTATACGGTAGATTGATATTATCATAAAAGTAATATATTTCAGGCCAGCAGCTTTTATACTTTTCGAGCAATTCCGTTTATTGTCAAATTGCGCAATTGTGTCATTTTGTATGGGAGGGGGTAGAAGGGGTGAAGCTAATCGTCTAATTTTTTGTTGGCCTTACTAACAATTTTAAATAACTATTTAGTGCACAATTCCAGCCCGGTAAATTTTATACGCACAGAGTAAATTGGCTTAGAGTAATTCATGACAAGTACAGTTTGTATGGGAGGAGGTAGAAGGAGGGGGAGGACACGCATAATTTTCTTACGGTAGATTGATATTATCATAAAAGTAACATACTCAAAATTTCAGGCCAATAGCTTTTATACTTTTCGAGCAAATCCGTTTATTGTCAAATTGCGCAATTGGCATTTTGTATGGGAGGGGGTAGAAGGAGTGGAGCGATTTGGCCCGTTCACGAACCTGACCTTACTTTTTTGTCAACAACGACGTGTATAAAATTTGAGCTTTTTAGCTCAACGCGTTCTCAAGCTAGATATCGAACGGACGGACGGACGGACATCCGGTTTTGAGATTTTTGAGTGATAATATTAACTTCTGTATCATTCATTTTTTTCTCCGAGCCTTATTTCTTAGCGTTACAAACTTTAGAGCAAACTTATAATACTCTCAGATTTCATCTAGAGTATAAACATAACAGGGCTACGATTGCGCGTAAAGCGCAATCTTACGATACTCAAGATGAAATAGAATTTTTTTTGATCCTAAGAAATTTTGTATGGGAAGTGTTAGAAGGGATGATAGCATTGAACTAATTTTTTCCCCATCATGCTAATGTAGCTATAAAAATGTTTTATACAAAATGCTTACTCCGAAAATTGAATGGGAACTGAGAAAATTAGTGAGTTAGATTTAGTGAAAATGTGCAGTTTGTATGGAAGGTGGTAGAAAGAGTGGGGGGATTCTAGTGATTTTTTCAGAAATAACTAGGAATATTATAAAATTGACTTCCCTTAAATTTTAGACTAGTGCCATTCATACTTTTCAAGAAAATCGATTTTTCGTAAAGTTGTGAAACTGTGTCATATTGTATGGGAGGGGGTAGAAGCAGTGAAGCTAATCAAATATTTTTTTCTGATCTTAGTGATAATACTAATTAAGTATTTATTACAAAATATGAGCTCAATAATGTTATATGTTCTGAGAAAATCGTCTTAGAGCATTTCATGAAAAAGTGTAGTTTGTATGGGAGGGGGTGGAAGGAGAGGGAGGACGCAAATAATTTTTCTACTGTAGATTTAGATTATTATGAAAGTAATATATCCCAAAATTCAGATTAATAGCTTTTTCGAGTAAATCCATTTAATGTCAAATTGCGCAATTGTGTCATTTTGTATGGGAGGGGGTAGAAGGGGTGAAGCTAATCGTCTAATTTTTTTTGGCCTTACTAACAATTTTAAATAAATATTTGGTGCACAATTTCAGCCCGGTAAATTTTATACGCACAGAGTAAATTGGCTTAGAGTAATTCATGACAAGTACAGTTTGTATGAGAGGAGGTAGAAGGAGGGGAAGGACACGCATAATTTTTATACGGTAGATTGATATTATCATAAAAGTAACATACTCAAAATTTCAGGCCAATAGCTTTTATACTTTTCGAGCAAATCCGTTTATTGTCAAATTGCGCAATTGGCATTTTGTATGGGAGGGGGTAGAAGGGGTATAGCGATTTGGCCCGTTCTCGAACCTGACCTTACTTTTTTTGTCAAAAACGACGTGTACAAAATTTGAGCTTTTTAGCTCAACGCGTTCTCAACCTAGAGATCGAACGGACGGACGAACGGACGGACGGACATCCGGTTTTGAGATTTTTGAGTGATAATATTATCTTCTGTATCATTCATTTTTTCTCCGAGCCTTATTTCTTGGCGTTACAAACTTTAGAGCAAACTTATAATACTCTCAGATTTCATCTAGAGTATAAATAAACTGCCAACAAGTCGGGCGAAACTTTATTATTCTTGGGACAAGTTGCGGATGAGTGGAAAGTCAATATGCAGGTTAGAGTGGTTAGGGAAGACTAAGTGAAAGGGAGTTCTTGGGCAGGACTGTTGACAATATTTCATTCGTGTCTGTAAGTTTGGGTTTTTATGAGGGGAGGAGTAGGGGTAATAGTAAGGGTGGGTGGATGTTAATAGCTTTTTAATTAATTACTTGAATCACGTCCAATATTCTCTGTATAGAATGTGTTTCATAGACGAAGTTGCATAGAATTTTCATAAAATTCGGTGTATTTAACATACATGAAACCGAACATTTGTATGCGAGGGGGTAGAGAATATAGGGGAATCGTTAAATTTGATACGCAGTTTTATTTCGCGTCTCTTGTAAGGTGCTTGTATAGAATTTCAAGTTCGTAGCTTTTAGTTTGTTGGTTATTAGTTGATTTAATGAAATTGGTCGAAATCATAGTTTTGTATGGGAGGGGTAGAAGCGCAAGCGCGATTTCAAAACTTTTAAAGCAACTTCATTTAAATTATTTTTATAAGTTTTTATGCCAAATTTGAAATTGATAGCTTTTAAGAGTTAGCTGATAACTGATTTCTTAAAAATGCTCGAAAAAATAATTTTGTATGGGAGGGGGTAGAGGAGGTAGGGGAATCGTCAAACTTGTGATGCAATTTTCTTTCATTTTTGTTGTTAGATGCTCATACGAAATTTCAAGTTCATTGCTTTTAATTTGTTGGTTATTAGTTGATTTAATGAAATTAGTCGAAATCATACTTTTGTATGGGAGGGGGTAGAAGGGCAAGCGCGATTTTAAAACTTTGAATGCAATTTCATTTTAATTATTTTTGTAAGTTGTTTTGCAAAATTTGAATTTGATAGCTTTTAATGGTTAGGTGATAATTGATTTCTTGAAAATGGTCGAAAAAATAATTTTGTATGGGAGGGGGTGGAAGTTTTAAAGGTTTTCGACCAGTTAATATTTCGTATATTTATGAATTTTTTTTAAATGCATTTCGCAAATTTTCAAGTTTCTACCTTAAAATTTCACTCAAAAATTTTCAGTCTATGTGTTTTTTTGAATGCACATGAAACACCTTGTGCACGTTAGACCAGGGGAGTCGGCTTATAATAAATATGGATCAAGTTAATATTATTTTTCTATGTACATTAAATATAGGTATTCACATGCAAAATTTTAACTTTTTATCTTTCACTAGAGCCCTAAAAAAATCACTCAAAATTTTCGACATTTTTGCTTATCACCTCCCTCCCCTTACACCTCCCAGCTTAAGATACCAAAATTAACCATTATGTAGTTCTACAATCTGACAAATTTTTGATTTAATATCTGTACCATTTTTTTAGATATAAGGATTTGTAATTTTGAAAAGTGCGCCATTTTTGAAATGTTCCCCATTTCCCCCCACTACTATTATTTCGACATATTATATTTTTTTTGTATTTGCCTAGTATAGCTTAATATATGTTTTAAGTTTCAATTACATAGCTTAAAAGATAGTTGAGATATTAATTTTTAAGTGTTTTTCCTTGCACCCCCCCTGACCCTCCCCATTACAATAATTAGCCGCTTTCTGAGCTGGTTCCGATGGAACTATATACCACCTTGAGATTTTCTAAATATGATTTTTTTACGATAAGTAATTTCGAAGATATAATCATTTGAAAAAAAAAATTCGGCCGACAATTGGTTCTTAGCCCCCCCTTGGATAAAAAAATTAAATTATTTTTAAAAGTTGTCCCACAAACTCCTCTATATGTATGTTGAGTCTTAGCTTCCTAGCTATTACCATGGTTGAGATATTTGAATTCGTATTTTTCGGTTTAAGCGCTCCCACCGCCTCCCCATGAACCCGTACACCCCCCGCCTGAGATCCGCAACTATATACAATCCCTCCAAAAATGAACTTTCTATCTTGAAGGGTTTGGGAGTTAATGTGTGCTGAGCGTACACGTCGGCGTACGGCGGACGGCGTACAGACAGACGGATTTTTTTTTTTTGCATTTTTAGGCTAATTTAGTCATGAAACGCGAAAAAAAAAAATTTCATGGTAGCAACCTTTTTTTTTTTTTTGTGTCGATCACAATACTTTATTATTATAATAATAAAGTAAAATAAGTGGTCTACGTATGTACACGTGTAACTCAGCAACCGTTCGTCCGATTTGGCTCAAATTTTTTTTGTTTTGTTCGTTAAAACCCAACTAATAGTGATTTCTATTCGCCAAAAAAATGTGACCCGTTTTTGCCCTTTAAAATGCAAAATTATTGCAGTTTTGCACTCATTTTTCTCAGTTCCGTCGGTCAGGTCAATTTCCAATAGAACACTTTAAGTGCAAGTTTTTTGCATTTTTTTTATCATGTTGTCTCTATACCGAACAGCTGATTGCCTTTCGAAACTGTCAAAACAAAGCGTTTTAATTTGTCTTGTTATCTCTAAATGGTCCTGTGAAGATTTTGGAAAAATTAAGAAACGTTACGTATGCACTCATATTGCATACTTCATGTAAAGTTTTAAGTCCTTTTAAGTAAGATCTATCCGTTAGAATCTGTTACCGATGTTGACAGATGATTTATTTTTTTCATGTTGTACATTACAGGTCAATTGAGTTGCACCGCCGAAAAATTCGGGGCAAGAAATGTGCATTTTCAGGTCAAGTTTTACCTAGTGCGCAAACCATATTTCTAGCAGGGCAGAATTTTTTTTTCCAATAGAACATATGTAGGAACTGCTAGAAAAAATGTTAAGGGCAAAAACGGGTCACATTTTTTGCCGAATAGAAATCACTATTAGATCCTAACGGAGCCTAAAATTGCAAATTTTCCCCGAAAATTGGAAAATTTGAAAAATTTCATTTTCAGTACATTTTGTATGGAGAAATTTTTTCGTTTGTTGTTCGCATCTATTCACCCGATTTGCATGATTCTTTTTTTGTTCGGAATAGTCTCTGCTATCTCTACACATAAAAAAAAAATTCCGGACGAACGCAAATCAAAACACACGGCCACACATATACATATACATACATACAGGGTGTTTGGTACTCCGTACATAACCTTGTAAGGGGTTATTCCTGGATATATTTTGAGCAAAAAATTGTTCTACGGAGATGGCCAATTTTCAATATCCACGGAGATACAGGGTGATCAAGAAAAGTCCTTCGGACCTGTACCCTCACTCACTCAAAACGCTATATCTTGAAAACCAATAATTGCATTTCAAAGTGTTATAACTTGTTTTTTAGGGAATCAAATTATCTTTCATATAGTGTAATAGTCCGTATTATACCTGTACCCAATCCTGAGGTATTTCCTTCAGACCACAAATTTTTGATACTTTGACCCTCAAAATTCTGTGATCAATGTAGTTTTTCTCAAGAAAACGCATTATAAAAATGTCATTATAAAAATGTCATATTATTGCCTACAAAAGATGCACACATACTTATGACTTAGGTTTTCCCGTTTTCCAGGTAATAAGCGAAAATACATATGGCTTAAAAATAAAATATGCCATAAACCAACCCTCGTTCTAAAAAAACTACCTGAAATATTGTTAAACTGAAATATTCTTTGTGTCCTTTAATTACTATTTAAATTATCAATGAATGTCCTTTAGGTAGTATTAAAATTATCGAGAAAATGAATTAAATTAAAATGAGTTTCAACACAACTAGGTGGAGCACTTTGCCCTTTTTAATGGGTTACCTAACAAAATGAAAAGCCTATAAAAGCAAACCATACTTCATATTTTTATCAGTTTTAGTTAAATTTGTAAAAGAACAAGGTGTCACTAAAATTTAGAAAAGAATTTCGAAATGCCTGAGTTCACGAACGAAGAATATGCAGACATAATTTTCCTCTATGGAGAGTGTCAGGGAAATGAGCAAGCGGCGCGATCTTTGTATCATCACAGATTTCCCAATCGTCGAATACCTTACCCGAGAGTATTCCAAGACGTTTACAGAAGGATTAGGGAAACAGGCAGTGTTAGGACAAGCAGAGTGAATGCAAATCCTGCGCCGGTAATCGCTGTTTCAATTGATCAACGAATCCTAGCTGCAGTTCAAAATGATCCATCAACTAGTATACGACGCTTGGCATTGCGGTTTAAGGTCTCTACGTGGAAAGTTTGGAGTGTCCTGAAAGCAGAACGTTTGCATCCCTACCACCACATACCAGTGCAGGAGCTGTTACCCATTGATTTACCCAAAAGGATGGAGTTTTGCAATTGGCTCCTTGAACGACAAATAAGTGACGAGAATTTTATCAGCAACATTCTTTGGACGGATGAGTCCCAATTCACCAGGGACGGTATCACAAACTTCCACAACTTACACACATGGGCTGAGAGCAATCCACATACAAGAAGAGAGGCATCATTTCAGCACAGATTCAGTGTCAATTTATGGGCAGGTGTGATTGGCAACGATTTTATTGGTCCTATTAGGCTTCCGCCTACCTTAAATAGTTCCAATTACTTGCATTTTTTGACAAATGATCTACAGGAGTTATTGGATGATATGCCACTGCAACGATTGGCTTCCATGTTTTACCAAGACGATGGTGCTCCAGCTCATTGCGGCCGACAGATCAGAGATTGGTTAAATTCCAATTATAGCAATCGCTGGATCGGTAGAAATGGACCGATACACTGGCCTGCAAGATCCCCTGATTTAACTATTATGGATTTCTTTGTATGGGGACGGATGAAGGACCTTGTCTACGCAACGGAAGTAGTAACGTTGCAGGATCTAAGCACCAGAATCGATGCGGCAGCAACAGAAGTAAGGCAGCAGTTGAGGAGTATGAACACAAAGAGAACACTGGCAAAACGAGCTTTAGCGTACATTCAAAATGAAGGTAGCTGTCAGGGATCATGCCCTGACAATATTGCATGATGTTGAATCGACAGGTCATTGTCTTAATGTATAAATTCAACATCATGCAATATATCAGCACATGCCATGCGTCCACGAGCCGCAAAGTTGCGAAAACTCACATGGTGTTGAATATCCGTAATATTGGAAAAATGTACGATCAATGTAAATTCGACACCATGTGAGTTAAGCGACCTTAGGATCGCCGGCATGTGCGTCCGGTCGTCAGCAAGATTGACCGGATCGAAAAGTAAAAGTAACGATCGATCGGAGAGTTGAACGGTGGCTCTGATTGGGAGCAGTCAAAAGTGCTTAATAAAATTGTTAAGGTGAATAAGAAGAATATATAAAGTAAAAAGTGTGAAATAAAGTTTATAGAGGAATATATAAAGTAAACAGTGTGAAATAAAGTTTATACAATACATAATAATAAGATAATTTCATTTGGTAACTCGACCCAACAGTAGCCATTTTGAACATTTATTGTAATTAAGGAAATTTGAAATAAACCGTAAAAACCATTCTTAAGTTCTTTTAGTTCAAGCGGAGATTGTTGATCAACCTATTCTTGCTTTTTTGACAAAAGTGCTAAATTATTGGAATGATAATTTCTTCTAAACTATAAAACTTATGCAATGCAAGTGTATGCGTCTTTTGTAGGCAATAATATGACACAAAAGAAAACAACAATAAAATGACATTTTTATAATGGGTTTTTTAGAGAAAAACTACATTGATCTTAGAATTTTGACGGTCAAACTGTCAAAAATTTGTGTTCTGAAGCAAATATCTCAGAATTGGATACAGTTACAATGCGGACTATTACACCAAATGAAAGGTAATTTGATTCCCTAAAAAACAAGCTATAACACTTTGAATTGTGATTATTAGTTTTGAAGATATAGCGTTTTGAATGAGTGAGGGTACAGGTCCGAAGGACTTTTCTTGATCACCCTGCATCTCCGTGGATATTGAAAATTGACCATCTCCGTAGAACAATTTTTTGCTCAAATTTTTGTTTATAGACTAGCATTGTTATGCAAATGATATATTTGTAATATGATGACTTACAGATCCATAGTTTAAATATTTCTGAAGATAATTCGCTAAAATTCGATTTTTTTTGGGTTTTATTGGGGAGCGGGATGGAATGAATCTGACTGTATTATATGTTTTCTTTCAAGTTTTTAACGCTAAGAAATAACGTTCGAAGAAACAACTGAATGATACAGAAGTTAATATTTTTCCTCGAAAATCTCGAAACCGTCTGTTCGTTTGTCTGTCCGTGCGCTCTATAGTTCCACAGCGCGTTGAACTAGAAAGTTCAAATTTTGTGCTCACTGATTTTGTTCAAAAGTGATGCCAAGTTCGTGAACGGACAGAGAGACGGTCACTCGGATTCGAGGTTTTTCATCGAAAACAAATAATTCTGTACCCTTGGCAACTCTGTGTGAGCATTATTTCTTAGCGTAACAAACGGCAAGGCAAACACAATATAGTCTCAGATTTCATCTAAATTATAAAAATTGTTTGAAAATATTCTGTTTGAAGTCATAACAAACGTTGTTGTTAATGTCAACATCTATTTGAAATAAAAGTGATTTTTGTTGTTCCAATGACAGGAAACAAACTGAGATCTGTTCAAATCGATGTCAGTGCAATTACATATGTCAACAGCAGTAAATCTCTTTAAATTGAAGTAAATCCTTAACTTTCAATAATAATATATCAAATCGGCTTATTTTTATTTGAAAAATACTTGCAATTGATTTAGAAAGAGGTTTAAAGTGAGCAGATTATATTTTCCCAGATAATGTATTACTAACAACACTCTCAAAAATAGCTTATTAATGCGATTTTAGCGCGGACGAAGTCGCGGGGTCTGTTAGTTATTCTAATAAAAAAGTGTTGTGAAAATTTGCTACCCCGAAATTATGTTTTTTCGCGTTTTAGTCAAAATTAGCTTAAGAACGGACAAAAAAATCCATCTGTTAGTACGCCGTAAACGGAGTGTTGTGCCAAAGGAGGGGGCTGAGGAAAGTTAAGTTCGAAAACTACTCTCGCCAATATCTTCACTACGAATACCGATAAAAAGCTGAAACGGCATTCGGGTATATTGATTTATGGAACTAACTTCAAGAATAGTTTAAATTTTATATCCACTAGGGTCCGGCTTACAACAAATTGTCGGCCGAACTTTTTCTTCAAATGATTATATTTGTACAATTAATTAATATAAATAGTTCGTATTTTAGGACCAATTAGGTGATACCGAGTTTGGATTGTGCAAGTGCACACATCCATTTGATATACATACATAATGCACAATAATTTGAATAATGTATTCACCGAAGAGGAGCTGTTTCATGTGTAATGTAAAAAAACATGGGAACTCAAAATTTGTGATTGAAATTCTAAGCTAGAAACTTAATAACTTGCGCAAAAGTTTTAACTGGTCGAATACCTTCAAAGCTTCTACCACTCCCATACGAAAGTATTTTTTTGGTCATTTATAAGAAATTAATTGGTTTGGTGAATGTTTTCACAGTGCATTTCGAAATGAAAGAAAAGATTTCCGGATTCTACACTGTTACGCTTTATTATTCGTGACGTTTCGGTCTCTGCTGAGAGATAACTAAATAAATTTGAACAAACAGTTTTGAAATCTTCTTTACCGTTCTACCCCCTCCCATATAAAAGTATGATTTCAACTAGTTTCAATAAATCAACTAAGAAACAATAAATTCAAGGCTACTAACTTTAAATTTTGTATGAAAATCTTTCTAGAGAGACGAAACAAAACTGAATCATAAATTTTAGCTTTCCACACTTCCTCTACCCCAACCCATACAAATATTTGGTTTCGTGAATTTAAAATACAGCGAATTTCATAGGAATTCTAAGTCCTTCGTTTATAAAACTAATTTGTTATACAGAGAATTAGAAAAAGTTATTAACATCCGACCGTTTCTACCCCCTTCCATCTTAAAAACACAAACTCGCTTAAATAAACGAAGTATCGATTGCAATTATTAAGAGGCAAATTGTGTAAATTTGTAAGTTTCTACATTTACTTTATTATTAGAATAATAAACTATTGTGATCGGCACAGAAAATTTTGATTTTTCGCGTTTCATAACTAAATTACCCTAAAAATGCAAAATCCGTTCTGCCGTACGCTATACATATGGGCTCATATCTCCGAGACCGTTAAAGGCAGAATGTTCGTTTTGAGTGGATTGTTAATTGGGTGAGTGAGCTCCATTACCTAAATTTTGTGGAGTGTCAGGTGAAAGGGAGAGCCTGGTACTGGGAAAGAGTCAAAAACTACACGTGCTAATATCTCCACTACGAATTCACATAGGAAGCTGAAAATGAAAGTCGGGGGGGACTAAAAATAAATTATCGGCCGAATATTTTTTTCAAATTATTATATCTTCGAAAATACCTGATCCAAAAACCGAATTAGGTGGAATACAGTTCCACTATAATCTACTAAAAGGAAGGCTAGTAATTGTAAACTTAAAAACTAATGTCTCAATAATCTTTTAAGATATGGAATTGAAACTTAAATCATATATTAAGCTATACTAGCGGGATACAACAACAAAAAAAAAATAAAAAAAAATGTATATATATGTATATAAAATTTGGTCCTTATACTAGTGAGTGAAAATAATGGGTACTTTTAAAAATTTCGAACCCTTATATCTCAAAATTCAAAACAGGTATTAAGTTGAAATTTTGTCAAATTGTAGAACAATATGATTTATAATTTTTGTAGATGGAGAGTGTAAGGGGAAGGAGGCGGCTGGCCAAAATGTCGAATATTCTCACTAATTTTTTTAGGGCTTTTTTTTTTTTTTTACAGAATGACCTGTGTTATAGGCAATTTCGGCCTTTATGTGCAATGCACAAACACAGTCATGGAGGGAAGGAATGGGATTGGGAAGGCTGGGGAAGGGGAGTGAGAACGACCATAGCGAGTGGAGAAGCTGGTATATTGCTCAGTTGTACTGTATATACTGTATATTTGCAGATGTTATAGGGGACTGAATGATAGAAAGCAAACAGAAACCATCTACTGAGAATCTAGGCCTTCTTGAAGTGGAACTGTTTCACTTTTACACCGTTTCCCCATTTTATTACGAATAATTTTTTATCACCAGTAGCAACTGAAAAATTTTCGCTCAAAAAAATCCCGTCTGGAGTGGGAATCGAACCCACGACCTATTGACTGAGAAGCAAGCGGCTCTGGTAAAAGATACAAATTTAAAATTTTGCACGTGCATAGTGTATATGCATAGAGAAAAAATATGAATTTGAACCAAGACTCTTATCCACCAAAGGGAGGCCCTAACCTGCACTAGGTGTTTCACATGTATTGAAAAAAAAAACACACACAAAACTTAGAATTTTGAGTGAAATTTTAAGCTACAAACTTGAAAATTTGTAAAATTAATTTTACAAAAATGCATAAAAGTCTATGATATCAACTAGTTGAATATCTCTAAACCTTCTATCCCTCCCATACAAAAGTATTTTTTCGACCATTTTATGAAATCATTTCTCACCAAACCATTAAAAGCTGTTATCTTCAAATTTTGCACAAGCACAACACTAAAAATATTTCAAATAAAAATTCATCAATCCACTCCTCCCTTCCACCCCCTTCCATGTAAAAGTATGATTTCGACCAATTATAATAGTAGGGCAAAGTCCGATTTGGGCTGTACCGCCATTGTAAGTAAGTATTATAAGTCAACTAATAAACAACAAATTAAAAGCTACGAACTTGTAATTTTGTGCGAACACCCATCAAAAGAAACTGAACAAAACTGCATCACAAATTTTGCTATTTCCTTACCTCCTCTATTCCCGTTCATGCAAATGCATGGTTTTAAGAATATAAAATACACCGAGAATTTCATAGAATTTACCTCGTCTAACCTAATACAGTGGTAGAAATTCCTATGAGCGCACTACATTTTTTTGAGATATTTCTAGAAAAAAAAAAATTGAATACTTTTAAAAGAGATATATTATGTTTCCTTTGGTAAGAAATGATTTGAATTCATTTTTGGCAAAAATTTTTTTCTTTTTGTGGATTTAAAAAAAAAGAAAATTCTAATCAATGGTTAGACATTCATGTAATGCACTTGTCACTTATATATTATGATTAAATAAGTTCATATTTTTGACACTTTTTTTATTTAATATTTTGTATGGCCTCCTTTATTTTGAATGACACTAAAAATTCGGCTGGGCATTGAATTTGTTAGGTTATTTAGACAATCCAGGCCAATTTCGGACCAGCACGTACGAATGGCTACTTTTAAGGCATTTGTGCTATCAAACTGACGTCCACTTGCATACACTTTGCTAGTGAGAATATCTCAAAGGTTCTCAATTGGATTACAGTCAGAACTACAAACGAGCCAGTCAGGTGTGCGAATATTTTTGTCCGAAAGCCAATTCTTGGTTTGCCTCGAAGCAGGAATAGATGCATTATCCTGCTGGAAAAATACATCTTCCTCGTCGCAACTATCCAGATGACTGATTAAAACGTCTTTCAAGAGATCTATGTACATACATCTTGGAGTTCATTCTAGTAGTTATGAAACAGATTAGAAGCTTTTCTTTGCAGGAGAATGCACCCCAAACCATAATGCTTCCACCGCGGAAATTACGCTTGTGTTTTTTCAAATTATGCCAGTAGCAACTGTAGCAGTCTGGCCATCCAAATTGAATTTTTTTTTCATCACAAAAAATTACTTTTTGCCATTGGGATGTCTAAGACATGTACTTTTTGGCGAATTGTAGTCTCTTCTCTCGGTGAACGGCTGGTAATCGGGGTTTTCCTTTAAGTTTCGTGCATGATTTATTTCGCGAAGTCCTTAAAACCCGCGAAATGTGACGAGGTGTTACATTAAGCTCTAATTTGTCCTTACTTTGTTTCGCAGATAGCCGATTTGTTGTTGCCTCGCTTCAAATTTTGCTTTTGTCACGGAAGGATAATTTTGTATTGCCGTTTGTTGGAGCCTCAACGCCATAGCCATTGCCTTTTTTAAGAAATTCCTAATTGCACATTTAGATCGGCCAAGTTTACTAGCAATTTGCCTATTGGAGAAGTCTTTTTCTTTCAATAAATTGATGATAACCTGCTCCGCATCATTTACGAAATAATATTGCAAAATATATTGTGCACAAACCTTCAATGAAAATTCTTTAATGCTATTTAAAACAAAATTTGCAAAAAAACTTTAAATTTCACATTCAAAACTTAATAATTCCTCAATGCGTTCATACGAATGTCGCAGCTCAAACTGAGCTCCATTCACACATTTCGCTTTTTTTTTCAAAGTAGTACCGTTAGTTTCATCAGTTTTACTATCGTGTATTACTCACCCATAGCAATTCCAAAAATAGGGAGAAAAAGTTTTCCTTAAAAATATTTTACACAATATATGATACATTTTCAGATGTGCGCATACGAATGTCTACCACTGTATTCTATACAGCGAATTTTGTGCGCGATTCGAGCAATCAATTAAAAAATTATTGACATGTAACCATCCCTTCTATGGCACTAACTTAATTGGAACTTCGTGAAACTTGCATGGGAGGAAAATGTGTGAGATGAAGTTGTTAGTTTTTTTCAAATATTTCTAGCAAAAATGTTTCATCTTAGTTTTGCTAGTTTCAATGAATATCAAAGAAATGCATTTCAAAATTTGTATGGGATTTATTATTTATATTGAAGTGCGCTTGGGGTCGCTGAATTTTAAAATAATTAAACACATTTATTGCTTAACAAAAATTATGTTATTGTATAGACCTTGGCCACCATTTCATAACAATTTTATAACAATTTTATAACAAATTTTATCGAAGATTTTGATATCTTTGTAACATTTTCGTAGATTAATTTGATATATGACTGTCGAAGGTATATTTTGAGAAAAAAAGAAGACGAAATCATTCCAAAGTGTTCAGTAAACCGAAAATATCATTTTTGCCACTTGAGGACCTCTGACATATCAAGCTTTGACACCCATAGTACAAACATTGGCGTGGCTATAGATTCTTTTTTTTTAATATTTAGTGAATTTTCGAACAAGCTTTTATCATTTTGATGTATTTTTATTCACCCTAAATGTTAGATTGGCTAGGGTGTAACCTATTGAGTAGCGTGTTGCTCTATAATGCGAGGTCGTGAGTTCAAATCCCAGTCGACACATAATTCCAGCACACTTCCTGCTTAGGTATATGTTGGTCACCACAATTTACGAAAATGAAAAATTCGTGGATAGAGAGTTGTTCGAAGGTCTAACAACTCTTCCACAAAAAATGATAAAAAAGATTAGGAACTGAAGGTCAGGATGCCAAGGCCCGATTTGGGCTGTAGCTCCATTGTAGAAGAAGAAATGTTAGATTAATTCAAAATAACTACCTAATAAAATTCTGTCTCATCTCAATAATTACAAACTTTCCACACCATTTATTGCTATGCGTAATTTACGATCGCTGATCGCTTGTCTGCATCGTATTTGACACTGAAAATTGTTGAAATAATTGCGAGCAGATTAACAAATTGCAAAATTAAAGTGTAGACCAATAAAATTCAATTTTCAGAACGTCGTCGACGTCGTCTTCGTCGTCGTTCATGTTTCCTTTTTTCGTCACAAAAATATTCTTCTCGTTTTTTCCATGTGACATCTACAACGTTACGTTGATGAATTTCCACAGTGGCCTGAAATACGCGAACTGTCATACGAATTGACTGGATCATTCGTCAGGTCTGTGGTAGAGAGTTTGTACAGCCACGTACTTCGGACGAAGACGGTTTAAGGAAAGTCGTCGTCGTCGTTTTATATCTAGGAGGAAGACATTAAATTCAAGATTGAAAGCAAAAGAAAATGAAATCTTGTGTGGACGTCTGATTAACATAACACAACACTTGTGAAAATAAAATGTTTTCGAATCTCCAGTTTTTGGTCGGATTCATTGCAACAGACAGAACACATTTAAATGGCATTAAAATAAAATAAAAAAAGACGTGAATTAATACGTCGTGTAAGGTGTGCCATAGGATTTCAGGCCGTCCCGAATTTCAGGGCTAAATGTGATTCTGCTGTTCGCGATAGAGAAGCCATTAATAACGAACTATGGTATATAGCGCGGAGAGAAGGACAACTTTATCGGGATGTGATCTTGTGTGGTGAACTTGGGTGTTATTAATTTTATCCCATAAGTGCTGACTAAAGACTATTTTAAAGAAAGTTAGAGAGACATAGAAATGCGTCTTATATAGTAGTTAGATACTAAGATTAATGAATTGACTGGGCTTCTCCTTGAACCATTATTGTTTGCTTAGAAGTTTTGTGTAGAGATGATTTGAAAGTGATTTTTCAACATTCATATCTTATTATACGGCATTAGCCACAAAAGTTAGGAGGCCGTGTGCCGCTAGAGGTAATTTTCATCGGAAATTGACTATTTTCGAACGAACATTCCTAATTAGTGACGCAAGATAATGAAACCGTTTATATTTCATTTTATTCTTTATTAAATTTACTAGGGTTTGTATTGAACAAAATTTAAAAATTTTGTTGCAGAAAAGAAATCTGAGCATGAGCTTATACAAAATTGTCTTTTTCTAACGAAATTCTTATCTATATTGCAAAAGATGAACATACTTAAATTTTGTTGCTATACCAATAGGAAAAGATTTCGAAATGGATTCGTATTGAGCATATTTTAATTTTCGTAAGTTTTATTAATACTTTATTAAATGAAAAAACTTTTTATTCTGATTTATCGCATATATTTTTATTTTTTTTTCCTTTTTTTGCGTAGTAAAGTTTGATGTATTTTACTTTATTATTCTAATAATAAAGTATTGTGATCGCCACAAGAAAAAAAAACTTTGCTACCCTGAAATTTTTTTTTTCGCGTTTCATGACTAAATTAGCCTAAAAATGCAAAAAAAAAAATCCGCCCCGCCGTACGCCGTCCGCCGTACATATGGACTCATATCTCCGAGACCGTTAAAGATATTATGTTCGTTTTTAAGTGGATTGTTGATTAAATAAGTGAGCTCTATTTTCTAAATTTTCTGGGGTTTTAGGTGGAAGGGGGAGGCGGGGGGAGGGAAAAAGTCGAAAACTAAACTTGCTAATATCTCCACCACGAATGCAGATAGAAAGTTAAAAATCAGTTCAGAAATTGAGAGGGTTGTGGAACAAACTTTTAAAATAATTTAATTTTTTTATCCATTGGCGTCCAAAAAGGGGGGCTAAAAACAAATTGTCGGCCGAATTGTTTTTTCAAATGATTATATTTTCGAAATTACTTATCGTAAAAAATACATATTCTGGGATCATTAAGGTGACATATAGTTCCATTGGAATCAGGTTAAAGAGTTGCTAATTATTGTAAGGGAGAGGGTCAGAAAGGGTGCAAAGAAAAACACTTAAAAATGAATATCTCAACTATCTCTTAAGCTATGTAATTGAAACTTAAAACATATATTAAACTATACTAGGAAAATACAAAAAAAATATAACATGTTGAAATAATAGTAGTGGGGGGAAATGGGGCGCATTTCAAAAATGGTGCACTTTTCAAAATTATAAATCCTTACATCTCAAAAAATAGTACAGATATCAAATCGAAAATTTTTCACATTGTAGAACTACATAATGGTTAATTTTGGTAAAAATTTGAAGTTGGAAGGTTTAAGGGGAGGGAGGTGATAAACAAAAATGTTGAAAATTTTGAGTGATTTCTTTAGGGCTCTGGTGAAAGATACAAAGTTTAAATTTTACATGTGGATATGTCTATTTAATATACATAAAAAAATAATAATTACTTGATCCATAATTGTTTTAAACTGACCCCCCGGCTAAACGTGCACAAGGTGTTTAATGTGCATTGAAAAAAACACATAAACTGAAAAGTTTTGAGTGAAATTTTACGGTACAAACTTGAAAATTTGCAAAATGCATTTAAAAAAAATCTTTAAATATACGAAATATTAACTGGTCGGAAACCTTTAAAACTTCTACCCCCTCCCGTACAAAAATATATTTTTGATCATTTTTAAGAAATTAATTATCACGTAACTATTAAAAGCTATCAATTTAAAATTTTGCATAAAAACTTACAAAAAAAAATTGAAATGCAATGGCGTTAAAAGTTTTGAAATCGCGCTTGTCCCATACAAAAGTCTGATTTCGACCAATTTCATTAAATCAACTAATAACCAACAAACTAAAAGCTACGAACTTGAAATTTTATACAAGCACCTTACAAGAGAAGCGAAATGAAACTACATATCAAATGTTACGATTCCCCTACTTTCTCTACCCCCTCCCATACAAATGTTCGGTTTCGTGAATGCACCGAATTCTATGAAAATTCTATGCAACTTCGTCTATGAAACACATTCTGTACAGCGAATATTGGACGTGATTCAAGCAATTAATTAAAAAGCTATTAAAATCCATCCACCCACCCTTATTATTACCCCTCCTCCTCTCCTCATAAGAACCCAAACTTGCAGAAACGAATAAAATATTGTTAAATTGACAAAGCCCTGTCCAAGAACTCCCTTTCACTTAGCCTTCCCTAACCACTCTAACCTACATATTGACTTTCCCCTCACCCGCAACTTGTCCCAAGAATAATAAAGTTTCGCCCGACTTGTTGGCAGTTTGTTTAAACTCTAGATGAAATCAGAGAGTATATTGTATTTGCCTTACCGTTTGTAACGCTAAGAAATAATGCTCGCACAGAGCCGCCAAGGGTACAGAAATATTTGTTGTCGCTCAAAAATTTCGATTCCGAGTGACCGTCTGTCCGTCTGTGCGTCTGTCTACAGCATAACTCTCGAAAGCTTTGAGCTATATACTATATCGTTATATACTAAAATTCAAAGCAGATATTAAATTGAAATTTGTTTAATTGTAGAGCCATATGATCTATAATTTTTGTAAAAATTTTAAGACGGGGGTGACAAGGGAAAATGTTGAAAATTTTCACTAATTTTTTTCGAGCTCTGGTGAAAGATACAAACTAAAAATTTGCATGCATAAATCCTATTTATATACATAAAGAAAAATGAGTTTGAACCAAAACTGTTATTTACCAAAGGGGAGTCCTAACATGTACGAAGTGTTTCAAGTGTATTGAAAAAAAAATTCAAACTTTTTGAGTAAAATTTCAAGCTACAAACTTGAAAATTTGTCAAATTCATTTTAAAGTTCAAAGTTTTAGGTATTAAATAGTCGAATACCTTCAAAACGTCTACCCCCTCCCATGCAAAAGTAATCTTTCGACCATTTTTAGAAATCAATTATCAAAGAGCCATTAAAAGCTATCAACTTGAAATTTTTTACGAGCACTTCTAAAAATATTTCAATTTTTAAATATATGCATCAAAAGTTTCGGAATCCCCTCTGCCTTTCCACCCCATCCCATGCACAAAAGTATGATTTCGACCAATTTTAATATATCAACTAATAAACAACAAATTAAAAGCTACGAACTTGATCTTTTGTACGAACACCTTTCAAAAGAAACTTAACAAAATTTTGCTATTCCTTCACCTCTTCTATCCACTCTCATGCAAATATTCGGTTTTAGGAATATAAAATACACCGAAAATTTCATAGAATTTAGTTCATCTATGAAACTATAATAACTTTTTATGCAGCGAGTTTTGAGTGCGATTCGAGTAATCAGTTAACAAATTATTGACATGTAATCATCCCCTCTATCGCACATCCCTCCCATACAAACTCAAACTTGCATATAAAAACGAATGATATATATATTCTATGTACTGTAGATATTGAACGTAATCGCTGTTAAGTGTTAAATAATTAACGACAGCCGTGCCCTAGAACCACCATTCACATATTTTCCCTATCCACCCTAACCTGTATATTGATTTCCTACGTATTCTCAACTTGTCCCAAGAATAATAAAGTTGCGCCCGACTTGTTGGCAGATTTTTTTCACATCATGCTATCAAAATGTTTTATACAAAATTTAAGCTTCAAAAATTCAATCGGTACTGATAAAATTAGTGTATTGGATTTAGTGAAATTGTGTCATATTGTGTGGGAGGGGGTAGAAGAAATGCATTTAACCGTCTAATAATTCTAAATAAATACTTACTGCATAATTTCAGCTTGAATAATTTTATAGGTACTGAGCAAATTGGTTTATAGTATTTCAAGATTATTATTTCAGTTTGTATGGGAGGTGGTAGAAAGAGGATTCAAGTTGTTTTCATAAAGTTTGATAAAGTTAGATTGAAATCATAAAAAAAATAATATGTTCGAATTTTCAGATCAATAGCTTTTATAGTTTTCGGGAAAATCCGTTAACGAACTTGACTTAACTTTTCCACCAAAAATAACGTTTACAAAATTTAAACTTCTTAGCTCAACGGATTCTTAAGCTGGAGAGTGAACAGAAAGACGAACGGACAGATGGACGAGCAGACAGACAACGGTTTTCTAAATTTTTGAGCAATAGCAAATATTTCTGTACTGGTGGCGACTCTAGCAGTACTTCTTGGCGTTACAAACTTTACAGCAAACTTATAATACTCTCAGATTTCATCTAGAGTCTAAACATAACGCCCAATTATGCGACACTCTAGATAAGATAGAAAAAAAGTCTAATGTATCGGTAAATATGTCATCTCAAATTCTTTCGGATAGTGAATAGCGATTTAGGTATGGGAGGTGGTATAATCAGAGTTTAGAAGAAAAACACTTAAAAACTATTATCTCGACTATCCTTTGAGCGATGCAATTGATACATGAAATAACTGTCAAGCTCGGACTTTGCGGAAAATTTAACATATGATCATAATTGTAGTGAGGGGAAATGGAGAGCATTTTAAAAATGGGGAATTTTTTACAATTTCAAACGGTTATTTATCAAAATCCAATGAGAACATCAATTTGAAATTCTGTCAGATTCTAGAGCTCTATGAGCTTAAATTATCAAGTTAATGGGTGCAAGGAGTGGGAGGTGGTGAACCAAAATATCGAAAAGTTATAGGAATTTACTTAGGGGTCTGGTAAAAGGCTCAAAATTTAAATTTTGCAGGTGTCCATTTGATACGAACTGTTATGCATCGGAGGGTGGCCCTAACTTGCAAACACCTGCAAGTGTAATGAAAAAATTCAAAAACGGAAAATTTTTGATTGAAATCTTAATTCAGAAAATTCGCAACATTCATTAAAAAAAAGTATAAAAGTTTAAAATATTAACTGGACCTTCGAAACTTCTATCTCCTCCCATACAAAATCATCATTTCGACCAATTTTAATAAATCAACAAAGAACTAGCAAATAGAGCGCTACGAACTTTTTTTTTACGCACACCTCACTTCCCTTACACCCTCCCCCTCCCCCCTCCATACAATTGTGCGTGTTTATAATACCAATAACATCAGGATTTTGGATGTATAGAACACAGTGCTCAGTAAATTTTTTTTAACTGGATATCATTAAAATTTAAATAGAGCGGAACTCCTAGCCTCTCTAGTTAAAAATTTAGTTAGATTTGTTTAACTGAAAATCTAGTATATTCGTTTCACTGAATTTTCAGTTGATTATACTGATTTCTGCTTTCACAGTGAATTAAACTTACTTTCATCTTTTTAATTTTTCCACTACCCATCCGTTTTCTACTACAGAATTTTTTACAATATAATCTGAAAATGAGTATTTAAATGAAGGTCAAAGTTGTAGGGAAATTTTAAGCAATTTAGTAAGAAAAGCAAATTTATTCATTTAAACATAAAAATTAAACATGTCAAAATCTATGACAAATTGTATTGTTTTAATATGAAAACATAATTTATCTTATGCAACGCAGCAAATCGGTATCAGATAAGGCCAATTCCGCTCTATATAAAATATTGCTCCTTTACCTTCAAAATCGCGTTCTCGACATCATCATCAAGCTAGCAAATAAAAAAGTGTAATAGTTGTAATAATATGTTGATTGATTACATGCTGCAGGATATGATATTTAATGAAATTAACCTTAAGATCCTAAGGAATCCGTTAACATATATAACACAAATAAAGCAATTCATTTCAAAACAAAATTTCACAAAAAAAAAAAAACAATTAAATTACAAAACACATTCACCTTTTAATAAAGCAGCTGCGGTCTATACGGAGATTTTGCGCCGACTGGCTAAAACAACCACAGAATATGTGAAGTATTATATATCTGAAAACTTATTTTCGCTCATTTCTAATGCAAAACAGTTGAAAATGACTGGAAGTCTTGTGAAATTTAAACGAAAATCAGGCGGATTGGACTACATATTCAATGAACTCAACTGCAAATCTAGCTATGTTTATACTCTAGATGAAATCTGAGAATATAGTGTGTTTTCCTTACCGTTTGTAACGCTACGAAATAATGTTCGCCCAGAGCCGCTGAGGGTACAGAAATATTTGTTGTCGCTCAAAAACTCTGATTCCGAGTGGCTGTCTGTCCGTCTGTGCGTCTGTCTACAGCATAACTCTCGAAAGCTTTGACCTATAGTGCTAAAAAATTTTGTGTGTCATTTTTAGCAAAAAAGTAACTTTAAGTTCGTGAACGGGCAACATCCCTCTACTCCTTTTACCCCCTCCCATACAAATTTCACGAAATTCCGAAAAATTCAGAAATTGATTTTTCTTTGAAATTATTTAATCTATCGACTTGAAATTTAGGCCAAAATATTATTATATAGATGTCATTAATATGACTGAATATTGATCCGATCCCGTCACTCCTTCTACCCCTCCCATACAAATGCATAATTTTGAAAAATGAATTTTTTCGATTTTCATTGAAACTAGCAAAGTTATAAAAATGAATATTTGCCAGAATTAATTTTATTAAAATTCCAATGAGTATTGAAAAAAATATCAACTTCACCTCACTCCTTCTACCCCCTCCCATACAAATTTCACGAAATTTTGCAATTTAAAATAAATTATTTTTCTTCTTACCTGTTAAAGCTATCAGTTTGATATTTTGCATAAAGTATAAAAATAGAAATATAAATAACGAGAAAATAATGTGTTTTGATCCGTACACTCCTTCTACCCCCTCTCATACAAAATTATAATTTTTGTTAAATTCATTTTATCGATTTCCATTAAAACAAGAGAAAGTATAAACTTAAAATTGTGCCAGAATTTGTTTTTTAATAATTGCAATAAATGCTAAGAAAATTATCAGCTCCTCTTCACTCCTTCTACCCCCTCCCATATAAATATTTGTATTATAAATTCAAGAAAAGCATTTCTTCTTCGAACATATGCGAGCTATCGACTTTGAAATTGAAACAAAGCCTGGCGATAATGATGTCGATAAGAAGTTTCAAAATCTTCTAAGCTCCTCCACTTCATCTCCCACTACCCATACAAATGCCCCAATTTTAGGAAAACTATGTCGAATTGAAAATAATGAAAGAAATATTTTGCATACCACATTCGGTGTCATATCCAAAAATTACAAACCTTCCTCCTCTGCTTCTACCACCTCCCATACAAAAGTCACTATTAATTATTCAAATTTATTTTCCGGTACACTGAACTCTTTCTCATTTCATCTAGAGTATAATATGATTGGGCTTTACGCACATTCATAGTTCTGTTATGTTTATACTCTAGATGAAATCTGCGAGTATATTGTGTTTGTCTTACCGTTTGTAACGCTAAGAAATAACGCTCGCACAGAGCCGCCAAGGGTACAGAAATATTTGTTGTCGCTCAAAAACCCCGAATCCGAGTTGCTGTCTGTCCGTCTCTCTGTCTGTGCGTCTGTCTACAGCATAACTCTCGAAAGCTTTGAGCTATAGTGCTAAAAATTTTTGTGTGTCAGTTTTAGCAAAAAAGTAAGGTCAAGTTCGTGAACGGGCCAAATCGCTCCACCCCTTCTACCCCCTCCCATACAAAATTACACAATTACGTAATTTTATAATAAGCGGATTTGCTCGAAAAGTATAAAAGTAATTGAACTCAAATTTGGAGCATATTACTTTTATAATGACTTCAAAATACCGTATAAAAATTTTGTATGTCCACCCTCTCCTTCCACCACCTCCCGTACAAACTGCACTTTTTCATGAAATGTTCTAAACCAATTTACTCAGTGCGTATAAAATTTAGCGAGCTGAAATTGTGGAAAAAATATTTATTTAAAATTATTAGTAAGACCAATAAAAATTAGATGATTAGCTTCACCCCTTTTACCCCCTCCCATACAAAATGACACAATTTCGCAACTCGACAATAAACAGATTTGCTCGAAAAGTATAAAAGTTGTTGATCTGAAATTTTGAGTATAATAATTTTATGACAATTTCAATCTACTGCATAAAATTTATTTGAGTCCTCCTCTTCTTTCCACCCCCTACCATACAAACTACACTTTTTCATGCAATGCTCTAAACCAATTTACTCAGTACGTATAAAACGTATCGAGCTGAAATTGTGCATTAATAACTTATTTGGTATTATTATTCAGGCAAAAAAAAAAATTAAAAGATAAATCTTACCCGTTCTACCACCTCCCATACAAAATGGCGCAATTTTAGAATTCGACAATAAACGGATTTGCTCGAAAAGTATGGATGCTATTGATCTAAAATTTGAAGTATATTACTTTAATGATGATTTCAATCTTTCATTTAAAAATTTATTTAAGTCCTCCCCTGTCTTCCACCACCTTTCATACAAACTCTTCTTTTTCATGAAATACTCTAAAACAATAACTCAGTGTGTATAAAATCTATCGAGCTGACATTGTGCACTTAATATTTATTTAGAACTAGCAAACGCCCGCGACTTCGTCAGCGTAAAAATAGCAATAATAAGCAATTTTTGAGAGTGTAGTTAGTAATACATTATGTGGGATATATAATCTGCTTACTTTATTGTCTCTTTGAAGTAAATGGTTTGTATATTGTTGGAATCAGAACCATAAATTATTAAGAATGAAAGCATGATACTCCCATTTTTATGGGACAGGCTCGTGATCAAATCAAACCCGTGATTCGAGATCATATACGTGTTGAAGAGCGTTAAGGACATGTGAATAATTGTAGCTGGTGTTATTTAAAACAAATAAAATAACATTAAGCTTAAAAACATAACAGGACTACGATTGTGCGTAAAGCTCAATCATACGATACTATGTATAGAAGAAATCGAAATTTTTGCGGTGTTAAGAAATTTTGTATGGGGAGTGGTAGTACTGAACTAATTTGTTTCACATCATGCTAGAGTAGCTATAAAAATGTTTTGTATCAAATTTAAGATTCAAAAATTGAGTAGGTACTGAGAAACTTAGTGCATTGAATTTAATGAAATTGTGCAATTTGTATGGGAGGTGGTAGAAGGAGTGGGGGGGTTTTTGATGATTTTTCGAGAAACAACTATAACTATCATGCAATTGATATACTTTAAATTTCAGATCTGTATCATTCACACTTTTCAAGAAAATCGAATTGTTATATAGTCGTGGAATGTGTCTCATTGTATGGGAGGAGGTGGAAGGAGTGAAGCTACTCGGTTAATTTTTTTTCCGATATTAATAATAATGCTAATTAAGGATTAAGTTCAAATTTTTACCACGATGAAATTTAAATGTACTGAGAAAATTCGTTTAGAGTATTTCATGAAAAAGTGCGTTTTATATGGGAGGTGGTGGAAGGAGAAGGAGGTTTTTGGTGATTTTTTGAAAAACAACTATAATCATCATGCAATTGATATATTTTAAATTTGAGATCAGTAACATCCAGACTTTTCAAGAAAATCAAATTCTTGTGAAGTCGTGGAACTGTGTAACATTGTATGGGAGGGGGTAGAAGGAGTGAAGCTAATCGGTTAGGGGAGGTGGTGAAAGGAGTGAGGAAACTCAAACAATTTGTATACCAAAAGACTGCATTTATAATAGAAATAATATATTCTGAATTTAAAATTAATAGCTTTTATAGTTTCCAAGAAAATTTGATTAATGTATATTTTGAAAATGAGGCACTTTGTATGGGAGGGGGTAGAAGGCGTAAGGGTAGTGAAATGAAACCAAAAGCAGATTTCATTCCGATGGACACCTAACAAACTGTGCAAGTTTCATTACAATCGGTTTAGCCGTTTGTGCGTGAAAAGCGGTCGGATAGACAGACAAAAATTTCAAAATGTGGTTTTATGCTTAGTTAGTGCTAAAATAACTTAAAAAACTAACTAATAGTCATTTATAAGCAAATAACAGACAGACACTACAATTATATTACTATGTATAGATTATTAGTAAGCCCTAAAAAATGAAGCTATTATCTATACTCCTTCGACCCCCTCCCATACAATCTGACACAATTTCACAACTTTACAAAAAGCGGATTTTCCTGTAAAGTATGAATGCTATTGATCTACAATTTAAAACATGTCAAAAGCATGATTACGGTCTCGCCCCTCCTTGTACCACCTCCCATGCAAAGAACACAATTTGGATAAATCCAATAACCTAATTTTCTCAGCAACTATTAAATTTTTTAATCCTAAATTTTGTGTAAAACATTTTGATGGCAACTTTAGCGTAATGGGAAAAAATTAATTCAATGTGGTCAACCCCTGTACCACTTCCCCTACAAAATTTCTTAAAATCAAAAAATTTCTCTTTCATCTAGAGTATCGCACGATTGGGCTTTATGCCCAATCGTAGTCCTGTTATGTTTTTATATGATATCGATCGATTGCTTTTCTAGTTAATGAAAACAGAAACTCAATAAAACTGAAAATTGAATGAATTTCCAGCTGAAAAATTTCGCATTCTAGTTTAGTTTTCAATTTTACTAGAAATTACAAGTTAGTATTACTAGAATGTCAGTTTATTGAATGAAAACAATTGGAATAATAGTTTTTATTCTGAACTAGATAACATTCTAGTTAAATTTAACTAGATTATTTTTTACTGTGTGGGAATTGCAACTCCAGTGAGTTTCAAAAATGTTTTATTTATAAATTTTTAATTTATTACCAAAAAAAAAAAAATTACAGAATAATGGCTGGGCGTAATGCGTTATTTTGTATTTTTCCTAGTTTTAGTGGACATCGATTTAATGAATTTATCAAAATTATGGGAGTACACGGATCAAAACAAAATTTTCCGTCGTCAATGATATTTCTATTGTTATACTTTTCACAAAACTTTAAGTCGATAGCTTTGACAGTTTAGGCAAAAATTCGTCTTTTCAGTTTTGCTAGTTCCAAAGACAATTGAAAACATAACAGAATTATGATTGGGCGTAAAGCCCAATCATATGATACTCTAGATGACATACTTACTTACCTTTTGCTTGGGAGGTGGTAAAAGCAGAGGGGGAGGTTTGTCATTTTTGTATGTAACACTGAATGTAGTATATAAAATATTTCATGCTGAATTTAAAGTTTTTTGCTTTCATAATTTTCGAGGAAATTGAACAATTTTTGTCTGAATTTATGATATTTGTATGGGAGGTGGCAGAGAAAGTGGAAGATGTTGGATGATTTTGAATCTGCTGATCAACTTCTTAATCACATTGCTTTGTTACAATTTTAAAGTCGATAGCTTTCATATTTCTTGACCTTTCAATACAAAACTTTGTATGGGAGGTGGTAGAAGGAGTGAGGTGAAGGCGATATTTTTTTAGCATTTATTACAATTAGTAAGGGACAGATTGTGGCAAAATTTTAAGTTTCTACTTCTTCTAGTTTCTATGAAAATCGGTTAAATGCATTTACCAAAATTCTGCATTTGTATGGGAGGGGTAGAATGAATATCCGAATCAAAACCAAATTTTTTGACATCAATTATATTTATAATAGGATACTTTTCTCAAATTTTAAAGTTGATATCTCAGACGGTTTTGGAGAAAACTAATTTAATTGAAATTCCGAAATTTCGTAAAATTTGTATGGGCGGGGGTAGAAGGAGTGAGGTAAAGTTGATAGTTTTTCGAAAATTAGTTGCATTTATAATAAAATTAATTATGACAAAAACTGGTTCATTTAGATTTGCTAGTTGCAATGCAAACCGAATAAATGAATTTTTGAAAATTGTGCATTTGTATGGGAGGTGGCAGAAGGAGTAAGGGGATCATATCAATATTTCTTGAGGTCAATGATATTTATATCATTATACTATGACTTAAATTTTAAGTCAATAGCTGGAAAGGTTTCGGAGGAAAATCGATTTCCTTAAATTTCGAAATTTGTATGGGAGGGGGTAGAAGGAGTGGGGGGATGTGACCTGTTCACGAACTTAAAGTTACTTTTTTGCTAAAAATGACACACAACAAATTTCAGCACGATAGCTCTAAGCGTTCAAGAGTTATGTTGTAGACAGACGGGCAGACGGACAGACGGACAGACGGACAGACAGACAGACGGACGGACAGCAACTCGGAATCGAAGTTTTTAAGAGACAATAAATATTTCTGTACCCTTGGCGGCTCTGTGCGAGCATTATTTCTTAGCGTTACAAACGGTAAGTCAAACACAATATACTCTCAGATTTCATCTAGAGTATAAAAACTAATTTTTCAAAATTAAGCATTTGTATGGGAGGGGGTGGAAGGGGATCGGATCAATATTTTCTGTATATTATCTATAGTAGGTATATAAAAAAAAACAAATAATTAGTAATAAGGATTACTTTTATCCGAAAAGCCCAAAACATAAAAAAAATTATTTATAGACATTAATAATGCTTATTCAATTTCGAATTGAAATAAAAAAAGAAATAAAATGAAATCCATTCCAAGAATTCACCAAATTATAATGTTTTCATTCATGTATAAAAGTATTTTTTTTTATTGGTACGATATATCTACATCTTTTATGTTAACAACATTTTGCCAAAATGAAAAAATAAGAAAAAAAAAGAAAACGATTTCTGTTCGAAATTTGATACTTTGTGTGAGTTCTTAACACCAAAATCTTGTATGGTGAGGTCTCTAAATAAACGTTTCCAAAATTTATTCCGTTTATGAAGGCTTTTGGCACGAATTCTCGGAAATATCAGTAAACGACCTCATTATCAAGTCTACACCAATTAATTCTGTTTATTCAATAACAGCAGTTTTGTATTTCGTTCCTAGAATAAGACAAAATAAAAATTCACGGCTGGAATATCCCACGCGCATAATTTGAAATAAATTATCGAAACAACTTCTAGATTTTTTGATTTTTGTCGAATTTATGATACAACAAAATGATATTGACTTCATAAAAAATAATATAGTGCGTTCCGTCTTATTAGTTATGCATAATTGATTAATTTAGAAATACGAACAATATTAATTTCATACCGGTTGAGTCTTGGAGCTTAATATTATGCTTAAGAATAAATGAAGTTATGTTTACAGCTTAATAAAGAAATGTATATTGTATGTGAAATTTAACTAATGTTATTACAAATATTGAAATATTGTAATAATACTTAATTAGCTTTAAATATAAAAATTAATCAATGAAAACAGAATATAATTACTTGAGAAATCAAAATATTAGAAGGGCCATAATATGTATAACGCTAGCTGTACGTGTACCCATAGGTTAAATATAAAAGAAATAAGGATAAATTTAATGTTAAAAACGAATTTAAATTTTTATTTAACTTGGTCTTTGTTATATGTACTTCACCAACAATTGTAAATATTTTAGTAGGTAGAGTATTATCTACTTATCTCCGGTTAAGATAATTAATGAAGGACTAGACGCAATCTTGAGCGTTATTCTTAATTACCGCCAGGACTTGCTTATTTTTTCGATCTCCTTTTAGAGCCATTTTTATCTGCAGCGCAGTCGCCTAACCCGTCGGTCTCTAGGTTAGGCCGATTCACTACCGCTTATACTTCATAATTTGGATGACCATCTTGATCTGCCCAGTTGTATTCCATTACTTCCGGTTAGGTTATTATTCATATACAACATTTTACGACCCTATAAAGGGTATCATCGGTTAGAGAAAAAAAACTATCAAAGTCAGCAAACGGACAAGATTCGCTAACGTACGATAATTACAGAAAATTGTTTTAAATGGAACTACCCAACATGTTTGCTCTTTAACACGATCAATTGGTTAAGAACCAATAATCCTCCTTTCTATATTCCTATTTGTATATGCGCCACTAAAGCGGCACGCATGAATCTTCCATACCCGTCCAAAAACGTCCAAATGACAAATGATACGTTCTGTAAAGATGACATAATTAACGACGGTCTGAGATCACACCAAAAGGCTTTCATTCAATAAACGACAGCACTAACTAGACATCCGTAAGTTATTAATCCTCCATGCTAATCGCCAATAAATTGTTCCGGTCCCTCGTCGATCGTATCCACCTCATTCCATCGTATGGTACGATTATGTTTCGTAAATGTGCGTCTGCGATCGTCATTTCGAAGGAGGAACGCTCGGCGGCCTTAGCATACTTGCACGGCATCTTCTTGCAACAAGAATCTTATTGAATTTTATTGGGAGGCCCGTAAAGCACACCCTGGGGATTTCCTATTTCCATTTTTCAATATTTTTCTCGATCACTCTCGCGGGTATTGCGAGAGGTGATTCGATACTCGAACACGAGGATCATATAAATTACATTGTTTCGGAGGGCATATTTGCGCGGTAATAGTCACGCAATAGCCGCAAGGATTCGACGGTCTTTTGTGCCGAACTCTCGGTTAGGCAAGATCAATGCAGAATTTGAGAAGTATTTTCGATATTACGGCCATGATCCTTCCAGCTGGCTGGATCTTATCAATTAGTGCGATCTTGCATTCGGGCTGGAGTTAAGTTACGAAGGAGCGACCGACGACGAATTTCGGAAATTCGAGAACCTCTCGATCTTATTATTATTTTTATTTTCGTTGGATTCCTTCATACACATGGAATTCTGCATTATTAAACGTCTTTTGAATCACCTGACACATTCACCAGACACTTATTCTTGTTATCCCCCGACGAAATCTCGGTCTGCAGCATTTATGCCCGTAAAATCGAATAAATTTCCACAAAAGACGTCCATTCCGCCTTCGATATCGTTCTTTCGATGTCGACGTGTGTTTGTTTTGGGATTCAATGGCTCAGCGGGTCGTCTTTGTTGGCATGTTGTCGCTCGATTCATTTCTTAGTGCCTTGTGTACATTAAGAATCTACCTTTACCTGCTTCAAGAATATTTACGTGCCTTGTTTTGTTGACCGTTTTCGTTGGGAGTATAGCAGCCTCCTTCCTACCCCGATCTTTCTGGTAACCGTCCTAGCTAGTAGATCACTCACTCGTAATCGAAACTCGCTAACGAACCCGAATGGCTATTTATATAGAAATAATGTTATTTGTCGGTAGCGGAACTAAACTTTTTGACATCTTGATATCGAAATTGAAAACGAAATCGATCGTTCGATCGGTTTTTGATCCGCGCACAGTTCGTTAGTCCGATTCCGAGAAATCTGATATTTGAGATGACGATATGTCGTGTAATTTGAGCGCGATTTTTCACTCCTTAACATACGTCGAACTCAACTATATTGACAGTATTGGGAGCAAAGACGTGATTGGGGCTGCTGGATCAGCCAAGATACGTCCGATCTGTTTGGTTGATCGACCGAATAACACGATCTTAAGAGTAAGTTACATGCTGCGAAGGAACAGCTTGGACTCGAAACTGGTCTGTAGGTAGAAATTAGTTCGGTAATGCGCTCATTTCTCCCGAAGTCACACTAATCACTATTTAGTAACAGTTGTACGGCAATAATAACAAATTACTGAATAATGCTTATTTCAATCGTCATAATGCAAATATGAGAGATGACTTAAGGCGGAAAGAATGTGGAAAACTAAAAATTGGAATTCTAATGATCGGAATTCTCTAATATAAGAAAATGTTATATACTATAATAGCTAGTATTAAGGATAAAACAAGTATAGGGTTATTCTATATGAGGTGTTATTTTGAATAGCCCGCTATTTCGGTAGATGTAACTTTTGAAGCTGTCATTTTTTGACATTTGCAATGCTTTCTACATCTCAAGCTGGGCAGACGTAGCGGCCATCTTGAATGACTCCAGTGGGTCTGACGTCATGGATTTTTCCATTCCACAAGACCACCTGTATTATTTTTCTACAAGCTTGTCGAAAACAAGAAAAGAGCATAATTAGTTCAAATTAAGCACGAAAATATTATGCGAGTGCATACTTTTTCGTAATAACTAAAATTCTACAATTTTCTGTGTGAAAATTAACCGGAGAACTCTGCACAATATGAGTGACAGATTTTCTTCGGTGTGAGAAGCCGAGATTTAACTTTGATCGCACTTTTTTTCAATTAAAAATCCATTGCACTAATATCAACGTGTCATAATTACATGCCGAGCATTATCAATAAAGTACCTTAGAAAGCTGAACTATCTTTAACACTGCATTTAAGAATAAACGCGATTCTTACGAAGCCCGCCGTGTCTGCTCCATACAAAAGCGCACGAATTTGTATGGAACTGTCATATTTGTTATGACTCCAACGTGTTGTTGTTGGATTCAGTTACTCGGCTTTCTACTATAGAAGGTATTGGACATTTGAAAAGTAGAAACCACCCCATTAAAAAAAATGGAACGATACACGCTTCAACAACGCAATGAAATTATTAAAATTCACTATTCTTGACTGATGAGGCCCATTTCCACCTCGGTGGCTACGTTAACAAGCAAAACTGTCGCATCTGGGGCTCGGAAAACCCTAGAGTTATTGTTAAAAAGCCTCTCCATCCTCAACGTGTGACTGTTTGGTGCGGTTTATGGTCCGGCGGGGTCATTGGACCTTACTTTCGAAAATGAGGCTGGAGCAACAGTGATTAATGATTTTTTATGGCCGAAATTGGATGATATTGATCTGGAGAACGTTTACTTTCAACAAGACGGCGCTACGTGGCACACAAGCACCGAAACCATTGATCTTTTACGGAAAAAGTTTCAAAATAACACCTCTTATTGGAAAACCCTATACAACATAAATTCTACAGAACGCAATACAAATAAAGACTTAAAAGAAGTCTTACCCTCCAATATTTCTCTGTAACGTAGATTCAAAACTGTTCAATCAGGAGAAAAATAGGTATCCGCAGGTAAGCTTCAAAATGAGAAGAACATGAAATGATAAATTTTCCGAGCATTAAATCGAACTCCCAAGTAGATCTTTATACTTCGCCAGAAAAGAAAATGAAATCTCTTCTTTTCAAAGGAATTGATACTGTGTATTCACCCGCAGAGCTCTTGGCAGAAATCAACGCAAACTATCTCGAAATCAAAAATATTTGGGTAAAATTCTTCAGTACTCCTCGCTCTAAAAAAACAGATAAATGTTTAGAAATCTTCTTATTGCAAACGCCACCTGAGCTAAAAATCACGTTGTTGACTCAGATCAAAAGCCTTTTCCATGTACGAGTCTACTGGGAATAATTGATAAATAGGAACTTAATTCAATGTTACAGATGTCAACGTCTTGATCATGTGGCTACCAATTATGGAATCAAATATAGGTACGTGAAATGCCCTAACACACATGGGCCAGGTGAGTGCCTCAAAATACCAAAAGATAGTCTTCTGCGTAAATTGCAAAGCTGCGGGACACCCCGCAAACTACAAGGGATGTCCAAAATATAAAGAAATATCTATACAAAAACATATTAGAAGCTACAGTCAAAAGAGACGAAAGTCGGCAATCAATACTAAACTTGCACTTACTAAGAATTAACGGGTAGATCTTCCAGAAAACTTCGCCTGGAATAAGCTACTTCCGAGATCAAATATAGAATGTCTAGATTTTGTCAATTCTCGCTAGAGCCAAATTTCAACTCACACCCATAAATCTGTCATGTAACTCTTAGCTTACACCGCGGCTTCGATTAAACTAAAAAACATAACAGGATTACAATTGGGCGTAAAGATTTAAATATTCAGGTTAGTACTGAGAAAATTGGTGTATTGGATTTAGTGAAATTGTGCAGTTTGTATGGGAAGTGGTAGAACGAGGGGCGAGTTATTAATGACACGCTAAGGTTGCTATCAAAATGTTTATACAAAAATTAGGATTCAAAAATTCAGGTTAGTATTGAGAAAATTAGTATATTAGATTTAGTGAAATTGTGCAGTTTGTATGGGAGGTGGTAGAACGAGGGGCGAGTTATTAATGGTTTTTCCAGAAATAACTATATACATATGTACATAATGCTTTTGACATGTTTACATTGTGACCAGAAAGAACCGACAACTTGCAAATAAAATTATTCTGGTGAATGATATATCAAATTATTTTTTTTGGTAAGCAGGTAGGACTATCCTTAATTATTATCCCAAAAATTAGCGTGGTCTGTTAATCAGTTTGTTCAGAGCAGTTGTTGAATGGGTATACCTCAGTGGTCCACGGCGATTTTTGTTGTATGTCCTCGTTCGACTGAAAACGGGTTCCACGGAGTGATAATTTCAGTTTTAAGGTTAGAAAATAGTGACACGGGACCAAATCTGGTGAATACGGTGGTTTATTGAAGCAATTTGTTGCTTTTTTGGCCTTAAATTCGATCACAATTGAGGCTCAATGCGATGGCGCATTCATTTGGAAAATCCATGAATTCTCCTTCCATTAGTCCGTCCGTTTTTTACAAATTTGCTCATGCGAACGCTTCAATACGGTCAAATAGTTATTACGGTTCCACCATAACACGGCGGGAATCACCTGTAAACAAAAGAAGAAATGAAAGAAGTCAGAAAGTGTCGAAATTCTAATGTTTTACCTTGATCACGATCAGACCAATAAGTCGCGTAGCCCTTTCGCACTTCTGGGCCAACACCGCACCTAGCATCTACTCCGCAATACAAGTAAAACTGGCTAAAAGAAACGAAAAACTAGAATAATAATGAAATTGAATTGTAAATTGAATTACCTGTAATATATTAACGTCGAAACGCGAGTCATCGTCGGAGAGGAACAGCAAGCATCACTGATGAACTGCGGCATCGTCATCCGGCACCAAGCCAAGGAATGGACTTATGTACATATTGCGTCCAATTCCTCGCCCTGGCACCGCACACATGACGCCGGCGGAGCACCTGTACATAACCTGCAAAAGAATATAATCACTATTTCGACGCTATACATCGCTATCACATCAATATGCGCCTTATCACCGGCATCACATCACTACGAGCCACTATAGCACCACAAGGACGACACGAAACCAATCAAGCCGCGAACAACCCGACGGACGACGAGTAAACAAAAGCGAGAACTGTAAAATTCTCGACAGCGCACTACCTTACCGACAACCGAAAGAGAGGAAGCTTGGCTTTTCGGCTCTGCAAAACTTAAGCAGAAGTTGGGGAAATGTGGAAAATAATGCACATAGGCGAGACGGGAATTAATGCAAGGGAAAAAAGCCTAACAAAGAAAGGTGAAAGCCCGGATGTAAATGATCGAGTCTTCAAGGCCAAAGGATGCCGTTACGTATCTCGCAATGAAGCTGCGCAGAGAAAAATTGTTCTTCTGCTAGTGATATTTATAGTGCACGGACGTAAAAACGAGACCGGAGTAGATTAACGTAACGAAGTACATTTTCCCAGCCGAAGTACATTTTCCCAGCGGCTTTTGCGTGGTTTTTTCGGTTTCAGCTCATTTTGTTCCTCTATTCAGTCAAACTCGTAGACCCATGTGTCATCACCAATTATAATGTGCTCCATGAATGTGGGATCAGAATTCGCACGATTAAGCATGACCAAAGTGACCTGTTCACAGTACTTTTTTTTAAAGAAAATTCAGCTTTATTGGAAAGAGTCGAGAAAGGACGCGTTTCATGGCCAAATTATCCAACCAAAATGGAAGAAACGGACTCACAAGAGATGTCGAACCCTCCTTCTTCTACAATGGCGTTACAGCCCAAATCGGACCTTGGCCTCCTGATATCCAGGTTCCTTAATATTTTATATTACTTATTGTGGAAGGGTTGTTAGCCCTTCGCACAACCCTCTTTCTGCGAATTTTTCATTTCCGTAGATTGAGGTGACCAAGGTATATCCATGCAGGGAATGTGCTGGAATTATATGTTGCGTCGACCGGGATTTGAACTCACGACCTTCGCATTACAAGACCAACACGCTACCTACTAGGCTACACCCTAGCTAACTCTCCTGCTTTCTCCCTAACACCCTCCCTACCTATTCAACTAGCTACTGTGAACAAACTGACTAACAGAACTTGCTAATTTTTGGGATAATTATTAAGGACGGTCCTACCTATTTACGAAATTTTTTTTTTGAAATATCATTCCCCAGAATAATTTCATTTACAAATTGTCGGTACTTTCTGGTCACAATGTATATTGCAGATCAGTAGCATTCATACTTTTCAGGAAAATCTACTTTATGTGAAGTTGTTGAATTGTGTCAGATTGTATGGGAGAAGGTAGAAGGAGTGAAGCCAATCATCTAATTTTTTTTTGCCTTACTAATAATCTATATAAATATAATTGTAGTGTCTGTCTGTTATTTGTTTATAAATGGCTATAAATAATTTTTTTGCTTCATTTTAGCAATAACTAAGCAGAATCAAACGTTTTTAAAAAATTTCTCTGTCTGTCTGTCTTTCCGGCTTTCACGCAAAAACGGCTGCACCGATTGCAATGAAACTTTCACAGATTATTAGCTCTGCCTCTGGGAGTAATCTGCTTTAGGTTTTATTTTTCTCCCCTCACGCCTTTTACCCCCTCCCATACAAAGTGACTCATTTTCAAAAACTTATAATAATCAAATTTTCATGGAAACTATGAAAACTATTAATTTGAAATTTAAAATATATTATTTCTATTACAAATGCAATCTTCAAGTATATAAATGGTTTGAATCCCCCAACTCCTTCCATTACCTCCTATACAAATTAAACTCAATTAAACTTTTCATGAAATACTATACTCCAATTTTCTCAGTACGTATAACTTTGATCGAGCTGAGATTTTGTTTTAAATCCTTAATTAGCATTGTTATTAATGTCAGGAAAAAACTAACCAATTAGGTTTACTCCTTCCACCCCCTCCCGTACAATGTGGCACAATTTCACGAATTCGCAAAAACTAGATTTTCTTGAAAAGTGTGAATCTAACTGATCTAAAATTTAAAACACATCAATTGTATGGTAATTATAGTTGTTTCTAGAAAAATTATCAAAAACCCTCCACTCCTTCTACCACCTCCCATACAAACTACACTTTTTCATGAAATACTCTAAACCAATTTTCTCAGTACGTATAACTTTGATCGAGCTAAAATTTTCTGTTGAATCCTTAATTAGTATTATTATTATTATCGGGGAAAATTAACCGATTAGCTCCACTCCTTCTACCCCCTCTCATACAATCTGACACAAATCCACGACTTTGCGAAAATTCGATTTTCTTGAAAAGTGTGAATGTTACTGTTCTGAAATATAAAATATATCAATTCAATGATAATTGTAGTTGCTTCTCAAAAAATAACCAAAAACCCTCCACTCCTTGCACCACCTCCTATACAAACTGCACTTTTTCATGAAATATTCTAAACCAATTTTCTCAGTACGAAGAGCTTTGATCGAGCTAAAATTTTGTACTAAATCTTTAATTAGCATAATAATTATTATTATCGGAAAAAATAAACCGATTAGCTTTACTCCTTCTACCCACTCCCATACAATGTGGCACAATTCCACGACTTTGCAAAAACTCGATTTTCTTGAAAAGTGTGTATCTAACTGATCTAAAATGTAAAACACATCAATGGTGATTATAGTTGTTTCTAGAAAAATTACCAAAAACCCTCCACTCCTTCTACCACCTCTCATACAAACTGCACTTTTTCATGAAATACTCTAAACCAATTTTCTCAGTACGTATAACTTTGATCGAGCTAAAATTTTCTGATGAATCCCTAATTATTATTATTATTATTATCGGGAAAAATTAACCGATTAGCTCCACTCCTTCTACCTCCTCCTTTACAATATGACACAATTTCACGACTTTGTAAAAACTCGATTTTCTTGAAAAGTGTGAATCTAACTGATCTGAAATTTAAAGATATCAATTGCATGGTGATGATAGTTGTATCTAGAAAAATTACCAAAAATCCCCCACTCCTTCTACCACCTCCCATACTCTCAAGTTACCTATTCAGTTTTCAAGCTTAAATTTGGTGCAAAATATTTTATAGCTACTCTAGCATGTTGTGAAAAAAATTAATTTAGTACTGTCATCTATCATCTACCACTCCCCACACAAAAATTCTTAAGATTACAAAAATTTCGATTTCATCGGTCATATAAAGGGGCTTTACGCACAATCGAAGTCCTGTTGTGTTTTGAAGCTTAATGTCATTTTATTTGGTCTTTTTTCAATTAACACAAGCTACAACTATTCACATGTCCTTAACACGTATACATATGATCTCGAATCACGGGTTTTATTTGATCACGAGCCTCTCCCATTCAAATGCGAGTATCATGCTATCATTCTTAATAATTTATGGTTCTGACTCCAACAAAATTCAAAACATTGTGTTCAAAGAGCCATTAAAGTAAGCGGATTATATATCACATATAATGTATTACTAATTACATTCTCAAAAATTGCTTATTAATGCGATTTTTATGCCGACGAAGTCGCGGGCGTTTGCTAGTTTTAAATAAGCTCGATAAATTTTATTCGTACTGTGTAAATTGAAAAAGTGCTGTTTATACGAGAGGTTGTAGTAGGAGTAGCGAGATTCAAATAATTTTTAAACCGTATAATTGGTATAAAAATAATGTATTCCAAATTTCAAGTTAGTTTTTTTGCCAAAAACGACGTGTACAAAGTTTTAACTATCTAGCTCAACGCGTTCTCGAGCTAGAGAGGATACGGACAGACAGACGTCCGGTTTTGAGATTTTTGAGTGATTATACGGACTTCTGTAACATTCATTTTTTTCTCCGAGCCTTATTTCTTAGCGTTAAGAACTTTAGAGCAAACTTATAATACTCTCAGATTTCATCTAAAGTATAAAAATATATATAAATCGGGAATCGAACCGAGGCATCACGCACGTCAGGCGAACATTCTACCACTAAGCCATCGACGCTGAGGAACCTATCTCACGAAAATGGGGTCATCTACATAATGTTGAAATTTTTATTTGCAGAACCCTTTAAACCCTTTTTAGGAGGCTTTGGGTGTGTTATTTGTTGTATCTGAAAAATTTTAAACGATACTTTCAGGTGTCAAAGAATTGAAGAAAAAAAAATTTAACTTGATCACACTAAGCTCCTGTTACGAATATTTTAACAATGCACTGAAATTTAATTAAAAACAATTAATGAAATTGGTTAATTGAGCTGAATTTCACGCCTTAAAATATACTCAAAATAGCCACTTTCGTTATAAGAAATAAAAACGAACTGTCGGTTTGTGCAGATTTTTATTTAATTTCCAACTAGTCCAGGAGCTTTCGGGACAGAGGGATACGTTTAGTCAGATTTAGTCCTATGGTATTGTTTTTTCTATAGTCCAAACTGAAACTACAAAAGTTAACGACAGCATACATTGTTATTGTTAAAGAATTACGAGTAATTTTGCAATTACTAAATTTGAAACACACGCTTCAATCTAATTAAACAATTAAAGAAATAATGCCTTCATTCAGTGCAGCATAAAATACAAAGTATTTTCAGCCTCGACTACACAGCATAATATCACTCTGAAAACATTTTCATACCTGTCAATCATAAGGAATCCTTTATGCTCGAATCTTTTACAATTATACCTTATACGAATTTGAAGAAGAATACCAGTATTCGGGATGATTAGTCTCCATACATGAAGTGGTCTCGCAGTTTATACGTTTGTTTAAATTTCTGCGTGAGAGTAAACAGGTGAACCTTAAATACCTGTCGACATGCAATTAAGCCAATGTTGCTTCCCAATTCCGGTGTTCTTGCACGTTTCTCGCTCGAATATTGCCTCCAGGTCTTGCAAACATGTTGCCTGTCTTGGCCCCTAACGAGGAGAATTTCTGAAAGCGTACCTAAAGATTCGTTTTGTTTCAAATGTGTATACGATATTCACAGGGCAAAAGGGTGTTCGTGATGATGTAACTCAACGCGAAGCAAACATATTTGAACTCACAAAAACCGTTTCGAAATCATTAATATCGACTTTGTTTCATATAGCAAGTATGTTTTAGTGTAATTAATTGTTGTCGATTTATTTGCATGCGGGTACTGTGTGAATTACTTTGTGCGTGTCAGATGAAAATATTTGCAGTCAAGTCTATTAAGGTGCCTACCAAGCACTGTGTAACATGTTTACTAACAATTCAATTTATATGTTCGGTTTAATCTAGTTTGAAATACTTTTTAGCGAAGTAATAGGTCCTTACTTGATACTTCGCTATTTATGTCTTGACTCGAATTAGGTATCTATAATTTTGTATTCCATGACGAATTTCGCCGCAAAACCAGGAGAGGGAAAATCCCGGCAATCGTTTAGAATAATACCTTCCTTATTCACAAAAAGCCAGTCCGTGTACCGCGCCGCGGCAGTTGCCAAAGGAATAGGCGAACAAATTTCGATTGTAAACAATATGATCCATCAGAAACTGCATTCAGCGCGAAATTCATCAAATGAACGACCTCCTCGTCATTTCCCATGTAGCGCTCAAAACAGTGGCGTAAATGGATCCTGCTTTGGGGGGCACTAGTATTCGCGGGCGCCGAGGGGCGATGGTGCCTAAAAGAAGTTGAAAGCAAGTTATACTTGAACTTCAAGGGGCTTCGCCTTAGCAAACGTAAGAATCTTCTACCCAGAAAAAAAAGGATCTTGCTCTTTGTTACGCCACTGGCACGAAATAACATTATTTAGTTAAAATAACAAAGTGACAATCGATAAATCATTATAGTAATAAAATAACACAAGAGTAGATTAAAGATTGTTAGATTGTCCTATTTGCATTCTAACTTTTCAAAAAAATATCAAGAAATCCAAACTCATTAGGACCATGTAAATGCCGTAAATAATTGTTCGCTCGCAACAGGTTCGCTTGCGATCATCTTTATTTATAGTTTCGATAGTCCGAAACATGAAATTGCAATTTCATCTCCGTGACATCGGTCGAAACAACCAAAGAGGAAATGAAGAAACGCGAATTAAGATAGCGATAAATTATTCCGTAACGCTATCGAGCAGCAACATTATTCGACATTTGCACGAAATGGACTCTGGGTCCCCATCAAGGCAAATAAAATTTGATAGGCTGGCCTCGGCTACAGAATTTCTTAAAGGAACGATTCACAAGTGTGACCTGTAAATTGCCCGGCCAATATTTACAGGGTCTTTGAATGACGCAATTTAGATAGGAAAATGCAAGTCTGGAGCGGATTATGCCTTAATCTTATGTGACGGTTTTATTTATATCGAATTTTTAAGTGTCTTGTGATGGGACTTAAGTGAACGATAACGCGACGCGATTTATTCAAAACATTCAGTTACGATCCTAATGGCCCCGGAGAAGGATATTGGATAATTTGTAGGTATTCTTCATTACTCAGTCGTTTAGATACGGTAATGATTATGAATATTGTTATTGGTTGTTAGTTTTCTTTTCTTTTTGCTTTAATTCATATTCATCGCATAATTTAGAATCGTCGTGTGCAAAAATCGTTTATGGGAAAATTAAAAAAAAAAAAGTCAAAGCGATATCTGCAAAATTCACTTAGTAAGATTTTCTAGAAATTATGTTAATTATTCTTATACCAATAAGCTTATTGTTTTGAGTAAATAACTTTCCCAAATGAAACTGAGAAAATTTGGTTTTAAGTGTAATTCCAGATTATGCCATTTACCTATGTTTTATGGGAGGTTGTAGAAAGGGTGGATTGATACTTATCAGTTTTTTGCAAGTTACTACAATTGTCGCTAAAATATTTTTTCGTAAATTTGAACTTGATTCAAATTCAGATTATCTTTATTGAGGCTTTATATTAGATTCATAATAATTTACATTGATTCTTCTTTCTTGCAAGGACCGAGTAACCCCAGCTCTTCCTCCGTCATTCAATGTTAGAACGTTCCAGAAGCCAATCATAGTCCGTTTTCGAATGCCAAAAATCGTTACCGTAGAATCAGTCCGTATCCGAGGCGCTGTATCCGTTTCTCGTATCAGTTAGGTCTTAAGATCACGGGTGATAAGCCCATGATCCAGTGAGTGTCCATTTGCCATTTTTTAGGGCAAGCAGGACTGGCTGTGGGTGAATTCTACAGCCGCCATCCCACAGGGGGATAGTTAGCTCAGGTCCGTGGAGTCGCTAGTCTCCAAAGATAGTTGCAGGAATTGGTAAAACCTCATCCTATAACTACCCCCTTGTGGGTTAATTAATTAAAACGTAATCTAAACACTAATAAATAATAATAAAATTTTCACTTAATAAGAAAACTCAACTCTAACAGACAACATTTCAAATAATTATGATCTCTTAGAATTTTTCCAGCGGTTGCCTCCTGACTGGAGTTCATAAATAAAGTGCTCTAGTCGTATTCCACAAACGCAATAAATACTTTTGCCTTTCAAATTCTCGGAAAAAAAAACTATAAAAACGCATATCCAAGATTCAAATTTAACTTTAAATTCAATTTCTTGACTTCTTTCACGCTCAGGTTTCACGTTAATTAAATGTTTCTGGTGTGCGCCTTTTATCCCCCACAGGAACTTGCCATACCTTGCCAGGTATTCGTATATTTTATAGAGAAACAAAAAGAAGACAGAGTCGAAATGAAGTCGTATAATTTCTTTTACTGGGACGATCCGAGACATGACAAATGATCACCAGTCATAATTCTGACAGCTTTTCGAATGTGTTTTCAATAATTACCTAAACGAAAAAAGGCAAACACTTCACCTTTCCATCAAGTATGGTGGCTGGAGGTGTCCTGCTGCGAACCGTGTAAGGTGGTTTGTTTAGGTGTACCCCGTGCGGCTTTCTAGCCCTGATGGAGTCAACTTGTTTGTAATGATAGCGTGCTATTATCGGTATAATTTTTAATAGTTTCTGAAGGTATGCATTTCAAATAGTTGAGAGAGTGAAACTTGATTTCATTTTTCCGTATGTTTACTCTAATTCTTTAAATGTTATAATTTTTAATGCTTCATACTTAATGTATCATTTTTCGAACCCTATGTTATGGATCTATAGAATTCTGGACAGGAAGTGGCGTTTGGTGAAGCTGGGAACGTTGTTTTCACTTCGGAACAGACCCGTTTAAAATTTGGCCCATATGTATTCGTGAATTCCCTTTTTTTGATTTCGAAACTTCGAAAATAGTCGAAGAATTCTATTGCGATCTCACGTCACTTCTTCACATTCAGAGATAAAGCTGTGTAAATAACACGAAATTTTGGTAAAATTTGAAAAATTTCATTTCGCCTACTGTGATTTTCCTTACTAAAATTTCGTATCACTTGAACGAAGTAGGCTTTTGGTGTAAAAAATGTCTGGAAAAAACAACGTTTTTCCCACGAGAAAAGGAAAAGGAAGAAAAATCATGATCTATTATATACCAATAATAAAATTCGTTCGAGATGAAAATCTGTAGTTCGAAGATAAATAGAAAGAGAAGATGATTGTTAACTATTTTTGTTTGAAGAAAAGACTTCCGGACTCCCAACTGATCTAATTTATAAATCGTTTCGTTTCGGTTTGTGCTGAGACTAATCAGCTAAAGGATTTAGCAGAGACCGAAATGTCACGATCAATAAATTTCTGCTGGGACTGATCAATAATTATAAAAGTCCCAGCGGAGACCGAAAATGAATGAATCAGAACAGTGTGAAATTCGCAAATTTTTACTTTTCTTCAAAATGTGCTTTGGAAATATACTAACCAGATTATTTTGGTTTTTTAGAATTCAATCAGTCCAGATTTGTCTGTTCGTTTATTTGTATGTTTGCTTTTCTTGTTTATGGCATAATCACGCAATAGGTTTTTGATGCGTTTTACACCATCGGACTGCTTACTAATCTGTGCTTCCGCAGGATTTTTGCCAATGGAGGTGGGCAAAGTTTTCATTATGATAGGATTTTAGGACCTACATTTTTAAGCACATTTAACAAAGAAGTGAAACAATCGCGTTTACCATGCTCGTATTCTGGGACGAAAAACAAAGTGAACGCTAGAAGCGATGCGCGTTTAGGGTGTGTCCATTGATCCAGTGATCGATTTTTTGAAGTCACCAGGCTGAGTGTAGGGGTTAACCTTTAGTACTGTAGCGTACAGTGCAATCGGCTTAGAGAGGAAAAAAGCCAAACAAAAATTAACAACATGCAAATGAATTGAGAAAGGAGATCGGTGAATGTTTCTTTTAAATTTTTGGATGCTGTAAAATTTCGGAAAAGCGGGCGCGGGTAGCGTATTCCATATTTTGTATGCTCGAGGTAGAAACGACTGTCTATTGTTCATTGTATCTGATTTGGGTGGCTAAGCCGTACATCATCAGCACTTGTACGGGAATTCCTATAAATGAGGGATAAGACAACTAATTTCATCACTGCAACGGTCATAGGAATACCTATAGTAGATGGTGAGTAGTCCGATATTTCCACAATGTTCATGGCAGTCTATCTCCAATAAGTCGGAATGGAAATTTTGGAAATCGGTCCAAAGTCCATCAGTGGGGTGGGTTATGTATAAGGGTCTAAGAAAGGATGAAGTAAAAATTTCGAGAAGCAAAAAATCACGTACGTCATTTGAAATAGCATCTCGTGTCATTTACAAAACAACCATAATGTCTACCCATTCCGGAAGAGCTGTGCGTGCTCCAAAGAAATGAAAATCGTCTTTACGAGATTACTTGAAAATTATTAGGGATTAGCAAATAAATAAATGTCTTTCAAGCGTTTGAAGAAATCATTTCTTGGAGGCATACCCCTGGATTTACTATTGACAACTATTAATAGTATGAACTGTTCTTATATTTTTTTTCTGCTACTTGCAATAAAATTCTGTTTTATTTTTATATCCCTCTGTGCCGTTTTCATTATACATCTGTCCGATTTTCTTTCTTCTTTGAAAGTTTCGAAGAAAAATAACCATAAATTTCGAAATTGATATGTGCGGTGGAAGAAGGAGTGGAAATTTAGTCATCCACAATTCGAATGAAGTGTGTCATTTGCTCTATTCAACTATCGGCAGTATTGAACTATCGGCAATTGACGGAATGAAACAAAAATGAAATAATGAAAGTGTTATAATTTGTTATAGTCATAGTGCTGTAAATTATTTTATCTTGTACCGTCTTTCTTATTTATTTATGAAATAACAGAATTACAACTAAAATAAACTGCCAACAAGTCCGGCTCAACTTTATTATTCTTGGGATACGGATAAATAGGGTGAAAGGGAAAGTCTAAGTGAATGGGGGTTCTGGGGAAGGGCTGTTGTAAATTATATAACATTACGATTACGATTAATATCATTTATTTATGTAAGTTTGGGTTTTTTATGGAGGGACCCCCCCCCTCCTTTAGAAACTTTCGGTGGATGTTGACAAGTTTTTAAATGATTGCTTGAATCACGTTCAAAATTGTCTGTATCAAGGACGATATATATTAAGGAGAGACTATGAGTATGCTTTGCTTTGTAATTAAATGGGTATGAAAGTATTTCCCTCCCTTACTGACGAAATGCTCGAAATTTTTCGAAACAATCGTTTCGCTATCTTTGTCTGCCACACTTAAGCTTATTGCATTTAACTCTGTCCCACATTAAATTGTCCGAAACAATTGTTAAATTTTAGAAAAAATTGTTTCGTTATTCATGTTTGGCATACTTAAACCAATTATCTCTGTCGAGCGTTAAATCGTCCGTTGGTAAAGTTCTTAGCTTAGACACGAACCAAAAATGAATAAAAATTGAAAAAATAATGATTTCTGAAATAAAACAACAAACTCTATTGTACTGAAAATTACTCTATTGCTGATTGAATATTAGCAACCAAGAGAGAATACAAATTATGGTATTTTTTTCTAAAAGTTTGAAGCCAAGTTAAGCTTGGACACAATTTTCGAAAATTTTGCAAATTAAAAAGTATGCCCACATGAGACAGGCACTCCATTTTATATATCCTCCTTGGTCTGTATACAATGTTAGTTTTCCCTATAAACGAGATTGCTTAGAATTCCAATGACATTCGGTGCATTTTATGTGCCCGAAACCAGACATTTGTATGGGATGGGGTAAAGGATAAGTGGAAATCGCAAAATATGTGATGCAGTTTTATTAAGTTTCTTTTGGAAGATGTTCGCACAAAATTTCAAGTTTGTAGCTTTTAATTTGTTGGTTATTACTAGATTTATTGAAATTAGTCGAAAGCATACTTTTATATGAGAGGGGGTAGAAAGGCAAAGGGAATTTTATAACTTTTGATGCAACTTTTTTATTTCAAAAAGAGTTTGTATAAAATTTCATGTTGATTTTTGATAAGTGATTTCTTAGAATTGGTCGAAGGCGGGGGGATGGGGGAGGGAAGCAGAAGTTTTGAAGGTACTCGACCAGTTAATATTTTATACTTTTATGAACATTTTTTAAATGGGTTTCTCCAATTTTGAAGTTTGTATAATAGTTTAAAATTTTATTAAAAAGTTTTGAGTTTTTGCGTTTTTTCTATTTCTTATGAAACACCACCCTTCAATGGATACATAGCTATGTATGTGTGAAATTATTATTTCTTTATTATCAAATGGATGTCTGCATTGGATATTGAGATAACAGGTTTCAAATTTTGCAAAGTACGCCATTTTAAAATGCTTTCTTTTTTTCCCCACTATTGTTATGTCCAAATATTATATTTTTCGTATATTTCGCTGTTATGGCTTAATTCATGTCCCAAGTTTCAATTAAACGCTTTGAGAGGTAGTCGAGATGTTAGCATTAAGTCTTTTTCTTTGCACTCCCCTCCCCCTTGACTCTCCTCCTTAAAGATATTTGCCTCCCTCTAAGTTGATTATGATTGACTCATAAGTCACATATGGGGTTGTAAAATATGAACTCATTCTGTTTTATTATAATTTCAAAAATGTAGTCATTTGAAAAAAAAAAAAAAAATTCGGCCGACTATATGTTTTTAGATCACCCCCCACTTTTTTTTCGAACCTCACTGGACAAAACAATCTATTTATTTTCACTTTTTTCCCCATACATCAATGTACCCGAATTTCGAGTTTTAGCTTTCTTTCTGTATTCTTAGTGGATTACGGATATTAGTAATAGAACAGTTTAACCTTAAGCTTACCTCTGCCTCCCTCTTTTACCCCACTCTCACCAAATCGCAGCAATGGAAGCTCTCTACACAATATACAATCAACCCAAAAATTAATTCTCCATCTATAAGGGTTTCTGAGATATGGGTCTTTGAGTGTCGTTGGAGCGTATACTTACGGCAGATGGCGTACAGCGTTCACAGACAGGGTGATTTTTATACTCTAGATGGAATCTGAGAGTATATTGTGTTTGCCTTACCGTTTGTAACGCTAAGAAATAACGCTCGCACAGAGCCGCCAAGGGTACAGAACTATTTGTTGTCGCTCAAAAACCTCGATTCCGAGTGACCGTCTGTCTGTCTGTGCGTCTGTCTACAGCATAACTCTCGAAAGCTTTGAGCTATAGTGCTAAAAAATTTTGTGTGTCATTTTTAGCAAAAAAAGTAAGGTCAAGTTCGTGAACTGGCCAAATTGTTCCACCAATTCTACCCCCTCTCATACAAAAAAACACAATTGCACAATTTGACAATAAACGGATTTGCTCGAAAAGTATAAAAGTTATTGAACTCAAATTTGGTGAATATTACTTTTATAATGACTTCAATCTACCGTATGTGTGTCCTCCTTCTCCTTCCACCACCTCTCGTACAAAATGCACTTTTTCATGAAATGCTCTAAGCCAATTTACTCAGTGCGTATAAAATGTAGCGAGCTCAAATATTTCAAAATATTTATTTAAAATTATTAGTAAAACCAATAAAAATTAGATGATTAGCTTCTCCCCTTCCACTCCCTCCCATACAAAATGACACAAATACGCAATTCGACAATAAACGGATTTGCTCAAAAAGTATAAAAGCCATTAGTCTGAAATTTTGAATATATTACTTTCGTGACGATTTCAATCTACCACATAAAAATTATGCGTGTTCTTTTCCTCCTTCCACCACCTCCCATACAAACTGTACTTTTTCATGAAATACTCTAAACCAATTTACTCTGTGCGTATAAAATTTATCGAGCTCATATTTAGCAATAAATATTTATTTAGAATTATTAGTCAGACCAAAAAAAATTAGATGATTAGCTTCACCCTACCCCCTCCCATACAAAATGGCAAAATTTCGCAACTCGACAATAAACAGATTTGCTCGAAAAGCATAAAAGCTATTGACCTGAAATTTGGAATATAATACTTTTATGATAATTTCAATCTACTGTATAAAATTTATTCGAGTCCTCTTCTTCTTTCCACCTCCTCCCATACAAACTGCACTTTTTCATGCAATGCTCTAAACCAATTTACTCAGTATGTGTAAAACGTGTCGAGCTGAAATTGTGCATTAATAACTTATTTAGAATTATTATTCAGCTCAAAGAAATTAGATGATTAGTCTTACCCCTTCTACCACCTCCCATACAAAATGGCGCAATTTTGGAATTCGTCAATAAACGGATTTGCACGAAAATCATGGATGCTATTGATCTGAAATTTGAAATATATTACTTTTATGATGATTTGAATCTATCATATAAAAATTATTTAAGTCCTCCCCTGTATTCCACCACTTCCCATACAAACTCTACTTTTTGATTAAATACTCTAAAACAGTTACGCTTTATTATTCGTGACGTTTCGGTCTCTGCTGAGACCTTTATCAAACTGTGTTAAACTGTTATCTTTCAATTCAAAATGCACTGTGAAAACATTCACCAAACCATTACTCTAAAACAATAACTCAGTGTGTATAAAATCTATCGAGCTGAAATTGTGCACTTAATATTTATTTAGAATTATTAGTAAGCCCAAAAAAATGAAGCTATTATCTGTACCCCTTCTACCCCCTCGCATACAATTTGACACAATTTCACAACTTTACAAAAAGCGGATTTTCCTGTAAAGTATGATTGCTATTGATCTACAATTTAAAACATGTCTAAAGTATGATGTTTATGGTTATTTGTGAAAAAGTCATTAAGGACTCGTCCCTCTTTGTACCACCTCCCATACAAACTACACAATTTGGATAAATCTAATTTCCTAATTTTCTCAGCAACTATTAAATTGTTTAATCCTAAATTTTATGTACAACATTTTGATAGCAACTTTAGCGTAATGGGAAAAAAATAGTTCAATGTCGTCAACCCCTGTACCACTTCCTCTACGAAATTTCTTGAAATCAAAAAATTTCTCTTTCATCTAGAGTATTGCATAGTCCTGTTATGTGTTTTTTCCATTTTTAAGCTAATTTAGTTATGAAACGCGAAAAAACAAAATTTCTGTGTCGATCACAATACTTTATTATCTATACATTTAAATATTATGTTGTTGCAAATGAAATGGCGACTTTCGCGATGAAGTGAAGTTAGTTGCGATTTTCATATCTCAAACTGCCGCCAGGTGGCTCTGGTAGTAATGAATATTGAAGTATAAATACTCCGACATTTGGACATGGAATCATTTCAGTTTTGGACTTCATTGAGATCGGAGAGAAAAATATTAAAAAAAACACGGAATCGGGTCAAAAACGGTTACTTTTTCTTTACGAGTTCAAACTTGGCCACAACGCAAGGGAGGCAACCAAAAACATCAACAGGACATTTGGAGCTGATATAGTAAGCGAACAAACTACACAGCGATTGTTCGAAAAATTCCGATCAGGAGATATGACCCTTCAAAGTGAGCCATGTAGTCACCCAGGATCATCGATAGACAACGACAAGCTTTGTTTACTAGTGGAGTCTGACTCACGCCAAACTGTAAGGGACATTGCAGAGAAACTGGGAGTACACTATTCGACAGTTTCCCGGTACTTGCAACAGCTTGAAAATTCAAAAAGCTTGATAAGTGGATTCCGCATGAGCTTACTGAGCAAAACATGACCTCAACTATCAAGAATAAGGGTCAAGAAAAGAAACAAGTTGCAGTATGAGACTCTTCCTCATCCATCATATTCACCAGACCTCTCGCCAACCGATTACCACTTTTTTAAACATTTGGATCATTTTTTAGGGGAGAAACAATTTAATAATGAAGCAGAAATCAAAAATGCCTTCGAGGAATTTCTTCAGTCTAGAAACTGGCATAAATGCAATTGTATCTCGTTGGGAGAAGTGTATTGCATCTGCTGGTACCTATTTTGATTAATAAAATTAAGTTTCATCAGAGTTCAAGTTGTTTGAAATTTCGCTAGAAAAGTTACCATTTCATCTGCAACAACCTAATATAATTTTAGTGTCTGTCTGTTATTTGTTTTGTTTTTTTTTTTTCGGGGGAAAAGTAAACCGATTAGCCTCTCACCTTGTAACCCCTCTCATACAATGTGACACAGTATCGCATCATTTTCAAAATTCGATTTTCTTGAAAAGTATGAAAGTTACTGATCTGAAATTTAAAATACAACAATTGCATAATGATTATAGTTGTTTCTCAAAAAATCTCTAAAAAGGGGAAGAGAGGGGAGAGGGGGTCCTTCTACCACCTCCCATATAAACTGCACAATTTCACTAACACCAGTACTTATTCAATTTTTTAAGTTCAAATTCGGTACAAAACATTGTTATAGCTACTATTGCTTGATGTGAAAGAAATTAGTTCAATGCTGTCACCCTTTCTACAACTCCTCATACAATATTTCTCAAGATTACAAAAATTTCGATTTCATAGTATCGTATGATTGGGCTTTGCGCACAATCATAGTTCTGTTGTTTATAAGCTTTAAGGTATTTCATTTGGGTTTTTTTGGTAATTCGCACAAGCTACAACTATTCACATGTCCTTAACACTCCCATACAAATGCGAGTATCAAGGTTTCATTCTTAATAATTTATAGAGTTCAAAGAGCCATTAAAATATGCAGATTACATATCCCACATAATGTATTATTAAATACATTCTCAAAAATTGCTTATTATTGCTATTTGACAAAGGCGGACAAAGGCGCGGGATATCGCTAGTAAAACTTAAAAAACTTATTTTGGACGTAGAAAAAGTATTTTTTCTTCCTGTGCGAAGTATGGGCTATTTCGAAACGATGATATCACTCAAAAATGTACTAAAAGCAAAGGGCATAAAATTAGTGAAAAACATTTTTTCAAAACGTTTTCGAATTCGTCAAACAATAATATGACCAAGGTACAATAGATTCAAGGTACTCGGTATATATATATAAATTATATAGTAAACATATAGTAAAATCGTAAAAAAAATATTCTTAAAAAAGAATATCGGACGGGAATAGAATCCGTGGCCGCCGCATGGCATGCGAGTTTTTCCACTGAACCACCGATACCGACGAAATCACCTCGACAAAACTTAGTAATCTACTTATTGTGAGTCACGTGACTTCAAATATATGCACAGTTTTTCATTATTACATAGATTTCCGAAGCCTTATGACTTTTCCTCGGTACAAGTACTACATGTGTCTTGGACAGTTTTGACTTCAGCTATCCTTTCATTCAAAGTTCTAGTTGTATCATGCAAATGTCTAAATGTCAATGTACGTTATCTATACATATAAATATAATTGTAGTGTCTATCTGTTATTTGTTTATAAATGGCTATAAATAAGTTTTTTGCTTTATTTTAGCAGTAACTAAGCAGGAACAAACGTTTTTAAAAATTTTCTCTGTCTGTCTGTCTGTCTTTCCGGTTTTCACGCAAAAACGGCTAAGCCGATTGTAATGAAACTTTCACAGTTTGCTAGATGTGCACCGAGATATAATCTGTGTGTGGTCTTATTACCACGCCTTCCATCCCCTCCCATACAAAATGACTCATTTTCAAAAATATATAACCATTAGAGCAAATCATTTGAAATTTAGAACATACTATTTTTATAAGAAATGTGATCTATGGTATACAAATTATTTGAATCCCCCTACTCCTTCCACCACCTCCTATACAAACTGCACTTTTTCATAAAAGGCTATTCACCAATTTTCTCAGTACGTGTAACTTTCATCGAGCTTAAATGTTGAACAAACTGCACTTTTTCATGAAATATTCTAAGCTAATTTTCTCAGTACATATAACTTTCATTGAGCTCAAATTTCGTACTTATTTAAATCGGGAAAAAATTAACCGAGTAGCTTCACTCCTTCTACTCCCTCCCATACAATGTGACACAATTCCACGTCTTAACAAAAATTCGATTTTCTTAAAAAGCGTGAATGATACAGACCTGAAATTTAAAATATATCAATTGCATGATGATTATATAGGTAGTTGTTTCTTTAAATATCATCAAAAACCCCCCTTTCCTTTTACCACCTCCCATACAAATTGCACAATTTCATTAAATTCAATGCACTAAGTTTCTCAGTACTCAATTTTTTAAGCTTAAATTTGGTACAAAACATTTTTATAGCTACTCTAGCATGATGTGAAACAAATTAGTTCAGTGCAGCCACTTCCTATACAAAATTTCATAATATCACAAAAATTTCGATTTCATCTATGGTATCGTATGATTGGGCTCTACGCACAATCGTGGTCCTATTAGGTTTTCAAGCTTAATGTTATTTTATTTGAGCTTTTTTTTAATTAACACAAGCTATAATTATTCACATGTCCTAAATGCTCTTCAATACGCATATGATCTCAAATCACGGGATTGATTTGATCACGAGCCTCTCGCATTTAAATGCGAGAATCATGCTATCATTCTTAATAATTTATGGTTCTGATTGCAATGAAATGCAAAACATTGTGTTCAAAGAGCCATTAAAGTAAGCGGATTATATATCCCATATAATGTATTACTAACTACATTCTCAAAAATTACTTATTATTGCGATTTTTATGCGAACGAAGTCGCGGGCGTTTGCTAGTAGTGTAATAAGTAAAAAGCGGACAAAGTTACTTGATCTTCCCTTATACACTAAGAAAACGATTGAATTTCATCAATATTTTCTTAAAATCATAAAATGTTAATTTTCTTCGCTTTGTTGAAATTCAGCAAAATAGTTTGCGCCGAGTTTAAGCTACATTTATTTAATTCCAATAAAGCAAGCCCTGAACTTAAACTAAGTATTGCAATAAAAAAAAATTATGAGTTTATTGTTTGAAACAAAAAGTCATTTGCTTTAATTGAACTGAATTTTTTTAGTACAGAGGGATTTATGGTTCTTTCAAACAATAATGAAAGATTTTCAGTAAAAATTATTTTTTTCTTTATCAATCAATGATAAGTTTGATTCTAACCTATATATATATCTCTCCGTGAATAAGTACGAGGAGAGTATAAGTACTGTGAAAAGAGTACGGTTGATCACTCTATGATGGTAGTTATATTTTACTACCCCGCATAAATTCAATATGAGTATTTCATCCCATTCAATTTTGAATAGTAAGATGAGAAAAACAATTTTCTTTTAATTTTATGCTTAGACCATCAAATATTGGTACTCGTAATATAAACCTTATTTAATGATTAAAATTCATAGTTCTACACCAAAAAAAAAAACACCCATTCCGTCGTTATCCAACATTACGAATTGATTACAATAATGTGCACCCAAGTGAAAACTTGAAATCCCCATGTCAGATCGATTTTTGATCCCAGGCAAGGGTCCATGGATGAGCACCCTAACCGGGATATCGAATGTCGTATTCCTAAGGCCCAACCAAATGGGTTCTCGGATTCCATCTTCAACGAGTATTTCGTTATTTTTAGAGATTCACCTTGAATTGCGTTCAGTAATTCCCTAACCCTCGCACAATGACGAGGATTAGAGATTATAAAGCCATGCATCGAAAGTTTGTTGGTATCTGATGCCCGATGCGCCGCCTTTAATTGACTCGTCTTTTCGAAGTTTACCTACCCCTGATTACGGAGGATGTGATTTATCATTGAGGTCATCATCGTGGCGTAGCACAGTATTAAACGAGCCGTGAAATTACTTTTATAGAATTGAAGAAGAGAGAGTGGAGCGTATGATGAAAACTTATAAAAATGGGGTTAACATACACGAAAATTTGGGGAGGTGTAATATTTAATCAGGAAATTTTAAATTACAACCTTTGCAACGAACAGGAGAGAGTAATGACATAATAATTTTACATATTAAAATTTATAAGGATCTTATGCAGTTGATAAGTTAGGGGCATTGTCAGCTCAATGCTCGATACGAGTATGTAAAATAAAAAAAAACATGCGTAGCTACTATGCATTATGGGTAATCTTCTTGTTGAAATTTGTTTGTACTCGAAAGTCTTGGAGAAATCAGGAAATATATATGTGTGTTTAATCCAACGTTCGGACAACAGGGACAGAACTGTGAACGATACAGGAATGATTATTGTCGAGTGATACACTCGATAAGTCACTACCAGAATATTCGCCAGCGTCGTTTTTTTAGCAAACTGAGAGCTTTGAGCTCGGAAACAAGCCAAATACTCTTGCAACTTTGATCTGCTAAAAAAGAGTATTGGGTAATGAACAGAACAACAAAGAAGCCATTATTGAACTACGCTTCCAAAATTATTATTTCTATCTAACCTTTCAAACGAACGAGCCCAACAACTTTTCTACTTGGACAGGATTAAGGTACGAATCATAACAGGAATAGCGACAGGACGTCCACGATTGAAAGAACACCTTAAGATAATTGACATTGATAATGGCGACCAATGCAGATTTTGCCTAATGCCAATTGAGACCTTCGAGCACATTCTACGCAGCTGCGAGGTAATAGCCTAAGAACGTACTTCATAATGCTAGCGCAATTTCAAATTTAGATCAAACCCGAATTATCCAGCTCCCCAAGGACATAAAGCTGAACGAGAAGCTCTACGACTACTCTAGAGAAAGTATCTTGAGGTAAAGCATAACAAGCCCATGGACACCCTGCTTGAAGGACTGAACTAATTTTCGTTAAGCATCTGAACGCACTGAGATGAAATATCTTCCAACAATTTATGACCTAAAACCTAAATGGCAATCAGAATTCCAAAACAAAACAAAATCCATTGATAATCGTCAAAAAAATTTGACTTTGCAATTTTATTCCAACAATATCACACTGACAGATTTGATTTAATCTTCGCTTAATGATCATGAAACATTAGCAATCATTCAATGTTTCAAATTGAAATTACGTCCGCACGAGAAAAAATTCATATCCAAGATAAACTTCGGCTCAAACATAGGTGTATCTATATTTTGATTTAGACCGTTTGTTTTATCTGGCTTGTCTGATTCATGATCAGACAACGCACGGCGGGGTATAGGCGCCACTTTCATACATACAGGTAGGGTGCACATGGTTTTTACGAGGTCCCATAGTTTCTTGCACAGGTGACTATCAACGATGATCATAGGCAACATTAAACCCTGTTAAAATACCTTTGACAAAAATTCCCATAAACGATCGTGATCGTTTTGGTTATACGATTACTACAGAACTCTTCATTGTGGTTGTAAGATTTATTAATTTTTTTTTTGCTTAAGAAATTTCTTTTCCCATTTGAATTTTTATGTTTGTCTCGATATTTCACTACGTCTCCATGAAGGAATTTTTGAGAAAAAAAAAAACAAATGCCAATCTTTGAAATACCTCTGGCATTTTTTTTTTGATCGGTACGATTGTACCGGTACGTATAAAATACTTTTTTCTGAAAGGTATTCTGATATCGAATTTTTTATTTATTTCTCTCTCGTAGCATATGCTACACAGGTTGAACGTATTGTAATGAAACAAAATTAACGATCGTGTTGTGATTCTTAAGAGTGCCGCACGATCGCGATCGATCCGTATGCTTTGTGGTAAGAACGGTGGCTGAAAGTATAATGGAATTGTCGTTCACAATGTCCGCTTTGTGATGCAAAAATTCATGTAACGTACTGTGCGCTCAATAAAATGAAACCGTGCAGATCCATATCGCGCCAAAAAGAAGGAGTACCGTGCAATTAAAGGAGCCACCAGATCGAAAATGCTCACAGGTACGAAGTAAGGTTCTTTCAGAATTACTGCATGATCGATCGCGCTTAGAGATTATGTCCGACAATGAAGACGTTACAATTGTAATCAATTAGAGCAGTTGGACGTGACTTAGTTAAGTAAGGTGTTGAGTTAATTGTTTATCGATAATATTATCAGCGAAGAGCCTAAAGAAAATTTTTGAGTTTGACATGGAGAGGATGACCTTTCCTACAACTATTTGTAAATGGATTTAGATATTATTATTATCTAGTTTGTAGCTTTCATAATTTTTGAACAAATTTCTCTGAACTTATGGCATTTTTATGGGAGGTGGCAGAGAAAGTGGGAAGTTTTGGATGATTTTGAATCTGCTTATCAACATCCTAATTACATTGCCTTGTTACTCATATGTTCGAAGGAGAAATACATATCTTGAATTTTCAATACAAAAAATTGTATGGGTGGTGGTAGAAGGAGTGAAGCGAAGTTCATGCTTTTTTAGCATTTACTGCAATTATTAAGGGACAAATTCTGGCAAAGTTTGAAGTTTGTAATTTTCCTAGTTTCAATGAAAATCGATTAAATGCATTTGCCAAAAATTGTGCATTTGTATGGGATGGTGTTGAAGGAGTATTTGAATCAAAACCAAATTTTTCAGCATCAATGATATTTATAATAGTATACTTTTTTCAAAATTAAAAGTTTATAGCTTTAACGATTTTGGAGAAAAATAATTTAGTTAAAATTCCGAAATTTCGTGAAATATGTATGGGAGGGAGTAGAAAGGGTGAGGTGAAGGTGATAGCTTTCACAAAATCGGTTGCAATTGGAATAACATTAATTATGACAAAAATTGGTTCTTAAATAAAAAGTGCTCAGAAAAGTTTATTCTGTACAAAATTTACTCTCATTGTGATAAATGCCGTGCATTTGACAGCTTTGTTCTCTTTATTTCGATTTGTCACAGTGCATAGAAAGTTTTTCTGGATGAAATTTGCTCTCATTGTGATAAATGTCACGTATGTAATACGTGAAACTCTTTTCTCTTTTCAAATTTCTGTTGCCCAAACGCAAATTTGCTAACCAACTTCACACATATGTAGAGTTACCCGGTTATCCAATGAACTTCACAGTTAACATGATCTTTAGTAGGCATCCGATAACCTGCTATTATAGTAGTAAAATTGCGTGCCGATCCAATGACAGTTTGATTACACAAAAGTGTTAATTTACTCGACATCGAATGAGTTTTAAGTCTATTAAAGTGTAGAAATTGCAATTATTCATCTCTTCATCAACACCGCCACTCGTAGATGGTGACCGTATCGTAGTCGATCCTGTTGAGAAAGCTAACCTATTGGCAGAAAGCTTTGCGAGAAACTCCACACTACCACCTTCAAACCAAAGCCCTTCTATTGCAACACCTTCTGGTTTATCGCTGCCTTCGTTAAATTTTCGCACACGTCTCATTTCCAGGATTTTGCAACAGCTTAATGTTCACAAGTCCGCTGGCCCTGATGGCATACCCCCCATTACCCTTAAAATGTGCTCCTCTTCTCTGGGTAAACCACTTCGCAATCTTTTCCATCTATCTTACTATTGCGGGTGCTTTCTACAATTGTGGAAAGTTGCGAATGTTCAGCCAATTCCCAAGAAAGGAAGCAAAGCGAACCCCGCTTATTACCGCCCAATAGCCATCACTTCAGCGCTCTCGAAAGTAATGGAAACTGCTATAAATCGCAAAATCGTTCATTTTCTCGAGGATAAACAGCTTATTCACGATCGCCAATACGGTTTCCGGTTTCTGGAAGGTCAATGGGAGATCTCTTGGTCAATCTAACGGAACGTTGCAAGTCCTGATTGCACAAGTACGGCGAAGGTCAAGTTCTTGCACTTGACATTGCAAAAGCTTTTGACAGAGTTTGGCACGAATATCTTCTTATTAAGCTCGAGGCCATTGGCCTCGATGCTTCCCTTATTCAATGGATTGAGAGTTTCTTGTCCAATCGCACCATACGGAAGTCGCGGGCGTTTGCTAGTTATTAATAAAACAAAACTGTTTTACATATTGTTACAGATCTGGCAACCACGCAATTCGATCTCTCTCTCGAATCGTCGTAGAACAGTATCCCCTACAGTGTAAAACGCCATCTAGAACGTTCAAGCAAAACCTGGAATAGTCTAGACACACACACATACCCACCCGAAGAATACACCACAAGGTTCGAGAATTGGGAAAAAACCCAATATAAATACCGCAGTTTTCAGACAAGAGTTAGTCATTGAGCGACACCTATCGGTGGAAGAACGCGAACCGGTACAAGAAAGCGATAGTAAAACACGCGACAGTGCTCTGAAAAAGGCGAAGTGATCGGGAAATTGTATAAAAGTGCGAATTAATAAATTATCCTTTATTTTTAATCGAATTGTGTTTTTCTTGAAATCCGGCGAACCTCTAGCTCGCAACAATATACACCGATTTCAGTAAAGCATTTGATAAAGTCAATATTGATCTCTTTGTGAATAAAATCTCCAAAATGGAATTTATGGAAGTCTTCTGAATTGGATTTCTGACTACCTTCAGGGTCGTGAAATGCAAGTAAAACTGAAGTGTCACATATCAGACCCTTTTGTAGCTACTTCAGGCATTCTCCAAGGATCTCATCTCAGTCCCTAATTTCAAGATCAATACTTTAAAATGTCACGCAATTACCTTTTCTCGATCAAAACATCTCATAGACTTCAATTATAAATTAGACAACCGCGCTGTAAGTAAAGTTAATGTTATTCGAGACGTTGGTATATTGCTGGACTCAGCTTTATCGCTTGCTGAACATATTAGACATGTTACCAGTAATTCCAACAGATCGTTAGGTCTTATTAAGCGAGTCTCCTATAATTTTAATAATATCAGGGCTATTAAAACCCTATACACATCTTTTGTACGAAGCAAACTAGAGTACTTATCAGTCATATGGAGTCCCTGTTATAATATACATAGCCATTTATTGGAAACGGTTCAACACAAATTTCTCAGATTTATTGCATATAAACTAGGTGTACCTGTTGAAAAAATTGACTATAGTGCATTAATGGAATTGGTGAATATCACATCCCTAGAAAGAAGACGATGCTATTTTGATATTATTTTTCCTATATAGTTTATTAAATAATACTACCTAGTCTAGCCATAAATATTGTTACAAGGTTTGGCAACCCTGCAGAAAGAAACCGTTATATTGCATTTCTTAAAAATTGAGCTAATCGCTATAGTACGCTTGTGCTTGATGCATTTGTCATCATTTGAGTTTAATTTTTAATGTAGTGAACATGGATTGGGGTGACAAAGAAAATAGAATTGCTGTGATTGCACTTCATAAAGTAGGAATGCAACCAAGTGATATTTTTAAGACTCTGCATACCCTTGGTATAAGCCGAATGTTTGTATATCGGGCTATTGAAAGATTTAATGATACGTCTGGACTAAGTGACCGTGAAAGAAGTGGCCGTCCGCGAACTACTCGAACACCTCAAGCGGTTAAAGCCGTGCGCGAGAGAATTCGCCGTAATTCTCTTCGGAAACAAAAAATTTTATCGCGTGAGATGAAAATACCCCAAAGAACAATTTCACGTATCATCAAAAGTGACTTGGGGTTGGGTGCTTATCGTAGATCTACCGGGCATTTACTAACAGATTCGTTAAAAAAAATAGAGTGGAAAAATCAAAACGATTACTTTGCCGGTACGCAAACCAAGAATACCGTAAAATTTTGTTTACGGACGAAAAAATTTTTACTGTCGAAGAAACATTTAATAAACAAAACGATAGGGTTTATGCTCGCAGTGCCAGAGAAGCTTCTCAAGTTGCCCAAAAGGTTCAAAGAGGTCATCATCCAGCCTCAGTAATGGTTTGGTGGGGTGTTAGCTACAACGGGGTGACAAAGTTGCATTTTTGTGAGAAGGGCGTCAAAACGTCTGCCAAAATTTATCAAGAAAGTGTCCTTGAAAGTGTAGTGAAACCTCTCAACACGTCATTATTCAAAAATCAGCCTTGGAGTTTCCAGCAAGATTCTGCACCAGGTCATAAGGCGAAGTCAACCCAAAAATGGCTTGAAGAAAATGTTCCAGATTTTATTAAAGCTGAAGATTGGCCTTCCGCTAGCCCAGACCTGAATCCGCTGGATTACGAATTATGGTCTGTCTTAGAGCAAATGACGTGCTCTAAAAGACATCCTAATATCGAATCCTTAAAGAAGTCTCTTACACATGCAGTCGCCAACTTTCCGATTGAAGTCGTGCGTGCTTCCATAGATCAGTGGCCAGCTCGATTAAAGGCTTGTGTAAAGGCAAAAGGCAATTACTTCGAATAACTTGTTACAATTTCCGTTGTTGACAATGCATTTAATAAATAAACAATGATTTCTTAACATATAACACCTCTTTTATTGAACAGTGCTTCAAAAAGTTTGTAACAGTATTTATGGCTAGACTAGGTATTGATGCTCCAAACATCTTAAGTGAACTAACATTAAAAATTCCAACATACTCTACGAGATCAAATGAATTATTTCAAATCGAACATCATAGAACAAATTATAGTAGGAACTCTATAATTGATAGATTAATGCGCTTGGGAAACAAGCATTCTAACTATTTTGATCTATATAATACATCTAAGTTTGAAATTAGGAACTACATATATGCTTGACCAGCAATAAAAATTGTTAAAATTGTAAAATAACATTGCAAAGCGATGAATTTAATTTTATTAATTAAGTAATATGAACAATCAATTTAATTTAAATTTTGTAATTAATTATCTTATCTTTATATTGAATTGTAAAAATCACATGTAATAATATTTAAGATTATGAACAGTTTGTCCGCTTAATAAATAAATATTTTGCTAATCTTCAGTTAGTTTTATTTTCATAATTTTTTATTTTTGGTGTTTTGCATTCTTTATGATTATCCGGTTTCAATTAAACGCATTAAATCACATGAAGAAAATAAAAGATTTACTCGTTTGTTATTGAAAATTAAACATTCTATATGTTCGAGACTGTTTTGACAGTGCATTTCGAATTGAAAGAAAATATTTCCGGATTCCAAACTGTTAAGCTTTATTATTCGTGATGTTTCGGTGTCTGCTGAGACCTTTATCAAATTGATACGAATAATATAGCGTAACAGTGTAGAATACGGAAATCTTTTCTTTCAATTCTATGTGTATTTATAGTGAAATTTTCATTATGCGTTATAAGTAAAATTTAAGTTAAAACATTACAGGACTACGTGTGATACTCTAGATGAAAGAAATATTTTTTGATTTTAAGAAATTTTGTAGGGGAAGTGGTAGAAGAGGTGACGACATTGAACTAATTTTTTCACATCACACTAGAGTTGCTATTAAAATGTTTTATACAAAATTTAAAAATCAAAAATTTAAAAGGTACTGAGAAAATGAGTGTATTGGATTTAGTGAAATTGTGCAGTTTGTATGGGAGATAGTAGAAGGAAAGGTAAGTTCTTAATAACTTTTTGAGAAATAACTATAATCATCATGTTGTTGACATGTTTTGAATTGCAGATTAATTGCATTCATACTTTTGAGGAAAATCGACTTTTTGTAAAGTTGTGAAATTGTGTCAGATTCTATGGGAGGGGGTAGAAGGAGTGAAGCTAATCGTCTATTTTTTTTGACTTACTAATAATTATAAGTAAATATTTAGTGGGCAGCTCGATAAATTTTATATGTAATGAGTAAATTTGTTTAGAGTATTTCATGAAAAAGTTTAGTTTCTATGGGAGGTGGTGGAAGGAAGAGGAAGAATCAAAGAATTTTTACACAGTACATTGACATCATCATTACAAAAATTAATAAATTCCAAATTTCAGAACAATAGCTTTTATGTTTTTGGAACAAATCCGTTTATTGTCGAATTGCGAAAATGTGTAATTTTGTATTGGAGGGAGTAGAAGGCTGAAAGCTAATCGTCTAATTTTTTTTGTCTTACTAATAATTCTAAATTAATATTAAGTGCAGAATTTCAGCTTGATAAATTTTATACGCACTGAGTAAATTGGCTTAGAGCATTTTATAAAAGGAGCAATTTGTATGGGAGGTGGTAATTTGTATACAGTAGACTGAAATCATTATAAGAGTGATATGTTCCAACTTTCAGATCAATAGCGATCAAATCCGTTTGTTGTCGAATTGCGAAAATGTATCATTTTGTATGGAAGGGGGTAGAAGGGATAAAGCTAATCGTCTAATTTTTTCTGTCTTATTAATAATTCTAAATAAATATCTATTGCACTATTTCAGATCGATCAATTTTATACGCACTGAGTAAATTGGTTAAGAGCATTTCATGAAAAAGTGCAGTTTATATGGGAGGTGGTGGAAGGAGGGGGAGGAAGAAAATAATTTGTATACAGTAGATTGAAGTCATCCTAAAAGTAATATACTCTAAATTTCAGATCAATACATTTTATACTTTTCGTGCAAATCCGTGTATTATCAAATTGCGAAATTGTGTCATTTTGTTCAGGAGGAGATAGAAGAGCTGGAGCGATTTGGCGCATTCACGAACTTCACTTTACTATTTTGTCAAAAACGACGTTTACGAAATTTCAACTTTCTAGCTCAACGCGTTCACAAGCTAGAGAGCGCACAGACGGACGGACATTCGGTTTTGAGTTTCTTGAGCGAACAAATGTTACTGTACCTTTGGCGGCTCTATGTGAGCATTATTTCTTGGCGTTACAAACTTTAGAGCAAACTTATAATAGTCTCAGATCATCTAGAGTATAATCAGCCCTTTTCTTTTTTTGCTGCAAGGCCTAAGCTGGATGGAACTCTAAACGGGTATTTTTGCTTATTTAATTGTAAACAACAATACTAGAATTTTTATTGTGTTCACTCACACAAACTCAGTTTAATGTTCGGAAACTATAATTTTTGCGAGCGCTCGTTTTTTTTTGTTTGCTGGGTGAAGATTGCGAATATTCGAGATCGACTGGGGCTGACATGTAACCATATGAATTAAAAAAGAATTTTAATTACTAGATTTGTATTTTAACTCATTTCGGGAATTTTTGGGCGGAGAGTGTATGTAGATCTAGCAATCTAGTTACCTTTGATCGTTTTCCTTTCGATTAGACTTTGTTAAATGTATTACCATAGGTTGAAAGACGAATCGCTCGTTATAGAAACAACGTTTGAATCACATATTTCTTAGCTTAAAATGAAGAATAAATATTTGTCTTAACTCTGAATGAAGAGCCAACAGCAGAGTAACTGTATTGGTACGTCCAGGTGATACCTCATTTTCGTGTTCTTAGCGCTTGCATTTTACAAGCAAGTTATCCTCAATAGTGCACAAGCAAGTTATCCTAAATAGCGCACAAGCAAATCGTCTTAAATACCGCACATTCAAAGATCCCCGATCGATCGTAAGCGCTGTTGAGGACGATTTGCTTGTGCGTTATTGAGGGCTTTTTTTGTTACAGAATGACCTGTGTTATAGGCAATTTCGGCCTTTATGTGCAATGCACAAACACAGTCATGGTGGGAAGGAATGGCATTGGGAAGGTTGGGGAATGGGAGTGCGAACGAACGTAGCGAGTGGAGAAGCTGGTATATTGCTCAGTTGTACTGGCTGCTTACTGACAAATATTTGCAAATGTTATGGGGGACTGAATGATAGAAAGCGAACAGAAACCATCTACTGAGTATTTAGGCCTTCTTGAAGTGGAACTGTTTCACTTTTACACCGTTTCCCCATTTTATTGCGAATAATTTTTTTATCACCAATAGCAACTGAAAAATTTGCGCTTAAAAAAAACCCGTCTGAAGTGGGAATCGAACCCACGACCTATTGACTGAGAAGCAAGCACGCTGCCCACTACGCCACGGAAGCCTTGCACTTTTGTTGTAGAAGGCATGCGCTAATCGCACGAAAAGGACGCATCGTCTGGACGTATCTTAACTAGTACCTTAACTAGTGCCTTAATTAGTACCTTAACTAGAAATACTCGATACGCACTAATACTATTTTCCTAATAGAGTTTGGACAATGCATGTACAACGATTGCGCGGGAAATTTTGTCCGAAATTTGAACTTTCGTAATTCTTTTTCTTTTATGAATTAAACACTATCATAATGAATAGTTAGCTAGGGTGCAGCGTAGTGGGTAGTGTGTTGGTCTTGTAATGCGAAGGTCGTGAATTCAAATCTCGGTCGACGCAATATATAATTCCAGCAGATTACCTGCTTGAATACACCTTGGTCACCTCAATCTACGAAAATGAAAAATTCCACAATTAGTAATGCAAAATGTTAAGGAACCTGAATGTCATGAGGCCAAGGTCCGATTTGGGCTGTAGCGCCATTGTAGAAGATGATAATGAATTGTTATTTACGAAACTCAAATTTATTTTCGATTTTTATGATTGAATCTATACAAATACTTGTAATTTAACGCAAGTTTGTGATCATGTCCATGCATTTGAAAACCGTCAAACTCAAGCAAACTATAAGTTTGACTGTTTTCATATTCTTATGTTGCCTTTTTGTACTTCTAAACTAACGCTGAACTGTAGGCATTATTGCATTTTCCAATCTCTATTAGGCGACTAGTGCTAATGAGTATCGAGTATCTCTACCAGTCTAACTTTTCGCATCTTATAGCTACGCATAGTTCGATGTTATTTTTACCCCCATCGACCATATTTATAAGTCGATGACGCTATAAAATCAAAACCGACACCTTCGCATTGTGGATACCTTTGTGGCATAATTGAAACTTGCTGTGCTATTTTCTTGAGTTATACCGCCATTCTTTCTACGATATTCGCTAAACAAGAAATGCGAAAAATTATCAACATGTTTCTACACTCCAACTGTGAGATTTATGCTTCCATGAAACGATCCAGCAAACAATTACGTGAAGGTTTATGCTTACGAAATCAATTGAAACGAGCAACAAACGCTCTTAGCAATCATCCATTAGGCATAGCCGATCGTTTCATGTTCGCCATCGTCTTTGGACCTCCGTCTCCTTGGTCCCTTATTTTATGAAATTTGTTAAAATTGCTTTAAGAACAAATACAGCATGTGTCCGTCCCGCTGTTGTTCCGCTTCGTCGGCTTATTATTATCCGCGATGAACATGAAGACGTATGACCACTGGCCCGGATAACTGACTCCATTAAGGTCCTTATTTATTCTTCCATCATCGTTTGAATAAATTTATTGCGGATCAGCCAAAGTTTCGAAACCCTTTAGCCTTAATTTTTGTTTTTTTTTTTGTTTTGGCGCTCTTCTAGATGAATGTTCTTGCGTGGCATGTTCGTTCTTCTTCTCCAATATGCTTCATGTATTTCAGAGATCACTGTACGCAGTGGTCGGCTTGAGAGGAAAAGATTAGTCGGCTTTGATCCTTTTAGTGCACGGAACTAGAAATGCGTTTACCGCACTCTCGGACCGAGTACAAGTCTGAACGGCAACAAATACACGGCAAAATGACTACGAAACGACGACGGCGACTTGAAGATCTTTCATTTGAAGCATCCATGGAAGAAATCGATCGTTTGATCGTACCGCCATTCTTAAGTTAAGTCATGCGAATTTATTCGATCAATTCCTGAGTTGTTGGCTTTTCAGGGCCTTTCATCACGGAGCTCCGGGGTTCTAAAGTAGTTTTATCTCAAGACCATTTTATCTGCTCGGATCGAAGTCGTTTGGCGTTTTGTTGGTTTTACTTTAGTCCGTCTGAAGTTTACATTGAAAATCCATTCCGGCGGATAAATACGCCGAATAATCTTGTTTGCGATCAATTGATGGCGATCGAGAAAAGTAAGCGGAGTGCAGTGCAGTGCGAATAAGGCCGTATATGGCTCAGTTACACTTCCGGTTTCAGCCACACTATTCATTGTTTGAAAGGACTACACTCATCGAAAATACCCTCATGGAATATGATCGTATCAACCAGATCTGATTGAAACATTAAAACAAAAACCTATGATTAATTCCATCGGACTTAAATGAGGCCTCATCCAACCACCAAGGCTTCAGGCAGATGATCATCAACTCTGATTGCCAAACTGTAATCTGAGATCGCGAGCTGATCGTGTACGGGTTTTGACTGACACCCGGACTCGTATCCAGATCGGATGATTATAATTAATGATTATTTACATTCAACGGGGCTGATTAGATGCCCGCTTGGCCTGAGGTATTCCCGCCCTGATGGAACCCTTTCGGACCAGTGGCATGACAGCTTGTACTTGACCAAATTTTGGCTCCTTTCGTTCCATGGTGACCATTGAGGAAGGTAAATGCCAGGCATTTAATCGCATCCAAACTGAAATACGCTTACCCGTACGTGCAGCATGTTCATGGTGGTTTTCTGTTGCTTTCCTTGAAAAGATAGACCCCTGCAGCGGAGCTTCATAACTACACGGTATACATTTGACTCTGTTGTGTCCAGAAGAACATGCTGCCGTGCAAAGTTGAATATCGCTGGACCTAATTAAGAATCAAAAAAAAAAAAAAAAAATTTGATTGAACCGTTCCCATATGTCTGGTGTCAGACAGATTTCAGCGGATTGAATTTTTCGAAAAATATTTTATGAAAAATCTCCAATTAAACTGCTTGTCTTACCTCCTCTGAACTGGCGATCTGATGGATTATCTCGTAGTATGCATACTCGAAAGTTTACCAGCTGGACTTAAACTTAACCGCCACACACGTTTCAACCGTTTTTCATGGTTTAATTTACAGTAGTTGGTTAGTTAAGTGCCTGTTGATAAAAACTTCTGACACGAAGACGTTGTGAGTTATTGGTTATGTTTGCTTAGTTAATAGTTTTGCAATTTCGAAGCAAACAGCATCCGGGATTTAGAATCGTTATACAAAATGATTAATTAGAAGTAATTAATTAGAACAACTTTATAATGAGGAGAATGGATAAAGTCAGTATGGTGTAGCACAGCGTTCAAGCCAGGGAATATGGGAGAGGCATAGTGGGTTATAGTTTTGCGTTTTCCATTAAGATGACAGCATAATCTCGGAAATTGCAACCAATGCTTGGGAATTAATCCTGAACTCACATCAATTTATATTTTTCCAGTTTCTGTTTAAATTTTTTGAAAAAATATTAAACGAAAATTTAAAAAATTTCTGCAAATTATCGAACCGTGTTTCTAATAGTCTAAGCTTTTCCAGGAAAATGAGATCAAATTTGTACTATTTGAAGCAGAATAATCTTCAGTTAGATAGATAGATATATTTATTTCTTTTTTAGTACCAACAATTATTTGCTTATTATTACATCGCTTAAGTGTTCAGATTAAAATCTTTTTTTGTTTTATTGTATGCATAGATGCAAGGAAATGAAAGTTTTAGTGTACACAATTCAGGGAGTAAGAAATTTACAAAAACCCTATGAGTTAACTTAAACTATCTTATACTAACTTAACCTAACTTAACCTACATATAACGAAACAATAATCATTGATAGTTCTTACTGACAGTTTCTAAAATGAGAGGTTTGTCGCAATTTTTGATTCTATTCATGAACTTATAATGGAGTTTTTGCACTCATTTGTAATTAATTCCACCTGAGCTGTTTCATGTAAGATTTTTGTTGAAAAATGCCAGGGTTTGTTCAAAATAATTTTCAACCATTTGTTTTGAATGATTTGTAGTTGTTGTTTATGAATGGCCGCGCATTCATTCCATATAGGAGCACCATAAGTGAGTGCAGGTTGTATGACCATTCTAAATAATAGCAGCTTATTTACCTGGGAAAGCTGTGACTTTCTATTAATCAGTGGATATAAGATGCCAATACTATTATTGGCCTTAGATACTGCAGACTCGACATGAGTGTGAAATATAAGCTTTGTATCAAGCAGTACGCCTAAGTATTTAACGCACTTTGACCAATAAATTTGTTGGCCTAAGATATTGATTGCCACAGGAGGCAAATAACGGGCAGCTCTGCGCTTGGTAAAAAATATGGCTTGTGTTTTTTCGGTGTTAATTCTTATTTTCCACTTGTTATAATAAGAATGAATTATATCCATTTGAGTCTGCAGGTTGTTCACTATTAAACTGGGATCAATTGAAGAAGTGTAAATGGCAGTATCATCAGCGAATGTAGCGATCTTGCAGTTTATGGGGTCAGGAATGTCAGACGTATAAAGATTATAGAGGGTCGGACTTAGGCATGATCCCTGGGGAACACCAGCAGGGATATTATGGGGTTTCGAGAAATTATTGTTAATCTTTACCGTGTAGCTTCTGTACGATAGGAATGACCAGATGATATTAATGAGAAACTTTGCGAATGAATATTTTGCTAATTTGTAAATTAGTCCTTCATGCCAAACAGTATCGAAAGCTTTTTCAATGTCTAGAAGAATCATACCAGTAGACTTTTTCTCTTCAAAAGCCTTTTTTATGTCACGTTTAACTCTGGCTAGCTGATGGATCGTGCTATGGTTGCTACGGAAACCAAATTGAAAGTTGGGTATTAGTTTACGTTCTTCAGAAATGTTTCTTACATAAACCAAGATGATCTTTTCAAATATTTTTCCCATTGTGGGCAGTAAACTTATAGGGCGATAGCTGGAGCTTTGAGTCGGATCTTTGCCTGGTTTAAGAATAGGAATTATAATAGCCTGCTTCCATGCCTGAGGAAAATAGCCTATTTTAAGAGAGGAATTATAAATATAATTTAGGAATACAATAGCCTTATTTGGAAGGTTTTTAATCATTGACGTGATTATGCCATCGATGCCAGGGGAATTTTTTGTTTTAAGGCGACGCACTATTCTTCTAATGTCCTTTGGCTTACATAGGTCACCGGGATTAATGTATGCAGGAGATTAAGGTAACGAGTCGGTAATAAATTCGTTAACTGCAGCCTCAGTTCTAATATCGCCTAAGTTTAGGGATGATTGGTAGTACTGTTATAAATCTGACAACCTCGACGTCCCCAGCAACACTGAGAAAAGTCCATCAACATTTAAAACGCTATAAACATGTTTCCAGACACTTCTACCGAGCTCCACAATGTAGGCAATCATTCTAGACACACACACACAACGACACCTGTCTGGGAGACTTAGTATAAATATCCGCCAACTTTCAGACAACGAGTTAGTTAGATTTTGGCGACACCTATCGGTGGAAGAACGCGAATCGGTACAAGTGATAGATTGGCAGTGTTCCTGGGTTGTACGAATTAAGTTTTAGAGCGAATTTAGTGAAGTGATCAAGAAATAAAGAAAAGTGCGATTAAATAAAATTATTCATTATTTTTAAACGAATTGTGTTTTCGAATTGTGTTCCCTAGCTCGCAACAATTGGTGTCAGAAGAGTGGGATTTCAAGGATAAATTCGGGTTAAAAATCGCGAGTGAAATTAAAAATTCTCGGAACGGATAATTTTGTGAGAGCGGAAAAGTGAAACTAAAATTCTCGAACGGACAGTGAGAATTTGGTGAAACCGAATATTCTCGAGTGCTCTAGTGAACAGTGACTTTAATTAGCGAAGTAAAATCGCGGAACTAAAATTCTCGAACGGACAGTGAGAATTTTGTGAAATCGAATAATCTCGAGTGATTTAGTGAGCAGTGACGTAAATTTAAGTGAATTCGAATCGCGGAAAAACTGGAAATAATCGGTAGTGAAAATGCCACGTTATTTAAAAGACTTAAAAGTAACGGAGCTGAAGGAAGAGCTCAGTAGACGCAAGTTATCTACGACAGGGAGCAAGTCTGAACTTGTCAGCCGTATGATCGAGAAACTCCAGGCTGAGGGCGAGGATGCAGATAGTTTTGAGTTCCAAAGCGAAGAAACTCGTGAAGAGGAGTGCTCTGGTACATTGGATGCTCTGACACAACTAATGCAACAAATGATGAACGAATTAGATCAACAATCAGTGGACATTAAACAACAATCAGCTGTGACAACGGACATAAATCAGAAACTAGAGCAACAATCTGCGGACATTAATCAGAAATTAGATCAGACCTCAAAGGACCTTAACCAAAAATTGGAGTTGAAAAATAATAAAATAGACACCATGGGTAAGGCCATAGAAGAAAACGTTGAGAAGAAACTTCGAATCTTCGAAGAGCAAATTGCGGAAAAGACATCCGGGATTGCAGAAGAAGTCGAACGCCTAAAAAGAGACTTCGATAATGTGAAGGCGACTGGCGTCATCAAGACAGAACATGTTGCGCACAAGGGTCTCAAGGCTCCAATCTTCGATTGACAAACACCGTGGGCTATTTATAAGACCCAATTTGAAGCCGCCGCAAGAAACAACCATTGGAATGATCTAGAACGGGGAACAGCTCTTATATTGGCGCTAAGAGGTCCACCAGCAGAAGTTCTTCAAACGATTCCGCAGGAGCAACAACAAGACTTTTCAACCTTAGTCCAGACATTGGATCTTCATTATGGCAGTGACCACATGCGAGAGATCTACAAAACGCAACTGTACAACCGAACTCAAAAGAATGGTGAAACACTTCAAGAGCTGGCACGCGATATTGAACGACTCACACTATTATCGCTGCCTAATGCGCAAACAGAGCAACGAAACGATATAGCTGTTTTCGCATTTAACAATGCTGTACAGGACAGAGAGCTGCAACAGGCGTTAAAACTGGCAGGTAAGAAAACGATTGGCGAAGCCTTAGTATATGGGCTGACGTTCGAAGCTGCCAAGCAAAGCTCGCGGAGTAACTATCGAGTTCGAGAAATAGTAGAAGAATGTGTGTGCCAGAAAGCCGAGTACACCAAGCGGAGCGAAGGATCTGGTGCTCCTCGATGCTGGAATTGTGGACAGGCAGGACACTTACGACGCGACTGCCGCAAACCCAGAAAAGCGATCAACTACTGTTCCAGCTGCGCTGCTAAACAAAGAGGAGGAAGGGGCGAACCGTCACGAGAGCACGCTTCGCCTAATGACAGTCCGGGAAACGAGTAAAGGCCAACTTCATGGGGCAGAAGTTGGCTGGTAGAATCGACGCCCCCGGAACCATCATCGCAGTTTCTCGACTACATCGTTGTGAAAACGACTTATGTATGAGTGGTCGAGTCGGCAAATTAAACTGCATCATAACAGTCGACACAGGCGCAACACGGTCAGTGTTAAGATCTGACCTCGTAGATCGTACTTGGCTTCACAACACCAAGAAGTACGCACTTCGCACTGCTACAGGAGAAATAGCTCGCGACATACAGCTTGGGGATTTGACCTTCTCGCATGTATTCGTGGTAGCTGATATTACCGATGAGTGTATCCTTGGAATGGATTTTCTGAAACCACACGGTATACAGCTGGACTAAGGACAACGAATAATGAAGTGGCGGAATATTGAAATCCCGATGGAAATAACATCCTCCAACACAACAAAGCTGCGAGTTGTATTATGCGAAGATGCGGACATACCAAAGTCATCTGAGAATGTTATTTGGGCAGAGCTCGATGGTGATCCCGGGAACCACCGATTCTACCTCATAGAACCGGAAACGACACCTGCATTACGAAGTCTAATACTAGGAAAAACGCTCGTAAAAAGGAATGAGAAGATGATGGTACCAATAAGAGTCCTGAACGTTGCGGACAGCACTACCAGCGTAAAGAAAGGAGATGTAATTGGCAGCTGTGAACCAATATCGGCGGTGACGAGTATCGACAAGGCAGAACCACATGACGTACCTTCTAAAAATAAGCCAAGAAGGAAGGACAATGTAACATCAACACTTCTTCAGTCAAGCAACCTTAGAGGAGAACAACACAAGCAAGCAGTAGATCTAATCGAAGGATTCAGCGACGTCTTTTCCACCGGTGATGACGACTATGGCAGAACAAACTTAGTGAAACATCGTATAGATACCGGAAGTGCTACACCGATACGTCAACCTCCAAGAAGAGTACCATTAGCAAAACAAGGAGAAGTCAATTCAATGGTCAAAACTATGGAGCATCAGGGAATCATCGAAGAATCAAAGAGCCCGTGGATATCGCCAGTAGTGCTGGTAAAGAAGAAAGACGGCAGTACTCGTTTTTGTGTGGACTACAGGCGACTAAATGATGTTACGAAAAAGGATAGCTATCCACTACCTAGAATCGACGATATCATGGACACCCTGACCGATGCTAAATGGTTCTCAACGTTGGACCTGAAGAGTGGTTACTGGCAAGTGGAGATAGATGAAAAAGATAGAGAGAAGACAACATTCTCTGTCGGCAGTGGACTGTGGCAGTTCATCGTAATGCCATTTGGCCTGTGCAATGCTCCAGCTACGTTCGAAAGACTGATGGAATTCGTTTTGCGTGGTCTGAGTTGGAAAACTTGTCTCGTTTACCTAGATGATGTGATCGTTATCGGAAAAACATTCAATGAACACCTAAAAAATCTGCAGGAAGTCTTCCAGCGACTGCGAGCGGCAAAATTAAAGCTGAGTCCGAAAAAGTGCACTTTGTTTAGTGCAGAAGTCAAGTACTTGGGTCACATCGTTTCAGCTGATGGCGTAAAGACAGATCCGGAGAAGATACTGGCGGTGAAAAATTGGCCTACTCCGAGTGATAAACACCAGTTGCGCAGCTTCCTAGGCTTAGCGACATATTACCGACGATTTGTAAAAGACTTTGCTAACACGGCGAAATGTCTGCATCAGTTAACAGAAAAAGGGAAGCCATTTACATGGAGTCAACAGTGCCAGGAAGCATTCGAGAGGATAAAAGACCAACTCTGCGACTCCCCAGTTCTGGCGTATCCAAAACCAGGTCATGGTTTCATCATAGACACTGACGCCAGCAATGTCGGTATCGGAGCAGTACTATCACAAGAGATCGATGGGCAGGAGAGAGTGCTATCTTACTACAGCCGAGTACTCTCAAAATCAGAAAGGAAATATTGCGTAACTCGCCGAGAGCTACTAGCCATAGTAGAAGCAACAAAACATTTTCACAAATATCTCTATGGTCAAAAGTTCCTTCTTCGAACGGATCACGCATCGCTTAAATGGCTACTTCAGTTTAAAAACCCCGAAGGCCAAGTAGCCAGATGGATCGAAAGGCTCGAATCCTACGATTTCGAGATTGTTCATCGAAGAGGAAGAATCCACGGAAATGCCGATGCGCTTTCACGTCGTCCTTGTCCACCGAACTGCAAGCATTGTCACCGTATAGAAGGAAAAGAGGCCGGAGAAACCATTCAGAGGATAACGACCGAACCAAAGACTGGATGGAATCAGCAAGAACTGGAAGACGCCCAACGTAAAGATCCAGATATTTCACCGATCATGGCATGGAAGGACGAAATGAAACGGCCTGAGTGGAAAGACATCTCACAATTCAGTGAAACCTTAAAGTGTTATTGGGCACAATGGAACTCCCTTCACCTAGACGGCGGATTATTAAAACGGAAATGGGAGAACGCTGATGGAAAGTCGTATCACATGCAAACCATCGTCCCGCATTGTAAAGTCGAGGAGGTTTTGAAGGAATATCATGGAGGTACCTCCGGTGGGCATTTGGGAGTAAACAGAACCTTGGCAAAGATACGAGAAAGGTTCTATTGGATCCATCTCCGAGATGATGTCGAAAACTGGTGCCGTAAATGTACTACGTGTGCATCGAGTCAGGGCCCACACCGCAGATCAAAGGGAGAAATGCAACAATACAACGTGGGAGTCCCATTCGAGAGAATTGCTGTGGATATTGCTGGACCATTCCCGGAATCATAAAATGGTAATCGCTACATTTTAGTGGTCATTGATTATTTCAGCAAGTGGCCTGAAGCTTACGCAATTCCAAACCAAGAAGCAGTAACCGTCGCAGAACAAATTGTTACCAACTGGGTGAGCAGATTTGGAGCGCCACGCGAACTACACTCCGATCAAGGGCGCAATTTTGAATCTCAAATATTCAAACACGTGTGCCAAATGCTGGGAATAAACAAAACGAGGACAACTCCATTACACCCACAGTCTGATGGAATGGTGGAACGTTTCAATAGGACATTGAACTCAAACCTATCCAAACTCGTCAGCGAGAGGCAACAGGACTGGGACCAGCACATCCCTCTATTTTTAATGGCCTATAGAACATCGGTGCATTCAACAACAGGAGAAACTCCGTCCCGAGTCATTTTCGGAAGAAATATTCGAGTCCCTGCGGAGCTAATGTTTGGAGTGCCACCAGACCAACCAACCAATGCTAAAGATTATGTCTCGGATCTTCGATGTCGACTAAAGACAATTTATAACCTGGTCAGAGATAAAATTGATTTGGCGTCCGACCGCATGAAGACGAGGTATGATCAACGGGCGAACTCATCAGGATTCCAAGAGGGCGATTTGGTTTGGTTATACAATCCCAAACGACAGAAGGGCAGATCGCCGAAACTACAGCGAAACTGGGAAGGCCCTTACCAGATCATCAACCGGTTAAATGATGTCGTCTATCGGATTCAACTACATCATAAACCCCGCACTAAAATGAAAGTGGTACATCTCGACCGATTAACAAAGTACCATGGTGCCATTGAGGAAGTGAACGACTCTGTTCGGGACGAACAGGGACTAAGGAGAGGGTAATGTTATAAATCTGACAACCTCGACGTCCCCAGCAACACCGAGAAAAGTCCATCAACATTTAAAACGCTATAAACATGTTTCCAGACACTTCTACCGAGCTCCACAATGTAGGCAATCATTCTAGACACACACACACAACGACACCTGTCTGGGAGACTTAGTATAAATATCCGCCAACTTTCAGACAACGAGTTAGTTAGATTTTGGCGACACCTATCGGTGGAAGAACGCGAATCGGTACAAGTGATAGATTGGCAGTGTTCCTGGGTTGTACGAATTAAGTTTTAGAGCGAATTTAGTGAAGTGATCAAGAAATAAAGAAAAGTGCGATTAAATAAAATTATTCATTATTTTTAAACGAATTGTGTTTTCCTTTGAAATCGGCGATCCCCTAGCTCGCAACAATAAAAAAAAAAAAAAAAACCGCCAGATAGTGCTTCAGCTTTATCTTCACTTGAGTAAACTGGCTGTTCATTAAAGTTTAAAGGTGGCATCAATTTTTCACGGTTTTTGAACAGCTTATTCAACTGCCATAGTTTTATTGATCCTTTAGGTAAATGTAAGAGAGTTTCATTCCACTTTTTATTTCTTGAATCTTTAATTTGGAATTGAATTATGGAATTGAGGCTATTGACATATTTCTTCGTTGAGGGATCTCTAGTTCTTTGCCAGTTACGCCTAGCCACATTCCTCTTTTTAATCAATAATTTTGTTTTCTCGCTGAGCTTAAGGCTGTAGTCTGGAATATTTACTCTAGGAGGCGATTTATGGAGCGCTTTCAACATTTCATTACTTAATATGTCAATTTGCTCGTCAATATTTGATTCCGCGATTGTGTGTGATAGATCGAAAGTCATTGGCCCAAACTTTCGTTTTAGAATACTTTGGTACTTCAACCAGTTAACTTTTGAGAGGCAGAGTTTGGTTTTTTCTGACCTATCAACATAATCATTCACCAAAAGTGAGAAGTAAACTGGAAGATGTGGTGAAGATAACTCATGAAGTATTCTTGGTTGTGATATCGTTGTCTGTCCGTTGCTGAGGAGAAGATCGATGGTCGTGGTTTTCAAATGAAATTGTGGATCAATAGCAATGCTTCCTTCGGCCCATCCACCAAATTGTACGGTGCGAACGATAATCGTGTGGCTTTAACTCCTGTACAAGTTGAATCTTATGGTTTGGTGAATGTTTTCACAGTGCATTTCGAATTGAAAGAAAAGATTTCCGGATTCTACACTGTTACGCTTTATTATTCGTGACGTTTCGGTCTCTGCTGAGACTTTTATTAAACTCAAGTTGAATCTTGTAAGCACGTAAGCCAAGATCTTGAAGCAAAATTTTCCATAATGTGGATGGACACAAGTTTAATTAAGCACGATGACGAATTAACACATTTGGATCATCATCAACACTACGCTGCACACCATCAATCGCTTGTGTTGTGTGCACTGTACGACATCTGACGGGATATGCATTATCGTTTAGAGTAAAAGTATTGCGAAAACGACCCATAGTTTCTCGAATTAAAATTAAAAACACGTAATGCCCGATGCGTTTCTCGAATTGAACCATGGTTTTCAAAATAATTTTGAAGAATTTGCAAACATTGCTCCGTGAGTCTATTCATGATGAATTGTCGAACCAAACTAACTTCAAAACAACTAAAAACTGTCAAATCGGCTGTCATAGACAAGTGTTGCCAATTTAAGTTTCTCGGCCTTTAAAATAAGTACCCTTTATTTACACGTTCTATGTTTATTTGTCTTTATTAAAGTATACGTTGCGTCTACTTGACGGATCGTAAAAGAAGGAAACAGACTTCGGAAGTAAGGTTATTCTACCCGACGCGCTAAGCACTAATTGCAGTGCAACGGCTTTAGTGAATTCATAGCTATTTGAAGTGCAACTAGCGAATCTAAAAGAACGAATTTCTCTACATCTAATTTTACTATGATTGCATCTAATTTTAAGAAAAACTAACAACTTCACATTACTTCTTGCGCTGATGATGATATAGCCCATACCGAGCCTTGAACTCCCGGATCCACCTCCTCCAATTGTCTCGGCCCAACGACCGTATCCTCCCGTTTGAAAAATCGAGAAGCGATCTGCAGTCTGCGTCGACTGAGTCCTCCCATCGCTTTCGCGGCTTCCCCTGCGGTCGGTTGCCTTGAGCTTCGCTCTTGAACACTCGTTTTGGAATTCATTCCTCGTGCATTCGTTCCACGTGGCCAGCCCACTGCAGCTTGCGGAGTTTGATCACGATACAAGGTGGTGGGTCGTCAAATAGTTGATACAGCTCATGGTTGTATCGAATTATTATTAATTATTTCCTTCCTTAACTGCTCCGTACACCTTCCGAAGAATTTTTGGCTCAAAAGTGTTGATTAAATTCTCCGACTATATAGCAGCACAGGATGAATTAGTATATTGCAGATGCGTAGTTTATTGATTTGAAAGACCTTCCTTTATTTCATAATGGAGAGGACCGCATAAAATGCTTTGTTACCTGTCGTGATTCTCCTTTGAATATCATGTCATTCATTGCCGTCCTTTGTAAGAAGGGCTCCTAGGTATACGAATTCATCCACTTGCTCGAAGTTGCATTCACCCATAGTAATATTCTGCATCTCTGGCTCAACACTTCGTATCTGGGTCGTGTATTTAGTTTTCGCTTCATTGATCCTTCTGGAATACCTCCTTAACACAAAGTATTGATAGGTCCAGTATATCCACGTCGTCCGCGTATGCCACCAACTGTGCGGATTTTACGAGTAGCGTATCTTTGACGTTATACTAGAGCACCAAGTTGAAGAGCGTGGGGCGAGACAATCTCCTTGTTTGAGAACTGACTCCATTGGAAAGCTTTGATTCAATGCGTTTTAGATTTTTACTATCATTGGCTCTCATTGCCACTCATTGTTTTCCATAGTAGCTTTTATTAACCGAACTAGTTTCGGTGGGGCACCTAGTTCAATCGTTATTCCGTAAAGAGCATTATGGTTGACACTATCGTATGCTTGACAAAAATCAACGAACAGTTGATGCGCATAAATATCATATTCCCAGCATTTTTCTGGTACCTGTTTTACTGAGAATAATTGGTCCGTTGTCAATCGTCCAGATCTGAAACCAGCTTGAAATTCTCCGATGGTGTTGTTAGCGTATTCACTGAGTCTTCATTCGATAATTTTCGATAAAATTTTGTAACACGTACACAACAATGAAATTCCTCTGTAATTTTCGCAACGCAGACGGTCACCCTTTTTGTATACATGACATGCTTTTCCGCTAGTCGTCCGGTAATTTTTCAGTTGTCTAGATTTTAACAATTAATTTAAATATTCGACTGATGGGTTCTGGTCCACCTTTTTTCAAGAGCTCTCCAGGGATTTCCGTCAATTTCGGGAGCCTCGTTATATCTTAAATTATGTAGGGTTGTCTCTACTTCATCATAGGTTGGAGCAATTGACAGTTTATCTCCATATGGGTCTTCCGGAATTATAAAAGGTTCAGTCTGCGATGTCGTTCTATTAAACAATGTTCGGAAGTACTGAACCCATCGTGCATTGATTTCGGCAGCGTCGCTTATGATGTTGCCTTCTTCGTCCTTACAGAGGCTAGTTTGCGGTTTGTAACCTTGTCTCATTTCTTTCACGGTATTAAATGCTGCGCGCAAGATATTTTTCTTCAAGTTTTCGTCGAGTGATAAAATTTTTCCATTGTTTTTTTCGTCTGCAGATGTTTTTGGCGTCTCGCCTGAGCCGCTGATAGTTGTCCTCTGTAGCTCTTTTTCGTCTTTCGAGAGATCCACTATATCGGCTTCGTTTTTTTTGATGATCGCTCCTTGGCATTCTTCATCGAACTAGTCATTTCGTTTTCTCTGCTCTAAGTGTCCTAAAGTATCTTCAGCTGCGCGCTGAATACCGTTCTTATTGTTAGGCCAAATTTGGCCAATACTTTTCTTAGTCTCAGCCGGAGGTAATGCCTCAATATGTACTTTGATTGTGGTCACATATTCCACTTTTGTTGTGTCGTCCTTTAGTTTGTGCACATTGAGTTTATGAGCCCAGCTCCTTTTAGTTTGGCCCTTGTTAGCAGTGCGACAGCGGTATTTAGCTCGAACAAGAAGATGGTCCTAGTTACAGTTTGCGTCACGTAGAATCTTTACATCTAGAGATGAGAAAAAATTTTATTGAAAGTGTGACGATCTGGTGATGCCTACGTCATTTTGTGAATATTTCTATGCGTGTGAGTGGTTTGACAGCATTATCTACTTCAAAGGCGACACCGGATTCCCTGCTTCCTTGCTTTTTGCGCTGGTAAAAACCGTGTGAGATCTGCAAGATCTGCAATCGTTAACTTCGTTTCTTGGAGAGCGAGGATGCTGATGTTGTTACGAAACATCTTCTGAAGAAGTTCCCGCAGTGAACCCGTTGGATGGAGTGAACGCACATTCCAAGATCCAAAAGAATAGTCCATTTTTCGTTGCCGTTTGATCTGTCCAATCCAAGGCTGTATCTGGATTTCTGGATACGCGAATTTTCTTCGGGGAGACGTTGTCAGCGTTTCGCCCGACCCCCAACCTGGAGGTCCAGTTTGGATGGCAGTTCCGATTAGAGGCGCGGAACACTCTCCTTCATCCTTCTCCATTTGCTGTTTTGAACAAAACACCCGGTGATCACTGCAAGGAGGTGAAGATAGGATTTAGTAGCAGAGCTGTGGACATTATTTACAGTGGGCTTTTCACAGAATTTATACTACGTCATGTAGTAGATCACGATTGCGCTTTATGACCCTTACCACCATTCAACCACCCCAAACAAGCGTAGATGCAAAGCTGATTTTCGACTTTCAGATTTATTGGTTTATGGAGAAAAAGCGAAAAGTAAATTAATTTTCCTATCCAGTGGCAGAGAAAAAAAGGGGCTGAAAACAAGGCTTAGGTTTAATTTGGTGATTTCGGAAAGAGAACTACATAGCACTGATACCATCTGGTTGGGTCTATTGTCCTTCTCCATATTTAAGAATATGATATTTATGTGGATAATTCGGTCTTTCACGGAACCCCACTAAAAGGTGACCAACGGGTTCGAGCTCCGAGCTGGTCAATAAACATCGCCAAAACGGCTGATTACACGATTACCAAACTTGGTGCGCACAAAAGTTCGATTGTTTGATGGGCTGCAAGGAATGTCGCCGCCATCTTGTTGAAACCAAACTGTGTACAAGTCCATGTCCCCAATTTTTAGTCATAAAAAGTCAGTTATTATGCCTCTGTAGCGCTCCCCATTGACCGGAACGGCATTTCCAGTAGCATTTTCGCAAAAAAAATGGGCCTGTGCTGCCACCACACTACAATCCGCACCAAACTGTCGATTTCTGAGGATGTATTGGGAGCTCGACGATCACGTTGGAAATAAACAAGTCCTGGCGACAATGAAAGACCAATGCTCAAGATCGCTTCTTATGGAGGAGATGGTCATAATAGGAAATTGATTGATTTTCTGTGGAATAGGACACTCTTTCGTAGGATCGCAATATCGGGAGTCACTATATCTCGAGTTCACTGTAAATTGCAGCGATCATGTTAGTTATCGACAATTTACGATCTACTTGTAAAGTACAACTAAACTAAAGATTGAATTTATTTTCCATGAAAATCAATTCGCCTGAATTTAATTCGAAATTATTAACAATGGATTTGTTAATTTTTCCATTCTTGGAGTAAATAAAACAATCAGTTCGTGTCGTAAAGACTTACATTACGATGCCTTCGATGGCAGCTAAGCGATTCATCGAGATATAAAAAGACGCTTCCAATTTTTATTACAATTTCTCAAGTAAGAGCTGGCAGGCAGACGATCTTGTCGCGATCAGCCTCCGCTCGGACCATGTCCAGCGCCCGCTATTGTAAACCAGCTATGTGGATGATCGTCACATACTAACGATCTGCATATTTAATGTCATGTCCATTTTTAGCACCACATTTCCTGCGTAATCTCTTCGTGGCTCTGGCCTCTTGCTTACTTGTTGGCATTTCTGAGGCTGGCTGGCCCAAAACTAAAGCGATCTGCAATAAAATTCAACAACGATCAGAACAGGATAAAACGAAAAATGCAAGTGCTCGAAGATGTTATTGTTGTTAAGACCAAGGAGTCAGAGTTGACCGTCAGACGAGTAGATACGGTCGGGCGGATGGAAGAAGGAGGTGAACGACGAAAATTGCTCGAGAAATTACTAAATTGCAGGTTTCGTTGCGAAGTGTAGACAGCCAAATAACATATGAGGACCTACAGCAGATTGCAGCACTTTAAAGATTGAGTAGGCTGAACAGTGCACACCGGTACGAAGGGATATGTTGCGCGATCGCGAGGATCATCAGATATGGCAGTTCAAAAGGTTGTGCTGAGTTATTGTGTTATTATATCGTACAGAACTTCTTTTGTTCAGAATTACAGAATAGTTGAATAAAGAAATTATGAACTAGAAGGTATGTGGAAAGCAATTCAAATTTTGGGGATATTTGCAGTGTATGAAAAATCAAAATCTCATAGTACGACCAACAACTGGCTAAATTATCCTGAATATGTTGTCGTTGTTTTGATGAAACCTTCTACATGAGTTGAGTATAATTTTTCAGAATGTGCAGAAAACTGTTAAGAACTAACTTAGCAAAATTGTTTTTGTCAATATTTTAATTTTTTATTTTTGTGGCCTCATGTTTGAACTTTATGTAGTATCTAGGAGGTCTCATAAAAACAACGCGCTGATAACGTAGAATCTCTTGACACCATATTCAATTTTGGAAAAAAAATCATGTTGGAGATTTCATCAGAATGCCGTCGATATGCAGTATTGTGTTTTTGTTAGTTATTTTCAGGTTCTTGATCTATCGCAAAATAAACAGATCAATGGGTAATGTTGGTCTCCTACTTCTACAATGGCACTAAATCCCAAATCGGGCCTTGGATTCCTAACCTTCAGGTTTCTTAACATTTTTTCATTACTTATTGTGGAACTTTAATTTTTACTTCATTATTCTAATAATAAAGTATTGCGACAAGTATCGAAACAGAAAAAAAAACAAGTTTTGCTAAACTGAAATTTTGTTCCATCCCGCGGTACGCCGTACATATGGACTCATATCTCCGAGGCTGTTAAAGGTAGAATGTTCGTTTTTGGGTGGATTCTTGATTGCGTAAGTGAGCTCCATTTTCTAAATTTTGGGGAGCGTTAGGAGGAAGGGGAAGGCAGGGGGATGGAAAGAGTCAAAACTACACTTACTAATATCTCCACCAGGAATGCAGATAGGCAGCTGAAAATCAGCAGGCATATAGAGAGGGTTGTGGGACAATAATAATTTAATATTTCTATCCATTGACGTCCGGAAAGGGAGGACTAAAAACAAATTGTCAGCCGATTTTGTTTTTTTCAAATGATTAAATCTTTGAAATTACTTATCATAGAAAGTTCATATTTTGGGACCATTAAGATGGCATGTAGCTCTACCAGGATCAGCACAAAGAGTGGCTAATTATTGTAAGGGGGAGGATCAGGGGGTGCATGGAAAAACAATTAAAAATGAATATCTCAACTATCTCTTAAGCTATGTAATTCAAACTTGAAACATATATTAAGTTATACCAGCGAAATACGAAAAAAATATAACATGTGGAAATAATAGTAGTGGGGTGAAATGAGTAGCATTTCAAAATTATAAATCCTTGTTTCTCAAAACTGAGTGCAGATATCAAATCGAAAGTTTGTCAGATTGTAGAACTACATAGTTCTTAATTTTCGTAAAAAATTTAAGTTGGGAGGTGTAAGGTGAGGGAGTTGGTAAGCAAAATGTCGAAAATTTTGTGTGATTTTTTTAGGGCTCTAGTGAAAGATACAAAGTCAAAATTTTGCATGTGGATACATCTATTTCATTTGCACTGAAAAAAATCATAAACTAAAAATTTTTGAGTGAAATTTTAAGGTAGAAACTTGAAAATTTGCGAAATGCATTTAAAAAAAATCCCTAAATATACGAAATATTAACTGGTCGAATATCTTTAAAATTTTTACCCCCACCCATACAAAATTATTTTTTCGACCATTTTCAAGAAATCAATTATCACCTAATTATTAAAAGCTATCAATTTAAAATTTTGCATAACAACTTTTAAAAATATTTGAAACAAAAATGCGTCAAAAGTTTTGAGATCGTGCCTGCCCTTCTACCCCCTTCCATTCCAAGTATGATTTCGACTAATTTAATTAAATCAACAAATTAAAAGCTACGAACTTGAAATTGTATACAAGCACCTTAAAAGTGAAATAAATAAAACTGCATCATAAATTTTACGATTTCCTTACCCGCTCTACCCCGTCCCATACAAATGTTCGGTTTCGTGAATATAAAATACACCGAATTTTATGAAAATGCTATACAACTTCGCCTATGAAACTGACATTCTATACGAAGAATATTTGACGTGGTTCAAGCAATCAATTAAAAAATTATTAAAATCCACCCAGTCTTACTATCACCCCTCCCCTCTCCCCTCATAAGAACCCAATCTTGTATAAACCAATGAAATATTGTTAAATTAACAACACTCCCGTCCAAGAGCTCCCTTTCACTTAGTCTTCCCTAACCACTCTAATCTGCTTATTGTTTTTCCTCGCATCCACAACTTGTCCCAAGAATAATAAAGTGTCGCCTGACTTGTTGGCAGTTTATTGTATAATAGATTAAGGTGACCACGCAGGCACCGTGCTGTAGTATACGTCGATCAGGATTTGAACTCACGACCTTCGCATTGTAGACCAACACGCTAGCAACTAGGCTATACCTTAGGTTTTTGGGCTTCATTGTACCAATTGTTCGCATTTTGCTTACATAGACAAGGAACTTGAATTAGCCCCACTACGAAAATTTAACAATGTCAAGTCACATGATGCTGGTGGATAGTTGGTTTCACCATTTTGCGAGGTAATTTAGAATGTTGATGTTGCGAGTAACGTATAGCACGTAGCGCCATTTTGTTGAAACTTTATGTAGGTCAGGTCAATCTTATGTGGACCAAAAATAATAAACTTTCGCAGAGATTTGAACGCGAAAGGGACCGTGGATCGGTCACCCTTTTGGGAAACTGGGAAACCAGAGCAAATCAGAGAAGTGTTTCTGTCCTATGCCCTTATAATGGGTGTTGAAAGGAAATTGATGTGGTTTTGAAATAATTTTTGTTTGATTCGATTATTCAATCAATATTTGTATGGGAGCGATGGCGGCGGTAGAAGGAGTGAAGCGAAGTTAATATTCTTTTTTATAGTATTTTTTAAAGTCGATAGCTTTGACGGTTTTGGAGAAATAAATTGCCAACAAGTCGGCCGAAACTTTATTTTTCTTAGGATAAGTTGCAGATGAGTGGAAAGTCAATATGCAGATTAGACTGGTTAAGGAAGACTAAGTGAAAGGGAGTTCTTGGGAAGGGATGTTGTCAATTTAATTGCGGAAACGATTAATAGCTCCAGTACATATAATTAATATTTCGTTCGTTTATGCAAGTTTGGGTTTTTATGAGGGGAGGGGGAGGGGTGATAGTAAGGGTGGGTGTATGGTAATAGTTTTTTAATTGATTTCTTGAATCACGTCCAATGTTCTCTGTATGGAATGTGTTTCATAGACGAAGTTGCATAGAATTTTCATAAGATTCTATGTATTTTACATTCACGAAACCGAACATTTATATGGGAGGGGGTAGGGGAGGCAAGGGAAATGTAAAATTTGTGATGTATTTATTTTTATTATTTCGTAGCTCGTACAAAATTTCAAGTTCGTAGCTTTTGATTTGTTGGTTACCAATTGATTCATTGAAATTGGTCGAAATCATACTTTTGTATGGGAGGGGTAGAAGGGCAAGTGCGATCTCAAAACTTTTGACGCAGTTCCGTTTCAACTATTTTTAAAAGTTTTTGTGCGAAATTTCAAATTGATAGCTTTTAATATGTTAGTTAGGTGATAATTGATTTCTTGGAAATGGTCGAAAAAATAATTTTGTATAGGAGGGGGTAGAAGTTTTAAAGGTTTTCGATCAGTTAATATTTCGTATATTTAGGGATTTTTTTTAAAATGCATTTCGCAAATTTTCAAGTTTCCACCTGAAAATTTCACTCAAAAATTTTCAGTTTATGTGTTTTTTTCAATGCATGAATCACCTTGTGCACGTTAGACCGGGGTACAGTTTATAACAATTGTGGAACAAACTATTATTTTTCAATCAAAGCACATATTGAGGCATTATCTCAGGCTGAGACTGAGGATATATTGACCAAATGAGGCAGAACATTAAGGATAGTATTCAGCGCGCAGCTGGATACACGTTAGGACATTAAGAGCGGAGAAAACGAAACGACTAGTTCGATGAGGAATGCCAAGAAGCCATCATCAAGAAAAACGAAGCCTATCGATTGTTTCTCGAAAGACGAACACGAGCTAGAGAAGACAACTATCAGCAGTTCAGGCCAAGAAGAACTGCAGACGAAAACAATGAAAAAACATAACAGGAGTACGATTGGGCATAAAGCCCAATCGTGCGATACTCTAGATGAAAGAGAAATTTTTGTATCTTAAGAAATTTTGTAGGGGAAGTGGTAGAGGGGGTGACGACATTGAAATAATTTTTTCACATGGCGGTAAGGTTGCTATCAAAATGTTTTATACAAAATTTAGGATTTAAAAATTTAATAGGTACTGAGAAAATTAGTGTATTGGATGTAGTGAAGTAGTGCAGTTTGTATGGGAGGTGATAGAAGGAGGGGCGAGATTTTAATGACTTTTCAGAAATAACTATAAATATCATGCTTTTGACATATCTTAAATTGCAGATCAGTAGTATTCATACTTTTCATGAAAATCGACTTTTTATAAAGTTTTGAAATTGTGTCATTTTGTATGGGAGGAGGTAGAAGGGGTAAAGCTAATCGCCTAATTTTTTTTTGGTTTTACTAATAATTCTAAATAAATATTTAGTGCATAATTTCAGCTCGGCCAATTTTATACGCACTGAGTAAATTGGCTTAGAGCATTTCATGAAAAAGTGCAGTTTGTATGGGAGGTGGTGGAAGGAAGAGGAGGACTCAAATAATTTTTGTACAGTAGATTTAGACCATCATAAAAGTAATATATTCCAAATTTCAGATCAATAGCATTTATATTTTTCGAGCAAATCTGTTTATTGTGAAATTACGAAATTGTGTCATTTTGTGTGGGAGGGGGTAGAAGGGGTACAGCTAATCGTCTCATTTTTTTTGGTCTTAATATTAATTTTAAATAAATATTTTGTACACAATTTCAGCTTGATAACTATTATACGCACTGAGTAAATTGGTTTAGAGCATTTCATGAAAAAGTGCGGTTTGTATGGGAGGTGGTGGAAGGAGGGGGAAGACACAAATTATTTTTATAGAGTAGATTGGAATCATAATAAAAGTATTACATTCCAAATTTCAGATCAATGTCATTTGTACTTTTCAAGGAAATTCGTTTATTGTCAGATTGCGAAATTGTGTCATTTTGTATGGGAGGGGGTAGAAGGGGTGGAGCGATTTGGCTCGTTCACGAACTTGACCTTACTTTTTTGTTAAAAACGACGTATACAAAATTTGAACTTTCTAGCTCAACGCGTTCTCAAGCTAGAGAGGACACGGACGGACAGACAGACAGACAGACGGACAGACAGACGGACAGACGGACGGACGGACGGACGGACGGACATCCGGTTTTGAGATTTTTGAGTGATTGTATGAACTTCTGTATCATTCATTTTTTTCTCCGTGCCTTATTTCTTGGCGTTACAAACTTTGTGGCAAACTTATAATACTCTCAGATTCCATCTAGAGTATAATGAACAACGACAAAATTGTATGAGTGGATAGAAACTTAAAGAAAAATGTCGTGCGCGCGGCATTTAATACCGTGGAATAAATGAGACAAGTTTACAAACCGCAAACTACCCTCTGTAAGGACAAAGAAGGCAACATCATTAGCGACGCTACCGAAATCAATGCACGATAGGTTCAGTATTTCCGAACATTGTTAAATAGAACGACATCACAGACTGAACCGTTTCTTATTCCGAAAGATCCAGATAGAGATCAACTGCCCATTGCTCCAACCTATGATGAAGTGGATACAGCCCTACATAATTTAAGATCTAACAAGGTTCCCGGAATTTACGGAATCTCTGTAGAGTTCTTGAACGAAGGTGGAGCCCACCTGTGGTATATTTAAATTAATTTTTAAAATCTATAGAACTGAAAAATTACCCGACGACTGGCGGAAATGCATTATATGTCCTGTATACAAAAAGCGTGACCGCCGATTTGTAAAAATTACAGAGGAATTTCATGGCAGTGTTAAAAATTTTAACGAAAATTATCAAACGAAGACTCAGTGAATACGCTAACATCATCACAAAATGCTGGGAATGCGATATTAATGTGCACCAACTGTTCGTCGATTTTTATCAAGCATATGATAGTGTCGACCGTAATGCTCTGTACAGAATAACGATTGAACTAGGTGTCCCATCGAAACTAGTTCGGTTAATAAAATCCACGATGGAAAACAATGAGAGTCAATGAGAGTAAAAATCCAAAAACGAGTTGACTCAAAACTTTCCAATGGAGTCAGGTCTTAAACAAGGAGATGGTCTCGCCCCCATGCTCTTTAACTTGGTGCTCGAGTATGTCGTCAGGAAAGCAACTTCAGTAACTTCAGTGGACACCATAAGTACGCTACTCGTAATATCCGCACAGTTGGTGGCATACGCAGACGATGTGGATATTCTGGACCGATCAATACTTTGTGTTAAGGACGTATTCCAGAGCTTAGAGTCAGCGGAGGATGAAATAGGGTTCAGGATCATTTAAGGGAAAACTAAATACACGGCCCAGATACGAAGGACTGTCCCAGAGAGGCAAAATATTACTATGGGCGAAAACAGCTTCGAGCAGGTGGATGAATTCTCACAAACGACAGCAATGAACGACGTGAAATTCAAAGAAGAGTTATGACAGCTAGCAATGCATTTTATGCAGTCCTCCCCATAATGAAATTAAGGATGGTCCTGTGCTGCTATATGGATGCGGATGTTGGAGAATTTAATCGACACTTTCGATCGAAAATTTCTTCGGAAGGTGTACGGAGCAATTAAGGAAGGAGATGACTGGCGAATTCGATACAACCGTAAGCTGTATCAACTATTTGATGACCCACCACCATCCGCAAGTTTAAATGGACTGGCCACGTAAAGCGAATGCACGAGGAACGAATTCCAAAACGTGTACTCAAGGGTAAATCACAAGGCAACCGACCGCAGGTAGCCACGAAAGCGATGGTAGGATTGAGTCGATGCAGATTGCAGATCACTTCTCGATTTTTCAAACTGAAGGACGCGGTCGTTGGATCGAGAGAACTGGAGTAGGTGCATCCGGGAGGCCGAAGCTTGATATGGACTGTAGCGCCATTGCATAATCATCATCATCTACGCTCGTAGTGCAAATATTGGCAAGTGTAGTTTTCGACTCTAGCCTCCTCCGCCTCTCGCTTCTAGCTGACATGCTCCAAAATTTAGGTAATGAAGCTTGCTTACCCAATTTACGATTATCCCCAAAATGAGTCTCCTATCTCTAAGGATTTCGGAGATGTGAGTCGATATGTATGGAGGATGGTGTACAGCGTGAGAACAGACTGATTTTTTTTTTTGCATTTTTAATAGGCTAATTTAGTCATGAAACCAAAACCAAAAAAAAATAAAATTCCAGGGTAGCAGATTTTTTTCTATGTCGATCATAATTTATTATAAAAGTAATAAAGTAAAATGATCAAGAGAGCATCAATAACCGAAGTGTCGACCAAAATGTCAATCAACATCGCAATTATGTATCTCAAATTTCACCTGATGGCAGGTGAGACGTCACACGAAAATACTTCGGTCGATTTGAGCCCTTACGGAAAATCCAACCAAAGTCCCGATGGCGGGAAACATTTTTAGATGACCAAGAACTTGTCGACAGTCCAGTTGATTACTTTTTAATTAATATTTGCATATGGGTTTTTGGTTGTTCTTTTTATCCAGGACGAGGATAAGACCAGCTCTATGTGGGTCTGAGCCGGAGGAGCATTATTTAGGATGCATCGTTCCATTGAAATCAATTTAACCGAATTCCCGCCAATCCCCGAGGCGAGATCGTGTGCATCACCACCGCTGCTCCGTGCACGATGCAGTTTATCTCGCGCTCGTTGCACTGAACGTTGCTACAGCTCGGCCGATGTCCGCCCCTTCGCGTAAGGAGTATAATTATAAAATATCGCTATTTGTTTAACGTAGCATTACAGCGGACTGTGGCGCATAAAAATGCACATTTGTTACGGACGGCGAGGAGTCCTCCAGACCCAAGACCACCCCTTTAATGAGCGTCTAATTGTAGTGTTTACGCGGCACCCGATTAGGCGATGCTTGAACTCGCGGAGGTCGCGGCCACGATCCGTCCCGAACCACACTGAAGATTACTTTGTTGTTGGATTTGAGTAAAGGCAGGTTTACTCTTTATCTCCTTCATCTGAGGTCCAGGAAGAGTTGGTTTTGCATTCTGCTTCACCCTATGGCGGTGGGTCGTCATCGTATTTTAATCACCAAGTTGAGAATTTATTCGCTGATTTATGGAGAGTGACTTGAGTGGAAGTGAGAAGGTTATTGATTTTTAGGTTAATGAGTTTAGTGTGGGTAAATCGGATAGTCTTCAATATGCTGCATTATTAGATGAAATCATTTTAAAAAATTATCTAACATTTGTAACGATAAGAATGGCAGCTCGGACAGAACCGTCAAGAGTACAGAAATTTGTATTTTTAGTGAAAAAGCAAGATCAAGCCAACTCCTTCCATTACCTGCAATACAAATTCTTTTTAAACTTCGGTATGTAAAGAAATCTGGTAGTGGTTTCTGTTCTGAAATTTAGTTCGCCCTGAGTGAAGGAACTATTCTTGCAGTTCTGACTTTAATTTTGGACATGGATATGCCTATTTTTTTTGTTTACAGAATGACTTGTGTTATAGGCAATTTCGATCTTTATGTGCAATGCACAAACACAGTCATGGAGGGAAGGAATGGGGCTAGGATGGTAGGGAAAGGGAGGTGAGGATGATCGTAATGAGTGGTGAAGCTTGTATATTTTTCAGTTGTACATTCTGGCTGCTACAACAAATATTTTAGATGTTATAGAGGACTGAATGACAGAAAACGAACAGAAACTATATACTGAGTCTAAAGACCTTCTAGAAGAGGAACTGTTTCACTTTTACATCGTTTGTTCATTTTATTTCGAATAATTTTTCATTGCCAATAGCACAGTGGCGTGACGTCCATTAATGCAAGGGAAGCATTGCTTCCCTTATATTTTACTTCTGTATTATGTTTAAATTTAGTTTCCAATGATTTTGTGAAATCTTTTAAAAATTCATGCACTTCATAAAAATCAGGCTTTATTTTCACTCAGCATGGCACACAACCTATCTGACGCTTTTGCTCTACAGACGCTTTTGCTCTACAGAAGCTTTTGCTCTACAGACGCTTTTGCTCTACAGACGCTTTGTAGTCCAAAGTCCACCTAAAGCATTTTCGATAGAAAAACGGCTGAGATGCGCTTTGAATAATGCATATCTGGCACTCACGGCCCATTCATACAAAAATCTTCGCGCCTTGCTAAAAAAAATCGACTGTCATACCAAGCCCCGACACTGGGGGTAGTTGCATTGAGGAGAACTTTGCCGAATCATGCAAATATTATTGGAGACTTGAGCGACTCCACGGCTCCGAGCTTATCGATAGGGGGGAGTAAGTCAGCAGCTTGCTGTCGGCTCCGAAACCTATCAAGATGGAGGGGATAAAGTTGAAGTGCCTGTCTTCAGCTCCGAAACCCATCTATCGCAGAGAAGCAAGTGCTGGTAGAAAGCTAAGCTGGATTCCAATAACTACTTTTGGGTTGGCCGTCCCCACGAACCTGAGGGCTGTGACCGATCAAAGTGCAAGTTTCTCTGTTTCGGTTGTGGAGCCTGATCGGAGGTAATCTGGTACTTCGGGAGCTGGGGAGCCCATGGAAGGCTGCTTCCACCTACAGCGATGGTTGAGGTCGTCTTGACGAACATGAGGTGGCTGTGGTGGTCCATATCGCGAGCAGAGTTCTGCGGAGCTCAGCGTAAGGTTGTGTTCCTCAATCTATTGCCATGAACGGAAGCCTGGCAGAGATTTAGATATGTCTCGCATTCAGCTGTATGAATGACGAACTTACTGTAGGTATAATCTGCCACCTTCGGGGGCGTTAGTGAGTGTCGTTTTATACAATTCGTCTTGCTAAAGACAACAATGAGGTTAAACCTTAGTAGTAGTGGACTTCACTTTAAACAAATACTGACAATGTATGTCATACCAAGCGTGGAAGCATCGTGGAATGTACTTCCATTTCCAGGTTCTCATTCTCTCATTCCCACGACTTTCCATTGTTACAAGTATTGCCAATTATTGAAATTTTATTACTGAGTAAAAAATTATCAGCGAGAAAAGTTTGATGGCACTGCTATGGTAATATCGCTGAAGAGGGGAGCTTTGATAAAAGTTTTATGAATATTTTTGTAGATATTGGCGACATCTGTTTTTCCATAATATTTGTTTCTATTTTGCTTCGTAACTAAGCTAAACAATTAAAAACTGTAATTTCTAGTGATAAATATTATTGAAGCTTTTTGTGACATGAATAATTTGCATTGTTTTTACTCGGACACGAATGAAAAGTGTTAGTAATTTAAAATCAATTATTTTGTGGTATAAATTTCATCCAGACCCCAGAATTGAAATTGCAATTTCAAAAACTTAGTCAGTGAGTTGGTTTAATGAAAATTCATACAATCGTGCGTATATATGTATACATACAACAATTTTCTTGACGTTTGAGCTTTACGCCCCTCCCTCCTCCTGACGAAATACTTAACGGTTGTCCCAGGGGGTAGAGGCTTAGGCGAGGGTTCTTTTGTGGGTTCAAGTCCTGCTTTCGATGCTTTTCTCCGCGTTAAAAAAAAAACCAATAACAACAATTTTACAATTTAAAAGATGTTGCTAAAAAATTGCTTCTCCGAGCCATAATATCACGCTACGCCACGCCACGCCACTGCAGTAGCAACCGAAAAATTCATGCTTAAAAAAATCGTACAACATAAAGTGAAAATCGAACCAACTATTGAAAAAGCAAGCACGATGCCCAATACGCCACGGAGGCCTGTCTAATGGCTGGATTCGACCAATAAATTTGTGCGTGACGAAATTCGTTACCGTGAGTCTATTTCTCTAACAGGCGCCCATAATCTCGACTAAGCAGTAGGCAAAAAAATTTCGACCAATTAAAAATATCCGTTCGAAGAAATTCCGACTAGAAATTTCACAATTTTCATATCGAATCGAACCTGAACAACCATAAGCAGCAAGCTACCAAAGCTCGAGTCCTTGTCCTCTAGCTCTCTCTTTTTTTCCCCTCGAAAAATATTCAGTCCAGTCATTGCGCACGCACTTGCAGGCCGGCGAAAAATCCGCACTTTTCCTATACCGAATCGAATCTGAAACACCAGATACGCAGAACTATGTTCGACGGATTGCTCAGATTCGGTATACAAATTATGAAATTTCTGGTCGGATTTTTTCCCGAGTTTAATACGAAATGTGCGTCTATTTTTTTGTATATATTTTTTTTGTTAAATAAGAAATAGGAAGTTTTTTTTTTTATTCTTGGTTTTTTATCAATCCTTATATGGATGTTCGCTTTTTTTCTCAGATCTATTGTATATTATTAGATAAAATGATATGAATTTTTTGTTGTTGTCATTTTATAATGAATAATTGTTAACATCATAATAATATACACCGCGCAACATTAAAAAGCAACATCTAACGTCTCAATCTAAGAACATTGAATATCAATTAGTGCTAACCGGCACTTATTATGGCGCGAAAGCTTCGCGAGGAAAAAGCCGTTCTGCACGATTAAAAATGATGTGCGGAAAATAAATCGAGGCCTTTTTGTTTTCACTAAGTTCCGGGAGTGCTGGCATTTCGAACTGAACCAGATAGGGTTGTTTTCTTGCGGTTTTGAATTTGTAAGTTAAATTAAAAATTTTAAGAACTGAACACGAAATAAAACGTTCAACCAAAAAACCTCAATCTTTTTATTATTACACTACGTTCGTAGGTACGTACATAAGTCTAACCTCCTTATTTAACTTGTTTTCTACATAAAAATGAAACGCTAAGGTGACCTCGGCGCTCTTCATGGTTAGTGGCAATATTTCTTCGTCCTTTGCAGTGTAAAGAGCGTTAGAGCACACACCTCAGTAGCGACAGAACCCTCTAGAGTTCTAGGTCGAATTCCTCACACTCAAGCTCTTGAGCGGCCGGAAAAAGCGCTTTCTAGCTTGGGGGATCCTTGTTAAATTCTGCATACGTAGTGGGGCCTTGGAGGCTCATTTGGTCGACATTTTAACAAGGATATGTCTAATAGCTGGGGTCAACCAAAAATTCTGTGTGTCGCGATATTCGTTACCGTAAACTTTTGCACTTGTGTGTGCATATATATTTTAATATGATCATGACTGTCTCGGCCATATTTGCTCTGTTGAGACACTAATAAACGGTAATCGCGCCCTGATTGTCTGCGTCAACATATCAACGAATACTTCCCTTAAAGGAATACGTATGTTTTTATGAGTTTTCTGAGTTACTCGAACAGAAAAAATACGGCTGGAAATTTTGCCATTTTCATACAAAATCCAACCTGAAATACAAGGCACCCATAACTCGAAAGCAAAATTTTCAGCCAATTTAGTATTTCGGAAGGAGAAAAACAGAAAAAAATCCGGCCAAAAATGTTTTGATTTCTCATACGAATCCGACATGAAACACCAGCAAAACTCAACAGCAAGCAAATGTCTCTGTTAATTCGACCGTCTGGGAAGGAAAAATCGGAAGCTGACAAATACCACCCACTCAGGAGAAAAATCAGAACGAAACATAACAGGGCAACGATTGCGCGTAAAGCGCAATCTTACGATACTCTAGATGTCATCCCAAGACATTTTGGATGGGAAGTGTTAGAAGGGTTGATAGCATTGAAATAATTTTTTCCTCATCATGCTAAATTAGCTATAAAAATGTTTTATACAAAATGCTTACTCCAAAATTGAATGGGGACTGAGAAAATTAGTGAGTTAGATTTAGTGAAAATGTGCAATTTGTATGGGAGGTGGTAGAAAGAGTAGGGGGATTTTAGTGATTTTTTCAGAAATAACTAAGAATATTATAAAATTGACAACCCTTAAATTTCAGATTAGTACCATTCATACTTTTCAAGAAAATCGATTTTTTGTGAAGTTGTGAAACTGTGTCATATTGTATGGGAGGGGGTAGAAGAAGGGGGTGAAGCTAATCAAATATTTTTTTCTGATCTTAGTGATAATACTAATTAAGTATTTATTACAAAATGTGAGCTCTATAAATGTTATATGTTCTGAGAAAATCGTCTTAGAGCATTTCATGAAAAAGTGTAGTTTGTATGGGAGGGGGTGGAAGGAGAGAAAGGACGCAAATAATTTTTCTACTGTGGATTTAAATCATTATGAAAGTAATATACCCTAAAACTCAGACTAATAGCTTTTATACTTTTCGAGTAAATTAATTTATTGTTAAATTGCGAATTTGCGTCATTTTGTATGGGAGGGGGTAGAAGGGGTGAAGCTAATCGTCTAATTTTTTTTCACCTTACTAACAATTTTAAATAAATATTTGGTGCACAATTTTAGCCTGCTAAATTTTATACGCACTGAGTAAATTGGCTTAGAGTAATTCATGACAAGTACAGTTTATATGGGAGGTGATAGAAGGAGGGGGAGGACACGCATAATTTTTATACGCTAGATTCATATTATCATAAAAGTAATATATTCCAAATTTCAGGCCAATAGCTTTTATACTTTTTGAGCAAATCCTTTAATTGTCAAATTGCGCAATTGTGTAATTTTTTATGGGAGGGGGTAGAGGGGGTGGAGCGATTTGGCTCGTTCACGAACTTGACCTTAATTTTTTGTCAAAAACGACGTGTAAAAAATTTGAACAATCTAGCTCAACGCGTTCTCAAGCTAGAGAGCAAAGAGACGGACGGACGGACAGACGGACATCCGGTTTTGAGATTTTTGAGTGATAACATTAACTTCTGTATCATTCATTTTTTTCTCCAAGCCTTATTTCTTAGCGTTACAAACCTCAGAGCAAACTTATAATACTCTCAGATTTCATCTAGAGTATAAAAAAGCGGCCAGAAATATTTGGGTGTTTCCCATACAAAATGCGAACTGAAAAACCAGGCGCCCATAATCAGTAGCCAGCAAAATTTTCGAACAACGAAAATAGATACAATTACTCCATTATTAAAAGATCATTATGTTTGGTAATGAACGATTTAAAAAAAAAAACATATATATACAAAGTCATGTCCATGTTCCTTATGTATTTCCATGCAGCGGCGGTCATTTTCATTTTTTATTTTCCATCCTCAGGTCAGTTAAGAACAAAAAAAACAGTAAGGGGCAAAATAAGAATTTTTCATTATTTTTTCAACCCTAATTTGATTTTTTACGGAAGAGAATTTTTTTTTGCAGCACAGAAATCAGAAAGCTACCTTGGAAAATGTTATTGATGCATTCTAATTTAAATATTATCTATTTCTTGCGATATGGTAGAAAGAGTGACCACCTCCCGTATAAATTACAGAGATTACCGAATTTAGGTCAAATTTCTTCAAATACATTGAGGGTCATCATCAATCATCAAATTCCTGTTAAGACCCCCTATAGGATAGAAACAACTCTCTTCCATAAGGCGCGGTCCTGAGTATCGGCCTTAAGCTATTGCTAGGACATGTTTATTCCTCTGGCCTCCTGATCAACTGCTCGTTTCCATGTGCTACATGGTCGACCAACCGGACGTCTTCCTTGATTCCTTGAGGATTATAATCCAGAGCCTGTTTGGTGATGTTTCGCTCTGGCTACCGGCCGATCCACTGCCACTTCCGCCTTTGAATCTTATTGCCTATTTTAGTCTGTCAAGTTGTACTCCAAAGTTCTTCGTTGGAGATCGCTTCTGGCCAGAATATTCCTAAAGTGTGTCGGAGGCATTGGTTCACGAAAGTTTTTAGTTTCTTGGTAAGTCGAACGGTCACTTTCCATGTAGTACAACTATATAGCAACACAGAATTGACGCATGCGTTAAAAACTCGCAGCTTCGTGCGCTTCGCGCTTTATTTATACGAGCTTCAATATCCTTTTCGGCTCCGCCGTCCATGCTGACAATGCTTCCGAAATAACAAAAATCTTACACCTCTTCCACACCGTGTCCGTTAAAAACAATCGGTGTGCTTGCGTTCGCACATTTATTTCCAGTACCGCCTCTTTGCATTTAGAATGCAATGAGCGAATATTTGACTCTAAGTCCGACCTGGTGTCCAAGTTCTAATAAGAGAGGGTACGTTCCTATATGTAGAGTAACTCTAGTGTAGCCTCCTGAGTAACAAGTTGGCCTACAATGCGAAGATCGTGAATTCAAATTCCGGCCTACGTATAATTCCAGCACACTGCTTGCGTGAGTATATTTGGGCCACCTCAATCTGCGAAAATAAAAAATTCGTAGATAGAGAATTGTGCAAAGAGCCCTTCCACAATAACAAATAAGTAAAGAAACCTGATGGTCAGGATGGCAAATCCCGATTTGGGATGTAGTGCCATTAAAGAAGATTTTATCAGAGAATACGTAAAATAAAATTGTTAAAGTAAAGATAAATAAATTCTATCTGCAGGCTACAGCTGTTCTTGTCAACCGTAGAGGTAGATGGTATGGCAATGGTTGCGCAATTCACCATTTATACACCGTTGCACCGTGTAAGTCATACTTAACCATGCTCACCATCCTCCGTACGTAACGCTACTACATTCTGTCTCTACCATTAGTTAGGAACGCCATCTAAAATAACCCGATGTAAAAGCGATGAAAAAAACACCGATCCCAAAGTGTCTTTAAGTAGCCGAGTAGCGAAGCTACGTGTTAATTTTATTCGAATTCTTCAAGTTTTTGCCACATTCACTTATTACTTCGCGCCTTATTTGTGAAAAATGCGTTAGCGATTGAAAAATTCCACAACGCTACCTTTAAATTTGATCAATTCAATGGGCTTTAGTCTGATGTTTTTTTTTTGCAACGAATTTTAAGAATTTAAAAGATGCCTTTGATATAATCTTATTTTTTTTTTTGTTAGATGAAATTTCGATGAACGTGTTTAGTTTCGTATATTTGAAGCCCTTCGGATTATTGGAGCTCACTATTTGTATTCGTTCGAGTGCCGCCTAAACCTTTAGATTGCCTTTCCGTCATGGTTATTCAAGGTACAAACTCTTCATTATTGTCCTTTTCATAGGATTTCATTATAATTTTACGAATTTAGGAAAATTTTAAATATTCAGCTTAAAAGAAAACATTTACAATTTTCTATTAGAATCTGGATTTTTGAAAGAAATCTTAAATGTTGGAGCTATTTTTGAGTCATAGCAAAATAATAAAGCTAAGGTCCACTGATTGTATAATACAGGAAACAGAATTAAAAGCATTTTTTGATTTCTTATTTGCATTAGCATGCAATTCAAAAAACATTTAAGTCTGGTCGTTATGTTGATTGATACGAACTTAATTATCACTCGAAGTATAAGAGACAGAATTCTTACCCCCTTTTGTGAATAAATGGGATGCAGACATTTCATGAAATTGCACCTTTCATCTAAGTACTCTCCTACATGCGTACCTACATGTTCAGTAACCCAATGTTTCAAAATGAGGTGCAATCACGAGACGAATTAACTAAAACAGAAACACAGAAAGATTTAACATCGAATTTATTTCTATTTTTTTGTTTTTAATTTTCCGATTCGTAAAATTGCAATAAAATCGTCGCATCAAGTTTAAATTCAATTGTGTAGAATTGCATGCAGACTCCTAACAAATCGTTGTAAATGGAGTCGTTGTTAAGTTTAATTAAATACATGAAGGCGTTCAGACATATATACAATTACAGTGCATTCTTTAAATTAAAAGAAAGAAAAAGAAATACGATATAACCAAACTAGTTATAAAAGTTCATGGTAGTGGCACTGCGTAATTCCTTCGGTTCCACTTCCCACAACATCTTCGTGCCAATTCACTTGGAACTTAGCATTAACGCATACTATTCTGCGATTTCGTTAATTAGTGACCCCTTACCGTGACAATCCAGTCTTGGAAGACAAGAAAAACTGCGTTGAAATCCCAGGTATACTGTGATTTCGAACACTTGACTTAAGAATTGAGCAGATGCGAATTCGACATTGCAAACATTTTTAAAGAGCATTCGAACTGCTAACACGTTAAAGATGTGGACAATTAAAACCGTACCTAGTATCGTTGAATTCGAGTAAACTATCGCCCAATTAACGTCCAGTTGCGCTGCAACTAGTTAACTAGTCTTGTATTTTATGGAAATGATGCAGATTATTTTTTCTACTTTGTTGCTATCAAGGAACTAATTAGAACATTTCAAAGTTATTGTATTTAGAAATTTAAGCTTTGAAAAATGTTGGTTTAATTTCGCTACAATTATAATTAAGATCTGCTTTAAACTTCTACTTCTACAATGGCACTAGAGAGCAAATCGCCTGCTGACCTTCAGGTTCCTTAACATTTTTTATTACTTATTGTGGAAGGGTTGCAAGCCCTTCACAACGAATCTTTCTAAGTTAATCTACACTGAGAGAAAAACAGAGTGTCTGTCTATTATTTGCTTATAAATAGCTATAACTTAGTTTTTTGCTTTATTTGGACAATAACTAAGCAGAAACAGACGTTTTTAAAAATTTTCTCTGTCTGTCTGACTGTCTTTCCGGCTTTCACGTAAAAACGTCTAACCGATTGTATTGAGATCACAGATTATTAGGTCTGCCTCGGGGAGTAATCTGCTTTAGGTTTTATTTTACTCTTCTCACGCTTTCTACCCTTTCCCATACAAAGTGACTCCTTTTCAAAAATTTATAATAATCAAATTTTCATGGAAACTATAAACGCTATTAGTTTGAAATTTAAAATATATTATTTCTATTATAAATGCGATCTTCAAGTATATAAATAATTTGAATCGCCCTACTCCTTCCACCACCTTCCATATAAACTAAGCTCTTTCATGAAATACTATACTCCAATTTTCTCAGTACGTATACCTTTGATCGAGCTAAAATTTTATATTAAATCTTTAATTATTATTATTATCGGGAAAAAATTAACCAATTAGCTCGACTTCTTCTACCCCCTCCCATACAATGTGACACAATTCCACGACTTTGCAAAAACTCGATTTTCTTGAAAAGTGTAAATCTAACTGATCTAAAATTTAAAACATTTCAATTGCATGGTGATTATAGTTGTTTCTAGAAAAATTACCAAAAACCCCCCCACTCCTTCTACCACCCCCCATACAAACTGCACTTTTTCATGAAATACTCTAAACCAATTTTCTCAGTACGTATAACTTCGATCGAGCTAAAATTTTGTATTAAATCCCTAATTAGCATTATTATTATTATCGGGAAAAATTAACCGATTAACCGGAGTAGAGCTCCTTCTACCCCCTCCCTTAAAATGTGACACAATTCCACGACTTTGCAAAAACTCGATTTTCTTGAAAAGTGTGAATCTACCTGATCTGAAATTTAAAAGATATCAATTGCATGGTGTTGTTGTTCCTAGAAAAATTACAAAAAACCCCCCACTTTGTTTCCGCTGGCAATAAACATAAAAAATCTACACTCTCGAAGTCTACCCTATTTTCTTCGAGTAGCTCTCAAACACCTCACACTGCTACTAATCCCACTGAATTTTCTTCTAATTTGCCTTCACATCTACCTTTACTATCTACTGTACCTCGACCGAAAGCCCTTTTTATTTCTCGACTTGATCCCCGAACATCCCCCGATGATATTATTAACTATTTAATATCAAAAAAATTTATTTTAGCGGGATCAGCAGTAAAATGTGTAAAAATTAGTAAAGATGATAGTTCCATTGCCTCGTTTAAAATTGTAATAGCCAATAATGAACTTTTTAATCGATTATTAGATAATAATTCTTGGCCGTCTGGAGCATTTGTCAAAGAATTTACTTCACGTCGTATTAGATCAATGGGATCTGGTTCAAAAAACTCAGACAATTGTCCATTTACTATCAAAACGTAAATGGACTGCGCACTAAAACTCAGGCGATATTTGCTTCAAGCCAGAATACCTCTTATGACGTTATTGCTTTTTCTGAAACGGGACTAAACTGTAGTTTTTCTGACAGTGAACTCTTTAGTTCAGACTTCCAAGTCTTTCGTAGGGATCGTTATGATTCCGATTTGAGATTGAAAGGTGGTGGGTTGTTATTAGCAGTCCGTAACTGCACTAATTGTGTAGTTGTTGACGTGCCGAACCCTCACTGTCTGGAGATCTTGTGTGTTAAACTTATATTTTGCAATAAGGATATTTATGTCCTTTTGACATATATTCCCCCTTCTAGTCCTTTTACTTTATACGAAAAAACAGTTGACTGTATAACATTTGTTCATAGTACTATGAATATATCTGACGAACTCATTTTATTTGGTGATTTTAATATTCCAGGTCTTTCTTGGTCATTTTCTGACGATGATTCTACACTCTTAGTTTCGGATGCTTCTTCATCGCTTGAATGTTTTTTTGTAGATAGTATATTTGCACTTGGTCTCCACCAACTTAGTCTTGTTCGGAATTCCTATGGAAGACAGCTTGACCTGGTTTTTTATTCAGACTACTGTGCCTGTTCCGTGGAAGAGAGCTTATCATCAATTTCGAACATTGATGTCCTACACCCTCCCATTAATATATTTCTTATGATTGACGAGGAGCGTATTTTTATGCCTAGTGAGAAAGAACTAACTTTTGATTTTAACAAAGCCGATTTTTCACGGTTGGACAATCTTATCTCTAATTTCAACTTTGATGAAATTTTTGACAATCCCGATTTTGAGGGTGCCGTACTTGATTTTTATTATATTCTGTACCAATTTTTTGTTGCTTCAGTTCTTTTTACTTATCGGAAGAATATTTCATTGTTGTATCCTTGGTACACGAGTGAGTTACGTGCGATACGCAACTCTCGTAATGCTGCGTGGAATAGGTATACTAGGACAAAGAATGACACAGATTTTCGTACGTATACAGAATACTATGACTTATTTAAAGATTTATCTAATCATTTATATGCTGAATATTTACTTAAAGTGCAGTCGGATATTATTAGGGATCCCTTGAAGTTTTGGAAGTTTGTTAATTGTAAGCGCAATTCTGACGGTTATCCAGCTTCTTTCCAATTCCTTGGCAACAATAGTAATGATCAATTTACTATCTGAAGTCATTTGGGACCACTTTTGTTTGTCTTGGCCATTAATGATGTTGCATCTGTTTTTAAATATTCTGAAGTACTTATTTATGCAGACGACATTAAGATCTTTAGGTCCCTTAGTTCCAACTCTGACAATTTTCTTCAAGAAGATTTGATTAATTTTAGTAATTGGTGTCGCCACAATGATCTTCGTTTGAATGTGGATAAATGTCGTGTTATGTCATTTACTAGGAAAGTCTCACCGTTTGTAATTATTTATAGTCTTAATGACTGTATATTGGATCGTGTCAACTCTATTATTGACTTAGGTATTACGTTTGACCATAAACTTGATTTTAGCTTGCATATAAATAAGATTGTGCAAAAAGGTAATTCTATGTTGGGATTCACCACACGCTTATCGAAGGAATTTAACAATCCCTTTGTTAAATTGATTCTTTATAACACCTTCGTTAGATCTCATCTTGAATATGCTTCTCAAGTTTGGTCTCCTTTTTATGCTGATCACATTGGTAGAGTTGAATCAATTCAACGTAAATTTGTGAGAATAGCCTTATGCCATCTTAATTGGAGTGACAGACTGCGTCTTCCTCCTTACATCGAGCGACTCAAGCTTTTAAATATGTCGTCACTCTCAAAACGACGTGAGGTAGCTGATGTAGTTTTTGCTCATCAACTTCTTACAGGGATGGTTGATTCTCCTACACTTTTGAGTTTGATGCAGTTTGCTGTTGGTCGATTTTTACCAAGGCAGCCTAGATTGCTACAAATTTGCTTTCACCGGACAAACTATGGTATGAATGAGCCGATTTCGCGTCTCGCGAGAGAAGTTAATGAGAATGCTGATGTATTCGACTTCTCTATTGATAAGCTTTGTTTAAAGCGTAGACTTAATACTAGTTGATGCCAATGTTTTGTCAATTTTTGTTCTGTGTTATTTATATTTATGTTTTTGGTGTAGGGATGTTATTGTTTGTTTCGTCCCTTTACTAAATGATGAGCCAGAGGATAATTCGATTTCCACATCTTAATTTGGAACCGTTTTATGGCAATTCCTTGCTTTAAGGAATTCTGATAGTGATTACTCCATCCACCACCTCCCATACAAATTCCAGAATTTCACTAAATCCAATGAACTAAGTTTGTCAAATTACCTATTCAGTTTTTCAAGCTTAAATTTGGTGCAAATTATTTTTATAGCTACTCTAGCATGATGTGAAATATATTAATTTAGTACTGTCATCCCTTCTATCATTCCCCACACAAGAATTCTTAAGATTACAAAAATTTCGATATCATCGGTAATATTACTTTATTATTCTAATAATAAAGTATTATGATCGACACAAGAAAAAAAAAATCTGCTACCCTGAAATTTTTTTTTTGCGTTTCATGACTAAATTAGCCTAAAAATGCACGTCCCGCCGTACGCCGTACATATGGACTCATATCTCCGAGACCGTTAAAGGTAGAATGTTCGTTTTTGGGTAGATTGTTGACTGGCTAAGTAAGCTCTATTTACTAAATTTTGGAGGGTGTTAGGTGGAAGGGGGAGGCGGGAGGTGGGAAAAAGTCGAAAACTACACTTGATAATATCTCCACCACAAATGCAGATAGAAAGTTGAAAATCAGTAGAGATATAGAAAGGATTGTGAGACAAACTCTAAAAATAATTTAATTTTTTTATCCATTGGCGTCCGAAAAGGGGGGGCTAAAAACAAATTGTCGGCCGAATTGTTTTTTCAAATGATTATATCTTCGAAATTACTTATCGTGAAAAATTTATATTTTGAGACCGTCAAGGTGGCATATAGTTCCATCGCAATCAGCTTAGAGAGTGGCTAATTATTGTAAGGGGGAGGGTCAGGGGATGCAAATAAAAACACTTAAAAATTAGTATCTCAACTATCTCTTAAGCTATGTAATTGAAACTGGAAACGTATATTAAGCTATACTAGGGAAATACAAAAAAAACATGTCGAAATAATAGTAGTGGGGGGAAATGGGGAGCATTTAAAAAATGGCACACTTTTCAAAATTACAAATCTTGAGATATAAGGAAAAAAAAATAAGGAAATATAAAGGAAAATAGCACAGATATCAAATCGAAAATTTGTCAGATTATAGAACTACATAATGGTTAATTTTTATAAAATTAAAAAAAATTTAAGTTGAAAGGTGTAAGAGGAGGGAGGTGATAAGCAAAAATGTCGAAAATTTTGAGGGACTTTCTTAGGGCTCTGGTAAAAGATACAAAGTTGAAATTTTGCATGTGAATACCTCTGTTTGATGTACATACAAAAATAATAATTGTTATAAACCGACCCCCCCGGTCTAACGTGCACAAGGTGTTTCATGTGCATTGAAAAAAAACACATAAATTGAAAATTTTTGAGTGAAATTTTAAGGTAGAAACTTGAAAATTGGCGAAATGCATTTCAAAAAAATCCTTAATATACGAAATATTAACTGGTCGAAAATCTTTAAAACTTCTACCCCCTCCCATACAAAATTATTTTTTCGATCATTTTTAAGAAATCAATTATCACCTAATTATTAAAAGCTATCAATTTGAAATTTTGCATAAAAACTTCCAAAAATAATTGAAATGAAATTACGTTAAAAGTTTTGAAATCGCGCTTGCCCTTCTACCCCCTCCCATAAAAAAGTATGTTTTCGACCAATTTCATTAAATCAACTAATAACCAACAAATTAAAAGCTACGAAATTGAAATTTTGAACGAGCACCTTGCAACAGAAAAGAAAGAAAATTGCATCACAAGTTTTACGATTCCCTTACCTCCCTTCCCCTCCCCCTCCCATACAAAATTATTTTTTCGAGCATTTTTAAGAAATCAGTTATTAGCTAACTCTTAAAAGCTATCACTTTCAAATTTTGCATAGAAACTTATGAAAATAATTCAAATGAAGTTGCTTTAAAAGTTTTGAAATCGCGCTTGCCCTTCTACCCCCTCCCATACAAAACTATGATTTCGACCAATTTCATTAAATCTAAAACTAATAACCAACAATCTAAAAGCTACGAACTTGAAATTTTATACAAGCACCTTACAAGAGAATCGAAATAAAACTACATATCAAATTTTACGATTCCCCTACCTTCTCTACCCCCTCCCATACAAATGTTCGGTTTCGTGAATGTAGAATACACCGAATTTTATGAAAATTGTATGCAACTTCGTCTATGAAATACATTCTATACAGAGAATATTGGACATGATTCAAGCAATCAATTAAAAAGCTATTAACATCCACCCACCCTTACTATTAGCCCTCCTCCTCCCCTCATGAAAACCGAAACTTGCAGAAACGGATGAAATATTGTTAAATTAACAACAACCCTGCCCAAGAACTCCCTTTCACTTAGCCTTCCCTAACCACTCTAACCTGCATATTGACTTCCACTCATCCGCAACTTGTCCCAAGAATAATTAAATTTCGCCCGAGTTGTTGGCAGTTTATTTTTTAAATGATTATATCTTTGGAATTACCATTTATTACCATAAAAAAATTCATATTTTGGGACAATTAAGGTGGCATATAGATCCACTAGAATCAGCTTAGGGAGAGGCTAACTATTGTAAGGGGAGGGTCAGGGAGGTGCAAAGAAAAACATTTAAAAATGAATATCTCGGCTATATCTTAAGCTATCTAAATGAAACTTTAAAAATATATTAAACTATACTAGCAAAATACGATAGTTTTTGTGTATTTTAGTTAAATCTTGGAGTTTCTGGTGGTAGGAACGATTTGGCCCGTTCACGAACTTAACCTCAGTTTTTCGTCAAAAAGTATCTGTAAACTTATAATGCTTATAGATTTCAGCCACAGTATACATACGTGTACAAAAAGTATATGGCTACCCAGGTACAATCGTATAAATAAGAATAGAAAACCTTTCGTGCAGACATAAGGGTCAACCGTCTAACTAAATGAAAACAATGTTAAAAAAAAGAAAATTGAGGTAAGAACTGCCGGCTATCTGTTTTTTTCAGTGATTATTTCAAAATTTTAATTTTTAAATTTAAAAAACAAACAATATTATCTGAAAGAAAATACTATAGTAAAATCATTTTCTGATTGAAAATTTAAACATCATAGTTATAAAGTTATTTAAAGATATTCATAAGGTAAATTACGATATGATTGAGAATAATGGTGACCACACGCTCGCCGAGAACATTTTTCTACGCTCCGTTCACTAGTGTTTTAGTTAATGAGCTGCAAAATTGATAGAGACAGTCTGGCACGCCCAACTGTCATGTAAATTGAACTGGAAATTTGTTATTCGACGATTAAATGGATAAAATTAAATCTATTGATCTACTTCTTCCATCATTCCTAAATTATGGGTTGGCAGTAGTTATTATTATATGGTGATATGCATGATACGTTACCTTGATAATTATGAGTGTTAACTTTGTTAATATGGATCGTGTACAGTTCTTGATTAAAATAAAAATTTTGTTTAATTGGAAATGATGTGTTGATGTTAAATGTGTTAGTTTCCAGCGAACAATATGTGAAATTACATTTGAATTCACTTGGTATTAATAAATTCAAACAGTCATTTAAATGTCATTTTGATTCAACTCATTTCACTTTATTATTCTAATAATAAAGTATTGCGATCGAAAAAAAATGCTACCCTAAAATTTTGTCTTTTCGCGTTTCATGATAAAATTGGCCCGAAAATGCAAAAAAATCCGTCTGTCTGTACGCTGTACACCGTAAGCCAAATTCCAAGATCCTTAAAGATAGGAAGTTAGTTTTTGGGTGAATTGAAGGTTAGGTAAGTGAATTCTACTACCTAAATTTTAGGAAGTGTTAGGAACCTCCTTCCACCTAACACTTCCCGGCGGAGGAGGGAAAGAGTTAAAAACTACACTCGCTGTTATCTCCATTACGAATGAAGATAGAACGATTAAACTTGACTTTCAGATATGTATATTTGCTTATGGGCAAAAATAAATTAAGTTTTTATCCAATGGTGTCTGAAAATAGGGTGGGGGCTAAAAACAAATTGTCGGTAGATTTTTTTTAAATGAATATATCTTTGGAATTACTGAATGCATAAAGTTCATATTTTAGGACCAATTAGGTAGTGTATTGTTCCACTATTATCGACCTTACAGGATGCAAATATTTGTAAGAGGGAGGGTGATGGGAGAGGGTGCAAAGAAAATTAGTTAAAAATTATCATTTCGACTATCTCTTAAGTAACGTAATTAAAACTTGGAATATGCATTAAGTTGTACTAATGAAATAAAAATAATATAGCATTTAGACAAGTAGTAGTGGAGCGAGCATTTCAAATGTGATGAACATGTCAAAATTTCAAATCGTTATATCTCAAAATCGTGTAAAGATATTAATTTGAAATTTAGTCAAATCGAAGAACTCTATGAGATTTTTGTAAAAAATTTAAGTTGTGGAGTGTAAGGGAGGAAGGTGGTGGGCCAAAATGCCGAAAAATTTGAGTAATATTTTTAGGCTAGAAAAAATTGTAACTTGAACCAAAACTGTTTTCCACCAAAGAGGGGCCCACTTAGCCCTAGGTTTTCACGTAAATTGACAAAAACAAAAAAAACTCCAAATTTTTGAGTCAAATTTTAAGCTACAAACTTGAAAATTCTAGGAATTTATTTGAAAAAAATCCACAAAAGTTGAAGATATTAACTGGTCGAATGCCTTCAAAACTTCTACCCCCACCTATGCAAAAGTATTTTTTCGATCATTTTTAAGAAATCAATTATCACCAAACCCCTTAGAGCTATCAGTTTGAAATTTTGTACGAACAAAAATATTCAAAACAAAACTGCATCAAAAGTTTTGAAATCCATCCTTTTTAGGCCTAAATTAAATCTTTTTCAAAATGAATCATGAAGTCAGTTTATAAGTTGTTAACTGGGTCATAATTGCATAAGGATACTGGAACGGAATGAACAATAGGAGTTCATGTGCTGAAAGGATTTTGATTCTTATAGGAATCCGGATTTGATTTCTGTTAATGTAGTCAATGGTCTTAAACATCCTTGTGCAAACTCGCTTAAAGTGAAACAATATCGCACCCCATTTAAGCAAAACGACCCATTAAATATTTCTCCAATGCAACATGAGTTCGGAAAAGGCAAAGCAAATAATTTCAAATCTTCTGTCAAAGTATTTGACTGGATGAATCGTAAGAATCTTATTTCTAAACTAAAGGACGTTATCTGTGGTTTGCTTTTCAACTGAATTTCATCAACGATAAGTAAATGAGACTTATGTTTCTTTGCGGTCAATCGCAAGTTTGGCTTGTTGGATGTTTTCGGATGTTTCGGTCTCTGCTGCGATCTTAAGCAAGTTTGATAAAGCTCTCAGGAGTCATTAGCCTAAAAATGCAAAAAGAAAAAAAAAAGTCCGTCACACCGTACGCCGTACATATGGACTCATATTGCCGAGACCGTTAAAGGTAGAATGTTCGGTTTTGGGTATTTGTTAATTGGGTAAGTGAGCTCCATTAAATTATATTTTATATCTTCGAAATTACTTACCATAAAAAATTCATATTTTGGGACCATTAGCTTAGACAGAGAATAACTTTTGCAAGGTCAGGGGAAGTGCAAAGAAGAACACTTTAAAATGAATATCTCAACTATCTCTTAAGCTATGTAATTGAACCATAAAACGTGTATTGAACTATACTAGTGAAATACAAAAAAAGTATAAAATTTGGTTATAGCAGTAGTAGGGGGAAATGGAGAGCATTTCAAAAATGATGGAGTTCTCGAAATTTTAAACCGTCATATCTCACAACTAAGTGCAGATATCAAATCGAAAATTTGCCAGATTATAGAGCTACATAGTTTTTAATTTTGGTAAGAAATTTAAATTGGGGTGTGTAAGGGGAGGGAAGAGGTGTCAGACAAGGCTGCATATTATCACCAGCCCTGTTCCTGGTGGTAATAAATTACATCTTGAAAGCTGCACTGGAAGGTGGGGAAGGTAAATGTCTTCAATGGAGACTAATTAACATCCTAAGTCACCTTGATTATGCTGATGACGTGTGTTTGCTTGCACATAACCGTTCGGACTTAGAGTCAAATGTTCGCTCGTTGCATTCTAAATGCAAAGAGGCGAGACTGAAAATAAATGTGCGTAAAACCAAGTACATGCACATGGGTTCGAACGCAAGCACACCGATTGTTCTTAACGGACAGGATGTGGAAGAGGTGCAGAAAAGGATTTTAAAGCTCGGCTAAATAAAGCTCGTCAGGCCTTCGGTATCCTTCCCCCTTTCTGGAGGTTAAGAGAGATCTCCCTTCGCACGAAGCTGCGAGTTTTTGACGCATGCGTCAAATCCGTGTTGTTATATGGTTGTACTACGTGGAAAGCGACCGTTCGACTTACCAAGAAACTACAGACTTTCGTGAACCAATGCTTCCGATGCATATTATGGCCAGAAGTGATCTCCAACGACGAACCTTGGAGTACAACTGGACAGAATAAAAAGGTATTGAGATTCAAAGGCGGAAGTGGCAGTGGATCGGTCATACTTTGAGGAAACCAGAGTGAAACATCGCTAAACAGGCTCTGGATTATAATCCCCAAGGAAGACGTCGGGATGGTCGACCATGTAACACATGGAAGCGAGCAGTTGAGCAGGAGGCCAGAGGAATAAGCAAGTCCTGGCAACAGCTTAACGCCGTTGCTCAGGATTGCGCCTTATGGAAGAGAGTTGTTTCTGTCCTATGCCCCTGTAAGGGGTCTTAGCAGGAATTTGAAGGGGAGGAAGTTTGTAAGCTAAAATATCGAAAACATTTTAGGGCTCGGGTGAAAGATACAAAGCTTTAATGTTGCATATGCATACATCTATTTGATATATTATACATAGAAAAAATAATAATAATTTGTACAATATAAAATTTTTTTTTCGACATTACGACATTTTTGAGAAATCCATTGTCACCTAACTATTAAAAGCTATAATTTTAAATTTTGCATAAAAACTTTTAAAGATAGTTGAAACGAAATGGCGTCTCTCCCTTACAAAAGTATGATTTAGAACAATTTCAATAAATCAACTAACAGCCAACAAAATAAAAGCTACAAGGGAAACGAAATAAAACTGCATTACAAATTTTACGATTCTCTTACTTTTTCTACCACCTCCCATACAAATATTTGGTTTTGTGAATGTAAAATACACTGAATTTTATGAAAATGTTATGCAACTTTGTCTATGAAACTGGCATTTTGTACAGAGTATATTTGACGTAATTCAAACAATCAATTAAAAAATTATTAACTTCCATCCACCATTACTATCGCCGCTCAGCCATCCCATCATAAAAACCCAAACTTGCATAAATAAACGAATGAAATATTGATTATATGTACTGAAGCTATTGATCGTATCCGCAGGTAAGTGTTAAATTGAAAACAGCCCTGCCCAAGAACTCCCTTTCCCTTTGCCTTTCCTAACCACTCTAACCTGCATATTGACTTTCCACGCATCCTCAACTTCTCCCAAGAATAATAAAGTTCCGCCCGACTTGTTGACAGTTTATTTATACTCTAGATGAAATCTGAGAGTATATTGTGTTTGCGTTACCGTTTGTAACGCTAAGGAATAATGCTCGCACAGAGCCGCCAAGGGTATAGAAATATTTATTTTCTCTCAAAAACCTCGATTGCGACTCTGTTTGTCTGTCTTTCTACAACATAACTCGCGAACGCTTTAAGCTATCGTGCTGAAAGTTATTGTGTGCCATTTTTAGCGAAAAAATAACTTTAAGTTCGTGAACGGGCTATATCTTCCCAGCCCTTCTACCCCTCCCATACAAATTTCATAAAATTTCGAAATTTTAAAAAATTAATTTTTTTCGATTTATTTAAGGTATTTACTTGAAATTCGAACTAAAGTATAAAAATATATAATGTCTATCATTAATATGACAAAATATTGATCTGATCCCTTCACTCCTTCTACCCCCTCCCATACAAATGAAAATTTTCAAAAATGTATTTATTCGATTTTCATTGAAGCTGACGAAACTAAGTGAACAAATTCTTGCCAGTGTTAATTTAATTATAATTGCAACCAGTTTTAAAAAAATTTATCAACTTTAACTCACTCCTTCTAGCCCCTTCCATACGAATTGTATGAAATTTTTAAATTTAAATGAAATTATAATATTTTTCTTCGAAACTATCAATGCTATCAACTTGAAGTTTTGTTAAAAGTTTAATAATAGAAATATTATTGACGAAAAAAAATTTTGTTTTTATCCGTACACTCCTACTACCACCTCCCATACAAATACGTAATTTTGTTAAATACATTATATCGATTTCCATTAAAACTAGAAAAGTGCAGATATAAAATTTTGCCAGAACTTAGCCCTTAATAATTGTAATAAAAACTAAAAGATTATCAGCTTCGCTGCACTCCTTCTAATCCCTCCCATTCAAATATCTGCATTAAAAATTCATGAAAAGCATTTCTCCTTCGAACATATGAGAGCTATAGTCTTTGAAATTGAAAGAAAGCATGGTGATAAGGATGTTGATGAACAGTTTCAAAATCATATAAGACCTTCCACTTTCTCTACCACCTCCTATACAAATGCCCCAATTTAAGGAAAACTATGTCCAATTTAGTTGAAAATAATAAAAACTACAAATTTTAAATTCAGCGCGAAACATTTTGTATACAATATTCAACGCCATATACAACAATTACAAACATTCTCCCTCTACTTTCTTCACCTCCCATACAGAAGTCACAATACACTATTCGAAGGAATTTTAGATGACATATTTTCCGGTACAATAAACTCTTTCGTATTTCATCTGGAGTAACGCCCAATCATAATTCTGTTATGCACGTCTTTACTTTTTTATTAGTGGAAGTACCGAGAAATATGTTTTGCCTGCTATCATTATGCGTCTTTTGATTTCATTGATTTCATGACCGTCTTTGGAGAGATTGGCTAATAGATATTTGAAGTTATCCACGTTTTCTATATTTTAGACTACTATCGTTAGATTTTGTCTGATTGGCGTGTTTCTTAGTGATTGCAATATAACTTTCGTTTTGTTTTCTTTCATGCGTAGCCCTACTTCTTGTGCTGCCGTGTCAAGATTATCGAAAATTTCTTTGGTGCACAGTTGTGATCGCGCAATTACGTTTATGTCGTCTGCCTAAGCTACTATCTGCGATCATTTAAATAGTAGCGTCCTACTGGTGTTAACTGGAAGTTTTCTTACGACATATCCCAAAACCAGATTGAAAAGTGTAGGTGCGAAGTCATCTCCTTGCTTCAGCCTGGAGAGTGCTTGGATACTTGTTGTCAAGTCGTTCGGGATTTACTGGGCATGTTAAGTTCAACATTGTAAGCCTTGTTAGTCGAACGAGTTTCGCTCGAATTTCAGCATTTTGTTGTACAGTACAGTCCTACAAAACTGTCGTAAGCTTGCTTAAAGTCTACGAATGTCTGTCATGTTATTCCTAGCGTTTTTCTAGCACTGTGAAAATTTGATCCGTAGTTCATCGTCCGGCTCTGAGCTCAGAATATATTCTTCTCAGAACTAGACGACCTCAGAGATGTCAAACATTGAACCCTGATTCGGTTCGCAAACCAAGTGTTGTGCTAGCCAGAGGAATAATATCCATCTGATAATCTTCAATGGCTAGGGTATAGCCTAGTAGGTAGTGTATTGGTCTTGTAATGCGAAGGTCGTGAGTTCAAATCCCGGTCGGCGCAATACATAATTCCGGCACATTGCCTGTTTGGATATACCTTGGTCACCTCAATCTAAAAAAATGAAAAATTCGTAGAAAGAGGGTTGTGCGAAGGACTAACAACCCTTCCATAATAAGTAATGAAAAATGTTAAGTAACCTGAATATCAGAAGGCCAAGGTCCGATTTGGGCTGTAGCGCCATTGTAGTAGATTTTCAATAGGGGAAGTTCAATGAGCCCAACTAGATGATCCCAGTGCAATGTGGTTTTCTTTCCGAGACCACGCTCCTACTTCTTCTTCTACAATGGCACTACAGCCCAAATTGGACCTTGGCCTCCTGACATTCAGGTTCCTTAACATTTTTTCCTTATTTATTGTGAAAGAGTTGTTAGCCCTTCGCACAACCCTCTTTCTACGAATTTTTCATTTTCGTAGATTAAGATGACCAATGTATATCCAAGCAGGCAATGTGCTGGAATTATATATTGCGTCGATCGGGATATGAACTCACGACCTTCGCATTACAAGACCAACATGCTACCAACTGGGCTACACTCTCCTACTACTACCTAGCTAAGCGAGCTGAAGTTGAGTTGTTAGTTTTTAGAGGTATCACTTACGGTACGATCTCTCCTTTGCTTGTATATCTATACATACAAATATAATTATAGTGTCTGTCTGTTATTTTTTTATAAATGGCTACAAGTAAGTTTTTTGCTTTATTTTAACAATAACTAGCAGAAACACACGTTTTTAAAATTCTTCTCTGTCTGTCTATCTGCCTGTCTTTCCGGCTTTCACACAAAAACGGCAGAACCGACTGTAATGAAACTTTCACAGCTTATTACATATTCTTTGAGATGAAATCTGCGTATGGTCATATTTCAGTATCCTCACGCCTTCTAACCCCACCCATACAAAATGACTCATTTTGAAAAATAAACAATAATCAAATTTTTTTCGAAACCAGAAGAGCGAATAATTTGAAATGTAGATTATAATATTGTTATCATAAATTTCATCTATGGTGTACTAATTAATTGAGTCCCCCAACTCCTTAAACCACCTCCCGTACAAACTGCACTTTTTCATGAAATAATATGAACCAATTAGCTCAGTACGTGTAACATTTATCAAGCTAAAATTTTGTACTAAATCCTTGATTAATATTATAATCAATATCGGAGATAAGTAAACCAATTAGCTTCTCCCTTTTTCCCCACTCTCAAACAATGGGACACAGTATCACATCTTTTCCAAAATTCGATTTTCTTAAAAAGTATGAAAGTTACTGATCTGAAATTTAAAATCTATCAATCGCATGATGATTATAGTTGTTTCTCAAAAAATCATTAAACACTCCTCATCCCTTCTACCACCTCACATACGAACTGCACAATTTCACTAAAAACAATGCACTAATTTTCTCAGTATCTATTCTATTTTTGATGCTTAAATTTGGTGCAAAACATTTTTATAGCTACTTTAGCGTAATGTGAAACATATTAGTTCAATGCTGTCACTCCTTCTACCACTTTCCACACAAAATTTCTTAGGATCACAAAAATTTCGATTTCATCTATAGTATCGTAAAATTGGGCTTTACGCACAATCGTAGTCCTGTTATGTTGTTTTCGAATTAACACAAGTGACACATATTCACATGTCCTTAACGCTCTTCAATACGTTTACAATACGTATATGACCTTAAATCACGGGATTGATTTGATCACGAGTCTGTCCCATACAAATGCTAGTATCATAGTTTCATTCTTAATAATTAATGGTTCTGATTCCAATTAAATAAACATAAAAGAATTATGATTGCGCGTAAAGCCCAATCATATGATACTCTAGATGAAATGAGAAAGAGTTCAATGTACCGGAAAATATGTCACCTCCAATTCTTTTACATAATTAATAATGACTTTTGTATGGGAGGTGGTAGAAGCAGAGGAGGAAGGTTTGTAATTTTTGGATGTGACGCCTAATGGTGTATTCAAAATATTTCGTGCTGAATTTAAGGTTTGTAGCTTTCATTGTTTTCAATTGGACATAGTTTTCCTGAAATTGAGGCATTTGTATGGGAGGTGGCAGAGAAAGTGGAGCGCTTAAGATGATTTTGAAACACGCTTTGATTCAATTTCAAATTCGATAGTTCTAATATATTCGAAGGAGAAATGCTTTTCTTGAATTTAAAATACAGATATTTGTATGGGAGGGGGTAGAAGGAGTGAAGAGGAGTTGATATTTTTTTTAGCATTTATTGCAATTATTAAAAAACAAATTCTGGCAAAATTTTAAGTTTATACTTTTTCTAGTTTTAATGAAAATCGATATAATGCACTTAACAAAAATTATACATAATGTATGGGAGGGGGTAGAAGGAGTGTACGGATCAAAACACATTTTTTTTCCGTTATTGATATTTCTACTTTTATACTTTATGCAAAATATCAAGTTGATAGCTTTAACAGTTTCGAAGAAAATAATTTAATTTAAATTTCAAAATTTCGTGAAATTTGTATGGGAGGGAGTAGAAGGAGTGAGGTGAAGTTGATAATTTTTTCAATGCTGATTGGAATTATAATAAAATTAATTGTGGCAAAAATTTATTTTTATAACTTTGCTAGTTTCAATGAAAATCGAAAAACTGCATTTTTCAAAATTATGCATTTGTATGGAGGGGGTAGAAGGAGTGACGGGATCGGATCAATATTCAGTCATATTAATGACATCTATATCGTTATACTCTAACCCAAATTTCAAATCGATAGCTGAAATAGTTGCAAAGTAAAATCAATTTCTGAAAATTTCGGTATTTCGTGAAATTTGTATGGGAGGGGGTAGAAGGAGTGGGGGGATTTGGCCCGTTCACGAACATAAAGTTACTTTTTTGCTAAAAATGATGCACAAAAAATTTCAGCACGATAGCTCAAAGCGTTCGCGAGTTATGCTGTAGACGGACGGACATATGGACAGACGAACATATGGACAGACGGACAGACAGCAACTTGGAATCGAAGTTTTTGAGCGACAACAAATATTTCTGTACCCTTAGCGGCTCTGTGCGAGCATTATTTCTTAAACACAATATACTCTCAGATTTCATCTAGAGTATAAAAAGCATTGTGTTCAAAGAGCCATTAAACTAAACTGATTATACTCGTATATCCCACATAATGTACGAGGGCGGTTCAAATATGATCGAGACAAACGCTCTGACACATTTATTTATTATCGAAAATATTTACAAAAATTTACAGTTTTTCTAGGTAATTCCCCTCACTAGTTACACATTTTTGCCACCTCTCCGGAAGTTTTTAAATGCCGGTATCGAATAATTCCTTGGACAAGTTGGACAGTCATGTGCGCACAAACTCCTCTACCTCGTCGTCGGTGTTGAATCTTTGACCTCCGAGGGCTTCTTTCAGTGGTCCAAACATGCGGTAGTCGCAGGGTGATAAATCCGTATTGTAGGGGGGTGTTTTAGTACCTCCCACCCCAATTCTGATATTGTATCGAGCCTGAGACGCGCGGTATGAGAGCACGCGTTATTCTGGAGAAGAATAGCACTTTGCGCTGGAATGCTCCTCCGTTTCGTGCGATAAGCGGGTTTCACGTGTGTTTTCAGAAGGTTATAGTAGTATGCAGCATTGATGTAACGTTGTGTGCGCAGGAAGTCAACGTACAGCACTCCCCGCCGGTCCCAGAATACAGCACACATAACCTTACCAGCGGACCTGGTTGTCTTCGCTTTGACTGGCGTCCCTTCCTCCTTCTTCCTCCACTCTTTAGACGACACCTTTCTTTCGGGAGTGTAATAGTGTACCCATATCTCGTCTGTAGTAAAGATTCGCGTTAAAAAACAATCCCCCTCCGCCTCGTATCGCGTCAGCAAGCGGCGACAAACTTCCAACCGCATGAATTTTTGCTCGAAGTTCAACAGCTTGGGAACTCATCGCGCCGTTATTTTGCGATATTGAAGGTGTTCGTGGATGATAGACTCTACACTACCAATTCTAATGCCGACTTCAGCCGAAATGTTTCGAACATTCACCCTACGGTCCTCCAAAATAAGTTGTTATACGCGGCGAATGTTGTCTAGTGTGATGCTGGTTCGCGGACGACGATCATGCGGCTCATTCTCGACGGTTTCGCGGCCATCTTTGAAGACTTTGGCCCATTTAAACACAGCAGACCTACTCAGGCACTCACTATCGAACTGATTTCGCAAACGCCGAAGAATTTCCGTGTTCTTAACGCCTTCCCACACCAAAAAACGAATGGCAATACGTTGCGCAAAGGCGGTCGGCACTTGATATTCACTCATGGTAGTAGCACGCGCGTGAAACGTGCGACGAAAACTATGCCACACTATTCGTAAGGGACCCAGCTATCACATACTCAAGCCGCGACCTTCAAAACTTACAGGCGCGCCAGCTACAGCGTTTGTCTCGATCATATTTGAACCGCCCTCGTATTACTAACTACATTCTCAAAAATTGTTTATTATTGCGATTCTTGCGGATAAAGTCGCGTGGGATTGCTTGTTTTTAATATAATGGCTCGGCGGAAAGACATCATTGAAACTGAAGTCTATTTCTCGGAGTTCGTCAAACCTTTTTTGTTTTTTGAGAGATTGAAAAGGTTGGAATATCGTATCCTCTAGTAATGCTTTAATCTTAGAAGCAAAATTTCTCCACGTCCTTCAAATATAGAAAACCCAACATTTCTGCACCAACAGATGTACAATTAATTTTAAACATAACTCGTACGAAACGTATACATCCATCTTTTTAGTGACTCCTCGAATCACAATACAATCCGTCATCACTGTGCCGTAATTTAACCTTTTAGAAGCATGAAATGTCAAGAAATCTACCGTCCTAATTTGTTTACAGTGATTGACGTCCTCCACTTTTCGTTAATACTTTAATCCGCTCGCCGGTTTCAACCCTTTCAAGGTCTTAATCAGGGTGTGTGCTATTACGTCGTCGTAGCTCTTCTCTAGACATCCAAACCAGTGCTGTAATTTGATCACTTCCAGCCACCTCGCCGGGAGGGCAGATGCAATTTTACAATTTTTGCCTCCTCCACTCGACAGAGAGGACTTCCGTTACGGATGCTGGGTTTTCCACCCCGATGAGCAATTCCACCCTCATAAATCAGACCCGCAATGAACTCCCAGTCCGGACCGGATTGTAATTTGTTAAGTGTCCTTGTTTCCTTGTTGTGCATTGTTTCGAGTCGCACCAGCAGAAAGCAAACAAGGGTGGTCTTGAGGGTGTCGGGATGCACGCGGATAATCGCATAAAAACCCCCCATCGAGTTTATGCGGTAATCAAATTTGGATTAAATCGATGTTTTCGGGAGAAAATGGAATGGAATGAAAACATCGGATGATGATGGGGTTGGAACCCTAAAATATCTTATACTTGCAGGGGTTCTGTTTTTTTCAAATCGGAATCATCAAAACATGTTTTCTTTACGAGGAGATGGGTGGAAAAAAAATGATGTTTCATCGTGTCGAGGGTGTAATTTGAAGAATTCATTGAAAAGAGGGATGAGAGTGATCTGATGGAATTTTTCCTGCTGATTATATTTGATTGTCTTTTAATTCCCACGTTATATCAAAATCTCTTACATATCCACCAACTATAAGTTGAATTGCAATAAATCCTCCCCGGAATCAAAACAGGTATAAAACCCAAATTTCTTAGACCGGCGCCTCCCGACCAATCATAAAACACTTTCAAAATCCCCTAAAAGTCATCGCATTATTATATATTGATAATTTACGAGTACTTTTAAAAGCTAATTGACGTTAAAGTTATTAACCCGAGCCACACGTACAATTCGATCAGCTTGAGTCCGATTGACCATAAAAAAAACTACAAAGACCCTTGTCAGATAATCGTTAACCGAAGAAGCGAAAACAAACAAACAAACAAGCAAAGGCAGAGAACGAAGATCTCCGGCAATCGTGGATTATTTCAATTTCCAAGTGTGAGTTCCGCCCATGTCCCGCCGCAGCAGAACGATCGTCTTCTTTCTGAAGAAGTGAGTCTAAGCAGTGCGGACAGGTTTCTTTCTCTAGATCGGACAGCTCCAGACAGCCAGGAGATGTTCCAATCTGATGGGTCCGAAACCCCGAGCGATCAGATTAATTAATGATCAAAGATCATAATGATTTAGAGATCAATTAATCATAACAAGCCATCAGTACAATTGAATTTGATCGATAAATCATATTTTGGGTCACCAGCACATTTTTTTTGTGGTTTCTTCGCCGGATCAGTCGATTCCGGATCGATCGAAAGTAGGACCGGGTTGCTTTCGAAACGATCTTGGAGCGAAACATTCGGTTGGTCTATCTCTTGACTGGACCATGATGCATGATTATGAGATGCTGATATTCATCCCGTATGTGCGTTGTTACGTATCCAAGACGATATGCAAATAAACTGTCCGGCGATCGTTCTGAGAGATAGACAGACCGGTATACGATCGCAACGGGTGGCCAGTGGTCGAACTTTACTTTGGCTGTGGTACGTCGACATGATCTTTCGGGGTGATCACTCTCGATCAGTTTTAATATCATTCCCGATTGTAGTGACAGCTAAACCATGAACTACAGTTTTACTTTATGATTTATTCCTTCTTTTTGCTTCTGGTGATTTGATGTGCGTGGTTATATAAAATGTCAGAGTTTCTAGAAGTTTTTTTTTCGAATTAAGTTTATTTTTTTCCCACCGTTTGAGCGTCCAATAACCTCAAAGCAGCATCATGCATAAGAAATCCTGTGCTAATAATATGATGTAATGTATAAGAGGAGCTGGATCATTAAAATAGTTGTGATGTATTATTTTCTTGTCATCCAAGACATTATTAAATCCATCGAAAAACGATCCATTAAACTAGTTTTAGATCCGATCATGGGGCAGTTCAAGGAATAAACATAATGTGCCGGTGATTATCTATCGCATTAGCTAGGGTGTAGCCTAGCGGGTAGCGTGTTGGTCTACAATATGAAGGTCAAAAGTTCAAATTTCACCACACTACTTGCGTGGGTATATCTTGGTCACCTCAATCTGCAAAAATGAAAATTCATAGATAAAGGGTTGTGCGAAACTAATCATCCTTTCATAATTTATACATCTATACATATAAATATAATTGTAGTGTCTGTCTGTTATTTGTTTATAAATGACTATAAATAAGTTTTTTGCTTTATTTTACCAATAAGTAAGCAGAATCAAACGTTTTTAAAAATTTTCTCTGTCTGTCCGTCTGTCTTTCCGGTTTTCACGCAAAAACGGCTAAGCCGAGTGTAATGAAACTTTCACAGTTTGATAGATGTGCATCGAGATGTAATCTGCGTGTGGTCTTATTTCAATACCTCCACGCCTTCCACCCCCTCCCATACAAAATGACTCATTCTCAAAAATATATACTCATCAAATTTTCTTCAAAACCATTGGAGCAAATCATTTGAAATTTAGAACATACTATTTTTATCAGAAATGTGATCTATGGTATACAAATTATTTGAACCCCCTACTCCTTCCACCACCTCCCATACAAACTGCACTTTTTCATGAAATATTCTAAACTAATTTCCTCAGTACATATAACTTTCATTGAGCTCAAATTTCGTACTCTATCCTAAATTAGCATTATTAATATCTGGAAAAAATTAACCGAGTAGCTTCACTCCTTCTACCCCCTCCCATAAAATGTGACACAATTCCACGTCTTTACAAGAATTCGATTTTCTTAAAAAGCGTGAATGATACAGGCCTGAAATATAAACTATATCAATTGCATGATGATTATAGTTGTTTCTCGAAAAATCACCAAGAACCCCTCTTTCCTTCTAACACCTCCCATACAAATTGCACAATTTCATTAAATTCAATGCACTAAGTTTCTCAGTACCTACTCAATTTTTGAAGCTTAAATTTGATACAAAACATTTTTATAGCTACTCTATCATGATGTGAAACAAATTAGTTCAGTGCAGCCACTTCCCATACAAAATTTCATAATATCATAAAAATTTCGATTTCATCTATGGTATTGTGGAGAGTTGGTTGAATTTTAACAAATCAACCAATTAATTCCATTTACAAATATACTTTACACTTACAAATATACTTTACACTTACACTGACAGAAATATACTTTATATATTTTAAATAAAAATCAAGTGAACCGAAAAATTAAATATATAGAATTAATTGTTTTTTATATTGTTAGTTGGAAAATATCATTCACACAGGGTGAATAAAATTTGTAAAGAATAAAAAGATTATTATAATTAAATATTATCAAATTTAATATAAATAAATATAAGCTAGTAATTTTAATGTGGTGTATTTATATAACGATATTAATAATATTATAAAATCTGCACCACAATTGGTGACCCCGACGTGATGAACGTCGTTAAAGAAGAAATTAATCGACAACGAAATTTCAATATCCGACTGCGAAGAAAATTTATTTAATGGCATCGAAGTTTCAAGAAATTTTTCTGTGAATACCGAAGGAATTTCACGATCATCTTTAAGAATTTTATAAAGAAATCGAATTCAACAAAATTGCAAGAGGTTTTCCGCAGCAACAACAGCATCAATAGAAATAATTAAACTAACAATAGAAATTTCAAGAGGATTTTCCGGTATTTAATTAATCGTTAAATTTAAATTTAATTAATATTATTGCATATTGATCATTGTGTTTTATATTACAATTGAAAATAAGTGTAAAATTATTTCTACATTTTACTGTATTATTTTAATAATAAAGTATTGTGATCGACACAGAAAAAAAAAAAATTTGCTACCCTGAAATTTTGTTTTTTCGCGTTTCATGACTAAATTAGCCTAAAAAAGCAAAAAAAAAAATCCGTCCCGCCGTACGCCTTACGCCGTACATATGGACTCGTACTTCCAAGACCGTTAAAGGTAGAATGTTGATTTTTGGGTGGGCTATTAACTTGGTAAGCGAGCTCCATTATCCAAATTTTGGGGAGTGTGGGGTGGAAGGGGGAGGCGGGGGGATGGAAAAAGTCGAAATATACACTTGCTAATATCTTCACCACGAATGCAGATAGAAAGATGAAAATCAGCACACGTATAGAAAGAGCTGTGGGACATATTCCAAAAATAGTTTAATTTTTTTATCCATTGGCGTCCATAAAGGGGGGGCTAAAAACAAATTGTCGGCCGAATCTTTTTTTGAAATGGCTATATCTTCGAAACTACTTACCATAAAAAATTCATATTTTGGGACAATTAAGATGGCGTATAGATACACCAGAATCAGCTCAGAAATAGGCTTATTATTGTAAGGGGAAGGGTCGGGGGGGGGGGGGGGTGCTAGGACAAACACTTAAGAATTAATATCTCAACTATCTCTTAAGCTATGTAATTGAAATTTAAAACATATACTAAGCTATACTAGCGAAATACAAAAAAAAATATAAAATTTGGTCATAATAGTAGTGGGGTGAAATGGGGAGCATTTGAAAAATGGTACACTTTTCAAAATTAGAAATCATTATATCTCAAAATTGAGTACAGATATCGAATTGATAATTCGTCAGATTATAGAACTACATAATTTATAATTTTGATAAAAATTTTAAGTTAGGGGGTGTAAAGGGAGGGAGGTGGTAAGCAAAAATGTCGAAAATTTTGAGTGAATTTTTTAGGACTCTGCTCAAAGATAGAAACTTTAAATTTTGCATGTGAATACATCTATTTGATATACATAGAAAAAAAATAATAATTTGATCCACAATTGTTATGAACCGACCACCCCGGTCTAATGGGCACAAGCTGTTTCATGTGCAACGAAAAAAACATAACAGAATTATGATTGGGCTTAAAGCCCAATCATATGATACTCTAGATGAGATGGAAATGACTTTAATATACCGGAAAAAATGTCATCTCAAATTCTTTCGAATAGTGAATAGAGACTTTTGCAGGGGAGGTGGTAGAAGTAGAGGGGGAGGTTTGTATTTTTCGTATATGACACCGAACATGGCATGCAAAATGTTTTTTGCTGAATTTAAAGTTTTTAGTTTTCATTATTTTTAAAAAAATTGGTCGTAATTTTCCTGAAATTGGGGCATTTGTATGGGAGGTGGCAGAGGAAGTGGAACGTTTTTGATGATTTTGAAACTGCTTATCATCATTCTTATCATCATACTTTGATTCAATTTCAAACTCGATAGCTCTCATATACTTAAAGGAGAAATGCTTTACTTGAATTTATAATACAGATATTTGTATGGGAGGTGGTAGAAGGAGTGAAGCGGAGTTGATAATTTTTTTCACAACTCATTTCAATTATTAAGAAACAAATTCTGGCAAAATTTAAAGCTTGTACTTTTTCTAGTTTGAATGGAAATCGAAAAAACGCATTTAACAAAAATTATACATTTGTATGGGAGGGGGTAGAACGAGTGTACGGATCAAAATAAATTTTTTTCGCATTAATAATATTTTTTATTGTATAACTTACACAAAATATCAAGTTGATAGCTTAAACAGTTTCGAAGAAAAATAATTTAATTTAAATTTCAAAATTTCGTGAAATTTGTATGGGAGGGGGTAGAAGGAGTGAGGTGAAGACGATAATTATTTTTAAAATAAATTGCAATTACAGTGGAATTATTTCTGACAAATTTTCGTCTCTTCAGCTTTACTACTTTCAATGAAAATCGAAAATATGTATTTTTCAAAATTGTCCATTTGTATGGGAGGGGGTAGAAGGGGTGAGGGGATCGGGTCAATATTCCGTGATATTATTGACATCTATATCATAATACTTTGACCTAAATATCAAGCCAATAGCTTAAATAGTTTCAAAGAAAAATCAATTTCTTAATATTTCGAAATTTCATGAAATTTGTATGGGAGGGGGTAGAAGGAGTAGGGGGATGTAGCCCATTCACGAACTTAAAGTTACTTTTTTGCTAAAAATGACACACACAAATTTTTATCATTATAGCTCAATGCTTTCGAAAGTTATGCTGTAGACAGACAGACAGACAGACAGACAGACAGACAGACAGACAGACAGACGGACAGACGGTCACTCGGAATCGAGGTTTTTGAGCGACAACAAATATTTCTGTACCCTTGGCGGCTCTGTGCGAGCATTATTTCTTAGCGTTACAAACGGTACGGCAAACACAATATACTCTCAGATTTCATCTAGAGTATAAACACGAAAACTGAAAATTTTTGGATGTAATTTTAGGGTAGAAACTTGAAAATTTGGGAAATACATTTAAAAAAAATCCCTAAAAGTATAAAATATTAACTGGTCGAATACCTTCAAAACTTCTACCCCCTCCCATACAAAATTATTTTTTCGACCATTTTTAAGAAATTAATTATCACCTAACTATTAAAAGCTATCCATTTGAAATTTTGCATAAGAACTTATAAAAATATTTGCAAAGAAATTATTTTAAAAGTTTCAAAATCACACTTGCCCTTCTACCCCTTCCCATACAAAAGTATGATTTCGACCAATTTCATTAAATCAACTAATAACCAACAAATTAAAAGCTACGAACTTGAAATTTTGTACGAGCACCTTACAAAAGAAAGGAAAGAAAACTGCGTCACAAATAAATAAATATACCCCCTCCCATACAAAATTTATTTTCTGAGCATTTTCAAGAAATCAGTTATCATCCAACTCTTAAAAGCCATCCATTTTAAATTTTGCACGAAAACTTACAAAAATAATTGAAATGAAATTCCTTTAAAAGTTTTGCAATCGCGCTTGCCCTTCTACCCCTCCCATACAAAAGTATCGTTTCGACTTATTTCTTTGAACCAACTAATAACCAAAAAATTAAAAGCTACGAACTTGAAATTTTGTACAAGAACACTACAACAACCACCCTAACCACTCTAACCTGCATATTGACTTTCCACCCATCCGCAACTTGTCCCAAGAATAATAAAGTTTCGCCCGACTTGTTGGCAGTTTATTTTCTATTTTGATGGATCTTGATTTTTGTTTCGTCTACATTCACGACATTTTGATCGCCTCAAAGTCAATAGAAGAACATTTCATTCATCTCGATAAACTTTTTCAGCAACTAGAAAAGTACGGTTTAGTAGTCAATTTAGCGAAATGCCACTTTGCTAAAGCTCAAGTGGATTTCTTGGGTCATTCCATCAACTCAAATGGAATTCTTCCAATGGCTTCTAAGGTCGAAGCTATTATATCTTACCCGCAACCAGCTACTATTCACGAGTTGAGGCGTTTTCTCGGTATGATTAACTTTTACCGAAGGTTCATACCGCATGCAGCCACATCTCAGTCTATTTTAGACAAGTACACAGAAGCAAGCAGTAGCAAGAAAAAACGTGATAAGTCCATTATTCCATGGAATCCTGAGTCTATTAAAGCTTTCAATTGTTGCAAAGAACAATTAGCTCAGGCGGCTACACTAGCGTATCCTTCTTCTTCAGCAGCACTTTCGCTTGTGGTCGACGCTTCAGATACAGCCATCGGGGCTGTATTACAGCAAAAAATTTCAAATGCTTTACAACCATTAACATTCTTTTCGCGGAAACTTTCTGCAGCACAGCGAAAATACAGTGCCTACGATCGTGAGCTTTTGGCAGCTTATATTGCCATTAAACATTTCAAGTTCATGCTGGAAGGAAGAATTTTCACATTTTTTACTGATCACAAACCACTTATTTTTGCTTTCAAACAAAACGCTGAAAAAGCTTCTCCACGTCAGCTAAGACATCTGGACTTCATCGGTCAATTTACAACGGATATTCGACATATATCCGGTTCAGATAATGTCGTCGCCGACGCATTATCTCGCATTGACGAGATTTCCATTCCGGCATCGGTAAATTACTCTCAAATTGCTGACGCTCAGCTCACCGACGAAGAGTTACCTTTAATCAAAATAAACTGCCAACAAGTCGGGCGAAACTTTATTATTCTTGGGACAAGTTGCGGACGAGTGGAAAGTCAATATGCAGGTTAAAGTGGTTAGGGAAAGCTAAGTGCAAAGGGGTTTCTTGGGCAGGGCTGTTGTCAATTTAACAATATTTCATTCGTTTGTGCAAGTTTGGGTTTTTATGAGGGGAGGAGGAGGGGTAATAGCAAGGGTGGGTGGATGTTAACAGCTTTTTAATAATTGCTTGAATCACGTCCAATATTCTCTGTATAGAATGTGTTTCATAGGCGAAATTGCATAAAATTTTCATTAAATTCGGTGTATTTTATTTTCACGAAACCGAAAATTTGTATGGGAGGGGGTAGAGAAGGTAGGCGAATCGTAAAATTTGATATGCAATTTTATTTCGCTTCTCTTGTAAGGTGCTTGTATAAAATTTCAAGTTCGTAGCTTTTAGTTTGTTAGTTATTAGTTGATTTAATGAAATTGGTCGAAATCATAGTTTTGTATGGGAGGGGGTAGAACGGTAAGCGCAATTTCAAAACTTTTAAAGCAACTTCATTTGAATTACTTTTATAAGTTTTCATGCAAAATTTGAAATTGATAGCTTTTAAAAGTTAGCTGATAACTGATTTCTTAAAAATGCTCGAAAAAATAATTTTGTATGGGAGGGGGTAGAGGAGGTAGGGGAATCGTAAAATTTGCGATGGAATTTTCTTTCTTTTCTGTTTTTAGGTGCTCGTACAAAATTCCAAGTTCGTAGCTTTTAATTTGTTGGTTATTAGTTGATTTAATGAAATTGGTCGAAATCATGCTTTTGTATGGGAGGGGGTAGAAGGGCAAGCATGATTTCAAAACTTTTACCGTAATTTTATTTTAATTATTTTTCTAAGTTTTGTGCAAAATTTCATATTGATAGCTTTTGATAGTTAGGTGATAATTGATTTCTTAAAATTGGCCGTAAAAATAATTTTGTATGGGAGGGAGTAGAAGTTTTAAAAATATTCGACCAGTTAATATTTCAAACTTTTAGAGATTTTTTTTAAATGCATTTCCCAAATTTTCAAGTTAATACCTAGAAATTTCATTCAAAAATTTTCAGTTTATGTGTTTTTTTCATTCCACATGAAACACCTTGTGCACGTTAGACCCCCACTTCGGAGCATAACAATTTTGGAACAAATTACTATTTTTTTTCTATCTATATCAAATAGATGTGTCGACATGCAAAATTTAAACTTTGTATCTTTTACCAAAGCCATAAAAAAATCACTCAAAATTTTCAACATTTTCGCTTTCCACCTCCCTCCCCTTACACCCCCCAACTCAAAAAATACCAAAATTAAAGATTATATAGCTCTACAATCTGACAAATTTTTGATTTGATATCTGTACTCAATTTTGAGATTTGATGATTTGTAGTTTTAAAAAGTGCGCCATTTTTGAAATGCTCCCCATTTCCCCCCACTACTATAATGTCCACATATTATATTTTTTTCATATGTTGCTAGTAAAGCTTAGTATACATTTTAAGTTTCAATTACATAGCATAAGTGACAGTTGAGATATTAATTTTTAAGTGTTTTTCTTTGCACCCCCCCTGACCCTCCCTCTTTCACTAATTAGCTTCTATCTAAACTGCTTCTAGTAGATCTATATACTATCTTGATGGTCTCAAAATATCAATTTTTTATGAGAAGTAATTTCGAAGATATAATCAGTTGAAAAAAAAAATTCGGCCGACAATTGGTTCTTAGCCCCCCCTTTTCGCACGCCAATGGATAAAAAAATTAAGTTATTTTTGAAAGTTGTCCCACAAACTCCTGTATATGTATGTTGATTTTTAGCTTCCTAGCTGTAACCATGGTTGATATATTTGAATTCGTATATTTCGGTTTAAGCGCTTCCCCCGCCTCCCCCTGAACTTGTACACCCCCCAAAATTGGTATCCGCCTGAGATCCGCAACTACCTACAATCTCTCCAAAAATGAACTTTCTATCTTGAAGGGTTTGGGAGTTAATGTGCGCTGAGTGTACACGTCGGCGTACGGCGTACAGACAGACGGATTTTTTTTTTTGCATTTTTAGGCTATTTTAGTCATGAAACGCGAAAAAAAAAATTTCAGGGTAGCAAATTTTTTTTTTTCCCAAGTCGATCACAATACTTTATTATTAAAATAATAAAGTAAAATCAACAAGCCTGAAAATGTTACCTATTAACATTGAAAATTCCTCTAAGCAACTTTGGTGTGACGCCTCGCAAACCACTTTGCGGCCTTTATATACCTTCAACGTTGCGTAAGAAGATTTCCGATGTGGTTCATGGAACGGCTCATCCAGGTATTAAAGCAACAACTAAACTTTTAGTTAAAAAGTTTGTTTGGCCATCTATCAATAAAGAGTCACACATCTGGTGCAGAGAATGCATTGCTTGTGGAAAAGCCAAAATTTCTCGTCACGTTAAAAGTCCACTCGGCAATTTCGAACCAGTAATCGAAAAATTCGCTAATATCCATATTGATTTGGTTGGACCTCTTCCGACTTCGGAAGGCTTCACTTATTGTCTTACGGTTATTGACCGTTTTACACGTTGGCCTGAAGCTTATCCAATTGTGGATATTCGAGCAGCAACTGTTGCTAACACGCTTATAAGAGAGTATATTCCTCGTTACGGCACTCCAGTCACGATTGTAACTGACCAAGGACCACAATTCGAAGCTTTACTTTTTTCGGAATTGGGCAAAGTTTTGGGATTCAAACGAAGCAGAACTACTGCTTACAATCCCAAAGCCAATGGCATGTTAGAACGTTGGCATCGAATCCTTAAAAGTTCTCTAATGTGCAAGGCATCAGAAGGATGGACTCGCGAACTACCGTTCATTCTTCTCGGACTTCGCTCAATCGTTAGACAAGATGTTGATGCCACTCCAGCTGAATTAGTTTATGGCCAAAATTTACGTTTGCCGTACGAACTTTTACACACTGATTCTAGCACGTCACAGGTAATACCTCCTAGCGACTATGTCCAGAGGCTTCGACAGCTGATGCGTTCAGTGAAACCAAAATTACCTACCGCTTACACTTCCACTAACACTTTCGTTTTTAATTCACTTAAAGATTGTGAACATGTGTTTGTTCGTCAGGATCAAGTGAGGAAATCGCTTCAACCACCTTATGAGGGACATTTCAGAGTTTTAAAACGACACGACAAATTCTTTACACTTTCCTTTAATGGTAAAGAAAAGAATGTCTCAATTGATCGGCTTAAGCCTTCATTCAATTCTTCTCAACATCAGGCATCAATTAAAAAACGCGTGACTTTTGCATCCCAACCATCCATGATGCGAACCAGATCGCAAACGGGTTCGTTTAATATTAACGAGAAGGACCGTTAGCCCTCCTCTAGGAAGGGGGTGTGTGGAGAGTTGGTTGAATTTTAACAAATCAACCAATTAATTCTATTTACAAATATACTTTACACTTACACTGACAGAAATATACTTTATATATTTTAAATAAAAATCAAGTGAACCGAAAAATGAAAAATATAGAATTAATTGTTTTTTTATATAGTTAGTTGGAAAATATCATTCACACAGGGTGAATATAATTTGTAAAGAATAAAAGATTATTATAATTAAATATTATCAAGTTTAATATAAATAAATATAAGCTAGTAATTTTAATGTGGTGTATTTATATAACGATATTAATAATATTATAAGATCTGCACCACAGTATCGTATGATTGGGCTCTACGCCCAATCGTTGTCCTATTAGGTTTTCAAGCTTAATGTTATTTTATTTGGGCTTTTTTTTTAATTAACACAAGCTATAATTATTCACATGTCCTAAATGCTCTTCAATAAGTATATGATCTCAAATCACGGGATTGATTTGATCACGAGCCTCTCCCATTCAAATGCGAGTATCATGCTATCATTCTTAATAATTTATGGTTCTGATTCCAACAAAATACAAAACATTGTGTTCAAAGAGCCATTAAAGTAATCGGATTATATATCCCATATAATGTATTACTAACTACATTCTCAAAAATCACTTATTATTGCGATTTTTATGCGGACGAAGTCGCGGGCGTTTGCTAGTGCTAAATAAGTATTTATTACAAAATTTGAGCTCGATAAATGTCATATGTTCTGAGAAAATCGGCTTAGAGCATTTCATGAAAACGTGTAGTTTGTGTGGAAGGGGGTGGAAGGAGAGAGAGGACGCCAATAATTTCTATACTGTAGATTGAAATTATTATGAAAGTAATTTATCTCAAAATTCAGACTAATAGCTTTTATACTTTTCGAGCAAATCCATTTATTGTCGAATTGCGAAATCGTTTAATTTTGTATGGGAGGGGGTAGAAGGGGTGAAGCTAATCGTCTATTTTTTTTAGCCTTACTAAAAATTTTAAATAAATATTTAGTGCATAATTTTAGCCCGTTAAATTTTATACGCACTGAGTAAATTGGCTTAGAGTAATTCATGATAGGTACAGTATGTATGGAGGGTAATTTTTTTACGGTAGATTGATATTATCGTAAAAGTAATATATTCCAAATTTCAGGCCAATAGCTTTAATACTTTTCGTGCAAATCTGTTTATTGTCAAATTGCGCATTTGTGTCATTTTGTATGGGAGGGGGTGGAAGGAGTGGAGCGATTTGGCCCGTTCGCGAAATTGACCGACATTACTTTTTTGTCAAAAATGACGTGTACAAAATTTTAACTTTCTAGCTCAACGAGTTCTCAAGCTAGAGAGGACACGGACGGACGGACGGACATCCGGTTTTGAGATTTTTGAGTGATTATATGAACTTCTGTATCATTCATTTTTTTCTCCGAGCCTTATTTCTTGGCGTTACAGACTTTGTGGCAAACTTATAATACTCTCAGATTTCATCTAGAGTATAAAAAGCTTAACTTTAAAAAGAAAATTTAAGTTTCTAACGCTCCAGGTTCGGGGTATATTGAGCTTTAAACATTTTTTTTAGGGTGCTCTATTCAAGTGGCGCGGAGTATATGTACTGGAGCGATTAATCGTTCCCGAAATTAAGTGTTAAATTGACAACAGCCCTGCCAAAGAACTCTCTTTCACTTAGTCTTCCCTAACTACTCTAACATGCATATTAACTTTCCACGCATCCGCAACTTGTCCCAAGAATAATAAAGTTTCGCCCGATTTGTTGTCAGTTTATTATATAGATATGGTGAACTAAAGAGCTGATGTCGAAAAATAATCGATCGCCTATCTCCAATGCATATGACTAAGCGTAAAGCATTAATTGCCAAATTTTACTTTAATGCCTTTTTTCGGTTTTAGCGGACGAGAACATGGCAACATTTAAAAATAAATTCTTTCTTCAGTTCTCGATAAAATTGAGAGGTTCACTCTAAATTAATAAGTTCGAGTAATTTAGAGTGAACTTAACTCTTAATATTTTAATCATATTTTTCGTTCCTAATAATATGTCTATTATCACAAGAACACAGTGATTTCAAATTATCAACAAGACTTCCTTAACTGCTACTTTGCAATCTGGCCAGATAATTATTATCCAGAATAGAGGATAAGTGGGCAAGGAGATACCTGTATCCACGAAATTCCCACTCGTAACATCCTGCACTCACCTCACCATCATTATATTTCCTCTTCGATCTTTGTCACAGCAGGCTATCGATTTCCTCCTTTTTTGTCCCGTTTTTAATTGATAAAATGTTTAAGTCGAGAGATAGGCTCATAAATTGTCCAAAAAACCGATAGCCTATGTCTCGTGTTGATTTTAATCAGACGCCACTTTATTTCTGGTTCCTCCGGACTGCGACTGCGTTGAGTTGAGATTCTCTGGTCCTCGGGTACATACGGGGCATCTCAATACAGTGTACACCTTAACTACCTATTATATAGGAGGCATTTATGTATCTGATATTTGCCACAGAGCATCTTCGGACGCATAATTTAATCTCACAGCTAGCCAGAGACTCTAATGGATAAAATGATGGCTATAAGAAAGAGTCGGGTCGTTGTTGCTGGCATTTCTGCTCGTTATGGTCTATTTGTATTTCGGAATTAATTGATAAATACACGTATCTTCGACCTTTTCAGTGTGCCTTGTTATCGTGGTTACGATGCAGAAGCAGAGGTGGAAATGCTGCATTTAAACGAGCAGCAGGTGGCAGACCGTCTTCCGATAAATCATTTCTATTGGACGTGAACGGTGTCTGGTGGGCGTTCTGTCGTTGAATCGGGTTATTTGTGGGTAAATAGTTCGAGTAGCTACTCGTCTTTTGTGCGCGGATTGATTGGTCAGGTATCGATTCGGGCAGTTTTATTAGGCAAAGAACAGCGGTGAATCTCTTCGCTTGCAGATTTATTATGAAATTTTTCCTTTCACTTCTACCCTTAATTTTATCAGCTGTTGCGGATCATCTTTACTTTTGGAACTCAGCAGCATATGCTTCACGAGAACATCCCTCTGTGCAGCAACGATAAGTACTCGTACATCCCTCTTCTTCAATTAACCGAAATGAACACATGTACCTTTTGTGTTGAGTTGTTATCTTATTCCCAAAAGTAAACGTAATTGTTGCTATCATTGAAGTAATCGCACTTGAAAGGCGAGGATAACATGCGCCCTTTTGCGATGCCAGCAAAAAAAAAACGGAAAGCTGGTTATAGAAGTGCATTAGCGCACCCTCAAGGTACACCCTTCGAATGTTAAGTACTCGCACTCAATGTACGATGCCACTTCACTTCACTTGAACATCTCGACGAGAATGAATGACTCAAATGTATAGGTACTTATTTGTAATCTGGTCCTTTTGTGTTGTTGTCCCTTTGTCGGAAATTTGATGTGCCATTAGAATGGAGAGTGATAGGTTTATGACGGAACATGTCGAATTTGAGGCAAAATATTGGACTGATTTGTGATGATGATTTTTTTCTATTTATTAACATGGTTGGAATTGATGTGCAATCACAATTCTAGTTTGATATTGTCCTTTCCGAATTGGAGAATTCTCAACATCAAAACATTTGGTGATCATATCCTATGGCTATCGTGTTGGTAACTCTTGGCACCTGGGGCAGCGTGTTGGTCTACTATGCGAAGGATTTGCAAGGATAAACTAATAAGGAACCTGAAGGCAGACGCGTGCCAAACGGAGGGCGACAAAAAAGCTATCAACTGAAAATTTTACATGAATACCTTTAAAAATATTTGAAAAAAAGTTCAATCGAATTTTTTGGATTCACCATCAAGCACCTCCCATACAAATTTCAGCTATCTCACCCCTCTCTCCTCCAGGTTACAGAAGTTGACACAAGCCTGCATGAAGGCTAGGAGACCAAGACCGGATTTGGGTTTTAGTGGCATTGACGAAGAAAAACTCTGAGGGGCAATGTGCATCCCAAACCCAATCAAAAACTCCACATTCAGTTAGTTCATTTATGTACAATACAATACACTCTGCTTATCGTCCTGAAAAGTGATTCAGGATAGGGTGTAGACTGGCGAGCAGCGTGTTGATCTACAATGCGAAGGTCGTGAGTTCAAATCCCGGTTGACGCATAATTCCAGCACACTACCTGTCTGGGTATACCCTAGTTAACTCAATTTACGAATATGAAAATTCGTAGATAGAAGGTTGTGCGAAGGACTAACAACCCTTTCACAATGACAAATAAAATGTTAAGGAACCTGAAAGTCAGGAGGCCAAGGCCCGATTTGGGCTGTAGTGCCATTGTAGAAGTAGATGAGAGATCCATGATGAATTTTGGGTACGTCATCGCTCACAGATCTTCTTGAAGCTGAGCCAGATTCCAACACAATCCATTGCATTAATATTTTTGTACACCTACCATACACCATTATCGTTATGCGTCACCCTAAATTTAAGTTGGACATCAAAACTTTGTCGAACCAACCGCACACTCAATAACGAACGTGCTAATTGAAACAATGAAAACCTCTGAAAACGAAACCTCAATATTAATTCATTCCAGCATTAATTAATTGCTCACCAAAGTAGCAGCCATTATGAGTCCAAGACAAATTCCATTAGTACTCCGCTCCGTTCCGAACTGCGGTAGAAGGGAACAAAAACGAAGACGCGCGTACCAATTAAAGTACAAAAACCGAACGGAAAGATTTCAATGTTTCGCATTAATTAACACGTCCGAGGTGCCCGATATCCACCTCGGTCTTTTGAGATCTTAGCCGGGTAAGTTGCCTGCAGCTCCGACATGACTGATGAGATGCGATAGTGGAATGTCGAAAACGCTTGTTATCAAAATCGGCTTCGGCGGATCCGGGACACGAATTCGTCGATGGTGAGTCAAAGATGCGGATCCGCTGAAATACTTGGAACGGAGAGAAGTGCAATGACAATTTTCGGTGGACATCGCGTTCTCATTGCACCAGGCGCCAGACCAATGCCCGGCCTAGCCATACCTTAAGATGGTCGGAGGAGACCTTGGCAGACCAACGTCTCAGAAAAATTCAAAACGATAAAATATCGATTTCAGGTCAATAAATAATTTTGATGGGACCATAGAACCGTTGTCAACTCGAGATCGTTATCGTACACGGGATGGGTAGGGTATTTCTTACATTTGGTTGTTTTTGTTTTTTGTATTTCTTTAAAACCATAAAACAAGACAGTTGGGGTCTTTAATGTTCGTTGTTTTTACCTTTGGAATATATTTCGGTTTTTTATTCGGTGAGTAGATTTTCGCACGATAAAAAAGGAAGGATGCTTGATAGAAGGAAATTCTAGTCTTTAGTTGAGTAAATTGTGCGGTGGGTATCGTGTTGCGTATTTAAATCTTAGCAATTCTTGTTAGCGATTTGTGGTTTGCTTCAAACGTGGGAATAAGAAATCGCTTAGTAGTTCTCAGCTGAGCAAGAAACTAAATGATTTTTTAGTGTAGGAGGTCCAACTGGAATAATTCTTACATTTTTTTTTATTTGTCGCCATAAAAAGCTTCTCAGCAATCCTGCAATTTTTAGTTGAGTAATTAGAATTTCACAATCATTTCGACAGAGAACTTGATTAAAAACAATTTGTTTTCACAGTGAGTTTTTCTTACTATAGAGATATTAAAATGAAGAAATAGATTGATATGCAGATAGATTATTTATTTATGAGTACAGAGGTATCTTAGAGATTAAATTACGATTTCTTTACATCTACATTTACATACTATAAAAATAAGTTTAATTACTAAAAGTTTGTTTTTAATCATTGTATTTCAATACAATCCACAGAAATTTAATGAAAAAAACCTTGATTAATGTTCTTAAAACTAAATTAAAGCTAATTATTTGCTTCGTCGATTAAAACATATTAAATAAGCAACTTGGCTAAAAAGCAGAGTCGGATGTTTCTTGATAAGAACTAGTAAGATAGCCGAAAAAGCTAGGGTGAAGCCTAGTAGGTAGCGTGTTGGTCTTGTAATGCGAATGGTCGACGCAATATATATGTAGTTCCAGCACCTTGCCTTCTTGGATATACCTTGGTCACCTCAATTTACGAAAATGAAAAATTCGTAGAAAGAGGGTTATGCGAAGGGCTAACACCCCGTCCACAATAAGTAATATAAAAATGTTAAGGAACCTGAATATCAGGAGGCCAAGGTCCGATTTGGGCTATAGCGCCATTGTAGAAGGTAGAAGGAAAGATAACAGGGCTACGATTGCGCGTAAAGCTCAATCTTACGATACTCTAGATGAAATAGAATTTTTTGTGATCCCAAGAAATTTTGTATGGGGAGTGTTAGAACGATGATAGCATTGATCTAATTTTTTCCCCATCATGCTAAAGTAGCTACAAAAATGTTTTATACAAAATGTAAGCTCCAAAAATTGAATGGGAACTGAGAAAATTAGTGAGTTAGATTTAGTGAAAATTTGCAGTTTTTATGGGAGGTGGTAGAAAGAGTGTGGGGATTTTAGTGATTTTTTCAGAAATAACTAGGAATATCATAAAATTGACATCCCTTAAATTTCAGGCTTGTGCCATTCATACCTTTCAAGAAAATCGATTTTTTGTGAAGTTGTGAAACTGTATCATATTGTATGGAAGGGGGTAGAAGCAGTGAAGCTAATCAAATATTTTTTTCTGATCTTAGTGATGATCAATCAATCAAATCAAATTCCTGTTAAGACCCCCTATAGGGGCATAGGACAGAAACAACTCTTTTCCACAAGGCGCGATCCTGAGCATCGGCTTTAAGCTGTTGCCAGGACTTGTTTATTCCTCTGGCCTCCTGCTCAACTGCTCGCTTCCATGTGTTACATGGTCGACCAACCCGGCGTCTTCCTTGAGGATTATAATCCAGAGCCTGTTTTGCGATATTTTGCTCTGGTTTCCTCAAAGTATGACCGATCCACTGCCACTTCCGCCGTTGAATCTCAATACCTATTTTAGTCTGGCCAGTTGTACTCCAAAGTTCGTCGTTGGAGATCACTTCTGGCCAGAATATTCCGAAAATGCGCCGGAGGCATTGGTTTACGAAAGACTGTAGTTTCTTGGTAAGTCGAGCGGTCACTTTCCACGTAGTACAACCATACAACAACACAGATTTGACGCATGCGTCAAAAACTCGCAGCTTCGTGCGAAGGGAGATCTCTCTTAACCTCCAGAAAGGGGAAAGGATACCGAAGGCCTGACAAGCTTTATTTAGCCGAGCCTCAACACCCTTTTCGGCTCCGCCGCCAATGCTGACAATGTTTCCAAGACAGCAAAAATCTTGCACCTCTTCCACATCCTGTCCGTTAAGAACAATCGGTGTGCTTGCGTTCGAACCCATGTGCATGTACTTGGTTTTACGCACATTTCTTTTCAGTCCCGCCTCTTTGCATTTAGAATGCAACGAGCGAACATTTGACTCTAAGTCCGAACAGTTATGTGCAAGCAAACACACGTCATCAGCATAATCAAGGTGACTTAATATGTTAAATAGTCTCCATTGTAGACCCTTACCTTCCCCACCTTCCAGTGCAGCTTTCAAGATGTCGTTTATTACCACCAGAAACAGGGCTGGTGATAATATGCAGCCTTGTCTGACACCCGTTCGCACAGGGAAGTTCTCGGACAGCTCTCCTCTATGCAAGACGCGACACCTTGCATCTTCGTAGGATTCTTTAATCATAGATATGACTTTATCTGGAATACCTCTCCTACGCAAAGCATTCCATATGTAATCTCGCTTAACGCTGTCGAAAGCCTTCTCGAAGTCTACAAACATGAGATGTAGTGGCGAACCCATTTCGGCTGACTGCTCTAATATTATCCGTAGGGTATTTGTGTGGTCGGTACAAGACGACCCTTTACGGAATCCAGCCTGATAAACTTCGAGAGTGCTCTCGACGACATCACTAATCCTATTGAGAATTACCTTAGCCATAATTTTTGATACGGCAGTAAGTAGACATATACCACGCCAATTGCCACAATCCCGAAGGTCGCCCTTCTTCGGAATTTTCACAATGACGCCCTCCTTCCATTCAGTCGGATATTTTCCCTCACTCCACACCTTAGTGAAGAGTGGGAGGAGCATATCGGCTGTGATTTCCGGGTCCGCTTTGAGGAGTTCGATTGGTAGTCCGTCTATACCTGGAACTTTCCTTCCCGCCATTGACCGAATGGCGGAAACTATCTCTTCCTTATCTGGGGGATCGTCCCTTATAGAGGATTGCTGCGGTTGGATGTTTGGTAGTTGTTCTGTTTCCGGAATATCTTCATCTGACAAGATGTTTAAAATATCAGAGAAGTATTCCTTCCATCGCCGCAACTGGTGTTCACTCATGTTAAGGAGAGTTCCGTTGACATCTCTCACCAGGTGGTAGGCGGTGAAATTCCTGTTCGTCAACTGTTTCATGAAATTCTGCCTTGTTTGCCAGATCTTCAATGGCCTTTCTCTTGTCGCGTCTAATAGCCCTCTTAAGCTGTATATGAGCATCGCGGTAGTTCTGCCTCAAGTCGGGCGTTCGTTAGTTGACATCGGGTTGAGAGATGATTGCCAATTTGGCTTTTTTCCGATTGCCAACCTTGACTCATGTGTCTTGCGACATCCAGGGTTTCTCACCGCTTTGCACATATCCCACAGATTCTTCAGCACTAGTTAGAAAAGTGTTTCTGGTTGCCTCCCAATTGGCGTCCAGTGTGCGCATTTCATATTCACCCAATGTGGATGACTTTTCGCGTAGAATGGTGGTGTATTCGCGTTTTTTGTTGGGATATTTAAGTTTATCCACATTAAGCTTGCGCTTCATTTGAAGAATTTGTGGTCGTCGGATAGCTACTGTACACAATCTCAAGCAGGCAACCATCAAGTGGTGATCGCTCCCCACGTCAGCTCCACGTTTCGCTCGCACATCGAAGAGACATCTTCTCCATCGGCGACTTATAGCCAAATGGTCGATCTGGTTCTGAGTAACACCATCAGGGGAAACCCAAGATGTTTTATGATGACTTGTGTGGAAAAAGGGTCTCTCCGATGACCATTTGCCGAGTACTACAAAACTCCACAAATAATTCGCCGTTTTCGGGTCTCTTAATCCAAGGTCGTGACGCGTCGACCCAAGGGTCACCATGCCTTCCCATGACGTGTTCTAGTCCAGTGTTGTCCGATCCAACCTGGGCGTTCATATCTCCTGAGATGCTAATAATATCACCTCTTGGAACACGTTCGAAGGTGGCACTTAGTTGGCTATAAAACTCCTCTTTGTCACCAGATGTTGCGGTATTAGTTGGTGCGTAGCACTGCAGAATTGTGACGTTTCTGACACTGGTCCTGAGCCTGACGACGATAATCCTATCCGAGATTGGTTCCCAGCTAATGAGACTGTTTCTCGCTCTCGGTGTAAGGACGAACGCCACGCCATTTCTGGCTTCACTTTCAGGGCCAATGTACAGAATAGTGTTTCCGCTAGGGGTTCTTTCTTCTCCTGATCCTGTCCACCTGACCTCGCTCAAGCCCAAGATTGTTATAGTGCTCCATTTCACGGTCGATCACCGATTGGCGGTGCAAGGACCGAGTAACCCCAGCTCTTCCCCCGTCATTCAATGTTCGAACGTTCCAGAAGCCAATCATAGTCCGTTTTCGAACAAATGTTATATGTTCTGAGAAAATCGTCTTAGAGCATTTCATGAAAAAGTGTAGTTTGTATGGGAGGGGGTGGAAGGAGAGGGAGGACGTAAATAATTTTTCTACTGTAAATCTACATCATTATGAAAGTAATATATCCCAAAATTCAGACTAATAACTTTAATACTTTTCGATTAAATCCATTTATTGTCAAATTGCGAAATTGTGTCATTTTGTATGGGAGGGGTAGAAGGGGTGAAGCTTATCGTCTAATTTTTTTCAGCCTTACTAACAATTTTAAATAAATATTTAGTGCACAATTTCAGCTCGCTAAATTTTATACGCACTGAGTAAATTGGCTTAGAGTAATTCATGACAGTACAGTTTGTATGGGAGAGGAAGGAGGGGGAGGACACATAATTTTTATACGGTAGATTATTTCAGGCCAATAGCTTTTATGCTTTTCGAGCAAATCCGTTTATTGTCAAATTGCGCAATTGTGTCATTTTGTTTGGGAGGGGATGGAAGGGCTGGAGCGATTTGGCCCGTTCACGAACTTGACCTTACTTTTTTGTCAAAAACGACGTGTACAAAATTTGAATTATCTAGATCAATGCGTTCTCCAGCTAGAGAGCGTACAGACGGACGCACGGACATCCGGTTTTGAGATTTTCGAGTGATTATATTAAGTTCTGTATCATTCATATTTTTTTCTCCGAGGTTTATTTCTTAGCGTTACAAACTTTAGAGCAAACTTATAATACTCTCAGATTTCATCTAGAGTATAAACATCAAGAATCTCTTTTCGCTAAAAACAGTTTCGAACATTGGCCCAAAAACTAAGGGCACTCATTTAGGGTGCCCAACAGATCCCGGAAGCGTTAAGCGAGATTACATATGCTTTGGGAAGGAGGTCCAGATAAGACTGTGCCACGGGCTTGTCAGTAAGGGTTGTGTAAGCAAACCCTGCAATAAGGGAATGCGGTGCAGATAGTAGGATTAGAACCCGGGGATTTCGAGTTGCAAAAGCGGCCGTGCTGAACACTGAGATATTTAGACCCCACGGCTTAGTCGGTTAGTAGGGATGCAGTATAAGCCGACACAGTATCTACTAACAGCAACAAAACTAACAACAATAAATCGACCTTTTGCCCACCAATTATATTGTATGACGCAGACATTAAAGTTCAGAATCAATAATTAAAAAGTAAATATCCGCACCTGAACTACCGTTTAATTTAAATAAAGAATAGGGTTTTCAAATTATTTGTCGACGATCTCGACATTCAAGGTTACATTTTTCAAAACATAAAAAATCAATCGGATATTGAAGTATTTACACATACACCAAAAAAAGGAAATTAATAACGCTGCTTCTAAAAGGTATTGATTCTGTGTACACAGCTAATGAATTAGGAGTCGAAATCAAATCCATTCTCAAGAACCCAATAGATTTCACTGTCAAAAATCTGTCCGCATCCAGATAAAAAAAAAAATAGGTATAATGCTAGATATATTTTTGGTACAAGTATCTCCTAATCAAAATATCGAGGGACTTCTGCAAATACGGATAATACTTAATGCTAGAGTGGCGAGGGAGTAACTGAAGACCAGCAAAATTATGTAATGTTATAGGTGCTAAAGATTTGGGCACGTTTCCAAGAATTGCGGCATAAAGTAGAGGTGTGTCAAATGTCCTAAAGATCACAATCCCGGTGAATGCCCTCGTAGTAAGGAAACTTCTACTTCATCACAGTATTGTTCTAATTGCAGAGAAACAGGTCACCCAGCAAACTATAGAGGCTGTCCTAAATACATGGAGCTGCCTAAATGAAGCGAAACCGAATAGAAACTGCTAAACAGAAAAGAGAAGAAAAAAGATATATTTACTCATACCTAATGCTAATAATAATAATAACTAAGTTCATTACTCCATTCTGGAGATCACTTTTCCCACCGGCGAACAATGATTTGTCCAACGAAAATTGTACGAATCAGCCCAAGGAACTTTTTGGTATTCCCTTAACACAGCTATTAAAAAAATCAATGACTTCCTGCTACAATATAACACTGCTAAGACATTAGAAGAAAAATATAGCAGGACTAAGATTGGGTGTAAGGCCCAATCATGCGATATTCTAGATGAAGAGAATTATTTTATTTTAAGAAATTTTATATGGGGAGTGGTACAAGGGGTAACGGCATTGAACCAAGTTTTTCACATCATGCAAGTGTTACTATCAGATGTTTTATTGAAAATTTAAGCTTCAAAAATTTAGTAGGTACTGAGAAAATTGGTGTATTGAATTTAGTGAAATTGTGCAGTTGTATGGGAGATGGTAGAAGGAGTGGGGAGTTCTTAGTGAGTTTTTCAGAAATAACTACAAATATCATGCATTTGACATGTTTTCAATCGCAGATCAGTAGCATTGAAACTTTTCAAGAAAATCGACTTTTTGAAAAGTTGTGAAATTGTGTCATAGTGTGTCATATTGTATGGGAGGGGGTAGAAGGAGTAAAGATAATCATCTATTTTTTTGGACTTATTCATAATTCTGAATAAATATTTTGTTCAAAATTTCAGCTCCATGAATTCTATATGTTACTCAGTAGTTAAAAAGTGAAAAGTGAAAATTGTGCAGTTTATATGAGAGGTGGTGAAAGGAGTAAGGGGATTCAAATAATTTGTATACCGTAGATTGAAATTGGTACAAAAATAATATATTCCAATTTCTCATCAATACCTCTTATACTTTTCGAGAAAATCGGTTTACTATCAAATCTCGAAAATGCATCTTTTTGCGTGGGAGAGGGTAGAAGGGGTGGAGCGATTTAACCCGTACACAAACTTGACCTTACTTTTTTGTCAAAAACAATGTGTACAAAATTTGAAGGTTCTCGCTCAACGTGTTCTCAAGCTAGAGAGCGAACAGATGGACGAAAATAAAATGGGCAAACGGTATAAAAGCGAAACAGTTTCTCTTCAAGAAAGCCTAGATACTCAGTAGATTGGTTTCTTTCCGCTTTCTATCATTCAGTCCCCCATAACATCTGCAAATATTTGTCAATAGCGCCAGTGCAACTGAAAAATATATCAGATTCTCCCCTCATTACGGTCGTTCTCACTCCTCTTCCTCTACCTTCCTAATCCCATTCCTTCCCTCCAGGACTGTGTTTGTACATTGCATATAAAGTCCCTATAATACAGGTCATTCTGTAAACAAAAAAAAATGGACGGACAGACGGTTTTGAGATTTTCGAGTGATAATATTAACTTCTGTAGCATTCATTTTTTCTCCGAGCTTTATTTCTTAGCGTTACAAACTTTAGAGCAAACTTAGAAAAATCTCAGATTTCATCTAGCGTATAAACATAACAGGACTAAGATTGGGCATAAAGCCCAATCATGCGATACTCTAAATGAAAGAAATTTGTTGATTTTAAGAAATTTTGTATGGCGGAGTGGTAGAAGGAGTGATAGCATTGAACATATTTTTCGCATCATGCTAAAATGTTTTATTGAAAATTTAAGCTTTAAAAATAAATAAACTGCCAACAAGTCGGGCGAAACTTTATTATTCTTGGTACAAATTGAGGATGTGTTCAAAAGTGCAGGTTAGAGTGGTTAGTGAAGACTAAGTGAAAGGGAGTTCTTGGGAAGGGATGTTGTCAATTTAATTGCGGAAACGATTAATAGCTCCAGTACATATAATTAATATTTCATTCGTTTATGCAAGATTGGGTTTTTATGAGGAGAGGGGGAGAGGTGATAGTAAAGGTGGGTGTATGTTAATAATTTTTTAATTGATTGCTTAAATCACGCCCAATATTCTTTGTACAAAATGTGTTTCATAGACAAAGTTGCATAGAATTTTCATAAAATTCGGTGTATTTCACATTCAAACCGAACATTTGTATGGGAGGGGTAGATTGGGTAAGGGAATCGTAAAATTTGTGATGCAATTTTATTTCATTTCTCATGCTTGTACAAAATTTCAAGTTCGTAGCTTTTAATTTGTTGGTTATTAGTTGATTTAATGAAATTGGTCGAAATCATACTTTTGTATGGGAGGGGGTAGAAGGGCAGGCGCGATCTCAAAACTTTTCACGCAATTTCGTTTCAACTATTCTTAAAAGTTCTTATGCACAATTATAAATTGATAGCTTTGAATAGTTAGGTGATAATTGATTTCTTAAAAATGGTCGAAAAAATAATTTTGTATGGAAGGGGGTAGAAGTTTTAAAGGTAAACCAGACCAGTTAAAAAAAAAAAATTTTGTATGGAAGGGGGTAGAAGTTTTAAAAGTAAACCAGACCAGTTAATATTTCATACACTTACAGATCGTTTTTAAATGCATTTTGAAAATTTTCAAGTTTTTACCTTAAAATTTCATTCAAAAATTTTCAGTTTATGTGTTTTTTTCAATGCACATGAAACACCTTGTGTACGTGTCGGGGTTGGCTTATAACAATTGTCGAACAAATTATTATTTTTCTTCTATGTATATTAAATAGATGTATCCATATACAAAATTTAAACTTTGTATCTTTCATCAGAGTCCTAAAAAAATCACTCAAAATTTTCAACATTTTTGCTTACCACCTCCCGCCCCTTACACCCCCTATCTTAAAATGTTTATCAAAATTAAAAACGATGTAGTTTTATAAGCTAACGAATTTGATTAGATCAATTTTGAGATATAACGATTTCTAATTTCGAAAAGTGCAACATTTTTGAAATGCTCCCCATTTCCCCCCACTACTATTATGTCAAAATTTTATATTTTTTTAGTTTTGCTAGTATAGCTTAATATATGTTTAAAGTTTCAGTTACATAGCTTAAGAGGTAGTTGAGATATTCATTTTTAAGTGTTTTACTTGGCACCCCCCCCCCCTGACCCTCGCCCTTACAATAATTAACCACTCTCTAAGCTGATTCCGGTGGATCTATGTACCACCTTAATGATCTCAAAATATGAATTTTTTATGATAATAAATTTCGAAATATAATCATTTGAAAAAAGATTCGGCCGACAATTTGTTTTTAGCCCCCCCCCCTTCGGACGCGAATAGGTAAAAAATTTAAATTACTTTTAGAGTTTGTCTCACAGCCCTATCTATACGTATGCTGATTTTCAGCTTCCTATCTGTATTCGTGGTGAAGATATTAGCAAGTATAGTTTTTGACTCTTTCCCTCCCCCTTTAACATGACACTCCCCAAAATTTGGTTAATGGAGCTCACTTACCAAATTAACAATCCACCCAAAAACCAACATTCTACCTTTAACGGTTTCGGAGGTATGAGTCCATAGGTACGGCTTACGGCGGGACGGATTTTTTTTTTGCATTTTTAGGCTAATTTAGTCACGAAACGCGAAAAAACAAAATTTCAGAGTAGCAAATTTTTTTTTGTTGTGTCGATCACAATACCGGCTTCAATTTTAAAGTATCGCATAAGCCACATTCGACAAAAAAGTGTTTTCAAGTGCTCATGGTACACTTCTCATATTAATTCAACAAATTTAATGATATTTGCTTTAGTTTTCGAAAAAAAATTTGAAGCTTCAAGATATTTCACTTCATTAATGTATTAAGGAATCTGTAGCATTTTCTGGAAAGGATTAAATTCATAGTTGTGAAGGTGGTACGTTTTCCAGTTGTACTGGCTGCTGCTGGCAAAATTGACCACTGTTCACTTTTTAATTACTTAACAGTTTTTTATTTTGTATTAACTTTATATTTATTTTATGAAACATGTATAACATATTAAATCTAAAATATATATGTATACATATATATTAAATTGCATTGCTCATTGTTTATCACATTCATACGATCTATCGTAAATCTTAACATATAATTTTTACAAAGCTCCAATAGATCTCACGAATAACATATTGAATAAATAATAACTTAAAATACTAGCATACGGTTACTCTGTAAATTACAATAACATCACAATTTTAAGTCGATATAGGACTAAACTAAACTAAACTAAATTTAATATTCATTTTCTTTTTTCGATTTACCACTGATGACAAAACTCAGGTTTCAGAATACTTAGACTGCCGGACAGAACTGGATCAGAAAAAATCGAACATCCCTTCAGTTTAAAGTGTTCGTGCTCCAAGGATTCGACTTCAACGTACTCCACATAGACTCGAGGTGAGGCCAGGATTCGCCAGGTGAACGGATTTAGGAGATTCGTTCGATAGTCCCAGGCTACTGTTAGGTGCGTCATTTCACCTATTTCACGGCCAGCAATCATGGCTGTGTATAGAAAACCTGGCTCAAAATATCTAAAAAGAAAAAACAAAAAAAAATTAGTATGATGATTCGTATTAGCTACTGCATTAAGTGAACTTACTTTGGTTCTGCCGTAAATGGTATCAGTTCGGTTTCTTTATTATCTGCTGAATGCAATTTTATCGAAAATGTTCCGATTTCGCCACCATGCATTGCACTTTCGTCTTCCGATGAAATTTTTATCGTTACTTTATAATGCACCTCTGCGGAATGATGAGATTTTTTTAATTGATTTTTGAAAACTTAACTTTATCAACTTACGACAAAACGGACTTTTATCTCCCGTCCTTAGGTAGGCAACTACCGGACTAGTGTCCCGGAATGCTCCATTTTCAACCAAGTGGCGGTAACTTCTAAAACTGTGAAAGCCAAACCGTAAACAGTGGTGATCATTTCGACCACACTCAGAGCATTTACCGTCGAGGAAGCTCTGGAAAATAAAAAAGATTTTATCTTAAAACAAGTCCGAAATCATTTTTCCAATATTACGCGGATTACCTCATACGAGTCACAAGTGATAGCATTAAAAGGACACTGCGGCTGAATGCTTTCGGTAAAGAACTGTTGACTTCGAATGTGATTGCAACTAATGAATTGTTGCACACTCCAAAAGAACGAGCTCTCCGGTTTATTCATGTACTCCTGGAATTTCATTCCACATCCAGGATTATCATGTCCACCATTAGGATAGAAATCTACATGTCCGATAGGTTTAATCATTCCTAAGCCTAAGAAATAAATTTTGAAAATAGAAATCTCCTTTTCGATCAACTCGGCAAAACTTACCGCCATTCATCAACGAATGCGAATCTGTATGAATCACATCGACATAGTGCGCATCGGATTTATCAAGGCGCACGATCGGATCAGTATCAGCAAAAAGCGGTTCAGCTGGATCCAAGCCAGTTATCCGATCCAGTGTTAACCCGAAATCCTTTTGTAAAGTGTAGCCGGTGTACCCGCATAAATGGGCTCCCAATGAGTGACCGATCATATGAATCTTATCCATGTTAGAAAATGATAGTTCTTCCTAAAAAAAATGAATAAAAAAATCAAAATAGATAAATTATTAAATTTCTTTGTAATCGAAAACTTACATAGAGAAGGAAAATAACGTGGGCTGTAATAGCTCCAACCAATCGGATATTAGCAACGGCTTGGACATACGGAGGACTGGAACCGCCACCCCAATCGATAATGATAACGCTAGCAGTTTCGTCCTTGTCGGCGTCCAGAAGTGCCTTCGTCATTTTACTTATCCACGGTCGATCACCAGCTTCTAAATATCCGTGCGCTATGAAATACAGACTTCCATTCGGATTGATCCCAAGCCCGCGAACTCCTTCCGGATCATTCAAATCAATGAATTTCGGTAGCTCGTAATGCCGCCGATTGAAGACTGGAAATCGTGCTCGAATCTGTGAAGGTTTCTGCGGAACGGTGTTAATTTGACGCGTGTGACTTGTCCATGGTCCGTCTGTTGGAAAACATCCATAAACACCGAAACATTGCACTTCCGAGACTTCTGCAAAGAAGGAATAAATTTTCAATTTAAAATAACCAGGAAATTCAAATTTGATCGAATCGCAGACTGATATCCGATACGCAAACCATAATTCTGAACACTTTCAATAAAATTTCTCGCCATTTAGCAAAGACACATTCCAACTGTTATACAACGTAAGCTTCTGTGAGCTTATGGTATATTCGCAGTAACTCATGCACACGAGCGGTTTCGGTCCATTGAATTTGAATTTTGAACAATATACGTTTAAAATAATAATAAAAAAAAACAGCGATTAGATAATATGTAATTTGTTATTTCTATTTAATAGCAAAATTACATTGAGCTATTTTCGGGTCAGTTAAGCGACGCAATTAATTTCATTTTCTCGACTTGCATTGACGTCAGTTTTAAGGAAAAGCTATTTTTTCAATTTATTACGAACGACATAAAAGTGATAGCTAAGAAAAATTGCCGATGCTTTATGAGTTGCGTAGTTTTGCATAAATCAAAGTATCTGGCTAATCTATTGATACAAAAAATAACAGTATACAAAATACGATGCTCTTACGAGAATCATAGATTTCACCTCTACCTATGAAAAAAAGTGTAAGCAGTTGAACTTTTATAGGATATTAAAAATTAATTCTTAAAATTCTTTCAATGAAAGTTTATTTTCCCGTGATGAATTGATCGCGTTAACTGTGGACCTCATTAACAAGCTAAGTTCATGTAAAACTAAACAAGACCAGTTAACAGCTGTTGTAGAAGTCACTTCTAAGTTCCTTTATGGGTGATATTATTAAGTTACTGTTATGGAATGCCAGAGCATATGTAATAAATCCGTTGAATTTTTTGATGTGTTACTTCTAAATAATTTCGATTAAGCAATAATAACAGAAACTTGGCTATAAAGTGACGTCAAACTGTTCAACTCTAGTTTTGAAATTTATAGGAACGATAGAGAGAATTAACAAGCATGTCCTCTTACCAAGAATAAAAACCATGGTAATTGAAACTATCTCCATTAATCTTATTGGTTGCAATACTACAGTAACCGCAGCTTATTTTCCGTGTACCAAACTCAATAAGGTAAAATTTAAACTTTTTCAAGAAGATATTAGACTCTTAATGAAATCTTCTCCAAAAAAGGCCAACACAGAGGGCAAAATTCTTTTCGAACACTACTAAAAGTAGTTGCATCCTTCATACTTCTGAGCTAACGTTTTACCATCCGGAAGGTCACGCGTCAACACTATATCTAATCATACGTAGTGGTATATTTAATATGTCGCAGCCTATCACTCTAAATGAACTTTCTTCACCCGTAGAGTTCAGTTTGTCAGATAAAACTTCCGCTTACATTGAAGAATTAAATACTCTTGTCTTATCTAAGACCAAATGGTTGAAATTCAAAAGAATTCTAAGCGAAGCAATTAATCTCCAAAATATTGATATTTCCCGTTCCACTAAGACTGACATAGATGCAAAGATCGAAAAATTCACCATGATGGTTCTAGAAAACGCTTCTCCGATATCTAAGAAAAAAGTAAACGAACCGATTATTAATAGTCTTACAAGGTCTCTAATCTCAACCCGGAACCTCATAAGAAGACAATGGCAACGTAGTAGAAATCCATCTCTAAAATCAAAAATTAATAAAATCCAAAAACTAATAAATTTCGAGATTAAAAATCTTCAAAATAATCACTGGAATAACATGCTTAAATAATTCCGCAAAGGATACATAAGACTATGGAAAATAAACAAACTTTTGAAAAGGAAAGGACAGTACAACTCATTTTTGATTAGTAATAAACAAAAAAATTACTCAAACAACAGCAAAGCTGATCTTTTGGCTGATAAATTTCTTTTTGCACACGAACTTTCAATAAATATTAAATCTAATATTGAAACAATTGTCGAAAATTCTGTTCTAAAATTTTCGAAAGAAAAGTTCAATTTATCAGCACATCACCTTTGAAACAATAAGGAGCTTAGAGCACTTATTAAGAAAACATCAAATAGCAAATTTTCGAGCTTAGACAATATCTCTAATGTGCTTATTAAAAATTTCCAAAACGCTCTCGTTTACCTGAATGCAATTTTTAATAGTTGTTTGCTTCTAGGCTACTATCCATACAAATGGAAAGAAGCAACAGTTATTGCTTTACCAAATCCAGGTAAAAATCCTACTGATCCATGCAACTACCGGCCAATAAGTTTACTTTCAAATATGGATAAATTATTTGAGAAAGTAGTCCCGGTTTTGATGGAGTTACAAGTGAATGCCTAAAATTAGCAAGCACATACATCAGTAAACCGCTCATTTACTTAATAAATCTAAGCTTCAATACTGCAAAATTTCCATCGATTTTAAAAAAGGCGATAGTTTCACCAATATTCAAAGGAGGAACAAAGACAGACATGAACAACTACAGACCCATTTCACTTCTAACTACTATCGCTAAAGTTATTGAAAAGGTGGCAAAGATCAGACTTACAGAAGAAATTGAAAATGAGAAAATTATAGCAAGCAACCAATTCGGCTTTAGAGCGGTACGAAGTACTCATGATGCGATAGCATTATTGAGCAAGAAAATTGTAAACTCACTAGATGAAGGAAAAAAACCTTGCGCAATATTTCTCGATCTAGCCAAAGCTTTCGATTCCATACCGCACAAGCATATTATTCATAAAATCCATATGATGAACATAAATAAAAAATTTATCGATTTGATTACTAGCTATCTCTATAACCGTAAACAAGCTGTGAAAATAAATAGCCAGCTTAGTTCTGAGCTTACATTTGAATTTGGAGTACCGCAAGGAACGGTCTTAGGTCCCATACTGTTTCTACTTTACGGGAATGATTTATATAATCTTCAAATAAAAGGACAATTAATATCGTTTGCAGTGTTATTTATAGAAAGTTCAAGCTGGGAAGGAGTTACTGCTAAAGCTAACTATAGCCTTCTCGTAATTAAAGAATGGCTAGACTTTAATTCTTTATTCATCAATATAAATAAATCCAATTATATTGCATTCTCGTATAACACCCGTGGAACTCATGAAAACTTAAATCTAAAAATACATTCAAGCTCGTGTTTCACGGACTGTGGATGTCCCTTATTAACAAGAGTATGTCATACTAAATACTTACGCGTCATATTTGATCAATTTATGAGATGGGATGTCCAGATAAGCAGCGTTAGAAATAAACTGAAAAAACTAATACCAAGCTGCTTTCAACTGCGATCATTTTTAACTAAAAATGTGGCAAGATTTTTTATTTTGCAATGATCCACTAAATACTACAATATGGTATAATAGCTTGGGGTAGTGCTACACCTTCAATTCTGGCACCTCTAGCGATAACTCAGAAGGCATTACTGAAAATTATTCTAAAAAAGTCGCGAAAATTCTCTAGTTTGGCTCTATTTGATCTTATGGATGTTTTGAGTATTGAAAAAATTTTTAAAATCATTTCAAGTATTCAAATATTCAAAGAATGTTCTGCAATCTGATTTAATTGCTTCGTCACGAAGAACTAATCTTGGATTGAATCACTACTCTTACACAGGTATAATTTTATACAATAAATTACCCATTATAGTGCGGAATAGCAATAACATTAATCAGTTCAAAACAAAAATCAAAGATCTGTACTATAAAGGGAGAAGTGGAATGTAATTCTATGTATGGTGTACGCATTGTGTGGTTTCTTTTTAAAATTTAAATGAGCAATAATAAAAGTATGCAGCACAGATTTAAATATTTAAGATTGTAACGTAACAATCTAGATATGTATAAGAAGTATAATTAAAATCACAGAAATTATAACGATGAAAATAGTACAGTTTATGAGTTATATTAATAATTAAATTTAATTAGATAATTAATATTAACCTCACCCCTATCGCAGGGTCTAGCCCTAAAAGGGGGAGTAATGCAAAATTATGTAAAAGTTACGGAATATTGAAATCAATCGAAGACAACAATTGCTCAGAGTCAATAGCTCCTGTTAAAACTTTAAAAGCGAAAACCACTCTTACGTATACACGTCTGTTCTCCAAGGAGTCCAATGAAAGAATATTCAAGCGAACAACATAAGGTGGAAGCCTAAGCGGATCTGACCTCGGAAGATCACGAAAGGCAGTTCTTAAGAATTTACGCTGCACAGACTCGATCCTAGTTATGTGGTCAGAATAAAATGGAGACCAGACAGGGTTCGCATACTCCAGAACAGAACCAACAAAAGCATAATACAAAATTCTAGTTACAAATGGATCATTCAAATCCTTGCATATTTTTGTGACAAATCCAAGAATGGCATTAGCTTTACTAGCAATATGATCAGCATGGTCATCAAGTGGGAGCGCTATTAAATAATACACCCAAAACCCGTACTTTATCAGAACGAAGTGGATATAAAAACACGTAAGGTAATTTTGCAAAGATAAGCGATCATTGTGATTAGATATAGTTTTACATATCTTCACGTCGTCGGCATAGAGAATAATGTTCGAGTCAACAATAAATGCACTCACGTCATGAATAAATAATAAAAATAGCAGCGGCCAAAAATGCCTACCTAGGCGATCATCGCAGGTATTGTAAATCTCAGAAGATAAGGCACCACGGAAATGCACATTTTAAACACGATAAGTAAGATATCACTTAATCCAAGAAACAAAACTCACAGGAAAACCAGGCAAGTTAATCTTGTGCACAAAAATAAGATGATCGATGTATAAATGCAGTCAACCTGCTGATCTTTCTCGAGAGCAGAAAGAGACAGGTTTGAAAATTGTATCAGGTTTATGACGGTGCATCCTAGTATCGACTTAGAATGGAAGTACAAAACATCACAAACAATTGACTTAAACAATTTAGCAACACAAGGAAGAATGGCAATTGGTCTGTAATTGCGTACAAGATCGCGCTTGCCAGACTTATGTAAAGGTGTTATATGGTAGTGGAGAATTTCTATAACAAGAGAAAATAAGGAATAATTTAAATAGCTAGCCGAGAATAGGTAAAAGAGATAAATTACACCTCTTAATTACAGACGCAGGAATACCATCTGGCCCGCTAGATAAATTATCGGTAATATTTCCAATGTATTTTTAAATGGTTGCATCTCCAATAAAGAGATCTTTTAGCCCTAAGGAAGTAGGAGGAAACTTTACCGGAAACTTTGCCAAGTAGTGAAAGTCATTGAAGTCTTGAAAGAAAAAATTTCCGGATTCTACAGTGTTACGCTTTATTATTCGTGACGTTTCGGTCTCTGCTGAGACCTTTATCAAACTTTATCTCAGCAGAGACCGAAACGTCACGATTAATAAAGCGTAACAGTGTAGAATCCGGAAATCTTTTCTTTCAATTCGAAATGCACTCTGAAAACATTCACCAAACCATTATTGAAGTCTGTTACTGAGACACTACTGAAGAAAGCAGTGCGGAAATGGTTACCAAATAATTGCTGATCACAATAGGATTAGTGCTTACTGTATCACTTAGAGACATGCTAGCTGAATAGCCGCCAGAGTTTCTTTTTGAATTGACATATTTCCAAAACCGTTTAGTGATATTTTAATATTCTGCAGGTATTGGGAATAAGCAGCATGGTATTGGAAATTAAAGGAGTCCCTGAGGTTGCAGTACAACAAAAGGACTGAGTCGTTTCTAGAGTGGCAATATGCTTTCCAAGCTTTCATTTTTCATTTTACTCTATTATTTTAATTAAAAAGTATTGTGATCAACTTGGAAAAAAAAAAAATTTGCTACCCTGAAATTTTGTTTTTTCGCGATTCATGACTAAAATAGCCTAAAAATGCAAAAAAAAATCCGCCTGTCTGTACGCCGTCCGCCGTACGCCGACGTATATGCTCAGCTCACATTAACTCCCAAACCAAAGTTCATTGTAGTGGATTGTAGAGAGTTGCGGATCTCAGGTGGAGACCCATTTTGGGGTGTGTAAGGGTTCAGGGGGAGACAGGGGAGCACTAAAACCCAAAATTAAGAATTGGATTATCTCAACCATGGTTCCAGCTAAGAAGCTGAAAATCAACATACATATAGACGGGTTTGTCCGCCGATTTTTTTTTTTTTTCAAATGGTTATATCTTTGAAATAACTTACTATAAGAAATTCATATTTCGGGACCATTGAGGTGGTATATACACCAACTAGAATCAGTTTTAAGGGAGGCTGATTATTGTAAGGGGAAGGGTCAGGGGTGCAAAGAAAAGCACTTAAAAATTAATAGCTCGACTATCTTTTAAGTTACGTAATTAAGACTTGGACCATATATTAAGCAATATTAGGGAATTATGAGAAAACTATAAAATTTGGACATAATTGTAATAGGGGAAAATGGGGAGCATTTAAAAAATGGTGCACAATCCAAAATTTCATACCGTTATATCTCAAAACTCTGCACCAGGAACATCGAATAAAGTTGCAGAAAATCTACAACGGGCGGCACATATAACACCACCACCTACTGGAGCATCAAGCCTGTTATGATGACGATCTCGACGAAACATCTCGAAGTCACACGGAAAAAAGCTTGGCATTAGTGAACTGGCAGGACAGCCAGGTCTTAGTAATCCTTAAGATATCGAACGAGCACATAGTGGCGGCGACATGTAGCTCCTGAGTATTTGTACGAAGTCTACTTATATTGTTATACGAGATCGAGACAGAGCCAGTCTGTTTTTTAGTGAAGAACGATGAAGTGGTGAGCGAGGTTATTATACTATTAAACGTTAGAATATACTTTGTACAGGGTGCGCCATCTTTTATGTCGGTATATAAACATTGAATAACTTTGACATTTATCAACCGATTGACTTGATTAGACATGTTTTCGAAACGTCAATTGAGTACAATTTTAACCATGAATCGCTTCACACCGAATCAAAGTGCCGAAATAGTGACGCTGTACATTGAAAATAGTCGTTCAGATGAGTTGACTTAACGTGCATATCGCCGAAAATCTCGTGGCCAACAGGCAACGTCTGACAACACTAGTTGGTTGTCGTTTGGTGTCGAATTTTGTTGAGCACGGGACAGTGAGAGATCGTCAACATGCCCTTCATCAACGACCAAGACGTTCCAATGAACTGGTTGAAGAGGTCAGAGAGAGCGTTGCCCAGAACCGAAAAGTGTGGTATCGTCACCGCGCTCAGCATTTTGGCGTCAGTGGAACCACCTTGCGGCGCATTTTGAGGGATGATTTGCATTTGTTTCCGTATAAAGTGCAATTAACACACGCTTGGAATACGGCCAAACAGTCTCTCGAACGGTTGACAACGAACCTGATTTTTGGAAGCAAATTTTGATAACCGACATTTCACACTATATTGCGGCGTTAATAAGCAACAGTTGCACATTTGGGGAACGGAGAATCCACATTAGATCCATGAAAAGCCATTGCATGATCAAAAAGTGACGGGCCGGAATTTGCTCCAAAACCATCATTGGGCAATTTTTTTCAGAGAAAATGGAACAGTAGATGGAAATCGATATCTGTCGATGTTGACTCATTTCGCCATGCCACACTGCAAATCAAACAATTCAGTTTCTGAAACGGAAATTCCCTGGACGTCTGATGTCAAAACGAGATTTGACCCCTCCGGACTTTTTTTGTGGGGGTAATTAAAAGCAAGCTAGGGTGTATTCTAGTAGGTAGCGTGTTTGGTTTACAATGCGAAGGTCGTGAGTTCAAATCCTGGTCGACGCATAATTCCAGCACACTACCTGCTTGAATATAACTTGGTTACTTCAATCTACGAAAATGAAAAATTCGTAGATAGAGGGTTGTGCGAAGAGCTAACAACTCTTCCGCAATAAATAATGAAAATGTTAAGGAACCTGAAGGTCAGGAGGCCAAGGCCCGATTTGGGCTGTAGCGCCATTGAAGAAGAATTAAAAGCAAGGTGTACGCCAGCAAGCCTCAGACCATTGACGAGCTCAAGGCCGAAGTCATCGCTATACCGCCCAAAAAAATAGCAATGCTTCATTGCACGTATAACTTTTGTCATTAGAAAAGGCTGAATACTTAGCCTTTTCTAATGACAAAAATTTTACTTTGCAGTGCCTCGGCAGTACTATTATTCAGCACTAGAATATGAAAAGAATAGCAACTGTTATATTTTAAGTATTTAATAATTATAAATTGTATACGTGTGCATTTTATCTTCATCTTCTACTTTAATGCAAAGTCGAAGTGAAAGCTTTTAATAAGTGCGTAAGAGACATTAAATTACGATTTTGTTAATGCTTATATGCATGATAGCATATGATATACAAAAATAAAAACGTAAGCAAATTTATTGATAGATTGACATATTTGAGTCAATACCAACTGATTAAATTACAACTTATTTGATAAATATAAATATTCAATCTTAACTATCATCTAAAAAAAAGTTTTCATATCTATCCATGTGCCTTAAAGTCCATCTCAACAAAAACTAATATTTCTTATCGCAGAACTATAATTCTAACGCTTCTTTAATCAACCGGCAATTACTGCTAATATTGGACAAATTGTTTACTATAATGAGCAGATAAGAAAAGCTTGATGCGCTTTTTTGTGTAATGATTACAAATTAATAATTTTTTTTTGGTTTTTTTCAAAGCCAAAATCTACGTCAATCGAAACGTAAGAATTTTAAAATGTTTTGAAAAATGTGTCAGCATGGGTCAATGAAATGTGTTATGCCGGGTACAGAGTACAATTTTCTATAAAAATTCCTTCGCAATTGTGTCGCAACTGATTTCTGAGAATGATAGCCATTGATTTATATTTGTATTTACACTTTGTACCGAATTTTTGTTTTTGTTATTGAGTTTATTGATTATTGCTAAAAATTGAAATTCAGGAGAAATCTCTGCGGGTGTGGGTGCCTTCTGTAGTCACTTTTATTTGAATTTTCATGATTTATGACCTTTGCGAGCCGTTTGCAGTTGAATGCAGTGTTTACTCATCCTGATGGAGAGTAATTCTAGGAACCGATCTAGAACTCGAGGTCTGAGAGTTGGTTGGTGCAATGATATCTACGAAGAGCCGACTGTGGCAATCATGCTGAAATGCTCATATTTTCAATCGCGCCTTAGATGGTAGAGGTCTGAGTTACCCAGTCCAGTACGTGGGCTCTGTTAGCTCAGGGGACGCCTCCTTGCCATAGCAGAAATAGACGCGAATAGGGCTTCACCATGCGATTGGCCTGGATCGTATACACCTCATAACACCAACCTGTGCGTTGGTTGCTTGTGCAGCGTTTGGGGTGGCTGTGTTCTGAGAACTCAAAAAGTGATCCTGTGTGCAGTTTCTACTGATGCCACGCACTGCAAGTACTCTGCTCAGCCGTTGAACTGGAATTGATGTGTCTTAGAATTAACTACTGGATCTGAAAAGGTCTCCCATGCCAGGCTAACGGTGGCGTTGCGAACTAGGAGGTTCAGGGCAATAGCTTCGGCGAGTATTGGAATCCTCCTCGCAGTCTACGGGAGTATGAACGAGTTCCTCTTTAAAAAATGGTTTGAATGGGATGTTTGACGATTCTGGAAAGCAGAATTAAGGATTATACACTTTAGGGGCTGACGACGAAAAATAGAAGAATTCTGACTGATCCAAAATGTGATTCTTATAAATTGATAGTAATACATATCTTATTCTACAGTGATAAAATTAACTGCTAAATTAAATTTTCTGGCTTTTCGCTGTTAAGTGAGATTAGAACAACGTCAAGTGACTAGCGTGCCATAATGCCGAAAAGCTACTGCGGAATATAATATGTATGAATAGTCAAAAGCTTTGCTAAACTGTCTTTCATCAGCCGAAATCGTCATTACGAGATTACTCGAAAAATGCCGTAGGTGCCAATCAGTTGTTTGCAGGAGTCACTTTTTAACTCCTCCAGAGATCGTCCAATGATGGGAATGCCACGAAATGCTCTTTCGTGAATTTTTTTCTTCTCGAAATTTTTGGGCCACCTTTTTTAGGCCCTTGTACGTATTCTAACCCCACCGATCGAATTTCAACCAATTGCGATGAAACGAATGCCATTCGACGGGCAATTAAATTTGAAAGTTCTTTTTTAGATTTTTGTTTTTCGATCGGTCCAAATTCCTCCACAATCAGATGCTCTGCGGATCCTTATGCTCTGGTTGAGCTGCGAACCCGTTCTAATTTGAATTCACACATGCTTTGAGACTCTACATACTCTGAAACCCCAAATATTAATAAATCAATTTCATAATGTAGGACACAAATAGTTCTCTGAGCTCCAGAAGTTGCAATCCTGCCATGACTTGTTTACTTTTCTGGCCATTTCAATTGTGGAAATTTGTTTGTTTTCTTATACATATAGGTACAAATTGAGATGAATCGCTTAAACTGATAAATTCAACAAATTTGGTCTTTTCGAGGCCCTAGTCCATGTGGCCATGCTAGTATGCAGCGTGCTGGTCTATAATGCAAAAGTCGTGAGTTCAAATCCCGATCGACATATAAATCGAGCACATTGCTTGCTTGGGAATTCCATGGTCGCCTGTATCTACGAAAAGGAAAAATTCGTAGATAGAGGGTTATGCGAAGGGCTAACAACACTTCCATAAGAAATAATAAAAAAAAAGTTATGGAACCTGAAGTTCAGTAGGCCAAGGACCGATTTAGGCTGCAGTGCCATTGCAGAGAGAAAGCGACACCACGCGGCCACCTTCACCACTCGTGCGGTAATCCGCCATTGGCAGTAGGCAGTAAGAAGCAAAACGAATGTCCTGAACCTGCTGCTTTTTGGTAGAGGCCAATTCCAGTAAAGACTTTGGTGAGGTCCGATCCCATCTACTGGAGGTGTGCTATTAGTGATAACTTACCCGAAACTCAACCGGAATTAATTCTCAGGGCCTGCCTGACGACGAAGAGACGATTCTTCATCTGCTATGCACTTGCCCTGCTCTCTCTAGAAGAAGGAGCACCACCTAGGCGCACACTTCTTCGATAGTTTCGGTAATCTGGTAAATGTGGAATCCATGAGCCTTCAATACTTTATAGAATGTTCCGGTTGGCTTACCGAGTAGGAATCTCTTCTGAGATCCTGTGGCATTAAACCGGATCAGCTTATGGTCTGTGTGTGCCTGGACTTATGTCCGGGCATCCACCTCTACCTATCAACCTATCTAATCCCATTCAAAAACTTGAAGACCGCCCTTGTAGTAAAATTTTATTATTAAAGGGTTTTTATATTTTTTGTCAGAAATTTGACAACAATCACATGACCTAGCCAAAAAAAATTAATTTCTTGCACCTTTCTTACGAAATTGTCAGGAATATTTGTAGGCAATCATTTTACTTATTAACATTATTTTAATAATTTTTCACGTTTCGATTAATCAGAGGGGCGAGCCAACTGCTGGGGGACTGCAGCTCATAAACAAGAAGATACACAGAAAAAAATTTAACTGGTTTTACTTTTTTTTTTATAGGTTTCTACCTATAAAAATAGATCTTTTTGTAGTAGTAATGTAAAAATGAATATTTACTATAATATATAGGTAAATGAAATCGACCAAATGTATAGGTAGTCCTGCTATTTTTATACTCTAGATGAAATCTGAAAGTATTATAAGTTTGCCACAAGGTTTGTAACGCCAAGAAATAAGGCTCGGAGAAAAAAATGAATGATACAGAAATTCATATAATCACTCAAAAGTCTCAAAACTGGATGTCCGTTCGTCCGTCCGTCCGTCTGTCCGTCTGTCTGTCCGTCTGTCCGTTCATGTCCTCTCTAGCTTGAGAACGCGTTGATCTAGAAAGTTCAAATTTTGTACACGTCGGTTTTGATAAAAAAAGTAAGGACAAGTTCGTGAACGGGCCAAATCGCTCCACCCCTTCTACCCCATCCCATACAAAACGACACAATTACGCGATTTGTCAATAAACGGCTTTTCTCGAAAAGTATAAATGCTATTGATCTGAAATTTGGAACATAATAGTTTTATGATGATTCCATTCTACTGTATACGAATTATTTGTGTCCTCCCCATCCTACCACCCCCTCCCATACAAACAGTACTTTTTCATGAAATACTATAAGCCAATTTACTCAGTGTGTATAAAATTTAGCGACCTCAAATTGTGAACCAAATATTTATTTAAGATTCTTAGTAAGATCAAAAAAATTAGACTATTAGCTTTACCCCTTCTACCCCCTCCCATACAAAATGACACAATTACGCAATTCGACAAAAAACGGATTTCCTCGCAAAGCATAACAGTTACTAGTCTGAAATTTGGAATATATTATTTTTATAATAATTTCAATCTACGGCATAAAAATATTTGTGTCCTCCCTCTCCTTCATCCCCCTCCCATACAAACTGCACTTTTTTCATGAAATGCTCTAAACCAATTTACTCAGTACATATAAAATTTATCGAGCTTTCCCCATCAAAATTTCTCAAAATCAAAAAAATTTTCTTTACTGCGTAAATACCAATTTTAGATACAAACTGGGGCATTTATTGTGATTGCTATCTGACATGTCGTTAAAATTTAGCACAAATTAATCTGCCAATTTTTTGTCAGAAATTTGGTCGACAATCGACATTTTTCTGTGAATTTCTATCGAAAATTATTGAAAAATATAAGAGGACTACGATTGCGCATACGGCCTAATCAAACGATAATCTAGACGAAATGTAAATATTCGTAATCTTAAAAAATTTAGTATGGTGATGCCAGGGTTGACCTAATTTTTTTCACATCACACTGGCTTTAAAAATGGTTTATTAAAAATTTAAGCTTCAAAAATTGAATAGTTATTAGAAAATTAGTGATTCGATTTACAGATTTTTCAGAAAAACTATGGACATTATGTAATGGCATCTCTCAAATTTCGCACCACCAATGTTCACATTTTTCAAGAAAATCTAGTTTTTTAAAGTTGTGAAATTGTGTCACATTGTATGGGAGGGAATAGAAAGAGTGAAGCTAATTAGTTCATTTTTTTTCCGATCTTAATAATAATGCTGATTTAATACAAAATTTCAGCTCGATAAATGTTATACGTACTTAGAAAATAGGTTTGTAGTATTTCATGAAAAAGTGCAGTTTGTGTTGGAGGTGGTGGAATAATTCAAGCATTTTTTTTTTAATATTGATGAATTTATGATAAAAATAATATTTTCTAATTTTCATATTATTGTAAACTTTTAAAAATTAGTCATTTTATTTGAGATGGGGTAGAAAGAGTAGAGCAATTTAGCCGGGTCACAAACTTACTTTTCCGTCAAAACGATGTGTAAAATTTTTTAACTTTCTAGCTCGACGCGTCCTCGAGCTAGAGAGCGAACGGACGGACGAACTAGCAGTTTTAAGATTTTTGAGTGATAATATTAACTTCTGTGTCATTAATTAATCACCCGAGGCGTATTTCTTAGTGTTACAAATTTTAGAGTAAGCTTGTAATACTCTCAGATTACATTTAGAGTACAAACAGAACAAAACTACGATTGCCGGTAAACCCCATTCATTCGATACTCTAGATAGAATTGAAGTGTTAATGGAAGGGTTGATTTTCCTGCCATATCTATAATCTACGTATACAATATTCACTTTATATATAATTAGAGCAGTATTGTCTTGAAAATTGTTTTAACAGGCTTCACCAAACTATGACTTTTGTATGGATAGAAGGGTTGGGAGAATTTCAACGGATTTTTAGAGAGCTAACTAAAATCGATATAGAAACGATGCGATTTAAATTTCAGATCAGTACCCTTTAAACTCTCCAACAAAATCGATACATTATAAAGTTTTGTATGGGAGGTAATTGAAGGAGTGGCGGGATCAAACTATTCTTTCGCTCCTCTCTAAAATCACTTCCAAAATTTCTTATATTAAATTGCAGTTTCAAAACTTTGATAGGTATTGAGAAAATTGGCTACAGTTTGTATGTGAGGGAGTAGCAGGAATGGGAGGATTTAAAATATATTAATAAAATGAAATGATGCTGCTGAAAAAGTGTTAATTGATTTTTTTTAATTGTTTTTTTTTTTTCTAAAAAAATTGACATATTATAAAGTTGCAAAATTGTGTCATTTCATATGTGAGGTGTTAGAAGGGGTGGCAAAATTTCTAATTCTTCTAATTTCTTCTCATATCCCTATAATTACTTCTAGAATACTTCACACAAAATGTACATTTTATTGACACTGAAAAAATGGTGCATTTCAGTTCGTGAAGTTGAGCAGTTTGTATGGGAGGTGGTAAAAGGAGTGGAAGCGATTTCAATTTGTTTTTGAGAAATAAATATAATTTTTCTTAAAAATGGTAATTTTAAAATATTAGATCTCTATAATTGATATATTCGATGAAATCAACTTTGATGAGGTTGTAAAAATGTGGTAGGGAGGGGGGGGGGGCGGAGTTGGAAGGGTCGAGCGATTTGGTCCGTTCACAAACTTTACCTCACTTTTTAACCAAAAATAACGTGTGCAAAATTTCTAGCTCAACGCGTTTTCAAGCCAGAGATCGAACGGACGGACAGACGGAAGGACGTTCGGACGGATATCGGTTTTTGAGATTTTTGAGCAACAATAAATATTTCTGCACACTTGCAGACTCTAAGCGAGCATTATTTCTTGGCATTACAAATTTTAGAGCAAACTTATAATACTCTCAGATCCCATCTAGAGTATAAGAATTATGGCGATTGGCACCGGGTAGAAGTACACCAATTGCCTTGTAGTAATTCACTAATTTTGTTCTTTTGGCTCGAATCAATAGCGTAGGCCGAGTCTTCCATATTCTCCCCCATTTTTGGAAATTGAAAGATATCACTCTTCGCACAAAGTATGCGCCAAATCATTGTTTCGCGCAATTATTTCACACGAAAGTAAACATTTGGAGGCGGAGATTGATCACAACTAACCTTTGAAGATGCAGAGTCAAATATAACTAAACTGGCTCACGAACATAAAAAAAAGCATCTATTATATCCGGCATCAGTTATTCGGTAGATGGTGGTAATAATAAAATGATCCGGGCGAGAAAATAAATTGGCCTGGCACTGACAACTCTTTGAGTTATTGAACCTGACCAGATGTTTTCGGTCTCACAGGAAAGCTATTTTTACCCCCGTTAATTGGTTAGTTAGTTGGTTATTAAGCTAGAGTGTAGCCTAGCAAGTAGCGTGTTGGTCTTGTAATGCGAAGGTCGTGAGTTCAAATCCCGGTCGACGCGATATATAATTCCAGCACATTGCCTGCTTGGATATACCTCAATCTACGAAAATAATAAAAAAAAAAAAAAATCGTAGATAGAGGGTTGTACGAAGGGCTAACAACCCTTCCACAATAAGTAATGAAAAATGTTAAGGAACTTGATTGTCAGGAGGCCAAGGTCCGGTTTGGGCTGTAGCGCCATTGTAGAAGAATTGGTTAATTATAGTAATGCGGTAGTTATCGTGTAATGCCCAAGTATGGAGTTTCTCGAAATTCGACATGGTGTTGCGGTTAGTTACCAAATAAATGCTGGGAAATTCAAATATTATTCGCACGCACTATTGTGAATGCCGAATTTTTTATCGGTATTGACTGGTACCTTCACGCAAAGGAAGGAGTGTTATTTGCAGTCTCAAAAGCATAGAGAACTATGGGATAAAGCCCTAGAGATCCAGAGACATCCATATTTCCATGGTATTGCTTAGAATAGTCTTAGGACCATCTATTACAATGATAAAGTGTTGATCGTCGATTTATATGAACGATACAATATGACCACCTGAACAAAAGTCATTAGATAAAACATACAACGATTGAACGTGAAGCCCAATCATGCGATAATCTAGATGAAACAAAAATTTTTTGATTTTAAGAAATTTGGTTATGGGGAATGGTAGAAGGGCATTGAACTAATTTTTCTCAGATCATGCTGGGATTGCTTTGAAAATGCTTTCTACAATATTTAAGCTTCAAGAATTTAATAGGTACAGCGAAAATTGGATAGATTCAGTGAAATTGTGCAGGTTTTATGAGAGGTGATAGAAGGAGTGGGAAAAAATAACTACACACATCATACAATCGATATTTTTGAAATTGCGCATCATTAGCAACTTTTCAGGAAAATTGACTTATTGCAAAATGGTGTGTTATATTGTATGGGAAGGGATAGAAGGAGTGAAGTTAATCGTCTAATTTTTTTAGGACTTACTAGTAACTCTAAATAAATATTTTGTGCACAATTTCAGCTCGTACTGAGTACATTGGTTTAAAACAAAGCAATTTGTATGGGAGGTGATGGAACGAGTAAGAGGGTTCAAATAATTTTTATACCGTAGATTTAGAACGTTATAAAAATAAGATATTTTAAATTTCAGACCAATAGCTCTTATACTTTCTGACAAAATCCGTTTATTTTCAAATTCCGAAATTGTGTCATTTTGTATGGGAGTGGGTAGAGGGGGTGGAGCGATTTCAGCCCGTTCACGAACGTATCCTTACCTTTTTGCCAAAAACGATGTGTAAAAATTTTGAACTATCTAGCTCAACTCGTTCTCAAGCTAAAGAAGACACGGACGGATGAACAGATGAACGGACGGACGAACAGACGGACGGACAATTATTCGGGTTTGAAATTTTTGAGTAATAATGTGAACTTATGTATCATTCATTTTCTTCTTCGAGCCGTATTTCTTAGCGTTACAAACTTTGTGTCAAACTTATAATACTCTAACATTTTATCTAGAGTAGAATAAAAAAAATGGTCAATTGTCTTTCTCTCTGAACTATAGATACTTCAATAAAGGGGTTTGTGTAAAGAGAACATAATCTGCATACAAAATAAAAACCTAACAGAATTATGATTGGGCGTAAAGCTCAATCATATGATACTCTAGATGAAATGAGAAAGAGTTCAATGTACCGGAAAATATGTCACCTCTAATTCTTTTGAATAATTAATAGTGACTTTTGTATGGGAGGTGGTAAAAGCAGAGGAGGAAGGTTTGTAATTTTTGGATATGACATCTAATGTGGTATGCAAAATATTTCGTGCTGAATTTAAGGTTTGTAGCTTTCATTATTTTCAATTGGGCATATTTTTCCTGAAATTGAGGCATTTGTATGGGAGGTGGCAGAGGAAGTGGAGGGGCTTAGAACATTTTGAAACTACTTATCGACATCATTATCGCCAGGCTTTGTTTCAATTTCAAAGTCGATAGCTCTCATATGTTCGAAGAAGAAATGCTTTCCTTGAATTTATAATACAGAGATTTATATAGGAGGGGGTAGAAGGAGTGAAGAGGAGCTGATAATTTTTTTCGCATTTTTTGCAATTATTAAAAAACAAATTCTGGAAAAATTTTAAGTTTATACTTTTCCTAGTTTCAATGGAAATCGATATAATGCATTTCACAAAAACTATGCATTTATATGGGAGGAGGTAGAAGGAGTGAACGGATCAATACACATTTTTTCCTTGTTATTGATATTTCTATTTTTATACTTTTTGCAAAATATCAAGCTGATAGCTTTAACAGTTTCGAAGAAAAATAATTTAATTTAAATTTCAAAATTTCGTGAAATTTGTATGGGAGGGGGTAGAAGGAGTGAGATGAAGTTGATAATTTTTTCAATACTGATTGCAATTATAATAAAATTAGTTCTGGAAAAAATTCGTTTCTATAACTTTGCTAGTTTCAATGAAAATCGAAATTATTATTCAAAATTATGCATTTGTATGGGAGGGGGTAGAAAGAGTGACGGGATCGGATCAATATTCAGTCATATTAATTAAATCTATTTCGTAATACTTTGACCCAAATTTCAAGTCGATAGCTAAAATAGTTTCAAAGAAAAATCAATTTCTAAAAATTTCGGTATTTCGTGAAATTTGTATGGGAGGGGGTAGAAGGAGTGGGGGATGTGGCCCGTTCACAAACTTAAAGTTACTTTTTTGCTCAAAATGACACACAAATTTTTTTAGCACTATAGCTCAAAGCTTTCGAGAGTTATGCTGTAGACAGACGCACAGACGGACAAACGGACAGACAGCAACTCGGAATCGAAGTTTTTGAGCGACAATAAATATTTTTGTACCCTTAGCGGCTCTGTGCGAGCATTATTTCTTAGCGTTACAAACGGTAAGGCAAACACAATATACTCTCAGATTTCATCTAGAGTATAAAAATGGATCAAATTGCTTTTTCTGTCTTTCGTAAAGCTGAGAAGGAAAGGTATTTGAGAATTTTTTTCACATGACTTCTTATGAATAACATAAAATCCTCTTCCAGAGTTTCAAAAAAATATATTTGAAGTCATCTAAGCTCGATTTATTCAATAAGCTAACTGGTTTATTATATAGCGCATTTTGTATGGGTGGTGGGGAAACAAGTGGGGGACTCCAAGGTGAGACTACAGTTATCATCAAAACATTACTTTCAAGCTAAAGAACAATAGCTTTTTGCCTTCCAAGAAAATTATTATAACTTATATAGAACTTACGAAATTGTTCGGGAGGTCGTAGAAGGAGTGAAGAAATTGTACAAATTCTTTTTAATTTTTAAGTAATATATTGTTAAGTAAATGTTGTGATCACAATATTTATCTCTTGATCTCAATAAACTTAAAATACTCTAAGATTTCGTTTAGCAAATAAAGAAAAATGTCAGAACTGTGTGTACAATTCTGTACTTTCTTCCTCATTTTCCTAGCTGCTCATTTTTTTCAATAGGTAATAAAATCATCTATGATCGAATATGGGTAGTGTTTCGTATTGAGTAGTCGTTGAATGTCAGACCCTTTCTATGGGTAATAGTGCAAAAAATGAAATTTTATCCATTTTCAGCGAGCGAAATTCGAATTATCTCAACCACAATTTTTAAGATCCTACCCCGAATGAACTTACAATTTCGAAAACAAGGACCCCTCTAGTATATGCATATGTACATACAATATGAGTTTTATATCTACTGACAATTTCTGACGTTTGCATGATATGGGTATCGATTACTTACATATGTCGAGTACGAATATAATAATCAATATACCAATTATTAAACAATAAAAATAAAGTGCAAACATTAACAATTACTTAATGGGTCTGAACCGGAAATTGATTTATTTATGATGCATCTACCTAATTTATGCTTCACACTATTGTGTTATTTGTCTATTTAAGACATTTTTTAGTTTTTAATACATTTAAACCAAGGTTAGAATCTAAAACTAAAGCCCGATTTTGATCAATAGTTGAATGGTATTCTGACTCTCACTTCCATTCCATCGTCACTTTATTTAAAATCGTGTTGATAGTGTTTGCGAAACTCAAATCAATAATTCAATTGATAGCGCAATATTCCATGACCTAGAATACTACTCAATATAACTGATATTAATAAAACAGAATTTTTAAGTTTGAACCTGTTCTGGCTTAGAAATAACTTAGAGGCGACTAAAAATGGGTGCATTAGCAAAACTAAAATGAAAAATTAAACTCAAGAACTGTGCAACATTTACAATTCTTACCATTTGTAAGAGCCGATCCAGTGTCGAAAAGCGGGTCAAATCCCCTATTCGTTGAATTCGCTAAATAGAGCATCGTTTGTAGCATCAAGCCACCCGTCGCATTTGGCAAAATCATAGTGCGAATTTTACACTATTTTAATTGTTTTAATAATAAACTTTCAATAACAATAAAACTGTAGACAAATGCTTGTCTAATAAAAAAATATATATATATATTGTATCTACTCCGAAATTAAACGTTTTGAATGAATCACTTGAGTAGACAAATTCAATTAAGTAGCACTGATAAGTTACACTATTAACTGGACAACAATTAATTTTTAATGTTTAATTTACTTCCTTATCCCAACGGAATTCTGAAGCCAACTGAGGGATCAGCATCCAAACCAACTGTTTTCTACTTGCTGTGCGATTTCCCAGATATAGAGGTCCACTAAAACACTATAAACAACTCCAACATTCTGGCTCAATTCGAGCTTGAACAACGATAGCACAAATTTCAAACACTGCCTACTCTTTGAAAGAGATGTAACCTCAAAGGTCGTTTTCTTATCTCCGAACGTTTTTGCTAGACTCCATTATCACTCGCAATTAATATTTGTTATTAAAAAGAAGTGTTTAAAAGACATAAATATAATTGTTTAAGAAAAACCATCCACTAGCAACGAAAACCAGGCCATTCACATTTCGGAGAAAAGAAAAAAAAAGCGCGGGTGTACATTGTTCTATCTACTGAACAAAGTTCGAATCCATTGAAGCGGCGCAGGTGGAGGTTACTCTATCCCAAACATTGCTTAGGGTGACCCTTTATGACGTCAATCGAATTATTTTTGAATAATTCAAAAAAAAAAAAAAAAATTAAGTAGAAATAAATTAAGTCCAAAGTCGAGATTGAAGATCGCCTCCAAGTTCTTTTCGATAGCAAACATTTTCAATTTCGGAGGCACGTCCTCCTCTCTCCCTTACCCAGCCATCCAACATAATCGCTGCTAAATAGTTGCAGAAAATGCGATGCTTTTAGGATCCCGTTCATATATTTAAAATTGATATTTACTTGAACAGATACGCAATATAAATCGTAATTTATCAATAACAAATACAAAGTTATTTATAAAATGATAATTTTTAGCTTATTGTTTTTCTATTGCAGTCGAGGTACTCTTTCACACGAACCGTATCAAGTGAAAACAGTAAATATGTTTCTTTAATAAATAATCATACATAATAATTTGAATTTTTAAAAGATTGCAGGATTATTTGTACATATTTTGTATTCAAGAACTTATTGATGCAATCAAATTCGTTAGAAAAATGTAATTTTTGTTTTCGAAAATTAAAATTATAATTATTGTTTCGTCGCGATACAAACTTTCTTTTATCAATTACAAACAAGAATCGCGTGTTGAAATACAATTATCAAAATTCCAATATATTTTTATGAATTAATTTTAATTTAATTTCGATCGGTTCTGTCCATTAACTCCATGTTGAGGTAAATATTGGGTTCGCTTCTGAACTATCTCAGAGAGATAGATGGTTCTTTCACAACTTTTCCTTGGCGTCAAATAATTAGATTGATAAGGTAATTAATTAAGAAGCTCAAGCGAAATAAAACACATTGCGTTTTAATCAAAAGTATTGTTACATGTCAGCTCTACTGATCATCGCATGAACCACCGATGCAATTAAGTGCAAAACTATGCTAGGAAATAAATTACACCTGCGACCAACAACAAAATAAACGCGCAAGCATCGAATGTTCAAGGTCTGAAGACCTTGGCTGGTTGAATATCAACCAACAACAATTTCACGGGCGATGTAAAGAAGCGGCCGACAGCGATCGTACCAGAGCAAAAGAAGACTGAGTGCACAAACTGGCCATGCTTCCCATAGATCAGAAAATTTTTCGCATAAAAAATGCTTACCTCTCAAATGAACGATTTTGATTGGTTCGCTCAAGGTTATACCTCCCAAAAATTTAAACAGCTGATTACTAAGGCATATTTTACACGAAGATTGTTCGCATGTGTGCGTGAAGATTGAACGCAAATTGGTGAGCTCAATTCGAGAAGCTCTCTCCAGTTTGTAAACTCGTTTCGTCGCAGCGCTACAGCCCCTTTCGGGTCTTGGCTTCCCGTAGCCGAAGTCTCCAGCGATCTCGGTCCAGTGACCGCGTCCTCCAATTTTGAAATCCGAGCAGCGATGAAAAGTCTTCGTCAACAGAGTCGGACCAGCGTTTCCTGGGTTTCCCACTGGCCTCCGGCCCTCCGTTTTTCCCTCGAATACCTTTTTAGGTATTCGAGTTTCGTCCATCCTTTGTACATGACCAGCCCATTGCAGCTTCCGCAGTCTGATGATAGTGGAAACCTCCGGTTCGTCAAATATATTGTTATAGATCTGGCAATGATCTCTCTCAAATCTGCCAGAACTATTTAGAATATTCTTCCAACATGTAGAGGGCTTCTAGTAATTTCTCAAAGACACAGACAATGACACCCGACGCCATCTAGTAACTTCCAGAATAGTCCAGACGCAGCAGAAAAACATACACCAGAGAAGGTTCGAGACTCGGATAAATCCATTATAAATAACCAGAGCTCACGACAAGGAATCCAGTTCCTCAGTGACAGTTTCATGGAAAACACCTATCGGTGTAAATAAGCGAAAGTGATAGATCGCCGGTGTTCCTGGATTGTGCGAATTAAGTTTTTAGAGCGAATTTAGTGAAGTGATCGGGAAATTGTGTATAAAGTGCAATAAATAAATTATCGTTATATTTTAAAAACGAATTGCGTTTCTCTTGAAATCCCAGCGAATCTCTAGCTCGCAACAATTGGTGTCAGAAGTGGGATTTCAAGGATAAATTCGGGTTAAAAATCGCGAGTGAAATTAAAATTCTCGAACGGATAATTTTGTGAGAGCGAAAAAGTGAAACTAAAATTCTCGAACGGACAGTGAGAATTTTGTGAAATCGAATATTCTCGAGTGCTCTAGTGAACAGTGACTTTAATTAGCGAAGTAAAATCGCGGAACTAAAATTCTCGAACGGACAGTGAGAATTTTGTGAAATCGAATATTCTGGAGTGCTCTAGTGAACAGTGACTTTAATTAGCGAAGTTAAATCGCGGAACTAAAATTCTCGAACGGACAGTGAGAATTTTGTGAAATCGAATAATCTCGAGTGATTTAGTGAGCAGTGACGTAAATTTAAGTGAATTCGAATCGCGGAAAAACTGGAAATAATCGGTAGTGAAAATGCCGCGTTATTTAAAAGACTTAAAAGTAACGGAGCTGAAGGAAGAGCTCAGTAGACGCGGGTTACCTACAACAGGGAGCAAGTCTGAACTTGTCAGCCGTATGATCGAGACACTTGAGGCTGAGGGTGAGAATGCAGATAGTTTTGAGTTCCAAATCGAAGAAGCTAGTAAAGAGGAGTGCTCTGGTACATCGAATGCCTTAACACAGTTAATGCAACAAATGATGCACAAATTGGATCAACAATCTGCGGATATGAATCAGAAATTAGAGCAACAATCAGTGGACATTAAACAACAATCTGCGGACATTAAACAACAATCTGCGGATATGAATCAGAAATTAGAGCAACAATCAGTGGACATTAAACAACAATCTGCGGACATTAATCAGAAACTAGAGAAATTAGATCAGACTTCAAAGGACCTTAACCAAAAATTGGAGCTGCAAAATGATAAAATAGACACCATGGGTAAGGCCATAGAAGAAAACGTTGAAAAGAAACTTCGAATCTTCGAAGAACAAATTACGGAAAAGATATCCGGGATTGTACAAGAAGTCGAACGCCTAAAAAGGGACTTGGATAACGTGAAAGCAGTCGGAGTCATGAAAGCAGAGCACGTTACGCATAAGGGTTTCAAAGCTCCAATCTTCGATGGACAGACACCGTGGGCTATTTATAAGATCCAATTTGAGGCTGCCGCCAGAAACAACCATTGGAATGATCTCGAACGAGGAACGGCTCTTATATTGGCGTTAAGAGGTCCACCAGCGGAGGTTCTTCAAACGATTCCGCAGGTGCAACAACAAGATTTTTCAACGTTAGTCCAAACATTGGATCTTCATTACGGCAGTGACCGCATGAAAGAGATCTACAAAATAGAGCTGTACAACCGAACTCAAAAGAATGGTGAAACACTTCAGGAGCTGGCACGCGATATTGAACGACTCACATTATTATCGCTGCCCAATGCGCAAACAGAGCAACGCAACGATACGGCTGTTTTCGCATTCAACAATGCTGTACTGGACAGACAGCTGCAACAGGCGTTGAAATTGGCAGGTAAGAAAACGATAGGCGAAGCCTTGGTATATGGGCTGACGTTCGAAGCTGCCAAGCAAAGCTCACGGAGTAATTATCGAGGCCGAGAAAGAGCAAAAGAGTGTATGTGTCAGAAAGCAGAGTACACCAAACGGAGCGAAAGATTTGGTGCCCCCCGATGCTGGAATTGTGGACAGGCAGGACACTTGAGACTCGACTGCCGAAAAGCGACCAACTATTGTTCCGGCTGCGCTGCTAACCAATGCGAAGATGGAAATCGGGCAGGTAGTTCGTGGTCAAGAACTAGTCGTCAGAGTTCAAATCTTACACACGGTTTTGATAAAAGACGCCGGAGTCGATCGAAAACCCCGAGTCGGCAAGCTCGATTGCAACAAGAACAATACATCGGGAAAGATCATGGAAGCAAAGATGGACAATCGAATAAGGATCGCGAACGAACGGGTAGAAGTCGTGACGGTCAAGTACTTCATGCGAATAATCGTGACAAGACCAAACATGGGAAGCGATATGATCGAGAAGATCGCGAAAGGAAGAATGCGGAACGAGAAAAGGGAAGTAAACGTGCCGCTAAGGAGGAGAATGAGCGCGAAAAGGAAACGGAGAAAGAACGCGAACGTGAGAAGGAAAAAGAAGCCGGAAAAACCATTCAGAGGTTAACGATCGAACCAGAGGATGGATGGAATCAGCGAAAACCTCGTACAAAAATGAAAGTGGTACATCTCGACCGACTAACAAAGTACCACAGTGCCATTGCGGTAATGAACGACTCTGTTCGGGACGAACAGGGACTAAGGAGAGGGTAATGTTATAGATCTGGCAATGATCTCTCTCAAATCTGCCAGAACTATTTAGAATATTCTTCCAACATGTAGAGGGCTTCTAGTAATTTCTCAAAGACACAGACAATGACACCCGACGCCATCTAGTAACTTCCAGAATAGTCCAGACGCAGCAGAAAAACATACACCAGAGAAGGTTCGAGACTCGGATAAATCCATTATAAATAACCAGAGCTCACGACAAGGAATCCAGTTCCTCAGTGACAGTTTCATGGAAAACACCTATCGGTGTAAATAAGCGAAAGTGATAGATCGCCGGTGTTCCTGGATTGTGCGAATTAAGTTTTTAGAGCGAATTTAGTGAAGTGATCGGGAAATTGTGTATAAAGTGCAATAAATAAATTATCGTTATATTTTAAAAACGAATTGCGTTTCTCTTGAAATCCCAGCGAATCTCTAGCTCGCAACAATATCATACAGCTCACTGTTGTATCTAGTTCGCCATCGGTCACCATCACGTTTCCCTCCAATTATTCGTCTCAGGACCCGTCTTTCGAAAGCGTTCAAAATATTTGCGGATGCTTGTGTAAGGGTCCATGTTTCGCATCCGTAGCAAAGCACAGGTCTTACTATTGATTTGTAGACTTGGAGTTTGGTCTTCCTGTGTACGCAACTGGCCTTAAGAATAGCTAAGACTGAATAATACGTTTTATTTGCGAGCTGGATTCGTCTTTTTATTTCGTTCGTTTCATTTCCACTCTTTGTAATATGAATTCGTCCACATTTTCCAAATTATATTCGTCAATTGTAATGTTTTGTCTATTGGAGATCCTTTTCCTTATTTGTGTCATTATTTTCGTTTTTGTTTCATTGATTCTCAGGCCAACTTCTTTTGCTGCTTGATCGAGGCTTAGTGGAATTTCTTTTGCGGATGTGAAAGAGCGTGATAATATGTTGATATCGTCCGTATAACCCACTATCTGGCTGGATTTATAAAGCAGCGTACCTCTTGTGTCAACGGGTAACTTTCTGATGACGTATTCTAAAGCTAGGTTAAAAATCAGAGGGGCCAGCCCATCACCCTGTTTTAGTCCGACATTGGTGTCAAAGGCATTAGTTAGTTGGTTGTTGACTCTGACTTGTGATGTCGTTGATGTCATCGTCATTTTGGTCAGTCGGACTAGTTTTGCTGGGATGCCAAAATGCAGCATTATTTTGAACAGTACGTTTCGATCAATACTGTCGTATGCTTGTTTAAAGTCCACAAAAACCTGCTGAGCGTCGATGTTGAATTCCCAGCTTTTTTCAAGCACTTGCTTGACCGTAAAAAGTTGATCAGTCGTTGATCGACCAGCTCTAAAACCGCCTTGGTACTCCCCAATCACATTGTCAGCGTAAATTTTAATCTTATTTTCTAATATTTTTGTCAGTATCTTATATGACGTGCAAAGTAGTGAGACACCTCTGTAGTTTTCGCACTGCAGTTTGTCTCCCTTTTTGTGGATAGGGCAAATAATGCATTGGCACCACTCCTCCGGTATTTGCTCCTGATTCCAAATGTACTGAATCACTTTATGGATGGCATTTCGGGTGCAGCTTCCGCCATATTTAATTAAATCCGCTGGAATTTCGTCGATGCCCGGCGCTTTATTGCTTTTCTGGCTTCTGATGGCAAATTCGACTTCTTCCAACGTTGGAGGTTCCAGTGGGCATTCGTTGGAGGTTTTGAGACCTATCACCTCCGATGTTCGGGAGCCGTGTGCGGGATTAAGGAGTTCTTTAAAGTATGACGCCCATCTTTCCTTAATCTCAGGGTTGTCAGAGGTTGTCTTAGGCTGATATCCACGTCTTAGGCTTTTCACTACTTTGTAGGCTTGTCTTGTTTTATTGCTCGCAAGATTGTCATCAATATTTCTCCATTGGTCGTCATAATATTTTCTTTTCTTACATCTAATGACCTTATTTGCTACTCGTCGGAAATTTGCGTATTTTTCTCTCTTCGTTCTGGCATTCCTTTCGAGAAACTGTCTGTACGCCTGATTTTTCTTATCTAACGCATCTTGGCATTCGTCGTCGAACCAGTCATTTCTTTTGCGCCGAGCTTCATACCCAACCACTCGTTCCGCAACGGTCTTTATGGTTGCCTTTATATCCATCCAAACTTGGTTCACAGGCTTCGGTATGTCATCCTGCAGAATCGGAGTGAGCTCTCTTTCAAGTGCTGCTGCGTAATTTTCCGCAACTGACGCCGTTTTTAGCTTTTCGATGTCGAACTTACGAAGAGGGCTGGCCTTTGTTTGATACGCCTTTGACATACGACATCGATATTTGGATTTGACTCGGACCACTACTTGGTCCGAGTCACAATTTGCTCCTCTGAATGTTCGAACGTCAATGATGCTGGAGGCCCATCTCCGCTGTATAAGGACATGGTCTATTTGGTTAAAGGTATTGCCATCTGGTGATGCCCATGTTCTTTTATGGATGCGTCGATGTGGGAAGCATGTCGAACTTATAACTATGTCTCTGCTGCATGCAAAGTCTATCAGGCGCTGGCCGTTGTCGTTACTTTCGTCGTGGAGGCTATGCCCTCCAGTTGTTCCACGATGAGTCTCTTCGCTCCCGACCTTAGCGTTGAGGTCGCCAAGTATTATTTTAACGTCGTTTGAGGGCAATGAGTCGAATAGCCTTTCAAGGCTCGTATAAAAGGCATCTTTCGTTTCCTCATCTTTTTCTTCCGTCGGGGCATGTACATTTATTAGCCATATTTTGAAGAATTCCGCTTTGATGCGGATCGCACACATCCGTTCGTTAATTCGCTTGAAGTCGATGACGTGTGATTTGAATTCCCTATCCACAATAAAGGCGACTCCAAATTCACGGCGTCCTGAGGGCTTCCCACTTTTAAAAATTGTGTGCGGTCTCATGTCCTGAATCTCGCTACCAGTCCATTTCGTTTCCTGGACTGCCAACACATTTAATTTGTACTGACTGGCCTGTTGTAGTAATTCTTTAACAGCACCAGGTTTGTTTAATGATCTGATATTCCAGGATCCAAAAGCATAGTCCGTTGTACGTTTGCGCGGTCATTTCCGTTGGTCCAATCCTATCCGAAGCTTCGTCTTGGGTTCCAAAACAATGAAGATTTTTTTACGGTGACAGGGGAGTTAACCCTTCGCCCACCTCCGCTCTGGAGGAGTGGTTATTATTGTTGTTTCCGTTATTAGGCGCGGAAAACTCGCCTTCACCCTCCTACGTTAGCAACTCTCAAGTGAGAGTTCCCAGCGGCCACCACGAGGAGGTGTAGGTAGGAATCGGTAGCAGAGCTGACGATGTTCTTACAGTAGGCTTTTCTCGGCTTTTAATACTTTATTGGAAACCAGTAAACTAATGCAGACCCGAGACCTTTTACTACCATTTGTCCACAGTTTGTAAACTGTTTACGTATTATTAAACTGTGTATCGTACGCTAATGGAATAATTCGGTCAAGAAGGAACTGATTTATAGAAGCAGTCAACAACAAATATACAGCCGCATGAAATCCGATCATGTGCATTCGCACACTATGCCGTTCATCGTATGTTGGAGGTCGGCAATTCTGCGGTACTGAGGAACGCCTTCAAGTCCTTTACCGAGAAATCAACAACAATGACGAATAGATTCGGCCGACATGAAAATAATTCGGACGACGAGGAATGATTGGCCCGACAGGGAAATGTTTCGACCGACAAAAACTTTATAAAAGAAGAGCGAGAGTTGGTTGAGTAGTCAGTCCGGATAGACGAGTTAAATCGCGTGGTAAGGTCGCGATAGAGTGAAAAGCGATAGAGCAGTTCGGATTGAACAGTCGACGGGTCAGTCCATGTTTGAAAAGCGAAAGTTTCAAGATTGGAGCGTGATAATTTGTGAACGAAAAAGTCTCAAGTAAAAAGTGTAAAGCGATTTATTTGAAATATAATTAAATAAAGTTTTGCGGTTAAAGTAAAGTGAACTTGTTAAGCTAGTAGTTTGATTATACTCTAGATGAAATCTGAGAGTATTATAAGTTTGTCACAAAGTTTGCAACGCTAAGAAATAAGGCTCTGAGAAAAAAAATAATGAAACAGAAAATCATATTATCACTCAAAAATCTCAAAACCGGATATCCGTCAGTCCGTCCTTCTGTCTGTCCGTATCCTCTCTAGCTCAAATACGCGTTGAACTAGAATGTTTAAATATCGGAAACGTCGTTTTTGACAAAAAAGTAAGGCCAAGTTCGTAATCGGGCCAAATCGATCCACCCCTTCTACCCTCCCCAATGTAAAGTGACTCAATTTCAGAATTGCACAATAAACAGGTTTTCTCAAAAAGCGTGATAGCTATTGATCTGAAATTTGGAATATACTATTTAATCTACGATGTTTGAGTCTCGTCTTTAATTCCATCACCTCCCATACAAAGTGCACATTTTCTTAAAACTCTATAAACCAATTTACTCAGTACGTATGAAATTTATCTAGCTGAAATCGTGCACTACATATTTATTTAAAAATTTTAGTAAGACCGAAAAAAAAATTAAACGATTAGCTGCACTCCTTCTACCCCTCCAGTACAATATGACACAATTTAAAAATTTAACTAAATTTACAAAAATTCGATTTTCTGGAAAAGTATGAACGTTACTGATCTGAAATTTAAAATATATCAATCGCATAATGGTTATGGTTGTTTCTCAAAAAATTACTAAGAATTCCCGACTCCTTCTACCACCTCCCGTACAAACTGCACAATTTCAGTAAATCAAACAAACTAATTTTCTCAGTACCTATTCAATTTTGGGAGTTTGAATTTTGTTTAAAACATTTGTAGAGCTACTCTAGCATGATGTGAGAAAAATTAAGTTCAATTGTGTCACTCCTTCTACCACTCCCTATACAAAATTTCTTAAAATCTGCAAATTTCTCTTTCATCTAGAGTGTCGGATGATTGTAGTTCCATTGCGTTTTTTACTTGAAGTCCAGCGACCCCTTGCGCACTTCAGTGTGTTTTATTTCGGTTCGTTTTTAGTGGTGTCCTAACCGGGGGTAAGGGAGCGACTGCCGCCAAATTGTGCAAATTTTAGAGTAATCTTATGCAATATCTCCGTATCTTCTTGTCTTTTGACTCTCTTAATTTAGATTTTAATGGAGCTGAGTCCAGTGCGTTGTTTTCTAATTCCGTCATGAAAATTTTTGCTACCACTGGTGACATAGAAGATCCCATTGCTGTTCCTTCGCTTTGCTTGTAGTTTTTTTCTAGAGCAGAAATAAAAGTATTTTTTAAACAAAATTAAATCATACCTATTGTCAGGGCTGAGTTTCATGATGATATTTTAAGTGTCGGGATGTTTGAGAAAAGTGATTCCACGTCTGGACTAACTAAAATATCCGCTGGTTTCAAACTGATTTTCTGAAGTGTCTCTACTAAATGAGCGGAGTTCTTAACTGAGTGCTATATGTTACCCATTATTAGGTGTAATATAGTATCGAGAGCCTTAGCAAGTGACAATGGTTCAAACCGGGTATTCTCCTTATGAATTTTTGGACGTCCGTAAATTTTTGGGGTGTTAGGGTCTAAAGAAATTAGTTTGGTATATTTTTCCATTAATAAATAATTTTTCTTAATGAAAAGGGTTAATTTCCGCTGGAGGGCAGCGGTTGGATTGATATAGGGATATCTTCTCATCATATTATTTGTTGTCCATAACTATAATTACGTTTCTTTGTTCGCTCGCATAATAGCTATCAGATTGACTTATTTAAATTCCATTTCGGCTTTCCGTTTTTTGGTTGGGATATTAGGCGCAGAAGGCACTGTTTGCTTGGTGATGTGAGAGATCTCGTGTCTACTTTCAATCGCTTGGGGGAGAAAAACCTCTGATTGCGGACTTTATTTCTTAGATGATTTCTTTCGTTCGAGTACTTGTCGAGGTAAGCGTGAAGTTCTATCCTTTGTTTAATACATCGCCTCTATTCTTGGTTAACGTTATTGATGACTACTACTTTGTTGCATTAGTATGGGAGATGGCTGAGTTCAAATTAGCAATTTTTTCCTCAGTCAAACACATCATTTTATTATTTGAATGATAAAGTAGTAGTAAATTTAGCAAACGAGTCACGAGGTTATGTGCAAATTTATTTTTAACAAAACGTTTGGTACGCGTTTTCCATTTCGACTGCAGGCCATCAAATTAATGTTGATGAATCAATATTTTAAAGTTCATCCAACACTAAAATGTTCAACTCAGGCGCTCCTTAAAAAATAGTGAAATACGACTGACTCACAATATGTTCCCTAAATCCTCGCACTAATCGCGCTCTGTCGATCACACGACCCAATCGGCTTCTCAGTCCCATCTGACTCCCTATCACAAGCGCTCGCCCTTTTTATTTTGTTCTACTCGGTCGTTTTCTGGCTTTCTGTGCGTTTTCTTTGAATAATTCCCTATCCGGCCATTTTTCGGCCATCTATGCTGTTCCTGAGTAGCTCGAGGTCTGAAGCAATTGATGATCGTGAGTAGTCGGTGATTTTTTTTTTCTTTCTAGTTACGCCAGGGAGGTGTGGAATCTTCAGTAGGTACTGCCATTGATATGTACGATTCACATACCTGATCCTGACAGAAAACTATCAGCCGATATGTGCCTGCGTACTAAACCACATTCCCGCACACAGACTTCAACCACTCTCCCCGCGGAACGGCCGTTAGGTATTACTTCGCGGGGTTGGCTAGTATTTTATGCTCCTTATAATGTTCCTGTTATCCTTTCTCTCTCGATGCTCCGAAGATCCTTTTGCACATTCGTTACGAGTGTGCAAATTTCCATCCGAATCTCTGATTCGATCATATAGTCTATGAGGAAAGGTGGCTGCGGAATATTATTTCTCCATTCTGCTAAGTGACTGCAGATAAGAACCGCGTGTTCCGTGTCTTTTTCTTGATCTGGTCAATTTGGAAAAAGAGGCGAGTTATCCTATGTAGGTATTTGCAGTAGCCGCCATGACCTAATAGGAACGGCGTAAGGTGATAGTTGCAGTCCCCATACGCACGCTTTGTCCAGACCTCAATTGCGGGGATTAGCTCATAGGTCCACCTGCCTTTTGTAGTGTTGTCTCACCTGGCTTGCCACATAGCTATTGATGTTGCCTTTTCTTCTTCTTTTATTTTTCTGGCAAAAGCTACTTCTTGTTGGATCGAGGATCTTCTTTCGTAGATCCTTAGAATTTCATTCGTGAGAATGCCATTGGGAATCATTCCGGATATGATACAAGCTGCTTCGTCCGATATTGTTCGGAAGCCGCTGATTGCACTTAGCGGGCAGAGCTCTACGGTGATGACGTGTTTTTCCTTGTTTTCTTCGTCGCTAACTCCGTCGCCCAAACCGGATCAGCGTATTCCAGCGAAAGTAGAATCCTTCTGGCATATCCAAGTCCACTGATGTTTGGCAGCATTCGGGAAAGGACTGTATGCATATAATATTCCACAGGAGAGGGCCTAGTACTGATCTTTGTGGGACTCCCGCGGTGACGATGTAGTACCTTAACCCCTCATCAGTTTGGTACCTCAACTTCCTGTTGGTGAAGTAATTTGCAATTATTCTCAACATGTAGTGTGGTGTCCATCCATCCTGACTAACGATCTGTTTATGAGTGACCAATCTGCCGAGTTAAAGACATTTTTAATGTCCAGTGTCACTACTGCACAATATTTTTTTGTCCCCCATCGCCATCTTTCTCCTTGTATCGCCTTCACTGCAGTAACGAACACCACTTTTATGGCGTCAACAGTTGAACGCGATTTCCTAAATCCGAACTGGTGGTCTGAGAGTGCTCCTTTCTCCTCTGCTAGTACGAGCAGTCTGTTGTTAATAATTCGCTCAAGGATCTTTCCCTGACACGTAATCATATTGGGCGATATGACGGTGGTTCTCCAGGAGGCTTGTTTCCTTTTGGTAGAAGTACCAAATGTTGGAGCTTCCATGGCTCAGGAAAGACTCCTTCCTCGAAACACTTTTGCATAGTTGCTATAAAGATGTCGGACCTCTTTTGAATAGCAACTTTTATTGCCATATTTGTATTAATCTGTGTGTAATTAAATAAATGTGCGTGTGTGTGCAGAATAGTAGACAGCTGAAATTGCGAGTATTCCATGAACGACTAGGGCTGATATGAAACGATATCCCCTTCTTAGCTTCATGTTTTCAGTTTCGTTAAGGTGGTCATCGTATTTCGCTAATCTGTCTACTCCTTTCATCTTTGTGCTTGGCTCGCAGTATTCCCCATCATTATATCCGGTGATGATTTGGTATAGCCCTCCCATTTTCGCTGTGGTCTTGGTGATTTCCCCTTCTGGCATCGATGATTACAAAGCCGTACCAAATTGACTTTTCTTAAAATTGAAGAGTTACACCCTACATGCCGTTGGTGCTTGATACGTTCGGAAGCCAGGCTATTTTTCCACTGTTCAGGCTACATCTCCACTGAAGTTTTCTCATATTGTTTTTGCAGATTACTGTCCGTCAAGTTTCTTCCGATTTCTGATCAGTCGTTTCAATAGCTTTGCTCGCTGGTATCCGCCAAGTCTCCAGTTCTGCGTACCGGGATGACCAGTGCATTCCAAATAGTTGTTCGTTGACGTTCTCGGACTGCGGGAGTTACGTCTTAAATGTTCTGCACGTTCGCAATCCGAATATTTTGGAGCTCCAGGTCTTAAATTCTGCCTTGCTGGCTTCACTTTATCCCTAGCCCTGTTTTCCTGTAATCGCCAATTGGTTTCCAAAATTAATCTGAAGACACATTCTAGACAACAAGTTGATGATCTACTTCGTTGCAGCAGTCACATCGTAAGTCCCCTGTCTATCTGCAACTCTAACATCGGAGAACTTTGTAGCTAACGCTCTGCATATTGAGCTCTCCTTTCTGGCGCCATATTTCAATGGTTCCGACAGTAACTCTCCGGATTAGCAACACTTGCTTGGCGGTACGTCCTGAGCAATTCATTCCTGTGGGTTCGATTCTGCTGCATTCACGTCTTAAGTGCCCAACGTTTCCACACTCCCAACAACGCTCTCTTTCGGTAACTTTTGCTTTGTTCCAACCTTTGGCACAAGCATTCCTTGGTCACAGTCATTTTTTTGACCCGCGAATTACTTTGTAACAATTGATTAGGAGCTTCAAAGGTCAGAGCGTACACCAAAGCATATTGAGGTTTCTTCTTGCATGCCAATTTCAACTCCAGTTGTAGCTCTCTATCTAACAGAGCGTCGTAAATGCGTCCATTCCAAGTGTCATGATCAATACCAGGAAAGGATAATAGTACTAGGCGTTAAATTTCCTGTGCAAGCTGTTGCAGGGTTTCGTCAGTTTACTGTACGTGGTTGTAAAGTTGCGTTTTATAAATTTCCCGCATATATTCTGCAAAGCGCGCAAGATTTTGGCCAAAGATTCCTGTAACGCCAATATCAATGCTGGATTCTGATCCATCCAATGTTTGGTGAAATTGAGTCTTGTAGATGGTCCAAGGTGTTTGACCATCGAAGACAGGAGCCTTTTGGTTTTTATTGACGACGCTTTCGGATTTCATCAAATCAGTTATTTTCACCACTTCGAAGTCTCTTTCTTCAGCTTGTGAACGTCCATTTCATTGCTGAGATCTTCTTTTAGTTCACTTGCCAGTAGACTTTACAGTTCCATTTTATTGTTCTCTTCGTACATTTTATTGTTTTGTTGGTCCATTTTATTGTTGAGATCTCTGGCCTGTTGGATTTGCTGAGTCGTCATCTGTTGTATCAGTTGTATAAGTTGATTGTCTAAAGTTCCAGAGCTTTAGAGAATTACTGCTCGAAATCCTGTTCGGCATCCTGCTCGATGGGGAACTCATAGTTTTGGGTACAGTATCTCTCAGCTTCCAACGCATATATCGTCCTGCTTTGTTCCCAGCCGTAGGCAATTCACGTTTACCGAGTTTCTCTTTCAACTCCGTACCAGTCTTTTACGTAAGGCGTCATTTTTATCTGTTGTATTTCACGACAGTAAATTATTTTATTGTCTGTCAAGAATTATCCACACAATATCGCGCCGCAAAAACAAATCACAAAAATTCTCATTGTTTGTTCGAGAATTTTCTATTAAGAATTATCCACACAATATCCCGCAGCGGAAACAAATCACAAAAATTCTCACTATTTTTTCGAAAATTTTCTACCGGTCTTTCGATTTGAATCACAGAATCCTGCTGGGAACTTTCATTGCGGTCGCTTGTTTCGCGGTAAAACTTCTCGAAAATTCTCCTTTTGCCTATTTGAGAATTTCACACTCGCGACTATACAATCACTTAATCGTTGTTTTAGAAAATTTTAATTTGTCAACGTTCTAGAATTTTCTACTTCGTTTGCGCTTTCCGCAATTATCATTCGCGATATATTTGAAATCCCACTTCTGACACCAATTGAAATGTGCTATGGCTCGCGAAAAAAAAATAAAAAAAAATTGGTTCAATTCGAAACTCGTTTTGTGAAAACATTTGGCAAACATGACTATGTTTAAAGTATTTCAGTTTGTACTAATATGTAAATTTGTCTGAATTGTGACGGTCGGGAGTTCAAATCTCGATCGACGTATAATTTCAGATCATTGTTTGTGTATCCTGGCAACCTCAGTCTGCGAAAATGAAGATTCGTGGGCTAACAAACCTTTCACAATAACAAATAAAATGTTAAGAAACTTGAAGATTAGTAGACCAAAGCCCAATTAGGGTTGTTGTGCCATTAAAAAAGAAATATAATACGTCACGATAAATAAATAGTATTAGTGTCGATTCCAGAAATCTTTGTTTTAATATTATAGAACTATCTAATAATTTGGTTATTTCAATTCCATTAAGCTAGGGTGTAGCCTAGTGGGTAGCGTGTTGGTCTTGTAATGCGGAGATCATGAGTTCAAATCCCGGTCGGCGGAATATATAATTCCAACACATTGGATATACCTTGGTCATCTCATTCTACGAAAATGAAAAATTCGTAAAAAGAGTGTTGTGCGAAGGACTAACAACCTTTCCACAATCAGTAATGAAAATGTTAAGGAACCTGCATGTCAGGAGGCCAAGGTCCGATTTGGGCTGTAGCGCCATTGTAGAAGAGAATTCCATTAATTGTCCTTCCGATGTTCGTACCAAATATTTTTTTAGGTCTAAATAACGCTTCACCTCCGTTGTTCGCTCTAAAAAGAAGATCAGTATACCAATTTTGCGTCAGCCAAAATCGAACTGAATAAGCTGTTTTATCAAAATCAAAGTGTGCTTACAAAAAAAAAATATGAAACCAATCAAGTTGTGCATATTTTTAACACTTTTATTTTAAATCGTATCAATTATTGTAAATAAATATTATTTAATTAATAATTTTATCGTATATTTTTATGGTATAAGTTTTATTTTTCAATCAATTGATGATCTTAAAAAAAGTCATTGTTATGAATGGAATTTCTATAACTGCTTAAAATTATTAAAGAAAATTATAACAATTAAATTATTTTCTGTTTCTCTTTAACCGAAGAGAATCAAAATAAAAGCAATAATTATCAAAACAAAAATAGAACACAAACACACTCTTATAAAACTACGCAAAAAATAATTCTCTTCCGTAATAAATTCTTTTTTGGTATTTCGGTATTGTAAATTTGGTATAAAAGACATTTTAATTTGTTTACTAATTTCTTAATAACAAATGTTAATATTATTCTGACTTAAATCTATTTCTATTCGGCTAGAGTACGTTGTATAATCAAATCTATTTTATCTCCGGCGGCCGCTATAAGAGGCACTGTAAGGCAACAATCAAAGTCTTGTGTTTTCGTCCCGTTCACCTAAGGTAAGGAAATCATTGTGGTATTGCGATAAATAAAAATTTAAATTTTAAGTACGAATTACCTGCATGATTCTATCGAAAGGTTTTAGCATGCCGACAATATCGGCAGGTCCACCTGTTCGAATGCGATTTATGTAAACTCCTCGTTCGTATAATCCGTCCGATACGGAAAAGCCATAATCGTCGTAGACTTTGTCTTTGTAGAGTGTTACGTGTAAGATTCGATGTTTACTATCTTTACTGGAATTAGACAGAATGTCAGTGAAGGAAGGACTTCGAGCACGACGTTGGACTTTAGCGTAAACCGCTTGAGGTTGTGGCATGTTACTCAACGAATCGCTCGAATGTTGATTATCTATTTCTATAAACGTGAATGGAGATAAATTAAAAGATGCTGGAATCGAAGTCGTTACTCAACTTACCATTGATATTGCGCATTATTTTGATATCAACAACATTATCCAAATTTTGGAGAAGCTTAGTAGCATGCGATAAAGGCATGCCTTGAACTGATTCGCCATTAATGGCCAGTAGGCAATCACCAACACGAATTTTGCCAGTATTGTAAGCAGTTCCTCCTAAAATAAATAAATTGTAATAATCAACATAATATATTTATGTCATAATTTTGGGAAATGATCAAACAAGGAAGACTTGAGAAAATATTGAATGTTTTTGATCCAAATCCAGCGGATTAGTTAGAGCAGGCACGAAAAATTTGTAGTTACAATGATAACACCACAACTTTATACGGGCAACAATAGTTTTTGTGTGAGAGTTAGTAGAAAGATAAATTTTGGGTTCTCGTGCCACTACCAGGCTATTACTGGGATTCGGCAATAATTGCTAGAAACCTTAGACTAAGCCCAAAGCTAAAAACAAGACCTCACCTTCAATTAGTCCGCTAATAACAATTGGTTTTTGCATATCTTCACTGCCAGCTAGTGTGATTCCCAATGGTCCTCCGTTTGGTTCCATTCGAACTGTTGTCACACATTGATGATTTCCATAAGTTTTATTTTCCATGGGTGGCGGCAATCCCGAACTATCAATGCTGTGAAATAAATTTTAATTATAAAATATATTGAAACTATAGATACTCAATAATTACGTCATAAACCGACTCGAAGGGTAATCAATTTCATAGGGACTTAAATCATGATATGGTTCATCTGGGACTTCAGTAGTCAAGCTTTGAGTCTGTTCCGCTCCTACAGATCTACCAATGAGTGGCTTATCGATTCCCTTACCAAGAAACGGACGCCTGATCTGCACTATAGACTGCTTCAAATCGTCCATTCGGAAGTATTCCGGTTGCGGGGTGGTAGATTTGAACGGTGAACTATCGCCATAGCGAGAAGAGTACGTGTAGATGTCCTGATCGTTGTTACTACAGTTGCCATAAATCGGATTGATTCGCTGCTGAGCATCGAATAAAAAGTCGGGTAGGGAGTTCCTTTTAATTGTTAGCGTCGTAAAGTCATTTTTATTGTCCTTGAGCAAAGCATCGACGTTGAAATGCTGCAACGGATGTGAATCGACAGCGAGAAGGATGTCGCCAGCTCGTAATGATCCTGTCCTGTGTGCCGCACTGCCTGGTTTTACTTCCGATATGATAAATGCACCGTGACTTGATCCGTTCACAGTTATTCCAAGTCCGGTCTTTCCTGTCTTCACCAATTTTACGTTGAACACTCCGCTCGACGGTATTACTGAGTCGGCCATATCGAACTCGATTTCCAGCTCGATCCAATTCGATCCTTGAAAACCGCGCGGATTATGATCGCCAAGCAATTGCCGGACTGCGTTTATTTCCAGATTGTACATTTTATTGACGGCGATTATTCGATCGCCTTTCTGCAAACATCCTGAACGTTCCGCAACCGAATCGGGAATTATTTGTGCTATCGTAACGCCTCGACCGCAAACAGTTTGAGAGCCCAGCACAATGCCGGAACCGTGACTACAATCGAGCGTAACTTGAACTGTTTCCGAGCGACAGACTCCCAAGTTCGGATGCAGCGTTCCGGAATCCAGCGGCAATGAACTTTTCCTCACCATTTTTCGTTGACGCGTTTTCCGTGATTCCAACGTACTAAATCCGTATTTCGGACTTCCGACAGGCCAACCTGCAATAATAAAACGAATTCTTTCAGATTTGTTGACTTAAATACTAAATAATTAAGGATACAAAGCGAAAGCAACATTAATAACAAATTATTTCGGAATAGTCAAGGGAGTTCGATTTCCAAATTCTTGTGCGCAATCAAAATCTTGTATTTCGAAATCGCTCCAATTTTAGAGAATCGGAATCCCGGATCGACGGCAGCCCTTTCCGCTTGCATAACTTGTGGCAACCATCATGCCTAATACCTAATGAGATTGAATGGTGTCGAAAATTGAGTTCTATCCTGATAGTAAAATTCTTCACTTCTGGAAAATTAACGACGGAATGGTGTCGCACTGGGCCATTAGCAGCGGTCCAATGTTCGTCTTATTTAGTGTCAAATTGTTGTTTTTTTCTATTTTTCCCTATTCTTCATGGAGCTGGAAAAAATGCACACAGTTCCAAAAATAAGTTCCTCACTCATATGTCTCTATCCTTGAGATTTTTTCCCAATCTGAAGGAATAAGATGTTCATTTCGGAGCTGTGTCAAATTCTTTTTTTGGAAGAATGTATTCTTAAAATACATTTAAATTGGGGGAAATTGCGTTTTGTTAATGATTTATGACATCATATTCATTTATGATGATTGTTACAGCGCGAGTAAAAATATTTTCGTTTCTCGAAAGGTGCACGGAACTGTTACAGATGGTAGTCTTAAAGGTTATTATTATTTTTTCAATTTTCAAAATAATTTAGACCGAAAATATTGGAGAGTATGCGATGCTGTAGTATTCTTCAGGCAAGTAATGCTAGCCACAATTTTGATGGAGATTACACTGGTCGACAGTCATTTTGCTGCAGGGTAGGCAGTAACATTTTTAGAGTAATTTTGGGTCGCTGATTTCAGAAATAACCATCATTTTGTTCAATTAGCTCTAGTTTTTGTGATATTGGAGGAAAAAAGGTTTTTTTCAGATATGCAAACATTCAAAATTTTATATTTTTTTTTAATTATGTACTTAGACCAAAAAACATGTAATGTAGCTGTAGGTACCAATTGAATTGAAAAACGTTAAATCGTACACATCTATATATTTATTTTATTTAAAAAATATAACAGGACCGTAAAGCCCAATCATACGATACTCTAGATGAAATAGAAATTTGTTTTTGCATGGGGAGTGGTGAAAGGTGTGACAGCATTTAATTATTATCTTCTTTTTTTTTGACATCATGCTGGAGTAGCTAGAAAAATGTTCTGTACAAAAGTTAAGCTTCAAAAATTGGATATGAACTGAGAAAATTAGTGTATTGATTTTAGTGAAATTGTGCAGTTTGTATGGGAGGTGGTAGAAGGAGTGAGGGGCTCTTAGCCATTATTTAGTAACATGACATTTCTCAAATTTTAGACCGAGATCATTCATACTTTTCAAACAAATCGGTTTTTTGTAAAGTTGTGAAATTATGTCACATTGTATGGGAGAGGGTAAAAAGAGTGAAACTAATCAGTTAATTGTGTCTTAATAACTAAATAACTATTAGTTATAGTAAGTATTAAGTACAAAATTTGAGCACGATAACTGTTATACGTACTGGAAAAAAATTGGTTTTTAGTATTTCGTGAAAAAGTGCAGTTTGTATGGGAGGTAGTGGAAGGAGTGCAAGAATTCGAATAATTTTCTACATTCCAAATAAGTAGCTTTTAGAGTTTCCAAGAATATTTGATTATTGTAAATTTTTGAAAATGTATCATATTTTTATGGAAGATAGTAGAAGAGGTGGGGCGGTTAAGTCGGTTCACGAACTTGAACTTTTTTTGTCAAAAGCGATGTGTACAAAATTTGAACTTTCTAGCTCCACGCGCTCTCAAGCTAGAGAGCTAACAAACGGACAGACGGATGGACGTACAAACGGACATCCGGTTTTGAAGTTTTTGAGCGATGAAACAAACTAGTATCGAATCCATTGTTTTCTCCATGCCCTATTTCTTACAGTTACAAACTTTAGAGCAAACTTATTGTTATGGATTAACATATAAATTATTTTATTTATTTTTAAATTAAATCTCTCGTGACAACCAGCAATCATTTCAAAACAGTTCCCAACAACTAACTCACTATTTTCTCTTCGATCCCCTTTTTTATCGACATTCCTAGCCTCCTGCGTTAGACTATCAATTCTCCTTGCCAAGTAGCGTCTCTAACATCTCCCTCCTTTAAACAAAAACTGGTGAAGAGTCTCAACTTGAAGGATGTGTTTTTCCGTGGTGTGTTGTTTGAAGTCGTCTAGGGGCTGTACGAGTACGTTTCGGATATTGATGTTGCCCCAATATTGGTTGTATAGGTTCTTCCGTTACGGAGTCTGCGTTAATAACGACTGGTTCTTCCAATATTGGTGGATTGCGATTGCTAGCGATAGGCTTAACGTCGAATGTGTCAAGCAACATGTCCAATGGAAGCTCTGCTGTTGACAGTGCAGTAGCATTTGAGTGACGGCGCCGAATTTGGTTTGCGTGTCGAATCCAAACTTGGTCATTCACTCGAACCTTGTACTTGACCGTTCCAATGCGCTTCAGAATCGTGGCTTGTACCCACAATATCTTGTTATTCTTGTAGTTCCTCACATAGACAGTATCATTAAATTGATAGGTACGAGAAACAGCGCTATGTCGATCGTTAAAGTTTTGTTCCATCTCTGTATTTCGTTGCAACGGAACTGTTGATTTTGTTGGATGCATCAAATCCAACAACGTACGTATGTTCCTGCCGAACATCTGTTGTGAAGGTGTTGCTGAATTTGGCAGTACTGCATTTGGTGTGGTACGATAACACCTTAAAAAGAGTTGCAACGCGGAAGCCGTCATGTCTTCCCCTTTTGCTTTTAAGAGAGCTCGCTCGATTGAGGGTGATACGGCGGTGAACGAATGTGTTGAATTTCGTTGGATGTACCAAATTCCTCGAATTGATGTGATGTAAATTGTGTTCCATTATGGGAAACTAGTATTTCCGGAAATCCAAACCTAGCAAAAACTTCTTCCAGTTTGTTTAGCGTTGCCGACGTGGTAGTAGATGTCATTATAAAAATTTCAGGCCACTTGCTGTAGGCATCCACAATAACCAAAAAGTTTAAGTTTTGGAATGGACCGGCGTAGTCTAGGTGTATTCTGGACCATGGTTTAATCACTATCGGCCAGGATGACAGCGTAGTCTTTACTGGAGATTTGGCAGTGGTAGCATATCGCGAACATTTCTCCACCATATCTTCGATATGTCGATCAATGTTTGGCCAGTAAACATGGCTTCGAGCTAAAGCCTTCATCCAGGATGGCTGAAATGAAATTGTTTGAGAACAACCATCTGTAATGTATCCGGAATTATTATACGATCCGACATTAGTATACAGCCTTTTCACTCGGCAAGCGACTCTCGCCGATTGAATAGCATCTTCAGATTCGGCTCGTTGATCAATGTAGGCCAAGATGAACGCATATATTGTAAAACCTTCTGCAGTAATTCATCCTCGGATGTTGCCTTAGTGATCATCGAAAACGTGACAGGAAGCCGACGCAAATTTTCCACGATGATTTGATTTACCTCGGAGTCAATCATGGAAGTGGATGCGATGACAGTGTCGGAAACTTCCGTTGGCTGTTGAACCAATAATCGAGATAGCGCATCGGCATGACCAAATGTGGTGGTACCAATATGTTCGATTATAAAGTCGTAAGAAAGAAGAATCAACGCCCAACGTTGTAGCCGGTTAGCAGAATGTGTTGGAATTCCTTTCTTACTTCCGAAAATTGATATCAACGGTTTATGGTCCGTTGATAACGTAAACTTACGTCCATACAGGAACCTGTGAAATTTGGTTACCGCAAAAATCAATGCTAACGCTTCCTTTTCTATCTGGCTATAGTTTTTTTCGGCGGGTAAAAGAGCCCGCGTTGAGTGTGCGATGACCTTTTCCGATGTGTCCGGATAACGATGTAAAATTACCGCTTCGAGACCTTAGTTCGAGGCATCTGCTGCTACTTTCACTTCAAATTGCGGATCAAAATGTGTAAGTAACAGATCAGAATTCAGAATTGCTTTGGTTTTCTCGAATGACCGTTGACACTCTGCTGACCAGTTCCACTTTGCGTCTTTATTTAGAAGTTTATCCAATGGAAAACGAAGTTCCCGCATTTGTCGTACAAACTGTCCGTAATAATTAATCATGCCGATAAACGAACGTAACGTCGTTATATCAGTTGGCGGTGGCTTGTTTTGGATGGCTTGAATCTTCTCAGGATCCGGTCGTCTTCCTTCTTTGTCGATAATAAATCCTAGATATTTAATTCGAGGAAGAAATAATGCGCACTTCTCTGCTTTGACACAGAGTCCCCATTCTTATAAACGTTGAAAAACCTTCGATAAGTTCTCTTCATGTTCTTTCTCTGTTTTAGCTACTATAATCAGATCGTCCAAATAACTAACAGCGCCAGTCACTCCGGCTAACATAGTGTCGATTGTTTGTTGGAAAATTCCTGGAGCTGACTTTATACCAAAACAAAGTCGGTTGTACTGATATAGTCCTTTGTGAGTGTTGATTGTAAGTAGAGAGCGTGAAGCTTCGTCGACTGGTATTTGCAAATACGCATCAGCTGTGTCAATCTTTGAAAAAAATTTACCACCCGCTAATGTAGCGAAAATGTCCTCTGGAGCAGGAAGCGGATAGTTGTGTGACTCCAGCATATTATTGAGACCGGTTGAGAAATCCGCACAGACGCGAATATTCCCGTTAGCTTTCTTAATTGCTACGATGGGTGCGGCCCATGCTGAAAATTCAACTTTGCTTAACACTCCTTGATCTTCGAGTCTCTGCAGTTCTTTTTCCACAATAGGTAGAGCGGCGTAGGAAACCGTTCTTTTTGGTCGAAAAACTGGTTGAGCACCAGTTTTCAAATGAAGTACAGCGGTCGACTTTGTGCAGAAACCAAGTGTGGTTTCAAAAACTTCAGGATATTTCTGCTCTAATGTTTTAACAATCTTCTGAGCACTTGACGAAGACGGGTAACTGGAAACAGACGTGATTTTGTTACAAATTGAACTTATCGGAACTTCCCATAACCCGAATTGTTCGATCCAGTCAATGCCCATAATGTCCAGATTGGTATCGGAAACGTAACATTCGCCATATGACGACTTCTCGCCAAAAGCGATTTCACATTTGAGCAAAAGTGATAGTTGAAAAATATCTCCGGATGCATTTCTTGCTGATTGGTCAATCGTCGTAAGAGCTGGACTGCCAATTGTTTTCCACGTTGTTCGTGAAATGATGGAAATATCCGAAGCGGTCTCGAGTTGCAATCGAACAGGAACAGAATTAATCCTGATGTTGACAAACTTACGGCGTCTCTCGTAGTCTATCTTCGATACCATAAACAGGCTGTTGGTTTTTGGTTTGTTTACAAACTTGTTAGCCTTCGGTTTGTTATTCCCAGTACTGGTTCTTGGTTTGGAAGATTGGCAAAAACCTTCTTTGTGTCCCATGTTTCCGCATTGAGTACATTTGTGTGTTTTAAACTTACAAAATCGAACATAGTGCATGTCACCACAAAACCAGCATGCGCGTGATGGTTTTATTGTCGGACTCTGATGTTCGTTTGAGTACTTTTCATGATTATGGGCGTTCTTTTTTACCCATTGAACCGCGAGTGACTGCTTCTCAATCATCTTAGTGTCAAGTTTCAAAGACATCAAACGATTTGCCTCTTCAGTAAGTGCATGAATAGTCACTTCGGAATCCGTTTCGATTTTGGATAGAAGCCGCGTGCGAATATTTGCTTCGGAGCTTGCATTTAATCCACACACAAATATCAGACATTTAAATTGCGCGTTAGTAAGATTCTTTAAATTGAAATTTTCGCAGTGTTTGTCCACTATTCCAGCATATGTAATGAAGTCATCACTGTGTTTCTTTTGCAACTTAAGATAGTTATAGCGAGCGTTGAACAGTGACATCTGTTTGCCGAAAATCTCACTTAATTTAACTTTTGTCTCTTTGAAACTGAGATCGCGTGGCTCTTGTGGCAAAATATAATTTGCATATCTTGTATGAGCTACCGAATCTAGTTTTCTTATCAGCAAACGAACTTTTGCAGCGTCATCTAATAGCTTGGCATCTTCTTCAAAACGGTCTGAATATCGAGCGTACCACGTCTCGAAAATAATGCTATTATCCGGATCATAACTAAACTCATTCATGCTTCTTGATAAAAACTCCATTGTCTTTTCCACCGATGACTGAGTCTCAAGTACATCGGTAGGTGCTGAGCTAGTTGAAGTGAGTTTAGCCAAAGCGGCATTCAAGATTTTCGATTGTCTCTGCATCCAATTTTGCTGCTGCTTAAAAAAATCCTGAATCGCTTGGTCCATTTTAAAACAAATCCTCGTCGCCAAATATGTTATGGATTAACATATAAATTATTTTTTTTATTTTTAAATTAAATCTCTCGTGACAACCAACAATCATTCCAAAACAGTTCCCAACAACTAACTCACTATTTTCTCGTCGATCCTCTTTTTATCGACATTCCTAGCCTCCTGCATTAGACTATCAATTCTCCTTGCCAAGCAGCGTCTCCAACACTTATAATCAAGGAGGATATATAATAAGGAGTGACTATGAGCATGCTTTGCCTTGTAAGAAAATGGGAATGAAAGTATGTCCTTCTCTTACTGGCGAAATGCTCGATATTTTTCGAAAAAAATCGTTTCGCTATCTTTGTCTGGCATACTTAAACCCAAAGTAACTATCTCTGTCCCGCGTTAAATTGTCCGTTGCTAAAGTGCTTAGCTTAGACACGAACCAAAACTAATAAAAATTGAATAAATAAAAATTTCTGAAATAAAACAGCAAACTCCATTGTACTGAAAATTACTTTATTGCTGATTGAATTTTAGCAACCAAGAGAGAATACGAATTATGGTATTTTTTGTAAAAGTTTGAAGCCAAGTTAAGCTTGGACACAATTTTCGAAAATTTCCGAATCAAAAAGTATTCCCACATGAGACAGACTATCAGGCACTCCATTTTATATATCCTCCTTGCTTATAATACTCTCAGATTTTCTCTAGGGTATTAAAAAAACAAACGATGTTTTAAAAATTCCGACATTCAAAGCACTTTCACATATGCAATTTATGCCCAAGTGTAACGAAATTAACTGTATTTGTAGCTTTAAAAAAATTGTCAACCTAATTAAAATTAGCGAAATGATATTAAATTGAACCGCGACTGTCAAAATCGGTAGTCAGGGCTTTAAGCTATAGTGCTGAAATTTGTTTCATGTGATTTGTAGCAACAAGAAAATTTTATTTTCATGAATGGGCTACTTCGCCCCATTTTTTCTACCCCTCCCATACAAATTTCATGAAATTTCGAAATTTAAGAAAATCGATTTTCTCCGAAACTGTTTAAGCTAACGACTTGAAAATTAGATCAAAGTATAACGATCTAACAGTCATTAACCTCGGAAAATATTGATACGATCCCTTTACTCCTTCCACTCTCTCCCGTGCAAATAGTCAATTTTCAAAAAAGCGCTTATTTGATTTTAATTGCAACTAGCAAAGTTAAAAGAACGAATTTATGTCTGAATTGTTTTTATTATAATTGCAACCAATTTTTAGAAATTATTCCATGCAAATGTCACGAAATTTCGTAATTTCAATTAATTTTTCTTCAAAACCGTCAAAGCTATTTATTTAAAATTTTGAACAAAGTATAACAATAGAAATATCTTCAATTTCAAAAAAATTTGCTTTAGTCAGTATACTCGAAGGAGAATATATAAAATGGAGTGCCTGATAGGCTGTCTCATGTGGAAATACTTTTTGAAATTTTCGGAAATTTTTGAAAATCGTGTCCAAAAAAAAAAATACCATAATTTGTTGGCTCTCTTGGTTGTTAATATTCAGTCAGCAATAAAATAATTTTCATTAGAATGGAGTTTGCTGTTTTATTTCAGAAATCTTTATTTTTTTAATTTTTATTAGTTTTTGGTTCATGTCTAAGCTAAGCACTTTAGCAACGGTCAATTTAACGCGGGACAGAGATAGTTACTTTGGGTTTAAGTATGCCAAACAACGATAGCGAAACAATTCTTTCGAAAATTGTTTCGAACAATTTAACGTGGGAGAGAGTTAGTTGCAATATTTTTAAGCGTGCCAGACAGAGACAGCGAAACGTTAGAACCCACAGCCAGTCCTGCTTGCCCAAAAAATGGCAAATGGACACTCATTCGATCATGGACTTATCACCCGTGATCTTAAGACCTAATGAATTTTTCGTGATATTTTCAGAAATATCTAAATTCATGAAATTGTTTACATTGCAGATCAGTAGAATTCATACTTTTCAAGAGAATCGAGTTCTAATACAGTTTTGGGATTGTGTCCATATTGTATGGGAGGTGGTAGAAGGAGGAAAGCTATTGAGTTAATTTTTTTGGTCTTATAATTAAATATTTAGTGCATAATTTAAGGTCAATAAATTTACTGAGTAAATTCACCACCACCAATGGCGCGACAGCCCAAATCGGGCCCTGGCCTCCTGAAGTCATCGCCTCCAATCGTCTCGATCCAGAGACCGCGTCCTCCAGCTGCTAGTTTTTAGTATGGCTTTGCTGTCTTCATCAACCGAGTCTTCCCATTGCTTGTGTAGTTTGCCTACTGGCCGGTTACCACTCGCTTTGCCTTTAAGAGCACGTTTGGGGATCCTTCTGTCTTCCATTCGCTCTACATGGCCAGCCCACTGCAGTTTACGTAGCTTGATGAGCTGAATAAATTGGTTTACAGTATTTCATGAAATAGTCCTTGTTGAGTGCTTGTTGTGGCCTTCGTGGCGTAGTGGCAGCGTGCTTGCTTCACAGCCATGGGGTCGTGGGCTCGTTTCCCACTCCATGAAGTAGAATTTCTTAAGCACGAATTTTTCAATTGCTATTCACAAATTATAATTTAGCTGCGCTATGTGTCAATGGTATAATACCTTTGACATGGTATAATACCATCGACACAGTTAAATTATAATTAAGGCCTAAATTATCATTATACGGCTGTGTGTCATATATTAATTTAGCTAAATTACAAAAAAAGTGATCATTTATCAGCTAAATGCTCTCAGCTGAATCATCTCATTTAGCTAAATCCTCTCTTTTTCCTCATAATTTAGCTTATAACGATGAAGATTGTGCTAGAGCTGGAGCTTTCATAAAAGTTTTTTCGTGAAAGAGAGAAGAAGAAAAGTCATTTTCTGACAGCTCTGACTTACATAAAATCTTCGAAGCGTGATTAAAAAGCTCAACTATGAAAGATGACTTGCAAACTATTCCAAAACAGGACTAAGGATCATTTTTCTTCTTTTGTGGCCTTCCTTGCAAAATTTTATTGCCTATTGGCTATGCAATTCAACTTTTTAAAAATATGACAGATGAGTGAGTGGCTCTTCTTAATTAGCAAAGTGGTATGTGTCACCATTCTACTAACGATGAAGACGAGCTAAATTACGAATTAGCTAAATTATGATTAGGACCGCTATGTGTCAATGGTATAAGTCAAATTGTGCAATAATAGGTAGTGATGACTAGAATCACTCTATGAAGAAGAAAAGAGAAAAGAAACAAGTTATCAGTTTGGTTGAGGTTATAACCAGTTTTCCGTTAAAATTGAAAAGCTCATACCGATTTCCCAGCAGTGATAAGGAAGCAAATTTGATAGCGAAATGTTTATTAGCAGGTAAAATCTACGGAATCATCACTTACCAGGTGTGACGGTTAATAATTTTTTTTTGAAGTGAAAAAGTACTGAAAACAAGGGTTTTTTCGCAGTCTAACATATTATGTTATTTTATTGCTATGGTGGTACCTTTCAAAATGCTATTGCTGTTTAAACGATTTCCATTTAGCGGCACGTACTTTTTTATTGGAGCTGTTTTTGTTTTTCGGAGTTTTTTGCATAGGATTGCGACTGAAGACGAAAAATGGATACATTTTGAATACCCAAAAAATCATGGGTCAGCCCAGGACAATCTTCAACATAGACTGCTAGACCAAATCGCTTTGGAGGGATCAGAAGAGTGTCATGGACTAGGAGCTTCTGAAACCATGTGAAACAGTTGATACCGTTCGCTAGCATCAACAAATGATGATTTTGAACCATGCATTGATCAAAAAGCGAACAGAATGTGATACAAGACTTGGAAGAGTAATTTTCCAGCACGGAAATGCCCCATCACACAAAGCGAAAGCGGTCAAAGCCACCGTTTCTGTACTTGGCTGGGAAATTTTGTCCACTCCCCGTACTCACTACAACTTGTTTGCATCGATGCAACACTTCAACAATTACGGAAAAGTCCAAATACAGCTTGATGATTGAACCACGTCAAAATATGTACGGTTTTTGTGGGAGATCCATCCAGAAATTGTCAGAAAGATGGGGAGAATGTGTGACTAGCGATGAGGTCAATTTTGTATAAATCATTTTTTGCCTTTCTCCCAATTTAAACCTTTTTTTTTAAGACAAAATTAGTAACTATTAACCGCCACAGCTAGGGTGTAACCTAGTGGGTAGCTTGCTGGTCTACAATGCGAAGGTCGTGAGTTCAAATCCCGGTCGACGCATAATTCCAGCACACTGTCTACTTGGGTATACCTTAGTTATCTCAATCTACGATAAGGAAAATGCGTAGATAGAGAGTTATGGCAAGGACTAACAACCCTTTCACAATAACAAATAGTGTTAAGGAACTTGAAGGTCAGGAGGCCAAGGCCCGGTTTGGGCTGTAGTTCCATAGAATAATAGAACCGCCACACCTAGTATAAGTGCTGGCTAGGGTGTAAATTTGTGGGTAGCGTGTTGGTCTACAATGCGAAGATCATGACCTCAAATCTCGGTCGACGTATAATTCCAGCACATTGCCTGCTTGAATTCGTAGATAGAAGAAATCTTAAGGAACCTGAAGGTGAATAGACTAAGGCTCGATTTTGGGCTGAAGTGCCATCGTTAAAGTACAAGTAGAGAAGTGCTGCAAATAAAAGATATTTCCGAGGTAAACTCCAAAGTTATCTTGCCAAAACGTGGCCATATATTTAAAACTGAGGAAAGATCTTCGGGGAAGAAAATTTACCATGAAGAGGTAAAGTCGGCAATTTCAGTTTACTTTAAAGGCCTTGATAAAATATTTTTTTAGAAGGAATTAATAAAGTTTTGAGAGACATGATAAATGTATTAGGCTTATGGAAGAATATATTGAAAAAGAAAATAAAAACTTATTTAATTTTACCCCCTTCCTGTCATTCCGTGACTTGAATTGACCTCGTAATTGATAATTTATTAAAAGAAAATTGGAATGAAACGAAACATTTTTTGAGAAATAAGTAAATAAACTACATAGATTATGCTGTCTCAAATCATCCGTTCTTCGAATAATAAGTAATGTTTATCAACGCATATAATCGTAATTTTTATAAACACAAATGACATGATAGCATTCTCCCCGGGGCGCTAGGGTCTGGGTCCAGCCCAGGGTATATCGCCGCCAGCAAAATAGGTATATTACACAAAATGGCAAAATGAATCTTTAGAAATGCTATTCATCTAATTATAATTCAGGAAATACTTGATTAGATCTTGTATGGTATCAGTAGGGAAATAAAAAAGATTGGCTAAGTAGAAATAATACCCAATAAAGCATTGGACTGGCTTTCCATTTTCTCAGCATGGCTATAAATTAGAGACCTTCAGTTGAAAATGCGAGTTTTTGGGGTTTTTTTTTTCTAACAACCTTGTTAATAATAAATATCTGCGAACAAGCCGGGTGTCTTTATTATTCTTCGGAAAAGTGGAGGATGCGTAGGAAGTCAATGTGTAGGTTAGAATTGATAGGGAAGACTCAATGGGGGTTCCAGGGCACAGCTGTTGTCAATTATTTAACACTTAAGCGCGAGTGTATATGATCAATATTTTAAAATTTCAATCGTTTATTTATGCAAAAAAATCGGTGAATAATTAGCTTTTTCGGAACCCCAAGGTAATACAAAAATTAAATTATTTTTGAAGTTGATCCCACAAAACGCTCCATATGTATATCGATTTTCAGTTTACTAGCTCTATGATAATATATTCGAATTCGTAGTTAGTGTGCACTGCGCGTACACGTATGTGCACTGCGCGTACACATATGGTGGATGTCGGCGGACGAAGTACAGACAGACTTTTTTTTTTGCATATTTAGACTAATTTAGTCATGAAACGCGAAAGAACAAAATTTCCGAGTAGCGATTTTTCTTCCAAGTCGACAATACTTTGTCATTATAATAATAAAGTAAAACTTAACAGAACTATGCCTGGGAGTGAAGCCCAATCATATAGTACTCAGGATGACGAATGCAATAGAAAATATATGATATTTTAAATTCCTTAGAATCTGTATTGGCGGTGGTGTAAGGAGTGTAGAGGTTTATAATTTTGGAATAAAGAACATAATATAAAATCATTTCGTGCCAAATTTCTTGTTTGTAGCTTGAATCATTTTCAAGAAAATTGATAAATTGTCTTTTATGAAATTGTGACATTTGCGTGGGAGGTGGTAGAAGTAGTGCAAGAATATGGACGATTTTGAAGCTACCACTTAACTTTCCTCTAATATTTTCGAAGCGAAAATATTTTTTTTTTTTAAATGTGAGAAATTATTATTGGAGGAGGCAGCAGGAGTGTGGTGTAGCCTAGTGGGTAGTGTGTTGGTCTACAATGTGATGGTCGTGGGTTCAAATCCCGGTCGACGCATAATTCCAGCATACTACTTGCTTGGGTATACCTTGGTTACCTCAATCTACGAAAATGAAAAATTCGTAGATAGAGGGTTGTGCGAAGGGCTAACAACCCTTCTCTAATAAATAATGAAAATGTTAAGGAACCTGAAGGTCAGGAGGCCAAGGCCCGATTTGGGCTGTAGCGCCATTGAAGAAGAAGCAGGAGTGTGGTACTGTTGATCATTTTTGAACATTTATTTCAATTTAAAAAATGTTGGTAAAATTTTATAGCTTCGGGTTGGCTATATGTTTCAAAATAATAAAAAAAACCTAACAGAACTATGATTGGGCGAAAAGCCCAAATCGTGCGATACTCTAGATGAAAGAGAAATTTTTGATTTTAAGAATTTTTGTTGGCGAAGTGGTGACGTTGAACTAATTTTTTCACATCACGCTAGAGTTGCTATATGTTTTATACAAAATTTAAGATTCAAAAATTTAATGCAGGGTGCGCCATCTTTTATGTCGGTATGTAAACATTGAATAACTTTAAAAAAAACCGATTTCTATATATGAGGTATTTTTATTCAATTTGGTCCTTTGCAATTTCTTTGGACTAGGTTTAGAATACAACATCAATCAAGTGACCGCCTTTATTGGCCACAGCAAAATGTGCCCTTTTTGCTGCGTTTTCCATTACCTTTTCGAGCATCTCGGGCGGTATAGCGATGATTTCGGCACGAATGTTTGCCTTGAGCTCGTCAATGGTCTGAAGCTTGCTGGCGTATACCTTGCTTTTTAAATAGCCCCAAAAAAAGAAGTCTGGAGGGGTCAAATCTGGAGATCTGGGTGGCCAGTCAATGATGCCTCTTTCTTACATCAGACGTCCCATTAATTTTCATTGCAGAAACTGAATTGTTTGGTTTGCAGTGTGGCATGGCGCACCGTCTTGTTGAAACCAGTAACCATCAAGACCTTGTTCACGCACTTGTGGGGAGATATAATGAGCCAACATCCACCGATAACGATTTTCATCTACTGTTTCGTTTTCTCTGAAAAAAAAAAATGGCCCAATGATGGTTTTGGCGCAAATGCCAGTAAAAACGAAAACAAATACTTTTTTAAAGAAAGAAGAAATTAAAAATAAAACACATTTGTTCAGATTTGCACGTTTCGTGATTAGTCCAAAAATTTGACAATTGCTCGTATATTCTAGTATTTGGTCCAAAGTCCTTTCTTTTTAATAACGCTAATTATGCGTTTGGGCATACTTTCGACAAGGTTTTCCATAATTTCACTTGGAATTTTATAAGGTTTGTACCGCAAAGAAATAAGACTTGGAGAAAAAAATAAATGATACAGAAATTAATATTATCACTCAGAAATCTCAAAACCGGATGTCCGTCTGTCCGTCCGTCTGTTCGCTCTCTAGCTTGAGAATGCGTTGAGCTAGATTGTTCAAATTTTGTACACGTCGTTTTTTACAAAAAAGTAAGGTTAAGTTCGTGAACGTGCCAAATCGCTCAATCGCTTCTACCCCCTCCCATACGAAATGACACAAATGCGCAATTTGACAATAAACAAATTTGCTCGAAAAGTATAAAAGCTATTGGCCTGAAATTTGGAATATATTAGTTTTATGATAATATCAATCTACCGTATAAAAATTATGCGTGTCCTCCCCCTCCTTCTACCACCTCCCATACAAACTGTACTTGTCATGAATTACTCTAAGCCAATTTCTAGTTCTACAATGGCACTACAGCCCAAACCGGGCTTTGGCCTCCTGAGCTTCAGGTTCCTTAACATTTTTCTATTATTTATTGTGGAAGGGTTGTTAGACCTTCGCACAACCCTCTATCTATGAATTTTCATTTTCGTAGATTGAGGTGACCAAGGTATACCCAAGCAGGCAGTGTGTAGAAATTATACGTCGACCGGGATTTGAACTCACGGACCTTCGCATTGTAGACCAACACGCTACCCACTAGGCTACACCCTAGCCAATTTACTCAGTGCGTATAAAATTTAGCGAGCTGAAATTGTGCACTAAATATTTATTTAAAATTGTTAGTAAGGTCAAAAAAATTAAACGATTATCTTCACCCCCTTCTACACTCTCTCATACAAAATGACACAATTTCGCAATTCGACAATAAATGGATTTGCTCGAAAAGTATAAAAGCTATTAGTCTGAATTTCGGGATATATTACTTCCATAATGATTTCAATATACAGTATAAGAATTATTTGCGTCCTTCCTCTCCTTCCACCCCCTCCCATACAAACTACACTTTCTCATGAAATGCTCTTAGCAGATTTTCTCAGAACATATAACATTTATCGAGCTCACATTTGGTAATAAATACTTATTAAGCATTATCACTTAGATCAGAAAAAAATATTTGATTACCTTCACTGCTTCTACCCCCTCCCATACAATATGACACTGTTTCACAACTTCACAAAAAATTTATTTTCTTGAAAAGTCTAAAGTCTAAAATTTAAGAGATGTCAATTTTATGATATTCTTAGTTATTTCTGAAAAAAATCACTAAAATCCCCCAATCTTTCTACCACCTCCCATACAAACTGCACATTTTGACTAAATCTAACACACTAATTTTCTCAGCTCCTATTCAATTTTTGGAGCATTTTTTATAAAACATTTTTATAGCTACTTATGGGGAAAAAATTAGTTCAATGCTATCACCCTTCTAACACTCCCCATACAAAATTTCTTGGGATCACAAAAAATTCTATTTCATCTAGAGTATCGTAAGATTGCGCCTTACGCGCAATCGTATGCCTGTTATGTTTTTCCATTCATCTTGAGCGCGTTGCCACAGCTCGTTCAAGTTTGTGGGTGACTTTTCGTAGTTTCCCACTCGTCTTTTTATTATTGCCCATAAGTTTTCGATTGGGTTCAGATCAGGGCTTTGAGCAGGCCACTCCATTCTCAAAAATTTTTGATTGGCCAACCATTCTTTCACTATTTTTGCAGTGTGTTTTGGGTCACCATCCTGCTGAAACACTACTTCCTCTTCAGAGTAAGCGCTTTTATCTATGAAATCGGGCAAGTTTGTCTGCTGTATGTGTAGATAGTCCTCTTTCTTCATAATGCTGTCGATTTTATGGAGTGGCCCAAGGTACCACTATGTACAGCACCTCCACGTCATCAAACTGCCTCCATGCTTAACAGTTTGCTTCATATTGTGTTTTTGAATTGAGTCGTAACGTCGTCGCCAGTAATACGACTTTCTATCGGACTGGAAACGATTTATTTTGACCTCGTCTGAGCAAATCACACGCTTCCAGTCATCAAGAGTCCAATTTTTGTGTTTTTGGCAGAATTTTAACCGAGCTTTTATGTTTTTGGCGGACAAAGCCGGTTTTTTCTTTTTTATTGTTGCTTCAAACCCGATTCTCTTTAAGGCTCTACGCGCAGTCCATTCACTGACAACCTTGCTTAGTCCTTCCAAAGCCTTCATTGGTGTTTTTCTAGGGTACTTTTGCATTTACCGTATTATTAGGCGTGCATCTGCGTCCGTAAGTAACTTTGGACGGCCATCTAAGTTCGGTGCTCTGTTAGCATTTCGCCTCTTTCGCACATCAAGCACAGTGGTTTGACTTATATTTAATTTTTGTGCAATTTTCCTTGATGATTCACCATTTTCTGTCATTAGCACGATGTTGTTTTCAACTTCAAACGGTATTTTCTTCATATTTATTTAATTATTCGCTTTCACTGATATTATCACTTCGACTACTTCTTAAAAAGTAAGAATACAAACTGAAAACAATGGATATGCATAAAGAAGCATTTACATTGAAAACCCCAACGATTAGCGGTAAATACCCGTTAGCTTGAGCATCGCTGGTGCCGTTCTCTTTAGATTGTACAAAACGTGTAAAACTGAGTGGATGCGGCTGTATCTGATTTTTGCTATTAATTTCCTTCTTCTAATTTTTTTTTAAATATTAGGAATGATTTTTTTTTTTCAAAATAAATAAATAAATAGTTTTTGAAAGTTTTATTCGTTTTGGTTCAGTATTTAGGTTTTTACTGAACAAAACATACAGCAGCACTAATCATCCACTCAGTTTTGCACGGTACTGTATATTTACATTACTAAAAAAATGTGCATCAATGGATTTTTGCTTCCAATTAACCAGAACCTCAATATAAGGTGCTGCCGTAGACTTTTGTCCGCCACTGTATATAGTCCAGATTACCGAGCCCCAAATTTCTCCTTCAAAAGTTCAACCTACATGATCCATTCGGACGATAAACCATTAAAATTTCAAAAATAATAATTAACATTATTTGGAACATGAAGATAGGACTTTAATACGCCACGTTATTGCTTATAACATTCTGTTAATGCTTGGGATTATAGACCCGTCAGCAATAAATTCAGTGGAACCGGACATAAAGCGATATCAAAATAAGCATAAAATTCCAAACTGACATTCCCTTCATCGGGCATAGGCCCCCATAAAAATACCGAGATTCCTGAACCCTCCACATTTCTATTTAGTTTTCTCCATAATTTTTATGATTTTGTCACTAAAAATTGCTGGTGGCCCCAAAAAGCAAACAAGAACCCCCTTTAAATCCGAAAAGAAATTTCTTGCACATCCGTTTCGATGGCGATTGCCACGGCGATATGAGACAGGCGGGCATAGCGTCATTTCAGAGCGTAAAGACGGCAGCTGTTGCTTGGCTGAGATTTTCTAAAATTAGGTCCCGGATTTTTTTCTCCGCCGAAGAATATTCACGATTTCTTTTCTTTTTTTCCGCTCTTAATCCCCGAAAAAATAAGAAGCCTTCATCATAATGAGCACATAACTAAGAAGATATTCGCTTGGGATGATGCAGCCTGTCATCATAACAAATCCAAAACTGAGCCCGATCTGTGTGTTTTTGTTGGCTGGAAAGGCAGGCGTCTGCGGGACTAATGAGCGCAGCATGTCGCCAAAGGGCACCAAGATCGCGGCTTAATAGCACCCGAACGACGCACTTTACGACCAGGGTAATGATACTTAGGACTTTATGTACTTTTGGAATTACCTCTTCGGGCGAGTGCGTGCGCCGGCATGATCTGGATCTGAGTGTACCCGCGGCCCGTGTTGGCGTCCAGAAGCAACATCGCATCCTCCGGGCTGTACGCCGTGTTCTCGATGACGGTGTCGTCAACCGATAGTACCTGGTCACCTGTCGACAGAGCGCCACACCTGCAATTTGTAAACGATAACAATTATAGGCCTCCTGTTTACAGAGCTTAAGTGATTGCCCCACACAAGATCTGTTTACCCGACTTTGCCAAATTTCCTCAACGAAAGAAATCAAAAAGACCTCCTACTCACCTATCGGCAATACTTGCTGGCAATATGCTGGCGATGTAGACCCCCGCGGGCGATACTGCGTCTATTTTGGTGTGATCGTTGTGCAGGACCGGCGAGTAGTTGCTCAATATCAGCCCCAATTTGTCGTTCAGCGGCCGCTCGATTTCGATCAGGAGAGGCCCCATCGAGAACTCCACACTCTGCATTACCGAAACGTCGTACTCGATCATCAGGTTTGTGAAACCGGACACGTGACCGCACTTGAGAATCTGTTGAGCCTCCGAGAGCGTCTTGTTGATCAAAGAAATCTGTAGGTCGGAAAAGCGGAAATGAAAATATCGATCTGGCCTAGAACTCAATCGAAAAACGATCGATCGTACATTATCGACACGGAGCAGACGATCACCTGGTTTTAATCGGCCCGTTTTGAACACCGGACCATGTGGCCGGACGTGCGTTACAATCAGTGGAAAGTCGCCTCCGCCGCGCAGCGTCAGTCCCAGGCAACCGTTTTCGCGCTCGACCGTAATTTGCGCCAATTTCGACGTCACGCACAAACTGTTCTGCGAAACTGCGAAATTTTTGTTAATAATATTTACGCTTAAAAATACATACGAGAAGCGGCCTGTTGGAATAACGAATGGCGGTACTCACTGTACTCTGGCAGGGAATATTCAATTTCGACGACTGCCGGTCCCTCGCCGTGACACAAAATACTCATGATGTGTTGATTTGTCAGGCCAATTGTTGAAATACCGTCGACTTGATGGATTCGATCGCCAGGCGCCAGGAAGTCTGCGGCCGGACCGAGCGCATTCAGGGTTCCAATCATGGGTGGGAATGATATATCGGGGCGTTCTGGAAATGAGAAGGTCATCAGCAACGTAATAGTATTGAAATTTTGGCACAATATTCAAAATAATTTGCACACGTTGGCACCGAATTTATCTCAAAATATTTTCATTGAATTTTATTGAAAATTTTGAAAAGAGTTTATTGCGTTAGGAGTGAATTTTACAGTTTCAAGTGAACTCAGAAAAAAAAATGTTCGTCGAATATCCTTGAACCGCTTAATATTTTCGTACTATGAAACGTACGTGAAAATCAGAAGAGCGCTCCCTGAAATTTAACACCAAAGGGTCAGCCAGCGAATCCTGCTATACGTCTGCAAAAAGGTAGCCGATTCGGCTGCATACCACTAGAGACCTCATCGATGTGCAAATTGAGACAGAATGAACGCGAGGGTCTAGCATGCTAACTGGTTCTACCATTAAATATAGGGCTAGCCATCCAGATGTGGGATTGGGCGATATGTTATCTCAACCTCGGATAACCACACTTGCTTCGAAACCTGCAACAACGCTTGGGTCTGGACTGATTCAACAGAAAATACCACGTAAACGAAATGTAAATTTCTTCGGATCTTAGAACGTGCGATCCTTTCACAGAATAGGAGTAGAGAGATTTCTGGAAAAAACATAACTGCATTCAAGGATAATGAATTTTTTAATCGCGAGTTTTCTAACATTAGATCGCACGCAATTTTCAAAACTGGGAAATCTTCAACAAACAAAGATTTTACTGTTGCGTTTATCGTACAACAAAGGTGACAAACTCTACTGCGAGTACTAGCTATCCACAGATGTGCTTATTGTGTACGTCTTGCAAAATCTTGGCGAAAATTTTGGAAACTCTTTACTGACAAAGTAATTACTAAGACTTAGAGCTGGATGATAGGCGACGTAACAGATATTCTCAGGATCGGGAGAAGTGCTGGGTACAATAATCAATTCTTTAGCTAAGCAGGCCACAAGATGACTTTCAACTTTTGGACTGACAACGGCCTTAAACAACATGCCGTGATGATGCGATGGCGCTACAGCCCATATCGACCCTTGGCCTCTCGGATGCACCTCCTCCAGTTGTCTCGATACAACGACAACGTCCTCCCGTTTGAAAAATCGAGAAGTGATCTTCAATCAGCGTCGACTGAATCATTCCATCGATTTCGAGGGTTCGCTTGCGATCGGTTGCCTTGAGTTTTGTCCTTGAGCTCTCGTTTAGGAATTCGATGGATTGAACAAGAAGTGGGTTGAACAAGAACACAAAATCTACTGGATTAACTTCCAGGCTTATCAACCTCAAAAAAACTAATCATACCACAAAAAAACAAAGTGGAGGATATCCTGAAATTCAGAAAGAGCGATATTAGTACTCTAATCGGCCTAATGACGGGGCACAGTGGAGTGAACCACCACCGCAATAATATGGGCTTAGCTGAAACCGACATCTGCCGCCTCTGTCTCGAAGACTCAGAAACGATAATACATATCCTATGCCACTGTGAAGCCGTGGCAAGGAATAGGCATAATCTTCTGGGGAAAGGTTTCATTTTCACCGAGGAACTAGACAACATGGCTTCCTTACAGATACTCAGATTAGCTAAAGCTATTGAGTTATGGTAGGGTGTAGGGGCAATAATCGTACAATAGGCCAAAAAGGCCGCAGTGCTCTCACGTGTTTCCCTAATATAAATAATAAATAATAATTAGGAATTCGATCCTCGTGCATTCGCCCACTGAAGCTTGTGGAGTTTGATCACGATACATGCTTCCTTAACTGCTCCGCACACCTTCCGAAGAATTTTTCGCCCAAACGTGTCGATTAAATTCTCCGACATTTGGGTCAAGGTCCACGTTTCGCATCCATATAGCAGCACAGGACATATTAATATCTTGTAGATGCGTAGTTTATTATTTCGATGGACCTTCCTTCATATAGGGAGGAACGCATAAAATGCTTTGTTAACTGTCCTGATTATACTCTAGATGAAATCTGAGGGTATTATAAGTTTGCCACAAAGTTTGTAACGCTAAGAAATAAGGCTCGGAGAAAAAAATGAATGATACAGAAGTTCATATAATCACTCAAAAATCTCAAAACCGGATGTCCGTCCGTCCGTCCGTCCGTCCGTGTCCTCTCTAGTTTGAGAACGCGTTGAGCTAGAAAGTTCAAATTTTGTATATGTCGTTTTTAACAAAAAAGTAAGGTCAAGTTCATGAACGAGCCAAATCCCAAACCCTTTCTACCCCCTCCCATACAAAATGACACAATTTCGCAATCTGACAATAAACGGATTTGCTCGAAAAATACAAATCACATTGATCTGAAATTTGGATTGTAATACTTTTATGATGATTCCAATCTACTCTATAAAAAAAATTTGTGTCTTCCCCCTGCTTCCACCACCTCCCATACAAACTGAACTTTTTCTTGAAATGCTCTAAACCAATTTACTCAGTGCGTATAATAGTTATCGAGCTGAAATTGTGCACGAAATATTTATTTAAAATTATTAGTAAGACCAAAAAAAATGAAACAATTGCCTGTACCCCTTCTACCCCCTCCCATATAAAATGACACAATTTCGTAATTTCACAATAAACGAATTTGCTCGAAAAAATAAATGCTATTGATCTGAAATTTGGAATATATTACTTTTGTGATGATACAAATCTGCTGTACAAAACTTTTTTGAGTCCTCTCCTTCCTTCCACCACCTCCTACACAAACTGCACTTTTCATGAAATGCTCAAAGCCAATTTACTCAGTGCGTATAAAATTGATCGAGCTGAAATTGTGCACTAAATATTTATTTAGAATTATTAGTAAAACCGAAAAAAAATTAGACGATTAGCTTTACTCCTTCTACCCCCTCCCATACAAAATGACACAATTTCACAACTTTATAAAAAGTCGATTTTCCTGAAAAGTATGAATGCTACTGATCTGGAATTTAAAACATGTTAAAAGCATGATGTTTATAGTTATTTCTGAAAAGTCATTAAAAACTCGCCCCTCCTTCTATCACCTCCCATACAAACTGCACTACCTCACTACATCCAATACACTAGTTTCCTCAGTACCTATTAAATTTTTAAATCTTAAATTTTGTATAAAACATTTTGATAGCAACCTTAGCGTCTTGTGAAAAAATTAGTTCAATATCGTCACCTCCTCTACCACTTCCCCTACAAAATTTCTTAAGATACAAAAATTTCTCTTTCATCTAGAGTATCGCACGATTGGGCTTTATGCCCAATCGTACCCCTGTTATGTTTTTTCTTTGAATTTCAAGTCGCTCATTACTGTCCTTTGTGAGAAGGACTTCCAGGTATACGAATTCATCCACCTGCTCGAAGTTGTATTCGCACAAAGTAATATTCTGCCTCTCTGGACAGTCCTTTATGTCCGGGTCATGTATTTAGTTTTCGCTTTATTGATCCTGAGCCCTACTTCATCCGCTGTCGACTCCAACTCCTGCAATACCTTTCTAGCACAAAGTATTGATTGAGCCAGAATGTCTACGTCGTCTGCGTACGCCACCAACTGTGCGGATTTTACGAGCAGCGTACCTCTGGTGTCCACTGAGGTTACTGAAGTTGCCTTCTTGACGGCATACTCGAGCATTAAGTTGAAGAGCATGGAGGCGAGACCATCTCCTTGTTTGAGACCATTGGGATGCTTTGGGTCAACTCGTCTTTGATTTTTACTAGACAATCATTGTTTTTCATCGTGGCTTTTATTAACAGAACCAATTTCGGTGGATCTGAAGCCACTTTGATATTCTCCGATGATATTGCTAGCATATTTACTGACTCTCCGTTCAATAATTTTCGTTAAAATATTGTAACACGTACACAAAAATGATATTGCTCTGTACTTTTCGAAACGCAGACGGTCACCCTTTTGTATACAGGCACCATTATGTTTTGATTTCCCAATCAAATATGTTGCTAGGAAACTCTAGGGGAAAAAATACGCAGCATATGCCAAAGATAAAAGCATCCTTGTAACATCTTTGGAGAGTGCTACAGAAATATTTGTTAACCTTGACTCGTTTGTAAGGGAGTTAGGACTACGCATTAACGAAAAGAAAATTATGCTAACATAAGCAGAAAAAAAAACCTGGCAACAAGTCGGGAGCAACTTTATTATGCTTGGGAGAAGTAGATGATGCGTGGCAAGTCAATTTACAGGTTAGAGTTTGTAGCATATAGGGAATTAAGGGAATGCGAGCTCTAGGACTGAGCTGTTGTAAATTATTTAACACTCAACTGCGATTACTATCAATAGCTCCACTACATAAAATCAATTTTTCATTCATTTATTTATGCAAGTTGGGATTTATATATGATGGAGGAGGGTATAGAATGTGTGGATAGATGTTAATAATTGCTTGAATATTGTTCAATATTCTCTGTATATAATGTTGTATTCAGTGGCGTGGCGTCCATTGATGCAAGAGAAGTAATGCTTGTTTCAGAAAAGCTAAACTAAAATCAGCACGAATTTGAAAATTTATTAAAAAAAATCTTTAAAAGAAAGCACGCATTATTTTCGTCTACCACTACTTACAGCACTGACGTGCTCAGGACGGCTTTTTTTCTCACTTTTTCTGACCAACGAAAATTGAAAACGAGCGCAAGTTCGACTTCAATAGAAAGGAGAGATGCGTCGCATTAAAGTGCTTCCACCTTTCCACATTGCCTTCAGTCGCATATACATACTAAAGAACGAGACCACCGAATACGATTAAAATTTTCTCTCGCGGCGAATGCAAGTTCGACTTCTATAGAGATGCGTTAATATAATTGCTTCCAGCCAGTGCTTTCAGTCGCAAGCTCTGGCTCTCGATAAAAGTATTGCCAATATTGAAATTTCTGTACTAGCCGAAAAATGATCAGGAAGAAAAATGTGAAGAGGTAGATCTAGCAATATTGCCATATTTGTCGTGCTTTGAGTGGAAACGAATTGGTTTAATTTTTTATTTTATATTTCTTCGAATTTCGGTTCGTCACCCCCCTAGCAAAAAACTGCCATGCCATCTAATGAAGGGTTTGAACAATATATATTGTCAGTTAATTAATTTATTTATTTTTATTTATCAGACGCTTTAAGCTCCTGTGTGGTAGTAGCGGTGAATGTGGATGGTTTTTTTATACTCTAGATGGAATCTGAGAGTATTATAAGTTTGCCACAAAGTTTGTAACGCCAAGAAATAAGGCACGGAGAAAAAAATGAATGATACAGAAGTTCATACAATCACTCAAAAATCTCAAAACCGGATGTCCGTCCGTCCGTCCGTCCGTCCGTCTGTCCGTCTGTCTGTCCGTCTGTCTGTCTGTCTGTCCGTCCGTGTCCTCTCTAGCTTGAGAACGCGTTGAGCTAGAAAGTTCAAATTTTGTATACGTCGTTTTTAACAAAAAAGTAAGGTCAAGTTCGTGAACGAGCCAAATCGCTCCACCCCTTCTACCCCCTCCCATACAAAATGACACAATTTCGCAATCTGACAATAAACGAATTTCCTTGAAAAGTACAAATGACATTGATCTGAAATTTGGAATGTAATACTTTTATTATGATTCCAATCTACTCTATAAAAATAATTTGTGTCTTCCCCCTCCTTCCACCACCTCCCATACAAACCGCACTTTTTCATGAAATGCTCTAAACCAATTTACTCAGTGCGTATAATAGTTATCAAGCTGAAATTGTGTACAAAATATTTATTTAAAATTAATATTAAGACCAAAAAAAATGAGACGATTAGCTGTACCCCTTCTACCCCCTCCCACACAAAATGACACAATTTCGTAATTTCACAATAAACAGATTTGCTCGAAAAATATAAATGCTATTGATCTGAAATTTGGAATATATTACTTTTATGATGGTCTAAATCTACTGTACAAAAATTATTTGAGTCCTCCTCTTCCTTCCACCACCTCCCATACAAACTGCACTTTTTCATGAAATGCTCTAAGCCAATTTACTCAGTGCGTATAAAATTGGCCGAGCTGAAATTATGCACTAAATATTTATTTAGAATTATTAGTAAAACCAAAAAAAAATTAGGCGATTAGCTTTACCCCTTCTACCTCCTCCCATACAAAATGACACAATTTCAAAACTTTATAAAAAGTCGATTTTCATGAAAAGTATGAATACTACTGATCTGCAATTTAAGATATGTCAAAAGCATGATATTTATAGTTATTTCTGAAAAGTCATTAAAATCTCGCCCCTCCTTCTATCACCTCCCATACAAACTGCACTACTTCACTACATCCAATACACTAATTTTCTCAGTACCTATTAAATTTTTAAATCCTAAATTTTGTATAAAACATTTTGATAGCAACCTTACCGCCATGTGAAAAAATTATTTCAATGTCGTCACCCCCTCTACCACTTCCCCTACAAAATTTCTTAAGATACAAAAATTTCTCTTTCATCTAGAGTATCGCACGATTGGGCTTTATGCCCAATCGTACTCCTGTTATGTTTTATATCAATTTCGTGAATTCTGGGTGCTCTCAACATTAACAATTTTTCAAGCAGCTGACGAGAGAGGTTTAAGTAATATTTATAATATATTGCTTAAGCGTAATAAACCAATATATTTAAAAAATAATTGCTTCCCCTAGCTATAAAGTCACGCCACGCCACTGGTTGTATTCATAAACGGAAGAAAATCAATAAAATTCGGTGATGTATGTATTGTTGTTATTCATAAAACCAGATATTTGTATGGAAGGAGGTAGATGAGTTGAAGGAATCTTAATGTTACGCAATGTTTTTTTTTCTAAGTTTTCGAAATTTTGGCTCACCTCCCTTCACCTACACCCACCCAACTGAAAAATTTTATCAAAATTATAGATTTGATATATTAAAAAGTGCACCATTTTGAAAATGCTCACCATTTTAACCTGCTATTACTTACTTACTTACTATTGCGCTACAGGCCAAATCGCATCTTGGCGCTCATCAAAACAATGATTACTTACAAATTATTGTTAAAACAAAAGGTACTTAAAAATACATCCTACGAGTATCTAATTTAAAACAATTAACAATCAACCCCTCAGGGGGGTAGTTGTACAATGCGGTTTTACCAATTTCTGGAAATATCTTTGGAGACAAGCGACTCCACGGAATGAGCCAAATATCCCACTGTGGGATGGGAGCAGTAGAATTCACAGTTAATCCTGCTTGGCCTAAAAAAAGCAAATGAACACTCACTGAATCATTAGCTTATCACCCGTAATCTTAAATCCTAACTGATACGAGAAAAGGATATAGTGTCTTGGATACGGACGGATTCTACGGTAACGACTTTTGGCATTCGAAAACGGAATATGATTGACTTCTGGAACGTTCGAACATTGAATGACGGGGGAAGAACTGGGGTCACTCGGTTTTTGCACCGGCAGTCAGTGATCGACAGTGAAATGGAGCACTACCATATAACATCCAAATCTTGGGCTTAGCCCCAAGATATATGAAGTTGTCCACGCTCTCCAAATTATATTTCGCAATTGTTATGTTTTGTCTGATTGGCGTTCTCCTTCTTGTTGACTCATTTCTTTTGTTTTGCTTTCATTAATGCGCAATCCGACTTCTTTTGCGGCGGAGTCAAGATTGATAAATACCTCCATAGCACTAGGGAGGGATCTTGCTAGAATGTTAATGTCGTCAGCGTATGCTACTAGTTGGGTGGACTTAAATAATAGTGTCCCGTTGGTGTCGACTGGGATTTTTCGGAAGACATACTCTAGTGCCAAGTTGAAAAGCATAGGAGCTAGACCATCTCCCTGCTTTAAACCACATTCCGTTCGAAAGCTGGTTGTGGAATCGGTTTGTATTCTCACTTGGGATTCAGTGTTCGTCATTGTGAGTCTTGTTAGTCGGACTAGTTTTGGAGGAATTCCAAAGTCAAGCATGATTTGGTACAGTACGCTCCTGTCGATACTGTCGTATGCTTGTTTAAAATCTACGAAGATTTGGTGCACGTCTGTGTTATATTACCAGCATTTCTCAAACACCTGTTTCACCGAGAATATCTGGTCTGTTGTAGATCGTCCGGTTCTGAATCCACCTTGGTATTCGCCAATTATTTCATTAGTGTAGGGCTTAGGACGGCGTTCAATTATTTTTGTCAGTATTTTATAGGACGTACACAACAATGATCTTCCTCTGTAATTCTCACAGCAGAGTTTGTCTCCTTTCTTGTAAATTGGACATATAATGCTTTTTCGCCAATCGTCGGGTATGATTTCCTTTGTCCAAATTTTGCATATCATGTTGTGCAGTATTTCAGCGATACAGTTTCCACCGTTTTTCAGAAGTTCAACTGGTATTTCGTCAATTCCCGGCGCTTTGTTTCGTTTTTGGTCACATAGGGCTGCTTTGATTTCAGCAAGCGTGGGTGATGTCGATGATGGTTCTTCTTCATTAGTTGAGGCATCAATTGAAATGTTGTCTGTCGTGATAGATGCTAATGGGGTGGGATTGAGCAGATGTTCAAAGTATGAAACCCATCTCCTTTTGATTTCTTGTGCGTCGCTGATAATGTTGCTCTCTGCGTCTTTGCAGAGACTGGTTTTTGGCTTATATCCTTTTTTTAATTCTTTTACTATTGCGTATGCGTCCCGCGTTTTATTTTTTCTCATATCCTCGTCCATTTTTTGTATCTTGTCATTATTCTACTTCCTTTGTTTTCGCCTGCAGGTCTATTTCGCATATCGCCTAAGCTCGTCATGTTTTTCTTTTTTGGCTCGTGTTGGTCGTTCAGTAAAAATTTTGTAAGCTTTCTATCTATTGCGTCGCGACATTCTTGGTCGAACCAATCATTACTTTTTCGCCGTGCTTGATATCCTAATACCTCTTCTGCGGAGGATTTGATGCCGTCTCGTATTTTCATCCACGCATTCTCCACTGGCATATTTAGGATGTTTTTATATATTGGTGTCAGGTGCTTATTACATGCTAACATGTAAGCCTGCGCCACCGTTTCGTCGTTAAGCTTGTCGACATTGAATTTGCGAGCTCTGCTCGTTTTCGAATATCCACGTGAAATTATTCGGCATCGATACTTAGCTCTAACTAGGTAGTGATCAGAGTCACAATTCGCACCGCGGAGGGTTCGTACATCAATTATGCTGGAGTCAGCCCTTTTCTCAATTAGAACGTGGTCTATTTGGTTGAAGGTGTGACCGTCTGGTGATGCCCACGTTCGTTTGTGAATATCGCGATGTGGGAAGCACGTAGAGCTTGTAATCATATTTTTGCTGCTTGCGAAATCAATAAGACGTTGGCCATTGTCGTTGGTTAGGTCATGGAGACTGTGCCCTCCTGTTGTTCCTCTAAGAGCCTCCTCCTTTTCGACTTTTGCATTAAAATCCCCTAAGACAATTTTTAGGTCATTCGAGGGCAGTGAATCATAGGTTGTCTCTAGGGTGGCATAAAATTCGTCTGTAGTTATATCGTCCTTGTTTTCAGTTGGTGCGTGAACGTTGATCAGCCAAGTGTTGAAAAATTTAGTCTTTATTCGGATTGCACACAATCTTTCACTTACTGGTCTGAAGCTCGTGACCTGCTGTTTAAATTTTTTGTCAACGACAAAAGCGACTCCAAACTCTCTGCTCCCCGACAATTTCCCACTTGAATAGATTGTGTGCGATCTCATGTCCATAATCTCGCTACCGAGCCATTTCGTTTCTTGGATGGCAGTTATGTTGATGTTGGGTTTTGCCACTTCTTCGAGGAACTCTTTCAGAGCTCCAGTCCTAAATAAGGATCGAACATTCCAAGATCCAATAAAGTAGTCCATTTTTCGTTTGCGGGGTCGTTGTCGTTGAGTCAATCCTTTCCGAGGCTGTTCTTCAGGTTTCGGGACAGTGTTTTTTTCCGGTGATGCGTTGTCGGCGCCTCGCCCAACCCCCGACCTGGAGGACCGGTCCTACTTATTTATTACACCCTAGTAGAAAAAGGGTGGGAGTTTTGAGCTAAATATGACATGCTGGAGTTCTCACAGCTATGCTGCAAGTCCAACTATGTCATACTTGTTGCCTACTTCCTGAGACGCACTGGTGTTACTGGTCATTCAGATTAACTTCATATTCCCTCCTCCTTTCTCAATCGGGCTTGGGACCGTCTATGGCGGAGAGAACCGGGAATTATACAACCCTGATATCAAATATCGCCTATTTATCCGATATCTAAAGATTTTTAACGATTCATGTAACACGCTGGTAATATAGTTGTACTTAGTTGAAAATGAAAATGTTTTATTTTATTTGCACTAATTATGTAATGACAATGAAATTTAGTAGCATTGGCTTAGTATTTTAATTTATAATCTGAATTTTTTATTCATTAAGTTGAAATCAATTTCTAGCTAATGCTACATTAATGCTAGAATCACATCTCCGTTTGCTAAAAATTCACAAACGGAGGAAAATTTAGTTCACACATATAGAGTTAATGTGTGGCTTCGTGATTTTTTTCAATTGTACTCTATTCTATGGCGATCATACCAAAATAAAATGATGGCAGAAGCAAAACTAGGAACTCGAATTTGCTTTTATGCTTAAGAAAAACTCAATATTTATCTTAATGTCTAAATATCATAGAGAACTTGAACAAAAAATTGCATCATAGGACATCGTTTATTCATACACAGATAGCACGTGATCAAAATATGATTTATGTGACGTGTGTAAACTTTTTGTTGGGTATACACACGCCTTTAGGTTATAGCGTCTCTCTTAATATCAAAACTAGAAAATTATAGGACGCCGTTAAGAAACGCTCTCAATCAAATTCCTGTTAAGACCCCCTATAGGGGCATAGGACAGAAACAACTCTCTTGCACAAGGCGCGATCCTGAGCATCGTCTTTAAGCTGTTGCCAGGACTTGTTTATAGTGCTTCATTTCACGGTCGATCACTGACTGGCGGTGCAAGGACCGAGTAACCCCAGCTCTTCCCCCGTCATTCAATGTTCGAACGTTCCAGAAGCCAATCATAGTCCGTTTTCGAATGCCAAAAGTCGTTACCGTAGGATCAGTCCGTATCCGAGGCGATGTATCCGTTTCTCGTATCATTTAGGTCTTAAGATCACGGGTGAAGAAACGCTCTACTTAACATCAATCCTGTCTATTTAATATAATTTACGAGTATCTTGGCGAGTAACGTCTTAGTGCGCGCCCATCCTACAAAATCAAAAATAGACCAAATTTACCTGCAAACACAATCCCCATCGCTTGTGCACTTTCTCTCGGCAATGAGATCGTGGCATAGGTTGTGCCGCGATCCGGTGCCAAACCGCTGTCCTCTGATTGGGCTGGACTCATGGCACGATCACCTGAAATTTTCAAAAAAAAAAAAAGATTAAAATATTTTCTAGCAATTTCGCAAAACAAAATATAAATTATTATTAAATATGAAATTAGAAATAATGCAGGACGATGCAATTCAATTTTACGCTTTTATGAATTTTAATTAGGAGAACTCCTGTCGAAGAGATCAGACGATCCGCGATCTTTCAACTGTCAGGGTTTATGCAGTTATCAAAATTAATGATGCAATGATCAAGTGTATCTTTTACGTTCACCGAATGCCCACTCATTGCGATGATCGTTTCATTTTGAAACGGTTTTCCACAAATAGAAGATCGATTCGATACGTGGCTTCAGTGCCATCTTCACGGTGAATTTATGACGCTATATTTGAATTCAAGACAATCCTAGGCGAAAAATCACCATCATCATGTTGACTAGGCAAACAAATTTACGTAAACTTCTGATAAATAAATTGTCACGCGTTGCACATTCACATCAAAAGATTTTCAAAGATGCGGAATAGATGAGCCCTATCCGGCTAGAAGTCTCACGCGAGGGCAAAAGGTTCTCAACGAAGAAGAGTTGAAGAGAAGCCGCTTCTGCCTCGGTGAATTAGTGCCGATGTCCCATCGCCACTGTGATAGATCTCCTAGAAAGCCATCTAGCCTTGAGTGTTAGATCTTCCTCGATTTCAATACTATACGGCCGGCCCTATAAATGGTTTTCTGCCACTGCGTAAGCTTTAGACGGTTTTTAAGTCACTTAATGCCAGCAGTCAGATCGTGAATCTACCGAAATAGTCTTTTCAACGAGAGGATATCGTAAATTATACTTTATTTACTTCTTTTAATCGCTTTCCTACTACTTCGGCGTCTCTTAATTTTATTTTCTGAGTTGAAATTGAGGAGATATGTTATTTTCTTAGTAATAAAATATCAAAATTTTGACACATTTGTGTTTCTAAATATCACTTCCGATCAAATTTTTTTCATGGTAGAGAGGAATTAATATGAAAATAGCTGATTTATTGGAATTTCAAAATCTTTTTTAATGGAACCATTAGCAAAATTTTTATGATTTCTTTTGAATGTAAAAATATTTTTTACGATATTCATAAAACAAGATGAAATTAACATATTTATGTAACACATTAACCTTATGATAAATAAGTTAAAAAAAAAAAATAATTACAATGATTTATTATATTCAATTTTATTTCGAATGCTAACTAATAAATCTTTTGACATCATTTGGCATGAATAATTATAATTAAGTTAGCTTAAAGCTATTCTTTTAATATGTCATTGGCGATACATTAAAAATTGTGCCTTGACCTGCATAGACCTAGAGTTTTCGAAACATTTGGTTTCTGCATTTTTTTACGATCTTCCAAGTGAAATCTCAGAGGGAGTCCACAAGGCTCAGTATTAAATCCGGTGTTGTTTCAGCTAAAGGAAACAGCAGTTTTCTTTTTTTATTGATCAGAACTTGAATGATCTGGATATTATATAATTAAGTAAAAGGAGATCCTTAACTTGTTAAATTCTTTGGTAGGTTTTTGCAATGAATAAATTATAAATATTTAATTCGTTAATATGTTAAATTGAAGCCTTATGTTTAGGTTGTAGGAGTGTGATCTTGGAAAGATAATCACACTGCACTAGAGCCATCTATTTGGGTCCACTACACTCCCCTGAAAACTAAAGCATGGAAGATGTACTATCTCACAAGGATTGAATCTGACTATAAACGCTACTCTGAGTTACGCGATTTATTTCTTACCAATTCAAAATCGGCCTATCAATGTTATCTGATTGATATGAAAAAGACAATTAAAGACAAGCCCAAGCAGTTCTGGAATCTCTTTAATTCTAAAAGACGAATAGATGGTTTTCCTGCTACTCTTTCTTTTGACGGTAAAGTTAGCGACGGGCCCAAAATAATTAGCAACTTTTTTGAGGATCATTTTCGAGCTGCATTTGATGCCCCAGACTGTGATATTAATTTTAAGAATTTTCAATACTTGACAAAATTTCCCTCTACTACACTAGAGATGAAGGATCCCTTTATTGACGAGCCCACTTTATCGAAGTTCATCACGAACATCGCTGAGAGTTTCAATAGCGGCCCAGATGGTATACCGTCCATTGTTCTGAAAAGGTGCACCTCTGCATTTTTATCTCCACTCAGGTCCTTATTTAACGCATCTCTTCGTTGTGCGGTTTTCCATAGTTTATGGAAATACTCGACAATAAACAGGGGACTGTTCAAGAAAGGCAAAAGGAACGAGGTATGTAATTACCGACCTATAGCTAGGCTGTCTAGTCTTCCAAAATTATTTGAGGCAATTGTTTGTGACGTAATGTACTTTCATTGCAAATCAATAATTAGCCCAATCCAACACGGGTTCACTAAAGGTAGATCCACAACAGCAAACCTGCTGGAATTTCAAATTTTTTTGATTCCAGCGATTGAAGCAGGCAAACAAGTTGACTGTATGTATACAGATTTTAGTAATTGATAAAATTAATCACAACTTACTAATTTACAAGCTTTGCTCACTCGGATTTCCTACTATTTTTACTACGTGGATCAAATCCTATCTTTATAATCGCACCCAACAAGTACAATTTCGAGATGCTGTCTCATCGATTATTCCAAACACTTCTAGTGTACCTCAGGGTAGTCATCTTGGACCACTTCTTTTTATTTTATTCATTAATGACGTGAGTTTGGCCATCTCCAACTCAAATATTCTTTTGTATACTGACGATGCGAAAATATTTCGTACTATCACCTGTACGAATAATTATCTACTTTTGCAGAATGACATAAAGCTATTTTGTTGACTGGTATACCTTAAACTGTATGCCTTTGAATGTTGGGAAGTGCGCATAGGTATCTTTTTCACGGAAAAATAATTCATTCGAATTTATTTTTGTTTTAGAGGGAATTGCTTTACCGAAATTAAGCAAAGTACGCGATTTATGTGTACTATTCAATGATAAATTTACTTTCGACGACCATGTTGATTGTATTGTTATCAAGACTAACTCCATTTGGGGCTTCGTAAAACGATGGCGTAAGGACTGTAATGACACACATTACAAAGACACTTTACTGTGCTTTTGTTCGTTCAATTCTTGAATATGCCTGCCCTGTTTGGACTCCGTATTATGATATTCATAACAATAGGATAGAGTCTGTACAGCGAAGATTTGTAATATTTGCTCTCAAAAGTCTTCCCTGATCAGATCCAATATGTCTACCTCCTTATCAAGAACGACTTCAACTACTTTCGTTTGAGTCACTCGAACATAGGCGACTTATCTTAGTGTTGCAGTCGCAGTAAAATTAATTTCAGGTGAAACCAACTCTCCGCCCTTGTTAGGAGCTCTCTCCTTCAAAATACCTTATCGATCCTTCAGAGACTACGTACTTTTCGACATTCCATTCCATCGAACTAACTACGGCCAGCACGAACCGATAACTTCCATTTCACGGGCTTTTAACGATAATTATAGCAACATTGATTTTAATCTTAATATTGCTCAGATAAAATCAACTTTGCTAAAAAAACAATCTGATGTTTCACTGTAATTTTTGTTATATAATATAATTTGTAAGTAATCATATGTTGATGAAGTCATAAGTAAATAAATAAAAATCTGTTTACGTGTAGTCAATTTCTTTACCCGCTGTGATCGCTAGGTTCATCAAAATGAAAATCACAGCAGATATCGATGTACCTTTGATGAACCCGTGACAAAGTACGTCAGACATTATTCCATCTGGGCCACTATGATAAATCTAAGCCACGTTTGAGATAGAATTGAATATAGTGGGCTCATCACTAAAAATATTCTTCATCCAATGCGACAGAGGGAAATTTTCTTAAGTATTAAAACTTTTTAAAATTGATATCAAAATCTAGGACATTAAACACAGATCGAAAATGATCACTGAATAATTGCTAATTATTTTGGGCCATGTCTTATCCATTGGAAGACATACATAGTCGCAGGAAAATCATCTGTCCCATGTTCACGCCAATAAACCAAATAAACTTCCAACAAGTCAGGCGCAACTTTATTATTTTTGGGACAAGTTGAGGATGCGTGGAAAGTCAATATGCATCTTAGAGTGGTTAGGGAAGACTAAGTGAAAGGGGGTTCTTGGGCATCAAATCAAATTACTGTTAAGACGCCCTATTGGGGCATAGGACAGAAACAACTCTCTTCCACAAGGCACGGTCCTGAGCATCGGCCTTTAGCTATTGCCAGGACTTATTTATTCCTTGGGTGGGGCTGTGGTCAATTAAACACTTGATTGCGGATACGATCAATAGCTCCAGTAGATATAATCAATATTCCATTCATTAATCTATGCAAGTTTTGGTTTTATCAGGAGAGGGGTGACAGTAGGGGTGGGTTGATGTTTATAATTTTTTAATTGACTGCTTGAATCATGTCCAATATACTCGTATATATATTTTCATAAAACTCGGTGTATTTTACATTCACGAAACCAAACATTTGTATTTGAGGGGGTAGAGAATGTAAGGGAATCGTAAGATTTGTGATGCAGTCTTAATTCGTTTCTCTTGTAAGGTGGTCGTATCAAATTTCAAGCTCATAGCTTTGTTGGTTATAAGTTGATTCATTAAAATTGATCGAAATATAACTATTGAAAAGGAGGTAGAAGGGCAGCCGCGATCTCAAAACTTTTGACGCAATTTCATTTCAACTATTTTTAAACTCCGCCATAGACGGTCCCAAGTTCGGTTTGAGAAAGGACGAGTTAGGAGGACCGGTCCTCCAGGTCGGGGGTTGGGCGAGGCGCCGACAACGCATCACCAGAAAAAGAACACTGCACAGAAACCTGAACAACAGCCTCGGAAAGGATGTACTCAACGGCAACGACCCCGCAAACGAAATATGGACTACTCTACAGGATCTTGGAATGTTCGATCCTTATTTAGGACAGGAGCTCTGAAAGAGTTCCTCGAAGAAGTGGCAAAACACAACATCAACATAACTGCCATTCAAGAAACGAAATGTCTTGGTAAAGAAATCATGGACATGAGATCACACACAACCTTTCCAGAAGAGGTATTAGGACATCAAGCATGGCGAAAAAATAATGATTGATTCGAGCAAGAATGTTGCGATCCAATAGATAGAAAGAACGAGGCTTACAAAATTTTTACTGAACGACGAACACGAGCCAAAAACGAAAGATATGACGAGCTTAGGCGATATGCGAAAAAGATTTGCAGACGAAAACAAAGGAAGTACCATAATGACAAAACGCAAAAAATGGACGACGACATGAGAAAAAATGAAACGCGGGACGCATACGCAATAGTAAAAAAACTTAAAAAATGGATAAAAGCCAAAAACCAGTCTCTGCAAAGACGCAGAGGGCAACATCATCGGCGACACACAAGAAATCAAAAGGAGGTGGGCTTCCTACTTTGAACATCTCTTTATCAAATAACGCTCGCACAGAGCCGCCAAGGGTACAGAAATATTTGTTATCGCTCAAAAACCTCGATTCCCAGTAACCGTCTGTCTGTCTGTCTGTCTTTCCGTCTGTCCGTCTGTCCGTCTGTCCGTCTGTGAGTCTGTCTACAGCATAACTCTCGAAAGCTTTAAGCTATAGTGCTAAAAATTTGTGTGTGTCATTTTTAGCAAAAAAGTAACTTTAAGTTCGTGAATGGCCTACATCCCCCACTCCTTCTACCCCCTCCCATACAAATTTCATGAAATTTCGAAATATTAAGAAATTGATCTTTCTTTGAAACTATTTAAGCTATCAACTTGAAATTTAGGTCAAAGTATTATGATATAGATGTCATTAATAACACTGAATATCAACCCGATCCCCTTACTCCTTCTACCACCTCCCGTACAAATGGATAATTTTGAAAAATACATATTTTTGATTTTCATTGAAACTAGGAAAGCTGAAAAGACGAAATTTTGTCAGAATTAATTCTACTATAATTGCAATTTATTTTAAAAATAATTATCAACTTCACCACACTCCTTCTACCCCTCCCATACAAATTTCGCGAAATTTTGAAATTTAAATTAAATTATTTTTCTTCGAAACTGTTAAAGCTATCAACTTGATATTTTGTATAAAGTATACAAATAGAAATATTAATAATACGAAAAAAATTTGTTTTGATTTGTAGACTCCTTCTACCCCCTCCCATACAAATGTATAATTTTTGTTAAATGCATTTTATCGATTTCCATTCAAACTAGAAAAGGTACAAACTTCAAATTTTGTCAGAATTTGCTTCTTAATAACTGAAATAAGTGTTCGAAAAAATTACCAGCTCCGCTTCACTCCTTCTACCACCTCCCATACAAATATCTGTATAATACATTCAAGAAAAGCATTTCTCCTTCAAGTATATAAGAGCTATCGACTTTGAAATTTAATCAAAGCATGGTGATAAGGATGATGATAAGCAGGTTCAAAATCATCTTAAACGCTCCACTTCCTCTGCCACCTCTCATACAAAAACCCCAATTTCAGGAAAACTATGACCAATTTCTTTAAAAATAATGAAAACTAAAAACTTTAAATTCAGCAAAAAACATTTTGCATGCCATGTTCGGTGTCATATACGACAAATACAAACCTCTCCCTCTACTTCTACCACCTCCCATGCAAAAATCTCTATTCACTATTCGAAAGAATTTGAGATGAAATATTTTCCGCTGTATTTAAGTCATTTCCATCTCATCTAGAGTATCGTATGATTGGGCTTTAAGCCCAATCATAATTCTGTTATGTTTTTGAATGCATTTCGCAAATTTTCAATTTTCTACCTTAAAATTTTATTCGAAAATTTTCAGTTTTTGTGTTTTTTTCATTGCACATGAAACAACTTGTGAACGTTACACTTGGGGGGTCAGTGCATAACAATTGTGGAGCAAATTATAATTTTTTCTCTAGTATATTAATTAGATATATCCACATGCAAAATTTAAACTTTGTATCTTTCACCAGAGTGCTAAGGAAATCACTAAAAATTTTCGACATTTTTGCGTACCACCTCACTCCCTTTAAATCCTGCAGCTTAAAATTTTTACCAAAATTAAAAACTATGTAGTTCATCAATCAAATGTAGTTCTATAACCTGAAAAATTTCCGATTTGATATCTGTATTTAGTTTTGAGATATAACGGTTTGTAATTTTGAAAAGTGCACCATTTCTGAAATGCTCTCCATTTGCTCCCACTACTACTGTGACAAAATTTTATATTTTTTTCGTATTTTGCTAGTATACCTTAATATATGCTCCAAATTTAATTACATAGCTTAATAAATAGCCGAGATATTGATTTTTAAGTGTTTATCTTTGCACCCCCCCCCCCCCCCACCCTTACAATTATTAGTCTGATTCTGGTGGATCTATAATATATGCCACCTTAATGGTTCCAAAATAGGAAGTAATTTCGAATATAGTAGTAATTTGGAAGATATAATCATTTGAAAAAAAATTCGGCCGACAATTAATTTTTAGCCCTCCCCCCCTCTTTTTGCAGCCCAATAAATAAAAAAATTAAATTATTTTTGAAGTTTGTCCCACGAATCCCTGTATATGTATGTATGTTGATTTTTAGCTGGAATCATGGTTAAGTTATTTGAATTCTTAGTTTTCGGTCTTAACCCTGCCTCGCCTCCCCCTGGACCCTTATACCCCCCGCCACCCCCCGAATGAGCGTTCGCCTGAGATCTGCAACTATCTACAATCTTCCCAAAAATGAACTTTCTATCTTGAAGGGTTTGTAAGTTAATGTGCGCTGAGCGTTTTTTTTCATTTTTAGGCTTTTTTAGTCATGAAACGCGAAAAAACCAAATTTCAGGGTAGCAAATTTTTTTTGTCTAAGTCGATCACAATACTTTATTATTCAAATAATAAAGTAATAATATGAAATAAAAGAAGATGCAATAAATAATAATAATTATATTGTAAGAATTATGAATTAAAAAAGGATATAGACTAAAAGATGATAAATAAAAACATTGAATTTTAAGAACTTTGCACGAAATATTTACTCGATTACAGATATGTAAGAATTACGAATTAAAAAAAGGATTTTGATTGATATGTACAAGGGGCATGAATTAAAAAAAGTATAAAGATTGATATATTAGTTATATTAATGAGATGAAGTCTATAGTTATATGTGAATCTCACAAAAAAGTAATATTAATTGAAAGGAAATTTAGATTTAGATTCAAACTTAAATTTTGACTAATTAATAATGAATGTGTATGAATGTGTAGTTATATGAATGATGATTAAAACAAAAACTTAGATGCCCCTGATGCCTCTTTAAAATGACTTTATATTTATATACAGACATTTATCTTTAAATAAATTATTATTATTAAAAATGGGTTAAAATTATTTACACTTGTAATGCCCCATCAATGATGTTAACAGCTACACGCGCTTGATACATTAACTCCACTCCGAATGGAGAGTATGTAGGTAGTAATAACATTTTGCTGTACAACTCTTCGTTTTGGACGAAAAAACAAAAACAACCCCAATCCCACAACAGAAAATACTTCAGATAATCTTCGAGGGTCTCTCCAATAATTAACAGCATCACGGCCAATTAGTTACAATGTTAATGTACGACTTTTATGTCTTTGAATTTATGCGGTTTTTATACATTTTATTAATGGAGCGTGCAAACGCAAGAAGTCGCCTTTCATTTCGCCCAGAATTATTGTTGTAGCAACTTTTATAGCCTATTTTATTGTTTCTGTAAAGCACAAAGAAATTGAAGGATATCTCGAACTAGTTAAATATGTATGTAATGAGTCGTATAGGATTTCAGTTTGGATTCATCCGACCATAAATTCTCGTAGCCTGTCTTAATCCGTTGAAATTCCACGAAAAAACAAATCAAAATCATTTCAGCACGAGAAGAACATTTATCGAAATAAGATCGAAACGAAAGGACCTGGTTTTTGCGAAACACCTGCATCTTTTGCCTGCACAATGGGGCCTGCAGCATGATTCCAACTCATAAAACACTCACGCACCACATAATTGCATTTGATTAACTTTGTCTCTTAATTAGACGGCAGTTAAAGATATTTGCGTACCGAGAATGACATTAATTATGTGCTTCGAAGTGATTTTCCTGCCATTACTCCCGATCTGAGTGCCGTTTTTAGTGGACGCAACTCTACGCTAATCGCCGTATATGATGGTGGGCATGATGAACGAAATTGGTCCAGTTCGACCCGAAAGACATTGTCAAGCGATCGGGGAGAGAGCGTTGTTATTGCTTGAGTGACACAAAATCCATTTTATCTGATGTACGAATTAATTAATCGCGTAATTTCAAGTCGTCTTTGTGTTTGTCTTTTGATCGCGCCATCTACGAGTTAGTGCCATGGGCGTAAGCCTTGGACCCCACTATATCGCTCCCCGTTTTGGAGGATGTCAACCGTACGCCATCGTCTTTTCCAAGACGAGTATCGTGTCTTATAATTAGATGCCGAAAGGGCCATGTAATAAAATTTCCGTTGACTTCATTCTATTGCTTCGCCAGCGATACGCAATATCCATTCGAATTAGAAGTCTTGAAATAAAATCCGAAAAGTTATGCGAGGGATGATGTGGTGGTTAATTTTATACCTATGACGATGCTAATGGCGTCGTTTAGTATATGACATTCGGAAAAGAGTGTTAATTTGTAAGAAGGATTTTTCTAGAATTCAATAGAGTCATTAATGGGACGATTAATATACACAGATGTGCTGTGCCTACAGCCATATACATTGGATGGAACAGAAGGTATCATTTATCACCCTGACTCTAATGAATTGCTACAGCACCTGCTTTTGTAGTAATGTAGCATTTAACGCTCCGAAGATGACATCAACTAACACATCAGGCAATTCAAAATATTAATGGCGGGAAGAGAGTTCATTGATACTACCAAAGTGTTTAGGACCGTCATCACCGGTCTAGGACAGCCATAGTTTCCAAATTAATTTAATCAAATGCTTCATCTTCTAAATGAACATAAATGTAAGTACATACCATACTTAATCAATAAAAAGGTTGAATATTAAAAAAAGAGTATTTTATAAACATAAAAAAAAAATAATTTTTAAATATGTAATTGCACTTTGTTAATATTATTTAAGGAAATTGTAATTGTTTGAATTTACTGCATCCTCTAAGATTGCTGATATGAAGTAGGATCCAGTATCGAACCGCTCCTATCGTTTATTTAACCAAGTGGGCTAGAAAATATTTGCAATTTAAAAAGAAGAAGAAACATAACAGGGCTACGATTGCACGTAAAGCGCAATCTTACGATACTCTAGATGGAATAGAATTTTTTGTGATCCCAAGAAATTTTGTATGGGGAGTGTTAGAAGGGATGATAGCATTGAACTAATTTTTTCCCCATCATGTTAAAGTAGCTTTAAAAATATTTTATACGAAATTGAATGGGAACTGAAAAAATTAGTGAGTTAGATTTAGTGAAAATGCGCAGTTTGTATGGGAGGGGGTAGAAAGAGTGGAGGGATTTTAATGATTTTTTCAGAAATAGCTAGGAATATTATAAAATTGGCATCCCTTAAATTTCAGACTAGTGCCATTCATACTTTTCAAGAAAATCGATTTTTTGTAAAGTTATGAAACTGTGTCATATTGTATGGGAGGGGGTAGAAGCAGTAAAGCTAATCAAATATTTTTTTTTTAATCTTAGTGATAATGCTAAATAAGTATTTATTACAAAATGTGAGCTCGATAAATGTTATATGTTCTGAGAAAATCGGTTTAGAGCATTTCAGGAAAAAGTGTAGTTTGTATGGGAGGGGGTGGAAGGAAAGGGAGGAAAGAAATAATTTTTCTACTGTAGATTTAGATCATTAAAAAAGTAATACATACTAAAATTCATATCAATAGCTTTTATACTTTTTGAGTAAATCCATTTATTGTCAAATTGCGAAATTGTGTCATTTTGTATGGCAGGGGGTGGAAGGGGTGAAGCTAATCATCTAATTTTTTTTACCTTACTAACAATTTTAAATAAATATTTGGTGCTCAATTTCAACCCGCTGAATTTTATAAGCACTGAGGAAATTGGCTTAGAGTAATTCATGATAAGTACAGTTTGTATGGGAGGTGGTAGAAGGAGGGAGAGGACACGCATAATTTTTATATGGTAGATTGATATTATCATAAAAGTAATATATTCCGAATTTCAGGCCAATAGCTTTTATGCTTTTTGAGCAAATCCGTTTATTGTCAAATTGCGTAATTGTGTCATTTTGTATGGGAGGGGGTAGAAGGGGTGGAGCGATTTGGCCCGTTCACGAACTTGACCTTACTTTTTCGTCAAAAACGACGTGTACAAAGTTTGAGCTTTCTAGCTCAACGCGTTCTCAAGCTAGAGAGCGCACGGACGGACGGACGGACGGACGGACGGACATCCGGTTTTGAGATCTTTGAGTGATAATATTAACTTCCGTATCATTCATTTTCTTCTCCGAGCCTTATTTCTTGGCGTTACAAACCTTAGAGCGAACTTATAATACTCTCAGATTTCATCTAGAGTATAAAAATGTTAGATATCGAGCGTCAAAACGAAACCTCATGCTCGTGTGAGCGGGGAACTGGATCCGACTAAAAAGGTAATTTTATATAAATATTTATATATTTTTATATATAGATAGATAATAAATTTTATTTTTAGATTCAATTAGATTTACATAGAAAAAAATATTTTTGACATTAATTAAAAGTCGTCTGTCAGATTAACATTGCATTTTGTTTTATGAAGTGAGTAAGAAAAAGAAAACAAAAAAAAAATCAACAATCAATCAATTATTAGTTTTTAATTAAATTCATTTATTATAGGCCTTCTGTAAGGTATGGCGTATGAGACATATTTAAAAAGAGATTCATAATCTAATCCGTTTAAAGTAGTGTAGAATTCATCTTTGTATATAATTCCTTTCTCGAGAATTCGAAATCTAACTTGTTTGTAAATTGGACACCTCGAAAAAACAAAATAAAAATTATGACACAAACTAGGAAAAAGAAGCCAATCAGACAAAATATTACAGCAGGAGACTATAACCTAGAAAACGTAGACAACTTTATATACAATGGCTCCAAGCTTATTTCGTGCAGCTACGAATTTGAAATCTGTTACGCTGTTATTGGAAAACTAAGTAAAATATTGATAAAATAACAACGTTTCGTGATTAGTTAAAAGTTAAAGATTATAAAATAAAAAAATAAATTACATCAAAACCTCTTGACAAAAATATTAAATACCATATTTTAAACAAATATTTATTGTTTAAGTTAGGAACTTCAAAAATAAAGCAATTGTTGTTTGTAATACTTAATTAACAAAAATTATGAAAATACTGCTTAATCCTATGTTGCAGCTAATTTCATGCACTTAAGCTTAGGCCTTAATTTACAGAAAAAAGTTAAATTTTATACAAAATTCAGTATTTGGTATGGTAGCCCTTTGTATTTATTACATCTTTAAGTCTCTTTGGCATAGAATCCACAAGTTTTTAGGTAGTTCCTGAAGTAATTTTCGTCCACTCCTCCAAAATAGTTTTTTCAATTGTTCCTTGTTGGAAATACTATGTTTCCGAATATTATTTTCCAAATTTGCCCATAAATTTTCTATTACATTCATATCTGGACTCTGTGCCGGCGGGGACATAACATGCGGGCAGTTCCAAATCAGCCAAGATTGTACAATACCAGACTTATGCTTAGGGTCGTTGTCTTGATAGAAGCGGAATATGTTTGGAATTTCAAGATTCGCAACACTCTGGAGCAAATTTTTTTTCAAAATGTTGAGGTTGTCCATGTTACCTTCAATGAACTCTAAATTTCCAATCCCCGCTGCCAACATACAGGCCCAAACCATTACGATTCCACCGTCATGTTTCACTGTAGCTTTTAAATTTTCTTCTTGTAGCTCAGTATTAGGTTTCCGTCATACGTATGCCATGCCATCAGATCCAAAGATATTAAATTTTGACTCGTCTGAGAATATGAAGCTGTTCCAGAAGTCCGAATTTTGGTTGGCGTGCTCTCTAGCGAAGACAAGGCGACTCAGCAGGTTTTTTCTACTTATGAATGGTTTTTTTCTAGCTACTCGACCATTGAAGTTGTGGTCTCGGAGCACGCGGCGGATAGTTTCTGCACTGCATGACTTACCTAGTCCTTGCTGTAGCTCCGCAACTAGTTTTGGAGCCGTTAGCTTAGGGCTCGCCTTGATTTTACGTACAATGAATCGTTTGTCAGACGAGTTGAAAATTTTGTTTAGCGCGCTTCTGCCCTTATCTTGAATACGATTTTCATGAACGAAGCGTTCAATGATCTGCATTGTGGTGGGACTCAAATTAACAAATTGAGCAATTTTCCGCTGGGATAGCCCGTTCTTGAAATGACTTATTACTAATTCTCGCTGCTCAATTGTCGTACGACGACCCATTTTTTCAAAAAGCACTTCTTGTCCTTTACACGTGAAATATCACACTAAATATTGACTACAGCTAATTGCCAATTCTTCAAAAAAAGTAAAGAAAAAGAAAGTTCCGTCACACAGCGCGACACGATCGGACAGAATTGGAGACAAGTATCTGCATGAAATAAGCTGTGGCCTGCGTTTCTGCTGCACCATCGGTCTTTTCAGCCTTAAGAGTGTCAGAATTTATTTTCGTAATTTTTTTTTTATTTATTGTAATCAATAAGCATGTTTTTCTATATCTACATTCAAAATTTCATGATACTCTAATTAGTTTTTAAGATACAGTGTTTTATAGTTTAAAAATAGCACTGCACGAAATAAGCTGTGCGCCTCTGTACCTAGGGGCGAACCTATCGAAGGATGGAAGTGAGCACATCGAAATCAAAAGAAGGATAATGATGGCAAGCAAAACGTATTATTCGGTACTTCCAATAATCAAAAACAAGTACACAGAAAAACAAAGCTTAAGCTACACAAAACCATCATAATACCTGTGCTATGCTATGGCAGCGAAATGTGGAAATTAACTCAGATGTCCGAAAAACTACTTAACGTCTTTGAAAAAAAGATCCTCAGAAGAAACCTCAGGCCTGAGAGGGAAGACCCGATCTGGAGAATACGATACAATAGAGAATTGTATGCCATCTTCGACAATCCAGAAGTGTCAACCATCATAAAATTTAAGAAGTTACAATAGGCTGGTCATGTGGAGCGGATAGATGACGGAAGAATTGCCAAACGCACACTAACAGGGAAACTCCATGGGCAAAGACCGGTCGGAAAACTACGAAAGCGCTGGGAGGATTTGATTGATACAGACAGCAAATCACTGCTAAGATTTTCAAACTGGAGGACGCGCTCACTGAACCGAGAATATTCAGGAGGCCAATGTCCGATTTGGGCTGTAGCTGTTAGTAAGCAAGAGATGGTAAGTATGTTCTGGTTCATCAAGCATATACCTTTTGCATTATTTGTAAACGCTCTGGCATTGATGTCTAAAAGTCCACCTCGAACCTTGAATATAAGTGAAATCATTTGATTTATTTATTCAACATAATCATCTAGTGAGTCGAGCTCTACATACTACAAAAAATAAAATAAAAATGATGAACACATATAAACATATATAAAAAACATAACAGAATTATGATTGGGCTTAAAGCCCAATCATATGATACTCTAGATGAGATGGAATGACTTTAATATACCAGAAAATATGCCATCTCAAATTCTTTCGGATAGTGAATAGAGACTTTTGCATGGGAGGTGGTAGAAGTAGAGGGAGGTGGTAGAAGTAGAGGGGAAGGTTTGTATTTTTCGTATATGACGCTAAACATAGCATGCAAAATGTTTTTTGCTGAATTTAAAGTTTTTAGTTTTCATTATTTTTAAAGAAATTGATCATAGTTTTCCTGAAATTGGGGCATTTGTGTGGGAGGTGGCAGAGGAAGTGGAGCGTTTAAGATGCTTTTGAAACTGCTCATCATCATCCTTATCACCATGCTTTGATTGAATTTCAAAGTCGGTAGCTCTCATATACTTGAAGGAGAAATGCTTTTCTTGAATTTATAATACAGATATTTGTATGGGAGGTGGTAGAAGGAGTGAAGCAGAGCTAGTAATTTTTTCTAAAACTTATTTCAATTACTAAGAAACAAATTCTGGCAAAGTTTGAAGTTTGTAGTTTTTCTAGTTTGAATGGAAATCGATAAAATGCATTTAACAAAAATTATGCATTTGTATGGGAGGGGGTAGAAGGAGTGTACGGATCAAAACAATTTTTTTTCTTGTTATTAATATTTCTATTTGTGTATTTTATACAAAATATCAAGTTGATAGCTGTATCAGTTTCGAAGAAAAATAATTTAATTTAAATTTCAAAATTTCGTGAAATTTGTATGGGAGGGGGTAGAAGGAGTGAGGTGAAGTTGATAATTTTTTCAACACTGATTGCGATTATAACAAAAATAATTCTGGCAAAAATTTGATTTTATAACTTCACTAGTTTCAATAAACATCGAAAAATGCATTTTTCAAAATTGTCCATTTGTATGGGAGGGGGTAGAAGGAGTGACGGGATCGGATCAATATTCAATGATATTAATGACATCTATATTATAATATTTTGACCCAAATTTCAAGTCAATAGTTGAAGTGGTTTCGGAGAAAACTTAATTTCTTTAAATTTTTAAATTTCATGAAATTTGTATGGGAGGGGGTAGAAGGAGTGGGGGGATGTGGCCCGTTCACGAACTTAAAGTTACTTTTTTGCTAAAAATGACATAAAAAAAATTTCAGCACGATAGGTCAAAGCTATCGAGAGTTATGTTGTAGACAGACGGACAGACAGACGGACAGACGGACAGACAGCAACTCGGAATCGAGATTTTTGAGTGACAACAAATATTTCTGTACCCTTGGCGGCTCTGTGCGCGCATTATTTCTTAGTGTTACAAACGGTAAGGCAAACACAATATACTCTCAGATTTCATCTAGAGTATAAAAATCAGGACTAAGAATTTTTATGAAAGATGAATGCTTCAAAAACTTCAGATTTAAATACCATTCTAGTATTACTGAAATCAATCTTATCGCTTAAAGAATTATAATATTTTAGACATCTATAAATTGGTTCATTACTACCACAATTTGTTTTAGGAAACAAAACGTGTGAGAAAGATCGGGATCTTAAAGAGCGTTCTGGTACGTATATTGAAATAAATGACAGCAGTTCAGAGCAATTTATGTGAACAGATAAAATATCTTTAATGAACATTATTCCAAGCATCTTTCGACGTTGTGCAAGGGAGCTGCAATCCTAGTAATTGGCATCGCACTTCATATGGAGGTGCATCAGATGGCCGGTTAAACCTACGTAAGGCGAAATTAGTAAAAATTTCTTCGTACTCTTTCGATTCGCTTTGCGTGCACATCATATGAAGGATCCCATATAATGCAACAATACTCCAAAATTGGCCGTACAAGCGGTATAAAATCAGTACTATTACTTTTTATATATCCTAGCAGAGAATTAGATTTCGAAATGCAATAGTATATGTGGGAATTAAATGTTAACTGAGAGTCGACAATTACACCAAGATCTTTAACTTCAACTGTTCTTTGGAAAACTGAGTCATACATTTGGGAGAAGCAGATCTATGAGAAGGGAAAATTTTGCATTTCGGAAAAGTTGTAGTGAATTTAACTTTAACCATTCCAGAAATTGAAAAATGTCTTTTTACATATTGATGCAGTGAGAATTATTAAGTACTCTGGACAACATTTTAATATCATCAGCTTAAAAGAGACATTTAAAATATTTGAAAACTAAGGGCACATCATTTATGAAAAGAAGGAACAGTAGAGGTTCCAAGTGACTACCTTGAGGTATACCTGATTCAACATTAACATTATTTATTTTAACTAATTGCATTCTGTTTTTAAAATAAAATGATATCCACGACAACAAATTTGAATGAAAGCCAAGTGCTTGTAACTTATCGATAAGAAGCGAATAGTCAACTCAATCGAAATCTTTTTGTAGATCAGGATACAGAACATCAACTTGGTATCCTTTTTCTATGTTATCAACACAATATTTTATAAAAATACTCAAATTATTAACGGTTGAACGACCATTTACGAATCCGTGTTGATACTCCGAAATAGGGTCTTTAACAGAAAAATTAAGTTTAATTTTTTACAATGCTCTCAAAAGGCTTAGGAAAAGCTAAAAGCTTAGATATCGGTCTGTAATTTTCTACCAATTGTTTTAGACCAAATTAATAAATCGGAGAAATTCACCAGATGATAACGATTTGTTAAAAATAATGGTTAAAGCACGGCAAAGCGAAGTAGAGCATCCGCGGATAGCAATAAATTGCCCATGTCAATTATAGCATCCAATGAAGCAAATTTTTCGTTTACCTTCAATGGTCCTGGTGGGTGTGGAAGGTAAACAGATTTGAAGTACAGAGCAAAAAGCTCACATGTTCCTTGAGTATTATTAGATACACTCCCTTGAAATTCGATCGATGTTGGAAATGAACGAGCTTTTCTATTTATATTAACAAACGACCAGAAGGATTTACAATTGCTCTTAATAGTTTCTTCAATAGATAAAATGTAGTGACGATAGAGAAATCGATTAAGGTAATCAAATTCTTTCCTTAAACGATTGTAATTGGATTTATTATAAGCAGATTTTGAATTTCGAAAAGTCTTGTAAGCTTTAGTTTTTGAGTTTTTCAAATTAGTTAATAGATTACTATACCAAAGTAGTTTAAGCATTGAATTGTTTTCAAACAAAAGAATAAATAATTGAAACGCTGAATTAAAAACCGATTTGAAAGCTAAATAAGTATCCAATAAGATTAATTTCGATAGATCGATATCCCAATCTATGTCTTCAAAGAAGTGATTTAAAGCGGTGAAATTGGCTGCAGTAAAATTAAATGAAATTACATCAGAATTAAAATTTAATTTAAAATCAAAAAACTTATAAAATTTAAAATATAGAGCAAAAACTTGGATATTGCAATTTAATTAATTTATGCTTTAAATCATTATTAACAAAAACCAGATCTGAAATTCTATCAAGACTATTTTTAACATAATTCACATGAAAAAGATCTAAGGCATGCATTGAGTCTTCAATTAACTGTTCAGATTCAGTTCACATTAAATGGGATGAGTATTTGATCTTCATCACTGAAAGTCCAGACAACGTCACCGATGTTGAAATCTCCGAGTATGAAGGGATAGTGTCCCATTTCGAGCTAGCTGACGACATGAGTCATATTAGATATGTATGTGAGTATTATAGACCCACACAGGACTATTGAATGTTACTAACGATAAAGTAGATTACATTTCGAGTGGGAGAAGCGGCACTAGTAAAGTTAACAGAAATGCAAAGCTGCTCTATGTCTGCGGATTGGAACGATAAGTTAATTTGTCTGCTATAAAACGAAGATCGGACGGCAATTAGGATTTCACCACCACGGTGCTTGCCGATTAAAATTGATCGACCACAACGGTAGACTATGTAGTTAGAATGAAAAAATTTCAATGACGATAAATGTGAGTGTAACCATGTCTCAGTAAGTACAATTACATCATATTCCTTACACGAGGATGAGATAAACGCCTAGCGAGTTTTAGTCCGAAAGCCACCTGAATTCTGATAATAAACTGCAAATTCCGTAGACAACCGCGAGGTGGATGGAGTACAACTTTCCCTTAAGAAGTGTGTAGTGCATCTATTCAATCAAATCAAATTTCAGTTAAGACCACCTATAGGGGCATAGGACAGAAACAGTTCTCCTCCACAAGGCGCGATCCGGAGCGTCGGCCTTAAGCTGTTGCTAGGACTTGTTTAACTGCTCGCTTCCATGTGCTACATGGTCGACCAACCCGACGTCTTCCTTGAGGATTTGAATCCAGAGCTTGTTTCGCGATGTTTCGCTCTAGTTTCCTCAAAGTGTGGCCGATCCACTGCCACTTCCACCTTTGAATCTCAATACCTATTTTAGTCTGTCCAGTTGTACTTCAAAGTTCTTGGTTTTACGCACATTTATTTTTAGTTCCGTCTCTTTGCATTTAGAATGCAATGAGAGAACATTTGAGTTTCGTAAGCTATCCACAGAACGAATCCTCTACATTGACTTTTAATTTCTCCTCAGCAAACTTGAGAATATTTTCTTTAGAAGTTGCAATATGAAAACGCGAAATACATTGTGACCAAACAGTACCGAGAATTTGTAAATAAAACGCAAAATATTAAATTAATTGACAATATTTATTTTGTGGCCTTCAAAGTAATCCCCATTAGATGCAACATACATATGCCAGGTTTTTTTGCAGTCCTCAAAACACTTTTCCTAAGCACTTTTTGGTATGGTCTTCAGCTCCTTTGGCGAATTTTGTTTTATGTCCTCGATCGGTTGAAAACGGGTTCCATGGAGGGGTAATTTCAGTTTCAAGAATAGGAAATTATGGGACTTTGGGGGTTAAGGGGAGTTAAGCTAATTTGTTTATTTTTTTCCAATTTTAACGATAATGCTACTGAAGCGTTCACTACAAAGTTTTGGCTCGATAAATGAAATCTGTTCTGAGAAAATCGGTTTATAGTATTTCATGAGATAATGCAGTTTGTATGGCAGGTGGTGGTAGGAGTGAAGAGATGCGAATAATTCTTACACTATGGTTACCAAGAAAATTTGATTTATGTAAATTATTGAAAATGAGTCAAATCTGGTGAATACGGTGGTTGATTGATGCAATTTGTTGCTTTTTCGACCTTAGATTCGGTAATCGTGGTGCATTATCATCGTGGAAAATCCATGAATTTTCCTTCCATAATTCCAGCCGTTTTTTACGGATTCGCTCACGCAAACGCTGCAATACGATCAAATAGTTCTCCTTATTGACCGTCTGTCCCTCCGGCATGAATTCATGATGGACCAAACCTCGAATATCGAAAAAAAACAATGAGCATCGTTTTGATTTTTGAGCGGCTTTGGCTCATTTTTTTTTCCTCCATTCCGATGATTGTTGACTGGTTTGCATGTCAAACTCATAGACCCATGTCCCATTACCAGTAATGGTGCGCTCCATGAATGTGGATCGGAATTCGCACGATCAAGCATGTCCAAAGTGACCTTTTCACGCAAATTTTTTGAAGAAAATTCAGCTTTATCGGAACAAGGCAAAGACGCGTTTCATGGCCAAAGTATCCAACAAAATGAAACGAACAGACTCGAGAGAGATGTTGAGCTCTCCTGCTATCTCACTAACAATGGCATGACTATTTTTGAGCACCATTTCCTTTACGTTTTGAATGTTTTCGTCACTTGAAGCAGTCGAAGGTCGTCTAGATCGAGGCATGTCTTCAACGATTTCTCGGCCGTCCTTAAAGGCTTGTAGGCTCGTGGTTTTGATATTACTGAATCACCGTAAGCCTTCTCCAACACTCGCAACGATTCCGCACACAAAATTTTGTTGAAAACACCAAATTTGAGACTAAGCTCTCTGTCTGATATTTTTATCCATTTAAAAAGTTGCCGTGAGGTGTACCCATTCAAACAGCTACTGTGAACAAACTGATTAACAGACCGCCCTAATTTTTGGGATAATAATTAAGGACAGTCCTATCTGCTTACCAAAAAAAAAATTTAAATATCATTCCCCAGAGTATTTTATTTACAAAATCAGGTACTTTATGGTCACAATGTATACAGGTGGTATAATAAGCAGAGGCAAATGGCATAAACTTTACGTTCATAAACACGTAAAGTTTATGTTTTACAAAACATAATCTCGATACCTCAAAGCGTTCGAGAGTTAATGAGTAAACAGACAGACAAACGGTCACTCGAATTTTTAAAATACAATAAACACGTCTATACCTTTGACAACTCCATACTATCCCTATTTCTTAACGGTACAAAAATTAGACCATTCACGATGTACTCTCAGATTTCATCGAGTATCGTACTCCATCCATACTACATGCAATTACTCTTGTAGCTTAATTATTTACATTTTGTAAAAAAATAGTAAAGAAAAGACACTATGTATGAGATTTAACCATAAACTCAACCAAAATGTTTCATAACTGAAGGACATTGCATCATAGCATTGATCTCTAAGTCACAACATATAAATTAATCGTAACAGCGTCAACATAATCCTGGAACGAATAAGAAATTAACATATCAAATATTTCCGGTTTGCAGATCTTGCAAGAAACACGAATTCTAAGTTTAGTCTGTAAACAGTCAGAAGCACGTGTGTATCGTACGAACGCGTGCTACCACTAATTACCCCAAACCATGTTCCATATGTTTCTCAAGCAAAATTTTATTGGACGTGTTCTGTAAAACGCATTAACAATTCCCAATGTCCATGCCGCTAGATCGAACGCTGGTATGATCTTTGCGTTAAGTTGTATCGAAGCTCCTCTCCGTACACGCATAGCACATGGGGCATGCATAGATGATTATGTAAATGCGGGGTCATAATTTCAAGATCTCTTCCTTTTATAAACAATCTGGATGAGAGTGCTTTGGCTTTTCCGGAGGACTCCTAATTAACTAATACAAACAAATTTCGAAATTTCCGCAATATTCTGTAGCTCTGTTTTTTTTTTCCTCTGTTTCGAAACAGTAGGCTGCTTTCAATATGATCGTTTTTTCGAGTCAGAACAGTATGTCAAATCTCATCCGCACTTGTTACGAAAATTAAAAATAACCGAAGAAGAAATGAAAGTTCTTTAAAATCTGTAAATCTTTTGCGAATGGATGGATCGTCACTAGAGACGGCAGATCGGTACCTTCTTCTTATTGTTGGCTAAGCATCTTGAAGGAAGAGCTTGCAATATGGGGAGTTTCAGACTTTCAAGATGCCGACTGTCGCGTCCACTCGTTCCCGTCAGCACCACTAAAAAATTAATTTTCTGGTTTTAATTACGAAGCCGTTGACGGAATTATTTCGAGACTAGTGAACTCGAATTTGGCCAAGTGACAGTGTTTTTATTATTTGAGATAACAGCAAAATGAATTTCTTCGAGGCAATCCAGCCGGCTGAATTCAAATCGAAAAGATTATTAAAATGTCGGAAGATGTTTTTCGATTGCGTGCTGTCGACGATGACGGTTTGCTTATTTTTCCTGGATAAATTTTGATGAAGTGTTTCTATCCATATCTCATACATAGCTAATTCGTTATTTTCATTCGTGATGGATGGCGCTATAAGTTATTGATCGTTAAGGTATACAAAGCTTAGAAAATATTGAAAAATAAGTTAAAGAATTTAAATTGAATAAAAAACCGATGGCTGTTTGTTTTCTTTTTTCATCTCTAGTAAATGGAACTTATATAATTTTTGTTTGTTGGTTTAAATCTTTGTTAAATATACTATTACTAAGACTGACTACATATCAAAACTAATGTTAAATATAACAGAATTATGATTGGGCCAGTCATATGATACTCCAGATGAGATGGAAATGACTTTAATATACTGGAAAATATGTCACCTCAAATTCTTTCGCATAGTGAATAGGACTTTTGCCTGGAAGGTGGTAGAAGTAGAGGGGGAGGTTTATATTTTTCGTATATGACACCAAACATGGCATGCAAAATGTTTTTTGCTGAGTTTAAAGTTTATAGTTTTCATTATTTTTAAAGAAATTGGTTATAGTTTTCTTGAAATTGGGGCATTTGTATGGGAGGTGGCAGAGGAAGTGGAGCGTTTAAGATGCTTTTGAAACTGCTTATCATCATCCTTATCACCATACTTTGATTCAATTTCAAAGTCGATGGCTCTCATATACTTGAAGGAGAAATGCTTTTCTTGAAATTATAATACAGATATTTGTATGGGAGGTGGTAGAAGGAGTGAAGCGGAGGTGATAATTTTTTCTAACACTTATTTTAATTATAAAGAAACAAATTCTGGCAAAATTTGAAGTTTGTAATTTTTCTAGTTTGAATGGAAATCGATAAAATGCATTTAAAAAAAATTATGCATTGTACATATTGGAGGGGTTCTAGTGTATTTATATATATATATTTATATTTGTATACTTTATACAAAATATCAAGTTGATAGTTTTAACAGTTTCGAAGAAAAATAATTTAATTTAAATTTCAAAATTTCGTGAAATTTGTATGGGAGGTGGTAGAAGGAGTGAGGTGAAGTTGATAATTATTTTTAAAATAAATTGCAATTATAGAAAAATTAATTCTGACAAAATTTCATCTTTTCAGCTTTACTAGTTTCAATGAAAATCGAAAATATGTTTTTTTCAAAATTTTCCATTTGTATGGAAGGGGGTAGAAGGAGTAAGGGCATCGGGTCAATATTCCGTGATATTAATGACATCTATATCATAATACTTTGACCTAAATTTTAAGTCGATAGCTTAAATAATTTCAAAGAAAAATCATTTCTTAATATTTCGAAATTTCATGAAATTTGTATGAGAGGGGGTAGAAGGAGTGGGGTATGTAGCCCATTCACGAACTTAAAGTTACTTTTTTGCTAAAAATGTCACACAAAAATTTTTAGCACTATAGCTCAAAGCTTTCGAGAGTTATGCTGTAGACAGACGCACAGACGGACAGACAGACAGACAAACAGACAGACAAACAGACAGACAGACGGACAGACGGTCACTCGGAATCGAGGTTTTTGAGCGACAACAAATATTTCTGTACCCTTGGCGGCTCTGTGCGAGCGTTATTTATTAGCGTTACAAACGGTAAGGCAATCACAATATACTCTCAGATTTCATCTAGAGTATAAAAATGTCAAAAATTTAGTTAGCCCTCGTTTCACGTACACTCGCTTACAATGTTGAATACATTAGATATTTAAAAAAATTATTGGTAATGACTTTTTGTTGTGATTAAACTGGGGTATAATTCATTTTATTCTTTAAAGCCCGCAGTAATCTGTGTCGTGATGCAAGGGAAGCATTGCTTCCCTTTTAGTTTGCCTTCCATTGAGTCTAGAAATACTAAATTCAAATTGGAACAAATATCTAACACTATTTAAATAAACTGCCAACAAGTCGAGCGAAACTTTATTATTCGTGGGACAAGTTACGGATGCGTGGAAAGTCAATATGCAGGTTAGAGTAATTAGGGAAGACTAAATGAAAGGGGGTTCTTGGGCAGGGTAGTTGTCAATGTAACACTTTGCAGAAACGTTCAAAAGCTCCAGTACATACATATAATCAATATTTCGTTCGTTTATTTATGCAAGTTTGAGTTTTGTCGTCACTTAATGTACCAAATATCATTTCGGTTGTGCTACATATAAGAATTCGTCTGCATCCCCAGAGTGGAGTGTTGTCCATAACAAGCGAAATTCCCGTAGTAAAATTGTTGGGAAAGGTTATGTCGAAGAGATTTTAAAAGTTGTTACTGGTCATAAATGGCTACACTTATCGCGCCTGAACTCGGCCACTGATGAAAAGCCGATCATTGGTTACGTTGCTAATAAGCTTAAAATTTGTAATAATGACATACGATGTTTGAAACTCGTGAAGAGGGATGCCGATATTGCTAGTCTGCGTTTCATCAACTTTAAGTTAAATATTCCTAACAATGTGTACGACAAGTGTTTCGCTATAGAATTCTGGCCTGAAGGTCTACTCATTCGACCCTTCAAGTACCAGCCAAAAAACGGGTCACAAGCAGCGATCATCGACCCCAGATAGCTCATGATACATATTCAACCCCTTTTGCAGCAAGTGGACAAGGTGTTCCAGATTTATTATCAAAACGTCAGGGGTATGAAAACTAAGCTACCCCTCCTTCGCTTCAGCTTATTAAACACTGAATTCGATGCCATCATTCTTACAGAAACTTGGTTGGATGACGATATGATATACTAACCAGTGAGCTTGGTTTTTCGAGCTACAATATATTCCGCTTGGATCGATGCCATACTCGGAGTACGAGGTCCAGAGTTGGTGGCTGCATAATAGCTGTGAAAAATTGTTATTCTGCCAAACTTTTGATTAAGTCCTCTAACGATGTGGAAGATATCTTAATCGATTTCAGCCTCAGCCAATGCAAATTATTTATTGGATGTGTATACTTGCCACCATCATCATCAGCCGAGACTTACGCCAGCCATTGCCAGTTTATCGAAGGCATAGTTAACAGCTTTCCATTTGCGGATACCCTGATTGTTGGAGATTACAACCAGACTGAAGTTAATTGGGCCTCCCTTAACTGGTATAAATCCTGTGTTAATTGCGCGGGCAGTGCTCTTATTGATCAATTCTGAGATCTTAACTTTACTCAAAGTAACCGCATTTTCAACGCCAAAGGGAAGCTACTTGATCTGATATTTTCTAATTTTTCACCACCACCTGAAGTGGTTTCATCGCACGACGAATTGCTGCCGCTTGATAAAAGGTACCATCCTGCACTCAATATAAACATTAATTTAAATTCTATCCCTAATATTGCTCACAATCATCACTTTGCCTCCTATAATTTGAAAATTGCCAACTATGATTTCATCTGTGAGCGGCTCTCATTAATCGACTGGCCGCTCTCACTCGAAATAGTTGACATAAATGAAGCCGTTTCTAGATTTTATGGCGTTCTGTATAAAGCTATCGATGATTTGGTCCCTTCGCAAATTCTTTCTAGCACGTCATATCCCCGTTGGTACGACACACGCAATTGCGTCAACTTATCAAAAACAAAAAAGGAGCACCTGCTAAATATAAGGAATCGCTCTCCCAAAGTGACTACCTGGAATTCTCACGTTTGTTATATTGAATCCACTAATAATATTGAAGCTAATATCTCTTCCCATAACATTATGGCATTCTGGTACTATGTTAATTCACTTAGGTCAGACAATGTTCTTCCTTCCTGTATGTATGCTGATGATATTACTGCATCTGATCCTTCTAGCATTGCAAACCTCTTTACTAAGTATTTCTCCAGTGTGTACTCCGATAATAACACTATTCCATCTGCCGTGCCGAATTTATCCTCACTGGGCAGCTATTACCTAAATCTGTCGTCGTTAAATGTTGTCATCTCAGATGTCACATCGATGCTTGATACCCTTGATACATCCAAAGGACCCGACCCGACCCACCATTGTTTCTGTTCAACTGTCGTCAGTTTTTGGCGTCACCCATTACGATTATTTTAAATTTATCTTTACGTTCGAGTCTTTTTCCTGAATTGTGAAAGACTTCTTTTGTTATACCAATTCAGAAGTCCAATGATAAATGCAATGTTCACAATTACAGGCCCATTTCAATTCAATCGACCCTATCCAAAATTTTTGATGCAATCGTCACGAACAAATTAACTCCATTGCTGAGAAGCTTTATTACCCCTCACCAACATGGTTTTCAAGAACGGAAGTCTACAATGACTAATCTCTTGCCTTATGTTGAGACTATTATCCATGCAATGGAGTCTAATTCCCAGGTCCACGCAATCTACACCGACTTCTCAAAAGTCTTCGACAAAGTTGATCACTCGTTTCGGAGCTTCACGCCTTAGGCATCTCTGGCGATCTTCTGAGTTGGATACGTGATTACCACCATGATCGATATAGTATTGTAAATATAAAATCTGCTCACTCGGAACCTTTTCTCGTAACATCAGGAGTACCACAAGGATCGCATTTAGGGCCTCTGCTCTTTCTTGTTTTTATTAATCATATATCTAATATATTCGAAAGCGTAAATTTTTTGTTATTCGCGGATGATCTTAAAATTAAAAATTATAAGCAATATAATAATATATTAAAAATTATAAGCACTGTACACGATTGTACAATTGTTCAAAATAATTTTAATTACCTGTATGATTGATGTATCACAAATCGTCTTCCATTGAACATTTCAAAGTGTAATTACATTGCGTTCAGCAGACGTTGTGAGCGGATCAATATTAACTATTACCTTAATACTTACGAGTTACCAGTGGTTGATGTTGTCAAGGACTTGGGTCTATTACTTGACTCTAAATTGACATTCGTATCTCACTACAACAAAATTTGTAGTTCAGCTCGCAGAATGCTGGGTTAAGTTGGATTGCTCTGAATTTCTTGAAGCTTTAAACTTTCGGGTTCCAAATCATGCGTCACGCTCTACTGATGATTTTTATGTTAGACGTCATGTTACTAGTTATGCTAACAATAGTCCGGCCACTCGCTTGATGAGAACCGCTAACAAGCATTCAGCTATATTGGACATATTTTCTACTAATATCGATTGCCTAAAGGCAATACAATTATTATGATTTTTCTTTGTTATTTAGTTTTTAAAATTAATATAATCCTTAAAATTACATTTATATTTATAAGTTTGTAACTTTCATTAGAGGGTCTGGTACCCGTAAATAAATAAATAAATAAATAAAAAAAAAAAAAAATTATGAAGGGAAGCGTGAGGGGTGATAGTAAGGGTAGGTTGATGTTAATGGTTTTTTAATTGATTGCTTGAATCACGTCCAATATTCTCTGTATAGAATGTCAGTTTCATAGACGAAGTTGCATAGAATTTTCATTGGATTCGGTGTATTTTATATTCATGAAACCGAACATTTGTATGGGAGGGGGTAGAGCGGGTAAGGGAACCATAAAATTTGTGATGCAGTTTTATTTCTTTTCTCTTGTGAGGTGCTTGTACAAAATTTCAAGCTCGTAGCTTCCAATTTGTTGGTTATTAGTTGATTTTATGAAATTGGTCAAAATCATACTTTTGTATGGGAGGGGGTAGAAGGGCAAGCGTGATTTCAAAACTTTTAACGTAATTTCATTTAAATTATTCTTGTAAGTTTTTATGCAAAATTTCAAATTGATAGCTTTTAATAGTTAGGTGATAATTGATTTCTTAAAAATGGTCGAAAAAATTATTTTGCATAGGGGTAGAAGTTTTGAAGATATTTGACCTGTTAATATTTCAAACTTTTAGGGATTTTTGGTAAGTGCATTTAACAAATTTTCAAGTTTCTATCTAAAAATTTCATTTAAGAATTTTCAGTTTATGTGTTTTTCTCATTACACATGAAACACTTTGTGCACGTTAGACCCCCACTTCGGTGCATAACAGTTTGGGAACAAATTATTATTTTTACTTTATTATTTTAATAATAAAGTATTGTGATCGACTTGGGAAAAAAAAAAAATTTGCTACCCTGAAATTTTTTTTTTTCGCGTTTCATGACTAAATTAGCCTAAAAATGCAAAAAAAAAAAATCCGTCTGTCTGTACGCCGTCCGCCGTACGCCGTCCGCCGTCCGCCGTACGCCGTCCGCCGTCCGCCGTACGCCGTCCGCCGTCCGCCGTACGCCGTCCGCCGTACGCCGTACGCCGGTGTGTACGCTCAGCGCACATTAACTCCCAAACCCTTCAAGATAGAAAGTTAATTTTTGGGGGGACTGTAGATAGTTGCGGATCTCAGGCAGATACCCATTTTGGGGGGTGTACGGGTTCAGGGGGCGGCGGGGGGAGCGCTAAAACCGAAAAATACGAATTCAAATATCTCAACCATGGTTACAGCTAGGAAGCTAAAAATCAACATACATATGCAGGAGTTTGTGGGACAACTTTTAAAAATAACTTAATTTTTTTATCCATTGGCGTGCGAAAAGGGGGGGCTAAGAACCAATTGTCGGCCGAATTTTTTTTTCAAATGATTATATCTTCAAAATTACTTCCCATAAAAAATTGATATTTTGAGACCATCAAGACAGTATATAGATCTATCAGAAGCAGTTTAGATAGAAGCTAATTAGTGAAAGGGGGAGGGTCAGGGGGGGTGCAAAGAAAAACACTTAAAAATTAATATCTCAATTATCTCTTATGCTATGTAATTGAAACTTAAAATATATACTAAGCTTTACTAGCGACATATGAAAAAAATATAATATGTGGACATTATAGTAGTGGGGGGAAATGGGGAGCATTTCAAAAAAGGCGCACTTTACAAAACTACAAATCATCAAATCTCAAAACTGAGTACAGATATCAAATCAAAAATTTGTCAGATTGTAGAGCTATATAATCTTTAATTTTGGTAAAAAATTTGAGTTGAGGGGTGTAAGGGGAGGGAGGTGGAAAGCGAAAATGTTGAAAATTTTGAGTGATTTTTTTATGGCTCTGGTAAAAGATATAAAGTTTAAATTTTGCACGTCGACACATCTATTTCATATAGATAGAAAAAAAATAGTAATTTGTTCCAAAATTGTTATGCTCCGAAGTGGGGGTCTAACGTGCACAAGGTGTTTCATGTGGAATGAAAAAAACACATAAACTGAAAATTTTTGAATGAAATTTTTAGGTAGAAACTTGAAAATTTGGGAAATGCATTTAAAAAAAATCTCTAAAAGTTTGAAATATTAACTGGTCAAATATTTTTAAAACTTCTACTCCCTCCCATACAAAATTATTTTTTCGACCAATTTTAAGAAATCAATTATCACCTAACTATCAAAAGCTATCAATTTGAAATTTTGCACAAAAACTTAAAAAAATAGTTAAAATAAAACTACGGTAAAAGTTTTGAAATCATGCTTGCCCTTCTACCCCCTCCCATACAAAAGCATGATTTCGACCAATTTCATTAAATCAACTAATAACCAACAAATTAAAAGCTACGAACTTGAAATTTTGTACAAGCACCTTACAACAAAAAAGAAAGAAAATTCCATCACAAATTTTATGATTCCCCTACCTCCTCTACCCCCTCCCATACAAAATTATTTTTTCGAGCATTTTTAAGAAATCAGTTATCAGCTATCTCTTAAAAGCTATCAATTTCAAATTTTGCATGAGAACTTATAAAAGTAATTCAAATGAAGTTGCTTTAAAAGTTTTGAAATTGCGCTTACCGTTCTACCCCCTCACATACAAAACTAAGATTTCGACCAATTTCATTAAATCAACTAATAACTAACAAACTAAAAGCTACGAACTTGAAATTTTATACAAGCACCTTACAAGAGAAGCGAAATAAAACTGCATATCAAATTTTACGATTCCCTTACCTTCTCTACCCCCTCCCATACAAATTTTCGGTTTCGTGAAAATAAAATACACCGAATTTTATGAAAATTTTATGCAATTTCGTCTATGAAACACATTCTATACAGAGAATATTGGACGTGATTCAAGCAATTATTAAAAAGCTGTTAACATCCACCCACCCTTGCTATTACCCCTCCTCCTCCCCTCATAAAAACCCAAACCTGCAGAAACGAATGAAATATTGTTAAATTGACAACAGCCCTGCCCGAGAAACCCCTTTGCACTTAGCTTTCCCTAACCACTTTAACCTGCATATTGACTTTCCACTCATCCGCAACTTGTCCCAAGAATAATAAAGTTTCGCCCGACTTGTTGGCAGTTTATTTTCTATGTATATTAAATAGATGTTTCGACGTGCAAAATTTAAACTTTCTATCTGTTACCAGAGTCCTAAAAAAATTACTCAAAATTTTCAAAATTTTTGCCTTCCACCTCCCTCCCCTTACACCCCCCAACTTAAATTTTTTACCAAAATTAAAAACTTTGTAGCTCTATAATCTGACATTTGATTTGACATCTGTACTCAATTTTGAGATGTAATGATTTGTAGTTTCGGAAAGAGTGCCATTTTTGAAATGCTCCCCATTTCCCCCCACTACTATTATGTCCAAATTTTAAATATTTTTCATATTTCGCTAGTAAAGCTTAGTATACGTTTCAAGTTTCAATTACATAGCTTTAGAGACAGTCGAGATATTCATTTTTAAGTGTTTTTCTTCGCACTTCCCCTGACCCTCGCCTTTACAATAATTAGCCTCTTTCTAAGCTGATTCTGGTGAATCTACATGCCACATTAATGGCCCCAAAATATGAATCTTTTGTGATTAGTAATTTCGAAGATATAATCATTTGAGAAAAAAAAAATTCGGCCGACAATTTGTTCTTAGCCCCCCCTTTTCGGAAGCCAATGGATAAAAAAGTTAAATTCTTTTTAAAGTTGGTCACACAATCTCCTTCATACCTCTGCTGATTTTCAGCTTCCTATCTGCATTCGTGGTGGAAATATTAGCAAGTGTAGTTTTCGACTTTTTCCCTCCCCCCGCCTCCCCCTTCCACCTAACACCCCCCAAAATTTAGAAAATAGAGCTCACTTACCCAATCAACAATCCACCCAAAAACGAACATTCTACCTTTAACGGTCTCGGAGATATGAGTCCATATGTACGGCGTACGGCGGGACTGATTTTTTTTTAGCATTTTTAGGCTAATTTAGTCTTGAAACGCGAAAAAAAAAATTTCAAGGTAGCAAATTTTTTTTTTCTGTGTCGATCACAATACTTTATTATTAGAATAATAAAGTAAAATTGTTCGAATCCCCCACCTCCTTCCACCACCTCCGTTACAAAATGCAGTACATATAAGATTTATTGATCTCAAATTGCACTAAATATTTACTTAATATTATTAAGGCCGAAAAAAATAGACTATGCGTTTTACTCCTTCTATCCCCTTCCATACAATATGATACAATTACACAACTTTGCAAAAAGTGTATTTTCTAAATAGATGGATGGTGGTGGTTTGTGATCCACATCCCAATTGCATGATGTTTATACTTATTTCTGAAAAAAAATTATTAAGACCTCTCCACGCCTTCTACCACCTCCCATACAAACTGCACAATTTCACTAAATTCAATACACTAATTTTCTTAGTGCCTTATACATTTTTGAAGCTTAAATTTTGGTTTAAAACATTTTGACAGCAACTCAACCCCTTCTACAACCGTCCATAACAAATTTCTTTCATCCAGAATATCGAACGATTGGGCTTTACGCCCAATTGTAGTCCTGTTATGTTTTTATTCTTGTTACACAAAATTAAGGGACCGTATAAGGCGCAGGAGATAGTTGCAGGATGAGGTTTTTATCAATTCATGCAACTATCTTTGGAGAATAGCAACTCCACGGACCTGAGCTAACCATCCCTCTGTGGAATGGGGGCAGTAGAATTCACCCCGAGCCAGTCCTGCTTGCCAAATGGACACTCACTGGATTATGGACTTATCATCTGTGATCTTAAGACCTAACTGATACGAGAAACGGATACAGCGCCTCGGATATGGACGGATTCTACGGTAACGACTTTTGGCATTCAAAAACGGACTATATTTGGCATTTGGAACGTTCGAACATTGAACGACGGGGGAAAGGCTGGCGTCACTCGGTCCTTGCACCACCAAGCAGTGATTGACCGTGAAATGGAACACTATAACACCCAAACCGATTTTAATCGCCCAAGTATCTCTTTTCACACGAATCATTCGGATAACACTATTATACCAGGGAATCTTACGTCTGATATTGACACAACTATTATCGACACTCTGTATAATAACGACTTACATCAGGTAGTAAAATTACCCAATAAAAATGGGAAATGGCTTGATATGATCTTTACCGACGCATATGATGAAGTGATTGTTGGCCATGCCTCTGACGCTGAGAATCTTTTCTCTAATACTCAACATTAGATCTACCATACGATCACACTAATTTTGTTCACTCTTACAATAATATTAATAATATTGTATTTGACTTCCGGAATGCTGATTTCAATGGCATTAATAATGAATTGTCCACGATAGACTGGACAGCCCTTTTCTCATTTAATGATCTTGACAATGCCATAACAGCATTCTACGATGTGATCTTGGAAATTGCTGTCAAGTACGTCCCTGTAATAAAGCAAAAAGATAAATTATCGGAACCCTGGTTAGATAAAAACCTAAGATCACTACGGAATAGAAGAAATAAGCTATTCAAAAAGCTTAAGAAAGTGGGCGCAATTTCTCCCAAACTCCAAAAAAAATATGACACGCTGGCTTCAGAGTTCTCTTCTGAGTCCCGGATTGGATATGAGGGTTATGTAAAAAAAATCGGTGAAGATATCATGACAGAACCGAAAAGATTTTTCGACTTCGTTAACACAAAACGTTAAAGTTCGGGTTATCCCGTAACCATGCCCAATGGAATCACGCAATCTTCCTGCAGGCATGATATCTGCGATATGTTTGCTGACCGTTTTCGCGACGTTTTTGGAGCCCAGTCGGATTCGACCGAAATCGAGCCCAACATTTCGGTTCCTCCACTTGTTGAAAATATTTCATTAACCATTGAGGAGGTGCTTGATACCTCTTGATCTCATTCCCCCCTTATTCTTATCGAAATGTGCTTTAGCAAAGCCTTCGACCGAGTTGATCACAACAGCCTGATCTTAAAATTAAAAAAAATTGGTGTTGCAGGATCCCTACTTGACTGGATTAAATCCTATCTCAGTAATAGAACTTAATTTGTCAAATTCCAAGGCTTTATTTCCAAGGAAATAGTAGTGTCCTCTGAGGTACCCCAAGGAAGTCACTTGGGACCTCTTTTATTAAACATTTTCATCTCAGATTTATCTGATGTATTAAAAAATGTCTCGCATCTATTGCACGCTGATGATCTGAAAATATATCATACTGTTACCTCACCCGATGATGCCGCATTCCTGCAATCCAAGCTTATTGCACTAGATGAGTGGTGTAGTCAGAACAAGTTAGAGCTTAATGTCGGTAAATGCCACACGATAAGCTTCTCACATAAAAGATCCACATACCTACATGACTATTTCCTAAGTGGATCTCAACTACATCGCGTAGATCAAATTGAGGACCTCGGCATTCTACTCGACAATAAACTGTGCTTTAAATCTCACTACAACCGATTAATCTCAAAAGCCAATAAACTTCTTGGATTTATTAAGAGAAGAGCCAAAGAGTTTAAGAATGTATGGGTCAGTAAAAAATTATTCTGTTCCCTTGTCCGTCCTCTTCTGGAATATGTATGTCCCATTTGGGATCCCTATTTCCAGTTATACAACAGAATAGAGTCAATACAGAAGCAATTCCTTCTCTTTGCTCTTAGGGACTTGTATGATCCTAGTGACTTTGAGAACCCTCCACCGTACGCAACTAGGCTCCAAATATTAAATCTTTTACCTCTAAGTTCTAGAAGAACTATGCTCACATCCTGTTTCACCTTAGATGTTTTGAATGGCGATATTATGGTTGATCAAATCTCAAACAAATTCAGACTCAATGACAATGTCAAGCTGACGAGACATTCAGGACTACTAAAGGAATATCCGCATAGTACAGTTTACGGACAAAATGAGCCTATTAACAGATGTTCTAGAGTATTTAACAAATTCAGTGTTCACTACACACCCCCAATGAGTAAATTGATATACAAACTAAGACTGCGCTCTATTTTATAAAGTATCCAAAACCCTGTATGACCATCCTTCTACCAGTGCCCATCTTACTAGTTTAGATTAAGTTATATAAGTTAATTTGTTATAAGTTACATTAAATTAAATTAAATTAAAAAATGTAAGTTAATGATTATGTAACTAAATATCTTGTTATGACAAATAAATAAATAAACCTTAGGCTTGAGCGTGGATAAGATCAGGAGAAGAACGAACCCCGATTCCACCATTCTGTTGGTCTTGAGAGTGAAGCCAAAAATGGCGTGGCGGTCGTCCTTACACCGATACCGAGAAACAGTCTCATCAGCTGGGAACCAATCTTGGATAGGATAATCATCATCAGGCTCGGAACCAGTGTCAGAAACGTCACTATTCTGCAGTGCTACGCACCAACTAACACCGCAACCCCTGGTGACAGAGAGCATTTTTATAGCGAACTGAGTGCCACCTTCTAGAGCGTTCCAAGAAGTGCTATTATTATCACCTCAGGAGATATGAACGCCCAGGTTGGTTGTGACAGCACTGGACTAGAACACGTCATGGTGACCATTGGGTCGACACGTCACAACTGGATTAAGAGACCCGAAAACGGCGAATTATCTGTAGAATCTTGTAGTACTCGGCAAATGGTCATCGGAGGGACCCTTTTTCCACACAAGAGTCACTACAAGACACCTTGGGTTTCCCCAGTTACTCAGAACCAGATCGACCATTTGGCTCAAGTCGCCGATGGAGAAGATGTCTCCTCGATCTGCGAACGAAGCGTGGAGCTGACGTGCCTGCTTGAGATTGTGCACAGTAGCTATCCGTCGACCACAAATTCTTCAAATGAAGCGCATAAACTTAGAGACCACAAAAAAAAGCGCGAGTAAGCCACCATTCTACGTGAAAAGTCATCCACATTGGGCGGATATGAAATGCGTACATAGTACGCCATTTGGGAGGCAACCAGAAACACGTTTCTAGCCAGTGCTGAAGAATCTGTGGGATATGAGCAAAGCGGTGAGAAACCTTTAATGTCGCGAGGTTGGCGATCGGAAAAGAGCCAAATTGGCAATCATCTCTTAACCCGATGTCAACCAAAGAACATATGACTTAAGACAGAACTACCGCGATGCTCATATACAGCTTAAAAGGCTGTTAGATGCGATAAGAAGAAGGCATTGAAGACCTGGCCAATAAGGTAAAATCTGCAGCTTACCTTGGGGATATGGGTTCACTAATTAAAATTATGAAACAGTTTACGAACAGGAATTTCACCGTCAACCACCTGGTGAGAGAAGTCAACGGAACTCCCCTTAATATGAGTGAATACCAGTTGCAGCGATAGAAGGAATGCTTCTCTGATATTTTAAACATCTTGCCAGAGGAAGATATTTCAGAAACAGAAGAGCTGCTAAATGCAACAATCCTCTATTAGGGACGATCCCCCAGATAAGGAAGAGATAGTTTCCGCCCTTCGGTCAATGGCGGGAAGGAAAGCTTCAGGTATAGATGGACTACCAACCGAACTCCTCAAAGTGGACCCGGAATTAACAGCCGATATACTCCTCCCGAACGTACCAAAAAAAAACAGGTCGACACTTTTTTTAAATTTCGTTCCAAATATTGAGCTTCACCTTTGCCAAACTATGGTAAAGCGCCTCTAGTGTCCCATGGAGTAACTATACTTTTAACAAGACCAATCAATAATCAAGATCAAGCAATATTGCCAACCTTGCTTTATTTATGAAAATCCTCTTGTCAATGACATGCGGCCTTGCAAAAGTATAGTTACTTCATGGGGCACTAGAGGCGCTTTACCATAGTTTGGCAAAGGTGAAGCCCGATATTTGGAGCGAAATTTAAAAAAAGTGGCGACCTTTTTTGATACGTTCTTAACATCATTGATTAAAAAGTCACAAACAAACATTTTGAAAGAACAATTTTTTTAGGGCGGATGATATTGACAAAAGAAAACCACTAACTCACCACTCCACGAACGGTGAATTGGGGATGGTGAATTCGCAGGTATCGATTGTGACATTTCTGCCAGACTCTGATACACTGCGTCACCTTTTTACATGGAATGACTCTATTCAAAAGCAAACAGAGAATTCAAGTGGTGAAATTCTATCAGAGGTAGAACCAGACATTAGTCTATATGAACTATCGATTTTTGTCATAAAATTTTATTGGTGAAAAAAGTGACTTAAAGCCTTTCATAAATAATCGATTAATATAGAGAATTTTGAACGTAATTCAAGCAATCAATCGGACAATTATTAACATCAATCTAATTCTTCTATCGTCCCTTCCCCTCTCCCCCCGCCTGCCATAAAAATGCTTGCATAAATAAACGAATGCAATATTGATTTTATGCAACTATTGATCGCAATCCCAGTTATTCGTCGAATTTTTAAATCGTTGTATCGAAACTTTTTATTTTTAAGTTCTAGTGATAAAATTTATTTAAAAGTCGCGAAAGAATAACTTGTACTAGTGTTGTTGACACTTAAACTATGTGTTTTACATAAGACGCAGTGTTGTGAGAAAATCGGTCAAAAAAAAAGACGTCGGAAGCTTTGCGAAAATTTCCAATCAATTTTTCTTTGTTCTCGGTGTGGTTTTCAATTGAGATTTCTGCGGATTTTGTTGTTTCGCTCTAGAAAAGGGATTCCATAAGCGTAGGTGGTTTGGTTGATTCCATTGATCCATGCTTTCTGGTCGGCTGCTGTATTTATTAGACTTCAGTGCTGTTCTTCTAAGAGTTGACCTGGTCCTCCGCCATCACGGTGCCGATCTTAAATTTTGTTTTTAACTTTTGTTTTAGCATTGAATCAAATTAACTTTAATAACCAGCTGTTTTCAAACTTTAGCAAAGACAATCATCTTACAATAGTGTAATCAATATGCAGTGCGTGCCGTATAAAATGTCGGAGCTGTCGTCTTCACTATACGACATAAAGTGCGCGAGTTGTAATTATCCGGAGTCAGCGTGTTCCAGATTCATTGATTGTAATGGAATCTGCGGTAATTCGTTCCACTTGAAATGCTTGGGATTCAGTTCAAGCTTTCTTCATTTGCGATTGAAGTTTCCGAAAAACATTTCATTCAGATGTGAATCATGCTGCAACATGTCATTAAGTGATGCGATTAATTTAATCAATTCGCAAACAATTATCATTCGCGATATTAAAAACGAACTTCGTGAAATAAAGTGTCAGATTTCTGATATGATGCTGGCGTTTAATACTTCAGCTAAAGCGTGCGACACTCCTGCTGTGGATCCTAACGATAGAGTTTGTGAAATTCCTTCCTCAAGAATTGCATCAAAGCGTCGCAACAGTATTATGCCCTTGCCGATGGGAGACCTTTCACGTCCCGCTGAACAACTTAAGTTAAATTCGCTAACGGCTAAGCAACAACAAAAACCCGCACAAATTATCCCGGATCATCATGCTAACTTGGAAAAACAAACAGCAACAAGCAGTAAATCGTGTACCCAGTTAAACATTGCAGCTATTTCGGATGGTTCTAATCGTCTCAAACAACAAACTTTCAAATCGGACTCGAATTCTGACAAACTTGTCTTGACTACCAAAATTGCGCTACCGCCTAAACATATCGCTACTACTACAAGTTCTATTGCTAACCCATCGGAACTGACTCACGCTCTGTCACCTGCTCCTTTCGATCGTTGGGTGTATGTCTCAAGATGCCACAAAGAGACCTCAGTTCAGTGTATTCTCAACTACGCTCGTACTAAACTTAATTTACCGACGATAAATTTTCCGGCCTTTAAGCTAACGCGTAAAGGTGTAGATGTGAAATGCCTAAACTTCGTTTCGTTCAAAATCAAAGTTTCGGACTGCCATTACAAGCAAATAACTTCTACGAATTTTTGGCCTGAAGGAATCATCGCCAAAGACTTCATTCCGAAGAAATCAAAGAATTAAATTTATTCCGCCGGCTTCTCTAGCATTGGCAAGATCTTATCTGTTCCTAAATTAAATTGTAAAATTACTTCTATTGATATTAATAAAATTTATGAAAATGTGCGTGGTCTAAAGACTAAGCTACAGGATTTCTGGTCTTCAGTTTATGTAGATTCGCCTGACCTATTTTAAGTTTCGGAAATTTGATTAAATGTGTGACTCGGAATTGGTTCCTGATAACTATACTCTCTTTTGATGTGATCGCGATTTGGCAAGATCTGATAACGAGGGTGGTGGTGGAGTTGTGGTTGGTGCCAACACCCGGTTTCCTTGATATTCATGCCCTGGCCTCGACACCTTTCCAATTGAAAGCATTTTGTTAAAAGTCTGTTTGTCTCCGTCACATTCACTCTACCTGTGCTGTGTGTACAACCCTTGTCAAACCACGCTCTCTGTAAAAATTTCTTTGATTTATTTTCAAATTTCATCAAAAATCTTAGCTAACTCTTAATTTTTATCAGTGGTTACTTTTAGTAACGTTTGGGGATTCTTCTGTCTTCCATTCGCTCTACATGGCCAGCCCACTGCAGCTTACGTAGCTTGATGAACGTTGAAGCTTCTGGCTCGTCGTAGAGTTGATACAACTCATGGTTGTATCTTATTCGCCATTCCGTTCCATCCTTCACAGGTCTCAAAATTCTTCGGAGGAGTTTTCTTTCGAATGCGTTAACTGCTTTTTCGGAAGTTCGCGTTAATGTTCACGGCTCGCTGCCATAACGGAGCACAGGTCGTATAATAGTTTTATATATCCGCAACTTATTGTTCCTGTGCTCTTTCTTGGATTTCATTATTGCAAGTACCCAATAATACGTCTTATTTGATAGTATGATCCGTGGTTTGATTTCGTCGGTTTCATTGTCGTCCTTTGCTAGATTAGTCCCAAGATATGAACTCGTCCACACGCTCCAAATTATATTCTGCAATTGTTATGTTTTGTCTGATTCAGACAAAATACTCTAGTGCCAGGTTGAAAAGAATGGGGGCTAGACCATCTCCCTGCTTTAAACCACATTCCGTTCGAAAGCTGGTTGTGGTTTGTATTCTCACTTGGGATTCAGTGTTCGTCATCGTGAGACTAGTTTTCGGGGAATCCCAAAGTCAGGCATGATTTGGTACAGTACGCTCCTGTCGATACGGTTCTATGGTTGTTTAAAATCTACGAAAATTTGGTGCACGTCTGTGTTATATTCCTAGCATTTCTCAAGCACCTGTTCCACCGAGAATATCTGGTCTGTTGTAGATCATCCGGTTCTGAATGCACCCTGGTATTCGCCAATTATGTCATTAGTATAGGGCTTAATACGACGTTCAATTATTTTTGTTATTATTTTACAGGACTTCCACAACAAGGATCATCATCAATGGTGCGATAGCCCAAATCAGGCCCTGGCCTCCTGAAGTCGCCTCCAATCGTTTCGATCCAAAGATCGCGTCCGCCAGCTGCTAAGTCTTAAAATGGCTTTGCTGTCTTCATCAACCGATTCTTCCCATCGCTTGGTTTGCCTACTGGCCGGATACCACTCGCTTTGCCTTTAAGAGCACATTTGGGGATTCTTCTGTCTTTCATTCGCTCTACATGACCAGCCCACTGCAGTTTACGTAGCTTGATGAACGTTGAATCTTCTTAGCACTAGGGAACGATCTTGCAAGATTGTTAATGTCGTCAGCGTATGCTCCTAGTTGAGTGGACTTGAATACTCTAGTGCCAAGTTGAAAAGAATGGGGGCTAGATCATCTCCCTGCTTTAAACCACATTTCGTTCGAAAGCTGGTTGTGGAATCAGTTTGTATTCTCACTTGGGATTCAGTGTTCGTTATTGTGAGTCTTGTTAGTTTTGTTAGTCGAACTAGTTTTGGGGGAATTCCAAAGTCAAGCATGATTTGGTACAGTACGCTCCTGTCGATACGGTCCTATGCTTGTTTAAAATCTACGAAAATTTGGTGCACGTCTGTATTATATTCCCAGCATTTCTCAAGCACCAGTTTCACCGAGAATATCTGGTCTGTTGTAGATCGTCCGGTTATGAATCCGCCTTGGTATTCGCCAATTATTTGATTAGTATAGGACTTAAGACGACGTTCAATTATTTGTTTCATTGTTTTACAGGACGAACACAACAATGATATTCCTATGTAATTCTCACAGCAGAGTTTATCTCCTTTCTTGTAAATTGGATACATGATACTTTTTCGACAGTTGTCGGGTATGATTTCCTTTGTCCAAATTTTGCATGTCATACTGTGCAGTATTTCAGCGACCCAGTTTCCACCGTGTTTAGTTTTTAGTCATATAGGGCTGCTTTGATTTCAGCAAGCGAGGGTAGTGTCGATGATGGTTCTTTTTCACTAATTCAAGACTCAATTGAAATGTTGTCTGTCGTGATCGGTGCTAATGGGGTGGGATTAAGAAGATGTTCAAAGTAGGAAGCCCATCTCCTTTTGATTTCTTGTGTGTCACTGATGATATTCCCCTCTGCGTATTTGCAGAGACTTTTGGCTTATATTCCTTTTTCATGTTTTTTACTATAGCGTATGAGTCCCGCGTTTTATTTTGTTTCATATCGTCGTTCATTTTTTGTATCTTGTCATTATTGTACTTCCTTTGTTTTTGTCTGCAGGTCTTTTCGCATATCACCTAAGCTCGTCATATCTTTCTTTTTTGGCTCGTGTTGGTCGTTCAGTAAAAATGTTGTAAGCCTCGTTCTTTCTATCTATTGCATCGCGACATTCTTGGTCGAACCAATCATTATTTTCTCGCCATACTTAATATCCTAATGCTTTTTCTTCGGAGGATTTGATGCCGTTTCGTATTTTTATCCTCACATTCTCCAATGACATATTTTGGACGTATTCAAATATTGGTGTCAGGTGTTTATTACATGCTGACATGTAAGCCTGCGCCACCGTTTCGTCCTTAAGCTTGTCGACATTAAATTTGCGAGCTCTACTCGTTTTCCTTGTTGACCTTGTATTTTCGAATGCGAATGCTTCTAATGTGTCAGCTTTATCTGGAGGTTTGTTCCCATTGACACCTATCGTCCACCATTATATATTACTGTAAATATTCCGCTAAAACTCTTTTCATCAACTATCACGACAACTTCAAAAATAAATTTTAAACTATAGCGCCATAAAAGCGATACTTGGCTTGGTTAATTGGAGCACTGTTTTGGTTGGTCTTCTGTTTTTATAAACTCATTGAACAACATGTTCCACTGCAAATCTCTGCTAAGAAAACTTATACTGACTGGTTTTCCAAGCTTATAATTTTACTATTTTGGAAAAAAACTACTCTCGCCGCAAGTACAAGTGATCAAATCATATTTCCGACTACCTGATCTATTCGTCGCACAGATTGCTTACCAAAAACTCCATTAAAAATGATTGAAACCATTATCTTAGTTTCAGTGAGTCGTGTTTAGGTCATAATATGACTAAGCCCTTCTGGTCCTACATTAAGAAGAAAAGAAATGCGTCTCGGCTTTCCTTCATTGCGCGTTATGAAAACATCACTGCTTTGGAACCGCAAGTATATATGCGATATTTTGGCTTCGTACTTCAGTCCTGTTTTCTTCTCCACCAGCAAGTATCTAAACTACGATTTCTATGTTAAGAGCCATGAACCTTTGGACTTCATCCCTATTTCTTCGGTTAATGTCGTAAATTGCATTAGTCTGCTGGATCCAAACACCAATGGTGGTCCAGGTGGTATTCCCAACTGGTTCACCAGATTTTTTGTGAATTATCTTCTCCGCTTGCGATGATTTTCAACAAATCTCTTAGGTAGGGTTACCATCCCAGAGCGTGGAAGCTGGCTGTCGTAATCCCAAAAAAGGAGACAAGTATAACGTTAAAAACTATCGCCCAATCTCAACACTGAACTGTTTTGGAAAAATATTTGAATGACTAGTTCATAACTCCATCTCCGAACATCTACCTCATCTTATTTCTCCAATGCAGCATGGGTTCCTTAAGGCGATTCCCCGATTTCAAATCTCCTCGAACTTGCTAATATTGTTGCGAAATCCTTTGCAAGCCATAGATCCGTGCACACCACATATATCTCTGTGAATACTAAGATACTTATCTCAAAATTAAGGAAGTAAGGTAGCTATGGTTCGTTTCTCATTTAGAGTTCTTCATAATTATCTGATCAAAGTATGAGAATGACCTACCTTGGCAAATCATCTCCCATTTTTTCGGTGAATTCAGGAGTTCCTCAGGGTTCCATTCTCGGTCCTCTCTTATTTCTTGTTTTCATAAATGACATACCATCAGTTTTATCTTCTGACTATCTTTTATATGCGGACGACCTGAAAATATTTCGAGTGATCGATTCTCTTTCTGACTGTCTGACACTGCAAAGTGGCTTTTATTCTCCATCTGATTCGAGTCTTAACAATGACATTTCTCTTAACATTGAGAAATGTCTGTTACTTAAGTTTTCTTGCCAACTGAATCCCCTTAACTTTACCTAACGCGAGGTTAGCACTTATAAAAGCTTGAAGTTCTATTTGACAGTAAACTCAAGTTTACGCATCACAATGCTGGAATCTCAGCTGATGCATATCGCCTCTCTGGTTTTATATTGCGCTGCACTATATCCTTTTCGAGTATAACTGTTCTAAACGTTAGTTCGTCCTATTTTAGAGTACTGTTCACCCATTTGTAATCCCCATTACCAGTGTGATATTGATCTTATTGAGTCTACCCAACGGAAATTCACTCGATCACTATTCTATCGCTTTGACATACCACATGTTTCTTATGCTAATCGTTTGGCCGAACTTGATCTTCCATCCCTTTATCAGAGACGCATATTGATCGACCGGTGAACACTATACAAAATCGCTAAAGGTATCGTCACTTCACCTTTGCTTATCGAACTATAATTCCGGGTTTCTACAGCTACGAGAAATCGTGAAATTTTCTATTCCCCTCGATGATTCATAATGTTTATTTTCATTCGTCCTTTCCTAGATTTCAAAGGATGCATGAACTCCTGTAGCTTGGTCCTTTAACTGTTTATTTATAAGCGCACTTAAACACATACTTAGCCTATCTTAGATTAACGTGTAATTTGTAATTTATTTATTTATTTTTTTTTTTTTAATTTTATCTTGCTCATTATAATTAATTCCTCTTAATTATTCACTAATATTGTAATTGTTATTTCTACATAATATTTCGCATCAATTTTATTAATTTCGGCTTTACATTATTGGAACTATCTGTGCTAAATAAATAAATAAATAAATAAATTTTCATTATTTTATTTAAAGAGAGAGAGAGGGAGAGAGAGAGAGAAAGAGAGAGAGAAAGAGAGAGAGAGAGAGCACCGCAACATTCTTGGCCTATTGTGCGTTTATTGTCTCTTTACCTTACCACAACTCAATAGCTTCGGCTAGTCTAAATATGTTTAAGGGAGCCATGTTGGCTAGAAACCTTTCCCCAGAAGATTTAGTCTTTTCCATGCTACTGCCTCGCAGTGACATAGGGCATGCTCTATCGTTTCTGAATCTTTGAGACAGAAGCGGAAGATGTACAGTGGCAGAGAAAAGCGGATACATAAATTAAAATTCTTGGTAAATTTGATGTAACTTTTTTTCCATTACAAATAAGTTAGTAATTTTTTTTTGCATCGCATACTTTGAACTCTCTCCTTAAATTATTAAGAAGCAAACTAAAACAATTCATACGACAAATACAATACTTCCACTAATTTCTTTTCAAACCGCATTTATCCAGTTTTGTCCATATTAAGTTCCGGTGATCACAACATGATTCACCATTGCAATTGTTTTTCGCATATCTATTTTGCGGTTTTTCTGTGTTTCTCTTCTATTTGTTAGTCTTATTTAAGCAATCAAGCAACAATCACTCCTTGAACAAAGTTAAATTTAAATCAAAGTTAAAATGAGAAAAATTTCAACTCAAGTCGAAAATGATATACTATCTTTAAGTTAAAATGAATATTGCCGCTATTTTGGCAAAATTAAAAATATGTCACCGAACAGTAAGTTTAGTAAGAAAACGACGAAATTTTAACGCACCCAGCAATTCTGTTGGCCGGCCAAGGTTGTTGTCTGATAGCGATGCTCATACAGTGGAACGATTGATGGTGACAAGGAAAGCGAGAAGACCTAAAATTGCTGCAGAGGCACTACACGAAGACGTTAGTGATCGTACAGTAAGGAGAGGCTTGCATAGAATTGGATTGGTGTCTGCAGTTAAACAAAAAAAAACCAGCACTATCCGCCAAGAATATAAGGGCATGGCTTAAATTTTGCAAGGGTCATAGGAAGTGGACTAATGAAGACTGGAAACGAGCTATTTGGTCAGATGAGACCAAAATTAATTGATTCCAATCAGACGGTAAGGAATATTATTGGCATCGATCCCATGAGAGTATTCAAAGGCACCAAGTTAAACAAACAGTGAAGCACGGCGGCGAACATATAATGGCGTGGAGCTACTTTACATGGTGGAATCTTGGTCCCTTAGTTAAGATCGATGGTATCATGAAAAAGGAAGACCACCCTAGCCTTTTGCGTACTAATTTACCCAACGTCGTTGATGAATGCGCTTATCCAGTAGACGAGATAGTGTTTCAACAGGATGGAGATCTTTAACACATGGCGAATATCGTGAAAAAATGGCTTGCTGAGCAACAGTTTAAAACTATGCAGTGGCTTACACAAAGTCCGGATTCGAATTCATCCGAAAATTTATGGGCGAATGTAAAAATAATGCTTTCGCGTCACGAACGTGCTCCAACTAACATGGCAGAACTCTGGAAAAGAGTAAAGAGTGAATGAACCGAAATTCCACACCAAACAATACAAAATTTGGTAGAAAGTATGCCAAAACGAATTGAAAGTGTCTTAGTCAACAAAGGACTTTGGATGAAGTATTGATTTGTCAAACAATGAAAATGGACAAAACTGGATAAATAATGTTACGACGAATTTTGAATTTTTCTTAAGTTTTTTACATGAATTGTTTTTGTTTTTTTGTTTACTAATTTAAGGGGGGTCTTAGTCGAAAAATGAAAAAAATTTAGAAAAATTTTGGTTTAGCCTAAAAAAATCTCCATGTAATATCCTATAGGGCTCAATTTTTTATGACGTGTTCTTGGATAGTACCTGAATATTTTAACGATTTATACTTACAAAATTTCTTATTACAAACATCGGAAAAAAATTTCCGATATATTGTAAAATCGAGTAAATTTTTCGCATAACAATAAATTCATATCAAATATTTAAAAAATGTTGAAATGAAAAATGAAATGACAAAATGTTCGTCTTTTATTCCTTTATTCACAAAAAAAAGAATAATTGAAAAAATTTCAGCAGTTTTTGTATAACGGTACATTAACTAGATGAACCTTCGTAAGGAAAGATATGGACATCGAATGGCGGACATTGGGTTAATGCTAGCTCTAATTCAATAAACCTGCATATCGTTTTAAAGAAGAGACTAAAACAAACTAAACAAAAAAAAATGATTGATCTAGGTTCAATAGCTTCGGATTTATGACGCAACAAAAAATAAAAATTTTTTCATTCGACTTTTCGACTGAGACCCCCCTTAAGAGCAGTGCTTTAAGTAATTGATGCAAAATGAATTTCTTAATTATCTATAATAAAAAAAAATTACATCAAATTCTTGATTTTAATTTTTGCTTTTGTCCGCCACTGTAGGTGTCAGCTGCACTCACATTTTTAAGTGGCCCATCATAAGGCCGATCAGTGTATTTATATCATTTTTGTTGAATTACTTTATTATTCCAATAATAAAGTATTGTGATCGACACAGAAAAAAAAAAACTTTCTACCCTGAAATTTTGTTTTTTCGTGTTTCATGACTAAATTAGCCTAAAAATGCAAAAAGAATCCGTACCGCCGTACGCTGTACATATGGACACATATCTCAAGGTATATTGTTCGTTTTTGGGTGAATTCTTGATTGGGTAAGTGAGCTCCATTATCTAAATTTCGGGGAGTGTAAGGTAGAAGGGGAAGGCGGGGAGAGGGAAAGAGTCAAAAAATGTACTAATATCTCCACCAGGAATACAGATAGGAAGCTGAAAATCAGCAGAGATAAAGAAAGGGATAATGGGACAAACTTTAAAAATAATTTAATTTTCTTATCCATTGGCGTCCGAAAAGGGGGGGGCTAAGAACAAATTGTCGGCCGCATTTTTTTTTTGTTACATTTTTGTTATATTATTTTTTGCTTATATCTCAAAATTGAGTACGGATATCAAATCGAAAATTCGTCAAATTATAAAACAATATAGTTTTTAATTTGGTAACAATTTTAAGTTGGGAGGTGTAAGGGCAGGGAAATGGTAAGCAAAAATGTCCAAAACTTTGAGTGAATTTCTTAGGGCTCCGGTGAAAGACACAAAGTTTAAATTTTCCATGTGGATACATCTGTTTGATATACAAAGAAAACAAATAATTATTTGTTCCACAATTGTTACAAACCGAAGTCGGGGGTCTAACGTGCACAAAGTGTTTCAAGTGCATTGAAAAATAAACTACCAACAAGTCGGGCAAAACTTTATTATTCTTGGGACAAGTTGCGTATGTGTGGAAAGTCAATATGCAGGTTAGAGTGGTTAGGGAAGACTAAGTGAAAGGGGGTTCTTGGGCAAGGCAATTGTCAATTTAAACTTTGTGGAAATGTTCAAAAGCTCCAGTACAAATAATCAATATTTCGTTCGTTTATTTATGCAAGTTTGAGTTTTTATGAGTGGGTGGATGTTAATAGTTTTTTAATTGATTGCTTGAATTACGTCCAATATTCTCTGTATAGAATATCAGTTTCATAGACGAAGTTGCATAGAATTTTCATAGGATTCGGTGTATTTTACATTCACGAAACCAAACATTTGTATGGGAAGGAGTAGAGGAGGTAGGGGAATCGTAAAATTTGTGACGCAATTTTATTTCCTTTCTCTTGTAGTGTGCTCGTACAAAATTTCAAGTTCGTAGCTTCTAATTTGTTGGTTATTAGTTGATTCAATGAAATAGGTCGAAATGATACTTTTGTATGGGAGGGGGTAGAAGGGCAAGCGCGATTGCAAAACTTTTAAAGCAATATCATTTCAATTATTTTTATAATTTTTTGCGCAAAATTTGAAATTGGTAGCTTTTAAGAATTAGCTGATAACTGATTTCCTAAAAATGGTCGAAAAAATAATTTTGTATGGGAGGGGGTAGAAGAGGTAGGGGAATCGCAAAATTTGTAACGCAATCTTCTTTGTTTTCTCTTTAAAGGTGCTCGTACAAAATTTCAAGTTCGTAGCTTTTAATTTATTGGTTAGCAGTTGTTTTATTGAAATTGGTCGAAATCATACTTTTGTATGGGAGGGGTAGAACGGCAAGTGTGATCTCGAAAATTTTGACGCAGTTCTATTTCAACTATTTTCAAATGATTTTGTGCAAAATTTCAAATTGATAACTTTTACTAATTAGGTGATAATTAATTTCTTAAAAATGGCCGAAAAAATCATTTTGTATGGGAGGGAGTAGAAGCTTTCAAGGTATTCGACCAGTTAATATTTCATTCTTTTAACGATTTTTTTTGAATGCATTTCGCAAGTTTTCAAGTTTCTACCTTCAAATTTCATTCAAAAATTTTCAGTTTATATGGATTTATCATTGCACATGAAACACCTTGTGCACGGTAGACCAGTGGGGTCGGTGCATAACAATTGTGGAAATTTTATTATTTTTTCTGTATGAACAACAAATAGATGTATCCACATGGAAAATTTAAATTTTGTATCTTTCACCAGAGCCCTTAAAAAATCACTCAAAATTTGCGACATTATCCCCTTACACCTCCCGACGTAAAATTTTTACCAAATTTAAAATCTATCTAGTTCTACAATTTGGCAAAATTTTAGTTTGATATCTGTACTCAATTTTGAATTATAACGGTTTGAAATTTTGGAAAGTGCATCATTTTTGAAATGCTCCCTATTTTCTCCCACTACTATTTTGTCCAAATGTTATATTTTTTTCGTATTTCTCTAGTATAGCTTAATCTAGGTTCCAAGATTCAATTACATAGCTTAATAAATAGCCGAGATATTGATTTTTATGTGTTTTTCTTTGCACCCCTTTTGACCCTCCTCCTTACAATAATTAGCTTTTACCTAAACTGATTCTAGTGGACCTATATGCCACCTTAATGGTCTCAAAATATTAATTTTTTATCGTAAGTAATTTCGAAGATATAATCATTTGAAAAAAATTTCGGCCGAGAATTGGTTCTTAGCCCCCCCTTTTCGCACCCCAATGGATAAAAAAATTTAATTATTTTTAAAAGTTGTCCCACAAACCCATCTACATATATGTACCTATTTGAGTTTTAGCTTCTTAGCTGTTACCATGGTTGAGATATTAGAATTCGTATTTTTCGGTTTAAGCGCTCCCCCCGCCTCCCCCTGAACCCGTGCACCACCCAAAATGGGTATCCGCCTGAGATCCGCAACTATCTACAATCCCCCCAAAAATGAACATTCTATCTTGAAGAGTTTGGGAGTTAATATGCGCTGAGCGTACACGTCGGCGTACGGCGGACGGCGTACAGACAGACGGATTTTTTTTTTTTGCATATTTAGGCTAATTTAGTCATGAAACGCGAAAAAACAAAATTTCAGGGTAGCAAATTTTTTTTTTTCCCAAGTCGATCACAATACTTTATTATTAAAATAATAAAGTAAAACACGTAAACTGAAAATTTTTGAATGAAACTTTAAGGTAGAAACTTGAAATTTTGCGAAATGCATTTGAAAAAAATCTCTAAATATATGAAATATTAACTGGTCGAATACCTTTAAAACTTCTACCTCCTCCGATACAAAATTTTTTTTTCGTCCATTTTTAAGAAATCAACTTTCACCTAACTATTAAAAGCTATCAATTTTAAATTTTGTATAAGGACTTTTAAAAATAGTTGAAATAAAATTGCATCAAAAGTTTTGAGATTGCGCTTGCCATTCTACCCCCTCCCATACAAATATATGATTTTGACAAATTCATTAAATCAACTAATAACCAACAATTTAAAAGCACCTTACAAGAGAAATGAAATAAAATTGCATCACAAATTGTACGATTCCCTTAACTTCTCTACTCCCTCTCATGCAAATGTTTGGTTTCGTGAATGTAAAGTACACAGAATCTTATGAAAATTCTATACAACTTTGTCTATGAAACTGACATTCTTCCTACATATATGAGTCATTCTTTTACAAACCGTACGGATTTGCCGAAAAAATGCACGTCTGTTTCTAGAATCGCTTTATTTTACTTTATTATTTTTTAATAATAAAGTATTGTGATCGACACAGAAAAAAAAAAAAATTTGCTACCCTGAAATTTTGTTTTTTCGCGTTTCATGACTAAATTAGCCTAAAAAAGCAAAAAAAAAAAATCCGTCCCGCCGTACGCCGTACGCCGTACGCCGTCCGCCGTACGCCGTACATATGGACTCGTACCTCCAAAACCGTTAAAGGTGGAATGTTGGTTTTTGGATGGATTGTTAATTTGGTAAGTGAGCTCCATTATCCAAATTTTGGGGAGTGTGGGGTGGAAGGGGGAGGCGGGGGGATGGAAAAAGTCGAAAAATACACTTGCTAATATCTTCACCACGAATGCAGATAGAAAAATGAAAATCAGCATACATATAGAGAAGATTGTGGGACATACTCCAAAAATAATTTAATTTTTTTATCCATTGGCGTCCGAAAAGGGGGGGCTAAAAACAAATTGTCGGCCGAATCTTTTTTTTAAATGGTTATATCTTCGAAACTACTTACCATAAAAAATTCATATTTTGGGACAATTAAGATGGCGTATAGATCCATCAGAATAAGCTTAGAAATAGGCTAATTCTTGTAAGGGGGAGGGTCAGGGGGGGTGCAAAGAAAAACACTTAAGAATTAATATCTCAACTATCTCTTAAGCTATGTAATTGAAATTTAAAACATATACTAAGCTATACTAGCGAAATATAAAAAAAATATAAAATTTGGTCATAATAGTAGTGGGGGGAAATGGGGAGCATTTCAAAAATGGTGCACTTTTCAAAATTAGAAATCGTTATATCTCAAAATTGAGTGCAGATATCGAATCGAAAATTCGTCAGATTATAGAACTATATAATTTATAATTTTGATAAAAATTTTGAGTTAGGGGGTGTAAAGGGAGGGAGGTGGTAAGCAAAAATGTCGAAAATTTTGAGTGATTTTTTTAGGACTCTGGTCAAAGATAGAAACTTTAAATTTTGCATGTGGATACATCTATTTTATATACACAGAAAAAAAATAATAATTTGATCCACAATTGTTACGAACCGACCAGCACGGTCTAAGGGGCACAAGGTGTTTCATGTGCAGCGAAAAAAACACGAAAACTGAAAATTTTTGGATGTAATTTTAAGGTAGAAACTTGAAAATTTGGGAAATACATTTAAAAAAAATCCCCAAACGTATAAGATATTAACTGGTCGAATACCTTTGAAACTTCTACCCCCTCCCATACAAAATTATTTTTTCGACCATTTTTAAGAAATTAATTATCACCTAACTATTAAAAGCTATCAATTTGAAATTTTGCATAAGAACTTATAAAAATATTTAAAATAAAATTATTTTAAAAGTTTCAAAATAGCACTTGCCCTTCTACCCCCTCCCATACAAAAGTATGATTTCGACCAATTTCATTAAATCAACTAATAAACAACAAATTAGAAGCTACGAACTTGAAATTTTGTACGAGCACCTTACTAGAGAAAGAAAAGAAAATTGCATCACAAATTTTGCAATTCCCCTACCTCTTCTACCCCCTCCCATACAAAATTATTTTTTCGAGCATTTTTAAGAAATCGGTTATCAGGTAACTCTTAAAAGCTATCCATTTCAATTTTTGTCGGAAAACTTATAAAAATAATTGAAATGAAATTTTGTTAAAAGTTTTGCAATCACGCTTGCCCTTCTACCCCCTCCCATACAAAAGTATCATTTCTACCTATTTCATTGAACCAACTAATAACCAACAAGTTAAAAGCTGCGAACTTGAAATTTTGTACGAGAAGACTACAACAGAAAGGAAATAAAGTTGCGTCACAATCTTTACGATTCCCCTACCTTCTCTACCCCCTCCCATACAAATGTTGGTTTCGTGAATGTAAAATACACAGAATCTTATTCTATGCAACTTCGTCTATGAAACTGACATTCTATACAGAGAATATTGGACGTCAATTAAAAAACTATTAACATCCACCGACCCTTACTATCAACCCTCATCCCTCCCCTCAAAAAACTCAAACTTGCATAAATAAACGAACGAAATATTGGTTATATATACTGAAGCTTTTGAACGTTTCCGCAAAGTGTTGACAACTGTCCTGCCCAAGAACCCCCTTTCACTTAGTCTTCCCTAACCACTCTAACCTGCATATTGACTTTCCACGCATCCGCAACTTGTCCCAAGAATAATAAAGTTTCGCCCGACTTGTTGGCAGTTTATTTTTTATGTGTTATATATAGGTATATGAAATAAACCGACACGTATGCGGGGATTTTTTTTTAAATTGTTTATTTTAAAAAATATGGATGTTTAAACATTTTGAGAATCGTTGGTTTTGCTCTTCTTAAAAAGCTATTATCTTCGGTTCTATTTGTCCCACAGATTTCGTTCTTATCTCATTTTAAAGGTAATTTTGTAACCTTTTTACTACATTGTTCCAAAAAAATTGTCTTGTTAAATAATTGTAGTTATTAGCAATTAAAGCGCTAAAAGTTGATTTTCATACTTACGACCAGTCGATAAAAAATTGAAAAAATGCCATCGTATTCCGTGATTGATTCTCTAAAAAATCCATTTAAAAAAAAATGGAGAAATAACGGGATCAACAGAAAAAAATAATTTGCACCACCGGGCGCGCAGCACGACGAAATAATTTAGTGTGTTAGTGACGCGTCGACTTTTTTACTCCACTGCGTTGGCCAAAAATCCTGATTTCATTTATTTTAAGGATAAATAATTGAAAGGAATATGAATTTATTCATCAAAAAATAGGCTGTAACTGCACTTATTACGAGTAAAAATAACGTTATTATTAAAAAAATCTTAAAATCTGCAATAAAAAGTTCGATATCTCGGCTCCGCGTAAGTCAAATTGAACTTCAAGCCCCGCAAATTCTTTATCAGAATGTCCACAATACAATAAGACTATAAAGGTAAGTTGGAAATTTCATTTAGTCCTTCTGCCTTAAAAAAAGAGTTAAGAAAAAATTTACTCGAAAAGTCATTTTCTAATAAATTCATGAGGTGAAATTTCCATGAAACCGGCTAAATTTAGGCTGAATTTTGATTCAGTTATATAAAGTGTATTTATTAAGAGACAATGCCGCAAGTTTTGGTAGAATATCTTTTTTACAGTCTATGAGAGGCTTCCGTGGCGTAGTGGGCAGCGAACTTGCTTCTCAGTTAATAGGTCGTGGGTTCGATTCCCACTCCAGACGGGATTTTTTAAGCGCAAATTTTTCAGTTGCTACTGGTGATAAAAAATTATTCGCAATAAAATGGAGAAACGGTGTAAAAGTGAAACAGTTCCACTTCAAGAAGGCCTAGATACTCAGTAGATGGTTTCTGTTCGCTTTCTATCAGTCAGTCCCCCATAACATCTGCAAATATTTGTCAGTAAGCGGCCAGTACAACTGAGCAATATACCAGCTTCTCCACTCGCTACGGTCGTTCTCACTCCCCTTCCCCAACCTTCCCAATCCCATTCCTTCCCTCCATGACTGTGTTTGTGCATTGCACATAAAGGAAAGGCCGAAATTGCCTATAACACAGGTCATTCTGTAAAAAAAAAAAAAAGAGATACTCATTTCCTTCCAAAAACACAGATTCTTTGAAAATTTTCAAAAACGTCTTGAATAACAGTCTATATATCAGGTTTACCGAATTTAACAATGTACCACTAAAATGAAAGGTCTAAGTGTCTGCAATCGAACCTCATTTTTAGTTTTTCGAAACTGTTTAGTATAACGTAATAAAGCTCAAAAAACCTCTAAAACAGACGAAAATTTGCGAATTTTGCTATTTCTCGAGTCTTTCCCCCACTCCCCCAGTGGCCGCAATATTTTTATCGTAATCTACGCAAAAAAACAATGAGGTTAAAAAAAACATCGAAACCGCAGCATTTCGCCAAACAGACCTTTTTTGATCTAATCCGACTGGACTAATTGTGCACTCGCTCTGTCAGAAAAATGTATGATTTTATTGATATTATGTAAGTTAGTTTTGATCAAATTGAGGAAATGCCATTGGAATACGTGAACGGCTACGGTGTCATGACGCAAACATTCGGAAATCATTACTAAGCTTTTCATTTATAGTACGTGTTTATTGCTTTTCTTGTAAATCGCAAGCGGATGCACTGTTGCCTGATCATTGTTCCAATGTACGCCTTGAATAGCATTTCGGATCACAAAAGCGTAGTTCTCAGAAAAATCACAACTAACAATGCATTCATTTTGCCCTAAATTTTTTCTTTTATTATTCATACGCGCCCGGTGGTGCAAATTATTTTTTTTCTGTTGATCCCGTTATTTCTCCATTTTTTTTTTAAATGTATTTTTTAGAGAATCAATCACGGAATACGATGGTATTTTTTTCGATTTTTTATCGGCTGGGCGCAAGTATGAAAATCGACTTTAAGTGCTTTAATTGCTAATAACTACAATTATTTAACAATACAATTTTTTTGGAACAATGTAATAAAAAGGTTACAAAATTACCTTTAAAATGAGATAAGAACGAAATCTGTGGGACAAAAACCGAAGATAATACTCGTAGCTTTTTAAGAAGAGCTAAACCAATGATTCTCAAAATGTTTAAACATCCATATTTTTTAAAATAAATAATTTAAAAAAAAATCCTCGCATACGTGTCGGCTTATTCGATGTATACTACCTATAGAAAAATTTTGGAAGCAATAGAAAATATGTCGAAAATTCCTAGGCTTAAATTTGATTTTTTTAGGTTCAGACAACATGAAGCTCCCAGCTCTGCAAGTTAAAGGTATCAAATTCAGTCCCATCTCGCAACTGCAACGTCATTAGTTAACGTGTAGTGTGTACAAGAAATTATCATGTTGGGGTCATTAATTAGAAAACTTGCTCACCATTTCTAAACATATTGTGATATAAATAACCGACTTTTTGTAGACTATATACCCGCGAGGAGCACTCACTATCCCGGTAGTCGCAAGACGTCATATTTTCTGGATATGAGAAAATGAAAAGTGTTCCATATGGCATAGTAGTGTGCTTATCGTTCACCGATGATGATGATGCTGATGGCGGTACTTTTGTCAAGACAAGATGTTCGGGCTGCTGATGGACAAAAAAGAACACCATCGTCGTCGTATTCCGCGCATCTCGAGTGATATACGCGATCAGTTTCTTAGAATTCAATTATCGCAAGATGTTCAAAAAGTCGTCGGTATTCGCAAATTTATGGGAAATGCAGATCCAATTAGGCGAAGATTTATATGATGCGTCCCGAGCGAAATTCTAAAATAGGTGAAATTAAATTGATGATCCATCTGTCTCTAGCGGATGGAAATGGATTAACTAAAAAATTTGACGAATTTCCATGCCTTCTATCCGGGTTAGTATCCACCACTTACATACATCTTCAATCTCCGCCGTAGGTAGAGATGGATAGTAATGAATCATTAGATGACATCGGTTGATAAAGTGAGTTTGAACGGATTGCGCCTACCAAATGGTTATGATTATGCTCAATGCATAAGCTGCACGCTAGCAGCATAATTAGAGGTCTCCCATGCTCCATTAAGCGACGTAAACTCATATGTGCACACCATACAATGAAATCCATTGAATCGTGGCCGAGCTTCATTAAATTCAGGTTCGTCGCGATCTTTCCGTGCCACCCAGCCGCGCTCGAACTCCCATCGAACGAATCTAATTAATAAATGAAAACGAGGAGTGAGCAACCGCTTTCAGACCCAAACCCCCCCCCCCCCCCCCCCCCCCCCTCAAAATCGATACTGTGGCGTCTTCTACACATTTTACAAGTGGAGAACTTAATTCGAGCGAGGACAAATCTGCCGTGTCATTTTCGCGGTTTGTTTTGATTTTTCAGTTCGAATTTCGATTTCGAAAAAAAAATATATTTATATATATAGATACATATTTCTTGGCAATCATCTTTCGGATGCTTTTTAAATGCTGACCGAATTTTGCTATGCGTGACAAATTGCCGCCGTTAAGGTCACCACGAACACCAACAATTGACGACGGAAAATGGAAAAATAGGAGGTCTAAATAAATTAAAAAGTTGGACGCTAACCGAAAATTAAAAATAAAAATTTCGAGTTTTCCTTATAATTTTTAAAGCACTTGATTAAAACCGTCCGCCCGTCCGTCATGGATTTACGCAATTTCTCAGACTTGTGTGTTATGTTACGTGTTTTTTGGCCGGTTTTTTATTTCGACGCCAGACAGATAAATTTTAATTTTCGTCAGAGCAAAGTGTAGGAGGCTGTTTCGGCTGCGCTGAAGCAGATTTTAAGGAAGTGTGAGGAATTCGCCTTTCCTGTGCCATTTCTAATTTCGGAATTTTCCGATTAAACGATAGGAAACTGTATGGAAGTTGTGGACTTTTGTAAAATCACGATATATCGGACTAAGCAATGGATTATTAGAAGCAATATGTGCATAGAAATTTCTGTCTATAGTCCAGGAAACGGATATGAAAATGACAAAAAATCAAGATACCAATCTTCATAAAAAATTTTCAAAAAAACATAACAGTGCTAAGATTGCGCGTAAGGCCCAATCATACGATACTCTAGATGAAATAGAATTTTTTGTGATCCCAAGAAATTTTGTATGGGGAGTGGTAGAAGGGGTGATAGCATTGAACTAATTTTTTCCCCATCATGCTAAAGTAGCCGTAAAAATGTTTTATACAAAATACAACCTCTAAAAATTGAATAGAAACTGAGAAAATTAGTGTGTGAGATTTGGCAAAATCGTGCAGTTTTTATGGGAGGTGGTAGAAAGAGTGGGGGATCTTAGTGATTTTTTTTCAGAAATAACTGCGAATATTATAAAATTGACATCTCTTAAATTTCAGATTAGCAACATTCATACTATTCAAGAAAATAGATTTCTTGTGAAGTTGTGAAACTGAGTCATATTGTATGGGAGGGGGCAAAAACAGTAAAGCTAATCCCTTAAATTTTTCTGATCTTAATAATAATATTAATTAAGTGCTTAGTACAAAATATGAGCTCTATAAATATTATATGTTCGGTGAAAATCGGCTTAGAGTGTGTCTTGAAAAAGTGCAGTTTGTATGGAGTGCAGTTTGTATGGGAGGTGGTGATAAGAGTGTGGGGATTTAAATAATTAAATAAATAAATACCATATATCACATTTATAATAAAATAATAAATTCCAAAATTCAAATCATTAGGTTTCGTAGTTTCCAAGAAAATTTGATTAATGTAAATGAATGAAAATGAGTCATTTTGTATGGGAGGGGGTAGAAGGGGTGGAGAGATTGGGCTGGTTCACGAACTCGACCTTACTTTTTTGCCAAAAACGACGTGTACAAAATTAGCTCGACGCGTTCTCAAGGTAGAGAGCGAACGAACAGACGGACGAACATCCGGTTTAGAGATTTTTAAGCGACAACAAATATTTATTTATTTTTATTTATTTTATTTAATTAATATATAAATATACAAATTAAAGTAAGCAAATTAAGTACTAGTTGCATTAGACCATCGACTTAATTGTTTCAGGTTTGACTTCAAAGTTATATAAGTGTTGTTTAAGATAAAAAAAACATTTTTTTTGTAAATTGGGGGCTTAATGCAAATTAAATTTTATCCGTCAGATTGGCGATCAAATTTATTAAAGTAAGTAGTTTCGTGGCAATTTTTTCATCGTTACTGTTTTTTATATAGTCGAGTAGGTCTCCTCCGTAGCGTTGTGCATTGAAGGAGATGTTGGAAGTCCATGATTTAGTTGCAATGTGGGCATTCAGGCGGCGTATCCTTTTTGATGATGTGGAGATGAGTCAAAATTGTGTGTCCCGTTCTTAGCCTTGTGATGATTGCGGTTTCCTTGCGCGTAAGTGCGCTCGGGAAATTTCTTTGAGATTTGTTCGGGTTGATGACGTCAGTATAAAAATTTTGTCGTGAGGGCCATGCTTGTTTGGATTTGATGGCTAGATGTCGCTCAAGTAATCGTTTTACATCCAACGGAGTAGAGGCGTCGGTGGTTATAAGTGGGGCATTTGCTAGATTCTTCGCCATTCTTTCTGCCTCTTCATTTCCTTTTATTCCGGAGTGCCCCGGGATCCAAAGGAGTTTTAATTTCTTTGGTGAGGTAGTGAGTTTGTTTCGTATTTGGACGATTATGTTATTGCGCGAATGGATATTTTTGATAGCTTTTGTAGCAGAAAGACTGTTCGTGCAAATGCAGTATTTCCCTTTTCACTTGCTTGCATATTCGATAGCAACACCTATTGCTTTGGCTTCGGCCGAAAAAACTGAAACGTAGTCAAACATGAGACCATGAATAACTAGCTCGCCGCATTCCTTGACGACAGCATAAGCTGTAGTCTGGAAATTTTTGGAGGCATCTGTGAAAAGTAATGACCAGTTCTCATTTCGGAGCTTGGAAGCAACTTCTTGAAAAAGCAGACGATAAGATTCGTTGCTGGTGGAGGTTTTAGTATGTAAAGCTAAAGATAAATCTATTGTCTTCATGGGGAACACCCACGGTGGTGGAGACTTTGGGTTGGTGCAGATTGATTTCATATTGACTCCTGCTTCGTTTGCTAAAACTAAACAATGTGAAAGTGTGGAGCGGATTCGTGGTAGCTTTTTTCTCTTGGTTAGATTAGTAATTTCCTTTTGTAACAGTTTATTGTTAGCGAAAATTAGTTTTGGTATTAGTCTACCGGTTGCCAAGTCTATTCTTTCACCGATAGTTGACATATTTGATTCAGCTAGCAAACTTATAATAGGCGTTGTTCGGAAGGCGCTGATTGCAGAACGGATAGCGCTGTGGTGTGGGGCCTTAAGCTTTTGAAGAGTGCTAGTTGCGGCTTTTCCGTAAACTGTCAAACTGTACCTAATTTTGGACAGGATAATGGATCTTATAACTTGCAATAGTATAGCAGGGTGAGCAATGGAGTTCCTGTTGGACAGATATTTGATTATATTTTGTCTAGGTATTAGATCTTTCCTGATATTTTCTATGTGTTTGTTCCATAGGAAGCGTTTGGAGAAAGTTAGACCCAGTATTTTCAGGTGATCAACATTTTCGATGGTATCCTGACCTACTGCTACATTAAAAGAGCAGCAGGTGAGTTTGCGACATATGTGAAGATGTTTGCATTTATTCATGGAGATTTTTGCGCCAGAGTGCTCTGCCCAAGTTAGCATTTGGTCTAAAGCTTTTGCTATATTGTTGCGTGCTTCTACCAGTGAGGAGTTTTTGACTATTATGTAGAAATCATCTGCATATGCTAGGTGCTTGCATGCCATGGTGCGTTTAATATCATTTGATAGCGAGTTAAATGCTACTAAGAATAGAACCACTGATATTGGTGATCCTTGCGGTATACCATTTTGCAGAGACCAGACCTTTGAAAGAACTCCATTTACTCTAACTCGAAACTTTCTATGCGCCATAAAATTAAGGACCCAGTTATGAATCTTGGATCCAATTCCTAATCTTATGAGTTCTGAGATGATTGTGTGGGTTTCTACGCGATCAAAAGCCTTTTCGAAGTCGACACTGACAATAGACACGTGATTTCTACTAGATAGTTGAGAACAGATCAGGTGATCTATGTATAGGTGTGCATCTTGACAGCTCTTGTTTGGTCGGAATCCTATTTGTTCGCTGTTAAATCCATTGTCTTGTTCGAGTAACTAGAACAGTCTACTTGCTATGATTTTTTCTAGCATTTTGCTTAAGCATGGTAATAAAGATATGGGGCGATACGACAGGAGCAGATTTGACTTTTTTTGGTTTAGGAATCGGAATTATGGCTGCCATTTTCCATGCTTGCGGGTAGATGTTTTTGCTTAGGATGGTGTTGTATAAGGAAACAATACGCATCTTACAACTAATACTTAAGTTCTTAATCATACTGTATGTGATCTTATCTAGTCCAGGGGTATCACCCTTGAGCCGTTGTAAGTTGGTTTCGAACTCAAAGAAACTTATTTCAGTTTCTATATGAGCAGCTCTCTGGCTACAGTTTAAGCGAGGGGTATTTGAAAAATTTAATTTGCTCTGGACAAATTGGTAGCTGAAGTTACTGTCTAGGGAGTAGGAGGACCAATGTTTGCCAAAGTTGTCTGCTATTTCTTCGGGAGTTGTAATGGAATTTGGTCCATTTTTGATTTCTGTCATGGTTGATTGGTTTCGATTTCCTGCAATGGTTTGAATGGTGTTCCAGATCTTTTGAATAGGTGTGTTTTTTGATATTGTGCTAGTAAAAGAAAAAAACTATTTTTGCTTGGAAGCTTTCATTGCACGTTTGAATTTGGCATTTAATTTTTTGTAGATTATTTCATTAGCCAGGATGGGTTTTCTTCTATAAAGCTCAGTGCACCACCAGGAAACCTGGCGTTTCTTTTTTGTGAAATTGGGGTGGTTATGATGAATTGAGCAATTTACTGCGACCAGAATGGCCTTTTTAATATTGGCTGCTCCTTGTTTACATTCTCCGCGATTGGAATATTGTTAAAAGCCTCGCTAGCCTTTTCTGCGAATTTTTTCCAATTTGCAAGTTTTGTGTTATACCGTGGAAGATGCTCGGTTTTGGTATATTTGTGTCTTATGGACGTGATTGTAGGAAAATGGTCGCTTCCGTAAAGGTCGTCCAGAACTTTCCAGTCGCAAATTGGGGCTAGGTGGGAGGAACAAATAGAAAGGTCTATGTGGCTGTATGTGCGATGGGTGGAGTAGTGGGTAGGGGAACCAGTATTTAAAACGAGCAGATCGGATATCATTAGCCAACACATATTTCTATACCATTGGCAGCTTTGTGCGAGCAATATTTCTTGGCGTTACAAACTTTAGAGCAAACTTATAATACTCTCATCTAGAGTATAAAAATAGCGTGGCAAATAAGTATATGTACACACATATACAGGTAACAAAAGATGTGCTACGAAAATCGTACTAGTGAGCAAACTGATTTGTAAATGAAGAACTTAAGACAACTCAAATTTTATTGTTCTGTGAAAACGAATTTAAAACTTCGTTTTATTTTGAAAATATCTGGAAATTGAGAATTTCCTTTGATCGTGCAAATATTTGGAAGCCCCCACCAATATTTAGGTTGTATTGATTCAGTTAATAATATATTACTACAATTAATTATAAAGAGTTATAAGCACTACTTAATCAATACTAATTTATTATTCTTACAATACAGATTTTAATTTGCTAATCAATTTTATTGAATACCATATTGAAAAGGAAGTTTTAAAGAAAAGTAACTTTTTTTTAAGTAAAGCAATTTTCCTCTACACCCTTCTACAATGGCGCTACAACCCAAATCGGGCATTGGCCTCCTGACCTTCAGGTTCCTTAACATTTTTTCATAATTTATTGTAGATGGGTTGTTAGTCCTTGGCACAACCCTCTATCTACGAATTATTCATTTTCGTAGATTGAGGTAACCAAGGTATATCTCAGCAGGTAGTGCGCAGGAATTATATTACGTCGACCGGGATTTGAACTCACGACCTTCGCATTGTAAGACCAACACGCCACCCACTAGGCTACACCTTAGCTAAAGCAATTTTCCTGCCCGTAAAGTATTAATTTGGATACTTTTCTTTAAAAAGAAGTGTTGAATTTGTCTTTCATTTGAAAATTAATATCCACAAAAATTTGACCGTAAATTTTTCAGTAATACTTTATCTGGCTTCCTCATCGAATTTCAACAACTGGAATAACAATCCTCCTCCACACATTTTACTTCATTTTTCCCATGAATCGAACTAGGAATTGATTAAAATTAAAGTCGATAATCATTAGGCTTGATCAAGACTCCAAGAATTATTTCTGACTAATTGGGCTGATTTAAACTACAATTTCATTCGTTTTTTTTTTCTATTTGTGAAGATGGCAAATAGGCAATATCCATACAATATCGGCATAGTTCGTTCTCTTTCTTTCAGGCATTCACCATAAAATACTGGAGGCTAATTGAATTGTTAATTGCCCTCAAAAGTAATTAATTGAGTTTCTGCTGGACTACTGGCCATAGAATATGAGACGTGGAGTTATCTTTGCAGATTAATTAATAGAATGCAGTTTCGAATTTCTTTCAGCAAAAATATTGAAAATAATGTAACAGACGAGTGATCATGTAGCATTCTTGGTCTGTGATTCTTAATAATCAAGATAATATAAGGGGCAACATTTGTGGAACAGATATTCAGTAACAAATATAAAATGTTTTATTCTACTATATACTAGTTGCCAATTTTGAGATTTTCTATTGTTAAAATAACAGATGCAATATTTCTTGTAATATTTATTGTATTATACTTGATCACAGTATAGTGTATTGTTCCTTGGTATTAGTCCGTTGATAAAACATTTTTTGGGTGGATGCTTAAATTAGGACTTCAGACAGTCTCAATCAATCAAATTCCTGTTAAGACCCCCTATAGTGGCATAGGACAGAAACAACTCTCTTCCACAAGGCGCGATCCTGCGCATCGGCTTTAATGCCAAAAGTCGTTACCGTAGAATCAGTCCGTATCCGAGGCGATGTATCCGTTTCTCGTATCATTTAAGTCTTAAGATCACGGGTGATAAGCCCATGATCCAGTGAGTGTCCATTTGCCATTTTTAGGGCAAGCAGGACTGGCTGTGGGTGAATTGTACAGCCCCCATCCCAGAGGGGGATAGTTAGCTCAGGTCCGTGGAGTCGCTAACTCCAAAGATAGTTGCAGGAATTGGTAAAACCTCATACTACAACTACCCCCTTGCGGCGAGAATCAGACAGTCTGCCATCTTGGTATACAGGCCTAGAACTAGCCCGTTCAGTTCTTACTTCAGCGACCAAAATCACTGTTAACAAAAACTATTGAGACTTGGCACTAATTATGAATTAAAATATTAAGAAAAGGCTTACGCTTTATTATTCGTGACGTTTCGGTCTCTGCTAAGACCTTTATCAAACCCTCAGTAGCTCTCTTTATCAAGGTATCAGCAGAGGACGAAACATCACGAATAACAAAGCGCAAACCAAAAAGTAAGTATTCGAATAACTCAGCCGAAATGGGCTCGCCACTACATCTCATGTTTGCGGACTTCGAGAAGGCTTTCGACAGAGTTAAGCGAGATTACATATGGAATGCTCTGCGTAGGAGAAGTATAGTAGGTAATAGCTATGATTACAGAATTCAACGAAGATGCAAGGTGTCGCGTCTTGCATAGAGGAGAGCTGTCCGATAGCTTCCCTGTGCGAACGGGTTTTAGACAAGGCTGCATATTATCACCAGCCCTATTAGTGGTGGTAATAAATGACATCTTGAAAGCTGCACAGGAAGGTGGGAAAGGTAAAGGTCTTCAATGGAGACTAATTAACATCTTAAATCACCTTGATTATGCTGTTGATGTGTGCTTGCTTGCACATAATCGTTCGGACTTAGAGTCAAATGTTCGCTCGTTGCATTCTAAATGCAAAGAGGCGGGACTGAAAATAAATGTGCGTAAAACCAAGTACATGCACATGGGCTCGAACGCAAGCACACCGATAGTTTTTAGCGGACAAGATGTTGAAGAGGTGCAAGATTTTTGTTATCTCGGAGGCATTGTCAGCATGGAAGGCGGCGCCGAAAAGGATATTGAGGCTCGTCTAAATAAAGCTCGCCAGGCCAGCTAGGGTGTAGCCTAGTGGGTGGCGTGTTGGTCTTGTAATGCGAAGGTCGTGAGTTCAAATCCCGGTCGGCGCAATATATAATTCCAACACATTACCTGCTTGGATATACCTTGGTCACCTCGTTCTGCGAAAATGAAAAATTCGTAGAAAGAGGGTTGTGCGGAGGGCTAACAACCTTTCCACAATAAGTAATGAAAAAATGTTAAGAAACCTGCATGTCAGGAGGCCAAGGTCTGATTTGGGCTATAGCGCCATTGCCTTCGGTATCCTTTCCCCTTGCTGGAGGTTAAGAGAGATCTCCCTTCGCACGAAGCTGCGAGTTTTTGACGCATGCGTCAAATCCGTGTTGTTATATTGTTGGGCTACGTGAAAAGTGACCGTTCGACTTACCAAGAAACTACAGACTTTCGTGAACCAATGCCTCCGACGCATTTTAGGAATATTCTGGCCGGAAGTGGTCTCCAACGACGTACTTTGGAGTACAACTGGACAGGCTCAAATAGGTATTGAGATTCAAAGGCGGAAGTGGCAGTGGATCGGTCATACTTTGAGAAAATCAGAGCGAAACATCGCCAAACAGGCTCTGGATTATAATCCTCATGGAAGACGTCGGGTCGTTAGTTTTAGTGATGCAAGGAATAGCACTTTACCGAATAAGAATGCCTAAATCGCTATTCGCAGAATACGAATACGAATATAAATAAGTGAAGGAGTTTTTTAGGAGATCTTTTTTTATGTTCATTTAAAAAACCTTGGATATTGTCTGCATAGCTATAATATTAGAAATTAACAATAGGCAAGATTTTACAAGAACGTGGACAGGAAGACTAAATTAAGAAATATATAAAACAATAATAAGATCTGTGTTATGCTATGGCAGCGAAATGTGGACGTTAACTCAGGGATCCGAAAAATTACTTAACGCCTTTGAAAAAAAGGTCCTCAGAAGAATCCTCGGACTTGTGAGTGGAAACTCTATATGGAGAATACGATACAATAAAGAATTGAATGCCATTTTCGACAATCCAGAAGTATCAACCCATGTGGAGCGGATGGATGACGGAAGAGTTCCCAAACGCGCACTAAAAGGAAAAGTCAATGGACAAAGACCTGACAGGGAACCACGGAAGCGCTGGGAGGATTCGATTGACGCAGACTGCTACAATTCTCAAAATGAAGGACACGGTCACTGAACCGAGATGTATGGAGGCGAAACATACAGGAGGCCAAGGCCCGATTTGGGTTATAGTGCCACCGTAAGTAAGGAAGGAAGACTGTAATAAAGGGTCGGGAATTGGGCGGGGCGCTAACAACGCATCACCGGAAAAAAACACTGTCCAGAAACCTGAAGACCAGCATCGGAACAGATCGACTCAGCGGCAACGACCCCGCAAACGAAAAATGGACTGCTCTTTTGGAACTTGGAATGTTCGATCCTTATATCGGACAGGAGCTCTGAAAGAGTTCCTCGAAGAAGTGGCAAAATAGAACATCAACTTAATCGCCATCCAAGAACCGGAAAGGCTCGGTAATGAAATTATGGACATGAGATCACACACAATCTATGCAAGTGCAAAATTGTCGGGAAGCAGAGAGATTGGAGTCGCTTTTGTCGTTGACGAAAAATTTAAACAGCGGGTTACGAGTTCCAAACCAGTAAGTGAAAGATTATGTGTAATCCGAATAAAGACTAAATTTTTCAACACTTGGTTGGTCAACGTCCACGCACCAACAGAGGACAAGAACGATATAACTAAAGACGAATTTTAAGCCATCTTAGAGACAACCTATGATTCACTGCCCTCTTCTACAAAGGTGCTACAGCCCCTTGGTCTCCTTAACATTTTTTTCATTACTTATTGTGGAAGGGTTGTTAGCCCTTCGCACAACCCTCTGTCTACGAATTTTTATTTTCGTAGATTGAGGTGACCAAGGTATATCCAACCAGGCAATGTGTTGGAATTATATATTGCGTCGACCGAGATTTGAACTCACGACCTTCGCATTACAAGACCAACACGCTACCCACTAGGCTACACCCTAGCTGATTCACTGCCCTCGAATGGCCTAAATATTGTCTTAGGGGGTTTTAGTGTAAAAGTCGGAAAGAAGAAGGCTCAGAGAGGAGCAACTGGAGGGCACAGTCTCCATGACATAACCAACGACAATGGCCAAAAGGTTCACATTGTTCAAGTCTACTCAACCAGTAGCATACACTGATGACATTGACATCCTAGCAAAATCCTTCCCAAGTGCGGAGGAGGTATTCGTCAATCTTGACTCCGTCGCAAAAGAAGTCGGATTGCGCATTAACGAAAGCAAAACAAAAGTAATGACGTAAACAAGAAGGAGAACGCCTATAAGACAAAGCATAACAATTGTGGAATATTTTTTTCGAGAGTGTGGACAGCTTCATATATCTAGCAAAGGACAGCTATGAAACAGACGAAATCAAACGACGGATAATACTAGCAAATAAGACGTATTATTCGGTACTTCCAATAATGGAATCCAAGAAAGTGCACAGGAACAATAAGCTGCGGATATATAAAAGTATTTCACGACCTGTGCTCTGTTATGGCAGCGAGACGTGGACATTAACGCGGACTTCCGAAAAAGCAGTTAGCGCATTTGAAAGAAAGGTCCTCCGAAGAATTTTGGGACCTGTGAAGGAAGAAACGGAATGGCGAATATGATACAACCATGAGTTGTATCAACTCTACGACGAGCCAGAAACTTCAAAGTTCATCAAGCTACGTAAACTGCACTGACCATGTAGAGCGAATGGAAGACAGAAGAATCCCCAAACGCGCTCTTAAAGGCAAAGTGAGTGATAACTGGCCAGTAGGCGAACCACGCAATTGATGGGGACACTCGGGTGATGAAGACAGCAAAGCCATCTTAAAAATTAGTAGCTGGAGGACACGGTCTTTGAGTAGAGACAATTGGAGGCGACGACTTCAGGAGGCCAGGGCCCGATTTATCGCGCCATTGATGATGATGAAAATTGGCTATGGGTGTATTCTACTGCCTCCATCCCCTATAAGGGGACCTAACAGGAAATTGATTGTTCGATTAGATCTTCTAAAGGGGGGCTGAATGCTTGTGTTATAAAAATAATTCAGTATTCACTCTAAGCCCTACGGAATTAAATTTTTAGCAAAAAAGTAACTTTAAGTTCGTGAACGGGCTAAATCCCCCCAATCCTTCTACATACAAATTTCATGAAATTTCGAAATTTAAAGAAATTGATTTTTCTCCGAAACCAATTCAGCTATTGGCTTGAAAATTAGGTTATAGTATAACGATGTGAATATCATTGACGTCGAAAAATATTGATCTGATCCTTTTACTCCTTCTGCCACCTCCTATACAAATGCACAATTTTCAAAAATGCATTTAATCGGTTTTTATTGCAACTAGTAAAGCTAAAAGAATCAACTTTTGTCGTAATTAATTTTATTAGAACTGCAACTGTTTTTGTGAAAGCTATCAACATCACCTCACTCTTTCTACACCCTTCCATACATAAATTATTTTTCTCAAAAACCGTCAAAGCTATAAACTTTAAATTTTTAGTAGCATACTATTATAAATATCATTGATGTCGAAAAATTTGGTTTTGATTCAAATATTCCTTCAACCCCCTCCCATACAAATGCACAGTTTTTGGCAAATGCGATTTTCATTGAAACTAGGAAAATTACGAACTTCAAACTTTGCCGTCCCATAATAATTGCAATAAATGCTAAAAAAAATATGAACTTCACTCCTTCTACCACCTCCCATACAATTTTTCGTATTGAAAATTCAAAAAATGTATTTCTCTTTCGAACATATGAGTAACAAGGCAATGTGATTAGGATGTTAATAAGCAGATTCAAAATCATCCAAAACTTCCCACTTTCTCTGCCACCTTCCATACAAATGCCATAAATTCAGACAAATTTGTTCAAAAATTATGAAAGTTAAGAACTTTGAATTCAGCATGAAATATTTTGTATGCTACGTTCAGCGTTATATACAAAAATTACAATCCTCCTCTCTCTGCTTTTACCACCTCCCACACAATAGTCGCTTTTCACTATTCGAAAGAATTTGAGATGACATATTTTCCGGTACAATAAATTTTTTCCTATTTCATCTACAGTACCATATGATTGGGCTTTTATTTAATTTTATAGTCGTTACCCATTTCTGTAACCGTACAGAAATGGGATACCATTTCCTAGTAAATTTTCAGTGACTATCAAATCTATAAATTTATAAATCTGTTGAGTTTTCTACAAAAGAAAGAGAGGTCATGCAGTTTTTCTGCTTCATTAGAGCGTAACTGAATTAACAATAAAACTATAATATGTATAATCTTTATATTGAAGTGAAAAAGATTTTACAAAAATCAAAGACATGTATATTTATAAATCTATTTAGTGGAGAGAATGAAAACATCTCAGTGGCTATCTTAGTTCTTTGAATTTGAACATTGAATCCAATGAATTTTACATAGATACGTAACAAACGATCAGAAAAATAAATAAATATATATAACTATTAACTTTGCATAATTTTCTGAAATAACTCCGGTAACAGGCCATTGTCCATAGAAAAACGACACACGGCCAATAAAGTGTTAAGGATTTGACGTTGGTGCCTTGAAAACGTTTTATTTTACTACAGTCTTGAAATTTGTGCATTTATTGTCTCCATAAACATTACTTACCAACAGCAAATTGATGTACTTTGTGCTTTGTAAAGTTGTTATTAATATGAAAAGAAAGTCCCACTGTTAATTAATGAAAGCAACCTAAGCATGAAACTGAACTTTTTGAAATTTTACATAACATTTAGACTATTGCAGTATTAGTCAAATAAAAAATAATAATAAGGATGTCCTATATTAACAATTATTAACTTTCGCGGGATCTAACACTTCAGTTTCACTTTGCTCAGACACAATTGAAATAATACGTACTCAAGCGATGATTTTTTTTTAGCGTAAACTAAAACGTTGACTCATTTTATGGCATAAAGCATTGCAATACCATGAATTTAAAACCCCTAACGACTAAAAACAGCGATAGTCGTGACTCATTTTCCCAGTAATCAATAAAACAGGACTAATGTCTATGTAGTTAGTCCCAAAATTTCAATCCATTTGCAAGCATTGTGTTCGAATCAAAAGAATCATGTACGTCCTTGCTGGGCATATTGCACCCATTTTCCAAGTCCAGATATAAGCGAACGTAACAAATCGTTTCGCCCATATAATTCAAGCCCCATCTAAGGGATTGGTAAACATCGTAAAACCGAAAGTCATTCGTCTCTCAACCGATCGTAAAATGTGTGCATATTTGTATCTGATTTTTATCTTTTCACTTATATCTTGCCGTAATAACTGTATGAGGGAGAGAAGAAAATTGTTTCGACTAGCTAGACCTATCGTCGATAACTCATAAATCTTCCACGCCACTATAACTAAGTGGTATGGTCGGAACTAGGAAGTAGACTCAGTAGCTTACCAGAAACAGCAGAATTAGTCGGCTGGAGTCCTATGGCATCCACTTTATCCTCATTTTTATTTAAACTCGATTTCCCTGGCACACAACTGATCGGCTTTTTTGCTTTCCACAACTTCATGTTGGTTCAAATCGATAATAATATCAATTATTAATAACTTTCACTATCTTATAGGCAGAAAATATTGTCACGTATTTTTTTAATTTAAATTAAGTACAAGGAAAACAAACAAATTATACCGTCGGTTCTTGCAATTAAACAAATTCTAGAAGAATAATATATAAACTCCACGAATACTTAGTACGTTCTTAATTCACTCTTAAACTGCACCGATTGATCAGAAAAAATTCGTAAAAAAACGGAAATTTTGTCATCAATTTTAAGAAGAAAATTGAATATAAAAGGAAGAAAACAACGAAAACGAACTTTTTGCACATTCCAAAGAAACCGAGTGACTTTTCTGCCGCACAACAATTATTCATCCAAAAATTCTATTTCGAGACGACACCATCACCACACTGCAGAACGCTCGTCCGTTCTGACATCCTCAAGGGAGCAGAAATTTAGCGTGAATGGCTAGACCTGAGCTAGCGTCTAGCTGCTGTATCGAGTATACGCGTGATCCTCTCATATGCGTGCAGAATTTCCACCATTCCAACCCGAGCACCCACCCGAACGTTTCACTCTATCGAATCGCATCGCCCGATCGCCGAGAAACACACCGCGAAGTTGAATTCGCGAAAAATCGCAAAAACGATAATTTTATCTATTTTCTCAATTTTTTTTTTCTCAAATCCAATATACGAGGGATGATCTGTTAATGCGTGGAAAACGAAAACTTAGTAATGACTTTCGCACTAAAGAGCTCAACTTTCTGACCCGAAGATGCAACTAAGAAAATTCTAGCCGATGTGACGGCACCACGAAGGCAATACTAAGACTAAAATGTCGCATGTTTCCATCCGAAAAGATTCCCATAAGAACTACTCGCTCCTATATCTAAAGATCCCAATACACCCACCGCTACACACTATCGCTGCTGACAGGGAGGGTATGAATCTCGACTGTCTACACAGTCCGCATATATTCTGCATGAGAGGAAAATTCGAAGGGGAAACAAAAACATCTTTTCCCGATGAGTTTTCTTTGGCACAACAACTTCGAGATACACGTTCTAGCACTAAGCACTAACAGAAACTCTGATATGTTTTAGCCAAAAACTTGTATGGACAGCTTGTTCGGGGGTCCCCCTACGATAGAGATTTCTAAATTTTTTTTTTGTTTGGGAAAATGTCGGACGTGGCGATGCTGAGATTTATTGGAAAATTAGTTCGGGGTGATCTTAGGCTTAGTAAGACCCTTTAATAGTTTTTACACTCGTTGATTAATTTTTTCTTGATTGTAGGGCTCTGAGAAAAAGTTCTCATGATAATTTTCACGTAGTTACACATAAAAACAAAGGACCCCGCTTAGATTTTAAGTGATTTTAAACTGTACCGTGCACTGTATTGAGCTCAAAAAGATTTTTAATGGTTATTCTGAGATAACCTTAAGTTCTCAAGCAATCAGTTGTTGTTTAATCTAAACATCGGTAGGGTATAATTTTTTTGTAAAGTTGTGCCCTCTTAATATCCTCGGTACAACACATAGCTTAGGAGAATTGAAAACAAAAGTTTTTGGCGTCGCCGATTTCGATTATGAATTCGCAAGAAAAGAAAAAATGCAATAATCAACATTTGAATGGATAGGACCGATAAATTTTGGCAGATGCCAAGACAAGAAGTTGGTGTCAATTGTCTATAATCAATAATTCTGATATTTGGAGTCGCTGATCTTCGATTTGAAATAGCTTATTTATCTATGGTTCATAAGCAATAATTGTTCTGAATAATATTTCAACAATTTGTTTTTTAGATTAAATAAATCTGTTTTAAAAACGCAGTTTTAATCAGTGATACAACGAATACTATTATAGTTTACTGAATACAAATACGAATATCAAAGCCACTATTTTCCGAACACGAATACGAATATTTATAGATGAATGAAAAATAGTTTAAAAAAAATCTCAGAATTTGTTATGTAAATTGAAATGAGCTTAACCGAATTCTTCATTTTGACTGAATAGTTCGAGAAAACTGCCCTTGTGACATCTTTTGCCTCGACACACGACGCTAGTTAAAATACTTTAACTATCGTTTCGGTGTTACTAATGTCACTATCTAATACATAATTCAGCCTACTTCTATTGAAATTGTGAGTTAAAATGTTTTAACTCGCATTGTGTATCAAGGGCATAACTCTTTACTAATGGTGAAATCGTTTCACATGTGACCGTAATGCAGGCGTTGTAAATTCGAAACCAAACATTTGTATGGGAGGGTATAAAGGAAGTAAGGGAATCGTAAAATTTGTGATATAGTTTTGTTTTGTTTTGCTTGTTAGGTACTCGCACAAAATTTCAAGTTCGTAGCTTTTAATTTGATAATTGATTTCTTGGAAATGGTCGAAAAAAAATTTGCATGGGAGGATGTAGAAGTTTATTCGGCCAGTTAATATTTCCTACTTTCAAGAATTTTTTTTAAATGCATTTCGCAAATTTTCAAGTTTCTACCATAAAATTTCATTCAAAAATTTTCAGTTTTTATGTTTTTTTCATTGCACATGAAACACCCCCCTTCGGTGCATAACAATTGTGAAATAAATTATTATCTTGCCTTTATGTATATCAAATAGATGTATCTACATGCAAAATTTAAACTTTGTATCTTTAACAGAGTCCTAAAAAAATCACTAAAATTTTCCGACATTTTTGCTTACCTCCCCTGTAAATTTCTTATGAAAAATCTGACGAAATTTCAATTTAATATCTGTACTCAGTTTTCAGATATAATGGGTTGAAATTTTGGAAAGTGCACCATTTCTGAAATGCTCCCCATTTTTCCCCTCTGCTTTTATGGTCAAATGTTATATTTTTTCATAATTCGCTAGTATATCTTAATATATGTTTATGTGTATATAAGTTTAAATTACATAGCTTATGAGATAGTCGAAATATTCATTCTAAGAGGTTTTTCTTTGCACCCCAACCCCGCCCTTTCAATAATTAGCCACCCTCTAAGCTGATTCTGATGAATCTATATGCCACGTTAATGGCTCCAAAATATGAATTTTTTATTGTAAGTAATTTCGAAGATATAATGGTTTAAAAAAAAAATTCGACCGTCAATTTGTTTTCAGACCCCACCTTTCGGATGTCAATGGATAAAAAAATTTAATAATTTTTTATATATATTTTGATTTTCAGCTTCCTAGCTTATTATTAAGATAATAAACTAAATCGGAACATAATAATTGTAAAAGTTATTTGGTTAATATTCGTTTATTGACTTATATTCGTCAAATATGTACAACTATCAGTATTCATATTCGTTGCATCACTGGTCATAATATTAACTAAAACGATCAGTGATATGTGAAAAATCATTGGTGTATTTAACACTAACCGATTTTAGAAAAAAGAAAACAAATCTTATTGTACATTAAAATTTTATTTATTCAAAATATGCCAAAAAGTCGAGCGCAACTTTATTATTCTTTGGACAAGTTGAGGATGCGTAGGAAGTCAATATGCAGGTTAGGGTAGATAGGAAAGACTAACAAAGAAACATTCCCAAATGTCCCACGCTTATTTTAACAATTTTCATATGTGTCGTAGAGCTCGGAAATTTAAGAGACACGTATTTTTTTATCGGCAGTGATAGGCATTTAAATGGTGAAACACCCCTCAAAGTTTGGCGAATAATAAATAGACTGAACTTTCGATTTTCGTATATACATTGTGTGAGCACGATCTAAACGCAATATAGTGTGATAAGAGTGCAACCCCATAAAGAAGTAAGCCACCCTTAACTTTTTTCCAAGATTTTCGTTTAAATAAAATAATTACGGCGTGATCTGATCAAGAAACTGAATTCGACATATACCACGTCTTTTATGTACCAACTAGCAAACGCCCGCGACTCCGTCCGCATAAAAATCGCATTAATAAGCAATTTTTGAGAATGTAGTTAGTAATACATTATATGGGATATATAATCCGCTTACTTTAATGGCTCTTTGAACACAATGTTTTGTATTTTGTTGGAGTCAGAACCATAAATTATTAAGAATGATAGCATGATACTCGCATTTGAATGGGAGAGGCTCGTGATCAAATCAAACCCGTGAATCGAGATCATATGTATACGTGTTAAGGACATGTGAATAGTTGTAGCGTGTGTTAATTGAAAAAATCCCAAATAAAATGACAGTAAGCTTAAAAACATAACAGGACTTCGATTGTGCGTAAAGCCCCATTATATGATACTACCGATGAAATCGAAATTTTTGTAATCTTAAGAATTTTTGTGTGGGGAGTGATAGAAGGGATGACGGTATTAAATTCATTTTTTTCACACCATGCTAGAGTAGCTATAACAATATGTATTTTGCACCAAATTTAAGCTTGAAAAACTGAATAGGTAACTTGAGAAACTTAGTGCATTGGATTTAGTGAAATTGTGCAATTTGTATGGGAGGTGGTAGAAGGGGTGGGGGGTTTTTGGTAATTTTTCTAGATACAACTATCATCACCATGGAATTGATATCTTTTAAATCTCAGATCAGTTCGATTCACACTTTTCAAGAAAATCGAGTTTTTGCAAAGTCGTGAAATTGTGTCATATTGTAAGGGAGGGGGTAGAAGGAGTGGAGCTAATCGGTTAATTTTTCCCGATAATAATAATAATACTAATTAGGGATTCATCAGAAAATTGTAGCTCGATCAAAGTCATACGTACTGAGAAAATTGGTTTAGAGTATTTCATGAAAAAGTGCAGTTTGTATGGGATGTGGTGGAAGCAGTTGGGGGATTCAAACTATTTATATACTTGAAGATTGCATTTATAATAGAAATAATATATTTTAAATTTCAAATTAATAGCTTTCATAGTTTCCATGAAAATTTGATTATTATAAGTTTTTGAAAATGAGTCACTTTGTATGGGAGGGGGTAAAAGGCGTGAGGGGAGAAAAATAAAACCTAAAGCAGATTACTCCCCGAAGCATAGCTAGTAATCTGTGAAAGTTTCATTGCAATCGGTGCAGCCGTTTTTACGTGAAAGCCGGAAAGACAGACAGACAGACAGACAGTCATACAGACAGACAGAGAAAATTTTTAAAAACGTTAAATTCTGCTTAGTTATTGCTAAAATGAAGCAAAAAACTTATTTATAGCCATTTATAAACAAATAACAGACAGACACTACAATTATATTTATATAGATAGATAGATAAGAGTACACCAATACCTCGCTTTGCGTCGTTTCGTTTTGCATTTTTTCGAAGTTGCGTCGCTGCTTAATTAGTACTAATTTTCACTGTGCGTCGTTAGATTTTCGAGGTTGCGTTGTTTTCGGTTCGAGTCTTTAATTGCGCTGCAAAAGTTGATGGTACACCAGCTGTTCGTCATGAAATTTCTAATTTAGCTAGAGAGTCTAATTTTGAAGGTATGGAGGAGACTGACATAAATGAATTGCTAACCTCGCACAACCAAGAATTCTCTAATGAAGAACTATTGCAACTGGAATTGCAATTTGCTAATGAAGAAGATGACAGTGACCGTTCAATAGAAATCTCCGAAGAACAAAATTTAACCTCCAAACAAATTTCCAAAGCAATGTGTTTGATTGACAAAGCTATGGAGATTTTTTTAAAAAACGATCCTGACAGCGGAAGGAGTTTTAAAGTGTCGCAGGCGGTACCTACGAATATCAATTGCTACAAGGAAATTTATTTTACGTTGAAAAAAAAAGCTGTTTAGCAAACATTGGACCAATTTTTTGTGAAAGAAAGCCGACTTACGACAACAGCCACTATGGACTCATCAGACAGTGATTAATTTTAATTTTGTTTTTCATAAATTAATTGAATAGTTTATTTTGTTTTAATTGAATACGTTTTTTTTTTTGTTTTTTGTATGTATGTACATAATAAAATTTTATATTATTTTTGTTTTTTAAATGTTTGCTTTGTTCAATTTTCTTTTTAAAAAGTAGTATTTTCGTAACCCTGGAACCTATCTTCGATCTTTACATGGTTTGCTATAAAATCTTAATTCACTTTGCGTCGTTTCAATTTGCGTCGTGTTTTTTTGGAACGTAACCCCGACGCAAAGTGAGGTATTGGTGTACTTAAAAAAGAAAAAAATATTTAATTTCTATATTTACGCAAGCATTAACGACAATTTGTTTTTATTTAAAACGTGCATAAAAAAATAAGGGTGGCTTACCCCTTTATGGGGATGCACTCTTGTCAGACTATATCGTTTTTGGAGGAACACGATATATATTCTTGGCAAGTATTAAAATCCATTGAGCGCTTCTACGGAAATCGAAAGTTCAGCCGATTATTCGCCAAACTTTGGGAGAGAGGGGTGGGGTTGTTTCACTCTTTAAATGATCATTACTGCCGATAAAAAAATACGTGCCCCTTAGCTTTTCGAGCTCTACAACATGTATGAAAATTGTCAAGATCGGCGAAATTTGGGAATGATTCCTTGTAAGTGAATGTGGTCTCTTCTGCTGTCAATTATTTAACACTTAACTGCGATTACAATCAATGGGGGGGAGGAAGATGGATGTTAATAATTTTTAAATCACTTGTTACTTTCACAAACGAAGTTTGATAGAATTTCTATGAAATTCGATTTATTTTTGTTCTTTCAGAAGAATTAAGGTCTATTACAAGATAAATTTACTTTGTAAATTTATATTTTCAGGAAATATTTCAAAAGGTATTACAGTCGGTAAAAAAAAATATTCAAAATGACCTCCTTCTGTGTCAAAACAGTCGTTTTTTTAAGATGCATAATTTATCTTTTTCAGCACGAATTCACTTACCTTCGTCAGGAACCTCCTTCCAAATTCGGGTGATGTCTTCGGCAGGCCATTTTCGCAATGGCAGACCATAAGGAGTAGTCCAAGGGCTTTCAGACGGCCAATCCGAGGTCCTTTTGAACTCAGGAATGTTTTCTTCAAGCCACATCTGAGTTGATCTATCCTTGTGGGCGGGTGCAGACTCCTGTTGAAACACCCAATTTCCCCCAAACATGGTATCGCTCAAAGGCATCACAACGCGCACTAAAATATTCTCTTGAAAATTATTGGCCCGAGTTTTGACACGAAACTGGAGGTTTGAGATGCCTTCGTAGCTGACCACCACCAGACCATCACTGATGAGTGATTATGAACCCATTGTGCCCGCTCAACTTTGTCTCGTGGTTCCCGAGAGCTAGTAGCATATTTCATTTTGACGGTTACGTTTATCTTCGATCTTAAAGATTTTCTCGTCACAAATCAAGATGTGATTGTGACCATACGCGTAGTGAGCTAATAACGCCTTTGATCTTTCTTAAACTATTCTATACATCTAGATAGCTCGCAATAAAAAATTTAACTGAAGGACTTTGTAAGAATGATATGGAAGGTAAACAACCGATTGAAGGATAGTTCGTTGCTTGGTTTTCAAGAGAATTAGCAAAGCCTAAACATTACAACAGAACTTATGGCAGGACTAGGTGTTCCAAGTGACAATTATTCAGCTTAACAGATAGTCGAGATGTTTTTAAATAGTGGGGAGTTCTTAGTGAGTTTTTCAGAAAAAACTATACACATCATGCATTTGACAAGTTTCCAATCGCATCTGTAGCATTCAATCGAATCGACTTTCCAAAAAGTTGTGAAATTGTGTCGTATTTTATGGAAGGGAGTAGAAGGAGTGAAGCTAATCATCTAATTTTTTTGGCCTTACTAATGATGCTAAATAAATACTTTGATCAAAATTTCAGCTCGAATTTATTTTCATTTAAAATATTTTTAGAAGTGTTTGTACAAAATTTCCAGTTGATAGTTTTTAATGGTTTGGTGATAATTGATTTCTTAAAAATGATCGAAAAAATACTTGTTTTACGCGAGGGGGTAGAAGTTTTAGAGGTATTTGACTAGTTAATATGTTAAACTTTTAAGCATTTTTTATAAATGATTTTTACAAATTTTCATGTTTGTAGCATAAAATTTCACTCAAAATTGTTGAGATTTTGTGTTTTTTTTTAATACACGTGAAACCAACACCTATCTTAAAATTTCTACGAAAATTATATATCATATAGCTTTACAATTTAACAAAATTTCAACTTAATACCTGTTTTGAATTTTGAAAAGTGCACCATTTTTCAAATACTCCCCATTTCCCCCCACTACTATAATGACAAAATTTTATAGTTTTCTTCTATTCCTCTAATATAGCTTAATATAAGTTTTAAGTTTCAATTACATAGCATAAGGATTAAGTTTAGATATTAGTTTTTAAGTGTTTTTCTTTGCACCCCTGCTGACCCTCCCCCTTACAATTCTTGGCCTCCCTTTTAGTAGGTTATAGTGGAACTATATGCCATCTAATTGGTCTTAAAATAAGAGTTTTTTGGATTAAGTAGTTCCGAAGATATAATCATTTAAAAAAAAATGCGGACGACAATTTATTTTTAGATCCCTCCCTCTTTTTGGACGCCAATGGATAAACAAATTAAATTATTTTTAGAGTTTGTTACACATCCCTCTTTATACCCATGCTGATTGTCAGCTTCCTATCTGCATTCGTAATGGAGATATTAGGAAGTGTAGTTTTTGACTCTTTCCCTCCCCCTGCCTACCCCTTCCACCGCGCACTTCCAAAATTTAGGTAATTAAGTTTATTTACTCAATTAACAATCCACCCAAAAATGAACATTCTACCTTTAACGGTTTCGGGGATATGAGTCCATATGTACGGCGTACCGCGGGATGGATTTTCTTTCTTGCATTTTTAGGCTTTTTTAGTCATGAAACACAAAAAAAAAAATGAGACGATTCGGAAAATGATTAAATTTATTTGAAATCGGATTAATTTGATTCGGAAATCGATCTGATCAATTCGGAAAAAATTAAATCAAGCCGCAAAGATATTAATTGAACTTCGAAAAATATTAATTAAACTCAACAAGAATCAAAATTAAAAAAAAAATCGTTGATATTTCATTTCCTTACGTATTAATACATTCGAAAAAAAACAGTAAAGCATACTTAAATTACAAATCAAAATCATTGTGGTTGAGATCGACTCGCTTAAAGTTCTGGCGCACAGGAAAAGGAAGTCGACAAAAAACTTGAAAAAACCGACCATGAAAATTATTCGTCTCAAATTGCACAAGTAGGGAAAATTGCCAAAAATTGTATTCATAATTCGTCGGAATCGGACGACATGTCGAGAGTGTTTCATGTTTAAGAAAAGCAAATATCATAAAAATTTCTTAGAGAAAACAACAATCTCCCCTCCCCTTTCCCTTCATAAACTACATATGGCCATGGACCATTCCGATATCATTAAAATAAAATATTTTGCGGGGAATGAAAACTACTTACCCTCAAACTTTGATGCATTACATCGAGCACTTTTAAGCCAGATTAAATTAGGGTTTATGTTGCCAATAAATTTCGAATAAGACATTCACATCTCTTTTATTGAAAACTAAGCGAAAATGCTTGCATTTTCTTCTCAAATATTTCTGAGCTTCTCATATGATAGATCTTATCGCCCTCACTTCTCATAAAGAAATGTGTAACGAAATCAAGCGAGTATGGATTATGTCGCGAAAGACGACCCTTCGGAAAATTGCGTAGGTTTTCTTTTCATTCTGGTGATCTTTACTGTTTCTTGGCCGAGTGTTGTGTATATGCCGCCGACATGTCTATATGCCTTTTATTTTTAGATCAAATTTAGAGAAAAATACAGAAAAATAAAAATAAGATGAAAGTGTTTCGTGAGGCTTTATAAAATATTTCATTTATTTTTCTGTTTTGATATGCAGTCGAAGGGAATAGATTAGAAGTGAAAGCCTTGAATTCTTTTTTATAAACTCAGTAATTTTTACTAAAATTAATTATGTACATATGAAGCTATTGATCATTCTTTCCCCTGTAGGATGGGGGCAGAAGAATACACAACACTGATACGGATACAGCGTCTCGAACACGGAGGGATTTTACGATAACGACTTTAAGCATTCGAAAACGGACTATGAGAGGCTTCTGGAACGTTCGAACATTGAATGATGGTGGAAGGGCTGTTACTCGGTCTACATGCCGGCAATCAGTGATTGACCGTGAAATGGAGCACTATAACATTCAAAGCTTGGGCTTGAGTGAGGACAGGTGGAAAGGATCAGAAGAAGAACGAGCCCCGCACGGAAACACCATTCTAAGCGTTTGAAGCCAAAAATGGCGTGGCGATCATCGTAACACTGAGAGCGAAAAAGAATCTAACCAGCTGAAAACTAATTTCGGAGAGGATTATCAGTACTCCTGTCAAGACCAAGCTTAGAAACGTAACAAATCTGCAGTGCAGCAAAACCTAGTGATAAAGAGGACTTTTATGGTCAACTGAATGCCAACTTTGAGCTTGTTCCAAGAGATGTTATTATTATCTTTATATTCTGAGGAGATATGAAAGCCCAGGTTGGCTCTTACATCACTGGACTAGAACGCGTCATTGGGAAGCATTGTTACCCTTGAGTCGACGCGGCACGGCCTTGGATTATGAGACCCGAAAAATGTGAAATTAAATAGGATAGAAACAGCTCTTTTCCACAAGGCGCGATCCTGAGCATCGGACTTCAGCTGTTGCCAGGACTTGTTTATTCCGCGCCTCCTGCTCAACTGCTCGCTTCCATGTGCTACATGGTCAACTAACCCGACGTCTTCTTTAAGAATTGTAATCCAGAGTCTGTTTGGCGATGTTTCGCTCTGGTTTCCTCAGATTGTGACCAATCCAGTGCCACTTCCGCCTTTGAATCTCAACGCCGAAAGTTTGAAGTTTCTTGGTAAGTCGAACGATCACGTTTCCACATAGTAGAACCGTATAACAACACGGATTTGACGCATGCGTCAAAACCTCGCAGCTTCGTGCGAAGGCAGATCTCTCTTAACCTCCAGATAGAGGAAATGATACCGAAAGTCTGACGTGCATTATTTAGGCGAGCCTCAATATACTTTTCGACGCCGTCGATGCAGACAATGCTTCCGAGATAACAAAAATCTTGCATCTATTCCACATCCTGTCCGTCAAGAGCAATCAGTGTCCTTGTGTTTCAACCCATGTGCATGCACCTGGTTTTCATCATCAATGGCGCGACCGCCCAAATCGGGGCCTGGCCTCCTGAAGTCGTTGCCACCAATCCCCTCGATCCAAAGACCGCGTCCTCCAGTTGCTGATTTTTAAAACAGCTTTGCTATCTTCATTAACCGAGTCTTCTCATCGCATGCGTGGGTTGCCATCTGCTCGGTTACCACTCGCTTTGCCTTGAATAGCACGTTTGGAGATTCTTCTTCCTTCCATTCGCTCTACATGGCCAGCACACTGCAGTTTACATAGCTTGATGAATGTTAAAACTTCTGGCTCGTCATAGAGTTGATACAACTCATAGTTGTATCTTATTCGCCATTCCGCTCCTTCCTTTACAGGTCCCGAAATTCTTCGGAGGACCTCTCTTTCGAATGCGTTAACTGCTTTTTCGGAAGTTCGCGTTAATGCCCACGTCCCACTGCAACAGAGCACAGGTCGTATAGTAGTTTTACATAACGAATAATACGTCTCTAGTATTATCCACCGTTTGATTTTGTCCGTTTCATTGCCGTCCTTTGCTAAATTAGCCCCAAGATTTATGGAGTTGTCCACACTCTCCAAATTATATTCCGCAATTGTTATGTTTTATCTGATAGGCGTTCTCCTTCTTGTTTGCGTCATTACTTTTGGTTTGCTTTCGTTAATGCGTAACCCAACTTCTTTTGCGGCGGAGTCAAGATTGACAAATACCTCCTTAGCACTAGGTAAAGATTTTGCTAGGATGTTAATGTCGTCAGCGTATTATACTAGTTGGGTGGACTTGAATAGTAGTGTCCGATTGGTTTCGACTTGGACTTTTCGGACGACATATTTTAAGGCCAAGTTGAAAAGCATGGGAGCTAGACCATCTCCCTGCCTTAAACCACATTCCGTTCGAAAGCTGGTTGTGGAATCGGTTCGTATTCTCATTTGGGATTCATTGTTCGTCATATGTACTTATTTATTTTCAGTTCCGCCTCTTTGCATTTAGAATGCAACGAGCGAACATTTGACTGTAAGTTCGAACGGTTATGTGCAAGCAAATACACATCATCAGCATAATTAAGGTGACTTAAGATGTTAAATAGTCTCCATTGAAGACCTTTACCTTCCCCACCTTCCAGTGCAGCTTTCAAGATGTCATTTATTACCACCAGAAACAGGGCTGGTGATAATATGCAGCCTTGTTTGACACTTGTTCGCACAGGAAAGCTCTCGGACAGCTCTCCTCTATGCAAGACGAGACATCTTCTCCTACGCAAAGAATGTCATATGTAGTCTCGCTTAACGCTGTCGAAAGCCTTCTCGAAGTCCACAAACATGAGATGAAGTGGCGAACCCATTTCGGCTGACTGCTCCAATATTATCCGTAGGGCATTTGTGTGGTTGATACAAGACGACCCTTTATGGAATCCAGCCTGATAAACTTCGAGAGTGCTCTCCACGACATCACTCATCGTAATGAGAATTACCTTAGCCATGATTTTCGATACGGCAGTAAGTAGGCATATACCACGCCAATTGCCACAATCCCGAAGGTCGCTCTTCTTCGGAATTTTCATAATGGCGCCTTCTTTCCATTCAGTCGGATATCTTTCTTCATTTCACACCTCAGTGAAGAGAGGGAGGAGTATCTTCTTCTACAATGGCGCTACAGCCCAAATCGGACCTTACCTCCTGACATTCAGGTTCCTTAAAATTTTTTTATTACTTATTATGGAAAAGTCGTTAGCCCTTCGCATAACCCTCTTTCTACGAATTTTTCATTTTCGTAGATTGAGGTGACAAAGGTATATCCAAGCAGGCAATGCGCTGGAATCATATATTGCGTCGACCGGGATTTGAACTCACGGTCTTCGCATTACAAGACCAACACGCTACCCACTAGGCTACACCCTAGCTAGAAAGAGGAGTAATCAACTGTTATTTCTGGGTCCGCTTTGAGGAATTCGGTTGGTAGTCCGTCTATACCTGGGACTTTCGTTTCCACCATTGGCCGAATGGCGGAAACTATCTCTTCCTTATCTAGGGAAGGATTGTTGCGATTAGATGTTTGGCAGTTGTTCTGTTTCTCGAATATCTTCCTCCGACAAAATGTTTAAAATATCAGAGATGCATTCCTTCCGTCGCCGCAACTGATATTCACTCATATTAAGGAGAGTTCCGTTGACATCTCTGGCGGTGAAATTCCTGTTCATCGACTGTTTCATAATTTTAAATAGTGAGCCCATATCCCCAAGGTAAGCCGCAGATTCTGCCTTGTTGGCCAAATTTTCAATGGCCTTTCCCCTGTCGCGTCTAACAGTCTTTTTAAGATATATATGAGCATCGTGGTATCTGTCCGCTCTACATAAGTGGCGGTCTCTTGAACATTTTAGTGACCGAAGGATTAGCCTCTACAATCACTACAAGCGCGGTTTCTGGAGAGGTAATTGTTCCACTTACGGCATTAGCCACTCTTTGTGATCCCTTGGTTATTCATAAAAATCCCATGAGCAGCGCGAGAAAGTAGAGTCACCCTTGGTAGAGCTCCGCATTACTAGGGGATGGCTGATTAAAACTGGAGAGCGCCTGGTATCTAGAGTTCGCATATTAAGGATTAGTTATCCACTAACCATTAATACATTGGCACATACTGTTCCACTGCAGATTAGGAGATCTTAATCTACGAAATTTACTCGTCTAGCGTCGTACTTTATAATGCTCACCATGTAGGTAGTACGTAAACTTGCGAATCACTTTAGGGATAAATCCCCTTGTAACCATAGAACCTTTTGACAGCTGCTTAAAACATGACCAGTTCAGATTTCAAAAAGCTACGTAGAATTTTTCTATTTCATTGTCTGTGTGAGCTCTCAGTTGGGGCATAAACTTGTATAGTGCATAGTTTTGATGATCCTGCTGTCAAATTAGCCCAATTACTCGTTCATTTATATGGTAGCTCTTCCAAGAGCGTATTCCAAAATTTCTTCCTCGTCCAAGTCACCAAATAGATCGTCATCTGTAATGAACCACTATTGAATATTAGACTCATCCAATATTTCACCACTTTGTAGAGTCTGCACTTCATTCAGCAACGGCAAAATATCAGGGTCAGCATCCATCTCGATATCACATCCGCCAAAGACCATAGATAGGATACTATTTGGTGATCCGTTTACATACAGTTATTATCTGGAATATTAATTTAATTAATTATTGATTTTAATTCTTCCTCATCTGCAGTTCACAGCGCACAATACTACTTTAACGAACTCGACATGTCACAATGATGGATGTCAAGCGCATCGAAATCTTAGATGGTGGATTTCAGGTGATTTGAAACCTTCGTCAACTAAGCTGGGTTTGAGTCTCGAGCACCGGTGGAGCTTATGATCATGAAACTATGTTCCATTTCCCTCATCTTCATAAGGCGGTGTCAACAACAAACACATACAGCTGTTCGCATCAGATGTAGGTTAATGCACACGACAGCAGAGCGGATTTCGCTACAGTTTGAATTTCAAATTTTCTATGTGGTCGCTTGCATTTCACTTGCTTTTTGAATCTTATATAGAGCAGCATTAATAAATTCTATGACAATACTTTCCTTGCCTTTCTTTGTGACGGCATTAAGTTGAAGTTAATTGAGTTGTGAAATTCGCTCAATCATCAAAGAATGTAAGAAATTAATCTGCAATTTTAAGAAGCCAATCGTAGTGTTGTGATTTTCGCTCGACAATTGTGCCGATCGTGCTTGATAGGATATGGAGCCGACAGCAAGCTTGTTTTTTACAGAATGACCTCTGTTATAAACAATTTCGGCCTTTATGTGCAATGCACAAACACAGTCATGGAGGGGAGGAATGGGATTGGGAAGGTTGGGGAAGGGGAGTGAGAACAACCGTAGCGAGTGGAGAAGCTGGTATATTGCTCAGTTGTACTGGCTGCTTACTGACAAATATTTGCAGATGTTATAGGGTACTGAGTGATAGAAAGCGAACAGAAACCATCTACTGAGTATCTAGGCCTTCTTGAAGTGGAATTGTTTCACTTTTACACTGTTTTCCCATTTTATTGCGAATATTTTTTTATCACCAGTAGCAACTGAAAAATTTGCGCTTAAAAAAATCCCATCTGGAGTGGGAATCGAACCCACGACTTATTGACTGAGAAGCAAGCACGCTGCCCACTACGCCACGGAAGCGCTATTCGACTTATTTCCCCCTATCTGTAGATCTTTCGGCATTACCCAGTCTGCACCACGAGAAGGCGATCTACCCAACAAACCGCATATTATTGGTTGTTTGCAGAATTTTTTTTTGTTTTGTGGCTAATCTTAATTGTAGTAAGTGCTACGGTGGTTGTGGATTCAAAATTAAAAGTATTTAGGGCTTCTACGTTTTGAAGAATTGTCTTCTTGTTGGCAAGTATGTAGTCAATTTCGTTTTTAGTGAAACCATTAGGCGATTTTCATGTCCATTTTCTCTTTTCATGTTCTTGGAATAGAGAGCTCCCAACTGCTAGCTTATTTTCCCACAAGAATTGAATTAAACGTTCACCTCTTTTCCGATAATATCGATTTCACCTTGTTTGGGTTCGCCAATTTCGCAGTTTAGGTCACCAAATACAAGCAGAGATTCTCTGTTAAAATACCGTACTGCTTTATCAAAAGTTGCGTAGAATTTTTCTATTTCATTGTCTGTGTGAGCTCTCAGTTGGAGCATAAACTTGTATAGTGCATAGTTTTGATGATCCTGCTGTCAAATTAGCCCAATTACTCGTTCGTTTTTTAATAGTAGCTCTTCCAAGAGCGCATTCCAAAATTTCTTCCTCGTCCAAGTCACCAAATAGATCGTCATCTGTAGTGAACCACTCTTGAATATTAGGCTCATCCAATATTTCACCACTTTGTAGAGTCTGTACTTCATTCAGCAACGGCAAAATATCAGGGTCAGCATCCATCTCGATATCATCTTCAATATCAGGTAAAATTTTTCTCCACGATTTGACTAAAGTGGTGGCGTTAATCTCATCCCAGGCACGTGGTACTATGTAAATTATATCTTTGATGTTAAGGGATTTCGTTTCTTCAATTAATCGAGTAACAAAGTCAAAAACCGATATTTTCTTTTCAAGCAGTCTATAACACATTGATCCATAGGTTGAATCAAAGATGTTACATTCATCATCGATGGCGCGACAGCCCAAATCGGGCCCTAGCCTCCTGAAGTCGTCGCCTCCTATCGTCTCGATCCAAAGACCGCGTCCTCCAGCTGCTAATTTTTAAAATGGCTTTGCTGTCTTCATCAACCGAGTCTTCCCATCGCTTGCGTGGTTTGCCAACTGGCCGGTTGCCATTCGCTTTGCCTTTAAGAGCACGTTTGGGGATTCTTCTGTCTTCCATTCGCTCTACATGGCCAGCCCACTGCAGTTTACGTAGCTTGATAAACGTTGAAGCTTCTGGCTCGTCGTAGAGTTGATACAACTCATGGTTGTATCTTATTCGCCATTCCTTCCTTCACAGGTCCCAAAATTCTTCGGAGAGCCTTTCTTTCGAATGCGTTAACTGCTTTTTCGGAAGTTTGCGCTAATGTCCACGTCTCGCTGCCATAACAGAGCACAGGTCGTATAATAGTTTTATAAATCCGCAGCTTATTGTTCTTGTGCACTTTCTTGGATTTCATTATTGGAAGTACCGAATAATACGTCTTATTTGCAAGTATTATCCGTCTTTTGATTTCGTCTGTTTCATTACCGTCCTTTGTTAGATTAGTCCACTCTCCAAATTATATTCCGCAATTGTTATGTTTTGTCTGATAGGCGCTCTCCTTCTTGTTTGCGTCATTACTTTTGTTTTGTTTTCGTTAATGCGCAACCCGACTTCTTTTGCGGCGGAGTCAAGATTGACAAATACCTCATTAGCACTAGGGAAGGATCTTGCTAGGATGTTAATGTCGTCAGCGTATTCTACTAGTTGGGTGGACTAGAATAGTAGTGTCCGGTTGGTGTCGACTTGGACTTTTCGGACGACATATTTTAGTTCCAAGTTGAAAAGCATGGGAGCTTGACCATCTCCTTGCTTTAAACCACATTCCGTTCGAAAGTTGGTTGTGGAATCAGTTTGTATTCTCACTTGGGATTCATTGTTCGTCATTGTGAATCTTTTTAGTCGGACTAGTTTTGGAGGAATTCCAAAGTTAAGCATGATTTGGTACAGTACGCTCCTGTCGATACTGTCGTATGCTTGTTTAAAATCTACGAAGATTTGGTGCACGTCTGTGTTATATTCCCAGCATTTCTCAAGCACCTGTTTCACCGAGAATATCTGGTCTGTTGTAGATCGTCCGGTTCTGAATCCGCCTTGGTATTCGCCAATTATTTGATTAGTATACGGCTTAAGACAACGTTCAATTATTTTATAGGACGTACACAACAATGATATTCCTCTGTAATTCTCACAGCAGAGTTTGTCTCCTTTCTTGTAAATTGGACATAAAATGCTTTTTCGTCAATCGTCGGGTAGGATTTCCTCTGTCCAAATTTTGCATATCGTGTTGTGCAGTATTTCAGCGACACAATTTCCGCCGTTTTTCAGAAGTTGAACTGGTATTTCGTCAATTCCCGGCGCTTTGTTTAGTTAGTTTTAGTTTTTGGTCACATAGGGATGCTTTGATTTCAGCAAGCGTTGGTGGTATCGATGATGGTTCATCTTTGTCAGTTGAGGCTTCAATTGAAATGTTGTCTGTTGTGATCGGTGCTAATGGGGTGGGATTCAAAAGATGTTCACAGTATGAGGCCATCTCCTTTTGATTTCTTGTGTGTCGCTGATGATGTTGCCCTCTGCGTCTTTGCAGAGACTGGTTTTTGGCTTATATCCCTTTCTTAGATCTTTTACTGTTGCGTATGCGTCCCGCGTTTTATTTTTTCTCATGTCGTCGTCCATTTTTTGTATTTTATCATTATGGTACTTCCTTTGTTTTCGTCTGCAGGTCTTTTTCGCATATCGCCTAAGCTCGTCATATCTTTCTTTTTTGGCTCGTGTTGGTCGTTCAGTAAAAATTTTGTAAGCCTCGTTCTTTCTATCTATTGCGTCGCGACATTTTTGGTCGAACCAATCATTATTTTTTCGCCGTGCTCGATATCCTAATACCTCTTCTGCGGAGTATTTGATGCCGTCTCGTATTTTCATCCATATTTTGGATATTTTCAAATATTGGTGTCGGGTGTTTATTACATGCTAACATGTAAGCCTGCGCCACCGTTTCGTCGTTAAGCTTGTCGACATTGAATTTGCGAGCCCTACTCGTTTTCGAATATCTGCATCGATAGTGATCAGAGTCACAATTCGTACCGCGGAGAGTTCGTACATCAAGTATGCTGGAAGCAGCCCATTTCTCAATTAGAACGTGGTCTATTTGGTTGTGGGTATGACCATCTGGTGATGACCACGTTCCTTTGTGAATATCGCGATGTGGGAAGCACGTAGAGCTTACTATGATATTTTTGCTGCTTGCGAAATCAATAAGACGTTGGCCATTGCCGGTGGTTATGTCATGGACACTGTGCCCTCCTGTTGTTCCTCTATGAGCCTCCTCTTTTTCGACTTTTGCATTAAAATACCCTAAGACAATTTTTAGGTCATTCGAGGGCAGTGAGTCATAGGTTGTCTCTAGGGTGGCATAAAGTTCGTCTTTAGTTATATCATCCTTGTCTTCTGTTGGTGCGTGAACGTTGATCAACCAAGTGTTGAAAAATTATTCGAATTGCACACAGTCTTCACTTACTGGTCTGAAGCTCGTGACTTGCTGTTTAAATTTTTTGTCAACGACAAAAGCGACTCCAAACTCTCTGCTTCCCGACAATTTTCCACTTGGATAGATTGTGTGTGATCTCATGTTCATGATTTCGCTACTGAGCCATTTCGTTTCTTGGATGGCAGTTATGTTGATGTTGTGTTTTGCCACTTCTTCGAGAAACTCTTTCAGAGCTCCTGTCCTAAATAAGGATCGAACATTCCAAGATCCAATAGAGTAGTCCATTTTTCGTTTGCGGGGTCGTTGCCGTTGAGTCCATCCTTTCCGAGGCTGTTCTTCAGGTTTCTGGACAGTGTTCTTTTTCCGGTGATGCGTTGTCGGCGCCTCGCCCAACCTCCGACCTGGAGGACCAGTCCTACTTATTTATTACACCCTAGTAGAAAAAGGGTGGGAGTTTTGAACTAAATATGACATGCTGGAGTTCTCACAGCTATGCTGCGAGTCCAACTAGGTCATACTTTTTGCCTACTTCCTGAGACGCACTGGTGTTACTGGCCATTCAGGTTAACTCCGTGTTCCCTCCTCCTTTCTCAAACCGGGCTTGGGACCGTCTATGGCAGAGTTAAAGATGTTACATTAGTTGGTGAGAAAATTGCACGTATTCCCTCTTTTTTTAAATCTTTCTCATTCGGATGTGACGGTTTTTTGATTTCAAATGTGTAGACACTTCAGATAGAAACACTACGTCGAACCATTCTTTAACAAGGGCACCGTCCATCCATCCAGATTTTTGAGCCCGATTGTGAACTGGCAGAGACCATGAGTTCAAGTATTTAAAGGCCCTTGGCTTCCGTGATTTACCTATCACAAAAAGGGACAACTTGTGGCTCCCACTTGCGTTACTACACGGAATTATGGTCAACCTCTCGTTGGACTGCTTATATCCACTCACATCTTTCTCCTGCCTAGAAGCAAGAGTTTTCCGTGGGAGCATTTAGTAGTTAAGACCTGTTTCGTCGATATTGTAGAGCTGCTCGGGAGTTAGTTCATTTTCTCTAACAATGCCTGAAAATTTTTTAATGAAATTTTCGGCGGCAAGGTGATCTGCAGATCGCTTTTCTCCAGAGATGGTAATTTGGAGGATTCCGTGCCTTTTTTTCACTTTTCCAGCCAACCTTCACTAGCTGAGAATGGCTTCCCAGGTCTTAATAGTTCGAGGAATACCTTCGCTTTCTCTTTAATTAAAGGGCCTGTTAAAGAAGTTCCCTTTCGTCTCTCCTGGTTAAACCAGATCCAAACCTACAGACATTAATAACATACGTAAGCAGAATAAATTTTATGAAATTCTACTGTTGAAAAGCTCACCGCTTCATCAATCGCTTTCAACCTTGGTGTTTTAATAGATTTTAAAATGTTAAGACCGCTTTCCGAATCTATGGAAACCGAACCCGATTGTAGTTTTACACGATTTTTTTTCGACTCTTTAAGAGTAGTATTGCTGACATTAATGATTCGCGCAATACTCTGAAGACTTTCACCTTTATCTAGCCTTATAAGCGCATCAAGTTTTGTTTCCAATGACGAAGTAACATTTTTCCTTTTTTTATTCACGGTTGACATCTTAAGAAAAAAACATAACAGAATTATGATTGGGCTTAAAGCCCAATCATATGATACTCTAGATGAGATGGAAATGACTTTAATATACCGGCAAATATGTCATCTCAAATTCTTTCGAATAGTGAGAAGAGACTTTGCATGGGAGGTGGTAGAAGTAGAGGCGGAGGTTTGTATTTCTCCTATGTGACACCGAAAATGGCGTGTAAAATGTTTCGTGCTGAATTTAAAATTTTTAGTTTTCTTTATTTTTAAAGAAATTGGTCATAGTTTTCCTTAAATTGAGGCATTTGTATGGGAGGTGGCAGAGGAAGTGGAACGTTTTAGATAATTTTGAAACTGCTTATCATCACCCTTATCACTATGCTTTGATTCAATTTCAAAGTCGACAGCTCTCATATATTCGAAGGAGAAATGCTTTTCTTGAATTTATAATACAGATATTTATATGGGAGGGGGTAAAAGGAGGGAAGCTGAGCTGATAATTTTTTCTAGCATTTATTGAAACTATTAAAAAACAAATTCTGGCAAAATTTTAAGTTTGTAATTTTTCTAGTTTTAATGGAAATCGATATAATGCATTTAACAAAAATGATGCATTTGTATGGGAGGGGGTAGAAGGAGTGTAAGGATGAGAACAATTTTTTTTCCTGTTATTGATATTTCTATTTATCTACTTTATGCGAAATATCAAATTGATAACTTTAACAGTTTCGAAGAAAAATAATTTAATTTAAATTTCAAAATTTCGTGAAATTTGTATGGGAGGGGGTAGAAGGAGTGAGGGGAAGTTGATAATTTTTTCAGTACTCATTGGAATTCTAATAAAATTAATTCTGGCAAAAATTTGTTTTTATAACTTTACTAGTTTCGATGAAAATCGAAAAACTGCATTTTTCAAAATTATGCATTTGTATGGCAGGGGGTAGAAGGAGTGATGGGATCGGATCAATATTGAATCATATTAATGGTATCTATATCATAATACTTGAACCCAAATTTCAAATCGACAGCTTAAAAAGTTTCTAAGAAAAATCAATTTCTGAAAATTTCGAAATTTCGTGAAATTTGTATGGGAGGGGGTAGAAGGAGTGGGGGGATGTGGCCCGTTCACGAACTTAAAGTTTCTTTTTTGCTAAAAATGACACACAACAAATTTCAGCACGATAGCTCAAAGCGTTCGAGAGTTATGCTGTAGACAGACGGACAGACGGACAGACAGCAACTCGGAATCGAAGTTTTTGAGCGACAACAAATATTCCTGTACCCTTGGCGGCTCTGTGCGAGCATTATTTCTTAGCGTTACAAACGGTAAGGCAAACACAATATACTCTCAGATTTCATCTAGAGTATAAACACTTGCTTCCACTTCACGAGAACAATTTCACAACTAATTCACAACTTACAATGGTTTTTTTTTATGTTGGTCAATTTTGGTCGGGTTTGGAGAGCCTCGGGTTTTTGATGTTCTACTGTATAATTACAGGTAGATTTTTTTTTAATAGAGTTCATACAATCTCGGCATCGCGCCAGATTTTACCTAAACCAGGTATTAGTACCACAGTTTTAGGCTCAGATGAGTCGATGAAAGTACGCCGATGAAATCCGGAATGAGAGAGTACTGAATAAATTAAAAATCTTATAAAAAAACATAACAGAATTATGATTGGGCTTAAAGCCCAATCATATGATACTCTAGATGAGATGGAAATGACTTTAATATACCGGCAAATATGTCATCTCAAATTATTTCGAATAGTGAGAAGTGACTTTACATGGGAGGTGGTAGAAGTAGAGGCGGAGGTTTGTATTTCTCCTATGTGACACCGAAAATGGCGTGTAAAATGCTTCGTGCTGAATTTAAAATTTTTAGTTTTCATTATTTTTAAAGAAATTGGTCATAGTTTTCCTTAAATTGAGGCATTTGTATGGGAGGTGGCAGAGGAAGTGGAACGTTTTAGATGATTTTGAAACTGCTTATCATCACCCTTATCACTATGCTTTGATTCAATTTCAAAGTCGACAGCTCTCATATATTCGAAGGAGAAATGCTTTTCTTGAATTTATAATACAGATATTTATATGGGAGGGGGTAGAAGGAGGGAAGCTGAGCTGATAATTTTTTCCAGCATTTATTGCAACTATTAAAAATCAAATTCTGGCAAAATTTTAAGTTTGTAATTTTTCTAGTTTTAATGGAAATCGATATAATGCATTTAACAAAAATGATGCATTTGTATGGGAGGGGGTAGAAGGAGTGTAAGGATGAAAACAATTTTTTTTCCTGTTATTGATATTTCAATTTTAATACTTTGTGCGAAATATCAAATTGATAACTTTAACAGTTTCGAAGAAAAATAATTTAATTTAAGTTTCAAAATTTCGTGAAATTTGTATGGGAGGGGGTAGAAGGAGTGAGGGGAAGTTGATAATTTTTTTAGTGCTGATTGGAATTCTAATGAAATGAATTCTGGCAAAAATTCGTTTTTATAACTTTACTAGTTTCGATGAAAATCGAAAAACTGCATTTTTCAAAATTATGCATTTGTATGGGAGGGGGTAGGAGAAGTGATGGGATCGGATCAATATTGAGTCACATTAATGGTATCTATATCATAATATTTGAACCCAAATTTCAAATCGATAGCTTAAATGGTTTCTAAGAAAAATCAATTTCTGAAAATTTCGAAATTTCGTGAAATTTGTATGGGAGGGGGTAGAAGGAGTGGGGGGATGTGGCCCGTTCACGAACTTAAAGTTTCTTTTTTGCTAAAAATGATACACAACAAATTTCAGCACGATAGCTTAAAGCGTTCGAGAGTTATGCTGTAGACAGACGGACAGACGGACAGACGGACAGACGGACAGACGGACAGACAGACAGACGGACAGACGGACAGACGGACAGACAGCAATTCGGAATCGAAGTTTTTGAGCGACAACAAATATTTCTGTACCCTTGGCGGCTCTGTGCGAGCATTATTTCTTAGCGTTACAAACGGTAAGGCAAACACAATATACTCTCAGATTTCATCTAGAGTATAAAAATAGAGTATTAATTGAAATTAAATAAATAATAATAATAAACAAAGAATAATTAATAAAATAATAAATAGTTAATGAAATAAATAAAAAAATAAAATAAAATAATAAAATTGCGATAATAGAAATAAATATGAAAGTCAATTTATTTTTATTTTTTTTTTATATTGAAACAGCGATTGTTCCCCAGCCAGCCGCGTGCTGGTGTAAGGGAAACGGATCGTGGTTTCTTTTTTAGACCATAAACGGGTTTTAGTAGCTGATATTTGATTGTTTAGTAGTTCTATGTATTTTTTTGCTGCAATCTTGAAGCATCTGATATCCTTCGCTTGTTGAATTTCGTTTGGCAAGGAGTTGTAGTACAGTATTGATTCATAAATAGGATCCTTTCTTAGTCTATTTGTCCTACAGTTTCTGTTTCTTATCGCACTAGCATTTCTTGTATTATAATTGTGAATATCCGTACTATACGTTATTAGTATTGACGATTTTAATCCTTGGTTAATTATATTGTACATTAATTTTGACCGCTCAAGATTTAAGGTTTGTTGAAGGTTTAGAATGCTGTAGTTTTCATAAAGGTCAGGGATGATGCTCTCCGTTAAGATTTTTTAGATCTTTCGCAAGGTTTTCTCCTATTGAGACGAAGTGATCGTTAAGCAGATTCCCAATTACTGCATGATCAGTCGTTGTTCCTGTTTGCGTATTTAATTCATGGATTCCCGATTTATTTTGACCGCTACCCTTTTAACCGAGAGTCTCCTTGATAAGAGTCCAAAGTTTCCGAGGATTACCGGGTATTATAATATTTCTTTTTGGTTAACCGTATCAGTTTGGTCGTTTCATTCTTAATTCGAATGTATTTTGATCTTATCATTTGATTAGTGGGGTCTTTCAGCATTTTTTTGTATAATCTACACTTCTTATCTATTTGAGATAACACCTCATCCGTTATCCAATTAGAATTGCGCGTACGCCTCGTTTTTAGTCTAGTTGCTTTTTCCTTTGCTGTTATAATAGCGTTGATTATCGTTTTTATTGACAGATCATTTATTTTGTTAATATTCAAGTTTGCCTCAGTTTTAAAAGCTTCAATATCGAGTAATTTGATGTGTTTTTTTCCATTTTAATCTGAACAATTTTGGTATGCTTGATTGTCAGTGTCAACACTTTGTGGTCAAGTTCTGGCCAGTCATCGTATTGGATGCTATGATTGGCAATAATTTTTTGAATATTTGTAGATACATGGTCTAGTAATGTGCCAGATTGTTCCGTGCATCTTGTTGGAGAGACCCGATTTAGAATCTCCATGTTGTTGATCTTTAGTATTTCATTATAGTTTTGCGTTGTCAGGTTCTCGTCTAGTATATCAATATTAATGTCCGCCACTGATAGAATCCTTGGATATTTTAAGTAGATTGCATCAAGGTATTCAACAAATTGATCCTTTGAGGCAGAAGGTGGATCATAAAAAGTCGCTAGCATTAATGGTGAGTTGTCATTTTTAACTCGACTATTATTGTATGGTAAGTATCATCAATCAGGACCGTTCGAAATTTGATATCTTTCCTAATATAAATAGCAGTGCTCCCTCCTTGACCAGAATCACGGCAGTTGTGTATAGCAGTAAAACCCTTCAGATTAAAATATTGCTGTTCTGAGTTGTATAACCATGTTTCAGCGAATATTAAAACCTGGATGTCGTTGTTTTGCAAAAGGTGTGCTTCTAATTCTGTCATTTTGTTTCTGATGTTTCGTAGATTAGCATATAATATTTTCATGCATTTATCCATGTTTATAATTTTATACAGGAATAGTCAGTTTTCTTTCGCACAACCTTTAAAGCTTTTTGATATTCCGGACATTCTGCACTGTCAGCTCTGTGGAGACAATTGACAGACCTTTTGGAAAAACAACTACTGCATTTGACTGTGGTCTGAGTACAATCACTTGCTCTATGCGATCCTGAACATTTCGCACATGTATCCTGTGATTGCTTACACGTTTTCGAAGAGTGACCATAACTTTGGCATCTGTAGCACCTCAGTAAGTTGAAGTCTTCTTTGCAGTAGTGACTACTAAAGTCTATGTTTATATATTTATTGACCATGCGTTTATATAAACAGCCGTTTACTTCCACAAACGTGATATTTTTGTTTGTTTTTTTATTAGTTGTAGTGTGAACTACTTTTAACTCTGAAGCAGGATCTACATCTTGATTAAGTGACTTGATTTGAGACAATAACTCTTCGCTGGAATATTCCCTTTCAAGTCCGTGTATTATTATATGAGGGGCACGTTGCCTTGTTTGCTCAATAATACAGGAGTGACCAAGTTTGGCTTCCATTTCTTTAATAAGTATCGCATTATTCGCTTTGTTGTCCGTTTTTATTAGGACTGCTCCATTGGATAGTGGCTTTCTGAAGACTATTGGAGTCTTTAAGCTCGAGGGTTTTATTTCATTGCGAATCAGCGACATGGTGCAATCTGAGTTTTGTTGTGTCTTCGGTTTGACAACTATTCCACCATTATAATATGTTGATCGTTTATCTGAAGGTACTGATGCTGCTTTAGCAACCGTCGCGTATGAAAGCCTTCCTCTATTGTTTTGTTCAGTGTGATTTATTTTCTTTTCGAGAATACAAACCTTTTCATTTATTATTTCTGTCATCTCTATGATTTTACAGCCCTAGCAATTTTTCAAATTTGGTCCGGTTTATCATAGACAGAAACCTATAACAACCCCACTCACTCATAGATGGCAGGAAAAAAGTTTAAATTTCCGCTACAGTTCCTATTTGATGAAAAATGTTTTTATTTTATTTCATTTCTTCTACGAATGACAAAAACAATTTAATATCCAATAATTACTTTACGCTAATATGAATAATCTTAAAATTTCTCGAAATTTCCATAAAAATTATTACGAAATGTTGCTAACTCGGCGTAATTGTTGCTAACTCGGCGTAATTGTTGCTATGGAATGAATGGAAATGAAACAGCAGCATGTTGCTACAACCGTCAATGTTGCAGGCCTTGGTTCTGCCGACGTCATCCGTTCGTTCCAAAATAGAAATCTGTCAAAAGTGTGCGTGAAAAAGAAGTGTCTTCGTCGATTTTCGTAGTTTTTTACCTTTTAAACGCTTCAATTTGCCACAAATTTTACTACAAAGACTTTATAAAGTCATATTTGACTGTAATTTACAGAAATCAGTGAGAGATTCGACTTATTTATTGCCGAAATCATCGGAATTCCAACGTTGCGACGCAAACAGGCAATCGCCCGCAGAGTACGAGGAAAAAAAACAAGTTCGTCTGATTTTTCGGAGATTGCGCGATTTTCACAGCGTTTCAGTGAAAAACATTTTACTTTTCGGCATTTTCATTTAACAAGTGCCGCCGTCGTGTGAGAAAAGTTCTCGTGTCCGTACTGAAGAAAGGTGAATTTTGGATTCATTGTTGGGAAAACGCGCGCGTTTTGAGTTGATGTGCCTTGTGCGTCTTGAATTTCTCGACTTGTGAACGGAAAACCGAAGTTATGCTGCTGAAATGTTCAAGTGCCGAACGAAAAGCGGTGATTTCGTCGAAGGGAAATGGGAGCTTGGCCCGCGGAACAGGTTTGTAAATTAATTCTGCCCTTTTTTCTTATTGGCTTTCAAATTTGATTTCCAATTTCTTTTTTTTTTTTCGTCCCGATTGCATTCAAGTTTCCGTATGGTAGTTTTTGGGCCCCGCATTTCAGCTGATTCGGGGGGGCAACCTGTGGAACCTGTTGTTGAATTCGGCGCGGCAGTGTGCTCGATTAAATATCGTTTCTGCTGTGCTGGTATGATGGTGACTTCTGTCTGCTCCCCGATGAAGCGCGAACTGACCCGATATTTACTGTGCCGCTTCGGATTGTTTACGTTTTTGCTTCAGTCAGTTAGTTGCTTCTACGCTCCACCGCCGCACCACCACCATGCGTCTCCCCAATCGATTTCCAGACTACTCACTGCGTGCTCGCTGTTCGCCTTCATCACCGACCGATTTATCAATTTTCCTTCCAATCGTCTTTGAGTTGCTTAACTTCGTAATTTGGTTTTTATTTTGAGATACTAAAATGAATTTTTGCTTCTCGATTTTTTTTATTCTGGGTCAGTGGGGTTTTCGAGATTGGTCTGAGTTTTATGAGGTGGTTGATTTCGCAGTGTGGTGATCGAATCGGATTCGGTCGGCACGCTGAGTTTAACATGTGGCGGCTCTATCTATCTACTTCACAATCTCACTGGGAATTTTGTTTTTTTCAAAATTCAGTGAACCCACACCGGTGAGGTAATATGAGCTAATACTTTGAATTAAAAGCTTTTAATTACGAGCTTTTGATGGAGCTTAGGTGTAGCTTAGTGGGTCAGCAATGCCAAGGTCGTAAGCCAAAATCTCGTTCGACGTAAAATTCCAGCAAAACGCCTGCTTCGTCACGTTAATTTGCGAAAATTGGAATAACTTTGTAATAGTTGCGGTAGTAAAAAATGCGCTAAAAATGGTCCACGGTACGTATTATGAATTAAAAACTATAAATTAAAATTAAAATTAAGGCCCGCTCGGTACTTTTTATACTGATTTTCTACCCGTAAAATGACGAAAATTGCGTTTTAAAAAGTGATTTTGAACTTTTTAAAATACCGATTTCGCCATTTTTCTGGGTGGTATTTTAATTATAGTGGACAATAACATAAAAAAACACACTTATAATATTGTCCCGACACTATTTACTACGCATTTTTCGCCTTCCGGAAGGCAAAAATTAACAAATTATACAACTATTAAATGACCGTCCATGTTTACGGTTTTTCCGTATTCCGAATGACAGTTCCATTGTTGAGCATTGCCAAATACATAAATAAAGTGGGTTTTACATAATTTCCCGCCGAGGAAAATGTGTTTTTGGGAAATTATTCAAAATTACAGTAATTCATTTTCAATTTATTATTTCGTAAAATGATAATCTAGATTGTAGCCCTCCGGGGCTTTTATTATTAAACCCTGTTTTTCGTATCCAACTACGGCTACGCAAAGAACTACGTTTTGGGTATCCCTGCAGGGCTTTCATTATTAAACCCTCTAACTAATTTCCCAAAAACACATTTTCCCTCGGCGGGAAATTGTGTAAAACCCATTTAGTTTATGTATCTGGCAATGCTCAACAATGGAACTGTCATTCGGAATACGGAAAAACCGTAAACATGGACGGTCATTTAATAGTTGTATAATTTGTGAATTTTTGCCTTCCGGAAGGCGAAAAATGCGTAGTAAATAGTGTCGGGACAATATTATAAGTGTGTTTTTTTATGTTATTGTCCACTATAATTAAAATACCACCCAGAAAAATGGCGAAATCGGTATTTTAAAAAGTTCAAAATCACTTTTTAAAACGCAATTTTCGTCATTTTACGGGTAGAAAATCAGTATAAAAAGTACCGAGCGGGCCTTAAAATTACTTAATTTATAGTTTTTAATTTATAACACGTACCGTGATACATTTTTTAGTCCATTTTTTACTACCGCAACTATTACGAAATTGTACCCAATGCCTGCTTCGTCACGTTAATTTGCGGAAATTTACCCTTTCACAATAAGTAATGAAAATATTAACCCTTTTGTGGTGTACATTATAATGTACATCAACTTTGAAGAGCTACTGTGTAAACCCTAATGCATGTATTGGTGTTTTGACAACATACAGTGGCTTACAGCTTATTTCGTGCAGTTATAAATTTGAAATTTGTTACGCTGTTATTGGAAAACTATGTAAAATATTGACAAGATTGAAATGGCATATTTTAAACAAATATTTATTGTCTAAGTTAGGAACTTAAAAAATAACACAATTGTTGTTTGTAATACTAAATTAAAAAAAATTATGAAAATATTGATTAATTCTATGTCACAGCTTATTTCATGCACTCAAACTTAGGCCTTATTTTACAGAAAAAAGTAAAATTTTATACAAAATTCATGGTAGCCCTTTGAATTTATTACATCTTTATGTTTCTTTGGCATAGAATCCATAAGTTTTTAGGTAGTTTCTGGGGTCATTTTTGTCCACTCCTTCAAAATAGTTTTTTTTTCAATTGTTTCTTGTTGGAAATACTATGTTTCCGAATATTATTTTCCAAAATTGCCCATAAATTTCAAGATTCGCAGCACTCTGGAGCAAATTTTTTTTCAAAATGTTGAGGTACATGGTTTTGTCCATGTTACCATAAATGAACTCCAAATTTCCAATCCCGGCTGCCGACATACAGGCCCAAACAATTACGTTTCCGCCGCCATACTTCACTGTTGCTTTTAAATTTTCTTTTTGTAGCTCAGTATTCGGTTTCCGCCATACGTATGCCACGCCATCAGAGCCAAAGATATTAAATTTTGACTCGTCTGAGAATATTACGCCGTTTCAGAAGTCAGAATTTTTGTTGGTGTGCTCTCTAGCAAAGGCAAGGCAACTCAGCTGGTTTTTTTCTACTTATGAATGACATTTTTTGAGCTACTCGACCGTTGAAGTTGTGGTCTCGGAGCACGCGGCGGGCAGTTTCTGCACTGCATGACTTACCTAGTCCTTGCTGTATCTCCGCGACTAGTTTTGGAGCCGTTAGCTTTGGGTTCGCCTTGATTTTACGTACAATAAATCGTTCGTCAGACGAGTTGAGAATTTTGTTTGGCGCGCTTCTGCCTTTATCTTGATTACGATTTTCATGAATTTCAATGATACTCTGCACTGTGGTGGGACTCTAATTAACAAATTGAGCAATTGTCCGCTGGGATAGCCCGTTCTTGAAATGACTTATCACTAATTCTCGCTGCTCAATTGTCGTGCGACGACCCATTTTTTCAAAAAGCACTTCTTGTCCTTTACACGTTAAATATCACACTCAATATTTACTACAGCTAATTCCTAATTCTTTAAAAAAAGTAAAGAAAAAGAAATTTGATTAAGCTGTCCCCCTCAAGCAAGCCGGTAGGACCTGCGTGCAGGTAAGGCGCCACTTCGGTGTATAGCAGTTTTAATATAAATTATGGTTTTTCCTTTCTCTATATTATATGGATGTATGCACTTGCAAAATTTGAACTTTGTGTCTTTTATTCGAGCGATTCAGATTTTTCGATATTTTGGCTCATCACATGCCTCCTTATAGGTGTAAGATTTTTGTTATCTCGGAAGCATTGTCAGTATGGAAGGCGGAGCCGATAAGGATATTGAGCCTTATATAAATAACGCTTGCCAAGCCTTCGGTCTCCTTTCCCCTTTGTGGTGGTTAACAGAGATCTTCCTTCGCACGTAGCTGTGAGTGTGTGACGCATCAAATCCGTGTTGTTATATGGGTGTACTACATGCAAAGTGTTCGTTAGTCTTACCAAGGCAAGTTATATGTGACTCACATCCCATATCACATCCCATTTCACACGAAATAAGATATTGTAAAACCTAAGATAAACCCTTTGTTTAAATAGCGATCCGTTATCCCAAATAACACTCAACATCTTTGAACCCTACCGCATCCAATCAGAGCATGAGAAACCAAACAATCCTCATTCTAAGTAATTACCCAGATAACGAATTGGTATATAAACCCGAGCGAATGTTGGCTCGAAGTCCTTTCAATAACGATAAGTCTACATGTAAAGACAAGTTCTAAGTTAAGTGAGAAATAATGAAATAATAATAAAAATATAAAAAAATAAAGTTTTAAAATTAAATAATCGATGTTTCAATTGAAATCGAAAGTAGATTCGATTTGTTCTAATTTTATCGTGACGTGAAAACGTAACTGGCACTGCAAACTATCGTCAACCAATAACGCCGACGAACTTTAGGGATATTCTGATCCAATGTGATCTCCAATGACGAACTTTGGAATACAACTGGACAGACTGAAATAGGCATTGAAATTCAGAGGCGGAAGTGGTAGTGATTCGGTTACACTTTGAGGAAATAAGAAGAAAACATCGCTAAACAAGCTTAGAATCGCGGTTGTTAACTGTTTCTCTCCTTTGCCCCTATAGGGTTTAACAGGAAATTGATTGATATCCCTGCTTGTAGTCCGGCTGAAATGAACTTTCTATCTTCGAGCGTTTGGGAATTATTGTTCTCTGATCATTTAATTATATCGCAGACAGCGATAAATAAGATAAAATTTTGATGTTAACAGCGCTGAAACCGAATTGCCAGACTGTACTCAAGAGATGTCTGTTTATATGTACAGTAACTCTAGCGCAAATTTATCAGCAAACTGTGCATTGGAATTATGCGTCGTAATCAACGTGAACTGCACTGGAATATATTTAAATATAATAGATTAAAAAAATATACGACTAACCAAAACGTGTGATCCAGCATTCCCAGTTTCTCCTATACCCTATAGGTGTGGTCATTATGTTTATTTTTTTTTACGTAGCAGTGGAAATTTTTTAAACTTATTTATTGTTATCATTACTCTACTCTTCACTTCCATTTTACTTATTTTATATTTTTGCGAAAGTAAACAAAGGTTCTTTGAACTTTCAGGCGACGACTGCATTCTGTTTTGTTGAATGAGATGTAAAATGTTGTTGATTTTTAAATACGGAAAAAATCGCTATGTTAATTTTGGAGCTGAGATCTTTTATTGGTCTTGTTCGCCATAAATTAAGACGAAATTGTTTAATGTCTTCAATGAAAACATATGAATTAGTGTTGAAAGAAAATTTTTCGTCTTTTAACTAAATTTTCAATTTCAATCATATCGGTTAGAATTGAAAAAACAAAAAATCAAATTAAAAAATTGGATCATTTTGACCAGGACTCTCATGATTATCTTTATACTCTAGATGAAATCAGCGGCTCGGAGAAAACAATAGATTGAACAGAAGTTTTTTCCATCGCTCAGGAACTTCAAAACCGGATGTCCGTCTGTTCACTCTTTAGCTAGAGAACACGTTGAGCTAAAATGTTCAAATTTTGTACACGTCTTTTTTGACGAAAAAGTAAGGTCAAGTTCGTGATCGGACCAAATCGCCTCATCCCTTCTACCCCCTCCCATACAAAATGACACAATTTCGCAATGAATGGATTTTTTCAAAAAGTATAAAAGCTATTGATCTGAAATGTGGAATTTATTGTTTTTATGATGATTTAAATCTACGGTAAATCCCCCCCCCCCAAGCATGATGTATACAGTTATTTAAAAAAAAATTAAGAACTTCCGACTCCTACCACCTCCCATACAATCTGCACAATTTCACTAAATCAAATTCAATTATTTTCTCAGTACCCAGTTGTAGCTTAAATTTTGTATTAAACATTTTGGCTACAACTCTAGCATGATGAGAAAAAATTTTAATTCAGTGCCGTCACCCCTTTTGCCACTCCCCATACAAAATTTCTTAAAATCATAAAAATTTCTCTTTTATTTAGAGTATCGCCTGATTGGGCTTTTCGCTCAACCGTAGTCCTCTTATGTTTGTTTTCTTTGATTTTTATACATGTTAGTTGATATTTTAGTGGACATTTTTTTTTTCTTCTCAAACATCTTATCTACGCGAGAATTTTATTGAAAATGGTGAAAGCAGTTCGATGATTAGTTCAGCGCAGAATATGAAAATTGAAATAAAAATCCAAGTCCAATGTACTACTACCGCATCGAATGATTCAAGTTTTGAATGTGCAAAGAGTAAGATCACTGCGGTCAACGGGTTAATTGTTCATATAAATAAGATAAATTTTTCAGTAGTTGGCTGCGACCTATGAAGTTTTGAATTGCCTTAAGATTTTGTGGAGCTAACAGGTCGATCCATGGTTTTGAATTCTAACGATTTCTTATTTTATTATCACTTATGTCTTCTTCTTCTTCTTTTTTCACAACTTTACGATCAGGTACTCGTATGTTATCAAATCGTTATAACGTTATCTGAAAAACATATGCGACGCGCGACAAGACTGCAGAGCGCAAAATTTCACAACAGTATTATTTTCTGGGACAAGGTTTTGAACGTAGTTATGCGAAAATACCATAGAAGAAAATTTAAAGGCCAGATATCGTCATCGTGGCTGTAAACAATCATTGACAGTTATCTGTTGATTTGATTATTATAGCGAATGAAAATTGGTATTCTTCACAAATTTTTATACGTATTCGTGTAAATTTTTGTTCGTTTGAGTACTGAAAATGAACTATTTACAAGAACTTCAGTTTGGCTGTTAAAGTTTCGAATAACTTGGGACAAAAACAACTTTAAAGGCCTAATTATGGCACCGAAGCGACCTAAACAGAAACGAATTAAAGTGAGACAATATTTATGAACTGATTGTGAATAAATTTCAAGGCTACAGCAACATTTTACGCATTTCGTAGTTTAAATATTTGAAAAGTACAGTACAATATGTTTCAATGTACATAATTATGTTTTTGGAGTCTGTTTATTAATTCTTAAGCTCTACTAATAATATTGTTACATGTCAGCCTTAATCGCTCAACGCATAATCACAATCTTCCACTATTCTCGTAAGCAAAAAAGTACACATGTGCGAACACTATGCTTCTCATCAAATGTTCAAGGCCTCAATAATCATTAATGAAAGAACACCTGCACTCTTTTACAATTATAGTAGTATAGAATCGTACGACAAGGGAATGATTCGGACGAGAAGGAAATAATTTATAGAAGCAGTTGACAGCGAGCAGTCGAGAAGGAAATGATTTATGGAAGCGAGCGGCCAAGAGGGCAAAGATTTGTGGAAGCGGCTTTGGTCGACTAAAACGATATAAAAAGGGCGAGCGTTTTGAGGAATAGTCAATTTGGATTGAACAGTCGACGGGTCAGTCAATGTTTAGAAAGCGAAAGATTCAAGATTGGAGCGATAAAGTCTCAAGTGAAAGTGTAAAGCGATTTAGTTGAAATATAATTAAATAAAGTTTTGCGGTTAAATTAAAATCAACTTGTTAAACTAGTAATTTTATTTTTACTTGAAATTCAGTGATCCCTTCCGAACTTCAATATTGACTCTTTCCTTTTTTTGTTGGTGCCACTGACTTCAGTGTATGTTGTTTGGCAAGAACGCTTCACATTTCGTAAATATTTATTTATTGCCGAAAGAGTAGAGCCATGTTCACGAATGAGTCAAATAACTGCACCCCTTGTACCATCTCCTATAGGAAAGGATATAATTTTGCAATTTTCAAATAAGTTAATTTTTTGAAAGGATAAACACTATTGATCTGAGATATGGAACTTTATTAACGATTATACCTATAGCTACCTATCTTATGCAAAGTCTACGATTTGACGAAACACATACAACCAATTTTTTCAGGACACAAAATTTTAGCCTTAGAAACTTTATGTGAAGCTTCAAATTTGGTTTGAAATATTTTGGTAGCAATTGCAACGTTTAGTTTATTGACGTGCAGGATCAAGGAATATATCCAACTGAATTGAAGAATGGCATCATTGGTAGAATCACATCAATGACTAGGGTTATCCTTAATAGGAATGGTGATGCTGTAGATAGCTCTGTCGAAGTTTATCAGGATTGTCTGGTACTAACTAAGAGAGTCATCGAGATTCAATGGCGAATGTGGCAGTGGATGGGTCAGACTTGAAGGAAGTCAGAGCAAATCATGTCCAAACTGTGAGAAGACGTTGGGGTGGTTGACCATGTAGTATAAGGAAGCGAGCATTTGAACTTGAGGCCAGAGCAATAAACACTAGAGGCCGATGCGCACGATCGCATCTGCTTGAAGAGAACTGTTTCTGCCTTATTCACACAAAATGAAACAACTTTGCAGTAAACCGGTTTTCTCAAAATTTATCAAATCTTTTGATCATGATAGAAATTTAATAATAGTTTTACATGTCAGCTCTACATGCTCATCGCATGAACCATGGATGTAAATAAGTGCACGCGTGCAAACACTATGCTAGGAAATAAAGAACACCTGTTACGTACAACAAAAGGTCTGAAACCTTGAACATTCGCGAGCTAACAACAATTACACGGGCGATGTAGAGGGAAATAGTTGGGAGATTTATAGAAGCGGCCGACAACGATCGAACGCCAAGGAAATAATTCGGCCGACAAGGGGGAATAACTCGGACGAGAAGGAAATGATTCGGACGACAAGGGAATGCTTTATAGAAGCAACTAACAGCGCGGGGCCGAGAAAGAAATAATTCTGTACTAATAAAAAAAAACAAGTTCTTTGCCGGCCGAAAAGAAATGATTCGGTCGACAGGGAAATGGTTCAGACGAGATTTATAGAAGCGGCCGAAAACGGTAGGACAAAACGGAAATGATTCGGCTGACAAGGGAGATATAAAATGGCGAGCGTTTTTGATGAAGAATCAGTTCGCATTGAACAATTGACGGGTCAGTTAATGATTTCGCAAATTATTATTTTTTAATAAATCGGTTCTGTTCTGTTCTTAAAAACAATAAGATGCCTTGGTGGTAATGAATGGAATCATACGAGGGTAGTCCTAGAAGTATTGGTCCTGACGTATAGATGGCGATTGTTGTTTCAAAAGAATGGCTGTAGTAGAAAGTACCACCCTTGTAATGCTGAAGTTCGACGATGCTACGTTGTTTAGTATTTGTTTGGCAGCCAGCAGTGAACTCTCAGTGAATTTGTAAACATGAAAAAAATCGGTTATCGTTATCAGTCAAATCAATATCAAAGAGGAGCTAGATTCTACTTTGTGGGTGTCGGCTCCTTCGTTTACAACAGTGAAATATAGGGTTGCAAAGTTTAAATGAGGTCGTACGAGCTGCGAAGACGAACACCGCAGTGGTCGACCAAATGATGTGACTACGCCAGAAATAGTGAAAAAAATCCAGAAAATGTTATTCGATGACCGTCGACTAAAAATGTACGAGCTAGCAGACATGGTAGGCATTTCAAAAAGTCCTGTACATCGTATATTGACTGAAAATTTAACAAAGCTCTGTGCAAGATGGGAGTCGCGAATACTCACTAATGGAATAACAACCACGTCGTGGGGATGTTTCAATCGAGTGTTTGGCGAAGTTTCACACCAATGAAGCCGAGTTTTCGCATAGCTTCATAACCATGGATGAAACATGGGTCCATCACTTCACACTTGCGGCAAAGGAACAGTCAAAATAATGGGAAGAATCGTCTCCAAAGAAGGCGAAGGCAGTTTCATCCAGTGGCGTACATTATCTTGTTCCACTTTGTAACGAAAATTCGACTGTGGAGCCACACTTTCGTCACAGATTCTCTGATTGGGCGTCTCAGAGCACCACCTCCTCCTGGAGCGTTGGGGTGATACAAAAATGACCCGAAGAAGCACATATCCTTGCTCAGTGCCGAAAATAGCTACTTATAAAATATAAAATAATGCATGTTTGCAAAAAAATGTATGTGAAAGTTTTTTTTTTGCATCTTCATAACACCGGCACGCGGCAATGATACGACAATAGTTCGTTTACCAGATAACCCGAGAAATGCCACTTCCTATTTTCGGTTTGATTAGGATTACGATGACAAAAGTGCAATTACTTGAATCGAAGCAATCAATGTTCCATAATCTCTAGATGTGTGCCACGCCACGCCAACAAACAGGTGTTTTCATTTATTCGAAAAACAAACTTGCTCACGATAATCTACATAACACACGCAAATTATTCAATGAAATACTCAAATATTCATTCTCCGATCGCTAATCTTATCAGTATTGGCGTAATTTTTTCTGTTAACAGTCTTTTATTGCTCTGATATAAGTTCTTAAGACTGTTTTTCATTTCGTCAATTTGAAGATAGAAATCGTTGTATCTGTTGGAGGTGCTGAGCTGTACTAGATGCACACTTAAGAACTTGTTTCTATTGTATATGACCGAGCAAAGGTCACGTTTGTTGAAATTCATCTGTGTATCTCAGACTATATTCGTTGGAATTTTGTTTTCTTTCAGAAGGGAGAGAATGTTGTTAGGAGCATTATTTTAATCGTAGCCATCTATGACCGACGTATTGATAGTTGTGTTACTACTGTGATGTTTTCTGCTAAATGGTTTGAAGTTGTCTTGAAGAACTTAAGTTTTGGTATTCCCTAAGAAAATTGTAACGCTCGTTGGGACTTTTGAAGAATTTGTTTAAGTTACAAAATTATTGATTTAGCTTCAAACTTCAGTGCGTTGCCAATCATTATAGTAGAGGTGAGATTGAGTGTTAGTTGATTTTTCTCGTGAGTCGTGAGTTCAAATCCCGATCAACATATAATTCCAGTAAACTGCCTGCTTTGGTATACCAAGAGATACTCAATACCCACTCGCACTACTCTCCCATTAGAGTTCGACCAATGCTAAATTTTTGACAGCACCTTGAGCGTTTAGGAAATACATAAATTACATAAATATTACACTGTTAAAAACAGTTAAACTTACCCAGCAAACAATTTAACGAGCGCTCGCAAATAACGAACCTAAAACGATCGTGAAATGACACAAGACAAATAAACTGCGTGATGATCTTAGGTAAACCAATCATAAGTTGAAACAAGAAGGGTCAAACGACTTCGATATTGTTATATACAAGCAGTTTTTTTTTCACCATACGCATTGATAGTGCCAAAAATTATTTGGTGAGATTTAGTTTGCAGAGGATCGTACACGAGTGAGAACAGAAATAGAAAAAGCATCTGCAATCTTCTCTTATTTGGCTTTAAAATTCCAGTTCGTTAATAAATCGTTAATTTTTCATAAACAATATCGTTTAAAAATCTTAAAAAAAAAAATTCGTTAATGAATAAGAATAAAAATCATTAATGATACATTGATAACGATTATATGTTTGCTTATATACACGTGAGCGTTTTACAATTCTTTAATGAATCTTAAGTTCTTAAGACTGTTTTTCATTTCGTCAATTTGAAGATAGAAATCGTTGTATCTGTTGGAGGTGCTGAGCTGTACTAGATGCACACTTAAGAACTTGTTTCTATTGTATATGACCGAGCAAAGGTCACGTTTGTTGAAATTCATCTGTGTATCTCAGACTATATTCGTTGGAATTTTGTTTTCTTTCAGGAGGGAGAGAATGTTGTTAGGAGCATTATTTTAATCGTAGCCATCTATGACCGACGTATTGATAGTTGTGTTACTACTGTGATGTTTTCTGCTAAATGGTTTGAAGTTGTCTTGAAGAACTTAAGTTTTGGTATTCCCTAAGAAAATTGTAACGCTCGTTGGGACTTTTGAAGAATTTGTTTAAGTTACAAAATTATTGATTTAGCTTCAAACTTCAGTGCGTTGCCAATCATTATAGTAGAGGTGAGATTGAGTGTTAGTTGATTTTTCTCGTGAGTCGTGAGTTCAAATCCCGATCAACATATAATTCCAGTAAACTGCCTGCTTTGGTATACCAAGAGATACTCAATACCCACTCGCACTACTCTCCCATTAGAGTTCGACCAATGCCAAATTTTTGACAGCACCTTGAGCGTTTAGGAAATACATAAATTACATAAATATTACACTGTTAAAAACAGTTAAACTTACCCAGCAAACAATTTAACGAGCGCTCGCAAATAACGAACCTAAAACGATCGTGAAATGACACAAGACAAATAAACTGCGTGATGATCTTAGGTAAACCAATCATAAGTTGAAACAAGAAGGGTCAAACGACTTCGATATTGTTATATACAAGCAGTTTTTTTTTCACCATACGCATTGATAGTGCCAAAAATTATTTGGTGAGATTTAGTTTGCAGAGGATCGTACACGAGTGAGAACAGAAATAGAAAAAGCATCTGCAATCTTCTCTTATTTGGCTTTAAAATTCCAGTTCGTTAATAAATCGTTAATTTTTCATAAACAATATCGTTTAAAAATCTTAAAAAAAAAAATTCGTTAATGAATAAGAATAAAAATCATTAATGATACATTGATAACGATTATATGTTTGCTTATATACACGTGAGCGTTTTACAATTCTTTAATGAATCGTTAAAAATAATTAATTAACGAATGTTCATTTAGTCCGCATGATGATTCATTAATGTATCGTTAACGATAACTCATTAACGATTCTTTAACGAATTATTTTGATTGCAGGGTAGGTTTAGTGTTTCTGTAGTATGTATGTGTTTGTACAAATTTGTCTAACTAGCGTTTTGACGTTTATTCGGAATGGACAGCTGTTGATTATTTACGCTCTTAAACAAAATGTAAGCGAACGATTTCTTTCAAACTAAGGACTCATCCTCTGCATCCTTAAAACTTTTAAAAAAAACATCACAGGGCTACGATTGCGTGTAAAGCGCAATCTTACGATACTCTAGATGAAATAGAATTTTTTGTGATCCCAAGAAATTTTGTATGGGGAGTGTTAGAAGGGGTGATAGCATTGAACTAATTTTTTCCTCATCATGCTAAAGTAGCTATAAAAATGTTTAACACAAAATGCTTACTCCAATAATTGAATAGAAGCTGAGAAAATTAGTATGTTAGATTTAGTGGAAATGTGCAGTTTGTATGGGAGGTGGTAGAAAGAGTGGGGAGATTTTAGTGATTTTTTCAGAAATAACTAAGAATATCATAAAATTGACATCTCTTAAATTTTAGACCAGTAACATTCATACTTTTCAAGAAAATAGATTTCTTCTGAAGTTGTGTAAGTGTGTCATATCGTATGGGAGGGGGTAGAAGCAGTAAAGCTAATCAAATATTTTTTCTAATCTTAGTGATAATGTTAAATAAGTATTTACTACAAAATGTGAGCTCGATAAATGTTAAATGTTCTGAGAAAATCGGCTTAGAGCATTTCATGAAAAAGTGTAGTTTGTATGGGAGGGGTTGAAAGGAGAGGGAGGACACAAAAAATTTTTATACTGTATATTGAAATCATTATGAAAGTAATATATCCCGAAATTCAGACTAATAGCTTTTATACTTTTCGAGCAAATCCATTTATTGTGGAATTGCGAAAATGTGTCATTTTGTATGGGAGGGGGTAGAAGGGGTGAAGCTAATCGTTTAATTTTGTTTGGCCCTACTATTAATTTTAAATAAATATTTAGTGCATAATTTCAGCTCGCTAAATTTGATACGCACTGAGTAAATTGGCTTAGAGTAATTCATGAGAAGTATAGTTTGTATGGGAGGTGGTAGAAGGAGGGGGAGGACACGCATACGGTAGATTGATATTATCATAAAAGTAATATATTCCAAATTTCAGGCCAATAGCTTTTATACTTTTCGAGCAAATCCGTTTATGGTCAAATTGCGCATTTGTGTCATTTTGTATGGGAGGGGGTAGAAGGGGTGGAGCGATTTGGCCCGTTCACGAACTTGACCTTACTTTTTTGTCAAAAACGACGTGTACGAAATTTGAGCTTTCTAGCTCGACGCGTTCTCAAGCTAGAGAGCGAACGGACAGACGGACATCCGGTTTTGAGATTTCTGAGTGATAATATTAACTTCTGTATCATTCATTTTTTCTCCGAGCCTCATTTCTTGGCGTTACAAACTTTAGAGCAAACTTATAATACTCTCAGATTCCATCTAGAGTATAATAATATAATACGACGTAACATTTTCCTATAATTTTTAAAAGTTATCATTTATGTATTATTTCATTATTTTCTTTTTTCTTTAATATTTTTTTATGTTGTCCTGATTTATTCGATCGTTTTTTCGAAACGATTCTTTCGTTTTTATTAGTGTGGGGCATGCGGTTTTTTAGGTTTTTTAACGCGATAAATTCCCAAAAGCCAATGATCGGTTCTTTAAGCTTCTTCTAAATATGTTAAATCAAAATCTTTGTTTCCAATTACTGCATATCTAGTTCGATTATAACCGCAGCTAGTCCTCTAGTTTGCATAAATTAGAAAAAAAAATCATGAGAATTAGTTTTTGCAAAAAACCATAATAAAGGCAAATCTACAATCCAATTTCGGTTTTTCGAATCTATAGTAACTCAATTTGTACATAAGAAAGTAAAAAAGCGTTGTGCACCTTCTGAGTCGATATAGAACTCTCCCCGATTTGTAAAAAAGTCGCTCTCTTCAATATCTTTGGGATGTTCACGTATTATCGATAGGAATTTACTGATATCATTGCCCAAATATAACACCGTCAAAAACGATCAAAACATAGTCCACTTCGTAACGACGTAGGAATCTTCCTATAGCGAGGACATCGCTTAACCCACTAAAGCAATACCTAGTCCTGCCATAAATATTGATATACGATTATTTAATTACAAAAATAAAACTACTGGTTGGATTTAAATAATTTTGTCAGTTTTTTATGGTACCAATAGTAAACTACAAAATTAAAAAAAAAATATTCAGAATAGTCATTTGTCTTAATACAGCGCCAAAGTCTGTGAAGCCACTCATCGATCGCTGTATGGCCCATATCCATGGGAAAAGAGTCCATAGCTGCTACCAACGCCTGCTTCATTGACTCTTGGTTACGGTGGCGTCTTTTACAGACTATGTCCTCTAAAACTGACCACAATTTTCAATCGAGCGATTCAAGGTCTGAGCTAGGGTGTAGCCTAGTGGGTATCGTGTTGGTCTACAATGCGAAGGTCATGAGTTCAAATCCCGGTCGACATATAATTCAAGCACACTGCCTGCATGAATATACCTTGGTTACCTCAATCTACGAAAGTGAAAAATTCATAGATAGAGGTGTTCAATACGATTTTCTATATATCGAACTCCACTGTTCGAAATCAAAACACTTCAATCTTATATTTCACCAAATCTTTAATTCTATTCTATTCGCAAAATTACACTACTGCAACCTAATACAAAGTCTCAAAAAATTTCAAGTTCAAAATTCAAAAAAAGGTTAACGACTTAGTTCTCTCGGTCAAGTGCAATCAACGAATGAAAAATTCCGGTAAAATTGACTACAAAAAAACCAAAGTGAAAATTCAGGGGAAATAACCTAAAGTGAAAATTCCGGTACATTAATAAAAAATCACTTTAGTGTGAGAGTGACATCTGTGATTTGATTTACTTTGACAAGTTAACATTGAGATTTTACTTTTCATAGGTTGTTTACGTTGAGTAAGTTTGGCTGATGGATTGCAACAAGAGGGTTGTGCGAAGAGCTAACAACTCTTCCGCAATAAATAATGAAAATGTTAAGGAACCTGAAGGTCAGGAGGCCAATGCCCGATTTGGGCTGTAGCGCCATTGAATAATGCTTAAGGTCTGAGCTGGCTGCCGGTCAATATTCAATACTAATACACTCAGGTACTTGATTTGCAAGCCACTGTTAAGTTCTTTTGACCTTATAAGCGGGCGCAGAGTCTTGTTGGAATATATCCATGGATTGTTTTGGAGCATGGTTTGATTCAAGGGCTCCATTACATTCCTTAAAATGTCTCACTAGTAGTCGCCGTCATAGGATACTCCCCACCAAACCATAACTGATGCGGGATAATGAACTTGTTCAATTCTTGGCACCAGTTCACTGGTTTCCTTGGAGGATCGTGCATACACCCTATCATTTTGCTTATTAAAACTTTCCTCCACGGTAAAAATTTGTTCGTCGGTAAACAGGATTTTTTTTTGTAATTCTCGTTACCGTAAAACGATAGCACGTGTATTGATTTGTTTTCCGATTTTTTTTTTAATTCAAGCCCAAGTCCCGAGTTTTGTTTAACGATGCGGCTCACGATGCTCTCTTACTGAACTCTGCCTTTCGATCTCAGGACTTACTTGCTTACTGAATTTCGCTTTTCGGTCACAGGACTTACTCGCTTACTGAACTCCGCCTGTCGATTACAGGATTTACTCGCTTACTGAACTCCGACTGCCGGTTATAGTACTTACTCGCTTACTGTCACTTACTGAACTCCGCATGTTGGTCACTGGACTTACTTCCGCTTGTCGATCACAGGACTTCTCTCTCTTACTGTCGCTTACTAAACTTCGCCTATCGATTAAAAAACTTATTCCAACCTGTCGATCACAGGACCTACTCGCTTACTCCTTCCGGCCGTCGATCGTTCTCGCCTACCCACTCGCTCTTCAGTTTCGACTCTCCTGTCCAAATATCAACCGACAGCTGGCTTTTCATTACAAGCGCTCGCCTTTTTTATATCGTTTTATTCGGTCGCTTTTCGTCCGCTATTTGGCCTCTATGCTGTTTCTATGAATCATTTCTTACTCGGCCACTATTGGTCGCTTCCGCGAAGTCTAGTTGGTGAGCAATTTCTGCGCGCGCGTTTGAACAGAACCGCTGAAGATCGCGAATACTTGACGAACGACTAGGGCTGACATGCAACTGTATTATTATTCACTATGTCGTTCGATTTGCCATTCCCGCATTCCACCACGACATAACGCAAGCTAGAGTGTAGCCTAGCGGGTAGCGTGTTGGTCTACAATGGGAAGGTCGTGAATTCAAATTCCGGTCGACGCATAATTCGAGCACATTGCCTGCTTGGCTATACCTTAGTCACCTCAATCTATGAAAATGAAAAATTCGTAGATAGAGGGTTATGCGAAGGTCTAACAACCCTTCCACAATAAATAATGAAAAAAAGTTAAGGAACCTGAAGGTCAGGAGGCCAAGGCCTGATTTGGGCTGTAGCGCCATTGTAGAAGGATAACGCAAGCATCATCTACTGTATTACCGTGTTGGTCTACAATGCGAGTTCAAATCCTGGTCAACGTACGTACAGTGCTAGGAAAAAAAATACAACTCTGTTTATAAAACTAACATTCAATACAGACAATTTTGATCGTGTTTCAAGCAATCATTTAAAATTTTTTCAACATCTTTTTTCTACCCACTCCCTCCATCCATATACACCCAAACTTACATAAATAAATGAATGATTATGCATCAATAGCTCCATTGATCGTAATCGCATTTAAGTGTTATATAATATACAACAACCCTGCCCATCCTCTCAGACTTTCCTTTCCATCCTAACCTGTATATCTTTAACTTGTCCTAAGAATTATAAAGTTGCATCCGACTTGTTGGCAGTTTATTTTTCTGGGAACTGCTTGCTACCAGTTACAAGGCCAGGAAGTCATTGTTCGATTTGAGCTATAGCACCATTTAATATTAATGTACAATAGAGCTGAACGAATTTTACTTTATTATTTTAATAATAAAGTATTGTGATCGACTTGGGAAAAAAAAAAAATTTGCTACCCTGAAATTTTTTTTTTCGCGTTTCATGACTAAAATAGCCTAAAAATGCAAAAAAAAAAATCCGTCTGTCTGTACGCCGTCCGCCGTACGCCGTACGCCGTACGCCGTACGCCGACGTGTACGCTCAGCGCACATTAACTCCCAAACCCTTCAAGATTGAAAGTTCATTTTTGAAGGGATTGTAGGTAGTTGCGGATCTCAGACGGATACCAATTTTGGGGGCGTACGAGTTCAGGGGGAGGCGGGGGGAGCGCTTAAACCAAAAAATACGAATTCAAATATCTCAACCATGGTTACAGCTAGGAAGCTAAAAATCAACACACATATACAGGAGTTTGTGGGACAACTTTTAAAAATAACTTAATTTTTTTATCCATTGGCGTGCGAAAAGGGGGGGCTAAGAACCAATTGTCGGCCGAATTTTTTTTTCAAATGATTATATCTTCGAAATTACTTCCCATAAAAAATTGATATTTTGAGACCATCAAGATAGTATATAGATCTACTAGAAGCAGTTTAGAGAGAAGCTAATTAGTGAAAGGGGGAGGGTCAGGGGGGGTGCAAAGAAAAACACTTAAAAATTAATATCTCAACTGTCTCTTATGCTATGTAATTGAAACTTAAAATGTATACTAAGTTTTACTAGCGACATATGAAAAAAATATAATATGTGGACATTATAGTAGTGGGGGGAAATGGGGAGCATTTCAAAAATGGCGCACTTTCCAAAACTACAAATCATCAAATCTCAAAATTGAGTACAGATATCAAATCAAAAATTTGTCAGATTTTAGAGCTATATAATCTTTAATTTTGGTAAGAAATTTGAGTTGGGGGGTGTAAGGGGAGGGAGGTGGAAAGCGAAAATGTTGAAAATTTTGAGTAATTTTTTTATGGCTCTGGTAAAAGATACAAAGTTTAAATTTTGCATTTCGAAACATCTATTTGATATAAATAGAAAAAAAATAGTAATTTGTTCCAGAATTGTTATGCTCCGAAGTGGGGGTCTAACGTGCACAAGGTGTTTCATGTGGAATGAAAAAAACACATAAACTGAAAATTTTTGAATGAAATTTTTAGGTAGAAACTTCAAAATTTGGGAAATGCATTTAAAAAAAATCTCTAAAAGATTGAAATATTAACTGGTCGAATATTTTTAAAACTTCTACTCCCTCCCATACAAAATTATTTTTTCAACCAATTTTAAGAAATCAATTATCACCTAACCATCAAAAGCTATCAATTTGAAATTTTGCACAAAAACTTAGAAAAATAGTTAAAATGAAATTACGGTAAAAGTTTTGAAATCATGCTTGCCCTTCTACCCCCTCCCATACAAAAGCATGATTTCGACCAATTTCATTAAATCAACTAATAACCAACAAATTAAAAGCTACGAACTTGAAATTTTGTACGAGCACGTTACAACAGAAAAGAAAGAAAATTCCATCACAAATTTTACGATTCCCCTACCTCCTCTACCCCCTCCCATACAAAATTATTTTTTCGAGCATTTTTAAGAAATCAGTTATCAGCTATCTCTTAAAAGCTATCAATTTCAAATTTTGCATGAAAACCTACAAAAGTAATTTAAATGAAGTTGCTTTAAAAGTTTTGAAATTGCGCTTACCGTTCTACCCCCTCCCATACAAAACTATGATTTCGACCAATTTCATTAAATCAACTAATAACTAACAAACTAAAAGCTACGAACTTGAAATTTTATACAAGCACCTTACAAGAGAAGCGAAATAAAACTGCATATCAAATTTTACGATTCCCCTACCTTCTCTACCCCCTCCCATACAAATTTTCGGTTTCGTGAAAATAAAATACACCGAATTTTATGAAAATTTTATGCAATTTCGTCTATGAAACACATTCTATACAGAGAATATTGGACTTGATTCAAGCAATTATTAAAAAGCTGTAAACATCCACCCACCCTTGCTATTACCCCTCCTCCTCCCCTCATAAAAACCCAAACTTGCAGAAACGAATGAAAAATTGTTAAATTGACAACAGCCCTGCCCAAGAAACCCCTTTGCACTTAGCTTTCCCTAACCACTTTAACCTGCATATTGACTTTCTACTCATCCGCAACTTGTCCCAAGAATAATAAAGTTTCGCCCGACTTGTTGGCAGTTTATCTTGTAAAACGTTTAATGACTTTCTTTGAAATATTCAACATTATTCACAGCCAAAATAACAGAGCAGAAAACTTAAAAAAAAAACACAGTATCAGAAGCTCACTAATTCTGCCAATCTGTCAACATTCGGAATTTCCTGGTATTCATTAGACCTAAAAGAAGTCATCGATGCAGATCTGTAAATCCAATTTAGCCAAATAAACATGTTCTTGCGTCACATCGATTAACATTAATATTAAGTATTGCAATAAACCAGAGCTGTCAATAAAATAATAAAATAACCGACGCATTTGGTGGATATTGTCGGTTCGAAATTATAGTTTCTTGCTCTTTTGCGCTTAACGCATATCAATCAGCTTTGAATTAAATCAATACAATTAATGTTAATTGGGCCTTAAACATTTTCCAATTGGTTTGTATCATCGAAACAATAACAGTGCCGAAAAAAATAATAACAATTTCGTCAAATCAATGCTAGGCTAAAATAAGCGATGTATGTAGGTAAAAATTGAAATAAACAATTTTGCTATTTTTGTTTTTCTTACGTATTTATCGGCTAAGTTTTTTTTTTTGTTTTTAATTTGTTTGTTGAGGTAGACCAGTAAACTAGTTTTGCTACGACGATCTAACACTGATTAATTCATGGAAAAGGTGAAATGTTCAGGTGAGATTTTGTTTGGCTGGTTGTTATTGTTGTTCACCGATGGTACCGAAAATTATGCACAAGAAAATACTTAATGAAAAGATACTTATTCGAAAGTAAGCAAACAATTTTTTATGGCCTATAAAAATTTTGTATTTTATTTTTTAATAAAGTTGCTCTACAAGATATGTCTTTTAAAATATTACGTCTTTTAGAGGGGAAAACCTGCAACTATTTGAGTCAAATACTTCGAATATATCAGTTCTGAGCTTCAGCTAATTATGGCCCGAATAAAACCGCAAGTAAAAATTTCATTTTAGTATTGGCGTAATTCTTAAATATGGCAAAATTATGCGTGTTCGAGTGTCACCTATACAGTAAAAAGTTTCAATGTTTACCAGTTAATTTACCTCTTATCAATGTTTAGAACGTATAACTATTAATATCGCCCGACTGGTGAATATGATGAGAAATTAACATTAATATAAGTTTGTTTGTCAAATCTCTCTAATACCTAACACATAAAAAACTGGCTGAGTCCGGATATATTAGATCCCAATGTGCGCAGTCTCATTTATATCAAGGCACTTCGAAGATTGAATTGCTCCTAACCATGCCAAACAAAGTTCCACTGAGCTAGAATATCAAGAGTTTCAAATTTAAGAAAATACACTCGTATCTACTCATATACTAAATTTGACGATAAGTTAAATTATTTTTAAAAGCTCTACAACTTTTACTCTGACTATTTTTTGATCTCATTGAAAATACAGCAAATCGAGATCCAATATAACTGAAAAATCATCTCAATAGCCATGCGTCCCTATAATAGCCGTGTTTTTTTACGGCTGTATCCAGAGCAGATTAGCGTAACTACATTGAAAGCAACAACAAATCATCTATCCAGAGTAGGTTAGCTACCCCAGTTAGACCACTAGGGTAGCTAATCTACTCTGGATAAATAGTTCCTGTGTTCACTGATTGAGGGCTCAGAAGTTTTCAGAACTTGGGATTTTCATTTCCCAGCCGTTGGTAGCAATGAAATTTGACATTTCTGACAAAATAACGTATTCTCATCTCAGTTATTTTTCGAAGATACGCAGTGAGAAAATTTTTTTTTGTGAAAAATGTAAATCAATCTAAAAAATAAAAGGTAAAGTAGGTGAATAATTCGATTTTTTTTATAGATCTCGTCGTTATTGGGGCCGAGGCGAAACCTTCGCATCACTTGATTCTAATAGTTCCAATAAAAACGCTCTCCTATTTGCACTCATAATTGGATCTGTAAGGAAAAGAATTATCGTCGAAAATTCACAATATTTTACAGAAATTACCTGTTATAATTCACAATTCGAAGTAAACTTGTCAAATTGTTTCCAGGTGCAACAACTTTCCAATTCAATACTTTAGTACTGAACTTCGTTTTTTTGAGGAGTATCTTAACCTGCTGTACTCTCGTCCGCAAAAAACACAGATAATTTTCTCCAATAAAATTTTACACTTAGATAAAAAAAAATTATATTTATTTTTTGTTTTGTTAAATGCTCATGCGAGTGCTACAACCCTTTTCCTATTGAGATTTACTCGAGCTATCGCTGAGGCACACAGACAAGCGTCACAATCAAACTTTTTAGCTTGCCATATCTAATTAAATGCTCGGATGTGACTGAGGAGGCCAGAGGAATAAACAAGTCCCGGCAACAGCTTAAAGCCAATGCTCAGGATCGCGCCTTGTGGAAGAGAGTTGTTTCTGTCCTATGCCCCTATCGGGGGTCTTAACAGGAATTTAATGTGACTGATAGAATTTCCAGACCAAACGGCAGTATCTAGAGACTTGAGGTTTATTTTTATTAAATTCTTTGAAACATGAAATTATTATAAAAGCTTTCATATCCCAAAAATTTTACAACCTAAACCTCCGAAAAAAGGTTTAAAGAGCCCCATACTAATCTTATAGATAAACACATTTAGGAAATGACTAAATTTTGACAAAACAAGTTTATCAGCATCTTTCTGTGGTAGTAATAACTGACATCTAGAGAGCTGCACTGGAAGGTGGGGAAGATAAAGGCCTTTAGTGAGGACTATTTAAATTCTAAGGGGTAGGGTAACTTAAAAATAAAAAATAAATCAATTTTTATCTTAAAACAGCGAGAAATTAAATGTTTCCTATGAAACCATTTAAAGGGTACGTCCAGACGATGCGCTTGTTCGTTCATTTTGCGGCGCAAGTGAATCTTGCCTCAAACGTAAGCGCTTTTTCTTGAAATTTGATGACTTTCTGCAATAGCGCAAAGCAATCTAACCGATATGGGGATCACGTGCGACTGGCCTTCCAGGTTGGGGATTGGACGAAACGCTTACAACGTCTTCCCGGAAAAAACTCACATGTCCAGGAACCCGGACGGGATGCCAAGGCTCCATATGGGCTGTAGAGCCATTGCATCATCATTAAGATGAATGAGAGATATGCAGCACCACGCAAACACGTCATTTACGTGCTCTAAGGGCATGCCTTCTGGAATAAAAGTGCAAGCTTAATGCTTGCTTGAATGACACACATGCATCGACATACCATAAACGCATTAAGTATAATTGTCTTTCGAAGGAGATGATGTTTTACCGATCACAAGAGAAATCGTCCTCAATAGCGCACGTGAACCTCATATCAGTTGGATAACCTTGCGCCATTCCATACGTCATAAAATTTCAAGAAAAAGCGCATGTACTTGAGGCACTATTCTCCTGCGTTGTTGCAAGCGCTTAACGTATGCGCAAAATTGAACGAAATAGCGCATCGTGTGGACTTATTTTTTATATGCATTTACGCATATGTTGCAAGTGAGTCATTCAGCTTAAGGCATGCGCTTTTATTCTAGAAGGCATGCGCTTAGCGTCTGGACGCTTAACGCATGCGTCAAATTGAACGAAACAGCGCATCGTGTGGACTTATTTTTACATGCATTTACGTATATGTTGCATGTGAGTTATTCAGCTTAAGGCATGCGCTTTTATTCTAGAAGGCATGCGCTTAGCGCAGGAAAATGAGGCATCGTCTGGACGTACCTTAAGATCATTGTCAATATTAGTAAAACATATAAACTTACCAATTTGGCGCGATGGCATGATACAGAATCATATTGAAATATGCATTCGTCGGTAAACGATAAATTATTTTCGATCGAAGGAAATGAATTGTTGATTAAAAAATAAGCTAGATCATTCACTGTGCCTTTAAGAAACGCCAGTTCTCCCACTCCGAAAAATGAATAGCATCTCAAAGCATCCATATTCCCAGCAGAATGTTTCACAGTTGGTCTGATACACTCAATGCTGTCCAGCTCTTCGTCTCACGTACTAAATTTCGCCTGATTCGACCAAATTTAATTTACTCTCGTCTGAAAAAGGGACATTTCTCCAATTAATTTCAGACCAGTGTTCATACTTTTTGGTCCAATCCAGTCTGTTTTTGCTCATTTTTGGCGTTAAGACTGCCTTCCCCAGGCGATTTTGAATTAGGTTCACCTTTAGAAGAAAAAAAAATACTGCTCACCACTTTTTGCAAAATTACCTGGAAAAGATCATTTAAAACGTTTGTTTTTTACATGTAAACATTTCATTTCTCGCGACTGTATTAATACAAATCTTATCCAACAATTAAAACTATTCAAAAACTTCAAAAACCAAAAAAAAAAAAAATAATTAAATGAAAGTAGCTAATTCAAAAACCGCCTGGCTAGTAAGGGTAGTCTTCTATGCCGTTGAACTCTTCTTCTAATTTCTTAATTCTTTGGAACGGCTCACTAGCAACATATTTGAAGGTTTTGCTTGTATGGTACTGGTTTCTGAAATGAATTTGAAGGAAAAAACTAAAGATCACATCTACGCGAACATGATTACTTTCTCTACTATGAGTGCAAAGGCATCTTGAAGCTATAACTAAGATACTATAGAAAGACTTCTGGAGGACGTGGGAATGGCGTATGAAGCCATTGTTTATCCTCACACAGAATTTATTCCTAGGAAAAACCGCGATTTTTACCGGCTAGCTAGAAACGTGGGAATAAGGATGCCTAAGTGGGGATTCTTAAGTCTTAAGAGCCTGGAGTGAAGGGTGGAGGCGGAGGGAGTGTTAAGGTTGAAAACTGCGATTGGTAATATCTCCACTAGAAATACAAATAGAAAGCTGGGGAAAAAATTAAAATAAATTAATTTTTTTATGCAGTGGACTACAAAAAGAAGGGGCTAAGAACCTATTGTCGACCAACATTTTTTTCCAATGAATCTTTCTTCGAAATTACTTAACACAAAAAGTTCATGTTTTACGATCAAATAGATAGCTCATAGAACAACCATAATCAACTTAGAGGGATGCCAATACTTTTAAAAAGGGGGTGGAGAGGGAAGACGGAGGAGGGGGGGGGGGGGTACAACAAAACACTTAAATATTTTGTGTGCAAAAATGGTTAAATATTTATTTATTATTCAAAAAAATGCCAACCGCTAGTCACAATTTTTTCCCATCTTTCTGGCAGCATACGGATTCCGCGTTGAACAAACTGCTCCTCTTTTGAGCTGATCCACGAATTAACCCAATTTTTGGCTTCTTTGTACGAATGGAAGTGCTGCTCAGCCAGGCCATGCGCCGTCGATCGAAATAGGTGGTACTCAGAAGGGGCGGTGTCTGGAGAATACGGCGAGTGGGGTAGGACGTCCCATTTCAGTGTTTCCAGTGTTCACAACGTGAGCAACATGTGGCCGAGTCTTGTCGTGCAGCAAAATCACTTTGTCGTATCTCCCCTCGTATTGCGGCCGTTTCTTCTTCAATGCTCGGCTTAAACGCATTAGGTGTTTTTTGTAGCGATCTCCCGTGATGGTTTCACCCGGTTGCAGCAGCTCATAATACACTACGCCGATCTGATCCCACTAAATAAACAGCATGATTTTCGAGCCATGGATGTTGAACTTGGCCGTCGATTTTGATGCATGGCCGCGGTATACCCACGATTTTTTTTTCGCTTTAGATTATCGTAATTGCCAGTGACGATGCGATGCAAAAAAAAAAACCTTCCTTTTTGCTTTTGGAGCAGCTGTTCGCATGTGAAAAACGCCGTTCGACGTTTCTTGGCTACAAATCGTATGGAACCCAATTTCCTTGCTTTTGCATCATTCCCAAATTTTTGAAACGATGTGAAATGGCTTGTTGAGTCAATCCCAATGAATATGCAAGTTGTTATTGCACAAAAAAGTACATGACGCCTATAACTTCACAAATCTAATGATGAGGAGTTGTTGACAGATGTCTAAGTTTACCATGTGACGTTTCTGGTCCGCCATTGTTAATCAGCATTTACTACTGGCGCCATCTATTGGAAAACGACGGGTTTCAATTTGTACTCCCGACATACACTGGTGGTTAACTATTTTTTCAGCTTTTTACTGCAGTCCACAATTCGAACTTATTTTTGGGTTTATGTACATAAACCTTATCCTTGCCTTGCTTCCACAAGTTCTCAATAGGATTACAGTTCGGTGACTGCGCTGGCCAATCGAGAACCGACATTTTTTTGCGCCGCAACCACTCCTTCACTATTTTTGCAGTGTGTTTCGGAACATTATCGTGTTGAAATGTCCATCGAAGTGACATGTCTTCCTCTGCAAATGGCAGCATTATGTCCTTAAGTATGTTCAAATAACTTTCTTTAGTCAAAATCCCGTCAATCAACTGAATTGGGCCTACACCATACCAAGAAAATGCTGCCCACACCATTATTTAATTTTAAATTGCAGATCAGTAGCATTCATACTTTTCAGGAAAATCGACTTTTTATAAAGTTGTGAAATTGTGTCATTTTGTATGGGAGGGGGTAGAAGGGGTGAAGCTAATCGTCTAATTTTTTTTCGGTTTTACTAAAAATTCTAAATAAATATTTAGTGCACAATTTCCGCTCGATCAATTTTATACGCACTGAGTAAATTGGCTTAGAGCATTTCATGAAAAAGTGCAGTTTGTGTGGGAGGAAGGGGAGGACTCAAATAACTTTTGTACAGTAGATTCATATCATCATAAAAGTAATATATTCCAAATTTCAGATCAATAGCATTTATATTTTTTGACTGCATGGATATCAAAGCTTCTTCGTTCACGGAAAATCGTAGCACGAATGGGTGACGAGACAAGAAAAAGCTCTGTTCACAAAGGAACGCCACAGGGCGGTATAATATCACCTCTCCTGTGGGTCCTAACAGTGAATGAACCCCTTTCCATCTTAAATCAGAACGGCTACCCCACTATAGCATATGCAGACGATCTTGTCATCATGCTAACTGGTAAGTTTGAGCAAGTTCTAGGAGACCTCATGCAATCCGCCTTACAACTGTTAGATAGCTGGGCACTAGATAAAGGACTTACTATTAACCCACAAAAAACAGATCTGGTCCTCTTCTCCAGAAGAAGACCATATGCTTTCAATCCACCAAACATTCGAGGTATCAATATGGTCCTCTCGAATCATGTTAAATATTTCGGTCTGATTCTTGATAGCAAATTATCCTGGAAGGCCAATATTCAAGAACGAGCAAAAAAGGCTACGGTAGCCTTCTTCGCTTGCAAGAAGACATTCGGTTTGAGATGGGGTCTTAAGCCGCACCTCATCCACTGGATGTATGCCAGTATTGTTAGACCAATTATTTGCTATGGTGCGCTGGTGTGATGGCCGGCGGTGGTACTAAAAACCAACCTGGCACCCTTACAGCTGATCCAACGGATGGCATGTCTGTGCATAACAGGTGCCCTTAGAACCACACTGACTGCAGCTCTGGAGGTGATTCTCTCACACATCCACTTGATCTTTTTATAAAACAAGCAGCGGGTCTGGAAGCCATTAGATTAAAAATCACTAAATCGTGGTCAGCGCCACAAATTGGTCACGGAAAAATTCTAAACGTCATTAGAAACGCAAACTCCCTTTTAGACCGCGAGTATGATTGCATGAACCAACCGCAGGTTGAGAAACGGAAGTTTCACATTAAGTTTCCTGAACGAAACGAATGGGCAACAAATACGATACTCAGCACCTATATAGGTTCTCATCTCTATACGGACGGATCTAAAACTAGCCAAGGGACAGGGTGCAGGGATTTATTCCCACGACCTCGACATCCAAACTCCATTTCATCTTCCAGAACACGCGACAGTGTTCCAAGCAGTAGTATTAGCCATTAACGAGTGTACAAAAATTATTCTTGATATGCAGAACAGTCTCGGAAATTGTTACATTTTCTCGGACAGCAGGGCTGCGCTTCAGGCACTCCAACCCTACAGGACTACATCCAAACTAGTGTCCATTTGTAGACACAATTTAAATCGCCTAGCGGCCATAACGGAAGTTTTTCTAATTTGGATACCGGGTCATAGTGACCTGCTAGGTAACGAGGAAGCAGATACGCTTGCACGGCAAGGATCTGCAAACATCAATTCCACTAGGAAGTCAGTCGAACAGTGCTGAAGACTAGCTTCAAACAGACTATTTCGGATTCTTTCTTGGCGTGGTGGCGGCAGCTGGAAAGCTGTAAAACGGCCAAATCCTCCTACAACCTAAACCTAAACCTATATTTTTCGAGCAAATCCGTTTATTGTGAAATTACGAAATTGTGTCATTTTGTATGGGATGGGGTAGAAGAGGTACAGCTATTTCTCATTTTTTTTTGTCTTACTAATAATTTTAAATAAATATTTCGTGCACAATTTCAGCTCGATAACTATTATACGCGCTGAGTAAATTGGTTTAGAGCATTTCATGAAAAAGTGCAGTTTGTATGGGAGGTGGTGGAAGGAGGGGGAAGACACAAATTATTTTTATAGAGTAGATTGGAATCATCATAAAAGTATTACATTCCAAATTTCAGATCAATGTCATTTGTACTTTTCGAGCAAATCCGTTTATTGCCAGATTGCGAAATTGTGTCAATTTGTATGGGAGTGGGTAGAAGGGGTGGAGCGATTTGGCTCGTTCACGAACTTGACCTTACTTTTTTGTTAAAAACGACGTATACAAAATTTGAACTTTGTAGCTCAATGCGTTTTCAATCTAGAGAGGACACGGACGGACGGACAGACAGACAGACGGACGGACCTCCGGTTTTGAGATTTTTGAGTGATTATATGAACTTCTATATCATTCATTTTTTTCTCCGAGCCTTATTTCTTGGTGTTACAAACTTTGTGGCAAACTTATAATACTCTCTTTCATCTAGAGTAATAACAATATCTATTTGAATCCGACGAATGCGAGACTAATGGCCAAAGTTGACGCACAAATTTTACTGCATAGAATGTGTAAGCGACCACAGCGAATAGATCTTCAAATGTAGACCGGCATTAAGCCGTGCGGTCTAGATAGTGCGATGATCAGCACGGCCGCTTTGTAAAGCTATATCCCTGGGCTCAATACGAAGGTCGTGAGTTTAAATCTAGATCGACTTATAATTCCAGTAGACTACCTGCTTGGGTATACTGTAGTCACCTCAATCTACGAAAATATTTTGAGGACGGTAGATAGAGAGATCTGCGAAGAGTAAATTTTATAACTTTGCCGAGTTTCTGGACTCCTAGTTATGAAACATAACCCCCGGCGTGGTTGGCTCTTTTTATGCTTTCTTATATAATAAAAAATAATGAAAACATCCGAAAAATGTTGACAGCCCAATATAAGACCTAGAAGTCTAAATAATAGATAAATAAATAACCTCTCTAACATAAGCAAAAGTGTAATGTTTTTGCCCCTGAATATCATGAATAAATTCGATTAAATCGTAGTACTTTCGAGGAAAACAAAAACTATTCGCCAGCAGCTATCAAAGTAGCTCAAATACTGCTAAGACAGACGAAAAAACCTCGGAATAAATAAATGGATGTCTTCGGCAGCTATGAAATAGTGGCCTTCAATGTCATTTCAATTGGCAGCTACACGTATATCAATGTTTGTCGAATTGGTCGGCGAACATTTCGCTAATTTAATGCGAAATCTCATCAATTATGAGGCGTTATAAGCACGACGGCACGTAATAACGCATTAGGGCAGTAGTGTTATTACGGTCAGACATTTTCGTGAGTACTATCAATTATTATTATTATTTTTTTTTTTTGCATAAACACCAAAAATCATAATAAACAATAATAAGGAAGTCGTGTCGGCATTATCAAATTTGGCAACAGATAACACTTAATTTTACGATGTGTCGCGGAGTTGTTGTTGAACGAAATCAACGTCCTGATAAGACGAGTCACTGAAGTGTGAAATGTGAGTTTTTTTGTGGATCTTGGACATCACACACTATAGCTAAGCATGGTGTGGTTGTTAGGCATCAATATAATCATGCCAATTTATTAGTCAGAAATCAAAATAGAACCGACTTTGAAGCGCAAAAATTGGAGCAATTTGTCTCAACAATTTTGATGGTAGTTAGTTCGCTTGTTTACTAGTATAGTGTGTCATTGAGCGAGCAATATGTTAACATGCTTGGCCTACAAAATTCGAAAATTTTTATTAAAGCCGACACGATTCGTAGACGTGCAATGAATGATTTCCAGCCGACTGATTCTTCCGAGAGCCTGATCATAATCGTTGTTGGCGCTAAATGAATATTGGACTCAATTTATTGTAAACAATTGTTTTATTATTGCTTATAACGTTGTCGGGTTCAGTACATTGCATTATTTGTCTTTAGAAAATGATAATGCCACCCATGGCAACGGGCAATGCCATCGAAAAGTTATCGCACTCCCTACTTCGGATCAACGTGGGGGAAAGTGAATCAAATCAGTAATTTTAGCGATTTGCGAAAAGGCCTAAATTATAGATGCGAAAAATTTCAGATTTCTAGGTTGATGGCATAAAAAATGTTTCGTTTGATTATGTTGTTGAGTTGTGTGACCACTCGAAAAATAATGTTAGTTGAAAATTGTATCTCCTTCTGGGAGCTGAAGCTCTTGACAGACGACATTGTGCGTATTATTATTCAGTGAATTATAATTTCACCCCGATGAGAATTCGTCTTTGTTACGATTATAGCAGACGGTAGAGAATAATAATACTTGAATGGTTAGACAATTTTCAAGGCACCGAGATAGCCTTCGTCTCCAAAAATTTGTCTTCCTCCACTTCACGCGAGATTGAAATTGGAGTTTGTTTTTGTTCCGACGCCCAGAATTCAAGAGTTCATTCTTCACTATAAATTTTGTCAGCGGTTACTTGGAAAAGAGGGTGGAAATTCTAATTCTAATAATATACATATTTCATTTTTTGTTCGTGATGGACAATTTTATTCGTTTCATTGAGACTAGACCGTATGCCAACATTTTCTCAAGTGAGTACTTTGTCCTAATTTTTACGTCTACAGGATAGGTTGTCTCCTTTAATTGAAGTTTTTTCTGATACTACTGGGCTGCTTTCCAGGACTTTGCCCAATCCAACTCACTTCCATCTTGTTTTCTTAATATGAAAAATCCCCTTACTTGGTATTATTGCGAATAGTATCAACCAGACCATAGTATTCGCAGAACAATGGTCCCAGTTTCTCCTAAATACGCAGTGATAAGCATAGAGAAAAAAATGCCTTTATTGCAATTCTTGCAAAGTAAACTCATTTCTGACAGAGATTTAAATGTATTTATCAGACCAGACAATTTTCTAAATAAAGATGTCAACAGAAGCAACCTGCTTGTTGCTTACTTGCAGTACTGAAGATGATGCTTCTTCTCATGCGTAAAAAATATCTAAATGAACCCACACTCAAATTACTTGGCGATGATGAAATTGATAATTCAGAAAGTAATTTTCACGCCTCCTACAGAAGTTTAATGACATAAAACAAAACCTCTTGTTAAAGATTTTGTTTAATTACGAACAATAAGAATGAAATAGCGACAATGCTAATATTGTACTTTTGTTTTAATTACTACAGGAAGGGTAAAAACGTTGATAACGATTCTCTGAGGGAGTTGCCAAGCGCTTTCAATCTAATCTTATCAGGGTTTTTGTTTTTAGTATTCGAAATCTTTACAGCATTATCAAGTTTGAATGCAAAAATTGTAATATTGGAGAGAGAGTGTATCACAAATATGTGCGAAGCTATGAGTAATATTTCCAAAATTTCATGTCGGTCATTCTGTGTGGTCGTTTGGAAAGTGAAGAACAGAAGAAGAAGGAATAAACTGGCATAGGAAAAGAACAAGAATCGCCTCCTCATTCTACTGGACGATCCAAGCCTTTCAAATAAGTCTACTATGTACATTTCTATGTAGATGAAATATTTACTTACCTTTTGTTTGGGAGGTGGTAAAGGCAGAGGGGGAGGTTCGTAATTTTTGTATGTAACACTGAACGTAGTATATAAAATATTTCATGCTGAATTTAAAGTTTCTTGCTTTCATAATTTTGAGGAACTTTAACAATTTTTATCTGAATTTATGGTATTTGTATGGGAGGTGGCAGAGAAAGTGGGAGATTTTGAATGATTTTGAATCTGCTTATCAAAATCCTAGTCACATTGCTTTGTTACAATTTTTAGGTCGATAGCTATCATATGTCCGAAGGAGAAAAACTTTTCTTGAATTTCCAATACAAAAATGTGTATGGGAGGTGGTAGAAGGAGAGAGGTGAAGGCAATAATTTTTTTCAGCATTTATTACAATTATTAAGGGACAAATTCTGGCAAATTTTCAAGCTTCACTTCTAGTTTCTATGGACATCGGTTAAATGCATTTACCAAAATTCTGCATTTGTATGGGAGGGGGTAGAAGAAATATACGAATCAAAACCAAATTTTTTGACGTCAATTACATTTAAAATAGTATACTTTTCTCAAATTTTAAAGTTGATAGCTTCGACGGTTTTGGAGAAAACTAATTTGATTGAAATTCCGAAATTTTGTAAAATTTGTATGGGAGGGGGTAGAAGGAGTTAGGTAAAGTTGATAGTTTTTCCAAAATTAATTGCAATTGTAATAATTATGACAAAAATTGGTTCGTTTAGCTTTGCTAGTTGCAATGCAAACCGAATAAATGCATTTTTGAAAATTGTGCATTTGTATGGGAGGTGGTAGAAGGAGTAAGGAGATCAGATCAATATTTCTTGAGGTTAATGATATTTATATCATTATACTATGACCTAATTTTCAAATCAATAGCTGAAATGGTTTCGGAGAAAAATTAATTTCTTTAAATCTCGAAACTTCATGAAATTTGTATGGGAGATGTGGTCCGTTCACGAACTTGAAGTTACTTTTTTGCTGAAAATGACACACAACAAATTTCAGTACGATAGCTCAAAGCGTTCGAGAGTTATGTTGTAGACAGACAGCAACTCGGAATCGAGGTTTTTGAGAGACAATAAATATTTTATGAACAACATTCTTTGGACGGATGAGTCCCAATTCACCAGGGACGGTATCACAAACTTCCACAACTTACACACATGGGCTGAGAGCAATCCACATACAAGAAGAGAGGCATCATTTCAGCACAGATTCAGTGTCAATTTATGGGCAGGTGTGATTGGTGACGATTTCATTGGTCCTATTAGGCTTCCGCCTACCCTAAATAGTTCCAATTACTTGCATTTTTTGACAAATGATCTACAGGAGTTATTGGATGATGTGCCACTTCAACGATTGGCTTCCATGTTTTACCAACACGATGGTGCTCCAGCTCATTACGGCCGACAAATCAGAGATTGGTTAAATTCCAATTATAGCAATCGCTGGATCGGTAGAAATGGACCGATACACTGGCCTGCAAGATCTCCTGATTTAACTTTTATGGATTTCTTTGTATGGGGACGGATGAAGGACCTTGTCTACGCAACGGAAGTAGTAACGTTGCAGGATCTAAACACCAGAATCGATGCGGCAGCAAAAGAAGTAAGGCAGCAGTTGAGGAGTATGAACACAAAGAGAACACTGGCAAAACGAGCTTTAGCGTGCATTCAAAATGAAGATGGCCATTTTGAACATTTATTGTAATTAAGGAAATTTGAAATAAACCATAAAAACCATTCTTAAGTTCTTTTAGTTCAAGCGGAGAGTGTTGATCAACATATTCTTGTTTTTTGATAAAAGTGCTATACTATTGGAATGATAGTTTTTTCTAAACTATGAAACTTATGCAATGCAAGTGTATACATCTTTTGTAGGCAATAATATGGCATATAAAAACCAACAGTAAAATGACATTTTTATCATGCGTTTTTTTGAGAAAAACTACATTGACCCTAGAATTTTGAGGGTCAAAGTGTCAAAAATTTGTGTTGTGAAGAAAATACCTCAGGATTGGGTACAGTTGCAATTCGGACTATTACACCAAATAAAAGGTAATTTGATTTCCTAAAAAACAAGCTATAACACTTTGAATTGCGATTATTAGTTTTCAAGATATAGCGTTTTGAGTGAGTGAGGGTACAGGTACGAAACACTTTTCTTGATCACCCTGTATCTCCGCGGATATTGAAAATTGACCATCTTCGTACACAACAACAATTTTTTTCTCAAAATACATATATCTAGGAATAACCCCTTATAAGGTGGCACACGGAGTACCAAACACCCTGTATTTGGCTTTTAACATTGTTGTTAGGTATGTCTATGGATTACGATCGGTTTGATCATGTTTCCATTCTTGGATGCTCTTTTCAAAACTATTTACTTTCTCGTTCCTTAATATTACTAAAGATTGTCAACACTAAAAAGCCAGGTTATCTCTACAGAAAAATCTCGTTTTGTAAGTCTTCTAGAACATTTTCTTCTTCTACAATGGCGCTACAGCCCAAATCGGACCTTGGCCTCCTGACATTCAGGTTTCTTAAGATTTTTCATTACTTATTATGGAAGGGTTGTTAGCCCTTCGCACAACCCTCTATCTACGAATTTTTCATTTTCGTAGATTGAGGTGACCAAGGTATATCCAAGCAGGCAATGTGCTGGAATTATACATTGCGTCGACCGGGATTTGAACTCACGAGCTTCGCATTATAAGACCAACACGCTACCCACTAGGCTACACCCTCGCTTCTAGAACATACCAGTTGGTAACATCGAAGTTTTGAAACCTGACATCTCAGAGGCAGTTATTTGTTGTGTCCAGCAGTGGAACTTATTACCCGTAGAGATTAGGAAATTGAAGAGAGAGAATGACTTTAGCGGGAGACTCAGGAAACATTTTGACTCTTGAATCTATCTGAAGTGTTTGTAACATTAAACACATTTTAACTCTTTTAATTAACTTTTAAATTAACCAAAACGCACGATGGTAATTGTAAATAAAGCAAAAAGTTTTCAGAGAATTATCTTAATATTTTTTATAGAAGGATCTATGACAATTATGTGTGAAACAAAATATCGCCCAAATGCTCGCCACGGCTACGGTGGCATACTTCTATCCGATGGTCCATATTTTCAATGACTCTGAGACATAATTGTGCGTTAATGTGCTGAATTATCTCATCCTTTAGCTCTTGAATTGTTCTTGGCTTATTGACGTACACTTTTTCTTTTAAATATCCCCAGAGAAAGAAGTCCAACGGTGTCAAATCACATGATCGTGGCGGCCAATTAACATCGCCACAACGTGAGATAACACGGCCATTGAAGTTCTCGCGCAAAAGAGCCATTGTTTCGTTGGCTGTGTGGCAAGTGGCACCATCCTGTTGGAACCACATATCGTCCAGGTCCATATCCTCAATTTCTGGCCACAAGAAGTCCGTTATCATCTCGCGATAGCGAACACCATTGACGGTAACTGCTTGGCCGTCCTCATTTTCGAAGAAGTACGATGACGCCGCCAGCCCATAAACCGCACCAAACAGTCACTCTTTGTGGATGCATCGGCTTTTCAACAATCACTCGTGGATTCTCATTTGCCCAAATGCGGCAATTCTGCTTGTTAACGAATCCACTGAGGTGAAAGTGTGCCTCGTCGCTGAAGATGATTTTCTTTGTAAAGTCACCATTCACTTCTGTCTGTTCAACCAACCATTCGGCGTATTGCCGACGCTTGAAATGGTCAGTAGGCTTAAGCTCTTGAGTCAATATTCCGTGGCGTAGTGGGCAGCGTGCTTGCTTCTCAGTCAATAGGTCGTGGGTTCGATTCCCACTCCAGACGGGATTTTTTTAAGCGCAAATTTTTCAGTTGCTACTGGTGATAAAAAATTATTCGCAATAAAATGGAGAAACGGTGTAAAAGTGAAACAGTTCCACTTCAAGAAGGCCTAGATACTCAGTAGATGGTTTCTGTTCGCTTTCTGTCATTCAGTCCCCCATAACATCTGCAAATATTTGTCAGTAAGCAGCCAGTACAACTGAGCAATATACCAGCTTCTCCACTCGCTACGGTCGTTCTCACTCCCCTTCCCCAACCTTCCCAATCCCATTCCTTCCCTCCATGACTGTGTTTGTGCATTGCACATAAAGGCCGAAATTGCCTATAACACAGCCCGGTTTGCTGAAATTTGCGCACAATTCTCCCGATTGTGGACACATTTGGTCGATTATGCTGACCAAAAAAATCACGAAATGAACGAAATGCATTTTGATTTGAACGCCCATTTTCGTAAAAAGCTTCAACAACCTTAACGCGCTGCTCAATTGTGTACCTTTCCATGGTTGAATTTGTCAAACACTGAAACAAAGAAATGTCAAATTAAGTTGGGCGAAAACTTAACGTTAAGGTGTGACTCACAATTAACATCGTGCATTATGGTTGGACCACCCTTATATAATAATTTTTTTGTTTTATTTCTTACAAGCACATGCATTCTTGCTTCGCACGCTTATTTTGTAGGCCCACCTTATTGTTATTGCTGAATAAGTTAAAATAATTTCTCCAGTTGGGCAAGTAATTGGTTTCTTTTTAAAAATGCAATAAAATGAACAAAATTAAATTTTTTTCCTTTATTATGGCCTCATAAGTAAGAGCAAACATTCCCATTAATGATGGAACACAACTTCGTTCAAGTGTCTGCCTCGGCTGGCTTCGCAGTAGCGCATTCTGTCACTCCAATTTTTCAAGACCATGTCGATGGTTTCGGGCTTAGCTCACGGATTGCTTGGATGATATTAGCCTTAAATGCTTGAATCGTTCCTGTTGGCATAAGATCGATCCTTTACGGTTCCCCAGAAAAAAAAATCCAAAAGGGTCAAATCGCAGCTCCAAACGGCCAATTGACATCGCCAAACACCAAAAAACGCACTGTTTGGGCTACACCTCACTCACTTTGGAAATAAGTTTTCAATATTTCCCAACGTTGTTCAAGTGAAAAGCGACTCATTTCGTTCCGCGGAGGTATGATACTGACTTTCTGTCAAGATTTCGAGCGGAAAACAGCTTTCAGTGTCAAAATAACTATGATTTAAAAAGAAACCAATTAATTGGTTAGTTTATTTAATAAAATAAATATAATTAAGTTGCCAAACTCAGCTCAAAACTCAAAATCTGTGACCTGTAATGAAAGAAGTCGATGTGTTTACATGAGGACTTCCTTATGAACGACAGTCTTTGTGATGAATTTTCCATTGGCTTTATTATACTCTAGATGAAATCTGAGAGTATTATAAGTTTGCAAAGTTTATAACGCCAAGAAATTAGGCTCGGAGAAAAAAATGAATGATACAGAAGTTCATATAATCACTCAAAAATCTCAAAACCGGATGTCCGTCCGTCCGTCTGTCTGTCTGTCTGTCCGTTCGTGTCCTCTGTAGCTTGAGAACCCGTTGAGCCAGAAAGTTCAAATTTTGTATACGTCGTTTTTAACAAAAAATTAATGTCAAGTTCGTGAACGAGCCAAATCGCTCCACCTCTTCTACCCCCTCCCATACAAAATGACACAATTTCACAATCTGACAATAAACGGATTTGCTCGAAAAGTACAAATGACATTGATCTGAAATTTGGAATGTAATACTTTTATAATGATTCCAATCTACTCTATAAAAATAATTTGTCTTCCCCCTCCTTCCACCACCTCCCATACAAACTGCACTTTTTCATGAAATGCTCTAAACCAATTTACTCAGTGCGTATAATAGTTATCGAGCTGAAATTGTGCACGAAATATTTATTTAAAATTATTAGTAAGACAAAAAAAATGAGACGATTAGCTGTACCCCTTCTACCCCCTCCCATACAAAATGACACAATTTCGTAATTTTACAATAAACGGATTTGCTCGAAAAATATAAATGCTATTGATCTGAAATTTGGAATATATTACTTTTATGATGATATAAATCTACTGTACAAAAGTTATTTGAGTCCTCCCCTACCTTCCACCACTTCCTATACAAACTGCACTTTTTCATGAAATGCTCTAAGCCAATTTACTCAGTGCGTATAAAATTGATCGAGCTGAAATTGTGCACTAAATATTTATTTAGAATTATTAGTAAAACCGAAAAAAAATTAGCCGATTAGTTTTACCCCTTCTACCCCTTCCCATACCAAATGACACAATTTCACAACTTTATAAAAAGTCGATTTTCATTCAAAGTATGAATGCTACTGATCTGCAATTTAAAACATGTCAAAAGCATGATGTTTATAGTTATTTCTGAAAAGTCATTAAAAACTCGCCCCTCCTTCTATCACCACCCATACAAACTGCACTACTTTACTACATCCAATACACTAATTTTCTCAGTACCTATTAAATTTTTAAATCCTAAATTTTGTATAATACATTTTGATAGCAACCTTAGCGTCATGTGGAAAAATTAGTTCAATGTCGTCACCCCCTCTACCACTTACCCTACAAAATTTCTTAAGATACAAAAATTTCTCTTTCATCTAGAGTATCGCACGATTGGGCTTTATGCCTAATCGTTCTCCTGTTATGTTTTTAAATAACTTCAGATCCTGTTTATATACAACTCCAAATCTTCTTGTATTTGAACTCATGACACGGCCATCTAAAGTTGCCTATGTGAAAGTACATTGTCATTTTGGTAAAATTCGAATTTGCAAAAAAATATTGAAAAAAGTTTCATCGGCCGAAAATCGAAACCGGGCGGACCGCGTGGCAAGCGAGGACTCTACCATTAAACCACTGATGCTGACGAGCTTGTATCGCCAAAAATACAATAAAATAAAAAAAATTTAAGATAAACTAATTCAAAAGGAAGTAATAAAAAAAGGTAAAAAAAGTTGGATGGATTATTTGCAATAGACGGTGAAGTTCACCCGAATCCGTATTACTATTTTTCACTTGTACATTGCAATTATCATCAGATTACGTAATAATTAGTTCTAATGGATTTGTCCACAATATAATTTTTATTGTTACCCAGACAGCGACGAGCTGGTATAAGGGAAATTTTTCGTGATATCTTGAAACGTTATATAAGTAATAGTGGGTAATTAGATGGTTAATTTAGTATTTTCACGATTGCTGTAAGAACTTCTTTGCTGCGATCTTCAGGCACTTGATGTTCATCGCCTGTCGAATGAAGATTGGCAAGGAGCTGTTAAAACGTGTTGCTTCGTAGATGGGATCCTTCCTTAGTCGATTCGTCCTACAATTTCGATTTCTTATCGAGGTTGCATTCCGTGTATTGAAATTGTGAATATCTGCGTTCTACGTTATGATTATTGAAGATTTTAGTCCTTGGTTTATTATACTATACATTAATTTTTCCTCTCAAGGTTTAATGATTGGTGTTGGTAGAAAATTGTTACGCCGTTGGACTCCAGTGATGGGTGCTATTTTCTTGCGCACATTATTAATGTGTGGAGTCCATGTTAGTTTTTCATCGATCGTTAATCCTAAATACTTGGTTTGTTTTGTTTTAGATAATTCGATTTCATCTATGTTAAGTTTTAGATCAATATCAGCTTTGTTTATTTGGTTGAAGCTCATGAAGTTGGTCTTCGATGTATTTAAGGTTACCCTATTGCCCAACAGTCATTTCTTAAGGAGCTTGAGGTCAGTGTTGATAAGATATTTCAATTCTGGCTTACTTTGTAGAGCAATAGTGTGTTATCCGCTTATACTATATATTTCGCTCTTGATAAGTAGTTTCAAAATTATTCAAAACCACCTAGAAATGCCACAATTTCAGAAAGACAATGTACAATTTCCTTGAAATTTATGAAAGCTACAAACATTAAATTCAGCATATAAAATTTTGCATACTACGTTCGGTATCATACTCAGAATTTACAAACCGTACCTCACTGCTTCTACCACCTCCCCTACAAAAATAATTATTCACTATTCCCATTTCATCTAGGGCTTTAGGCCCAATAATTCTGTTGAATTCTTTAAATCGTAGACTCAGTGAAATCAATAATTGCATACCTAAAAACTAACACTTAAAAAAATAACAAAGTGTCCTTAGATTGATAGCTAGAAAATAGTATTTTGACATATTGCATTTTATTTGTTGCAATTTTTTGAGCATAGATATACGACCCGGTTTGCACCAAAGAAATTTGTTTCACTGAAGAATCAAAAATAAATTGTTTGTCCTTGTATTTATTTTTCATCCGTGTTAATGTGATTTTCATCGAATTTCTAGCTTTAAAGTGTTAATTTTTTGTTTGTTTACAAATCGAAATTGTAAATAACCAATAAAATCGTTATCGTCGTTGCCGTTCATTGATTCTCAAGAAAGAAAAAAATGTCGAATGTCCAATCCGTTTTGGCGCATTCAATTTTATGCGGAAGTGCTGGCTGGGCAATCAATCAAACCATAAACTCCAATCGTTGGGCATGCGGAGCTTTTACGTTTCTTTTTGCACATGGCATACTGGGCGTTATCCGATTCGGCCTCGAAAGTCCCGATGAGAAAATCATCAAGGCCTTTGGACATACTTTAGTTTTGGCCGAATATGTCCCCTTGCCTCTAGTTAATGTTGACTTGTACTTGCACACCGGCATCCAGAAGGAGATCGCTTATTCTCATGCTGTGTCCGCTTTTATACCTTTAATTATGCAATTCGCAACGGAAAGCAACGAACGCATTATCGATTTAATTGTCTTGGGGAACATCGCTTCAGTCGTTTACATAGGTGTTGCGAGGGAGAGTTCTTGGGGTGCAGGACTTGCGGCCGTTGCAACAATGAACCATTTCCTATTGACACGCATCGCGGAGAATATTGAAGTGCCGAAAACCGATTTGGTCGCGATCGGATTGAGTTTATTCAATATTTTTGCTGTGCAAAGTTTGAGGGGAGTCTAAGAATTTTCAGGGTAGGAAGAAAATTCATGGCAGTGAAAATGCATCGCCAATTTTTTTATGTATATTTTTTTTTGTGATAATTGATTTGTAAAAATTGTATTTAGCCATAATATATTTTATTGCTTCTATGTATCCATCGAACGAATAATTTGACCAGCTGTTTAATGAAAATATAAATTAAAATTGTAAAAATCAATTTATGTATTTTTTTTTTCTTGAAATTTTTGAAATTTATGCGAAAAATATCCATGAATCTTGCCAAAACGAATCAAATCGCATGCGAAAATATTCAGGGACTAAATTTGTGTTCTTAGAGCCCATATAAATTATTTACTAGGAGGGATAAGAGGCAACACTGGCCTAACCCCAATAGAAACGTATTGGGGTTAGGCCACTTTTGCTCTCATAGCCTCATATTACACAACTCGAATCGAGCATCAAATTTAAATTTCAAATCATTTTTGGCATTATTTATCTCGTTTCGAGATTTCATTATTTTCGAAGTAAATAAAATGTTGTAATTTTGAGTTTTTGCAGTTGCAGGTAACCATGTTTTTAATGCTATAAAATATATCTGAACCTATTAACAGATGCTGTAGAGTATTTAACAAATTCAGCGCCCACTATACACCTCCAATAATAAGCTGACATATAAACTGAGACTACGCTCCGTTTTATAAGGTCCCCACATCCCGCTTTACCCTTCCACCAGTGTCTATCATATATCATATATGTATACCAAATTGTGTTTAATTAATTAAGGTAAATTTAAATATATTAGGATATATTAAAATAAAATAAATTAAGCAATCTATTTGTATATAAACTATCTTGTTATGATTAATAAAAAAATATCTAGAAGGTCCAAAGATCTTTACAGCAATAAAATAATTTATAATATATATTTAAGCAAAGAGATGAAAAAAACCGCAGTCTATTTTCTGTTGCTCAATTATCCTCTAAAGACTAACTTTTGGCAAAATAAAATCTCTTAAGATTTGCATATACAAAACTCACATACTCTGAATGATTCATTTCAGAAATATCCTCGTTTTTACTTAGTCCATGATAATTCTTTGCCACAATTTCAACTACATCATCGTACTTGAACTTGTTTTCATGACCTCCAAAGTCATTATCGCGTCTACCAAACAAAATCTCAGTTTTCGACAGTTTGCTCAAGATTAACCTCTTAACTAAATGCTAAACATAATTCTCAATCGGACAATACATCAAGTCTTAAATCTACGATTTACCTTGTAAATTTATCTGTGGCTGTAAAGTAATGTTATTTTTTTCTTTGCTACTAAGAAAAAAATTTATCGAAAAACAGAATGCAAAAAATATTCGAATAGAGTTCTTTGAACCGTATTTCGTGTTGTTTAATTTGTTTGTGCAATTTTTATTTTTTATGATAAAGAAAGTAAATCGAAAGATTGAAAATGAAGCGATTCGTTCTCGAGGGCATAAAACTCTTGATAAAGTTTGAAATAAGCCGAAAAATAAAATGAACGGTTTAAGTCAATATTTTGGATTTCCTTATAAATTTTTTATACAAATTGCGCTAGTTTCTTTTTTTTATTGTACATAATTAGAACAATTTTTAGCTAGACTTTAGACTTTCTGCAGTATACGATTAACAACTACGAAATTTGTTATTTATTATTGTATTTCATCTAATTCTTAACAAATATCTTCTGGTACATTCGGGTGGCGTTTTTTGGCAGCGATGTTCTAAAATATGTAAATTTTTAGTTAACACAAAGTTTGATGAAATTTGATTGTACGAATATTCAATACAATTGTTGCAATAATCATGAAGCTAAATATTGCCGTAAACAATTATAATTTTCATGAAAAGTGTGGATTGAAAGTGTCCGGGTAGAAAGAATTTTTGACAAATAACATCAAAATGTATTTGTGTGTATGACTCACTCGTTCGTTTTCAGCATAATTTTAAAAGTATCTTTATAAATTTAAAGGTCAATTTTATCGCACAACCTTACTCGCTCACATCTTTATCTACATGTAACGATGTTGTTTTCAGTTATCTAATTTTTTCGCTCCTCGTTTATCATTGCGCTCTCTAATTAGGCTTCTGTAATCGTATTTATGACACACATCTACAGTTTAATTTTATAAACCAGGCTGGAAAGATTAACAACAAAATATTTGTTTGTTTTCATCTACAAATATTACGTTTAGGCCAATGAAATCCTTGACCAAATTTTGTCAAAATTTTTGAAACCTTTTAACAAAACAAATTATTTAGTTAGAATATTTATATGTGATACAAAGATTTCAGGTTAGATAATTATTTAATTTTCTTTTCTTTTTTCTTTCAGGTAATCATCGATTTTGTGGAAGTCTTCGATGAGGTTTACAATATTATTTTATATAGAATTCATTGATTAAATGTGGACCGAATAGGATCTTGTTCACCTGCCTTTCAAATTGTAAGACAACTTTTTTATATTCTAGATGAAATCGGAGAGTACCATGTGGTAGTTTTTAATGCTAAAAAATAATGCCAACAGAGTCGCCGATGGTCGAAATATTTATGGTTGTTCAAAAGCATTGATTCTGAGTGACTGTCTGTCTACAACATAACTCTCAAAAGCTTTAAGCTATCGTGCAGAAATGTTTTGCTTATATCATTTTGAGCAAAAACGAAACTTTAAGTTCGAGAACGGGCCACATCTCACACTCCTCTAAATTTCATGAAATAGATTTTCTCCCGAAACTATTGCAGCTATCAACTTAAAAATTTAGTGAAAATATGATATACTATTAGAATAAAAAAACAGCAGAATTGCGCAAACGCCCAATGATATGATACAGATGAAATAGGAAAGAAGTTATTGTACCGGAAAATATGTCATCTCAAATTCTTTCGAATAATGAATAGTATTTTTGTATGGGAAGTCGTAGGTGGTAAAAGCAGATGAGGGAGGTTTGCAATTATTGTATATAAAACCAAACGTAGAATACAAAATATTTCATGCTAAATTTAAAGTTTGTAGCTTTCATAATTATCGAGGAAATTGAAAATTTTGTATCTGAATTTATGGCATTTGTATGGGAGATGGCAGAGAAAGTGGGAGGTTTTGGATGATTTTAGATCAACATCCTAATCACATTGCTTTGTCACAAATTTATAGTCGAACACTCTCATCGAAGGAGAAATACTTTTCTTGAATTTCCAATACAAAAATTTATATGAAAGGTGGTAGAAGGAGTGAAGTGAAGCTCATGTTTTTTTTAGCGTTTATTGCAATTATTAAGGCACAAATTCTGTTAAAATTTTAAGATTGTAATTTTTCTAATTTCAATGAAAATCTATTAAATGTATTTACCAAAATTGTGCATTTTTATGGGAGGGGGTAGAAGGAGTATTCGAATCTAAACCAAATTTTTCGATATCAATGATATTTGTAATAGTATACTTGGAGGGAGTAGAAAGAGAGGTGAAGTTGGTAGCTTTTCCAAAATTGGTTACAATTGTAATAAAATTAATTATGACAAAAATTGGTTCTTTTTGTTTTGCTAGTTGCAATGAATACCGAATAAATGCATTTTTGAAAATTGTACATTTGTATGGGAGACGGTAAAAAGAGTGAGTGATCAGAACAATATTTACATCATTATGCTATGACCTAATTTTCAAGTCAATTGCGGAGATATGAGTCAGCCAACAATTTGTGCGTCACGAAATTTGTTACCGTGAGGCGCCTATAGTTTCAACAAGGCAAATACTCAAAATATCCGTTCCAAAAACATCCGGCCTGAAATTTCTCAATTTTCATGCCGAATCAAGTCTGAGGAACTCGACGACCACAACTAAGCAGGAAGCAACCGAATCTCGAGTCCTCACGCTTTCTCTCCTTCTTCCTCTCGAAAAATATTCAGCCCACTCACTGCGCATGCGCTCGCAGCTGGCCGAAAAATTCACATTTTTCCAATACCGAATCGAATCTAAAACACCAGGCACACATAACTATGTTCGCCGGGTTACTCAGATTCCATTCGGCATGAAAATTGTGAAATTTGTGCCCGGGTATTTACTCGTGTTAATCCATATTTTTTTTTGCCTACTGCTCGGTTGAGATTATGTGAGATTTTTACTTGTTGGCTGCCCGTAATTGAACTAAGGGCCATCATTACAGCAGTTGCTACTCAACGCAACGCACGCTCACAATTGTTTGAAGTTTGATATTATACATTATAGTTTGGGAAATTAACTATAATCACTGAAAATACAAGCGCTTGTGCGGTTCAGTCATTGCTCGTAATCGCATGAAAATAATTTCCAATTTGGATTTAAACAATTACACTGCTACATCTATCTATTGTCATACTCGGAATGCGCATGTGTGGTAAACAAACTGCCAACAAGTCCGGCGAAACTTTATTATTCTTGGGACAAGTTGCGGATGCGTGGAAAGTCAATATGCAGGTTAGAGTGGTTAGGGAAGACTAAGTGAAAGGGGGGTTCTTGGGCAGGGCTGTTGTCAATTTAAGACTTAATTGCGGATACGATCAATAGCTCCAGTATATATAATCAATACTCCATTCGTATATTTATGCAAGTTTGAGTTTTTATAAGGGGATGGGTGAGGGGTGATAGTAAGGATGGGTGCACGTTAATAATTTTTTTTATATTGCTTGTTTGTTTGCGCCACGTCGAATATTTTCTGCGTAGAATGCCAGTTTCATAGACGAAGTTGCATAGGATTTTCATAAAATTTGGTGTTTTTTTTACATTCAACCAAATATTTGTATGGGTGTTGCAGTTTTATTTCATTTTTCTTGTAAGGTGACCGTACAAAATTTCAAGTTCGTAGCTTTTAATTTGTTAGTTATTAGTTGATTTATTGAAATTGGTGGAAATCATACTTTTGTATGGGAGAGGGTGGAGGGGCAAGCGCGATCTCAAAACTTTTAACGCAATTCCGGTTCAGCTATTTTTAAAATTTTTCTTACAATGTGATAATTGATTTCTTAAAAATGGTCGAAAAAATAATTTTGTATGGGGAATGGTAGAAGGTTTGAAGGTATTCAACAAGTTAATATTTCATACATTTAGGGATTTTTTTAAATGCAGTTGGCAAATTTTCAAGTTTCTACCTTAAAATGTTATTCAAAAATTTCCAGCTTTGGCCTTTTTTTCATTGCACATCACATGAAACACCTTGTCTAACGTTGTTGAACAAATTATTATTTTTTTTCTATGTAAATCAAATAGATGTATTCACGTGCAAAATTTAAACTTTTTTTTTCTTTCACCATAGCTCTAAAAAAAACACTCAAAATTTTCGAAATTTTTGCTTACCACCTCCCTCTCCAACTTAAAATTTTTACCATAATTAAAGACTATGTAGTTCTACAATATGATGAATTTTCGATTTCATATCTGTACTCAGTTTTGAGATATAACGGTTTGAAATTTTGGAAAGTGCACCATTTTTAAAATGCTCCCCATTTCTCCCCACTACTGCTATAACCAATTTTTATATATTCTTGTTTTTCGCTAGTATAGCTCAATATATGTTTTAAGTTTGAATGAATTATATAGCTTAAGAGATAGTTGAGATATTCATTTTTAAGTTTTTTTCTTTGCACCCCCACCTCCCTCTGACCCTCCTACTTACAATAATTAGCCTCGCTCTAAGCTGATTCTAATGGATTTGTGTGCCACCATGGTCCCAAAATATGAATTTTTCATGGCAAGTAATTTCGAAGATAAAATTATTAAAAAATAAATCGGCCGAAAATTTGTTTTTAGCCCCCCTTCCCCCCCTCTCGAACGCTTTGAGCTATCGTGCTGACATTTGTTGTGTGTCATTTTTAGCAAAAAAGTAACTTTAAGTTCGTGAACGGGCTACATCCCCCCACTCCTTCTACCCCCTTCCATACAAATTTCACGAAATTCCGAAATTTTCAGAAATTGATTTTTCTTTGAAACTAATTAAGCTATCGATTTGAAATTTGGGCTATAGTATTACGAAATAGATGTCATTAATATGACTGAATATTGATCCGATCCCGTCACTTCTTCTACCCCCTCCCATACAAATGCATAGTTTTGAAAAATGCAGTTTTTCGATTTTCATTGAAACTAGCAAAGTTATAAAAAGGAATTTTTGTCAGAATTAATTTTTTTATAATTCCAATCAGCATTGAAAAAATTATCAACTTCACCTCACTCCTTCTACCCCCTCCCATACAAATTTCACGAAATTTTGAAATTTAAATTAAATTATTTTTCTTCGAAACTGTTAAAGCTATCAACTTGATATTTTGCATAAAGTATAAAAATAGAAATATCAATAACGGGAAAAAATGTGTTTTGATCCGTACACTCCTTCTACCCCCTCCCATACAAATGTATAATTTTTGTTAAATGCATTATATCGATTTCCATTAAAACTAGAAAAAGTATAAACTTAAAATTTTGCCAGAATTTGTTTTTTTAATAATTGCAATAAATGCTAAAAAAATTATCAGCTCCTCTTCACTCCTTCTACCCCCTCCCTTTACGCCCAATCATAATTCTTTTATGTTTCTTGCTAAGTTTGCCACCACTATCACACGATGCGGAAAAGATCTAATGTATCCGAGACAACTATGCACATGAAAGAACTTTTCAAACCGCTTCCAGAGTTTTATTGCACTTTCAAAACTTCAAAGTTACATCCGCAATATTTAGCAGACTCCTAGAGTTGCTGGTGGTGCAGGGAACCGAAACCCAAAATTTGTTACGACTAAAACAAATTTTTTATATCCAAACCTATTTATTTACTCGATTTTTATTACTTCCGTCGTGCGCAATTTTGATAGGAATTTAAAGTTAATTTACTTTTCGAATTTATTTTCGGCTAAAACAAAAACAAAAACAAGATAGTAATGTTTAGCTAAAAAAAAACTAGAAAATTAAATTGAACTGATATCTTAACTTCGATAAAATGGGCAATTAAATAATAAATTGGGAATAAAACTGTGTATAGAAAGATTAATTAAAGTGATCAATGCATGAATACTTTCGAATAGTGATTAACTGGGGGATTTCAAGACAAACGCCCGATCAAGCATTTAGGAATCCCTTTTTATTTTCATTTTTGCAATTTCATATGGGACTTGCCTAGTTTCTTAAAGATTTATCACAATGGATTGGATAAATTCTTGGCATAACGTGTCATCAGCAAGCCAAACATTTAACGAAACACAAATTGCGTAACATATCCAATGAAAAGTAGTATCTGAAAATAGCAAAGTTAACCTTCACCTACCATTGAACATAACAAAAATAGTTTTTGCAAAAAAAAAAAATCCACTATTGTGTGTGTTGTCTAAAAATATGAGCTATTTATAACCTAGCATTATAAGTTTTTCATATCTGTCTTTAAAGGGTATGCGTTATAATTTCGTATGTATTTTTACGTCAAGCATTAATAATCCAACTGGACTGAAAACAGCGAACGAACTGTGAACGATAAACAATAATAATAATAATGCTAAAAAAATTTATTATTTTCCCAGCTGACCTTGTTCGAGGGCACTATCTACGTAAGAGCATCTTAAGTCGATGAACTTGTTTCAGACTCGGAACTGCAATTAGCGTTAAGTTCGAAATTTGGGGACGTTATTAAGACTAACAAATAAGATATAAAAACAATCACTCACGTACGTACGAAATTCTCTTCAACATTTTTCTACGTACTTTCGTTTATAACATGTCTAACAAAAATATTTTCACATTAAACAAAAAAAAAATAAAAAGTACTGTTTACGTTTCTTTGATTATTTTTTTTTCACAAAAGAGCGCGCAAAACGAAACCTTCTAATTCAATTGATTGATTTCGGTTTATTGCAGTAATAAGATCAAGAAAAAAAAAATTAAAATCAGTGATAAAATCGGACAAGGAAAATTAAAAAGAAATCTATTAGGGGTACAAATAAGTTTCCGCCGTTTTCTATCAAAAATTTATTCAAAGTATTGTCCATCACTAGCCACTACTTCTTCCCATCTTTCTGACAGCATTCGGATACCATGTCGGAAGAACTCTTCATCTTTTGTGGCTATCCACGAATCAACCCAATTTTTAGTATCTTCATATGATGTGAAGCGCTGCTTATACAGGCCATGTGCCATCGACCGGAACAAGTGATAATCGTAGGACTTCCCAATTAAGTGTATCCAATTAGGTTTTGACCGGCGCCGCAACATGCGGACGAGCATTATCATGTAGGAGAATAATTTCGTTGTGTCTGGAGAAGTAATGTGCGCGTTTTTTTTTTGAATACTCGGCTCAATCTCATTAATTATTTTCGGGATAGAGCTCCAGTAATGGTTTCGTCCGGTTTGAGCATCTCATAATACGCGGCACCAAGCTGATCCCACTAAATATACAGCATGAGTTTTTTTCCATGAATATTCGGCTTGGCTGTTATAGTGGATCCATTTTTCATCACCAGTGACTATACGATGCAAAAAACTCTTTCTTTTATGCCTGACAACCATCATTTTACTCATGCAAAATCGACGTTCAACGTCTCTGAACTTCAGTTCATATGGAATCCAATTTTCTTGTTTGTGAATCATTTGCAACTATTTTAAACGATGTGAAATTGCTTGTTGAGTCACTTCCAATGCAAGTACAACTTTTTCTTGCGTGTAGTACGAATCTCATCCAATAATGCTTCCAATTCCGTGTCTTCGTACACTTTCGGCCTTCCACTACGTTCTTTGTCTTCCACATCAAACTCACCGTTTTTAAACTTTTCAGTCTCTCACCATATGCTTCTACAAGCAATCTATGCGCCTCAAATGCAGATTTCTTCAAATTACAGAAGTAAATCAAAAGTTCCCGCAAATGACGCTTATTCGACACAAAACTTGACATTTTTGCACGAACAAAGTTATGCGATGCTGATACGGCGTCACTGATACTTCAAGGCTATGCTGTTACCAGATGTCCAAACTCACGATATTACGTTTTACATCTGACAATTTCAGCATAACCTTTTGTCAAACGACGGAAACTTATTTGTAGTCCTAATATAAAAATTTTGAAATGTAATGAAATATTAAATCATTACATTTCGAAACTATGCTGAAATATACAGAGTATCAGAACGTGGTGATTTTAAAATTATTCCTTCGCTAAAATTGATTTTTAACCGTTGTCTAATATTTGATTTTTACATTTATTTCATTCAATCAATTTGCTGTTAAGAACTCCTATAGGGCATAGGACAGAAACAGTTCTCTTTCACAAGACGCGAGCCTGAGCATCGGCCTTTAGTTGTCGCCAGGACTTGTTTATTCCTCTAGCCTCCTGCTTAACTGCTCGCTTCCATACTACATGGGCGACCAGCCCTACGTCTTCCTTGAGGATTATAATCCAGAGCCTGTTTGGCGATGTTTCGCTCTGGTTTCCTCAAAGTGTGACCGATCCACTGCACTTTCGCCTTTGAATCTCAATGCCTATTTTAGTCTGTCCAGTTATACTACAAAGTGCGTCCATGAAGATCAGATCTGATCAGAATACCCTTCAAATGCTTCCGAGGCATTGGCTCACGAAAGTTTACAGGTAAGCCTAACGGTCACTTTCCATGTAGTGCAACCATATAACATCACGGGTTTGACGCATGAAGCATTCCAGAAAGGGAAAGGACCCAAAACCTGACGAGCTTTATATATGCGAGCCTCAAAATCCTTTTCGACTCCGCCGTTCATGCTGACAATGCTTCCGAGATAACAAAAATCTTCCACATCTTGTCCGTTAAGAACAATCTGTGCGCTTGTGCTAAAACCCATGTGCAGCAAAATCAAGGTGACTTAAGATTTAAACAGTCATCTTTAAGTAGCTGTAAGCTTTTTACTTGAAAGTTCAGGACATCCTCAATAAACATGTTTTTAAGAGATTATAAGTTTTTATTATATTCCTTAAGTTGTAAACACCTGGAGGTTTGAAAAATAAGTTTTATATATCTTTAGTCAATACATGTGGCCCATATATTTTTAGGCTTAAGCTATAGCTGAAAGTATTGAAAAACGGTGAAACATGGTCATAAATAGGAAATATAATTCACATTTATAACATATTACGTATATTATATTAGCCGTGTTTTTTTGCGGCTGTATCCAGAGCAGATTAGCGTTACTACCAGTTAGACCACTGGGGTAGCTAATCTACTCTGGATAAATAGTCCCTGTGTTCACTGATAGAGGGCTCAGAAGTTTTAAGAACTTGGGACTTTCATTTCCTAGCCGTTGGCAGCAATGAAATTTGACATTTCTGACAAAATAACGTATTCTCATCACAGTTATTTTTCGAAGATACGCAGTGAGAAAAATTTCTTTTTGCGAAAAATGGAAATCAATCTAAGAAATAAAAGGTAAACTAACGATTTCAATTTTTATTAGGTGAATAATTCGATTTTTTTTATAGATCTCGTCGTTATTGGGGCCGAGGCGAAACCCTCGCATCACTTGATTCTAATAGTTCCAATAAAAACACTGTCCTATTTGCACTCATAATTGGATCTGTAAGGAAAAGTTTTGAATTATCGCCGAAAATTCACAATATTTTACAGAAATTACCTGTTATACTTCACAACTGGCAATTCGAAGTAAACTTGTCAAATTGTTTCCAGGTGCAACAACTTTCCAGTTCAATACTTTAGTACTGAACTTCTACTCTGGATCGTTTTTTTGAGGAGTATCTTAACCTGCTCTACTCTCGTCCGCAAAAAAACACAGCTAAAATTATATAAATTTTACGTATATTTAATATGTGTATATTATTTTGCATTTGGGAATTAGGTGTTACACAGTAAATATATTTTTATAGTTACGCAGTACTCGCCACAAATAGCCTTCTTGTAAATAAAAAAAGATTTTCTGGTGCCTTTTTATGGTAGATGCCATTGCATTTTCCCACGTGTTGAGCTGGTTCAATTGTACGTATTTCACCTGAAGAAACAGATAACTGCATTCTTCTTCTACAATGGCACTACAGCCCAAATCGGGCCTTGGCCTCCTGACCTTCAGGTTCCTTAACATTTTTCATTATTTATTGTGGAAAGTTTGTTAGACCTTCGCACAACCCTCTATCTTCGAATTTTTCATTTTCGTAGATTGAGGTGACCAAGGATACCCAAGCAGGCAGTGTGCTGGAATTATGCGTCAACCGGGATCTTAACTCTCGACCTTCGCATTGTAGACCAACACGCTACCCACTAGCCTAACCTTCAGGTTTCTTAACATTTTCATTACTTGTTGTGGAAAGATTGTTAGCCCTTCGCACAACCCTCTACAAATTTATTAATTTTTGTAGATTGAGGTAACCGAGGTATGTCTAAACAGGCAGCGTTCTGGAATTATACGTCGACTATGCCCCCGCTTGAGGGCAAGGTACGTATTATATAAAATTGCTACCGTAGAAAAGTACCAGGGTTGCATTCTTCTTTTTGTCTTCTTTTGTCCTTCTACCACCTTTCATACAAACTCCACAATTTCACTAAATCCAAAACACTAATTTTCTCAGTGTTTTGGATTTAGTGAAATTGTGGAGTTTGTATGGGAGGTGGTAGAAGGAGTTGAAGATTTTTAGTATTATTTTGAGAAAAAACAGCAAGGAATTGATATATTTCAAACTAGAAAACGCCCGCGACTTCGTCCGCGTAAAAATAGCAATAATAAGCAATTTTTGAGAGTGTAGTTAGTAATACATTATGTGGGATATATAATCTGCTTACCTTAATGGCTCTTTGAAGAAAATGGTTTGTATATTGTTGGAATCAGAACCATGAATTATTAAGAATGAAAGCATGATACTTTCATTTTTATGGGACAGGCTCGTGATCAAATCAAACCCGTGATTCGAGATCATATATGTGTTGAAGAGCGTTAAGGATATGTGAATAATTGTAGCTGGTGTTATTAAAACAAAAAAAAAAACAAATAAAATAACATTAAGCTTAAAAACATAACAGGACTACGATTGTGCGTAAAGCCCAATCATACGATACTATGTATAGATGAAATCGAAATTTTTGCTGTGTTAAGAAATTTTGTATGGGGAGTGGTAGAAGGGGTGACAGCAGTGAACTAATTTGTTTCACATCATGCTAGAATAGCTATAAAAATGTTTTGTACCAAATTTAAGCTTCAAAAATTGAGTAGGTACTGAGAAACTTAGTGCATTGAATTTAATCAAATTGTGCAATTTGTATGGGAGGTGGTAGAAGGAGTGGGGGGTTTTTGGTGGTTTTTCGAGAAACAACTATAACTACCATGCAATTGATATACTTTAAATTTCAGATCTGTAACATTCACACTTTTCAAGAAAATCGAATTGTTATATAGTCGTGGAATGTGTCTCATTGTATGGGAGGGGCTAGAAGGAGTAAAGCTATTCGGTTAATTTTTGTCCCAATATTAATAATAATGCTAATTAAGGATTAAGTTCAAATTTTTACCTCGATGAAATTTAAATGTACTGAAAAAATTCACTTAGAGTATTTCATGAAAAAGTGCGGTTTATATGGGAGGTGGTGGAAGGAGAAGGAGGTTTTTGGTGATTTTTTGTAAAACAACTATAATAATCATGCCATTGCTATATTTTAAATTTCAGATCAGTAACATTCAGATTTTTCAAGAAAATCAAATTCTTGTGAAGTCGTGAAACTGTGTCACATTGTATGGGAGGGGGTAGAAGGAGTGAAGCTAATCGGTTAATTTTTCCCCGATATTAATAATAATGTTAATTAAGAATTTAATACAACAGTTTGGCTCTATGGAAGTTACACGTACTGAGAAATTTGGTGTAAAGTAATTCATGAAAAAGTGTAGTTTGTATGGGAGGTGGTGAAAGGAGTGAGGAAACTCAGACAATTTGTATACCAAAAGACTGCATTTATAATAGAAATAATATATTCCAAATTTCAAACTCATAGCTTTTATAGTTTCCAAGAAAATTTGATTAATATATATTTTGAAAATTAGTCACTTTGTATGGGAGGGGGTAGAAGGAGTGAGGGGAGTGAAATGAAACCAAAAGCAGATTTCATTCCGATGGACACCTAACAAACTGTGCAAGTTTCATTACAATCGGTTCAGCCGTTTGTGCGTGAAAAGCGGTCGTACAGACAGACAGACAGACAGACAGACAGACAGACAGACAAAAATTTCAAAAATGTGTTTTTATGCTTAGTTAGTGCTAAAGTAGCTCAAAAAACTAACTTATAGCCATTTATAAGCAAATAACAGACAGACACTACAATTATATTTATATGTATAGATTGCAGATCAGTAAAATTCATACTTTTCAATATAATCGATTTTTTGTGAAGTTGAGAAATTATGTCATATTGAGCGAGAGGGGGTAGAAGAAGTGATGCTAATCAGTTAATTTTTTGCGATATTAATAATAATGGTAATTTAGAATTTAGTATAAAATTTGAACTCGACAAATGTTATATGTACTGAGAAAATTGGTTTATAGTATTTCATGAAAAATTGCAGTTTGTATGGGAGGTAGTGAAAGGAATGGGTCATTTGAATAATTTTTATACCACTCACTCATCACGTTTATGATAAAAAATTATTTTCTAAATTTAAAATTATTAGCTTTTAAGGTTTCCAAGAAAATTTGAAATGATTGAAAACGGTTCATTTTGTATGGGAGGAGATAGAAGGGGTGGAACGATTTGGCCCGTTCGCGAACTTGATCTTACTTTTTTGTCATAAAATGTCGTGTACAAAATTTGAACTTTCTAGTTTAACGCGTTCATAAGCTAGAGAGCGAACGAATGAACATCCGGTTTTGAGATTTTTGAGCGACAACAAATATTTCTGTACCCTCCGCGCCTCTGTGCGACCATTATTTATTGCCGTTACAAACTTTAAAGCAAACTTATAATACTCTCAGCTTCCATCTAGAATATAAATATCAAAAATTTCCATAAAAAAAATGTTACCCACAAATCTGGTCAGGTATTGATGAGTGTTTTTTTTCGCATTACCACCTGAAGCTGTTTTAGTGATAATATGCAGCCTTGTCTGACATCCATTCGCACAGGGAAGCTCTCGGGCAGTTCACCTCTATGTAAGACGCGACACCTTGCATCTTCATATGATTCTTTAATCATAGCTATAATCTTATCTAGAGTTTCTCTCCTACGCAATGTATTCCATATGTGATCTTGGTTAATGCTGTCGAATCATTCTCGAAGTCCACAATCGCCACTACATTTAGTGGCGAACCCATTACGGCGGACTGATCCAATATTATCCGTAGGGTATTTGTATGCTCGGTACAAGATGACCATTTACGGAATCGAGACTGATAAACTTCGAGAATGCTCTCTACTTCCCTAATCCTATTGAGAATTACCTTAACCATGATTTTCGATACGGCAGTAAGTACACATATAACACACCAATTGCCACAATCCCGAAGGTCGCCCTTTTGCAAGATTTTCACAATGACGCCCTCTTTCCATTTAGTCGGATATCTTCCTTCATTCCACACCTCAATGACGAGTGGGAAGAGTATATCGGCTGTTATTTCCGGGTCCTCTTTGGGGAGTTCGGTTGGTAGTCCGTCTATACCTGGAGCTTTCTTTCCTATTATTGACCGAATGTCGCAAATTATGTTTTCCTTATCTGGAGAATCGTTCCTAATAGAGAATTGTTTTGGTATAAAATATAATTTGAAATTTGTAAGCAAAGCTATTTTATTCCAAGCTTTTGTTTATTTAGCGAAATTAAAATTTTAGAAAAACCCTACTTTAAAAAAAAAAATTAAGGTAATTACATTTGTATCACATTATCAAACCGTTCAGCCTTATTATTATAATCACATAAATTTACTTATCTTATTAACTAAATGAAATTACTAAATTAAATTATAAAATAAATTATTTGCAATATTGCAATATTAAATTTACATGTTTCGCGCTAGTCTTTCGACCTTATGGAAATTTTTCGAAATTATACCATTTTATTTAAGAACGACTTATTCAATTATATTACATTTACGTCATCATTTCAAGCTTGGATGCATTACATATGGAAGGAGGCTCTGAAAAACTTCTTCTAGGTCATAATTTTAATTTTTTTTCTTCGTTGGAAGCAAAAGAAATCTGGCTCTCAATTCTTCAGTTTATTTTTTCTTTTTCTCTTTTTTTTTTAATTTCCAGTTTAAACCCGAGAAGGTAAAATAATGATTGGAATGTCGAATCGCAACGATCATAAAGTAGTGATTCTTATGTGACACACTGGATATAATACTTTCCTCATTTCTAAAAGAAATAATTTTGTACTTTTTGCTTTTGAAATATTTTAAAAACTGTGCCTGTGGTATTATATTTTTTTTCTGATGATTATGAATTAGATCTTCTTTAAATTGAAAAAAATAAAAAATAAATAAATAAAAAATAATAGTAATAATAACCAGTTTCTTATCGTATTAATTTATAGTCGAACAGGTCTGTTTAGGGCCAGTTTTGACTACACTTTTGACCTCATACTTTTCTTCGTTAGACCGCATTAATTGTGCTTCTTAAACTTTTACGCTTCATAGATTGGGACTTATCGAGTCCGAATTTAAAACAAGTTCTTTTTGAATTTATCGTTATGAAGAGTTTTATTTTAAGTGTAATTACATGTAATAGTTAATAATATTTAGTATGTAATGTTTTGGTACTTGTTTTCAAAATTATTTAAAAAAAAAAAAATTATCACGTTTTTGATGCGTGACATTCAAGCTATGGAATTTTTTTCCCAAATATTTTTTACAATTTATAAAACAAATCAAGTCAAAGACTTTATATTTAAAAATTATATATTTAGCTATGTATTTTATATTTTTCAATTTTTTTTTTTTGTATAAAGTAATTTAATAAAATATATTTTATTGAATCATTTTTCTTCAATGTACTATACTCAAAAATATAGCTCTGCTAAAAATAAGTTTGACGATTTTCGAATCTTTGATCTGGGCTGACTCTATTTTGTTTAGTTATTTTATCATATTTATACTTGAAATAAAATCTATAGATTATTTCGTTGGTGGAAATGCGGTGACTATTTAAAAATACAATTTTATTTTAAATGTGATCTCGTTATAATGATGATTTAAATTTGAAATTTAAACAAATTTTCTGCTCTGTTCCTGCGCCGAAACAAGAAAGCAATATCGGCAAGTTTACCCATAATTTTTAATAATATATTGCAATATCGAAGCTTGCAGAGTAATTTATATTACCTCTATAGTGATTTGGTGAATGTTTTCACAGTGCATTTCGGATTGAAAGAAAAGATTTCCAAATTCTACACTGTTACGCTTTATTATTCGTGACGTTTCGGTCTCTGCTGAGACCTTTATCAACTGGTCTCAGCAGAGACCGAAACGTCACGAATAATAAAGCGTAACAGTGTAGAATCCGGAAATATTATCTTCCAAACCTCTATAGTGTTATCTAAAATACTCGGCTTGAAGAGCACAGAAAAGTACCTTGACTCGCTCGAAGCATTCACATGCAAAGCCATATCAGATATCCTTATGTTTTTCGAGTAAAGCTACGAACGACCAATGAGCTTTAGTGTGTTTGAAAAATATGTGACCATAAAGTTCACTTTATGCCTTCTTTATGCCTATTTTACCTTCTTCCTTTTTTAATTCTATATGTTTTTATATTGAGGCTTCCTTGGCGTAGTGGGCAGCGTGCTTGCTTCTCAGTCAATAGGTCGTGGGTTCGATTCCCACTCCAGACGGGATTTTTTTAAGCGCAAATTTTTCAGTTGCTACTGGTGATAAAAAATTATTCGCAATGAAATGGGGAAACGGTGTAAAAGTGAAACAGTTCCACTTCAAGAAAGCTTAGATACTCAGTAGATGGTTTCTGTTCGCTTTCTATCATTCAGTCCTCCATAACATCTGCAAATATTTGTCAGTAAGCAGCCAGTACAACTGAGTAATATACCGGCTTCTCCACTCGCTACGGTCGTTCTCATTCCCCTTCCCCAACCTTCCCAATCCCATTCCTTCCCTCCATGACTGTGTTTGTGCATTGCACATAAAGGCCGAAATTGCCTATAACACAAGTCATTCTGTAAAAAAAAAAAAAACTAAACACAAAAATTAATTGGTAATTTCTGGCTCGGCTCGAAAAATATAACGAATATTCAGATATCACCTGAGCCCATTTCTCGAAGCTTTTTTGTTCGCCACACACACCTGTGGATATCTCTGAAATATGATGTCAAAAGGAGATGCTCAAAGATTTTATTCGAACGTGTCAAAACTTTATTCATTGCGATCGGAAGGACTACTCGACAGATTTCGCGTAACGTTCACCGTCATAATCAAATTTTAAATGGATCAGCACCAGATACCACCTTGATCAAAAAGGAAGGAATTTTTGACCAAGAATGGAGCGAATACCATTTAACAGCCGCCAAATTCGAATGATATGGCTCCTTGCGAATTCTTTTTTTTCGGTCGTATCAAAAAACCGCTCCGGGGAACGCGTTTTACCAATCAATTTATTTATCATTTATTTACAGCTTTAACACAGAATAACTTCAATAATGTAAAGCCGACATTAACAAAAGTAGTGCGAAATTTTGAGTAGAAATAACAATTAAGATACAATTAGTAAATTATTAAAAAATAGTAATTACAATCAGATAGGGTGTAGCCTAGTGGGTAGCGTTTTGGTCTTATAATGCGAAGGTCGTGAGTTCAAATCCCGGTCGACGCAATGTATAATTCCAACACATTGCCTGCTTGAATATACCTTGGTCACGTCAATCTACGAAAATGAAAAATTCGTAGAAAAAGGATTGTGCGAAGTTGTGTGAACAATAAGTAATGAAAAATGTTAAGGAACCTGAATGTCAGGAGGCCAAGGTCCGATTTGGGCTGTAGTGCCATTGTAGAAGTAGAATTACAAACAGCAAAATAATTTAAATTACTAAAAGATATGTACCCTTTAATGTCATGCATAGTTGAGTATTCTGACTCAGAAGGACTATAATGGACACTAAAGGAGTTTGAGCGGGGAGAGGCAAAAGTATCTTCAAGCATTCCGGGTTATACTCTTTAGGAAAAGCACCAATTGCTAACGCGTTCCACAGCTTTGTTCGAGAAGTGAAAGATTGCCTATATTTCACTGTACGGAAGGAAGAAGGTTTGACGGTATAATCGTGGGAGCGTTTAGCTTGACGAGTACAACGCGGAAAAGTTAAAAGAGGGGGAATTAGTTCTCGGAGTTCCATACTGTATTTACCGTGAAAGTAGCGATAATGAATGCTGAGTATTGCGACATTTCTACGGTGCTCTAGGGAGTCTATAGAAGCTGTGATGGTTTCATTTCCAATCAGCCGAAACACTTCTAGATACGATCGAGCAACGCGAGATGTGTGTTTTGTTCTCAAGGCGAGGTCGGATGAAAGCTTTGCAGATGTTAGCAAGATCGGAAGGCATAAAATATTTTTTAAATTTACGTAGAATAGCTATACGTTTGGAGGCATCAAGAGCAACTTCAAAGATGTGTAGGCTCCAATTAAAGTGGATATTAATCTTCATGCCTAGGAGAGTAAAATCGTCCGAAGGGCAAAGTTGTGTGCCGCCAAAATAAACAGTGATTCCGAGATTAATTTGAGGTCTGAGTTCAGCAAACCGAATAACTCGCTGTGTTTGGAAGCCACAGAATGTTTGCAAGAGAGTTAAATTCGTAGACGCTATCAAGAGTACTGTCATCTGCAAAACTTTGAATTAGATTATGAGTTGAAGACAGAAAGTCGGTGATGAATTCAAGGAATAGGGTAGAATATAGGTCTGAACCTTGGCGGACGCCGGAATCAATTGGGTAGGAAGAAGATGAAACGCCATCTAATACAACTCGTATAGAGTGCTTACAAAAGAAAATTTTAATCCACTGCACAAAGAAAACGTTAAAGCCGACTGCTGTTAACTGAAAAACTTTTGCGAAGTCTCAGGCAAGAATTTGATCTTCGCCATATTTATGGATACAGGAATTCCAACGTTCGGTCAGGTAGACTAAGAGGTCCTCCGTAGACCATCCCGATCGGAATCCGTACTGGCAATCGTCGATAAGGTGATTGTCTTCCAAATGTTGCACAATTTTGCGGTTGGCAGCAGTTTCCATTACTTTCGTGAGCACTGAAATAATGGCTATCGAGCGGTAGTTAGCGGGGTTCGCCTTGCTTACTTTCTCGGGAATTGGCTGCACGTTCGCAACTTTCCGCATTTATGGAAAGCAACCTGGAAGGTAGGATAGATGGAAGTTTGCGTAGAGGCTTGGCCAGAGATGAAGAAAATTTTATAAGAGTGATTGGGGAGATACCATCAGGACCAGCAGACTTGTGGATTTTGAGCTCTTGAAGAATCCTGGATACAAGCCGTGTACGAATTGTAAAGTGATCTGTGTAAAACTAGTTGCAGAGCGGATGGGAGGGAGCCTGGCCAGAAGGTGGTAGTTAGCAGGTGTTTTGGTTAACTTCAAAAGTTTGAAACCCTTGGTTTTGCCTGTATGGCATCGAGACATTCTTTTTTGAACCAAGAGTCCCTCGGCGGCCTTACTCTCTGGACTGGAGGGTATGAAAAGCTTCATATCCTTAAGGTTAGTCTCGGTGACAAGTCTACAGACTTCATCGCAGTCTTTGAAGTCGAAGCACAATTGCCAATCAAAGCCACTGAAAAATTCATTTAGCACTCGCTAATTAGCTCTTTTAAAGTACCAAATCATTCTTCAAGGTGCCTTGGCTGGCAGCGGGCTGCAACTGGAAATAGTGGAAGAAACAAGAAGTGTTCCGTAGTTCCGATTGGCGAAGACGATATGCCAGAGACAATATTTCTCCGGCTGGCTTGTTACAAATAAATCAAGAAAGTTAGAGAATTGATCTGCAACGTCTGGAGCTGGTTCTTGTACTAGTTGTGTTAAGCCGTTTAGGGAAGCAAAAAGCTCAGCATCACGCCCCTCTGAATTTGTGGTATAGGAATGTTTGAGCCAGGCAATGTTGTAAATATTTAAATCGGCCGCGATTACGACTTCGGCGACCGGGTTTGCAGTATAAATAGACTGGATAGTTTCGAGACAACCCATCCAGTTCTTATCTTGTGTCCACTGTAGACATTGCCGGACTTCTATAAACATAGCAGAATAATACGATCGTTATTTTTACCCAGATGTAATTAAACTCTGGGTTGAAGCATTCTCTCAAATAAAGTACTAGTTGGTAGGGCATATCATTATGGATATATAAAGCGACACCCCGCTGGCGAAATAATGCTGAGATAAGGTGATAACCAGGTACACAAGAAAACTGTTCGTTACCTGGTAGTACCTTGCGTTCACTTAGTGCTATGATATCCGGTCATGAGGTATGGTTATGCACGTAATGTGGCAGAAAGACATCTCCCAGCACTCGAACATTAAGCTGGTCGATATTGAAGTGAGACATAGCTGAATACTAAAAACAAAAAGAAAAGAACTCACAAGATAAATAAATAAATATGATAAAATAAAAAATAAGATCACGAAAAAGTCAGTTTTTAAAATATTAATAAATAAACGGCCAACAAGTCGGGTGCAACTTTACTATTTTTGGGTCAAGTTAAGGATATACAAATTAGGGTGGAAAGCATATATTTATATTTGTATAGGAGGTGGTAAAGGAGGTGAGGGAATTTTGAAAGGTGTTAGAACAAAATTTCAACTTCGTAGTTTTGAATTTGTTGTTTATTAGTAGATTTATTGAAATAGGTCGAAATCATGTAGTATGGGAGGGGGTAGAAGGGTAAGGGAGATTTCAAAACTTTTGATGCGACTTTGTTTCAAATATTTTAAGAAATGTTTGTACAAAATTTTAAGTTGATAGCTCTTAGTGGTTTGGTGATAAGTAATTTCTTAGAATTGGTCGAAAAAATGCTTTTGTTTGGGATGGGGGTAGAAGTTTCGGAAGTATGCCAGCAGTTAATATTTTAAACTTTTACGATTTTTTTTTTAAATTGGTTTCTCAAAATTTGAAGTTTGTAGCTTAAAATTTCAATAAAAATGTTGAGTTTTATTTTTGTTGTGTCATGAAACACCTTGTGCAGGTTAGGACCCCCCTTCGGTGGATAATAGTTTTGGGTCAAATTATTATTTTTTCTTTATGTATGTATATTAAATGGATATAGCATGTGGAAAATTTAAACTTTGTAACTTTTACCACAGCCCTAAATAAATTACTCAAAATTTTCGACTTTTTGGTTCACCACCACCCTCACCTTAAAACCCCCTTTTAAAAATTTTATTACATTTATAAGTCGGATAGTTCTACAATCTGATAAATTTTCAATTTAATATCTGAATTGGATTTTGAGATATATGGGTTTGAAATTTTGAAAATTGCGCCATTTTGAAAATACTTTCCATTTCTCTCCATTATTATTATGTACAAATGTTTTTTTTCTTATATTTCTTTTGTATAGCTTAATACATGTCCCAAGTTTCAATTAAATAGCTTGAGAGATAGTCGAGATATTAATACTTAAATTTTGTATCCAACCCCCCCTCCCTGACCCCGTGCAAATATTGTCATTCCTCTAAAATGATTACGGTTACCATATGAGTCACCTATTTGGTCGTATAAATATGAACTCATTCTGTTAAGTAATTTCGAAGACATAGTCATTTGAAAAATAAAATACAAAATTCGGTCGATAATCGGTATTTAGCCTCTCCTTTTTGTACTCCACTGGATGAAAAAAAAAAATTCATTTTCACTTTTTTTCCCATACATCAATGTACCCGAATGTCGAGTTTCAGCTTCCTATCTGTAGTAGCGATATTAACAATCGCAGTTTTCGAACTTAACTCTCCCCGCCTCCTTCTTTCGCCCCACACTCCCAAAAGGCAATGCAAGCTCTCCACCCAATCTACATACAATCCATCCAGAAATTAATTCGCTATAGGGTTTTGGAGATATAGGTCTTTGAATGAAGCAGACACGTATAACAAAATTTTAGGGTAGCAATTTTTTTTTGTCTGTGTCGATCACAATACTCTATTATTAGAATAATAAAGTAAAAATAAAAAAGACAAAAAACTGATAAGAAATTAAAAAAAAAACAAGAATTTTAAAAGAATTTAATAAAAATCCAAAATCAAAATTGCGAAAAAAAAACCGAAATAAAATTACAATCAAAACCCAAAACACATATAAGAACAGCTCGCAGCGCAATGGCCACAGAAAGAAAATGCAACATCCTTGCAGTACTAGACGTCAGCACGGGCGTTAGCAATTTACCGTAGACCCTGTTCTGCTAGCCGGCTCCTGCTAATTGGGTGACCGGGAATCGCACAATTGCCGACGTAGTTAAAGGACCAAGCTGCAGGAGATCATGCGTCCTTTGAAATCTAGGAATAGGCGAATGAAAGTAAACAGTATATAGTGGCTCGAGGGGGACAGAAAATATCTCGATTCCTAGTAGTGGTAGAGCCCCGCAATTAAAGGTCGATAAGCAAAGGTGAAGTAACGAAACAGTTAACGATTTTGTGTAGTGTACACTTCTCCTTCAATAGCACTACAGCCCAAATCGGGCTTTGGCCTTCTGATCTTCAGGTTCCTCAACATTTATTTGTGAAAGGGTTGCTGACCCTTCGCACATCCCTCTACCTACGAATTTTCTCTTTCGCAGATTGAGGTGGCCAAGATATACCCACGCAAATAGTGCGCTGAAATCATACGTCGACCGGGATTTGAACTCCCGAACTGTAGACAAATACGCTACTCATTAGGCTGCACCCTAACTGTAGTGTACCTGTACTGTACACTGATCGAGTTAATTGTGTAGGTAAAGTTAAGGGGGTTAAATTGACATGTAAACTTAATGAACAGACATTTCTCAATGTTAAGAGAAATGTCATTGCTAAGACTCGACTCAAATGGAGAATAAAGGTCAATTTGCAGTGCCAGACAGTCAGGAAGAGAATCGATCACTCGGAATATTTTGAGGTGGTCAGCATATAAAAGACAGTCAGAAGATAAAAATGGTTGTAGGTCATTTATGATTACAACAAATAAGAGTGGACCGAGAATTGAATCCTCAGGAACTCCAGAGTTCATCACTCTCATACTTCGATCAGATAAATATGCAAAAATCCAATTAAGAAGTGAACTACAGATACCGTACTTCTTTAATTTTAAGATAAGGATAATGAGATAATGGAAAGATCGAAGTCGGCTTTCGGCCATTTCGAATAGATGACATAACTTTTACAAATGGGAAGCTATGATGCTGAAATGGTTGAAATGTCAATGCCAGATGTGGCAACCTAACAAAAACATAAGAACTCAAATCGTAGTCCTTCCTGAAATTTTGACTTTACGCGCAATCGTAGCTTTCTGTATATTTTTGAATTATAAAAACATGTATTCTGGAAATTCTTATTGAAATCAAAAATGATCGAGTCCAGGGGCTGCCAAATCGACAGATAATTCTACATATGGAAATAAATCGAATATTATGCTTGTTTACGTATTTGCTGTCCAAATTGTTTAGTTCGGAGCTGAAAATTACTGTAGCGTTTCATTCGGAAAAAATTAATACCCGTATGTGATGTTGAATTCTTAAGTAAATAGTAAAGAAATAATGAAGTAAAAAGAAAAGAAAAACGCGTCAACTTAAATTTTTTGTCAGCTCGTCGTGACTGTATAATTAGAAAGAACATGCGAAAGTCAGGAGATTTGTGTTTGGACTACGTTTTAAATATAACATTGTGTAGTACTTGACGAATTGTCACATAAAGCTTTTTTTTTTAAATGGAGCGTGTGCTTCGCTTTTTCGATAATTTATCCTTAAAAAAATTATTAATTCAGTACAGTTTTTTTTTAATGAATAAGTACCATAGAACAGATTGATTTCAAAGTGTTATACGAGATGTGCCAGAGGAAGTGAAGGGTCTTAGATGATTTTGAAATTGCTTATCAACATCCTTAGCACCATTCTTTGTTTCAATTTCAAAGTCGATAGCTCTCAGGTGCGAAGGAGAAATGCTTTTCTTGAATTTATAATGTAGATGTTTGTATGGGAGGGGATGGAAGGAGTGCAGCGAAGCTGATATTTAATTTAATTTTTTTAGTATTTATTGTAATTATTAGGAGACAAATTGCGGCAAAATTTCTAGTATTAATGGAAATCGATGTAATGTATTTATCAAAATTATGCATTTTTATGGGAGGGGTAGAAGGAGTGTAAGGATCAAAACAGAATTTTTCATCGTCAATGACATTTCTATTATTATACTTCAAGTCGATAGCTTTAACAGTTTCAAAGAAAATAATTTAATTGTAATTTCCGAATTTCGTGAAATTAGTGTGGGAGGAGGTAGAAGGATTAAAGTGAAGTTGGTAATTTTTTCAAAACTGATTGCAATTATAATAAAATTTATTCTGGAAAAAATTCGTTTTTTACCTTTGCTAGTTTCAATGAAAATCGAAAAATTTAATTTTTCAATATTGTGCATTTGTATGGGATGGATAGAAGGAGTGAGGGGATCGGATCAATATTTTGTTATGTTAATGATATATACATACATCATTGTACTTTGACCCAAATTTCAAGTCGATAGCTTAAATAGTTTTAAAGAAAATTCAATTTCTTGAAATTTCATGAAATGTGTATGGGAAGTGGTAGAAGGAGTGGGGCGATGTAGCTCGTTCACGAACTTAAAGTTTCTTTTTTGTTAAAAATAATTCACAATTTCAGCTCGATAGCTTAAAGTGTTCGAGAGCTATGTTGTAGACACGTACAGGCTGTCACTCGGAATCGAGGTTTTTGAGCGAAAACAAATATTTCTGTACCCTTGGAGATCTGTGCGAGCATTATTTCTTAGCGTTACAAACGGTAAAGCCAAACACAATATACTCTCAGATTTCATCTAGAGTATAAAAATATCTGACATGTCGGGCGAAACTTTGTTATTATTGGGATCACTAATACAACTATTTTGAGTTATTCGCATAATTTTCTGACTCAAAATTACTTCATGTTCAACGAAAACGCCTTTTCGGTATGACCACTTATATTCTTTTTCAAATTTTGTCAAATTTTCAAAAATCAAGGGTTAACTTTAGTATTACCGATAACTAATAATATTTAGTGGTTATAACCTGGTTTTTAGGAAAACAGCTGTAGAATTTATCAGATCTTTATAATTTTGAAGAATAAGTCATTATTTTAAAGAATCTAAAAGTTTGAACATCGCAGCGAAATAATAACGCATCCACTTACATCCACTTTTTCAAACCGTCGTCTAATAATTTAATTATGTATCATGCTTAAAGTAAATTATTGATTTACGCACGAAGGAAATGCCTATATCATTCAGAAATACTCGAAAGATAAACTTTTATAATATTTACAATTTTTGACGAAAACTGAGTATTAAAGGTATTATGCAATTAAAGTACTTATCAAATAAATCATAAAAAATTTAAATTTTGATAAGATTAGAACTGTACTTGATCACTTTGACTAGTATCGAAACAAAGTAAACAATTGACAATATACAATATGTATGTATAACAAAAATTGTATTTATCTATGCTTACAACAGAAATAATTATGTTCCCTCATGTTTTTCCTATTAGAAAGATACAGTAGCACTTAAACTCACAGTGGAGTGAAAAATCAAATCATTATCTTGTAAGAACTAAATTTATTCCGAATAAAAAAATGTTGTTTTTTTCACGAAAAGACAGTTTTATTTCTTTTTATCAGGGTTGCTCTGATGTTTGTAATCTTAAGAAAAAAAAAGCTGGTACAAAGTTGCGAAATAATGTTTGCTGTAGCTCAAAAGCCTGATACTCGTGTATTCATCTCTCTGTCTGCTAAATAATTCTAGCTTTGAGCTATCGACCTCACATTTAGTACAAAAGTAAATTTCGCGTTCCTGAACGAGGAAAATCGCTCCCACCCCTCGTTAAACAATATCATTTTCTTATATAAATTTAAGTGAAACCTTGTCCCATTACAGACCATGCTGACAAGAATTTTAAGTAGTATGTATTGCATTGGGAGCACAAATTGATAATCGCCGTTTTTTTCTGGGTCGATATCGGATGCCGATCCACGAATCGACCTAATTTCCGGCTTTTTTGTAAAAATCGAAGTGCTTAGCCAGACCATGCGTCATTGATCGGAATAGGTGGTAGAAAGAAGGGTTGATGTCTGGAGAATACAGTGGGGAGGGTAGGATGTGTCATCTAAGCTTTCCAGGTAGGTTTTCCAACCTAAGCAACATGTGGCGGAGCGTCGCCATGCGTCAAAATCACTTTGTCATGTCTCTTTTAGTATTGTCGTCGTTTCTCCTTCAACGCTCGTTTCAAACGCATCAATTGTAGTCTTGTGATCTCCTGTGATGGTTTCACTCGGTTTCAGTAGCTCATGAGATACTACAACAAATTTTCTCTCTTCCACCACCATACCGGTCCTTGACGTCAAAATCACCGCTCTTGATGCTTTCAAACCACTCATGACATGTTCTTCCAGTAAGAGCAGTCTCCACCTAAGTGCTTGAGAGCATTCGACGCGCCTCAGCCGCAGATTTTTTTCAATTGTAGACAAAAACCAAAACTTCTCGCAAATGACGAAAATTTGGCTCAAACTTCGACATATTCGCGCACAAAAGAATATATGACGTCCATAAAACTTCACAAATCTAATAGTGGGCAATTCTTGACAGATGTCTAAGTTTACCACGTGACGTTTGATCCGCCATTGTTGATCATCATTTACTGCTGGCGCTATCTATTGAGAAACGGCGGGTTTTAATTTGCAATCCCTATAATAAATTGATCGTCCGGATTATCGATCGTCCGGATTAGCGAAACTTTGCTGTATTTGGAATTATTGATTTTGATGAATATGTGATTTCAATACTATTTATACTCTAGATGAAATTCGAGAGTATTATAAGTTAGCCACAAAGTTTGTTACGCTAAGAAATAAGGCTCGCCGAAACAAACAGAAGTTCACATTATCACTCAAAAATCTCAAAACCGAATGTCCGTCCGTGTCCTCTCTAGCTCGAGAGCGCGTTGACCTAGAAAGTTAAAATTTTGTACACATCGTTTTTGACAAAAAAGTAAGGGCAAGTTCGTGAACGGGCCACCCCTTCTACCCCTCCCTTACAAAATGACATAATATCGGAATTTAACAATAAACCGATTTTCTCGCAAAGCATAAAAGCTACTGATCTGAAATTTGGAAACTATTACTTTTTTTCATCCGAATTCCCCCACATGTAAACTGCACTTTTTCATAAAATACTAAAAACAAATTTACTCAGTAAGTATAAAATTCATCCAGCTGAAATATTTATTTAACATTATTTGTAAGACTGAAAAAAAACTAGATTAGCTTCACTCCTTCTACGCCCTTCCATACAATATGACACAATTTTCAAGAAGTCGATTTTTCAGAAAAGTTTGAATGCTACTGCTCTGCGATTGAAAACATTTCAAATATATGATTTTTACAGTTATTTCTGTAAAACTCAATAAGAACTCATCACTCCTTATACCGCCTCCCATACAAACTGCACATTCTCACTGAATCCACACTAATTTTCTCAGTAACTATCGAATTTTTGAAGCTTAAATTTTCAATAAAACATTTTGATAGCAACTCTAGCATGATGTGGAAAATTTGGCTCAATGGCGTTACCCCCTCTACCACTCCCTGTACAAAATTTCTTAAAATCAAAAAATTTCTCTTGATCTAGAGTATCGTATGATTGTGCTTTACGCCCAATCGTAGTCCTGTTGTTTTTTTATAGCACCGAACATAACTTTGGGGGTCACGCTTTAATGCATTAAATGCACAGTTAAGCCGGTATTGGGTAGTTGAGCGATGGTGTTACAAGGCAGTTTCTGGGGGTGAGAGTATTAACTACCGGACTGACTATATTTCACTGTACGCGAAGATAAAGGCTTAACAGGGAACTCATGGGCGCAAGCTACTTGCCGAGTATTGCCCCATTTTAGGATTAAGTTGAATTCAATGAATCGTACAATTCGATGTGTTTAGAATCCACCGAAGCACGACGAGCTTTAGTAACGGACTCAAATTGAAAGGTTTTATCCACAGTACTGTCATCTGCAAAGCTATATGAACTAGATTTGTTGTTGGCTGATCATTAGATTAAAAAGAGAGTGGGGGATAGAACAGATCCTTAAGGGATTCCGGAATCGATCTGAAACGGTTGGAAAGATACGCCATCCATTACGTTCAAAAAGGAAACTCTAATCCATTTGATAAGAGTATTCTTAGGGCTGTCGTTCTGGGGTATACGGGATATACGCCGTATTGCCCCTAGGTATACAAAGCTGTCTCCGTTTCCTAGGTTATAGTCTCCTACTGTGGTATTTTGTCTGATTGGCGCCTTTTTCCTAGTTTGTGTCATAACTTTTCTTTTATTTTCGTTAATAGGTAGCCCAACTTCCCTTACTACCGATTCAAGTTTAACAAATACTTCTTTAGCACTCTCCAGAGATGTAGATCTTCTTGTTGCGTTTATTGCTAATTCGATCAAGTTTTCGATTTTCATCCGTTTTATTGGAAATTTCTTCCATTGACTCGGTTATGAAACGAGAGAAAGTAGTTCTCTCGAATTTTAGAAAGTTTTGGAACCGTTCCCTGTGAAAAACCGCTTTTTCTACAAAAACCATTAAAAATCGACTGTGTCTTTCGCTTGCGTTGTCGACTGATTACGTCGACTTCACTACGTGATAACCTGATCTCGATTCTCACAAAGCACTAACTCGCTTACTCCGCCTGTCGGTCACAGAATTTACTCCCGCCCGTCGATCTCACTTGCCTGCCAACTCCCCTAATCGCTCTCCACTTTCGACTCTCACAACTCACTGCTTTCACAAATGGCCGCCCTTTTTATACACAGCACTACGACGTGTTCGCTGACATTCGCTGGATGTTGCCGGTCGTCGCCCATACGACTACGTTTTCGCTGACTGTCGCCGGTCGTTGATATGACAACGTGTTTCGCTGACTGTTGTCGGTCGTCGCATTATAATCTTTGTTAAAACACCTTCCTCCCGGAGGCATATTCATCAGGCACAGCAAGATGCTACTCTCAAACCTTCTCGTTAACGTCAAAGTAAAGTTTGAGCGTCCTAGTTGGGTACTCCGGCAGTCATCCTATAAATTGTAACGTGAGCAACACGGTTTTCGCACTCCTAACCTCTGCGTCGAGATTTTCCTCATAGGACATAGAACCATATCTTGTTCGTTTAACGTGCACGCCGGACACTAAGTCGCTAGCACACGGTTGTCTTTAGCAATCGCGGATTGTTTTTGTGACGACAATCATTAATGCCTGCATCCTCCAAGCCTAACGCTAGTCATTGACCAACGTATCTCGGCAGATGATACCAGTCTATGTTTCTTCGTGTGTTCTGCAATCACACTGGTAAGAGCAAGGCCTATCTAAAATCTTTCCCAATCTTTGGATCATGGGATCCGGTTGAAAACGCAACTCTACGCCGAGCACAAGGTTTGCCGAGGCATTCCAAGGACCTGTATACTGTACAAGTACAGCAATACAGGAGATGCTCTACCCGCGATGTAGGTGGTAAACCACAGCCACTACGTGTACCCCGAAGGGACCTCATCCATGGTTGTATTGGTTTGCCTATACCCCGTCGCATCGATCAAGTCTCAAATCACTCATGCTCTGCATATGATCAATCGATGTTCGATCATACCGTCTGTGCTGCGTAGACTTTGCTCTCCTGTGTTCTACTATGACACCAAGGGGCTTGGATCCATGGTGTCACCTCGAACACAAGATTGCTATTTTCCACGCAATATACCATGTACTACCAAAATACAATATCAGTTCTGCATAGCTTCAATTAGCTTTCGTAAAGGTGGCTACGATGGCCGTCCCGGTGTTATGGTCGAGAGCGAGTCCGGACCAAATAAGAAAAAAAAAAAAAAAAGAAACAACTAGAAAAAAAAATATTAATTTTTGCCTCATCAAATCTTACTCGGATCGATAGCAAAAATAGGACTCGAATTTTTTTTGAGCCACTGTGATTACCGTAGTCGCTTGCGATATAGCACATCTGTAAGTGCGAATGAGAAGGAGGGTAACACGATCACCGAGATAGTGGCATGACGGGAAGTTCTCAGGGATGGGGTCATCGCAGCCGGTCGAGAGAGGAGATGAGGAGTCGGGTTCTGAAATTGAAGGCGAATGGCCGCATAGCGTAGAACGTCTCCGGTCCCACGCGGTCCATTTTAGTTTTTATTTTTCTGTCCGGGATTTCAAAAGAAAAAGAAAACGAAAGTTCTCTTAATTGACTCGATAAGTGTTCGCTTGTGTTTCCGCCTGATAGACCGGGTTCGGAGGTTCGAAAATTCCGAGTTGGATTCTTTGCGAAAGCCTGAATACTCGGGAGTGAAAAAAGAACATGACAAAATGGCGCCGGCTTGATCGGGGACTGAAAAAAAAAATAGTTTCGGCGCGGAAGTTTTTATATTTTCTATATGCGAAGTGTTGAAAATCCTCCTGGTTTTCGTTTGCCTTGACACGCAATGGATTTCGGTCCGGTGATTAAGTTTTAGTGAATTTCCTTGGCGGGCTTATGCTTGGACACCCCGAAGTTCAATTTCCCCCCTCAATTATCCATGGACCGGCGGCAAACATGGAAACCTTGCCGATACCAATAAAAGACGATCCATGTGCAAACGCGAAATACACTGCGTACGGAAAACTCGTTGAAGATATACCGGCATCCCGAATGATTCCATAAATTGAAGAAGCTCTGAGACTTAACTTATCCTGTAGACATATTAAATTTGCTCATATGAACGTAATTACAAAGTGTACGGAAAACTTAAAGTGCACAGTTCGGTATCAACCAGCACTAGTTCCATCCTTTATGGAAACCGCCCGCGTAATTTACAAATCAAAAGGAGAATCAGTCGATTTAATTCAGATAGTTAGCGAAGTAGGCGAAAGCAGCAAGTCACTCGTTCTCGTTGGATCGAATCACGCGGCAGAACAACTAATAATTTACCGATGAATATCGCTTCGAATACTTCAAGTGGCAGCCCACGAAAAGAACAAAAAAAAGGAAAAGAAAAACCAACTCAACGAGGAATTATTTAAGATAATTTTTTTACTTTTATTAATTTTTTATTTTTATTATCATTTACGTTTAATTGTTTTCTTCTTAGTTTTTTTATTGGGTGCAATATTGGGAAGTAGTTAGGTTTATTATATCTTCCTTCATTACGACCTTTACAACCGATCAGTAAAATAATCATAAGTGACGTTATGCAAATTTTTGTATGCTCTAATAAAACGGTCAAAGTCAGGTGGCATGAGAAAAAAAAATTCTAATATTAAATTAACCAAAGAGAAGAAAGAATATATACATATATTATTTCAAGAAAAAAAAAAGGAAAGAAAATAACCGTGAAGCGACTAGTTAAATTGTGAATTTTCTCGTTTGTATTCGCATTATAAAATGATGATTTTTTTTTGTAAACATTTCATATTTCATAAATGACGGTTCTAGAGTTTTATGAGGGGAATGCATTAGGTTAGTTCATCATTATTAAATATTTCTATAATTCTATTGGATTAGTTTTCTTCGAAAAAGTGAGTTTAAGTAAAGAGTAGACGATAGATTTATGTAACGTGAAATTGAATATAATTCCTAAATAAACAATAACGAATACATTATATTTCATTAACGTTTGATACGAATTCAGTAAAATAAAATTTTTAGATTTACTTTTGTTTGCTGCACATCTGAGGAGCGTATAATTAGTTTTTATAAAATAATATCTTATTACTTTGTACATTTGACTTGATTTTGATAGGTTTAGTTAATTATAGGCAACTTTCATTCCCGTGTTTACCTAAAAGAGAAGTTTAATTAACCGGTACGAAAACTTAAACTTAAGTATAGAAAAGACAAAAGGTGTGCTATGATCTTATTTGAAATAAATTTTTTTTTCGCAAATGCATAGATTATTGAATAAAATGAATTGTTAAGTATCAACCATATGGGTCTTCTGATTTCATAGCCCGGAACCATCCTGATCCTCAAGGGACTAGGCGATGACCTTAAGGAAGAAAAATTCCGTCTAGTCAAGGTTGGGAGGGCTAGGGCGCTTATACCACCAGGAGCGCAATCCTGGGTGCAGACAGGTTGTGGTTTGGTGATGGCGAGGATAACACAATAAATTTCCCCTCTATTCCCAAGGATAAGTCGGCGCGAGGCCGAACGGCCGAATTTGTTTACAGGCAGGGGTTTTATGTTTTGATGTGGCGTGAGAACCCACCCATCTTCTCTACTGCAGCGGGCCCGGCAGTCAGCAAGCGCGTCGCCCCAACACCACACAAAACACCAGTTTGGGAGGTTTCCTTTCAATCTGGCCCACTTCCATTCCTCTATACCCTATTCCTATCGTTCTGTCCTGTCCCCAGGGGCAAGATAAACCCACCTAAACTGCCTAAAGCACAACACCGGCTATACCGAGCCCCTGCCCTTCACACACCTACAGCCAGTCTAATATCCACATTTATACCAGTAACAACATTCGCCCATATATCACATTCCACTACCAACTTTCAAACGTTAACATCTTATCTTCTTTATTATGCTTCAATTTTCGTATCATTCAGTTAGTTACTGGGCCGTGCCGGCTATACCGGAGACCTACCTTTCGCCTTCTTCATTTTACTACTATTATCAGCTATTTCTTGATGTTTGGATCTTCTATTCTTTCATTCATTTATTCATTTACTCATTGAGACCCGATCGATACAACTTGGTACAGGGTTGCCAATACATCCTCCCGTAGTACCAAGTTTCAAGTCCTTGGTGGGGACCTTCGTGAAGCAAGCTTCACTTCGGTCTAGTTCACACGCAACTTGATACCGATCGAACAGCTCGGGTTCATGGAGTTGCCACGCTCCAAAAGCAGTTACTGGAATCGCCGTAGCTTTCTGGACCAGCACTTACTTCCCTGTGATAGATAGGATTCGGAGCTGACAGACCGTTCAACTTTATCCCCCCCACCTAAATGGGTTGCGGAGCTGACGGTCTGTTCAACTTGATTCCCCCCTATCTGTGTAGGTTTCGAAGCCGATGGCAATATAGTATAATAAATTGCATCAAAACAATTCAATATACCTACCATCGACTTACTCCCCCCTACTTGCATCAACTTTCGCTGCTTAGAAAACATCATACAACTACTAGCTTCAGCATTTATACAACAAATAAAAATCTAACTTTTCTTCATTGCTACTTATCCTTAATTCAACATATAAGAACCAGATTAGATCTAACTCAACAGGCTAGGAGGCATAACACTGATAGTGTTATATCTTCACTCAGTTATTACATCCCGATTTAACCAGATTCCCATATTTTCCTCTGTTCCTCAGTTCCTCAGCCTGACCTAAGTCAGCACTTCGGTTCCTCAGTTCTTCGGCCGGTAGGTTTGGACAATGTCCTCCCTATCAGTGTGGGTTGCGGAGCCGGTGTAATATATTGCAATAAGCTCACGTGGCAAATGAACTCAAGGCAACTACACCGACTGATTCCCTCCCTTGGATAGGTTTCGGAGCCGACAGCAAGGTGCTGACTTGGTCCCCCCTATCCATTGTACCTCAACCGTACCTCCAAGGTTTGCTACCGAGCAAAGCCGGCTGCCCTTCGCGCACCTTTTCAGTCGTGTCGAGCCACATTGCTTCAACTTTCGCTACTGATGGATCGCTCCGTAGCTACTTATATCAGCTATATTATATACATCTATTGGGCATCACATGAGCAACAATTTCGTCGTCTAGTCCACCATGTCATATATTCTGTGACTCTAGCGAAGCTATTCAACTCTATTAAATGCTTCACATCATAAACCATCTTTCGTACATCAATATTCATCTTTCGGGCATCATTTTATACAGCAGGGATAGGTTCAGACATTGTCTTTCCCCGTCCAGGATGGGTTGCGGAGCCGGTGTAATATATTGCAATAAGTTCACGTGACAAATGAACTCAAGGCAACTACACCGACGGATTCCCTCCGCCCCCCTCATCTGCAGACCTCTTAGCGCTATCCAGCTTGCACCACGAGGAGGTGGGTCTACTTCGCAAGCCTCCTCATAGGACAATCGCTGACAATCGCCGGTTGTCGCCCATACGACTACGTGTTTCACTGACTGTCGCCCATACGACTTTGTGTTTCGCTGACTGTTGCCGGTCGTCCCCCATACGGCAATGTGTCTGACTGACGCCCATACGACGACGTGTTTCTTACTTGTCGGCTCGGCCGTCGCCCATACTACGATGTGTTTCTGACCGTCGTCGCTCATACGACAACGTGTTCCTGACTCTCGGTTTGGCTGACTGTGTATATTCATTGAATATACACAGGCAGCAAAATACTTTAAGTTCTGTTGTAATCCCTTTGATCACCACGCGGACTTTGCTTTAGAATTGGGAGCTCATCTTTATAAATGTATAATAAATTTTTTAATAGAATAATTAAATTCCAATTACATATTATTTATGATTTTATAAATGTAGCAACATCGGTCACCGATGACTACTCTAGCCTTGCAGCAGCGTGTACCCTCTCTCTCAACCTATGGCTATAAGTTTTACCAATAGATCTTTGTGCCAAACTCTCTCAAGAGCCAGTATTTGATCTGCGCTGTATTTGTGAATGCACGAGTTCCATCGTTCCGTCAGTGGACCGCCCAGAACGGAACCCGAATTGGCGGTCATGGATAAGATGGTTATCTTCAAGGTAACTGACTATTTGATTGATAGCCGTTCCTATCACTTTCGATAGTACCGAAGTGAAGCGGTAGTTCGAGGGAATCGCTTTGTTTCCTCTCTTAGGGATTGTCTGGATATTGCCATTTTCCACATGGTTGGAGAGTGTCCTGAAGAGCTACAAGTAAAATAGGTTCATCACGACCAGCAGATTTGTGAATATTGAGCTTCTTGAGTATCTTGAAGTGTTCGAAAGTGACTGCGACTGATTTGATGGTGGGAATCGAGAGTTTCTTGAAGATTATCTTTTTCAACAGGATTCGTAATCATTCGGGTCACCTTCTATAAACGGAGGTGTAGAAGATCTTATGAAGTTTTGGTTGACCAAAAAGATCTTGAGCCTTTTACTTTTTACTCAAACAAATGATTAAGCAAATATGGACAGCACAATAAAAAATAAACAAAAATTTACTATCATACACCTAAACCTAGCAGATACTACTCAATAAATTGCTTTAATATGCAACGTAATGATCATCTTACTTATTCATGCCAAATTCTTAAGCTCCAAAAAAAAAGCCTCCCCGAGATAAACAATTCTGCTAACGACTTTTAATATACACTCAGCTGAAAAACATCTTCGCATCCAAAAGTAAGAAAAAGATTTTTTCGACCGGTAATGGCGCATGGCACACCACATTTTTCGTCGTTTGCGTTGATCGCATTCTTGCAAACGATCATACATTTCGCTGCCACTGTGCTTGAGCATTTCAAGCGTTAACGATACGATATAGCAATCGCAGAATCGCTCTTCAGTTCATCGATCTCATCCGTAAAGATCGGAAGAAACAACAAGTGCGCCGTCAAGATTTTTATTTTTATTTTTTGTTCTCAGTAAGATATCAATATTATCTCAGTGATCGTCATCGATTTCGAATCGGGCCAGATAATTGGTTAAAGATTAGATACAAAAAAAAAAAATATATTGCTCGCGATTAAGTCGAGTGGCGTGCGATCATTCTAATAATCAACAACCTGTAATATTAGTCGTCTAGAGGTATTAATCTAGCAGAAATGTGTGATCAATGATCGTGCTCTGTTTATTAAAGAATCGCCAAAATTAAAAAGTTATATAACTTAATAAAAATACGAAGAAGAATACTCGAAATCAAAACAAGATCGGTACAACTAACAGAAAATGCTTGTTCGTCGTCGTGTTATGTTAGAGTGAATTAAATTTATACAGAATAAGAAATTTAAAAATTGCCGCGATCTTTTAAGTTGTTGCCATGCCATTATCGTCTTGTAAGGGAGCAAATACGCATATTTTTTTTCTCAGTTTATTTATTTAAATATTGTTTTTTTGTATTGTTGATAGCTTGTTAAGAGTGTTGTTATAACTAATTTTTTTTTTACCAAATAAAACTTGTTAACCAGCGCTATTTTATTCGATAACAAAAGCATTGCTGTACGTACGATCCTTCTTGTGATCGTATTCTGAACGCAACTTATTCTTCTCAATTACTTACTTATTTTTCATCAAGTGGACAAATAAAAAAGTCAAATAAAACAAAAAAAGAAATAAATAATAATGAAACTGTGCTACCAGTAGATCGAAAGAAATTTGTTTATATTATTATTTTAAACAGAATGTGACAATCATTCGATCCATAATTTAAATTCTGGCTGCCGTATATTTAAAAAAAAAAGTATCTCCAAAGAATTTCGTTATAAATTGTTTAAACATTTACAGTCGATTCGTATATGAGAAATGTGCAAAAAGGAAAAATAAAAGTACAAGTTTTAAGTGCAATGATCCGGCAATTTCTAGACTTTGAACACGATAAAGTGGTGATAATTATTTAAATTAACAATTTCATATTAGTGTAATATCAAATAACAAAAAAAAAATGAGGTTTACTTATCCTCAATTTAATAATCATTATGAAAGTGCATATCGAGTGCCAGTCAAACATACGCCAGTTTATCAGCATAAAAACTTTGGTAAGCTTTCTTCCCGTAAAAAAGAGAATATCAAAATTTAAATTTATTCTCTTTTTTCTCTACACTTGGTTGCCACATATAGTTAGCTTATTATTATAGAATATTTATTTAAATTGTTTACCGTTGTGTATTTTGTAAATGGGTTATGCACAGCTTAATCTGTTTTTCGGGACGCTTTTAATGCGATAGAAAAGAATGAATAAAAAAAAAACGAACTCGGAATGTAATTTCATGGTTATGTCGTTTTGTAGGCTCTCTGGTTGATTATTATGAAAGCTAACAAGCTTTGACTTTTATGAATTTAATTGAAATATTGATGCTATTTATCTTCAGAGACGGTTAACGTCTGTGATAATGAATGAATCATTTTTCCAACGATAACTTCTTAAGAAAACAGGCAAATTATATTATCAAATCAATCCGACTTAATGACTACGCCTCTGAAATGTTAAAACAATCTTTGTTATATGAAGTTTTGCTTATCACTATCTAAAGGGAATTGAGGCTCGGTCTTACTAATATATTTTTTTCGAATAGAAAGTCTGATTTGAAATTTAAATAAGCTTTAGAAAGAGAACTGTACGACAAAAATTTAATATGTATTTCAAATACATTTTAATGGTATTAATTTATATACCGATTTTTTTTTTCTCATGTGTTTTATATCTGATTTGATTCAGCTGCCATTTTATTCCGAACGGTGAAACCCTAAATAAATTGTCAACGCAGAGCAATGGAAATTATGATAACCTCGTGAAACATACTTAGAATTGACTTTCTCAAAGGGTGTTTTTTTTAGAGGCGGAGAACTTTAAACTGGCAACACTGTTTTCTGTGACAGCTGATTTGACAGACCCCGGTTGTTTTGGGATTAGTTTGGTTTGGCAATTCATCATGAGTAGAGTGACGCCGGAGCAACATTGGCAAATTGTTCAAATTTATTTTAAACATAAGAGAATTATGACTGGGCTTAAAGCCCAATCATATGATATTCTAGATGAGATGGAAATGACTTTAATATACCGGAAAATATGTCATCTCAAATTCTTTCGAATAGTGAATAGAGACTTTTGCATGGGAGGTGGTAAAAGTAGAGGGGGAGGTTTGTATTTTTCGTATATGACACCGAACATGGCATGCAAAATGTTTTTTGCTGAATTTAAAGTTCTTAGTTTTCATTATTTTTAAAGAAATTGGTCATAGTTTTCCTGAAATTTGGGGCATTTGTATGGGAGATGGCAGAGGAAGTGGAGCGTTTAAGATAATTTTGAAACTGCTTATAATCATCCTTATCACCATGTTTTGATTCAATTTCAAGGTCGATAGCTCTCATATACTTTAAGGAGAAATGTTTTTTTTGAATTCATAATACAGATTTTTGTATGGGAGGTGGTAGAAGGAGTGAAGCGGAGCTGATAATTTTTTCTAACACTTATTTTAATTATTAAGAAACAAATTCTGGCAAAATTTGAAGTTAGTACTTTTTCTAGTTTGAATGGAAATCGATAAAATACATTTAACAAAAATTATGCATTTGTATGGGAGGGAGTAGAAGGAGTGTACGGATCAAAACAATATTTTTCGCATTATTAATATTTCTATTTGTATACTATATACAAAATATCAAGTTCATAGCTTTAACAGTTTCAAAAAAAAATAATTTAATTTAAATTTCACAATTTCGTGAAATTTGTATGGGAGGGTTTAGAAGGAGTGAGATGAAGTTGATAATAATTATTAAAATAAATTGCAATTATAAAGAGAATCAATCCTGACAAAATTTCTTCTTTTTAGCTTTACTAGTTTCAATGAAAATCGAAAATATGTATTTTTCAAAATTGTCCATTTGTATGGGAGGGGGTAGAAGGAGTAAGGCGATCGGGTCAATATTCTGTGATATTAATGACATCTATATCATAATACTTTGACCTAAATTTCAAGTCGATAGCTTAAATAATTTCAAAGAAAAATCAATTTCTTAATATTTCGAAATTTCATGATTTGTATGGGAGGGGGTAGAAGGAGTGGGGGGATGTAGCCCATTCACGAACTTAAAGTTACTTTTTTGCTAAAAATGACACACAAAAATTTTTAGCACTATAGCTCAAAGCTTTCGAGAGTTATGCTGTAAACAAACGCACAGACGGACAGACAGACAGACAGACACTCACTCGGAATCGAGGTTTTTGAGCGACAACAAATATTTCTGTTCCCCTGGCGGCTCTGTGCGAGCGTTATTTCTTAGCGTTACAAACGGTAAGGCAAACACAATATATAGGTACTTTCAGATTTCATCTAGAGTATAAAAACCATGGTTCAATTCATCGGTCATTACGTGCAGTTTATGGTTCTCGTATTCGTCCATCAGAGCGATTAATTCGCGAAACTATGGGCCGTTTTCGCGATACGTTTACTCTAAACGATAATACACATCCCGTAAAATGTCGTACAGTGCCCACACAACAAGCGATTGATGGTGTGCAACGTAGTGTTGATGCTGATTCAAATGTGTCAATTTGTCATCATGCTCAACAATTAAACTTGTGTCCATCCACTTTATGGAACATTTTGCGTAAAGATTTTGGCTTACATGCTTACAAGATTCGACTTGTACAGGAATTGAAGCCACACGATAATCGTTCGCGCCGTACATTTGATGAATGTTCCATTTGATGAAGGTGCCATTTGATTAATAATCCACAATTTCCTTTGGAAATTTTGTTCAGTGATGGAAAACACTTTTGGCAAAATGGCTATGTCAATGAGCAGAATTGCCACATTTGGAGTGATAATAATCCACAAGCCATTGTCGAAACACCATTACATCCAGAAAAAGTCACCGTTTGGTACACTTTATGGGCCGGTGGAATCATTAGTCCATATGTCTTCAAAAATGATGATGGCCAGAACGTTACAGTCAACGGTGAGCGGTACAGAAACATGATTACTAACTTTTTCGTGCTTCAGTAGGAAGGCAATAATGTCGTAGACATGTGGTTTCAACAGGACGGCGCCATATGCCACACAGCGTGCGACACAATTAATGTACTGAAAGAAACATTTGATTATCGATTAATTTCATGAAATGGACCTGTTAACTGGCCACCTCGTTCATGCGATTTGTTGCCATTAAATTTTTTTCTCTGGGAATAACACAGCGGTCAATAAGTCCGTAGGATAACAAGGAAAATACAGTTTTTTCGGTCTAATTTTGCTTTATTCTTCTACATAGTTTTCTTCAAGAGTGATACAATCCGTCCGTAGAACAACTTGTCTTTCGACTCAAAATGTGCCTCAGTTGCGGAAATTACCTCTTCATTTGAGCTATATCTTTTGTCAGCGAGCATTTTTTTCAGGTCTGCGAAGAGCCAGTAGTCGCTGGGGGATAGATCTGGAGAATACGGTGGGTGCGGAAGCAATTCGAAGCCCAATTCATGCAATTTTGCCATTGCAATTTTGACTTGTGACACGGAGCATTGTCTTGATGAAACAGTATTTTTTTCCTCTGCATGTGTGGCCATTTCGCAGCAATTTCTCGCTTCAAACGTTCGATTAATGCTATATAATAATCGGTATTGATGCTCTTTCCCTTCTCAAGGTAGTCTACCATGTGCATCCCAAAAAACTGAAGCCATTACCTTGCCAGCCGATGTTTGAGTTTTTGGTCGCGGTTCTCCCGCTGCTGTCCACTCGGATGCCGATTTGACTCTGGTGTGAAATGATGGATCCAAGTTTCATCCATTGTCACATATCGCCGCAAAAAATCTTTTTTATTGCGTCGAAACAGCTTCATACAGGCCTCCGAATCGTCGACACGTTGTTGTTTTTGGTCCACTGTGAGCAAACGCGGCACCCACTTAGAAAAGAGCTTCCGCATCGACAAATGCCCATGCAAAATTGTGTGCACACTGCCTTTCGATATCTTTAAAGTGTCTGCTAACTCTTGCAACTTCACTTTACGATCGGCCAAAACGATTTTGTGGACTCTTTTAATGTTTCCTGGAGTAACAGCTTCATTTGGCCTTCCAATGCGGGGCAAGTCCTCAGTCGAGCTACGACCACATTTAAACTCGGCAAACCACTTCTTAACCATTTGTCTCGACGGAGCAGATTCCAAATAACACTTTTCAAGCCATGCTCTTGTTTCAACGGTGTTTTTTCTTATCAAGAAGCAATGTTTTATCAACACACGAAATTCGGATTTTTCTATGTTTTTAAAAATAACAAAAGTAGCGTCACTTCGAGCACTGTAGCTTGTAAACAAAGAATCAGAATGTCATGAAATTTTGACGCGTCGCTTCTGAAAGTTGGTACTCCCTGCCAATACAATTGGTTCGGCCACAGAGATGCCATCTGTGGGTCATCCTACGGACTTATTGACCGATGTGGTACATAAAGTCCCATGTCTACGCCGATAAACCAGAAACTATTGAGCACTTGGAAGTCAACATTCGACGCGTTATTGCTGAAATACAGCCTGATTTACTGCGATGAGTGAGTGAAAATTGAATTTCCAGATTGCGCCATGTACACGCCAGCCGCGGCGACCACATGCCCGAAATCATAATCAAACAATAATGCCATAAAATTATCTTTCAAATGGATCCAATTTCATGGATATTAAACATTTTTCTGTGTTTTATTTCAATTCGAGTCGAGTTTCGAGTATTTTGAAACTCATTTTATCGGTTGGCGTCCTGGATGCACCTCCTCCAGTTGTCTCGATCCAACGACCACGTCCTCCAGTTAAAAAAAACGAGAAGCAGTCTGCGTCGACTGAGTCGAGGCTTCCCCTGCGGTCGGTTGCCTTTAGCTTTGCTCTTGAGCATACGTTGGAATTGGTTCCTCGTACTTTCGCTCCATGTGGCCAGCCCATTGCAGCTTACGGAATTTGATCACAATAAATGCTGGTGGGTCGTCAAATAGTTGATACAGCTAATGGTTGTATCGAATTCGCCAATCATCTCTTTCCTTAACTGCTCCGTACACCTTCCGAATAATTTTTCGCTCAAACGTGTCGATTAAATTTTTCGACACCCGTGCCAAGGTCTACGTTTCGCATCCATATAGCACAGGACGAATTAATATCTTGTAGATGCGTAGTTTATTATTTCGATGGACCTTCTTTGATTTCATTATGGGGAGGACCTCATAAAATGCTTTGCTAGCTGCCGTAATTCTTCTTTGAATTTCATTTCCTTCATTACCTCCTTTGTGAGAAGAGCTCTTAGGTATACGATTTCATCCACCTGCTCGAAGTTGTATTCGCCCATATTATCTGCCTCTCTGAGACAGTCCTACGTGTCTGGTTCATGTAGTTTTCGCTTATTTGACCCTGAGCCCTACTACACCCGCTGCCGACTCCAATTCCTGGACTACCTCATTAAAACAAAGTATTGATCACGTCGTCTGCGTGCCCCGTTTGCTCGTTGCATTCTAAATGCAAAGAGGCGGGACTTAAAATAAATGTGCGTAAAACCAAGTACATGCACATGGGTTCGAACACAAGCACACCGATTGTTCTGAACAGACAAGATGTGGAAGAGGTGCAAGATTTTTGTTATCTCGGAAGCATTGTCAGCATGGACGGCGGAGACGAAAAGGATACTGAGGCTCGTCTTTCTAGAGGTTAAAGAGAGATCTCCCTTCGCACGAAACTGCGAGTATTTGTCGCATGCGTCAAATCTGGGTGTTGCTATATACTACATGGAAAGTGACCGTTCGACTTATAAAGAAACGGCAAACTTTGGTGAACCAACGCATTTTAGGAATATTCTGCTCAGAAGTGATCTCCAACGACGAACTTTGGAATACAATTGGACAGACTAATATAGGCAATGAGGTTCAAAGGTGGAAGTGACAGTATATCGCTCACACTTTGAGGAAGCCCAGAGCGAAACATCGCCAAACATGCTCTGGATTATAATCCTTAAGGAAGAGCATGTAGCAGTTGATCAGGAGCCTAGAGGAATGAACAAATCCTGACAACAGCTAAAAACCGATGCTCAGGATCGCGCTTTATTGAAGAGTGTTTCTGTCCTATGCTCCAATTAGGGGGTCTTAACAGGAACTTGGCTGCGTACACCGCCAACTGTGCGGATTTTACGAGTAGGTGCTACTGAGGTTACTGAAGTTGTCTTCCTGACGACATACTCGAGCATCAAGTTAAAGAGCATGGGGGCGAGACCATATCCTTGTTTGAGACCTGATTCCATTGGAAAGCTTTGAGTCTATTCGTTTTGGATTCTTACTTGGCAATCATTGTTTTCCATCGTGGCTTTTATTAGTCGAACTAATTTCGGTGGGACACCTAGTTCAATCGTTATTCTGTACAGAGCAGTATGGTCGACACCATCGTATGCTTGGCAAAAATTGACGAACAGTTGGTACACATTAATGTCATATTCCCAGCATTTTGCTAGCACCTGTTTTACCGAGAATAACTGGTCTGTTGTCGATCGTCCGGATATCCTCCGATGATATTGTTAGCTTATTCACTGAGTCTTCATTCGATAATTTTCGATAAAATTGTGTAACACGTATACAATAATGATATTCCTCTGTAATTTTCGCAACGCAAATGGTCACCCTTTTTGTATACAGGACATGCTTTTCCGCCAGTCGTCCGGTAATTTTTCAGTTGTCCAGATTTTAACAATTAATTTAAATATTCGACTGGTGGGCTCTGTTCCACCTTCTTTCAAGAGCTCTGCAGGGATTCCGTCAATTCCGGTCGCCTTGTTCGATCTTAAATTATCTAGAACTGTCTCTACTTCATCATAGGTTGGAGCAATGGGCAGTTGATCTCCATCTGGATCTTCCGAAATTATAAAAAGCTCAGTCAGTTATGTCGTTCTTTTTAACACTGTTCGGAAGTCTTGCATTGATTTTGGTAGCGTAGCTTATGATGTCGCCTTCTTCGTCCTTACAGAGAGTAGTTTGCGGTTTGTAACCTTGTCTCATTTCTTTTACGGTATTCATTTTTCTTCAAGTTTTCGTCCAGTGATAAAATTTTGTCATTGTTCATTTTCCGCTCTAAACGTCCTAAAGTGTCTTCAGCTGCGCACTGAATACCGCCCTGCCAAATTTGGTCAATGGTTTCCTCAATCTCAGCCTCAGGTAATGCCTCAATATGTGCTTTGATTGTGGTCATATATTCCACTTTCGTAGTGTCGTCCTTCAGCTTTTGCACATTGAGCTTAGGAGCCCAGCCCCCTTTAGTGTGGCCCTTGTTAGCTATGCGACAGTGTATTAAGCTCGAACAAGAAAATGGTCACAGTTCGCGCCACGTAGAGTCCTAACATCTAGAATGCTAGAAGCCTTTTTTTTCGACGAAAACGTGGTCAGTTTGATTGAAGGTGTGCCCATCTAGTGATGCCCACATTTAATGTTTCTATGCGGGAAGCAGGTGGAGCTTATGACTAGGTTCTTACTGCTGGCGAAGCCAATAAGTCTTTGGCCATTGGAGGCTATGTCCTCCTGTTACGCCCCTGTGAAACAGTTCTTTGCCAATTTTACCGTTGAAGTCTCCTTTTAGAATTTTGATGTCATTGGAGTGAAATCCGTCAAAAGTACTGTCAAGTCGGGCATAGAACTCGTCTTTGATGACATCATCTTTCTCCTCTGTAGGAGCATAGCAGTTGATAAACCAAATTTGGAAGAACTTCAACTTGAAGTGGATTAAGCAGATTCGTTCGTTGATCGGTATAAATTTCGTTAGGAGTTGTTTGAACCCATTATCTACCACAAAGGCGACACCGGATTCTCTGCTTCCTTGCTTTTTGCCGCTGGTAAAAACCGTGTGAAATCTGCAAGGTCTGCAATCGTTAACTTCGCTTCCGAGCCATTTCGTTTCTAGGAGAGCGAGGACGCTGATGTTGGTATGACACATCTCCTGATGAAGTTCCCGCAGTGCACCTATTCGATGGAGTGAACGCACATTTCAAGATCCGAAAGAATGGTCCATTTTCCGTTGCCGTTTGATCCATCCAATCTGAGGCTGTATCCGGGTTCCTGGACACGCGAGTTTTTTTTCCAGAGGGACGTTGTCAGCGTTTCGCCCAACCTCCAACCTGGAGTACCAGTTTGGATGGAAATTCCGATTAGAGGCGCGGAACACACGCCTTCACCCTTCTCCATCTGCTGTTTTGAACAAAACACCTGGTGGTCACCGCGAGGAGGTGGAGATAGGATTTAGTAGCAGAGTTGTTGATATTATTTACAGTGGGCTTTTCATAGAATTTATGCTACTTCGTGTACCAGATCACGATTACGCTTATCACCATTCGGCCACCAATCGTGGGGATGTCAATTATAACCAAAAGATTTTTTTTTCTAATTTATTTAATTGACATTCACTCTAAAGTTAAAGTAAAAAATTTGGATTTTTGTACCGAAAGACAAAATTTATAAATATCAACTTTTCTAGTCATCATTACCTGGATATGAGCACATGATTACATGAACTCTTTGCCGCTCTGCTGTCGCTAACTCCATACCAAGACGCCGGCTATTCTAATCAAATGTAGCATCGTTATGTCTGAAAAGCCAAGACTGATTGACCATAACAAGTGATATGAAAATAATGCTCATAAATTGATAGCAAGCCGGAGAAACCTGCAATCTTGTACATGATTGCCGCGAAATCACGTGAATATCATCTCGTATAAATTTTATGTGTGTGTGTGTTTTTTTTTTAATAGCATAGTTCATAGATGATGAACGCAATGTGTATTTGGTGTTACTGCTCAAGTGATGAATACTCTTTCAATTAGTGTTAAGTAGTTTACACGCTTATGCTAATTCGTGTCAGAAATTTAAAAGTATCGCCTAAGTTATAAGATTTTGCCACCTTGGCGTAGTTTTATTTATGGGTGTCATTTCCTAAGTACGTGCCGTTTAAAACTTATTACTATACTTAAAGGGAATTTGTATGATGACGAGGGAAAATCATCTAAAACATAAATATAGCGCAAATAATGCACACCTATCATGACTTTTCATATTTGAATCATTCTCTCCAGTATAGAGACTATTTTGCAATAGCAAAATCGGACGAATTTTATTCGAACATGGAAAACTAGGCAGTTGGGTGGGAAATCGATTTTTCTTTCATTTGAATATTTTAGCAATAACGAAATTTCTGCCTGAGTGTAACTTTCTGGGTAGCGTGTTAGTCCAAATTTCGAAGGTCGTGAGTTAGAATCCCGATCGACATATAATACCACCACATTGCCGATGTGGATATATCTGGCTCACCTCAATCTCCGAACATGAAAATTCGTAGATAGAGGATTGCAGCGAGTGAGCGGCTGCAGCCTGCTTACGACGGACTCGTCAGTAAGGGCTGTATAAGGAGGCCCTGCCTAAGACGCTAAGGGAATACCGTGCAGGTGGTTGGATTAGAACCCGGAGATTTCAAGTTGCAAAGCCGCCGCGCTGACCACTGAGCGTTGCCGTATAATTCGCCACTGGGTTGTGCGAAGGGCTAACAACCCTTTACTATCTACGAATTTTTAACTTTCGTTTAGTATGCCCAAGCAGGCAACTTGAAGTTTGCCTGTTTTCAAATGTGTGGACATGAGCACAAACTTGCTTTAAATTACAAATTTTTGTATAGATTCACTCATTAAAATCGAAATCAATATGATTGTGTTTACTTCATAAAAGAAAAAGAATTGAAAAAATTCAAATTAAAATATTAAGTTGAAAGTTTGTCAGATTGTAGAACTATATGACCTATAATTTTGGTTAAATATTTCAGTTGAGGGTGTAAGGGGAGGGAAGTGATGAGCCAAAAAGTTGAAAACTTTGAGTCATTTTTATAGGGCTCTGGTAAATGATAAAAAGTTCAAATTTTGCACGTGCATACATCAGTTTGATACCCATAAAGAAAAAATAATAATTTGAATCATAACTGTTATCCACCGAAGGGGAGATCTAACATGCACAAGGTGTTTCTTCTACAAGGTGTTTCATGTGAAATAAAAAAAAAATTAAAATTTTAGATTAAAATTCTAAGCTTTAAATTTCAAAATTAGGGAAACTCATTTAAAAAACATAACAGGACTATGATTGGACGTAAAGCCCAATCGTGCGATACTCTAGATGAAAGAGAAATTTTTTGATTTTAAGAAACGTTGTATGGGAGGGAGTAGAATGGGTAAAGCTAATCGTTTAACTTTTTTGCTCTTACTAATAATACGAAATAAATATTTAGTGCACAATTTCAGCTCACTAAATTTGATAGGCACTGAGTAAATTTGCTTAGAGCATTTCATGATAAGTGATGTTTGTATGGGAGGTGGTGGAAGTAGGAGAAGACACAAATAATTTTTATATAGTACATTGAAATCATCATAAAAGTATTATATTCCAAATTTCAGATCAATAGCATTTATAGTTTTTCGAACAAATCCGTTTATTGTTAAATTGCGAAATTGTGTCGTTTTGTATGGGAGGGGGAAGAAGGGGTGGAGTGATTTTGCCCATTCACGAACTTGGCCTTACTCTTTTGCCAACAACGACGTGTACAAAATCCGGACATCCGGTTTTTAACATTTCAGACAATTTTGGTCGTGATTCAAGCATTCATTTGTCTTCTCAACTTCCACCTACCCGTGTAACTGCATCTATTCCTTTCATTCTATCTTTTTTGAGTTCTATCCCATTATCCGATACTATGTGACCCAAGAAGTTTACCTTGTTGAAACAAAATTGTACTTTTGACTCATTAAATTATATACATTTTACTTTTTATTGTGATCGACACAGAAAAAAAAAAATTTGCTACCCTGAAATTTTGTTTATTCGCGTTTCATGACAAAATTAGCCTAAAAATGCAAAAAAAAAAATCCGTCCCGCAGTACGCTGTCCGCCGTATGCCGTCCGCCGTACAAATGGACTCATATCTCCGAGACCGTTAAAGGTAGAATGTTCGCTTATGGGTGGATTGTTGATTTGGTTACTGAACTCTATTTTATAAATTTTGGTGGGTGTCAGGTGGAAGGGGGAGGCGGGGGGAGGGAAAGAGTCCAAAACTACACTTGCTAATATCTCCACCACGAATGCAGATGGGAAGCTGAAAATCAGCAGAAATAGAGAGAAGGTTGTGGGACAAACTACAAAAATAATTTAATTTTTTTATTCATTGGCGTCCGAAAAAGGGGGGGAGGGGCTAAAAGCAAATTGTCGGCGAATTGTTTTTTCAAATGGTTATATCTTCGAAATTACTTATCATAAAAAATTCATATTTTGGGACCATTAAGGTGGCATATATGTACATATGTAGCTCCACCAGAATCAGCTTAGAGAGAGGCTAATTACTGCAAGGGGGAGGGTCAGGGAGTGTTCAAAGAAAAACACTTAAAAATGAATATCTTAACTATCTCTTAAGCTATGTAATTGAAACTTAAAACATATGTATATTAAGCTATACTCGCAAAATACGAAAAAAAATATAACCTGTGGAAATAATAGTAGTGGGGGGAAATGGGGAACATTTTAAAAATGGCGCACTTTTCCAAATTACAAATCGTTATATCTCAAAATTGAGTACAGATATTAAATTGAAAATTTGTCAGATTGTAGAACTAAATAATTATTAATTTTGGTAAAAATTTTGAGTTGGGAGGTGTACGGGGAGGGAGGTGGTAAGCAAAAATGTCCAAAATGTTGAGTAATTTTTTTAAGGCTCTGGTGAAAGATACAAAGTTTAAATTTTGTGTTTGGATACATCTATTTAATATACATAGGAAAAAATAATAATTTGTTCCACAATTGTTATAAACCGACCCCCCCCCCCACCCCGGTCTAATGTGCACAAGGTGTTTCATGTGCATTGAAAAAAACACATAAACCGAAAATTTTTGAATGAAATTTTAAGGTAGGAACTTGAAAATTTGCGAAATGTATTTAAAAAAAATCGTTAAATATATGAAATATTAACTGGTCGAATACCTTTAAAACTTCTACCCCCTCCCATACAAAATTATTTTTTCGACCATTTTCAAGAAATCAATTATCACCAAACTATTAAAAGCTATCAATTTGAAATTTTGCACAAAAACTTTTAAAAATAGTTGAAATAAAATTGCGTCAAAAGTTTTGAGATCGCGCATGCCCTTCTACCATCTCCCATACAAAAGTATGATTTCAACCAATTTCATTAAATCAACTAATAACAAACAAATTAAAAGCTACGAAATTGAAATTTTGTACGAGCACCTTACAAGAGAAATGAAATAAAATTGCATCACAAATTTTACGACGTGCCAAAAATAATAAAGTTTCGCCCGACTTGTTGGGAGTTTATTTAACTACCGCAAGTGTACTGACTTAAGCAGCCTTCAATACAGAAAACTCTTTTTGTCTAGTGCTTTGTAATGATTAATAATTCTGCAAGAACTCCCAACTAAATGCAATAAAAAAATACTCAAACACCCATTTCGATGGGACTAAACTATATATATGTATATTTAAAAACAACATATATAACATAGGTATATTATTTCATCAATAACAATAATTAATTGATTTACGTCACAATTTATTCGAAGAAAATTTTTCCTCATATATTTTTCCTTTGTCAAACAATTCAGAAGTTCGTTTTACTACGAAAAAATGAAACGTGTGCATGTCAATAATTAGTTTAATTTACCAGATAATTAATTAAGCGGTAACAACACCAATCAATAATATTTCCATTTTTTTTTCTAATTTATATACCACAGTTTTTATTTTATTTGTTCGATTAAATACGTTGAGTTATGTTTAATTCTTTATGAATATACGTCCTCATATTATGACGTTTAAATATGCGAGTATACTCAATTAGATAATTCTTTTATATTGAGTAAACAATAGTTAATCTGTGCTTGCTTTAATAAAAGAGGTTGTATTAGAATTGTTTTGATTAGTTTATTATAGAAGTTATTTGGGGACTTTGTGTATTGAGGGGAAGATGCCGAAATGAAATGAATATTTATCGAACTTTGAGGATATTTTATTGTAAATATATATTGCAACTATTGTATCTCTATATTTTACACACATCATTTTATTACTCTAAAACGATGATTCAAATTTGATAAAAACTATAGATAATGTTATCTGAAAAAATGCAGCAATACTACCGATAGATGTCTCATAGTGTTTTTATATGGTTGTACTACGTGGAAAGTGACCGTTCGACTTACTAAGAAACTACAACTTTCGTGAACCAATGCTTCCGACGCATTTCAGGAATATTCTGGCCAGAAGTGATCTCCAACGACAAACTTTGAAGTACAACTGGACAGACTTAAATAGGCATTGAGATTCAAAGGCGGAAGTAGCAGTGGATCGGTCACACTTTGAGGAAACCAGAGCGAAACATCTCGAAATAGGCTCTGGATTATAATCCTCAAGGAAGACGTCGGGTTGGTCGACCATATAGCACATGAAAGCGAGCAGGTGAGCAAGAAGCCAGAGGAACAAACAAGTCCTGGCAACAGCTAAAGACCGATGCTCAGGATCGCGCCTTGTGGAAGAGAAGTGTTTCTGTCCTATGGCTTTAACACTTCAACAACTGCACTGCATACTACAATTCGTGCTTATTTTGACATGTACCAGAGGTGTAAATATGAAACCGAAATTTGATCATAGAGGGCCTCACTGGTCAATGTGGTTTTGACATCGGACAAAGATTGTCAACTCATAACACTTGGAGTTTCATACGACAGAATAGTTTTTAATAACAGTGAACATGTCGAACTTTGTACCGCGAAACTACGATTTACGGGCAGCTTTAATTTTCTATTACCATTTGAAGAAAACTTCGAATGCTTACGGTGATCATGCTCTTAGTAAATCACAGAGCTTTGAGTGGTTTAAAAAATTCAAAAGTGGAAATTTTAACGTGAGAAACGAAGAATGTGGAAAACCACCGAAAAAGTTTGAAGACAGCAGATTGCAAGCATTGTTGGATGAGGACGACGCTCAAACGCAACAACAACTGGCAGATCAGTTAAACGTAACACGAGCAGCCGTCGCCATACGTTTGAAAGCCATAGGAAAGATGTACAAGATGGGAAAATGGGTCCCACATGATCTCAACGAAAGACAGCAGGAAAACAGAGAAACCACTTCCGAAATGCTGCTCGCCAAATACAAAAGAAGTCATTTCTCCATCAAATTGTGACTGGCCATGAAAAATGGATTTATTTTGAGAATCCAAAACGGAAAAAATCATGGGTAACTCCAGGCCAACCACCGACATCAACTGCAAGACCAAATCGCTATGACCGGAAAACAGTGCTCTGCGTTTGGTGGGATCAGAAGAGTGTGATTTATTATGAGCTGCTGAAACCTGGTGAAACCGTTAACGCTAAACGCTACCGACAACAAATAATTGCATTGAATCAAGCTTTGAGTGAAAAACGCCCAGAATATCAGCAGAGAAAAAACAAAGTGATTTTGCTTCATGACAATGCACCATCACACACAGCAAGACTGGTCAAGGAAATTATAGAGTCGTTCAGTTGGGAAATTCTTTCCCATGCCGCTTACTCACCAGACTTTGCTCCGTCTGATTACCATTTGTTGCATCGATGGGACATGCACTTGCTGAGCAGCGCTTCACTTCCTATGAAAATGTACGAATATGGCTCGATGACTGGTTTTCATCAAAAGACCAACAGTTTTTTTGGCGAGGCATCCACACATTACCAGAGATGGGGAAAATGTATAGCTAGCGAAGGGCTATACTTTGAATAAAATACTCCTTTTCATTTCCAACCAATAAGTGTTTATACTCTAGATGAAATCTGAGAGTATATTGTGTTTGCCTTACCGTTTGTAACGCTAAGAAATAACTTTCGCACAGAGCCGCTAAGGGTATAGAAATATTTGTTGTCGCTCAAAAACCTCGATTCCGAGTGACCGTCTGTCTGTCCGTTTGTCCGTCTATGCGTCTGTCTACAGCATAACTCTCGAAACCTTTGAGCTATACTGCTAAAAAATTTTGTGCGTCATTTTTAGCAAAACAGTAACTTTAAGTTCGTGAATGGGCTGCACCCCCCCACCCCTTCTACCCCCTCCCATATAAATTTCATGAAATTTCTTTGAAACTATTTAAGCTATCGATTCGAAATTTAGGTCAAAGTATTATGATAAAGATGTCATTAATATTACGGAGTATTGATCCGATCTCCTCACTCCTTCTACCCCTTCCGATACAAAAGAACAATTTTGAAAAATACATATTTTCGATTTTCATTGAAACTAGTAAAGCTGAACAGACGAAATTTTTCCAAAATTGATTCTACTATAATTGCAATTAGTTTTAAAAAAAATTATCAACTTCACCTCACTCCTTCTACCCCCTCCCATACAAATTTCACGAAATTTTGAAATTTAAATTAAATTATTTTTCTTCGAAACTGTTAAAGCTATCAACTTGATATTTTGTATAAGGTATAAAAATAGAAATATCAATAACGGCAAAAAAACTTGTTTTGAATTTTGCCAGAATTTGTTTTTTAATAGTTGCAATAAATGCTAGAAAAAAATTATCAGCTCAGCTTCACTCCTTCTACCCCCTCCCCTGTATTATAAATTCAAGAAAAGCATTTCTCCTTCGAATATATGAGAGCTATCGACTTTGAAATTGAATCAAAGCATGGTGATAAGGGTGATGATAAGGAGTTTCAAAATCATCTAAAACGTTCCACTTCCTCTGCCACCTCCCATACAAATGCCCCAATTTCAGGAAAACTGTCCAATTTCTTTAAAAATAATGAAAACTAAAAATTTTAAATTCAGCAGAAAATATTTTGCATGCCATGTTCGATGTCATATGCGAAAAATATAAACCTCCCCTTCTACTTCTACCACCTCCCATGCAGAAGTCTCTATTCACTATTCGAAAGAATTTGAGATGACATATTTTCCGGTATATTAAAGTCATTCCCATTTCATCTAGAGTATCATATGATTGGGCTTTACGCCCTATCATAATTCTGTTGTTTTTTTGTTTTGCAAAAAAATGCCGGTTTCATATTTACACCCCTGGTAAAAATAAAAAGGCGCGCCAAAAATGTGTATATAAACAATTTTCGTGGATCATAGAATCTCTGAGAATTTTCATTTAATATTCCAAAATTAAAAGTGCGCAAAAAAGTTTATTCCATACGAAATTTGTCCTCATTGTCAATGAGCGACACCTGGTCCTATACTCTCTTTTCAAAAGTCTACTCAGTATTGCTCAAACGCAAAATTGCTAACGAACTTCTCACATACGAGGGTAGGTCAAAAATTTAACGGAATGAAGGGGATGGGCAAGATAGGGGGGACATATTTTTACCTGGACTTATTCTAAAACTCTATGAAGGTAATACAAAGTTTCTGTCAAATCGAATTACTAACATTTTAGTTCTCGCCAAATCAACAAGTCAATCGGCAAGAAACGGCTAACTTTGGATAAAATTGAGTTTCATGCTGTCATTAAGTTTCTTACCAAGTAAGGAAAAACGCCAAAAATCATTTTTAAAGAAATGTCATCTGCTTACGGAGACTCTTGCCCTGAAAAAACGATGATTTATAAGTGGCGTAGTTTATTCAGACAAAGCAGAGAGTCAATTGAAGACGATAAACACTCAAAAATCGTCGAAAAAGTGGCGAAACTTGTTCTCGAAGATGCTCGTTTAAAGAAGAAACAAATTGCAAAAAAAATTGGTTGGAGCATCAGATACAACCATTTTGAATATTATCCATGATCATTGCGGCATGTCTAAGGTCAGCGCAAGATGGGTACCGAGAATGCTCTCAGCGGTTCAGAAAAAGCAGCGCTTCGAGTTTTGGCGCGACTTTTGGATCTCTGTAGCGAGAATAGGGATGAAATTTTGACCCGGATTGTTACTGGAGACGAAACTAAGGTTCATCATTATGAGCCTAAATCGAAGCAGGAGTCAATGCAGTGGCACCGTAAAGGCGCTTCACCCCCAAGAAGTTTAAGGTCTCACAATCCGCCGGAAAAATCATGGTCACTATTTCTTGGGATTCAGAGCGGGTTTTAATGATCGACTATAAAGAAAAAAGACAAAACATCGCAGGGGGATGCCAACCTGCTACAAAAATTAAAGGATACTATCAAATAAAAAAGAAGAGGAAAGTGGACTCGAAGTGTGCTGCTTTTGCACGACAACGCACTTGTTCACAAGAGTCACGTTGCAGTGGCTGCTCTACAGAAATGCGGCTACAGAATATTGAACCATCCCCCTATAGTCCAGATCTGGCCCCTTCCTATGACTATTTGCTCCCAAAAGTGAAGAAAGAACTTCGGGGAAGAAAATTTACCAACGATGAAAATGTGAAATCGGCAATTTCAGCCTATTTTGAAGCCTTAATAAAACATTTTTTTAGAAGGAATTAATAAACTCTCACAAGATGTCATAAACGTATTATACTTAAGGAAGAACATATTGAAAACGAAGAATAATAACTTGTTTAATTTTACCCCCTTTTCTTGTCATTCCGCGAAATGTTTGACCTCCCCTCGTATGTAAGTTACCCGGTTACCCTACGACCTTCACATTTAACATGATCTATAATTTAGAGTCGAACTTTAAACCTTTTAATTTAAATTTAATATTATTTACTGCCATCCTATTTTTTATACACGAAAAGCAATACCAACCAACTATAAATATTATTTTGAATTTTATAGAGTTGTTATTTACAAATAACCGGTCATTTCGAAACTGATAAATCTTCATACTTTTCCGCCAGTCGAGAAATATTTTAAAATGTTGTTAGGAAGTTTGAAGTACACTTCAGTTCAACACGGCAATTTGCGTCTTGATATTTACATTCAAATGAAATTACTCCCCCGATTCGAATAAGAATAATTTTTAAGCTCTTCATGCATATAGTACCACGAAACCGTCAAATTGTGGTTGAAAAATTTCAAATAATCAAAATAATTAGAAAAAATTTTCTGCCTCATATTTTTCGAAAATTTAAAAATTAATTGTCGACTTCTGTGACAATTTCAACTTAATTAAAAACCAACAACTCGAACTTATTCACCAATCTATTATAAAAACTTTTTAATTACAATGCCTCATTCTGATCTGACAATTTAGTCTAAGAGATGATTATTGCAGATTTTATAAAACTCTTTACAGCGGCAAGGTCGTACATAAACTCAAAAGATATAAAATAAGTTAATATAAACAAAACTCCTTTATACTGGCAGTTTTCAGTTACAATCAGCCCATTACTCGAAACAAGCAGTTGCTATCAAGTCATACTCGCCGTCGAGAAACTTTGTTTACCAAACTTGCAAGAAAACACACATACATATTTGCTCTTGCGATATACAATCAAAGTACAAACACAAAACATACATTCGAAAGCTCCATAATTACAGCGTTTTTAACAAGCTTCAATCACATAGCTTCGGAAACAATTTTAATTCAGATGTGTCCGATTACAAAAATAATCTAGCAAGTCGGCTTGACGACTTTGCATACTAATCACAGCCATAATCCATTATTATTTTATTGTAGAAACTATCAAACGCCCGCGACTTCGTCCACGTAAAAATCGCAAAATAAGCAATTTTTGAGAATGTAATTAGTAATATGTACATTATGTGAGATAGATAATCTGTTTATTTTAATGACTCTTTGAACACAATGTTTTGTATTTTGTTGGAATCAGAACCATAAATTTTTAAAAATGAAACCATGTTACTCGCATTTGAATGGGACAGCCTCGTGATCAAATCAATCCCGTGATTTGAGCTCATATACGTATTGAAGAGCATTAAGGACATGTGTTAATTAAAAAAAAAAAAACAAATAAAATAGTATTAATCTTAAAAACATAACAGGACTGCGATTGTGCGTAAAGCCCTATACTATAGATGATCGAAATTTTTGTGATGTTAAGAAATTTTGTAGGGGGAGTGGTAGAAGGGGTGACAGCACTGAACTTATTTGTTTTACAACTGTTTTGTACCAAATTTAAGCTTCAAAAATTGAATAGGTACTGAGAAACTTAGTGCATTGAATTCAATGAGATTGTGCAATTTGTATGGGGGGTGGTAGAAGGAGTGGGGGGGTTTTTGGTGATTTTTCGAGAAACAACTATAATTATCATGCAAATGATATACTTTAAATTTCAGATCTGTATCATTCACACTTTTCAAGAAAATCGAATTGCTATATAGTCGTGGAGTTGTGTCTCGTTGTATGAGAGAGGGTAGAAGGAGTGAAGCTACTCGGTTAATTTTTTCCCGATATTAAAAATAATGCTAATTAAGGATTAAGTACAAAATTTTAACTCGATGAAATTTATATGTACTGAGAAAATTGGTTTAGAGTATTTCATGAAAAAGTGCGGTTTGTATGGGAGGTGGTGGAAGGAGACGGGAGCTTTTAGTGATTTTTTTAAAAACAACTATAATCATAATGCAATTGATATATTTTAAATTTCAGATCAGTAACATTCACACTTTTCAAGAAAATCGAATTCTTGTAAAGTCGTGGAACTGTTTCACATTTTATGGGAGGGGGTAGAAGGCGCGAAACTAATCGGTTAATTTTTTTCCCGATATTAATAATAATGCTAATTAAGGATTTAGTACAACATTTTAGCTTGATGAAAGTTACAGGTACTGAGAAAATTGGTGTAAAGTGTTTCATGAAAAAGTGTAGTTTTTATGGGAGGTGGTGGAAGGAGTGGGGGAACTCAAATAATTTTTATATCAAAAGACTGCATTTGTAATGGAAATAATATACTCCAAACTTCTAATTAATAGCTTTTATAGTTTCCAAGAAAATTTGATTAATATATATCTTTGAAAATGTGTCACTTTGTACGGGAGGGGGTAGAAGGCGTGAGGGGAGTGAAATAAAACCCAAAGCAGATTACATCCCGGAGGACACCTAACAAACTGTGCAAGTTTCATTACAATCGGTTCAGCCGTTTGTGCGTGAAAAGCGGCCGAACAGACAGACAAAAATTTCAAAAACCTGTTTTTATGCTTAGTTATTGTTAAAGTAAAGCAAAAACTAACTTATAGCCATTTATAAGCAAATAACAGACAGACACTAACAATTATATTAATATGTATAGATTATGGTGCTCGAGATTTGAAATTGTCTCTGACGTAAATCAAAGGTGACACCTTAACAACAACAAAAAAAGCAGAAAGCAATAATAAGACATGTTTTAAACTTGGACTTCGAAATTATTACCTATCTCAGTTATCATAAATCGGTTCTTAATTGTGCACTAAATAAGTATGTACAAAACATTCTACGGCATAACGATTATCTTTTTACTCTTATGACGCCAATGTTTTATCAACTTTTTCTTTTTTTTTCGAAAGATAGTGAGTGAGTATGCGATTTTGTTAGCGTGATTTTCATGCCATAGCTCGCATTTGGCCTAATTTTGAAATTTGAATATTGCTTTTTGCGATAAGTCTAATATCAAATTAGGGAAAAATGAAAAAAAAATTCTTTCAGTCCAATTTCGTTTAAAACGGAAGTGCAAAGAAATGACTATATAGATTTTTGAATCATCAAATTACACAATTTAGAAGTTCTGGCAAATGTGAAAAGCTTTATTATTAACTTTGAAACCTGTTATACATTCCCATGATGAAGTAACAAAAAAACCCCACTTCTAGGTAAAAATAGCTGCTGGCATTCTATTTGACCTTGATTCTTGTTTACTCCAAGACTCATTTCGTACAAAAAAAAACACACACTACAGCCGCCTATTTTTAGAATCTAATGATTGATCTATCGTGTCAGCAAAACATCCTAGATATGTATGTTTTTTTTGACTTCAATAAAAAAATTATTAACAATAACACTATAATAAAATTCTTTACTAATTTTTTTTTTTTTTAAATTTCAGCAATGCGGATGACTATGGCTACAGCCTCTACAATGACTCCTCGAATACACCGTAAAGGATTTCGGACACCTTCGAAACGGCATCCTGGAAAAGTATTACCAGGGAAATTACATTCAATATCAAGGGTAAGAATTTTTGTATTTATACCTTAGATGAAATCTGCGAGCACGATTAGTTTGCAGCGCCAAGAAATAACATAACAGAATTATGATTGGGCTTAAAGTCCAATCATTTGATACTCTAGATGAGATGGAAATGTGGAAATAGTGAATAGAGACTTTTGCATGGGAGGTGGTAGAAGTAGAGGTTTGTATTTTTCGTATATGACACCGAACATGGCATGCAAAATGTTTTTTGCTGAATTTAAAGTTTTCAGTTTTCATTATTTTTAAAGAAATTGGTCATAGTTTTCCTAAAATTGGGACATTTGTATGGGAGGTGGCAGAGGAAGTGGAGCGTTTAAGATGATTTTGAAACTGCTTATAATCATCCTTATCACCATGTTTTGATTCAATTTCAAGGTCGATAGCTCTCATATACTTGAAGGAGAAATGCTTTTCTTGAATTTATAATACAGATATTTGTATGGGAGGCGGTAGAAGGAGTGAAGCGGAGCTGTAAATTTTTTCTAACACTTATTTTAATTATTAAGAATCAAATTCTAGCAAAATTTGAAGTTTGTGCTTTTTCTATTTTGAATGGAAATCAATAAAATGCATTTAACAAAAATTGTCCATTTGTATGGGAGAGGGTAGAAGGAGTGTATGGATCAAAACAAATTTTTTTCGCATTATTAATATTTCTATTTGTATACTTTATACAAAATATCAAGTTGATAGCCTTAACAATTTCGAAGAAAAATAATTTAATTTAAATTTCAAAATTTCGTGAAATTTGTATGGGACGGGGTAGAAGGAGTGAGGTAAAGTTGATAATTCTTTTCAAAACTAATTGCAATTACAGTAGATTTATTTTTGGCAAAATTTGGTCTTTTCAGCTTTACTAGTTTCAATGAAAATCGAAAATTGTATTTTTCAAAATTGTCCATTTGTATGGGAGGGGGTAGAAGGAGTATCTGGTCAATATTCGGTAATATTAATTACATCTATATCATAATACTTTGACCTAAATTTCAAGTCGATAACTTAAATAGTTTCAAAGAAAAATCAATTTCTTAATATTTCGAAATTTCATGAAATTTGTATGGGAGGGGGTAGAAGGAGTGGGGGGATATAGCCCATTCACGAACTTAAAGTTACCTTTTTGCTAGAAATGACACACACAAATTTTTAGCACTATAGCTCAAAGCTTTCGAGAATTATGCTGTAGACAGACGGACAGTACCCTAGGCGGCTCTGTGCGAGCGTCATTTCTTAGCGTTACAAACAGTAAGGCAAACACAATATACTCTCAGATTTCATCTAGAGTATAAAGATAAGGGGAAAAGGAATGGGTTGCACTGAAGTTCTTATCGTTATTCAAAATTCTTTGACGTCTATCCGTCCGCTTCACTCTCTATCTCAAGAATGGTTTATTGAAAGATTCGCGCATAGAATCTTTCCATAAACTAAGATTTGAAATTTTGAACTTGGCTTTAATAAAGGTGTACACAATGGAGCATATGACACTATCTTCAACACCATTTCACGCCGTCGTCACCAGTTAATGATGTGACTGTCCACACAGTGGCCGTTGTGCCTTTACCATGTCACATGCACCTATGATGCGTACACGAAAAACCACCAAAATTTCCATCTTTAGCCACTATCGACCACCACACGCTATCCTAGGCTACACGGCCTTGCACTTAAGTTGATGGTCATATGACCCATTGTGCATAACAATATTATGACCCCAGTATTGGGTTAAAGATTTAGTGGCTTAGCATGAATGGCTGTACAGTGTTGCACATTAATATGCGAAATTCAACAAGTAAAAGACCACATTAGCGATCTGCATTTGAAGCCGTTCATTGCTTGATGACCGTCAAATGACACAAAATTGACCTGCACAACAGTCAATTGTTCGACAAAATCTGTGACATGCTGCAAAGATTTTACACGAATATCGATATGTAACATGATAATTCTACTTCTACAATGGCACTACAGCCCAAATCGGGCTTCGGTCTCCTGACCTTTAGGTTCCTTAAAATTTTCTATTATTTATTGTGGAAGAGTTGTTAGACCTTCGCACAACCCCCTATCTACGAATTTTACATTTTTGTAGATTGAGGTGACCAAGGTATACCCAAGCAGGCAGTGTGCTGGAATTATGCGTCGACCGGGATTTGAACTCACAACCTTCGCATTGCATACCAATACGCTACCCACTAGCCAACACCCTAGTATTGATATATTATTGATATTTGGCAACTACAAATTTTCGACATTTTTGTTATATTTGAAAAAATTAAATAAAGAATTTAATTGAGGATTAAATTTAATTTTATAAGATTTGTCCGAAATGTAAAAGTTGTTTGTCATGCTTTGAAAACATTGATTTCAATTTCGTATAGCTTTGATTATCATCCATAGCGCGGCAGTCCAAATTGGTCTCTGGCCTCCTGAAGCCGTCGCTTCCAGTCGCTTTGATCCGAAGACTGCGTCCTCCAGTCCTTTCCTTATTGGAAGTACCGAATAATAACGTTTTATTTGCTAGTATGATTTATCGATTGATTTTGACCATTTCATTGCCATCCTTTACTAGATTAGCCCGAAAATATATGAAGTTGTCTACGCTCACCAAATGATGCTCTGCAATTGTTATATTTTGTCTGATTAGCGTTCTTTTTCTTGTTTGTGTTATTACTTTGGTTTTGCTTTCTTTAATGCACAACTCGACTTCTTTTGCGGCGCAGTCAAGATTGTCAAATATAGGGTTATCCAATAAGAGGTGTTATTCCCGTAAAAGATCAATGGTTTCGGTGCTTGTGTGGCACGTAGCGCCGTCTTGTTGAAAGTAAACGTTGTCCAGATCAATATCATCCAATTCCGGCCATAAAAAATCATTAATCATCTCTCGATAGCGCTCCATTCACCGTAACTGTTGTTCCAGCCTCATTTTCGAAAAAGTAAGGTCCAATGACCCCGCCGGACCATAAACCGCACCAAACAGTCACACGTTGAGGATGGAGAGGCTTTTCAACAATAACTCTTGGGTTTTCCGAGCCCCAGATGCGACAGTTTTGCTTGTTGACGTAGCCACCGAGGTGGAAATGGGCCTCATCAGTCAAGAATAGTGAATTTTAATAATGTGAATTTTAATAATTTCAATGCGTTGTTGAAGCGTGTATCGTTCCATTTTTATTAATGGCGTAGTTTCTACTTGTCAAATGTCAAAAAATGACAGCTTCAAAAGTGACATCTACCGAAATAGCGGGCTATTCAAAATAACACCTCTTATAGGATAACCCTATACTTCCTGAGCACTAGGAAATGATCTTGCGAGGATGCTTATGTGTTGTCAGTGTATGCTACTAGTAGGGTATTCTTGAATAATAGTGTTCCATTGGTGTTGATTGGAATTTTTCGGATGACATACTCTAGTGCCAAATTGAAAAGCATGGGAGCTAGACCGTCTCCCTGCTTTAAACGACACTCCTTTCGAAAGCTGGTTGTGGAATCAGTTTGTATTCACACTCTGGATTTAGCCATTTCGTTTCTTGAAGGGCAGCTATGTTTATGTTGCGCTTTGCCACTTCTTCGTGGAACTCATTCAGAGCTCTTGTCCTAAATAAGGATCGAACATTTCAAGATCCAAACGAATAATCCATTTTTTGTTTGCGGGGTCGCTGCCGTTGATTCAATCCTTTCAGAGGCTGTTCCTATGGTTTCTAGAGATTGCTTTTTTCGGGTGATGCGTTGTCGGCCCCTTGTCCGACATCCGACCTGTAGGAATAGTCCTACTTATTTAATTACACCCTGGTAAAAAAAGGGTGGGAGTCTTCAGCTAAATATAACATGCAGGAGTTTTTACAGCTATGCGAGTCCAACTATGGTATGTTATACTTTTTGGGTTTTTCCTGAGACGCACTGGTGTTACTAGCCATTCAGGTTAAGTATTAACCAGCTAAGATACTCATATGAAAAAACCTGAAAATTTGCTTGAAATGTTGTCCTTTCCCATTTGTTGCTCTGCCAGTCAATCAATCTATCAAATTTTTGTTAAGACCCCCTATAGGGGCATAGGACAGAAACAACTCTGTTCCACAAGGCGTGATCCTTGCTCTGCCAGTGGAACGAAAAAGTCATGAGCGCCCATATAAGGAACTTCTACTCGAAGAGAGAGAGTAAGAAATTTTGACAAAAGTGCGACCAAAATTTTCTAACGATCTTGTCCAAAAATTGATAGCTGCAATGTTTGAGTACTTTTCAGCATTCTTCTGCCGTTTTAAGAAAATTTCTGACAACTAAATTAAATATTTTTGTTTATACGAGTAGTTTGCGTACTCCTTGAAGACTATTCGCATATCCCCTGGGGTATACGCACTTCCATTTGAATACCATGTATCTATAGTATCGCCTGATTGAAGTTTACCCGCAGTCGTAGTTCTGTTATGTTTAAAAACTTATATTTAGTTGGTATTTATTTCATTTGTTGCTCTAGGGTAATACCATTGGCACATTAATGCATTTCCTGTTAAAACAGAAACAGTTCTCTGCCACAAGGTGCGATCCTGAGCATCGGCTTTTAATTGTCCTGGCCTCCTGCTCGCTTTCATGATCGACCAACCCGACGTCTTCCTTGAGAGCTTGTCTTGCCATGTTTCGCTCTGGTTTCCTCAAAGTATGTCCGATCTACTGCCATTTTCGCCTTTGAAATTCAATGCATATCTTAGTTTGTCTAGCTCGAACGTTCCAGAAGCCAATGATTGTCCGTTTTCAAATGCCAAACGTTTACTATTTAACTAAATGAACACCGAATGACCAATACATTGATCATAACGATCTCAAAGAACTAGTTCGCATCATTAGGTGTATGAGCTAGGGTATTGCCTAGTAGGTAGTGTGTTGGTCTTGTAATGCGAAGGTCGTGAGTTCAAATCCCGGTCGGCGCAATATATAATTCCGGCACATTGCCTGCTTGGAAATACCGTGGTCACCTCAATCTAAGAAAATGAAAAATTCGTAGTAAGAGGGTTGTGCGAAGGGCTAACAACCCTTCCACAATAAGTAATAAAAAATGTTAAGGAACCTGAATATCAGGAGGCCAAGGTCCGATTTGGGCTGTAGCGCCATTGTAGAAGGTGTATGATGAATAATGTACTAGAATTTTTATTTGCTAGCAATATTTTTTTCCTCTTCTGATTCTTTTCTTTTAATATTTGTTAGCGCATTGGCTATTTATTTAACTTTTAAAATTTAACAGATAAGTGACGAGCTGTTCTTCTAACGATGAAGATGAGTCGAACTACTAATTAGTTAATTACTAGTTAGGGCGGCTATGTGTCAATGTTACAAGATATCGTAATGCTAACTCGATAGAGAGAGATTATGATTTCCGTGGCGCCATAATCAACTAATTAGCTCCACCCCATCCATTGCCGCTTGTTTTGAATGGCTGGTCAAATTTCAATTCATTGTACAATGGAAGCATTGTCTTAACGTCAAAATGAAAAAACCGACCATATAACCAGCAACGGCTTAATTCAAAATTCACGATTCCTCAGAAATTGAGTCAATCATAGGAAAATTCAAGCTGAAAGAAAAGATTTCCGGATTCTACACTGTTACGCCTTATTATTCGTGACGTTTCGGTCTCTGCTGAGATCTTTATCAAACTGTTTGATAGCAGTGTAGAATTCGGAAATTTTTTCAATTCGAAATGTACAGTGAATACATTCACCAGTCCGAAATACAAGCTGTTCAAGTGATTTTTTTATTATTCTGTTAATGCAATTGTTGTGTTCATTATTCTTGCGACAATTTTTTTAATTCCAATTTCAACTGGAAACCTAGACTACTTAGTTATGAAAATCACAAATATTTTACATTACAGGTCGGTCCCGGAAAAATTGCGCCGGGAAAACGAATAAATCCGAGACCTCATCCGCCGCCATGTGATAATTCAAACGACAGCGGATTCGGATTTGATCAGCATGTGGAAGTTCAACAACAGATGATTCGAAACGTACCAGCATCGAGGTATGTATCGTAATATACCTGTCATATGCGTAAAGAACACACATGATACCTAAATGTATTTAGAAATAATTATAATAATAAACGAGAATGTTTGTAAGCACACTTAACATCCATTATTGATTGCAAATGCACATAGAAACACAACATTTTTATTATTTTATTTTCATTTCTATTATAATTTAACTTTTTTTTCCCCCCCAAAATGCTTCATATTTTCACCATTCATTACTCACTCATATTCATTCATATCTGATTTTATTTTCATTTTATTTGTAATAAAGAAAATTTTATTAACATTATTAAGTAACACACATAAATACACACTCAAACTAACGTATTGGATTTAAATAAACGTTTCTTATTATTATATAATTGCTTTTAATAAATAATAATGGAGATAATGAGAAAAAATGTAAACATAGATTAAATTTGTAGCAGAGTTTTAGTATTTAGATTGAGTGTTTTTGAACTGTGCAATCATTTATTAAAATAGAGCAGACATCGTTTGGAATTTCGAATTTATTTTAAGAAATTCATAAACATTTTAAATATTATATTTGATCAAATTATTTTATAAATGGTTTTTATATATTTCTGCTTGGTGTGAAGATTAGAAAAGCTATTTTCAGGGTGATCCAGGACTTTCTCTCAACTTCATCCAAAAAATCGTTTTCGTTTTCTATAAAAATATTTCATTGATTTTTTCAAAATTAATTTTCAGTCTATTCCATAGTTTGACTTTAAACATGTGTAATTGTCAGTATTTTAAATATCGCACTTTCTTATCCAAAAATTTAAGAGCGTTAATCTTAAATGTATTCAATGCTTTTATAAATTTCCAAAAAAAAAATGTATTTCTTTTTCTCGGATTTCAATATGTCATTTGCCTAAGGCACCACTTTAAAAATTATCAGTTTTGTTGCACTATAGCTCACAATCCAATCCAGTTCCGTTATCGATCAGATTTTTGTTGAATTAGGTTTATTGTCATGTACCACGACATAATGGAAAATCAAAGTTCTTTTTATATAATTTTAAATGAATAAAATTGAATAGCAAATGCGACTATTCATACTAAACATTTAAATTTGTCCGATTTTTAATGAATAAATACAGCGAGCACAATTTATAAAAAAACCAGATCGTACTTAATGATAGAACTTATCAATCTTGTTTAAGTCTTTGAAGAATAGAAACAACATTCAGTAAATCTGCCACTAAAAAAAAAATTGTCATAAAATATTTACTTATTAGTTTGTTTTTTTATCTATCTTGAAAACAAGTTGATTTGTCCCGAAGCGAGCTATAACAATTTCGAATTTTTGCTGTTCTATTAAAATTGTTTGCGTATTAAAATTTTAAGCAATATTAGAATGTTTATCATATCCAAAACTGTAATATAATTTATAGCAATGGTTTTTATACTCTGGATGAAATCTGAGAGTATTATAAGTTTGCCACAAAGTGTGTAACGCTAAGAAATAAGGCTCGGAGAAAAAAATGAATGATGCAGAATATAATCATATAATCACTCAAAAATCTCTAAGCCGGATGTCCGTCCTTCCGTCTGTCCGTCCGTGTCCTCTCTAGCTTGAGAACGTGTTGATCTAGAAAGTTCAAATTTTGTACACGTCGTTTTTGATACAAAAGTAAGGACAAGTTCGTGAACGAGCCAAATCGCTCCTTCTACTCCCTCCCATACAAAATGACACAATTGCGCAATTTGACAATAAACGGATTTGCTCGAAAAGTATAAAAGCTATTAGTCTGAAATTTGGAACATATTACTTTTATGATAATATCAATCTCCCGTATATGCGTGTCCTCTCCTTCCTTCTACCACCTCCCATACAAACTGTACTTTTTCATGAAATATTCTAAACCAATTTACTCAGTGCGTATAAAATTTAGCGAGCTGAAATTTAGCACTATATATTTATTTGTAGGACCAAAAAAAATTAGACCATTAGCTTCACCCCTTCTACCCCCTCCCATGCAAAATGACACAATTTCGCAATTCGACAATAAACGGCTTTTCTCGAAAAATATAAATGCTACTGATCTGAAATTTGGAATATAATACTTTTATAATAATTCCATTCTACTGTATAAGAATTATTTGTGTCCTCCTTCCACCACCTCCCATACTATCAGCACTTTTTCATGAAATACTCTAAGCCAGTTTACTCAGTGTGTATACAATTTATCGATTTGGAATTGTGCACTAAATATTTATTTAGAATTATTGGTAAGATCAAAAAAAAATTAGACGATTAACTCTACCTCTTCTACTCCCTTCCATGCAAAACGACACAATTTCGCAATTCCACAATAAACGGATTTTTTTCCAAAAGCATAGAGGCTATTGATCTGAAATTTGGAATATATTACTTTTATTCTATTGTTCCAAATATATATAAATATTTTTTAAGTGTTCTCCTTCCTTCTATCACCTCCCATACAAACTGCACTTTTTTATGAAACACTCGAAACAAATTTACTCAGTACGTATAAAATTGATGGAGTTGAAATTGTGCACTAAACATTTATTTAGAATTGTTCGTAAGACCAAAAAAATAAGGCAATTAGCTTCACTCCTTCTACCCCCTCCCATACAATTTGACACAATTCAACAACTTTACAAAAAATCGATTTGCCTGAAAAGTATGAATGCTACTGATCTACTATGCCAAATAAATGATGTTTACAGTTATTTCTTAGAAAGTTATTAATAACTCCACCCTCCTTCTACCACCTCCAATACGAACTGCATATTTTCACTAAATTCAATACACTAAGCTTTTCAGTACCTATTAAATTTTTGAATCCTAAATTTTATATAAAACATTTTGATAGCAACCTTATCGTGATGTAAAAAAATTAGTTCAATGTTGTTACCTCCTCTACCACTTCCCCTACAAAATTTCTTAAAATAAAGAAATTTCTCCTTCAGCTTTACGCCCAATCGTAGTCCTATTATGTTTTTTTAGAATTTTGAACATTTTAGAGCATTTGGTTTCTGCATAAATTATGATTTAGAGGTTTTCTTGGAGCATCAGTGGAACCTTGGCTATAACACCTATTATTTTTTGTGCGCTAGTTAAACATAATCTAAGCCGAGAGGTTTGAAAAACAAAGGAGCTAGAATTGCACGTAAAGCGATACTCAAGTCGAAATGTAGATATTTGCGACTTTAAGAATATAATATATTTTATTAAGGTGGTACAACGGTTGACGGCATTGAATCAATTTTGTGTACATCATACTACAGTTGCTATCAAAATGTAAATATTGTGGACTTCCAAAAAATCATTTTCCGATCCGCTCATTCCTACCCCCTTCCAAAAAAAATTTATATATTAGAAATTCAACGGAAGCAATTGCATTTAGAACATAATGAGAGCTATCGATATAAAAATTAGAACACAGCATGCTGTTAAAAATTTTGATAAGCAGTTTCAAAATCGTCCAAAACCGTCCACTTCTTCTACCACCTCTCGTACAAACGTCATAATTTCAAACAGACAATATATCACTTTCATTCAAAACTTAGGAAAGAAAACATTAAATTTATTATGAAATATTTGCATATCAAGTTCAGTATAAATATTCCCGCTCCTTCTGCCACCTCCCAAACAAAAATCGCTATTCAATTTCAAAACTTCATTTTCTGGTGCATTAAACTCTTTCTCATTTGATCTAGGGAATCGCATGATTGGGAATTACGTCCAATGATAATTTTGTTCTATTTTCATTACCCTTAAGTTTGCCACAAAGTTTGTAACGCTAAGAAATAAGGCTCGGAGAAAAATAGTGATTGATACAAAAGTTCATATTATCACTCGAAAATTTCAAAATGGCATATCCGTCTGTCCGCTCATTTAATCTCTAGCTCAAGAGCGCGTTGTGCTACAAAGTTTAAATATTGTGCACGTCATTTTTGACAAAAAAAATAAGGTGAAGTTCGTCAACGAGCCAAATCGCTCCACCCCTTCTACCTCCTCCCATACAATCACAAAAATGTATAATTCGTTTAGAGTATCGTGAGATTGGGCCTTACGCGCTATCGAAGCCCTGTTATGTTTTATTAATTATATTTTTTTGCTAGGGAGTAGCCTAGGTGGTAGCGTGATGGTCTACAATGCAAAGGTCGTGCGTTCAAATTCCGGTCGACGCATATTTCCAGCACACTGCTTGCTTGGGTAAACCTTAGTCACTTCAATCTTCGAAAATAAAAAAAAAAAACCAATATAGAGGGTTAACAACCCTTCATGGACAAAATAAGGTGTTCATTAAGCCAAAAATGACGTAAAGTTTTTTATATCACCCATAGTTTTTTTTTTTTAGGAGCACCCCTTAACAATGTCCAGCAATAATCAGTAAGCGAACTGGTGCTCCATTTTCCTTGATATTGGTTTTCCATCGCAGAAATGTGGAAGCGTTCCCATGTTCTTCACTTACGGCCCTCAAATTTTCAGGCAAGAAATCGAGATGAGAGTTGAGAAAGTGAATTTTGAGAGACATGTTACAACCAATCCCTTTATAAGCATTAACTAGTTCGCTCACAATATCCTTCTGTTTGGCAGCAACAACTACTTTAAAAGTACTGCAAGCTCGTAATTCATTTTTTTTTTCGTCCTCACATATTTCATCTTTGATTATTTCCCTTTTTTGTGGACCTACAAATATGCCCTCTTTAAGTTTTGCTTCACTAATTCCCGGAAATTTTTGTTTTAGATACAAGAAACCTCTTCCACTTCGATTCATTGCTTTAACAAATTTCTTCATCAATCCCAATTTAATATGCAAAGGGGGAGTAATATGTACCTTTTTGGGTTCAACTAGTGGTTCATTGGTGACGTTTTTTAGTCCCTGATTTAGTGCCTGACGTAGTGGCCATGACGATCTCGCGCACGGCTGCCCTATTCACAAAGGAAACAACAGTATTTGATATACCCTAGTTGCATTCCAAGAGGAAGGGCTATCACTTTTAAGTCTCCATGGCTCATTCATATGTTCTAAAAGATCTCGCAGTTTTTCGTATGATTCCATCATATGAATTGCATGAGCTACAGGTACAGATAGATTTTTATTACCGTCGTGAACCAATACCATCTTTAAACGGAGTTTAGAAAATCGATGAATAGGCGCCACTCATTTGGATAATGTTTCTGTCCCAATGCGTGAAACAAATTCTTGACATCTGAGCACCATACCTAATCCCCTTTTTGAACAAAGCAATGTGTGTTGTTTTTTTCGCGTTTTCGGTAAAATATTTTGTTCAAGTCACTTTGAAGAAAATTTCAAAATTTGGATGCTAAAAGTTTTGACTGCGATTTTGAGAGATTTAAATCTCGAACTAAGTCATTAAGTTCGTCCTCTGAAATCAGATGCGGCGTTTCCGAACATCCTGCTAAGACAAATAAAGGATCGGTTTCCATTTCTTGTACGATGTCTTTATCATTACTTGAAGAATCAGTGGATACGAGTTCTTTTTCATCTAAAAGCTTTGGAACAGAAAGTTCATCACTCTGTTTGACGGACCATAAAGCTTATGGTAAATTACGATACTTGACAGTATGTTTGGACCTTGGTCCAATACCTTTAATTTTCGTGAGGAAAAAATAGCAATCTATGACTATGGCCTTTCGGTTCTCTACAAACCGTTGGTACGACAAATGCCATTGTACACTTATCACCTCGTAACCAACCTGTTAACAACGTTAAAAAAGTCTTACAACAGATATAAGGGGCCCATGCTAGGTCGTGCTCCCCAATTTTAACTCCGAAATAAAGTTTGTAAGCAGTAAAATTACGTTTTTGCGATTTAAAAGTTAGCATTCCGCAAACATAACAAAAACTGTCAGCACTATTTACGCTCACATTTTATTTGAAGTTAGTCGTGGTCACAGTCAATTAAAAACAATCAAAAACGTAGAACTCAAAACCTTTGCTGTTGAAAAAGTGAATGTAAGAGATTCGGAAGTCGTTAGTCTACTAATAAACCCTGAATAAATATATAATGCACAATTTAAGCTCGATAAATTTTATGCGTACTGTGTAAATTGGTTTATAGTATTGTTGCGAGCTAGGGATTCGCCGGGATTTCAAGAGAAACGCAATTCGTTTAAAAATAATAATGGATAATTTATTTATTCGCACTTTTCACTTAATTTACACTTTTACTTAATTCGCCTATTGTACGGCACCACTGATATTGTTTTCTATCGCTTTCACTACCGTTCGCGTTCAGATGTCGCTGACTGACTGATTGCTCGCTGAGAGTTATCGTGCTTTTATACCTTCCCTAGTTCTCGTCAGATGTCATTGGGAGAATTCTGGAGTATACTGTTGGGTGTGCGTCTAGAATGTTCCGGAACTTTGTTTATGGCTTTTTACATGTTGAGGGACTTTTCTGGATGTTTCTGGGAACATCCAAATTTCGTGGTTGCCAGATTTATAACAGTATGTATTTCAAGCAAATGTGCTGTTTGTATGGAAGGTGGTGGAAGGAGTGGAGGGATTCAAATAATTTTTATACAGTAGATTGAAATCATTATAAAAATAATATATTCCAAATTTGAGCTTTTACACTTTTCGAGAAAATCCGTTTTTTTTTGCGAAATTCCGAAATTGTGTCATTTTGTTTGGGAGGGGGGTAAAAGATTTGTCCCGTTCACGTACTTTTTTGTTAAAAACGAAGTGTGAGCTAGAGTGAACCCCGGGCGGATCGACGGGCGGACGGACGAACATCTATGGGTGATAGAAAAATTTTGTTTTCAGATTTGATTTCAGGGTATTAAGATACATTTTTTTTTTATTATTTGGGGAACACGTGAGAACACTACGACCTTCCCGGCCTATTGTGCATTTATTGCCCCTTTACCCTACCACAACTCAATAGCTTTGGCTAATCTAAGTATCTTTAAGCCACATTGGCTTGTTTCTCGGTTCCGAGAAGATTGTGTCTTTTTCTTGCTACTGCTTCACAGTTACATATGATGTGTTCTGTCGTTTCTGAGTCTTTGAGACAGAGGTGACATATGTAGTTTCAACTAAACCCATATTTTTGAGAAGATGGTTTACTCCACTGTGCCCCGTCAGTAGGCCATTTAAAGTACTAATATCACTCTTGTTGAATTTTAGAATATCCTCCAATTTGTCTTTTGTGGTAGGATTAATTTTTTTGAGATTGATAAGCCTGAAAGTCTATTCCAGTAGATTCTATGCTCTTGTTCAATCCACTCTCTCTCTCAAGTATAAGATTGAAGTGTCCTTTTGGTTTTACACAGAATGGCTCTGGTCCAAAAAAATTTGTTTCTGCGCCATTTTTTGCGAGGCAGTCTGCCTCGTCATTTCCCTCAATCCCGTATGTCCTAGGACTCACATTAATGTTACTTTGTTCCTCCTTGCCAGAATGATTAGGTTTTAAAGGCAGCCCCAAACTATCCTCGATCCGTGTTTATTGGATGCTAGGGCTTTGGGAACCGCCTGACCATCCGATAGGATATAAAAAGACTTGTTGCGATAAGCCACCATTATATTCTCTTAGATGCATAGCTCCATTGCAATTAGTTCAGCTTGGAAGATTGTGGCTTCTATGCCGAGTGGTTTTGAAACCGAGAAGTTAGGACCTTTAACTCCAGTTCCAATCCCCTTAGAGGTGCGCGAGCCATGGCTGATTCCTCTTCCATTTCAGATAGCATGTATTGCGAGGCCTTGCGTTCTCTGATTATAACTTTGAAGGGGATTTCAAAGTTGAATTTTGTCGGCATAATGTCCGATAGTGTGAAGGTTAAAACCTCTATTTTTGGGCCTTTTAGGATTTTGAGGTGATTAGTCCCCTCAGAGGTGCGCGAGCCATGGTTGATTCCTCTTCCATATCAGATAGCATGCGAGACCTTCTACATCTACTTCTACAATGGCGCTACAGCCCAAATCGGACCTAGGCCTCCTGATATTCAGGTTCCTTAACATTTTTCATTACATATTGTGGAAGGGTTGTTAGCCCTTCGCACAACCCTCTTTCTACGAATTTTTCATTTTCATAGATTGAGGTGACCAAGGTATATCCAAGCAGGCAATGTGCCAGAATTATGTATTGCGCCGACCGGGATTTGAACTCACGACCTTCGCATTGCAAGACCAACACACCACCTACTAGGCTATACCCTAGCTGCGAGACCTTGCGTTCTCTGATTATAACTTTGAAGGGGGCTTGAAAGTTGAATTTTTTCGCCATAGTGTTCGGTAGTGTGGAGGCTAGAACCTCTATTTTTGGGTCTTTTAGGATTTTGAGGTGACCTCTAAAATGCCCTGATTTGAATTTGTTTTCTCTCTCTTTTATTTGGAGATGTATTGGAGGGATGTTTAGGAACACTTCCATTGCCGCCGTAGGACAGGTTTTCATTGCTCCTGTGATACCAAGACCAGCGTAAGCTATGTGCTTTTTGTTGTAAAATTTTAGTCCACCGTATCGTTGATCCGTATGTGACTATTGGGAGGATGATTTTCTGCCAAATAAGCTTTTGCAGGCCCAAAATGCCTTTGGTCATTCTATATGTTTGTTCCAGTTGAGTTTGCTATCCAGTATAACACCTAAATATTTTACCTCATCTGAAAAGGGTATTGGTGTTCCATGGTTGAAGAAGGTATGATGTGAATTTTCCTTCTATTTCTAAATGTTATTATCTCAGTCTTTATTGGGTTGATGTTCAAGTTCTTAGACTGACACCAGTTCATTATCACCTCTAAGGCAGATGTAAGTCATCGGCATGTCCTATTGCCTCGTATCCTTGTTCTGTTAGACGGTCCAAGAGCTCATCTACTACAATTGACCAAAGAAATGGAGATAGTACCTCTCCTTGGGGACAGCCCCTATAGGTCTGTGCAGTCAATGTGCTATCACCTAGATCCGTGGTTGTCATTCGACTCTTTAGCACGGCGTGTATCCATTTTATCGTGGCCGTTTCTAAACCTTTTTTCCTAGCAGCCGCTATTATGACTTCATGAGGAGTGTTGTTAAATGCTCCTTCTATGTCTAGGAATGCGCAAAGGACAATTTCTTTATAGTCTTTTGCCTTTTCGATTTGTCTTACCAAACCATGAATGGCTGACTCTGTTGATTTGCCTTTTTGGTAGGCATGTTGATTATTATTAAAACAGACCTTGTTAGGTCCTGTTCTTATGTGAATGTCCACTAACTACTCCGTCGTCTTGACGCAGAAGGAAGTAAGGCTTATAGGGCGATATGACTTGAACTGATCAATGGGACGATTCCCTGCCTTCGGTACAAATACCACCCTCGCTTTCCTCCAGATTTTTGGGATGTATCCCCATACAAAACTGGATTTAAAGATCCTTATCTTTATTGCCATTAGGATCTCTAACCCCTTCTGCAGTAATACGGGGAATATTTCATCTACTCCGGCTGATTTGTAGGACTTAAAGGTGTTGATCGCCCATCTGATCTTTTCCGGAGTGAAAATTTTACCAGCAATGCTATTGCTGAACGGAGTTTGACGATACGTCCTTTCCACTACCTCTAAATCTTTATTGTTGTTAATTATCTTGCAGCCTTGGAAATGTGTTACTAATAACACTTCAAGACTTTCAATGCTGCTTTTAGTTAAGGACCCATCTGGTCTCTCTACTAGTCCGATATCTGTCGGGGTGTCTTTTAATAACACCTTTTGGAGTCTTGAGGCCGTTGGGAGATTATCTATCTTTTCCCAAAATCTTCTCCAAGACTATTTTTTTAACTTTTTTAGAAGTTTGTAATATTCAGTAAGGAACTCTCTGTATTCGTCCCAGTTCCTAAAGGTTTTGGCTCTATTAAACAATTTCCTAGTTTGTTTGCGTTTTGCCGCTACTTCCTTGTTCCACCAAGGTGTTTGTTTGGCTTTTTTTTTTAGAACAGGATAACTTTGTTCGTAAGCTTTAATAATATTGTTTACGAGTTTGTTCGTGATTTCATCAATGCCGTCTAGGCAGTTGGTACGTTGAAGTCAAAATACATTAGAAACAATTTATTGCTTTGTTTATTAGAATTATTGAAAAGAACAGAGAAAAATGTGCATTAAACACTACGATAATTTGAATCTACAATAATATGATAGATATATCTATTTTCTTGGAAGTGATTTTTTTTATTTAACTTTGTTAATAAGATAACGTCAATGAAACGGCTCTTAGCTAATGAAGTGGCTTAAGTAAATATTTTCTTCAAATTTTATTCGTATTGTGGAATTCTAAAATTTACACTTTTTTTTCGCCCCCTTTTTCCAAATCTTCAATTAAAAGTGCAATTTTTTAAAGTGATAGAATGAAATTTTAATATCATGGCAGATTATAAAAATATTTTTTGTAAAATTTCGTGCGTATTTTCTTTGCTTGCCAGCTATATTTGTATTTTTAATAAAATTTACGTTTGTTTGCGTAACTTATGCGATCTTAGAAAACACTTTTTTGTGGATATAATGAATGAATGGAATTCTAAAAATAGGTTTTTGGGGAAAATATGTTTGTAGCTAGCATGCGAAATCCTAAGATATTGTGTCGGCGTTATAATTCTTGAATGATTTATATATTATCCTGGATATGATTTATCTGTTCCGAACTAGCACATTTTGTGATATCTTAGCGAGTTATCGCAAATGAAGATGAAATAAATGTCACAAGCTAGCTAATGAATTTTGTTGCGTGTGGTGCTATAGTTTATGGTATTTGTTGATTAGGTGGTATGTTACTTTTAATGGTGGACTATACAAATGCTGCACATTAAATTGGAAATAATCGCAAATTTCAAAATAATTTGTTTATTATGTGATTAGGAGGTGTTACGAAGGGTGTACTTAAGGTCAAACAATTGTGAAAAATCATAATCCTTGGTTCAGTGTGTTCTCATTAATTCATGAAAAATACGATCTAATATATTTATAATTTAGATAAACTCTGGAAGGTTATATTATAGGCTTGCTTCAATTTAATTTAGTAACGCTGGGAAATAAGGCGCGGAAAAGTTCATATCATCATTTAGCAAGCTCAAAACCAGATGTCTGTCCGTTTGCTCTCTTGTTTGACAAAGCGTTTATCAAAAATGTTCAAATGTTTGTCTATAATTGTAAAATTCAGTAAAATTTTCCCACTCCCTCTACCATCTTCCATATAAATTCCACGAATTTCTGGAATATACAAAAAAATTTCACAAATTTATGAAGCTCGAGAAATTTAAATTTATGTTTATTTACACTTTTTTCTTACATTACCTCCATTTAATTACAATTAATTTTATATTTTTTTATAATTGTTGTCGTGTTTCAACAAATCAAAGCATTATATAGTCAAATGAAGCGCATAATAATTTATTAAAATCCAATTTTCTATAAAAAAAAATCAAGTAGAACTTTTTGAATTTCTTATTTAAATAAACCATCAAAAATTTGACACAAAAAAAAAGAAACTCCAAACCAAAAAACAAAAACGGATTAATTTCTCAGTAGATCGGAACCAATAGATGAGTGCAGCTCAGATGATCATGAAGACGTTATCAATAAAAACCAAATGAAATTGAAACGAAGAAAAATTGAAAATATACAAATTGATACTGACGATGCCTGCAGTAATGATGCTTTTACTCAAAAAATAATTGCAACTACTACGGCTGCCGCTTCCGGTCATACATCTACCGCTACAAAGTAAGATTTCATTATTAATAATAAAAAAAAATTAAAAATAAATTCAAATAAAATAGAACGAATCTTAAAAACTTAATACTTTCTCATATTCATGTCATTATCATCAGAACAATTCATTTTTTTTTTTTTTTACTTTTGTAATCGTTATTGTCTTGTGAATTTTTTCGTTTTTATTTATTTATTTCTTTCTCCTGCATGCGATGTATAATATCCGAATATAATGAAATTATTATTTTGTTTATTTCCAAAAAGACAAGTCATGATATTTGTCAAGTGTGTTAGTTTCAAAATTATATTTAAATTTGCTTAATACTTATTTTCGGTTTTTATTCTTTAGCCGCGAAATTTTTATTAAATTTTGCTGAGTAATACCATATGATCGTATTCGCTTTTGAGATTTTGGCATAAATCATTCAGAAATATTTCGACTAAAATTAAAAATACCTACACGAAAATGGAGTTATAATCAAAACGTAAATAAAGGAAAGAAAAATTCGAAAGGAAATAAATTGAGAATATATGTTTTTTTTTATATTTGAATTTATAGGAATTCTTTTTCAAGATTAATTATTTATTTAAAAAAAAACGATTAACCTCATTATGTGGATTCGTACAGAAAAATGCAATACTGTACCCTGTCAAAAACATAAAATCTTCAAGATATATTTTCTAAAGTCTGGGACTTACAGTACCAAATTAATTATTTGTTTAGGGTGTATTTATATTGTAGCTTGTTAATATAATGGAAATATTTTTTCACCAGCAAAGCTTTTATTAAATGCAGCAATGTATGGTGGTGATGGCGTTAAAAATTCAATAACGATTACATAAAATGATGTGTAATATTTTAAAAATTAAAATTACAATTCTTTTCTCCTAATGCGAACATATTTTTAAATTAAAATTCAACTTTATGCACTTCAAGTTATTCTTTCTCAAAAAGAATTGCAACTTTTTACGAATCAAATGAAACTCTTATCAAATTAAATTAAACCCATCTCAAAATTTATATATTTTATGCATTTCGGAAGTGTAAAAGTTTATTTCAGCAGTAACGTCTGGCTCCATCTATTTGTTGCCTATTACCGTGATCCAGTGATGCTAATATTTATTTAGCCTTTTTCCATACGATAAGTTTCAATAATCTCTACTTTTCACTGCACAGATCTTAATAAGAAAATGCGCTTAACAGTATCGTATTCTATTTATTACGCAAAATATGGACAATTGGTGCCACAAACCAAAATTGATGAAATTTATCGTAAAACGTGGCATCCATGATGTACGTTTTGCGCCGAATTTTATTAGGTTTCTCTGCAACGAGAGCGAAAATAATTAAAAAATAATTTTTTTCGCAACTTATTACGATGACAGTTCCAAAAGTACGCAATCTAACAAAGGAATCACAAAAAATTTGGGAAAAAAACATCTTCAGCTCCCTACATAGTCTCCTTTTAGTTCGATACACTTTTTCCAGCGATGTACGAGGGCCGCTATTTAAGTTTTAAGCCTAACCTATACGCAGTGTTGATAGGCGCCATCTGACGTTTCAAATGAAAAGTATGATCTTTTCAATCATAACGTACTTCAGAGCATTTTGACATTGGAGCATAACTTCTGTTGTTTACAGTCTGTTCAAAATTTTGTCTGAGCGAAAAAATGGAATTATCTCGGGAACATTTTCGTGCGATGATTTTTTACGATTTTTGGATTATCACGACGGGAGTGCATTAATCAACTCAATTCGACTTTTGGTGATGAAGCCCCATCCGTGGCCACTGTGAAACGCTGGTACAACGAATTTGATCGTGGCCGTAGCTCGATCAGGGACGAAAATCGTGCAGGTCGTCCAAAATCAGCTGTTGTGCCAGAAAACATTGCTGCTGTTCGCGAACTAATATTGGAAGATCGTCATGTGACCTATCGGGAGATTGAGGCATCCGTGGGCATCAGTATGACGACCATCAACAAGATTTTGCATAAACATTTAGTTGTGAAGAAGATTTGTTCACGTTGGATCCCACATAAGTTGACACAAGATCAAAAAGATGCTCGTGTCAAGTGGTGCAAGGAAATGATCAAAAAATACAATCGCGGTGCGTCAACAGCTGTTTATGACATCTACACAGGTGACGAATCTTGGGTCTATGCATATGAGCCTGAAACAAAACGCCAATCCACCGTATGGGTCTTCCACGACGAGCCAAATCCGACAAAAGTTGTTCGTGCGCGGAGCACTTCGAAGCAAATGATCGCCTGTTCCTTCGGAATAACTGGACATGTGGCAACCGTACCGTTAGAGGAACGAAGAACGGTTAATTCTGAATGGCACACAACCATTTGTTTGCCAAAAGTGTTTGGCGAAATACGAAAAAGGAAGCGGCAACGAAGGATCATTCTTCATCATGACAATGCGTGCTCTCACACATCGGCTGCAACAACCGCCTATTTGACTGGTCAAAACGTCGAATTGATGGGTCATCCTCCGTATAGCCCTGATTTGTCACCTAATGACTTCTTTTTATTCCCGAATATTAAGAATAAATTGCGCGGTCAACGTTTTTCGAGGCCTGAAGAAGCCGTTGATGCATTCGAAAACCGTGTTTTGGAGGTACCTCAATCGGAGTGGAAAAAGTGTTACGAAGATAGGTTTAAGCGAATGCAAAGGTGTATCGATCATTATGGATACTCCTTTGAAAAACAATAAAGTCATTTCCAATAAGAAATTACTGTCGTTTCATTATTAGGCTCAAAACTTAAATAGCGGCCTACGTACAATAGCTTTAATATCTTGTTTATAGTGAGAATCGTCAAGGTTTTGAAAATAGTCATCAACCGCAGACTCCATCTCTTCGTTGTTGGAAAATATTTTACCACCGAGCCTTTTTTAAAGTTTGAAAACAGAAAATAATTCGAGGGGGCTAAATCTGGCGATCAGGGTGCGCAAGCAAGCAATTCGAACTCATTGATTTTTTTTACATAAATATCTCATCTATAGAGGATATCTCAATAGACTAAATAATTATAAAAAAAAACTGAACATATTAAAATTAAAAACGAAAACAATGAGAAACATTAAGTGAAAACAATAATCTATACATATAAATATAATTTTAGTGTCTGTCTGTTATTTGCTTATAAATGGGTATAAGTTAGTTAGTTAGTTATTTTAGCAATAACTAAGCATAAAAACACATTTTTGGAATTTTTGTCTGTCTGTCCGGCCGCTTTTCACGCACAAACGGCTGAACCAATTGTAATGAAACTTGCACAGTTTGTTAGGTGTCCATCGGAATGAAATCTGCTTTTGGTTTCATTTCACTCCTCTCACGCCTTCTACCCCCTCCCATACAAAGTGATTCATTTTCAAAATATATATTAATTAAATTTTCTTGGAAACTATAAAAGCTATTAATTTGAAATTTGGAATATATTATTTCTATTATAAATGCAGTCTTTTGGTATATAAATTGTTTGAGTTTCCTCACTCCTTTCACCACCTCCCATACAAGCTACACTTTTTCATGAATCACTTTACACCAAATTTCTCAGTACGTGTAACTTCCATCGAGCTAAAATGTTGTATTAAATCCTTAATTAACATTATTATTAATATCGGGAAAAAATTAACCGATTAGCTTCACTCCTTCTATCCCCTCCCATACAATGTGACACAGTTCCACGACTTCACAAGAATTTGATTTTCTTGAAAAGTCTGAATGTTACTGATCTGAAATTTAAAATATATCAATTGCATGATGATTATAGTTGTTTCTGAAAAATTAACCAAAAAACCCCTTCTCCTTCCACCACCTCCCATATAAACCGCACTTTTTCATGAAATACTCTAAAAGAATTTTCTCAATACATTTAAATTTCATCGAGGTAAAAATTTGAACTTAATCCTTAATTAGCATAATTATTAATATCGGGAAAAAAATTAACCGAGTAGCTTCACTCCTTCTACCGCCTCCCATATAATGAGACACATTCCACGACTAAATAACCATTCGATTTTCTTGAAAAGTGTGAATGATACAGATCTGAAATTTAAAGTATATCAATTGCATGATAGTTATAGTTGTTTCTCGAAAAATCACCAAAAACCCCCCCACTCTTTCTACCACCTCCCATACAAATTGCACAATTTCATTAAATTCAATGCACTAAGTTTCTCAGTACCTACTCAATTTTTGAAGCTTAAATTTGGTACAAAACATTTTTATAGCTACTCTAGCATGATGTGAAACAAATTAGTTCAGTGCTGTCATCCCTTCTACCACTCCCCATACAAAATTTCTTAACACCACAAAAATTTCGATTTCATCTATACATAGCATCGTATGATTTGGCTTTACGCACAATCGTAGTCCTGTTATGTTTTTAAGCTTAATGTTATTCTATTTGTTTTTTTTTAAATAACACCAGCTACAATTATTCACATATCCTTAACGCTCTTCAACACGTATATGATCTCGAATCACGGGTTTGATTTGATCACGAGCCTGTACCATAAAAATGGGAGTATCATGCTCTTATTCTTAATAATTTATGGTTCTGATTCCAACAATATACAAACCATTTTCTTCAAAAAGCCATTAAAGTAAGCAGATTATATATCCCACATAATGTATTACTAATTACACTCTCAAAAATTGCTTATTATTGCTATTTTTACGCGGACGAAGTCGCGGGCGTTTGCTAGTAAAAAATAAAAGTAATTACTTAGAAAAATTATAAATTTCCTGCAATATAGGCTTTGAACTGCGGTCGACTATCAGTAAAATCAATTTTGTCGCATATCATTAAAGTAGGAGATGCATCTAGAAATAGGTTCATTAAGTCCATAATTTGTGCGAGGTACGATGGGATGAAAAATCGTCCCCTGCCTCAATGGCCTTTCTGGAGAAAAAATTGGGAGATAACTGAGCAATTCAGGGCTTTTAATGCGATAGGAAATAACCTCCCTTAAAACCATCACGCATAAAAACTTTCTTTGATGTGCCAAGGATTTTAAGCCAATTAATTAGCATCTGGTTTAATACGTGGGAATGTCAGTGCTCCAGTTAACCTTACGAAGAGAATATCGAAATTACATTCAATTCGCTCAATTCGCAACACATGAATCTGATATACAGCATACCAAACCACATATAAATATAAGACATAATGCTAAAGATTTCACTGACCCACACACTGTCAAAGCACTCTTTGTTTCTCTTGTGAGACATAAATCCCAGATTCGAATTAGCCTTGGAGATTATGTAGTCGAAGAGAATTAAAATTAAAATTAGAATTGAACAACACGTCAAGGTCCTTTACCTACAAGGATCTCTAAGGAGATCTGTTATTTAAGTTGTAATCAAATAAAATGGGAGAAGATTTCCTGTAGGCAGAAAATACCTTGTACTTATCAAAATGAAGTTGTAACAAGTTAACGTCACATCAATTACAGAGCTCAGCAATATCAGCCTGAATTTCAAGACAATTATTCAAGCTTGAAATCTTAGAAAAGAGTTTAACATCGTCAGCGTACAAAAGAGAGCTAGAAAATTTAAATATTGAAGGAATGGCGTTACAAATAAAACGAAAAGTAAAGGCCCTAAATGGCGTCCTTGGGGAACGCCAGATTTAACATCAAAACACGACGAAGAAATTCCATTTATTCGTACAACTTGTCTTCTATTCGTCAAGTAAGATGATAACCAGCTCAACAGATTAGAATGAAACCCTAGTGCCTTCAATTCCTCAATCAAAAGACTATGATGAACCCGATCAAATGCCTTTTTAAAATCTGAATAGAAAACGTCAACTTGAAAGCTTTGTTCCATTGCATCTATACAATATTTCTATCTATATCAACAAGAGGTGTAGGTTTGGAAGGGCTGTTATTCGACAGCTCGTCGCTTGACGGTTGTCAAATGGTGACATTTGTCATCTGTAAAAGTGGGAAATTTACCATGAAAAACTACACAATGAAAGAAAAAATAGAAATCGTTGAATTTTATTGCGAAAATTCACGTTCAACCGCAGTTACGATGCGCAAATTTCGAGCAAATTTTAATCGTATTCATGTGCCCTCTGAGACGTGTGTGTGCAACCTAATCAAAAAATTCCAAGAGACTGGGTCAGTGCAAGATGTAAAGAAACCGAAACGACTTCGCCCCGGAAGTTCGACCGAAAATATCGCCGCAGTGGAGGAAAGTGTTTAAAACGACCCAAACACGTCAATTCGTCACCGTGCTCAAGAACTCGACCCCTCCACGTTCACACTGCAGCGAATATTAACGAAAGATTTGGCTTTGCTTGCGTATTCATATGCCCTCTGAGACGTGTGTGTGCAACCTAATCAAAAAATTTCAAGAGACTGGGTCAGTGCAAGACGTAAAGAAACCGAAACGACTTCGCCCCGGAAGTTCGACCGAAAATATCGCCGCAGTGGAGGAAAGTGTTGAAAACGACCCAAACACCTCAATTCGCCACCGTGCTCAAGAACTCGACCCCTCAACGTTCACACTGCAGCGAATATTAACGAAAGATTTGGCTTTGCTTGCGTAAAATGTCCAATTGACTCGAGAACTGCAGCCGGTGGACCACCAGCAGCGCCGTACGTTCTCTGATTGAGTCTTGGAAAACATGAATGATGATGGTGATTTTTGCAAAAAATCTCTCTCTGACGAAGCTCATTTTCACATTGGCGGTTATGTTAAGAAGCAAAATCGCAGCATCCGAAAACTCGCAAATGATTCAGGAGAAGCCAATGCACTCATAAAGAGAGACTGGTGGGGATTGTATGCCGGAGTCGCCATAGGGCCGTACTTTTTTTAAAACGACGACGGAAGAGTCGTTAAAGTCAATGGAGTGCGCTACAGACGCATGATAAACATTTTTTTGTGGCCGAAGATTAAGTATATGGGCACGGACGACTTCTACTTTCAACAGGATGGTGCTATGGACCATACAAATTGCGAAACAATCGAGTTACTGCGCACGAAGTTTCCTTTTTTTATTTTTGTTTTTATTTATAGTCTTTGATAATATCTATGTACCATATACCACTAGTTTCATGATTAAAAGTAACAAAGAAAAAAGTTTCAGAACATCTTAAAATTAGATTCAATCAATAATAATAAAGCACTATATATTCTCCATGTATCTAGAGGTAAATAATTCGTTGAATTAACATATTCCATAATCTCTTACGGCACGTGAATTTCAAACACATTTCATTGATTGCACAGTAAGAAATATAAATATGATTGCCGAAAATAACTTTTCATTGCGCTAAATTAAGAGGTTTCCCTATTCCAGAACACCCAAAATTGAGGTATCGTTGAAATTGTTGAAACATATTTATAGAAAATAATTTCTATTAAAAGATTTAGTTTGCCAAATTTGTTAGTACAAACTGATATACGCATATTTGTATACATAAAATAATGTAAAAAGCCCTGCTGCTGGGCACCATGATTTAAAGCGCATCGAAAATAAAAAAAGGATAAATGTTTTTTAAAGCGCCGAATAGACAATGCTACTTGTGTAAACTACATATAGCTACACTTAACGCAATGATCACCACCCAGGTAACACACTCCTGAAATACAGAGCACGCATCATGAGTCCTTCACTGAAAGCATATTGCCTAAAAGGAAAAGCTCTGGTATGTATCTCTCGTACATAGGAACACGTATAAGATCTCTGTATTTTTGCACTATTACCTTCCCAAGAAATATTTAGTTGTATGGGTAACCACTGATCGTGCTCTTGTTGAGGTATTTGGCGCTGAAAATACATAGTCCTAGTTTTTAGCTGGACATTCAAAATTAGTCTGGTAAAACTAAAGTTGCGGCAATTTCAGCTTTGAATATTGATTGTCGTGCATTTTATTTTCATTACGTGAAACATTATTTACCGAGATGTGTCTCACACTACACATTTCATATCACATAGACGCAGAAATGTTCGAATTATTGATGCAATAATCTTGGCTATATAAAATACAAATTTCATTTGGCCGTCAAAAACAAGTCGTGCTAGAAAACGAATATGTACTCTCAAAAAGGCAATCGAATAATGAATTAAAGGAAAGATTTCTGGATTTCGCACTGCTCTGCTTTATTAATCGAAACGTTGATCACTGTAATACGAAGCTTTACAATTAATAATGCAGAACAGCGCGATATCCAAAAGCCTTTCCTTTAATTCGAAATGCACTGTGAAAACATTCACCAATCTTTCGATTAATAAGTTAATTTAGTTCGTATTATTTTTTACAAGTTATGTTTTATTTAATTTTTGTTTCCTTCTTCTCAACTAGCAGGTTATGTCTCTAAAAACGCACAGTTTCTTCTACTGGAATCGCACTATAGTCCAAATCGGGCTTGGGCCTCCTGTCCTTCAGTTTCCTTAACATTTATTTGTTATTGTTTAAGGGTTGTTAACCCTTCGCACAATCCTCTATTTACGAATTGTCTTTTTCGCAGGTTGAGGTGGCCAAAATATATCCGCAAGTAGTGTGATGAAATTAAACGTCGACCAGGATTTGAACTCCCGACCTTCGCAGACCAACACGCTACCCACTTGGCTACACCCTAATGCACAGTTTGATTAAAGTTAAATAATAAAATAATAAAATTACGATTACGTGCGGCCTGGAAAAGCGCGCTCTTTAAGCGATATATGAGAAAATCCCTTCACACAGTGATTCTTGATCCTGGAGCAATTAGGACCCTTAAACAATTTTTTTTACTTCAGTCTTTGGAAATCATCGGAATTGGTTTTCATAAATTTCATTTGACTAATAATCATGGCTTGTTTTTTTTTTTACATTAAGTCACTCTTCAGAATCAGAAAATAGCAAAAATTCAATAAATTATTTCTATTTCGTTTATTCTAAATTTTTCTTTTTAAAGATATATTTCAACACTTGCCCGTAATAATATTCGACCAGCACTGAAACGACCGCTTGTTCCGGCCCAATCAAACATAAGTACAACATCAAAGAATGGCGCAGTACAATTACAAATTATTTCACAGCCAGAAACACAACACAGGGCAAGGTTTGTTAAACATTTCTCTTTTCTTTTCACAACTTTTGTGCTTAAATATATAAATAAGTAACCTTTTTGTAAATAAACGAGAATAACTTTTATATCGTTCAAATTATAGATATCAAACAGAAGGAAGCAGAGGAGCTGTAAAAGATCGAAGTGGAAATGGTTTTCCAGTCGTTCGTTTAACGGGCTATAACAAACAAGCCGTACTACAAGTATTTATTGGAACTGATATTGGGCGTGTAACGCCGCATATGTTCTATCAGGCATGTAAAGTAGCCGGTAAAAATTCGACGCCGTGCAATGAGAAAAAACTCGAAGGTACAATGCTTATTGAAATTGATTTTAAGCCGGAAAATGATATGACGATTACTTGTGATTGTGTTGGAATTTTAAAGGTAAAGCAAATTTTACATTTATTTAGAATAAAAATTGGAATTTTTGAATCAATCCGTTCTTTTGTGCAGGAAAGAAATGTCGATGTTGAACATCGATTTCCCGATCATTCAGGTCAACGAAGTAAAAAGAAATCGACACGATGTCGAATGGTTTTTAGAACGCAATTAACACATGATGATGGAACCATTGAAACCCTTCAAGTATGCTCGTATCCAATTATTTGCAGTAAGTTGTATTTAATATTGATTTAAGTTCATTTTTCTTACTTGATTTTTCTCTGTTAATACAGCTCAGCCGCCTGGTGTACCTGAAATATGCAAGAAATCATTGAATTCCTCTCCAGCTGATGGAGGACTAGAACTTTATATTATTGGTAAAAATTTTCTAAAAGATACATGTGTAGTATTTGAAAGCGGTATGGAAGGATCATCGAATCAAAACGACATGAGTCAACTGAGCCCAGTATGGGAAGAGACTGTTTTGCCTGATAAGGAGTATTTACAACAAGTAAGCTCGTTACACTTCACTTTAGCGGTGATTTATTAATTTTACTATCTCCTCTTTAAATACCATTTAAGCTTCCATATTTCTATTAATAGACGAAAGAAATTTATTACAACTTTCATATATAACACCTTTGTTATTGCTATTTTTATTTAAAAAACAACAACATAAACGTATTCTCTTTTACTTAAGATAACTTACAATAGAGAAGTAACGCAAAATATCAAATATTTTTCACTTAATTAAATCTTCTATGCCCTACTAAGAAAAAAATTCATTTTTTTTAGATTGCTGTTATACATATACGATATTTTTTTCTTTGCTACATAAATTAGCACATTTTCATGTTTTGCGTCGAACGGATATCAAACGTTCTAATTAGATGTGCACCCTTTTGAAATTTACGAAAACTGAAAAAATGTGAATATTAAATTTGAAAATTCATCTAATTATTTCAAGGCTTTCGTATAACAAAATGTATAAGTATGAGTAGAAATGATGGCAGATAGTTATTTCGAGACCATATCAGCGCATGTTTTCAACGAATCATACAAAGTTATGTTAATGATAGATAATTTTTTAGAGCAATATTAGTTTTTTTTGTGTAAATTTAGCGCAAATGACTGGCCTAAAAACATAGACCAAAAAAATGTTCAATAGTAATGGTTAGAACTGAAAACTAAAATTACTATTAGTAAGTGTATTTCGACTATGGATGCAGATAGAAAGCTGAAATTCGATGTCCCTAGTTTTGGTATGAAGACCACTTAACTTGTTGCCATAACTTCGATATGTGGCAAAGATCAGACTTTGCATTATCGCTTCATTTATATGCTGAATCATAGCGGGAAGCACCTCGCCCAGTCCCGGTGACTTGTTGGGTTTCCTAGCGTCACGAATGTATCCAGTAGTTCCGAGTTAGATAAAATGCGATCGACACCTGAACTTTGTGGCGGAGACTCAAAACATCCAGGGAAATACGTTTGCATTGAGTTCAAGGTACTCGCCACTAGACTCCGTTTCGGAACCACAATCTTTTTTTGCAGTAATTCAGGCATGTACGAGGGGTGTATGATAAGTACCCGTGTTAGGCAAGAAAACGCATTAAAAAAAAATTTTTTTTATTTATTTCTCAATATAATCTCCTTTCAGCTCGATAAATTTAGTCCAGCGATATTTTAACTTTTTCAAGCCATCCAAAAAATATGATTTGTCGAACTCCGCAAAATAGGCCTCTGTTGCGTCGATAGCCTCCTCATTCGAGCCGAATTTCTTTCCTGCCAACGATTCCTTCAAGTTTGGAAAGAGGAAAAAGTCACAGGGGCCAAATCAAGGGAATATGGTGGATGAGCCAGCAATTCGTAGCGCAATTCAACCAGTTTTGGTGTGGCGATTGCGGACGAGTGAGCAGGTGCGTTGTCATGGTGAAAAAGGACTTTTTTTTTCGCCAAGTGAGGCCGTTTTTTTATCAATTCAGCATTGAATCGATCCAATAAATTAATATAGTACTGCCCGTGATTGTCCTTCCTTTCTCCAAATAGTCGGTGAAGATGATGCCTTGCGAATTCCAAAAAACGGTGGCCATGACTTTTTCGGCCGATGGATCCGTTTTCGCCTTCTTTGGAGCAGTTTCGCCGGGTGAAATCCACTGTTTTGACTGTTCTTTCGTTTCTGGCGTGTAGTGATGGATCCATGTTTCGTCAACAGTTACGAAACGCCGTAGAAATTCTTTCGGATTGCGCTTAAACATGTCCATGCTCCGAAGTTGTCTTGCGATTCCGTTTTTGCTCCACTGTTAGCAAACGCGGCACCCATCTCGCCGATAGCTTTCTCATGCCCAATTTTTCGTGTAGGATATTTTGTATGCATTCAATTGAGATGTGTACAATATCAGCAATCTCTCTGACCTTCATCCGACGATCTGCTAACACAATATCATGGATGTTATTAACCATATCCTCCGTAGTCACCTCAATCGGACGGCCTGGGCGCTCTTCATCAAAAACGGATGTTCGGCAACGCTTGAATTCATTAAACCAATATCTGATGGTAGTCATCGAAGGTGCATGGTCCTTATAAACGGCATGGAACTTCACTTTGATTTCCTCACTCGTCTTCCCATCCAAAAAAAGAAATCGAATCACTGATCGATATTGCTCTTTCTCCATTATTGTAAATAAACACGAACTTGATGAATTTCAACAGCTGTAAAAACAAAACTACTCGATAAATCTGTCTGAAATTTTCACAATCGTCATTGTAAAGATGGCGCTACATGATGGCATAAACATTTTGCGTCAGTGTTGCCATCAGTCGGTAAACACGGGTACTTATCATACAGCCCTCGTATGAGTCTTGGGATAGGGTCGTCTTTATCCTAGCGGTGTTGTTGTCGTTATCGATCTCTTCACATAATCTTCCAAGAATTTCGTTTGATAGCTCTTAACTAAGCCTTAAACTTAAACCGTGTTTGCTGGATTGCTGTAAGACCGGCTATAGTTTGTTGATCTGGCGATTTCAAATCTTATTAACAAGCGGTCTGACAAGGAGAATAGGCAATTGGTTGGCATGTGAACAATTCAATAAATTATTTTCGATCAACAAGATATTATATATGCTACATTCACCATACGCTCGATGACCTTGCTAGGAACCCAAACGAATTTGTTTTCTGTAGGTCTTAATAAATCCATTGTAGTGCGAATGTTCCGACTGAACATTAGCTGTGCTGGCAATTTATTATCTGGTGCCTGTCGATTTGGAGTAGAATGGTAATATTGCGAAAATGTGCGTAAATTTTGCTTCGTAGCTCCTGCCCCGTTTAAATTGATGAGTGCGCTCTTGAATGTGCTCAAAAAACGTTCTGCTTGCCCATTTGACATGGGATAATATGGCCGTTGGGCTTGCAAAATTGTTGAAAACGGATGTTAGTGAAATGAGTTCCGTTATCTGACACAATTGTTGGTGGTGCTCTAAAACGAGAAACGATTTCCATCAATATTCCGACGATTGCGTCGGCTGTAATCGATGTAGTTTTGATTACCTCGGGCCATTTTGAATATACATCGACGATAAGGAGATAATATTTGCCATCCTTTGGTCCTGTGTAATCGATGTGCAAACGCTGCCAAGCGCCTGGTGGTGTTGGCCATGATTGTAGTTGTGTTTTGATTGGTACAATGAACAATGGTTACAATTCCGAACGAAGTTTTTGATGTCTTCGTCGACGCGTGGCCAATAGACGTGTCTTGGAGTTATAGATTTCATGCGCTCGATTCCTGGATGTCCTTTGTGCCTTTGATGAAGTATACGCTTTCGTAGAGTAGACGGAATTATTATTCGATCTCCGGAAAGTATGCATTCGTTTACAATAGAAATTGATTCTCTGCGGTTGAAGAACTGCTGCTCATTTTGCGATACTTTTGGTGGCCAGCCGTTTTTTACGTAACTGTAAAGATTTTGAAGTGTTAAATCCTTATGTGGTTCTGAAACTATCTGAAACTACTTGCTTATTTGTGATTGGTAAGTGTTGAAAGGTTTCTTCCACGATTTGCTTCATTTCGTGGTCCAGTTGTACTGGTGCGATGACAATGTCCTCTTCGACGGTGACTGTTTGATTTATTAGCCGGGAGAGCATATCAGCATATCCAAAACAATGTGTTGAAATGTACTCGACTTTAAAATTATATGCAAATAGCGTTAATGCCCATCTTTACAGTTGATTTGCTGAATGAACTGGAATGCCTGCCTTCTTGCCAAATATTGCCAACAATGGATTGTGATCGATGTGTAAGGTGAACGAACGCCCAAAAATCATCTTGTGAAATTTCGTTACTGCATAGATTAGAGCAAGTGCCTCCTTTTCGATTTGTCCTTAGTTTTTCTCCGCTGCGAACGCGACGCATGACAAATGGCCTTAACTTTACCTTTGCATATCGATGGAGAATGCATGCTCCCAGTCCGTGGTTTGAAGAGTCACCGGCAACTATTATGTCTACTGCCAGATCGTAGTGAGCGAGGAGCAAATCTGATGACAAAACTTGCTTGATGAAACTATCGTGGCACTGTTTTGTCCAAATCCACTAAACATAATTTTGAAGTTGTTTATCTAATACTATTATAATGCTAATGCTGTTATTTATCTAAAGCTCTGAGAATGTGCATATTATAGACAAATTTGGCATAGAAATTGATTACGCCAAGCAATGACATTAGTTCGGTGATATTTTTCGGTTCCGGCATTTCATTAATCGCTGTAATTTGTGCTGGATCTGGTTGTAGACCGTCGGCGTTGATATAGTAGCCGAGATATTTGATTTGTGGCACGAAAAATTTTCACTTTGCGGCTTTGATAGTGAATTCATATTCCTATATACGATGCGTTACCTTCAGTAAACTTTGATTGTGCTGCTTCTGCGTTTTACCGGAAATGAATATATCGTCGATATAAGCTGTAACACCATCGATTCCAGCAGTTAACGTTCTGTATTATGAAAATTGTGTTGAACTAGTTGGGCTTTTTCTCCATGTCTTTGTTCGGAATCCCCGATGGGTTCCGTGTCCTTCCACCACCTCCCATATAAACCGCACTTTTTCATAAAATACTCTAAGCCAATTTTCTCAGTACATTTAAATTTCATCGAGCTAAAATTTTGTACGTAATCCTTAATTAGCATTACTATTGATATCGGGAAAAAAAATTAACCGAGTAGCTTCACTCCTTCTACCCCCTCCCATATAATGAGACACATTCCACGACTAAATAACAATTCGATTTTCTTGAAAAGTGTGAATGATACAGTTCTGAAATTTAAAGTATATCAATTGCATGATAATTATAGTTGTTTCTAGAAAAATCACCAAAAACCCCCCACTCCTTCTACCGCCTCCCATACAAATTGCACAATTTCATTGAATTCAATGCACTAAGTTTCTCAGTACCTACTCAATTTTTGAAGCTTAAATTTGGTACAAAACAATTTTATAGCTACTCTAGCATGATGTGAAACAAATTAGTTCATTGTTCTCACCCCTTCTACCACTCCCCATACAAAATTTCTTAACACCGCAAAAATTTCGATTTCATCTATTCTTTAAACTCAATCATTAGTGAGCGTGTTCCGTTTTACTCCATGAAACGCAGTTCCTTTCCACAATGGTTCAATAATACCATTATTAAACTATTATTCATAAAAAACAAGGCACGAAGAATTTTTCTCAAGAACCGTAATCCGGCAAACGCATCCCGTTTTGCTGATCTGAGAAGGCAGCTAAAGAAGGAAATAAAGAAAGGTTTTCGTTCGTATGTGAACAACCTAAATTTCTGTCTTTCTACTGGCAATGTTAAGCCGTTTTGGAATTATGCTAGTTCATCTCGAACTACTTCTTCCAACCCTTCCACTATTACACACCTGGATGTTACTGCTTCTACTCCATGTGGTATTGCTGAACTTTTCTCGCAATATTTCCAGTCTGTCTACTCCGCAAGTTCACCATCATCTACGCCTTGTTTCATCGATAATCACGTCAATCTCTTGCCAGAGTTCGATAGTCACGATATTCTTGCTGTCATCAACTCTTTAGATGGTAATGGCACTGCTGGACCAGACGAAATTCCAAACATTTTCGTAATAAGTCTTGGACACATCCTATGTAGCTGAACCTTTGGCGAAAATTTTCACTATGTCCCTCACTGAAAAAATTTTCCCCACTCAATGGAAGGAATCTTACGTTATACCTATCTTTAAGAAGGGTGAAAAGCATAAGGTTGAAAATTACCGTCCAATCAGTCTGCTTTCTTGCTTTTCAAAAATATTTGAAAAGTTAATATACATATACTCATTTTTTCACGAGTCAGCTCCCTAATATCTATCAAGCAGCATGGATTTTTTAAAGAACGCTCTACGGAGACGAATCTAGTTTCCTTCTCAAACTCAGTCCCATGTGCGCTTGAAAATCGTTTCTCTGTCCACACGATTTATACTGACTTTTCTAAAGCTTTGTTGACCACTCTATACTTCTTAATAAACTGCACTCGTTTGAAATAGATTCTGCTTTGTTGCAATGGTTCTCGTCGTACCTAAATGATCGTAAACAATACGTCATATTTAATGGAGCTCAGTCCTATCCTTACTTTGCATCGTCTGGTGTTCCCCAAGGTTCAATCTTGGCTCCCCTACTTTTCGTTTTGTTTGTGAATGGCCTTCTTACGGGTTTTCAATCTGATCATTTAATGTATGCCGATGATCTCAAACTATTCAGAGTCGTGAAGTCTATTTCTGACTGTAAAATCCTACAAGATGACATTAATAAATTAAATGATTGGTGTAAGCTGAATAACCTCAGTTTGAACACACAGAAATGTTTTAAAATGATATATACAAATAAGGATTGTAGCCTTAACTTTAACTACCATGTTGATAATGCTCTTCTCGTTGAAGTTTCACGCATAAAGGATTTAGGAGTAATGTTTCACAACAGATTAAAGTTTGATCAGCACATAGTCGAAGTCTGCAAACACGCATTTAGATTATGTGGCTTTATATTAAGAACTGCTCATCCATTCTATAATATACCTAGTCGTGCCATAAGTTCTGTCACACGTATATGGGCAATTTTTGTATAAATGAAAAAGAGTTTTTGACAAAGGAAAATATATTTTATTTTGGCATACTAATGGAAGTAAAATAAGCAACAAATTATTCAAAGTGGCCGCCTTTAGCCTTAACACAGCTCTTTAATCTGTTGGGCCAGTCATCGATAGCAGTACGCACTGTTTCTAGCGGAAAATTAGCTACTGCTTCTGTCAAAGATCGCTTAAGGCTCTCGATATTTGGGTGTCGTCTCGTGCACACCATGGACTCTAACTCCGCCCACAGTTTGTAGTCCAGGGGATTCAAATCTGGGCTCCCAGAAGGCCATTCCGTCGCCCTTATAAACTGTGGAATATTGGTTTCCAACCACGCTTGTGTGGTTCGAGCTTTGTGGGCTGGCGCAGAATCTTGCTGGAAAACCAATGTCGATTGTTGAATAGCGTAGAGTTCAGCGGCTTCACACATCCCTCCAGGATGTCCGTTTGATAATTTTTCGCTGCAGTTTTTACGCCTTTTTCGCAAAAATGAAGCTCGGTGACCCCTTCGTAGCTGACACCCCACCATACCATGACTGATGCTGGATGATGTCCTCGCTGTACCCTAGTGGCAACTTCTCGGGCTTCTATGGAGCTGTGGGCATACACCTTATCATTTTGGCGGTTGAAATGTTCCTCCACCGTAAAAATTTTTTCATCGGTAAATAAAATTTCTCGATGTTTGTTGTTGCCGTACCGCCGAAGGAGCTCTTTCGATCTGGTGCTCCTAATTTGCTTCAACTGCTCAGTCAGCAAATGTCCCGTTGATCGTCGAAAGGCACTCATCCCGAGGTCAGATTTTATGATGCGAGACATACTTCGGGTGGAGATGTTCATCTCTCGAGCCATGATTCGTTGTTTACGAAGCGGATTTCGACGAATTCGACTCTCGACCGCTTTGATGGCAGCAGAAGAACGTACATCACGCGGACGTCCAGAACGAGGTCGATCTTCAATAGTCTGGATCGCGTTATATCTCTGGATCGCACGATACACAAATCTTTGCGTTATTTTTAACGGGCACAACAACTTGAAAATTTCACTCGCGGATTTTCCACACTTATGTAGTGCAATCACTGCAGTTCGGTTTTCTATTACACCCCATTCCATCTTCACACGTTAACGAACACACTTTAAATGACCATCAACTGTCAACAACATTATGACGTTTATAAAACTGGCCGATATTGAAATGTCACTCATAAAATAAAGTTGTTGCCAATGTGAGAAATTATGTGACAGAACTTATGGCAGGACTAGGTACATGTTTATACAAATTTGGTTAATAGTTTGGTTCGGTCTCGTCTAGAGTATTGTTCTGTTGTGTAGAACCCTCAACACCAATATATTGTGACTGCATTGGAATCAGTACAACGACGTTTTACCAAATCTGTTTTTGAAAGCTGAATTTATCTAACACTTGCTACGAGAGTCGATTAGAATTACATGGCCTAACACGTTTAACGGACAGAAAACTATATTTGGACATGATATTTTTATTTAAAGTAAATTTTGTTTTTAACACTAATCTTCAAGGTGAACTTCAATTGCGTACTAATATAAGTAATACTAGATCACATACTCTATTCGTTGTACCACATGCGCGGCTGAACGTATATTTTCACTCTCCCTTACTTAGGCTGCCTCGAATGTTCAATCAATCTTGCCTTAGTTTTCATGACTTCAGTCTACAATCTTTCAAGTTATATTTAAGACTCATGTTTTCTATTAAATAACTGAACAAAGTTATATTGTATAGTATATTGAATTCTATTTAATTTTGATTATTCTTTCTACATATTTTTCTATTTTAATATTGAAATTCACTTATTTTTTGTTTATATTTTTTAACAAGAACTTCTTGTATAATTGGAATATTTTACTTTCTGTTCATCGAGTCCTTAAATAAATAAATAAAAATTGCTAATTATTGCTATTTTTACGCGGATGAAGTCGCGGACGTTTTGCTAGTATAAAATAAATACGATCCAGAATAAGACCAGGTAAATTACTCTCGGTAGAATTACAGGTTCCGATCCGTTTAAATTATCTTCTGACCTCATTATAACCTTAAGATTCAATCTTGGGGACTCGTCGTCGCGGAAAAGTTCCGGATTTTGTCGTTTGTTTCCATATGCAGTAGTATTAAGTGAAAAGTGCCGTATTTCGCGTTCCATTCTCCCAATAAACAGCTATTTTACGTGATTATAGTGATAGTGATAATAGTGTTAATCTTTTTATATTGTGCCGTCTTCCCTATACCTACACGGACGACTGCAGCGATGATCGCCGGGTTTGTTCTCATCCTTATCCACTTTCCCCAATATCCCTACATCAATGTCCATGTATTTTCATATTACAGGAACATAGCTGTACCTGGTCGTAATCCAGGATGGGCGTAACGCTGGGCTTGTTCCCGAACGAACGAATAATTTTTCATTGCCAGTAGAGACTGAAAAATTCATTCTTAAAAAAACTTCTGCCTGGAGTGGGAATCGAACCCATGACCTATTAACTGTGAAGCAAGCACACTACGCCACAGAAGCCTCAAAGTGTTATACATTCAAAGTGTTCTAAACTTCTAACAGTGCTGCCAAACGATAGCACCTTCAAAAAAATCCGCTCTCAAATTCCAAAAAGTTTGGCAGAAATTCAGTTTTTTCTTGCTCCTGAAAAATTTGAAAAAATCGTCATGTGCCCTTTTCGAAATTGTTACTTCAATTATTGTTTGATGTAGTTTCTAAATTAACACACTTTATTTTACTCTTCTTCTTATTATCTATATCATCTAGCCTGTAAGAATAGTTGCATTTGGTAGGCTAAATAAGTAACTAAATAAAATATAACCCGTTTCTTCTGATCGAAATTTCATTGAACATTTTTTTTTTTTAATATTAATAAAATAAAGATTTCACAATGTATTAAAAAAAATTGTTTTTTTTTTGTTTTCATTTTCAGACCCATTTAATATGCACTGTTCCTCCTTATATTCATCAGAATATAGTTGAGCCTGTTAATGTTCAATTTTTTGTGATGTCCAGTGGGAAGAAGAGTGAAATACACAATTTTGTTTATACTCCAAAAGGTGCACATAGTATTTTATCGGCAGCAACAACACTAAGTACACTTCAAAGTACAATAACCAGTCAGCAAGGTATTTATATAGTTTTATGAAAATTCATCGAATATACCCTGAAAAAAATGTTAGGACCTAAAATTAGGGCAAATACAATGCAAAAACAAACCAATTGCTTTACAAAAAAAAAAAAAAATTCTTCTATTATTTCATGGATATTTTTCACCAATACGCTTAGTATTCGTGATTTAATCAAAATCTATCTAATTGGAATTCAACAAGGAGGAACACATATAGATAAAAATTAATTTATTGTTTTTAGAAACAACTCAGCTCAACTATAAAACCGAAAATTTATATTTAAAGAAGATTTTCATCGAAATTATACAAGAAATAATTTGCGAATTGAGATTTTATGAATTTAATAATTAAAATTAGATTTTTCTTTCCAACGAAAATATACATTAATTTTTAATAAATAATCCTCGATATTGGTCAAAACAACGCTGCATGAATGAATGTTTTCAGAGCCCTTAGCGATTGTCTTTTCACTTTTTTTCTAAACTACATTTTGCTCGTACATATATATATATTTTGCAATTGAGACATATTTATATTTAAATATATTGCAAATCGATCGATTTATACACAATTATCTATTTGTTTATTTATTTTTCTCACCGGGTTTATATAAAATATACAAGTATTTTATTTTACTTTTTTTTTTGGGATTATATTGTTGCGCATGTGGGAAAGAAGAAGAGGTGGTTTGAATGAATTTTTTTTGCATAAATGGATGTGACTGAATGTGTGAAGCAGAGTTTTTTTGATCACATCTCGAAAATGGTGAAAACCATCGTTATGACATTTATTAAGAAAAAAAAACACAGAAACGTGCTTCATTCCTGCTAGGGACTTTCCATTCGATTTTATTTACAAATAAACAAAAAGAAAAATTAAAAATATTCATCGAAAATTAGTTAGTTTTAAAGCAAATTAAATTTTTTTTTAATAATTTTATTTTTATTCTTTCTAAGACATGTTTTGTGATTAGGACTTGAAACCAAAAAAAAAAAAAAAAATTGATAATAATAATTACATTGTGCTGTTCTTCATTTATTTTCTAAATTGCACTCTTATTTTATTTTATTTTTTTTTTTATTATTTTATTCTATAAAAAAGAAAACCTCGACGTAAATAAAACCAACGTAAAATTAACTAAAGAAACAAGAACCGAAACAAATCGTTAAATAATAATGCTAAAGACATATTGAAAAAAAAAAAATATTAAAGATAACTACACTTAAAAAAAAAAACTATCAAACAAAAGTCTCATAGATTATTACACACTAATCACAAAATGTTGTTTTTTCGTTTATTTCCTTCTCATAGCTATTTAGGTGAGAAAAAAGTTAGTAATATTAAGTCATCACACAAGATATGAAGAGAATCTCTCTATTGGTACCGTTTGCCATGATATTAAGTGAGAGAATCGAATCATCCGTTTGATGATGATGATGGAGCTCCTCTACTCCTCTCCGGACTCTTCTGGATCCGTATGTTCGTTACTTTTATTCTGCACCATCTTCTACACCATCCAGCAACTGATCATCAGGGTACTGGTTTAATAAAAACAAAAAACAAATCAAAAAATGCCACAAAATTTTTTTTTAAATCATTGAAATCTTAAAAGAAAAAAATATTCAAATTAAAATCAGTGAAGTAAATCATTTTAACTATTTATTATTTTTTTTTTTAATATTATTATTTAGTCTTTTTATTTGTCACTTATTTTTATTTTAGATTTTTCTTTTCGTAAATTCATTGTAGAGAAATAATTTTTTTTTATTATTTTTTAACGTAACGAGTCGATTTTTTTAAACAAAACAAAAAAAAAATAGAGTAAAATTTTAATTTTTTTTTTTCGAAAAATTAATTTTTTATTTTCTTTATTTTTGAAATACTTTTATTATTTTTTTTTAACGTTTATTTTGCTGCTTTTTCATTATAAACCAATATTTTTTTTCCTTCAATTTTCATTTTATTTTAATTAGTGGCGAGAGGCGGAACTGAGAGCATCGAGATCATCGTTGGTTTTTTCGTTTTTCTCTCTTTGTCTTTTTTAACGATAATTTTCAGCTCATACCGAGATACACGATGCATCTATTTTAGATATTTAGGCTCATAATCGATCACTTTGAATAAGAGTATTTGATTTAATAGGGCATGAGTTATGGTTCGATTGAAAAATGCAAGAACTTTTTGATTGGATAAAGAATTTTTCTTGAAAAAATTTTTGAAAATTAAAATATTTTTTTTTCTAATTGTTAATTTAATTTTGAATTAAAATCAGTTTTTCACTGAAATATAAACTACTGGAGAAGAATTGTTTTGGAATGTATGGACGAAACGAAAGGTTGTGTGTATGGTGATGTGATCGATTTTCACTTATCATGATTATTAAACTAAAAAAGATAAATCATAGAATTTAACAAATGGTGATTGTAGGATAATTTACCATCTAAAGATTGAAAAGGAGATGGTAATTTTAATTTGTTGATCTCGACTGGTTCAAAATCAGTAAAATATCGTTCCAAGATGTTACCCTACGTTGAACTTTTTTTTTTTTTAAGAAATAAAATCCTTATTTAAATTTATTATGCATGACAGTACATGTGAAGAGAGACCTTATCATGTCAGGGGTCAAAATTAAGTTAGATACATTTGCTAATACTAAATAAAGTTCTAAATAAATCGCTTCCTTTTTTATGAAAAATTTCAAAAATTGGCCGAGTTATGGAATTTTAAAGTTTTATAATGAAATGAAACATATAGCGGTTAAACCATGTGTGGCATGTTTTAAGAACGATTCTTGAAATTCACAGGCCACAATTTTTGTTACGATTGTTCTGAAACTTTGTAAGGTGTCCAGAGCAGTAGTACCAATTAAAATCGGCAAAATTTACCCTAACAGAAAATGGCACGATAAGGTCCCTTTTCATATGGACGGTCACATAATACTATTTATATCCGAAACAATGAACATATTAGTTGCAGCTTTTCGAAGAAAAGTTTACAGAAATGAACTCTAAAGATGATTTTTTAATAAGTGGTTTTTCTTAAACATTGGAAAAAGAATTCTTCCCCGATGACACACTACAGCCCAAATATGGCTTTGGCCTCTTGACTTTCAGGTTCCTTAACATTTATTTGTTTTTGTGGGTCTTTTGCACAATTCTCTATCTACGAATTTTTCATTTTTGCCAATTGAGATGACCCAGATATATCCACGCATGCTGTGTCCTGGAATTACCGTTGACCGGAATTTGAACTTACGACTTTCGGATTATAGACCAACACGCTTCCCACTAGTCTACACCCAGGTTGCAAAAGATAATTGCATTCCTTCAAAGTAAATAATGATGGTAGGTGTAAGGGTAAAACGAAATTGAATAAAATTTGTAAACTTGATGTTGAAACTAAAATATTGAGGTGCAGTCGCTGGATTTTAAGTAAACGAACGTCCACTCTTTCGGTTACCAAAACGGCGACTGACTCCGTCGACCGCTCGATCTTAACTGACTATCGCGACTTTACCGAGCGACGGCCTCATCTCAACTCTTTCGCTTTCTAATTCAGACTTACTCTGTTACGAACGCTCGCCCCCTTTTTATATCGTTTTTGTCGGCCCTTCATACCGAAAGATTTCCTTGTCGAATGTTGCTTTTCCTTGCCGAATGTTGCTTTTCCGAATGTTAATGAGTAATCCATTGACATTCGGCATCCGAATTTTTATGACTGTATATTGATCACAGATGTTATAGCCTGGCATAGTGTTGTAGGAGAGCTTAAATTTTCGGTGAGTAGCATAGTGCTGGGCCGCGATAAGCGAGTACAGCTGGCATGTAACAATATGCAGCAGTTTTGTGTGGGGATGTTTTAAAGGAAATCGTTGTAAATAACGTTGCAAAATTGGAACTTTCGAATCTAATATAATATAATTAAACAAATAGTTTCATAGAACTCTATTTAAAAAAATGGTGCTGGCAGTTCGAAAAAGGTATCAACAGAGACCGAAACGTCACACATAATAATTTTGATTTCGCTGCGAACATACTATTACTGTATGTAATTCTTGTACCGATTTTTTTTTTATTTATTTATGCTTTGCATTGCATACAAAATTAGATAATCGAAGCCCAAGCTGCCATTGCAATCGTACATAGGGTCCTATCTGTATAGCAACGGAACGTCTCAAGTAAAGTTTGGCCATTCAGCTCCGGGCGGGAAATTTTCAAGTTGATGTTTGTTTCTACCTTATTTTCTGTGATTTATTGTCTTTTTTACAGAAATTGAAGACCATCTATGTCTTGAAATGCTGATATTTATGTTCGAAGTATTTTTTTTTTCTGAAGTCAGCAATTTTTTTCACGAAATATCACTCGTTATTAATGGTTCTGTAGTCAAACACAACATAGGTTAGGTTAGGTTAGAGTTGCGAAAGTATAACATTTCGCTATATTGCGAGGTCCTTGTTGAGCTCAAAGTTTTTCGTTGCCACAGCGAAATTCAGCAGATTCCACATAGAGCAGCTTGAACCCTGCTTGAGGTCGAGGAAGAACGGTGCGCCGGAGATTTTAAACGTGCCAGGATAATTACACAACACGTGCTCCACCGTCTCCCTCTCTCCTGGCTGTTTGCAATTTCTGCAGAGATCATGCGTTACCAAACCCATTCTGTAAACATGTGCTCCAATAAGGCAATGGCCCGTAACAATGCCTATCAACGTCGCAACATTGCTTCCTGGGTAATGATAACAATTGTTTTGTCTTCTTCAAGTTGCTCACACTCCACACTGATTTCGTGGTTTTACAGGCTGTTGTTCTTTTCCTCATGTCTTTAGATTTATCATCTGCACGTCTAGTCTTTGACGATATGTATAGGCGGTGGTAAGTTTTCTGTGTATTCTAGTTCAAGGTTAACTCCTTTTTCTGCTAGCTCGTACGCTACTTCATTACCTGTTATGCTACTGTAGCCGGGAACCCAGCAAAGTTTTACCTTTTCGTTTGCACTGAGATTCTGTAGTGCGTGTCGACAGCTGAATACTCTTAGACATGATAGTACAAGGCTGCCTGACTATCTGTATAGACGTTAATCTTTCCGTGTCAGGTCCTCGACGTGTCGGATCGCCTAAATTTCGGCTTGGAAAATGCTGCAGTCAATCTACAATCTGAAGATAGCCCGTTGGAAGGTCGGTTGAGTACATTTTCTACGAAAATGAAAAATTCGTAGAAAAAGGGTTGTGCGAAGGGCTAACAACCCATCCACAATAAATAATGAAAAAAAAAATGTTACGGATTCTGGAAGTCAGAAGGCCAAGGCCCGATTCGAGCTATAGTGCCATTGTAGAAGAAAAAGTAGTGTGCTTGAATGATACGTCGACCGGGAATTAAACTCTCGACCTTTGCTTTGTAAACCTGCACGCTACCCACTAGGCTACACCTTAGCTTGTGACCATATAATCCATGGTTATTGCAGAAAGGCTTATGCTAATATGTCCGTACGGTCCCGTTTTAAGTTGACTGGACTCCTTGAGTCAAAGAGCACACTTGGAAGCTACGCTCATTGCGAACAGTTCAATTGACTGCAAAGAGAGTAAGACATTCAGCGAGGATGTGGTCTTAAGAGCCCCAGTGATTCCCTGACATGCCTGTCTTTGTATTTTTTCCAATCTTTGCTGGTATGTTACTGTGCAGGCCACCATGCCTGTATGCCGTGCAGCAGAATCGGCCCACTATAGCAGTGTAGTTCCAGTGTGTTATATTCGGGTTCAGACCCCCGAATATCTTCCTGCACGAGTAGATTGCGATGTTGGCCTTAGTTTATCGCTATTTAATATTTTGTTTTCATGTTAGCTTACCGTATAAGATTAATCCCATACTTTGCGTGGTTGGACAAAGTCAGTTCCGTGCTTCCTATTTCCGGTAACCTAAGCTCCTGAGTTTCGGTTTTCTTCGTGAAGAGTACCAGTTCCGTTTTTTGTGAGTTTACGTTAAGCCCGGTGCTTTTTGCCCAGTTGTGTAGTTTTTTGAGAGCTCCATCCGTGAGTTCGAATGTTGTGTTTATGTACTTAACTATACTCGGTATCAGGATAAGCCAAAACACTTATCTCCAAACTTCTCAGATCCTTGAGTATGGAATTCAGAGTCAGTACCCACAAAATTGTAGATAAGGCTCCTCCTTGTGGCGTTCCTCTACTGTAACGTTTGCAGGTATGTGCTTTGCCCGACACTATAGATCTGTTTCTAAGCAATGTTTCAATCCTTGCGCTAATCGTGACTCAACATGAGTATACAGCAACTCTAACTTAAGCGACATTGAGAATATTAAATATACAAAATTCCAGAGAGGCATTGTAACTTCTTGTAAGTGGCATTATTGCAGTAGTGGGTAGCGTGTTTGTTTAAAATGCTTAGGTCGTGAGCTCAAATCCCGTTCGCCAATGAAAAATTTGTAGATGGAGTATTGTGCTAACAACCTTTCCACAGTAAGTAATGCAAATATTGAGGAACCTGAAGGTCAGGAGATCAACACCCGATTTGAACAAATTTTGAATTTTTGTACTGAACGGATCAGATAAGGTTTCATTCTGCTTAACCCTTTCGAGCAGGGTGGGACACCTGAGTTCCAAGAAAAAACTGTTTAAACAAAAACTGTTTATTCAAATTTTGATTCTTCCCATACGTTACAAAATTTCGCACTTTGCAAATGTTGCCTGAACGGCTTAGCGCTAGGCATGCTAGAACGAATTACGAGCTTTAAATATAATTATCTGAAACTAGGAAAATCCGATTTCTACTAAAAACGGATTTCTAGTTTCTCATGTAATTGTTCGTTGATAGACCATTTACTCCGATCGTTTTAAGTTTTTCGGCAAAATTGTTTGTCTCAATGCGGCAAACAAGTTTTCTGCAGAACCCAATTGAATAAAGCCCAGAACTGATGTAGTTTTTAATGTTTTCCTGTACACAAATCGATTTAACGCAAATATCTCGAGAAAAGCTATTCTGATCGCGTAGAGTTCTTCAGGCAAATTATTTATTTTATTACTCATCCGGATCGAAGTAATCGTTTAGTCCTTGTTGATCCTTTTTAATTTTTTTTCCGTAGAAAATGATTTTTCAAGTTTCAGATAATTATATTTAGACGCAGTAGTTCATTCAAGCTGGGGTGTAGCCTAATGTATAGCGTGTTGGTCTACAATACGAATGTCCGGATTTCAAATCCTGATCGACGTATAATTTCAGCATACTGCTCGCGTGGGTCTATCTGGGCAACCTCAATCTACGAAAATAGAAAATTCGTAGGGTGTAGTGCAAAGTGCTTATAACCCTCTCACAATAACAAATAAAATAGTTAAGGAAATTGAAGGCCAAAGCCCGATTTAGGCTTGAGTGTCATTGAATAAAATAAGAGTTCATTCAAGCATGCGTAGCAGCTGGTCAACTTGAAAGGGTTAAGAGGGACCAACACTGTAACATACCACAAAAATAAATTTTGATTCAACGTCTTGATCTATTGACATAAAATTTGCACAAATGTTTCAGTTGGGCTCTAAACAAACTGACTTTTTCGAAATTTCGCAACCAAGAGCCAAAATCGGAGGAATTTGAAACTAACTGTATCTGTGCAATCCCTTAACTTAAAATCATGAAACCTCTCAGGCCTAATAATCAATTTCCTTTCCACATTTACATACAAACCCGAAACGTTTTACAATTGTTTCTACCAAATCTCATATAAAAACAAAGCAGACGTTGTTGTAAAATATCCGAAATTGAAAATTCGATATTGCTTATTTATTATAAGAATTATTCAAAGTTCTAAATATGTTTGGCAAATTATCATCAAAGTTCTTAATCTATGAAATAATCTTTTTATAAAAAATTTGGTAGCGGGTGCGTCGATTAGTTTAAGTTGTTAACCTAGTTTTAAAGTAAATTACTATTTAGGCAGCATAACTACTATGCAGCAGTAGAAGAAATTAAAAATTAAGAAAAAAAAAATTAAATTTAAAAGTATGACTTATTGTCTGTTCGGATTCGTTTTGATTGTCGGTTTGTAAGCGGTCCTATTTCTAAATGATTTATCTGAATGGAATTCAAAGTGGTCACTCTCATCATCCAAATGGATTCAATCAAAATAAAAAAATTAAAAAGAAAATATATTTCTCGTGTAATCAGTTACACTTATTTTTTTTGCATGACTTTTGGCTGATGAGATTAAAACGAAACGAAAAAATCTTTCAGGATAGTTACAACGAATACGATTTAATTTACGTAGTTTTTAAGTTTTATTTTTATACAATTTTTTTTTTATTTATTTTATAGACCCCCATGAAAAAATGTCATTACGGTTATTTAATGAATTTTATTTTGTAGATGCACGATATACGGAAACTACGTCGAATCAATCATGTCCGGTAATGCTGTGGGGTACAAGTGTTATCGAACCGAAACATGAAATCGATTCGGGTATGATGCCACCGCCAACAACACTACCATTAGCCGTACGAAGGCCATCGACATCTGGCAATCTTCTCGCCGAACAGCTAACACAGATTGGACTGAAAACGGAAATTCTAGACGAGAGTTCGCAAAGTTCGGCACCGGATACAATGCAAACCGATTCGCTCGATCAATTTCCCGGTTCCAATGAGAATTCCGCGGATGGTAGTCCTATTAAAATGCCATATCAGCGAAGTCGAAAACAAAGTGTCGATATAATTGATATGCGATCGATCCCAATGATGAACGATACGAATAGTCTGCCCAGCTTTCCGACGCACGGCACTCACAATCACATGTCCGTTGTCGAATTGCACGTTAAACAGGAACAAATGGCGAATCAATTGCAATCACAAATGCTAACGGCTGCACAAAATCAACAGACAGTGAATAAGTTTTTGTCTAGTTTAGAGTCTGAACTGAAATCTCCACTATCATCAGGGCCAGTCAATTCGCTGTTTGTTAATGCTTCTAATAACAACGCGAATGTTGTATTCACACAACAAGACATTAACAGCATGAATGCAATTACGACCAACACCAATGCTGGCATAGATCAAGCGTTCGCACAAAATCTTTTAACAAACGCCACTTCCAATCAAAATCTCAATCAGATGTTAAACATTGCACAAAATGACTCGCCGGCTTCAGTTCATAGTCCGTGTTCGAATTCATCGTCATCGACGGGCATGCATTCGCCGATCACGCAAGACATTATTTTAAATTCTGAGCCCGCAGCATCGATTAATTCGGCAAATATGCAAATAATGTCCCAAACGAATAACTCACCGCCGGAGCACATAACGTCCGAGCTCATACTGAATCCTTCCATTTCACCGAGCATGATGTGCCCATCGAGTACCGATCCCAATGGTTTAATGGGCGGTCAAGTTACAATGGCAAATACCATATTGAACGATATCAATATGACGACTCAACAAACCCAAGAGAATATTCTAAATAACATGATGATCACATCGACTGCTCCCCAGATGCATGTGCAACACACGAAAGCTTCGAACGATGCAGTCAACAACATGATCCTGAAGGCAACCGCTGATTTTATTACGAACCAGGATAACGCCAGCATGAATGCATTAATGGCATTGAATACAAATCCGATTTTAAATGAGAACCAAAGGACTGTCTCACAAATGTTAAATCTACCGTCGCAACCACAAACTACCTCAAATTCTTCGAATTTACCCGATATGAATAACATGTGTCGGACACAACCATCGATCAATCAGCACATTTCGCATTTCGCCGATGCCAATGTATTGGCTAATCATCAATTAATGGAGCAACGAAATTTAACCGGCCAGAATAATGGCAGTGCGATTGGAAACGTTCCGCTCGATGATCTTTTGATGAACCAAGTTACGCGCAATGTTCAAGAAGACTACATAAACAATTTGCGAAAAGCTCAACAAATCGGAACAGCCGTAACGTAAGTTTAATATCATTTCATAAATGTTTTCTGTCAGATTTCAATTTTCGTTTTTCTTTTCTATCACGAATTATTTAGTTCTGCAGAGAATCAGGAATCTCTTCTTCAAGCGGTCTCCTTAGTTCGCAATGAATTGCATAAACCGAAATTGAATGGGCAACAAGTACAACAAATTGTAATGCAGCAACAACAACAGCAACAACAACAACAGCAGCAGCAGCAAGCAACAACAATAACTCAAACGGGTGTTCCGCAACCAGCAACTCTTCCTCAAGATATCACAATAATGTCGGATCAAGATCTCCTTAGTTATATAAATCCGAGCTGCTTTGACCAAGGTATGTACTATTCAGAGTACTATCGGCCTTCTAAAATCTTTTAAGTTGTAAATAATAAACAAAAATTGACACAAAAAGCGATCTAATTTTAGGAAACAACAAATTTGTAAATAGATATATATTTAAAAATGTTTTACTAGTGTGGCGTTTTATTTTATTGTAATTTATGACATGCATCCAAAACGATTTTATTCTAAATTCTACAATCGATTGGACGCAATATGATATTAATCGCGAATTCAAAGAATCCTTCGATAATTAAATCTTTTATGGAACTATCTGAGTTTTGGACTAGCAACATTTTAAACTTTCTTTCACTATGGAAAATTTTTTCTTTTTTTTTTGCTCCCAAAGGTGAAACTAATTATTTCCGGCAGTATTAATAACAAAAATTCTTGAGAGTTCACTAACTCTAGTAGTCAAAACTGTTAAAAAAAAATGAAAAAAACCTCTAAATTTGTTTGATTCCTAATTTTATGTAAATATTAAAAAATTGGAAGTTTTCTTGAAATAGCAAGGAAGACGGAAGAAGAGTGCAAATATTTTTGTAAGTTCAAAATTGATGTGATTACAAAATTTTATTTTTTATAGCTGTCATAAATTCCATTAAAATGAATGGAGCCTAAATAATTCGATTTTTTCTATCTGATAGCATGAATATAAGGCTTGTTCATTTGTGCCAGGTCAAGAGTTCGTACCATCTTCCACGATGAGAAGAAACCCTGAGAACGGGTAGTTAGATGTCTAATTAAGAGTTAAGGTTTAAAATCGTCCTTCAATTCCTTCCTCTGTTGTTGAATTCTCGGTAGTTTGTTCATAAATTTTTTGCTTCAAATTCTTTTCCTGTTGACGATGTAGTTCCTTGCTTTGATTTATTTGGATCATTTTTTGGTGAGCTAAAGGGTTATCCAATAAGAGGTGTTATTTTGATATTCAAAGAAAAATGGCATTTTTTGAGATAAATGATCGGATGTTTATTTCATTGTAAAGACAACATCAGCCAAATGGCCACCACGACTACGCTTACAGGACCGTATAATTTCCATGAAATTTTTCATAACCAAATCGCAAAGTGGCTGCCCTATGTCCTCGATAGTCTCACGAATTCCATGTTTGAGGTCTTCAATCGACGCTGGGTTGTTGGCGTAGACCTTATCTTTCACGTAGCCCCAAAGGAAGAAGTCACAAGGTGTTAAATCACAAGATCTCGGTGGCCAATTGCGATCACCTCTTCGAGAGATAACGCTGTCCGGAAACTTTTCCCGTAAAAGATCAATGGTTTCGGTGCTTGTGGGGCACGTAGCGCCGTCTTGTTGAAAGTAAACGTTGTCCAGATCAATATCATCCAATTCCGGCCATAAAAAATCATTAATCATCTCTCGATAGCGCAATCCATTCACCGTAACTGTTGCTCCAGCCTCATTTTCGAAAAAGTAAGGTCCAATGACCCCGCCGGACCATAAAACGCACCAAACAGTCACACGTTGAGGATGGAGAGGCTTTTCAACAATAACTCTTGGGTTTTCCGAGCCCCAGATGCGACAGTTGTGCTTGTTGACGTAGCCACCGAGGTGGAAATGGGCCTCATCAGTCAAGATGATTTTTCGATGGAATTCCGGATCATTTTCATGCATTTCAAGGACCCAATCAGCAAAGACACGGCGTAGTTGATGATCGGCCGGCTTGATTTCTTGTGTTAACTGAACTTTATAAGCCTTAAGACCCAAGTCTTTATGCAAAATACGGTGTAATGACGTTTGTGGAATGCCCAATTCCAAAGAACGACGAGGAATGGACAAACCTGGGCTTTCTTCAATACTTTGGGCTACAGCAACAAAGTTCTCAGTTGTTCTTGACCGACGTGCACGGGTTTTATTCTTCACATCACTAACTTGTCCCAACAGCTCGAATTTTTCCACCAATTTCGGTATTGCGGTCCGACAAGGTGCTTGACGACGACCCAAAAATGTTTCAGTTTTACGAACCGTCTTTGCCAAATTTTCACCATTTTTATAGTGAATTTTAATAATTTCAATGCGTTGTTGAAGCGTATATCGTTCCATTTTTATTAATGGCGTAGTTTCTACTTGTCAAATGTCAAAAAATGACAACTTCAAAAGTGACATCTACCGAAATCGTGGGCTATTCAAAATAACACCTCTTATTGGATAAACCTATACTTCATTGGTTCATCTATATATGTATTGCATTAGCTGCATTTTTTACGAAACGCGGCATTATTTAGTTCAATCAATCAATCTATTTCCAGTACATAGGAGAGATAGGACAGAAATAGTTCTCTTCCACAAGGCGCGAACCAGAGCATTGGCTTTGAGTTTTCGCCGGATCTTATTTATTCCTCTGCCCTCCTGCTCAATTGCTTGCTGATCGACTAACCCGACTTTAAGAATTATAGTCTAAAGTCCTTTCCGCCTTTGAATCACAGTGTCTATTTTAGTCTGTCCAGTTGTACTCCAAATCCCGTCGTCGGAGATCACATCTGTCCAGGACATCCTTAAATGGGAGGCATTGGTCCACGAAAGTTTGCAGTTCTTGGTGAGCCTACCGGTCACTTTCCATGTAGTGCAACCATATAACAATACGGTTTTGTCAATCTTCGTTGCGATACATGGAAATGAAATGAAATATCCCCATGACTTCGATCCATCGTATGTTTACGGATCTTTTGACTCTTAGAACGGTGTGTGCACGGTTTGTTCCACACAAAACTGACTCACGAAGAAAAAGCACGTCGGATTCATCATTTTTTAATCGATTTTTTGACCAAAAATCGCAATTTAATCATTAACCACTCACCGTATTCGCCTAATTTATCATATCTTATTCAGAACAGTTTATTTGGCCATAAAAGGAAAGCGTTTTATGGATGTAGAAGCCATCCAGAAGGCTTGTACCGGCATATTGAAGGACATTCCAGTCACCTAGTTAAACTACTCATTCGAAATGCTTCTTAAATGTGCTAGTGAGTCCGAAGCCAGTAAATGATTTATGCCAAAATAATTTGTAGTTGTCTTTATTTTTCAAAGGTCCGGGATCTTTTCAGTCCAACTCGATGCAATGCATCTGAAATTGCGTTTTCAACGGCCTATAAATCCGACATTTCATCTGCAGCAACCTAATATTTAATAATAGCTAGGGTGTAGCCTAGGTGTAGCCTAGTGGGTAACGTGTTGGTCTACAATGTGAAGGTCGTGAGTTCAAATCCCGGTCGACGTAAAATTCTAGCACGCTGCCCGCTTGAGTATACCTTGGTTACCTCAATTTACGAGAATGAAAAATTCGTAGACAGAGGGTTGTGCGAAAAGCTAATAACCCTTCCGCAATAAGTGATGAAAATATTAAGGATCCTGAAGGTCAGGAGGCCTAGCCCCGATTTGGGTTCTAGTGCCATTGTATATTCTAGAACCTAATGTTTAGTAGTTCCTCCTCAACTTACTTACGTACCTTCTAGGCATTTGCTGATCATTCTCTATTTTACAATTTTCACTAGCGCTTAAATCTGGAGACTGTTTCCATTTTGATGAATACGATCATCTAAATTTTAATTTTTCACAATAGCTGTTATGCTTTGGGTTATTATAATGTTGAACCACCAGGATATGGTTGCAAGGTATTCTCGGAGATGTGCTTTTACTGGAAACGATCAATTCTTCCGTCTTTTTCATGAATCAGTCTCATGCCCTGCCAGGAGAAGAACTCCTGGCTATTACAGATCCCCTTCCATGCTTTGTTGGCTTATTGCAATAACGAGGATTTGGCAGAGAATCGAACAGTGTTCCATCGAATAGCCGGCCAGGATGGTCCGTCTGTATTTGGGCTAATTTTAGGCTTATATGCTGGTGTATGGGAAAATATTTCAACAACTTGCCTGCGAAATGTTATTGAGGAAATATTGAGACACAAAATGTTCAAAACGACTCCAGAGTATTTGGTTTCTTCTTGAAATTCCTTACTATTGAGGAGAAACCTTATCATTTTTCGTGGTCGAAAATGCTAATTGAATTGTCAGTTCAGTTCACTTTCAACTCAAATCAAATTTTTATTTCTTAAATTTGAGATGTTTTGCTCTTTGTCAGTGGCTCGAAAGTTTTCTTCATGTGAGTCTAACAGTTGCCAGGCCAATGCTTAGAACTGCTTCAAAAACCAAATTTTATGTCTTTTTCCCTTAAGCTTCTACTTACGTACAATGACGCTACATTCCCAATCAGACTTTGCCCTTGTTGTTTGTCAAACGCCAAAAGGATATAGTTATTTCGATATCAAAATATCGAAATAATTATAAAAGAAAGGAAAAAAATCAGGTTCGGGGAACAAACTGGTCCAACGTCCATCTCGGTGACAGTATCGGGCTGGAACGACGTGCTAGCGTGATGCCGGGTCTGTCTTCGGGGGGAAGGGGGATTCGTTGCTCCGATACTGACCATACAAAGCATGGCCTGTAACAACAAAACGAGTTTTAGAGCTCGTCACGTCGGCTTACCTCAGAATAGGTACTGAACAAGAAAATTGGGACTTTCTCTGATCGCGGTGTTGGCCCGATCAGATGCCTCGCCGATGGCGACTGGTGGTATGTCGCCTTACCCTGCCCACCCTGCCTTAGACATACAGTCTCCAACAAATCTTTATTGTAACATACGGCCCCATGGAGAAAGGGGTAGGAAGCTGTGGAGGTTAAATGGGCTCTTCAAATGAAAAAAATCAGCAATTCATCTTAAATCCATTAGCAATTTATTTTATAATTAATTTCAATTGTGTTTAGAAAAGTTTTTATCTCCTAGTCTAGTGTATTACTTTTTTTTTTGTTTTTTTTTTTAAACAAATATATTCACTGCGTGGCTGAATGATAGACCAAAATTAAATTAAATCTTCCTATCATTTCCCATCAGCTTTCCTTCATTTAGATAAACTATCCTAATATAAAAATTTCTAAGTTTTTCGTTTGCTTTAACTTGACAAGACACTACGATTTCCAGCCATGTAAAATTCCCTGGTATGCGTAATATAAGAATTTCTGAATTGTCGACAATACAGAGTGCTGCTAAAGAAAATTTCAATAATTGTTTGCAGCATTTTCTTAGGTATCTGAAAATTCCTTGGAATGTTATGTAGCCAAAACCAAGTAATTGAATGACAATAAAATGCAGGTTTTAGCGGGGTCAATCTTTAGCGAATTCAACTAATGCACTGATTCCGATTAATTACTTTAATAAGTACATCGAAAATAATAAAAAAAATGAATGTTCCAGTCCCCTAAGTATATTCTTGAGAGATACATGTAGGCAATATGTTTCTGGGGTTTTTTTTCTCTTTTTTTGTTTAAACAAAAAATAACTTATTATCTCAAACCTCCTTCGCTTCGTCTTCCTTGTTCCTTCTGCAGTTTCGGCTGAATTGTTATTTGCAGGACATCCGGATTAACACGGTTGACTGGGCTTTCCTTGAGCCGAAAACGTACGACAATTTACCGACGGAAAATCGCTGGACGAAAATCACGAGAATGCAATATGAAAACGTTGTTCACTGAATTTTCTTTTTTCTATCGACTGCTCCTCGAAAGTCAAGTACGGAGACGATTTGCCACGGATCAGTAAAACTTTGCGCGACGTCGAAATAAAACAAGAATTTAGGAATTAGCGATCGCGATATGTTAGCACATTTCGGATTCTTAGGAAAATCGGAGGGATGGAACATAAAAGAGTGGGACAATAAGTCGTTGCGAGTTTGTTTTTCGTTTGGTTGGTGCGGGCCACCAGGGGTGGTGTTTTGGCAATTGCGAACGGAATTATAAATGAAAATGCATCATCATTTGTGTACGGGCGAGCATTTAGGACTCCTTTTCTTTTGTTTTTTTCAACACGATCGATCTTCTGCGCCCAGAACTCGCGTATGGTATCCGAATGGGAATGGGCAAGGACGAGCTTCCGAGTCTGTCCTTAATTATTATCCCAAAAATTAGCGCGGCTTATTAACCAGTTTGTCTACAGTAGCAGGTTGAATCGTTATACACGACGATTTTTTTTTATGTCCTCGATCGACTGAAAACGAGTTCAACGGAGCGGTAATTTCAGTTTCGAGGATAAGAAAAAGTCACACGGGGCCAAATCTGGTGAATACGGTGGTGAATGAAGCAATTTGTTATTTTTTGGCCTCAAATTCGGTTACAATTGAAGCTCAATGCGATGTCGCATAATCATCATGGAAAATTCATGAATTCTCCTTCCACAATTTCGGCCGTTTTTCAAGGATTTGCTCACGCAAACGCTTCAATATGGTTAAATAATACTTCTTATAGACCGGAACGAATTCATGATGGATCGAACCTCGAATGGGTTCGCCTCCATCCTGCTATAGGTTCGCTCCTAGGTATATAAAGGTAACTTTTCGTTTTCTAGGTTATAGTCTCCTTCTCTAATATTTTGTCTGATTGGCGTCTTTTTCCTAGTTTGTGTCATAATTTTCATTTTTTTTTCATTAATACGTAGTCCAACTTCCCTTGCTACCGAGTCAATGTTTACAGATACCTCTTAAGCACTCCCCAGAGATCTTGCAAATATATCTATATCGTGGGCATATGCTACGAGTTATGTGGATTTGAGGTATAGTGTTCCCTTGATGTCAACGGGAAGCTTCCGAACAACATATTGGAGTACCAAGTTGAAAAGCATTGGTGCTAGGCCGTCACCTCGTTTAAGGACGTTGTCTGCTTAACAACTGGAAGTCAGAACATTTTCTACTGTGACTTGTGACAAAGACTCGATCATTGTCATTCTTGTAAGGTGAACCAATATCGGTGGGACCCCAAACTCCAACATGATTTTATACAGTACGCGCCTGTTGATACTATCGTATGCTTGCTAGAAGTCAAAAAGTATCTGTTGCACATCAATATTATGTTCCCAGCACTTTTCCAGCACCTGTTAAACTGAGAATATCTGGTCCGTGGTCACACAGCTCTAAATCCGCCGTGGTAATTACCAATTACTTTGTCAGCATAGGACTTAATTCTCTTTTCCAAAATTTTCGTCAAGATCTGATAAGGCATACACAGTATTTTTTGCAGCAGAGTTTGTCACCTTTTTTATAAATTGGACATATGCTGCTCCTACGTCAATCTTCATGAAATGTTTCCTGCGTCCACATGTCCGTGACTAATCTGAGACGTGTTATGCAGTTGTCACCGGCTTTCAAAAGTTCAGCTGGAATTTAATCAGTGCCCGTCGCTTTGTTGTTTGGATGGTTCTTCAGGACCGTTTTTACTTCTTCGAGAGTGGGAGGACTCAAAGAGCATCCTTCATCACCTGTTACATAAGTTATAGCTGCTATTATGTCTGCTGCTGCTGTTCGTGCGGATAATGGGCTCGGATTGAGAAATTGTTCAATGTATTGTTCCCGTCTTTGTTTCATATCTTCCGCATTACTTATGATGTTGCCTTCTGCATTCTTGTAGAGAGTCGTCTTCAGTTGTTATCTCTCTTTCAACCTTTCAACTAGGGAATACGCGGCTCTTGTGTTGTGTAATTTAAACATTTTCATTATTGATGATGATTTTCTTTATAAAGTCACCGCACTTCGTAAAAGGCTTCAACAACCTTAACGCGCTGCTCAATTGTGTACCTTTCCATGGTTGAATTTGTCAAACACTGAAACAAAGAAATGTCAAATCAAGTTGGGCGAAAAACTTGACGTTAAGGTGTGACTCACAATTAACATCGTGCATTATGGTTGGACCACCCTATACAACCGTTTTTTCTGTTTGAATATTTTGTTTACAAATCGTCTAAGCGTCTTAAGCTTCTAGTTGGCTTTGATTTTATCTAAATGCGAAAGATAGTTTAGAGAAATGTGGAAATTAATTAGGAAACCAAATGTTTCCAATTTTCTCCACTTTTAAGTTTTTCGTTTTAAATTTAGCATTTATGTTATCAAATCAATCAATCAAATTCCTGTTAAGACCCCCACAGCGACATAGGACAGAAACAGTTGCCTTCCACAAGGCGCGATCCTGAGCATCGGTCTTTAGTTGTCGCCAGGACTTGCCCATTCCTCTGGCGCTCAATTGCTCGCTTCCATATGTTACGTGTTCGACCACCTCGTCTTCTTTGAGGATTATAATCCAGAGCTTGTTTGGCAATGTTTCGTTCTGGTTTCCTCAAAGTGTGACCGGTCGACTGCCACTTCCGCCTCCGAATCTCAATGCCTATTTTAGTCTATCCAGTTGTACTCCAAAGTTCGTCGTTGGAGATCACTTCTGCCCAGAATATTCCTAAAATACGTCGGAGGATTGGTTCACGAAAGTTTACAGTTTATTGGTAAATCGAACGGTCACTTTCCAAGTAGTACATCCACATAACAACACAAATTTGATTCATGTGTCAAATACTCGCAGCTTCGTGCAAAGGGAGATCTCTCTCAACCTCCAGAAAGTGGAAAAAATAAAAAACCGAAGTCCGGACGAGATTCATTTATACAAGCCTCAATATCAATGTCCATGCTGACAATGCTTCCGAGATAACAAAAATCTTGCACCTCTTCCACAACACAAGCTTTTGAAACAAAATTGCGTCAAAAATTTTGAGATCGCGCTTGCTACCCCCTCCCATACAAAATTATGATTTCGACCGATTTCATTACATCAACTAATAATCAACAAGTTAAAAGCTACGAACTTGAAATATTGTACGAGCACCTTACAAGAGAAACGAAATAAAACTGCATCAGAAATTTTACGATTTCCTCCCCTCCCATACAAATCTTATGAAAATTCTATGCAACTTCGTCTATGAAACAAATTCTGTACAGAGAATATTGGACGTGATTCAAACAATTAATTAAAAAATTATTAACATACACCCACCCTTACTATCACCCCTCCCCTCATAAAACCCAAACTTGCATAAAGGAATGAAATATTAATTATATGTACTGGAGCTATTAATCGTTTCCGCAAGTGTTAAATTGACAACAGTTCTGCCCAAGAACTCAATTTCCTCAACCACTCTAACCTGCATATTGACTTTCCACGCATCCGCAATTTGTCCCAAGAATAATAAAGTTTCGCTCGACATGTTGGCAGTTTATTTTCGAAACGTTAATGAATTCATCAAAAAAGCAATAGTACCAAGGTACATGACTTTCCTCTTTACTTAAAAACCCATTTTTTTTTATAATTATTATTTTTTATTGCTCTCCGGACCTAGCTCACACAACTTTATCATTCAAAAAATATAAATATATATTTCGCATTGCATAATAAATTTATTCTCTTAAGAGAAGACGTCAAATTTTGAAAAGTAGTTTCAGGTTAATGCGATTACAAAGTTCAGTAACTTTGCATGTTATACCCGCTAAAACGATATACTTACCTACACGCATAAAAACACTGTTTTGAACTAAATTTATATCGCACACTGTGAATTTATTTTGTCTAAAGCACGACCAAAGTTTTTATTATTAAAATAAAGACAGCGAGTGATAACAACAAAAACCGGAAGGCGCTAACACCAGATCAGCAAAACAAGCACAACAAGATTAATGTTAACCTATTCTTAGCTATTTAATTTCTATGTTTATGATATTTTTACCTCCACAATGTTGTGTCGTTTCTTTTTTTCATGACAACAACAAATGTGTTATTTTTTTTACAATTCGATTTGTTTAATGTAAATTTTATATTCACGTCATTTCGTATCTATCGGTCGTTCTTCTTGACTAAATGGGTATTTTTTCAGGCGCTCAGTAATTTTATTGTATTTCAAACAAACAGAAGCATTATTTGAATACGTATTTTACGAATTTTGTTTTTAGTATAATAGTTGTTCAGATAAATGAACATTAACAATTTAATTAAAAAATTTTCATCTATTTATTTTCAGTTTAATGCAGAGCAGTTTTATTCCGGATTAATCTGACTTCAAAAGACTCACGCTACTCATTCAATGTGGAAAGCAAAATGTTCTAGCTATTTTATTTCGTAATAATTCGTTAATGTTAAGTTTCGACTGGATAGCAGCCGTAAATGTTTTTGTTTTAAAATACGAGCTATAAACATTAATTAAACATTTTTATAAACATATATACATGTATTATCTAACTGTATAAGAATACAGAAATACATACCTATTGTTACTATTATTATTATGTAACTTAATTTTGATGTCAAAAATTTAGTTTATCTTTTGTTTTTATGGTATATTTTTTAAAGTATAGTTTTAAAGCCATAAGTAATTAAAAAAAAAATTCATTGTCTTAATTGTAAGCTAATTTCTGAAATAATAAGTAATTTTTTTCTTATTATCAGTTTTGTTTGTTTGCATAAAATTAAGCTAAATAAAACAAGCAAACTGAACCAACTATTTTTTGTAAGGAATTCAATTTGAAATAAATATATACATACATACACATAAATAATCTGTAGTTTCATTTTGATGAGAAAACGAAGCCAATTCGAGGCAATGAAATTTGATGTCGATTTCGATGTCGAATTGTGATAGCTTTTGGGTATCGATTCGTCGCGTCGGTTCAGTATCAAAGATTTGTCTTCATGCGATATCGAAAAATGATTTGTATGTACGCGTATCACTAGCGGTTGGAAATTTTTTGTAATATTAAACCGTTGTCACAAAATCCAATACAAATAATCAAGTTGAAATTTTGCCAGCTATTTCGGTGAAGCTTTAAAGCTGTAGTGTGTAAGGAGAGGGAGGTTGTGAGCCAAAATGTCGAAAATATTAAATGATAATTTGAGTACACGAACTTTGTCATATTTAGTGGCAGCCAATACTAAATGTATTAAAGACTTAGAAGAGAAGAATGATTTTCTCAAGACTGAAATTATACGTATGCACGACCGCGATTGCAAAATCGAATACCAACAGACGTCGAAGGAGTTGATTATTTTTAATGTGCCATACAAAACCGAGGAAGATCTGCGAAAATTCACTAAACTACTTAAGCTGAAGCTGTCAAACGTTCCCTTTGAAGAAACCGACATTAAAAATATTTCCAGATGTTTCTCACGAAGGAAAGATTCGGATCGCGCCCCATCAATTCTAATCGAATTTGTTAACTCCGCTATTCGTGATCGTGTTAAGAAAGCATTTAAACTGCATGGACCGCTTAAAATTATAAAGCTCGGATTCAATTCTGAGATCCCTCCCATAATTTGTCCTCCAATATTTTTGTAAGGGAATATTTTTGTAAAGGATCCCCAACTGTATTAAACCTTTGTACAGGCAAGCGAAAATTTTAAAAAAAAATAGTCTTAAATACTTGTGGCTATCCAGAGGCAGGTTATTGATGAGGAAGGCTGATGGCTCGGAAGTCATCCGCATACATCCATTGTTGGATTTTAAATCAATATCTTAGGTGTTATTTGTTGATATCTCTGCTTTATGAGTCATATTACTGCATACTACCAAAACGTAGGTCGTATGAGGTCGAAGACGGTAGATTTTAAATTAGCTTTAAGTCAGACAAATTATGATGTTTTGTGTCTTACAGAAACTAATCTTAACGATGGTATATTCGACTCCGAATTGTTTGACAATCGCTACGAGGTGTTTAGGAAAGACAGAAACTTAACTATCACATCTAAAACCGATGGTGGGGGCTGCCTTGTTGCTGTTGATAAAAAATTTCGTTCTACCCGAGAATATTGCTTAGAAACGGTATATGAAGAGCTTTGGATATCGGTTAAACTTAAGCAGAGCATTTTATACATTTGTTGCATTTATGCTAGTCCTTCTACTCGTCCTGAAATATGTAAGCAAATTTATGATAATCTAGCAATTGTGAGTCAAAAATTCAAAAATAACGATAAAATTTTATATGTCGGGGATTTCAATTTACCAGAAATTGAGTGGTCTAGCAGCTCAAGAGTAAATGCATTAATGCCTTACTCATTTTCAGGCACTGCTGCCCTGTCATTAATAATTAACACTTCCATTTGTAGCTTAACCCAACATAATAGCGTTTATAATCATAATAATAGGCTTCTCGATTTAGTATGGTCAAATTTCACCCCTTCAAACATATGTGTTTCTAAAAGTTCTAACCCTCTACTACTTGAGGAAAATCACCATCCAGCACTTGATATAGAACTCAGTGTTGTAACTTTGCATTTTATGCCTGAAAAGAAAACTTTTAAGCGCGATTTCTTCAAAGCTGATTACAACGCAATAAATGACTTCATTGCATCGCACAAACTGTCTTTTCAGTCTTTAACCACTGATAACGGTTTTTCGTATTTGTACAATATCCTCCATACTGCTATTGCCAATAATGTACCATTTAAAAGAATCTATCATCGTAAGATACCATATTGGTATTCTGATATTGCAATTAGAGCCATTAAAGAGCAATTGACAGCTCACAAAACCTATAAAAAAACGAAGTCGCCTGAGGACTACAAAACTTTTTCATATTTCAGAAGAGTTGCTAAAAAAGAAGTTGCTCTTAATTATAAGCGTTTCATATCAAACATAGAAGCAAATATAAAAAATGATTTAAAAGTTTTTCACTCATACTCTAAATCCTTAAAATTATCCAATAGCTTACCCCAAATTATGTCATTTAATGGAGTTTCCGCTACCAATTCTCAACATTGTAGCAATCTTTTCGCACAATATTTTCAAGAAAATTACACTAAAGATCTCAATATATCTTCAAATTCATATCCTTACAAGGACGCTTCCCACTCCACTATAAATTCTCCTCCTATAAGTCCAGATGATGTGGAAAGCGTGTTGAAGCCTTGACTCAAGTAAAAATGCGGGTCCAGATTGAATACCAAATATATTTTACAAAAATTGTGCTGTTAATTTATGCGTCCCTTTATCTGAATTGTTTAATTTATCTCTCTCGGAATGCGTTTTTCCGGATATATTGAAGTCTTCTTTTATCATTCCTATTTTTAAGAACGGTGAACGGTCTAATATAAAAAATTATCGCCCAATCTCAATACTTAATTCCTTGTCGCTAATTTTTGAACGTGTTATGTACAATTTACTCATTTCTCGTATTACTCCACTCATCTCGGTTAATCAACATGGATTCATTCCCGGAAAGTCTACGATAATAAATCTAACCATCTTTACTGATGATATTGCCTGTTCGTTAGACCGTTCTCTTCAGACAGATGTTATTTATGCTGACTTCCAAAAGGCTTTCGATAAAATTCCTTACGCAATTATCTTGAAAATATGAGTAAATTTGGCACAACAGAATCATTGCTTAACTGGTATCATGCTTACTTCACTGGGCAAAATGTGGTTATTAATGGTGATAGTTCTCAAGACATATTTTCTACCTCAGGAGTGCCTCAGGGTTCCGTTCTCGGTCCTATTATATTTGCTATATTTATAAATGACATTGCACAGGCATTCTCATCGCAATCTCTACTATTTGCTGACGATCTCAAAATATACAGAACTATTTCAAACATAAGGGACTGCGTTCAACTGCAAAAAGATATTGAACTACTGATGGCTTGGTGTGATGTAAATGGCTTACATTTAAATGTAACTAAGTGCGCCGTAATGTCTTTTTCTTGGAAAAACACAACCATATATTTCGATTACACTCTTTTTTTCGACTGCTCTGAATAGAGTTAATGAATATAAAGATTTAGGCATAATATATGATAGTAAACTTCTGTTTGATTCACATATATCTTCAATTATTATGCGTGCTAGCAGAGCTGTTGGCTTTTTATTTAGATGTGGAAATGTTATTAACTACACATGACGAACTTAAGAAATTGAAAAATGTGACTAATCATTTTTCTTCTCTCCGTCAGTTTTATCAGTCGGTTCCGTCGCGTTGCCTTCATTCGAAATTGCGGCATCAGCAGCATCAATAACATCAACAGGATCAATAGCATCAACAGGATCAATAGCATCCTGTATTGTTCTCTTGTTCGTAGTATTTTGAAATACGGAAGCGTAATCTGGAATCCTATATACCAAGTTTACAATAAAAGAATCGAAAGCGTTCAACGGCGTTTTACCCGCCTGATCCACTTTAAATTTAATATATCTTTCAACGGTTACGAAGAAAGATTAAAAAACCTGAACATAATTTCTCTAAGTCATAGAAGATCACAGCTCGATGAGTGTTTTTTACATAAAATTGCTACTAGCCAAATTGATACCTCACATTTAATATCTCGTTTGAATGTTGAAGTTCGATATAGAGGTAATCGCTTTAAACACTCTCACATTTCGAATACCTATACATAGGACTATCCTGATTCTCAAATCGCCAGTCGTAAGGATACAGGACGCACATAATAAGTTGTTTGACTCTATAGATATACTACGCTTTGACCTCACCATATGCGGACTTAAATCGGAGATATCAGCTATATTAACGTCCCTTCCTATCTAAATAACTGTCTCTGGAGATCGCTACTTTATATTGATTATCTTCGTTTCGCTTGCCTCAGTGCCTGTTTGAAATTCTTCTAGCTTCATTTTTTTTTTCTTCTTTTCTCTTTTTTTTCATCTTCTCATTATTTCCGTTTCAATTTATCTAAATAATTCTGCTACTTATTTTCTCATGTTATTATTTATATAATATTATATATATACTTTTTTTTTTTGTCCATTATATTTTCTCTTTTTAGTAAATTATTATTGAACTTTATTCAATTTAATAATGAAAGTATTAACTTAGAAATATTTCAGTCTTTTTTGTTTAAACTGTAAGCCCAAGAGTATTTATAAAATAAAAAATAAAAAATAAATAAATATAATCCATAAATTATTCAACATAAAACAAAATAATAATTTAGAGCAAAACGGTTATACAAAAAAGGTAGGGCCCTGTTATATAACGGATAATCCAACTGTGTAATCGGATTATAACTTAATCCAGTTGGATAATCCGTTAATAATTAATATAGTTATAAGACAATAAATATAAATCACTACAAGACTGCAACGACGCAATTTCATTCATAACACCAGCTTTGCGCCGGCCTCGGGGTCAATGTCGCTGAGTAAACACACACCTGTCGTGTGGCGCCTAGCACGTTGTATGTAATAAACATTGCAACTTAGGTGTTTTACTGCCGGCATGGCTTCGAAGGTCGGCTAAGAAGTAAGTCAGTTATCAAATTATGTAACTGAAAATGTATGACTGACTTCCCGATATGAAACGCGGATTCGAGGTTGCGGGTTGCAATATCGTAGTAGGTAAGCATAACATTAGTTAAGTAATTTGTAAACGCATTTTGCCGCGTAGGGCAAAATGTAGTATTTAAGTAGGTAAAATTAAGTAGGCAACGACACAAAAAATTAAGTAGACTCGCATTAAGTAGACTAGCACACTACAAAGTAGAGCAGACTAAGTATCTTTAAAATTTGAATAATAAAGAGGTCAAAGATAAAACCGCGTTTTAATTATCAAGTAAGTATGATGAAAAACTTGTTGCGGTGCGAATAAGGCGGCCTTAGGGTAGCCACGCACATATGCGACCCCAAAAGTAAGTCCGACGCTTAGAAGCTGTGAACTCAGCTCGTCGGCAAAGCACGACCCCCTACCCCCCTTACAACTAAGTAAGACCGACGCTTAGAGGCTGTTAACGCAGCCCGTCGGCAAAGAACGACCCTCTACCCCCCTTACAACTTTTAACAAATGGCGCAGCTGGTTTTTCGAGCCTTCGTGCTCTAAAATCAATTAGGCAATAAGAAGGAAAATATTACTTCTTCATTCATACTTATAGTATGAATAAATGTTCTCTGGTACAAAAAAAAATTATCTGGGAATTTTTGTACTATACGAATGAGAATTATTAAGAATTAATACTTGTAGTATGAATAAAAATTTTTCGAAATACCTCCTAATTTTCTTTTCCATATTTGTAGAAAAATACCATACAATACAAAATTTTTACCTCCAAATTCCCTTCTCGAGCACAATACTTCTGAATTTTCTTGCTGTGCTAATTTCTGTATTTACGTTTCTCTCAATCACACAAAAACCAATTCATTTATTTCCACTTTCGGGTTTGGATTTCTTAATTAACGGTAAAACAAATTACAGTGGAATACTCCAACAAGGCAGAGGTTTTGGAGGCAATAAGAGGAGACCCAACGGTAGGCCCTAAACCAATAACTATTGAAGAATACCGGCAGCGGTTAGAGAAAAACAAAAGACCGAAACCAACAGCGGAGGCACCGAAAAGAAAGAAGAGGAGAGGCGGAAAAGCTGTAAAGAACAGACAGGAGAAAGCGAACCTCCACAGATTATTGGTGATAACTCAGGACAAGGAGTTAAGGTCCTCATTCCTGAAGCAAATAGAAGAGATAGATAAGCAGAACCCACACCTGCAAAGGAAGAAGAAAAGAGAACTTGAAAAAATACTGGAGGAACGCAAAAAGGAAAAGCTACAAAAACAAAAAGAAAAACAAAAAAAAAAAAAATACAGCAATTTATGAATAAACAATAAATATAAAAAATTATTTTTACGTTTTTCACTCCCATGTCACAGTTAAACCAATGCCAAATGAACAGTGAAGATCCACTTATCTTATTGGTTAAGAATTTTTTTTTAGTAACTAGACACTGCATACCGATTGGTTGGAATAAAATTTCAGGAAAAGCCCATGCTAAATAGCAGTAAAGAGAGAAAAATAGTGTCTATAAGAGACAGAGGGCAAGGAAAAAATTAGAGCGGAGAAGAAGACTAAAGGTTATGTCAGGTACCAAACGAAATATCTTAACAAAAGAAGAGATTCAAAAATACACAGCTCTAGAATCAGAGGTTTTAAGGAAAAACAAGGAATTAGATGAGGCGAGAGAAGTGATAGAAGGAAATAATAGACAACTTAAGACTCACCAGCGGAATTGGCAACATATTGAGGAAAGACTGAGGACGATACTTGCCAACAGCGGTGAAGTCGATGAAGAACCAAATGGTTACGAAGATTACCCTGAGGAACGGGCTGATGCTTTATTGAATAAATTAATCAAAGCAGACGATAACATAAGAACTGAATTGGAAGAGACCAAAATCCAAAACAATTACCTGACCAGATCAGTATCTACATTAAAGGAACAATTAGATCTAAACGAGTCGGTGAATTGGGAGTTAGAGAAACGGTTAGAACAAGGAAATACGAGTATTTCAGATCAAAACTTAGAAAAGGAAAACCAACGACTCAGAGAAAAACTAACGAACCAGACAAAACGCCTGGAAAACACACAAGGCGAAACACAACATTATATTGCGATAATACGGGATCTTGAAGCACAAGCTAAAAAGAAAGAAAACATGAAGAAGTCAACCGAAAATAGCGTTGAAATGGGCAGAGAAGGAGTTGTGCCAATAGTGGACATGATTAAGGTAATTCCCGTATTTCAGGGCCAACCCGTAGCAACAGTGCAAACAGAATTGCACGTATTTTTAAGTACGTCGGAGGCGTTATATGACGTTTTAAACGTGGAAGAAAAAGCTACTTTTATGACGTTGTTGCCCAAACTTAAACTGCGGGGCCCGGCTTATGAACTATGCATGAATAGGGTGTTTTCCACATTCAATGAACTAAGGGAATGCCTAAGTTCATATTACTTCCCTAGTATGGACCTAGCCGGATTGACTAGCGACATGCAGTCGTGCAGACAACTTAATGGCGAGACCGTCCAACAATTTGGGCAAAGAGTAAGAGGAAAGTTAAGTGAATGTGAACTTTACTTAACAAACGTAATGAAAGGGAACGCTGAAACCATGTTAACGGAATATCAGCGCATAGCGGTTCAGGTCTTCCAAAGAGGACTTTTGAGTCACTCCCTGAAGCAATTTGCTTGCCTTCATGGTCAGGCAAAGCTAACGGAGGTAATAAAAAAAGTAGGTGAAATGGAAGATTTGGAAAACCATGCATTCAGTAGTAACATCACACAAACATGGAAACAAAATACGAATCCTTTCTTAAACGAATCAACGATGTATCCCTCTCATTTGCCTCTTCTCAATGCCTCAATAAGTCAAAATAACACCATTCGCGAAAACCCCAATGCCGGAAATTACGTTCATTCTTATGAACCAATGGGGGCTGCACGGCAAAATAGAAGGGAACAAACCTTCGGGCAGGGGTCGGAAAACAACCATATGCTCAAGGGGAACCAGGGAAGGAGGCCCGATATAAGGTGTTTCAATTGTGGACAAGCGAATCACCTGAGTCGGAATTGTCCAACAAGAAGGAACGACACCAAATGTAATAAGTGTAATCGTTACGGGCATAGACAAAATGAATGCCGTTTCGAGGAAAGAAAGGTAAATATGGTACAGGAAATAGACGGAAATCGGTGCGATTTCTGCCTTCAGATCGGGCATAGGGTGGTTGAATGCTATGCCCGGGAAAGGTGGGAAAGGAGAAACACGAGCTCGGGAAACTCGTCGGGGGCAGCCAACTAGGGCTGCCCACAAAAAATAAGATGAAAAAAATTAGCGGTCTGCCGAGAGTCAGTCTACCTTTGGATATTGCAAAGGAGACAAATGTAACGATGACCCTGGATACAGGGGCGGAAATTAGCTTATTGAAGAAGAATGCAATGAAGACAACGGAAAAAATAAACAAAGCAAAGAGGTTGAAGATAAATACACCCTGCGGGGTAGGGTATACGGAAGGAACCTGTAGAGGAAATTTTTTATTTAATAAGAAGTTCCCCTGTGATTTCCAGGTGGTTGGAAAAGAGATCGATATACCGGATGATGGACTTTTAGGAAACGACTTTTTGTCCCAGAATTGCAATATTCATGGTCCTAAAGGTATCCTTAGTTTCCCTCGAACGGAAACAAACCGGGATCCTTTTAACATCCCGCTAATCACAGGAGAATCTATACTTACAACGACGTCTAGAAATCATAGACGAGGATCTTGCGAGATTAAAGCGTTGTTGGGTGTTTCGACAAGGGGGTCAGGTGTCCAGCATTGTTCAAGGGTACAAAGGCGAGGATCCCACAAATCAGATGGGGTTAAAGCGTTGACGGATATTTCCGCAACGACGTCTACACCACGGAATATTGTTGCCAACAAACAACAGACTCCAGCGAAAAGGGGTGAGCCTCATTTTGCAAACAGGTATCCTAAACCGTCCGTTACCAAAAAGTTAAGAGTTTCTCCCAGGAATTCGTCTTCAACAGAACAGGGTGAATCTCATTTAGCGGATGATATCCACAATAGTCCAGATATTGAGAAGACAATTCGAATACCCGCACGCACCGAAATGACGATCAAAGTTAATCGTGAAAGTAAAGGACCTATGGTATCTTTGGCCAAAGAGATACAAAAAGGAATAATAATTGGGAACGGAATCAGCGATAATTCCAACGGAAAAGCAATTATAAGTGTAATGAATACGAACGAAACCACAGTAGATATAGAAAATATAAAAGTTGACTGGATACCATTGAATGAGTTCCAGGTGGTATCGGCAACCGAGGCAAGTAAAACAATAAATTCGAAAAGAGTAAATTATATACAGGATAATATGATAGATAAGAATAAAGGGAAACGGTTCCAGGAACTACTGGAAAAAATAAAATTGGATAATACATTGAACAATGAAGAGAGCAGTTCCATTAGGAATATAATTGAAGAATTTAACGATCTGTTTCACCTAGAAGGGGATAAATTGACCTACACAAGGGCAATTAAACACGAAATCCCAATAAAACAGGATCAGGCACCAATAAACCAAAAAATGTATCGGTTGCCAGAAGCCCATAGGCAAGTAATAAATGATCAGGTAAAGGAGATGTTGAAGCAAGACATCATAAAGCCCAGCAAGAGTCCATGGAACTCTCCACTCTTAGTAGTGCCTAAGAAGGCAGGAGCCGATGGACAAAAACGCTGGAGGGTAGTGGTGGATTTCAGGAAACTGAATGAAGCCACAGTCGGGGACGCTTTCCCGTTACCTCGAATAGAAGATATCCTGGATCAACTCGGACATTCAAGGTATTTCTCATCACTAGATCTAGCTAGTGGATACCATCAAATTGAAGTCGAGAGGAAAGATCAGGAAAAAACGGCTTTCAGCACATCGTACGGGCATTACCAATTCAAAAGGATGCCGTTTGGTTTAAAGGGAGCACCGGCTACGTTCCAAAGGGCGATGAATCACATTTTAACCGGTTTACAGGGAATAAAATGTTTCGTTTACCTGGACGATATAGTAATTTATGGAAAAAATCTAGAGGATCATAACACGAAATTAAGAGAGATATTTTATAGGATACGGAATTATGGTCTCAAGTTGCAACCGGAGAAATGTCAGCTATTAAAGAGAGAAATAGTGTATTTAGGACATATTTGCAATGAAGAGGGGGCACGGCCAGATCCATCGAAAGTCAAGTGTGTACAAGATTTCCCTGCACCACGTACAGTACGGCAAGTGCAATCATTTATGGGTTTAGCCAATTATTATAGGAAATTTATTCCACAATTTTCCAAGATAATGGCACCCATAAATAAATTATTGCGAAAAGAACAAAAGTTCAAATGGACTCCCGAATGTGAAAAGGCTTTCGAAGAGATAAAAAGGATCTTGATCAACCCACCCTTACTAACCTATCCGGATTTCAACCTTCCATTTAATCTAACAACAGACGCCAGCAATGAAGCTTTGGGCGCGGTTCTCTCTCAAGGAAAACCAGGAGAGGACCAACCTATTGCCTATGCAAGTCGCAGCCTAAATCAGGCGGAGAAGAGATATTCCACAACAGAAAAAGAACTGTTGGCGATAGTATGGGCAACGAAGAACTTCAGGGTTTATCTCCAAGGAAGAAAGTTCACCGTTTACACTGACCATAAGCCGCTGAAAGGAATATTTTGCGTCAAAGATCCAACGACCAGGTTAGTTCGATTCCATCATAAGCTCTCGGAGTACGACTATGACATACAATACAAACCTGGAAAATATAATACGAACGCGGATGCTTTGAGTAGAATAACCGAAGCATTAGATCAACCAGAGGAATTGGCCAAGTGCCATATGGTAACAACGCGGAGCGCAGCGAAAAATGCGCAGGACAAAATTTCGAAGGAAAAAGACACACCAGAGTTAAAAAGCAACGAGGAAGAAATAAGTCTAGATAAAGAAGATTCAATTGAGAAAAATACAACAGTAGAAACCATCCAAGACAAGGAAACAATTAAAACAATATTGCAGGATTATCACGACTTACCATTAGGTGGGCACCAAGGAGTGCTCAAAACATACCATAGGATAAAAAGGGATTATAAATGGAAAGGTATGTTTAGGGATATCAAGAGATATGTAAGAAATTGCGACAAGTGTCAAAGGAACAAAATAGGAAGAAAACATATGATGCCAATGGTATTAACAGATACCGCACAGTTGCCTTTTGATAAGGTATACTTAGATATAGTAGGGCCCTTGGAGGAGACAATTAACGGGAATAAATATATCTTGACTTTCGAGGACGATCTCACTCGAATGATGGATGCGATAGGTATCCCCGACTGCGAAGCTGCAACAGTAGCAAAAACATTTTTCGATGAGATAATCAGCAGATATCGAACCCCGAAAGTTTTGATCACTGACCAGGGTAGTAATTTTACCAGTCAGGTGTTCAAAATGTTGTGTAAATTTTTGGGGGTCAAGAAATTGCAAACCACAGCTTACCATCCACAATCGAACGGAGCTCTGGAAAGGTCTCATCGTCCGTTGGCAGACTATTTAAGAGCATACGTTGATGGTAACCCAAGGATTTGGGACGAACACCTAAGAGCTGCCATGTTTGTTCGCAATAACACAGAACATACAGCTACGAAGCTGACTCCCATGGATTGTTTATTTGGCTTCACCTCACAAATTCCTTCAAACGTGAAACGAAATCCCCAACCCGTCTATAACCATGAAAACTATTTTTACATGTTAAGAAATAAAATACAAAAAGCACATGAAACTGCTAGAAAGAATTTGATGACAGCTAAGGAAAATTCGAAGAAGTATTACGACAAGAAGGTTAGATCGGTAGAATTCCGGTCAGGGGACCAGGTATTACTGTTAGACATGGCCCGCAAAGGGAAACTCTCACCTTTCTGGCTAGGACCATATGAAGTGATGCAAGTTCACAATTCGGTGAACACCACTGTTAAGATTGGAAATAAACTCAGACGAGTTCATAACAACCGTCTGAAGCTGTACAATTCTCCCCAACAAAATTAAATATTTAAAATAAAAATAATTACCTCAATACAAACTTAAATTCTAGTTAAGTTTGCGAATTGAGTATCAAAATTTCTATACACAGTGAAGCAATAATTTTAACTACAAAGTTCTTGCTTTATTCGTGTAAAATAATAATTTGGCATATTAATTCAAAAATTACACCCAATTATTCCCCATCACATCCACCTCCAATAACTAGATCAAAATTTCTATACACAGTGAAGCAATAATTTTAACTACAAAGTTCTTGCTTTATTCGTGTAAAATAATAATTTGGCATATTAATTCAAAATTACACCCAATTATTCCCCATCACATCCACCTCCAATAACTAGCCCCATAATAATCAAATCCCTAAACATATTTCCAATTCAAAAAAAAAAAATTTACCTGAAGAAAAGGAGTTCCCTACCGATCTAATTATCGGTATGGATATCCTAATTAATCCAAATTTACTAATCGCAATATCTGGGGGGGAAATAATAGTAAAAAGAAAGGAAATAGGAGATTTATTTTTACTAGGTGCTTATTAGATTTAGTACGATCTGTTTTTAGTTAAGATAAGTAGTTTCGTTTTGTAATATTGTATTGTAGTGAACCTGATTTGTAACACTACAAATAATTAATCTGGTTAGTAATATAAGAATAATGAATTTAGATAACATTGTACCATTTAGCCATTTTTAATCTGAGATAAAGAAAGAGAAAACATGTAAGCGATGTGACAGAGAAAAATTAGATATAAGATCAAAGAATAGAATAAAATTATAGTTATACTACAAGATTAACCTAAGGACACAAAAATATAAATCAATGTAAATCACACACAATTGTATTGTATTCTGTATAAATGTATAAATCAATGTAAATCACACACAATTTCATTGTATTATTATTATGTGAACTATATTATTATTAAAAAAAAAAAAAAAAAAAAAAAAAAAAAAAACTCACCCCATATTAGATTTAAGTAGTGACAACCGAGCCTAACTAGCAGATACATAGTATCAGTTAATGGGTAAAATCCGGCATCAGCCGAGATTGTGATAACTCGGATTTTCATAAACAATCATCATTCGTCGTTCAACGAGACAACATACAATGTAATACGCAGATACGAGGAGTAACATTCATCCTAAAATGCCTTGCAGCAGTACGAGCCTAAATCAATCTCCTTCTCCCCTACTTGGAAAACCCTCAAAAGAACTAACGTTTGCTAACTGTATAAAAATGGAAAGGACCACAAGAAATCCCAGCAAACCATCATTCTACGTGGAGATGCCGCAAAATGGACCACCTAATAACGAACGGGATCCACAACACATTCAACTGACGAGGGCAGAAATATTTAATAACACACCCACGCTAAGTCAAACGTAAGAAACCTATCAGTACAGCATCAAACCTGTTTGCCTGTTTGCATCAAAACCTGAACATAATTTCTCTAAGTCATAGAAGATCACAGCTCGATGAGTGTTTTTTACATAAAATTGCTACTAGCCAAATTGATACCTCACATTTAATATCTCGTTTGAATGTTGAAGTTCGATATAGAGGTAATCGCTTTAAACACTCTCACATTTCGAATACCTATACATAGGACTATCCTGATTCTCAAATCGCCAGTCGTAAGGATACAGGACGCACATAATAAGTTGTTTGACTCTATAGATATACTACGCTTTGACCTCACCATATGCGGACTTAAATCGGAGATATCAGCTATATTAACGTCCCTTCCTATCTAAATAACTGTCTCTGGAGATCGCTACTTTATATTGATTATCTTCGTTTCGCTTGCCTCAGTGCCTGTTTGAAATTCTTCTAGCTTCATTTTTTTTTTCTTCTTTTCTCTTTTTTTTCATCTTCTCATTATTTCCGTTTCAATTTATCTAAATAATTCTGCTACTTATTTTCTCATGTTATTATTTATATAATATTATATATATACTTTTTTTTTTTGTCCATTATATTTTCTCTTTTTAGTAAATTATTATTGAACTTTATTCAATTTAATAATGAAAGTATTAACTTAGAAATATTTCAGTCTTTTTTGTTTAAACTGTAAGCCCAAGAGTATTTATAAAATAAAAAATAAAAAATAAATAAATATAATCCATAAATTATTCAACATAAAACAAAATAATAATTTAGAGCAAAACGGTTATACAAAAAAGGTAGGGCCCTGTTATATAACGGATAATCCAACTGTGTAATCGGATTATAACTTAATCCAGTTGGATAATCCGTTAATAATTAATATAGTTATAAGACAATAAATATAAATCACTACAAGACTGCAACGACGCAATTTCATTCATAACACCAGCTTTGCGCCGGCCTCGGGGTCAATGTCGCTGAGTAAACACACACCTGTCGTGTGGCGCCTAGCACGTTGTATGTAATAAACATTGCAACTTAGGTGTTTTACTGCCGGCATGGCTTCGAAGGTCGGCTAAGAAGTAAGTCAGTTATCAAATTATGTAACTGAAAATGTATGACTGACTTCCCGATATGAAACGCGGATTCGAGGTTGCGGGTTGCAATATCGTAGTAGGTAAGCATAACATTAGTTAAGTAATTTGTAAACGCATTTTGCCGCGTAGGGCAAAATGTAGTATTTAAGTAGGTAAAATTAAGTAGGCAACGACACAAAAAATTAAGTAGACTCGCATTAAGTAGACTAGCACACTACAAAGTAGAGCAGACTAAGTATCTTTAAAATTTGAATAATAAAGAGGTCAAAGATAAAACCGCGTTTTAATTATCAAGTAAGTATGATGAAAAACTTGTTGCGGTGCGAATAAGGCGGCCTTAGGGTAGCCACGCACATATGCGACCCCAAAAGTAAGTCCGACGCTTAGAAGCTGTGAACTCAGCTCGTCGGCAAAGCACGACCCCCTACCCCCCTTACAACTAAGTAAGACCGACGCTTAGAGGCTGTTAACGCAGCCCGTCGGCAAAGAACGACCCTCTACCCCCCTTACAACATTTAACAGCCCTTATTTTCAAAAGGTCTTTCAAGTGTAGTGGGAAAATGAACAGATAAACGTAAAATTTTGGATTGAACTTGAACTTGGAGATTTACAACATTCATATACGAAATGTATGAAAAGATTTGAAAATGTTATCAGTTTTTATGCATCAGCGCTAGTTCTTGCATTACAAGGGGAGGGTGTTTTGATAAAAAGATGCACTCACCGTACAAAAATATTTAATTTTAAAAAAACTACAAACTCTGGAATTTTCTTTTATATGATTTCCTACTGTTGTTGAATGACGAAGTACTACTCTGAATACTCCAGCAAAACTCGGCTATTATATGTGCATTCCAGCCCAGGGTCACTTCGTTCCTTCATAGTCCGAATATCTCAGTGGAATCGTTCGCCCTTTTCTTCACTCAAATTACCTAGATTTTCAGGAGAACGATCTAAATGTCTGTGCAGGAAGTGAACTTTGATGCTCATGTTGCATCTAAGTCGCTGGAAGTGAGGCAACATCTCTTCAACGTGCTCAACGTAATCATCATCCTTTTTATTGCCTAAAAGATTTTGAATAACCCAAACCAGCAAATTCCATGAATTCTTCTCAATTTCTAACATGCTGAACTGCTGAAATAGGATCGTACACCAATTTGCAAATTCTTTTCTTGTCCAATGTTCTGATTTAGCAATGCTATCCCATAAATATATAAAACAAGGACAGTTGGTATAGCCACCTTGTCCTAAATGGAAATTAAGCATCTTAAGATCAACACAAATTACCCATTTATGTTCGTCATACTTTATTTTGTTTATGACCAATGCTATTGTAGGGTATTCTTCCTTAACTTTGGTTGAATGTGCGATCGGTAAGGAGCCTAGTTTATTTCCGCTATGCAATAGTAAACACTTCAAACTGCGTTTTGAGTCGATAATAAATGCTATTCGTTTGAATCATATCTCTTTAAACTCATGGCAGTCATCAAACCAGAAATATCTGTGCAATACACAAAATCATCCTCTTCAGCGAAAAAATGAAGTAAGCCTTGTTTTCGAGTGTGGGAATACGAAACTTTGGTTTTTTTGGCTGTGAGATTTCTTTCTTTCAACCGGGAAGCTAGTAATTCAGAATAAGTTTTCGACAGTCGAAGGTCTGTAATTAAATCATTAAGTTCGTTTTGATTGAATGGTCTCGGTTCGAGAAGGATTTCTGGGACGAAATCGTCATTGCCCGCGCAGCTTAGCTCATGCAATTCGTCAGAGCTTTCCTTAGCTGTAGATGGTAGTGCTAAAAATGGATCATTCGAACTCTACAGGTCTAACAGCTGATGGAGGGTAAATCCATTTAGAGCGGTTATTCTTATTGATTCCTGATATATTCACAACACAAAAATAGCAGTTATCGTGATTATTTAAAGGTTCACTCCAGATCATTGGAGATCGGAACTTGGAACTGGTTCTCTTCTTAGTGGCCCATAAACGTAATTCCCCAACACAGATTTTGCATACAACATTGGGCACCCAGTACTTGTTTTGTCTCCAGTGGAAAACCAAAACACTCCAAATATGCTTGTTTTACTCAAACGACATTTTTTAGAAATATATTCACCACATATATTACAAAAACTATTTGGACCGTTAATGGAGACCCTTCTTGAAGAAGACATTATAAAAATTACAAAGATTTCTCTAAAACGCGACCGTAATGGAAAAATGTTGATGTTAGCAGACTCAATATGCACGTAGTAGCTGTATCCCAAAAGCTGGAGCTGCTCGAAAAAAAATTGAGGGTAGATTCGAAATCACCGACCTCCAATTAGTAAACAACCGTTAAAATATTTCATTCTTACTTACGATGGCGCTACAGCCCAAATCGGGCTTTGACCTCCTGAATGCTTTGCCTCCATCCATCTCGGTTCAGTGACCGCGTCCTCCAGTTTGAAAATCTTAGCAGTGATTTGATGTCTGCGTGAATCGAATCCTCCCAGCGCTTTCGTGGTTTTCCGACCGGTCTTTGTCCATTGACTTTCCCTTTTAGTATGCGTTTGGGAATTCTTCCGTCATCCATCCGCTCCACATGACCAGCCCATTGTAACTTTTTAAATTTTATGAGGGTTGACACTTCTGGATTGTCGAAGATGGCATACAATTCTCTATTGTATCGTATTCTCCAGATCGAGTCTTTCCTCACAGGTCCGAGGATTCTTCTGAGGGCCTTTCTTTCAAAGGCGTTAAGCAGTTTTTCGGACGCCTGAGTTAATGTCCACGTTTCGCTGCCATAGCATAGCACAGGTCGTATAATCGTTTTATATAACTTAAGTTTTGTTTTCCTGTGTACGTTCTTGTTTTAATTATTGGAAGTACCGAATAATACGTCTTGTTTGCCATAATTATTCTTCTTTTAATTTCGATGGGTTCGCTTCCATCCTTCGATAGGTTCGCCCCTAGGTATATAAAGTTGTCTACGTTTTCTAGGTTATAGTCTCCTACTGTGATATTTTGTCTGATTGACGTCTTTTTCCTAGTTTGCGTCATAATTTTTGTTTTATTTTCATTAATACGTAGTCCAACTTCCCTTGCTACCGAGTCAAGGCTTACAAATACTTCCTTAGCACTCTCCAGAGATCTTGCAAGGATATCTATGTCGACGGCATATGCTACGAGTTGTGTGGATTTGAAGCATAGTGTTCCCTTGGTGTCAACGGTTTCCGAACAACATATTCGAGTGTTAAGTTGAAAAGCATTGGTGCGAGGCCGTCGCCTTGTTTAAGGCCGTTGTCTGTTTTAAAACTGGAAGTCAGATCATTTTCTATTCTGACTTGTGACAAAGACTCAGTCATTGTCATTCTTGTCAGTCGGACCAGTTTTCGTGGGACTCCAAACTCCAACATGATTTTATACAGTACGCCTGTCGATACTGTCGTATGCTTATTTGAAGTCAACAAATATCTGGTGCACATCAATATTATAATACCAGCACTTTTCCAGCACCTGTTTAACTGAGAATATCTGGTCCGTGGTCGAGCGTCCAGCTCCGCCTTGGTATTCACCAATTACTTTATCAGCATAGGACTTAATTCTCTTTTTTAGAATTTTCGTCAAGATCTTATAAGACGTACACAACAGAGATATTCCTCGGTAGTTTACGCAGCAGAGTTTGTCACCTTTTTTATAAATTGGACATATGATGCTCTTGCGCCAATCTTCAGGAAGTATTTCCTGCGTCCATATGTCCGTGACTAATCTATGTAGGAGAGGCGCTATGCAGGTGTCGCCGGCTTTCAGAAGTTCAGCTGGGATTTGATCAGTGCCCGGCGCTTTGTTGTTTGGGTGGTTCCTTAGGGCTGTTTTTACTTCTTCGAGTGTGGGAGGACTCAAAGCGGATCCTTCATCAGCTGTTACATCAGTTATACCTGCTATTGTATCTGCTGCTGCTGTTCGTGTAGGTGATGGGCTCGGGTTAAGAAGGTGTTCAAAGTATTGTGCCCATCTTAGTTTTATATCTTCCGCGTTACTTATAATGTTCCCTTCTGCATCCTTGCAGAGGGTCGTTTTCGGTTTGTATCATTCTTTCATCCTTTTAACAAGGGAATACGCGGCTCTTGTGTTGTGTAATTTAAATTGTTCGTCCATGTTTTTAATTTCGTCATTATTGTACTTCCGTTTTTTTTGTCTGCATATTTTGTTTGCAAATCGTCTAAGATCCTTGTCTTTGTCCTGTTTGGCTCGTGTCGGCCGTTCCGTTAATATTTTGTAGGCTTGATTTTTTTGTTCTAAGGCATCTTGGCATTCGTTGTCGAACCAATCATTTCTTTTGCGCCGGGGTTGGTGTCCTATCACCTCCTCTGCGACAGATGTAATGTCATCTTTGATATTTTGCCACATTTCTTCTATTGGCTTGCTGGCGGTGGTATTCAGCATTGTCGCGAAGTGCCTCTCCAAGGCTGATACATATTTCGCAACTATTTTCTCGCCTTTGAGTTTTCCTATGTCGAATTTAGGAACCGGTTGTGTTTTTGGGTGTCGTCGGTTTGCGACTCGACATCGGAACTTGGTCTTCACCAAATAGTGGTCTGTGTCGCAATTAGCCCCAATATGTACGCACGTCGAGAATGCAGGAGGCCGTCCTTTTCTCTATTAGAACATGATCTATTTGGTTGAATGTTCTTCCGTCGGGTGATGCCCACGTTCTCTTATGAATGTCACGATGCGGGAAGCATGTCGAGCTTACAATAAGGTTTTTGCTGCTGGCGAAATCAGTCAGCCTCTGGCCGTTGTCGTTACTAATATCATGGAGACTGTGCCTTCCAATTGTCCCTATGTATGTGTCTTCTTTGCCCACTTTCGCGTTAAAGTCACCTAATACTATTTTAATATCATTCGACGGAAGGGAGTCGAATGTTGATTCTAAGGTGCTGTAGAAATCGTCTTTAACTTCGTCGTCTTTGTCTTCCGTTGGGGCGTGGACATTAATAAGCCAAACATTAAAGAAACTTGTTTTGATGCAGATTGCACACAATCGTTCATTGACGGATTTGAAGTTGGTAACTTGGTGTTCAAACTTGTTGTCGACGATAAACGCAACTCCAAATTCCCGGCTTCCCGATGATTTCCCACTTTTGAAAATTGTGTGCGATCTAATGTCAGTAATCTCGCTACTTAATAATTTAGTTTCTTGGAGTGCAATTATGATTATATTGTATTTGGCTGCCTGTTCCAGAAGCGCCCTCACTGCTCCTGCTCTGTACAGGGATCGCACGTTCCAAGATCCGAAGGAATAGTCCATTTTTCGTTTGCGTGGTCGTTGCCGTTGAATCAATCCAGTCCGAGGCGTTGCTTCAGGTTTCGAAACGGGTGTGGTTTTTCCGAGGATGAGTTGCTAGCACATCGCCCAACCCCCAACTTGGAGGGCCATTTTATTATAGTGCTGGAATTTTTCTGTTTCATTAGCACTCGCCCCTATCAGTTCAGCAAGTCAAGTCCGGATGGACAAGACCAGTATCCGGTGGTTACCACGTGGAGGTATGATGAGCACAATTGATGTGTATATGACAGTTACAACACTGGGAGTCGCCTAATGACGCCGATCAGATGCCTACCCTATCTATACCCATCCAACCAAAATATTTCATGCAAGAGAAAAAAAGTTTGATTTTGTTGTGCTATGTAATTGGTCACTCTTTCTATCCTCTCACAAAATTTTTAATAAATCTATTATCACCAACGCAAGCTAGAAACATGAAATTGTTTACTAAATATTTTTAGCAAACATGCAAATTTCTATCAGAAATCTGCCACCTCCCATACAGAAGTATAATTTCAACCGATTTTAATAAATGAACTGATAACAAACAAAACCCAAGTGTCAATATAAGCTGGTACTACCGGTGAGGGCTCGGGAGATAATTGCGCCTCCCAAAAGTACCCGCAGGATTTTTACATGAGAGTGAGGGGCAACATTTTCAGCATTTTACGGCCTTCAGTTTAAACATATTTAATAAATCAAGCTGGGATTAAAAGTCACCCTTTAATACTGCAGCGTACAATTCAGTCAGGCTTAGAAAGGGAAAAAACCAAACGAAAATTAACAACATGCAAATTAATTAAGAAAGGAAGTCGGTGAATGTTTCTTTTAAATTTTTCGATGCTTTAAACTCTAGGAAAAGCGGCTGCCGGATAAGACAGCAAATTTCACCACTACAGCGGCCATGGAAATATCTGTAGATGGTGAGTACTTCGACATTTCTACAATATTCAAGGGAGTCTATGGTTGCCGTGGTGACACCTTCTCCAATAAGTCGGAACACAAATCTCCGAATTCGATCAAGTAACGCTAGATGAGTTGTGGGTGTTTCAGCCCAGATGCGAATTGTGCTCGAGACGGAGCCTGTAGATGGTTGCAAGATCAGATGGTGTAAAATATTTCTTTCACCTAGGTACTTGGAGGCATCTAAAGCTACATAGTGGATTGTGTTGAGGTCAGAAAGGAATCGAAGAATTTACTCCGTTGAAAGGGCACAGAAGACTGTTGCGCCTAAGTAATTATGTCCAAGCTGTAACTGTTAAGTGTACTGTCATCTGTAATGCTGTGAATTGGATAAAATCCCCCGATTTGTATTAGTTTTCCCTCTGCGTACGTGACAACCTTTCGATAGCCTCCTTTTTTATTTGGAGATGTCTCGGAGGGATGGAACATTTCCATTACCGCGGTAGGACAAGTTTTCATTGCTCCTGTGATACTAAGACAACCTAGTCTTTGGATTTTTTGTAATACAAACGGTGCTTTTCATTGTGATATTTTAGTCTACCAGACGTACGGATCAACATCCGTATGTTACTATTGGCAGGACATTTGTAGGACATCCAATTCAAAAATGTGTCAATCTGCACCGCATACCACATTATCATGGTGGAGTTTGGAGTCCCACCGAAACATCGTCTTACAAGATTAACAATAACCGAGACTTTGTCACGAGTCAGAGTAGAAAATGATCCGACTTCCAGTTGTAAAACAGACAACGGCCTTAAACAAGTTGACGGCCTAGCACCAATGCTTTTCAACTTGGTACTCCAATATGTTGTTCGGAAGCTTCCCGTTGAGACCAAGGTAACACTATGCTTCAAATCCACATATGCATATGCCGACGATATAGATATCCTTGCAAGATCTCTGGAGAATGCTAAGGATGTATTTGTCAACCTTGACTGGGTAGCAAGGGAAGTTGGACTACGTATTAATGAAAACAAAACAAATATTATGACACAAACAAGGAAAAAGACGCCAATCAGACAAAATACTACAGTAGGAGACTGTAATCTAGAACACGTAGACAACTTTATATATCTAGGAGTGAACCTATCGAAGGATGGATGCGAACCCATCGAAATTAAAAGAAGGATAATGATGGCAAACAAGTCAAACAATTATTCGGTACTTCCAATAATCAAAAACAAGACCGTATATAGAAGAACTAAACTAAAATTATGTAAAACAATTATTAGACCTGTACTATGCTATGGCAGCGAAACGTGGATATTAACTCAGGCATCCGAAAAATTAATTAACGCCTTTGAGAGAAAGGTCCTCAGAAGAGTCCTCGGATCTGTGAGGAAAGACTCGATCTGGAGAACACGATACAATAGAGAATTGTATGCCATATGATCTAAAATTTAAAACATATCATTTGCATGGTGATTACAGTTGTTTCTAGAAAAATTACCTAAAACCCCCCCACTCCTTCTACCACCTCCCATACAAACTGCACTTTTTCATTAAATACTCTAAACCAATTTTCTCAGTACGTATAACTTTGATCGAGTTAAAATTTTGTATTAAATCCTTAATTAGCATTATTATTATTATCGGGAAAAATTAACCGATTAGCTCCATTCTTTCTACCCCCTCCCTTATAATACGACACAATTTCACGACTTTGCAAAAAATCGATTTTCTTGAAAAGTGTAAATCGAACTGATCTGAAATTTAAAAGATATCAATTGCATGGTAATTATGGTTGTTTCTAGAAGAATTACCAAAAACCCCCCACTCCTTCTACCACCTCACATACAAATTGCACAATTTCACTAAATCCAATGCACTAAGTTTCTCAAGTTACGTAATCAGTTTTTCAAGCTTAAATTTGGTGCAAAGTATTTTTATAGCTTCTCAAGCATGGTGTCAAATAAATTAATTTAGTACAGTCATCCCTTCTATCACTCCCCACACAAAAATTCTTAAGATTACAAAAATTTCGATTTCATCAGTAGTATCATATAATTGGGCTTTACGCACAATCGAAGTCCTGTTATGTTTTTAAGCTTAATGTCATTTCATTTGGGCTTTTTTCAATTACCACAAACTACAACTATTCACATGTCCTTAACACGTATACATATGATCTCGAATCACGGGTTTGATTTGATCACGAGCCTGTCCCATACAAATGTGAGTACCATGGTTTCATTCTTAATAATTTATGATTCTGATTCCAACAAAATACAAAGCATTGTGTTCAAAGAGCCTTCAAACTAAGCAGATTATTTATCCGACATAACGTACTACTAACTACATTCTCAAAAAATGTTATTATTGCGATTCCTAAGCAGACAAGGTCGCGGGCGATCGCTAGTAATTTATAGAATCAATCAAGTAGAAACTGAAGTTTGAAATCTATCGCTTAAATAAATTTTGGGTTTCATTGTAAAAAATACTTGTGGCGATCAACATTTAAATTTTGAATCACAGGAAACTGCGCGATAGAAGTCGCACCTTAAAAAAAAATATTTTTAACAAAAAGCTGTGGAAGTATTTTAAAAAAGCAACCGAACACGGATTATAAAAAACATTATAAAAGTATAAAAATAAATATTTTTAACATTAAAAATAAAAGTTACTTTTGTAATAAGTGGAACATTGTTGTATCCACATTTGGTGACCCCGACGTGATAATATAAAGCAATTTCGGTTTTGTGAAGTTTAAAAAACCCACATTTGGTTAAAACATGACGGAGAACACGCCATCAAATACTACGGCAACGGATGAAGTGTGCAGAATCGGGATTAAGCCTCCACTATTCAGCAAACGAGATCCGGCTTTATATTTTATCCAAATGGGTTCGCAGTTTCGAAATGCGAATATAACAACAGATCAGACAAAATATGATTATGTCGTTGGATCGCTGGACAGTGCTACACTCGCAAATGTGGCGGACATCGTACGTGCACCACCGAAGGAAAACAAATATCTGTCAATCAAGACACGACTGATAAACGATTTCACTGATTCTGAAAACAAAATATTGCGACGACTTGTGCAAGAATGCGAATTAGGCGACAGAAAGCCTTCGCAATTACTTCGACAAATGCGTGATCTATCGGGTACTGCATTGAAAGATGATGCAATTAAGGCATTTTGGCTCGAACGACTGCCGGAAAGCGTACGCGCTGTTGTTTCAATAGCTGAAGTGGATTTGGATCGATGCGCCCTACAGGCTGACAAAATGATGGAAATGAGCAGTTTCGGTTCTATTTCATCGGTTCAGCGGCAACAATCACACCCTAAGTCAGACGATTGGCAAACATTAAAGCAAACAATCGATGCTTTAAGAAAGGAAATCAGTGAAATCAGGACATCGTGCAATCAACAACGTGGGCGTTCACAAACACCATCACGGGACAGCAGACAACGAAATCAGACCCGTTCAAATAGTCAAGTGAAGAAATTTCCGCATTGCTATTATCACCATCGATTCGGTAATGACGCGAGAAAATGCGCTCAGCCGTGTTCATATAGGTCGGAAAATAACTAGAAGAAGCTTTACCACCGACGGTTGGCGAAGCATTCAGCAAAAAGAAATCAAGCCGTCTTTTTATCATCGATTCTACAACGAAATTAAAATTTTTAGTTGATACAGGGGCAGATGTCTCAATTTTACCAGTTTCATACTTTCGAACCGGACTAAAATCAAACGATTATTCACTATTTGCCGTCAACGGATCGCCGATCGCAACATTCGGTGTCAAATTATTATCGCTTGACTTTCGACTTCGTCGTAAATTCGATTTTGAATTTATTATATATACGTCCCCTACGTTGCAAAACCAATTTTGGGTGCGGATTTTCTCAACAAATTCAATTTGCTTGTGGACATCAAGAACAAATCACTCATCGATAAGGAAACAAAACTCGAAACAAAATGTGTTTCCGAATTCACCGAATATGAACCTGTTTTTTCAATCAACAGCAACAACAAATACAAAGATTTGTTGACGGAATTCGTCGAGTTGACAATGCCGACCTCATACAACGAAGAAACCGCACTCAAAACAACTGTTCGACACCGAATTATTACCACAGGACAGCCGGTTTTTTCACGTGCACGACGCCTAAACCAGGAAAAACTGAAAATTGCTACGGAAGAGTTCAGATATATGGTGAATATGGGAATTTGCCAACCATCAAGCAGCGAATGGGCCAGCCCATTGAATATGGTTCCGAAAAAGGGTGGACTTTGGCGACCATGCGGCGATTACCGACGATTGAACGATCAAACAGTTCCAGATCGTTATCCTATAAAACATATTCAGGATTTCACTCAACGGTAAATCAATTTTCACAATACTCGATCTGGAAAAAGCTTATTTCAACATTCCAATTGACGATGAGGATAGGAAAAAAACCGCTATTATAACACCATTTGGACTTTTCGAGTTCAACGTAATGACGTTTGGGCTGTATAATGCAGCACAAACATTTCAGCGATTTATGGATCAAGTGCTGTTCGGTCTGGATTTCGTTATATGCTATATAGACGACATTTGTATAGCGTCTAGCAGCGAGGAAGAACATTATCAGCATGTACGCATTATTCTGCAACGCTTGCATAAATACAACTTGAGAATAAACGTCGCAAAATGCGTATTTGCTCAAGAAAATGTGTTATTTCTTGGCCATCAGGTCAGTAAAGCTGGCATCCGACCACCAACAGATAAAATCGAAGTGATTGCAAACTATAACAAACCAACAACGGCGAACGAACTACGCAAATTCATTTGTATGTTAAATTTTTACCGACGTTTTTCGCCAAGCGCGGCACAAATTCAGGGCCGACTACGTGTGCTTATCAAAGGCAACAAAAAGAACGATAAAACATCCGTTATTTGGACCAGTGACGCGGAAAAAGCATTTGAGGAAAGTAAGCAGTCATTGATTAATGCTGTAACATTGGCACAGATGCAAAATTGGTACTTCATGTTGACGCGAGTAATTTTTCCATTGGTGCAGCTATTCATCACATTAACGAAGGGCAACTTGAACCACTTGGCTTCTATTCTAAGCAAATGACCGACTGCCAAAAACGATACAGTACATATGATCGCGAACTACTAGCTATCTACCAATCGATCAAACATTTTAAACACATGATTGAGGGTAGAAGCTGCACAGTTATGACAGATCATAAGCCAATCACCTATGCCTTCATTCAGAACCCGGAAAAGGCATCACCTCGACAATTGCGGCACCTCGACTTGATCGGTCAATACACCACTGACATACGTCACATCCCTGGAAAAAACAACATTGTAGCTGACTTGCTTTCACGAATTGAAAGTATAGACGGTTGCGAACAAATCAGTTACGAGGGGTTGGTTGAAAGTCAAAAAATCGACGGTGAGTTAAATAATTTGTTGACATCCAACGAATCAACATTACAACTCAAATTAGTCAACATCCCGAACGCGACTAAAGCTATTATGTGCGATGTGGAACAAGTATGATGCAAAGAAAACAAAACTCTTGTTATCACTACCCAGGAAGCAATGTGCGACAATGGTTGGCATCATCACTGGCCATTGTCTTATAGGAGCACAGGCCTATAGGATGGGTTTGGTAACCCATGATCGCTGCAGGAATTGCAACCAGCCGGGAGTAAGAGAGACAATGGAGCACGTGTTATGTAAGTGTCCGGCGCTTGCTAGAAGAAGGCTTAAAACCCTCGGCTCTCCGTTCTTCTCCGACCTCAAACAGGTATCGAGCTGTAGTATGCGAAACGTTCTGAACTTTGCGGCAGCAGCGAAATCCTTTGAGCTCAACAAGGAACTCGCAATACCAGTGAACCATTAGGTTCTCCCTATTGTCCGATGTGGTATCACTATGGATCCCAAAGGGTCTGTGTGGGCTAAGGCCGCCACTCTAACCTAACCTAACCTATTATGTGCGATGTTTCGACGAAACGAGTGCGACCCTTCATCACAAAAGAATTTCGCCAGAGAGTTTTTAATTCAGTGCACAATTTCGCTCACCCTAGCAAAAAGTCAACAATCAAGCAAATCAGCGAACGATTCGTTTGGCCGAGCATGAAGAAAGACGTAGCACAAATGGCCAGTACTTGTATCGCGTGCCAAAAGTCAAAAATTGCGCGACACAATAAAACGGCTTTCGAAAATTTTAAGGTGCCAGATAAACGCTTCGCGCACGTAAACATCGATATTATTGGTCCACTTCCAATATCAAATGGATATCGGTATTGTCTAACGTGTATCGATCGCTTCACACGTTGGCCAGTTGCCATCCCCATGGAAGATATTCATGCAGATACGGTCACGATCGCGTTCATAAATGGATGGATCTCACATTACGGCGTGCCAACCCAAATCACCACCGACCAGGGTAGACAGTTTGAGTCAAAACTTTTCAACGAATTGACACGAATCATTGGAGCAAAACATCTCCGTTCAAGTCCTCGACACCCACAGGCAAATGGCCTAATCGAGCGATTTCACCGAACTTTGAAAGCAGCAATAAAATGTCAAAACAATGAACGCTGGGCCGAAACATTACCACTAATAATGCTCGCTCTGCGCAACGTTCACAAAGATGATATCCAAGCAACTCCTTCAGAAATGGTTTATGGTACAACCTTAAAAATGCCATGCGATTTTTTTGAAAAAATCAACGACGACGGTTTTAACAATGAATTTGTTCAACATCTGCGAGAATTGATGAAGGAAATTCAACCAGTTCAAACTTCAAATCATGCCATCAACAAAGTTTTTGTTCAAAAAGACTTGCAAACCTGCACTCACGTTTTCTTGCGTGATGACGCTGTCCGAACACCACTTAAGGCACCGTACGATGGCCCATATGAAGTTTTAAGCCGAAATGACAAAACTTTTGAACTCCAAGTCAAAAATCGTAAAGTTCGTGTTAGCATCGATAGGATTAAAGCAGCTTTTCTTCCACTTGAAGATGAATCATCGACGAACGACGTTACTCCAAGAGCAACAGAAACGTCAAACACTTCAATCAATCGATCGATACAATCAGATAAGCAACCAAGGGAGCTAGATGTTCAACAAAAAACGACAGGAAGCGGACGAATTATTAAGAAACCACAACGATTCGTAGCTTTCGCCAAGCAATAATGCAATGATTTTCGTGCCTTTCACTTTCACTCAGTCACTGGTGAGGGAGTACTGTGGCGATCAACATTTAAATTTTGAATCACAGGAAACTGCGCGATAGAAGTCGCCCCTTAAAAAAAAATATTTTTAACAAAAAGCTGTGGAAGTATTTTAAAAAAGCAACCGAACACGGATTATAAAAAACATTATAAAAGTATAAAAATAAATATTTTTAACATTAAAAATAAAAGTTACTTTTGTAATAAGTGGAACATTGTTGTATCCACATACTTTTAAAAAATTAAAATATTTGTGTAAAACATTCTCACTGAAGCTGATTTCATTTCTCAATTGACCCCAACTTTGAACATTTTTGAAATAATTTATTCGAAAATTCCAAACTCAAAAACTCCAAGTATTCTACTGCACTGCATAGTTTTTTCACTTTTGGCGAAAAGGAGACTTAAAAATAATGTCGTGGCAGCACTTTGCCGAGACATTTATTGGTAGTTATGCTGCGTTTTTCAGATAATATGATGATATAGTTAATTTTTCAGCTGAAAAAATGAGCACACTGATTGGTAGGGGGATCAGGGTTTCTGAATTATCATAAAAAATGTATACCGTTTCGAAGTTCTAAGAGAAAAAATGTATTTATAATAAAATGCATTAACAAACACACCTTCTAGATTTAATAATTAACATCAGTGATAAATTCAAACGTGTAGATTTCAAAAGTTTTTCATATTTATCATATTGCTACGGAAAACTCTATTTTTCGTGCACTACTCAAAATCAAAAATATCGTCACAACTCACAATTAATATGTTAAATAATCAATTATTCTTTTCAAAAAACGAATTCGTTGAGATAGAAGTTCGCAAATAAAAACTAAAATCGATATGCCCATCAAAAAGATATAAATTTCGAAAATTCCGCCCAATTCATTCATCGATAGCCTTAAAGGATCCGTAAATTTGAAGTGCTCTGTAATTGAGCGATTAGTATAAATCTGAATACTTCGTTTAAGTAATCCACTCTCCAGAATATTCATGATGGCGCCGTTGAAAGCTTTCGACAAGTAGGAATTTTTCTTGAAGTACATTGCAAGCGGAAGGCTTGTAATGCGACGCGGAAAAATCTGAAACGAATATTTCGAACGATTCTGACTTAGGTAGTAGTCAATACTGTATTTCGATTGTAAAATCACGCTCTTAAAATTTGGATCCGAGAAATTTTCGTAAAGTCGTGTGGTACTACTGTTCATTATGATCTGCCTAAAATGAAATGTTCAATGTAAGTGGAGGTTATTCATTTCTAATTTACAGTATCTTACTTATTTTCGGGGAATCCCAAGAATGCTGCGATATTTTTAAATAAATTGTGATAGTAAATTGTGTAGCCCTGTCCAATATATTTCTCGATTGTATCTGGGCTGGGTTTGCACTCTTCAGATTGAAAAAATTGGAAAAGTGATCCTTGATATAAGACCCTCAAGACAAATGTTGTAATTAAAAACAGTAAAAAAATTATGCGAGGAATTAAACCCTTTACTAGTTTTGGAGCTGGTCCTCCTAGCGAAACGTTTAGCAGAACAAATAAATTCATTGTGCTCCGAAGATTCAATACCCCAGAATTGTGAGGAGCAAGTTTACTTAAAACTGAGGCGAATATTACGACACATAACAACGCCAAAATTAAAAGTAACCAAATTAATTTTCCGAATGGTAAAAAGAGTATTTCGAAGGCAGAGTAACGTTCCGCAGCTGGAACAGCGATGGACATGTCTACCGAAATGTAGCTCACTGATGGCTTTAAGAAGGCATTTCTATCTTGCCGCACCATCAGTCCACCTATAGCGATGTCACCGTTTCCATACATCAACTACGTTTGAAATAAAATTTTAAATTAGTTTAAAGATACAAAAAATTTATCGTAATACTTCTTTCATGGCACCAGTCGACGTTCCATTTTCGAAAATCGCTCCGCGTTTGATAAATTTCTCTCCATTCCGAATCAAGTTCACGCGAAAATTCAATCGTCGTTCCAGCAGTTTTATAAGATACACTTCGATTCCATAGATGTTGCTTATATTCCACAAATTCTTACCCATGACAAACGGTGTACTGGCCAGAAAAACTACATTCAATTTGCACTGCTGAAAGTCGTAAATGAAGTTCAAAAATTTCGGTACTTCATTCTGGAAGCGATCGTTCTTAAACGAATTGAGCAGCTTCGGGTGAACCTGGTTGCAAGCATCTTTTGAAAAAGGTTCATAGTGGAAAATGTCAACTGTGTCTCCATCACGATTGTTAAGAATAAGAGCGTGTAGAATGTTCAACTCGAAGAGAAGTTTGAATGTTTTTTTGAAAACTTTTATCGGATTTTCAATACGATTTAAGAAAACCAGTATGCAGTATTGATAGGTTCTAGAAAATCTATCCGATTCTTTAATAGAATCGAAGATATTTGTGAAGGACTCCAAATTAGAGATTATGAAAATATTAAAGGTGCTCGAATCGACGGTGTGAACTTGTTGAAAGTTTGCTACGCGAAATACCTTGTCACTGCCCTGTAAGATGCTTTGCAATATATCCTGTTCTAGATGATCTTGATTTTCTTCTATCGACATTAAAGTTATGCCCACGGTCCGTGGGTTTATCTCCTTCACGATGCGAACAATTGTTCGTGTCAGTGCCTTTTCACTGGACTTTATTTCGATATTTTCAACCGCAATAGAGCCATAACAGTGCTCATACGACCCAAAAATTGAAAGCACCAATAAAATCAACGACCACTGTTCCATAATGTAAAGTTGAGAATAGCGTAATGCATTTTTAGTTGCACTAGTCTGACTGAAATATACAATTGCATCGCTGGCTTATCAAGATTTTAAATAAAAAATCGAAAAATTGAACTGGAAATAAATCCATCAGAAACAATTATGTGAAACTAATAATGTTTAGTTATTAACTTCGAATTAAATACACGCCCATTAAATCCATTAACTTAAAAAAAAAATCCGGTATCATCAGCACACCTCCATCTTAATGAACTTAAGTAGAATAAAAGAAATTAAAAAAATTCTCGAAACATCTAATTATCTTAATGTTCTGATAAATTGAAACGAAAAAGGAAAAACGCCAATTATATCGATTAACATGTTTTTTAATGACGAAAAATTCATTGCAGATTTTAATCACATTCCATGCAAATGACATTACAGTGTAACCTCGCTAATCCGGACCTCCACTAATCCAGATTCCAGTAGTCCGAAAATTTGTTTACAGAATAACTTGGCAACTGCGGCCTTTAAGTGCAATGCACAAACATAGTCATGTAGAGAAGGAATGAAATTGGGAAGGTAGGGAAAAAGAATTGAGCACGTCCGTAACAAGTGGTGAAGCTGGTATATCATATACCTTAACCTTATTTTCAAGTCGATAGCTTAAATTGTATCGCAAAAAAATCAATTTCTTTAAATTTCGAAATTTCATGAAATTTGTATAAGAGAGGATAGAAGGAGTGGGACGATATAGCCCGTTCACTAACTTAAAGTTTCTTTTTTGCTAAAAATAACATATGTATAAAAGAAATTTCAGCTTAATAGCTCAAAGCGTTCGAGAGTTATGTTTTATGTTTTATGTACGACAAGACAGACGAACAGACAGTCACTCGGAATCGAGGTTTTTGAGCGACAACAAATATTCCTGTGCCCTTGACGACTCTCTGCGATCATTATTTCTTAGCGTTAGACGGTAAGGCAAACACAATATACTTTCAGATTTCATCTAGAGTATAAATATTGATCCCATCCCCTCACTCCTTCTTCCCCCCTCCTATACAAATGCACAATTTTGAAAAATGCATTTATTCGATTTTCATTGCAAGTAGCAAAGCTAAAAGAACGAATTTTTGACGGAATCCATTTTATTATAATTGCAACTAATTTTGAAAAACTATCAACTTCATCCCACTCTTTCTACCCCCTCCCATACAAATTTCGTAATTTCAATTAAATCATTTTTCTTCAAAACCGTCAGAGCTATCAACTTCGTGCAAATATCTACCACGCCAAAAAATTTTGTTTCGATCCGTATACTCCTTCTACCCCCTTCCACACAAATGCATAATTTTGGTACTTCGAATTTCATTGAAAATAAAAAAAGTAGAAACTTAAAATTTTGCCAGAGTGTGTTCCTTGATCACTGCTATAAATACTTAAAAAAATTCTAAACTTCGCATCACTCCTTCTAACCCCTCTTATACAAATTTCTACACAAGAAATTCAAGAAGGGCATTTCTCCTTGAAATATATGCGAGCTATCGAACACAGCATGGTGATGAGGATACTGAAAAGCAGTTTAAATATCTTCCACTACCTTTGCCACCTCCCATACAAATTCCTCGATTTCATAAAAACAACGTCCAATTTCCAGTTATGCATGCTGCAAACTTTAAAATCAGCGCGAAACATTTTGCATGGATGTACAAGAATTACAAACCACCCCCTCCCTCCCCCTCTGCTTCTACCACCTCCCATACAAAATCCCTATTCACTTATCGAACGAATTTGTAATGACATTATATTTTCCGGCACATTAAACTATTTCTCATTTCATTTAGAGTATCGCATGATTTGGCTTTATACCCAATCATAATTCTGTTATGTTTTTCAGTTGTACTGGTTGCTGCTGATAAATATTTGCAGATATTATTGGGGATGGAATGATAGAAAGCAACTCCGCCATAGACGGTCCCGAGCCCGGTTGAGAAAGGAGGAGGGAGTATGGAATTAACCTGAATGGCCAGTAACGCCAGCTTAGACGATATGCGAAAAAGACCTGCAGGCGAAAACAAAGGAAGTATGTACCATAATGACAAGATACAACAAATGGATGACGACATGAGACAAAATTAAACGCGTGACGCATACGCAATAGTAAAAGATCTAAAAAAAGGATATAAGCCAAAAACCAGTCTCTGCAAAGACGTGGAGGGCAACATCATCAGCGACGCACAAGAAATCAAAAGGAGATGGGCTTCCTACTTTGAACATCTTTTGAATCCCATCCCAGTAGCACCGATAACGACAGACAACATTTCAATTGAAGCCTCAACTGACAATGATGAACCATCATCGATACCACTCACGCTTGCTGAAATCAAAGCAGCCCTATGTGACCAAAAACGAAACAAAGCGCCGGGAATTGACGAAATACCAGTTGAACTTCTAAAAAACGGTGGAAAATGTGTCGCTGAAATACTGCACAACATGATATGCAAAATTTGGACAGAGGAAATCATACCCGACGACTGGCGAAAAAGCATTATACAGGGTGTTTGGTACTCCGTGCATAACCTTGTAAGGGGTTATTCCTGGATATATTTTGAGCAAAAAATTGTTCTACGGAGATGGTCAATTTTCAATATCCACGGAGATACAGGGTGATCAAGAAAAGTCCTTCGGACCTGTACCCTCACTCACTCAAAACGCTGTATCTTGAAAACTAATAATCACAATTCAAAGTGTTATAGCTTGTTTTTTAGGGAATCAAATTACCTTTCATTTACTGTAATAGTCCGCATTGTAACTGTATCCAATTCTGAGATATTTGCTTCAGAACACAAATTTTTGACACTTTGACCCTCAAAATTCTAGGATCAATGTAGTTTTTCTCTAAAAAACCCATTATAAAAATGTCATTTTAATGTTGTTTTCTTATGTGCCATATTATTGCCTACAAAAGATGCATACACTTGCATTGCATAAGTTTTATAGTTTGGAAGAAATTATCATTCCAATAATGTAGCACTTTTGTCAAAAAAGCAAGAATAGGTTTATCAACACTCTCCGCATGAACTAAAAGAACTTAAGAATGGTTTTTATAGTTTATTTCAAATTTCCTTAATTACAACAAATGTTCAAAATGGCCACCTTCATTTTGAATGCACGCTAAAGCTCGTTTTGCCAGTGTTCTCTTTGTGTTCATACTCCTCAACTGCTGCCTTACTTCTGTTGCTGCCGCATCGATTCTGGTGTTTAGATCCTGCAACGTTAGTACTTCCGTTGCGTAGACAAGGTCCTTCATCCGTCCCCATACAAAGAAATCCATAATAGATAAATCAGGAGATCTTGCAGGCCAGTGTATCGGTCCATTTCTACCGATCCAGCGATTGCTATAATTGGAATTTAACCAATCTGTGATTTGTCGGCCGTAATGAGCTGGAGCACCATCGTGTTGGTAAAACATGGAAGCCAATCGTTGCAGTGGCACATCATCCAATAACTCCTGTAGATCATTTGTCAAAAAATGCAAATAATTGGAACTATTTAGGGTAGGCGGAAGCCTAATAGGACCAATAAAATCGTTGCCAATCACACCTGCCCATAAATTGACACTGAATCTGTGCTGAAATGATGCCTCTCTTCTTGTATGTGGATTGCTCTCAGCCCATTTGTGTCAGTTGTGGAAGTTTGTGATACCGTCCCTGGTGGATTAGGACTCATCAGTCCAAAGAATGTTGTTCATAAAATTCTCGTCACCTAGTTGTCGTTCAAGGAGCCAATTGCAAAACTCCATCCTTTTGGGCAAATCAATGGGTACCAGCTCCTGCACTGGTGTGTGGTGGTAGGAATGCAACCGCTCTGCTTTGAGGACACTCCAAACTTTCCACGTAGAGACGTTTAACTGCAATGCCAAGCGTCGGACTGCGTCGTTGTGTTGAAACTCATTTTAATTTAATTCATTTCCTCGATAATTTAAATACTACTTAAAGGACATTCATCGATAATTTAAATAGTAATTAAAGGACACAAAGAATATTTCAGTTTAACAACATTTCAGGTAATTTTTTTAGAACGAGGGTTGGTTTATGGCATATTTTATTTTTAAGCCATATGTATTTTCGCTTACTACCTGGAAAACGGGAAAACCTAAGTCATAAGTATGTACGCATCTTTTGTAGGCAATAATATGGCACATAAAACAACAACATTAAAATGACATTTTTATAATGCGTTTTTTTGAGAAAAACTACATTGATCGCAGAATTTTGAGGGTCAAAGTATCACAAATTTGTGGTCTGAAGCAAATACCTCAGGATTGGGTACAGGTACAATACGGACTATTACACCAAATGAAAGGTAATTTGATTCCCTAAAAAACAAGCTATAACACTTTGAAATGCGATTATTAGTTTTCAAGATATATCGTTTTGAGTGAGTGAGGGTACAGGTCCGAAACACTTTTCTTGGTCACCCTGTATCTCCGCGGATATTGAAAATGGACCATCTCCGTAGAACAATTTTTTGCTCAAAATATATCCAGGAATAACCCCTTACAAGGTTATGCACGGAGTACCAAACACCCTGTATGTCCAATTTACAAGAAAGAAGACAAACTCTGATGTGAGAACTACAGAGATATATCATTGTTGTGTACGTCCTATAAAATACTGACAAAAATAATTGAACGTCGTCTTCAGCCCTAATTGACGAATACCAAGGTGGATTCAGAACCGGACGATCTACAACAGATCAGATATTCTCGGTAAAACAGGTGCTTGAGAAATGCTGGGAATATAACACAGACGTGCACCAAATATTCGTAGATTTTAAACAAGCATACGACAGTATCGAAAGGAGCGTACTGTACCAAATCATGCTTGACTTTGGAATTCCTCGACTAACAAGACTTACAATGACGAACACTGAATCCCAAGTGAGAATACAAACAGATTCCACAACCAGCTTTCGAACGGAATGTGGTTTAAAGCAGGAAGATGGTCTAGCCCCCATGCTTTTCAACTTGGCACTAGAGTATGTCGTCCGAAAAATCCCAGTCGACACCAACGGGACACTACTATTCAAGTCCACCCAACTAGTAGCATACGCTGACGACATTAACATCCTAGCAAGATCCTTCCCTAAGGTGCTGAGGAGGTATTTGTCAATCTTGACTCCGCCGCAAAAGAAGTCGGGTTGCGCATTAATGAAAGCAAAACAAAAGTAATGACGCAAACAAGAAGGAGAATGCCTATTATACGAAACATAACAATTGCGGAATATAATTTGGAGAGTGTGGACAACTTCATATATCTTGGGGCAAATGTAGCAAAGGACGGTAGTGAAACAGATGAAGTCAAGCGACGGATAATACTTGCAAATAAGACGTATTATTCGGTGCTTCCAATAATAAAATCCAAGAAAGTGCACAGGAACAATAAGCTGCGGATTTATAAAACTATGTTTTAAACGACCTGTGCTGTTATGGCAGCGAGACGTGGACATTAACGCGAACTTCCGAAAAAGCAGTTTACCCATTCGAAAGAAAGGTCCTTCGAAGAATTTTGGGACCTGTGAAGGAAGGAACGGAATGGCGAATAAGATACAACCATGAGCTGTATCAACTCTACGACGAGCCTGAAGCTTCAACGTTTATCAAACTACATAAACTGCAGTGGGCTGGCCGTGTAGAGCGAATGGAAGACAGAAGAATCCCCAAACGTGCTCTTAAAGGTAAAGCAAGTGGTAACCGGCCAGTAGGCAAACCACGCAAGCGATGGGAAGACTCGGTTGATGAAGACAGCAAAGCCATATTAAAAACATAACAGAAGTACGATTGGGCGTAAAGCCCAATCGTGCGATACTCTAGATGAAAGAGGAATTTTTGGATCTTAAGAAATTTTGTAGGGGAAGTGGTAGAGGGGGTGACGACATTGAACTAATTTTTTCGCAAGACGCTAAGGTTGCTATCAAAATGTTTTATATAAAATTAAGGATTTAAAGATTTAATAGGTACTAAGAAAATTAGTGTGTTGGATGTAGTGAAATAGTGCAGTTTGTATGGGAGGTGATAGAAGGAGGGGCGAGTTTTTAATGACTTTCCAGAAATAAACACATCACGCTTTTGACATGTTTTAAACTGCAAATCAGTAGCATTCATACTTTTCAGGAAAATCGACCTTTTATGTGAAATTGTGTCAGGTTGTATGGGAGGGGGTAGAAGGAGTGAATGTAATCATCTAATTTTTTTCGGTCTTACTAATAATTAAAAAAAAATATTTCGTGCACAATTTCAGCTCGATCAATTTTATACGCACTGAGTAAATTGGTTTAGAGCATTTCATGAAAAAGTGCAGTTTGTATGGGAGGTGGTGGAAGGAAGGGGAGGACTTCAATAACTTTTATACAGTAGATTTATATCATCATAAAAATATTATATTCCGAATTTCAGATCAGTCGCATTTATGTTTTTCGGGCAAATCCGTTTATTGTGAAATTGCGAAATTGTGTAATTTTGTATGGGAGGGGGTAGACGGACTACAGCAAATCGTCTAATTTTTTTAGTCTTACTACTAATTCCAATTAAATATTTAGTGCACAATTTCAGCTCGATAAGTATTATATGCACTGAGTAAATTGGCTTAGAGCATTTCATGAAAAAATGCAGTTTGTATGGGAGGTGGTGGAAGGAAGGGGGGACTCGAATAACTTTAATACAGTAGATTTATATTATCATAAAAGTATTATATTCCAAATTTCAGATCAATAGTATTAATATTTTTCGGGGAAATCCATTTATTGTGAAATTGTGTCATTTTGAATGGGAGGGGGTAGAAGGGGTGGAGCGATTTGGCCCGTTCACGAACTTGACCTTACTTTTTTGTTGAAACGCGTTCTCAAGCTAGAGAGGACACGGACGGACATCCGGTTTTGAGATTTTTGAGTGATTTTATCAAATTCTGTATCATTCATTTTTTTCTCCGAGTCTTATTTCTTGGCGTTACAAACTTTGTGGCAAACTTACTCTCAGATTTCATCTAGAGTATAATTAGCAGCTGGAGGACGCGGTCTTTGGATCGATACGATTGGAGGTGACGACTTCAGGAGGCTAGGGCCCGATTCGGGCTGTCGCGCCATTGATGATGATAATGAATGATAGAAGCGAACAGAGACCATCTACTGAGTAGATAGACCTCCTAGAAGTAGAAATGTTTCACTTTCACATCGTTTGCCTATTTTCTTTCGAATAAAAAAAAAATCGTACATAAACAGAGCAAAATCGTTCAATATCTCGAGGATAAACAGCTTATCCACGATCGCCAATACGGTTTATGTTGAGAAAGGTCGGCGAGAGATCTTTGGGTCTTTCCGACGGAACGTCAGAACTATTACTTACTTAATTACGATGGCGCTACAGCCCAAATCGGACTTTGATATCCTGCATGCTTTGCCTCCATCTATCTCGGCTCAGTGACCGTGTGCTTCAGTTTGAAAATCTTAGCAGTGATTTGCTGCATGCGTCAATCGAATCCTCCCAGTGCTTCCGTGGTTTTCCGACCGATCTTTGTCCATTTACTTTCTCTTTTAGTTTGCGTTTGGGAATTCTTCCGTCATCCATCCACTCCACATGACCATCCCATTGAAGTTTCTCAAATTTTATGAGGGTTGACACTTTTGGTTTATCGAAGATGGCATACAATTCTCTTTCGTATCGTATTCTCTAGACCGAGTCTTCCCTCACATGTTCGAGGATTCTACTGATGACCTTTCTGTCAAAGGTGTTAAGTAATTTTTTGGACGCCTGAGTTAATGTCCACATGTCGCTGCCATAGCACAGCACAGGTCTTATGATCGTTTTACATATCTTAAGTTTTGCTTTCCTATGTACGTTCTTGTTTTTAATTACTGGAAGTACCGAATAATATGTCTTGTTTGCCATCATTATCCTTCTTGTGATTTCAATGGATTCGCTTCCATCCTTCGATAGGTTCGCCCCTAGGTATATAAAGCTGTCTACGATTTCTAAGTTATAGTCTCCTACTGTAATATGTTGTCTGATTGGCGTCTTTTTCCTTGTTTGTGTCATAATTTTTGTTTTGTTTTCATTAATACGTAGTCCAACTTCCCTTGCTACCGAGTCAAGGTTTACAAATACCTCCTTGGCACTTTCCAGAGATCTTGGAAGGACATCTATATCGTCGGTATATGCTACGAGTTGTGTAGATTTAAAGCATAGTGTGCCCTTGGTGTCAACGGGAAGTTTCTGAACAACATATTCGACTGTCATGTTGAAAAGCATTGGTGTGAGGCCGTCACCCTGCTTAAGACCGATGTCTGTTTTAAAACTGGAAATCAGATTGTTTTCTACTCTGACTCGTGACAAAGACTCGGTCAGTGTCATTATTGTAAGCCGAACCAGTTTCGATGGGACTCCAAACTCTAACGTGATTTTACACAGTACGCGCCTATCGATACTGTCTTATGCTTAAATGTCTGGTGCACATCAATATTATATTACCAGCACTTTTCTAGCACCTGTTTAACTGAGAATATCTGGTCCGTGGTCGATCGAGCTGCTCTAAATCCGCCTTGGTATTCACCAACTGCTTTGTCAGCATAAGGCTAAATTCTCTTCTCAGAGATATTCCTCGGTCGTTTTCACAGCAGAGTTTGTCACCTTTTTTATAAATTGGGCATATGCTGGCGCCAATCTCCCGGAAGTGTTTCCTGCGTCCATATATCCGTGACTAATCTATGTAGGAAATGCGTTATGCAGGTGTCGCCGGCTTTCAGAAGCTCAGCTGGAATTTGATCAGTGGCCGGCGCTTTGTTATTTGGGTGGTTCCTTAGGGCTGTTTCTATTTCTTGGAGTGTGGATCCTTCATCAGCTGTTATATCGATTATACCTGCTATTGTGTCTGCTGCTGCTGTTCGTGCGGGTGATGGGCTTGGATTAAGAAGGTGTTAAAAGTATTTCGCCCGTCTTAGTTTTATATCTTCCGCATAACTTATAATGTTCCCTTCTGCATCCTTACAGAGGGTCGTTTTCGGTTGGTATGCCTCTTTCATACTTTTGACAGGGGAATACCCGGCTCTTGTGTTGTGTAATATGAAATGTTCGTCCATTTTCTTAATTTCGTCATTATTGTACTTCCGTTTTTTTTTTGTTCGCATATTTTGTTTACGGCAAACCATCTAAGATCATTATATTTGTCCTGTTTTGCTCGTATCGGCCGCTCTGTTAATATTCTGTAAGCTTGATTTTCTTGCTCTAAGGCATCTTGGCATTCGTTGTCGAGCCAATCATATCTTTTGCGCCAGGGTTGTTGTCCGATCACCTCCTCTGCGACAGATGTAATGTCATCTTTGATATTTTGCCACATTTCTTCTATTGGTTTGCTGGCGTTGGTGTTCAACATTGTCGCGAAGTGCCTCAGGACTTTTGCTTGCACAAATATGGCAAAAGTCAAGCTTGTCATTGCAAAAGCTTTTGATAGAGTTTGGCATGAATATCTTCTTGTTAAGCTCACGGTCATTGGCCTTGATGCTACCCTCATCCAATGGATTATGAGTTTTTGTCTGAGTAGTGCTCGTACACTGAACGTAGATTTAAGATCTAAATGATTCAATTGGATGAATGATCGAACATGCAATATTATCGTATTTAAATATAGCATGTCCGATCATTCAACCCAACGTGCAATATGACCTGTAAAAGAGGTTAACGATCGAGCATAAGCACAAAATATGTAGGTGTCATCATTTTACGTACATAAACAATGTTCAATACTTCAACTTACATTGTTTTTATACTCTATAGAAAATCTGAGAGTATTAAAAGTTTGCCATAAATCTAATAGATAAGGCTTGGAGAAAAATATTTATGATACAGAAGTTCATATTATCCCTCAAAAATCTTAAAACCGTATGTCCGTCCGTCCGTCCGTCCGTCTGTCCATCCGTGTCGGCTCTAGCTCGAGAATGCATTGAGCTAGAAATTTTAAATATTACACACGTCGTTTTGGAGAAAAAAGTAAGGATAAGTGATAAGTGAACGGGCCAAATCGATCCACCCGTCTACCTCTTACAAAATGACACAATTTTGGAATTTGGTAATAAACGAATTTTTTCAAAAAGTATAAAAGCCATTGATAATTTTTATAACAATTTCAGTCTATGTTATTTCAGTCTATAAAGATTCAAAAAAAAAAAACAGTAATTAAAAGTAAGCTTAGATTTAGTTTAATACTTAAATTTTGACTAATCAATACTTAACCTAGTTGTACGAATTACGATTAAAACAAAAACTTATTAAACGGCATCGTATGGCCTTAGATGCCCCTGATGCCTCTATAAAATGGCTTTATATTTATATGCAGACATTTATCTTAAATAAATAAATAAATAAAATTGATGTGAAGATACTGAAATGACTTCGCCCCGGACGTTCGACCAAAAATATCACCGCAGTGAAAGACAGTGTTGAAATCGACCTAATCACCTCCATTCGTCACCGTGCTCAAGAGTTCGACCTCTCCGCGTTCCCGCTGCAGCAAATACTGACAAAATATTTAGCTTTGCATGTGTATAAGATCCAATTGACACAATATCTGCAGCGCCGTACATTCTCTGATTGGGTCTTGGGAACAAATCGTACACCTCTTGTTGATACACCGATTACTTCAACGGCTGTAAAAGGTCATCCACTGACATCACCTGCAGCAAGCATCATCCACTGATTTCGAAAATATCAACTGCCGCCGAAACAAGTAGTATTAGATGGCGTTAATTCTTCCTCCTTCTCAATCAATTCCGGTGTCCCTCAGGGTTCTGTTTAATGGCCTAATCTGTTTTTACTATTTATTAAGGCTTTTCCATACCCAGCCTGAAGTTGGTAGGCGATTCATCGCCCTCTCCCTACAAGTTCTCTGAACTTTTGCTGTCATCATAAATGGAGACATTCAATCCGATCGTTTTTTGAATTTATGCGCATGTGCAAGGATCGAACTGCACTCTTTCGTATATTTTAGGAAACAATCACATCTAGGTTTGTGGTGTGGTGTGTTAATTGTTCGAACGAAACGCACACTTAGCTACTTTCTCTTTATATTTAGCATGAATCTCATCTATTTTAGGAGCTGTAGACTTTATTACAACGGTAATTAAAATACATTCAAAAGGAAGTCCTTTTAATCAAATATTTTCATTTTGTTTTATCCCTTCCTAAACCGACTGGACTGTACGCTTCAATATTAAAGGGGATGACCCATAAGTTCAATTTGATGCCAAATAAATCTATTGGTATTAGAGCTATTCTTCTTATCTCATTATCTTTTTTTGTCAGGGCTATTATTATATTATTAACTGATCGAAATTTAAATATCTCTTTTTTTGACACAGCTGGAGGAGAAGATCCAATTTTATATCAACATTTATTTTGATTTTTTGGTCATTCAGAAGTTTATATTTTAATGTTGCCAGGATTTGGTACAATTTCACAATTATCAAACAAGAATGTGTAGGTACTCGACGAATTTCTGGGACGCTTTTGGTCATGAATTGCAGTTACGTCTCCCAGTTTAAATACTTATCTTGGACTGTCGGATTTTTATGCTTGTACGACACCCGACGATCGTTGATATTCGTTTGATTGACATTCGTGTGTTTAGCATTTGACTTATGGCTCCTGGGAATGACTCCTGTGTTCATAAATATATGTTTTCGAAATAATTTCCTTTGATATTTGACAAAATACGATAGCAGGATTTTTCTACGTATACGACATCGTCGTGTTTCGTTTATTTGGCAACGTAGCGAGGGATCGAGCACACGTGTTTTTCACTGCTCCCAAAATTACAAAGTGCTTCCTTCCGACAACTATAATTCCGCCGATTTCGCATACACCTGGACCTATAACCTACCCTAGGGATATTCCAGGCCAGCTAGAAGATTTTGAAAACTACCTATGACAATACCTCCTACTTTACTAATGTGAAATTTTACAGGAGGTTAAATAAAATGAGTTGTACTATTGTGAAATTTTTTTGTAAAATACCTCATTTGAAACATGTCGCCCCACTTGAAGTCGAGCCATCAGCAAAGTAACAACCTTTTATTTTAACACAAATCTCACTAATTTGTCCCACCCATACGGGCTCTCCATTTGACCAATTATGTTATTGTGAAATATTTTTTATATTTCATTTAAAATTTGGGTTGTTTCGAAGGTTATGGCATTGAAAAATCCTCTTCGTCAATGTTGGCTGTCTTCTAAAAATGGGCTGCGCATATGCAGAACTAACGGATATCTTGTGTTCATTCCAAACAAAAATCCATTGGTGATTGGCTCAACTCAAGGAGGATATATAAAATGTAGTGCCTGATAGGCTGTCTCATGTGGGACTACTTTTTGATTCGGAAATTTTCAAAAATTGTGTCCAAGCTTAACTTGGCTTCAAACTTTTACAAAAAAACATACCATAATTTGTTTTCTCTCTTGGTTGCTAATATTCAGTCAGCAATAAAATAATTTTCAGTACAATGGAGTTTGTTGTTTTATTTCAGAAATCTTTATTTTTTCAATTTTTATTAGTTTTTGGTTCGTGTTTAAGCTAAGAACTTTAGCAACGGACAATTTAACGCTCGACAGAGATAATTGGTTTAAGTATGCCAAACAAGGATAGCGAAACAATTCTTTCGAACGCTTGACAATTGTTTCGGACAATTTAACGCGGGACAGAGTTAGCTGCAATAGGCTTAAGTGTGCCAGAAAAAGATAACAAAACGATTGTTTCAAAAAATTTCGTGCATTTCGCCAGTAAGGGAGGAAAATACTTTCATTCCCATTTTCTTACAAGGTCAAGCATGCTCATAGTCACTCCTTATTATATATCCTCCTTGGTTCAACTCCAAAAATATTAGTACAGCAAGATATTTCGAAAAATGTAACGAAAATTTTTATATTAGGTAAGATGATGACTCTGAGCTCCTTTTCATCTGCGAGTATTTCCGAAATATGACATCATAAGGAGATACTTGACTCAAACAAGTATGGTTAGCTAATGAAAAAAAAAATTTGATAAATCGGAAATAGAAAAAAAGGATCGAGGATAGTAAAACAAAAATTTTATTGCAAATATTTATGTATTATATTTCCCTTTTTATTTTTGCATTAATTTTCATGTAGTAAATCATCGTTTTTATTTCTTTCTCAGTGTTCGAATATTTATTTCTATTTTTGTGTGTGTGTGTGTAAATTGGATTAGCAAAGCAATCGGAGCGATTTTTTTTTATTAAAATTACAAAACATATTATCAAGCAAACAAAATATGAACCTTTTTTTTTAAGGCGAGTTCATTGAGTGAATTTAAAAACAAAACCTAAGTCCCACAGTGAAGGACCTAAAAAGGGATTTTGTACGATATTTTTATAAATATAATTTAAGTTGGGTTGAGAGTTGAGAATGTTCTTACGCATACATTTTTATTAAAAATAAATTTATGTAGAAAATAATTATCTGATAGTATGGCGTGGTGGGGGCGAACGTTTTTCGTATATTTGTTATTGCGTCGGTCCACGTTGTTATGTCGTCTCTTTTTCCCGTCCACCATTGCGCTGCAATTCCTTCTAACAGAAGAGGTAGCCCTTCTAAAGCGATTTTATCGGACATATTCTCGCAAGTCTTGAATATGTTGATTTTCGTAATGAAGTCCTCCACCATAGGCTTATCTCGCACCCCACTGTATCTTGCAGTGCAGCTGGTAAAGTTCTTTTTGCTCTCCTCGCGGGGGGAAATTCGAATAGCATCTAATAATGCTTGAAATTGGTCTGCTCAGAAATTCATTGTGGTGGTGGTTAGCCTTGTCGGGGGCATTAGAATGTTCTTTCTCTATTTATCTTGTTTTAATGGCCCCACTTTGGGCGCCAATTATGTAGCAAATAATTATCTGATACTTTTATTTAAAGGGGTTCAGGCAGTAAAACAGAGGATGAGAACTTTTTATAAAATTTTATTTTTGTATTTAATATAATTCGGACAAGATAACGTAGTTTAAGTGTTCCAAGAGCCTTAGACCCGATAGGGATGCAGAGGCGTCAAAGAAAAGATTGTTTCTAAAACCTTAGACCCGATAAGGATGCAGAGGCGTAATAGAGCAGAATGTCTTGTCTGGCGCGCTGCTGTTGCTTTTATAGCTGGCGATGTGGTGCTGCTATATCGTGATGTTGCCATACGGCAATGTTGCGCTATCGGAATGTTGCTATACTGCGACGTTGTGGTATTTGATAGCTGCTGCGGCGGTACGTTGTTGTGACGTTTGGTTTCTTGTTTTGGCTCGTGCGGCGTCTAATAATTTAGTTGTTACATTGAGCTATATGTACACAATAGGAGAAAGTCCTTTACTTACTTTTACAATCAAAAGCGAAATACTCGTAACTATCATTTAACACCACGAATTTTTCCATTTCAGGTATCTACAATGGCACTACAGCCCAAATCGGGCCTTGGCCTTCTGACCTTCAGGTTGCTTAACATTTTTCATTATTTATTGTGGAAGAGTTGTTACACTTTAGCACAACCCTCTATCTTCGAATTTTTCATTTTCGTCGATTGAGGTGACCAAGGTATACCCAAGTAGGCAGTGTGCTGGAATTATGCGTCGACCGGGATTTGAACTCACGACCTTCGCATTATAGACCGACATGCTACCCACTATACTATATCCAAGGCTTTCAAGTATACCTATTGAAATTCAAAATTGAAAAATAAAAAAAAATTACGCTTAACTGAAGCTACAAGGATTGCAAACATTTTTGGAATGAAAATTCAGACAAGCAGGGACGGAATAAAACCTTGTAAAAGTGGTATAAAATGTTTGTTTCGAGATAAAGGCGATTATAAGTTGGGTTGCAATTTTTTTAGATAATTTTACTTGTGAAAGGAAATACAATACTTTAAGAAATGAATATTCTAGAAACAATTTTTCTTAATATTGCAATTGCGTGTTATTTGAAAGTGCGTATCGTCGGTGATATGGCAATACCTCCTATATGACATATTAACCGGAAAAGGGTATCTGGCTTTGGATTTCTCATGTAATTGCGGATGGTTTGAGAACGTTGAACAATTCTAAATACTCGTCTCTATTCATAATTATGGAATAATTGCACTATAAGTTTTGTAAATGCTTATAACTGCAACAGTTTTCTTGACCTGTAAAATTCCACATAAGTACGATAAGATAGGAGGCATTGTCATCACCGACGATATGTTAGTTTAGATTCCACACTTTTTTTATGTTATTGGTAGTTCGTGCAAAATTTTAATTTTTTTATAAATTCTCGCAACAACTGAAAAAATTGTATAATTCATATTCGTATCTTGTTCTCACACAAATCTGCAAAATGATTAGAAGCATTCTAATATTCCAATGCTATGCAAAAAAATTTGTCGGTTGATAATGCGCTGTCAGGATAGATTTTTCGACCGTTTCAAAAATAACTTAAATATTCCTTTCTTAAAATACAGGGTTGGGAAGCTTTACTTGGATAGTTTATAATAATCTCGGACCACTAATATTGTAGGCGAGTCTAACATCCCGCGCATCCATCGTGGATTCATTAGATCATAGACGAATCGTAAGCTCCTTAATACTTCCGTCGAAATCTCCAATTTCATATCAAAACGCATTTTTTTTACCCGTAATACTTGAGCAACTTTTCGCCGGACTGTTCGAATATGAAATTCAGACTATAACATACAGCATTTTGAGAGATGTATTTATAGCCACCTCCATCTGTATCTCCTTAATTCTCAAGAACATACTCCCTTTCCTTCTCACAGCAGTCGTGCTTCAGTACAAAAGTGAACCCTTCTATTTCCGATATCAAATAAAAAAACATGGGTTACAAGACAGGTTCATAATGTAATGATAATAAATAATTATTGTACTGAATATTATTTGAAGCCAAAGTTCACTTATTGTTTGCTGGATATTTATGATTTATAATTAATGAATGATGTTATATTTTTTCCGTGTAATTGCTTTTTTTTCAATTTAATTTGATATATTACATCATTCCAAGTCTTTCATATCTTATTTATAAATTGTGTTTCTACATTTCTTTTAAATTTTATTCTCTGTAAGGCAAATTAATTACTACTGAAATTTTCTTTCCTGTGTATTTTTTTTTTTTTTTTTTCAATAATTTCATGTTATTTTTCTACACATATTACAAATTACAATAGAGGCACTGTAATTTAAATTTTATATTATTTATAAACACTGATCTTTGTTTAGTTTTAAATTTTAATAAGCAAATTTCAATTTTTTATCTACTATATTTTATTATTCGTATTTTACCTATTTATTTATTTTGATAATATTTGTATTAAGATATTTAGCTTTATGGGACTTGTTGTCATAATATCATTTTGTTGTACACGTTTAACAATAAAAACTTAATAGTTGTATGTTGGTTGCATTAATATGTGGCATTTCTATTGAAGTTTTAAGTGCTTAATTGTCAAGTATACCGCCCCCAATTCTCTATTTCTATCGGAAATTGCTTTGCATGTTCAGTTTGATTAAAAATTCATCCTTAGCTACAGTTTACATTAAAACGAATTTTTTTCCCGAATTCTTCTAAACTTGCATTTTACTTTATTATTCTAAAAAAATAGTACGCTTAACGAACAATAACTCCGAGCCCCCTTAATGGTAGAAAGTACATTTTTCAGTGGATTATAGATGGAGATGTCTTCCGGGCTCCGAATTTGTGAGATGTATCGGAAAGACGGAAGAAGGAGGCAGAACGGAAGCTATAGATCCGAAAGTTCCAACTACGGCTTTGGACAGAAATTAACATATATAAAGCTTTGAAAATAATTTCATTTTTGTATACATTTAAGCCCGAAGGCGAATGCTTAAAACAAATGGTCACTCGGGCCATATAGGTGGTGTGCAGGTCCGGTACTTAGAATATATAGACAAGGAAACGAAGAGTTCTATAAAGCCAACTGAAGCGATTCCTATACATAATTAAAATAATCCCTGCCTGCCGCCGATCGCTCTCAGGTTCCCTAAGACCAGCAAATTCGCTCTCAACCGGACGAAAAAATACGTAAAAGTGCAGTCGTAAATTATTCCACTTGCATCTTAACTCCACATGCTCCTACAGCCGGTTTGTTTTTAACCGTTAGGGTCCCGCCGTATTTTTTTGATGTTATGATCTACGTGGTACGAACGATAGAAAAAGCGCGAGATCAAGTGAGTTAAAGTGATTTATTTAATTATACGATATCATCATATTCTAGATGAAATCTGAGAGTATTATAAGTTTGCTCTAAAGTTTTTAACGCTGAAAAATAAGTCTAGAAGAATAAAACGGAATGAACAGAAGTTTGTTTCATCACTCAAAAATTTCAAAGCCGGATGTCCTGTTCGTTCTCTAACCTGAGATCGCGTTCAGTTAGAAAGTTGGATTTTTTTTTTACGGCACCGAGTATAACTTATGTTGGTATAGGAAGTGAAAGTATTAAGAGAGACGAAAATGACGGTGGATATTGTTCTTGAAGCATTGCAGGTTGTAATTATTGGGAAACAAACTAGCTGGCAAATCGCTCCAAAGTCTTGACGTTCGGGAAATAAATGACTGCCTATATTTCACTGTACGAGAAGGCAAAGGTTTGACCGTGCAGTCGTGTGCGCGTTCAGCTTGGCGAGTATTCCGGGGAAAAGTATACAGTGGAGGAATGAGTGCGCTTAATTCCGTACTGCATTTACCAGTATCGATAGTAAATGCTGAGTTCTCCGACATTTCTGCGATACTCGAGAGAAGACGTCTCCAATCAGTCGGAACGCATGTTTTTGAATACAATCGAGCAACGCGAGGTGTGTTTTTGGTGCTCCAGCCCAAACATGCGAGTTGTATTCTAAACGTGGTCTAATGTATGCCTTATAAATAGTTGCTATGTCGATCGGTGTGAAATATTTTTTGCACTCTAGGAGAACACCTAGATGTTTTTAGGCGTCAAGGGCAATATCAAAGATATGCTGGGCCCATTTCAGGTTGTCATTAATTTTGACGCCTAACAGTGTGAAATTCTCCGAAAGGCTAAGCTGTGTACCATCAAAGGTTACATTGTGAGACAACACTGGAACATCACGTTTGAGGGATAGATGACAGGCCTGTGTTTTGGATGCGTTGAACTCTACTCTGTTTTTCCTGCCCCATTCCAGGATTAAGTTGAGATCCGAGTTCAGCGAATTGAATGACTCTCTGGAAAAGCAATAGAATAATTGTTTAATTCCGCAGCAGAGTTAAATTCATAGCTGCTGTCTAAAGTACTGTCATCTGCAAAACTATGGATTGAATTGAGAATTTATGAAAACTAAGAAAAGTGTTGAAGATAAAACAGAGCCTTGAGGGACACTGGAAACAACTGGGTAGGAGGAAGAAATAACGCCATCTAATACTACTCGTATAGTGCGTTCAGAGAGATAACTCTCTATCCATTGAACAAGAGTATCATTAAGGCCTATGGCCCTAAGCTTAACTATGAGACATTCATGCTAAACTCTGTCAAAAGCTTTTGTAATGTCAAGTGCAAGAACTTGACCTTCGCCATTTTTAATTAAGCATGAGTTCCAACGCTCTGTCAAGTAGACTAAAAGATCTCCCGTCGACCGTCCAGGACGGAATCCATACTGACGATTATGGATGAGCTGTTTATCCTCCAGATATTTGACGATTTTACGATGGACAGCAGTATCCATTACTTTCGAGAGCACTGAAGTAATGACTATTGGGCGGTAGTTGGCGGGGTTCGCTTTGCTTCCTTTCATGGAAATTGGCTTAACATTCGACATGCGTGGAAAGTACCCAGAAGAGTAAGGAAGATAGAAAATATTGCGAAGAGGTTTAGCTAAAGAAGAGGCGCTTTTTTTAAGGGTAATGGGGGGGAATACTATCCGGACCAACAAATTTAAGATATTAAGGATTCGAAAAATAAGTCTCGTACCAAAATGCAGTGCAGGCAATGACAAACCAGAAGGATTTGCAGCGGGAGGCAATTGGTTTGATGGTAGAAGGCGAGAGTTTCTTGAGAACCTTGCGAAACGGTACGGTCGCCATCAACTAGAGGTGGTATTGAAGATGAAATGAAATTGTTATTAACCATTTTGACAAATGACCAGTAAGACCTCGAGCCTTTAGGGCACTGGAGGATCTTCCGTCGAAGTTTTTGGTCATGCTCTAATTTAACACGATTGAGTATTTGCAGGCATTTCTTGATACATTGAAAAGTTCTCTGTTGGCAGGTGTTTTATTGACTCTAAATGTTTAAAAAGCTTGTTTCTTGATCTGGATGGCATCGAGAAATTTTTTATTGAACCAAGAATCCTTCGACGATCTGACTCTCTTTTGACTGGAAGGTATGTAGAGCTTCATATCCTTCAGGATAATCTCGGTGACACTTATACAGGTTTCCTCGCAGTCATTAGAATCGAAGCACAACTTCCAATTAAAGGCATTGAAAGAGTTAGTTAGCGCCTCCCAATTGGCTCTTTTGAAATGCCAAATGTTTCTTTGAGGTGCCTTGATTGTCAGCAATATAGTTGCTGGAACTGGGAATTGAGCATGAATCAAGAAATGATTTTTCCATTGGCGATGGGAATATGACAGAGACAGAATATTTCTCAGGTTTTTTTTTTACAATGGTGCTACAGCCCAAATTGGACCTTGGCCTCCTGACATTCAGGTTCCTTAACATTTTTCGTTACTTATTGTGGAAGGGTTGTTAGCCGTTCGCACAACCCCCTTTCTACGAATTTTTTTCATTCTTGTAGTTTGAGGTGACCAAGGTGTATCCAAGCAGGCAATATGCCGGAATTATATATTGCGCCGACCGGGATTAGAGCTCACGACCTTCGCATTACAAGACCAACACGCTACCCACTAGGCTACACCCTAGCTCAGGTTGGTTGGTGAAAAATAGATCAATGTTAGGAAATTCCTTGCGATGTCTGGTAAACGAGTAGGCTCATCCGCCAGTTGTGTTAATCCGTTTAAAGAGGCATAAAGCTCAGTAACACGCCCCCCTGGTCCGTAATGGAGGAATGTTTAAGGGGGTTACTAACTTGACCATTTTCCATTCAAAATGCGGTACTATTTTCTCGGGAACGGCTTGACCGATTTTAAAAATTTTTTGTACACTTATTACATTAGTGAAACTAATACTACGTAGCAGAGGAATTTCAAAAATATTCAAAACTAAGTCATTGGTAAGCTGTGAAAGTTTCAAATTTTTTCATGTTAGTTTGAAAAAAAAATTATTTATAACCAACTACAACATATTTGAAATTTTCTCTGTACTGTAGTTAGCTAGTACTGCTACCTATCAACCAAAAAAAAAATCATAGTGATATCTGTTATCACTTTCAAGAAAAATGTACCGATGTAGATAAAAATGTGAAAATAAAAACTTTTCACGAGAGCAAAAAAAAAAACTAACAGACTGGTAGTACAATTTACACCGACCTTCCTAACTTTAAATTCATTTTTTGACCACTTTTACTCATCGGGAAAATCTGCGGTTTGTTATATTTAGGATTAAATTGAATGAAGGATGATAATCAGCACAAAAAAATCGAGTTTTTTTTATATTCGAATCAGTAACTCCCCCTTAAGCCAGGCAATGTTATGAACATTGAAATCGACTACAATAACGACTTCAGCGTCAGGCTTTGCAGTGTATATAGCCGGTCTATATAGATTTAAATAACCCATCCAGTTCTGATAAAGTGCTCGCTGAAGTCATTACTGGGCTTCTATACTCATAATAAAAGTACATACGAGGGTCGTTTGATAAGTCCCTGGCCCAAATGACAAAACGTGGTTTCAGGTAGATGGCACTTTCGAACGGTCTCATGAATTTTTTCAGGTTTCTGTAGGTAACAGTTTGTTTTTGGCAGCCATTCTAAGTTGACGTGTCACGCGAATCGTCAACGATGGAGCACGTCCAGTACCGAGCGCCTCTGTCCACACCTGCGCGGTTTCCATGTCCAAATTACACGATTTGCGGTATGAGATCGTTGACCACCCACCTTATTCGCTCGACTTGGCCCCATGTGACTTTTTTTTGAAAACTCACCTCGGTGGACAAAAATTTTCATTGAACCGAGAGGTGAAAGACGCCGTTTCCCAATTTTTTGCAGACTGTGACAAAAATTTCTTTTTGAACGGTATGAAAGGACTTGAGAAACGTTGGACCAAATGTATTAACCTCCAGGGAGATTATGTTGAAAAATAAAAAAAAATTTTCCGGAAAAAATGCTTTTTTCTTACTTGGGCCAGGGACTTATCAAACGACCCTCGTATGTCTTTGGATCATTAATTTTATCTAGATGTAATTAAACTCTGGATTGGACCAATTTTCTAAATGGGAAACTAATTGAAAAGACACATTATTGCGGATGTAGAGTGCGACACCACGCGAGAAAAAGCTGGAACAAGGTTATATCTGGGAACAGAATAAAACTGTTCACTTTTGTTTTTAAGGTACCGAACACAACTTAGGGGATCACCCTATAATGCTATGCACTGCTGTCAGTATAGGCATTGAAAAAAAATTAAAAGTTATTGAAAACAGGCTAACATAAATGAAGAGAGAAGAAAGTGACGATGGACATTGCCCTTGAAGCACTGGAGGTTGTACCTGTTTGTAAACACTTTGGCTGGTAATTTGTTCCAAAGTCTTTACGTTCGAGAAATGAATGACTGTCTAAATTTCACTGTACGAGAAGGTAATAGTTTAACGGTGTACTCGTGCGCGCGTTCAGCTTGACAAGTATCCCGGGGAAAAGTATGGAGTGGAGGGATGAGTACGCTTAGTTCCACACTGCATTTACCATGGAAGTATCGATAGTAAATGCAAAATACTCTGACCTTTCTGCGATGCTCGAGAGAATCTATAGAAGACGTGATGGTCTCGTCTCCAATCAGTCGGGACGTATGTTTTTGAATATTATCGAGCAACGCGAGGTGTGTTTTGGGTGCCCCAGCCCAAACATGCGAGTTGTACTCTAAACTTGGTCTAATGTATGCCGTATAGATGGTTGCAAGGTCGGTCGGCGTGAAATATTTTTTGCACTTTCGAAGAACACCTAGACGTTTAGAGGCGTCGAGGGCAACATCAAAAAAATGCGCTGTGCCCAATTCAGGTGGTCATTAATTTTAACGCCCCAAAGAGTAAAATTATCCGAAGTGCAAAGTTGTGCGCCACCAAAAACCACATTGTTAGATAATACTGCAGCATCACGTTTAAGGGATAGATGAGAGGCCTGTATTTTGGAGGCGTTCAAACTCCTCCCGGTAACACCTCACATTCGCCAAGTGCTAGAATATCCGGTCTTGCAGTTCGGGTATAGATATCCAGCAACAGATAGGCAGAGTGCAGATCACGAACGTTAATCTGATCGATCGTAAAGTTAACCATGATCAAGCAGATTTAAATACTGGTGGTTCTTTTCAGTTTTTTTTTTTTTTGAAAAATGAATAAAAAGAAAGGGAATCAAAAAAAAAAGAACGATAATTAATCAAATTAATCAAGCTAGAAAAAAAAACACTAAGGGAAAAAACGATTAAAAAAAACATAACAGGTCTACGATTGCGCGTAAAGCGCAATCTTACGATACTCTAGATGAAATAGAATTTTTTGTGATCTCAAGAAATTTTGTATGGGGAGTGTTAGAAGGGGTGATAGCATTGAACTATTTTTTTTCCCATCATGCTAAAGTAGCTATAAAAATGTTTTATACAAAATGCGTACTCCAAAAATTGAATAGGAGCTGAGAAAATTAGTGTGTTAGATTTAGTGAAAATGTGCAGTTTGTATGGGAGGTGCTAGAAAGAGTGAGGGGATTTTAGTGATTTTCTCAGAAATAACTAAGAATGTCATAAAATTGACATCTCTTAAATTTTAGACCAGTAACATTCATGCTTTCCAAGAAAATAAATTTTGTGTGAAGTTGTGAAACTGTATCATATTGTATGGGAGGGGGTAGAAGTAGTAAAGCTAATCAAATAGTTTTTTTTTGATCTCAGTGATAATGCTAAATAAGTATTTATTACAAAATATGAGCTCGATAAATGTTATGTTCTGAGAAAATCGGCTTAGAGCATTTCATGAAAAAGTGTAGTTTGTATGGCAGGGGTTGGACGGAGAGGGAGGACGCAAATAATTTTTATACTGTATATTGATATCATTATGAAAGTAATATATCCCGAAATTCAGACTAATAGCTTTTCTACTTTTCGATCAAATCCATTTATAGTCGAATTGCGAAATTGTGTCAAATTGTATGGGAGGGGGTAGAAGGGGAGAAGCTAATCGTCTAATTTTTTTTAGCCTTACTAACAATTTTAAATAAATATTTAGTGCACAATTCCAGCTCGCTAAACTTTATACGCACTGAGTAAATTGGCTTAGAGTAATTCATGATAAGTACAGTTTGTATGGGGGGTGGTAGAAGGACGGGGAAGACACGCATAATTTTTATACGGTAGATTGATATTATCATAAATGTAATATATTCCAAATTTCAGGCCAATAGCTCTTATACTTTTTGAGCAAATCCGTTTATTGTCAAATTGCGCATTTGTGTCATTTTGTATGGGAGGGGGTAGAAGGGGTGGAGCGATTTGGCCCGTTCACGAACTTGACCTTACTTTTTTGTCAAAAACGACGTGTACGAAATTTGAACTTTCTAGCTCAACGCGTTCTCAAGCTAGAGAGCGAACGGACGGACGGACGGACGGACGGACGGACGGACATCCGGTTTTGAGATTTTTGAGTGATAATATTAATTTCTGTATTCATCATTTTTTTCTCCGAGCCTTATTTCTTGGCGTTACACACTCCAGAGCAAACTTATAATACTCTCAGATTTCATCTAGAGTATAAAAATTATGCCGAGCAAGGAAAAAAAATACCTAGGACAGAACATGTTATTTTTGACGAAAACGTAAGGTCAAGTTTGTCAATGGGCTTAACCGTTTCACTCATTTTACCTCCTCACATGACTCATTTTGAAAAATTTACAATAATCAAATTTTCATGGAAACTATAAGAGCGAAAAATTTGGAGCATATTACCATCTAGTGTATACTTTTCTGCTTACATTCTAGAAAGTCCCCAGAAAAACGGTACGCCCTATAGGACATGAATAAATATTTATATTAGAAAATGAATAAATATTTTTGTTCAGTAAAAGGAAGCGGCCGATTTTTTAGCAGATGAGATTGGATCTTGAAGTATGATGTGGAATTTAGAATCAATTCTCTTACAGAGCTCTACTCAAACAAAAATATAATTTTGCACTTTCTTAATGCAACGCATACAAATCACATGTAAAGCTTTGAACAATTTTGCCGAATTAACAATGTTTTTTTTCCACAATTTAAAATAAATTTTTAGTATATAACATAATTAATAATTTTGTTTTTTCTCTTTAAATTAATAATATTTACAATAATGTTTTATCACTTTGTTATTATATATTAATATCCAATAATATTTGAATTTTATCGTTCGAATTTTATTGTAAAATAAACAACAGTCTTCGTTCTATGTTTATGTTCGCCTACATTAAATGCCCGTTTTCAACATTTCAACAATAAAATAAAAATTACCGAATAATATTCCAATATTTTCTACATTAAAGATTTAAAATAAAACAATTGATTCGAACTGGTTTCGTAATTGAAATAAATTTTACAACATGTATTATAATTTATTAGTTTTATAATAACGGGAAGCCATATTCTTATTACGATTTTTTTCGAAATTACATTTTTATTGTTAGATAAAAACAATCAAGAATTTGAAGTTAGCCTTAATTTAATAATATTTGGTTGTTAGCTTCTTTTTTGTAGATTAATTAATATTAGGCCTTATGAACAAATAAATTAATTTCTTTTTTATAAAAATTGCTTTGCGTTACATTTTATAATAATTTTTTTTATTGTTTTTAAATACATGCTAATATGTAATAAAATTTTTTTTTTTTATTAAAAACAAATGTTTTCTTTTTCTACGCTTACGGTATGAGTGATTCTTTCTATATATCGAGTGCTGATAAAAATTTATGTAAATATTTGTATAATTCGTTGCAATACTTAAATAATTTATAATGAGATTTTTATTATTGAAAAATCGTTTGGTACTGTTCATGTTCTAGCAAAAGCAAGAAAATGATTTGCAAAAAAACACTGCAGTTTGATATGGAAGCTTAATAGTTATAATTTGAAGTAATTTTTTTTTTTTAACAAACTAATAAAAATAATTTCATATAAAAGAAAAGAAGGCAACATAAAACTTGAATCGAGGTTCAGGATAGATAAATAGATTAATACAATAGAACCGATATACGATCATATTAAAATTGCTATTCGAAAGCGTATCCTATGCGTTCATTGTACTTCACAATGTAAACTTTCGAAATGAAAATTTCATAGAGAATTTACTGGTTACGCGAACTAAAAATGTGTCTTGGGTAAAAAATTACCGCATTTGAAAGTGTAATATTTTTTTGATACCAGAAATAGTATGATTGGCTGAAGGCGCCAAGGTTTTAAGGCAATGTTGATCTTACGAAAAACGTTTTACCTTCCGTCATAAGTATCGCGACAGTCTTTGGTATCGGTCATTGATTGCTACAGCAACATAATTAATTGTCCGTCACTATGCATCTATTGCCAATTTATAAATATAATTAACCGGTCAATTATAACTAAAGGAACAAACACAATGTTAATCAGTCTCTCACATACGGATAATGGTTAAAGAATAAACCAATATGTTAGCGCAATAAACAAATTTTGAATCTTTCAACAGCGATATAATTGAAAATTCGAAATGAATGAATAAAAAATGAACGATTTTCGCTTTACTGGCAAAGGAAAATAACAGCAATCAATGAGGGATATATGCAACTGTTGTAAACTGTTGTAACTGTCAGCATATCACTATATACGACTTTTTATAAAAAAAAAACTAGCTTCAAGCTTCTGATAATAACGTCCTGACCCTTAACTGAACCGGTGCGAACGAAAAATAATCAGTGTATAAACTTATGATAAACTAAGATAATGAATTAGCGATTCTTATGAGTTAGAGTGTAGTTTTATTCCATAGTTTGTTTCAAAAAATTGACGCTTAGGACATTTTAGGTAATAATCATTGTAATAGAGTTAAATATGTTATAAACATTACATTACGGATGATTCTATTTGATTTTTACAGTTGATAATAAGCATTGAGATAAAATATTTTTTTTTCACCAACAAAATGCAAGTTTCATCTGTTTTTTTATATATTTTTTGCTTTTCAAATAATCGCAGCATTTTAATTTAGATAATAGAAAAAAAAACTGCAATAGTTGAATAGGCAGAAAATTCGGACGAACAGAAAATAACTTACCGATATTCTTATTTCTGTATGTAGCACGTTAAGTATAAGAAATTAAATTTATTTACAAAAATAATTTCTTTAAGAGAGCGCTTTACGGTTAACACTTAGATTATTGAGCTGGGGAATATTGAACTGCTAATATAATTGAAATGTAATAAAAACTACGACTATTTTATTATTTTGTTTATTGCTTAAATGATACTTTTAATTAACGATAGTGTTAAAATTAACGAATTGAGTTAAGAAATTGTGGGTTTTAATAATTAAAACGATGGGAACTATCCCAATATTTAACAATACATTAAGTATTACATAAAATTGTTATATGGCAACACTTAATAGATCATCAACTGTTTGAGATCTTCAATCGATTAAGACATTAAACTGGTCCCTCCCTTTCATGTGGAACGACGGAGGCGGAGACCTTCGACTATCGTTGCCAGAAGGAGTAAAATGGCTAAGCACATCTACGAAATAGAGTCAGCAACAAACGAATCAGTTATAAAAATTAAGAACTGACTAGAGACCGGCGGTTTAGATCTAGCTGACCAAAAAATAGAGGCTGTTCCAATAACTAGTCCAAAGAAAATTGAATTCGCGAACATTCAGATCGGCAGTCAAATCATCAGATCCAAGGAAGCAATCAAATATCTCGGAGTTATGCTCGATAATATACTAACTTTTAAATTTCAAGTGGACTTCATGAGCAAAAAGGCGTCACAAATGTAGGCAGCCCTTTCCCGAATACTGCCAAACATCGGTGGACCTGGATATGTTAGAAGGATTCTTTCCAGTGTAGTCACCTCGCTCCTCCTATACGCTGCTGTAGTTTGGGCGGCGGCGTTAGGAACAAAGGAAACGAAGAGAAAGCCGTCGTTAACGTATAGGCTCTGCGCTATAAGAGCAATCACAGGTTTCCGAACAATGTCAGACGAAGCTGCCTGTCTCTTTGCCGGAATGATCCTCATCGACATTCTCGCGAACAAGACGCTAAGGATCTACGAAAGAAGAGCTTCGAATCAACAAGAGGCAACTTTTGTCAGAAAAATAAAAAATGAGGTAAAAGCAACATCAATAGCTATGTGTCAAACCAGGTGGGACAACACTACAAAAGGCAGATGTATAGGGACTGCAACTATCAACAAAAACTGCTACTCACGCAGTTCCTATCAGGTCACTGCACCAACCGCAAATACTTACACAGAACAAGATAACTCACTTTTTTTCCAGATCAAGAAGAAGACACAAATCACGAGGTATTCAACTGCAGTCGCTTCGCAGAATGGAGAAATAACATGCCGGGTCCAAGCCGAAAGAAAATTGAATACGTGAACATTCAGGTCGGCAGTCAAATCATCAGATCCAAGGAGGCAATTAAATATCTAGGAGTCATGCTCGATAACAGGTTAAAATTTAAAGTTCACGTGGACTTCGCGAGCAAAAAGCCGTCACAAATGCAGGCAGCCCTTCCCGAATACTGCCAAATATCGGTGGACCAGGATATGCCAGAAGAATACTACTTTCGAGAGTAGTCAGCTCGGTTCTCCTATATGCTGCTCCGGTTTGGGCGGCGGCGCTAGCGACAAAGGAAACAAGGAAAAAGATGTCATCAACATATAGGCTCTGTGCGATAAGAGCAATCAACGGTTTACGAACAATATCGGACGAGGCAGCCTGTGTCATAGCCGGAATGATCCCCATTGACATTCTCGCGAATGAGATGCTAAGGATCTACGAAAGAACATCCTCGATCCAACAAGAGGCAGCTGTTGCCAGGAAAATAAAAGAGGAGGAAAAGACAACATCAATAGCTATGTGGCAAGCCAGGTGGGACAACGCTACAAAAGGCAGATGGACCTATAAGCTAATCCCCGAAATTGAGGTCTGGACAAAGCGGGTGTACGGGGACTGCAACTATCACATCACGCAGTTCCTATCAGGTCACGGCGGCTACCGCAAATACCTACATAGGTTCGGACACGATAATTCGCCTCTTTGTCCAAATTGCCCTGATCAAGAAGAAGACACAGAGCACGCGGTTTTCAACTGCAGTCGCTTCGGAGAATGGAGAAATAATATTCCGAGTCCACCATTCATCATTGATGATGGAATCAGAGGAAAATTGGATGGAAATTTGCACACTCGTAACGAATGTGCAAAAGGATCTTCGAAGAATCGAGCGAGAAAGGAGAGCAGAAACAATTTAAGGAGCACAGCATAAAATGCTAGCCAGCCCCGCGAAGTAATACCTAACGGCAGTCCCGCGGGGAGAGTGGTTGAAGTCTGTGTGCGGGGGTGTGGTTTAGTACGCAGGCACATATCGGCTGACAGTTCTGTTAGGATCAGGTATGTGAATCGTGCATGCCAATGGCACGGGCTATTGGTATCTAACGAAGATTCCACGCCTCTCTGGCGTAACCAGAAAAAAAACATGCCGGGTCCACCATTCATTATAGACTTAATGATGGAATCAACGGAAAAATGGATGGAAATTTGCGCACTCGTAACGAATGTGCAACAGAATATTCGGAGAATCGAGAGAGAGAAAGGAGAACAGAAGCAATATAAGAGCGCAGCATAAAATGCTTACTACCTCCACGAATTGATACCTAACGACAGTTTCGCGAGGAGAGTGGTACAAGTCTATGTGCGGGAGTGGGGTTTATTACGCAGACGCATAGCGGATGACAGTTTTATCAAGATCATGCATGTGAGTCGTTCATACTGTTACATGTCAGCTCTACTTGCTTATCATCTTCCACTGAACACTGATGCAAATTAATGCGAGCATATGAGCACTATAACGAACACCTGCATGAACGCTATACGACTCGATCGGAATATTCAAGGTCTACAATAACAAAAACACTATGAAGTACATCTACCACCAAATGCGACTCGATCGGAATTTTAGCAACAACAACTACACGTATAGAATCGAACAAAATGCTTTATGGATCTCAACAAAGAAATAATTCTGAGCACCTACGAGGTCTTTACCAAGAAAGCAATAACAACCGCATGCGTACATTCCGATGACATGAACCAGCGAAAACCGAGTATAAAAGGAGCGGGCGTTCGTGGAAAAGAGCAGTCGAAATCTGAGCATCGCGTAGTGAAGTCGACGGCGGAAGCAAAAGAGTCGATGTATTCTGGAAAGCGAAAGTGTTTGTGAGAGTTCTTCTTCAATGGCACTAAAGCCCAAATCGGGCTTTGGCCTCCTGACCTTCAGGTTCCTTAACATTTAATTTGTTATTGTGAAAGGGTTGTTAGCTTTTCGCACAATCTATGAATTTTCATTTTCGCAGATTGAGGTGGCCAAGATATACCCAGGTAGTGCGCTGAAATTATACGTCGATTGGGATTAACTCCTGATCTTCGCATTGTAGACCAACACACTACCTACTATCCCAGCTTTGCGATTTTCTACTGCTTACGATTTTCAATTGTTAATATATACACACGCCATGCACAACAGCGGAGAATCTTTTGGTGGTACATATAAGGAAGAGTGTATGTTGAATCGCAATCCGGAAGAGATTAAGTTCGGTTGATCGAAACAACGGTAGTAGTGCGATAGCGAGCGATTTAACTGAGTAAAACTAAAAAGTGTTGAACTGTAGTGGATTCGCCTCATCCTCTACAATAATTTGAAAATTTACAATAATGAAATAACCTAAAGTAATAATAATAAATATAAATCACCCTGTATGCGCGGAGTACAGAAAAGAGTAAATAACATAGAATTCAATATACATAAGAGATGCGCTATGTACTAAATATTGTTTAGGATTAAGTAGAATAAGTATGAAATAAAAATCACTCGTTAACATCGACTCCGACCGAACAGGTCATTGTGTTTTATTTTAAAGTTCTCCGCCGCCAGTTACCGCCGATAACGGAACAGCATTCAACCTATCAGAAGCCGGAGCCGATATTGGTGACCCCGTCTCGCTAGCACGCAACATATTCTAGTTCAACGTGATACGGTTTCGATATATCCCCGACGTTTCACAGTTTCGATATATTCCCGATGTTTCATTGTTTGCGCGGTGTGAAGGAAATAAATCGTGAACAAGAAAAAGAAGAAAAATTCAATCGAGGATCGCAACGAAAAGTTTAAACGGTGTGGTTAAACGGAGAAGTCGCCCTGTGTTCTATACGAATCAATTGTGGAAATTTATCCGAAGCCAGCGTGATTTGGAGATATTGGAATTTACCCCGATGACAAAGAAAACACGCTGATCAAAAAAAACTACAATATACGAGAATTCAAATTTATATCATCGCCACGACACGGACCTCATAATAAAAAGGATGTGACGAGCGAAGATTTTTCTTTAATTTGTATCATCGCCACGGCAAGGACATCAGCATACAAAGGAGTTACGACGAGCGCAGATAGCAGTAACACAGAAAACGTGGATAACAGTAACAGCATTCGACCTACCAGAAGCCGGAGCCGATAGAGCTATGAACCGAAATAATAAAATAAAAATTCTGTTAATTATAGAGTTCGAGCGTAAATATGCAACTTAGATGACCACTGTTCAGGAATGTGTCCCGATGGTAGATGTCGGGATATTGACACAAAATACAGTAACAGTGATGCTGATTTGAATTATCACACTCACGTCATCTGCCAACAAAGCGGACAAGAGAGGAATGAGACAAATGTTAACCTGGGCATCAGAGTTTCTGAGTGGTTGAAGTTTAAGCTGTATCAAGTTGATTCAAATAGATATATTTCTATGGTTTTTATTTTACTTGAAATCCAGCGACGCACTGCACAATTCGCTATTTTAAAGAGCATGATGTTCAATGAAAGCGCCGAAATTTTGATGTATAAAGGATTCTACAAACGTCACTTTTAGTTTGAGCTGATCAGTTTAAACGAACGTGAGGACCGAACAGTTCGACCTGATGAAGAAAAAACAGAACTTATGGACTGCCGCAAAGTCAACAGATTTTTATCGCCAATCGAACTGATGGACTAAACAACTGAAGAGAACTTAAGTTCTCTGTTCTATGGAAATTTGGACGATGGACCGCGGGAACTTTTCCTCGAGGTTTCAATATTTATACTCTAGATAAAATCTAAAAGTATATTGTGTTTGCCTTACCGTTTGTAACGCTAAGAAATAATGCTTACATAGAGTAACCAAGGGTACAGAAATATTTTTTGTCAACCGAAAACATCGATTTCGAGTGACCGTCTATCTCTAGAAAGCTTTGAGCTAGCGTGCTGATATTTGGTGTATGTCATTTTTAGCAAAAAGAAACTTCAAGTTCGTGAATGGGCAACATCACCCCCACTCCTTCTAAGTAAAATTGAATACTGTTCCATGTAAGCCCTAGTCGTTCATCACATATTCGCAATCTTTGATTATTCTAGAAAGCAACAACAATTACACTCGTACACAAATTGTGATAAAGCGACACATATTCGATTACTCATCGACACGAGCGAATTCGTCATACCGAAATGACGGTCAGGAAGAACTCCTGCGAGTTCTTTGCTGCGAACGAAAGCAACAACAACTACACGTGTGCATGAATTCCGATCAAGCTACGCAGCAACAGTCGACAGTCAGAAACAAATTGTCGTATGAGCGACGGCCGAACCTACAGTCAGCAATACGTCGTCGTATGGGCGGCGGCTGAGCCGAAAATCAAAAACACGTCATCGTTTGGGCGACGACAGCCAGCGAACACGTCGTCGTATGGGCGACGTCCGAAATGACAGTCAGGAACACATCGTCGTATGGGCGATGGTCAGGTCGACGGTCAGCGAGTCGTCGTGGTGCTGTGCATAAATACGGCAAGCGCTGGTGACAAAAGTCAATCGAGATCAGGTCATCACATAGTGAAGTCGGCTGCGGAAGCGAAAGAGTCGATGTTCACAAGCGAAAGAGTCAGTTGCGAGTTGATATTTGAACAGGAGAGTCCAAGTTTGAAAAGTGAAAGAATGGGATATCGGAAGCAAAAGAGGCGAAACTGACAATTTGGACGGGTGAAACTGAATATATTCGACATCGTTTAGGTGTTGGCTTGATGAAAGTGCTTTATGTTAAAACAAAGAATGGACATGTTTTACGTTTCGAACAATTAACACTAGAAAAGACATTGGAAATCTCGTACCTAAAATAGGAGAGAGTAATATATTTATCGCGCGGGAAATAATCGGTGGTTCTTGGGATACGAAGCGAAGGGTGACTTTTGGGTTAAGTTGTATTCGACATGATCGCAGTGTAGTGGCATGATCGAGTATTAACAACCTTGTGTTTCGATGCCAGAACTAATATGTGCGTCAAGTTTCAATACTATCATGTGCTCTGTTAATGTGATTTGCTAACGCAAATACTATAAAAGTTTTATTGAATGATCACACGATCATAATACCTTCTGCCACCGGGTTTTTTTCAAGTATTTGGCTTGCTAGGTAATAAGTAGATTGGAAATTTGTAGGAAAGACATTAAAAAAATAAAAATATATCAATTTAATCCTGCTAATATCAATTATTTTTCAGCAAAAATTAAATTTTTATGAAACTATTATTATGTTCCCCAGTTCAATACAGCTACGTGCAATCATTTATTTTTGTTCCTTTTCCTTTTTTTATTTACAGCATTTGCTTTAATATGTCTCAATTGAAATGTATCACAGCAATATATTCAATAATCGAAAACTATTCTAATTTTTTTTTTTTAATTCGATTCTTGATAAAAAGATATTTTACATAAGTTTTATTTATTTTCTATATTAATGTTGTCATCATGTTCATAAATTACTTTTTTCCCTACGCATGTAATAAGAATTTTAAATAAAACGTAGCTTTACGCATAATATTATAAAAAAAAAACCAACACTGTCAGTATTTGCAATGCTTTTAATATTCAAAATAATTGCAAAATATTTTAGTTCGTTGATTATAAAAAAAAAATAAAAATAAAACTATTGTAAAAATAGAGAATCACGTCAACAGTTGCATTAAATATATAAAAAAAATAGCAATAAAATTATTTTTGGTTGATTATTTTTTGCATGTGATCACAGAATTAAAAGGAATTCATAATATCCGAAATATTAAATAACGGATAAAATTTTTTGAATACAATAAATATTATAATAATAAATAATAAAAATTAAAAACATTTTTGTACTCTCAAATCCGTCGAATTGTATGGCCGGTGAAGAAAATTGATACTTTGCGTTTAAATGAAATTTTATCTTCTTCATCTTCATCGTATCCATCACTTTCGTCATCCTCACCGAAAATAATCGTTCTGGTGTACGGCGCGTCTTGGTCATCCGATTCACAAAATCCTGGATTTAAAATTATATTTGGTACTAATTCTATACTATCCCAACCATCCTCATCCTCGTCGACTATAAAAGAGAAGAGAAGAGAAATGTTTGTTTTCGATATTGTTTTTTTGTTTCTTTTCTTTTTTTGATTGGTCCAAGCGCATTAATTGCATTATTTTATTTTTTGTTTATATTTTGTTCTAAAATTGTTTTTTTTTTCTGTGTTTCTTTTTCTTGTTCGTACATACAACTAGGCTTTGAATACACTGACAAATAAAAATTAAAAACAAACAACAAACTTGTCTAGTTTAAAATCTAGCACTTTACAAACAAGCAGGGGAAGCTCTTTTTTCATCTTCTTTTCTAGTTTTCTAAATGTAAATTACAATAACAAGAATAGCGTGCAAATTAAGAAAATAAAATTGGTTTTAAGAAGCGAAAACGACAACATCGAATTTCCGTGTACCAAAAAGAGGTGCATGACAGCATTCTTTTGCCAATACGACACACAATCCAATTGCTAGTATCACGAATGTGCCGAGTACTATGCTAACGGCCGCTATCCACACACGCGGATCGAATGCTTTCAAATCGGCAGATATAAGACGAATTAAATCTGAAAGTAAAATAATAAGAAAGACAGTTTTTGAAATTTTTTGCAGGCAGGCTCGCTAGAAAATGTAGCAGAAAAAAAAATGATTTTTAGTAAGAAAATATTGTGTGTGTTTTGTTTAGTTACGACTCTGGCATCATAGCAAAAAGGTTTGGCCGCATACAATACTCCCCGACTTCTTACGAAAAAGGCGTACAGTAGGGTAAAACACATAAGGTTGACCAAACTCTAGTGCGAATAGATTGGATTGGCTCCCTCCTTCCAGAGGCTGACAACTCTCAAGAGTGGAGTGACTGCACCCGATGTGGGGGAATTCAATGTTTACAACATTGTCTGGCTGAGTTCAAATCCCGGTTGACGCATAATTTACCTCAATCTACGAAAATGAAAAATTCGTAGAGGGCTAACAACTCTTCCGCAATAAATAATGAAAATGTTATGGAATCTGAAGATCAGGAGATCAAGACCCGATTTAGGCTGAAGCGCCATTGAAGAAGAAGGACCACGAGGGACGCGATACTGTGCTCTTTGCTCCAATAGACGGATTAACACAACTGCTATGCGCTAAGCCTATTCTTTTATTAGAAATTGCAGCAAATTTCTTCAACTTTCTTGATTTATTTCCCACCAACCAACCTGATAGCAGGTATAACTGATGAAACCGCTGTTGAATGATCCTTTTTGAGTTCTCCCACACTCGAAGAAGTAAAAACAGACCTGCGGAACTACCCATACAACAAATCACCAGGCGCTGGTCAAATTCCAGATGAGCGTCGGAAAGCCGGCACATCTCCTATACAGATTCACAGACATGTGGACGAAGGACACTTCCTGAAGATTGGCGCAGGAGTATTACATGTCCAATTTATAAAAAAGGTTACAAACTCTGTTGCGAAAACTACCGAGAAATATTTTTGTTGTGTACGTATTATAAAATATTGAAGAAAATTCTGGAAAAAAGAATTAAGCCCCTGCTGACAAAGTAATTGGTGAATACCAAGGCGGACTTAGAGACTACGAACCAAATATTCTCAGTTATACAGGTGCTGGAGAAGTGCTGGGAAAATCAAATTGATGTGCACCAGATATTTGCTGATTTCAAACAGACATACGACAGTATCGACAGTAGCGTACTTTATAAAATCATGTTAGAGTTTGGGGTCTAACCGGACCTGTTTCGGCCTACAAGAAAGACAATGATAGAGTCTCTTGCACAAGTCAGAGCAAAAAATGATCTGGCTTCCAACTTCAGAACTGACAACGGCCTTACACAAGGCTAACAGCATATGCCGATGATATAAATATATTTGTAAGATCTCTGGAGAGTACTAAAAAAATATTTGTAAGCCTTTACTCGGTAGCAAGGAAAGTTGGACTGCGTATTTTTTTTTTTTTTACAGCACCGAGTATAACTTAGGGGGTCACCCTTTAATGCAATGCACAGCTATGTCGGTATAGGAAGAGGAAGTGGAGGTGTTAAGGTGGAGAGAGACGAAAATGACGGTGGACATTGTTCTTGAAACACCGCATGCTGTACTTGTTGGGAAACAAACTAGCTGGCAAATCGTTCCAAAGTCTTGACGTTCGGGAAATGAATGACTGCCTATATTTCACTGTACGAGAAGGCAAGGGTTTGACCGTGTACTCGTATGCGCGTTCAGCTTGGCGAGTATTCCGGGGAAAAGTATGCAGTGGAGGAATGAGTGCGCTAAGTTCCGTACTGCATTTACCGTGGAAATATCGATAGTAAATGCCGAGTACTCCGACATTTCTGCGATGCTCAAGAGAATCTATAGAAGACGTGATGGTTTCATCTCCAATCAGTCGGAACGCATGTTTTTGAATACGATCGAGCAACGCAAGGTGTGTTTTGGGTGCCCCAGCCCAAACATGCGAGTTATACTCTAAACGTGGTCTAATGTAGGCCTTATAAATGGTTGCTATGTCGATGGGTGTGAAATATTTTTTGCATTTTCGGAGAACATCTAGGCGTTTAGAGGCGTCAAGGGCAATATCAAAGATATGCTGGGCCCAATTTAGGTGGTCACTAATTTTGACGCCTAATAGTGAGAAATTCTCCGAAGTGGTAAGCCGTGCACCGTCAAAGGTTACATTGTGAGACAACACTGAAGCATCCCGTTTGAGGGAATAGATTACAGGCCTGTGTTTTGGATGCGTTGAGCTCTACTCTGTTTTTCCTGCCCCATTCCAGGATTAAGTTGAGATCCGAGTTCAGCGAAATGAATAACTCCATGCGATTGGAAGCAATAGAATGAATGTCTGATTCCGCAGCAGAGTTAAATTCATAGATGTTGTCTAAAGTACTGTCATCTGCAAAACTATGGATTGAATTGAGAGTGGACGACAGAAGGTCGTTTATGAAAACTAAGAAAAGAGTTGGAGATAAAACAGAACCTTGTGGGACGCCGAAATAAATTGGGTAGGAGGAAGAAGTAACGCCATCTAATACTACTCGTATAGTGCGTTCTGAAAGATAGCTCTCAATCCATTGAACAAGGGTATCATTAAGACCGATGGCCCTAAGCTTAACTAAGAGACATTCGTGCCAAACTCTGTCAAAAGCGTTTGCAATGTCAAGTGCGAGGACTTGACCTTCACCATATTTATGTAAGCATGAGTTCCAACGCTCTGTCAAGTAGACTAAAAGATCACCCGTCGACCGTCCAGAACGGAACCCATATTGACGATCATGAAGGAGCTGTTTATCCTCCAGATATTTGACGATTTTACGATTGACAGCAGTTTCCATTACTTTCGAGAGCACTGAAGTAATGGCTATCGGGCGGTAGTTGGCGGGGTTCGCTTTGCTTCCTTTCTTGGGAATGGGCTGAACATTCGCAACTTTCCACATACGCGGAAAGCACCCAGAAGAGTAAGAAAGATAGAAAAGATTGCGAAGAGGTTTAGCTAAAGAAGAGGCGCACTTTTTAAGGGTAATGGGGGGAATACCGTCCGGACCAGCGGATTTGTGAATATTGAGCTCTGTAAGGATCCGAGAAATAAGTCTCGTGCGAAAATGCAGTGCAGGCAGTGAGAAACCAGAAGGATTTGCAGCGGGAGGCGATTGGTTTGATGATGGAAGGTGAGAGTTTTTTGCGAAACTTGCTGCTAGTAAATTGGCTTTTTCGCTAGGATCAACCACGGTACGGTCGCCAACAACTAGAGGTGGTATAGAAGAAGAAATGAAATTGTTGTTGACCGTTTTGACAAATAACCAGTAAGACCTTGAGCCTTTTGGGAACTGGAGGATCTTCCGTCGAAGATTTTGGTCATGCTCAAATTTAACACGATTGAGTATGGATTTGCAGGCATTTCTTGCTGGCAGGTGTTCTATTGCCTCTAAATGTTTGAAATGCTAGTTTCTTGGTCTGAATTGCAATGAGACATTCTTTGTTGAACCAAGAGTCCTTCGACGGCCTGACTCTTTTATGACTAGAAGGTATGTAGAGCTACATACCCTTCAGGATAGTCTCAGTGACAATTCTACAAGCTTCATCGCAGTCATTGGAAGCACAACTTCCAATTAAAGGCATTGAAGAAGCTATTTAGTGCCCCCCAATTTGCTCTTTTGAAATGCCAAATATTTCTTCGAGGTACCTTGACTGTCAGCGTTGTAGTTGCTGCAACTGGGAATTGAGGACGAATCAAGAAGTGATCAGTATTTCCAATTGGCGATGGGGATATGACAGAGACAGAATATTTCTCAGGTTGGTTGGTGAGAAATAAGTCAAGAAGGTTAGGAAAATGACCTGCGATATCTGGTAAACGAGTAGACTCATCCACCAATTATGTTAATCCGTTTAAAGAGGCAAAAAGCTCAGTATCACGTCCCCCCTGGTCCGTAGTGGAGGAATGTTTAAGCCAGGCAATGTTATGAACATTGAAATCGCCCGCGATAACGATTTCAACGTCAGGGTTTGCAGTATGTATAGACTGAATAGATTGAGATAGCCCATCCAGTTCTGATAAGGTGTGAACCCATCGAAATTAAACGAAAAATAATGATGGCAATTAAGACGTATTGTTCGGTACTTCAAATAATCAAAAACAAGAACGTACATAGGAAAACTAAACTAAAATTCTATGAAACAATTATGAGGCCTGTGCTATGCTATGGCAGCGAAATATGGAAATTAACTCAGCTATCCGAAACACTAATTAATGCCATTGAGAGAAAGGTGCTCAGAAGAATCCTCGCACCTGTGAGGGAAGGCTCGATCTGGAGAATAAATAATAAAATTTCAGAAACTAAAATGGGTCATGTGGAGCGGATGGATAACGGAGGAATTCCCAAACGCACTCTAAAAGAGAAAGTCAATGGACAACGACCGGTCGGAAAACCACGAAACCGCTGGGAGGATTCGATTGACGCAGACAGCAAATCACTGCTAAGATTTTCAAATTGGAGGACGCGCTCACTGAACCCAGATGGATGGAGGCAAAGCATTCGGGAGGCCAAAGTCCGACTTGGGCTGTAGCGTCATTGTAAGTAAGTATTAACTATATCAATATCAACTGGTTTTTCACTGCCTCCGCTAGAATTTCGCGCAAGTCTTTTATTAAGGATCTTACAAAAAACTCAACATTCCCAATTTCGATGGTACTAATGGTATTGTGTTTAAAAGTGTTAAATTTAGTTAACAAGAAATTTGTGAAATCATTTAAAAATACATGCTCTTCATAAAAAATAGGCATTATTTTCGCCCAGCACGGCACACAACCCATCTGGCGCTTTTGCTCTACAGAACACTTCGGACTCTAAGCCCTAAAAGTCCATCTAATGTATTCTCGAGAAGAAAAACGTCGAGGTGGGATTTGAAAAATGCATATATGATCCTCATGTCAAGAGCTACCAGCAGTAGCGTGGCGTGATATTATAGCTAGGGGAAGCAATTACAATTACTATATTAAGCTAATAAATTTAAATCATTTAATTTGCTCCATTTGAAGAATTTATATTTTCATTGTGCCTATGGAATGCCTCATGTTGGTATCCTATATAACACATAGTGTCAATTAAAATTTTAATAATTTCTCTATTTTTTGTGACTTTCTCATTGTGTAAAATTACTGATCCATGTTGTGTTACTTAACAAATTCTTCAATTCTGGAACCTGAACCAAATTCAAAACATGAGAACATAAATCCACTGATTTCAAATGATTAACCCTTTTTGTGCCATGTCTGTCTACAGGTTTATGTGAAATATTTAAGTCACAAAGTCCGGTGGCTTGCCAAACATTTTTTATCATCTACATATCTTCTTCTTCTTCAATGGCGCTGCAGCCCAAATCGGGCCTTGGCCTCCTGATCTTCAGGTTTCTTAACATTTTCATTATTTTTATTGCGGAAGAGTTGTTAACTCTTTTCATTTTCGTAGATTGAGGTAACCAAGGTATACATATTCAAGCAGGTAGTGTGCTGGAATTATGCGTCGACCGGGATTTGAACTCACGACCTTCGCATTGTAAACCAAACACGCTACCTACTAGACTAAACCCTAGCATCATCTACATATACATATAATAATGAAAAACTGCGTATATATTTGCAGTCACATGAAGTATGTGACTAAGTTTTGTCGAGATAATTTCGTCGGTATCGGTGGCTCAGTGGAAAACTCGCTTGCCACGCGGACGACCCCGGGTTCGATTTCCGGCCAATTTTCTTTTTTTACGAATACTTTTTTTTACGGTTTGACTACAGTAAAAACATCATAAATTCAAATAATTTTTATTCTATGCATGAGTGCAAAATAAAATCGATGTTTTTAGTTCGAAACTAACGACTTGATGTCTATAACTGAATCCATTTGAATCTAATTAAAGTAGATTCAGAAATTGTGGCTAAATTTTGACGAGACAAGTTTATCAGCGTTGGTGGTTGTGTGGTGGATTGCTCGCCTGTCACGCGGGTTCGATTTTCGGCCGAAAAACTTTTTAGTATTTTTTTGAGCACATTGCAAATTTGGGTTTTTCCAAAATGACAATGCATTTTAACATGGACAACTCTATATCGCTATGACACAAAAAAATTTGAAGTTATTTATAACCAAGAACATCTGAAGCTATTTAAAAATAAAGCCAATGGGAAATTCAACACAAAAAATGTCGTGTATAAGGAGCCGCTAATATTAAACAACGACTTCTTTCACTACATTACACAGATTTTAAGTTCTGGACTGAGTTTGGCGAATCAGGAGTATTTCTAGAGACCGGAAATAATTAAAAATCAATTTAATATATTTTATTAAATAAACAAATATTTCTAAAAGGAGAAATTATTTTTACTTATTTATTTTTTGACTTATTCAAGCCTTGTAAAATGTCTTTCTTTTTCGTACAAAAATACGTGTGCGAGACACGGATACATGTGCTTGTTAGAAAATAATAGAAATGGTCAACGAAATAAATTTTGGGTGGTTTTACAACCAGCAAACGGATCGGTCTCTTCGTAAATTTCACTAGTAAAATGCTTAGTGCATTTCTTTATAATGAATGTTGTTTCCAAAACAGGTTTTGGAAATAATAATACGTTTTTTAAGCGAAAGATCGGAAGCCAAAAGATTTTTTTTTTGTTTTGGCAGAGATTATAACTTAGGGGGTTACCCTTTAATGCATTACACAGTTATGTCGGTATATGTAGAGGATGAAATTTGGTAGTGTTATGGGAATTTTGGGGGAGAGACACGGAAATGGCGATGGACATTATTTTTGAAGCGCTGAAGGTTATACTTGCTTGGAAATATGCTAGTAGGCAATGCGTTCCAAAGTCTAGACGTTCGGGAGATGAATGACTGTCTATATTTCACTGTACGAGTAGGAATGGGGTTAACGGTAAACTCGTGTGCACGTTTAGCTTGACGAGTATTTCGGGGAAAAATGAAAAGTGAAGGACTGAGTGATTTAAGTTCCGCACTACATTTACCATGAAAGCAGCGATGGTAGATGCTGAGTGCTCCACCGTTCCTACGATGTTCGAGGGAGTCAATAGAAACCGTCATGGTGTCGTCTCCAATTAGTCGGAACGCATGTTTTTAGATTCGATCGAGCACCGCAAGGTGTGTTTTGGGTGCCCCAGCCCATAAATGCGAATTGTACTCTAAACGAGGTCGAATGTAAGCCTTGTAGATGGTACCTAAGTCGTGAGGCGTAAACTATTTTTTACATTTGCGAAGAATACCTAGGCGTTTGGAGGTATCAAGGGCAACATCAAAGATATGTTTGCTCCAATTAAGATAGTTATTTAATTTTACACCTAATATGATAAACTCATCTACAGAGCAAATTGGTACGCCATTAAAGGCTAAATTAGACGACGACGCTGGAACATCACGTTTAAGGGAAAGATAACAGGCCTGTGTTTTAGAGGCGTTGAACTCTACTCTATTTTTCTGCCCCATTCCAGGATTAAGTGGAGGTCGGAGTTCAACGAACCGAATAACTCCCTGCGTTTGGAAGCAACAGATTGCTTGTGAGAATCCACAGCAGAGTTCAATTCAAAGTTGTTATCTAAAGTACTGTCATCTGCAAAACTATGGATCGGATTGAGAGTAGAAGACAAAAAGTCGTTGATAAATACTAAGAACAGAGTAGGCGATAGGACAGAACACTGAGGGACACCAGAATTAGTTGGAAAAGAGGAAGAAACAACGCCATCTAATACGACTCGTATAGTGCGTTCGGACAGGAAACTCTCAATCCATCGAATGAGGGTAGCATCGAGGCCAACGGCCGTTAGCTTCACAAGGAGACATTCATGCCAAACTCTGTCAAAAGCTTTTGAAATGTCAAGAGCAAGAACTTGACCTCCGCCGTATTTGTTCCGTCAGGTATACCAAGAGATCTCCCGTTGAACTTCCAGAACGGAAACCGTATTGGCGATCGTGGATAAGCTGTTTATCCTCAAGATAGTGAGTGATTTTGCGATTGATAGCAGCTTCGATCACTTTCGAGAGCACTGAAGTAATGGCTATCGGGCGGTAGTTAGCGGAGTTCGATTTGCTTCCTTTCTTGGGAATTGGCTGAACATTCGCGACTTTCCACAATCGTGGAAAGCATCCAGAAGAGTAAGATAGATGAAAAAGATTGCGAAGGGGCTTAGCCAGAGAGGAGGCACACATTTTAAGGGTAATAGGGCGAATGCCATCAGGACCCGCGGACTTGTGAACATTGAGCTTCTGCAGGATCCTGAAAATGAGATGCGTGCGAAAATGTAGCGGTGTCAGCGAAAAACCTGATGGTATTACAATAGGTTGGGTTTGGTTTGAAAATGGTAGTGTAGAATTTCTCGCGAAATTTACTACCAATAGATTTGCTTTCTCAACCGGACGTCAAAAGATAACTCGAAAAGGTTATCAATAATGCAGCAATGATCCAACACGTTAAGCCACAATATGTATTTATTTAAAAAAAATTACCTGCAGCAGTCAAATAAAACAATGACATTACGCACTTCACTGCACACCACACTAAGAATTGCCCCTTATTGCCCTACTTTATCAGCTATCGCTAAGCTAAGAGCGATTGAAAAAATTTTAATAGAAATAAAACGACCTAAAATCAATAATAATAAATTAAAACGTTTGAATTTATAAATAAACGGGCTTTCGAACCCCTTACTAACAGATGGCCTAATTTACTAGGGTGAAAACTGGAAGAAATTCGATGAAATCTTATAGCGAAATTTTCCTTTGGTAAACTCTGCAACCTTTGTTTTAATTAAATATAAGCTTTAAAAATATTGTACAATTAATATTACAATTAAGGTTTAGTTTAAACTTTTTAAATAAGAAAAAAAAAGTAAGGACGGAAAGATGTCGCCCGACCTTCGAAAGCTTGACTGATTCGTTTCTCCTCAAAGCACGACAAATAAAGGCAATATTGCCAGTCTACTACTTTTTTACGTTTTTATTCCTGATCAATTTTTGGCTAGTACCGAGATTTTAATACGGGCAATACTTTGATCGAGAGCCAGAGCTTGCGACTGACTGCACTGGCTGGAACCTATTACCTTAACGCATTTCACCTTCCTATAGAAGTCGAATTTGCTCTTGGCGGACGCGAAAATTTTGACACGTATTGGTCGGCAGCCTCGTGCATGTATTTTTTAAATCGTATCTTGCCGATTTTTCTCTATAGAAGGCTTTAGACTTTCATCCAAATGGTTTTGTTTAGAAAAAGCTGTCCTGTGCACGTATGTAATAAATTTTGAATAAATTTATGTATTCGTTCTGATTTTAGTTTAGTGTTTCAAATCTCAACAGAAGGCAAAACGTAAGGGAAGCAATGCTTCCTTGCATCAACGGTCGCCACGCCACTGGCCAAACTTAAAGCTATTGGCTTGGTCGACTATTTCTTGGATGGAAATTTTTTTAACAAATCTTCAATGCGCGTCGTATTAATTGGTTTGGTTTATCCTTCTTAAAAATTAACGTTGATGTCCCACAGGGCTTGGTTCTTTCTCCCACCCTTTTCGTAATCTTTATTAATGACTTGTTATCTTCAACTTTCAATCTTACCGATAGCTTTGCAGATTACAGCATATTAGCCCGATGTACTAGCTTAGTAGAGCAACGACTTGGCCAAAATTCTTAGTTGTGGCAAAAAGAATTTGCTAGAATTAAATGCTTCGAAAATCCAATGCTATCTTCTGTCCTACCTTCGCCGCTTTTGAATTAATGACAATTTATAAGGCCTATATTAGATCACGTCTCGAATTTATAAGCGGAACCTGCAAACTGCTGGACTTCTCTCGCTTATCTGAATAGTATCCAGTCTCGGGCCATTAAAATTATAGGAGATCCTGATATCTCTTCATCGCACGATTCACTCCCTAACCCTTTTTATAGTTATTACAATGGAGATTGTTCGGACGAAATCTCTAATCTCTTGCCATCAAGCATGACTTGATCTCGTCATAGTCGAGCTGCTTCACGCGCTCATAAGTATTCTCTCAAACCATCTTCGGTCACACTGTAAAATTCGGTGATTCGTTTTTAAGCCGGACTGTTCGAATATGGAACTCGCTGTCCAACTCATTATTTTCGTAAGACTACAATATTCAACAATTCAAGAAAAGTATTAATAGACACTTTGTCTCTATCCCCTTAATTCCAAAAATCGAAAATTCTTCCCACCTCACCGCAACTGTGCTTCAGTACAAAAGGGTAATCCCTCTAGTTCCGGTGTCATATAAAAAAAAGTCTGAACATTTTTTTCAACAAAATACTTGCCTTGTGCGGGTAATCCTAACGGCCTTTATCAATAGTTTGTCTTGTCTGACGTCAAGTAGAAAATGCTCAACTTTTAAAACAATAGTCATGGTAATTTTAAAACATTTTGATTCAGTGAATGAAATCGACTTCGATTTGACACACGTTGAAGTTAACGAAGATGTTAAGGCGATGGCACACCATTATTTAGCAGACATACAGACGGGCAAGATAAATTTGTAATTTGGAAACTGTTTATTTCAAATGAAGAGAACTGATAATTTTTTATGGAGTAGTTTTGGGAAAGCAAATTACTGCCGAAAGAAGTACTCCTGGTAGCTCTACTTGCGGCCCATCCACAGAAAAATCTTCGCGCCCCGCTAAAAAAATCGACTGCCATACGAAGAGCTTTGATAAAAGCAATATGAATATTTTTGCAGAGTTTGGCGACACCTGTCTTCCTTTATTTTAATTTTTTTTAAATTTTGGTTTACAGCTAAACTAAAATATTAAAAGCTGTCGCCGGAAGGTTTCGAATTTAGGTCCGTTATTACTCATCCACAGTGATTGATTTTTAAAACTAGTTCTAAATTTCTTTATGAAACTAGCTTTTTGATTTTTATCAATGCTGCATTATTGATGATCTTTTCAAATTGTGCCTTAGATTTCGGATCTACATTATCGAATAACTAAATTTATTTTACTGCTAATGTACGAGGGTGAATCAAATAGAAACCGGAATTATTGTCGTGCCAATAGTGAGGTGAACAAAGAGGGGCGTGTCGTGTGAGGTTCACTGTCGGTAATGCCTAAAGGACTTTGCACCGCTATAGAACCTCACATTACCACGTGTTCAGTAACTATCGCGATGTCTGAGCGAAAAGTACCGTCGTCCGTTGCGCAACGTATTATAGTTTAATTTTTTACGAAAGAAGGCGTAAGCCCATCAGAAATTTTGAAAAGACTTCAGGCACAGTTCGGGGATAATACACTTAAAAAGACACACGTGAATTCCTGGCAAAACAAATTTTTAGAAGGACGAGAAGCAGTCGAAAATGAAGGTCACCAACGTCGACCAAGAACCAGAATATTCGCATTGTCCGCCGACTTCTGGAGGACGACCGTGGTGGAAATCAGCTTTGGTAGTGCTCAGACGATCATTACTGACTATCTCGGGTTTCGGAAAGTGTCCGCAAGGTGGGTACCTCGTTTTCTCACCGAAAATCAAAAACGGAATCGTATGGAAGTATGCCAACGGCATTTGAACGGTATGAGGCTGAAGGGGAAGGTTTTTTGCACTTGTGACGAAACTTGGGTGCACCATTATACCATCGAATCGAAGCAAGCAAGTATGGAATGGCCAACGAAGAACGAACCTACACCTTTCAAAGCCAAAACTCGGTTCTCAGCTGGAAAGGTCTTGACGATCGTATTTTTCCACTTTAAAGGAGTCCTACTTATTGATTTTTTCCACGAAAGTCGAACTCTAAATGTCGCGTACTACTGCCAACTTTTAGTCAAATTCCTGTTAAGACCCCCTAAAGGGGCATAGGACAGAAACAACTCTCTTCCACAAGGCGCGATCCTGAGCATCGGCCTTGAGCTGTTGCCAGGACTTGTTTATTCCTCTGCCCTCCTGCTCAACTACTCGCTTCTATGTGTTACATGGTCGACCAACCCGACGTCTTCCTTGAGGATTATAATCCAGAGGCTGTTTGGCGATGTTTCGCTCTGGTTTCCTCAAAGTATGACCGATCCACTGCCACTTCCGCCTTTGAATCTCAATACCTATTTTAGTCAGGCCAGTTGTACTCCAAAGTTCGTCGTTGGAGATCACTTCTGGCCAGAATATTCCCAACTATTAGGTGATGCGAAAATGGCATATCGTCAGAAAAGATGCGGCTTTCCTATAAGAGACGTTATCCTGATGCAAGACAATGCCCGGTCCCATACTACGGAAAAAAGTGAAACATTGTTGTGGACTACACTGGAACAACTTCCCTGTAGTTCGGACTTATCGCCCTGCGACCACCACCTGTTTGGATCGATGAAAGAAGTTCTTGGAGGGCAACGTTTTGATGACGACGTTGCAGTTGAAGATTTCGTGCGCAACTGGGTTATGGTGCAACCGTCTTCGTTTTACGAAAACGGGATAACAAAAAGACCCATCCGTTGGGGAAAATGTGTCACGAAATCAGGAGATTACGTAGAAAAATAATTTTAAGCCTTTGTATTTTTATCATGTCCCAAAAAAAGTTTTAATAAATAATTCCGGTTTATATTTGATTCACCCTCGTATATAGGGTGGGCAATTCAGTGGTTTCTTTTTAAATCATAGGTTATTTTGACACTGAAAGCTGTTTCCTGCTCGAAATTTTGACAGAAAGTCAGTATCGTACCCCCGCGGAACGAAATGAGTCACTTTACACTTGAACAACGTTGGGAAATATTGAAAACTTATTTCCAAAGTGATTTTGGGCGAAAAATCATCTTTTCTGACGACGCGCATTTTCATTTCGGAGGCTACGTTAACAAACAAAATTGCCGCATCTGGGGCTCGGGAAACCCGTTTGAACTTTTTTTTCTGGGGAACCGTGAAGGACCGATGTTATGCCAACAATCCAGAAACGATTCAAGCACTTAAGGCCAATATCATCCAAGCAATTCGTGAGCTACAGTCCGAAACCATCGACATGGTCTTGGAAAATTGGAGTGACAGAATGCGATACAGCGAAGCCAGCCGAGGCAGCCACTTGAACGAAGTTGTTTTCCATCATTAATGGGTATGTTTGCTCTTAATAATGAAGCCATAATATATGAGAAAAAAACTCAATTTTGTTCATTTTATTGCATTTTTAAAAAGAAACTTGTATTTGGCCCACCCTCCAAATTAATTTCTAGTGATAAAAATTATTGAAGCATTTTGTGACTTGAATAATTTGCACGTTTTGTAGACAGATATGGTTGAACAGCATTGATCTGTGGCGACACGACGTCGGATTAATGTAGCGATACGACGTCGTCGGCACATTCCAGCCGCATCGAAATCGGACGGATTTACGCTGACGACACACAAGCAAATCCGTCCTCATTTTCATATATCCAGATTTGCTGATCGCCATCGTCACCTTCTGCATATCGCCAGATATGCAACGGATCAAGTGGCATGCCCGACGATGCGCGCGATCAAGCAACGATAATACTTTGTTGCTTATCTTGCAAAAAGTACGCCAGCCAGACACGCCGCAGCGTCAGCAGAATTACAGAAATTAAAAGGCAGTCGCGCTGGCTTTTTACGACAGTCGTTCTTAGTCGTTAACATTTCCAGTTCGAGTTCAGTTGTCTTCAGTTATTTCGGTTTTTTCAATACTCAATAAAATGTTTTTTAATTGTTAAAACGTTGTGTTTGATTCACCACCTCGTCCACCCTCCTAGGCCCAAAGATCCTTTAAAATCAGTAATTTTATGTTTTAAATTTGATCCGAACCCCAGAATTAAAATTTAGCACCTTCTGAAACATCGTCAGTGATTTTATTTTACGAGAATTTATGCATATGTACGTACATACATATATGTAAGTACATACAAAAATTTTATAATTTAAAAGATGATCTTGTTAAAGAATAGCTTCTTTTAGCTATACTATCACGCCACGCCACTTGCTAAGTCTCTTCGCATTCTTTGCTATCAATCTTATCCCTTTGAGTGTTTTTTTACGATTGTGAAAAGTTACGATAGGAACAAAGTAAACCCCGTTAAAAATCGCGATCGCCAATACAGATTTCGTTCTGAAAGTTCCAAGGGACGAAACGTTAGAACTTTTACTTGCATAAATAGGGCGAAAGTCAAGTTCTTACGCTTGTCATTGCATAAACTTTTGACAAAATTTGGCCTTGAAGCTACCTCATTCGATACGAGTCATATTAGATAGACTTACTTTTTCCTCCTTCGCAATCGATTTCGGTGTTAGACGTTTTGTCTTCTACTTTCCAGTTAGAAGTTTCAACTTTCATCAAATTTAAAAAAATTGTAAAAGCTGATCATGTATAGCGGATGGACGACGGAAGATTAACCAAACGAAACGGCATCGGACAGAGACCAATGCAATCTCCGGAAGGGTTTGGGTGCTAGGAGAACTCTTTGGGGGCAAACCACAAATTCTAACTGTCATAAATTTTTGCGAAGTGGAGCGGCTTGTTTCCTCAACATTATTCACAAAATTCAAAGGAAAATCTTAATGGCTGCCTGGTAAAACTTTCTGAATAAAGTAAATTATCGGACTGAATTATTAGTTTTAAATACACAAATTTTCAAGAAAGGAGTAGAAACGCAATAAATCATTACTTATAGAATTTAAAGTGGTCTAAAAATGCAAGAAGAAAATACGAACGCATCTACGAGAGGTGATTCTAGTTTCAATTTAATTTACCACATAAAGTTAAGTAAGAAAGATAGTACGGGTTTTTAAGATAATACAGTAAGAAATTTTAAATTACAGTTATAAACTTCAAATAACAAAATTAAATTAAATCACAACATTATCTCATCAGTAATAAACTTACCTTCCTCTTTTGTTTCCGGGAGAGTTGTTACTGTCGTCGTAACAATTTTACCCGCTCCTAAATGATTATTTGCCCATATTCGAAATTCATACGTCGTATTTGGTTCTAATTTATAAACTTCCATTTGTCTCTGAAAAAACAATTAATAATTAAAAACATAATGTTACTATCAGTTTTCGAAAAGTATAAAGTATTTCAGCTATGAACTATTTTAAAATTCTTGGCAATTAATTTCACAAAAAAAAAATTGGATTTTAGGTCACCAACTGCCAGGAATGTGCAGTAAATCATATCGAATTAGAGCGAGAGATGTAGAATCAGAATCTAGCGTTTGATTACTTTTTTTTTTTTAAATAAAATTAAATAGCAAATTACTCACAATATTCGGACTTATATTAATTGGATCCAATCGACTCCATGGATATGTTTGGTTTTCAATAGGCGAAACATTACGATATTCGGCCGTAAAACTTCGTACAGGATAGCCGCCCGAGTTTGTGCTGGCATTAAATCGCCAAATTAAATATCCTAGAATAGTGGATGCTTTAAACCACAGTTGTTTCACTGGACCAGGTGTTGTCCGTATTAAGAGTTTAACTCTTAAATATTCATGATATTCCAATTTCGTTCCGGACGGCGATATTGCCAATGTTGTCAATATATTCGTAGGCGTGTGATTTGAATTCGTGCTATTTACATCGCTATTTTCGTATAGCGTTAAACATATAAAAACACCCGAATCAGATTCGGATACATTTCGAAGAGTAAGTACATGGCCGGTCTGAAAATGTATGACGAACAATTATTAGATTTTTATCTACGATAAAAAAAAAAGGACAATGGGTATACCTGAACGATATCCGTGTTATTTCCGTTTTGTTTGACCCACATTGTTGGGTCCTTGCCTTCGCCACACGGTATAGCAATATCCTTCCCTTTATCGGTAGCGTATTCGTTGTATTTGATGGTAGTCGTGAGAACAGTCAGCACTGAAATTATTTTTAAGCGAAAGATAATAAAAATAAATTCGTGGAATAACTTTTTTTTTTAACTTATAAACATTAAATATTATGCTATATATATAAACAAACAAATTCCATTGCCATTTCTCTTAAGATTTATTTCCTTTAATTATAATTTTAATAAGTTTCAAGGATTTTTGAGATTAATGAACGGGAAATAATGTTAATCCCAATTGCGTATGAATTTTCATAGGGATTTCAGTTCGGAAGAGTTTTATCCTTGGGGGATAAAATGAAATGACGATGAGTTGAAATTAAATACGCTGAAATTTACCCTTAGCTGGTTTTGAGGTAAGCCCATTTCATTAATTTTGATGAGGCTCGAAATAGTTTTGAATTATGAAAGGACCGTAACTCAGGTCATGTTAGCAGTTCGTGCTTAATTATTGATATTTAAATGAGAATTAATTGCAACTAGACTGACAGCAAGTGAAAATTTTGCTTACGTCATCCGGCTGAAATTTGTAGGTGGTAGTCATAAAACTTGAAGTCTGACGACCTGGATCTCCCAATAACTGTGTTAGCACTACTTCAAAGCAGTTCAGAATTACAGTGAACTTACGTCACTTGGTTCAAGCTCTTGTTTATTGCGTTTGATCTAACGTTTGTAACGCCAAGAAAAAAAGTCTTAGATATACTTCTTTCGTTCGAAAACCCCGATTATGAGTAACAGACTCCCTATCCTCTCCGACCACACTATAACTTACTAAGACATTGAGTTAGCAAAACGATGTTTTCTGGATGTCCTTGAAACTATCTTGGTTTCAGAAAAAAATTCGAGAGGCTCAATAGTGTTCGTTACCAACAGTATATCGACTTAGTCGAATCAAAGATTAAATCTAATAGTAAATTATTTTCGGTCTTTAGAACTTCAAATGCAAGTCGATCTGTTGCCGAACAACTCATTGAACTTTTAATGAGGAATGTGAAACTTTGCTGCAAAGACTTGTCAACTGCTTGCATCTTTTTTAGATGTGTTTACTATAAGAGCATTGGAAAATTGCACTATGTTATTGGTTATGTTAATGTTAGGTTAGGTTAGTTTTGTGGAGGGGTTGTACACCAATGTACGTGGGCCCATTGTGTGCATCCGTATTTGTAGCATATTGTTCGGAGGCATGGGCAAATGCACAACGGTCTCATCCCCCTCCCCGAAGTCTTCGAGTGTGTTTCCCACGAACACAGTGGCCCGTGACTACACCTACTGGTGTCCGTAGAGAGTTTCTGCCGAGTCTCAATAGTTTTATTGATTTCCCTTTATCAAACCCACCCAATAGTATTTTCTTGGAGTTACACGAGTCGCTTTGTAACCATTTGAGATTTTTCCTTGCCCACACTTTGTTGGCGTAGATTGTTTTAAGGACTCTCAACGCAATTCCAATATTGTCCGTTTCCTCAACGGTGGCAGCGGCAGATCCGTTCCTAACCAGCCTGTCCGCCATTTCATTTCCAGGTATATCCCGATGATCCGGAACGCAACAAAGTCACAAAGCGCATGTTTTCCCTAATTTATTCAACATGTCCTTACAATAATTCAAGCATCTTGAATTGCATCTGTAAGCGGAGAGGGCCTTCAGTGCAGCTTGGCTATTGGAGTAAAAACTAACTCGCTTACCATTTACTTCTGCACGCAAGGCCAGTTCCGCTCCTTTTGCAATAGCCATTACCTCCGATTGGAAGACCTTCGCATATATTGGTAGATGCCTGGAGATATGCCGATCAAGGCTTTCAATTAAAAAACTGCATAAATGGGCAAAAAACAACGGACAACACCGCAGAAAACGGAGCTGTTTGCAAGAAAAACTAAAATTTAAAAGTTCAAACTTTCAAAGCTTTGGTAGATGAAACTGAACGAACTGACTTATCAAGCTAAATACCTAAAATTAGATACCAAGCTTACGGGGAAATCGAACATTGAAAATTGTATGACTAATGCCAGCAACGCCTTCCACACAAGCACAAAGATGTTAGGCATAAATGGAGGAATAGACTGGACTGGATCTTCATGGCTGCAGTAAGCAGTCATGGTTCTCAAAATTCTAGCATAATAGCCGGCACTCAACAAAATAACTTACAAACAAAAGGGTACACACGTCCTCAAACTCTCTAAACGTCCTACTCAAATCTATAAACATACCTTCCGGGGAGAATACTGGGAATGCACAGAGACTCACTACTAACTTAGCTTAGCCTTAATTTTTTTTAGCCGATATGAGATGATGTAAGTACATACTTTGACGAAATGCTATACTGAGAAATGCCAATACGATTTAAGAGTGGCATAATTGATGAGGTTATGATTGAATTTTTTTTTTTTCAACACAAAACTATAAAAAATAAGAAAAAAATAAATAAATAAACAAACTAATCTTGGCATTAATTCCATAATGTAAGGCCAAATTTTTTTCAAACGATTATTTTTTTTGAAAGAAAGAAAAGATTTCCGGACTGTACACTGTTACGCTTTATTATTCGTGAGGTTTCGGTCGCTGCCGAGACCTTTATCAAACTGTGCAGAGAAAACTCAAAAGAAAACAAACTCAGCAGAGACCGAAACGTCACGAATAATAAAGCGTAACAGTGTAGAATCCGGAAATCTTTTCTTTCAATTCGAAATGCACTGTGAAAACATTCACCAAACCATTAAATTATTTTTTTGTTTGCTAATCTTTTGGTTTTCTGGCAATAAGTCAAAAAAATTTTGGGCTCTGAACTAACTAAGCACATTTCCAAAAATGCAACTTTGCATTTTTCATGGCACTACTTTCGTTTCTAGCTTTACTTGATTTATCTAGAAAGCGCATAATCGTTCATTTATCTTTTTTAGTGCAAGCTGACTGTCGATGAACACTATTGCCTCCATCAAAAAAAATGGGGTAAGAATAAGAGTAACACATTTTTTTCATAATTACTGACCCAATAATAAAAAATGTCTAAATGTTCATCGTAATTTAGCTTTCTACTTCACCAATCGAATGACAAACCTAATGCATTGGATTATCCTGATTTCAATTTTATTTACCTACCACCATTATATCCTTTTCAGCATACCTACAAAACTAGGCGCCGCCATATAGATTTATTTTTCTTACAGCATGCTACAAAAAAAAAAAAATAATAATTTCCGATAGGTAGAAAGAAGGCAGCAGAATTCTCTATTTGGCTTCTAATAAATTGGCTAACATTACAGCTCACTAAAAATAGAGTTTTTGCCTTTGTTACGTCCGTGAAAACCAAAACCAGAATAATAGAGAAAACTTTCGCCGACTATCCTTGAAACTTGAAACAACAACACCATACAACATATAATACATATATCGAATCGGGTAAAAGTAAATCGATATTATGACCACAAAATAGGTACAACGTCATCACACTTAATAAATATAGAAAAAGATCCTTTAAATAGTATAAGGATATTTTTGTAATTCAGTCTGACAAATTTTAAGCAATTGATTGATTATAGAAAACTAAAGAATATCAAATGACTCGAACAAAGAAAAATTCCACGAATTTTGTGGTTTATTTAACCACTTCGGTCGGAATTACGTCTCCCAGGCTCCAAGTATCCGAACATTTGCTTTGATATGATGTAATTCAAAGCCTTTGAAATCTAAGATGTTTTATACATTAAGTACATCTTTCAAGAAACAATAAATAGTCTTACAATTTCAATTCATTCACATTAAAGGAACAAGTAAAATAAACTGCCAACAAGTCGAGCACAACTTTATTATTCTTGGGACAAGTTGAAGCTAGGGTGTAGCCTAGGGTGTAGCGTGTTGGTCTTGTAATGCGAAGGTCTTGAGTTCAAATCCCGATTAGCGCAATATATAATTCCAGCGCATTGCCTGCTTGGATATACCTTGGTCACCTCAATCTACGAAAATGAAAAATTCGTAGAAAGAGGGTTATGCGAAGTGCTAACAATCCTTCCACAATAAGTAATGGAAAAAGTTAAGTTAGTTTTGGGCTGTAGCGCCATTGTAAAAAAAAAAAAAAGTTGAAGATACGTGGAAAGTCAACATGCAGGTTAGAGTGGTTAGGGAAGGCTAACTGAAAGAGGGTTCGGGGGTTCTAAGTTAGAGCTGTCGTCAATTTAACACCTAATTGAGAATATGATCAATAGCTCAAATTATTATTTTTTCCTTTTTGTATATGAAATATATGTATCCACATGGAAAATTTAAGCTTTGTATCTTTCATCTGATCCCTAAAAAATAACCCAAAATTTTCGATATTTTTGCTTACAACCTCCCTCCCCTTAATCCCCTCAACTTACGAAAAGTAAAACTATGTAGTTCTACAATCTGACAAATAAAAAAAAATGCGATTTGATATCTGTACTCAGTTTTGAGATATAACGGTTTGAAATTTTGAAAAGTGATTTTTTAAATGCTCCCCATTTCCCCACACTACTATTATGACCAAAATTTATATTTTTTTTGTATTTTGCTAGTAAAGCTTAATATATGTTCCAAGTTTCAATTACATAGATGAAGGGATAGTCGATTTCAGTATTTATTTTTAAGTGATTTTCCTGGAACCCTCCTTCCTCCGACCCTCCCCCTTACAATAATTAGCTTCCCGCTAAGCTGGTTCTGGTCGATCTGTATGCCACCTTAATGGTCCCAAAATATGAATTTTTATGGTAAGTAATTTCGAAGATATAATCATTAAAAAAAATTCGGCAGACAATTTGTTTTAGCCCCTCAACCGCCTATTCGAACCAAATGGATAAAAAATTAAATTATTATTAAAATTTGATCCACAAACTCCTCTATATATACGTTGATTTTCAGCATCCTAGCTAGAACCATAGTTGAGATATTCTAATTCTTATTTTTCGGTTTTAGAGCACCCCCGGCTCCCTCTTAACACTTGCACACCCCAAAATGGGTACCCGCCTAAGATCCGCAGCCACCTACAATTCACCCAAAAAATTAACTCTCTATCTTGGAGGGTCTGGGAGTTAATGTGAGCTAAGCGTAAGCGTAAAGCGTTCAGGCAAAAGGATTTTTTTCATTTTACTTTTTCAGGATATTTTAGTCATGAAACGCGATAAAACAGGGTATCAATTATTTTTTTTCCCAGTCAATCACAATATTTTATTATTAAAATAATAAAGTAAAAATACACGATAATTTTGCAAGATAGTATTTACAGAAACAACAAGGAACTGTTGAAGTGTGTGAGAGATTTCATAACATTTATCGACAGCTAGCAGAAGATCGTTAAGAATACATCAAAGATATACTAGTTCGTTGAAGTCACTTTGAATGGAGACAAAAGTTACTTAGTTAAGTCATTAATAAAAAAACAGGAAGAGCAGAGGGCTAAGAATGGTGCCTTGGAGGACACCGGAAGAAGGACAAAAACAGAAAGAATTTGCAGCATTAAAACTGGCTTCCGTTTGACAGATAGGAATGAAACCAAGAAAAAAAGTACTCAGGAAGACAGTACAAAATGAACTTTATGGAAGTGTGGTAATTGTTATCAACGTTGATCAAATCTCTTTAGCATTTGTTTATACGGATGTCAATTTCTGACCAAATCAATTTTAAGTGACAATCGTTTCGGCACATTTTGACGGCGATTTACACGGCACTGACCAGAATTGACATTAGGATACTATGGCTATTAGTATAATCCTAACATTACAATATTTAGGTAGTGAGCAAATTCATGCCTTACCTAGTTTCCATCTAAAACCTTCCCTCTTCCGTCAGCGGGGTATTGCCATTTATGTCCATGACGATGTTGCCTTTTATCTAGTCCCTCACCTGTGGTCATGCTTAAACCCAGAGCTTAGCTTCATCTGGATGAAAATCAATATCCAAAAGCATATCGTATGTTTTCTTGTCCGTGCAGAGTTTCCATTCTCCGTAATAAGACCACCGGCAAAAAAAAGTTCCTGTAGAACAATTTGTCATTTCAAGAGAGCATTTGACGATTTCTACAGCATTTGACGACTTCTACAGTACTTTTGATTGGAGACAGTGCTTCGAGCCGAAAAGTAGTGACGTGGCAGCAAAAACTGTAAGAGAGATAATTTTTAAGAGTATGAGGCTCATTGCACCTTCCAGCCTCAAAAGGAACAGGTCGTCAAACGATGTCTGGTTCACAATAGAATGTCTCGATGCAACTAGAGCTAAGAAACAGTCGTTCCTAAAATATTGAAACTACCCGACTGCCGGAAAGTTATCCGTTGACACAAGAGGTACGCTGCTTTATAAATCCAGCCAGATAGTGGGTTATGCGGACGATATCAACATATTATCACGCTCTTTCACATCCGCAAAAGAAATTCTACTAAGCCTCGATCAAGCAGCAAAAGAAGTTGGCCTGAAAATCAATGAAACAAAAACGAAAATAATGACACAAACAAGGAAAAGGACCCCCAATAGACAAAACATTACAATTGACGAATATAATTTGGAAAATGTGGACGAATTCATATATTTAGGCACAAAATTGACAAAGAGCGGAAATGAAACGAACGAAATAAAAAGACGAATCCAGCTCGCAAATAAAACGTATTATTCAGTCTTAGCTATTCTTAAGGCCAGCTGCGTTCACAGGAAGACCAAACTCCAAGTCTACAAATCAATAGTAAGACCTGTGCTTTGCTACGGATGCGAAACATGGACCCTTACACAAGCATCCGCAAATATGTTGAACGCTTTCGAAAGACGGGTCCTGAGACGAATAATTGGAGCGAAACGTGATGGTGACCGATGGCGAACTAGATACAACAGTGAGCTGTATGATGTATTTGACGAACCGGAGGTTTCCACTATCATCAGACTGCGGAAGCTGCAATGGGCTGGCCATATACGAAGGATGGACGAAACTCGAATACCTAAAAAGGTATTCGAGGGAAAAACGGAGGACCGGAGGCCAGTGGGAAAACCCAGGAAACGCTGGTCCGACTCTGTTGACGAAGACTGTTCATCGCTGCTCGGATTTCAAAATTGGAGGACGCGGTCACTGGACCGAGATCTCTGGAGACTTCGGCTACAGGAAGCCAAGGCCCGAAAGGGGCTGTAGCGCTGCGACGACGACGACCCGACTGCCGGGAGCACAGACGAATTTATATTGGCTAGAAACACGTGCTAAGTCCGAACATGACCAGAAACGACGGCGTAAGATCGCTGAAAAGCCCAAGGATTCATTTGTGAAATCGTGATGGTGACCGAACAGTTGTCGATCCTGTGGAAAAGCCAACCTTTTGGCAGAGAATTTCGCTAGGAACTCTATTTCCACCCTTGACAGAGTTTGACATGAATGTCTCTTAGCGAAGCCTAAGGCTTGAGCTTTAACTCGGCCTTTCTTAAATGGATTGGAGCATCCTCTCTGAGCCCTCAATACGAGTTCTACTAGATGGAGTTACCTCTGCCCCCTTTTTTTATTGATTTCGGCGTGCCTCAGGGCTCACCCACCTTCTTTTTAGTTTTTATAAACGGTCTTCTGTCACTAACTCTCAATTCTAGCCATAGTTTCGCTGATGACAGCATCTTCAAATTTGAGTCGTTTGCGGAGGCACGTACGACTTCAGTGTACTCATGCCGTAATAAGTCAATAGGTGCATTAAACTCTGACCTCAATTTAATCCAGGAATGCAAAAGCAAATACAAAGTTGAGTTTTATGTCTCCAAAACCCAGTCCTGTCATCTATCTCTAAAACATAAAGTTCCGGCGTTGACAGCTGTAATCTCTTTTAATGGCGTGTAGATTCCACCTTCTGCAGACTTTACGTTATTTGGTTTAAAATTTAACAATCGTTTTGATTAGAGTTACCACATCTACGAAGTCGCTCTTAATGTCCGAAACGTTTAGATATTCTACGCAAGTATAAGAAATACTTTTCTGCGTCTAAGCTGGCTATCATCTATAAGGTCTATATCCGGTCACGCCTAGAATGCAACCAAAGACTATGAATAATATTATGATATATATATATATATGATTTCATAATTTCGGAAAGAATACAATCCAAGCCTTAGAGATGATAATGAACTGGTGTCAGTCTAAGAACTTGAACATCACACCCAAGTAAGACTGAGATAGTACCATTTACAAATAGAAGGAAAATCCATATCATACCTCTTTCAATAAATGGAACACTAATACCCTTTTCAAATGAGGTAAAATAACTAGGTGTCATACTGGATAGCAAACTCAACAGGAACAAACATATAGAATGGACTCTTGCCAAAGCACTAAAGGTATTTTGGGCCTGTAAGAGCTGATTTGACAGAAAATGGGGACTAAAGCCCAAAATGATTTAGATTTTTTTTAGAGCACACCTCAAAATCCTAAAAGACCCTAAATTAGAGGTTCTAACCTCCACACTATCGGACGCTATGCCGACAAAATCCAAATTTGAAACTCCCTTCAAAGTTATAATCAGAGAACGCAAGGACTGACAATCCTTGGTACCTGAAATGGATGAAGAATCAACCATCTGGTATACAGATGGTTCGCGCACCTCTGAGGGGACAGCAGCCGAAGTCAAAGTCCCTAACTTCTCGGTTTCAAAACCAATCGGCAAAGAAGCCACAATCTTCCAGGCTGAACTAATTGCAATGGAGCTATGCATCCAAGAGAATATAAGGAGAGTTCATCGCAACAAATCAATTTATATCCTATCGGATAGTCAGGCGGTTCTCAAAGACATATCATTCAATAAACACGGATCGAGGATAGTTTGGGACTGTCGTCAAGACCTAATCTTCCTGGGAAAAAGGAACGATGTTACCTTTATGTGGGTACGGACATATAGGAACTGAGGGAAATGAAGAGGCTGATCGCCTTGCAAAAAACGGCACAGAAACAAATTTTATTGGTCCAGAGCCATTCTGCGGAAAGCCAAAAGGGCAACACAACTCTATACTTAGAAAGTGGGTTGAACAAGAACATAAGATCTACTGGAATAGACTTCCAGGCTTGTCAATCTAAAAAAAAAACCAATCCTACCACAAAAAAAAACAAAGTGAAGGATATTTTAAAATTCAGCAAGAGCGATATTAGTACTCCATTCGGAGTATGACGGGTCACAGTGGAGTAATCCACCACCTTTAAGATATGGGCAATTCTACTGCGTAGAGACTGACGAAAAGGTTTTAAACACTCATAGCGGCGGCCGCCGATTGAATCGATTGGCTCTTGGATATGGGCGCATGGGTGGAAGCTAATGAGCGGGGATCATGTGCTCTGTGTGTTTAAAACCTTTTCGTCGCTCTCAACGCAGTAGAATTGGGTACATTTTTATACTCAGATAAAATCTGAGAGTATATTGTGTTTGCCTTACCGTTTGTAACGCTAAGAAATAATGCTCGCACAGAGCCGTCAAGGGTACAGAAATATTTGTTGTCGCTCAAAAACCTCGATTCCGAGTGACCCTCTGTCCGTCCGTCTGTCTACAACATAACTCTCGAACGCTTTGAGCTGTCGTGCTGACATTTGTTGTGTATCATTTTTAGCAAAAAAGTAACTTTAACCTCCTTCCCATACAAATTACATGAAATTTCGAAATTTTAAGAAATTGATTTTTCTTCGAAACTATTTAAGGTATGAACTTGAAATTTGGACCAAAGTATACTGATGTGAATACCATTAAATTCACAAAATATTGATCCAATCCCGTCACTCCTTCTACCCCATCCCATACAAATGCTCGATTTTCAAAAATGTATTTATTTGGTTTTCATTGAAACTAGCAAAGCTAAGTAAACAAATTTTTGCGAGTGTTGATTTCGTTACAATTGCAAACAGTTTAAAAAAAAAAATCCTCAACTTCGCATTACTCCTTCTACCCCTTCCCATACAAATTTCACGAAATTTTGAAATTTAAATTAAATTATTTTTCTTCGAAACTGTTAAAGCTATCGACTTGAAGTTTTGTTGAAAGTTTACTACTAGGAATATCATTAACGACGAAAAATTTTGTTTTGATCCGTATAATCCTTCTACCACCTCCCATACAAAGGCATAATTTTGGTAAATGCATTTAATCGACTTCCACTAAAACCAGAACTTGAAGTTTTGCCAGAATTTGTCCATTAATAATTGGCATAAGTACTAAAAAAAACTATCAGCTTCGCTGCACCCCTTCCGCACCCTCCCATAAAAATATCTATATTAAAAATTCAAGAAAAGCATTTCTCCTTCGAACATATGAGAGCTATCGACTTTGAAATTGAAACAAAGCATCGTGATAAGGATGAATAAGAAATTTCAAATTCATCTAAGACCCGCCATTTCCTCTGCCACCTCCCATACGAATGCCCCGATTTCAGAAAAGCTGTGTCCAATTTCTTGGAAAATTATAAAAACTACAAATTATAAACTCAGGACGAAATATTTTACATGCCACGTTCGGTGTCATATACAAAAATTACAAATCTCCCCCCTCTGCTTCTACCACCTCCCATACAGAAGTCACAGTACACTATTCAAAAGAATTTGAGATGTCATATTTTCCGGAACATTAAACTCTTTCCCATTTCATCTAGAGTATCATATGATTGGGCTTTATGCCCAATCATAATTCTGGTATGTTTTTCCATAGGCTTGGGATATCTTATATTATTCATAGTCTTTGATGCAATTACATATTTGAAATTACATATCTGGACTTGGGCGCCAAAATCAAACCTAGCGTTTTTCGGTCGTATCCAAAAATATGCGTTCCGTTCAATTGGAGACGAAACCGTATCGGCTTTTATAGAGCATTTATTATAGATTTTACAATGATAAATGTAGTAAGGAACTAAAGGACGTAATACCTCCTCTCTTGCCTGTCTCTCGTAATACTAGCCAAGCTGCATACGCTCTCAATACACTGTGAAGCATCTGTCGTGGAGAAAATTTAGGCAGTCCTTCATTCCTCAGACTACTGGGCAATCTGTTTCCAGCGACGTATAATTCCCAAAAATTTAAAAACAACGCCAACCGCCATTTCAGAATTATTCCTCCTACGCTACCCTTCTAACTTCCCTATTTCCACTTGTTTTCCTTAACTATGTCGATCAAACTGTGCATTACACATTAAGGAGTTACTCCCCAAATTATTTCGGAACTGTACGAAAAAAGCACCACCAATCTTTCAGCTAAGGACACAAATAGTTTCCTTCCCCAAGGCGCGATACTAAGCATCGGTCATTAATTTTTGCCAGGATATAATTATTTCTCTGGCTATCTTTTCAACGGCTCGTTCCTCTGTGCTACGTGGTAGACCCCTGGAGTTAAAACCCACAGCTTATTTAGAAATGTTTCATTCTGGTGTATTCAACGTATGACCGGTCCACTATTACTTTCGACATTAATGTTGCACTCCAAATTTGATGACTGGCCAGGATAGTTCTGAAATTCATAATTTACAGATAATCTTAATGGTCACCTTCACTGTAGTACAAAAACGCTTAAGTTTGCACCTTCGTGCGAAGTGATCTGTATCTTAACCTCCAGAAAGGTGAAGGAATACCGAAGGCTTGGCAAGTTTCATTTAAACGAGCCGGTCATGCTGAAAATACTTCGAAGGTAGTAAGATTTTAGCGCAACTTCCACATCTTCTCCATTCAAGACAACTGCAGTGCATGTACTTAGATTTACGTAAATTTATTTTCAAACCCATTGGAGAGAAAAAAGGAAGAAGTCTTGCAGAATGGCATACACTTGCCAATATAACATAGAACAGCCTTGTTGGGTTTCGGTTGGAGTTTTACATGATGCCCATAATCATAAATTCCTATTGATCATTTAATTAAATTGCAAAAAAAATATTAAATTCGATTTCTCTTCGACATATACGAGTATGTACATATCACGTTCAAATTTGTATTTCCCGTCAATTCTTTTTTATGAACTAACCATCTCCATTAGAAATACAAGCAATATCGATACCTTAATATCCATTAATATGTAGCTTAGCCCAGAATGAATCCTAATGGATGCACACAAATCCAATAAATAGCATTCACGTTATGTTATTCCGATATTTAAATTGAATATTTTATGATATTCGACTAATGCAACTTAAAAATATAAATTTTCAACATGAAAATTTTTCAAAGCAACGTAATTTTGCCATTGCTACGTTGATATCATGAAAGAGTGGAAGTTTATTGTGGTGTTTTTAATTCTGGAATTTCTTGGAAGATGCAATGGCTCTTTCGCATTTCCAAGCATTGACACGGAATCTAGCGAAAAAAATACAGCCGAGGCAATTGTATTGATCGTGAAGAATCTAAAATGGAGAGCACCGGACGGTATAACCATTGCTTTTAGAGCGGACCAAAATCATCGACACTTTACGCAGCAGGACTTGGTTAATAATGTTTTAAAAAGAATTGGCGGTCAGGTCAAGTTTCGAACTTCGAATTTCGTAAAATCGAACATTATTGGAATCCTTAACATTTTCATTTTCGATCAATTTGAATCCTTCAAGGATATCGCAAACGGCATAAAATCTTATACAGAAAACAGTGAAGCGGACAAATACTGGATAATGGTTTTTTCAAACAGTATCGAAAATAAGTCAGAAGTTTTCACAGGGATTTTCAAAATTCTTAACAATTTACACATTGTGAATGCAGTGATACTTTACAATCGGGATGATGATCAGGAAACGGTCGACATGTACCTTTATAGACCATTTTCAAAGGAACGTTGTTTCGAGATCGTTTCTGAGCGCGTCAATTCGTTTAAAAACGATCGATTTCAAAATGGTGAACTGAATTTTCAAAATGAAATAACCGATATGCACCAGTGCCGGTTAAATGTAGTTTTGTTGCGATATCCGCCGTTTATCATTAACGAAAAAATCGGTAATATTAGTGAGATGGTTGGAGTCGATGTTTACCTTTTGAAATTGCTGATGCAGCACTTGAATTTTAGAGTGAATTTATTGAAAGACATCGCGGGATATGGCGGTTATTATGATCGTGGTGAACTTTTCGAGAATGGAACGGCCACTGGTGCGATGAACCAAGTAAGAACAACATTTATAGATTTCCAGCTGGATGTAACAAATTCAACAAAAGATAGATAGGTTTCGAACTGAGAGTAGAAATACTGTTGAAATAATTTCATATTAAAGATTGTTTTTTTTTTGTAAGACATTTTTTTTTGTATTGCAGTTGAAAAATGGAAATGCCCACTTTGCAGTTGGTGGGATACCGACACGAAAGCGGAGAAATGAATTTCTTACTCCGTCGTTTAGTTACTTTTCGAAAGATATGGTTGTTGCAATTCCTGCTCCGCAACAGTACACCACGTTTGAAATAATATTTTTGCCGCTGAGTCGCCTAACTTGGATACTAATTCTAACCATATTTTTATTCTTAACAATATTCGGACGAGTATTGGTAAAACTGGCTCCAAACTATTTCGGACTATTTGCTTATATGAAGCAATTAAAAATGCCATTTGTATTGTTCAATGTCTGGCTGGGAGGAGCGTTCTTGAAACCACCACAACATTCAATTCCGCGCATAGTTATTGTACAGTTTTTGTTAACAACCTTAATTATAAGGGTTTTATACCAAGGATCACTCTTCGAATTTCTTCAAGCGCGACAGTATAAACCCGGTCCAAAAACGATCCAGCAATATGCAAAACAGGGCTATAACATTTATTTTTTCAATTTATTTCAAAATGTTGCTTTGAATTTGGGATTTCCACCGGAAAAGTTCGTAATTTCAACTTTTAATATTCTTCGTCGTTATGAAGTGTTGAATAATTTTTTTTTCAGGTATATTATAATGACAGGCAGTGTTTCGAAATACTACGAAAAGCTAGCAGATCCCGAATTTAAAGGAGTTGTTTTCGATTCGAAAACCCAAATGGAGTACTACAGTACTGTGAGATTCGAGATATCCATTAAGGTGGTTTCCAGAGCGCATTGTAAGCATTCCGGGTGCAATATATTTTGGGAAAAATTCACTTCTACGGAAACCATTCAATAGAGTCCTGATGAATATTCTTGGAAGTGGATTATACGATCGAATGCTTCAGAAATTTATTACGCAACCCGATAAAGGAAATTTGGACAATTTCTCAGGTCAAGACAGTCTTTCGTTTGATGAATTGCGAGGATGTTTTCAGCTTTATCTTATTATGATTGCGATTTCGATGTTTACTTTCATTTGCGAATTAATGTCACAACGAGTTCGATTTTTAAAAAGAACCGTCGATTTTATTAAATGTTAAATTAATTTCTTGAACTATTTAATTTTTTATTATTAGATCGGTTTATTTAAGTAATTTTAATATTTATTTGTTGTTGTTGTTTGGTCGTGCAATAGGAATTAACTGATTGATAGAAATTAATTTTTCAAATTAGTGGTTCATGTGTTCTCTTAAAATAAATTGAAAAATCTAGGACCAGGAAAAGTCAACTTAAAGTTTAAATAAAAGCGAAATCAGCCTATTGTGGTTTTATGTAGGCCTAAGCAAAATATAAGATTTATTTGGTCAACGATTTCACTTTTCACCGCAAAACTTTATTTAAACTTTCCGCTACAAATTATTGCTTCCACATCGTTTGCTTGTTTCTTATCTTGACTACACGCCGATCACTCTAACTGGACTCTTTCGCTTCTGAGTCTCGACTCAACTGCCCTATTTCACGAAAGCTTGCTCTAATTATATCGCCTTATATTCGTTCGTATCACGTTCGTTTGCCACAGTCGGCTTTTTTCGTTCCACTTCCTTCGTTGCTTTTCATCGCTACCCGAATCCTTTCTCGCTCATACGAGCCCATCCGTATTGCTGATTTCCATAAAGCATGTAATCATCGCCCGAGTTTACCCGATTGCAGTTGTCCGCTTCTCTTCGTTGCTTTTGTTGTTTTTGTTGCCTTCCCTCAAGCATTTCGTCATTACCCGAGTCCACCCGATCACTGCCGTTCATCACCAGTCGTCTCAGAAGTCTTTTCCCTGTTGTTGTTGCACATTCCAATCGAATTTGGAATTATTTCGTTCTTGTTCGGTTCTTTTTCCTGTCGGTCGGGTCTCGTGTAGTTTGCTAGCTGATGGAACGTTGCACGATGAGAGTACGACGAGAAAAACGCAGAGTGTTGGAATTATTTGTACATATATCAAACGCGATTTGAACTCACGATTTTCGCGTTGTAGACCAACACGCTAGCCACTACGCTACACCCTAGGTATGTTATCGTTCTCCTTGAGCGAGCTTTTCAATGAATTTTACAACTGATTTGTTGGAATAATTAAGGTTAGAGTAATTAAGGTTTTTAACTGTCCCCTAGCTCTCAAATTCTTTATTCAATGGCACTACAGCCCAAATCAGGCTTCCTGAACATTTTATTTGTTATTGTGAAAAGGTTGTTAGCCATTCGCACAACATTCTATCTACGAGTTTTCCATTTTCGCAGATTGAGGTGTTCAAGATATACCCAAGCAAGCAGTGTGCTGAAATTATCCGTCAACCGGTATTTGAACTCCCGACCGTCGCATTGTAGACCAACACGCTACCTAATAGGCTACACCCTAATGTCTCTCAAATTAGGGTGATGTGCGAATTCGAAGCGGCATTGAGCGAGGAGGGCTTCGTCTATGCGCCAGATGGTCGTATAAAAGGTCTTTCTGCGGACGTGAGGGTGTTTTTCTCTGCAGGAGAGAAGACGACTGGCATTATGGCTTGCAACCACAATATCGAGTGCGTCAGATTCGAACTTCTGACGAGCGCGTGAGATGTATGTGTCATGGTAAGAAAACCTTTCGGCTTTGGTCAGTGTCTATTGTAGATTTTTGAAGGAGCACGGCCTGTACGTGGCATACATGGACACAGTTGTCAAACAGGTACATGGCACGCCTCCCATAATTGAGATTGACGCCAATGCCCTCTCCCCAATGTGATTCAGCAAGATTGCTGAAAGTACGTCCAGCCATCATGAACTGCGTCGTGGAAAGGACCTTATCGATTAGATATTCGCACATAATATTTGTGTATGTCATGAACAAGCCGAATGATTCCCATATTTTTGATGAATTGTCACTATCAGAATTCCTTAATGCAAGGAATTACCATAAAACGGTTCCAAATAAAGATGTGGAAATCGAATTATCCTCTGGCTCATCATTTAGTGAAGGGACGAAACAAACAACAACATCCCTACACCAAATCTATACATATAAATATAATTGTAGTGTCTGTCTGTCTGTCTGTCTTTCCGGCTTTCACGCAAAAACGGCTGCACCGATTGCAATGAAACTTTCACAGATTATTAGCTCTACCTCTGGGAGTAATCTGCTTTAGGTTTTATTTTTCTCCCCTCACGCCTTCTACCCCCTCCCATACAATGTGACTCATTTTCAAAAACTTATAATAATCAAATTTTCATGGAAACTATGACAGATATTAATTTGAAATTTAAAATATATTATTTCTATTATAAATGCAATCTTCAAGTATATAAATAGTTTGAATCCCCCAACTCCTTCAACCACCTCCCATACAAACTAAACTTTTTCATGAAATACTATACTCCAATTTTCTCAGTACATATAACTTTGATCGAGCTAAGATTTTGTTTTAAATCCTTAATTAGCAGGGATCTTCAGAGAGAACCCAACAAAAGTGGATGTAAAAAGTGTAGGTAGCCACTTTGGACTGGTACATGGCCGGCCAAACCAGCAAAATCGTAGCCATCCTACATCGGCTTAGATTTGTTAAGAACAGGCTATGCCAAAAAGCCATTGATGTCGTAGGTATTTCGGCTACCTGTAGCAACCAACCTGCGTAACCTACTCACACATTCAAACAGTAAAATTTCGTCCCTAGCGTGGTATCTATCGTATATGATTAGCCAGCGTATCCTGCGGGGGCTATTTTAGTACGTAAGATGTGAGGCACAAAAACAATAGATGTATTAATAGGCTGGCGATTTGGTTGGTATTCGCACCTTAGGGAAATACCATATCTTTTACGGTTTTTAAAGTGCTCAGTGGGTACGACTTCTCGCTGGGTTCATTCGTTATATAGTATGTATTGTGTATTGTGTCAAACGTCAAGTGCTGCTTATGACGAAAACATAGAAAGTTTATCCAATTCAGTTTTTTCAATCATATGCTGTTGATCGTCTATAAGTGAAAAAGTCTATTGGTGATTTTTGACATTATATTTTGATTTTTATCAGTGAGTAATTCTAAGTAAAGGAAGTTAAAATACGTACAAGTAATTATTAATTGAAATTAAGAGAAAAATCTATTGCTGCGTTTTAATATTATATTTTGATTTTGGCAAAAGAGGCCTTACACTAATAGTGATTTCTTTTCTAGAATTTAGTTCGCAGAAATTTTTTTGGAATAGAACATAAAAAGTGCTGAACTCTCAAGAAAATATGTAAGGGTTAAAACGGGGTAACATTTTTCGCAGAAATTAGTGTAAGCAGATTATATATGAAATATACCGTACATTACTATGAAAAGCACATTGTATCGATATTTACGCGGACGAAGTTGCGGGTATTTGCTAGTACATAAATATAAATAACACAAAATAAAAATTGACAGAAAATTGGCATCAACTAGCATTAAGTCTACGCTTTAAACAAAGCTTATCCATAGAGAAGTCGAATACATCAGCATTCTCATTAACTTCTCTCGCGAGACGCGAAATCGGCTCATTCATACCATAGTTTGTCCGGTGAAAGCAAATCTGTAGCAATCTAGGCTGCCTTGGTAAAAATTGACCAACAGCAAACTGCATCAAACTCAAAAGTGTAGGAGAATCAACCATCCCTGTAAGAAGTTGATGAGCAAAAACTACATCAGCTACCTCACGTCGTTTCGAGAGTGACGACATATTTAAAAGCTTAAGTCGATCAATGTAAGGAGGAAGACGCACTCTGTCACTCCAATTAAGGCTATTCTCACAAATTTACGTTGAATTGATTCAATTCTACCAATGTGCTCAACATAAAAAGGAGACCAAACTTGAGAAGCATATTCAAGATGAGATCTAACGAAGGTGTTATAAAGAATCAATTTAACAAAGGGATTGTTAAATTCCTTGGATAAGCGTGTAGTGAATCCCAACATAGAATTACCTTTTTGTACAATCTTATTTATATGCAAGCTAAAATCAAGTTTATGGTCAAACGTAACACCTAAGTCAATTATAGAGGTGACACGATCCAACATACAGTCATTAAGACTATATATAATTACAAACGGTGAGACTTTCCTAGTAAATGACATAACACGACATTTATCCACATTCAAACGAAGATCATTGTGGCGACACCAATTACTAAAATTAATCAAATCTTCTTGAAGAAAATTGTCAGAGTTAGAACTAAGAGACCTAAAAATCTTAATGTCGCCTGCATAAATAAGTGCTTCAGAGTGTTTAAGAACATAGGCGACATCATTAATGGCCAGGACAAACAAAAGTGGACCCAAATGACTTCCTTGCGGAACAGAATGCGCAATAAATGGCTTAGAAGTAAAACCACGAAAGAGAACTTGATAAGTTCTATTAAGTAGATACGACTTAATCCAATTAATAAACCATGTAGGAAAACCCAACATGTCTAATTTCAACAAAATAATGGAATGGGGTAATTTATCGAAAGCCTTACTAAAATCAGTATAAATGCAATCCACCTGCTTACCCTCCTCAATACCAACAATGGATTTATTCGTAAACTCCATCAGATTAGTGACTGTTGACCTATTTTTGACAAATCCATGTTGTTTACTTGAAATCAGGGATTTACAGTGAAACGACAGGCACTCATACACTACAGACTCAAAAAGCCTTGGAATAGCTGATAGCTTAGCTATTGGTCGATAGTTAACGATTTCAGATTTTGCTCCACTTTTGTGAGTCGGAATGATAAAGGAGGCCTTCCATACGTTCGGGAAAATCCCAATATTACGCGACCTTTGAAAGAGGAGGGAGAGTGGCTCAGCAATAGAGAGACAGCAGCGTTTGAGGACTATAGCAGGAACACCATCTGGGCCAGGAGAAGAAACATCCTTAAGGCGAGAAATATGGTTAACTATATCATTATAAGTAATCGGTATACTAGAGAAAGTAGATGAAGCAGTACCTCTAAAGCTATCAAAGTACGACATGTCAGGGATAAAATTACTACCAGAAAAAGATCCACTGAAGAATGTGGCAAAAAAATTACAAATAGTAAATTGATCATTACTATTGTTACCAAGGAATTGAAAAGAAGCTGGATAACCGTCAGATTTATGCTTACAATTAACAAACTTCCAAAACTTCAGGGGGTCACAAATAATATCCGGTTGCACTTCAAGTAAATATTCAGTATATAAGCGATTAGATAAATCTTTGAATAAGTCATAGTATTCTGTATACGTACGAAAATCAGTGTCATTCTTTGTCCTAGTATACCTATTCCACGCAGCATTACGAGAGTTGCGAATCGCACCCAACTCACTCGTGTACCAAGGATACAACAATGAGATATTCTTCCGATAAGTAAAAGGAACTGAAGCAACAAAAAATTGGTACAGAATATAATAAAAATCAACTACGGCACCCTCAAAATCGGGATTGTCAAAAATTTCATCAAAGTTGAAATTAGAGATAAGATTGTCCAACCGTGAAAAATCGGCTTTGTTAAAATCAAAAGTTAGTTCTTTCTCTCTACTACACTCCTCGTCAATCATAAGAAATATTTTAATGGGAGGGTGTAAGACATCAATGATCGAAATTGATGATAAGCTCTCTTCCACGGAACAGGCACAGTAGTCAGAATAAAAAACTTGGTCAAACTATCTTCCATAGGAATTCCGAACAAGACTAAGTTGGTGGAGACCAAGTGCAAATGTGTGGGGTAAGTGGCATTTACGTGATCTTGGCCTATCATGCAGCGATGGTCTTTGATTCTCGGTGGAGTATCAGAGGAGGATTGGGATTTAGCGATAATAGCCTGATTGTCATCGATTGAAAATACGACAGTGCTGTTTGTGAAGGCGATCCTCCATGCGAAATTGCGTGCCACACCAAGGGGTGCTTCTGGGTGGCCCATGGTGAACGTTTGAGGGGCGAAACGGGCAGGGTTCTTCTAAGCGATTTTACGCTGCTCGATTTGGATAGTTGAATCTGGCCTATACAAGAGATAACGATGACATGTTTCGGACGCACTGTGAATCCGAAGCGATTCAAATGACGGAATGCGGATAATGCACATTAGTAAAAGATCTAAGGAAGAAATTCCAAAGGACTCGTGCATGTGGTCAATCAAATGCGTCCCAGCTTAAACTCGATTACCAGTGGGTTGCACAAGTATCATGAGTTGATTACGGCAACTAAGGATCGTGATGCTTAGTGTCAGGTCTATAAAATATGCTGGGAAAAGCGGGCAGGGCCTGAAATGTCTGACATCAATGTTGGATGCAAAATTATGCCAACATGAAATGAGTTTGTAAAAGCACTACTGGATGAATTCTTTCCCGGTTCCCAACCCAGGAAATATATTCATGATCGGGCAGAATGAGAAATCCCCGAGCTTGAACTTGAGCACGGGTGAGATATCTAAAAATCTCCAGAGAAAGTCAGAAGTAACCCTCGATCATATCGGGGCATATCTCTTCTCCCGGTCCCTGACAAGGTCCTGCAAAGGATTATGGTCCAAAGATTCAAGGAGAAACCGACCTACCTGGGGTCCGAATGGCAGTTTAGCTACCTGTGAATGTTAAGAAATAGCCCTGTGACATAGCTATTTCACGGACAGGTCAGCATATGTTAGGGGTTTGCAAGAAACTATGTGGGAGGTCGTCGAGCGCGGCTGTTCACAAGGTTCCACCAGTGTCCATTCATTTGGAACCAAATGATGGATGAACTTCTGGTAGAACTCGCGGATTCATGTAGTATCGCGGCGTATGCTGACGATCTCCTTAAAATAAGATGATGAAAATGATGCTGAAAAACACTGCTGCCCATCGGTCAGCCCAGGTATGCGACTGATGTCAAATAGCTGGGTATAAGAGTTTCCGAACGGTTGGGATTCGCGTTGTTTTTGCGAGAGGTCATGGAGCGTCTCCTCGCTAGAGTGGGACAGATCCGCAAGGTTCTGCGACTCGAGTGGGGCCTGACCAGACGATGGAGATGCACCCTCATATTGTTCGTCGCAAAAACAGCGTGTGAGGCGGTGACTGGGTACAAAACCGTGGCGATTGGTGAAGACACTTGTTTCATTAACAAGTGCCAAAGAGTAGTCTAGAGTGCATGTTTACCTGTATGTCGTGCAGTTTCAACTAACGCCATACAGGTACTCATAAGTGCTCTACCGTTCGATTTGTAGGTGAGGCGTCAAGCTATCACATATAAAATCCAGAAATATCTGCCATTGCTGATTAACGATTGGTTAACCTCGCAGGAGCTAGGGTGTAGCCTAGTGGGTAGCGTGTTGGTCTATAATGCGAAGGTCCTGAGTTCAAATCCCGGTCAACGCATAATTCCAGCACACTACCTGCTTGGGTGTACTTTAATAACCTCAATCTACGAAAATGAAAATTCGTAGATAGAGGATTGTGCGAAGGGCTAACAAATCTTTCACAATGACAAATAAAAAAAATGTTAAGGAACCTGAAAGTCAGGAGGCCAAGGCCTGATTTGGGCTGTAGTGCTATTATAATAATAATAAAGATAACCTCGCAGGAGGCTAGTGAGAGGAGCCCTTACGCAAAGAACTCCTCTAAGGTCACGTCATTGGAGGAGGTCAGGTGGGATAACAGAGACAAGGGGAGGGTGGCGCATAGATTTATTGGGATTGCAAACTTCGCAGGACTTAGACTTTGATTTTCCTCTCAGTCAACGTTTTTTCTTGACGAACAACGGAAGTATGAATGAGTTCCTCCACAAGTGGAGTCCGAGTGCGACGCGTTGCGATTGTGGAGCGCTGTTTGAAAGCTGGTTTTAAGTACATATTGGCCAAGAGTCCAAGATGTCGCCATTTCTCAAGATGGAGAACTCCGTAATTTTTGTTACACGAACGATTTCCTTGGCATTTGCCATGAACTTTTTCGGCTAGAAATCCACCTTTTCGAAGAAAATGAAACGGTGCCGCCCGTGAAATATTTTTTAATGAAATTCTCGAGTGAAACTTCAATATATATTTTGAAATTACACAGCTGAGAGAAGAGAAAACTTCTAGCATTTCCAACTTGAAGAACTGTCATTCTTGCGATCTTAATTTGTTACTTTCATATTGGCTGTTTATCTTGTGCATAAACATATCGCAAGTTCCAATTGCAATTTACAATCGCAATCAAAACTTCTCCGTATAATCTTAGTAATTGGTTTATATGATTACATGACACATGCAATTAATATTCATTTTAAGCAGCGCAACTTTGTGTATTATTCAGAAGACAGAATATTTCAATGCTTGACTATAATCTAGTTTCGACCATAATACTACACCTTTACAATGTTTTCTTATCTTCAAAATTTATCTATCGTCGCTTTAATAGATTTTAAATCAGTTTTAAGTTTCATTAAAAACATGAGTGTGCAACGTTCCTCCTCGGGCATAATAAAAAAAACATAAAAGAATTATGATTGGGCTTAAAGCCCAATCATATGATACTCTAGATGAGATGGAAATGACTTTGATATACCGGCAAATATGTCATCTCAAATTCTTTCGAATAGTGAGAAGAGACTTTGCATGGGAGGTGGTAGAAGTAGAGGGGGAGGTTTGTATTTCTCCTATGTGACACCGAAAATGGCGTGTAAAGTGTTTCGTGCTGAATTTAAAATTTTTAGTTTTCATTATTTTTAAAGAAATTGGACAAAGTTTTCCAGAAATTGGGGCATTTGTATGGGAGGTGGTAGAGGAAGTGGAGCGTTTAAGATGATTTTGAAACTGCTTATCATCATCCTTATCATCACGCTTTGATTCAATTTCAAATTGGATAGTTCTAATATATTCGATGGAGAAATGCTTTTCTTGAATTTATAATACAGATATTTATATGGGAGGGGGTAGAAGGAGGGAAGCTGAGCTGATAATTTTTTCCAGCATTTATTGCAATTATTAAAAAACAAATTCTGGCAAAATTTTAAGTTTGTAATTTTTCTAGTTTTAATGGAAATCGATATAATGCATTTAACAAAAATTATGCATTTGTATGGGAGGGGGTAGAAGGAGTGTAAGGATGAAAACAATTTTTTTTCCTGTTATTGATATTTCTATTTTTATACTTTACGCGAAATATCAAATTGATAACTTTAACAGTTTCGAAGAAAAATAATTTAATTTAAATTTCAAAATTTCGTGAAATTTGTATGGGAGGGAGTAGAAGGGGTGAGGTGAAGTTGATAATTTTTTCAAAGTTGATTGGAATTCTAATAAAATTAATTCTGGCAAAAATTCGTTTTTATAACTTTACTAGTTTCGATGAAAATCGAAAAACTGCATTTTTCAAAATTATGCATTTGTATGGGAGGGGGTAGAAGGAGTGATGGGATCGGATCAATATTCAGTCTTATTAATGGTATCTATATTATAATACTTCAACCCAAATTTAAAATCGATGGCTTAAATAGTTTCTAGGAAAAATCAATTTCTGAAAATTTCAGAATTTCGTGAAATTTGTATGGGAGGGGGTAGAAGGGGTGGGGGGATGTGGCCCGTTCACGAACTTAAAGTTTCTTTTTTGCTAAAAATGACACACAACAAATTTCAGCACGATAGCTCAAAGCGGTCGAGAGTTATGCTGTAGACAGACGGACAGACGGACAGACGGACAGACGGACAGACGGACAGACGGACAGACGGACAGACGGACAGACAGCAACTCGGAATCGAAGTTTTTGAGCGACAACAAATATTTCTGTACCCTTGGCGGCTCTGTGCGAGCATTATTTCTTAGCGTTACAAACGGTAAGGCAAACACAATATACTCTCAGATTTCATCTAGAGTATAATAATCTTACGATATTTCATTATTCATGACGGCTTCATATTCTAGCGAAATGCATCACACCATCAGTTTTCCTTTTAGCACGTACCACAAGTATCTTCCACACGAACTCTCCTATCGCACTTAAATTTCGATTGAGAAATACACTTAACATTCTTTTCCTAGAATACTCAAAGAAGACAACTTCTCTGTTTACAAGTTTATGGAAGATTTTCTAAGCGACTCTTTTGGTCTCTTTAAGATGCAAAGCAGTGCAGTTTGAAAAGACCGTTCAAAAAAATATAAGACGAATTGATGTTTTTTAAGGAAAAGAAGAATGAAAGAAAGAATGGAACAAAATACAGCAAAATCCATTCACTCTGGTCCATTCATGCAATTTAATGTGCATAGCATTAAGGAGAAGGTGTTTCAAGTAGCAAACATTCTCAACTTCTGTGGCTTCGCTTAAATATTCAAGGAAAGAAGTAAATTTTTTTTCCTCACATAAAACAGGAAACTTCAAGATAGAAGCAGAATGCATCAGGTAAATAAATAAATCAATATCATGAATGAATAAAACTAGAAATCTCCTTTAAATTTCAGAATCACCATTTTGAAATTCACTTCGTAAGATTTGTTTCAATTTGTGGAAAAGTTGGGCGTCAATTTTGCGATTGGTTTCTTTTCTTAGAAACTTATAAGCCATTAGAATGTTAAGTGTTTTCTTAAAAATATTTTCAAAAGGTTCTTAAGTGATTCCTTATACAGCAGTATAGAAAAGAGTAATTTTAGCATAATTAAAAAAAAAACGAATCAAAACATGATAGTAAAGCTACATCCACACCATACGTTATTTTCGTGCATTAAGGGCATGCGTTCTAGAATAAAAGCGCATGCATTAAGCTGAACGACGCACACGCAATATAGCGTAAGCATTTGAAGTGTCCACTTTAAAACAGCTGCTTCGGAGACGTCAAAGAATCTCGTTTTTGCTGTAGGAGTTGCCACAGCTTGCATAATTTTAAGAAACATATGGAAAAAAAGAAAAACGGAAACTGTGGATGGAGACATACTTCTGAATAAGAACCAATTCAATTTTAAAAGAATTACCATTCGATGGAGATGTATTTCTTCGAAATTTTATAAGAATGGCTCTGAAAGATTTCGAAATTATTCTGGATATGGTAAAACCTGCCATAACTAAAAGACTACGGGAAGCAATTTCTGTGAATATTAGGTTAGCAATAACACTTCGCTATCTAGCAACTACAGACTCGTACGTAAACTTAAGCTACTTATTTAAAGTGTCAAAGCAGTCCATTTGGATTTTATTTTTAAGAACCGCTGCAATAATTCCGTATTTCAAAACAAGTTGGTCGCGTGCATCCTTTTTCAACCAAGTCTCTAATATACCTTTAAGTCGCTCTTTCACAGAATATTAAATGTTTTATAATCAATAAAATTGAGAATGTTTTCTTTGCTTTTTATTTGATTCTATTTGATATTAGTTATCAACTTATAATGATCGCACCTAACCGCCCACCAATTTTTATTCTCTAGATGAAATCTGAGAGTGTTATAAATTTGCTAGAAAGTTTGTAACGCTAAGAAATAAGGCTCGGAGAAATAAAAATGAATGATACAGAAGTTCATATCTTCCTCTTCTTCATTGGCGCTACAGCCCAAATCGGATCTTGGCCTTCTGACCTTCAGGTTCCTTAACGTTTTCATTATTTATTGCTTCAACGAATTTTTTCACTTTCGTAGATTGAGGTAACCAAGGTATATCCATGCAGGCAGTGTGCTTGAGTTATGCATTGACCGGGATTTGAACTCACGACCTTCGCATTGTAGACCAACACGCTACCCACAAGGCTACATCCTACCCACAGAAGTTCATATAATCACTCAAAAATCTCAAAACCGGATGTCCGTCCGTCCGTCCGTCCGTGTGCTCTCTAGCTTGAGAACGCATCGAGCTAGATAATTCAAATTTTGTACACGTCATTTTTAACAAAAAAAGTAAGATCAAGCTCATGAACATACAAAATGACACAATTGTCCAATTTGACAATAAACGGATTTGCTCGAAAAGTATAAAAGCTATTGGCCTGAAATTCGGAACATATTACTTTTATGATGATTCCAATCCACCGTATAAAAATTATTTACGTTCCGTCTCTCCTTCCACCCCCTCCCACACAAACTGCACTTTTTCATGAAATGCTCTGCCAATTTACTCCGTAAGTATAAAATTTATAGAGTTCAAATTGTGCACTAATAAATTATTCAGAATTATTAGCAAGACCAAAAAAAAAATTTGACGATTAGCTGTACAAGGGCCATACAAAATGACGCAATTTCGCAATTCGACAATAAACGGATTTGCTCAAAAAGCATAAATACTATTGATCTGAAATTTGGAATATGATTTCACTCTACTATATAAAAAATTTTTAAGTCCTCCCCTTCCTTCCACCACCTCCCATACAAACTGTACTTTTTCATGAAATACTCTAAACCAATTTACTTAGTCCGTATAAAATTTATCGATCTGAAATTGTGCACTAAATATTTATTTAGAATTATTAGGCCAAAAAAATAGACTAGCTGTACCCCTTCTACCTTCTCCCATACTATCTGACACAATTTAACCACTTTACAAAAAGTGAATTTTCCTGAAAAGTATGAATGCTATTGATCTACAATTTAAATCATATCAAAACCAATATGTTCATAGTTCTTTCTGAAAAAGTCTTCAAGAACTCGTCCCTCCATCTACCACCTCCCATATAAACTGCACAATTTTACTAAATATATTACACTAAATTTCTCAGTACCTATTAAATTTTTAATCCTAAATTTTGTATAAAACATTTTGATAGCAACTTTAGCGTGATGAGAAAAAATTAGTTCAATGTCGTCAACTCCTGTACCACTTCCCCTACAAAATTTCTTCAAATCAAAAAATTTCTGTTTCATCTACAGTATCGCACGATTGGGGTTTACGCCCAAGCGTAGTCCTGTGATATTGTTTTTTTAATTTCGCGCCAAAGACAAAACCGATTTTCTATTCGCCATCCACATAGGATGAGTTCGGTGGTAGAAGTAGTGGCGAACATTTTTTTTCTCGCTTGTCAGTTGGGTTCTTCCTAGTGTGGGGGAGAGAAAGGTTGTCGCAACAAAATCCACTATGATAGACTACATTGAAGTGTTCACGTGGTGGATTTTAAGATACACTACACTACGCTCCACGTGAATGCGATATAAGTCACAAAATGAAGATTCTACAACATGGCGTTTTGAAACCGAAACCTAAATGTGATAATTAAGCACATTTTTGTACCGCTCACCGTTGACTGTAACGTTCTGACCATCATCATTTTTGAAGATTTACGGACAAATAATTGCACCGGCCCATAAAGCGCACCAAACGGTGACTTTTTCTGGAAGTAATGGTGTTTCGACAATGGCTTGTGGATTATCATCGCTCCAAATGTGGCACTTCAGCTTATTGACATAGCCATTTAGCCAAAAGTGGCCTTCATCACTGAATAAAATGTGTGTGTGAAAATCGGACTCCTACATTACGCGATGTATGCGGCAGCCACATGTCACATGCCCGAAATTATATTCAAACTTTAATGCTTTAAAATTATTTTTCAAATAAGGCCAATTTCATGGAAATTAAAAACATTTTTGTTTCATTTCAATTTAATGTTCTCCGGCTCTCAATAAAACACCCTGTACATCGCTTCCGTTAAAGATTACCTTGCTGAAAGCAGTCACGTATGGGACAACCTCAGCACACTTTCAGGCTACTCGTTGTTTTAATTATCTGGCAGATTTGAATAGCAGCATATCACCAGACTCGCAATTCATTAAAACCGTGGATGACTTAGTACCCGGTGCAGATACCTGCCAAGACCTCATTCGAATAATGGAGCAATTAAAAGCTATTCTTTCGCAAGGCCAATTCTATTGTCGAAGTGGTGCTCCAACAATTCCGATTTCTTACGCATGTAAGAAGCTCATCGAGAGCAGCCACTTGAAATCAACAAAGTGGACATCATAAAAACACTTGGGATATTCTGGGAGCCAAGGGACGATGAACTTCATTTTGGCCAGCTTATTGCCTCTGGGATTGCTTGAACCTTTGATCGTATTGGCTAAGACTTATGGATGATCAAAACCTCATGGGACGAATCTTTCCAATGAAACAACACACGCAGTGGCAACAGTATGGAGAACGGTTGAAACAAGTTCAAAACAGTTCGCATTCCTCGTTTTGTGCACTCGTCAGCTAGCGCGGAATTATACGAAATTCATGGATTTTCAGATGCTTCCTGTCGGTGGTTGCTGTTGCGCACTTTAGAACCGCCTGGAGTCGAACACGTCCAACTTATTTGTGCCAAATCCAAAGTGGCTCCCTTGAAAACACAATCATTATCTCGGCTTGAGCTTTGTTAAGCTTTGTTGATGGCTTCTCTTTTATGTCGAACTGCAGAAATATTTCCAACCTCGTTTCGAACAATCCTGTGGACAGACTCGGAAATTGTTCTTCATTGGCTTCGCGGCCCTTCGTCAAACTGCACAACATTTGTCGCAAATCGTGTCTCGCAGATTTACCAGCTCGCCTCAGAACAAGTACAATGGGGACACTCCAAGTCGAATCCAGCAGATGTAGGATCTCGTGGCGCTTCAATTTCGGAATTAATGAACTCAATGTGGATCAATGGACCGAAGTTTCTATTGAGTGATGAAGAAAATTGGCCAAAAAATAAATTCGTGGCTATAGAAAACATACCCGAGTAACAAAACCCTAAATCTGCATTCACATACGCAACACGTAGAATCTTTGCTTAGGTAATGGGATTTGTAAAAATTATGCCTCCGAGGTGGAAAAGGAAGGATCTCGCGTATACACCATTAACACCTGAGGAATTGGATGAAGCTCTGCTTCGCATAGTTTACATAATACAACATAGCGTTTTTCGCACGAATTAAGGATTTAAAGGCCAAATCAATGACTTTTAAGAGTGGATCATACGGTAAGTCTGAATTGTGCCCCCCTATGAAGTAACCCATACAATACTCCTTCCCAATAATCATACATTTGTCTTTACTTACATGAACCACATTCACATATCATCACATGCAGGGACTCAAGCTTTGGTAGTCATCATTCGAAACCGATTTTGGGTAGTCAACGCCAGGACAGCAGCGAACAAGGCGGTACATCGATGCATCTATTCCTTTCATTATCGGCCAAAAACATTGGAACAGCCCGCAGCAGTCACGTTCGAGGAACTCACTACAGTTGCGATTCAAGTTGAGTCAATGTTGAACTCGCGACCGATGTGTGTATCGGACCCAAATGATGAGTAAGTTCTGACTCCGGGTCATTTTTTGATTCAAGGACCACTCAACTCCATTCCTCAAATTTATTCAACAACATTTTTGGACTTTTGGTCCAGTGAGTAAATTCCACAGTTACAACAAAGGATCAAATGGATGAATTCCTCCAAGAACGTTGAGGTGGGCATGCTTGTCCTGATAGCAGACAATGTTCCACCAAATCAGTGGTGCTTATGTCGAATCGTTACCACCATTCCTGGACGTGATGGTGAGGTTCGAGTGGTGGACATAAAGACCAAACAAGGAATTATTCGTCGAGGAATTGTCAACATTGCTCCGCTACCAATGGATTATTGAAGTTTTCAATAAACTTTCAAGACGGGTGGATGTTAAAGCAGATTTTATTAGTCACTTTAGTAGAAACCCTCTAATTCCGGGAGACCGCGCCCCCAAGTAACCGTTCGCCTCGCACCAGCAGCTTCGGAAGCCGTAAACGTCGCAGAAGTCCGCCTAGGGAACGTAGTAATATATTGTATTCCAAACGTAGTTTGGACGGTGGCAATCCGCTCACTCCTCCGGGATATATGCTAAATCCAAGCTAATCGATACGCGGTGCTATCCTACATTATTATGAGACCCTCGGATTACCTGAAGTACTGATTCTACTTCTACTTCTACAATGGTGGATTAGTCTTCCGTATTCCATCCACAACCAGAATCATAATTTAGTTGTATTTCAAAAAGATGTGGAAACAATCATATTTGAATTTATTTGCAAAATAGCACAGTTTGGTAAGCGTTCGTGATTCTATACCATTCGTCATCTTACTTCGTCCTCTTTCCTCGAATTTAATAAATTAGTAGGCGAAAAAATAAGACGAATACTAACCAAGCCCTGCCATTAGAGGGATAAATAGAAGCAAAAATTAATGAATTCATCGAATCAATTCTACATTTATCTTTCCTAATGTTTTTCTCCCGTCAGGCTTGAGCACCAACGTCATAGACGTTATTTAGCATAAACACCTGCCGAAATAAAAATCCACCTTGAAATGAAATTGCTAACGATCGATTTTCGTTTTCCGTTTCCTTAAAAATAGAATTCCCACAACAATTGACCCGTCGATAGAACGCGTGTACGTGGTGATCGAATTGAAATGTGAGTGATGATGGCGTATTTGGCGACCCACATTGCAAAAACTTCATTAACTAAAAAAACAAAATAAAAAAAGCAAGGATACCCTACAAACATTTGAATCCAGCTATCACGATACAAAGCTAGTTTAATCCAACAATAAAAAGTTCTCAGGACACTGAAACTCCGTAACATAAATATTCATTGCCTCATTACGGAACGCATCGGGAAGGTGGATTCCAACTGTCGACAACAATTTCCATCAAACAGGTAGAAGCACATCAACAATGTGGCACGACATACCACCACGATGGTCGAGTCTCGTGCTCGTGCTCGTGCAGTATAAATCTTGGCATTCATTCGAAATTACTGGGGGCCGTTCTGGATAAGGATATAACCACCCAATCTCGGATAAGAGCTAGCGAAACAAACCACATCCACCATTCAGAAGTGAATGCGATACATCAATTGATTCGAAATCGCTTCTGGAGTGGGTTTTATATTCGGGCTTAATGAATCTAACGCTACTATCGTGCAGAATTCAAGTTCTAATTATCCTGCCACCTACGAGTCCAATCCTTCTCAAATAAATTGCGGAGGTGGAATGAATCGATTATGAAATGGGCAGTTATAGTTCATCCTGCAGAATGAGTGGGCTGCTCTTTTGCCATTCCGTACACGTAATATTTTTTTTCTTTGTTAGCCGATATTATGGTGATATTAAGTTAAATCGGTTATTAAAGCTGCAAACATTTGCGGTTGAAAGTGACACAATTAAGGGATGGGATTAGTTAAGAGCGTAGGATTCGTATATACGTATTTGTTTGGGAAGGTAGTAAGATCAAGAATACTGATGAATTTCTATTGACTTTTTATCATTCAGGTTCCCATCGGTCAATATCAACAGTTGGTTTGCATTCAAGCAGGATTTACTGTCCTTTTTACCCGGTATCTATTTTATATTTATGCTCGGATGTAAGTGACTGATAGAAATTCCCATACCAAACGGTAGCGCCTACAAACTTACGGATACTTTTTATTGAATTCTTTGAAACATGGAAGTACTATAAAAATTTTCAGATCCAAAAAATATCACACCCTAAACCTCCGAAAAAGGGTTTAAAGGGTTCCCCATATAAAAACTGTACACATTAAATAGATGGTTACATTTTGGCGGTATATTTTATACATTCTTTTTTTTAACTTTACTAGAGTAAAAATAAACATAATTTCAGCGAAGCACGGTAGCAAATGTGCCCGTACGATTCAAGGCCAACCATAATTATTGGTAATTAAACATAGTCCCTATGAGTTTTATACATTCGCCTACGTTGATGTAGGAAAAGACCGGTGTTGGAGTACGGCTAGTAAAGTATAAGCTGTCATTTAAGTCAAAATCTTCAAAGAAAATTTTTCAAGTGACTGAGTTGGTTGTAGGGCTGTGATATCGAACCGCATGCATCGATGTCAGTAAAACATGGAAGGAAGAGGTCGACACATCGTGCAACATCAATGTAATAAGTAATAAATAAACAATTTAATTGAAGTTGAAAAATATCTGTATTTTATTTGGTATAGAGTAGTTAAGTAAGTAAAGTATAAAATAAAACATAACAGCACTACGATTGCGAGTGAAGTCCAAGCATGCAATATTCTAGATGAAATATACATTTTCGTAACTTGAGGAAATTTTGTGTGGAGAATGGTGGAAAGTGTGACGTAATTGAAGCAATTTTTTCACATCATGGTAGAGTTGCTATCAAAATGTTTTATACAAAATGTAAGCTGCAAAAATTTAATAGGTTGAGAAAATCGTCCAGTTTGTATGGGAGGTGCTAGAAGGAGTGAGAGATTTTTAATGATTTTTTTTCAGAAATAACTAAAATCATCATGCAACTGATATGATTTACATTGTAGGTCAGTAGGATTTAGGCTTTTTAAGAAAATCGACCTTCAGTAACGTTGTGAAATTGTGTCATATTGTATTAGAGATGGTGGAAGGAGTAATGCTAATCAGTTAATTTTTTTCCGACCTTATTTATAATAATAAATCTTTATAATATTGGGTTTGGGAAAAAACGTTCGTGGCGTTTTAGCAGTATTAGTATGGAGCTAGGTATTGACCACAAAACTGTTTTGAACCATTTACACAAAGCTGGCTACAAAAAGAAGCTCGATATTTGGGTTCCTCATGAGATAAGCGCGAATAACATGATAGACCGAATTAACATATGCGATACGCTGCTGAAACGCTATGAAATCGAGTCATGTCTGAAACGTGCCATAACCGGTGGTGAAAAATAGGTCACGTACGACAATCGGAAGCGTCGTGGACAAGGGATGGTGAGCCGTCACAAGCGTTCGCGAAGCCAGGATTGACCCGTCAAAAATTGCGAGAGCTTGGTTGGGAAGTTCTGATGCATTTACCGTATAGTCCAGACAGAGTACACCTCTGGCTATCACTTGTTCCGATCTCTGCAGAACTCTCTTAATGGGATTAAGCTGGCTTCAAAAGAAGTCTCTGAAAACCACTTAATTCAGTTTTTACACCAAAAACCACAGAAGTTTTTCACCGATGGCATCATGGCTTTCTCTACCCGAAAACAATGAAGCATATTTGGTTTAAGTAAATTTATTTTCACACTATAAGAAAACTAGTTTAATTTTATTAAAAAACGCCACTAACTTTTTTCCCAGACCCAATATTTCAGCTCGAAAAATTTTATCCTTACTGATTAAATTGGTTTATAGTATTTCATGAAATAGTATAGGTTGTATGGGAGGTGGTAGAAGGAGTAGGAGGACTCAAATATATTTTATACCATATCGCAATTATCATAAAAATAATATGTTCCAAATTTTAAATCAATATCTTTTATAGTTGTCACAAAAAGCCGATTATTGCAAATTTTTGAAAATGTGTTATTTTGTATGGGGTAGGAGCGATTTGGCTAGGGTATAGCCTAGTAGGTAGTGTGTTGGTCTTGTAATGCGAAGGTCGTGAGTTCAAATCCCGGTCGGCGCAATATATAATTCCGGCACATTGCCTGCTTGGATATACCTTGGTCACCTCAATCTAAGAAAATGATAAATTCGTAGAAAGAGGGCTGTGCGAAGGAGTACAACCCTTCCGCAATAAGTAATAAAAAATGTTAAGGAACCTGAATATCAGGAGGCAAAGGTCCGATTTCGGCTGTAGTGCCATTGTAGAAGAAGAAGGAGCGATTTGGCCCGTTCCCGAACTTGACCTTACTTTTTTTTTTTCAAAAGCCACGTGTAGCTTAACGTGTTCTCGAGCTAGACAGTACACGAACGAACAGACGGAGGGACGGACAGGCAGACTGATGGACATGCGGTTTTGAGATTTTTGAGTGGTAAGATATTACGAACTTCTGTATCATTAAATTTTTTGTCCGAGCCTTATTTCTTAAAACTTAAAATTCTCAGATTTAATCTAGAGTATAATTAGTGACCCCAAAATTGTTTGTTTATGCCTAGTAGAAAAAAAATTTTCTTTAATTTTTCACCTTTAAGGCAATTTTTCTTAAAGTTAATAATGTCTCCACTAGCGGAAAATATTCTTTCCGACGGTACTGATAATGGGCTTTAACCTTATTTTCTTGTCATTCAAACTATTAGTGATAAAATGTACTGTGTAAAGCCCAGTGGTTTGATATATAGGGTTATCCAATAAGAGGTGTTATTTTGAATAGCCCGCTATTTCGGTAGATGTCACTTTTGAAGCTGTCATTTTTTGACATTTGACAAGTAGAAACTACGCCATTAATAAAAATGGAACGATACACGCTTCAACAACGCATTGAAATTATTAAAATTCACTATTCTTGACTGATGAGGCCCATTTCCACCTCGGTGGCTATGTCAACAAGCAAAACTGTCGCATCTGGCGCTCGGAAAACCCAAGAGATATTGTTGAAAAGCCTCACCATCCTCAACGTGTGACTGTTTGGTGCGGTTTATGGTCCGGCGGGGTCATTGGACCTTTTTTTCGAAAATGAGGCTGGAGCAACAGTTACGGTGAATGGATTGCGCTATCGAGAGATGATTAATGATTTCTTATGAGAATTGGATGATATTGATCTGGACAACGTTTACTTTCAACAAGACGGCGCTACGTGCAACACAAGCACCGAAACCATTGATCAAGTTTCAAAATAACACCTCTTATTGGATAACCCTATATTTCGGTCTATCTATTGTAAGATCCGAATGTTTTCTTGAATACTTCGGAAATTATCTAGTTACATACCCAACATGGACAACAACAACAGCCCAAATAAAAAGGGATTATATGCCCATGCCATCCGCTATGGCACCATGGGGCAATAAAAAAGAGACGGAATTATCTACAACTTCGTCAGGCCATAAAAACCCTCCATAAAACTTAACATTTATAAGACCTAATTTGTAACCACTTTAGTAATTCAGCAACCACTTTTAATTCATATAAAAACCCGAACGGACCATAGAGGGATGTTCATATTTTTTGAAACCTCTGCCAAATGTAGATTGGCTTATTCACAAGCCAAGAAATCACAAGAAATCTTAAATATAAAAACTTTTGCATTTTCTAATTTTTTGAAGACGTATTACGTCGAGTGAATGAAGGCATAAAATTATCTGATATTTTCGATCATTGAATCAATGGTTCTTCTTGATGGAATACTGTATTTTTTTACAAGTATTTTCAAAAGATTTATAAGACCTACCTGGCTCAGAATCATGTACAGTATAGCTTCCGCACGAGTGCAAATTATTAGCGCAATATTTTAAACTATGTTGCATTTGCCCTGAAGCGGGAGATGTCGAAGGGTAAGCCTCAGTTTCCGTCTCACGTATGAATCGAGGTATCCAGTAATACTTATGAGTACATCTGTAGAAATCGCGACGGTTGCCACTTTGGTATCAGTGATTTTTTTTCAAATTTTCTTCTTCAATAGCACTAAAGCACAAATCGAGCATTGGTCTTCTTACCTTCAGGTTATTCAACATTTATTTGTTATTGTTGAAGGGTTGTTACGATTATATCATTTTCACAGATTAAAATGGTCATAACCTTTGCATTGTAGTCCAACATGCAACCCAATAAACTACACCCAGGTTATTGTTGTTTGAAATGCTGATCCAAAATATTTCGAAGCTTGGCTTCCAAGTGTCCAACAAGATCTGTGGTATTTCCTCTCGATTTAAAAATATTTCAGAACTTCACAATTCGTCGACATTTTATCACGATTATTCCGCAACTGCGCGCATCAAGTGATCAAGCGAGCGGTATAAACTTTGTACCGCTTGCTTGATCTATATACAATATTTATATGCAATACATAGCAAGCGGTACACATTTTGTACCGCTTGGTTGGTGAGTTTGGACCACAGTTTAAACATTACATACTCAGTTTACAGGCTCGAAAGAATTTCTCGAAATCATCAAACCAATGTGCGAACAATATATATGCGTCAAATCAAATCAATCAAATTCCAGATGGGACAGAAACAGCTCTCTTTCACAAGGCGCCCTTTAGCTTCTGCCAGGACTTGTTTATTTCTCTGGCCTACTGTTCAACTGCTCACTTCAATGTGCTACATGTTCGATAAACTCGGCGTACTCCTTGAGGATTATAATCCAGAGCCTATATGGCGATGTTTCGTTCTGGATTCCTCGAAGTGCGACCGATCCACTGCCACTTCCGCCTTTGAATCTCAATGCCTATTTTAGTTTGTCCAGTTATACTCAAAAATTCGTCGCTGGAGAGCACTTCTTCCCTAAAATGTGTCGGAGGTTCAAGAAAGTTTCCAGTTTCTTGGTAAGTCGAACGGTCACTTTTCACGTAGTATAACCATTATAATAACACGGATTTAACGCAAGCGCATCTTCGTGGGAAGGGAGATCTCTGTTAACCTCAGAAAGAGTAAAGCATACCGAAAGTCTGATGAGCTTTATTTGGACAAGCCTCAATATCCCTTCCGGCTCCACCGTCCATGCCGACAAGATAACAAAAATCTTGCACCTCTTCCACATCTTTTCCGTTAAGAATAATCGGTGTGCTAGTGTTCGAACCCATGCCTTGGTTTTACACACATTTTTTTTCAGTCCCACCACTTTGCATTTAGAATGCAACGAGCGAACATTTCACTGTCATGTGCAAGCAAACACACGTCATCAGCATAATCAAGGTGACTTAAGATGTTAAATAGTCTCCATTGAAGACCTTTATCTTCTCTACCTTCTAGTGCAGCTTTCAAGATGTCATTTATTACCACCAGAAACAGGGCTGGTGGTAATATGCTGCCTTGTCTGACACCCGTTCGCACAGGAAAGCTCTCGGACAGCGTTCCTCTATATAAGACGCGATACCTTGCATCTTCGTAGGATTCTTTAATCATATCTATGATCTTATCTGGAATACCTCTCAAACGCAAAGCATTCCATATGTAATTTTGTTTAACGCTGTCAAAAGACTTCTCGAAGTCCACAAACATGACATGTAGTGGCGAACCCATTTCGGCGGGCTGCTCCAATATTATCCGTAGGCTATTTGTGTGGTCGACGACCCTTTAAGGAATCCAGCCTGATAAACTTCGAGAGTGCTCTCCAAGGCATCATTAATCCTACTGAGAATTACCTTAGCCATGATATACGCGTACAATTTACGTGAAAAATGTGTCTCAGTCATCAGCTGTTTAAATTTTTGGAAGGTATAGCCTTCAGCGAACCGATCAAAATTGTTCATTTTGGAAGCAAGAATTGCTGTGTGTATACATACACATAGGTATAAAAGAGAATAAACATGTAGATCAACCTATTATCTTCTCCAATGAGAAATTGGACTACATATATCAGAAGCAATCATCAATTATTCATTACGTTGTTCCCGTGCTAAATTAACATCAACAACGGAATTAATTGCAAACAATTTTCGCAACAACAATTCAGATGCAAATTAAGTTTGATTGCTATCAGAATTGATTCAGAGGGCATAATTAATCGAAACTACAAGTCACTGTTATTTAAATTAGTTTCGCTATGTTTTATTGAAAATCTAGCCTTTTGTTTACTACAACCATAGCGAAGCTAATGTTTTTGTTACAGTGCGGAAGGCGATTGGTTTGAAGATGATAGGCATGGGTTTCTAGCGAAACTTGCTGATAGTAAGTTAGCTCGTTCACGGTACGGTCGCCACCAACAAAAAATGAAATTGTGTAGAGCGGTTTGACAAATGACCAGTAAGATCTCGAGCGTTTAGGGCAGAGTCAAAATATTTAAAAGAGTCCACAAGCTTTCTATCTTGCCCATAGGCTCAAAAATTTTTCACATAAAAAATTCGTACTTCTCAAATGAATAATTTTGATTCGCTCGCTCCATGTTTATCAAATTCCTGATATGTTTATACCTTCCAAAAATTAAAACAGCTGATGACTGAGACATACATATTTTACACGTATATTGTTCGCATATGTGCGTGTAGATTGTACGCAGATTGGTGTGATTATTTCTTCAGTCTGTAAACTGTGTATGGATGTTTAAACTGTGGTTTAAAGCACTGAAGTCGAAGTTTTTTGTTATGGATTTCCAGATATTTCTTGACGCATTGAAGAGTTCTCTGTTGGCAAGTGTTTCATTGCCTTTAGAAGTTTGAAATGCATGTTTCTTGGCCTGAATAGTATCGAGACATCTTTATTGAAGCAAGAGCCCTTCGACTCTATTATGGTTAGAATCATATCTTTCAGGATTAACAAGCAACAAGTCTATAAACTTCATCGCAGTCATTGGAATCAAAAGGCAATTAACGGCATTGAATAATTCATTTAGGGTCTCCCAATTTGCTCTTTTGAAATGCAAAATATTTCTGGCCTTGATTCATTCAGTTCTAATAAAGTTTTCGCTGCAGTCATTGCTGGGCTTCTATGTATATAGTACAGAAATACATTACATGTCTGGGATCAGCAATTTTATCCAGATATATTTTAATTCTGGATTGGAGCAGTTCCCCAAATAGAAAACTAATTGGAAAGGCACATCATCGCAGATGTAGAGTGCGGCTGGAATACCGTGATGTCCGGGAACGGAATAAAGCTGCTCACTTCCCGCTAATACCTTATATGCGCCAATTGCTAGAATATCTTTCAATTTGAGTATGGATGGATATACAGCGAGAGATACGCATAGAGATGGTATGCTATTTTATATACCTGCAATTTTTTTCACTGTTCTTTTAAAACAGCAATCACACACTTTATAATCCCAAAGAATTATGGAAAGTTATTCATGCATTCTTTACTCGTAATGTCAATTGCTTGATGCCAAAAATAATGTGATTATATCTGAAACCTTTCAGATAGCGGAATTGATGCATAATCATTTTTCAAACTTAGAACAAAATTTGGTTAATCATATTCAGATTGATTCGATAGCAAATTGTAGTGAGACCTCTAACTATATCTCCAACATAAACATGGTTCCAACACCCCTTTCGAATTAAGTCAATATATGGCAGAAATGAATAGTAATAAAGCTGCAGACATAGATGGGTACAAAACGGATGTGCTGAAGCGTATATCTAAATTCATTGCGTATCCTGTTAGCTATGTTTTTAATATATGTTTTCGTAATGGCTTATTTCCTAGCAAGCTTAAATATGCAGTAATAATCCCTCTACACAAAAGCGGAGATAAAAAGGACCCAAGTAATTATTACCTAGACCTATCAAATATATAAAAAATTCTTGAAAAGGCCATTAAGAGGTGCCTAGTGAAATATCTTGAGCTAGGGTATAGCCTAGTAGGTAGTGTGTTGGTCTTATAATGCGATTTCGTGAGTTCAAATCCCGGTCGGCGAAATATATAATTCCGGCACATTGCCTGCTTGGATATATCTTGGTCACCTCAATCTAAGAAAATGAAAAATTCGTAGAAAGAGGGTTGTGCGAAGGGCTAACAACCGTTCCACAATAAGTAATGAAAAATGTTAAGGAACCTGAATATCAGGAGGCCAAGATCCGATTTGGGCTGTAGCGCCATTGTAGAAGAAGAAGAAGTGAAATATCTTGAGGAAAACAAAGTTTTAGCTGAAAATCGGTACGGTTTTAAGAAAAATCTAAGTCTGCTGCCTTTGGTGTTATCGAGTACATTTATAATGCACTAGATAACAATGAAAAAACGATAGCTATTTTCTACTTTATTATTCTAATAATAAAGTATTGTGATCGACACAGAAAAAAAAAAAATGCTACCCTGAAAATGTTTTTTCGCGGGGGGAGGGAAAGAGTCAAAAACTTCACTTGTTAATATCTCCACCACGAATGCAGATAGGAAGCTGAAAATCAGCAGAGGTATGAAGAGGATTGTGGGACAGATTTTAAAAATAATTTAATTTTTTTACCCATTGGCCTTCGGAAAGGGGGGGGCTAAAAACAAATTGTCGGTCGAAATTTTTTTTCAAATGATCATATCTTCGAAATTACTTATCGCAAAAAATTCATATTTTGGGAACTTTAAGTTGGCATATAACTTCACCAGAATCAATTTAGAGAGTGTCTAATTATTGAAAGGAGAAGGGTCAGGGGGGGTGTGAAGAAAAACACTTAAAAAACATAAAGAAATTATGATTGGGCGTAAAGCCCAATCATATGATACTATAGATGAAATGAGAAAGAGTTCAATGGACCGGAAAATATGTCACCTCCAATTCTTTAAAATAATTTATAGTGACTTTTGTATGGGAGGTGGTAGAAGTAAAGGAGGAAGGTTTGTAATTTTTGGATATGACACCTAATGTGGTATGCAAAATATTTCGTGCTGAATTTAAGGTTTGTAGCTTTCATTATTTTCAATTGGGCATAGTTTTCCTGAAATTGAGGCACTTGTATGGGAGGTGGAAGAGGAAGTGGAGCATTTAAGATGATCTTGAAACTGATTATCATTATCCTTATCACCACGCTTTGATTCAATTTCAAATTCGATAGTTCTAATATATTCGAAGAAGAAATGCTTTATAATACAGATATTTGTATGGGAGGGGGTAGAAGGAGTGAAGAGGAGCTAATAATTTTTTTTGGGATTTATTGCAATTATTAAAAAACCAAATTTTGACAAAATTTTAAGTTTGTACTTTTTGTAGTTTTAATGGAAATCGATATAATGCACTTAACAAAAATTGTACATTTGTATGGGAGGGGGTAGAAGGAGTGTACGGATCAAAACATATTTTTTTCTTGTTATTGATATTTCTATTTGTATACTTTGTGCAAAATATGAAGTAGATAGCTTTAACAGTTTCGAAGAAAAATAATTTAGTTTAAATTTCAAAATTTCGTGAAATTTGTATGGGAGGGGGTAGAAGGAGTGAGGTGAAGTTGATAATTTTTTGAAAACTGATTGGAATTATAATAAAATTAATTGTGGCAAAAATTCGTTTTTCTAACTTTGCTAGTTTTAATGAAAATCGAAAAACTGCATTTTTCAAAATTATGCATTTGTATGGGAGGGGGTAGAAGGAGTAATGGGATCAAATCAATATTCAGTCATATTAATGACATCTATATCATAATACTTTGACCCAAATTAGAAGTCGATACCTTAAACAGTTTCAAAGAAAAATCAATTTCTGAAAATTTCGGAATTTCGTGAAATTTGTATGGGAGGGGGTAGAAGGAGTGGGGGGATGTGGCCCGTTCACGAACTTAAAGTTACTTTTTTGCTAAAAATGACACACAACAAATTTCAGCACGATATCACAAAGCGTTCGAGAGTTATGCTGTAGACAGACGCACAGACGGACAGACGGACAGACAGCAACTCGGATTCGAAGTTTTTGAGCGACAACTAATATTTCTGTACCCTTGGCGGCTCTGTGCGAGCATTATTTCTTAGCGTTACAAACGGTAAGGCAAACACAATATACTCTCAGATTTCATCTAGAGTATAATTAATATCTCAACTATCTCTTAAGCTATGTAATTGAAACTTCAAACATATATTAAGTTATAGTAGGCAAATACAAAAAAAATATAACAAATTGAAATAATAGTAGTGGGGGGAAATGGGGAGCATTTTAAAAATGGCGCACTTTTCAAAATTACAAATCCTTATATCTCAAAACTGAGTACAGCTATAAAATCGAAAATTTGTCAGATTGTAGAACTACATAATCGTTAAGGGGAGGGAGGTGGTAAGCAAAAATGTCGAAAATTTTGAGTGATTTTTTTAGGGTTCTGGTGAAAGATACAAAGTTTAAATTTTGCATGTGGATACATCTCTTTGATATAGGTACATAGAAAAAAAAATAAGTTCCACAATTGTTATATACCGACCCCCCCCGGTCTAACGTGCACAAGGTGTTTCATGTGCATTGAAAAAAACACATAAATTGAAAATTTTTGAGTGAAATTTTAAGGCGAAAACTTGAAAATTTGCGAAATGCATTTAAAAAAATTCCTAAATATACGAAATATTAACTGGTCGAAAACCTTTAAAACTTCTACCTCCTCCCATACAAAATTATTTTTTCGACCATTTCCAAGAAATAAATTATCACCTACCTATTACAAGCTATCAATTTGAAATTTTGCACAAAAACTTTTAAAAATAGTTGAAACAAAACTGCGTCAAAAGTTTTGAGATCGCGCCTGCCTTTCCAAAACTATGATTTCGACCAATTCCATTAAATCAACTAATAACCAACAAACTAGAAGCTACGAACTTGAAATTTTGTACAAGCCCCTTACAAGAGAAATGAAATAAAACTGCATCACAAATTTTATGGTTCCCTTACCCGCTCTACCCCCTCCCATACAAATGTTCGGTTTCATGAATGTAAAATACACCGAATTTTATGAAAATTCTATGCAACTTCGTATATGAAACTGACATTCTATACGGAGAATATTGATTCAAGCAATCAATTAAAAAGCTAATAACATCCACCCACTCTTATTATTACCCCCCCCCCCCCCCCTCACCTCATAAAAACCCAAACTTGCATAAACGAATGAAATATTGTTAAATTGACAACAGCCCTGGCCAAGAACTCCCTTTCGCTTAGTCTTCCCTAACCACTCTAACCTGCATATTGACCTTCCACTCATCTACAACTTGTCCCAAGAATAATAAAGTTCCGCCCGACTTGTTGGCAGTTTATTTAGATCTTCAGAAAGCTTTTGATACTGTTTACACCTACTGCTTGATAAACTAGCCAATCTAGGAATAACAAATAGTGTCTATTCTTTGTTTAAATCTTACCTTAGTAATCGAATGCAAACTGTGAAAATTGGCGACGTTATGAGTTATGGTTACATGTGGAGTTCCCCAAGGTACCGTACTGGGCCCAATATTATTTCTAATATACAATAACGATCTCTGTCTGATGGACAAGACTACGGACGGACATATCGTCAGCTTTGTTGATGACACAGTACTTCTTTTCAAGAATAAGGACTGGGGAAAATGTAACAGATCTCTAATGCAAAGATATTCAAGTATTTTAGGCCCTAGAGCTTTTAATAGTATTCCACTTGATCTAAAAGAAAATTTAAACATAAGTAACTTCAAAATAGTATTTAAGCTGTTTGTTTTCGCAACCCCGAATTTTTCGATCGAATATCTAATTTTCCACAATAAATTTTTCTTTCCACTTAAAGTAATATGTTTATCTCTTTGTTCATTATTTTATATAGATATACACAAATATCTAATTGTACAACAACAAGAATATTTTGCAAATTTTAGAAAATAACTGTTAAAGGTTACTGAGATTTCACACTCAAGCCTCTTTGGCTTATGTGCATATCTCTAACGGTCTCTTACCAATAAAATTGCCGCAGTGATCATCGCTACAAATTCTGCGCATTAATCGCGCAACTCACACATAGCACCTCACTCCGACGAGATCCCCTCATAAAAAAGCTTCCCAAAAAAATCGCCGCTTACCCACGAAAGCGCACCTCATTAACCCCTTCGCACGTCCCACTTCACCGATCAGATCATAAAACTCATCAAAGCTCGCTAAACAAATCGCAGCCGCACTTCACCGACCGACCTAGAGCATCAATCAGCTCGGTTCAGCTCTAAGCTCACCGTCGTTCATATGGAAGCTCTTTCGTTGCTCGATTGCCGCTTGGGGCATCTGATATATTCTATTGCCTTTCTTTATAGCTGTTCACTGCTCGCACCCAGTGATATCTGCAAACTGTTTACTGCTCAGCTCAGTGATACCAAAGACTATCAATAATATAAGATATTCCAAGCCTAATTGATAGTCTTTGGTGATATTTAGACACTGCTCGTGCTCAGTGCTATTGCTTTCAGTAAGGAAGTATAGTAATGACTGATCAGGTCGTAAGTTAAGTACCACTGCGATTTGCTTAGCGATATTTTGATCTGATCGGTGTGGTGAGACGTGTGAAGTGGTCAATGAGGTACATATGCTTTGATGGTTTGGTGAATGTTTTCACAGTGCATTTCGAATTGAAAGAAAAGATTTCCGGATTCTACACTGTTACGCTTTCTTATTCGTGACGTTTCGGTCTCTGCTGAGACCTTTATGAAATAGTTTGATAAAGGTCTCAGCAGAGACCGAAACGTCACGAATAATAAAGCGTAACAGTGTAGAATCCGGAAATCTTTTCTTTCGAGGAGTGCTTTCCTGGGTAAGCGGCGATTTGTTTAGCGAGCTTTGTTATGAGTTATGATCTCGTCGAGATGAGGTGAGACATATCAGTTGCGGATATAGAAAGTTTCGCCGATTTATGTCGCAGACCACCGATAAGAGCTTTATGTTCTTCACTGGTGAAATTGCTTGTGTGAGTAATATCGTGTAAAAAAGAAAACAATAAACCCTTTGGGATCGGTTTTCTATGACCGGGTGATTTTTTATTTGGTTTGTGTACACGCGATGCGTTTGACATTTTTGCCATTCTAAGGCTGTCGACACACGACAGACAAAATCGTATTAACTCACTTTTCGATATTAACTCGTGTTAATATACAGGGTGTTTGGTACTCCGTGCACCTTATTCCTAGATATATTTGGAGAAAAAAATTGTTGTACGGAGATGGTCAATTTTCAATATCAGCGGAGATACAGGGTGATCAAGAAAAGGGTGCCGGAACTGTACACTCATTCACTCAAAACGCTATATCTTGAAAACTAATAATCACAATTCAAAGTGTTATAGCTTGTTTTTTAGGGAATCGAATTATCTTTCATTTGGTGTAAATGGTCCGCATTGTGACTGTACCCAATCCTGAGGTATTTGGCTCGGAACACAAATTTTTGATACTTTGACCCTCAAAATTCTGAGATCAATGTAGTTTTTCTAAAAAAAAACGCATTATAAAAATGTCATTTTAATGTTGTTTTTTTATGTGCCATATTATTGCTTACAAATGATGCACACATACTTATGACTTAGGTTTTCCCGTTTTCCAGGTAATAAGCGAAAATACATATGGCTTAAAAATGAAATGTGCCATAAAGCAACCCTCGTTCTAAAAAAACTGCCTGAAATGTTGTTAAACTGAAATATTCTTTGTGTCCTTTAATTACTATTTAAATTATCGATGAATGTCCTTTAAGTAGTATTTAAATTATCGAGGAAATGAATTAAATTAAAATGAGTTTCAACACAACTAGGTGCAACACTTTGCCTTTTTTAATGGTGTACCCAACAAAATGAAAAGCGTATAAGAGCAAATCTTGCTTCATATTTTTATCAGTTTTAGTTACATTGTTAAAAGTACAAGGTGTCACTAAAATTTAGAAAGTAATAATAATAATAATAATTTATTCATCAAAAAATTGATTACTACATTTATCCACAGTAATGCACAGTTGGAAACAATAAAAAATAATAAAAATAATTCAACAGAATTAGGTACACAAAAATTTAAACTTTTACAAAATTAAACATTATTAACCTCAAGAAAGCTGACTTTTTACTTGTGGGACACTCATGTGAAAGTCCAATTGCGAGAAGAAGTTATTGAAATCTCTTAACATGAATGAAACTGGTTCATAAAACCCGTAGTTCATGCGATGCTGCGGAATTCTACAAAGCTCATAATTTCGCAAAGGACGACATGGAACGTTGAATTTAATCATAGACAGCAATTTGTCAGAGTCAATTATACCTGAAATGACTTTAAAACCAAAAATAACTCTCGCATGTATCCGCCTTTTCTCAAGGGAATCCATAGACAGCAGATTTAAAAGATCAACATATGGCGGTAACCTGAGTGGATCGGACCAGGGAAGGCCCTGAAGGACAAACCTTAAGAACCGACGCTGAACTGCTTCGATCCTATCTATGTGAATGGAATAAAATGGTGATCAGATAGGACTAGCATATTCTAGGATAGATCGGACAAATGAACAATACAACATTTTCGTTGTAAAGAAATCATTGAATTCTTTCGATTGTCTCCTAACAAAACCGAGGATAGCGTTCGCTTTACCAGCAATGTGATTCACGTGATCATCAAAGGTAAAATTACAGTTGAATAGTACGCCCAAATCACGTACTTCGTCAGAACGAAGTAAAGAGCATCCATCTACAACATAGTCAAAATTCATTGATATTCTCTTCTTAGAATACGAAACAGCAGTGCACTTATTAATGTTGAGATGTAAATTGTTAAGTAGGCGCCAGTCATGAAAAGGCGAGATATCACTTTGCAATAATAGATAATCATTGCTGCTGGAGATAATCTTAAAGATTTTCGTATCATCGGAATAGAGAAGAATGTTCGAGTTAGAGATAAACGAACTCTCGTCATTAATAAAGAGAAAGAATAGAAGTGAACCCAGATGGCTACCTTGCGGAACGCCAGAAGTATTAAATATTTCAGAAGATAAGGCTCCACGAAAGTATACTTTCTGAATGCGATCACTAAGATACGACTTAATCCAAAGGACGAAAATATCAGGAAAACCAAGCAGGCAGAGCTTATGCACAAGAATATTATGGTCAATTTTATCAAAGGCTTTACTAAAGTCAGTGTATATGCAATCAACCTGCTGCCCGTTTGCGATAGCAGAAAGACAGAAGTTCGAAAATTCCATAAGATTAGTTAAAGTGGATCTGCCCTTGACAAAGCCATGCTGAAATGATCCAATAATCGACTTGGAATGGAAATACATTACATCACACACAATAGGTTCAAATAGCTTAGCAGCTCATGGAAGATTCACTATAGGCCTATAATTACTTACATTGTCTTTTTTACCAGACTTAAGCAAGGGCATTATAGTTGAGTATTTCCATGACATAGGAAAAACTCCACTACGAAGCGATGAATTAAAAAGATACCCAAGGATAGGTAAAAGGGATGAACTACACTTTTTAATCACAGAAGAAGGAACACCATCTGGTCCACTAGAGAAATTAGTAGCAAGCTTATCAATGTATTTCAAAATAGTAGATGCGTTAATGAAAAGATCTTTTGGAACTAAGGACGAAGAAGGAAACTTCGACATGTATTGAAAGTTACCAACGGATGTTAGCGGCGTACTATAATTGAAGGCGGTCCGGAAATGGTTGGAAAATAAGTTGCTAATTGTAGTAGGATCAGCACTGACTACATCGTTAAAAAACATACTGGAAGGATAACCATCAGAGTTTTTCTTGGAGTTGAAAAAATTACAGAATTGTTTCGGTTTATCTTTAAAAGAGTTTTCAACAGTAAAAAGGTATGGTTATATGCAGCTCGAGACTGACTTATAAAACAATTACATAGGTTTATGTAAATTATGTAGTCCGTATCACTCCTTGAGAGCGAGTAAGTTTTCCAAGCTTTCGTTTTTTGATTTTTCAAATTAATTAAATCATCGTCAAACCAGGGAAACCTCCTGGTAGGTTTCGAATAAACTACAGGGACACAACGCAGAAAGAAGCCATTTAAAATCGTGTAAAAATTAGAAGTGGCTTTGTCAACATCAGATTCATTCAACACAGACGACCAATTGCAATTGGATATGTCAAGATTTAAAGTTTCAAAATCAGCTTTGGCGAAATTAAAATAATTACAAACAATACATTTCGAGTTCGTAAATTCTGTCTGAAAGTTGAATGTTGCGTGAAGCGCAGGATGAATTGGCAAGTCAGGCAGCAAAGGGCTGTGACATCTATCAATAGTCGTAAGGCTGAGATCAGATGAGAAGATCAGATCCAAAAATCTCCCATGATCGTTCGAAATCGGACACACTTGGAAAAGTCCCGTAGCAAGCATGTTGTCCACAAATTGTATTTCGTGTCGGGCACAGGAGGAATACGAAGGCGACATACAAACCTCATTATCATCAGAGCGTAGCCACTGTATTTGTGGTAAATTAAAGTCGCCCAGAATTAAATTATCGTCTGATGGATGCATAAGACCAAGCAAGGTTTCAAGCGCATTATAAACCGCATCGTAAACTGATGAAGGTGAAGGCGATCTGATGTATACAGTCACGACGTATAGCTTGCGGTTTCCGAGTGATACTGCTTCACACAAGAACTCTAGATTCTCTGGAACATCGACTATCGTAGAAGCAAACCGGCGACGAACGGCGCAGAGAACTCCACCCCCAACCGGCGGATCAAGTAAGTTCGGGTGGCGGTCACGACGAAAAACTTCAAAGTCTGAATCGAAAAGCTCAGAATCTTTGAACTGACAGGACAACCATGTCTGCAAATGCATATGATGTCAAAGGAACAAACAGCAGCGGCGAGATATAGATCCTGAGTTTTCGTACGCATCCCGCTTACGTTGCTGTAAGATATCGAGATAGAGCTTGCCCGTTTTTTGAGATTGTGAGCGCGAAAGACGATTTCGGGGTAGAAATTCACGGACGATGGCAGATTTCGGCCATAGTTTCGATGACACAACGTGGGCAAAGTAAGCATCCGGAAGAACAACCTTGAATGAAGAAACTCTCGCGCCAATATCGCGAGATATTGCAGTTATCTTCCTGCACGATACTAAGTCCGGTGATAACTCAACATTTGCACATGGTAAAATACCAAGAATGTTGTCAGCAATTTCCTTCTCCGTGATGTCAGATGCTAAGCACGATACAAAAAGTAACTTTGGCTGCACAGCGGCTCGTACAGTACAGCGGAAGTCTTTTGACGTAGTCGAAGCTACAGGCACAATATCCATTTGGTTGTTGTCGTAATCAATCGCAGTAGCTCTACGTTGTGGCGCATTATCAGACTCAGGAACGTTCTCTAGGTTCGATACATCACATGAGGGGAAGGTAGAGTTGTCATCAGCATGTAGATTCAACCGTGGGTGAACGTCTTTAGGAGATTTAGCAGCCTTCCGTCGAGTGTGCTTACTTGTTTTCATATTCTTTCTGCGTTTCTTGTCTACTGCTTGCGGCTGTGATATGAATGCACCAGAAAGTGGTTGAGGTAACGCGTTAGAATTAGTCTGGCAGCCAATAGAGCAGGATGAGATATTCGGATCGGTTTGACAGTCTATGTTGGATCTAGCAACTGGCACATGCTCTTTAGGAATTTTTAAATTAGATGATAATAGTTTCATGTTATCATTTAATAGATCTAATTTGTGCAATGTTTGCACGTTGCCTAAAATAGGTCCAATCTCACTGCGCTCCGTGAAGCTAGAGCAAAGATCAGTAATGCTATTGGATAAGGATGTCAATTTGCTATCTGAGTTTGAAGCCTTTTTTGACATTTTCGAAACGTCGTGTTGCATGAGAGAACAACAAGACTCAACCTTATCAATCTGAGTTTCTTGTTCACGGATGTCGTCGAAGCAGTTATTCAGGATGGTTAACGTGTCACTGATTCCACCGATTTCATTAGTCAAGAACATAGAATCAGTGTTCAACGATACAAAAGCTGTGCGCATCGAATCTAATCGTGTAGTGATGACGTGAAGAAGTTTAAGCACGTGACACGGTTTAATACTACTACAATCAAAACATGTAAAGCCGGATGCGGATTGGAAACTCGAGGCAAAGTCTGTACATAAAAGATGGAAGTAACGTCCACATATTCCATCACATTCAATGATCTTGCCATAGTTATGATTGTTCATTTCCCTATCCAGGGGTAGAGAACATTTTCCACAGATCATTGTAGAATAAAATAATAAATTGAATTGCAAAAAATAAATAAATAAATCAGAACACAACAAAACAAAATTGGCACCGCGCTGGCGGAGGACCAAGTCGACCTTTCGGAGTCCTGCGTCAGATGAGGCCGGTATGAAGTTATTAATTTAAGTTTCCAGTAACAAATTTTTTCAATTAGCTAATAATTCACAGCCACTTTGTGTTCACTATATTATAAAAGAAAAGTTACGTGCAACACAATTTTTTAACTAGCTTATAATTCACAGTCACGTTTTGTTCACTATATTATATAGTACAGTATCACACATTAATTTCGAAATGCCTGAGTTCACGAATGAAGAATATGCAGACATCATTTTCATTTATGGGGAGTCTCACGGAAATATACGAGCGTGTTATGGATTGAAGCAACAAAATTGCATTTTGTATGGGAAATATTATGGATGGAAGCAACAAAGTTGTATTTTGTATATGGGGGCAACAAAGTTGTAAGCAGAGGACGGATTCTTATTATTTCAATATGATAAGAATTCGTCTACTGTGTATAATGTTGTGCGGCTTATTATTGTAATCAAATATCCATGTATAAGAAAAAGACCTTTTAACTTAGGAATGTAGATTAAGATAGTTTTTGCTTACGTTGGCACTTGTAAACTTTAAAAGACCAACTTTTAATATGTTAGACGCTTTTTGATTATTGAATACAAACGGTTCGCATCTTTCAGTGTACATCATAACTTCATTCAGTGTACATCATAATTAATTATAATAAATATAATAATAAAAGAATATCTTATAAAAATATCTTGTTTTTACATGCGGGCATAACAAGCGGCGCGATCTGTATCATCAGAGATTTCCTAATCGTCGGATACCTTACAGGAGAGTATTCCAAAAAGTTTACAGAAGGATTCGGGAAACAGGCAGCGTTAGGACAAGCAGAGTAAATGCAAATCTTGCGCCGATAATCGCTGTTCCAACCGATGAAGGAATACAACATGCAGTTCAAAATGATCCATCAATCAGTATCCGACGCTTGGCATTGCAGTTAAACGTCTCTACGTGGAAAGTTTGGAGTGTCCTAAAAGCAGAGCGTTTGCATCCCTACCACCACACACCAGTGCAGGAACTGTTACCCATTGATTTGCCCAAAGGATGGTGTTTTGCAATTGGCTCCTTGAACGACAACTAAGTGACGAAAATTTTATGAACAACATTTTTTGAACGGATGAGTTCCAATTCACCAGGGACAGTATCCCAAACTTCCAAAACTTACACACCTGGGCTAAGAACAATGCACATACAAGAGATCAGCATCATTTCAGCACAGATTCAGTGTCAATTTATGGGCAGGTGTGATTGGTGACGATTTCATTGGTCCTATTAGGCTTCCGCCTACCCTAAATAGTTCCAATTACTTGCATTTTTTGACAAATGATCTACAGGAGTTATTGGATGATGTGCCACTGTAACGATTGGCTTCCATGTTTTACCAACACGATGGTGCTCCAGCTCATTACGGCCGACAAATCAGAGATTGGTTAAATTCCAATTATAGCAATCGCTGGATCGGTATAAATGGACCGATACACTGGCCTGCAAGATCTAATGATTTAACTATTATGGATTTCTTTGTATGGGGACGGATGAAGGACCTTGTCTACGCAACGGAAGTACTAACGTTGCAGGATCTAAACACCAGAATCGATGCGGCAGCAACAGAAGTAAGGCAGCAGTTGAGAAGTATGAACACAAAGAGAACACTGGCAAAACGTGCTTTAGCGTGCATTCAAAATGAAGGTGGCCATTTTGAACATTTATTGTAATTAAGAAAATTTGAAATAAACCATAAAAACCATTCTTAAGTTCTTTTAGTTCAAGCGGAGAGTGTTGATCAACATATTCTTGTTTTTTTGATAAAACTGTTAAATTATTGGAATGATAGTTTTTGCTAAACTATGAAACTTATGCAATGCAAGTGTATACATCTTTTGTAGGCAATAATATGGCACATAAAAAAACAACATTAAAATTACATTTTTATAATGGGTTTTTTGAGAAAAATTACATTGATCCCAGAATTTTGAGGGTCAAAGTATCAAAAATTTGTGATCCGAGGCAAATACCTCAGGATTGGGTACAGTCACAATGCGAACTATTACACCAAATGAAAGGTAATTCGGTTCCCTAAAAAACAAGCTATAACACTTTGAATTGTGATTATTAGTTTTCAAGATATACATAGCAATTTGAGTGAGTGAGTGTACAGGTACGAAACCCTTTTCTTGATCACCCTGAATCTTCGCGGATATTGAAAATTGACCATCTCCGTAGAACAATTTTTTTCTCCAAATATATCTAGGAATAACCCCTTACAAGGTGGTGCACGGAGTACCAAACACCATGTATATTGTTGCGAGCTAGAGGTTCGCCGATTTCAAGTAAAACACAATTCGTTTAAAAATAATAGATAATTTATTATTCGCAGTCTTTTTACTTAATTTTCACGTTAACTTAATTAGCCTTAAAACGCACTACCGATATTTCGCTTTCTATCGCTTTTACTACCGTCGCGTTCAGATGTCTCTGATTCACTCTGTGGCTGCTGACAGCTACCGTGGTTTTATACCATTTCCCCTTTTTCTAGAAGCTACGGTCGTGGATGTTTTCGACTATTCTAGATGATTCTAGATGGCACTTTATAGCTTCTGTCGTGGATGTTTTCGGGTGTATGTCTCGACGATTCAAGTTCCGTCGGGTGTTTGCTAGAACGTTCTAGATGGCGTTTTACACAGTAGGGGATACTGATCTTGTATTTTCCAGAAATATCGGCAGGTTTTGCCAGATCCATAACAATATTAACTTCGATATCAAGTCCCGAGTTAATATCGTTCTGCAATATATATTAACTCGGCTAGCAAATACTCGATCCAAAAGAAGCTTTACAGCAGGTAATTTACAACACGAAATAGAAGGAAACTTCGAGAAAATTTCGAGAAATTTAGTAGTGACGTTTTATTTCGTTGACATTACAAAAAAGAGGCAAAAAACTTCACAAAAAGACAATTTAAAGAATTTAACGGTGCATCCATGATTTATTTGCGATACAGAATTTTGCAGGATTCCACAAAACGTAAAACAAAAGAATTCCTAAATTAAATTTGACGTTTAAATTTGAAGCTTCACTCTGACGTAATGCCTAGAGCTTTCTTAGATTGATTTATCGTATGTCACATACAAAAGCTGTAGTGGAAGCTTTCATTTTAATACGATTTTATCTATATCGTGTGTCGACAGCCTAACTCGATTGCGCTCGATCGTTGTTTCGCAATTTGGACAGTAAAAGCAAAACTTTTAAAAACGTTCACTATGCGCACTGAGCTGGTGAAACTGAGCGTGAGGTTGGGTCTGCCTGACAGTTAAATGCATGATTTCGGAGAAAATTGCTATTTCGTTTTTTTTTTCTTCTTTTTATACTCTAGATGAAATCTGAGAGTATATTGTGTTTGCCTTACCGTTTGTAACGCTAAGAAATAACGCTCGCACGGAGCCGCCAAGGGTACAGAAATATTTGTTGTCGCTCAAAAACCTCGATTCCGAGTGACCGTCTGTCTGTCTGTCCGTCTGTCCGTCTGTGCATCTGTCTACAGCATAACTCTCGAAAGCTTTGAGCTATAGTGCTAAAAATTTGTGTGTGTCATTTTTAGCAAAAAAAGTAACTTTAAGTTCGTGAATGGGCCATATCCCCCCACTCCTTCTACCCCCTCCCATACAAATTTCATGAAATTTCGAAAAAATAAGAAATTGATTTTCTTTAAAACTATCTAAGCTATCGACTTGAAATTTAGATCAAAGTATTATGATATAGATGTCATTAATACCACAGAATATTTACCCGATCCCTTTACTCCTTCTACCCCCTCCCATACAAATGCATCATTTTGAAAATGCAGTTTTTCGATTTTCATTGAAACTAGCAAAGTTATGAAAACAAGTTTTTGCCAGAATTAATTCTACTATAATTGCAATTTATTTTAAAAATAATTATCAACTTTACCTTACTCCTTCTGCCCCCTCCCATACAAATTTCACGAAATTTTGAAATTTAAATTAAATTATTTTTCTTCGAAACTGTTAAAGCTATCAACTTGGTATTTTGTATAAAGTATACGAATAGAAATATTAATAATGTGAAAAAAAATTGTTTTGATCTGTGCACTCCTTCTACCCTCTCCCATACAAATGCAGAATTTTTGTTAAATGCACTTCATCGATTTCCATTCAAACTAGAAAAAGTACAAACTTCAAATTTTGCCAGAATTCGTTTTTTAATAATTAAAATAAGTGATAGAAAAAATTATCAGCTCCGCTTCACTCCTTCTACCACCTCCCACACAAATATCTCTATTATAAATTCAAGAAAAGCATTTCTCCTTCAAGTATATGAGAGCTATCGACTTTGAAATTGATTCAAAGCATGGTGATAAGCATAATGATAAGCAGTTTCAAAATCGTCTTAAACGCTCCACTTCCTCTGCCACCTCCCATACAAATGCCTCAATTTCAGGAAAACTATGACCTTAAAAATAATGAATAATGAAAACTAAAAACTTTAAATTCAGCAAAAAACATTTTGCATGCCATGTCCGGTGTCATATACGAAAAATACAAACCTCCCCCTCTACTTCTACCACCTCCCATGCAAAAGTCTCTATTCACTATTCGAAAGAATTTGAGATGACATATTTTCCGGTATATTAAAGTCATTTCCATCTCATCTAGAGTATCATATGATTGGGCTTTAAGCCCAATCATAATTCTGTTATGTTTTTTATTAAGTTGTGTTATTTTTAACCAACATGTAAATCAAAACTTTGAATTTTTCGGATTTGATTTCATTTCAGTTTTCTGTGCTCTGCCGTTTAATTCATTTCGTTTTTCTATTTCAACTTGAATCAGTGCTAAATTTAAAAAAAAATGAAATAGCAGCTCTTTTCGAAGATATTTATCACTGCAACAGCAGTTTTTGCCATCCTTGTGCATTATCATTTAGAATAGAGGTGAAACATCCCTAGAAAGGCAGTAAAGTTGACCATTACCAATTATATTTATAGTAGGCATGTTTTTCTTAAAGAATGAAATAAGTGAATTATAAAAAGTCGCTTTTGTTAATGGTAGATTGTCATTAGTTATCTCATTATCTCATTACCATCGTTCCATTCAAATTTATTTTGCTGAATAGGTAGTTGCTTCTGAAGAGCAGTTTCATAAAAAGTTATAAGTTTAAAAAATATAAAATTAAAACCGCCTATAAAAAAAAACTTTCTCACGTTATGCGATGTAATTATGCATCCTTCGTGATTCAACGAGGGCAAGAACTGAGAAAAATGAACATCTCCATGAAAAATAATAATAACTCACAAACTAGAAGGAATCCTTTTGTAAAATTAATTACACAGCCACGGGGCTCATAGAAGACGAGGCGCAAGGACGAAGCTGGCCCGAGCAGCACTTGAAAAAGTCAAGTCGTTGCTTGCATGAATGGAGCTCCTCCGAAAGGCTCAAACATTTTCTGTTTACATTCCTAGACAAACGAGCTGCAGGATGTTTTAAGCAAAGCAACGAGTACCCGCGGAGGATGCTGTTGGGCAAGAGCACGATGAAACGACTCTGTTGCACTTTGCGTGATGCCGGGAGTCTGGAGGCAGGCTGGCAAGGATAAGAGGTGGCAGAAGAAAAATAAATGTCAAGTTCTTCTGCTTCAACTCCTCATGGAATTCGAGAAATTTATAGTATTTTATTGTCCGGCCCTAAACGTTTGTTTGTTTGTTCTTGAAAGTGCACAAAATTTTAACTGCGAAAAAAAAATCAATGGAATTATAAAGTACAATTACTAAGGGTCGCCGAAGAGCAGAACCCTCGTAGCACGGCAAAATGCTCGGTAACAACTTTGCGAACCTGTAAAACAGAAAAAATCCAACGATTTCATTTACCTTGAGCGAAAAACAATAAGTTAAACGAATAAATAGAAACGATCGCACTTGAAGACATTCTCCATTACACAACTTAGGACGTGCAGGAGAATTTTAGCGGCCGCCGCAGCATATTCCTCCGGTCCTGGTAACGGATGCCGTAACGTCGTCCTTCGTCCGAATCACTCGAACATTTCCGTGCGTTCGCGTTTCGATTCCCGCACAAATCACTCAGAACGGACGGACACTTCCCGATTTCGTTTTATTTCTTCCCGATTTTTCTTTTATATGGGGCGCCGTCGGAAAATCACGCACTCCGGGAGCATATCAGCAGTAGGCTCTGCGAACAGCAAATGTCAAATGGTATGGCGATTTTTTTTTTGGATTTCAATTTTTGTTTTTGTGCATTATGGTGCGACATCTGATTGTGAGTGGTGGAGCTTATGGCTTTTATCATGGGAAGAAGAAGACCATGGAAATGTCAGATGCGACAGATGTCAAAAATCAAAGTGAGGAGCAACACGTGTGAGAATGGCCGAGACAAAGTTTAAATATTTGGTGGCCGATACCACGGCGTTTATTAATAATGTGCAGTTAAATGTGAGTACTTGATTTGTGGGTGCTGGGTGGGACTCGAGGATTGATTTTTTTCCAATTTCAATGTTGATGGACAGATGTTTGTATCTTTCCTTGATTACAAACATTTTCGAAAAGATGTTTGGAGACCCTAGGATCTATCTCACCTTTCGTGGTCTCGTGGTAAAATTCTAAAGATTGAAAAAAAGGAAAGACAGTTAGCTGCCAAGCCAACATTCAGGCCAGTGGCGCGTCTTAATTCGAGACGAGATTCAATCGATTTACAGTGAAATTTCAGCATCGTGCTTTGCGCCACAGTTTTGCTGGTTACATACAGTAGCGGACGAAAATCTACGGGAGCACCTTATGTTGAGGTTCTGGTCAATTGGAAAATCAAAAATCCATCGATGCACATTTTCTCAGTAACGTAAATATATTTATAAAAAAACAAAAACTTTTCAGAACAAACAAAGAGAAATTCATAAAAACAAAAAATTGGATGGACAAAAGTCTACGGCAGTCAGTGCTGGCTGACTTATTCACAAAATAAACTGCCAACAAGTCGGGCGAAACTTTATTATTCTTGGGACAAGTTGCGGATGAGTGGAAAGTCAATATGCAGGTTAAAGTGGTTAGGGAAAGCTAAGTGCAAAGGGGTTTCTTGGGCAGGGCGCTGTCAATTCAACAATATATCATTCGTTTCGGCAAGTTTGGGTTTTTATGAGGGGAGGAGGAAGGGTAATAACAAGGGTGGGTGGATGTTAACAGCTTTTTAATAATTGCTTGAATCACGTCCAATATTCTCTGTATAGAATGTGTTTCATAGACGAAATTTGCTTAAAATTTTCATAAAATTCGGTGTATTTTACTTTCACGAAACCGAAAATTTGTATGGGAGGGGGTAGAGAAGGTAGGGGAATCGTAAAATTTGATATGCAGTTTTATTTCGCTTCTCTTGTAAGGTGCTTGTATAAAATTTCAAGTTCGTAGCTTTTAGTTTGTTAGGTATTAGTTGATTTAATGAAATTGGTCGAAATCATAGTTTTGTATGGGAGGGGGTAGAACGGTAAGCGCAATTTCAAAACTTTTAAAGCAACTTCATTTGAATTACTTTTATAAGTTTTCATGCAAAATTTGAAATTGATAGCTTTTAAGAGTTAGCTGATAACTGATTTCTTAAAAATGCTCGAAAAAATAATTTTGTATGGGAGGGGGTAGAGGAGGTAGGGGAATCGTAAAATTTGTGATGGAATTTTCTTTCTTTTCTGTTGTAAGGTGCTCGTACATAATTTCAAGTTCGTAGCTTTTAATTTGTTGGTTATTAGTTGATTTAATGAAATTGGTCGAAATCATGCTTTTGTATGGGAGGGGGTAGAAGGACGAGCATGATTTCAAAACTTTTACCGTAATTTTATTTTAACTGTTTTTAGAAGTTTTTGTGCAAAATTTCAAATTGATAGCTTTTGATAGTTAAGTGATAATTGATTTCTTAAAATTGGTCGAAAAAATAATTTTGTATGGGAGGAGGTAGAAGTTTTAATGGTTTTCGACCAGTTAATATTTCGTATATTTAGAGATTTTTTTTAAATGCATTTCCCAAATTTTCAAGTTTCTACCTAAAAATTTCATTCAAAAATTTTCAGTTTATGTGTTTTTTTCATTCCACATGAAACACCTTGTGCACGTTAGACCCCCACTTCGGAGCATAACAATTTTGGAACAAATTACTATTTTTTTTCTATCTATATCAAATAGATGTGTCGACATGCAAAATTTAAACTTTGTATCTTTTACCAGAGCCATAAAAAAATAACTCAAAATTTTCAACACTTTCGCTTTCCACCTCCCTCCCCTTACACCGCCCAACTCAAATTTTTTACCAAAATTAAAGATTATATAGCTCTACAATCTGACAAATTTTTGATTTGATATCTGTACTCAATTTTGAGATTTGATGATTTGTAATTTTGGAAAGTGCGCCATTTTTGAAATGCTCCCCATTTCCCCCCACTACTATAATGTCCACATATTATATTTTTTTTGGTTTTTGAATAATGACGTGTTGAGAGGTTTCACTACACTTTCAAGGACACTTTCTTGATAAATTTTGGCAGACGTTTTGACGCCCTTCTCACAAAAATGCAACTTTGTCACCCCGTTGTAGCTAACACCCCACCAAACCATTACTGAGGCTGGATGATGACCTCTTTGAACCTTTTGGGCAACTTGAGAAGCTTCTCTGGCACTGCGAGCATAAACCCTATAGTTTTGTTTATTAAATGTTTCTTCGACAGTAAAAATTTTTTCGTCCGTAAACAAAATTTTACGGTGTTCTTGGTTTGCGTACCGGCAAAGTAATCGTTTTGATTTTTCCACTCTATTTTTTTTAACGAATCTGTTAGTAAATGCCCGGTAGATCTACGATAAGCACCCAACCCCAAGTCACTTTTGATGATACGTGAAATTGTTCTTTGGGGTATTTTCATCTCACGCGATAAAATTTTTTGTTTCCGAAGAGGATTACGGCGAATTCTCTCGCGCACGGCTTTAACCGCTTGAGGTGTTCGAGTAGTTCGCGGACGGCCACTTCTTTCACGGTCACTTACTCCAGACGTATCATTAAATCTTTCAATAGCCCGATATACAAACATTCGGCTTATATCAAGGGTATGCAGAGTCTTAAAAATATCACTTGTTTGCATTCCTACTTAATGAAGTGCAATCACAGCAATTGTATTTTCTTTGTCACCCCAATCCATGTTCACTACACTAAAAATTAAACTCAAATGATGACAAATGCATCAAGCACAAGCGTACTATAGCGATTAGCTCAATTTTTAAGAAATGCAATATAACGGTTCCTTTCTGCAGAGTTGCCAAACCTTGTAACAATATTTATGGCTAGACTAGGTATACTATCTTGATGGTCTCAAAATATCAATTTTTTATGGGAAGTAATTTCGAAGATATAATCATTTGAAAAAAAAATTCGGCCGACAATTGGTTCTTAGCCCCCCCTTTTCGCACGCCAATGGATAAAAAAATTAAGTTATTTTTAAAAGTTGTCCCACAAACTCCTGTATATGTATGTTGATTTTTAGCTTGCTAGCTGTAACCATGGTTGAGATATTTGAATTCGTATTTTTCGGTTTAAGCGCTCCCCCTGCCTCCCCCTGAACTCGTACATTATTTGCTGTTACTGCCATTCAGTGCATGTGCAGCCGCAACTCTATTATAGGTTTACCGCTAGTTTCGAACTGTAAGGACCGCAAAATGTCATCGCGAAAAGAAATTTCTAGTGATGTCCGAAATTTGGTCGTCCAGTAAAAACGACAATAATCGTGCTCGGAAATTGCGAAATTACTGAAACTAAAACGAAGTTCTGTTTATACCATTATCAAAAATTTTGAAAACAGTGGTCCCATTGAAAATAAACCGCGAACTGGCCGACCGAAAAAGCTTTCGCGCAGAGACATTATTTCAATTTTAAAAGAAGTGAAAAAAAAATCCAAAAATAAGTGCTCCAGATTTGGCGAAACAAGTGGCTGCGGTAAGGAAAAAGGATGTTCATGCAAGCACAATCTCGAGAGCATTAAATTCTAATGGGTTTCAAAGCAGAACTCCACGTAAAAAAACATTAGTATCCGCCAAAAACTGACTTCTGCGCCAAGGCCCATATCAACAAGGACAATGACTTTTGAAATCTAGTTCTTTTTACCGATGAGTCGAAATACAACATGTTCGGGTGTAATGGTCGCAGTAAAATATGGAGAAAAAAGACTACGGCTTTAGAGACCAAAAATTTGATTCCTACTGTCAAGCACGGTGGAGGTAATGTTATGGTTTGGGGAGCCATAGCTGCATCTGGGGTGGGCAGATTGGCTTTTGTTGAAACTACTATGGACCGCTATTTTTACAAGAACCTGTTGGAACAACATTTAAGACCATCAGTTGATAAGTTGTGCCTTGGAGGGAGTTGAATTTTCCAACACGACAATGATTCGAAGCACACAGTACTTTTCGCGTTGTACTACGCTCCCAGGCAGTTGAATACGCCTCCCCAAAGGCCGGATTTAAACCCAATAGAACATGTATGGGAGCTTTATTGCATTAGAAATAAAAATTTGTTGAAGGAAGCGCTTATTACATATTAATAGTAGAAAATTACATCCGCAGAAACTTGTAATTTAGTCGCCTCTATGCCCCGAAGACTTCAAGCAGTAATTGATGCTAAAAGGCGTCCAACCAAGTATTAAGCCAGCAAATAATCTTAAAAATTTCGATACGTTTAGTTGGAAATGTTTTGTGTATAAGTCAGCCAGCACTGACTGCCGTAGATTTTTGCCCATTCAATTTTTTATGTTTTTATGAATTTCTCTTTAAGTTTGTTATGAAAAGTTTTTGTTTTTTTTATAAATATATTTACGTTACTGGAAAAATGTGCATCAATGGGTTTTTGATTGAAGCTTCCAATTAACCAGAACCTCAATATAAGGTGCTGCCATAGATTTTTGTCCGCCACTGTAGATACTTAAGTATTCTCACGTTTGAGTCGGCTAAAATCGTAGACAAGATTTTGATAAAGAAAAACTTCATTATCCCTTTTCGGCATGAAGTGGTTTGGCGGTTCAAAAACAAAATCAAACATCTAGAAATGCTACATGACCAGGTTAATTTTTGTTCCAACATTTGCTATTCTTTCACACATAACAAGTGGGCAGCCACATATTGGCTTAGGTTTAGGATGTAGGAGGGTGGTTTCGTAGACCCACAATGGACTGGGGCCATCTAGTTGGGCCGATCGTACTTCCCCCTATTCATTATGAGATGGTTCTTACTCCTCCTGTTCTAGCCACTTGATTCGATTTGCGAATAGTTTGACGCCTCTGAGGTCGTTTAGTTCTGAGAACAATCTAAAGCTAAAGCGGACGCTATAGCGACTACGTTGTAACAGCTGAGCTGTGATATTTTTATTCGGTTCTTCCCAAAAGAATTTTCCCGTTCTGCAGCTGTTCAGCTGCCGCTACCCCGCTAAGAAAGAATACAAAATTAGTTTGTTTGAAGCTAGTCTTCAGCACTGTTGGTGCTACATCGACTGCCTTCCTAGTGGAGTTAATGTTTGAAGATCCTTGCCGCGCGAACGTCTCTGCTGCATCTTTTCTAGCAGGTCGCTATGACCCGGTATTCAAATTAGAAATTCTTCAGTTAGAGCCGCTAGGCGATTCAAATGGTGTCTACAAATGGACACTAGTTTGGACGTGGTCCTGTAGGATTGGAGTGTCAGAAGTGCAGCACTGCTGTCCGAGAAAATTAACAATTTCCGAGACTGTTCTGCATATCTAAAATAATTTTTGTGCACTCGTTAATAGCTAAAACTTCCGGTTGGAACACAGTCGCGTGTTCTGGAAGATGAAATGAAGTGTCGAGATCGTGGGAATGAATTCCTGTACCTGTTCTCTAGTTAGATTTAGATCCGTCCGTATAGAGGTGAAGACCTGTGCAGGTGCGGAGTGTCGTGTTTGTTGCCCATTCGTTTCATTCCGGAAACTGTGATTGGTTCATGCAATCATACTCGCAGTCTAAAAGGGAGTTTGCGTCTCTAACGACGTTTAAAATTATGCCATGACCAATTTGTGGCGCTGACCACGACTGAGTGGTTTTTAGGTAATGAGAGAATTGAGGTGTGGCTTAAGGCCCCATCGCAAACCGAATGTCTTTTTGCAAGCGAAGAAGGCTACGGTAGCATTTTTTGCTTCTTGAATGTTGGTCTTCCAGGATATTTTACTATCAAGAATAAGACCTAATTATTTAGCTTGGTTCGAGAAGACCATAGTGATACCCCGAATGTGGATTGGTGGATTGAAAACATATGGTCTTCTTCTGCTGAAGAGGACCAGATCTGTTTTTTGAGGGTTAATGGTAGCCGTTCCGATTTAAAATGGAAAGGACCCACAAGAGAGGCGATATTATGTCGCCCTATAGCGTTCTTAGCTTAGCTATCCATGCAGTCAGGAGAGGTTCCACACTATGGCTGCGCAAGACCTCAAGTATGGCATCAATGTTGGCGTGGCTAAAAGCGTCTTCCACATCTAGAAATGCACCAAATGCAACGTCTTTATTTATTTATTTTATTTAAGGGAACACTTGAGAGCACCACGACCTTTTTTGCCTATTGTGCGTTTATTGCCCCTTCACCCTACCATAACTCAATGGCTTTGGCTAATCTAAGTATATTTAAGGGAGCCATGTTGGCTAGTTCATCAGTTGTAACGAAAACCTTTCCAAAAAGAAGATTGAATCTTTTCCTTTCTACTTTCTCGCAGTGATGTAGGACATGCTCTGTCGTTTTTGATACAGAGAGGGCAGATGTCGGTTTCAGCGAGGCCCATATTTTTGAGGTGGTGGTTTACTCCACTATGCCGATTAGAGTACTAATGTCACTCTTGCTGAATTTTGGAATATCCTTGACTTTTTTTTTGTGGTAGGATAAACCTCTAAAGGCTGGAAAGCTTTCTCTACGGCGGCTATCGTCACCTGGAAGACGGTGTCAGTGGACCTACCTTCAGATAGGCGTGTTGGTGGGAACACCTAACCGAAAAGTTAAGCTTTGCACGTAGGTAGCTGTCCACCACTATTCCAGGCCTTTAAAAAGAAAATAAGTTTGGCTGATGGGTCGGAAAGCCTTCAGGATGTTATGGGAGACTCTACCTCTTGCCATAGCTTCGGTATGAGGCAAAGATTGATGCATACTTTTTATATGTCAATCAGGTATTGAATTATTTTTTCATCTACATGCTGGATCATTGCGGGATAGATTTCGTCCAGTCCTGGTGGCTTGTAAAGTTTGAAGGATCTGAACGCAATCCCTATGTTTTCTGTGGTAACTAGAATACTATAGACATATGAACTTTGTGGTATTGGCTCATAGACTCGCCGCTAGACCCCGTCCATGGACCATCGCCTTTATCCAGTAATTCAGGCATATATGGGTCTTTGGATAGGGTCCTTTTTATACTGGTGATATCGTTGACATTATCGATTTCTTCACAGAATCTCCCATGAATTTCGTTTGACGGCTCTTAGCTGTTTTTTAAATAGTGTACGTGCTGCTTGGGATTTGTCTCATTCTCATTCGTTTGCTGGAATTAGCTTTGTTAAAGAGTTTCCTTCCTTGTTTTTTCAGAATATCAAGATCGTTATTCCACCAGACAGCGTTCTTACTATCTTTGGCGGACTTCTTAGAGCAGGAACTCAAGTATGAGGTTGTTAGTAAATTTGTTGGCATACCTATCTAAGGAATCTGGTGTTTTTATTGCGAGTAGTTTACGGCTTATTAGCTTCTGGTATTTAACCCAATCCGTTCTTCTGGATTCCTGTAAAACCGGCTATTTTTTGCTAATCCAACTATTTTAAATCTTATCCACATGAGTCCTGACAAGAATGATTCTTTCGAAACTCTCCAGTTGCGGACCACTAATGATTTAGAGGTAGTTGCAAGAGTCTGGTCGATAACCTCTCTTACTCTATGATACTAGTCCCTCTATGGTACTCGTCCCAACATTACAACCATTTAGTTAATCTGTTGTTAATGCTAATGAATTCTAGAATTGACTTACCGCAATCTTTGCAGTCTGTGCTAGACCAGTAGATGTGATGGGCATAGGCATCACAACCTATTACCCCCTGTGTTGGACTGAACAAGCTGGCACAGGTCAGTCGTTGGAGCATCCGTTGCTTTGTATGACTGGTATGATGAAACCAGCTTAACAAGCTGCGGTGTACCGTGAAAGGACCTCTCCCAGAGCGCCGTTGTTTGGTCTGGATTGCTAAATTGTAGAATTAATGTCAATTTTAGTAATTTTTTTCCTGTTTTGGGTCTATGAAGGACTGTTAAAGTTTCTTTGCACCAACCTGGAATGTGGTTAGAATCACTCAACCACGGTTCCTGGACAAGTGCAACATCCGAATAACCTCTTAAAAGGTGTTGTTGGGAAGTGGCGATAGCCGCTCTACTGTGATGTAGATTGGCTTGAACCACTCTGAGTTGGCCGCATTTGGTTTCATTGGTTTGAAGTGAACCTTTTTTAATCCACAATCCGCGAAACCTTTCGCTACAGGCTACCTTTTCAAGGAGCTTTGGTCAACTCCGAAAACAAGAAGTTGGCCCTTGTCTCTTTGTTCTCTATGGAAAAGCTTCCATACCTCCGTGGAAAGATTGTTTTGCAGCTTAATGTCCTGCAATAGGAGTCCAGGGTCTTCAATGATACCCGGTATCCATACAGATATTCCATTTTGTTTTACGTAACTTCTTCTCAAGGGAATAAAGCACGTCTTTAACAAGCGGATTGTTTCTGACGACAATCATTAACGCCCCCGAAGGTAGCAGTTTATACCATCTGCAGGGTCGGCATTCATACTGCTGGCTGCGAGACCTATCTAAATCTCTGCCAATCTGTCGTTCATGGCAACAGGTTGTTGAATCACGCCGAGCTATTGCTCTGCCCGCGATATGGGCACCATAAGCCACCTGATGTTGAAGACATCCTCAACCAGCACTGGGGATGGAAGTAACCTTCCATGGGCTTCCCAGCTCCCGAGGTACCAGTTAACCCCTGGTAAGGCTACACAACTGAAGCATAGCTACCCTGCACTATGATCAGTCGCACCCCTCGGGTACGTGGGGACGGTCAACCCCAAAAGTAATTACTGGAATCGCCGAAGCTTTCTAGACCAGCACTTTCTTCCCTGCGTGACAGGTTTCAGAGCTGACGGACCATACGGTCCGTTCAACTTACTCCCTCTCATCATGTAGGATTCGGAGCCGATGTATTAGTATACTTACGTTGATTAAATCAATTCAATATACAGCATCGACTTTATCCCCCCCTACTTGAGTATGATAGGCAGAGCCGAAGGACCGACCATTCAACTATCTCCCCCCCCCCCACCTAAATGGGTTTCGGAGCTGACGGTCCGTTAACTATCCCCCTATCGTAGTGGGATTTGGAGCCGATACCATTAGTATGACTATCCCCCTATCGTAGTGGGATTTGGAGCCGATACCATTAGTATGATCGAACAGATAAATCAATTCAATATACAAGACATCGACTTTGTCCCCCCCACTACATGGTTGATGAGTTTCACAGCTGACACAATGCATTCAACTTTATCCACCAACAAAGTGGGTTTCGGAGCTGACGCTAGTATGCAACTTTGTCCCTCATCGTAGTAGGATTCGGATGCCATTAGTATGATCAAACCGATAAATCAATCCAATATACAATTCATCGGCTTAGTCCCCCCTACTATATGGGTTTCGGAGCCGATGTAATATAATGAAATAAATCCAATAAATTGATTTCAAGTCACCATCGACGGATTCCCCCTCAGTTCCTCAGATCCTTGGTTCATCAGCTCCTCGGCCTGTCGGAGATGACAGCACCTTTAGTTCCTCAGTCCCTCGGTTCCTCGGCTGATAGATATGGCCATGCACTACCATGGTTGATGAGTTTCAAAGCCGACACAATGCATTCAACTTTATCCCCCCCACCTAAATGGATTTCGGAACTGATGCTAGTATGCAACTTTGTCCCTCATCGGTAGACCTCTTAGCGTAACCCAGCTTGCACCACGAGAAGGTGGGTCTACTTCGCAAGCCCCGGTATCCATACAGACTTTTTCGTCAGTCTAAGAGCTGCAGCACCTTCCACCACCTGTAGCTTGATGTCCTTCAAGATCTTCTTCATCTTGGGAACCGCCTCCCGAAGGAAAGCCGGAGTGTTTTGGACAACACAAGTTTTCCTAAAATAACCTGGCTCGAAGTCGTACTTCAAAAAGTTTAATTTAGCTGGTGGATTACCAATGAAGAGTAGATCTGAAACCTCACCGACTCTGGTATGGTGCCTAGCAAGTCGTTGGTATTAATGACTGTTGCCTGGAGGGTACTCCTAGCGACGTCGCTATAGGTTGCCGTTCTCGGCTGTTTCTTTTTTGCTGCAGGTATCGGCGTATTACTATCATCCGATTGGATGCGCTTATGTTTCTGCTTCAGTGGTTCGAGCTTATTACCGGCGACTTTGCACGCGGACGATGAGAGTTCTTTAACATTGCCAAAGGCGGTGCCATGAACTGATCGTCCCGAAGCAGGCGGGGATAAAAGTGTTTGAACCACTTCAACATTTTCCAGTGACGGTTGCAAACTGAGAGTAGCAGCTAATTGGGGACCCGGAGTCAAGCTATGAGTCTTACTTCGTTGGGCTGCCCTTCTGAGCATGAGAGTACGCGCGCTTGCGAACAGTTCAAGATCGTTAACAAATGAAGATCGAAACAGTTGAATAGCAGATTACTACTGCCACGTAACAATATTCTACTCCTGCTCCAATATTCAGAAAGTATTTCCTGTGTCCATATATCTATGTAAGAGATGTGCTATGCAGGTGTCTTCGGCTTTTAGAAGTTGGGATGGAATTTGATCAACATTTTGTTGTTTGAGTGGCTCTTCATTTTTACTTCAGATGTTCACGTTCTGTTAACAATGTTACTATACGGATAGCATGTCGAGCTTACAATTAGATTCTTATTTCTGATAAAATCAGTCAGTCTCCGGCCGTTGTCATTATTAATATCGTAGCGACTGCCTTTCAATTGTCTCTCTAAAATTCATAATAAATGTGTGGCGGGTAATAATTTAATTTTTCCATTAAAAAAACACGTTAAAATTGGTAGAAAGGTAAAAATGATGTAAGAAAATATGCGCAATCGCTAGTCACACATTCGCCCCATCTCTCTAGCTATTTGTGGATGATCTCGTACAAAAAATGTACATCTTTTGAGGTGGTCCAATCATGAAGCCATTTTTGGACATCTACGTAATTGTTGAAGTGTTGCATGGAGAGTGTGTGAGACATACCCCCCCCCCCCCCCCACAGCATTGTCTTCCTTCCAAAGCGATTCGGTCTAGCGGTCGATGTTGAAGATTGTGCTATGCTAACCCATGGTTTTTTGTTCTGAAAAGTATAAATTTTTCAGTCACGATCCTATGCAAAATCAAAAAACTCCAACAAACAAAAACAGCTCCAACTTAAAAGTATGTTTCGCCAATGCTGTTTATTTGGTTCGAAACTCGATATGTTCACCACACGAATTTACGCTAACCAGAAATCGTTTAAATATTAATAGCGTTTTGGAAGGTACAGCCATAGAAGCAAAATAACATAAGGGGTTAGACTGTGACCCAAACCCTGTTTTCAGCGCTATCTCTTAAAAAAAATTAAGAATTATTAACCGCCACATCTGGTATTTCAATATCGGTCGACAGAAGGGAATCAAAACTTCTTTAACTTCCCTGTCCTTTTCTTCTGTTTGGTCGCGGACATTAATAAGCCAAATACTAAAGGATTTTGTTTTGTCTCTTTTTTTGAAGCAGATTGCACACAATCAATCTCGCCCTTTTGAAAATTGTGTGCGATCTAATGTCAGTAATCTCGCTCTACCTAACAATTTAGTTTCTTGGGGTGCTGTAATGTTCACGTTATATTTGCTGTTCCAGAGGACTGAGAGGTTCATTTACTGCAATTCTCCTGTACAGATCGAGCTTTACAAAATAATACCCCTTTTTTCATTTGCTTGATCATTTCCAGTTTATAGCGTTGCTTCAGGTTTCGAAACAAGTCAATTGTTTCAACCAGCAACCTGCAGGACCAGCCCTACACACATTTGATGTTTGACCCATTCACCCACGCAATGGTCACTCACGTTCACCATCACTCTCGAGTGGTATTCAACCGCGTAATTGACCTTCTTAGAGACGAGGCTGTTGGTGTTCAATTTCAGTGCGTGTTTCCTAGTTTTCCAAGATATCACGTAGGCTATGATGTGCCTTGTAAATTTTTTACCAGCCTTTACCACTCCAATTTGTTGTTGATTACAATATTCGAAAGAAATTTGGAAAAAGTTAGAACGTTTGCGTACAGAAAGTCTTTTTCTTCTAGTTAATAGAAAATATATTTTTCTTTCATCTTAGGAATACGCCGAAAACATCATAACAATTCCGGACGTCGTTAACGAGGTGAAAAACACACGGCAAATTCGTCGTTTGGTCGTACTCCCTTTCGATCTTCAAGTTCAAGAGCCCGACGACGACGCCCTAGCTTACGTTTCGAATTTCGCTAAGAAAACTGGCGACTACGCCAGTTTATCCGCAATCGATTTGAAAGTTATTGCTTTAACGTATCAATTGGAAAAAAAACATGTCGGTGTCGATCATCTACGCAAAGAACCAGTCGTATCGCGAACTATTGCATCAAAAACAAAACCCGAAGAACTTCAAGATAAAACTCCTCTGGCAGGTTTCTATAGTCCCGATCAGGACGGAAGTGAACACGATGCGGAAAATACAACGGAAGAAACGGGAAAGGAACAATTAACTAAAAATGACAACGAAAAAGATGAAAACGAGGCCGAAGAAGATGAACTGACCGAAGAACAATTGAAAGCTTGTTTCGAAAAACTCACCTGTGAGCCGGAAGAAGATCAAGACGTGAGCGTACTCGTTCCAGAAAATCGTGAAATTACGGATAAAGATGACGATGACAGCGAATCGAATGATGAGGAAGAATCGGAAGAGGACGTTGATGATGATGATGACGACACGGCTTGGATTACTCCGTCAAATATTACAAAAATTAAGAAAGAAATGGGTGGCGATCTGGAAGTTGAAAAGCAAGCAGTTGTTGCCTGCATGACGACGGACTATGCAATTCAAAACGTTTTGAAACAAATCAATTTGAATTTGGCTGCCCTGAATGGACGAGTATGTTGAATATTTCATGTTTTTATGAATGCTAATTGCTTTAAATTATTCCCGAACTAATCTTCCATTAATTCTGGTTTTGTTAAATTGTTGTGTCGTTTCGAAAAGCTTTAATTTGAATGATTAAAAACGACCGTTGCAAATCCAAAAAAATTAATCTCTCATTTTGCACTGTTCTTTTTTCTAGATTATCAAACATATTAGAACATACATTTTACGTTGTTACGCTTGCTTCAAAACGACAAGCATCGTGACAAAAGTATTCTGCCCGAATTGTGGTAATAAGACGCTAAAACGTGTTGGTGTGAGTTTGGATGAGAATGGTCAACAAGTGGTAAGTAAAATTCATCGATATTTTACGATCAAAAATTAATGCGATTTTAATTTTTCCCCAAAAAAAAACTAGGTTCACATTAATACACGTCGACCGTTGACATCGAAATTCAAAAATCAAAGTATTCCGCGTGCACGTGGCGGAAAACATTCAAGAAATCCGATTTTAGTTGAGGATCAGCCGATACCGAAACAAATGCCATCGCGTGTTGCTAAAACTAAAACCAATGCCTTGGATGAAGATTACATTGCCGGATATTCGCCGTTTGTGACGCGTGATGTAGACTCGAAATCGGCATTGCTAAGATCGAAAGGCAACATTAAAGAGTGGGCCCGAAATAACACATACGAAGAAGATCGACGTAGGAAGAATTACAATCGGCTTATTAAATAGTGGTGTAATTTTTTTTAGTGTTAAGGGAGTCTTGTTCATATGTTTTTTTTTATTAAAATGTAATGGATTTTATTTTAATAATTGTTTTTAGTTTTTCATTGGCTACTCTAGTTCGAGCTGATTTAGAATTTTTTCAATTCTTCGTTTTTTGATGGCATTATTCAGCACAATTCATACAAGATAGGCCACTGCATAGACTCCAGTATGCCTATGTACATAGCAAATATGCCGTTGCTGTAGTAATCTAATTGACTGTAGTTCCATGCAAGACGAAGAAGACACTGTAGTAGCATCCGGCTGAATTCGACCTTTAAATTAATCTTCCACCACCTTACGAATTCGCCATACGTGAAGCTTAGTCATTTTCTTTTGCAAATTTCATCTGCATTAAAAAGTTGTTTTTTTAAAAAAAAATTTCGTCGACTTTTTTTTTTAAATTTCAGTTAAAAAGTCGCGCTTTACGTTTGCCAAACTATGATAAAGCGTCTCTAGCGTCCCATGGAGTAACTATAGCAAGCAATGCTGGGTGCAGCCGTGGGAAAAATCAGGCATAGATGCATTTGTCTGTGGATGGTCTCAATAATACAATAATGAAATTACAGACGCAGTCTTCAATTTAAGCTAATTATCTTTATTTTTTTCTGTAGTCAGCAAGTAGAAGCTCGTTGTTTTGATCAGAATCGTCGAGGCTCTGTTGTGATCTAGTGGCATTGGTAGCGCCAGAACTTTGTTAACGGTTGGGCTATTTGCTGTTGATTGGTTGTAGAGAAGTGGATGGTTCAAAAGAATCTGAACAGCGCATACTGTGAGGGACTCTTTTTTCCCGTCGTAGCATGTGAGCATGTCTTCGTCAATAGCACAGTTTAAATTTACATACACAGTTTACAGACTTCTCGAAATAGTCAAACCAATATACATACAATCTACACACACACATGCGAACAATCTATGTGTAATATATGTCTGCCATTAGCTGTTTAAAATTTTGGAAGATATAAACAAGGAGTGAACCAATCAAAATCGTTCATTTGCGAGGTAGGAATTTTTATGCGAAATAGTTTTGAGTCTATGGTCATGATTATAGTTACTCCATGGGACACTAGAGGCGCTTTTCCATAGTTTGGCAGAGCTGAAGCCCTGTTTTTGGAGCGAAATTTAAAAAAGTGTCCTTTTTTTTGGTACGTTCTGAACATCAAGAACTGTGCGCAGTTTGTAATGCTTAACTAAAAAGTCACAAACAAAAATTTTGAAGCAATAATTTATCTTAGGGTGCATTAGGGTTCGCCTTCCCCCTTATATCGATCGACTTAAGCTATTAAATATGTCATCACTCTCTAAACGACGTGAGGTAGCTGATGTAGTTTTTGCTCATCAACTTCTTACAGGGTTAGTTGATTCTTCCACGCTTTTGGGCTTAATGCAGTTTGCAGTTGGTAAATTTTTACCCAGGCAGCCTAGACTTCTTCAGATTTGCTTTCATCGGACAAACTATGGTATGAATGAGCCGATTTCGAGTCTCGCGAGAGAAGTTAATAAGAATGCTGATGTATTCGACTTCTCTATCGATAAGATGTGCTTAAAGCGTAAACTTAATGCTGGTTGATATCAATTTTTTTTTGTCAATTTTTTGTTAATTTTTTGTTATTTTTATTTATGTACATGGTGTAGGGATGTTCTTGTTTGTTTCGTCCCTTCACTAAATGATGAGCCAGAGGATAATTTGGTTTCCATCTTTTGAATTTGGAACCGATTTATGGCATTTCCTTGCATTAAGGAATTCTGATAGTGATATGAAATTTGCAAAAGAAATCATTAAACTCACCACTACACGAATGGTGAAATGGGGATGGTGAATCCGCAGGTGTCGGTTGTGACGTCACAACCGACACCTGCGAATTCACCATCCCCATTTCACCATTCGTGTAGTGGTGAGTTTAATGATTTCTTTTGCAAATTTCATGCACCCTAAGATAACTTATTGCTTCAAAATTTTTGTTTGTGACTTTTTAGTTAAGCATTACAAACTGCGCACAGTTCTTAATGTTAACAACGTACCAAAAAAAAGAAGGACACTTTTTTAAATTTCGCTCCAAAACAGGGCTTCAGCTCTGCCAAACTATGGAAAAGCGCCTCTAGTGTCCCATGGAGTAACTACCTAGTCGTGCCATAAGTTCTGTCACACGTATATGGGCAATTTTTGTATAAATGAAAAAGAGTTTTTGACAAAGGAAAATATATTTTATTTTGGCATACTAATGGAAGTAAAATAAGCAACAAATTATTCAAAGTGGCCGCCTTTAGCCTTAACACAGCTCTTTAATCTGTTGGGCCAGTCATCGATAGCAGTACGCACTGTTTCTAGCGGAAAATTAGCTACTGCTTCTGTCAAAGATCGCTTAAGGCTCTCGATATTTGGGTGTCGTCTCGTGCACACCATGGACTCTAACTCCGCCCACAGTTTGTAGTCCAGGGGATTCAAATCTGGGCTCCCAGAAGGCCATTCCGTCGCCCTTATAAACTGTGGAATATTGGTTTCCAACCACGCTTGTGTGGTTCGAGCTTTGTGGGCTGGCGCAGAATCTTGCTGGAAAACCCAATGTCGATTGTTGAATAGCGTAGAGTTCAGCGGCTTCACACATCTCTCCAGGATGTCCTTTTGATAATTTTTCGCTGCAGTTTTTACGCCTTTTTCGCAAAAATGAAGCTCGGTGACCCCTTCGTAGCTGACACCCCACCATACCATGACTGATGCTGGATGATGTCCTCGCTGTACCCTAGTGGCAACTTCTCGGGCTTCTGCGGAGCTGTGGGCATACACCTTATCATTTTGGCGGTTGAAATGTTCCTCCACCGTAAAAATTTTTTCATCGGTAAATAAAATTTCTCGATGTTTGTTGTTGCCGTACCGCCGAAGGAGCTCTTTCGATCTGGTGCTCCTAATTTGCTTCAACTGCTCAGTCAGCAAATGTCCCGTTGATCGTCGAAAGGCACTCATCCCGAGGTCAGATTTTATGATGCGAGACATACTTCGGGTGGAGATGTTCATCTCTCGAGCCATGATTCGTTGTTTACGAAGCGGATTTCGACGAATTCGACTCTCGACCGCTTTGATGGCAGCAGAAGAACGTACATCACACGGACGTCCAGAACGAGGTCGATCTTCAATAGTCTGGATCGCGTTATATCTCTGGATCGCACGATACACAAATCTTTGCGTTATTTTTAACGGGCACAACAACTTGAAAATTTCACTCGCGGATTTTCCACACTTATGTAGTGCAATCACTGCAGTTCGGTTTTCTATTACACCCCATTCCATCTTCACACGTTAACGAACACACTTTAAATGACCATCAACTGTCAACAACATTATGACGTTTATAAAACTGGCCGATATTGAAATGTCACTCATAAAATAAAGTTGTTGCCAATGTGAGAAATTATGTGACAGAACTTATGGCAGGACTAGGTATAGTCATGATAGAAGGCTTGTGCACTCTTTGAAATATTTTGACTCTGGTCAATAGCACTATACAGCCCAAATCGGGCTTTGGCCTCCTGACATTTAGGCTCCTTAACATTTTATTTGTTATTGGGAAAGAGTTGTTAGCGATTTGCACAACCCTCCATCTGCGAGTTTTCATTTATGCAGATTGAGGTGGCCAAGATATACTCACGCAAGCAGTGTACTGAAATTATACTTCTTCTACAATGGCGCTACAGCCCAAATCGAACCTTGGCCCCCTGATATTCAGGTTCCTTAACATTTTTCATTACTTATTGTGGAAGGGTTGTTAGCCCTTCGCACAACCCTCTTTTTACGAATTTTTATTTTCATAGATTGAGGTAACCAAGGTATATCCAAGCATGCAATGTGCTGGAATTATATATTGCGCCGACCGGGATTTGAACTCACGACCATCGCCTTACAAGATCAATACGCTACCTACTAGGCTACACCCTAGCTGAAACTATACGTCGACCGGTATTTTAACTCCCAACCTTCGCATTGTAGACCAACATTTATTTCAATACCAATAAATGTATTCGAAAGAGTCAAGTTGCACACCAACGAAGGTTACATTAGAGATCATCGCTGGAACACCACGTTTTAGGGAAATATGACAGACCTGTGTTTTCGAGGCGTTGAACTGTACTCTATTTATCCTGCCCCACTCCAAGATTAGGTTCAGATCAGAGTTCAATGATCCAAATAAGTCATTGATCGTGCCGAATTCATGGATGTTATCCAGGGTCCAGTCATCTGCAAAGCAATGTATCGAATTGATAGTTAACGACAGAAGGTCATTAATAAAAATAAGAAAGAGTGTGGGCGACAAAGCACAGCCTTGAGCGACTCCGGATTTATAGAGAAGGGGGAAAATGCCACGCCATTCATTACGACTTATATGGTGCGTTCATATTAGAAACTATCAATCCGATTTTACGAAGTTATTATTAAAGTCGACTGCTTTGAGCTTTACCAGGAGACATTTATGCCAAACCCTGGCAAACGCTTTAGCGATGTCAAGTGCAAGAACTTGATCTCCGTCAAATTTATGCAGGCAAGAGTTCTAACGTTCAGTCAGACATGCTAAGAGGTAACTTGTAGAACGTCCGGAACGCAATCCGTATGGGCGATCTTTGAAAAGTTGGTTATCTTCAAAATTGCGGACTATTTTGCTATTGACAGCCGTTTCAATTACTTTCGATAGAACCGAGGTAATGGCAATGGGGCGGTAGTTACCAGGTAACACATTGTTTCCTTTCTTGGGAATCGGCTGAACATTCGCCACTTTCCACGTGCGAAGAGGAGTAAGAGAGATGGAATTACTAGCGGAGCGATTTAGCCAGAGTGAAAAAACGATTTTTGAGGATTATGGGGTGAATACCGTCGGGGCCTGCAGATTTCTGAGATCACCAAGAATTCTGGAGATAAGTCATGTGCGAAATTTACAAATTACAGTGGTTTTTTGCTGATGGCCTGGAGTTTTTGGCGAGCATCAAGAGCTACAAGAAGATTGGTTTTCTCAAGGATGATGGATGGACTACAATTCGCGGTCCGCATGTAAAGTGGTGGTGTAGATGACATAGCATAGTTTCCGTTGACCGTTTTAACAAATGACCAAAAAGATCTCGAGTTTTTTGGTGTTTCGAGAATCTTCCGTCGAAGTTTTTGATCGTGTTGAAACCTAGCACCGTTGAATACGCAGAAGCTGCCGAAAGTTATGATTTTTCTCCCTTTCACCCTTTAATGCGTGATGCAGAGTTAAGTTGACATGGGTAAGGGAAACAAATAGATATGGGGAAATTTGAAGGGAAACACAGAAGGGAAGAGTTTGAAGTGGTGGTGGACGTTGTTAGAGGTTGTATTCCGTTGGAAAGAGAATGCCTGGTAATGAATTCCACACCACTATCGTCTGAGGGTTAAAAGACTCCCTAAATTTCACTGTTCTCCACGGCAAGGGCTTCATAGTGTACTCGTTTGAGCGAGTATTTCCGGTGGCGGTTAATAGAAGAGGTATTAGAGGATGAAATGAGGAAATCCTAACGTGTATCATCCAGCGATGTTACAAGTTCTTTGTTGACCTCAAATGTTTCCGTTCCCGCAGTAAAATTCAATAGATTCCGCAGCTCAAAACTAGAGATACTCAATACAAACTAACACTACTCTCCTCATAGAGTTTGGACAACGCAATAATACCAGCGTGCGCTTAGAAGTACAAGAAGGCGACATAGGAATGTGAAACAAAGTCAAACTTGTAGTTTGCTTGAGTTTGACGGTTTTCAAATGTATGGACATGAACACAAACTTGCGTTAAATTACGAGTTTTTGTATAGATTCTCTCATTACAATCAAAATTAAATATGACTTTCGTAAATAACCATTCATTATGATTGTGTTTACTTAATAAAATAAAAAGAATTTCGGCCAAAATTTCCCGAGCGATTGCTGTACATGCATTGTCCAAACTCTATTAGGAGTGTTGTGTTAGTGTGTATCGAGTATCTCTACTCAAGACCTGCTTCAGGTCGGAGAAGGACGGTGCGCCGAAGGTCTTAAGCAATAGCCGGGTAAGTACACAACGCGTGAGTTATAGTTGTAAATACGGATATTACAACTAAATTCAGTTAAGAATAATTATTATTCCAATTTCATTTCATTCAATCTAAATCAAACCTAAATAAACTGCAGACTTGCATAAACAAAATTCTAATGTCCAAAGCATTAAATAAAAAGCTGACTCACATAAACAAAATTCTGAAATCTAAATCATTAAATAAAAAGTTGACTCATATAAACAAAAGCTCGGCTCATCATTAAAATGCTGACCCGTATAAACAAAGTCATCAGAGTTGGACTTATTGCAGAGTTGCAGAATTGGATTTATTGCAGACTTGCAAGAATAGAGATAAGAAATAGTATATAAGAACTCAGAATTAAAGTTGAGTTTCAGTTTAAGTTTTACTTCTAAGTCAATTAGAATAAATAAATTTTACTCGTTCAAATTTGCTTAATGAATAAAAGAAATTCCAAAAATTAAATTTGTGTTTTTTTTTAACTAAAAGTAGTTAAGTAAATTTAACTCGTGCTCCACCATCTCCCTTTCTCCTGGCTGTTTACAGTTCCTACAGAGGTCATGCGTTACCAAACCTTTTCTGTAAGTATGTGTTCCAATAAGGCAATGGTTCGTAACCATATTAACTACTGCCGCACTTTGCTTCTTAGATAATGATAACAAGAGTTTTGTCTTCTTCGCGTCACTCGCATTCCACATTAATTTCGTGGTTTTACAGGTTGTGATACTTTTCCACCAGGCTTCGACTAGATTTAACATTGAGCGTGTATTGAGTATTTGACGAGATCTAGTTGTTCAAAATTAGCACCTCTTTTGGCTAGCTCGTCCGCTACTTCATTACCTGTTATGCTACTTTGGCCCGGAACGCAGCGGAGTTTGGCCTTTCTTTTGGCACAGAAACTCTGTAGTGTGCGATAGTAGCTGAATACTGTCTTAGACTTGATAGTACATGATTGCAGTGCCTTCAAGGCTGTTTGACTATTTGAAAAAACATTAATTTTTTTGTTACTGGTCCGCGGCCTGTTGGCGATTGCGGTTACGTTTTGGATTTCCAGAATTTTCAAATAAGAGCTGAATAGGTCATACGTTACTGAGAAGCCTAACCTATTCAGTTTCCGCAGCTCGGGATTAAATATTGTGGGACAACTTTTAAAAATAATTTAATTTTTTTATCCATTGGAGTGCAAAAAGGGGGGACTAAGAACCAATTATCGGCCGAATTTTTTTTCAAATGATTATATCTTCGAAATTACTTACCATAAAAAATTGATATTTTGAGACTATTAAGATGGCATATAGATCTACTAGAATCAGTTTAGATAGAAGTTAATTATTGTAAGGGGGAGGGTCAGGGGGTGCAAAGAAACACACTTAAAAATTAATATTTCGACTGTCTCTTAAGCTATGTAATTCAAATTTGAAACGTATACTAAGCTTTATTAGCGAAATATGAAAAAAATATATCATGTGGACATTATAGTAGTGGGGGAAATGGTGAGCATTTCAAAAATGGCGCAATTTCCAAAATTACAAATCGGTATATCTCAAAATTGGGTACAGATATCAAATCAAAAACGTGTCAGATTGTAGAACTATATAGTTTTTAATTTTGAAATAAAAATTTTAAGTTGGAGGGTGTAAGAGGAGGGAGGTGGAAAGCAAAAAATGTTGAAAATTTTTAGTGATTTTTTTATGGCTCTGGTAAAAGATACGAAGTTTAAATTTTGCACGTCGACACATCTATTTCATGTACACAGAAAAAAAATAGTAATTTGTTCCAAAATTTTTATGCACCGAAGTGGGGGTCTAACGTGCACAAGGTATTTCATGCGCAATGAAAAAAACACATTAACTGAAAATTTTTGAATGAAATATTTAGGTAGAAACTTGAAAATTTGCAAAATGCACTTAAAAAAATCTCTAAAAGTTTTAAATATCAACTAGTTGAATATCTTCAAAAATTCTATCACCTCCATACAAATTTATTTTTTCGACCATTTTTAAGAAATCAATTATCACCTAACTATTAAGAGCTATCAATTTGAAATTTTGCACAAAAACTTACAAAAAAATAAAATCGCGTTAAAAGTTTTGAAATCGCGCTTGCCCTTCCTCCCCCTCCCACACGAGCACACTGCAAGAGAAAGGAAATAAAATTGTGTCACAATTTTTACAATTCCCCTACCTCATCTACCCCCATACAAATGTTTGGTTTCGTGAATGTAAAATACACCGAATCCAATGAAAATTCTATGCAACTTCGTCTATGAAACTGACATTCTATACAGAGAATATTGGACTTGGTTCAAGCAACCAATTAAAAAACTATTAGCATCCACCCAACCTTACTATCACCCCCCACCCCTCCCTTCATGAAAACTCAAACTTAAACATAACAAAAATAAACGAAAGAAATATGGAGCTTTTCAACGTTTCCGCAAAGTGTTAAATTGAGAACTGCTCTGCCCAAGAAGCCCCTTTCTCTTAGTCTTCCCTAACCACTCTAACCTGCATATTAACTTTCCACGCATGCGCATTGTGTCCCAAAAATAATAAAGTTTCGCCCTACTTGTTGGCAGTTTATTTTAAACTCATATTGGTACTGCGAAAGAATGTTGTTATCAATAATACGTTGTTGTACTCTGTTATTGCTACATTTTTTCCAATAACTTTGCAAAATTGGAAATAATGGAAATCGGATGAAAATTACCTGGTTACAACGTGCAGTTCCCCTTATGGGTTGAAATTACTTTAACTGTTTTAAATTTCTCGAAAAAATTCCCTGGATTGGCGATAAATTAAAAATATGAGTTAAGGGTGCAGCAATAAGAAGTCCCAGTTTCTTAATTGTCACAGTGGAGTATCCATTAGGTCCTTTTACTGTATTCAGTTTTAATTGGTTAGTGTGATGAAGAGTCTCCTCTTCCGTAATAAGTGGCATACAACAATTTGTAAAACTTTGCGCAGTTGGGAAATAGTCGGCTTTATCACTGGCAGGTGAAATAGATATGCTTAACTACGTTTGAAAAATGGGAGTTCAGCAATAGAAGTAGGGTTAGTGATTTCGCTTCCGCAATTGTTATCCATACTTTTAATTACTAAATCAGATTTCTTCCCAAATATAATTTCACTAATTTTATCCCAGAGTTTCTTAGGGTTATTTTTAACACTATTTATTTATTCACGATAAAAGTTAAGTTTTGCAGCTTAAATTAAGTTAGTCAGCTCATTGTTCTTGTATTTTTCTGGAAGCACAGTATTAAAAGGTTCTCCGTGTTTCTTTTTGGCTAATCTATTTATCGTTATCGTAGACATTAACCCGAACTTCCGAAAAAGTAGTTCACGTATTCGAAAGAAAGAATTTTGGGACCTGTGAAGGATGGAACAGGATAGCGAATAAGATACAACCATGAGTTGAAACAACTCTACGACGAGCCAGAAACTTCAATGTTCATCAAGCTACGTAAACTGCAGTGGGCTGGCGATGTAGAGCGAATGGAAGACAGAAGACTCTCCAAACGTGCTCCTAAAGGCAAAGCGGGTGATAGCCGGCCAGTAGGCAAACCAGATACATCCTCGTGCCTCGTTTCTGGTTTTTCTGAGATTTCAATGTTATTGTTCAGGAGTGATTGTTCGAAGTAGTTTAACCTCACTTTAACATCGGAAAGTTCGTTATCTAATTCGCGGTTTTTGTTAGTTAATGAATTAGTTTTTTTTTGATATTGCATCAAGGTGCTTCGGGTGTTTGGTGAGCATGCTGGCGAAGTCATCAATTATTTTGGAGCAGACTCGCGTTACTCGTTCAATTTTTTGCCAATTTTTTTCTAGTAGATAAATACGTGTGATAAAATTTTTTTTAGTTGAGAGATCTTAGCAATGATGTTATCGCTTTCTTTCCTGGGACTTGAAGATTCCTTGCAGTTGCTGCAGTACCAGTTGGCTCTTCGCTCCTTGTTTAATTCGCGGAAGTTTTTTTCGCTGAAGCCGGTGCAAAAAAGTGGAACTACACTTAATTCCTTCTTGAACATCAAGGATCGCTGCTTTGCACTCATTACAAGAGGAAGACATCGCTTGTTGGTTGTGTTATAGATTTCACTTTTAAATTTGTGTAATGAGATACAAGATTTTCTTTGTCTAAATGCTATCGCCGTTATGGTCAAAGTCTTTATTTATTAACTAAGCCGTTTAAAAGTGAGGAACTGCTGATTCTTCTTATCTACACGATACTTGAGTTATTAAATCAACCATGCCGCTGTTTTATTCGATCTTTAATGGTTGTAACTTATATTTAAATTTGAATTTATCGAGGGAAAAGTTTTTCTATCTGCTTGTCTGGCAGATGGCAGATTGATGATGTGTCTGTCTTTGTATTTTTTCAAATCTTTACCGATATGTTACTCTTTTCAGTGCAGGCCACCATATTAGTATGCTGTGCAGCATAATTGGTCTTACTACAGCCATGTAGATCCAGTGTGTTATAAACTTTGCAAACGCTACTTTCTGCCGAACATCATCTTGCACGAGTAGAACGCTATGCTGGTCTTAGTTGTTAGTAGTTCCTATTTTCGGTAGTCTTAACTCCTAAGTTTTGGTTTTCCTAGTGAAGAGGACGAATTCCGATTTTTGCGGGTTAACGTTTTGCCCGGTGTTTTTTGTCCAGTCGTAGTTTTTTGAAAGCTCCTTCTGTGAGTTTCGATATAGGTATTACCTGATACGAGTATCACTACGTTATCATCGTAATTCACAACGTTTACTTTACAAATTCTCAGACCTTTGAGTATGCAATTCGGAGGTAGAACTCCTCCTTGAGGCGTTCCTTTTCTGGTGTGTTTGCAGGAGTGTGGTTTGCCCCATTTCGACGCTATTGATCTGTTTCCAAGCATTGTTTCGATCTATGCGCAGACCGTTTAATTTTACCTGACCAGTGCAGAGAGCCTCCACAATAGCTTCTGTCGTTACATTGTTGAAAGACCTCTCCATATCTAGGAAAGTGATGATGATGCAATGGCGCTACAGCCCATATCGAGCCTTGGCCTCCCGGATGCACCTCCTCCAGTTGTCTCGGTCCAACGAAAAATTGAGAAGCGATCTGCAGTCTGCGTCAACTGAGTCCTCCCATCGCTTTCGTGGCTTCACCTGCGGTCAGTTACCTTGAGCTTTGCCCTTGAGTACTCGTTTTGGGATTCGTTCCTCGTGCATTCGTTCCACGTGGCCAGCCCATTGCAGCTTGCGCAGTTTGATCACTATAGATGCTGGTGGGTCGTCAAATAGTTGATACAGCTCATGGTTGTATCGAATTTGCCAATCATCTCCTTCCTTAACTGCTCCGTACACCTTCCGAAGAATTTTTCGCTCAAAAGTGTCGATTAACTTCTCCAAAAACCGCGTCAAGGTCCACGTTTCGCATCCATATAGCAGCACAGGACGAATTAATATCTTGTAGATGCGTAGTTTATTGTTTCGATGGATCTTCCTTGATTTCATTATGGGGAGGACCGCATAAAATGCTTGGAATCTAGGAAAGTACCTAGACTGCAATCCTTACACTGCAGACATTTTTCGACGCCTATCATCACATCATGAAACGATGAATCTACTGATTTCCCTTTTATGTAAGCGTGCTGAGCTTTTGAGTGATCTATGGTATATTTGTTGTAGTGTTCTAGTGCCCTTTCTTTGTACAGTGTTGCTTTCTGAAATTGATATGAAAAAACATGCGCAAGAACTATTTTATTTACTTCGAGTGCAATAGCATCTCGAAACGAGTGACATAATGCCATACTGACTCGAAACTGCAATATAATGCTCGATTCGAGTTACATAATGTCACTTTCTTTTGAATTCGCTTGCGGATTTGCTAAGCCATAACTTTCAATAAACCCTAAGCCGCGTGATTCGAAAGAGTAATCCAAACCGTTATTGGGAATTCCGCTTTGCCTATTCAATTCCAGACGTCGCATCAATCGTACACCATCCGTTCATGTGTCATAGTTGCGCAGTCGCGCGATTTGTCAAAAGAAAAATTTGACAATCAGAAATCTTCGGCTCTCGATGTCGAAGTGATGAGAAAAGAGTGGTGCTGTGCGATGTCCTTTTAGTTTAAACGTGAAATAAATTTGTTATTTTAGTTAAGTTCCAAATTAGAGTGCGTTGTACGTTCTGTACGTGTTGTTTTTATCAAAAGAAAGTTGCAAAAAATCGAGCGAAAAATGGCAGAAAACGATGTTCACGATGACATGAATCTGTAAGTTAGAATTATCGGAGGCTTATCGATGGGATTTGTGCTATCGGGGGATGTGGTTTCGCCATTAAGATTGTAAAGTTTGCATTCACATCACAAATTACTCGCTTAGTGCAATAAACACTCGAAATTAACTTTCAGTTTTTTTCCATCTCACAGGTTCGCCACACCAGAGCAATTTTTTATCGAAGCCAGTGGTCGAAACGAATTACTCGTAGTCGATCGAATTAGTGGCGACGTCAAAGTTCAAGGTAAACCAGAAATTAAGTGAATAATTGCGTGTGACGGCATTGGTATTTCGCTCTGCTTTCTGGCTTCAGGATTGATGACCGACCTCCATCGCTTGTCATCCCGTATCGAGAAGCAAAACAGCTCAGCTGTTGAGCGCGCACACTCGCTATGCCTGCCCGGCCTGTTCCCCTTGTTTACCATCTTCTTGTGTCGTTTCAGTGAAAGTTAATCAAATACAAAGATTGAATCCGATTAAGCGGATATGCGGTGTTCTTGGCGTGATCAAATTAATTTCGGGGCCGCACCTAATTGTCGCGACACATCGAATATTCGTCGGAATCATCAATGGCCAGGTGATATGGCAACTGGCCGGCTACGAAATAATCCCTTACATTCCTTCGGTAACGCATTTAACGATGCACCAGAAGAATCAGAACGAGGCGTATCTGAACATGCTGAAGAAGAATCTCGACACGCCGTTCCTCTACTTTTCGTACACGTACGATTTAACGCACACACTGCAGCGATTGCATTCCATGCCGCCGGATTTTTTAAAAGTAAGTTCTGATTGTTTCATTGGAGACGTCTTATCGTTCTTTTTGTTTTTACAGAATGCTCTTCTGGATCGAGCTGACCAGCGATTTGTCTGGAACGGATTTATCTTGAAGAATTTTCATAGTCTTGAAATAAGAAAGTTCGCTTTGCCACTGATGATGGGGTGTATCCTTTTTGTTAAAATTGATTTTCTACTTGAAAGTGCTGGTCCGATCGTTGACCTCTGATTTATTTCAGTGGCATAAGACTTGTATTCGGGGCGTGAAACTCAGCCTTCGCTTTTACGATCCGTTTTGCTTTTCCCAATCGCGAGATTCATCTCTTTCGTTTATTTTTCTTCTTTCTCTTTTCGAAGGACTTTCTAGCGATAGTTGTTCGAAACACAAAATACGTTTTTTTAACCACCCACCCACTGAAGTGTGATGTCTCGTTGTTGGCTCCAGTTGGTACATCTGATCATTTTATGATTCGAGCACAGTTCCCCATCTCAGCATCAAATCTACCGACTACAAAAACACCACGTAGAACGGTATATAAGAAAGCCAATTGGGAGGCTCTTAATGCATTCTATCGCACTTTTGATTGGAGGCTGTGCTTTGCGTCCGGAAATTGCGATGTCATCGCACAAATTGTTTCCGAAATAATCATAAAGGACATGAGGCTTTTTATTACATGCAATTTAAAAAGGATCGAATGCCGCGAAGCAATTATAGTCAATTAAGAGCACGTTTGGGGATTCTTCTGTCTTCCATTCACTCTACATGGCCAGCCCAGTGCAGTTTACGTAGCTTGATGAACGTTGATGCTTCTGGCTCGTCGTTGGTTTATACAACTCATGGTTGTATCTTATATTCGCCATTTCGTTCCTTCACAGGTCCCAAAATTCTTCGGAGGACCTTTCTTCCAAATGCGTTAACTGCTTTTTTGAAAGTTCGCGCTAATGTCTAGGTCCCGCTGCCATAACAAAGCACAGGTCGTATAATAGTTTTATGTATCCGCAGCTTATTGTTCCTGTGCACTTTCATGGATTTCACTATTGAAAGTACCGAATAATACGTCTTGTTTGCTTGTATTATCCGTCGTTCGATTTCGGCTGTATCATTACCGTCCTTTGCTAGATTAGCCCCAAGATAAATGAAGTTGTCCACACTCTCTAAATTATATTCAGGAATTGTTATGTTTTGTCCGATGGGCGTTTTTTTGTACTTTTATTTTAAACCACATTCCGTTCGAAAGTTGGTTGTGAAATCGGTTTGTATTCTCACTTGGGATTCAGTATTCGTCATTGTGAGTCTTGTTAGCCGGACTAGTTTTGGGGGAATTCCAAAGTCAAGCATGATTTGGTACAGTACGCTCCTGTCGATACTGTCATATGCTTGTTTAAAATCTACGAAAATTTAGTGCACGTCTGTGTTATATTCCCTGAATCTCTTTAGTAGCACCGAATCCCAATTCAAGAATACGCAGACGACCTTGGCACAACAATGTAAGGTCAATTTGATGAAGTCCATTTTGATGTTATGCAGAGGATATTCGCAAGAACCAATCATGGGGCCAAGAGAAATGCAGGCAAAACAGAAGTTGCTCCTTTTACCAGAAATTAAATTCGCGGCGCAGATAAAATACCTCGAATTATTACAAAGGATACTATGGAAATTTTGTATTGTGACGAAATAAAAAGTTGCGGGAGTCTGCGTGTTGGGACACATACTTGCACAGCTGTACGAAATCAAAAGTCTGTCTCAGTTAGTTATTAGTTGTGATAGCTTGAAATTCTTCGAATGGCTTCTTGGTCAAGAAGCCAGGTACGAGTAGTTTTGCGGTATCACTTCGCGAGTGGTTTCAACGTAGACCAGTGCTTAGGAGAAATGACTCTTGCACTTGTGATGATTGTCCACATCGTACGACTATATTCAGGTGGTACAGAAAAAATTTTTCCCTGGAGGACGCTGAAAGAGTGAGAAGGCCCTGAACGTCAGTTATGGAGTACAACATTATTGCTCTGAGGAAAATGCTTGAGGACAGTCAAATGATCTACCAGCAGATAGAAGATACCTTAGGCGTAAATGCACCTGCAATTCATTCGATTCTGCATGATCATTTGCACATGAAGGAACTGTGTTGTCTTTGGGTGCCACATAGATTGAAAAACAGATGACACGACGTGTGACTTGGTATGGGAGATGCTACAAATGCTTGATAAGGGACAATCTCAGTATGTGAACAGCATCGTGATAGGTGATGAAACTTGGCTGTGCTGACTAAGTCTCAAAACAAAGTTTTGGTATTTGATGGTGAGGGCACACTCGTAGCAGTTGGATCAGTTAAGAAGAAAATTTATTTTTCAAATCGAGTGGAATTGTAGAGCGTGTCGTTTTGGACTTACAGAAGACAGTCACAGTTAAATGGTAAACTGATCTGCGCCTGCCTAAAGTCATCAAATCTTTGAAGAACCTGCGGGTTAAGTCAAGAACGGACAGCTGGTAAATCCATTTGAACCTAATCTTGGAATGGGGCAGGATAAATAGAGTAGAGTTCAACACCTCAAAAACACAGGCCTGTCGTCTTTACCTTAAACGTGATGTTCCAACGTCGGTCTCTAATGTAACCTTCGGTGGTGTCCAACTAGACTCTTCTGAATACTTCTCACTCTCTGGCATTAAAATAAATAACCATCGTAATTGGAACCAGCACATACTCGACGTAGCACTTGACGCTTCCAAACGCCTAGGAGTACTCCGAAGATGTAAAAAATATTTTACTTCCAGTGACCTAGCAAATATCTATAAAGCCTACAATTAGACCACGCCTCGAGTAAAATTAGCATTTATGGGCTGGGGCACCCAAAACGCAACTTACGATGCTCGACCGTGTCTAGATACAGGCGTTCCGACTAATTGGAGAGGAAGCCAACACGGTTTCTATAGACTCCCTAGAGCATCGCAAAAATTTCGGAGCACTAAGCATTTACTAACGCTACTTTCATGGTAAATGCAGTGAGGAACTGGCTTAACTTGTTCCACCTCTTTAAACATTTCCTAAAAATACTTGCCTTGCTTCAAGCGCACACGAGTTTACTGTTAAGCTTCCAACTGTCCGATCAGTGAAATATAGGCAGTCATTCATGCCCCGAACTTCGAAGCTTTGGAATGCATTGCCAGAATCTGTATTCCCATTGTCATACGACCTTCGACGTTTCAAACTCAACGTCCACCGGTATTTTAGGCTTTTCCCTCCTTTTAATCCCGTTTAACCATAACTCCTTATTTTTTTCTCCCTCACCGACATCACTGTAAATTTCATTAAAGGGTGACTCCCCAAGTTGTGTTCGGCCACGTAAAAAAAAAATCAACAACGCTCTAGCTCACCGTGCCAAAGCTTGCACCGAATATTTGGACTGAGACTTTTTGAGTATCCTCCGTGCAGTCCAGACCTTGCTCCCTGTGGACTGTTGCTGCATGTGAAAATGACGGTTTCTATAGACTGGAAAGGAACTCGATTTTCCAGTGATGAGTACCTTTTATGGGCTTGGGACAAGGACTGTGTGCCGGACCCCATTTGGCTGTGCTGTGCCCGCACCGTGTGACTGCCGTATGTCTGGCGTAATACGGCGAGAGACTTGAACTATGGCAGTTTACCGGCTAGACCCCACCTAACCGCACTGACTGTGCCGGACTAGTTTAGTTTAGTTTTTGACGGACTCGTCACGATGCAGTCCTAAAAGCAAGACTAAATCTGAAAGAGAATGGAAGCAATTCGGATGGCTGAAGAAATAAAAAAAAATGGAAAAATAAGAAAACTGGTACTTTTTGGTTGCTTCTTATACAGGTCTACCTCTTAGAAGGATTCTGGGCTTTTCTACCCTTATTATGTCTGTAGTTGTATTTTTATGGTAGACGGACGCCGCACAGCAGACATACGGATCTGGTGCGGACAAGTGAGATCATCTGCCACCGTTACCGGTATCTGGTCGACTTACGGTGCGAGCATGGTGCCGATGCGGTGTGGTCATGTGGGGTTAGACCTTGTGCCGTACTTCCTAGCAAAACTTTGCCGAGCTGGTTTAAGGATTGGGTTCCAATGATGGAAAATTGAATTGCATGTAAAGCAAATTATCCAGGCTGTGAAACATCACTTAAAAAGATTTGTCGGATACGTTCACTGAATACATGGTAAAAGTTTATCTTTTTGACATCCCATTCGAGACTATCCCCTGTGTTGGTGAAAGGTGAACAAATGACCCAACGAAATTCAAATCAGAGCACATTGTGCGGTGTACCGATGGTTTGAAGAGACTCGAGTTTTCATCTGCAGACTAGGATATCGAAGTCGCTGGGCTCCTACCCGATCGTATTTTAAACGGCATATTTTCTTCAAAAAAAATTACGCAAATAAGTGGAAAAAACCATTCTCACGGACTGATAGGCGGCAATAAAGACCCTGACTTAACATATAGTGAAACTGGTGGAAGATAGTCAATGAAAATTATGTAACCGGTTTTAATGGAGGCGGGTTTTCCTAGCCAGCGATTTTGGTGCGCTGCGTACAACGTAATACGCCCAGCGCAACACGCCGGCACTTCTCAGTGGGAATGTAGTGCTAGTGTTTTCCTAGAGAGCGTAATACGTTCCAACCCATCGTTGTACGTCGGGCTTGATGAGACCGATTGCACTCGTCGTACGCTGCGTATCAGCATTATTTTGTATGGTGCTTGCTTTGTTGTGTTAAGCTAAAATGTCTGCAAAAAGTGCGAAAAAACCTAAAAAAATATAATTTACAGCTGAAGAGGATGAAATTTTAATTAAATTCTTTTGATTTTACGTGAAATATGAAACATGGAGACTAGAAAAGCGTTCACGAACTCGAAAAAGTTTAGCAAGACATTGCGGACACGTAACTTTGCTGTATTCTTTCTTCTTCATACTCATCCGTCGAATGCTTCTTAAATTGCACAAATGCCAATATTTTTCTTTTATTTTTCCCAAACGGCTCATCCTCATAAAATTTAAGATACGATTAGGAAATAATATGTTCGCTAGGAAAACAGAAATGCGCAGCGCAATAAAAAATACGCTCCTGCCGACGTGAAATTCCCCATTTAGTTCACGCGGCTAGGAAAACCCGCCTTAACAGACTCTCTTTATTGGTTGCCTAACCATCAATGTGTAGGAAACTGCAGGCCAGCTTGCAAGGAAAAAATCCTAAACCTCCAACCTACTCCATCAAAAAGAGCAGTAGGCAATGTACTAAAAACTGAGAAACTAATACTGCGCTTACAAAACTTGAGAAGCTAAGCAATTCTATCCAAGTCGTCAAAAGTGTTTCGAGAGCATTGCTTACTCTAATTAAAATTAATACCTCACCCAATTCATTTGATTTGTCAAGGACGATTCACGCTAGGACTACTCTTCAGAAAGTATCCGGAGGAAAATCACAACAGACCCATGATCGCGGTGCTTAGAGGACTTGAACCATCCCCTGAATAATATTCTACTCTAGTCTAACCACTGTATCGGAGGTCTTAATCCAATCCTCTAAAATAATTTGATTGCCAAGACCTATATATCATTTTCCTTAAATCGCCAAATTTCACAGTCGTCTCGATAAATCAAGCCAACGTCAATGGCTACTCATTTGCATGGTCGATAATTTCGAGAAGGTCCGTTAATCGAGCTGGTACTCGTCTGTTCTCGCGAGGTATCGACGATGCTGGCAATTGCTCCAATTTCGTAGAAACCGAACAAATTGTAGAATACGATGGTGAAAAAATCTCTTTTGTTCAAGTAAGTTTAATCCAATTAAATTTGAAAATTAAATAAAAATAAAAACAAATTCATCAGACAAGAGGAAGCATACCTCTTTACTGGCGCCAAACTCCAAATTTAAAATACAAACCGCCGCCAGAAATAATTCCGGGTAAAGACCATTTGGCCGCGTGCACGAGACATTTCGATGCACAGCTCTTACAGTACGGTAGACAAGTTTTAATAAATCTGGTAAGACGTTGCTTTCTCACCATTTTCGTTCGAAACGAATTCACAAATCATGTTTTCCAGATCGATCATCGCGGTGTGGAAGAAGTCCTTGAAAAGGCCTACGGCAGTTTAATTACACAACTAAATAATCCGGCGGTTCGATACGAAGCGTTCGATTTTCATACCGAATGTCGGAAAATGCGTTTCGATCGTCTCAATATTCTGGTCGATCGTGTTGCTCACGAGCAGGATGAATTTGCGATGTTTCACTTGCACAAAGATGGAACGCTGCTTTCGTCGCAGGACGGTGTCTTCCGTACGAATTGTATTGACTGTCTAGATCGGACCAATGTCGTGCAAAGGTAAGTGTGACAGGTTCCCTACCAATCCATTCCGATAGAGTTGCACGCCAATAGGTCTGAAGGTAGCCTGATCCAAGGACCCTTCTTCTGCCGTGTTGAAGTGGTTCTTTTCCATCGTCATGTTTGTCCCTGTACCTAAAATATCGAAATGAGAAAAAGTCCCCTATTCAAATGAAAGATTTCTGGATTTTTCACTGTTTGATTAATTATGTGTGACGTTTCGGTCTCTGCTGAGACCTTTATCAAACTGGAGCGTTCACCGGTCCTTTATTGTTGTGAGTATCTCACGGTTTGCTCAAATTTAATACTTACCGAAGTGATGTGATGTGATAAATCTCGACTTTCAATTCAGAAATCGTTTTTGGATTATTGGCATACACCTTTGATTTTAAAAACTTCAAAGAAAGAAATCCAATGGCGTCAAATCGCATATGATCTTGGTGGCGCCAATTCATATCTGTGTCGTTTTTAGTTACATCCGATCCTGTGAACGGTGTCGTTTTTAGTTACATCCGATCCTGTGAACGGTGTCGTTTTTAGTTAGACCCGATCCTGTGAACGGTGTCGTTTTTAGTTACACCCGATCCTGTGAACGGTGTCGTTTTTAGTTACACCCGATCCTGTGAACGGTGTCGTTTTTAGTTACACCCGATCCTGTGAACGGTGTCGTTTTTCCTGTATCTGAAGTGACTACGAAAAATATTCAACTACTCCAGCTTGCACTACCCCGGCTCCAACAACGACCACTAATACAACAACAATAAACAACTACTCCGGCTCGTATAGAAAAACAATTTGAATTGGTGTAGAAGGCTTTGAAATTAATGTCGCGACTGTTTATTTCTTGTTTTTCCTACACATTTCATTTTAAATTGTGATTTTAGTTTTTCGTCGAAAGTTGAAAAAGTTAAAATAATATGTACGGAAAATTAAAGCGTATTTGTCGGTTTTGTTTGAGTGAGCGATGTGATGTGACGCCAATATGTCCTGTGGAGGAGGAGGACGGGCCAACGTCGCTGATGGTGACGGAGGTAAGTGTTATATTTAAATCTTAATTTTTTCAACGAAAAGGCAGAAAATTTTCATTTCTGTCTTTTGAGCTATGCTTTTAATTAGAAATAAAATTCAGCACTGTAGTTCTTCTTTCTTAACTTACTTGTAAGTAATTTGATTATTGCAGTTATCATCAAAACAGAATCGATGATTTTCCGGGAATTTTGTTAAATCAACTCTAGCTTTCGGTTCGTGTACAATAAGCCATTTTTTACTAGGCACAGTTTCACTTCTAGAAGGTCTATACGCTCAGAATATGGTTTCTGTTCGCTTTCTATCATTCAGTCACCCATAAAATCTGCAACTATTTGTCAGCAGCCAGTAAAACTGAAAAATAATTACCAGGTTTACCACTCGTTACGGTAGTTTTCACTCCTTTTCCCCTATCTTCCCAATCCCATTCCTTCCCTCCATGACTGTGCTTGTACATTGCAGAGAAATGCCGAATTTGCGTGTAACAATTGAAAATTTATTTCTCGTAACCTTCATGATCCTTAACATTTATTTATTATTGTAAAGTCACGATACCATTAAATAGTGGCGTATGTCAAAATACTTTTGCCGAGGAGTGTAATTAACACCTTGTCCTTCTTCTGACAAGTTTAACAAAGTGCCTTTTTACCTGTAATTCCGTAGTATTATACAGATTTCTATCTTTGCATAATCCATAATATTTTGTGTACGTCTTTTTCTAGGTCTTGACATTGCACGGACTACTAGCATGCCGTATGCTCATGCTCCACTCGTTCCTCTTCAGGCGCATGTGCCGGAAGGCGGAAACAACTCTGAAGGAGTACATCACTACAGGAAAATGGAAGAAAGAACCATTAATACCCAAGGAATTGGTTGGGTATTACCGCAAATACGATGAGGAGCAATTGAAACAACAGCACTGTGAAGGCGGAGAAGGTGCTCAGCGGATGGATGCTAGGTCGTCAACATCGGAAAATGCCAACTCACAGCCAATGACCACTTGGGACCGTGACCTCTCCCCAAAAGACGCGGTTGAAAGTCAATTGTCAGTGATCGATGAGGAGCAATTGCAACAACAGCACTGTGAAGGTGGAGAAGGTGCTCAGCGGATGGATGCTAGGTCGTCAACATCAGAAAATGCCAACTCACAGCCAATGACCACTTGGGACTGTGACCTCTCCCCAAAAGACGCGGTTGAAAGTCAATTGTCAGTGATCGAACCGTTGTCAGTGATCCGACCGTTGTCAGTGATCGTATATGTATGCGGCATCCCTGACGAAGAACCATCGGTCGATATCAGCCGCAGCGCAGAAAAAACGGACACCGAAGACAAAATTTCTGATATGGAATGTGATGCTAGTACATCAGAAAATGCCAACTCACAGACAACTAATGAATTTCCCTGCAAACATTGTAATGGGAAATACGAACTCAAACAATTGTTGGACGTGCATTTAAGCAAACAGAAAAGATTAACGTGCTCTGTTTGCAATTTGTCATTTTTCAGGCGACTGAGTTTAGTCAATCACATGAGTAAACACGAAGGGAGGGAAATCAAATGTGCTGTATGTGGAAAAAAATTTACGCGACTCGACTCAAAGCGAAGTCATGAAAATAAATTCCACATAGACAGTCCGTCATTTCACTGCGCGTACTGTAAAATGAAATTTTTATCGAAAGACGAGATGGAGGATCATACAAAGATTAGGCAAACAGAGGTCTGTAACGATTTTGAATGTGACTTCTGCAAAAAATCTTTCAGTACAGCGAAACTTTTAATGCTCCACGCAACTGCCAAAGGTTGCTTTCACAGATGTGAACACTGCCCAAAGCAGTACTCCATACACCGTCACCTGGGACGTCATCTAGTAGAAGCGCATTGTGGAAAAGAACCATTTTCATGCCAAAAGTGTACAAATAGATACGCCTCGGAAGAAAACTTGCAGCACCATCTGCGTTATCATCCATCATTCAATAGTACTCCAGTGCAACCAGAAATATATTCCGATTGTTCCACATTGCCCTTCGAAGGATTTACTGACAATGAATCACCACAGAAAAATGCAGCAAGTAAAAAGATTCTTGTCCTAGAAGACATAACGTTGGAAACCAATGTGGTGGAACCAATTGGAGCGAACAAAGCTGAATTAAAGTTTACAAAAACACAGTTCAATGCTATGAAAGCAGAAGGTCGAGTACGAGTAAGACCAGATGGCAGAATGATGCTGTTGCCCAAACTGAAGAAAAAGAACCTAAAAAAAAAAAATTAGAAACGTCTGTTCAATTTTAATTCCTTTTTAATGTTTTTTCAAAAATATTAATATACAGGGTGTTTGGTACTCCGTGCATAACCTTGTAAGGGGTTATTCCTGGATATATTTTGAGCAAAAAATTGTTCTACGGAGATGGTCCATTTTCAATATCCGCGGAGATACAGGGTGACCAAGAAAAGTGTTTCGGACCTGTACCCTCACTCACTCAAAACGATATATCTTGAAAACTAATAATCGCATTTCAAAGTGTTATAGCTTGTTTTTTAGGGAATCAAATTACCTTTCATTTGGTGTAATAGTCCGTAGTGTACCTGTACCCAATCCTGAGGTATTTGCTTCAGACTACAAATTTTTGACACTTTGACCCTCAAAATTCTGTGATCAATGTAGTTTTTCTCAAAAAAACGCATTATAAAAATGTCATTTTAATGTTGTTGTTTTATGTGCCATATTATTGCCTACAAAAGATGCATACATACTTATGACTTAGGTTTTCCCGTTTTCCAGGTAATAAGCGAAAATACATATGGCTTAAAAATAAAATATGCCATAAACCAACCCTCGTTCTAAAAAAACTACCTGAAATGTTGTTAAAATGAAATATTCTTTGTGTCCTTTAATTACTATTTAAATTATCGATGAATGTCCTTTAACTAGTATTTAAATTATCGAGGAAATGAATTAAATTAAAATGAGTTTCAACACAACGACGCTGTCCGACTCTTGGCATTGCAATTAAACGTCTCTACGTGGAAAGTTTGGAGTGTCCTCAAAGCAAAGCGGTTGCATTCCTACCACCACACACCAGTGCAGGAGCTGGTACCCATTGATTTGCCCAAAAGGATGGAGTTTTGCAATTGGCTCCTTGAACGACAACTAAGTGACGAGAATTTTATGAACAACATTCTTGGGACGGATGAGTCCCAATTCACCAGGGACGGTATCACAAACTTCCACAACTTACACACATGGGGTGAGAGCAATCCACATACAAGAAGAGAGGCATCATTTCAGCACAGATTCAGTGTCAATTTATGGGCAGGTGTGATTGGCAACGATTTTATTGGTCCTATTAGGCTTCCGCCTACCCTAAATAGTTCCAATTACTTGCAGTTTTTGACAAATGATCTACAAGAGTTATTGGATGATGTGCCACTGCAACGATTGGCTTCCATGTTTTACCAACACGATGGTGCTCCAGCTCATTACGGCCGACAAATCAGAGATTGGTTAAATTCCAATTATAGCAATCGCTGGATCGGTAGAAATGGACCGATACACTGGCCTGCAAGATCTCCTGATTTAACTATTATGGATTTCTTTGTATGGGGACGGATGAAGGACCTTGTCTACGCAACGGAAGTAGTAACGTTGCAGGATCTAAACACCAGAATCGATGCGGCAGCAACAGAAGTAAGGCAGCAGTTGAGGTGTATGAACACAAAGAGAACACTGGCAAAACGAGCTTTAGCGTGCATTCAAAATGAAGGGAGCCATTTTGAACATTTATTGTAATTAAGGAAATTTGAAATAAACCATAAAAACCATTCTTAAGTTCTTTTAGTTCAAGCGGAGAGTGTTGATCAACCTATTCTTGCTTTTTTGACAAAAGTGCTACATTATTGGAATAATAATTTCTTCTAAACTATAAAACTTATGCAATGCAAGTGTATGAATCTTTTGTAGGCAATAATATAGCACATAAGAAAACAACATTAAAATGACATTTTTATAATGGGTTTTTTAGAGAAAAACTACATTGATCCTAGAATTTTGAGGGTCAAAGTGTCAAAAATTTGTGTTCTGAAGCAAATATCTCAGAATTGGATACAGTTACAATGCGGACTATTACAGCAAATGAAAGGTAATTTGATTCCCTAAAAAACAAGTTATAACACTTTGAATTGTGATTATTAGTTTTCAAGATATAGCGTTTTGAGTGAGTGAGGGTACAGGTCCGAAGGACTTTTCTTGATCACCCTGTATCTCCGTGGACATTGAAAATTGACTATCTCCGTAGAACAATTTTTTGCTCAAAATATATCCACGAATAACCCCTTACAAGGTTATGCACGGAGTACCAAACACCCTGTATAATATTGTATAAGTCTCGCAAAGTTTTACGCTCTTTTTCAATTTCTTCGAGTATCTTTATATGATTAGACATAATATATAATTGAGGCGCTTAGATGCCAAGAGATATAAGTGACAAATTCCTGAAAAAGGAGTTAGGTGTGCTGTTTGTGAGAGATGCCTCAATTATTCTTACGTTATTTGTAAATAGAGATGTAGTTTTGTTGGCCAAAAGTTCTTCCACTTTTTATTCGGTTTGTGCACAGTTCACTAGAAAACATGGTTATGATTTTTGGTCGGACATTTTAGATAGTAATTAATTACATACTAATTTTTGAATGCATTTGCAACTTTTTCTTCAACTTGACTTCATAATTCTGGAGGAATTCTTCTTGACTAGTCCAAATGTTGATATACTCCTGATGCATACCATGAAATAGAGTTCGTTTCATGCGTGCTTTTAATGTATAATCATCGTCAACCGGTAAATTTGACCGAAGATCTTTAAATTTAATTAAAAGTTTTTGTCAAATGCTAACGTTTTGTTCATTTAGCGTTTCAACTTTGTTGCCTACAAGAAAAAGTAAAAAAAAATATGGTTCAACCATTGCAATGAACCTTAGTTCATGTTTATGTACCATGCATTTCCGTTAAATCGGTAGTACGTAAACTTTTCTTCATTGTCTCCAAATTTGTAACCAACAATGCAATATTTTTCCGTATTTCCACATACTATAAAATAAACTAATTCAGTAAAATGTCACTGTAGTTTTTACAGTGATTTAAATTACTTCTCCCAGAATATCATCGATTGAAGAATACTCATTTTTAATTATTATTATTATTATTGCACGCAAAGTATGCTGGCGAAACGATCGCTTACGAAACTTCTGGCCAAATTGGGAATCTTGCATATGGGGCAGAGTATTGAGTCGGCGATCGGTTTCGAAATGCTTTTTAAGTCGGTTTGGTCGGACAATGCCGATCTGATTGCGACGCAATATACGGGCACGGGAGCGCTAAAAACGGACGTGACAAGAACCGGAAAGCGAACGAAGGCGGGCCTGTTTCGTGACGGTGTGAACGCACTGACGCGGTATTATTTGAATAATTTCAATGACGGTTTCAGACAGGTAAGTGAGAGTAGCTTTGAGGCGATTTTATGTATAACGCTGCATTTTGTTTCAGGACTCGATCGATTTCTTTCTTGGAAACTATGTGATTCCGGACGGCGAAGGACTGGTGATAGTTTCACCTCTGGAAATGTCTAGAGGCTGGAAATATGGAACGGTAATAAAATCGCCGATCTTTTTGGTGTAGTCAGCTTTTAATTTGTTATTTTCTTTCAGTTTCCGTCGGTTTTGATGTTTGCCGTTGCAATGTTCTTCGCCTCGGCCATACTTCCGCAAGAATACAACACCGAAAATCTGCTGTTTCTGTTATTCTGGGGTGCAATGGTTGGCGTTACGGCTACCGGAATCTTAAAATACGGAACGGAGTTCGTCGATTGGCCAAAACTATTGCCGCCGATTCGTATCGAAGCCTAGCCGGAATTTTGTTTTGTCAATTTTTTTGAAGTCATATTTAGGAATTTTTGCAATAAAAACAAAGCTCCCTTGCACCCGTTCCAATTTCGAAAATGCAGTTACCCCGGTGAATGTAGAAATGTTATGCCATCAAATGTAAAATTTGAGATTCTTCATGTGCTGTTACAAACAATTTAAACAAATTTTTTCACTAAATTATAGAAAATAACTGAAAGCACGTTTTTCTACTAGAAATAAAATTTATTTACAATTTAAGACTAACTTACAGCGGTGCGCAAATATTCATCAGTTTGTAGGGGTTGCTCGCGCTTAGATGCTGCAACTCGTTGGCGAAACCTGGGTCGCAGTGTTGAATCCATTTCCGGTTCAGGTAGTAATTAATGCAGCTCTGAAATTCCTTGTCGCTATAGTTGTCCACGCGGATCGGTACGAACGGATCGACATGCTCGAATCCTTCCTTGCCGAGCTGGTACCGAGGCATTTCAGACTCCCACCGTTCGTCAGTCACTGCAATTCTATCAACGCTCAGAATGCAAACACCGTTGGTCCAATCGTATTTCGTGATGTCCAGGAAAGGTTTTGTCAGCGTGACCTTGTCGGGCTTCACTTTAACCTTGTTTTCGGTTACGATTCTTGTGTGCGGATAGAAGAAAGCGTTGTAGCCGTCGATGGCGACCAGAGTTTTGCAGCGTCCCGCTGTCGAGTGTTGCTTCAGTTCATTCAGGAGCGCTTCGACCGTATCCGAGGCGAACTTTATTCGAGCGATTCCGTGCTCGATGAGTGCAAGCAGTGTCGAGCCGGCCGGTGTAATTTCACGCTTACTCCAAACGTAGTCCTTGCTCAGTTTCAAGTCCAGTTTCGGCAGAATCGAGGCGTTCTGTGTTTTGAAATGTACGAGCCAGGAGGCTGCATCGAACGGCACATCTATGAAGCCCTCCTTTGATCCGGAATTGGCAGTTTCTTTTGGCCGCTTGAACCAATTCGCCACCCACGGCACGTGAACCAAAACGAATTCCTGCTGCAGACCGAAATGCAATAAATGTGCCATCGTCAAGGACTTACCGGCTCCTTCTAAGCCGTAGAGAACATAGCGCACTGTCGGCCGAGTCCAGTCCGTCCTCTTTATGTAGTTGATGATTTCGAGGGCCGGTTCACGCACCATTAGACATGTCTCGCCGAACGTTTTCACTTGTTTCTCGAAGGATTTGGTGAGTCCGCCGTGCGCGAACAGTTGTTTCTTGATTTCCGGTTCGATCCGATAGAACCGCCCGACGTGCTTCGGCGAGTGATTCGCAGCGATCGATTCATTCGTCCGGAAGTCTTCCAAGCGCTGAACGGGTTCGGCTAGTGTTGAGTACTGCGTTCCCGTCTTGGGCACATTTCGTAAACATCGTGCCAGCATTTCTTTTCGATTGTACGAGGAAATGAAAGCTGATTAATGGCAAATTTCGGTTTTATTTAAAGGTTTTCACTTACCAAAAGATTTCAATGTGAGTTGGGCTGCTGCACAAAACAAACGTCAACTTAATTTGAGGTTATGGTGCTTTTTTTGGTTTGTGTCATTGCTAAAGTGAGCTAAAACTATCCCGGTAGGAAAAATTATAAGGCGTGATTTCATAGTGGTAAAATTAGGCTCAACTGTTATGTCGCAAAATTACACGATCTAATTTAGCCAATATGGGTTTGGTTAAAAAAACTTCTACAATTATTTGATTTTCGTATTTAACAACAATCATATTAAAATAACAATTTATTATTTTATATAATAATATTTTTTAAAGTTTTCTCAAACAATTATTTATTTTTAACAAAATAACATTTTCGAATCTTTTCTCATTCAGCAACTTTTTTCAACTGACTTTTTTTTTATTTTATTTTTTTAGCGCCAGGACTTAAAATCGCCTGCTACTGTAAGTAGATTTACAGTAGCTGATTTTAAATCGTGTTCATTATGAATAACTGTATAATATGAGACCCCCTCCTCAGAGGATATTTAATGATTTCCTCGAAACTCTTAGCGGAAAACTTAGCTTTTAAAATATTCGTTTTTTCCGATTGTTACTCTTTTCTTCTGTAATAACTTAATCAAAGATTCTACCCGGTCTAATAAATCAGCGGTGCAAATATAATGAGGCTAAAACCTGTCAATCGATACATTTACGGAATTATTTCCGATTATAACTTTGAAATATTTGGCATCGCGACTATAGTCTTCCGCCAAGAATACACAAAACGTGGTGTTTCAACGCTCAAATTTTTAAAACACAACGTTATTATAGTATGCTGATTTGAGCTAATCCAATTTTGACTATTTGATACTACTATGGCCAAGCTTGACCCTTCTGAATTGTTATGTGGTCAGAATGCGAGTGCGCTACCTTTCTTTTCTGAAAGTGCTTGGTATTCGAAATTTAACAATATCTGGGTTTGAATACCAAGGCCACCAAATCGTTCCATAAAATTATTTTGGGTCATTCAATAAATTTATGTCATGGATTCGTTTTCTCGCATAAGCGTAACATGCTTTACGCCCAATCATAATTCTGTCAAGTTTTTAGATGCCTTCAATTGCTTAGACTTTCTCCGAAGCTGGAAGAAATATTTTGGACCATCTGATCTTGCAACCATCGGTATTATAAGGACTAATCTTGTTGACGAACTTAATTTCAGAATGGAAGTTGTTAGTACTAGAAATGTCGATATTTTTTATCTTTCACGCGCCTTACTAGACGTTTATTTTCACTCTCCTGTAGTTAGACTTCAGCGAAATCATGACAAACTACAACTTGGATCTTTGTCTATTTCTTTTAATGCTTTTAAAACTAAACTTAAGAAATTCTTGTGATATTTCTTATGGCTTGCTATTGTGTAATTGAAATGTAAATTTTGTTCAATGGCTAAATAAATAAATAAATAAAATTTCCTAAGTCCAGCCCTGACTCGAGTAAAATTCGCATATCTGGGCTGGAGTAGAGCTACTTCATGGAGAAGAAAGAACAAGACACCTGGTAGCCTCGCATCACTCGCAAAAATCCTGCTGAAGCCCCTGCAATGGGGATTGTTTATCATCTCAAGACGGCTTGATTGTACTGATGACGAATAATTTACAATTAATATGCACATTAAGTTGCAGTTTTTGCTAGAGTGTTGGGAATTTATTGAGAATGATTATGGGTCATATGTGTACATTTTACTTTATTATTTTAATAATAAAATATTGTGATCGACTTGGAAAAAAAAAATTTGCTACCCTGAAATTTTGTTTTTTCGCGTTTCATGACTAAATAAGCCTAAGAATGCAAAAAAAAATCCGCCTGTCTGTACGCCGTCCGCCGGTGTGTACGGTCAGCGCAAATTAACTCCCAAATCTTTCAAGATAGAAAGTTCATTTTTGGGAGGATTATAGATAGTTGCGGATCTCAGGCGGATACCCATTTTGGGTTCAGGGGGAGGCGGGGGGAGCGCTTAAGCCAAAAAATACGAATTCAAATATCTCAACCATGGTAACAGCTAGGAAGCTAAAACTCAACACACATATAGAGGGGTTTGTGGGACAACTTTTAAAAATAATTTAATTTTTTTATCCATTGGGGTGCGAAAAGGGGGGCTAAGAACCAATTCTCGGCCGAATTTTTTTTTCAAATGATTATAGGTATCTTCGAAATTACTTACCATAAAAAATTGATATTTTGAGACCATTAAGGTGGCATATAGGTCTGTAGTGCCTACTTTACTATCACTACTTTACTTTTTATAAATTAAGTAAATCGTAGAAACTTACTTTAATAGCGCTACTTTACTTTTGATAAATGAATAGATCGCAAAAAATATAAAAATAATCATATTAGTTTTTTATGAAAATTGTAAAAAACAATTCAGTTGAAAAACGGATTTGATAAAAGCGAGTTGCTAAAAAGATTAATAAATATCTGTCTTAGAAAATTAATTAAAAAATCAGATAAATAATTATGAATAGTGAAATGTTGTTGTAAAATATATGTATATTACTAATGTGTTGTTAAAATATTAAATAGTGTGATAAATAATATAGTCAATAAATTATAATAATAAATAATGTTATTTGTATAAATAATAATAAATATTTTATGTAATATAAACAATAATTAAGAGTTATATAATAAATATAATTAAATATTAACCAATTGATATAACTTAATATAATATATAATTTAGTGAATTAAGAGTTCGTCATATTGTATAAAAGATATTATAAACGCATTCACTAAATAATGGTGACCCCAACAACCAACTATAAATATTGGTGAACATGCAAACCAGACAAACAACAATTCACCATAAATATCGCACAACAACAGCAGCAACGACAACAACATCAACGGTAACAGCGAAAATAGAAACATCAGCAATAATAACAACAGCAAGCACAACAATAGCAGCAACAGGAAAATTGTAAATAGAAAATTAAAACAATTCTCATCCAACTTTGAAAACTACCAGCGGCATAAGAAATTTATCAAATTATTTTTTGGAAGAAAGAAAATACAAAAATTGAGTAAATTTTAATCTATTATTTAAATATTAATCTTTATTATTTAAATTTTAATATTAATTTTTCATTTTGTAAATTTTAAATTTTTTGCGATTTATTGATTTTAATATTAGTTGCGTCATGTCGAACTATAATAATTTTGAAACCTTACCTCCTTCACCACGAGATGAATCGTTGCTAGCTAATCCTTTTTTAGGGTTAGGTGATTCAAACAACATTGCGACTATTGCAATTCAAAAGGTCTGTTTATGGAGACGAAATCCGACTGCTTGGTTTCAAGCTCTCGAGGTTCAATTCCGGTCAGCTAATATTTCGTCAGAAGCAACGAAATTTAGCTATGCATTGAGTATGTTGACTCAGGAAGAATGCGATAAGGTGTTGGACATTATTGAGAATTTATCCTCTACCACACCTTATTCGGATTTGAAATTGGCTGTTATTTCTAGATTTGGTGAATCGGAAGATCACAAACTTCAGAAATTAATTAACGGTCTTGATCTTGGAGACGATAAACCATCTCATCTTTTAAGTAAGATGAAGGCGTTAGCTGGGTCTTCTGTTGGAGAACCTCTTTTAAAGAAGCTTTGGCTTCAAAAATTACCACCTAATGCACAATCGATTTTAGCAGTAGCGAATGTTTCACTCGACGAATTAAGCATTCTTGCAGATCGAGTTATTGAAACTAATCCTAATTTCAATTGGGACGTTTCAAATATCTTGCAACTAAAAGTTAATGAAATTAGAACTGATCGATTTAGTTTTGAAAGTTCAATCATTCATCAGATGTCCCTGTTAACGAAACAGATTGAATTATTGACTCTGAAACAAAACCAATTTTATAGAAGGAATCGATCACGTTCTAGAAGTAATTCACGTTCTTTTAGTAACTATCGCGATAATTCAATACCAAATTCGAATTTCTGTTACTATCATAAAAAATTTGGAACTAATGCAACTAAATGTCGCAAACCTTGTTCGTTCAACAATCCAAAAAACTGAAAAAGTTGTCTGAAGTGGCGATGTTCGACAACAAACCATCATCATCAAGTCGCCTATTCATTTTAGACAATTTATCCAAGTTTAGTTTTTTAATTGATACTGGAGCTGACATCTCTGTTCTTCCGGTTAATCCAAAGGAAAACAGGGTTTGTGATAAATCTATCGTACTCACAGCCGCCAATTCTTCTAATATCAAAACTTTCGGATTTAAATTTTTAGATATCTCTCTCCAATTAAGAAGAGTATTTAATTGGAAATTTATTATAGCCGATGTTGATAAACCCATTCTTGGTGCAGATTTTCTTAAACATTTCGGTTTAATCGTGGATATCCGACGTAAATGTATTATCGATCCACTATCACAAATTAGTTCAGTAACTGGTTCCTTGGTTAATGGACCATCTTCAAATCTCGCTGTTTTGTCAACTACACCTTTAAATCCAAAAGTTGAGTTGTTATTATCTAAATTCGAAGGATTACGACGCACCTTAAATTATAGTTTCATAGAGTCGAGCACAGTGCGACACTTTATCGTTACTAAAGGTCGTCCAATCTTTGCCAGACTTCGTCGTCTAGATCCGGTAAAGCTTAGAGCAGCTAAGGCCGAATTCAATCTAATGATTGAACGTGGTATCTGTAGACCCTCCGACAGTCCATGGGCATCACCGCTTCACATGGTGAAGAAGAAGGATGGTAGTTGGAGGCCTTGTGTTGATTATAGATCTTTAAACGCTATCACTACTCCTGACACTTATCCTATTCCTCATATTCAGGACTTCTGTCAACAGTTGGAAGGATGTACATTTTTTTCAACTGTTGACTTAGAAAGAGCTTATCATCAAATTCCCATTAATGAGGATGATATTCCGAAAACAGCCATTACGACACCTTTCGGACTTTACGAGTTTGTGCGGATGACTTTTGGTCTTCGCAATGCAGCACAAACTTTTCAAAGATTCATTTTCTCAATTTTAAATGATTTTGATTTTTGTTTTGTCTATATCGATGACATTTTGGTAGCTTCTAAATCAGAAAGTGATCATTTCAATCATTTAGAGAAATTGTTTGAACGACTTAACTCTCATAATTTGGTAATTAATCAAACTAAATGCTCGTTCTTTAAATCTTCGGTCGATTTCCTCGGTCATTCGATTGACAAAAATGGAATCAAACCAATCGCTTCACGAGTCGAAGCTATATTAGCTTATACACGTCCATCTACAGTAAAAGATATGCGACGATTTTTAGGAATGATTAATTTTTATCGCCGATTTATTCCTCACGCTGCCGAAGCACAGTCAATTCTTGACAGCTTCACTATTGGTAGCAAGAAAAAGAATGATAAAACAGAATTGGTTTGGTCGGTTACATCAATTGAAGCGTTTGAGCGTTGCAAAAAGCAACTCGCTCAAGCTACAACTTTAGCTTTTCCCTCCACTTCTTCATCTCTTTCATTAGCAGTGGACGCTTCAGATACAGCTTTAGGAGCCGTTCTTCAACAACGATATGGAAATGACTGGCAACCACTAGCCTTTTTCTCGAAGAAACTTTCTTCATCTCAAAAAAATTATAGTGCATATGATCGAGAGCTTCTAGCGGCTTATATTGCCATTAAACATTTTAAATTTATGCTGGAAGGCAGAGATTTTATTTTGTTTACGGATCATAAGCCGTTAATTTTCGCTCTTAAACAAAATCCTGAAAAAGCTTCGCCACGTCAGCTCAGACATTTGGATTTCATCAGTCAATTTACATCAGATATTCGTCATGTTTCTGGTCAAAACAATGTTGTCGCTGATGCTTTATCGAGAATTGAAACATTAAACCTTCCGACAACTATTGACTACTGCGAAATTGCTGATGCTCAAATAATTGATTCTGAATTGAATAAAGCTAAAAATTTACCCAGTTTAAAAATCATTCCGGTTATTATTGAAGGTACCATCAATCCTCTTTGGTGTGACAATTCCTTGCATAAACTTAGACCTTACATTCCTTTAAATTTACGAACTCGCGTTTTTCGTACTGTTCACGATTTATCGCATCCAGGAATTAAGGCTACCGTTAAACTTATGCGACAAAGATTCATTTGGCCCTCAATCAATAAAGATTGTCGTAAATGGACTAAGGAATGTTTTGCATGTCAAAAAGCAAAAATCTCTCGACACGTCACAAGTCCTTTAGGAGATTTCAAACCAGTTTCAAGCAAATTTGAAACAATTCATATTGATCTGGTTGGTCCTTTGCCAACTTCGAACGGTTTCAGGTACTGCCTTACAGTTTTGGATCGTTTCACCAGATGGCCCGAAGCTTATCCCCTTACAGATATTCGCGCAGAAACTGTTGCATCTACTTTATTCAAAGAATATATTCCACGTTACGGAACGCCAGTTTCTATTATTACGGATCAAGGTCCTCAATTCGAATCTCGATTATTTCACGAATTAGGAAAAATGATAGGATTTAAACGCTGCAGAACTACTGCATACAATCCTAAAGCAAACGGCATGTTAGAAAGATGGCACAGAGTTTTTAAAGAAACTTTGAAATGCAAAACAAACGAAAGTTGGTCAGATGCACTTCCTTTTACACTTCTCGGTTTACGAACAGTAATTCGAGATGATGCCAACGCGACCCCCGCCGAATTACTTTACGGTCAGAATATTAGACTTCCTTACGATTTTGTTCAACACAAGAACAAATCGAATACAATGTCTGGAAGTGATTTTGTTGAAATTCTTCGTGATCGGATCAACAAATCAAGCCCTCGCCCTCCATCAAGACATTGTTTGGAAACTCCTTTTGTTTTTGAAGATCTCAAAACATGTACCCATGTTTTTCTGAGAACAGACAAGGTTCGCACCTCTCTTCAAACTCCATATGAAGGCCCTTTTGAAGTCATTCAGAGAAACAACAAGTTTTTCGTCATTAAGATTAAAGACAAACCGACTTCAGTATCAATTGATCGTCTTAAGCCTTGCTTCATTAGTTCTTCCGAAGCAACAAACTCGTCAAGAGTTAAAAAGAAAGTTTCCTTTGTCAATTAAATACAAAAATGCGTACCACAGACATTCCTTTCTTTTTTGTTTATTCTTAAATGTATATAATATCGAAAAGATCAAAGATCTTCTCTAGGAAGGGGGTATGTAGTGCCTACTTTACTATCACTACTTTACTTTTTATAAATTAAGTAAATCGTAGAAACTTACTTTAATAGCGCTACTTTACTTTTGATAAATGAATAGATCGCAAAAAATATAAAAATAATCATATTAGTTTTTTATGAAAATTGTAAAAAACAATTCAGTTGAAAAACGGATTTGATAAAAGCGAGTTGCTAAAAAGATTAATAAATATCTGTCTTAGAAAATTAATTAAAAAATCAGATAAATAATTATGAATAGTGAAATGTTGTTGTAAAATATATGTATATTACTAATGTGTTGTTAAAATATTAAATAGTGTGATAAATAATATAGTCAATAAATTATAATAATAAATAATGTTATTTGTATAAATAATAATAAATATTTTATGTAATATAAACAATAATTAAGAGTTATATAATAAATATAATTAAATATTAACCAATTGATATAACTTAATATAATATATAATTTAGTGAATTAAGAGTTCGTCATATTGTATAAAAGATATTATAAACGCATTCACTAAAGGTCCACTAGAATCAGTTTACATAAAAGCTAATTATTGTAATCAGGGGGGGGGGTTGCAAAGAAAAACACTTAAAAATCAAATTCTCGGCTATTTATTAAGCTATGTAATTGAATCTTAGAACCTATATTAAGCTATACTAGAGATATACGAGAAAAATATAATATTTGGACAAAATAGTAGTGGGGGGAAATGGGGAGCATTTCAAAAATGGTGCACTTTCCAAAATTTCAAACCATTATAATTCAAAATTGAGTGCAGATATAAAATTCAAATTTTGTCAAATTGTAGAGCAAATAGTTTTTAAATTTCGTAAATATTTTGGGTCGGGAGGTGTAAGGGGAGGGAGGTGGTAACCAAAAATGTCGAAAATTTTAAGTTATTTTTTAAGGGCTCTGGTGAAAGATACAAAATTTATATTTTCCACGTGGATACATCTATTTGTTGTACATACAGAAAGAATAATAAAAATTCCACAATTGTTATTCACCGACCCCCCTGGTCTACCGTGCACAAGGTATTTCATGTGCAATGAAAAAACCACATAAACTGAAAATTTTTGAATGAAATTTAAATGTAGAAACTAGAAAACTTGCGAAATGCATTTAAAAAAAATTTCTAAATTTACGAAATATTAACTGGTTGAAAACCTTTAAAACTTCTACCCCCTCCCATACAAAATTGTTTTTGCGACCATTTTTAAGAAATCAATTATCACCTAACTATTAAAACCTATCAATTTCAAATTTTGCATAAAAACTTATAAAATTAATTGAAATGAAGTTGCTTTAAAAGTTTTGAAATCGCGCTTGCCCTTCTACCCCCTCCCGTACAAAACTATGATTTCGACCAATTTCATTAAATCAACTAATAACCAACAAACTAAAAACTACGAACTTGAAATTTTATACAAGCACCTTACAAGAGAAGCGAAATAAAACTACATATCAAATTTTACGATTCCCCTACCTTCTCTACCCCCTCTCATACAAATGTTCGGTTTCGTGAATGTAAAATACATCGAATTTTATGAAAATTCTATGCAAATTCGTCTATGAAACTGACATTCTATACAGAGAATATTGGACGTGATTCCAGCAATCAATTAAAAAATTATTAACATCCACCTACTCTTACCATCACGCCTCACCACTCCCCTCATAAAAACTCAAACTTGCATAAATAAACGAACGAAATATTGATTATAAGTACTGGAGCCCTTGAACGTTTCTGCAAAGTGTTAAATTGACAATTGCCCTGCCCAAGAACCCCGTTTCACTTCGTCTTCCCTAACCACTCTAACATGCATATTGACTTTCCACGCATCCGCAACTTGTCCCAAGAATAATAAAGTTTCGCCTGACTTGTTGGCAGTTTATTTATACTTTAGATGATTATTTTAAAATTATCAAAGCTATAAACGTGAAAACTTTGAGCAAAGTGTAAGATTGTAAATATCATCGATAGATGTCGAAAAATTTGGTTTTGATCCGAACACTCCTTCTACCTTGTCCCTTACAAATGCGCAATTTTGGTAAATGCATTAAATTAATTTTCATTGAAACTAGAAAAAGCAGAAACATAAAATTGCCAGAATTGGTCACTTAATATTTGCATACAAATTTATATATGAGAAATTCAAGTATTTCTCGTTTAAACATATGGCAGCTATTAACTTTAAAATTGGAATAAAGCATGGTGATAAGCATTTTTAAAATCGTCCAAAACCTCAAACTTTCTCTGCCACCTCCCATACAAATGACCCAATTTCTAATGTTAAACTTCCTTGAAAATTATGAAAGCTACAAACATAAAATTTCGCTCTCCCTCCTGATTCTACCACCTCCCATACAAAAGTCACTATTCGCTTTTCGAAAGAATTTGAGATGACATATTTTCTGGTTAATTAAAGGCTCCCATTTCATCTAGAGTATCATATGGTTGGGCTTTACACCCAATCATAATTGTGTTATGTTTTCTTTTCGATTTCGAAATTATACACGGTAAAATCTATGTAATTGGCACACTAAAAGGACTCAGCAAATTGTGTCCCAATTAGGATGTTTTTTTTCTGTGTCTCCGGAACTAGAGACCTTGCTCTTTGTACTGAGGCACAGCTCTGGTGAGTGTAGAGTTAAAAGACAACCGGTTCGTTCAACTCTCAGTCACCGACTACTTTATTACAGATGTATGTATACCAGTGTTCATACTTTTATACTTTATTGGTATCATTGAACCTGTTTGGCGATGTTTCGCTCTAGTTTCCTCAAAGTATGACCGATCCACTGCCACTTCCGCCTTTGAATCTCAATACCTATTTTAGTCTGGCCGAGTTGTACTCCAAAGTTCGTCGTTGGAGATCACTTCCGGCCAGAATATTTCTAAAATGCGTCGGAGGCATTGGTTCACGAAAGTCTGTAGTTTCTTGGTAAGTCGAACGGTCACTTTCCACGTAGTACAACCATATAACTACATGGATTTGACGCATGCGTCAAAAACTCGTAGCTTCGTGCGAAGGGAGATCTCTCTTAACCTCCAGAAAGGGGAAAGGATACCGAAGGCCTGACGAGCTTTATTTAGCCGAGCCTCAAATCCTTTTCGGCTCCGCCGTCCATGCTGACAATATTTCCGAGATAGCAAAAATCTTGCACCTCTTCCACATCCTGTCTGTTAGGAAAAATCGGTGTGCTTGCGTTCGAACCCATGTGCATGTACTTGGTTTTACGCACATTTATTTTCAGTCCCGCCTCTTTGCATTTAGAATGCATCGAGCGAACATTTGACTCTAAGTCCGAACGGGTATGTGCAACCAAACACACGTCATCAGCATAATCAAGGTGACTTAAGATCTTAAATAGTCTCCATTGAAGACCTTTACCTTCCCCACCTTCCAGTGCAGCTTTCAAGATGTCATTTATTACCATCAGAAACAGGGCTGGTGATAATATGCAGCCTTGTCTGGCATCCGTTCGGACAGGGAAACTCTCGGACAGCTCTCCTCTATGCAAGACGCGACACCTTGCATCTTCGTAGGATTCTTTAATCATAGCTATGACCTTATCTGGAATACCTATCTTACGCAAAGCATTCCATATTAATTTCGCTTAACGCTGTCGAAAGCCTTCTCGAACTCCACAAACATGAGGTGTAGTGGCGAACCCATTTCGGCTAACTGCTCTAATATTATCCGTAGGGTATTTGTGTGGTCGGTACAAGACGACCCCTTACGGAATCCAGCCTAATAAACTTCGAGAGTGTTCTCGACGACATCACTAATCCTATTGAGAATTACCTTAGCCATGATTTTCGATACGGCAGTAAGTAGACATATACCACGCTAATTGCCACAATCACGAAGGTCGCCCTTCTTCGGAATTTTCACAATGAGGCCCTCCTTCCATTCAGTCGGATATCTTCCTTCATTCCACACCTCAGTAAAGAGTGGGAGGAGTATATTGGCTGTTATTTCCGGGTACCTGGAGCTTTCCTACCCGTCATTGACCGAATGGCGGAAACTATCTCTTCCTTATCTGGGTGATCGTCCCTAATAGAGGATTGTTGTGGTTGGATGTTTGACAATATGTTTAAAATATCTCTGACAATATGTTTAAAATATCAGAGAAGTGTTCCTTCCATCGCCGCAATTGGTGTTCACTCATATTAAGGAGAGTTCCGTTGACATCTCTCACCATGTGGTTGGCGGTGAAATTCCTGTTCGTCAACAGTTTCATGATTTTGAATAGTGAACCCATATCCCCAAGGTAAGCCGCAGATTCTGCCTTGTTTGCCAGATCTTCAATGGCCTTTCTCTTGTCGCATCTAACAGCCTTTTTTAGCTATATATGAGCATCGCGGTAGTTCTGCCTCAGGTCGGGCGTTCGTTGGTTGGCATCGGGTTGAGAGATGATTGCCAATTTGGCTTTTTTTCGATTGCTAACCTTGTCCCATGTGTCTTGCAATATCCAAGGTTTCTCACCGCTTTGCACATATCCCACAGATTCTTCAGCACTAGTTAGAAAAGTGTTTCTGGTTGCCTCCCAATTGGCGTCCAGTGTGCGCATTTCATATTCACCCAATGTTTATGACTTTTCGCGTAGAGTAGTGATGTATTCGCGTTTTTTTTGGGATCTCTAAGTTTATCCACATTAAGCTTGCGCTTCATTTGAAGAATTTGTGGTCGTCGGATAGACGCTGTACACAACCTCAAGCAGGCAACCATCAAGTGGTGATCGCTCCCCACGACAGCTCCACGTTTCGCTCGCACATCGAGGAGATATCTTCTCCATTGGCGACTTATACCCAAATGGTCGATCTGGTTCTGAGTAACACCATCAGGGGAAACCCAAGATGTTTTATGATGACTCTTGTGTGAGGGTCCCTCCGACGACCATTTGTCGAGTACTAGAAAACTCCACAAATAATTCGCCGTTTTCGGGTCTCTTAATCCAAGGTCGTGACGCGTCGACCAAAGGGTCACCATGCCTGCCCATGACGTGTTCTAGTCTAGTGTTGTCTAATCCAACCTGGGCGTTCATATCTCCTGAGATGATAATAATATCACCTCTTGGAACACGTTCGAAGGTGGCACTCAGTTGGCTATAAAACTCCTCTTTGTCACCAGATGTTGCGGTATTAGTTGGTGATTAGCACTGCAGAATTGTGACGTTTCTAACACAGGTCCTGAGCCTGACGATAATAATCCTATCCGAGATTGGTTCCCAGCTAATGAGACTGTTTCTCGCTCTCGATGTAAGGACGAACGTCACACCATTTTTCGCTTCACTTTCAGGACCAATGTACGGAATAATGTTAGCGCTAGGGGTTCATTCTTCTCCTGATCCTGTCCACCTGACCTCACTCAAGCTCAAGATTTGGATGTTATAGTGCTCCATTTCACAGTCGATCACTGATTGGCGGTGCAAGGACCGAGCAACCCCAGCTCTTCCTCCGTCATTCAATGTTCGAACGTTCCAAAAGCCAATCATAGTCCGTTTTCGAATGCCAAAAGTCGTTACCGTGGAATCAGTCCGTATCCGAGGCGCTGTATCCGTTTCTCGTATCAGTTAGGTCTTAAGATCATGGGCGATAAGCAATTTTGGAATTCGACAATAAACGAATTTGCTCGAAAAGCATGGATGCTATTGATCTGAAATTTGGAATATATTACTTTTATGATGATTTCAATCCATCATATAAAAATTTTTAAGTCCTCCCCTGTCTTCCACTACACTCCCATACAAACTCTACTTTTTCATGAAATACTCTAAAACAATAACTCAGTGTGTATAAAATCTATCGAGCTGAAATTGTGCACTTAATGTTTATTTAGAATTATTAGTAAGCCCAAAAAAATGAAGCTATTATCTGTACCCCTCCTACCCCCTCCCATACAATCTGACACAATTTCACAGCTTTACAAAGAGCGGATTTTCCTGTAATTACAATTTAAAACACGTCAAAAGCAGTTTATAGTTATTTGTGAAAAAGTCATTAAGGACTCGACCCTTCTTGTACCACCTCCCATACAAACTACACAATTGGATAAATCCAATAACCTAATTTTCTCAGCAACTTTAAAATTTTGAATCCTAAATTTTGTGTAAAACATTTTGATAGCAACTTTAGCGTAATGGGAAAAAATTAATTCAATGTCTTCAACCCCTGTACCACTTCCCCTACAAAATTTCTTGAAATCAAAAAATTTCTCTTTCATCTAGAGTATCGCACGATTGGGCTTTATGCCCAACCGTAGTCCTGTTATGTTTATACTCTAGATGAAATCTGAGAGTATTATAAGTTTGCCACAAAGTTTGTAACGCCAAGAAATAAGGCTCGGAGAAAAAAATGAATGATACAGAAGTTCATATAATCACTCAAAAATCTCAAAACCGGATGTCCGTCCGTCCGTCTGTCTGTCTGTCTGTCAGTCTGTCCGTCCGTCCGTCCGTGTCCTCTCTAGCTTGAGAACGCGTTGAGCTAGAAAGTTCAAATTTTGTATACGTCGTTTTTAACAAAAAAGTAAGGTCAAGTTCGTGAACGAGCCAAATCGCTCCACCCCTTCTACCCCCTTCCATACAAAATGACACAATTTCGCAATCTGACAATAAACGGATTTCCTTGAAAAGTACAAATGACATTGATCTGAAATTTGGAATGTAATACTTTTATGATGATTCCAATCTACTCTATAAAAATAATTTGTGTCTTCCTCCTCCTTCCACCACCTCCCATACAAACTGCACTTTTTCATGAAATGCTCTATACCAATTTACTCAGTGCGTATAATAGTTATCAAGCTGAAATTGTGTAGAAAATATTTATTTAAAATTATTATTAAGACTAAAAAATGAGACGATTAGCTATATTCCTTCTACCCCCTCCCATACAAAATCACACAATTTCGTAATTTCACAATAAACAGATTTGCTCGAAAAATATAAATGCTATTGGTCTGAAATTTGGAATATATTACTTTTATGATGATATAAATCTACTGTACAAAAGTTATTTGAGTCCTCCCCTTCCTTCCACCACCTCCCATACAAACTGCACTTTTTCATGAAATGCTCTAAGCCAATTTACTCAGTGCGTATAAAATTTACCGAGCTGAAATTGTGCACTAAATATTTATTTAGAATTATTAGTAAAATCAAGAAAAAATTAGGCGATTAGCCTTACCCCTTCTACCCCTCCCATACAAAATGACACAATTTCACAACTTTATAAAAGGTCGATTTTCATGAAAAGTATGAATACTACTCATCTGCAATTTAAGACATGTCAAAAGCATGATATTTATAGTTATTTCGGAAAAGTCATTAAAAACTCACCCCTCCTTCTATCACCTCCCATACAAACTGCATTACTTCACTACATCCAATACACTAATTTTCTCAGTACCTATTAAATTTTTAAATCCTAAATTTTGTATAAAACATTTTGATAGCAACCTTACCGTCATGTGAAAAAATTAGTTCAATGTCGTCACCCCCTTTACCACTTCCCCTACAAAATTTCTTAAGATACAAAAATTTCTCTTTCATCTAGAGTATCGCACGATTGGGCTTTATGCCCAATCGTACTCCTGTTATGTTTTTTTTCAAAATTTTGATTATGATTTTTTTTACAAGGTTTTTGCTTGCACGAGAAAATTACTAAACTTTGAAGCTTCATAGAAAATTCCATATAAATTGTTTTCAATTACCATTTACTTTATTTACTAAGTTTCGAGTAAAATATATGCCTGCAAAATTTGGACGAAATCGGCCAAGTGGTTCCGGAGAAACGTGCACCTCAATTTACACTGAAGATGCTCTTGGGAGTTTATGTTCCAATTAGGAGTTTCGAAAATTCAATTTTAAGCTGAACGGTCTCAATTAAGGGGGTTACTGACTTGAGTTTGAAAAAAAAATCGATTTTTTTTTGTGCTGATTATCATTTTTCATTCAGTTTAACACAAAATAAAGCAAACTGCAGATTTTTCCGATGAGTAAAAGCGGTCAAAAAACTTAAATCAAAGTTAGGAAAAGTTAGTTATTACCAGTCTCTTAGTATTTTTACTCTCCTGAAAAGTTTTTATTTTTACATTTTTATCCACATCGGTACATTTCCTTCAAAATAATAACAGGTATCAGTATGATTATTTTTATCGATAGCTAGCAGTATTAGCTAACTACAGTACGGAGGAAATTGAAATAGTTGGTTATAAGTTTTTTCTTAAAACAACATGAAAAAATGTGAAACTTTCAATGCTTATCAATGACTTAGTTTTTAATATTTTTGAAATTCCTCTGCTACGTAGCGTTAGTATCACTAAAGTAATAAGTGTATAAATTATTAAAATCGGTCAAGCCGTTCCCGAGAAAATGGTACCACATTTTGTATGAAAAATGGTCAAGTCATTAAAAGGTTTTTGTCCCATTTGCAAGGGTAATTGGGCTTAGTTTACTGTCCCATTTCGCAATTACGAGAAGTACCGATTGCCGAGAATAAAATTCGGGGTTCGATCGAAGATGTGTCACATTTGGGAGGGTGTCCCGATTACCGAGTGTCCCAAATGGGAGGTTTTACTGTATTTCAACGATACAAAAAAACCAACTTCTGCAATACAAGAAATAAATAAGTTGTGCTCTTCTCATTGTAGATACTTATGACATATTTTTCTACAATATTTTTTTTCTCCCCAAATGCGTAATCTTAGACATGTTGACTAAGCATAAGAGTCTTGTCCGGTCTTATTGTACCTCTAATTAATATCATAAATTAAAGTAAATATATATTTTTTTTTCTGGAAAATACATCAAGGCGTATCAATTTTAGCTGTATTCTAATTCATAGTTTTAATTAATTTAATTATTTTTATGTTAATTGTTTTCAAAATTTGGTATTGCAACATTTCCTCATCAAATATCAAAGATTTTACGCTCAAGGTTGGTCGAAATGTTCATCTTAATTTAAATGAATAGTTTTTTTCCCATTTTCAATGTTTTCATTGTTTTAGTTCCGCAATGAGTATGTTTACCAATTTTATTTGGAGTAAACAGTCACTAAGTATCTAAGTACATATATCTTCTTCCAGTCGCGAAGCAATCGTACTTCCCCGAAATTTACTAGAACACTTCAAAATATGTCTTTAGGCATAAATTGTACTTACATATATCCGTAATTATTTTCTTAATCCATAACTTTGGTGTGATTCATGCGGTCTACGCATATACTATCGCAAAGAAAATCATTACCATAACTTTTTTTGAGATTGCGTCCGTGCTATCAAAATAAATTTATTACTATGTGACTCAGATTCATATCAATATAGTAGGTAGGAAGACTCGTAAATGGATATTGGCAAAGAATTTAGTTTTAGTATAATAATACACTTCTCTGATTACCCAGTAGACTTTATTTTAAGGGGATCTAATTGAATATTTAAGACACGTAAATTACTGCTATAGTGTTACATTTAAGATATTGTACTCAGGTCTCGGAATGCACGATTTCGGCCAGTTGGACTAAGATGGGCATTATAGTTGGATTCGCTCCATACTTGGCGTCTTTTTAATTGACTATCAAATCTTCTTTACTGCAGAAGAAACTGAATTATCTCAAGTGGAAAAATATACTAAACCGTTTTATAAGTAAGGTCATTTTGGGCTGGCTAGATTGACAATAAAGCAAACGTTATGCTGACAATCGGTCTTTCTTTTCTTTTTTAAAAAACAATATCAGCAGTGTACGTCATGACCTTCGCTAAAGATTTGTAGTAATCGAAACAAAAACTTTAAGTAAACTCTAAAGGTCATCCTGAAAAGTTACACATAAAACAAATATTTCCAACTAATGAAATCTATGTGGACATTTCTTTCTGAGCTGAGATTTGTTGTGGTTGGGAGGTTCCCTTGGCTTTATTAGCAGCATTTACAGTAGAGCTATAAAAATATGATTTTGATAATTCAAAAAATATGTTTTTTTCTTACAAATTCATTTTTGTCCATCGATGTCCAATGTTAAGCTGTGAAGGACTTATATGATTTACTTAATCGTATTTTGAATATGATTCAAAACATATTTTTGTGTTTTCGTGTCGACTGAAACCTTAAAAAATTGTTTGCCCCCAAATTTTTTTTTTTCGATCATATCAACTCATCATAAATAATTAAGTCTCTGCCAGTAGTAACACATGTACAAAAAATTGGATCATTCGAAACATTTCAATTAAAAGTGAATTGAGAAAATTTTTTGTAGAAATTCTCTGGTAAATGACGTTAAAATTGAAATCTGAGCACTTAAAGCAATCTCTTTTTGTTTTAGCCTTTAAAGGTTGTTAACTTAAAAAAAAAACAGACCGGCAATTCATTTCCTCCGGTGGTCGAAATATATTAACTTTATGAACTGCAGTCATGAAAACCAGATCAACACCTATCAATAAAATAAAAGATACACGCACAATTGATCGTGTATTTATTTAATTATTGCGCAATATTTGCCCTAGACATACTACTGACAAGTTCGCATTTTATTTCATAACATCCGAAATAAGAAAAAAAAACTACATATATCGGAAGAATTAGCTTCAAACTTTTACTTTTATTGATTAATTTAGGATCTTTCGAGATTTGATGTTTTCAGCCAGAGATCTTAGATCTATAAAAATTTAGAGCTATAAGAGCAATGTTGTCACACATGTTTCAGCTATTTAACCGGCATTTTATAGTCTATCCGATTGTGATCGGATTTTATGCAATGATCTACTAAATATCTTAATCTCTCATTCGAAAGAGGAGTGACTCATTAGTAAGATTATGTAATTAATTTATTACTTGTTTTTTTCCATGTATAAATTTAATAAGCATTGTAATGACTCCTTGTGCGTAAAAATTTATCATGTAAACATCAAGGATTTTCTCGCGTTCGTTATGATTTTTTGGATTGTACAAGAGAGATATTAATTATTATTAATGACGGTATTTTGTTATGAAAATATGCACGATTTAATCCATTTCGCTGTAGTAAAAGACAAGACAAAACCAAAAACGAAATAGTTGTAACTTAAATAATTTCATTGCAATCTTGAAAAAAAACATGCGTATGTTAAAAATCAAAAGACTTAAGCGAGAGACCCGATTATGTAAATCTTCGATTAGATTGAATTGATTATATTTTTGAATTAATGCCCATTTTTCATAACTTTAGTTTCATATGTGTTTTATTATATTTTAATGTTTGAAAACATAAATTAGTGAAAGTATTGTGATTCCTGCGAATGAATGTCAAAGATAACACAGTAGCCGTAACAGCGCTATTGAGGCCATTAATAATATATTTGAAGATGTAGAATATGTTCTTAAGTTGAAAGATAAAGGTCTCAGTAGAGACCAAAACGTCACGAATCAGTTTGATAAAGGCCAGAGACTTAAATGTCACGAATAATAAAAATAATGTAGAATTCGGAAATCTTTTCTTTCAATTCGAAATGCACTGTGAAACATTCACCAAACCATGTTCTTAAGTTTCTTACTCAATGACCATTTATAACTACCTTATAATTGTTCTTGTTTCATCGCAGTGACGACAAAAATCGGGCTTTGACATTTTCACCTACAGGTTCCTTAACATTTATTTGTTATTTTGAAAGGGTTGTCAGCTCTTCGTACAGCCCTCAATCATACAGTCAGCATACAGTCAAAAAATAGCTTTAAGTCATTTTGCAAAAGTAAATTATCATTCGTACAGGTGATAGTACGAAATATTTTTGCATCGTCAGCATATAAAAGAATATTAGAGTTAGAGATTACCGAACTCGCGTCATTAATAAATAAAATAAACAGGAGTGGGCCGAGATGGCTACCCTGAGGTACACCAGAAGTGTTTGGAATAACCGATGAAAAAGCATCTCGAAATTGCACCTGTTGGGTGCGACTAGAAAGATAGGATTTTATCCAATTAGTAAAAATAGTAGGAAATCCAAGTATGCAAAGCTTGTGAATCAGTATTTTGTGATTAATCTTATCAAATGCTTTGCTAAAATCTGTATATATGCAGTCAACTTGTTTGCCTGCTTCAATCGCTGGGATGGCAAAATTCGAAAATTCTAGTAAATTTGTTGTTGTGGATCTACCTTTGATGAACCCGTGTTGGGATGGGCTTATTATTGATTTGCAATGAAAGTACATTGCGTCACAAACAATTGCTTCGAATAATTTTGGAACACAAGACAGCTTGGCTATTGGCCGGTAATTGCATACGTCGTTCCGTTTACTTTTCTTAAATACAGGAGTTATTGTTGAGTATTTCCACAAACTAGGGAATACCCCACAACGAAGAGATGAATTAAATAGGGACCTAATTGGAGATAAAAGTGCAGAAGAGCACCTTTTAAGTACAACAGATGGAATTCCATCTGGACCACTATTAAAACTCTCAGTGATGTTCGTGATAAACTTTGATATAGTGGGTTCATCAATAAGAAAATCCTTCATCTCCGGTGTAGTAGAGGGAAATTTTGTCAAGTATTGAAAATCATTAAAGTCAATACCTCAGTCCCGGGCATCAAAAGCAGCCCGAAAATGATCGCCAAAAAAGTTGCTAATCCTTTTAGGGTCATCACTTACTTCACCATCAAAAGACAGAGTCGCAGGGAAACCATCTGTGCGACTCTTAGAGTTCACAAAATTCCAAAACAGCTTAGGCTTATCTTTAATAGACTTCTTCATATCGAGCAGATAGCACTGATAGGCCAATTTTGACTTATTAGTAAATAAATCGCGTAGCTCGGAGTAGCACCTATAGTCAGATTCATTCCTTGAGAGACAGTACCTCTTCCATGCTTTCGTTTTCAAATTTTTCAGATTAATTAAATCGTCGTCAAACCATGGCAATCTTTTAGGTGAACTATTACTCGTAACCGGCAAGCACCTAGTGAAGCAACCGAAGAGGATATTGTAGAAATTATTAACAGCAGTATCAATGTCTGTTTTGTTAAGTACGCCCGACCAATCACATTTCGAGATATCTTCATTCAAGGCAACAAAGTCAGCTTTGTTAATGTTAAATCGATGAGAAATATCAGTGTTCAAATTCTTAACATTATCAGCAGCAGTATTTGAAGAAAAAATCACGTGAAACGCAGGATGGCGTGCTGATTCTGGAAGCAAAGGCGAGTTGCATCTGTTGATAGTTAGGTGACTCACATCCGAACAGAACACCAGGTCGAGGAATGTTCCAAAAGAGTTAGGTATTGCATTGGATTGATGTAGGGCTGTTGAAAACATACTATCCAAAAATTTTTCATCATGTCGTGAGCAGGTTGAAAACGCTGGCAGTAGGCAATCGTCATTGTCGGAATAAGACCAATTAACAAGAGGCATGTTGAAGTCACCAAAAATTAGTAGCTCATCTCGAGATTGCATAAGATTGCTGACATACTCAATCGCATTGTAGGCTGCCTCGTATACAACATATGGTGATAAGGGTGGTATATATAACGTAACGATATATATTTGTTTGTCCGTAAGTGAGAGAACGACACATAAAATCTCAATTTCAGAAGCTTCAGTGATGTCCACAACTTTAAAGGTTTTAAACCAGTTTGTATATTTAGAAATTTTTTTTAAATTCGTTTCGCAAATTTTCAAGTTTCTACCTTCAAATTTCACTCAAAAATTTTCAGTTTATGTGTTTATTTCAATGTACATGAAACACCTTGTGCACGTTAGCCCGGGGGCTCGGCTTATAAGAATTATGGATCAATTTATTATTATTTTTCTATGTATATTAAATAGATGCATCCACATGCAAAATTTAAACTTTGTATCTTTCACCAGCGACCGAAAAAAATCACTCAAAGTTTTCGACATTTTTGCTTATCACCTCCCTCCCCTTACACCTCCCAACTTAAAATTCTTATCAAAATTAACCACTATGTAGTTCTACAATTTGACAAATTTTCGATTTGATATCTGTACTTGTTTTTCAGATATAAGGATTTGTAATTTAAAAAAGTGCGCCATTTTTGAAATGCTCCCCATTTCCCCCCACTACTATTATTTCAACATGTTATATTTTTTTTAGATTTTCCTAGTATAGCTTAATATATGTTTTAAGTTTCCATGACATAGCTTAAGAGATAGTTGAGATATTCATTTTTAAGTGTTTTTCTTCGCACCCTCCTCGAACCTTCCCCTTACAATAATTAGCCACTCTCTAAGCTGATTCCGATGAAGCTATATACCACCTTAATGTGTCTTAAAATATAAATTTTTCACAATAAGTAATTTCGAAGATATAATCAATCGAAAAAACAATCCGGCCAACAATTTGTTCTTAGGCCCCCCCCCCTTTCGGACGCCAATGGCTAAAAAAAATAAAATTATTTTTCAAGTTTGTCCCACAAACCCTCTCTATATCTCTACTGATTTGCAACTTCCTATCTGCATTCGTGGTGGAGATATTAGTAAGTGTAATTTTTGACTTTTTCCCTCCCCCCGCCTCTCCCTTCCACCTAACACCACACAACATTTAGAAAATAGAGCTCACTTACCCAATCAACAATCCACCCAAATACGAACATTCTACCTTTAACAGTTTCGGAGATATGAGTCCATATGTACGGCGTACGGCGGGACGGATTTTTTTTTTGCATTTTTAGGCTAATTTGGTCATGAAACGCGAAAAAAAAATTTCAGGGTAGCAAATTTTTTTTTTCCTGTGTCGATCACAAGAGCCATTTAGCCAAAAATGTGCTCCATCACTGAAAAAAATGTTCAAATGAAATTGTGGACTTTCAGATTACGCCATGTACGTTCCAGTCTCGGCTGCCACGTGCCCGAAATCATATTTTAAAATTAATTTTATAAAACTATCTTTCAAATAAAGTCGATTTCTTCATGGGTATTAAAAACATTTTTCGATATTTTATTTCAATTTACGTGAACAATTTGAACTTTGTTTCTTTTACCAGAGTCCTAAAAATCCTCAAAGCTTTCAACATGTCCAACCAAATTTTTTTTTTTTACCAAAATTTTAAATCATATAGCTCTAAAATCTGATGAAGTTTCAACTTATTATCTTTATTGGATTTTGAGATATAATATAATGGTTTGAAATTTTGAAAAGCGTACCATTTATGTAATGTGCGCCTGATAACGGAAACAACAATAATAACCACTCCTCCAGAGCGGAGGTTGGGCGAAGGGTTAACTCCCCTGTCACCGTAAAAAATCTTCATTGTTTTGGAACCCAAGATGAAGCCTCAGATAGGATTGGACCAACGGAAACGACCGCGCAAACGTACAACGGACTATGCTTTTGGATGCTGGAATGTCAGATCATTAAACAAACCTGGTGCTGTTAAAGAATTACTACAACAGGCCAGTCAGTACAAATTAAATGTGTTGGCAGTCCAGGAAACGAAATGGACTGGTAGAGAGATTCAGGACATGAGATCGCATTCAATTTTTAAAAGTGGGAAGCCCTCAGGAAGCCATAAATTTGGAGTCGCCTCTATTGTGGATAGAGAATTCAAATCACACGTCATCGACTTCAAACCAATTAACGAACGGATGTGTGCGATCCGCATCAAAGCGAAATTCTTCAAAATATGGCTAATAAATGTACATGCCCCAACGGAAGAAAAAGATGAGGAAACGAAAGATGCCTTTTATACGAGCCTTGAAAGGCTATTCGACTCATTGCCCTCAAACGACGTTAAAATAATACTTGGCGACCTCAACGCTAAGGTCGGGAACGAAGAGACTCATCGTGGAACAACTGGAGGGCATAGCCTCCACGACGAAAGTAACGACAACGGCCAGCGCCTGATAGACTTTGCATGCAGCAGAGACATAGTTATAAGTTCGACATGCTTCCCACATCGACGCATCCATAAAAGAACATGGGCATCACCAGATGGCAATACCTTTAAGCAAATAGACCATATCCTTATCCAGCGGAGATGGGCCTCCAGCATCATTGACGTTCGAACATTCAGAGGAGCAAATTGTGACTCGGACCACTACTTGGTCAAATCCAAATATCGGTGTCGTATGTCAAAGGCGTATCAAACAAGTAAGTTCGACCTCGAAAAGCTCCAAACGGCGTCAGTTGCGGAAAATTACGCAGCAGCACTTGAAAGAGAGCTCACTCCGATTCTGCAGGATGACATACCGAAGCCTGTGAACCAAGTTTGGATGGATGTAAAGGCAACCATAAAGACCGTTGCGGAACAAGTGGTTGGGTATGAAGCTCGGCGCAAAAGAAATGACTGGTTCGACGACGAATGCCAGGATGCGTTAGATAAGAAAAATCAGGCGTACAGACAGTTTCTCGAAAGGAATGCCAGAACGAAGAGAGAAAAATACGAAAATCTCCGACGAGTAGCAAATAAGGTCATTAGATGTAAGAAAAGAAAATATTATGACGACCAATTGAGAAACATCGATGACAATCTTGCGAGCAATAAAACAATACAAGCCTACAAAGTAGTGAAAAGCCTAAGACGTGGATATCAGCCTAAGACAACCCTCTGTAAAGACAGAGATGGCATTATCATCGCCGAGGATAGTCAGATTAAGGAAAGATGGGCGTCATACTTTAAAGAACTCCTTAATCCCGCACACGGCTCCCGAACATCGGAGCTGATAGGTCTCCAAACCTCCGACGAATGCCCACTGGATCCTCCAACGTTGGAAGAAGTCGAATTTGCCATCAGAAGCCAGAAAAGCAAAAAAGCGTCGGGCATCAGCGAAATTCCAGGGGAATTAATTAAATATGGCGGAAGCTGCACCCGAAATGCCATCCATAAAGTGACTCAGTACATCTGAAATCAGAAGGAAATACCAGAGGAGTGGTGCCAATGCATTATTTGCCCTATCCACAAAAAGGGAGACAAACTGCAGTGCGAAAACTACAGAGGTATCTCACTACTTTGCACGTCATATAAGATACTGACAAAAATATTAGAAAATGAGATTAAAATTTACGCTGACAATGTGATTGGGGAGTACCAAGGCGGTTTTAGAGCTGGTCGATCAACGACTGATCAACTTTTTACGGTCAAGCAAGTGCTTGAAAAATGCTGGGAATTCAACATCGACGTCCACCAGGTTTTTGTGGACTTTAAACAAGCATACGACAATATTGATCGAAACGTACTGTACAAAATAATGCTGCATTTTGGCATCCCAGCAAAACTAGTCCGACTGACCAAAATGACGATGACATCAACAACATCACAAGTCAGAGTCAACAACCAACTAACTGATGCCTTTGACACTAATGTCGGACTAAAATAGGGTGATGGGCTGGCCCCTCTGCTTTTTAACCTAGCTTTAGAATACGTCATCAGAAAGTTACCCGTTGACACAAGAGGTACGCTGCTTTATAAATCCAGCCAGATAGTGGGTTATGCGGTTATTATCACGCTCTTTCACATCCGCAAAAGAAATTTTACTAAGCCTCGATCAAGCAGCAAAAGAAGTTGGCCTGAAAATCAATGAAACAAAAACGAAAATAATGACACAAACAAGGAAAAGGACAATTGACGAATATAATTTGGAAAATGTGGACGAATTCATATATTTAGGCACAAAATTGACAAAGAGTGGAAATGAAACGAATGAAATAAAAAGATGAATCCAGCTCGCAAATAAAACGTATTATTCAGTCTTAGCTATTCTTAAGGCCAGTTGCGTACTCAGGAAGACCAAACTCCAAGTCTACAAATCAATAGTAAGACCTGTGCTTTGCTACGGATGCGAAACATGGACCCTTACACAAGCATCCGCAAATATCTTGAACGCTTTCGAAAGACGGGTCCTGAGACGAATAATTGGAGGGAAACGTGATGGTGACCGATGGCGAACTAGATATAACAGTGAGCTGTATGATATATTTGACGAACCGGAGGTTTCCACTATCATCAGACTGCGGAAGCTGCAATGGGCTGGCCATGTACAAAGGATGGACGAAACTCGAATACCTAAAAAGGTATTCGAGGGAAAAACGGAGGGCCGGAGGCCAGTGGGAAAACCCAGGAAACGCTGGTCCGACTCTGTTGACGAAGACTTTTCATCGCTGCTCGGATTTCAAAATTGGAGGACGCGGTCACTGGACTGAGATCGCTGGAGACTTCGGCTACGGGAAGCCAAGGCCCGAAAGGGGCTGTAGCGCTGCGACGACGACGACGACGACCATTTATGTAATGCCCCAGATTTCCACTCGCTACTGCTATGTAAAAAATTAATTTTTTCTCATATTCCGCTAATATAGCATGTTTCAAGTTTCAACAGCATAGCTTGAGAGAAAGTTGAGATATTTTTAATTTTTAAGTGTTTTTCTTTGTACCAACCTCCACCCAACATTTGCTGATCCACCCTGTTATAAGTTTTGGCTTCTCTATAAGTCGATTATGGTGGAACTACAAGCTACTTACAATATAAATTTTTTGTGTTCAGTAATTCCGAAGAAATATTTATTTAAAAGAGAATTAGCCGATAATTTATTTTCAGCCCACCCTCTTCTTTTCGAACCATAATGGAAACAAAAATACAAATTATTTTTAAAGTCACACAAACCCCACAATATGTCTGGCAATTTTTAGCTTTCTACCTATAGACATATTTGAGATATTCGAATTTGTAGTTTTCGCTTCTAGTGCTCGCCTCGCATCCTCTTTAAGCCCTACAAATCCCAAAAATTGGTGACCGTCTGAGATCATAATTCCCTCCCCCTTCTCCGAAAATAGACTTTCTATCTTAAAGGAATTGAGAGTTTTTGTACGCTGAGCGTACTGTTGAAATCTGAGAGTATTATAAGTTTACCACAAAGTTTGTAACAATAAGAAATAAAGCTCGAAAAAAAAATGAATGATACAGAAGTCCATATTACCATTCAAATATTTCAAAATCGGATGTCCGTTCGTCCGTCTGACCGTGTCCTCTCTAGCTCGAAAACGCGTTCAGCCAGAAAGTTCAAATTTTGTATACGTTGTTTTTGGCAATTTCGTAAACGGGTCGAATCCTTCTACCTCTTCTACCCTCCCATTCAAAATGACACGATTACGGAATTTGACAATAAACCGATGTTTTCGACAAGTATAAAAACTATTGATCTGAAATTTGGATGATATTATTTTTATTCTAATTTCAATCTACTGTATAAAAATTATTTGAAACCTCTTACTCCTTCTACCACCTCCCATATAAACTGCACTTTTTCATGAATTACTATAAAGCAATTTACTCAGTACGTACAAAAATTATGGAGCTGAAATTGAGCACTAAATATTTATTTATAATTATTAATAAGACCAAAAAAATTAGACGATTAGCTTCACTCCTTCTACCACCTCCTATACAATATGACACAATTTCATAACTTTACAAAATGTCGATTTTCCTAAATAGTATGAATGCTACTAATCTGCAATTTAAAACATGTCAAATACGTAATATTTATAATTATTTCTGAAAACTCACTAAGAACTCCACACTCCTTTTACCACCTCCAATATAAATGGCACAATTTCACTAAATCCAATACACAATTTTTTACAGTATCTATTAAATTTTTCAAGCTTAAATTTTCAATAAAACATTCTGATAGTAACTCTAGCATGCTGTGAAAAAATTGGTTCAATGCCGTCACCCCTTCTACCACTTCCCATACAAAATTTTTTAAAATCAAAAAAATCTAGAGTATCGCATGATTGGGCCCTACGCCCAATCGTAGTCCTTTTATGTATATTTGCATTTTTAAGCTAATTAAAATTTTGAGTTCTTCGTATTATGAAATGATAAAAAACTTTGGTAATCGTGAAAATTTTCGAAATCCGTTGTTTTTTATGGATTTACTTGTTTTGAGGTCCCATGAGTCTAAGAACGAGTTCTCTCCACGATATCTGTCTGTATGTCTGCGAGTGTGTCCCGATGATAACTCGAGTAAATCTTAATAGAATAGATGGGGATGTCGCAAAAAAATCAGACTCCGCTTCGGACGGAATGCTGATTTTAAACGTGACCGGAAAAGAAAGCATTTAACATTGAAAAAAAACTTCATTTTTAATCGGATCGAAAATTGTTGTATGACAGAGTAGAGCGTGCGCAAACAAATTTTTTATACCTTAACGAGTTTTTGTTATGACGTACGATTGCCAAGATATATGATATTTTAGCTGTATTTCTTCTGGAACAAAGTTTGGAGATATTCGAAAATACCAACTTACCATACATTCTCTGCTCAAGTTTAATTTTGAGCGATGTGGTTGTACTTACTGAGACTTCGCTACATGATTCTATCAATGACAACGAACTGTTTAACAATTATAATATTTTTCACCGTAATCGTCATGAGGGTACATCAATTACTACTATCGGAGGTGGCGTCTTGCTTGCGTTTAAACCTGGAATTAAATCCACACTCCGAACTTCTCGGCCTTGGATTTAATATGTTTATGCATATTCATCCGAAAATTACAATCAAGTTTTAAGTTTTAATAAAGATTAAGTGCATTGTCTCCGAACACATTTCGAACGTTGCAGGCTCTAATGATGCTATCATTATACCTATATACTAAGTGATATTAATCTGCCACTTTTAAATTGGAAATACTCTGAATCTGAAGATATGATACTCTAGATGAAATGGGAAAGAGTTTAATGTATTGGAAAATATGTCATCTCAAATTCGTTCGAAAAGTGAGAAGTGACTTTTGTATGAAAGGTGGTAGAAGTAGAGCGGAGAGGTTTGTAGCGTTTGTATATGGCACCGAACAAGTTCTCTGAAGTCCTCTTTTTTTTCAAAGAAATTGGACATAGTTTTCCTGAAATTTCAGCATTTGTATGGGAGGTACAACATCTTGAGTCACCTTGATTATGCTGATGACGTGTGTTTGCTTGCACATAACTGTTCGGACTTAGAGTCAAATGTTCGCTCGTTGCATTCTAAATGCAAAGAGGCGGGACTGAAAATAAATGTGCGTAAAACCAAGTACATGCACATGGGTTCGAACGCAAGCACACCGATTGTTCTTAACGGACAGGATGTGGAAGAGGTGCAAGATTTTTGCTATCTTGGAAGCATTGTCAGCATGGACGGCGGAGCCGAAAAGGATGTTGAGGCTCGGCTAAATAAAGCTCGTCAGGCCTTCGGTATCCTTTCTCCTTTCTGGAGGTTAAGAGAGATCTCCCTTCGCACGAAGCTGCGAGTTTTTGACGCATGCGTCAAATCCGTGTTGTTGTATGGTTGTACTACGTGGAAAGTGACCGTTCGACTTACCAAGAAACTACAGACTTTCATAAACCAATGCCTCCGGCGCATTTTAGGAATATTCTGGCCAGAAGTGATCTCCAACGACGAACTTTGGAGTACAACTGGTCAGACTAAAATAGGTATTGAGATTCAAAGGCGGAAGTGGCAGTGGATCGGTCATACTTTGAGGAAACCAGAGCAAAATATCGCAAAACAGGCTCTGGATTATAATCCGCAAGGAAGACGTCGGGTTGGTCGACCATGTAACACATGGAAGCGAGCAGTTGAGCAGGAGGCCAGAGGAATAAACAAGTCCTGGCAACAGCTTAAGGCCGATGCCCAGGATCGCGCCTTGTGGAAGAGAGTTGTTTCTGTCCTATGCCCCTATAGGGGGTCTTAACAGGAATTTGAATTTGAATGGGAGGTACCAGAGGATGTGGAGGGTTTTAGATAATTTTGATCAACATCCTTGTCATCATGCTTTGTTTCAATTTCAAGGTCGGTAGCTCTCATATGTTCGAAGAAAAAATGCTTTTCTTGAATTTATAATATAGATATTTGTATGGGAGGGGGTAATAAGAGTGAAGCGAATCTGGTATTTTTTTTAGCATTTATTGCAATTGTTAAGGGACAAATTCTGGTAAAATTTTGGCTTTGTAGTTTCCTAGTTTTAATGGAAATCGATACAATGCATCTTACAAATTTATGCAGAAGAAGAAGCTAGGGTATAGCCTAGTAGGTAACGTGTTGGTCTTGTAATGCAAAGGTCGTGAGTTCGAATCCCGGTCGACGGAATATATAATTCCAGCACATTGCCTGCTTGGATATACCTTGATAGCCTCAATCTACGAAAATGAAAAATTCTTGGAAAGAGGGTTGTGCGAAGGGCTAACAACCCTTCCACAATAAGTAATAAAAAATGTTAAGGAACCTGAATATTAGGAGGCCAAGGTCCGATTTGGGCTGTAGCGCTATTGTAGTAGTAGTAGGTAGAAGAAGTATACGTATCAAAGCAATAGTTTTCGTCGTCAATGATATGTCTATTGTTATACTTTCCACAAAACTTCAAGTCGATAGCTTTAACAGTTTCGAAGAAAAATAATTAAATTAAAATTTCAAAATTTTGTAGGGAGTAGAAGGAGAGAGGTGAGTTCATTCATCATTTTTTCAAAACTATAATAAAGTTAATTGTGGCAAAAATTTGTCTTTTCAGCACACGAATTTTCATAAATTTAAAGAAAATTTTTTTTCTGAAACTTTTTGAGCTATTAACTTCAAAATTAGTTCAAAGTATAACTTTATAAATATCATTAACGTCAAAAAATATTGATACGATCCCCTCATTCCTTCTACTCTCTCCCACACAAATGCACAATTTTAAAAAATACATTTCTTCGATTTTCATTGAAACTAGCAAATTGAAAAAAAGGATTTTTTGCCAAAATTATTTTTAGTATGATGGCAATTATTTTTGAAAAAATTGTAAATTTTTGATTAAATTCTTTTTCATTGAAATTGTCAAAGCAGTAGACTTAAAATTTTGAGTAAAGTATAATATTGCAAATTTCCACCTCCTCCAATTTTAGTAAATACATTGTATAGATTTCCATTAAAATTAGAAAAGGGAAGGAACTTAAAATTGTGCTAGAATTTGTCCTTTCATACTTTCAATAAATGCTAAAAAATTTCAACTTCACTTCACTCATTTTACCCCCTTCCATATAAATTTTATATTTTAAATTCAAGAAAAGTATTTCTCCGTCGAATATACGAGTGCTATCGACTTTAAAAATTGAGCAAAGCATAGTGATAAGGATGTTTATTAGCACTTTAAAATTCATCCAAAACCTTTCAATTCCTCTACCACCTCCAATACAAAAGATCCAATTTCAGAAAAACAATGTCCAATTTCTTCGAAAATTATGAAAGCTACAAACTTTAAATTCCGCACGAAACATTCAAATAATTCAATGTAAAAACTAGTCAAAACCCTCCAGTTTTTCTACCACAATAATTTGTACAACATTTGAAGTTTCAAGCTCGACGGACGACATCAAAAAGTTATTTATTTCAACAATTATAAGTCATAGCGAAAATACTTTAGTGGATAGAGTTTGATAATTTTCCTAGTTCTACAAAACTTTTCAATCTCGCTGCTTTAAAATTTGAAATTTCAGTTTAGGCTAGTTTTGCCGCAAAATTTCATGGCATGTTAGATTTTCAAAAGCCTGCTGTATGTCCTGGCTATGTTGAAAACATGTGTGTATATCTACAAAAATTATGTTATTATACTATTATGAAGAGTTGATGGGAAAATATTGAAGCAGTTTTCGCACGAATTAGCAATACTCTGCTTTATATCTGTATATTCGAGTATATCTATTTCAAACCTATAAGAGCAGATCTAATCTAATGGGTAGTGTTTCGGTCTACAATGCAAAATGCCTAAGTTCAAATTTTGGTCGATGCATAATTTCAGCACACTGCCTACGTGGTTATATCTGTGTCATCTCAATTTGCAAACATTAAAAAATCATTAAAAAATTGGGCGTAAAGCCCAATCGTGGTATACTCTTGATGAAAGAGAAATTTTTGATTTTAAGAAATTTTGTAGAGGAAGTTGTGTAGGGGGTGACGACATTGAACTATTTTTTTTCACATTACGCTAGAGTTTTATACAAAATTTAGGATTCAAAAATTTAATAGGTACTGAGAAATGAGTGTATTGTATTTAGTGAAATTGAGCAGTTTGTATGGGAGGTGGTAGAAGGAGAGTCGAGTTCTTAATGACCTTTTTAGATATAACTACAAACATCATGTTTTTGAATTGTTTTAAATTGCAGATCTGTTGCATAGATACTTTTCAGAAAAATCGGCTTTTTGCGAAGTTGTTAAATTGTGTCAGATTCTATTGGAGGGGGTAGAAGGAGTGGAACTAATCGTCTAATTTTTCTTGGTCTTACTAATAATTCTAAATAAATATTTAGTGCACAATTTCAGCTCGATAAATTTTATACGGACTGAGTAAATTGTTTTAGAGCATTTCATGAAATAGTGCAGTTTTTATGGGAGGTGGTTGAAGGAGAGTGGGGACACAAATAATTGTTTTTATAGTAGATTGAAATCATCATAGAAGTAATATATTCCAAATTTCAGATCAACAGCATTTGTGCTTTTTGAGCAAATCCGTTTATTGTCGAATTGCGAAATTGTGTGATTTTGCTTGGAGAGTGGGGAGGGCTAGAAGAGTTGAAGCTAATCGTCTAATTTTTTTTCTATTACTAATAATTCTATACAAATAATTAGTCCAATATTTCAGCTCGCTAAATTTTACACGTACTGAGTAAATTTGTTTATTATATTTCATGAAAAAGTGCAGTTTGTATGGGAGTTGGTGGAAGGAAGGGGAGGACTGAAACAACTTGTATACAGTGGATTGAAATCACCGTAAAAGTGGTACATTCCAAATTTTAGATCAATAGCATTTATACTTTTCGAGCAAATGCTTTTATTGTCAAATTACGAAATTATGTCATTTTGTATGGGCGGGGGGAGAAGGGTAAAGCTAACCATCTAATTTTTTTCGGTTTTACTAATAATTCTAAATAAATATTTGGTGAACAATTTCAGCTCGATAAATTTTATACGCACGGAGTAAATTGGTCTAGCGCATTTCATGAAAAACTGCAGTTGGTATGGGAGGTGGTGGAAGGAGGAGGAGGACACAAATTATTTTTATACAGTATATTAAAACCATCATAAAAGTATTACATTCCAAATTTCAGATCAATAGCATTTATAGTTTTCGAGTAAATCCGTTTATTGTCAATTTACGAAATTGTGTTATTTTGTATGGGAGAGGGTAGAAGGGGTGGAGCGATTTGGCCTGTTCGCGAATTTGACCTTACTTTGTTATCAAAAACAAAGTGTACAGAATTTGAACTATCTAACTCAACGCGTTCTTAAGCTAGAGAGGACACGGACGGACGGACGGACATCCGGTTTTGAGATTTTTGAGTGAATATATGAACTTCTGTATCATTCACTTTTTTCTCCGAGCCTTATTTCTTGGCGTTACAAGCTTTATGGCAAACTTATAATACTCTCAGATTTCATCTCGAGTATAAAAAGATCCAAAATTTCATAAACTAGTTTTATGTTATTTCAACAAAATTTACTTAAGGCGAATATATTTCCTATGCGAAATATATGTTGCAAAGGCGCAAGAAGAAATTTTGGTATTTCAAATTAACGAAATCAAATATCGCAAAACTTTTGACATCGTGCCAATCTAAAAAATTAGATTAGTAGCCATGCCTGCTCAAATGTAAATGTGTGTCATGTAGCAACGGTCTTATATAGCAGAGAGTGTAAGAAATAACATGCGGTCTCGGTTAACGTGTTAAATATGTTAAATACTTCGTTGCACAGATCTTTATCAATTTATACTGCAACTAAATTACTTATATAACTAATTAAGATGCAAAATAATATTTTTTTTTATTAAATTATAATGCGTGAGGTAATACTATACACAACGCCTATACGTAGATATAAATATTTCTGAAATACTATATTCATTAAAAATATAAGTCAAAATTTATGGAATCCACTAAAATAGCATTTTTATTATGTATAAAATAATTATCAATAAATGATCTCAGTTTGAAATACTTTTGAAATGTGATAGCAATTCATGGGCTTGTGAGAGATGGAAAATTTTGGCTTTTTTGAAGAAAATATTTTTTTTTCTTAATAATTTAAGATTTATGTTCATAGCCTGGACGAAATCTTATAGTAATTTTTGTTTAACGCTGCACTTTTAATGCTAAGAAAAACCACTAAGCAAATGGTCAAAACCTGAACGCCATGCTGGCGGTGATAGTTTTGTGTTGAACATAGTACCATCGAAAAGGAAATTGTATTTAGCGCAGACCCTATTGTTAGTAACAATTTGCCCTTTCCGTAATGCATTATGTAAACAACTACCTCAATTATTGTGTAATTTTTCAGTCGCTTGAATATTACCAGCGAGTAAAATTCGCGACTTCATTGTTACCCGGTTTATTATTATCGATAAATAAATGTGTCCGAATTTTAGCGTAACCATAAATGAGCTGCAGACTCATTTAAGTTACATTACTGAAACTACTAAATAATTGAGATTCAATGCCAGTGTACTTAATGTTAATTAAAGATTAAAGAATCGTAAAACAGGATTTAAATTTCTGATCCATCATCGTACAAGAATTTTTAAATGGAACAAGTTAAAAAAAATTTACGGTCGTTAAATGTCAACTCTGGTCGCAGTAAGAAAAGCCTGTTTTATGCGTTAAATATTAAAAAGTTGGAAAATTCACGGCGTATGTCTGAAAAGTTTTGGTAGGTACTACCTACTTGATAGTAATGTCACATTTGTAATGGAATAATGCAGAAATTAAAGATAAACCGAAGGTCGGTGTTGTAAGTAAGCATATATAAAGCCGAACATTTCTGGAAAAAAAAGTATTACAAAGTTTTGTTCTCAATCATGAAAATACTTATCGTACTCGTGGCACTTGTAGCCGTTGCTTCGGCAGGATACCTTTCATATAGCGGCTTGGGCGGAGGATATGGATTAGGATATGGTGGACGATATATTGGAGGATACAGCGGTGGCTACGGAGGATATGGCCATGGTGTGGGACGTGTCATCAGTTATGGCGGATATGGACGAGGATATGGCGGCGGATATTATGGAAGGAGCTACATTAGCGGATGGCCTAGTTCTGGTTGGGGATATGGTGGAGGATATCGGTCGTATGGCAATTCAGGATGGTGGTAACTTCCATCTGTGATTGAGTGCAATATTTCTGTATTATTCGAAAATTATTATATTAATTAGACTTAATTGAAATTATTAAGATTAATAAAATTAGACATTATGAAGAACGGAAAAAGATCGTAAAATTGTCATCACAAAAATGACATTATAAAATCATTAATTCAATAATACATACATCAGAAAAATGTCTTTGATTTGCATAGAATGACAAAAGATGCGATTCGAATGTTGAAATGAGTTGCCGATTGGAAAATTATTGTAAAATTGAACTATTATACTATGAACTATACCGATAGATGCTCTGACCGCCAATTAATCTTAACTCTTATGTTAATGAATTTCAAACGATTGGGTAAGGGACACACCGACCGCACACACCCATCGCATCGGCGACAAAAGAAAGCCGTTTGGGCAAGCCTGCTATGAAAACAACGATATGTTAATGCTGAAAGGTTAATAAACCAAGGAATTGTCCCACATCTGAAATATCGAGAGTAGTGTGTTTTTTTTTTTAAATCTGCGTGCATTAATTTTTCGGCACCTTCAGCTGAGCAGCGATTTTAGTGCTTAATTCGATGAGTTATACGGTTTGATATTATGTCACTGGGGGTCGGATGAGTTGCTGCTTCTATGCTGAAGTAATTTATTCGTTACGAGCGATATGTTTTGATATAAATACGTGCTGAGATGACGACGAATGCATCAGTCCCATTTTGTTCTTATCAACATGAAACTATTCGTCTGCCTTTTGTCCTTAGTAGCCGTCGCATCGGCAGGATACTTGCACGGTGGAAGCAGTGGCGGTAGCTTGGGAGGATATGGCGGAGGATACGGCGGAGGATACGGTGGAGGATACGGTGGCGGACATGGAGGTTGGTCATCCGGTGGATTAGGAGGATATGGAGGCGGTCTTGGAGGAGGATATAGTGGTGGACATGGTGGATGGTCATCAGGAGGATACGGAGGATCACTTGGAGGATACGGAGGATCACTTGGTGGATACGGAGGATCATTTGGAGGTGGTCATGGAGGATGGTCCGGAGGATCACTTGGAGGATACGGAGGATCACTTGGTGGATACGGAGGATCATTAGGAGGCGGATATGGTGGTGGTCATGGTGGTGTTAGTATAATTTCATCAGGACATGGACTTGGCGGAGGATTCGGTGGCGGACATGGAGGTTTTTCATCCGGCGGATTAGGAGGATATGGAGGCGGTTTTGGAGGAGGATATAGTGGCGGACATGGTGGATGGTCATCAGGAGGATACGGAGGATCACTTGGAGGATACGGAGGATCACTTGGTGGATACGGAGGATCACTTGGTGGATACGGAGGATCATTAGGAGGTGGTCATGGAGGATGGTCTTCAGGCGGATACGGAGGATCATTGGGAGGTGGATATGGTGGTGGTCATGGTGGTGTTAGTGTTGTCAAAGTTTCATCAGGACATGGACTCGGCGGAGGACTCGGCGGTGGACTCGGTGGAGGACATGGTGGCTGGTCATCCGGTGGATTGAACTATGGTTCCGGCTATGGAGGCAGTTATGGTGGAAGCTATGCTTCTGGATCTGGTTCCGGCTGGTGGTAAACAATCCTTTCTGCATTTTGTTGCTGAGCAATTTTTTTTAGACTGTTGTTATTTTTTGTACAAACAATTTTTATAAATAAAGAAAAAATGATTATTATATAAATTTTTCAATGCTTTTATGTGTTTAAGAAAAAATCATAAAATAGTTAAAGTTTGCTAGAATTCTTTAATGTTTTGTTTTTCAAAATATCCATGACAAATATTTTAATGACATCTTTGTGAAACGCCTTTCAACCCACACGATGGGATAATAGCTTAGAATTAACGCTATTTCTGAAAAGTTCAATCAATTCAATTTTAATGGTTATTGAACACGTTCAACGCGAATGCATCGTAAAAAATATAATTTAAAATTGTTGCATTGTTTGATAGTTCAGAGATCTTATGCCGTCGTATTTACTCTGTTTAAACAATATGTTTATTGCGAAAGTTTATCAAATTAAATTAAAATATTATTTTTCAGAGTTTAGGTTAATTGACTCTACAGCTTTGTTGTTGCACATAAACACATAATTCTTGTCCCTTTGACGTATAAATAGTCGATTCCGATAGAAAATGTTGCGTTGATTTTAAAAACTTAGAAATTTTTTTTGTCGGGTTTTTGTTGGATTTTAATTTTTTTCAAAATATATGTAACTTAACTTTTTTCGGGAGCAGCGCCGATTCCAGTGATTTCTAGGGCAACACTGGATTCTCTTGTCACTTCTGTTAACTTTCAAAGGTCTTTTTCACTGAGCCTGATACAGTTCCACTTCAAAAAGGTCTATGTACTCAGTAGATGGTTTCTGTTCAGTTTCTATCATTCATTAACATCTGCAAATATTTGTCAGCAGCAGCCAGTACAACTGAAAAATATACCAACTTCTCCACTTGTTACGGTCGTTCTCATTCCATTTCCCTACCTTCCCAATCCCTTTCCTTCCCTCCTCTATGACTGTGCTTGTGCATAGCACATAAAGGCCGAAATGGCCAATAACACAGATCATTCTGGAAAAAAAACTGTAAGTAAATAGTGAAAAAAATATGTGGAAAATGCTTTGAAAGTGTAAAAACAGTGTTGACTCTTATGCGGTTACGATATCTTCAAGGGAGCCGAAGGATCACATCAATGATTGCAAACGTATCAGGGTATCACGATCCTAAGCATCGGCTTTTAGCTGTTGCAAAAACATGTTCTAGCTAGGGTATAGCCTAGTGGGTAGCGTGTTGGTCTACAATACGAAGGTCGTGAGTTCAAATCCCGGTCGACGCATAATTCCAGGACACTGCTTGAGTATACCTTGGTCACCTCAATCTACGAAAATGAAAAAAATCGTATATAGAGGGTTGTGCGAAGGTCTAATAAACCTTCCACAAGAAATAATGAATAAATATGAAGGAACCTGAAGGTGAGGGGACCAAGACCCGATTTAGGCTGTAGCGCCATTGTAGAAGAAGTAGAAGAACTTGTTCATTCCTCTGGCCTGCTGCTCAACTGTTCGCTTCCATAAGCTACATGGTCGACCAACCCGACGGTTTCCTAGTGGATTATAATCCAAAGTCTGTTTGGCGATGTTTCACTCTGGTTTCCTCAAAGTGTCACCTATCCACTGCCACTTCAACCTTTGAATCTCAATACTTATTTTAGACTGTGTAGTAGTACTCCAAAGTTCATCGTTAGAGATCGCTTCTAGCCAGAATATCCCCAAAATGCGTCGGGGCCATAGGTTCACGAAAGTTTGCAGTTTCTTGGTAAGTCTAATGGTCACTTTCCACGTAGTACAACCGCATAAGACACGGATTTGACGTATGCTTCAAATACTCGCTTCGGGCGAAGGGAGATCTCTCTTAACCTCCAGAAAGGGTACCGAAGGCCTGACGAGCTTTACTTAGACGAGCCTCAATATCCATGCTGACAATGGTTCCGAGATAACAAAAATCTTGTACCTTTTCCACATCTTGCCCATTAAGAACAATCGGTGTGCTTGTCTTCGAACCCATGTGCATGTACTTGGATTTACGCACATTTATTTTCAGTCCCGCCTCTTTGCATTTTGAATGCAACGAGCGAACATTTGACTCTAGGTCCGAACATGTTATATATGTTACAATAAGTAGCAAGCGAGCAGATTATTATTTTTATAAATTTCGGGGAAAATGCAATACGCAATGGTACAAAATTAAAAAATCTATAAATCAACCTAAACTAAAAGCTAATCACAACCAAAGATTGACTCAATTGTGATCTATCCGCGTTCACCCTATGAAGCTTACTATGTAATAGACGTAATTGTTCTTATTAGTCTGGGTGTAGGGTAGTGGTTACCGTGTTGCTCTACATCCAATTTAGTTCGTTGTGTTAAGGACACATAACTATAAGAAGTGTCGTTATTGATTTATTAATATGATCGGCGACTTTTTTTACTTTCTAAAATATCACACTAAGTACAATAAATTTTATCGTTATTTTTATGAAATTTCGAATTTCGAGCTTTCCATCATTAATATGCAAGTACAGTTATTAGTATAATGTAAAATTAATAAAAATATTTATTTAGAATTTTTACCGTCTAATTTTATTCATCGGCTTTAGTCATTCCGAGCTAACCGATGAACCTCGAACAACTAAAAAATAAAGAGCAACTCAATCTATCAAGTTGCATAAAAATAAAATATAACAAGACGCGTGTAGTGGGATATCGGGCCTCCTATTCAAATACTGTGCAGGTCACCGCTCACTTTTTTTATTGAATGCTCTTGATGTGTTTTTGGTGCAATAATCAGCTGTGATCGTTAGTTTTTGATATCTGAATGATATAAATAACTGACGAAGAGTAGATTAAAGCATCAGTAACATTCGAACTCAACAACAGAGCCAACATGAAACTATTCGTTTGCCTTTTGTCTGTAGTAGCCGTCGCTTCGGCAGGATATTTGCACGGTGGAAGCAGTGGCGGTAGCTTGGGAGGATATGGCGGAGGATACGGCGGAGGATATGGTGGCGGACATGGGGGTTGGTCTTCCGGCGGCTTAGGAGGATATGGAGGCGGTCTTGGAGGAGGATATGGTGGCGGACATGGTGGTGTTAGTGTAATCTCATCAGGACACGGACTTGGCGGAGGATTCGGTGGCGGACATGGAGGTTGGTCATCCGGAGGATCACTTGGAGGCTACGGAGGATCATTTGGAGGCGGTCATGGAGGATCATATGGTGGATACGGAGGATCATTGGGAGGTGGATATGGTGGTGGTCATGGTGGTATTAGTGTAATCTCATCAGGACACGGACTTGGCGGAGGATTCGGTGGCGGACATGGAGGTTGGTCATCCGGTGGATTAGGAGGATACGGAGGCGGTCTTGGAGGAGGATATAGTGGCGGACATGGTGGATGGTCATCAGGAGGATACGGAGGATCATCACTTGGAGGATACGGAGGATCACTTGGAGGATACGGAGGATCACTTGGTGGATACGGAGGATCATTAGGAGGTGGTCATGGAGGATGGTCTTCAGGCGGACACGGAGGATCATTGGGAGGTGGATATGGTGGTGGTCATGGCGGAGTTACTAAAGTCATCAAAATCTCATCAGGACATGGACTCGGCGGAGGACTCGGTGGTGGATACGGTGGCGGACTCGGTGGAGGACATGGCGGCTGGTCATCCGGTGGATTAAACCACGGTTCCGGCTATGGAGGCAGTTATGGTGGAAGTTATGCTTCAGGATCCGGTTCCGGCTGGTGGTAAACATTTCGATACCGAAGTTGTAGTTGAGTGAATTTTGTATACTGTTGTTATTATTATTTAAAAAAAATTTTGTAATAAAAATCGATATTTAATATAAAGATAATTTGTTTTTATTAGTGATCTTAAAGCCGATTCTACGTAGATACTTGACCTGACTTTATTTAGGAAGTATTTCAACCGTGATTATTTGATACTTTAAAATATCAGAACTTTTCATGATATTTTTCGAAAGTAAATTGTGCCAAGTTCTTCGAGGCAATTTCTCTCATGGATTATTCTACTCAGATTAAATCTAAAACAGTCGGCGTGATTTTTAAAATAAATCGGTCGTAAGGGATTTTGTTAATATATTTTTGTTTTCCAAACTTTGAGGTGCACAAAAAATTCAGTGTGAAACTAACTTCTGCTCATAAATGGGGTGCATCAATAAGATGTGTAGGTAGCAACAAGAGGTATAAGATTTGTTTTTTAAATAAAACTAACAATTGTTTAGATGTCTCTGAAATTTGTATTGCATTATAAAGTGGACATATGGGGACTATGCAAGGAACATAATATCTGTCAAATGGCCGCAATTGTTTGATTTATTGAAAAAAAATACACAAATCTTACTCCTCTTGCTGATACCTACACCTTTTTTTGAGAGATTGTTGACAATTTCTAAGCTATCAACTTGACTTAAATTACTTTCACTACTAAAAGCTAGGTTGTAGCTTAGTGGGTCGCGTGTTGGTCTACAATGCGAAGGTCGCGAGTTCAAATCTCGGTCGACGTTAAATTCAGCCCAATACCTGCTTGGTCATAAATAAACAAGTTCGTAGATTGAGGTGTGTGTAAGGGCTAACAACCCTTCCGCAATAACCAACGACAAATGTTAAGGAACCTGAGGGTCAAACGGCCGAGGTCCGATTTGGGCTATATTGTCATTGTACAATAGAAGTTATTGGCTAAAAGCAATTTATATTTTCCAATTGAAAAATCAATCATCTGTGATGCTACAACGTAGAATATTTTAAATTCGACTATGGTAAAGAGAAAAACATTCTCATCTGATTTTGTAAATCTAGATTGACCGTTCGACTTACCAAGAAACTACAGACTTTCGTAAACCAATGCCTCCGGCGCATTTTAGGAATATTCTGGCCTGAAATAATCTCCAACAACGAACTTTGGAGTACAACTCACCAGACTAAAATAGATATTGAGATTCAACGGCGGAAGTGGCAGTGGATCGGTCATACTGTGAGGAAATCAGAGCGAAACATCGCAAAACAGGCTCTGGATTATAATCCTCAAGGAAGACGTCGGGTTGGTCGACCATGTAACACATGGAAGCTAGCTGTTGAGCAGGAGGCCAGAGGAATAAACAAGTCCTGGCAACAGCTTAAGGCCGATGTTCAGGATCGCGCCTTGTGGAAGAGAGTTGTTTCTGTCCTATGCCCCTATAGGGGGTCTTAACAGGAATTTGATTGAGATTATCTTTTTGAAATGTTTAGAATTTGATGAGAAACTGTTTGGTGAAGAAGAGATAGAGGATTTGGTAAATTTTGGTAAATTAATTGCCACATTATGACAAAACCAAAAATAAAAAAAAAACTATAATTCAATTCCTTTTTCTTGTTTATTCGCGTGTGGATGGGTTCGTGCATGTGGGTATAATTTTCCATTGTAAAAAACCATACTATGTAATTGCCAGAGAGTAGATTTTTTTTCTTCGTGTAATCTGTGTAGCGATATCTAAAAGCGTGATGGCAAATTGTCCTTGCTGCGCGTGCTAATTAAAAAAAAAATCCTGCGAATTTGGGGAGACGGAAAACGCTTCAAAATTGAAAAAGCAAGAAAAACTGGGGGGACGATTTCAATATCTGCCAAGTGCGGTTGAGTTTTTTTTGAGATATAAAAATATTGAAAAAGAATTTTGTTTTTTGATGAAAAGTGTGCGAGTCGGCATGGTGTTAAAGTCAACAAATAAAACATAACAGGACTGCAATATTCTAGATGAAAGAGAATTTTTTTGATTTTAAGAAATTTTATAGAGGAAGTGGTGGATGGGGTAACGAAATTGAACTATTTTTTTCACATCACGCTAGGGTTGCCATTAAAATGTTTTATACAAAACTTAGGATTCAAAATGTAATAGGTACTGATAAAAGGGGGTAGCAGGAGTGAAACTAATTGTCTAATTCTTTTTGGTCTTACTAATAATTCTAAATAAATATTAAGTGCAAAATTTCAGGTCGATAAATTTTATACGTACTGAGTAAATTTGTTTATAGTATTTCATGAAAAAGTGCAGTTTGTACGGGAGGTGGTCGATGGAAGTGGAGAACTCAAATACCTTTTATACGGTACAATGAAATCATCATGAAAGTAGTACATTCCAAATTTCAGATCAATAGCATTTATACTTTTCGAATCAATCCGTTTATTGTTAAATTACGAAATTATGTGATTTTGTATGGGAGGGGTAAAGCTAATATTCTAATTTTTTTGGTTTGATGCATAATTTTAGCTCGATAAATTTTATACGCACTGAGTAAATTGGTCTAGAGCATTTCATAAAAAAGTGAAGGTTGTATGGGAGGTGGTGGAAGGAGAGGAAGGACACAAATAATTTTAATACAGTAGATTGAAATCATCATAAGAGTGTCACATTTCAAATTTTAGATCAATAGTTTTCGAGTAAATCCGTTTATTGTTAAATTTCGAAATTCTGTAATTTTTTATAGGAGGGGTAGAAGGGTTGGAGCAATTTGGCCCGTTCACGAGCTTAACTTTACGTTTTTGTCCAAAACGACATGTACAAAATTTGAAATATCTAGGTCATTGCGTTCTCAAGCTAGAGAGGACACGGACGGACATCTGGTTTTGAGATTCTCGAGTGATTATATGAACTTAAATATTATTAATTTTTTTTCTCTGAGCCTTATTTCTTGGCGTTACAAAACTTTGTGGCAAACTTATAATACTCTCAGATTTCATCTAGAGTATTATAAGATTTGTGAAGCGGCTGGTAAAAAGAAGAAAAAACCCAATCATCGAGCTGAGGACAAGCGGAGGGAGAGCTGTGATATACCAGGGCCACAACGTTAATTTTTTTTTCAAAGGTACTTTAGGTTTAGTTTTGTTTTCTTTGTATCGCGATCCATATTTTCTTCATATGTTCCGCCAAACAAAAAATGTTTGATGTAGAGTAGATTAATTACTCTGGGTCTTCATCGAGGAAATAAAATGCCCTTGTTTCGGTCTCGAAATTTGGTTTAGGATCCAAGAAATCCGTCGTCGTCAATTCCGTCAAGGGCGTACAAGAGCGAAAAAATGTCTTTCTTCGGAATATGTCCAACCACTTCCCATGTTCCTGACTAGTCGGCAAAATCGCGCTTCATCCGAAGAAAACATTCGCTAAAATTACCTGATGGCGAAGAAGAAAAATTTTAGAGGACTTCGATCTTCTACTTTCGTTTTTCGTTACAACATGTAAGGAGCAATTGCTTTGGTAATTATCAAGAAGAATGAATAATTACTTTTGTTTGCTACTCTTTCTTTCTATCTCACATAAACAATTAAAAAACACAACAGAATTATGATTGGGCGTAAAGCCCAATCATATGATACTCTAGATGAAATAGGAAAGAGTTTATTGTACCGGGAATTATGTCATCTCAAATTCTTTCGAATAGTGAATAGTGACTTTTGTATGGGAGGTGGTAAAATCAGAGGGGGAGGTTTGTAATTGTTGTATATAAAACCGAATGTAGTATACAAAATGTTCCATGGTGAATTTTAAGTTTGTAGCTTTCATAATTTTCGAGGAAATTGAACAACATTTATGGCATTTGCATGGGAGGTGACAGAGAAAGATGGATGATTTTGAATCTGTTTATCAACGTCCTAATAACATTGCTTTTACACTCAAGGAGAAATAATTTTCTTGAACTTCCAATTCAAAAATTTGTATGGGAGGTGGTAGAAGGAGTGAAGTGAAGCTCATACTTATTTTAGTATTTATTGCAATTATTAAGGGACTAATTGTGGCAAAATTTTAAGTTTGTAACTTTTCTAGTTTCAATGAAAATCGATTAAATGCATTTACCATAATTGTGTGTATGGGAGGAGGTAGAAGGAGTATTCGAATCAAAACCAAATATTTTTGCATCAATGATATTTAAAATAGTACACTTTTCTCAAAATTTGAAGTTGATAGCTTTGACGGTTTCGGAGAAAAATAATTTAGTTAAAATTCCGAAATTTCGTGAAATTTGTATGGGAGGGGGTAGATAGAGTGAAGTGAGGTTGATAGTTTTTCCAAAATTGGTTGCAATTGTAAATAAATTAATTATGACAAAAATTGGTTCTTTTAGCTTTGCTAGTTGCAATGCAAATCGAATAAATGCATTTTTGACAATTGTGAATTTGTATGGGAGGGAGTAGAAGGAGTAAGGGGATCAGATCAATATTTCTTGACGTTAATGATATTTACATCATTATACTATGAGCTCAAGACAATAGCTGAAATTGTTTCTGAGAAAAATCAATTTCTTTAAATTTCGAAATTGCGTGAAATTTGTATGGGAGAGGGTGGAAGGAGTGGGGGGGATGTAGCTCGTTTTCGAACTTAAAGTTATACTCTCAGATTTCATCTAGAATATAAATATCGGTATTTTACTAAATAAATTGCAAAAATGAGCATATTTTGCCGGCGTTTATAGTTATGCTCCGCAGTGTATATTTAGTTATCTTGGCATTTTGTACAGGAGTTCCTCAACATTTTCTGTTTTCACATACCAACATAGTTACGAAAATGCTTTGCTCTAAGTTTGAGACCGAAATTGAAAAAATTGGTTCATTGTATTTCATGAAACTGTGCATATGGTGGAAAGAGTGAGCGGTTCTTAAAATGTTCTTGCTGTCGCAAAAATTGTTGTTCTACGCTTCTACAATGGCACTACAGCCCAAATCGGAACTTGGCCTCCTGATATTCAGGTTACTTAACATTTTTCATTACTTATTGTGGAAGGGTTGTTAGCCCCTCGCACAACCCTCTTTCTACGAATTTTTCATTTTCTTAGATTGATGTGACCAAGGTATATCCAAGCAGGCAATGTGCCGGAATTATATATTGCGCCGACCGGGATTTGAGCTCACGACCTTCGCATTACAAGACCAACACACTACCTACTAGGCTATACCCTAAAATTGTTGTTACAAATCGTGAATATAATTTTGTTTTTCATTAACCTTTTTCATTAATTTCTGTCAGAATGAATTTGGAAAAAATCTTACAAATTTTGTCGATAATCAATAGTTTTCTGTGGCACTTCTTTTCAAGTTTTTAAATTTATTTTCATCTGTTGGAATTCTAATACAGCAATTATTGCGATTTGTGGCGAATAGTGTTCTGTAGCAATATTTGCAAGTATTATGTAGTTTTGGCAGTAATCGTTAATGCACACCAAACTTCTTGATTTTTCTTCTGTTTTGGAGATTAAATTGTTGAAAGCAAGAGTCACACTCTGTTGTTCTCCGGTTGCACCGTGAGGATGGTAAATATTTTAAGGCGCTGGAGTGGACGACATTACTAAATAGACTCAGGATTATAAGAGAAAGAAACTTATCTGGATTAGTTATTTGAAGTGTGCGATATCCATGAAATCATCCGTGATACAAAAACATCATAAAAACATCAGACAACTTTTCTAATTGTGCCTGTTGAGTGCGACATTCTGTATGACAATGATATTTCTTTTTCATCTCTTTATCAATACAATATGTCCGATTATGTAAAATTTCAGTTTTATTACAGCCTGAGGTAGTAAAACTATTTGAAATCAGGCCGAATGTATAAAAGCGGAATGTTCGTTCATAAAAATAGAACGTAAAATATCAAAAGTGAAATGTTTCACTTTCGATATTATTAATTAGTCTTTATCGGAAAAAAATGTGAGTCTGCAATTTAAATTTAAAATTTTTACTGCAGTTTGTCGCTCAGTATTGGCATATGCAGCGCAAGTTTGGAGCTACTCATGCTTTGAGGAAATTGATAAATTCCAAAGTTACTTTTTTAAATGCATACCGAATCTTCCAGGTTATCTGCTGAATTTTGAACTCGACTTCATAGATGGCCAGTTTCTTACTCTGGGGCTACACATGGACTGTATTTACGGAACACTTTTCAAGCTTGACGAATCCAGACATCCCAATTATTTGTCTAAGCTATAATAATTTGTTGCAGAATAGTTTTTGGACTAACGAATGAAATTGTCAGGAAATGACATCTGACAGAATTTATGCGGAACTCCACTCTGCTAGTATTACTTTATATCTCAATTGTGGCAATGATACAACCAAAATTATGTGTGTGTTCAAGGCGCAGTGCGACTTGATAGTGCTTAATGGCTCAAAATTTCGAACGCAGGGGCAAAGAATATGTTCGTTCTTGGAGAATTAGAAAATACGAAGCACTTTATTGCTGTTTGTCCAGTTTTTTCGGAATTTAGATGAAAATACTTCGATAAAGTAGTACTGCCGCATAATGAATTTATTAATGCATTAGATGGAGTAAAAGATACAGAGTGGAACTATCATTTTCTTTGTATTAAAAACGCAATTGCTTGTAGAGAATATCTAATTTCTCAATTTAACTTTTAAATGAAAAAATTATAGCTAACTCTTTATTTTCTGCAGTACCTTCTATTTTTTAGAGTTCATCCCGGATCATCCATCTATAGACAGCAAATTATTATTTTCTGGAACGAGACACGGGTCTTTCATTCTAATTTCAGAATGCTTATAAAATTACATACAAAGGCGAAAGTTTATTTGCTAAAAGATCGGACCTATTTATAGAAGACCAATTACTTTATGTAAACGCTTATTACAGATCTTTAACCGCAAGATTAATTCCTATCGATTTATTTGAAGTAGGTATTTTCAAGGAACTCCTTAAGGAACTTTCTGTTTACGATGCTTTTATTAGATGTTGCGAGTTCTATAATTACGATTCAGTTAAGGTCCTAGATTATTATAAAAGTAAATTGAAGTAAGAACAATTTTATGCAGTCAAGAAATCATTTCCTGGTTCAAAGAATGCTCGTTTAGCTTGTTTTTTTAAATCATAAAGTAGTTTATTAGATAAATATGAAAATATTTTCGATTATAAATTATATAAGAAAAAATTTTTTAAATGAATATGTAAGAAATTAAATTGAACTGAGTTGTGGTAAAATAAATTAAATTGAAATGGGTTAAGACTTAATCAAAATAAAATAATTTTTAAATTAAATTATAACGTTTGTAATGCTATGAAATAATGCGGCCACAGAGTCGCTAAGAGTACAGAAATATTTCGATGGTTGACAACCGGAAGTGTTTGAGTCCAATTACTTTATTATTTTAATAATAAAGTATTGCGATCGACACAGAAAAAAACATTTGGGTTTTTCGCGTTTTATGACTAAATTAGCCTAAAAATTCAACATGCATATATGAGAAAACTATAACTCCTGTGTTTGACACCGAACGTGGTATGCAAAACATTTAGTTCTGAATTTAAAGTTTGTAGCTTTCATAATTATCAAAGAAATTTAACACTTTTTTCTGGGAAGTTTCATAAAGGTCTCAGCAGAGACCAAAACGTCACGAATAATAAATTGTAACAGTGCAAAATCTGGAAATATTTCCTTTCAATGTGAAATTTTTTTGAATTTATATTATAGATAATTGTGTGGGAGGGGGTAGAAGTAGTACAAAAACTAAACTGAAATCAGTACGAATATGAAAATTTATTAAAAAATGTCTTTAAAAGAAAGCGCGCATTATTTTCGTCTACCACTGTTTACAGCATTTACTTGCTCAGCACAGCTTTTCTTCTCACCCTTTTTCTGATCAACGAATCGGCTTAAGCTTTGACAGATCGGGCGACATCTTTTTGGACGTTTTTAGAAAATAAAAACTAAGAGCTCAAACTAAGGTTTGAATTAATTAATTATTCAACATTTTTAAAGCTTATCTATACATATTAATATAATTGTAGTGTCTGTCTGTTATTTGCTTATAAATGGTTATAAGTTAGTTTTTTGCTTTATTTTACCAATAACTAAGCACAAAAACACGCTTTTGAAATTTTTGTCTGTCTGTCTGTCTTCCGGCTGCTTGTCACGCACAAACGGCTGAACCGATTGTAATGAAACCGGCACAGTTTTTTAGGTGTCCTCCGAGATGTAATCTGCTTTTGGTTTTATTTTTTTTCTCTCACGCCTTCTACCCCCTCCCATACAAAGTGACTCATTTTCAAAATATATTAATTAAATTTTCTTGGATTTTATTCATTTGAAATTCGGAATATATTATTTTTATTACAAATGCAATCTTTTGGCATACAAATTATTTGAGTGCACTTACTCCTTCTACCACCTTCTACCATACAAACTACACTTTTTCATGAAACACTTTACACCAATTTTGTCAGTACGTGTAAATTTCATCGAGCTAAAATGTTGTACTGTTGTAAACTCGAAGCGTACACACAATGGTCTCCCATCTAGTATGGAGTACAAAGGTCAAACTTCAATGGATGCATCTTCGTCTTGTGAATTATTTGCAACTTTTTTTCAATCAGTTTATAATAACAACAACATATCTTTTAACCCAAATCGATATGCTAGCATTAGTCCTATTGCTGACATTGGCCTTATTGAAGTATCTGATGAAGATGTTTATGTCGCGCTTTGTAACTTAAAAAGTAATACTTGTCCAGGCCCAGATAATATTGCATTGCCGAGACTCTCTGCTATTTCCATTGAAAACTTTTGTTAATCTCTCCTTGTCAAATGGTGAATTTCTAGACCATTGGAAAGATTCCTACATCACTGCCATTTTTAAATCAGGCCCTAGGCATTTAGTGGAAAATTATAGAGCTATCTCTAAACTATCCGCAATTTCTAAACTTCTTGAAAGTATTGTCAAAGACAAGCTATAGTTCGTGAACATATTTCAACCTGTCAACATGGTTTTGTTTCTGGGAGGTCGACTTTAACTAATCTTACTCTATTTAGTAATTTTTCTATAGATTCCCTAGAAGCAGGGTTTCAAGTTGATGTCCTCTATACAGACTTCGTTAAAGCATTTGATAGAGTGCACATCAACCTTATTCTGTCTAAGCTATATGCTCTTGGCTTTCATTTCAAGATGCTTGATTGGCTTACTTCGTACCTGTGCAATAGAACTCAACATGTCAAGATTGATTTCTTTATATCTAAAAGAATTTTTGTCCATTCTGGAGTTCCTCAAGGGAGCCACCTGGGACCTATTCTGTTTATATTGTTCATAAATGATGTTTTCTCAATTTTTCAATATTCTTCTTGTTTGGGCTATGCGGATGATTTAAAGATTTACACAAGAGTGAGTAGTCTCCAAGACTGCCATAATTTTCAAAGAGAAATTGATGCATTTGTTGATTGGTGCAAATTCAATCTCTTAGAGCTAAGTCTTCCTAAATGTAAGATTATGTCTATTTATCGTTGTCGTTCACCAATATTGAATATTTATTATATGGATAATTCAGTTCTATGTCGTTCACGTGAAGTCGATGACCTAGGTGTATTGCTGGATCATAAACTAAGTTTCGTTTCGAATATTGACCGTATGGTTGCACGAGCTAATTCTCGATTGGGTTTTGTTAAGAGAAATTCAGTTGATTTTCAGGATCTTTATACTTTGAAATCTCTGTTCTGCTCTTTGGTAAGACCTCTTTTAGAATACTGTTCCGTTGTCTGGGATCCATCATTTGACATTCATAGTAGACGAATTGAGAGTGTTCAGAGAAGATTCACTCGTTTTGCTTTGAGGAGGCTGGACTGGGCAAATGATTTGCCTTGTTATGAAAACCGTTGTAAGTTAATCGACTTACGTTTTCTTGATTTTAGAAGAAAACAACATTCGATAGTGTTTCTGCGAGATATTCTTTTTAATAGAATTAGCTCTCCTGAGCTGCTTTTTAAAATATCCATTTATGTTCCTGAGAGACCTTTACGAACTCGTGATTTTTTAAAACATCCTGCACATAAAACAGTTTATGGATCAAATGAACCCTTAACTCGTAGCATATCTAATTTTAATTCGGTTGCCAATGTTATCGATATTAGCTGTACGAGGGACTGCTTTAGAGAAATGGTATTAGAAGCTTTCAATCTTAAGCGATCTTATTGTTGATTTATGTTTTTTTATCCTTATGTTTAATTAGTTTTAAGTTTCGTTTTTAATTTTTAATTTTCTTCTTTTTAATATTATTTTTATTTTAATTAGTTTTAAGTTTCGTTTTAAATTTTCTTCTTTTTAGTATTATTTTTATTTTAATTAGTTTTAAGTTTCGTTTTTAATTTTTAATTTTCTTCTTTTTAATATTATTTTCAAGTACCAATTGTCGTTACATTTGTTTAATTCATTCTCATTATTAATATATATAATATATAATGTATACAAATTTATCATCAGGCCTGTAAGGACTCTGTTCGGTAGGCTAAATAAATAAATCCTTAATTAGTATTATTATTAATATCGGGAAAAAAAATAACCGAGTAGCTTCACTCCTTCTACCCTCTCCCATACAATGAGACACAGCTCCACGACTATATAACAATTCGATTTTCTTGAGAAGTGTGAATGATACAGATCTGAAATTTAAGGTATTTCAATTGCATGATAATTATAGTTGTTTCTTGGGAAACCACCAACCCCCCCTCCTTCTACCATCTCCCATACAAATTGCACAATTTCATTGAATTCAATGCACTAAGTTTTTTGAAGCTTAAATTTGGTACAAAACATTTTCATAGCTACTCTAGCATGACCTGAAACAAATTAGTTCATTGCTGTCACCCCTTCTACCACTCCCCATACAAAATTTCTTAACACTACAAAAATTTTGATTTCATCTATATCATATGATTGGGCTTTACGCACAATCGTAGTTCTGTTATGATTTGAAGCTTAATGTTATTTTATTTAGTTTTTTTTTTTAAATTAACACAAGCTACAATTATTCACATGTCCTTAATGCTCTTCAATACGTGTATATCACGGGATTGATTTGATCACGAGCCTGTCCCATTCAAATGCGCGTATCATGGTTTCATTCTTATTAATTTATGGTTCTGATTCCAACAAAATACAAAACATTGTGTTCAAAGAGCCATTAAAGTAAGTAGATTATATATCCCACAAAATGTTTTACTAACTACTCTCTCAAAAATTGCTTATTATTGCTATTTTTACGCGGACGAAGTCGCGGACATTTGCTAGTATTGAATCAAAAAAAGGTTGAAGGGTCTCTCAAGGCAAGACGTCACTAAAATATTTCTTCGAATTTCGGTGCGTTACCACCCTAGCAAATAAAATGCCATCCATTGAAGGGATTGAACAATATGGATTATCCGTTAATTTAATAATTCAGATGCTTTCGCCTCCAGTGTGGTAATAGGGGTAAATATGGATCGTTTTTTTTTGTATCACGTTCATGATTCTTGGGTGCTATCAACATTAATAATATTTCAAGCAGCTGACGAGAGAGGTCTTAATAACATTTATAATAAATTGCTTAAGCATAATAAACCAATATATTTAAAAAATAATTGCTTCCCCTAGCTATAAAGTCATGCCACGCCACTGGTTTCTGCTTTTTTAATTTTAATGGAAATCTATAAATTGTATTTATCAATGTTAGAAGGAGTATATGGATGGAATCGAAATTTTTCAACTTTAATGATATTGCATTATTATACATACTTTGCTCAAAATTTCAAATTTATAGCTTAAATAGTTTCGAAAAAAAATGTAAGGGAAATTTGTATGGGAGGGGGTAGAAGCAGTAGGGTAAACTTTAGAAGGAGTGAGGGGATTGGATCAATATTTTTGGACGTTAATGATATTTATATTGTTATACTTTGACGTAATTTTCAAGTTGATAGCTTAAATACCTTCAAAGAAAAATCAATATCTTAAATTTTCGAAATTTCATGAAATTTGTACGGGAGAGAGTAGAACGGGGAGGGGATATAGCCCATTCACGAACTTAAAGTTATTTTTTATTGCTAAAACTGATATAAAACTAATTTCAGCACACCGTAGCTCAAAGCTACCGAAAGCTATGTTGTAGGCAGACGGACAGACAGTCACTCGGAATCTAGGTTTTTGAGCAGCAACAAATATTTTTGCACCCTTCGCGATCCTGTGCGAGTATTATTTCTTAGCGTTACAAACGGTAAGGCAAACATAATATACTCTCAGATTTCATCTAGAGTATAAAAATCCGTCTGTCCGTACGCCATGCGCCGTACATATGGACTCATCGACTTAAAACGGGATCGGGATTCGCACGATCAAGCATGTCCAAAGTGACCTGTTCATGGTACATTTTTTGGAGAAAATTCAGCTTTATTGGAACGAGTCGAACCAGGATGCATTTCATGGCCAAAGTATCTACCAAAATCGAACGAAAGGACTCATGAGAGATGTCGAGCTCTCCTGTTATCTCCAAAACACTGGCATGACGATTTTTGAGCACCATTTCTTTCACTTTTTGAATGTTTTTGTCAGTTGAAAAGGTCGGAAGTCGTCCAGAACGAGGCATGTCTTCAACGATCTCTCGACCGTCCTTAAAGGTATTGTGCTTTTGATGTCAATGAATCACTGTAAGCCTTTTCTGACATTCGCAATGATTCCGCACACGAAATTTGGTTGGAAACACAAAATTAGAGAGAAATTCTTTGTTCCATATTTTTATCCATCTTAAAATTCGCCGTAGACTACTGAGGTGTACCGATTTAACCAGCTGCTTTAAACAAACTGATTAACAGATCGCGCTAATTTTTGGAGTAATAATTGATGACATTGCTACCTGCTTACAAAAAAAAACAAAATTTTAAAATATCATTTCCCAGAGTAATTTTAATTACAAAGTCTCGATACTTTATTGTCACAATATACAAAAATTACAGACCTGCCCCTCTGCTTTTACCACCTCTTATACAAAAGTCACTATTCACTATTCGAAAGAATTTGAATGACATATTTTCCGGTACAATAAACTCTTTTCTACTTCATCTAGAGTACCATATGATAATATAATAATTCGTTATGTTTTTAAGTAGATGTGAATACACCAACAATCCCTTAATTCTCTCTATCACTGGACAGAAATTACCACCAAATTTTTTTTAGTAAGTTAGTTTTAAGTTAGTTATAAGTTCAAGTATCTTAAGGCTTTTAATTTTTCGCCTCCTTTTCTTAGTATATCCAACTATATTAAGAAAATGGCCATAAATTCATTATTGTTTTTCTATTTATCCATAAGCTGTAAAAATTTGAAACACAATCTGATCACTAACAGTAAGAAAAATTAGCGTAAGCATGTTATGATGAAACTTTGGGAAATAAAAATACTATGATTTATGAATTAGAATGATCTTTACAGTTATGGTTTTTTTTTTATATTTAGCACTTGGCTGATAATTTTATTTTAATTCATGGTTGGCATTCGTCTGTCCAAGGAAAATTTATAAAAGCAAAAAACCTTGCTTGTATGTATATCGATATTCATTAAAATTAAACAAGGTAGAAATATTGAATTTGCCACAATTTGTCTTTCATTAATTGTAGTAAATTTAAAAAAAAATTAGCAACTTGACCTTACCCCTCCTATCCCACCTCATAAGATTTTGTCATATTTTAGGAAATTAAGAAAGGCATTTTCCGTTCGAACATACATAAAAGATCTATTGTCTTTAAAATTGGAGCATAGCGGTTTTAAATTTCATCCAAAACCTTTCATTCCGCTCAAAATAAATAGTTAAGGCTACAAGTATAAAGCTCAATGCATACTAAGTCAACGTGTACATACCAAGTTCAATTAGAAATTAAGAAATTCCTCCAATTGATTGCATCACCTACAAAACTCACTATTCTGAAGTAATTGCGATGTATTAATGTCTTTCTCATTTTATCTTTCGATAGAAGTTCCTACCAACCCTCTGGAGTCCTCATAGTCTGAAGGGTCGGTAGCAATTAAAATTAATTTGGGGGGTGCGTGGATGATGCCGGAGAGTCCGCAAGAGGGATAGTATAAAATAAAATTATTGTGACCATTTTTATTCATAACGAAAGTTAATATAAATAGCAATAAATACGGGTGACACACCCCACTCTTTCACATACTAATTTCACGAAATTTTGACTTTTAAAGAATTAGTTTTTCTCTGAAGCTATCAAAAAAACTACCAGCTTGAAAATTTCTCCAAAGTATTGTATAATGATATGAATACAATTTACATACATAAAAAAATATGGTTTCGATCCACTCCTTCCCCTCCCATTCAAAGGCACAATTTTGAAAAATGCGATTTATCAATTCTGATTAAAATCAGATTTGTTTTTATAATAATTGCAATCAATTTTGAAAAAATTATCCCACTACTTCCTCCCATACAAATCTCACGAAATTTTAGTAAAATTCTCTTTTTTTTTGTCAAAGCTATGAATTTTGTGTAAAGTTTTGTAATTAAATATCATCTACGCCGCAAAATTTTGTTTTGATTCGCTCACTCCTCCACATTTTTTTTTTAAATGCAATATCTCAATTTTCATTGAAACTAGAAAAGGTAGGAAATCTGGATTTTCTTTTTATTAGTTGCAACAAATGCTGAGAGAATTATAAGCTTCACCTAACTCCTTCTACCTCCTCTCATACAAACTTCTATAGTAGAAATTAAAAAAAAAAACATTTCTCCTACGAACATCAACTTTAAACTTGGAATAAAGCATGGGATAAGAATGTTGATAAGCAGTTTTCAAATCCTCCAAAAACCTTTCACTCTTTCTACCACCGCCCACACAAAAATGTAATGTCTTTGAAAATTATGATTATTCCGGACGAAACTTTTGCGTACCTAGATATGTGTGATATTTAAAAATAATAAACCTCATCCACTCCATCTACCACATCCCATACAAAACTCTCTATTCACTGTTCTTACCCAGTTTGAAACGACACATTTTCCTTAACCTTTTTCGCATTTCATCTAGAGTATTGCTTGATTAGGCATTCGGTCCAATCATAATTCTGTTACGATTTATTATTTACTAGAGATCGTTCGCGACTTTGTCCGCGTAAGAATTGAAATAATAACATTTTTTGAGAATTTAGTTAGTAGTACATTATATCGGATAAATAATCTGCTTAGTTTGATGGCTCTTTGAACACAATGTTTTGTATTTTGTTGGAATTAGAACTATAAATTATTAAGAATGAGACCATGATCATGAATCAAACCCGTGATTTGAGATCATATGTATTCGTGTTGAAGAGCTTTAAGGACATGTGAATAGTTGTAGCTCATGTTAATTAAAAAAAGCCCAAATAAAATGACATTAAGCTTAAATATATAAAAGGACTTCGATTGTGCGTAAAGCCCAATTATATGATACTACCGATGAAATCGAAATTTTTGTAATCTTAAGAATTTTTGTATGGGGAGTGATAGGAGGGATGACAGTACTAAATTAATTTATTTCACATCATGCTAGAGTAGCTATAAAAATATTTTGCACCAAAGTTAAGCTTGAAAAATTGAAAAGGTAACTTGAGAAACCTAGTGCATTGGATTTAGTGAAATTGTGCAATTTGTATGGGAGGTGGTAGAAGGAGTGGGAAGGTTTCTGGTGGTTTTTCTAGAAACAACTATAATCACCATGCAATTGATATCTTACAAATTTCAGATCAGTTAGATTCACACTTTTCAAGAAAATCAAGTTTTCGCAAAGTCGTGGAATTTTGTCACATTGTAAGGGAGGGGGTAGAAGGAGTGGAGTTAATCGGTTAATTTTCCCCGACAATAGTAATAATGCTAATTAGGGATTTAATGCAAAATTTTAGCTAGATCAAAGTTATACGTACTGAGAAAATTGATTTAAAGTATTTCATGAAAAAGTGCAGTTTGTATGGTAGGTGGTAGGAGGAGTGGGGGTTTTTGCTAATTTTTCTAGAAACTACTATAATCATCATACAATTGATATGTTTTAAATTTTAGATCACTTAGAATCACACTTTTCAAGAAAAAATAGTTTTTGCAAAGTCGTGGAAGTGTGCCACATTGTATGGGAGGGGGTAGAAGGAGTAGAGCTAATCGGTTAATTTTTGCGCGATAATAATAATAATACTAATTAAAGATTTAGTACAATTTTAGCTCGATAGAAGTTATACTTACTAAGAAAATTGGTTTAGAATATTTCATGAAAAAGTGAAGTTTGTATAGAAGGTGGTGGAAGGAGTGGAGAGTTTTTAGTTATTCTTTGAGCAACTACAATTATCATTCAATTGATATATTTTAAATTTCAGAACAGTAACATTCATTCTTTTCAGGAAAATCGAATTTTCGCAAAGTCGTGGATTTGTGTCAGATTGTATCGGAGGGGGTAGAAATAGTAAAGCTAATTAGTTACTTTTTTCCTAATATTAATAACAATACTAATTAAAGATTTAATACAAAATCTTAGCTTGATAAAAGTTATACGTACTGAGAAAATTGGAGTATAGTATTTCATGAAAAAGTTTAGTTTGTATGGGAGGTGGTGGAAGAAGTAAGGGCATTCAAATTATTTCATTACTTGAATATCGCATTTATAATGGAAATAATATATTTTAAATTTCAAATTAATAGCTTTATAGTTTCCATGAAAATTTGATTATTATAAATTTTTAAAAATGAGTCACTTTGTATGGGAGGGGGTAGAAGGAGTGAGGGAAGTAAAATAAAACCTAAAGCAGATTACTCATCGAGAAAGACCTAATAATCTGTGATAGTTTCATTACAATCGGCTCAGCCGTTTTTGCGTGAAAACCGGAAAGACAGACAGACAGAGAAAATTTTTAAAAACGTTTGTTTCTGCTTAGTTATTGCTAAAATAAAGCAAAGCACTTATTTATAGCCATTTATAAACAAATAACAGACAGACACTACAATTATATATCTAATAATAAAGTATTGTGATAGACACAGAAAAAAAATGTGCAAACCTGAAGTTTTGTTTTTTCGCTTTTCTTGACTAATTTAGTTTAAAAATACAAAAAAAAAAATCGTCCCGCCGTAAGCCGTATGCCGTACATATGGACTCATATCTCCGAAACCGTAAAAGGTAGAATGTTTGTTTTTTGGTGGATTGATTGGATAAGTGAGGTCCAGTATTTCAATTTTCTGGAGTGTCAGGTGGAAGGGAGAGGCAGGGGAGGAAAAGAGACAAGAACTACACTTGCTAATATCTCCACTACGACTCCAGGCAGGAAGCTGAAAATCAGCATAAACGTAGAAAGGGTTGTAGGGTAATTTTGTTATACATTGACGTCCGAAAAGAAGGAGTTAAGAACAAATTGTCGGTCGAATTTTTTTTTTTAAATTATTATATCCCCCAAATTACTTACTATAAAAAAATTATACTTTGGGACCATTAAGGCGGCACATAAATTCACCAAAATCAGCTTAGAAGGAGGCTATTATTGCAAGGGGGAGGGTAACGGGGGTTCAAAGAAAAATACTTAAAAATAAATATCTCAACTATTTCTTAAGCTACGTGATTGAAACTTAAAACAAATATTAAGCTGTACTAGCGAAATACAAATGGGGAGCATTTCAAAAATTGTGCACTTTCCAAAATTTGAAACCGTTATATCTTGAAACTGAGTACATATTTCAAATCGAAAATTCATCAGATTATAGAACTACATAGTTTTAAATTTTGGTAAAAGGAGGGAGGTGGTAATCAAAAATGTCGAAAATTTTGAGTGATTTTTTTAGTGCTCTGGTGTAAGTTACAAAGTTTAAATTTTGCATGTCGATAAATCTATTTAATATACATAGGAAAAAAAAATATTTTTCCACAATTGTTATAAACCGACCCTCGGTCTAACGTGCACAAGGTGTTTTATTTACATTGAAAACAACACATAAACTGAAAATTTTTGAATGAAATTTTAAGGTAGAAACTTGAAAATTTGTGAAATGCATTTAACAATTACGCTAAATATATGAAATGTAACTGGTTGAATACCTTTACAACCATACAAAATTATTTTTCGACCATTTTTAAGAAATTAATTATTTATTTTACTATTTAAACCTATTAATTTAAAATTTTGCACAAAAACTTTTAAAAACAGCGGAAATAAAATTGCGTCAAAAGTTTTGAGATCGCGCTTGCCCTTCTACCCTCTCCGCCATACAAAAGTACTTCTACAATGGCGCTACAGCCCAAGTCGGGCCTTGGCCTACTAACCTTCAGGTTCCTTAACATTTTTTTCATTATTTATTGTGGAAGAGTTGTTACGCCTTCGCACAACTCTCTCCTACGAATTTTTCATTTCCGAAGATTGAGGTGACCAAGGTATACCCAAGCAGGCAGTGTGCTGGAACTATGCGTCGACCAGGATTTGAACCACGACCTTAACATTATAGACCGACACGCTACCACTAGGCTACATCCTAGCTACAAAAGTATGATTTCGACCAATTTCATTAAATCAACTATCAATCAAATTCCTGTTAAGACCCCCTATAGGGGCATAGGACAGAAACAACTCTCTTCCACAAGGCGTGATCCTGCGCATCGGCTTTAAGCTGTTGCCAGGACTTGTTTATTCCTCTGGCCTCCTGCTCAACTGCTCGCTTCCATGTGTTACATGGTCGACCAACCCGACGTCTTCCTTGAGGGTTATAATCCAGAGCCTGTTTTGCGATGTTTTGCTCTGGTTTCCTCAAAGTATGACCGATCCACTGCCACTTTCGCCGTTGAATCTCAATACCTATTTTAGTCTGGCGAGTTGTACTCCAAAGTTCGTCGTTGGAGATCACTTCTGGCCAGAATATTCCTAAAATGCGTCGGAGGCATTGGTTTACGAAAGTCTGTAGTTTCTTGGTAAGTCGAACGGCCACTTTCCACGTAGTACAACCATATAACAACACGGATTTGACGCATGCGTCAAAAACTCGCAGCTTCGTGCGAAGGGAGATCTCTCTTAACCTCCAGAAAGGGGAAAGGATACCGAAGGCCTGACGAGCTTTATTTAGCCGAGCCAACTAATAACCAACAAATTAAAAACTACGAACTTGAAATTTTGTACAAGCACCTTACAAGATAAACGAAATAAAATTGCATCAGAAATTTTTCGATTCCCTTACCCTCTCTACCCCTTTCCATATAAATGTTTGGTTTCGTGAATGTAACCGAATCTTATGGAAATTCTATGCAACTTCGTCTATGAAACTGACATTCTACACTTAGACTATTGGACATTATTCCAGCAGTCAATTCAAAAACATTTAAGATCCACCCACCCAACTCAAACTTGCATAAACGAATGAATTATTGATTATATGTGCTGGAGCTATTAATTGTTTCCGCAATTAAGTGTTAAATTGACAACAGCACTGCCCAAGAACTCCGTTTCACTTAGTCTTCCCTAACCACTCTAACCTGCTTATTGACTTTCCACGCATCCGCAACTTGTCACAAGAATAATAAAGTTTCGCCCGACTTGTTGACAGTTTATTTTATTATAATTCGTTATTCATAATAATTTGGCTAAAGGAGACGATGCTAATTTCTTACTCTACTAAATTTTTCTTTCGCCTCTCGTCACTAACGTAATTTTCGAGGTTTGCGCTACTAAGCGACAAAATAGCATTGATTTGAAAATTATTAACGTATCTTATTTGAAATGATGCAAATAAAATTCGAGCAGACTCTGATGTCATCTACCTTTCACGAATAGTTTGCACGATTGCATCCATTACCGATTAAAAAACACTAATCTTAATTTAATCTTATACAAAATTTTAATACTAGCGCAGTAGATTTTTTTTTTCTCGAAAATTGGGCAAAATTTTATGGCAGAATTATTTATTATTTAAATGATGTGTTTTTATTTTCTTTGCATTGGATGCTAAATAAATGACATAATGGTCATGCACCGAAAATCGAGAGTGGTCCAGTTTTATGATTTGGTTGCATGTGTGGATTTCTTGAGACCTCGTCTTTTTCTGACTGTCGGTTATTTGAATGAAAGGAGAGGAAATAAGTGGCAGCTAATCAGACAAACATAAGTCATAAAAAATTAACATTGAAATTCGGCACACAACCAACGTAGTTGTGTCATAGCAGAAGCAATACAATTAATTATTGTGTCGGTTACTTGGTCTTCGCTAGCGACGTCTAGAGACGTTTGCTGGTTGTTGGCGTATAAATACGTGAAGCGACTTCTTGGAAGGTATCAGTTTGAAAATACAATTCTTAGTAGCAGTTAACCATCTCAGCATTATGAAGATCTTCATTTGTTTATTGGCACTTTTCGCCGTTGCTTCGGCTGGATACCTTGGAGGATATAGCGGAGGATTCGGCGGCGGCCACGGAGGATATGGTGGCGGCTATGGTGGCGGCTATGGCGGCGGCTATGGCGGTGGCTATGGCGGCGGCTATGGTGGTGGTTATGGTGGCGGAATCAAGGTCGTGAAAATTATCAGCAGTCCTAGCTATGGAGGCGGATATGGCGGCGGCTATGGAGGTCACGGAGGATATGGCGGCGGCTACGGAGGTCACGGAGGATATGGCGGCGGCTATGGCGGTGGCTATGGAGGCGGTTTCGGCGGTGGTTACGGAGGAGGACACGGAGGATGGTGGTAAATTTTGTAGAAAATTTTGTATTCAATTGTGATAATGTGTATTATGAGTATCCTGACTTTTTGAAGAAAATCTAATGTTTTTTATAATAAATGTTTATAGTATGTGAACCAGTTTTTACATTAAACATCATTAGAAACGTTTTTAATTTAATTCTATTAAGTATAGGACGTGTTAATTATCTAAAAGTGCAAAGCATTTTGTACGAAAAATTAGCACTGAGAGATTAATTTTGTTTTTGAATGGCAATGATATTCATCAACAATTTTTGTGTTTGATGTTCTTGATGCGTCAGGTTTTTCCTTCCAGTATTTGTGCTAATTTTGGCGCATTTTGTAATTGAATTTTGATTCGTTATAAAGTGATAACACCGAATAATAATTAAAATTAGCATTGATTTTTCATACTATAGGTGATCGAACTTGTAATCGTTGACCGTCAAAACCCTTCTTTGCTTCAATTTTGGATTGCATGTTGATCTAGCTAGGGTGTAGCTTAGTATGTAGCGTGTTGGCCTACAATGCGAAGGTCGTGAGTTCAAATCTCCGTCGCCGGTCTCGGTCCAGCACACTGCTTGCATGGGTATACCTTGATCACCTCAATCTACGAAAATGAAAAATTCGTAGATAGAGGGTTGTGCGAAGGTCTAACAACCATTCCACAATAAATAATGAAAAAAAAATGTTAAGGAACCTGAAGGTCAGGAGGCCAAGGCCCGATTTGGGCTGTAGCGCCATTGTAGTAGATGTTGATCTAGTGCAACCGAAAATAAAATGTTTTTCTTGCAGGTCCTTTGTGATGGGAAAAATACTTGTTCCAAGGTAGGCTTTTGTACTCTAAGTCCAATAACGAAATAAAACCGCCGATTTCTTTTCGCGAACTGCTGTATTTGGCCTCCGAGATTGAAGTGAGTTACAAAATGTTGTCAGTAAAGACGATAAGTTGCTGGGAATTTTTCTAGCGGTAAATTATTAGGAAAGAAGTTCTTAGCCACAGTAAGGGCAAAAAATATTTACTCGATATAAATTATATAAAACAAGTTTGGCTATAATGGAGGCAAAAAATAATGATTCTTTAATGTTATTTAAACACTATACAATACTAAACATCCCGGCGCCGTTAGCAACACTTGGTAATCTAATTGAATTTCTTTCATTGGGAGTGGACACATCCCGTGAATCGATCGTTTGAAGACTCCATTCTTTGTTTTGACAGTCCCTACTCGAACAAGACTATCAACTCCAGGATGCGTCGATTCACCCAAGCAGCCATTTTTGCGGAGGCAAATCGTCATCTACAACGAGTACCATTTGATCGACCTTTAAAGAAGGTTATAAGGTCTTCCATTCCAAGCGAGTTTGTAGAGTCTACAAGTATTCCTTTAACCAACATGACCAAATCCTTTATTGTAGGCCCTTAACGAGTTGCCATCGACGAAGATTTGAAAGTTTTAGCTCCTTGATTTGCGGTTCAAGTATACACCTAAGTGGCTCTCCAATGAGAAAATGCCCAGGTGTAATAGCAAGCATTTCAGATGGAGGGCGCGAGCTTAGAATTACTTCAACTTGCGTAACGATCGTAGATAGTCCTTTAAACGTCAGGGATGCTTCATCCACCGCACGATACATTAAATGTTTCGCGGACTTTACTGCTGCTTCTGCCAGTCCATTGAGAGATCGAGGTGGGAAGTATTGGGCCAAACTTGCATAAACGAATGAAATATTGATTACTTGTGTATTACATTGGCAGCAGCTCTGCCCTAAAGTGGTTCCCACTTGTGAAAGGGAGTTCCGCTTAGTCTTCCTTAACCTCTCTAATCTGCATATTGACTTTCCATCTATGCTCAGCTTGTTCCAAAAATAATAAAGTTGCACCCGACTCATTGGCAGTTTATTTACATTTTGTATTAGACAAAACTGCCCCTTAAATGTCTCCCACTGACGATAATAATTTGTGGGCAGTGACTCATTCCAATTTAGTTTTAATTTCCAGACGTCTTGTAGAAATAGTTTTGCTACCACCGTTACAGGATTAATGATCCCCAATAGATCATAACCCTTCACAGCATACGATTAAACTGTTCATTTTGTTATTTGCTGTCATCAATGTTGTGTTTATAGCAGCAACTAAGTAAGTCTAAAACGGGTTGCAAAACAATTCCTAAGGTTTTATCGCTATTAGACAAGTCGAATGTGCAATTAATTTCTCGATCCTCCAGCGGAACCTGTTTCAGCAAGGATTCATCATTCGTACACCATTTTCTTAAATCAAACTTAGCCTGTGATAGGATACATTTAGATTTAATTTTCGAAAGATCTTCGATTGAGTCAGCACTGGTTATGAGATCATCCATATAGAAATCCCGACGAATAGTAGCTGCTCCGGCTGGATATTCCTCCTCATATAAGACTACAAGTTCCTGCAGGCAACGAGTTGCAATAAATGGAGCTGCGGCTGTACCATAAGTAACTGTGTTCAACTTATAATGGCTTACTTTTTCCGATGAATGATTTCACCAGATGATGCACTGAGTGTATTTATCAGCGTCATCTGTCATGATTTGACGATACATTTTGGATACATCCCCGGTTAAGGCTTATTTATGAAAACGGAAACGAATCAGGATTGTAGAGTTGTATGGTCGCTTCAACCATCATAATTTCGTTTAGCTATATATTTGTGCTAGTGCGGCAGCTGCAATCAAAGACCACCCGAAGCGTCGTTGTTGAAGATTCCGGTCTCAATACACAGTGATGAGGGATCCAATAACGAACTCGGTTTCGAGCAGCAAGTCCATGGGCTCCATATGATTCAGGTCTTCATACTCCTTCATAAATGCAGAATATTGTCCATTTAACTCTCGATCCTTCATCAGCTCCAAATTCAGAAACCGACGAAATGCGATGTTGTAGGAACAGCCTAACTTTGAGATGTCGCTCTTAATAGGATACTTAACTATAAAACGTTCATCTGTTGTTCGACGATAGGTCTGACGAATGTGATTTTCACAATCTTGTTGTTCCAATCTTCTATGGCGATTATCCATTCCAGTTGATTCCAGTAACAAAAATTTTTCTAAATGTTGGAGCACTGACTGTCCGAATCTTCAGCTACAGTATTTAAACTGCAGAGAAAGTTACTATTTTGACACTTAATGTTTTTGTAAAATCCTGAAACTATCCAGACTAATAAAGTTTTCTGTAACAGCAACTTTGAAGTTTAATCTGACCAACGCAAAGAAGATCAAAGAAGACAGATGCTTCAATCAAAATATCTATTCCTTGGCTTTCATAAAAATGTGAATCCGCAAGCTGCAAATTTTGTGGAATATTCCAATCATCGATACTATAGGAATAGTGTGGCTGAGGATCCACTATAGTAGGTAATATTACCATTTCTAAAGTAGTTTCAAAATTGTTAAAACGAAATCTAATACTCGCGTTAGTCTTAAATTTAGCAACAGAATTAACAGCTCCCATGTCGTTTATAGACTCGCTAACCTTTTGTTTTTTAATTTGCAATCGGTGATTCTGTTATAATATTTGACTGGGACGCTGAATCTAACAGCGCTCTGCAGGGTAGAAAAGATCCCACTTCATCATTTATATTGGGTTGGCAAATAATTAATTGCCGATTTCACACATAGACGTGTCTGGCCATATTTATACTCTAGATGAAATCTGAGAGTATTATAAGTTTGCCACAAAGTTTGTAACGCCAAGAAATAATGCTCGGAGAAAAAAATGAATGATACAGAAGCTCATACAATCACTCGTAAATCTCAAAACCGGTTGATCGTCCGTCTGTCCGTCCGTGTCCTCTCTAGCTTGAGAACGCGTAAAGCTAGAGAACTCAAATTTTGTACACGTCGTTTTTGACATAAAAGTAAGGTCAAGTTTGTGAACGGGCGATATCGCTCCACCCCTTCTATCCCCTCCCATACAAAATGGCATAATTTTCCAATTTAACAATAAACGGATTTCCTCGAAAAACAGAAAAGCTATTGATTTGAAATTTGGAATATATCACTTTTATAATAATTTCAATCTATTGTATAAAAATTATTTGAGTCCTTCCCCTACACCACCTCCTATACAAACCGCACTTTTTCATGAAATACTCTAAATAAATTTACTCAATACGTATAAATTTTTATAGAGCTGAAATCGAGCACATAAAATTTATTTAGAATTATTACTAAGACCAAAAAAAATTAAAATATTAGCTTCACTCCTTCTAACCCTCCCATACAATCTGACACCATTTTACAATTTTTCAAAAATTTGATTTTCCTGAAAAGTATGAATGCCACTGATTTGCAATTTAAAACATCAAAAGCATTATATGTATAGTTATTTCTGAAAAAGTCCTTAAGAACTCGCCCCTCCTACTACCACCTCCCATACAAACTGCACAATTTCACTAAATCCAATACAATAATTTTCTCAGTACTTATTAAATTTTTGAAACCGAAATTTTGTATAAGATAATGATAACAACTCTAGCGTAATATGATAAAATCAAACCCCTCTACCACTTTCTCTTCAGAATTTCTTAAAATCTAAAAATTTTTCTTTCATCTAGAGTATCGCACGATTGGGCTTTATGCCCAATTGTAGTCCTGTTATGTTTTTGAATGGCTTCTGTCAATAATATATTTTTTTCCTTTTTACATTTTTTAGTTGTCAGTCTTACTTTACTTTAGAAGCAAATTGCGCGTATTTTTATACTGTAGATGAAATCTGAGAGTATATTGTGTTTGCCTTACCGTTTGTAACGCTAAGAAATAATGCTCGCACAGAGCCGCCAAGGGTACAGAAATATTTGTTGTCGCTCAAAAACCTCGATTCCGAGTGACCGTCTGTCCGTCTGTCTGTCTGTCCGCTTTGAGCTATAGTGCTAAAAATTTTTGAATGTCATTTTTAGTAAAAAAGTAAGGTCAAGTTCGTGAACGGGACAAATCGCTCCACCCCTTCTGCCCCCTCCCATACAAAATGACACAAATGCGCAATTTGACAATAAACGGATTTGCTCGAAAAGTATAAAAGCTATTGGCCTGAAATTTTGAATATATTACTTTTATGATAATATCAATCTACCGTATAAAAATTATGCGTGGCATCCTCCTCCTTCTACCACCTCCCATACAAACTGTACTTGTCATGGATTACTCTAAGTCAATTTACTCAGTGCGTATAAAATTTAGCGAGCTCAAATTGTGCACTAAATATTTATTTAAAATTGTGAGTAAGGCCAAAAAAAATTAGACGATTAGCTTCACCCCTTTTACCCCCTCCCATACAAAATGGCACAATTTCGCAATTCGACTATAAATGGAAAATATAAACTACACTTTTTCATGAAATGCTCTAAGCCGATTTTCTCAGAACATGTAACATTTATCGAGCTCACATTTTGTGATAAATACTTATTTAGCATTAGCACTAAGATCAGAAAAAAATATTTGATTAGCTTTACTGCTTCTACCCCCTCCCATACAATATGACACAGTTTTACAATTTCACAAAAAATCTATTTTCTTGAAAAGTATGAATGTTACTGGTCTAAAATTTAAGAGATGTCAATTTTATGATATTCTTAGTTATTTTTGAAAAAATCACTAAAATCCCCTCACTGTTTCTACCACCTCTCATACAAACTGCACATTTTCACTAAATCTAACACACTAATATTCTCAGCTCCTTTTCAATTTTTGGAGTTAGCATTTTGTATAAAATATTTTTATAGCTACTTTAGCATGATGGGTAAAAAATTAGTTCAATCCTATCAGCCCTTCTAACACTTCCCATACAAAATTTCTTGGGATCACAAAAAATTCTATTTCATCTAGAGTATCTTAAGATTGCGCTTTACGCGCAATCGTAGCCCTGTTATGTTTGTTGAAAGGTATTGCTTTGGCGATGATGATGATAAAATCAAAGCCATAATCGAGTCGGATCGCCATGTACGAGAGATAGTAGAGAAGTTAAATGTGTCACATATTGCGGTTGAGAATCATTTAAAATGCATGAAACTCGTTAAAAAGCTTGATATTTCGGTTCCACATGAATTGAAAAAAATTCATTTAACGAAACGCATCAACGCTTGCAATTTGCATCTTAGTCGCAATGAATCCGACCCTTTTTTGAAACGAATCATCACTCGCGATGAAAAATGGATTGTTTACAATAACGCCAATCGAAAACGATCATGGTCCAGATTTGAAGAGCCAGCATAATCTATTTCGAAAGCTAGTATCCACCAAAAGAAGATTTTGCTCTCGATTTGGTGGGATTGGAAATGTGTGGTGTATTTTGATGTGTACTGCCAACAACTGGACAAATACAGCGATCAACGAAAAATGACCTGAATTGGTCCATCGAAAAAGTTTCATTTTTCACCAAGACAACGCTAGGCCACATACATTTTTGGTCGCCAAAAATTATTGGAGCTTGAGTGGGAATCGATGTTACATCCACCATATAGCCCTGACCTTACTCCATCAGATTACCATTTATTTCTGTTGTCCTTGGTATTCTAGGAAAGTTGCTCGACTTTTTGCGGAAAGAGAGTACCTCTATCATGACTATGTGAGGAAGAAATCGGAGAACGCTCGTAGCCTATATGAATCTGCACGTAATGCAGCAACTTGTGCTATACGCAACGCAAAACGTCAGTATTTTAGCCGAAAGCTTGATCCAAATTTACCCTCAAAACGGCCATGGAGCAACCTAAAGATGGTAAGGAGCGATTCGGTACTAATTTAAATGTAGACATATTAAATGCTCATTTCTTGAATAATGCATCTACTTGTAGCTCCCCTTTCAATATCTCTTCAAGTAATACATCAGCTGACGGCCCTAGGATCAATAATAACACCAGCTCCTTCTCATTTCGATGCATCAGCCTAAATGAACTTTTCTCTGCTTATAAGAGTATAAAATGTCTCTCTGTAGGAGCTGACAAAATGTATCCTGCCTTTGTACGAATACTTCTCCCATATACATATATATATAGCAATAGATTCTCCATATTATGAACTCATGTTTAACTATAAGTTTTTTTTCCAATCGCCTGGAAGGTTGCCACCGTGATATCTATTCCGAAAAATAAAAATCCCTCTAGACCTAATGATTTCCATCCTATCAGTATTGTATGTATCCTCTTTAAAATATTAGAGAAAATCATGTCTATACAAATGTAAGATTAACTAAATGCTATCCTCTTTTCAATCTGGTTTCCGGCCTTGACACAGTTGCGAATCTGCACTAGTTAAAGTAACCTCGGATATTAGTGCCGCTTTGGACAAGAATATGATAACTTACCTTGTTATCTTAGACTTATCTAAAGCCATTGACATGGTGGACCACAACAGACTTTTAGACAAGCTATCGTCAATCTTCAATTTCTCCACTAATGCGGTGAAACTAATTGGTAGCTACTTAGCTAACAGGCATCAGCAAGCTAGAATTGATCATGTTCTGTCCTCGTCGTTACCCCTTCTGTGTGGTGTTCTCCAAGAGTCAGCCTTAAACCCACTACTTTTCAGCATTTATATTAATGATCTACCGGAGATAATACAGGGCTGTAGTATTCATTTCTATGCGGAAGATGCGCAGATCTACTTAAGTAAGCCTATTGGGTTAGTTGAAGACTATGTAGAACGCGTAAATCGGGACATTGCTCGCATATTAAGTTGGTCCCAACTTAACCATCTTACGCGCAATTAGAAAAAAAAAATGTATTGTATTTTATACCAGACTTGTTAATCCTCACACATGTGATCTTCCTCACCCAATAGTTAACATTACACCCCTCGCAATTCAAACCCATGTAACAGATTTAGGAGTAATCCTTGACTCGACAATGTCCGGATGCAACCAAGTTGATGGTGTCCTAAAAAATGTATATGGTATTCTGAGAAGACTATTGGTTTTTGCTAGTGTCCTTCCTATGTACGAGTATACCAGATTGAAGTTGATGAAATTCCTAATTATACCTTTCTTTACATACGGTAGTCTTGTCTTTTCTAAACATGATTACAAATGTCAACATAGGCTAAATGTGGGTTTCAACTACTGTATCTGCTATGTATTTGGACTAAGGCGCTATGACCATATATCACAATATGAGATGAGCATTCTAGGCTGCACATTATCCTCTTTTCTTAAGCGCAGATCACTAATTTTCCTGCATAATATTTTACAGCAAATTGAGCCTCTCTATTTATGCGAGTACCTAATACCCCTGAAAACCCACAGACATCGTAAATTTCTTGCACCGCGTTTCGTTAAGACGGTCGGGGAGGGTTCCTTTTTCGTCCAGATCATAAGAATCTGGAATAGTCTTCCGACTCATGTTCAGCGTGTTGATGATCCGGGTGCATTCAGCCGACTTGTGTATTCCCTTGAGTTTTAATCTGTTTGTCTTTAATTTGATTTTAATATTCCTTGTTGATATTTTCTTAATATCCTCATAAATTTGTTTTAATTAGTTAATTACTAATTGCGTATTTTTAATGTATTTTGTTATATATTTCTATCGTAGTTTATTTATTTTTTCTTTGCTTTATAGATTTCTAAACTTAACTTTATATTACAATTATTGTATTCTTATTTTTTCATTATTTCTCTTTTTATGTATAACTCACTATATTTAGTTATAAGTTACTTAATTTAAATTCTATTAGTTCCGAGTTTCCACCACATATTATGTACTTATAAATGATTTATAATCTTGTAGTATTCACCAAATAAATGAAATGAAATGAAAATGAAATTTCGATCTTTCCAAAACTTCTTGGATGGTAAAACTTTCAATGATGATGAGGCTGTGAAATCGCACTTGGTTCAGGTTTTCGCCGATAAAGATCAGAAGTTCTACGAACGTAGAATTATGAAATTGCCAGAAAGATGCAAAAGGTCATCGAACAAAAAGGAAAATATAATAGCTCCAGTTATAATCAATATTTCATTCGTTTATTTATGCAAGTTTGGGTTTTTATGAGGAGAGGGGGGAGGGGTGATAGTAAGAGTGGCTGATGGTAATAATTTTTTAATTGATTGCTTGAAGCACGTCCAATATTCTCTGTATTCTATACAGTCTGTTTCATAGACGAGGTTGCATAGAATTTTCATAAAATTCGGTATATTTTAAATTAATGAAACCAAACATTTGTATGAGAGAGGTAGAGGAGGTAAATGAATCGTAAGATTTGTGACGCACATTTATTTAATTTCTTTTGTAAGGTGCTCGTACAAAATTTCAAGTTCGTAGCTTTTAATTTGTTGGTTATTAGTTGTTCTAATGAAATTGGTCGAAATCATACTTTTGTATGGGAGGGGGTAGAAGGGCAGGCGCGATCTCAAGACTTTTGGGGCAGTTTCGTTTCAACTATTTTTTAAAGTTTTTGTGCAAAATTTTAAATTGATAGTTTTTAATAGTTAGGTGATAATTGATTTCTTAAAAATTATCGAAAAAATAATTTTGTATGGGAGGGGGTAGAAGTTTTGAAGGTATTTGACCATGTAATACTTCATACTTTTAGGGTTTTTTTCAATGTATTTCGCATATTTTCAAGTTTCTACCTTAAAATTTCAACCAAAAACTTTCAGTTTTTGTGTTTTTTTCATTGCGCATGAAATATCTTGTGCACGTTAGAGCCCCTGCGGTATATAAGAATTGTGGAACAAACTATTATTTTTTTTCTATGTATAGGAAATAAATGTATCCACAGGGAAAATTTAAGCTTTGTATCTTTCACCACTAAAAAATTACTCAGCATTTTCGACATTTTTGCTTTTCCTTCCCCTTGCGCTCCCTAAATTAACATTTTTACCAAAATTAAAAACTATAAAGTTTCAAAATTTCAATCAATGATATCAGTACAGAAGTATCTCATAGACTGTATAAAAAGATAATCTACCAAAACTTGCAGCATTGCCTCTTAATAAATGCACTTTAAAATACTGAATCAAAATTCAGCTCAAATTTAGCCGGTTTCATAGAAATTTCACCTGATGAATTTATTAGAAAATGACTTTTCGAGTAAATTTTTTCTTAACTCCTTTTTTTAGGCAGAAGGATTAAATGAAATTTCCAACTAACCTTTATAGTCACGTTGTATTGTGAACATTCTGATAAAGAATTTGCGGGGCTTGAAGTTCAATTTGACTTATCCGGAGCCGAGATATCGAATTTATTATTGCAGATTTTAAGATTTTTTTAATAATAACGTTATTTTTACTCGTAAAAAGTGCCTTTGAGGGAAGCAAACATATTGTTCTTAAATTGCCGTGTAGCTATAACTTAGGGGATGGAAATGTAAGATTAAAGAAATGAGTTGATTACATAAATGCGAGTCTAGCTCTTTTATTACTGGGCTGAAATTCAGAATTCTCTACTAATTCTACGGGTTCTTCGCTATTTTTGTCTTCGATTGTTACGTTAGTGTTGTTTAGTATCTCAGTATCATCCTCTATTTCATTCTGTATTGCGTCTCTATTTAAACAATTATTTCCCAAAACATGCTTTACAGAAGGAATTGCGTTTTAGACCCATTTTTCTGCAACCGCATCTTTTCAGACACCCAGTTTTGCAGCCACAATGCATTTTTTCAATCAAATCTTGAGGGATTAAGCTTTCCTTGGAGAAAACGGGTTCAAGAATATTTCCATTTTTTCTCCACCCCCAGTTTTGTGGGTCAAGATTATTTTGCAACCAAAGCTGGCACTGCAAGTAAACCCTTAACGCGTGCTGGAGTAGGGCACCTTCGGTGCAAGGCAGTGCGCTTAAATCAATATTTTTTAAGGATCTGCAATATTCAAATCGAAATTCGTTCAAAGTCATGTTACAATTATTCTTTTTAGAGGAGTATAGCGTTAATATTAGAGAGCAAGAAACTTCAAATAACTAACATCAGCTTCGGGTGAGTTAAAGATTTCCACTTCTTGTAATAATTTGGCATTGTTATTCAGCATTTTCATAAACTTTATTTTTCCATGATTGAAAAATGCTGACGTGGTATCACAGCCACTGAAAGCGTGAGCAAACAGAAATGCCCTCTTCAATGATTTTAGTTCCAAGCTTGATGGTCCATACGTAGCTGCAACTTTTGAACCTCTAGTAGGTTTTTTCAAATAAACATTTGAATTTTCGTCAGCTAATTGTGTTAGTAGCACAAGTAAATCAACGTCTTCTCCAATAATGTAACTTCCAGGTTTATTATTGGATTTTAATATAGCTGTTGTAACTATTAGCAAATCTGCGTCTTCCTCCGCTTGAAGAGTTTCTATATTTAACTGTGCACACTTTTCCCTAAGCACCTTTATTGAAAGATTTTTATACTCTAGATGAAATCTGAGAGTATTATAAGTTTGCCACAAAGTTTGTAACGCCAAGAAATAAGGCTCGGAGAAAAAAATGAATGATACAGAAGTTCATATAATCACTCAAAAATCTCAAAACCGGATGTCCGTCTGTCCGTCCGTCCGTCCGTCCGTCCGTCCGTCCGTCCGTGTCCTCTCTAACTTGAGAACGCGTTGAGCTAGAAAGTTCAAATTTTGTACACGTCGTTTTTAACAAAAAAGTAAGGTCAAGTTCGTGAACGGGCCAAATCGCTCCACCCCTTCTACCCCCTCCCATACAAAATGTCACAATTGCGCAATTTCACAATAAACGGATTTGCTCGAAAAGTATAAAAGCTATTGGCCTGAAATTTAGAATATATTATTTCTATGATAATATCAATCTACAGTAAAAAAATTACGTGTGTCCTCCCCCTCCTTCTACCACCTCTCATACAAACTGAACTTGTCATAAATTACTCTAAGCCAATTTACTCAGTGCGTATAAAATTTAGCGAGCTCAAATTGTGCACCAAATATTTATTTAAAATTGTTAGTAAGGTCAAAAAAAATTAGACGATTAGTTTCACCCCTTCTACCCCCTCCCATACAAAATGACACATTTTCGCAAATTGACAATAAATGGATTTACTCAAAAAGTATAAAAGGTATTAGTCTGAATTTTGGGATATATTACATTCATAATGATTTCAATCTACGGTAGAAAAATTTTTTGCCTCCTCCCTCTCCTTCCACCCCCTCCCATACAAAATACACTTTTTCATGAAATGCTCTAAGCCGATTTTCTCAGAACATATAACATTTATCAAGCTCATATTTTATAATGAATACCTAATTAGTATTATCTCTAAGATCAGAAAAAACTATTTGATTACCTTCACTGCTTTTACCCCCTCCCATACAATATGACACAGTCTTACAACTTCACAAAAAATCGATTTTCTTGAAAAGTATGAATCGCACTAGTCTGAAATTTAAGGGATGTCAATTTTGTAATATTGCTAATTATGTCTGAAAAAATTACTAAAATCCCCCCACTGTTTCTACCACCTCCCATACAAGCTGCAAATTTTCATTAAATCTAACTCACTAATTTTCTCAGTTCCCATTCAATTTTTTTAGTAAGCATTTTGTATAAAACATTTTTATAGCTACTTTAGCATGATGGGGAAAAATTAGTTCAATGCTATAATTCTTTCTAACACTCCCCATACAAAATTTCTAGGGATCACAAAAATTCTATGTATTTCATCTAGAGTATCGTAAGATTGCGCTTTACGCGCAATCGTAGCCCTGTTATGTTTATTATTATTATTGCACAAATTGTTTTAAAGGTATCGCTTGAATGCCAAATTACTTTATGGAGTAAGAAACCTCCATCTATAATATTAATTAATGAACTAGGAATAAAATCGTCTATAGGTGTGAATAAATCATATATCTTTAATTTTTGTGTCTTGCGAAAACTAATTCCATCAAAAAGTGAAGCTGGATAAGGTGCGAGCTCAAAAGTAAGATAATTTTTCAAGTTTGCACGACTTTCATTCGATAAAATAATTCGTTCGAATATAAAATTTGGATTGACGGAATTCTCCTCTCCATCTATTACGATTTTCGACATCATGGTCTGGAGCAGTAAGACTCTGTCCTTTTTTTTAAACCTAACTTCTTAATAAATGTTATCATTACCTCTTAAGCCACTTTCTATTGATATTAGGTACGGTAAAGTAGGAAACGGTTTTTTTGTGCTGAAATAGTTAAGAATTTTCGTCATATCTTCACAGTCAAGAACAATATGTTTGCCTCCCTCAAAGGCACTTTTTACGAGTAAAAATAACGTTATTACCTATATTAAAAAAATCTTAAAATCTGCAATAAAAAGTTCGTTATCTCGGCTCCGGAGTCAAATTGAACTTCAAGCCCCATAAATTCTTTATCAGAATGTCCACAATACAACGTGACTATAAAGGTTAGTTGGAAATTTTATTTAGTCCTTCTGTCTTAAAAAAGGAGTTAAGAAAAAATTTACTCGAAAAGTCATTTTCTAATAAATTCATCAGGTGAAATTTCTATGAAACCGGCTAAATTTGAGCTGGAATTTGATTCAGTTATTTAAAGTGCATTTATTAAGAGGCAATGCTGCAAGTTTTGGTAGAATATCTTTTTTACAGTCTATGAGATACTCATTTCCTTCCAAGAACACAGATTCTTTGAAAATTGTCAAAAACGTCTTGAATAACAGTCTATATCTCAGGTTTAAATAAACCGAATTTAACAATGTATCGAGTCTTTCCCCACTCCCCCAGTGTCCGCAATATTTGTATCGTAATCTACGCAAAAAAAACAATGAGGTTAAAAAAAAACATCGAGATCGCAGCATTTCGCCAAACAGACCTTTTTTGATCTAATCCGGCTGGACTATATGCACATTAGCAAGGGAGCTGCTAGTCGAACAGAGTTGCGAGAAATCATGTTAAAAGTGTGACCAATTTTTTTTAACAATCTTTTCAAACAATGTGAGAATTTCTAAGAATTTTCCTAAATTCACTCATTTGCTTTAACTACTAGATCGCCCGGTTTATACATTAGATAAGAAACGAGTAATAAATGCGTACCCCAAGGAGAATACACGCATACCCGAGGAGTGACTTACACCATTTGAATCAAGTTACCCAAATTTAAAATTATTTAATTGTTATCCAGCTCTAAAACTAATATTGAGAATTCTCAAGAAGTCTGACTATGTGTAGTGTATGCATTAATTAATGGTAAACTTTTTACATTTTGACGAGAAACAATAAATTGACATGTTGTGATTTCGAAAACTGTTCCTCAATTCTACGAAAATTCTCCGAATATAAGTTAAACTAATAACTCACACTGTCACTTTGATATTCTATGTCGTCATTGCACTGATACGAATTACTTAACTTCTAGTAAATAAACGCTAGCATTATTCGGTCATCCTTGGTTTAATATTAAAACCGAAAATCAGCCCAATGTCGCCATGAAACTTTTGTTTATAGTGTAATCGCGTAAGTACTGTAACACACAAGCTTTACTCTACTAAGATGCAAACATTAACTCATGTTCTTATGAAAATCCCCGTTTAAGCTAAACACGAGCTGAATGTGAATCGACCATACGTCCAGTATATTTCCTATCGAAGATTCAATTAGCGTATTATCGTAAGTGCTAATAAGAAATATAAGAGAAATGACACAGTTGAAGGTAACGCGCGATGCTGACATTAAAAGCTGGGAAATTTCGATGAATGGACAATGTCGGTTTCTCAGATGAGTACATAGATAACATCTATGCTTCAGGTTGGACCCGGTATTCGTTTTATAAATAGGTAAGCTCGGCTTCGGACAGGTATCAGTTTAGAATTCAATATGAAGGTGTTCATTTGCTTGTTTGCTATTTTGGCGGTTGCGTCGGCCGGGCTTATTGGAGGTGGTGGCGATGGTGGATATGCTGGCGGATTTGGATACAGCAGCGGATATTCAAGCGGATTCAATTATGGCGGTGGATATGGGGGTGGATATGGCGGACATGGCCACGGACATGGATTTGGTCGAAGGCCAATAATTAAGGTGGTTAAAGTTATTTTGCCTGGAGGACATGGACATGGTTTTGGCGGTCATGGATTTGGTGGTGGATATGGCGGTGGTGGTTATTCGAGCGGTTATACGTCATATGGCGGAGGGTTTGGCGGAGGTTATGGAGGAGGTTATGGAGGAGGTCCATGGTGATTTTATGGATTTCAGTAATTTCTTGCCTGTTTCATCTTCTGATTGTATTTAAGTTGAATGTATTGAGTGTAAATAAAATATTGAAAACACATTAGAGATTTAAATTTTACTTTGAATATTGGTATAAATACTCTGAATCCGTAAATCTTTGTGTCACTCGTATTTCTTTTGCTCGGTTGAATGTTTCATTTTACTATACCATACTTAGGTCTCTGGTTAAACTAGTTAAACTCATATTTTGTTTTTAGTAGAATTATTATATTCTAGCTAGAGTGTTATAAGCTTGTTCCAACAAATTTTGTAACGTTAATAACAACAGAAGTTAATATCGTAATCCGGAAATTTAAGACCGAATATCTGTCAGTCTGTCCGTCCGTTCGTACTCCAGCTTGAAAACGCGTAAAGCTATTTAGGTGGTTCAAATATTGTATTCGTTATTTTTGTCAGAAGAGTAATGCAAAGTTCGTGAATTAGCTTTTACCAAAGACTATGAATAATATAAGATATTCCAAGCTTATGGAAAAAATTCTACCCAATTCAACTGCGTTGAGATCGACGAAAAGGTTTTAAGCACCCATTGCGATGGCTGCCGATTGAATCGATAGCTCTTGGATAGAGGCGCGCTGGTAGAAGCCAACAACCAGGGATCATGAGCTTTGGGTGCTTAAAACCTTTTCGTCGATCTCAACGCAGTGGAATTGGGAAGAATTTTTTCCATTGGCTTGGGATATCTTATATTATTCATAGTCTTTGCTTTTAATCAAGGGAATCCGTAGGAAGAAGGAGAAGTAGGCATCTGCTCCCCCTCGTAATTTCACTTCAATTTACTACGCAATAAAAACATAACAAAATTATGATTAAAGCCCAATCGTGCGACACTCAAAATGAAATGGGCTTTAGAATTGGAACAAAGCATTGTGATATGGTTTTAGATAACTTTCCACTTCCTCTTCTTCTTCTACAATGATACTACAGCCCAAATCGGGTTTTGGCCTTCTGATATTCATGTTCCTTTACATTTTTTTTCACTACTTATTGTGCTCTTCGCACAACCCTCTATCTACGAATTTTTAATTTTTTTAGATTGAGGTGACCAAGGTACACCCAAGCAGGCAATGTCTTGGAGTTATATGTCGATCGAGATTTGAACTCACGACTTTCGTATTGTAGACCAATACGCCATTCACTAGGCTATCCACTTCCTCTGCCACCTACAAATACAAATGCCGAAATTTTATAAAATTAGTGTGCAATTTCATTGAAAATTATGAAATCTACAAACTTTAAATTCAGCACAAAACATTTTGCATACGAAATTTCTTATCGTGTATAAAAATTACAAACCTTCACTCTCTGCTTCTATCACCTCTCATACAAAAGTCGCTATTCACTATTGACATACACACTATTGACATATTTTCCGGTTCATCAAACTCTTCCCCATTTCATCTAGAGTATCACATGGTTCGGGGGCATAGTCATCTGTTGACGTAGAGCAGGAGAGTAGTAACTACTTCACGCCTGGAAGGGTGAGTCAGCAGAGCCCGTGACAATAGATATACATTGCCATGTGTATTATAAAATATCAGATTTTAGGATCTGGAGCGAATTAGTCAGCCACCTGGTGCACCTCCCCACATGTGTTTTAGTAAGGTACACTAGTGATCGGACATCACTTGGTTAGAGTGACACCCATCACGTCCACATAAAAAATAATTATAAACTTATCTGATTCGATAATCCTTTTTAAAATCACAGATAGTAAGCTGGGATATTCACGAGAGGGCGATGCGAGATTCTGCTTGTATACTACTAAAACCAAATCTAATCATATAAATATAATTGTAGTGTCTGTCTGTTGTTTGTTTACAAATGACTATAAATTTCAACTTAATACCTGTTTTGAATTTTGATTCATAAAGGTTTGAAATTTTGAAGAGTACATCATTTTCGAAATGCTTCCCATTTCCCCCCCATTGATATTATGACCAAATTTTATATTTCTCTTGTATTTACCCAGTATAGCTTAATATTAGTTTTAAGTTTCAATTACATAGCTGAATAGATAGTTGAGATATTAAGTCTTAAGTGTTTTTCTTTGCAATCTCCCAACCCTTCCCCTTAAAATTTTTGGCCTCCCTTTTAGCAGATTATAATGACACTATATGCCACCTAATTGATCTTAAAATAAGAGTTTTTTGAATCAATTAGATCCGAAAATATAATCATTTGATAAAAAAATTTGACCGACAATTTGTTTTTAGTTTCGGACGCCAATGGATAAAAAAATTAAATTATTTTTAGACTTTGTTCCACAACTCTCTCTGTACCTATGCAGCTTTTCAGTTTCCTATCTGCATTCTTAGTGGAGATATTAGCATGTATAATTTTTGAAAACTGTGCCCCCGGCAAAAACCCTGCGGTCGGATTTGTCTTTACTTCTTCTACCTACTCCCATAAAAAATTAAATATTTTCGTAACTTCACAAGAAGCCGATTTGCGCGAAAAACACGAGTGCTGTTGATCTGAATTTTGGAATATAATGTTTTCGTAATAGTAGTCCTCCATATAAAAACTATCAGAATTTCTCACTCTTTTTACTATCTCCCATTCAAATTCTTGTATTCAGTTTATCGAATTTAAATTGAATGCAAAATATGCTGGTAACATTATTAGCAAGAAAAAGAATTAACTTCACTCTTTCTAATCTCTCCCATATAAAATGACACAATTTCACAATTTTCTTATGATTTTAATATCTCCGAAAGTGATGATAATTACAGATCTGTAAAAATCACTAAAATCCACTCAGTACTTCAACCACATCCCATAAAAATTGCACAATACATTTTAACGAAAAGCAGTACACTAATTTTCTCAGTAAGCTAAACTATTTTGATTGCAATAACAGCTGAAATGGAAAACTAAGCTCAATGTCGTTATTCCTTCTACCACTCGTATAAACTATTATAAATTATTAAACTCCCAAAAATCTCGATTCCATCTCGAGTATCGTATAATTGGGGTTTACCGGCATCGTGAGAGGAATGGGTTTTCGTAAGAACGTTTGATTGAGATCTAGACCAATATTGAAAGACAAATTTACCATATTAACAATACTGAACTTTTTTTTTTATTAATTTTAGCAAATATGTAACACAGTTTTGCACTTAAATCCGGATAAATGGCCTTCGAAATTCATCATTTTGGATATGCCTACATACGTAAAACTTGAACTTCGTATTGACTAATAATGAAAAATTATTTTAGAATTTTATGACGCTTGTGGCTAATGTCTAGTTAATTTTATTTACTTAACTGATAATAATAATAATAATTGTTACTTTAAACGTTTTAGTATAGTTGGTGGAGCAGAGAGAATTTAATTTCTTGTTTACTTCAAACCATCGTTTATGAAATGGAAGATTTTAATCACGATGTTTCGGTCTTTGCTGAGATTTCTAACGAAATGATCAGTTAGATAATTAGCACTCAACAATGACGGAAACCATCATGATCAGTTCGATGTATCGGTGTTAGCAGACACCGAAATGTTATGATCAGAACAATGTAAAATTTGTAAATTATAGCAATGTGAAATCTGGAAATTTTTCCTTTGATGCGTCTTAAATAACAAATAGTTTCCTTTAGCGAAAACTTGGTGTTTGCTAAACTATGAATTTTACCGATGTCGTCGAAAATTCGAATTACTTCTTTTAAATAAACCTAAATAGAAACTTTAGCGAGGGAACTGGTTCATCTGTGTTGAAGTTATTAGCAGTTTGAAAAATTTTAATTTTTTAATAAATTTCTCTCTTTCATCTCGTGAGAAACAATTCTTTCAACTAGAAAATAAACTTTTTGTGCAATTTTCAACATTTGTGTTAAAAGTATCTACTTTTACAATGGCACTACGGCCCAAATCGGGCCTTGGCCTCCTGACCTTCAGGTTCCATAACATTTTTCATTATTCATTGTGGAAGGGTTGTTAGACCTTCGCAAAATCCTCTATCTTCATATTTTTCATTTTCGTAGATTGAGGTGACCAAGGTATACCCAGGAAGGCAGTGTGCTGGAATTATGCGTCGACCGGGCTTTGAGCTCACGACATTCGCATCGTAGACCAACACGCTACCTACTAGGATACACCTTAGCTAATATTAATAACAGTGCTACCCCTTAAAATACCAATTTTTTAGGTTGAAAAAGATTCATTTTCTTTTTGTTTCTAAAGGAAAACTGATCTTTTTACTATAAACTAACAATTTTTGAAGTTTAGCTTTTTTTCAAATTAAAATGGATGCGGTTTGGTGAATGTTTTCACTGTGCTTTTCGAATTGAAAGAAAAGATTTCCGGATCTAACACTGTTACGCTTCATTATTTGTCACGTTTCGGTCTTTGCTGTGATATTTAGATAACGATATCAGCAGAGACCGAATCGTTGCAAATAATAAATCGTTAAAGAGTAAATTTCGGAAATCTTTCCTTTCAAAATTATAGCCCTAAACTGAAAGTGTAGTCTGTTATGCAATCACTGATAATTTATACTGGGATAAAATTCATAATATTATCATAAGTGATCACAATAGAAATGAAAATATATTTTAACTTTTCTGGATAGAAAACATAAAACCACCTTTTCACGTGTTACTAAGTCATTATTAGCATATGATGCCACTTCAATCATTTACTAAGAAGGTGGAAGCTACTTAAGAAGAAAATTAATTTTCGAGGATTTATGGGAATCTGTGCTTATGACGACTATTAAACGAATCTTATTTCATAACAAATATAAAATATTTACTTAGTAAATATCGGTATACGCGTATATGCACGTATCTCTTTAAAAATAAATAGTAGATTTTATTCATTCAGATGTTTTATTTACCGAGCTTTTTAGCAAAATTTCCACAGATATAGAAAAGGAGTTGTAGCAAAATAGTGACATTGGGGTTTTCTATAGATATAATATAATAGACTAATGTTAGATTGTGATTAATTGAATGTTGACGTACGCATTATGTGTAATATCTTAATAATTTGCTATAAATAGATATCGTTATTCATTTGATATCAATTTATATATTTATGCCGTTTTATGAAAATCGTGTTTTTGTTAATTAAATATAAAAGTAATCGATTACGAATTGTTTGAAACAAGAAAGATTTCAGTTCACTACAACATATAAAAATTGAAATTTTTGTTATTACATCTTAGTGCAAATTAACAAACAAAAGACTTAAGCCAGTAACTTGACTTAAACCGTTACTATTCTGAGTTTGTGCGGACGAGTCAAAAGTGTTATGGGAAGTATCTTCGGAGATATAATTGCATGATTTATATACTGCTAAGAATTAATCATATCTGTTAATCTGTCGGTCATAACAACTCGACAATGAAAATTGCATTAAACTTGATAATTAGACTAAAAAATGAACTTGGACCGGATCAGCTTTGAATTCTTTAAAATGCCTTTACATTCTCTACCACCACCTCCCATACAACAATTAGAATTTGTAAATCTACGATTAAGGATCGCAATAATCGAAAGTTCATATTACTCTAAGTTGCGTCTGCACGATGCGTAATTTTCGTACATCAAGCGTATGCTTTCAAGAATAAAAGCGCATGAATTAAGTTGAAAGACGCACATGTAGCTGGAAATATGATTTTTTTTGTGTTAAATATCTATTTTGTCGGTTTTATAATTTCCAAGGAAATAAATTGGCTAATTTAATTAATTGCTTCAATTCTCTTGGGATTATATTCTAAGAAAAAAAAACAAAAATCCTGACATATAATTAAGTTTCAACGTTCATTTTAAACTGGATAATGTTGTGACGGAACTTAAACAATTTTGGAATTACCAGACAATATTCTTATCACCATGCTCTGTACTAATTTTGAAGTTAATAGCGCTTATTTGTTCGAAGGAAAAAATTCTTAGATAATAGGCAATTTTGGTGCAAGTTTTACTTTGGCGCCCGAGTATTACGAAATAATAAGATTGAAGAAAACGTCTCATTTTTTATATATATAGATTTCCTTGAGATGCATGCAAGTTTATGGCATATAAATTCATGCTTAGGAAACATAACACAACTTATAATATTTAAGCACTGAACCTGTAGAAAATAAAAATTATTATTTATCTACAAAACTATCCAGATGTAGATGCTTTTTTTTACAGCCCTCGACAAGTTGCTAATAAATTAAAAAAACTCAAAGATCTACCGGGCCCATTCAAGCATGTGATTTATTTTTAGGCTTAAATTGTCTATAGGCACACCGTATCTTACCAATGTTTATTATTCTATGTGTGTAATTCATGTGTACAGGTCGAGTTATTGCAATGGTATTTTCAATTAGCATTATACGATTTTATTCAGATAATCAGCATGTACATATGTACGAAAGCAAAAGTAGTCTCTTCTATTTATTCAAAAATCTTGTGTACTTAGCTAACTTTTGTGAAACCGTCTGAAGTATATCTAAGGTGTGGAAGAAAATCATAAATGCTTCGTATGTAATCGATTATGACATTCAGAACATAGTTAAGATAAGCATAGTTGATATAAATAGTGGTAACAAGCAGCGAGCCGGCATTAGTAACGATTTCATTCATCATGAAGGTATTCATCTGCTTCTTGGCCTTAATCGCTGTAGCATCGGCTACGTTCTTCGGAAAACTTGGTATTGGATCAAGCGGAGGATATGGTGGCGGAGGATACGGAGGTGGAGGATACGGAGGCGGAGGATACGGAGGCGGAGGATATGGAGGCGGAGGATATGGAGGCGGAGGATACGGAGGCGGAGGATACGGAGGCGGAGGATATGGAAATGGATACAATCGTGTAGGATATACTGGATATAACAGTGGATATGGAGGAAATACTGGCGGTTATGGAGGAGGAGGATATGGCGGGGGCTACAGCGGAGGTTACGGCAATGGTTATGGAGTGAAAATAATCAAAATTCAAGTGATACCAACTGGTGGAATTGGAAGTGGTTATGGTGGTGGGGGTTATGGCAGTGGAGGAGGATATGGCGGTGGCTACGGTGGTGGTTATGGAGGTGGTTACGCTGGTAGTGTGGGTAATTCCATACCTTGCTAGTAAGTTTTCCAAGAATAGACAAAAAAATTATTATTAAGAAAAATCAAGTCAACAGTCGTTACTGAAAATAAAACCGAAAAACTCGGAAAGAAAAATATATATATTTTACTTTTTTTTTAGTTATTTTAAAATGATTGGAGAGTGTAGGTACTAATGTAATAGAAGTATTTTATGAAATTTGTACCCATTAATTTTCTTGTTGCTAGTTAGAAAAACTAATTGAAATATAGTAGAAAACGTTTAATGTGATTTGTTTTTCACGTGCCATTTGTAATGCCAAATAATTCGTAAGATTATCAAAAAAAAAAATAATAGAAATAATAAATTGGCATATGTTATACATATTATTATATTTAACAACTAAAAATCTATTTCAATCATTCTGCCGATTCTATGATCCATACAAATCCAAAATTAGAATCAAACTATTAACAAATTATATAAGGCTGAGAAATAAGAATCTGAGAAAATGGATTACTGAGTTGACTTCATAAAGCACGAATTAGATGCCGCCTTGCCGTCTGCCCATTCTTCAGTACGTTTTATAGATGAAGAATGTGTTAAGCTGAATTGTTCAAATTGCATACATGTTTTTTTTTGTCGAAAAAGTAAGGACACGCAAATGGGACAAATTTCTTCATTCTATTTGCACCTGCTACGCAAAATGACACATTTACACAATAATTCGATTTTATTGGAAATTATTGTTTATAGCTACATATTTAAAATGAAAAAAAACATAATAGGACTACGATTGAGCGTAAAGATCCATCGTGCGATACTCTAGATGAAAGAGAATTTTTTTTGTAGGGAAAGTGGTAGTAGAGAGCGTGACGACATTGAACTAACACCACGCAAAATGTTTTACACAAAATTTAGGGTTAAAAACTGTAGTAGGCACTAAGAAAATTAGTGTATTGGATTTAGTGAAATTGTGCAGTTTGTAGGGGGAGGTAGATGGAGCGGCGAGTTCTTAATGACTTTTTCAGAAATATTTATAAACATCATGTTTTCGACATGTCTTAAATTGCAGATCAGTAGCATTTATACTTTTCAGGAAAATCGACTTTTTATAAAGTTGTAAAATTTTGTCATATTACTAGGGAGGGGGTAGAAGAAAAGAAGGTAATCGTCTAATTTTGTTTGGTCTTATTAATAATTTTAAATAAATTTTAGTGCACAACTTCAGCTCCATAAATTTTATACGTACTAGGTAAATTTGCTTAGAGTATTTCATGAAAAAGTGCAGTTTGTATGGGAAGTAGTGAAAGGAACGGGCGAACTCGAATAATTTTTATACAGTATATTGAAATCATTATAAAAGTAATATATTCCAAATCTCAGATCAATAGCTATAATTTTCGAGCAAGTCCGTTTATTGTCGAATTGTCAAACTGCGTCATTTTGTATAGGAGGGGGCAGAAGGAGTGAAGCTAATCGTCCAATTTTTTCAGTCGTACTAGTAATTCTAAGTTAATATTTAGAGCACAATTTCAGTTCGAATTTTATACGCACTGAGTAAATTAGCTTAGAGCATGTCATGAAAATATGCAGTTTGTATGGGAGATGGTGGAAGGAGGCGGAGGACATCAATAATTTTTAAACGTTAGATTGAAATCATCATAAAAAAATTTTATTCTAAAATTCAGATCAATAGCTTTTATACTTTTCGAGCAAATCCATTTATTGTCAAATTGCGAAATTGTGACATTTTATATGGGAGGGAGTAGAAGGAGTGGACCGATTTAACCTGTTCACGAACTTGACTTTAGTTTTTAATCAAAAACGACGTGTACAAAAACTTGAACTTTCTAGCTAAACGCTTTTTCAATCGAGAGAATACGCGGACGGACGGACATCCGGTTTTGAGATTTTTAAGTGAACTTTATTTCTTAGCGTTACAAACCTTGTGGAAAATGTATAATACTCTCAGTTTTTATTTAGATTATAAACAAATTTTTGAGATTTTTATCTGTCTGGCTGTCTATGTATATGTCAGAATTTAACTGAAAAACGGCTGAACCGATTCTAATGAAACTTTCACAATTTTGTGGGTGTGCTTGAAGCCATGATTTGCTTTTGGGTTAATTTCAATATTTCACCCAACCTCGATTTACGTCATGGCATAATTCGAGCACATCTGGTTGTTGTTAGCTTTTTTTAATGAAAATTTGTTTTGTTCATGATTATAGTAAATCGAGCACTAATTAAAATCATATCATCATCATCAATGGCGCGACAGTCCAAGTCGGGCCCAGGCCTCCTGGAGTCGTTCCCTCCAATCGTCTCAATCCAAATACCACGTCCTCAAGCTGCTAATTCTTAAGATGGCTTTGCTGTCTTCATCAACCGAGTCTTCCCATCGCTTGCGTGGTTTGCCTACTGGTCCGTTACCACTCGCTTTGCCTTTAAGAGCAAGTTTGGGTTTCTGTCGTCTATTCGCTTTACATGGCCAGCCCTCTGCAGTTTACGTAGTTTGATGAACGTTGAAGCTTCTGGCTCGTCGTAGAGTTGATCTTACTCGTCATTCCGTTTCTTCCTTCACTGGCCCCAAAATTCTTCGGAGGACCTTTCTTTCGAATGCCTTAACAGCTTTTTTGGAATTTCGCGTTAATATCCACGTCTCGCTGTTATAATAGAGCACAGGTCGTATAATAGTTTTATATATCTGCAGCTTATTGTTCCTCTGCACTTTCATGGATTTCATTATTAGAAGTATCGAATAATACGTCTTATTTGCTAGTATTATCCGTTGTTTGATTTCGTCTGTTTCATTACCGTCCTTTGCTAAATTAGCCCCAAGATATATGAAGTTGTCCACACTCTCCAAATTATATTCCGCAATGGTTATATTTTGTTTGGCAGGCGTTCTCCTTCTTGTTTGCGTCATTACTTTTGTTTTGCTTTCGTTAATGCGCAACCCGACTTCTCGTGTGGCGGAGTCAAGATTGAAAAATACCTCCTTAGCACTAGAGAAGGATTTTGCTAGGATGTTAATGTCGTCACTAATAGCATATATTAGTTGGGTGGACTTGAACAGTAGTGTCCCGTTGGTGTCGGCTGGGCTTTTTCGGACGACATACTCTAGTGCCCAGTTGAAAAGCATAGGAGCTAGACCATCTCCCTGCTTTAAACCACATTGCGAAAGATGGTTGTGCAATCGGTTTGTATTCCCACTTCATTCAGTTTTCGTCATTTTGAGTCTTGTTAGACTAGTTTTGGGAGAATTCCAAAGTCAAGCATGATTTGGTACGGTACGCTTCTGTTGATACTGTCGTACGCTTGTTTAGAATCTACGAAAATTTGGTGCACGTCTGTATTATATTTCCAGCATTTCACCCGTTTCACCGAGAATATCTAGTCTGTTGTAGATCGTCCGGTTCTGAATCCACCTTGGACGACGTTAAATTATTTTTGTTAGTATTTTATAGGATACACACAACAATGATATACCTCTGTAATTCTCACAGCAGAGTTTATCTCCTTTCTTATAAATTGGACATAAAATGCTTTTTCGCCAATCGTCGGGTATGATTTCCTCTTCCAAATCTTGCATATCATGCTGTGTAGTATTTCAGCGACACAGTTTCCACCGTTTTTCAGAAGTTCAAGTTGTATTTCGTCAATTCCCAGCGCATTGTTTAGGTTTTCGTCACATGTGATTGCTCTAATTTCAGTAAGCGTATGTAGTGATGATGATGGTTCTTTTTCGTCAGTGATTGGTGCTTATGGAGTGGGATTGAGAAGATGTTCAAAGTAAGAAGCCCATTTCCTTTTGATTTCTTGCGCGTCGCTGATGATGTTACCCTCTGCGTATGCGTCTCGTGTTTTATTTTGTCTCATATCGTCGTCCATTTTTTGTATCTTTTCGTTATGGTACTTCCTTTTTTTTCGCCTGCAGGTCTTTTTCGCATATTGTCTAAGCTCGTCATATCTTTCTTTTTTGGCTCATATTGGTTGTTCAGTAAAAGTTTTTTAAGCCTCGTTCTTTCTATCTATTTATCGCGACATTCGAGCCAATCATTATTTTTTCGCCATACTTGATATCCTAATATCTCTCTTGTGGAGGATTTGATGCCGTCTCATCCACACATTCTCCACTGGCATATTCAGGATGTTTTCATATATTGGTGTCAATACTTGATCCAATACTGACATGTACGCTTGCGCAACAGTTTCGTCTTTAAGCTTGTCGACATTGAATTTACGAGCACTAATCGTTTTCGAATATCCACGACAAACTTTTCGGCATCTATATTTAGCTGTGACTAGATGGTGATCAAAGTCACAATTCGCACGACCGCATCAAGTAGAAGAAGAAGCAGCCCTTTTCTAAATTATAATCTATTTGGTTGAACCATCTGGTGATGGCCACAAACTCTGTGCTTTCCGATAATTTTCCACTTGTATAGATTGTGTGTGATCTCATGTCCATGATTTCATTACCGAGCCATTCCGTTTCTTGGATGGCAGTTATGTTGATGTAGTGTTTTGCCACTTCAAGAAACTCTTTTAGAGCTCCCGTCTTAAATAAGGATCGAGCATTCCAATATCCGTTGAGTCCATCCGTTCCGATGCTGCTCTTCAGGTTTCTGGACAGTGTTTATACTCTAGATGGAATCTGAGAGCATTTTAAGTTTGCCACAAAGTTTGTAACGCCAAGAAATAAGGCTCGGAGAAAAAAATGAATGATATTAGAAGTTCATATAATCACTCAAAAATCTCTAAACCGGATGTCCGTCCGTTTCCTCTCTAGCTTGAGAACGCGTTGAGCTAGAAAGTTCAAATTTTGTACACGTCGTTTTTAACAAAAAACTAAGGTCAAGTTCGTGAACGAACCAAATCGCTTCACCCCTTCTACCCCATCCCATACAAAATGACACAATTTCGCAATCTGACAATAAACGGATTTGCTCGAAAAGTACAAATGACATTCATCTGCAATTTGGAATGTAGTACTTTTATAATGATTCCAATCTATTCTATAAAAATAATTTGTGTCTTCCTCCTCCTTCCACCACCTCCCATGCAAACTGCACTTTTTCATGAAATACTCTAAACCAATTTACTCAGTGCGTATAAAATTGATCGAGCTGAAATTGTGCTCAAAATATTTATTTAAAATTATTAGTGAAACCAAAAAAAAATGAGACGATTAGCTGTACCCCTTCTACCCCCTCCCATACAAAATGACACAATTTCCTAATTTCACAATAAACGGATTTGGTCGAAAAGTGTTAATGCTATTGATCTGAAATTTGGAGTATATTACTGTTTTGATGATATAAATCTACTGTACAAAAGGTATTTGAGTCCTCTCCTTGTTTCCACCACCTCCCACACAAACTGCACTTTTTCATGAAATGCTCTAAGCCAATTTACTAAGTGCGTATAAAATTGATCGAGCTGAAATTGTGCACTAAATATTTATTTAGAATTATTAGTAAAACCGAAAAAAACTAGACGATTTGCTTAACCCCTTCTACCCCCTCCCATTCAAAATGATACAATTTCACAACTTTGTAAAAAGTCGATTTTCCTGAAAAGTATGAATGCTACTGATCTGCAATTTAAAACATGTCAAAAGCATGATGTTTATAGTTATTTCTGAAATGTCATTAAAAACTCGCCCCTCCTTCTATCACCTTCCATACAAACTGCACTACTTCACTACATCCAATACACTAATTTTCTGAGTACCTATTAAATTTTCAAATCCTAAATTTTGTATAAAACATTTTGATAACAACCTTAACGTCATGTGAAAAAATTAGTTCAATGTCGTCACCCCCTCTACAACTTCCCCTACAAAATTTCTTAAGATACAAAATTTTCTCTTTCATCTAGAGTATCGCACGATTGGGCTTTATGCCCAATCGTACTCCTGTTATGTTTTTTTTCGGATAGGGTGCAGCCTAGTAAGTAGCGTGTTGGTATTGTAATGCGAAGGTCGTGAGTTCAAATCCCGGTCGACGCAATATATAATTCCAGCACATTGCCTGCTTGGATGTACCTTGGTAACCTCAATCTACGGAAATGAAAAATTCATAGATAGAGGGTTGTGCGAAGGGCTAACAACCCTTCCACAATAAATGATGAAAAATGTTAAGGAACCTGAATGTCAGGTCCGACTTGGGCTGTAGCGCCATTGTAGGAGAAGAAAAGTTTTTTTTTCGGTGATGCATTGTCGGCGCCTCACCCAACCCCCGACCTAGAGGACCAGTCCTACTTATTTATTACACCCTTGTAGAAAATGGGGTGGGAGTTTTCAGCCAAATATGACATGCTGGAGTTCTCACAGCTATACTGCGAGTCCAATTATATCATACTTTTTATCTACATCCTGAGACGCACTGGTATTACTGGCCATTCAGGTTAACTCCATGCTCCCTCCTCCTTTCTCATCCGCGCTTGTGACCCGTTATGGTGAAGTTAATTAAAATCATCTCACGTCTTGTAATACCTCCAATAAAAATGCCACAATTTTACTGTATATTCTTTATTTTTTGTTTTAAAATTTAAATATTGTATTTTTGGTTGTATTAAAGCAAAGCAAGATTATTTAAATCACTCTGCTTCCACCTCCAGTACAAATGTGTACTTATAGTTCGTTCTCTAGCTTGAGAACGCGTTGAGCTAGAAAGTTAAAATTGTGTACACGACGCTTTTGACGAAAAAGTAAAGTTTCGTGAACGGGCTAAATTGCTCCATCCTCCATCTTACCCCCTCCCATACAAAATGACTCATTTTCAAAAATTTACAATAATTACATTTTTTCTGAAACTATGTATGAAAGCTAATGATTTGGAATTCGGGATATATTATTATATTCTAGATGAAATCTGAGAGTATTATAAGTTTGCTCTAAAGTTTGTAACGTCCGTCTGTCCATCTGTCCGTCTGTCCGTCTGTCCGTCTGTCCGTCTGTCCGTCTGTCCGTCTGTCCGTCTGTCCGTCCGTCCGTCCGTCCGTTCGCTCTCTAGCTTGAGAACGCGTTGAGCTAGAAAACTCAAATTTTGTACACGTCGTTTTTGACAAAAAAGTAAGGTCAAGTTCGTGAACGGGCCAAATCGCTCCACCCCTTCTACCCCCTCCCATACAAAATGACACAATTGCGCAATTTGACAATAAATGGATTTGCTCAAAAAGTATAAAAGCTATTGGCCTGAAATTTTGAATATGTTACTTTTATGATAATATCAATCTACCGTAAAAAATTATGCGTGTCATTCCCCTCCTTCTACCACCTCCCATACAAACTGTACTTGTCATGAATTACTCTAAGCCAATTTACTCAGTGAGTATAAAATTTACCGGGCTGAAATTGTGCACCAAATATTTATTTAAAATTGTTAGTTAGGCCAACAAAATTAGACGATTAGCTTCACCCCTTCTACCCCCTCCCATACAAAATGACACAATTTCGCAATTTGATATTAAATGGATTTACTCAAAAAGTGTAAAAGCTATTAATCTGAATTTTGAGATATATTAATTTTATAATAATTTTAATCTACAGTAGAAAAATTATTTGCGTCCCCCCTGTCCTTCCACCCCCTCCCATACAAACTACACTTTTTCATGAAATGCTCTAAGACGATGTGGCGATACGCCTTTCAAATCCTCCTGAGAAGGTATTAATTAAATTTTTTTTATATAGAAGGGAAATGTAAATGTAAATGCAAATGTAAAAAAAAAAAATAAGAGGCACCCTTCGCCAATTTTTAAATTAAATTTTATATTGGTCATGTTGTAATTCAAAAGTGAAAAAAAAAAAAAATATTTTTTCGCGGTGCACGACGGACAAGACTCGCCTAGATCAGGACCGAACAAAAAAAAAAAAAAATAACAATTTTTCAAAAACGGCCGGTGGTTTTGTTTTGTGTGGGAGATGCGAGAGTGAGTCGAGGAGCAGGGCTCGAACAGAAAAGCTATCGATCGCGGAACTCGTTTCTTTTGCTGAATTTTTTTTTTGAGTTTTGGATATGTAAAAAAAAGGAAAAAACCGGGATTTTGTTTTTTTTGAAAAAAAAAGGAGATAGAAACGAAATTAGAAAACGACAGTGTTTCAAAGTTTAATAAGACAAAAATTTAATAAGAAATGAAAAAGTAAAAACGAGATATCGTCGGACACGCGTTCTTGAAAAAAAGAAAGGAAAAGTGCGGTTGGAATCAGTGCTGGTGAAAAGTTTTAAGAATGTATATGTGTATTAAGAAAAGATAACTGAAAACTTTACCGCTGCTACAGAAGACGATTATTATTAATTAGTATTAAAACACGCGTTCTTGAAAAAAGAAGGGAAAAGTGCGGTTGGAATCAGTGCTGGTGAAAAGTTTTAAGAATTGAACGCTATTTTTTTTGGACAAAGAATAAACGAATTCGACGAATCAATCGAAAACTATGGTGCGAAAAATGGCGTGACGAAAGCGGAACGAGACAACGAAGCAGAACGGAGGGGCCCCACATACACATGTCCAACAACGACCGAGTATATATATTTTTTTCTAGTATTACCTTTTTGTTTATTTTTCATGCATGCTTAATAAAAATAAGATTTGATAAAATTAGAACATATTTTTTGTCTTTATGCATGTACTGATTATTACTTTCTCAGGTGTGGTCAGGCTTTCTTTTTGTTTCTAGTAGATTGATTTAGCCCAGGAAGATGGAGTAGAGAGGGGCGAGGAGGATCCCGGAACGACTCCTGAAGGTGGAGTGAGTCTTGGTCCGGGAGGAAGGAAATTGTAAGTATCGAGGTTCCAGGTTCCGTACGGTAACGGTTGATCCATTGTTTTAGCAACTCGTACGGAACCTGAGAAAAAACAAAGTTGCACGATTACACAGGTTCCTTCGCTCTTCCTATATTCCCTTCTTATGCAGCACCTTCAAGGATGGTGTGCTCTTCTGGATCGTTAATCCCCACGCCCACGCTCCTGACTGCCGGCAAATTGTGCTGCCCAGATCCGGAAGAGCCCCATTATTCTGTTGACGTCTTGGGAGTCGCAGCAATGCTGACCCATTTCGTTACAACGATTTTCTCAGAACATATAACATTTATTGGGCTCATATTTTGTAATAAATACTTAATTAGTATTATCAATGAGATCAGAAAAAAATATTTGATTAGTTCCACTGTTTGTACCCCTTCCCATACAATATGACACAGTTTCACAACTTCACAAAAAATCTATTTTCTTGAAAAGTATGAATGGCACTAGTCTAAAATTTAAGAGATGTCAATTTTATGATATTCTTAGTTATTTTTGAAAAAATCTCTAAAATCCCCCCACTCTTTCTAACACCTCCCACACAAACTGCACATTTTCACTAAATCTAGCACACTAATTTTCTCAGTTCCCATTCAATTTTTGGAGTAAGCATTTTGTAAAAAACATTTTTGTAGCTACTTTAGCATGATGGGGAAAAAATTAGTTCAATGCTATCGTCCCTTCTAACACTTCCCATACAAAATTTCTTGGGATCACAAAAAATTCTGTTTCATCTAGAGTATCGTAAGATTGCGCTTTACGCGGAATTTTAGCCCTGTTATGTTTTTTATCATACATTTAATCTATAGTAAGAAAATTGTTCGAATCACCCACTCCTTCCACCACCTCCTATACAAACTGCACTTTTTCATAAAATCCTATAAACCAATTTTTTGAGTACGTGTAACAGTTTTCGTGCTTAAATTTTGTACTTAATACTTCTTTGGCATTATTATTAAGACTAAAAAAAAAAAAATAATAACTGATTAGCTTTACTCCTTCTACCGCCTGCCATACAATGCGACACAATTTCACAACTTTACGAAAAATTCATTTTCTTCAAGAGGATGAATGTTCCTGGTCTAAAATTTGGGAGATGTTAATTGCATAATGTTCCTAGTTTTTACTAAAACAATCATGAAAAATTGCAAAGTTTCACTAAATCTAATAACCTAATTTTCTCAGTTCAATTTTGTTAAATTTTGTATTAAAAATTTTTATAACTAACCTAGAATGATGTGAAACAAATTATTGTAGTTCAATGCTGTCATCCTTTTATACCACTCCCCTTACAAAAATTTCTAATTCATCTGGGGTATTGAATGATTGAACTTAACGCGCAATCGTAACCCTGTTTTTTTTTTTTTTAAATCATGAACAAATTTCTTGGAATATGCCAAACTCATTCGACTATACTGTATACAACGCCTTATATTCCGAATTAATTGAGGTTCCAACCCCTTTAAGCACCTCCCATACCAAGCTCGTGTGCAGAAACTGTATTATGGGGTGAAGGTTTCGATATTTTTTTAATCTAATAATAAGCTTATTATTTTATTTTCATTTTTTTAGAATTAACACCAACTGCAGCTACTTATGCTACATTTTTAAATGCTCTTCAATACATTTATAGTCTCAAAAATCCCAATCCGCTTAAATAAGAATTCTTAGGATAAGAAAAAAATTTCAAATACTTGCGACCACAAAATCCTCGTGCGCAACGGCCCGTCAAATTCAAACAGCATGACTCTACAATTCACATCCGCAAAAGAAATTCTACTAAGCCTCGATCAAGCAGCAAAAGAAGTTGGCTTGAAAATCAATGAAACAAAAACGAAAATAATGACACAAACAAGGAAAAGGACCCCCAATAGACAAAACATTACAATTAACGAATATAATTTGGAAAATGTGGACGAATTCATATATTTAGGCACAAAATTGACAAAGAGTGGAAATGAAACGAATGAAATAAAAAGACGAATCCAGCTCGCAAATAAAACGTATTATTCAGTCTTAGCTATTCTTAAGGCCAACTGCGTACACAGGAAGACCAAACTCCAAGTCTACAAATCAATAGTAAGACCTGTGCTTTGCTACCGAAGCGAAACATGGACCCTTACACAAGCATCCGCAAATATGTTGAACGCTTTCGAAAGACGGGTCCTGAGACGAATAATTGGAGCGAAACGTGATGGTGACCGACGGCGAATTAGATACAACATTGAACTGTATGATATATTCGATGAACCGGAGGTTTCCACTATCATCAGACTGCGGAAGCTGCAATGGGCTGGCCATGTACAACAAAGGATGGACGAAACTCGAATACCTATTCGAGGGAAAAACGGAGGGCCGGAGGCCAGTGGGAAAACCCAGGAAACGCTGGTCCGACTCTGTTGACGAAGACTGTTCATCGCTGCATGGATTTAAAAATTGGAGGACGCGGTCACTGGCCCGAGATCGCTGGAGACTTCGGCTACGGGAAGCCAAGGCCCGAAAGGGGCTGTAGCGCTGCGACGAGACCTACAATTCATATTAATCAATTTGACTTGTCTATTACAATTTTACACCAAACGCTTAAAATTATTATTTGTTCTTCAATGCTTGATGGATTTCTGAATAACTGAAAAGTCCTTGTAGTAAATACAAAATATTTTTTGCCGTGAATATATAATTTGAATTATATAATTTTGAGATAAGTTAGCTTTTCCTCGAGCCGGTCAACAGTGTAAAATGATCCCGTTCTGTATCGATCGAAATATTACGATTCCACGTGCACGAAAATCGAAGTTTTTAGAACATTAACACAATATTGGCTAATTTAAAGCACCTATCTTAATCAACAGGTCTTGATTATATCAAGCAATCATCCTTTTCGATCCAAACGTATATGATTTCCCATTAGCTCTGGTTTTATAAGACAATAAACAAATCACAGGGACCCAACTTTAGAAAAGTAGGCGCAAACTTTAAATATTGTTTTACTCATGGGCAGCTTGTATGTAGCATACTCACGAGTTAATGATCCTTCTAATTTAATAAACTTATGATTCCAACGAAACACAAAACATCGAGTACAAAGAGACATTCAACTAAGCAGATTAAAGGTATCACTAACTACATTGGCAAAAATTGCACATTATTATGATTCTTACGCGGACGAAGTCGCGAGTAATCGCTAGAATTAATAATAAACTATAAGAACGAAAAATAAAGTAATATGCAGTGAGGAAAAAGAAAAAAGGGAATTTTCCGAGCATTATTCTTTTCCTTCAAGTAAAATAATAATAATAATAATAATAAAAGCAAAAATCATTATATGCAAGCACCTTAGCCCAATTCGGAATTTAAGAAAGAAATAGATACAATTCTATGGTTACACTGCTTGAAAATTTCTGAATTATGATGATTTGATGTTCAAAAGTTTTCTCATTTAGAAAATCTGACCTGACTAAAATTGCAAATTTTGAAAATCCAAAATTTTTACAAAAATCAGAATAGAAGAAAAAATCAGTGTTAAGCTATTATCAAGTTTAACGTTTGAAAACTTCGCTAGTTATAATTTTTGTCGGTATCAAACTAGTATGAGTATTTAAATGAAAATGATTTCTTAAATTAGTTATTATGATTACATAATAATTAGAAGAGCATTTTTGAAGAATTTCATTTTATATAATTTTTTTTCTTTCATATTTTTGAATTTCATTTCAACGACGCCATTTAACTATTGCATTTAAATTCCAAACTCAACAAAAATATTTATATTTACTCTGCATAACAATAACAATAAACCCATGTAAAAAATTTTAACAATTAAATTAACACTCTGAAATCAGAGAAGTATAAATGGTGTTTTTCATAATTATTAGAAAAAGACGAATCGGTAACCTTAGCAGCTTTTTTTCAAAACAATGTAAGCATTTGTAAGTTCGATAACTATAAATATGCAGCGCAAGTTCAAAGTTGGTATCATTTAAAGTCAAGTGTTCGTTAAGAGTCGCAATTTCTTAGAAGCCAAGCGCAATGAAGTCTTTCGTGTTCATCCTGTTTGCTTTTATTTCGGTAGCTTCCGCTACTTATATTGGAAGCTATGGTGGATATGGCGGATTAGGAGGATATGGTGGCTATTCCGGACTTGGTGGATACTCGGGACTGGGAGGATACTCTGGACTAGGCGGATATTCTGGTCTGGGAGGAGGAGGATACTCAGGACTGGGCGGATATGGATCTAATTATTTGGGAGGTTACAGTAACTACGGGTCTTCGTACTATGGATATCGTCCTTCGTATGGCTATGGATACGGAAGTGGATACGGCAGTGGATATTATCCTAGTTATTCAACTATCGGTGGTGGATACGGTAATGGCTGGTGGTAAAATATTAATTGTAAACGAAATTTTTTTGCGTGCAATTTTTGTATGTTTTTCATAAATCTGGATAAATAAATAAAAGTAGTAATAGCAAGTAATTGTGTGAAATTTTTCATAAAATTAAAGTGCAATACATTCTTAAATAATTTAAGATACGGCGAAATGGTTTTTCGATGATGTGAATATTATTGTGGTAATTTGGTGAGAATGGTGTTCTTCAATGTTCAACTGAAAAATATGATAAATGATCTAAACTTAGAGTTGTAAGATCCTTAGATCGAGTACCAGCTTCACCACTCGTTATGGACAATCTCGCTCCCCTTCCCCTACCTTCCCAATCCCATTTCTTTCCTCCATGACTGTGTTTGTGCATTGCACATAGGGGCCGAAATTGCCTATAACACAGGTCATTCCATAAAAAAGATGGCATACTATTAGCATTATTTAAATAGTTTAAGATAATTTTGAGCAAGAAGTAAAGAAAATCTGAATTCAAAGAACCGTAGACTTTTGAGAAATAGCGCAAATGAAAACTTGAAACTCTTATATTCATTTGAAAAACTGCTAGCTAGTTTCCAGTGTAAATGATTTGGAGCTGTTTTTTTTTTAAATTGGACGACATTTATAAATTGTGTCGATTTTAAAATCGTATCTGTAGGATGATTTTTATTATTCCAATATGGTTTTAATTGATAGGACATTAAAAATTTTGTTTAGGAAACTAAACTGAGAAAGCGGCAATACTAGTTAATTTGATGCTGACACTGAGATTAATACCACAAAACTGGGCATCGCATCTGCTTGATGGTTTATGGTAGTAGAAGTAATCAGATAGTCGGGCAGTTCTCAAAACACTACCATTCAACAAACACGGATCGAGGCTAGTTTCGGACTGCCTTCAAAACCTAATCGTCCTGAGAAAATGAACAAAGTTACCTTAACCTGGGTTCCCAGGATACATAGGGATTGAAGGAAACGAAGAAGCAGACAGCCTTGCAAAAAACTTCGCAAAAAAAAAAAATTATTGAACCAGAGACATTCCGCTGTAAGCTAAAATGGCATTCCATTCCACCATATTCTGAGAAAGTGGATTGAACAAGAGCACAGAATCTACTGAAATAGATTTCCAGGTTTATCAATCTCAATGAAATTAATCCTACTATAGAAAAACAAAGTGTAGGAAATCCTTTAACTAGACAAGAGTGACATGAGTTCTCTGATCTCTTAACGGACTACAGTAGAGTAAGCCACCATCTCAAAAATATGGGTCTTTTAGAACATCTGCTACCTATGTTTTAACGACTCCGAAACGCCAAAACACATTTTATGTTACTGCAAAACAGTAGCAAGGAATGTCTAAAGTCAGCGCATGATGGGTACCGAGAATACTCTTAGCAACTCAGAAAACTCGTGTTTTTGGACCTCTGTAGCGCGAACTGGGATGGAATTTTGGTACTGAAGACGAAACTGAGGTTGTTGCGAATCATTTTCTTTGCATTGCAATATATTTTTTTCTTGTTTCTAGGGGCTTTACTTTCATTATCATCCTTTTTATGTTCAGCCGCGTTTATTCACTTGTTCCTAAATACATAGGTAGTTTTTATGTAATTGAGACAAAATAACAATAATTTAAAAGAAATCAAAAAAAAAATTTAACATGTATAAAATTAATTAGGGCAGTACTGCAATAATTTTTTTTTGGCGCCAAAATTACCGATCAGAAGAAAAAACTGGTTTTTCTACTTCTGGTCTGCCCGCCAAAAACGAAAGCAGAAAAATTTGCCAGGAGAGTCGTTACTAGGGACTCGACTAGAGAGGTCAAAAAGAAGGAGGATTGGAAAAATAAAGTTTCCTTTTTTTGTGATATTGAAGAAAAGATGGCGTGTGAAAAAAAAGAAAAAATTTAAAACATATATAAATAAATAAATAACTTGAATATAAAAAAAAGAAGATCTTGGATCTTAAAGTGAAAAATAAATAAAAGAAAAAAAAACAATAGTGAACCTAATAACCTTAACTTATAATAATAATTGAACTATATAAAAAAAAAAAAATTGTGCTCGAGGCGTATGATGGCGTGAGATGACTCCAATGCAGCAAGGGCCCCATCGAAGAAAAAAGAAACAGTTTTTATATTTTTTTTTATTAATTTTTTTTATTACTTAAATTTCATTATTTCCTTATTCATTAAACTTTAAAATATTATTTCATGCTTTTTTTTTATGTTAATATTTCTGTCCGTATTTAGGAAAATTTTTTTTGTGTTTTTTTCGACTATTTCCTTTTTTTTGGTTTCTTGTCTATCGAAGGATGAGTTAGGAGTAAGGCCTCATATGGGAGCTCTGAGATGGACTGCCTGGTGACGTTTTCCTACAGCTTCTCGGACCACGATTTTTTTTTCTCGTTGATCCTTGATTACAATAAATTACAGCACGAACAAGGAAGGGTGACCTTCCAAGTACCTCCTCCCACCCCCATTGCTCCTGATCTAGCCGGCAGGAAGTGCTGATCAAACTTGGAAGAAACCCCTTTAAAAATCTGTAGCAGGATGAGGTCACTCAAACTTCGTCCCGTTACAGTTGGCGCCCAAGATCTTTTTGGCTCGTTACATTCCTAATTTCCAATATTTATTTTTTTGTCTAATCATAATTTCTTTAACATAAATTTAGAATTCTCAGCTGTGTTTCTCAGTTTTTTGTGCTGGAAGTAATAATTTCAATTAAAATTTCAATTTTTTTTGTCGGCGATATTTCGGTGCATAGTTTCAAAGCGGTAGTTTATCCTGTGCGGTATTTTTTTTTCTATACGACTCGAAATAATACAATTTTTTTTTGCTTGGAAACTAGTTTTGACTAAATTTCAACTACCCGCGTTTGGTATTTGCTACGGTCGAAAGTGTCGTTTTCGGCTGTATTGCATACATTTATTTTATGATAATCACCCAGTGCAATTACCGAATATATTTCTATTTGTTTCGCGTCAGGTTACCGCATTTATCATTTAGTTCAGCTAAAGTGGATTCGAACGGGATGCTGTCGCTCTTTATGTTCAACAAGTTTCAATTGTGTTTGTTTCAATCGCAGTTGAATCCATTTCTGCAATTTACAAAGTCCGATTAATTGTGTCATCTAGATCTAGTTATCGGTTTGCGTCTTTGGTGCTACTAGAGTGTTTAAGCTTTACATAATTTTTTTTAAGGTATTTTCTTTGTTTCTTATGAAATTAACTTCGTGTGTTTTACTTAGCATTCTATTATGTTTTTGCTTAACTTTAATATTTTTTTTTTTTTTTGACAATCGATCACTAAAAATATTTAACCGACTGTGGCATACAAAAAATGAGGAACACCAGCTTATTAAAATAAAAATTTGTCTTTTCTCGAGTAGTCATACATATTTTCTTTACCCTTTTCTGTGGCTTGAAAATTTTAATTTGTGTCGCGCGTTTTTTTTATTTAGTGAGTTTCAGTGCATCTTAAATGCAGAACACAATGGTGTTTACTCTGGTTGTTAAAATAAATACTCACCGTAGTATTGCTGAAGAATGACGCTTGCATTTGTTATCCGCAATGTGCGTTGATGTCGTCTACATCATCTGAATACAATGTTCATGACGTCATTCTTTCAGTATCGCGACTTGGTATCCTTAATTTGGTCTCTCGCGGAACTTAATCCGGGCCGTACCCGTTGACACTATTATGATGATGTCTTGTGAATAGTTTCGTTCGAAAAAGAGATCACATTAAAGAAACTCGTAATTTTATGATTTTTTTACACATGAATTAGATTGGTCATTCGACACCTCCCTCCAATTGTTCCCATTCCTATATATATATAAAAAAAAAAAAAAAAAATTTTTTTTGCTTATCATCGTAGATCAAAAACTTCGAGAGGCTGTGAGTAGTGTTTTGTGTTGGTCCATCTTAGAGCAACCCAGCGTTAATTTTTTATATATTTCTTCTTGGAAAACTTTTAGTTTTCGTAAACTTTTTCTAGTGCGTTTTCATTTTTTTTATTATCTGATATAAATCATTAGATATATCACCAACCCTATTTGAGTTCTCAATTGTATATCTTTGAATATATTTTCAATTAGTTGATAGTCATTTCTGGATTATGTGACAGTTCAATGCTCTAGTATACGGGCTTTAAAGTTATTTATTCTCTTAAATATTTATATATAACTATATATAGTTTTGTTTTATAATCACCTTTAGATAAGTTTAGTATATATATATTATTTTTCCTTGATTAATTTTTTTAAGAAAAAGAAAAGTTTTTTTTTCTCATCTATTGAAATTTTAATTCATTCCCCTTTCTTTTGGAACCTACTTAGTTATATTTGTTTTCTCAATAATGGCGGCCTTAAATATTGAACATTTAGAGCCTGATGAATTCCAGATGGAATGTCTTTTGCGTGATATTAGAGGTGATGCAGTACATCAATACGAAGCGTTAACATCGAGATTGACTTTAGAAATGGAAAAGCCATTTCTTAAGCCTGGTCGGCTCCCGAAAAAAATTTCAGATAATCTTTTAGAAGAGTACAAAAAATGTGTTAAAAGAGTATTTGAAATTTCCTCTTGTTTGAGAAAACTTGTTGCTCAGGCGGATAATCAGTCCGAAATAGTACATTTAAGTACGCGGCTAAACCATTATGCCAGACGTCTTGAGCGTCTCGTTAAGTTTTCCTCTGATGAAGACATACAGTCAGCTTCACAAGAATCTCTTGAAAATATTATAGTATTACAAGAATTGGTTAGCCAATCAAACACTCTGGATCAAGATACTTTTTATAAGAAGCTTGACGAGATTAATTTTTCAAACATGCCTTCAGACACCCATACTCAACAAACTCTTCCAACACCCAAGCCTTCAGTGACAATAAGCCCTGAACATCAAAATGAAGCTGAGTATCCGACATTTCAAGCCAGCAGTACTCATTATCTACAACCAGTTGTATATGGGAATCATGAAAATATTAGGCGTCGAGATCGGGTGCCTATGTCCAAATGGGGACTGCGATTCAGCGGAGTTGAAGCGGAAATACCTATAAGCCGATTCCTTTTTCGCGTCGAAATTCTCGCTCAATCAAATGAAATTCACGATTCTAAACTAGCTTCAGAGCTTCATTTACTTCTTACTGGTCCAGCAGAAGAATGGTACTGGACGTACAGAGAAAAACATATCCGCTTATCATGGTTGGAGTTGCGTAGAGCTATGTGCGAGAGATATGAAGACCAATATACCGACATTGATATACGGCGACAAATTGATAGTCGTTATCAGAAAGCCAAGGAATCTTTTAGTGACTTTCTGGATGCTTTGCAACAATTGGCTATTCGTTTAAGTTCTCCGTTAACAGATCAGTCTTTTCAACAAATACTTTTAAGGAACATGCGACCAGGTTTGCAAGCACATCTTGCTGGGAGAGAGTTTAGTTCTGTTCAGGCACTGAAACGCCAGTGTGTTTCAATTGAAACTACCTGGAAACGCATAGGTTACGACGCTGAAGCGAATTGTTACAATCGCAGGATGATCCACGAGCTAGACCCAACTCAGCAAGTTGTATATGCTGAAAGCTTGCCACAGAATGCTCCAAATGAAATTTCTGCGATTCATCATAAATTCCCTCAGCAAACATCTCACAATCATCTGACTATCTGTTGGAATTGTGCCGATATTGGTCATAACTTTATGGATTGCCCAAGTCCCAGTCGTGGCATATTCTGCTTTGGTTGTGGTCAAAGAAATGTACTCAAACCAAACTGTGACAAGTGTCATTCGAAGTCCACGGGAAACGGTGCGCGGAATACGACTGCTCCGGGGATAGCTCGTATTCCATCAACGTGGAGACGCCCCAATATCAATACAGTCGAAGCTGCCGCGAATACCGACCCGGAACTTCGACGAAATCATTAAATCAGTCCAATACTTTCAAATCTAATTCCTGCGAACAATCTACCCAGACTGACTCCATCATTAATCAACTACGTTCTCCAAGAATAGCTCGTTCAATTCGGTATTGGAGAATTAGACGCGAAATAAAACAAGCTTGCTTGGAGAGTATCTTGAGTGTGTCAGGGGATAATAGACCGTATGCCAATATTATCATTAAAGGTAAATGTGTTCGAGGATTGTTAGATAGTGGTGCCAGTACTAGTGTTCTTGGTGCAAATTCATTAGAGCTAATTGATGAACTTTCCTTGCCCATGCATCCACTAAAAACGAGCATTTCTTCTGCCAGCGGCGACAAAAGCTGTGTACTAGGATATGTGCGAACACTGGTCACCTTCAACAATAAATCTCGTGTGATACGATTTCTAGTAGCGCCAAATTTAGTGAACGAAATTTATTTAGGAATCGATTTCTGGGATACGTTCGACATTGCGCCCTTACAAGTAAGCGAACTGCAAATTTCTCCACTCTCTACGACCGAAACCTGTCAAAACTTAAGCGATTTAGAGCAAACTAAACTGAATGAAGTCATTCACAGCTTTCCTTCTTTCAATCAGATTGGTCTAGGAAAAACCCAGCTCTTATCACATAAAATCGACACTGGTTCCGCTAACCCGATCAAGCAGCGTCACTATGCAGTTTCACCAGCTGTACAAAAATTGTTGTATGAAGAAATTGATCGAATGCTGTCGTTGGGGGTAATCGAAGAAAGTACAAGCTCTTGGTGCTCACCAGTAACTTTAGTACGGAAACCAGGGAAAGTTCGCTTATGCCTTGACGCTAGACGAGTTAACGAAGTCACGTTAAAGGATGCCTATCCTCTACCATTAATCGAGGGCTTATTGGCTCGCCTGCAAGATACGCGCTTCATTTCTAGTCTCGATCTCAAAGATGCATTTTGGCAAATACCACTCGATGTCAGCTCACGAGATAAAACGGCTTTTACAGTTCCAGGTAGACCACTATACCAATTCACCGTAATGCCCTTTGGGTTGTGCAACGCACCCCAAACTATGTGCAGGCTTATGCATAAGGTTATTCCGCACGAACTTCATGACCAGGTGTTTGTTTACCTGGACGACCTACTCATAACTTCTCGATCTTTTGATGAGCATATCCAGCTTCTTAATAAAATTTCACAGCTGTTGAAAGATGCCAAGCTCACGATAAATGTCGAGAAGAGTAAGTTCGTCCGTCGGGAAATCAAATACCTGGGCTATGTGGTTAGTGATGGAACACTGAAAACTGACCCCGAAAAGATTTCTGGTATTACCGCCTACCCTGCACCGAAATCCGCAAGGGACGTCAGGCGTTTCATTGGCATGGCTGGGTGGTACCGACGTTTTATTCCGAACTTCGCCTCAGTGACTGCTCCACTTACAGACCTGTTAAAAGGTAAAGGACCATTTAAATGGTCAGATGCAGCCAACAACGCATTTGATCAAGTCAAGGAGTTACTGGTTTCTGCGCCCGTTCTTGCCAATCCGGATTTTGAAAGGCACTTCTATATTCAATGCGATGCCAGTGCAACCGGAATCGGAAGCGTGCTGTTCCAGAAGACAGAAAGTGGTCAAGAACATCCGATCGCATTCATGTCTGCTAAACTAAACGCCGCTCAACGCAACTACAGTGTGACGGAGTTAGAATGCCTAGCTGCCGTTCAAAGTGTAAAACGATTCCGGGCGTACGTGGAAGGTTTGCCATTTACTATCATAACCGATCACGCCAGCCTGAAATGGTTGATGAGGCAGAAGGATTTGACCGGACGATTAGCGCGCTGGAGTTTGAAACTGCAAGGCTTCAACTTTCAGATAGAGTTTCGAAAAGGAACCCTAAACGTCGTTCCAGACGCTCTATCGCGCGCTCATTGCAACGAGTTTAATGAAGTCCTTGGCACAGACGGCAATGTAGCTGAAATACTTCCCACAACAGCTTTTGAGGAGGCATCTTACCTGGATTTGATTGATCATTTGACACAATTTTCTCATCGATTCTCAAATGTACGAGTCGCGAACGGAAGAGTGTACATTAAGAAAGGTTCAACGAAGCCGACAGACACCGACTTACCACAATTTAAACTCTGGGTGCCACAATCTTTAACCGCTCAGCTTATCACCGCTGCACACGATGTTCCCACGTCGTCGCATTTCGGGGTTCAAAAGACTGTCGAAATTTTGCAACGCCTTTATTACTGGCCTAAGCTCCGTTTAGATGTTGCGAATTACATCTCCTCGTGCACTACTTGTAAACAAATTAAGCCCCCGAATACCACCATGAGACCACCCATGGGCCAACACTTCGAAGTTGTCAGATCAATGCAGTATCTATACGTCGATTTTTTGGGTCCGTACCCTCGCTCGCGATCAGGAAATAGATTCATTTTTGTTGTCCTAGACAAATTTACTAAATTCCTGTGGGTCAAAGCACTACCATCTGCCACCTCTGACAGTATTATAAAATTTCTTGAAAAAGAAGTATTCCTGTCGTATAACGTTCCTGAATATTTGCATTCCGACAATGGTGTTCAGTTTGTGTCAAATGTCTTTAAGAAATTCTTGGGGAATTATGGCATTAAACATATTTTGTCCCCATATTATGCCCCTCAAGCGAATGCTGCAGAAAGAGCAAACCGTGCCATCCTTGCATCCATTCGTGCGTATGTAGCTGAAGACCATCGGAGGTGGGATGAAAATCTGTGGGAAACATGTGCTGCATTGAGAAACGTTACGCACGAGTCCACAGGATTTTCACCACACTTCCTGATGTATGGTTATCATGCGATTCATCACGCTTCTGATTACAAACTCCTACGAGATCTAAATTCTTTAAATGAAGGGGATATAGAACTAATTCCACACATTGAACGTATCCGATTGTTGCAAGCATATGTCCAACGAAACCTTGAGACTGCATACGAAAAGAGTGCTCATTGTTATAACCTTCGTAGTCGTCCGCAAACCTACATTCCAGGGCAGGTTGTGTTTGTACGAAATTACGTACAGAGCAATGCAGTCAGCCATTTTGCTGCCAAACTTGCACCTAAGTTTATCAAGGCAAAGGTAAAAACAAAAATTGGTAACGTTACATACGAATTAGAAGACGAGTTAGGAAATATCTTAGGCATATACCATGCAAAAGACATTCGCATCTAAATTAATTTGATAAGAACCTAACAACGGTTTCATTGAACCTAAAGGAGAAAAGAATGGAAGTACATTTATGTATAATATATAGCTACACTGTTTTTATTTACAGTTAGGGGATTTAATTACAATGCAATAATATACAATAATAAAAAAAAAAAATTTTATATTTCTCTGCTATAATTTCTAAAAATTAATAATTCGGGATGGAGGAGGAAATATATATATATATGCTCAAAGTTTCTTATATTTTTTTATTAATATTAAATTTTGCCCGGCTTAAGATGAGACTATTCTCCTGGGTCGAGGTCGTCCCCACGACTGTTGCGAATCATTTTCATTGCATTGCAATATATTTTTTTCTTGTTTCTAGGGGCTTTACTTTCATTATCATCCTTTTTATGTTCAGCCGCGTTTATTCACTTGTTCCTAAATACATAGGTAGTTTTTATGTAATTGAGACAAAATAACAATAATTTAAAAGAAATCAAAAAAAAAATTTAACATGTATAAAATTAATTAGGGCAGTACTGCAATAATTTTTTTTTGGCGCCAAAATTACCGATCAGAAGAAAAAACTGGTTTTTCTACTTCTGGTCTGCCCGCCAAAAACGAAAGCAGAAAAATTTGCCAGGAGAGTCGTTACTAGGGACTCGACTAGAGAGGTCAAAAAGAAGGAGGATTGGAAAAATAAAGTTTCCTTTTTTTGTGATATTGAAGAAAAGATGGCGTGTGAAAAAAAAGAAAAAATTTAAAACATATATAAATAAATAAATAACTTGAATATAAAAAAAAGAAGATCTTGGATCTTAAAGTGAAAAATAAATAAAAGAAAAAAAAACAATAGTGAACCTAATAACCTTAACTTATAATAATAATTGAACTATATAAAAAAAAAAAATTGTGCTCGAGGCGTATGATGGCGTGAGATGACTCCAATGCAGCAAGGGCCCCATCGAAGAAAAAAGAAACAGTTTTTATATTTTTTTTTATTAATTTTTTTTATTACTTAAATTTCATTATTTCCTTATTCATTAAACTTTAAAATATTATTTCATGCTTTTTTTTTATGTTAATATTTCTGTCCGTATTTAGGAACATTTTTTTTTGTGTTTTTTTCGACTATTTCCTTTTTTTTGGTTTCTTGTCTATCGAAGGATGAGTGAGGAGTAAGGCCTCATATGGGAGCTCTGAGATGGACTGCCTGGTGACGTTTTCCTACAGCTTCTCGGACCACGATTTTTTTTTCTCGTTGATCCTTGATTACAATAAATTACAGCACGAACAAGGAAGGGTGACCTTCCAAGTACCTCCTCCCACCCCCATTGCTCCTGATCTAGCCGGCAGGAAGTGTTGATCAAACTTGGAAGAAACCCCTTTAAAAATCTGTAGCAGGATGAGGTCACTCAAACTTCGTCCCGTTACAAGGTTCATCATTATGAGCCTGAATTAAAACAGGAGTCAATGCGGTGGCTTCGTAAAGGCACTCCACCCCACGAAGTTCAAGGTCTTACAATCATGGTCACTATATTTTGGGATGTAGAGGGTGTTTCGATGATCGAGTATAAAGAAAAAGGAGAAAATATCACAAAAAACCTGATACAAAAGGATTAAAGGATGCCGTTAAAGAAAAAAGAAGAAGACTCGAGCTGTGCTGCTTTTGCACGACAACGCACTTGTTCACAAGCGCCACGTTGTAATGGTTGCCCTACAGAAATGCGGCTACGGAATATTAAACTACCCTCGTTATAGTCCAGATCTGGCCCCTTCCGATGACTATTTGTTCACAAAACTGAAGAAAGAACTTCGGGGAAGAAAATTTACCAACGATGAAGAGGTAAAGTCGTCAATTTCAGGCTATTATGAAGGCCTTGATAAAAAATTTTTTCAGAAGGAATTAATAAACTTTTTGAGAGCTGTGATAAATGTATAAGGTTCAACGGAGAATATATTGAAAAGGAAAAATAATAACTTGTTTAATTTTACTCCACTTCTCTGTCATTCTGCGAAATTTTTGACCTCTCCTCGCATGACGAGATCAGCGTCACATAAAGATGTACCAAATGCACTGTAGTAATATGTATGTGTAAGAATATTTTTGTTTTGGCTCTCTTTCTGGCGATTAACAAAGATAAACCTTTGTGTTCACATCATGCATCAAATCCTTATTAATGTGCGTAGCAGTGGATGAGTCACTACATATCTGGAGGATACAAAATGGGCTCTTGGCAATGAGAAAAGTTATTTGGAATAAAATGATCCGGGTGGCAAATGGACTTAAAACGGGCGCTGCTAGTCACTCCTTAATTCGGAAAGACTTCGAGAATTTAACGGAAAACACAGACTACATTCTCTCAAGTTTTGATTTTGATAATCATTTCCTCACCGACATACCCTCGAGAAAAGAGCGGGATATGAAATACGAAAGGAAGAGTCCATATCCTTCTATACTGATGTCTCCAAAGCTAAAAGTGGCTTCGGAGGAGGTGTTTTCTCTGCAATGTTTAACTAAAGCATATCTTTTCGTCTTCCGGATCATTGTATAGTGCATTTCAGGCAGAAGTAATGGCGATAAAAGAAACCTAGACTTCGCTGAAGCTTAATGTAGTATTAACTAAGAATTTTGGCATCTTCACTGATAGCCAGGTCACTATTGAATTTTTCGAATCATGTCCCAGACTGTTCTTGATTGTTGAGTAGATCTGAGGAAGATAGCTAAATAATTCAACATTCGCCCAAGCAAGGTTGATGAGCTCACCCGATACGGAACCATCCTGCAGATTCAACTTGAAAAAGAGATACTGAGTATGCCTCTTGCAACTTAAAAGTTACAACTTAAGTTGGATGCGATTAGTAAAACCTACTGCAGATGAACACCTATTACTATGTGATGGATCTAAATCGCTCTAATAGGCTAATATCGCTAAGAAAGTAGCTCCGTAGTATGTGTCGTTACAGGACGCTGTTTGATAGGGAAACATGCTGAGAGGCTTGTTCTTCCTTTTCATGACTTTTGCAGGAGTTGCAAAAATTAGGAAGTGGGTGAAAGGATTTTTCATTCACTATGAACTTCCCTTTGATTACCTTCTCTGAGTAAAGTAAAGTAAGAAATCTGCCAACAAGTCGGGTGCAAGTTTATTATACTTGGGAAAAGTTGAGGATACGTGGGAATTTAATATGCAGGTTAGAGTGGATAGGGAAGAATATGAAGATGGGGGTTCTAGGGCCGGGCTGCAGTTAATTTTTAAGCACTTAACTGCGATTACGATCAATAGCTCCAGTACATAGAATCAATATTTCATTCGTTTATATATGCAAGTTTAGGTTTGTATGAGGTGGGGGGTGCGATAGAAGGACTGGTTAGATGTTAAAGATTTTGTAATTGACTGCTCGAATCGCATTTAAAATTCGCTGCATAGAATGTTAGTTTCATAGAAGAAGTAAATTTTATGAAATTCTCGGTATATTTTATATTCAATACATTTATATGGGAGGGGATAGAGGAGGTGAGGAAATAGCAACATTTGTGATGCAGTTTTGTTAAGTTTCTTTTGAATGGTATTCATACAGAGTTTCAAATTCACCTCACACACCCCATCCTAAAAATTTTACAGAAATCATGGATCATATAGCTCTGCAAATTGACAAAATTTCAAGTTATTCGGATTTCGGGATATAACGGTTTGAAATTTTGAAAAGAGTACTATTTTTGAAATGCTCCCCATTTCCATTAACTACTGATCAAAATTTTTTTCTTGTACTTCGCTAGAATAGATTAATATATGTATGTTTTAAGTTTTAATTACATAGCTTAAGAGATAGTTGAGATATTCATTTTTAAGTGTTTTTTTTACCCCTGACCCTACCTATTACAATAATTAGCCTCTCTTTTAGCTTATCCTGGTGGATTTGTATGCCACTTTAAGGGTCCCAAAATATGAATTTTTTTTATGGTAAGTAATTTCGAAGATATAATCATTAAAAAAAAAATTCGGCCAACAATTAGTTCTTAGCCCCCCCCCCCCGCTTCTTACCGGATAAAGAAATTAAATTATTTTTAGCGTTTGTCCCACAAACTTCTCTACATCTATGTTTGTTTTCCGTTTCCTATTTGCATTCATAGCGGAGATATTGGCAAGTGAAGTTTATGATTCTTTCCCTCCCCCGCCTCCCTCTTTCACTCCACTAGGAAGTTAGTCGATGTAGCACCAACAGTGCTGAAGACTAGCTTCAAACAAACTATTTTAGATTCTTTCTTGGCGGAGTGGCAGCAGCTGGACAGCTGCAGAATGGCCAAATCCTGTTGGGAAGAACTGATTAAAAATATTACAGCTCAGCTGTTACATACGAGGGCTGTATGATAAGTAACTGTGTTTACCGACTGATGGCAACACTGACGCAAAATGCCGTCATGTAGCGCCATCTTCACAATGACGACTGTGAAAATTTCAGACAGATTTATCGAGTAGTTTTGTTTTGACAGCTGTTGAAATTCATCAAGTTCATGTTTATTTGCAATCATGAAGAAAGAGCAATATCGATCAGTGATTCGATTTCTTTTTTTTGGATGGGAAAACATGTGAGAAAATCAAAGTGAAGTTGCATGCCGTTTATAAGGACCATGCACCTTCGATAACTACTCAGATATTGGTTTAATGAATTCAAGCGTGGCGGAACATCCATTTTTGATGAAGAGCGCCCAGGCTATCCGATTGATGTGACTACGGAGGATATGGTTTATGGTAAATCCATGATATTGTGTTAGCAGATCGTCGGATGAAGATCAAAGAGATTACTGACATTGTACACATCTCAATTGAAAGCATACAAAATATCCTACACGAAAAATTGGGCATGAGAAAGCAATCGGCGAGATGGGTGCCGCGTTTGCTAACAGTGGAGCAAAAAAGGAATCGCATGACAACTTCGGAGCACTGTTTGGACATGTTTAAGTGCAATCCAAAAGAATTTCTACGGCGTTTCGTGTCTGTTGACGAAACATGGATCCATCACTACACGCCAGAAACGAAAGAACAGTCAAAACAGTGGATTTCACCCGGCGAAACTGCTCCAAGGGAGGCGAAAATGGTTCGATCGGCCGGAAAAGTCACGGCCCCGTTTTTTGGGATTCGCAAGGCATCATCTTCACCGACTATTTGGAGAAAAGAAAGAACAATCACGGGGCAGTACTATGCTGATTTATTGATCTGATTCAATGCTGAATTGATAAAAAAACGGCCTCACTTGGCGAAAAAAAAGTCCATTTTCACCATGATAACCCACCTGCTCACTCGTCCGCAATCACCACAGTAAAACTGGTCGAATCGCGCTACGAATTGCTGCCTCACCCACCATATTCCCCTGATTTGGCCCCTGTGACTTTTTCCTCTTTCCAAACTTGAAGAAATCGTTGGCAGGAAAGAAATTCGGCTCGAATGAGGAGGCTATCGACGCAACAGAGGCTTATTTTGCGGAGTTCGACAAATCATATTTTTTGGATGGCTTGAAAAAGTTTGAATATCGCTGGACTCAATGTATCGAATTGAAAGGAGATTATATTGAGAAATAAATAAAAAAAAAATTTTTTTTAATGCGTTTTCTTGCCTAACACGGGTACTTATCATACACCACTCGTATATGATAGCATCCGAACTATTGTTGGCCTGACCATAGGTTATTGCTTGCTAAAGCTGCACGCATTTAGGTTGCGAATCGCAAGCGACAGCCTTTGCAGAGGTTGCGAGGAAGGCGAAGAATCTACTGAACATTATCTCTGTTACTGTCTACAAATCTCCGACAGTCGTCTGCTTTGTGTAGGCTCTTGATTCTTCTCAGAACTAGACGACCTCAGAGGCATCCAAAATTCGAGCGTGATACGGTTCGCATACCGAACGGAGTGAAGTGAGTGGCTTCCATCTTATAATACAATGGGTGGTACAATAGGCCCAACTAGATGGCCCTAGCTAGGGTGTAGCCTAGTGGTTAGCGTGTTGGTGTTGTAATGCAAAGGTCGTGAGTTCAAATCCCGGTCGACGCAATATATAATTCCAGCACATTGCCTGCTTGGATATGCCTTGGTCACCTCCATCTACGAAAATGAAAAATTCGTAGATAGAGGGTTGTGCGAAGGGCTAACACCTCCTCCACAATAAGAATGAAAAGTGTTAAGGAACCTAAATGTCAGAAAGCCAAGGTCTGATTTGGGCTGTAGCGCCATTGTAGTAGTAGATGGCCCTAGTGCATTCTGGTTCTATGGAACCACCCTCCTACAACCTAAACCTATCTACCCGACACTTCCCAAAATTTAGATAATGGAGCTCACTTAACTAGTCAACAATGCACCCAAAAACAAACATTCTACATTTAACGGTGTCGGAGATTTGAGTCTAGATGTACGGCGTACGGCGGGACCATTTTTTTTCTGTCGATCTCAATTCTTTATTATAAGAATAATAAAGTCAAATTAGTTAAGCAGACATGCTTGGGCGTAGATTTGCACAGAAAAACGGTAGGAATGAGCCTCATACTCGTATTTGTTCTTAGTTCAATGCATAATGCAGAAAGTTGTCACTCTCTGTTCTATAGCACAGCCATGTTAGCCAGCATAGGGGTCAAATAGTGATAACTGAATCGACGGGTAATCTTTACAGCTAATATTACTGATAGCATTAATAATAGGAAAATTCCAAAAAAAATGTGAATATATATTTTTATCACCCGAAACATGTCAAAAATTATCACATATTTCCTAATTTTGCAATATTATTCAAATAATAAAGTATTGTTATATACTTGGAAGAAAATTGCTACCCCAGAAAATTGTTTTTTTCCCGTTTCGTGACTAAGTTATCATAAAAATGCAAAAATCCGTCGGTCTGTACGCCGTACGTGTAAGCTCAGCGCGCATTAACTCCCAAATCCTTTAAGAAAGAAAGTTCATTTTTGGATGGATTGCAGATCAGAGCTGATCTTAGGTGAACCTCAATTTTAGGGGATGTAGGGGTTAAAAAATACGAACTCGAATATCTCAACCATGGGCTTAGCTAGGAGCCTAAAAATCAACTTCCGTATAAAAGTGGTAATAGGAGAAACTCTAAAAATAATTAAATTCTTTTTATCCATTGGGGTCCGAAAAGGGGCAAGGGGCTAAAAACAAATAGTTTGCCAAGTTTTTTTTCAAATGATAATATCTTCTACTTACCATAAATTTTTTATATTTTACGACCAATAAGGTGGCATATAGATTTACCATAATCAACTTAGAGGGTGTCCAATTATTGTAGGGTTATTAGGAGAGCAAAGAAAAAATGAATATCTAGACTATCTCTTAAGCTATTTACTAGAAACTTAGAATATATATTAAGCTAACGTATACTAGCGGAACAGGAGATAAATGTTTTTCAAAAATGTTGCACTTTTCAAAGCTTCAAACCGTTATATCTCTAAATTTAATGCAGAAATGAAATTTTGTCAGAACTTAGAGCCCTCTGACCTACAATTTGTGTAAAATTTTTAAGTTAGGTGGTAAAGAGGGGGGGGGGGGGGCTACATTATTGCAAAATTTCACTAATTTTTTAAGGCTCTGGTAAAAGAATGCAATTTCATAGAATTGATTTCGTCTATGAAACTAACATTCTACACAGCGAATTTTGAATGTGATCCAAGCAATTAATTAAAAATTATTAACATGTATCCATCTCCTTTATCTTTTCCTCCCAATAAAAACCCAAACTTGCATATACAATTGCATGAAATATTTATTCAATGTGCTATTGATCGTAATCGCAGTTAAGTTTTAAATAATTGACAAGAGCCTTGCCATAGACCTCCATTTACTTATACTTGCCTATCCACTCTAACCTGAATATTAACTTCCCATGCATACTCAACTTGTCTTAAGAATAATAAAGTTGCACCTGACTCGTTGACCGATATTTGACTTTAGAGGTTTTACAAACTTGAATTTTATCGGAATTTGTCTTTTAACAATTGAAATAAATATTCAAAAATTTTCAAATTCGTCAACCTCTCCTACCATTTTCGTATTTTCGAAATTGAAATAATGAGGTTGTTTTTCAAATTTATAAAAATTATTAACTTAAAAATTGAGACTATAATAATAACGATTGTGATTCATGGCTTCAAAATCATTGAAATGCCTTTAACTTTACCACTTCCCAAACAAATGTCACTATTCAGTACTCTAAAGAATTTCAGTTAACATATTTGCTAGTGCATTCAAATTACTCCATTTTCGAAATATTTTTAGGCTGTCATTATTCAATCATCTCTTAAAGCTAGATAAGATGATTTTAAAAAACTGTCATCGGAATTTGTACAATACTTTTTCTTTGTAATTTACTTTTTAATTTTTAAAAATTAAAACAAAAATCGATAAAACTTATAAAATAATAACACATCCATTATTATTTTATAATTTTCATAGATTTTTGTTTTAATTAATTTTAAAAGTAATGAATTTTTGACTCAATAAAATCTAATTTCATTTTTACAAATTCAGAAGTGACTCAAAATCGTCGTGAATACCCCATGATGAGGTACCTCGGTTTTTAGTTGTTTTGTGAACCTTATTTTTAAAATATGTAAAACATTTTAAGCAGTTTTATGTATAACCAATTCTGATGCGCAATCGTATCAACTACTATTTAAGTTTAAAAAAGATTAAAACGTGGTAGTAGCTTCTTTTAAAATCAATTCGAAAATTGTGTACCCCTTTCCTATCAATGTCTAAAACATGTTAGGAAATTACTGATTTCATGTTAAATTTAATTGAAATCAATATCAGTCAATTCTAATCATTGCAATCTAATAAAATTAGCTTCTGAAAAAAAACAATATCATTGTGAATTTCAATTTCGAAACAATTTTACTTGACATACGATATTGCAATTGGTGTGAAAATAAAATCGGTTTTGTAAAGTGTTAAATAATGTTGTAATTTTTCTAAGCTTGTAAAATGTAACCATTGTTATTCGACAAGCATAAAAACTTGACCAAATTTTCAGGTAACTATCAGTTAACAAGAAATTAACCAACATGAAACAAGTATTTCTCATTTTCGTCTCAGCAATAATTGCATTTGCTTCTGCAAGTTTCCTGGGTGGAAATAATGCAGTAAGTATAGGAGGATTCGCTTCACTTGGTGGCTATAAAGGATACGGTAATAGTTATGGCGGAAACTACGGCGGGATTTATGGAGGAAATTATGGAGGAGCTTACGGAGGAAATTATGGTGGAATTTATGGAGGAAATTATGGTGGAATTTATGGAGGAAATTATGGTACTGGCGCTTATGGTGGAAGTTATGGAGGAAATTATGGTGGATTTTACAGTGGTACTTTGCCATACAGCGGATATCCTAGTAGCTTTAGTTCAAGTTTTCCTACAAAAATAGTTAAAATAATTATTCCCAGCGATAGTTACAATGGATTCGGAAATAACTACGGCAATGGCTGGTGGTAAAATCTTAAGAAATACTCAATTTTATACAAATGGTTAAAATAAAATAAATAATTGAAATGTACAAAATAAATACCAATTTTCTTGACCTAAACAATTTTAACAGAATATATTCGATCAACATCTATACCTAAACTGTAACTAATTTTTGTGTGTCTTATATTTATAAGATTCAAAAAAAATGCGTAATTTATTCAATGAAAATGACCATATTGAACTTATTAACATAGACCTACTTTAGTCAGTCCTACATCTGGAATAATTGATAGTGAGAAAAATCATTTAAAGGTCATCTTGTTAGATTACTGACCTGGTGCACAAACAGAAAAATTAGTGTTTTTTTCTGGTAATTTGAATAAAATTTATAAATCAAGTCAAAAATACAAATCGTGGCTACGCATTTCTCTAGTCAATTGACCATATAATTAGATAAATGCGTAGCATCTATGTTGTAAAACGAATTAATTTCGCTAGTATCTGTTCCAATTTATGATTGATCGGAAACATGATCGACTTAGCATAAATCGCCGAAATGCAAATGAACACGTCTTCAGTGGATCAAGGTAGTGTTTAATGATGGTTTGTGTCTGAAAAAGGGTAAAAGCGTTATCTGAATAGAGTTTCGTCACAATTTGGAATAAAAATTTGGCTTGAAAGCTTTTGCATCGGTGATCTATATAAATACTAGGGATAGTTCGAGCAGAAGTATCAGTTAATCACAATCAAATCAACATGAAGGTATTCGTCTGTTTGTTCGGTATCGTTGCAGTCGCTTCTGCAGGACTTCTGCATGGAAATGCAGGCCATGGATTACTGAGTGGTGGTCTTAAAGGAGGATTAGGTGGGCTCGATGGTGGACTTGCTCTGGGAGGACATGGTCTTGGAATTGGCAGCAGTCTCGCTTTGGATGGATATGGTGGCGGATATGGTGGAGGATACGGTGGCGGATATGCTGGAGGATACGGTGGCGGATATGGTGGAGCCTTGTTATCTGGACACGATGGATTAATTGGCGGCGGCTTAGCCCTGGGTGCTGGTGATCTTGGTCTTGGTGGCTTGGATGGTGGTTTGGCCCTTGATAGCGGTTTTGGACTTGGCCATGGAATTGGAAAATTAGACGGCGGTATTGGTCTCGGCCATGGTATCGGAAAATTGGATGGCGGTTTGGCCCTTGATAGCGGTTTTGGACTTGGCCATGGAATCGGAAAATTAGACGGCGGTTTGGCCCTTGATAGCGGTTTTGGACTTGGCCATGGAATCGGAAAATTAGACGGCGGTTTTGGACTTGGCCATGGAATTGGAAAATTAGACGGCGGTTTTGGACTTGGCCATGGAATCGGAAAATTAGACGGCGGTTTGGCCCTTGATAGCGGTTTTGGACTCGGCCATGGAATTGGAAAATTAGACGGCGGTTTGGCTCTTGGTGGCGGTATTGGACTTGGTCACAGCATTGGTGGCTTGGATGGAGGTTTTGCTCTTGGAAGCGGTATTGGTCTCGGCCATGGTATCGGAAAATTGGACGGCGGTTTGGCTCTTGGTAGCGGTATTGGGCTTGGTCATGGCATCGGAAAATTGGATGGCGGTTTGGCCCTTGATAGCGGGTTTGGACTCGGCCATGGAATCGGAAAATTAGACGGCGGTTTGTCTCTTGGTAGCGGTATTGGACTTGGTCACAGCATCGGTGGCTTGGATGACGGCTTTGCCCTTGGAAGCGGTATTGGTCTCGGCCATGGTATCGGAAAATTGGATGGTGGTTTGTCTCTTGGCGGTCTTAGTCAACTTTCCAGTCATGGATCCGGACTCATTGGAAAATTAGGTGCCGGTGCTGCTCTTGGCAGTGGTTATGCTAGTGGTTGGTGGTAATTATCTTCTGCCAATTTAATATTGTTATGATTTTTTTTGTTATAATTTTTTATATACAAATAAATTCTTTTTTTTTGAAAAATATTGTATTTTTACAAAATTTGATTTATCCCGTTATTGAGAGTATATGTTTTCAGACGCGGTTCTCTAAAAGTAAAAGCTTTTCGTAATTGCGATCAGAATACGTCTTTACCACGAAATACCATTACTTACCTTTCCTAAAGACGCGGAGAAAATACACTATTTTCGTGAAATTAATCATAGTTTTGTTAGGTTTGTGTCCTACTGATTCTGCAGAAGCATAAACAACTTTTTTAAATCTCAGATATATCCATCCTCTGTGAAATGAGATTTCGTTGTGTATTTCGATAATGATGCGCCTAAATCTTGATTGAAACAAAAGAAAATTTACACTCATTAATTCTTAACTTTGGTACTCTTCTAAACTTTGGTACTATTGTTTTATTTTCAAATATAAAAACGGCCCGTTTATTTTTACATCTATTTGTCAGACAGTTACTTTATCATAAGGTAAAAGAAATTAAAAAATTAGTTGAAAGCAGAAATAAATTTATAATTATCAATAAGAGTGGATAAGGAGCCCGAAATCGAGCTGAAAGCAGAAGCGAAATTACAAATATTATTAAGCCTAGCTAACGAATCATATTTTGGTCATGCCCGTCGTCAGCCGCCTGGCACTCAGCCACTTCGTTCAGTTGTCCATCACAGGGACTGTTCCTGTGAATTTTGTTCAACGTGTATGCTCGTCCCATGTAATGATGTAATCTGCTTTTGGCTTTATTTCAATCCCCTCATGCCTTCTACCCCCTCCCATACAAAATGGCTTATTTCCAAAACTACATAGTAATCAAATTTTCTCTGAAACTATAGAAATCAATAATTTGAGTTTTCTATGGCATACAAATTATTTAAATCCCTTCACTGCTTCCACCATCTCCCATACAAAGTGCACTTTTTCATGAAATACACTGCGCGCCGCTTGATTCATCATCATCAATGGCGCTACAGTTCAACTCAGGCCTTGGTATCCTGTTTGATTCGTCTCCAATTTTCTCGATCCAATGACCATGTCCACCATGTTGAAAATTTCAGGAGCGACTTGCAGTCTTCGTCACTTGATTGTGGACACAATTTTTCTGAGAGATTTTCGTTATTCCCAGTAATAATGAAAATGTACGTATACAGATTGAGAGGGTGTTTTGTCATGAAAATACCCTGTGCAAGTTTATTAATTTCAAGAAAAGTACCGTTATTCTGAGTTACGTAGCCTTAGCTAAGTCATAAAAAAACATGTATTATTTTTTGCTCCATTTTATTGCGTGATACCCCATGGAAATTGAATAAAATAAACATGTTAGTGAAACAAAAAAAAATCCTTATTATTGCTTATTAATTTAATTTGATTTTTAATAATGGGTCTTGCCTCACTTATTTAAAATATCCTCGAATAGTCTTTTAGATAAAAAGATGTACAGTGACTCGAACAAACTTAAAGTTATTTGTGCCTAGGCGCCTTCGATTGAATTCCCTACGATTTTTTTGATCTTAGACTGTCTCCCATCTCGATAAACCTTACGAGAAAGTCAGCCCAAATATTCTCCATAATATTCTAGTTAGGTGAAAATGGATGCTTCGGCAAGAAACTCACATTTTCCTTTCCAATCCAGGATCTAGTGCTTCCTGCGGTATGTATTGAAGCGTTGGTTTGCTGATAAGTCCCACTTTGTCTACCAAATTATGAGTGAAATTCCAGAAACGTTTCGCCGAAATAGTTTGGTACGATATTGTAGGCATTTTATTGTTTTGAAAATCGAAAATTTTTGTTCTATATATGAAATGGCTCCCCAAACCAAAATACCGCCTTCTCCGGTATGATGTCTAGATAGAAAAATTTCAGGATTTCTTAAATTATGAAAATAATGGTAGAGTTTGATAAAGGTCTCAGCAGAGACCGAAACGTCACGAATAATAAAGCGAACAGTGTAGAATCCGGAAATCTTTTCTTTCAATGAAAATAATTGTTGGTAGCCATCAGGCCCACCCTGTTTTCATCCGAAATAATTAACCTGTGTCACTCATTTTACGAAGTCATGTGGTCTCTCGCGTATTTCAGTATTATAAGTTTGCTCTAAAGTTTGTAACGCCAAGAAATAACGCACGGAGAAAAAATTAATGAAGTTCACATAATCTCTCAAAAATTTGAAAACTGGATGTCCGCTCTTACACCTTCCCATACAAAATGACACAATCACTCAATTTGACAATAAACGGATTTGCTCAAAAAGTATAAAAGCTATTGGTATGAAATTTGGAATATTTTAATTTTATGATGATTGAAATCTACGTTATGAAAATTATTTGTGTCCTTGTTGTACTAAGGAGGTGGTGGAAGGATGGGCCACCACCTCCTTAGTACAACATTTATTCTACTTTTACAATGGCGCTACAGCCCAAATCGGACCTTGGCCTCCTGACATTCAAGTTCCTTAACATTTTTCATTATTTATTGTGGAAGGGTTGTTAGTCCTTCGCAAAACCCTCTATCTACGAATTTTTTATTTTTTTTTATTATTTTCGTAGATTGAGGTGACCAAGGTATATCCAAGCAGGCAATGTGCTGGAATCATATATTGCGGCGACCGAGATTTGAACTCACGACCTTCGCATTACAAGACCAACACGCTACCCACTAGGCTACACCCTAGCTAGTACAACATTTAGCGAGCTGAACTTGTGCACTAAATATTTGTATAGAATTATAAGTAATAGCAAACAAAATTAGACGATGAAGTTATCATCCTTTCTACCCCCTCCCATACAAAATGACACAATTTCGCAATTCAACAATAAACGACTTTGCTCAAAAAGCATAAATGCTGTTGATCTGAAATTTTGAATATACTAATTTTATGATGATTTCAAACTACTATAAGAACAATTATTTTCGTCCTCTCCCTCCTTCAACCACCTCCCGTAAAAACTGCACTTTTTCATGAAATGCTCTAAAACAATTTACTCAGTGCGTATAAAATTTATCGAGATGAAATTGTGCACATAATATTTATTTAGAATTATTAATGAGGCCAGAAAAAAATTAAACGATTAGCTTTATCCCTTCTATCTCCTCCCACACAAAATGACACAATTTCGCAATTCGACAATAAACGGACTTGCTCGAAACGTATAAAAGCTATTGACCTTAAATTTAGCATATTATAATTATATGATGATTTCAATCTACCGCATAAAAATTATTTGTGTCCTGTTCTTCCTTCTACTGCCTCCCATACAATCAGCACTTTTTCATGAAATGCTCTAAGCAAATTTTCTAATAAAATTCATCGAGGTTAATATGTGCACTTAATATTTATGTATTTATTTTCATCCGTTTGTTCCAAAAGCTTTACAGCTACTTCCGGAGTTCCTCAAGGTTCCCATTTAGGAATTCTTCCTTTTATTATATTTGTTAATTATATAGGGGATATTTTCCACGACGTTGAATTTCTTCTCTTTGCTGTTGATTGCAAAATTTTGAAAAGAATATCTTTTCCCAACGATGTTAAAGTTTTGCAAAGCAGTCTTGATTACTTCGAAGAATACTGCAAGAATAATAGTCTGCATATAAATATTAATAAATGGAAATAAATTTCGTTCTTCCGTCTAAAATTATTACACCTTTCAATTACTGTCTTAACCACATTCCAATTTCCAAAACTGATAAAATCCGCGATCTTGGTGTGATCTTAGATTCTAACCTTAATTTTAATGGTCATGTTGAAAACATTTTAAACATCTCGCATCGTAGCCTTGGACTTATCATCAGAAATATTAAAAATTTCACTAATATAAGTGCCATAAAATTATTTTATATTTCTTTAATCAGAAGTACATTGGATTATGCATCAGTAATTTGGTCACCTTATTACAACGTTTATATTTAAGACCTTGAAAGCGTCGAGAAAAATCTTGCGATATATCGCATACAAACTAATTATTCCCCGGGAATTAATTTACTACAATATGATCCTGTCATATATGAACTTATGTACCCTTGAAAAGAGAGGAACTTATTTTGATGCAGTAGCTCTCATGAAGGTATTAAATGATCAACTTGACTGCCTTAGTATTCTATATATTTAAGAAGAAATTTTCCTTCTTAATTTTCATCATACAAATTACGGTTTTTATATCCCTATTGCGCGTCTTAAGCGTCTAGGTAGCGAGCTCTATAACTTTTCTGATATCTTTAATATCTCTCCATTTGTTATGAGAAATTTAATTTTAGAAGAAATCTTTATACCATTACTACATCCGTTCGGGTAAATTTTTAAAATTTCTTGAATCATGTAAAGTAAATTATACTTATTTTTGATACTATTATTTTTATTCACTAGAATTTCATCTATATTTTTATTTAATACAATTTTTATTATTTTATAACAGTTGTTATTATTTCATGATATTATTATTTTTTTTTTGTAAAATGTTTATAATTAAGTTTGTTATTTTCTTTTTTGTAGGGGATTCATTCCGTAAATTGAATAAAGAGTCGCTGATTGGGAAGTGTCGAACTGCCACAGTGACTAGTCGGTGTTGCTTTTTCGTCTTTAAATCGTCTTAAACCTACTAATTTATTTCGTTTCTATCCGTTTTGTATTTTGGTTTAGTTAACTAAGAAGTTTCTGTTCTCAGCTCCTTCCCTGTTGCTCTGATTTTTTGTCGTTTTACATCAATTCCGATTGATAATTCGGTGCATAACTTTTTCATCATCGGTGCAAAAAGTGCAGCGTCACTATAAACAGCTCAGCTATTGCTGCCCGTTGCGGTGGTATTTGTGCGTGCGCATACCATATCGGCTGCATTGACGACGGTTTGACATCTCCGAAGTTCGTTGCTGCGATGAATTTACCGGGCATGTCGTGGAGTTGTGAGGAGTGTCGAGCTACCGGTCTGTCCGTCATCAATCGTAAGCTAGACAACTTACGTCTTCCGTGTGTGGTCTGATAGTGAGGGTTTCATTGATATTGAATCAACCTGCATGTCCCTCGTCTATCGCTGGATCTCCTGCGTCGGTGTATTCAGCTCCCTCAACACCATCGTCTAATGTTAGACTGATCGATAAATCTGGCTATGCCTTCGATCTGCTGTGTCATCATCACCATCTGAAAGCGCAACCATTACATCTCCGTCAGTTCCATCGAAATTAGCGATTTGTGAGGTTCATCTTATGAAATCTCATGATACCAAGTCTGTACCTAAACGTATCGACAAAGGCCTCGGACCTAAGCTGAACTGTCATCTAGACCAACACTCGGATGGTCTTGATAAGCTTCAGCCAGTTCTCTTGGTTCCTGTCGAGTGCCAGCAGCAGCAACTACAACAACAGCTGTTGTCTGCGTCTGATGAAAGCGGTCCGCCTTCGGTACATCAAATTGCGTCTAATGAAGGCTGTCCGCCTTCGGTATTAACTGCGGCACCGCCTAATGATGATGTCTGGCTGTGCGTATCCAAATGTCACAAGTTTACTACTGGTGATACAATTTTGAACTACGTGCGGCATAAATTGAGCATCAGTGAGAGAAACGATTTTGTTTGCTACCGGCTTACGAAGAAGTCGGCTGTTATCGATAACCTCAACTTTGTTTCATTTAAACTCCGTGCTCCACAGGAATATCTTCCCCGCTTGTCGGCCGATGGATTCTGGCCTGATGGTATCACGTGTAAGGACTTCAAACATCGTAGAATTAGTACTGTTTCTCCAAATTTTCGTCTATCTTCTGTTCAAGGCCATCAAACGTAAATTCTAATACTTGCTCTTTAAATTTATTATATCAAAATGTGCGTGGTCTAAGGACCAAGTTGTCGGTCTTTCTTTGTGCGATATTAGAGGACTCTCCTGACATTATTTGTGTTTCTGAATCGTCACTGATTCCTTCGATTTTCAACTCTGAATTGTTTCCATCATCTTACACCGTTTACAGAAATAATCGTGATCTGATGCGAACCGATAAAAAGGGTGGAGGTGGGGTTCTAATTGCTGTTAATAACGACATACTATCTTTACGTTGTCCGGTCTTCGACTCTCATCCCATCGAAAGTATTGTGGTGAAAGTTAGACTGTCTTGTAGTTCTAATGTTATTACACTTGAGCACTTTTTTGATGATCTTTCTATCTTCATTAACAACATTGATCTGGGTTCGAAATGTTTGATCTGTGGGGATTTCAACTTACCTATGGTCTCCTGGAACAATAGTGCTACTCTTCCTGTGTCTCAAAACTCATTCTCCTCCTGCTTTTCCTCCTTCATGAGCCTTTGTAGCGTTTCTCAGCATAATTTCATCAGAAATTATAGAGATACATTATTGGACCTGGTATTTTCTAATATCCCTTTACCTGATGTGAGCGTTTTCTCGACCTCTGCTTTAGTTCCTCCCGACCCTTATCACCCGCCTTTGAGAATATGGGTTAACATCTGTAGGCGAAACATTACTGTTGCTTCTCCGACATTTAAGCTCAATTTCCTAAGGGGAAATTATTCGGAAATCAGTCGCTTGATGGTTGATATTAATTGGGTGGAGGTGTTCTCTGGATTTTCTGTAAATGCTTCGACATCAATTTTTTATGATTACATTAACGACTTCATTCAGAATCATGTACCTCGCAAGCACTTTTCTTCAAAAAACTATCCTGTTTGGTTCACTCCTGAAGTTATCAGGAGCCTACGTCCAAAAAACTGCTTACACAGGAAATTTATTCGTTCACAGCTACACTACTACGAAAAATTTTCTAACCAGCGTTCCATTGTTAGAAAGTGTATCAGGTGTGCCTTCTCTTTTTATGTTTCTTCACTGGAGTCTAGTTTAGCTCGAAATGAAACGAAACCCTTCTGGGCTCATGTTAAAAGATGCAAAAAAAACTCAGGAATATCAATCTGCTCTTAGATATCATAATACTGTAACCACCGATAGCCAAGCTGTATGCAACCTTTTTGCTGAATATTTTGCTGAATATTTTGCTTCTGTGTTTAAAAACTCGGGCACTGAACTTGATTATACTTTTAATGTTTCCAGTCATAGTTCCATTAGTTCTATTTTTGTATCTTCAATTGATGTTTTAAATGTAATTTGCTCCTTAGATCCTAAAACAAACGGTGGTATTGATGGCATTCCTAATTTTTTCGTAAAATCAATAGCTATTGAAATTTCTTTTCCCCTTTCGATTATCTTCAATAAGTCCTTAAGGGTGGGTGTTTTTCCTGACGTTTGGAAACTTGCTAATGTAATACCTATCTTCAAGAAAGGTGACTCGGAGGACGTCTTAAATTATCGCCCTGTTTCTATTCTTACTTGTTTTAGCAAAATTTTTGAACGGCTTGTGCACAATGCTATTAGCGACAATCTAGGTCACCTCATATCGTCCTATCAACATGGCTTCGTTAGAGGAAGGTCTACAACTACAAATCTTTGCGAGTTCACAAACTTCATTGCTTAGTCTTTCGAGCTCCGTCAGTCTGTTCACACTGTTTATACTGACTTTGCAAAGGCTTTCGACACTGTTAATCACATTATTCTATTAAAAAACTTGAACTATATGGGATTTCATGCAAGTTACTCGACTGGATGTCTTCCTACTTATCTAATCGTAGTATGCGTGTTTCTTTTAAGGGTCATACTTCTTCTGTATTTTCGCCCACGTCTGGTGTTCCTCAGGGGTCAATTTTCGGTCCTCTTTTGTTTCTTTTTTTTATAAATGACTTGCCCCAGTTTTACTTTATTATTTTAATAATAAGGTATTGTGATCGACACAGAAAAAAAAATTTGCTACCCTGAAATTTTGTTTTTTCGCGTTTCATGACTAAATTAGCCTAAAAAAGCAAAAAAAAAAAATCCGTCCCGCCGTACGCCGTACATATGGACTCGTACCTCCAAGACCGTTAAGGGTAGAATGTTGATTTTTGGGTGGGTTATGAACTTGGTTAGTGAGCTCCATTATCCAGATTTTGGGGAGTGTGGGGTGGAAGGGGGAGGCGGGGGGATGGAAAAGTCGAAATGTACACTTGCTAATATCTTCACCACGAATGCAGATAGAAAAATGAAAATCAGCACACGTATAGAGAGAGCTGTGGGACATATTTCAAAAATAATTTAATTTTTTTATCCATTGGCGTCCGTAAAGGGGGGGGCTAAAAACAAATTGTCGGCCGAATCTTTTTTTGAAATGGTTATATCTTCGAAACTACTTACCATAAAAAATTCATATTTTGGGACAATTAAGATGGCGTATAGATCCACCAGAATCAGCTTAGAAATAGGCTTTTTATTGTAAGGGGAAGGGTCGGGGGGGGGGGGGGGGGTGCAAGGAAAAACACTTAAGAAATAATATCTCAACTATCTCTTAAGCTATGTAATTGAAATTTAAAACATATACTAAGCTATACTAGCGAAATACAAAAAAAATATAAAATTTGGTCATACTAGTAGTGGGGTGAAATGGAGAGCATTTGAAAAATGGTGCACTTTTCAAAATTAGAAATCATTATATCTCAAAATTGAGTACAGATATCGAATTGAAAATTCGTCAGATTATAGAACTACATAATTTATAATTTTTATAAAAATTTTAAGTTAGGGGGTGTAAAGGGAGGGAGGTGGTAAGCAAAAATGTCGAAAATTTTGAGTGAATTTTTTAGGACTCTGCTCAAAGATAGAAACTTTAAATTTTGCATGTGAACACATCTATTTGATAAACATAGAAAAAAATAATAATTTGATCCACAATTGTTATGAACCGACCACCCCGGTCTAATGGGCACAAGCTGTTTCATGTGCAACGAAAAAAACACGAAAACTGAAAATTTTTGGATGTAATTTTAGGGTAGAAACTTGAAAATTTGGGAAATACATTTAAAAAAAATCCCTAAAAGTATAAAATATTAACTGGTCGAATACCTTCAAAACTTCTAGCCCTCCCATACAAAATTATTTTTTCGACCATTTTTAAGAAATTAATTATCACCTAACTATTAAAAGCTATCCATTTGAAATTTTGCATAAGAACTTATAAAAATATTTGCAAAGAAATTATTTTAAAAGTTTCAAAATCACACTTGCCCTTCTACCCCCTCCCATACAAAAGAATGATTTCGACCAATTTCATTAAATCAACTAATAACCAACAAATTAAAAGCTACGAACTTGAAATTTTGTACGAGCAGCTTACATAAAGAAGGAAATAAAATTGCGTCACGAATTTTGCAATTCCCCTACCTCTTCTACCCCCTCCCGTACACAATTATTTTTTCGACCATTTTTAAGAAATCAGTTATCAGCTAACTCTTAAAAGCTATCCATTTCAAATTTTGCCTAAAAACTTATAAAAATAATTGAAATGAAATTCCTTTAAAAGTTTTGAAATCGCGCTTGCCCTTCTACCCCCTCCCATACAAAAGTAACATTTCTACCTATTTCATTGAATCAACTAATAACCATCAAATTAAAAGCTACGAACTTGAAATTTTGTACAAGCACACTACAAAAGAAAGGGAATAAAATTGCGTCACAAATTTTACGATTCCCCTACCTCCTCTACTCCTTCCCATACAAATGTTTGGTTTCGTGAATGTAAAATGCACCGAATCCTATGAAAATTCTATGCAACTTCGTCTATGAAACACATTCTATACAGAGGATATTGGACGCGATTCAAGCAATTAATTAAAAAGCTATTAACATCCACCCACCCTTACCCCTCCTCCTCCCCTCATAAAAACCCAAACTTGCAGAAATGAATGAAATATTGTTAAATTGACAACAGCCCTGCCCAAGAACTCCTTTTCACTTAGCCTTCCCTAACCACTCTAACCTGCATATTGACTTTCCACACATCCGCAACTTGTCCCAAGAATAATAAAGTTTCGCCCGACTTGTTGGCAGTTTATTTGTCTTCTTCTTGTCTCCTTTATGCTGATGATCTCAAAATTTTTCGTGTGATTAATTCCCCTATAGATCGCAATATATTACAATCTGACCTTGATAATCTTCATATGTGGTGTTCGTTAAATGACTTAGATTTAAACATTGATAAATGCTGCGCTATGTTATACTCACATAAACTTGTACCTCTTGAGGTTTCTTATAATATTGATGGAACTAGACTATCGAAAGTGTCGATAATGAAGGATCTTGGTGTAACATTCGATGGTAAACTGAGTTTCACAGCTCATTACGAGCAGATAAACAACCAAGCTTACCGTCTCTCTGGTTTTGTCCTTCGATTGTCTTCAACCTTTTCTCGTGCTAGTACTGCTGTTCTGCTGTTTACGCCTCTAGTTCGAAGTATTTTAGAATACTGTTCTGTTGTTTGGAATCCTCACCATATGTGTCATTCTCTCGCTATTGAATCCGTCCAACGTAAGTTCACGCGATCTTTATTTTTTCGTTTTAAAAAACCGTACGCTGACTATTCCTCTAGGCTTTCCGAGCTTCATCTTAATCCTTTATACGTTCGCAGAAGTTATATTGAGGAATGCTTTCTTTACAAGGTTGTAAATGGTTTGGTTATGACTAATTTCGTAGATGAGCTCACTTTTAGAGTTGATAATGTTAATACGCGTTGTTTGAATATTTTTTATCCTCCACGCGCTTTACTTGCGGTTTATTTCTACTCGCCTGCAGTAAGACTTCAGCGCAACCACAACAATTTACAGCTTGGTCCTTTGAGCATTTCTTTTAACGCTTTTAAAGAAAAACTTAAAAATTTATTTTTTCATTAATTTTTGGTGAATACTTTTTGTTTCGATACTTTTAGATTTTTGGAAATTTTTTATTTGTTTTTATTTTTTGTAATGTATTATTGTTATCATTTTTCACTTTTCTTCCTTTTAACCTCCCTAGCTATTGTGTAATTGATGTGTCAATGGCTAATAAATTAAATTAAATTAAATTAAAAATAAATAAATAAATTATGAAGGCTAAAACAATTAGACTATTAGCTTTACCTCTTCTACCCCCTTTCATACAATCTGACACAATTTCACAACTTTATAAAAAGTAGATTTTCCTGAAAGTATGAATGTCACCGATTCGCAATTTAGAACATGCCAAAAATATGATGTTTGTAGTTATTTTTGAAAAAGTCGTTAAAAATTCGCCTCTCCTTCTACCACCTCCCATACAAATAGCAATTTCACTAAATCCAATACACTAATTTTCTCGGTACCTATTAAATTTTTGTATAAAACATTTTGATAGAAACTTTATCGTGATGACCAAAAGTTAGTTCAATGTCGTGAACCACTGTACCACCTCCCCAACAATATTTTTTTTAAATCAAAAAATTTCTCTTTCCTGTCCTGTTATGTTTTTTTCCAGGTTTTGGCTGCGGAGATATGCAGAACTGGTTGTCACCCAAACCCAAACTTGCATAAATAAATGAATGAAATATTAATTATATGTACTGGAGCGATTGATTGTATTCGTAATTAAGTGTTAAATTGACAAAAGCCCTGCCCTAGAACCACTTAGTCTTCCCTAACTACTCTAACCTGCATATTAACTTTCCACGCATTCTCAACTTGTCCCAAGAAAAATAAAGTTGCGCCCGACTTGTTGGCAGTTTATTCAGGCTACTTTAGTTATGACACTTGAAAAAACAAAATTTCGTGTTAGCAAATTTTTTTTGATAATTTAACATCACATCGGTTCATGTTTGTTTTCCTGGTCGATTTCATCATATTGCACTCATTCTTGTGGACTTTTTTCAGTAAGCGCACCATAAATATGTACTGTCGAGTGAGACTGTTAAAAATAGGTTTAAACTTAAATTATGATTGGGCGTAAAGTCCAATCATGTGATATTCTATAGATTAAACGCGAAATAGTTTAATGTACCGAAAAATATAATGACATCTCAAATTCGTGTGAATAATGAATAGAGATTTTTCTATGGGAGGTGGTAGACGCAGAGAGGATTTCCTTGTAATTCTTATGTGCGTATATGCCACCGGGAATTTGCCTTACCAACGACACTCAGCTGCCATACATTTTTCCAAAGTATTCTAGTAGGCTGGCCAAGATCGAGCTTCTTATCATAGTACCTTTTTTTTGCTTTTCGAGTTTCAGCATTTGCAGAGTTTCTGTCTTTCTTATAATTTTGATGAGCTAGAAGTGTTCTGTCACGTCTGTAAATTTTATAAAGTTTTTCACGCAATGCAATAAGCATTTTAACGTTAGTACAAAACCATAAACAATAAAAGGTTTTGGGCCATATATGACGTATAGGGACATGCTTGCGATGCAGGTATCTGATCATTTTCTATAGTATTTCAACCTTTTCATTTACAAACGAAGTAGCGTAAATATTTTTCAAAGCAGGAGTAGGGAAACCCGGGGCAGAACGGGGTACTAAGTTGAAAACTTGTTTTAAAAACACAAAATATTTAAGTAATGGAGCTGTAAATTTTTCTATAAGCACATTATAATGTAATAACTACAAATATATATATATATATATTTAATATAATATATAATATAATAATATAATATATATATATAATATATAAGAAAACAAAAGAACAGTATTTTTGTTTTCAAAAACAGAAACTAATGTTACAGGACAAGTAATTATAAAAACATATAATACTAGTGGAATTGCAGAGAAAATAAGTTGGGCCTTTATTTATCACGTTTTGAATGACTAATAAGGCTTAACTACACTCTTCATTGATTGTGTCCTTTTCTTAAACTTATTCACAAAATGCACACGCTACGACAGCCTAATCATTTTCGCCATCTGTTCTCGCACAGGAATTGTGTGCCCATTTTTTGTACAAGGAACAAGCGACTCAACCTGCAACTGAATTTAAGTAAAATTTACCGCAGCCAAAATGGGGTACTTCCCCATTGCACCCCATCAGTTCCGCTCCAGGGGCACGATTTACGTTAGGGATGTAAGGCCACTCGAGAAAAATACATAAACTAACGTTTAACTAAATTAAACTTAAGACAATTAATCGTGCTTCAAGCGTGTACGAACTATAGTAGTAATGTATGCAAGCAAGTATCTTTTAGCTAACACTGAACGAAAACTTCACGTTCCAATGCTCAAGAAAGCTAGACTAAAATGACTGCCGTATTTGAGCAGTAATAGGTTGGTCTTGTTCTACTTATTGCCGCTCGCATGCAGCACGAACTTGATGCCAAAAAACGTCGAACTTTATTCCGCCCTAGTACATCATCGTGCCTCGGAATCCACTAATACATTTTGAAGTTAAAAATTCCCTGTTTATAGCGCGATAATCCCGGTAAGAGATAGAGAAAGGAATCTCGGTAGGAAGCACGATATCGCACGTTAGGTTCCTTCAGATGTTCTTTAATTACTTATTGTGGAAGGGTTGTTATTCTTTCGCACAACACTCTATCTACGAATTTTTAATTTTCGTAGATTAAGGTGGCCAGAGTATAACCAAGCATGGCTGAAATTATACGTCGATCGAGATTTGAACTCACAACCTTCGCATTCTAGACCAACACGCTATGCTCTAGGCTACACTCTAGCTGTATTATTTTATGCACGATATATTCAAATCAATGTTGAATTCATTAAGAGATTTCACGCGAAAATCATCGATTATTATGCAGAAAAACCGATCTGGAAAACCATTTGAAATTATTGACCTTCATCAATTAACTTGCGTAAATGGAATCAGTTAACTATCTTTGAAAGAAAATATTTATACTCTAGATGAAATCTGAGAGTATATTGTGTTTGCCTTACCGTTTGTAACGCTAAGAAATAATGCTCGCACAGAGCCGCCAAGGGTACAGAAATATTTGTTGTCGCTCAAAAACTTCGATTCCGATTTGCTGTCTGTCCGTGTCCGTCTGTCCGTCTGTCCGTCTGTCCGTCTGTCCGTCTGTCTGTCTGTCTGTCTGTCCGTCTGTCCGTCTGTCTACAGCATAACTCTCGAACGCTTTGAGCTATCGTGCTGAAATTTGTTGTGTGTCATTTTTAGCAAAAAAGAAACTTTAAGTTCGTGAACGGGCCACATCCCCCAACTCCTTCTACCCCCTCCCATACAAATTTCACGAAATTTCGAAATTTTCAGAAATTGATTTTTCTTAGAAACTATTTAAGCTATCGATTTGAAATTTGGGTTCAAGTATTATGATATAGATACCATTAATATGACTCAATATTGATCCGATCCCATCACTCCTTCTACCCCCTCCCATACAAATGCATAATTTTGAAAAATGCAGTTTTTCGATTTTCATCGAAACTAGTAAAGTTATAAAAACGAATTTTTGCCAGAATTAATTTTTTTATAATTCCAATCAGCACTGAAAAAATTAGCAACTTCCCCTCACTCCTTCTACCCCCTCCCATACAAATTTCACGAAATTTTGAAATTTAAATTAAATTATTTTTCCTCGAAACTGTGAAAGGTATCAATTTGATATTTCGCACAAAGTATAAAAATAAAAATATCAATAACAGGAAAAAAAATTGTTTTCATCGTTACACTCCTTCTACCCCCTCCCATACAAATGCATCATTTTTGTTAAATGCATTATATCGATTTCCATTAAAACTAGAAAAATTACAAACTTAAAATTTTGCCAGAATTTGTTTTTTAATAGTTGCAATAAATGCTGGAAAAAATTATCAGCTCAGCTTCCCTCCTTCTACCCCCTCCCATATAAATATCTGTATTATAAATTCAAGAAAAGCATTTCTCCTTCGAATATATGAGAGCTGTCGACTTTGAAATTGAATCAAAGCATAGTGAAGGATGATGATAAGCAGTTTCAAAATCATCTAAAACGTTCCACTTCCTCTGCCACCTCCCATACAAATGCCTCAATTTAAGGAAAACTATGACCAATTTCTTTAAAAATAATGAAAACTAAAAATTTTAAATTCAGCACGAAACATTTTACACGCCATTTTCGGTGTCACATAGGAGAAATACAAACCTCCGCCTCTACTTCTACCACCTCCCATGCAAAGTCTCTTCTCACTATTCGAAAGAATTTCAGATGACATATTTGCCGGTATATTAAAGTCATTTCCATCTCATCTAGAGTATCATATGATTGGGCTTTAAGTCCAATCATAATTCTGTTATGTTTTTTAGTTGCTAACGATTTAGCTTATTGTGAATTGGCAATTAGGCGCATAATTTGAACAAATTATCAGTTTTGCGTGCTTCATTTATTTAAATTTTATCTTACTTTGCTGCATAATTTTAGGCAGTTTTTCAATATTCATATAGTAAAAAATTTATATTTTAACTTTTACTATCACTATAAATTAGTTTGCATAGCTTTTGTTCTATTTTTTTTTAAATCCCTCAAAGACTTATTATTATAAAAATACTTTTGTTCATTAAAATTTCACTCAGAAATTTTGAGTTTTTTTGTTTTTTCAATACACGTGTAACACTTAGTGCAGGTAAGGTTATCCCTTTTTGATGAATAACAGTACTGGTTCAAATTAATAATTTTTCTATATGTATATCAAATGGATGTATGCATGCACAAAATTTTATCTTTGTATCTTTTATCAGAGCCATAAAAAAATTAGTGGAAATTTTCGATATTTTGGCACACCACCTTTTTTTGTATTTCGCTAGTATAGCTTAATGTATGGTTTAAGTTTCAATTACATAGCGTAAGAGATAGTTGAGGTATTCAACTCTTAAGTGGTTTTTTTTGCTCCGCCTGACCCTCCTCCTTTCAACTATTGGCCTACGTTTTAGTTGATTATAGTGGAACTATATGCCTCCTAACTGGTCTTAAAATATGAATTTTTTTGGATAAGGTAGTTTCGAAGATGATTAATTAAAAAAAAGTCAAATCAAAACGAAAATCATTATTTCTTACCTTCGATTGATATAAAAGAATATTACATATAATAAGGCGAAAACCAAAAGTAAAACTTCAAAGTTCTATTACTATCAAGACGAATCTAATAGTAGTTACGACGGTACAGGAACTTCCAAAATTTTCTTGAAATTAATGAGAACTTTGGCTTCAAAACTTTGACTACTACAAGATCTACATCCTTAATCGGATATTAGAACGGAAATATCACACATATATAATTTTACTGTTGGAGCTGGTAATTCCACAAATGCGATCCAACCTTTGACGCGGGGTTTTCCAGAACTCTCCACCAACGGACGGCGCCTTCAGCGTTCTTATACGTTTTTCTTTCATTCTCGTGCTGACAGTCTTGTTAAATAGTTTCTGAATGTATTTTCATTCATTTTGCCAATAAAATACAACATAATTTTTGTCAACAGGTTATGGGCCCAGGCGTGGTGCGAAAATAGTTTACTATCCGAAAATTGAATTTATAATATAGTTCGTACGCGAGTGCAATATAAAAAAACATAACACAATTATAATTTGGCTTAAATCTCAATCATATGATACTCTAGATGAGATGGAAATGACTTTAATATACCGGAAAATATGTCATCTCAAATTCTTTCGAATAGTGAATAGAGACTTTTGCATGGGAGGTGGTAGAAGTAGAGGGGGAGGTTTGTATTTTTGGTATATGACACCGAACATGGCATGCACAATTTTTTTTGTTAAATTCAGCAAGTTCTTAGTTTTCATTATTTTTAAAGAAATAAGTCATAGTTTTCCTGAAATTGGGGCATTTGTATGGGAGGTGGCAGAGGAAATGGAGTGTTTAAGATGATTTTGAAACTACTTATCGTCATCCTTATCACCATGCTTTAATTCAATTTCAACGTCGATAGTTCTCATATGTATATTTGAAGGAGAAATGCTTTTCTTGAATTTATAATACAGATATTTCTATGGGAGGTGGTAGAAGGAGTGAAGCGGAGCTAATAATTTTTTTCTAACAGTTATTTTAATTATTAAGAAACAAATTCTGGCAAAATTTGAAGTTTGTACTTTTTCTAGTTTGAATGGAAATTGATAAAATGCATTTAACAAAAATTATGCATTTGTATGGGAGGGGGTAGAAGGAGTGTACGGATCAAAATAATTTTTTTTGCATTATTAATATTTCTATTTGTATACTTTACACAAAATATCAAGTTGCTAGCCTTAACAGTTTCGAAGAAAAATAATTTAATTTAAATTTCAATATTTCGTGAAATTTGTATGGGAGGGGGTAGAAGGAGTGAGGTGAAGTAGATAATTATTTTTAAAATAAATTGCAATTATAGTAGAATTAATTCTGACAAAATTTCGTCTTTTCAGCCTTACCAGTTTCAATGAAAATCGAAAATATGTATTTTTCAAAATTGACCATTTGTATGGGAGGTGGTAGAAGCAGTAAGGGGATCGGGTCAATATCCGTAATATTAATGACATCTATATCATAATACTTTGACCTAAATTTCAAGCTGATAGCTTAAATAGTTTCAAAGAAAAATCAAGGAAGAAGGAGTGGGGGGATGTAACCCATTCACGAAAAATGACACACAAAAATGTTTAGTACTATAGCTCAAAGTTTTCGAGAGTTATGCTGTAGACAGACGCACAGACGGACAGACGGTCACTCGGAATCGAGGTTTTTGAGCGACAACAAATATTTCTGTACCCTTGGCGGCTCTGTGCGAGCGTTATTTCTTAGCGTTACAAACGGTAAGGCAAACACAATATACTCTCAGATTTCATCTAGAGTATAAAAAATGGCTTCGTCCAGTGCGAGATTCGAAGCTCTCAAGAAAGAGAACTACGATACATGGAAAATCCAAATGCGCGCAGTTTTAATAAAAAACGACGCGTGGGATTTCGTAAGCGGTGCTAAAGTAAAGCCCGAGGGTAATTCCGAGGCAGAAAAATAAGCTGCGAGGCTCTGGACGGAGGGGGATTTGAAGGCACAATCGGACATAGTGCTGGCAATAAATCCATCGGAAATCAGGCAGATTAAAAATTGCGAGACAGCGCGAGACATTTGGTCAACATTGCAAAGTGTTTATCAATCCAAGAGACCGGCACGGAAAGTCGCGCTCCTGAACCACTTGATCTCCCTGAAAATGAAAGACGAGGACTGCGCGCGTGAGTATTCTCGAATTTTCTTCGACACGGTGGAATTGGAGGTCGATATCAATCCAGATTTGTTAACTGTCATGCTTTTGCGCAGTTTGCCGGACAGCTACGAAAATTTTCGCTGCGCCATATCAACACGTGACGTTTTACCATCTCTCGAAATGCTTCGAATAAAGATCGGTGAAGAATCCGACGCGCGGCGCGACACGCATCATAACGGGATGCAGAACGCGATGGTAGCGGGAAAGCAAGGAAATAAGCTTACGAAAAATCAAAGGTGCCGACGCGAAAGGAGTGAGCGAGATGACGCCGCGGAAACGATTCTAATATGAAATGTTACAAGTGCGGAACAGTCGGTCATCGCGCGAGAAACTGTCGAAAAACCGAAAAACCAACCAAACAAACCGCAAGTGGTGCCGATAACATTAGTTTATTTACCTCCAACGAGTCGGGAAACTCAGTTTTCGGAACCGGGAATTGCGCAGATAGTGACATTTGGTGTTTTGACAGTCGATGCACATCGTATATGTGCAAAGATATGAATTTATTTTCATTTATCGATCGGGAGAGAAATCACGGCAAACTTAATTTCGCGAACAGTGCCTGTACAGACATTGAAGGCAAAGGTGTCGTTTTGACTAAGGCAAGTGTAAATGGTGAGAAAAATATTAAAGAATTTACGGATACGTTTTATGTTCCGGATCTACGGGCCAACCTTATATCTATCGGAAAAATTACGGACAAAGGTTACAATGTTGTTTTTGATAAAACGAATGCCGAGATTGTTAACGGTAACGGAAACGTATTGCTCACCGCGGAACGGAAAGACGGACTTTACTACCTTCGAGGCTCAATCGATATCGAGTGTAAAAAGATCGTCGAGATAAACAACGCGATTCGGGTACCGAAGAACTCTCTACTGGATTGGCACATTCGAATGGGACATTTGAACATACAGTCACTTCGTGAAGCTGCGAAAACGGGATCAGCCAAAGGCATTGAAATCGATGGAACCGCGGAAGATTTTGAAAGCACGGTCTGTCTCCAGGGGAAGATGTGTCGTACTCAATTCCCGAAAGCTTCGAAGAGATTATCGAGTGTGGGCGAACTCATACACTCCGACGTTTGCGGCCCGATGCACGTCGTTTCTCACGGAGGAAAACGATATTTCACAACATTTATCGACGACAGGAACTGTCGGATGGTGTGAAATTAGATTTATCGAACAAAAGAATGAATTACTAAGTGAGTTTGGAAAGTTTAGGAAACTCATGAGTACACAGAAAAACATAAACGTTAAACATTTACAATCCGATAACGGGCGGGAATATGTCAACAAAGATTTCGAGAGATGAAATAGGACGCTATTGGAAATGGCGAGGTGCCTTTTAATTCAGTCTAAATTACCAGAAAACAGTTTACCTCAATCGAATGAGATTTATACGGATTTCTTTAAGGCAGATTGTTACGAATTTTCCAGCGAGATCAGCCTATACCCCAAGTTAGATACAGATCAGCAACCCGAGAAGGGCATACAGGAAGCACTACCAAACGATGCCGAGGAAGCAGATTCTGACCCCCTAGCTGCTGAAAGACGAGGTCCTGGCAGACCGAAGTTGATACATACTGGATGTCTAGAAAGGCCACGTAAGGTATACGCAACGGCGAAACAAGCCGGGGAAACCGAAAATAGTTTCGGTTTTATGGCAGGAGTTCCAATATATAGGGCATTGACAAGTCTAGAATCTGAGGAATGGATGGCTGCCATGGCAGATGAGATGAATTCGATTCTATCAAAGGATACCTGGAATCTGGTAAATATATCTGAAGCCGCAAAGGCGCTTGGCAGTCGATTTATACTGCGTAATAAATATGGAGCTAAGGGTATCCTAGAAAAACGAAAAACCAGAGTAGTGGCCAAGGGTTATTCTCAAATATACGGAAGAGATTTCCACGAAACTTATGCTCCAGTAGCACGTCTTGGATCCATACGCATGATGATTGCGTTCGCAGCGCGAAACGGGATATATATACGATAGTACGACGTCACGACGGCGTATCTAAATGGTATCCTAGAGGAAGAGGTATTTATGGAAATACCGGATTGTACAATGGAAGTTTTGCAATACATTGTCGATGATAAATCAAGTACGGATCATCTGATTATCCAAGCTAAAACAATGTTGCAACAGTTAAAATCGGGTGAAAAAGTTTGCCACATGAAAAAGACCTTGTATGGTTTAAAGCAAGCCGGTCGCGCTTGGCATAAACGCCTCGATAAAGAATTGCGTGCGTTGGGCGCAAAGCCAACAAACGAAGATGCTTGCGTTTACTTAAAGCATCAAATGGACTTAATGATTATCATTAGTTATGTCGACGATATTCTGGTGATGAGTCGAAATTCCGAGGTCATAGCGAATTTTGAGGAAACGTTGTCGAAATCATTCGAAATAAAGGATCTCGGGATTCTGAATCGGTGTTTGGGAATGGATTTCACCATAGAAAACGGAAGAATTTTCATCAACCAAAAGACGTATGTCACAAAAAAACTTCATCGATTTGGGATACAGGACTGTAATCGTGTATCTACACCTTTGGACGTCGCGAACAAGCTTTTCAAAGGAGAAGCATGGTCTAACTTAGACGGGGAGAGTTGATTGGATCTTTACTGTATCTGTCGGTAGCAACACTTCCAGATATAGCTCATGCGACGGGTATATTGAGTCAGTACAACGATTGTTTTAACAAAAATCATTGGAATGCAGCGAAGCGTGTGATGCGATACCTCAAGGGCACAGCAGACCAGGGAATTTACTCCAATAAACAGGTAGATTCGATTGAAGGCTACGTGGATGCTGATTGGGGAGGATCGATGGATGATCGACGATCTTTCACTGGATACGCTTTTATCATGAGTGGTGGAGTTATATCCTGGGACACCAGAAAACAACGCAAAGTCGGGCTTTCAACGACTGAGGCCGAATATATGGCATTGAGCGAGGCAGCGAAAGAGGCTGTGTACCTGCGACGTTTTTTAGCAGAGGTTGAAGCTGCGGATGGGTTACCCATCAAGTTGTGCAATGATAATTTTAGTGCGCAGAAATTGGGAAGTAATCCAGTTTTTCACGGGCGAACAAAACACATCAATATCCGTCATCATTTTGTGCGCGAAGTCATCGAATCTGGGCAAGTAGTCCTGGAGCACATAGCATCGAACAACATGCCTGCCGACGTTTCAACTAAGGCTTTGACAGGACCAAAGCATGACCGGTATGTCAATCTATTGGGACTGAAGCAACTGCCAGCGAGGAATTCAGCGGTTGTCTCGAGGCGAAGTGTTGGAGCTGGTAATTCCACAAATGCGATCTAACCTTTGACGCGGGTTTTTCCAGAACTCTCCCACGGACGGCGCTTTCAGCGTTCTTAAACGTTTTTCTTTCATTATCTTACCGACAGTCTTGTTAAACAGTTTCTGAATGTATTTTCTTTTAAATTGCCAATAAAATACAACATAATTTTTGTCAACATTTACAATTTAAAACAAAAAAAAAAAAAATACAGTATTTGAAAAGATCTGATGTTTTTGTTTTAGTAAAGAGTATAGACCTGGAGGTTATGTATGGAACAGAATATCTGACCAACCCTGAACGAAGGACACGAAACAATAATACATTCAAAATTATTCAAAATAGGCGGTCTTAATGGGACACACTTATAAAATTAAAACTTTTTCCATTACGAGGTAAACATTATTTAAAAATAAGGGCTGTTATTTTATTTAATTTAATACTTAAGTAATAATTTGGTTTAAAATATTTACAACATATTATTTTAAAAACTAAATTAATTCACCAAAAATGATATTCACCCTTCTATCCGTGCCTGAACTATTTGTATCCAACACCATAAACTCTCTTCCATGTAGCGACTGAGGTCGTTTCTTTTACAATTTTGGCACTGGATAATCATACACCAAGTTTTCCTGTCTATCCAGCTGACCCACTTTTCCCACCACTATAGTACCATTCCTTCCCATATCCATTGTTCCATCCACCAAATACTCTTTTCCATGTTATTCCACTTGGACCCCATCCGATTCCGTATGAGATGGAGCCACTGCTCCACCAGCCATCATTCCAGCTACGACCCCATCCGAAGGCTGCAACAGCAGCTATGATAGACAAAAAGCAAAGAAATACCTTCATGATGAGAAGCAAATTTACGGGCAGATACTGACGAACTCTATCTTACAACTTCAAATATTTATAGCTCCATCTTCAACAAAAGATGTCATAATCCCTTCAATTACCATCTTCATTATAAATATGTCGCAGCTCTTTCAATTACCACCTTTACTAATTATCAGTTATATTTCAGTTAAAAATTATTGATCAATGTTTTCGACAGGTGACCTCGATTTGATGGCGTTTAAATGAAAATTAATGCAAAAATAGATCACTGAATGCAACGATTTAGTCAAATTTGTTTACAACTTATGCCTATTAGTAGACTAAAATGGTTTGCAGGGTTTTAAAATGATTTAAAACAAAATATATGCAAGCGTGTTGCAAACCTTTCATTCAATGAAAATAAATATAACTATACAGCAATTTGTTTACTACTAAGACAATGATTAGTTTGATAAATTTAAGTCAATGACAATGTTGGTCACCTATTCATAAATCAATTAATTAATTTTTATGCAAGAATCTTTGAAATTTTTCATTGCACAAAACATTTTTTTTGAAGTACGTACGTACGTCAAAAATGATTATTAGAAAAAATAACCAAATAGTTTTACCATCAAGCGTTTCTATTCTTCCATCCTTGTACGCCAACTCCAATATTATAGCTTCCACTGTAGGTATTAAGAGGAGTTGAAAATTAAGCAGCGGGCCACCATATCCTCCTCTCTATCTATCTTGTTATCCTGACCATCCGCCAGCAAAAGGACGTGTCCGTCCAACCCTCATTCCAGCTTTGACTCTATCCGGATGCAGAAACTGCAGCTACGACTACGACGGAAAAGAAGTAAAGAAATACCTGCATGATGATAAAAGGTTATCCACGGGTGACTTTTATCAACCAGCTCGAGGTATTTATAGTTCTATTTTCACCTAAAGGTGTCGCAATTCTTGTAATTACCACCATCCTGGAGATGTCACGACTCTTTTAATTACCACCTTCCCTAACTAACCATTCAATTTTTATTTTTTAAATTTCGTTCGATAAGCGAAAAACGTGGAAAACTTAATCACTGATCAAGAGCAATTTATTAAGCTAATTTGCAACTAATACCGATTAGATATACTAAAATAGCTGACACACTTTTAAAATGCATCTATCGCAAAAATGTTGCATTCATTTTAAATGAAAACCGCTATCTACAATCTTGTTATCAAAGTCAAGGATAATTTTGAAATTTGAATCAATGACAACGTTGGTGGTAAATTTGTAAGGTTATTTAGATCAGATTTGAAAGATCAAATAAATAAAATGTTAGTGAAAAATAGCCAAGAAAGTTGTTAAGGCTTTTCTATGCCTGTCTCCATCTTTTTTGGTGTTTTTTTTTTTGCATTTCTAAACTTGAAATATGTACTTTCAGGTAGTCTTGCGCGTTCTGACATTATTTACCGATATTTTGTAGATTAACTCATCGCGAAAGTAGAAGTATACACATTTTAGTTTGAAATTTAAGATTTGAATCCATTCACTTTCTCAATATCAAATTATGGTACTGTTCTTTCCGCTTTCGTAGTGAATTAAACTACAGAAATTTGGTAGCTAATGTAATAACGAGTTAAACACTGGCTGAAAGTAAACATTTATTTATTACTTCCAAAGTGTAAAATTTAGCAAAAACCACCAAACATGAAGAAAACAGGTTTCAAAGAGCTTTAAGACAATATGATAATAACGAATTATCAAGTATCAAGCTTATTTGGCGCCCTGTAACAAATTCATCGACTGCGCGCAAAAACAAAACAGTAATTTTGAAGTTTTAATTTGTTTTTATACTCTATCTATCACCTCCCATACTAAAGTATTATTTCCATCATTTTTAGTAAATCAATTACCAAATTTTGAAGTTGATAACTTCTAATTAATTTGAAAATTTGGACCAACACTTTTAAAAATATTTGGAGCAAAGTTTCATCAAAATGTTTGCAACCCTTCCACTTTTCTATGTACTCCTTCCCATACAAAAGTGTAGTTTCGACCAATAACAATAAATCGACTAATAACCAGCAAATTAAAAGCTACGAGCATCTCTCAAGACAAACGAAATAAAACTGCATCACAAATTTAACGATGTCCCCAACTCTTCTACCACCACTTCTCACACACATTTATGGCTTCATGTATATAACAAGCACCAAATTTCATAAAATTTACATCGTCCTTGAAACTAACATTCTATAAAGTCAATCCTTAGATCAACACAACACTGTTCATCCCATATACACTGATTTTTCGAAAGCTTTTGAAAGAAAAATTCTTATTGCAAAACTTGATAGGTACGGTGTCAATGGCTCTCTCCTGAATTGGTTTGATTCTTACCTCACTGATCTTCGTCTGCGAATAACGTTCAATGGACATTCTTCTGCTGAGTTTCTCTCTAACTCTGGTGTTCCACAGGGATCTATTCTTGGTCCACTGCTATTTACGCTCTTCATTAACGATCTGCCCCAATTCCTATCATCAAATTGTCTCTTATACGCGGACGACCTCAAAATGTTTCGTGAAATTTCTTCTTATTCTGACTGCTTGGACCTCCAGAATGACTTGTCTACTTTGTCCAGTTGGTGTTATAACAATGATATTTGTGTGAACATTGAGAAGTGTTTTGCTATGGAGTTTTCGTATAAGACTACCTTTCCTGTCCTCACTTACTCTATAAACGGAACCACCCATGTAGCAGTAAAAGTAAAAGTGAAACAGTTCCACTTCAAGAAGGCCTAGATACTCAGTAGATGGTTTCTGTTCGCTTTCTATCATTCAGTCCCCCATAACATCTGCAAATATTTGTCAGTAAGCAGCCAGTACAACTGAGCAATATTACCAGCTTCTCCACTCGCTACGGTCGTTCTAACTCCCCTTCCCAACCTTCCCAATCCCATTCCTTCCCTCCATGACTGTGTTTGTGCATTGCACATAAAGGCCGAAATTGCCTATAACACAGGTCATTCTGTAAAAAAAAAAAAATTTACAATAAAGGATCTAGGAGTGACTTTCGATCGTAAGCTTAAATTCGTCAATCATTATTCTGAGATTACAAAGAAGGCATACAGACTTGCTGGGTTCGTCCTTCGTACGACAGTCGAGTTTAACCGTCCAAGAGCAGCAGCCTTGCTATTTTCCACTCTCGTCCGTGGTGTCTTAGAATACTACTCCATCGTATGGAACCCTCACCATGCTTGCCATGTTACGGCCGTCGAATCCGTCCAGCGTAAATTTACTCGCACCCTTTTCTACAGACTAAAAAAGCCTCATATCAGCTACAGTGACAGACTTATAGCACTTCAACTTCAACCTTTGCACCTACGACGGGCTTTTCTTGATGCTTGCTTCCTCTATAAACTTTACAACTACTTGCTTAATACCTACCTCTGCAACGACCTGAATTTCCGGCAGGGAACAGTCTCAACCAGAAATTCAGATATTTTCTATCTTCCTCGAGCCTCACTCGATATTTACTACCATTCCCCGATGTTGAGAATGCAAAGGAACCACGATCAACTTCAACTTGGATCTTTAACTACTTCTTTTGTTTTATTTAAAAATAGAGTAAAAACTATAATCTTTAATGTTTGAATTCTTATCATCACTGCTCTCGTATTTTTGCTTTTGTATAATTGAAAATGTTATCTTTTTGTTCAAAGTGCTTAATAAATAAATAAATAAATAAATAAAAAAAAAGAGAATCTTGAAATTACTTTCAAGATTCTCCAGCAATCAATTTCTAACACCGATATAATTCTCGTACCAACTGACCTTCCCTTCCCATTCCAACTATGTTGCATGAAAAATTAAAGAAAGAGAATAATTGCATTAGTATCGCATATAAAGTATTGAAGTTCCAACAAATCACCTAACACCTCGAGTAATCGCCCCATAGGTGTAGTCTGTGTTGGTTTCGCACGTAAAATGAAACGTTGGATCAATATTATGGCTGAAGGGACGAAGAGTAAAGCTGATAAATTATACACTCACCTAAGCTTATTAAATTTACGCGGAGACACTTGGCGAGGCGCAGCAATATCGTCCGGCAATAAAACAAGGAACGCGAAGCCAGCGGATTAGCTGGGATGAATCTCAAAACCAAACCAAAGTGGGAAGCAACTAACAATAATAAACACTTACCGAATACTCACAACATCACCCTTCAAACGATCTCATTTTGTTATGGCGGATATCGCCACCATCACTACTTGGTTATTCTCGCCTCACGTTTGATCTTTTCCGTTCCTTCATATATATATAATTATACATACAAATCAAAATATGTTATTGCAAGTCAAACAAATATTGTTCTACTCTATATCATTAAAATTAATAATTAGAATCATTTCCAAATTTTCTTGTGTGAAGCTATAACGTCTGTCAGTCAAAACATTCTTAAAGATAGAAAATGATCGCTCGACCTCCACTGATGTAATTGGTGCAAATTTATAGGCGCATATCAATAAAGGATCCATATCGAGATGTTCCGATCCACCTTTTAAAATTCGATTTATTTTTTCCAATAATTTCAATCCCTCATTTTTTGACAAAATGTTCTCAAGCTTATTTTTTAGAGCCATTCCCTTTTCGCCTGGTATTAGGTTCGTTTTTTCTTTGAATTCCTTAATTATATTTAAACTTTCATCAAGTGATAAGTTCCTTGTTTCAAGTTTTTTATTATTTGCGGAATGAACGATAAGTTTGAGGCTATATATGCTAAGTCATTTGACACTGTACCATCAAGTACATTTTGCACTTTTTGAACACTCTGTGCGTCGTCATTCTGGACCAATCTGCTTATTACAATTTTAAAATTGCTAAAATTATCTGCATAGAACAGAGCCGCATTTAACCACGTACCCCACCGCGTAATAACTGCTACTGGTGGTAGAGGCTTATCAATTACTTCTTTATAAATGGAGACGCGAGCTGGAGCATGTATGGTGCGGCATCTGTGACAAAGAGAAGAACGAGTTCTTCCATTACAATGTCAGTCCACAGATGCTTTAATCTATCATTAATGAAACGACAAATCGTTTCGCTGTTTGTTTTTTCCAGTTCTTTAGATGACAGTAAATAAGGGCGTCCTGGACCGTCTTTACTCAAAACACCCACAAGCAAATGCCCAACATATAAGCCTCTAGCATCTGTAGTTTCATCAACTATAATATTGTTGCGAGCTAGGGGTTCGCCAGATTCCAAAGGAAAACACAATTCGTTTAAAAATAATGAATAATTTTATTTAATCGCACTTTATACACAATTTCCCGATCACTTCACTAAATTCGCTCTAAAACTTAATTCGTACAACTCAGGAACACTGTCAATTTATCACTTGTACCGATTCGCGTTCTTCCACCGATAGGTGTCACCAAAATGACTAACTCGTTGTCTGAAAGTTGGCGGGTATTTATACTAAGTCTCCCAGACAGGTGTCGTTGTGTGTGTGTGTCTAGAATGATTGCCTACATTGTGGAGCTCGGTAGAAGTGTCTGGAAACATGTTGATAGTGTTTTGAAATGTTGATGGAATTCTCTCGATATTGCTGGGGTCGTCGAGGTTGTCAGATTTATAACACTACCCTCTCCTTAGTCCCTGTTCGTCCCGAACAGAGTTGTTCACTTCCTCCATGGCACCCTGGTACTTTGTTAGTCGGTCTAGATGTACCACTTTCATTTTAGTGCGAGGTTTTTGATGTAGTTGAATCCGATAGACGACATCATTTAATCGGTTGATGATCTAGTAAGGGCCTTCCCAGTTGCGCTGTAGTTTCGGCGATCTGCCCTTCTGTCGTTTGGGATTGTATAACCAAACCAACTCGCCCTCTTGGAATCCTGATGAGTTCGCCCGTTGATCATACCTCGTCTTCATGCGGTCGGACGCCAAATCAATTTTATCTCTGACCAGGTTATAAATTGTCTTTAGTCGACATCGAAGATCCGAGACATAATCTTTAGCATTGGTTGGTTGGTCTGGTGGCACTCCAAACATTAGCTCCGCAGGGACTCGAATATTTCTTCCAAAGATGACTCGGGACGGAGTTTCTCCTGTTGTTGAATGCACCGATGTTCTATAGGCCATTAAAAATAGAGGGATGTGCTGGTCCCAGTCCTGTTGCCTCTCGCTGACGAGTTTGGATAGGTTTGAGTTCAATGTCCTGTTGAAACGTTCCACCATTCCATCGGACTGTGGGTGTAATGGAGTTGTCCTCGTTTTGTTTATTCCCAGCATTTGGCACACGCGTTTGAATATTTGAGATTCAAAATTGCGCCCTTGATCGGAGTGTAGTTCACGTGGCGCTCCAAATCTGCTCACCCAATTAGTAACAATTTGTTCTGCGACGGTTACTGCTTCTTGGTTTGGAATTGCGTAAGCTTCTGGCCACTTGCTGAAATAATCAATGACCACTAGAATGTAGCGATTACCATTTTCTGATTCCGGAAATGGCCCAGCAATATCCACAGCAATTCTCTCGAATGGGACTCCCACGTTGTATTGTTGCATTTCTCCCTTTGATCTGCGGTGTGGGCCCTGACTCGATGCACACGTAGTACATTTACGGCACCAGTTTTCGACATCATCTCGGAGATGGATCCAATAGAACCTTTCTCGTATCTTTGCCAAGGTTCTGTTTACTCCCAAATGCCCACCGGAGGTACCTCCATGATATTCCTTCAAAACCTCCTCGACTTTACAATGCGGGACGATGGTTTGCATGTGATACGACTTTCCATCAGCGTTCTCCCATTTCCGTTTTAATAATCCGCCGTCTAGGTGAAGGGAGTTCCATTGTGCCCAATAACACTTTAAGGTTTCACTGAATTGTGAGATGCCTTTCCACTCAGGCCGTTTCATTTCGTCCTTCCATGCCATGATCGGTGAAATATCTGGATCTTTACGTTGGGCATCTTCCAGTTCTTGCTGATTCCATCCAGTCTTTGGTTCGGTCGTTATCCTCTGAATGGTTTCTCCGGCTTCTTTTCCTTCTACACGGTGACAATGCTTGCAGTTCGGTGGACAAGGACGACGTGAAAGCGCATCGGCATTTCCGTGGATTCTTCCTCTTCGATGAACAATCTCGAAATCGTAGGATTCGAGCCTTTCGATCCATCTGGCTACTTGGCCTTCGGGGTTTTTAAACTGAAGTAGCCATTTAAGCGATGCGTGATCCGTTCGAAGAAGGAACTTTTGACCATAGAGATATTTGTGAAAATGTTTTGTTGCTTCTACTATGGCTAGTAGCTCTCGGCGAGTTACGCAATAGTTCCTTTCTGATTTTGAGAGTACTCGGCTGTAGTAAGATAGCACTCTCTCCTGCCCATCGATCTCTTGTGATAGTACTGCTCCGATACCGACATTGCTGGCGTCAGTGTCTATGATGAAACCATGACCTGGTTTTGGATACGCCAGAACTGGGGAGTCGCAGAGTTGGTCTTTTATCCTCTCGAATGCTTCCTGGCACTGTTGACTCCATGTAAATGGCTTCCCTTTTTCTGTTAACTGATGCAGACATTTCGCCGTGTTAGCAAAGTCTTTTACAAATCGTCGGTAATATGTCGCTAAGCCTAGGAAGCTGCGCAACTGGTGTTTATCACTCGGAGTAGGCCAATTTTTCACCGCCAGTATCTTCTCCGGATCTGTCTTTACGCCATCAGCTGAAACGATGTGACCCAAGTACTTGACTTCTGCACTAAACAAAGTGCACTTTTTCGGACTCAGCTTTAATTTTGCCGCTCGCAGTCGCTGGAAGACTTCCTGCAGATTTTTTAGGTGTTCATTGAATGTTTTTCCGATAACGATCACATCATCTAGGTAAACGAGACAAGTTTTCCAACTCAGACCACGCAAAACGAATTCCATCAGTCTTTCGAACGTAGCTGGAGCATTGCACAGGCCAAATGGCATTACGATGAACTGCCATAGTCCACTGCCGACAGAGAATGCTGTCTTCTCTCTATCTTTTTCATCTATCTCCACTTGCCAGTAACCACTCTTCAGGTCCAACGTTGAGAACCATTTAGCATCGGTCAGGGTGTCCATGATATCGTCGATTCTAGGTAGTGGATAGCTATCCTTTTTCGTAACATCATTTAGTCGCCTGTAGTCTACACAAAAACGGGTACTGCCGTCCTTCTTCTTTACCAGCACTACTGGCGATATCCACGGGCTCTTTGATTCTTCGATGATTCCCTGATGCTCCATAGTTTTGACCATTGAATTGACTTCTCCTTGTTTCGCTAATGGTACTCTTCTTGGAGGTTGACGTATCGGTGTAGCACTTCCGGTATCTATACGATGTTTCACTAAGTTTGTTCTGCCATAGTCGTCATCACCGGTGGAAAAGACGTCGCTGAATCCTTCGATTAGATCTACTGCTTGCTTGTGTTGTTCTCCTCTAAGGTTGCTTGACTGAAGAAGTGTTGATGTTACATTGTCCTTCCTTCTTGGCTTATTTTTAGAGGGTACGTCATGTGGCTCTGCCTTGTCGATACTCGTCACCGCCGATATTGGTTCACAGCTGCCAATTACATCTCCTTTCTTTACGCTGGTAGTGCTGTCCGCAACGTTCAGGACTCTTATTGGTACCATCATCTTCTCATTCCTTTTTACGAGCGTTTTTCCTAGTATAAGACTTCGTAATGCAGGTGTCGTTTCCGGTTCTATGAGGTAGAATCGGTGGTTCCCGGGATCACCATCGAGCTCTGCCCAAATAACATTCTCAGATGACTTTGGTATGTCCGCATCTTCGCATAATACAACTCGCAGCTTTGTTGTTTTGGAGGATGTTATTTCCATCGGGATTTCAATATTCCGCCACTTCATTATTCGTTGTCCTAGGTCCAGCTGGATACCGTGTGGTTTCAGAAAATCCATTCCAAGGATACACTCATCGGTAATGTCGGCTACCACGAATACATGCGAGAAGGTCAAATCCCCAAGTTGTATGTCACGAGCTATTTCTCCATGGACCGTTGTAGTTTCTCCTGTAGCAGTGCGAAGTGCGTACTTCTTGGTGTTGTGAAGCCAAGTACGATCTACGAGGTCAGATCTTAGCACTGACCGTGTTGCGCCTGTGTCGACTGTTATGATGCAGTTTAATTTGCCGACTCGACCACTCATACATAAGTCGTTTTCACAACGATGTAGTCGAGAAACTGCGATGATGGTTCCGGGGGCGTCGATTCTACCAGCCAACTTCTGCCCCATGAAGTTGGCCTTTACTCGTTTCCCGGACTGTCATTAGGCGAAGCGTGCTCTCGTGACGGTTCGCCCCTTCCTCCTCTTTGTTTAGCAGCGCAGCCGGAACAGTAGTTGATCGCTTTTCTGGGTTTGCGGCAGTCGCGTCGTAAGTGTCCTGCCTGTCCACAATTCCAGCATCGAGGAGCACCAGATCCTTCGCTCCGCTTGGTGTACTCGGCTTTCTGGCACACACATTCTTCTACTATTTCTCGAACTCGATAGTTACTCCGCGAGCTTTGCTTGGCAGCTTCGAACGTCAGCCCATATACTAAGGCTTCGCCAATCGTTTTCTTACCTGCCAGTTTTAACGCCTGTTGCAGCTCTCTGTCCTGTACAGCATTGTTAAATGCGAAAACAGCTGTATCGTTTCGTTGCTCTGTTTGCGCATTAGGCAGCGATAATAGTGTGAGTCGTTCAATATCGCGTGCCAGCTCTTGAAGTGTTTCACCATTCTTTTGAGTTCGGTTGTACAGTTGCGTTTTGTAGATCTCTCGCATGTGGTCACTGCCATAATGAAGATCCAATGTCTGGACTAACGTTGAAAAATCTTGTTGTTGCTCCTGCGGAATCGTTTGAAGAACTTCTGCTGGTGGACCTCTTAGCGCCAATATAAGAGCTGTTCCCCGTTCCAGATCATTCCAATGGTTGTTTCTTGCGGCGGCCTCAAATTGGGTCTTATAAATAGCCCACGGTGTTTGTCCATCGAAGATTGGAGCCTTGAGACCCTTGTGCGCAACATGCTCTGTCTTGATGACTCCGGTCGCTTTTACATTATCGAAGTCCATTTTTAGGCGTTCGACTTCTTCTTCGAAGACTCGAAGTTTCTTCTCTACGTTTTCTTCTATTGCTTTACCCATGGTGTCTATTTTATTATTTTGTAGTTCCAATTTATGGTTGAGGTCCCTTGAGGTCTCATCTAATTTCTGGTTAATGTCCGCAGATTGTTGCTCTAGTTTCTGGTTAATGTCCGCAGATTGTTGTTTAATGTCCACCGATTGTTGTTCAAATTTCTGATGCATGTCCGCTGATTGTTGTTTAATGTCCACTGATTGTTGCTCTAATTTGTTCATCATCTGTTGCATTAATTGTGTTAGAGCATCCGATGTACCAGAACACTCCTCTTTACGAGTTTCTTCAATTTGGAACTCAAAACTATCTGCATTCTCACCCTCAGCCTCAAGTGTCTCGATCATACGGCTGAAAAGTTCAGACTTGCTCCCTGTTGTAGGTAACTCGCGTCTACTGAGCTCTTCCTTCAGCTCCGTTACTTTTAAGTCTTTTAAATAACGCGGCATTTTCACTACCGATTATTTCCAGTTTTTCCGCGATTCGAATTCACTTAAATTTACGTCACTGCTCACTAAATCACTCGAGATTATTCGATTTCACCAAATTCTCACTGTCCGTTCGAGAATTTTAGTTCCGCGATTTTACTTCGCTAATTAAAGTCACTGTTCACTAGAGCACTCGAGAATATTCGATTTCACAAAATTCTCACTGTCCGTTCGAGAATTTTAGTTCCGCGATTTTACTTCGCTAATTAAAGTCACTGTTCACTACAGCACTCGAGAATATTCGGTTTCACCAAATTCTCACTGTCCGTTCGAGAATTTTAGTTTCACTTTTCCGCTCTCACAAAATTATCCGTTCCGAGAATTTTTAATTTCACTCGCGATTTTTAACCCGAATTTATCCTTGGAATCCCACTCTTCTGACACCAATTGTTGCGAGCTAGGGGTTCGCCAGATTCCAAAGGAAAACACAATTCGTTTAAAAATAATGAATAATTTTATTTAATCGCACTTTATACACAATTTCCCGATCACTTCACTAAATTCGCTCTAAAACTTAATTCGTACAACTCACGAACACTGTCAATTTATCACTTGTACCGATTCGCGTTCTTCCACCGATAGGTGTCACCAAAATGACTAACTCGTTGTCTGAAAGTTGGCGGGTATTTATACTAAGTCTCCCAGACAGGTGTCGTTGTGTGTGTGTGTCTAGAATGATTGCCTACATTGTGGAGCTCGGTAGAAGTGTCTGGAAACATGTTGATAGTGTTTTGAAATGTTGATGGAATTCTCTCGATATTGCTGGGGTCGTCGAGGTTGTCAGATTTATAACAATATAGACAAAATTTTTGCCAATTTTTTGTTTTATTTTTTCAATTACTTTTGTGTAGCAAATTTTGATATATTTTTTTCTTAAAGTGCTTTCGTCTGGAATGCTTTGGTTGGTATATTTTTCTAAAAAACCTTTTAAAGAGGGTTACTTTAATTTAAACAAAGGGATATCTGACGCAACCATAGCGTAATATAGATCCTCAAGAAAATTGGTCCTGGCGGATGATGTAGATGCAAATGAACTGCTGGTTAAAAGCTGCTGCTTAGATACATTTTTTTTCACGGCTGATAAATGCGCATCTAAAAGTTTAATTTGACGCAATCTATCTCAAAGTTTCTAAAATATAATTCATTTTGAACAACCTACCCGTTTTTATATGCTGATCCAGTTGAAATTTTTTATTACAGGGAATTTGTTTGGAACAGGCATTGCAAAATATGATTTTATCATTGGTAGTAAAAAGATTTCCACTTTTATTTTCAGATGCAATCCATCCGCGTAATTTCACACTTAGGGATGTACTTGTTTTAGGCATTTTAAATTAATTAAAAAACAAACTGCACTTTTTTTCACGAGCAAAAGCGGGCGAACAGAGCGGTCGAACAGAGCACTGAGCAGTCTATGCAATACAAAGCTACTAGCTATGTATGTATGTGTCAAAAACGGGAAATTCCCCAAAAATGTCTGGTCAATGGCAGCTCGGATAATGCAGAGTTCGGTTAATCATGATTCGGATAATCAGGAGTCAACTGTATTAGAACATGGTAGTGCTCCAAATTGAATTTCAAAGAAATTACAACAGTGTCGCACCGTATTTCTTGGAAGACTAGCTAGTTAAGTAAACCAAGAGTTACTCTATGAAAAACAAGACACCCGGGTATTGAGAGTTGTCTTCTTCTTTATAGAGTAACTCTAAGTAAACCGAGCTTCTGGTTTAACTTGTTGGCCTTAGTTTGAATAGAAAATAAGCAAACGTGTGAAGTAATTTGTCGAAATATGCCGAAATAACAGAAATATGCAGAAATATGCATTAAAGGCTGAATATGCTAAAATATGCAACTATATGCAATTGCATATAAATCCGGGCTCTAGTCATAACCTTCTAATTCACTGGCGAAGCGACAAAACAGCAGCTTCCGAAGATAAACACACTCACCGCGTTCAAAATTTGATTGCAATTCAACAAACATTCGCGACCGAGAAGTAAACAATTTTAGAAACGTTAAATTTTCGGTAGCAGTGGCCATGTTGGTACAGGGATACATTATCGACATCCCAAGAGGGGAAATGAGGTTGCCGGCAGTTCTGGGAACTTCAACTGCAAGAATATGATCCTAAGATATTGGTGATTGTTATAAAAAATCAATCATCAATTAAATTCTTGTTAAGACCCCTTATAGGGGCATAGGACAGAAACAACTCTCTTCCACAAGGCGCGATCCTGAGCATCGGCGTTTAGCTTTTGCCAGGACTTCTTTATTTCTTTGGTCTCCTGATCAACTGCTCGCTTCCATGTGTTATATTGTCGACCAACTCGATGTCTCCTTGAAGATTATAATCCAGAGCCTGTTTGGCGACGTTTCGCTCTGGTTTCCTCAAAGTGTGACTAATCCACTGCCACTTCCGCCTTTGAATTTGAATGCCTATTTTAGTCCGTCCAGCTGTACTCCAAAGTTCGTCGTTGGAGATCCTTCCTGGTCAGGATATCACTAAAATGCGTCGGAGGCATTGGTTTATGAAAGTTTGCAGTTTCTTGGTAAATCGAACGGTTATTTTCCACGTAGTATAACCATAGAACAACATGGATTTGACGCATGCTTCAAAAGCTCGCACCTTCGTGAGAAGGGAGATCTCTTAGCCTCTAGAAAATGGATGACGTTCAATATCTTTTACGGCTTCGCCGTCCGTATTGATAAAGATTCCGGGATAGCAAATATCTGGCACCTCTTCCCCATCTTGTCCGTTAAGAACAATCGGTGTTCTTGTGTTCGAATCCATGTGCATGTACTTGGGTTTACGTTTTAATTATTTTCAGTCTCACCTCTTTACATATATGTAGAATGCAACGAGCGAACGAGCGACTCTAAGTTCAAACGGTTATGTACATGCAAACACACGTCATCGGCATAATGAAGGTGACTTATGATATTAAAAGGTTTTCATTGAAGACCATTAGCTTTCCCACCTTCCAGTGCGGCTTTCAAGATGTCATTTATTACCACCAGAAACAGGGATGGTGATAATATGCAGCCTTGTCTGATAACCGTTCGCACAGGAAAGCTCTCAAACAGCTCTCCTCTATGTAAGACGCGACACTTCGCATCTTCGTAGGATTCTTTAATCATATCTCTGACCTTATCTGAAATACCTCTCCTACGCAAAGCATTCCATATGTAATCTCCCTTATCGCTGTCGAAAGCCTGTCACGAACATATGATGAAATGGCAAGCCCATTTCGGCAGACTGCTCCAATGTTATCCGTAGGGTATTTGTGTGGTCGGTACGCATTGAGGAAGGAGATCGGTAGGTATTTCGTATATACCTGCGGCTTTTCTTTCCGCCATTGACCGAATGGCGGAGACTATCTCTTCCTTATCTGGGAGATCGCCCCTAATAGAGGATTGTTGTTGATGTTTGATAGTTGTTCATTTTCTGGAATATCTTCCTCTGACAAGATGTTTCAAATATCAGAGAAGTATTCCTTCTGTCGACGCAACTGGTGTTCACTCATATTAAGGAGAGCTCCGTTGATATCTTTCACCAGGTGGTTGGCGGTGAAATTCCTGTTCGTCAACTGTTTCATAATTTTAAATAGTGAACCCATATCCCCAAGGTAAGCCGCAGATTCTGCCTTATTGGCCAGATCTTCAATGTCCTTTCTCTTGTCGCGTTTAACAGCCTTTTTAAGCTGTATATGAGCATCGTCGTAGTTCTGTCTCAAGTCGGGTGTTCGTTGGTTGACATGGGGTTGAGAGATAATTGCTAATTTGGATTTTTTCCCGATTCCCAACCGAGTTCCATGTGTCTTGCGACATCCAGGATTTCTCACCGATTTACACATATCCCACAGATTCCTCAGCAATAGTGATAAACATGTTTCTGGTTTCTGTTTCCCAATTGGCAGTGTGCGCATTTTATATCCAACCAAAGTGGATGACGTTTCGCGTAGAATGTTGGTGTACTCGCGCTTTTTGTTGGGGTCTCTAAGTCTATCTACATTAAGCTTGCGCTTCATTTTAAGAATTTGCGGCCATCGGATAGCTGCTCAAGCAGGCAACCATCAGGTGGTGATCGCTCTCCACGTCAGCTTCACGCTTCGTTTGCACATCAAGGAGACATCTTCTCCATCGGCGACTTATAGCCAAATGGTTGATCTGGTTCTGAGTAACACCATCAGGGTAAACCCAATATGTTTTACGGTAACTCTTGTGTGGAAAAACGATCCCACCGATGACATTTGCCGAGTACTACAAAACTGCACAAATAATTCGCCATTTTCGGGTCTCTTAATCCAAGGTCGTGCCGCGTCACCACGTTTCTCCATGACGTATTCTAGTCCAGTGTTGTGAGAGCCAACCTGGGTGTTCATATCTCCTGAGATGATAATAATATCACCTCTTGGAACACGTTCGAAGGTGGCACTCAGTTGGCTATAAAACTCCTCTTTGTCACCAGGTGTTGCGGTATTAGTTGATGCGTAGCAGAGCTGCCGAGCTGTAACGTTCCTAACACTCGTTCTAAGCCTGACGACGCTTGTCCTACCCGAGATTGGTTCTCAGCTGATGAGATTGTTTCTCACTCTCGGCGTAAGGACGACCGCTACTCGATTTTTGGCTTCACTCTTAGGACCAACGTAAAAAATGGTGTTTTCGCGCGGGGTTCGTTCTTCTCTTGATCCTATCCACCTGACCTTGCTCAAGCCCATTATTTGGATGTTATAGTGCTCCATTTCACGGTCGATCACTGACTGGCGGTGCAAGGACCGAGTGCCCTAGCTTTACTCCGTCAAACGTTCCAGAAGCCAATCATAATCCGTTTTCGAATGCCAAAATTCGTTACCATAGTATGCATCCGTATCCGAGATGCTGTATCCGTTTCTCGTATCAGTTAGGTTTTAAGTTCACGGCTGCTAAGCCCATGATCCAGTGAGTGTCCATTTGCCATTTTTAGGGCAAGCAGGACTGGCTGTGAGTGAGTTCTACTGCTCCCATCCCTCAGTGGAATGGTTAGCTCAAGTCCATGTAGTCGCTATTCTCCAAAGATAGTTCCATACATTGGTAAAACCTCATTCTACAACTACCCCCTCCGGGAAACAACCCACATAAAAACACAATCTTTGCAAATATACGAGGCGTGTAAAAAAGTTAGGCTACACCTGAGACAAAGAAAGGTGAAGCTTGGAACTAAATGACCGGAATTTTCAAGGCTAAAGAAAGCCGCTGAGGACTCCGGCATGAGAATTCAAGCTTCTCTTTTTTCCAAAGTGGTAGAAAAAGCGCATGGACGTCCCTACGAAGTTGTCCAGAATTTTTTTTTTAAATTTGATACGAAGTATCAAAACAAGTTGGTGTCGTAAAGTTAAGAATAGGATCAGTGTCTGCTTGGAACATCACTAGATAACACGGCGAAGTTTCGATCATCAAAAAATTCCGTCTGTCTGTACGCTGTACGTGTACGCTCAGCGCACAGTAACTTCCAAATCCTTCAAGATAGAAAGTTCATTGTTGGGTGTATTGTAGATGATTGCGGATCTCAGGCGGACACCTATTTTGGGGGCGTTAGGATTAAGGGAGTGGCGGGATGAGCCCTAAAACCGAAAACTAAGAATTCGAATATTTCAACCATGGTTCTAGCTAGGAAGCTGAAAACCAAGATATATGTAGAAGGATTTGTGGCCCAAGCTTTAAAAACTATTCAATCCTTTTACCCATTGGCTCCCGAAAAGGGGGAGGCTAAAAACAAATTATCGACCGATTTTTTTTTAAAATGATTATATCTTCGAAATTGCATACAATGAAAAATTAATATTTTGGGACCATTAAGACGGCATACAGATCCACCAGAATCAGCTTAGAGGGAGGCTAATTATTATAAGGGACAGGGTCAGGGTGGAGAGAGGGTGAAAAGAAAAACACTTAAAAATTAATTTCTTACCTATCTCTTAAGCAATGTTATTAATACTTACATTTTGTTATAGATCTGGCAATGATCTCTCCCGAAAATGCCAGAACTATATAGAACAGTCCCCCAATATGTAAAAAGTCATAACCAAAGAACTAGAACATTCTAGTTGAGACACACACACACCCGACGAATACACCACAGAAGGTTCGAGAATTGGAAAAAACCAGTATAAATACATACAACTTTCAGACAGCAGTCAGTCACTCAGCGACATCTGTGGAAGAACGCGAACCGGTATAAATCGGTGGTGCCGTATAGTGCGAATTAAGTTAAAAGTGCGAATTAAAGTGAAAGTGCGAATAAATAAATTATCACTTATTTTTAAACGAATTTGTGTTTTAATTGAAATCTCGGCGAACCCCTAGCTCGCAACAATATATTAAGCTGTACTGGCGAATTAGGAGAAAAATATAATCTTTGGACATAATAGTAGTGTGGGAAAATGGGGAGTATTTCAAAAATGGATACAACTTCCTAAATGTCAACTTCTCAAAACTGAGTACAGATATCAAATTGAAATTTTGTCAGATTGTAGAACTACATAGTTTTAAATTTTGATAAAAATTTTACGTTAGGGAGCTTAAGGGAGGGAGGTGGTAAGCAAAAATTTTGAAAATTTTTAGTGATTTTCTTAGGGCTCTGGTGAAAGATACAATGTTATAATTTTCCATGCGAATAAATCTATTTCGTATACATATAGAGAAAATAATAATTTGTTCCACAATTGTTATGCACGGATCACCCTGGTCTAAACTTCTTCTTCTTCAATGGCGCTATAGCCCAAATCGGGCCTTGGCCTCCTGACCTTCAGGTTCCTTAACGTTTTCATTATTTATTGCAGAAGAGTTGTTAGCTCTTCGCACAACCCTCTATCTACGAATTTTTCATTTTCGTAGATTGAGGTAACCAAGGTATATTCAAGCAGGTAGTGTGCTGGAATTATGCGTCGACCGGGATTTGAACTCACGACCTTCGCATTGTAAACCAAACACGCTACCTACTAGACTAAACTCTAGCTCTGGTCTAAACTGCATAAGCGCAAAAAACACAAAAACTGAAAATTTTTGAATGAAATTGTAAGGTAAAAACTTCAAAGTTTGCGAATTACATTTAAAAAAAATTCCTAAGGTATGAAATATTAACTGGTCGATTATCTTCAAAACTTCTACCCCCTCATCTGATTTGTTTTGACTATTTTTAGAATTTTTAAAAAATAGAACTGACCTAACGTAACATGTTGCTAGTTAAAATCACTCGAATTGTAATTGCTCACGAAAATAGGAGTCGAGCCGTTCAGTTGTCGTTCAAAATATCTTTTCAATTATAACTTTATAAGAATAAGTTTGTTTTAATTTTCTATACCCGAATTGAGAATGTTAAGACAACTTTCGAGCTAACAGCATGTTTATGTTTGGTTAGAATAATTACATAAAGTCAAAGACGAAAAATTTTGGACAGTATGGATTAATTATTTAGTTACTTGATTAAGCATCATTTAATATCGGATCATGGGAATTCGTGAAGGAAGATTTATGTCGTAATTTCAATTTTTTGCCACCATGATACCGATTAGGCTTCTAATCGTATTCAGAGTTACAGCCACAATCAGGGTGGGTCTGTAATTTTGTTGATCTTGTATTTAAGTGAACGCACTTAAAGGAAAAACTACTCAATTGAAAAGTATAATTAAGTTTTAAGTATACATAATAATACATAGGTAGTTATAGTTTCCTTGCTTTTGCTATTTGTCATTCTTGACGTACAGGTTAATTGAACTGGTGACAGTCAAAATTCCTTCGAGTATCGTTTATATTAGTATTTCGAATACCGATATCAAATCATGACCCTAGGGTATATTGACATAACTCAAATGGACACACTACAGCGATTGAAGATAGAATTAAATGTGCACTAAAGTTCCTCATATGCTTGACATAATAATTCAGTGGAGCATTTCTTAGATAACAGATTCGCGCGGTTTAACGTAAGAGTGGCCCCGGCTGCAATACAAAAAACAAGTTTCTCAAGAGATGCATCAGCGTCCCAGTTGTTTGGACTAGTGTACCGGACTGGACACACACGCACTATTAAAATCGATCTACTATCTTGTTTCGCACCAGTTTCCGTGTAAAAATAAATGCAAAAAAGTTAAGGTCGTTTTGAACGCAGCCGCCACTGTATACGTTCGTTAAGTATCGTATAAGTGAGACGCCTTGTGAACGCTGCTGCAAAGGAGTCACCCGTCGATTGGATATGACGGTTAATAGATACAATAAGAAAAGTGAATCTACTAGTCACCAATTCAGACCATGGTGGAATAATGTAAACGATAGGGAGACTGAAATTGGCTTTTCAACCATAATATAAATAGGGATCGCAAACACGGTAGGATTATCAGTACAGGGTATAATTCGCCAAAGAAAGTTATCAAGATGAAAGTAATTCTGTGCTTATTGGCTGTGGTGGCGGCGGTCGCAGGATCCGGTTGGAGTGACGGCTGGAACTCAGGATTGAGTCATGGTTGGAATAGTGGCTGGAACGGTGGATATGGCGATGGCTGGAACTATGGTGGATGGAAAGGAGGCTATGGGGGCTGGTCCGATGGATGGAGAGGAGGTTGGTTGGGTGGATGGAAAGGAGGTTATGGTGGATGGTCACCAAAAATAGTTGCACCTCTTAGAAGTTATGGCGGACACGTAGGATATGGTGGCTACGGAGGATATGGTCACGGATGGAAGAGTGGTTACGGTTGGTGGTAAATTGATTCTTTTTAAATTATGTTAAGAAATTGTGCTAGATATTATTGATAATACTAAGGAAATAAACATTTATTCATGAAGTTCTTATGAAATCATTTTTATTGAAATCCTATGATTGTAAACTCTTCTAACTAGATTAATGGAACCACAATACAAATTTTTATGCTTAACGTACACGATTTCTGAGTAATTTCTATTGATTTAATTATCAATCAAATCATGGTATGAAAACCTTGACATTGGCTCAGTTTTGAATAATCTAGACAAGGCATATTTGTAATTACATAAATCAAATAAAATTTTTTGGAATATTTTCATAATTTTTACATAATTTAGCATAATTTTAGTTTCGTGAAATTGTCTACGTTAATCGTGTTATAAGCCTTAGTTTTTATTAATGAAAATTGTTTCTGATAATTTGAGAAATTTGTTTGACTTGCACACAAATGAACTAGCCTTTTATTTTTGTTGCCAAGCGAAAAAAAAGATGAATAAATCAATTTCGAGTTAAGACCTCCTTTAAAGTTATAAGACAGAAATAGTTCTCTTGCACCAGCCGCGATTGTCACCATTGTCTAAGTTGTTGCTAGGACTTGTTTGTTCGTTTGATCTTCTGTTCAATTGGTCACTCTTTGTGTGCTACATGGTCAACCATTCGTAGTATTTTTCTTGAGGGTTATATTCAAGAGCTTGCCTGAGGATGTCTTGCTCTGATTTCCTGAAAATGAGTGCGATACACTGCCATTTCCATTTTTGCCTAACTTAGTCTTTCCAGTTATACTCCAAAGATTGTCATTAGAGATGATATCTGACCGGAATATACGTAAAATGCGTCGAAGGTATTAATTCACGAAAGTTTTCAGTTTTTTCAGGTAGGACAAGAGTTAAGTGGCTAATATGGTGCTTTTTTTTTTTTTTACAGAATGACCTGTGTTATAGGCAATTTCGGCCTTTATGTGCAATGCACAAACACAGTCATGAAGGGAAGGAATGGGATTGGGAAGGTTGGGGAAGGAGTGAGAATGACCGTAGCGAGTGGAGAAGCTGGTATATTGCTCAGTTGTACTGGCTGCTTACTGACAAATATTTGCTTAAGATATGTATACATATATGGAATCGAAGTGCCTTATAAAACCCTCTGAGGTCAACTGAAGCTATTCCTATACATAAATAAGATGATACGAACTTGTCGCCGGCCGCTCTCAAATACTTCAAAACCAGCAAATTCGCTCTCAAACCGATGATAAACTAGCAAAACTAGCATTTTACCACCGCATGCTTCTATAAAAGCAGTCTATTTTTAGCCATTCAGGACCTGACTTATTTTTCGTTATGATCCACGTGGTGCAATGTATTGAAAAGATAACCGAACGAAATCACAATTTCTCCAAGTGATTTATTTCTTTAGGTAAGTATTAAAAAATTTTTTTTCAATTTCTGAGATGACTCTCTATCTGGCATTTTTGACAAAATAAAATGCGTGGCTTGTTCTTAGTACAGTGGCGTAGTAAAAAAAATAGTGATGCTGGGGGAAAAACGGACTGCTGAAGTAGGCAAACGGTTTTACATGCTACTGAATACACAAGAGCCCTATGGAATTATTCAAACTTTAATGACGACACTGTGATACAAACCGGTTTCTCTTTTTTTTTTTTTTAATTATCAGAATAGCTTTAATTCTCTTGGTCTTGGTCTTCTTTTAAATGTATATTCTAAGGTATGGTGTCAGTTGTCAGATTTATGCTGGACGTCTAGGTCGGAAAGTTAGGGGTTTGTCGTTGTCACGTGGCATGGTGCAAAGAAAGAATAAAAAAAAACTGAGCAAATATTTAAATATCAAAGAATTCACTCAATAAAGTGACCTTTATGATGATTGCTAAGAATAATTAGAATGAGTAAAATAGAAATGAATTATCAATAAGCCCCAAAATTTTGAATTTGACACTCTCATTTTTTTAATCTTTATTAATTTCTGGACAGAACTGTGCTATCTATAACAAAACACCGTAGCCAAAACAAGTACTCAAAATCGCCAATACCACGTTTTTGCTTCTCTTGAAAAGTTGTATTTTTATTTTCCGGATGGAATCTGAGAGTATTATAAGTTTTCTCTAAAGCTTGTAGCACCAAGAAATATTGCTCGCACAGAATCGCCAAGGGTACGGAGCACGCGTTGAGCTAGAAAGTTCAAATTTCGTACACGTCGTTTTCTACGAAAAAGTAAGATCAAGTTCGTGAACGGGCCAAATCACTCTACCTCTTCTACCTCTTCTACCTCCTCCCATACAAAATGACATAATTTCGCAATTTTACAATAAACGGATTTGAAAAGAATAAAATCCATTGATCTAAAATTTGGAATATATTACTTTTATGATGATATCAATCTACCGTATAGAAATTATTTGTATCCTCTCTCTCCTTCCACCACCTGCCATACCAACTGCACTTTTTCATGAAATGCTTTAAACCAATTTACTCAGTGCGTAGAAAATTTATCGAGCTGAAATTGTACACTAAAAATTTATTTAGCATTATAAGCAATGCAAAAAAAAAGACATGGACGATTAGCTTTACTCCTTCTCATCCCTCCCACACAAAATGTCACAAACGGATTTAATAGAAAAGCATTAAAGCTATTGATCTGAAATTTTGAATATTGCATAAAAATTATTCGAGTCCTCCCCTTTCTTCCACCACCACTCACAAAAATCTGAACTTTTTCGTGAAATACTCTAAACAAATTAACTAAGAAGGTATAAAACTTATCGACCTGAACTTGTGTACTAAATATTTATTTTGAACTATTAGTTAGATAAAAAAAAATAGATGACTAGCTTCACCCCTTCTAACCCTCCTATACAATCTGACACATTTTCATAATTTTACATTAAGTAGATTTTCCTGAAAAGTATGTTCGCTACCGATACGCAATTAAAAAAATATCAATTGCATGATGATTATAGCTGTTTCTCAAAAAATCACGAAAAACCTCCCTCTCCTTCTACCACCTCCCATACAAACTGCACACTTTCATTAAATCTAATACAGTACCTATTAAATTGTTGAATCCTAAATTTTCTATTAATACATTTTAATAGCAACTCTAGCGTGATGTGAAAAAACTAGTTCAATATCATCACCCCTTCCCCCCCCCACCCACCACTACCCCTAGAAAATTTCTTAAAATCAAAAATTTCCCTTTCATCTCGAGTATCGCATTGGGCTTTTTAATCATAGTCCTGTTATGCAGCTTAAGAAGGCTGTTAGACGCGACAAGGGAAAGGCCATTGAAGATCTGGCCAATAAGGCAGAATCTACAGCTTACCTAGGGGATATGGATTCACTATTTAAAATTATGAAACAGTTGACGAACAGAAATTTCACCGCCAACTACCTGGTGAGAGATATCAACGGAACTTTCCTTAATATGAGTGAACAGTTGCGTCGAAGGGAGAAATATTTCTCTGATAACTTAAACATCTTGTTAGAGGATGATATTCCAGAAACAAAACAACTACAAAACATCCAACAGCAACCATTCTCTACTAGGGATGATCCCCCAGATGAGGAAGAGATAGTTTCCGCCATTCGGATAATGGCGGGTAGGAAAGCCCCAAATATATATGAACTACCAACCGTACTCCTCAAAGTGGACTCGGAAATAACAGCCGATATACTCCTCCCACTCTTTACTGAGGTGTGGAATGAAGAAAGATATCCGACTGAATGAAAGGAGGGCGTCATTGCAAAAATTCCGAAGAAGGGTGACTTTCTGGATTGTGGCAATTGGCGTGGTATATGTCTACTTACTGTCGTATCGAAAATCATAGCTATGGTAATTCTCAATAGGATGTCGTGGAGAGCACTCTCGAAGTTTATCAGGCTGGATTACATAAAGAGTCGTCTTTTACCGACCACACAAATACCGTACGGATAATATTGGAGCAGTCAGCCGAAATGGGTTCTCCACTACATCTCATGTTTTTGGACTTCGAGAAGGCTTTCGACAGAGTTAAGCAAAATTACATATGGAATACTCTGCTTAGGAGAGGTATTCCAAACAAGGTCATAGCTATGATTAAGGTATCCTACGAAGTTGCTAGGTTTTGCCTCTTACATATAGGAGAGCTATACGAGAGCTTTCCTGTGCGAACGGGGATCAGACAAGGCTGCATATTATCACCATCCTTGTTTCTGGTGGTAATAAATGACACCTTGAATGCTGCACCGGATGGTGGGGAAGATAAAGGTCTTCAATTGAGACTATTTAACATCTAAAGTCACCTTGATTATGCTGATGACGTGTGTTTGCTTATACATAACCGTTCGGACTTAGAGTAAAATGTTCGCTCGTTGCATTCTATACGCATAGAGGCGGGACTGAAAATAAAATTGCGTAAACCCCAACACATGCGCATGGGTTCGAACACAAGCACACCGATTATTCTTAATGGACAAGATGTGGAAGAGGTGCAAGATATTTGTTATCTCGGAAGCGTTGTCAGCACGGATGGCAGAACCGAAAAGGATATTGAGGCTCGTCTAAATAAAGCTCGTCAGGCCTTCGGTATCCTTTCCCCTTTCTGGAGGTTAAGAGAGATTTTCCTATGCACAAGGCTGCGAGTTGTTGACGCATGTATCAAATTCGTGTTGTACTACGTAGAAAGTGACCGTTAAATTTACCAGGAAACTGCAAACTTCCGTGGGCCAATGCCTCTGACGCATTTTAGGAATATTCAGGCCAGAAGTGATCTCCAATGACGAACTTTGGAATACAACTGGACAGACTGAAATAGGTATTGCGATCCAAAGGCGGTTGATCGGTCACACTTTGAGAAAACAGAGGGAAACATCGCCAAACAGGCTCTGGATTATATTTTTGTCATAATTAATTTTATATAAATGTAACTAATTTTGGAAAATTATCAACTTTACCTGACTCCTTCTACCCCCTCCCATACAAATTTTATGAAATTTCGGAATTTCAATTAAATTAGTTTGATTCAAAACCGTCAAAGCTATAAACTTTAAAATTTGAAAGAAGTATACTGTTTTAAATATGATTGATGTCAAAAAATTTGGTTTTGATTCGGATATTCCTTCTACCCCTCCAATACAAATGTAGAATTTTGGTAAATGCATTTAACCGATTTTCTTAGAAGCTAAAAGAAGTTGAAACTTGAAATTTTGCCAGAATTTGTCCCTTAATAATTGTAATAAATGCTAAACAAAGTATCGCCTTCACCTCACTCCTTCTACCACCTCCTATACAAATTGTTGTATTGGAAGTTCAAGAAAAGTTTTCTCCTTCGAACATATAAGAGCTATCGACTTTAAAATTGTAACAAAGCAATGTGATTAGGATGTTCATAAGCAGATTCAAAATCATCCAAAATCTCCCACTGTCTCTGCCACCTCCCATACAAATACCATAAAGACAAAAATTGTTCAATTTCCTCGAAAATTATGAAAGCAAGAAACTATAAATTCAGAATGAAATATTTTATATACTACGTTCAGTGTCACATACAAAAATTACAAACCTCTCCCTTTGCTTTTACCACCTCCCAAACAAAAGGTGAGTAACTATATCATCTAGAGTATCATATGATTCGGCCTTACGCCCATTCATAATTCTGTTACGTTTTTTTTTTAATTCTTGCAAATACTAAGAATATTGCAAAAACATTAATATTTATTTTTCCAAATTCTGATTTAAAAATGTCTTAGTTATTAACATACTTGATTGAAAATAAATGCGGAAAAGTATATTGATCTCGATCTTTTCACAGCGGCGATCGTAAACGGAGCAAGGTCATTTTATTGCTAAAACGTAAATTTCATTAAATTTTACTTTATTATTATAATAATAAAGTATTGTGATCGACACAAAAAAAAAAAAAAGTTTGCTACCCTGAAATTTTTATACTCTAGATGAAATCTGAGAGTATTATAAGTTTGCTCTAAAGTTTGTAACGCCAAGAAATAAGGCTCGGAGAAAAAAATGATGAATACAGAAATTAATATTATCACTAAAAAATCTCAAAACCGGATGTCCGTCCGTCCGTCCGTCCGTCCGTCCGTCCGTCCGTCCGTCCGTCCGTCCGTCTGTGCGCGCTCTAGCTTGAGAACGCGTTGAGCTAGATAGTTCAAATTTTGTACACGTCGTTTTTGACAAAAAAGTAAGGTCAAGTTCGTGAACGGGCCAAATCGCTCCACCCCTTCTACCCCCTCCCATACAAAATGACACAATTGCGCAATTTGACAATAAACGGATTTGCACGAAAAGTATAAAAGCTATTGGCCTGAAATTTGGAATATGTTACTTTTATGATAATATTAATCTACCGTACGAAAATTATGCGTATCCTCCCCCTCCTTCTACCACCTCCCATACAAACTGTACTTGTCATGAATTACTCTAAGCCAATTTACTCATTGCGTATACAATTTAGAGAGCTGAAATTGTGCACCGAATATTTATTTAAAATTGTTAGTAAGCCCAAAAAAATTTAGACTATTAGCTTCACCCCTTCTACCCCCTCCCATACAAAATGACACAATTTCGTAATTTGACAATAAACGGATTTACTCGAAAAGTATAAAAGCTATTAATCTGAATTTTCGGATATGTTATTTTCATAGTAATTTTAATCTACAGTAGAAAAATTATTTGCTTCCTCCCTCTCCTTCCACCCCCTCCCATACAAACTACACTTTTTCATGAAATGCTCTAAGACGATTTTCTCAGAACATATAACATTTATTGAGCTCATATTTTGTAATAAATACTTAATTAGTATTAGCACTAAGATCAGAAAAAAATATTTGATTACCTTCACTGCTTCTACTCCCTCCCATACAATATGACACAGTTTCACAACTTCACAAAAAATCGATTTTCTTGAAAAGTATAAATGGCACTAGTCTGAAATTTCAGGGATGTCAATTTTACAATATTCCTAGTTATTTCTGAAAAAAATCACTCTAATCGCCCCACTCTTTCTACCACCTCCCATACAAACTGCACATTTTCACTAAATCTAACTCACTAATTTTTTCAGTTCCCATTCAATTTTTGGAGTAAGCATTTTGTACAAAACATTTTTATAGCTACTTTAGCATGATGGGGAAAAATTAGTTCAATGCTGTCATCCCTTCTAATACTTCCCATGCGAAATTTCTTGGGATCACAAAAAATTCTATTTCATCTAGAGTATCGTAAGATTGCGCTTTACGCGCAATCGTAGCCCTGTTATGTTTTTTTTTCGCGTTTCATGACTAAATTAGCCTAAAAATGCAAAAAAAAAAAATCCGTCTGTCTGTACGCCGTCCGCCGTCCGCCGTCCGCCGTCCGCCGTACGCCGACGTGTACGCTCAGCGCACATTAAGATAGAAAGTTAATTTTTGGGGGGATTGTAGATAGTTGCGGATCTCAGGCGGATACCTATTTTCCGGGGTATACGGGTTCGGGGAGAGGCGGGGGGAGTGCTTAAACCGAAAAATACGAATTCAAATATCTCAACCATGGTAAGAGCTAGGAAGCTAAAACTCAACATTAATATAGAGAGGCTTGTGGGACAACTTTTAAAAATAATTTAATTTTTTTATCCATTGGGGTGCGAAAAGGGGGGGCTTAGAACCCATTGTCGGCCGAATTTTTTTTTCAAATGATTATATCTTCGGAATTACTTATCGAAACAAAACCATTTTTAGAGACCGTCAAGGTGGCATATAGTTTCATCGGAACCAGCTTAGAAAGCGGCTAATTATTGTAAGGGGGAGGGTCAGGGGGGGTGCAAAGAAAAACACTTAAAAATTAATATCTCAACTATCTCTTGAGCTATGTAATTGAAACTTAAAACTTATATTAAGCTATACTAGGCAAATATAAAAAAAATATAACATGTTGAAATAATAGTAGTGGGGGGAAATGGGGAGCATTTCAAAAATGGCGCACTTTTCAAAATTACAAATCCTTATATCTCCAAAAATAGTACAGATATCAAATCAAAAATTTGTCAGATTGTAGAACTACATAATAGTTAATTTTGGTAAAAATTTTAAGTTGGGAGGTGTAAGGGGAGGGAGGTAATAAGTAAAAATATCGAAAACTTTGAGTGATTTGTTTAGGGCTCTGGTAAAAGATACAAAGTTAAAATTTTGCATGTGAATACCTATATTTAATCCACATAGAAAAATAATAATAACTTGATCCATATTTGTTATAAACCGACCCCCCCGGTCTAACGTGCACAAGGTGTTTCATGTGCATTGAAAAAAACACATAAACTGAAAATTTTTGAGTGAAATTTTAAGGTAGAAATTTGAAAATTTGCGAAATGCATTTAAAAAAAATCCCTAAATATACGAAATATTAACTGGTCGAAAACCTTTAACACTTCTACCCCCTCCCATACAAAATAATTTTTTCGACCATTTTCAAGAAATCAATTATCACCTAACTGTTAAAAGCTATCAATTAGAAATTTTGCACAACAACTAACAAAAATAATTAAAATTAAATCGCGTTAAAAGTTTTAAAATCGCGCTTGACCTTCTACCCCCTCCCATACAAAAGTATGATTTCGACTAATTTCATTAAATCAACTAATAACCAACAAATTAAAAGCTACGAACTTGAAATTTCGTTCGAGCACCTTACAATAAAAATGAAAGAAAATTGCATCACAAGTTTTACGATTCCTTTACCTCCTCTACCCCCTCCCATACAAAATTATTTTTTCGAGCACTTTTAATAAATCAGTTATCAGCTAACTCTTAAAAGCTATCAATTTCAAATTTGGCATAAAAACTTATAAAAATAATTCAAATGAAGTTTAAAACTGCGTATCAAATTTTACGATTGCCCTATATTCTCTACCCCCTCCCATACAAATGTTCGGTTTCATGAATGTAAAATACACCGAATTTTATGAAAATTCTATGCAACTTCGTCTATGAAACACATTCTATACAGAGAATATTGGACGTGATTCAAGCAATTAATTAAAAAGCTATTAACATCCACCCACCCTTACTATTACCCCTACTCCTCCCCTCATAAAAACCAAACTTACAGAAACGAATGAAATATTGTTAACAGTCCTGCCCAAGAACTCCCTTTCACTTAGCCTTCCCTAACCACTCTAACCTGCATATTGACTTTCCACTCATCCGCAACTTGTCCCAAGAATAATAAAGTTTCGCCCGACTTGTTGGCAGTTTATTTATGTTAATGTTAAAAGTATTGAATTTTAATCAAACAATAATTTAAAATGTAGATGATAGTATGGACACTGTTTTAACATTATAAATTAAGGGGAAATTAATGAATACCTTAAAGTTTCCGATTCGATTTGAGTGAAGGTCAGGCGGCTTCATTGCGATATACTATAAATACATTGGTTGATCCTTCAGGAGGTATCAGTTTCGAATTGTTACTAAAACTATCAAAATGAAAGTTTTCTTGTGCCTTGTTGCTCTTGTAGCTGCAGTTTCGGCCTCTGGATGGGGTCATGGTTGGAGTGGCTGGAATGGCGGTGAATACGGCTGGGGCGGTAATTCTCTCGGCTGGAACACAGGATACGGAAACGGATGGGGCAATGGAGGTGGCTGGAAAGGAGGATACGGCGGACGGGCCGCACCAGTTGTTAAGGTTGCTGCTCCCGCTGTCAAAGTCGTTGATGGAGGCTGGAAGGGAGGATACGGAGGATGGGGAGTTGGAAACGGATGGGGTTACGGAAACGGATGGAGCCACGGAAACGGATGGGGCTATGGTGGTTTGAAGGCTGGCTATGGTGGATGGGGTGCTCCTGTTACTAAAGTTATTGGTGGATACGGAAATGGATGGAAAAGTGGACATGGCTGGTGGTAAATTTTCATTTATCTTGAAACTAAGTTCTATGTTAATATATAAAAAATGAAAACAAGCCAAAAAGTTATAATAAATTAATTAAAGATATAAAAATTTATGTTTTTTGCTATAATAAAATTTGTTCAATGTGTTTGAGTAGGAAGGTAGAATAGGTATTGTGAAATTAGCGTAAAAGACTGGAGAACATTTGAACTCACTAGTGTATTCAGACAACAGACATTTTCGCTTCAGTGTAGGACACGTTGTACTTTATGAAGACCATTATTTTAAAAAGAAAATCTTAATTTGTGGCATTTGAAATTATTCAAGGATTCAGGAAGTATACTATTTTAGCATCAGAAGAACTATGTCTAGACGCAATAGTTATTTGTTGATTTCTTTTTCACAATGATATATAGTATAAGTATAAAATAATCGAAGAAATGAGGCTTAACCGCAAAATTTTGTGAGGTACGTATTGAAGGTAGGGGAAGGATATCAATGAAATAATAAATATTCTACTTTTTGCCATGAATATAATATGTACTAGTTTCCATATCGATAGCTTTAACATCATTGTATAAATGACATCAAAATTCGAAAATTTCAGTTTTTTTGTATGGGAGATGGTTGGAGTGGTAGAGTGAAGTTCATATCTCTTTTTTTAAATTGACATAAAAATATAAAAGGACATAAAAGCACGTAAAACCCAATCATACGATACTTTATATGATATAAAAATTTTGTAATTTTAAACATTCACTTTATTATTCCTATAATAAAGTATTGTGATCGACACAGAAAAAAAAATTGCTTCAATGAAATTTTGTTTTTTTACGTTTCAAGACTAAATTAGGCTAAAAATGCAAAAAAAAAGCCGTCCCGCCGTTCGCCGCACATATGGACTCATATCTTTGAAGCTGAATTGTTAATTGGGTAAGTGAGCTCCATTCTCCAAATTTTGATAATTGTCAGGTGGAAGGGAGAGGCGGGGGGAGGGAAAGATTCAAAAATTACACTTGCTAATATCTCCACCATGATTGTAGGTAGGAAGATGAAAATCATCATACACATATAGAGAGGGCTGTAAGACAAACTTTAAGAATAATTTAATTTTTTATCCATTGGCTCCCAAAAAGGAGGAGCTAAAAACAAATTATCGACCGAATTTTATTTAAAATGATTATATCTTCGAAATTACTTACCATAAGAAATTCATACTTTGGGACCATTAAGGTGCCATACAGATCCACTAAAATCAGCATAGATGGAGGCTAATTGTTGTAAGAAGGAGGGTCGGGAGGGGTGCAAAAAAACACTTAAAAATGAATATCTTAACTATCTCTTAAGCTATGTAATTAAAACTTAAAACCTATGTTAAGCTATACTAGCTAAATACAAGAAAAATGTAAATAAACTGCCAACAAGTCGGGCGAAACTTTATTATTCGTGGGACAAGTTGCGGATGAGTGGATAGTCAATATGCAGGTTAGAGTGGTTAGGGAAGACTAAGTGAAAGGGAGTTCTTGGGCAGTTCTGTTGTCAATTTAACAATATTTCATTTGTTTCTAGTTTAGGGAGGAGGAGGGGTAATAGTAAGGGTAGGTGGATGTTAATAGCTTTTAATTGATAGCTTGAATCACGTCCGATATTCTCTGTTCTATACAGTGTTTCATAGACGAAGTTGCGTAGAATTTTCATAAAATTCGGTGCATTTTACATTCACGAAACCGAACATTTGTATGGAAGGGGGTAGAGAAGGTAGGGGAATCGTAAAATTTGATATGCACTTTTATTTCGTTTCTCTTGTAAGGTGCTTGTACAAAATTTCAAGTTCGTAGCTTTTAGTTTGTTGGTTATTAGTTGATTTAATGAAATTGGTCGAAATCACAGTTTCGTATGGGAGGGGTAGATGGGCAAGCGAGATTTCAAAACTAACGTAATTTCATTTCAACTATTTTTGTAAGTTTTTATGCAAAATTTCAAATTGATAGCTTTAAATAGTTAGGTGATAATTGATTTCTTGAAAATGATCGAAAAAATAATTTTGTATGGGAGGGGGTAGAGTTTTAAAGGTTTTCGACCAGTTTAGGGATTTTTTTTTCAATGCATTTCGCAAATTTTCAAGTTTCTACCTTAAAATTTTACTCAAAAATTTTTCAATTTATGTGTTTTTTGCGATGCTCATGAAACACCTTGTGCACGTTAGACCGGGGGAGTCGGTTTATAATAAATATGGATCAAGTTAATATTATTTTTCTATGGACATTAAATATAGGTATTCACATGCAAAATTTTAACTTTTTATCTTTCACTAGAGCCCTAAAAAAATCACTCAAAATTTTCAACATTTTTGCTTATCACCTCCCTCCCCTTACACCTCCCACCTTAAAATTTTTACCAAAATTAACCATTATGTAGTTCTACAATCTGACAAATTTGTGATTTAATATCTGTACTATTTTTTGAGATATAAGGATTTGTAATTTTGAAAATTGCGCCATTTTTGAAATGTTCCCCATTTCCCTCCACTACTATTATTTCGACATGTTATATTTTTTTTGTATTTGCCTAGTATAGCTTAATATACATTTTAAGTTTCAATTACATAGCTGAAAAGATAGTTGAGATATTCATTTTTAAGTGTTTTCCCTTGCACCCCCTAACCCTCCACCTTACAATAATTAGCCACTCTCTAAGTTCCGGTGGAATTATATGCCACCTCAATGGTCCCAAAATATGAATTTCTTATGATAAGTAATTTCGAAGATATAATCATTTGAAAAAACAATTCGGCCGATAAAAACTCGGTATAGATATCCAGACTGTACCTATAGAACTATATAGTTTTTATTTTCGGTAAAAATTTTAAGTTTGGGGGTGTAAGGGGAGAGAGGTGGTAATCAAAAATGTCGAAAATTTTGAGTGATTTTTTTAGGGCTCCGGTGAAAGATACAAGGTTTAACTTTTGCATGTGAATACATCTGTTTGATATCAAAATCTGTTTGATATACATACATAAAAATAATAACAATTTGTTCCACAATTGTTATGCACCGAACCCCTTGTCTAATGTTCACAAGGTGTTTCATGTGCAATGAAAAAAAACACAAAATCTGAAAATTTTTAAATAAAATTTTAAGGTAGAATTTGAAAATTTGTGAAATGCATTTAAAAAAATTTCCTAAATATGTGCAATATTGACTGCTTTATACCTTCAAAATTACTTTTTTCGACCATTTTTATGAAATCAATTATCATCACTTAACTATTTAAAGCCATCAATTTTAAATTTTGAATAAAAACTTTTAAAAATAGTTGAACCGAATTTGCGTCAAAAGGTGGGGGTAGAAGGGCAAGCGCGATCTCAAAAGCGCTTGCCCTTCTACCCCCTTCTATATAAATGTATGATTTCGACCAATTTCAATAAATCAACAAATTAAAAGCTATGTACTTGCAATTGTGTACGAGCAAAAGAAACGAAATAAGACTGCATTACAAATTTTACGATTCCCTTACCCGTTCTACCGCCTCCCATACAAATGTTCGGTTTCGTTTTTATGAAAATTCTATGCAACTTCGTCTATGAAACTAACATTCTATGCAGAAAATATTGGACGTATTTCAAGCAAGCAATTAAAAAATTATTAACAAGCACCCACCCTTGCTATCACCCCTCATCCATCCTCTCAAAAAAACTCAAACATGCATAAATAAATGAATGAAATATTGATTATATGTACGTACTGGAGCAATTGATCGTGTCCGCAATTAAGTGTTAAATTGACAACAGCCCTGCCCAAGAATCGTCTTTCACTTAGTCTTCCCTTACCACTCCAAACTGCATTTCTTTCCACGCATCCGCAATTTGTCCCAAGAATAATTCAGTTGCGCCTGACTTGTTGGTAGTTTATTTTTTATTAGAAGTGCTAGAAGGGGTGGGAGTATTAAATTAATTTTTTCACATCATCCTGAAGTAGCTATAAAAATGTTTTGTGCAAAATTTAAGCTTCAAAATTGTATAGTTGCTGAGAAAACTAGTGTATTTGGTTTAGTGAAATTGAGCACTTTGTATGGGAGGTGGTAGAAGGTGTGAGGGTCAGATGTCGTCAACCCCTGTACCACTTCCCCTACGAAATTTCTTGAAATCAAAAATTTTCTCTTTAATCTAGAGTATCGCACGATTGCGCTTAACGTCTAAGAAATGCGAAGTGTGTTTTGGGTGCCCCAACCGAATTGTACTCTAAACGTAGTCTAATGTATGCCTTATAGATGGTTGCTAGATCGTTCGGCGTGAAATACTTTTTCCACTTTCGGAGAGCTCCTAGACGCTTAAAGGCGTCAAGGGCAACATCAAAGATGTTTTGGGCCGAATTCAGATGGTAATTTTAACACCTAGAATGTGAAGTTATCCGAGGTGCAAAGTTGTGCACCACCAAAAGTGGCATTGTGAGATAACACTGGAACATCACGTTTGAGGGATAGATGACAGGCCTGTCTTTTGGAGGCATTGAATTCCACTCTATTTTTGCTGCCCCATTCCAGGATTAAGCTGAGATTCGAGTTCAATGAACGGAACAACTCCATGCGATTGGAAGTAATAGAATGATTGTTTTATTCCGCAGCAGAGCTAAACTCATAGGTATTATTCGAAGTACTGTCATACGCAAATCTATGGATTTGATTGAGAGTAAACGATAGAAGGTCGTTGATGAAAACTAGGAAAAAAAAGCCTTGAGGGACGCCGGAATCTATTGAAAAGCAAGGCAAATTAACGCTGTCTAATAAAAATAGTAGGTAAAAAACTCTCAGCCCATTGAACAATGGTACCATTAAGGCATATGGCCTTCAGCTTAGTTATGAGACATTCATGCCAAACTCTGTCAAAAGCTTTTGCAATGTCAAGTGCGAGAACTTGACCTCCGCCACGGAACCCATGCAGACGATCATGGATTAGCTGGTTATCCTCGAGGTATTGAACAATTTTGCGATTGACAGCAGTTTCCATTACTTTCGAGAGCATTGAAGTAATGGCTATCGGGCGGTAGTTTGCGGGATTTGTTTTGATTCCTTTCTTGGGAATAGGCTAAACATTCGCAACTTAGGAAAGATAGAAAAGATTGCGAAGAGGTTTAGCTAAAGAAGAGGTGCACATTTTAAGAGTAATGGAGGGAATATCGTCCGGACCAACAGATTTGTGGATATTGAGCAATTGGTTTGAAAGTGGAAAGCGCGGGTTTCTAGCGAAACTTGCTGTTAGTAAGTTACCTTTTTCGACAGGATCAATAACGGTATGATCGCCATTAACAAATGTGGTATTGATGATGAAATGAAATTGATGCTGACCGCTTCGACGAATGACCAGAAAGATCGCAAGCCTTTAGGTCACTAAAGGATCTTCCGTCGAAGTTTTTGGTCATGCTCAAATTTAACATGCTTGAATATGGATTTCCAGGCATTTCTTGATGCATTGAAGAATTCTTTGTTGGCAGGTATTTTATAGCATTTAAAGGTTTGATATGCTTCTTTCTTGGCCTAAATAGCATCGAGATAATCTTTGTTGAGCCTTGAGTACTTCGACGGTTTGACTGAAAGGTAAGGATAAGCTTCATCACAGTCATTGGAATCAAAGCACAATTTCCAAATAAAGGCATTGAAGAAATCATTTAGCGCCCCTTCATGTAATTGACATCTCTAAAATTTCAGACCAATAACATTTTTCGAAAAGTTTTGGAATGGTATTATATTTTATGGGAGTAATTTGGGGGTTAATTTTTCAGATTTGATTTTTTTTTTATGTTTATTACTTTATTTTATTAGTCCATTTGATTAAAATATTTTATATATATATTTGCATGTACAAACGAATTATCAGCTCAAATATGTAAAAAGAAATTATGTAAATTCAAATTCAAATTATAATTTTCTTCTTAATTGAAACGTAAAGTCCAATACACAGTTTCGCTTATTGTAAAGCCTTACTGCCGATTTGGAAGCCAACAATTTGCATACTTTGCAATAAACCTCAACAATAATTTTTCCACAGTATTTTAGAAAATATTTATTTATTTAGCTATGGTAATTAAAACTTTCCTAGGCATGTATCCAGAAAAATTTTATTTTACTAAGTGATGTAATTTTTTGTAATTTACTTTATTTATTTCGCTGTTACAAATTATAGTAAATAATCAATGATATTAAAGAACTTATTTCAGTAATTGAGAAACTTAAAAAAATTACATAATACTACTCCCTTCGCATTATGAGTTTCTCAATGTATGAAACTAACTAGTCAAAAATAACTTTAATATATAATAGCGTTTTACCACCAACCATATTCTCGGAATCTATTATATCCTCCAAATCCAATATTTCCATAATAATTTCTATATCCAAAGCCATCAGGTCCATAGCCGTAACCGTGTCCAAATCCATGGTATCCTGAAGGGTAGGATAGATGATCTTTTGGAAAACCATTAAATCCAATCCATCCGTTGTATCCTCCCCAGCCACCATTCCAGCCAGAATAGTTCTCTAATTCAGAAGCTGACACAGCCAAACTAATAGCGATTAAGCACAAGATTATTTTCATTTTAAAGATATTATGGATAAATTGTAACTGATGTCTCTGTGACCATAAATTCGGGTATTTATATTATCCTAAGCTAATCTATAGCTTAAATTATCTTGTTTTAGTTTGCTGCATAAATGTGATTCCGCGTGGTTTGGTCTACTCTTAAATATATAGCGCCAGGGCCGGCGCTACTGAATGGGTAAGGCAAGATCTTTTGCGCATTTCGAAACTCAATGAAGTTTTGTCGTGGCATAAGATCCTAAGTTTGGAGATGCGTCCAAGCCACTGGGAAATTTAAGAATTTAGCCCAACTATGCCATGATATAAATTTATGATTTTTTTGGCAATAAATAATTTAATAAATTTGATAATATCAAATTTACCACATTATAGTGATGAGTTTGTTGGCAGAAATTTGACAAAAGGACGCTTTTTTTATATAAATCTTTACAATATTTTTGTATCCGCACTTTTAATTTTTGAATTTCGACCTTTCTATAAATTGCAATGCAGTGAAATAAGCCCCACGAAAATAAATCCTCACGGACCTTATTTTCACTTCATTTAGGAATATGGATCACATTTTCTTTTTAATTTGGAAATATACTCGTATATTACGTTCGCGGACAGTATATAATTTATGAATGAAAACGCCCGCGAACGTGTTCAACATTAAACGAAAATTAAGCCCATGGACCTTATTTAAATCGCAAAAATATTCGAACCTATTGGCATGTATCGAGACTAAAACCTATGTGGCAAAACCAAAACTTTACCCTAACTTATCCAATTGGTAATCGTTAAGCAATTGTCCTTAAAAATATTTTCTTTAAAACCACTTTCAATAACAATTTCATTCCCTTAATCTCTTTTTTGGAGAGGCATTCTTAATATTGTTACATGCCAGCTGAACACTGATGCAAATTAATGCGTTCATACAAACACTATAAAGGACACCTCGATTGGAATGTTCAAGATCTCAACAAACAGTAATGAAAGAATACGCGCACTCTAGAGCTGCGAATGTTCAAGGTCTGAAAACGTTGAAAATTCAACCAACCACCAGCAAATTACACGGCCAATGCAGAGAAGCAAAAACAACCACACGGGCTCGTACGACAGGGAAAAGGCTCGGACGATGAAGAAATACTTTATAGGAAACGGCAACAACCATACGTGTGGGGTCGTACGACAGGGATAATACTCGGTTGATGAGGTAATGCTTTATAGAAGCAATGAACAGCGCTCGACCGAGAAGGAAATGATTTACATGACAAGGGAAATAATTTCGCCGAAAAGAGCAATATAAATAGGCGAACATTTTTAATGAGCAGTCAGTCTGGTTTGGAGCCGTCGGAGAGTTAGTCAAAGTGAAAGCGAAAGAGTCGAAATTGACAAGCGATTATTTGTGATCGAAAAAGTTTCAGGCGTAAAGCGATTTTGTTAAATTAAACTAAGTTTTCCGGTTGAATTAAACTTTACTTGAAATCTTGCGACCCCTTGTGCACTTCAATATTAACAATGGAACGAATGCGCTAACAGCTTGTGAGCTAATAAGTGCTCCTCTCTAGAAGCAAAATCGCTTGTAGGTAGCGTATTGCTCTATAATGCGAAAGTCCTGAGTTTAAATCTCGGTCGACGCATAATTTTAAAACACTCACTGCATGAATATAGATCGATATTATTATCTATCGTACGATGCCAGAAAGATGGGAAATAAAATGTTGTGGCTGGCGATGGACAATGTTTTGAAACATAATTATGTAAGCATTTTCCCACAATAAAAAGTTATTTTGAATAAAAAAACCGCAATTTCTATTTATATTCCCAATATTGAATTTTAGAAATAGAGGTTATGCGAATAGCTAGCATACCTTCCTCCAAAACAAATGTTAAAAAATCTAGATGTTAGGGGTCCAAACTTCGACCTGGGATGTAATATCATTGAAGAAGAAGAGATGTACATAAAGTTCAATAAATCGACTCTAAAACTAAAAGTCGTTAACTAACTTTCTAGGAATGCGCGTTAATATGCACATGGGATGGTGGAAAGTCTAATGCCAACCCTGTTTCGTGATTTAAGTTCATCATAACTTAGTCAACTACTATCGAAAAAATGGATAAATCTGAATGCATTAAGTAAGTAGTATTAGTAATTAGCATACTGTCAGTACTTGCACTAAATTTACGTCATTGGAGAAAGTACAACTTGGCTTGTTAACATGAGATGGGCTAGAAGCAAATTTCTTGAGAGAACCAGTTCTTTATCTAATATTTATAAGTTATGCCCAGTACTGAGCCTCTTATATCGATATCCAATGGACGATACAAATGTCGTACACATTATTTTGCCTGTTAGTCTCTGACCACGTAATTAACTCATTACATCAAGTTTGTTGCATGGTCGGAGAGCAGACTTACGAAAAATGTGCCTAATGTCATTAAGAGAAAACAGGGAAAAAGGAACACCGAAAATTGTGAATTTTTAAAAGCGTAATTTGAGTTGGTTATTTATGTTTTACATTAATATATAAATATTTACACTCTAGAAGAAATCTGGGAGTATTATACATAAGTTTACTCTAAAGTTTGTAACGCTAAGAAATAAGGCTCGGAGATAAAAATGAAGGATACAGAAATTCATATAATCACTCTAAATTCTCAAAACCGGATGTCCGTCTGTCCGTCCGTTCGTCCGACCGTTCGTCCGTCCGTTAGTCAGTCCATCCGTCTGTTCGCCTGTGCGCTCTCTAGCTTAAGAACGTGCTGAGCTAGATAGTTCAAATTTTCTACACGTTATTTTTCACAGAAAATTAAGGTCAAGTTCGTTAACGGGCTAAATCGCTTCACCCCTTCTACATCCTTCCATACAAAATGATACAATTTCGCAATTTGACAATAAACGGATTTGATCGAAAAGTATAAAAGTTATTGGTCTGAAATTATTACTTTTATAATTCCGATCTACTGTATAAAAATTATTCGTGTCGGCTCCCTCCTTCCACCGCCTCTCATACAAACTGCACTTTTTAATGAAACGCTCTAAACCAATTTACTCAATGCATATAAAATTTATCAAGCTCAAATTGTGCACTTAATATTTATTAAGAATTATTAGAAAGACAAAAAAAAACAATTAGCTTTACCCCTTCTACTCCCTCCCATACAAAATGACACAATCTCGCAATTTAACGATAAACGGATTTTCCCGAAAAGTATAAAAGCTATTCATCTCAATTTGGAATATATTACTTATTTGATGACTTCAATCTACTGTAAAAACAAGTATTTGTGTCCTCCCTCTTCGTCCACCACCTCCCTCCCATACAAACTGCAATTTTTCATGAAATGCTCTAAACCAATTTACTCAGTGCGTTTAAAATTTATCGAGCTGAAATTGTGCACTTAATATTTATTTAGAACTATTAGTAAGTCCAAAAAATTAGACTATTAGCCTTACCCGTTCTACCCCCTCCAAAGCAATCTGACACAATTTCACAACTTTATAAAAAGTCGATTTTCCTGAAAAGTACGAATGCCAATGATTTGCAATTTAAAACATGATGCTTGTACGTATTTCTGAAAAATTCGTTAAAAACTCGCCCCTCCTCTACCACCTCCCATACAAACTATATAATTTCACTAAATCCATTACATAATTTTCTTGGTACCTATCAGATTTTTGAATCCTAAATTTTGTATAAAACATTTTGATTGTAACTTAAGCGTGTTGAGAAAAAATTAGTTCAATATCGTCACCCCCTTACTACTTCCCCTACAAAATTTCTTTTAATAAAAAAATTCTCTTTCATCTAGAATATCGCATTTTGGGCTTTACGCATTGGGCTTTACGAATTGGGCTTTACGCATTGGGCTTTACGAATTGGGCTTTACACTCAGTCGTAGTCCTGTTTTGTTTTTAACTTATACCTGTAAATTTTAAATGCGAGGTCAAAAAATAATTAGTAAAAGTGCTAATTTACAAAGAATGTTGGCTGTTCTGGTATAGAAGAAAAGTGAATACCAAGCTTCTTTAACTTAATAAATTCAATTATATGTATTTATTTTGTTGAAGACTTTCTAGGCAACATCATACATCTATGGTAGTTAATTATTGACCAGCCTCCATGAGCTGATTGCGGAAAACGAAAGAACAACATATCTGTATCACGTCAGTTTATCATCACGAATTAATTTGTCTTCGGTATAACACTTTTTGCATACCGCATTTGAATTTTGCCACCAATGACCTTTAATTTCAATATAAATGGCAATCACTTTGATGTCGGTGTAATCAACAGAATAATTGAATATGATAATGACCCAAAAAGAGTTTGAAACTTGTTTTTTAAATGGTTTGTAATTAAACAAGTTTAAAATTTTAATTAAATCTTTTATATCTTTTAATTTAATTTCCAAGTTTCGAAAAATTAAATTGATTCTATAGAATAAAATCGTGAATTCTTTTTTATATAAAGTTTTGTAAGTTCTAAATTCTTTCCAATAGATCTGAAGTAACTCTTCAGTTCTATTGGAAAGCACTTAGAACTTCTACAAGTGATGAAACAGAAAAAAAAATTTCGCGTAAATCAATTTATTCCACATCGAATAGCTAGTGTTCGTATTGTAGAATCAAATATTCACAAATTATGAATCAGTATGGCCATTCGATTCCAACAAAACCAATTTCAGGTTAGATTGGTAAAGTGGACTAATTTTCAAAAACATTTCACCGGCACAGACTAGTCCTAACAATTGACAAAATTTGATTTCCTTAGTTATAAATCAATTCCTTTTTAAATTGTTACTAAATATTCTAATCTTCTGCTTTAGAGTGAGTAATCACTATTTCTTTTTAAGCTGCAAATTTAAAATTAAGTAATAAAAAGGCATGATAATTAATACATTATAAAAAATATTTTAATTTATTAGTTCATTTATATAAATTTTTTCGACAACCTGTAAGATTATTTTTTCCAAACGGGACTTTGGTAGCTATAGCCATGGCCATATCCAAGACCTCCAAGGTTGTTGTAACCATAGCCAGCGCTTCCCAATCCTCCTAGACTGCTGTAACCTCCCCACCCACCAAGTCCACTGTTTAAACTAGCTCCATTTCCGGTCCATCCGCCCAGTCCACTATATCCGCTTACGTGTCCACCGTACAGACCAGCACCATGTCCACCCCATCCACTCAGGTGTCCACCATAAGTGCTAACTCCGCGTCCATCGTACAGTCCAGATCCAAGACCACTATAAAGTCCAGATCCATGGGCATCTCCGTATCCAGTGGCCCAGTTGGTGCCAAGGCCATTCAAGCCAGCTCCTTGCGCAGTACCAAGTACTGAACTGTATGTACTGTAAGTGCTTGCAGGTGAGTACTGTGATCCGCCCAAGACACCTGTGCCATATGCACCGTCCAAGCCAGAACCATATCCACTCCATCCGGTTCCGACGCCAGTGCCCCATCCAGATCCTACTCCTGTACCGTACGCACCATAGGCTTTTACAGGTGAATAATTTGAACCACTCCAGGCACCACTACCATATGCGGAACCAAGACCAGACCAGCTAGATCCGAGTCCACTTTTGCCATATCCAGTATTCCAGCCGGTACCCTGCCCATTCCAGGCGGTACCCTGTCCATTCCAGGCGGTACCCTGCCCATTCCAGGCAGTTCCAAGTCCACTTCCCAATCCGGTGAGCCCTGTGCGATATGTGCTGTAAGTTCTCGCAGGTGAATATTGTGAACCGCTCCAGGCACCTCGACCATATCCACTATCCCAGCCGGAACCATGACCAGACCAGCTAGATCCAAGTCTGCTACCCCAGCCGGTGCCATGTCCATTCCAGCCACTTCCAACGCCAGTGCCCCATCCAGATCCTACTCCTGTACCGTAGGCACCATATGCTTTTACAGGTGAATAGTTTGAACCACTCCATGCACCACTACCATATGCACCTTTTCCATATCCTCCATTCCAGCCGGTACCATGTCCACTCCATCCGGTTCCAACACCAGTGCCCCATCCAGATCCTACTCCTGTACCGTAGGCACCATATGCTTTTACAGGTGAATAATTTGAACCACTCCAGGCACCACTACCATATGCGGAACCAAGACCAGACCAGCCGAGTCCACTTTTGCCATATCCAGTATTCCAACCGGTACCCTGTCCATTCCAGCCGGTACCCTGACCATTCCAGGCGGTACCCTGTCCATTCCAGGCGGTACCTTGCCCATTCCAGGCAGTTCCAAGTCCACTTCCCAATCCGGTGAGTCCTGTGCGATATGTGCTGTAAGTTTTCGCAGGTGAATATTGTGAACCGCTCCAGGCACCTCGACCATATCCACTATCCCAGCCGGAACCATGACCAGACCAGCTAGATCCAAGTCTGCTACCCCAGCCGGTGCCATGTCCATTCCATCCACTTCCAACGCCAGTGCCCCATCCAGATCCTACTCCTGTACCGTAGGCACCATAGGCTTTTACAGGTGAATAGTTTGAACCACTCCAGGCACCACTACCATATGCGGAGCCAAGACCAGACCAGCCGAGTCCACTTTTGCCATATCCAGTATTCCAGCCGGTACCCTGTCCATTCCAGCCGGTACCCTGACCATTCCAGGCGGTACCCTGTCCATTCCAGGCGGTATTCTGCCCATTCCAGGTAGTTCCAAGTCCACTTCCCAATCCGGTGAGTCCTGTGCGATATGTGCTGTAAGTTTTCGCAGGTGAATATTGTGAACCACTCCAGGCACCTCGACCATATCCACTATCCCAGCCGGAACCATGGCCAGACCAGCTAGATCCAAGTCTGCTTCCCCAGCCGGTGCCATGTCCGTTCCATCCACTTCCAACGCCAGTGCCCCATCCAGATCCTACTCCTGTACCGTAGGCACCATAGGCTTTTACAGGTGAATAGTTTGAACCACTCCATGCACCACTATCATATGCACCTTTTCCATATCCTCCATTCCAGGCGGTACCATGTCCACTCCATCCGGTTCCAACACCAGTGCCCCATCCAGATCCTACTCCTGTACCGTAGGCACCATATGCTTTTACAGGTGAATAATTTGAACCACTCCAGGCACCACTACCATATGCGGAACCAAGACCAGACCAGCCGAGTCCACTTTTGCCATATCCAGTATTCCAGCCGGTACCCTGTCCATTCCAGCCGGTACCCTGACCATTCCAGGCGGTACCCTGTCCATTCCAGGCGGTACTCTGCCCATTCCAGGCAGTTCCAAGTCCACTTCCCAATCCGGTGAGTCCTGTGCGATATGTGCTGTAAGTTTTCGCAGGTGAATATTGTGAACCACTCCAGGCACCTCGACCATATCCACTATCCCAGCCGGAACCATGACCAGACCAGCTAGATCCAAGTCTGCTTCCCCAGCCGGTGCCATGTCCGTTCCATCCACTTCCAACGCCAGTGCCCCATCCAGATCCTATTCCTGTACCGTAGGCACCATATGCTTTAACAGGTGAATAGTTTGAACCACTCCAGGCACCACTACCATATGCGGAGCCAAGACCAGACCAGCCGAGTCCACTTTTGCCATATCCAGTATTCCAGCCGGTACCCTGCCCATTCCAGGCGGTACCCTGTCCATTCCAGGCGGTATTCTGCCCATTCCAGGCAGTCCCAAGTCCACTTCCCAATCCGGTAAGTCCTGTGCGATATGTGCTGTAAGTTTTCGCAGGTGAATATTGTGAACCACTCCAGGCACCTCGACCATATCCACTATCCCAGCCGGAACCATGGCCAGACCAGCTAGATCCAAGTCTGCTTCCCCAGCCGGTGCCATGTCCGTTCCATCCACTTCCAACGCCAGTGCCCCATCCAGATCCTACTCCTGTACCGTAGGCACCATATGCTTTTACAGGTGAATAGTTTGAACCACTCCAGGCACCACTACCATATGCGGAGCCAAGACCAGACCAGCCGAGTCCACTTTTGCCATATCCAGTATTCCAGCCGGTACCCTGCCCATTCCAGGCGGTACCCTGTCCATTCCAGGCGGTATTCTGCCCATTCCAGGCAGTTCCAAGTCCACTTCCCAATCCGGTAAGTCCTGTGCGATATGTGCTGTAAGTTTTCGCAGGTGAATATTGTGAACCACTCCAGGCACCTCGACCATATCCACTATCCCAGCCGGAACCATGACCAGACCAGCTAGATCCAAGTCTGCTTCCCCAGCCGGTGCCATGTCCGTTCCATCCACTTCCAACGCCAGTGCCCCATCCAGATCCTACTCCTGTACCGTAGGCACCATATGCTTTTACAGGTGAATAGTTTGAACCACTCCAGGCACCACTACCATATGCAGAACCAAGACCAGCCCAGCTAGATCCGAGTCCACTTTTGCCATATCCAGTATTCCAGCCGGTACCATGTCCACTCCATCCGGTTCCAACTCCAGTGCCCCAACCGGTCCCTAGTCCAGAACCATATGCACCATATGATTTTATGGGTGAATATTGTGAACTACTCCAAGTGCCTCTGCCATATCCGCTATCCCAGCCGGAACCGTGGCCATTCCAGCCAGTTCCGAGTCCACTATTCCATCCAGTTCCAAGGCCTGAACTATAGGCACTATACATTTTCATAGGAGAAATATACGAACCGCTCCAACTACCTCCATGGGCTCCGAATCCTTTACCGTATCCGCCCCAATTTCCGCTGCCATATCCGCCTCCTCCCCATCCTCCATGGCTACTATATCCGCCACTCCATCCGTGGGCTGTGACTGCCGCAACCAGCACCAACAGGCAAAAGAATACTTTCATTCTTCTATGTCTTTTAATTTTCAAAAGTATACTGATACTGAATCAAGAGTCTCCTTGTCTATTTATATCATTCCCATCGGTGATTAATCCAAATCAGGATTCGCTTTATAAATTTTTGTTAATCCTGTCCAAAAAAAAATCATTTTTGCACGTCGCGTTATAAACGACAATTTGACCGGTAAAACCCGACCGGAACCTGCACCTCGTTTAACCTGGTCAGCATTTGTGTATCTAAACATTCTTTCTTTTCTTTTGCCTTCTAATCGGACCAGTGATTCTACTACACTCTGCACTCTTCTGAACTGACATCATGTGGGATCTGTCACCACAATTGAAAAGACGGAAAGATTTATTGCTAGTCTAGACCAAATAACAAGTTTCTTTCAAAAATTTATAAAATTATTTGTGCTTTTAGTTAAAGGTGCATTTTATATGTAAAGATGCAACTGGTTAATTTTTTATTTTAAAAATAACTTTTAACATTTGTATAATGAAAATAGTTGAATAAATTATGGAAACGAAAATTTGACTATAGTGGAAGACGAGTTCAGTCGGCTTTAAATATGTCGGAAAATTTTCAATAATAGAATATGACGTATATCGATGATAATTTAAAATACGATAAATCTTAATAACTACGATGCACAAGGTAAACTTTCTTGAGGTGTATTTCGTTTTTATAGATATTATATAATTCATGACGAAATTCAATCTAGAATGACAAGATAATAACTTTAGATATATAAAATGTTCAAACAAGTTATTTTTTATCAGACGATCAAAAGTGGAATTTCAAAGGGATAACCTCGACATTAGATCCTGTATATACAATAATAGCTTGTATTGTTCACGCCCTGTGTTATGTAAGACTGATCACGAAAGTCTTTGTTATAATTGAATATATTACAAAAGCGTGTATGAAGGCCTCTTTTTAATTGGTAAATAACTGAAAACTAGCTCCAGGCCAAAAGATGTATTTGTGCTACAGTGGGTATGTGATCGTGGGCGATTGGTTTGTAGTAGTTATCCGTTTAATAGGAGTGTGAGCAAATGTATACGTAGTATTAATATTCTTCTTAGTTTTTCGATGTCTAGATTATGTACTCTATTCTATCCCTTATCTTCGGTATAACGTTACTCGCTATTTACTACTTTTTGAGCTCTAAATTCTTTTATTTTCAATACTTAAAATTAAGTTACACTTACTTTATGTGTACAGAGTTAAAAAAAAATATAAACGCTTTCATTCTGTATGTTCAAAACAAAATTTTGTGTTTTTAAAAGAATTCAATAGATTCTTCTAATTTGCAACTGCGGAGACTAAAATCACTTGAAGGCTCTACTACTTTTCTTTTAAAATAACTTTTGTGCATCCAAACTTAAATGGAGAAAATAAATAATATAATACTATTTTGCAACTTGTAATTCTAACTTCCGGAGTTTCCGTATGAATATCTCAAATATGGAACTTTTTTAATACTCCCTGGTTCAAAGTTTTCATCATATTTTGTAAGAAGCCGATCAAACAATTATACAGATAATACAAGGCCGTTTCATTTTGTTCGAAGGCTTGTTGGCATTTAATTTCTCCTAACACCTTCATTACCCACTGAAGAAATTAAGAATTTTGACAAACTCTGCCATGATAAATACATATAAGATTTTTGTGGCAATAAAACTATCAACTTTATTCGATAAAACTTTCAAATCAAATAAAAATTTGACGAACTTGTTTTCAGCTTTTTTTTCCTTTTTTTATAAATCTTTACAATATTGTGTTGCATCTCACACACTTTTCACTTTTAAATTTCGACCGCTCTGTAATTTTCAGTGCAGTGGAATAAACCCTACGGAAAAAAGGCTCGCGGACCTTATTTTCACTTTACTTACGAATATACAAATTTTTTTCCATATTAATTTGGCAATACACTGAAACATTTAAAATTAAGTGGACCTTATTTAAGCCGCAAAAAGGTTCGAACCTATTTACATCTATCAAGATCGAAAGGTATTTGTCAAAGCTAAGCCTTTGCCTTAATTTAAAGAATTGATCTTCAAAATTGTTTCCATAAAACAACTTTCAACACCAATATAATCCTTCCAACTTCTTTTTTGGAATGGCATTCTTAATTTTAATGTTGAAACGATAAAATAAAAATAAATAATTTTTGAATTCACGCTAATGCAGCCGCCTAATTAAAAAAACAAAAAAAAAAAAAACAAAAAAAATAAAGTTTTATATGAAATTGCTGCTTGAAAAAGTAAAAAAACAGAACTCAGCTTTGTTTCCATCTCTGCATAATTTATAATTCAATGATCTTTTATATCGTAGAGTTTTGTCAACAATAGAAACTCTATTAAAAATCAAAACTAGTTATTACGCCCAAAATATGACGTAGTTTTATCTAAAATTTTTTTTGGCAACAATATTCGCGTGTGTTTGTTTTCAGTGATATGAAAGAGGATACAAACGAAACTTGAACAATTTGTTTTTATCGAAGTCGTTTTTGGGAGCCAACCCCTTTGACATTTAAAAAAAACTCTACGATTTGTTTTTTTTTCAACGGTATCGTAAGATGATAGAAAATAAAAAAATAATTTATTTATATATATTTCATATTACATTTAAATGTAAATGACATTTATATTGCAATTTTCAAGGCTATGAATGAAAATAATCACATTGTAAAAAAGCGATTTAATTTGGTCATTAGATTTTTACCTACTGGGTTGGGCCCAAAAATAAAAATAATAACTCATTCGTTGGTATTTCTGGTTTTTGATTTTCTTCCTTGGTAAATAAATTAGCTTAGATATAATTTTTGATTTCAATAAGATATGTATTTTGGGTATTACCAAGAAAACAGCAACCTGCCAATATTAAGTAGATTCACGCTGTATTACAGCAAAGATAGCACTACACAGTAAATTTTTCTTAATCATATCATTACTTACTTACGATGGCGCTACAGCCCAAATCGGACTTTGGCCTCCTGAATGCTTTGCCTCCATCCATCTCGGTTCAGTGACCGCGTCCTCCAGTTTGAAAATCTTAGCAGTGATTTGCTGTCTGCGTCAATCGAATCCTCCCAGCGCTTTCGTGGCTTTCCGACCGGTCTTTGTCCGTTGACTTTCCCTTTTAGTGTGCGTTTGGGAATTCTTCCGTCATCCATCCGCTCCACATGACCAGCCCATTGTAATTTTTTAAATTTTATGAGGGTTGACACTTCTGGATTGTCGAAGATGGCATACAATTCTCTATTGTATCGTATTCTCCAGATCGAGTCTTCCCTCACAGGTCCGAGGATTCTTCTGAGGACCTTCCTTTCAAAGGCGTTAAGTCGTTTTTCGGACGCCTGAGTTAATGTCCACGTTTCGCTGCCATAGCATAGCACAGGTCTTATGATTGTTTTGTATAGCTTAAGTTTTGTTTTCCTGTGCACGTTCTTGTTTTTGATTATTGGAAGTACCGAATAATAAGTCTTGTTTGCCATCATTATCCTTCTTTTAATTTCGATGGGTTCGCTTCCATCCTTCGATAGATTTGCCCCTAGATATATGAAGTTGTCTACGTTTTCTAGGTTATAGTCTCCTACTATAATATTTTGTCTGATTGGCGTCTTTTTCCTAGTTTGCGTCATAATTTTTGTTTTGTTTTCATATCATTAAGTCCCAGATAATCCCAGCCTTTCTAGTTAAAAATCTATTTAAATTTGTTAACTGAAAATCCAGTACAGTCATTTCACTGAATGTTCAGTTGATTATACTGATTTCTCCTACTCGCAACTATAATAGATCATTCTGGTTTTAAATTACATTGAATTCCCAGTTAATTTAACTGTATTATTCACTGAAAATCCAATACATTTAATTTACTTTTTTCATTCGAACTAATTCTTTAGAAAACTGGAATTTAATTTACATTAAAATGATGTTCTAATTTTCAAATTGAAACTAGGAGAGTTCTGCTTTCACAGTGCATTAAACTTATTTTAATCATTTTAATTTTTCCACGAGTCATCTGTCTTTTACTGGGGATTTTATTTTTATATAATGTTATGTTAGTGATCTGAAAAAGAAATTTTATATGGGGTGTGGTAGAAGGATGGTTGGATGGATATAGACAGGGCAGGCATCTGATCGGCGTCATTAGGCGACGCCCAGTGTTGTAACTGTCATATACACATCAATTGTGCTCATCATACCTCCTCGTGGTAGCCACCGGATCCTGGTCTTGTCCATCCGGACTTGACTTGCTGAACTGATGGGCGCGAGTACTAATGAAACAGAAAAATTCTAGCACTATAATAATATGGCCCTCCAAGTTGGGGGTTGGGCGATGTGTTAACAACTCATCCTCGGAAAAAACACACCCGTTTCGAAACCTGAAGCAACGCCTCGGACTGGATTGATTCAACGGCAACGACCACGCAAACGAAAAATGGACTATTCCTTCGGATCTTGGAACGTGCGATCCCTGTACAGAGCAGGAGCAGTGAGAGAGCTTCTGGAACAGGCAGTCAAATACAATATAAACATAATTGCACTCCAAGAAACTAAATTATTAGGTAACGAGATTAATGACTTAAGATCGCACACAATTTTCAAAAGTGGGAAATCATCGGGAAGCCGGGAATTTGGAGTTGCGTTTATCGTCGACAAGAAGTTTAAACACCAAGTTACCAACTTCAAATCCGTCAATGAACGATTGTGTGCAATCCGCATCAAAACAAGTTTTTTTAATGTTTGGCTTATTAATGAACACGCCCCAACGGAAGACAAAGACGACGAAGTTAAAGACGATTTCTACAGCACCTTAGAATCAACATTCGACTCCCTTCCGTCGAATGATATTAAAATAGTATTAGGTGACTTTAACGCGAAAGTGGGCAAAGAAGAAGCATACATAGGGACAATTGGAAGGCATAGTCTCCATGATATTAGTAACGACAACGGCCAGAGGCTGACTGATTTCGCCAGCAGCAAAAACCTTATTGTAAGCTCGACATGCTTCCCGCATCGTGACATTCATAAGAGAACGTGGGCTTCACCCGACGGAAGAACATTCAATCAAATAGACCATGTTCTAATAGAGAAAAGGACGGCCTCCTGCATTCTCGACGTGCGTACATGTCGAGGGGCTAATTTCGACACAGACCACTATTTGGTAAAGACCAAGTTTCGATGTCGAATCGCAAACCGAGGACACTCAAAAATACAACCGGTTCCTAAATTCGACATAGGGAAACTCAAAGGCGAGAAAATAGTTGCGAAATATGCGTTAGCCTTGGAGAGGCACTTCACGACAATGCTGAATACCACTGTCAGCATGCCAATAGAAGAAATGTGGCAAAAAATCAAAGATGGCATTACATCTGTCGCAGAGGAGGTGATAGGACAACAACCCCGGCGCAAAAGAAATGATTGGTTCGACAAAGAATGCCAAGATGCCTTAGAACGAAAAAATGAAGCTTACAAAATATTAACGGAACGGCCGACACGAGCCAAACAAGACAAATACAAGGATCTTAGACGATTTGCAAACAAAATATGCAGACAAAAAAAACGGAAGTACAATAATGACGAAATTAAAAACATGGACGAACAATTTAAATTACACAACTCAAGAGCCGCGTATTCCCTTGTCAAAAGGATGAAAGAAGGTTACAAACCGAAAACGACCCTATGCAAGGATGCGGAAGGGAACATTATAAGTAACGCGGAAGATATAAAACTAAGATGGGCACAATATTTTGAACACCTTCTTAACCCGAGCCCATCACCTACACGAACAGCAGCAGCAGATACAATAGCAGGTATAACTGATGTGACAGCTGATGAAGGATCCGCTTTGAGTCCTCCCACACTCGAAGAAGTAAAAACAGCCCTAAGGAACCACCCAAACAACAAAGCGCCGGGCACTGATCAAATCCCAGCTGAACTTCTGAAAGCCGGCGACACCTGCATAGCGCATTTTCTACATAGATTAGTCGCGGACATATGGACGCAGGAAATACTTCCTGAAGATTGGCGCAAGAGCATCATATGTCCAATTTATAAAAAAGGTGACAAACTCTGCTGCGAAAACTACCGAGGAATATCTCTGTTGTGTACGTCTTATAAGATTTTGACGAAAATTCTAGAAAAGAGAATTAAGCCCTATGCTGATAAAGTAATTGGTGAATACCAAGGCGGATTTAGAGCTGGACGCTCAACCACGGACCAGATATTCTCATTTAAACAGGTGCTGGAAAAGTGCTGGGAATATAATATTGATGTGCACCAGATATTTGTTGACTTCAAACAAGCATACGACGGTATCGACAGGCGCGTACTGTATAAAATCATGTTGGAGTTTGGAGTCCCACCGAAACTGGTTCGACTGACAAGAATGACAATGACTGAGTCTATGTCACAAGTCAGAGTAGAAAACGATCTGACTTCCAGTTTTAAAACAGACAACGGCCTTAAACAAGGTGACGGCCTCGCACCAATGCTTTTCAACTTAACACTCGAATATGTTGTTCGGAAACTTCCCGTTGACACCAAGGGAACACTATGCTTCAAATCCACACAACTCGTAGCATATGCCGACGACATAGATATCCTTGCAAGATCTCTGGAGAGTGCTAAGGAAGTATTTGTAAGCCTTGACTCGGTAGCAAGGGAAGTTGGACTACGCATTAATGAAAACAAAACAAAAATTATGACGCAAACTAGGAAAAAGACGCCAATCAGACAAAATATTACAGTAGGAGACTATAACCTAGAAAACGTAGACAACTTCATATATCTAGGGGCAAATCTATCGAAGGATGGAAGCGAACCCATCGAAATTAAAAGAAGGATAATGATGGCAAACAAGACTTATTATTCGGTACTTCCAATAATCAAAAACAAGAACGTGCACAGGAAAACAAAACTTAAGCTATACAAAACAATCATAAGACCTGTGCTATGCTATGGCAGCGAAACGTGGACATTAACTCAGGCGTCCGAAAAACGACTTAATGCCTTTGAAAGGAAGGTCCTCAGAAGAATCCTCGGACCTGTGAGGGAAGACTCGATCTGGAGAATACGATACAATAGAGAATTGTATGCCATCTTCGACAATACAGAAGTGTCAACCCTCATAAAATTTAAAAAATTACAATGGGCTGGTCATGTGGAGCGGATGGATGACGGAAGAATTCCCAAACGCACACTAAAAGGGAAAGTCAACGGACAAAGACCGGTCGGAAAACCACGAAAGCGCTGGGAGGATTCGATTGACGCAGACAGCAAATCACTGCTAAGATTTTCAAACTGGAGGACGCGGTAACTGAACCGAGATGGATGGAGGCAAAGCATTCAGGAGGCCAAAGTCCGATTTGGGCTGTAGCGCCATCGTAAGTAAGTAAGTGGTAGAAGGATTGACGGTGCTAAGGCAATTTTTTTTTACATTATGCTAGAGTTGTAATCAGAATGTTTTATTGAAAATTTAAGCTTCGAAAATTTGGTAGATACTGAGGGAGGAAATTAGTTCAATGGACTTCGTGCAATTGTGCAGTTTGTATGGGAGGTGGTAGAAGGAGTGGGGAGTTCTTACTGAGTTTTTTAGAAATAAAAACAAACATCATGCATTTTCAATTGCAGACCAATAGCATTCAAACTTTTCAGTCATATTATATGGGAAGGGGTAGAAGGAGTGAAGCAAATCATCTAATTTTTGTCGGTCTTACTACTAATTCTAAGAAAATACACAACAATTTCAGCTCAATAAATTTTATGCTTACTTATTAGTTTAAAGTATTTTTTTAAAAAAGTGGAGTTTACATGGGAGGTGGTAGAAGGAGTGAGAGGATTCAAATACTTTTTTTTTACAGTAGATTGAAATTGGTATAAAAATAATATATTTCTTTCATATTCATTTATTTCATGTAAAGGTACTACAAGATGATATCTTAAATTAGTACTAATAATTAAAACAGTAGAAAAAAAAATATATACAAAAAAAATAATAGTAAGATTCTTATGAGGAAATAGAAAATTAAGATAATAAAGAATTAAATACCGACAATAATAAAAAAGAAAAAGAAAGAAGAGAAGAAATACAAGTAAATACCTATGTTGATAAAGAAGAGAGGAAAGAAAATATGCTAAGTTATTGGTTATACAAAATTAAGCACACAAAAGAATAATTAAAAAGAGTACTCGGGCAACAGTCTACGAAATGCATCCACACTGAGTAACATGAAATGGTAAGCTATTCCACAGCTTAAAGGAATGAACATAGCAGGACATCTCCATAATCCTACCTTTATGATGAGGAATAAGTAATTTACAACAACGAGATGATTTTAGGAAACGTATATCATCAAGTAAATAGGTCGGACAACTCTTTGAAATAACATTGAAAAGATAAATCAATATTCGCTTTTTGTAATAGGTTTCCAGAGAACAACCTAAGATAGCAATATTATGCATTGAAATGTGATCGAAACATCTTAAGCAAAAAAAAAATCGAGTGCAATCACTAAAAGCTATCTTTAACTTACGCTGGCAGAGGAATCAAGTTTTGGAATAATTATGCATCCAAAGGTAAAGAACGGCAGAATTAGAGATTTTATTAGAGCTATATGCCGGCTAGAAGGTAAAACATCAGCATATAGCCACAGCCTACGTAGAGTGACATCGATTTTTCTTAACATTCTAGCGACATGGGAGCAACAGCTTATATTATAATTTAATGTAATGGCAAGACTACGTACCTATGACTGGAAAGCGACTTTAGTGTTATTCAGTTCAATTGGAGGCATAATGGAGTAATTAGATTCATCCATATTAGCAGAAAAAATGATACATTGTGATTTGCTAGGATTAAGAGTAAAGCCGTTTGCATGGGACAATTTAGAAATATTCGCTAGATCCGATGATACACGAGCCGCGCAGTCTTCAATTAACCTGTAGAGTTTAATGCCTTAAAAACGCAGTCCTGTCATCTATCTCTTAAACATAACGTTCCGACGTCGGCCGCTAATATGTTCTTAAATGGCGTACAAATTTCACCTTCTGCAGACTTCACGTTACTAGGTGTAAAATTTAACAATCGCCTTGATTGGAGCCAACACATCTACGAAGTTGCTCTTGATGCTTCGAAACGTCTAGGTATTCTGCGGAAGTGTAAGAAATACTTTTCTGCGTCCGAACTAGCTACCATCTATAAGGCTTATATCCGACCACGTCTTGAGTACAACTCGCATGTTTAGGCTGGGGCCCCAAAATCACATATGGCTCTTCTTGACCGTATCCAGAAACATGCCTTCCGATTAATTGGAGATGAAGCTATATCAGCCTCAGTTGATTCCCTCGAGCACCGTCGAAATATCGGTGTACTCTGCATTTACTATAGATACTTCAATGGTAAATGCAGCAAGGAACTAAAAGCCCTAATACCACCTATATTCAATGCCCCCCGAAATATTCGCCAAGCTGCACGCTCACACGAGTATACTGTGAAGCCCTTGCCGTGGAGAACAGTGAAGTTTAGGGAGTCCTTCATCCCTCGGACGACAGTGTTGTGGAATTCATTACCAGGCAATCTCTTTTTCATTGAATATAACCTTCAGCAGTTTAAGAACAATGTTCGCCGCCACTTCAAACTCTTCCCTCCTGTGTTTCCCTGCTGATTTCCCTATTTCCTCTTGTTTCCCTTACCTATGTCGAATTAACTGTGCATCGCGCATTAAAGGGTGACCCCCTAAGTTAAATTCGATAAACATAAAAAAAAAAAAAATTTTCTCTACCCCCTCCCATACATCTGTTTGGTTTCGTGAATGTAAAATGTACCGAATTTTATGAAAATTCTATGCAACTTCGTTTTTGAAACTGACATTCTATGCAGAGAATATTGTACGTGATTCAAGCAATCAATTAAAAAACTATTAACATCCAGCCACTCTTACTATCACCCCTCCCCTTCTCCTCATAAATACCTAAACTTGCAGAAATAAACGAATGAAATATTGATTATACGTACTGGAGCTATTATATTTTCCATTTTGCTCGATGACCTTTTGCCATCTTTCTGCCAATTTCATAATTATACGTTCCTAGAACTTCAGATCTTTATCGGCGAAAAACTGAACCAAGTGCGAAATAACAGAAAATCAAACTTCATAGAAAGGTTGATGGAAATGAAAATCAAAATTTTTATTTACAATAATATAGACAATTCAAAATTGTGCTAACGACTTTACTCCACGAAAAAGTTTATTTTCAGGTTTTGCAAAACATATAAATAATTTAGTTTTTAACAATATCATGTTTTTAGCAAAAGTATGAATACAGCTTTGATACACATAAACAAACTGCATTGTCATTAACCAGTTCTCTCACCAAGCTTTTGATTTATGAATATTCTAAAAAAAAAAATCGAATATTCGACAACAGCAAAAAAATTTGTTTACGTAAAACCAAATTTCGGTAAGATAAGTGAATAGGTATCTACATATGCCGCCTTAATGACATCTAATTTAATTTATTGTTGCAAATTTATTGGCTCTTTAGAAACTACCTATGCCATCTGACCTTTATTTTTATGCATTTGGTTTGACTTTTTTCAAGCACTCGAATAATTTAATACCTAACTTTAATTATGTGAAGAATACACACTTTATAATATCAACGAAATTTTACAATAGATTAAAATAGATTCATTTATATTTTATTTCGATCAAGATTACAACATTATAACTGAAGTGCTAGATTATTTTTACGAGCTTCTCAATAACACACGAGCAAGGTTAAAGTGACAGAGGATAAATAAAGATTTAAATGGTGGTTTAAAGATAAATCGAAACTGATAAATAAATAAAAATAAATATAACAAGAATGTAAATCAATAGAATTCTTAACCTTTTCGTTATGGCATTTTTTTTTCTCAATTCTTAACTTAACCCCCACGCCTGGTCATTATTTTTATTATGATGAATAGAAAAAAATTCAAAAGATATTTTTTAGTTTACTTAAAATTTATTTGAAGGGAGTATTCGGGAAAATACCAATTGATTTATCATACATTTTCGAACATATCAAGCATCATCGAAAATTGATACATTTTTTATTTCACATCTATCGATATAACTTGCGAATAGTCGATAACCTTACTTTATGTTTGTTTTGAATAAAATACAATAATATATAAGATGAGAAAAAAACAGATTGGAAAAATGTCACTCTGAGAAAAAAAAAAAAATTATAATGATAATAGCTAACGCGAAAACGGGTTTTGAACGATTTAAATTCTTTGACGATATCCTTAAAAAATTGTGGTGCAAAATTAAATAAATTATAAACGTAGTAATTAAATTTTATAATAATAGCCACTTATATGGAAATTATGAATATTTATAAATTTTGATTATCAACCAAAACAATAATAACGGCCTAACATTTATTTTCAAATATTAAATTACAATTATCGATTATGATGAATTTTTTTTCATCATTGATCAGTTTAGTATCCGGCTTTGATTCTTGTTATTTCGAAGAGGCATTGTTCCCAGAAACTCTTTGAAAATGACTGTCCATTTCGAAAATAAGGAAACATAAAGGTTATATTCAAATAATACTTATCGACGTTATGAATCACCGTATTATATTACAAGATTCTTCGATAAAAGTTTTGAATTGAATGAAATTATTCTCAAGCTGTGTTCTTTGGCTTTTGAAGAAAAAATGCGGGAACTAATTAATAATATCAAAAAATTTCAAAGAATTACGGTCCCGACCGATCGCGTCAATCATGTGATATTTAAGAGTCTTGATTAACGCTCTTCTATACCTGCCTTTTTCATGTTTGGTGTTTTATGCTCACTTTTACTACTACTATTTTCTTTCAAATTGCTGCTAAGACCCCCTATAAGAGCATAGGACAGAAAAAACTCTCTTCCACAAGGTGATCCTGAGCATCGGTCTTTAGCTGTTGCCAGGACTTGATTATTTTTCTGGCCTCCTATTTAACTGCATCGGCTACATGGTCGACCAACCCGACGTCTTCCTTGAGGATTATAATCGAAATCCTGGTTTCTTCAAAGTGTGACCGATCCATTGTTACTTCCGCCTTTGAATCTCAATGCCTATTTTAGTCTGTCCACTTGTACTCCAAAGTTCGTCGTTGGAGATCACTTCTGACCACAATATTCCTAAAATGCTTCGGAGGAATTGGTTCATGAAAGTTTGCAGTTTCTTAGTAAATGGTCACTTTCGACGTAGTATAACTATATAATAACACGGATTTGACGCATGTGTCAAAAACTCACAGCTTCGTGCGAAGGGAGATCTCTCTTAACCTCTAGAATGGGAAAAGGATACCGAAGGCCTGACGAGCTTTATTTAGACGAGCCTCAATATACTTTTCGACCCCGCCGTCCATGCTGACAATGCTTCCGAGATAACAAAAATCTTGCGCCTCTTCCACATCTTGTCCGTTACGAAGAATTGGTGTTCGAACCCATCTAAATGTACTTGGTTCCGGTTTAAGTGACCATCATTTTTTTTTTAATTCAATTCACATCGAATGCACCGTACTTTGAAATTTAGAAAGTAAATGGGCTGGATTTTTAAATTTCAAATTAAAAGGTATGTACTTCTGCTTTCACGATGAGTTAAACGACAAAACCTTGGTAACTCCTTGGCGTAGTGGGCAGCGTGCTAGTTTCACAATTACTAGCTCGCAGATTCGATTCTCAATGCAGGCATTTTTTTAGCACGAATTTATCAATTGATACTAACAATGAAAAATTATTTAAAAAAAATGGACAAACGATGAAAAAGCGAAACAGTTTCACTTCAAGAAGGTCTTTATATACTCAGTAAATGGTTTTTGTTCACTTCCATCGTTCTGTCCTCCATCACATTTGCAAACATTTGTCAGTATCAGCCAGTACAACTGAAAAATATACCAGCTTCCCCACTTGTTACGGTCGTTCTCACTGCCCGTCCCCATTTCTTCCCAACCCTATTCCTTCCCGCCAAAATTGCCTATAAAACACGTAATTCTGTAAAAAAACAGCTAATGTGAGAACGCGTAAGACTAGCCGAAAGTATATATTTAAACTTTCAAAGTGTAAAATTTCGCATAACAAAATATCAAACAAGAAGAACACAGGTAATGAAGACCCTTTAGCGGGAAAATGAACTAAGAAAATTATGCTAATTTAATTTTTTCAAGAATATTCAGTAATGAAATTTATGTGGGAAGTAGTACTTACAAATGGGGCCTTGGTCTCCTGAACATTTCGCATCCATCCATCTTTTTTTCAGTGACCGCGCCCTCCAATTTGAAAAACTTAGCAGTAATATGCTATTTGCGTCAATCGAATCCTCCCAGCGCTTTCCAGGTTTTGCGGTCGGTCCTTGTCCATTAACTTTCTTTTTTAGAGTGCGATTGGGAATTTTTCCGTCATCCATCCAATCCACCTCATCAGCCGATTGTAGCTTCTTAAATCTTGTGAGGCTTGATACTTCTAGATTGTCGAAGATGGCATACAATTCTCTATTATATCATACTCTCCAGATCGAGTCTTACCTTACAGGTCCGAGGATTCTGCAGAAGATCTTTCTTTCAAAGGCATTAATTAATTTTTCGGACGCCTGGTTTAATGTCCAATTTTCGCTGCCATAGCATAGCACAAGTCTTATAATTGTCTAATATATTTATACTCTAGATGAAATCTGGGAGAATTATAAGTTTGATCATTGAGTCGGTACAGAAATATTTGTTGTCGCTCAAAAATCTCAAAACCGGATTTCCGTCCGTCTGTTTGTCCGTCCGTTCGCTCTCTAGCTCGAGAACGCATCCAGCCAGAAAGTTCACGTCATTTTTGACGAAAAAGTAATATCAAATTCCTGAACTGGCCAAATCGCTCTACCCCTTTTACCCCCTCCCATGCAAAGTAACTTCATTTCGGGAGTTGAAAATAAACGGATTTCCACGAAAAGCATGAAAGTTATTAATCTGAAATTTTTAACATATATTGTGACCGACTTGAAAAAATAAAAAAAAAAAAAAAATTTGCTACCCTAAAATTTTGTTTTTTCGCGTTTCACGACTAAAACAGCCTAAAACTGCAAAAAAAAATCCTTCTGTCTGTACGCCGTCCGCCGGTGTGTACGCTCAGCGCACATTAACTCACAAACCCTTCATTCATTTTTGGGGGGATTAAAGATAGGTGCGGATCTCAGGCGGGCACCCATTTGGCGAGGTGTTTAGGGGGAAGCAGGGGAGCGGTAAAACCGAAAATTAAGAAATCAAATATCTCAACCATCATTTCAGCTAGTAAGCTAAAAATCAACATATATATAGAAGGGTTTGTGGGACAAACTTTAGAAATAATTTATTTATTTTATTCATTGAGAAGCAAAAAGGGAGGGGGAAGGCTAAAAACCAATTGTCGGCCGACTTTTTTTTTCAAATGATTACATCTTAAAAATTACTTACCATAAAAAATTCATATTTTGAGACCATTAATATGGCATACAGATCCACTACAATCAGCGTAAAGAGAGGCTAATTATTGTAAGGGGCGGGTCAGGGGCAAAGAAAAACATAACAGGGCTACGATTGCGCGTAAAACGCAATCTTAAGATACTCTCGATGAAATAGAATTTCTTGCGATCCCAAGAAATTTTGTATAGGGAGTGTTAGAAGGGGTGATAGCATTGAGCTAATTTTTCCCCATCATTCTAAAGTAGCTATACAAATATTTTATACAAAATGCTTACTCCAAAAAATGAATAGGAGCTGAGAAGATTAGTGTGTTAGATTAAGTGAAAATGTGCAGTTTGGATGGGAGGTGGTAGAAAGAGGATTTTAGTGATTTTTTCAGAAATAACTAAGAATATCATAAAATTGACATCTCTTAAATTTTAGACTAGTAACATTCAAACTTTTCAAGAAAATAGATTTTTTGTGAAGTTGTGAAACTGTGTCATATTGTATAGGATCTACCCCCTCCTAAGCAGTGAAGGTAATCAAATTTTTTTTCTGATCTTAGTGATAATGCTAAATAAGTATTTATTACAAAATGTGAGCTCGATAAATGTTATATATTCTGAGAAAATCGTCTTAGAGCATTTCATGAAAAAGTGTAGTTTGTATGGGAGGTGGTGGAAGGAGAGGGAGGACGCAAATAATTTTTATACTGTAGATTGAAATCATTATAAAAGTAATATATCCCGAAATTCAGACTAATAGATTTTATACTTTTCGAGCAAATCCATTTATTGTCGAATTGCGAAATTGTGTCATTTTGTATGGGAGGGGGTAGAAGGGGTAAAGCTAATCGTCTAATTTTTTTGGCCTTACTAACAATTTTAAATAAATATTTGACGTACAATTTCAACCCGCTAAATTTTATACGCACTGAGTAAATTGGCTTAGAGTAATTCATGACAAGTACAGTTTGTATGGGAGGTGGTAGAAGGAGGGGGAGGACACGCATAGTTATACGGTAGATTTCTATTGCCATAAAAGTAATATACTCCAAATTTCAGGCCAATAGCTTTTATACTTTTCGAGCAAATCCGTTTATTGTCAAATTGCGCAATTGAGTCATTTTGTATGTTGTATGGGAGGGGGTAGAAAGGGCTTAGCGATTTTGCCCGTTCACGAACTTGACCTTACCTTTTTGTCAAAAACGGCGTGTACGAAATTTGAGCTTTCTAGCTCAACGCGTTCTCAAGCTAGAGAGCGAAAAGACGGACGGACAGACGGACGGACGGACGGACAGACGGACATCCGGTTTTGAGATTTCTGAGTGATAATATTAACTTCTGTATCATTCATTTTTTTCTTCAAGCCTTATTTCTTAGCGTTACAAACCTTAGAGCAAACTTATAATACTCTCAGATTTCATCTAGAGTATGAACACTTAAAAATCAATATCTCGGCTTTTTATTAAGCTATGTAATTGAAACTTGGAACGTATATTAAAATATACTAGCAAAATACGAGAAAAATATAACATTTGGACATAATAGTTGTGGGGGAAAATGGGGAGCATATCAATAATGGTGCACTTTCCAAAATTTCAAATCGGTATATCTCAAAACTAAATGCAGATACCAAATTAATATTTTTTCAAATTGTACATCTACATAGTCTTTAATTTTGGTAAAAATTCCAAGATGAGGGTGTAAGGGGAGGGAGGTGGTAAGCAAACATGTCGAAAATGTTGAGTGATTTTTTAGGGCTCTGGTGAAAGATTCAAAGTTTAATTTTCCACGTGAATACAACTATTTGATAGACATAAAAAAAAATAATGATTTGTTCCATAATTTTATGCATCAAAGTGGGGGTCTAACCTACACAAGGTGTTTCATCTGCAATAAAAAAAAACACATAAACTGAACATTTTTGAATGAAATTTTAAGGTTGAAACTTGAAACTTTGCTAAATGCATTTAGGAAAAAATCCCTAAAAGTATGAAATATTAACTGGTCGAATACCTTCAAAACTTCTACCCCCTCCCATACAAAATTGTTTTTTCGACCATTTTGAAAAAATCAATTATTACCTAACTATGAAAAGCTATCAATTTAAAATTTAGCACTAAAACTTTTTAAAGTAATTGAAACGAAACTGTGTCAAAAGTTTTGAAATCGCGCCTGCTCTTCTACCCCCCCCCCCCCCCCATACAAAAGTATTTCAACCAGTTTCAATCAACTACTAACCAACAAATTAAAAACTAAGAACTTGAAATTTTGTACGAGCACATTAAAAGAAAAATAAAATAAAACCGCATCATAAATTTTACGATTCCCTTACCTCCTCTACCCCATCCCATACAAATGTTTGATTTCGTGAATGTAAAATTCACCGAATTTTATGAAAATTCTATGCAACTCTTTTTATGAAACTGAAATTCTATACAGACTAAATATTGGACGTGATTCAAGCAATCAATTAAAAAATTATTAACATCCACTCACCCTTACTACCACTCCTCCTCCTCACTTCATAAAAAGCCAAACGTGCATAAACGAATGAAATATTGATTACATGTACTGGAGCTATTGATCGTAATCGCAATTAAGTGTTAAATCGACAGCAGCCCTGCCCTAAAGGGGGTTCCACTTGTGAAATTTAGTCTTAGTCTTTCTTAACCACTCTATCCTGCATATTGACTTCCCATGCATCCTCAACTTGTCCCAAAAATAATAAAGTTGTGCCCGACTTGTTTGCAGTTTATTTTATGATGATATCAATCCACTGTATAAAAATTACTTCAATACGCCCCACTCCTTCCGTCACCTCCCACACAAACTGCACTTTCCATAAAATACTATAAACCAATTTACTCAGTACGTATAAAATTAAATGAGCTGAAATTGTGCACAAAATATTTATTTGGAATTATTAGTAAAACCGGAAAAAAAATTAAACGATTGATTAGCAGCACTCCTTCTATCCCCACCCATACAATATGACTCAATCTTACACGTTTAGAAAAAGTAGATTTTTTCGAAAGGTGTGAATGCTACTGGTCTGCAATTTCAAAAATGTCAAATATGCATAATGTTAATAGTTATTTCTGGAAAAATTATTTAAAACTCCCTGCTCCTTCTACCACCTCCCTTGCAAACTGCACAATTTCATTACCACCAGTACAATAATTTTATCAGCAACGATTTAATTCTTGGAGCAAACATTTTTATTAAAACATTTTAATAGCAAGTCTAACATGATGTGAAAAAATTAGATCAAAGCCATCCACTCACCATAAAAATTTCTTAAAATCAAAAAAAATAAATAAAAATAAAATAAAATGCTCTATCATTTGGAGTATATGTATATATATGAATTCTGAGAGTATATTGTGTTTGCCTTACCGTTTGTAACGCTAAGAAATAACGCTCGCACAGAACCGCTAAGGGAACAGATATATTTGTTGTCGCTCAAAAACTTCGATTCCGAGAGGCTGTCCGTCTCTCTCCGCCTGTCTTTTCGTCTGTTTACAACATAACTATGACACGCTTTGAGCTATCATGCAGAAATTTGTTGTGTGTCATTGTGAGTTCATGAACGGGCTACATACCTCACTCCTTTTACCCACTTCCATACAAATTTCATGAAATTTTAAGAAATTGATTTTTTTTTGAAGCTATTAAAGCTATCGGCTTGAAATTTGGACAAAATTATGGTGATGTATACATCATTAACATCAAAAAATATTGATATGATCCCCTCACTTCTTCTACCCCTTCCCACATAAATGCTCAATTTTTTAAAACTAGTTTTTTCGATTTTCATTGAAACTAGCATAGCTTTATACAGATTTTTTTCCCAAAACTAATTTTATTACAACTGCAATTAGTTTTGAGAAAATTATCAACTTTAATTCACTTCTTCTACCTCCATCCATACAAATTTTATGAAATTTTAAAATTTCAATTTAATTAATTTTCTTCGAAACTGTTAAAGCTATCGACTTGAAGTTTAATAGAAGGTATGATAATAGAAATATCATTCTTCTTCTACAATGGAGCTACAGCCCAAATTGGGCCTTGGCCTCCTGACCTTCAGGTTCCTTAACATTTTTCATTATTTATTGTGGAAGAGTTGTTAGACCTTCGCACAACCTTCTATCTTAGAATTTTTCATTTTCGTAGATTGTGTTGACCAAGACATACGCAAGCAGGCAACGTGCTGGAATTATGCGTCGACTAGGATTTGAACTCACGACCTTTACATTGTAGACCAACACGCTACCCACTAGGCTACATCCTAGCTCGAAGCTAGCTAGAAATGTCATTGACGACGGAAAATTTTGTTTTGATCCGTATACTCCTTCCTCCAATCCAAATATCTATACGATAAATTCAAGTAAGGCATTTCTTCTTCGAAAATATGAGAGCTATTGACTTTAAAATTGAAACAAAGTGTAGTGATAAGGATGCTTATAAGCAGTTTCAAAATTAATTAAGACCCTCTATATCCTCTGCCACCTCCCATACAAATGCTCCAATTTCAGGAAAACTATGTCCAATTTCTTTGCAAATAATGAAAACTTCAAACTTTATATTCAGCACGAAGCATTTTGCATGTGTTCGTTGACATATATAAAGACTCCAAACCTCCCGCCTTGCTTCTACAATCTCCCATACAAAAGTTACGCAGTACGTATAAAATATATCGAGCTGAAATTGTGCACTAAATATTTATTTAGAATTATCAGTAAGAACAAAAATATTAGACGATTAGCTTCACCCTTCTACTCCCTCCCATATAATCTGACACAATTTCAGAAATTAAAAAAAAGTCGGTTTTTTCTGAAAAGTACGAATGCTGCTGATCTACAATTTAAAACATGTCGGTTACATGATGTTTATAGTTATTTCTGAAAAGTCATTAAGAATTAGCCCCTTCTTCTGTCATCCCCCATACAAACTATACAATTTCGCTAAATCCAATACACTAATTTTCTCAGTATCTATTAAATGTTTGAATCCTAAATTTTGTATAAAACATTTTGATAGCAACTCTAGGGTGATGTTAATAAATAGTTCAATGACGTCACCCGTCTACCACTTCCCCTATAAAATTTCTTAAAATCAAAATTTCTTTCTTTCATCTAGAGTACCACACGAACGGGCGCAAAGCCCAATCGTTCTAGGATATAGTTTACTATTGTAATATTTTGTCTCAATGGAGTCTTTTCCCTAGTTTATGGGAGCTAGTGGTTAAATTTTAAACTGGTTGGTAAAATTATCCTGACAAGATTGTGTGACATGTTAGTAACGTGTTTATCGATTTCATACAATAGTTTTTCTGGTTTAGTTATAACAATTTCAAATGAGAGGTGCTAGTAGGCTTAAAAAGATTTCGAGAAATTATCTTCCACTTACCACTAATATTATGAAACTGATTGTTCACAGTTTTCTGGTCAATTGCAATAAGACTTTACCAGAAAAATAGGTGGGCTTTCAAAGGTGTGAGCGATTCGTATTGAAGGATAGAAGAGACAATGATCTTTTATCTTACACTTCCACCAGCATATACCAAAATCAAAGAAAATTCCGCTAAAGTTCTTTTGGTTTTTAATCAAATGACGCATTTTTTAGCTCGTGTTCGAGTTTTTAATTCTTTTATTTCGATATCAGCCACTCCCACTTTTATATTTCGATTTATGATATCCTAAAACGTGGTGCTCCGTCAAAAATTGAAGGTTGAAAATTTTCATAAATAAATAAATTTCCACTTATATCATTTTATAAAGCGTACACACCCATTCTTAAAAATGAAAGCAAATGTGATGACCTCCAATAGCTTTAACGTTATAAAATTGTAAATTCTTTTTTAGTCTTTTGATGAGAATTCTTAAGAATATGGAAATTAAATTGATTTGAATAAAATTAAATTTGAGATGTAATAAGATTTACACCACATATGGATTGGTAGCATCTCTTTGAGTGGTTTACAGTTTCAATTTCCATGAGAATTGATTTCAAGCAATTTTTTCTAAAAATAAATGGCTTGATTAAAAAATTAATAAATTAAAAGAAAACCAGTTCAAAAAATAACTAAGCAAAATCTACAATTCATGTAAATTGAATATTTCAATCATCAAGGACAGTATTATGGATTTCGAAACAGATAGATTGTAAGAGAAATAGTTAAATCATAGAACGAAGAAGTAATATTTGGTTATTTTACTCATCAACTATTATTCGTTCTTAAGCCTATCACGGTGTTCGCGTGAATTGAAATTTTTGCATGCCAGATCTGCACAATTTCTTTTCGTCTAATTGGACTTTTCATACAAAGCTTACATTTCACAAGGGCTGCGTGCTAGTCCTTAAAAGATTAATGAATCTCTTGAAGTTGAATCTAATATGCAAATTATAATGGTCACTAGTGTTTTTTTACACAATTGAATAGTATCAATGAGAGTTTACAAAATAAACAAAGAATTTAACACATCAAGTTTTATATATTTTTTGTTCACGATATTTTACTTTATTACATTAAATTAATCAGGAATTACCACTTGCAGGATTAAGGTGAAGCCAAATTATTTTCATTCAAATTTACCACCATCCATTGGAATATCCTCCATATCCCAGGCCATGCCCAAGTCCATATCCGAGACCATATCCACTGTGTAGTCCGACACCATAGCCATTATATCCCGTAAAAGGACTATATTTTAAATCATTCCACCCATCAAATCCACCTTTCAAGCCACCAAAGCCCAATCCGTTGTACCATCCGCCGCCGTATCCTCCGTTCCAGCCGTGATTCCAACCATCACCGTATCCAACAACTGGCGAAGCTGAAGCGATAGCCACAATGAGTCCCAACAAGCAGATGATAACTTTCATGATGATTCGAAGTAAGTACTTGATAAACACTCTTATTTAATTCCAACTTAACTGATGATTTTTCAAAAACCGATTCATCTTTTTATATATTTTTCTGTTCTGGTCAGATTAAATTATTCTAATGCAAGTTTATAACTATTACGCGTTAATTTCAATTTTTAATAAAATAATTTGGATAAAACTAAGGACTTATGAACTCAACTGAAAATAATTACACAACGTAACGATTTCCTTAGTGTTTACATTAAGAAATTTAACAACAATAATAATCAGCTATAAATTAATTTAATAAGGTAATTAAAAAATCTAAAAAAACAAAAACATATTTCAAAAATAATACTAGATCGAAAATAACGATATCCGCTAGGTCTTTGCAAAATCCACTATCTTCGAGATAGGTAAACAAACATTAACACGTGCTGAATTTATTCTTAGATTGCCATGTTAGCCTCGTTCAGATGCCTATCGTTTTGTCTAAGGTGAGCCACATCGTAGCATAGACAATTGCACTAAATGAGATTGAAATATTGGGAACTTCCGAAAAAAAATATTTAAAAATGGAAATTAATTATTGCGTCCTCGGTCAATAGCAAGATCTGCAGTAAAAATTTGAATTGTAAATTTTATACGATACAATTTGCTTTTTGCGCTCTATTGCATAGTGACGTGTTTGTATATGCCCCCAAAATGTTGTCTATCAAAATAGTTACAAATGTTTATTGGACCTAATGAAGGTATAGTGCGACTTGAAAATATTCTTGTTTATATCGCCTTTTTCTAGCTCATCAAATATTTAAGCAGGGATTTGGCCTAATTAAGTCAACGAAATCATCGATTATTGTTACTCCTTTATTAAAAGCGTCATACAAGAATATAGGTAATACGCGTGGCTATTTGTGTTTCTATCGCATGAAACACTCTAATCTGGTGACAATTAAATATTCGATAGACTGGGAATGATTCGAAAAATTTTGCGATTTAATTATAGAATTTTCATTTGAAGACAATTGGCATTGGTCACCAGTGCATAACGTGACGAAAATGAGTACACGGAATGTATGTCTATAGTTCTTGTGTCATGCATTAAAACCCTGTTTGGCAAGCATTTGGTGTTATAGTATTAGTGGTATGAGTGTGAAGTTTTAAAAGTAAAATTCGATGGACATTTCATTGGACTAGACCCGACTAATTGTAGAAATTGATTTCATCGATCGTCTGCTGTGAAATGTAAATACTCTGCGTATTGGAGAGTTAATCTAGGTAAAATCATACCCAGGATTAAAGAATCCTATAAATATGTATGATATCGCATTTAAAATAAAGAAGAGCTATTTGAGGGCTTTCCTGTGCAAACGGTTGCCAGACAAGGCTACATGCTATCACCTGATCTGTTTCTAGTGACAATAAATAATATCTCGAATGCTGAATTGGTCACTTCGATTATGCTGATGACGACTATCTATTTGTCTATAAGCGCTTCGACTTAAAATCAAATCAAAATCGAATTATCCTCCAAAGCTCATCGTTGAAGACGACAGAGGCCAAATTATCCCTGAAATCTGTCGTCGTCGGAAGCATTAATTCACAAAAGCTAGCAGTTTCTTGGTTAACTGGCTGACAACAAGGATTTGATGCATGCGCAAAGCATTCCGTATGTTATTTCGCTTAGCATTTGCGAAAGCCTTCTCGAAGTCCACAAACATAAGATGTACGTATTGGCTAAACTAATTCGACAAACTGCTCTAAAATATTATCTGCAGGATATTTCTCTGGTTCAAACTCATGAATGAGTCAATCAAAATGTGTTAGTCAGTGCACTGAGGTGACTGATGCAACCCACTACAAAAGAGTTGGATCTCATCAATTGTGTATGTAACAAATTATCCATCAGTCACAAGACCACGTTGTTTCGCATATGACACGGTAAGTGTGCGAAGTGCGTTGCGACACAGTGCGATAGTGTGCGAGTGGTTTGGTCAATAGTGAGTCATCGAAATCCATTTGATATTTTTATTTATTTATTCACAAATTAATGAAAGTTGTATTATTCAACCAATAATAATATAATAATGATAATTCATGTACTAATTTAGTATAACAAAATGTTGCTGTTGATTGGTGAAGCAGGTACAATCGTCGATTGGTATAAGGAAAGCTACGGGATTGCCTATCAGAATTGAGGCCGAAGTTCAGCCAACTATGCTGAGTGTTCGACACTCTACACTTTTAAGAAATTCACGATTCATATTATGTAATAATAATTTACTTCAAAATTAGTCATTAGTCATGGCGAATTTTTTCAAGGATGTGGTATCTTACTGCTTTTTTTAAATATTGCAATATTATTGCTTTGTGGATGTGATGGTTGAAAACTTTAACAGCTTGGTTAATTGGGTCGTTTGAACACGATTCGTTCGAGCAGTTGGTGTTCTTATTTGTTCAGTACTTCTTGTATCACACATATGCACTTCCTTTGTGTGAAATTTTACTGAGCTTTTAGTGAGTCGATGTACCAGTTTATTTATATATTTAACTCTCTCTAGCATTATATATTGGTCAATACTTAGCTTTCCTGTAAATATATTGATTTCAATTGACGGTGTCAGTGCAGGGAGGCTATGAACAGCTTTGAATCTTCTATTCATAAGTCTTCCTAATCGATTAATATTGTATGCAGGTGTTTGACTCCATATTAGGCTACCGACACACGATGCGAGTTAATATATATTATCTCGCTTTTCGATATTACTAGTGTCATTATCCTATACATAATTCGGCCTACTTATATCAAAATAGGAAGTTAATATATATTAACTCGCATCGTGTGTCGGTAGCCTTAGCAATCCATAATTTATATTAGATATTATGTATGCGTTATATATAATTTGTTTCATTTTCACGTGAAGGTATCGATATCGTTGTAAGGTGCCAATAATTGGAGCAATTTTTTTTCTTATTGTAGCTATATGCCTGGTCCATGTTAGCTTTTCATCAATAATTAGATCAAGATATTTGATTTGTGGCACTCTATTTAATAACTGGTTATTGATTTTCAGCAATAGGTTGAAGTCTTTTTGTTCTTTTGCCTGAATATCATGTAATTCGTCTTTTAAGCATTTATTGTTAATATGTTTTCTAACAGCCATTTTTGATATTTTATCAGATCTTCATTAATCCGAAAATTTAACTCCTCCTTCGATCTCATTGAATATAGTAGTAAGGTGTTACATACTTTCCGTGTAGTCCAGCTTTCTGCAAATTATGAATGTACAAGAGGTACAAGGTGGGACCACATAATTTCCTTCATGTGATAATGCGATGTGCTGCTTTTGATGGGTGCAGTGATGGAACTTCCTCTCACAATCGTTAAGAGTCAACACGGGCATAGGGCTTTGATGAGTGGCCGCGCGTATAAACGTAATTTGATGGTTTTTTATTGCTATTTTGGGCTGTTGATATTTTGAGTGAAGAAAGGCACAGCAAGCCGAGTTATTAAATGAAGAAGAAATAGCAAGGCATCACAGAAAGTTTGGTTAGCCATACCAATCAAAGTGGGCGCTTTTCGTTTTCAGATACTATACTACGTATGTGTGTGGCTGAAATCTTGTGACTCTTTTGAAGCACTCTTTCAGATCGACTCAATAAAGTGAGTAAGTTAAAATGAGTTGACTCAACGGAAAGAGTCAGATTTCTCAACGCTACCGCTATAGCTCATTTGAGAAAGACGGAGGGAGCATGGAGTTGAATGGCCAGCAACCCCAGTGAGTTTCTGGAAGTAGGCATAAACTGTGACATAGTTGAACTCACAGCATATCTGTGAGAACTCGAATAAGTCATATTTAGCTGAAAACTCCACCTCTTTTTCCTACCAGGGCTTAATAAACAAATTGGACTGGACTTCCAGGTCAGGGATTGGGCGAAGCGCAGCGAACGTATCTCAAAGAAAAAAATACCAGACTAGAAATCTGAAGAACAGCTTCGGAAAGGATTGACTCTAAAAGTTCCTTGAAGAAGTAGAAAAACACAAAATCAACATAACTGCGCTTCAAGAAACGAAATACCTCGGAAAGGAAATCATAAAAAAACTGTCGGGAATGGTTTGGTGAATGTTTTCACAAGGCATTTTGAATTAAAAAAAAGATTTCCTGATTTCATACTGTTATGGTTAATTAAATGTGCCGTTTCGGTCTCAAAATTCAGCACTTTTCTTCGTTCTTCATGGACAATATAACAATATAACTAAATAAAATAACCTTAACATCAGTATTGTAATAATCTTATTGACTAAAGCTATGCCTAACTTAATCAAAATTTATAATCAAATACGAATTCTAATTAATTCGTGCCGAATCAATTACATGATGTGTGCACTTGCTTACAATTTCGGTTGTCATTAGTGACGGGAATAAATTTAAATTAAAAGCTAAAACTTAAAACTAAATTTAATTCTACAAGGGGAATATCTCCTTCGTCTAATGATAATTTGATATCCTTGCTCTGTTTAACAGCATTGTTGAGTCTTTTTGCCACTAGCGTTCTTAAAGCAAATAAGTTCCGATTTGTAGACATTAACTTTAATTCCCCAGATTTTATAAAACTTGTTGGCTGCTTCGAGATGTACTTTTACCATATCTAAAACATTCTCCGGCATTTTCGCACTAGCAAACAGGACGGTATCGTCTGCATAAAAGCTTGCCGAGGATAACGGTGGAAGTTCTCCTTCATAAATCTGTGAGATGAATGTTGGAAAATTATGGTGGAAAAAATTAAACAAGTTTTGGCCCAATGATAGCACCCTGAGGAGCCCAGATTTTACTGGAACATTTCCGTATTTTTCCATGTTTGAAGAGATCGCTATTATTGAGAAAGTAAACTAAGTAATACCATAGCACAGTTTGCGGCAATTAGCTTGTATACCAATCCTGTCATCCACATTGATCTCAAGATCCAATGCATAGGTGTACAACGTTTTGTTCTCAACTTTTGAATTATTTGTTTTGAGAAGATAAAGGAGAGCATGTTCTGTCAAATGAGCTTTTTCGAAATCGATCTGCGTATTTGGAATTCGGAGTATTCAAAATTTGTCCGAGATCTCAAGTAAAAATGTGTCCAATATTTTGCCTTAGTTCGATAGAACAGATATTGATCTTAGATCGGATATATAATTGGCAGCCAGTTTCTTGGGATCGGTATGAACTTTGCGGTTTTCCATGTATTAGGGAAATATCTATTGTTAATACAATCGAATTCCTGTTACGACTCCATATAGGGACTTAGGACAGAAACAGCTTTCTTTCACAAGGCGCGATCGTGCATCGGCATTTAGCTGTTGCCAGGACTTGTTAATTGTTAATACAGCTGTTGAAAATAATTGCTAGGTCAAAGACTATTATCGGAGCGTATTTACGAAGGATGAAATTAGAGATCTATCAGGTGTAGCTGACTTTTTCCTATTGAAGGAATTAGAAAGTAGTCAAGATAGAGCTGCAGCTTGTCGAGAACTGAATGATAAAAGAGGCGGAATGCATCCACGTATCTGCGAACATCATTGTCGAAAATCATGCACTGGATTTTTTTTTCTTCTATGTATAGGTCCTGGTAGAAACGAGCACACGCTTTCAGTTTTTCAATCACAGCAGTGTACTCCGCGGTACCGTCTGGGATCGGGTCTTTCGCATTATTAAATTTCATAAAATTTTTACCATTGATTTCGTTAATTTCTTGAAAAGCGCAAGAATTTGGTTTAATAGCACCAACTCTTTTTTTAAAGGATTCGTTAAGCTCTTTCTTCACGGTTTCCTGACTAATACATTGCAGCCTGCTATTTAAAGCTTGATATTCTGTACCAACTCAGATAAGATTCTTATGAAAAATTCTTTTTAATTTTCGAATCCGTTTCGATCTCAGCCTATCCTGCATCTCTTTATCAAACTGATCGACAATTATAAAAGACTAACACTTTTAATACAGAATAGGGTTAATCGGGTATAAGGAGGTTAATTAGTATCAGAAAGTTGAATTAGTTAAGGATTTCTGGGTACGAATTTTGTTTTTACCAAATTTTATTGGCAATATTTGTGTAAATTTCTCGATGTATTTAATATTGATTTGAATACTGTTAGAAATCTTTACTTAGAATGGATGGTAATGAATTTTGGTAAACATAGTCTTACATTTAAATAAATGTATTTAAAATTTTGAATAATTCATAACTTTAATTTCATCAAAATTACTAATTTATCAAGAATTTTATCGAATTCCTGTAAGGAAAACTTCATTTGCAAAATTGGTACCTGAACCTATTACCTAAAAAGAACTAAAACTCGAAAACAACAAAATATATGCTTTAAAATAGGGATTTATTCTTGTATATACATTTAAAATAGTAGCTTAACAATAAACAAAGAGTGCTTATCGTCGTTTACCAGCTGTGTCCATGTCCGTATCCGCCATTGCCCCAACCGCCATATCCTCCCTTCCAGCCAGCGCCGTTCCAGCCGATTCCATTACCGCCCCATCCACGGCCACCCCATCCACCGTTATTCCAGCCACCATGTCCCCATCCTCCACGGGCAACACCCCAGCCTCCTGCACCACCCCAGCCTGCACCACCCCATCCGGCTCCATATCCGGCTCCGTATCCGGCTCCGCCCCATCCGGCTCCGTATCCTGAACCACCCCAGCCTCCATGGCCACCCCAACTGCCGAGTCCGGTAGCAGATACGGCTACAATGAGAGCCAACAAGCAGAAGAATACTTTCATGTTGATTGTTTTAGTAGTTACGAAATGAAACTGATAACTCACTTCGATCTGCATCCCCTATTTATATCATGACCGTCAATCCGCGTGGCCAAAGCATCTCATTATTCTAATCAACTATACACAAATACAATTCCACAGAAAACACACATCCTTCATTTGCGATAATATCAAAATGCTAATTACCTCACTCTACAACGGATGATGTTTCCAATTCATTTCCAATTCCGTTTCGATTTTCATTGCCACACATTATGCGTTCATTCATTTAATTTTTTTATCTAGAAGTTTCGATATTTTTAACTGGATCATTTTGATCGCCTTATAAATATTTAACATTTGCGATAAACGATCATTTGTATGCCTTGTTGGCCATACCGGTTCAAGATAGTATATAATAGTAAGAATTCATCGGCAGTTTTTACATAGTACACACAAAAGGAGGAGCTAAATATTAATTAATGTTTGATGGCAGAAAAGATCATATTTCATAGTGCACACAAATTACTAGGCGCCGATAATTGTATTTTAAGAAACTACATGTAGTGCATAGATCTTCGATTCTTCCCCAGTCTCCTTCTGGAATACCTCTTCGCATTTCATTTCCGTTAAAATGAACATCCTCAGTCGTTTTATTATCGCTTTTCAGATTCAACATAGTCAGAAATTTTTGATATTATTGTTCGTTAGGAACAAGTTTCCTTCTGAAGAATTTGAAATAAGTGCGTGTCTCGAAAGCCTCGAAGATTACGATCAAAAGGCGATTTGCGATAATAATTAAGAGCCACTCACCTTTTTGGAAATTACGCAGTTGCGTAAGCGGACAGTTTCGCCTCAATATTGAATTACTTACGTATGATTCTATGAATTTTAAATCAGGTGCTCGATACTCATAAATACTCGAAGGTTTTCTGTCGAAGGCATCAGTTTCAATCCGTAACTAAAACAATTAACATGAAAGTATTCTTCTGCTTGTTGGCTCTCATTGTAGCCGTATCTGCTACCGGACTCGTTGCCGGCAGTTGGGGTGGCCATGGAGGCTGGGGTGGTTCAGGATACGGAGCCGGATGGGGCGGAGCCGGATACGGAGCCGGATGGGGTGGTGCAGGCTGGGGTGGTGCAGGAGGCTGGGGTGTTGCCCGTGGAGGATGGGGACATGGTGGCTGGAATAACGGCGGATGGGGTGGCCGTGGATGGGGCGGTAATGGCATCGGCTGGAACGGCGCTGGCTGGAAGGGAGGATATGGCGGTTGGGGCAATGGCGGATACGGACATGGACACAGCTGGTAAACGACGATAAGCAGTCTTTGTTTATTGTTAAGCTACTATTTTAAATGTATATACAAGAATAAATCCCTATTTTAAAGCATACATTTTGTTGTTTTCAAGTTTTAGTTCTTTTTAGGTAACAGGTTCAGGTACCAATTTTGCAAATTAATTTTACCTTGCAGGAATTCAAATAACGTTTCACGTTCCGATAAAATTCTTCATAAATTAGTAATTTTGATGAAATTAATTCCGCTTCACAGCTAATAGGTCGCGGATTCGATTCCCATTCCAGCTGAAGGATTTGTTAAAGTATGCATTTCTCAGATGCTACTGACAATATAAACTATTTGAAATAACATTGGCAAATGATAAGAAAATTTTGAAAAAGATTTATATGATTAAATGTTTTCTGTTCGGTTTCCATCATTCAATCCCCCATAGCATTTGTTAATAATTATTTATTTTTTTAAACGAATATAAAATTCATTTACAGAGAACTGTTATAATTAATTTCGAGAGGAGAATAATGAGAGAAAAAAATAAAAATATAATAATTTAATAGTATTAGAAAATTAAAGTTATGAATTATTCAAAAAGTTAAATCATATAATTAATCAAATTCCTGTTAAGACCCCCTGTAGGGGCATATGACAACAACAACTCTCTTCTACAACTCGCGATCCTGATCATCGGTCTTACACTGTTGCCATAACTTGTTTATTCCTCTGGCCTTCCGTTGAACTGCTCGCTTCCATGTGCTACAACCGAATGTTTTCCTTGGTGATTGTAATAAAGAGCCTGTCTGGCGACCTTTCGCTCTGGTTTCCTCAAAGTGTTTCCGATCCACTACCACTTCCGTCTTTGAATCTTAATACCTATTTTAGTCTGTCCGGTTGTACTTCAAAGTTCGTCGTTGGAGATCACTTCAGGCCAGAACATTCCTAAAATGCGTCGAAGGTATTCGTTTATGAAAGTTTGTAGTTTCTTGGTAAGTCGAACGGTCACTTTTCACGTAGTACAACTATATAATAACTAAGATTTGACGCACGCAAGGGATCGTCACAAGCCCGAAGGTCGCCCTTCTTCGCAATTTTCACAATGACGCCCTCTTTTCGTTCAGTTGGATATCTTTCTTCATTCCACACTCAGTAAAGAGTGAGAGAAGTTTATCGGCTGTTATTTCCGGTTCCGCTTTGAGGAGTTCGGTTGGTAGTCCGTCTATACCTGGAGGTTTTCTTCCCGCCATTGACCGAATGGTGGCAACTATCTCTTCCTTATCTGGGGGATCGTCCCTAATAGAGGATTGTTGCGGTTGGATGTTTGGAAGTTGTTCTGTTTCCGGAATATCTTCATCTGAAAAGATGTTTAAAATATCAGAGAAGTATTCCTTCCATCGCCGCAACTGGTGTTCACTCATATTAAGGAGAGTTCCGTTGACTTCTCTCACCAGGTGGTTGGCGGTGAAATTCCAGTTCGCCAACTGTTTCATGATTTTAAATACTAAGCTCATATCCCCAAGGCAAGCCGCAGATTCTGCCTAGTTGGCCAGATCTTCAATGGCCTTTCTTTTGTCGCGTCTAACAGCCTTTTTAAGCTGTATATGAGCATCGCGGTAGTTCGATGTTAACCAAAGAACACCCGATTTGAGAGATGATCGAAAATTTGGCTTTTTCCGTTCGCCAACCTTGTTTCATGTATCTTGCGACATCCAGGGTTTCTCAGCGCTTTGCACATATCCGCAGATTCTTCCGCACTAGTTAAAACCGTGTTTCTGGTTGCACTCCAATTGGCGTTCAGAGTGCACATTTCATATTCGCACAATGTGGATGACTTTTCGCGTAGAATGGTGGTGTACTCGCGCTTTTTGATGGGATCTCTGAGCTTATCCACATTAACTTTGCGCTTCATTTGAAGACTTTGTGGTCATCGGATAGCTGCTGTGCACAATCTCAAGCAGGCAACCAGCAAGTGGTGGTTGCTTCCCACGTCGGTTCCACGCTTCGCTCGCACATCGAGGAGACATCTTCTCCATCGGCAACTTATAGCCAAATGGTCGATCTGATTCTGAGTAACGCCATCAGGGAAAACCCAAGATGGGTTATGGTGACTCTTTTGCGGAAAAAAGGGTCCTTTCGATGACCATTTGCCGAGTACTACAAAACTCCACAAATAATTCGCCATTTTGGGTCTCTTAATCCAACGTCGAGACGCGTCGACCCAAGGGTCACCACGCTTCTCCATGACGTGTTCTAGTCCAGTGTTGTCAGAGCCAACCTGGGCGTTCATATCTTCTGAGATGACAATAATACCACCTCTTGGAACAAGTAGAAGGTGGCACTCAGTTGGCTATAAAAGTCCTCCTTGTCACCAGGTGTTGCGGTATTAGTTGGTGCGTAGAACTATAGAATTGGCATTGTAGAATTGTGACGTTTCTGACACTGGTTCTGAGTCTGATGAGACTGTTTCTCGCTGTAAGGACGACCGCCACGCCATTGTTGGCTTCATTCTCAGGACCAACGTACAGAATGGTGTTTCTGCTCAAAGTTCGTTCTACTCCTGATCTCGTAAATCTGACCTCGCTCAAGCCCAAGGCTTGGATGTTATAGTGCTCCATTTCACGGTCAATTACTGATTGGCGGTGCAAGGACCAAGTAACCCCCGCCCTTCCTCTATCATTCATTGTTCGAACGTTCCAGAAGCCTATCATAGTCCGTTTTAGAATGCCAAAATTCGTTACCGTGGAATCCGCCTGTATCCGTTTCCCATACCAGTTAGGTTTTAAGATCACGGGTGAAAAGCCCATGATGTAGTTAGTGTCCATTTGCGATTTTTAGGGCAAGTAGGACTGCCTGTGGGTGAATTATACTCCCCTCCATCCCACAGGGGGGAAAAGTTAAATAATTTTACTTAAAAAAATTCATTTCCATCCATTCTAAGTATAAGATTTCTAACAGTATTCAAATCAGTATTAAATAAATCGAGAAAATTTAAATTCGTGCATTTTTACAATAGCTGTTCCGATGAAAATTCATAAAAGTTATGTTCAAGATTGAAAACGTAAGGTAAATGTGCAAGAAATTAACCACTAAAAGCGCTTAACTAACATTTTACAGACTATTGATAACGCTAGTCTATTAAAAATCGGACTGTACATAAACTGTATCCTCTTTAAGAAATAGCTGCCATTAAATTTGAGTTTTCAATACTCTAAACGTAAAAATTATGGAGTTTTTCTACATATATAATGAACCCAATTAGTTAGTGATGTTCCTATCATATAATGGACCGTCGATTACTGGGCCATTACCCATTTTTAAATATTCTCTAGGGTTTTCTTGGGCTATTCTGCTGAATGTTTCGCAAATGGACCGCCCATGGCACTAAAAATTATATATATAAAAAAAATAGTTCAGTATGAGGTGAAAAATATATGTCTCCATAGTGGTCCAAGTGATACCACTTGAGTTGCAGCAGAACCTTGTAGACCAATAGAAACAGCTTAAAACATAACATAACTACGATTGATCATAAAACATCGCGCTACTCTGAAATTTTTTTCGCGTTTCAGGACTACACTGTGACCATAAAGTATCGGGGATTTGTAATTAAAATTAGTCTGGGAAATGATATTTCAAAAATTTTTTTTTTTAGCAGGTAGGAGTGTCCTAAGAATTAGGGCGATCTGTTACCACTTTATATCCTACACTAATTTTAATTACAAATTCCCGATTATTTATGGTAAAAAAAAAAACTTAAAAATTAATATCTCGACTATCTTTTAAGCTGTGCAATTGTATATATTTTAATATTAAGCTATACTAGCGAAATTCAAAAAAAAAAATTGGTTATTATAGCAGTAGTTGGGGGAGATGGGGAGGATTTCAAATAAGGTGCACATTCTAAAATTTCAAACCGTTATATCTCAAAACTAAGTACAGATATCAAATCTAGAATTCTTCAAATTATGGAACTACATAGTTTTTAATTTTGGTAAACATTTTAAGTTAGGGGGTGTAAGGCAAGGGAAATTTTGAATATCGATACATCTATTTGTTACACATCCAGGAAAAATAATGATTTGTTCCACAATTGTTATAAACCAATTCCACCCGGTCTAACGTGCACAAGGTGTTTCATGTACAATGGAAAAAACACAAAAACTGGAAATTTTTATAGTCTAGATGAAATCTGAGAGTATATTGTGTTTGCCTTACCGTTTGTAACGCTAAGAAATAACGCTCGCACAGAGTCGCCAAGGGTACAGAAATATTTGCTGCCGCTCAAAAACCTCGATTCCGAGTGACCGTCTGTCCGTCTGTGCGTCTGTCTACAGCATAACTATCGAAAGCTTTGAGCTATAGTGCTAAAAATTTTTGTGTGTCATTCTTATCAAAAAAGTAACTTTAAGTTCGTGAATGGACTACATCCCCCCACTTCTTCTACCCCCTCCTATACAAATTTCATGAAATTTCGAAATATTAAGAATTTGATTTTTCTTTGAAACTATTTAAGCTATCAACTTGAAATTTAGGCCAAAGTATTATGATATAGATGTCATTAATAACACGGAATATTGACCCGATCCTCTTACTCCTTCTACCCCCTCCCATATAAATTTCACGAAATTTTGAAATTTAAATTAAATTATTTTTCTTCGAAACTATTAAAGCTATCAACTTGATATTTCGTACAAGGTATAAAAATATAAATATTAATAATGCGAAAAAAATTTGTTTTGATCTGTACACTTTTTCTACTGCCTCCCATACAAATGTAAAATTTTTGTTCAATGTATTTTATCGATTTCCATACAAACTAGAAAAAGTACAAACTTCAAATTTTACCAGAATTTGTTTCTTATTAATTGAAATAAGTGTTAGAAAAAATTATCAGCTCCGCTTTACTCCTTCTGCCACCTCCCATACAAATATCTGTATTAAAAATTCAGGAAAAGCATTTCTCCTTCAAGTATATGAGAGCTATCGACTTTGAAATTGAATCAAAACATGGTGATAAGGATGATGTCAAGCAGTTTCAAAATCATCTTAAACGCTCCACTTCCTGTGCCACCTCCCATACAAAAGCCCCAATTTCAGGAAAACTATGACCAATTTCTTGAAAAGTAATGAAAACTAAAAACTTTGAATTCAGCAAAAAACATTTTGCATGCCATGTTCGGTGTCATATACGAAAAATACAAACCTCCCCCTCTACTTCTACCACCTTCCGTGCAAGAGTCTCTATTCACTATTCGAAAGAATTCGAGATGACATATTTTCCGGTATATTAAAGTCATTTCCATCTCATCTAGGTTATCATATGATTGGGATTAAATTCTGTTATGTTTTAATGAATTTTTAAGGTAGAAATTTGAAAAATAGCACAATACATTTAAAAAAGACCCTAAATGTATGAAATATTAACTGGTCAAATACCTTCACAACTTCTACCCCCTCCCATACAAAATTATTTTTCGACTATTTTTAAGAAATCATTTATAGCCTAACCATTTAAAATTGCCAATCTAAAATTTTGCACAAAAACTTTTAAAAATAATTGAAACGAAATTGTGTCAAAAGTTTTGAGATCGCGCCTGCTCTTCTACACCCATCGAGGAACGGAAATATTTCTACACCCTTGTCTACCTTAGACGATCATTATTCCTAAGTGTTACAAACCTTAAAGCACACACAATATACTCTCACATTTCAACTGGAGTATAAATATACAAACATTCAAATCGAAGCAGTCAGCGGATAAAAAAAATTTATTTAATGATAAAAATCTTAAGAAATTAAGTCATAGTATCTATAAAACCTTAATTCGAGTTCCCACAAGAATTTTATGAAGTCTCTCTCAATGCCTTCATATCGCTTAGCAGGATAGTAAATTATGTCTAACAGGGCTGAGCTAATATTACCAAATGCACGGGACGAAAGAACTTTATCTCGCTTTTTTACAATTTATTATTTTAGGATCAAGAAAATTTTTTTCGGAAGTTGGGAGATAGAATTATACCAGGGTGTCAAAAGTTGCAAGCAACCATGTGGACTACTATTCACCACAGCCCAATTAGGTTAGAAGTGTGTAAAAACTCTACGGCTTAGGAATCAGTAAACAGAAGTTTTCAAGTGGAAATTTGTTCAGAGAAAAAAAAAAGGTTTTCTGAAAATTGGAATTCTACCTTTCGAGCACCAACATTTTGCATTTAAGTTCTGTGCAAATTTATATTACTACTAGCGATCGCCCGCGACTTTGTCCGCGTAAGAATCGCAAAATAAGCAATTTTTGAGAATGTAGTTTGTAATACATTATCCGCGATACATAATCTGATTAGTTTAGTGGCTCTTTGAAGACAATGGTTTATATTTTGTTGGAATCAGAACCATAAATTATTAAGAATGAAACCACGATACTCGCATTTGTATGGGACAGGCTCGTGATAAAATCAATCCCGTGATTCGAGATCATATGTATACGTGTTAAGGACATGTGAACAGTTGTAGTTTGTGTTAATTAAAAAAAGCCCAAATAAAATGACATTAAGTTTAAAAATGTAACAGGAATACGATTGTGCGTAAAGCCCAACCATACGATATTATAGATGAAATCGAAATTTTTGTGATCTTAAGAAATTTTGTATGAGAAGTGTTGGATGGAGTGACGGGAATGAGATAATTTGTTTCACATCATGTTAGAGTAGTTATAAAAATGTTTTGTACCAAATTTAAGCTTCAAAAATTGAATAGGTACTGAGAAACTTCGTGTATTGGATTTAGTGAAATTGTGCAATTTTTATGGGAGGTGGTAGTCGGAGGTGAGTGTTTTTGGTGTTTTTTTTTCGAGAAATAAAACTGATATACTTTAAATTTTAGTTCAGTAACGTTCACGCTTTTCAAGAAAATCGAATTTTTGAAAAGTTGTGGAATTCTGTCACATTGTATGGGTGGGGGTAGCATAAGTGAAGCTAATCGGTTATTTTTTCCCGATATTAATAATAACTAAGGATTCGATACAAAATTTTAGCTCGATGAAAGCTATACGGATAGAGAAAATTGGTTTAGAGTATTCCATAAAAAAGTGCAGTTTGTATGGAAGGTGGTGAAAGGGGTGAGGAGTTTTTAGTGATTTTTTGAAAAACAACTACAATCATTATGCAGTTGATATATTTTAAATTTCAGATCTGTGACTTTCACACTTTCCAACAAAATCGAATTTTTGTAAAGTCGTGGACTCGTGTCACATTGTACGGGAGGGGGTAGAAATAATGAAGGTAATCGGTTAGTTTTTTCCCGATATTAATAATAATGCTAATTAAGGATTTGGTACAAAATTTTAGCTCGATGGAATTCATACGTACTGAGGAAATTGGTGTTTAGTATTTAATGAAAAAGTGTAGTTTGTATGGGAGGTGGGTGAAAGAGTGGGGGGGGGGGATTCAAATAATTTGTATACCAAAAGACTAAATTTGTAATAGAAATAATATACTCTAAATTTAAATTTAATAGCTCTTATAGTTTCCAAGAAAATTTGATTATTACATATTATTAAAGATGAGTCACTTTGTATGGGAGGGGTTAGAAGGCGTGAGGAGACGGACGTAAAATCAAAAACAGATTACATATCCAAGCATACTTAATAAACTGTGAACGTTTTATTACAATCAGTTCAGCCGTTTTTGCGTGAAAGCCGGACAAACAGACAAGCAGAGAAGAATTTAAAAAACATGAGTTTCGGCTTAGTTATTGCTAAAATAAAGCAAAAAACTAACTTAAGGCCATTTATAAACAATTACAGGCATACATTACAATCGATTTATATGTATAGATGACCACACAGTACATAGAAACTGAAGTCGAATAGGAGTGAGGGTATTTTCAATTTGAAATCACTTGCTTTTATAGTTTCCAAGAAAATTTGATTATTGAAAATGAGTCTTTTTGTATGGGAGGGGATAGATGGGGCGACTCGACCTTACTTTTTAATTAAAAACAGCGTGAACAAAATTTGAACTTTCTAGCTCAACTCATTCTCAAGCTAGATAGCGAGTGATAATATGAACTTCAATATCATTCATTTTTTCTCTTATTTCTTAGCATTACAAATTTGATAGCAAACTTATAATACTCTCAGATTTTATCTAGAGTATGTATAAACATAACAGAATTATGGTTGGACGCATATCCCAATAATATGATACTCTAAAAGAAATGGGAAAGAGTTTAATGTACCGGAAAATATGTCGTTTCAAAGTCTTTCGAATAGTGAATAGTGACTTTTGTATGGGAGAAGATTGAAGCAGAGAAAGGAACCTGTAATTTTTGTATATGAGACCGAACGAGGTATGCAAAAGGTTTCGTGCTGAATTTAAAGTTTATGTTTTTAATAAGTTTCAAATAAATTGAACATTATTTTCCTGGAATCGGGGCATTTGTATGATGGTGGCAAAGGAAGTGGAGGGTTTCGTATGATTTAGAAACTGCTTATCCACATCATTGTTACCATTGCTCCAGTTTTAAATTCAATAGTTCTCATATGTTCGAAGGAGAAATGCTTTTCTTGAAATTACGAGTATAACATAGATATTTGTATGGAAGGGGGTACAAGAAGTGAAGCGAAGTTGTTACTTGTTTCAGCATTAATTACAATTATTAAGGCATAAGTTCAAGCAAAATTTTAAGTTTTAACTTTTTTTCGTATTAATGGAAATCGATCCCCCAAATATATGCATTTGTAAGGGAGAGGGCAGAAGGAGTATATGGATCAAATTGAAATTTTCAAACGTTAATGATATTTGAATTATTATACTTTGTTCAAAATTTTACGTCGATAGCTTTGATATTTTCGAAGAAAAATTGCTTAAAATTTTGATATTTCATGAAATTTGTAAGGGAGGGTGTAGAAGGAGTAAGGTAAAGTTAAGGTAATTTTTTTCAAAATTGATTGTAATTATAATAAAAAGGACTCTCACAAGAATTTGTCTAGCTAGCTATTTCAAAATTGTGCATTTGTATAGGAGTGAAAGTATCGGATCAAAATTTTTAGACATTAATGATATCCATGTCAATATAATTTGACCTAATTTTCAAGTTGATAGTTTAAAAGAGTTCAGAGAAAAATTACTATCTTAAAATTTTGAATTTTCCTGAAATTTTTCTGGAAGGAGGTGAAAGGGGTGGAGTGATGTAAACTCGTTCACGAACTTAAAGTTTCTTATTTACTAAAAACGACATACAAAATTTTTAGCGTTCGAAAGTTATGTTGCAGGCAGCTGGATAGACGGGCAGATGGTAATTAGGAATTGAGGTTTTTGAGCGACAGCAAATATTTTTGAACCCTTGGTGGCTCTGTGCGATCATTATTTTTTAGCGTTACAAACGGTAAGACAAACACAATATTTTCTCAGATTTTATCTAGAGTATGAAAATAATTCTATTCTAAACTACTAAATTCCTATTATATCCATTTGGAATTGCAGTTGATCAATTTAGTCGCATATCATTTTAAAGTAGGAGATGCATCTACAAATAGCATTATTTGTGCGGCTCGCGACGGTATAAAAATCGTGCTCTGGCTCAACGGCCTTTCTGAACCAAAAATTGAATACTAAATTCAGGGATATTCGAGCAATTGGGGATAAAATTAAATAATAGAACTACCTTCGTAATGTAAAAAACTGTAAGCTAATTCATTGACATCTGGCTTAGTAAGAGCAGAAAAGTTACATTGGACCAACTCAATTTATAACATATGACTCTTCTAAGCAGGATCTCAAATCACACTGCAATATTCCATAATACATTTGCACTTTATTGATCAATGAAATTTTTGTAAATTCGTTTTGTGATATAATATTTGAGTTAGCTTCGGAAAAATATAGTAGTCCGTTTGACAATTAAAGTTTAAATTAGCATCGGTTAACACGACAACGACAAAGATCGCTTATTTGATTTAGAATCAAATTCATTGCGAAAAGTTTTTCTGTATGCAGAAAATATTTTGCACTCATCAAAATAAGTTGTAATAACTTACGCAAGTACTATGCCTTTAGCAAGCAACTACATTTCACCATATACGGACCCGAAAAATTCCACTCATCCTCGAAAAAATCAAACATATATCGAAACCTGAAACAGGAGACCAAGGCCTGATTTGGGCTTCAGCGCTATCGTTGGTAAGTAAGTATGAATATATACACATGATCGCTTCTTAATTCCTTGGATTTAAGTACAGTCAGCATCATCTTTAATAAATGTGAGGTGCATATGCGAAAATGCGTCCCTTGGCCAACAAACACACTGCGTACTTAAATACTTCTCTGAGCGTTTTGAGCATAAATCTCTTACAGAAATAAAATAAACACTTCACGAAAAGAAAAAAAAATCATTTGTTACTGGCGTAAACAGAATTATCCCGTCCTAAGTGATAAGAGTGCCATCTACTGTATCCTAGAAACAATACAATCAGTGTACCTGTTTCTTACTCTAGTTTGGTTTTCGTCTCAGGTATTAAAGAAGTTTTAAGAACTTGTTCCTTTATTTGTTTATCATTTAAATCACATAAAAAAAAACGTGTAAGAGTCATCAGAAATACTCAAGGCTTCTCTTATTCAAATACTTTCGAATATAAAAATATTATAGCAAGCGGTCGTATTTTTTGAGGATTATAAACTGGTTCTCTAACGAAATTTATTGCCTAAAACATTTTTTTTATTAGATTTTATGATTGGGGTTTACCACGAAATCCTGATTTAGAAAAAACAAAATTCAAAAACAAATTGATATCTAATATTCCTTCGGACTTTGCAAAGTTTGTTGTCTGATGATTTTTTTTAAAACAGGAAAAAAAAAATATTGGGATTTGCATAATTTGAATTGAGAGATTTCACATTAACATACGAGTAGCACTAAAATATCTGAATAGGACTTAAATCGGTTCATTAAACGGAATCATAAACACGAAATCCTGTTGAAAAACAACTCGAATCTCGATTTTATTTATAAAATTATCTTGAACATAATAATGATTAATAGGCAAATATTTTTTATGTTATAATTTTAACCAACTGGAAAAGTTTTTTTTCAAAAAGAGCATTTTGAAATCCTTTTTAACTTAAAGTAAACTTAAAGAACTACCTTAATGGTGTGATGAATATTTTCACAGTGGTTTTTAAATTAAAAGAAAGACTTCCGGATGTTTCGGACTTCCGGATGTTTCGGAATCTGCTGAAACCTTTATGGAACCAAAGCACGAGCGCTCCTTGACTCTCCTTTTTCAAGTATAAGCCCACCCCAAGATAGAATATGGTGGAACTCCAAAAAGATACTCACTGAATCATAAGCAAATCACTTCTGTTCTTAAAACAATAACTGAAACAGTGCCACAGATACGGAAAGATTCTACGGTAACGGCCTTCGCCATTCGAAAACGTACTAAATAAACTGCCAACAAGTCGGGCGAAACTTTATTATTCTTGGGACAAGTTGCAGATGAGTGGAAAGTCAATATGCAGGTTAGAGTGGTTAGGGAAGGCTAAGTGAAAGGGAGTTCTTGGGCAGGGCTGTTGTCAATTTAACAATATTTCATTCGTTTCTGCAAGTTTGGGTTCTTATGAGGGGAGGAGGAGGGGTAAGGGTGGGTGGAAGTTAATAGCTTTTTAATTAATTGCTTGAATCACGTCCAATATTCTCTGTATAGAATGTGTTTCATAGACGAAGTTGCATAGAATTTTCATAAAATTCGGTGTATTTTACATTCATGAAACCGAACATTTATGTGGGAGGGGGTAGAGAATGTAGGGGAATCGTAAAATTTGTGACGCAATTTTATTTCCTTTCTCTTGTAGTGTGCTCGTACAAAATTTCAAGTTCGTAGCTTTAATTTGTTGGTTATTAGTTGATTCAATAAAATAGGTCGAAATGATAGTTTTGTATGGGAGGGGGTAGAAGGGTAAGCGCGTTTGAAAAACTTTTAAAATAATATCTTTTCAATTATTTTTATAATTTTTTGTGCAAAATTTGAAATTGGTAGCTTTTAAGAATTAGCTGATAACTGATTTCCTAAAAATGTTCGAAAAAATTATTTTGTATGGGAGGGGGTAGAAGAGGTAGGGGAATCGCAAAATTTGTGACGCAGTTTTCTTTTCTTTCTCTTTTAAGGTGCTCGTACAAAATTTCAAGTTCGTAGCTTTTAATTTGTTGGTTAGCAGTTGTTTTATTGAAATTGGTCGAAATCGTACTTTTGTATGGGAGGGGGTAGAACGGCAAGTGTGATCTCAAAAATTTTGACGCAGTTCTATTTAGACTATTTTTAAATGATTTTGTGCAAAATTTCAGATTGATAGCTTTTACCAATTAGGTGATAATTAATTTCTTAAAAATGGTCGAAAAAATCATTTTGTACGGGAGGGAGTAGAAGCTTTCAAGGTATTCGACCAGTTAATATTTCATTCTTTTAAAAATTTTTTTTAAACGCATTTCGCAAGTTTTCAAGTTTCTACCTTTAAATTTCATTAAAAAATTTTCAGTTTATGTGGTTTTTTCATTGCACATGAAACACCTTGTGCACGGTAGACCAGGGGGGTCGGTGCATGACAATTGTTGAATTTTTATTATTTTTTCTGTATGTACAACAAATAAATGTATCCACGTGGAAAATTTAAATTTTTTATCTTTCACCAGAGCCCTTAAAAAATCACTCAAAATTTTCGACATTTTTGGTTACCACCTCCCTCCCCTTACACCTCCCGACGTAAAATTTTTTCCAAATTTAAAAACTACTTAGTTCTATAATTTGACAAAATTTTAATTTGATATCTCTACTCAATTTTGAATTATAATGGTTTGAAATTTTGGAAAGTGCATCATTTTTGAAATGCTCCCCATTTCCCCCCACTACTATTTTTTCCAAATGTTATATTTTTTTCGTATTTCTCTAGTATAGCTTAAAATAGCTTCTAAGATTCAATTACATAGCTTAATAAATAGCTGAGATATTGATTTTTAAGTGTTTTTCTTTGCACCCCCCCTGACCCTCCCCCTTACAATAATTAGCTTTTATCTAAACTGATTCTAGTGGACCTATATGCCAGCTTAATGGTCTCAAAATACCAATTTTTTATGGTAAGTATTTTCGAAGATATAATCATTTGAAAAAAAAATTCGGCCGAGAATTGGTTCTTAGCCCCCCCTTTTCGCACCCCAATGGATAAAAAAATTAAATTATTTTTAAAAGTTGTCCCACAAACCCCTCTATATGCATGTTGAATTTTAGCTTCGTAGCTGTTACCATGGTTGAGATATTTGAATTCGTATTTTTCGGTTTAAGCGCTCCCCCCGCCTCCCCCTGAACGCGTACACCCTCCAAAATGGGTATCCGCCTGAGATCCGCAACTATCTACAATCCCCCCAAAGCTGAACTTTCTATCTTGAAGGGTTTGGGAGTTAATGTGCGCTGAGCGTACACGTCGGCGTACGGCGTACGGCGTACGGCGTACGGCGTACGGCGGACGGCGGACGGCGTACAGACAGACGGATTTTTTTTTTTTGCATTTTTAGGCTAATTTAGTCATGAAACGCGAAAAAACAAAATTTCAGGGTAGCAAATTTTTTTTTTTTCCCAAGTCGATCACAATACTTTATTATTAAAATAATAAAGTAAAAATGAAGATTTTGTAATAAGTAATTTTGAAGACATAATCATTTAAAAAAAACATAACAGGACTACGATTGGGAGTAAAGCCCATTCGAGCGATACTCTAGATGAAAGAGAAATTTTTTGATATTAAGAAATTTTGTATGGGAAGTGGTAGAAGGGGTAACGACATTGAACTAATTTTTTCACATCACGCTAGAGTTGCTATCAAAATGTTTTATACAAAATTTAGGATTAAAAAATTTAATAGGTACTGAGAAAATAAAGTGAATTGGATTTTGTGAAATTGTGCAATTTGTATAGGAAGTGGTAGAAGGAGGGGCGAGGTTTTAATGACTTTTTCAGAAATATCATCATGCTATTGACATGTTTTGAATTGCAGATCAATGTAAAGATGTGAAATTGTGTCAACCTAATCGTCTAAGTTTTTTATTCTTATTAATAATTATAAATAAATATTTAATGCACAATTTCAGATCGATAAATTTTATACGTACTGAGTAAATTTGCTTAGAGTATTTTATGAAAAGTGCAGATTGTATGGGAGGTGGTGAAAACAGGAGAAGACTTGTATAATTTGTATATGGAAGATTGAAATCATTATAAAATTGATATATTCCAAATTTCAGATCAATAGCTTCTATACTTTAATTTCAAATTTTAAAATTGTGTCATTTTGTATGGGAGGAGGTAGAAGGGATGTAACCAATCGTCTAGTTTTTTTTTGGTGCATACTAATTATTATAAATAAATATTTAGTGCAGAATTTCAGCTCGATAAATTTTATGCGTACTGAGTAAATTTCCTTGGAGTATTTCATGAAAATGTGCAGTTTGTTTTGGAGGTGATGGAAGGAGAAGTAGGAGTCAAATAAGTTTTATACGGTAGATTTAAATCATCATAAGAAAGGTACATCCCAAATTTCAGATCAATAATTTTTTTAATTTTTTCTTTTATTGTCAAATTTTGAAATTGTGTCATTTTGTATGGGAGGTGGAAGAAGGGGTTGATCGATTTGCCCCGTTCACGAATTTAAACTTAAATTTTTGTCAGAAAGAACGTGTGCAGCTTTCTAGGTCAACGCGTTCTTAAGTCAGAGAGGACACGGGGGACATCCGGGTTTGAGATTTCTTACACGAACTTCTGTATCATTCATTTTTTCTCTGAGCCCTATTTCTTAGATTAACAAACTTTGTGGCCAAATTATAAAACTCTCAGATTTCATCTAGGGTATACAAATCGGTCTACACTTTGTTCTTAGCTCTTTTCTCGCACGCCTGTGGATACAAAAATTAATTTATTTGACTTTTCTGCCGAATTTCTATCTGCATTCATTGCCGAGATATTAATTAGCAAGTGGTTTTTGATTCCAGTCCAGACATGCTCATTGCCCCAACACCTGCCAACCAACTTCAAAATCATAAAAAAAAACGTATTTCCTATGTATATAGTTTCCGAAGATATAATCTGTCGAAATTGAGTAGGTGTACACTTACGGAGGATGTACTCTTATACAATAGATAAAAACTGAGAGTATTATAATATAAACTTGCTCTCCTTCTAACACCTCCCATATAAACTACATAATTGCCCGAAGCAAATTCCATCAATTTACTTCGCACCTTTCATGTTCGTAAAACTCAAATGACTATACAATATCTTGGTAGCAAATTTAAACTGGTTTGCATAAATTATTTCAATTCTCTCAATTTCACGTTGCATATTTCAACAATTTGCTCGAAGTAATCATCGTAGCATTTTGACTTACAAACTGTTTAACTTATTGAACTTATAACATTTGAGATGACATCTGAGAGTATTTTAAGTTTGTCCCAAGATCTGTAACCCTTAGAAATAATGATCGCACAAAGTAGAATATGCGTTGCGCTAGAAAGCTCAAATTTTGTACACGCTATTTTTGGTGAAAAAGTACTATGAAGTTTGTGAAGGACCAAATAGCTTCACCCCTTCTAATACACCCCTCCCATACAAAAAGACACATTTTATCAACTTTATTACAAGTTAATTTTCTTGGAAAATGTAAATGCCACTGATCTGGAATTTTTAACTTATCGTTTACATGATAAATAACTTTATTTGTTTCTCGAAAACAAATTGAAATCGTCCCACTCCTTCTACCACCTCTCAAACAAACTACACAATTTCACGAAATGAAATTTATGTAGTTCAAATTTTTGGAGAAGTATTTTGGTAGGTACCTCTTCTGTCGTCTCCCGCACAAAATGGCTCAATTTTACAACTTTATAATCTGTCGATTTTTTTGGAAAATGTCAAAGCTTTGAAATCGGAATGTTAACACTTTTTCAGTGACATTATTTTATTTTATCAAAATATTTAAAACTCTCCCACTTCCTTTACTATCTGCCGAAGAAACTGCATCATTTAACGAAATACAATGAAGCAATTTTCTCAGTAACTATCAAAGTTTTGAAGCTAAAATTGAAAACAAAATATTTTGCTAGTGACTGTAGTTTGATCCACTTCTTCAATCACTTCCCACACAAGTCAACACAATTGCACAACTTTAATTACTAATCTGAAATATAAATCGTATTATTTCTATTTCGATTTTAGCTACTTTTGTAGAAATCGTTGAAATCCTCCAACCTAACTTCAACCTCCCATTCAAAAGTTACAGAAGAAATTTAACTGATTAGCTTCACCCCTTCCTACCACCTTCTCATACAATGTGATACAATTTCATAGTGCATTTCGAATTGAAAGGAAAGATTTCCGGATTCTACACTGTTACGCTTTATTATTCGTGATGTTTCGATATTTGCTGAGACCTTTATGAAACAGTTTGATGAAGGTCTCAGCAGAGACCGAAACGTCATGAATTATAAAGCATAATAGTGTAGAATCCGAAAATCTTTTCTTTCAGTATGAAAGTTACTTGTCAAAAAATTAAGTCAATTGCAAAATGTTCATAGTTATTAATGAAAAAAAAAGCATAAAAACACACAACCTCCCTTTCTTTCTACCGCCTCCCACACAATTTGCACAATTTCACAAAATCGAACGCACTAATTTTGTATAAAACATTTCTATAGCTGTTCTAGCAAGATGTAGAGAATTAGTTCAATGCTGTCACTCATCCTATCACTTCCATACAACAATTTTTAAGATCACAAAAATTTCTATTTCATCTTGAGTACTCGAGCTTTACACGCAAACGTAGTCCTGATATTGTTTTTTTTAAATTTTCAAATAATTAATTGAATTAAAACGTAAATATACATATATTTATATCGGGTTTTCCAATAAGGACTTGACAACTTTGAATTCAATTTGTGAACGCACCCTTTCACTAATCATCGAACTGTCACTGTCAATTTATTCAGTAAACTTAACATTTTTATCATGGTAAAGTACACGAAGGAACAACGTCTGCAAATTATAAAAATTTACTACAGAAAAAAAGTAGTGTGTCCTCCAATAGGGACTTGACTCAAATAGGGACTTGACAACTTTGAATTCAATTTGTGAACGCACCCTTTCACTAATCGTCGAACTGTCACTGTCAATTTATTCAGTAAGCTTAACATTTTTATCATGGTGAAGTACACGAAGGAACAACGTCTGCAAATTATAAAAATTTACTACAGAAAAAAAGTTGTCAAGTCCTTATTGGAAAACCCTTTATATCAAAGTTGCTTTTTTTTAAAGTCAATGCACAATATTTTATTTTTAGAATAATAAACCAAAACATAGTTTTCAACATGTGAAAGATATGAAACTAAGGGAAATAAACCATTTGTTTTCGCTCAAGATTTTGTTAATAAAATATTTAACAAAAAAATTAAAATTGTTCTAAATAGGAAAAAGTTTTAACAATTTATTTTCGTATTCATGGTATTTCTCGTATAATATTCTGTTGATGTTATTGAAAATCTAAATTTACAGAAACAAAGATTCAAAGATATTGAAAAAAAACTAAATTAGATTATTTAACTCTTAACTTTCAAATCACAATGTTTACCAATACATTTCAATATGAATCTGATTGCTTTATGTCGTAAGTTAGAATTAAACTCTGAAACGAATAAAAATTAAACAAAACAACAATTTTTTTAAATTTCATAATATCAAATATATTATCGCAATTTCATCAAACTTTTTTCACTTTAATTTTTAATGAATTTATTTTATTCAAAAGCACACTGTCGAATGTTTGTCTTCAACAAAATTTAAAACTTTACTAATACGGTTGAGCAAAATTTACTTTGAACGTTGCTACCAAATCAGGATCAAGATTAGACCAATTTGTCGATTATATAATTGATTTATCTTGAAGGACATGAAACTGCAAACAGCATTCGTACATTGAACAAGGTTGCTGTAAGGTAACTGGTTTTTCAGTTTTTTTAAATGCGAACCATCTGCAGAATTTATGATACGATAGCACCATACACACAAAAGTGCGTCTAATGGACTAGATACGAGAAAAAAAGTTAAAAAGAAAAGTTGATTCGAAGATGTTTTTTGATTGGTGACATAACAGCCTAATTATCATACTTTAAAGTGAGAAGACAGTTTTATGACAGTATAGTATTTCTTCTAAGGAAGGTAGATCTATTGAAAAAGCAACAACAACCAATATCGATCGCAAGTTACCGTCTAGATAGATTAGATTTTGTATAAATAGAAGATTAGATTTCTGGCTAAGACATCAGTTTCAATTTGTAACTAAAACAATCAACATGAAAGTATTCTTCTGCTTGTTGGCTCTTATCGTAGCCGTATCCGCTGGCGGACTCGTTGGAGGTTGGGGAGGTCAAGGAGGCTATGGCGGCGGCGGCCTTGGTGGCTGGGGAGGACATGGAAGCTATGGCGGCGGAGGCCTTGGTGGCTGGGGAGGTCATGGAGGCTGGGGTGGTGGTGGTATTGTCCGCGGAGGATGGGGTGGTGGACATGGCGGTTGGGGTAACGGAGGATGGGGCGGAGCTGGAGTCGGCCGTGGATGGGGCGGTGGCCACGGAATCGGCGGCGGCTGGCAAGGAGGATACGGAGGCGGTTGGGGAGGTGCTGGTGGCTACGGACATGGACACGGCTGGTAAACTATACCTGCAACCTCTAGTTGATTATTTTAATTATAAAATGCTGTTTGCTCCTGTACCTGCTTACTCTAACGACTAAATGTGAATGATAATAAATAATTCGTTATTAAAATTTCTCACTGTTTTCATTTTTCAATCTTTTTTTAATAATTATTACAAGAAAAAAAATAAATAGGTGACATTTGCATTTCAACTCAGACCTGCAGTTACAAAGTTTTGCTAGTGATATATGTTCAAAGCTATCAAATAGTAACTTTTACAATTCATTTGCATAATTGGTGTTTTTGAGATAAAAGAACCTGAATTTTATGACGTTCTATCTAGACTATAAATATATATTACCTATTACCGTGCAATCAATTACTATATCCAAATCTAATAATTTCGAAACTGATGAAAAATTTACTATTTTGTTTACAAACGAAGGCATTCTATCTAGTGAATGCCTGAATTAAAACATTTCTTTACTCGAGATAATTCCAACAATCAGACTGATACGCCAAGTTCTCACCATTACTTGATAACATGAATGTGTATTGGAAGTAGATCGTAAGTACTTTGTAAGAACTTTAGCTTGAAAATTGAAAGGGAATGAAAATTATTCCAATCGATATCCTTGCGCAAGAGAAAACGATTGTAAGAAACCAACACAGCGAAGAAGAGCTGGATATGCTATCCCTAGAGCCCAGCATCACTTACAACCTAACAATCCTGGGAAACGTGACCTGGTCTAATACATACGATTCGCTTAGACACAATTATTTTGCTATACAATTTAAATTAAAAGCTTGTTATTATATTTCCTATAGCTAAACTGTACTGGCCAGTTTAGGTCCGGGCCCCTTTGGACTCGAGGCTTGGGTCATAGGGCCTTTTAGCGACTTCCACAGAGTCCCACTTTGAGTATTTTTATTAAAGTTACATAGATATTCCAAGCTATCAAAGTTCAAATTAATAAAACATACTTTCACCAGAGTTATTGATGGTGATGCACTATACGTGGAGGAAGTAGAATGGGGATTAAGTGGAGGAGTAATGGACGATTCTTCGAAATCTTATATATAAAAATAAGTGGTCTACGTATGTACACGCATCACTCAGCAACCGTTCGTCCGATTTGGCTCAATTTTTTTTTGTTGTGTTCGTTAAAGCCCAACTTAGATACTAGCGGAGCCAAAAATTGCAAATTTTCCACGAAAATTGGAAAATTTGGAAAATTTCGTTTTCAGTACATTTTGTATGGAGACATTTTTTCGTTTTTTGTTCACAACTTTCCATTCGATATTCGAGACATCCGTGGCGTAGTGGGCAGCGTGCTTGCTTTTCAATCAATAGATCATGGGTTCGATTCCCACTCCAAACCGAATTTTTTTAAGCACGAATTTTTATTTTTTTTTATGTATAAAGATAGCATATAGATGCATATGTATATGTATGACCATGTGGCCGTGTGTTTTGGTTTGCGTTCCTCCGCCATTTCTTTTTTATGTGTAGAGATTCGTAAGTAATCATGCGAACTATTTCTTATCTTATATATCTTACGTATATGTATCTTATATATAAAAATAAGTGGTCTACGTATGTAGACGTATAACTCAGCCACCGTTCGTCCGATTTGGCTCAAATTTTTTTTTGTTGTGTTCGTTAAAGCCCAACTTAGATACTAACGGAGCCAAAAATTGCAAATTTTCCACGAAAATTGGAAAATTTGGAAAATTTCGTTTTCGGTACATTTTGTATGGGAAATTTTTTCGTTTGTTATTCACAACTATTCATCCGATATTTGAAACATCCGTGGCGTAGTGGGCAGCGTGCTTGCTTTTCAGTCAATAGATCATAGGTTCGATTCCCACTCCAGACGGGAATTTTTTAAGCACGAATTTCTTTTTTTTTTATGTATAAAGATAGCATATGGATGCATATGTTAATGTATGATCATGTGGCCGTGTGTTTTGGTTTGCGTTCCTCCGGCATTTCTTTTTTATGTGTAGTGATTCGTAAGTAATCATGCGAACTATTTCTTATCTTCTTATACATATATGTATATAAAAATAAGTGTGTACACGTGTAACTCAGCAACCGTTCGTCCGATTTGGCTCAAATTTCTTTTGTTGTGTTCGTTAAAGCCCAACTTAGATCCTAACGGAGCCAAAAATTGCAAATTTTCCCCGAAAATTGGAAAATTTGGAAAATTTCATTTTCAGTACATTTTGTATGGAGAAATTTTTTCGTTTGTTGTTCGCAACTATTCACCCGATTTGCATGAATTTTTTTTCTTCGGAATAATCTTTGCTATCTCAACACAAAAAAAAAAAAAAAAATTCCGGAAAATCGCAAATCGGATCACACGGCCGCATGGTCATACATATACTTACATATATACAAAAATATGTATATGGATATGTATGAGGCTTCCGTGGCGTAGTGGTGGTATTCGAAGGGGGGAGCATAAGAAGTGATGGGATATCGATACAATTTTCGTTTATAGACCAGCATTGTTATGCAAATGATATACATATTTGTAATATGATGATTTACAGATCCATAGTGTAAATATTTCTCAAGAAAATTCGCAAAATTCGAGTTTTTTGGGTTTTATTGGGGAGCGGGATGGAATGAATCTGACTGTATTATATGTTTTCTTTCAAGTTTGTAACGCTAAGAAATAACGTTCGAAGAAAAAACTGAATGACACAGAAGTCAATATTTTTGCTCGAAAATCTCGAAACCGTCTGTTCGTTTGTCCGTCCGTGCGCTCTATAATTCCACAGCGCGTTGAACTAGAAAGTCTAAATTTTGTGCACTGATTTTGTTCAGAAGTGATGCCAAGTTCGTGAACAGACAGAGAGACGTTCACTCGGATTCGAGGTTTTTGATCGGAAACAAATAATTCTGTACCCTTAACGACTCTGTGTGAGCATTATTTCTTAGCGTAACAGACGGCAAGGCAAACACAATATACTCCCAGATTTCATCTAGATTATAAAAATTATTTGAAAACATTCTGTTTGAAGTCATAACAAACGTTGTTGTTAATGTCAACATCTATTTAAAATAAAAGTGATTTTTGTTGTTCCAATGACAGGAAACAAACTGAGATCTGTTCAAATCGATGTCAGTGTAATTATGTCAACAGCAGTAATTCTCTTTAAATTGAATTAAATCCTTAACATTCAATAATAATATATCAAATCGATTTATTTTCATTTGAAAAATACTTGCAATTGATTTAGAAAGAGGTTTAAAGTGAGCAGATTATATTTCCCCAGATATTGTATTACTAACAGCATTCTCAAAAATAGCTTATTAATGCGATTTTAGCGCGGACGAAGTCGCGGGGTCCGCTAGTTTGTAATATATTAATGTTTTTTTTTTGGAAACGGAGTTTACAAATGCGTTCAATATTCGTACGTTTTCGCTGTGGTTCAAATATATATTAAAATTTAACTGTACAACCGAATGCAAGCTGAACGGAGTAAGCGCACTCCATGCATTTTGGAAAGTTGAGCCTATAAACTATTCACCGACCTGACTATCCGCCTGCGCTGTTGCCAAAAAATGAGAGAGCGCTGCGATACTGGTTGTGAAACTCTCACGGCTTTCAAATTACCTATTACTACGTGATAGCAAGAATGCGATGCGTGTATTTAGCATTTACTCTGGCCGTATTTTGGTCCGAAAAGATGAAAAAGAAGTAATTTGTTTCGACAGGAATGCATCATAATGAAAATAAACTGCCAACAAGTCGAGCGAAACTTTATTATTATTAGGATAAGTTGCGGATGAGTGGAAAGTCAATATGCAGGTTAGAGTGGTTAGGGAAGACTAAGTAAAAGGGAGTTCTTGGGCAGGGCTGTTGTCAATTTAAAATATTTCATTCGTTTCTGCAAGTTTGGGTTTTTATGAGGGGAGGAGGAAGGGTAATAGTAAGGGTGGGTGGATATTAATAGCTTTTTAATTGATTGCTTGAATCATGTCCAATATTCGCTGTATAGAATGTGTTTCATAGACAAAGTTGCAAAGAATTTTCATAAAATTCGGTGTATTTTACATTCACGAAACCAATCGTTTGTATGGGAGGCGGTAGAGAAGGTAGGGGAATCGTAAAATTTGATATGCAGTTTAATTTCGTTTCTCTTGTAAGTTGATTGTACAAAATTTCAAGTTCGCAGCCTTTAGTTTCATTAAATCAACTAATAACCAATAGTTGATTTAATGAAATTGGTCGAAATCATAGTTTTGTATGGGAGTGGGTAGAAGGGCGAGCGCGATTTCAAAACTTTTAACGTAATTTCATTTCAACTATTTTTTCAAGTTTTTGTGCAAAATTTCAAATTGATAGCTTTAAATAGTTAGGTGATAATTGATTTCTTGAAAATGGTCGAAAAAATAATTTTGTATGGAAGGGGGTAGAAGTTTTAAAGGTTTTCGATCAGTTAATATTTCGTATATTTAGGGATTTTAGGGTAGTTTTATAACAATTATGGATCAAGTAATTATTATTTTTCTATGTATATCAAATAGATGTATTCACATGCAAAATTTAAACTTTGTATCTTTCACCAGAACCCTAAAAAAATCACTCAAAATTTTCGACATTTTTGCTTATCACTTCCCTCACCTTATACCTCCCAACTTAAAATTTTTACAAAAATTAACCACTATATAGTTCTACAATCTGATAAATTTTCGATTTGATATTGCTACTCTTTTTTCAGATATAAGGATTTATAATTTTGAAAAGTGCGCCATTTTTGAAATGCTCCCCATTTCTCCCCACCACTATTATTTCAACATATTATATTTTTTTGTATTTTCCTAGTAGAGCTTAATAATCTTTTCAAGTTTCAATTACATAGCTTAAGAGATAGTTGAGATATTCATTTTAAGTGTTTTTATTTGCACCCCCCTAACCCTTTCCCTAAGAATAATTAGCCACTCTTTAAGATGATTCTGATGGAACTATATGCCATCTTAATGGTCCTAAAATATGAATTCTTAACGATAAGTAATTCCGAAGATATAATCATTTGAAAAAACAATTCAGCCGACAATTTGTTTTTAGCCCCCCTCTTTCGGACGCCAATGGATAAAAAAATTAAATTATTTTTAAAGTTTGTCCCACAACCCTCTCTATATCTTTTCTAATTTTCAACTTCCTATCTGCATTCGTGGTAGAGATATTAGCAAGTGTAAATTTTGACTTTTTTCCTCCCCCTGCCTCCCCCTTCCTCCTAACACCCCCGAAATTTAGAAAATAGAGCTAATTTATCCAATCAACAATCCACCCAAAAACGAACATTCCACCTTTAACGGTCTCGGAGATATGAGTCCATTTGTATGGCGTACGGCGGGACGGATGTTTTTTTTACATTTTTAGGCTAATTTAGTTATGAAACGCGAAAAAAATTTCAGATTATCAAATTTTTTTTTTCCTGTGTCGATAACAATACTTTATTATTAGAATAATAAAGTAAATCAAATCGTTAAGAGCGCGAAAAAAAAAATGCAAATTGAAATCTCTTTTTTTTATTGAATATAACTTTCGTTGGCGGTCATTTAAAAAATCCATTGAGTTCTGTCATTCGAGGATACAAATTTCTGGAGATCATTCCCGTAATTTCACATTGACGCTTACTCGAATTATCGTCCAGATACACAGATTGCAACACTGCGAAACCCATTTTTTCAAACTCCTGGCATCCAAACACAGAGAACATTTTTTGGTTCGTTGTGTTAAAAAAAAAAAAAAATCTTTATGACTTAGTTCTAGAATACTCTTTAGAGAAGAATACAAAATTGAGTAAGCCTTGTTTGTACTCTAGATGAAATCTGAGAGTATTATAAGTTTGCCACAAAGTTTGTAACGCTACGGAATAATACTCATAGAAAAAAATGGATTATACAGAAGTTTATATTATCACTCATAAATCTCAAAGCCGGCTAGGCTTGAGAACCCGTTGTTCTAGAGAGCTTTTGAGTTTTTGACAATACATACATGTAAGGTCAAGTTCGTGACCGGGCCAAATCGATCCACCCCTTCTACCCTCTCCCATACAAAATTACACAATTTCCAATTTGACAATAACTAAAACTGTCAAAGCTATTGATCAGAATTTTGGAGTGTAATACTTTTATATTGATTTCAATCTGGTGCATAGAAATTATTTATGTACTCTCCCTCCTTCTTCCACCTCCTATACAACTATACTTTTTTATGAAATGCTCTAAGCCAATTTACTCATTGCGTGTAAAATTTATCGAGCTGAAATCGTGCACTAAATACTTATTTAGAATTATTAGTAATACAAAAAAAAAAAAAAAATTATACAATATTATTTTATTTTATCAAAATAATTAAAACTCTCCCACTTCTTCTACCACCTGCCGAAGAAACTGCATAATTTAAGAAATACAATGAAGCAATTTTCTCAGTAACTATCAATGTTTTGAAGCTCGAATTGAATATAAATTATTTTGGTAGTGATTGATTCCGCCACTCCTTCAATCACCTCCCATACAAATCGACACAATTGCACAACTTTATTTACTGATCTGGACTTTAAATCGAATTATTTCTATTTCGGTTTTAGTTACCTCTGTAGAAATCGTTGAAATCCTACAACCCCTTCTGCTACCTCCCATTCAAAAGTCATAGAAGAAATTTAATTGATTAGCTTCACTCCTTCTACCCCATCCCATACAATGTGACACAATTTCGCAACTTATATAGATTTTCTTGAACAGTTTGAATGTTACTGGTTAAAAATTTCAGGGAGGTCAACTGCATAATGTTTATAGTTATTAATAATAAAAAAAAACAGTAAACACCGCCTACTCTTTCTACCACTTCCCACACTATCTGCACAATTTCACAAAATCTAATGCACTAATTTTCTCAGTAGAGTTTTCTCGGTACCTACTAAATTTTTGAAGCTTAAATTTTGTTTAAAACAGTTGTTCAGCTGCTCTAGCAAGATATGAAAAATTAGTTCAATGCTATCACTCTCATACAACAATTTTTAAATTAAATTAATTAAATTTCTATTTCATCTAGAATATCGAACGATTGCTCTTTATGCGAAATTGTAAGCCTGTTAAAGGGCGAAAAAAAAAAACATTTTTCAGAGTAACTTTTTTTTCTAAGTCGACCAAAATACTTTATTTTCAGAATAACAACCAAGATAGACATAATTGAAAGAAAACATTTCCGGGTTCTACACTGTTACGCTTTATTATTCGTGACGTTTTGGTCTCACCAAATCACAAAATATAGTTTTTAAGATATATGAAATTAAAAATAAACCATTTGTTTTCGCTCAAGATTTTTTAATAAAATATTTAACAAAAAAATTAAAATTGTTCTAAATAGGAAAAAGTTTTAACAATTTATTTTCGTATTCATGGTATTTCTCGTATAATATTTTCTTCTGACGTTTTTATTCGTTGATGTTATTGAAAATCTAAATATATAGAAACAAAGATTCAAAAATATTGAAAAAAGTACTAAATTAGATTATTTTCTGAACTCTTAACTTTCAAATCAAAATGTTTACCAATAAATTTCATTATGAATCTGACTGTTTTATGTCGTAAATTAGAATTAAACTCTGAAACGAATAAAAATTAAACAAAACAACAATTTTTTTAAATTTCATAATATCAAATATATTATCGCAATTTCATCAAACTTTTTTCACTTTATTTTTTAATGAATTTATTTTATTTTATTTGAAAGCACACTGTCGAATGTTTGTCTTCAACAAAATTCAAAACTTTACTAATACGGTTGAGCAAAATTTATTTTGAATGTTGCTACCAAATCAGGATCAACATTAGACCAATTTTTCGATTATATAATTGATTTATCTTGAAGGACATGAAACTGCAAACAACATTCGTACATTGAACAAGGTTGATGTAAGGTAACTGGTTTTTCTGTTTTTTAGATATTAACCATCTGCAGCATTTATGATACGATAGCACAACACACACAAAAGTGCGTCAAATGGACTAGATACGAAAAAAAAGTTAAGAAAAAAAGTTGATCCGAAGATGTTTTTTGATTGGTGACATAACAGCCTAATTATCATACTCTAAAGTGAGAAGACAGTTTTACAACAGTATAGTATTTCTTCTAAGGAAGGTAAATCCATTGAAAAGCAACAACAACCAATATCGATCGCAAGTTACCGTCTAGATAGATTAGATTTTGTATAAATAGAAGATTAGATTTCTGGCTAAGGCATCAGTTTCAATTTGTAACTAAAACAATCAACATGAAAGTATTCTTCTGCTTGTTGGCTCTCATCGTAGCCGTATCCGCTGGCGGACTCGTTGGAGGCTGGGGAGGTCAAGGAGGCTATGGCGGCGGCGGCCTTGGTGGCTGGGGAGGACATGGAAGCTATGGCGGCGGCCTTGGTGGCTGGGGAGGTCATGGAGGCTGGGGTGGTGGTGGTATTGTCCGCGGAGGATGGGGTGGTGGACATGGCGGTTGGGGTAACGGAGGATGGGGCGGAGCTGGAGTCGGCCGTGGATGGGGCGGTGGCCACGGAATCGGCGGCGGCTGGCAAGGAGGATACGGAGGCGGTTGGGGAGGTGCTGGTGGCTACGGACATGGACACGGCTGGTAAACTATACCTGCAACCTCTAGTTGATTATTTTAATTTATAAAACGCTGTTCGCTCCTGTACCTGCTTACTCTAACGACTAAATGTGAATGATAATAAATAATTCGTTATTAAAATGTCTCACTGTTTTCATTTTTCAATCACTTTTTAATAATTATTACAGGAAAAAAAATAAATAGGTGACATTTGCATTTCAACTCAGACTCTGCAGTTACAAAGTTTTGCTAGTGATAATTGTTCAAAGTTATCAAAAAGTAACTTTTACAATTCATTTGCATAATTGGTGTTTTTGAGATAGAAGAACCTGAATTTTATGACGTTCTATCTAGACTATAAATATATATTACCTATTTTCCTATTACCGTGCAATCAATTACTACATCTAGATCTAATAATTTCGAAACTGATGATTTTATAGATTCAAGAAAATTTACTATTTTGTTTACAAACGAAGGCATTGTATCTAGTGCATGCCTGAATTAAAACTTTTCATTACTCTAGATAACTCCTACAATCTGCCTCATACGCCAAGTTCTCGCCATTACTTGATAATATGATGTGATAATGTGTATTGAAAGTAGATCGTAACAACTTTGTAAGAACTTTAGTTTAAAAATTGAAAGGACAATTATTCAAATCGACATCCTTGTGAAAGGGAAAACGATTGTATAAAACTAACACAGGGAGGTAGAGCTGGTGTATGCTCTCCCTAAAGCCCAGAATCATTTTCCAAATATTATTTCTATACAGCATAGTCAGCCTAGTAAGCCTAAGAAACGTGCCTTGTGCTAATACATACGATTCGGTTAGACGCAGTGATTTTGCTATTCAATTTGAATTAAAAATTGTTATTATTTTAAGCCAATTTATTCAGTGCGTACAAAATTTATCGAGCTAAAATTTTGCAATAAATATTTATTTAAAATTACTAGTAAAACCAAAACGATTAGCTTTACCCTTGCTACGCCTCCCCATACAAAATGGCAAATTTCGCAATTTGACAGTAAACGGATTTGTTCGAAGAGTTTAAATGCTATTGATCTGAAATTTGGAATATCACACTTTCATGATAATTTCAATTTACTGTGTAAAATTTATTTGAGTCCTCCCCTTCCTTCCACCGCCTCCTATACAAACTGCACTTTTTCATGAAGTATTATAAACAAATTAGATACAGTACGTATTAAATTGAGCGAGCTGAAACTGTGCATAAAATATTTATTTAGAATTATGGGCAAGACAAAAAAAAATGTACGATTAGTTTCACTCCTTCTACCCCCTCCTATACAATTTGACACAATTTCGCAACTTTAGAAAAAGTCGATTTTCGTAAAAAGTATGAATGCTACTGATCTGTAACTTAAAACATTCAAATACATGATATTTTCAGTTTTTTTCTGGAAAGTCATTAAGAATTCGCCCAAAAAAATTTATTGGAGATTGTTATACCATTGACACATAGCGGTCCTAATTATAATTTGGTTAATTCGTAATTTAGCTCGTCTTCATCGTAAGTAGATTGGTGACACAGAGCACTTTGCTAATTAAGAAGAGCCACTCACTCATCTGTCATAATTTTAAAAAGTTGAATTGCATAGCCAATAGGCAATCAAATTTTGCAAGGAAGGCGATAAAAAAAAAAAACGATCCTTTGTCCTGTTTTAGAATCGTTTGCGAGTAATTTTTCCTGGCTAGGCGTTTAAATCACGATTCCAAGATTTTGTATAATTCACAACTGTCAGAAAATGACTTTTCTTCTCTCTTGCACGACGAAGCTTTTATGAAAGCTCCAACTCTAGTACTACATTTTTCATCGTTATAGCCTAAATTATGAGAAAAATGAGAGGATTTAGCTGAGAGCATGACGAGATGATTTAGCTGCTAAATGATCACTATTTTGGTAATTTAGCTAAATAAGCGTACGACACACAGCCGTTTAATGATAATTTAGGCCTTAATTATAATTTAGCTGCGCTATGTGTCAATGGTATTAATTGCCAAAGGTTTTTGATAGAGTGCCACTTAACATGCAATTTCAGCTGCAAAAATTCATAATGCAACGGCTGTGTATGTACAATTGTCCAGTGACCCATATTCAAGCGGACCGCTCAGCTGTCGTGTGCATTGACCTGCATCTGCGATGTGAACAGCTGTATGGGTTGTTTAATGCACGCCCTCGCGATCACCAAAGTTCCACGATTTCACATAAACTTTAAGTGAAAGTTGTATTTGCGCTTATGTCAGAGAAAGCTGCTGAATCATAACAACTGTCAACCTGTGTTGTGGAGTGTTGTATTTACATCGCGTTGTGGATTTCTGCAGGTGAGTAGAAGTTAGAATTAATATTTAATTAAATCATTTTTTTAGATAAAGGTCCGGCTGATGTTACCAAACGCCAAACAAGCGTGATGGGAAAAAATTAGTTTAATGTCGACACCCCCTCCACCACTTTTTCTTTTTTTCTTTACGCCCAATCATAATCCCGTTATATTTTATGTGTTTAATTTGTATACTCTAGATGAAATCTCAGAGTATTATTAGTTTACATAAAGTTTGGAATGATAAGAAATAAGGCTCGGAGAAAATAATTAATGATGCTGAAGTTCATATTATCACTCAAAAAACCCAACACCGAATGTCTGTCTGTCCAACCATGTCCACTGTAATTGGAAAACGCATTGAGGTAGAAAGTTCACATTTTATATGCTTTGTTTTGGATTAAAAATTAAGGCCAATTACGTGAACGTGCCAAATTGCTCCACCCCTTCTACCCCTCCCATAAAAAATATCACAATTTCTAAATTTCACAATAAAAGTATTTTTCGAAAAGCATGAAAGCTATTGATTTGAAATTTAATTACTTACTTACGATGGCGTTACAGCCCAAATCCAACTTTGACCTCCTGATTGCTTTGCCTTCATTCATGTTGGTTCAGTGCATCCACCAGTTTGAAAATCTTAGCAGTGATTTGCTGTCTGCGTTAAACGAATCCTCCCAGTGCTTCCGTGATTTTTCGACCGGCCTTTTTCCATTTTAGTGTGCGTTTGGAAATTCTTTCGTCATCCATACGATCCACATGCTCAGCCCATTGTAACTTCTTAAATTTTATTACGGTTGACACTTCTGGATTGTCGAAGATGGCATACAATTCTCTATTGTATCGTATTCTCCAGATCGAGTCTTCCCTCATAGGTCGAATGAAAAATGTTAAGGAGCATGAATGTCAGAAGGTCAAGGTCCTATTTGGGCTGTAGTGCCATTGTAGAAGTAGAATTTTCTCGGTATTTTTTTAAGCTATCGATTTGAAAATTAGATCAAAGTATATTGACGAGAATTTCATTAACGACCACGAAAATTGATCGGATCCAATTTTTAAAATTGATTTGCTTCGATTTTCTTTGAAACTAGCAAGTCCAAAAGACAAATTTCTGCCAGAATTATTTTTATCATAATTGCAATCAGTTTTGAAATTTTTAATTTTATTATCACTCTTTCTAACCCCTCCCATACTAATTTCACGAAATTTGGATTTTTTTTTATTTTTCATCGAAACTATAAAACCTATCATTTGAAATTTCGACCAAAGTATAGTCAGGCAAGTATCATTAACGTTGAAGAATTCCGATCTGATTCGCATACTCCTTCTGCCCACTCCCATACAAATATCTTTGTAGTATAAATTCAAGAAAAGCATTTCTTTTTCGAACATATGAGAGCTATCGAATTTAAAATTGGTGCTAGTGATGGGGATAATGATGATATTAAGCAGTTTCAAAATCATCAAGGACATACCACTTCCTTTGCCACCTCCCATACAAATGCGCCAATTTCGGGAAAATATTGTCCCATTTCTTTGAAAATTATGAAAGCTACAAACTTTGAAATCAACAACAACATTTTGTTTGCCACGTTCGGTGTCATATATAAATAAACTGCCAACAAGTCGGGCGAAACTTTATTATTCTTGGGACAAGTTATGGATGAGTGGAAAGTCAATATGCAGACTAGAGTAGTTAGCGAAGACTAAGTGAAAGGGAATTCTTGCTCAGGGCTGTTGCCAATTTAACAATATTTCCTTCGTGGTCTGGGTTCTTATGAGGGGAGGGTGGGTGAATGTTAATAATTTTTTAATTTCTTGCTAGAACCACGTCCAATATTCTCTGTATAGAATGTCTGTTTCATGGACGAAGTTGCATAGAATTTTCATAGGATTCGGTATATTTTACATTCACGAAAGCAAACATTTGTATGGGAGGGGGTAGAGGTGATAAGGAAATCGTAAAATTTGTGACGCAGTTTTATTTTTTTTCTCTTGTAAGGTGCTTGTACAAAATTTCAAGTTCGTAGCTTTTAATTTGTTGGTTAGTAGTTAATTTAATGAAATTAGTCGAAATCATACTTTTGTATGGGAGGCGGTGAAAGGGCAGGCATGATCTCAAGACTTTTGATGCAAATTTGTTTCAAATATTTTTAAAAGTTTTTGTGCAAAATTTAAAATTGATAGCTTTTAATATATCCATCTTAAAATTTCACTCGAAAATTTTCTATTTATGTTTTTTTTTCAATGCACATGAAACACCTTGTGCACGTTAGACCGAGAGGGTCGGTTTAGAACAATTGTGAAAAAATTTATTATTTTTTTCTATGTATATCAAATAGATGTATCCACGTGCAAGATTTAAACTTTATATCTTTCACCAGAGCCCCAAAATAATCACTCAACATTTTCGACATTTTTGCTTACCACCTCACTCCCCTTACACCGCCCAACTTAAAATTTATCAAAATTAACGATTATGTAGTTCAACAATCTGACAAATTTTTGATTTGATATCTGTACTCAGTTTTGAGATATAAGGATTTGTAATTTTGAAAAGTGCGCCATTTTTGAAATGCTCCCCATTTCCACTACTATTATTTCCACATGTTAAATTTTATTCGTACATTGCTAGTATAGCTAGTTTCAAATTTAAATTACATAACTTAAGAGATTGTTGAGATATTAATTTTTAAGTGTTTTTCTTTGCACCCCCCCCCCACCATGACCCTTCCCCTTACAATAATTTTTAACGATAAGTAATTTCGAAGATATAATCAAAATTCGGCCGACAATTTGTTTTTAGCCCCCCCCCCCCCCCCCCCTTTTCGGACGCTCATAGATAAACAAATTAAGTTATTTTTTGTTCGTCCCACAACCCTTTCTATATTTCTACTGATTTTCATCTTCCTATCTTCATTCGTGGTGGAGATATTAGCAAGTGTCGTTTTTGTGTCTTTCCCTCCCTCCGCCTCCTCCTTCCTTGGAGGTTACTTACCCAATGAACAATCCACCCAAATACGAAGATTCTACCTTTAACGGCCTCGGAGATATGAGTACATATATACGACGGACGGCGTACGGCGGGACGGATTTGTTTTTGCATTTTTAAGCTAATTTAGTCGTGAAACGGGAAAAAAGAAAATTTTAGGGTACCAAATTTTTTTTTTTCTGTGTCGATCATTATACTTTATTATTAGAATAATAAAATAAAATTACAGATCTTCCTGCACTGCTTTAATCACCTCTCATACAAATTCGCTATTCGAAAGAATTAGAGATGACATATTTTCCGGTACATTAAGCCCTGTCCCATTTCATCTAGAGATACTTGATACACACTAACACTTCTGTTCTTATAGAGTTTGGACAATGCTCTAATACCAACAGTTAAGACTGCGTTTAGAAGTACAAGAAGGCAACATAAGAAATACGAAAATCAGCCAAACTTGAGTTTGACCGATTTCAAATGAACGGACACCAGCGAAAACTTGCGTTAAATTGCAAATTTTTGGATAGAATTCTCATTAAAACCGAAAATAAATATGACTTTCATAAATAACAATTCAATTTGATTGTGTTTATTTCATAAAAGAAAAAGAATTGAGGAAATTCAAATTTCGTGCGAAATTTCCCGCGCGATCGCTGTACATGCATCGTCCAAACTCTATTAGGATAGAAGAGTTATTGTGTATCGAGTATCTCTAATTTCATCTAGAGTATCATATGATTGGGCTTTACGCCTGATCATAATTCTGTTATGGTTTTTGCTTAGTTTATGATGTTCTGGGTCATAAAAAAATGTTGTTAAAATCGAAAACAAGGCAATTACTAAACATATGATTCCAACTTTTAATTGTTCATTATTATATACCAATCGCTCTAAATACATTCATTGTTATAGATAGTACATAACTATGTAAATAATATTAGATGACTTTAAAGCGAAAGTGTGCAATGTGGCAAATTTCACGGGGACAATTAGAAGACACAGTCTCCATGATATAAGTAACGAAATCGGCGAGAGGTTAACTGATTTCATCTGCAGTATCTAATTGCAGCAGCTAATTGCGAAACAGATCTTTATTCGGTAAAGATCAAGTTCCGAAGTCGAATAACAAACTGAGGACACTCAAAACACAACCGGTTCTTAAATTCAATTTTGGGAAATTCAAGGATGTGAAAGTAGTTGGAAAGTACATATCAGCGTTGCAAAGATAGTTCGCGACGATGCTGAATAACAACACCAGCATGCCAATAAACGAAATGTGACAAAACTTTAAAGATGCCATTACATCTGTCGCAAAGAAGGTGATAAGACAATAACCCCGGCGCAAAAGAAATGATTGGTTCGGCAATGAATGCCAAGATGACTTAGAGTGAAAAAATCAAACTTACAAAATATTAACTGAACAGAAGACACGAGGCAAACAGGACAAATATAATGATCTTAGATGGTTTGCAGCAAACAAAATCTGAAAAGATGTATGTACAATAATGACGACGAAAAAACATAACAGTGTTACGATTGCGTGTAAAAATTGTTGTGATCTTAAGAAATATTGTATTGGGAGTGGTAGAAGGATGACAACATTGCCCTTATTTTTTTTCGCAACATGCTTGCTTAGATATAAATATTATTTGTAAAAACTTTAGGCTTCAAAAATTAAATAGGTACTTAATGAGAAAATGTGTGTATTAGATTTAATGAAATTGTACAGTTTGTATGGGAGATAGGAGGTAGTAGAAGCAGTGGGGGCTTTTGAGTTGACATCTCTCAAATTTCAGATCATACTTATGAAGTAAATAGATTTTTTGTAAATTTATGAAATTGTTTTACTTAATACGGAAGGGGTAGAAGGAGTGAAGCTAATCAGTTTATTTTTTCAATCGTAATGGTAATGCTAGTTAAGTATTTAAAACAAAATTTCATCACGATAAATATTATATTTACGGAGAAATTTTTTTATGTGTTTCATGAAAAAGGGTGTTGAGCTAGGAAGTTATAATTTTTTCCACCTCGTTTTCAACTAAAAGGTAATGACAAGTTTGCGAACGGGCCAAATCGCTCCACCCCTTCTTCTCCCTCCCATACAAAATAACACAATTTCGGAATTTGACAATACGCCGATTTTCTCAAAAAGTATAAAAGCTATTGATCTGAAATTTAGAATACATTATTTTCATACCAAAAACGGTATAAAAATTATTTCAATCCATCCACACCTTTTACCCCCTCCCATATAAACTGCACTTTTCATGAAATACCATAAGCCAATTTACTCAGTATAAAATTTATTGAGCTGAAATTGTGCTCTAAATATTTATTTAGAATTATAGGTAAGACCGAAAAAAATCAGATGATTAGCTATAGCTATAGTTATTTGTGAAAAACTCAGTAAGAACTTCCCATTACTTCAACCACCTTCCATAAATTCAATACATCAATTTTCTCAATAGCTATTAAATTTTTGAAGCTCAAATTTGCAATAAAACATTCTAATAGCAACTCTAGCACGATGTGAAAAATTGGTTCAATGCCGTCACCCCTTTTACTACTCCCCATACAAAATTTCTTAAAATCAAAAAATTTCTTAAAATCAAAAAATTTCTTATCATCTTGACTATCGTGCGTAATTGGGCCTTACGCCCAATCGTAGTCCTATTATGTTTTTTGTTTAATTTATCACTACTACATCTATTTTTAGCTTTTCGCATACTACATATTTTCGGTTCGAAATTACCTCAGCTTTAACAAATACGCCTTTTCGGTAAATACGACCCCTTAAGATTACTTCGTATGTATACTCGATTCTCCTCGTTGAGTAAAAATTATTGACTCGACTGTATTCGATACTATGTAAATATTGAATTTGCACATAGCTAATGCTAATGTGTTGGCCTACAATGCGAAGATCGTGAGTTCAAATCCCAGTCGACGCATAATTGCAGCAAACTGCCTGCTTGAGTATACCTTGGTCATCTCAATCTACGAAAATGAAAAATTCGTAGATAGAGGGTTAACCAAAGATCTAACATCCCATCGCCAACAATAAAATGTTAAGGAACCTGAAGGTCAAGCGATCAAGGTCCGATTTGGGTTACAGTGCCATTGTTGAAGTAGAAGTAATGCAAATGACAGTACCATATGTATTCTGCAATATTGCGACACTAAGCTGGGCAAGTCAATCTCCCAACAAAATATTGTGGTACAACCAAATCAGTTAAAAGGTGGCTAAGTATGGTTTTATGTATAGGAAAGTAATTTTTTCATAAACGAAAGGTTTTTGATTCCAAGGATTCAACTTCTTGTGAAATAATGTACTGAAGAGATTCGAAACAAGTTACATAGTTTTAGTTTGATGTAATTATAAAAAAATTTTTGAACAAAAGAATTACAATGCTCTAGAAACAAATAATAAACAAACGAGATCCTCAAGAACGAATAGGAAAAATAAAAGAAAGCTCAAACATTAAACGGGTTTTAGCATTTCGATAGGCAATTGATATCGTGTTTATTGACTACCAAATCATTAAATCAAAAATCAGTTCAGTTGTTTTCGCACGTAAAATTAGCATACTACACTTGATCACCTGGAAATTGATTAGCGGTTGTTTTCGCGAAAATTGGCTGGAACCGATGGAAATTCCGCTCGGTATAAATGCAAGACATAATGGCTGGTAAGTTATCAGTTTCCTTAGAGACATTCGATAATCAACATGAAAGTATTCTTGTGCGTTTTGGCCGTTGTAGCAGCTGCCTCAGCAGGAGGAGTCGTCAGCCACGGAGGATGGGGCGGACACGGTGGATGGGATAGTGGAGTCGCTGGCTACGGAGGAGTCGGAGGCTGGGGACATGGGGGCGGATGGGGCAATGGTGGATACGGAGCCGGAGCTGGATGGGCTGGAGGATACGGTGCCGGAGCTGGATGGGCTGGTGGTCATGGTGGATGGACCGGTGGCCACGTAGCTCCAGTTGTTACCAAGGTCATTAAGTCCGCTCACGTTGCTGATGTAGGATATGGTGGACTCGGAGGATGGTCCGGCGGTCACGGTGGATGGGCTGGTGGACACGGAGGTTACTCCGGCGGTCTCGGAGGATGGACTGGCGGACACGGAGGATACTCCGGTGGTCTTGGAGGATGGACCGGAGGCGTTGGAGGATGGAACGGCGGACATGGTGGATGGAACGGTGGTTTTGTCGCTAAGACTGCTCATGTTGGATACGGTGGACTCGGAGGATACGGAGCCGATTACGGTTATGGCGGTCATGGAGCCGTCCTTGCCGGTCATGGTCACGGATGGAAGGGTGCTCATGGTGGGTGGTAAAGTTAAAATAAAAATTCATCCAGTTACAGTTAAATTCCTAAATTATGTTCGAATAAAAAAATATTTAAACCAATTTGTTAGTACTTATTTTATTAGATGGAGAAAAAAGGAAAAAAAAGTGGAAGTGCTTAAGAATTACAAACGCTATTCTTCAACTCACGATCCTAGCTTTTTTAAATAACATGCCACTATCCAGAAGCCCATTCTGATAAATTTCTGAAACAATGAGGAGGAGAGTTGGTAATCGAGCAAATTCTCGAAATCCTATTTTGTTGAGATGTTTACCTGTAGCTTAGTATGTACATTTCCAGCTTTGAGCTTAAAAATAGTAACATTGAATAATTTTCAAAAAAAAAACCCATAAAATAATTTGTATTTTTCTATATCAATAGAACATACAGTTTTTAGTATTTTATAAAAGTGTAATAAAATTTGATAATGCCAGAAAATCAAATCTACGGTTAACATTGCTGTGCCTTCTAATTTTCAAGTTTTCAGTACACTATTTAAGAAAAAAATTGAAAATAATTTTACGATCTTTAGTTAGTTTTTCTTTAGAAACATCTCTTTTCATTTCTTCCCAGAGGTGCGCAAAGGGATTTAGGTTTGAAGAATGAGCTGGCTAGTTAATCATCTTAATGTCATGGACGCGAAACTATTTCTTCGCCCATTAACTTGTGTGTTTTGGATCGATATCTTGTTGGAAAATCCATTTTCATGGCATAATCTAATTACTGAATAGTAACATGACTTTTTCCAAAAAAACTGATGTTGCTCCATTATTTGTATGAGTCCATAATAAGGAAAGCATCCTTATTATAATTTGGGAATTTACAAAACAAATTTTAACTCATCTGTCCATAAAATATTGCGTCATTTATAAAGGGGTCAACCAACATATTTCATTGTAAATTCTAAACATCTTGTTTGGTGCCGTTTTGTTAGAAATAATTTTTTTCTGTGGCTCCCAATTTTGCTTTCTATAGTCTTCTTCCAACATTTATGTTACTGATTTATTGGTTTCATTTTTTATCACATCAGCCGGCTTTGATGTGGTCTTTTTGGATGCAATGTTTACTGCAAAACCCTTTCGAAAAAAAAAAATTAACATATTTTTTCATTTTTGTTTTAATTCAATTAAATGCATCACAGTATACACGAAATCGCATATTTAAGTGAAAATGTAGTGATCTGTAATTTTACCGAAGCCGTTTTTGAATATCCTTTAATGAAAACCTTGGTAAGGGAACTAGTTTAATTACAATGTAATTGGTTGATTAGTTTAGACACTATAAAAATATAAATTTTAAAAACAAAATTTATTTTATATTTTCTGAGGTAGTGTTAATTTTGTTTCCATAACCGAAACATAAACCTTGCCACGGAGGGAACCGATTAGAAAGTTTTCCTAATTTCAAAGTACTTATTAATAACTAGCAAACGCCCCCAACTTCGTCCGCATAAAAATCGCAATAGCAAGTAATTTTTGAGAATGGCTCTTTAAACACAATGTTTTGTATTTTGTTGGAATCAGAATCATAAATTATTAAGAATGATACCATGATACTCGCATTTTAATGGGAGAGGCTTGTTATCAAATCAATCCCAAGATTTCAGATCATATACGTGTTGAAGAGCGTTAAGGACATGTGAATAATTATAGCTTGTGTTAATTCAAAAAAAAAAAACGCCCAAATAAAATAACATTAAGTTTGGAAACGTAACAGGACTACGATTGTTCGTAGAGCCCAATCATACGATACCATAGATGAAATCGAAATTTTTGTGATACTATGAAATTTTGTATGGGAAGTGGCTGGACTGAACTAATTTGTTTCACATCATGCTAGCGTAGCTTGAAAAATGTTTTGTACCAAATTTAAGCTTCAAAAATTGAATAGGTACTGAGAAACTTAGTGCATTGAATTTAATGAAACTGTGCAATTTGTATGGGAGATGGTAGAAGGAAAGGGAGGTTTTTGGTGATATTTCGAGAAACAACTATAATCATCATGCAATTGATATATTTTAAATTTAAGGTCTGTATCATTCACGCTTTTCAAGAAAATCGAATTTCTGTAAAATTGTGGAATTGTGTCACATTGTATGGGAGGGAGTAGAAGGAGTGAAGCTACTCGGTTAATTTTTTCCCGATATTAATAATGCTAATTAAGGATTGAGCTAGGGTGTAGCTTAGTGTGTAGCATGTTGGTTTTGTAATGCGAAGGTCATTAGTTCAAATCCCGGTCGGCGCCATAAATAATTCCACCACACTGCCTGCTTGGATATTCCCTGGTCACCTCGATCTACAAAAATGAAGGTAGTGTAGCACCATTGTAGTAGATGTAGAAGGATTGAGTACAACATTTTAGCTCGATGAATTTTATATATATATTGTGAAAATTAATTTAGAATATTTCATGAAAAAGTGCAGTTTGTATGGGAGGTGGTGGAAGGAGTAGGGGGTTTTAAGTGAATTTTTGAGAAACAACTATAATTATTATGCAATTGATATATTTCAAATTTTAGATCTGCACATTCACGATTTTCTAGAAAATCGAATTTTTGTAAAGTCGTGGAATTGTGTCACATTATATGGGAGGGGGTAGAAGGAGTAAAGCTACCCGGTTAATTTTTTCTCTATATTAATAATGGTGCTAATTTAGGATAGAGTACAAAATTTAAGCTCGGTGAAAGTTATATATACTGAGAAAAACAGTTTAGAATATTTTATGAAAAAGTGCAGTTTGCATGGGAGGTGGTAGAAGGAGTGAAGGGTTTTAAGTGACTTTTTGAGAAGCAACTATAATTAATTTGCAATTGACATGTTTTAAATTTCAGATCAGTAACACTTATAGTTTTCAAGAAAATCTAATTTAAGTAAAGTCGTGGAATTGTGTCACATTGTATCGGAGGTGGTAGAAGGAGTGAAGCTAATCGGTTAATTTTTTCCCGATATTAATAGTAATGCAAATTAAGGATTAAGTACAATATTTTCCCGCAAGGGGGTAGTTGTAGTATGAGGTTTTACCAATTCCTGCAACTATCTTTGGAGTTAGCGACTCCACGGACCTGAGCTAACTATCCCCCTCTGGGATGGGGGCTGTAGAATTCACCCACAGCCAGTCCTGCTTGCCCTAAAAATGGCAAATGGACACTCACTGGATCATGGGCTTATCACCCGTGATCTTAAGATCTAAATGATACGAGAAACGGATACATCGCCTCGGATACGGACTGATTCTACGGTAACGACTTTTGGCATTCGAAAACGGACTATGATTGGCTTCTGGAACGTTCGAACATTGAATGACGGGGGAAGAGCTGGGGTTACTCGGTCCTTGCACCGCCAATCAGTGATCGACCGTGAAATGGAGCACTATAACATCCAAATCTTGGGCTTGAGCGAGGTCAGGTGGACAGGATCAGGAGAAGAACGAACCCCTAGCGGAAACACTATTCTGTACATTGGCCCTGAAAATGAAGCCAGAAATGGCGTGGCGTTCGTCCTTACGCCGAGAGCGAGAAACAGTCTCATTAGCTGGGAACCAATCTCGGATAGGATTATCGTCGTCAGGCTCAGGACCAGTGTCAGAAACGTCACAATTCTGCAGTGCTACGCACCAACTAATACCGCAACATCTGGTGACAAAGAGGAGTTTTATAGCCAACTGAGTGCCACCTTCGAACGTGTTCCAAGAGGTGATATTATTATCATCTCGGGAGATATGAACGCCCAGGTTGGATCAGACAACACTGGACTAGAACACGTCATGGGGAGGCATGGTGACCCTTGGGTCGACCCTTCACGACCTTGGATTAAGAGACCCGAAAACGGCGAATTATTTGTGGAGTTTTGTAGTACTCGGCAAATGGTCATCGGAGGGACCCTTTTTCCACACAAGAGTCATCATAAAACATCTTGGGTTTCCCCTGATGGTGTTACTCAAAACCAGATCGACCATTTGGCTATAAGTCGCCGATGGAGAAGATGTCTCCTCGATGTGCGAGCGAAACGTGGAGCTGACGTGGGGAGCGATCACCACTTGATGGTTGCCTGCTTGAGATTGTGTACAGCAGCTATCCGACGACCACAAATTCTTCAAATGAAGCGCAAGCTTAATGTGGATAAACTCAGAGATCCCAACAAAAAACTCGAATACACCACCATTCTACGCGAAAAGTCATCCACATTGGGTGAACATGAAATGCGCACACTGGACGCCAATTGGGAGGCAACCAGAAACACTTTTCTAACTAGTGCTGAAGAATCTGTGGGATATGCGCAAAGCGGTGAGAAACCCTGGATGTCACAAGACACATGGGACAAGGTTGACAATCGGAAAAAAGCCAAATTGGCAATCATCTCTCAACCCGATGTCAACCAACGAACGCCCGACTTGAGGCAGAACTACCGCGATGCTCATATACAGCTTAAAAAGGCTGTTAGACGTGACAAGAGAAAGGCCATTGAAGATCTGGCAAACAAGGCAGAATCTGCGGCTTACCTTGAGGATATGGGTTCACTATTTAAAATCATGAAACAGTTGACGAACAGGAATTTCACCGCCAACCACCTGGTGAGAGATGTCAACGGAACTCTCCTTAATATGAGTGAACACCAGTTGCGACGATGGAAGGAATACTTCTCTGATATTTTAAACATCTTGTCAGATGAAGATATTCCGGAAACAGAACAACTTCCAAACATCCAACCGCAACAATACTCTATTAGGGACGATCCCCCAGATAAGGAAGAGATAGTTTCCGCCATTCGGTCAATGGCGGGAAGGAAAGCTCCAGGTATAGACGGACTACCAACCGAACTCCTCAAAGCGGACCCGGAAATAACAGCCGATATACTCCTCCCACTCTTCACTAAGGTGTGGAATGATGGAAGATATCCGACTGAATGGAAGGAGGGCGTCATTGTGAAAATTCCGAAGAAGGGCGACCTTCGGGATTGTGGCAATTGGCGTGGTATATGTCTACTTACTGCCGTATCAAAAATTATGGCTAAGGTAATTCTCAATAGGATTAGTGATGTCGTCGAGAGCACTCTCGTCTTGTACCGACCACACACCGTTCAACCACCGAACCGTTCAATAAAAGTAAATGGATTTTCCAACAAGATATCGATCGAAAACTCACAAGTTAATGGGCGAAGGAATAGTTTCGCGTCCATGACATTAAGATGATTAACTAGCCAGCTCATTCTTCAAACCTAAATCCCTTTGCGCACCTCTGGGAAGAAATGAAAAGAGATGTTTCTAAAGAAAAACTAACTAAAGATCGTAAAATTATTTTCAATTTTTTTCTTAAATAGTGTACTGAAAACTTGAAAATTAGAAGGCACAGCAATGTTAACCGTAGATTTGATTTTCTGGCATTATCAAATTTTATTACACTTTTATAAAATACTAAAAACTGTATGTTCTATTGATATAGAAAAATACAAATTATTTTATGGGTTTTTTTTTTGAAAATTATTCAATGTTACTATTTTTAAGCTCAAAGCTGGAAATGTACATACTAAGCTACAGGTAAACATCTCAACAAAATAGGATTTCGAGAATTTGCTCGATTACCAACTCTCCTCCTCATTGTTTCAGAAATTTATCAGAATGGGCTTCAATCTGGATAGTGGCATGTTATTTAAAAAAGCTAGGATCGTGAGTTGAAGAATAGCTTTTGTAATTCTTAAGCACTTCCACTTTTTTTTCCTTTTTTCTCCATCTAATAAAATAAGTACTAACAAATTGGTTTAAATATTTTTTTATTCGAACATAATTTAGGAATTTAACTGTAACTGGATGAATTTTTATTTTAACTTTACCACCCACCATGAGCACCCTTCCATCCGTGACCATGACCGGCAAGGACGGCTCCATGACCGCCATAACCGTAATCGGCTCCGTATCCTCCGAGTCCACCGTATCCAACATGAGCAGTCTTAGCGACAACACCACCGTTCCATCCACCATGTCCGCCGTTCCATCCTCCAACGCCTCCGGTCCATCCTCCAAGACCACCGGAGTATCCTCCGTGTCCGCCAGTCCATCCTCCGAGACCGCCGGAGTAACCTCCGTGTCCACCAGCCCATCCACCGTGACCGCCGGACCATCCTCCGAGTCCACCATATCCTACATCAGCAACGTGAGCGGACTTAATGACCTTGGTAACAACTGGAGCTACGTGGCCACCGGTCCATCCACCATGACCACCAGCCCATCCAGCTCCGGCACCGTATCCTCCAGCCCATCCAGCTCCGGCTCCGTATCCACCATTGCCCCATCCGCCCCCATGTCCCCAGCCTCCGACTCCTCCGTAGCCAGCGACTCCACTATCCCATCCACCGTGTCCGCCCCATCCTCCGTGGCTGACGACTCCTCCTGCTGAGGCAGCTGCTACAACGGCCAAAACGCACAAGAATACTTTCATGTTGATTATCGAATGTCTCTAAGGAAACTGATAACTTACCAGCCATTATGTCTTGCATTTATACCGAGCGGAATTTCCATCGGTTCCAGCCAATTTTCGCGAAAACAAACGCTAATCGATTTTCAGGTGAACAAGTGTAGTATGTTAATTTTCAAGTGACTAAATACGCTGCGAAAACAACTGAACCGATTTTGGATTTAATGATTTGATAGTCACTGAACACGATATCGATTTTTTTTATCGCACCACCAAAACTCGTTTAATCTGTTTTGGTTTTATCAAGATGAAGTATTGTCTAATGTGCAGTTGATTTTGCCTTGAGCCTTGTTTTCGAATATGTGTCACACCAAGATTGGCGAAATTCATCACTTGTTATCGCATTTGTTTAAATTTTTACTGTAAACTAGCTAAACACAATTGGACTTGAATGCGTTTTATTTCCTTCTTGAATCATTAGTCTAGTTATGATGCATCATACATTAATAACCGCATTATTAGGAGTTGACATTTCAATTGGTTATAAAATTGTTTATTGCTCTGGTCCGACTTTAAAAACAAAATATGCTTCCGTTGTTTTTACAGAAGGAAATTAAAAAAGTGTGCTGAGTTGTAAAAGTGGTTTTTACTAGAATAGTGACCATGGATAAAAATTGAAAGTTATCGGACAATAGCACCACGACTATGGTATGGTTTCCATGGCATTGTAATAGAACAGCTTTTTGGGGGTGTGATTTAAGATGGGCAGGATATATTAGAACAGATATTTGTGATTTTTGATGCGAAGGAAAATCAAAAGATTATTTACATAAGATAAAAATATGAATACATAATTGACATGCCATTTAAAAAAAAATTGATCGCAGTATGCAAAAGGAAGTGTCTGAATGGCTGAGCTCCGAAATATTTCGAAATTGCGTAATCGATTACAAAGTGAGTTCTAATGAATTCTGGAGAATTTATCTAATTTACATTTTAACTCAAGTACATTAATTTCATGCGACATAGCCCGACGTGGCACAACGTATTGCGACATAGTTAAAAACACATAAAAATATGTCTTTCGGTAGTAATTTTAAATTTAAGATCAACTATTTTATGTCAAATTAATTTTGCAGGTCATATTTCAACTTCGAATTACCGATTGCTATGTTCAAAGTTTAAAGTTGACTTACTTTTCACTCCTCTATGTAGGGCTATGTTGAGCTGTGTAAAAGTCACTATTCTCATATGAGCTTATATTTTTCAATATTTCCCAAATACTTATGACGAGTTAACTCGTACTAATTTTTATTTGCTTTTGGGTTGCGTATCGTGAGCGACACCCTTTCTTAACGTTGCGAGGGAGACGAAGAATCTATCGAACATTTTCTTTGTCAGTATCCACAAAACTCCAACAGTCGCCGCCTTTATGATACGATATGATATTTCATTTATTTGGTGAATACTGCAAATCTTTAAGAAATCTTTTATAAGAACAATATATGTGGCAGATATTCTGAATTAATTTACAATGGCACTACAGCCCAAACCGCGTCTTGGCCTCCCGAACTTAAGGTTCATTAACATTTTATTTGTCATTGTGAAATGGTTGTTAGCCATTCGTACAAATCTCTATCTACGATTTTTCATTTTCGTAGATTGAGTAACTAAGGTATATTCAAGCAGGCAGTGTGCTGGAATTATGCGCTGCCCGGGATTTGAACTCGCGACCATCGCATTGTAGACCAACACGCTATTCACTAGGCTATACCCTAGATATTCGGGATTAGTAGAAGTAGAATTTAATATTTATATTATAATAAATAATAAATAAATAAAACTAGTTATAAAAAAATAAATAATTGCAATTTGAAATTAAGCTTAGGAATCAATAAAAGAAAGAAGAAACTAATTCAAAACATAACAGGACTACGATTGGACGTAAAGCCCAATCATGCAATACTCTAGATGAAAAAGAAATTTTTTGATTTCAAGAAATTTTGTAGGGGAAATGGTACAGGGATTGACATTTAGGATTCAAAAAATTAATAGGTACTGAGAAAATTAGTGTAATGGATTCAGTGAAATTGTGCAGTTTGTATGGAAGGTGGTAGAAGGAGGGGCGAGTTCTTAAAGATTTTTTCAGAAATAACTATAAACATGATGTTTTTGATATGTTTTAAATTGTAGATCAGAAGCATTCATAAATTTAAGAAAAATTCACTTTTTGTTAAGGTGGGAAATTGCGTCAGATTGTATGGGAGTGGGTAGAAGGGGTAAAGCTAATAGTCTAAATTTTATTTGTCTTTCTAGTAATTCTAAATAAATATTAAGTGCAGAATTTCAGCTCGCTAAATTGTATACGTACTGAGTAAATTGGTTTAGGGTATTTCATGAAAAAGTACAGTTTGTATGGGAGGTAGTGGAAGGAAGAAGAGGACTTAACTAATTTTTATACAGTAGATTGAAATTATCGCTAGGGTGATATATTTCAAATTTGAGACCAATAGCATCTATGCTTTTTGAGCAAATCCGTTTATTGTCGAATTGCAGAATTGTGTCATTTTGTATGTGAGGGGGTAGAAGAGGTAAAGGTAATCCTGTATTTTTTTTTGGTCTTAGTAATAATTCTAAATAAGCTATTAATGCACAATTTGAGCTCGATAAATTTTATACATACTGAGAAAATTGGTTTAGATTATTTCATGAAAAAGTGCAGTTTGTATGGGAGGTGGTGGAAGGACTGAGAGTACACACATAATTTTGGTACGCTAGATTAAGACTATCCTAAAAGTAATACGTCCTAAATTTCAGACCAATAGCTTTAATACTTCTCGAGGAAATCTGTTTATTGCCAAATTGTGTCATTTTGTGTGGGAAATGGTTGAAGGGGTGTAGCGATTTGACCCGATCCCAAGCTTGATCTCACTTTTTTTGTCAAAAATGACGAAACGAAAATTGGAGCTATATAGCTCAACGCGTTCTCAAGCTAGAGATGCCACGGATGGACATCTGGCTTTGAGATTTTTTAGTGATTATATTAACTTTCGTACCATTAATTTTTTCTCCGTGCCTTATTTCTTAGCGTTACAAACCTTAGAGCAAACTTATAATGCTCTCAGATTTCATCTAAAGTATAACAATAATAATAATAATTGAGAAGGTAATTATTAATAAATGAAGTAAAATAAAAGAAAGAAAAGTATGTTTTAAGAAAATACAAATTAAATTGAAGAAAACAATTTAAAACTTTATACAATACACAAATCGCCTGAATGTACCCCGATAGTCAACACTCTAAATATGAGGCAGCAAATAATTCCAGATTCTTATAGTCTGGGCGAAGAAGGTTCTCTCACCAGCCATCTTAAAGAAAGGTGGTGAAAGGAATTTACGATATCTCTTGGTTTTCGTAGGTATTAATTAACGCATAAGTAAAGTGAATAAAGTTCTTTAGAATATTATGCAAGTAAATTAGTGATATGCGTTTCAGAGTGTAATGTGCCACTTTGAATACTGTTTTGATACTGTGATATACGGTCGTAACGCCTTAGTTCATATCCAAATCGGATACAGTCGTGGAAAGCCACTTTTAGCTTGTGTTGACAATAAGAATCACGTCTAGGAAATACTAGACTACTGTAAGTGAAGAAAGGTATCATTATTGATTTCACGAGCTTCAATTCGGTATGCATGAGTAGGACACTTGCAAAAACCCATGATCTTCGCATACTGCCGTATACTACACTAACTACATTTAAGGGCGAGTCAAGAATTAATCTTACATCCATTCCATGAGTTTGGAACTCGAGGGGTGTACCGTTGACTATTGGGTGGGGAAGATCCCAAGAATTTGGATTAACTAGTCTTGTGTAAAAAAGAATACGTTGAGACTTGTGCTCGTTTAGAATAAGATGGTTAATTTCAGACCATTTTAGTATGCGAGAAGTATCTCGATTTACACGTTCAACACAGTCTTTAACTAATACAACATACCTACTCATTCGCATACAAATGAAGAATACAGTCGTGTAGTAGAGGGTGTCCCATTAGGATCGCCTATTTTGAATTTAACCCCATTTTTTTATGTCCGTCGTACAGTGCTTGTCAGATGATTTATTTCATACATAACCTCCATGTCTACACTCTTTATTAAAATAAAAACATCAGAGCTTTTTAAACAAACACTGCTTTTTTTAAGTTTCAAAAAAGGCGGTTTAAATGGGACATCCTATATATCGCGTAGATCATTGATACAAATGCTGAAACGCAGTGGGCTTAAGACTGGCCCTTGGGGACTAGCATACAGAATTCAATTCTAACTTGCTTAATATCTGTTGGTTACATAGCTAACAAGCAATTATACAGCACTATTAGAGTAATCAAAAATATGCGATTGCTCTTAAATGAGTCTGCTGTAATCTTCTATGTCAAATGCTTAAGAAAAGTTTAAGAAATAATGTAGGTTATTATATTCTTATGCATAGCGGCTATAATATCTGAGGTTACTTTCGCAGCTGGGACGAGGTCGAAACCATGATTGAAAATAGGATAGCATTTTATTGCTCCTGGTATAAACATTCCTGCATTTTTATAGACACCATTTTCTCTAACACTTCAGAATGGACGGAAATCATTAAAACTAGAGGTATTTTTATTTCTTGGGATAGGCATCACGGCAGCAACCGTCAAAACGAGTGGGAAAGAGTCAGAATATTTTTCCATAAATATGGAAAAAGCTACATATGTACATATGTATGTAGCATGATGGCCTACAATGCGAAGGTCGTAAGTTCAAATTTCGATAGAGGCATAAGTTCAGTGTGTTGCCTGATTGGTTATACTTTGATCACCTGAATCAATGAAAATGAGAAATTTGTAGAAAGAGGGTTGGGCGAAGGACGAACAATCCCTTCTCATGTAATGAAAATTTTTAAGGAACCTGAACGTTAAGAAGCCAAGGCCCAATTTGTCATGCTGTCATGCCATTGTAGAAGTAGAAAAATGTTGAAGAGCAGATAAGAAATTTATATCTTATGGTTTTTCGATAGTGTCTTCGAGATAAACTACTTTTGCAGTTTTTTTTTTCAGTCGGACCGAAATACGTTCTGTGTTAAAGTTGTAGATCTTTAAACAAATAAAAGCGTTTTGTTAAGATCTTTATCAAATTGCTCTTTCCTTTCAATTCGAAATACACTGCCAAAACATTCACCAAACCAAATGGTTGATTGTTTGGCCATACTTTTCTATCGAGTATTATCTTCGTCACTGTCCGCAAATCTCCAAGAGTTGTCCTTTTTTTAGGCTCTATATTCTTCACAGAATAAGACGACTCAGATGCGTCAAACATTCGAGCCTGCTTCGTTTCGCAAACCGAATCAAGTGGTTAGCACAAGAGGGGTGACATTCATCTCAAAATCAATAGGGGGAGTATAGTGGGCCAAATTAGATGGCGCCAGTGAATTCTGATTCTCCGAAATCACCCTCCTACAACCTAAACCTAAACGGTGTAAAAGTGATAACAGTTTCCACTTCAAGAAGGCCTAGATACTCAGTAGATGGTTTCTGTTCGCTTTATATCATTCAGTCCCCCATAACATATGCAAATATTTGTCAGTAAGCAGCCAGTACAACTGAACAATATACCAGCTTCTTCACTTGCTACGGTCGTTCTCACTCCCCTTCCCCAACTTTTCCAATCCCATTCCTTCCCTCCATGACTGTGTTTGTGCATAACACATAAAGGCCGAAATTGCCTATAACACAGGTCATCCTGTAAAAAAAAATAAAAAAACCTAAACCTTGGCCAGACTTGATTTCATTTTGCATATACCAATTCGTAAACGAATCCTCTAATCGCCAGTAAATCCGAGGTTCAGAGCAAAAATTAAATATTTGAATCGGAAATGGATTACACACATGGAGATCCGATTTAGCCGAGATTGCCGAACAACAAGTTTTTTTATTTTTTAAGAAATAAATATTAAAATTTCCTAAATAACTGGTCAAATTCCAGTAGCTTATTTTTAAAATTACTCATTTTCTTTAATTTAATCAAATTTACATGCAAATAACAAATTTATACGAAAGAATAGTTGCAAATCTAGTTTTTAAATATATGTGAATAAAAATTATAATTTGACTACCAATTGATCGAAGTTCTGCAAACTGGTTCAAGAAATGCGCATGGCGTAGAATTTTTGAAAATTCCAAATAATAATAATAAAAAATGGTATGCGGGTTTCGGCATTATTTTTCAAATTTAATTGATGATTCCAGCAATATAATTTTAAATGCTAATTTTACAATAATATAAATATATTATTGATCGAAGAAATTAGTGCTTCCTAGCTATTTAATATTTCTATTTAGTTTCTGTTGGCCTTCTCGTTGTAATAAATTAAGTGTCATGGAATAAATTGAAAAATAAAGTAAAACTAAACCAAATTAAATAAATAATTAATAAGATAAAATAGGAATTTCTGAGACTTTAAGAAATTTTTAATGGAGAATGCTGGAAGGGGCTATGGCATTAAAATATTTTTTTTTCACATTATGGTAGATTTCTAATCAAAATGTTTTCTACATATAAAATTAGAGTTGAAAAAAATGTAAAGGTGCTGAGAAAGTTGTGTAAGTGTAAGTGTATTGCATTTCGTAAAATTGTACAGTTTGTATAAGAAGTAGCAGAAGATGTGAAGTGTGTTCTTTTTTCGAAAAAGCTATAAATATCTTGCAGTCATACTTTTCAAGAAAATAAATTTTTGTTAAACTGTGAAATTGTGTCATATTGTATTGGAGGAGGTGGAAATGGTTAAGTTAATCGGTTAATTTTTTTTAGATTTTACCAATAATGCTAATCAAATATTTAGTGCAAAATTTTATCTCTATAGTTTTTATAATGAAAATTTGGTATTATTGGTATTTCATAGAAAAGTGTAGTGTGTACGGGAGGTGGTGGGAGAAGTGGAAGATTTAAAATATAAATAAAATAAAAAAAAAATTATCGAAAGAAAAGATTTCCGGATTCTTAACTGTTACGCTTTATTATTCGTAACGTTTCGGTCTCTGCTGAGACCTTTATCAGCAGAGACCAAAATGTCACGAATAATAAAGCGTAACAGTGTAGAATCCAGAAATCTTTCCTTTCAATTCGAAATGCAGTGTGAAAACATTCACCAAACCAATAAAAATTATCATAAAAATAATATATCCCGAATTCGAAATCAAAAGCTTCTATAGTCTCCAAGAAAATCTGATTAATATTAATTTTTGAAAATGTGTTGTTATATTTGGGAGCGCGTAGGATGGTGGGATGGGTTTGGCCCATTCATAAACTTGACCGTACTTCTTTCAAAAACGATGTGTACAAAGTTCTATCTCAACACGTTTTAGAGTTAGAGGGCGATTGGACGGACAAACGGTCGGTTTCGAGATTTTCGTGTGATAATATGAATTTCTGTATCATTAATTTCTTTCCAAACCTTATTTCTTAGCGATACAAACTTTGTGGTAAGCTAACACTCTCTGAAACCTGAGAGTCTGGAGTATAATAATTTCAAATATCCAATCAGTATGTAAAAGTAGTAATAATGATTTTTTGTATTAAAGTTATCTGCTAAATACTGTGTAAGGAGTTTCTCAATGGGGATGTTCGATTTTTATTATTATTAGATTCATCTATCAAATTTGAGGTTAAAGCAAAGATTTTCGAATTTCACAAAGTTGCGCATTATTCAATGAGGTGTTTGGGTCTCTACTAAAGTAAAAGGATACGCAGAGTAGACAGGCTGCTATCTTGCTCATTGACAGAGAAATATTTCGCTTAAAAAATTCCTACTTCTCAAATTAACGATTTTCTTTGGTGCGTTCAATTTTTAGAAGGTAACAGCTGATGACTCAGACATAACTTTACACATAAATTGTATGCATGTACGCGTGAAGATTGTACGCATATTGATGCGTTTATGTCGAGAAGTTCTTTTCAGGTTGTCTACTATATATATATATCTTTTTACTCTGGTCTCTAGTGAGAACTTTATCGAGACAGTAGACATCAAAGAGTATCCGTGGCGTAGCGTGCAGGCAGTAGGATTTTTTTTAGTACATTTTTCAGTTGCTAATGGCAATGAACTTATTCGAAATAATATGGGCAAACGACGTAGAAGTTAAACAGTTCCACTTCTAGAAGTTGTGTACACTCAGTAGATGATTTCTGTTTGCTTTCCATTATTCAGTCTCCCAATGAAATCTGTCAGTAGCAGCCAGTGCAACTGGAAAAATAGACCAGCTTCACCACTCATCACGATCGTTCTCACTACTCTTCTCTCACCTTCACTTGTTTGTGCATTGCACATAAAGGCCGAAATTGCCTATAACACAAGTTATTCCGTAAAAAATGGTCATTTAATAAAGCATATCAGTGTTAAATCTGTAATTTTTTCCTTTCAATTCAAAATATTCGCTGACTGGACTCTCTGCTGAAAGTCACTGTTCAGTCAGCACTTTGGCCCCGTATTTTTTTCGTGATCCATATTCGGACAAGTTGTAAAGAACTGATGCATTAAAGATTACTTATGCCATCAATGAAATCGAGTACAATTTAAGAGGTCGTATCAGAGAAAATTTAATCTCTAAAGCAATTAACAAGGTTTAGGTTTAGGTTGTAGGAGGGTGGTTGCATAGAACCACAAGCACTGAGGCCATCTAGTTGGACCCATTGTACTCCCCCTATAGTTATGAGTTGGAAGTCATTCCTCTTGCTCTAACCACTTGGTTCGGTTTGCGAACCTTAACAGGCTCGAATGTTGGACGCCTCTGAGGTCGTCTAGTTCTGAGAAGAATCTAGAGCCTAAACAAAGGAGACGACTGTTCGAGATTTGCGCACAGTGACAAAGATAATGTTCGATAGATTCTTCGTCTTCCTCGCAACCTCTGCACAAGCTGTCGCTCGCGATTCGCATCCTAAATGCATGCAGCCTTAGCAAGCAATGGCCTGTGGTCAGGCCGACAATAGTTCGGATACTGTAGCGACTACGTTGTAACAGCTGAGCTGTAATATTTTTGTTCGGTTCTTCCCAAAAGGATTTGGCCGTTTTACAGCTTTCCAGCTGCCGCCACCCCGCCAAGAAAGAATCCAAAATAGTCTGTTTGAAGCTAGTCTTCAGCACTGTTGGTGCTACATCGACTGACTTCCTAGTGGAATTGATGTTAGCAGATCCTTGCCGTGCAAGCGTATCTGCCGCCTCGTTACCTAGTAGGTCACTATGACCCGGTATCCACTTTAGAAAAACTTCCGTTATGGCCGCTAGGCGATTTAAATTGTGTCTACAGATGGACACTAGTTTGGATGTAGTCCTGTAGGATTGGAGTGCCTGAAGTGCAGCCCTGCTGTCCGAGAAAATGCTTATCAAGAATAATTTTTGCACACTCGTTAATGGCTAATACTTCTGCTTGGAACACTGTCGCGTGTTCTGGAAGATGAAATGAAGTTTGGATGTCGAGGTCGTGGGAATAAATCCCTGCACCTGTCCCCTGGCTAGTTTTAGATCCGTCCGTATAGAGATGAGAACCTATACAGGTGCTGTATCGTATTTGTTGCCCATTCGTTTCGTTCAGGAAACTTAATGTGAAACTTCCGTTTCTCAACCTGCGGTTGGTTCATGCAATCATACTCGCGGTCTAAAAGGGAGTTTGCGTTTCTAATGACGTTTAGAATTTGTCCATGACCAATTTGTGGCGCTGACCACGATTTAGTGGTTTTTAATCTAATGGCTGCCAGGCCCGCTGCTTCTTTTATAAAAAGATCAAGTGAGGGTAGTGAAAGAATCACCTCCAGAGCTGCAGTCGGTGTGGTTCTAAGGGCACCTGTTATGCACAGACATGCCATCCGTTGGATCAGCTGTAAGGGTGCCAGGTTGGTTTTTAGTACCACCGCCGGCCACCACACCAGCGCACCATAGCAAATAATTGGTCTAACAATACTGGTATACATCCAGTGGATGAGGTGCGGCTTAAGGCCCCATCTCAAACCGAATGTCTTCTTGCAAGCGAAGAAGGCTACTGTAGCCTTTTTTGCTCGTTCCTGAATATTGGCCTTCCAGGATAATTTGCTATCAAGAATTAGGCCTAAATATTTAACTTGATTCGAGAGGACCATATTGATTCCTCGAATGTTTGGTGGATTGAAAACAAGCAATTAACAAAGAATCTTACAATTTAATCAATTGGCTGACGTAATTCCCGAATTCTCAGTAGCATAGGATAGAACCATTACAAAAGCTCGCCTTTTGTGTATCTCTGAATTTTAGATAGAATCAGCTCCAAATTTTAGCCTTGAATTGTTGCTACCAAAATAGCATAACTTGTATTTAAAATTATCATTAAATTATTAAAACAGTGTAATAATAATTACATAGAAAAATGATAAATTTTAAAGTCTGAAAAACAGTACTTTCGATTGTCATAATATAAAGATTTAGCTCCCATGTCTCTTAATCTACTTTACCCAATTGCAATTCGTGTAAAACATTTAATAAAAAATGAGATTGTCCTTTTTTAAGGAATAGTTCTAATTGAGGATTGATAATTATATTTTTTTTTTTTGATAATTATCGTTTAAACGAAATAAGTCCAAGACTTCCATGTAATGAAGCAGTTTTTCGTTTCTCGGTAATTTGTTATAGGTTTTTATGCTTATGCCAATAGTCAAGAAGCCTGGAATTTTTTCATTTGAAGCAAAATCCCCTCTTTGAATATCTTATTATTATAATAATAAAATACAAAACATTCAAATTGTCTTATTGCTTCGAAAATCCCTTAAGTTAAATATCGCTCATTTGAGTGATGAGTACCTGAAAATGGGGGCACCGGTTAGAAGACACGCATATAATCATGGATGCTCTTAAACATAACGTCAACAACAACAACATGTTCTTTTTAAACGCTTACATGCCGAAATTTAAAGTTTTGACTTATACTGCAATCGAATCGATGTTGCTTTTGATCTTTGAGGCAATTTGATTAAGAATTTCGAGTACTACTAGATATACAACAGCGCCAGCACCGATCTTGTATGGAGCTTTGAGGTAAAATTCATTGAATGTTAGCCTAAAGAGTTGTTACAAGAGGGAGGAAATTTCCAGCATAAAAAAAAAACAGAAAAAAAGACCAATGACAGATTCAGTACAAGTAAACAAAACAAATGTGGTTGAAATACTCACAGATAGATTGTGTTGGAGAGACAATGCCTCACCTACCTCATCTGACGAGCCGCCACTGCCCTAAAGTGCACACTAACAAGCAGAGCCGCTGCGGCATTTGTTCAACATTGATTGATTTTCATACGAAATGTCATTGATAATTTTTTGAAATTAAAAGTGGACTATTTCGATATCCCTCAAGCATCGTCTTTTATTTATCCCTATAGACTGAGCATCCTTTTTGATAGCATACAGCATACTTGGTGTACGAACTCCCTGCGGTGCGAATTATGACTCTGATTACTATCTAGTCAGAGCTAAGTATTGATTTGTAGTGGATATTCGAAAACTAGTAGAGCTCGCGAATTCAATGTCGACAAGCTTAAAGACGAAACGGTGGCGCAGACTTACATATCAGCATATAATAAACGCCAGACACCAATATATGAAAATATCCTAAATATGCTAGTGGAGAATGTGTGGATGAAGATATGAGACGGCATCAAATCCTCCGCAGAAGAGGTATTAGGATATCAAGCACGGCGAAAAAATAATGATTATTTTGACCAAGAATGCCGCGATGCAATAGATAAAAAGAAGGAGGCTTATTTTTACTGAACGACCTACACGAGCCAAAAAAGATAGATATGACGAGCTTAGGCGAGATGCGAAAAAAACCTGCAGATGAAAACAAAGGAAGTACCATAATGACAAGATAAAAAAATGGTCGACGATATGAAGCAAAATATAACGCGGGACGCATATGCAATAGTAAAAGACCCAAAAAAGGGATATAAGCCAAAAACCAACCTCTGCAAAGACGCAGAGGGCAACATCATCAGCAACATGCAAGAAATCAAAAAGAGATGCGCTTCCTACTTTGAACATCTTCTCAATTCCTCCCCATTAGCACCTATCATGACGGAAAACATTTCAATTGAGGCCTCAACTGATGAAAAAGAATCATCATTGACACTACCCACGCTTGCTGAAATCAAAGCAGCCCTATGTGACCAAAAACGAGACAAAGCGCCGGGAATTGACGAGATACCAGCTGAACTTCTGAAAGACGGTGGAAACTGTTTCGCAGAAATACTTCACACCATAATACGCAAAATTTGAACCAAGGAAATCATATCCAACGATTTTCAAAAAATCATCATATGTCCAATTTTCAAGAAAAGAGACAAACTGAAAGGAATATCATTGGTGTGTTCGTCCTATAAAATAATGACGAAAATAATTAAACGTCGTCTTAGGCCCTATACTAATGAAATAATTGACGAATACCAAGGTGGATTCAGATCCGGACAATCTACAACATACCAGATATTCTTGGTGAAGTAGGTGCTTGAGAAGTACTGGGAATATAACACAGACGTGCACCAAATCTTCGTAGATTTTAAACAAACATACGACAGTAATGACAGGAGTGTACTGTTCCAAACAATGCTTGACTTTGGAATTCCCCCAAAACTGGTCCAACTAAGAAGACGAATACTGAATTCCAAGTAAGAAAACAAACTGATTCCGCAACCCGATTTCGAACGAAACGTGGTTTAAAGCAAGGCGATGGTCTAGCCATCAGTCTTTTCAACTTAGCACTAGAGTGTGTCGTCCGAAAAAACCCAGTAGACACCAACGGGACAATACTATTCAAGCGACTTGAGGAGGTCTGGGCCTGTTTTGGGCTGTCGCGCCATTGATGAACCTTTTCGACAAACCAGTGCAAATATTACAAAAATCTTTATGGTTCTTTTCTTACTTCTTATATTTTTGACCGCTTAAAAGGGCTGTTATACGCGACAACAGAAAGGTCATTGAAGATCTGGCAAACAGAGCAGAATCTGCGGCTTACCTTGGGAATATGGGTTCACTATTCAAAATTATGAAACAGTTGACGAACAGGAATATCTCCGCCAACCACCTGGTGGGAGATGTCAACGGAACTCTCTTTAATATAAGTGAACACCAGTTGCGGCGGTGGAAGGAACGCTTCTCTGATATTTTAAACATCTTCTCAGAGGAAGATATTCCAGAAAGAGAACAACTACCAAAAATCCAACCGCAACAATCTTCTATTAGGGACGATCCTCCAGATAAGGAAGAGTAAGTTTCCGCCATTCGGTCAATGGCGGGAAGGAAAGCTCCAGGTATAGACGGACTACCAACCGAACTCCTCTAAGCGGACCCGAAAATAATAGCCGATATACTCCTCCCACTCTTTAGCGAGGTGTGGGATGAAGGAAGATATCCAACTGAATGGAAGGAGGGAGTCATTGTGAAAATTCCGAAGAAGGGCGACCTTCGGGATTGTGGCGATTGGCGTGGCATATGTCTACTTACTGCCGTATCGAATATTATGGCTAAGGTAATTCTTAATAGGATTAGTGATGTTGTGGAGAGCACCCTTGAAGTGTATCATGCTGGATTCCGTAAAGGGTCGTCTTGTACCGACCACACAAATACCCTACGGATAATATTGGAGCAGCCAGCCGAAATGGGTTCGCCACTACACTACACTATTTAACATTTTAAGTCACCTTTATTATGCTGATGACTTGTGTTTGCTTGCACATAACCGTTCGGACTTAGAGTCAAATGCTCGCTCGTTGCATTATAAATGCAAAGAGGCGGGACTGAAAATAAATGAGTACAAAACCAAGTACATGCACATGGGTTCGAACGCAAGCACACCGATTGTTCTTAACGGACAGGATGTGGAAGAGGTGCAAGATTTTTGCTATCTTGGAAGCATTGTCAGCATGGACGGCGGAGCCGAAAAGGATGGTTAGGTTCGGCTAAATAAAGCTCGTCAGGCCTTCGGTATCCTTTTCCCTTTCTGGAGGTTAAGAGAGATCTCCCTTCGCACGAAGTTGCGAGTTTTGACGCATGCGTCAAATCCGTGTTGTTATATGGTCGTACTACGTGGAAAGTGACCGTTCGACTTACCAAGAAACTACAAACTTTCGTGAACCAATGCCTCAGACGCATTTTAGGAATATTCTGGCCAGAAGTGAACTCCAACGACGAACTTTGGCGTTCAACTGGTCAGACTAAAATATGTATTGAGATTCAAAGGCGAAAGTGGCAGTAGATTGGTCATACTTTGAGGAAACCAGAGCGAAACATCGCCAAACAGGCTCTGGAATATAATCCTCAAGGAAGACGTCGGGTTGGTCGACCATGTAACACATGGAAGCGTGCAGTTGAGCAGGAGGCCAGAGGAATAAATAAATCCAGGCAACAGCTTAAGTCCGATGCTCAGGATCGCGCCTTGTGGAAGAGAGTTGTTGCTGTCCTATTTCCCCTATAGGAGGTCTTAAGAGGAATTTGATTGATTGATATTTTTGATAGCCGAATAGCTGTACTTCGTAGCATAACAAAGATATAACAGAGGTTACACAAACTTTATTTTTACACGAAATTAGAACACCTCGCCTGAATATCAATTCACTTCATGCTGAGTTTATAACCATTTCTTGCACGGACCAAAAATTCTCTTAATAGATCTTCTATGCAAATTATGGTTTTATTTCAATTCCTAAATATTCAAATTTTGAACAACTTCTGACTCCTCCAGTTTCTCGCCCTTAAAATTTTCCTTCTTGAATGATCTGCGAGACTTCCGTGTACGGTTAAACTAATTGTTGACGGTCAAATAACCCTAACGAAGTTCTGCTTGACAGTCATACAATAAATCAAATTTCTTCGCCCATATCTGTAATCTTCCTAAAAGAACTGCAATGAGAATTTCGGTCAATGCATCCAGATAGAATAATAATAGAAAAATAATATTTCTCTATAGTTTACGACGTTCCGTTTGAACAAGAAAAAAAAATAAATAAAAGTTTTATGAAAGTAAGAAGGAAGAATACCAGTTTTCATAAATATTGTTCCACTTTTCTGGGAACTATTTCGTCAAAGTTCCATGGGAGGATAGATTGGTCCATCTTATTCATACTAAGTTATTGTACTATATTTTTGTGAGATAAAAATGAAAAAAGGGCCGCTGCATGGAAGTACATAAGGAACATGGATATGTCTTTGAATGAATATATATTTTTTAGTTGCGTGATTTACACTTGGACTTGGTCTTTTGAGCGTACGTAATCGTACGTACCAAGTGGCAACAAGTTAAGATCCCAAACGAGCTCCGACCATCAGGTGCCAATAATCTCAATCGCGAATAGGGAACGAAATCTCGACCAACTCGGGACAAAATACCGTCAGAATATTCATACTGAATAGAATCTGATGAACTTAGTGAAACTAGTTCTGCGAACCTGGTACTGAACATTCGAATCGTAATATTTTAGTGAAATAATATACTCCCTCCATTTCCCCTTTTAATCTTCTGCAAACAACTTCTTATGAATTCTATTCGCCTTCTTGCTACGCGGTCGAACCATTCCAACGACGCAGAATCCAATAATAACCACGCAATAAATTAAAAAAATATTTAATTGTAGATTAAATAGTAATTGTATATATTTCAGTTTCGATTTTTCAATAATTTAATAACTTGACTAGTCAATAACAATGAACGAAGCGTAGCAAAATTACCAGCTGCCATGACCGCTCTTCCACCCTCCGAGGACAGCACTATGACCGCTCTTCCATCCTCCAAGAGAAGCACCATGACCTCCGTATCCGTATCCCGAACCATATCCTCCAGCGAGTCCTCCATATCCGCCAGCGAGTCCTCCATATCCACCATCGAGTCCTCCATATCCAACATGTGAGACTTTAGCTACAACTGGAGCAGCGACAACACCACCGGCCCATCCACCATGACCGCCGGACCATCCCCCATGTCCACCGTTCCATCCTCCAAGACCGCCGGACCATCCACCAACTCCGCCAAGACCAGCACCGTATCCAACATCGGCAACATGAGCGGTCTTAACGACCTTGACTGGAGCAGCAACTACATGACCACCAGCCCATCCAGCTCCGGCACCGTATCCGGCATTTCCCCATCCACCTACTCCTCCCTTCCAGCCAGCATCACCGGACCATCCACCAACTCCTTTCCAGCCAGCATCACCGGACCATCCGCCGAGTCCTCCTTTCCAGCCAGCATCACCTGACCATCCACCGACACCTCCCTTCCAGCCAGAATCACCGGACCATCCACCGACTCCTCCCTTCCAGCCAGCACCACCGGCCCATCCACCGACACCTCCCTTCCAGCCAGAATCACCGGACCATCCACTGACTCCTTTCCAGCCAGCATCACCGGACCATCCACCGACACCTCCCTTCCAGCCAGAATCACCGGACCATCCGCCGAGTCCTCCTTTCCAGCCGGCATCACCACCCCAACCGCCATAGCTACCGCCCCAGCCTCCATGGCCGACGATACCTCCAGCTGAAGCAGCTACGATAGCTGATAACAAGCAAATGAACACTTTCATGTTGATAGTGATGGTCTCAATAAGATACTGATGCTCTACATTATATTCGCATCTAATTTATAGCTATGATAATTTTGTGATTTTCATTATCACTCGCATATCACCTTGTAATATGAAAAAAATCTGTCGAATTAGTGAATAAAAATTTCTTTTTAGTTTCACATAACTGTTTGGCTGTTGCTATTTTTTTTCTCTGAAACTAAGGAAATAAAATAATGTTTCATTGGTTTTTCTTATCTGAAGACCATTAAAAACTAATTACGGCATAAGTGTAATATCCTTGATTTGTACTATTAACATGTAATAAAAGATGGGCGAAATTGTTCAGTGTTTGGTTAAATTGAAAAATAATGAAATGAAATGTAACAAAATATAGAAGTCGCTCAAATGATAACGACAGTTTTGTTAAGATGTTGTACCTATCTAAAAATGTCAAATTCTTCAGGTAAAAGTTCCCAAAACTTAGAACTTGAATTTCTGCTACCGTACTGAAGAAATTAGACCTATTATCTTCAACATATTAACTCCATACCATCCATACCTTTGCACACAAGTACAGTAGTACACTACACATAAGTCTACGCGAACAGTGATGTTTGAGTTGATTTACCACACAGTAGTCACTTCTTAATTAACATGGAACTTACTCTAGGCATTAAAATTGTACGAGGCACAATTTTGCAATTAAACACGAAGTTTGATCAAGCTACTAACACAGCCACCTAATAAACATCTAAGAAATCTGCTTCGCCGAATATAGGAAAAATACAATATCCAGGAACATTAATCAATCAATCAATCATATTTTTGTTAAGACTGCCCTCAAGAGCATAGGACACTAAGCGCGATCCTGAGAATCGGCCTTTAGTTGTTGCCAAGGCTTGTGCATTCCTCTGGTATCCTGCTCAACTCCTCGTTTCCACGTGCTACACGGTCGACGTCTTCCTTGAGCAATATAATCCAGAGCCTGTTTAGCTATGTTTCACTCTGGTTCACTAAAAAGTGTGCCAATCCACTGCCACTTCTGCTTCCGAACCTCAATGCTTATTTTAGTCTGTCCAGGTGTGATCTAAATTTCGTCGTTTGGATCACTCCTGGCCAGAATATTCCTAAAATGCGTCGGAGGCATTAGTTCACGAAAGTTTGCATACTCTAGTAGAAAGCATAGAGAATATTATGTTTGCTCTAACGTTTGTACGCTGAGAAATAATACTCGCACAGAGTCTCCAAAAGACCGTAACAGAATCCCGGATTGTAAAATCGTGAACGATTAAAAATTTCGGAAGTTGAAATCCTGGAATACAAAATCCCGAGACTATTTCGGGATCTTGGAAACGAAATAAGAAGCCTTTCATTTTTGAATACTTTTGAATAATTTTTTTACAAACGAGTGTGGATGAATTCACCATGGACACGTATCGTGATTATGGTGATCAGTCTTCTTTTTTCAAAACAAAGTTGCTATCATTGTTGATGATTAAGAATCCGAAAAAATTTTGTGTTTTTGAATCATGTCAACACAGCATTTTCATGATATAAAAAATCGTATGCTTTAATACGTGAGCATGTAAAATTGAGAACCCCCTTTTTATTTTTTATAAAAGAAGGTAAGTAAAACCTATATCATTAAAAAGGTTTTGTGCCATAAATGTGCTAAAATCAAAAATAATGTGTTCATGTTGCCGTTAAGGCAGGCAGGTAAACTAAAGTTGGATCCCAAAGCCGGATTCCATATAATTACTACACGCGTCCTATGCTGCTTGACTTCGGTGATCGGACGAGAACCAGTATGTACACTACACTGCATTAAGCTTCTATGTAGGCAAGATCTCTTGGACACTAATTTGCACCACATCACTGCCCAATGCCACCACCGTGCAAGAGCTGTTGGAAATGAATTTCCTGGGCATCACTACCCAATGCCACCACCGCATCACGCGGCCAATGCTACTTGACTTACAAAGTGAACATCAAATTTTTTTTAGTATTTAAAGAAGAGGAGTGAAACGTATATGTAAGAACTAAGAATTTGAATACAACTGAATTTCAAATAATTATATCAAAATTAAGATGGATTTCGTTATTTTACACACACAATTGGTCGAATTTCGACCACAGGTGATACTAGTATTCATAAAAAGTTAAGGCAAATCCGGAATCGAAAAGTATAAAAAATCATTTTTTTAATCTTAATAAATGATCTGGTCTTTGCTACACATTTTGATTCTGTAATTGTTGATATTTAAGATTGCGAAAGGGTGGAAAAAGAAGGATTTTCTACTTGAGCCCAGTTAAAATCACATTCACTAGCAAACATATTTAGTTGGTTTATATTAATAAAAACGACTAGAACCAGTTTTACATACAGTTTAAAAAAAAACAAAGATATCAAAAGTCTCGTCTATAAGTACGACATAATTGACTTTTTCGGTCGACGTTACCGAACCTGCTGTCTTGAAAAGGTTTTACACTTTTCGGTACACGTCTAAAAACTATATGAAATAGCAGGATGTGCTTTTTCTAAATTTTTAAATAACAAAATAAGTTAAGACTGCTCAATCTTTGGTTCTAATAAGCATCAAATTAATTTAAAAAAGTTGTAAAAGGAATCTAGTTTCCAGATTGTGTAGTTCTTGGGAAAATGGTGCCTGCCTTAGAGACGATAATGAACTGGTATCAGTCTAAGAACTTGAATATCCACCCAAGTAAGAATGAAATAGCACCATTTACAAATAGAAGAAAAATCCACATCATAACTCCCTCAATGCATGGAACACCAATTCCCTTTTCAGATGTGGTGTTATATTGGATATTAAACTCAACTGGAACAAACATATAGAATGGACTCATACCAAAACATTAAAGGCGTTTTGGGCCTATAGAAGCTTATTTGCAGAAATAATGGATTACAGTCGAAGATTATTTACTGGTGATATAGAACAATCATCCTCCCAATAGTCACATACGGACCATCGATATGGTACATTAAAATATTACAACAACAAGCACTGCTTACGCTACAAAAAGTCCTAAGGCTAGCTTGTCTTGGTATTACAAGCGCAATAAAAGCCTGTCCTACTGCGGCAGTGGAAATGTTCCCAAGCATCCCTCCGAAATAACTTCAAACAAAAGAGCAGGTTATCAAAGGGGTGTTATGCATACAAATGGAAAACAAATACAAATCAGTGAATTTTAGGGGTCACCACTCGGCAAAGAAACCACAATCTTCCAGGTTGAACTAATTGCAATGGAGCTATGCAAAGAATACAAGGAGGGCTCATCGCAATAAACCTATTTATATACTTTCGGATAGTCTGGCGGTTCTCAAAGCCCTTGCACCCAATAAACACGAATTGAGGATAGTTTGAGACTACCTTCAAAACCTAATCATCCCGGAAAATGGATCAACGTTACTTTAATGTGGGTATTAGGACATATGGGAATTGAGGGAGATGAAGAGGCTGAACGCCTTGCAAAAAAACGGCACAGAAACAAATTTTATTGGACCAGAGCCATTCTGCGGAAAGCCAAGAGGGCACTACAAATCTATACTTAGAAAGTGGGTTCAATAAAAGCATAAAATCTACTGGAATAGACTTCCAGGCTTATCAATCTCAAAAACATTAATCCTACCACAAAAAAACATTTAACTAATTGTTTCACATCGCGCTAGAGTTGCTATCAAAATGGTTTATACAAAATTTAGGATTCAAAAATTTAATAGGTACTGAGAAATTTAGTGTATTGGATTTAGTGAAATTGTGCATTTTGTATGGAAGGCGGTACAAGGAGGGGTAGTTCTTAAAGACTTTTTCAGAAATACCTAAAAACATCATTTTTTTGAGTTGTTTTAAATTGTAGATCAGTAGCATAGATACTTTTCAGGAAAATCGACTTGTTGTAAAGTTGTGAAATTTTGTCAGATTGTAAGGGAGGGGATGGAAGGAGTGAAGCTAATAGTCTAATTTTACTTTATTATTCTAATAATATATAATAGAGTACTCCATAGTAAAACACTTTTCTATGTTCAAAAGATATCAACGAGAGACAGTAGACAAATCAGCCTGGAGAATCATGCCATCAGAGACGGAGGAAATTTCCCGGAACAATTTGAGGTCATCAGCGAATAAGAGGCAGTTCGAAGATACAAATTGGGGCAAATCATTTATGAAGAGAGTAAATAATAGAGGACCAAGGATCGATCCCTGTGGAATACCAGAGTTAGCAAGAAACTCAGTAGAGGAGTATCCGTTGAACGTAACTCGGAGACGACGATCTGTAAGGTACGAACTGAACCAGTTCAGGAGGGAGCCAGAGACACCGTACCTTTCAAGTTTTGAGATTAGAATTTTACAATTAACAGGATCGAAAGCTTTTGAAAAATCGGTAAATATGACTTGGACAGTATTACGAAGATCTAAGGATTGAACGAAATTAGTGAATTCTGGTGATATCAAGTGATAAAATTTTTTCCCATATTACATTATGAACTAATCTTTCAAAAACCTTTCCAAAGCAGTTTAGGGTGGAAATCGGGCGATAGTTCAATACATTTTCGGTATCTCCTTTCTTTAAAATGGGTACTATGTTAGCTAACTTCGAGCAAGCAGGAAATGAGCCTTCTTCAAGAGACTTATTGAACAAAATAGATAGTGGCACTGAGAGCACCGAGGAGAAAGCTTTCACAAAAAGATTCGGGATCCCATCCGGCCCGCCACCGATTTTTGAATCTAGAGAATTGATGATTGATATAATGTTCATCTCACTAATGAATATCTCAGAAATCAATTCCTGGGGTGGGATGAAAAAGTCATAAGACAGATCATTACTCGAGTGACTAAACACAGAGGAAAAGTATTTGGCAAAAAGTTCACACATTTCTTGTGGAGAGGTAGTGGCAGTATCACCAAACTTTAGTTGTGAAGAAAAAAACTTATCGTAACAAATTCATATTTTGGGACCATTAAGGTGGCACATAGTTCCACCAGAATCAGCTTAGAGAGTGGCTAATTATTGTAAGGGGGAGGGTCAGAGGGGGTGCAAAGAAAAACACTTAAGAATGAATATCTCAACTATCTCTTAAGCTATGTAATTGAAACTTAAAACATATAATAAGCTATACTACAAAAATATAAAAAAAAAACATGTTGAAATAGTAGTAGTGAGGGGAAATGGGAAGCATTTCAAAAATGGCGCAATTTCCAAAATTACAAATCCTTATATCTCATAAGAGAGTAAAGATTTTCAAATCGGGAATTTGTCGGATTGTAGAACTACATAATGGTTAATTTTGGTAAAAAATTTTAGTTGGGAGGTGTAAGGGGAGGGAGGTGATAAGCAAAAATGTCGAAAATTTTGAGTGATTTTTTTAGGGTTCTGGTGAAAGATACAAAATTAAAATTTTGCATGTGGATAAATCTATATGGTATACAAAGAAAAATAATAATAACTTATAAACCGACCTCCCCGGTCTAATTTGCACAAGTTGTTTCATGTGCATTGAAAAAAACACATAATCTGAAAATTTTAAGGTAGAAACTTGAAAATTTGCGAAATGCATTTAAAAAAAATCCCTAAATATACGAAATATTAACTGGTCGAAGACTTTTAAAACTTCTACCCCCTCCCATACAAAATTATTTTTCGACCATTTTCAAGAAATCAATTATCACCTAACTATTAAAAGCTATCAATTTGAAATTTTGCATAAAAACTTACAAAAATAGTTGAAATGAAATTACGTTAAAAGTTTTGAAATCGCGCTTGCCGTTCTACCCCCTCATAAAAACTCAAACTTGCAGAAACAAATGAAATATTGTTTAATTGACAACAGCCCTGCCCAAGAACTCCCTTTCACTTAGTCTTCCCTAACCACTCTAACCTGCATATTGACTTTCCACTCATTCGCAACTTGTCCCAAGAATAATAAAGTTTCGCCTGACAGTTTATTTTTTGATCTTACTAATAATTCTAAATAAATAATCAATGCACAATTTCAGCTCGATATATTCTGTACGTACTGAGTAAATTTGTTTAGAGTATTTGAAAAAGTGCAGTTTGTATGGGATGTGGTGGAAGGAAAGGAAGGACTGAAATAATTTTTATACAGTAAATTGAAATTATCATAAAAGTAATATTTTCCATTTCAGATCGATAGCATTAATTTTTGGTGCAAATCCGTTATTGTCGAATTGCGAAATTGTGTCATTTTGTATGGAAGGGAGTAAAGCTAATCGTCTAAATTTTTTTTGGTCTTACTAATAATTCTAAATAAATATTTAGTGCACAATTTCAGCTCGACAAATTTTATACGCACTTATTAAATTGGTTTTGAGTATTTCGTGAAAAAGTGCAGTTTGTATGGGAGGTGGTGGAAGGTAGGGGAGGACACGAATAATTTGGATGCAGTAGATTGAAGTCATTATAAAATTAATATACATATTCAAAATTCCAGATCAATAGATTTTATACTTTTGGAGTAAATTCGATTATTGTCAAATTCCAAAATTGTGTCATTTTGTATGGGAGGGGCAAAAGGGATTGAGCGATTTGGCCTGTTCACGAACTTAACCATACTTTTCCGTCAAAAACGACGTGTACAAAATTTGAACTTTATAACTCAAAGCATTCTCAAGCTAGAGAGCGCACAGCCGGACGGATGGACATCCGGTTTTGAGATTTTTGAATGATGACAAATACTTTTGTACCCTTGGCGCATCTGTGCGAGCATTATTTCTTGGCGTTACAAACTTTAGAGCAAACTTATAATACTCTCAGGATCCAGTGGAGATATTCTAAAATTTAACAAAAGTGATATTAGTACTCTAATCGGCCTTATGACGGGGCACAGTGGAGTAAACGACATCATCTTCTGGAAAAGGTTACCTTTCGACCAAGGAACTAGCCAACATGGCTCCCTTCAAGATAGCTTAAAGATATCTAGTTATGGTAGGGTTAAGGGGTAATGAACGTGCAATATGCCGGAGGGTCGTAGTTCTCTCACGTGTTTCCCAGAAAAAAATGGCATCGAAAGAAAACATTTTCCCCAAATGGATAAGGCGGATTCCGGACTCCATTGAAGGCATTGTATATGACGTGCCATGGTAAAAGGGACCTTATCGTTCCAAAGCAATATGTCTAGTAGGCCGAAACACGAGTTTAGGTAAAAATTTCATGTTTTAGTTTTTTTTTTGCATTTGCGAGTTGAGTTGATTTAAAATCAATTATCTCGAAACCACCCTTTTCAACTTCAATATTCAATGTGTTATAACTTTGCCAATTTTACTTTATTATTTTAATAATAAAGTATTGTGATCGACTTGGGAAAAAAAAAAAATTTGCTACCCTGAAATTTTGTTTTTTCGCGTTTCGTGACTAAATTAGCCTAAAAATGCAAAAAAAAAAAATCCGTCTGTCTGTACGCCGTCCGCCGTACGCCGTCCGCCGTACGCCGTCCGCCGTCCGCCGTCCGCCGTCCGCCGTCCGCCGTACGCCGTACGCCGGTGTGTACGCTCAGAGCACATTAACTCCCAAACCCTTCGAGATAGAAAGCTCATTTTTGGAGGGATTGTAGGTAGTTGCGGATCTCAGAAGGACACTCATTTTTGGAGGTGTAAGGGTTCAAGGGGAGGCGGGGGGAGCACTTAAACCGAAAACTAAGAATTCAAATATCTCAAACATGGTTCCAGCTAGGAAGCTAAAAATCAATATACATATAAAAGGGTTTATGGGACAACTTTTAAAATTAATCTAATTTTTTTATCCATTGGGGTGCAAAAAGGGGGGGCTAAAAACCAATTGTCGGCCGAATTTTTTTTTCAAATGATTATATCTTCGAAATTACTTAGCATAAAAAATTTATAATTTTAGACCATCAAGGTGGCATACAGATTCACTGGAATCAGCTTACGTAGTGGCTAATTATTGTAAGGGGGAGAGTCAGGGGGGGTGCAAAGAAAAACACTTAAAAATCAATATCTCGGCTATTTGTTGAGCTATGCAATTGAAACTTGGTACTTATATTAAGCTATACTAAAGAAATACAAAAAAAATATAATATTTGGACTAAATAGTAGTGGGGGAAAATGGGGAGCATTGAACTTTCCAAAATTTTAAACCATTATATCTCAAAATTCAGCGCAGATATCACATCAAAAATTTGCCAGATCATAGAACTATATAGTTTTTAATTTTGGTAAAAAAATTAAGTAAGGGGGTGTAAGGGGAGGGAGGTGGAAAGCAAAAATGTTGAAAATTTTGAGTAATTTTTTTAGGGCTCTGGTAAAAGATACAGAGTCTAAATTTTGCAGGTCAATATATCAATTTATTGTACATACACACAAAATAATAAAAATTCTACAATTGTTATGCACCGACCCCCCTGGTCTAACGTGCACAAGGTGTTTCATGTGAAATGAAAAAACACATAAGCTGAAAATTTTTGAATGAAATTTTAAGGTAGAAACTTGAAAATTTGCGAAATGCATTTAAAAAAAATCCCTAAAAGAATGAATTATTAACTGGTTGAAAATCTTTAAAACTTCTACCCCCTCCCATACAAAATTATTTTTTCGACCATTTTCAAGAAATCAATTACCACCTAACTATTAAAAGCTATCAATTTGAAATTTTGCATAAGAACTTACAAAAATAATTGAAATGAAATTACGTTAAAAGTTTTGAAATCGCGCTTACCCTTCTACCCCCTCCCATACAAAAGTATGATTTCGACCAATTTCATTAAATCAACTAATAACAAACAATTTGCAAGCTATGAACTTGAAATTTTGTACGAGCACCTTACAACTAAAAAGAAAGAAAATTGCATCACAAGTCTTACGATTCCCCTACCTCCTCTACCCCCTCCCATACAAAATTATTTTTTCGAGCATTTTTATGAAATAAGTTATCAGCTAACTCTTAAAAGTTATCAATTTCAAATTTTGCATTGAAACTTATAAAAATAATTCAAATGAAATTGCTTTCAAAATTTTCAATTTTCGCGCTTGCCCTTCTACCCCCTCCCATACAAAACTATGATTTCGACCAATTTCATAAATCATCTAATAGCCAACAAACTAAAAGCTATGAACTTGAAATTTTATAAAAGCACCTTAAAAGAGAAGCGAAATAAAACTGCATATCAAAATTTACGATTCCCCTACCTACTCTACCCCCTCCCATACAAATGTTCGGTTTCGTGAATGTAAAATACACCGAATTTTATGAAAATTCTATGCAACTTCGTCTATGAAACACATTCTACACAGAGAATATTGGACGTGATTCAAGCAATTAATTAAAAAGCTATTAACATCCATCCACGTGGGGAGCGATCACCACTTGATGGTTGCCTGCTTGAGATTGTGTACAGCAGCTATCCGACGACCACAAATTCTTCAAATGAAGCGCAAGCTTAATGTGGATAAACTCAGAGATCCCAACAAAAAACGCGAATACACCACCATTCTACGCGAAAAGTCATCCACATTGGGTGAGCATGAAATGCGCACACTGGACGCCAATTGGGAGGCAACCAGAAACACTTTTCTAACTAGTGCTGAAGAATCTGTGGGATATGTGCAAAGCGGTGAGAAACCCTGGATGTCACAAGACACATGGGACAAGGTTGGCAATCGGAAAAAAGCCAAATTGGCAATCATCTCTCAACCCGATGTCAACCAACGAACGCCCGACTTGAGGCAGAACTACCGCGATGCTCATATACAGCTTAAAAAGGCTGTTAGACGCGACAAGAGAAAGGCCATTGAAGATCTGGCAAACAAGGCAGAATCTGCGGCTTACCTTGGGGATATGGGTTCACTTTTCAAAATCATGAAACAGTTGACGAACAGGAATTTCACCGCCAACCACCTGGTGAGAGATGTCAACGGAACTCTCCTTAATATGAGTGAACACCAGTTGCGACGATGGAAGGAATACTTCTCTGATATTTTAAACATCTTGTCAGATGAAGATATTCCGGAAACAGAACAACTTCCAAACATCCAACCGCAACAATCCTCTATTAGGGACGATCCCCCAGATAAGGAAGAGATAGTTTCCGCCATTCGGTCAATGGCGGGAAGGAAAGCTCCAGGTATAGACGGACTACCAACCGAACTCCTCAAAGCGGACCCAGAAATAACAGCCGATATACTCCTCCCACTCTTCACTAAGGTGTGGAATGAGGGAAGATATCCGACTGAATGGAAGGAGGGCGTCATTGTGAAAATTCCGAAGAAGGGCGACCTTCGGGATTGTGGCAATTGGCGTGGTATATGTCTACTTACTGCCGTATCAAAAATTATGGCTAAGGTAATTCTCAATAGGATTAGTGATGTCGTCGAGAGCACTCTCGAAGTTTATCAGGCTGGATTCCGTAAAGGGTCGTCTTGTACCGACCACACAAATACCCTACGGATAATATTAGAGCAGTCAGCCGAAATGGGTTCGCCACTACATCTCATGTTTGTGGACTTCGAGAAGGCTTTCGACAGCGTTAAGCGAGATTACATATGGAATGCTTTGCGTAGGAGAGGTATTCCAGATAAGGTCATAGCTATGATTAAAGAATCCTACGAAGATGCAAGGTGTCGTGTCTTGCATAGAGGAGAGCTGTCCGAGAGCTTTCCTGTGCGAACGGGTGTCAGACAAGGCTGCATATTATCACCAGCCCTGTTTCTGGTGGTAATAAATGACATCTTAAAAGCTGCACTGGAAGGTGGGGAAGGTAAAGGTCTTCAATGGAGACTATTTAACATCTTAAGTCACCTTGATTATGCTGATGACGTGTGTCTGCTTGCACATACCCGTTCGGACTTAGAGTCAAATGTTTGCTCGTTGCATTCTAAATGCAAAGAGGCGGGACTGAAAATAAATGTGCGTAAAACCAAGTACATGCACATGGGTTCGAACGCAAGCACACCGATTGTTCTTAATGGACAGGATGTGGAAGAGGTGCAAGATTTTTGCTACCTCGGAAGCATTGTCAGCATGGACGGCGGAGCCGAAAAGGATGTTGAGGCTCGGCTAAATAAAGCCCGTCAGGCCTTCGGTATCCTTTCCCCTTTCTGGAGGTTAAGAGAGATCTCCCTTCGCACGGAGCTGCGAGTTTTTGACGCATGCGTCAAATCCGTGTTGTTATATGGTTGTACTACGTGGAAAGTGACCGTTCGACTTACCAAGAAACTACAGACTTTCGTAAACCAATGCCTCCGGCGCATTTTAGGAATATTCTGGCCAGAAGTAATCTCCAACGACGAACTTTGGAGTACAACTCGCCAGACTAAAATAGGTATTGAGATTCAACGGCGAAAGTGGCAGTGGATCGGTCATACTTTGAGGAAACCAGAGCAAAACATCGCAAAACAGGCTCTGGATTAAAACCCTCAAGGAAGACGTCGGGTTGGTCGACCATGTAACACATGGAAGCGAGCAGTTGAGCAGGAGGCCAGAGGAATAAACAAGTCCTGGCAACAGCTTAAAGCCGATGCTCAGGACCGCGCCTTGTGGAAGAGAGTTGTTTCTGTCCTATGCCCCTATAGGGGGTCTTAACAGGAATTTGATTGATTGATTGATCCACCCACCCTTACTATTACCCCTCCTCCTTCCCTCCATAAAAACCCAAACTTGTAGAAATGAATGAAATATTGTTAAATAGACAACAGCCCTGCTCAAGAACTCCCTTTCACTTAGTCTTCCCTAACCACTCTTACTTGCATATTGACTTTCCACACATCCGCAACATGTCCCAAGAATAATAAAGTTTCGCCCGACTTGTTGGCAGTTTATTTAACTTTTTCTCGCCATTCTTTCGTTGTTTCTCTTCAGAATTTTGTGTATTTTACAATTGTGGTAAAAGCTCAGTTTTGACTTCTGGCAAGATAACGTCCATTATGTCATAGCTCATCACATATATTTATTAATAATTTTTTATAGAGCTGTGCAGTTTTATGTTCCAAAGAGAAAAAATCCCAAGGCATCCTGAAATATATGCATAAGCCCGTAATTATGAAGGAGTTTTGTGATCATTTGTTCGTAAGGATTTTCGTATTTCGGGATTTCAATCTCCGGAATTTTTTATTCCGTGATTTTGAATGCCCGTCTGTATACAATAAGCCGAAACAATGCTGTGTATTTTTTGGTTTAAAAGAAACGTTAAGTTCGATCGGTTGCGATTTGTTAACCCCTGTTATACCGTCCCATACAAAATTAGGAATTCAAAGAAGTAATTCTTCTTCGAGAGTTATTGAAATTAAAATTAGAATCCAGCGTGATGATAAAAATGTACATAAGTTGAAAATTGCTAAGATCGTCCAAAACCTTTTACTCCTTTTATTACCACCATACAAATGTTAATGTTGTAAATAATCTCCAAAGACTGTACATCAATTTCCGACAAATTTAGAAAAGCTACAAACATCGAATTCAGCTCAAATCACTTGCATTCCAAGTTCGGTAACATTGAAAAGTTATAAGCTTCCTTAAAAGATAGTCGAGATATTAATTTTCAAGGGTTTTCCTTTACACCCTTCAATTCTACATCTAACAATAATTGCCATTCCACTAAGTTAATTATGGTTGATCTTTATGGTCCTAAAATATGAACTTTTTATTTTAAGCTATTTTGAAAAGATAATTATTGGAAAAAAAAATCGGCCGTCAATTTGTTTTAAGCCTTTTAAGCCTATTCCTATCCCAAAGGATAATGAAAAATTTCAAATCATTTTACTTAATTATTATAATAATAAAGTATTGTGATCGACACAAAAAAAAAAAAAAGTTTGCTACCCTGAAATTTTTTTTTTTCGCGTTTCATGACTAAATTAGCCTAAAAATGCAAAAAAAAAAAATCCGTCTGTCTGTACGCCGTCCGCCGTCCGCCGTACGCCGACGTGTACGCTCAGCGCACATTAACTCCCAAACCCTTCAAGATAGAAAGTTCATTTTTAGAGTGATTGTAGATAGTTGCGGATCTCAGGCGGATACTCATTTTGGGGGGTGTACGGGTTCAGGGGGAGGCGGGGGGAGCGCTTAAACCGAAAAATACGAATTCAAATATCTCAACCATGGTAACAGCTAGGAAGCTAAAACTCAACTTCATATAGAAGGGTTTGTGGGACAACTTTTAAAAATAATTTAATTTTTTTATCCATTGGGGTGCGAAAAGGGGGGGCTAAGAACCAATTGTCGGCCGAATTTTTTTTTCAAATGATTATATCTTCGAAATTACTTATTGTAAAAAATTCATATTTAGAGACCGTCAAGGTGGCATATAGTTCCATCGGAACCAGCTCAGAAAGCGGCTAATTATTGTAAGGAGGAGGGTCAGGGGGGGTGCAGAGAAAAACACTTAAAAATTAATATCTCAACTATCTCTTAAGCTATGTAATTGAAACTTAAAACGTATATTAAGCTATACTAGGCAAATACAAAAAAAATATAACATGTGAAATAATAGTAGTGGGGGGAATTGGGAAACATTTCAAAAATGGCGCAATTTTCAAAATTACAAATCCTTATATCTCAAAAAATAGTACAGATATTAAATCAAAAATTTGTCAGATTGTAGAACTACATAATCGTTAATTTTGATAAAAATTTTAAGCTGAAAGGTGTAAGGGGAGGGAGGTGATAAGCAAAAATGTCGAAAATTTAGAGTGATTTTTTTAGGGCTCTAGTGAAAGATAAAAAGTTAAAATTTTGCATGTGAATACCTATATTTAATGTACATAGAAAAATAATATTAACTTGATCCATATTTATTATAAACCGATTCCCCCGGTCTAACGTGCACAAGGTGTTTCATGTGCATTGAAAAAAACACATAAACTGAAAATTTTTGAGTGAAATTTTAAGGTAGAAACTTGAAAATTTGCGAAATGCATTTAAAAAAAATCCCTAAATATACGAAATATTAACTGGTCGAAAACCTTTAAAACTTCTACCCCCTCCCATACAAAATTATTTTTTCGACCATTTTCAAGAAATCAATTATCACCTAACCATTAAAAGCTATCAAATTCAAATTTTGCAAAACAACTTACAAAAATAATTAAAATGAAATTACGTTCAAATTTTTAAAATCGCGCTTGCCCTTCTACCCCCTCCCATACAAAAGTATGATTTCGACTAATTTCATTAAATCAACTAATAACCAACAAATTAAAAGCTATGAACTTGAAATTTCGTACGAGCATCTAACAACAAAAATGAAAGAAAATTGCATCACAAGTTTGACGATTCCCTTACCTCCTCTACCCCCTCCCATACAAAATTATTTTTTCGAGCATTTTTAAGAAATCAGTTATCAGCTAACTCTTAAAAGCTATCAATTTTAAATTTGGCTTAAAAACTTATAAAAATAATTCAAATGAAGTTGTTTTAAAAGTTTTGAAATCGCGCTTGCGCTTCTTCCCCCTCCCATACAAAAGTATGATTTCGACCAATTTTATTAAATCAACTAATAACCAACAAACTAAAAGCTACGAACTTGAAATTCTATACAAGCACCTTACAAGAGACGCGAAATAAAACCGCGTATCAAATTTTACGATTCCCCTATATTCTCTACCCCCTCCCATACAAATGTTCGGTTTCATGAATGTAAAATACACCGAATTTTATGAAAATTCTATGCAACTTCGTCTATGAAACACATTCTATACAGAGAATATTGGACGTGATTCAAGTAATTAATTAAAAAGCTATTAACATCCACCCACCCTTACTATTACCCCTACTCCTCCCCTCATAAAAACCCAAACTTACAGACACGAATGAAATATTGTTAACAGTCCTGCCCAAGAACTCCCTTTCACTTAGTCTTCTCTAACCACTCTAACCTGCATATTGACTTTCCACTCATCCGCAACTTGTCCCAAGAATAATAAAGTTTCGCCCGACTTGTTGGCAGTTTATTTAAAGTTTGTCCGACAATCCCCTATATATGTGTTGATTTTTACATTCGTAGCTAGTACCATGGATTTGATTTCGAATTCTTAGTTTTAGCGTCTAGTGTTTGGTTAAACGCTTATAACTTCCGCTTCCCAACGGAGCTAATTCTCAAAAATTCTACAGGTTCATACAGGAATTAATATAATTTGGCAGATATTAAACATACTACGATCTTAATCGTGTAGCATAAAAAAATTGCGAATTTATGCCATGAAAGGCATCGTATATCTAACATCATTATGTGTAATGTCCAGATTTTCATAGTTTTCGATAATGTTCCTTAACCGCAATATTTTTACATATCCATTATAAAATAAACAAAATTGTATGAAATAAGAAGACTTCATTTTCATTTTTGTATTTATTGCTATATTAATTGTAAAGATAAATTAACCCGTCGATAATATTGCTGTTTAAAATTTACCAGCTGCCATGACCGCTCTTCCACCCTCCGAGGACAGCACTATGACCGCTCTTCCATCCTCCAAGAGAAGCACCATGACCTCCGTATCCGTATCCCGAACCATATCCTCCAGCGAGTCCTCCATATCCGCCAGCGAGTCCTCCATATCCACCATCGAGTCCTCCATATCCAACATGTGAGACTTTAGCTACGACTGGAGCAGCGACAACACCACCGGCCCATCCACCATGACCGCCGGACCATCCCCCATGTCCACCGTTCCATCCTCCAAGACCGCCGGACCATCCACCAACTCCGCCAAGACCAGCACCGTATCCAACATCGGCAACATGAGCGGTCTTAACGACCTTGACTGGAGCAGCAACTACATGACCACCAGCCCATCCAGCTCCGGCACCGTATCCAGCATTTCCCCATCCACCTACTCCTCCCTTCCAGCCAGCATCACCGGACCATCCACCGACTCCTTTCCAGCCAGCATCACCGGACCATCCGCCGAGTCCTCCTTTCCAGCCAGCATCACCTGACCATCCACCGACACCTCCCTTCCAGCCAGAATCACCGGACCATCCACCGACTCCTCCCTTCCAGCCAGCACCACCGGCCCATCCACCGACACCTCCCTTCCAGCCAGAATCACCGGACCATCCACTGACTCCTTTCCAGCCAGCATCACCGGACCATCCACCGACACCTCCCTTCCAGCCAGAATCACCGGACCATCCGCCGAGTCCTCCTTTCCAGCCGGCATCACCACCCCATCCGCCATAGCTGCCACCCCAGCCTCCATGGCTGACGATGCCTCCAGCTGAAGCAGCTACAATAGCTGATAGCAAACAAACGAATACTTTCATGTCGATAGTGATTGTTTCGAAACGATACTGATGCTCTACATTAGTTCGCACGAAATATTTATACAATAATTTGTGATCACCTTGTAATCTTAAATAGGAGCAATAGTATTGAATGCAAATTTTGCGTGCCATTTATATCGGAATTTGCTTTTTATCGGAAACAGTTATAGTTTTATTCAACATTTAAATCGAGGTATGAATGTATGATTAATGATTCAATATTGATTTTAATGGCTATGCTAATCGAGATTAGTTAATTTGGCTAAAGTCAAAACAGATAAAAGTAAATAAATTTCCGATAATCTGGAAAACATTTTTTTATTCTTCTTTAATAAATCTAGAGAAATTGATCAAACTACTAATATTATGAAATAGGCGTCTATCAGAAATACAAATCCAATCCTGCACAATAGTCTACACCAGTTGCGTAGCTACACAAATTGTAATAATCTCTTGGTTAGCTATTATAATTAACACCCTAAAGATGATAAGAAATAATTTTATGCCAAGTATAGTAAAATGATAAGCAGCATTTTTTTCGCAATAGCACTGAATTTGCTTGGAAATTTATGTGAAATTAAGCAAATAACATATCTGTTGAATTTCTCGTCAGATTTCGTAATGGTGTGACGTATGACAAAGAGCTGTTAGAATTGTTAGAGCATTTTGAGACCTGAATTAGATCTTTGCCATGTTGGGAAAATGTCTTCAGTATCTATCAACAATATCTACTAATATGTGGTAAAGTGTTTTGTTTTGTTATTAATTTTCGTTTATTAGTCTTAAGTTAGTAAAAGCCGTTCGAGACTTGGGTATATTGCTGGACTCATCTTTATCTTTTTCTGACCATTTTAGATGTATTACCAACTAAACTATAGTAGTTATCAGTCATATGGAATCCCTGTTACAATATACATAGTCATTCTTTAGAAACGGTTTATAATAATTCATCAATCATAAATTTTTCAGACTTATTGCATATAAATTAGGCGTACCTGTTGATAACGTTGACTATAATGCATAATGGAATTATTAAATATTACATCCCTAGAAAGAAGACGATGGTATGGTTTGTTAAATAATATGAGTGATGTTCCAAATATTTTAAGTGAACAAACTTTAAAAATTCCTACAAGATCAAATGAATTATTTCGAATTCAACATCATAGAACTAATTATTGAAGGAACTCTACAATTGACAGGCTAATGTGCTGGGAAAACAAGCACTCAAATACTTTTGATCTATTTAATACATCTAAAATTGAAATTAGGGACTATGTGCTTAACCAGCGTTCAATATTGTAAAAGGATTATGGACAGTTTGTCCGTTTATTATTAGTGAGTTAAAATACTTTTACTTTCGATGTTACTAATGTCACTATCCAATACATAATTCAGCCAACTTCTATCAAAATTGTGAGTTAAAATGTTTTAACTCGCGTCGTGTGTCTAGGACATTAATAAATAATTAAATAATTTGTTGTGTTTTTTTTTTATTATTAGCCTATAAGCAAAATGTTGCTGAATGTGTTCTTATTATACTAATCCAAATTTGGTAATAAAAACTTTATACATTATTTTTTTCCGAATGACTTTTTAATAAGAATCATTTGTTTCAGATTAGGAAATAACTATTTTTAAGGACAAATGCGAAATTCCTTTTAATCTGTAAGTAAACCCCTTCGAATTCTGCTTTCAATGTATGGCAGTATACGATATTAGAATTTGCCACCTATTTTAATTTCGGTAGATTGTAGCCTCTGGAGAGTGCTAAGGAGGTATTTGTAGACCTTGACTCGGTAGCAAGTGAATTTGGACTACGTATTAATGAAAACAAAACAAAAAACATAACAGAATTATGATTGGGCGTAAAGCCATTACTTATTGTGGAAGGATTGTTAGCCCTTCGCACAACCCTCTTTCTACGATTTTTTTCATTTCATAGTTTATAATATTTTAAGAGTTTCATCTATACAAATTAAAAATCAAATTAAAAATCAATATATTACATATAAATATGTAAAAATTATATATTAATAAATTATTTATATAAAAAAAAATTATTTATTTTTGTTATCCATTGATTTATAAATAATAATTTTTAATTATTTTATATATAATGTAAATTATTTAAATTTAATTTATAAAATAATATTTAAATTTCAAATATTATTTATCTAATGAAATAGTAATATTTAATAAATTTTAAATATTTATAAATAAAAATTATAATAAAATACAAATTTGGGGGATTTTTATTTAAATAACAATATTTTATTGAAATTTTATTAATAGATATTTAATAAAAATTTTTATAAAATTAGGGTGAGGTGATGGCGATATTTTATTTAGCATTTATTACAATTATTAAAGGACAAATTCTGACAAAATTTCAAGTGTCTAATTCTTCTAGTTTCTATGAAAATCGGTTAAATGCATTTACTAACATTTTACATTTGTATGGGAGGGGGAATCAAAACCAAATTTTTTGACATCAATTATATTTAAAATAGTATGCTTTTCTCAAATTTTAAAGTTAATACCTTTGACGGTTTTGGAGAAAACTAATTTAATTGAAATTCCGAAATTTCGTAAAATTTATATGGGAGGGGGTAGAAGGAGAAAGGTAAAGTTGATAGTTTTTCCAAAATTAGTTGCAATTATAATAAAATTAATTATGACAAAAATTGGTTCATTTAACTTTGCTAGTTGCAATGCAAACCGAATAAATGCATTTTTGAAAATTGTGCGTTTGTATGGGAGGTGGTACAAGGAGTAAGGAGATCAGATCAATATTTCTTTTTGTTAATGATATTTATATCATTATACTATGACCTAATTTTCAAGTCAATAGCTGAAATGGCTTCGGAGAAAAATCAATTTCTTTAAATTTCGAAATTTCATGAAATTTGTATGGGAGGGGTAGAAGAAGTGGGGGATGTGGCCCGTTCACGTACTTAAAGTTACTTTTTTGCTAAAAATGATACACAGTAAATTTAGCACGATAGCTCAAAGCGTTCGAGAGCTATGTTGTAGACAGACGCACAAACAGACAGACGGACAGACAGTAACTCGAAATCGAGGTTTTTGAGAGACAACAAATATTTCTTAACCCTTGGCGGCTCTGAGCGAGCATTATTTCTTAGCGTTATAAACGGTAAGGTAAACATAATATACTCTCAGATTTCATCTCTTCAATACTCTACAATGGCGCTACAGCCCAAATCGGTTCCTTAACATTTTTTATATTACTTATTGTGGAAGGATTGTTACTCACAACCCTCTTCCTATGAATTTTTCACTTTCGTAGATTGAAGAGACCAAGGTATATCTAAGCAGGCAATTTGCTAGAATTATTTATTGCGTCGACCGGGATTTGAACTCACGACCTTCGCATTACAAGACCAACACGCTACCTACTAGGCTACACCCTAGGTTTCAGATTTCATCTAGAGTATAATTATGACGCAAACTAGGAAAAAGACGCCAATCAGACAAAATATTACGGTAGGAAACTATAACCTAGAAAACGTAGACAACTTCATAAACCTAGGGGCGAACCTATCGAAGGATGGAAGCGAACGCATCGAAATCAAAAGAAGGATAATGATGGCAAACAAATCGTATTACTCTGTACTTCCAATAATCAAAAACAAGAACGTGCATAGGAAAACAAAACTTAATGTATATACATATGTATAAAACCGTCATAAGACCTGTGCTATGCTATGGCAGCGAAACGTGAATTTTAACTCAGGCGTCCGAAAAACTACTTAATGCCTTTGAAAGAAAGGTCCTCAGAAGAATCCTTGGACCTAATTGTATGCGATTTTCGACAATCCAGAAGTGTCAACCCTCATAAAATTTAAGATGTTTCAATGGGCTGGTCATGTGAAGCGTATGGATGACGGAAGAATTCCCAAATGGACGCTAAAAGGTAAAGTCAACGGACAAAGACTGGTCGGAAAACCACGGAACCGCTGGGAGGATTCGATTGACATAGACAGCAAATCACTGCTAAGATTCTCTAACTCGAGGACGCGATCACTGAACCGAGATGGATGGAGGAAAATTATTCAGAAGGCTAACGTCCGATTTGAGCTGTAGCGCCATCGTACGTAAGTAAGATTGTAGCCTATCTTTAAAAAATCATTAGTCTGTAAAAATAAACAGGAAACTCTTACCAAATGCTAGCTTTGACTTACCTTACATGAGCGCTCGCTGGACCCAACAAGAAAGTATCTGAGAGGAGATTAGAAAGAGTGTCTAAGATTTCAAAATACTACTTTCTTTAATGTTTTTATTTTTCAAAATTTATAGTACAATGGATGGGAAAAAAATTATCTCGTTTACTATATTTATGTAAATTTTATTATAGTCTGTAAACAACAACGGATTTAACATTACTTTCAATGCAAATCTAATGGAAGCAAGTCGAAAGTAAATTGATATTTCGTAGAAAAAAAGTTGATATCTTTGCCGAAAGTAATTGCTTTGTGTATTATCGTACCATATTGCCTTATACTTTGCAAGGCATAAAGTATCAGGTGCGCAGAATTTAGCGCGATCAAAAAAATTTATTCACCACTTTTCAATTCACTTTAAAATTTAAATACATGCTTGATAGATCGACGGCTGCTGCGAATAGTCTAACAGGAAATGTATCAAAAACAACTAATTAAGTATTCCTTATGTAATAATAATTACGAAATTAAGATACGAAAATAAAAAAGAAATGTATTTAAGAGAAAATTTCCAACCGCCCTCTCGGTTATCTGTTTGAGGCAGCTGACAATAATTGACAGATGCAGAAATCCGAATTTTCAAGTGCGTATTCCACTTAAACGCTACAGACGTTATTAGCTTCAAAATAATTGAAACATGCATAAGTATTCGTATGTATGAATATTCCACAATGGTATCAAAATTAGATTTTTCGAGTTCGTTCTAATTGAAGCCGTCATAATGTTGTTCCCGAATTGGTAGTAAATATCGCTTGGTAATGAGTTTCACAATATCAGAGTTCGAGATAACAAGAATCAAGAATCGCTCGAATTCATCTATTGCCAAGGATCTTGAAGGTGCATGCGGCTCAAACAAACAAATCTTACACATTTTGTTGATACATCCCATATAAATAAATAATCGAACAATTTCAAGTCTTCAAATGCAGAATCACTATACCTCAAATTTTCAATGTATTTTCTATTATTTCTATTCGACTCTTCCGTTTGTCAAAGTCGTTTTAAAATTTTTATGAAGATTAGGCGACGAAAATATTTAAAATACAAATCAGTATAATCCTATAAATGCCTGTAAAGATTGCTGTTAGTAAACAAACAAAAATGAGGAAAAAAAACATCTGGAATTATTATACAATTAAAGAATTATGTTTTATTTACTCCTATAATTTGACTAGCCAATCACAATGATTTAAAGGATAAACTAAATTACCAGCTGCCATGACCGCTCTTCCATCCGTGAGAAGCACCATGTCCACCATATCCGTATCCGGAACCGTATCCACCAGCGAGTCCTCCATATCCGCCTCCGATTCCTCCATAACCTCCGCCGATAGCACCATATCCAACATGTGATACCTTAGATACAACTGGAGCAGCGACGACACCACCGGCCCATCCTCCATGACCGCCAAGAGAAGCACCATGACCTCCATATCCTCCAGCAAGTCCTCCATATCCGCCTCCGATTCCTCCATAGCCTCCGCCGATAGCACCATATCCAACATGTGATACCTTAGATACAACTGGAGCAGCGACGACACCACCGGCCCATCCTCCGTGACCACCAAGAGAAGCACCATGACCTCCATATCCTCCAGCAAGTCCTCCATATCCGCCTCCGATTCCTCCATAACCTCCGCCGATAGCACCATATCCAACATGTGATACCTTAGATACAACTGGAGCAGCGACGACACCACCGGCCCATCCTCCATGACCACCAAGAGAAGCACCATGACCTCCATATCCTCCAGCAAGTCCTCCATATCCGCCTCCGATTCCTCCATAACCTCCGTCGATAGCACCATATCCAGCATGTGAGACCTTAGATACGACTGGAGCAGCGACGATACCACCGGCCCATCCACCATGTCCACCGTTCCATCCTTCAAGACCGCCACCTACTCCACCCTTCCAGCCAGCATCACCGGACCATCCACCGACTCCACCAAGACCAGCGCCGTATCCAACATCGGCAACATGAGACTTAACTACATGGCCACCAGCCCATCCAGCTCCAGCACCATATCCTGCATTTCCCCATCCACCGACTCCTCCCTTCCATCCAGCATCACCGGACCATCCGCCGAGTCCTCCCTTCAAGCCAGCATCACCACCCCATCCACCATAGCTACCGCTCCAACCACTATTTCCACCCCAGCCTCCATGGCCGACGATGCCTCCAGCCGAAGCAGCTACAATAGCTGATAATAAACAAATGAATACGTTCATGTTGATAGCGTTAGTCTCAAAAAGATACTGATGCTCTCTTTTAATTTGCATCTTATATTTATACCTATTATAAAATTCATTTTTATGACTCTTAATCACCTTGTAATCTCAAATACACAAAAGCTTATGTTAATTCCGTGGGACTATTATTGGTTTTTTTACGTAAAATTACGGAAACTACAGTCGGCAGTCACTACACAGCCCAATTATTGCCCGTGATCTTGAACAAATTTTGATGGAAGAATCTACATATTTAAAAGAATAAGTGATTTGTGTTACTAAAGCTCTACTGCCCGAACTAATTACTCAAATTGAAAGAAAAGATTTCCGGATTCTACACTGTTACGCTTTATTATTCGTGACGTTTCGGTCTCTGCTGAGACCTTTATCAAACTGATCGACAATTACAAAACACAATTATTATATAGAAGGATAATTAATGTTAAATTAGTTAATTAATGTTCCGGAAATCTTTTCTTTTAATTCGAAATGCACTGTGAAAACATTCACCAAACCATAATTACACAAAATAAGCAAGTTAAATGGTATTAGGTATTTTAAGGCGTGCGGAGCGTTCGCGTAAAGAAATAAGAGAGAGCCATATAGATATTATGAAACCAAACACAATAGCTCAAGGACTTCTATCAGGGATTGGTAGATAAAAGAGTTGGACGAAGGACTAAGACTCTTCAACTCCAACCAATGTGACTATTGAAAAGGACAATTCGACTTAGCCTAGCATAGTTCTTTTGGAGGAAATTTTGTATTTCCATAGAAGGCTAGAGGAGGAAACGTACCCAAAATGATGTACTTCAACTTCGCTATATAACGTAGCTGAAGGGGAATCAAAAAAAGTTTATTGCAATAAGGTCTTAGCAATTATTCGGTATAATTTAAATTTATTATTATTTATTTGAAGATGAAGGGACAGAAAAATAATTCGTTATAAAGCAATTTTCGTTATGAACGGGTTCGTTATAAATACGGTTGATTGTACATTACGAAACTAGAACAACTCAAATACAAAGTAATAGATTATAGAATGATCTTTTATATATATACTTATGAACAGTCAGAGTTAAAAGTTAGTATACAGCTTCTGTCAAGTTCTTTAGAGCCAAATATTTGCATTAAAAGAAGTAAAACAAAATTTATTTAGCGTAAGAAATAAAAAGCATAGTTCTCCTCTCGATTTGTAATAATGATTATCAAAACAAAATTAGGATTTGTGAAATATTTGTGAAAAACAAATGAAGTATCTGAAAAATGCAGTCAAAAGTTAGTATACAATCAATCTCCTTCTGCCTTTTATAATATCTTGGCTCAAAATTTATTTGATTTAATATTTTGTTGGTCCTCCTTTTGACTGAATTACCACTTTTAATCTATTGTTCATGGAATTTACTAGGTTTTGGGTAACATCGGCTGAAATATTTGCCCATTCCTCGGTCAAGGCCGTTTGCAAATCATTTTTACTTTATTATTTTAATAATAAAGTATTGTGATCGACTTGGAAAAAAAAAATTTGCTACCCTGAAATTTTGTTTTTTCGCGTTTCATGACTAAATTAACCTAAAAATGCAAAAAAAAATCCGTCTGTCTGTACGCCGTCCGCTGTACGACGGTGTGTTCGCTCAGCACACATTAACTCCCAAACCCTTCAATATAGAAAGTTCAGTTTTGGGGGGATTGTAGATAGTTGCGGATCTCAGGCGGATTCCCATTTTGGGGGGTGTACGGGTTCAGGGGGAGGCGGCGGAACCGCTTAAACCGAAAAATACGAATTCAAATATCGCAACTATGGTAACAGCTAGGAAGCTAAAACTCAACATACATATAGAGGGGTTTGTGGGAAAACTTTTAATTTAACTTTTTTATCTATTGGAGTGCGAAAAGGGGGGGCTAAGAACCAATTGTCAGCCGAATTTTTTTTTCAAATGATTATATCTTCCAAATTACTTACCTTAAAAAATTGATATTTTGAGACCATTGAAGTGGCATATAGGTCCACTAGAATCAGTTTAGATAAAAGCTATTGTAAGGGGGAGGGTCATGGGGGTGCAAAGAAAAAACACTTAAAAATCAATATCTCGGCTATTTGTTAAGCAATGTAATTGAATCTTAGAACTTATAATAAGCTATACTTGAAAAATACGACAAAAATATAACATTTGGACAAAATAGTAGTGGGGGAAATTGGGGAGCATTTTAAAATTGATGCACTTTCCAAAATTTCAAACCGTTATAATTCAAAATTGAGTGCAGATATCAAATTCAAATTTTGTCAAATTGTAGAACTAGTTAGTTTTTAAATTTGGTAAAAATTTTACGACGGGAGGTGTAAGGGGAGGCAGGTGGTGACCAAAAATGTAGAAAATTTTGAGTGATTTTTTAAGGGCTCTGGTGAAAGATACAAAACTTAAATGTTCCATGTTATGCACCGACCCCCCTGGTCTACAGTGCACAAGGTGTTTCATATGCAATGAAAAAACCACATAAACTGAAAATTTTTGAATGAAATTTGAAGGTAGAAACCTGAAAGTTGGCAAAATGCATTTAAAAAAATCTTTAAAAGAATGAAATATTAACTGGTCGAATACCTTGAAAGGTTCTACTCCCTCCCATACAAAATTATTTTTTCGACCATTTTTAAGAAATTAATTATCACCTAATTAGTAAAAGTTATCAATTTGAAATTTTGCAGAAAATCATTTGAAAACAGTTGAAATGGAACTGCGTCAAAATTTTTGTGATCATACTTGCCGATCTACCCCCTCCCATACAAAAGTATGACTCCGACCAAGTTCAATAAAACAACTGCAAACTAACAAATTAAAAGCTACTAACTTGAAATTTTGTACAAGGACCTTAAAAGAGAAAGAAAAGAAAATTGCGTCACAAATTTTGCGATTCCCCTACTTCTTCTACCCCCTCCCATACAAAATTATTTTTTTGAGCATTTTTAAGAAATCAGTTATCAGCTAACTCTTAAAAGCTATCAATTTCAAATTTTGCACAAAAACTTATAAAAATAATTGAAATGATATTATTTTAAAAGTTTTGCAATCGCGCTTGCCCTTCTACCCCCTCCCATACAAAAGTATCATTTCAACCTATTTCATTGAATCAACTAATAACCAACAAATTAAGAGGTACGAACTTGAAATTTTGTACGAGCACACTACAAGAGAAAGGAAATAAAATTGCGTCACACATTTCACGATTGCCCTACCTCCTCTACCCCCTCCCATATAAATGTTTGGTTTGGTGAATGTAAAATACACCGAATCCTATGAAAATTCTATGCAACTTCGTCTATGAAACTGACATTCTATACAGAGAATATTCGACGTAATTCAAGCAATCAATTAAAAAACTATTAACATCCACCCACTCTTACTATCACCCCTTACCACTCCCCTAAAAAAAACCCAAACTTGCATAAATAAACGAACGAAATATTGTTTACATATACTGGAGCTTTTGAACGTTTCCGCAAAGTGTTGAAGTGACAATTGCCCTGCCCAAGAACCCCCTTTCACTTAGTCTTCCCTAACCACTCTAACCTGCATATTGACTTTCCACACATTCGCAACTTGTCCCAAGAATAATAAAGTGTCGCCCGACTTGTTGGCAGTTTATTTGATTTTATGACTCGATTCCTTATTTTTCGGTCCAAAACCTCCAATAGATGCTCTATAGGGTTCAAGTCAGGCGACTGTGGAGGTGAATGTAATTGCTTAGGAACTCTGTACAACAGCCACTCTTTGACTATCTTTGCTATATGTTTTGGGTCATTGTCTTGTTGAAAGACATGGTGTTACAAGACCCAATTTGTTTGTACTAGTGCATAAATTGTCTTTTAATATCTGCAAATAATCTCGGCTATTCATTGAAGATTTAATACAAATGAGAATTCCAGTACCCGCAGCCGACATGCAGCCCCAAACCATCAACAAACCACCACCATGTTTCACGGTCGAAATGAGAATTTGAGGAAGTAGTTGGCTATTCTTGGTTCTCCAGATCTTTCCACCCGTCTTTGCTCCAATTATTTCAAATTTGCTTTAATCACTAAACAGAACGCTATTCCAGAAGGTTGGAGGGCTATTTAAGTGACGTTTTGCAAAATCAACGCGGTTACTACGATTTACCAGGGGTGTAAATATGAAACCGGAATTTGATCATAGAGGGCCTCACTGGTCAATGTGGTTATTTTAAACACGCGTCAGTAGCGCCATTTTCTTGCTTTGACATCGTACAAAGATTGTCAACTCATATCACCTTAAGTTTCATACGACAGAATAGTTTTTAATAACAGTGAACATGTCGAACTTTGTACCGCGAAACTACGATTTGCGGGAAGCTTTAATTTTCTGTTACCATTTGAAGAAAACTGCTTCTGAATCGAATGCTTATCGATGCTTAGGGTGTTCATGCTCGTGGTAAATCACAGTGCTTTGAGTGGTTTAAAAAATTCAAAAGTGGAAATATTGACGTGAGAAACGAAGAACGAGGAAAACCACCGAAAAAGTTTGAAGACAGCAGATTGCAAGCATTGTTCAATGAGGACGACGCTCAAACGCAACAACAACTGGCAGATCAGTTAAACGTAACACGAGCAGCCGTCGCCATACGTTTGAAAGCCATTGGAAAGATCCACAAGATGGGAATATGGATCCCACATGATCTCAACGAAAGACTGCAGGAAAACAGAAAAACCACTTCCGAAATGCTGCTCGCCAGATGCAAAAGGAAGTCATTTCTCGATCAAATTGTAACTGGCCATGAAAAGTGGATTTATTTTGAGAATCCGAAGCGGAAAAAATCATGGGTAACTCCAAGCCAACCACCGACATCACCTGCAATACCAAATCGCTATGGCCGGAAAACAATGCTCTGCGTTTGGTGGGATCAGAAGGGTGTGATTTATTATGAGCTGCTGAAACCTGGTGAAACCGTTAACACTGAACGCTACCGATAACAAATGATTGCATTGAATCTAGCTTTGAGTGAAAAACGCCCAGAATACCAGCAGATAAAAAACAAAGTGATTTTGCTTCATGACAATGCACCATCACACACAGCAAGACTGGTCAAGGAAATGATGGAGTCGTTCAGTTGGGAAATTCTTTCCCATGCCGCTTACTCACCAGACTTGGCTCCGTCTGATTACCATTTGTTTGCATCGATGGGACACGCACTGGCTGAGCAGCGCTTCACTTCCTACGAAAATGTACGAATATGGCTCGATGACTGGTTTTCATCAAAAAACCAACAGTTTTTTTGGCGAGGCATCCACACATTACCAGAGAGATGTGGAAAATGTATAGCTAGCGAAGGGCTATACTTTGATTAAAATACTCCTTTTCATTTCCAGTCAATAAGTTATTTTTTTTTGTAAAAAAATTCCGGTTTCATGTTTACACCCCTGGTATTGCAGAAATGCACTGTTTTTTCCTTGGCACATTCAACCCATTATTATTCAGCGCTCTACGTACAGTTGAAGCGCTGACTTGATAAAGATTTTGGGCTATTTGGACTGCGGTAGATTTAGGATTTTTTTTTCACTTGTCTTAAAACTTTTCGTACTTCGGCTGCTGTCATAGCATGTGGGCGACCTGAACGTATCAAAGTTTTTATATTTCCTCGAATTTTCCACCGTTCTATAATTTTCTGAACAGTTGCACGGCTTTTGTTAACAATGCCGGCTATATAACTAATGGTTTTCCCATTTTTACGATGGGTCGCATCGATATTGATTATTGATATTGAGTGTTCTGGACCGGAAGTGAAATCAATAATTATCGATTATCGATTAACGCTTTACCTACCCCCGAATCCCCTTTCATCCCCTTTGGTCCCCCCCTATCATCCCCCTTTGGTCGCTGCTTTCATCCCCCTTTAGTCCCCCTTTGACTCCCCTTTGATCCCCCTTTGGTCCTTCTTTGACCCCCTTTCATCTCACTGTGATCCTCCTTTGATACCACTTTGAGGGTCCTCTTTCATGACGTAATCAATTGGGGGTTCCACAACTGGTGTTCCACTTGTATGGTCACATGGATACAACGCTGTTATGTGATAGGGTTAAGATTTGTATGGGATGTTGGTTAGTAATGATGTATTACGTATATTGGGATTTGGATAAATGTTTGGGATTTAGATAAACAATGGAGTGCTGATTCTAGATCATGGTTTGTGAATTGTATGTAGATTGTGGTTTGTATGGATACGCATTATCAATTAGATAATGAGGATTCACAATATGCTATAGAACAATTCTTTTTTTTTTAACGGTTTTTTGTTTAACAGACAACACGCATTTTTTTTTATGCCAGAACATTCGGTCAGAAGATCCTATGTATATCTTCAATTGAACTAAAATCAGACTAGGCTCTGGGTAGGTGTCCTAGTTGAACAATTTCACATGATAAATATCCGCATTTCATTGGACTGTGAGAGGACAATCTCTGCATTGTGTGCAATGAGGCGGTGGAAATACACATATACATATCTTCTCGGCGAATACGAACCACAACAAAAAACTTCTTCATCTCGAGGCAATTCTTGACCATTTTACTACGTGATATCCCTAGGCTTTATCATTAGCACGGACTCGATGAGAAACTCTTAAATACCAAGGGCCATCAGAATTATTTCATCACTGATGAAGCTTCTTTGTGGTTGCATATTCAATTTGTAATAATTTCAGAAAATTTAGGAAAACAACTCGATTTAATTAAATATTTTTTTTATTTGACAAGGTGAAAAATTACCAGCCACCATGATTCTTAAAACCTCCGAAAGCAGCACCGTGACCACTTTTCAATCCACCAAAGGCTGAACCATGACCACCATATCCTCCTTCAAATCCTCCATATCCTCCTCCGATACCACCGTATCCAACATGTGCTACTTTGGCGATAACTGGACCTGAACCAGCTCCAGCAGCCCACCCACCATGTGCGCCTTTCCATCCTCCAGCACCTCCAGCCCAGCCTCCGACTCCTTTGAGATCAGCACCGTATCGAAAATCGGCGACATGAGCTACTTTAACGAACTTTTTAACAACCGGGCCAGCGATGACATGTCCACCAGTCCATCCAGCATCGACTCCTCCGTATCCTGCTTTCAAGCCTCCGTATCCTCCCTTCCAGCCAGCACCACCGGACCATCCACCAACTCCTCCGTATCCTCCCTTCAAGCCAGAATCACCGGACCATCCACCAACTCCTCCGTATCCTCCCTTCAAGCCAGAATCACCACCCCAACCGCCATTTCCACCCCAGCCTCCATGGCCGAAAAGTCCTGCAGCTGAAGCAGCTACGACGACAGATAATAAGCAAATGAATAATTTCATGTTGATAGTAGTAGTTTCGTAAGGATACTGATGCTTTTCTTACATTTATGCCAAATATTTATATCTATATTTTAACAGCCGTAATTCACCTTGCAATTAACACTAAATGCAAGTTTCTTCAAGAAGTTTTTTCGGGTGCTGTGGGCTTAAAATTTATAAATTAGTGCGATCGGTTGATCAGGCGTTAATTAGTAATAAATAGTTTTATTGGATCGTTTGTTTTTTGTGTGGGCATTAAGGAATGCTTTGGCCGCTATTAATTTTTTCGCTTAACAAAAAATTATAACAGTATGTAGAGCGTCTCGACAATCAAAGAGCCATTTTAAATTCCGATGTCGATCATAAACTCTATACTACGATAAAAGTATCTAGCTATATTATTTTTCTCTATCTCATTTGACTGCCATCCATTAGTTAACAAAATATCGAAATACGTAAATTTTAATTCGAAATTTATTTCTGGAAAAACAAAACTACTGATCCGATTAAAATATCATTTATAAACAATTTTTGATATCTACGGTCTGGTATTTATGTAGTTTTATTCAATTAATTTCAAAGGATACTTTCATGGGAGATTTAATGAATTAAGTTTCTATTCGTGGAGATAAACCGAAGATCGCGGATTTTAGAGACGGACCAATAAAAAACTATCTAACATCACCATTTTTGCAGGTAGCGAAGCATATAGTGAACATTATCTTTGCCTTGGTCAAAGTTACAAGGGCTTTGAATGAGGGAAAAAATGAGATCATGATACTTCTAAAGTAGTAATTTTTTACTACCTCGAGTTTATGATCAGCATCGGAATTTACATGTCCTCTTATGGCTAATTTAATTAACGAGATGCTCTACATCCTGGTAAATTTTTTTGCAAACCGAAAAAATTAATAGTGGCTGATCCATAAAAAACAAACGATCCAATCAAACTATTTATTGTTAATTAACGCATGATCAATATTAAGACCACAGTACCAGAAAAACTTAAAGAAAACTCGCATTTAGTGAAAATTGCAAGGTGAATTACGGCCATTAAAAATATAGATATAAATATTTGGCCTAAATGTGAGAAGAGCATCAGTATCCTTACGAAACTACTACTATCAACATGAAATTATTCATTTGCTTGTTATCTGTCGTCGTAGCTGCTTCAGCTGCAGGACTTGTCGGCAATGGAGGCTGGGGTGGAAATGGCGGTTGGGGTGGTGATTCTGGCTTGAAGGGAGGATACGGAGGAGTTGGTGGATGGTCCGGTGGTGCTGGCTGGAAGGGAGGATACGGAGGAGTTGGTGGATGGTCCGGTGGTGCTGGCTGGAAGGGAGGATACGGAGGAGTCGATGCTGGATGGACTGGTGGACAGGTCATCGCTGGCCCGGTTGTTAAAAAGTTCGTTAAAGTAGCCGATTTTGGATACGGTGCTGATCTCAAAGGAGTCGGAGGCTGGGCTGGTGATTCTGGCTGGAAGGGAGGATACGGAGGAGTCGATGCTGGATGGACTGGTGGACATGTCATCGCTGGCCCGGTTGTTAAAAAGTTCGTTAAAGTAGCTCATGTCGCCGATTTTGGATATGGTGCTGATCTCAAAGGAGTCGGAGGCTGGGCTGGAGGTGCTGGAGGATGGAAAGGCGCTCATGGCGGGTGGGCTGGTGCAGGTCCAGTTATCGCCAAAGTAGCACATATTGGATATGGCGGCATCGGAGGAGGATATACAGGAAATGATGGAGGTTATGGAGGAATCGCTGGCGGATATGCTGGTCATGGTGCAGCCCTCGGTGGATGGAAAAGTGGCCACAATGCTGTTCTCAGTGGATGGAAGAGCGGTCATGGTGGATGGTAATTTTCAAAAATTTGAACAAGTTCTATCGCCTCTTTTTTGTCTTATTTATTTCTAATAAAAGGAAAAAAAACATTTAAATGAATATTGTATATTTTTATACTCTAAATGAAATCTGAGTATTACAAATTTTCTGTAAAAATTGTAACGCTAAGGAATTAGACTCGGAGAAAAAATGAATAGTGCAGAAGTTCATAAGTATGATCACTCAAAAATCTCAAAACCGCATGTCCGGCCGTCAGCCCGTTCGCTCTCTAGCTTGAGAACGCGTTGAGGTAGATAGTTCAAATTTTGTACACGTCATTTTTGACAAAAATGTAAGGTCTAGTTCGTGAACGGGCCAAATCGCTCGACCCCTTCTACACCCTTCCATACAAAATGACACAATTTTGAAATTTGACAATAAATGGATTTGCTCGAAAATTATGAAAGCCATTGGTCTAGCATTTGAAATATATTACTTTTACGATGATTTCAATCTACCGTATAAAAATTATGCGTGTCCTCCCCTCCTTCCATCACCTCCCATAGAAACTGCACTTTTTCATGAAATTCTCTAAATCAATTTACTCAGTAAGTATAAAATTCATCGAGCTCAAATTGTGCATTAATAACTTATTAAAATTAAAATAATAAAAAAAAACAAAAGTAGACGATTAACATCACCCTTTCTACCCCCTCCCATACAAAATGACGCAATTCGACAATAAACGGATTTGTGCGAAAAGTATAGATGCTATTGATCTGAAATTTGTAATATATTACTTTTATGATGATTTCAATTGCAGAGTTTGTCCTCTTTTTTGTAAATTGGTCATATGATGCTTCTTCGTCAATCGTCGGATATGATTTCCTCTGTCCAAATTTTGCATGTCATGTTATGCAGTATTTCAGCGACACAGTTTCCACCATTTTTCAGAAGTTCAACTGGTATTTCGTCAATTCCCGGCGCTTTATTTAGTTTTTGGTGACATAGGGATATTTTGATTTTGGCAAGCGTGGGTAGTGTCGATGATGGTTCATCTTCGTCAGTTGAGGCTTCAATTGAAATGTTGTCTGTCGTAATCGGTGCTAATGGAGTGGAATTCAAAAGATGTTCAAAGCAGGAAGCCCATCTTCTTTTAATTTCTTGTGTGTCGCTGATGATGTTGCCCTCTGCGTCTTTTCAGAGACTGGTTTTTGACTTTTATCTCTTTTTTAAGTGTTTTACTATTGCGTATGCGTCCCGCGTTTTATTTTTTCTCATGTCGTCGTCCATTTTTTGTATTTTGCCATTATGGTACTTCCTTTGTTTTCGTCTGCAGGTCTTTTTCGCATATCGCCTAAGCTCGTCATATCTTTCTTTTTTGGCTCGTGTTGGTCGTTCAGTAAAAATTTTGCAAGCCTCGTTCTTTCTATCTATTGCGTCGCGACATTCTTGGTCGAACCAATCATTATTTTTTTGCCGTGCTTGATATCCTAACACCTCTGCTGTGAGAATTACAGAGTTGTGTACGTCCTATAAAATACTGACATAAATAATTGAACGTCGTCTTAAGCCCAATACTAATCAAATAATTGGCGAATACCAAGGTGGATTCAAAACCGAACGATCTACAACAGACCAGATATTCTCGGTGAAACAGGTGCTTGAGAAATACTGGGAATATAACACAGACGTGCACCAAATCTTCGTAGATTTTCAACAAGCATACGACAGTATCGACAGGAACGTACTGTATCAAATCATGCTTGACTTTAGAATTCCTCCAAAACTAGTTCGACTAACAAGACTCACAATGATGAACACTGAATCCCAAGTGAGAATACAAACCGATTCCACAACCAGCTTTCGAACGGAATGTGGTCTAAACCAGGGAGATGGTCTAGCCCCCATGCTTTTTAACTTGGCACTAGAGTATGTCGTCCGAAAAATCCCAGTCGACACCAACGGGACACTACTATTCAAGTCCACCCAACTAGTAGCATACGCTGACGAAATTAACATCCTAGCAAGATCCTTCCCTAGTGCTAAGAAGGTATTTGTCAATCTTGACTCCGCCGCAAAAGAAGTCGGGCTGCGCATTAACGAAAGCAAAACAAATGTAATGACGCAAACAAGAAGGAGAGCGCCTGTCAGACAAAACATAATTACGGAATATAATTTGGAGAGTGTGGACAATTTCATATATCCTTGGGGCTAATCTATCAAAGGATGGTAATGAAACAGACGACATCAAACGACGGATAATACTAGCAAATAAGACGTGTTATTCGGTACTTCCAATAATGAAATCCGAGAAAGTGCATAGGAACAATATAAAAAACTATTATACGACCTGTGCTCTGTTATGGTAGCGAGACGTGGACATTAACGCGAACTTCCGAAAAAGCAGTTAACGCATTTGAAAGAAAGGTCCTCCGAAGAATTTTGGGACCTGTGAAGGAAGGAACGGAATGGCGAATAAGATACAACCATGAGTTTTATCAACTCTACGACGAGCCAGAAGCTTCAACGTTCATCATGCTACATAAACTGCACTGGGCGGGTCATGTAGAGCGAATGGAAGACAGAAGAATCCCCAAACGTGCTCTGATAGGCGAAGCGAGTGGTAACCGGGTAGTAGGCAAGCCACGCAAGCGATGGGAAGACTCGGTTGATGAAGATAGCAAAGCCATCTTAAAAACTAGAAGCTGGAGGACGTGGTCTTTGGATCGAGACGATTGGAGGCGACGACTTCGGGAGGCAAAGGCCCGATTCGGGCTGTCGCGCCATTGATGATGATGAGTAAGTAGACATATACCACGCCACTTGCCACAATCCCGAAGGTCGCCCTCCTTCGGAATTTGCACAATGACGCCCTCCTTCCATTCAGTCGAAAATCTTCCTTCATTCCACACCTCAGGGGGAGGAGTATATCGGTTTTTATTTCCGGGTCTGCTTTCAGGAGTTCGGTTGGTAGTCCGTCTACACCTGGAGCTTTCCTCCCGCTATTGACCGAATGGCGGAAACTATCACTTCCTTATCTGGGAGATCGTCCCTAATAGAGGATTGTTGCGGTTGGATGTTTGGTAGTTGTTCCGTTTCTGGAATATCTTCCTCTGAGAAGATGTTTAAAATATGAGAGAAGTATTCCTTCCATCGCCGCAACTGGTGTTCACTCATATTAAAGAGAGTTGACATCTCTCACCAGGTGGTTGGCGGTGAAACTCCTGCTCATCAACTGTTTCATGATTCCGACAAAGGTGACACATAATTCCTGTTCCAGCTTCCCGGTACTAAACATTACGACTGGTATTTATTGACAGGAAATTTCGCTTTAAACGTTTGTTTTATTCAGTAAACCAATAGCTGAGCATGGGCCCCAACCGAGCTGCAAATTTCCTTATTAGCTTATTACTTTGTGGACGCTATTTCTGAGGCTGCCGCTTAGCTCTGACTAAATAGTGATCAGAGTGACAATTTGCACCGCGGAGAGTTCGTACATCAAGTATGCTGGAAGCAGCCCTTTTCTCAATTAGAACGTGGTCTATTTGGTTGAAGGTGTGACCATCTGGTGATGCCCACATTCGTTTGTGTCTACTTACTGCCGTATCAAAAATTATGGCTAAGGTAATTCTCAATAGGATTAGTGATGTTGTTGAGAGCGCTCTCAAAGTTTATCAGGCTGGATTCCGTAAAGGGTCGTCTTGTACCGACCACACAAATACCCTACGGATAATATTAGAGCAGTCAGCCGAAATGGGTTCGCCACTACATCTCATGTTTGTGGACTTCGAGAAGGCTTTCGACAGCGTTAAGCAAGATTACATATGGAATCCCTTGCGCAGGAGAGGTATTCCAGATAAGATCATAGCAATGATTAAAGAATCCTACGAAGATGCAAGGTGTCGCGTCTTGTAAAGAGGAGAGCTGTCCGAGAGCTTTCTTGTACGAACAGGTGTCAGACAAGGCAACATATTATCACCAGCCCTGTTTCTGGTGGCAATAAATGACATCTTGAAAGCTGCACTGGAAGGTGGGGAAGGTAAATGTCTTCAATGGAGACTATTTAACATCTTAAGTCACCTTGATTATGCTCATGACGTGTGTTTGCTTGCATATAACCGTTCGGACTTAGATTCAAATGTTCGCTCGTTGCATACTAAATGCAAAGAGGCGGGACTGAAAATAAATGTGCACAAAACCAAGTACATGCACATGGGCTCGAACGCAAGCACACCGATTGTTCTTAATGGACGGGATGTGGAAGAGATGCAAGATTTCTGCTATCTCGGAAGTATTGTTAACATGGACGGCAGAGCCTAAAAGGATGTTGAGGCTCGTCTAAATAAAGCTCGTCAGGTCTTCGGTATCCTTTCCCCTTTCTGGAGTTAAAAGAGTTCTCCCTTCGCACGAAGGTGCGAGTTTTTGACGCATGAGTCAAATCCGTGTTGTTATATGGTTGTACTACGTGGAAAGTGACCGTACGACTTACCAAGAAACTAAAGACTTTCGTGAACCAATGCCTCCGACGCATTTTAGGAACTTTGGAGTACAACTGGCCAGACTAAAATAGGTATTAAGATTCAAAGGCAGAAGTGGCAGTGAATCGGTCATGCTTTGAGGAAAATAGAGCGAAATATTGCCAAACAGGCTCTGGATTATAATTCTCAAGGAAGACGTCGTGTTGGTCGACCATGTAACACATGGAAGCGAGCAGTTGAGCAGAAGGCCAGACGGATAAACAAGTCCTGGTAACAGCTCAGGATCGCGCCTTGTGGAAGAGACTTGTTTCTGTCCTATGCCCCTATAGGGAATCTTAACAGGAATTTGATTTGTCGGAAATCCTTGGCCAGGAAGGCAATGCTATGAGCCGTTCTGGAAGCGCCTCCTGAAGTAGTTGCTAGAGTTAACCATAACCTCACAGTGGTCAATTACTGTTACATTTACCTTACTTTAAAACTGTTCGTGGAACAAAGATTTTTAGATCAAAGTAATGACAAAAAGCGGTAAGAAAAAAAGTTTTGATTTTTTCAAATTAACTAAAATTTATTTTCACATTCATTCAAATATTAGTTTAATAACATTAACAAGTGCGATCATTGCATTTCTTTGGAGTTGAGTTGAGTTTTTACCAGCCATGTCCATGTCCATGTCCGCCCCAACCACCACCATGTCCTCCATTCCAGCCTCCACTGTGTCCGCCACCGTATCCGCCACCACCACCCCATCCTCCATGGCCACCCCATCCGCCTAGTCCACGACCGCCCCATCCGCCGCCGTATCCGCCACCATGGCCGCCTCCGAATCCGCCGCCATATCCTCCGGATCCACCCCATCCACCATGGCCACCACCCCAGCCGCCGCCGCCGCCATAGCCTCCATGACCTCCCCAACCGCCGCCGGCTACGAGTCCGGTAGCTGATACGGCAGCAATGAGCGCCAACAAGCAGAAGAATACTTTCATCTTGATAGTTTTAGTAACTGAATGAAACTGATACCTTTCTAGAACCCAAATCGCCTATTTATACACTTCGAATCCTACGAATCCTCATCATGTTAGCACTTTAGAACACAATTTCTACCCTGACTAAGCTTTGCTTAGTTATTCAAAAGGTTAACGTTAGTCTATAATACTTTCATATTTAACAAAAGGCATCCGCCACTCCCAATTCAACTTACTCGTACACTCTCATAAAAGATATAAATTAAATCTTTCTAGCTCGATTTCCGACTTTTCGGTAATTTTCGGTTATAACAAGTTTTCTCGTCTTTTCTTCATGACAAATCGGAAACCCAGAAGAATTCACATTTTTTTTTATGCTGAGCAACTCTAATGCATAGGAGTATGCGTCTACAATAGAAAACATCAAACTTTGTATTGGTAGTATAAATTTAATTGCAACCAAATTTGTGGATAACCTTGCTAAATTTATTAATCTGAAATTGACCAAAGCCTTGGAGCTGAAATAGAAGGAACTATTTAGTATGAGCAAAGTGCTGACTACAATCACCAAATTCATTAACATTGGATTGAAAACAGTTGTTCTTAGGGTTATGAAGAGAGGAGGTTTTGAATAAAATATTTAAGGTTTATTTGAAAAAAAAAGTCGCTGTATTCTTCAGTCTAATTAGTGCAATTATTTAGATTTATTGATTGTTTCATATGGACAAGTCCTCAAAACATTTTCGATAGTAAAAACGAATTTCGGTTAACTTTGGAAAATGTCACTAAATATGAATAAATACACATATAAAGGAAAAGTTTTGCTAGTGATGTGTCTTTTGAATAAAAAATTTACGTGAAGCAATTGCTTTTTCTGGCATAGTTGAGATAATATTTCGTAAAATCTTATTGATTTAGTGAAATATAGATGTGACTTTGAAGTTTAATTGCGGTACATGATCTTAATGCAAATATTGATTTTGATATCATGACCACAAAATTTTTCGGATACGGTTGTAAAAGAATTACAAAGTCGCTGATTTCATAATTAACTTGAACTATCATTACTGGGAAAGTTCAGTTTCAATTTGGCTTGGAAGTTTGATGAATTTTACGATCAATTTTGGGTTAATATTTTTGCTTACAAGTTTTTTAAGTCGCTATTACCTTATCTATAAATTGAGTATCTTTCGTCAGTTTAGCCAAATAAATGTAAGGGTGTTCCGATAAATTATAAAAAACAATTTTTTTTTAAGATTTTAAAAAATTTTGAATATTACAAGTTGTTGTTACAAAGTATTGCATTACGTCTCTTTTACGCATCCGAGGCAACCTAGAATATAAAAATATAAAGCAAATGGTGAATTCTATGCATATTCAACGGGCCATATTTTACGCCATTTTTGATTTCGATAAAAATGTGCAAATAAGTTCTTCTGATTAAAAAAAATATTGTAGAAGAAAATTTTCTTTTTTAAAATGTTTTTTTCCTGCGATAAAAGTGAATGAAATTTGTGTTTTTTGTTCATTTTTGTAACCATATATGCTAAACTACACCACCCATTTGGCTGAAAAGTTTATAATTATTGTCCAATCGCAGTATTTTTTTTTATTTTTTTTCTGGTTTCTATTTTTATCGTCATTTTGAGCTATTCATTAGGCTGGATACTTTTATACTTTGGATGCAGAAATTAATTTAGTGATTCAAAAAATTAAATGAATTGGCCGTTTAATTTTTGTGGTACAATTCTAAATTTATATAGGGGAAGGTCATGAACTTAGTTCGTTTTTTACTTAATGTAATGTACAATTAATGCATGCTATTTCTAATTAATCATATTTTAAAGGTACAAATCTCAGATCCAAAATGTCATCTTAACATTTTCTCGCAATGTACTATAAGTAGTGTTATAAACGATAGCGTCAAAACGGTTCAAGGTTCAAGTAATACCACGTTGGACCAAGGTACAAGGTCCCACGTGGCACGTAAGTCCTTGAACCTTTATAAAAAAAATGTTTAAAATTTTAACTTTAAATAAAAACATTATTTTTATTACGAATATAGAAATACTACCCGTAGTCCAACTCTATGTCTACGTAGTGTAAAAAATGTAAAACTCATAAGGGCTGTGTTTAATTGCCAATAATTACTGGTGGCCTTGACTCGCACAAGGAAATCTGCTGCTAAAAAAAAGTATTTGAGAATGTAGTTAGTAATACATTATGTGGGATATATAATCTGCTTATTTTAACGGCTTTTTGAACACAATGCTTTGTATTTTGTTGGAATCAGAACCATAAATTATTAAGAAGAAAAATATGATTCTCGTATTTGTATGGGACAGGCCCGTGCTCACGTGAGTGATTTGTGATCATATACATATTGAAGAGCATCAAGGAAATGTAAATGGTCAAAGCTTGTGTTAATTCTAAAAAAATGTATTAGTAAAATAGCTTTAAGCTCAAAAACATAACAGGACTACGATTGCGCGTAAAGTCCAATCATACGATACACTAGATGAAATAGAAATTCTTATGATCGTAAGAAATTTTTTATGGGGTGTGGTAGAAGGGGTGAGAGATTCACATCACGCTAGAGTAGTTATAAAAATGTTTTGTAACAAATTTAAGATTCAAAAATTGAATAGGTACTGAGAAAATTAGTATATTGGATTTAATGATATTGTACAATTTGTTTGGGAGGTGGTAGAAGGAGTGGGGTTTTTGGTGATTTTTCAAGAAACAACTTTAATCATCGTGAAATTGGTATGATTTAAATTTCAGATCATTCACACTTTTCAAAGAAATCGAATTTTTGAAAAGTGGTGAAATTGTTTCACATTGTATGGAAGGGGGTAGAATGAGTGAAGCTAATCGGTTAATTTTATCCAGATATTAATAACACTGCTAATTAAGGATTTAGTACAAAATTTTAGGTCGATGAAAGTTATACGTACTGAGAAAATTGGTTTATAGTATTTCTTGAAAAAGTATAGTTTTTGTGAGAGATACTAAAAGATTGCATTATGATAGAAATAATATATTCTAAATTTAAAATAGTTTCCTAGAAAATTGAATTATTAGATATTTTTGAAAATGAGTCACTTTGTATGTGAGGCAGTAGAAGGCGTGAGGGGAGTAAAATAAAATCAAAAGCAGATTACATCTCGAAGCCTACGTATCAAACTGTGTAAGTTTCATTACAATCGGTTCAGCCATTTGTACGTGAAAGACGGCCGGACAGACAACAATTTCGAAAACGTGTTCTTATGCATAGTTATTTTAAAAATAAAGCAAAAAACTAACTTATAGCCATTCATAAACAAATAACAGACAGACACTACAATTATATTTATATGTATAGATTGTGAATTACTTTTAGTACTTAAACAACTTTTAAAATTTTCACTGGATTTTTGTTTCTCTAGCATAGTTTCAATTGGGTTTTAAAACTAAAACCAGTGCGTTGTTACATATAACTCATCTCTATACAGACGGTTAGTCTTAACTAGAGGATAGATGCAGGGATTTATTCCCACGACCTCGACATCCACACTTCATTTTATCTTTCAGAACACGCGACAGTGTTCCAAGCGAAAGTATTAGCCATTAACGAGCGAACAAAAATTATTTTCGATATGCAGAACTGCAGGGCTGTACTTCTGGCACTACAATTCTACAGGACTACGTCGAAATTAGTGTCCATTTGTAGACACAATTTAAATCGTCTAGCGACTATAACGGAAGTCTTTCTAATTTGGATACCGGGTCATAGCGAGGCAGCAGACACGCTTGCAGGGCAAGGATCAATTCCACTAGGAAGTCAGTCGTAGTACCAACATTGCTGAAGACAAGCTTTTTGGCGGGCTGCCGGCAGCTGGAGAGCTGCTGAACGGACAAATCATTTTGCGAAGAACCGAATAAAAATATTACAGCTGTTACAGAGGCATCCAACATTCGAACCTGCTACGGTTCGCAAACCGAACCAAATGGTTAGAACAAGAGGAGTGCCTTCCATTTTATAATAAATAGGGGAAGTACAATGGGCCCAACTAGACGGCCCCAGTGCATTGGGGTTCTACGAAACCACCCTCCGTAACCTACATATAACTTTATAAATACTTACTTACTTACAATGGCGTTACAGCCCAAAACGGACTTTGGCCTCCTGAATACTTTGCCTCCATCCATCTCTGTTCAGTGACCGCGTCCTCCAGTTTGAAAATCTTAGCAATGATTTGCTGTCTGCGTCAATCGAATCCTCCCAGCTCTGCCGTTGTTTTCCGACCGGTCTTTGTCCGTTGACTCTTCCTTTTAGTGTGCGTTCGGGAGTTCTTCCGTCATCCATATGCTCCATATGACCAGCCCATTGTAACTTTCTAAATGTTATGAGGGTTGACACTTCAGGATTGTCGCAGATGGAGTACAATTCTCTATTGTATCGTATTCTCCAGATCGAGTCTTTCCTCACAGGTCCGAGGATTCTTTTGAGGACCTTTTTTTCAAAGGCGTTAAGTAGTTTTTCGGAGTTAAAGTCCACGTTTCGCTGCCATAACATAGCACAGGTATTATGATGATTTTGTAAAGCTTGAGTTTTGTTTCCCTGTGTACTGTCTTGCTTTTAATTATTGGAAGTACCGAATAATACGTCTTGTTTGCCATCATTATCCTTCTTTTGATTTCAATGGGTTCGCCGCTAGGTATATAAAGTTGTTTACGTTTTCTAGGTTAGTCTTCTACTCTACTGATTTGACTGATTGCAGTCTTTTTCCTAGTTTGTGTCATAATTTTACTTTATTATTTTAATAATAAAGTATTGTGATCGACTTGGGAAAAAAAAAAAATTTGCTACCTTGAAATTTTGTTTTTTCGCGTTTCGTGACTAAATTAGCCTAAAAATGCAAAAAAAAAAAATCCGTCTGTCTGTACGCCGTCCGCCGTACGCCGTCCGCCGTCCGCCGTACGCCGTCCGCCGTCCGCCGTACGCCGTCCGCCGTACGCCGTACGCCGGTGTGTACGCTCAGAGCACATTAACTCCCAAACCATTCGAGATAGAAAGCTCATTTTTGGAGGGATTGTAGGTAGTTGCGGATCTCAGGAGGACACTCATTTTTGGGGGTGTAAGGGTTCAGGGGGAGGCGGGGGGAGCACTTAAACCGAAAACTAAGAATTCAAATATCTCAAACATGGTTACAGCTAGGAAGCTAAAAATCAATGTACATATAAAAGGGTTTGTGGGACAACTTTTAAAATTAATCTAATTTTTTTATCCATTGGGGTGCAAAAAGGGGGGGCTAAAAACCAATTGTCGGCCGAATTTTTTTTTCAAATGATTATATCTTCGAAATTACTTAGCATAAAAAATTTATAATCTTAGACCATCAAGGTGGCATACAGATTCACTGGAATCAGCTTACATAGAGGCTAATTATTGTAAGGGGGAGAGTCAGGGGGGGTGCAAAGAAAAACACTTAAAAATCAATATCTCGGCTATTTGTTAAGCTATGCAATTGAAACTTGGTACTTATATTAAGCTATACTAAAGAAATATGAAAAAAATATAATATTTGGAGAAAATAGTAGTGGGGGAAAATGGGGAGCATTGAACTTTCCAAAATTTCAAACCATTATATCTGAAAACTGAGGGCAGATATCACATCAAAAATTTGTCAGATCGTAGAACTATATAATTTTTAATTTTGGTAAAAAAATTAAGTGGGGGGGTGTAAGAGGAGGGAGGTGGAAAGCAAAAATGTTGAAAATTTTGAGTAATTTTTTTTGGGCTCTGGTAAAAGATACAGAGTTTAAATTTTGCAGATCAATATATCAATTTATTGTACATACATAAAAAATAATAAAAATTCTACAATTATTATGCACCGACCCCCCTGGTCTAACGTGCACAAGGTGTTTCATGTGAAATGAAAAAACACATAAGCTGAAAATTTTTGAATGAAATTTTAAGGTAGAAACTTGAAAATTTGCGAAATGCATTTAAAAAAAATCCCTAAAAGAATAAATTATTAACTGGTCGAAAATCTTTAAAACTTCTACCCCCTCCCATACAAAATTATTTTTTCGACCATTTTCAAGAAATCAATTACCACCTAACTATTAAAAGCTATCAATTTGAAATTTTGCATAAGAACTTACAAAAATAATTGAAATGAAATTACGTTAAAAGTTTTGAAATCGCGCTTACCCTTCTACCCCCTCCAATACAAAAGTATGATTTCGACCAATTTTATTAAATCAACTAATAACAAACAAATTGCAAGCTACGAACTTGAAAATTTGTACGAGCACCTAACAACTAAAAAGAAAGAAAATTGCATCACAAGTCTTACGATTCCCCTACCTCCTCTACCCCCTCCCATACAAAATTATTTTTTCGAGCAGTTTTATAAAATAAGTTATCAGCTAACTCTTAAAAGCTATCAATTTCAAATTTTGCATTGAAACTTATAAAATTAATTCAAATGAAATTGCTTTCAAAATTTTCAAATCGCGCTTGCCCTTCTACCCCCTCCCATACAAAACTATGATTTCGACCAATTTCATAAATCAACTAATAACCAACAAACTAAAAGCTATGAACTTGAAATTTTATAAAAGCACCTTAAAAGAGAAGCAAAATAAAACTGCATATCAAAATTTACGATTCCCCTACCTACTCTACCCCCTCCCATACAAATGTTTGGTTTTGTGAATGAAAATTCTATGCAACTTCGTCTATGAAACACATTCTACACAGAGAATATTGGACGTGATTCAAGCAATTAATTAAAAAGCTATTAACATCCACCCACCCTTACTATTACCCCTCCTCCTCCCCTCCATAAAAACCCAAACTTGTAGAAACGAATGAAATATTGTTAAATAGACAACAGCCCTGCTCGAGAACTCCCTTTCACTTAGTCTTCCCTAACCACTCTTACCTGCATATTGACTTTCCACACATCCGCAACATGTCCCAAGAATAATAAAGTTTCGCCCGACTTGTTGGCAGTTTATTTGTTTTGTTTTCATTAATACGTAGTCCAACTTCCCTTGCTACCGAGTCAAGGTTTACAAATCCCTCCTTGGCACTTTCCAGAAATCTTGGAAGGACATCTATATCGTCGGCATATGCTACGAGTTGTGTGGATTTGAAGAATAGTGTTTTCTTGGTGTCAACGGGAAGATTCCGAACAACATATGTGTGTGTCATGTTGAAAAGCATTGGTGTGATGCCGTCACCTTGCTTAAGACCGATGTCTGTTTTAAAACTGGAAATCATATTGTTTTCTACTCTGACTCGTGACAAAGACTCGGTCATTGTCACATCGGTCATTCTTGAAAGCCGAACCAGTTTTGATGGGACTCCAAACTCTAACATGATTTTATATTAGTACGCGCCTGTCGATACTGTCGTATGCTTGTTTGAAGTCAAGAAATATCTGGTGCACATCAATATTATGTTCCCAGCACTTTTCTAGAACCTGTTTAACTGAGAATATCTGGTCCGTGGTCAATCGAGCTGCTCTAAATCCGCCTTCGTATTCACCAATTACTTTGTCAGCATAGGGCTTAATTCTCTTTTCTAGAATTTTCGTCAAGATCTCATAAGACGTACACAACAGAGATATTTCTCGGTCGTTTTCGCAGCAGACTTTATCACCTTTTCTATAAATTGGACATATGTATAATACTCTTGCGCCAATCTCCAGGAAGTGTTTCCTGCGTCCATTATTATTATTACTATTAGGGAAACGCGTAAGAGGACTGCGACCTGCTAGGCCTATTGTGCGTTTATAGCACCTTCACCCTATTATAATTCAATAGCTTTAACTAATTTGAGAATCTTTACGGGAGCCGTAATGGCTAGTTTATCCGTAGAAAGAAAACCCTTTCCAAGAGGACTGTGTCTTTTTCTATCTACTGCTTGACAGTGACATAGGATGTGTACTGTCGTTTCTGAGTCCTCGAGACAAAGGCGACAAATGTCGGTTTCAGCTAAGCCCATATTTTTGAAGTGGTGGTTTACTCCACTGTGCCCGGTCATTAGGCCGATTAGAGTACTAATATCCTTCTTCCTGAATTTTAGAATATCCTCCACTTTGTTTTTTTGTGGTAGCATCAGTTTTTTTTGAAATTGACAAGCCTGGAAGTCTATTCCAGTAGATTTTATGTTCTTGTTCTACCCACTTTTTGAGTATGGGGTTGGAGTACCTTTTTGGTTTTCCGCAGAATGGCTCTGGACCAATAAAGTTTGTTAGAGTTAATAATCTTTACAAAAACTCTAATCTCTATTTATAAATTGCCTTTTATTTAATTATTATTTAATTATTATTGCTTTTTATTTAATTATTATTTTCGGACATAAAACACAGCGCTTTTTTTGATCAAAAACATTCTCGAATGAATCTCATATTTTTTATCTGTTTTTATAGCCTACTTACAAAATCAAAATATTATAATTATATTGAGTGAAAAATATTATATACCTGGAATTTTGATATATTATACAGTGCGGATTGAAAATTAAATATGCAGGTTGTAACCAAAAAACGTTCTTATTTCAATTCATAATAAAAATTATTATTCGTATATTATTAATATTGTAGGGTCACTACAGTACCCCCTTTCTAGTGAAACGGTTATTAAATTGTCAAACTATTAGCATTAAAATATTTTTTTTAAATTAAAATATAGCTAATAAAGTTAATTGTTAATATTAAAAACAAAAATGAAGTTTATTCTATATACCGCGTATTGACGAGTTGACTAGCAAATTTTACTTTTTTATTTCCTTCGTGTTTGTGCTTGTTTTCCTTAAGGATATTTGTTGTGGCTATTCCAAATGTCGGTTTCAATCGGTCGATCGAAATGGATTTATTACGACCGTTGATATTTATTACAAAATGTTTTCGGAATCTTCTGATTATCGGAAAAGGTCCTTCATAGGGTGGATTCAAGGGTGGCTTGACTTTGTCAACTCTAACGAATGCATGGGTGCAAGTGTCCAGTGACTTCGGTATAAAGTCTCTGGAGTTGCCGCAAGAACGTGGTTCTGTTGCTTTAATATCTCTCATATTACTACGTAACCTTTCTATAAAGTTTTCTGTTAAGTTCAATGAATTGGAATTTTCGAAAAATTCGCCAGGGATTCTAAGAGCTTGCCCATAAACCATTTCAGATGGGGAGCATTTTAGATCCTCTTTGACGGCTACTCTTAAACCAAGCATCACCATTGGTAGCTCGTTGCTCCAGTGCATGGTGTTACACCTTGCCATGAGTGATGCCTTGATTTGTCTATGCAGACGTTCTACCATCCCATTAGACTGTGGGTGGTAAGCGGTGGTTCTTAGTTTGTTAGTGCCAATTAAGTTTGATAACTCGCGGAATTGTTTTGATTCGAATTGCGAACCTTGGTCGGTTGTAAGTGTTAAAGGAACACCGAACCGTGAAATGTAATGCGTTACGAAAGTTTTCGCGACGGTTTCGGCTGACATGTTTGGTATAGGGATTGCTTCGGGCCAACGGGTGAAACGATCGATAATTGTTAAGATGTAGGAGTTTCCATCCGATGTGGGAAGTGGACCAACTAGATCCATATGGATGTGGTCAAATCTACCAGCGGGTGTTTCAAATCTCCCGGGTGTTGACTTTGTGTGTCTATTAACTTTACTTTTTTGGCAAGGGATGCATGATTGAGTCCACGCTTTAATGTCTTTTGTCATATTCGTCCAAAAATATCGAGCTGAGATTAACTTTCTTGTGGCTTTTATGCCTGGGTGTGACAGAGAATGAAGCTTATGAAAAACATGTTGTCTAAGTGCCTGCGGAACAAATGGTCGAGGCTTTCCGGTACTCGTTTCGCACCAGAGCTTGTCGTCAGATAGTGGAGTAGGAACTTGTTCCATTTTTACTTGAGAATCTTGCCGTTTCGGATCATTAAGCAATCTCTGCAAATCGGTGTCAGATGATTGGTGCTTGACGAAAGTGGCGTGATCCAAATGAATATTTATCGAAGAAATATCCGTACTTATTCTCGAAAGGCAATCGGCTACGATATTGTCCTTTCCTTTAACATGGCGGATATCCGTTGTAAATTGTGCAATATATTCCAGATGACGTGTCTGTCTAGGACTTCTATCATTTTTTGATTTGATAGCATATACCAATGGCTTATGATCTGAGTAAATGACGAATGACCTTCTTTCTACAAAGTATTTGAAATGTTTTATGGCTAGAAATATAGCTAGGAGTTCACGGTCAAACGTGGAATAATTCTTTTCTGCTGATGAAAATTTCCGAGAGAAAAATGCTAAAGGCTGGCATTTTTTGTTGTGATACTGCTGTAGTACAGCTCCGACAGCGTGGTTAGAGGCATCTGTCGTTATGCTAATCTCCGCGCCCTCGGCAGGGTGAACGAGTAAAACGGCTTTGCACATCGCGTCTTTAATTTTTTGAAAAGATGTCTCGCATTCATCAGGCCAGGAAAATGTTGGTTTTACTTTTGATTTGATTTGGCTTTGTAATGTAGTGATGTGCGAATATATTGGTGCAAGAAATTCGGCCAAGTGTGGAACAAAACGATGGTAATAATTAACCATTCCAATGAACTTTTGTGTTTGTTTGATGGATTTAGGTGACGGGTAGTCTTGTATGACTTTAGCTCTGTCCGCTGATGGAGTGATTCCATCTTTGGAAATGGTGTGGGTAAGAAAATCAAGTGTTGGCGCTCCAAAAATACATTTATTTGGTTTTATTGTTAAACCGTATTTTGATAACCTTTCAAAAAAGAGTTTTAAATGATTTTTGTGCTCAGTGATATCTTTACTAGCTATCAATATATCGTCAATGTAGACGAAAACGAAATCGAGTCCTAGCACGACTTCATTCATAAAACGCTGGAAAGTCTGACCGGCGTTACGTAATCCGAAACTCATTCTTGGAAACTCATATAAACCAAAAGGAGTCGTGATTGCGGTTTTATGAATGTCCTCTAACGCAACTGGAATTTGGTGATATGCCCTAAATAAATCTATTTTAGAGAAAATAGAACATCCTGCAAGCCTCATGGTAAAATCTTGTATATGAGGTATTGGGTAACGATCAGGTATTGTGACGGCATTTAGTCTACGGTAATCACCGCATGGTCGTAACTCGTCACTACCTCTTTTGGCTACCAAATGCAGCGGTGAAGATACTGGGGAAAAGGATGGTCTGCAAATTCCCATGTTCGCCATATGCTGAAATTCCAACTTGGCGGCTTTGTATTTTGCTGGCTCAAGTCGACGAGGTTTGGAGTATGGTAAATGGCCTTCTGTTAATATATGATGTACTACGCTATGTTTTGTCGATAGCGTAAAATCCGGAGATGCGGTTAACGAAGGATATTTGCGAAGTAATTCACCGAATGGATTGTCTATTGAGTAGTTTGTTGGAGTTGGGGTATTTGTATTAGAAGACTTCGCGCTTATGTGCAAAGTCGTTTTACTATCTATCAATCGTTTGCCTTTAAGATCAACGTTTAATGCGAATTTTTCCAAGAAATCCGCGCCTATAATGGGTTGGTTTACTTTGGCTATGATAAAAACGTGTAAGAATGTTCGTCTAAGACCTAAATCTATTTGCATCAGTCGAGTTCCGAATGTATTTATGGTTGTTCCGTTCGCGGCGAACAGGCACAACTCAGAGTTATTGCTTGTAGTATTTGCGCAAAATTTACGTGGAACTACAGAACGATCGGCACCTGTGTCAATCAGGAAATTTAAATTACTATTTTTGTCTTTGACGAATAGGCGGCGACTTTTTAATAACACCCCACTATCAGCCGCTTGAATAGTGGGATTATTTAGTTTGTTGAAACGGATGTTGATGGGGTAGAATTTTTAAATGTGCATGGCGTTATACATTTTTTGGCATCACTTCCATATTTGAAATGGTACCAACACAGAGATCCGTTTGGATTGTATTTGTTTCCCCTTGACCTGGATCTATTGTTAGACGAACCAGTTGAATTTCTACCTCTTGTGGGCGACCTTGAAGTTCTAAGGTTACATTTATTCGTTATTAATTGTTTCAACTCTTGAATTTCTCGCTCCAATTTTTCAATTTTTTCAGAATTGGAGTCATTAAAGTGTTTTTCTGGGCGTATGTTAATAGCTGATACAACATTATCATTATTTTTCATTGCCTCCCAAATTTTGTCAGCTGTATCGAGAATACACCGCATATCGTTGCTCATTTGGGGAATCAGCGCTATATTGATTAAGTTGGGTAATCTCGCTACCCAAAGTTTTTTCACTAACTCTTCCCCAACTGTTCCTGAATTCCCTGCCAATAGTTTCATTGTGCGGTAGAATTCAGATGGTTTTTTATCACCCATTTCTTCCACTGAAATTAATTTTTTAATTCTTGACTCAATGCTGAGTGAATGGCGATCTATGATTGCTTTTTTTAAATATCGATACGTATTATCCTTTGGCGGATTCTCAAGAATATCAGTAAGCGATTCCGCAACGTCGTGTGGTAAGGCTGCCACAACGTAGTTGTATTTAGAAGCATCGCTAGTTATTCTGCTTATTGCAAACTATGATTCAACTTGAATGAACCATGTTATAAGGCTATTAGGCCAGAAAGTGGGTAAGCGCACATGCATAGGGCTTAATTCATTCCCATACGCATTGCTGCAATGTGGGTTCAGTGAATTCTCGTTTGATGATTGCCTTATGTCTTTAACATTCGGCTGATTTATCTCTTCGTCTTCGATTCCCATGATGTGAAATCAAGAGTGAGAGAAAGGAAAAATCAAAAATCCGAAAAGGAAAATTACCGACAAACAGAAAACTCGTCGTATATAAGAAAATTATTAATATTAACACAAAACTCGTTATATATAAAAACACACACACACACAAATGAAATATTAGTTGCCTTTAACAATCAATCACTATTACAAAAAGAAACCGTTCATCCCTTTTAGTTTTCACTTTTTTTATATATATAAATATATCCGAATAATATGAATTAATCTTTTTGACTGACTGATAAAATATTTTTTTTTTTAAAAATCTTCTAATACGCACTGATTGATAAAATCTATTGTTATACCAAAATTTTAGGTACTTACATGAAAATTATATGATAATTTTGATATGAAAAATTATAATTGGTGTTTATAATATTTCCTAAGTCTTGTTGCTGCCTTGGATGTTTCTTCTTTTTTTTCTTCCGTTGTTCGGCACTCTTGCGTTTGCACAAATGTATGCTGTAAATTTACGCTTGGATGCTTCTTCTTTTTTTTTTTTTCTCTGTTGTCCGGCACTCTTGCGTTTGCACAAATGTATGCTGTAAATTTACGCTTGGATGCTGCCGCTGGTCGCTGCGTTTCGCCGATTCAGTATGCCGAATTCACAAGAACGGCACTTTTTCTCTTGAGAAAAAAAAAATTTTTCTTGAGAAGATTGACTGCTGCACTCCTGCATTGCAACGTTAAATTCTTCGGGGTCACCAATGTTAGAGTTAATAATCTTTACAAAAACTCTAATCTCTATTTATAAATTGCCTTTTATTTAATTATTATTTAATTATTATTGCTTTTTATTTAATTATTATTTTCGGACATAAAACACAGCGCTTTTTTTGATCAAAAACATTCTCGAATGAATCTCATATTTTTTATCTGTTTTTATTGCCTACTTACAAAATCAAAATATTATAATTATATTGAGTGAAAAATATTATATACCTGGAATTTTGATATATTATACAGTGCGGATTGAAAATTAAATATGCAGGTTGTAACCAAAAAACGTTCTTATTTCAATTCATAATAAAAATTATTATTCGTATATTATTAATATTGTAGGGTCACTACAAGTTTGTTTCTGCGCCGGTTTTTGCAAGGCGATCAGCCTCTTCATTTCCCTCAATTCCCATGTGTCCTGGTACCCACATTAAGGTTACATCATTCCTTTTCCCCACAATGATTAGGTTTTGATGGCATTCCCATACTATTTTCGATCCGTGTTTATTGGATGCTAGAGCTTTGAGAACCGCCTGACTATCCGATAGGATATAAATGGATTTATTGCGATGAGCTCTCCTTATATTTTCTTGGATGGATAGCTCCATTACAATTAGTTCGGCCTGGAAGATTGTGACTTCTTTACCAAGTGGTTTTGACACCGAGAAGCTAGGACCTTTGACTCCGGCTCCTGTCTCCTCAGAGGTGCGAGAGCCATCTGTATACCAGATGGTTGATCCCTCTACTATTTCAGGTAGCAAGGATTGCCAGTCCTTGCGTTCTTTGATTATAACTTTGAAGGGGGTTTCAAAGTTCAATTTTGTCGGCATTGTGTCCGACAGTGTGGAAGTTATAACCTCTATTTTTGTGTTTTTTAGGATTTTGAGGTGACGTCTAAAATCCCCTGATTTATAATTGTTTTTCCCCTGTAACACTGCGTAACACTCCTTTGATAGCTTCCTTTTTTATTTGGATATGTATCGGAGGGATGTTAAGGAACATTTCCCTTGCCGCTGTCGGACAAGTTTTCATTGCTCCTGTGATACCAAGGCAAGCTAGCTTTTATATTTTTTGTAGCGTAACCTGTGCTTTCTGTTGTAAAATTTCAGCCCACCATATCGTTGATCCGTATGTGACTATTGGGAGAATGACTGTTCTAGCAACACCAGTAAATAATTTTTGGCCTTAATCCCCATTTTCTGCCGAATAAGCTTTTCCAGGCCCAAAATGCCTTTAGTGCTTTGGCATGAGTCCATTCTATATGTTTGTTCCAGTTGAGTTTACTATCGAGTATAACCCCTAGACATTTTACCTCATATGAGAAGGGTATTGATGTTCCATTTATAGAAGGAGGTATAATGTGGTTTTTCTTTCTATTTGTAAATGGTACTATCTCAGTCTTACTTGGATTAATGTTTAAGTTCTTAGACTAACACCAATTTATTATCACCTCAAGGCTGATTGTATTCTTTCCGATATTATTGAATCATATTTGCCTCTAATGATAATGACGAGGTCATCAGCATATCCTATTGCCTCGTATTCCTGGTCTGTTAGACGGTCCAGAAGCTCATCTACTACAATTGATCAAAGAAGTGGGGATAGTACCCTACCTTGGGGACATCCTCTATAGGTATGTGCAGTCAATGTGCTATCACCTAGATCCGTGGTTGTCATTCGGCTCTTCAGCATGGCGTGTATCCATTTTATCGTGGCCGTTTCCAACCCCTTTTTCCTAGCTGCCGCTATTATGGCTTCATGGGGAGTATTGTCAAATGCTCCTTCTATATCTAGGAATGCGCAAGGGGCAATTTCTTTATAGTCTTCTCCCTTTTCGATTTGTCTTACCGAACCATAAAGGGCTGACTCTGTTGATTTGCCTTTTTGGTAGGCATGTTGATTGTTATTAAGACAGACCTTGTTAGGCCCCGTTCTTATGTGAATGTCCACTAATTTCTCCCTCGTTTTGATAAAGGAGGAGGTAAGACTTATTGGGCGATATGACTTTGGCTGTTCGCTGGGACGGTTCCCTGCCTCCGATACAAATATCACTCTCGATTTCCTCCAGATTTTTGGATGTATCCCCATACAAAACTGGCATTAAAGATCCTTATCATTATTGGCATGAGGATCTCTAACCCCTTCTGCAATAATGCGGGGAATATTTTATCTACTCCGGCTGATTTATAGGGTTTAAAGGTGTTGATCGCCCATCTGATCTTTTCTGGAGTGAAGATTTTACCAGCAATACTTTTGCTGAACAGAGTTTGACGATACATCCTTTCCTCTACCTCTAAATTTTTATTATTGTTAATTATCTTGCAGCCTGGAAAATGTGTTGCCATTAGCAGAGAAAGAGAGAGAGAGAGAGTTTCCATGCTGCTTTCGTTTAAGGACCCATCTGGTCTCTCTAATAGTCCGATATCTGTCGGGGTGTCTTTTGACAACACCTTTTGGAGTCTTAAGACCGTTAGGAGATCATCTATCTCTTCACAGAATCTTCTCCAAGACTATTTTTTTAACTTTTTTAGAAGTTTATTATATTCAGTAATGGACTCTCTGTATTCGTCCCAGGTACCAAAGGTTTTTGCTCTATTGAACAATTTTCTAGTTTGTTTGCATTTTGCCGCTAGTTCCTCGTTCCACCTAGGAGTTTGTTTGGCTCTTTTTTTGTGTAGAACAGGACAACTTTGTTCGTAAGCATTGATTATATTGCTTACGAGTTTATTTGTGATTTTATCAATGCAGTCTGGGCTGCTTTTTGTTTCTTCCTCGATACCTATTTCGTGCTCTAGGACTGACTGGTAAAGATTCCAGTTGGTACGTTTAGGGTTTCTGTATTGTTCTACGTAACTAAATGAAGTTTTAAAATCAAAACAGATATGCCTGTGGTCTGATAATGAAGCTTCTTTTGATACTTGCTAAATTTCGCACTTGTCAACCAGGCAGAGGCTTGTTATGGTTAGGTCAAGTACTTCCTGCCTTACTGAATTTATGAAAGTCGTGTGTTACCTTTATTTATTATATCTAGGTTGTTAGTAGTAAGGAACTCCAAAAGTGACTCACCTCTTTTCTTGATATCACTACTTCCCCAGATAGTGTGGTGTGCGTTGGCGTCACAGCCCAGTATTACCTGTAATTTGTGTAGTCTGCTGTATTCCACTAGTTCCATGACGCCTTGAGGTGTAGCCTCTAACTCCTTACCAGGAAAGTATGCTGAGGCTATTATTACCTCTTGAATCCCTCCTTCCTTTGGTATTTTCACCAATACACCTACTAGATCTATTCTAATGAAACTTGGAGTATTTAGGTATTTAATTTCAGATGATACAAGAAGTGCCGCCCTTGGCCTCTCGCTTCTTCTGTCATAAATAAACTTACCTATTTTTTGCGGATTTGCAATAATTTTACCCTGCACGGCACTTGGTTCTTGTAGGAAGTCAACATGGAATTCCTCTTTTGAAAATCTCCACGTCAGTACGTCCATGGCCACTGCTGCACGATGAAGATTTGCCTGTATAACTTTAATGCTATTCAGGCTTTTGGCCATCGTCGATAGATTGCGACTTGCCGCATCTGACCTCCTTAACCTTAGGGCGTAGAGTCACACTCAAGAATTTATACCAGACTCGGTGCCCCTTCTGTTTAAGCCCCTCCATCGATTGGTCGTCAATGGAGAAGGATATATTTGTGTTTGTGCCCTCTTTCCTTCTACTAAGGACTTTCCAGTTTGAGGCGCACACAGCTACGGTTTGAGAGTCGATGGGGGTTGTAATTTTCTCTGTCGAGTCTTCTTCGTGGGGGAAATATCCCGTGATTATTTCTAATCTCGGAATATTGTCATCCCAAACCGCCCTGATGGTGGTGGAGTCATCCGGCATCATGTTTTTGGCTGTTGTTTCTAGCTACGATGCAGTTTGTTCGTCCCCGCACACAATTAGCATCCATCCTGGTTTGAGACTAAGTCCACAAATTGCGGCTTTATTCCTTCTATGGTTGCTGTCGGAATGCTGTCCAGGATGAATTTTTGGATTACAGCTAGCTGCTCTGGAGTAAGTATTTTGAGCGGCTGCTCGGTGTGTATAATTTCCACCTTTACTCCTTTGACCGCGTCCCTATAGCTAGTTCCCGACGTGGATGGCTGAGCAACTTCTGCCGGTCTATGCATGATTTTATTTGCGGTCTTCTGCTTTTTATTTACATTTCCGGCGGCTGGCGGTGTTGCTGATGAGGTTCTACCTCTTTTTGTCGCCATTTTCTGTGCCGGTTCTAATGTGCTTTGTCATGACATGCAGGCAAGGTCGTATGCCTCGTTTGGGTTTTCTAGTGGTTACGGTCCTGAGTCCATATATCCGTGATTAATCTTTGTAGGAGATGCGCTATGCAGGTGTCTTTCAGAAACTCAGCTGGAATTTGATCAGTGCCTGGCGCTTTGTTGTTTGGGTGGTTCCTAAGGGATGTTTTTACTTCTTCGAGTGTGGGAGAACTCAAAGCGGATTCTTCATCAGCTGTTACATCAGTTATACCTATGTGTCCGCTGCTGTTGTTCGTGCGGGTGATGGGCTCGGATTAAGAAGGTGTTCAAAGTATTGTGTCCATTTTAATTTTATATCTATCAAACTGCCATAATAAAGGTCTTGATAAAAGTCTCATCAGAAACCGAAACGTCACGAATAATAAAGCGTAACAGTGTAGAATCCGGAAATATTTTCTTTTAATTCGAAATGCACTGTGAAAACATTCACCACACCAAAATGGTTAGTGTAGAATCCGGAAATCTTTTCTTTCAATAACCATTTTTTCAAAATATTTTCAGACATTGCCGGTATCAGCACGATAACTCAGTCAATTTTCAATATTTTTTTGAAATCTTGATAATTATTTTCTCTATAGCAGGTTTTCTTAATTTTTTGGTTGGACAATTTTTTGCATACTAAAGATTGAATTAATTTATTTTTCCTTAAAAAAAACCAAATTCTCTCCATCTAACTATTACTACCACATTATTTTACAAGATCTTTGTGGATTGGATAATTTTTGGCGAAGCTATGATGTCAACAAGAAGGTACCATGGTTTCCATCACTAGTCCATTTATACTCGTAATAACAATGTTAATATTAATAATAAAATAAAAAAATATTTTTTCCTTATAGTTGAAAAGTTAATATAAATGTGAAATCAACAATTTAATTTCTTTTTCCATCAAATAAATTTTATAATAATTCTTCAAATTTACTCAGTTTTCAGCGCGCGCAGAGGCATGTGAGCCCTTAACCCGGCGTCACTCGGGTTGAGTCACTATGACCCGTACAATTTGAATGAGTGTGTATCTCTGTATTACTTAATGCGACGTGGCCGAACTTCTTAGTAGCTGAAGTTAATAATCGTCCCAGCTCGTTTCTCGTCTCGGTTGATTTGGTATGCAACTGCATAGGGATATAGTCGAGCGTAAACATTAAAATGGTAAATACATATGTCCCAACCTTATAATTTCGGGAGTGAGTCGTAACTCGAAAAAATGGTCTAAAACAATGTTTTATGCTATACTAAATATGCCAGTAATCAATGAATTAATAACAATAAGCCCAAGAAACGAAATGAGTTCTTGAAAAACTTAGGTCTAGTACTTATAAATGACCATTTGAACACTCAAAAGGATTTCTTCCATTTACCGAGAGAAATGCGAAAAAGAATCAAGTGTTTCACTGGAGAAATTTCTAAAAACCCACCAGCAAAAATTCAAGGTGTAGGGAGAATGTGTCGAATTCGTCTTGCTAAAAATTATCGTGAGACTAACCTAACGTCGAAATTGCCTATAAGACAATTCGATTTGCAAAACAGACATGCACAAATGGCAATAAAATTAATTTGCTTCGAAACCATCGTTTCTTACTGCAGTGTATGCTCTGATTCCTTGCAAGAATGTGATTAGTTTATGTATTAAGTTTCAAAGATCTCTCATTCACAAAAATGTTAAATTTAAGTACAAAAGCTTTTATATTGTTGCGAGCTAGGGGTTCGCCGGGACTTCAAGTAAAATACAATTCGTTTAAAAATAAGTGATAATTTATTTCTTCGCACTTTAACTTAATTCGCACTATATGGCACTACCGCCGCGTATCGCTTTCCTGCGCTGGTTCGCGTCTCCCATAAATGTCGCTGAATAACTGCTTCCTGACTGAAAGCATCTTGCTCTTATACATTTTTCCCCCAATTCTCGAACCTTCCGTCTCAACTATACTGGAAAGTGCTAGATCTTTAATTATGGCTTTTTACATATTGAGGGATACTGTTCTACATCATTCTTGTCAATTCGAGAGAGGGATCGAATTACGGAGTTGCCAGATCTGCACGTAACAATATTTTTAGTTTATGTACACTGAGACTGCAGATGACTATTTTTGATAAATTTTTTCATAGTTTTTTAAATATTTAAATAAAGTGTGTACCTTTTATTTCAAGTAAGGGCTTAAGGAGTCAATTAACTGTAATATATTTTATCGATACATATATCAAATCAAATCATAGCACATAGTTTAGAGTAATTATGACTCACCTGCCTGTCCGTGTAGCACTTAGCCACCATACCGACGCCGGGTTAAAGTTAGTTCAATCTAATTCAAATAATATTAAAATAAATTAAACGAATATGATAATTTATACTTAATTCTTAAATTGTAGCATAATAATCCGAAATAAATTAGCTATTATCTTACTTAATCTTACGGTTCGATGCATTTCTGTTTTACTAGCGCATTTTCAAACTGAATCGTGCACAATTCACATGTGAATTTGCAACTTATGATGCAAATATTAAAATATTACTATACTTTACTCATATACCTCCGTACTGCCGGACATCTAGATGATCGTGTTTCGAGTGCCAGCAGATCTTAAAATGTTGCATACCAGGCTGCGATTACCTGGTTTTTTCTTAGTGAAAGTGATGGTGTTGCAAATTAAATGTTTTTAGACATTACAAAATAATAGGTATATTATCAAAAACCCGATTACGGTGGCGGCAAACATCTAGTTTCTGAAATAATTTTAAGCATTTCCAAGAAATATTGTCATTCAACATTTATGAAATGAATGACAAAACTCGTAATAGCTGCCGTAGAAATTCGTGAATTATTTTATATTCTATTTTCGGATTCAACATTATGTGCATGGTTTGATGTTTTTTCAAACTTGACCTAATTTCCGTAGTCGACAAGAATTTTAATTAAAACGACAATCACTTCAAAGATTTAAATTTTTTCGCAGTTTGTATGAGTTAACTTAGTATGTTAATTTATTTCAATTTTAATAATTAGTAAATTTGAGGAAGTTAATTATATTCAAGTGTTAGCTTGAAACAAAATGGATAAAACAAAAGGTTTACATGTTTTGTGTTTATTTGCAGGATTTCTTATTTGTTTTACCACCCTGTGACCAGAAAGTACCGACAATTTGTAAATAAAATTACTCTATGGAATGATATTTAAAAAAAAAAAAAAATTTTTATAAGCATCGGACTGTTCTTAATTATTATCCCAAAAATTAGCGCGGTCTGTTAATCAGTTTGTTAGTTTGAAAAACACCTCAGTAGTTAACGGCAATTTTCAAGATGGATAAAAATACGAAGCAAAGAATTTGTCTCCAATTTTGTGTTTCCAACCAAATTTCGTGTGCGGAATCGTTGCGAATGTTGGAAAAGGCTTACGGTGATTCAGTACCATGAATAACATGAGTCTACGAGTGGTACAATACCTTTAACAACGGTTGAGAGATCCTTGAAGAAATGCCTCGTTCTGGACGGCCTCCGTCCTCTTTAACTGACGAAAACATTCAAAAAGTGAACGAAATATTTGAAGATAGCAGGAAAGCTCGACATCTCTTGCGAGTCCGCTCGTTCGACTTTGGTGACCAATATGAAACAAAGCGGTCAAAAGTTCGAGCTTGGTAACGATCTCTGGTTCCAGCATGATAACGATCCCAAGCATACGGCAAAGAATGTGAAGCTTTGGTTGCTATATAACGCAAAACATCAGTTTCGTATGCCACCCCAATCCCCAGACCTTAATCCCATCGAACACTTATGGGATTTGCTGGAATGCAGGATCCGTCGGCATAGCATAACTTCCAAAGAAATGATTAAAAGCGTCATCAACAATGAATGGGGCAAAATTACCAGGCAGGACACATCCAAATGGGCCCTCTCCATGCCACATCGACTTCAGGAGGTCCTCCAGCGGAAAGGTTATCTCACAAGTTACTAAACCCTCATCTATACATATAAATATAATTGTAGTGTCTGTCTGTTATTTGTTTAGAAATGGCTATAAGTTAGTTTTTTGCTTTATTTTAGCAGTAACTAAGCAGAAACACGATTTTTCGAATTCTTCTCTGTCTGTCCGTCTGTCTGTCTGTCTGTCCGGCTTTCACACAAAAACGGCTGAACCGATTCTAACCAAATTTTGACAGTTTATTAGGTATGCTCCGGGATTTAATGCTGCTTTTGGTTTTATGTCAGTCCCCTTACGCCTTCTACTCCCTCCCATACAAAGTGACACATTTTCAAAATTAAGTAATAATCGATTTTTTCTCGAAACTATCAATCAATCAATCAAATTCCTGTTAAGACCCCCTATAGGGGCATAGGACAGAAACAACACTCTTCCACAAGGCGCGATCCTGAGCATCGGCTTTAAGCTGTTGCCAGGACTTGTTTATTCCTCTGGCCTCCAGCTCAACTGCTCGCTTCCATGTGTTACATGGTCGACTAACCCGACGTCTTCCTTGAGGGTTATAATCCAGAGCCTGTTTTGCGATGTTTCGCTCTGGTTTCCTCAAAGTATGACCGATCCACTCCCACTTACGCCTTTGAATCTCAATACCTATTTTAGTCATGTAGCATGTACTTGATTTTACGCACATTTGTTTTCAGTCCCGTATCTTTGCATTTTAGAATGCAACGAGCGAACATTTGACTCTAAGCCCGAACGGTTATGTGCAAGCAAACACACGTCATCAGCATAATCAAGGTGACTTAAGATGTTAAATAGTCTTCATTGAAGACCTTTACCTTCCCCACCTTCCAGTGCAGCTTTCAAGATGTCATTTGTTACCACCAGAAACAGGGCTGGTGATAATATGCAGCCTTGTCTGACACCCGTTCGCACAGAGAAGCTCTCGGACAGCTCTCCTCTATGCAAGACGCGACACCTTGCATCTTCGTAGGATTCTTTAATCATAGCTATGACCTTATTTGGAATACCTCTCCTACGCAAAGCATTCCATATGTAATCTCGCTTAACGCTGTCGAAAGCCTTCTCGAAGTCCACAAACATGAGATGTAGTGGCGAACCCATTTCGGCTGACTGCTCTAATATTATCCGTAGGGTATTTGTGTGGTCGGTACAAGACGACCCTTTACGGAATCCAGCCTGATAAACTTCGAGAGTGCTCTCGACGACATCACTAATCCTATTGAGAATTACCTTAGCCATAATTTTTGAAACGGCAGTAAGTAGACATATACCACGCCAATTGCCACAATCCCGAAGGTCGCCCTTGTTCGGAATTTTCACAATGACGCCCTCCTTCTATTCAGTCGGATATCTTCCTTCATTCCACATCTTAGTGAAGACTGGGAGGAGTATATCGGCTGTTATATCCGGGTCCGCTTTGAGGAGTTCGGTTGGTAGTCCGTCTATACCTGGAGCTTTCCTTCCCGCCATTGACCGAACGGCGGAAACTATCTCTTTCTTATCTGGGGGATCGTCCCTAATAGACGATTGTTGCGGTTGGATGTTTGGAAGTTGTTCTGTTTCCGAAATATCTTCCTCTGAAAAGATGTTTAAAATATCAGAGAAGTATTCCTTCCATCGCCGCAACTGGTGTTCACTCATATTAAGGAGAGTTCCGTTGACATCTCTCACCAGGTGGTTGACGGTGAAATTCCTGTTTGTCAACAGTTTCATGATTTTGAATAATGAACCCATATCCCCAAGGTAAGCCGCAGATTCTGCCTTGTTTGCCAGATCTTCAATGGCCTTTCTCTTGTCGCGTCTAACAGCCTTTTTAAGCTGTATATGAGCATCGCGGTAGTTCTGCCTCAAGTCGGGCGTTCGTTGGTTGACATGTTGAGAGATGATTACCAATTTGGCTTTTTCCGATTGCCAACCTTGTCCCATGTGTCTTGCGACATCCAGGGCTTCTCACCGCTTTGCACATATCCCACAGATTCTTCAGCACTAGTTAGAAAAGTGTTTCTGGTTGCCTCCCAATTGGCGTCCTGTGTGCGCATTTCATATTCAATGTGGATGACTTTTCGCGTAGAATAGTGGTCTATTCGCGTTTTTTGTTGGGATCTCTAAGTTTATCCACACTAAGCTTGCGCTTCATTTGAAGAATTTGTGGTCGTCGGATAGCTGCTGTACACAATCTCAAGCAGGCAACCATCAAGTGGTGATCGCTCCCCACGTCAGCTCCACGTTTCGCTCGCACATCGAGGAGACATCTTCCCCATCGGCGACTTATAGCCAAATGGTCGATCTGGTTCTGAGTAACACCATCAGGGGAAACCCAAGATGTTTTATGATGACTCTTGTGTGGAAAAAGGGTCCCTCCGATGACCATTTGCCGAGTACTACAAAACTCCACAAATAATTCGCCGTTTTCGGATCTCTTAATCCAAGGTCGTGATGCGTCGACGCAAGGGTCACCATGCCTTCTCATGACGTGTTCTAGTCCAGTGTTGTCTGCTCCAACCTGGGCGTTCATATCTCCCGAGATGATAATAATATCACCTCTTGGAACACGTTCGAAGGTGGCACTCAGTTGGCTATAAAACTCCTCATTGTCACCAGATGTTGCGTATTAGTTGGTGCGTAGCACTGCAGAATTGTGACGTTCCTGACACTGGTCCTGAGCCTGACGACGATAATCCTATCCGAGATTGGTTCCCAGCTAATGAGACTGTTTCTCGCTCTCGGCGTAAGGACGAACGCCACGCCATTTCTGGCTTCACTTTCAGGCCCAATGTACAGAATAGTGTTTCCGCTAGGGGTTCGTTCTTCTCCTGATCCTGTCCACCTGACCTCGCTCAAGCCCTAGATTTGGATGTTATAGTGCTCCATTTCACGGTCGATCACTGATTGGCGGTTCAAGGACCGAGTAACCCCAGTTCTTCCCCCGTCATTCAATGTTCGAACGTTCCAGAAGCCAATCATAGTCCGTTTTCGAATGCCAAAAGTCGTTACCGTAGAATCAGTCCGCATCCGAGGCGCTGTATCCGTTTCTCGTATCATTTAGATCTTAAGGTCACTGGTGATAAGCCCATGATCCAAACTATAAGAGCTATTAAATTGAAACTTAGAACATAATATTTCCATTACAAATGCAACTTTTTGGTAGACAAGGTTTTCAAATTTCCGTACTCTATCCACCACCTCCCATACAAACTTCACTTTTTCATGAAATTCTATAAGCCAATTTTCTCAGTACGTGTAACTTTCATCGAGCTGAAATGTTGTGCTTAATCTTTAATTAACATTGTTATTAATATCGAGAAAAAATTAACCGATTAGCTTCACTCCTTCTAACCCTTCCCATACAATGTGACACAATTCCACAACTTTTCAAAAATTCGATTTGCCCCAAAAGTGTGAACGTTACTGATCTAATATTTAAAATATATCAATTTAATTATGATTATAGTTGTTTGTCGAAAAATCACCAAAAACCCCCCACTCCTTCTACCACCTCCCATATAAATTGGACAATTTCATTAAATCCAATGCACTAAGTTTCTCAGTAGCTATTCAATTTTTCAAGCTTAAATTTGGTACAAAACATTTTTGTAGCTACTCTTGCATGATGTGAAATAAATTAGTGCCGTACTGTTACCCTTTCTACCACTCCCCATACAAAATTTCTTAAGATCACAAAAATTTCGATTTCATCTAAAGTATCGTATGATTGGGTTTCACGCACAATCATAGTCCTGTTATGGTTTTAAGCTTAGCGTTATTTTATTTGGTCTTTTTTTTTAATTAACACAAGCTACAACTATTCACATGAGCTTAACGCTCTTCCCCACTTATAAAATCTCTAATCACGGGATTGATTTGATCACGAGCCTGCCCCATACAAATACGAGTATCGTGGTTTCATTTTTAATAATTTATGGTTCTGATTCCAACAAAATACAAACCATTGTGTTTAAAGAGTCATTAAAATAAACAGATTATATATTTCACATAATGTATATATTATTAATTACATTCTCAAAAATTGCTTATTTTGCGATTTTTCTGCGGACAACATCGCGGACAGTCGCTAGTATTACATAAAAAGTAAGGAAGTGGTTTAACATAACGATATCTTATTGGCAATCCGAATACCTCATGTTAGTTCAAGGTGTGTGCTTCCAATAACCTTTAAATCACTAAAATCTTGTTTTAATTACAACAAGCAAAGTCTCAAATTATGATACCGTTTCTAATTTGAATATCAGATAAACGCACTATCATTGTTTTCTATAAAATATTGTGCTCAGAATTTTAATGAACCAGATGTTGATTTAATTTTATATCCATTGTTATATAATAATAGTGATAAAATCAGCAAAAAAAAATCGAAAATTCGCGTTCATTGGCTCATTCTGATTACAAATTCAAACCTAGCATAGGCGTCTTCCCCATTCATTGAAAATCGAAATTAGGCCATCTAGATTCGAAATTAATGCATGATGCGCGTACGATTTTACTATTCAAATAAACAAAAAAAGTTTAGTATCAAATACTATGAATGAGTAAATTTTGTCAATACCTGTTCAACACACCTCTCATTTTTCGTTTACGACTTTTTTTGCTGTTGTCTGCGCTGATTTAGATTTTAATCAAATCGGACTCGTCCACAATGACGATGATCTACTTTAAGGTTGTGATCTTAAAAGAAATCAAAAGTGGTCTGCGGAACGCGATGCAAATCAATTACCATAAACCGGTCGGTTATCCGCAGAAGGTCAATGGAAATTAGTCGTGCGATAAAATCGCACAAAACCGGCAATCAATAAGCAATTGATAGCCAATAAATAGCTTAGCTGACCGATATTTCACGGAGCTGAAAATTAATCGTCGGGCAATTATTTCTTACGTAACGTCTAACTTGGCTATGATTTATTGGACAGAATTTCCAACATCACTCGAGAAATTGCAATATTAGTCGAGAAGCGTGAACCGAATAAAACTAATTATATAGCTGTACGTTAAGTTGTATAGGCATAAGAGTGCATTTCGAAGAACAACAGCCTGAAGCCTAAGATTTTTTTAAAACAACTCAGCCAGCCAGTCCGGATGAATTGGCAGCAAATTTTCATCGTATTTATTAAATAATTGCCTCCCATTTGTAGTCAGCCTAAAATGAAATTATACACTAAATGACTGCTTGTCGGAATCTGCGACCTTGGAGTCGAAATGATAAACAAACTCTTCGGTAACACGCGAATCGTATGCAATATAATCTGACATAAACAACCATTGTATTAGCTAAAAATAATTAGCGATTTAATTCAATGCGTGAGAATACTATCTCGTCCGAACTTCAGCGATAAATAGATATCTCACAAATGTTAAAATGTTCAAGCAACATAATTAATTTAAATTAGTTCAGTTGAGGTATAAAAAAGTTGATGGTAGGCTCATTCGACATAATAATGACATTTTTTATTAACTTCCCATCGTGGTTCGGTGATTAACGAGCGCTATTTGTAGTGCTTAGTTAAACATCTGAATTTCGCGATTTATGCTAATGAAACGGGAGTAATCTCGAATTCGGTCCAGCTGTGCGGAACAGGTGTCATAAGTTTGTATAATAAGTAGTTTCTCCATATTGAGTTTGATTTTAACCGCCAATCTGGTATGTTGCTCGAAGTGATAGGATTTAAGTGATATATGCCATAAAAATGTCAAATGAATTCCTAAAACTGTTAAGCGTAGAAAACTAATTGACCATAATTCTCTTTTACTGAATATTTTTTCGGCTGCGCGATTGACTGCAGAATAAAACTCGTATGTGGTCTATCTCTTAACTAGAGATATTCGATACACATTAAAACTACTCTCCTAATAGAGTTTGGACAATGCATGTACAGCGATTGCGCGGAAAATTTCGTCCGAAATTTGAATTTTCTCAATTCTTTTTCTTTTATGAAGTAAACACAATCATAATGAATTGTTATTTACGAAAGTCATATTGATTTTCGAATGTAATGAGTGAATCTATACAAAAACTTGTAATTTAACGTAAGTTTGTGCTCATGTCCATACATTTGAAATCCATCAAACTCAAGCAAACTGCAAGTTTGACTGTTCTTCACATTCTTATGTTGCCTTCTTTTACTTCTAAACTCAGGTTGAGATGTTGGCATTATTGTCCAAACACTATTAAGAGAGTAGTATTAGTGTGTATCGAGTATCTCTACTCTTAACAAGCCAACTGGACACAAGCTGAACCTGGACTTTGATTACTACAAAGTGGCCTAATGAAGGAAATTTGTCTTCTTGTAGGGCAAAAAATACGCCTTGAAGGGATTAGCTGAGGATTTTTGATATTCCGTAAAAATTATGGATTTTTTGAACATATTGTTGCGAGCTAGGGGTTCGCCTGGATTTCAAGTAAAACACATTTCGTTTAAAAATAAGTGATAATTTATTTATTCGCACTTTACCTTAATTCGCACTTTAACTTAATTCGCACTGTATGGCACTACCGCCGCGTACTTTGACTATCGCCTGCACTGCACTGGTTCGCGTCTCCCATAAATGTTGCTGAATAACTGCCTCCCGTCTGAAAGCTTCGTGTTTTTATACATTTTTCCCCCAATTATCGAACCTTCCGTCGTGTATGTCGTCGGGTGTATGTCTCAACTATACTGGAAAGTTCTAGATCTTTAATTATGGCTTTTTACATATTGGGGGATACTGTTCTACATAATTCTTCTCTATTCGAGAAAGATTGCGTGGTTGCCAGCTCTGTAACAATATCTTTTATTCAATTACATAAAGGAATTGGTATCCTCTTTTACTACGATCTCTGATGGGCTATTATCCCCGGAAATAGTTTTAGAGTTCCCATCGATTCCCGTGCTAATAATAAATTTCAATTCAATTCAATTCTTTATTGCCAGATTTCAGACACAAATATATACATATATACATTGAAGACTTAAAATTAGATTACACAGTAACTATTAGTTTTAATTTATTATTCTAATAATAAAGTATTGTGATCGACACAAGAAAAAAAAAACTTACTACACTGAAATTTTTTTTCGCGTTTCATGTCTAAATTAGCCTAAAAAAGCAAAAAAAAAATCCGTCCCGCCGTACGCCGTACATATGGACTCATATCTCCGAGACCGTTAAAGGAAGAATGTTCGTTTTTGGGTGGATTGTTCATTGAGTAAGTGAGCTCTATTTTCTAAATTTTTGGGGTGTTAGGTGGTAGGGCGAGGCGGGGGAAAAAGTCGAAAACTACACTTGCTAATATCTCCATCACGCATGCAGATAGAAAGTTGGAAATTAGTAGAAATATAGAGAAATTTGTGGGATAAACTTTAAAAATAATTTAATTTTTTTATCCATTGGCGTCCGAAAAGGGGGGGCTAAAAACAAATTGTCGGCCGAATTGTTTTTTCAAATGATTATATCTTCGAAATTACTTATCGTAAAAAATTCATGTTTTGACACCATTAAGGGAGCATATAGTTCTATCGCAATCAGCTTAGAAAGTGGTTAATTATTGTAAGGGAGAGGGTCAGGGGGGTGCAAAGAAAAACACTTAAAAATGAATATCTCAACTATCTCTTGAGCTATGTAATTGAAACTTAAAACTTATATTAAGCTTTACAAGAAAAATGCAAAAAAAATATAACATCTTGAAATAATAGTAGTGGGGGGAAATGGGGAGCATTTCAAAAATGGCGCACTTTTCAAAATTACAAATCCTTATATCTCAAAAAAGAGTTTAGATATCAAATCAAAAATTTGTCAGATTATAGAACTACATAATGGTTAATTTTGATAAAAAATTTAATTAAGGAGGTGCTAAGCAAAAATGTCGAAAATTGTGAGTGATTTTTTTAGGGTTGTGGTGAAAGATACAAAGTTTAAATTCTGCATGTGGACACATCTATTTAATTCACATAGAAAAATAATAATAGATTGATTCTTAATTGTTATAAACCGACCCCCCGGTCTAACGTGCACACGGTATTTCATGTGCATTGAAAAACATAAAAGAGTTATGATTGGGCGTAAAGCCCAATCATATGATACTCTAGATGAAATGAGAAAGAGTTTAATGTACCGGAAAATATGTCACCTCCAATTATTTTAAATAAATAATAGTGATTTTTGTATGGGAGGTGGTAGAAGCAGAGGAGGAAGGTTTGTAATTTGTGGATATGACACCTAATGTGGTACGCAAAATATTTCGTGCTGAATTTAAGGTTTCTAGCTTTCATTATTTTCAATTGGGCGTAGTTTTCCTGAAATTGAGGCACTTGTATGGGAGGTGGCAGAGGAAGTGGAGCGTTTAAGATGATTTTGAAACAACTTATCATCATCCTTATCACCACGCTTTGATTAAATTTCAAATTCGATAGTTCTAATATATTCGAAGAATACATGCTTTATAATACAGATATTTGTATGGGAGGGGGTAGAAGGAGTGAAGAAGAGCTGATAATTTTTTTTTTGGCACTTATTGCAATTATTAAAAACCAAATTCTGGCAAAATTTGAAATTTGTACTTTTTCTAGTTATAATGGAAATCGATATAACGCACTTAACAAAAATTGTACATTTGTATGGGAGGCGGTAGAAGGAGTGTACGGATCAAAACACATTTTTTTTTCGTTATAGATATTCCTATTTTTATACTTTATGCAAAATATGAAGTTGATAGCTTTAACAGTTTCGAAGAAAAATAATTTAGTTTAAATTTCAAAATTTCGTGAAATTTGTATGGGAGGCGGTAGAAGGAGTGAGGTGAAGTTGATAATTTTTTTAAAGCTGTTTAGAATTATAATAAAATGAATTCTGGCAAAAATTGGTTTTTATAACTTCGCTAGTTCCAATGAAAATCGAAAAACTGCATTTTTCAAAATTATGCATTTGTATGGGAGGGGGTGAAAGGAGTGATGGGATCGGATCAATATTCAGTCACATTAATAATATATATATATCATAATACTTTAACCCAAATTTCAAGTCAATAGCTTAGATAGTTTCAAAGAAAAATCAATTTTTGAAAATTTCAGAATTTCGTGAAATTTGTATGGGAGGGGGTAGAAGGAGTGGGGGATGTGGCCCGTTCACGAACTTAAAGTTACTTTTTTCGCTAAAAATGACATAAAACAAATTTCAGCACGATAGCTCAAAGCGTTCGAGAGTCATGCTGTAGACAGACGGACAGACGGACAGACGGACGGACAGACGGACAGACAGCAACTCGGATTCGAAGTTTTTGAGCAACAACAAATATTTCTGTACCCTTAGCGGCTTTGTACGAGCATTATTTCTTAGCGTTACAAACGGTAAGGCAAACACAATATACTCTCAGATTTCATCTAGAGTTTAAAAACACATAAACTAAAAAATCAATTTCATGAAGTTGTTTCACCTCACCACCTCCCATACAAATTGCACAATTTCACTAAATCCAATGCACTAAATTTCTCAGTACCTATTCAATTTGTCAAGCTTATATTTGATGCAAAACATTTTTATAGCTACTCTAGCATGATGTGAAATAAATTAGTTCAGTGCTGTCACCCCTTCCATCACTCCCCACACAAAAATTCTTAAGGTCACAGAAATTTCGATTTCATCTATAGTATCGTATGATTGGGCTTTACGCACAATCGTAGTCCTGGTATGTTTTTAGGCTTAATGTCGTTTGATTTTTGTTCTTTTGAAGTGACACAAGCTAAAAATTTTCACATGTCCTTAACTCTCTTCAATCCGTATATGATCTCGAATCACGGGATTCATTTGATCACGAGCTTATCTCATACAAATGTGAGAATTATGGTTTCATTCTTAATAATTTATGGTTCTGATTCCAACAAAATACAAAGCATTGTGTTCAAAGAGCCAATAAACTAAGCTGATTATTTATCCAACATAATTTACTACTAACTCCATTCTCAAAAAATGTTTATTTTGCGATTCTTACGCGGACAAAGTCGCGGGTGATCGATATTAATAAATAAATAAAGATATTCATTAAAATCTACTAATGGAAGAAATGTATTGTAACGAAAAGATGAACTCTAGGGACACACTTGTACAGAAGACCAAATATACTTCATCGCAGTTTTCTACTGAGAGTTCTGTGCTCTGCATTCGTAGCGCTAAGGAATAAAGCTTGCCGAGTGTACAGAAATTATTAATTATTGTTGATCAAAACACTTTGAATTCGAGTGACTATATGTTCGCTAGTCTGTCTACTAAATATTTCTTAAGGTATCGAACTGAAATTGTTCAGCAAAAAGGAGCTTAAGATTTGTGAATGGGCGAAATCGGAAAACTTCCTCTACACCTCCTATACAAATTTCACGAAATGTAAGAATATACTATTCTTTGAAACTGTCAAATCCATCGACTTGAAAATATGACTAAGCTATGATGAATTTATTACCATTAATATCGAAATTTTGTTCCGATTCTCTCATTCTGGCTGCCTTTTCCATGCAAACGCACAACACTACTTTTTAATAGCTTCAGCAAATAGTAATTACTTAGTATCTTACGAAAAGCAACCATTGGGTAAGTATTAACTTTTGCCAAAGAGCTAGTGCGCTCATACTACATTTTAAAAATCTAGGAATCTTAGAGGAAATATTATTAATACTTTTTAGTTACATGGATTGGTATATCTCTCACAGCAGATTAATAAAATGGAAATTATTTTAAACATTTATCATGAAAGTTCTAATAAACGTATTTTTTACGATGCGGTAGAATCAGATCAATTTCGAATCGCAATTGGGATAGATGCCGACTTTGCTATCTTGCAGACGCCAAGTGATAAGTAATTGTTTAGGATAAATTTTATGCAAACTAGTCTTTGTTACGAATACAGATTTCGCGTGTTTCACATCTTAATATATAAAAATGAGTGGTCTACGTGTGTACACGTGTAACTCGCAATCGTTCGTCCGATTTGGCTCACATTTTTTTGTTGTGTTCGTTAAAGCCCAACTTAGATCCTAACGGAGGCAAAAATTGCTAATTTTCTCGGAAAATTGGCAAATTTTGAAAATTTCATTTTCAGTACATTTTGTGCGGAGGAATTTTTTCGTTTGTTGTTCGCAACTATTCACCCGATTTGCATGAATTTTTTTTTTTGTTCGGAATAGTCTCTGCTATCTCTACACATAAAAAAAAAATTCCGGCGGACGAACGCAAATCAAAACACACGGCCACGTGGTCATACATATACATACATATATACAAAAATATGTATATGTATGACCATGTGTCCATCTGTTTTGATTTGCGTTAGTCCGGAAATTTTTTTTTATGTATAAAGAGAGCCTATCGATGTATGTATATGTATGTATATGTATGACCATGTCGCCAAGTGTTTTCCTACAGGCGAGGTACAATTGTCTGTGCGAGAAGCACGCCATTGTTGAGTTGATCGAGATCGTTTGTAATCCAATTTTTCGGTAATTTATGAAACAGTGAAAACAACAACAGTGAATCCAAGTGGATTTTTAGACTTCTCCGTAATTTTTTCCAGCAAGCGGTCTTCGGATTAATTGATTGGGAATATGCCGCCAATCAGGAGATCAAACATTGCACAACGGAGTCGTAATGCAAAAAGAGTTGCGAATATTCGTGCGAGTCAAACTGATGAAGAGCGCGCCAGAGATGCTCAGTAGAGACGCATACTTATTTCACAAGTTCGAGCAGAATGAACACAAGAAGTTCGACAAACGCAACAAGAGTCTCAGACATTAAGACAGCGCCACGATCACATTAATCAACGAAACCGACGTAACGCAAATCGACGAGAAGGAAGAAACATCGGCAATGTCGATTTGCATCGTGCTGCTTTCCGCTACGATTCCACCATCGATTACAGTGCTCTACCATTCGTTACTATGGGGGCATTGAATGTTGTGTGTCATCATTGCAATGCGTTGAGATTCGCGAATAAACCGCCAGGATTGTGTTGTGCGAGCGGCAAAGTCAGATTGCCACTATTGCAGCCGGGGACTCGCCTCTATCCAAATATTTCTTGGAAAAAACACACAACTACAATGGTTGTTTTCAAATGACCTTATTCGGCGCTGACATTCAAGACTTAGGACGTTACAGTCCAACATTTAAGGTAATTGAATTCGATCTTATCTATAGTATTGTATGATTGGGCTTTACGCACAATCGTAGTCCTGTTAAGCTACAACTATTCACATGTCCTTAAGGCTCTTCAATAAGTATATGATCTCGAATCATGGGATTGATTTGATGACGAGTCTGTCCCATACAAATGCGAGTATCATGGTTTCATTCTTAATAATTTATGGCTCTGATTCAAACAAAATAGCCATAAAACTAAGCAGATTACATATTACACATAATGTATTACTAACTACATTTTCAAAAATCGCTTATTATTGCGATTCCTACGCGGACAAAGTCGCGGGGATCGCTAGTAAATAATAATTTAGTATACTTTTTTTTCGTATTTCAAGGAAACGTCAAGGATATCAAAGTACTGTAAAAGATCGACAAACGAGAAGACGAGGACCCATAAGAATGACAATTTCCTTAACTACAATATAAAGAATGATAAAAGTAAGCAAGTATTTTTTTTCCGGTTGTTTATTTTTCACAAAAAATTAGTAGTAGTCAGAAGAGAATGATTGCTGAGTAATAATGAATTACCAGCTGTGGGCACCACCGTAACCAGCACCATATCCAGAGCCGTATCCGGAACTGCCATATCCGGATCCGTAACCAGCACCATAACCAGAACCGAAACTGCCATAACCTCCAATGCTCTTAACAGCTGGAGCAGCATAACCACCATGTCCGGCATAACCTCCGGTCCATCCTCCGACTCCGCTGCTGTAGCCAAGACCGTGTCCGGCTAGTCCGCTGCTGTAGCCAAGACCGTGTCCGGCTATTCCGCTGCTGTAGCCAAGACCGTGTCCGGCTAATCCGCTGCTGTAACCAAGACCGTGTCCGGCTAATCCGCTGCTGTAGCCAAGACCGTGTCCGGCTAATCCGCTGCTGTAGCCAAGACCTTGTCCGGTCAATCCGGAGCTGTACCCAAGACCAGAGTATCCTACTTTACCAATACCGCCAATACTGCCAATTCCGCCAACAGCGCCACCGAGGCCGCCGCCATAACCGGTGTTCCAGCCACCAGTGTTTCCCCAACCTCCGGTATAACCGGCAAGTCCTCCAGCTGAGACAGCGGCGATAGCGGCCAATAAGCAGATGAATACTTTCATGTTGATTGATTTCGGTACGGAATGATACTGATACTTTGTTTAGAACGCACCCTAGTATTTATACTAAAGACTTCCAAAATTCGTTTCGCATAATATTTGCACCTGGCCGAACTCTATATAAACATTTTTATAAGCCTTCTGATAGATACTAGGAATGATTTTAGGCACAATCAACTTACTCGATCTCCTATCCAATTTTTTTTTATTGGAATACACACCTGTCCGATAAAAATGATTAAAATGATTGGTCCCATCGGAGTGGGTCTTAATGGTTTGCACCTAAACTTGGTGAGGATACTAAACTCGTTTTAGTTTTTTATGAAAAGCATTTAAGCCTGATAAACGACATTAACTTTGAAATATAGCTATAAAAATATAAAATATTGAAATAAATATTTATAACCTTGTAACACGTTTTGTTCTTAGGATCTTGCAAGAAATCATAAGCGATCAATTTTTTAACTAATTCATGCACAAGCTGATAAAAAACTAAAAAATTCTTCGCATAATAATGATCGCGAAGAAATTGGTGGTTCTTAGAATTTCGTAAACTTTTTAGAATTGAAGAAGACGATTAATTTCAGATTTGAATCGATCGATGTCCGATCAAACGTGCTTCTTTTCACGATTGATTTTGGCGCGATCACTCCCCTATTACGAACCTAGTCCTATATTTTATTTTCGCAATCAATTTATTCATTTGATTAATTAGCTCTGAGCTTGTATCTAAGGGATATCGAATCGCGCATAAATAAATATATTTACTTCAATTTATACTTATGGTGAGAGATCATGAGATGATCCCAATATCAATATATTTGTCTTCATAATTTGATGTTGCTAGCCCAAGCTATGATTTGATTATTTTTATTACTAAAATGATTTTGATTATGCATTTGTTAATAAAAAAGGTATATGAAATTAACCTAAGAGGTTTGAAGAAACGAGTTTATTGCCCAAATTTGTACCTACAACATATAGGCGTCTGTGATCGAGTCTACATCTGCGGAGCAATAAAATAATTAGCATATCCGATCCTAATCTGAATGAAAGCTTTTGTGGACACTAAGTCTGTTGTTTAAAGTATCTAGAAGTTTCAAGAATTGCGAAAAAAATGGCCGTTTCTTTGAACCAATGACCGGGCAATGATCAAACTTGGGAAACAGTAATTTATCATCACAGTCGGGATATAATTTTCGATTGAAATTGGCTCGAAAGTGGTATAAATACTTCAGTGTGTTCTAGACAAGGTATCAGTATCATTCCGTACCGAAATCAATCAACATGAAAGTATTCATCTGCTTATTGGCCGCTATCGCCGCTGTCTCAGCTGGAGGACTTGCCGGTTACACCGGAGGTTGGGGAAACACTGGTGCCTGGAACACCGGTTATGGCGGCGGCCTCGGTGGCGCTGTTGGCGGAATTGGTAGTATTGGCGGTATTGGTAAAGTAGGATACTCTGGTCTTGGGTACAGCTCTGGATTGACCGGACAAGGTCTTGGCTATAGCAGCGGATTAGCCGGACACGGTCTTGGCTACAGCAGCGGATTAGCCGGACACGGTCTTGGCTACAGCAGCGGATTAGCCGGACATGGTCTTGGCTACAGCAGCGGATTAGCCGGACATGGTCTTGGTTACAGCAGCGGAGTAGCCGGACACGGTCTTGGCTACAGCAGCGGAGTCGGAGGATGGACCGGAGGTTATGCCGGACATGGTGGTTATGCTGCTCCAGCTGTTAAGAGCATTGGAGGTTATGGCAGTTTCGGTTCTGGTTATGGTGCTGGTTACGGATCCGGATACGGCAGTTCCGGATACGGCTCTGGATATGGTGCTGGTTACGGTGGTGCCCACAGCTGGTAATTCATTTTTACCTAGGAAATTATAATTTCTGAACTGTTTTGAACTGATGATTATTGATTTTCTGTGAAAAATAAATGTGATTTAAAAAAAACAAACTGATTTTGAACTTTTGAAAAATGATTATTTTAGCACGTAATGAAAACTAAGTTAAAGATGAAGAAACATGTTAAGAAAAAGTCAACGAAATAATATCTTTTCAACATAAAATGCCCAAAAATATATCAAAAGTTATACATATGGAGCATTCTCAGTGAAACGGACACTTTTCGCTGAATATTGAAGGGTTTTTTGAAATTTGACCAAGTTCTTAAAATTTTCTTTAAGGTAAATAGTATCCTTTTTTGATGTCACCCATGAAACATTACATTCGTGATCAGTGACTTCAAAAATTTGGTATACATGATTCCGCTAAAATCGAGCATTAATGTGTCGTGTATGTCGAAAATTCTAAACAAAAAATTTAGTAATTCAAACCATTTTTATCATTTTTTTTTCACAGAATGTTCTGTGTTATAGGCAATTTCGGTCTTTATGTGCAATGCAATAGTGCCAGTACAACTGGAAAATATACCAGCTTTTCCACTCGTTACGGTCGTTCTCACTCCTCTTCTTATACCTTTCTAATCCCATTCCTTCCCTCCATGACTGTGTTTGTGCATTGCACATAAAGGCTGAAATTGCCTATAACAGGGCATACTCTAAAAAAAAAATCATGGAGGAAAAGAATGGGATTGGGAAGGTAGGAGAATGGGAGTGAGAACAATCGTAACGAGTGGTTTATTTTTCAGTTGCACTGGCTGCAACTGACAAACATTTGCAGATGTTATGGGGGACTAGAATGATAGAAAGCAAACAGGAACCATCTACTGAGTATATGGACTCTCTTGAAGTGGAACAGTTTCACTTTTATGCTGTTTGCCCATTTTATTTCGAATACTTTTTTCAACGCCAGTTACAACTGCAAATTCGTGCTTAAACAAAATCCACTGTCTGGAGTGGGAATCGAACCCACGATCTATTAACAGTGCAGCAAGCACGGTGCCCACTACGCCACGGAAGCTTCATCAAACCCTTGGTGAGGGAAATGGTTTAATGGCAATATAATTGGTTGATTCCTTTTGAAGTTTGTAAAACCACATAAAAATGCAAACTTGATAAGCAGTAATTTTTTGTAACGTGTGAGGAAGTATTATTTTTTCCCCATAACCGGTAAGTAATCCCTTTCGCGGAGTGAGAATGTTTTCCAAATTCCAAACTATTTACTATATGTACCTTCTGGAAAAAATTGATTTTGATTTTCTTTGTATATAAATGATTTAATTTTTCGGCCCTGTGACAATTTTTTGTCGCGATCTTGCAAATCTTTCCGAAGAAGAAATAGTCGATGGTTTGAAAAGCTGTGGGGTCACAAACGCAGTTAAGCGGAAGAAGAAAATAGACAACCAAGACATCCCCTTTGGCTTAATTATCCGCTCCTTCGAAAGATACCACCTTCTGACTTCGATTACAATTGGATGGCAAATATTTGAAGTTAAAGAATACATTCCGAGTCCAATGCGGTGCAAAACATGCCAGAAGCATGGACACACGGCTAAATGGTGCAAATCCTCTCCAACGTGCATTTCCTGTGATAAAGCAGATCATAACCCTACACCCTGTACAGAAAGCGTTAAGTTTTGCATAAACTGTGAAGATTCAAGCCACATATCATCTGATTGGCTATATCCTAAGTACCTTGAAAATAAAGAAATCATGACTATCAAAACCATAAACAAATGCTCAATATTTGAAGCGCGAAAAAAATATCACGAATCTAAAAATTCAGTTAAAGCCAAGCAACCTACTCCCGGTCTTTCATATGCAAAAGTTACCACACCAAAAATAATAATTATTAACAAACAACAAAATAATCTAAAAGCAAATAACGAAAATATACTTAAACCCAATGGAATAGACTCTCCAACCAGACCATACTCAAAATAAATGGAACCAACAATTTCTAGTTACATCCCACAAATAGCCCTTACAACTCAACCCGACTTCGAAACTTCAGTTACTACGAAAATGCAAACTAAAGAAAAATTAGAACTAAACAAAGAAACCATTGAAATAAACTTCCAGAAACAATCCCATAGTAAACATAGATCCTCGAGCACAGATGTGGACCAAGCATGGACGTTTGAGTCCATTAATCAATGTGACTTAAAGAACAACAACAATTTCAAGATTTTACAATGGAACATGAAAGGTTTCTTCAATAACTACAATCAACCATATGCATTAACACGAGATGTATCCCCAGATATAATTGCTCTACAAGAAACGCACTGTGCTTATAATACTCATCCCTATTTTTCGAACAAATACGAAAATATTTTTGTCAACACCCCACAATAAATACCTCTAAAAGTGGAATAGCCCTTTTCGTTAATAAGAGCTTTCAGTTTCAACATATTTTCATATCTAGCAACATCCTAGCCTGTGCTAAGGAAATATACACTTCTATAAAGTTTATAGTCGTCTGTTATATATTGAGCATGATAAAAATATAACCATTCAGGATCTTGAGGACTTAACAAGGAACTTAAAATTTCCCTGTATCCTAATTGCCGACTTCAACAGCTGGAGTCGTATGTGGGGCTCCACTGCCACTAACACCAAAGGCAAGTTGGTTGAAAACTGGATTGCATCCTCAGACCTCATTGTTATTAACACTGGTGCCCCCACACATTTATCTACGCACCATAGCTTAACACATATTGACTTGGGTATTTGCTCATCACAGTTAGCACCTCTGTGTGACTGGCAAGTAGTGGACGACCTGCATGGCAGCTATCACTTCTCCACAGTTACAACGGTAGCATTAAGTCAATCGGAGAGACCATCTCACCCCACCAGATTTAAAACCAAACTAGCAAATTGGCCGAAATACACACATCTAATAGGGAATATATTAGGAAATACTGCACAGACAAGAAATACTAATAAAGAACCTGCAAACATTAGAAAAGCTATTTTGATCGCTGCAAACCAAGCCATACCACACTCACGTCCAAACAATACAAAACAAAAACCCCAATTGCTTTGGTGGAATCGAGAGCTTGCGAAACTTAACACATTGCGAAAAGAAGCCTGGAGCACCTTTAAAAAATCCCTTAAAGTGATCAATGAGATTAACTATAAAAGAATTAATGCTAAATTTAAACACGCCATGAAAATTGCAAAAGAAAGTTCATTCAATACTTTCACAGACTCTATAATACCAAAGACACCTATTGCTAAGATATAACTATACAAGGACTGCAAATTGGTACTAATTTCATATCAACATCTATAGAAATAAGTAACGAATTTGGTAAACTATGGTCCAGCGCTGCCGCAGATGATAATTTTTCACTTCAATACAGACGAGAAAAAAAAAATCTCTCAAATAGACTTTTCGAGTATGTAAGAACCCCGAAATCACAACAAATAGAAACCGAAATAACCCTATTTGAACTTGAAACAACACTTCAACTAGTTAAAGGCAATACACCAGGCCTAGATAAAATTACCTATAGCATGATACAAAATTTGCCAACTAAGGCTAAAATCAGACTATGTGCCCTGTACAATAAAATCCTTACGGATGGCATTACACCACTCTCTTGGAAAATTGTAGCTACAGTTCCTCTGCCAAAGCCCAACAAACCAAAAAATAGTTTAGAAGGATATCGACCCATTTCACTCTTACCCTGTCTGAGTAAAGTTTTGGCTTCCGTCCCAACAAAGGATGTCAAGATGCTCACATCTATATAGATAAACTGATTAGTCTACAACTATCAATCAAATCAATCAAATTCCTCTTAAGACCCCCTATAGGGGCACAAACGCGCTACAAGGGACATACGTCGGCAAACGGAGACAGGGAAGTTTGATAAAAGCGCCCAAAAGGACATTCGTCGACAAGAGGCAGGGAAGACTGATAAAAGTGCTCAAACCTCGCCATCATTAGAGTGCATCAATAATGATCGACAACAAAAAAAGGCAGATAAAGAGCACCTGAAACGATCCACCCCAACAAAAAAGCACGGAAAAGAAAGCGCGCCCGCAGATACTCGTAGCATACGAATGGATGAAGTACCAACAGAAAAATTAAGGGAGAAGGAACCTAAAGAAATAGGATGGACGAAAGTCATAAAAAAAAAGATAAATAGGTGAGATAAACGTCTAAGTATGAAATCCAAACCTAAAGCGGTTAGACCCGATGCAATAGTCATCACCAAAACAGGAGAGATTTCATACAGTGACATCGTACGATTGGTGAAAGGACACGAAGCATTGAATAAATATAGCGAAAATGTGTCAAAAATAAGGAAAACGGCAAAAGGACAAATGCTGTTGGAACTTAACAAGCAACGAAATGAAGACTCAGAGGAGTTCAAGAAGGAGATAGAAAAGGTCCTGGCGGCAAAAGCTGAAATTAAAGTTCTTACGCAAGAAACTCAACTAGAACTGAAAGATCTAGATGAAATTACGACAAAGGAAGATATCGTAGATGCTATACGTATGCAGATAGAGGGGTTAAGTTTCTTCAACCCTTCTTGGATCAAGTCAGTTAGGAAGGCTTATGCTGGAACACAGACAGCTGTGATTAGAGCGCTGACAGAAACTGCGAATAAACTTATCAATAAGGGGAAAATTAAAGTAGGATGGGTCGTCTGCCGATTTAGAGAAACGGTGAATGTAATGAGGTGCTACAGGTGCCTTTCTTTCGGCCATTTAGCAAAAGCATGCAAAAGCACCGAAGATCGCAGTACAAGATGCATGAAATGCGGTGAAACAGGCCATTTTGCGAGAGATTGCAATAGCCTACCATGCTGCATGCTATGCAAAAGCAACGGAGGTGCCGACTCTAACCATCCTACAAGCAGTCGAATATGCTCCGCATACCTAGAAGCACGCAAAAGTAAAAAAACATGAAAATAGTTCAGATTAATCTTAATCACTGTGAAGCGGCTCAGGATATATTAAAGCAGAGAATATACGAAGAGAAATTTGACGTAGCGATCATTAGTGAACAATATCGAAACTTAGGAGATCTAGGATGGATTTCAGACAGAACACAAAAGGCAGCAATCTGGGCCTGTGGAGACAAGACTTTCCAAGATAAGCCACACACTGATAACCAGTACTACGTAAGAGGAAAGATTGGCGGAATAAATATATATAGCTGCTATATACCACCGAGTGTTGGCAACGATGAGTATGAAAGGATTCTCGATGGACTCACGATCGATGTTAAGTCAACAAGCCCAAATATCATTGCTGGTGATTTCAACGCATGGGCCACAGAATGGGGAAGCAAACGCACGAATGGAAGAGGAAATAAGCTACTCAAAGCCTTTGCGTCGCTTGATGTCATCGTTTTAAATAGCGGGCGCAAAAACACATTTGAAAAAAACGGAAGAGGTTCCGTAATAGACATTACATTTGCGAGCAGAACATTAATCCAGCACACAGAATGGCAGTTAAGCCTTCAGTTTAATAGCTACCGTTTGCCCTCTTACAAGTGTAGGCTACTTTTGCTGAATATGACCACGCTTGAGAAGAGAAGAGAACTTGCTTCGGCAACCCTTGCTTTCGACTTAATTAATTCCAACTTGATTTCGAGCGAGCTCCTGTCCCGCATTATTTTTGTTAATCACAGGTTTAGTCTTCGAAACGGCAGAATCCTGAAAATGGAGCATAATTCCTCTAACTTCATGAACTTCAGTGGAGCTGTCAAAATGTCATTATGTCGTTCTTTCTGGGATCCTCCTAAAAATAATAAATAAGTGCTTAAAAGTGTTGTTATTTAATTTAGACTGAGTGCTTTTGTTATTTTGCGAACTCTTAACCTATATACATATATTGTGATTCACGTTAATTGCAAATTTTTGTTTTGTGCTTGCTTTTCTATTTGGGCTCAGTGCAAAGTTTCGTTTCTTCTTTTTGGCGCGAATCGGGTTTGTGTGCCCTTAACCTGTCAATGTACCAAGAAGAAGTCGTTTTTCTGACGCGGGACTCCGAAGGGTCGACTTGGTCCCCCGCCAGCACGGTGACGATTTTATTCTTGGACTTGTTCAAGTGATTGATCAGGTGATTTGTTTTGTTTTCATTTATTTAATAATTTTGATCAGGTGTTTGATATTAGTTTCTATTCGCACCGATTTTTAATTCATATTCGCACCAAGTTTTTATATTGCTTTCGTGCATTCATAAGTTATTTATACAGTGCCGCGTAAAAGTTTTATTTTTTTTTTTTTTTTCTACTATTGTATTTTGAAATATTTTCATATAAATTTTTATTATAATCATTTATGTTTTTTGGATTAAATTATTTTTGATTTATTTTTCTTTCTGCAATGGCCGAATGCACTGCAATGTCATGTGTCGGCAAACTAAATAAGACACCACTTATTTGCTGTTCCGGTTTTTGTGGAAAATTTTTCCACTGTAAGTGCATCGGTTTTTCCGGTACTGTTGGAGATGCTGTTTTGAAGTCCGCTAGTGGATTGCACTTTTTTTGTCTTGCGTGCCGCCCAACCTCCCCATCGACATATGCGGCTAAACTGTTATCGGCTAAAACAGCCCTGCATGTCTTAAGCAATGAATTCGCTAGTATTCAAATCAAGCTACAAACCACACTTAGTGAGCTAGAACAGGTTTGTGCGAACATTCCTGCAGATACTGTGAATCATAGCAATGGCATCGCGTTGCAGCCTAGAGTACTTCGCCCTAGGCCAACTGCACCTAAAGTACCAGTGGTTAACTCCAATGCATTGTCGCCGTCTCTGCCCATGCCGATTAGCGCAGAGTTAAAGGATGATGTTTCACGCACTGATCTATTGGCTAGTGTGAATGCAGAATCTAGTAATCAAACAACACTATCCGACAGTAGTGCTTGGAAGCTTATCAGGAAGAAACGGCCTACCGAAAATAGAATCATCGGAAATGGAAATGCTTGTGATAAACTGAAAGTGTTGTCGAGCCACAAATGGCTGCACCTTTCTCGTTTTGATGCCAATACCAGTGAAACCGAAATTATCGACTTCGTTGCCAATAAATTAGGTTCAGCGCCTGATAATATAAAATGTGTGAAATTAGTCAAAAATGGTACTGACACAAGCTCCTTACGTTTTGTCAACTTTAAAGTTGGAATTCCGTCGAACCTGTTCGATAAATGTTTTTTGTCGGAGTTTTGGCCTTCGGGACTGCATGTACGCCCATTTCGGAATCTAACAAAAAACGAGGTGCCCGAAATAGTACTGGACGGAACTTAGACGAGATTATTTGCTATTATCATAATACCAGTGGAATGCGAACAAAAATTTATAATTTTTTTCTTGCTGCTGTGGATCATCATTATGATATCATTATTCTGACTGAAAACTGGTTGAATGCTTGTTTCAACTCATCCGAGCTGCTTGATTCCTTTTATATTGTCTATCGTAAAGATAGGTCATTGAAGACCAATATGGAGAGAGGTGGTGGGGTCCTTCTTGCTGTCAATGTAAGCTTTGGTAGCAAAGAGATAATTTTTCCGCAGTATACCGACGTTTATCTTTCCGAAATTGTGGATCAGCTCTGCATCTTCGTGCAATTTCCGTCATCTATCGGAATTTTCTTCATCATAAGTTATATTCCGCCGCGCAGCAGCTTACAGTTGTTCCAGCGACACATCGACAATATTAATTGGGTTGCCGATCATCTAACAAAGGATCAACAGATTTGTGTTGTTGGAGACTTTAATCTGGAGAATGTTCGTTGGACAAGATGTTGTGAAGATAATTTATTGATTCCGTTTAATGTTAGATCAGATATTGAATTTAATTTTATTGACTCCATGTTTTCTAATAATCTGCAACAATTGAATGACATTTTTAATAGTAACGGAAAAATTTTGGACTTAATTTTTGCAAATAATGATTTTTCCTCCTTTAATATTATTGACGTTAATGAGGCTAGTGTTAATCTTTTAAACAACTCGGTCAATCATAAAGCTATTGATTTTAAAATTAAGTTTTATAAATTTCGTAACGATCCTAACAATGACTTTGACAAATTCTACTGTTTCTCTAAAGCAGATTATTTTGAGTTAAATAGATACTTTGGCACAATTGATTGGGCACATTCTTTCAAAAATTTAGATTTAAAAGCTATTAATGCTACTTTCACGTTGATAATTAATGAGGGTATCGATCGGTATGTTCCTAAAGTCAAGAAGAGTTCGACCAAGCTTCCCTGGCAAAACTCTCGTCTTTCTAGGTTGAAAAATGCAAGGAATAAAGCACAGAAACTGTTTATAACCACGAATAACATTGCGCATCATAATAACTTTTTTCGTTTACGCAGGGAGTATGAGGTTCTGAATAAATTTTTATATCATAATTACTTAATGAATGCCGAATCAAAAATTAAATCAGATAGCAGATATTTTTGGCATTTTGTAAACTCTAAGCGTACACACAATGGTCTCCCATCTAGTATGGAGTACAAAGGTCTAACTTCAATGGATGCATCTTCGTCTTGTGAATTATTTGCAACTTTTTTTCAATCAGTTTATAATAATAACAACATTTCTTTTAACCCAAATCGATATGCTAGCATTAGTCCTATTGCTGACATTGGCCTTATTGAAGTATCTGATGAAGATGTTTATGTCGCGCTTTGTAACTTAAAAAGTAATACTTGTCCAGGCCCAGATAATATTCCAGCATCTCTATTGAAGCATTGCCGAGACTCTCTGCTATTTCCATTGAAAACTATTTTTAATCTCTCCTTGTCAAATGGTGAATTTCTAGACCATTGGAAAGATTCCTACATCACTGCCATTTTTAAATCAGGCCCTAGGCATTTAGTGGAGAATTATAGAGCTATCTCTAAACTGTCCGCAATTTCTAAACTTCTTGAAAGTATTGTCAAAGACAAGCTATATTTCTTAGTTCGTGAACATATTTCAACCTGTCAACATGGTTTTGTTTCTGGAAGGTCGACTTTAACAAATCTTACTCTATTTAGTAATTTTTCTATGAATTCACTAGAAGCTGGATTTCAAGTTGATGTCCTCTATACAGACTTCGTTAAAGCATTTGATAGAGTGCACATCAACCTTTTTCTGTCTAAGCTATATGCTCTTGGCTTTCATTCCAAGATGCTTGATTGGCTTACTTCGTACCTGTGCAATAGAACTCAACATGTCAAGATTGATTTCTTTATATCTAAAAGCATTTTTGTCCATTCTGGAGTTCCTCAAGGGAGCCACCTGGGACCTATTCTGTTTATATTGTTCATAAATGATGTTTTCTCAATTTTTCAACATTCTTCTTGTTTGGGCTATGCGGATGATTTAAAGATTTACACAAGAGTGAGTAGTCTCCAAGACTGCCATAATTTTCAAAGAGAAATTGATGCATTTGTTGATTGGTGCAAATTCAATCTCTTAGAGCTAGGTCTTCCTAAATGTAAGATTATGTCTTTTTATCGTTGTCGTTCACCAATTTTGAATATCTATTATATGGAAAATTCAGTTCTATCTCGTTCACATGAAGTCGATGACCTAGGTGTATTGCTGGATCATAAGCTAAGTTTCGTTTCGCATATTGACCGTATGGTTGCACGAGCTAATTCTCGCTTGGGTTTTGTTAAGAGAAATTCAGTTGATTTTCAGAATCCTTATACTTTGAAATCTCTGTTCTGCTCTTTGGTAAGACCTCTTTTAGAATACTGTTCCGTTGTCTGGGATTCATCATTTAACATTCACAGTAGACGAATTGAGAGTGTTCAGAGAAGATTCACTCGTTTTGCTTTGAGGAGGCTGGACTGGGCAAATGATTTGCCTTGTTATGAAAACCGTTGTAAATTAATCGACTTACGTTTTCTTGATCTTAGAAGAAAACAACATTCGATAATATTTCTGCGTGATATTCTTTGTAATAGAATTAGCTCTCCTGAGCTGCTTTCTAAAATATCCATTTACGTTCCTGAAAGACCTTTGCGAACTCGTGATTTTTTAAAACATCCTGCACATAAAACAGTTTATGGATCAAATGAACCCTTAACTCGTAGCATATCTAATTTTAATTCGGTTGCCAATGTTATTGATATTAGCTGTACGAGGGACTGCTTTAGAGAAATGGTATTAGAAGCTTTCAATCGTTAGCGATCTTATTGTTGACTAGCAAATACCCGCAACTTCGTCCGCGTAAATATCGATACAATGTGCTTTTCATAGTAATGTACGGTATATTTCATATATAATCTGCTTACACTAATTTCTGCGAAAAATGTTACCCCGTTTTAACCCTTACATATTTTCTTGAGAGTTCAGCACTTTTTATGTTCTATTCCAAAAAAATTTCTGCGAACTAAATTCTAGAAAAGAAATCACTATTAGTGTAAGGCCTCTTTTGCCAAAATCAAAATATAATATTAAAACGCAGCAATAGATTTTTCTCTTAATTTCAATTAATAATTATTTGTACGTATTTTAACTTCCTTTACTTAGAATTACTCACTGACAAAAATCAAAATATAATGTCAAAAATCACCAATAGACTTTTTCACTTATAGACGATCAACAGCATATGATTGAAAAAACTGAATTGGATAAACTTTCTATGTTTTCGTCATAAGCAGCACTTGACGTTTAACACAATACACAATACATACTATATAACGAATGAACCCAGCGAGAAGTCGTACCCACTAAGCACTTTAAAAACCGTAAAAGATATGGTATTTCCCTAAGGTGCGAATACCAACCAAATCGCCAGCCTATTAATACATCTATTGTTTTTGTGCCTCACATCTTACGTACTAAAATAGCCCCCGCAGGATACGCTGGCTAATCATATACGATTTATACCACGCTAGGGACGAAATTTTACTGTTTGAATGTGTGAGTAGGTTACGCAGGTTGGTTGCTACAGGTAGCCGAAATACCTACGACATCAATGGCTTTTTGGCATAGCCTGTTCTTAACAAATCTCAGCCGGCCATGTACCAGTCCAAAGTGGCTACCTACGCTTTTTACATCCACTTTTGTTGGGTTTTCTCTGAAGATCCCTGCTAATTAAGGATTTAATACAAAATCTTAGCTCGATCAAAGTTATATGTACTGAGAAAATTGGAGTATAGTATTTAATGAAAAAGTTTAGTTTGTATTGGAGGTGGTGGAAGGAGTTGGGGGATTCAAACTATTTATATACTTGAAGATTGTATTTATAATAGAAATAATATATTTTAAATTTCAAATTAATAGCTTTCATAGTTTCCATGAAAATTTGATTATTATAAGTTTTTGAAAATGAGTCACTTTGTATGGGAGGGGGTAGAAGGCGTGAGGGGAGAAAAATAAAACCTAAAGCAGATTACTCCCAGAGGTAGAGCTAATAATCTGTGAAAGTTTCATTGCAATCGGTGCAGCCGTTTTTGCGTGAAAGCCGGAAAGACAGACAGACAGACAGACACTACAATTATATTTATATGTATAGATTTATGTTTTTATTATCCTTATGTTTAATTAGTTTTAAGTTTCGTTTTTAATTTTTAATTTTCTTCTTTTTAATATTATTTTATTTTAATTAGTTTTAAGTTTCGTTTTTAATTTTTAATTTTCTTAATATATATAATATATAATGTATACAAATTTATCATCAGGCCTGTAAGGACTCTGTTCGGTAGGCTAAAGTAAATAAATAAAAATTGAATAAATTGAATGACGCTATTGTTTGTGCCATAAAAAATTTTAACTTGCATTCAGATTGCTTTAACTGTTCTGTAAGCAGAAATACTTACAGGGACAAAATTATGACTAAATTTAAGACATTATTTGCAAGATAATATGTAAGATATTATTAAATTGCTTAGGTCTAGCATAGTCATTTTTTGTTTTTGTTTTCAGTTGTTTTAGTTTGCTTAGTAATTAGTTATTGTATCATTATATTGTTAACATTTTTTGTTATTCTACATGTATTTTTCGATTTTATGATTAATATTAAGAATTTTTGTATTTTTCCTTTTTGTTAAATGGACTTCAATTGTCTACGAGTAAATAAAAATAAAAAATAAAAATAAGTGATGCATACACGCATAGCGACCATCAGGCAATAATAGTGACAATTGATCCTGGTAAAAGAAATCGTCAAAAGCGCCAGCATGCGAAAGCGCAGACAAAAGGATGGAAAGATAATACGCTAGATGAAGAAATCTTCAAGATGGTACTGAATGCCGAACATGATTCGCAAGAAGGTATAGAAAATCATGCTTAAAGTGTAGTAAGCGAACTGAGTAAAGCCTGTGACGCGGCAATGGTGAGAAGAAAATCTCACAACGTACGGAAACCAAACTACTGGTGGAACGATAACATTGCTCGGCTACGCACTGCATGTCACAAAGCTAGACGACAGCTGCAGCTGAAAAGAACAACCGTAAATAGTAGTACTCTAAACGAGATATAAAAAGAAGCCAGGTCAGACCTTAAAAAGGCAATTAGGCAAAGTAAACGAGAATGTTTCAGAGAGCTTTGTAGCAATATGAACGGCAACTTATGGGATGGAGCATATAGGGTAGTGATGTCGAAACTGAAGGGACCAAGGGGACAAGCACCAACGTGTCCTATACTTATGGAGAAAGTGGTCGAATCACTATTCCCGAAACGCTCCGATAGTAATGCTCCTGCAATAATAGAAAGCCCCACTGAAGTGAATAATGAGCCAGCGGTGGTGACTGCGGAGGAGGTACTCCAAGCAGCTAAGCGGCTCGAGAACAATAAATCGCCAGAATTAGATGGCATACCAAATAGAGCGCTTAAACTAGCTATAAAGCTCAACGCAGACGTCTACGCAGAAATGTACACGAAATGTCTAAAGGATGGTATTTTTCCCAAAATATGGAAACGTCAACGTTTGGTTCTACTTCCGAAACCAAACAAACCACCCGGAGAGCCGAGTTCTTATAGGCCGCTGTGCATGCTTGATTCACTGGGGAAAATCCTGGAACGGTTAATTCTTAACAGATTAGAACAACATCTACAAGAGAATGAAAATATTTCAGAGAATCAATATGGATTCCGCAAAGGGCGCTCTACGGTCGACGCAATAAAAAAAGTAATAGACATTCTGAAAAGGCCATTGAAGGCAGCAGATGGAAGAATGGTTCTAAAGAATACTGCGCTATAATTACATTAGACGTCGAAAATGCATTCAACTCGGTGACGTGGCCCCACATAATTAATGCTCTACTAAAATTGGAAACTCCACCATACCTCGTACGAATGGTCAGGAGCTATCTCGCAGATAAAGTATTACTATATGATACCGAAGAAGGAGTGAAGAAGCATAGCATAACATGCGGAGTCCCACAGGGCTCAGTACTAGGACCCGTGTTATGGAATATACAATATGATGACATCTTACGACTTCCAGTACCAGGAGGCGTACAAATAATTGGCTACGCGGATGTTATAGCAATCACTGTGGTAGCAAAAGACTTACAGAGTATCAAAAACGTAAGCACCAAGGTAATTTCTGACATTAAGAACTGGCTTAAAGCTTCTAATCTAGAGCTAGCGGCACAAAAAACAGAAGTAGTTATTATTACAAGCAGGAAACAAAGAGAGCATATAACGCTAAATATAGATGGACTTGAAATCGTATCCCAACCCTCCATTAAATACTTGGGTTTTATGATTCATGCAAGATTATCCTTCAAGACGAACATCGAAACAGCCAGCGCAAAAGCAGGACGAGTGAACTCCGCCCTATGCAGAATAATGGCGAACATTGGAGAACCAAGCCAAAACAGGAGGATACTTCTTTCAAGAGTGACGCGAAGTATCATAATGTATGCTGCACCGATATGGAGCGAAGCACTGCGATACAAATCCTACGCGAATATTTTAAAAAAACCCCATAGAGTAAGTGCGTTAAGGGTATGCAGTGGATTTCGCACAATTTCATATGACGCCGCGAATGTCATAGCTGGTTTACTGCCGCCAGACATACTAGCTGCTGAAGCACAACGATAGTATCACAAAAAGAATACGATAAATCGGTGCTTAACCGCAGAAGAGAAAAAAGAAGAGCAACGGATAAGTACCAATGCCTGGCAACTGCAATGGAATACCGTAAACAAAGGCCGCTGGACATATAGACTCATAAAAGACGTAGATAAGTGGGTCGGACGGAAACATGGCGAAGTAGATTACTACATGACCCAATTTCTGTCAGGGCATGGCTGTTATAGAAGCTATTTGCACAAATACGGCCATGATTCCTCCGCGTCATGTCCAAGTTGTACAGATGCAATAGAAAATGCTGAGCATGTATTCTTTCACTGCCCAGCCTACGAAATGGACAGAAGGAGAGTTGAGGACATCGTTGGAGAAAATATTAACCCCGACAACATAGTTCCACATATGCTGAGCAGCAGCGAAATCTGGAATGCGATGACTCAGATGTGCGTGAAAGTTCTCACCGAGCTGAGGAGACTCGAAAGACTACGTAGGGAATAAGTAGTTGAATAAAATAGGAAGTGAAATATACTGGGTGACATAAGACATATGTGACAATAAATTGACGTTTGAGCTTTAAGCTCCTCCCTCCTCCTGACGAAATACTTAACGGTTGTCCCGGGGGGTAGTGGGTTAGGCGAGGGGTTTTTAGCGTGTTCAAGTCCCGCACTTCAAGGCTTTCGATGCTTTTCCCCGCGTTAAAAAAAAAAACCCCTATAGGGGCATAGGACAGAAATAACTCTCTTCCACAAGGCACGATCCTGAGCATCGGCCTTAAGCTGTTGCCAGCCACCCACCGGTACTATCAGCCCTCCTCCCCCCCTCAAATAACCCAAACTTGCATAAACGATTGAAATATTGATTACATGTACTGGAGCGATTGATCGTATTCGCAATTAAGTGTTAAATTGACAGCAGGCCTGCACTAAAAGGGGCTCCACCTGTGGAAGTGGGTTCCACTTAGTCGTCCTTAACCACTCTAACCTGCATATTGACTTTGCATGCATCGTCAACTTTTCCCAAAAATAATAAAGTTGCGCCCGTCTTATTGGCAGTTTATTTTTTATTCACGCTGCCAGGTTAATACATTATAGCAGAATTCTAGTGTAGAAAACTGGAAGAAACATCCTTTTCTGATGAATAGGTCCGGGGCGTTATTGCTGCACGATAACGCTAGATCCCTTCTTATAGTCTGTAGAATTTGAGAGTGTTATAAGTTTGCTCTGAAGTTTGTAACGCCAAGAAATAATGCTCGCACAGAATCGCCACGGATACAGAAATATTTGTTGTCGCTCAACAACCTCAAAACCGTAAGTCCGTCCGTCTGTGCGCTCTCTAGCTTGAGAGCGCGTTGAGCTAAAAAGTTTAAATTTCGTATACGTCGTTTTTGACAAAAAAGTAAGGTCAAGTTCGTAAACAGGCCAAATCGCTTAATTCCTTCTACCCCTCCCATACAAAATGATACAATTTTTCCACGAAAAGCGTAGAAGCTATTGATCTGAAATTTGGAATATATTACTTTTATAATGATTTCAATTTACTGTATAAAAGCTATTTGAGTCTTCCCCCTCCACCTTCCATACAAACTGCACTCTTGCATGAAATATTCTAAACAAATTTACCCAGCACGTATGAAATTTATCGAGCTGAAATTGTGAACTAAATATTTATTTATAATTATTAGTAAGACAAAAAAAAACCCTCCCATACAATCTGACACAATTTCACAACTTTACAAATGTCGATTTTCGTGAAAAATATAAACGCTATTGATCAGCAATTTAAAACATGTCAAAAGCATAATCTTTATAGTTATTTCTGAAAAAGTCATTAAGAACTCGCCCCTCCTTTTACCACCACCCATACAAACTGCACAATTTCACCAAATCCAATACACTAATTTTCTCAGTACCTATTAAATTTTTGAATCTTAAATTTAGTATTAAACATTTTGATAGCAACTCTAGCGCGATGTGAAAAATTAGTTTAATGTCGTCACCCCCTCTATCACATCCCCTACGAAATTTCTTAAAATCAAAAAAAATTCTCTTTCATCTAGAGTATCACACGAATCGTAGTCCTGCTATGTTTTCACGAGTAATTTTTCGAAAACTTGCGAGCTTACGATACGAAGTCCTTGATAACCCAAATGACTGAATTCCTAGAACGTAAACCTAATTTTTTTATTTTTTTTTTTTTTTTTTTTTTCAAATTAAATTTTCGCATTAGCGGTTCGTTGGCAATGTACAGTAGGTGCTATTTCGTAGAAGCTTCCAGAATTTCAAGTGACAGAGTTTTATTTGCATATTGCAAAATTAGACATTGAATGAGCAAACACCTGATCATAAAAACAATATACTGTGTATTCTTAGTATTTTGGGAGTAAAAATTGAAAACCGACGATCATTTTTTCAAAATTCGAGGCTTAATGGTACAAAATGTACATCGCTAGCCACAACTTTTTTCCATCTTTCTGGCAGCATACGGATTCTGTGTCAAAAAAAAACTGCTCCTTTTTGAGCCAGAAGCAGATTTTTTTGAATTGAAGGCTCAAACTTCGACAAAGTATATAACGCCGATAAAACTTCACAAATCTAATGATGAGGAGTTATTGACAGATGCCTTTAATTTACCATGTGACGTTTCTGATCCACCATTGTTGATCAGCATTTACTGCCGGCGCCATCTATTGGGAAATGGCGAGTTTCAATTTATATTCCCGAAAACATATTTTAATAATAATTGCAAAAGCATAGTAAAACAATTTGCACAGTCTACAGTTTCATTTAATTTAAAGTAATTAATTCGTTTTCCAAAACTATGATCTTATTTATGAATCATTCAATAATCACAATATGTTGTAACGTAAGTATGCATATCATTCAAAAGTTCCACTTCTCATATGATATTCAACCTTATTGTTTTAAAAAAAATCTATTTGCATATTAACGCCCCAACGTTCACGTGGTCAGTTACGATTGTTAAAAAAGAACGCAAGTATGGATAAAACACACATACCAAGAATTTTTCAATTCCACAAACTCAACAACTTTTACGCAGGATGTTTTTTGATCCGATTGAAAATACAGCGAACTAGGGACCACAAAAAGTGTATCCACGCATCTTCAACTTGTCCTAAGAATAATAAAGTTATGCCCGACTGATTGGCAGATCGTTTTTTTTTTCACTATTTACTAAACATAACGCATCACGATACGCTAATGTTGACTTGTTCCACCATAATGAATGAAAACTGCCGACTGATCATGTCTTTTATACACGCTTAGTCGTCTAGTAATTCATCCAAGCTGCAGTCTAGTCTACCCGGCATAAACGTTGTTATATGTTCGTAATAATTGTTGCGTGTTGTCATCGTTGGTGAAAGCTTTGCAAGACAAGCTTTCTAAGCATAGTTGATCGATTGATAGCGGACGGGGCGGTATTGGCGGCTGAAACGATTGAAACTGATCATCGGAAGACCGAGATATAATACACCTGGGTAGTCCGAGAAAAAAATGGCAAGAGCTATTACGGACAATTATAAAAAAATCGGCCGAGATCCGGCGGCAGTCATCTAAGTTTCATACTACAAAATTTCCGATCGAGTGCTGAAATTACGATGTCCGTTCATTTTGCATTCAAAATTCCGGCAAATTTGAAATCAGACCACATGGGTTTGATCGAAGATGAAGCTTAGTATTACACTTAAATGCAATTATGCAATTTCTTCCCGCCTAATTTAGGTGACAGCAGATTGATTTAGGTACAGTTGAGTTTTGCGCAAATATTTGAATTTTAACTGCAACACACGAGTATTGTGGGTATGCTGATGTGGTACAATAACATTTTAGTATGATCCATTTAAGTGCAGCAGTTGCTACAAAATAATGGTCTGCTGCTTGGCAGTCTAATTAGCCAAAGGTTTTGAGATGTAGACACGCACGATTTTCGATGCTGCTTAATAATGTCGGTCATGTAAAATTAACAGTGAGTTAATTCAACTGATAGACATGTTGCTATTGAGAAGATAATTGAACTTTTGAACCAAGCGCACCTTTCTAGTCTAAGGTATGCACGCACTAGTTGAGTTCGGCCAGCTTGTAAGATGATGTAAGACAGCCCGGCTATCATAGACGATTGTGGTCTTCAATTCACTTTTCTTTAATATTACGTTGTTGTTTTTTCTTAACGGACGGACGAATGGACGTTATTGTTCCGTGGAAGACATTTAAGAAAATAAAGATTTTTTTTTTGCGGTATTTGGGTTTTTTTTGTATGTTGCAGCCAAATTGCTACTCATTGTAGGCAATTATATCACAGGTGGAGTTAAAATGTGGAGTTTTGCGATCAGTTCAATATAAATAGAAGGTGAGCGGTCAGCGTTAAGTATCAGTCACTGGTTTACAGTCAAAGTTTCAAGATGAAAGTATTCGTTTGTTTAATGACCGTTATGTCCGTTGCTCGGGGCGGATTTTTGGGCGGCGGCGGTGGAGGAGGAGGCGGAGGATATGGGGGTAGTTCGATCGGGGGATACAGCGGTGGACACGGAGGATATAGCAGCGGTGGTTTCAGCGGAGGACTCGGAGGTGGCCATGGAGGATTTAGCAGCGGTGGCTCTATTGGAGGCGGTTTAGGCGGTGGCCATGGAGGATATAGCAGCGTTGGCTCCATTGGAGGAGGTTTCGGTGGTGGTCATGGAGGATACAGCGGTGGCTCTATTGGAGGAGGCTTAGGCGGTGGCCATGGAGGATATAGCAGCGGTGGCTCCATTGGAGGAGGTTTCGGTGGTGGTCATGGAGGATACAGCGGTGGCTCTATTGGAGGAGGTTTCGGCGGAGGCCATGGAGGATATAGCAGCGGTGGCTCCATTGGAGGAGGTTTCGGCGGAGGCCATGGAGGATATAGCAGCGGTGGCTCCATTGGAGGAGGCTTCGGAGGTGGTCATGGAGGATACAGCGGTGGCTCCATTGGAGGAGGTTTCGGCGGTGGCCATGGAGGATATAGCAGCGGTGGCACCATTGGAGGAGGCTTCGGAGGTGGTCATGGAGGATACAGCGATGGCTCTATTGGAGGAGGTTTCGGCGGTGGCCATGGAGGATATAGCAGCGGCGGTGGATTTGGAGATGACGGTGGCTACGGAGGAGGACATGGCAGTGGTGGTTCAGTTCAAATTATTAAGGTCATCGAAAGTGGGGGACATGGTATTGGCGGAGGATACGGCGGTGGAATTGGTGGTGGTATCAGCAGCGGTCATGGTGGATATAGCAGTGGCGGAATTGGCGGTGGTATCGGAGGAGGGCATGGAGGAATCGGTGGAGGATCCGGCGGCGGTTATGCCAGTGGATGGTGGTAAGAAAATCGTCGCGAAACTTTAACTGTAGGCGCAATTTATACTGAAAGTCTGAAATAGAACAAACTTTTTATTATTCTATTGTAAACAGGACGAAAGTCCTGACTGTTTTTGTTAAATTTTTATAATAAAATTATTTAAAATCGAACTTTTTGTTTAATATTGCACACTTTGGCCATTTACGGTCAAGAAATCTACTGCTAGCCAACAAATCTTTTGGAAAATATCGTATTCCACCAAGGAGTCGAATCTACTCTTTTGTTAGTCCTCTCATTTTATATTTAAAAGTAACAAATTTCATAATTAGTAATTATTCTATTATTCTAATAATAAAGTATTACGATCGACACAGAATTAAGCCTAAAAATGCAACAAAAACAGTCCGTCTGCTTGTAAGCTGTACATACTCATACCTCCAACATCCTTAAAGATAGCAAAATTAGTTGTGGATTGATTAAGTGTTTTATTACCTAAGTCCTTAGTGTCAGGTAAAAGATGTTGGCGGAAGGAGAATTGTAGTTAAAAACCGTAACAGAATCATGGGAGCGTCAAGCTCGATCATATGATACTCTAGATTAAATGGGATAGTGTTCAATGTACTGGAAATTTGTCATCTCAAATTCTTTCGAATAGTGTGAATAGCAACATTTGTATGGGAGGTGATTGATGCAGAACGGAGAAACAGTAATTTTACTTTATTATTTTAGAAGAATATCTCATTATTGTATCCTTGGTACACGAGAGAGTTGCGTGCGATTCGCAACTCTCGTAATGCAGCGTGGAATAGGTATACTAGGACGAAGAATGAAACAGATTTTCGTTTATTTGAAGAATATTATGACTTATTCAAAGATTTATCTAATCACTTGTATTCTGAATACTTACTTAAAGTGCAGTCGGATATTATTAGAGATCCCCTGAAGTTTTGGAAATTTGTTAATTGTAAGCGTAAATCTGATGGTTTTCTAGCTTCTTTTCAATTCCTTGGCAACAATACTAATGATTAATTTACTATTTGTAATTTTTTTACCACATTCTTCAGTGGATCATTTTCTGGTAGTAACTTTATCCCTGACATGTCGTACTTTGATAACTTTAAAGGAACTGCTTCAACTACTTTGTCTGATATAACAGATGGAGTTCCTGCAGTTGTCTTGATGCGCTGCTGTCTCTCTATTGCTGAACCACTCTCCCTCCTCTTTTAAAGGTCCCTAAAAACTGGGATTTTTCCGAACGTATGGAAGGCATCCTTTATCATACCAACTCACAAAGGTGGTGCAAAATCTGATGTTGTCAACTATCGACCAATAGCTAAACTATCAGCTATTCCAAAGTTTTTGAATCTGTAGTGTATGAGTGTATGTCGTTTCACTGTAAATCCTTGATTTCCAGGAAACAACATGGTTTTGTCAAAAATAGGTCAACAGTCACTAATCTGATGAAGTTTACGAATAAATCTATTGTGGATATTGAGGAGGGCAAGCAGGTGGATTGTATTTATACTGATTTTAGTAAGGCTTTTGATAAACTACCCCATTCCATTATTTTGTTGAAATTAGACATGTTAGGTTTTTCTACATGGTTTATTAATTGGATTAAGTCATATCTATTTAAAAGAACTTATCAAGTTCTCTTCCGTGATTGTACTTCTATGCCATTTACTGAGCATTATGGTGTACCTCTGGGAAGTCATTTAGGGCCACAATTGTTTGTCTTGGCCATTAATGATGTTGCTTCTGTTCTTAAATACTCAGAAGTACTTATTTATGCAGACGACATTAAGATCTCTAGATCCCTTAGTTCCAACTTAGACAATTTTCTTCAGGAAGATTTGATTAATTTTAGCAATTGGTGTCGCCACAATGATCTTCGTTTAAATGTGGATAAATGTCATGTTATGTCATTTACTAGGAAAGTCTCACCGTTTATAATAATATATAGTCTTAATGACTGTATTTTGGATCGTGTCAACTCTATAATTGACTTAGGTGTTACATTTGACCATGAACTTGATTTTATCTTGCATATAAATAAAATTGTGCAAAAGGGTAATTACCACACGCTTATCTAAGGAATTTAACAATCCCTTTGTTTAATTGATTCTTTATAATACCTTCGTTAGATCTCACCTTGAATATGCTTCTCAAGTTTGGTCTCCTCATTATGATGAGCACATTAGAAGAATTGAATCAATTCAGCGGAAATTTGTGAGAATTGCCTTATGCCACCTTAATTGGAATGACAGAGTTCGTCTTCCTCCTTATATCGATCGACTTAAGCTATTAAATATATCACCACTTTCGAAACGACGTGAGGTAGCTGATGTAGTCTTTGCTCATCAACTTCTTACAGGGTTAATTGATTCTTCCACACTTTTAAGTTTGATGCAGTTTGCTGTTGGTCAATTTTTACCAAGGCAGCCTAGACTTCTACAGATATGTTTTCACCGGACAAATTATGGTATGAATGAGCCGATTTCGCGTCTCGCGAGAGAAGTTAATAAGAATGCTGATGTATTCGACTTTTCTATTGATAAGATGTGCTTAAAGCGTAGACTTAACGCTAGTTGATCCCAATTTTTTGTTAATTTTTTGCGTTAATTTATTTATATACTTGGTGTAGGGATGTTGTTGTTTGTTTCGTCTCTTCACTAAACGTCCGCTGTACGCCGACGTGCACGCTCAGCGCACATTAACTCCCAAACGCTTCAAGATAGAAAGTTCATTTTTGGGGGAATTGTAGATAGTTACGAATCTCAGGCGGATACCAATTTTGGGGGGTATACGGGTTCAGGGGGAGGCGGAAGGAGCGCTTAAGCCGAAAAATAAGAATTCAAATATCTCAACTATTGTTACAGTTAGGTAGCTAAAAATCAACATACATATAGAGGAGTTTGTGAGACAACTTTTAAAAATTATTTAATTCTTTTATCCATTGGGGTGCAAAAAAGGAGGGCTAAGAACCAATTGTCGGCCGAATTTTTTTTTCAAATGATTATATCTTCGAAATTACTTACTATAAAAAATTGATATTTTGAGACCATTAACATGGCATATAGATCTACTAGAATCAGCTTAGATAGAAATCAATTATTGTAAGGGGGAGGGTCAGGGGGGGTTCAAAGAAAAACACTTAAAAATGAATATCTTAGCTATCTCTTAAGCTATGTAATTGAAATTTAAAACATATATTAATCTCTACTAGCAAAATACGAAAAAAATATAACTTGTGGAAATAATCGTAGTGGGAGGAAATGGGGAGCATTTTAAAAATGGCGCACTTTTTAAAATTACAAATCGTTATATCTCAAAATTGAGTTCAGATATTAAATTGAAAATTTGTCAGATTGTAGAACTAAATAATTGTTAATTTTGGTAAAACTTTTGATTTGGGAGGTGTAAAGGGAGGGAGGTGGTAAGCAGAAATGTCCAACATTTTTAATAATTTTTTTAGGGCTCTGGTGAAAGACAAAAAGTTTAAATTTTTAGAAAAAAAATAATAATTTGTTCCACAATTGTTATAAACCGACCCCCCGGTCTAACGTGCATAAGGTGTTTCATGTGCATTGAAAAAACACATAAACTGAAAATTTTTGAATGAAATTTTAAGGTGGGAACTTGAAAATTTGTAAACTGTATTTAAAAAAAATCCCTAAATATATTAAATATTAACTGGTCGAATACCTTTAAAACTTCTACCCCCTCCCATACAAAACTATTTTTTCGACCATTTCAAAGAAATCAATTATCACCTAACTATTAAAAGCTATCAATTTAAAATTTTGCATAAGAGCTTTTAAAAATGGTTGAAACAAAATAGTTTCAAACAATTTGAAATCGCGCATGCCCTTCTACCACCTCCCACACAAAAGTATGATTTCGACCAATTTCATTAAATCAACTAATAACAAACAAATTAAAAGCTACAAAATTGAAATTTTGTACGAGCACTTTAAAAGAGAAATGAAATTAAATTGCATCACAAATTTTACGATTCCTATAATTGTATTCCCATACAAATGTTCGGTTTCGTGAATGTAGAATATACCGAACTTTATGAAAATTCTATGCAGCTTCGTTTATGAAACACATTCTTTATAGATAATATTAGTCATGATTGAAGAAATCACCCATCCTTACTATCACCCCTCCCGCTCCCCTCATAAAAACTCAAACTTGCAAAAACGAATGAAATATTGTTTAATTAATAACAACCCTGCCCAAAAATTCTCTTTCACTTAGTCTCTCAAACCACTCTTACCTTTGTATTGACTTTCCATGCATCCGCAACTTGTCCCAAAAATAATAAAGTTTCGCCCGACTTGTTGGCAGTTTATTTATATTTGACACTGAGTTTGGAAAACAAAATGTTTTGCACTTAATTTAAAGTTTATAGCTTTCGTAATTATACTCTAGGTGAAAGTTGAGAGTATATTGTGTTTGCCTTACCGTTTGTTTCGCTAACAAATAATGCTCGCACAGAGCCACCAAGGATACAGAAATATTTGTTGTCGCTCAAAACCTCGAATTCGAGTGACCGTCTGTCCGTCTGTCGGTCCGTCCGCCTATCTTCAACATAACTCTTGAACGCTTTGAGCTATCGAGCTGAAATTTCATCATCATCAATGGCGCGACAGCCCAAATCGGGCCCTGGCCTCCTGAAGTCGTCGCCTCCAATCGTCTCGATCCAAAGACCGCGTCCTCCAGCTGCTAATTTTTAGAATGGCTTTGCTGTCTTCATCAACCGAGTCTTCCCATCGCTTGCGTGGTTTGCCTACTGGCCGGTTACCACTCGCTTTGCCTTTAAGAGCACGTTTGGGGATTCTTCTGTCTTCCATTCGCTCTACATGGCCAGCCCACTGCAGTTTACGTAACTTGATGAACGTTGAAGCTTCTGGCTCGTCATAGAGTTGATACAACTCATGGTTGTATCTTATTCGCCATTCCGTTCCTTCCTTCACAGGTCCCAAAATTCTTCGGAGGACCTTTCTTTCGAATGCGTTAACTGCTTTTTCGGAAGTTCGCGTTAATGTCCACGTCTCGCTGCCATAACAGAGCACAGGTCGTATAATAGTTTTATAAATCCGCAGCTTATTGTTCCTGTGCACTTTCTTGGATTTCATTATTGGAAGTACCGAATAATACGTCTTATTTGCAAGTATTATCCGTCGTTTGATTTCGTCTGTTTCATTACCGTCCTTTGCTAGATTAGCCCCAAGATATATGAAGTTGTCCACACTCTCCAAATTATATTCCGCAATTGTTATGTTTTGTCTGATTGGCGTTCTCCTTCTTGTTTGCGTCATTACTTTTGTTTTGCTTTCATTAATGCGCAACCCGACTTCTTTTGCGGCGGAGTCAAGATTGACAAATACCTCCTTAGCACTAGGGAAGGATCTTGCTAGAATGTTAATGTCGTCAGCGTATGCTACTAGTTGGGTGGACTTGAATAGTAGTGTCCCGTTGGTGTCGACTGGGATTTTTCGGACGACATACTCTAGTGCCAAGTTGAAAAGCATAGGGGCTAGACCATCTCCCTGCTTTAAACCACATTCCGTTCGAAAGCTGGTTGTGGAATCTGTTTGTATTCTCACTTGGGATTCAGTGTTCGTCATCGTGAGTCTTGTTAGTCGGACTAGTTTTGGAGGAATTCCAAAGTCAAGCATGATTTGGTACAGTACGCTCCTGTCGATACTGTCGTATGCTTGTTTAAAATCTACGAATATTTGGTGCACGTCTGTGTTATATTCCCAGCATTTCTCAAGCACCTGTTTCACCGAGAATATCTGGTCTGTTGTAGATCGTCCGGTTCTGAATCCGCCTTGGTATTCGCCAATTATTTCATTAGTATAGGGCTTAAGACGACGTTCAATAATTTTTGTCAGTAGTTTATAGGACGTACACAACAATGATATACCTCTGTAGTTCTCACAGCAGAGTTTGTCTCCTTTCTTGTAAATTGGACATATAATGCTTTTTCGCCAGTCGTCGGGTATGATTTCCTCTGTCCAAATTTTGCATATCATGTTGTGCAGTATTTCAGCGACACAGTTTCCACCGTTTTTTAGAAGTTCAACTGGTATCTCGTCAATTCCCGGCGCTTTGTTTCGTTTTTGGTCACATAGGGCTGCTTTGATTTCAGCAAGCGTGGGTGGTATCGATGATGGTTCATCATTGTCAGTTGAGGCTTCAATTGAAACGTTGTCTGTCGTTATCGGTGCTACTGGGATGGGATTCAAAAGATGTTCAAAGTAGGAAGCCCATCTCCTTTTGATTTCTTGTGCGTCGCTGATGATGTTGCCCTCCACGTCTTTGCAGAGACCGGTTTTTGGCTTATATCCTTTTTTTAGATCTTTTACTATTGCGTATGCGTCCCGCGTTTTATTTTTTCTCATGTCGTCGTCCATTTTTTGTATTTTGTCATTATGGTACTTCCTTTGTTTTCGTCTGCAGGTCTTTTTCGCATATCGCCTAAGCTCGTCATATCTTTCTTTTTTGGCTCGTGTTGGTCGTTCAGTAAAAATTTTGTAAGCTTCGTTCTTTCTATCTATTGCGTCGCGACATTCTTGGTCGAACCAATCATTATTTTTTTTTCGTGCTTGATATCCTAATACCTCTTCCGCGGAGGATTTGATGCCGTCTCGTATCTTCATCCACGCATTCTCCACTGGCATATTTTGGATATCTTCATATATTGGTGTCAGGTGTTTATTACATGCTAACATGTAAGCCTGCGCCACCGTTTCGTCGTTAAGCTGAAATTTGATGTGTATTATTTCTAATAAAAAATAATGGGCTACATCCTCCACTCTGTTTACCTCCTCCCAAAACAATTTCCAAAAATTTCGAAATTTTGAAAAATTATTTTTTCTTTGAAACCATTTTAACTTGTCATGAAGGGTTGAGACTGGCTGCAACATGCTTGCTGGCTAGCACGGCTTAGCTCGTCGTCAACCGGGGTGAATTTTTGACTTCTCATCCAAGACATAAAAAAATCATGCAGCATTTATAAACACAAAAGATGGAGGGAGTCAGATGGACCAAGTATATTGTTGGCTGAAGGCCCAGATAAAGTTTACGCAAGACTCAGAGATTTCTCAGAAGGAGAACCTCTGTAAGAGGGGGGGGGGGGGGAGTGCTCACCACGGCAATGGAGAAGGAGTTCGGAGGTCATACTTAGATTCTTCAATGCGAACTACGGGTAATTCTGCTGAGCTAATCATGGATGTGTGTGCCCTGAGCCATCTTCCGCGAAGTCTACTTATTTGGCCGGTCTTCACTAGTCGTCTAATAGTCGTTCCTCCTGAAAAGGGAAAGGTTCTCTCGAATCCAAAAAACTTTACCAATTACTCGGTATAATTCATTTTAATTTGATAACTTAATCTAGGTTGACTGCCTTGCCATGCGATGCCAACATACCTCATTTTATTTACAAAAAAAAAAAATATATAACGAAAACAATGAAAAAAATTATCATGAGGTAAGTGAGTTGTCACAATACTCTTCATCTGAACTTATCAATTCTCGATTACGTATATTCGCTTAACAAAAAAAAACTTCAATAAAGTGACCCCTAGGCTACCGACACATGATGCGAGTTAATATATATTAACTTCCTATTTTGATATAAGTAGGCCGAATTATGTATAGGATAATGACACTAGTAATATCGTAAAATAAAAATAATAAAATAACGAAGCGTAATAAAGAAAGTATATTTGTAGCGGATTGCAGCAAGGGCTCCACTGGATTACAAGTATTTTACATATATATTTTTTCTGTCTATCATACATTTATAACAATCTCTTTTTATATTAGATTCATTTGATCAAAAATATTTCTTTCCTTAAGTCAAGATCTCTGTGTCAAGGATCTCGTGTCGTTTTTTTAGGATTCTGCCACCAAAACATAAATTTTCGCAATGTATGTTTTTTTTTTAAAAATCTTTTTTTTTTCTCGGGATCTTCTGTGATGTGTGAAGAGTAGAAGGTTGGCCGGTGGCCCTGGGACTGCTCATCATGGCCTCTTGCACAATTTTCATGCAGTACGGATCAAGGATAGGTGCTTCTTCGGGTAAATTTTGACCTACCCCAACGCTCTTGAGCAGCCGGCAGGAGGTGCTGCCCAACCCGGAGGAGCCCCGTCAATTAAAATCTGGGCGGGAATGAGGCCCTCAGCCGAGTTTCCGTTACAGACTCGAAATTCGGACCAAAATATAATGAGATATAAATCGATAACATCACAAAATATTGATCCGATCTCCTCACTCCTTCTACCCCCTCCCATACAAATGCACAATTTTCAAAAATTCTCATTTTCGATTCGAATTAATTAATTTTATTATCAACTTCACCTCTGTCGGTCTAACCCCCCCCCTCTCTCTCTCCTAAAAATAGACGACGGAAAATTTCGTTTTGATCCGCTTACTGCTTCTACTCCCTCCCATACAAATGCCAAATTTTGCGATTATTGCATTATATCCATTTCCGTTAAAACTAGAAAAGTATAAACTTAAAATGTTGTCAGAATTTGTGCCTTAATAATTGAATAAATGCTAACAAAAATTATCAGCTTCGCTTCACTCCTTGCCACACAGATATCAACATTATAATTCTAGGAAAGTATTTCTCCTTCAAACATATAAGAGCAAACCCTTCACGACTCAGAGCGAGAATTATTTCTTCGCATTACAAACTATAAGACAAACACAACATACTCACAGATTTCATCTAGAGTATAATTACACTTACAATTCCTCCACTATGAATGCAAATAGAAAGCTAAGACCAGTTTACCTAAGTTTCAGATAAATCGTTTTTTGTAGTGCAAATGTTTCTTTAACTCTTCGTTTCAATACACACACCATTAAAATACTAATATTATTTGCAAAATTCTAATCCAATCGCCTACAAATAGATTTTAATATAACCACAAAAGGCACCATGCAGTAGCGTACAGGATTACTTAATTTACATTTCAGAATGCAAAGCTTCTTTTACACCCGCATAAATATATACATTTCCATTAAAACTAGTAAAATTTTAATATTCTATTTTAATTTTAATTTTAATATTCTATTAATATTCTTCTAAACATAATGAAATACTATTCTGCTATAATTAAATCATTTGCTGCCCACCAGTAGCGGGTAATAAAATTTAAATATATTTCTATTTAAAGATAAAATAAATTAAACCGGTCTTGTTAAAGGAAATCTAACGAAAAATATAATCATTAGGCGTTTTCGAATATATGTAGGGCAAACTACTATTCTTTGCAGACGAAAAGGATTCGCAGTGCTTTCGAAGCCACTTGCTATTACTTAGGCATGGTGGTCTTTCGAAAAACAGGGCACAATCCGGAAATATCTCCTTTAAATTTTACTTTATTAGTCTGTGATTGAATTGGAAAACAATAAAATTACTACTCTGAAAAATTTTTTTTTGCGTTTCGTGACTAAATTAGTCTAAATAAACTGCCAACAAGTCGGTCGTATTCTTGGGACAAGTTGCGGAAGCGTGGAAAGCCATTATGCAGGTTGGAGTGATTAGAGAATACTAAGTGAAAGGCGGTCCTTGGGTTGGGCTTTTGTCAATTTAACACTTAATCGCGGATACGATCAATAGCTCCAGCACATGTAATCAATATTTCATTCGTTTATTTATGCAAGTTTGAGTTTTTCTAAGAGGAGGGGTGAGGGGTGATAGCAAGGGTCGGTGGATGTTAATAATTTGTAATTGCTTACTTGAATCACGTCCAATATTCTCTATATAGAATGTCAGTTTCATAGACGAGGTTGCACAGAATTTTCATAAAATTCGGTGTATTTTAAATTCACAAAACCAATCATTCGTATGGGGTAGAGGAGGTGAGAGAATCGTAAATTTTGTAATGCAGTTTTATTTCATTTCTATTGTAAGCTGCTTGAACAAAATTTCAAGTTCTTTGCTTTTAATTTGTAGGTTAGTAGTTGATTTATTGAAATTGATCGAAATCATACTTTTGTATTGGAGGGGGTAGAACGGCAAGCGCGATCTCAAAACTTTTGACGCAAATGGTCGAAAAAATAATTTTGTATGGGGGGGAGGAGGAGGCAGAAGTTTGGAAGGTGTTCAACTAGTTAATATTTTATACTTTTTGGGATTTTTTTAAATGCATTTCGCAAATTTTCAAGTTCCTGCCTTAACATTTCACTCAAACATTTTCAGTTTATGTGTTTTTTTCATTGCGCATGAAACACTTCGCGTACGTTAGACCCCCACTTCGGCGCATAAAAATTGTGGAGCAAATTATTAGTTTTTTCTATGTATATCAAACAGATGTATACACATGCAAAATTTATACTTTGTATCTTTTACCAGATCCCTAAGAAATCACTAAAAATTTTGGACATTTTTGCTTACCACCTCCTCCCCTCCGAACTTACATTTTTTTATCAAAATTAAAAACTATGTAGTTCTACAATCTGAGAAATTTTCGATTTGATATCTGTACTCAATTTTGAGGTGTAACAATTTGTAATTTTGAAAAGTTTGCCATTTTTGAAATGCTCCCCATTTCCCCTCACTACTAATATTTCCACATGTTATATTTCACTCGTATTTCCCTAGTATAGTTTAATATATGTTTTAAGTTTGAATTACATAACTTAAGAGGTAGTCGAGACATTAATTTTGAAGTGCTTATCTTTGCACCCCCCGTGACCTTTACAATAATTAGGCTTTTTTTCTTCTGGTAGATCTGTATGCCACCTTAATGGTCCAAAAATATGAATTTTTTGTAATAAGTATTTTCAAAGATATGATCATTTGAAAATAAAATTCGGCCGACAATTTATTTTTAGCCCCCCCCCCTTTTCGGACGACAATGGATAAAAAATATTTCTGCTGATTTTCAACTTCCTATTTGCATTCCTGGTGAAGATATTAGTAAGTGTAATTTTTTACTCTTTCCCTCCCCCCGTTTCCCCCTTCCACCTGACACTCCCCAAAATCTAGAAAATGGAGCTCACGTACCCAGTCAACAATTCACCCGAAAATAAACATTCTACCTTTAACGGTCTTGGAGATATGAGCTCATACGTACGCATACGGCGGAAGGCGTAAGGCGAGACGAATTTTTTTTGCATTTTTAGACTAATTTAGTCCTGAAACGTGAAAAAGCAAAATTTCAGGGTAGCAATTTTTTTTTTCTGTGTCGATCACAATACCTTATTATTAGAATAATAGAGTAAAATGCATACAAGTTTTTTTTATGGCCATCGAAAATAAATTAAGGGTCACCCTTTAATGCGCGATTCACAGTTAAGTCGATATGGGTATATGGAAATAAGGATATAGGAAAATTAGAAGGGAAAAACAGGAGGGAAGATTTTTTAGTGGCGGTGAACGTTGCTCTAAAATTGTTGCAGTTTGTATCCCGTTGAAAAAAGATTGCCTGGTTATGAATTCCACATCACTGTCGTCCAAGAAATGAAGGACTGCCTAAATTTCACTGTTCTCGAGGGCAAGAGATTCATAGTGTACTCGTGTGAGTGTGCAGCTTGGCGTGTATGTCGCGGGGTATTAAATAGAGGTAGTGTAAGGGCGTTAGTTTCTTGCTAGAAGTATCTATAGTAAATGCAGAGTGCTCCGATATTTTTACGATGCTTGAGGGAGTCAATTGAAGCCGATATGGTCTCATCTCCAATTAATGGGAATGCATGTTTTTAATAAGGTCGAGCAGGTGTGATTTTGGGGCCCCAGCCCAAACTTGCGACTTATACTCAAGATGTAGGTGGACATAAACCTAATAGATAGCTAGTTTGGGGGCAGAAAGGTATTTCTTACACTTCCGCAGGCTCGTTTCGAAGAATCAAGAGCGACTTCGTAAATGTGTTGTTTCCAATCAAGGCGATTGTTAAATTTTACACCTTGTAACGTAAAGTCTGCAGAAGGTGAAATCTGTACGCCAGTTAGGGACATATTAGCGAGCGAAATCCATATTGGCGGTCATGAACTGAATCTTGCGATTGACGGCAGTTTCCATTACTTTTGAAAGCACTGACGTAATGGCTATGGGGCGGTAATTAGCGGGGTTCATTTTGATTCTGGACACATGAAACACTACCTGATAGTTGGCGTAAAGACATTATGTCCGAACTACTAAAAGTCGTAGACTTTAAGCAAGCATACGACAGTATAGATAGGACTATAATGTAAAACATAATGCTGGTATTAGGAATACCAGCGAATCTCGTTCTACTGAAAACGCTTACAGAGATGAACTCAACATGCCAAGTAAGGATTCAAAACGACTTGACAATAGGCTTCTAAACACACTCCGGGCTGAAGCAAGGAGATGGTCTTACACCTACACTTTTCAATCTCGTTTTGGAATATGTTGTAAGAAAACTTCCAGTTTATACTAGAGGGACGCTACTGTCTTAATCATTGCAGATAGTAGCTTACGCAGATGACATAAACATAATGGCGCGATCACAACTGGGCGCCAAGGAAGTCTTCATTAGTCTTGAAACGTGAGAAAGGTATTACGACAAATCCTCGGGCCGGTGAAAGAACAAGGCGAGTGGAGAATTTGATACAATCAGGAATTTTACATCATTTTTGAGGACTCAGAAGTGCTCTCATCAAACTTCGAAAGCCACAGTAGACTGGTCACGTACAGCGAATAGAAGACAGAAGAATACACAAACGTGTACAAAAAGGCCAGCCGAGAGACCAAGAAAACGCTGAGACGGTTCATTCGAAGACGACAGTAAATCGTTTCTGAAAATTTCAACATAGAAGACGCCAAGGCAAGACTTGGGCCGTAGTGCCATTGATGATGATGATGATTATTAAGATTTAGATTACAGCTATGACAGTAATGTAGGATTGGACTACCGATCGAGTCATTTGGCTGTTCTATAAACTTATTACACAAACTTTCATTATTCCGTATTGTAAATATCTCTCAAACTACTATCTATCAAACTACAGCTACACTGTGCTATCTATGGTTTTCCGAGCGAATATAACCAAGAACAAAGTCCATCGTCAAATCAAATCGTTTGTTCGTTCCTACTGCTTCCACCCACACAAAAATCACAATCGATATTTTCAACCTTCCACTTTACACATGCAAAATATTAGGATCCCGGTTGGATTTCATTCTCAGGACCCGAAATCTTGTGTTGGTCCCTAAAATGGCACAATTTTACAAAACACATTAAAACAATAACTTTCTCAGCCAAACCAATTTACCGAAAAGACAAAATTTAGATTAAAAATGTAGCTATCCGAGCAGCCGTTCGCGAGATATCTGCAAATATTAATGTTTGATTGAGAATTTAATTGAAATCGTAGTTCTGTTCTGGTTATTTCGGTTATATGTGTATGACACCATAAACACCTTTGATGTATAACTAACTACTCCTCAACTACAAAAACCGATTAAAACATTTCGCCTATTTCTATGCAAATGGCAGTCTAATGTATATTATGGGTTGTCTGTATCTTAAACAGTGTATGCAAATAGTGAGCTTTAAAATTTTAGAAGAATTTACTTAATAAACTAATTCCTTAATTGCCTTCGACAGACGATGCAAGCTAATATATATTAACTTCCTATTTTGATATAAGTAGGCTGAATTATGTATAGGATAATGACACTAGTAATATCGAAAAGCGAGATAATATATATTAATTCGCATCGTGTGTCGACAGCCTAACTATTCCGGACGACTCAATCAATTTTATTTATAGCGAAATTCAAAATTACATTGACGAAATCCGAAACGTATGATTCAGCTCATTTTCATAGGAAAAGGTAGTCAGCTTGATTTAAACTCCAAACCATTCCAAAATAGTATAATACTATGTGAGGGGGTAAAAGGCAAGGGGTATTTCAAAGCTTTTGATGCAGCTGTTTTAAATATTTTTAAAAATGTGAATACCAAATTTAAAGTTGATCGAAAACACTTTTGAATGGGTCCACTATAGTACATCCAAAAATGGCAGTGTTCTGTTTTTACTCTAGATGAAATCTGAAAGTATTATAAATTTGCCACAATGCTTGTAACGCTAAGAAATAAGGCTCGGAATAGAAAATTAGACAGAAATTCATATTTTCACTCAAAAATTTCAAAGCCGGATGTCCGTCCGTCCTTGTCATCTCTAGCTTGAGAATGCGAGAAATTTTGTATACGTCGTTTTTGATAAAAAAAAAGTAAGGACGGCATCACTAATCCTTTTGAGAATTGTCTTAGCCATGATTTTCGATACGACATTAAGTAGACATATACCAATGAACCCACATCCCCAAGGTAAGCCGCAGATTCTGCCTTGTTGGTCAGATCTTCAATGGCCTTTCTCATGTCGCGTTTAACAGCTTTTTTAAGCTGTATATGAGCATCGCGGTAGTTCTGCCTCAAGTCGGGCGTTCGTTGGTTGACATCGGGATGAGAGATGATTGCCAATTTTTCCAATCGCTAACCTTATCCCATGTGTTTTGCGACATCCAGGGTTTCTCACCGCTTTGGACATGTCCCACAGATTCTTCAGCACTAATTAGAAAAGTGTTTCTGGTTGCCTCCCAATTGGCGTCTACTGTGCGCATTTCATATTCGCCCAATGTGGATGACTTTTCGCGTAGAATGGTGGTGTACTCACGCTTTTTGTTGAAATTTCTGAGTTTTTCCACATTAAGCTTGCGCTTCACTTGAAGATTTTGTGGTCGTCGGATAGACAATCTCAAGCAGGCAACCATCAAGTGGTGATCGCTCCCAACGTCAGCTTCACACTTCACTCGCACATCGAGGAGACATCTTCTCCATCGGCGACTTATAGCCAAATGGTCGATCTGGTTCTGAGTAACACCATCAGGGGAAACCCAACATGTTTTATGATGACTCTTGTGTGGAAAAAAGGGCCCCTCCGATGACCATTTGCCGAGTACTACAAAACTCCACAAATAATTCGCCGTTTTTGGGTCTCTTAATCCAAGGTCGTGACGCGTCGACACAAGGGTCACCATGATTCCCCATGACTTGTTCTAGTCCAGTGTTGTCAGAGCCAACCTGGGCGTTCATATCTCATGAGATGATAATAATATCACTTCTTGGAACACGGTCGAAGGTGGCACTCAGTTGGTTATAAAACTTCTCTTTGTCACCAGGTGTTGTGGTATTAGTTGATGCGTAGCACTACAGAATAAGGTTTCTGTAACGTTTCTGACACTGGTCCTGACGATCCTATCCGAGATTGGTTCCCACCTGATGAGACTGTTTCCGCTCTCGGTGTAAGGGCGACCGCCACGCCATTTTTGACTTCACTTTTAGAACACTCTCGTTCCTCTTCTGATCCTGTCCACTATATCTCGCTCAAGTCCAAGATTTGTATGTTATAGTGCTCCATTTCATGGTCTATCACTGATTAGAGGTGCAAGGACCGAGTGACCCCAGCCCTTCCTCCGAATGTTCAAACATTCCAGGCACCAATCATAGGCCGTTTTCGAATGCCAAAAGTCGTTACCGTAGAATTCGTCCGTATTCAAGGCGTTGTATTCGTTTCCCGTATCAGTTAGAATTTAAGATCACGGGTGATAAGCCCATGATCAAGTGAATGCCCATTTGCCACTTGTAGGTCAAACTGGACTGGCTGTGGGTGAATTCTACCGCCCTCTACCCCACAGTTAGCTCAGGTCCGAGGAGTCGCTAGTCTCCAAAGATAGTTGCAGGAATCGGTAAAAACCGCATCCAACAACTACTCCCTGCGGGGAAGGCTACAGTAACCTTTTTGCTTGTTCTTGAATGTTGGTCTTTCAAAATAAATTACTGTTTGGTGGATTGAAACATATGGTCTTCTTCTTCTGAAGAATAGCACCAGATCTATTTTTTGAGGGTTGATGGTAGTCCTTTATCTAGTACCCAATTGCTTAACAGTTGCAAAGCGGACTACATCCCCTAGAACTTGTTCAAACTTACCAGTTAGCAAGATGATAAGATCGTCTGCATGTGCTATTGTGTGACAGCCGTTCCGATTTAAAATGGAAAGCAGGTCATTCACTGTTAGGACCCACAAGAGAGGCGATATTATACCGTCCTGTGGCGTTACTTTGTGGACAGAGCCTTTTCTTGTCTCTTGACATGCTACGATTTTTTGTGAGCGAAGAAGCTTAGCTATCCATGAAGCCAGAAGACGTTCCTGTGATGACACGATATCTAATCATCTATCTACTCCCAGTGCAACGCACTCAGTAGGCAAAAACAACCTGCCTCAACAACTCAAGTAGTGATTACATAATTTAAATTTCAATGCCTTTTAAAGAAATGTAATCCGAGTGATAAAGCATGGCATAGGCACCGATAAGCTTAAGCAACAGAATCCACAAATACGTAGGTTTCAATGTCAAGCGCCATCAGCGTAAACGCAAAATATTAATTCATTTACCTAATGGATATCAGTCACCTGTAAATAATAACAAACCGTGAAATTTACATGTGCGAAGTACTATCGAGTCTTAATTACATTCTTCGGTATTAAAATTATTACATCCGGAGTGATTGCACGGTGCAATGTAATTTGATGATGGATTTCGTGCCGTTGAATGGAAAATAAAAATATAAAATTATTTGCAAGAACAAATATGATGATTATAAAGTATCGAAAGTTTATCAATTGGACTCTGAAATCGATAGGCAAATCAATGCTCTAGATTTTAGAGTTTAACTCAAAAGTAGCGAAGTTTGCATTTTGTGGTAGCTCAGCAAATAAAAAATATATAAGCATACTAAAACCAAGATACGAGCGCGAAAAATAACAGTCAATTTATTATCGCCCATCAAAGGAGTCAACCAGAAGCGAAGGAAAAACCATAACAGTAGTTAACCACGGAACCAACCAGAAGCGGAGGAAAACTTCCAAACTACTAGAAGCGGTGGATAACTAACAAACACCTCTCCCATTCCGTCTCTACTACTACTTCTACAATGGCGCTACAGCCCACATCGGACCTTGGCCTCCTGATATTCAGGTTCCTTAACATTTTTCATTACTTATTGTGGAAGGGTTGTTAGCCCTTCGCACAACCCTCTTTCTACGAATTTTTCATTTTCGAAGATTGTGGTGACCATGATATATTCAAGCAGGCAACGTGCCGGAATTATATATTGCGCCGACCGGGATTTGAACTCACGACCTTCGCATTACAAGAGCAACACACTACCTACTAGGCTATACCCTAGCTCATTTAGTCTCACTAAACACCAAAGAGGAGCGGGACCGTCAAAACAGAAAAATAAAGAAATGATAAAATCTTCTTCTACTTCTACAAAGCTAGGGTGATAAAATCTTAATTAACGCCTTTTTATATAACTGATTTACAGCCGACAGAGACTGACGACAGAACCGCCTATGGTTCCTTGGAGCTTGTAGTGCGTTTGGCTCTTTCGAGTATTCGAAACGGACCGTGTGTGCATCTGGCTCGTATGAGCCCGATTCCAAAAGACCCTGCCCGACTCTTGACGGGACCAACTTCGCATCTCGGGAGCTTGATTGTCCAGCTCCGTGGAGCCGTTGTCCCCCGAACTGGGACTAACTTCAGCACACAACTGTCCGGTTCCCTGCAACCGTCGTCTTCATTTCTCTTGTCAAACTGATGTTTGCACGTACGGCTATATCGAAGCTGACATCTAGTGGCTAGTTGTACAACTCGGATGGTTCTTTTGAAACTCTCCTGTTACAGACCACTGGTGATTTAGAGTTAATTGCAAGACTCAATTCGATAACCTCGGTTCTTACTCTATTTATGAAGGTGGGACTATTACCAATTTAGATTTTTCATGCTAAGAAAGTCTAGAATTGATTTACCATTATCGTTACAGTCTGTGTCAGACCAGTAGGTATGATGGGTATTGGCATCACAACCTATTACCAAGTCCCCTGTGTTGGACTGGACAAGCTGGCACAGGTCAGTCGTTAAAATATCCCTTGCTTCGTAAGGCTGATATAGATGAAACCAGCTTGACAAGCTGCGGTGTTCCTTTAAATGACCTCTCCCTCAGCGTCGTTGTTTGGTCTGGACTACTGAATTGTGAAAATGTTGGCAATTTTAGAGCTTTTTTGCAATAATACATATGCGTAGCTTACCTGTTTTGGGTCCATGAAGGACTGTAAAAGTTTTGTTGCACCAACCTAGATTGTGGCTAGAGGCACTCAACCACGGCTCCTGGACAAGTGCAACATTCGAATAACCTCTTAAGAGTATTGGCTGTAGCCGCTCTGCTGTGATGTAGATAAGCTCGAACCATTCTGACTTTGCCGGCTTCTGAGGTTGGCCGCATTTGGTTTCGGTATTTTGAAGTGGACCTTGTTGAGTCCACAATCCGCGACATCTTTCTCTATGGAACACTTTTCTATAGAGCTTTGGTGAATTCCTAGAACAAGAAGTAGGCCCTTGTCGTTTTGTTCTCCATGGAAAAGCTCCTGCACCTCCGTGGAAAGATTGTTTTGCAGCTTAAGTCCAGCAATAGGATTCCAGGGTCTTCAATGATACCCGGGATCCATTTAGTCACTTTCGTCGGTCTAGGAGCCTCAGCACTTTTCACCACCTGTTGCTTGATGTCCTTTAAGATCTCGTTCATCTTGAGAACTACCTCCTGAAGTATGACCTGGCTCGAAATCATACTTCGAAAAGCTGGTCTTAGCTGGTGGATTACCTAACAGGTGTTCCCTCAGAATGTTCCTCAAAGAAGAGTAGATCTGAGGCCTCACCGACTCTGGTATAGTGCCTAGCAAGTCGTTGGTATTAATGACTGCTGCCTGGAGCGACGTCTCTATAGGTAGCCGATCTCGGCTTTTTCTCTTTTGCTGCAGGTATTGGCGTATTACTATCATACGGATGCTCTTGTGTTTCTGCTTCAGGGGCTGGAGCTTCTTACCAGCAACTCTGCACGTAGACGACGAGAGTTCTTTGGCCTTGCCAGAGGCAGTGCCACGAACCGATCGTTCCAAAGTAAACGGGGATGAAAGTGTTTGAACCACTTCGACATTTCCCACTGGCGGTTGCAAACTGGGAGTAGCAGCGGATTGGGGAGCCGGAGTCAAGCTATGAGTCTTGCTTCACTGGGCTGCTCTTCTGAGCATATTTCTCCTTTTTGTTGCCGACAGTTTCGGAACCACAGCGCTATCCGTTGCAATGTTTGATACTACTTCCAGCGGAGTGGTCGGAGCTTGTAAGGACTCTTTCGCAGGAGGCTTTACTACTCTGTCCACATTCGCTTCCGAAGTATTAGCTTTATTAATCAGAGCGTCGCTGGGGTCCTAAGACCTTTCGCCTCGACTCTAATCACTTCGGCTGGCACGCTGACAGGGCGTGAAGCTTCTGCAGCTCGTGAATCGTCCGTCCCAAAAGTCAGTCGACTCAGAACTGCAGCCACTTTAGCCTCTACCGCATCGTCAAACTTCGCTTTTGGAGTTTTTCTTTTTAGGGTGGTTTTAGCACGGCGACGAGCTCGGTTGCTAATTCCGCCTTGAGGGGTTTGGATCGTCTCAGTACCAGGGCCTGCGGAGATAGGTGTGCAGGATATTGACGACGTTGAAGCATGATCAACATCCCACCTCCATCGGCTTATTTGGTTCTGAGGCTGCATCTCTAAATGTCAGAATGAAAGCGAGATCACTGAACTCTGCCATCAAAGACTCATTGCGCTGGGTGTTTGCCAGTAGCACAGCACTATTAAGAACAGGTTGCGCCATTCTAGTAGCTCCCGAACCGCGTTCGGACCTGGTGATTTTAGTACTCTCTTTTGCCGGGGACTGAGGGCCAATACGGGGGGACTCCATCTCATAGATTTTTGGGCTGGTTTGCGGCATGGTTTTTACAGAATAATGTTTGCTGCCTATATTCATATCAATATCTTCATCAATTGAGCTAACAACGAGGCGTTTGCCGACGTGTTTCCGATGAGCACGTTGAGGTAACGACAACTGCCAAACTTAATTCCGTGCTCCATAATAACCGCGGACGAGGGTCTTGCGACACACTGCGTCGTCTCCATCCGCTATCTGAGGACGCACCTAATAGGCTGCCCAACCCACAGGCGTCACTATTCTTTAGAACCAGCGATTTTGCACAATTTTATGTAATCTATAACGACAGGACACTAATTCACATCGCTGAAAACATTGAATGCAATTCCATACACTTCTTGCGAAATGCCCGACTTGGCAACACCTTTAAATCAACTATAGTACGTTCACTACAGCATCTTTTAACTAAACATTTTTTTATCAGAAACGTAAAGTACTTTACTACTTACAGAAAATCTTAGTTAAATACCTAAAATTGCTAACATTTAAAAATTGAAATAGTTAATTTTTAAAAATCCAACCAAGACAGTAGTAGCAAATTGAATGTACCTAAAAACACACCTAACATCTTTCTTAACTATTTCTCCGAAGGTAAGAAGATCGTTAAACCAGTTCATGTAAATTATAGCGAAAGTTTCTACTATTGCAGTGCATTTGATTCCTTTTGCTTTTGCAATAAGTAACACTTCAATAATTTTACTTTCGTCTAGATATAATCTCCATGTAAGGTTTAATCTTTTATATTAAAAAAAAACCAATACGAACATAGGAAAACCGTATCAAAACAAAAAATAATGAATTTTCACGGATAAAAAAATTTAAAAATTGGTTATGCAAAATTGAATGGTAATTTTTTCCATGCATCATATTAAATAACAATTTTTTTTTCAGAATACAAATAAGTTGCAAGATTGAACTAAAAGAAAATAAGCTCGTCAACAAAAGAAATCGTTTGTCATTAATCAAGGTTTTTTTTTCGCTACATAATAAAGCAAACCGAGTAAAACCATTACGATAAAACTAATTGTCTCGTGAAGAGAGTAAGCGTTTGGTTAATTATTTTCAGAGTGTAAAAATCCTATCACTTTCATTTCTTCGCTCTTTACTCTTCTGAAATATTAAAGTAATAAAAATGTTGTAACCAGTCATCAACATTGACCGGGTAGGAAATGAAAAAATTATCTGAAATTAATGGTTTTATATAACGAAAAATTGTGTTGTAACAAATAAAAACAAAACAAAAACATCATTAACATATCACAAAGGTTTGCCCAAAATTTGGTACAAAGTGAAAATAAATCTCATGTATGGTGACGTGATGATTTACCATTTGGAAGAAGAGCTGCCGTAACTTCCTGAAGATGCTTCTGCGAAACTGCTATGTCCACCAGACGATCCACCATAGCCTCCTGATGAACCTCCATATCCGCCGGATGATTCTCCTAGTCCACCATGTCCACCTGATAATCCTCCGTATCCACCGGATGATCCTCCCAGTCCACCATGTCCGCCTGATGATCCACCGTATCCCCCGGATGATTCTCCTAGTCCACCATGTCCACCTGATGATCCTCCGTAGCCACCGGATGATCCTCCCAGTCCACCATGTCCACCTGATGATGATCCTCCGTATCCTCCTAGTCCACCATGTCCGCCTGATGAACCTCCAAAGCTACTCGACGATCCACCGTGTTCTTCGAAGCCACCGAATGAACCATGTCCTCCCGATGAACCTCCATATCCACCCGACGAACCACCTTCGAATCCACTACTAATATCTTCGTGCCCACCGTAACTTGATCCAAGCCCACCACTATCGCCACCATGTCCACCGAGTGATCCGCTATCAAATCCACCTTCGAATCCACCGTGTCCTCCACCAAGATCACCACCCGAGTAATCGCCGTGACCACCACCGGAAGAGCCACCATATCCTCCGCCGGACTCGAGTCCATGTCCATGGCTTTGGCTTATAGCGCTAACAGTTTGTCCGCCCGCGAGCCCACCAGCATAATTTCCTACAAATCCAGCACTATGGCTTCCGCCGAGAGCAGCTCCAATACTTGCTCCGCTGCCATGTCCACCGCCGTATCCGCCAGAAGAAAACCCACCACCGTCGTGCCCGCTTGATCCGCCACTGTATCCACCACCGCCGCCACCTCCTAAATATCCAGCCGAACTGACCGCCACCAAGGCTAAGACACAAACGAAAACTTTCATCTTAAGACGTTGGATTCAAATCAATGACTGATACTTTCCCGTGCATATCTTTGCCTTTTTATAGCTATTTCGTAGTTCAACGTCGGGTACAGTGCCATTACGTCTCCGTGCTGCACTTTCCTTTGAACATACATATACTGATAATTGGTCCGTTTTATTATTGTTTTTTTTTTTTTTTTTCACGCCAACTTTCCCCTAAGTTTCTAGAGCATAATCGTTTTTTTCCGATCGGATTCACCATAAACAAAGCGGAAACTCAACGGGTGAAAAAAAAAATTGGAAAAACTTGCCAAAAAACATCGCCACACTTCGAACATAAGGCTTTCTCCACAGTCGATCGGGCCGGGCGCCGCCAAAAAGGGCAACAAATTCAAAAATGAATTTCATAGAGTTAACGCCTTCGCATCCAATCACTAAGGGTCTTCATTCTATTCATCATCAATAAATTATTGAATTAATTAATTTCGAAGCATTGAAATTGAAATCTTTGATAGATAGATTCTTTTCTTAAGTAGTCAGGTACTGCGAAGCACACCTTTTTCGAATGGAAGCCCCGGAACGCCTATTATGAAATCCGATTGATTGGAAATATGAAATACAAATTAATTCATTATAACGATGGCTCTAATCTTGGCTAACGATCGCAGCTTAAATGTTACGCGAACACATAATGATAAGTAGTTGGAAATCGGTCGATTTTATTGATTTGATTAACAAACAAGCGAACAAGAAACCCCTGTTGGGCTTGTTTACTTAAAGTTAATTTTGAATTCCATTGATCAGAAAATGCACTCAACCGATTAAAAGCAACATGATCGTTCATTTGAGTTTGTAACTAATAAATAAAACAACAGTAGACGAAATGTTACTCCATAAGACACTGAAGGCGCTTTATCATAGTTTGGTAAAGGTAAAGTCCTAATTTTTTTTCAGGAACATGCTAGGTTGCTAATATGAATTCTGCAAAATAAAGTTAGTGAATCTACCACTCTACGAATGGTGAATTCGTAATGTGATGAAAGGTGAATTTCAAAGGTGCTCTAGTTTATGCTAAACAAACTGAAGAAAAATTCAATTCATTCCAGCACACTGTGAAAATGAAAATTCGTAGAAGCAGGGTTATGGGAAGGGCTAACAATCATTTCATAATAACAAAATGTGGAACTAGGGTGTAGCCTAGTGGGTAGCGTGTTGATTTACGATGCGAAGGTTGTGAGTTAAAATCGCGGTCAACGCATAATTCCAGCACACTGTCCGCTTCAATCAATCTACCAAAATGAAAAATTCGCAGATTGAGGGTTGTGCGAAGAGCTAACAACCCTTCCTCAATAAGTTATGAAAATGCTAAGGAACCTGAGGAGCAGGAGGTCAAGGCCCGATTTGGGCTGTCGTGCCATTGAAACAGAAATAAATGTTAAGAAACCTGAAAGTCAGGAGGCTAAGGTCCGATTTGGGTTGTCGTGAATTTAAAAACGAAAATTAAAAATAGATGGTTGCAGGAAGAATACGAAAATTTCGTACATATTAGGGTACTAACCTATATCGGATTATTCCGATTGCTGCATAATGTAGTTCTTTATCCTTTGTCGAAAGTCTAAGAAAGTGATATTCATTTATTTTATAAATTTAAAAAAAAAATTTAAGCCAGGCAAGGACCCAACACAACCTGATAGCAAGCGACCAATAAGTTTACTGCCCATTCTGAGAAAAATATTTGAAAAATTAATTCTTAACCGATTGATAGATAAAATTGAGGGGCTTAAGATTATTCCTGATTTTCAATAACACAGCAGCTTTTTGGAGTAAAATCCCCAACACAAAAATCCTTGCATGCCAAAGAATCTGTTGGCATGATTACACTAAATATTGAAAAGGCCTTCGACTCCGTTTGGCACGACGGCTTGGTTTACAAATTCGTAAGACTTTCTTCCCCTCCTTACCTGTTCTATTAAAAAATATCGTTTCTTAGCAACAGAATTTTCACTGTTAAACTAAGAGATAAATTATCTCGCCGCAGAGCTACCCACTTAGGAGTGCCACAAGGTTCTTGCAACAGTCCCTCTCTATGTATCTTTACAGCAGATATCCCAAAACTTGATTCCTGCGAGTTCGCTACATTTGCAGATGATACCGCAATTTTATCTGCAATTTTACATCCTCAAATAATAATAAACAAACTGCAAGATCAACTCAAAAAACTCTCAGAATACTTCCACAAAGGAAAATTAAGCTTAACACTAGCAAAACACAGGCACATAAAGCCTTATGATACTTACCTCCACCTGTAATTAACATACTTGGTGAACCCGTGACCAAACTATCTCAAAAACGGATAAAAATATTTATATTTTGTTTCCACTGATCAACAAAAAGTCCTAAATGTCCCCAAAAAATAAGTTGCTACGAGGGGAGGTCAAAAACTTCGCGGAAGGACAGGGGAGGGGGTAAAATTAAACAAGTTAAGTTTATTAATTCCTCCTAAAAAAATATTTTAGCATGGCCTTCAAAATAGGCTGAAATTGCCGACTTCACCTCTTCATCATTGGTAAATTTTCTTTCCCGAAGTTCTTTCTGCAGAAACAAATATTAATCGGAAGAAGTCAGATCTCGACTATAAGGGGGTTGGTTCAATATTCCGTAGCTGCATTGCTGTAGGGCAGCCACTGCAATGTAGCTCTTGAGAACAGGTTTGTTGTCGTGCAAAAGCAACATACCTCAAGTCCACTTTCCTCTTCTATTTTCTTTGATGGAATCCTTTAATTTTTGGAGTAGGTTGGTTTAGTATTCTCTTTGATATGCTGTCCTTTTTCTTTATATTCGATCATCGAAACCCCCTCTGAATCTCAAAAAAATAGTGACCATGATTTTTCGGCGAATTGTAAGACCTTGAACTTCTTGGGGGTGAAACGTCTTTACCAGCCACTGCATTGACTCCTGCTTTAGTTCAGGCTCATAATGATGAACCCACGTTTCATCTCCAGTAACAATCCGGGTAAACATTTCATCCCTGTTCTCGCTACAGAGATCCGCTGCTTTTTCCGCTGAGAGCATTCTCGGTACCCATCTTGCGCTGACCTTAGACACGCCGAAGTGATCGTGGACGATATTCAAAATGGTTGTATCTGATGCTCCAACCATTTTTGCAATTTGTTTCTTTTTTAAACGACCATCTTCGAGAATATGTTTTTTCCACTTTTTCGACGATTTTTGAGGAAGTGCACTCAATCGGCCGGCCCGAGTGTTTATTATCTTCACATGACCCTCAGCTGAATAAACTATGCCACTTATGAATCATTGTTTCTCCAGGTGAAGAGTCCCCGTAAACAGATGCCATTGCTTCAAAAATGATTTGTGGCGTTTTTCCTTGCTTGGTAAGGAACTTAATGATTTTATTCATAGTTAGCGTTTTCTTTCCGATTAACTTGTTGAATTGGCGATAACTAAAATCATAGTGATTCGATTTGACAGAAACTTTGAATGTATAGCTGTATTGAGTGTACGAATACTTCCAGGTAAATATATTTCCCCCTCCCTTGTCCATCCCCTTCATTCCGCGAAATTTTTGACCTCCCCTCGTATTATACAAAATTGTAGTATAACCAGCCTTAACATACAAAGCTTCTATTTGGAAAATCTGTGCAGCTACCGATAGCAAGAAACTGCAAATAATTCAAAATAAGTTCCATAAAATTATCCTAAGCAAACCGTGGTACTTTTCAACTCATCTTTTGCACGAATTAGCGAAAACGCAACAGATTAATAATCTTACCAATGAATTAGAATTCAAATTTAAAAATAGATGTTTGAATTTTGGCATTACTTCAATCGAATCAATCTTCAATTAGAATAGTCTGTAGTTTTATGTTAATTTTAATTTTATTTAAATAAGTAGGATTAATAATTTAAACATTGGGTTTTGCACTTTTCCCGAAACTTATTAAAAATGTTAATAATTAATCTGCACATTTACTAACCATTGCAAAACAAAGTGGTAGAGACAATGTTTAGTCCAAGCTCCGATAATGAAAATCTTAATTATGTTAAACATGTTAAAGTATAAGCAGAAAATTTGAGAATAAACATAAAAGATCGTTCTGAATTGAATATTATTTCACCTTTTATACTAAATCTTATTAATTCTACTTCCTAGTACTTCTAATAGATACAAAGTAAATTTAATTTGAATCTTTCGGAAAATATTGAATAAAAATCTGCTTCTAAACTAGAAATGAAAATAAAATAATAGTTTCAAAAGCCATGCAAATCTATTTCACATACTTCTGATCACCTTTCGACACCTATCAAAGATATATTTTTCTATAACCAACGAATTTAAGCATTTTGGAAATTCAAAAATAATTTAAACAAAAGTAGCACCCTGTTTATTTATTATTTTTGTTCATAGCGTCTGATCTCATCTGAACTTAAGAGCCCTTATCTAATTACGACTGTAAGTTTTTTCCTCATATTCACAATTCCATAATTCATCTTCTTCTTGCCTCGTGGTCCACTTATTTTTTGTTTTTGTGTCAAGGTAAGTCATAAGAAGCCTGTAAAATACTTAAATTTGATTTTATTTACCAAATTTTGGTATTGTTTTGCTCATACTTAGCTAATTTGGGTTTCTTGATTTTTGCATAAAACACTTGAAATTTGAAGTGTCCACTATTGCGTAATACTATGGAAAAGATTTTCCATAGTGGGAGGTACGATACTTCTTGTTACTTAATTCAGTGAAAGGGATTTCGCGGTTTTGAATAAATTTGATGGATGCAATGAGAAAAATGTCACTTTTAACTTGTAGTTTAAATTATCAACATATATCGTAAATATTCTAAACTTTATAAATATCACAACGTGCTTTGGACAGGTACTTCTGCACACGTGCTATTCTTGGGCATACTATATTTCAATAAAAACATCAAAGTAGGTCTTCTTGATTTAAATTAATCCGCTAAAATAAATCTTAACATTATTTTTTTTGGTTCTCGGTACCATAGTTTTCTTTCTACTACTACAGTGGCGCTACAGCCCAAATCGGACCTTGGCCTCCTGATATTCAGGTTCCTTATTTTTTTTTTTATTATTACTTACTGTGGAAGGGTTGTTAGCCCTTCGAACAACCCTCTTTCTACGAATTTTTCATTTTCTTAGATTGAGGTGACCAAGGTATACCCAAGCAGGCAATGTGCCGGAATTATATTTTGCGTCGGCCGAGATTTCAACTCACGACCTTCGCATTACAAGACCAACACACCACCTACTAGGCTATTCACTAGCTCATAGTTTTCTTTGTAGAAATAAATGTTCTAAAGAGTTAATTTACAAAAATACTAGTTAGTCAAAAGGTTTCTAACGATTAGATTCTAGTTTTTTCGATAAATAAATAGGTCAGCTTAAAATTTTGTACTTACTCTTTCAAAAATACACCTCCTTCTACCCCCTATTAACACTCAAGCAATTTCCTTCGCCAGGACTTGTTTGTTCTTCTCGCCTCCTACTCAACCACTCGCATCCATGTGTGCTGTCGTCGACCAACACGAAGTCTTCCTTCTTCTACAATAGCACTACTGCACAAATCGGGCTTCCTGACCTTTAGGTTCGTTAATATTTTCATTATATAATGTAGAAGGGTTGTTAACCCTTGGCACAACCATCTATCTAAGATTTTTTTCATTTCCGTAGTTTGAGGTAACCAAGTTACATCCAAGCAGGCAGTGTGCTGTAATTATTCGTCGGCTGAGATTTGAATTCATGACATTAACATTGTAGACCAACTGGCTACCCACTAGTCTATACACTAAATCTTCTTCCTTGAGGATTATAATCCAAAGACTGTCTGGATTGAAAGAAAAGATTTCCGGATTCTACACTCTTACGCTTTATTATTCGTGACGTTTCGGTCTCTGCTGAGACCTTTATCAAACGGTTTGACAACGGATAAAAATTTGGAACAAACAGTCTGTATCAAATTTTATGTTTTCAACCAAATTTCGTTTGCGGCATCGACGCGAATGTTGGAACAGGCTTACGGTAATTCAGTACAATCAAAAACACGAGCCTTCGAATACTTCAATGCTTTTAAGGACGGTCGAGAGATCGTTGAAAACATGTCTCGTTCTGGACAACCTTCGACCTCTTGAACTGACAAGAACATTCCAAAAGTGCAGGAAATTGTGCTCAAAAATCGTCATACCAGTATTAGGGAGATAGCAGAAGAGCTTGACATCTCTCGCAAGTCCGTTTGTTCGATTTTGGTGGATACTTTGGCTATTAAACCTTGCTTGACTCGTTCCAATAAAGCTGAATTTTCTCCAAAAAAAAGTACCACGAACAAGTCACTTTGGACTTGCTTGATTATGTGAATTCTGATCCCACATTCATGAAGCGCATCACAACTGGTGACTAGTTATGGGTCTACGAGTTTGACATGCAAACCAATTAACAATCATTGGAATGGAGGAAAAAAATGAGCCGAAACCGAAAGGTTCGGAGGGACAGAGGGTAAATAAGGAGTACTATTTGACCAGTTTGAAGCGTTTGCGTGAGCAAATCCTTGAAAGACGGGCGGAACCATGGAAAGAGAATTCATAGATTTTCCACGATGAAAATGCACCATCGCATTGAGCCTCAACTGTGACGAAATTTGATGCCAAAAAAGCAACAAATTGCTTCAATCAAACACCGTATTCACCAGATTTGGAGCAGTGTGATATTTTCCTATCCTCGAAACTTAAATTACCGCATATGGACCAGCCGAATCATGACGCTGAGCTCTTCGTATCTATCAACGGTTTAGTACAGCTGGGAAAAAACTCCACTCGTCTACCTGATATTGCAGGCCAGTCTTCAAATTTGCTTTACCTCTTTTGAACCACCTTTCCACTAAAGTATGAGGTCACGTCATTGTCCCCAGTTGGTATTGTACCTACTGACCATTTTATAATTTGGGAAAAGTTTCCTATCCCAGCAGCAAATCCACTGACTACAAAGACACTACGTAGAACGGTATGGCACACTAAGAAAGCCATTTGGGAGGATCTCAATCCAAAGGTGCGGTAACTTTGATTGGAGGCTGCGTTTTGAGACTGGACATTTGGACTTTATCTCGCAACTTGTGACCGAAACTAGCATAAAAGGTATGAGGCTTTTTATTCCATGCAATCTCAATAAGATCAGTGGTTGGATGGGTATAGATAGGGTAGACATCTGATCGGCCTCATTAGGCGACATCCAGTGTTGTAACTATCATATATACATCAATTGTGCTCATCATACCTCCAGGTGATAGCCACCGAGTACTGGTATTGTCCATCCGGACTTGACTCGCTGAACTGATAAGCGCGAGTACTAATGAAACAGACAAATTCTAGCACTATAATATTATGACCGTCCAAGGGGGGTTGGGCGATGTGTTAAGAACTCATCCTTGGAAAACCAAACTTGTTTCGAAACCTGAAGCACCGGCTCGGACTGGATTGATTCAACAGCAACGAACTCGCAAGGGTGGGTGGATGTTAATAATTTTTTGCTTGATTGAATCACGTCCAATATTCTCTGTATAGAATTTCAGTTTCATAGACGAAGTTGCATAGAATTTTCATAAAATTCGATGTATAATATTTTACATTTAGGAAACCAAACATTTGTATAGGATGGGGTAGAAAATGTAAGTGAATCGTAAAATTTGTCATCCAGTTTTATTTTCTTTCTTTTGTTAGGTGCTCGTACGAAACTTCAAGTTCGTAGTTTTTAATTTGCTGGCTATTAGTTGATTTAATGAAATTGATCGAAATCATGCTTTTGTATGGTAGAAGCAAGAGCAAGCGCGATCTCAAAACTTTTGGCGAAATTTCATTTAAACTATTTTCAAAAGTTTTTGTGAAAAATTTTACATTGATGGCCTTAAATAGTTAGGCGATAATAGATTTCTTATAAATGGTCGAAAAAATAATTTCGTATGGGAGGGGGAAAAGTTTTGAAGGCATTCAACCCGCTAATATTTCATACATTTAGGAATTTTCTTTAAAAGCATTTTGCAAATTTTCAAGTTTCTACCTTAAAATTTCATTCAAAAATTTTCAGCTTATGTGTTTTTTTCATTACACATAAAACACCTTGTGCACGTTAGACCCCCACTACGGTGCATAATAATTTTTGAACAAATTATTATTTTTTTTTTATGTATATCATGGATACATCTACCACATGCAAAATTGAAACTTTGTGTCTTTCACCAGAGTCCTAAAGAAATCACTCAAAATTTTCGACATTTCTGCTTACCACCTCCCTCCCCTTACACCACTCAAATTAAAAAACTAAGAATTATGTAGTTCTACAATCTGACGAATTTTCGGTTTGATATCTGTACCCAGTTTTGAGATATAACGGTTTGAAATTTTGAAAAGTGCACCATTTTTAAAATGCTTCCCATTTCCCCCTACTACTGCTAAAACCAATTTTTATATTTTTCTTAAATTTCGCTAGTATAGCTTAATATATGTTTTAAGTTTCAGTTACATAGCTTAAGAGATAGTTGAGATATTTATTTTTAAGTGTTTTTCTTTGCACCTCTCCTGACCCTCCCCCTTACAACAAATACCTCCATCTAAGCTGATTCTAGTGAATACATATGCCACTTTAATGGTCCCAAAGTATGCATTTTTTATAGAAACTAATTTCGAAGATATAATCAATTAAAAAAAAGTCGGCCGACAGTTTGTTCTTAGTCCCCCTTTTCGGACGCCAATGGATAAAGAAATGAAATTATTTTTTAAGTTTGTCCCACAGCCCTCTCTATACGCATAATGATTTTCAGCTTCCTATCTGCATCGTAGTGGAGATATTAGCATGTGTAGTTTTTGACTATTTTCGTTCCCTCGCCTCCCCCTTTCACCAGATACTACCCAAAATTTGGATAATGAAGCTCACTAATCCAATTAACAACCTATCCAAAAACGAACACTCTACCTTTAGCGGTCTCGGAGGCATGAATCCATATTTATGGCGTACGGCGAACGGCGTACGACGGAACGGATTTTTTTTTGTATTTTTAGTCTAATTTAGTCATGAAACGCAAAAAAAAACAAAATTTCAGAGCAGCAATTCTTTTTTTCTGTGTCAATCACGATATTTTATTATTAGAATAATAAAGTAAAATTATGACACAAACTAGGGAAAAGACGCCAATCAGACAAAATATTACAGTAGGAGATTATAACCTAGAAAACGTAGACAACTATATATACTAGGGGCGAAAGAGGGATAATGATGGCAAACAATACGTATTATTCGATACTTCCAATAATTAAAAACAAGAACGTACACAAGAAAATAAAACTTAGGCTATACAAAACGATCATTAGACCTGTGCTATGCCATGGCAGCGAAACGTGGATATTAACTCCGGCATCCGAAAAAATAATTAACGCTTTTGAGAGAAAGGTCCTCAGAAAAATCCTCGGACCTGTGAGGGAAGACTCGATCTGGAGAGCACGAAACAATAGAGAATTGTATGCCATCTTCGATAATCCAGAAGTGTTAACCCTCATAAAATTTAAGAAACTACATTGGGCTGGTCCTGTGAAGCGGATGGCCAGCCGATTGTAGTTTCTTAAATTTTATGAGGCTTGCCGCTTCTGGATTGTCAAAAATGGCATGCAATTCTCTATTGTATCGTGTTCTCCAGATCGATTTTTCCTTCACAAGTCCGAGGATTCTTCTGAGGACCTTTCTCTACAAGGCTTAATTAGTTTTTCGGAAGCCAGAGTTAATGGCCAAGTTTCACTGCCATAGCACAACATAATACATAATACATAATAATTGTTTTAGATTATACGAAGTCTAAATTCCCTTGCTACCGAGTAAAGGTAAATACTTCCTTAGCACTCTTCAGAGATCTTGCAAGGATATCTATGTCGTCGGCATAAGCTACGAGTTGTGTGGATTTGAAGTACAATGTTTCCTTGGTGTCAACAAACAACATATTCGAGTGTAAAGTTGAAAAGCATTGGTGCAAGGCCGTCAATTTCTTTAGGACCGTTGTCTGTTTTAAAGCTGGAAGTCACTTCATTTTCTACTCTGACTCACAAGTCAGAGTAGTCACAACAAAGACTTAGTCATTGGTATTTTTTTTTACAGAATGACCTGTTTTTAGGCAATTTCGACCTTTATGTGCAATGCACAAACATAGTCATGGAGGGAAGGAATGGGATTGGAAAATGGAGGGGAAGGGTAGAGAGAACGACAGTAACGAGAAGAGAAGCTGGTATATTTTTCAGTCTTATTGGCTACTAATGACAAATATTCGTAGGTGTTATGGGGGACTGAATGATAGAAACAGTAGCCATCTACTGAGTATCTAGGCCTTCTTGAATTGGAACTGTTTTACTTTTACTTATGATGAAGTAGAGACAGCCTTACATAATTTAAGATCGAACAAGGTGCCCGGAATTGACGGAATCTCTTTAGAGCTCTTGAAAGAAGGTGGAACAGAGCTTACCAGTCGAATATTTAGATTAATTGTTAAAATCTGGACAACTGAAAAATTACCCGACGACTGGCGGAAAAGCATTATATGTCCGGTATACAAAAAGGGTGGCCGTTTGCGTTGCGAAAATTACAGAGGAATTCCATTGCTATGTACGTGTTATAAAATCTTGACTAAAATTATCGAACGAAGACTCAGTGAATACGCTAACAACATCATCGGAGAATATCAAGGTGGATTCAGATCTGGACGATCGACAACGGACCAGATATTCTCAGTAAAACAGGTGCTGGGAATATGATATTAATGTGCACCAACTGTTCGTCGATTTTTGCCAAGCAAAAACGATGGAAAACAATGAGTGCCAAGTAAAAATCCAAAACGAGTTGACTCACAGCTTTCCAGTGGAGTCAGGTCTTAAACAAGGAGATGGTCTCGCCCCCACGCTCTTTAACTTGGTGCTGGAGTATGTCGTCAAGAAAGCAACTTCAGTAACCTCAGTGGACACCAGAGGTACGCTACTCGTAAAATCCGCACAGTTGGTGGCGTATGCAGACGACGTGGATATTCTGGCCCGATCAATACTTGGCGTTAAGGAGGTATTCCAGGAGTTGGAGTCGGCAGCGGGTGAAGTAGGGCTCAGGGTCAATGAAGCGAAAACTAAATACATGACCCAGACACGAAGGACTGTCCCAGAGAGGCAGAACATTACAATAGGCGAATACAACTTCGAGCAGGTGGATGAATTCGTATACCTGGGAGCCCTTCTCACAAACGACGGCAATGAGCGAAATGAAATTCAAAGAAGAATCACGGCAGCTAACAAAGCATTTTATGCGGTCCTCCCCATAATGAAATCAAGGAAGGTCCATCGAAACAATAAACTACGCATCTACAAGATATTAATTCGTCCTGTGCTGCTATATGGATGCGAAACGTGGACCTTGACACGGTTTTCGGAGAAGTTAATCGACACTTTTGAGCGAAAAATTCTTCGGAAGGTATACGGAGCAGTTAAGGAAGGAGATGATTGGCGAGTTCGATACAACCATGAGCTGTATCAACTATTTGACGACCCACCAGCATCTATAGTGATCAAACTGCGCAAGCTGCAATAGGCTGGCCACGTGGAGCGAATGCACGAGGAACGAATCCCAAAACGAGTGCTCAAGGGCAAAGCTCAAGGTAACCGACCGCAGGGGAAGCCACGAAAGCGATGGGAGGACTCAGTCGACGCAGACTGCAGATCGCTTCTCAATTTTTCAAACTGGAGGACGCGGTCGTTGGACCGAGACAACTGGAGGAGGTGCATCCGGGAGGCCAAGGCTCGATATGGGCTGTAGCGCCATTGCATCATTACTTTTACATCATTTTGCCCATTTTATTTCGAATAATTTTTCATTGCAGTAGCAACTGAAAATTTGTGCTTAAAAAATCAAACTGTCTGGATTGGGAATCAAACCCACGACCTATTGACTGTGAAGCAAGCACGCTGCCCACTACGCCACGGAAGCCCCATTCTTGTAAGCCGAACCAGTTTCGGTGGGGTTTGAAATTTCAGCATGATTTTATGCAGTACGCGCCTGTCGATATTGTCGTATGCTTATTTGAAGTCAACAAATATCTGGTGCACATCGATATTATATTCCCAGTACTTTTCCAGCATCTGTTTAAATGAGAATATTGGTCCGTGGTCGATCATCCAGCGATAACAGAGATATTCTTCGGTAGTTTTTGCAGCAGAATTTGTCACCTTTCTTATTAATTGCACATATTATGCTCTTGCGCCAATCTTCAGGAAGTGTTTCCTGCGTTCATATGTTCGTGACTAATCTGTGTAGGAGATGATCTATGTAGGTGTCGCCGGCCTAGAGAAGCTCAGCTAGAATTTAATCAGTGCCCGGGCTGTTCCTACTTCTTCGAGTATAGGAAGACTCAAGCAGGATCCTTCATCAGTTATACGTGTTATTACGTCTGCTGTTCATGCGGATAACGGGCTAGGATTGAGAAAGTGTTCAAAGTATTGCACCTACCTTAGTCTTATGTCTTCTGCATTACATATAATGTTTCCTCCTGCATCCTTGCAGAGGATTGTTTTCGGTTGGTATCCCTCTTTCATCCTTTTAATAAGGGAATACGCGGCTCTTGTGTTGTGTCATTTAAAATGTTCGTCTATGTTTTCAATTTCGTCATTATTGTACTTCCGTTTTTCCTGTCTACTTTTTTTTGCAATCGTCTAAGACCATTATATTTGTCCTGTTTGGCTCATGTCGTCCGTTGCGTTAATATTTTGTAGGCTTGATTTTTTTGCTCTAAGGCATGTTGGCGTTGGTTTTCGAATCATACATTTCTTTTGTGCTGGGGTTGTTGTCCTCCTCTGCGACAGATGTAATGCCATCTTTGATATTATGCCACAAATCTTCAACAGACATACTTGCGCTATTATTCATTATTGACGCAAAGTGTCCCTCCAAGGCCAATACGTTTTTCGCAATTTCTTTCTCGTCCTTGAGTTTTCCTTTGTCAAATTTAGGAACCGGTTATATTTTTGAGTGTCATCGGTTTGCGATTCGACGTCGGAACTTGGTCTTTACAAAATGTTGATCTGTGTAGCAATTAGCCCCTTGACATGTAGGCACGTCGAGAATGCAGGAGGCCTTCCTTTTCTTCACACAACTCCAAACTCCCGGCTTCCCGATGATATCCCATTTTCGAAAATTGTGTGCGATTTAATATAGTCTCGCTATCTAACATTTTGGTTGCTTGGAGTGCAGTGATGTTTATTTGCTTGCCTGTTCCAGAAGCGCTCTCACTGTTCCTGCTCTGTACAGGGATCGCACGTTCCAATATTCGAAGGAATAGTCCATTTTTCATTTGCGTAGTCTTTGCTTCAGGTTTCGAAACAAGTTTCGTTTTTCCGAAGACGAGTTGTTAACACATCGTCCAACCATCAACCTGGAGGGCCACATTATAGTGCTAGAATTTCTCTGTTTCATTAGCACTCGCACTTACCAGTTTGGCAAGTGAAGTTCGAATGGGCAAGACCAGTACCCGATGACTACCACGTGGAGGTATGATGAGCACAATTGATGTGTATATGAAAGTTAAAATAATGGGTTTCGCCCAATAATGCCGATCAGATGCCAATCATATCTATAGCCATCCAACCAACTGATAACATACACAAGTACTTGATTGAGGCTGACTGTTTGACTTTTTACATAGAGAGGAGGCTGAAATTCAAAAATATTAACGTTCCAGCAGAATAGATCGAAATTTGTAAAGACGCTCGATCATTGCCACGACGACTTGACGTTCAATTTCTAAGTCATGAGTATTTCAAGGATTTTTCAAAAATGAATTTCTACAATTCTATTCGAGCAGAATTAATCGGTCGAGATCCAAAAGTCACGGCTACTTGAGGTTTAAAATACAGTCCTGCTGGAAACATTTAACATAAAATAAATTATAGTGACGATTGGATGGAGCTTCCAGCAAGCAAAACTAAATTCGTTCATCCTATTCCGTTCTCCAATCTGCCGGCTTTCTATAAGCAAAGGTTAAAAATCAAGAAGAATAAGTTCCAACATTTACAAAACTTGAAATCAACAATTTCAAAAGATTTTCAGATACGTTATGATAACATACCCTACATTGAATAAGAAATAATATATGTAGAGGTAAATGAACAGTTCTCTTCACAAGGCACGATCCTGAGCATCAGTTTTTAGTTGTTACCTGAAATTGTTTGTTCCTCTGAACTCTTATCCAACTGCTTGCTTGTGATACATGGTTAACTAACCCGACGTCTTCCTTGAAGGTTATAATGAAGAGTTTTTTTTGGAGATGTTCAGCGCTGGCTTCCTTACAGCGCGACCGATCCACTGCCACTTTCGCCTTTCAATGCCTATCTCATTTCGTTCAGTTGTACGACGAATTTTGACGTCATTAAAGATGATATATGGCAAAAGTACTAATAAAATGCATTTCTGGCATTGTTGACGAAAGTTTATTGTTGTTTTTACATCATTAAAATATTCCAATCCATTTCATTTCACTATTTTTTCCACATCTTATCCGAATAATTGAAAACATTTAGAAATACGACAAGTCTCGAGCAAAACTTCGTTAGCAGCATAATGTTTCGCCCGATCTTCAGATTTCATTGAACATTTCGAAATTACAAGAATAACTGATTCTTTCACACTACGCTTCAAATTTCAGTTGAGATTTGAACCTTTGACCTTCAGCTTCTTAGTGCTTAGCACTAATCTTTAGGCGATAGCTAGGTAAAACCACTCATAATTACGTGATTGCAATTAAAGACATCTTAGACGTTTGAAATTGCAAGTTAGAACTCACGTCCATCGGAAATGTCAAGTGAATCAAGTTCTTAGCTTAACAAATTGCCGGTGTTTCCTCTTCAATGTGAACAATTTTGCTTGGAAGTAGATGCCTAACATTCCGTGCTTTCAAAGATTCCAGTTAGTGCAAACTGCAAACCAAAAGTAAGATGCGTGCACTGAAGTTGCTCGTGGTAAAGTCTGAGCATATAAGGCGCTTGCTACAGTTCGGGAATCGTCTTATGTATGTTCATTAATGTTGGTATAATCTTTCACAATCGAAAGATGCTGGCAGCAAAATGATGATAATAATTCGCCATGAAACAATGTTGGCTACGACTTCAGATTTCAAGTTAGACAATGACTCGTAATTAACGAATTTATAATCAACCGTGGCCTCTATTAAACTCACAAAGCAACTCGACGATCTTAAGTATCCACACACTAGAATTACGAGCATTTCTTATTGTGCTTATGATTGTTTTATGGATAAGCGCAGCTAACGGCTGCACTTAAGAGCGGTAAGTAAGTTTCACCCACCAGCGAATAATTTATTTTTGTTTTTCCCGCAAAAGAGTTCAAAGACGCCCGAAACTATAGTTCTCGTACCCACCGATGCACCTTGCCTTATAACGTTGATCATCTTCTGCAGCACAAGGTCACGAAAATTGGATCACATCGCAAAACCGATTACGAAATCGCTTTTAATTCATTAAAATTAAGACTTGGTAATAAAACGTAAGTAGTAACCTCCGACCACACTAAGCCACTGCACACAGGTGATTCCTTAGCGATCGTGTGTTTCTGCAAATTCGATTCCCACCTGAAGTAAAAGCAATGCAACCTTTGTTATCGCTTGCTTGCCAAGAGCTGGTGCCGGCGGACGGCAAGAACCTCGTGCCCGCGTCATAGTCCGAAAACCGAGCGTGTTAAGAAATTACGGCTGAAGGCTCTTTTCTATTGCCAAAGTGATAAAGTCGAGAATAAAAATTACTTTTATAGATGGTACGTGAGATGGGGTGTACTATTGGCTCTGCGCAGCCCCAGCAAAGATCTCGCTGTATAAATAAGCAAACTAGACGCTCGTCCGGTATCAGTTAAAGTTCTAGTGTTCAAGTCTCAAGATGAAGGTATTCGTTTGCTTGTTGGCCCTTGTGGCAGCTGCTTCTGCAGGATTTATCGGAGGCGGAGGATACGGAGGCGGCGGAGGTTACGGTGGCGGCGGTGGTTGGAGCTCCGGAGGTGGTGGTGGTGGTTGGAGAAGTAGTTCCGGCGGCTGGCAAGGTGGACTAGGTGGTGGTCTCGGAGGACTCGGTGGAGGCTGGAAACTGGGTGGAGGAGGCGGTGGATGGCAAGGCAGTTTCGGCGGAGGCAGTGGAGGATGGAAACAAGGAAGAAGTGGAGGCGGTTGGCAAGGAGGTTTCGGAGGAGGTAGTGGTGGATGGAAACTTGGAGGAGGTGGAGGTGGTTGGCAAGGAGGAAATGGCGGTGGTGGCGGATGGCGCGGTGGATATGGAGGAAATAGTGGCGGTGGCGGCTGGAAAGGAGGTCTTGGTGGAAGCAGTGGTGGATGGTGGTAAGGAGCTCTGAATTCCATCGACATTAAGTGCTTCACAAAATGGCTTTTACATATTTAATGTAACTTTTTTGTAAATAAAACATGATTTTGATACAAAATTAACAAAAAAAATTATAGTTTTACTTACATCGATGAACTTTGGCGATTGGATTTCATTATTTCTTATTATCTACCACAATCGCTGCGAAATACTCCATGATTTCGTCCTGTTTAAAAGATTTTTTCGCTTGAAAATTTACTAACTATTTCTTTCTCGAACTACCATTCTCAGAAACTCACATCAAAAAAAAACATAACAAAATTATGATTGTAAGTAAAGCCCCATCATGCGATACTGTAGATGAAGCAAAATTTTTTTTATATATTGTATGAGAGAAGTAAAGAAGGCATTGAACCAATTTTTTCACATCATACCAAGGTAACTTTACCAGTGATAAGCCACTTAAGAGAATAACTACCATTAAAACGACTTAGTTTTTTGTTGTACTAGTAATAGGCCATTCATTTGACCAACCGAAAGCGTTATTATAGTCTAGATAAAATCTGAGAGTATATTGTGTTTCCCTTAACGTTTGTAACGCTAAGAAATAATGCTCGCACAGAGCCGCCAAGGGTACAGAAATATTTGTTGTCTCTCAAAAACCTCGATTCCGAGTTGCTGTTTGTCCGTCTGTGCGTCTGTCTACAACATAACTCTCGAACGCTTTGAGCTTTTGTGCTGAAATTTGTTGTGTGTTATTTTTAGCAAAAAGGAAGTTCGTGAACGGGCTACATCCCCCCTCTCCTTCTACCCCCTCGCATACAAATCTCATGAAATTTCGAAATTTAAAGAAATTGATTTTTCTCCAAAACCATTTCAGCTATGGACTTGAAAATTAGGTCATAGTATAATGATATAAATATCATTAACCTCAAGAAATATTGATATGATCTCCTTACTCCTTCTACCACCTCCCATACAAATGCACAATTTTCAAAAATGCATTTATTCGGTTTGCATTGCAACTAGCAAAGTTAAATGAACCAATTTTTGTCATAATTAATTTTATTATAATTGCAAACTAATTTTGGAAAAACTATCAATTTTACCCTCACTCCTTCTACCCCCTCCCATACAAATTTTTCGAAATTTTGGAATTTAAATTAAATTAGTTTTCTCCAAAACCGTCAAAGCTATCAACTTTTAAATTTGAGAAAAAAAGTATACTATTTTAAAAATAATTGATGTCAAAAATTTGGTTTTGATTCGTATATTCCTTCTACGCCCTCCTATACAAATGCAGAATTTTGGTAAATGCATTTAACCGATTTTCATAGAAACTAGAAGAAGTAGAAACTTGCAATTTTGCCAGAATTTGTCCCTTAATAATTGTAATAAATGCTAAAAAAATTATCGCCTTCACCTCACTCCTTCTACCATCTCCCATACTAATTTTTGTATTGGAAGTTCAAGAAAAGTTTTTATCCTTCGAACATATGAGAGCTATCCCTGACTTTAAAATTGTAACAAAGCAACGTGATTAGGATGTTGATAAGCAGATTCAAAATCATCCAAAATCCACCACTTTCTCTGCCACCTCCCATACAAATGCCATAAATTCAGACAAAAATTGTTCAATTTCCTCAAAAATTATGAAAAGCTAAAAATAAGGTTCGATTGCAGATACTTAGACCTTTCATTTGAGTGGTACATTGTTCAATTCGGTTTATTTAAACCTGAGATATAGACTGTTATTCAAGACGTTTTTGACAATTTTCAAAGAATCTGAGTTTTTGGAAGGAAATGAGTATCTCATCGACTGTAAAAAATATATTCTACCAAAACTTGCGGTATTGCCTTTTAATAAATGCACTTTAAATAACTGAATCAAAATTCAGCCCAAATTTAGCCAGTTTCATAGAAATTTCACCGGATGAATTTATTAGAAAATGACTTTTCGAGTAAATTTTTTCTTAACTCCTTTTTTAAGGCAGAAGGAATAAATGAAATTTCTAACAAACGTTTATAGTTACGTTAAATTGTGGACATTCTGATAAAGAATTTGCAGGGCTTGAAGTTTAATTTGACTTATCCAGAGCAGAGATTTCGAACTTTTTATTGCAGATTTTAAGATTTTTTTAATATAGGTAATAACGTTATTTTTACTCGTAAAAAGTGCCTTTGAGGGAGGCAAACATATTGTTCTTAAATTGCCGTGTAGCTACAACTTAGGCCATGAAAATGTAATTTTGTAACTGAAGCTGGCACTGCAAGTAAACCCTTAACGCGTGCTGGCGGAGGATACCTTCGGTGCTTCAATCAATATTTTTCACCGTACCTAATATCAATAGAAAGTGGCTTATGAGGTAATGATAAAATTAACTGTCATGAAACATTAAAAATAGGAAAACAGTGTTGCGATAGAATTGTCGGAAAATATTATACGAAGTTAGGTTTACCGCTTCAGGCTATGACGTCGAAAATCGTAACAGATGGAGAGGAGAATTCCGTCAATCCAAATTTTTTATTCGAACGAATTATTTTATTAAATGAAAGTCGTGCAAACTTGAAAAATTATCTTACTTTTGAGCTCGCACCTTTTCCAAATGTTTATTTGAAAAAACCTACCAGAGGTTCAAAAGTTGCAGCTACGTATGGACCATCAAGCTTGGTACTAAAATCGTCGAAGAGATATTTCTGTTTGCTCACGCTTTCAGTGGCTGTAATACCACGTCAACATTTTTCAATCATGGAAAAATAAAGTTTATGAAAATGCTGAATAACAATGCCAAATTATTACAAGAAGTGGAAATCCTTAACTCACCTGAAGCTGATGTAAATAAGTTATTTGAAGTTTCTTGCTCTCTAGTATTAACGCTATACTCCTCTAAAAAGAATAATTGTAACATGACATTGAACGAATTTCGATTTTAATATTGCAGATCCTTAAAAAATATTGATTTAAGCGCACTGCCTTGCACCGAAGGTACTCCACGCCAGTACGCGTTAAGGGTTTACATGCAGTGCCAGCTTTGGTTGCAAAATAATCTTGATCCACAAAACTGGAGGTGAAGAAAAAATGGAAATATTCTTCAAGCCGTTTTCTCCAAGGAAAGCTTAATCCCTCAAGATTTGATTGAAAAATGCATTGTGGCTGCAAAACTGGGTGTCTGAAAAGATGCGGTTGCAGAAAAATGGGTCTAAAATGCAATTCCTTCTATAAGTCATGTTTGGGAAATAATTGTTTAAACAGAGACGCAATACAGAATGAAATGGAGAATGATACTGAGATAATAAACAACAATAACTTAACAATCGAAGACAAGAATAGCGCAGAACCCGTAGAATTAGTAAAGAATTCTGAATTTCAGCCCAGTAATAAAAGAGCTAGACTCGTATTTATGTAATTAACTTATTTCTTTAATCTTGCATTTCCATCCCCTAAGTTGTAGCTACACGGCAATTTAAGAGCAATATGTTTGCCTCCCTCAAAGGCACTTTTTACGAGTAAAAATAACGTTATTACCTATATTAAAAAAATCTTAAAATCTGCAATAAGAAGTTCGATATCTCGGCTCCCGATAAGTCAAATTGAACTTCAAGCCCCGCAAATTCTTTATCAGAATATCCACAATACAACGTCACTATGAAGGTTAGTTGGAAATTTCATTTAGTCTTTCTGCCTTAAAAAAGGAGTTAAAAAAAATTTACTCGAAAAGTCATTTTCTAATAAATTCATCAGGTGAAATTTCTATGAAACCGGCAAAAATTGGGCTGAATTTTGATTCAGTTATTTAAAGTGCATTTATTAAGAGGCAATACCGCAAGTTTTGGTAGAATATCTTTTTTACAGTCTATGATATACTCATTTCCTTCCAAAAACATCGATTCTTTGAAAATTGTCAAAAATGTCTTGAATAACAGTCTATATCTCAGGTTTAAATAAGCCCAATATAAACATAACAGGGCTACGATTGCGCGTAAAGCGCAATCTTACGATACTCTAGATGTCATCCCAAGAAATTTTGGATGGGGAGTGTTTGGAAGGGTGATATCGTTGAAATAATTTTTTCCCCATCATGCTAAAGTAGCTATAAGAATGTTTTATACAAAATACTTACTCCAAAAATTGAATGGGGACTGAGAAAATTAGTGTGTTAGATTTAGTGAAAATGTGCAGTTTGTATGGGAGGTGGTAGAAAGAGTAGGGGGATTTTAGTAATTTTTTCAGAAATAACTAGGAATATTATAAAATTGACAACCCTTAAATTTCAGATTAGTACCATTCATACTTTTCAAGAAAATCGAGTTTGTGTGAAGTTATGAAACTGTGTCATATTGTATGGGAGGGGGTAGAGGCAGTGAAGCTAATCAAATATTTTTTTTGTTGATCTTAGTGACAATACTAATTAAGTATTTCTTACAAAATGTGAGCTCTATAAATGTTATATGTTCTGAGAAAATCGTCTTAGAGCATTTCATGACAAAGTGTAGTTTGTATGGGAGAGGGTGGAAGGAGAAGGAGGACGCAAATAAGTTTTCTACTGTAGATTTAAAGCCTTATGAAAGTAATATATCCCAAAATTCAGACTAATAGCTTTTACACTTTTCGAGCAAATTAATTTATTGTTAAATTGCGAATTTGCGTCATTTTGTATGGGAGGGGGTAGAAGGGGTGAAGCTAATCGTTTAATTTCTTTCGCCTTACTAACAATTTTAAATAAATATTTGGTGCACCATTTCAGCGCGCTAAATTGTATACACACTGAGTAAATTGGCTTAGAGTAATTCATGACAAGTACAGTTTGTATGTGAGGTGGTAGAAGGAGGGGGATGACACGCATATTTTTTATACGGTAGATTGATATTATCATAAAAGTAATATAGTCCAAATTTCAGGCTAATAGCTTTTATACTTTTTGAGCAAATCCTTTAATTGTCAAATTTCGCAATTGTGTCATTTTGTATGGGAGGGGGTAGAAGGGGTTTAGCGATTTGGCCTGTTCACGAACTTGACCTTACTTTTTTGTCAAAAACGACGTGTAAAAAATTTGAACAATCATTCATTTTTTTCTCTCGAAGCCTTATTTCTTAGCGTTACAAACCTTAGAGCAAACTTATAATACTCTCAGATTTCATCTAGAGTATAAAAATGTACCATTCAAATGAAAGGTCTAAATATTTGCAATCGTATCTTATTTTTAATTTTTCGATATTATTTAGTATAACGCAATAAAACTCAAAAAACCTCTAAAACAGGCGAAAATTTGCGAATTTTGCTATTTTTCGAGTCTTTCCCCTACTCCCCCAGTGGCCGCAATATTTTTATCGTAATCCACGTAAAACAAACAATGAGGTTAAAAAAAAACATCGAGATTGAAACATTTTATCTCAAAAATCTTATCCGACTGGACTAAAACTTTTTGTCAAGCTGATAATACTCTCAGATTTCATTTAGAGTATAAAAAGGCTCTTGATGTTTCCATAATAAGTAAAGCGACTTATTAGCTTCTTCATCCTTTCAGTCGACTTCAGTAGCAATAAATATTGCTAGTTTCTACGTTTCAATTTTAAGCTCTAATAATTTTTAAGAATCTCTCTTCTCTATCATTCAGTGCTGCTGTCATAATTTCTGAAGTTGAAGAATTTTTTTTTCTGAAACTAAGAAATACTGGTTCCCAAGCACAATACCGCACGCTTTGAACCAATTCTGTATAGAGGAAAATCTTGATTTGTCATTTGGCCCCTTCTTTCGTTATTTGGTACTCAGCTACTTTCTGCCTCCAGCTGGATTTTGCTGTGTAAAATACGGCAAATTAAATGGGAAGTATTGGGGTATAATGCTACGAATTCAATTTATTATATCTACGAAAGTGGTTAAGGTAGAAGGAGAGATGAGATGTATGACCGTCCATAAAAAGTACTATTGGCCTGATTATTTTTTGTTTGGTATGCTACGGCTCGAATGTATTAGTTTTATATTCAATAAAAGATTCTTGGGTCAGCCATCCGGTCTTGCTTATTCTAATCGCCTAATCTATTGGGATTTTCTAGTGTATCTTATTATTTGTAGGGAAAAAGTGTTAGCTCCATTAGCCATTGTTAAGACTGTAAGGTTAAATTTCTCGTCTCTTCCAGCTGATGTTTCAATAATTTTGCTTCCTTTCTTAGCAAATACTTTTGCAGGTCTCAGGTTACGAAAAAATCTGTCTCATTGCAGTTATGGACTCTTCATGGGTCGTTTCAAGTTATTGTTTTAATTAGATTATTGTGAGTGACAGAACCCCGTTGAGTGGTAAGATTTTGGCTAGTTCTTTCGCTTATCTGAGGTTTTCACCTACGAAACGATTCACTCCATTCCTTCCAGGTACTGAATGCTGGCCAACACTTAGTTATAGCTCGTTTGCTAGCTTGATCACACTAAATAAAAAAAGTTTTTTTTTTTTTGAAACAGGCAAATCTGCTGTTCATTTGCTGATATCTTTATCAAACTGCAGTTTGATAAAGATCTCAGCAGAGACCGACACGTCACGAATAATAAAACGTAATAGTTTAGTATCTGGAAATTCTTCCTTTCAAAGGTATTTAATTTTTTTATTTTGTACCATTGGTTTGGGTTGTAGAGTGTTTACAAAAAACTCTTATTACGAGGACGGATTGATAATGACGCGTAAAAATGAAGACGAAGGGAATAGGTAAGAAATTTAGTATTATTTTTTACCTGCTTCATCCTTAAATAGATTGGTAGTTTCGGCTTACTCCAGCTTTACAACGTGAACAAGTGGCGAACTCTTCATTCGAAGAAAAAAGTTATTTTAAAATTAGTGATGTGGTGGATTATATAGTTCCACACTTCCCCGATTTGGTAATGTGGTTTCGATAACTCATTGGTCAAATTGAATGACTTGTGACTATTAATCGACCGTACCTCCAAAGTATTCTGAATAACCTTACACAAGCCATTCTGCAATCCAGTCATAATCAACGCAATCCTAAAGGCCAAACTGAGCAGATGAAGCTACCCGTGGCAAAAAAGTTAGTTGTTTTATAATTCGACGCCCCTATTTTGTAATAAATTAAGAAAATGAAAAATGCGCGAATCGCTAAAGAAACCCGGGATAAAATATTTTGATGAGCCAACATTGAATTCAAAATATAACTGAAAAAATAACTTCTTTAATATATAAAATGGTAAAACATAAGGGAACGAGATAACTTCTATTTCGCACATTAGGTGGTACTTATAAGCTACTAGTGCTATACTGGTTAACAAAATTTACTACCCTCGAAAAATTAGTCGCGTCTGGGCACATTATTCAAGTTTCGAAAAGGCGACAAATTTTGTGAAGCTTAAGGCGGCTAAAAAGTTAAAAAAGTTACTAGTTGATAGAAGCTCCTCGAAAAAATTTTTAATTTTAACAGAGCTAAATCACATGCCTTTTAAATGAGTCTCTGGATATAAATGAACGAAAGAATCTTAATTAAATAGATCAAGCAGAGTTGGTACCGCTGGACTATACCAGCAAAGTCAGGCCGATGGCATTAGATTAAAACACCAAGAAATAGATAGTCTAGTAATTTACTAAACATCACCTGCAGACAAACAGAATTTCTAAAAGTGAGATAATGCAATTGACTTCTTCCTCTCCAGTAAACTTTACATACTAGAATATACTTTTTTCAGTTTTTTATTAGAAAAGTTTTGATAGAAAATAATCGCATTGCATAACAAAATAAAGATTGAGAATATTCTCAGAACTTGATCACAGACTCGAATTTTTACCAGCCTTTGCCGCTACCGTATCCGCCGCCGCTACTGCCTCCATATCCACCGATGCTTCCACCATATCCGCCACTACCACCGAAAGATCCGCCATGACCGCCACCGAAAGATCCGCCGCCATGACCGCCACCGAAAGATCCGCCGCCATGACCGCCACCGAATGATCCGCCACCAAGACCACCGCCGAAGCTGCCATGTCCTCCACCGAATCCGCTGCCACCTCCGTATCCACCTCCGCCTCCGCTGCTCACTTTGATAATCTTGACTGAACCGCCACCGAATGAACCGCCTCCATGGCCACCACCCCCGAATCCACCATGTCCACCTCCGAATCCTCCTCCTAGCGATCCGCCTCCATGGCCACCGCCGCTATATCCTCCAAATGAGCTACCGCCGCCATATCCTCCTAGTGATCCGCCTCCATGGCCACCGCCGCTGTATCCGCCAAATGAGCTACCGCCGCCATATCCTCCTAGCGATCCGCCTCCATGGCCACCGCCGCCATATCCTCCAAGTGAGCTGCCGCCGCCATATCCTCCTAGCGATCCGCCTCCATGGCCACCGCCGCCAAATCCTCCAAATGAGCTGCCGCCGCCATATCCTCCTAGCGATCCGCCTCCATGGCCTCCGCCGCCATATCCTCCAAGTGAGCTGCCGCCACTATATCCTCCATGACCACCACCGCCGCCGCCACCATATCCACCTCCTCCGCTCAAGTGTCCTGCCGAAGCAGCAGCCATAACGGCCATCAAGCAAACGAAAACTTTCATCTTTAAACTTTGACTGTAACTAAGTAACTGATGCCTTCTATCCTCCAGCCGCCTCGTATTTATACTTGGATCACTAAACTCAAATTTTAAGTTCACCTGTGCAAAATAATTACCAACAATGAGAGGCAATTTCAATGCAAAAAATTTGAATTACTAAATTTTCCTGAAATGTCTTCTACGGAACAATAACGTCCGCCACGACTTTTACGAAAAAAAATCGACCAACAGAGATAGAAAAAGCGAATTGGTGCGCCGTCATTGCATCACATCTGCAAAGGGGGAGCTAAAGTTTATCATATGTGCCCACCAATCCCCCGTATTATCATATATTTGTAATCTCAATAGAAAGGTGAAATCAGTACAAAACTGCATGCAACTCATACGAACTGGGCAAAGAGCAGTACACTGATCCGTGCAGCATTTCATTGTTCCCACAAAATAATCACCACTCTTAGGACCCACCGATCTTAAACCATTCAACCGTCCACTAAGCGTTTTCTATGAGACTCTGAAATGACCACCAGACTAGCACTGAGTCATTTGATGTCAAGTTCATGATCGTAGATACAAACAACAAAAAAAACACGAAAACCTTAGACAATTGAAAAAACAAATTGATGGAATCAATAATACTCCTAATGTAAAGTTATAAAATAAAAACACAGTCTCCTTATTGCTGTCTCTACATTGGAAAACAAAAGACTTAAGCCAGAAACTTGATGCAAATCCAAAAAAAACTTGTCAAATCTTTTTATAAAACGTTAGGCCTAGATAGATGTATTTATTGTTTTAAAAAAAAAAATTTATAAAATCTCAAGTTCAAAGTTAATTTTTTTGCTGATTTTCGTAAACAGTACACGGATTTTTTTTTAATAATGCCGAATCATGATATTATTGAGTAATATAAGCCGCGAGCTATTGCAATTTGGGTTTTCTGTTTATTTTTAAGTAGCATGTTGTCACATCTCAACAGATATGTAGAATTGTTAACCTAGATTAGTAATTTTTTTTCTTTTTAGTTTAACTCAAATAGAAAAAAAGGTGGTTTAAAGATTTTTTAAAATTGTTAATACGATATGTCTTCTAGAAATTGAAGGATGAATACAATACGAGGTTATTCGGTATTGCAAAATGAACCTTTGCCGACATGGAACCATTTTTCAAGAGACTACCTTAAGCATATTTAAAGGCTGGAAATTAGATGGACATATTTTGTTGGATCTGAATAAATAAATTGAACAGAGAGACTCATTGATTAATTGAAGTGAGTTTTTCAATGACCTATGGCTTCACAAATTTTAGTAAACTTTAATATTAATTGTGAAGAAAAGTACAAAGCAACATTTTCTAGCTTTTTTTTTTTTTTATAACACGCATTTTTGACTGAATTCCTGTGCAGTGTGGCTTATATAGCCTATATCGAGAAAAACACGATTTTCGTCGTCCAGTTCCTGCTAATTACACATGTAATAATAATGTCACAGAACCTAAGTTGCAGTAGATATATAAAATGGAAAAAATAAAACTTCTTAGGGCAAAATAAATTCCCGAGATCTAAATGTTGCTAACGTGGCATGGTATTCAGCATTAATTTCTTATGTCCTAAGAGAGTTAAGCCCCTACAGCATGTGTCGAAATTGAACCTTATTTACTGAATATGTACGCTATTTGACGGTTGATAACTTTCTCATATTTTTTTCAAGATTTGATTAGTTAAAAATATTGAGTGAAAAAAAAAATTTTTCTACGATAATATAAAAAAAGTACAAAGACAGAGTCAAGGAAGTTAATCTAAGCCTAGGATTATAGTTTTATGATCCCGAATATTCCAATCGTTCACCAATCCTTACGCCACTAAAGGATCTAGTTATGAGATAATTTAAGGAAAGAGTCTACTCCATAGGATCGTCGTCATTTATTCTTCGCAAATTATTTTGAAGATAAGTAATGAATGTATGTTCTCGAAAACAATTCAATTTTTGATCATTTCCGTTCTGGAGTTGACTTTTGACCAAAAATTTGTATTCCACGCGTTAGAATTTTATTCCGATTTCCGAACTAACTTCATAGTTTTTTTTTATCGAACCAACTTTCTAGGGTGTAGCCTAGTGAGTAGCGTGTTGGTCTATAATGCGAAGGTCGTGAGTTCAAATCCCGGCCGACGCATAGTTCAAGCACACTGCTTACATGGATATACATTGGTTATCTCAATCTGTGAAAATGAAAAATTCGTCGATAGACGGCTATGCAAAGAGCTATCAACTCTTCCGCAATAAATAATGAAAATATTAAGGAACCTGAAGGTCAGGAGGCCAAGGCCCGATGTAGGCTATAGTGCCATTGAAGAACTTTCGAAACAGTTTTTTCGAATTTATTCCATTGTTTGGATGGTTCCTCAGGGCTGTTTTTACTTCTTCGAGTGAGGGAGCACTCACAGCGGATTTTTCATCAGCTGTTATATCAGTTATACCTGCAATTGGGTCTGCTGCTGCTGTTCGTGCGGGTGATGGGCTCGGATTAAGAAGGTTTTCAAAGTTTTGCGCCCATCTTAATTTTATATCTTCCGCATTACTTAGAATGTTCCCTTCTGCATCTTTGCAGAGGGTCGTCTTCGGTTGGTATCCCCCTTTCATTCTTTTGACAAGGGAATACGCGGCTCTTGTGTTATGTAATTTAAAGTGTTCGTCCATGTTTTTAATTTCGTCATTATTGTACTTCCGTTTTTTTTGTCTGCATATTTTGTTTGCAAATCGTCTAAGATCATTAGATTTGTCCCGTTTGGCTCGTGTCGGCCGTTCTGTTAATATTTTGTAAGCCTGGTTTTTTCGGTCTAAGGCATCTTGGCATTCATTGTCGAACCAGTCATTTCTTTTGCGCCGGGGTTGTTGTCCTATCGCCTCCTTTGCGACAGATGTAATACCATCTTTGATATTTTGCCACATTTCTTCTATTGGCATGCTGGCGCTGTTGTTCAGTATTGGCGCGAAGTGCCTCTCTAAGGCTGATACGTACTTCGCGACTACTTTCTCATCCTTGAGTTTCCCTATGTCGAATTTAGGAACCGGTTGTGTTTTTGAGTGTTATCGGCTTGCGATTCGACATCGGAACTTGGCCTTTACGAAATAGTGATCTGTGTCGCAATTAGCACCGCGACATGTACGCACGTCGAAAATGCAGGAGGCCGTCCTTTTCTCTATCAGAACGTGGTCTATTTGATTGAATGTTCGTCCGTCGGGTGATGCCCACGTTCTCTTGTGAATGTCACGATGCGGGAAGCATGTCGAGCTTACAATAAGATTTTTGCTGCTGGCGAAATCAGTCAGTCTCTGGCCGTTGTCGTTACTAACATCATGGAGACTGTGCCTTCCAATTGTCCCTATGTAAGTTTCTTCTTTGCCCACTTCCGCGTTAAAGTCACCTAATACTATTTTAATATCGTTCGACGGAAGGGAGTCGAATGTTGATTCTAGGGTGTTGTAGAAATCGTCTGTAACTTCGTCGTCTTTGTCTTCCGTTGGGGCATGGACATTAATAAACCAAATATTAAAGAATTTTGTCTTGATGCGGATTGCACACAATCGTTCATTGACGGGTTTGAAGTTCGTAACCTGGTGTTTGAACTTGTTGTCGACGACAAACGCAACTCCAAACTCCCTGCTTCCCGATGATTTCCCACTTTTGAAAATTGTGTGCGATCTAATGTCAGTAATCTCGCTACCTAACAATTTAGTTTCTTAGAGTGCAATTATGTTTATACTATATTTGGCTGCCTGTTCCTGAAGCTCTCACTGCTCCTGCTCTGTACAGGGATCGCACGTTCCAAGATCCGAAGGAATAGTCCATTTTTCGTTTGCGTAGTCGTTGCCGTTGAATCAATCCAGTCCGAGGCGTTGCTTCAGGTTTCGAAACGGGTGTGGTTTTTCAGAGGATGAGTTGTTAACACATCGCCCAACCCCCACTTGGAGGGCCATATTATTATAGTGCTAGAATTTTTCTGGTTCATTAGCACTCGCGCCTATCAGCTCAGCAAGTCAAGTCCAGATGGACAAGACCAGTACCCGGTGACTACCACGTAAAGGTATGATGAGCACAATTGATGTGTATATGATAGTTACAACACTGGGTGTCGCCTTATGATGCCGATCAGATGCCTACCCTATCTATACGCACCCAACCACCTCCAAGATGATTCAGAGAACCCTTAACTAGAAATATACGGATTGAATATATTTAGTATATTATGAGAAATTGCCATTTAATATATTTAAGGCAGCCATTTTTTTCAAATACCTCCTCTGTACTTTATAGCTGATGAATTCTTTGTCAATTCATTGAAAGCTTACAAATATGCTCATATGATTAGAAAAAAGAATATTGAAGAAATATATTAATTTATTACTCTAATAATAAAGTATTGTGATCGATACGAAAAAAAAATTGCTACCCTGAAATTATTATTTATTATTTTATTTTATTATTTTTTCGCATTTCATATTAGTTATAGCCTGAAAATTCAAAAAAATAAAAACATAACTGAACTATGATTGGGCGTAATGCCAAATCATATGATACTCTAGACGAATTGGAACAGAGTTTAATATACCGAAAAATAGGTATGTCATCTCAAATTCTTTCGAATAGTTAACAAAGACTTTTGTATGGGAGGTGGTAAAAGTAGAGAAGGAGGTTTGTATTTTTCAGACATCGAACATGGCATGCAAAATGTTTCGTGATGAACTTAAAGTTTTTAGTTTTCACTATTTTTAAAGAAATTGGACATAGTTTTCCTGAAATTGGGGCATTTGTATGGGAGGTGGTAGAGAAAGTATAGCGTTTAAGACGATTTTGAAATTGCTTATCATTATCTCTATCACCATGCCTTGATTCAATTTCAAAGTCAATAGCTCTCATATATTCGAAAGAGAAATGCTTTTCTTAAGTTTATATTTATTTGTATGCGAGGGGGTAGAAGGAATGAAGCGGAGCCGATAATTTTTCCTAGCATTTATTCCAATTATTAAGAAACAAATTCTGGCAAAATTTTAAGTATTTGCTTTTTCTAGTTTTAATGGAAATCGATAATGCATTTAACAAAAATTATGCATTTGTATTGAAGATGGTAGAAGGAGTATACGGTTCAAAGCAAATTTTGTTTGCTTTAATGATTTTCGAAATTTCAAGTCGATAACTTCAACAGTTTCGAAGAAAAATAATTTATTTTAAATTTCAAAATTTCCTGAAATTCTTATGGGAGGGCATAGAAGGAGTGAGGTGAAGTTGATAATTTTTTTAAAACAAGTTTCAGTCAGAATGAACTTAATTCTGGCAAAATTTTGTCTTTTCAGCTTTACTAGTTTCAATGAAAATCGAAATAATGTATTTTTCAAAATTGTCCATTTGTATGGGAAGTGGTAGAAGGAGTGAGGGGATCGGATCAATATTCCGTAATAATAATGAAATCTTCATCATAATACTTTGATCCAAATTTTAAGTTGAAAGCTTAAAAATTTTCAAAGAAAAATAAATTTCTTAAAATTTCGAAATTTCATGAAATTGGTCTGGAAGGCGGTAGAAGTAATGGGGGAACTTTTGGTAAAAATGACACATAAAGAATTTTAGCACAATAGCTCAAAGCATTCGAGGGTTATGTTGACACACAGACAAGTAGACTATAACTCGGAATCGAGGTTTTTGAGCGAGAACATAAATTTTTGTACCCTTGGCGGCTATGTGCCAGCATTTTTTCATAGCGTTACAAACGGTAAGGCAAACAAAATATACTCTCAGATTTCATCTAGAGTATAAAAATCTGACCGTCCGTACGCCGTACATATGGACTCATATTTTCGAGACCGTTAAAGGTAGCATTTTCGCTTTTAGGTGTATTGTTGATTGGGTAAGTGAGTTCCATTATCTAAATTCTGTGAAGTGTGGAAGAAGAAGGCGGGGGGAGAGAAACAGTCAATAATTACACTTGCTAATATCTCCACTACGAAATTAGCTAAAGTATTGAGAGGGTTGTGGGACAAACACTAAAAATAATTTAATTTTTTATCCATTGGGGTCCGAAAAGGGAGGGCTAAAAACAAATTTTCGGCTGAGTTTTTTTTTCCAAATGATTATATCTTCGGAATTACTTGATCTACAATTTTTTTATTTTATGTCCAATTAGACATACAGTTCCACTATAATCTAAATCTTAAGCTACAAAGTTGAAAATTTGTAAAATTCATAAAAAAAATGTTTAAAAGCTTACAATATTAACAAAAGTATTTTTTCGACCATTTTTAAGAAATCAATTATCACCAAACCATCAGAAGCTATCAACTTGATATTTTGTACAACCACTTCTAAAAATAGCTACGGTGTAGCCTAGTGGGTGGCGTGTTGGTCTTGTAATGCCAAGGTCGTGAGTTCAAATCCCGGTCGACGCAATATATAATTCCAGCACATTGCCTGCTGGGATATACCTTGTTCACCTCAATCTACGAAAATAAAAAATTCGTAGACAGAGGGTTCTGCGAAGGGCTAAAAACCCTTTCACAATAAGTAATGAAAAAATGTTAAGGAACCTGAATGCCAGGAGGCCAAGGTCCGATTTGGGCTGTAGCGCCATTGTAGAAGACTTCTAAGAATATTTTAGATAAAAAGAGTCAAAAGTTTTTAATTCCCCGCTGCCGTTCCACCCCTTCTCAGTCAAAAGTATCAATCAAATCAAATTCCTGTTAAGACCCCCTAGTGTTATAATCCAGAGCCTGTTTTGCGATGTTTCGCTCTAGTTTCCTCAAAGTATGACCGATCCACTGCCACTTCCCCCGTTGATTCTCAATATCTATTTTAGTCTGGCGAGTTGTATTCCAAAATTCGTCGTTGGAGATTACTTCTGGCCAGAATATTCCTAAAATGCGCCGGAGGCATTGGTTTACGAAAGTCTGTAGTTTCTTGGTAAGTCGAACGGTCACTTTCCACGTAGTACAACCATATAACAACACGGATTTGACGCATGCGTCAAAAACTCGCAACTTCGTGCGAAAGGAGATCTCTCTTAACCTCCAGAAAGGGGAAAGGATACCGAAAGCCTGACGAGCTTTATTTAGCCGAGCCTCAACATCCTTTTCGGCTCCGCCGGAGGTGGTAGACGGAGTGGGGAAGTCTTAGTGAGATTTTCAGAAATAACTATAAACCTCATGCATTTGACACTTTCTCAATCGCAGATCAGTAGCATTCAAACTATTCAAATCTACTTTTTGAAAAGTTTTCAAATTGTGTCATTATTGTACGAAAGAGGGTAGAAGGAGTAGAGCTAATCATCTATCTTTGGTCTTATCGATAATTCTAAATAAATATTTTGTTCAAAATTTCAGCTCGAAAAATTTTATGCGTACTGTGTAAATTGGTTTAAAGTATTTCATGAAAAATTGCAGATTATGTATATGATAGGTGGTAGAAGAAGTAAGGGAATTCAAATAATTCGTATTAAAATAAAATTTTCCAAATTTCAGACCAATAGCTTTTATATGTAGTTTTCGAGAAAATCGGTTTACTGTCAAATCTCGAAAATGCGTGATTTTGTATGCGAGGGGGTACAACGAGTAGAGCGATTTGGCCCGTTCACAAACTTGACCTTACTTTTTTTTTTCAAAAATATCGTATACAAAATTCGAACGTTCTAACTCAACATGTTCCCAAGCTAGAGAGCGAACAGACGGACAGGCGAATATTCTGGAGTAATAATATTAACTTCAGTATCATTCATTTTTTTTTATATATATTTTAGCAAATTATGAGAAAAATATAAAATTTGGTTTTAATAGTAGTGGGGGGAAATGGGGAGCATTTTAAAAATAGTGCACATTCCAAAAATTTCAAACCGTTATATTTCAAAACTAAGTACAGATATCAAATTAAGCTTTTGTAAAATTGTAGAACTAGATAGTTTTTAATTTTGATAAAAATTTTACGTTGGGAGATGTAAGGGGAGGAAAATGGTAAGCGAAATTTTTGAGTTATTCCTTAGGGCTCTGGCGAAGGATAGACATTTTAAAGTTTTAATGTGGATGCATCTATTTGTTATATTTGTTATACATACAGAAAATATAATAAAATTTCCACAATTGTTATGCACCGACCCCTTCGGTCCAGCGTGCGCAAGGTGTTTCATGTGCAATGAAAAAAAAACATAAACTGAAAATTTTTGAATGAAATTTTAAGGTAGAAACTCGAAAGTTTGCAAAGTGAATTTAAAATCCTTAGAAGTATGAAATATTAACTGGTCAAATACCTTCAAAACTTCTACCTCCTCCCACACAAAATTATTTCCTCGACTATTTTTAAGAAATCAATTATCACCTAACTATTTAAAGCTTTTTATTTGAAATATTCCACAGAAACTTTTAAGAATAGTTGAAACGAAACTGCGTCAACAGTATTGAGATCGCTCCTGCCTTTCTACCTCTTTCCATAAAAAATATGATTTCGACCAATATCAATAAAGCAATAACTAACCAACAAATTAAAAGCTACAAACTTGAAATTTTGTACGAGAACCTTACAAGAGAAACGAAATAAACCTGCATCACAAATTTTACGATTCCCTTACCACCTCTTTCGCCTTCCATACAAATGTTTGGTTGAAACTGGCATTCTATGCAGAGAATATTTTACGTAATTGAAGCAATCAAATAAATATCACTCTACTCCACGCCCTTAATATCACTCCTCCCCCTCCCCTCATAAAAACCCAAACTTGCATAAACGAAGAAATATTGATTACATATACTGGAGCTATTGATCGTATTCGCAAATAAGTTTTAAATTGAAAGCAGCCCTGCCCCAGAGTGGGATTCAATTATAAAACTGGATTTCACGTAGTGTTCCTTAACCACTCTAACCTGCATATTGCCTATCCATGCATCCTCAACTTGTCCCGAAAATAATAAAGTTGCGCTCGACTTGTTGGCATTTTATTAGTAAAGTAAGTAAAATAGCTAAATAAAAATTGAGAGTTTACATATATAGTACAGTGATACACTGAACAAAAAGAAAATAAAATTCTTGATTTTTAAATCTTCGTAAAACACCACGGTATGTCTTGAGGCCGATTGAATCTTACACCTGCGATCGAAGTAAGTAAAATTTGCAAAATCAGCCCACATCGTAATTGAATCTTGACCTCAGTTTCCCAAATTTGATTGGGAATCCGCTTCTTAACCTCAAAACTGCGCATCAGTCATGCTGAATAAACTTTTATTTTGCAGTTTACATCATCCCAAAGTGATGGAAGTAAAAAGCTCAAGACGTGCTCAACAATGCACATCCGGCCGAACGTATGGTCGAAGATGTGGTCAAGCTCGATTCCGATATCATCCAGAGGATCGAGTACTACTTTTGCGATGCGAATCTCGTACGCGACATCCAGGAGCAGATCACCAAGGACGACGGCGGGGCACATTCTCCGTGCTGTTTACCTTCAATTAAAACTCGAAAAACAAAATACTGAAATAATAAATATAAAGTACAAAAAGTCAAATATTTTGATTAATTTATTAGTCCTTTAATACCAAACCGTTTTTACCTAATTTAAAATGCTTACATTTTCGTTACTAGGAAGGTTTATTTCTACCTTATTTGGACATTGCTCGTAATGCTTCACTTTATATTCCGGGTAATGCAAAAGTAAGTTATTTTAATCTCTTACATACCTTCCCGTCATAAGACATCATGCGATAGTAATAAACAAGTAATGCTTAAATTGCTTCCTGCGAATGCTTCTGTAATGCATTATTATACCTTACTTTTCCCGCTGGGAAAGTAAGTAGTCAATTAGTATAGTCCGATTTGCTATAAATTTTGATGGTTATCTATTCTAATAACTAAATAATTTCCACTGATAGAACAATGACTTCAAATAAGCAATATCTACATTAATTTCATCGATTGTAATCAGAAAATTTTTAAATATTTTCCTTTTTAGGTATGGATTGTTTAAGAGATAGATGGCAGGACTTCGTTTTTAAGGCATTAAACTATACTAAACTCTACTCTGTTTTTCGTGCCCCATTCCAGGATTAAACTGAGGTCAGAGCTCAGTAATTGTATCGACTCATTTCGACATGAGGCCACCGATGTCGAACAAGCGTCCGCAGGAGAGTAAATTTGGTAGATGTCATCTAGAGTACTGTAACCTGTGAAAAAGGGAATTAGATTGAGAGTAGATGACAAAAGGTCATTTATGAAGACTAAAAGGAAAGTGGGAGATAAAGCTGAGCCATGAGGGACGCCGGAATCAATGGAAAAGGGTGCAGAAGTTACTCCATCTAGTACGACTCGGAGAGGAAACTCTTAATCCATTCAAGAAGCTTTGTTAAGAGATATTTCTGCCAAACTCCATTAAACGCTTTAACGATGTCAAGAACAAGAACTTAAACTTCACCAAATTTGTGGATGCAGGAATTCCAACGCTCGGTAAGACAAGACCAGCAGATCGCCTATAGCGATCATGAATGAGATTTTTATCCACAAGACAGTTGACTATCTTGCGATTGACAGCAGTTTTCATTACTTTTGAATGCACTGAGTTAATGGCTATGGGGCGATAATTAACAGGTTTTGCTTTGCTTCCTTTCTTTGGAATTAGCTGAACATTCGCAAACTTCCAGATCTGAGAAAAGTTCCATGAAGAGTATGAAAGATGGTAGAGATTACCAAGGGGTTTAGCTAGAAAGGATGCGCAATTTTTAAGGGCAATAGGGGTCAAATAATAAAATATATTTATTTCTTTTTGGAATATGTGTTCAAATACATATATTTTAGCTTAATTCAATACATTTTCTTTATGTTTAAGATGTAATATATTCAGGGAAGAATAGTTGAACTTCAATACTTATTATTCTGTATCACTTAAAATTAGTTTTTCTGCAACATAGCAATTTTAAAGGGTATTAATTCTTTTAATAAAAGTTTTGTTAGTTAAAAATAATTTAAATTCATTTTCATTAATGTCGTCGACCTTTAGGTTCTTTAAAACCACCAAGGCGATTACCTTCACTAGAAAAGTAAATCAAAATATACAACGCGATATTTTTTTTTTTTTTCAATAATTAAATATTTTTACTAACATTCAAAATCTTCGACCTCTTAAAGTGATCGCGCGATACATTCCTAATCTCATATTCCGAAATTTAAATACTCCATTCCAAGACGCATCTAAACGGTTAAAATGTACAAAAACTAATGGTCAAATAGAGTCTTTTACAACAAATTATATTGGTCACCTATGACATTAATAAGATTGTCTATTCTTATTTGGTGATTCCAATACTTGAAAAAACGGTTTTTTACTAATTGGATAAGGCAGAATATTCAACGAATCATTCAAATTGGTGAAATTAAATAGCTAATTTCACCTGTTTTCAAAACTTTGTGAACAACTAATAACAATTAGATGAATGAACGAATCCATAAGATATAGATAGTGTTAGGAACTCATCAAATTATCTAAGAAGTAGAAAACTTATTGAAAAACATGCGATCTAGTTTCTACTACTGCAATAAGCAATGAGATTTAAAGGCGGAATTGGCAGTGAATCAGTCATAATTTGAAGAAACCAGAGCCAAATATCGCTAAAGAAATTCTGGATTAAAATCCTCAGGGATGACGTAGAACATGGAAGCAAGCTGTTGAGGAGGAGACCGGAGAAATAACTAAGACCCGATGCACAGGATCGCGCATTGTGGAATAGAATTGTTTCTGCCCTATGTCCCTATAGAGTATTTTATCAGGAAAATGATTAATTGATAATAATAACATACGAAACAACAATAAATTATCTAAGTATGTTACGATTTAGTACAATACGAGTATTTTAAAATTGAAATAAATACATTTCTTTTTGCGTTAAATGCAAGGTGGTACAATTAGTGAGCTAACAGATTTTTTACAGAATTGAATCAAAAGATTTTTGTTTTAAATAATATCAATGTTAACATACTTTCAACAAATTCAATTTCAAATTGAATTCAAAAGTTCGAAAAAACATATTTAATGGAAGGAGGTAAAAAGCACGGCCCACTTAAAAATGGGACAAAACAACCATAAATGATAGAAAATGTATAGCTTATTGCATTCTCAAATGAAATAGCGGCCGAACAAAAAGATGACGAGATTTTTGAATAACGATGTGAACTTCTATATTATCCATTTTCCTTTTTTGTTGCGAGCCTTTAATGTATGCAAATTCGGCACGTCTGCCCTTTCTCCGGTACATATTAGCGTTTCTATAAATTATGAAATTTTTTAATTTTTTCTCCGAAAAGTCGATAATTATTAACAGTTTTATTACGAATTTTTATCAGATTGAATGAATTCATTCATTTCTTTTGAAACTAAAAATTAAGGTTTTTTTTTTCATAGAGCAAATTGACATTCAAAACAACAATAACACATTATTGCCGAATTTTTTGCCAAGTTTCTTCATATTTATTAATTGATTAACATAATAGCATATTAAATTATTATTGACACAGCGATTGATACATATATCAACCAGCAATATTTCATGCCATTTAAGTGATTTATACGTAATTTTTTGATGAAATATTAAAATCTTTATTGTTTCAATTCAATTTTGTAAGAATTAAATATAATTTTTGTTTATTATAAGCAGAAAAATTTGTAACGATTTTATTAAAACTCATAAAAGGATAGTTCAACAAAAAACACAATATAGACACTCTCTTCCGGCATTTTTTTATTTTTCGAAAATCCATAATACGTTAATTATTGCAATAATAACAGTTATTAATATTCAAATTATGTGCATAACGACTGAATTCACCTTGATTTTTTACTTTAATAATATTTCGCTTCCCATAGTAAATTTATTCAAACTTGTGCGAAATTCGGTTGGTTTGATGCGATACAGCAAACATTCTGTATTTTTGAATGCATCTGCCTCGAGCTGCGATTCACTCTAAATCTTTTAACTAAATTGATTTAATATGTGAAATTTATATGAAAACTTTTTCTATTATTAACATATTTCCTTACGAATTATTATGGCTCGTGCAAATAAAAATTTATGTTTTTTTATTGAAAAAGGTTAACCACTTATCTAATTTATACGAAAAAAATAAATGAGTCAAGCTTATGCTGTCTAGATTGATGACCAAATCGAATTTTCTAGATAACAAGTTTGTTGTATAGGGTCTAAGACATGGCATTTAAATTAAATTCGGTCGGTTTCTTTGTTAGTTCTCGTAAAACTTAAACTGAATTATTTTTATCCCAGGTTCTTTGAAGATTTTGTTATGATGAAGCCATTACAATATGTAGACTGCCTTAAGCCAATTTCAGAAATGAATTGCTAGTTTTTTTTCGGAGATTAGATACAAATTATTTACGGAAGTAACATGCTTTAATTGTTTTTTTTTATAGTTTCCCGAAGTTTTCTAAAATACATAAAAAAGTAAAATGTGAACAGTAAATGGTGGGAAGATTGATAAATATATCGTGAAGAGCAACAACAACTACATAATTAGTTTTGATGCAAAGTCAGCACACGCATATATAATGAAGTTCAAAGATTTGTTTTGTTTATTGTAAAATTTCCAGATTCGTCACTTGATTTTCAACACGACTATAATCGTAAATTTACTAGCTAAAAATATTTTAAATTAAAAACACATCAAAGGAAGAAATAAGAAATTTCCACTGTATTAAAAACTGTAATTAAGTGAAAATCAAGTGTTCTTAGCAAACAAAATTTTATTTCAGGGAGCAAATAATGAAGGAGTGGAGCTCACCAGGAGCCAATCCTGCTTGATATGAAAATCGCAAATAGACACTGGATGTGATTAAGAGCTTATCATTCCTGTTCATACAAGGCTAACTGATATGAGCAATGGTTAGAGTGGCTTGGATACAAATTGATTCTGCGATAATGACCTTTCAGCCTAAATCAGGCCTTGGCCTCCTGATCTTTAGGTTCCTATCCATTTTTCATTATTTGTTGTGGGATAGTTGTTAGACCATTGCACAAAACCTCTATCTACAAATTTTTCATTTTCGTAGATTGATGTGACCAAGGTATACCCAAACAGGCAGTGTGCTGGAATTATGCGTCTACTGGGATTCGAACTTACGACCTTTGCATTGAAGACCAATACGCTACCCACTAGGTTTCATCCGATAACGACCTTTGGCATTCTAATACATAATGTGATTGACTTCTGGAACGTTCGAATACTGAATGACGGAGAAAAGGGTAGAATAACTAAAAATTTCCGTTCATATACTTCCAATTAGTGATCGACCGTTAAAAAGTCCTGGTGACAACCATACTCAGAATCACGTGAAGAATCAGTTCTATAGGAAAAGTCGAGAAGTGTGTGTCTCGTGGTCGAGTGCAATTTCAACTCAAGCCCGTGAATAGTTTGTGAATTAAAATCTCGCTTATGTGGAAAGTTCTTTAGTGAAAACGTGAATAAACAAATTTAGATCAAGATGCCTGAGGAAAGCCAAGATGTCGAAACCTTCGCATTCCAAGCGGAAATCGCGCAACTTATGTCCTTGATTATCAACACGTTCTACTCGAACAAGGAAATCTTCCTTCGAGAATTGATCTCAAATTTGTCAGATGCTTTGGATAAAATTCGTTACGAATCGCTGACCGACCCCAGCAAATTGGACAGCGGCAAGGAACTCTACATCAAGATCATCCCGAACAAATCTGCCGGTACCCTGACCCTCATCGATACCGGAATCGGCATGACCAAGGCCGATTTGGTTAACAATTTGGGTACGATTGCCAAGTATGAAACAAAGGCATTCATGGAGGCACTCTAAGCTGATGATGATTAGCCAGTTCAGTGTCGGTTTCTATTCTGCTTACCTCGTTGCTGATAAGGTCACCGTCACATCAAAGCACAACGATGACGAACAGTACATCTGGGAGTCGTCAGCCGGCGGTTCGTCCACCGTAACCACCGATAATTCCGAGCCACTTGGTCGCGGCACCAAGATCGTCCTCCACATCAAGGAGGATCAGGCCGAATACTTGGAAGACGCCAAGATCAAAACGATTGTCACCAAGCACTCGCAGTTCATCGGTTACCCAATCAAATTGGTTGTCGAGAAGGAGCGCGAAAAGGAAGTGAGCGACGATGAAGCGGAAGGCGATAAGCCCAAGGAGGAGAAGAAGGAAGGCGAAATTCGAAGGTCTCTGCAAGTTGATGAAGTCGATCCTGGACAGCAAGGTCGAGAAGGTTGTCGTTTCGAACCGTCTCGTCGAATCGCCATGCTGCATCGTAACATCGCAGTACGGCTGGTCCGCGAACATGGAACGCATCATGAAGGCTCAGGCTCTTTGCGACACCTCCACCATGGGATACATGGCCAGCAAGAAGCATCTCGAAATCAACCCCGACCATCCGATCGTCGAAACTCTCTGCCAGAAGGCCGATGCCGACAAGAACGACAAAGCCGTCAAGGATTTGGTTATCCTGTTGTTCGAGACCTCACTCCTGTCGTCTGGTTTCTCATTGGACGACCCTCAAATCCACGCATCGCGAATTTACCGGATGATCAAGTTGGGATTGGGCATCGACTAAGAAGAGCCCATGGTATCGGAAGATACACCAGCTAGCGGCGGAGAAATGCCACCCCTCGTCGATGACGTCGACGATGTCTCGCATATGGAGGATGTTGATTAAGTTAATCGACACTGCTACCCGCCCTCACTCAACTCCCCTAGTCCGTAATGAACGAGTTTTTGCCGCGTTGTAGTGGTGTGCCAGGAGCAAAAATGCGATCGAGAGCGCGTGCTGTTTTTGAGCGAACTATGTTTTAGTTTTTTGTGAATTTAAGGATCTGTTTCTCAAGCTCATTCCTTGTTCCTTTTGATTATACTCTAGATGGAATCTGAGAGTATTATAAGTTTGCTCTAAGGTTTGTAACGCCAAGAAATAAGGCTTGGAGAAAAAAATGAATGATACAGAAGTTCAAAAAATCACTCAAAAATCTCAAAACCGGATGTCCGTCTGTCCGTCTGTCCGTCTGTCCGTCTGTCCGTCTGTCCGTCCGTCCGTCTGTCCGTCTGTCCGTCTGTTCGCTCTCTAGCTTGAGAACGCGTTGAGTTAGAATGTTCAAATTTTGTATACGTCGTTTTTGACAAAAAAGTAAGGTCAAGTTCGTGAACGGGCCAAATCGCTCCACCCCTTCTACCCCCTCCCATACAAAATGACACAATTGCGCAATTTGACAATTAACGGATTTGCTCGAAAAGTATAAAAACTATTGGCCTGAAATTTAGAATATATTACTTTTCTGATAATATCAATCTACCGTATAAAAATTATGCGTGTCCTCCCCCTCCTTCTACCACCTCCCATACAAACTGTACTTATCATGAATTACTATAAGCCAATTTACTCAGTGTGTATAAAATTTAGCGGGCTGAAATTGTGCACCCTATATTTATTTAAAATTATTAGTAAGACCAAAAAAAATTAAACGATTAGCTTCACCACTTCTACCCCCTCCCATACAAAATGACCCAATTTCGTAATTTGATAATAAATGGAATTAATCGAAAAGTATAAAAGCTATTAGTATGAATTTTGGGATATATTACTTTAATAATTATATAAATCTACAGCAGAAAAAATTTTCTGCGTCCTCCCTCTCCTTCCACCCCCTCCCATACAAACTACACTTTTTCATGAAATGCTCTAAGACAATTTTCTCAGAACATATAACATTTATCGAGCTCATATTTTGTAATAAATACTTAATTAGTATTATCACTAAGATCAGAAAAAAATATTTGATTAGCTTCACCCCTTCTACCCCCTCCAATACAATATGACACAGTTTCCCAACTTCACAAAAATTCTATTTTCTTGAAAAGTATGAATGTTACTCATCTAAAATTTAAGAGATGTCAATTTTATGATATTCTTAGTTATTTCTGAAAAAATCACTAAAATCCCCCCACTCTTTCTACCACCTCCCATATAAACTGCACATTTTCACTAAATTTAACACATTAATTTTCTCAGCTCCTATTCAATTTTTGGAGTAAGCATTTTGTATAAAACATTTTTATATGTAGCTACTTTAGCATGATGGGGAAAAAATTAGTTCAACGCTATCACCCCTTCTAATACTCCCCATACAAAATTACTTGGGATCATAAAAAATTCTATTTCATCTAGAGTATCGTAAGATTGCGCCTTACGCGCAATCGTAGCCCTGTTATGTTTTTTTTTAACATGGAAATGTTTTCATTTTTAAGTTATTTTAGAAGTAAAAATAAAATTGACTTCAAATCATAAAGCATTCTCTGTATTATACCCCTGGAAGAAGGAAGTAATATTATTAACAGAAATGTTGGAAATTGAAAAATATTTTAATATCCACGAAAAGTTATTCGGTTGTATAATAGCAAGAGTTACTCACGTAATATAAAAAAAAATATATATTTTTATATTTTTGTTTTTAAAACTACCGGTGCAATAAAGTGGTAGTAACTTAAACACAGATCATCCAACTAAATATTACAAGTCAGTGACCACCATCTGGTTCGGAAGAGCCACTGCAAGCATGATGCAGATTGAACAGCTCGGGATCATGGAGGTGCTACACTCTGAAAGCACCTACTTTAATCGACGACTTTGAACTAGTAACTACTTCCCTACGGGACATGGAAGTAGCATTGCCGTCCATACATTGACATTTCAATTACAAGTCTCAAAAGCTTTGAGCTATTAGGTAGGTAGGTAAGTAGAGCTGACTGCTCAGTCACAAGTCCGAGCGAACATAGACCATTGACTGGCTCGTTGTGACGCCACAGAATCTCAGAAAAGACTCCAACTCGGTGAACCAACAGGAGCTTTCTTTGAAGTTTGAAATTAAGGAGGATTAAATTCTCAAAACCTGCCAGCATTGCAGCTATCTATTTACCAATTATTTATTTCTAATGCTACCGAGCAAGCTGTTTTCAGAGCCCTACTTATGCATAAATATGCTGTTCTCCGCAACTTGCCGGGGAGAGTGCAGTTTGTCTCTGTCTTTTGGGCAGTCTATCATATAGTTACACCATAAAAGAAGAATGGTCTGTTGATAGTAACGTAGAGCCAATGCACTAGTTTGGACTGCATTCCCAATTTCTTACATATGGCTTTCTAAAATGAGTAATACGCAACAGTAGCTTTGTTTACACGTTCCTGAATATTAGCTTTCCAGCTCAGTTAAAAAAGATCCAGATATTCTGCCCTATCTGCGAAAACAAGACTGGTACCATCCAGGTTAGTTGTGTCCAAAGAGAATTTCGTGTTTTCTTGTGGAAAACGCTAAAACGTTTTTATTTGAATCACGATTCCTTTTAAAGAGTATAGAGAGCTCATTTTAAATAACCTCACCCTGAGTACATGGATGTTTTCCAGATGTGGCTATAGCAACGTGGTCCGCATTAGTTATCGCTTTACAGCCTGCCTCTTCCAGTTTTAGCAGTAGTCGATTGACCACCACGTTCCACAGAAGTGGAGAGAAGGTCTCGCCTTGCGAAGTACCTCTACTAATTAAACTTCTAGCAGATTCGACATTCAGTTTTATGCCGATAATACCAGATGTCAACATCAAATCAATCAGCACGCCAAGCGAAGCGTCCACCTTCAGGATTGAGAGTGCATCCGTGATTGCTACTAGTCTTACGTTAATGAATACATCAACCCAGCAAACACTCCTTCTACCACCTCTCCTTTAAACTGCACTTTTCCATGAAATGCTCTAAACCAATTTCCTCAGTGCGTATAAAATTGATCGAACTGAAATTGTGCACTAAATATTTATTTAGAAGTATTAGTAAGACAAAAAAAATAGACGATTATCTTCACCTCTTCCACCCCCTCCCATACAAAATGAAACAATTTCGCAATTCGACAATAAACGAATTTTTCAAAAAGCATTGAAACTATTGATCTGAAATTTTGAATATATTACTTTCTTGATGATTTCAATCTACTGTATAAAAATTATTTGAGTCCGCTCCTTCCTTCCACCACCTCCCATATAAACTGCTCTTTTTCATGCAATACTGTAAGTAAATTTACTCAGGACTTATGAAATTTATCGAGCTGAAATTGTGCACTAAATATATACTTAGAATTATTAGTCCGACTAAGGAAAATTAGACGATTAGCTTCACTCCTTCTACCCCCTCCCATGTAGTCTGACACAATTTTACATAAAGTCAATTTTCGAGAAAAGTATCAATGCTACTGATCTGCAATTTAAAACACATCAAAAGATTGAAATTTAAAGTTATTTCTGAAAATATCATTAAGAACTCGCCCCTTCTTCTGCCACCTCCAATCTAATGCACTAATTTTCTCAATTATTTTAATGTTTGAATCCTAAATTTTGTATAAAACATTTTGATGGCAACTCTAGCGTATTGTGAAAAAATTAGTTCAATGTCGTCACCCCTCTACCACTTCCCCTACAAAATTTCTTAAATTATTATCGCACGATTGGGCTTCAAGCTCAATCGTCGTCCTGTTATGTTTTTTATTAAATTCTTAGAAACAAAAAGTATACATTTGTATTTTTAAATAACTTCATCAGTGTCGGTGGCTCAGCAATAGAATGCTCGGTAGACATCCGGGCGGCTCGGGTTCGATTTCAGATATAATTATTTTTATACTCTAGATGAAATCTGTGAGTATTAGAAGTTTGCTACAAAGTTTGTAACGCTAAGAAATAAGGCTCGGAGAAAAAATGAATGATACAGAAGTTCATATAATCACTCAAAATTCTCAAAACCGGATGTCCGACCGTCCGTCCGTCCATGTCCTATCTGAGGATTCCGTGGCGTAGTGGGCAGCGTGTTTGCTTCTCAGTCAATAAGTCGTGGGTTCGATTTCCACTCCAGACGGGATTTTTTTAAATGCAAATTTTTCAGTTGCTACTGGTGATAAAAAATTATTCGCAATAAAATGGGGAAACGGTGTAAAAGTGAAACATTTCCACTTCAAGAAGGCCTAGATACTCAGTAGATGGTTTCTGTTCGCTTTCTATCATTCAGTCCCCCATAACATCTGCAAATATTTATAAGTAAGCAGCCAGTACAACTGAGCAATATACCAGCTTCTCCCACTCGCTACGGTCGTTCTCACTCCCCTTTCCCAACCTTCCCAATCCCATTCCTTCCCTCCATGACTGTGTTTGTGAATTACACACAAAGGCCGAAATTTCCTATAACACAGGTCATTCCGTAAAAATAAAAAATCTGGCTTGAGAACGAGTAGATCTAGAAAGTTCAAATTTTGTACACGTCGTTTTTGACAAAAAAGTAAGGACAATTTGAACGTACCAAATCGCTCCACCCCTTCTATCCCCTCCCATAAAAAATGACACAATTGCGCAATTTGACAATAAACAGATTTGCTCGAACAGTTTAAAAGTTATTCGTCTCAAATTTCGAACGTATTACTTTTATGATGATGTCAATCTACCATATAAAAACTTTGCGTGTCCTCTCTCTCCTTCTACCACCTCCCATACAAACTGTACTTTTTCATGAAATACTCTAAGCCAATTTACTCAGTGCGTATAAAATTTAGTGAGCTGAAATTGTGCACTAAATATTTACTTGGAATTATAAGTAAGACCAAAAAAAATTAGACAATCAGATTCACGTCTTCTACCCCCTCCCATACAAAATGACACAATTTCGCAATTCGACAATAAACGGATGTTTCAAAAAGCATGAAAGCTATTGATCTGAAATTTGGAATATATTACTTTTATAATAATTTCAATCTGCTGTATAAAAATTAGTTAAGTTCTCCCCTCCTTCCAGCACCTCCCATACAAACTGCACTTTCTTATGAAATACTCTAAATAATTTTACTCTGCACGTATGAAATTTATCAAGCTGAAATTATGCACTAAATAATTACTTAGAATTATTAGTAAGACCAAAAAAAATTAGGCGATTAGCTTCAATCTTTCTACCACCTTCCATACAATTTGACACAATTCAACAACTTTACAAAAGGACGATTTCCTGAAAAGTATGAATGGTACTGATCTGCAATTTCAAATATGTCAATTAAATGATGTTTACAGTTATTTCTAAAAACATTATTAATAAATTCACACTCCTTCTACCACCTCCCATACAAACTGCACAGTTTCACTTAATCCAATACACTAATTTTCTCAGTACCTATTAAATTATTGAATCCTAAATTTTGTATAATTAAAAAATTAGTTCAATGTCGACACCCCCTCTACCACTTCCCCTACAAAATTTCTGACTATCAAGTTCTTTAACATTTTTCCATTATTTATTGTGGAAGAGTTGTTAGCCCTTCACACAACCCTCAATAAATGAATTTTTGGTTTTCGTTGATTGAGATAACCAAGGTGTAACCAAGCGAGCAGTGTGCTTGAATTATACGTCAACGGGGATATGATCTCAAGATTTTTGCAGAGACACATGCTGCCATGCTGTATTTTGCGAAGCTTTAAACTATTTCCCATTTTATTTAGATTATTAAGTGATTGGGCATTATACCCAATCGTAATTCTGTTCTGTTTTTTATCGAACTCTCAGTGTCTTCGAACCATTTCAGCATTCATTGACATTTTTTTTTGTAATAACTATATACATTAATATTATTTGAATCTAATATTATTAATTTATATACTCTTACACTTGCGTTCAATAATTTACTGCAATCCTATAGGTAATAAATTATACACATAATTGTTTATTCATAAACTGTCAATATATCTAATAAATATCATGACATAAGCATTAATTTTATCTCTGAAAACATAACAGAATAATTAGTATGTTAATTGAACAATTAGTTTTAATATTGAAAATATTAAAGCTGTAAGCGGCATCAGTAATGCAACTTCTGCTCAAGCTAATTAATTAAACATATTAGCATAAACATAATTAATAGCATTATTATAATTTTGTTAATTGTCCTTTTTATTTATTCTTCAAAAAATGCAATATATTTCTGATGACTTCAAGTTTTCTCATTGTTTTTCCTAAAATACTCGTATTGAGAAACATTACGAAATGGAAATGGGTCAATACAGCTAATGCCAAATCGATATTTAACTTTTAGTGAAGTAAAAAATAACGGCAATTTCAAATACAAAATACGTACTTCGGTGCATGATTCACAGTGAGAAGATTGACGCCAAATGTGATCGACGGTTTATCGTCATTTGAATTTTAATTGAAAATTATTTTTAAAATCAGACCGGATTTGCATACTTCTTGACGTAAGATGACCAAGCGCTCTTGGCTCACCTGATTGGCACCTGTTTTATCTCTTTTTTTTTATTATTCAGCAATAAAATAAGTTTCTTATATTTTACATGATTTTATTCTATCGAATAATAAAATTTTGAATTGTTTATAATAATTTTTTTTTAAATGGATGCGTTTGATCTTTGACATTTGATAACGGCCATATTTTAAAAGATACAAGTGACAAATTTGATATTTAAGACATTTTTGCAAATGAAGCCGACTGTGGCGTACATTCGCTGCTTCGACCCTTGAGTTGTAAAAATTTTGTATTTCTGAATGAAAGGGGTTTTTTAACAACAGCTTCGACTTAAGACCAGTAATGTTTTTCTTTAAGTCCCTGATATATGTATGTCCCAAACAATTCAAGTATTCAAGAACAACATTACTCATGCTATCAATGCAGTAGCGCAACCAACATCAGCAGTATCTCTCCGCGAAATTTTTAGAGCTTCCCCAATCCCTCAGAGCTTCGGCTATCGCCATAAAACTTTGTGTAAAAGTTTACAATACAAAAATAAGGTTCAATGCAAATTGTTATTGCTTCTACTACCTCACATACAAATGCATAATTTTGAAAAATGATTTTTATCAATTTCAATTCAAACTGAAAAGATAGAAACTTGAAGTTTTACCTAAATTTGGCTTATAGTTATTCCAATAAATTCTGTACAAATCATTAAATACAACCCCTCTCATATAAATATCACGAAATTTCAGAATTTCATTTAAATTATTTTTCTTCCAAACTATTCTTAACAAATCGGAAAAAAAATAATTTCAATATCAATTTGAATTTGTGCAAAGTATAATATTGTAAATGTCACTAACATCGAAGAATTTGGCTCTGATCCGCGCATTCCTTTTACCACTACACATACAAATGAACAATATTTGGAAACTAGAAAAGATAGAAACTCTCAGTTCACCTCACTCTTGGTACCATCTTCCATATAAATCCACAAATTTGAAAAAAAATAAATTTTTCGATTTTCATTGACATTAGCAAAATTAGAAACTTAAAAAATTTCTAGAATTTTTTTATAGTATGTACGTTAAAAGAAACTATCAACTTAGCTAGACTCCCATACAAATTTCAATATTAGAAATTCCTGAGCATTTTCTCATCAAAATTATGAGAGCTAGAAGCATGATGGCTGGAATATAGGTAAGCAGTTCCAAAATCATCTAAAACTTTCCACTTCCTCTAGCACCTCCCATACAAATAACACAATTTCTGTATGACAATGTACAATTCCCTTAAAAATTATGGAAGCTGTAAAGATTAAATTCAGCTCATTCAGTTAAATTTGAGATGATGTATCTTCCTGTACATTAAAGTCTTTCTTATTTCATGTAGAGTATAGCATGATTGGGCGTAAATAAACAGATGAGATCTTCATTCAGGACCCCTTGGACTGGTGCTGAACATCATGTAGAATTCACTCCTCTCACCTAATCCTCTCGCTCGTTTCTTGCAGCATTAAGAAAGAATGGATGCTTCTTCGGGTTATTTTTGTCCCGCCACCCTAAGCAGCCAACAGGAGATGCTGAGTTCGAATATATCTCGTTTTCAACTTCTTTTAGGCACCACTGTATCAATGAAATTGAGTCTGATGTAAGCGGTTGCCTTATCGAAAATTCGACCTCCAGTTTACTCTCTGCAATGCCGAGTAATGGAAGCAAATTATCATATATTTTTTCCATATACATTGTGATAAAAAAGTACCAATAATTTGTAAATAAAATTGCTCTGGGGAATAATATTTCAACATTTTTTTTTGTAAGTAGGTAGGATTATCTTTAATTATTATCGCAAAAATTAGCGCGATCTGTTAATCAGTTTGTTTACAGCAGCTGGTTGAATGGGTACACGTCAGTAGTCCACGGCGATTTTTGTTTTATCTCCTCGATCGACGGAAAACGGGTTCAATGAAGCGATAATTTCAGTTTTGAGGATAGGAAAAAGTTACTCAGGGCCAAATGTAGGGTGGTTGATTGATGGAATATATTGCTTTTTTGGCCTCAAATTCGGTCACAATTGAGGCTCAATGCGATGGCGCATTTTCATCGTGGAAAATCCATGAATTCACCTTCCATAATTCTGGCCGTTTTTTACAGATTTGCTCACGCAAATGCTTCAATGCGGTGAGTATCGTCTTGATTTTTGATCAGATTTTTTTGATTATCTCATCTACAATGGCGCTGCAGTCCAAATCGGACTTTGGCCTCCTGACATTCAGATTCCTTAACATTTTTCATTACTTATTGTGGAAGGGTTGTTAGTCCTTCGCACAACCCACTTTCTACGAATTTTTCATTTTCGTAGATTGAGGTGACCAAGGTATATCCAAGTAGGCAATGTGCTGGAATTATGTATTGCGTCGACCGGGATTTGAGCTCACGACCTTTACATTACAAGACCAACACACTACCTACTAGGCTACACCCTAGCTCGAGCTCTTCTGCTCCCTAATATTGGTTTGATGATTTCCGAGCACCATTTCCTTCACTTTTTGAATGTTTTCGTCAGTTGAAGAGGTCGAAAGTCATCCACAATGAACTATTTCTTCAACGATCTCTCGATCGTGTCCTTAAAGGCATTGAACTATTCTAAGGCTCGAGTTTTTTATATTATTAATTCACCGTAAGGCTTTTCCAACATTCGCAATGATTTCGCTCACGAAATTTTGTTGGAAACACAAAATTTAAGACAAATTCTTTTTTCCATATTTTTATCCATTGTAAAAATCGCCGTGGAATTTTAATTACAAAGTCTCGATACTTTATTGTCACAATGTATCTGCCATGTGGTTCGTTGCTATCTGGTATCTTTGGCGGAGATTTATATTCTTCCATGGGGATCTGAGGACTTAAGCCAGAAAGCTCGGTGTTAGTGGGTAGCGTGTTGGTCTACAATGCAAAGATCGTGAGTTTAAATCATGGTCGATGCATAATTCTAGCACATTACCTGTTTGGGTATACCCTAGTTACCTCAATCAAACGAACATCAAAATTTGTAGATAGAGGGTTGTGCGAACGGCTAACAACCCTTGCACAATAAGTAATGAAAAATGTTAAGGAACCTGAATATCTGGAAAACAAGGTCCGTTTTGGGCTGTAGTGCCATTGTCGAATAGAATGTAGCGTACCCTTCTGCTCCGTTAAAGTAAAGAATACGTTCTTCACTAAAATCAAAAGCTTCAAAAGAAGACGAATTCTGAAAAACAATCTCATAATTAATTATTTCAGTTTATTTCTCAGGTAAACAAAGGTGGATAAAAGACTCTTTACATTTTCAGTAGGACACTCTCATACCCGGTAAATTAAAGTTTTAAATTTTATGTTTTTGTTATCCTATTTTGTATTCCTAAGCATATGGAAAAATCAATCGAATCCGGGTTCCATGGCACAAACCCACATACCCTGAAATCGTTTATAAGAGTTTCAGGTTTTAAAAATGTATCAATGGCCGTCTTAAGAATTGTTACAACAATTTTACTTTATTATTCTAATAATAAATTATTGTGATCGACAAAGGAAAAAAATTTAAAATATTTTTTCTATCCTGAAAAAAAATTTTTTTTTTTTTTTGGGTTTCATGACTAAGTTAACTTCAAAATGCAAAAAAAAACATAACAGGGCTACGATTGCGCATAAAGCGCAATCTTACGATACTCTAGATGTCATCACAAGAAATTTTGGATGGGGAGTGTTGGAAGGGGTCATAGCATTGAAATAATTTTTTCCCCATCATGCTAAAGTAGCTATAAAAATGTTTTATACAAAATGCTTACTCTAAAAATTGAATAGGAGCTGAGAAAATTAGCCTGTTAGATTTAGTGAAAATGTGCATTTTGTATGGGAGGTGGTAGAAAGAGTGTGGGGATCTTAGTGAGATTATAAAATTGACAACCCTTAAATTTCAGATTAGTACCATTCATACTTTTCAAGAAAATCGATTTTTTGTGAAGTTGTGAAACTGTGTCATAATGTATGGGAAGGGGTGGAAGCAGTGAAGCTAATCAAATATTTTTTTCTGATCTTAGTGATAATACTAATTAATTATTTATTACAAAATGTGAGCTCTATAAATGTTATATGTTCTGAGAAAATCGTCTTAGATCATTTCATGAAAAAGTGTAGTTTGTATGGGAGGGGGTGGAAGGAGAGGGAGGACGCATATAATTTTTCTACTGTAGATTTAAATTATTATGAAAGTAATATATCCCAAAACTCAGATTAATAGCTTTTATACTTTTCGAGTAAATTAATTTATTGGTAAATTGCGAATTTGCGTCATTTTGTATGGGAGGGGGTAGAAGGAGTGAAGCTAATTGTCTAATTTTTTTTCGCCTTACTAACATTTTAAATAAATATTTGGTTCACAATTTCAGCTCGCTAAATTTTATACGCACTGAGTAAATTGGCTTAGAGTAATTCATGACAAGTACAGTTTGTATGGGAGGTGGTAGAAGGGGGAGGACACAAATAATTTTTATACGGTAGATTGATATTATCGTAAAAGTAATATATTCTAAATTTCAGGCCAATAGCTTTTATACTTTTTGAGCAAATCCTTTAATTGTCAAATTGCGCAATTGTGTCATTTTGTATGTTAGGGGGTAGAAGGGGTGGAGCGATTTGGCCCGTTCACGAACTTGACCTTACTTTTTTGTCAAAAACGACGTGTAAAAAATTTGAATAATCTAGCTCAACGCGTTCTCAAGCTAGAGAGCGAACAGACGGACTGACAGACGGACGGACAGACGGACAGACGGACGGACAGACGGACAGACGGACGGACAGACGGACATCCAGTTTTGAGATTTTCGAGTGATAACATTAACTTCTGAATCATTCATTTTTTTCTCCAAGCCTTATTTCTTAGCGTTACAAACCTTAGAGCAAACTTATAATACTCTCAGATTTCATCTAGAGTATAAATACGACCCGCCGCACGCCGTATTTCGAATAATTTTTCATTGCCAGTAGAAACTGAAAAATTCGTGCTTAAAAAATCCTACTGCCTGGAATGGGAATCGACCCCACGACCTATTGTCTGTGAAACAAGCACGCTGCCCACTACGCCACGGAGGCCTTTATTGGGAATACTGCCGATAATTTCTCTAATATTATAGGTATATTTCTGTACCCTTGGCGGCTCTTTGCGAGCATTATTTCTTTGCGTTACACACGGTAAGACAAACACGATATTCTCTTAGATTTCATATAGAGAGTAAAAACGTAGTAGAGAATGTGGCAGACAAACAAGCTCATACGATACTGCTTTATGACAAATCACAGAAAAGAAACAATTTTATCTATTAATGGCAAAATTAAAATCGAAATAAACACTTTCTATGCAAAATTGGTACCATTTTGATCTAATATGCTAATAATATGAAAAAAATTAATTTTTTCAAAAGTCTTTTATTTATTTTATCTTCCAAATAAAAAAAAATGTCTTAGCAATAATTAGTTTGTTTACCCAGAAAATTGAAATACAATGCAACATGTCAAGAGGAAATAAGAGTGCATTACTAAAATACAAAAATTCGTCACAATCGTCGTATTGGAAAATATTTGATTGATTCAGTGTCCACAAATGTTTGTGATGATTTCGTCATTAATTGACAGTCGCTAGAAATTCGAAAAAAGTTTCCACTTATACTCTAGATGAAATCTGAGGGTATTGTAAGTTTGCTCTAAAGTTTGTAACGCTAAGAAATAAGGCTCGGAGAAAAAAATTAATGGTAAAAAAGTTCATATTATCACTCAAAAACCTCAAAACAGGATGTCCGTCCGATAATTCAAATTCTGTACACGTCATTTCCGACAAAAAAGTATCGAATTTGTGAACGGGCCAAATCGCTACTACTCCCTCCCATACAAAATGACGCAATTTTGTAATTCGACAATAAACGGATTTGTTCGAAAAGTATACATAAATGCTATTAATTTGAAATTTGGAATATATCACTTTTAAGATGGTTTCAATTTACCGTACAAAAATTTTGAGTGTCCTACTCCTCCTTCCACCACCTCCCATACAAACTATACTTTTTCAAGAAATACTATAAACCAATTTACTCAGTGCAAATAAAATTTAGCGAGCTGAAATTGTGTACAAAATATTTAGAATTATTAGTAAGACCAAAAAATTTAGACAAAGGAGGGGGTAGAAGAGGTGAAGTTACCCTTCTACCCCCTCCGATACAAAATGGCACAATTTCGCAATTCGACAATTAACAGATTTGCTCGCAAATTATAACAGCTATTAGTCTGAAATTTGGAATATATTACTTTTACAATACATATAAAAATTATTTGCATCCTCTATCTCCTTCCAACCCCTCCCATTCAAACTGCACTTTTCCATGAAATGCTCTAAACCAATTTACTCAGTATCAATTTTACCAAGCTGAAATTGTGCACTAATAACTTATTTATAATTATTTGTAAGACCAAAAAAAATAAGACGATTAGCTTTACCCCTTGTACTCCCTCCCATACAAAATGACGCAATTTTGTAATTCGAAAAAAAAACGGATTTGTTCGAAAAGTATAAAGGCTATTAATTTGAAATTCGGAATATATTCTGATGATTTCAATATATTGTATAAAAATTATTTAAATCCTTCTCCTCCTTTTACCACCTTCCATACAAACTGATAATAATTCGTTACACGCTGGTCTTAAGTTTCATGACTGGACATAATTTTTCGGTCTTTCGATGATGCCGCTTCTCAAACTTGTCGCATGGTGTTACTGCTCTATTTGCACTTTGGTAGGACCAACCACGATGAATGAATCCCAAAAGAATTTTTCTTTACTCAATTCTCTCGATCGTTGAATTACGCTAAGTAATCGCATCGTAATTCTTTAAACGATGCATTCTCGTAGTCAGGTACCAATTATTGCACCTACTTATTTGATTTATGAAATCGTTTATGCTCAGCTAGTTACTTCTTTTCGATACATTAATGATTAGTTAAAATGCACGTATACGGTTATTTTTGCAATGATGGTAAGACAAATAGTCTTGCAAAATAACTACAAGACTGTGAGACATTATTTGTACTGGATAAAAGGTGGCAGTATGATACTTTCTGTACATCTGCGCAATTTGCCAATTTTAAGACAATTTAGATAATTGCCAAGTACAAACGCACTGTTGCAGAGGAAGTATTTAATTTTCAGCTTGATGGCTAATTAGATTTTATGAGAATCCATCAATGACTTCATCGTGGCATGGCAAGAAACGTAATGCATTTGAGCATTTGGATTGATGGTAAAATCCCAATTTAATTTTAGCAGTGCGAAATTCCCCAAGGTTTGTTTATTTCGAAATTGTTTTTATTCGAATGTATAAATGTTTAGAATCGCCTTTATCGGTGTGGTGATGAGGTAATAAGAGATAAATTAATTAAAATTTAATTGTGCAGCTATTAACCGTGAATAACTGGGTAGTAGTATGAAGATTTCGTTTTTATATTCCTTTCTCACTTTATTTTATTTTGATGATGATTGAAAAACAGGTTCGATTTACTTCTGTTTACCCAAATTTTTGAGTTCTTTCTTCAATTTTAATATTTTTGATACAAAGTTTTACAATTTGTTATCTATTTAAAATATTTAGAAGCTCTGTTGGACTGTTGTAAATTTGAAATTAAAAATATGTTAAAGTTTCTTGTAATATTAGATCTGTGGTGTCTCACTTATTAATAGTGTTAGTATTGATTTTCCCAGTAAAAGTATCTTACCTAAAATAATAAGGCCCATTCAACAAAATGTTTTATTTTGTCATAAGATAAAGATTAATAAGTGCATCTCAATCCATCATTTCGAATAAATAACTGGTATTATTAGCAAATGTTCTTAACAGGCCAACTAGTAATATCGCAGACTACTTTGAAAATGGAGAAAAATAAGATCATGCGTCGATAAAGATACAGAAATGCCCGATATAGTATATTTTGATGACTGGTGAATCTGTAAAAGGACGAGCAAGAACGGGCTCATTACATTTGTGTAAAATGGGCAAAATAATCTTTGTAAGAACGATTGTCGATCTAAGTACAGAATTTGAAATAAATATGAATTTACTATTCTCCAAAATTTAATATACAGTATTTTGTCATACATTTTGTGCATATGCACTTTTGAATTAGTATAGCAATGTTCTATGTAGCTTACATAATTGTGATTGCATTTCTCATTACTCACAAAATTAAAATATTAATTTAAATGTTGCATACTAAAATTCCTGCGATTTTTAAGTAATTTCTTGCTACGTTTTTATAGTTTCGTCAAAATAATTAAGACCATACATTGTCATTAATATAATAATAATTTTGAACAAAACTGCAGTGCTTTTCTCAAATATTCTCTTACTATTTATCTATCTTCTACAACGGCGCTACAGCCCAAATCGGACCTTGACCTCCTGACAATCAGGTTCTTTAACATTTTTCATTTACTTATTGTGGAAGGGTTGTTAGCCCTTCTCACAACCCACTTTCTACGATTCTTTTATTTTCGTAGATTGAGGTGACCAGGGTATATCCAAGCAGGCAATGCGTTGAAATTATATATTGCGTCGACCGGGATTTGAACTCACGACATTACAAGACTAACATGCTACCCACTAGGCCACACCCTAGCTATTTATCTATCTACCTTTCTGATATTATTGTTAAAAAGATATGATCGCATAATTCTTTCATCTTTCGTGACATACCACATTATGTCTTAATATCCTGGCCATCAGATTCCCCAACAATTTTTATGTTTGTTTTATAAATTTTGCTGATTAGAGTGCCCATTTACAAACCCGTAGCATTGATGAGCAACATGCTAACCACTTGCCTAAATTCGCATAAAATCTACCTTTAATTCAATTACTTTATTACTCTAATAATAAAGTATTATTGCGAGCTAGGGGTTTGCCGGGATTTCAAGTAAAACACAATTCGTTTAAAAATAAGTGATAATTTATTTATTCGCACTTTAACTTAATTCGCACTTTATGGCACTACCGCCGCGGACTGTTCTATCGCTTTCCTGCACTGGTTCGCGTCTCCGTCATCAAAAAGACTGGTTCTCGACTGAAAGCTTTCGTGCCTTTTTATACATTTTTCCCCCTATTCTCGAAACTTCCGTTGGGGTGTATGTCTGGACTATACTGAAAAGTTCTAGATCTTTAACTGTGGATTTTTACCTATTGGGGTATACTGTTCTACATAATTCTTGTCTATTCGAGAGAGATCGAATTGCGGGGTTGCCAGATCTGTAACAGTATTGTGATCGACACAGAAAAAAGATTTGCTACCCTGAAATTTCGTTTTTCCGCGTTTCATGACGAAATTATCCTATAAATGCAAAAAAAATCCGTCACGCCATTCGCCGCACGTATGGACTCATATCTCTGAGACCGTTAAAGGTACAATGTTCGTTTTATGGTGGATTGTTAATTGGGTAAGTAAACTCCGCTGTCTAAATTTTGGGGAGTGTCAGATGGAAGGAGGAGTCGAGGGGAGGGAAAGAGTCGAAAACTTCACTTGCTAATATCTCCACTACGAATGCAGATAAGAAGCTAAAAATCAGCATACGTAGAGACAAAGTTGTGGGACAAAGCTTAAACATAAGTTTTCTTTTTTATGCATTGGCGTCCGAAAAGGGAAGGGGGCTAAAAACAAATTGACGGCCGATTTTTTTTTTTTTTCAAATGATTATATCTTTGAAATTACTTACCATAAAGAAATCATATTTTGGCACTATTAAGGCGGCATATAGATCTACCAAAATCAGCAAAGAAGGTGGCTAATTATTATAAAGGGGAGGTTCAGAGAGAGTGCAAGGAAAACACTTAAAAATGAATAGCTTAACTATCTCTCAAGTTATGTAATTGAAACTTTTAAAATTTGACCATAGCAATAGTGGAGGGAAATGGGGTGCCTTTCAAAAATGATGCACTTTCAAAAATTTCAAACCGTTGTATCTCAAAACTGAGCACAGATATCAAATCGAAAATCTTCAGATTATAGAACTACATAGTTTTTAATTTTGGTAAAAATTTTAATTTCAGCGGTGTAAAAATGTCGAAAATTTTGTGTGATTTTTTAGGGCTCTGGTGAAAGGTAACAAGTTTAAATTTTGCATGTCGATACATCTACTTGATATACATAGAAAAAAAAATAATAATTTGTTCCACAATTTTTATAAACCGACCCCCGGTCTAACGTGCACAAATAAATAAATAGCTGAAACAAAATTGCGTCAAGAGTTTGGAGATCGCGCCTGCTCTTCTACCCCCTCCCATAAAAAATTATGATTTCGGCCAATTTCATTAAATCAACTAATAATCAACAAATTTAAAGCTACAAACTTGAAATTTTGTACGATTGCTTAACAAGAGAAACCAAATAAAATTGCATCGCAAATTTTACGATTCCCTTGCCTCCTCTAACTTCTCCCATACAAATGTTTGGTTTGGTGAATGTAAAATACACCGAATCTTATAAAAATTCTATGCAACTTCGTATATGAAACTGACATCCTATACAACGAATATTGGACGTGATTCAAGCAATCAATTCAAAAGCGCTTAACATCCACCCACCCTTACTATCAACCCTCCCTCATAAAAACTCAAAATTACATAAATAAACGAATGAAATATAGATTATATGTACTGAAACTATTGATCGTTTCTGCAATTAAGTGTGAAATTGATAACAAGAACCTTCTTTCATCTAGTCTTCTCTAACCTGCATATTGACTTTCGACGCATCCGCAACTTGTCCCAAGAATAATAAAGTTTCGTTTGACTTGTTCGTTCTTTATATATAAACTAAACTTCAACAAAAACATAAAAGAATTATGATTGGGCGTAAAGCCCAATCATATGATACTCTAGATGAAATGAGAAAGAGTTCAACGTACCGGAAAATATGTCACCTCCAATTCTTTTAAATAATTAATAGTGACTTTTGTATGGGAGATGATAGAAGGAGAGGAGGAAGGTTTGTAATTTTTGAATATGACACCTAATGTGGTATGCAAAATATTTCGTGCTGAATTTAAGGTTTGTAGCTTTCATTATTTTCAATTAGACATAGTTTTCCTGAAATTGCGGCATTTGTATGGGAGGGGGCAGAGGAAGTGGAGCGTTTAAGATGATTTTGAAACTGCTTATCATCATCCTTATCAGCACGCTTTGATTCAATTTCAAATTCGATAGTTCTAATATATTCGAAGCAGAAATGCTTTTCTTCAATTTATAATACAGATATTTGTATGGGAGGGGGTAGAAGGAGTGAAGAGGAGCTGATAATTTTTTTAGCATTTATTGCAATTATTAAAAAACAAATTCTGGCAAAATTTTAAGTTTATACTTTTTCTAGTTTTAATGGAAATCGATATAATGCACTTAACAAAAATTATACATTTGTATGGCAGGGGGTAGAAGGAGTGTACGGATCAAAACACATTTTTTTCTCGGTGTTGATATTTCTATTTTTCTACTTTGTGCAAAATATCAAGTTGATAGCTTTAACAGTTTCGAAGAAAAATAATTTAATTTAAATTTCAAAATTTCGTGAAATTTGTATGGCAGGGGGTAGAAGGAGTGAGGTGAAGTTTATAATTTTTTCAATTCTGATTGGAATTATAATAAAATTAATCCTGGCAAAAATTCGTTTTTATAACTTTTCTAGTTTCAATGAAAATCGAAAAAATGCATTTTTCAAAATTATGCATTTGTATGGGAGGGGGTAGAAGGAGTGACGGGATCAGATCAATATTCCATTATATTAATGACATCTATATTATAATACTTTGACCCAAATTTCAAATCGATAGCTTAAATAGTTTTAAAGACAAATCAATTTCTGAAAATTTCGGAATTTCGTGAAATTTGTATGGGAGGGGGTAGAAGGAGTGGGGGGATATGGCCCGTTCACGAGATTAAATTTTCTTTTTTGCTAAAAATGACACATAACACAATTTCAGCACGATAGCTCAAAGCGTTCGAGAGTTATGCTGTAGACAGACGGACAGACGGACAGACAGCAACTCCGAATCGAAGTTTTTGAGCGACAACAAATATTTCTGTACCTTGGCGGCTCTAAAAAACCGAATATCATTAAGTATCTTATTTTTTCAGCATAATCATCTTTATTGCAATTACTACTTCTTTAATAATTGAAATAGTTTCTGCAATATTGTGTTAATGAAATTGACCATTTTAAATTGTTAACAAGCTTTTTTATATATAAATTAAATACAAAATGTGCAATTTAATTGCGGAACTTAATTAGTGCATAATTAAGTAATTTCCTTTGATGTTATTTTTGCGTATAGATATCTCAGTTGCAATTGCGTAGCTGCATAATACCAAAGAAATGTGTGTAAATCGCACGAGTTTAACGTTGAAACAATGGCGAGGCTTACAAAATAACTTACCTAGAGGAAATTAATTCTAATTAATTGCAGCTAATTGAGATTTATTTCTAAGATGCGCTTAAGATATGCAGCACAACTACCATTTTTTTTATTTCCATTCACTTTCAATGGAATCTACTACATTAGTTTGATGTCAAGATATAATAAATTGCTTGAGCATCGGCTTTCATGTTGTATTTTTGGATTAGGGTTTGTACCTATAGAATTATAATTTAACGTCGTTTAGTTTTGTGCAATCCCCTTCTTGTTTGCAATATCCTACAGTCATTCTGTACATTCTATCTTGTGTATAACTTTTTAGAGCACTAAATGCAGAGTTAAACGTTTTGTGAAATAAGCAATAACAAAAAAAATAAAAAATCTAGACTACGATAATAACAAAATCGTTCGAATCAAAAAGCTGAACGGATTTTGATATGGCTTTCGCCATTAGACAGTTTATTAGACGGTGCTTAAACTGGGGAATACGTCTTTTCAATATTAAATGGCGTAACAGCCCAAGCTGAGTTCTAATATTTAAAAAAAAATCGACTCGAAAAATGTTTGATGGCAAGTTGTACAACTAGAAAAATGATCAAGTTTTTGCTATGTAAGTGTTTTCGCTATGACTAAAATATATGTTTATACTCTAGATGAAATCTAAGAGAATATTGTGTTTGCCTTACCGTTTGTAACGGTAAAAAATAACGCTCGCACAGAGCCGCCAAGTGTACCAAAATATTTGTTGTCGCTCAAAAACCTCGATTACGAGTGACCGTCTGTCCGTCTGTCTGTCTGTGAGTCTGTCTACAGCATAACTCTTGAAAGCTTTGAGCTATTGTGCTAAAAAAATTTGTGTATCATTTTTAGCAAAAAAGTAACTTTTAGCTCGTGAATGGGCTACATCCCCCCACTCTACCCCCTCCCATATAAATTTCATGAAATTTCGAAATATTAAGAAATTGATTTTTCGTTGAAACTATTTAACATATCGACTTGAAATTTGGGTAAAAGTATTAAAAATCATCTTAAACGCTCCACTTCTTCTGCCACCTCCTACAAAAATGCCCCAATTTCAGGAAAGCTATGTCCAATTTCTTTAAAAATAATGAAAATAAAAACTTTAAATTCAGCAAAAAACATTTTGCATGCCATGTTCGGTGTCATATACGAAAAATACAAACCTTCCGCTCTACTTCTACCACCTCTCATGCAAAAGTCTCTATTCACTATTCGAAAGAGGTTGAGATGACATATTTTCCAGTATATTTAAGTCATTCCTATTTCGTCTAGAGTATCATATGATTGGGCTTTACGCCCAATGTTTTTTATACTCTAGATGAAATCTGAGAGTATTATAAGTTTGCTCTAAAGTTTGTAACGCTCAGAAATAAGGCTCGGAGAAAAAAATGAATGATACAAAAGTTAATATTATCACTCAAAAATCTCAAAACCGGATGTCCGTCCGTCCGTCCGTCTGTGCGCTCTCTAGCTTGAGAACGCGTTGACCTAGATAGTTCAAATTTTGTACACGTCGTTTTTACAAAATAGTAAGGTCAAGCTCGTGGACAGGCCACATCGCTCCACCTCTTCTACCTCCTCCCATACAAAATGACACAATTGCGCAATTTGACAAAAAACGGAATTGCTCGAAAAGTATAAAAGCTATTAGCCTGAAATTTAGAATATGTTACTTGTATAATAATATCAATCTACGGTATAAATATTTTGCGTGTCCTCTTCCTTCTTCCACCACCTCCCATACAAACTGTACTTGTTATGAATTACTCTAAGCCAATTTACTCAGCGCGTATACAATTTGGCGGGCTGAAATTGTGCACCAAATATTTATTTACAATTGTTAGTAAGGTGAAAAAAATTACACGATTAGCTTTACCCCTTCTACCCCCTCCCATACAAAATGACACAGTTTCGCAATTTGACAATAAATAAATTTACTCGAAAAGTATACAAGCTATTAGTCTGAATTTTGGGATATATTACTTTCATAATGACAAAAGTCTAGAGTAGAAACATTATTTGCGTCCTCCTTCTCCTTCCACCCCTCCCATACAAACTACACTTTTTCATGAAATGCTCTAAGACGATTTTCTCAGAACATATCACATTTATCGAGCTCACATTTTGTGATAAATACTTATTTAGTATTATCAGTGAGATCAGAAAAAAATATTTGATTAGCTTCACTGCTTCTACCCCCTCCCATACAATATGACACACTTTCACAACTTCACAAAAATCGATTTTCTTGAAAAGTATGAATGCCACTGGGCTGAAATTTAAGGGATGTCAATTTTATAATAGTCTTAGTCATTTCTGAAAAAATCACTAAAATGCCCCCAATCTTTCTACCACCTCCCATACAAACTGCACATTTTCACAAAATCTAACTCGCTAATTTTCTCAGTTCCCATTCAATTTTTGGAGTAAGCATTTTGGATAAGACATTTTTATAGCTACTTAAGCATGATGGGGAAAAATTAGTTCAATGCTATCATCCCTTGTAACACCCCCCATACAAAATTTCTTGGGATCACAAAAAATTCTATTTCATCTAGAGTATCGTAAGATTGCGCTTTACGCGAAATCGTAGCCCTGTTATGTTTTTATGTTGTCATCCATCCGTTCGCTTTCCAGTAACATATTCCAAATTTCAGGCCAATCAATTTTATACTTTTCGAGCAAATCCGCTTATTGTCAAATTGCGCAATTGTGTCATTTTGTATGGGGGGGGGTAGAAGGGGTGGAGCGATTTGGCCCGTTCACGAACTTGACCTTACTTTTTTGTCAAAAACGACGTGTACAAAATTTGAACTATCTAGGTCAACGCGTTCTCAAGCTAGAGAGCGCACAGACGGACGGACGGACATCCGGTTTTGAGATTTTTGAGTGATAATATTAACTTCTGTATCATTCATTTTTTCTCCGAGCCTTATTTTTTAGCGCTACAAAATTTAGAGCAAACTTATAATACTCTCAGATTCCATCTAAAGTATAAACATAACAGGGCTACGATACTCTAGATGAAATAGAATTTTTTATGATCCCAAGAAATTTCGTATGGGATGTGTTAGAAGAGATGATAGCATTGAACTAATTTTTTCCCCATCATGCTAAAGCAGCTATAAAAATGTTTTATACAAAATGCTTACTCCAAAAATTGAATGGGAACTAAGAAAATTAGTGAGTTAGATTTAGTGAAAATGTGTAGATTGTATGGGAGGTGGTAGAAAGAGTGGGGGAATTGTAGTGCTTTTTTCAGAAATAACTAAGACTATTATAAAATTGACATCCCTTAAATTTCAGCCTAGTGGCATTCATACTTTTCAAGAAAATCGATTTTTGTGAAATTGTGAAAGTGTGTCATATTGTATGGGAGGGGGTAGAAGCAGTGAAGCTAATCAAATATTTTTTTCTAATCTTAGTGATAATACTAATTAAGTATTTATTACAAAATATGAACTCGATAAATGTGATATGTTCTGAGAAAATCGTCTTAGAGCATTTCATGAAAAAGTGTAGTTTGTATGGGAGGGGGTGGAAGGAGAGTGGGGACGCAAATAATGTTTCTACTCAAGACTTTAATCATTATGAAAGTTAAATATCCCAAAATTCAGATTAGTAACTTTTATACTTTTCGAGTAAATTTATTTATTGTCAAATTGCGAAATTGTGTCATTTTGTATGGGAGGGGGTAGAAGGGGTGAAGCTAATCGTCTATTATTTTTCGGCATTACTAACAATTTTAAATAAATATTTGGTGCACAATTTCAGCCCGCTAAATTTTATACGCACTGAGTAAATTGGCTTGGAGTATTTCATGACAAGTACAGTTTGTATGGGAGGTGGTAGAAGGAGGGAGAGACAAATTTTTAATACGGTAGATTGATATTATCATAAAAGTAAGATATTCCAAATTTTAGGCCAAGAGCTTTCATATTTTTCGAGCAAATCCGTTTATTGTCAAATTGCGAAATTGTGTCATTTTGTATGGGAGGGGGTAGAAGGGGTGAAGCTAATCGTCTATTATTTTTCGGCATTACTAACAATTTTAAATAAATATTTGGTCCACAATTTCAGCCTGCTAAATTTTATACGCACTGAGTAAATTGGCTTGGAGTATTTCATGACAAGTACAGTTTGTATGGGACGTGGTAGAAGGAGGGAGAGACAAATTTTTAATACGGTAGATTGATATTATCATAAAAGTAAGATATTCCAAATTTTAGGCCAAGAGCTTTCATATTTTTCGAGCAAATCCGTTTATTGTCAAATTGCGCAATTGTGTCATTTTGTATGGGAGGGGGTAGAAGGGGTAAAGCTAATCGTCTAATGTTTTTTCACCTTACTAACAATTGTAAATAAATATTTGGTGCACAATTGCAGCAAGCTAAATTGTGTGTACAACGTGTACAAAATTTGAACTATCTAGGTCAACGCGTTCTCAAGCTAGAGAGCGCACAGACGGACGGACGGACATCCGGTTTTGAAATTTTTGAGTGATAATATTAACTTCTGTATCATTAATTTTTTTCTCCGAGCCTTATTTCTTAGCGTTACATTTGGGCTTAATACCTGCATTGGACTTTGAGATATAACGTTTTGAAATTTTGAAAAGAGCACTTTTTTTAAAATTCCACTTCCCCCGCGTTTATTATGACCATATGTTATGTTTTCCCAATATTCCAGTATTATAGCTTAATATATGTTCCAAGTTTCAATTACATACACAACAGATAGTCAAGATATTCATTTTTAAGTGTCGTAGTTTGCAAGCCAACTCTTGTGAGGAGGAGAGCCACCCTCACAAAAGTTGGCCGCTTTCAAAGTCAATACTGAAGCTGTCACCAGCTAAGTGGTACTAAAATATGACCTTTTTTGTGATCTGTGGTTCTCTTGGGATCGGATTGAGGAGTTATTCAAATTATTGTGCCCATCTCAGTTTTATATCTTCCACATTTTTTATGATATTGCTCTCTGCATCCTTGCAGAGGGTCTTCTCAACCTTTTAACTCTCTCTTGAGTTGCGTAATTTAAAATGTTTGCCCACGTTTTAAATTTCGTTATTATTGTACTTCCGGTTTTTCTGTCTGTATATTTTGTTTGTAAAGCGTCTAAGATCATTATATTTGTCCCGTTTGACTCGTGTCAGCCGTGCTATTAACATTTTGTAAGCTTGATTTTCTGGCTCTAAAGTATCTTGGCATTCATTGTCGGACCGATAATTTATTTTGCGCCGAGGTAGTTGTCCAATCACCGCCGCTGTGACAGGTGTAATGCCATCTTTGATGTTTTTCCACATTTTTTCTAATGGCATGCTGGCGTTGTTGTTCAACATTGTCGCGAAGTGCCTCTCCAAGGCGGAAACATATTTCGCAACTATTTTATCATCTTTGAGTTTTCCAATGTCGAATTTAGGAACCGGCAGTATTCTTGAGTGTCATCGGTTTGCGATTCAACATCGGAACTTAGTCATTAGACTGTGCCTTCCAATTATCCCTATGTGAGTCTCTTCTTTGCGTTAAAGTCACGTAATGCTATTTTGATATTGTTCGAGAGAAGGGAGTCGAATGTTGATTCTAAGGTATAGCAGAAATTGTCTCTAACTTCGTTGTCTTCATCTTCCTTTTGGACATCAATAAGCTAAGCATTAAAGAATTTTGTATTGATACAGATTGCACAAAATTGTTAATTGACGAATTTGAAGTAGGTAACTTGGTGTTTAAACTTCTTGGCGACGATATACGCAACTCCAAGCTCCGAGCTTCCAGATTTTCTTTTAAAAACTGTGTGAGATCCAATGGCAGTAAACTCGCTACCTAACAATTTAGGTTCTTGGAGTGCAATGATGTCCATATTGTATTTGCTTGTCTGTTCCAGAAGCGCTCTCATTGCTCCTGCTCTGTACAGGGATCGCTCATTCCAAGATCCGAAGGAATAGTCCATTTTTCGTTTGAGTGGTCGTTGCCGTTGAACCAATCCAGTCCAAGATGGTGCTTCAGGTTTCGGAAAGAGTCTAGTTTTTCCGAGGATAAGTTCTTAATACATCGCCCAACCCCCAACCTGGAGAGCCATATTATAGTACTAGAATTTTTCTGTTTCATTAGCACTCGCACTTATCCACCAGATACTGATTCTGTCCATCTTCAGATGACCAGTACCCGGTTGCTACCACGTAGAGATATGATGAGCACAATTGATGTGTATATTATAGTTACAAAACTAATGACGCCGATCAGATGCCTACCCCATCTACATCCATCCAACCAACACCCTCATTCCCGTAGCCTTTTCTATCTGCTACCATCCTAATCTGCATATTGACTTTGCACGCAACTTGTCCCTAGAATAATAAAGCTGTGCTCGATATGGCAGATATTTTTTTTTCTGCTGCTTACTCGAGTTATATTAGAGACAAACAGACAGAGATGTCACAAAGAATTTTTTTGATATTGTTGAAAAATTTTCAGAAAATTAACCCAAACTTTTTTTTACCCTTTATTTTAGGTTCTTAATCGTATACCGACTAATGAAAAAGCCAGATTCTCGCACTCCTCTTAATAACATAGTGCACTACACTACTACAAAATTAATACATCGCTATTTTTTTTTTTTTTTGTGGTTCAAAGCCAGAATATCTTAAGTAATGCACTTAATATGCTTTGTCTTTGGAGCGCAGATTTCAGATTAATTATTAACCATATCAAAAACTACACATTTTAGCCTTTAATTAAAATGTTGTAACATGGTCGAATTTATTTCGCCATTGCAATGAGAAGGCCTATCCGGACAGCTCACCAAGTGATTAACAATTTCCAGCACGAACTGGCAATCTTGACTAAAACACGATAAAAAAACATGCTCGAAAACATGATGCGTACTAAAGCGAGCTAGATGCATAAGTAGTGTGATGACGGCTAGAAAAACTAAGCTAAAACTTAAAAGATCACTAACCAGCTACATCGCTATTTCGAAGAGGAAAAGTGATCGTGCCGGTAATACCCAACCTAGCTGACCGGATTATACGAAGAAAAAAAAGACTCCGGTTACGTATACGCCAAATTGGTCACTTTTGCTTTCAATTTGTGGCCTCTACATAATGCAGTCATTGTCCGACTGTTTGGTTTTTATGCAGGTTTCTTTGCAAGCACATTTCATCGTAATAATTATACTGCCAAAATTTTGTCGGCCAGAGGTGTTTTGGTTTTTAAAATTTTGTTTTTGTCCGTTCGGAAGCAGCGAATACTCTAGGCCGTTCAAGAAGCGGTTGCGATCCTTTCCATCACATCCAAATGAATCAAATTTTCAAAATTTTTTATTTGACTTTTATCGTTTTTTTTTTGTTATTTTTTAAGTCTTATTATGCATATATTACAAATCTTGAGTGATCTTGGATCGTTTTTTTTCCTTTTCAAAACATTTTGTTTTTCGGTATTATGTTCGAAACGTTTCACATTAAGATTGAAAGCGATCATCGTCGCGGAAAGATCAAGGGAAATACTGACTCAGGGCTGTTTAACATTTGATTTTATGCTAAATCGATTCTTTCCATTTCCAAAAATCGAGCCTCTTTTTTTTGTTGAATCGAGTAAAATTTGCATATTAAATAACTTTAGACGGGGGGATTGTTCCCACGTAATGCTTTCAAGCCTATCTAGAGATCAATGGAAGATGTGATATGATACATGCATAAATAAACGTATGCTTGTGGTGAAATGTGCAAAAAAAAAAAATTATATACATAGTATGTTTTTGACTGGTTTCCTTATGTAATTTTCATACAAAGCATTCAAGGCTAATTTGCCTATAACATGAATAGTCTTATACTCGTATTTATGGTAAGTAAAACTTTTTTATGCAAAAGAATTATTTTGAATATTATCATCATGTAAGAACTACATAGGTGTATGAAATTAGTAATACATAATGAAACGTGTGAGATATATAAAGAAGATGAGTTGTCTTCAGATTTCATTTACAACATTACCACTTTTGATACAAATCAGTAATAAATTATGCGATTCTTGTTAATTGGTTTTATAGAAAAGTGTGAAAAACTTGTTTCAACTTGTTAAAGCCACAGGCTGCCTCGACTTTAAATTATTTCATAAATAAATTAGTTTTAGGAGTAATCGTAACATTTTAAACGCACGGAATGTTTGTAATGTTGCAAAGTTGAAAAAAGAAAAAAAACAACAGAACTATGGATGTGCGTAAGTCCCCATCATGCGATACTCCAGAGGAAATTGTTTAAAATATAACGACATCTTAAATTCGTTCGAATAGTTATTATGGACTTTTGTATGAGAGGTGGTAGAAACAGAGGAGGGAGGGAGTGGCTTGTGATTCCTGTATATACCACCGAATATTGTATGTAAGATGTTTCGCGCTGATTTTAAAGTTTGTAACTTTCATAATTTACATGGAATTCGACATTATTTTTCTTGAATCGGATGATTTGTATGGGAGGTGGCAAATGAAGGAGGAGGATCGAAAAGATTTTAAAACTGCTTATCTGCAGCTTCATCACCTATTGTTTTTTTCAAATTTTAAGGTCGATAGCTCTCATAAGTTCAAAATAGAAATGTTGTTCTTGAATTCCTTACATTGAAATATATGTGAGAGAGGGTAGAAGGAGTGAAGCGAATTTGATAATTTTTTCAGTATACATGTATAATAATTATTACGTGAGTAATTTTGGCAAAATTTCAAGATTCTACTTTTTCTAGATAGATATAAGAGGAGGTCAGTAATTTCGCAGAATAGAGCGGATTGACAAAGGAAGAGGTAAATATTTTTACCTGGAGGTATTCTAACATTCAATACAGGTATAAATACAAAATTTCTGACAAATCGAATGCCTAACATTTTAGTTATCGCCAAATCAGCAAGTCAATCGGAAAGAAAACGCAAACTATGGACAAAATTGAGTTTCGTGGTATCATGAAGCTCCTTATCACGCAAGGAAAATGCCACAAATCGTTTTAGAAGAAATATCATCTGTTTACGGTGACTCTTGGCTTGGAAAAATAATTTATGATTTATAAGTGGCATGATTTATTCAGGCACGGCAGAGAGTTAATTGAAGATGATAAACACTCTGGCCGGCCGATTGAGGTCACTTCCTCAAAAATCGTCGAAAAAGTGGAGAAACTTGTTCTCGAAGATGCTCGTTTAAGAAGAACAAATCGTAAAAATTGTTAGAGTATGAAATACAACCATTTTGAATGTCCTCCACGATCATCCCGGTATATCTAGAGTCAGCGCAAGATGGGTACCAAAATGGGTACCAGAAAAAGCAACGTTTCGAGTGCTCATGCGAGTTTTTGGATCTCTGTAGCGAGAACAGGGATGAAATTTTGAACTGTGTTGTTACTGGAGACGAAACTTGGACTAATCATTATGAGCCTGAGTCAAAACAGGAGTTGATGCAGTGGCTCCGTAAAGGCGCTTCACCCCCAAGAAGTTCAAAAAACAGGGGCACTATTTTTTGGTACTCAGAAGAGGTTTTGATGATCACGGAGGGATACCATTCCAACTTGCTACAAAAATCAAAGGATGCCATCAAAGAAAAAGTAACAGGAAAGTGGACTCGAGGTGTGCTGCTTTTGCACGATAACGGATCTGCTTACAAGAACCACGTTGCAATGGCTGCCCTACAAAAATGCGGCTACGGACTATTAAACTACCCCCTTGTAGTTCAGATCTGGACCTTTCAGATTACTATTTGTTCCCAAAACTGAAGAAGGAACTTCGGGCATAAAAATTTACCAACGACGAAGAGGCATTGGAGGCCTTGATAAAATATTTTCTTAGAAGGAATTAATAGCCTTTGTGAGAAATGCGTTAAATGTATTTGGCTTAAGGGAGAATGTATTGAAAAGGAAAAATAAATAAACTGCCAACAAGTCGGGGGCAACTTACGTCCAATATTTTCTGTATTTTACATTCACGAAACCAATCATTTGTACGGGAGGTAAGGGAAATGTAAAATTTATGATGCAGTTTTATTTCATTTCTTTTGTAAGATGCTCGTACAAAATTTCAAGTTCGTAGCTTTTAATTTGTTGGTTAGCAGTTTGTTGTAGTTTGTTGAAATTGGTCGAAATCCTACTTTTGTATGGGAAGGCGTAGAAGGGCAAATGCGATCTCAAAACTTTTGACGCAGTTCTATTTCAACTATTTTCGAAAGCTTTTGTGCAAAATTTCAAATTGATAGCTTTTAACTTTTAGGTGATAATTAATTGTTTAAAAATGGTCGAAAAAAAATGTTGTATGGGACGGGGTAGAAGTTTAAAAGTTATTCCACCAGTTAATATTTCATTCTTTTAGAAATTTTTTTTAAATGCTTTTTGCAAATTTGCAAGTTTCTACCTTAAAATTTCATTCAAAAATTTTCAGTTTATGTGCTTTTTCACATGAAACACCTTGTGCACGTTAGACCAGGGGGGGTCGGTACATAACAATTGCAAAATTGTTATTACTTTTTCTGTATGTATAATAAATAGATGTATCCACATGGAAAATTTAAGCTTTGTATCTCTTACCAGAGCCCTAAAAAAATCACTCAAAATTTTCGACATTTTTGCTTACCACCTCCCTCCCCTTATACCTCCCAACGTAAAACTTTTACCATAATTCAAAACTTTGTAGTTCTACAATTTGGAAAAATTTTAATTTAATATCTGCACTCAGTTTTGGGATATAATTGTTTGAAATTTGGAAAGTGCAATGCTCGCCATTTTCCCCACTACTATTTTGTCTAAATATTATATTTTTTTCGTATTGTCTAACATAGGTTAATTTTTTTTTTTTTTACAGAATGACCTGTGTTATAGGCAATTTCGGCTTTTATGTGCAATGCACAAACACAGTCATGGAGGGAAGGAATGGGATTGGGAAGGTTGGGGAAGGGGAGTGAGAACGACCGTAGCGAAAGCTGGTATATTGCTCAGTTGTACTGGCTGCTTACTGACAAATATTTGCAGATGTTATGGGGGACTGAATGATAGAAAGCGAACAGAAACCATCTACTGAGTATCTAGGCCTTTTTGAAGTAGAACTGTTTCACTTTTACACCGTTTCCCCATTTTATTGCGAATAATTTTTTATCACCAGTAGCAACTGAAAAATTTGCGTTTAAAAAAATCCCGTCTGGAGTGGGAATCGAACCCACGACCTATTGACTGAGAAGCAAGCACGCTGCTCACTACTTCGGTATTTTATGGTCATAATGTATATTGAGCTATACTCGCGGAATATGAGAAAAATATAACATTTGGTTGTAATAGTAGAGGGGCAAACGGGAGGGTATTTAAAAAATGGCGCACTTTTAAAATTTCAAACCATTGCATCTCAAAATCCCATTTAGATATAAAGTTGAAATTATGACAGATTACAGGACTGAGCCAAAATATCGAAAACTTTGAGTAATTTTTTTAAGGGCTCTGGTGAAAGATTTAAAGTTCAAATTTTGCAGGTGCATACATCCATATGATTTACTTACTTAATTAAATATTTACTATGGCGTTAAGGCCCAAATCAGGCCTTGACCTCATGGATACTTCATCTCCATCCATCTCCGCTCAATGACCGCATCCTCCAGTTTGACAATCTTAGCAGTGATTTGCTCTCTGCGTTAATCGAATCCTCCTAGCGTTTCCGTGGTTTTCCGACCGGTCATTGTCCAATGACTTTTCCTTTTGGTATGCGTTTGGAAATTCTTCTGTAATCCATCCGCTCCCCATGACCAGGCCTTTGTGACTTGAATTTTATGAGATATGACACTTCTGGATTGTCGAAGATGGCATACAATTCTCTATTTTATATCGTATTGTACAGAACGCGTCTTCCCTCACAGCTTCGAGGATTCTTCTGAAGACTATTCTTTCAAAGGTATTAAGTCATTTTTCGGATGCCAGAGTTAGTGTTCACGTTTCTGACACCTGCAAACTACAGAAGCACCATCTTCAACCATCTGAGCAACCAACTATAAAAAAGTATCACAGAAGTAAAAAACGAATCCTTTAAAAGATTTCTAAACGACAAAAACACTAGCTACTCGCTTTGGAAAGCAACCAAAAAGATAAAACAACCACAAATGCATGAATCACCACTAAAAACAGGTAATGTTAATTGGATTGGAAATCAAAAGCAAAAAGCATATTCTTTTGCGAAGCACATTTCGAATGTTTTTCATCTGAAGAAAACATGTTACATTTTCTCGAACAGCAGAGCTGCGCTTCTGCACTCCAGTCCTACAGGACTGCGTCCATACTAGTGTCCATTTGTAGACACAATTTAAATCGCCTAGCAGACATAATGGAAATTTTTCTCATAGCGACCTGCTAGGTAACGAGTCAGCAGACATGTTTACACGACAAGGATCTGCAAACATCAATTCCACTAGGAAGTCAGTCAATGTAGCACCAACAGAATTGAAGGAGATATAATTGGCAGCTGTGAACCAATATCGGCGGTGACGAGTATCGACAAGGCAGAACCACATGACGTACCCTCAAAAAATAAGCCAAGAAGGAAGGACAATGTAACATCAACACTTCTTCAGTCAAGCAACCTTAGAGGGGAACAACACAAGCAAGCAGTAGATCTAATCGAAAGATTCAGCGACGTCTTTTCCACCGGTGATGACGACTATGGCAGAACAAATTTAGTGAAGCATCGTATAGATACCGGAAGTGCTACACCGATACGTCAACCTCCAAGAAAAGTACCATTAGCGAAACAAGGAGAAGTCAATTCAATGGTCAAAACTATGGAGCATCAGGGAATCATCGAAGAATCAAAGAGCCCGTGGATATCGCCAGTGGTGCTGGTAAAGAAGAAGGACGGCAGTACCCGTTTTTGTGTGGACTACAGGCAACTGAATGATGTTACGAAAAAGGATAGCTATCAACTACCTAGAATCGACGATATCATGGACACCCTGACTGATGCTAAATGGTTCTCAACGTTGGATCTGAAAAGTGGTTACTGGCAAGTGGAGATAGATGAAAAAGATAGAGAGAAAACAGCATTCTGTCGGCAGTGGACTGTGGCAGTTCATCGTAATGCCATTTGGCCTGTGCAATGCTCCAGCTACGTTTGAAAGACTAATGGAATTCGTTTTGCGTGGCCTGAGTTGGAAAACTTGTCTCCTTTACCTGGATGATGTAATCGTTATCGGCAAAACATTCAAGGAACATCCAAAAAATCTACAGGAAGTCTTCCAGCGACTGCGAGCGGCAAAATTAAAGCTGAGTCCGAAAAAGTGCACTTTGTTTAGTGCAGAAGTCAAGTACTTTGGTCACATCAAAGGGAGAAATGCAACAATACAACGTGGGAGTCCCATTTGAGAGAATTGCTGTGGATATTGCTGGACCATTTCCGGAATCAGAAAATGGTAATCGCTACATTCTAGTGGTCATTGATTATTTCAGCAAGTAACCTGAAGCCTACGCAATTCCAAACCAAGAAGCAGTAACCGTCGCCGAACAAATTGTTACCAACTGGGTGAGCAGATTTGGAGCTCCACGTGAACTACACTCCGATCAAGGGCGCAATTTTGAATCTCAAATATTCAAACACGTGTGCCAAATGCTGGGAATAAACAAAAGAGAAAAAATTGACTTGGCGACCGACCGCATGAAGACGAAGTGTGATCAACGGGCGAATTCATCAGGATTCCAAGAGGGCGATTTGGTTTGGTTATACAATCCCAAACGACAGAAGGGCAGATCACCGAAACTACAGCGCAATTGGGAAGGCCCTTACCAGATCATCAACCGGTTAAATGATGTCGTCTAACGGATTCAGCTACATCAAAACCCTCGTACTAAAATGAAAGTGGTACATCTCGACCGACTAACAAAGTACCATGATGCCATTGATGAAGTGAACGACTCTGTTCGGGACGAACAGGGACTAAGGAGAGGGTAATGTTATATGCAGACCTGGCAACCCCGCCGCTTGATCTCTCTCGAATAGACCAGAATTGTGTAGACCAGTATACCACTATGTAGAAAGCCATAATTAAAGATCTAGAGCTTTCCAGTATAACACATACACACCGAAGGAAGCTTCGAGAACTGTTCTAAGATGTATAAAACCACGAAAGCTTTCAGCGAGCAGTCAGTTATTCAGCGACTTTTACGGAAGATGCGATCCAGGAAAGCGATAGAACAGTACGCGGTGGTAGTGCCATATAGTGCGAATTAAGTTGAAAATCTAATTAAGTGCGAATAAATAAATTATCACTTATTTTTAAACGAATTGTGTTTTTACTTGAAATCCCGGCGAACCCCTAGCTCGCAACAATATAATGGATAAATTATTGTGTAAATCGTCCAAAAAATTACAAAAACAGTGAATAACATATGTATATAATGGAGGCCAAGGCCCGATTTGGGTTGTAGCACCATCGTAAGTAAGTAAGTAAATAACATGGCGCTAAGAACAACACAACGAGCACAAAAACAACTAGTAAAGTTCCCTTCAAAAAAAATCTCTCATCATAACAATATCATTCACTGATCGTGATCTTATCGGCGAGCATCACAAAATGATCGTTTCAATGTTAACAAGGGATAAACTCACTCGTAATCTGAAGAGTACTTTGACTCATAAATAATTTCAGATCAATATAAATGCGTAGCTGAAGGGTCATTAAATTTCAACAACTCTGTGTATAGGAAGGACCTATACAACAATCTAAACAGAAGCGCCCAAAAATGCGACCCATTTCAGAAAAACTTGTCTCCTTTACCTGGATGATGTAATCGTTATCGGCAAAACATTCAAGGAACATCCAAAAAATCTACAGGAAGTCTTCCAGCGACTATGAGCGGCAAAATTAAAACTGAGTCCGAAAAAGTGCACTTTGTTTAGTGCAGAAGTCAAGTACTTAGGTCACATCGTTTCAGTTGATGGCGTAAAGACGGATCCGTAAAAGATACTGGCGGTGAAAAATTGGCCTACTCCGAGTGATAAACATCAGTTGCGCAGCTTCCTAGGCTTAGCGATATATTACCGACGATTCGTAAAAGACTTTGCCAACACGGCAAAATGTCTGCACCAGTTAACAGAAAAAGGAAATCCATTTACATAGAGTCAACAGTGCCAGAAAGCATTCGAGAAGATAAAAGACCAACTCTGTGACTCCCCAGTTCTGGCGTATCCAAAACCAGGTCACGGTTTCATCATTTTGAAATTGTTCACCGAAGAGGAAGAATCCATGGTAATGCCGATGCGCTTTAGCGTCGTTCTTGTCCACCGAACTGCAAGCATTGTCACCGTGTAGAAGGGAAAGAAGCCGGAGAGAACATTCAGAGGATAACGACCGAACCAAAGGATGGATGGAATCAGCAAGAACTGGAAGACGCCCAACGTGAAGATCCAGATATTTCACCGATCATGGCATGGAAGGACGAAATGAAACGGCCTGAGTGGAAAGACATCTCACAATTCAGCGAAACCATAAAGTATTATTGGGCACAATGGAACTCCCTTCACCTAGACGGCGGATTATTAAAACGGAAATGGGAGGACGCTGAGGGAAAATCGTATCACATGCAAACCATCGTCCCGCATTCTAAAGTCGAGGAGGTTTTGAAGGAATATCATGGAGGTACCTCCGGTGGAGATTTGAGTGTAAATAGAACCTTGGCAAAGATACGAGAAAGGTTCTATTGGATCCATCTCCGAGATGATGTCGAAAATTGGTGCCGTAAGTGTACTACGTGTGCATCGATTCAGGGCCCACTACGCAGATTAGAGAGAAATGCAACAATACAACGTGGGAGTCCCATTTGAGAGAATTGCTTTTAATATTGCTGGACCATTTCCGGAATCAGAAAATGGTAATCGCTACATTCTAGTGATCATAGATTATTTCAACAAGTGGCCTGAAGCCTACGCAATTCCAAACCAAGAAGCAGTAACCCTTGCCGAACAAATTGTTACCAACTGGGTGAGCAGATTTGGAGCTCCACGTGAACTACACCCCGATCAAGGGCGCAATTTTGAATCTCAAATATTCAAACACGTGTGCCAAATGCTGGGAATAAACAAAACCAGGACAACTCCATTACACCCACAGTCCGATGGAATGGTGGAACGTTTCAATAGGACATTGAACTCAAACCTATCCAAACTCGTCAGCAAAAGGCAACAGGACTGGGATCAGCACATCCCTCTATTTTTAATGGCCTATAGAACATCGGTACATTCAACAACAGGCGAAACTCCCTCCCGAGTCATTTTCGGAAGAAATATTCGAGTTCCTGCGAAACTAATGTTTCGAGTGCCACCAGACTAACCAACCAATGCCAAAGATTACGTCTCGGATCTTCGATGTCGACTAAAGACAATTTATAACCTGGTCAGAGATAAAACTGATTTGGCGACCGACCGCATGAAAACGAGGTATGATAAACGGGCGAATTCATCAGGATTCTAAGAAGGCGATTTGGTTTGGTTATACAATCCCAAACGACAGAAGGGCAGATCGCCGAAACTACAGCGCAACTGGGAAGGCCCTCACCAGATCATCAACCGGTTAAATGATGTCGTCTATCGGATTCAACTACACCAAAAACCTCGTACTAAAATGAAAGTGGTACATCTCGACCGACTAACAAAGTACCATGGCGCCATTGAGGAAGTGAACGACTCTGTTCGGGACGAACAGGGACTAAGGAGAGGGTAATGTTATAGATCTGGCAACCACGCAATATTGATCTTTCCTGAATATGCCAGAACAGTCCGCCAATATGTAAAAAGCCATAATCAAAGATCTAGAACCTTCCACTATACACCCGACGGAACAGAATACTCTAAAATGTCGGGAATTAAAGATCTAGAACCTTCCCCAATAGTCTAGACACACACCCAACGACACCCAACGACACCCAACGACACCCAACGACACCCAACGACACCCAACGACACCCGACGGAAGCTTCGAGAACTGAGGAAATATGGTATAAAAGCACGAAGCTGTCAGACGGGAGGCAGTCATTCAGCGACATCTGTGGAAGAACGCGAACCGGTACAAGAACGCGATAGAACAATATCGGTGGTGCCATATAGTGCGAATTAAGTTAAAGTGCGAATTAAGTCAAAGTGCGAATAAATAAATTATCACTTATTTTGAAACGAATTGTGTTTTACTTGAAATCCCGGCGAACCCCTAGCTTGCAACAATATGTACTAAGGTCAGGGACGGTCTTACTAAGGTGCAAATAGAGCAGTTGCACAGGGCGGCAATTTTGAAGAGGGAAACATTATGAAATGTTAAAATCATGGCTGCGCGCAAGTCAGAGCATGGGAGAAAATTTGGTCCAGAGGGGACACCATTCCGGAAAAGCAGTGATGGAAGTAGCGTTAAAAGGAAGACGATAGGTTTTCATATTGCCTAGCGATAATATATTAATATTAATTAATAATAAACACCATATTGGGCGCCACTGTAACGAAATAAAAACTCCGTTCCACCAATAGATAATAGGCTTTCTAAGTTCATCACAGCATGATACGGCCGTCGGAGGTGACAAGGTTTGATTCATAGGACTTTCCGGTAATGATTTCCTCAAAGAGAATTTTATTTCTCTCTTTCATCACAGCTCTTCTTGTCTTCCCGGAAAATAAATCCTCCCCCACACACGCCTCGAACCCTGACTTTCCGTACAATGTCATACCAGATGTTCGCATTATTTCTGTACTCACTACTTCATAAAAATTTTGTGACTGATGTACCTAGTCCTGCCATAAGTTCTGTCACATAATTTCTCACATTGGCAACAACTTTATTTTATGAGTGACATTTCAATATCGGCCAGTTTTATAAACGTCATAATGTTGTTGACAGTTGATGGTCATTTAAAGTGTGTTCGTTAACGTGTGAAGATGGAATGGGGTGTAATAGAAAACCGAACTGCAGTGATTGCACTACATAAGTGTGGAAAATCCGCGAGTGAAATTTTCAAGTTGTTGTGCCCGTTAAAAATAACGCAAAGATTTGTGTATCGTGCGATCCAGAGATATAACGCGATCCAGACTATTGAAGATCGACCTCGTTCTGGACGTCCGCGTGATGTACGTTCTTCTGCTGCCATCAAAGCGGTCGAGAGTCGAATTCGTCGAAATCCGCTTCGTAAACAACGAATCATGGCTCGAGAGATGAACATCTCCACCCGAAGTATGTCTCGCATCATAAAATCTGACCTCGGGATGAGTGCCTTTCGACGATCAACGGGACATTTGCTGACTGAGCAGTTGAAGCAAATTAGGAGCACCAGATCGAAAGAGCTCCTTCGGCGGTACGGCAACAACAAACATCGAGAAATTTTATTTACCGATGAAAAAATTTTTACGGTGGAGGAACATTTCAACCGCCAAAATGATAAGGTGTATGCCCACAGCTCCATAGAAGCCCGAGAAGTTGCCACTAGGGTACAGCGAGGACATCATCCAGCATCAGTCATGGTATGGTGGGGTGTCAGCTACGAAGGGGTCACCGAGCTTCATTTTTGCGAAAAAGGCGTAAGAACTGCAGCGAAAAATTATCAAACGGACATCCTGGAGGGATGTGTGAAGCCGCTGAACTCTACGCTATTCAACAATCGACATTGGGTTTTCCAGCAAGATTCTGCGCCAGCCCACAAAGCTCGAACCACACAAGCGTGGTTGGAAACCAATATTCCACAGTTTATAAGGGCGACGGAATGGCCTTCTGGGAGCCCAGATTTGAATCCCCTGGACTACAAACTGTGGGCGGAGTTAGAGTCCATGGTGTGCACGAGACGACACCCAAATATCGAGAGCCTTAAGCGATCTTTGACAGAAGCAGTAGCTAATTTTCCGCTAGAAACAGTGCGTACTGCTATCGATGACTGGCCCAACAGATTAAAGAGCTGTGTTAAGGCTAAAGGCGGCCACTTTGAATAATTTGTTGCTTATTTTAATTCCATTAGTATGCCAAAATGAAATATATTTTCCTTTGTCAAAAACTCTTTTTCATTTATACAAAAATTGCCCATATACGTGTGACAGAACTTATGGCACGACTAGGTAGTTGAAGAAAAAAAATCGAATTTCTTTCGAAATTGTTTGCCAAAAGGAGTTACTTTCGCGTATTAGGCCTTTGTACTTCCATTAAAATATAGCTCACTCTGTGTTCAAAGTTTGTAATGACTTTTAAATTTTACGCTTTTGCACTCAATGGTGTTTTAAAATTTATTGTTCAGAAATTTGTCACAGAATTATGCTTCAAAAATTTCAGTGTTTTTATAGTCGCAGAAATTTGTATTTAACATTTGCATGCTCCTACATTGTCGTATTTTTTTTCGCCAATTGTTACTAAAAAAAATTTTGGCAAAAAATGTCAGAAATTTAATCTAAAATGTCACACATTATACATTTTTGTCACACAATTTTGTCGGTATTTCTGTCGAAATTTTAAAAATATTCAATAAAAAAACATAACAGGGCTACGATTGCGCGTAATGCGCAATCTTACGATACTCTAGATGAAATAGAATTTTTTTGTGACCCCAAGAAATTTTGTATGTGGAGTGTTAGAAGGGATGATAGCATTGAACTAATTTTTTCCCCATCATGCTAAAGTAGCTATAAAAATGTTTTATTCAAAATGCTTACTCCAAAAATTGAATGGGAACTGAGAAAATTAGTGAGTTAGATTTAATGAAAATGTGCAGTTTGTATGGGAGGTGGTAGAAAGAGTGGGGGGATTTTAGTGATTTTTTCAGAAATAACTAGGAATATTATAAAATTGACATCCCTTAAATTCCAGAATAGTGCCATTTATACTTTTCAAGAAAATCGATTTTTTGTGAAGTTGTGAAACTGTGTCATATTGTATGGGAGGGGGTAGAAGCAGTGAAGCTAATCAAATATTTTTTTTTTGATCTTAGTGATAATGCTAATTAAGAATTTATTACAAAATATGAGCTCGATAAATGTTATATGTTCTGAGAAAATCGTCTTAAAGCATTTCATGAAAAAGTGATGTTTGTATGGGAAGGGGTGGAAGGAGAAGGGGGACTCCAATAGTTTTTCTACTGTAGATTTATATTATTATGAAAGTGATATATCCCACAATTCAGTCTAATAGCTTTCACACTTTTCGAGTAAATCCATTTATTGTCAAATTGCGAAATTGTGTCATTTTGTATGGGAGGGGGTAGAAGGGGTGAAGCTAATCGTCTAATTTTTTTTAGCCTTACTAACAATTTTAAATAAATACTTGGTGAACAATTTCAGCTAGCTAAATTTTATACGCACTGAGTAAATTGGCTTAGAATAATTCATGAAAAGTACAGTTTGTATGGGAGGTGGTAGAAGGAGAAGTAGGACACACATAATTTTTATAAGGTAGATTGATATTATCATAATAGTAATATATTCCAAATTTCAGGTTAATAGCTTATATACTTTTCGAGCAAATCTCTTCATTGTCAAATTGCGCAATTTTGTCATTTTGTATGGGAGGGGGTAGAAGGGGTGGAGCGATTTGGCTCGTTCACGAACTTGACCTTACTTTTTTGTCAAAAACGACGTGTACAAAATTTGAACTATCTAGCTCAACGCGTTCTCAAGCTAGAGAGCGCACGGACTGACGGACGGACGGACGGACATCCGGTTTTGAGATTTTTGAGTGATAACATTAACTTCTGTATCATTAATTTTTTTCTCCGAGCCTTATTTCTTGGCGTTACAAACCTTAGAGCGAACTTATAATACTCTCAGATTCCATCTAGAGTATAAAAATCAATGACGAGATCTGCATCGGATATAAATGTACCAATATGTGCAAGAATGTTGCTCTTACGTCTTCCCTATCCACCATAACCAGCATATTGCGTAGGAACATACTTAACTTGTTCCAAGAGTAAGAAGCTTGAGCTCGATTTCTTGGCAGATATTTCATTTAAACCTACTTTTCATAAAAAATTTCGGGAAATTTTCTTATTATCTAGACAAATTTAAGAGAAATCGTCATTTCAGAAGTATCGAGTAAATATTGATTATCTAATACATTAATATGTGAGCAACGAAAAATGTCAGTGTTTTGTTTTTATTTATAATAAAAAAAGGGTAATGAAACTTACATCATTAAAAAGGTATCGTGCCATGGATGTACACAATCTAACAAACATGTGTGTATCTTGCCATTAAGACAGGTAAAATATAGTACAAACATGCAAGCGGGAGTCTATCTCAGTACTACATATGTCGTGTGCCGATTGTCTTTGGTGCACTGCATTGAGCTATTAGGAAGGAAATATGGAAATGGCAAAGTGCCTAATATTATGCGAAGACTTACTGAAAGTATTCATCGCAGGCAAAAACCAACTGTAGCGATCTCCAAAGCTTCCGAACTTCCATTCACGTTCAATGCCGCTTGACATAAGTGAAAACCAAAAATTGTAGTAAATTTTTTTAGTATTTAAAGGAGGTGAATAAAACTCATTCGAAAGGTAGGTGCCAGAGATGTGCACAACAAAAATTATGTGTGTGTGTTGATATAGACATGTAAAATAAATTGATACAAGCGGCCCTCATCTAAGTACTACAAATGTCTAATGCTTCTTGACTTACAACGTAAACATCAATAACCGTAAATTTTTTTTTTTTAGTATATGAACGAAAGGAATAAAACTTATATGTAACAATTAAGAATTTATATACAACTATTAATTATTATTAATTCCAATAAATTGTGTTAAAATCAAAATAAATTTCGTTATTTTACACACACAATTGGTCGATTTTCGACCGCAAGTGATACGAGTCTTTATAACTTTTCGTAGCCTGCTAAAATCTATTAAAAATATGAAAGATAGATTTACATTTTTTTCTTTCTTACACTAAAAGTAGTTGTAACTTTTCTGTTGCGATAAACCTGACACTATGGAATCTTAAATCCCATATTAAATAACAACGAACAAAGTAACAGTAAAAGATACAAAATAAAATAAAACTGGAATATACAACTCATTTTCTCTGTAAACTAGCTAACCAGAATCAAAGTCTGTTCTTCATTAGCAATCACGTTCAAGCGTTGTTGTTTTTCAGATCGACTCTATAATCGCACGATTTAACTACATATTCAATTTTCGAAAACCCCTTATTAACGATAAAAACAATTGATTGGAGTTACATTGAAAAACTAATCTGAGCTTATATTTAATAATAGTAAAAGTCAGGTAGTAACTTGTACTAGACACTACCGTCAATACTGAAGTGAGCCTATTCGAATATTTTCTGCGATTGCTGGCCTACCAAGCTTAGATAGTGGGTATTTTTAATGTGAATAAACTTAATTAAATTCTATCAGAGCCGTACTTAAAGGTTAGAGCTTAGAAAACAATACAATTATCTGTGAGCTAAGATTTTATTATGCAGTTCAAGTTTCTTATGTATTTCTTTATAACTATAATTTAATTTTTAATACTTAGAAAACGATTGTTTGAGTAAATACAATGCTGCTTTCCAAATATTTGGTTAATTAAATATTTTTGAATTTAGTAAAAATTATTTTAAAATTTTGTATAAATTGAAAATGGCCGTCAGAGATCATCTTCATCAATGACACTGCAGCCCAAGTCGGGCTTTGACCTTCAGCATGCTTCATCTGTTCGAAGTTTGATGGGAGTAGAGACTGCTGGTTCCTCAAAGATAGTACACAATTCCTGATTGTACTGAAATCCCCATGCGTCTTATTCACTCTAGGAAAAGGTTTCACTGAAATGGCAGAGAGTCATAACTGCTGTTTTGGCATTTCGTGGAAGTTGAAGCCAAAAGTCTCTCTAAAGCTTATGTGTATGCGGCTGCGATGGATTCGTCCTTCAGCTTCTAGATATCGAATTTAAGTGTCGGTCGACATCGGAATGCGGCCATATAGTGGTCACAGTCGTAGTTAGCACCTCTCGGATGCTGGAGGCTACCCTTATGTCTATGAGAACGCATCTGATGACACCAAAATTCTTTTGCGAATTCTTCTATGCGGGAAGCATGTTGAGCTTACTAAGATGGTACTACTGTAGGCGAAGTCAACTAGATGTTGGCCGTTGTCATTACTAATGTCATGGAGACTACGCCTTCCGGTTGCTCTTCTATGTGTCTCTTCATTCCCAATATTCGCATTGAAATCACCCAAAATGATCTTGATGCCATTTGAGGGCAATGAGTCATAAGTTGTTTCAAGTCGACTATAAAACTAATTTTTAGTCGTTTCGTCCTTGCCTTCCATTGGGGCGTGAACATTAATAAGCCAAATGTTAAAAAGAATTATCTTTATGCGAAGTGTACACAATTGTTTGATCATGGGTTTGAAGTCGGTGATATGCTGTTTAGATGCTTTGCTGACGAAAAAAGCTAATCCAAACTCACGGCTTCCCGACAGTTTTCCAGTTTTGTGTGCGACCTCGTGTCCGTTTTTCTCTGCCAAGCTATTTAGTTTTTTAAAGTGCGACAACATTAATGTTGAATTTTTCAACTTGTACCAGGAGTAAAGTCAGTGCTCCAGGTTAGAACAAGGATCGTATATTTCTGATTTCTAAAGAGTGTTTAATTTTTTGTTTGTCGGGTCATTGCCGTTGCATCCGTCCAATCTGAGGCAAAAATTCCGTAACATTTTTTTTATGGGAAAAGGTGGTTAGCCCCTCATTCAACCCCCAGCCTGGAGGACCACGGCACGGCTGGGCAATTTCATTATATCCATTCTTAGTCTACTTCCTGAGACGCACTGGTGTTTCTGGCCATTCAGGATATCTTCTTCCCTCCTCCTTTTTCAAACCGGGACCATCTTAGGCGGAGAGCTCCTATTTCCCTAGAAATATTTGATCCGTAATTGATCGTCCGACACTGAGTTTATCTTAAAATTCTCCAATTATGTCGGCAAGAGGTTTAATTCGGAACTCTATGATTTTTGTCAAGATTAAATAAGATGTGCACAGCAATGAAATCCCTCTATAGTTTTCGCAACGGTGTTTGTCGCTCTTTTATATATGACCCCTTATACACCCTGACTTTCGCGAAGCAACGAAGCTGCTCGGAGTGAGAAAATTCCATCCAGACACTTGCCTTATTTCACGTGCACCTAAGTGCCATGACCGAGAACAAAGCGGTAACAGCTGCTGCTTCCTTCAAAAGTTTAAATTTTCATTATGAACTTAGTGGAACAAATCAAAAAATACAGTGAATGATTAACAATGAAATACGAGAGTATTTTCTTATCTCGCATCTTCTCGTATTCGTGCCTCATGTCCCTTTGAAACGGATATTAGAGACCGCCTCTAGAGCGAAGTTAGCCGAATCATCGAGTAGAGGCTGGTCGAGCAACCCTTCCTCACTCTCTTGCCTCGATTAACCTCGTGCTACTCCGCGAGAGCCTGGAGGGGCATTCGAGTTAGAAATTTCATTTCTCGGTATATTGTATTGTGGGGAAGTTTCAGTTCTTAAATTTTGGTGAGTTCTGAGAAAAGGATGGGCGGCTGGGGATCGCTGCAGTCTAAATATAAAACAATGTAATTTGTATAATAAGAATTGAAATTTTTTTAATTCCCCTTAAAACACTAACGGAAAATAAATAGAGCCACTCCACGTAAGACGAAGAAAGCACACTGAAATAGAGACCGGGCAAGACATCAAAATCACAACCTGCAAATTCGCCTTCCATCACATTTTGAATTCCCCATCCACACAGTGATAAGTTAAGGGATTTTCTTTTGCAAATTCTATCCACATCAATATGAATTGTTATTTTGAAACTTTTGTTCCTGACTTTTTAGTTACGTATCATTATCTGTGCAGAGTTTTCGATGCTAGCAACGTACCAAAAAACGGTCGACAATTTTTCAAATTTCGCTCGAAGTGTCACCAAAATTTTTCAAATAACTTTTAAAGCCTGTGAGGAAAGAAAATTGAAAAAAAGAAAAAACAAGTTCAATATTATTTCTTATTATTCATTATAAATATTTAATTAATTAATTGATTCTTTGCGTCTTCAAAACACTTTTTTTCATTATTTTCCTATTTAGAATAGATTTAATTATAATTCAGATCCGAAATTTATCCAGTCAGTTATTCTATTTAGAATTTTTTCACTATTCAAATATTTAGAATTATTATTTAACGGCATTAAATATAATTACAATTTTGGATACGATTACCAACTTCCACTGCCAGCACTACTACTACTACCAGCGGAAGACCAAGCAGATGCTCCAGTACCACTATGAGCTCCTCCAGCTCCACCTAAATTTCCACCCTGTACACCATGTCCATCGTGACCTAAACTACTGCCATGTTCAACGCCACTATTTCCACCACAACATCCGCCACTAGTAGAAGGGAATTTTATTCCACCACCGATTAAACCACTGCCGCCGGCTGGAATGCCTCCTCCGCCTACATCGTTAGTTGATGACCAGCTTCCGCTAGTACTGGCAGCGAAACTACTCGAACTACTGAAACTACTCGCGAGACCTCCGCTTCCACCGCCTCCGTAGCCTCCTTGATTGGCACCGCCATGTCCTCCTTGGGATCCTCCGCCATATACACCTTGGCTACCACCACCGCCGCCAAAATTGCCTTGACCGCCACCTATGCTGCCTCCACAACCAGAACTTCCACACCCACCACCAATTCCTCCATGGCCACCCCCAGAATTACCGTATTGATTGCCACCGCCATGACCTATATGAGATCCATCATGTCCTCCTTGGGAGCCGCCACCATATCCACCTTGGGTACTACCGCCGCTGCCAAAGCTGCCGCCACATCCTGAACTTCCGCATCCACCACTAAATCCTCCATGACCGCCTCCAGTACCACCACCTCCATATCCTCCACTAGGCACTATCACTTTCACCACCTTAATAGTCGTGCCGCCACCTCCTGATCCACCACTATATCCTCCTCCTTCTCCATGTCCATCCAGAGGACCGCCTCCTGGACTACCACCTCCGTGTCCACCGCTGAATCCTCCAAAAGAACCGCCCCCTACACTTCCACCTCTGTGTCCACCGCTATATCCACCAGCAGAGCCACCACCAAATCCTCCACCATAACCGCCTCCATAACCTCCGCCAAAGCCTCCTCCAAATCCGCCGCCACCGCCTCCACCGCCTCCACCATGACCGCCTGCATATCCTCCATCAGATGGCCAGCTACCACCGCCAACCTTAAGTCCTCCGCCCAAACTTATTCCAAGCCCTCCAATTCCGATTTCGCCTTTTAGGAGCTTATGAAGCGTAGCCGAACTGTAGACTACACAAGCCAACAAAATAACAATTTGCACCTGCAATAAATCAAAGCCACATTAAACTTGCACTTATTTTTATCAATTAACCTAATGCACTTCGCCTACCTTCATTTCGCGATTATTCCGACACGAGATAGAACCAACTGTTGCACTACCGCCAAGTACTCATCACTTTTATAGTTTGTATGATTAGTATTTATCCATTCATTGTTTTCGTAGCCGATCAATTGCGATATATTGACTACACCTCACGAGTAATATGTACATCATCGGTCAGGTGTACTTTTTTATAATTGGATTTTCCACATCGACTTCCTTCGGAATAACCTGGTATAAACGCAAATTGACCGCAGCTAACTAAGCGATCACTTACAAGTTGACGGGGTACTAATCATGATTTAAATTAAAACACTTGACTAGCAGCTATGTACTTAGCATTTAGGGGATTTCCGCAGATCTCCATTGCGGTGGGCAAGAACGATTCTTTCACCTGAAGGAATGCTGATAGTATTTATCTACGAGTATCATCATATGCTCATCAAACAGTTCCGGTTAGTTGACAATTTCCAACAGATTGTCACGATATTTTAACTTATCTATGTAAATACATCGAAATTTTCGTATGGGTGATCGCTTCACATATGCGTAGTCGCGAAGATTGTACGTGATCGGAATCTGTACGATCGGATCATCCCAGAAGCCAATGCAGGTTATTTCAGTGCTAGAATTGCCTCGAAATGGTGTTTCAATGGAATAATAAAGTTTTTTTTGGAGGATTTATTATTAGCGATGACGAATATTATTATTTTCAGTATGGAAGATTTGTCGCGTTACGATGACCTCTGCAAAATTTAACTATCCATATCTCTTTGCTGACAAAAGGAGAAGATTCAAACCCATGAATTAATTAATTCTTTTCAAAAGCTTTTCTGAATTCTCATCCGAACGGGACGATCAGGCAATAAAATTTTCAAATTAATTCATCAATTTAACCAGTTACTATTTAAAAAAAAACCATAACAGAGTTATGATCGGGCGTAAAGCCCAATCATATGATACTCTAGATGAAATAGAAAAGAGTTTATTGTACTGGAAAATATGTCACCTCAAATTCTTTCGAATAGTGAATAGCGACTTTTGTATAGGAGGTGGTAAAAGCAGAGGGAGGAGGTTTGTAATTTTTGTATATAACACTGAAAGTAGTACACAAAATGTTTCATTCTGAATTTGAAGCTTGTAGCTATCATAATTTTTGAACAAATTTGTCTGAATTTATGGCACTTGTATGGGAGGTGGCAGAGAAAGTATGTCTGAAGAAGAAATACATTTCTTGAATTTTCAAAAAAAAAATGTATGGGAGGTGGTTGAAGGATTGAAGCGAAGTTCATATTTTTTTAGCAATTATTAAGGGACAAATTCAGGCAAAGTTTGAAGTTTGTAATTTTCCTAGTTTCAATGAAAATCGATTAAATGGATTTGTCGAAAATTGTGCATTTGTATAGGAGAGGGTTGAAGGAGTACTTGAATCAAAACCAAATTTTTCGACATCAATCATATTTATAATAGTATACTTTTCTCAATATTTAAAGTTGATTGTTTTGACGGTTTTGGAAAAAAATAATTTAGTTAAAATTCCGAAATTTCGTAAAATTTGTATGGAAGGGGGTATAGCTATAGCTATAATTATAACAAAAATTGGTTCTTTTAGCCTTACTAGTGGCAATGAAAACTGAATAACTAACATTTTTGAAAATTGTGCATTTGTATGGGAGATGGTAGAAGGAGTAAAAAAAGCAGATCCATATTTTTTGAAGTCAGTGATATTCACATCGTTATACTATGGCCTACTTTTCAAGCCCATAGCTGAAATGGTTTCGGAGAAAAGTCAATTTCTTTAAATTTCGAAATTTCATGAAATTTGTATGGGGGTAGAAGGAGTGGGGGGATTTGGCCCGTTGAAGTTACTTTTTTTTATAAAAATGATATATAACAAATTTCAGCAGGATAGGTAAAACTTTCGAGAGTTATGTTGTAGACAGACAGACAGACAGGCAGACAGACAGACGGACAGATGGTCACAGATTTCATTTAGAGTATAAAAAGCTTATCATTTTGTTAATAGGTTGAAGTTAATTACAAATACGAAAAAGGTACAGATTTAACCAATCACGATGAAATATACTTATTTTCAGTACCACATATTATTGGATTTATCTATATTCGAAAGCATTAAGAAACAACTCTAAATTAGTTGAGATAATTTCATAATTAAACTAGTAGAGCGTAGTGCACTCAAATGGTTCACCTCTTCGAAATTCCTGTGGACAATTACCGGATAGGAGGCTATCAGCTCGGGCCACTCATCGGTTTGGACCCAAAAACAACAAAATTTGCTTAATTTTACAGTTTATACCAATTAATATTCTTCTTCAATGACAGTGCAACTGAAATCTATCTATTTCGCAGAATAAGGAGACCCAGATATACTCATTCATGCAGAGGGCTAAAATTACACGTCGACCGAGATTGGAACTAAAGACATTCGCATCAAAGACCAACACGCTATCCACTAGGGAACACACAATGTTTGCCAATTCGGGGCCTATTCAAATGAAACAAGTCCTAGCGATGACTAAGTCGTAGGTTCTGGATCCCAAGCGGGGATGCCAGTTGATTGATTATTATATGCTCCAGAGCATGCGAACTGCATCCAAATGGAATCCGAAAGCATGTTTGTAGTGCCTAAGACTATGTAGAGAATGAAGCCCGCCCAGAGGATGCAGTGACCTAGGGTATGTTATGTTTCAGTCTATGTGGGACCCTAAAAGCATCTGGTGCCCTAGATCTTGTGAGGCGTGTGAGCATACAGAAATATTGTATTTTGTATTTTTGCCACAATTCCTTTTTACATATTAATTGCATATTTCGCACAAATCATGCCTCTTCTACTTCAATGACACTACAGCAAAAATTTGAACCTTAGTCTCCTGACCTTCAACTTTCTTAACATTTTTATTTGTTACTTGCAGTCCGGTACGGCATTGCCCGTGACCCGAATTGATTTTTATTAAATAAACTAAGTTTTAATGAAACATAAATTCCCCCCTCCCTCCACTCAAACACACACACCGATACCTGAAAATGAAACTGTAGGTCACTTCTTTCCATGCGTAATTCTGTTTGGGTGCCTAATTATGCAAATACTCTTAACGAAAGAGACATTTTTTGATATTAAGAAATTTTATCTGGGGGGTGGTAAAAGTGATGACAGCATTGAAACAATTTTTTTGTATTATGCTGGAGTTGCCATCGAAATGCTTTATGGAAAATTTACATTTCAAAAATTGACTAGGTACTGAAAAAATTAGTGTATTTGATTTAGTAAAATTGTCTAGTTTGTGTGGGGGGTGGTAGAAGAAGTACGGATTCTTAATGACTTTTTTATAAATAACTATAAACATCGTGTATTGGACATGTTTCAAATTGTACATCAGTAGCATTCATACTTTCCAGAAAAATCAACATTTTGTGAAGTTTTGAAATTGTGTGATTTGGCCCGTTCACAAACTTGCATCAGTTCGAACTTGTGGGCTTCTAGGTTCAAATTGTCAGACCTCCGCGTGCTTTAGATTTGTCTTGAGATCACCCATACAGGCACAGAAAGACTTACAAACACTATATTTTATTATTATTGACTCTGAAAGGGTTTTTAGTCTTTCGCATAAGCCTATGTCTACAAATTTTCATTTTCACAAATCGAAGTAGCCCGAATATACCCACGCAGACAGAGTGGTAGAATTATATGCCGCCCGGGATTTGAACTCACGACCTTCGCATTTTAGACCAACTCGCTACCCACTAGGTTACACCCTGTTTCTAATTAACTTCAATGTTTTTTTTTCTATGAAAAATTCTCAATATTGAAAATAACTATTTTTATAATTAAGACTTACAGGTACGAATTTGTATCCGAAAAAAATTAAGTTCATATTGAAGACGGAAAGTAACGAGAAACTTCTTTTCTGAGATGAACTAATGGAAAAGAAGGATACGTGTTCAAGTTTCGAGGTGTACAGCTAATTATATCACACGAATAAATACATATATTCACGCACATACACTCATCATTCAAGTAAAAAAGAAGGCGTGCTTCGGACCCTAATACACAGAACAAAATGCATAACTCAAGAAAACCCACGCGAGAGAATAGTAGAATCGGGTGATCACTGCAAATGATGACAAAGCTAGCGCAACAGATAAGGCCTGGAAACCGTAGAATTACAAAATATTCAAGCCAGAAAATTCTGAGCAAGGAAATTCCCTATGCCGACAACTATTCAAGGAAACTTACTAAGCCAGAAATACAAACAAATAATTGGAAATCGAAAAAACGTACAAAGTGCCTTGTACCTTATGTTACAAAATCTACATATGAAATGATGCGAAACTGGGGCATTGACCAAAAGAACCGCCATTATCAGACAAACATTCGCTATCGCGGGGAAGGTCACGATTCCGATATAACTCATTCAGGGGGCATGAACAATCTGCCATAACCCAACGTTGTTGCATTAACAGAACTTCGATGTCGAGCTGCATGCCTGTCGTTTGGTCACCTGATCTCTGTAAACAATGATAAGCTCTATGCCCGAGCTCGATATTATGAGATTTTGTATACGAAAACAAGAACAGATGCCCCATGCGCATACTATATATATATCAGCATGTGCGGCTAAGAATAATGAGTCTTAAGAACGTAAGTGCATCTTGCAATGCGAAAGAAAAACAAATGTATACGAAGAAGAGGAATAGATGAAGTGACGGTCAAGGTACCTTATGGTTTCGAGTTACCACATCCAACATTTTGTCGGGAGGAAGATACACTGAAGATGATTCGAAATTTGCTTACTGGGCAGCGCATGCATTTTGCAATTGATGGTAACTAGCTCATCCGAGGCAAAGATTGTATATTGAAAAAATAGCCAGCCTCAGCAAAAATAAAGTATAAAATGAAGGCACTGATCTAGAATCGAGGCCTTTTTCTAGAAGTCCTATAAAAGAGCTTACCGAGCGCTCTCTAAAGACTCTAAAAACTGTTTTTGTAAAAAGTCTTGGACAAGCAGAAATAAAGCGCCTGGGGGAATACAAAATGGAGGTATTATTTTAGAGTTCTATTTTAACCTTCTTTCCAGTTACAGGGTCTGATTAAATCCTGGTCCGTCCAGGGCTCCTAAGAGCCAACCAATACGGCTGACCCTTTTCGGGCCACATTCCAGGTAGTCCCTACCCTCCCGGAGTTCCGGTGAACTCATTTTAAATATAGTACTCGCGATTGGGATCCTACCTACAGTAGACCCAGAAAGCCCATTCCTTGATGTCTATGAGGCCACATAGGGTGGGCTTATAATACATCCCTGTCTCCCGTTCTTGGCGACCATCTGCGACTGTGATTCTACATAGAGTAGGCCCGCAGTCCGCAGTAAATTGTAAATCTGGTTATGAGGCTACATCGGGTGGACTCATAACCCTCTCTTTCTCAGACCCAGTCAACCTTCCTCGTGACTGAGAGCCTACATTGGGTAGTCTCACAGATCACCGTCTCCAGAGTTATGAATTTGCATTGGGCAAACTTACAACTCATGCCATATTAATATCGGGACAATTTTGAAAGGAATGCGGCTCCTTATTTCCTTCAGCCTCAAAAGAGTTAGACCATCTAAGGACTCGTGGCTTACCAAAGATTGTCTGGATGCCACCGAGTAATCAGCCTCTCCAAATACATCGCCTAGAGGCACCCAATTGCGAGCTTTAAGATTTCGCACTCGCACATCACTAAAATTCTTTAGGATCTCAATCCCAATCAATCCGTGGCGTAGTGGACAGCGTGCTTGTTTTTCAGTCAATAGGTCGTGGGTTCGATTCCCACTCCAGACGGGATTTTTTTAAGCACGAATTTTTCAGTTGCTACTGGCGATGAAAAATTATTCGAAATAAAATGGGCAAACGGTGTAAAAGTGAAACAGTTCCACTTCAAGAAGGCCTAGATACTCAGTAGATGGATTTTGTTCGCTTTCTATCATTCTTTCCCCCATAACATCTGCAAATATTTGCCAGTAGCAGCCAGTACAGCTGAAAAATATATATCAGCCTCTTCACTCGTTACGGTCGTTCTCACTCCTCTTCCCATACCTTCCTAATCCCATTCCTTCCCTCCATGACTGTGTTTGTACATAAAGGCCGAAATTGCCTATAACACAGGTCATTCCGTAAAAAAAAAATTCTCTGATCCGGATGATATTCCCCCTTAACTTTTAAACAATGCTTCTCATCTTTGGCTAAAACTCATCGCAAACTTTTTTACCTTTCTTACTCTTCTCCTTCTCTTCAGGAAAATGCCCAAATAGCTGGAAATAAATGAGTGTCCAGCATATATTTGCGTGCATGCTTAATTTGGCGAAGGCCAAGTACTTCCACTAGATATTACGAAAGAGTTTTACAAAGTTTGGCATAAATCCCTACTTTCTAAGCTAAAAGCATTTGGTTGTGATGCTCCTTTTTATACTCTAGATGAAATCTGAGAGTATATTGTGTTTGCCTTACCGTTTGTAACGCTAAGAAATTATGCTCGTACAGAGCCGCCAAGGGTACAGAAATATTTGTTGCCGCTCAAAAATCTAGATTCCGAGTTACTGTCTGTCCGTCTATGCGTCTGCCTACAACATACCTCTCGAACGCTGTGAGCTATCGTGCTGAAATTTATTGTGTGTCATTTTTAGTAAAAAGGTAACTTTAAGTTCATGAACGGGCCACATCCCTCCACTCCTTCTACCCCTCCCATACAAATTTCACGAAACTCCGAAATTTTCAAAAATTGATTTTTCTTCGAAACTATTTAAGCTGTTGACTTTAAATTTAAGTTAAAGTATAATGATGTATATATCATTTTTGTCACAAAATATTGAGCCGTTCTCTTCACTCCTTCTACCTCCTCCCATACAATTAAAATTGCAATCAGTATTGAAAAGCTTATCAACTTCACCTCACTCCTTCTACCCCCTCCCATACAAATTTCATGAAATTTTGAAATTTAAATTAAATTATTTTTTTCGAAACTGTTAAAGCTATCAGCTTGATATTTTATATAAAGTATAAAAATAGAAATATTTGTTAAATGCATTATATCGATTTCCATTAAAATTAGAAAAAGTATAAACTTAAAATTTTGCCAGAATTTGTTTTTTAATAATTGCAATAAATGCTAAAAAAATATCAGCTCACCTTCACTCCTTCTAAACCCCCCCCCCCCCCTTCCCCCCCCCCCCCCCCCCTGTAGCTTAAGACGCCTCCAAGTGCTTAGGCTTTCTCCGAAGGTGCAAGAAATATTTTACACCATCTGATCGTGCAACCATCTGCAAGTCACACATCAGACTCCGACTTGAGTGCGATTCGCATATCTGGGGTGGCACTTAAAACTAAGCTAAGTAAAATGTGGAATGCACTATCCGCGGCCGCTTTTCTAGAGCTTGTAAAATTATAAAATTTAAAAGCAATATCTACCAACTTCTTTTATTTTGTCTGCTCTTACTGAATTGAATCTATATTGTGAACATAACGTACCGGGAATTTGTAATTAAAATTAGTCTGGAATTGATATTTGAAAAATTTTTTTTTTTGGTAAGCAGGTAGGACTGTCCTTAATTATTATCCCAAAAACCAGTCGATCTGCCAATCAATTTGCTTACAGCAGCTGGTTGAATGGGTAGAGAGATCCTTGAAGACATGCTTCATTCTGGACGACCTCCGACCTCTCCAACTGACGAAATCATTCAAAAAGTGAAGGAAATGGTGCTCAAAAATCATCATACCAGTGATAGTGAGATAGCAGAAGAGCTCGACATATCTTGCGAGTCCGTTCGTTCGATTTTGATGGATACTTTGGCCCCGAAACGCGTCCTTTCTCGACTCTTGCCTGCTGAATTTTTTTAAAAACAAGTACCGTGAACAGGTCACTTTGTACATGCTTGGTCATGCGAATTCTGACCCCACATTCATGGAGCGCATCATAATTGATGATGAAACATGGGTCTACGAGTTTGACATGCAAACCATTCCACAATCATCGGAATGGAGGAAAAAAATGAGCCGAAACCGAAAAAACCACGCCAAGGCCGTTCAAAAATCAAGATGATGTTCATTATTTTTTTCTACATTCGAGGTTTGTTCCATCATGAATTCATTCCGGAGTGACAGACGGTCAATAAAGAGTACTAATTAACCATATTGAAGAGTTTGCATGAGCAAATCCTTAAAAAACGGCCGGAATTATGGAAGGAGAAATCATGGATTATCCAAGATGAAAATGCGCTATCGCATAGAGCCTCAAATGTGACCGAATTTGAGGCCAAAAAAGCAACGAATTCCATTAATCAACCACCGTATTCACCAGGTTCGACTCCGTGCGACATTTTTCTATCCTCGAAACTAAAGTTACTGCTCCGTGGAACCCGTTTTACGTCGATCGAGGACATAAAAGGAAAATCGCCGTAGACTACTGAGGTGTACCCATTCAACCAGCTGCTGTAAACAAACTGATCAACATACCGCGCTGATTTTCGGGGTTATAATTAAGGGCTGTCCTACTTGCGAACCAAAAAAATTTTTTTTAAATACCAATTCCCAGACTAATTTAAATTGCAAATTCCCGGTACTTAATAGTCACAATGTATGTTCTGTCTATTTATACTCTAGATGAAATCTGAGAGTATTACAAGTTTGCCACAAAGTTCGTTACGCCAAGAAATAAAGCTCGGAGAAAAAAATGAATGATACCGAAGTTTATATAATCACTCAAAAATCTCAAAAACGGATGTCCGTCCGTCTCTCTGTCTGTCCGTCCGTGTCCTCTCTAGCTTGAGAACGCTTTGAGCTAGATAGTTCAAATTTTGAACACTTTTTTTAACAAAAAAGTAAGGTCAAGTTCGTGAACGGGCCAAATCGCTCCACCCCTTCTATCTCCTTCCATACAAAATTACGCAATTTCGTAATTTGACAATAAACGGATTTACTCGAAAAGTATAAATGCTGTTGATCTGAAATTTGGCATATACTACTTACATGATGATTCAAATCTACTGTATAAAATTTATTTGAGTCCTCATCTTCCTTCCACCACCTCCCATACAAACTGCACTTTTTCATTTCATAAACAAATTTACTCAGTACATATAAAATTGATCGAGTTCAAATTGTGCACTAAATATTTATTTAGAATTATAAGTAAGACCAACAAAATTAGACGATTAGTTTCACTCCTCCCATACAATCTGAAACAATTTAACAACTTCACAAAAAGTCGATTTTCCTGAAAAGTATGAATGCTACTGATCTGCAATTTAAAACATGTCTAGAGTATCGCACGATTCGGCTTTACGCCCAATCGTAGTCCTGTTATGTTTTCATTTTGTGTTATGCCTTCCTAAGGCGACTTGACTGTACGCTAAAGTCTTAAAAAATTACCGCTCAGTTCAGCTTGGAGCTTTAAAATAGTCAGCTCTTCTCGCCGAACATACCACGATAGAAGACCTGACAATCAGTTTGCACAATTCGGAAATTTTTCGCCTACACGAATCATTATCTTAAAAGCATAATGAGAGGAGCCATCCAAATATCTACCCACCACCAATTTCAACCAAAACCCATAGATACAAGCTATCGAAATTGCCGTGAAATTTGAAAAAAAGACGAAATTTGTTCCTATAAGTTCCGAACTAAATATTTATCACGCACAAACCCATTATTCTTACTGAAGCAATTAACTCTTTTCAATTTAGTGTCGAACAGTTTGATAAAGATCTCATCAGAAACTGAAACTTCACGAATAAGAAATCTTAATTGTGTGAATTACGAAAGTCTGTCGGTTAATTCAAAATACGCTGCGATAACATTCACCAAAGTATTTTTCAAAAAACCTAAATTTACACTAAAAATTATTACTATTGATCACAAACATAACAGAGCTTCTTTTGCGGATAAACCTAATTCTGTAGTCTAGGGTATATCTTAATAATGACATATTTTTTTTTTTTTTTTACAGAATGACCTGTGTTATAGGTAATTTCGGCCTCTATGTGCAATGCACAAACACAGTCATGGAGGTAAGGAATGGGATTGGGAAGGTTGGGGAAGGGGAGTGAGAACGACCGTAGTGAGTGGAGAAGCTGGTATATTGCACAGTTGTACTGGCTGCTTACTGACAAATATTTGCAGATGTTATGGAGGACTGAATGATAGAAAGCGAACAGAAACCATCTACTGAGTATCTAGGCCTTCTTGAAGTGGAACTGTTTCACTTTTACTCCGTTTCCCCATTTTATTGCGAATAATTTTTTATCACCAATAGCAACTAAAAAATTTGCGCTTAAAAAAATCCCGTCTGGGGTGGGAATCGAACCCACGACCTATTGACTGAGAAGCAAGCACGCTGCCCACTACGCCACGGCAGCTTCAATAATGAAATCCAAATCCATCCAAATATATGTACCTTCAAGAAAGTATAACCTGCCGTGTCCATATTCTAAAGTTTCTAAAGGGCCTCTGCGTTAAGAACGAAAATTAAAAACGTAAACTTTGAAAAATATATATATATATGGGGAGTGGTAGAAGGAGTGACAGTATTCAAATAATTCGTTTCACATCACGCTAGAGTAGCTATAAAAATGTTGTATAGATTAAAGCATCAAATATTTAATAGGTACTGAGAAAATTAGTGTATTAGATTTAGTGAAATCGTGCCGTTTATGCGGGAGGTGGTGGAGTGGGGGACTCGAATAATTTTAATACCATCCAAAAAATAATATATTCTAAATTTCAAATTAGTAGTTTTTATAGTTTTAGTTGATTATTGTTAATGATTGAAAATTAGTCATGTTGTATGTATGAATTTGACGTTACTTTTCGTCAAAAACGACGTGTGCAAAATTTTAACTTTCTAGTTCAACGCGTTCTCGAGCCAGAGACCGAAAGGACGTAGAGACAAATAGACAGACGGAAGGACGGACAGACAAACGAACGGACGGCTAGACAGACAAACTGACGGATATCCAATTTTGAGATTTTTGACCTACAACAAATATTTCTGTACTCTTGGTGACTCTGTGCGAGAATTATTTCTTAGCTTTACAAACTTTATAGCAAATTTCATATAGAGTACGAAAAAAAACATCTTTCAGTGGATGGTTTGCTGCTAGTTCGCACTACTCTTAATTTATCGTAACATGGCACGGAATAAGATATAAATAATAAATAGGATCTAGCTACTATGGTAAGATGGCTCCTAACAAACTTCATAAAGTAACGGAAAATCTATTAAATAAAATGAGAATTTCAAATTGGCCAAACAAGCAAAACGAAGGAAAAACAAATGTCATCACAATTCACAAATTATTTAAAAAACAAAACCACTAAAAAAATTTACTTTTTATTATGAAAAACTATTTTTTTTCTTCCTGTACAAAGTATTTGCCGCTTCGAATTTACTAAAAACAAGCGTCCAAACAATTTTCAAAACGTTGTAGAATTTGTGAAACAGCAATAAGATCTAGGTGCAATGACCTTCTTCGATATATTAGAAAACTATGAAGTTGTTCCTCTTCTTCAACCACCTCCCAATGGAAACACATTTCTGCACGTTAAGATAAACAATGCTCCCACATTTTAAGTTAAGACAATAAAATGATAATACGTATTCTGTATAAGATTATTCTCAAAAAAAAATGAATTCGGTGGAGGGTACAATTTGGAGATTTACATTACCAATTACCATACAGGGAACACATTAATATTTCACCACTGCACACTTGGGTTTATTAATATTATTATTAACAAGGCGGATAGCGAATTCGCAATTCGCTACAATCAGGAATAGTGTACCATCTTTGAGGATCCATAAGTCTCTACTCTCAAACTTCGAAAGCTCTAGTGGGCTGGTCGCGTACAGCGAATGGAGGACAGAAAAATATTCAAACGAGCGAGTCGGAAAATTTAGAAAACGCTGGGAAAATTCAATCGACGAAGACTAAAATCGCTTCTAAAACTTTTGACATGAAGGACGCGGTAATTGGACCGAAAAAATTCGAGACAATGCATACAGGAGGAAAAGCCCCTACTTGGGCTGTAGCGCCATTGATGATAATGATGTTCTATTGCTATCCTGAATTCAAAGGCAAATGTTCTAGTTCAAATTATTTACTATTTTTATCATAGTTAGAACGTGGAAACGACAAAAACGTTTTGGAACTGAAAATTAATCGGGTTTGTGTCTTGAATCTTTCGTTTCATATGTTTGAAGTGGTTTAAATGAAATGCCGGAAATACAATTAAATTTGGGAAATATATTTAAAATACGCTGATTGATTTATTGAATAATGTGTGAAGTGGTAGAGAGATACGAGTGAAAAACAACCACAATGTTTTAATATTTTCCAACAGCAGTAATCATAACTTAGAGAGTCATTTACTGCAAACATAAATTTTGAGCTACATATGTACATATGTTCCTTTATATTTTATAAACAATAATATTTCAAAATAATTCAACTTTTAATTTCAATTCCAATCACCAAAAAAATTTTAAATAGTTAAAAAAAAACCAAATTTTTTTATCAAATTACACTCACTTCAAATTACCAATTTGATAATTTCACACTCCAAATCAATTGTACCAAAAATAAGAAATTAACACTTAAAAATAAACAGTAGAAATTAACCACAATACGTGATCGAATTACCCGTGGCTTAATTTCATTCGTGCTTGGCCTAATCGTGTAAAATAGCCTTCACGTTGAAATCAAGTGCACCACAGCACAATGACCACCGCGCAGACTTTGTAAAAACCAAGAAAGAAAGCCGAAAATTTAATGCCGCAGCACTACTTATCGATCATCTTAAGATGACGCTCATAACGACGAAGTCGTCGCCACTTATGAAACATCCAATTACCAGTTATGCGGTTAAGGAAATGCACGTGATCACGTATCGCAGTCAGACCGATGCTAAAAGTCTTACACTTGACCTTAACACAGTAAAGTCCACCATGTTAGCCGTTATGGACCCTAGCAATTTTCGTATGCCGTCAAATTACTTTCGCTATCATTTCCCTGCTCTTACGTGAATTTCAAGCGCATCTTCAAGATGCGAAATTCATACTTTCGCTTAGGACCAGACTTGAAGTGGTTTTTTTTTCACTTAGACTTATTAAGATTATGACTGGTACTCGTACTGTTTGAATCATATTAGACCTCGCCGAGCCTTTCACTTTTCTTAACGATATGGACACCATCTTTGAAAAATTTGGACCATCATAGTTAAATTGTAGACAACCGCAGTAGACAAGTAGTCATCAAGAAATCCGGTAGATGACGCTCAATCCGTTTGGCCAACGGCTTTGAAACTTTTCAAATTTAAATTATTGATATGGCCTGTTACTTTTCCCAAATTGTTTTTTTTTTTAAGAAAATTTATTTGGAGAGATTTTTCGTCCGATTAATACGAAATTTATGACTTTATCGAACAAATAATTTTAACAACCGCAGCTATAAATTGCGAGAATTGACATTTTTTTTAATAATTCCATATTTCAGCAGAAGCATAATTTATGTTTTCTGAATCAAGTTAATTTTCTTCGATACGAATTCATTTCTAGGGTCGAATGAGATGTTGCAATGCAAACCCCCTGTCGAATTCGAAATACCCACAAATCTGTCGATAACCGCCTTTAGGTTCTCTTATAAAAAGAAAACACTTTCACATAAATTAATTGTTATTACTGCATGCAACAACAAAAAAAAAACTCTAAATCAATGCCATCGCAGTGCGTATTACAAAATTGATTTCCATTTTTGTGGTAAGTGTTTGCCTCGATTCGCTTGAAGAAAAAAACTTTAATGAATTGGCATAAAATCGGTACGTACTAGTATAAATAAGATTTAGATGAGTAGTATGATCGGTTTCACTGAAGTTTTTGGCCTCTCTATGGTGAACTATGTTAAGTGAACTGTTGACCTTAAAGCAACGCATGTACTCATATTAAAATTTAGGGTGAATAAAAAACTATGCGACTTTTAAGCGTATAACTTACCTTTGTCAAACATGCGTCTTGATATTACTATGCTAATGATTGTTTACGTATTATGAAATTTTGGAAGTTTATTCAACCCAAATTTCAATGTCACACTTGATATATAATACACTTGAATTATGTTACGATAAATATAAATAGTTTACAAGCATTTATAAATAAACGTATTGAAAGAGAAAAATATTTTCTTTTTATATTTAATCTTTTAATTTGTGAATTTCTGAATTTTTTTATCTTCACAAATATACGTATATGATTTCGTATTTTGAGATTATATAATTAGGTAAAAGATTTAATCTTATCGGAAGGAAGTTTATTCCATTTGTAAATGGACTCATCCCTTTCGTTGTATGGTTTAATCAATTCGTTACATGATTTAATCGATTTCGAGAATTAAATTGATTGCCGTGTATATGACCATTAGTTTTCACACCCAATTTTACTCTATTTCTCTAATTAGGTATACATTGAAGACAGTTACACATAATGTGAAAACACTCACAGAAAAAAATCGGTCATAATATCAATGAATGTTGTAGGATGCTTAAGGGGAGCACATCTTTATTTCGGTAAAAAAAATACTTAACAAAATTATGATTGGGGCTAAAGCACAATCTTAAGATACTCTAGATGAAATGGGAAGCGTTTACTGTACCAGAAAATATGTCATCACAAATTCTTCGAAAAGTAAATATATATTTTGTACGGGAGGTGGTAGATGCAGAGAGTTTCATGTTGAATTTAAAGTTTTGTAGCTTTCATCATTTTCGAGGAAATTAGAATTGTTTTCCTGCTTCGTTACAATTTTAAGGTCGATATCTGTCATATGTTCAAAGGAGAAAAACTTTTCTTGAATTTCTGATGTAGAAAGGGGGTAGAGGGGGGTAGAAGGAGTGCAGCGAAATTGTTATTTTTTTAGGATTTATTGCAATTATTACGGGACAAATTTTGGCAATATTTTAAGTTCCTACAATTTCTAATTTCAATAAAAATCGATTAAATGCTTTTACCAAAATTAAGCATTTGTACCTCCCATACAAAAAAGAAGAAGGAGTATTTGAATCAAAACCAAATATTTCAACATAAATTTTAGTTGGAGTAGCATACTTTTTTTTAAAGTTTAAGATTGAAAACTTAGACGGTTTCGAAGAAAAAGAAATTAATTGAAATTTCGAAATTTCGTGAAATTTGTATGGGAGGGGGTAGAAGGAAAGAGGTAAAGTTGATAGTTTTTTTTTTAAATTGGTTGCAATTAAAATAAAATTAATTCTGGCAAAACTACGTTTTGTTTCGAACCGGGTAAATGCATTTTTGAAAATTTTGCATTTGTATAGGGCGGGATGTGAAGGAGTAAGAGGATCGCATTAATATTTTTTGACGTTAATGAAATTCGCACGATAGCTGAAATAGTTTCGAAGAAAAATCAATTTGGATAAATTTTAAAATTTCATCAAATAAAAATAATAATGTTGCGAGCTAGAGGTTTGCCGGGATTTCAAGAGAAACGCAATTCGATTAAAAATAAAAGGTTAATTTATTTATTCGCAGTCTTTTTACTTAATTTTCACGTTAACTTAATTCGCCTTAAATCGCACTACCGATATTTCACTTTCTATTGCTTTCACTACCGTTCGCGTTCAGATGTCGCTGACTGACTGACTGCTCGCTGAGAGTTATCGTGCTTTTATACCTTCCCTAGTTGTCGTCAGATGTCATTGGGACTATTCGGGAGAATTCTGGAATTCTGTTGGCTGTGCATCTATACTAGAATGTTCCGGAACTTTGTTTATGGCTTTGTACATGTTGAGCGACTTTTCTGGATGTTTCTGGGAACATCCAAATTTCGTGGTTGCCAAATTTATAAAATTACCCTCTCCTTAGTCCCTGTTCGTCCCGAACAGAGTCGTTCACTTCCTCAATGGTACCATGGTACTTTGTTAGCCGGTCGAGATGTACCACTTTCATTTTAGTGCGAGGTTTTCGCTGATTCCACTATTCTTTGGTTCGGTCGTTAACCTCTGAATTGTTTTTCCGTCTTCTTTTTCCTTCTCCTCCTTGGCAGCACGTTTACTTTCCTTTTCACGTTCCGCATTCTTCCTTTCGTGATCTTCTTGATCACATCGCTTCTCATGTTCGGCCTTGTCACGATTATTCGCATGAAGTAATTGACTGTCACGACTTATACCCGTTCGTTCGCGATCCTTATTCGAATGCCTATCCTTGCTTCCAGGAACTTTCCCGATGTATTGTTCTTGTCGCAATAGATCTTGCCGACTTGGGGTTTTCGATCGACTCCGGCGTCTTTTATCAAAACCGTGTGTAAGATTTGAACTCTGACGACTAGTTCTTGAACAAGAACTACCTGCCCGATCTCCATCTTCACATTGCTTAGCAGCGCAGCCGGAACAATAGTTGGTCGCTTTTCGGCAGTCGAGTCTCCAGTGTCCTGCCTGTCCACAATTCCAGCATGGGGGGCACCAAATCTTTCGCTCCGCTTGGTGTACTCTGCTTTCTGACACACACACTCTTTTACTATTTCCCTGACTCGATAGTTGCTTCGCGAGCTTTGCTTGGCAGCTTCGAACGTCAGCCCATATACCAAGGCTTCGCCAATCGTTTTCTTACCTGCCAGTTTCAACGCCTGTTGCAGCTCTTTGTCCTGTACAGCATTGTTAAATGCGAAAACAGCTGTATCGTTGCATTGCTCTGCTTGCGCATTAGGAAGCGATAATAGTGTGAGTCGTTCAATATCGCGTGCCAGCTATTGAAGTGTTTCTCCATTCTTTTGGGTTCGGTTGTACAGCTGTATTTTGTAGATCTCTCGCAAGTGGTCACTGCCGTAATGAAGATCCAATGTCTGGACTAACGTTGAAAAATCTTGTTGTTGCTCCTGCGGAATCGTTTGAAGAACTTCTGCTGGTGGACCTCTTAACGCCAATATAAGAGCCGTTCCTCGTTCCAGATCATTCCAATGGTTGTTTCTTGCAGCAGCCTCAAATTAAATCTTATAAATCGCCCGCGGTGTTTGTCCATCGAAGATTGGAGCTTTGAAACCCTTTTGCGTAACAGGTTCTGCCTTGATGACTCCAGTCGCTTTCACGTATCGAAGTCCTTTTTTAGGCGTTCGACTTCCTCTAAGATCCCGGATATCCTTTCCGTAATTTGTTCTTCAAGGATTCGAAGTTTCTTCTCAACGTTTTCTTCTATTGCCTTACACATGGTGTCTATTTTATTATTTTGCAGCTCCAATTTTTGATTGAGGTCCTTTGAGGTCTGATCTAATTTTTCATTAAGGTCCGCTAACAGCTGACTTTGTTGGTCTAATTTCTGATTAATGTCCGCTGATTGTTGTTTAATATCCACTGATTGTTGTTTAATGTCCAATGATTGTTACTCTAATTTCTGATTCATGTCCGCAGATTGTTGTTTAATGTCCAATGATTGTTGCTCTAATTTGTTCATCATTTGTTGCATTAACTGTGTTAGAGCATCCGAACACTCCTCTCCACGAACTTCTTTGATTTGGAACTCAAAACTATCTGCATCTTCACCCTCCGCCTCAAGTGTCTCGATCATACGGTTGACAAGTTCAGACTTGCTCCCTGTCGTAGATAACTCGCGTCTACTGAGCTCTTCCTTCAGCTTTGTTAATTTTAAGTCCTTTAAATAACGCGGCATTTTCACTACCGATTATTTTCAGTTTTTCCGCGATTCGAATTCACAAAATTTTCACTGTCCGTTCGAGAATTTTAGTTCCGCGATTTTACTTTGCTAATTAAAGTCACTGTTCGCTAGAGCACTCGAGAATATTCGATTTCACAAAATTCTCACTGTCCGTTCGAGAATTTTAGTTTCACTTTTCCGCTCTCACAAAATTATCCGTTCGAGAATTTTAATTTCACTCGCGATTTTTAACCCGAATTTATCCTTGAAATCCCACTTCTGACACCAATTGTTGCGAGCTAGAGGTTCGCCGGGATTTCAAGAGAAACGCAATTCGTTTAAAAATAAAAGGATAATTTATTTATTCGCAGTCTTTTTACTTAATTTTCACGTTAACTTAATTCGCTTTAAATCGCACTACCGATATTTTGCTTTCTATCGCTTTCACTACCGTTCGCGTTCAGATGTCGCTGACTGACTGACTGCTCGCTGAGAGTTATCGTCCTTTTATACCTTCCCTAGTTCTCGTCAGATGTCATTGGGACTATTCGGGAGAATTCTGGAATTCTGTTGGGTGTGCGTCTATGCTAGAATGTTCCGGAACTTTGTTTATGGCTTTGTACATGTTGAGTGACTTTTCTGGATGTTTCTCGGAACATCCAAATTTCGTGGTTGCCAGATTTATAACAATAATATTCTAAATTTCAAATTATTCGCTCGTGTTATTCGTGTGTTTCTACTTAGTTATTGACCAAATAAAGCAAAACACTAACTTATAGTCATTTACAGACAGACAGACACTACAATTATATTTATATGTGTAGATGTAATATGCGACTGACTTGAGGCTTTCTATTCGTCCAAACTAGATGTGCTATATATACAATCTTCGCAAAAATATTAAAATTCTTTTCCACTCTATTTTCCTATTTTACAGTGATAAATAAATGTGCAAAGTTTCATTCATTCATTTCATTCAAGAAAAAAAGATTATACGAACAGCTCAAAACAGTTGAAGTTGTAATAAATTGGCTGAAAAGCGACATCCGATTAGCTGGATGCCCAGGAGTTGACCTAGATATAAGTTAATACAAAAACCGATAAAACCCACAAATATACAATCAACATTGGGTTTTTAATGCCAAGTTTCCCAATTAAATAAAAACCAGCGAAATTTAAAACTAATAATACAAAAACAAAGAAAATGCAAGAAGCACATAACAAAATCTAATACAATTATAAACTTAGAGAGCCCACAGAGGCCATTAAGTATTTTATAAAATTTAAAATATAATCTTAGCTTTATTGGATTAATGTAGAATTAAGAACTTTTTGGCGAAAAATAAAGCGCTTTAAAACTAAAAAACTAATGCCAGGAGTTGACTGGAAAAAAATGTAAAGTTCGATGTAATTTCAAATGGTAATAATATCGAATTGGTTTTGCAATTAAAATTTTTGTTATTATTATTATAACTTTTTTATTTTTTGTTTTTTTTCAACAAATCAACATTAATACCAATAAAGAAACGGGGTCGAAAAATATCATTTACAAGTAAAGAATTTAAAATCAAAATCAAACTTTTCCAGTAAAATCATGGATTTTTCAGAATGCAACATTATTAGTAAATACTTTGAAATTTGAAAAGCATTCCAACTAATTCCTCCGTGGAAAGGTTTACTTTTCAGTTATGGAGAAGAAATTAACACATCCTTGCAAAATGTACAAAAATATTTATTAAATATGCGTTTAAAATTTTGTTAAAAGCTTCCTGCACGAAAGTGTTAACTTCAAAGCCAATCAATCATTACATTGCTGTTAAACCAGTCCCCTCACAACTGTTTTGATTTAAATACATTTCAGAAAAAAATTAGGTTTTCCGACGGCTTCGGGCAAAATTGTTTGTTTATAAAACACTAAATTATCTCTTAAATATGTGATTTCGTGTATACGCCTGGCTAAATGGTATTCATTGAATGTAAATATAAATCATTGACTCAATGAAAAAATTCATCAGCCATGGTTGATGAAGAGCCCATTAATAATATGAATCGCATTTTATTAAAAAAAAACTGTAGGAGAATATTCAGAAATGTTATGACACTTATGGCGTTCGCTTATATTAAGGAAACGATTATAATAAGCGAGGAATGCGTACTTAAGTAAACTGCCAGCAAGTCAGGCGCAACTTTATTATTTTTGGGACAAGTGGAAAGTCAATATGCAGGTTAGAGTGGATAGGGAAGACTATATGAAAGGGGGTTCTTGGCAGTGCTGTTGTTAATTTAACACTGCGGAAACGTTCAGTACATATAATCAATATTTCATTCATTTATTTATGCAAGTTTGGGTTCTTATGAGGAGAGGAGGGAGGGGTGATAGTAAGAGTGAGTGGATGTCAATAATTGATTGCTTGAATCACATCCAATATTCTCTGTATAGAATGTGAGTTTCATAGACGAAGTTGCATAGAATTTTCATAAAATTCGGTGTATTTTATATTCACGAAACCAAATATTTGTATGAAGAGGTAAGGGAATCGTACAATTTGAGATGCAGTTTTATTTCGTTTCTCTTGTAAGGTGTGTTACGAATTGATGTTGTTACGAAACATTTTTTTTCTTGGTAAATTTTTTTTTAGTTTTTATCGTATCCAATTCTACTCCTCACTCACTTAGGTCACAGTTTATTGTTTTTTTTTTCTTTTTGTTTTGTTCCCATACTTTTCCTAAGTACAATTAGGATTCATGTTGTATTTTTTTTTGTTGCCTATAAACTATAAAATTATAACGAAATAATACCACCAAAATAATAAACGTAAAAGAAAACAATATAAAATATAATAATAATAATCAAATTAGTTCGTGCCAAATAATTATCTGAAAAATTATGGACAAAAACTCCCAGGGCAGCACTGCTGTAAAGTATTTTGGCGCCAAAATTATCGATGAGATTGGAAGAAAAGCCGTTGAGGCTCTCGTCTGCGGGCCCAATTTAAAGGAGTGGAAAAAAGTTTTGGGAGGACAAAATAGACTGTGCTCGGGGAAGGATGGCTGATCAAGAAGTTTTTTTTTATTGGTGTTTTTTTTTCAAATTTGGACGTAAGACAATGAAGAGCTGAAAGTGGATTTAATAGTGTAAATCGATTTGTTGCGAAAAAAAAAAAAAAAAAAATTTTAAATATAATAAGTGACATTAAAAATTAAAAATATAAAAAAATACATTAAGTATCAGTGCAAAAACTTTAACAAATCAATAAGTGACATTGAAAAGAAAACTATTTAATAATTTAATAAATAACCTTAATAAAAATTGAATTGATCTTAATGCAAAATGAATTAATTAATAAAATACCATAAAAATACAAATATACAGAACGAGTGTTGATTTGGAGTCAGATTCATATTCACATCAGGATGCAGCAAGGGCCCCAACGGTTAAGTACGAAATAATAATTTTTTTATATCATCATTCTTTTTTATATCACATTATTTAGTAATTTCTTGAAATATATTTTTATTGTGAATTCAAATTATAATTTTTTTACTGTGAGTGTTAAGTTTTTGTGTGATCTTGTAAGTGCTTAGGAACGGCAATAGATTTATTACGCGTGGTTTTTCTTTTTCTTGAGATGATGAGTGAGTGAGGAACTCATGAGAGGGTTCCCAGGCTTTGGCTGGATATCGGGTAGGTGCTGTTTTCGTCATGCGTGATTCGCATCGTGTATTCTGCCGTTTTTTTTTATCGCCCGCTAATTTGGATTAGCGGGGGATGAAAACATCCACATAAACCGCTTGGGGGTAGTACGGTATCGTGATTCCTCTCCCGTTCCATTTTTTTTTCTATCAGCACAAACAAGGATGAGGATTTCTTGGGTCAACGACCCACCCTAAGCTCCTGAGCCGCCGGCAAAATCGTGCTGCCTCGACCTAAGAAATCCTCATTATCTGAAGCGAGATGAAGGCTTCTTTCATCCCGTAACAGGTGCTCGCATAAAATTTCAAGCTCGCAGCTTTTAATTTGTTGTTTATTAATTAATTTATTGAAATTGGTCGAAATCATACTTTTGCATGCGACGGGGTAGAAGGGCAGGCTCGATCTCAAAACTGTTGACGCAGTTTCGTTTCAACTATTTTCAAACGTTTTTGTGCAAAATTTCAAATTGATAGCTTCTAATAGTTAGGTCATAAATGATTTCTTAAAAATGGTCGAAAAAACAATTTTGTATGGGAGGGGTTAGAAGTTTTGAAGGTATTCAACCAGTTAATATTTCATACATTTAAGAATTTTGTTTAAAGGCGTTCTGCAAATTTTCAAATTTCCACCTTAAAATTTTATTCAAAAGTTTTCAATTTTTGTGTTATTTTCATTGCACATTAAATACCTCGTGAACCAGGGAGTTGGTGCATAACAATTGTGGAACAAATTATTATTTTTTGTTTCTATGTACATATATCCAATGGATGTATCCACATGGAAAATTTGAACTATGTGTCTTTCACCAGAACCCTAAAAAAATCACTCAAAATTTTCGACATTTTTGCTTACCACCTCCCTCTCCTTACACCCCCAAGTTAAAATTTCTACCAAAATTAAAGACTATATAGTTCTATAATCCGACGGATCTCCGACTTAACATCTGTACTCAATTTTGAAACATAGTGGTTTGAGATTTTGCAAAGTGCATCATTTTTGAAGTGCTCCCATTTTCCCCCAATACTGCTATGACCAAATTTTATATTTTTCTTGTATTTCGCTTAATATATGTTTTAGGTTCCAATTAAATACCTTAAGAAATAGTTGAGATATTAATTTTTAAAAGTTTTTTTTTGCACCCTCCCTGACCCTCCTTCTTGCAATAATTAGCCTCCCAATAAGCTGTTTCTGGTGGATCTGTACGCCATCTTAATGGTCCCAAAATATGAATTTTTAATGATAAGTAATTTCGAAGATATAATAATTTAAATAAATATTCAGTCGGCAATTTGTTTTTAGCCCCTTTTTTTGGAAGCTAATGAATAAAAAAATTAAATTATTTTTAAAGTTTGTCCCACTACCCTCTCTATACCTATACTGATTTTCAGCTTTCTATTTGCATTTTTGGTGGAGATATTAGAAAGTGTAAATATTGACTCTGTTCTTCCCCCTTCCACCTGATACTCTCCAAAATTTAGATAATGGAGCTCACTTACCCAATTAACAATCCAGCCACAAACGAACATTCCACCTTTAAGGGTCTCGAAAATGTGAGTCCATATGTATATATGACAGCGTACGGCGGAACGGATTTCTTTTTTTGCATTTTTAGGCTAAAGTAATGAAACGCGAATAAAAAATTTTAGGGTAGCAATTTTTTTTTTTTTTTGTCTGTGTCGATCACAATACTTTATTATTAGAATAATAAAGTAATTAATGAATCTTTTGTTAAGATTGAGGAATAATTTCAAGCGCTCGCCTTAGATGATCGCGTTTATACGAGACGCACCCTGATAAAAAGGATCTTATCTTGCGATCGGTTGAAACTTACTTTTTGAAAACTTTGGCTAATACACAAAATTCGGAAGAAAGCGACGAAAAAATCAAGTGAAAATGTCACAAATTTGCGCAGTTATAACATTCTAACATAAATATTAAATTTGAAAAAAAGGTAGTCCTGGGATACTTTAGTTGAAAGTAACACTATATTTCCAGAGATATTAATGATTATAAAAATACGAAAAAATTTAGCTCTCCTCATCATTTTTTTACCCACTCCCTCCAGCACTTTCCTCAATGAACATGGAAATTACCCCTTTTGCAAAACATGTCAATTTGACCTAGACTATATTGAACATTTTGCTTAGGCAAAATAAGGTCCTTTTACTCATGGCGCGTCACATATTGTGAATGCTTACTTTCATAACAAAAAACATGATTGTAGTACAATTATAATTGGACGTAATGCCCAATCATGCGATACTTTCGATGAAATGGAAAAGATACACTGGAAAATATATAATATCAAATTATTTCGTAATGAAAACAGTGACTCTTGTATAGGAGGTGGTAGAAGGAGTGAAAGAGTTCCTCATTTTTGAATATGACACTGAAATTAGCATCCAAATATTTATTGTGTTATTATTGTTGATAATAATTTTCTTGATTTTCGGAGAAATTTATACATTGTCTTTCTGATATTATGGCAATTGTATGAGAAGTGGTAGAAAGAGTTCAAGGTTTGGGACGATTTCGAAACTGCTTATCAACATTGTTATCAGCATGAACGGTCCCAACTTTTACAGTGATAGCACGCCGTGGAAATGATTATACTCTAAATGAAATCTGAGAGTATTATAAGTTTGCTCTAAAGTTTGTAACGCCAAGAAATAAGGCGCGGAGAAAAAAATGAATGATACAGAAGTTAATATTATCACTCAAAAATATCAAAACCGGATGTCCGTCCGTTTGCTCTCTAGCTTAAGAACGCGTTAAACTAGAAAGTTCAAATTTCGTACACGTCGTTTTTGACAAAAAAGTAAGGTCAAGTTCGTGACCCGGCCAAATCGCTCCACCCCTTCTACCCCCTCCCATACAAAATGACACAAATGCGCAATTTGACAATAAACGGATTTGCTCAAAAAGTATAAAAGCTATTAGCGTGAAATTTGTAATATATTACTTTTATGATAATATCAATCTACTGTATAAAAATTATACGTATCCTTCTCCTCCTTCTACCACCTCCCATACAAACTGTTCTTGTCATGAATTACTCTAAGCCAATTTACTCAGTGCGTATAAAATTTAGTGAGCTGAAATTGTACACTAAATATTTATTTAAAATTGTTAGTAGACTAAAGAAAAATTAAATGATTAGCTTGACCCCTTCTGCCCTCTACCATACAAAATGACACAATTTCGCAATTACACTATAAATGGATTTGCTCGAAAAGTGTAAAAGCTAATAGTCTGAATTTCGGGATATATTACTTTTATAATGATTTCAATATACAGTATAAAAATTATTTGCGTCCTCCCTCTCCTTCCAACCCCTCCCATACAAACTACACTTTTTCATGAAATGCTCTAAGCCGATTTTCTCAGAACATATACCATTTATCGATCTCACATTTTATAATAAATATTTATTTAGCATTATCACTAAGATCAGAAAAAATTATTTGATTAGCTTTACTGCTTCTACCCCCTCCCATACAATATGACACAGTTTCACAACTTCACAAAAAATCTATTTTCTTGAAAAGTATCAATGTCACTGGTCTAAAATTTAAGAGGTGTAAATTTTATGATATTCTTAGTTACTTCTGAAAAAATCACTAAAATCCCCCACTCTTTCTACCATCTCCCATACAAACTGCACATTTTCACTAAATCTAACACACTAATTTTCTCAGCTCCTATTCATTTTTTGGAGTAAGCATTTTCTATAAAACATTTTTATAGCTACTTTAGCATGATGGGGAAAAAATTAGTTCAATGCTATCACCCCTTCTAACACTCCCCATGCAAAATTTCTTGGGATCACAAAAAATTCTACTTCATCTAGAGTATCGTAAGCCATGTTATGTTTTTAATCTATTTTACTTTATTATTATAACAATAAAGTATTGTGATCGACACAAGAAAAAAAAAAAATTTGCTACCCTGAAATTTTTTTTTTCGCGTTTCATGACTAAATTAGCCTAAAAATGCAAAGAAAAAAATCCGTCTGTCTGTACGCCGTCCGCCGTACGCCGTACGCCGTCCGCCGTACGCCGTACGCCGACGTGTACGCTCAGCGCACATTAACTCCCAAACCCTTCAAGATAGAAAGTTCATTTTTGGGGAGATTGTAGATAGTTGCGGATCTCAGGCGGGTACCCATTTTGGGGGTGTACGGGTTCAGGGGGAGGAGTGGGGAGCGCTTAAACCGAAAAATACGAATTGAAATATCTCAACCATGGTAACAGCTAAGGAGCTAAAACTCAACATACATATAGAGAAGTTTGTGAGACAACTTTTAAAAATAATTTAATTTTCTTATCCATTGGGTTGCGAAAAGGGGGGGGCTAAGAACCAATTGTCGGCCAAATTTTTTTTCAAATGATTATATCTTCGAAATTACTTATCGTAAAAAAATCATATTTAGAGACCGTCAAGGTGGCATATAGATTCATCGGAACCAGCTCAGAAAGCGTTGTTTTAAGGGGAAGGGTCAGGAGGGGTGCAAAGAAAAACACTTAAAAATTAATATCTCAACTATGTCTTAAGCTATGTAATTGAAACTTAAAACGTATATTAAGCTATACTAAACAAATACAAAAAAAATATAACATGTCGAAATAATAGTAGTGGGGGGAAATGGAGAGCATTTTAAAAATGGCGCACTTTTCAAAATTACAAATCCTTATGTCTCAAAAACTAGTATAGATATCAAATCAAAAATTTGTCAGATTGTAGAACTACTTAATGGTTATTTTTGGTAAAAATTTTAAGTTGGGTGGTGTAAGGGGAGGGAGGTGATAAGCAAAAATGTCGAAAACTTTGAGTGATTTTTTTAGGGCTCTGGTGAAAGACACAAAGTTAAAATTTTGCATGTGGATACCTATATTTAATGTACATAGAAAAATAATAAAAACTTGATCCACATTTATTATAAACCGAGCCCCCCGGTCTAACGTGCACAAGGTGTTTCATGTGCATTGAAAAAAACACATAAGCTGAAAATTTTTGAGTGAAATTTTAAGGTAGAAACTTGAAAATTTGCGAAATGCATTTAAAAAAAATCTGTAAGTATACGAAATATTAACTGGTCGAAAACCTTTAACACTTCTACCCCCTCCCATACAAAATTATTTTTTCGACCATTTTCAAGAAATCAATTATCACCTAACTATTAAAAGCTATCAATTTGAAATTTTGCATAACAACTTACAAAAATAATTGAAATGAAATTGTTTTAAAAGTTTTAAAATCGCGCTTGCCCTTCTACCCCCTCCCATACAAAAATATGATTTCGACTAATTTCATTAAATCAACTAATAACCAACAAATTAAAAGCTACGAACTTGAAATTTCGTACGAGCATCTTACAATAAAAACGAAAGAAAATTGCATCACAAGTTTTACGATTCCCCTACCTCCTCTACCCCCTCCCATACAAAATTATTTTTTCGAGCATTTTTAAGAAATCAGTTATCAGCTAACTCTTAAAAGCTATCAATTTCAAATTTGGCATAAAAACTTATAAAAATAATTTAAATGAAGTTGCTTTAAAAGTTTTGAAATCGCGCCTGCGCTTCTACCCCCTCCCATACAAAACTATGATTTCGACCAATTTCATTAAATCAACTAATAACCAACAAACTTAAAGCTACAAACTTGAAACTCTATACAAGCACCTTACAAGAGACGCGAAATAAAACTGCGTATCAAATTTTACGATTCCCCTATATTCTCTACCCCCTCCCATACAAATGTTCGGTTTCATAAATGTAAAATACACCGAATTTTATGAAAATTCTATGCAACTTCGTCTATGAAACACATTCTATACAGAGAATGTTGGACGTGATTCAAGCAATTAATTAAAAAGCTATTAACATCCACCCACCCTTACTGTTACCCGTACCCCTCTCCTCATAAAAACCCAAACTTACAGAAACGAATGAAATATTGTTAACAGTCCTGCCCAAGAACTCCCTTTCACTTAGCCTTCCCTAACCACTCTAACCTGCATATTGACTTTCCACTCATCCGCAACTTGTCCCAAGAATAATAAAGTTTCGCCCGACTTGTTGGCAGTTTATTTGATAAAAACATAAGAAGACTATGATTGGGCGTAAAGCCCAATCATGCGATACTCTAGCTGAGAGAGAAATATGCAGATCTTAAGAAATTTTGTATGCGGAGTGAGTGGTGGAAGGAATGATGACAATGAACTAATTTAGAGTTGATATCAAAATGTTTTAAACTGAATTTAAGCTTCAAAAATTTAATAGATATGGGCGGGGGTAGAAGAAATGAAGCTAATCGTCCAGTTTTTTATGGTCTTAGCTTTCATACTTTTTGAGAAAATCCGTTTATTGTAAAATTCCGAAATTGAGTCAGTTTATATGAGAGGGGATAGAAGGGGTGGAGGGATTTGGCCCGTTCACGAGCTTGGCGTTACTTTTTCATAAAAAACCACGTGTACAAAATTTGAACTTTCTAGCTCAACGCGCTCTCGAGCTAGAGAGAACATGGGTGGATGGACGGATTTACAGACGGACAGATGGACGAACGATAGACATATGGACGGACAGACGGACGGACGGACATCCGGTTTTGTGATTTTTGATTAATAATATCAACTTCTGTATCATTAATTTTTTCTCCGATCCTTGTTTTTTACCCTGGAATACTCTTAGATTTTATATAGAGTAGAAACATAATAGAACTACAATTGCGATACTCATGATGCAATCAAATTTTCAGTGATTTTCCTGCCATACCAGACACCGACTTAAAAAAACTATATGTACGTTTCATTAACGCAGCATTGTCTTGAAAATTATAATAGTTTAACGCGTATCGCTAAACTGTGACTTTTATATGAGTTTCCCAGATTGCTCCTTTCCTCTCAGGTCCAAGGATTCTTCTCAAAACCTTTCTCTTAAAGGCGTTAATTAATTTTTCCGATGCAGGAGTTCTTCTTTTAATTTCTATGAGTTCGCTTCCATTCTAAATTTGCCCTAGGTATACAAAGTTGTCTACGTTTTCTATGCTCTAGCCTACTACTGTACTAATTGGTCTCATTGCAGTTTTTTCCTAGATTTGGTCATAACTTTTGTTTTGTTTTCGTTAATACGTACTCACACTTGTACACTTCCCTTAATACCGAGTCAAAGTTTACGAATACCTCTTCAGCACTCTCCAAAGATCTTGCAAGGATATCTATATTGTCGGCATATGCATTCATTGTATTCCCTTGCTGTCAACAGGAAGTTTCCAATCCGTCGGATGATGTCCACGTTCTCTTATCAATGTGACAATGCGGGAAGCATGTCGAGCTCACAATAAGGTTTTTACTGCTGGCGAAATCAGTCAGCCTCTGGCCGTTATCGTTAATAATATCATGGAGACTGTGTCTTCCAATTGTCCCTATGTAAGTCTCTTCTTTGCCCACTTTCGCGTTAAAGTTACCTAATACTATTTTAATATCGTTCGGAGTCGAATATTGATTATAAGGGGCTGTAGAAATCCTCTTTAACTTCGTCGTCTTTGTCTTCTTGTTGGGACGTGGATATTAATAACCCAAACATTAAAGAAATTGGTTTTGATGCGGATTGCGCACAATCGTTCATTGATGGGTTTGAAGTTAGTGACTTGGTGTTTGAAATTCTTATTAACTATAAACGCAACTCCAAACTCCAGGCTTCCCGATAATTTTACACTTTTGAAAATTGTGTGTGATCTAATGTAAGTGATGTCTCTACCTTTTAATTTAGTTTCTAGGAGTGCAATGAAGCTTACATTGTATTTGTTTGCCAGTTTCAGAAGCGGTCTCACTGCTCCTGCCCTGTCCAGGGGTCGCCCATTCCAAGATCCGAAGAAATAGTCCATTTTTAGTTTGCGTGGTCGTTGTCGTCCATATGGTAGTTATAACATTTGGCGTCACCTAATGACTCCTTTCAAATTCCTACCATATCTATATATTTTTATTGGTATCTAATATCGATATACGAGTTGACATGGATATAAATCTCAGATCAGTAACCATTATAATTTCCAAGAAAATCGACATATTATCAAGTTATGAAATTGTGTAGCTTTGTATAGGAGGTGATTGCAGAGGTTGCGTAATCGAATATATTTTTTCACATCTCACTATAATCTCTAAAAAAATGCTTTTATATTAAATTTGAGTTTCGTAACTTTGATAGATTTCTACTGAGAAAATTGGTGCCTATTTCATGAAAAAACGCAGTTTCTATAGGAGGGGTATTTAATTTTTTAATTAAGAACTACATAACATCAGTGACGAATCTAAATTTTCAAATTGTGGTAGCTTTGATTTATTTCATGGAAATTCTATAAAGCCTTGTCTAGGCCTAGGTGACGTAGTGGCAGCGGTTTTAGCTTCACAGTCAATAACTCGTAGGTTAGATTCCCACTTCAGGCAGTAGGATTTTTTTAAGCACGAATTTATCAGTTTGCACTGGCAATGACAATTTATTCGAAATAAAATGGGCAAACGATTTAGAAGATCAAAAAGATCTATATACTCAGTAGATGGTTTCTGTTTCTTTTTCTATTATTCAGTCCACCATAACATCTGCAAATATTTGTCAGTAACAGTCAGTACAACTGAAAAATATGCCAGCTTCACTACTTGTTACGGTCGTTCTCACTCCCCTCCCCCTACATTCCCAATCCTATTCCTTCCCTTCATGACTGTATTTTTGTTTTGCATAAAAAGGTCGAAATTGTCTATAACACAAGTCATTCTATAAAAACAAAAAAACTAACATTCTGTACAGAAAGTTTTAACCGTGATTCAAGCAATCAATTGAACAATTACTAACAGACACCCACTCCTTTTACCACAATCATACATATCCAAACTTTCATAAGTAACCGAATGAAATATTGAATTAATAATAATTACATTTAAGTGTTGCCCTCCATCCTTATCTACTACTACCTTAACGTGCCTTCCATCAACGCCCTAATATAATAAAATTACGCCCGAATTGTTGGCATATTTATGTTTTGTAAATAAGTCCTCCTGTATTTTATTTTCGCCACAATACAAAATCATAAAACTCATGTAAAATTCAGAGTATTGAAACAGGTTCCATTTTTAAAATCATTAACTTACCTTTCCCACAAAATAACATGCATGCATTTTACCTTTTAATAAATTATGTATACATATCAACACAACATACAAATTTAACAACAAATGCGATAATCTCTCAGTTATTTTATTTTAATTTCGATTTTAATAAACAATAAAGTTATGAACGCTGACGATCATATCTTTTTATTGTTAACTTGACATTGAATTCCATTGTTCGAAGATGTTCAGAGTCTTGTGGGCTACGAATTTTAGTTTTCCGTTTCTGGAATAACTTTCTTTAAATATGATCTAGACATGGACAAAATTAATTTCAGTATAATGGCAATAATAAGCATACTTAGTAATAAATATCCACGAGATTTTTGGAAAAATCTGTTAGCTGAAAATTCCCATAGAATTGTTAATAATGAAAGTGTGTGAATCTATTTTCATGATTTTAAAAATTGTTGTGTTTTTTAGCAAAATTTGCGTTGAGGCACGCGTCTTCAACCGAATAATTAATACTGAGAGGATTGCAACTTATTCGAAAGCAATTTAATTCTATTTCATTTTAAGGCCCGCTTTATTTTTTTCATTAAACAATTTAACATGCACGCCTCCTAATCTCAACGTACCTAATCCAATTTTTATTAAACAAAAAAGGAAAGTATGTATATTTTACACAATATTTCTAACAACAATCGCATCTTTCCGCTAATAATAGAAAAGTAAATTTCACGCTCGTAACCATATTAAAATCTTAAAATAATTGAAATACTATGAAACTTGTTTTATATCAATTACTTCGATCACCGACAACAATTCGAATTATTTGCTATTATTGTCGAGTCATGGACGAACCAAACCGACAAATTTATCAATAAGTAAAATCATCGATTTCTGCTCAATTCCGACATTTGTATTTATGTTACTTGGCTTTCAAAGATTTATCACTACTATACAAGTAATTGCATTGGTCAATGGCAAACCAACCTACAAATTATTCGTTATTACCTTTATTTTACTTTTTTTTTAATTGTATTATGTAAACTTTAGTAATATCCGTTAATTTTTCTTAAAAATTTCTCTGATTTATTAAAAACAGCCAGAGATTTGTTAAATCGTAAGGAAACGCTTGTTGAAATGTTTCCGAAATTATAACAATAATTATACTCTGATAGAGACAACCAAAATAACTATCGACTTTCCAATAAATTAATTTTAAAACGAAATTCATTACTATGTCGAACGATAATTGTTTTTGGATAAAGAATTTTTAAATGTTGTTATGTGATTCTTTTTGCAATAATTAAATATATTATCTAAAATATTTTAGAGTGAAAATTTTCGTTTTATCATTGTAATTATTATAAACCGTCCCAATCAAAACTTAAAACTTCCATGCAATTTTCGTCTAGAAATTAAATTAAAATATTTGAAATCAACTCATCTTAATTCCATTTGTTCAAATGTCTGAGATCACAGACTTTTATATTTTTTACCAAATTAGCCGAGAGCACACACATAATTATAATCTATTTGCTCAATTTTGTCATAATTGGATTCAGTTTATATTCAAAGTAGATTAAACATAAAAAGAAGTAATCAAATTTAGCACCTACCTATTACACCAGCACTACTAACTCATTTCAAATATCAAATAAAAAACGTTATAAACTTACGCCTTTATTAGTCTTGTCTGACATCTAAAAACAACCTGTTGGACCGGTGCATACCTAATAAATTTTTAGTTGACTCAACTCGTAATTCATCGAACAAATTCGCATCAACGACATTGAAATCTAGCTTCAAAAGATGTTAGCTACTTGTTAGAGTCTACCATATAAGAGTATGTAATTCTCATTTGCAATACACAAACTTTCAACCTACCATAGAAAATCGATTGAAAACACACATTAATGTGTGTTTTTGCCAAAATTTATTAGTGGCGATGAAGCATGATTGATGTGTGATTGGGAACTTTCTCTGGCGGCGAAAACCCTTTTTTGATGATTTCCGTCACGTTATGTGATGAGAATATTAAAACCAAACAAAAAAATACAACAACAAAAAAAACAAATCGCAAATAATTCGTATTAGAGTCGAACTGATCGTTACCGGAATTTTTGTACGCTAAACCGTGCAACATTATACAATTAAATAGTTTATTTAATTAGCTGTTTTTAGTTCCCACGTGCACAATTATGGACATTACGAATTTATATAAATTTTCCCGATTATTTGAACCTACTACCGACTTTGAATGCGGTAAATTTTCTGTCGATTGCACTGGCCCTATTATCGACCATTGTACTTTATTAGGGTAGAAGGGCAAGCGCGATTTCAAAACTTTAAACGTAATTTAATTTCAACTATTTGCATAAGTTTTTCTGCAAAATTGATATCTTTTAATAGTTAGGTGATAATTGATTTCTTAAAAATGGTCGAAAAAATAATTTTGTATGGGAGGGGGTAGAAGTCTCAAAGGTTTTCGACCAGTTAATATTCCATATATTTAGGGATTTTTTTTAAATGCATTTCGCAAACTTTTAAGTTTCTACCTTAAAATTTTACTCAAAAATTTTCAGTTTATGTGTTTTTTTCAATGCACATGAAACACCTTGTGCACGTTAGACCGGGGGGGTCAGTTTATAACAATTATGAATCAAGTTATTATTATTTTTTTATGTACATGAAATAGACGTATCCACATGCAAAATTTAAACTTTGTATCTTTCACCAGACTCCTAAAAAAATCGCTCAGAATTTTCGACATTTTTGTTTATCACCTCCCTCCCCTTACACCACCCAACTTAAAAATTTTAGCGAAATTAACTATTATATAGTTCTACAATCTGACAAATTTTCGATTTGATATCTGTACTCTTTTTTGAGATATAAGGATTTGTAATTTTGAAAAGTGCGCCATTTTTTGAAATGCTCCTCATTTCCCCCCACTACTATTATTTCAATTATATTTTATATTTTTATTTATTATATTTTTTTTGTATTTTCCTACTATAGCTTAATATACGTTTTAAGTTTGAATTACATAGCTTAAGAGATAGTTGAGATATTCATTTTTAAGTGATTTTCTTTGCACCTCCCCTGACCCTTCCCCTTACAATAATTAGCCATTCTCTAAGCTGATTCCAATGGAACTATATGCCACCTTAATGGTCTCAAGATATGAATTTTTTACAATAAGTAATTTCGAAGATATAGTCATTTGAAAAAACAATTCGACCGACAATTTGTTTTTAGCCCCCCCCCCCTTTTCGGACTCCAATGGATAAAAAAATTAAATTATTTTTAAAGTTTGTCCCACAACCTTCTCTATATCTCTACTGATTTTTAACTTTCTATCTGCATTCGTGGTGGAGACATTAGCAAGTGTAGTTTTCAACTTTTTCCCTCCCCCCGCCTCCTCCTTCCACCTGACATCCCCCAAAATTTATAAAATAGAGCTCATTTACCCAATCAACAATCCACCCAAAAATAAACATTCTACCTTTAGCGGTCTCGGAGATATGAGTCCATATGTACGCCGTACGGTGGGACGGATTTTTTGCATTTTTAGGCTAATTTAGTCATGAAAAGCGAAAAAAAACATAACAGAATTATAATTTAGGCCGGAAAATATGTCATCTCAAATTCTTTCAAATAGTGGATAGAGACTTTTGCATGGGAGGTGGTAGAAGTAGAGTGGGGGGTTTGTATTTTTCGTATATGACACCGAATATGGCATGCATAATGTTTTAAATGATACGAGAAACGGATACATCGCCTCGGATACGGACTGATTCTACGGTAACGACTTTTGGCATTCGAAAACGGACTATGATTGGCTTCTGGAACGTTCGAACATTGAATGACGGGGGAAGAGCTGGGGTTACTCGGTCCTTGCACCGCCAATCAGTGATCGACCGTGAAATGGAGCACTATAACATCCAAATCTTGGGCTTGAGCGAGGTCAGGTGGACAGGATCAGGAGAAGAACGAACCCCTAGCGGAAACACTATTCTGTACATTGGCCCTGAAAGTGAAGCCAGAAATGGCGTGGCGTTCGTCCTTACGCCGAGAGCGAGAAACAGTCTCATTAGCTGGGAACCAATCTCGGATAGGATTATCGTCGTCAGGCTCAGGACCAGTGTCAGAAACGTCACAATTCTGCAGTGCTACGCACCAACTAATACCGCAACATCTGGTGACAAAGAGGAGTTTTATAGTCAACTGAGTGCCACCTTCGAACGTGTTCCAAGAGGTGATATTATTATCATCTCGGGAGATATGAACGCCCAGGTTGGATCAGACAACACTGGACTAGAACACGTCATGGGGAGGCATGGTGACCCTTGGGTCGACCCTTCACGACCTTGGATTAAGAGACCCGAAAACGGCGAATTATTTGTGGAGTTCTGTAGTACTCGGCAAATGGTCATCGGAGGGACCCTTTTTCCACACAAGAGTCATCATAAAACATCTTGGGTTTCCCCTGATGGTGTTACTCAGAACCAGATCGACCATTTGGCTATAAGTCGCCGATGGAGAAGATGTCTCCTCGATGTGCGAGCGAAACGTGGAGCTGACGTGGGGAGCGATCACCACTTGATGGTTGCCTGCTTGAGATTGTGTACAGCAGCTATCCGACGACCACAAATTCTTCAAATGAAGCGCAAGCTTAATGTGGATAAACTCAGAGATCCCAACAAAAAACTCGAATACACCACCATTCTACGCGAAAAGTCATCCACATTGGGTGAACATGAAATGCGCACACTGGACGCCAATTGGGAGGCAACCAGAAACACTTTTCTAACTAGTGCTGAAGAATCTGTGGGATATGCGCAAAGCGGTGAGAAACCCTGGATGTCGCAAGACACATGGGACAAGGTTGACAATCGGAAAAAAGCCAAATTGGCAATCATCTCTCAACCCGATGTCAACCAACGAACGCCCGACTTGAGGCAGAACTACCGCGATGCTCATATACAGCTTAAAAAGGCTGTTAGACGCGACAAGAGAAAGGCCATTGAAGATCTGGCAAACAAGGCAGAATCTGCGGCTTACCTTGGGGATATGGGTTCACTATTTAAAATCATGAAACAGTTGACGAACAGGAATTTCACCGCCAACCACCTGGTGAGAGATGTCAACGGAACTCTCCTTAATATGAGTGAACACCAGTTGCGACGATGGAAGGAATACTTCTCTGATATTTTAAACATCTTGTCAGATGAAGATATTCCGGAAACAGAACAACTTCCAAACATCCAACCGCAACAATCCTCTATTAGGGACGATCCCCCAGATAAGGAAGAGATAGTTTCCGCCATTCGGTCAATGGCGGGAAGGAAAGCTCCAGGTATAGACGGACTACCAACCGAACTCCTCAAAGCGGACCCGGAAATAACAGCCGATATACTCCTCCCACTCTTCACTAAGGTGTGGAATGATGGAAGATATCCGACTGAATGGAAGGAGGGCGTCATTGTGAAAATTCCGAAGAAGGGCGACCTTCGGGATTGTGGCAATTGGCGTGGTATATGTCTACTTACTGCCGTATCAAAAATTATGGCTAAGGTAATTCTCAATAGGATTAGTGATGTCGTCGAGAGCACTCTCGAAGTTTATCAGGCTGGATTCCGTAAAGGGTCGTCTTGTACCGACCACACAAATACCCTACGGATAATATTAGAGCAGTCAGCCGAAATGGGTTCGCCACTACATCTCATGTTTGTGGACTTCGAGAAGGCTTTCGACAGCGTTAAGCGAGATTACATATGGAATGCTTTGCGTAGGAGAGGTATTCCAAATAAGGTCATAGCTATGATTAAAGAATCCTACGAAGATGCAAGGTGTCGCGTCTTGCATAGAGGAGAGCTGTCCGAGAGCTTTCCTGTGCGAACGGGTGTCAGACAAGGCTGCATATTATCACCAGCCCTGTTTCTGGTGGTAATAAATGACATCTTGAAAGCTGCACTGGAAGGTGGGGAAGGTAAAGGTCTTCAATGGAGACTATTTAACATCTTAAGTCACCTTGATTATGCTGATGACGTGTGTTTGCTTGCACATACCCGTTCGGACTTAGAGTCAAATGTTCGCTCGTTGCATTCTAAATGCAAAGAGGCGGGACTGAAAATAAATGTGCGTAAAACCAAGTACATGCACATGGGTTCGAACGCAAGCACACCGATTGTTCTTAATGGACAGGATGTGGAAGAGGTGCAAGATTTTTGCTATCTCGGAAGCATTGTCAGCATGGACGGCGGAGCCGAAAAGGATGTTGAGGCTCGGCTAAATAAAGCTCGTCAGGCCTTCGGTATCCTTTCCCCTTTCTGGAGGTTAAGAGAGATCTCCCTTCGCACGAAGCTGCGAGTTTTTGACGCATGCGTCAAATCCGTGTTGTTATATGGTTGTACTACGTGGAAAGTGACCGTTCGACTTACCAAGAAACTACAGACTTTCATAAACCAATGCCTCCGACGCATTTTAGGAATATTCTGGCCAGAAGTGATCTCCAACGACGAACTTTGGAGTACAACTCGCCAGACTAAAATAGGTATTGAGATTCAACGGCGAAAGTGGCAGTGGATCGGTCATACTTTGAGGAAACCAGAGCAAAACATCGCAAAACAGGCTCTGGATTATAACCCTCAAGGAAGACGTCGGGTTGGTCGACCATGTAACACATGGAAGCGAGCAGTTGAGCAGGAGGCCAGAGGAATAAACAAGTCCTGGCAACAGCTTAAAGCCGATGCTCAGGATCGCGCCTTGTGGAAGAGAGTTGTTTCTGTCCTATGCCCCTATAGAGGGTCTTAACAGGAATTTGATTGAATGTTTTTTGCTGAATTTAAAGTTTTTAGTTTTCATTGTTTTTAAAGAAATTAGTCATAGTTTTCCTGAAATTAGGGCATTTGTATGGGAGGTGGCAGAGGAAGTGAAGCGTTTAAGATGATTTTGAAACTGCTTATCATCATCCTTATCACCATGCTTTGATTCAATTTCAAAGTCGATAGCTCTCATATACTTGAAGGAGAAATGCTTTTATTGAATTTATAATACAGATATTTGTATGGGAGGTGGTAAAAGGAGTGAAGCGGAGCTGATAATTTTTCCTAACACTTATTTCAATTATTAAGAAACAAATTCTGGCAAAATTTTAAGTTTGTACTTTTTCTAGTTTTAATGGAAATCGATAAAATGCATTTAACAAAAATTATGCATTTGTATGGGAGCGGGTAGAAGGAGTGTACGGATTAAAACAAAATTTTTTTTTACGTTATTAATATTTATATTTGTATACCTTGTACAAAATATCAAGTTGATAGCTGTAACAGTTTCGAAGAAAATTAATTTAATTCAAATTTCAAAATTTCGTGAAATTTGTATGGGAGGGGGTAGAAGCAGTGAAGTGAAGTTGATAAATATTTTTAAAATAAATTGCAATTATAGTAGAATTAATTCCGACTAAATTTCGTCTTTTCAGCTTTACTAGTTTCAATGAAAATCGAAAATATGTATTTTTCAAAATTGTCCATTTGTATGGGAGGGGGTAGAAGGAGTAAGGCGGTCTAGTCAATATTTCGTGATAGTAATGACATCCATATTATAATACTTTGACCTAAGTTTCAAGTCGATAGCTTATATAGTTTGAAAGAAAAATCAATTTCTTTTTATTTCGAAATTTCATGAAATTTGTATGGGAGGGGGTAGAAGGAGTGGGGGGATGTAGCCCATTCACGAACTTAAAGTTACTATTTTGCTAAAAATGACACACAAAAATTTTTAGCACTATAGCTCAAAGCTTTCGAAAGTTATGCTGTAGACAGACAGACGGTCACTCGGAATCGAGGTTTTTGAGTGACAAAAAATATTTCTGTACCCTTGGCGGCTCTGTGCGAGCGTTATTTCTTAGCCTTACAAACGGTAAGGCAAACACAATATACTCTCAGATTTCATCTAGAGTATAAAAATTTCAGGGTAGCAAAGTTTTTTTTTTCTTGTGTCGATCACAATACTTAATTATTAGAATAATAAAGTAAAAGTGAGCTCCATTATCTAAGTGTTGTAGTGTGTCAGGCGGAAAGAGGAGGCGGGAGGAAACTTAGAGTCAAAAACTATACTTGCTAATATCTCCATTACGAATGCAGATATGAAGCTGAAAACCAATATAAATATAGAGGGGGTTGTGGGACAAACTTTAAAAATAATTTAATTTCTTTTTCCATTGGCGTTCACAAAAAAGGAGGGGGGGGCTATCAACAAATTATCGGCCGATTTTTTTTTTAAATGATTATATCTTCGAAATTACTTAGCTGCCTGCCTTAATGGTCCCAAAATACCCAACAGAATCAGCATAGTCGGTACCTCATTATTGTAAGAGGGAGAGCCAGGGGGTTGCAGAAAAAAACAATTGAAATGAATATCTCAACTTAAGCTATGTAATGGAAACTTAAAACATAAATTAAGCTGTACTAGCGAAATACAAAAATATATGTATATAAAATTTGGTCATAATTGTGGTGGGGGGAAATAGGAAGCATTTCGAAAATTGTGCACTTTTCAAAACTTTAAACCATTATATCTCAAAACACAAAACAGGTATTAAGTTGAAGTTTTGTCAAATAATAGGGCTATACGAGTATGATTCAAAATTTTCATAAAAATTTGAAGAGGGCAGTGTAAGAGAATCGAAGTGGTGGTCCAGAAAATCTAAAAGTTTTAGTAATTTTTTTAGGGCTCTGGTGAAAGATACAAAATTAAAATTTTGCACATGCATGCATCCATTTGATATAAATAAAGAAAAAATATCTAATTTGAACCAGAACTGTTATTCACCAAAGGGTGGTCCTAACCTACACTAGGTGTTTTCGTGTATTAAAAAAAAAAAAAAAAAAAATTTTTTTGGTTGAAATTTTAAGCTATAAATTTGAAAATTTGCAAAACTTATTTAAAAAAACATAATCGAATTATCATTGGGCGTAAAGTCCAATCATATGATACTTTTTATGAAATAGGAAAGAGTTTATTGTATAAATATGTCATCTCAAATTCTTTCGAATCGTGGATTGTGGCTTTTGTATGGGAGGTGGTAAAAGCAGAGGAGGGTGGTTTGTAATTTTTGTATATAACACCGAACGTAGTATACAAAATGTTTCATGCTGAATTTAAAGTTTGTAGCTTTCATAATTTTCGAGGAAATTGAACAATTTAATGTCTGAATTTATGGCACTTGTATGGGAGGTGGCAGAGAAAGTGGAAGATTTTGGATGATTTTGAATCTACTTATCAACATCATAATAACATTGCTTTGTTACAAAATTGGCTGTAATTGTAATAAAATTCATTATAACTCAAATTGGTTCTTGTAGCTTTGCTAGTTGTAATACAAACCGAATAAATGCATTTTTGAAAATTGTTCATTTGTATGGGAGGGTGCAGAAGGAGTAAAGGGATCAAATTAATATTTTTGGACGTCAATGACATTTACATTGTTGTACTATGACCTCATTTTCAAGTCAATAGCTGAAATGGTTTCGGAGAAAAATCAATTTCCTTAAATTTCGAAATTTCATGATATTTGTATGGGAGGGGGTAGAAGGAGTTTGTAACGCTAAGAAATAAGGCTCGGAGAAAAAAATGAATGACACAGACATTCATATTACCAATCAAAAATCTCAAAACCGGATGTCCGTCCGTCCGTTCGTGCTCTCTCTAGCTCGAGTACGCGTTGGGCTAGAAAGCTCAAATTTTGGACATGTTTTTTTTGATAAAAAAGTAAGGCCAAGTTCGTGAGTGGCCAAATCGCGTCACCCCTTCTACCCCCTTCCATACAAAATTAATCAATTTTGGGATTTCACAATAAACGGATTTTCGCAAAAAGTATGAAAGTTATAGATCTGAAATTTAGATTATATTATTATACTCTAGATGAAATCTGAGGGTATATTGTGTTTGCCTTACCGTTTGTAATGTTAAGAAATAATGATCGCACAGAGTCGCCAAGTGTACAGAAATATTTGTTGTCGCTCAAAAACCTCGATTCCGAGTCACCGTCTGTTCGTCTTTCTACAACATAACTCTCGAAAGCTTTGACCTATATCTTGCAGAAATTTTATATATATCATTTTTAGCAAAAAAGTAACATTAAGTTCGTTCGATCCTTTTACTCCTTCTATCACCTCCCATGCAAATGCAAAATTTTCAAAAATGCATTTTTTTTGTTTTCATTGCAACTAGTAAAGCTAAAAGAACCAATTTTTGTAATAATTAATGCTTTTATAATTGCAACTGGTTTCATAAAAGCTATCAAGTTCACCTCACTCTTTCTCCCCCTCCCATACGAATTTCACGAAATTTCGGAATTTGAACTAAATTATTTTTCTCGTCAAAGCTATCAACTTTAAATTTTGAGAAAAGTATACTGTTATAAATATCATTGATTTCGAAAAATTTGATTTTGATTCAAATACTCCTTCAACCTCCCATACAAATGCACAATTTTTGACAAATGCATTCAATCGATTTTCATTGAAACTAGGAAAATTGCAAAATTTAAACTTTGCCAGAATTTGTCCCTTAATAATTTAATTTAAATGCTAAAAAAAATATGAATTTCGCTTCACTCCTTCTACCACCTCCCATACAATTTTTTGTATTGTAAATTCAAGAAATGTATTTCTCCTTCGAACATATGAGTAATAACGCAATGTGATTAAGATTTTGATAAGCAGATTCAAAATCATCCAAAACCTCCCACTTCCTCTTCCTCTAAATTCAGACAAATTTGCTCAAAAATTATGAAAGCTTCAAACTTTAAATTCAGCATGAAACATTTTGTTAGCTACGTTCAGTGTTATATACAAAAATTATAAACCTCCTCCCTCTGCTTTTACCACCTCCCATACTAAAGTCTCTATTCACTATTCGAAAGAATTTGAGATGAAATATTTTCCGGTACAATAAACTCTTTCCTATTTCATCTAGAATATCATATTTGCTACCATCATATTTATCCCTGCGAGAAATTCAAATTCTGTATTATTTATTTCTCCGTAATTAATGTTGCGCATATGCATCACAAGCTAGAATCATAACGAAATGGTTCTGTTCCGCGAAACTATGACAACTGGTGGTTCGGCGAATCGTACAGCATGTAGATTGAAGCCAGGAGAATGGTTCGCTTGAAACTATTTTCCAAACTACAACCGTTTGATCCTCGCTGCAAAACTGAGACAGCTTCATTAATTAAAATCTTTCTGTTTTATTTTAATGAAAGCAGCTTACTTTCTGCAGTTCCGTGGTGAACACTACGCGTACTGGCGCTACATCCAAGGATCTTGTTATCTCTTCTTACCCACGGCTTTTGGATGCGCGCCATGTCGCAACTAGCCTGATTCACAGATTCATAGTCAACGCAGCAGTGTGGTTGTTATTTTTTTTATTTTTTTTAGGGAAACACTTGAGAGCACCGCGAACTTTTTGGTCTATTGTGCGTTTAACGTGGTGGTGATTTATCTGGACTGCTCTGGCTATCGCTATGCCTCGCTCCCAGGATAAAGTGGATTGGGTGCTATCCGAAGCACTAAATTCATCATCTTCCTAGTAGATAGTACTGAACTTCGGTCTATATACCGATTTCCACGTTAAGATTCTTTTCGGACTGTGTCATCTGACGGATCTCCCAGCTTCTCGTATCGACGTCGTTCTGATTCATGATCCGACTTTGGAATCGCTACGACTGTTCCGATCTTTAAGCGTAACGCTAGCGTGGATCAGACGGGGAAGATTGCCGTGGTGTCATAAGGCGGCTTCAACTACTTTAGTGAGAAAGTCACTGGGCTGGTGATCTGAACACGATATTCTAAAAATACAGTGCACCCATTCGCTCCAATCGAACTTGATTTTGAGAACACTTCCTGCATTCATAAGTTCGTCTATTAGGTTAATGATCTTTTCCACTATATATGACTGATTTTGTTCAGCGATTTTCCCTTCGGAGTCCACCAATTTTATGAGCGCCACCTTAAATCTATCTGCAACCAAGGCAATGATAGACCGTGTTACAAATTTGGCTTCATTCGCAGCAGTGATGTCTTGTAGTTGCTCCTTTCTTTGAATATCCTTAACATTTTTTAATTTTAACACAACAAGCTGAATTTCTTCGCTTCAGCACGGTAAAAAGAATTCTTAGCTTCTTCCTCCAGATTCTCGATAATATTTGCAATATAGGATCCGGATATGTTTTGGCAATCAATCGATTGAGTCACTTCTGAATCATCCTTAATCTACAATTCTGACACGACGTTGTTTCGATCAATTGATGTTTGCTGCAGCGGTAGCGACTATTAACTGCAATTATCTGAACATATGGCCTGAAGCATCACCTACTCTTTTCAGAATTTATATTCGTCGTTCTTGATTGTCTCGCTTTTAACCGACTCACCAAGATAAATTAATTGTTTTTTTAAGTAATTATTTTGAATGTTTTTAGAATGCTTACACTCTAGATGATATCTGAGAGTATTATAAGTTTTCCACAAAGTATGTAACGCTAAGAAATAAGGCTAGGAGAAAAAATTAATGATACAGAAGTTAATATTACCATTAAAAAATCTTAAAGCCGGATGTCCGTCCGTCCGTCCGTCTCCTCTCTAGCTCTACAACACGTCGAGCTAGATAGTTCAAATTATGTACACGTCATTTTTGACGAAAAAGTAAGATCAAGTTCTTCAACGGGCCAAATAGTTACACCCTTTCTGCCCTTCCTATACAAAATGTTTTAATTTCGCAATTTCATATTAAACGGATTTGTTCAAAAAGTGAATGCAATCGCAGCGCATTTCGAATTAAAAAGAAAAATTTCCGGATTCTTCACTATTACGCTTTATTATTTCGTGATCCAACTGTTTGAAAAAGATCTCAGCAGAGGTCGAAACGTCACGAATAATAAAGCGCAACAGGGAAGAATCCGGAAATCTTTCTTTTCAGTATAAAATCTATTGATCTGAAATTTTGAATGTATTATTCCTATGCGTATTTCAATTTGCAGTATAAAAACTATCCGCATCCCCAAACTCCTACCAACACCTCCCATGCAAACTGCACATTTTCTTGAAATACTATAAGCCAATTTACTCAGTACGTATAAAATATGTTGAGTTGAAATTGAGCCGTGAATATTTATTTAGAATGATTAGTAAGACCAAAGAAAATTGAACGATTAGCTGCACTCCTTCTACCCCTCCCATACAAAATGGCACATTTTCACAACTTTACAAAAAGTATATTTTCCTCAAAAGTATGAACGCTGCTGATCTGCAATTTAAAAGATATCAAATGCATGAATTCTTTAGTTATATCTCGAAAATTCATTAAGAACTCTCTACTCCTTCTACCACCTCCAATGTATACTGCCAATTTCAGTAAATATAAAAGACTAATTTTCTCAGTACCTATTCAATTTTTTGAGCTTAAATATTATATAAGACTCTTCTATAGCTACTCTAGCATGATGTGAGAAAAATTATTTCGATGCTGTTACCCCTTTTACCACTCCCTATACAAATTTTCTTAAAATCAAAAAATTTCTCTTTCATCTAGAATTTATACTAAATCAAAGTCCTGTTATATTTTTAGCATTGAAATTTTTATTTTATTTTCAATGTTTCACTGTCAAGTTCGTCAATCTCCTAATTAGCGATACAATACCGCTCACGTTGTGACCATAACGATAACAAGTGATCTCTTACCGCTTATCCTTTTTTCGTGCCACCGAAGTGCGTTAGAGCGCTAACATTTTACAGATAGTGTTCGCGATCGCAAAACCAGCGCAACGCGTTAGTAAGCTAGTATGAACTTAGAATACATATGTTGAAACAGTTCGATATACATAGTTATTGTTATCGCAATAGTAGTATCTACAGAAAAACACAGTTACATCAATTTTCGCAAATATTGTAGCTGATTTATCTTTGATATTTTCCATAAAATTTTGATATCAAAGCTACCATAACTGGTATTTTGGCTGACCGTGAAGTTCATTTAATTTACAAACTTTTATTTTAAAGTGGTTGAGTTATTAATCAATACGTTATAAGGCGGCTTGTTATGAAAAATACTATCGATGAATTTATAACAAAAAAAAAATGTAATACATTATAAAAAGTTTTGCATTCAAATCGCAAATTTTTCATACTGCAATCAAAACATTTGCAAGTTGGTAAGAAATTTTTTCAAATTTTACACGCAAATTTTTAAACAAAACGATTTGTAGTCAAAATAAATCATAGATACGTTGTCCGCATGATTAACCGTGATTCGATTTTTTGAATGCTCATTTGAAAACAAGCTTCAATCAATTTAATTGTGCCAGTTTTGGTAATGGCCTTATAAAAAAATTCAATTTGTATTTTAGCTTTAACTAATACGATACTGACAGATATAAATTGCCATAAAACGCATAAAACCCATAATAATCAGATTGGAGTAAAATATGCGCTAACTGAATTATTTATCAACAATAATGATCGTTTGTAATAGCAACAGACGCAATCGATAAATTTTTTTTTAGTGGGAAACACCAATGACTGAATCAATTGTTTCAAATTAAAATGCATATTTTGAATTACATTAAATTGGATTTTTTCCTATTCAGCTTAGCAAATTATCCGCGGCGTAATCACATCGGTATTAATAGATGCTTTCCTAAGCCGAGATTACTAGAGCTGAGCCGCAACTATTTCCATACACAATAGATACACAGTGATGCTGAATGAAGTAGGTATTTATTATTTCATAATTCTGACCACACAATTATTAAAGTCATGTTAAGTACTCGTAGTAAATGGTTATTGTCTCATCTTTCTAAAAGTTTTTCATCTTCATGAAAAATTAATTACATCTGGTCGGTTTTAATTTGAGAAAATGATACTTAAGTACAATGCAGGAATTACACGTGTGACATCACAAATGTTTCTGGGATTTCACTTTTATATCGAACCTTTAACCTGCTCTGTCATAATATATTGTTTTAAATAATATCTTCATAAAGTCAAAGCCAGCAATTTAGTTTTTATGCCAGTAAATTTATAATTTTAAAGATACAATGGTTTCAAAATATCTGATAAAAGATTGATATCAAATATATGCATTTCTTTAAATTTAGAATTTTTCAATTAAATAATAGCAAAAACATAACACGACTACGATTGGGCGTAAACCCAATCATGATACTCTAGATGAAAGAGAAATTTTTGTGATCTCAAGAAATTATTGATTTTTTCAGAAATAACTTCAAACATAATTCAATTGATATGTTTTAAATCACAGAGTAACATTCATAGTTTTTAAGGAAATCGACATTTAGATAAGTTGTGAAACTGTGTCATATTGCATGAGAGGGAGGTAGAAGGAATAACGTTAATCGTATAATTTTTTTTTCAGTTTTACTAAATAAATATTTAGTGCACAATTTCAGCTCGAAAAATTTTATCCGTACTGAATAAATCGATTTAAAGTATTTCATGAAAAAGTGCAATTTGTATTGGAGGTGGTGAAAGGAGTAAAGGGATTGGAAAATTGTTTGCACTGTTGATTGATATCATCATAGAAATAACATGTTTCAAATTTCATATCAATAGTTTTTATACTTTTCGAGAAAATCTACTTATTGTCGAATTCCGAAATTGTGTCATTTTGTATGGGAGGGGGTAAGAGCGGTGGAGAGATTTCACTCACGGATTTGACCTTACTTTTTCGTCAAAAACGACGTATACAAAATTTAAACTTTTCTGCTCAACGCATTCTCGAACTAAAGAGCCAACGGACGGATAGACGGACGGACGGACAGACATCCGGTTTTGAAATTTTTGTGTGAAAATATGAACTTCTGTACCATATATTTTTTTCCCCGAGCATTATTTCTTAGCTTAACAAACTCGATAGCAAACTTATTATACGCTCAGATTTCATCTAGAGAATAATTATTAACATTGAGATTGAAGAATATAAAATTAATTTGAAGTGAGAATTAGATGAGTACATGAAACTTGATAAAGATGGAGAAGCCGTGAACAACAGTTACGCAAAATGAAAACTAAAATGCTGGCGACTTACGGCTACGGGGGTTCATCTTAATGCAGTGTGAGCTCCTGCTAACTTCTTGTACAGCTGAGAGCTATCATAATTTTTGCCTTCAATTTTAACTGAATAAAAAACCGTGACCTCATCCGCATCAATATGTGTTTCGTCGTTTCCAACTCCCAACAACGGGGCAGCTTAGAGATGGTATACCCTGCATGAAATCTGAAAGTATAATGTGTTTGCTCCAACCTTTATAAAGCTAAGAAATAAGACAGTAAGCCCCAGTGATCCTGTGCCCCTCTCTTCGTCTGACAAGTAATTCTAGAACTTTTTGAACTATCAATCTTAACAAAATCAATATCAGTTTTGGCAAAAAGGAAAATTTACTACTACCACCTTGTGAAGGAATGTCACAAACTATCCAATTTGATTTAAAAAAAAATATATTCCTGTTAAACCGTTAAAATCTTACTAAAGCATAGCGCTATGTAGGATATATGCAAAGCGGTGAGAAACCCTAGATATCGCAAGGCACATGGGACAAGGTTAGCGGTCGGAAAAAAGCCAAATTGGCAATCATATCTTAACCCACAAACCAACGAACACCCGACTTGAGGCAGAACTACCGCGATATTCATATACAGCTTAAAAAGGCTGTTAGACGCGGCAAGATTTATTGAAGATCTGGCCAACAAGGCAGAATCTACAGCTTACCTTGGGGATATGGGTTCACTATTTAAGATCATGAAATAGTTGACGAACAGGAATTTCACCGCCAACCACCTGGTGAGAGATGAACCCTCCTTAATATGAGTGAGCAAATTTCTCTGAAAATTCCGAAGAAGGATGACCTTCTGGATTGTGGCAACTGGCGTGGTATTTGTCTACTTACTGCCGTATCGAAAATCATGGCTCAGGTAATTCTCAATAGTATTAGTGATGTCGTGGAGAGCATTTTTGAAGTTTATCAGGCTGGATTCTGTAAAGGGTCGTCTTGTACCGACCACACAAATACCCTGAGGATAACATTGGAATAGTCTGCCGAAATAGGTTCGCCACTACATCTTATGTTTGTGAACTTCGAGAACGCTGTCGACAGCGTTAAGTGAAATTACATATGGAATGCATTGCGTAGGAAAAGTATTCCAGATAAGGTCATAGCTATGATTAAATAATTCTACGAAGATGCAAGGTGTCGCGTCTTACATAGAGGGGAGCTGCCCGATAACTGTCCTGTGCTAACGGGTGTCAGACAAGGCTGCATATCATCACCAGCCCAGTTTTTGGTGTTAATAAATTACATCTTGAAAGCTGCACTGGAAGGTGGCGAAGGACTATTAACATCTTAAGTCACATAACTTAGAGGCAAATGTTCGCTCGTTGTATTCTAAATACAAAGAGGTGGAATTAAAAATAAATATGCATGAGACCAAGTACATGCAAGTGTTCGAACACAAGCACACCGATTGTTCTTAATGGACAAGATGTGGAAGAGGTGCAAGATTTTTGTTATCTCAGAAGCATTGTCAGCATGGACGGCAGAGCCGAAAAGGATATTGAGGTTCGTCTAAATAAAGCTCTTTGACTCCTCTCGTTCCTACCACCACCTCCCATACAAATTGTATCTTTTCATAAAATACTCACAAATTTACTCAGTACGTATAAAATTGATCGAGCTGAAATTGTGCACCAAATATTTATTTAGAATTATTAGTAAGATCAAGAAAAATTAGACGATTAACTACACACCTCTTACCCACGCCCATGCAATCTGACACAATTCCACAACTTTACAAAAAGTCGATTTTCCTTAAAAGTGTGGGTGCTACTGATCTTCAATTTAAAACATGTCAAAAACATGATGTTTTTAGTTATATCTGAAAAAGTCATTAGGAACTCGCCACTCCTTCTACCACCTCCCATAAAAACTGCACAATTTCACTAAATCCAATACACTAATTTTCTCAGTACCTTTTAAATTTTCCATAAAACGTTTGGATGGCAACTCTAGCGCGATGTGAAAAAATTAGTTCAATGTCGCTACCCACGCCACCTTTTCTCCTACAAAATTTCTTAAAATTAAAAAAAAATCTCTTTCATCTATAGTATCGCACGTTTGTAGTAGTCCTGTTATGTTTATACTCTAGATGAAATCTGAGAGTATTATAAGTTTGCCACAAAGTTTGTAACGCTAAGAAACAAGGTTCGGAGAAAAAAAAATGAATGATACAGAAGTTCAAATAATTACTCAAAAATCTCAAAACCGGATGTCCGTCCGTCCGTCTGTCCGTCCGTGTCCTCTCTAGCTTGAGAACGCGTGGATCTAGAAAGTTCAAATTTTGTAAACGTCGTTTTTGACAAAAAATTAAGGACAAATTCATGAACGGGCCAAATCGCTCCACCCCTTCTACCCCTTCCCATACAAAATGACACAATTGCGCAATTTGACAAAAACCGGGTTTCCTCGAAAAGTATAAAAGCTATTGGTCTCAAATTTGGAACATATTACTTCCATAATGATATCAATCTATTATATAAAAATTATGTGTGTCCTCTCCCTCCTTCTACCACCTCCCATACAAACTGTACTTTTTCATGAAGTTCTCTAAACCAATTTACTCATTGCGTATAAAATTTACCGAGCTGAAATTGTGCACTAAATATTTATTTACAATTATTAGTAAGACTAAAAAAAAATCAGGCATCTAGCTTCACTCCTTCTACCCCCTTCCATACAATGTGACACAATTCAACAACTTTACAAAAAGTCGATTTTCCTGAAAAGTATGAATGCTACTTATCTGCAATTTAAAATATTTAAATTAAATGATGTTTGCAGTTATTTCTAAAAACTTCATTAATAAATTCACATTCCTTCTACCACCTCCCATTCAAACTGCACAATTTCACTAAATCCAATACACTAATTTTCTCAGTACATATTAAATTTTTGAATCCTAAATTTTGTATAATACAAATTGATAGCAACTCCAGCGTGATGAAAAAAAATTAGTTAAATGTCGTCACCCCCTCTACCACTTCCCCTACAAAATTTCCTAACATTTAATCTAGAGTATCGCACGATTGGGCTTTACGCCCAGTCGTAGTCCTGTTATGTTTTTAAATTATTTCCCACAAAATTTCCAAAAAATCATATGTTAGAAACTAGAAAAGCTTTTTCTCTTCGAACGTACATAAAAGCAATCCGTTTGAGAAATGGCGATAACATAGTGTTCAATGGCTTAAAAATCAGGGAAATCCCCATTGTCCTTGTTCCTCTTTTCATTCAAAGGTTTATTTTCTAGTGCATTAAACTTTTTCTCATTTCATTTTGAAGTTGTACGTGATTGGACAATAATAACTTTGTTATCTAGGATATAAACTAGTGATTAGCGTGTTGGTCTACAATGGCCAAAGATCAAATCCCGGGCGGCGTATAATTCCAGAACAGTGCCTGCATGGATACAAAAATTGAAAATTTGTAGTTAGAGGTTTCGTCAAATGGCTAAAAACTCATCCACAACAAGCAAGTAAACGCCCAATTTGGGCTTTAGTGTCATTGTAGAAGATGTAGAATTTTTTTAGATATTCATATACTGCTTTATTTTATCATATTATCTTACCATTATACTTACAATATATCACTGAAATCTAGTGCACCAAATAATCATGTAAACACTTTTCAAAAATATTTTTAAAAAATCGCTTAACCGTATTGAAGCGTATTGTAAATTCACAACTGAATTCAAGATTGATGCAAAACTCTAGAAATAAAAACGTTTGCTTTTGACGCCTTAGCTTCAAGCAAATAGCACATAAAACAAACAAACGAACGATCATTCAAGTGGCGTAAAATACCACTAACAATTATGTTTAAGTATATTTGAATATACATCTATCAGATTTATAGCGACGAGACATTTTGTTGCCGATTAAAGAAAAAAACAAAAAACTTCCTTCATTTTTAATGATGATCATCAAGAGTCTTACTATGAACAGCAGGAAGGTGAAAGTTTAGCACAGAAGTGGGTGGATTAGCTCATTTGCAATGTCATTAGCTGTAATAATAATGCCGGATTAATTGCATTGCTTTGTACAGTAGTTTCACACTGAATTGATATTTTCTGATTTCCCATGTGCAAATCAACGAATGGTTTTTTTGTGTTGAAAATACTTGCTGCAAAGATAAGTACAATATCTAATAATTTTGATTAACTGATTTTTAAACAGAGAATAATTTAATTTAATGTAATAATATTTTTTTATATTATTGAGTTCTGTTAAGCACTATCAAGAAGTAATGGAAGAGCTCGCAAAAAATAAGGAAGAAGCGGCTCTTTTATTCGAAGCAATAGGCAAACGAAAAACGTAAAAACTAATCACGACTTTCCACAGGAAATGACGGAAATAACTGCAGAGGAAGGACTACTAGTCTAAAAGAAGTAAGATTCTCTAGCTTTGAAGTGCTTCTTTCCCGTTGGGTTACAAATAACTCCTAGTTTCATGATTACTCAAACACATAAGAACACATTTATCTTCTTGCTCAAATTGGCCTACGCTTCACATAATTATAATAATTTTCATAACAATTTTTTTTAAAGAAAAACTTGATATTCATAAATGTCTCAAAAATATTAAAAATAATCTCAAAAGTGAATCTATTTCTTGTCAATCTTGAATTTATGTAATTTCAAAGATTGTTTCTTGGACAAAATTGAACTACGCAAATATTTATTAAATAATTTTCAGGTGAATAGTCAGCTGGACAATTAAACACACAATCTTCAGTCAAAGATCGTGGGATCAATGAAAACCATCGAGAGGAAAAGAAAACAAAAAGAAAATTAGTTGTACCTACCGAGATGTTTCCTGTTACTTGGTAATGCTTCTAAGTTCAATGTTTTAGTAGGAACTTCGTGTCTCGTTTATGGTCGTAAGTACATTGCATATAGTTAAAGACACACCAATAGATTGAAGATATTTCAGGTAAAATCTATGCACCGAACGGCTCATTAAGTGTGGTCTTGACTCCCATAGTGCCGAAACAAGAAACATGTCTGCATATTGGCTTGATGCTGCGAAGATGACAGCATACCTGCATGAAAACGAAAGTTATTTCCATATTTTTTTTTTGTTTAAAATATTAACTAATTTACATAAACATGTTTTTTGGTTTTTCTCGGAAGAATATTTTTATGGAGCTATAACAAAAATATTATGGTTTTTATGCTAAAATAATTGTTTTTTTTTTTTATAATTAAAAAAAACAATAAGGAAAATTTGTCTAATTTTTTCATATGCTTAATTATAGGTTGCATAAATTTATACACGCACTATTGTTTTCATAGGAGTGAAAATCTAAGTATTCTTGAATTCAGAGAAAATATTTTTTATCAAAAATATGCGAAAATGTTGGAAGAAATGTAAATGTAGTATTGTTCATTTACTTATGGTAATTATCTTAATAAGGTAGATTAGTATTTTTTAAAAGTAGCATTGTTGATATAAGACAATATCTGCCAACAAGCCGGGCGCAACTTTATTATTCTTGGCAAGTTGGAAATGCGTGAAGAGTCAATTTGCAGATTGAGGTAGTATAGAAAGAGAGGATAGAGGGTTCTTAGGGCGGACTAATGTCAATTATTTGAAATATAGGAGGTTAAAAGATATAGGAAGGACTTTGTGGATCGATGTGACACCTTCCAACCTCAGTAAAAAGAGCTGGGCGCAAAACATGATACCAAATTCTTAAGGATAATTTTGAGGGTTGATTTATTTCTATCATTTTGCCTGGCCAATTAAGTTTAAAAAGAGTATTTATGTCACTGGAATTTTAATTTACACTTGCTATACGTATACTGCCATATAAAGAAAATACGTATACGATTTACCGCCCGAAACGTTACGTTATACGGACAAACAAAATTATTAAAAATACGCGATAACCAACGGAAAATACCAGTGAGCGGTCGAAAATTTGAAAAGAGTTTTTTCAATTTATACCGAGATTGAAAAACTTAAAAACCAAAAAAAAATGCACTACTTAAAAATGTAAAGTAAAACAGCTAGTGCTGATGGTGACGCAGCTAAAAAATATCCCAACATTTTGAAAGAATTATCGAAAGAGGTAGATACCAACCTGAACGAGTTTCCAATATAGACAAAACAGAATTCTATTGGAAGCAAATTCCTGAAAGAACTTACATTTCAAAAAACGAGGTCCGCACCTGGTTATAAAGTGTCTAGAACGAATAAGTTTGCTCCTTGGTGCTAAGGCTGCGGGGAATTTTAAGCTAAAACCATCTAAAATATATCTATCCGAAAATTGAAGGAACTTTAAAGGGCTGAAGAAGAAACAATTGCCCGTTATTTGGAAATCCCACAAGAAAGTGGATAACCAAGATTCTCTTCGAACACTGGTTCAAAAATTACTTTTGTCCATAAGTGCAAAAATATTTGCGAGATACTTTCGCAACAAGGCTTTCTGATTTTGATCAATGCTCCAGGACATCCAGTTAAATTATCCAAATTATCTGAAGAAGTAGAGCTTAAAAATATAATATTCCTGCCAAATGATCAGGATGCAGAAGCCAGTTTTAAGGCATATCATTTGCGGAGAGCTTTTCGGAAAATTACAGATGAAACCGAAGGTGAATCTTCGATTAAATAATTTTTCTGTCCGGCCAACTCTCGTTCCATGCAACTTTTGCGAACCGTGACACTGGTACAGAGTAGAGATGCTCGATACATACTAACAATACTCTCCTATTAGAGTTGGACAATGCAATATTAGTGTGAGTTTCGAAGTACAAGAAGGCAACATAAGAATGTGAAAAACAGTCAAACTTGCAGTTAGCTTGAGCTTGACGGTTTTCAAATTTATGTATGGACACGAGCATAAACATGTTTTTTTTTTATAGATTCACTCATTACAATCGAAAATAAATTTGACTTTCGTAAATAACAACTCTAGCTAGGGTGTAGCCTAGTGGGTAGCGTTTTGGTCTACAATGCGAAGGTCGTGAGTTCGAATCTCGGTCGACTCATAATTCAAGCACACTGCTTGCACGGATATACCTTGGTTACGTCAATCTACGAAAATGAAAAATTCGTAGACAGAGGGTTGTGCGAAGAGCTAACAACCCTTCCGCAATAAATAATGAAAATGTTAAGGAACCTGATGTCATGAGGCCAAGGCCCGATTCGGGCTGTAGCGCTATTGAAGAAAACGAAATAACAATTCATTACGACTGTGCTTACTTCATAAAAGAATTGAGAAAATTCTAATTTCGGACTAAATTTTCCGCACAAGCGCTACACATAGCGACTCTATTAGGAGAGTAGTGTTACTGTGTATAAAATATCTCTAGTCCGAAGAGGTTTCACTGAAAAAAATGACGTTACAAAGAATATGAAAATCAGAACAAGCGTAAATGAATTTGGAACCTGTCCAATGGCTTTATTATATAGGTCTTGCTAAAGTTTGTTGCAAAGGGGAAAAAAGCTAAATTCTCTGGCCAATATTTTATCACATTACCTGCTTAATCATTGGGGCTCTTTGATGCGATGCTCCTCGCTCCGTGTACTAGTTCGACGTCGCATCGATGAAATTCCTGTTGTTACATCTCTGGTCCAAATCCGTCGTTAAACAAAATTATTTGGTTGATTTCCGCCAATGCCTCTGAAGTATTCTGTCTAGGACTTCTCGTCGCAAATGCACTGACTCTCTTGCAAACTACGCCACCAACTTGTGGCACTTCCTTGTTAAGATTTTCAAATGCTTTTCAATTTACCCGCCACATTTCTAGATTAACACTCGATAAAAGAGATTTGGTCCCAGCACGAATCCTTGCGGGACATCCCCAACGACTTTTAGTAGCCTTCAAGCTAGTTTATTTAAACTCGGTCTATCACATATCACTGTTTCAATTGGCCCAACCTTTCGCTAACCTTTCATCTTTCTCCCGGCTTCCGCCTTTTCAGATGATAATTTACTCCACTATTGCCCGTCATAAGGCCGATCAGAGTACTAATATCACACTTGCTGAAATTTAGAATATCCTCCACTTTATTTTTTTGTGGTAGAATAAATATTGAGATTGATAAGCCTAAAAGTTTATTCAAGTAGATTCTATGCTTTTGTTCAATCCACTTTCTAAGTATAAAGGATACGCCACTTTTGATTTTCCGAAGAATCGCTCTGGTTCAATAAAATTAGTTTCTACGCCATTTTTTCTGAGGCGATCTGGCTCTTCATTTCTCTCAATACCCATATGTACAGGGACCCACATTAAGGTTACCTTGTTTCTTTTTTTCAGGGTAATAAGGTTCTGCAGGCAGTCCCAAACTAGCCTAGCTATGCACTATGAAAACATTCACCAAACCATTAGCCTAGCTAGTTTGTTAGATGGTAGGACTTTAATAACTAGTAAATAAATAATTTATTGCGATGAGCTCTCCTACTATTCTCTGGGATATATTGCAATAAGTTCGGCCTGGAAGATTGTGACTTCTTTACCGAGTGAATTTGAAACCGAGAAGCTAGGACCTTTAACTCCGGTTCCAATACCTTACGAGGTGTGCCAGTCATCTGTATACCAGAAGGCTTATCCCTCTTCCATTTCAGGTAGCATAAATTGCCATTCCTTGCGTTGTCTGATTATAACTTTGTATTTGAATTTTGTCGGCATAGTGTCTAACAATGTTGAGGTTAGAACCTCAATTCAAGGGTTTTTTAAGATTTCGAGGTGACCTCTGAAATCCCCCTATTTGTATTTGGTTCCCCTCTGTATGCATAACATCCATTTGATAGCCTCCTTTTCTATTTGGAGATGTATCGGGAGGATGTTTAGGCATATTTATATTTCCGTATTAAAACAGATTTTCATTGCTCCTGTTATACTAAGACAAGCAAGTGTAAGGATTTTTTGTAGTATAAACTGTGCTGTTGGTTTGCATTTGACTATTGCGAGGATGATTGTTCTGTAGCACCACTAAATCATCTTGGGCTGTAATCTGTATCTACCACCAAATAAGCTTTGGCAGGCCCAAATCACCTTTAATGCTTTGGCATGATTTATTCTATATGTTTGTTCCAGTTGAGTTTTTTATCAAGTATAACACCTAGATATTCTACCTCATCTGAAAAGGGTATAGGTGTTCCATTTATAGAAGCAAGTATGTCGTGGATTTTCCATCTATTTGTAAATGGTACTATCTCAGTCTTAATTGGGTTGATATTCAAATTTTTAGACTGACATCACTTAATTTTCACCTCTAAGGCAGATTATATCCTTCCCGATATTATTAAGTTATATTTAACTGTACTGATAATGACGAGGTAATCGGCATATCCTATTACCTCGTTTCCTTGTTATGTTAGACAATTCAGGAGCTTATCTACTACAATCGAGCACAGAAGAGAAGGTAGTCCCCTTGCTTGGGGACAGCCCCTATGGGTTTATGCAGTTAATGTACTGTCACCTAGATCCGTGATTGTCTTTTGGCTCTTTAACATGGCGTGTATCCATTTTATCGTGGCCGATTCTAATCCTTTTTTCCCAACTACCGCTATTATGGCGTCATGAGGTGTGTTGTCGAATGCTACTTCTACAACTGGGAATACACAAAAGGTAATTTCTTTGCAATAGTTTAAGCTTTCTTACTAGGCTGCGAAGGGCTGGCTTTGTTGATTTGCCTTTCTGGTAGGCATGTTGATTCTTAATACTTTGTTCGCTTTGACGAAGATGGAGGTGAGACTTATAAGGTGATATGACTTAGGCTGGCCAATGGAACGGTTTCCTGCCTTTGGTACAAGGACCACTCTCGATTTCCTCCAAATTATTGGGATATATGCCCATGTGAAACTTGTTCCAAAGATCTTTATCAGTATTTCCATTAGGATCTCTAACCCCTTCTGCAGTAAAGAGGGGAATATTTTGTCTACTTTGATTTGTAGTACTTAAAAGTGTTAATCGTCCATTTATCTTTTCTGTAGTGAAGACTTTACCGGCAATACTATGTTTGACGATAAATCCTTTCCTAATTTCCTCCTCTTCTAAATCTTTATTCTTGCAGCCTGGGAAATGTGTTGCCAGCAACATTTCCATTGTTTCCATGCTGCTTTTAGTTAAGGATCGATTTGATCTCGCTAAAAGTCCGATATCAGTCGGGGTGTCTTTGGCTAACACCTTTTACAATGATAACTATATAGCTATGATGAAAATATACACTAGCTTCATATTTTTTTTTTTTTTTTGAGACCTTTTGCAGGCCGTTGGAAGATTATCTATCTCTTCACAAAATTTTCTCCAAGACTATTTTTTTTAATTTTCTTAGAAGTTTGTTATATTCAGTAACGGACTCTCTATATTCGTCCCAGTTCCCAAAGGTTTTTACTCTGTTGAACAAAATCCTAGTTTCTTTGCGTTTTGCCGCTAGTTCCTCATTCCATCAAGGTGTTTGTTTGACCCTTTTTTTGTGTAGAACAGGACAACTTTCTTCGTATGCATTTACTATATTGTCAACTATTCTGTCTATTGATTCTTCCGCGCTCCTTACGTCGCTCTCAAGGATTGTTTAGTAAAGATTCAAGTCTATACGTTTTAGGTTTCTATACTGGCTTATACAGGTAAGTGAAGTCCTTATACCAAAACATATATGCCAGTGATCTGAAAGTGATGTTTTTTCGGATACGTACCAATTGTCAGCTAGGCAGGGGCTTGTTATGTTCAAGTACTTCCTGCCTGAAGGCAGGGTGCTGCCGTTATTTATTATGTCAAGATTATTAGTAGTAAGATAATCCAAAAGTGACTCACCTCTTTTGTTAACATTACTAATTCCCCAAATTGTGTGATATGCGTTAGCGTTGCAGCCCAGAATGAATGGTATGTTATGGATCTTACAATATTCCACTAGCTCCTTGACGCCTTAAGGTGGAGCTTCTGACTCCTCACCAGGAAACTAGGCTGAGGAAAGTATCGCCTCCTTAACCCTTCCTGCTGTTGGAATTTTCATCAAGACTGCTACTAACTCTGTTCAAATTCAAAAAGGCATATTTAGATAATTAATTTCAGATGATATAAGAAGTGCATCTCTTGGCTTGTCCCTTCTTTTATCAAAAATTAACTACCTATTTTTCGAAAAATTCCAATAATTTTACCCTTCGCGGCCATTGGTTCTTGTAAGAGGGCCACATGGAATTTCTCCTTTGCGAATCTCCACGGCAGTATGTTTATAGCGGCGGCTGCACGATGGAGATTCGCCTGAATAACTTTTAGGTTTTTCAGGGTTTTGGCCATCTTCGGTAGGCTGCGACTTGCCGCTTCTGACCTCCTAGGGCGTAGAATCATACTCAAGAATTTGAAGCAGACTTGGTGCCTCTTCTCTATAAGCTTTTCTTTTTTGTACTTGCACCCTCTTTCCTCCTTTCTCTTTCTCAAACCAGCATCTTGAGCATCGATGAGGGTGGTAATATTCTCGGCTGAGTCTTTTTCGTGAGGAAAATATCTCGTGATTATTTCTAATCGTGGAATATTTACCTCCCGGTCAGCCCTGATATTGGTGAAGTCGTCCAGCTTGATGCTCGCAGCTATTTGATCCAACCAAGATGCAGTTTGCTAATCTAGGCAAATAATTAGAATCCATCCTGGCTTCAGGCTAAGTCCACCAAATTTTAGACTTGTACCCTCTTTGGCTGCTTTTGTGATTTCGCCCAGGATGGATTCTTGGATCCCAGATAGCTACTCTGAAGTAAGGATCTTGACCGGATGCTGGGTATGTATAATACCGATCTTTATTCTTTTGTCCACGTCTCTATAGCTAGTGTTCGACAGGGAGAGCTGAGCTTCTCCTGCAGGTCTATGTATGACGCTTCTTCTTTAAGGTCTTATGCCTTTTATTATTGTTTCCATCAGATGACGGTATTGTTGATGAGGCTCAACCTCTTTCATCGCCTTATTCTGTGCCGGTGCTAAGGTATCATGCATTGGCAAGTAAGCAAGGTCGTTCGCCTTGTTCGCTGTTTTACCGTGGTTACGGTGATACATGTACCGTCTCCTAGCGGCACCGCTTAACAGCTTTTTATACTCTTTAAGACTTAACTGCTTCAGCTGTGTTGGTTGCAGTTGTTTGTCTAATTGAGGTTTGGTGGCGGTTTTGCTATCTGCTGTAAGTGGCGTTCTCTTGAACCATTTAGTAACCGAAGGGTAAGCCTCTACACTCACTTCAAGCGCGGTTTCTAAAGGGGTAGTTGTTCCGCTTACCACCTACTTTACGGAATTAGCCGCTGCTTGTGATGCTTTAGGGGAAGCATCAGCTCTTTATTGTACTTTATGTAGATTATTCATCCCAGGAGTGGCGCGAGAAAGTACAGTCAACCCTGACTGAGTTCCACATTTCCTAGGCGGATTAAAACTGGAGGACGCCAGGTTCCAGAGTTCGCATATTAAGGGTTAGTTACCCACTAACTATTTATCATCATCTGTATACCAGGTGATTGAAGGTTTTCTTAGATTCAGTTTGTTAGACACCCAGTCAAGAAGATCTGGTGAGACCTCTTAAAATGCTTGTGAAACTATATCACTTAAGATAAAATGAGAGAGATGAACTCGTGTACCAAGAACTACGTCTTTTTCAATTTCTAAAGTCAGAGAAAGGCATGGAATTTTGCGTCATGTCCAGTAAATTAAATGTTTTATTACTGGCTTTCTTCGGTATTTCCATATGAAGGGAGTCAGAGCCAGAGCCAAAGAAGTTCCTCTAATACTGCAGTAAAGTGGTACTCATTGCTTGTAAATTTGACAGCTTTTACTAAGTAGTTTCTTTCAGTGTCTTACGCCACCATAATGATTCTGTTACTATAGACCTAGCAATAGTAGTATTCATCTAGAATGCCAGCTTGTGATTGAGACTCCATATTTTGCCCAGAAGGCTGTTGCAATTCCAGAAGGATCTGTCTTTTTCTAAAACGTTGTATAGATAAACTACACATTTAATTCTTTCATCTAGAACCACTCCTTTCACTCCACAAGAATATTCCAGTATTTCACCAAAAAATGTAGGTTTTTCAGTTTGGTTCGAATTGTCTTTTTGGTGAAAGCCACAATAGAGCTAGCTTTTTTCTAATCCGTACCAAATCATAGCTTTTGTGCGTCAGCTTACTAGCTAGGTTAGAGCACCTTGTACTGTCTCTATAGTAGGCTTGCGAAGTAGACCCATCTCTTCGCGGTGCAAGCTGGATAGCGCTAAGAGGTCTACAGATAGGGGACAAAGTCGCATACTAGCGTCAGCTTTGGCTGGGGACATACGCATTGTGTCAGCTTTGGAACCTATCAAAGATGGGGGGAATTCGTCGGTGGTAGTTGCCTTGAGCTAATACTTATTGCAATATATTACACCGGCTCCGCAACCCATCAATTGCTGAACGGATGTCAACTAGTAACCTATGGCCCTGCGAAGTGTCGCTGAGGTCACAAAGAAGCAAAATCCGAGCATATTAGAATGATGTAAAGCGAATGGGCTGTGAATGGAAGAATGAATGGGTATGAATGAAAATCATGGAGCTCAAAAATATGTAAAAGTGTGCAAATGTAAGGAAAGTAGCAACTGGAAGGTCCGAAGCGGTGCTCTGTTAGGACCGGGCTGCGACATTGGCTGAAGTTTTGCAATACTGGGTGCCAAAACCGAGGCAGAAACTGAGGCAATTGAGGAAAACTAGTGTACGAAACGCGGAAGGCAAAGTAGCCACGAAGTTCAATCTGTTGTTGAAGTTGAGATCTATGAGGGGGGACAAGGTTGATACTGGCGTGAGCCTGCACGTATTGTATCCTCTTTGAAACCCAGCATAGATAACCATGGGCCCAATTGAGCATAAATGAGGTACTAAATCGACGAACCGAAGAACAAGTGTGCGAAAAGCCACGATGTTGCTGACGTTAAATGTCGAAAATATGAGCACAAATAGTTGTAAATGTAGGCAATCGATGATAACTAGTTGCGAAACGCTGATGCAAAGTAGCAAGGTTTACTGATGATTGGCAAAGTCGAAATTAGTGGAAGTCCGATCAACAGATGGAAACAACTGAAGTTGAAAAAGCCGATGCTATTGAATGTACAATGGATAGGGGGGAGCAGGGGCAGCTTTCTGTCGACTCCGAAACCTTCCAACGGGGGGGGAGCAAGTCAGCGTTTGGTGTATTGAGCCTTCTTTTAAAGAGGGATTATTACACTATATTCACTGGCTCCGCAACCCGACAACTGCAGGATGGATAAAGTCGGTGTCTTGTATATTGAACTCCGATTTTGCAATGATAGGAGGATAAGTTGATGGACCGTCAGCTCCGTAACCCATTTAGGTGTGGGGGGAGAAAGTTGAATGGTCCGTCAACTCCTCCTATCATACCCAAGTAGGGGGGATTAAGTCGATGTTGTATATTAAATTGAGTATCAATTTAATCATACTAAGATCACCAGCTCCGAAACCTATGACGATATGGGGGATAAAGTTGAACAGACCGTATGGTCCGTCAGCTCCGCAACCTATCGCGCAGGGAAGAAAGTGCTGGTCCAGAAAGCTTCGGCGATTCCAGTAACTACTTTTGGGGCCTACCGACCCCACGAACTCGAGGGGTGCAACTGATCATAGTTCAGGGATCTATGCTTCAGATGTGTAGCCTTACCAGGGGTAAACTGGTATATCGGGAGCTGGGGAGCCTATGGAAAGTTACTTCCACCCCCAGCGTTGGTTGAGGATGTCTTCGACATACACGATGTGGCTGATGGTGCCCACATCGCGGGCAGAGCAATAGCTCGGCGTAAGGTTGCGTGATTTAGATTAACAACCTGTTGCCATGAACGAGAGATTGGCAGAGATTTAGATATGTCTCGCTTCTAACAGTAAGAATACTTATCCTGCAAATAGTAGAAACTGCTACCTTCGGGGGCGTTAATGATTGTCGTCAGAAACAATCCGAGTTGCTAAAGACAACTGTGTGGCAATTCCATATGTGAGTAAGGCACCACAATAAACAAGGTCTAAAGCAATCCTGTCTCTATAGTAGTTTCTTCGAACTTGCCGCATCTTCCAAATGTCTGGTTTTATCAGAAAAATATTTTCAATATTTATTCCATAATAGAGAACCACTAGAATATTCCAAAGGTTGAAGACAACAATTATAAAATCACAATTAATATTAATTGATAAAGTTTTGGTCTTTTTCAACAAAAAATCTTACTTCTTCCATGTGAGATTGTTTCTAGTTTACCTGTGGCGCTTGGAAGTCAAGGGCCTTTAAGACCTTATATTTCAATCAAGAAATAAATTCAAATTTAGAACAAATATAAGAAACAAATCTTAAAGTTATTTCATTTACACGTTCCACCTATTGCAAATCTTTAAAGGTTTAACTGAAATTAGTAATGATACCTATTGATGAAGAAAATTAAATAAAGCTATTTTTCTAAAATTTTGTATTTATTGTAATCTTTAGGAGAATACATTGAAAAGATAGAACTGATCTTTTTTCTTAATTTTCTGCTTTCACGCTTTCGAATTAATAAGTGGTGGCTCAGTTTCGACCTTGGTTCTGATCATTTTAACAACTTTAACCTTGCGATTGCTTAATTGTTTGCTCTTATATTTTATCTGAAATAATGTGTGTAACAATTATTCTTAAAACAGAAATTCAAAAGTACAGTCGTGTGGATCTGTTACACAATATTTTGTCTGAAAGTCAAAACATTCGATTAAAGAATAATAACGTTTTCAATTCATGCTGCCAAACCTGGCTGAGTATGAATCAAATATCTCTTCTATAAAATTGCAAATCTTCAATAATTAAAAACAGCTCATTCGCACGTTAGGCACATTATCATCTGGCGAAGAGTGATTGCTTCGCATTTATTACCAAACCTGTCGATCGCGGCGAATTGCAAAATCCCGGATTGCGTTTAGCTTTCGAGGTACTTAAACTCACAATACAAGTAATTTAGGCGGATGATGCCCACTGTATTGACCCCCGGTCATAGTAATTACCCTTGTCTGTACCGACACACTTACGCGGACAATTCATGCACTCGAGTACTTGCGTATACGATCGATCAATAAATCGGTCGATAAAAAAGAAAAACGATTATCAAAACATGGCCAGCATAAGATTGAACAGAAAACAATACCTCGAGTGATTATGAGTGTTACGTAAGGAGGTGATTGCCACTAAACCTCGAGTGAGGCCAAGTACAGAATGAAGCACGGCGCAATGGATAATGGGTCGATAATGCTGTAATGCAAGAGCCCCCCGAAACACACTTTCAATTTCGTGCGTAGCACTGCACCGTCGTCGAGCCGCGGCACACGGGCCCGAAGAAAGCATTTCTCAGGGAAGAGGTGAATCTTCTTCGGTCAGAAGTCTTGGCTATAAAAAGGTGAGTTCCTACCTTCGCTAGTTATCAGTTGTCGACTCATTTTGCACGGACTAACAACAGCGATGAAGGTGCGTTTCAGGACTTTGCGGTTCAGTTCTAATTTGGATTTACTTGACTAATGTGGATTATTTTTAGGTATTCGTGTGCTTACTGTCAGCAGTGGCTGTTGCTTCAGCAGGCTTCCTTGGAGGCCTTGGCGGTGGCGGAGGACATGGTGGCGGTGGCGGAGGACATGGTGGCGGTGGACATGGTGGCGGAGGACATGGCGGTGGTGGCGGAGGATATGGCGGCGGTGGCGGAGGTCATGGTGGTGGCGGTGGATACGGTGGTGGCGGTGGTCATGGAGGTGGTGGCCATGGAGGCGGCGGCGGTGGATCTGTTAAAATATTTAAGATCATAAGCCAAGGAAGTAGTGGAGGTGGTGGAGGAGGAGGAGGACACGGAGGTTGGTCAGGAGGCGGCGGTGGCGGAGGATATGGAGGCGGCGGAGGATATGGAGGTGGCGGTGGATATGGAGGAGGAGGCGGCGGTGGCCACGGAGGTGGAGGCGGCGACGTCAAAATCATCAAGATTATCTCATCAGGAGGAGGTGGTGGACACGGAGGGGGTGGCGGCGGCGGCGGTGGTCACGGAGGTTGGTCAGGCGGAGGTGGCGGTGGATACGGGGGCGGTGGCGGATACGGAGGAGGTGGCGGCGGAGGCCATGGAGGCGGCGGCGGTGGAGCAGTTGTTAAAATTATTAAAGTTATCGATGGTGGATCAATTGGAGGAGGTGGCGGCGGCGGACACGGTGGTGGCGGAGGATGGTCCAGCGGCGGTGGTGGCGGAGGATGGTCCAGCGGGGGAGGCGGCGGCGGTGGTGGATGGTCCAGCGGTGGAGGCGGTGGCGGCAGTGGATGGCAACCAGCCGGTGGTTGGGCCTAAGGAAATACAGTGTTTTAGCTGCAAGAAGTATAACAAAATTAAGTCATACATCCCAACAAGTGGATACAAACCGTGATGAACTTTACACTGATCGAATATGTTTTTTTGTACTCGAGATGTACCTGTTAATATTGTTTTTAACGCAATAATAAAGTATTGAATTTTTTTATAAAAAATAAAAATAAAATGGTTTCGATCTTAAATCAGATAAAGTGATGGACGCTTATTGTAAATGAATTCATCAATATATTTAAGCTTCCATTAATTTGATCGTTAGCTACTTATGTATCCTGAACAGTACCGATAAATGAGTTTTAGAGAGCCTCCGTGCAAAAAGTTCTTGGTTTATTATAAACTAAACAAATACTTCAAACTTTGGCTTAAAGTATGTATAAACAAAAAGTTTTATAGTTTAAGAAAAAAAAAAAAAATCTTAAACAGTTTTCGTATTTTGACGTGATTTTTTCTGGATTATGGTAGAAGGTTAATTTTTGGCAATTTTTTTAGTATTATCGAGAATGTTTTCATTAAAAATCCAATTTCTTAGTACATCATATGATCGTTTAGAATTCCGTCTCCCTACTACATATGAGCTCTGAAAATAAGCGCATTATGGTAGGCTCTAGTCTTTCAAATTTCTAAAAAAGATTTCGATTTAATTTTGAATTTCGTAAACTGTTGTATAGGAGGTACTAAAAGGGAAATGATCCATCAGATCCGATAATATCAATAAAGAATTTAACTAACAAATTACCGCTTCAATCGAAAAATAATATTTTTAAAATGAACGAAAAACCCTGCTGGGCAAATTCAACATTACACAATTCAAATTATTTTGTACCAGAAATTTTTAATCTTGAAAACTGAAAATTATTATCTAATATTTCATTAAATTGTATCTTCGATCCGCCTGTAAACCAAATAATATTCCACGTAAATTGTTAATTTGCTACCGAAAAAAATCGATTACACAAAGAAAGCATTTTCAGCCGAATTTTTGAATAATTACTCGATTCAAGATGCTATGTAATATTCTACTAATACTTATATAGAAAAACTAAAAGCACTGTTTACCCATCACCATAACATCATATAAATTGCAAATTCATTTTCGACCAACAAGCATGGGAACATTATAGGTAATCAAGAAATGCATAGTCGTGGATTGGATATTTTCTGAGGCCGGTGTTATAAAATTGATGTTACTAAAGAAGGTGTACAATGTAGTGAAAGGAAAATTATTGTATACAGCAAACAGACTACAAATTCTTCAATGAAGCTGGTGTGTTAACGAAAATCTTCGCTAGACCGCTGCTGTTCGACTAGAAGATGACCACGCGCACAGGCTGTCCGATTTGAATCTTTGGCATTCAAGTGGATAATTGAGTGCATTTTAGAAATTAAATTTTATAAACGTGAAAAAGTTTGATTTCAGGTATTCATATATGTAGATACTTAAGAAAAGGTCGAAACCTGTTTTCTACAACAAGTAGATTTCAGAATTGGAAAAACTTAAAGACAAATGATGGTCACTGAAGAAGAAACACGAAGACAATTTTTAAATTATATAATACGCCTTAATTTTGAGGAATAAGCTCAGAATTTATTTCAATTAATTGCTTCTTAAAATAAGCAACAAATTTTTCCAGACAATAATAATCAGTTGTCGACTTATACTAAATTTGTCAACATGTTCCTGAAGAAGATCTGCAATATTCGTATAGGATATAGATAAAATCAGGAGAGACAGACAGAGGAAAAAAACGTCTGACATTGGTTTTGAAACGTTTCAGGTTTTCAGCTAGAAAAAACAATCCTCGCAATTTCACAAAGCCGAAAATTTTACTTAGGTTAGGCTAGGGAGAAAAAGGACATCACACCAATTACGCTGTTAAAATGTTGACTGTCGTTTTGTTCGAAACTCTGTGGAATCATAGTTTATATGATTTAGTGCAAAAACCAGTATAAAATAAACTGCCAACAAAGTCGGGCAGAACTTTACTATTTTTGGGTTGAGGATGCGTGCAAAGTCAATATGCAGGTTAAAGTGGTTAGGGAAGACTAAGTGAAAGGGTATTCTAGGGCAGGGATGTTGTCAAGTTAATACTTAATTGCGAAAACGGTCAATAGCTCCAGTACATGCAATCAATATTTCATTAGTTTATGCAAGTTTGGGTTTTTATGAGGAGAGGGAGGAGGGGTGAACATAAGGGGGATGGATTTTAATAATTTTTAATTGATTTCTTGAATTCCGTCCAATATTCTCTGTATAAAATGTCAGTTTCATAGACAAAGTTGCACAGAATTTTCATAAGATTCGGTGTATTTTACATTCACGAAACCAAACATTTGTATGGGAGGGGTAGAGAAGGTAAGGGAACCGTCAAATTTGTGATGCAGTTTTATTTCGTTTCTCTTGTAAGGTGCTTGTACAAAATTTCAAGTTCTTAGCTTTTAATTTGTTGGTTAGTAGTTGATTTATTGAAATTGGTCGAAATCATACTTTTGTATGGGAGGGGGTAGAAAAGCAAACGCGATCTCAAAACTTTTGACACAGTTTCGTTTCTACAATTTCCAAAAGTTTTTGTACAAAATTTCAAATTAGAAGCTTTTAATAGTTAGGTGCTAATTGATTTCTTAAAAATTGTCGAAAAAATAATTTTGTATGGGAGGGGATAGAAGTTTTGAAAGTGTGCAACTAATTAATATTTCATACGCTTAACGATTTTATTTAAATTTTCAAGTTCTTACCTTAAAAATTCATCCAAAAATTTTCAGTTTATATGATTTGTTCATTGCACATGAAACACCTTGTGCACGTTAGACCCGCACTTCGGTGCATAATAAACTTTGTATCTTTCACCAGAGCCCTAAAAAAATAACTCAAAATTTTCGACAATTTTGCTTACCACCTCCCTCCCCTTAAACCACCTAATTTAAACATTTTACCTAAATTAAAGATTATGTAGTTCTACAATCTGACTGAATTTCCATTTGATATCTGTACTTAGTTTTGAGATATAACAATTTGAAGTTTTGAAAAGTACACCATTTTTAAAATATTCCCCATTTTCCCCTACTACTATTATGTCAAAATTTCATATTTTTCTCATAATTCCCTACTATAGCTAAATATATGATCTAGATCTTAATTACGTAGCTTAAGAGATAATTGAGATCTATAATTTTTAAGTATTTTTTTGTAACCCCCATCCCCCCTGGCCCTCCCCCTTACAACAATTAGCCTCTATTAAAGCTGATTCTGATTGGCCTATATACTACCTTAATGTTCCCGAAATATGATTTTTTTATGGTAAGTAATTTCGAAGATATAATCAATTGGAAAAAGCAATTCGGCGGACAATTTGTATTTAGCCCCCCTTTTTGGACCCCAATGGATGAACAAATTAAATTATTTTTAAAGTTGGTCCAATAAACCCCTCTATATGCATATTAATTTTCAGCTTCCTAGCTGGAACCATTGTTGAGATATTTGAATTCTTAGTTTTCGGTTTCAGCGCTCCCCCTCTAAACCCGTACAGCCCCCCCCCTCCTTCGCCCCCCCCTTCGCCCTCCGAAATAGCTGTCCGCCTGAGATCTGCGACTGTACGCAATCCCCCCAAAAATGAACTTCCTATCTTGAAGAGTTTGTGAGTTAATGTGCGCAGAGCGTTCACACCGGCTTACGGCGGACGGCATACAGACAGACGGATTTTTGTTTTTGCATTTATAGGCTATTTTAGTCACGAAAGGTGCAAAAACAAAATTTGAGGGTAGCAATTTTTTTTTACAAGCCGATCACAATACTTTATTATTAAAATAATAAATTAAAAACTCAACCGGAACAAACATATAGAATGCCAAAACATTAAAGGCGTTTTGGGCCTGCAAAAGCTTATTTGGCAGAAGATAAGAATTAGAGCCCAAGATGATCTGCTGGGGACACAGAACAATCATCCTCCCAATAGTCACATAAGGATCAACAGTCTGGTGGATTAGACTACTACAACAAAAAGTGCAGCTTGTACTACAAAAAAATCAAAGACTAGCGTGGTCTTGTAACCTACCCTACTGCGGAAATGGAAATATTCCTAAACATCTCTCCGATACGACTCCAAATAAAAAAGAAGGCTATCAAAGGGATGTTACGCATACAGACGGATAACAACTACAAGTCGGAGGATCTTAAAGGTCTTAAAAATCTGAGAATTGAGGCTCTAACCTCAGTCACTATGCTGACAAAATTCAACTTTGAAATTCCATTCAAAGTAATAATCAGAGAACGCAATGAATTGCAATCCATGCTAACTGAAATGGAAGAGAGATCAACCATCTAGTACACAGATGGCTCGTGCACCTCAAAGGGGACTGGGACCAGCGTCGTAGGTCCTATTATCAATGGAGCGACAGCCCAAATGGGGTCTTGGCCTCCTGAAGTCGTCGCCTCCAATCGTCTCGATCCAAAGACCGCGTCCTCCAGCTGCTAATTTTACTTTATTATTCTATTAATAAAGTATTGTGAACGACACAGAAAAAAAATTTGCTACCCTGAAATTTGGTTTTTTCGCGTTTCATGACTAAATTAGCCTAAAAAAGCAAAATAAAAAATCCGTCCCGCCGTACGCCGTCCGCCGTACATATGGACTCATACCTCCAAGACCGGTTAAGGTAGAATGTTGGTTTTTGGGTGGATTGTTAATTTGGTAAGTGAGCTTTGGGGAAGGGGGTGGCGGGTGGATGGAAAAAGTCAAAAAATACACTTGCTAATATCTTCACCACGAATGCAGATAAGAAAATGAAAATCAGCATACGTATAGAGAAGGTTGTTGGACAAACTCCAAAAATAATTTAATTTTTTTACCCATTGGCGTCCGAAAAGGGGGGGCTAAAAACTAATTGTCGGCCGAATCTTTTATTGAAATGATTATATCTTCGAAACTACTTACCATCAAAAATTCATATTTTGGGATCATTAAGGTGGCATGTAGATCCACCAGAATCAGCTTAACGATAGGTTAATTATTGTAAGGGGGAGGGTCAGGGGGGGTTCAAAGAAAAACACTTAAAATTAAATATCTCAACTATCTCTTAAGCTATCTCTTAAGCTATGTAAACTTAAAACATATACTAAGCTATACCAGCGAAATACAAAAAAAACATAAAATTTGGTACTAATAGTAGAGGGGGGAAATGGGGAGCATTTCAAAAATGGTGCACTTTTCAAAATTAGAAATCGTTATATCTCAAAATTGAGTATAGATATCAAATCAAAAATTCGTCAGATTATAGAACTACATAATGGTTAATTTTGGTAAAAATTTTAAGTTGGAAGTGTAAGGGGAGGGAGGTGAAATTTTTACTGATTTTTTTAGGGTTCTGGTTAAAGATACAAAGTTTCAATTTTGCATGTGGATACTATTTGATATACATTGAAAAAAAAATAATAACTTATAAACCGACCCCCTTTGCTAGATTAGCCTCAAGATATATGAAATTGTCCACATTCTCCAAATTATATTCAGCAATTGTTATGTTTTGTCTGATAGGCGCTCTTCTTCTTGTTTGTGTCATTACTTTTGTTTTGCTTTCGTTTATGCGCAACCCGACTTCTTTTGCGGCGAAGTCAAGATTGACAAATACCTCCTTAGCACTAGGGAAGAATCTTGCTAGAATGTTAATGTCGTCAGCGTATGCTACTAGTTGGGTGGACTTGAATAGTAGTGTCTCGTTGGTGTCAACTGGGATTTTTCGGACGACATACTCTAGTGCCAAGTTTAAAAGCATTGGGGCTAGACCATCGCCTTGCTTTAAACCACATTCCGTTCGAAAGCTGGTTGTGGAATGGGTTTGTATTCTCACTTGGGATTCAGTGTTCCCCATTGTGAGTCTTGTTAGTCGGACTAGTTTTGGAGGAATTCCAAAATCAAGCATGATTTGGTACAGTACGCTCCTGTCGATACTGTCATATGCATTGTTTAAAATCTACGAAGATTTGGTGCACGTCTGTGTTATATTCCCAGCATTTCTCAAGCACCTGTTTCACCGAGAATATCTGGTATGTTGTAGATCGTCCGGTTCTGAATCCACCTTGGTATTCGTCAATTATTTTATTAGTATAGGGCTTAAGACGACGTTCAATTATTTTTGTCAGTATTTTATAGGACGTACACAACAATGATATTCTTCTGTAATTCTCACAGCAGAGTTAGTCTCCTTTCTTGTAAATTGGACATATAGGTATAATGCTTTTTCACCAATGGTGGGGTATGATTTCCTCTGTCCAAATTTTGCATATCATCTTGTGCAGTATTTCAGAGACACAATTTCCACCGTTTTTCAGAAGTTAAACTGGTATTTCGTCAATTCCCGGCGCTTTGTTTGGTTTTTGGTCACATAGGGCTGTTTTGATTTCAGCAAGCGTGGGAAGTGTCGATGATGGTTTTTCTTCATCAGTTGAGGCCTCAATTGAAATGTTGTCTGTCGTGATCGGTGCTAATGGAGTGGGATTCAAAAGATGTTCAAAGTAGGAAGCCCATCTTCTTTTGATTTCTTGTGTGTCGCTGATAATGTTGCCCTCTGCGTCTTTGCAGAGACTGGTTATTGGACTATATCCCTTTTTTAAGTCTTTTACTATTGCGTATGCGTCCCGCATTTTATTTTTTCTGATGTCGTCGTTCATTTTTTGTATTTTGTCATTATGGTACTTCCTTTGTTTTCGTCTGCAAAAAAAAAGCATTAGAATCGTAGCCCGTTTTTTAATTAGCCAGACACGTTTGGATAGAAATCTTGAAAAAAGTCTATTAAACTCTATTTTTACACACATTTTTCCACAGTTATAACTATATGACAATAGCAATTAACACTAATTTCTGACCCAAAATGTTGTTAAGCTCTAGTTTTTCTTCATTGTTCAGGTCATCTTCACTTTCATTTTCACAATTACTTACCATTAATGATTTATTCCATTTTTACGCACTAGCGAAATAAAAATTAGCCAAAAAACTAGGGTATTGTTAGCATAATTGTATTAAATTAATTATTCATTTTATTCACAGCGTTTAAACAACAAAAAACAGCGTTAACTTCATATTAAACTTCATATTATAGAGCATCGAAAAGCTCCAGGAAAAACGCTCCTACCATCTAGGGCAAAAACCAATTGACCAAAGCTAATAAATAAGCTGTAAAGCTAAACTTTCTAATTTAAGTAATAGCTTAAAAGTGAAAAAGTGGTTAAATTAAACTTAGTAAATATTTAGGCGATTAAAAGATTCTTGTGAGCAGGCTTATTGAGGTTTTTTTTATTCAAAATATTGTGCATCAAATACAATATCTATATTTAAAAAAAAAAAAAAACAAGACATTCGCAACGAAAGTTTGTTGATTGAAGATATTTTCGAAAAAAAACCTTAAGAACTAATATTTTGATATTATAGAACGCAATGAACCAAAATATAAAATTTGAATTTAATAATATGTTCCTGTTCTAACATATGTACATACATATGTGCAAAACAACAAAGCAAAATATTGTACAGCAAAAATAATATATATATTTTCTAAAAAAAAAAAAAAACCAAGACATTCGCAGCCAAAGTTAGTTGATTGAAGATATTCTTAAAAAAAATTATTAATAATTTATATTTTGATATTATAGAACGGAATGAACCAAAATATAAAATTTGAATGTAATAATATATTCCTGTTAACATACATATACTCGGCTATACACGGCAATATCAGTTATTTTAAGAAAAGAAAGGGCATTTTATTCAAGCAGTTTTTTCTGGTACTCTTCAGCTTCATGTAAGATGGCGCTATTTTTACTTTTATCGAAAAATTATTTGAAATTATATATTTTAAATATCAGAAAACAAAACTTGGAAAACTGTAAAAAGAAAATTGAAACGTTTTTAAAAAAAATTGCCACTAATTTCGATAAAGCCGTATATACTAATAATTCTATTTCTATACTCTAGATGGAATTTGAGAATACATTCTGTTTGCCTTACCATTTGTGACGGTCGCACAGAGTTGCCAAAGAAACAGAAATATTTGTTGTCAATTAAAAACCTCGATTCCGCGTGACTGTCTATCCGTCTGTCTGTCCGATTGTCTACAAAATAACTTTTGATCGTTTCACACTGAATTTTGTATCGTAATTTTAAGTCAAAAAGAAACTTTAAGTTCGTGAACCGGAAACATACTCTACTCCCTTTACCACCTTTTATACAAATATCAAAAATTTTCGCAATTTTAAGAAAATAGCTGTCGTTGATCGTACTTAGTTATCGACTTAAAAATAAGGTCATTCATTAACGTCAAAAAATATTGATCCGATCAAATCACTTCTTCTATCACCTCCCATACAAATGCAAAATTTTGAAAAAAAAAAAATACTTTTTTTCGATTTTCATTGAAACTGGCAAAGCTAAAATGACAAACTTTCGACAGCATTATTTTTATTATAATTGCAATCAAAATTGGAAAAACTATCAGCTTCACCTTATTCCTTCTACCACCTCCCATATAAATTTCACGAAATTCCGAAATTCCAAAATTAATTAAATTATTTTTCTTCAAAGCTTATGAAGCTATTAACTGGAAATTTTTAGCAAAGTCTAAATATCATTAAAGATGAAAAATTTCGCTTTAATCCGTATACTCCTTCTACCCGTTACCATACAAATACATAATATTGGTAATTGCACGATAAAGATTTTCATTAAAATTACAAAAAGTAGAAACTTCAAATTTTGTCAGAATTTCTCCCTTATTAATTGCAATAAATGCTGAAAAATATCAACTTTTTTCCTTCTACCCGGTCCCATAAAAATATCTATATTAGAAATTCAAGAAAAGCATTACTCCTTCGAACTTATACGAGGAATCGGCTTTAAAATCGCAACAAAGCAAGGTGATATGGATGTTGATAAGCAGTTTCAAATATAAGTGTTCTCTTAAGTTAATGCATTGCGAAGATATGGCTAATCCATAAACAGGGATATTTCTACCCATTCTTATCGTGGTGACTAAATTTTGAAAAAAAAACATAACAGGGCTACGATTGCGCGTAAAGCACAATCTTACGATACTCTAGATGAAACAGAAATTTTTGTGATCCAAAGAAATTTTGTATGGGGAGTGGTAGAAAGGGTGATATTATTGAACTAATTTTTTCGCATCATGCTAAAGTAACAATTAAAATGTTTTATACAAAATGCAGCCTCCAAAAAATTATATATATAGGTACATATACATACATATATACATTTAGTGAAATTGTGCGGTTTGTATGGGAGATGATAGAAATAGTGAGAGGATTTTAATGATTTTTCAGAAATAACTAAGAATATTATAAAATTGACATTTCTTAAATTTCAGACTAGTAACATTCATAATTTTCAAGAAAATCGATTTTTTGTGAAGTTGTGAAACTATGTCATATTTTGTGGGTAATAATCACTTAATTTTTTCTGATCTTAATAATAATACTAATTAAGTATTTAGTACAAAATGTGAACTCGATAAATGTTATATATTCTAAGAAAATCGGCTTAGAGTGATTCATGAAAAGTGCAGTTTGTATGGGGGTAGTGTAAGAAGTGAGGGGGTTCAAATAATTTTTACAGTATACATATAACACATTTATGATAAAAATAATATATTGCAAATTTTAAATCATTACCTTCCATAGTTTCCAAGAAAATTTGATGAATGTAAATGATTGAAAATGACTCATTTTGTATGGGAGGGGATGGAAGGGATGGGGCGATTTAAACGATTCAGGAAAAAAATTATGTGAACAAAATTTGAACTTTGTACCTCAACGGGTTCTCAAGCTAGAGAGCGGACGGACGGACGGAGATCCGGTTTTGAGATTTTTGACCCAAACCAAAAAGAGTTTTTAAAAAGAAGAAGATAGGTGCTTTTAGTTCACTTTGAACGAATATTAGAAACACTTCTAGTTGTCATAGAGATCTGTGATTTGTGACGTTCTGTGGGGAAATTATGGTATAATAAGGAAAGGGAATAAAAAAATTTATTTTTTGGGCCTTCCCCCTTATTGCACCGGAAAATACAATGTCAACTGAAATTCTTCGAAGAGTTTATAAAGACTTTTGTATGGGAGGTGGTAGATGCAGATGGTGAAAGTTTGTCATATTTGTATATGATACCGAACTTGATTTGCAAAATATTTCATGCTGAATTAAAAGTTTGTAACTTTCATAATTTTCGAGGAAATTGAACAATTTTTGTCTAATCTTATGGCATTTTTTATGGCAGAGGAAGCGGAAGGTTTTAGATGATTTTAAAACTGATTATCAACATCCTAATCACATTGCTTTGTTAAAATTTCAAATTCTATAGCTCTCATGGAGGAGAAATTCTTCTTGGGTAGAAGGGGTCAAGCGAAGTTGGCTCTTTTTTAGCCTTCATTGCAATTTTTAATGGACAAATTGTAGCAAAATTTTAAATCTCTACTTTTTCTAGTTTTACTGAAAATCGATTTAAAGCATTTACCAAAATTTTGCATTTGTTTGGGATGGGGTAGAAGGAGCATTCGAATCAAAGTTTTGCGGCATCAGTGATATTTGCAATATTATATTTTAATTAAAATTAAAAGTTGATGGCTTTGACGAAAAGAAGGAACTTAAAGTTGGTTTTTTGCTTAAAATGGCGTAAGACAAATTTCGGCATGCTAGATCAAAGCGTTCGAGAGTTATGTTATAAACAGACGGACAGACGATCACACAGTCGAATCGAGGTTTCTAAGCGACAGCAAATATTTCTGTACCCTTGGCGACTCTGTGCGAGCATTATTTCTTAGCAAACGATAAGGCAAAGGCAATATGTTCTCAGATTTCATCTAGAGTATAAACAGTAACTACTATGTTCGTGGGCCATAATAGGAAAAACTTATCAAAATCTCATGCTTTTGTGTTGTGGAAATACAGTGATTGATCGAATGAGGTTCTTTCCTCTATTTTACCCCCATAAGAATCGAATTACGCCAAACTACTTCTTAGCTCTTGCCTAATTCAGCAGGAACTTATAATCAAAATTAATACATGCACAACCAAAATTCAAATCTTACATAAAAATATTAAACTTGAAATTTCTTATTTTCAATTTCAAGGCATAAAGCGCGCCTTTTGTGGGAGGAAAACAATACTACTCTGAGGAAAATGATTGACGAAAACCGACAAATGACCTGCCAGCAGTCTCACGAGCACCTGGTGAAATAGAGACCGTTCTACTTTGCCAGAGCTGCTAGCATCGGCTAGCGGCTGGTAAACCTGCATCATGTGTCCTGTGTATAAGGTCGTAATTCAACATTAGGAGAAGCTGAATAAAGATGAACATTAGAGATTCCTTTGATATGAAACTGCAATATCAATGATGCTACGATGAGCTCGATATATGTGAATTAAATTATAATGCACAATTAATTTCGATTTTTTCCTCTAACACAGAGGCATCTGCTGAACCTATTGTGATATCTCCACCAAGAATCTAGTCTTATTTTTATTCAGAGATAGTCAGAAGTTCTCTTAACCGATTGTTTTGGCATGAAAATCTTAGCATGGTACCGAGTCTCAGTGAAGAGCATATTGTGATTTCAGCACACTTGGATGTTAATTTTTGCAGTACTTGCCATTAGTCAAGATTCAGATCCCTTTCTGGTGAATGAATGAGCTTGCTAATTTTTTCCCTTAAAATTAGTATGGCCTGGAATTTATATGAAGGTTAATTTGATTTTACTCCCTAGTTATTTTAATGCTTGAAGGCAATCGATTATTTACGAAAAAAAAACATTAATTATGAATTATACAAAATCCTCCCTTACGCTCTACAAGTCCTTGTCTTTCCCTGGGTCTAATGTTTGCAAAAATCTCTTACGTTTTTCAATTCGATAGGTTTCATATATTCCAAGAAGCCTATGTTTAAATTCGTATTTAAAGTTGCAGAAAAGATGAAAGAATTTACCAAATTTCGAAATTACCTTTCCTTTTTATCAAAAACGACGAATAAAATATATCATCTTCTTATTTCAGTACGTTCCCGAATAAATATTGAGTGGTCATCACGATAAAGAACTCCTTTGAGCTTTCAAATTTTGTATTTGAATCTATTTATTGTAGATTTTTAATGGAATTGTTTTCCAGTAAAAGTCTACTTAGGGCTAAATTTTTAGGTATGTCAATGTAATTTACAATAGCTGAATCCATTCAGTTATTACTATAGCATTTTATCTATTCACTTCTCATATATTTCGACTAAGGGATCCCTGTAGTTTAAGCAGTGGCGTGGCCTGATATATTAGCTAGGGGAAACAATTACTAAAAATTTTGGTTTGTTATACCTTATACAATTAAGTAAGATTTTTAATATTCAATTTTACCAAAACCTCTCCCGTCAGCTGCTAGGAAATTTTATAATATTGAGAGTACGTAGGAGCCTGAGAGTAGGTATACTTTCCTGTATTTTTAATAATTTCATTTTTTAATCATTTTTTTGTATATAATTATATTCAAAATTTGTATACTTTTTAGAAGCAATAAGCAAAGCAAAAATACAAAAAACTTTAAACAAAAAATATCCTCGACAATTATGGTAAGCTAAAAGCAAATCTAATAATTCAAGATTTAAATACAAATTGAAAACATAACTGGGCTACGATTGTGCATAAAGCGCAATCTTACGATACTCTAGATAAAGTAGAATTTTTTGTCATCCCAAGAAATTTTGGATGGGGAGTGTTAGAAGAGGTGATAGCATTGAACTAATTTTTTCCCCATCATGCTAAAGTAGCTATAAAAATGTTTTATACAAAATGCTTACTCTAAAAATTGAATGGGGACTGAGAAAATTAGTGAGTTAGATTTAGTGAAAATGTGCAGTTTGTATGGGAGGGGGTAGAAAGAGTGGGGGATTTTAGTGATTTATTCAGAAATAACTAGGAATATTATAAAATTGACAACCCTTAAATTTCAGATTAGTACCATTCATACTTTTCAAGAAAATCGATTTTTTGTGAAGTTGTGAAACTGAGCCATATTGTATGGGAGGGGTTAAAAGCAGTGAAGCTAATCAAATATTTTTTCATTTTTTTCTCCAAGCCTTATTTCTTAGCGTTACAAACCTTAGAGCATTCATCTAGAGTATAAACATAACAGGGCTACGATTGTGGATATAGCGCAATCTTACTATACTCTAGATGAAATAGAAACTTTTGTGATCCCAAGAAATTTTGTGTGGGAAGTGTTAGAAGGGATGATAGCATTGAACTAATTTTTCCCCATCATGCTAAGGTACCTACACAAATGTTTTATACAAAATGCTTACTCCAAAAATTGAATGGGGACTGAGACAATTAGTGAGTTAGATTTAGTGAAAATGTGGAGTTTGTATGGGAGGTGGTAGAAAGACTGGAGGGATTTTAGTGATTTTTTCAGAAATAACTAGGAATATTATAAAATTGACATTCCTTAAATTTCAGACTAGTGCCATTCATACTTTTCAAGAAAATCGATTTTTTGTAAAGTTATGAAACTGTGTCATATTGTATGGGAGGGGGTAGAAGCAGTGACTCTAGTCAAATATTTTTTTCTGATCATAGTGATAGTACTAATTAAGTATTTATTACAAAATATGAGCTCGATAAATGTTACATGTTCTGAGAAAATCGGCTTAGAGCATTTCATGAAAAAGTGTTTGTATGGGAGGGGGTTGAAGGAGAGGGAGGACACAAATAATTTTTCTACTATACATTTAAATTATTACGAAAGTAATATATCCCAAAATTCAGAATATTAGCTTTTATACTTTTCGAGTAAATCCATTTAATATCAAATTGCGAAATTATGTCATTTTGTATGGGAGGGGGTAGAAGGGGTGAAGCTAATCGTCTAATTTTTTTTGGCCTTACTAACAATTTTAAATAAATATCTGGTGCACAATTTCAGCTCACTTAATTTTATACGCAATGAGTAAATTGACTTACAATAATTCATGAGTACAGTTTGTAAGGGAGGTGATAGAAGGAGGGGGAGAAGACGCATAATTTGTATACGGTAGATTTATATTATCATAAAAGTAACACATTTCCAATTTCAAGCCAATAGCTTTTATACTTTTCGAGCAAATCCGTTTATTGTCAAATTGCGCAATTGTGTCATTTTGAATGGGAGGGGGTAGAAGGGGTGAAGCTAATCGCCTAATTTTTTTTTGGCCTTACTAAAAATTTTAAATAAATATTTGGTGCACAATTTCAGCCCGGTAAATTTTATAGGCACAGAGTAAATTGGCTTAGAGTAATTCATGACAAGTACAGTTTGTATGGGAGGTGGTAGAAGGAGAGGGAGGACATATTATGATTGATATTATGATAAAAGTAATATATTCCAAATTTCAGGCCAATAAACTTTATACTTTTCGAGCAAATCCGTTTATTGTCAAATTGCGCGGTTGTGTCATTTTGTATGGGAGGGGGTAGAACGGGTGGAGCGATTTGGCCCGTTCACGAACTTGACCTTACTTTTTTGTCAAAAACGACGTGGACGAAATTTGAGCTTTCTAGCTCAACGCGCTCTCAAGCTAGAGAGCGAACGGACGGGCGGACGGACATCCGGTTTTGAGATTTTTGAGTGATAATATTTATTTCTGTATTTATCATTTTTTTCTCCGAGCCTTATTTCTTGGCGTTACACACTCCAGAGCAAACTTATGTATAATACTGTCAGATTTCATCTAGAGTATAATTAGTGTATTGAATTTAGTGAAATTGTGCAGTTTGTATTGGAGATGGTAGAAGGAGGGTGGAGTTATTAATGACTTTTTTAGAAATAACTGGAAATATAATTTATTTGACATATTTAAAACTCATACTTTTCAGGAAAATCGACTTTTTGTAAAGTTGTTGAATTGTGTCGAATTGTATGGGAGGGGGTAGAACGAGTAAAGCTGAAAGCCTAATTTTTTTCGGTTTTACTATTAATCCAAAAAAAATATTTAATACACAATTTCAGCTCGATCGAATTTATACGCACTGAATAAATTTGTTTAGAGTATTTCATGAAAAAGTGTAGTTTGAATGGGAGGTGGTGGAAGGAAAGGGAGGACTCAAACAATTTGTATACAACAGATTGGAATTATTATAAAAGTAATCAATAGCATTTATACTTGTCGAGAAAAGCCGTTTATTGTCGAATCGCGAAATTGTATCATTTTTTATGGGTGGGGATAAAGCTAATCGCCTAATTTTTTTTATTCTTACTAATAACTCTAAATAAATATTTTCTTCAAAATTCCAGCTCGATAAATTTTATACGTAAATTGGTTTATAGTATTTCATGAAAAAGTGCAGTTTATATGAGAGGTGGTAGAAGGAGTAGGAGCATTCAAATAATTTTTAAACCGTAGATTTAGATTGGTACAAAAAATAACATGTTTCAAATTTTAGATCAATAGCTTTTATACTTTTCGAGAAAATCGGTTTAGTGTAATATCTCGAAAATTCATCATTTTGAATGGGAGGGAGTAGAAGGGGTGGAGCGATCTGGCCCCTTCACGAATTTGACCTTATTTTTTTTTATCAAAAACAACGTGTACAAAATTTGAACGTTCTAACTCAACGTGTTCTCAAGCTAAAGAGCGAGAAGTCGGATGGATGGACGGACAGACGGACGGACATCCGGTTTTGAGATTTTTCAATGATAATATTAACTTTTGTATCGTTGATTTTTCTTCTCCGAGCCTTATTTCTTAGCATTTCAAACTTTAGAGCAAACTTATAATACTCTCAGATTTCATCTAGAGTATAAAAATTCATCGAGTATTTAAAATACATTTAATTTGTTACCAGAAATTGTATGTAGCTGCCATAAAAAATTCACAAAAGAACCGACATATTGGCTCATGAAAGTTTGCTCACGTCTAGCTTTATTTTAACACAACCGTCACTAGAGCCTTCGACCAAAACTGCCTCCTCCAAATGACACTGCCTAATGAAATATTTAAAATGGGTTTGACGAGGTGAAGGACGTCTTATATCTATTCTTGGTACGAGAAAATATCGGCTATATCTTATGCCCGAGGATTGATCCAAAAGCAAACAATGCTCGACAATAAACAATTTTAATTGATAAATAAAATAGTCAATTTGGAGATGTGCTCCAGTACAATACGATTGGTTCTCTAGGTGCAACGTCATCATTTCAACGAATTCGTTTTGCCTGAGGCGCCACAAAGTCCTTGACTAACTATGCGCTGAAAACCAAAAGGCATTTTAAAATATTGTTGATATCCATTTATTCTCTCTTTCATTTTGTTTTTAAATGATCTTAATACCGGTTTCGAATACATATATAGTATTCATTTCATTCAATTGATAAATAAATCATAACCAAATAAATATTAAGTGCAAGACCATAAAAAAATCAACTCTAAAAAAAATTACCAGCTCAAGGTCACTTGCATACAAAGGAACCAAGGACGTGAACAGAAGATAATTTTCGTGTAATTTTATTATTCTTACTGTTTTGAAGAAACCACCAGAGACTTACCATTCAATAAATCAAGATCCGCCTTTTAATTCTTGATATATCAATGTTCCTTTTTATTAAAACAAATTTATTGCTTCCAGTACGTCATCAATACATCGATTTTATCACTAACTTCTACAAGAGGAGCCCATATAAAAGTTAATTCTGATCTTCCCCGCTGAAGGTTGATTCTAGTGATTTCTTTGGCAAAATCATCCTACGGTTGTTTGTTATTCATTTGGAATATTAGTAATATCATTTCTAGACAAATTGCTTCTAATAACATAAATCAATATTAACTGAATAACAAGATGTTTTTGTTTACATTTTAAATACCGACAACACACGATGTGAACAACAAAAAAAAACGGATTTCTTATCAGACTACAAATTTCATTTTATAAGAAGATCAATCTAATACCGGTTCTTAATAGTCTAAGCTACCTTAAGTTACAATTGAGAACATCCTTCTTCGAAAGAATAAAAAAATTATAAATTTCGACGTAACACATATTAATTATTCATTAAATAGGATGAAATTTTTGCACTATGTAAATTTTAACAAACTGGTATTTATTTTGCATCGAATTATATTTTAACGGGTAGTAAAACAACTTATCGAAGGAGGTGTGTCAAGAGTTGCAATCTTATTTATACAATCGATGAAAAAACAAAACTGAAACCAGTAAACAATATTTTCAATTGCCATGTGCTTTAGTTAAATGATGAACACTTGAAATAATGCAAATAAAATCAATTTTCACATTTATTTAGGTTAAATTCAAGGCCTTAATACAATTTTTTTTTTTCGTATGTACAAATTGTTTCTCATCCGGTCTTAATAGTGATGTCCATATCCCCATCCTCTTCCTCCCCAACCGTTACCATGGCCACCCCACGCACCATATCCATGTCCGCCCCAACCGCCGTGACCACCCCAGCCGCCACTGTATCCGTGACCTCCCCAGCCGCCACCCAATCCTCTACCATGGCCTCCTCCCCAGCCTGAATAACCCCATCCGCCGTATCCAGTACCAAGGGCTGCAGCCAAGCAAATGACCAAAAAGCACAGTAAAACCTAGAAATGAAACAAACCAAAAAAAAAATCAATTATTCAATTACTAATCTTCAAAATTTATTTTAAAAACTTTTTAAATCGCTTACTTTCATTTTGGTTCTATGTAGAACAGAATTTCGCAAATAATAATTCTGCTCTGAAAATTATGACTTTATATAGTACCAATTTCCGCAGGTTTCTCGATAAAAATAGCCAGAAAACTAGTTTTAAACGCTATCTGATCTTAATAAAAATTAAGTTAAAAAAAATGAATTCTTAAGTAAACGATAGTAGGAACAGGATTTAGATTAAGTTACAACAAACCAACAAAAATTCCACTTATTTATTAACTACAATTCTTTATATGACGCAAATATTTATAACGTATCTCTTTCAGACATCCCGGTTTCTCAAAAATAAAAAATCCTAAAAATTTGTTGTAATTTTGTAACAGTATCTTATCTTATTTCAGAGGGGTTTGACAGAAAAAAATGGTTCAAGCCCCTATAAAACCTGATTTGATGTTATTTTTTGGTTCTAATCTATTATTTATATGAATTAACGTAGAAATTTCAGATTTTGGAATTTTTTTTTACTGAAATCCCACTTTGTTTTCAATCGAAAATAAAAATATTTTGATGCAATCAAATAAATTAATACATCTACCTCTGAATACGAGTAAATGAGTAATTAAATTTCGATTTAAATTAAGTTTTATAACCAATTTGCGCTTCAAAAACCTGGTTTAATTAAAAATAAACTGTCAACAAGTCGTGCGTAACTTTATTATTCTTGGGACAAGTTGAAGATGCATGGAAAGTCAATATGCAAGTTAAAGTGGTTAGGAAAGACTAAGTGAAAGGAGGTTCTTAGGCAGGACTCTTGTCAATTTAACACTTAATTACGAATACGATCAACAGCTCCAGTATATTGAATAAATACTTCATTCATTAATTTATGAAAGTTTGGGTTTTTACGAGGGGAGGGGAGGGGTGAGGGGTGATTGGATGTTAATAATTTTTTTAATTGATTGCTTGAATCCCGTCCAATATTCTCTGTATAGAATGTCAGTTTCAAAGACGAAGTTGCAAAGAATTTTCATAAAATTCGGTGTATTTTACATTCGCGAAACCGAACATTTGTATGGGAGGGGGTAGAGAAGGGAGGGGAATCGTAAAATTTGTGACGCAATTTTATTTCCTTTCTCTTGTAGTGTGCTCGTACAAAATTTCAAGTTCGTAGCTTTTAATTTGTTGGTTATTAGTTGATTCAATGAAATTGGTCGAAATGATACTTTTGTATGGGAGGGGGTTGAAGGGCAAGCGCGATTTCAAAACTTTTAACGTAATTTCATTTCAATTAGTTTTGTAAGTTTTTTCGCAAAATTTCAAATTGATAGCTTTTAATAGTTAGGTGATACGTAATTTCTTAAATTAAATTTAATTAATTTTGTATGGGAGGGGGTAGAAGTTTTAAAGATATTCAACCAGTTATTATTTCAAACTTTTAGGGATTTTTTTTAATGTATTTAACAAATTTTCAAGTTTCTACCTTAAAATTTCATTCAAAAATTTTCAATTTATGTGTTTTTCTCATTACACTTGAAACACCTTATGAACGTTGGACCCCCACTTCGGTGCATAACAATTTTGGAACAAATTATTTTTTTTTCTATGTATATTAAATAGTGCAAAATTTAAACTTTCTATCTTTTACCAGAGTCCTAAAAAAATTATTCCCGATACACCCACCAACTTAAATTTTTTACCAAAATTAAAAACTATATAGCTCTATAATCTGACAAATTTTTGATTTGATATCTGTACTCAATTTTGAGATATAATGATCTGTAGTTTTGAAAAGTGCGCCATTTTTTAAATGCTCCCCATTTCCCCCCACTACTATTATGCCCACATTCATATTTTTTCATATTTCGCTAATAAAGTTTAGTATACGTTTCAAGTTTCAATTACACACCTTAAGACACAGTCGAGATATTCATTTTTAAGTGTTTTTCCTTGCACCACCCTGACTCTCCCCCTGACAATAATTAGCCTCTTTCTAAACTGATTCTAGTAAGTCTCTATGTCACCTTAGTGGTCCCAAAATATGAATTTTTTTGTGATTAGTAATTTCGAAGATATAATCATTTGAAAAAAAAAATTTGGCCAACAATTTGTTTTTAGCCCCCCCTTTTCGGACGCCAATGGATAAAAAAATTAAATTATTTTTAGAGTTTGCCCACAATCCTCTTCATACCTCTGCTAATTTTCAGCTTCCTATCTGCATTCATAGTGGAGATATTAGCTAGTGAAGTTTTTGACTCTTTCCCTCCCCCGCTCCCCCCTTCCACCTGACACTCCCCAAAACTTAGATAATGGAGTTTACTCACCCAATCAACAATCCACTCAAAAACGAACATTCTACCTTTAACGGTCTCGGAGATACGAGTCCAGATGTACGGCGTACGGCGGATGGCGTACGGTGGGTCGAATTTTTTTTTTTGCATCTTTAGGCTAATTTAGTCATGAAACGCAAAAAAAAAAATTTCAGGGTAGCAAATTTTTTTTTTTTTCTATGTCGATCACAATACTTTATTATTAGAATAATAAAGTAAAATTCGATACAATCAGGAATCGTATACCGTTTTCGAAGACCCAGAAGTTTCTTCTCTCATCAAATTTTGTAAGCTAAAGTGGGCTGGTCACGTACAGTGAATGGAAGACAGAAGAATGTGTCTTAAAAGGAAAGGCGGATGGAAAAAGGCCAGTCGGAAAACCGAGAAAGGCGTAGGGAGGTTTCCCAACTTCGAATCTTTCGGATCAAAACATCGACTGCCTCTATCGCAACTGTATCACGCAATTACTTGATTTTCTTCCATACCGATCGTCATCTTCCATACCAAACGGCGTCTTCCATACTGACCGTCGTTAAGTAGTCCAACATGCGTTGATCGGAATTTTTGCGTGCATGTAATTGTTGTCGCCTTCGCTCGTAGATAAGGACTTGCAGGTATTCCTTTATTAATACAGTGTTGTTGTTGTCGAGAACATTGTTTGAAGATCTCGAACATTCGATGAGCGGCATAGTGTTGGCATGTAACAACATCATTTTTATAGTGCATCACGAATGTAAGTCTACTCCAAAAATAGCACTACAGCCCAAATCTAGCCTAACCTTCAGGTTTCTTAATAATTTTCATTATTTTTTGTGGAAAGGTTGTTAGTCCTTTGCACTACCATCTATACAGGGTGTTTGGTACTCCGTGCATAACCTTGTAAGGGGTTATTCTTGGATATATTTTGAGCAAAAAATTGTTCTACGGAGATGGTCCATTTTCAATAACCGCGGAGATACAGGGTGACCAAGAAAAGTGTTTCGGACCTGTACCCTCACTCACTCAAAACGATATATCTTAAAAACTAATAATCGCATTTCAAAGTGTTATAGCTTGTTTTTTAGGGAATCAAATTACCTTTCATTTGGTGTAATAGTCCGTATTGTACCTGTACCTTATCCTGAGGTATTTGCTTCAGACCACAAATTTTTGATACTTTGACCCTCAAAATTCTGTGATCAATGTAGTTTTTCTCAAAAAAACGCATTATAAAAATGTCATTTTAATGTTGTTGTTTTATGTGCCATATTATTGCCTACAAAAGATGCATACATACTTATGACTTAAGTTTTCCCGTTTTCCAGGTAATAAGCGAAAATACATATGGCTTAAAAATAAAATATGCCATAAACCAACACTCGTTCTAAAAAAACTACCTGAAATGTTGTTAAACTGAAATATTCTTTGTGTCCTTTAATTACTATTTAAATTATCGATGAATGTCCTTTAAGTAGTATTTAAATTATCGAGGAAATGAATTAAATTAAAATGAGTTTCTACACAACGACGCTGTCCGACGCTTGGCATTGCAGTTAAACGTCTCTACGTGGAAAGTTTGGAGTGTCCTCAAAGCAGAGCGGTTGCATCCCTACCACCACACACCAGTGCAGGAGCTGGTACCCTTTGATTTGCCCAAAAGGATGGAGTTTTGCAATTGGCTCCTTGAACGACAACTAAGTGACGAGAATTTTATGAACAACATTCTTTGGACTGATGAGCCCCAATTCACCAGGGACGGTATCACAAACTTCCACAACTTACACACATGGGCTGAGAGCAATCCACATACAAGAAGAGAGGCATCATTTCAGCACAGATTCAGTGTCAATTTATGGGCAGGTGTGATTGGCAACGATTTTATTGGTCCTATTAGGCTTCCGCCTACCCTAAATAGTTCCAATTACTTTTAGTTTTTGACAAATGATCTACAAGAGTTATTGGATGATGTGCCACTGCAACGATTGGCTTCCATGTTTTACCAACACGATGGTGCTCCAGCTCATTACGGCCGACAAATCAGAGATTGGTTAAATTCCAATTATAGCAATCGCTGGATCGGTAGAAATGGACCGATACACTGGCCTGCAAGATCTCCTGATTTAACTATTATGGATTTCTTTGTATGGGGACGGATGAGGACCTTGTCTACACAACGGAAGTAGTAACGTTGCAGGATCTAAACACCAGAATCGATGCGGCAGCAACAGAAGTAAGGCAGCAGTTGAGGAGTATGAACACAAAGAGAACACTGGCAAAACTAGCTTTAGCGTGCATTCAAAATGAAGGGAGCCATTTTGAACATTTATTGTAATTAAGGAAATTTGAAATAAACCATAAAAACCATTCTTAAGTTCTTTTAGTTCAAGCGGAGAGTGTTGATCAACCTATTCTTGCTTTTTTGACAAAAGTGCTACATTATTGGAATGATAATTTCTTCTAAACTATAAAACTTATGCAATGTAAGTGTATGCATCTTTTGTAGGCAATAATATGGCACATAAGAAAACAACATTAAAAACATAAAAGAATTATGATTGGGCGTAAAGCCCAATCATATGATACTCTAGATGAAATGAGAAAGAGTTCAATGTACCGGAAAATATGTCACCTCCAATTCTTTTAAATAATTAATAGTGATTTTTGCATGGGAGGTGGTAGAAGCAGAGGAGGAAGGTTTGTAATATTTGGATATGACACCTAATGTGGAATGAAAAATATTTCGTGCTGAATTTAAGGTTTGTAGCTTTCGTTATTTCCAATTGGACATAGTTTTCCAGAAATTGAGGCATTTGTATGGGAGGTGGCAGAGGAAGTGGAGCGCTTAAGATGGCTTTGAAACTGGTTATCATCATCCTTATCACCACGCTTTGATTCAATTTCAAATTCGATAGTTCTAATTTATTCGAAGGAGAAATGCTTTTCTTGAATTTATAATACAGATATTTGTATGGGAGGGGGTAAAAGGAGTGAAGAGGAGCTGATAATTTATTTTAGCATTTATTGGAATTATTAAAAAACAAATTCTGGCAAAATTTTAAGTTTATACTTTTTCTAGTTTTAATGGAAATCGATATAATGCACTTAACAAAAATCATACATTTGTATGGGAGGGGGTAGAAGGAGTGTACGGATCAAATCACATTTTTTTTTCGTTATTGAGATTTCTATTTTTATACTTTGTGCAAAATATCAAGTTGATAGTTTTAATAGTTTCGAAGAAAAATAATTTAATTTAAATTCCAAAATTTTGTGAAATTTGTATGGGAGGGGGTAGAAGGAGTGAGGTAAAGTTGATCATTTTTTCAATTCTGATTAGAATTATAATAAAAGTAATTCTGGCAAAACTCCGTTTTTATAACTTTGCTAGTTTCAATGAAAATCGAAAAACTGCATTTTTCAAAATTATGCATTTGTATGGGAGGGGGTAGAGGGAGTGAAGAGGAGCTGATAATTTTTTTAGCATTTATTGCAATTATTAAAAAACAAATTCTGGCAAAATTTTAAGTTTATACTTTTTCTAGTTTTAATGGAAATCGATATAATGCACTTAACAAAAATTATACATTTGTATGGGAGGGGGTAGAAGGAGTGTACGGATCAAATCATATTTTTTTCTCGTTACTGATATTTTTATTTTTATACTTTGTGCAAAATATCAAGTTGATAGCTTTAACAGTTTCGAAGAAAAATAATTTAATTTAAATTCCAAAATTTCGTGAAATTTGTATGGGAGGGGGTAGAAGGAGTAGGGTGAAGTTGATAATTTTTTCAATTCTGATTGCAATTATATAAAAATTAATTTTGGCAAAAATTCGTTTTTATAACTTTGCTAGTTTCAATGAAAATCGAAAAACTGCATTTTTCAAAATTATGCATTTGTATGGGAGGGGGTAGAAGGAGTGACTGTATCGGATCAATATTCCCTCATATTAATGACATTTATATCATAATACTTTGACCCAAATTTTAAATCGATAGCTTAAATAGTTTCAAAGAAAAATCAATTTCTGAAAATTTCGAAATTTCGTGAAATTTGTATGGAAGGGGGTAGAAGGAGTGGGGGGATGTGGCCCGTTCACGAACTTAAAGTTTCTTTTTTCCTAAAAATGACACACAACAAATTTCAGCACGATAGCTCAAAGCGTTCGAGAGTTATGCTGTAGACAGACGGACAGACGGACAGACGGACAGACGGACAGACGGACAGACAGCAACTCGGAATCGAAGTTTTTGAGCGACAACAAATATTTCTGTACCCTTGGCGGCTCTGTGCGAGCATTATTTCTTAGCGTTACAAACGGTAAGGCAAACACAATATACTCTCAGATTTCATCTAGAGTATAAACATAACAGGGCTACGATTGCGCGTAATGCGCAATCTTTCGATACTCTAGATGAAATAGCATTTTTTTGTGACCCCAAGAAATTTTGTATGGGGAGTGTTAGAAGGGATGATAGCATTGGACTAATTTTTTCGACATCATGCTAAAGTAGCTATGAAAATGTTTTATACAAAATGCTTACTCCAAAAACTGAATGGGAACTGAGAAAATTAGTGAGTTTAATTTAGTGAAAATGTGCAGTTTGTATGGGAGGTGGTAGAAAGAGTGGGGGGATTTTAATGAGTTTTTCAAAAATAACTAGGAATATTATAAAATTGTCATCCCTTAAATTTCAGACTAGTGCCATTCATACTTTTCAAGAAAATCGATTTTTTGTGAAGTTGTGAAACTGTGTCATATTGTATGGGAGGGGGTAGAAGTAGTGAAGCAAATCAAATATTTTTTTTCTCATCTTAGTAATAATATTAATTAAATATTTATTTCAAAATATGAGCTCAACAAATGTTATATGTTCTGAGAAAATCGGCTTAGAGCATTTCAGGAAAAAGTGTAGTTTGTATGGGAGGGGGTGGAAGGAAAAGGAGGAAGCAAACAATTTTTGTACTGTAGATTTAAATCATTAAAAAAGTAACATATACCAAAATTGAGACCAATAGCTTTTATACTTTTTGAGTAAATCCATTTATTGTCAAATTGCGAAATTGTGTCATTTTGTATGGGAGGGGGTAGAAGGGGTGAAGCTAATCATCCCATTTTTTTTGACCTTACTAACAATTTTAAATAAATTTTTGGTGCACAATTTCAGCCCGCTGAATTTTATAAGCACTGAGGAAATTGGCTTAGAGTAATTCTTGATAAGTACAGTTTGTATGGGAGGTGGTAGAAGGAGGGGGAGGACACGCACAATTTTTATATGATAGATTGATATTATCATAAAAGTAATATATTCTGAATTTCAGGCCAATAACTTTTATACTTTTTGAGCAAATCCGTTTATTGTCAAATTGCGTAATTGTGTCATTTTGTATGGGAGGGGGTAGAAGGGGTGGAGCGATTTGGCCCGTTCACGAACTTGACCTTACTTTTTTGTCAAAAACGACGTGTACAAAATTTGAACTTTCTAGCTCAACGCGTCCTCAAGCTAGAGAGCGCACGGACGGACGGACAGACTGACGGACGGACGGACTTCCGGTTTTGAGATTTTTGAGTGATAATATTAACTTCTGTATCATTCATTTTTTTCTCCGAGCCTTATTTCTTGGCGTTGCAAACCTTAGAGCGAACTTATAATACTCTCAGATTCCATCTAGAGTATAATGACATTTTTATAATGGGTTTTTTAGAGAAAAACTACATTGATCTTAGAATTTTGAGGGTCAAAGTGTCAAAAATTTGTGTTCTGAAGCAAATATCTCAGAATTGGATACAGTTACAATGCGTTACAGCAAATGAAAGGTAATTTGATTCCCTAAAAAACAAGCTATAACACTTTGAATTGTGATTATTAGTTTTCAAGATATAGCGTTTTGAGTGAGTGAGGGTACAGGTCCGAAGGACTTTTCTTGATCACCCTGTATCTCCGTGGATATTGAAAATTGACCATATCCGTAGAACAATTTTTTGCTCAAAATATATCCAGGAATAACCCCTTACAAGGTTATGCACGGAGTACCAAACACCCTGTATACGAATTTTTCATTTTTCGTAAATTGAGGTGCTTAATGGAATTATACGTCGATCGAGATTTGAACTTTGTAGACCAATATGTTACCCACTAGGCTCCACCCTAACTAGAGGGTAAGTACTGAGCCTAATATTCATACAAATTCAATACACATTTTCTCGAAAACCGTTCTTCCGATCTTCATGAAATTTTTGCGCTTGAGAAGTTTACAATAATAACATTTTGAGTAGAGCAATTTCAAAAAATAATAAGCAGAAGCAACGGTTTAAAGTTCACTTTTCTGCCAAGCATAATTTGAAATTACCCGTGAACAAGGTCACCTAATTAGTGAAGAAAAATTAACTGGATATCTTTTGTAATTTGGGAGAAAAAATACATTAAAGTGAAAAAATTCAACTTTTCAGGAGAACGAAAAAACTAAAAAGTGAATTTTTTCTATATTTCTTCAGAACTATTTCTAACTATTTTGTCAACACTGAACGGAAAATGTCTCTTTTCTGATTATTATACTCGAGATGAAATCTGAGAGTATATTGTTTTGCCTTACCGTTTATAACGCTAAGAAATAACGCTCGCACAGAGCCGCCAAGGGTACAGAAATATTTGTTGTCGCTCAAAAACCTCGATTCCGAGTGACCATTTGGCTGTCTGTCTGTCTGTCTGTCCGTCTGTCTACAGCATAACTCTCGAAAGCTTTGAGCTATAGTGCTAAATATTATTGTGTGTCATTTTTAGCAAAAAAGTAAAGTCAAGTTCGTGAACGGGCCAAATCGCTCCACCCCTTCTACCCCCTCCCATATAAAATGACACAAATGCGCAATTTGACAATTAACGGATTTGCTCGAAAAGTATAAAAGCTATTGGCCTGAAATTGGAATATATATATATAATGGAATATATTACTTTTATGATAATATCAATCTACCGTATAAAAATTATGCGTGTCCTCCCCCTCCTTCTACCACCTCCCATACAAACTGTACTTGTCATGAATTACTCTAAGCCAATGTACTCAGTGCGTATAAAATTTAGCGAGCTGAAATTGTGCACTAAATATTTATTTAAAATTATGAGTAAGGCTAAGAAAATTAGACGATTAGCTTCACCCCTTCTACCCCATCCCATACAAAATGGCACAATTTCGCAATTCGACTATAAATGGATTTGCTCGAAAAGTATAAAAGCTATTAGTCTGAATTTCGGGATATATTACTTTCATAATGATTTCAATATACAGTATAAATATTATTTGCGTCCTCCCTCTCCTTCCAACCCCTCCCATACAAACTACACTTTTTCATGAAATGCTCTAAGCCGATTTTCTCAGAACATATAACATTTATCGAGCTCACATTTTGTGATAAATACTTATTTAGCATTATCACTAAGATCAGAAAAAAATATTTGATTAGCTTTATTGCTTCTACCCCCTCCCATACAATATGACACAGTTTCACAACTTCACAAAAAATCTATTTTCTTGAAAAGTATGAATGTTACTGGTCTAAAATTTAAGAGGTGTAAAAAAATCACTAAAATCCCTCACTTTTTCTACCATCTCCCATACAAACTGCACATTTTCACTAAATCTAACACACTAATTTTCTCAGCTCCTATTCATTTTTTGGAGTAAGCATTTTCTATAAAACATTTTTATAGCTACTTTAGCATGATGGGGAAAAAATTAGTTCAATGACATCACCCCTTCTAACACTCCCCATACAAAATTTCTTGGGATCACAAAAAATTCTATTTCATCTAGAGTATCGTGAGATTGCGCTTTACGCGCAATCGTAGCCCTGTTATGTTTATTCATTGTTTTAAAATATTTTCCTATTTCGTTTCGTGATTTTTCTCTTTTTTCCTAATATATGTAGACCCTTCAAGTTTGTGTAGAAATTTCGAACACTTCTAGAGGTCGGACGATTGTTCAAATTTTGCGTTCGGTGCAAAATATATTCTACATAGATTAAAAAAATTCCACCAAAAAAATTATTTTTGTTATTATTATTTTTCCAGTGTTTACCCTCAATAACCCCTTTTACCTAGAGTATTACATCAATCATAACTTTTTTTATTTTTATGTAAACAAAATCACACACCTTTTCAACGTAATATTGTGTGAAATGAACATTACTCGTCTAGAACCGGTTGTTCTAGATTATGTGATCAATTTTGCATTAATTTATCGGCATGCCTTAGATCAGAGATCGGCTTGTCTTCCTTATTCCCATAAATGATAGTTTTTATATTATCGTAAATTCGAACAAATGCTCTATATATTTTTTTACAGAGTTACGTTACGTATTGGTGGAGATCCCAAAAAGAAGCTCTATGCTACCAAAAATAGAAAGCATATAATGAAATAAACATGTTTATTAAAATTGGATTTGTTTATCAATTTGAGTTGAACGAGTTTTTAAAATTCCTTTTGCATCTTAAAAATAGACATGATAGCTCCATAAATTTAGATACGAAGAAGGAAATATGTTTATATTTAAGGCGGCATATACTCGTAATCGAACCGCTTATTTCAGCAAAAATTTCGTGTTTTGTTAATAAAAAAAAATTTCCCGATAAAATTGAGACTACTTGTATGTAATATGCCCAAACCAAAGCTTTGGAGCAGGAACTGGTTAGTGCAAATGTAGTTGGTTGATCTGCTTTAAAGTTTTGTACAACCTGTTTGGAGAAAAACAGAACCATTTTTTATCTATTTGAGAAACCCATATTGTTCTTTGTATAACCGAAAAAAAAACATTTTCGCGATCGGAACAGTTAAGAATATTTTTCAATTTTCAACATTCCTGTTTATAATATTTCTTCATGAAATACTAATTTTTTTCCTGAAAAAAGATTTATTTTTCTTAAAATACAATTTTTTATTATTTCCAAGATAAGTTTAATGTGTTCTTAGCTAGTAAATTTACGCAGCCACATCAAATTTTCGAAGTAAATTTAATTCCGGTCCAGCACTGGCTACCCAACTTTTCAGAAATTATTTCTAATGTCAATTACTTTTAGTTTATTATTTTAATAATAAACTATTGTGATCGACTTGAAAAAAAAAATTGCTACCCTGAAGTTTTGTTTTTTTTTTTTTTTTTTTTTTCTAATGCAAAAAAATATCTGCACACCGTCCGCCGTACGCCGACGTGTACGCTCAGCAAACATTAACTCCCAAACCCTTCAAGACAGAAAATTCATTTTGGGTTGTAGATAGAGGGAGGCGGGGGAAGCGCTAAAATCGAAAATTGAGAATTGAAATATCTCAACCGTAATTATAGCTAGGAACTTGAAAATCGAAATACACATAGAGGGGTTTGTGGGACAAACTTTAAAAATAATTAATTTTTGTGGTCAGAAACAAATTGACGGCCGAATTTTTTCCTTTTTAATGATTATATCTTTGAAATTATTTACCACAAAAAATGCATCTTTTAGTACTATTAATACGGCATAGAGATCCTTCAGAATCAGCTTAGAGGGAGGCTAATTATTGTACGGAGAGGTTTAGGGGAGGTGCAAGGAAGAACACTTAAAACTGAATATCTCGACTATCTCTTAAGCTATGTAACGGAAACTTGGAATAGATATTGAGCTATACTAGCAAAATACGAGAAAAATATAACATTTGGCATAATAGTAGTGGGGGAAAATGGGGAGCATTTCAAAAATGATGCACTTTCCAAAATTTCAAACCGGTTTATCTCAAAACTAAGTACAGATATCAAATTGAAAATGTTCAGATTATAGAACTACACAGTTTGGTGAACATTTTAAGATGGGTGGTGTAAAGGAAGGGAGGTGGTAAACGAAAATGTCAAACATTTTGAGGGATTTTTTGAGGGCTCTGTATTTAACATCGTACGTAGTAAGCAAATTATTTCATGGTGAATTTAAAGTTTATAGCTTTCATAATTTTCGAAGGAATTGAATAATTTTTGTCTGAATTTATGAGAGGTGGCAGAGAAAAGGGGAGGTTTTGGATGATTTTGAATCTGCTTATCAACATCCTAATTACAATATATATGTTCGAAGGAGAAATACTTTTCTTGAATTTTCAATACAAAAATTTGTATGGGAGGTGGTAGAAGGAGTGAAGCGAAGCTCATATTTTTTTGGCATTTATTACAATTATTAAGGGACAAAATGTAGCAAAATTTTAAGTTTGTACCTTTTCTAGTTTCAATGAAAATCGATTAAACTCATTTACCAAAATTGTGCATTTGTATGGGAGGGGGTAGAAGGAGTATTCGAATCGAAACCAAATTTTATGAAATCAATAATATTTGCAATTTTATACTTTTCTCGAAATTTAAAGTTGATAGCGTTGACGGTTTTGGAGAAAAATAATTAAGCTAAAATTCCAAAATTTCGTGAAATCTGTATGGGAGGTGGTAGAAAGAATGAGGTGAAGTTGATAATTCTTACAGAATTGGTTGCAATTGTAATAAAATTAATTATGACGAAAATTGGTTCTTTGCATTTTTGCAAATTGTGCATTTGTATGGAAGGGGGTAGAAGGAATGAAGGGATCAGATCAATATTTTTTATATGAAAAACTTCAGCACGATAGGTCAAAGCTTTCGAGAGTTATGTTCTAGACAGACGAACAGACAGATGGACAGATAAATGGACAGACAGACGGATAGACAGACGGACAGACGGTCACTCGGAATCGAGGTTCTTGAGTGACAACAAATATTTCCGTACCCTTGGCGACTCTGTGCGAGCATTATTTCTTAGCGTTACAAACGGTAAGGCAAACACAATATACACTCAGATTTCATCTAGAGTATAAAACACAAAAACTAAAATTTTTTTAATAACATCGAAAGTTTAAAACTTGGAAATTTGTGAAATATATTTCAGAAAAATCACTAAAAGTAAGAAATATTAACTGGCTGAATGCCTTTAATACTTCTATCCCCTTCAACTACTACTTCTTCAATGGCGCTACAGCCCGAATCGGACCTTGGTCTCCTGATATTCAGGTACCTTAACATTTTTCATTACTTATTGTGGAAGGGTTGTTAGCCCTTCGCTCAACCCTCTTTCTACGAACTTTTTCATTTTTCGTAGATTAAGGTGACCAAGGTATATCTAAGCAGGCAATGTGCTGGAATTATGTATTGCGCCGACCGGGATTTGAACTCATGACCTTCGTATTACAATACGCTACCTAGTAGGCTACACCCTAGCGTACAACAAGGAGTGGATCAAGGAGAAGAAATACGTACTGCTTAGACAAGTGGCGGGAAGCACTGACTGAGGCAGCTGCGTAAAACCAAAAGCATTTTTTCTTAATTTGCAATCCCCTCCCATAAAAAATTATTTTTTCGAACAATTTTAAGAAATCACTTATCACCTAACTAGTAAAAGCTATCAATTTGAAATTTTGCACAAAAACTTTTAAAAATAGTTGAAATGAAATCGCGTCAAAAGTTTTGAGATCACACATATCCTTCTACTCCAGCCCATACAAAAGTATGATTTCGAACAAATTAAATAAATCAACTAATAATCAACAAATTAAAAGCTATGAGCTTGAAATTTTGTACGAGCACCTTACAAGAGAAACAAAATACAACTGCATCACAAATTTTACGATACCTTACCTCCTGTAAATGTTTGGTTTCGTGAATGTAAAATACAGCGAATTTTATGAAAATTCTATGCAACTTCGTCTATGAAACTGACATTCTATACAGAGAATATTTGATGTGATTCAAGCAATCAATTGAAAAACTATTAACATCCACCCTCTCTTACTATCATCCCACCCCTGTTATATTGTTGTATCACATGGAAAGTGACCGTTCGTTCACCAAGCAACTACAAGGTTTCGTAAACCAATGCCTCCGATGCATTTCAGGAATATTCTGGCCAGAAGTGATCTCCACCGACGAACTCTGGAGTACAACTGGACAGACTGAGGAAGGCATTGAGATTCGGAGGCGGAAGTGGCAGAGGATTGATCATACTTTGAGGAAACCAATGCAAAACATCGCCAATCATGATCAGGATTGCACCATGTGAAGGAGCACTGTTTCTCTGCTATGCTTCTGTAAGGGGTCTTAGCAGGAAATTGATTGATTGATTGACTTCCACTATTTGGGTGTTTAGACTGCCCAATTTTAGTAAAGTTCTGCATTAAATTTTTCGTAAAATAAGCCACTGTTAGCACAATGTGTGAGTGTTTTGCAAGCTGTGCGACAAGTGTAAAACAGTTTTCTTCACTAAGAACAAAATGTTTTGATAAAACAACCGAAAACAACGCCATGCGTAATACAAAGGTTGTACAAGAACTAATCAATTACAAGAAAAATTGTATCATTGTTGGTAAGATGGTACAACGGTTGGGCGATTTGGAAGTTGATCGACCGTAGTATTGCAAAATTCGTCAATAACGATGCAACGATCACTCAAGTTCTAAGTAATAATTTTCTCAAAGCTTAAAGATCTCGTCTAAGGCTCAAAATAATTAATCCACAAATGCCTGCAATTTCTTAGCAATAGTAGTCTTAAAATTAATACTTGATAACCAGTGTAGATAAAAACTGTTTTGCATATTTTGTTTGTCTTGCTTGTTTCAGACCCATCAGTGACCTCCCAACCTTTGCCACCCCAACCTCCGGAATATCCTGCAAGTTCTCCCCAATCGCCATCACCATGTCCTCCCCAACCATCAGCTCCATGGCCGCCCCATCTACCAGCATATCCATAGCCTCCCCAACCTATGCAAGAACGACGACCAAGCATATTGCAACGAAGCAGAATAACAACTAAAAATTGAAAATTATCGTAGTTAACAAAACCGTAAATTGTTAATTATCTTTTACAATTTTTTCCATTGATTCAAGCTTCCAGACTCTAAACTTACTTTCATGTTGAGGCAGTCGACTGAACTAATCAGATGACACCAAAGTTAGAACCACTCGTATTTTATACGAAATGTTAAATACATTTAATGCCGTACAGGTTTCGCAAATGACATTTTGTGCAACAAAAAGTCAAAAAATAAGTTCAAAGAAAAGTGCAAGCTATAAATTTTACTTTTCTAATATAACTGAGTCAGACAAAAATTACCTGTTTTCGCTCAAATTTAAACTAAATCAGAAAAATACGGACAATGAAATATTTAAAATGTCAGACTGAAAGGTGTCCAGTTTTTTTTATTGTCCCTATCAAGTTATAAATAATGGCAAAGAAATTAAATAAGCATAATTCATTGGAGGATTTTTTTAATCCTTTATTTTTTAAACTTGCCCAAATTTGTTTAATCATTTTATTACCATTCGAAAAAAAAATAAATTTAATACTTTTGTATAAAAGCGAAGTGTTTTTACGATTGGTTATCATCTGATTACATCAGTCCACTGCATCAACATGAAAGTAAGTCGAGAATCTTGGAATAGTGCAAAATCATTAATTTTATTGTTAACCGAATTTAATAATAATTACGAATCTCTTCAAATTTGCAGGTTTTATTCTGCTTAGTAGCCATCTGCTTGGCCTCAGCCTTCGCTGGAGGAGCTGTCGGATCCTGGGGAGGACACGGTGGATATGGCGGCGGCTATGGTGCTGGTGGCTGGGGAGGACATGGTGGACTTGGATATGCCGGTCATGGTGGTTGGGGAGGACACAGTGGTCTTGGATATACTGGCGGATGGGGCGGCGGCCATGGCGGTTGGGGAGGACATAGTGGCCTTGGATATGCCGGTCATGGTGGTTGGGGAGGACACAGTGGTCTAGGATATGCTGGGGGCCATGGAGCTGGCGGATGGGGAGGATATGGTGCTGGCGGTTATGGTGGACATGGCTATGCTGGCGGTTGGGGCGGACATGGTCATGGCAAATGGTAATCTTTCGAAAATGTATCAACAATGATGAAATAAAGAGCTGACCAAAGTTAATTTTTTTATTTTGAACACTTCGAACTCCATTAAAATTAAGTCGTTCTGCAAACCAAATCGCAAAATTATTTTTATGAAAAAAAGAAAAACAGGGTCTTATTAAAATATGCAGTAATTAGAACGAAAGATCTCACATATTTGGCGAAATTTTGGCAATTTGAAAACAAAAATAAAGATCTTCCTTTAACTATTTTAAATTATTTTCAATGAGCTAATAATTTTTGATATCAAGGTTATCCAGTTTTAAAAGGTCACAGACGCTAATAAAAGCAATTGCATAATGGTTGCTGCTAAACATAATACACATTTTCATGAATATCTTCTTGGTGTACAATGTTCAATTCGCGATCGGCATATAATTTTCGAAAACTTCTTGCGTTGATATATGTACATACGAGGGAGGTCCAAGATTTCGCGGAATGAAGGGGATGGACAAGGGCGGGAGGAAATATTTTTAACTGGAGGTATTCTAGCACTTACTACAAGTATAAATACAACGTTTCTTTCAAATCCAAACACTAACGTTTTAGTTATCGCCAAATAAACAAGACAATCGGAAAGAAAACGCTAGTTTCGTCATAAAGTTCCTTACCAAATAAGGAAAACGCCACAAATCATTTTGGATAAAATGTCATCTGCTTACGGGAAGTTTTGGCCTGAAAAAACAAAGATTTTCAAGTGGCATAGTTTATTCAGGCAAGGCAGATAGTCATTTGAAGATGATAAAAACTCGGGCCGTCCAATTGAAGCCACGTCCTCAAAAGTGGAGAAACTTTTTCTCGAAGATGCTCGTTTAAAAGAGAAACAAATCGCAAAAAGGTTTAAGCATCAGATACAATCATTTTGAATATCGTTCACGATCATTTTGGCATGTCTAAGGTCAGCACAAAATGGGTACCGAGAAAGCTCTTAGCGGTTCAGAAAAACAGCGCGTCGAGTTTTCACGCGACATTTAGATCTCTATAGCGAGAATAGGGACGAAATTTTGACCCGGACTGTTACTGGAGACAAAACTTGGGCTCATCATTGTGACCCTAAATGCAGTAGCTGATAAAGGCGCTTCACCCCCAAGAAGTTCAAAGTCTCACAATCCGCCGAAAAATCATGGACACTATTTTTTGGGATTCAGAGGGTGTTTTGGTGATCGACTATAAAGAAAAATAGGGGGATACTATACCAACCTGCTACAAAAATTAAAGGATGCCATCAAAGAAAATAGAAGAGGAAAATAGACTCGAGGTATGCTGCTTTAGCACGACAACAAACCTGTTCTCATGAGCCACGTCGCAATAGCTGCCCTACAGAAATGCGGCTACGGAATATTGAACCTCCCTCCTTATAGTGCAGATCTGATCCCTTCCGATTACTATTTGTTCCCAAAACTGCAGAAAGAACTTCAGCAAAGAGAATTTACCAACGATGAAGAGGTGAAGTTGGCACTTTCAGCCTATTTTAAACTTTTTGGGAGATATGATAAATGTATTAGGCTTAAAAGAGAATACATTAAAAAGGAAAAATAACAACTTGTTAAATTTTATCCCCCTTCTCTGTCATTCCGGTGGTGGCTCTTAGTTCGTATTTATAAAGAAATTTTATTGATAAATTTGAATGGGCTAGATTTCTAAAAATTGAGGTGGAAAGTATAAAATTTTTATAGTAAAACTGATATTCATATATACAAATTGCACTTTTTATGAAATAATATAAACAAATATACTCAGTACGTATAAAATTTATCGAACTGAAATTGTGCACTTTATATTTATTTATAATTATTCTCCTACAATGGCACTTCAACCCAAATCGGGCCTTGGCTTCCTGACCCTTAACATTTTTCATTATTTATTGTGAAACACAACCCTCTATCTTCAAATTTTTCCTTTTCGTAGATTGAAGTGACCAAGGTATACCCAAGCAGGTAGTGTGCTGGAATTATGAGTCGACCGAGATTTGAACTCACGACCTTCGTATTGTAGACCAGCACTAGGTTTTTTTAGAATTATTAGTAAGACCAACAAAAATTAGAAGATTAACTTCTACCCCTCCCATATAATCTGATACAATTTCACAACTTTACAAATAAACTGCCAACAAGTCGGGCTAAACTTTATTATTTTTGGAACAAGTTGCGGATGCGTGAAAAGACAATATGCATGTTAGATTGGTTAGGGAAGACTAAGTGAAAGGGGGTTCTTGGGCAGAGCAATTGTCAATTTAACACTTTGCGGAAACGTTCAAAAGCTCCGGTACATATAATCAATATTTCTTTTGTTTATTTATGTAAGTTTGAGTTTTTATGAGGGGAGGGGTGATAGTAAGGGTGAGTGGATGTTAAGCGTTTTTGAATTGATTGCTTGAATCACGTCGAATATTCTCTGTATAGAATGTCAGTTTCATTGACGAAGTTGCATAGAATTTTCATAAGATTCTGTGTATTTTACATTCACGAAACCAAACATTTGTATGGGAGGGGGTAGAGGAGGTGGGGGAATCGTAAAATTTGTGACGCAATTATATTTCCTTTCTCTTGTAGTGTGCTCGTACAAAATTTCAAATTCGTAGCTTATAATTTGTTGGTTATTAGTTGATTCAATGAAATTGGTCGAAATAATACTTTTGTATGGGAGGGGTTAAGAGGGCAAGCGCGATTGCAAAACTTTTAAAGCAACTTCATTTCAATTATTTTTATAAGTTTTCATGCAAAATTTGAAATTGATAGCTTTTAAGAGTTAGGTGATAATTGATTTCTTAAAAATGGTCGAAAAAATAATTTGTAATAATAATAATTTGTATGGGAGGCGGTAGAAGTTTTAAAGATATTCGACCAGTTATTATTTCAAACTTTTAGTGCATTTAACAAATTTTTAAGTTTCTACCTTAAAATTTCATTCAAAAATTTTCAGTTTATGTGTTTCTCTCATTACACATGAAACACCTTGTGCACGTTAGACCCCCACTTCAGTGCATAACAATTTTGGAACAAATTATTATTGTTTTTTATGTATATTAAATAGTGTAAAATTTAAACTTTCTATCTTTTACCAGAGTCCTAAAAAAATTATTCAAAATTTTCAACATTTTTGCCTTCCACCTCCCTCCCCTTACACCCCCAACTTAAATTTCTTACCAAAATTAAAAACTGTACATTACTCTATAATCTGACAAATTTTTGATTTGATATCTATACTCAATTTTGAGATACCTATAATGATTTGTATAATAGTTTTGGAAAGTGCGCAATTTTTGAAATGCTCCCCATTTCCCCCCACTACTATTATGTCAACATGTTATATTTTTTTCAAATTTCGCTAATAAATTTTAGTATACGGTTCAAGTTTCAATTACATAGCTTAATAGACAGTCAAGATATTCATTTTTAAGTGTTTTTCTTTGCACCTCCCCTGCCTCCCCTCTTATAATAATTAACCTCTTCTAAGCTGATTCTACAGTAGGTAGTAGGTAGTAGGTCTATATGCTACCTTAATGGTCCCAAAATATGAATTTGTTGTGATTAATAATTTCGAAGATATAATCCTTATAAATAAAATATTGGCCAAAATTTATTTCTAGCCTCCCTTTTCGGACGCCAATGGATAAACAAATTAAATTATTTTTAGAGTTTGCCCCACAATCCTCGTTATAGCTCTGCTCATTTTCAGCTTCCTATATGCATTCATCGTGGAGATATTAGCAAGTGAAATGTTTGACTCTTTCCCTCTCCCCGCCTCCCCCTTCCAATGACACTCTCCACTCCATTCTAGATAATGGAGCTCACTTACCCAGTCAACAATCCACTGAAAAACGAACATTCTACCTTTAACGGTCTCGGAGATATGAGTCCATATGTATGGCGTACGTCGTACAGCGTACGGCGGGAATAAAGTAAAAGTCGATATTCCTGAAAAGTAAGTATGCTACTGATCTGGAATTTGAAACATGTCAAAAGCATAATGTTTATAGTGATTTCCGAAAAAGTCATAAAGAACTCGCCACTCCATCTATCACCTCCCATTCAAACTGCACATTTTAACTAGATTCAATACACTAATTATCTCAGTACCTATTAAATTTTTGAATCTTAAATTTTGTAGAAAACATTTTGATAGCAAATCTAGCGTGATGTGAAAAAATTAATTCAATGTCATCATCCTCTACCACTTTCCCTAGCAAATTTCTTAGGATTAAGAAATTTCTCTTTCGTCTAGAGTATCGCACGAAAGGGCATTACGCCCAATCGTAGTCTTGTTTTATTTGGTTCTATTTCCAACAAAATACGAAATATTGTGTTTACAGAGCTATTAAACTAAGCACATTTTACATCCAACATAATATATTACGAACTACTTTCTCGAAAACCGCCAATTATTGCGATTCTTACGCGGACAAAGTTGCGGGCGATCGCTAATCATCAATAAATATTTGTTGCCATTGATTTTGTCATATTTATACTCTATGCAATCTGAGAGTATTAAAAGTTTCCCACAAAGCTTGTAAGGCGAAGAAATAAGGCTCGGAGAAAAAATGAATGATACAGCAGTTCATATTATCACTCAAAAATCTCAAAACCGGATATTCGTCTGTCCGTTCGTCCATCTGTCCGTCCGAGTCCTCTCTAGCTTGAAAACGCGTTGAGCTAGGAAGTTCAAATTTTGTACACGTCATTTTTGACAATAAATTAAGGACAAGTTCGTGAACGGGCCGAATCGCTCCACCCCTCCTATACAAAATTACACAATTTCAGAATTTCGCACTTAACCGATTTTCTCAAAAACTATAAAAGCTATTGATCTAAAATTTTTAAAATATTATTTTTGTATCAATATTAGATTGATATTGATACAATAGAATAGAATATATAAAAATTATTGGGTATCACCCGCCGAAAGAACATTCAATCAAATAGACCACGTTCTAATAGAGAAAAAGACGGCCTCCTGCATTGTCAACGTGCATACATGTCTAGGTACTAATTGCGACACAGACCACTATCTAGTAAAGACCAAGTTTCGGTGTCGAATCGCAAACCGAGAACACCCAAAAACATAACCGGTTCCTAAATTCGACATTTTCCTACATAGGAAAACTCAAGGATGAGAAAGTAATTGCGAAGTACATATCAACCTTAGAGAGGCACTTCGCAGCAATACTGATCAACAACGCCAGCATGCCAATAGAAGAAATGTGGCAAAATATCAAAGATGGAATAGGACAACAACCCCGGCGAAAAAGAAATGACAGGTTCGACAACGAATGCCAAGATGCCTTAGAACGAAAAAATTAAGCTAACAAAATACAGAACGGCCGACATTAGCCAAACGGGACAACTATAATGATTTTAGATGATTTGCAAACGAAATATGCAGACAAAAAAAACGGAAGTACAATAATGACGAATATTTTAAATTACACAACACAATGCGGATAATAAATTTGATACGTTTTTTTCTTCAATCATGACAAAGTCACAAAATTGTCAAGAAATTATGAGCACAGGGTTAACGCGAAAATCTGGTACGACAGAGAGTGGAGAAGGGTTGGAGGAATTAGACACCATCCTTAAAAATCTGAGATGAAAGGAAACAAAGGGAGCACGATAGGGATTCACGTTACCTGCCGATACATTCTTAGACCTGCTTTAGGCAATTCATGATCAGATCATCCTGTAAAACAGTGCCTCGCACTCCCAACATCCTCATTTTGCTGTGGAGTCCTTAATAAGCCCATTATCTATTGGTGCAATAGGGTTCTTCGTTTCGTAACAAACGTCAGGTTGATTGTTCCGGTAGGCAAGTGAACTCCTATTTACTTCTTTTTTCGCCATTTTTATCGCGGCTTCTCAAGGATGCTGTCTGCACCGGACCAAATCCTCTCTCATACTCACTGACTTGCCAGCATTTTGTGAAATCCAGAAGAAGTCCATTATCTGTTGGCGGCATGGAGTGCTGCATTTTGTCACACCGATTTGAACATTTCAATGTTTTGATGATGTGGCCCCCGTAAACAACTGCTCCATTTGCACCTTGGCAAGACTAACTCTGGGTGAAGAAGAAGATGTCCGATATCCATTCTATAAAATACAAAAAATGATTTTTTACGTAACATTTCAATTTTTAAAAAAAATTAATATAATATAAAGACAGCAAGTATAACTTGGATTCGGCAAGTATAGTAGAAAGTAATGTTAGCATAAAAACAATACCACCCACCGTTGATCATTATAGATAATAATAGTAAAAGTATAAAAAACACACATTTTTCTCTAGCAATTCTTGTTGTGGGATTTCCAATTGTCATACACCCGTATACAGTGATTGTTTCGGCCAATGAATAGATACTACTCATCTGCCTACTTTTAATGATTATAAAAACTTAAAATTGATGGTTATAATTCAAGATTCGTTTTATCTTCAATGCAATTGTGAAAAAAAAAACTTTTAAATTATCTAACCAGATAACATAATCGACATCCAACACTTAAGTGAAGAGCTTAATGATGAAGCATTTCTTTCATAGGCTCGAATTTTGGTACCCTTTCATTTACCCTACTCGTACTAAACCTAAGCTTTAGAAGGAAAGTTGTTTTTTTTTCTTGTTTTTTGCACTTCACTATTTTGATAAAGTGTCACGATCAACACTCACCTTTCACCCACTGTTTTATCTATCTATCTTCCAACAGGCTCGACCCTGGGGGCATTTAAAAAAAATACAAATCTCCTTACATTTATTATTCTTGCGCTAAAAGTTTTTAGCATAAATTTTGTATTTATGGCATTATTTATCTATCGATGGGATTATGGAATTACAAAATGTAGAATCTCATTATGTTTAGCTTAAATTTACAAGTGTTTTACTAACCTGTAAATTAAAACAAGTCTGATTATAATACATAGGAATTTTCTTGAAAATTGCGTGCACTGCTTGAAAATCAAATGGGATATGTAATGGGTTTATTTAAGCTCGTTATGATTTAATCGATGACTTTATAAGGAGCTAAAAAATTATAGCTCTAACTTGGTCTTATTATAAAAACGAGTTTCCGCACGTATTAAATCATTTATTATTTAATAACAAATACTTACCGGTCTTTTTGCGGTAGAATAAAATTGCATTCGGACACGTATCGGGAAAAAATTATAATTTCCACCATGATTGATAGCCTTATGGACAGTTCAATTACTATTTGTTTAGTGATCAAGTCAGTACTGAAATCTTCACAATAATTTTTTTTCCCAACCTTCAATTGAGAGCCGTTTGATTTAATATTAACATCGATGGTATCAACTCCGCAGTTCATAATAGAACTCTACATGAAATCATAATTTGTTAGAGATGATTACGATTGAATAATTTTGATGTGTGCGAGTAGAATTCAACTTTGGAGAAAGTCCTTCGAGGCCAGAAGTGCAGCGAAAGGTGACTACGAATCGGCAGTACTCTTGCATAGGTTTCGTCATGGATGTGAAGATATTTTAAAAAACTAAATGGACGTACTCAAAAGCTTACGGACGCAATTCATCTAAATTTAATATTGTTAGTATGGACGATTCAAGCTATTGAAGAGGTAAATAAACCTATCGTCTATTTAATGAGGCAATTTTTCTGCTTTCTTTTTCAATAGATCTAACTATCTATTTTAGGCATATTTCTTTTATAGATGATATTATTGGCTTCCATTTATTTCGCGCATTTAATTTCGTTTTGGCATCATCGGACGTTTTTTTTTTATTTTTATTTGACTAATCAAAATTTTTTTATTCTATGCCGTCATGCTCTTATAAATGGTTCATTAGAGTTATGAAAGATGTATTCATGATATGCATATAAGTGCATATTTTTTTTTTAAGTCTGTTTTGTACATAACACTAGTACCGTAGGCGTAGGATGATGAAATCGATCATAACTTATTTCAACCTTGGAATTATGTATGCTCTAATCGTCGAAGAACACAATTGAGGGAATGTAACAAACTCACATTGTCTTATTTTGAATAGATGAACCTCGGAGTTCCTAGAAACAGTTTGACGAAATTTCATGAACGTGTACAGTGGAAAAAGGAATAGGAAAATAGGAACAATTTTGTAGTAAAAATGTTAGATAAGACGTAAAAAACTCTCAAGTTTCATCTAGAATATAATATAGCAGTATAATACACTAGAAAATAGGTTACCTATAAATAATTAAAACTTTCTTCAATTTTCTATAATTTTACAAATTGAAATGTTTGGAGTGAGTAGAAGGCTTACATTGAAACTAAAATTTTTTGAAGAGATTGCAATTGTTATTAAAGAAATTCTGGTAAAATTTCAGGATTCTTGCTTGTGCAGTTATTGGGAAAATCGATATATTGCATTTTCAAAAATTATGTATGGGAATGGGAGAGGGAAGAAGGGATCGGAACAAAAATGTTTAAAGTTAACATTACTATACTTTCGTGAGATTCTTAATTCATGCGCATTCTTAGCATACTTTAAAATTCCAAATTCAAATCATGAAATTCGTTTGGAAGATTTCAAAATTCGGAGAGCGAAAGAGGATGTCAAATACAGGAACTTAAAAAAATTTTTTTTGCTGATGGGGAAAAATTTTCGGTTCTATAGCTCAAAAGGACACAAGTTTTCAGCGACAAACAAACATTTCCTTACTCTTTCAACTTTCTTAGCGTTACAATCTTACGCTTGCAAATACAATCTACTCTCAAATTTCATCTAGAGTATAAAAAATCCATTACGTAAGATATCTACTTATATAATTTTAATAATAATAATATTTTGCGAAGAAATTTAATTCCGAATTTAAACATTACCTTGCATCAATTAATGATTGATTTTGCGCACCTTTAATCTACAATAACTAAAAATGAAAGGTATTTGTTCAAATTGACCAATTTGTAATGCTGAAAATACATTCGATAAAAAAAATATATTGCTAGCAAGCTACGAACTCATCTTTAATTTTAAAACGATAAAAATTGTTGAAAGTTTCTTTAGAGGCAGAAATAAATGCCTCTCGCAAAAATATGCGTAAAGCTAACTAAATACATTTGTTTGTTTAAATGTGCAGGTCTATCTGCAATTTTGTAACGACTTTAAGTTGAAGAGCTTAGTGAGGTGAAGTGTAAGTAAAGTCGAGATGATATCTATCTTAGCCCATTACTTATGGGTCATACTTATACTTAATGTACATAAGAGTGAGTTCAACTCTGGCTTATGGATGACTATAAGTTAAATCATCACTTAAAATGAACTACAAGAGAGCTTTACGGAAACTGAAAGTGGTAAAGACTCTATTAAAATTTTTACAAGAGGTAAAAGATTAGAGGACTGAATAAGTACAAAATAAATGTAGGCAATATACCTTTTGATCTTCGTAGTTGTTCATTTATTCTGCAATTAGTTATAAGCGGTTTAATAATTTTATTTAATTCTACGACTATTTTTTGATTTCTGGCAGATATGTTGAATAAATCTAGCATGATGTTTACAGGCGAGAATCGAACAGATCTACGATCAGTTATTACAAATCTTTTTTAACATTTCGAAGCTTTGAGTCTACAATACTATTCATTTCACAAATTATCTCAATTTAAGAAAACATTTCTAATGTATGTTATAACTCATCATCAATGGCGCAATAGCCCAAATCTGACTCAGGCCTCCTGATATCGTCGCCACCTATCTTATAACTATTTAAAGTATAATTTCAAATCATTCATTCTGGTACCACCATCTGCCATTGATTCAAATAAAGGAATTGTGGTTAGCAAGTGAGTATCCTAGTGGATATCGTGTTGATCTATAATGCGAAGATCATGAGTTCAAATCCCGGTCGACGTATAATTCCAGCACAGTACAGTAGTAAAATGAAAAAAAATTTGTAGATATAGGGTAAGTAATGAACATTTTAAATAACCTGATGCTCGGAAGGCCAAGACTGCAGTGCCATTGTAGAAGAAGAGAAGCCATTTTTATACTATAGATGGAATCTGAGAGTATTATAAGTTTGCTCTAAGGTTTGTAACGCCAAGAAATAAGGCTTGGAGAAAAAAATGAATGATACAGAAGTTAATATTATCACTCAGAAATCTCAAAACCGGATGTCCGTCTGTCCGTCCGTCCGTCCGTCCGTCTGTTCGATCTCTAGCTTGAGAACGTGTTGAGCTAGAAAGTTCAAATTTTGTACACGTCGTTTTTGACAAAAAAGTAAGGTCAAGTTCGTGAACGGGCCAAATCGCTCCACCCCTTCTACCCCCTCCCATACAAAATGACACAATTGCGCAATTTGACAATTAACGGATTTGCTCGAAAAGTATAAAAGCTATTGGCCTGAAATTTGGAATATATTACTTTTCTCATAATATTAATCTACCGTAGAAAAATTATGCGTGTCCTCCCCCTCCTTCTACCACCTCCCATACAAACTGTACTTGTCATGAATTACTATAAGCCAATTTACTCAGTGTGTATAAAATTTAGCGGGCTGAAATTGTGCACCATACATTTATTTAAAATTGTTAGTAAGACCAAAAAAAATTAGACGATTAGCTTAAGGTAGAAGCCCCCTCCCATACAAAATGACCCAATTTCGCAATTTGACAATAAATGGATTCAATCGAAAAGTATAAAAGCTATTAGGCTCAATTTTGGGATATATTACTTTAATATTGATATAAATCTACACTAGAAAAATTATCTGCGTCCTCCCTTTCCTTCCACCCCCTCCCATACAAACTACACTTTTTCATGAAATGCTCTAAGACAATTTTCTCAGAACATATAATATTTATCGAGCTCATATTTTGTAGTAAATACTTAATTAGTATTATCACTAAGATCAGAAAAAAATATTTGATTAGCTTCACCCCTTCTACCCCCTCCCATACAATATGACACAGTTTCCCAACTTCACAAAAAATCTATTTTCTTGAAAAGTATGAATGTTACTCATCTAAACTTTAAGAGATGTCAATTTTTTGATATTCTTAGTTATTTCTGAAAAAATCTCTAAAATCCCCCCACTATTTCTACCACCTCTCATACAAACTGCACATTTTCACTAAATCTAACACATTAATTTTCTCAGCTCCTATTCAATTTTTGGAGTAAGCATTTTGTATAAAACATGTTTATAGCTACTTTAGCATGATGGGGAAAAAATTAGTTCAATGCTATCACCCCTTTTAACACTTCCCATACAAAATTTCTTGGGATCACAAAAAATTCTATTTCATCTAGAGTATCGTAAGATTGCGCTTTACGCGCAATCGTAGCCCTGTTATGTTTTTTTATATCGTTCTTTTAAGTCATCAAAGTTTCCCTGTGGTGTCATAAAATTTATCTTATGCGAGAGTGAGACTCTTTTATAGAGCCTGACCGAAATACCTAACGAATTTGATTGAATTCCATGAATTTTTAATATTTTTAAATTTAGGGCGATTTCCCGAAATTTTTGGTTGAGTAATTACGAAAAATTTTGAATGACAGGAAAGGGGGGCAGGAGAGTGTAAAATTAAACAAGTTATTATTTTTTCATTCAATATATTCTTCCTTAAGCTTAATACATTTATCACATATCTCTCAAAGTTTAATAATTCCTTCTTGAAAAACATAACAGAACTACAATTGGGCGTAAGGCCCAATCATGCGATACTCTAGATGAAGAGAAATTTATTGATTTAAAAAATGTTGTATGGGCAATGGTTGAAGGCGTGACGGCGGTGAACCAATTTTTTTCAAATCATGCTAAAGTTGCTATCAGAATGTTTTACCGTAAATTTAAGCGCCAAAAATTTAATAGGTACTGAGAAAATTAGTATATTGGAATTAGTGAAACAGTGCAGTTTGTATGGGAGGTTGTAGAAGGAGTGGGAAGTTCTTAGTGAGTTTTTCAGAAATAACTACAAACATCATGCATTTGACATGTTTTGAATCGCAGATCAGTAGCATTCAAACTTTTCAGGAAAATAGACTTGTGGTTTGGTGAATGTTTTCACAGTGCATTTCGAAATGAAAGAAAAGATTTCCGGATTCTACACTGTTACGCTTTATTATTCGTGACGTTTCGGTCTCTGCTGAGACCTTTATCAAACTGTTACAGTTTGATAAAGGTCTCAGCAAAAACTGTAACAGTTTGATAAAGGTCTCAGCAGAGACCGAAACGTCACGAATAATAAAGCATAACAGTGTAGAATCCGGAAATCTTTCCTTTCATTTTGAAAATAGACTTTTACTTTATTATTTTAATAATAAAGTATTGTGATCGACTTGGAAAAAAAAAAAAATTTGCTACCCTGAAATTTTGTTTTTTCGCGTTTCATGACTAAATTAGCCTAAAAATGCAAAAAAAAAAAATCCGTCTGTCTGTACGCCGTCCGCCGTACGCCGTCCGCCGTACGCCGTCCGCCGTCCGCCGTCCGCCGTACGCCGGTGTGTACGCTCAGCGCACATTAACTCCCAAACCCTTCAAGATAGAAAGTTCATTTTTGGAGGGATTGTAGATAGTTGCGGATCTCAGGCGGATACCCATTTTGGGGGGTGTACGGGTTCAGGGGGAGGCGGGGGGAGCGCTCAAACCAAAAAATACGAACTCAAATATCTCAACCATGGTTACACCTACGAAGCCAAAAATCAACATACATATAGAAGGTTTTGTGGGACAACTTTTAAAAATAATTTTATTTTTTTATCCATTGGCGTCCGAAAAGGGGGGGCTAAAAACAAATTGTCGGCCGAATTGTTTTTTCAAATGATAATATCTTCGAAATTACTTATTGTAAAAAATTCATATTTTGGAACCATCAAGGCAACATATAGTTCCATTGGAATCAGCTTAGAAAATGGCTAATTATTGTAAGGGGGATGGTTAGGGGGGGTGCAAAGAAAAACACTTAAAAATGAATATCTCAACTATCTCTTAAGCTATGTAATTGAAACTTAAAACTTGTATTAAGCTATACAAAAAATATATAACATGTTGAAATAATAGTAGTGGGGGGAAATGGAGAGCATTTCAAAAATGGCGCACTTTTCAAAATTACAAATCCTTATATCTCAAAAAAGAGTACAGATATCAAATGAAAAATTTGTCAGATTATAGAACTATATAATGTTTAATTTTGGTAAAAATTTTAAGTTGGGAGGTGTAAAGGGAGGGAGGTGATAAGCAAAAATGTCGAAAATTTTGAGTAATTTTTTTAGGGCGCTGGTGAAAGTTACAGAGTTTAAATTTTGCATGTGGATACATCTATTTGATTTTTATAAAAAAATAATAATAACTTGATCCATAATTGTTATAAACCGACCCCCCCGGTCTAACGTGCACAAGGTGTTTCATGTGCATTGAAAAAAACACATAAACTGAAAATTTTTGAGTGAAATTTTAAGGTAGAAACTTGAAAATTTGCGAAATGAATTTTAAAAAAATGCCTACATATATGAAGTATTCACTGGTCTAAAACCTTTAAGACTCTACCCCCTCCCATACAAAATTATTTTTTCGACCATTTTTAAGAAATCAATTATCACCTAACTATTAAAAGGTATCAATTTGAAATTTTGCGTAACAGCTTACAAAAATAATTGAAATGAAATTACGTAAGAAATTTTGAAATCGCGCTTGCCCTTCTACCCCCTCCCATACAAAAGTATGATTTCGACCAATTTCATTAAATCAACTAATACCCAACAAATTAAAAGCTACGAACTTGAAATTTTGTACAAGCACCTTACAATAGAAAAGAAAGAAAATTGCATCACAAGTTTTTCGATTTCCCTACCTCCTCTACCACCTCCCATACAAAATTATTTTTTCGAGCATTTTTAAGAAATCAGTTATCAGCTAACTCTTAAAAGCTATCAATTTCAAATTTTGCGTAAAAACTCAAAAAACTAATTCAAATGAAGTTGCTTTAAAAGTTTTGAAATCGCGCTTGCCCTTCTACCCCCTCCCATACAAAACTATGATTTCATCCCATTTCATTAAATCAACTAATAACCAACAAACTGACAGCTGCGAACTTGAAATTTTATACAAGCACCTTACAAGAGAAGCGAAATAAAACTACATATCAAATTTTACGATTCCCTTATCTTCTCTACCCCCTCCCATACAAATGTTCGGTTTCGTAAATGAAAAATACATCGAATTTTATGAAAATTCTATGCAACTTCGTCTATGAAACACATTCTATACAAAGAATATTGGACGTGATTCAAGCAATTAATTAAAAAGCTATTAACATCCTCCCACCCTTACTATTACCCCTCCTCCCCCTCCCTCATAAAAACCCAAACTTGCAAATACGAACTAAATATTGTTGAATTGACAACAGCCCTGCCCAAGAACTCCCTTTCACTTAGCCTTCTCTAACCACTCTAACCACTCTAACCTGCATATTGACTTTCCACTCATCCGCAACTTGTCCCAAGAATAATAAAGTTTCGCCCGACTTGTTGGCAGTTTATTTTAAAATTAGTGAAATTGTGTCATATTGTATGGGAGGGGGTAGAAAGGGTGAATCTAATTACCAACATTTTTTTTTGGTATTACTAATAATTTTTAATAAATATTTAGTGCAAAATTTCAGCTCGATCAATTTTATACGTACTGAGTAAATTTATATTTCATGAAAAAGTGCAGTTTATATTGGAGGTGGTGGAAGGTGTGGGTAGATTCTTATAATTTTTATATCATAAATTGAAATTGGTATAAAAATATTATGATATATTTTAAATTTCAGACCAATAGCTTTTACACTTTTCGAGAAAATCAGTTAATTTTCAAATTCCGAAATTGTTTCATTTTGTATGGGAGGAGGTAGAAGAGGTGAAGCGATTCGGCCCGTTCACGAACTTGTCCGTACTTTTTTTGTCAAAAACGACATGAACGAGATTTGAACTTCCAAGCTCAACGCGTTCTCGAACTAGAGAGGATACGGACGGACAGACGGGCGGACGAACGGACATCCGGTTTTGAAATTTTTGAGTGATAATATGAACTTCTGTGTCATTAATTTTTTTCCTCTCAGCCTTATTTCTTAGCGTTACAATATTTGTCGCAAACTTATAATACTCTCAGATATCATCTAAAGTATAAAAATGTTTTATCAAGGCCTTCAAAATATGCAGAAATTGCAGACTTCACCTCTCCATCGTTGGTAAAATTTTTTCCCCGAAGTTTTTGTTTCAGTTTTGGGAACAAATGGTAATCGGGAGAAGCCAAGATTGTTCCTGACTTGCTAAAAGTGGTATTTCATCTAAAATTCAGCGATACATATTTGAAAAATCGATATTTAGAAGTCTTACTTTATTATTCTAATAATCAAGTGTTGTGAACGACCTGGAAAAAATGGTTACTCTGTAATTATGTTTTTTCCCGTTTCATCACTAGATTAGCCTAAAAATGCAAAAAATAAAAATCGGTCTGTCTGTACTCCGTGTGCTTACGTTCAGTGCTTAATAACTCCAAATCCCTTGAAATATCTGTCATTTTTAAGTCAATTGTAGCTGGGTGCTCATCTCCCGCGGAAATTTTGGTTTTGGGGAGTATAAGATTTAATTGAGTGGTGAGTGGAGGTCTAGAACCAAAAATTATGAATTCAAATATCTCGCTTATTAATGTACCTTTCTAACAAGGGTCTGCAATAAAAAATCAAATCAGCCACTGAGTTGCTAGAGTGGTTTGAACATGAAAAATTTTTGTTTTCCAAAAATGTTCTTCAACTTTGAAGGCATTTTGCTCAAAATTTTGACTATTTTTTTTTGATTTTGTGATCTTAAAAACTACCTGACACATTTATCTTTCTTTAAAAGCAAAAAAAATTGTCCGAGCTTGTTCTTTTACTAAGTTATGACCAAAAAACCGAAACTAAACCATCGAATCCAAAATTTCGGCAAAAAAATTTTCATGTTCAAACCACTCTAGCTCTCTTTTATTACCCTTGTTGGAAAGATACAGTAATAAGCTTTCCAACAAGATATTACGCATTGAGCTATCTTAAGTAGTTTCGGAGATATTGGCCTTTTAGTTTGACAACCTCCTAAACGAACCAAAAACTAGAAAATCACGCTAGGAGTTGGAGCTACAAGTCTTCCGTAGAATATTTTTTTGTGCAGGTCCCCTATTACCATGTTTTTTTTTCGTCACATCTATTCTGTTACACCCTGTATATTAGAACCATTTAATCAGATTAGTGGGGGGCCAATACTTGTTAGTGGGAGGGTTAGAGGGAGGGGTATAAGGAAAAACTTGTAAGAAGTAATACCTAGACTATCTCTGGTGTTTTGCAACATATATTCAGCTATACTAGTAAAATAACAGACAAATATAATATTTAGACACAATAGCAGCAAGACGAATGGGGAGTATTTCAAATAAACTGCCAACAAGTCGCGCGAAACTTTATTATTCTTGGGACAAGCTGCGGATGCGTGGAAAGTCAATATGCAAGTTAGAGTGATTAGGGAAGACTAATTGATAGGGGGTCCAAGGATAGGGCTGTTGTCAACACTTAATTGCTGATACGATCAATAGCTCCAGTGCAGATAATCCATTCGTTTGTTTATGCAAGTTTAAGTATTTATGAGGAGAGAGGTGAGGGGTGATAGTAAGGGTGGGTGGATGTTAATAGTTTTTCAATTGATTGCTTGAAATACGTCGAATATTCGCTGTATAGAATGTCAGTTTCATAGACAAAGTAGCATAGAATTTTCATAAGATTCGGTGTATTTTACATTCACGAAACCAAATATTTGTGTGGGAGGCGGTGGAGGAGGTAAGGAAATCGTCAAATTTATGATACAGTTTTATTTCGTTTCTCTTGTAAGGTACTTGTACACAATTTCAAGTTCGTAGCTTTTTATTTGTTGGTTATTACTTGCTTTAATGAAATTGGTGGAAATCATAGTTTTTATGGCATGTATCTCAAAACTTTTGACGCAATTTTGTTTCAAATATTTTTAAAAGTTAAGAGCAAAATTTTAAATTGATAGCTTTTAATAGTTAGGTGATAATTGATTTCACACTACTGCTATGACCAGACTTCATTTTTCTAGTATTTCGCTAGTATAGCTTAATGTACATTTTAAGTTTCAATTACATAACTTAAGAGATAGTTGAGATATTCATTATTAAGTGTTTTTCTCCCCCGCCCTATAGCCTATTTCTAAACTGAATTTGGTGGATCTACATATATGCTGCCTTAATGGTCTCAAAATATGGTTTTTTATGTTAAGTCATTTCGAAGATATAAACATTTGAAAAAAAAAATCGGCGGAGAACTTGTTATTAGCCTCCCTTTTCGGAAGCTAATGGATAAAAAAATTAAACTATTTTAAAAGTTTACCCCACAACTCTATCTATACTTATGCTAATTTTCAGCTTCCTATCTGCATTCGCAGTGGAGATAATAGCAAGTTTCGTTTTTGACTCTTTCCCTCCCACCGTCTCCCCCTTCCACCTGGGACTCCTTGTTAAGTTATGAAATTGTGTCAGTTTGTATGGGAGGGGGTAGAAGGAATTCTTTTTTTTTTTGTCCTACTAATAGTTCAAAATAAATATTTAGTGCACAATTTTAGCTCGATAAAATTTTACGCACTAAGTAAATTGGTTTGGAGCATTTCATGAAAAAGTGCAGTTTGTATGGGAGGTGGTTAAAGGAGGGAAAGGACACGAATAATTTGTATGCGGTAGATTTTAGTCATCCTAAAAGTAATATAATCTAAATTTCAGGTCAATAGATTTTATAATTTTCGATCAAATTCGTTTATTGTAAAATTGCGATATTGTGTCATTTTGTATGGGAGAGTGTAGAAAAGGCGGTTTGGCCCGTTCACGAACTTGACCTTACCTTTTTGTCAAAAACGACGTGAACGAAATTTGAACTTTCTAGCTCAGCGCGTTCTTAAGCTAGAGAGCGCACAGACAGACGAACGGACGGATCTGCGGTTTTGAGATTTTCGAGCGGCAACAAATTTTTCTGTAACTTTGGCGCATCTGTGCAAACATTATTTCTTGGCGTTACAAGCTTTACAGCAAACTTATAATACTCTCAGATTTCAGAGTATAATGGAAAATTTTTTTCTGCAATGGACAATAAAAGATATATTTTTCGCCCGCAATAATCGGGATTGAATTAATAAATAACTATATTTTCGACGTACCTGGTTCATGTAATATTTTCCACGAACAAAACGCCACGAATGAGAAACCAGAAACAAAAACAACATCAAAACAATTCGCGTAATTATTTTGGGTAGCAAATTTGTGTAAGTAAATAAAAATTATCTGCACTCTAGCAAAACGCATTCACGATTTAAAAATTCAAAGCAATTTTTGAAACCTCTTAGTGTAATCTTATTACTTTACAAGATGCTTTTTGCAATAAAAAAACTCACGTGTTATAAGAAAATTATGTTTTATCAGTAAAAATAATTGAGCACGATTAACGTTTTATCGAAAGTGAAAAGCTATGATAACAATAATAATTAAAAATTGATTCGTTTGAATTACAATTAGTTTTAAATTGACAAGCAATAACCATAAACTTAACCTAACTAAAGTACATAAATTTAGAAAATAGAACTAATATTTCGCTTAAGAATTTAACTTTTCACTAAATTCCACCATACAATTATGCCAAAAAAAGATCATGCTAAATTTTTTTAAGTAGTATTTCAGCATTACTCTAAAATATATAATTCATGACACTATTTAGCTGTAGTGATTTAGAAAGTAGCAAGAAAGGATTGTGAACCGTAATGCAAAATTTTTAATAACCAAATCTTTCACTCTTGTCCAAATCTCACAACGCAACTGTAAAAATGTTTGAAAACATTGAATTGTTAACTTGAACTCACTATATAGTCGTAATGCAAAGAATTGAAAGAAAATATTTTGCAATGATAAGAGGAAAGACCAGAAAAAATGCCTTATAAATGTGAAGAAAATAGTAAGAAAAAAAAATCTTAATTTTAGATTTCGAGATATTTTATGCCTTTTTTATTAACACAGAATTCGATATCAATCTCTAAAGATAAGAATCGCTAAAACGTGTATCGGTAGCGACAATAGGCCCACCACAGGCTGAAGTTATAGAAGAAGACAAACCATCCTCAATGTCAATCTATTCTACTGAATACGATGTTTTAAAAAAATGTCATAAATATTTAAATAGTAATAGACTGATTTTTAGTTCAATTGTAGCAAAGTGGCAACGCTGAAAATAGGGTTTTACTTTAGTAAAGCTCAATTGGTCTGTCTTTTACGGACAATTACTTTATTGTCAATTTAATTGGCTATTTGTCTGCGATGTAATTCGCAATAACACCAAGATAAAACTTACGCAAAAAATGTTTAATCACTTGGATAATCTTTTTACAAAAAAATTTTCAATAAAACGTGCAGTGTGTATTATAACATAATGAACATAATGATTATGCATGTATTTACTTTAATTTCCTCCTTAAGAGTTCATTACATTTTTTTGGGCTCAACACGTGCAACCTTCTTGGAGCGTAATCCACAAATTAACAAAATTGAATGAACACTCACTTAAAAATTGCTTCCAAGCAAATAACTTGTAACATAATCATCGTCATTATTTCGAAGTAGATTTTGCAAAAAAAATGTGTGATCTATGCATTGTTAGATATAAAATTTACAATGAATGCAATGAAAGAGAAAAAGTTAATAGCATACTTGTAAATAAAATTATTGGATGTGAACTTGAAGATGAAATAAAATTTTATTTTTATTAATTTTTTTTTTTTGTTATTAGAGAATGAATAATTTTAATAAAACAATTATTTTCATATTTTTATAAGTTTTTATTAGTTGAATTGTATATTCAATACCTGCATAAATTTGTTCTATTGTATTTTTTTCGAACATTATAATTTGTCAAATATAGCAGTGTTACATTTTATGTTATATACAAGCAAGCAATGTGCTGGAATTATGTATTGCGCCGACCGGTATTTGAACTCACGACCTTCGCATTACAAGACCAACCCGCTACCTACTAGGCTACACCCTAGCTAAAATAATTTGTATACTCAAAGAAACTAACTGGTCCAGATACCACGGAGTACTAAAAAAGCTTACCCCAATAGGTTCCCTAAACCTTGCTGACATTACTTGTTCCAAACAAAAGATAGCTTACTCTCAAAGTTTATCAGCAATTTATGGAAAGCTGTAGAACATAGTACCCCAAGGAAAAGCAAACATTGCCATACTCACATTGAAATAGATATGGAAACCAAAAGTAAGATTCGAGAAAGAAACGCACTTCGTAGACACTGGCAAAGATGCAGAGACCCAAACTCTAAATCCCAAATCAACTACCTAACGAAAATTATTCGCTACAGATTAATCAAGCTGCGTAACTCCAAATGGAACACCATGCTATTCAATCTCGAGAGGGGCTCACAAACTGTGTGGAAATTAAATAAATTGTTTAATCGAAGACTGGCAAACACCATCCCCACTCTTCTTGATAAAAACAATAAAAAGATATATAATGACTCGGAAAAATCCGAACTGTTAGCAGACTATTTCTATTCCGCGCATCGCACCTCTGAGCATATGGGTACCAAAATCAACAATGACTCTGTTATAACTCTCTCAAGAATATTCCACCAAGTTTTGACTTACCACCAAAGGCACTATGCAAGCCTCGAGAAATTATCACCATTTTAAAAAAATTGAAAAATAATAAAGCGCCAGGATGCGACAAACTCCCCAATCTTCTGCTTAAGAAACTTCCCAAGAACTGCATTATTGCACTAAATTTGATAATAAACGCTTGTATTAAACTCAACTACTTTCCCTCTTCCTGGAAACATGCTGTGGTTGTCCCCATTCCAAAATCCGGTAAAGATACAAGTAATCCTAAAAACTTCAGACCTACTAGTTTACTTCCGGCAATCAGCAAAATTTTTGAACGGGTGATTGCGCGTCGCATTGAAGATTTTCTTGACAACTCTGAAGTGATCCCTAATTTCCAGTTTGGATTCAGACGTGGACACTCGACCAATCACCAACTATATAGAGTTACTAAAGATATTCGAAAATCTCTGCACAATACGAAATCTATAGGCATGGTTACGCTTGATATTGAGAAGGCCTTCGATAGTGTTTGGCACGAAGGCCTTCTTTTCAAATTATTGAAATTCTGTTTTCCTTCTTACCTAACGAAAATAATTCAATCCTTTCTACTGAACAGGACCTTCTCAGTAAAAATAAACTCAAGCTTCTCCATCCATCGACCAATACCTGCGGGCGTTCCACAAGGCTCCTGTCTAGGTCCAACGCTGTACAATATTTATACTGCAGATATTCCAATTCATCCAAAATGCGAGCTAGCGATTTTTGCAGATGATACATGTCTTTATGTAAGCGACAATGACCCTGATAAAATTTTATTATGCCTGGAAACCTATTTAGAACTGTTATATCAGTACTATCATCGCTGGAAAATTAAAATCAACCCATCTAAAACTCAGGCCATGTTCTTTACAAAGAAGAGAAAACGATCCAATCTCCCAAACCGCGACATATATTTTATTGGTCAAAATATTACTTGGTCCGACACCCCTACGTACCTTGGTGTCGTGTTGGATAAAAAACTGACCTTCAGCAGTCATATTGAAAACGTATGCTTCAAAGTTTCCAAATCTATTTATTCGCTTTATCCACTTATTAACCGCAAATCGAAACTTTCTCTGGCTAACAAGACGCTAATTTTTAAGCTTGTTCTGCAGCCTAGGCTATCTTATGGCTCACCTGTCTGGAACCAGTGTGCAAACGCCCATAAAAATAAATTACAAGTTTCACAAAATAAGTGTCTGAAAATGATTCTCAAAAAACCTTTTTACTTTTCGACCAAGGCCCTCCACGAAATAGCCAATGTGCCTACTGTACAAAAATTAGTTGATAAGAGATTCTCATCTTTTGCTCTCAGATCCCAAATGGTCGAGAACACGCTCATTTCAACTCTTCTCAATCAATTGCAATAAAGTGCAGCCAAGTATCTCTTGATTTATCATAAGTTAGGTTAAGTTAAATTTAAATTTAGTTTTAAGTAGTTATTAAGTTATACACGCAAGGTTTTTTTTTTTTGAAAATTTTTCCTTGGTCAGTTTAATAATAATAATAAAACCCACAGTTCTAATCAGCAAATGTCTACAAAATTCTCTCTAGTTGCTAAGATCTTTTAATCTGTTCTCTAAAATAAGTTACTCTATGTTATACAAACTGATATATAATGATGAAATAAATGAATTTGAATTTGAATTTGAATGAACACTCACTTAAAAATTGCTTCCAAGCAAATAACTTGTAACATAATCATCGTCATTATTTCGAAGTAGATTTTGCAGAAAAAATATGTGATTTATGCATTGTTAGATATAAAATTTACAATGAATGCAATGAAAGAGAAAAAGTTAATAGCATACTTGTAAATAAAATTATTGGATGTGAACTTGAAGATGAAATACAATTTTATTTTTATTAATTTTTTTTTTGTTATTAGAGAATGAATAATTTTTAGTAAAACAATTATTTTCATATTGTTATAAGCTTTTATTAGTTGAATTGTATATTCAATACCTGCATAAATTTGTTCTATTGTATTTTTTTCGAACATTATAATTTGTCAAATATAGCAGTGTTACATTTTATATTATATACAAGCAGGCAATGTGCTGGAATTATGTATTGCGCCTACCGGGATTTGAACTCACGACCTTCGCATTACAACACCAACCCGCTACCTACTAGGCTACACCCTAGCTAAAATAATTTGTATACTCCAGATGAAATCTGAGAGTGTCATAAGTTTGCTCTAAAGTTTGTAACGCTTAGAAATAAGGTTCGGAGAAAAAATGAAGGACACGAAAGTTAATACAATTTCTCAAAAATCTCAAAAATGGATGTCTATATATCCGTCAGTCCGTATGTGCGCTTTCTAGCTTGAGAGCTCGTTGAGTAGGAAAGTTCGAATCTTATAGACGTCGTTTTTGACGAAAATTAAGGTCAAGTTCGTGGACAGGCCAAATCGCTCAACCCCTTCTACCCCTCTCATATAAAATAACTCATTTTCAATCACTTAAAATCATCAAATTTTCTTGGAAGCTATAAGAGCTCATAACTTGAAATTTAGAATATTTACTTTTACTTTATTATTTTAATAATAAAGTATTGTGATCGACTTGGAAAAAAAAAAAAATTTGCTACCCTGAAATTTTTTTTTTTCGCGTTTCATGACTAAATTAGCCTAAAAAAGCAAAAAAAAAAAATCCGTCTGTCTGTACGCCGTCCGCCGTACGCCGTCCGCCGTCCGCCGTACGCCGTCCGCCGTACGCCGTCCGCCGTACGCCGTACGCCGTACGCCGACGTGTACGCTCAGCGCACATTAACTCCCAAACCCTTCAAGATAGAAAGTTCAATTTTGGAGAGATTGTAGGTAGTTGCGGATCTCAGGCGGATACCCATTTTGGGGGGTGTACGGGTTCAGGGGGAGGCAGGGGGAGCGCTTAAACCGAAAAATACGAATTCAAATATCTCAACCATGGTTATAGCTAGGAAGCTAAAAATCAACACATATATAGAGGAGTTTGTGGGACAACTTTTAAAAATAATTTAATTTTTTTATCCATTGGGGTGCGAAAAGGGGGGGCTAAGAACCAATTGGCGGCCGAATTTTTTTTTCAAATGATTATATCTTCGAAATTACTACTCATAAAAAATTGATATTTTGAGACCATTAAGATGGCATCAAGATCTACTAGAATCAGTTTAGATAGAAGCTAATTCTTGTAAGGGGGAGGGTCAGGGGGGGTGCAAGGAAAAACACTTAAAAATTAATATCTCGACTGTCTCTTAAGCTATGTAATTGAAACTTGAAACGAATACTAAGCTTTACTAGTGGAATATGAAAAAAATATAACATATGGACATAATAGTAGTGGGGGGAAATGGGGAGCATTTAAAAAATGGCGCACTTTCCAAAACTACAAATCACCAAATCTCAAAATTGAGTACACATATCAAATTGAAAATTTGTCAGATTGTAGAGCTATATAGTTTTTAATTTTGGTAAAAAATTTAAGTTGGGGGGTGTAAGGGGAGGGAGGTGGAAAGCGAAAATGTTGAAAATTTTGAGTGATTTTTTTATGGCTCTGGTAAAAGATACAAAGTTGGAATTTTGCACGTCGACACATCTATTTAATGTACATAGAAAAAAAATAATAATTTGTTCCAAAATTGTTATGCACCGAAGTGGGGGTCTAACGTGCACAAAGTGTTTCATGTGCAATGAAAAAAACACATAAACTGAAAATTTTTGAATGAAATTTTTAGGTACAAACTTGAAAATTTGCGAAATGCATTTAAAAAAAATCCCCAAGAGTTTAAAATATTAACTGGTCGAATATCTTTAAAACTTCTACCCCCTCCCATACAAAAATTTTTTTCGACCATTTCTAAGAAATCAATTATCACTTAACTATTAAATGCTATCAATTTGAAATTTTGCACAAGAACTTACAAAAATAATTGAAATAAAATTACGTTAAAAGTTTTGAGATAGCACTTGCCCTTTTACCCCCTCCCACACAAAAGTATGATTTCGACCAATTTCATTAAATCAACTAATAACTAACAAATTAAAAGCTACAAACTTGAAATTTTGTACAAGCACCTCACAAAAAAAAAGAAATAAAACTGCATCACAAATTTTACGATTCCCTTACCTCCTCTACCCCCTCCCATACAAATGTTTGGTTTCGTGAATTTAAAATTCACCGAATCCAATGAAAATTCTATGCAATTTCGTCTATGAAACTGACATTCTATACACAGAATATTGGATTTGGTTCAAGCAATCAATTAAGAAACTATTAACATCCACCCACCCTTACTATCACCCTCCCCCCTCCCTTCATGAAAACTCAAACTTGCATAAATAAACCAATGAAATATGGAGCTTTTGAACGTTTCCGGAAAGTGTTAAATTGAGAACTGCCCTGCCCAAGAAGCTCCTTTCACTTAGTCTTCCCTAACCCTTCTAACCTGCATATTGACTTTCTACGCATGCGCATTTTGTCCCAAAAATAATAAAGTTTCGCCCGACTTGTTGGCAGTTTATTTATCATAAATGCGATACATGGTATAAGAATTATTCGAGTGCTCTTACTTTTTCCACCACCTCCCATACAAAATGTATTTTTCATGGTATACTATACACCGATTTTCTCAGTACTTGTATCAATTATCGAGCTCAAACTTTGTACGGAATGCTTAATGAGCATTGTTATTAAGATCCGTATTAAATGATTAGCTTATCTTCTTCTACCCCCTCACAATAACACGTTCTATCTCCTCCCATACAAATTGACCCATTTTCAAAAATTTACATTTATCACCTTTTTTGAAAAATATTAGAGCTAACAATTTGAAATTTGAGATGTATTAATTTCATTATAAGTGTGATCTATAGTATAAAAATTATTCGAATCAATTTACTCCTTCCACCACCTCCCATACAAACTGCACTCTTTCCTGATACTTAATTAGCATAGCTATTAGGATGGAAAACTTAACTAATTAGCTTCACAATTTCTACCCCTTCACGTGCAATGCGGCACAATTTCACAACTACAAAAAATGATTTTCTTCAAAAGTATGAATATTGATGGTGTAAAATTAAAAAAAAAGTCAATTGCACAATATTCACAGCTAACTCTGAAAAAATCATTAATAAGCCCCACCCGATCCTTCTACCACCTCCCATACAAACTCACTAAATCCAATACACTAATTTTCTTTCCTATTCAATATTTTGAGCTTACATTTTGCATAAAACATTTTTATATGTACTCCAGCATGATGTGAAAAAAATTATTTCAATGCTTTCATCCTTTCTACCTCTGCCCATACAAAATTACTTAAGCTCAAAATTTTCTATTTCATTTAGAGTGTCGTATGATTGGGCTTTATGCACAATCGTAGTCCTGTTATGTTTATACTCTAGATGGAATCTGAGAGTATTATAAGTTCGCTCTAAGGTTTGTAACGCCAAGAAATAAGACTCGGAGAAAAAAATGAATGATACAGAAGTTAATATTATCACTCAAAAATCTCAAAACCGGATGTCCGTCCGTCCGTCCGTCCGTCCGTCCGTCCGTCCGTCCGTCTGTCCGTCCGTCCGTGCGCTCTCTAGCTTGAGAACGCGTTGAGCTAGATAGTTCAAATTTTGTACACGTCGTTTTTGACAAAAAAGTAAGGTCAAGTTCGTGAACGGGCCAAATCGCTCCACCCCTTCTACCCCCTCCCATACAAAATGACACAATTGCGCAATTTGACAATAAACGGATTTACTCGAAAATTATAAAAGCTATTGGCCTGAAATTTGGAATATGTTACTTTTATGATAATATCAATCTACCGTAGAAAAATTATGCGTGTCCTCCCCCTCCTTCTACCACCTCCCATACAAACTGTACTTGTCATGAATTACTCTAAGCCAATTTACTCAGTGACTATAAAATATTGCAAGCTGAAATTGTGCACCAAATATTTATTTAAAATTGTTAGTAAGGTCAAAAAAATTTAGACGATTACCTGCACCCCTTCTACCCCCTCCCATACAAAATAACACAATTTCACAATTTGACAATAAATGGATTTACTCGAAAAGCAAAAAGGCTATTAGTCTGAATTTTGGGATATATTACTTTCATAATGACTTAAATCTACAGTACAAAAATTATTTACGTCCTCCCTCTCCTTCTACCCCCTCCCATACAAACTACTCTTTTTCATGAAATGCGCTAAGACGATTTTCTCAGAACATATAACATTTATTGAGCTCATGTTTTTTAATAAATAGTTAATTAGTATTATCACTAAGATCAAAAAAAAAATATTTGATTAGCTTCACTGCTTCTACCCCCTCCCATACAATATGGCACAGTTTCACAACTTCACAAAAAATCGAATTTCTTGAAAAGTGTGAATGATACTAGTCTGAAATTGAAGGGATGTTAATTTTATAATATTTCTAGCTATTTCTTAAAAAATCACTAAGATCCTTCCACTCTTTCTACCACCTCCCATACAAACTGCATATTTTCACTAAATCTAACTCACTAATTTTTTCAGTTTCCATTCAATTTTTGGCGTAAGCATTTTGAATGAAACATTTTTATACTCTAGATGGAATCTGAGAGTATTATAAGTTTGCTCTAAAGTTTGTAACGCTAAGAAATAAGGCTCGGAGAAAAAAATTAATGATGCAGAAGTTCATATAATCACTCAAAAATCTCAAAACCGGATGTCCGTCCGTCCGTGCGCTCTCTATCTTGAGAATGCATTGAGCTAGATAATTCAAAATTTGCACACGTCATTTCTGACGAAAAAGTGAGGTCAAGTTTGTGAACGGGCCAAATCGCTCCACCCCTTCTACCCCCTCCCATACAAAATTACACAATTTCGCAATTTTACAATAAATGAATTTCCTGAAAAACTATAAAAGCCATTGGTCTGAAATTTAGAATATATTACTTCTATAATAATTTCAATCTACCGTGTAAAAATTATGCGTGTACTCCTCCTCCTTCAACCACCTCCCATACAAACTGCACTTTTTCATGAAATACTCCAAACCAATTTACTCAGTGTGTATAAAATTTAGCGTACTCAAATAATGCACTAAATATTTATTCACAATTATTAGTAAGACTAAAAAAAATTAGATGATTACCTTCACACCTTCTACCCCCTCCCATACAAAACGACATAACTCGCAATTCAACATTAAGTGGATTTGCTCGAAAATTATTAAAGCTCTTAATGTGAAATTTAGAATATATCACTTCTGTGATTATTTCAATCTATTGAAATTGTTTGCGTAATGTTATTCCTTCCACCCCCTCCCATACAAACTGCACTTGTTCATGAAATGCTCTAAGCCAATTTACTCAGTACGTATAAAATTTATCAAGCTCAAATTGTGCACTAATGACTTATTTAGAAATATTAGTTAGACCAAGAAATATTATATGATTAGCTTTACCCCTTCTACTCCCTCCCATACAAAATGACGCAATTTTGCAATTCGACAATAAACGGATTTCCTCGAAAAGCATTAAAGCCATTGATCTGAAATTTGGAATACATTACTTTTATGATGATTTCAAACTACTATATAAAAATTATTTAAGTCCTCCCCTTCCTTCCACCACCTCCCATACAAACTGTACTTTTTCATGAAATACTTTAAACCAATTTACTCAGTGCGTATAAAATTTATCGAGCTGAAATTGTGAACTAAAAATTTATTTAGAATTATAATTGAGGCCAAACAAATTGGACTGTTAACCTTACCACTTCTACTTTCTGCCATACAAACTGCACAATTTCACTAAATACAATACACTAATTTTCTCTCTACCTATTAAATTTTTATACTCTAGATGAAATGTGAGAGTATTACAAGTTTGCTCTAAAGTTTGTAACGCTAAGAAATAAGGCCTGCAGAACAAAATGAATAATACAGAAGCTCATATAATCACTCGAAAATCTCAAAACCGGATGTCCGTCCGTCCGTGCGTTCTCTAACTTGAGATCGCGTTGAGCTAGATAGTTCAAATTTTGTACACGTTATTTTGAATAAAAAAGTAAGGTCAAGCTCGTGAACGGGCGAAATCGTTCCACCGTTTCTACTCACACACAAAATAACTCAATTGCTCCTTTTCTTGCAACCTTCTATATTATTTTGGTAATTTCTGACCGCTCACTTCTTCTACTCCCTCCCATACAAAGAGCAATCATTTGCGATGTACAAAGACCGATTTTCTCAGTATGCATCGAATTCTTATAGCTAAAAATCGTTAATGCAAATTTTCTTAGAAGTATTAATAGAAACAAAAAAAATTATACTATCTTTCTACCCCCTCCCGTACAAAATGACACATTTAGGCCACTAGCCAATAAGCAGCTTTTCTCAAAAAGTGTACAAGATATTAATCTGAAATCCGGAATATAATATTTTCTTAATAAATAAAGCCTTTTGTGGAAAGAAATATTTGCGACCACTCACTCTTTCTACCACCTCGCATACAAAGTACAAGAACTTGCGATACACAAGAGACCGACTTTCTCAGTATGTATCACATTTAAGTAGCTGAAATTGTTTTTACCAATATTTATAAGAACAAAAAATAAAATGGCACATTTTCTCCACTACCAAATAACCAAATTTTTCCGGAAACAATTTAAGGTATTGAACTGAAACTCGGAATATATTATTTTGATAATTATTGGAGTCTTTCGTGAAAAATAAATATTTAAACTCCTCATTCCATCTACCCTCTCCCAAAAAAATTAATAATTAATTCACTATATTGAGGAGACCGATTATTTCAGTGTATGTAACATATGTACATACAATTTATCGAATTGAAATTGAGTACATAAAATCATCGTAATAGAATTATTGATAACAAAAAAATCTAAAACAAACCGGTCCTTCTACCCCATCGAATACAAAACGACATGATTTCAATATTTTGCTATAATCCGCAGTTTTTCCTGGAATCAATGAGAGCTTTAGGTCTGAAGTTCGAAATGATATATTCCGATGATATTTGTAGTTATCTGCGTAAAACTAATCAGTAATATATTATTTTGCTATAGAATGCCACACAATATGATTTATATTCTTAAAATATACTAAAAACCACCTGTCATATAAGGAAATTTCGCTTAACTACTTTTAAATTTTCAGAGATTTCCTTCAGAGGCAATGAGGTACTCTTACGGCGCGTTAACTGTTTTATTAATTTTTATACATGACAGTTTCCCCAATAGGCCTATAAACATGTAATACATGTAATGCTCAACGAAAAATAATCCGGTATACAAATTTCACCTTATTCCCAAACCAATAGAAAACGAAAATCAGAATCTATCTAACTTGATAGTAGCAAAGATATTGCGTCGTGATAGCTATAGGTCGTTTCATAAATCGTCACAGTCGCGGCAGAGTTTTCGACATTTGAGAAAAGCCAATCGATCTGCGTTTCTAAATGGGTTGTTGAGGTACTTGCAGCCAACAAATTTCTTAGCCCCAAATGCGTCAATTTGGAGCTTATAGTATTTGTACTATTTGTTTTAAGATCAATATTTAGATCACCCATTACAACGATTTTATTTATTGTATATTTATTATAAAGGCTGTCTAAAGCGGTCTGAACAGAATTCATAGAATATGATTGGCTTTTATATATTATCATATGGCTCTTGCCCGAGAGTCTGCCGCTTGTTCTTCCTCCCGGACTAGCGGATTTGACCGTGTTGTGGCCCTGGCTCTAGTGTTTCTTTCTTGCTCTTCAGTGCGTACATTAAAGTTTGCTCTCCTAATGGCATGCCTGGCAGTATTTTCAGCTTGCTCAGCGAGCTGATATGAGGAATCTAATCGCCTTGAAGCATGTTCGAATGTGTTGCGTATTTGTTCCTCGCTTCGCCTTTCGGCATCGCTGCGAATCCTGTGCATTCTTTGATTTCGAGAAACCTTACGCTGCGAATAACTAGTTCTGCTTAATCTGGGCATCTTAATTTTTTCCCACAAAATTAAACAAAACAGCTACCAGAAAATATAGCAATATGGATATGATGTAATTGTATACTAAAAAAAGATTAGAAATGGTTTAATTTGATCAATTGATCCCACAGCTTACTTAAGAGAAGAGACCAAAAAAGGGAAAATTCTCAAATATTACGATGAAGACTTAATCAACAGACTATTATGCTATACAATTTTAATCTTTCCAATTTTATGCAAAAAGCCACAATTGATAGTAATATTATTATGGGACTTCGTAGAAAAAAAACCAAATAAGCAAAAACTCGAAAATGTTTTATACTGCTACACAATAATACGTAGCAAGTAAATTCAAAAAAAATTACTAATTTGATTTTATTAAAGTTCTGGTTAACCAAATAAAAACAAGCCACAATTTTCAGAATCTTATAATGAATAATAAAGAATATCAGGTTATTAAGATTAATTCATTTATTCAATTGAATCCATCTATAACTTTAGGAAATCAAAAGTAAAAAGGGCGGTCCCTCTTTTAATTAACAAAGTTGAAATAATAGTTATTTGTATGAGAAGAGTTTTTAAATTATTATTTTTTTAATATAAATAATATAGTTGAAAAAATTGAAGAAGCAATTGCTTGGGTTAGAAAGTATTTTAATGAAAGTTCAGTGGATATAAAATTATTATTATCCCTTGCAAGAGTGATGAAATATAATAAATTAATTTCTAATCCTTTTCGAGCTCTTAATCAAAAAATAAGGAAAATTGTAATAAATATTACTCTCTCTGCTAAAAAAATTAAAAAAAATTATAAAAATTAAAAAGAAAACAGTTAAAACCTTTTTAAATGAGGTATGAATCCAGTAATTTAATTTGGTTAATTCTTATGTTTTAGTGTAAATACCTCGTGTAAACCACCTATCAAACTCACTTTAATCACAAACTAAACACAAAATATTATATCAATAATGTGAAGCTAATAATTTTGTTTAGTAGTTGAATAACGAAAATTTCAAAAATGTTATTTAAACTTTCTTAAATTCTCACTAAAAATACAGATAGCTGCAAATACCTTGTGAAAACCGAGAATCAAAATCACTTTAATCACGAAAAAAGCACTAAATATTAAATGAATTATTATTCACATAAATTTGAAGCTAATAATTTTGTTTAACAGTTGAATAACGAAAATTCCAAAAATGTTATTTAAACTTTCTTAAATTCTCACTAAAAATACAGATAGCTGCAAATACCTTGTGAAAACCGAGAATCAAAATCACTTTAATCACGAAAAAAGCACTAAATATTAAATGAATTATTATTCACATAAATTTGAAGCTAATAATTTTGTTTAAAAGTTGAATAACGAAAATTTCAAAAATGTTATTTAATCGTTCTTAAATTCTCACACAAAATAACAGATAATTCTGAAATTTCAAACTACAATTTTGTTCTACAAAATATTTTCAAGAACTACGAAAGTTGAGAAAAATTCTCAATTGAGGTTTTTTTATTATCCATAACCAAGGGTACAAACGGATTGCTATTAATTCCATACAATAGCATTTTATTAGGGTAGCTAGTGTGTTGGTCTTGTAATGCGAAGGTGTTCAAATCCCGGTCGACGCAATAAATAACTCCGGCACATTGTCTGCTTGGATATACCTTCACCTCAATCTAAGAAAATGAAAAATTCGTAGAAAGAAGGTTGTGCGAAGGGCTAACAACACCTCCACAATAAGTAATGAAAAATGTTAAGGAACCTGAATATCGAGAGGCCAAGGTCCGATTTGGACTGCAGCGCCATTGTAGAAGAAGAATAGCATTTTATTGAAACAGGTAATCAAAATACTCAATACTACTTAATAAAAAATACTCAGTACTACTTAATATTTATTATTTTCGGCATATGTTGACATACTCATAAATATGGTACTAAATCTGTAAAATTCATTCCGTCAGGCAGGAAACTTACTCTACAGTGAACTAATACGGTTGTAAAAACCCTAACAAAACTCCTTAAGCCAGTCATGGACAATTTTTTTTTTCTTCTTTCAAATAAATGAAATTGTTGATTACCGGAACTAAATTTACCTGCAGTTTAAATAAACTGCATTTAAATTAATGCATCATAAATGTTCATCTAGAGTATCGCATGATTGGGGTTTACCCGCAATCGTAGTTCTGTTATGTTTTTTTCTTAATTTTGTTTCGATATATACGAAACCAAGTCGTAGCAAGGGAGAAAAATACCTTTGGTTTTTTTTGCTATCTATTGTAGTTACAATTCTGCTATAATACATCTGTACCAAAGTTTAAAAATACAGGTTTTGAAAATTTCACGGAAATTAAGGAAATCAAATTTGCAGCAGATGCAATGGTGAGTTGAGTTAATTCTCATAACTTCTGTTTTTTTAAGTCAAGTGCTTACAAACTCTGCAAAACTAAATTTGTTTAAAAATATTTTATGATTTTTTTAGGTTTTAGGTTTTAGTGCCGAGGCCTCATATATGGAAGACCCTTATGGGTAGTCCGTAGCAGCTGTTAAAAATGTAAATACATTGATTACCAAATTTTTAATTCCTAACAGAAAAAGCATTAGACTAAGAAAAATTACTATTGACAATTAACTTGAAAATTTTACTATCATAATTCGCAACCTTCACTAATTCATATTCAAAATATGCATCTAAAAATACATAAGCATATATCTATTGCATGGTCGCATACCTGCTAGCAATGCAGATCTTCCAAATGGTACATACAAGTCTTATCGCCTTTAACTTTAAATGCTATGCCGTTTCCGCCTTTCTTCGCTTTGCGAAGCAACACTGCTATCATTGGATTGATTGTGTCTTCTAAGGAAAAGCGCATAAGACCACATGCCCATAGAGTCCGGCTATTAAAGAGATCAGGTTTTCCTGTAACAGTTGCGATCAATGATAACTAGTTCCGAATGCATGATGCATGCTATGATGCATTCCACTAGGAGCTATAACGATTTCGATTAACACGAAATTTTATAACTCTTTTATATATTGATCGCCACCGGATTATCTCTCGTGTAGGCCCGAGATTCATACGATTACCTCCAATAATGGAGCACAAAATGTGATTATTTCGAGCTTTCGTAACAAAAGTGTTCGAGTAATAATAAATCTCTATAGGTGGGATCTTGAATCTTACAAGATGCCTCACGAAGTAGTAAAAGGTATGCACGCCAATAGCTCGAGCCATAGATTAAATGGTCTGTTGTTGTTATTTTTTACTTATGCCTAGAGTGGGAATATTGAGTTTACAAGAGGCAATTGCTGACGCGAGTACTTTCCTTTTCACCCATCCAGAAAAATTGTGGAAGCTGCAATTACGATCGAAAATTTCCAGTCAAGGTATAAAAGTTTTCGGAGAATCGTCATCTGCATCAGTCAACAAAATCCGTTTCAATTTAACACTTAGACGGAACTCAATCAACATGAAGGTACGCAAAGGATATTAAAGCGTATGCCGAGAATTAATTTGTATTACCGGTGTTGCGAGGAGAATGCCGTATTGACCGGAATTAATGGAGCATTCTCTAACCGTTTAATTCGGAAAATCCATCGGCATACGAACGACGACGCCTAATTGGGATTATAATAATAAAAATAAACTTTTTTTCAGTTCTTTGTGTGTCTGTTAGCAGTTTCTATAAGCCATGTTTCCGGAGGATTCTTAGGACTTGGAAGCGGAGGTGGTAGTGGAGGGGGACACGGAGGAGGAGGAGGACACGGAGGCGGAGGCGGACACGGAGGCGGAGGAGGCGGACACGGAGGTGGAGGAGGCGGACACGGAGGCGGAGGTGGAGGAGGCGGATGGGCTAGCGGAGGATCAGGAGGAGGACTAGGAGGCGGATGGGCTAGCGGAGGATCAGGAGGAGGACTAGGAGGAGGATGGGCTAGCGGAGGATCAGGAGGAGGACTAGGAGGAGGATGGGCATCAGGTGGTGATAGCGGAAGTAGTGGGTGGTCATCTGGTGGAAGCATTGGAGGAGGATGGTCTTCGGGTGGAGGAGGTGGCAGTTCTGGATGGTCTTCCGGCGGTGGCGGATGGGCTCCATCTGGAGGAGGTGGAGGCGGCGGCTGGGAATCTGGCGGTAGTATTGGTGGTGGCTGGGCTTCAGGTGGGGGTGGTGGCGGCGGAGGCAGTGGTGACGTGAAAATCATTAAGATTATACAGGAAGAAGGAGGCCATGGCGGCGGTCATGGAGGTGGACATGGAGCAAGTGCACATAGCTCAGGAGAAATCAAGATCATTAGAGTTATTCACGAGGATGGTGGCAGTCAAGGAGGACATGGTCATGGTCACGGAGGATCCGGTGCTGGCGGCGGCGAAGTTAAAATCTTGAAGATCATTCACGAAGATGGCGGCAGTAGTTCTGGAGGTCATGGTAGCAGTGGAGGCTTTGGTGGAGGATTTGGTGGAGGATTCGGTGGTGGACATGGAGGCGGACATGGAGGAGGTTCAGGCGGAGAAGTGAAAATTATCAAAATTATTAAATCAGATTCGGGAGCTGATGCTGGTGGCGGCGGATGGCAATCAGGTGGTGGAAGTAGTGGTTGGCAATCAGGAGGAGGTGGTGGAGGTTGGCAATCAGGTGGTAGTGGAGGGGGTTGGCAATCAGGTGGTAGTGGAGGGGGTTGGCAATCAGGCGGTAGTGGAGGCGGTTGGCAATCAGGTGGAAGTAGTGGCGGTTGGCAATCGGGCGGCAGCAGCGGAGGCTGGGATTAATGTGTTTTTATTTTTAAAATACTGATCTTTGTTACCTATCTAATGTTAATAATTTTGTAAATAGTTGTATATATTTTTGATTTTTACAAAAATACAATTTAATTGTTAAATTTTTTATATGAAAATATTTCGTTTTATTTTTTCTGTAGTTCATTCTAAAAACTTTTTCTTTCAGTAAAAAAAAAGTAGAGAAGTCTGCATATTAATACCGAATAGAGAAATAGGAACGAATATATTAATAGGCGAACACAGAGTTGCGTCTTTGTCAACTGCTGGCAATGGAGGACACTTATCTTAAATTTTTTGTTAATTTTAATTCTTTTAGTACCTTAGAGCCGATTGAACGGCTTTTAGCGGTATATAATAAATTCTATGGTAAGGTTAAGAGAGGTCTCCCTCTGCAGTCATGGGCTACATTTTTTCTAGAATATGGTTGCACTATTGCACACGTGGAAAGTGACAGCTTACTAAAAAACGTAACACTGTAATCATGGGATTGATTGTGCCCTTTAAAGGAAAACGCATAAGATCACATCCTCATAGAGTCCGGCTATTTTATTTGTCCTGTAACAGTTGCGACCAATGATAGCCAGTTCCTGTAACCTGCATATTTACACCGAATAGAGAAATAGAAGCGAATATATTAATAGGAGAACACAGAGTTGCTTCTTTGTCAACTGCTAGCAATGGAGGACACTTTTCTTACAATTTTTGTTAGTACCTTAGAGCTGATGGATCTGCTTTCAGCGGTGTATAAATAAATTCTATGGTACTAATAAGGTTAAGAGAGTAGTAGTCATGGGCTACATTTTTTCTAGCATATGGTTGCACTATTACACGTGGAAACTGACCGCTTACCAAAATACTTCATCGCATTTAAGGAATATTCTGGCCAGATGTTATCTCAAATGATGAGCATTCCAGCACATCCGAACAAGATCTTAAGGCGAAAGTGGAAGTGGATTGGTCATGCTCTAGGGAAGCCAGAGCTAAATATTTCTAAATTAAAACCCCGGAAGATGGCTTCGGGTTGGTCGACCAAGTAGCACATAGAAAAGAGCCGTCCTTGCGGGCTATTAAAAACTGATGTCCAAAATCACGCATTGTGTAAAAAACCTGTTTCTGTCCAAAAACCACGATAGAAGGTCTAAACATGAAATTCATTGAAGAAGGCTTTATATAAATATAATACTATATAACATTTTAGATAGCAGAAATAATTAAAGTTAATTAAGATGTCAGCTAAGCAAGCTTTCAATCTTCAGTAATCTATTTAATCGTACTTTTTCAATTAGAGTGCACTATAACTGCCATATACATTACTAAATCAACTGTAATTACTTTCTTCTGCATAATATATCTAACTAATATTTGCATCTTACTAACATTTGTATAAAAAATTAGTATGAGCATCTTATGCAACTGATTTTAATTTATCGGCATTAAACGAAAATTACATCAATAAGCCTGGTTACGATTTGAATAATTAAAAATAATGTTTCTACTTTCCTGCCAGCATATTGTCATATTAATCTCAAGAAATTTCTCTTGCAGATTCAGTTTCTTTCGTGTGAAATTAAGACATAATTTAAGCTATTTTGTACATCAGCCGTCATATTTACGTAACAAGTTCAGCGCTTTGCCATAATACTATTCGCATCTTACTGGTAGGTCGTTAAGAAGTGCGTAGATCCGCTGCTTAGACTTAATCTCATCGCGTGTTTTGGATGAAGTTGAATGCACCTGATTCCGAATTAAATGAAGTGCTCTCATACTCGTACATGATTACGTCTGTCCAATAATGAAGATATAATTGTATACGAGAGCAAATGTGTATTTAATGAAAAATGTTTCGAGAAAAATTAACCACAACTGTTTCTTGCTAAAAGACACATCTCGAGACCAATCCAATTTCTAATAGTAATCAAAAGGTAATTTCAATTGAAAATTTTTTTTCGATAAATACGATTGCGTAGTCATGCGCTGAGGACAAAAAATAAAATACCAACTTTCATCCAGTTTATGTAAAAGCCAAGTTCCTTAATACCAAAAAATGTCGCACAGTTCAATGTATTATGGCAACAATTTGGAGATGTTTCTAAAAAAAATAGCATTAGTTGTAGTACTCTCTTTTAAAATGGTTTAAGGACTGGGTGCAGAATTTGAATCTGTTTGCCAATAATATGCGGAATTCTAAATTGTGTAAGTTCTTGACTTACGCGGTGAATTCGGACCAAAGTTTTTTCCCAAAAGTTGAAATCAGTTTTAGCAGAAATGCCTGGGCGTGTTGGTCTGCAATGCGAACGTCGGGAGTTCAAATCCCGCTCGTCGTATAATTCCCGCACACTGCTACGTGGGTATATTTGGGTCACTCAATCTGCTAAAATAAAAAATTCATAACTGGAGGGTTGTGCGAAGATCTTTTTACTCATCCAGAAAAAGAAATACATGTTAAGAAACCCGATAGTCAAAAGGACAACGCCCGATTCGGGCTGTAGTCCCATTGCAGAAGAAACTTAACAAGTGATATGCGAAAATCAAATATAAAACGTACAATTTTGGTATAAAGCATAAAAGAATTAAATATATTGCATTACATGCAATTATAAAATGGGAAGGAGTTAGATGCACCAGAAAATATGTTTTATCAGACTCTTCGGAACATATATGTATCTCTAATATCGATACTAACTTGAAAATTCGTCAGATTGTAGAGCTTTATGATCTATTATTTTGGTAAAAAATTATAAGATTGAGAGGAGAGAGAAATAATGAGCCAAAATGTCGAAAACTTTGAGTAACTTTTTTCCCTCTTTTTCGTCAATGGCAGCCCAAATTGGACATTGTCCTCCTGACCTTCAGGTTCCTTAAAATTTTCTTTCCATTACTTATTGCGGAAAAGTTGCTCAAATCAAGACAATCAAATTCCTGTTAAGATCCCCTAAAGTGGCATAGGACAGAAGCAACTCTCTTCCACAAGACGCGATCCTGAGCATCAGCCAGGACATGTTTAAGGAAGAGTTGTTAGCCCTTCGCAAAACACTCTATCTATGCATTTTTCATTTTCATAGATTGACCAAGATATACCCAAGTAGGCAATATGATGGAATTATACGTAAATCGGGATTTGATTTCACGACCTTCGCATTGTAAACCAACACGCTAGCCACTAGGCTGCAACCAAGTCATGTTATACTAAATTTAAGCTTCAAAAATTAAATAGAAACTGAGAAAATTAATATATTAGATATAGAAAAATTGTGCTTTTTTTTCTCTCTCTGGGAGGTGGTAGATGTAGTGGGGAATTCTTAATGATATTTTCAGTAATAACTACGAACAATCATGCAATTGACAGCTCTCACATCTCAGACCAAGAACGTTCATATTTTTCAAGAAAATCAATTTTTTGTTAAGTTATGAAATTTTGTCACTTTGTATGGGAGGGGTTACAATTAGTAAAGCTAATCATCTTGCGATCTTAATAATAATGATAATTAAATATTTAGTACTAAATTGAAGCTCGATAAATATTATACATACCGAAAAAAATGATTTAAAGTATTTCATGAAAAAGTGCAGTTTGTATGTGAGGTGGTGGATGGAGTGAGAAGATTCGAATAATTTTTATACCATAGATCAAATTTATATTAGAAGTAATATGCCCCAAATTCCAAGCTATTATTTCAAATTGTTTCCAAGAAAATTTGATTATTGTAAATTTTTGGAATTTTTCTGCGTGCCTTATTTCTTCTTAGCGATACGACCTTTAGAGCAAACTAACAATACTCTTAGATTTCATCAAGAGCATAAAAGTTTAACATATTATCTGGTCGAATTCCTTCAAAATTCTTATTTACCGCCTACAAAAGAACTACTTTAAGAGATCAATTGTCACCAAAACATTAAAAGCTATCAACTTAAAAATTTGTACGAAAACTTTCAAAAATATTTAAAATAAAGTTTTGAAAACCTTCTCTGATACAAAATTATGATTTCGATCTATAATATTTCAATAAATTCGTTAATTTATTAACCAACAAATTCAAAGTTACGAACTTGTACGGACACAGATTTATAGGAAATAGACATATTTTTAACATCTCCAAATAATAGTTATTAATTATATGGTTATTAATTACATGAAAACGGCAAATAGATGCCAACAAAAGCTTTTTGGACAAGTGTGAACAACTAATGTATAGAGGTGGTCTTCATTAAATTGGGATACTTTCGATATCCGATCTATTGAAATCGGTAGAATTTATACATTTAAATGTGAGGGCTGAAGGGATTTTAACATGTTTGAAAGAGCTTTGGCGGAATGAAGATATTGTCAATCAATCAAATTCCTGTTAAGACCCCCTATAGGGGCATAGGACAGAAACAACTCTCTTCCACAAGGCGCGATCCTGAGCATCGGTCTTAAACTGTTGCCAGGACTTGTTTATTCCTCTGACCTCCTGCTCAACTGCTCGCTTCCATGTGTTACATGGTCGACCAACCTGACGTCTTCCTTGAGGATTATAATCCAGAGCCTGTTTTGCGATATTTTGCTCTGGTTTTCTCAAAGTATGACCGATCTACTGCCACTTCCACCGTTGAATCTCAATACCTATTTTAGTCTGGCCAGTTGTACTCCAAAGTTCGTCGTTGGAGATCACTACTGGCCAGAATATTCCTAAAATGCGCCGGAGGCATTGGTTTACGAAAGTCTGTAGTTTCTTGGTAAGTCGAACGGTCACTTTCCACGTAGTACAACCATACAACAACACAGATTTGACGCATGCGTCAAAAACTCGCAGGTTCGTGCGAAGGGAGATCTCTCTTAACCTCCAGAAAGGGGAAAGGATACCGAAGGCCTGACGAGCTTTATTTAGCCGAGCCTCAACATCCTTTTCGGCTCCGCCGTCCATGCTGACAATGCTTCCAAGATAGCAAAAATCTTGCACCTCTTCCACATCCTGTCCGTTAAGAACAATCGGTGTGCTTGCGTTCGAACCCATGTGCATGTGCATGAAGATATTATACCAGATAATATTTGAAATGTTTGGACATTTTTTTGCAAATTTTAGCAAATTTTCAAGTTTCTAGCATAATAGGTCAATCGAAAATCTTGCGTCTTTGTTTTTTTCAACACTCTCTTGAAACACCTTCTGCAAGTAAAGACTCCACTTAGGTATTGAACTATTTTGATCTAAGTCATATTTTACTTTATTACTCTAATAATAAATCGCCCCTTTCTGCCCATCAATGTCGCGACAGCCCAAATCCTGGCCCTGGCCTCCTGAAGTCGTCGCCTCCAATCGATTTGTCCAAAGACCGCGTCCGCCAGCTGCTAAAATGGCTTTGCTGTCTTCAACAACCGAGTCTTCCGATCTCGTCTGTTTCATTACCGTCTTAGCCCCAAGATATATGAAGTTGTTCACACTCTCCAAATTATATTCCGCAATTGAAAATAGCATATATAAACGAATGAAATATTGATTCTTTGTACTGGAGGTATTGATCGTAATCGCGATTAAGTGTTAAATAATTGACAAGAGCCCTGCCCTGTCTTCCCCATCCATCCTAATCTGCATATTGACTTCTCACGCATCCTCAACTTGTCCAAAGAATAATAATGTTGCGCCTTACTTATTGGCAGATATTTTATATTATGCAGCATAATATGGATGTTTGCACGTACAAAATTGGAACTCTGTTTCCTAATGCGAGAGTCCTAAAAAAAATTATTCAAAATTTTCGAAACTGTGGCTCAGCACTGGGCGGGAGTTAGTACTCCACCCAATTCCAGATATTTATTAAGATTATAACTTTAAACGTTTGTTTTTACTCTCTTTTAACTCTCCTCCTTGTAAGTATTTTCCCCTGTCAAAGTGGATTAGCTAGGGTGTAGCCTAGTGGGTAGCGTGTTGGTCTACAATGTGAAGGCCTTGAGTTCAAATCCCGGTCAACGCATAATTCCAGCACACTGCTTGCTTGGATATACCTTGGTTACCTCAATCTACGAAAATAAAAAATTGGAAGATAGAGGATTGTGCAAAAAGCTAACACAATAAATAATGAAAATGTTAAGAAACCTGAAAGTCAGGAGGCCAAGGCCAGATTTGGGCTGTAGTGCCATTGTAGAAGAAAGCCGACTATGGTGGAACTGTATGTCAACTACATGTTTTTTGTGTTCATTCCGCAAATATAATCATTCGAAAAAAAAAATGTGACAACAAGTCGTGCGCAAAATTATTATTATTGAGAAAAGTTAAAGATGCTTGACAAGTCAATAAGCAGCATAAGGTGCTAGCAGATAGGAGAGACTAAGGGGATGGGGTTCTGGGGGCGCTCTATTGTCTATTATTTAAGCTCCAGGACATTTGTTAGAATCAAAATTGCGTTCGATTATTTCTGCGAGTTTGGATTTTTTTGGGAGGTGAGGTAACAGTGGAAGGGGCAGGAGATGCTAATAATTATTCAATTATATTAATTGATCACGTTTAAAATTCTGTATAAGGTAAATGCAGTAGTAATTAAGCGATTAAACGCATAAATGGCATTTTACAAACTACTGATAATGCTGTTCATGCTATTCAAAATCGTACTGTACATAAACTATATCCTCTGTAAGAAATAACTGTCATTAATTTTAATTTTGCAATACGTTATATACCCTATCCGTAAAAATTATGGAGCCCTCCTATAATGGACCTAATTTTTTTTTTTTTTTTATATTTTATTTTTTATTCATTTTTTTTACATTGTTATAGAAGCACCACTCCCCCTTTTAAGGCAAGCCTTGTGCTAGGGGTGAAGTCGTGTTGAATTACAGAAAATAACAATCAATAATTAAATATTAATTTTTAAAAAAAAATTATTCTGACAAATATTCATTTTTAATTAATTTTTTTGACATAATATGAAATATCGATTACTTTATATGATTAATTGTAAAAAAATTGTTTAATTCTTTCCTTAAAAATGACAAGATTTTCGCTTCGTTTTACATGATATGGCAGAGAATTAAATAATTTAATGCCTTTATAGGAATAATGAGCTTGCCCAATATTCGTGAGTCTGAAAGGCAGACTGATTTCCTGCTGGATTCCACCGCGAGTAAGATTTGTGTTGATTTTCAATATTCCATTTTTGAGCTCTTTAAATATTTGGATGCTAGCAATGATGCTAAAAACCTTATCAATGCTTAGAACATTAAGCAGTGGAAATAGAAGACAGGAAGGGTATCTACGTTTTTTTTTTAATAAAATTTTTAGTAACATTTTTTGGGCAGCGTATTTATCAGAGTTTGTGTGGCTACACCCCATGCAATAATACCATATTGTAGAATGGAGTGAATAGTTGCAAAATAAAACATTCTTATATTTGTTTTGGATAAAAAAGCTCTAACTTCAAGACGTACTGGTATTAGTTTTCTTAATCTATTTATAACACTATTTATATGATCTTTCCATTTTAGGTGTTGATCGAATATTACTCCTAAATATTATTTATTTGAGACACTTTATTCAAAGATGAACAATTGCAGTTTAGTAGACACGATGTCGAATGTATTTTCAATCTTAAGTCTGTCGGTTGACTACGTTCTAATAGAGAGAAAGTCATGTAGTTACTTTTGCTAATATTTAGAGTTAACGAATTATAATTTAACTACTCTTTTAATGATGATAAACTATAATTCGCTTTCAGTGTAACACTTTCCCAATCATTGTCTTCAACTATTAAAACAGTGTCATCTGCAAATGATATTAATTCACCTTGAATTGGTTGGGAATACATATCATTTACATATAACAGAAAGAGCAATGGTCCAAGAACAGTTCCTTGAGGAACACCGTGAATAAAAGTAAGCTCGTCGCTATAAATATCATTTATTTTTACCATTTGTTTCCGATTTCTTAAATAGCTAGATATCCGATCAATCCATTTACTATTAAAATTTAGCTTATGCAGTTTTTGTTCAATATTTTTATGCGGAATAGAATCAAACGCCTTAGCAATATCTAGAAATATTGCGCAAGGTTTTTTTCCTGCATCAAGCGCTGTTGCATCATGTGTACTACTTCCAGTCCTGAAGCCATATTGACAATCAGAGATTATTCTATTAAGACTTATGAACTGCATTATTTTGTTTCTGGCAACTTTTTCTATAATTTTAGCAATGTTAGATATTAAAGATATAGGTCTATAATTATTAACAAGCTGTTTGCTGGATCCTTTGTGCACTGGCGAAACTATTGCAGTCTTGTATATTTGCGGGAATATACCTTTTTCGAAACTAAGATTAACTAAATGGGTCAATGGTTTTATAATAAAAGAAGATATTTTTTTAAACATTCAATAGTAATACCATCGAAACCTGGACATGAACCAGCATTCATCTCGTCAATAATAGACTTAATTTCAAGTTCACTAACTAGATCAATATCTTCAGTCAATGATGTCTTAGGGGTTATACTGGGTGAATTTGTAGAAGCAGTAACTATTTTGTCTGCAATATTTTTTCCGACTTTTGTGAAATAATCGTTAAAAATGTTTGCAATTTCTTTCGCATGTTCGTCAGTATTTAGTTTCTTTTCCTCAACGGTTAAGCATGTTATTGGTGTATGTTTATTTCTTTTCCCTATACTGAGATTGATAACATTCCATATTTTTTCCCGTCGCTACCGGCGTTGTGTAGTAGCGTAGCAAAAAAATTATTTTTAGTAACAGTTATAAGTGTAGTTAATTTATTTCGATATTTTAATTAGTGAGGTTCCTATAATAGACCCCACAGTAATGGACGACTCTTTTAAAGATCTTCTAGGGCTCTTTAGCTATTCTGTGGTATGTTTATCAAACACAGATTTTAATAAATATTGGTATTTCAAAATAAAATAGTTTAGCATGAAACAAAAAAAACCTCTATAGTGGTCCCAGTGTTGTACCAGTAATGACCCGATAATATGGTACCATAACGATTAGAGGTTACTGTCGCAGTTAAAATCGAAGTTAGACCATGCGGTTCAATTTAAAAACATCTGTGATTTTGGTTTGGTGAATGTTTTCGCAGTGCATTTCGAATTGAAAGAAAAGATTTCCGGATTCTACACTGTTACGCTTTATTATTCGTGACGTTTCGGTCTCTGCTGAGACCTTTATCTCTGCTGAGACCTTTATCTCAGCAGATACCAAAACGTCACGAATAATAAAGCGTAAGAGTGTAGAATCCGGAAATCTTTTCTTTCAAATCTGTGATTTTTCTGTGCCTACCCCTGTACTACATACTGACATGAATTTTACTGTGTTTTAATGCTATTTGACCACTAATTAATAACCATTTTAATTATCTTAGATGATGAAAATGATGATAATATCAAACAGTAAAAATCAAAACTATAATTCAAAACATAACAGATTTATGATTGAGTGTAAAGTCCAATCATTTGATACTCTTGATAAAATGGGAAAGAGTTTAATGTATCGGAAAATATATAACCTTAAATTCTTTCGAATAGTGAATAGAGACTTTTGTATGGGAGGTGGTAGAAGTAGAAGGGGAGGTTTGTAACTTTTGTAAATGACACCGGCCATGGTATGCAAAATGTTAAGTGATAAATTTAAAGTTTGTAGCTTTTACTATTTTCAAAGAAATTGGACAGAATTTTCCTGAAATTAGGCCATTTGTATGAGGGGTGGCAGAGGAAATGGAGCTTTTTAGATTATTTTCAAACTGCTTATGGACATCCTTATCACCATGTTTTGTTTAAATTTCAAAGTCGCTAGGTCTCCTATATTCGAAAGAAAAATGCTTTTCTTGAATTTATAATATAAATATTTGTGTGGGAGGGGGTAGAAGGAATGAAGCGAAACTGATAATTAGCATTTATTGCAATTATTAAGTGAAATTCTAGCAATATTTTAAGTTTGTACTTTTTCTAGTTTCAATGGAAATCGATATAATGCATTTAATAAAATTATGCATTTGTTTGTGGTTAGGGGGGGGAGGAGAAGCATACGGATAAAAAAAAATCTTACGTCGTTAATAATATTTCAATTGTTATACTTTCCACAAAACTTCAAATCGATAGCACTGACAGTTTCGAAGAAAAACAATTCAATTGAAATTTCATGGGAGGGGGTAGAAGGAGCAAGGTGAAGTTGATATTTTTTTAAAACTCATTGCAATTATAATAGAATTAATTCAGGCAAAATTTTGTTTTTTCGCTTTGCTAGTTTCAATAAAAATAAAAAAAATTTCAACATTTTGGATTTGAATGGGAGGAGGTAAACAAGCCCTGGTAACAGCTTAAGGCCGATGCTCAGGACCGCGCCCGGTGAGAGAGAGTTATTTCTATCCTATGCTCTTAACAGGAATTTCATTGATTGATTGATTGATGGGGGTAGAAGGACAAAGGCGATTGGATCAATATTCCGTGATATTATTGATATGTACATCATTATATTTTGACCCGAATTGCAAGTTGATTGCTTAAATATTTTTCAAGAAAAATTAATTTCTAAAAATTTCGAAATTTCATGAAATTTGTATGGGAAGTGGGGTGATGTAGCCCGTTCACAAACTTAAAGTTTTTTTTTTGCTAGTTTCTCCGAAACTAGTTCAACTATCTACTTGAAAATTAGATCATAGTATAATGATGTAAATATTATTAACGTCAAAAAATATTGATCCAATCCCCTTACTTCTTCTACCACCTCCCATACAAATGCACAATTTCAAAAATTCATTTATTCGGTTTGCATTGCAACTAGCAAAGCTAAAAGAACCAATTTTTTCATAATTAATATTTTCATAATTAATATATTACAATCCCAAAAAATTTGGAAAAACTGTCAACTTCACCTCACTCTTTCTTACTAATTTCACGAAATTTCGGAATTTGAACTAAATTATTTTTCTCCAAAACCGTCAAAGCTATCAACTTTAAATTTTGAGAAAATTATACTATTACAAATATCATTGATGTCGAAAAATTTGGTTTTGATTCGAACACTCCTTTTACCCCCTACCTTTAAAATTCTAACAAAGCAATGTGATTATGATGTTGATAAGCAGATTCACAATCATCCAAAAGCTTCCACTTGCCCTGTCACCTCCCATGCAAATTATGGCATTTGCATTCAAACAAAAATTGTTTAATTTCCTCGAAAATTATGAAAGCTACAAACTTTAAATTCTGCATGAAACATTTTGTATACTACGTTCGGTGTTATATACAAAAGTTACAAACCTTCCCCCTCTACTTTTACCACCTCCCATACAAAATTCACTATTCACTACTCGAAAGAATTTGAAATGGCATATGTTCCGGTACAATAAATTCTTTCCTATTTCATCTAGAGCATATAAAACTCTTATACCCAATCATAATTCTTTTATGTTTTAAATTAATTTTGCAAATTTTGAAGCTCCTTAATCTTTCAATCAAAAATTTTGCGTTTATGGATTTTTTTTTAAACACACATAAAATGACTTTTGTAGGTTAGGACCCGCTTCGGTGCATAATAATTTTGGTACAAATTATTATTTTATTATGTAGGTATACCTCCTGCAAAATTTTAGCTCTGTACCTAACACTAAAGCCCAAAAAAATTACTCAAAGTGTTCGAAATCTTACCTTAACTCCTTCCTCTTCCAATACACCCCAAATTAACATTTTTACCAAAATTATATATTATATAACTCTAAAATCGAACGGATGTTTTGATATAATGGTATGAAATTTCGTAAAATCCATTATTTTTGAAATGATAGTGGGAACCGATATGTTATATCTTTCTCATATTTCGACAGTATCGCTTAATACACAATATGTTCGAAGTTTTCACAAGTCGAGATATTTGGTTTTGCAGTTTATAGTAGGTTGTAGTACTTCCCCGCCTCACTCTTAAACCTCCAAAATTGGTGTTCGCCTGAGATCATCTTCTATCTAGAATCTACTCAAAAATTTACTTTCAATCTTCAAGGGTTTGAGAGCTATTGAGCGTGCACGTACAGTGTACAGATCCATTTTTGGGCTGATAGGTATAGTCCCGAAACGCCAAAAAAAAATTCTTGGTAGGAAATTTTTTTTCCCAAGTCGATCACAATATCAAATTATTAGTATTATAAAGTAAACAATTGGATTTAGCCTCCTTTTTTCTGACCCCAATAGATACAAAAACAAATTATTATATAATATATTTTTAAGCCGCTCTCTATATCGAGTTTGAGCTTTCCATCTGATATTCAATTTCTGCTTTATTTTTCAATAAATAAATTGCTTAAGCCAAAAGGAAAGTTCTTTTGGGTAGTGGTCGAACTACGGACCTGCCAGTATGCCCTCCACTCTTTGAAAACAAAAATAAGAGAACCCTCTAAAAAACTGCCAACAAGTCGTGCACAACTACATATATTATTCTTGGGAGGAGTTCATGAGGTGCGGGAAGTTTACCTGTAGGTGAGAGCGGTAGCACATAACGCAGACTAAGGGATGGAGTTTCTATGAGTAAGACTATTGTCAATTATTGTACACTTAATAGCAATTATTAACAATAGTTCCAGCAAATAAATATAATATTTCATTCTGATAATTTTGCAAGTTTAGATTTGTGTATGTGGGAGAACAGAAGGGTAGGTGGATATTAATAAATGATTAATTAAAATTCAGGCAATGATCACGCTCAAAATTCGCTGAATTCGTGACGTAAATTCTAGGAAATTCATTGTAATTTATATTCGTAAAACCATACATTTGTATGTGAGAGGGTTGGGGCAGTCGTAAACGGAAGTTATAAACAATTACCCAAAAGAAATAATAACAAACGAATTTTTTAAAACTATGTCTTGTAATTTTTCGTGTTTATATTGAATCCCAATAATCCGTATTTGCAATTGAATCAAAAAATATTCTGAGTTAAGCTTGTAGAGCTCCAAAATTAAAAACTACGTGTCACATGGGTTTTCTTTATGTTTGTATTTTGTTAAAAAAAAACTGTATTGTGAAAAATTTTAATATTTCTTCATTAAAACATTTTGTATGACAAAATTTTAAAACAGCTAATATCCTCAACACATGTCGCGAGTTAAAATACTACATCTTCTTTTTCAAACACTAGTAATGCCTCTAACTAAAAATCATTTCAACCTTGTTCAATCAAAATCATGAGTTGTACTATTTTAACACTCATCTAGTGTCGAAGGCAATAGACAATTTTTTTACTTGTTGACAGGATAGTGAATTTTCGGTTACATTGAACCACGATTCGCCGTATTTTCAAAGAATCAAAAGACATCTTGAGAAAAAATTGAAGAGCGTCGAAAAATAAAAAACTTTTTATCATGTTTCCATATTTTCTTAAATTTTCAATGACAATTTGTTTTTTGTACCCAGTTTGGGTGCACTTCGGTTGACGAAAAACTTAGATATAAGTGGCATTGCGCATTTATGTAACTGATACATCTGGCCTAACAGACAACTAGTTTATGTTTTTAGCAGTGCTAAATCTAAATCTGAGAGTTTTGAGTTGACTTCGCTTCTCTGCTAAAAATTAATATTTCAAAAGTCGAAAAATTAATTTATTTTCCAAATATGTAATTACTTTTTTCTTTCCAAAATCGAATAAATCTTCAAATACCTATCAATTATTTCATAAGCATGAAATAACTACACTTACATTTAAGCAATGAAAGTAAACTAATCGAATCAAATTCATTACATATGAAATTTCTAATTAAGTTTTATCTACGAACAAATTAAATGTATTTTTTTTACTAGTTAAACATAATGAGAGTTTGTTTTCCACTTGTACTGACTAAATTGGTACGCTTAATAGTCAATCATGTTTCAAAAATTCATCTTATAACATTACCAATTAGTACCTGTTGTTAGCGCAAAATATTGTAGCTAAACTCCGGAGAATCATCTCGACAACCAAAACATATTATTTTATATGAGAAATTAACGCTGAATTTAATTAAAAACAGAGCATGCTGTGGAACAAATACTGTAACGTTCATATCAACTATCACGGCCGCAATTTTAATAAATTCGAATTTTATTAAAACTTGAATACACTGTACTTATTGAAGACTTTCGAAGTAATTTTAAAGAGATTTGCGTATAAGATACTGATATAAATCTTTCGAAATACGAACTGAAAAGATCATGCTCTGCCATCTTACAGCGACTAGTGAAATTTCCATGCCATAAATATTTTTATAAGTCAACTTTAAAACAAGCACAACTTTCGCAAATAACAGAAACAAAACGGGGCTAAAAATATTTGAAACGATTTAAAAAGCTCTAAGTTTTAATTTCAGTTAAAGCTTTCAAAGATTTGAAATGAATTGATCAAAAATTATAATACAAGATAATACTTGTAATAATTATTCGTTTTTTTTAATATTCAACATTTTCCCTCAGTTTTCCGTTGCAAGAAGAGTTAAATTTCATCAATTCTTAAGCAAAATTACTTATCGGATGATGCGGTTATTTCAACGCACGATAGTAATGAAGAAAAAGCTTATTAGTTTTTTTTTTACAGCTGTACGAATTTTTTTCAATTTTACATTATTTGTTATGTTTGAAACAAAGTTTTAGTTGACTCATAAATCTTGAAGGTCAACTGAAAAAATAATCATGAAGAGGAAGAACGCGGAGCACAAGAAAGTTAAGAAATGGTCAGACATCATCATTAGCCCTCATAATGGGAAAAAAGTGATCATTAGCTGAGATCGTTATGATTAATATTTCAATTGTTGGGTTTTCATCCGACTCAATAGTGGATGACACACAGTCAGTTAAATGTCATTAAGGTTAAATGAATAATCTAGCTGTGTCAATTGTATTATTCTGAAAAATATTTTGGAAATTTTGCATACTTCAGTTAAATTGTGAAAAGATTGCTTCAAAATCGAATGACCTATCATGCTTGATTTCGGGACGTTAATTACTTTATTATTCTCATAATAATAAAGTATTACCAGCTGCCGACAAATCGGGCGCAACTTTATTATTTTTGGGACAAGTTGAGGGTACATGGAAAGCCAATATGCAGGTTAGAGTGGTTAAAGAAGGCTAAGTGAAACCCTCTTTCACAAGTGGAAACCCCTTTAAAGCAGGGTCAGTTTAACACTTAATTGCGAATGCGATCAATAGCTCCAATATATGTATGTATTCAATATTTCATTCGTTTATGGAAATTTGGGTTTTATGAGGGAGGAGGGGTCATAGTAAGGATGGGTGGATGCTAATAATTTTTTTGAATTGATTGCTTGAATCACGTCCAATATTCTCTGTATAGAATGCCAGCTTCATAGACGAAGTTGCATAGAATTTTCATAAAATTCGGTGTATTTTACATTCACGAAACCAATCATTTGTATGGGAGGGGGTAGAGGAGGTAAGGGAATCGTAAAATTTGTGATGAAGTTTTATTTCGTTTCTCTTTTCTTTTTGTTTACAGAATTACCTGTGTTATAGGCAATTTCATGGAGGGAACGAATGGGATTGGGAAGGGAGGGGAAGGGGGGGGGTGAGAACGACCGTAACGAGTGGAGAAGCTGGTATATTTTTTCAGTTGTACTGGCTGCTACTGACGAATATTTGCAGATGTTATGGGGGACTGAATGATAGAAAGCGAACAATAACAATAGCCTTCTTGAAGTGTAACTGTTTCACTTTTTTTACATCGTTTCGCCCATTTTATTTCGAATAATTATTCATCGCAGTAGCAACTGAAAATTTTTGCTTAAGACATCCCACTGTCTGGAGTGGGAATCGAACCCACGACCTATTGACTGTGAAGCAAGCACGCTGCCCACTACGCCACGGAAGCCTCTTGTAAGGTGCTCATGGATACTTTCAAGTTCGTAGGGGCTAGAAGAGCAAGCGCGATCTCAAAACTTTGTAACGAAAAGCCTTTTCGTTAATCTTCGCGCCGGTTTCAAATTTGAATTTTCAAATTTGAAAGCGGCTAAAGACCTAACGATAAGCTTATCAGGCAACCCCACCAAAAAAGAAACCGGGTGAGAAGGTCTTTCGTGAGGGCGACGATCATCACTTTTGGATCGACCGTCAAGCAGTGTAGTGGTATAAAGTATATAGTGACGAAAAAAATATATATCATATAGTGCAGTGTGAGTGATAAAGTTTTGGGGTTTTTGATTATTTTCGATTATTTTCTTTTGACTCAGGTATGTACCCGTTTCGTTTTCTTGCTACACTAGAGTTAATTCCGAATATCAAGTACTCCATGGCTGAGTAGAGGAGTTTTTTGGGCCGTCCCGGGAAAGACTGACTAACCCGTTCCCCCCACATGTGTCTTGTATACGCAGCGCGCAATCTTGAGACCAGGCATCTTCCGGGATTCTTCCACACACCCCACCCCATGCTCCTGAGCATCCGGCGAAAGTCGCGCTGTCGTCCCGTTTAGAAAAAAACCTGGTCCAAAAAGTCTGCTAACGGTCTGGACCGTAACTCCAGACCGTTACAGTGGCGCCCAAACACGTGGCCGCATGGCCGATTGAATTTTTTTTTTTTCTTTCTCTTCCCATATTAATAAAAAAAAAAAAGACGAGCAAAAGTTGTGCTAACAATCCCAGTTTTTGTCGTACATTATGGATAGTGAATACGATGCAATCGTATTGGGAACCGGCCTCAAGGAGTGCATACTGAGCGGAATGCTGTCCACATCGGGAAAAAGGGTGCTCCACATCGCTCGGAACGATTACTACGACAGTGAGTCGGCCTTGATTACGCCGCTCGGGGCACTTCTTTCGCGCTTCAGTATCGCTTCCGATCTCGCGCGCCTGTTTCAAAAGCGTCGATTCCATAAATTCTTGATCTACGTACAAGCTTTTCAAGAAGGCGACATTAAAACTTGGAAGGATCTCGACCCAACTAGGACGTGCATGCATGACCTTTACGATAAATTTGGCCTTGATAAAAAGGCTCGAAATTTTACAGGTCATGTATTGGCATTGTTTCGGGACGATGATTATTTGAACGAACCAGCCGTAAATACGATCCGCCGGATTAAATCATATGCGGGTCCGTTAGCACGATGCGGTAAGTCCTCGTTTCTATACCCGATATACGGTACAGGTGGAATACCGCAAGACTTTGCACGCTCATCCGTTATGTATGGCGGTACTTATATAGCGGATAAAGCTATCGACGAAATTGTTATCGGTGTTGATGGTAGAGTGATTGGTGTGCGTTCGGGTGACGAAATTGCCAAAGGTAAGCAAGTTTATTGCGACCCCGGTTACGTACCAGATAAAGTTCGCAAGAGAGGCCAAGTAATTCGATGCATTTGCCTACTTGATCACCCGATTTCAAACACTAAGGGTGCTTTCGCGACCCACATGGTCGTATCACCAAGACAGGTCGGTCTTACATCGGACATTTATGTGTCAGTATTGGACTGTTCGCACCCAGTTACGACCACAGAATCATTCGCCGTCATGGTCTCGGCAACCGCTGATTCTGGTAATCCGGAAAGTGCCATAAAGCCCGGGTTAGACTTGTTGCAACCGATTGCACAGAAATTCATGTACGTTTCGGACTATTACGAACCGACCGATAATGGTCTAGAATCGCAAATTTTCATATCCGAATCATACGACGCAAAAACATATTTCGAGACAACCTGTCTAGATGTGCTGGATATTATCAAGCGAGGTTCTGTCGAAATTAGATCTGCCGAAAATTAAACACGAATTGGGTGTTGAAGAGCAATATTATGAGCGCACACTGAATTTTTTTTTGCTTGTAAGAAAATGCACTCCAACCCCCCAAAAGAAAAAAAAATACAAATATTAGATTTTTAATGATAAGTTTCTTTACCAACCGTATTTCATTTCTTTGTACTATTAAGTTATAGCGTGTAATAAAAAAAAAAAAAAAAATCCATTAAAGGATTTGCAACATGGAGGTTTTTTCTTTGCGACACATAAGAAAAATTAAAGTCTTGTTTAACCAAGTTGTATTAATAAAAAAAAAAAAAAAAAATGAGAAAATAAAGCAGTTATTGTATAATCGCTTGTAAAGAAAAAAAAAAAAAAAACAAGCTCACCTACACACTTGACAGCAGTTTGTATATATCCGATACTTTTAATTTTTTTTTCTCATCATCTAGACTCTTGATTCATTGTCGGGAGATAAAAATTACAACAATGGAATTATACTTTAATTTATCATTAGTGGTTTTCTTTTCTCAACATATGTATGTATATTTTTTTTTAATTTCTGGGAAAATGCCCCCTTAAAGTATTGGACATTTTTTTTTGCAAATTTGCATAATTTGTGTTTCGTCCTTCTACATAATCAGGAATGTTTTTTTTTTCCTCTCTCTAATAACGTCTCAACTATGAGGCTAACATTTCCGGAGTTAAAGCGTCCTTGAAAAATAGATATTCATTTAATAAAATTTATATTAAAAATGAAATTAAACTCAATAATTTTCGCATTTTATCTAAAAAAAAAAAAAAAGATACTGAAATAATTGATGGCCATCCTAAAAGAAAAGGATTCCGGTGGCGGCATATTGGTTTTCATTGAAACGAAACGTAAGGGCGGCAACGCTAAAATAATTTAAGGTCCTATTTTACTTTTTTTTATATTTGAAATGAATGCAGAAAAGCTATTATTTTCTTAATCTCACTTCACTAAAACCTCTTTTATTGTTATGCTTGAGATACAAGTACGAGCGCACTTGACATATTTGGAAATAATGTCCCGCTCCTATTACATATATGGTCACTTATACGACATACTTAATTTAACTAGAATGTGAAATTGGGAACTGGCTAAGTTTGCCTCAACAGTGTTAAGATCTACTGCGATAAATTTGGTAGTTTTTTTTTTACAAAAAAAAAAAAAAAAAATAAATTATATATATAGGATTTAAGCTTAAGTGAAGAAATACATTAAAACATTGGCTATATTCAAAATTTTTGAAAGCTGATTTTTTTTTGTAAATACATTTTCTTTACATATTATACTTAGAAAGTACGGACAGCGATTAATTCATTTTTCCTACCCTGATGTTCCTTAAACACAGGATTATAATACAGTAAACTCAGGAGAATGTTCTTATGGTCAGCTATCCGCCGTTGGCGGCACATGGGAGCGGCACATGGGAGCCTCCATTAGCTTGAACACATACAACATTGATTATACAACGAAGACTCGTGTCCTCGAATAACTCCTTCGATTAAAATCCATCTGCACAATTTCCTCTGCAGTTTTTTTTTATAGAAAGTCCGGTTTTAACTACCTTAAAGTGGGAAGTTTAGGAAAAAAAAGGAGAAACGGTCAGAAACCATCTGCACGTTTTGTGTTTTTTTTGCACAAGCAAACTCTAGGACGGCGAACACGACCGTCATCGATACATACGTAGTCCAATCGGAACTTAGTCTCAGAAGTTGCCGCCCTCCGGGTGAACCAAAATCATGAATTGATCCTGTACGTCAATAGCGAATCATGCGCCATGATAATACACTACTCCAAGGTTGTGCTGAACATTTAAGATGCTAGCCCCATAAACTATTGTTACGTTCGACTGGAAATACTATTCAACTACCTAAGAGGACAACCGTGAACACTACATCCCTTGATATCATCTAGTAACGCCATCTTGCATAATTTATGGAAGTCGTCCGTTCCCAAATCAAACAAAACAACGAATCCTCGTCATAGATCGCTACATGGTGTACCACGAGTAATAACACCGGGCACTCTGACAGTGCAGAATCGGCATATATAAAAGAGCAGATCAACCAGACCGTCATTAAACATGGTCATCTCTACAAGCAACAAAGTCACCAACAACATAATCAACAGCAACAGTAACGACATCAATGAAACAACCAACTGCGAAGTCGCAATCAGAATCGCGGTGAACTGCAGAGACAATCATAAATTGCAGAGTTCCGATAATCGAGACCATGAACGAATGTAAAGCCAGTGTAACATCCGACAAACAGGAGCTACTCATCATAAACGACTTTCGCGAAACCATCGCAATTCGAGCAAGACCCCAATTTGTGCATAAGCTGCTACTCAAGCTGAGGGAGAAGAGGATGTTCCTGTCGGCCAGGATAAGCAGACCATCATATGATGATATATGGCGCTATGAATCTCAGAGATCCTGGTCCTATTCCTCGGACAGTCAAATACCATCGCGAGACGAACCCTTACAATTCCGGCGGCTACACCAACGAATCACCGCCTTGGTGGTGTTAGTAATGGACCTCATCAACTCATGGAGAATATACTTCATCTACAAGAAAACCAGCGTGAACACGGCGCACAATCACAATCTGAATATGCATGGTGGATCTGGTATTGCTGTGGCAATAATTTTCGAAGTCAGAACAAGAAACCAAGGTGAAATTAAGCCTGGAGTGTGGCAAAATAAGATTCGAAGTGACAAGAGGATGCCTATGTGGAAGTGCGGTCCGGCTCAATCCTACGAAAAGATCGGAGTATCTTTCCTTCTACGCTCCAGCTTCGCATTTTCTGGTTAGTTTGTTTTTGTCTTACAAAGTATTAGTATACCGGCATAGATTTGTGCGTTCAATCGCAGAGGAAAATGTTTCGTGCAAGCGCTTTGAGCCTCGGGTCTAAGATTCTCTCGCGACATGTTAGTTCGCTGGCACTCCTTCTTGTTTAACCAATGTTACGTTAACTAAAAGCCTATCAGAATATGTTTACTCGAGTTTTTTTTTGCTGTCATAACTAAATATTCAACTTCCATATCGCAGGCGGGCTGGTGATGTGATTTCTAGTGGAACTATACCCGGACTAGATCCGTTGATGGTCATTAATATAAACCATCTTGAGTAGTTTCATTTGAAACGGAAACCACATCACAAGTCCCGTGGAAGAACATTTTTTTTTTTTATCGCACTCATTAACTAGTTGGTTTCCTCCTATACATTTATAAAAAGGTAACTGTCGTCGCAATTCAATGATCGAATAAATAGATCCTTGCAAAATATAATCCGGATATTTAATCCGTCAGTATATTTTACTGGTCTGAATTATTTTGATAGGGATCTTCTCGTTCTAGCTGTCCGACATGTGCCTCACGCAATCATTTCTACTACTATAATATTTCCTTTTCTTATTCTTCTATCTGGTAGCCATTCTCATGACACTGCATCTGGATGGATCATGTGAGGGGGATTATGGTCGGTCTTACCGGAACAGCCCCACGTTTGAAATTTAATTAACGAAACAAAATTTTTATACACACATATACCTAGTCCTGCCATAAGTTCTGTCACATAATTTCTCACATTGGCAACAACTTTATTTTATGAGTGGCATTTCAATATCGGCCAGTTTTATAAACGTCATAATGTTGTTGACAGTTGATGGTCATTTAAAGTGTGTTCGTTAACGTGTGAAGATGGAATGGGGTGTAATAGAAAACCGAACTGCAGTGATTGCACTACATAAGTGTGGAAAATCCGCGAGTGAAATTTTCAAGTGGTTGTGCCCGTTAAAAATAACGCAAAGATTTGTGTATCGTGCGATCCAGAGATATAACGCGATCCAGACTATTGAAGATCGACCTCGTTCTGGACGTCCGCGTGATGTACGTTCTTCTGCTGCCATCAAAGCGGTCGAGAGTCGAATTCGTCGAAATCCGCTTCGTAAACAACGAATCATGGCTCGAGAGATGAACATCTCCACCCGAAGTATGTCTCGCATCATAAAATCTGACCTCAGGATGAGTGCCTTTCGACGGTCAACGGGACATTTGCTGACTGAGCAGTTGAAGCAAATTAGGAGCACCAGATCGAAAGAGCTCCTTCGGCGGTACGGCAACAACAAACATCGAGAAATTTTGTTTACCGATGAAAAAATTTTTACGGTGGAGGAACATTTCAACCGCCAAAATGATAAGGTGTATGCCCACAGCTCCATAGAAGCCCGACAAGTTGCCACTAGGGTACAGCGAGGACATCATCCAGCATCAGTCATGGTATGGTGGGGTGTCAGCTACGAAGGGGTCACCGAGCTTCATTTTTGCGAAAAAGGCGTAAAAACTGCAGCGAAAAATTATCAAACGGACATCCTGGAGGGATGTGTGAAGCCGCTGAACTCTACGCTATTCAACAATCGACATTGGGTTTTCCAGCAAGATTCTGCGCCAGCCCACAAAGCTCGAACCACACAAGCGTGGTTGGAAACCAATATTCCACAGTTTATAAGGGCGACGGAATGGCCTTCTGGGAGCCCAGATTTGAATCCCCTGGACTACAAACTGTGGGCGGAGTTAGAGTCCATGGTGTGCACGAGACGACACCCAAATATCGAGAGCCTTAAGCGATCTTTGACAGAAGCAGTAGCTAATTTTCCGCTAGAAACAGTGCGTACTGCTATCGATGACTGGCCCAACAGATTAAAGAGCTGTGTTAAGGCTAAAGGCGGCCACTTTGAATAATTTGTTGCTTATTTTACTTCCATTAGTATGCCAAAATAAAATATATTTTCCTTTGTCAAAAACTCTTTTTCATTTATACAAAAATTGCCCATATACGTGTGACAGAACTTATGGCACGACTAGGTATATACATATATATTTTACATTCTCAAAAATATCTAGGTCGCACAAAATTTACCATTTACAGCTTCTCATTTTGAATTTCCCTGTCTGAGTTTGATCGCGCATATTCTTGTTATTATTCCGAAGAAAAAAAAAGAAAAAAAGGACTCGTTCGACCAGTGGAATTTAATTAGACGATCCTTAAGTATTAAATACTGATCTTTCGCGAATCCTCTCTGAGCCCACTGGCATCACTATTAACACGATCCCTAAGGTATCCCTGGCATCCAACACTTCATAATTGGACATTCTTTCTCGCAGCGCACGCCCTCGCGTTTTAATTAAGTCGCCAATCAGTGATTGGACTACTTCATCTCTTCGATTCGTCTCTCTGTGATTTGGATTCCTAACTGTACAATGAATATCGACCACCTACAACCCGACGAGCTTATCATAGAGTGTCAGCTCAGGAATTTATCTGCCACAAACGCGGCATTCTATTCTCTGTTGCGCTCAAGACTTGAAGACGAGCTCAAAAACCCGAGTTTAGTGCCAACTAAATCGCATGAAGCGGCGCGGAAGAATCCTGCGCGCGAGATACGGAGTTGTCACAACAAATTGGAAACTTTATACGTTGCTGTTAGTCAGCTTTCATCAAATACAGCGATGGACACTCTGGAAAAAACTAATACCACCCCTCTCTAGCTTAGTGTTATCTTCTCCCCGCTAGATTCTTCCGTCGAACACCATTGAGTTACAATCCGGCCGCTCGACGCATGGGAGATACTCTAATTCATATCGGGCGAATTTTTATTTTTTTGTTGTCAAGGTCGCCAGGTGCACCTTCAGTGCAGAGTTCATTTGGACCTCTTGCATAAACCTGCGAGATTTATGAACCTTTTTCTTTGTAGTTTTACTAGGGATGTATGCCGCAGTCTACTTAATCCGCAGGTAGCGTTGAATATAGAGTGCAAGGACCTACATCCCAGTAGCGCGATTATTTTGTCTTTATGCTCACGTTATGGTCTCTCGCGAAATTGTATCCGGACTGGTTCCGTTGGTTATTTACTTGCCACTCGAGTAAATTTTGGAAGCAATAAAATTATGATTTAGAGTAAACCCCATGTGTATACACCCTTTCGCTTATTTACTAAGTGTTCTTTGCCCGGCTGATGAGGCCTCTTATCTTGGTCGGGGTCGTCCCCACGATTGTAACGAAAAGCCTTTTCGTTAATCTTCGCGCCGGTTTCAAATTTGAATTTTCAAATTTGAAAGCGGCTAAAGACCTAAAGATAAGCTTATCAGGCAACCCCACCAAAAAAGAAACCGGGTGAGAAGGTCTTTCGTGAGGGCGACGATCATCACTTTTGGATCGACCGTCAAGCAGTGTAGTGGTATAAAGTATATAGTGACGAAAAAAATATATATCATATAGTGCAGTGTGAGTGATAAAGTTTTGGGGTTTTTGATTATTTTCGATTATTTTCTTTTGACTCAGGTATGTATGTACCCGTTTCGTTTTCTTGCTACACTAGAGTTAATTCCGAATATCAAGTACTTCATGGCTGAGTAGAGGAGTTTTTTGGGCCGTCCCGGGAAAGACTGACTAACCCGTTCCCCCCACATGTGTCTTGTATACGCAGCGCGCAATCTTGAGACCAGGCATCTTCCGGGATTCTTCCACACACCCCACCCCATGCTCCTGAGCATCCGGCGAAAGTCGCGCTGTCGTCCCGTTTAGAAAAAAACCTGGTCCAAAAAGTCTGCTAACGGTCTGGACCGTAACTCCAGACCGTTACAACTTTTAGTGTAATTTCGTTTCAACTATTTTTAAAAGTTTTTGAGGAAATTTCAAATTGATAGCTTTTACTAGTTAGGTGATAATTGATTTCATAAAAATGGTCGAAACAATAATTTTGTATGGGATTAGGTAGAAGTTTTAAGATATTCAACCAGTTAATATTTCATACTTTTAGGGATTTTTTTAAATGCATTTCGCAAATTTAGTTTCTACCAAAAAAATTTCATTCAAAATATTACAGTTTTTGTATTACTTTATTATTTTAATAATAAAGTATTGTGATCGACTTGGAAAAAAAAAATTTGCTACCCTGAAATTTTGTTTTTTCGCGTTGGGGGGCGTACGGGTTCAGGGGGAGCTGAGGGGAGCGCTTAAACCGAAAAATACGGATTCAAATATCTCAACCATGGTTACAGCTAGGAAGCTAAAAATCAACACACATATAGAGGAGTTTGTGAGACAACTTTTAAAAATAAGTTAATTTTTTATCCATAGGGGTGCAAAAAGGGGGGGCTAAGAACCAATTGTCGGACGAATTTTTTTTTCAAATGATTATATCTACGAAATCACTTACCATAAAAAATTGAAATTTTGAGACCATTAAGCTATGCCAGCTTAATCAGATCTACTAGAATCAATTTAGATAAAAGCTAAATATTGTAAGGGGGAGGGTCAGATGAGGTGCAAGTAAAAACACTAAAACCCAATATCTCGGCTATTTATTAAGCTATGTAATTGAGTCTTAGAACCTGTATTAAGCTATACTAGAAAAATACGAAAAAAATATAATATTTGGACAAAATAGTAGTGGGGGGAAATGGGGAGCATTTAAAAAATGGCGCACTTTTTAAAACTACAAATCGGCTTATCTCAAAAAATAGTACAGATATCAAATCGAACATTTGTCAGATTGTAGAACTACATAATCGTTCATTTTGGTAAAAATTTTAAGCTGGGAGGTGTAAGGGGAGGGAGGTGATAAGCAAAAATGTCGAAAATTTTGAATGATTTTTTTAGGGCTCTGGTGAAAGATACAAAATTTAAATTTTGCATGTGAATACGTCTATTTTATGTACATAGAAAAATAATAATAACTTGATCCATAATTGTTATAAACCGACCCTCCGGTCTAACGTGTACAAGGTGTTTCATGTGCATTGAAAAAAACACATAAACTGAAAATTTTTAATTGAAATTTTAAGGTAGAAACTTGAAAATTTGCAAAATGCATTTGAAAAAAATCCCTAAATATCCGAAATATTAACTGGTCGAAAACCTTTATAACTTCTACCCCCTCCCATACAAAATTATTTTTTATTATACTCTAGATGAAATCTGAGAGTATTATAAGTTTGCTCTAAAGTTTGTAACGCCAAGAAATAAGGCTCGGAGAAAAAAATGATGAATACAGAAATTAATATTATCACTCAAAAATCTCAAAACCGGATGTCCGTCCGTCCGTCCGTCCGTCCGTCTGTGCGCGCTCTAGCTTGAGAACGCGTTGAGCTAGATAGTTCAAATTTTGTACACGTCGTTTTTGACAAAAAAGTAAGGTCAAGTTCGTGAACGGGCCAAATCGCTCCACCCCTTCTACCCCCTCCCATACAAAATGACACAATTGCGCAATTTGACAATAAACGGATTTGCACGAAAAGTATAAAAGCTATTGGCCTGAAATTTGGAATATGTTACTTTTATGATAATATCAATCTACCGTACGAAAATTATGCGTGTCCTCTCCCTCCTTCTACCACCTCCCATACAAACTGTACTTGTCATGAATTACTCTAAGCCAATTTACTCATTGCGTATACAATTTAGAGAGCTGAAATTGTGCACCAAATATTTATTTGAAATTGTTAGTAAGCCCAAAAAAATTTAGACTATTAGCTTCACCCCTTCTACCCCCTCCCATACAAAATGACACAATTTCGTAATTTGACAATAAACGGATTTACTCGAAAAGTATAAAAGCTATTAGTCTAAATTTTTGGATATGTTATTTTCATAGTAATTTTAATCTACAGTAGAAAAATTATTTGCGTCCTCCCTCTCCTTCCACCCCTCCCATACAAACTACACTTTTTCATGAAATGCTCTAAGACGATTTTCTCAGAACATATAACATTTATTGAGCTCATATTTTGTAATAAATACTTAATTAGTATTGGCACTAAGATCAGAAAAAAATATTTGATTAGCTTCACAGCTTCTACCCCCTCCCATACAATATGACACAGTTTCACAACTTCACAAAAAATCGATTTTCTTGAAAAGTATAAATGGCACTAGTCTGAAATTTCAGGGATGTCAATTTTACAATATTCCTAGTTATTTCTGAAAAAAATCACTCTAATCGCCCCACTCTTTCTACCACCTCCCATACAAACTGCACATTTTCACTAAATCTAACTCACTAATTTTTTCAGTTCCCATTCAATTTTTGGAGTAAGCATTTTGTATAAAACATTTTTATAGCTACTTTAGCATGATGGGGAAAAATTAGTTCAATGCTGTCATCCCTTCTAATACTTCCCATGCGAAATTTCTTGGGATCACAAAAAATTCTATTTCATCTAGAGTATGTTTGCGCTTTACGCGCAATCGTAGCCCTGTTATGTTTTTTTTTTTATTTTTTTTAAGAAATCAATTATCACCTAACTATTACAAGCTATCAATTTGAAATTTTGCATAAAAACTTACAAAAATAATTGAAATGAAATTACGTTAAAAGTTTTGAAATCACGCTTGCCCTTCTACCCCCTCCCATACAAAAGTATGATTTCGACCAATTTCATTAAATCAACTAATAACCAACAAATTAAAAGCTACGAACTTCAAATTTTGTACGAGCACCTATCAACAAAAAAGAAAGAAAACTGCATCACAAGTTTTACGATTCCCTTACCTTCTCTACCCCTTCGCATACAAAATTATTTTTTCGAGCATTTTTAAGAAATCAGTTATAAGCTAACTCTTAAGAGCTATCAGTTTCAAATTTTGCGTAAAAACTTATAAAAATAATTCAAATGAAGTTGCTTTAAAAATTTTGAAATCGCGTTTGCCCTTCTACCCCCTCCCATACAAAACTATGATTTCGACCAATTTCATTAAATCAACTAATAACCAACAAACTAAAAGCTACGAACTTGAAATTAAAAAAAAAAAAATTTGCTACCCTGAAATTTTTTTTTTTCGCGTTTCATGACTAAAATAGCCGAAAAATGCAAAAAAAAAATCCGTCTGTCTGTGCGCCGTACGCCGACGTGTACGCTCAGCGCACATTAACTCCCAAACCCTTCAAGATAGAAAGTTCATTTTTGGAGGGATTGTAGGTAGTTGCGGATCTCAGGCGGATACCCATTTTGGGGGGTGTACGAATTCAGGGGGAGGCAGGGGGAGGCAGGGGGAGGCAGAGGGAGCGCTTAAACTGAAAAATACGAATTCAAATATCTCAACCATGGTTACAGCTAGGAAACTAAAAATCAACGCACATATAGAGGAGTTTGTGGGACAACTTTTAAAAATAATTTAATTTTTTTATCCATTGAGGTGCGAAAAGGGGGGGCTAAGAACCAATTGGCGGCCGAATTTTTTTTTCAAATGATTATATCTCCGAAATTACTACCCATAAAAAATTGATATTTTAAGAGCATTAAGATGGCATTAAGATCTACTAGAATCAGTTTAGATAGAAGCTAATTCTTGTAAGGGGGAGGGTCAAGGGGGGTGCAAAGAAAAACACTGAAAAATTAATATCTCGACTGTCTCTTAAGCTATCTAATTGAAACTTGAAATAAATACTAAGCTTTACTAGTGACATATGAAAAAAATATAACATATGGACATAATAGTAGTGGGGGGAAATGGGGAGCATTTCAAAAGTGACGCACTTTCTAAAACTACAAATCACCATATCTCAAAATTGAGTACACATATCAAATCGAAAATTTGTCAGACTGTAGAGCTATATAGTCTTTAATTTTGATAAAAAATTTAAGTAGGGGGGTGTAAGGGGAGGGAGGACGAAAGCGAAAATGTTGAAAATTTTGAGTGATTTTTTTATGGCTCTGATAAAAGATACAAAGTTTAAATTTTGCACGTCGACACATCTATTTAATGTACATAGAAAAAAAATAATAATTTGTTCCAAAATTGTTATTGTCTAACGTGCACAAAGTGTTTCATGTGCAATGAAAAAAACACATAAACTGAAAATTTTTGAACGAAATTTTTAGGTAGGATCTTGAAAATTTGCAAAATGCATTTAAAAAAAAATCCCCAAGAGTTTAAAATATTAACTGGTCGAATATCTTTAAAACTTCTACCCCCTCCCATACAAAAAATTTTTTTTGACCATTTCTAAGAAACCAATTATCACTTAACTATTAAATGCTATCAATTTGACATTTTGCACAAGAACTTACAAAAATAGTTGAAATAAAATTACGTTAAAAGTTTTGAGATAGCACTTGCCCTTTTACCCCCTCCCACACAAAAGTATGATTCCGACCAATTTCATTAAATCAACTAATAACTAACAAATTAAAAGCTACAAACTTGAAATTTTGTACAAGCACCTCACAAGAGAAAAGAAATAAAACTGCATCACAAATTTTACGATTCCCCTACCTTCTCTACCCCCTCCCATACAAATGTTTGGTTTCGTGAATTTAAAATACACCGAATCCAATGAAAATTCAATGCAATTTCATCTATGAAACTGACATTCTATACAAAGAATATTGGATTTGGTTCAAGCAATCAATTAAGAAACTATTAACATCCACCCACCCTTACTATCACCCTCCCTTCATGAAAACTCAAACCTGCATAAATAAATCAATGAAATATGGAGCTTTTGAACGTTTCCGGAAAGTGTTAAATTGAGAACTGCCCTGCCCAAGAAGCTCCTTTCACTTAGTCTTCCCTAACCACTTGAACCTGCATATTGACTTTCTACGCATGCGCATTTTGTCCCAAAAATAATAAAGTTTCGCCCGACTTGTTGGCAGTTTATTTATTTTAAGAAATTTTGTAGGGGAAGTGGCAGAGATACAAAATTTAAGATTGAAATATTTAATAGGTAATGAGAAATTTAGTGTATTCGATTTAGTGAGATTGGCCAATTTGTATGGGAAGTGGTAGAAGGAGGGATGACTTCTTAATGACTTCCCAGAAATAGCTGTAAGCATCATGCTTTTGACATGTTTTAAATTGTAGATAAGTTGCATTTTTACTTTCCAGGAAAATCCACTTTTTGTAAAGTTGTTAAATTGTGACAAATTGTATGGAAGGGGGTAGAAGGAATGAAGCTAATCACCTAAATCTTTTCGGTCTTACTAATAATTCTAAGTAAATATTTAGCGCATAATTTCAGTTCGATAAATTTTATACTTACTGAGTAAATTTGTTTAGAGTATTTCATGGAAAAGTGCAGTTTATATGGGAGGTGGTAGAAGGATGAGCAGCACTCAAATTATTTTTATACAGTAGATTTAAATCATCATAGAAGTAATATATTCCGAATTTCAGATCAATAGCTTTTATGCTTTTCGAACAAATCTGTTTATTGTCGAATTGCGAAATTGTGTCATTTTGTATGGGAGGGGGTAGAAGTGTTAAAGCTAACCATCTAATTATTTTTGGTCTTACTAATAATTCTAAATAAATATTTGGAGCACAATTTCAAATCGATAAATTGCATACACACTGAGTAAATTGGTTTAGAGCATTTCATGAAAAAGTGCAATTTGTATGGGAAGTGGTTGAAGAAGGAAGACGACGCAAATAATTCTTATACAGTAGAATGGAGTTCCAAATTTCAGATCACTAGCATTTATGAGCCGAGAAAAGCCGTTTATTGTCAAACTGTGAAATTCTGTCGTCTTGTCCCACCCATACAAAACGACAGCTATTTGGCCCGTTCACGAACTTGTCTTCACTTTTTTGTTAAAAATGACGTGTACAAAATTTGAACTTTCTAGATCAACGCATTCTCAAGCTAGAGAGGACACGGACGGACAGAAATTCGGACATCCGGTTTTGAGATTTTTAAGTGATGTATGAACTTCTGTATCATTCATTTTTTTTCTCTCCGAGCTATATATCTTAGTGTTACAAACTTTGTGGTAAATTAGTAATACTCTTAAATTTCATCTCGAGTATAAACATAAGAGAATTAATTACTCATATGATACTCTAGATTATTATACCGGAAAATATGTCATCTCAAATAACAAATAGTGACTTTAGTATGGAAGGTGGTAAAGGCAGAGAGGGAGGTTTGTAATTTTGTATACATATAACACCGAACGTAGTATACAAAATATTTCATTCTGAATTTAAAGTTTGTAGCTTTCATAATTTTCGAGGAAATTGAACGATGTTTGTTTGAATTTATGGCATTTGTATGGGAGGTGGAAGAAAAGGGTTTTGGATGATTTTGAATCTGCTTATCAATATCCTAATCACATTACTTTGCAGAAATACTTTTATTTAATTTTCAATACAAAAATTTGTATGGGAGGTGGTAGAAAGAGTGACGGGAAATTCATATTTTTTTAGCATTCATTGCAATTATTAAAGGACAAATCGTGGCAAAATTTTAAGTCTTTTCTAGTTTCAATGAAAATCGATTAAATCCATTTAACAAAATTGTGCATTTGTACGGGAGGGAGTAGACGGAGTGTTCGAATCAAAACCAAATTTTTCGACATCAATAATATTTGTACATTAGTATACTTTTTACAAAATTTATAGTTTGACGGTTTTGGAGAAAAATAATTTAGTTAAAATTCCGAAATTTCGTGAAATTTGTATAGGAGGTGGTGGAAAGAGTGAGGTGAAGTTGAAATTTTTTCCAAAATTGGTTACAATTGCAAAAATTGGTTCTTTTAGCTGTGCTAGTTGCAACGCAAACCGAATAAATGCATTTTTGGAAATTGTGCAGGGGGTAGAAGGAGTAAGGGGATTAGATCAATATTTTTTGACGTTAATAATATTTACCTCATTATTCTATGACCTAATTTTCAAGTCAATAGTTGAAATGGTTTCAGAAAAAAATCAATTTCTTTTAATTTTGAAATTTCATGAAATTTGTATGGGAAGGGGTAGAAGGAGTGCGGGAATGTGGCCCGTTCTCAAACTTAAAGCTACTTTTTTGCTAAAAATCATATGTGAAATATTTTAGCACGATAGGTCAAAGCTTTCGAGAGTTATGTTGTAGACATATGGACAGACCGTCACTCGTAATCGAGGTTTTTGAGCGGCAACAAATATTTCTTTACTCTTGACGACACTGTGCGAGCATTATTTCTTAGCGTTACAAATGTTAAGACAAACACAATATACTCTAAGAATTCATCTAGAATATAATAAGCCACAAAATATAATAGAACTACGATTGGACCTAAAAAATAATCATGCGATACTCTAGAAACTAGATGATATGAAGTTTGTTTTCTTTAAGAAATGGTTATAGAAGAACCAAGGGCAGAATGGGGTATTAATTCGAAAATATGCGTTAAAAACACAAAAGCTTTCATCAAGGCAGCTGTTAATATTTCTTTAAGCACATTATAATATTGGTTTGTCAGATATTTTCATAAAGCATTTTGAATTAAAACGAAAGATTTCCGGATCTTACACTGTTTGATAAAGATCTCAACAGTGACCGAAACGTCACGCATAATAAATCAAATAGTCTAAAAGCCGGAAATCTTTCGTGTTAACGTTATAGTATAGTAATCACAAAAATACAATAATATTACAAGAAATCAAATGAACAGTATTTTTGTTGTCAAAAATAAATAATAATGTCATTTGGTGGTAAGAACAAGTAATTATACAAACGTATTATACTAGTGAAAATGCAGAAAAATAAGCTTACTCCATATTTATTTAGTTTTAAGTGACTTTAAAGGTTTAACTATACTTTTCATTGATTGTGTTCTTTTAAACCCATTCACAAAATTCACACGCTAAGACTGCCTCATCATTTTCGCTATCAATTCTCGTACAGGAATTACCTGCCCATTTTTTGCACATGGAACGAGCAATTCAACATTCAACTTATTTTGAGTAAATTTCACCGCAAAATTGACATTCACAGCCAGAATGGAGTACGTCCTCATTCCACCAGACCCGTTCCACCCCAGAAACACGATTCACGTTGGGAAGGGAAGGCGATTCGCGAATGATATGTAAACTAACGTTTAACTATCCAAAACTAAAGACAATTAAACGTACGTCAAGCATGACTGACTACAGTTGTTAATGTATACATCTTACCGTGATTTCAAAATCATCAGAAGTTTCAATACAGGAGCAAAAAAACACCAAATGAAAAATTCACGCACGAACCCTCAATAATACTAAACTAACATGGCTGCCGTAGTTGAGTAGTAACAAGTTGGTCTAGTTCTACTTATTGCCGTTCGCTGGAAGCACTTACTTGACACCGAAAAACGTAGAACTTCATTCCGCCCCGGTTTCCCCTACCATATTTTATATCGGAGGCGGTAGAAGGCTACAACGCGCACAAATGCTGTTGAGATTTTTGAGTGAACTTCTGCATCATTTTTATACTCTAGATGAAATCTGAGAGTATATTGTGTTTGCCTTAACGTTTGTAACGCTAAGAAATAACGGTCGCACATAGCCGCCAAGGGTACAGAAATATTTGTTGTCACTCAAAAACCTCAATTCCGAGTGACCGTCTGTCCGTCTGTCCGTCTGTCAACTTGATATTTTATATAAAATATACAAATAGAAATATTAAAATTTGATATGATCCGTACACTCCTTCTACCCCCTCCCATACAAATGCCCAATTTTTGTTAAATGCATTTTATCGATTTCCATTAAAACTAGAAAAATTAAAAACTTCAAATTTTTCCAGAAGTTGTTTCTCAACAATTGAAATAAGTGTTAGAAAAAATTATCAGCTCCACTTTACTTCTTCTACCACCTCTCATACAAATATATGTATTTTAAATTCAAGACAAGCATTTCTCCTTCAAGTATATGAGAGCTATCGACTTTGAAATTGAATCAAAGCATGGTGATAAGGATGATGTTTGAAAATCATCTTAAACGCTCCTCTTCCTCTGCCACCTCCCATACAAATGCCACAATTTCAGGAAAACTATGACCAATTTCAACAAATTAAAAATAATGAAAACTTTTAATTCAGCAAAAAACATTTTGCATGCCATGTTCGGTGACATATACGAAAAATACGAACCTCCCCCTCTACTTCTACCACCTCCCATGCAAAAGTCTCTATTCATCATTCGAAAGAATTCGAGATGACATATTTTCCGGTATATTAAAGTCATTTCCATCTCATCTAGAGTATCATATGATTGGGCTTTAAGCCCAATCATAATTCTGTTATATTTTATATTCTGTGTTTTATCAGCCTTATTTCATTGCAAACAAACAAGATTGCAAAATATCATCTAGAGTACAATAAACGTATCTGATTTAAAATTCGTAAAAGCGATTGATGCAAAAAAACAGGACCCAAACAAACAATCAGCAAAGCGGTCTAGGCACATGTGGCCGACTAGCGTACGAGTTCCTGTAGCGAAACAGTCTAGAGAAAATTGAAAATGTACCTTGTTTGATCCAAATAATTAATTGTAAATTCAAATAACTTACTGTGGTTAAGTTACTACTTGTATTGTTTCATCTGACAATTTCATAGTAAGGTTACTATTTCCCTTAGTTGAGCAACAATTTAATAGCAATGCAATAATAAACTTATTTGATTCAATTTTCTTATTCAACTTTAATTCAATCTTTAAATATTAACTTGTTTCATATCACTATTTTTCCAAATTATTGCAACAATTGTTCTTTTACCACTGATAATAGTTAATTCAACTAATATTTATTTTCTCTATGTAGTTCGGTGCCAATACAACACATCATACAAATATCGATTTATTTATTACTTTCGCCATATGTAAATCGTAATTCCAGAAGACAATTTTTTCTATAATTGCCCGCGAACGGCGCTAGTATATGTGGTATTATACTAGCCTTTGGCGTAATTTTTCCAACTACATGCAAAGCATTACATATTTCATATATCAATAAGCAACAATTGGAAATGTAAAATGATAAAAAAAAATAGAATATATTTCTTTAGATTGTTAGTAGCATATCTCTAAGAGATCTGTCGCGAACTCCCCTTTGGATACCGATGATGTCTAGAGTATAAAAATATTACTGAATATTCTGTATTACTATAGTTGGTATTTAAAACATTTCATGCGGGATAACACCAGCAGTTACTGTACCGCACGAAAACATTGTTCACAAATTTCCTTGATAAGAATTCTTACCGTTTAACCGATTACGTCGATTATATTGAGTCAGAATAAAATTCCTGTCATGAATGAAAGAAGTACGGTTACCCATGCCTTAAGAATGATTTTTAAATTAACTAACATATGCATACTATTTCTTATTGTCGGTGCGTTTATTAATCATGTATTTCAGAAAGTAACATAAAAATTAAGTATTTCTCAGGCAGCATCATAACGAATCTAAAAATGTCATAATGAATTTCTTAGATACATTTCGAATACAAGTAAGGTTAATTTCAGTATTTCAAAAAACCAAAAGATACAATTACTTTTCGTGAACAAATAAGCAATCTTAGTAGATTGAGATGGCCCAACCAATTAATATTTTTGCAAGCAGTGCATTAAAATTCATGGCCTACTCACTAGGCACCATTCACAAAATAAACATTACAAAAAACTTCGGTACAACCATAAATCCAACGCATTTCACTTTTAACTTCACTCAAGTTTGTTCTTAATGCTCAACTAAATGTCTGTACTTTAATGATGATTATTATCGTTAATTTGTCACAGCAAGTGCATTAAAGTTCATTTTCACTTCATATTCGGTCAACTACCGCAAATAACCTACTTATAGATTCCCATGTACCTATCTCCGTAAGACAAGCCGAAAAAATACTTCAACATCTTGCTAAATAATCATAAACTTAAGTACTTGTATCTTCAGTTAGTTTGCAATTTTTTTCGCAACTAAAATGCATCCGGTAACAACTTAAAGTTATTGTAAAAATTCTTACGACTTTGTTTACATAATCCTAAATTTCGTTTGCTACGATGCAGACGATGCAAGTTCGTTACTCCTATAAAATTTGTAGGTAATTATAAAAAATTTACGAAACCAAAAAAAAAGCAATTTAACTCAAAAAAAACCGCCATAGTAGAATGTAATTTTTTTTTGCATTTTAATTAAAAAATTTATAATAATAAATGCTTATGATTCTATAACAAAACTTAATAAATTTACATAGCTATGAAAATTAATCTACTCACCGTTGGAAGTAAAAGCTATCAAACTGCGATCAGGTGCTTCTGAATACCTGCTTTTCATACAATCAAGCTGTTCACTATTGACTCATTTGAATCAGATTTATTGTATAGATTGTCGTCGTAACGACATTTTAAGGTTGGTCTCTTAGGGTGCCAGCATTCGGAAAGCACTATAATAAAACAACTTAAATTTATCGCCAACAACCGATATCACATGTGGTTCGCTCTTGGAGCTTATGGCGTTTCTTACTGAGTGGCCTATAAAATCCTTAATTCGTGACGCATTTTAACATGTTGGCGGCTATTTAACTTGCTAAATGTTTTTTTTTCGGTTTATTTGCTTTAACTAAGACAACGCATGAATGCATTTTTATAAACATTTATAGTATTTCTAGCTCCCGCTTAATACTTTGGATATGTCACACTACGATCACATACTTCAAAAACTGCATATGGACAGAAAAGTTGATTCAGTCTTTCAGTCTGTAGTTTTTACATGAATTCCATTACTGAGAAACAAAACCTCCCGAAAAAAATCAAATATATCTATGTCGATGCGTAGAGAGATCTGAGCTTTCATTTTCACTCAGATATAAATTGATCCAGTTGTGTATGAGGTAACAGATAAAATCGAAGACAAAAAAAAAATTTTTAAAAAACAATTTTATCCGCGGTATAAAAGTGTCCAGCATTTTTGGCCGCCCATTAGTTTTGTTTCAACTTACGCGACGACCGCTCATTGGATTACACTATGAAGGTAGATACTCGGATACTTTTGGCAGCCGTTACGATTTGGATTATAATCATCATTTTTTTTCCCTCTTCACTCTCTAGCAACTATTTTGGATTATCGTGTTTATTATCGCGTTTGTGAAATGTGAACATAGTGGGCATATATCGCAGCAGCAGTTTGCCGGTGCAACGCCACAATTCTTTATTTATCCGAATTCACCGCAACAATATCATGGACTACACCAGTTACAGTATCAACAACCACAATTGCAATTTAATGCAGGATTCTTACGGCACCAACAGCAAATTAATGCAGGATTCTTACCGCATCAGCAGCAGCATGTTCAACATTATCCGGGGTTACAGCTGCAATATCAACAACAACAAGTTCCACTTCAGTATTTTCCTCAACTACACGCTCAGCAATTACCAATTCAACAATTACACGCCCAACAATTACCGGTTCATCAATTACCCGTGCAACAATTTCTCCCGCAACAATTGCCAGCGCATCTCTTAAATCCCTTCGGTCTACCAGGACCTGGAATCAGTAAATTTCCGATTCAACAATTTCGTAGTCCTCGAGTCCTACAACTGCCCTACACCAGAGCAATCGCATCCCAACCACAAAGTGATTTCAATCCCGGTTTGTTAAATGCCGGTATTGGTCAACCGGAACATCAGAAAATCCCATTCATACCTTCACAACCAGACCTCAATATTGGTCCACAATTATCACTTCCTCTTCCGTCCTTCCTACAACCCCAAAACCTAATTTCTCCCGCCTCGAACGATTACTTCGCTCCATCACCACAATCCAATAAAGCAGAGAAACCGGAGGTAGTAGCTCCAGCTCCTCCACTCCCACAACTTCCAGAGCAACCAAGGCAATTCGTGGCCAAGGATAACTTCTTTGCAATTTTCAATTCCATCCCACTTGCCGAGGGTCATTCAGTAGGTTCAAATATCGCATACACCTACGGAAAAAATGCCGGACCTGCATTCGATGAAATTACATTTAAATCGCAACAAGCTTTTCCTGCCTTTCAACCCCAACCGCTGCAAGGGTCCACCTTCCAAGGACCGAATTTAGGATACGGCGGACTAACAAACACACCTATAAAAACCGTGAAAGTTCTCGAAGAACCAGCACCCTATCCAGGAAATGTAAAACTTTTGAAAATCTTCAATGAGAACTATTCAACCCCCGAAGACCTGTACAATCGCTATGGAACGGAGCCAGTTAAGTTCGTTAATATCTACAAGGGTGCTGCTGCGCAACAGCTTATCGGCAATCATGGTCTGAATAATCAGCTACTTAATTACGGACATCCGGGCGGCTATGAACTCAATAGCTTCCAAAATGTTCCACTTTTGGAGAATCTCGATATTAACCCGTACGCATACGGTGGCGCCAATTACGGTCAAGATTTCGCTAACTTATTCAAAAATGTGCGAAAACGTGCTTCACTTCTTAAGAAGGGAGCGGTAAAGGAGGACGATAAGAAGGCGTAAAGTAGCCGAGTATGGCCCTTTAAATTAGAACAGACTGTAAATAGATTTTAATATTGTTGTAAATATTGTTATTGTTGACTATTTAATTAATATATTTATCAATAAAATTTAATAGTATATGTATCGTGTAAATGTTTTTTTCATGTGCGAAATTATTGGTTGAAATTCAGCTGAAATTGCACTTAATTTTTTTTTCTTACGAAATTCCAATTGAAAAAAAATGCAGCATTTCTAACAAGTCAAATTTTTATTTATGTAGTCAATTTGTCGACCATATAATTTATATACCCTTTAATTTTTAAAAAAAAAAAACGAAAGTGAAATTTTTTTTAAACTGTTGAGCAACAGATGTGACGGTAATCCCCGTGTAATAGATTCATTTTTTTTTTTCATTTCAAACTATTTTATAACCACCTTTCTTTACGAATAAATTATTAGATTGCCATAATTTAATAATTCCTCGTCGACATAAGAAAACCATTTTTTCTGATTTTATAAGGTTTTTATGATATCCGGATTTTAAAAGCAAGAATATCATGAGAGATAGTGATAATTACAATAATTCTATTTTACAAAAAACCATGCGAGAAATGTCAATAGCAAATATTTTTGATTTTAACATCGAATACATTGAATACACCAGAGTAATTTAATGTGGAAAAAATAAAATTTATGATAAAATAAGTTTCTTAAAGCAATCTTCAAAAAAAATAATTACAATGTCAAAGTCACTGAAAATAAGCATTTACATATAATTAATCCAAATTTAAAATAAAAAAAAAAAAAAAACGGTAAGAATGTGAATTTTTCGAAGAAAGAAGAACATCCTTTAAAAATTAGGATATAGAAAGAAACGTCATGGCTGCACGCCCTTATAAGTTTATCGGTTTAAATAAATTGTTATAACTTCTATTGAAATTCAATTCTTGACCAATTACAGGAAAATGATTGTGATGATAATATCTTCGCCCTTGGAAATTGGCACACTGACCTTCGGGTACCTTGACATTTATTACCTTATTATTTGTACATATAAATATAATTGTAGTGTCTGTCTGTTATTTGTTTATAAAAGGCTATAAATAAGTTTTTTGCTTTATTTTAGCAATAACTAAGCAGAAACAAACGTTTTTAAAAATTTTCTCTTTCTGTCTGTCTGTCTTTCCGGTTTTCACGCACACTTTCACAGTTTGTTAGATGTGCACCGAGATGTAATCTGCGTGTGGTCTTATTTCAATACCCCCACGCCTTCCACCCCCTCCCAAACAAAATGACTCATTTTCAAAAATATATAATAATCAAGTTTTCTTCAAAACCATTAGAGCAAATCATTTGAAATTTAGAACATACTATTTTTATCAGAAATGTGATCTATGGTATACAGATTATTTAAATCCCCCTACTTCTTCCACCACCTCCCATACAAACTGGACTTTTTCATGAAAGGCTATTCACCAATTTTCTCAGTACGTGTAACTTTTATCGAGCTTAAATGTTGTACTTTATCCTTAATTTGCATTATTATTAATATCGGGAAAAAATTAACCGAGTAGCTTCATTCCTTCTACCACCTCCCATACAATGTGACACAATTCCACGACTTTACTCAAATTCGATTTTCTTGAAAACTGTAAATCTTACTGATCTGAAATTTAAAATATGTCAATTGTAAATTAGTTATATTTGCTTCTCAAAAAGTCACTTAAAACCCCCTACTCCTCCCACCACCTTCCATACAAACTACACATTTTCATGAAAGGCTATCCACCAATTTCCTCAGGACGTGTAACTTTCATCGAGCTTAAATGTTGTACTTTATCCTTAATTTGCATTATTATTAATATCGGGAAAAAATTAACCGAGTAGCTTCACTCCTTCTACCCCCTCCCATACATCATGACACAATTCCATGACTTTACAAAAATTCGATTTTCTTGAAAAGCGTGAATGATGCAGATCTGAAATTTAAAATATATCAATTGCGTAATGATTATAGTTGTTTCTCAAAAATCCACTTAAAACCACCTACTCCTTCCACCACCTCCCATACAAACTGCACTTTTTCATGAAATGCTATAAACCAATTCTCTCAGTTCGTGTAACTTTCATTGAACTTAAATGTTGCACGTAATCCTTAATTTGCATTAATATTAATATCGGAAAAAATTAACCGATTAGCTTCATTCCTTGTACCACCTCCCATACAATGTGACACAATTCCACGACTTTACTTAAATTCGGTTTTCTTAAAAACTGTAAATGTTACTGATCTGAAATTTAAAATATGTCAATTGTAAATTAATTATAGTTGCTTCTCAAAAAGTCACTTAAGACCCCCTACTCCTTCCACCACCTCCCATACAAACTGCACTTTTTCATAAAATATTCTAAACTATTTTTCTCAGTACATATAACTTTCATTGAGCTCAAATTTTGTACTCTATCCTAAATTAGCATTATTAATATCGGGAAAAAATTAACCGAGTAGCTTCACTCCTTCTACCTCCTCCCATATAATGTGACACAATTCCACGTCTTTACAAAAATTCGATTTTCTTTAAAAGCGTGAATGTTACAGGCCTGAAATTTAAACTATATCAATTGCATGATGATTATAGTTTTTTCGCGAAATATCATCAAGAACCCCCTTTCCTTCTACCACCTCCCATACAAATTGCACAATTTCATTAAATTCAATGCACTAAGTTTCTCAGTACCTACTCAATTTTTGAATCTTAAATTTGGTACAAAACATTTTTATAGCTACTCTAGCATGATGTGAAACAAATTAGTTCAGTGCAGCCACTTCCCATACAAAATTTCATAATATCAGAAAAATTTCGATTTCATCTATGGTATCGTATGATTGGGCTCTGCGCATAATCGTAGTGCTGTTAGGTTTTCAAGCTTAATGTTATTTTATTTGGGTTTTTTTTTTAATTAACACAAGCTATAATTATTCACATGTCCTAAATGCTCTTCAATACGTATATGATCTCAAATCACGGGATTGATTTGATCACGAGCCTCTCCCATTCAAATGCGAGTATCATGCTATCATTCTTAATAATATATGGTTCTAATTCCAACAAAATACAAAACATTGTGTTTAAAGAGCCACTAAAGTAAGCGGATCAGATATCCCATATAATGAATTACTAACTACATTCTCAAAATTTACTTATTATTCCGATTTTTATGCGGACGAAGTCGCGGGCATTTGCTAGTTCTAATAATAAAGTATTGTGATCGACTTGTGGAAAAAAAATGTACTACTCTGAAATTTTGTTTTTTTCACGTTTCATCACTACATTAGCCTAAAAATGCAAAAAAAAACTCCGTCTGGCTGTATGCCGTCTGCCGTACGTGTACGCTCAACGCACATTAACTCGCAAATTCTTGAAGATAGAAACTTAATTTTTAGAGGATTATAGATGGATGCCGATACCCCACTTTGGAGGATGTACGGATTAAAGGGGAGGGGGAGGTAGCGATCGAACCAAAAAATAACAATTCGAATATCTCAACTTAGCCAGAAAGCTGAAAATCAACACACACATAGAGGGATATGTCGGGAAAATCTTAAAAGTAATTTATTTTTTTATCCATTGCGGTCCGAAAAGGAGGGGGCGGGCCTAAAAACACATTATTGCCGATTTTTCTTTTTTTTTCAAAATATTTTATCTTTAGAATTACTTACCATAAAAAAATCATATTTTAGGACCAATTAGAAGTCATACAGTTCCACCATAATCAACTTAGAGAGAGGTCAATAATAAAAGAACAAGGTTGAAATTTGGAACATGTATTAAGCTATGTAAGCGAAATATAAGAAAGTCATAACAGGACTACGATTAGGCGTAAAGCCCAATCGTGCGATACTCTAGATGAAAGAGAAATTGTTTGATATTAAGAAGTTTTGTAGGGGACGAAATTGAACTAAATTTTTTACATCACTCTACAAGTGGCATCGAAATGTTTTATACAAAATTTAGGATTCAAAAATTTAATAAGTACTAGTGTATCGGATTTAATGAAATTATGCAGTTTGTATGGGAGGTGGTAGAAGGAGGGGCGAGTTGTTAATGACTTTTTCAGAAATAACTAAAAACCATCTTCATTTTTCGTCAACGTGTTCTCAAGTTAGAAGCGTTACAAACTTTGTTGCAAACTTATAATACTCTCAGATTTTATCTAGAATATTAATATACTACTATGTCCAAAAACTAGTCGGAATTTTTCGATTTAAATTACGCGGGAAACATTTTCGCTCAATATATTTTTTTTTAAGTTAGCACAACTGTTATTGACTTCCATACCAAATTATATGTGAAAATATTCATTAGTGTTTGAGTTACGCTTGTTTTTGTGCGACACAAAAAGTGAATTTGGCGATTTTTACAATGTCTGAAATTATTCAACAAAGAAGTGCGATCAAATTTTTGTTTCCTGAATGGAATAAATGCTGCAGAAACGTTGAAAATGTTGGAGACGGCTTACAGGGACCGAGCTCTACCAAAATCAACAACATCAACATTAACATCAACAACATAACACATCAACAACAAGACCGCGTCAAAGTCGCTCAAAAATCAAGGTGATGTCGACTGTTTTCTTCGATTTTCGTGGTGCAGTGCATTATGAATTCCTTCCGCCCGGTTAAACTGTCAATAAGGAATACTATTTGAGTGTTACGCGTCATTTGCGTGAAGCTATTCGTAAAAAGAGGCCGGATTTATGGAAAGACAACTCTTGGTTTTTACACCACGATAATGCGCCATCTCACACTGCACTGATTCTTCGTGACTTTTTCGCCAAAAATGCAACCAATATCGTTCCGCAACCACCTTATTCACCTGATTTGGCTCCGTGTGACTTCTGGCTATTTCCAAAACTCAAAAAACCACTCCGATGAAACCGTTTTGAGTCGGTTGAAGACATTCAACGAGAATCAGCGCGTGCTCTGAAGGCTATACCGGAAGAAGACTTTTTGGCATGCTTCGAGGACTGGAAAAAGCGGTGGCATAAGTGTATTATATCGAGAGGGGACTATTTTGAAGGGGACGAAATTGATTTGAAAGAATAAATAAAGATTTTTTGATTTATAAAAAAATTCCGACTACTTTTTGGACACAGTGGTACTCCCTGTCCGAAAATTTAGTACACATTTCAATTTTTTTTTTGTCCGAAAATATGGTTTTTATTTGTAAAAAAATCAATGAAAATTCAATTTAAAAATAAAACATAAGAGAACTACGATTTGGCGTAAGAACGATCATGCGACACAATAAATGAGAAATTTGTTGATTTTAAGAAATTTTGTATGCGGAGTGGTAGAAAGGTTGACAGCATTGAATTAACTTTTCTCTCACCATGCCAGAGTAGCTATAAAAATGTTTCAAACAAAATTTAGGCTCAAAAAATTGGAGAAGTACTGAGAAAATTAGTTTATTTCATTTACTGAAACAGTGCAGTTTGTATGGGAGGTAGTAAAAAGAGTGAGGGTATTTTCGGAAACAACTATAGTCACCATGCAATTCATAAATTTTAAATTTCAGATCAGTAACTTTCATAGTTTTCAAGAAAATCAAATTTCTGTAAAGTTGTTAAATTGTGTCTTACTGTATGGGAGGGGGAAGAAGGTGTACAGCTAATCGTCTAATTTTTTGCGGCTTTACTAGCACTTTTAAACATATATTTATTTTTTTTACTTTAGATTGAAATCACCATAAATAAACTGTCAACAAGTCGGGCGCTACTTTATTATTCTTGGGCCAATTTGAAGATGCGTGGAAAGTCAATTTGCAGGTTATAGTGGTTAGAGAAGACTAATTGAAAGGGATTCTTGGGCAGGGCTTTTGTCAATTTAACACTTAATTGCGGAAACGATTAATAGCTCCAGTACATATAATCAACATTCGTTTATTTATGCAAGTTTGGGTTTTTATGAGGAGATGGGTATGGGGTAATAGTAATGGTGGGCGCGGATGTTAATAATTTTTTAATTGATTGCTTGAATCACGTCCAATATTCTTTGTATAGAATGCCAGTTTCATAGACGAAGGTGCATTGAATTTCCATAAAAGTCGGTGTATTTTGCATTCACGAAACCAAACATTTATATGAGAGGGGTATGAGAGGTAAGGGTATCGTAAAATTTGTGATGCAGTTTTATTTCGTTTCTCTGGTAAGGTGCTCGCACAAAATTTAGTTGATTTTTGAATACTTCATACTTGTGTATGAGAGGAAGTAGAAGGGCGGCGTGATCTCAAAACTTTTGACGCAGGTTATTTTCAAATATTTTTGAAAGTTTTCATGTAAAATTTCAAATTGATAGCTTTTAAAAGTTATGTGATAATTGATTAAAAATGGTCGAAAAAATAATTTTGTAAGGGATGGGGTAGAAGTTTTGAAGGTATTCGACCAGTTGATATCTTATACTGTTAGGGATTTGTATCTCTCTCTACAATGGCGCTACAGCCCAAATCAGACCTAGGCCTCCTGACATTTCGGTTTCTTAACATTTTTCATTACTGATTGTGGAAGGTTTGTTAGCCCTTCGCACAGCCCTCTTTCTTTTCATTTTCGTAAATAGAGGTGACCAAAGTATAACCAAGCAGGCAATGTGCTGGAATTATATGTTGCGTCGACCGGGATTTGAACTCCCGACCTTCGCATTACAAGACCAACACACTAGGCTATACCCTAGCTAGGGATTTGTATACTCTAGATGAAATATGATAGTATTATAAGTTTGCTCTTTAGTTTGAAACGCAAAGAAATAATGCGCGCACAGAGGCGCCAAGGGTACAGAAATATTTGTTGTCGCTCAAGAATCTCATAACCTGTCCGTCCGTCCGTCTGTGCGTTCTCTAGCTTGAGAACGCGTTGAGCTAGAAAGTTCAAATTTCGTACACGTTGTTTTCGACAAAAAAGTAATGTCAAGTTCGTGAACCGGCCAAATCGCTCCACCCCTTCTACTCCCAAACAATCAAAATGACACAATTTCGCAATTTGATAATAAACGGATTAACGTAAAAATATAAAATCTATTGATCTGAGATTTAGAATATATTACTTTTAGGATGATTTCAATCTATTGTATAAAACTTTTTCGTACTGTCCTTCTTCTTCCACCACCTCCCATTCAAACTGCACTTTTTCATGAAATGCTCTAAACCAATTTACTCAGTGCGTATATAATCTATAAACCTGAAACTTCGCATTTATTTAGAATTATTAATAAGACTAAAAGATTAGCTGTACCCCTTCTACTCCCTCCCATACAAGTTTCTTTTTAAAAATGCAATAAAATGAACAAAATTAAAAAATTTTCCATGTATTATGGCTTCATTAGTAAGAGCAAACATTCCTATTAATGATGGAATACAACTTCGTTCAAGTGGCTGCCTCGGCTGGCTTCACAGTAGTACATTCTGTCACTCCAATTTTCCAAGGCCATGTCGATGGTTTCGGGCTGTAGCTCACGAATTACTTGGATGATATTGGCCTTAAGTGCTTGAATCGTTTCTGGATTATTGGCATAACATCAGTCCCTCACGGTTCCCCAGAGAAAAGGGCCCAAAGGGGTTAAAACGCAGCTCCGAGGCGGCCAATTGAAATCACCAAGACGGATGATAACACAATTTAGGAATTTGGTGCGTAAAAGATCGATTGTGGCATGGGCTGTGTGACATGGCGTGCCATCCTGCATGAACCAAAGGTCGTCCAAATCCATGTCTTCAATTTCAGTAAAAAAAAAGTCGCATAACTGTAGCAGTTTGATAAAGATCTCAACAGGGACCGAAACGTCACGAATAATAAAGCGTAACAGTGTAGAATCCGGAAATCTTTTCTTTCAATTCGAAATGCACTGTGAAAACATTCACCAAAACAATCAACCAACTTATTTTATCCTGTAAGTCCTTTCTTAATTAATTTGCATATTGTTAATTTTTGTTTTGTTCTTTCCCACTCTAAACTAACTGGAGTGTACGCTACAATATCAAAAGCTGTCCCTTAAGCCCTAAGGGGTCTTAAAAAATGGATCATACTCTTCCATCAATGAACACACCCTAAGCCCACATTGTTTCTCGCGTACATTTTGTTATTTGTTCAAGAGCACAAGCAGAGCAAAAGCGATTGCTTTATTGCTTTATTAAATGCGTTTGAAAATGAAGGCCCTAAAATCCTGTCATTCTGAAAATTTTCCACCATCCCCTGGCAAAAATCCTGTGGACGCCCATGAACACATTGTTTCTTCATCATTCAGACCTGACCTTTCAGTTTTAAAATATTCAATAATATCAATCCATTCCGAGTTTTTCAGATTTATCAGATACCCATAATGCGATGAACTTACGACCTTCGCATTGTAGACCAACACACTATTCCACTTAATGAATGCATTATCTGATGATCATATCACCCACAACTACATTGTTATGCGAGTAAATGACCTTTCAACCAAAAACACAAAATCTTTCAATCACAAATGGAACGACTCATATTTCAAAGAGAATGAAATTTTTATACGAGGACATGGTGACATACCGTATGCACATGAAAAGAAAGTAAATCAAGTTCAGCTGAGTCATTATATGCTGAAATAATGGGCAAAATTAATTCGTCTGAAATTGATGCCATTATATTTGAATTTAATTCGAAAATAAACTGCCAACAAGTCGGGCGAAACTTTATTATTTTTGGGACAAAATGCGCATGCGTAGAAAGTCAATATGCAGGTTAGAGTGGTTAGGGAAGACTAAGTGAAAGGAGCTTCTTGGGCAGGGCAGTTCTCAATTTAACACTTTCCGGAAACGTTCAAAAGCTCCATATTTCATTGGTTTATTTATGCAAGTTTGAGTTTTCATGAAGGGAGGGGGGAGGGTGATAGCAAGGGTGGGTGGATGTTAATAGTTTCTTAATTGATTGCTTGAACCAAATCCAATATTCTTTGCATAGAATGTCAGTTTCATAGACGAAATTGCATAGAATTTTCATTGGATTCGGTGAATTTTAAATTCACGAAACCAAACATTTGTATGGGAGGGGGTAGAGGAGGTAGCGGAATCGTAAAATTTGTGATGCAGTTTTATTTCTTTTTTCTTGTGAGGTGCTTGTACAAAATTTCAAGTTTGTAGCTTTTAATTTGTTAGTTATTAGTTGATAAATAATACTTTTGTGTGGGAGGGGGTAAAAGGGCAAGTGCTATCTCAAAATTTTTAACGTAATTTTATTTCAATTATTTTTGTAAGTTCTTGTACAAAATTTCAAATTGATAGCATTTAATAGTTAAGTGATAATTGATTTCTTAGAAATGGTCGAAAAAAAAATTTTGTATGGGAGGGGGTAGAAGTTTTAAAGATATTCGACCAGTTAATATTTTAAACTCTTGGAGAATTTTTTTAAATGCATTTCGCAAATTTTAAAGTTTCTACCTAAAAATTTCATTCAAAAATTTTCAGTTTATGTGTTTTTTTCATTGCACATGAAACACTTTGTGCACGTTAGACCCCCACTTCGGTGCATAACAATTTTGGAACAAATTATTATTTTTTTTCTATGTACATTAAATAGATGTGTCGACGTGCAAAATTTAAAATTTGTATCTTTTATCAGAGCCATAAAAAAATTACTCAAAATTTTCAACATTTTCGCTTTCCACCTCCCTCCCCTTACACCCGTCAACACAAATTTTTTACCAAAATTAAAGATTATATAGCTCTACAATCTGACAAATTTTCAATTTGATATGTGTACTTAATTTTGAGATTTGGTGATTTGTAGTTTTGGAAAGTGCGCCATTTTTTAAATGCTCCCCATTTCCCCCCACTACTATTATGTCCATATATTATATTTTTTTCATATGTCACTAGTAAAGCTTAGTATTTGTTTTAAGTTTCAATTACATAGCTTGAGAGACAGTCGAGATATTAATTTTTAAGTGTTTTTCTTTGCAACCCCCCTGACCCTCCCCCTTACAAGAATTAGCTTCTATCTAAACTGATTCTAGTAGATTTTGATGCTATCTTAATGGTCTCAAAATATCAATTTTTTATGGGTAGTAGTTTCGAAGATATAATCATTTGAAAAAAAAATTCGGCCGCCAATTGGTTCTTAGCCCCCCCTTTTCGCACCCCAATGGATAAAAAAATTAAATTATTTTTAAAAGTTGTCCCACAAACTCCTCTATATGTGTGTTGATTTTTACCTTCCTAGCTGTAACCATGGTTGAGATATTTGAATTCGTATTTTTCGGTTTAAGCGCTCCCCCTGCCTCCCCCTGAACCCGTACACCCCCCAAAATGGGTATCCGCCTGAGATCCGCAACTACCTACAATCCCTCCAAAAATGAACTTTCTATCTTGAAGGGTTTGGGAGTTAATGTGCGCTGAGCGTACACGTCGGCGTACGGCGTACGGCGGACGGCGTACAGACAGACGGATTTTTATACTCTAGATGAAATCTGAGAGTATATTGTGTTTGGCTTACCGTTTGTAACGCTAAGAAATAACGCTCACACAGAGCCGCCAAGGGTACAGAAATATTTGTTGTCGCTCAAAAACCTCGATTCCGAGTGACCGTCTGTCCGTCTGTCCGTCTGTCCGTCTGTCTGTCTGTCCGTCTGTCCGTCTGTGCGTCTGTGCGTCTGTCTACAGCATAACTCTCGAAAGATCTGAGCTATATAGCTAAAAATTTTTGTGTGTAATTTTTAGCAAAAAAGTAACTTTAAGTTCGTGAATGGGCTACATCCCCCCACTCCTTCTACCCCCTCCCATACAAATTTCATGAAATTTCGAAATATTAAGAAATTGATTTTTCTTTGAAACTATTTAAGCTATCGACTTGAAATTTAGGTCAAAGTATTACGATGTAGATGTCATTAATATCACGGAATATTGACCCGATCCCCTTACTCATTCTACCACCTCCCATACAAATGGACAATTTTGAAAAATACATATTTTCGATTTTCGTTGAAACTAGTAAAGCTGGAAAGACGAAATTTTGGCAGAATTAATTCCACTTTAATTGCAATTTATTTTAAAAATAATTATCAACTTCACCTCACTCCTTCTACCCCCTCCCATACAAATTTCACGAAATTTTGAAATTTAAATTAAATTATTTTTCATCGAAACTGTTAAGGGTAGCAACTTCATATTTTGTTTAAAGTATACAAATAGAAATAATAAGAATGCAAAAAAAATTTATTTTGATCCGTACACTCCTTCTACCCCCTCCCATACAAATGCATAATTTTTGTTAAATACATTTTATCGATTTCCATTCAAACTAGAAAAGTACAAACTTCAAATTTTGCCAGAGTTTGTTTCTTAATAATTGAAATAACTGTTAGAAAAAATTATCAGCTCCGCTTCACTACTTCTACCACCTCCCATACAAATATCTGTATTATAAATTCAAGAAAAACATTTCTCCTTCCAGTACCATATACAAATGAGAGCTATCGACTTTGAAATTGAATCAAAGCATGCTGATAAGGATGATGATAAGCAGTTTCAAAATCATCTTAAACGCACCACTTCCTCTGCCACCTCCCATACAAATGCCCCAATTTCAGGAAAACTATCACTAATTTCTTTAAAAATAATAAAAACTAAAAACTTTAAATTCAGCAAACAACATTTTGCATGCCAAGTTCGGTGTCATATACGAAAAATACAAACCTCCTCCTCTACTTCTACCACCTCCCATACAAAAGTCTCTATTCACTATTCGAAAGAATTTGAGATGACATATTTTCCGGTATATTAAAGCCATTTTCATCTCATCTAGAGTATCATATGATTGGGCTTTAAGTCCAATTATAATTCTGTTATGTTTTTTTTTTGCATTTTTAGGCTATTTTAGTCATGAAAAGCGAAAAAAAAAAATTTCAGGGTAGCAAATTTTTTTTTTTTCCCAAGTCGATCACAATACTTTATTATTAAAATAATAAAGTAAAATAACTGAGGTATGATTGCGCGTGAAGAAAAATCTTACGAACATTTTTTTTTTGTTATGTTAAGAAATTGCATTATGTTTTTTTGCATTGAAGCTGGTAGAAGGAGTTACGATATTAAACCAATTCTAGAGGTTTTTTTTTTATGTAGACAACTGAAGTCTATTTCACAAAGAAAAATAATAATAATAATAGAATAATTAACAATCTAAAACAATTCTAAATTAGAAATACATAAAAAAAACTAAATAACCATTACTACAACTGCAATAATCTAAACAGCAAACAAAATATGATTGTATTAGACCTAAGAATTTTAATAATATCTTACATATTATCTTACAAATAAAGTCTTAAATTTAGTCATTATTTTGTTTTTGTAAGTATTTCTACTTGCAGAACTGTTGAAGCAATCGGAATGCAAATTAAAGTTTTTTATGGCACAAGCAATAGGATCATTCAACATGAAATTAGAAGAATGACTCTCCATTTTCAGAATTCTATTGTTTCGAAGACTAAACCTGTGATCAACAAATATAAAGCGGGAAAGGAGCTCGTCCGAAATTAAATTATAATTAATTAAATCGAATGCAAGGGTTGCCGAAGCAAGCTCTCTTCTTCTCTCAAGCGTGGTCATATCAAGCAAAAGTAGCCTACATTTGTAAGAAAGCAAACGGTAGCTACTAAACTGAAGGCTTCGTAAAGCAAACAGTAGGAATTGCACTTGTACTCTTTTAACCCTGTATGAGTCGACCTGAGTGGAAGGTGACCAGACAACACTTGCATATTCAAGCAGAGGCAACAACAACGTACAGAAAAGCGTTTTACACAAATGTGGGTTATTGAATTCCTTGACTCTCCTTTTTAAGAAACCCAACATAGCCATACCACTGTTCGAAATTTTATCTATGTGGGACTTGAAGGTCAACTTTGTGTCAAATATTACCCCAAGATCTTTAATTTGAGAGACACGTTTTAACTTTCCATTGCTAATATTGTAGTCATACTGCAAAGAACCAGCTATTTTTCTAGAAAATGTTATTACTGCACATTTTTTTACGTTTAATTGCATAGCGTTGTTCAAACACCAATCAGATAAAATGTCAATATTGTTTTGCAGTATAAGACAATCCTGATTTGAGTCAATAGCTCTGAAGATTTTTAAGTCATCAGCGTAAAAGGATATTTTGCAATCATTCAAGAGTAATGGCACGTCATTAATGAACATTATAAATAAAAGGGGCCCCAATATACTACCTTGAGGAACGCCAGAGGAGACTGTAGTCGTTTAAGAAAGATGTAATGAGAATTTAACTTGTTGTGTACGATCCATCAAGTAAGACCTCAACCACTTCAAAAAAACACCTCTTATACCATAACGCTCCAACTTGAAAAGTAGCAGACCGTGGTCTACAACATCAAAAGCGCTAGAAAAATCAGTGTAGATAGAATCTACTTGAGTTCTGTTACACAATTTTTGCCTAATGAAGGTAGAATATTCCAACAGGTTAGAGACAGTTGACTTACCCTTTAAGAAACCATGTTGACATGGATGGATTATTGGACTAACGATATCCACTAATATTTCCGCAACCAATTTTTCGAAAATTTTACCAATAGAGGATAAAATGCTTATTCCTCTGTAATTTCGAATGTCTGATCTATCCCAGACTTAAAAATAGGTATTATATGCGCTGATTTAAAACATAAAGGAAATATTGATTGCTGAAGGGAAGCATTGAATAAGGGTGACAATAGCCGAGATACAGTATGGGCAGTTTTTTTTTTTAAAATTGGGGGAATGAGATCTGGGCCAGCACCTTTATTAGTATTTAGGTCAAACAACGCTGAAGTTATTTGATCAATAGTTAGGACCACATCAGTAAGCTTCTGATCATGAACAGGAATATGAGAAAACCTGCTAGGATCAAACTTGAATGGCTTAGCTAGTTTGGATTTAAAGTGATTGGCGAACAAATCTGCAATTATTTTAGGATCGGAAGATGAGCGATCACCGAGATTCATAGAAGCCGGATAGCCACTTGTACCGCGCTTGTCATTAATGTATTGCCAAAACATTTTAGGACGATCAATCAAACTATTTACTATCTTACGGTCATAAAGTGCAATGGCTTCCACTTCACTAGTTTCAAATTGCTCGCGCAGATGCAGAAATCTAGTATGGTCACCAACTGATTTAGATTTTGTCCATTTTCTGTAGGCCTTGTTGCGCTTGTTACGCAATATTCTAAGGCTTTTGTCCATATGCGGGGGACAAGATAACTTGGTATTAATACGTTACCTAATTATTCTAACATATCTAGTAAAATATTGTGAGTGACTTAAGAAAAAGAAACATAACAGGAATACGATGGCGCTTAAAGCCCAATCATACAATACTCTAGATGAATTAGAAATTTGTGATCATAAGAAATTTTGTATGGTGAGTGGTAAAAGGAGTGACAACATCTAATTATTATTATTATTTTTTTTTTTCATGTTGTGGGAGAATAGCTATAAAAATGTTTTATACAAAATTTAAACTTCATAAATTGAATGGAAACTGAGAAAATCAGTGTATTAGATTTACTGAAATTGTGCAGTTTGTAAGGGGGGTGGTAGAAAGAATGAGGGGCTTTGAGTGATTTTTTTAGTTATAACTATGAACATTATGAAATTGATACCTCTTAAATTTTAGACCAAGATCATTCATACTTTTCAAGAAAATCGATTTAATCGACTTGGAAACAAAATTTGGTACCTTGAAATTTTTTTTCGCGTTTCATGACTAAAATAGCCTAAAAATGCGAAAAAAAAACACTCCGTCTGTTTGCCGTACGGCGATGTGTACGCTCAGCGCACATTAACTCCCAAACTGTTCAAGATAGAAACCTCATTTTTGCAGGGATTGTAGATAGTTGTGGATCTCAGGGGGACACACATTTCAGGGTGTGTATGAGTCCAGGGGGAGGCGAGGGGAACGCTAAGACCGAAAACTGAGAGATCAAACATCTCAACCATGGCTTAAGCTAGTAAGCTGAAAATCATCATAAATATAGAGAGGTTTGTGGAGCAAACTTTAAAAATAATTTAATTTTTTTTATCCATTGGTGTTCAAAAAAGGAAGGGCTAAGAACTAATTGTCCGCCGAATTTTTTTTTTTTTTTTTCAAATGATTATATCTTTGGAATTACTTACAATAAAAAATAAACTGCCAACAAGTCGGGCGAAACTTTATTATTCTTGAGACAAGTTGCGGATGAGTAGAAAGTCAATATGCAGGTTAATGTGGTTAGGGAAAGCTAATTGAAAGGGATTTTTTGGGCAGGGCTGTTGTCAATTTAACAATAGTTCATTCGTTTCTGCAAGTTTGGGTTTTTATGAGGGGAGGAGGAGGGGTAATAGTAAAGGTGGGAGGATGTTAACAGCTTTTTAATAATTGCTTGAATCACGTCCAATATTCTCTGTATAGAATGTGTTTCATAGACGAAATTGCATAGAATTTTCATAAAATTCGGTGTATTTTACATTCACGAAACCGAAAATTTGTATGGGAGGGGGTAGAGAAGGTAGGGGAATCGGAAAATTTGATATGTAGTTTTATTTCGCTTCTCTTGTAAGGTGCTTGTATCAAATTTCAAGTTCGTAGCTTTTAGTTTGTTAGTTATTAGTTGATTTAATGAAATTGGTCGAAATCATAGTTTTGTATGGGAGGGGGTAGAACGGCAAGCGCGATTTCAAAACTTTTAAAGCAACTTCATTTGAATTATTTTTATAAGTTTTCATGCAGAATTTGAAATTGATAGCTTTTAAGAGATAGCTGATAACTGATTTCTTAAAAATGCTCGAAAAAATAATTTTGTATGGGAGGGGGTAGAGGAGGTAAAGGAATCGTAAAACTAGTAATGGAATTTTCTTTCTTTTCTGTTGTAATGTGCTCGTACAAAATTTCAAGTTCGTAGCTTTTAATTTGTTGGTTATTAGTTGATTTAATGAAATTGGTCGAAATCATACTTTTAACTTTTAACGTAATTTTATTTCAACTATTTTTCTAAGTTTTTGTGCAAACTTTCAAATTGATAGCTTTTGATAGTTAGGTGAAAATTGATTTCTTGAAAATGGACGAAAAAATAATTTTGTATGGGAGGGAGTAGAAGTTTTAAAAATATTCGACCAGTTAATATTTCAAAAAATTTTCAGTTTATGTGTTTTTTTCATTCCACATGAAACACCTTGTGCACGTTAGACCCCCACTTCGGAGCATAACAATTTTGGAACAAATTACTATTTTTTTTCTATCTATATCAAATAGTTGTGTCGACGTGCAAAATTTAAACTTTGTATCTTTTACCAGAGCCATAAAAAAATCACTCAAAATTTTCAACATTTTTGCTTTCCACCTCCCTCCCCTTACACCCCCCAACTTAAATTTTTTACCAAAATTAAAGATTATATAGTTCTATAATCTGACAAATTTTCGATTTGATATCTGTACTCAATTTTGAGATTTGATGATTTGTAGTTTTGGAAAGTGCGCCATTTTTGAAATGCTCGCCATTTCCCCCCACTACTATAATGCCCAAATATTATATTTTTTTCGTATGGAACTAGTAAAGCTTAGTATACATTTTAAGTTTCAATTACATAGCGTAGGAGACAGTCGAGATATTAATTTTTAAGTGTTTTTCTTTGCACTCTCCTGACCCTCCCCCTTTCACTAATTAGCTTCTATCTAAACTGCTTCTAGTAGATCTATATGCTATCTTAATGGTCCCAAAATATCAATTTTTTATGGGAAGTAGTTTCGAAGATATAATCATTTGAAAAAAAAATTCGGCCGACAATTGGTTCTTAGCCCCCCTTTTCGCACCCCAATGGATAAAAAAATTAAATTATTTTTAAAAGTTGTCCCACAAACTCCTGTATATGTATGTTGATTTTTAGCTTCCTAGCTGTAACCATGGTTGAGATATTTGAATTCTTATTTTTCGGCTTAAGCGCTCCCCCTGCCTCCCCCTGAACTTGTACACCACCCAAAATTGGTATCCGCCTGAGATCCGCAACTATCTACAATCCCTCCAAAAATGAACTTTCTATCTTGAAGGGTTTGGGAGTTAATGTGCGCTGAGCGTACACGTCGGCGTACGGCAAACGGCGGTCGGCGTACAGACAGACGGATTTTTTTTTTTTGCATTTTTAGGCTATTTTAGTCATGAAACGCGAAAAAAAAATTTCAGGGTACCAAATTTTGTTTTTTTTCCCAATTCGATCACAATACTTTATTATTAAAATAATAAAGTAATTCATATTTCGAGACCATTAACTGGGTATACAAATCAACCAAACTTTACAAGAGGCTAATTGTTGTAAGCGGGAGGGTGCAAAGAAAAACAATTAAAAAGTAAATATCTCAACTATCTCTAAAGCTACGTAATTGAGACTTAGATCATATATTTAGCTATACTAGGGAATTATGGAAAAAATATAAAATTTAGACAAAATAGTAGTGGGAGAAAATGGGGAGCACTTCAAAAATGGTGCACATTCCAAAATCTCAAAGCGTTATATCTCTAATTTGAAATTTTGTCAGATTATATGTGGAACTATATGTATAGTTTTTAATTTTGGTAAAAAAAGGTGGTAAGCAAAAATGTCGAAAATTTTTAGTGATTTTTAGAGCTCTGGTGAAAGATACAACGTTTAAATTTTGCATGTGGATAGAACTATTTGATATACATAGAAAAAAATAACTTGTTCCACAATTGTTATGCACCGAAGTGGGGGTCTAACGTGCACAAGGCGGTTCATATGTAATGAAAAAAATACATAAACTGAACATTTTTGAATGAAATTTTAAGGTAGAAACTTAAAAATTTGCGAAATGGATTTAAGCGAATACCTCCTCCCATACAAAATTATTTTTTCGACTATTTCGCCCATTCACGAACTTAAAGGTTATTTTCTGCTCAAAATGACAAGAACAAAATTTCAGCACGATAGCACAAAGCGGTTGAGAGTTATATTGTAAGCAGACAGACAGGCAGACAGACAGACGGTCAATCGAAATCGGGGCTTTGAAGCGATAAAAATATATCTCCGCCCTTGGCAACTCTGAGCAATTATTATTTCTTAGCGTTACAAATGATACGGCAAACTCAATACACTCTCAGATTTCATCTAGAGTATAATAAACGAACGAAGGAGTTAAAAATTTACTGAGAAACTGAAAGAGGATGTAAATGCCAAAATGATGCTGCAAAATCATAAAATTAATAGCCGAATGTGAAATTTCTCGAAAAACGAACTATACTGGAGCAAAGGATCATCGAAAACACTAGAGAGTTGGAAGGAATCTAAAGCAAAAAAATGCCAGAATTTCGAAGCGGTGCAGCCAAGAAGTATAAAACGTCCTTCATAAAAAAACAAAGGATTTATTCCTTGAACACCGTAAGCACGACTCAATTCGAGATAGCTGCAATCGATAGCCATTGGACGGAACAAATGTAATCAACTCTCAAAATTATTACAAACTAGGTACAACAACCGAACAACAATGAGTCTTTAAGTTTTTGGTCCACAAGATTCAGATCTGCGATACGATGGAGATAAGGAATACCTGTAAATCAAGTCTCAAAAATACTAAATTCCAACATGACCAAATGCTTCGAAGGAAAATCGACTCCAAAAGGCTCAAAATCTTTTTGGTGATTCGTTGAAACAATCAACCAAAACTTTATAAGATTTTTTGCACTTTATTTTACGGATGGTGACCGAATTATTACTTCGCCTACCACCCTCAAATCAGTCTCCCCTAAACCCACCGCATTTTGGTTTTTTACTTCCACCTGTACAATTTTGAACAGACCTTATCTCCAATATGCTCAAAGAGAACAATATTCACAAATATGCTGGTCCTGATGGCTAAAATCTGAATAAACTGTCTGGGAGGACAGTACTTAGCATGAGTGTAACGCAAAGAAAAATTATAGAAAATTAGTATACTCCTCTATATTATAATATATTATATAATCCGAGTAAAAATTTACATTTCTCTATAAATTTTAATTCTGCCCATTAGTTTAAGTTACGTAATTCAAAAAGCCCACATTCTTCCCTCACTGTAATTTATACCATAATTCCACTATTTCTCTTTTATGAATATTTTGATAAAACGGTATTAAGTTTTCGATTTCATTTCTTTAGTTTTTGATATCTTTGACATTTTATAGGTAATAGTAAATTCTATAAATTATCCACATCATTTTATGTAATTTCTATCAACTCTGACTTAGATAGTTTCTTTGAATTATTGCTAATTCAAATCTTCCTCAGATTCGTTTCTTTGTGTTAATCACATCTCAGAAGTTACAAAATTTCCGATAGTTTTTTTTTACATAACATACGAATAGCTGTATCGTAAATTTGAAAAAAAAAATCAAGATGTATAAAATTTTGCAGACAAAATTCCTTTGATATGATTAGTTATATAGCGATGTCCAATGTTTTACTACAGACACCTCTAATAAATTTTTTTTTCGGATCAATCTGTAATAAAAATTGGCATTTTGAATCAAATTAAAATAATTTAGTTCCGTTTCTAGTCACATGGCTAACGTTGATTTCCAAAACAAAAAATTGTAGTGATGAAAAAAATTGAGACTACACCTTAAAGATGAATTCAAAATAACTGGAACGATTATCTAATACACAAAATTGCATATCTGAACGATATTATCATATTTTAATGAGTTAAATATTATTTAAATGGCATGAATATATGTATATAGTCCTAACAGACATACATAATGTAAATTGTCTAAAGAAAGTAAATTTTTAATTTAATCGATATTATTGCTAAGGTTGGTCGTTTAGTCATATTACTTTAAAGATAATAATCTTCTTGTAGCAGCATGAAGTTGGAAATTTCTTTGTTATTTCGGACCGATTTTATTGTAATTGTTAACTAATAAAATTTTATAGTGTACATAAATCAACGTGAGTGAAGTAAGTTGATTGTGGACGATTGTGTGAAAATATTATAATTAAAAAAATAAAGCAACAGGATTTCTACTGTTGAATGGAACAAATTACTCCATGTGAATAAATTTATTTCGTAATTTCCGTCATAAATATTGCGATTAATATATCCTGCTGTTTAATAGTTTACATATGGATTTTCCGAAAATTATACGTGACAACATGCGGCGAAGCCTTAAATTGGTAATATAAAAATCATTGCCTACTGTTTTGACAAATATTTATTATTTTGTTTTGAAATGAAACAGTTGGAAGCTTTAAGTAATATCTAAAATAATGTTATCAAGATTATATTTCATTGTAAGGCAAAATAAAAAGATTGAATCTGTTCGGTGTTAACATTTGAATTTTAAAAGTTATATTTTGATGTGCACAAACCTGTCTGATATTGCCTTCTTAAATTTTATGTAATTTATGTACCTAGTCCTGCCATAAGTTCTGTCACATAATTTCTCACATTGGCAACAACTTTATTTTATGAGTGACATTTCAATATCGGCCAGTTTTATAAACGTCATAATGTTGTTGACAGTTGATGGTCATTTAAAGTGTGTTCGTTAACGTGTGAAGATGGAATGGGGTGTAATAGAAAACCGAACTGCAGTGATTGCACTACATAAGTGTGGAAAATCCGCGAGTGAAATTTTCAAGTTGTTGTGCCCGTTAAAAATAACGCAAAGATTTGTGTATCGTGCGATCCAGAGATATAACGCGATCCAGACTATTGAAGATCGACCTCGTTCTGGACGTCCGCGTGATGTACGTTCTTCTGCTGCCATCAAAGCGGTCGAGAGTCGAATTCGTCGAAATCCGCTTCGTAAACAACGAATCATGGCTCGAGAGATGAACATCTCCACCCGAAGTATGTCTCGCATCATAAAATCTGACCTCGGGATGAGTGCCTTTCGACGATCAACGGGACATTTGCTGACTGAGCAGTTGAAGCAAATTAGGAGCACCAGATCGAAAGAGCTCCTTCGGCGGTACGGCAACAACAAACATCGAGAAATTTTATTTACCGATGAAAAAATTTTTACGGTGGAGGAACATTTCAACCGCCAAAATGATAAGGTGTATGCCCACAGCTCCATAGAAGCCCGAGAAGTTGCCACTAGGGTACAGCGAGGACATCATCCAGCATCAGTCATGGTATGGTGGGGTGTCAGCTACGAAGGGGTCACCGAGCTTCATTTTTGCGAAAAAGGCGTAAAAACTGCAGCGAAAAATTATCAAACGGACATCCTGGAGGGATGTGTGAAGCCGCTGAACTCTACGCTATTCAACAATCGACATTGGGTTTTCCAGCAAGATTCTGTGCCAGCCCACAAAGCTCGAACCACACAAGCGTGGTTGGAAACCAATATTCCACAGTTTATAAGGGCGACGGAATGGCCTTCTGGGAGCCCAGATTTGAATCCCCTGGACTACAAACTGTGGGCGGAGTTAGAGTCCATGGTGTGCACGAGACGACACCCAAATATCGAGAGCCTTAAGCGATCTTTGACAGAAGCAGTAGCTAATTTTCCGCTAGAAACAGTGCGTACTGCTATCGATGACTGGCCCAACAGATTAAAGAGCTGTGTTAAGGCTAAAGGCGGCCACTTTGAATAATTTGTTGCTTATTTTACTTCCATTAGTATACCAAAATAAAATATATTTTCCTTTGTCAAAAACTCTTTTTCATTTATACAAAAATTGCCCATATACGTGTGACAGAACTTATGGCACGACTAGGTATACAGTCTATTATTTCGAAGTTAATCAAAATGTTTTATTTCTAAATTTTTACTAGATTAACTCTGTGAATATTATAAATCTCCTCTAACGAATTTTTGTAACAGCCGTCGTCCGTGCGTACTTTAACTTTATAACGCGTGAGCTAAACAATTTAAATTCTGCATAAGTTTTTTTTTGATGACCATGTTTATTTATTTAATTACTACAGATAAATACAATCGCAGTTACAAATATTGTTTAGGATTAAAAAAAACAAGGCAGTCCTTCCTTGATTCAAGAAATTTATTTCTGCTCTAAAAAATTTATCTGATTAATTAAAATAGATTCCAATATTCATTTTGGATACTAAGTTTTCTATTAAACTGCTCTTATATTGCCCAAGAAATACAACTTCATGGAGTTTGTTGTATTTACACGTTCTATGTTTATACTAACGCTAAGAAATAATGCTCGGACAGAGCCGCCAAGGGTACAGAAATATTTGTTGTCGGTCAAAAACTTCGATTCCGAGTTGCTGTCTGTCCGTCTGTCCGTCTGTCTAAAGCATAACTCTCGAACGCTTTGAGCTATCGTGCTGAAATTTGTTATGTGCCATTTTTAGCAAAAAAGAAACTTTAAGCTCGTGAACGGGTCACATCCCCCCACTCCTTCTACCCCCTCCCATACAAATTTCACGAAATTCTGAAATTTTCTAAAATTGATTTTTCTTTGAAACTATTTACGCTATCGATATGAAATTTGTGTCAAAGTATTATGATATAAATGTCATTAATATGACGGACTATTGATCCGATCACGTCACTCCTTCTAGCCCTCCCATACAAATGGATAATTTTGAAAAATGCAGTTTTTCGATTTTCATTGAAACTAACAGAATTTTCGACAGAATTAATTTTATTATAATTCCAATCAGAAAATATTATCAACTTCACCTGACTCCTTCTACCCCCTTCCATACAAATTTCACGAAATTTTTAAATTTAAAATAAATTATTTTTCTTCGAAACTGTTAAAGCTATCAACTTAATATTTTGCATAACGTATAAAAATGGAAATATCAATAACGATAAAAAAATGTGTTTTGATCCGTACACTTCTCTTACCCCCTCCCATACAAATGTATAATTTTTGTTAAGTTCATTATATCGATTTTCATTAAAACTAGAAAAAGTATAAAATTAAAATTTTGCCAGAATTTGTTTTTTAATAATTGCAATAAATGCTAAAAAAAATTATCAGCTCCTCTTCACTCCTTCTACCCCCTCCCATACAAATATCTGTATTATAAATTCAAGAAAAGCATTTCTCCTTCGAACATATTAGAACTAGCGAATTTGAAATTGAATCAAAGCGTGATGATGAGGATGATGATAAGCAGTTTCAAAATCATCTTAAATGTTCCACTTCCTTTGCCACAAGTGCTCCAATTTCAGGAAAACTATGACCAATTTCTTTAAAAATAATGAAAACTAAAAACTTTAAATTCAGCAAAAAATATTGTGCATGCCATGTTCGGTGTCATATACGAAAAATACAAACCTCCCCTTCTTCTTATACCACCTCCCATGCAAAAGTCTCTATTCACTATTCGAAAGAATTTGAGATGACATATTGTCCGGTATATTAAGGCTCTTCAACACGAACGGCATCCATCTTGGAGTATTTTTCTCCGAATTTATATGGAGAAACGATCCATCATTTCATGCGGTTTTCGGAAACTTTTCACTATAAAACTAGGTGCCAATTGCTTTATCTATTCACGCAATTTTGGCATGACCTACGTTTCATTATTTACTGCTCTTGTTTATAAAAAAGTGGAGCTGGAAAAATACACGAATTCGAACCACCAAATTTAGTTCACTTTTTATACTCTAAATGAAATCTGAGAGTATTATAAATTTGCTCTAAGATTTGTAACACTAAGAAATAAAGCTCGGAGAAAAAAATTAATGACACAGAAGTTAATATTATCGTTCAAAAATCTCAAAACCGGATGTCCGTCCGTGCGTCCATCCGTCTGTGCGCTCTCTAGCTTGAGAACGCGTTTGGCTAGATAGCTCAAATTTTATTTACGTCATTTTTGAAAAGAAGTAAGGTGTGAACGGACCAAATCACTCAATCCCCCTCTCCCTCCCATACAAAATGACACAACTTCGCAATTTGACATTAAACAGATTTGCTCGAAAAGCATAACACCTATTAATCTGAAATTTTAAGTACATTACCGTGTAAAAATTGTACATGTACATTCTCTCCTTCCACCACCTCCCATAAAAATTGTACTTTTCCTTGAAATACTATATGCTAATTTATTCAGTGCGTACAAAATTTAGGGCGATAAGACTGTGCACTACGTATTTATTTAAAATTATTAGTAAGATAAAAAGATATTAGGCGATTACCTTCCCCGCTTCTACCCCCTCCCATACCAAATGACACAATTTTGCAATTCGACAATAAACGGGTTTGCTCGAAGAGCATAAAATCTATTGATATGAAATTAGGAATATGTTAATTTTATGATGATTTTGCGCTAATAACTTATTTAGAATTGTTAGTAAGGTCAAACAATTAGACTATTAGCCTTACCCCTTCTATTCCCTCCCACACAATCTGACGCAATTTCACAACTTTACAAAAGTGGATTTTCCTGAAATATGAATGAAGTATGAATGTTACTGATCCACAATTTATAACAGTTATTTCTGAAAAGTTTTTAAGATCTGGCCCGTTCCCTACCACCTCCCATACAACCTGCACAATTTCACTAAATCCAATACAATAATTTTCTCAATATCTATAAAATTTATGAATCCTAAATTTTGAATAAAACATTTTGATAGAAACTCTAGCGATATTTAAAAAAAATTTTTTTTTTTGGTAAGCAGGTATGACTGTCCCTAATTATTATCCCAAAGATTAGATCGGTCTGTCAATCAGTTTGTTTACACCAGCTGGTAGAATCGGTACACTTCAGTAGTCCACGGGGATTTTTCTTTTATGTCCTCGATCGACTGGAAACGGGTTCAACGAAGCGGTAATTTCAGTTTACAGGATAGAAAAAAGTCGCACGGGGCCAAATGTAGTGAATACGGTGGTTGATTGATGAAATTTTTTGCTTTTTTGGCCTCGAATTCGATCAAAATTGAGGCTCAATGCGATGGCGAATTTTCATCGTGGAAAATCCATGAATTCTCCTTCCATAATTCCGGCCGTTTTTTACGAATTTGCTTAACCAAACGCTTCAATACGGTCAAATAGTACTCCTTATTGACCGTCCGCCGTACGCCGTCCGCCGTACGCCGACGTGTACGCTCAGCGCACATTAACTCCCAAGCCCTTCAAGATAGAAAGCTCTTTTTTAGAGGGATTATAGATAATAATAATAATAATAATAATAATTATTTATTCATCAAAAAATTGATTACTACATTTAACAACAGTTATAATAATATAAATTAATAATATAATTAATTAATAACAATTAAACAGAATTAGGTACACAGAAATTTAAGCTTTATACAAAATCAAATATTATGAACATCAAGAAAGCTGACTTTTTACTTGTGGGACACTTATGTGAAAATCCAATTGCGAGAAGAAGTTATTGAAATCTCTTAACATGAATGAAACTGGTTCATAAAACCCGTAGTTTGTGCGATGCTGCGGAATTCTACAAAGCTCATAATTTCGTAAAGGGCGATATGGAACATTGAAATTAATCATAGACAACAATTTGTCAGAGTCAATTATACCTGTAATTACTTTAAAACCAAAAACAACTCTGGCATGTATACGCCGTTTCTCAAGGGAATCCATAGACAGCAGATTTAAACGATCAACATATGGCGGTAACCTGAGTGGATCGGACCAGGGAAGGCCCTGAAGGACAAACCTTAAGAACCGACGCTGAACTGCTGCGATCCTATCTATGTGAATGGAATAAAATGGTGACCAGATAGGACTAGCATATTCTAGGATAGATCGGACAAATGCACAATACAACATTTTCGTTGTAAAGAAATCATTGAATTCTTTCGATTGTCTCCTAACAAAACCGAGGATAGCGTTCGCTTTACCAGCAATGTGATTCACGTGATCATCAAAGGTAAAATTACAGTTGAATAGTACGCCCAAATCACGTACTTTGTCAGAACGAAGTAAAGAGCATCCATCTACAACATAGTCAAAATTCATTGATATTCTCTTCTTAGAATACGAAACAGCAGTGCACTTATTAATGTTGAGATGTAAATTGTTAAGTAAGCACCAGTCATGAAAACGCAAGATATCACTTTGCAATAATAGACAATCATTGCTGCTGGAGATAATCTTAAAGATTTTCGCATCATCGGCATAGAGAAGAATGTTCGAGTTAGAGATAAACGAACTCACGTCATTAATAAAGAGAAGGAATAGTAGTGGACCCAGATGGCTACCTTGCGGAACGCCAGAAGTATTAATTATATCAGAAGATAAGGCTCCTCGAAAGTGTACTTTCTGAATGCGATCACTAAGATAAGATTTAATCCAAAGGACGAAAATATCAGGAAAACCAAGCAGGCGGAGTTTATGCACAAGAATGTTATGGTCAATTTTGTCAAAGGCTTTACTGAAGTCAGTGTATAGATAGTTGCGGATCTCAGGCGAATACCCATTTTGGGGGGTGTACGGGTTCAGGGGGAGGCGGGGGGAGCGCTTAAACCGAAAAATACGAATTCAAATATCTCAACCATGGTAACAGCTAGGAAGCTAAAACTCAACATATATATAGAGGAGTTTGTGGGACAACTTTTAAAAATAATTTAATTTTTTTATCCATTGGGGTGCGAAAAGGGGGGGCTAAGAACCAATTGTCGGCCGAATTTTTTTTTCAAATGATTATATCTTCGAAATTACTTATCCTTAAAAAAATCATATTTAGAGAATGTCAAGGTGGCATATAGTTCCATCGGAACCAGCTCAGAAAGCGGCTAATTATTGTAAGGGGGAGGGTCAGGGCGGGTGCAAAGAAAAACACTTAAAAACTAATATCTCAACTATCTTTTAAGCTATGTAATTGAAACTTAAAACGTATATTAAGCTATACTAGGCAAATACAAAAAAAATATAACATGTTGAAATAATAGTAAAGGGGGGAAATGGGGAACATTTCAAAAATGGCGCAGTTTTCAAAATTACAAATCCTTATATCTCAAAGAATAGTACAGATATTAAATCAGAAATTTGTCAGATTGTAGAACTACATAATGGTTAATTTTGGTAAAAATTCTAAGCTGGGAGGTGTAAGGGGAGGGAGGTGATAAGCAAAAATGTCGAAAATTTTGAGTGATTTTTTTAGGGCTCTAGTGAAAGATAAAAAGTTAAAATTTTTCATGTGAATACCTATATTTAATGTACATAGAAAAATAATATTAACTTGATCCATATTTATTATAAACCGACTCCCCCGGTCTAACGTGCACAAGGTGTTTCATGTGCATTGAAAAAAACACATAAACTGAAAACCTTTAAAACTTCTACCCCCTCCCATACAAAATTATTTTTTCGACCATTTTCAAGAAATCAATTATCACCTAACCATTAAAAGCTATCAAATTCAAATTTTGCAAGACAACCTTCAAAAATAATTAAAATGAGATTGCATTCAAAGTTTTAAAATCGCGCTTGCCCTTCTACCCCCTCCCATACAAAAGTATGATTTCGACTAATTTCATTAAATCAACTAATAACCAACAAATTAAAAGCTATGAACTTGAAATTTCGTACGAGCATCTAACAACAAAAATGAAAGAAAATTGCATCACAAGATTGACGATTCCCCTACCTCCTCTACCCCCTCCCATACAAAATTATTTTTTCGAGCATTTTTAAGAAATCAGTTATCAGCTAACTCTTAAAAGCTATCAATTTCAAATTTGGCATAAAAACTTATAAAAATAATTCAAATGAAGTTGCTTTAAAAGTTTTGAAATCGCGCTTGCGATACCCCCTCCCATACAAAACTATGATTTCGACCAATTTTATTAAATCAACTAATAACCAACAAACTAAAAGCTACGAACTTCAAATTCTATTCAAGCACCTTACAAGAGACGCGAAATAAAACTGCGTATCAAATTTTACGATTCCACTATATTCTCTACCCCCTCCCATACAAATGTTCGGTTTCATGAATGTAAAATACACCGAATTTTATGAAAATTCTATGCAACTTCGTCTATGAAACACATTCTATACAGAGAATATTGGACGTGATTCAAGTAATTAATTAAAAAGCTATTAATATCCACCCACCCTTACTATTACTCCTACTCCTCCCCTCATAAAAACCCAAACTTACAGACACGAATGAAATATTGTTAACAGTCCTGCCCAAGAACTCCCTTTCACTTAGTCTTTCCTAACCACTCTAACCTGCATATTGACTTTCCACTCATCCGCAACTTGTCCCAAGAATAATAAAGTTTCGCCCGACTTGTTGGCAGTTTATTTATACTCTACATGGAATCTGAGAGTATTATAAGTTTGCTCTAAAGTTTGTAACGCCAAGAAATAAGGCTCGGAGAAAAAAATGAATGATACAGAAGATAATATTATCACTCAAAAATCTCAAAACCGGATGTCCGTCCGTCCGTCCGTCCGTGCGCTCTCTAGCTTGAGAACGCGTTGAGCTAGATAGTTAAAATTTTGTACACGTCGTTTTTGACAAAAAAGTAAGGTCAAGTTCGTGAACGGGCCAAATCGCTCCACCCCTTCTACCCCCTCCCATACAAAATGACACAATTGCGCAATTTGACAATAAATGGATTTGCTCAAAAAGTATAAAAGCTATTGGTCTGAAATTCGGACCATGTTACTTTTATGATAATATCAATCTACCGTATAAAAATTATGCGTGTCCTCCTCTTCCTTCTACCACCTCCCATACAAACTGTACTTTTCATGAATTATTCTAAGCCAATTTATTCAGTGCGTATAAAATTATGCGGGCTGAAATTGTGCACCAAATATTTATTTGAATTTGTTAGTAAAGAAAAAAAAATTACACGATTAGCTTCATCCCTTCTACCCCCTCCCATACAAAATGACACAATTGCGCAATTTGACAATAAATGGATTTGCTCGAAAAGTATAAAAGCTATTGGTCTGAAAATCGGAATATGTTATTTTCATAATAATATCAATCTACCGTATAAAAATTATGCATGTCCTCCCTCTCCTTCTACCACCTCCCATACAAACTGTACTTGTCATGAATTATTCTAAGCCAATTTACTCAGTGCGTATAAAATTTAGCGGGCTGAAATTGTGCACCAAATATTTATTTGAATTTTTTAGTACGGCCAAAAAAATTAGACGATTACCTTCACCCCTTCTACCCCCTCCCATACAAAATGACGCAATTTCGCAATTCGACAATAAATAGATTTGATCAAAAAGTATAAAAGCTATTAGACTGAATTGTGGGGTATATCACTTTCATAATGATCTAAATCTACAGTAGAAAAATTACTCGCGTCCTCCCTCTCCTTCCACCCCCTCCCATACAAACACCACTTTTTCATGAAATGCTCTAAGACGATTTTCTCAGAGTATATAGCATTTATCGAGATCATATTTTGTAATAAATTCTTAATTAGCATTATCACTAAGATCAGAAAAAAATATTTGATTAGCTTCACTGCTTCTATCCCCTCACATACAATACGACACAGTTTCACAATTTTATAATATTTCTAGTTATTTCTGAAAAAATCACCAAAATCTCCCCACTCTTTCTACTACCTCCCATACAAACTGCACATTTTCATTAAATCTAACTCACTAATTTTCTCAGTTCCCATTCAATTTTTGTAGTAAGCATTTTGAATAAAACATTTTTATGGCTACTTCAGCATGATGGGGAGAAAATTAGTTCAATGCTATCATCCCTTCTAACACTCCACATACAAAATTTCTTGGGGTCACAAAAAAATTCTATTTCATCTAGAGTATTGTAAGATTGCGCATTACGCGCAATCGTAGCCCTATTATGCTTTTCTTCCATTCCGATGATTGTTGACTGGTTTGCATCTCAAACTCGTAGACCCATGTTTCATCACTAGTTATGATGCGCTCCATGAATATGGGATTAGAATTCGAACGATCAAGGATGTCCAAAGAGATCTGTTCACGGTACTTTTTTTTAAGAAAATTCAGCTTTATCGGATCGAGTCGAACAAGGACGCGTTTCATGGCCAAAGCAACCACCAAAATCAAATGAACGGACTAGCAAGAGATGTGGAGCTCTTCTGCTATCTCCCTAAAACTGGTTGGACGATTTTCAAGCACTATTTCCATCACTTTTTGAATGTTTTCTTTAGTTGAAGAGGTCGAAGGTCGTCCAAAACGAGGCATGTCTTCAAGGATCTCTCGACCGTCCTTAAAAGCATTGTACCACTCGAAGGCTCGTATTTTTGAAATTACTGAATCACCGTAAGCCTTTTCCAACATTCGCAATTATTCCGCACACGAAATTCGGTTGGAAACACAAAATTTGAGACAAATTCTTTGCTCCATAATTTTATTCATCGTAAAAATTGCCGTGGACTACTGGGTTGTACCGCTTCAACCAGGTGCTGTAATCAAACCGATTAACAGACCGCGCTAAGTTTTGGGATAATAATTGAGGACAGTCCTACCTGCTTACCATAAAAAAAATTTTGATATATCATTCCCCAGAGTAATTGAAATCTGAGAGTATATTGTGTTTGGCTTACCGTTTGTAACACTAAGAAATAATGCTCGCACAGAGCCGCCAAGGGTACAGAAATATTTGTTGTCTCTCAAAAACCTCGATTCCAAGTTGCTGTCTGTCCGTCTGTCCGTCTGTCTGTTCGTCTGTCTACAGCATAACTCTCGATAGCTTTGACCTATCGTGCTGAAATTTTTTGTATGTCATTTTTAGCAAAAAAGTACCTTTAAGTTCGTGAACGGGCCACATCCCCCCACTCCTTCCACCCCCTCCCATATAAATTTCATGAAATTTCTAAATTTAGAGAAATTGATTTTTCGCCAAAACCATTTCAGCTATTGACTTGAAAATTAGGTCACAGTATAACGATATAAATATCATTAACCTCAAGAAATATTGATCTGATCTCCTTACTCCTTCTACCACCGCCCATACAAATGCACAATTTTCAAAAATGCATTTATTCGGCTTGCAATGCAACTAGCAAAGCCAAATGAACCAATTTTTGTCATAATTAATTTTGTTATAATTACAACTAATTTTGGAAAAACTATCAACTTTACCTCACTCCTTCTACCCCCTCCCATACAAATTTTACAAAATTTCGGAATTTCAATTAAATTAGTTTTCTTCAAAACCGTCAAAGCTATCAACTTTAAAATTTGAGAAAAGTATACTATTTTAAATATAATTGATGTCAAAAAATTTGGTTTTGATTCGGATATTCCTTCTACCCCTACCATACAAATGCAGAATTTTGGTAAATGCATTTAAGCGATTTTCATATGAACTAGAAGAAGTGGAAACTTCAAATTTTGTCAGAATTTGTCCCTTAATAATTGTAATAAAAGCTAAAAAAAATATCGCCTTCATCCCACTCTTTCTATCACCTCCCATACAAATTTTTTCATTGGAAGTTCAAGAAAACTTTTTCTCCTTCGAACATATGAGAGCTATGGACATAAAAATTGTAACAAAGCAATGTGATTAGAATGTTGATAAGCAGATTCAAAATCAACCAAAATTCCCCCTCTTTCTCTGCCACCTCCCATACAAATACCATAAATTCAGACAAAAATTGTTCAATTTCCTTGAAAATTATGAAAGCAAGAAACTTTGAATTCAGCATGAAATATTTTATATACTACGTTCAGTGTTATATAGAAAAATTAAAAACCTCCCCTTCTGATTTTACCACCTCCCAAACAAAAGGTAAGTAAGTATTTCATCTAGAGTATCGTATGATTGGGCTTTACGCCCAATCATAATTCTGTTAAGTTTTTATTTACAAATTGCCCTTACTTTATGGTCACAATGTTCATGAAAGTTGCTGGCCTAAAATTTAAAATATGCCAATTGCATGATGATTATGGTTGTTTCTTAAAAAATCCCTGAAAACCCCCACTCCTTCTACCACCTCCCATACAAACTGCACAATTTCACTAAAACTAATGCACTAATTTTAGTGCATGATGTGAAACAAATTAGTTCAATGATGTCACCCCCTCTACCACTCCCCTACAAAATTTCTTAAGATTACTAAAATTTCGATTTCATCTATAGTATCGTATGATTGGGCTTTACGCACAACCGTAATCCTGACATGTTTTTAAGCTTAATGTTATTGTATTATATTTGGTATTTTTTTTAATTAACACAATCTACAACTATTCACATGTCCTTAACGCTCTGCAATATATCTATGATCTCAAATCACGGGATTGATTTGATCACAAGCCTGTCCCGTAAGAACGCGAGTATCATGGTTTCATTCTTAATTATTTATGGTTCTGATTCCAGCAAAATACAAAGCATTGTGTGTATTACTAACAACATTCTCAAAAATTGCTTAAATTGCGATTTTCACGCGGACAAAGTCGCGAGGAATCGCTAGTACATATACAACATTAACGTTAGGATTCGTTTGATTAGAGATATACCTTCAACTTTTCCCGACTTGTTGTGTTAAATAGTTGATCGGGCTCATCGCAAGACATCGATCCCATCATATAAGTGCAACATACATTACGACCCTTCCAGCCGAAATTTCAAAACGAATTCTACTATTAGTCGTAGTTTCGACATTAAAAAGTACCACATAATGGTTCATGTTTATCGTCCACACATATAGGGTGTTTTTTTAGGAGCGAAGGACTTAAAATTAAAATAAAACTTTTGCTTTGTTTCTTTTTAATCTGTTTTCTTTATCCATGAATTGGCTTTATTTGAAAGATCATTTTATAGCATTAATGTTTAAATATGATTTCGGGGATGTGGCCGCCGCAGCTGGCGCGTACATGGCGTAATCTGGAAGTCCAATTTCGATATACACATTTTGTTCGGTGATAAGGCACACTTTTGGCTAAATGGCTATGTCAATAAGCAGACTTGCCGCATTTGAAGTGATAATAATCCACAAGCTATTGTTGAAACACCATTACATCCAAAAAAAGTCACCGTTCGGTGTGCTTTATGGGCCGGTGGAATCATTGGTCCATATGTTTAAGTGATGATGGTCAGAACGTTACAGTCAACGGTACAGAGACATGATTACTAACTATTTCGTACCTCAATTGGAATGCATTAATGTCGCAGACAAGTTGTTTCAGCAGAAAGATGCCACAGACCAATTTGTTTACTAAAAGAAACATTTGATGATCGATTAATTTCACGTGGACATGTTAACTGGCCACCTCGTTCGTGCGATTTGACTTCATTAGATGTTTTTCTCTGGAGATATGGAAAGTCTCATGTTTTCGCCGATAAACCAAAAACTATTGATATTCGACGCGTTATTTCCGAAATACAGCCTGATTTACTGCGAATAGTGTGTGAAAATTGGTCTTCCAGACAACGCCATGGGCGCGTACGTCGCGGCAGATCATGTCCAAAATCATAATCAAATAATCAAATCAATCAATTAAATTCCTGTTAAGATCTCCTATATGGGCATAGAACCACTCTCTTCCAAATGGCGCAATCCTGAGCATCGGCCTTTAACTGTTACCAGGACTTGTTTATTCCTCTGGCCTCCTGCTCAACTGCTCGCTTCCATGTGCTACATGGTCGACCAACCCGACGTTTTCCTTGAGGATTATAATCCAGAGCCTGTTTGGCGATGTTTCGCTCTGGTTTCCTCAAAGTGTGACCGATCCAGTTTCAATTCTAATTTTAGTCTTTACAGTGGTACTCCAAAGTTCGTCGTTTGAGATCAATTCTGACCAGAATAGTCCTAAAATGTGTCAGAGGCATTGGTTCACAAAAGTTTGCAATTTCTTGGTAAGTCAAACGGTCACGTTCCATGTAGTACAACCATATAACAACACGGATTTGACGCATGCGTCAAAAACTTGCAGTTTCGTGCGAAGGGAGATCTCTCTTAACCTCCAGAAAGGGGAAAGGATACCGAGGGTCTGACGAGCTTTATTTAGACGAGCCTCAATATTCTTTTCGGCCCCGCCGGCCATGCTGACAATGCTTCCGATATGACAAAACACCTCTTCCACATCTTGTCCATTAAGAAAAATCGGTATGCTTTGTTCGAACCCATGTGCATGTAAATGATTTTACCCACATTTCATTTCAGTCCCGCTTCTTTGCATTTAGAATGCAACGAGCGAACATTTGACTCTAAGTCCGAACGGTTATATGCAAGCAAACTCACATCACCAACATAATCAAGGTGCGTTAAGATCATAGCTCTCCTCTCTGTAAGACGCGACACGTTGCATGTTCGTAGAAGTCTTTAATCATAGCTGTGACCTTATCTGGAATACCTCTTCTACGCAATGCATTCCATATGTAATCTCGCTTAACGCTGTCGAAAATCCTCTCGAAGTCCAGAAACATTTGATGAAGTGGCGATCCCAGTTCGGCTGACTGCTCCAGTATTATCCGTGAGATATTTGTATGGTCGGTACAAGATGGAATCCAGCTTGATAAACTTCGAGAGTGCTCTCCATGACATCACTAATCCTATTGAGAGTTACCTTAGCCATTTCGATTTTCGATACAGCATCAAGTAGACATATATCAAGCCAATTGCCACAATCCCGAAGGTCGCCCTTCTTCGAAATTTTCACAATGACACCCTCCTTTCATTCAGTCGGATAGCTTCCTTCATTCCACACCTCAGTAAAGAGTGCGAGGAGTATACCGGCTCTTATTTCCGGGTCCGCATTGAGGAGTTCGGTTGGTATTCCGTCTATTGCTAGGGCTGTCCTTCCCGCCATTGACCGAATGGCGGAGATTATCTCTTCTTTACCTGGGGGATCTTCCCAAATAGAGGATTGTTGCGGTTGGATGTTTGGTAGTTGTTTTGTTTCTGGAAATCTTCCTCTGAAAATATGTTTAAAATGTCAGAGAAGTATTCCTTCCATCGCCGCAACTGATGTTTACTCATATTATGGAGAGTTGTAGTGAACCCATATCCACAAGGTAAGCCACAAATTCTGCCTTATTGGCCAAATCTTCAATGGCCTTTCTTTTGTCGCGTCTAACAGCCTTTTTAAGCTGTATATGAGCATAGCGGTTGCGTACAGAATGGTGTTTCCGCTCGGGGTTCGTTCTTCTCCTAATCCTGTTCACCTGACCTCACTCAAGCCCAAGTTTTGGATGTTATAGTACTCTATTTTACGGTCGATCACTGATTGGAAGTGAAAGGAGCGAGTGATCTCAGCCCTTCTCCCATCATCCAATGTTCGAACGTTCCAGAAGCCAATCATAATCCGTTTTCGAACACCAAAAGTCGTTACCGTAGAATCCGTCCGTATCCGAGGCGCTGTATCCGTTTCTCGTATCAGTTAGGTCTTAAGATCACGAGTAATAAGCCCATGATCCAGTGGGTGTCCATTTGCCATTTTTAGGGCAAGTAGGACTGGCTGTGGGTGAATTCTACTACACCCATCCCACAGGGTGATGATTAGCTCAGGTCCGTGGAGTCGCTATTCTCCAAAGATAGTTGCATGAATTGGTAAGACCTTTCGAATAGTGAATAGTGACTTTTGTATGGGACGTGGTAAAAGCAGGAGGGAGGAATTTTGTAATTTTTGTGCTAACACCAAACGTAGTACACAAAATGTTTCATACTGAATTTAAACTTTGTAGCTTTCATAATTTGCGAGGAAATTGAACCATTTTTGTCTGAATTTATGGCATTTATATGAGAGGTGGCAGAGAAAGTATGAGGTCTTGGATGATTTTGAACCTGCTTATCAACATCCTAATCATATTGCTTTGTTACAATTTTAAAGTCGATAGCTCTCATATGTTTGAAGGAGAAATACTATTCTTGAATTTCCAATACAGAAATTTGTATGGGAGGTGGCAAAAGGAGTGAAGCGAAGTTCATATTTTTCTTAACATTTATTGAAATTATTAAGGGACAAATTCAAAATTATGGCAAAAAGCTCTTATTTGTAAAAGTCTACTAAATGCACTCAAGATGTTTTTTTATCTGATTAAAAATACGGTATCGTCAAAATGTCAAAAAATCATGTAACTCGATAGTCGTGCGTCAAAGCAAAATACCGTTGACTACTTTAAAAATTTGCCATGCAGCATTTTTCGCTCAAACTAATAATAGATTTTTTTGATTTATTTTTAAAGATTATAGGCTTATAAGTTTTTTTTTCGGTTAGCAGTAATGCCCAAAAACAATAAGGTTCCGTCCGAAGCGGAGGCCGATTTTTTGCGATCACCCACACCCTTTTCTGTTAGGATTAACAGGTGATACCCACATTGTCATAAAGAACATAGCCAGACATCATTGAGAAAACACGTTTTTGGACTCTTGGGACCTGAAAACACGCAAATCCATCAAAAAACGGATGACGAAAATTTTCACGATTACCCAAGCTCCCTAGTAATATTCCATAATATTGGAAAGTGATAAACTTACTATTTAGTGTATGATTAATAAAAATATTAACAATGATATTTATACTCTAGATGAAATCTGAGAGTATATTGTGTTTGCCTTACCGTTTGTAACGCTAAGAAATAATGCTCGCACAGAGCCGCCAAGGGTGCAGAAATATTTGTTGTCGCTCAAAAACTTCGATTCCGAGTTACTGTCTGTCCGTCTGTCCGTCTGTCTACAGCATAACTCTCGAACGCTTTGAGCTATCGTGCTGAAATTTGTTGTGTGGCATTTTTAGCAAAAAAGAAACTTTAAGTTTGTGAACGGGCCACATCCCCCCACTCCTTCTACCCCCTCCCATACAAATTTCACGAAATTCCGAAATTTTCAGTAATTTATTTTTCTTCGAAACTATTTAAGCTATCGATTTGAAATTTGGGTCAAAGTATTATGATATAAATGTCATTAATATGAAGGAATATTGATCCGATTTTGTCACTGCTTCTACCCCCTCCCATACAAATGCATAATTTTTAAAAATGCATTTTTTCGATTTTCATTGAAACTAACAAAGTTATAAAAACGAATTTTTACCAGAATTAATTTTTTTATAATTCCAATCAGTATTGAAAAAATTATCAACTTCACCTCACTCCTTCTACCCCCTCCCATACAAATTTCACGAAATTTTGAAATTTAAATTAAATTATTTTTCTTCGAAACTGTTAAAGCTATCAAATTGATATTTTGCCTAAAGTATAAAAATAGAAATATCAATAACGAGAAAAAAATCTGTTTTGATCCGTACACTCCTTCTACCCCCTCCCATACAAATGTATGATTTTTGTCAAGTACATTATATCAATTTCCATTAAAACTAGAAAAAGCATAAGCTTAAAATTTTGCCAGAATTTGTTTTTTAATAATTGCAATAAATTTTAAAAGAAATTATCAGCTCTTCTTCACTCCTTCTACCCTCTCCCATACAAATATCTGTATTATAAATTCAAGAAAAGCATTTCTCCTTCGAATATATTAGAACTATCGAATTTGGAATTGAATCAAAGCGTGGTGATAAGGATGATGATAAGCAGTTTCAAAATCATCTTAAATGCTCCACTTCCTCTGCCACCTCCCAAACAAAGGCCCCAATTTCAGGAAAACTATGTAAAATTGAAAATACTGAAAGCTACAAACCTTAAATTCAGCACGAAATATTTTGCATACCACATTCGGTGTCATATCCAAAAATTACGAACCTTCCTCCCCTCCTTCTACCACCTCCCATACAAAAGTCACTATTAATTATTTAAAAGAATTGGAGGTGACATATTTTCCGGTACATTGAACTCTTTCTCATTTCATCTAGAGTATCATATGATTGGGCTTTACGCCCAATCATAATTCTTTTATGTTTTTATTTATTTTTCAAAGAAAGCAAAATTAATTTCACAATTTCGCATGTCAATCTAGACACAAAAGCCCTATTATATCCAAATGATTTAGAGAAAAGACGGATAATTCAGTGTGTGACAGTTTTCGGTCAAATTTCTTAATCTGTCCCTGACTTTAATATTGGATCCATCTGAACTAATATAAAAATGATTTAAATAAAACTGCGATAGTTTCATTAATTTATTTATATATTAAAATTTGCAATTTTTAATTTTTTTATTTATTTCCTCATAAATAAATATTCTCTAAACAAAACAAACGTCGAGCCTCGAATCAAATAACACGCACTGCAAATTGTGAAGGCTTCAATACCAAAATATATATTAAATTTAAACTATGTCAATGGTTCGAAAGATTAATATAATTTATTAATACATACATATATGAATTTATTTTTGAATACCAACAAATGCCATCTCAACTAACTAGCAATTTTAATAATTAATTTAAAAAAAAAAAAATTGTTATTATACTTTCACTTAATGATTAATTTCGATTTCTTAGATCACTGTCTCACCATTAAGATGTATAATAATATAAGTAATGATGAGTGTTTTTGTAGAGAAGTCAGTAACCGACAAAAGAAAACATTCAACTCTACAGTATTTTATTAACTTTAATTTATTTTAAGACTACATTTCGAATGTCTTCGATTTATTTCCTGATGATCGCATGTCAATTGAAAATAACAAAAACTATATCACTCGTAGACTATCTCTATCTTAAGCACAACAGGTTCATCCTTAAGATAAAAGTGTTACATATTTACACAATGTTATAGTGATTAATGATTTGGTTTACTGCGATGCGTTATTAAGTATTTAACTGGTGAGGTTGAAAATTTGTAACAAAAAAAGCTTTGTGAATTTTAATCGCTTTTATTATTCAATGAATCTGATTTTAAAGAGCGACAAAAGCAGGTTAAAAATTTTAGTTATCACAAAAAAGGTCAACTATTGTAAAACGTTTAGTCCATTGATTCGTACAATTAAAAAGATTTATTGCTGTAGTCGAAGCTCTGAATAATAATTTTTTTTTAATTTTTCATCTTTTAGATTGGTCAGTTGAATGGGAGCCTTTGCGATTTTCATGAATTACAAGACCTAATTTATTATTGCGATTCGAAATTGGTTCAATATTATCAAAAAATATGAGTTTTTTTTATTATTATTATTATTATTATATTATATAATAAAGTATTATGATCGACTTGGAAAAGAAATTCGCTAACCTGAAATTTTGTTTTTTCGCGTTTCATGACTAAATTAGCCTAAAAATGCAAAAAAAAACCCTTATCGAGTCTGATTGGTATTTCGCGCAATTTCATGTTTCTTTAATTCTTTAAAAATTTGAATAGCAGATATTGACTCAAATACTTTATCAACAATCAAAATATCAATTAAAGCAAACAGGTTCAGACTGTCATAACTAGGCGGGTTCTTTAGCAATTTTTTTTATTATTTTTTTTTACATTATGAAAACCATATTGCAATGTGGAGTGAATTACTGCAAAGTAAAATATCCTGACAGCTTTTTTCGTTAAAAAAGATCGTACTATGTCACATATTGGTATATATCTTTTGGTTTATATTTTTTTTATGGAAGTATATAAACCAATTTACTCAGTACGTATGAAATTTATCCAGCAGAAATTATGCACTAAATATTTATTTAGATCTAGCAAACGCCCGCGACTTCGTCCGCGTAAGAATCGCAAAATAAGGAATTTTTGAGAATGTAGTTAGTAATACATTATCCGGGATATATAAACTGTTTAGTTTAATGGCCCTTTGAAGACAATGTGAATAATTGTAGTTTGTATTAATTAAAAAACCCAAATAAAATAACATTAATCTTAAAAACATAACAGGGCTGTGATTGTGTGTAAAGCCCAATCATACGATACTATATATAGATGAAATCGAATTTTTTGCGATGTTAAGAAATTTTGTATTGGGAGTGATAGAAGGGGTGACAGAACTGAACTAATTTGTTTCACATCATGCTAGAGTAGCTATAAAAATGTTTTATACCAAATTTAAGCTTCAAAAATTGAGTAGGTACTGAGAAACTTAGTGCATTGAATTAAATGCAATTTGTATGGGAGGTGGTAGAAGGAGTGGGGAGTTTTTGGTGATTTTTCGCGAAACAACTATAATTATCATGCAATTGATATACTTTAAATTTCAGATCTGTAACGTTCACACTTTTCAAGAAAATCGAATTGTTTAGTCGTGGAGCTCTGTCTCATTGTATGGGAGGTGGTAGAAGGAGTGAAGCTACTCGGTTAATTTTTTCCCGATATTAATAATAATGCTAATTAAGGATTAAATACAACATTTTAGCTCGATGAAAGTTACACGTACTTTGAAAATTGGTGTAAAGTGTTTCATGAAAAAGTGTAGTTTGTATGGGAGGTGGTCGAAGGAGTTGAGGAATTCAAATATGTTGTATACCAAAAGACTGCATTTGTAATTAAAAATAATATATTCCAAATTTCAAATTAGTAGCTTTTATAGTTTCCAAGAAAATTTGATTAATACATATTTTTGAAAATGAGTCACTTTGTATGGGAGGGAGTAGAAGGCGTGAGGGGAGTAAAATAAAACCAGAAGCAGATTACATGTCGATGGACACCTAGCAAACAGTGCAAGTTTCATTACAATCGGTTCAGCCGTTTGTGCGTGAAAAGCGGCCGGACAGACAGACAGACAAAAATTTCAAAAACGTGTTATTGTGCGTAGTTATAAAGCAAAAAACTAACTTATAGCCATTTTTAAGCAAATAACAGACAGACACTACAATTATATTAATATGTATAGATTATTAGTAAGACCAAGATGAACGGGATGAAGAATTCCCTTCATGTCGTTACAGAGGGTGTAGAAGAAGTGAAGCTAGTCGTATAATTGATTAGATTCACTTCTTCTACCCCCTCTGTAACGATAGCAGATAATGACGATTTCTCAGGCCAAGGAAGCACAATTTTGCCAGCGGCTCAGGAGCTTGGGATGGGTCATTGACCTAAGAAACCCTCATCCTCGTTTGTGCTGAACTAAATGGAACGCTACTTCGAATTAGTAGAAGACAATCCTGAAAAGCACGCATGACGACAATGAAATACTTATCCGGTATTCGGACGGAGCCTGTGAGGATCGAAAAAGTTGAGCTTAAGAGTGAATTTGATTCAAAACCATAACAGAATTATAATTGGACGTAACGCCCAATCATATGATACTCTAGATGAAATACTTACTTACCTTTTGTTTGGGAGGTGGTAAAATCAGAGGGGGAGGTTTGTAATTTTTCTATGTAACACTGAACGTAGTATATAAAATATTTCATGCTGAATTCAAAGTTTCTTGCTTCCATAATTTTCAAGGAAATTGAATAATTATACTCTAGATGAAATCTGAGAGTATATTGTGTTTGCCTTACCGTTTGTAACGCTAAGAAATAATGCTCGCACAGAGCCGCCAAGGGTACAGAAATATTTGTTGTCGCTCAAAAACTTCGATTCCGAGTTGCTGTGTGTCCGTCTGTCCGTCTGTCCGTCTGTCTGTCTGTCCGTCTGTCTACAGCATAACTCTCGAACGCTTTGAGCTATCGTGCTGAAATTTGTTGTGTGTCATTTTTAGCAAAAAAGAAACTTTAAGTTCGTGAACGGGCCACATCCCCCCACTCCTTCTACCCCCTCCCATACAAATTTCACGAAATTTCGAAATTTTCAGAAATTGATTTTTCTTAGAAACTATTTAAGCTATCGATTTGAAATTTGGGTTCAAGTATTATGATACAAATACCATTAATATGACTCAATATTGATCCGATCCCATCACTCCTTCTACCCCCTCCCATACAAACGCATAATTTTGAAAAATGCAGTTTTTCGATTTTCATCGAAACTAGTAAAGTTATAAAAACGAATTTTTGCCAGAATTAATTTTATTAAAATTCCAATCAGCATCGAAAAAATTATCAACTTCCCCTTACTCCTTCTACCCCCTCCCATACAAATTTCACGAAATTTTGAAATTTAAATTAAATTATTTTTCTTCGAAACTGTTAAAGTTATCAATTTGATATTTCGCACAAAGTATAAAAATAGAAATATCAATAACAGGAAAAAAATTTGTTTTCATCCTTACACTCCTTCTACCCCCTCCCATACAAATGCATCATTTTTGTTAAATGCATTATATCGATTTCCATTAAAACTAGAAAAATGACAAACTTAAAATTTTGCCAGAATTTGTTTTTTAATAGTTGCAATAAATGCTGGAAAAAATTATCAGCTCAGCTTCCCTCCTTCTACCCCCTCCCACATAAATATCTGTATTATAAATTCAAGAAAAGCATTTCTCCTTCGAATATATGAGAGCTGTCGACTTTGAAATTGAATCAAAGCATAGTGATAAGGGTGATGATAAGCAGTTTCAAAATCATCTAAAACGTTCCACTTCCTCTGCCACTTCCCATACAAATGCCTCAATTTAAGGAAAACTATGACCAATTTCTTTAAAAATAATGAAAACTAAAAATTTTAAATTCAGCATAAAACATTTTGCATGCCATGCTCGGTGTCATGTACGAAAAATACAAACCTCTCCCTCTACTTCTACCACCTCCCATGCAAAGTCTCTTTTCACTATTCGAAAGAATTTGAGATGACATATTTGCCGGTATATTAAAGTCATTTCCATCTCATCTAGAGTATCATATGATTGGGCTTTAAGCCCAATCATAATTCTGTTATGTTTTTTTTCTGAATATATGGTATTTGTATGGGAGGTGGCAGAGAAAGAGGGGGAATTTTGGTTGATTTTGAATCTGCTTATCAATATCCTAATCACATTGCTTTGTTACAATTTTTATGTCCATAGCTCTCATATGTTCGAAGGAGAAAAAGTTTTCTTGAACTTCCAATATAAAAATTTGTATGGGAGGTGGTAGAAAGAGTAGGGTGAAGGCGATATTTTTTTTAGCTTTTGTTACAATTCTTCTTCAATGGCGCTACAGCCCAAATCGGGCCTTGGCCTCCTGAACTTCAGGTTCCTTAACATTTTCATTATTTATTGCGGAGGAGTTGTTAGCTCTTCGCACAACCCTCTATCTACGAATTTTTCATTTTCGTAGATTGAGGTAACCAAGGTATATTCAAGCAGGTAGTGTGCTTGGAATTATGTGTCGACCGGGATTTGAACTCACGACCTTCGCATTGTAAACCAAACACGCTACCCACTAGACTACACCCTAGCCTTTTGTTACAATTATTAAGGGACAAATTTTGGCAAAATTTCAAGTTTCTACTTCTTCTAGTTTCTATGAAAATCGGTTAAATTCATTTACCAAAATTCTGCATTTGTATGGGAGGGGGTAGAAGGAATATCCGAATCAAAACCAAATTTGTTGACATCAATCATATTTAAAATAGTATACTTTTCTCAAATTTTAAAGTTGATAGCTTTGACGGTTTTGGAGAAAACTAATTTAATTGAAATTCCGAAATTTCGTAAAATTTGTATGGGAGGGGGTAGAAGGAGTGAGGTAAAGTTGATAGTTTTTCCAAAATTAGTTTTTTTTTTTTACAGAATGACCTGTGTTATAGGCAATTTCGGCCTTTATGAGCAATGCACAAACACAGTCATGGAGGCAAGGAATGGGATTAGAAAGGTAGGGGAAGAGGAGTGAGATCGACTGTAACGAGTGGAGAAGCTGATATATATTTTTCAGTTGTACTGGCTGCTATTGACAAATATTTGCAGATGTTATGGGGGACTGAATGATAGAAAGCGAACAGAAACCATCTACTGAGTATCTAGGCCCTTCTGAAGTGGAACTGTTTCATTTTTACACCGTTTGTCCATTTTATTTCGAATAATTTTTCATCGCCAGTAGCAACTGAAAAATTCGTACTTAAAAAATCCCCTGCCTGGAGTGGGAATCGAACCCACGACCTATTGACTGAAAAGCAAGCACGCTGCCCACTACGCCACGGAAGCCTAGTTGCAATAAAACAAAACAAAGATTTTGACGGATGTGAATACCATCAAGGTCGGAAAATGTTGTTCTGATCCTCTCAGCTCATCTGCATCTCCAAAACAAATGAAAAAAGCATTTCGTTAATAATTTTTGAAACTATTAAAGTAAACCCAGAAATATGCATTTTTCCCGGATTTTTTTTATGTCAGTTGCAGTCCATTCAATTTCTCTGTCGTTTGGCGTATAGCAATTCTAAACTTATTATTGCTGTTGCAGGAGGTAATTCGTCATTTTGTTACCGAAGCAATGTCTTCCCGCCAAAGAATCCTGAATGTTCGCTGTAGGAACCTAGACGGCAACCTTCACACCTCTCGTCTGGGGTCAATTCGCAGAGGCCGATGCATTGAGAGCGAAGGGGCCTGGTATACGCCAGTCACCTTTGCTGCTCTCGCCGGGGTGGCCAAGTACTACCTGCGATATATAAGGAGCGGAGGACGCACTCTGGAGCAACTAGTGCACAGCGGAACGTTGACCCTGCACCAGATTAGCTGTCGTTGTGAGATATGCGGTAAGTCTTATTTTCGTAATTTCAGAGCTGTTTCGATGTTTCTTCTTTTCAGATCCCGCATTGGAGAGACTGCTAGCCCGGAGACTACACGACGCGGAGAAAGCAGGACGTGCACAAGAGGGCCAAGCGTGCACTCTTTTTCTAACGGAGGGAATGACAGCGAAATCGCTTCTAATTGCGTCCGGTGGCTTGGGTTTTGTGGCGCAGGGGGGTACATGCGGGGTGTACGCGTTGGAAGGGATTGCAAGTAATGCAGCCCGCATGACGGAGGAGGCATTGTCGCAAGACAGAGTGTTGGGGCCTTTACTGCACAATGCTTTGGGCTTGCGATTCCGCGTCGAATATCGGTCAGACGAGGAACGCAGAACTCTACGCTATGGCGGAGTCTGCCTTGTAACCGATCCCGACCGCGACGGTAGTTACATAAAGGCCCTAGTGGCGAACATGTTCCGAGTGTTTTGGCCGTCCCTTCTGGCGTCAGGATTCGTATCATTTATGGCTATACCTTACGCCAAGGCCAGAAGAGGTGACGAGGAACTCACGCTTCAGACGCAAACGGCTTTTGAGCTGTTCAAACTGTCAGCCGACAATGGGTCGTACACAACTGAATTACTCCAGAGTTTCGCCTCGCTTGGCAAAACCTCCGTCCGGGAATATCTAAGCAATTTCGCTCGCTACCGCATTGTCCTGGAGTACCGTCCAGGAGTAGATGACGAAGCCGTGGAAATGGTTTTTACTAAAAAATCCGCGAAAAGGAAGGAATGGGTGATGGAGCACTTGTCGGAACGTCGGGGCGGTCGGACATATCTCACACACCTCGACACCGACGGTGTGAGGACGGTAGCCTGCACGGAGTCCATTAACGCAGAAATCCTTGCGTTCGCGTTTGTCAAGCTCACCCGACAGTTTCCGTCCATGATGGACGGCTTGAGTACGTCCCAGAGGTTCATAGTGTCTACACTGCTCCGACACAAGAATAAACTGACCGTTGACGAGTTGGCGGCACGGGTTGCTTCGGAGACTGGGTACGACCACCCTGCCGTAGTGCTGTGGCGCGCGATAGCCAATTTGCCCCAAAGCCATGTGGGCTCAAAGAATATACCGCTGCTGAATTCTGAAGGTCATGTCTTTGGTTCGCGGGAGGCGGCAGGCAAGGACTGTGGCTCGTTCCGCTACCTAACCGTCTCCATTTCGCCATTGGCTTGTTCGATCTTCGATCCAAACGAACATGAGATACGCCGCCTCAAGGACGAGCCGTTTTTTTTTGGAGTCCATAATTCCAATGATTTTGATAAATGGTGCGTTCGGGATGGCGATGGGTTTGTCAACTGCAGTCCTTAACCACAAACCCCTGGATGTAATCGAGAGCCTCCGTGCGCTGATTGCGGGCAACGAACCCCAGGAATTGCGTCCATATTATCAGGGCTTCGACACCAACAACGTGTCGCACGGCGTTTTCAAGATTATGAACGAGTCCGAGATTGAGATATCGGAGATACCGATAGGATTGACTCTAAAGAAGTACAGAGAGACAGTGCTCGATGTGCGATGGAAAGTAAAGTGGTCCTCTCCTACCATGACTACCACGATGACGTTGACACGCCCGTGAGATTTGTAGTTAGGCTTAGTGCAGACGATCTGGCTCGCCTCAGGGCGAAGGAAGATGCGCTTCATTGTGCACTGAAACTTAGTCGATCACTCGACAAATCAGAGATGTGGGCATTCAATTCGCTCAATGATCTGCAGAAATATTGCTCTGCAGAAGAAATACTCCGTGACTTCTTTGAGGCCACCGTCAGGTTGCGCGTGGACCGCCTGAGGAAAAGAAATTGCCTGTTGGAGACCAACGAGCAGGCACTCCCACTTGTTCTACAAGGGAGAAAGAACTCGCGTACCTGGATGTCGTTCTAGGTGCGCAGGATGTAGACGGCCGGAGCGCAAGCCAGCTGTCTCCAATGGGCGCAGATTTTCCTGCGCAAGTTGTGCACAGTTCCACCGAGCCAGAGACAAGAACAGGGGATTCGAGACCATCTCATTTGCGCCCAGTTTCGAAACGCTCAGTTGGAAAGCGGAAGAACATGTAACTGTTGAGCAGGTGCAAAAAGTTGTTGAGTATTTTGCAACATTTTTTGGAGACAGCTGTACCAACGAAACGGTTGAGGAAGACCCAGTCGGTCGAAGGAAAGGTTTTGCGTTTGAGTAAACCCATTGCCCCCGAAAAAGTGCTGACCGCAGAAGCGGAGGTGCAGTTGGAGGATAAGCAGCAGGAAGACAATAAATTTCGCAGAGAAGAAACAGGAAACGAGGATGCGGTAAGTTTTTTAATACCAACTTTTTCGCCCATGGAGGAGACACCGAGCGTTTCGTTACAAACTTTTGTGTGCGACATATGCAACAGAGAGTTTGAGTGGAAAAGTTACCTCGAAGTGCGCAGGACAAGACACGCAACTGAGAGACCATTTGTGTGCAAATATTGCCCTAAGAACTACATTTTACTATTCAAATGCCATTTCCGCTTCAACCAAGACAGCAACCACACAATTATTTTACAGCCAACTTCATTCCAATCCACAGCAACTTTATGCCAAGCCCAGTAACATGATGAGGCAACACTCCACTGTACTTGAATTGTCGCAAGGAACTGTCAAAATTTCAAAGCTAAGTTGCCATGGAAACTTGAGCGAAGTCAAACGAATTTTCTTTTTTTTCATTTTCAATCAGTTTTTTGTGTTTTTCATTTTTTTTTATTAACGACAATAGACGAAAATCAGGCATACTAATTAATTTCGATATTTTCTTAACATCCAAACATTACTTTTGCAACAAATCAAACAGGCGCAACTATGCAGGAAAGATACGTTTCAATGTTTAAAATTAACGGAACACCAATTTTGCCACCGCTCGTAAGTTTTTCCTTTTCGGCCCGATTTGCGCCAGATTTTTTCAAGTCAGCAATTTAATGTAATCTTCAGATGACGGCAGCCAGACGTCGGGAAATGCTAGCGTACAAGGAGCTTGCGATGGCTTTAGAGACACGATTAAAATTGGAATCGGATCAGGCGAGCGATGCGGAAAATCTTTCTACAATCGAGAACGAGTACATGAAAGTGTCGAACCTTTTGCAGGACCACTTCAGACCGACGCGGCTCAAAAATCGCCAAATCAAAGGCTTAACGAATCCCGCGGAATTCCTCAAAAAGTCCGACACTTTTATTTACGACATAAAAACTAACACGGTGATAATTCCTGGCGACAAGGAGATGCCGGTAGGAGACGGCGGAAATACCGGAATCGGATGGAGCACAGCTAACACAAAGCTTAGTAATATTTGTCAGGTTGGAAAGGAACCCAGTCCACAGAAAATGCTGACTAGGAAAACATCGACTCCAACAAAATCGTCAAAAATAATTAAGCATGTAGCTCCGTCGATTTCTATACAACCGGCCACTCCCGAAACAAAAACCAAAGAGATTGCCATCTCCTCGACGCCACTGAGTCAGAGGAACATTCAAACCGGCTCCGAAATCATACGAAAGAAAACACCGCGTGCATCCACAAGTCCATCACTGAAGGATTCATCGTCATGCCTGTCAGCACCACCCCTCGTTCGTTCAAATTCCTTCACTCTGGACGGTCCAAGTCCCGTGTTACTTGAGCATATGGTTCGTAATCGTACAAAAAATGCTGAAATTCCAGAAAAGACTCAAATTATTACTCCACCAGAGCCACTGCGACGCAAAAAAGTACGCCCTGAGGGTTTTGTTATTAAAGTATCACCGCCGAAACAACCACCACCTGTTATCGCAACGGCTGGCACTACTACCCCGGTTGCTACCAGCTCAGAACAACCCAAATTGAGTACGCTGCTCATTACCAATTCGGGAATTTTCAAAAATCGAAAAAGCCCCTACGAATCGAAAACTAATGGCAAATCGAAAGTGGTAAAAAAACACAAAACTCCGACGAAAAAGATCTCGGCGATTGCCCTAAGGCCACGTTTATCGACAACACATCATCGATCGCGGCTGCTGATCGGCAGTCCATTCGAAAAGGTTGAAAAGCAAAAGTCGCCACCGCCTCCATCAAACGCTCAGAAATTGAACACAGTAGAACAATTCAATGAAATCGAAGAACGACACCGCTTAAAACTGATGGAGCTGATCAAGCGACAACAAGACGAACAGCGTCTAATGCAGGAGACATTCGAACGGCAGCAGAAACAGCTTCTCGAAGAATTCAATGCTGGCCTGATGTCGTTGCAGTTACCATCGGCTTTAAATCCGGACAGTTCGGCAGAAGAAAAAAATAATAATTCCAACAACAACCACAACAGTACGCCCAAGAAGACTTTTCTGACATCTCTCGAAGGTAGGAAAACAAAAACTCCTTGTACACAATTCCTTTAATCCTGCTTGTTTACAGGATCCGAATACTTCGACATGACCGATACTTTAGCAATGCCGACTAACAACAGTACAAAAAGTACACCACGATGCACTCGTCGATTATTCGCAACATCAAATCAGTCGGCACCGCCACCTACTCCTAGACAAAGGATGGCAACGTCAATCGATACTCGGATACCTTCGCCAACGAGGCGCAGAGTAAGTTTTCTATGAAAGTGTAGAGTCCTTCCATACATTATGTAATTATTATTAAAAAAAAAAACGAACTAACAAACTAACTGTGCTTTAGTTTTCATTCAACGTTTTTTCATTTAATTTGTAAAAATGTTGTTTGAAAACAACAAATAAAATTTTAAGAGTTTTGAGTGAATGTCTTTTTTGAAAATATTGGTAATGAGTATTTGATTGTATGCTGAAATTCTAAACTCGATTATTTACATTCTAGGCGAGTCGAAAAGACTTCTCGGCACTATGCTGTAATTTTTTATTTAAATTTTATCTTTGTATTCATGCGCTCTATACACTGGCTGATAAATCTCTTAAGGCATAATCATAAAAAACTTAAAAAAAAGAGCGAGCTAGTGTCAATCAATCAATCTCCTGTTAAGACCCCCTCCCTATTAGAGCATTGGATAGAAAAAGTTCTCTTCCATAAGGCGAGATCCTGAGCATCGGCCTTTAGTAGTCGTCAGGACTTGATTCTTCGTCTGGCCTCCTGCTCAACTGCTCCCTTTCATGGTCGACCGAACCAACGTCTTCCTTGAGTATTACAATCCAGAGCTTGTTTGGCGATGTTTCGCTCTGGTTTCCTCAAAGTGTAGCCGATCCATTGCCAATTTTTTTTTTTTTAAGGTGTCACCCTTTAATGCAATTTGGACCGACATGACTGTCCAAATAAGGGAGAAAAAAAAGGAGTTAAGGTTAAGGAAAAGCCTAAAATGCCGGTGGACGTTGAGTTTGAAACGTCGAAGGTCGTATGACAATGGGAATGCATTCCAAAGCTTTGACATTCGGAGTATGAATGACTGCCTATATTTCACTGTACGGGAAGTTGGAAGCTTAACAGTAAACTTGAGTGCTCTTGAAGCTAAGCGAGTAATTTTTGGAAATGTGTGAAGACGTGGAATAAGTTTGCATTTACCATGAAAGTAGCGGTAGTTAAATGCTTAGTACTCCGACATTTCTGCGATGCCGTAGGGAGTCTATAGATGGCTTCATCTCCAATTAGTCGGAACGCCTGCCTCTGGACACTATCGAGCATCGCAAGTTGCGTTTTGGGTGCCCCAGCCCATAAATGCGAATTGAACTCGAGGCGTGGTCTCATGTAGGCCTTATAGATATTTGCTAGGTCACTGGGAGTAAAATATTGTTTACATCTTCGGAGAATTCCTAGGCGTTTGGAAGCGTCAAGTGCTACGTCGAGTATGTGCTGGTTCCAATTAAGATGGTAATTTATTTTAATGCCAAGGAGTGAGAAGTATTCGGGAGAGTCTAGTTGAACACCACCGAAGGTTACACCGACGCTGAAACATCAAGTTTAAGAGAAAGATGATAGGCCTGTGTTTTTGAGGTGTTGAACTCTACCCTATTTATCCTGCCCCATTCCAAGATTAGGTTCAGGTCAGAGTTCAATCATCCAAATAGTTCGGCACGTTTAGATGCTACCGGGACACGGTAAGCGTTAGTAATCGAGTCGAATTCATAGATATTATCCAGGATACTCTCATCTGCAAAGCAATGTATCGGATTGAGCGTTGACGACAAAAGGTTATTAAGGTAATTAAGAAAGAGTGTGGGTTATAAAACAGAGCCTTGGGGTACTCCGGAATCTATGGGAAAGTGGGAAGATGCCACGCCATCCAATACGACTTGTATGGTGCATTCATATAAGAAACTCCCAATCCATTTTACGATGTTATTATTAAAGCCGACTGCTTTGAGCTTCATTAGGAGACATTTGTGCCAAACTCTGTCAAACGCTTTAGCGCTGTGAAGTGTCAACTTGATAAGTTTGTTATCTTCAAGATCGCGAACTATTTAGCGATTCACAGCCGTTTCCATCATTTTCGACAGAACGGAATTAATAGTGATGGGGCGGAAGTGGCGGGTAACGCTTTGTTTCCTCTCTTGGGATTCGGTTGAACATTATTTTAGTCTGTCCATTTGTACTCAAAGTTTATGTTGAAGATCACTTTTGTCCAAAATTTCCTTAAAATGCGTCGGAGCATTGGCTCACCAAAGTTTGCAGTTTCTTGATAAGCCGAACGGCAAGGCGGCTCTACCTTAGGGACTGGCTATGCCCCACAACGATTTGGATTCTAAGTAAAACTAAACTTTTAGGTTTTTTGTAACAAAAAAAATCAATAAGATAATTTTTTCTCCTACCGTAATATAAAAGAAGAGATCTCTACTTTGAATGCAAACAATTTTTTTTATGTGAAATTGGAACTAGAGGAGTTACCCTTTTGTACTGTTGTTTCAGCCAATTAAGGGATAGAGATGGAAGTGGCTATGAATATTTCTCTTGAATTGCTGAATGTTGTAGGCTGGCGAGAATACTGAGATGGGCTGCGAGTTCCATATTCGAACAGACCGATTTAAAAACGAATCATGAAATTTGACAGTGCGACCGAAGATAAGTTTGAGTGAATACTGTTTGATCCAAACTATTTTGTTTGGATATTTTTTAGTTGGGTTGAACCTTAGTTCAAGATCCCTTGTAGGTGCATAACAAAGCACAGATCTTATTATCGTTTTATATATCCGCAGCTTATTGTTCCTGTGAACTTTCTTGGATTTCATTATTGGAAGCACTGATTTCGTCTGTTTCATTACCGTCCTTTGCTGGATTAGCCCCAAGATATATGAAGTTGTCCACACTCTCCAAATTATATTCCGCAATTGTTATGTTTTGTCTGATAGGTGTTCTTCTTCTTGTTTGCGTCATTACTTTTGTTTTGCTTTCATTAATGCGCAAGTCCAGATTGACAAATACCTCCTTAGCACTAGGAAAGGATCTTACTAGGATGTTAATGCCAGCGTATGCTACTAGTTGGGTGGACTTGAATAGCAGTGTCTCGTTGATGTCGACTGGGATTTTTTGGACGACATACTCTAGTGCCAAGTTGAAAAGCATGCGGGCTAGACCATCTCCCAGCTTTAAACCACATTGTTGTAGATCGTCCGGTTCTGAATCCACCTTGGTATTCGCCAATTATTTCATTATTATTATTATTTATTAAGACGACGTTCAATTATTTTTGTCAGTATTTTATAGGACGTGCACAACAATGATATTCCTCTGTAATTCTCACAGCACAGTTTGTCTCCTTTCTTACAAATTGGACATATCGTCCCTACCATGTCAAACTATCGAATGTGAAAAAGTCGTCGATTCGCCTTGTGGCAAAACCTCGAATCTCTAGCCCCTAAAGGAACGCTGTCATTTCCAGCGTTCCTTTAGGGGCTACAGATTTGAGGTTTTGCCACAAGGCAAATCGTCCCCAATGCAAGACCTGCAAGACCAATGCAAGGAGCAGAGTATTGAATATGAAAAAACGACTTTCACATTCTATAGTTTGACATGGTAGGGACGATATGATGCTTTTTCGCCAATCGTCGGGTATGATTTCCTTCATCCAACTGGTATTTCGTCAATTCCCGGCGTTTAGTTTTTGGTCACATATGGCTGCTTTATTTTCAGCAAGCATGGGTAGTGTTGATGATGGTTCTTCATCAGTTGAGGCCTCAATTGAAATTTTGTCTGTCGTGATCGGTGCTAATGGGGTCGGATTGAAAAGATGTTCAAAGTAGGAAGCTCATCTCCTTTTGATTTCTTGTGCGTCGCTGATAATGTTGCCCTCTGCGTCTTTGCAGAGACTGGTTTTTGGCTCGTATTCCTTTTTTAAACCTTTTTATTTTTATTTTGTCTCATATCGTCGTCCATTTTATGTATCTTGTGATTATGACACTTCCTTTATTTTCGCCTGCAGGTCTTTTTTGCATATTGCCTAAGCTCATCATATCTTTTTTTTTGGCTCGTGTTGGTCGTTCAGTAAAAAATTTTGTAAGCCTCGTTCTTTCTATTTATTGCATTGCGACATTCTTGGTCGAACCAATCATTATTTTTTCGCCGTGCTTGATATTCTAATACCTCTTCTGCGGAGGATTTGATGCCGTCTCGTATTTTCATCCACACATTTTCCACTGGCATATTTTGGATGTTTTCATATATTGGTGTCAGGTGTTTATTACATGCTGACTTGTAAGACTACGTCACCGTTTCATCTTTAAGCTTGTTAACATTGAATTTGCGAGCTCTACTAGTTTTCGAATGTACACGGCATCGATACTAAGCTCTGACTAGATAGTGATCAGAGTCACAATTTGCACCGCGGAGTGCTCGTACATGAAGAATGCTGGAAGCAGCCCGTTTCTCAATTAGAACGTGGTCTATTTGGTTGAAGGTGTGACCATCTGGTGATTCCCACATTGGTTTTTGAATATCGCGATGTGGGAAGCGCGTAGAGCTTACTATGATATTTTTGCTGCTTGCGAAATCAATAAGACGTTGGCCATTGTCGTTGGTTCATGTCATGGAGACTGTGCCCTCCTGTTGTTCCTCTATGAGTCTCCTCCTTCCCGACTTTTGCATTAAAATCTTTTAAGATAATTTTTAGGTCATTCGAAGGCAGTGAGTCATAGGTTGTCTCTAGGGTGACATAAAATTTGTCTTTAGTTATATCGTCCTTGTCTTCTGTAGGTACGTGGACGTTGATCAACCAAGTGTTGAAAAATTTAGTCGTTATTCGGATTGCACGCAATCTTTCACTTACTGGTTTGAAACTCGTGACCTGCTGTTTAAATTTGTTGTCAACGATAAAAGCGACTCCAAACTCTCTACTTCCCGATAATTTTCCACTTGGATAGATTGTGTGTGATCTCATTTCCATGATTTCGTTACCGAGCCATTTCGTTTCTTGGATGGCAGTTATGTCGATGTTATGTTTTGTCACTTCTTCGAGGAACTCTTTCATAGGTCCTGTCCCAAATAAGGATCGAACATTCCAAGATCCAGAAGAGTAGTCCATTTTTCGTTTGCGAAGTCGTTGCCGTTGAGTCCAACTTTTCCGAGGCTGTTCTTCAAGTTTCTGCACAGTTTTTTTTTTCTCCGGTGATGCGTTGTCGCCGCCTAGCCCAACCCCGGGCCTGGAGGACTGGCCCTACTTATTTATTACACCCTGGTGCAAAAAGGGTGGGAGTGTTCAGCTATTTCTCACAGATATGCTGCGAGTCCAACTATGTCATACTTTGTGCCTACTTCCTGAGACGCACTGGTGTTACTGGTCATTCAGATTAACTCCATGCTCTCTCCTCCTTTCTAAACCGGGCTTGGAACCGGATATGGCGGAGAAGAAGAGAAGTCACTATCTCCTATAATTTTAATGGCCCGAGACTGGATACTATCCAGATAGAGAGAGAAGTTCTTGTAGCTCCCGCCCATAGGTGGGAATTAAATTCGAGACGTGGTCGAATATCTTCTTCTACAATGGCACTACAGCTCAAATCGGACCTTGTGCTCCTGACATTCAGGTTTCTTAACATTTTTCATTACTTATTGTGGAAGGGTTGTTAGCCCTTCGCACAACCCTCTTTCTACGAATTTTTCATTTTCGAAGATTGAGGTGACCAAGGTTTATCCAAGCAGGCAATGTGCTGGAATTATATAATGCGTCGACCGGGATTTGAACTCACTTCCCATTACAAGACCAACACGCTACCCACCAGGCTACACCCTAGCTAATATAGGCTTGGTCTAATATAGGCTTTGTAAATTGCCATTAATCTAGAAGCGGTTAAAGAGCTTTTACAGCATTTTATGTAACCCAAACATGTGCTTCCTCGGTGATCGTTCCAAGATAAGTTATCTATGTAAGTTACCTAACATCTTAACACGTGTAGAAATGGATAATGGCTGGCCTCCGAAAGCGATTGGATCTGGATTAGAGTCACGTTTGTGGCACACAAGACAACACTGCGTTTTCAAAGCATTAAACTTGACTTGATTCTTATTGCCACAACTAAGAATTTTAGCCAAATTGTCATTCAATGATTGAACTATGATCGGGCTGAGTATACAGTATTGAAGTGATAGGAGAAGTCTAATGTGCTGTCATCAGTGAAGCTATGTATAGGATTGGAATTTGAAGATAGCAAGTCATTAATAAATATAAGAAAAAGAGTGAGAGAAAGCACCGAGCCCTAAGGGATACAAGCGTTAATTTTATAAGAAGGGAAAATCACACCATGCAATACTACACGCATTGAACGATTGGCTAAAAAAAACTCAATCCAGGAAATAAGCGAGTCACCCAAACCTGGAGCTTTAAGTTTGGCTAAAGCCTTGGAAATATCAAGAATAGGCGGAGGAGTGATCCCGGCCACTGACTTGGAATATTCGGTTTTAAAGGAGAGGGGTGGTTCAATGTGACAAGGAAAACTCGTTGCCATATATGTTTATACTCTAGATGAAATCTGAGAGTATTATAAGTTTGCCACAAAGTTTGTAACGCTAAGAAATAAGGCTCGGAGAAAAAAATGAATGATACAGAAATTCATATAATCGCTCAAAAATCTCAAAACCGGATTTCCGTCCGTCTGTCCGTCCGTGTCCTCTCTCGCTTGAGAACGCGTTAATCTAGAAAGTTCAAATTTTGTACACGTCGTTTTTGACAAAAAAGTAAGGGCAAGTTCGTACACGGGCCAAATCGCTCCACCCCTTCTACCCCCTCCCATACAAAATGACACAATTGCGCAGTTTGACAATAAACGGATTTGCTCAAAAAGTATAACAGTTATTGGTCTCAAATTTGGAACATATTACTTTTATGACAACATCAATCTACCATATAAAAATTATGAATGTCCTCTCCCTCCTTCTATCACCTCCCATACAAACTGTACTTTTTGATGAAATACTCTAAACCAATTTACTCAGTGCGTATAAAATTTAGCGTGCTGAAATTGTGCATTAAATATTTATTTAGAATTATTAGTAAGACCGAAAAAAATTAGACATTTGGTTTCACCCCTTCTACCCCCTCCCATACAAAATGACACAATTCGACAATAAACGAATTTTTTCAAAAAACATGAAAGCTATTGATCTGAAATTTTAAATATATTACTTTTATAATAATTTCAATCTGCTATATAAAAATTAGTTTAGTCGTCCCCTTCCTTCCACCCCCTCCCATACAAACTACACTTTTTCAAGAAATACTCTAAATAAATTTACTCAGTACGTATGAAATTTATAGAGCTGAAATTATGCACTCTATAATTATTTAGAATTATTAGTAAGACTAAAAAATTAGGCGATTAGCTTCACTCTTTCTACCCCCTTCCATACAATTTGACACAATTCAACAACTTTAGAAAAAGTCGATTTTCCTGAAAAGAATGAACGCTACTGATCTGCAATTTAAAATATGTCAATGAAATGATGTTTACAGTTATTTCACACTCCTTCTACCACCTCCCATACAAACTGTACAATTTCACTAAATCCAATACACTAATTTTCTCAGTACCTATTAAATTTTTGAATCCTAAATTTTGTATAAAACACTTTGATAGCAACCTTAGCGTAATGTGGAAAAATTAGTTCAATGTCGTCACCCCCTCTACCACTTCCCCTACAAAATTTCTTAAAATGAAAAAAATTCTCTTTCATCTAGAGTATCGCACGATTGGGCTTTACGCCCAGTCGTAGTCCTGTTATGTTTTTGTTTGGGTTCTAAAACACCTTGTGTAATTTGAGATTTTCGTGTTTTCTTAAAAGGCCGAGTTATTATCTCGTCGACGACACAGCCAAAGTAAGCGAGTTGTGTAGAACGGAGAATAGAAGTAAATAAAGAGAATACAATCAAATCTACAAAAATGGGTAAACAATGAATTTAATTGTTTAATAGGTACTTTCTAAAGAAAGTTTTTCCTTTTTGGTGGTGACAAAGCCGGCATCGCCAGATCTATTGGAAAAAAATTCCTGACGAAGTGTCACTGAAAATTCCGGATGCATTTGCAGAGGAATTTTTATTAAATACTCATGCCAGCGGCTAAGATATCAATTTGTTCACAGCTGATATTCATGCTTTTCCACAAGCACATAGAATCGGTAAAGCTACAAAAGTTATGATCTATTCTTTTGTTACAAGGAGTTCTGTAGAGGAGAGAGTCATGCAAGTGGCTAAGCGAAAGAGGATGTTCACACATTTAGAAGTTAGGTCTGAAATAGGAAAAGCAAAGGCTTAAACTTAACGAAGCAGGAACTCGGCGATTGACAATAAAATCACTCTATAAAAAGAATTTTGAACGTAATTCAAGTAATCTATCAAACAATTACGACGCAATATATAATTCCAGCACATTGCTTGCTTGGATATACCTTGGTCACCTCAATCTACGAAAATGAAAAAAAAAAATCGTAGAAAGAGGGTTGTGCGAAGGGCTAACAACCCTTCCACAATCAGTAATGAAAAATATTAAGGAACCTGAATGTCAGGAGGCCAAGGTCCGATTTGGGCTGTAGCGCCATTGTAGAGTTGTAGAGTACAGGAGAAAATTTTTTCGCCAGAGTATGATTGCAAAGTCTGGGTTTGATAGGAAATTCTCAATATGTATACCGAACAAGGAACACTGGAAAACAAGAACAGGGGATCCTATAGAATCAGTATATCTATACTCTTACTTACTTACTTACGATGGCGCTACAGCCCAAATCGAACCTTGGCCTCCTAAATACTTTGCCTATATCCATCTCGGTTTAGTGACCGCGTCCTCCAATTAGAAAATCTTAGCAGTGATTTGCTGTCTGCGTCAATCGAATCCTCCCAGCGCTTTCCTGATTTTCCGACCGGTCTTTGTCCGCTGGCTTTCCCTTTTAGTGTGCGTTTAGAAATTCTTCCGTCATCCACACGCTCCACATGACCAGCCCATTGTAACTTCTTAAATCTTATGAGGGTTGACACTTCTGCAGTGTCGGAGATGGCATACAATTCTCTATTGTATCGTATTCTCCAGATCGAGTGTTCCCTCACAAGTCCGAGAATTCATCTGACGATCTTTCTTTCAAAGACGTTAAGTAGTTTTTCGGACGCCTGAGTTAATGTCCACGTTTCACTACCATAGCATAGCACAGGTCTTAAGATCGATAGATCTATACACTGCCGGATCTAAAATAGAAAAAGGAATGGGTGCAGCAATGTACTCAACTGACCTTCCAACGGGTTCGTTCTTCAGGTTGCCAAATAACTATAGCATATTTCAGGAAAGTGACCGTTCGACTTACCAAGAAACTGCAAACTTTCGTGAACCAATGCCTCCGACGCATTTTAAGAATATTCTGGCCAGAAATGATCTCCAACGACGAACTTTGGAGTACAACTGGACAGACCGAAATAGGCATAGAGACTCAAAGCCGGAAGTGGCAGCGGATCGGTCACACTTTAAGGAAACCAAAGCAAAACATCGCCAAACAGGCTCTGGATTATAATCCTCAAGGAAGACGCCGGGTCGGTCGACCATGTAGCATGGAAGCGAGCAGCAAGAGACCAGAGGGATGAACAAGTCCTGGCAACAGCTAAAGGCCGATGCTCAGGATCGCGGCTTGTGGAAGAGAGTTGCTTCTGTCCTATGCCGCTTTAGGGGGTCTTAATAGGAATTTGATGGTTTCATGATATTTCAGGCAAAGATTCTGGCAATCCAGAAGGCAGCCGAAATCGCCAAAACGCCGCAGACCGGTAAGGGAAAAATTAATGTCTATGTAGGTAGTCATACTGTCTGGAAGACACTGTCCTAAAACAGTATTCAGCTGTCATCGCGCATTGCAGAGTGTTTGTGCCAAAAGAAAGGTAGAACTTTTCTGGGCTCCGGTCCATGGTGGCATAACATGTAATGAAGTAGCGGACGAATTAACAAAAAAGGTGCTAACCTTGAACTACATTCCGCAGAAAACTTACCACTATACATACATATCGTCAACGACTCTATAAACGCTCAGTTGTTAAATTTAGCAAAAGCCAGGTGGAAAAGTACCACAACCTAAAAACCACGAAATTAATGTGGAATACGAGTGACGTGAAGAAGACAAAACTCTTGTTGGAATGCGACAGTAGTTGGTATGGTTACCGGCCATTGCCTTATTGTAGCACATGCTTACATAATGGGTTTGGTGATGCATAATATCTGCAGTAATTGCAAACAGCCAGGGGAGAGGGAGACTAGGGAGCCCGTGCTGCGTAACTGCCCGGCTCTTACTAGAAGAAGACTTAAAATTCTCGGCGCTCCGTTCTTCCCCGACCTCAAGAAAATCTCGGGCTGCAATATGCGAAAACTGTTGAATTTCGCCGCGGCAACGGAAAATTTTGAGCTCAACAAAGACTCCAAACATCGCTACACATTGGGTTCGAAGAGTCTACGTGGGCTAAGGCCGCCACTCTAACCTAACCTAACATTTGCCCGTGTATTAACTTGTACGCAGAGTTGGATAACAAAACTGTCAACATATTTAAATGCGAAGGTCGTGAGCTAAAATCCCGACCGTTTTATGATTCCAGTACGCTTCCTGCTTCGGTATACTTTCGCCACCTCAATCTGCAAAGATGCAAACTTCGTAGATAGAACACATAAAGATATTAAAGAACGTGAAGGTCAGGGAACCCATATCACCAAGGTAAGCCGCAGATTCCGCCTTATTGGTCAGATCTGACCCTTCTCTTGTCGCTTCTAACAGTCTTCTTCTATGAGTATCGCGGTAGTTCCGTCTCCAGCCGCAGTACTTTGGTTGACATCGAGTTAAGAGTGATTGCCAATTTGGCTTTTTTTCGATCGTTTGGTTTAAGCAGTCATTGAAAATCACGGAATCAGCAGCACGCGAAAATAGACTTATTTTCATATATGTACACTTGATGGAATCAATTTTAATTATTGCGTGGTATTTTTTTAATTCGTAAGTTTCAAATCCAACGAATTACGAGCGAGGACCTCGAGTTAAACACTAACAATAAAATATTGAATTACAATTTCAAACGAACACGAACACCAGATCTATACGAAGCCATAAGTACAAAAGTTGAGAACGGAAAGTTTCATTATTACCTGCTTCTGTTGTTTTACTTTTCTAAAGCTCATTACAAAAATTGCTGTCTTGTATGGAAAAAGGCATCAGATCATTAAATTTTTGCAGATGAAAGGAGTCTGAGAATCTTACGGGAGTTATCGAATCCTCGTCAAATCTGTGTCTGTCACTTGTGCCAAGCATGCCTAAAATTTTATTTTGTTTTATTATTATTTTCAATTTATTATCAGGTCGAAGGAGCAGCCACAATTATAAATGCTTATGCAAAAGGATATCTAGTGCGTCGACTATTTAACACTGATCATGTCCAAAATATCGTTCAAACCATACGAGATACGTTACTTTTTGTATTGGATTTTCATCGAGAAACCGAAAATGACACTACCGAAGAGAATATTGCTTTTAAGGCGCGACTCCTGCAGCAGGTAAACTCTTTATTTTATTACTCCACTTATTCAATTATTTTTATTTATTTTTTTATTATTTCCAGCTGACATCAGCTTGCCATTCACTTCATGCAGTTTTCTTCAGTCTAAGCGTGAAAGAGAGAATGGAAATCATCGCGAAAGATCGAATTTACATCCAAAATAAAGCCAAAGGGCGAAATAAATACGCCAAGAATCAAATTATTGCTAACAATCGGAACTGATAAAACTATAAATGTAAGGAATAACAATTGCATGGTAAATTGTCAATAATGCGGAATAAATAATTTTTAAAACAGGAGACAATCATGCAGGAAGAAGATTCAATCAACGTAAGGGTCATAGGCCAATTTAATTAAAGCACAAAAAAAATTTACCAAAAATCCCCATCAACATTAAATTAAGAAAAAAAAACAATGTGATTGTAAAACTAAACGAATTAATTTATTGGACCAAATTTGACAATACAATTTAAAACTGCAGAATTAAGAGAAAATTATTAACGGTTTAGTAGAACAAGTTTATGTATCTGTTAATATAAATAGTGAAAAAAAAAAACTGGAAAATAAATATCGTTGTTATTATTATGTCCAGAGCGGTGTCCGCGGCGAAACGCGTGGATTTAATTCCTTCAACTCATTTAAATCGTACTTGATAACGGGTTGACTGTTTTTCGGCGACACGCTCCCGCCATCGAATTTGTCCTGAATGGGAAGATTCGATACTAGTAATCGAGCTTCGCGTCGTTTCACATCCAATTCGTTCGCTTTCTTATACTTATCGACAGCTCGTAATAGCGGTAAGATCGGGCGAGATTTTTTCGTTGCATCCTCAATCAGAAGATTGGCATAGGCCATGAAATTCTGATCGTCCAGTTCTGCTTCGTTCGTAATACAAATCTTATCCTCTTCGCGTTGCCTTCGTTCCATTTCGTTGCGTTCCTTCATCTGTTCTAGCAGAACAGAACGGATTTCCTGTGCACGTTTGAATTTTTCGTGTGCTTTTAGCTTCTCGTAATCATGATTGACTTCTTCGTTCTTCAGACGATTCGCTATCGACCAGCGAACATGTTCGAGTTGTTCGGCTTTGGCGAGTTTCTGTCGTTCCATGTCCTCGATATATTGCTTAATACGAGCCGCTTTCAGTGTTTTTTCGCGATATATTCGATCCTTTTCTTGCTGATCGAGTTTTTCATTCGCTTCGCGAACAGCTTTTTTTACACGTTCGTTTTCCTGCTGTGTCGTATCGGCTGCCTGAACGTAAAGGTTTTGAGCATTGGCTTCTTTCATTTTGACAATTTGTTCGGCTTTTTGTCGTTCCTTTTCCTTCTTAATGTCGGCTATTGTGTTCTTACCTTTTGCGTATATTGCGATAATTTTATTTTCGATTTTGTTTTCCATCTGGTCACCTTTTTGAAAGTGAATTCAAAGAGGGTGGTGAAAATAGGGCAATGGATTTTCATTAAATTATACTTACGTAATCTTCGTTGTTCGACCATTTTCATTGCTTCGAGGGCATTTTTCCGCATCGCTTCTTTTTTCCGCTGCAAAACTGCACGTTCCCGATCGATTTGTGTCTGCAAATCCTTGTCGGCTTGCTCACGAGCTCGCTTCTCGTAATCAGTCTGCCTTCGGCTATTTTCGATCCTACGTTTTTCTTCGTCCTTGACCATTTTATAGAGATCGTTTTTATAGTCGTCGTTTCGTTTCTTTGCCTCAATCATTTGCCGTTGCTGTTCTTCGATGGCCAATACATTTTGCATTTGAAATTGCTCGGCCTCCTTTCGTTTACGTTCGATTAGGGTTTTATTGATCTCTACGTTTACGGTACGTTGTATTTCGCGACTTTGCAACACTTCGCTGAGCTTCGCTGCACTCTCTAATTCTTTCGTTCCCATTCGTAAACGGTTCATCATTTGCTGGGCCTCTGCTATCTGCTCCAGTCGTATCTTTTCGTCGTTCTCTTTCAGCTCCATAAATCTTCGTTCACCTGTAATTTACTTTTCAAACCACTAAGAACAATTGATAATTATCAGAACAATACCATCAATAGCTTTTTCTTTTTCGCGTTTTTGCCTCTCGGCAACCTTATTTTCTCGAGCTTTTTCAATCGAATTCGTCCATTTCGAGGTCAACTCCTTCGATGCCTGTTTGAGGTACTGCTTGTATTGCTTCTCATGGTCGGTTTGCTTAATTACCTCTTTGTTTCGATTTAAATGTTTCAAAATGGAACTCCACTTTTGCGAATTTATTATAATGGCCTTATTCGGCTTCGATGTCACGTCCTTGCCGGTGCCACAAATTTGATTTAAATCCATTTTTTGCTACGGAATTTTTTACTTTTATTTCTTTAGCTAATTAGAAATCCCTCCCGCAAAAAGTTCCTGCTAAATTGCGTTGATTGAATTTTTTTTTTGTTTGTTGAAAGAAAACAAAAATTTTCTATCGGTCTACTACGTTGCTAAGCCGACCGAAAAATAAGGGTTGCTGGGAGCAATACTGATTTCTATTGACGGAGTGTTGATGATTTTAATTACGGATTAGGCTGCAGGTTTTTAAGGACATGGTACCACTGATTTTTTATATTATTTATCCGAATTAATTTTACTTTTCTCGGATGACATTATTTTTGTATCTAGCAGTAGAATAATTCACCGACAATTTAAGTTTCATCCATATTATATGGCTAAAGTGTGACCAGCTTCGTCCAGCTCTAATGAGTTATTGAATGAAGATCATTATTGGAAGCCAGCAAATTTGACGTTATACATTCTATTCTACAATGGCACAACAGCCCAAATCGGGCCTTGGCCTCCTGACCTTCAGGTTCCTTAACATTCTTCGTTATTTATTGTGGAAGGGTTGTTAGACCTTCGCACAACCCTCTTCAAATTTTTCATTTTCGTAGATTGAGGTGACCAAGGTATACCCAAACAAGAAGTGTCCTGGAATTATGCGTCGACCGGGATTTGAACTCACGAACTTCGCATTGTAGAGCAACGCGCTACTCACAACGCTACACTCTAGCTTGACGTTATACAGGGTTTTTTTGGAGACGAAGAACTTCAAATTGAAATAAACATAGAACAATGTTCTTATATCCATAAAATTGGCTTTATATGAAAGATAATTTTATGGCATTAATGTTTGAATGATTTCGACCATGCGCGTACATGGCGCAATCTGGAAGTCTCTTCGAAGTGAATTAGGCTGTATTTCGGCAATAACGCGTCGAATGTTGACTTCCAAGTGCTTGTTTCTGGTTTATTGGCGTAGACATGGGACTTTACATATCCCCAGAAAAATAAAGCTAATGGCATCAAATCACACGAACGAAGTAGCCAGTTAACAGGTCCATCTCGTGAAATTAATCAATCACCAAATGTTTTTTTCAATTTCAGTGTGCTATGTGGCATATGGCGCCGCACAGTGTGACATTTTCGCAATATAGTGGGATTTAATTCCTGCGTTGAAAATATTAATGGATTTTGAATGACACTACATTTTTATTTAATATGCTTTGGAAATTATATTATACACTTTAGTTCTTAACCTAACTTATGCTATAAATTGAATAATTTTACAAATAACGTAGCATACATACATATAAATTTTATTATTTTGGACATAACTTATCCTAGAAATATACATAATTGTCATTCTGAATCTGACATTCCCCGGCTGAAATCACTTTCTTCATCCTCCATTATGGTCATACTTGGCTTTTCGAACAACTGTAGAGCTTCATGGCTAATATTTGCTCGTTTGGTTTTAGGTTTCTAAAATCTTTAATGGCACTACAACCCAAATCGGGCATTGGGCTCCTGATTTTCAAGTTCCTTACCATTTGCATTACTTATTGTGGAAGAGTTGTTAGCTCTTCGCACAACCCTCGACCTGCGAATTTTTAATTTTAAAAACCAAGAAATATCCAAACTACCAGCTTAATTCAGGGGAGATGTTGGACACCTGGCAACACCAGATTAGAAAATGAAAATGGGAGAATGGCATCAGCGCGAACCGGGAGTGGATGCAGAAACACAACTTTTACATATTTTCTTAATATCGAGAAATGTACTTTAAAATCGGAAAATAAAGAATATATATGTCAAACACAACATGAATGATATACATCAAACAGTAACTTACTCCAGAATTTCAGTTCCTAGACAAAATAAAACCATGTTCCTAAATCCCACCACCACTGAAGAAGTGTTATGTACATTATCCCAGCTAAAATTAGGCACGGCACCTGGTTTTGAGGGAATCACCACCAATGACCTTAAGGACTTAAAGGATATAATTGCTCAGTCCTTAGCTAATATAACTAACAAACATATGGAAGTGGGAGTGTTCCCGAAAATATTGAAATCAGCAGTGATTACTCCGGTACATAAAGATGGTGATAAAAATAACCCTGGTAACTATCGACCGATTGCACTACTGACGGCGTTCAGCAAAGTATTTGAAAAAATTATCAACAAAAGGATATTAAATTATATTAAAAAAACAAGTGGGTTCGATCCAAATCAGTATGGTTTTCAGGAAAACATCAACACGACTGCTGCTCTTGTTGATGCTGAGCAATATATCAAGAAGGGACTGGATGAAGGAAATTATGTGGTAGCATTATTTGTTGACCTAATGAAAGCATTTGACACTGTGGATCACAAAACGCTGATTGATGGACTTGATGAAATTGGAATTAGAGGAAAAACAAATGAGCTCATTAGGAGTTATCTTACCGATAGAATCTATGTGACTAAAAATGAACTCAGCCATGAACTCTACGTCAATATAGGAGTAACATAAGGCTCAATTCTGGGTGCAACCTTGTACCTCCTGTACATTCATAATTTGCAGAAAGCTGGACTACACGGAAAGTATGTAATCTTTGCTGATGACACCTTACAACTATATTCAGCCCTATCAATCACAAAGCCAGAATTAGGAATCATAGACAAAGTACTAAAAGCCTCAGAATATTATAACAACACCATACATTCAACGATACAAACTAAACCTATAGACATTCAAAACGGAAAAATAGACAAAATTAAAATATATAAACGATTCGTAGAGAAAAAAGGAAAATGGTTAGAAAAACATAACAAAAATAGAGAACAGTTAGCAGAACCCAAAGCAGGGGAAATATATATGTATAAAAGAGAAACCGAGATTCAGGAAGGTAGAAGTAGAGGTAGACAAGAAAGATAACGTAACGCAAACAAAAGGAAACGAAAACTTAGCAAAAATCCACCCAGTTAATATTAAGAGACAAAAGAAATATAATAATAATACAAATTTAAATACAGATAAGAATCAGCAAAGTATTGATTATCATTCTAATCATCGTAGCAAAAGCAAGAACAATGAAACAAGCAGAAATTACAATAGAGGAAGTACAAACAGAGTCAGGAATTATCTTAATGAAAAAAAGACCCAATCAAGTTAATTAGAGATCACACTAGAATCTACCATAAAATAAACCTAACGCAATACAAAGTAGCACTAAACGAATTAACAAAACATATACATACGTTACAGAGACTATAGAGACTATCAAAGGAAAACTTAAAATACTACAAACAAAAAAGTAGAATAAAACGTGGACTATTCAATCCAGCAGGATCAATATACAAATTCTTATACGGAATAATGGACAACAACGATTATGAGGAAATTCTAAAACCACTTAGACATAATTGACAACAATAATCACGAAATAATCCAAGCTATGAATAAATAATTGAAGATCAACGACGTATTCTCGAACAATTTGTTTGTTCAAAATCGTAACAAACATTAATGAAATAAATAAAGCATATAAACTAATAACTAACGCAATCAATAAATAAAATATTCAAACAAACGAAATCTTAACTAGCATACAGCTAAAACATAACTTAGATCATATCAAAGACGAATTAGAAAAGTTAATAGATAACATTAGCTCAGCTAAAACAGGACTTATGATGAGATCAATATTAACACATGACGAGATTAAAGTAATTAACTTATCAATAGACGAACTTAAAGACATAACTATAAACGTATTGACAAAAAAAAACGAAATAATCATATTTGTAATTAATATACCTATACTCACAGAACCATTACCATCTTAATATGATATTAATAAAATAAAAGCACCGAATAATAAATTTGAAACATTAGAAATACCTACTAAAGAGGTATTTTTATTCAAAGGAGAGTATTACGAACCTGAGAAGTGTACGAAAAGTTTAACAAATCAATAAATATGTAAAGATGTAAGTTGTATAATTAAATATAAATCACAAACGAGTAATATAGAAGAGATCGAAAAAGATCTTATATTAGTTATAAAAATAAATCAAACAATAAATCAGAATTATAACGAAAAAACCTATAAGCTTAACAGAACCTACGTAATAAGATTTCAAAATATTTATGAAAAACAAAGTTTATACAAATTAAATTAATAATTTCCAACCAATTCTAACATTACAACCAATCAAAAACATTTCAAATTTTACATATCGAACTCAATTAAAGGAATTAGAAGTAGAAAATGAAAATATAAAAAACTTTGAAGCTATTAAAGAAATTAAATATGAACACAAAAAAAACAAATAATAACAAGCGGATCAATCATAATATCAAGTATTATATATAGCAATCATAATAATAGCCTTCTGCTACATATATGTATATAAAAAATAAAAAAATTACAACAATTGAAATAAATATAAATCTAAAAGAATCCGTACAGACAGATAAGACCAATGTTGAGGACAACATCAAGCTTAGGGAGGGAGGAGTTATATGTGACTCACATCCCATTTCACACGAAATAAGATATTGTAAAACCTAAGATAAACCATTTGTTTAAATAGCGATTCGTTATCCCAAATAATACTCAACATCTTTGAACCCTACCGCATCCGATCAGAGCATGAGAAAACCAAACAATCCTCATTCTAAGTAATTACCCAGATAACGAATTGGTATATAAACCCGAGCGAATGTTGGCTCGAGGCTCTTTCAATAACGATAAGTCTACATGTAAAGATAAGTTCTAAGTTAAGTGAGAAATAATAAAATAAAGTTTTTATATTAAATAATCGATGTTTCAATTGAAATCGAAAGTAGATTCGATTTGTTCTAATTTTATTGTGACGTGAAAACGTAACTGGCCCGTCAAGTAGCGAAAATAGGGGTCGTATATAGACTTTTGGCGGTCACTGTATATTCAAATTTTTCATATGTGCCTAACTATTTTTACTTATAAATCATGACTTTTTCCATTTTTTTTAACATTACACCTACAATAAAAATTAAATTAAAATATGTTTTGTTTAAATAAAGGGTTTTCCAATAAGGACTTGACAACTTTTTTTCAAAATAAAATGCAAACCATTTGAGACGTTGTTCCTTCGTGTACTTTACCATGATAAAAATGTTAAGTTTACTGAATAAATTGACAGTGACAGTTCGATGATTAGTGAAAGGGTGCGTTCACAAATTGAATTCAAAGCTGTCAAGTCCCTATTGGAACCGTTGTATTCCCCTAAAAAAGGGTTTTCCAATAAGGACTTGACAACTTTTTTTCAAAATAAAATGCAAACCATTTGAGACGTTGTTCCTTCGTGCACTTTACCATGATAAAAATGTTAAGTTTACTGAATAAATTGACAGTGACAGTTCGATGATTAGTGAAAGGGTGCGTTCACAAATTGAATTCAAAGTTGTCAAGTCCCTATTGGAAAACCCGATATTTAATGAAATGTTCCTTATCAAAAATGGTATCCTAATTATTCTTTTAAGTTAAATGGGAAAAAAGTTATTTTCAGGTAAACTTTGAGAATACCGCTGTGCCTAAACGTTTTTGATTCACTGTAACTGTGAGAAAACTTAAATTATCCACAAAGTAATTCGATGTAATCCTTTAAGAAACAGCAAGCCCCTTGTCACATTATAACTATAATTTCGATTATCATGTTCATATTGGTTTTAATTCGTCAGCAGAGTCTCAAGTTGTATTTTTTATCTATTTGAAGCGATTATTTGCAGCTTGCGTGCAAATTTCTGTAAATCCCGGTATGACGTCAACCAGTTTGAATTGAATTAAATGAAGATAGCAATAAATTTCAAGCCCAATAAAACCAAGTCATGCAATATGCCTATCGATTTCACATTTTAGATATCCAAAAAAAAAAACATCAATTTTCCTCAAGTTCAAACGGTTAACCTCGCTCTTCAGAGCTCTCCTCCTCCACTGCACTTTAACAAAAATTAAATAAAAAAAAATAAACAATCCGCGGCGTTCAATGACGCCTTCTCGGTGTGACGTCACGTGCACATTGTTTTTGCACAATATTTCGCAGTGTAAACGCAATCAGCTGATCGTCGCCGCATCATTGACACTTTGGGTGATTGACATTCGTCGTTGCTCGAAATCGAAGGAAAAAACAGTCGCGTTGAGTTTTTCGGTTATGCAATACAGCAAAGTGCCGGAAAATTAAGAAACAAAAAGCCCCGGAGTTTGCAAAAAAAAGTGGAAATTGAAAAACGCTGTAAAACAAAATGACCGTGTGGAGTTTTCCTAGTTTCTAGTGTTTTTCTTCAAAATAAAAAATCGAATTGCGCAGAAAAAAAAACTAAAGAATCTTCCGCCTTGTGCTGTTTTCGTCCGAGACGACGCTTTTAGTTGACTGCTAATCTTTTTTTTTTCGTTCATTATTAATTAGCTATCACATGTGTCCCGACACGATAATTATTGCTACAGTAGTCGATTAAAGAAATCGTAATCATGTCTTACACGGAGCTGGAGAGCGGCTATCAAGACTTAAAGCAGGCTAATCGGCCAGGATTCTACGTCGGTCACGACGGCAACGTCATTTCACTTGGACGGGTATTTTTCCATTATTACATTTTTTTTTTGTTATTTTTGCTTAATTGTAGGCTTTAGAACACTATCGAAAATCATTTTCCTTCCAAGGACTCGTAATCTGGGAGAGATGTGAGATTGAGAAATTTGTGCATTCGACATATGCGAGGGCGTAGGACGTCTAAAAATAAATTTCCCAAGTCTGAGACTCCTCACGTTTATCGATTTGTGTTAGAGAAAAAAAAAATACGAAGCGTTCGAATTGAAATTGCGTTGCTTGCACAACGATCGATTAAATCGATTCGAAAGATACGCGCCTGTAAATTAAGCGAGCACGCATTTCAATTGGCGCAATTGGATTTGTCCGATCTTTAAGACCTTTATATCTTTCCATTCAGATTGCCATACTTTTAATTAAATCTTTTCATTTCCCGGTTACAGACAGTACCGGGTCCTTGGTAATCAAAACGATAATTTTCAATCTAAATAAATTGAAAAAGAAAATTGCGTACGACCTTCCTATTATAACCAGACCCGGGCCAGAGCTACTTAAAATACTGCCGTCGTGAAGCACTTGACATTGCAGAAAATGATGGTGGTGGATATGGTGAGCTACAAATATATTGGAACTCTCATTTCTAGTAAGAAGGTATTGTCAGTTAAAAACCAGTGATCTCAGTAAATTTCCGATGAAGACCCACTAAATAGTTATAGGATAGAAAATAGCTCTCTTCAACCAACCGCAATGGATCCAGCTCCTGAACATATGCGAATTCAAGTTTTAATAATAATAACAGTTTCGCATATGCCACCCAATCAGACGTGCTTATCGCTATTTTCTCGGTAAAATCTAACTCTCAAGAAACTGACGCAAATTATCCTAGATTTTTTAAGCTGATAGCTTCCCCAACACTTCATGCTATAACTCGCACCTTGAACACAATTCTTACGATCTCTAGTTTTCCGGTTTTATGGAAAAATCCGAAAATAATACCCGTCCCTAAAAACCAACAGGAGTACAGACCTATCTCAATCTTACCCTTCCTCTCTAAAGTTTTTGAAAAAATACTAAACTCTCAAATATCTTCCTGCTTAAATGATTATGACCTTTCATCCAAATTTCAATCGGGTTTCAGAAAGCATCACACTTATTTCATTGCACAGCTCAACATCACCGTATAAGAGTACAACTGGCCAAAGATCGGGTAACAACATCTACGTTGTTAGACTTTTCCAAGGCGTTTGATAAATTTTATCACAAAATTCTTCATAAACTCTCGAACTACATACTTGTTAATCCTCATCAACAGCCTTGGTAGAATCTTTCCTAACAAACCGTCAACAAGCCGTCTTTTCCAATGGTATTTTATCATTATTTCGAACAAATTATGGTGTTCCTCAGGGAACTATAGTGAGTCCTCTGTTTTTATTAATATAAATTAATGATCTCCTGTTCCATGTAAAACATTACATTGCTAACATGCATGCCGTTGACATCTAGCACCAGCTAAGCTATCCAGTCGGTATGGTCGAACATTCACCTCATCTTATAAACGAGGACCTTATTCGTCTTTCCAATTGGGCACAAACAAATTGTCTCAAGCTAAACCACTTCAAGACTAAAGGCATCATAATAAATAAAATAACTAGTTTTGTCGTCTATCCCTTCTGTTTTACTTAACAATAATATTGTAGAATATCTCAATAAAGTAAAGAATTGGGGGACTCATTTAATACCACCTTAACTTGGATCGAGCATATTTGCTCTAACATTGTAAAAATGATTGGGACCCTTCGTGATACATACACTCGGCAGAAAAAGTTTGCGTACATACCCAACGCATCCGACATATCTGTAAAAAACATCGTTTCTAACATTTCATTCCGAAATATTTTTTGTCCTATTTTTCATTACTTCATTATGAACATAAAACAAACAAAAATGAGAATTACTGTACTCTAAAACAACGGTAATATTCGGAAACGAAAAATAGTCTGAAATTCCAGGAGTAAAAAGTCTGCGTTCAAAGCGTATAAAGGGAAGTCAAAGTCTCTGAGTTGCAGCTAAATCATTAATAACAATAAAGTTTGTGTAGAAAAGTTGATAAACGTGTTTTTATCTAAGGTTTGCGTTAAAAATAATTCCCAAAAAACGTTAAGTAAGAGATGTCTAATAAAGGAAAGGAAATTGAATTTGGGGAAAGGAAAATTATCGTGGATTTGTGGAAAATAGGTACGTCATATCGTAAAATAGGTGCAATAGTCAGCAGAAGTCATTCATCTGTCCAACGAATCGTAAACAATTTCAAAATCACAGGAGTTTTGGTTTCAAAACCCAGATCTGGCCGTCCTCCAAAGTTGAGCCCTCAGCAAACTCGGAGTTTGCTCCGAACGATGAAGGATAATCCTAGATTAACTGCAGCTGATATGGCAAAGGACTTCAAAGCAAAGTACCGCAAGTCTATTTCTGATGATGGTGTTCGTAAAATTCTTAGGAAATATGGGTGTCACGGACGCGTTGCGCGTAGAAAGCCATTTATAACAACAGTAAACAGACTCAAGCGGCTGGCATTTGCTAAGGAACACATAAGTAAGCCAAAAGGATTTTAGAAACAAGTTGTTTTCTCGGATGAAAGTAAATTTTGTATTTTTGGAATCAAAGGTCGGAAGATTGTATGGAGAAAAACTGGCGCGGCCTTCGACTTAAAAAATCTCTGTCCAACAGTAAAGCACGGTGGTGGCGGTGTTATGATATGGGGGTGTATGGCTAGTGGAGGAGTTAGAAAAATGGAGATTATTGAAAGTATTATGAATAAAATAGACTACCTTAATATTCTCAAGAGCAATTTGAAGAAAGTGCAGAACATTTGGGCTTAAGCGACAACTTTTACTTCCAACAAGACAACGACCCTAAGCACACTGCGGAGGTAGTAAGACTCTGGTTGCTGTATAATGCCCAAAATTAGCTTCGTACACCGCCCCAATCTCCTGACCTTAATCCAATAGAGCATTTGTGGCATCACTTGGAACAAAGAATTCGAGCGCACACAATAACGTCGTCAAGGAAGTCCTGATCCAGGACTGGAATTCAATAACCCCAGAGTTCACTAAGAAGCTGGTAGATTCCATGCAAAAACGGTTGTGGGAAGTAATAAAGAGACGAGGATATCCCACAAGCTATTAACGAGGAAAAACAATTGTTTTATTTTGAAAAGAAATATTTGTACGCAGACTTTTTATTGTTGCAATTCAGGACTTGTTTTGGTTTTTTAATTTTAATATTTTTATGGAGTACAATAATCATTATTTTTGTTTTGTTTTATGTTTGTAATAAATCCATGAAAAAAAAAAAAAAATTATTATGAAATAAATTATGTACTTAAAACGATTTTTTTATAGATATGTTGGATGTGTTGAGTGTGTACGCAGATTTTTTCTGCCGAGTGTATAATTCATCGCCATATATACCTGAGCTAGGGTATAGCCTAGTGAGTAGTGTGTTGGTCTTGTAATGCGAAGGTCGTGAGCTCAAATCCCGGTCGACGCAATATATAATTCCAGCACATTGCCTGCTTGGGTATATCTCAATCTACGAAAGTGAAAAATTTGTAGAAAGAGGGTTGTGCGAAGGGCTAACAACGCTTGCACAATCAATGATGAAAAATGATAAGGAACCTGAATGTCAGGAGGCCAAGGTCCGATTTGGGCTGTAGCGCCATTGTAGTAGTAGTAGTACCTGAGCAGACTGTGATAGCTAAGACTATGGTCAATTACTTTATTATTTTAATAATAAAAAGTATTGTGATCGACACAGAAAACAAAATTCGCTACCCTCAAATTTTGATTTTTCGCGTTGACTGAAATGCAAAAAAAAAACAAAATCCGTCCGTCCGTACGCCGTCCGCCATACATATGGACTCATATCCCCCAGACCGTTATAAATAGATGCAATGTTCATTTTTAGACGGATTGTTAATTGCGTAAGAGAGCTCCATTATCTAATTTTGCGGAGTGTCAGATTGAAGGAGGAGGCGGAGAAGGGAAAGAGTCAAAAAGTTCATTTGCTCATATTTTCACTACGAACGCAGATAGTAAGCTGAAAATCAGCATATGAGGGCATTGTGGGACAAACTTCAGAAATAATTACATTTTTTGGGGTCCGAAAAGGTAGGGGAGGGGGGCTAAAAACAAATTTTCGGCAATTTTTTTTTTCCCAAATTATATCTTTGGAACTTCTTAACAAAAAAAACCTTATTTTAGGACCTATTAGGGGGCGTACAGGTCCACTATAACCAACTAAATGAAAGGTAAGGGATTGTAAGGGATAGGGTCAGGGGTGCAAAGAAAAACACTTCAAAATTAATATCTCGACTATCTCTTAAGCTATGTAATTGAAACTTTACACATACAGTGGTAGCCACGAATTTAGCACACTCGGTATCTGTAGCTTAAAAAAAATATTTTCTACTGTTTTATGCTTTTCAGTCGACTTTGGTTTCTTAAGTGTTGGCTATGCATTGATCATGTCCCGTTAGTTTAGTCTGGTTCCTTTGTTCCCTTTCTATTCTCACTTAATTGCAAGTACATCAAGTACACGTACTGTACGTGATCAAGCAAGGTTAGCACACCTTTGAAATCTTATTAATTTCGGGCTTTTGTTTGTGTTAAATCAAATTAATTGGTAAGATTTACGTTTTTTTAATTTCATTTATGATTGTTGTTTAAAAAATGTGTGTTTAGAAATGGCGAAAGGTATGTGATGCACAGAGGCTCAGCGGCAGGTAGTTCAGCAACTGAAGAGCAGTGGAAGTACCGTTACGCAACTGCTAGTGCTTTAAGATGTTTCAGAAAGATGGTGTACAATGCATTGAGCCATATGCATCAATATGGAAGCTCCAAAAAATGTTAAACAGCGACCTAGAGCACGAAAAACAACAATTAAAGAGGACCGTCTGATTTATAGAACCTCAATCAAGAACCCTTTTAATAGCTCGACCATTATAAAAAAATAAGATATTTCGTCGGAATTTGGCATTAACGTATCCTCACGGACAATAAGACGAAGGCTCAATCAAAAACAATTGCGTGGATGCATTGCACAGAACAATCCATTTGTGTCAAAAAAAAACTTTAAATCTCGAATTTCGTTTGCACGTGAGCATTTGCAACAAACTTTAATTTTTTGGAAAAATGTGCCTTAGACTGACGAATCAAAGTTTTTTCGGTTCGGATACGACGGTAAGCACCACCATCCAAAGTACACTTATAAGACTGTTAAGCACGGTGGTTGGAGTGTGATGGTGTGGGCTGCGTTTTCTTGGTACGGCGTTGGCCCTATACATAAAATTGACACAAGAATGGATCAGCATGTTTACAAAAACATTATTGGAAACACAATGATGCCATTTGCTGATGATAACATGCCCCTTTAAATGGCGTTTTATGCATGACAACGATCCAAAACTCACTTCGCGCACAGTGAAGAGTTGCTTGAAAGAGAACCGAATTGATGTTCTAAAGTGGCCAGCCCAATCACCGGATATCAATCCCATTGAGAATTTGTGGAATGATGTCGAGGAGCATAATCACGTAGTCAAACCAAAAACTATGACCGATTGTTGGATCGAAATTAAAAAAGCTTGGTATGCAATTCCGAGAGACCCTGGTAGAGAGCCTAGGAGATGCGCTGCTGTAGTAGAAAATTGTTCTTTGTTATTTTATTTTTCGCTTATAATAAACAGTTTTTCATTTTGTGCTAAATTCGTGTTCGGCTTGTTTTCATCGTATTCACAATTAAACTGAAGTAGAAAAGAATGGGAAGAAAATAACCAAAATGAAAAAAACAGGACATAATCATCACTTCGTGGGCAAAACTCGAAAAAAAAATAATTGGACCGAAAAGCATAAAACAGTAAAAAATATTTGCACTTGAAAGTTACAGATACCGAGTGTGCTAAATTCGTGATCACCACTGTATATAATTCATCTCCATATGTTCCTGAGCAGACTAAACTGATGATAGCTAGGACTATGGTCAATTACTTTATTATTCTAATAATAATGTATTGTGATCGACACTGAAAAAAAATTCGCTACCCTGATATTTTTGTTTTTTCGTGTTTCATGCCTGTCCGTATGCCGTCCGCCGTACATATAGGTTCATATCTCCGAGACCGTTATAAATAGTGCAATGTTCATTTTTGATTGGATTGTTGATTATGTAAGTGAGCTCCATTACCTAATTTTTGGGGAGTGTCAGGTGGAAGAGGGAGGCGGGGGGGGAGGGAAAGAGTCAAAAAGTTCATTTGTTCTTATCTCCACTATGAACGCAGATAGGAAGCTGAAAATCAAGGGAATTATGGAACAAACTCTAAAAATAGTTTAATTTTCTTTATCCATTAGGGTCCGAAAGGGGGGGGGCGAATTTTTTTTTTAAATACAGGTCCACTGTAATCAACTAAAACAAAGGCCAATAATTGTAAGCGAGGAGGGGGGGGGGATGCAAAGAAAAAAACTTTAAAATTAATATCTAATATCTTAATAGCGAAAAAAATATAAAGTTTAGTCATAACAGTAGTGGGGAGAAATGTAGAGCATATCAAAAATGGTGCACTTTTCAAAATTTCAAACCGTTATATCTCAGAATTCAATTTAGGTATTAAGTTGAAATTTTTATCAGATTGTAGAGCAATATGATCTATAATTTTCGTGAAATAGAAATAAGAGGGAGCGAGATGATGGGCCAAAATGTCGAAAATTTTCACTAAATTTTTGTTAGAGCTCTGGTTAAAAATGCAAACTTCAAATTTTGCACGTGCATACATTGATTTAATATACTTAAAGAAAAAATAATAATTTGAACCAGAACTGTTACCGTCCAAAAGGGTTCCCTAATCTGTACGATAAGTATTAAAAAAAAAAAACAGAAAAACTCAAAAATGTTGAATGAAAGCTAGAAACTTGCAAATTTTTGAAATTTATTTAAAAAAAAAATGCTTAAAAGTTTAGGGTAGTAACTGGTCGAATACCTTCAAAACTTCTTCTCCCTCCCATACAAAAGTATTTTTTCGACCATGTTGAAGAAATCAGATATCACAAAACCATTGAAAGATATCAATTTGAAATTTTCGACAAACACTTCTAAAAATATTTAAAGCAAAGTTGCGTCAAAAGCTTTGAAACCCCTCCCATACAAAAGTATGATTTCGACCAATTTCAATAAATCGACTAATTATAAACAAATTAAAGCTACGAACTTGAAATAGCATTCTATGCAAAGAATTTTCAATTTATTAACATCCACCCACCCCTTGGGGCAAACTACCCCCCTCGAACAATAAATAAATAATGTACGGGTAGAAGTTTCTCGTACGATTTTTCTAATAGATTCCACTGCTGAAGTCGAGATGTAAGAAGTTCAGATTTTCCCATAAGTAACTCCAAGTCCCCGACAATATCATTCAACTCCGACTGAGTAACGAGGTGAGGTTGTCGATAGACTGAGTCTGTTGAAAACTCTTCATCATCGATAGACGGACCATTTGATGGTGCAGGCTGTGGCTTAAAGTTTGTCAAATCCATTTCTGGCTCTAGAATATAGGTTTTTGGGGTCACTGGGATTGGCAAAGATTCGCTGTGAGGAACTGGTCTTAAAGCTGAAAGGATATTTGGATACTGAATTGAATGCTTACTTTTGCTAGGGAAGCCGACGGTGGAAGTCACACAAAAGTAAGAATCTGTGAGATGACAGCGAGGTTCGCGCCAAACCATGGCCACAGCAAATGGCGTTGATTTACGGGTACCTTTGAGCCATTTAGTCAAGCTACTGTAACAAGTAGTGAAGCAAACTGTTGGAGCCCTATCCTTGTCGTAATCGCCAACTTCTCAATCGAAGTACAATTTTTAGGCAATTTTAAGAAACGGAGAAAGACGTTTTCGTTGCGCTTTAAAAATTAATTCCCCGCAAACATAGCAGAAGCTATCGGGCTGATTTTTACACGTAGCATAATTGTACAGTGAATCAATTGAAAAGAAAGATTTCCGGATTTCACACTGTTGCGCTTTATTAAAAGGGTCGTTTCGGTCTCTGCTGAGACCTTTACCAAACTGTTCGACAACTACCGAAGATTATGATTTTATGTATGTAGAATGGGATTAATGGGGTAAATTGGGTGTGGGAAGGGTAATAAGGGTTAAATTGGTTAGTTAAGATTAGTATTTGCATATATTGAAGTGCGCTGCAATTCAAGTAAAAATAATGAAACTAGTTCACTTTAGGTTAATCGCAAAACTTTATTTAATCGCTTTAAACTTTATCACATCAATACTTTTCGTTCACAATATTTCGCCTCAGCCCTCGCTCTCATCGCTCTGTCGACTTAATCGCTTTCCAATCTTCGACTAGATTGTTAATCTCTACCGTCGAACACGAAGTATTCGTTTACTGAGTTCCGCACGTCGATCACAGGACTTACTTGCTTCCTGAATCTCCACCACCCTCGATCCCACGACGTATTCGTTGTTCGATCTCTACCGTCGATATTTGCTTACTGGATTCTACCTGTCGATCATCGAACTTACTTCCGCCTGTCGAACACAGGACTTACTGTCGCTTACTGCTGAACTCCGCCTGTCGATCATAGGACTCACTCTCACCTGTTGATCACACTCCTGTCCAAATGTCAACTGACAACTGCTTTTTCATCTCATGTGGTCGCCCTTTTTTTTATCGTTCCATTCGTCTGCTTTTCGTGCGCTCTTCGTCCTCTATGCTGTTTCTAGGAATCATTTCATATTCGACCATTATTCATCCATCCACTACTCGGCTGCCACTCGCCGTATCCGCGAAGTCCAGTCTATGAGTAATATGTGCGTGCGCGTATGTGCAGAACAGCTGAAGATCGTAAACACTCGACGAACAACCAAGGCTGACATGCAACGATATGTTGACAAAGTTCTAACAGTTTGGTGAATGTTTTCACAGTGCATTTCGAATTGAAAAAAAAGATTTCCGGATTCTACACTGTTACGCTTTATTATTCGTAAAGTTTCGGTCTCTGCTGAGACCTTTATCAAACTTTGATAAAGGAAATCTTTTCTTTCAAAGTTCTAACAGTTTATTAAGAGAGTATCAGGCAAATATGAGCTTTAAACTTTAAATGATTTTTTTTTTTTTTTTTTCAAAATTAAACTTTCCGAGAATTTCGATGCGAGGAGCAAGATTTCTCGAAAACTGTTTCACCGATCGTGATATTGATTTTTTAAAAAACTTTTTTAATGTAGTAAAAACGAAAATAATTGGTTACGTTATAAATCATTAATTATAATAAATTAATTATTATTCTAATAATAAAGTAACATATTGTATGCATTTAAAATAAAATGTTGATACATAAAAAATTTGTATTTCATGACTAATTGCCTATCTGTACGTCTTCTGCCGTTTTGTACGCTTTAATAAATATTATCGACTCATATCTCCGAAACTTTTGCCCTGAATTTACAAAGCACGTAGATTATGCAACAGTCCCTGTTAGATAAAGTTGAAATGTAGCCTACGTTGAAATTCATCTTCCTAATTTTACTTCAAAATTTTCAACGTAACCTAAAAATTTATTTTATCTCCAATTATTTAGTCTTGTTATGAATGAAAAGGATACGAAAATAATGCTTTTTATTTTATCGGGTACGACAATAAGGAGGGCTAAGAACAAAATGTGAGCTTCTTTTTCAAATGACTTTTCTGCTGAGTATTTCCGAAGATATTGGAAATATTCCGCAGGAAAGTTCATATTGAAGTGCGCTAGGGGTCGCTGAATTTCAAGTAAAAATAAAACTAATTCGTTTTTAAATGAAATAACCACAAAATTTATTTAACGCCTTTTTATAATCACTTTAACACTTCTTTTGTTGATTACATCACCATAATATTCGCGCTGTCGATCACACGACTAAATCCCTTTCCCAAGTTCGAATGACTCATATCACAAGCGTTCGCCCTTTTTATTTCGTTCTATTCGGCCTTGTATGCTGTTTCTAAGTATGCGCGAGCAGTTCGAGGCCACAAGCAATTGATGATCGCGGATAGTCGATGATGTGCAGAATAGTACACCACTGAAGATCGCGAATACTCAATGAACGATTGGGACCGACATGTAACAATATTTTATATCTATACATATATGTAGGTGACGTTATCTAGGGTATAGCCTAGTAGGTAGTGTGTTGGTCTTGTAATGCGGAGGTCGTGAGTTCAAATCCCGGTCGGCGCAATATATAATTCCGGCACATTGCCTGCTTGGATATACCTTGGTCACCTCAATCTAAGAAAATGAAAAATTCGTAGAAAGAGGGTTGTGCGAAGGGCTAACAACCCTTCCATAATAAGTAATAAAAAATGTTAAGGAACCTGAATATCAGGAGGCCAAGGTCCGATTTGGGCTGTAGCGCCATTGTAGTAGTAGTATGTAGGTGACGTTCAATTAAAATCCTATAGTTGAGCTCTCTGAAACTTTGCGTGACGCGGCATCAATTTCAAAATCTTATAGAGGTGGTTTTATTTTTGATAAGAATGAGAGAAAAAATCAGCTCGATAGCTCAAACCGTATGATAGTTACTGTGTAGACAGACGGTCGGAATCGAGGTTTTTAAGCTTAAACACATTTTACCCTTGGTGAAACTTATTTTTCAGCGCTAAAAACGTTAGAGCAAACACAATATACTTAAGCAGTGGTTCGCAATCGGTGATCCGCAGACTGCAGGTGGTGCGCGAGAGCCTCGGAAGTGGTCCTGCAGCACGTACAAGAATGTTACCAAATAAATGGAGTTTTCGAATTCGATGTTCATTGAACGTGATGGGCCGAATATATTCGATGGTTGAATTCAAATTTCTTTACAGTTTAAAATAATTATTCTAATAATAATATGATACAAAAATAATTTTCAGTCACCACTCCCCCTTCCCACACCAATTGCTCAAACTCTGGCTGTGAGTCATATTTCTGGATGTTTTGCTGTGTTCTGTTGAAAATGGCACCAAAACGGAAAAGCAATAGTGGTTATATAAAGTTCGGACTTGCAGCAATTGAGGTAAAGAAGAAGATGAGACCCGACTACGTAATTCATAATGCTATCCTCACCATTGAAGCCCTATGAAAGTCATTTAAGGAGAGTTCATCCCAACTTGAAATTCTTTGTTGGAAAATTAGATAACTTAAAGAAAATGAAATTAGGAGAAAAGGTGCAGAGTATGAATCGTCTGAAAAAATACGTCTCAGTTTCATTTGAGGTTTCACAATTCATCGCCAAGACAAAGAAACTACATACAATTGGTGAAACCTTTGTGAAGCTTTGTTTGATTAAAGCAGCTGAAAAAATTTTAGGAGCTGAGGCTTCTAAAAATATTTAAGAAATTCCCTAATCGAACAATATTGAAGGCATGGATCAATACGATGTCCAATGATATTGAAGATCAGCTGGTTTGTGAAATTCAAAAGTCTTCATGTTTCAATTTTTAGTGTAATGAAAGCACCGAAGTTACTCAATGCAGCCAGTTGCGAGTGTTTGTTCAGTATTAGACAGACAAAAACGCAACATCTCCTGCACAGACCAAGAGGGATGTGATACTGATCTCTTTGCTTTGATAAACGGATTAACCCAACTTGTAAATGAGCCGACTTGTTTACCAGAAATTCAGTTCTTCCATCTTCTCGATTTATTTCTCACTAATAAACCAGAGAAATACTCCCTATCTGTAATATATATCTCCTTCGCGAATTGGAAATACAGACCACTTTATGATTCGTGCACAATTTTAAGTTGCAGCACTAAAACCGCTGCCAGTTAAGGCACCTTGAAAAATTGTTTGCCATTTTAAAAGAGCTAATTGGAAGGCGCTAAATGAGTTCTTCAATGCCTTTAATTGGAAATTGTGCTTTGACTCCAATAACTGCGATAAGGCCTGTAAACTTGTCACCAAAACTATTTTGAATCGACGGAAGATCCTTCAGAGTTCGAAAGGCTCACGATCTATCTGGTCATTTGTCAACAATAATTTCATCTCTTCATCAGCACCACCACTCGTAGATGGTGACCGTACCATAATTGATCCTGTTGAGAAAGCTAACCTATTGGCAGCAAGTTACGCAAGAAACTCCACACTACTATCTTCAAACCAAATCCCTCCTATCGCAACACCATCTGGTTTTTCGCTGCCTCCAATATATTTTCGCACTCGTCTCATATCCAGGATTCTTCAAAAGCTCAATATTCACAAGTCCGCTGGCCCTGATGGCAGTCCCCCCATTACCCTTAAAATGTGCTCCTATTTTCTGGCTAAACCTCTTCGCAATCTTTTCCATCTATCCTACTCTTCTGGATGTTTTCCATAATTGTGGAAAGTCGCGAATGTTCAGTCAATTCCGAAGAAATGAAGCAAAGCGAACCCCGCCAACTACCGCCCAATAGCTATTACTTCAGTGCTCTCGAAAGTGAAACTGCTGTCAATCGCAAAATCGTTAAATATCTCGAGGATAAACAGCGATCACCAATATGGTTTTCGTTCTGGAAGATCTCTTGGTCTACCTGACGGAACGCTGGAACTCTTGCTTACATAAATACGGCGAAGGTCAAGTTCTTGCGCTAGACATTGCAAAAGCTTTTGACAGAGCTTGGCATGAATGTCTTCTTGTTAAGCTCACAGCCATTGGCATTGATGCTACCCTCGTTCAATGGATTGAGAGTTTCTTGTCCAAACGCACTATACGAGTAGTATTAAATGGCATTACTTCATCCTCCTTCCCAATCAATTCCGATGTCCCTCAGTGTTCTGTCTTATCGCCGACTCGGTTCTTAGTATATATTAACGATCTCTTCTACTCTCAATCCAGTCCATAGTTTTGCAAATGAAGAGACACAGGCCTATCATCTTTCCCTTAAACGTTTTCCAGCGTCGTCTTCTAATGTAGCATTAAATGGCGTACAACTTCACTCTTCCGAAGATTTTATCCAGTTAGGCGCAAAGTTCAATAACAATCTCGATTGAAGTCAAAACATCTTTGAAGTTGTCCTTGATGCCTCCAATCGCTTAGATAATCTTCGTAAATGCAAAAAACACTTTACGCCTCACGACTTAGCTACTATCTACATGACCTCACTTAAAGTACAACTCGCATCTTTGAGCTGGAGCACCCAAAACTCACCTTGCGCTGCTCGATCGAACAAAACATGAGTTCCGACTTATTGGAGATGAAACTATTACGGCTTCTATTGACTCCCACAAGCATCGCAAAAATGTTGGAGTGTTCAGCATTTACTATCGCTACTTCAATAGTAAATGCAGTTCGAAACTATGCGCACTTATTTATTCCTCCACTTTACACTTTTCCATGACATATTCGTCAAGCGAACATGCACACGAGTATACTGTCATCTGTGCTATCTTTCCCTACAGTGAAATTTAGGCGGTCATTCATTTCATGATCATCCAGACTCTGGAGCGCATTGCCGACTAATGTTTTTCCAAACGGGTATAAGCTCTAGTCCTTCAAGAAAAATTTTCATCGTCATTTCCGTCTCTCTCCATCCAAATATCCATAATACACCAAAATTTCATCCTCTTCCTTTACCTACTTAACTGTGCAATGCATTAAAGGTTGACCCCCTAAATTATAATAGGTGCCTTAAAAAAAAACATATTTGAATGCTATTGCTAAATTATTTCATCAACAATTTTATGATCTCTCGCTTTCCATATAAAGGGATAAACAGATAACCACTCCCATACAAATTACATGAAATTTCGAAATATAAAGAAATTGATTTTTCTTTGAAACTGTTTGAGCTATCGACTAGAAATTTAGATCAAAGTATTATGATATATATATCATTAATATCACGGAATATTGCCCCGATCCCCTTACTCCTTCTACCCCCTCCCATTCAAATGAACAATTTTGAAAAATACATATTTTCGATTTTCATTGAAACTAGTAAAGCTGAAAAGACGAAATTTTGTCAGAATTAATTCTACTATATTTGCAATATATTTTAAAAATAATTATCAACTTCACCTCACTCCTTCTACCCCCTCCCATACAAATTTCACGAAATTTTGAAATTTAAATTATATTATTTTTCTTTGAAACTGTTAAAGCTATCAACTTGATATTTTGTATAAAGTATACAAATAGAAATATTAATTATGCGACAAAAATTTGCTTTGATCCGTACGCTCCTTCTACCCCCTCCCATACAATTGCATAATTTTTGTTAAATGCATTTTATCGATTTCCATCCAAACCAGAAAAAGTACAAACTTCAAATTTTGCCAGAATTTTTTTCTTAATAATTAAAATAAGTGTGATAAGTGAAAAAATTATCATCTCCGCTTCACTCCTTCTACCACCTCCCATACAAATATTTTGTATTATAAATTCAAGAAAAGCATTTCTCCTTCGAATATATGAGAGCTATCGACTTTAAAATTGAATCAAAGCATGGTGATAAGTGGTTTCAAAATCACCTTAAGCGCTCCACTTTCTCTGCCACCTCCCATACAAATGCCCCAATTTCAGGAAAACTATGACTAATCTCTTTAAAAATAATGAAAACTAAAAGCTTTAAATTCAGCTAAAAACATTTTGCATGCCATGTTCGGTGTCATATACGAAAAATACAAACCTCCCCCTCTACTTCTACCACCTCTCATGCAAAAGTCTCTATTCACTACTCGAAAGAGTTTGAGATGGCATATTTTCCAGTATATTAAAGTCATTCCCATCTCATCTAGAGTATCATATGATTGGGCTTTAAGCCCAATTATAATTCTGTTATGTTTTTTCTAATGTTTTCAATCTACGCTATAAAAATAATTCGAATCCTCCCACTCCTTCCACCATCTCCCATACAAATTGCACTTTTTCATGAAATACTTTAAACAAATTTACTCAGTACGTATAGAATCAAGCTGAAATTGTGCTCCAAATATTTATTTAGAATTATTAGTAAGACCGAAAAAAATTAGACGATTAGTTTCACTGCTTCTACCCCCTCCCATATAACTTCAAAACTTTACAAATAGTCGATTACCCTGAAAAGTATGAATGCTACTGATCTGCAATTTAAAACATGATAAATGCATGATGTTTATAGTCATTTATGATAAAATCAATAAAAACTCCATACTCCTTTTATCACCTCCCATATAAACTGCACTAATTTTCTCAGTACGTGTTCAATTTTTTAAGTTTAAATTTTGTATAAAACATTTTGATAGCAATTCTAGCCTGATTTGAATAAATTGGTTCAATACCGTCGCCCCTTCTACCACTCCTTATACAAAATTTCTTAAAATTAAACAATTTCTCTTTCACCTAAAGTATCGCAAAATTGGGCTTTACACTCAAACGTAATCCTGTTATGTTTTTTTTAACCTGTAAACTGATATCAGTGTATTCGTCATATTTTTATGAAACTACCATTTCAAGTATGATCGGGTGATAAACGCATTTTTAAAATGAAAGGATTAAGTACAAAAAAATGCAAACAAACCTAGCTCGACAGGTTTGTTTGCGAATCTAATTAAATTAAATAGAAAGTAACTCAGTCATACTGTATATCCACTTTTACACGAACTACTATATTTATAGACGTTTTCATGTTTCTGGCCGAGCAATTCTTCTATATCATTAAAGCCAATTTTATTCGACATCAAGTTCGTCACTCTATTATATTTTAGTGGCTAGTCTACCTGACAATAAATTTGTGTCGTTGCTCGCAAAAACTAATTAACCAATTGGGAATTCTGGCACTAGCAGATAATTTTCAACATCTCATAATGTTCTCAACAACTAATTAAATGAATCAAGAAACAGCAGTCTTTAATTGATTGAAACTTTCGACGTAAATTAAACAATTAATTTATATATGGTTTATCCCAGGGATAATGATTTTCGAAGGCTCTGTGTCATTGCCTTGTTATTCTATAGTGTTTATTTTCCGTTAGAATTTAGGAAATTGAAATGTGCATTCCTAGTCGGAAGGATTTTGTATTAATCAGAAAGCCGAGGATTGTTTTCATTGTGTGATTCAAATGTGTTAGCTGATCCTATTTGTTACTATTCTTTTACATCCGGTATGATTGACTTTTTCTTCGCTGTCAATTAAATTTCATATTTTTACAAATTAATTCTAGCTTACTACTCAAAAATTTTCTTTTTTTCTCTTAAAATACAAAGATTAATGCATAGAGCATGGAGGATATATAAAATGGAGTGCCTGATAGGCTGTCTTATGTGGGAATACTTTTTGATTCGGAAATTTTCGAAAATTGTGGCCAAGATTAACTTGGCTTCAAACTTTTAGAAAAAAACTACCATAATTTGTGTTCTCTCTTGGTTGCTAATATTCAGTTAGCATTAAAGTAATTTTCAGTGCAATGAAGTTTGCTGTTTTATTTCAGAAATCTTTATTTTTTCAATTTTTATTAATTTTTGGTTCGTGTCTAAGCTAAGCACTTTAGCAACGGACAATTTAACGCGGGACAGAGATAGTTGCAATATTTTTAAGCGTGCCAGACAAAGATAGCGAAACGATTTTTTTTTGAAAAATTTCGAGCATTTCGCCAGTAAGGGAGGGAAATACTTTCATTCCCATTTCCTTACACGGCAAAGCATGCTAATAGTCACTCCTTATTATATACCCTTGTTGGCGTAGAATTGCTCCTGAAAAATATTATTCGATTGTTTCGGTAAAGATCGGAGTCAAATTCAGGTATTTGCCAATCCCTGTATTTCGAAAAAATTTTTTTTTTTTAAAGGTTAGGCCTTCATTTTACCTATTAAGTCGGCAACGTTGGATGGTGCTAATCATTGTTTTTGAATTGCTCCTTTCCAAAAAATAAGCAATTAAACCGGGCAAAGAAGTGACTAAAAACTATTTCAGGGAGAAAATCTCATTCATTGCAACTTTAAAATCGCTTTGTCATAAAATATGAAAGCAAAATTTGCTTAAAACATTCTTCACATAGTCTTCAAGTTTTAAATCAAACTAGTAGCCTAGTAAATTTAAATAATTCTTTAAAATTTGCTTCTTTCCTATTACTCTGCAGTTTTTTTCATTTGTAATTTATGAAACTTATTAAATAATTTTTCTTTTAATCAACTTTTTCAATTATAGTAAAATTACCTATCTGAATCAAAAAAAAAAATCTTAAACTCTATGAAACCGAACAAAACTTTTTGAAAAACAATAATGGGAAATAGTTGGGATAAAATGCTGCCCAGCAGCTACAAGGACCGGTCTCAAAGAAGAGCTCGAGGAAAGCGTTTCAAATCAATTCCGCATGTTTATTCGTCACCAACCATTTCGGGTTTGTAAATATATAATGCGAAAAAAAAAACAAAATTTTTTGTTTTTCAAAATTATTACAATTTGAATTGTTTTGAATAAAATTCGTCTTCCTATCATTCTAGACACCATTCATCAACAATTGGACTTACGCTCGTCCTCATTCTCTTGTCGGGTAATTTTTGTTTTTTGTTCATTCTTTTTTATACTTTTTGTTTTATTTGTTTTAATATTTGAAATTTTTGAGAATATTGAATTTCTGCATATTCTAGAGCATGCTTTTCGAAATGCTATTACTCTTAATATGCTTGAAATATTTTAGAAAAGACTAAGCTGAATGTTCGAAGTTAATAACCGTTTTTCGTTTTGTGAATAACAAAGTTCAATTGCATTTTGATAATTCTTAGCGAAATGATTTGAAATGTGCATTTTTTTTTTCGAAAAGTTTATCATAACTTTTATTGCTTTGTTTAACTTTTATGAATTTTAATCTTGCAGTATTTAAGCAGGAACCCGATTTATATTACTGCAATTTACAAGATTGTCATGGTCCTTTTTTAAAGTGAAAATAAAATTCAATCTTTATTTTGAAGTTTAAAGCAGTATAAAGAATTTCAAATTAGGGGTTTCTCAATCCGAATATATAATCCCATTTAAAGCAAAGCTACTCGACGGCCGAAGTACTCCCAAACAAAGTACCACTTAGCTCCAATTGGAAAAATTTAAACAAAGGTATAAAATTTGCAAATATGGAAAAAATATACGACAAAATATTTTTGGAAGCTCTACAACTTTTAATCAGAATGTTTTTTGAACGATAAAAAAATGTTCTGGACCTGTTATCAGCTAAAATTATCAAAATCATGCGATTCTCTAGATGAAATGGGAAAGAGTTTGATACATCGGAAAATATGGGAACTCAAATTCTTTAGAATAATGTTCACAGACTTTTGTATGCTAAGAAGCTTTCATAATTTGAAAGGAAATTGATTCATTGTCTTGTTGAAATTTGTATGGAAGGTGCTAGATGAAGTGGACACTTTTTGACAATTTTGAAACTATTTATAATAATTCATATGACCATGTTGTATTTCAATCTTGAAGCCGATAGCTCTTTAAAGTTCAAAGGGAAAATGCTTTTTTAAGTTTCTAAAATTTGAGAACTGACCCGTTCACATTAACTTAAAGTTTCTTTTTTACTCAAAATTATATAAAATAAAATTTTTGATCTATCGTTCGTGAATTGTATTATACGGTCACTCGAAATCTAGGTTGTTCAATTATTTTTGTTTGACTTTGTATAATCACAGCAAACACAATCTTCTCTCAAATTTGATCGAGAGTGTAAAATAAATTTAGGAAACGCAATTCTTTTTTTTTTAAGCAAAGGTTTAACTCGATTTTAAGCTATACAACTTTTAATCAGGGTGTTTTTTGATTCGATTGAAAATACCACAAATTCAGGTTTATCACAACTGAAAAAACACGCCAAGTAAAATAAAATTGTCTTAAGCTGTTTCACGACTTTGTTATACAACATTTTTCGATTAAGTGGAAAAAAGCTAGAATGTAGCCTAGTGGGTAGCGTGTTGGTCTACAATGCAAAGTTCGTGAGCTCAAATCCTGGTCGACGCTTAATTTCAGCACACTGCCTGCTTGGGTATACCTTAGTTACATCAATCTACGGAAACGAAAATTCGGTTGTACGAAAGTCTAACAACCCTTTCACAATGACAAATAAAATATTAAGGAACCTAAAGGTCAAGGCCAAGGCCCAATTTGCGCTAGAGTACCATTGTAAAAGTAAAAGAAGTGGAAAAAAATTAAATTAAATTGTTGTTTGTAAAGTGCTCATAATTTCCTCTTCCTATTGGCGCTCATTCCCAGAAACAATACAGATATGTCCGTCGATGTGTCCAATTTTTGCCGCAATCTCAGCCTTTTCTGTTAAGGTTTTTTTTTTTTTAAAAGCCGAACACAACTTAGGGGGTCACCCTTTAATGTAAATTACACAGTCATGTCGGTAAGGGAAAAAAAGGAGTAAGGAGTTGAGGTTAGTCGGGATTAAAAGGAGGGAAAAGCCTAAAATGCCGGTGGACGTTGAGTTTGAAACGTCGAAGGTCGTATGACAATGGGAATACATCTTTAGGCAATGCATTCCAGAGCTTAGAAGTTCGGGGTATGAATGACCGCCTATATTTCACTGTGCGGGAGGTCGGAAGCTTAACAGTTAACTCGTGTGCGCTTGATGATAGGCGTGTGTTTCTAGGAAATGAGTACAGAGGAGGAATAAGTTTAGCAGTTCCTCACTGCATTTACCATGAAAGTAGCGGTAGTAAATGATAGTACACCAACATTTCTGCGATGCTCAAGGGAGTCTATAGAAACCGTGATGGCTTCATCTCCAATTAATCGGAACGCCTGTCTCTGGACACGGTCGAGCATTGCAAGCAGCGTTTTGGGTGCCCCAGCCCATAAATGAGAATTGTACTCGAGGCGTGGTCTAATGTAGGCCTTATAAATATTTGCTAAGTCACTGGGAGTAAAATATTTTTTACATCTTCGAAGAACTCCTAGGCGTTTGGAAGCGTCAAGTGCTACGTCAAGTATGTGCTGGTTCCAATTAAGGTGGTTATTTATTTTGATGCCAAGGAGTGAGAAGTATTCGGAGGAGTTTAGTGGGACACCACCGAAGGTTACTTTAGGAACCGACGCCGGGACATCACGTTTAAGGGAAAGATGACAGGCCTGCGTTTTTGAAGTGTTGAACTCTACTCTATTTATCCTGCCCCATTCCAAGATTAGATTCAGGTCAGAGTTCAATGATCCAAATAGTTCGGCACGTTTAGATGCTACCGGGATACGGTGAGCGTTAGTAATCGAGTCGAATTCATAGATGTTATCCAGGGTACTGTCATCTGCAAAGCAATGAATCGGATTGAGCGTTGACGAATCGGAGTTATCATTGAGACACACAGAAAGACGTCACGACGAAGCCTCCTTTTTGGATTCCTGGTACCCCAAATAATGGAATTTCATCAAAATCCAGATATCGAAAATTTTTGCGATTACAATAGCTCTCCCTTATTTCGTGGAACTGAAAAGTGTATAAAGGTCGATTTGTCGTGCAATACTGCTGACGCCTCACTCTTTGCCAGTTACTTTCGCGCGTACAAGATACAGGTCGTAATTTTGAACGGAAATAAATATTCCTTTTCTGTTCGTATATAAACATAAATCTACGGGCAAGACCGTAAGTCAAGAAATGGTGCTCTTTATAAGAAAAAATCCATATTTTTTTTCTCTAGATGAAATCGGTTGAAGCAACTCCTGAGTGTAGCCTATTGGGTAGCGTTTTGGTGCTTATAATTGGTCCACTTGAGTCTACAAAGATTAAAATTTGTAGATAAGAGTTTGTGCGAAGGGCTAAAAACTCTTCCTCAGTAACAAGCAAATATTGAACATCTTGAAGGTCAGGAGGCATTAAGTTATTCACCAAATTAATCAAATTACTATTTCGCATGGCGACGATTATCAAGAACTTAAAATCAATTGATTAAGTTTACATTTTCGTCTGCGTATATAGTGAAATGTCGTTATGTATAAATATCAAAGTATTTAAATTAGCGATAAAATGTAGTACTTAGTTCATGTTAACTGTGAAGCTCGTAAGGTAACCGCGTAATTCTACATACTGAAGTGCGCAATAAGTCGCTGGATTTCAAGTAAAAATTAAACTGAGTCGCTTTGGATTTAAAATAACCGCAAACTTTATTTACTCGCTTTCACATTAACACTTTTTGTTCAATATATCGGTTTCCGAACTTCCACTCTTTCGCTTCTGAACTTCGAATTAGACTCTTTCGCTTTCAATCTTAACTGCTTGCTCATCACAAACGCTCGCCATTTTATATCATTCTGTACGGCCCCCGTCGGACATTGTCGGGCATTGTCGGCCCCCGTTGGACATTGTCGGTCCCCGTCGGACATTGTCGGTCCCCGTCGGACATTGTCGGCCGCTGCTGAGTCAAACGTAGTTTTCACTTTCGTTATGGTATTTCGTCAATTTATCTGTACTAGGCTTGCAATATCCCCCGGTGATGATTTGGTATGGTCCTCTCCCATTACGCTAAGGCCTTGGCGATCATCCTTTCTGTGTCGATGATTATACAGCCTTACCGAATTGTGTTGCATCGTACATATTGTCAGCGCTTGATGTGCTCGGTGGCTTTCATTTCTCGTCAAGCAATAAAATGGGCAAACGGTGTACAAGTGAAAGTTCCACTTCAAGAAGGTATACATACTCCGTAGATGGTTTCTGTTCGCTTTCTATCATCTAGTCCCCCATAACATCTGCAAATATATGTCAGTAGCAGCCAGTACAACTGAAAACATATACCAGCTTCTCCACTCATTACGGTCGTTCTCACTCTACTTCCCCAACCTTCCCAATCCCACTCCTTTCCTCCATGACTGTGTTTGTGCATTGCACATAAAGGCCGGAATTGCCTATAAGACAGATAATTCTGTGAAAAAAAGCTGTTTTGCCACTGCTGTCTTTCCATTTCGTCTTCGCAGATCATGCTCCGTAAAGTATGTTTCGATTTCTAAAAAGTTGTTTCAACGGTTGTGCTTGCTGTTATCTGCCGTAAATCATTTTCTGGTTGATGGCCGTGTCTCTAGTTCTGCGTGCCGAGATGAGCAGTACATTTCAAATAATCCTTCGGCGACGTTCTTGGATTGCGGCACTCATGTCTAAAATGTCCTGCTCGTCCGAGATCTCAACTTCGTGCAGCTCCAGGTCTTGAATTCTACCTTGCTGGCTCCACTTTAAAGATCTTATTCGCCCTAGCCATGTTTTCCTGGTCGCGCCAATTGTTTCGCAAAACAGTTCTGGAGACGCATTCTGCACAAGAAATTGATGTCGTCCTTGCAACTCCAACCTCGGAGACCTTTGTTGTTTACGCTCTGCTTATTGGGCTCCCCTTTCCGGTACCATCTTTGCATGGTTCTGACAGTAACTCTCTGGATTCGCTAATCATTCGGCGACACTTGTTTGGCGACACATCCTGAGCAATTCATTCCTGTTGGTTTGGTTCTGCTGCACTCGCATCTTACGTGCCCGACATTTCCAAACTCCCAACAACGTAGTACGCTCTTTCGGTAACTTCCGCTTTGTTTCTACCTCTGTCACAAGCATTCCTTGGTCGCAGTCATTTTCCGGACCCGCGCATTACCTTGTGACAATTGCTTAGCAGCTTCAAAGGTCAGAGCGTACGCCAAAGCGTCCTGTTATGTCTTTTTGCACGCCAATCACAACGCCTGTTGTAGCCCTCCATCCAGCATCAACGAATGCGAACACTATCCGTACATTGCGGTTTTCCGGATTCAAGCTGGGGAAGGATAATAGCGCCAACCTTTCAATGTCCTGAGGGTTTCTGTGTTCGATTGCCAAGTTGGATGTTATAAATTTCTCGCATGTGATCTCCACCGTATCGAAAGTCTAAGGTCCGCACCAGGAACTGAAAATTGTTTTGTTGCTCGGCTGTTATGCTCTGCAAATTTCAGCCGCAGATCATCGTAACGCCAATATCAAGGCCGTTGCTCGCTTCTGATCCTAGCTGCCGCCTCAAATTGGGTTTTGTAGATGGTCCATGGTATTTGATTTGAGATTTTTCTAGAGGACACTTTCACTTTGAATAACGCCATTTGTTTTCACCATTTCGAAGTCTCGTTTTAGACCGACCTATTCTTCGATTTACTTTCTCCGAATATCCATGTTATTCACCATTTTGTCTTTTAGTCAATTATTGATTTTGAAGGTTCATTTTGTACGTCCTTCAGCTCTTTGACCTACTGATTTTGCTGGTTCATTTTCGCCTTCAGCTGCATCATCGGGTATAAAGTTACAAAACTTTCCGCTACACTTTGTTTTTTGATTCGCTGTACGGTTTGTTTATCGATCGGCTGTTCGGTCTCCTGCTCAATGGCCAACTTATAATTGTCTGCTTTCAATGCTTTCATTATCCCGTTTACAAGATCTACCTTGTTTCCGGCCGTGGGCAACTCTCGTGTACCAAGTTCCTCTTTTAACTCGGTCACTTTTCAATCTTTAAGGTAACGCGGTATTGTTAATTAGTTCACGGTCAGTCGTTTCGCGGTAACATTTTTCGCACAGTCACTAATTTCACAATTATCTCTCGCGATATTTACTTGAAATCCCACTTCTGACACCAGTTGAAGTGCGCTTGGCGTCGCTGGAAGTAAAAATAAAACTAGTTCAATTTAATTTAGATAGAATAACATATCCATAATAATAAGTAAAAACTGTGCATATATTTCAAGTTACGTGGCACAGATTAAGTATATGGTTCAATTTTGGCGAGATGAACCGATGTTTGAATCCCGGCCGATTTTTTTTACGATTTAACTAGAGTAAAAATATCATATATTGGGCCTAAAGCCCAATCATATGATACTCTAGATAAAATGGGAATGGCTTTAATATATCCGAAAATAGGTTATCTCAAATTCTTTCGAATAATGAATAGAAACATTTGCATGGGAGGTGGTAGAAGTAGAGGGGAGATTAGTATTTTTCGTATATGACACCGAACATGGCATGCAAAATGTTTTTTTGCTGAATTTGAAGTTTTTAGTTTTCATGAATTTTAAAGAAATTGGATACTTTTCCTGAAATTGGGGCATTTGTATGGGAGGTGGCAGAGGAAGTGGAGCGTATTTTTTCTAGTTATTTCAAGTCGATAGCTTAAATAGTTTCAAAGAAAAATCAATTTCTAAATATTTCGAAATTTCATGAAATTTGTATGGGAACGAACTCAAAGTTACTTTTTTTGCTAAAAATGACACAAAAATTGTTAGCACTATAGCTCAAAGCCTTCGAGAGTTATGCTGTAGACAGACGCACAGACGGACAGACAGACAGACGGACGGTCACTCGGAATCGAGGTTTTTGAGCGATAACAAATATTTCTGTACCCTTGGCGGCTGGCTCTGTGCGAGGCAAACACAATATACTCTCATATTCCATCTAGAGTATACAAATCGAGCGCAACTTTATTATTCTTGGGACAAGTTGAGCATACGTGGAAACACAATATGCAGGTTAGGATAGATGAGGCAGACTAAGTCAAAGGGGGTTCAAGGGCAGGGCTGTTGTCAATTTAACACTTAACTGCGGATACGATCAATAGCTCCAGTACATGCAATCAATATTTCATTCGTTTTTATATGCAAGTTTCCGATAGAAGGGATGGTTACATGTCAATGATTTTTTAATTGATTGCTCGAAGCGCGCTCAAAATTCGTTGTATAGAATGTTAGTTTCATAGACGAATTAAATTCTATGAAATTCTCGGTGTAGTTTATATTCTTAAAACCATACATTTGTATGAGGTGAGGGAATAGCAAAATTTGTGATGCAGTTGTGTTAAGTTTCTTTTAAATAACAATTTTTTGGATCAATTAGTTTCGAATAATTATTTGAAAAAAAAAACGTCGGCCAACAATTTTTTCTTAGCCCCCGCCCCTTTTTAGACGCCAATGGATAAAAAAAATAAATTATTTTTATAGTCTGTCCCACAACCCTCTTTATATCTATGCTGATATTAAGCTCCCTATCTGCATTCGTAATAGAGATATTAGCAAGTTTAGTTTTTGACTCTTTCCCTCCTCCGCCTTCCCCTTCCACCTGACACTCTCTACAACTTAGATAATGGAGCTCACTCACCAAATTAATAATCCACCCAAAATCGAACATTCTACCTTTAACGATCTCGGAAATATGAGTCCATATGTACGGTGTACGGCGAAAGGCGGGTCGAACTTTTGTTTTTCATTATTAGTGAAACGCATAAAAAAATTTCAGGGTAGCATTTTTTTTTCTGTGTCGATCACAATATTTTATTATCAGAATAATAAAGTAAAATTAACGTACATACATTCAGAGTATGTTATGTTAACTTAATCGTTAAATTTAAATTAGGGTTCAAGGTTAATATTTCATAAATGAATCATAAGTCAGTCAACAAGATTGCATCAGATCGGAATTTGTTTAATTTTCTGTAAATTTTGAAAATTGTAATTGGTTTGAAAGAGTTTTTTTTATGTTAACAAAACAATGATTAATAAGAAAACTATGTCGAGCATCGTTTTACTATTCAATACTGAATAATTAGAAAATTCATCAGGCTGCATTTATAGGGTTGGGTCTTTCCATATTCGACGTAAAAATTGTATGAAAACTTATTTTTATGGATAAATATTTATTGAATTGAGTGTAGCCTAGTGTTGAGCGTGTTGGTCTACAATGCGAAGGTGATGAGTTCAAATCGCAGTTGACGTTGCATGGCTGTATGTGGGCCACCAAAAATTGCGAACATGACAAATTCGTAGATAGAGGGTTGTGCGAAGGGCTAAAAGTCCTTTCACAATAAGAAAGAAATGCTGAGGAACCTGAAGGTCCGAAGGCCAAAGCCTGGTTTGGGCTGTAGTGCCATTGAAGAGCAACAATATGAACGTTAATTTCGCGTGCAAAATAACAACAAATTTCACGTGGAAAACAACGTTAACGTATTGTTACTTGTTATGCCTAGTTGCTCGTCAAATGCTCATAATCTTCCACTGTACTGTCTACTTGCTTATCATCAAATTAATGCGCGCGTACGAATACCACGCTATGCGACTGGATCAGAATGTCAAGGTAACATACACTAGGCAGAAAAAGTCTGCGTACACACTCAACACATCCAACATATCTATAAAAAACATCGTTTTAAGTAATTTATTTCATAATAATTTTTTTTCTTTTTTTTCATGGCTTTATTGCAAACATAAAACAAAACAAAAATGATGATTATTGTACTCCATAAAAATATTAAAATTAGAAAACGAAAACAAATCCTGAATTGCAACAATAAAAAGTCTGCATACAAATATTTCTTTTCAAAATAAAACAATTGTTTTTCCTCGTTAATAGCTTGTGGGATATCCACGTCTCTTTATTACTTCCCACAACCGTTTTTGCATGGAATCTACCAGCTTCTTAGTGAACTCTGGGGTTATTGAATTCCACTCCTGGATCAGGACTTCCTTGAGCATTATCTTCGACGTTATTGTGTGCGCTCGAATCCTTTGTTCCAAGTGATGCCACAAATGCTCTATTGGATTAAGGTCAGGAGATTGGGGCGGTATACGAAGCTGATTTTGGGCATTATACAGCAACCAGAGTCTTACTACCTCCGCAGTGTACTTAGGGTTGTTGTTGTCTTATTGGAAGTAAATGTTGTCGCTTAAGCCCAAATGTTCTGCACTTTTCTTCAAATTGCGCTTGAGAATATTAAGGTAGTCTATTTTATTCATAATACTTTCAATAAACTTTTCCAACTCCTCCACTAGCCATACACCCCCATATCATAACACCGCCACCACCGTGCTTTACTTTTGGACAGAGATTTTTTACGTCGAAGTCCGCGCCAGTTTTTCTCCATACAATCTTCCGACCTTTGATTCCAAAAATACAAAATTTACTTTCATCCGAGAAAATAACTTGTTTCCAAAATTCTTTTGGCTTATTTATATGTTCCTTAGCAAACGCCAGCCGCTTGAGTCTGTTTACTGTTGTTATAAATGGCTTTCTACATGCAACGCGTTCGTGATACCCATATTTCCTAAGAATTTTACGAACACCATCATCAGAAATGGACTTGCGGTACTTTGCTTTGATGTCCTTTGCCATGTCAGCTGCAGTTAATCTAGGATTAGCCTTCATCGTTCAGAGCAAACTCTGAGTTTACTGAGGGCTCAACTTTGGAGGACGGCCAGATCTGGGTTTTGAAACCAAAACTCCTGTGTTTTTGAAGTTGCTTACGACTCGTTGGACAGATGAATGGCTTCTGCTGACTATTGCACCTATTTCACGACATGACGTACCTTTTTTCCACAAATCCACGATAATTTTTATTTCCCCAAATTCAATTTATTTTCCTTTATTAGACATCTGTTAGTTAATGTTTTTTAGCAATTATTTTTAACGCAAACATTAGATAAAAACACGTTTATCAACTTTCCTACACAAACTTTATTGTTATTAATGATTTAACTGCAACTCAGAGACTTTGACTTCCCTTTATACGCTTTGTACGCAGACTTTTTATTCCTGAAATTTCAGACTATTTTTCGTTTCCAAATTTTACCGTTGTTTTAGAGTACAGTAATTCTCATTTTTGTTTTGTTTTATGTTAAGTAATGAAAAATAGGAAAAAAAATATTTCGGAATAAAATGTTAGAAACGATGTTTTTTTTATAGATATGTCGGATGTGTTGAGTGTGTACGCAAACTTTTTCTGCGGAGTGTATATCATTTCCTAGACTAATTTTAATTACGAATTCCCGGTACTTTATGGCCACAATCAATGCTTTCTACATCTCAAGCTGGGCAGAACTGATGTAGCGGCCATCTTGAATGACTCCAGTGGGTATGACGTCATAGATTTTTCCATTTCACAAGACCACCTGTATTATTTTTCTACAAACTTGTCATAAAAACACGTTTTGCCGAAAACAAGAAAAGAGCATAATTAGTTCAAATTAAGCACGAAAATATTACGCAAGTGCACACTTTTTCATAATTTTTCAAATTCTACAGTTTTCTGTGTGAATAATAACCGGAGAACTCTGCACAATATGAGTGACAGATTTTCTTCGGTGTGAGAAGCCGAGATTTAACTTTGATCGCACTTTTTTCAATTAAAAATCCACTGCACTAATATCAACGTGTCATAATTACATGCCGAGCACTATCAATAAAGTACCTTAGATAGCTGAACTATCTTTAACACTGCATTTAAGAATAAACGCGATTCTTACGAAGCCCGCCGTGTCTGCTCCATACAAAAGCGCTCGAATTTGTATGGAACTGTCATGTTTGTTATGACTCCAACGTGTTGTTGTTGGATTCAGTTACTCGGCTTTCTACTATAGAAGGCATTGCCACAATGTATGCGTGATCATTAGCCATAAAGAACATCTGAATTGCATTCTTCTCATGGTACTAGGAAATAAACACGAGCACGACCTTAAGCATTCCATCAACGAGCAAACTACACGAGACCCGACCGACAGGAAAAAGAACAAAATAATTTCGAATATCGATAGGAATATTCAACAACAGGGAAAAGGCTTGGAGACGACCGATGATGAACCGATGTGGACTCGGGTAATGACGAAGTGCTTAATGGAGGGCAACAAAAACAACACGTATGGGCTTGCATGAGTGATAAAGAATTCGGTTAACGATGAAAAGAAATGAACAGCGATTTACATGACAAGGGGAATGATTTAGTGGAGTGAAGAAGGCCGACTATAGCTGGTGGGTGCCTGGAATGGACGTGATAATGAAGTAGGCCGAGAACAGCAGAGAAGGCCGATGGTGAACGAGATATGAACGAATCAATATAAATAGGCGAGCGTTTTTGGTAGACAGGCAGTTGAGACTCAGAAGCGAAAGAGTCCAGCCTGGTTTGGACCCGTCGACGAGTGAGTCATATCAAGAATCGAAAGCGTAAGATTTAGAAGCGATAATTTGTGAGTGAGTTTAAAGCGAATTAAAATTGGTTGAGTTAAAAATAAAGTTTTGTAGTGAACTAATATAACTGGTGGTTTTATTTCTTTACTTGAAATCCAGCGACCGCTTGCGCACTTCAATATATAGACTTCGTTATTAAGAAGTTAATTGAAAGTTGACGGTTTGTTAACGTACAATTTAATCGGGATTTTAACGTAGTATTGACGCTAATTACTGTGCTGAGTAAAGTCACTCCATATAGGACGAACAAGACACTGTAGTAAAGTCCTTCTGAAATATCGAACTCGATAATTGAGAATTCACCTTCCACCATCTTACGAACTCAACATTCGTGCAGTGTGAAGTTTAGTGATTTTCTTTTGCAAATTACATCCTCGATACTAGATAGATACCAGACTGTACGTCTCGCATATGCATGAAATTGGATGATACTCTCATGGTATTGATTATACAATTATTCTATACAAGCAACGTATGATAGGTATTTTGTGTGTGATGTACATCATAATACAATTATCAAATTACCTTAGCTGATCCACCCAATTTTCGAGTTAAATATTTTTCCTTATCAATGTACTATCATTAAACAAATTTCACCTTGAACTATCCTTAATAAAAACTTTATCATCACAACTCAAATCTGTGATTTTAAATGATTAATTGTTTTGTGAACGACATCGAAATTGAATGAATTATTGACTTAGCGCGATTTTGTCGAGCATATGAACTGTTTTCAAGTAGGTACGTCGATCTTAAATAAAGCACGACGAAACAGAACTGATAACAGACTTGTCTTATGACAACAACTTTTTAGCATGTCATTTAAAATAAAGTTTACTATTCGATAAGTCTTTCTGAGTCCGGCTTTCCCGTATTTTTATCAAAAAAAAAAAAATAACCTAATATTATCTTAAATAATATCGTTGAAAACTTAATTAAACTCATACAGCACAGTACACGTTTTCTAATAAAAATTTGTTTATAAAGTATGCCATAGTCATAATTAAAAGGTATTTATTGAGCCGTTTTTCTTGATTGCTAGTTTATCGAATCGCAGCAAATGTTATGTGGTTTGTATGAATGCGTCGCTTTTGTAACACCTAATTATTTTCTAATCGAATAATTGGAACAATACCTGTTTTTTCCGAATTTCCCATTCTATGGTATTTACACATGGTTCGTTTTTTTTCGATGCTGATATTTTGGCGGCAATTATAAGCGCAACTGCGCTAATAAACATGCCATCACTTCCGAGATATTCTTAACGTCGCGATAATGAAAGGCTATGCCCTCCTCCAACTTATCTAGCTCTAGTCATCGCAGTATTTTATTGTTGAGGTGTTAAAAATTTCATAATGGCATGATTATCAGTCGAATCTCGTCGTATCTACTTTTCTTAATTATTATCATCGCGATAAGTTTGTAGAGAGAACGGCCCCGCTCAATCTTACAAAAACACGAGTTTCTGTATCGTCCAGAGAGACTCAGTGTTGTTTTAGAACATGTTGGTCTCGGACGGTTTTTCGATTATCTAGTCTTGTCGTTTCAATATCGGACGTTCAACGGAGTGTAGTGATTGTGTAGATCCTGTTCAGTTTAAAGTACAATGTTAATTCCTTGATTACATAATTTCGTAGTTAATTATCGGCTCTTGAAAATGGATAAATCCAGTATACGAGTATAATTTCCTTGATCGTATCCACCGAATAGATAGATCGTCATAATCGATCAGTTCTTTGTAGCGATATTTAGATTGTATGTATAAATAAAACTCATGTGACTACAACAGCAATTGAATTTGTATTCTTTATTCAATTCTAAATTGTCAGTAAAACTGCCAAATTATCATAAATAAGTCACTTAATTAACATTTTCAATATACGGATACATGCTGTGTGTATGTTACAAAAATAGAGTTATTCGGTTTTGTGTAAAGTGTTTTGTGTCGATCACTGAATTTCTTAAGATTTAGCTCTCTCAGCCGATATACCATACCATCGCCGTCCATTCCGAACATAAATTTTTTCGCGGGTACAACCAAAATAATAATAAACTTTAAAATTAACACAAGATCGAGAAATTCAGTGTGAGATAGCTTTCTTAACTTGGAAAGTGTTTTTCATATTTATGTTTTTTTTCTTTTTCAATTTTCTCTTTTACTTAAAGAAGTGCGTTCTTTTTTTTATCTTCATATTTTTCCCGGATAATATCTTTAGGCATAAATGTGGTGTATTACAAAGAGCTTTGTGTTAAATACTAGTGATAATGGAATGGTCATGGTTAAAAGATTGGTGGCGACTAAAAAAGCTCCGAAATCAAAACGCTACAGCCGGAAACGAATTCAATGATGGTGATGATGATGATGGCGTTGCAAATGACGAGAATAATGACGATATATGCTTTTGTGACGATTGTATAAACGTATGTTTTAAAATGGATATAAAATTATTAAAAAAGATTTTTTCTCTCTCTCTAGTTATTAGTATGTTTTTGTTCTATTTTTAAATTACTTTACAATTTAATTGAGATTTTTATCTGCCTTACTTGAGTTAAAGCCGAAAGAAATGGGCAAACTGTAGATTATCTCATTATTTAGCGTTTTTATTGTGTATGCATATAAATATTTTGGTTTATTCGAACAGAAATTTGAGAGTAAATAAGAAATTGAATAGGCTAAATTGGTGTTGTTGTTTATTAAATATTTTTATTTAATTGTGCTAGATTAAATGATTATTATTATTTTTTTGTTGTAAAATGTATCGCATATACCGGGTGTTTTTTTTAGAGGCAGAGAACTTTAAATTGAAATAAAACACAGAAAATTGTTTTTAATATCCATGAAATCAGCTTTATTTAAAAGATAATTTTATGAAATTAATGTTTGAATATGATTTCGGGCATATGGCCGCCGTGACTGGCGCGTACATGACGTAATCTCGAAGTCCAATTTTCCCATGCTCTTCCCGTAAATCAGTATGTATTTCGGCAATAATGCGTCGAATGTTGGCTTCCAAATGCTCAATAGTTTCTGGCTTATCGGCCTAGACATGGTACATTACATATATAAAAAGTCTAATGGCGGCAAATCGCACGAACGAGGTGACCAGTTAACAGTTCCATTTCGTGAAATTAATCGATCATCAAATGTTTCTTTCAGTAAATTAATAGTATCGCGTACTGTGTGGCATGTGGCACTGTCCTGTTGAAACCTCATGTCTGCCACATTAATGCCTTCCAATTGAGGCACAAAAAAGTTAGTAATAACGTCTCTGTACCGCTCACCGTTGATTGTAACGTTCTGACCATCATTTTTGAAGACATATGGACCAATAATTTCACCGGCCCATAAAGCGCACCAAACGGTGACTTCACCTGGATGTAATGGTATTTCGACAATGGCTTGTGGATTATCATCGCTCCAAATTCGGCAATTCTGCTTATTGACATAGCCATTTAGCCAAAAGTGTGTTTGATCACCGAATAAAATTTTCAAATGAAATTGTGGACTGCCCGATATCATATTCGAATATTAATTTCATAAAATTATCTTTCAATTAAAGCCAAATTCATGGATATTAAAAACATTTTTCTGTGTTTTATTTCAATTTAAAGTTCTCCGCCTCTAAAAAATACTCTGTACATATTTCTTTTCTCTGTAAAAAGACACAAGGTAACGTTGATGATGCAATGGTGATATACAGCTCATATCGAGCCTTGGCCCCTGGATGCACCTCCTCAAGTTGTCTCGGTCCAACGACCGCGTCTTCAAGCTTGAAAAATCGAGAAGTGATCTGCAATCTGCATCGACTGAGTCCTCCCATCGTTTCCCTTGCTTCCCCTGAGGTCGGTTGCCTTGAGCACTCGTTTTGGAATTCGTTCTTCGTGTATTCACTCCACGTGACCAGCTCATTGTAGCTTGCGCAGTTTGATCACCATAGGTGCTGGTGGGTCGTCAAATAGCTGATACAACTCATGGTTGTATCGAATTCGCTAATCATCTCCTTCCTTAACTGCTCTGTATACTTTCCGAAGAATTTTTCGCTGAAACTTGTCGATTAAATTCTCCGACAACGGCGTCAAGGTCCACGTTTCGCATCCACATAGCAGCACAGGACGAATTGTCTTGTACGTAGTTTATTGTTTCGATGGACCTTCCTTGATTTCATTATGGGAATCACCGCATAAAATGCTTTGTTAGCTGCCGTGATTCTTCTTTGAATTTCATGTCGTTCATTGCCGTCCTCTGTGAGAAGGGCTCCCAGGTATACGAATTCATCTACCTACTCAAAGTTCTATTAGCCCATAGTAATTCTGCCTCTCTACAGTCCATCATGTCTAGGTCATGTATTTAGTTTTCGCTTCATTGACCCTGAGCCTTACTTCACCCGCTGCCGACTCCAACCCCGGCATACTCGATCATCAAGTTGAAGAGCATGGAGGGAGACCATCTCCTTGTTTGAGACCTGACTCCATTGGGAAGCTTTGAGTCAATTCGTTTTAGATTTTTACTTGGCACTTATTGTTTTCCATCGTGGCTTTTATTTATTATTTTTTTATTATTTTTATTTGAGAAACACGTGAGAGCACTGCGACCGTCTCGGCCTATTGTGCGTTTATTGCCCCTTTACCCCACCATAACTCAATAGCTTTGGCTAATCTAAGTAACTTTAAGGGAGCCATGTTTGATTAGGTTTTGAAGGCAGTCCCAAACTATCCTCGATCCGTGTTTATTGGATGCTAAGGCTTCGAGAACCGCCTGACTATCCGATAGGATATAAATAGATTTTTTTGCGATGAGCTCTCCTTATATTCTCTTGGATGCATAGCTCCATTGTAATTAGATCAGCCTGGATGATTGTGGCTTATTTGCCGAGTGGTTTTGAAACCGAGAAGTTAGGACCTTTGACTCCGGATCCTGTCCCCTCAGAGGTGCGCGAGCCATCTGTATAACAGGTAGTTGATTTCTCTTCCATTTCAGGTAGCATAGATTGCCAGTCCTTGCGTTCTCTGATTATAACTTTGAAGGGGGTTTCAAAGTTGAATTTTGTCAGCATAGCGTCCGATAGTATGGAGGCTAGAACCTCTATTTTTGGGTCTTTTAGGATTTTCAGGTGACCTCTAAAATCCCCTGATTTGTAATTGTTTTCCCTCTTTATGCGTAACACCCCTTTGATAGCCTCCTTTTTTATTTGGAGATGTACCGGAGGGATGTTTAGGAACATTTCCATTGTCGCCGTAGGACAGGTTTTCATTGCTCCTGTGATGCCGAGACAAGCTAGCCTTTGGATTTTTTTGCTTTTCGTTATAAAATTTTAATCCACTCCACTATCTCGTTGATCCGTATGTGACTATTGGAAAAATGATTTTTTTTGTAACACCAGTAAATCATTTTGGGCTTTAGTCCTCATTTACTGCCAAATAAGCTTTTGCAGGCCCAAAATGCTTTTATTGCTTTGGCATGAGTCCATTCTACACGTTTGCTCCAGTTGAGTTTGCTGTCCAGTACACCTGTAGTACACCTAGATATTTTACCTGTATGATGTGGATTTTCCTTCTATCTGTAAATGGTACTATCTCAGTCTTGGGTTGATGTTCTTAGTTCTTAGACTGACACCAGTTAACTATCACCTCTAAGCCTGATTGTATCCTTTCCAATATTATTAAATCATGGCTTTTATCAACCGAACTAGTTTCTGTAGGACCCCTAATTCAATTGTTCAATTGTTAGCGTATTCACTGAGCCTTCCTTTCGATAATTTTCGTTAAAATTTTGTAACACGTTCACAACAATGATATTCCTCTGTAATTTTCGCAACGCAGACGGTCACCCTTTTTGTATACAGGACATATAAAGGTGCGTTTACATCAACTGAGCGGAGCTGAACAGCTCGGAGCAAAACTGCTCGCTCGATCAGTTTGCACCATGCTCCGCGCACGGTCGAGCATGCTCACAGTGCTCCAAGTTCCGTTGACAGCAAAAGCTTTTTTCTTTGTTTCTTCTTTTCATTTAAAGAAAGACATACAATTATAAATGCCGCACTTGCAATTTCAACATTTTCTGCTTCCATTTTGACTTTCGCGAAAACTGCCGTTTGCACCACGAGCAAAAATGCTCCACAGAAATCGGAGCACCGAGCATGTTCGCTTGCGCTCAGATCTCGTTCAGAGTGAATAAGCAAGCTTGCATCGAGAGCTTTCGCTCGGAGCAACTATGCTCCGAGCCGCTCGCTTGATGTAAACGCACCTTAAGGCTTTTCCGCCAGTCGTCGAGTAATTTTTCAATTGTCCAGATTTCAACAATTAATTTAAATATTCGACTGGTGAGCTCTGTTCCACTTTCTTTCAAAAGCTCTGCAGAAATTCTGTCAATTCCGGACGCCTTTTTTGATCTTAAATTATGTAGAGCTGTCTCTACTTCATCATAGGTTGAAGCAATGGCCAGTTGATTTCCATCTGGATCTTCCGGAATTATAAGAAGTTCAGTCTGTGTGTCGTTCTATTTGACAATGTTTGAAAGTACTGAACCCATCGTGCATTGATTTCGGTAGCGTCGCTTATGATGTTGTCTTCTTCGTCCTTACAAAGGGTAGTTTGCGGTTTGTAAACTTGTCTCATTTCTTTCACGGCATTAATAACTGCGCGCACGCCTTTTTTCTTCAAGTTTTCGTCCAGTGATAAAATTTCGTCATTGCTCACTTTCCGATGTATTCGCCTGCAGATCGTCTCGCCTGTGTCGCTGATAGTTGTCCTGTCTAGCTCGTGTTCATCTTTAGAGAAACAATCGATAGGCTTCGTTTTTCTTGATGATCACTTCTTGGCATTCCTCATCGAACCAGTCATTTCGTTTTCTCCGCTCTAAATGTTCTAAAGTATCTTCAGCAGCGCGCTGAATACCATCCTTAATGTTTAGCCACATTTAGTCAATACTTTCCTCAGGCTCAGCCTGAGGTAATACCTCAATATGTGCTTTCCACTTTCCACTTTCGTTGTGTCATCCTTCAGTTTTTGCACATTGAGCTTAAGAGCCCAGCTCCTTTTAGTGTGGCCCGTGTTAGCTGTCGCATACAGCGGTATTTAGCTCGAAGAAGAAAATGGTCCGAGTCACAGTTCGCGCCACAGAGTCCTGACATCTAGAATGCTGGAGGGAGCCCTTTTTTTCGATGAGAATGTGGTCAATTTGATTGAAGGTGTGCCCATCTGGTCATGCCTGCGTCATTTTGTGAATGTCCCTATGCGGGAAGCAGGTGAAGCTTATGACTGGCGAAGTCAATAAGTGGCCATTGCCGTTCGTTTCACTATGGGGGCTATGCTCTACTGTTACGTCCCTATGAAACAGTTCATTGCCAATTTTGAAGTCTCCTATTAGAATTTTGATGCCATTGGTGGTTAACCCGTCAAAAGTGCTGTCAAGTCGGGCATAGAATTCGTCTTTAATGATATCATCTTTCTCCTCTATAGAAGCATGGCAGTTAATAAACCAAACGCTGAAGAACTTCAACTTGAAGTGGATTAAGTAGATTCGTTCATTGATCGGTATAATTTCGTTAGGAGTTGTTTGAAAGCATTATCTACCACAAAGGCGTCACCGAATTCTCTGCTTCCTTGCTTTTCGCCGCTGGTAAAAACCGTGTGAGATCTGCAAGATATGCAATCGTTAACTTGGCTTCCAAGCCATTTTGTTTCTTACAGAGCGAGGATGCTGATGTTGTTACGAGACATCTCCAGAATAAGTTCGCCCATTCGATGGAGTGAACATTCCAAGATCCAAAAGAATAGTCCATTTTCCGTTGCTGTAGTCGTTGCCGTTTGATCCGTCCAAACCGAGGCTGTAATCTGGGTTCCTGGACACACAAGTTTTTTTTCCGAGGAGACGTTGTCAGCGTTTCGACCAACTTCGAACCTGGAGGGCCAGTCTGGATGTGAGTTCCGATTAGAGGCGCAGAACACTCGCCTTGACCCTTCTCCGTCTGCAGATTTGAACAAAACATCCGGTGGTCACCGCGAGGAAGTGGAGATAAGATTCAGTAGCAGAGCTATTGATGTTATTTACAGTGGGCTTTTCACAGAATTTACACTACGCCGTGTACAAGATCACGATTACGCTCTGTGACCCTTACTACCATTCGACCACCAAGGTAACGTTGCGTGCATTTAAATTTAGGTATGTAGTCGGCAAATGGCTTAACTTTTAGCTTCTACTTAAATGGCGCTACAACCTAAACTGGCCCTTGGTCTCATGATTTTCCGATCATAATCATTTGCACCTGAGAATCATTTCTTGTCCTAGACATTCACCCAATTCTCTACTTACAGTCATGTCCGATAAAATAGCAGTGCGCTTAAATTTTCTGTACATTTTTAAAAATATGCTTGCAATTATTAAACATAAACGGTTATTTATTATCTACTTTATTGTCCTTGTAAACTTTTATAAATGAACTAAATCATATCTTTCTAATCGCACCCAACAAGTACAATTTTGAGTTGCTGTCTCATCGAGTATTCCAAACACTTCTGGTGTACCTCAGGGTAGTCATCTTGGTCCACTTCTGTTTATTTTATTTATTAATGACGTGAGTTCGGTCATCTCCAACTCAAATATTCCCTTGTATGCTGACGATGATATTTCGTACTATTACTGGTACAAATGATTATCTACTTTTGCAAAATGACATAAAGCTATTTTTTGACTGGTGTACCTTAAACTGCATGCCTTTGAATGTTGGAAAGTACACCATGCCATTTTTCTCCAGGAAAAATAATCCATTCGAATTTATCTATGTCTTAGAGAGAATTGCTTTACAGAAATTAAGCAAAGTATGCGATTTAGGTGTACTATTCAATGATAAATTTACCTTCGACGACCATGTTGATTGTATTGTTATCAAGGCTAACTCCATTTGGAGCTTTGTAAAACGATAATAAAAGGACTTTAATGACCCTTACATTACAAAGACGCTTTACTGTGCTTTTGTTCGTTCAATTCTTGAATACGCCTGCCCTGTTTGGACTCCGTATTATGATATTCATAACAATAGGATAGAGTCTGTACAGCGAAGATTTTTAAGATTTGTTCTTAAAGGTCTTTTCTGGTCAGATCCAATATGTCTTCCTCCTTATCAAGAACGACTTCAACTACTTCGTTGCAGTCACTCGAACATAGGCGATTTATTCTTAGTGCTGCAGTCGCAGTGAAATTAATTTCAGCTGAAATCGACTCTATGCCCTTGTTAGGAGCTCTCTCCTTCAAAATACCTTATCGATCCTTGAGAGACTACGTACTTCTCGACATTCCATTCCATCGAACAAATTATGGCCAGCACGAGCCGATAACTTCCATTTCACGGGCTTTTAACGTTAATTATAGCAACATTGATTTTAATCTTAATATTGCTTAGATAAAATCAGCTTTGTTAAAAAAACAATTTAATGTTTCACTTTAATCTTTGCAATATAATAAAATTTGTAAGTAATCATATATTGATGAATTCTTAAATAAATAAATAAATACCATTCCTGTTCTGTATTTCAAATGATTGAAATATTAATAATAGAATAACAAACTGTGCTGTTCGTTAAAATAGCAGTGATGTCAAGAAACTGATGAACGTTAAGCCTTTACAAAAGAAAATTTTAAAGTATTATTGTTATCATTATTTATCCATAATTTCATTTAAATGAAAACTAGTATTTCGTCGCAAATCCTTTGTTTTTAATTACCACAGAGCATCTACGTTGCATTGAATCGACAAGTCTGCAATATCTGCCAATTGGAATAGATTTTGATGAAGTCTCAATAACTGTTCACATTTAGGTTGTGCCATAAATAAAGCCTTCTTAACATCTATCCACAAGTTCTCAATAGGGTTAAGGTCTGGTGATTGCGAGGGCCACACCATAACTTCAACCTTGTTTTCAAAAAAATATTGCTTTGACTCGTGAGGTGTGCTTTGGATCATTATCTTGCATAAAATCCCTGTGAAGAGGCATTTTTTCTTCTGCATATGGAAGCATTACATTTTGCAATATTTAAACATTCATGATTTTTTCATGATCCTCAATCGAAAATATAGGATACAGACATCGTGCCAGGAAAACCAACTTCAAACCGTCACACTGCTGCCACGATGCTTAATTGTTTTAGTTGTATATTGTTGGCGAAATTCTACACAGGGAGGCCTTCTAACGTATTTTTGAGAGCCCCTAGGGTCCATTAAATGAACTTTTGATTAATCGCTCCACAAAATATTACGCCATTTTGAGATGGACCATAACTCATGCTCCTTAATAGGGATGGCAAAATGATCATCTGTGATTGCTATTTTTCAATATCTGTGAAAAGAGCAGCTGTTTTAATAACAATGACTTTTTTCACCTCTATTCTCCATGCTAGTGCGCAAGGATGGCAAAAACGGCTATTGCAGAGATAAATGTCTTCGAAAAGAGCTGCTTTCATTTTTTTTTTAATTTAGCAATGATTCAAATTGAAACAGAAAAACGAAATAAATTAATCGGTAGAGCACAAAAAATTGAAATCAAATCCGAAAAATTTAAAGTATTTATTTACATGTTGGTTAAAATAACACAACTCAGCAAAAAAAATAATAATAATGCGAAATCCTGCATCTAACAGGCAGACCCGATTTCATGCTCGGAATGAAAAGGTTTTCTTTTACTGTCCAAAGTACGAAAAAACAATCGAACGCAATCGAGTCAGGATGGGAAAAATATCAATCGCATCGCATGTACACAAACCAAATAAAAAACAAGCACCCGGTCATAGAAAACCGAACCAAAAGGGTCTTATCGTTTTTTTTTCACACGATATTACACAAGCAATTTCATCAATGAAGAACGTAAAGCTCTTAACGACACAGTGGACTGCAACATGAATCGGCAGAACTTGCAATAGCCGCAACTAACATGTCCCACCTCACCCCGACGAGAACGTAACTCAGAACAAAACTCTCCAAACAAATCCAAATACCCAGGAAAGCGCACCTAATTGACCACTTCGCATGTCCCACCTCACCGATCAGATCATAGAACCCACCGATCGAAATATCGCTAAACAAATCTCAGTCGCACTTCACCTAGCACCAGCGCTAAGCTCAACTATCGCGCGATTAATGTGCGAGTGCGCACAAAAACTCTGGGATTTGTAGCGATGATCATTGCGGAAATTTTATTGGCCATAGACCATAAGCAATATGCATTTCCTTTGCTCTCCCAATCAATCTTCAATCGCAATAAGCAATTGCTGTTTTGAAAGACCAGGTATGTAAAACAGCATACCATCTCTACTCCTAAGCAAATGAGATCCTTTTTTTTAAGCTGTCTCTGGTTTAATAGGGAAACTTTTCTGAGTCTTCTTCCTCTTAGGTTTTCGTTTATGAGCCGTTTCCTAATAAAGTTCATAAATGAGAACTGCTTAGACAAAATTATTATATCTCTGTCCTCCAAATCTGTTGTTTTCCCTTTACCGCCTCTTTTTTTCCGGGACCTTTTTCTACTTTTTTGCATTTGCAATCATTGTCGCTGATCATGCCAACGTTTTTTATATTTTGCGACACTTTAAGCATTGCCTTGGTAGTATTACCCATTTTAACTATACTGAAAATATTTGGTTTACAATATTTTTTTATTTTAAATGAACTATTCTTATCTTCTTACTAACTTTTTTATAAAAAAAAAAGATTAATTTGCCAATTTAAAACAAACTCGAACAAACCACGCTGCTATTTTATCGAACACTAGAAATTGACATTTCACATTTGAAGTAGGGATTTCCCCGAAAACAATAACTTTGTCAGGGTTGCCCAGTATTTTCTTTTGTATAATTAAATTCTGCTTCGTCACAATGAATTTTGCATGTGCAGCAAACTTGTATCAGTAGAAATGTGAAAATTAACCGTGTTCGTTATCACCATGCTATTTTAACGAACATGACTGTATAATCTTATAGTCCGGCATAATAAAAAATACGAATTGCTAAGAACTTACTGACTCTTTGAGAATAAAATGTAATTTCATGAGTCTACTATCAAGATCTAATTTAGCGGTGAGTGATGTTTGCAAACTGTAGCTTAAAAAAACATCAAAGATATTACGAAATTCTCGGAAAATGAAAAGCAATTTTCGACTGAATTTTTTATCGTTTTCCTGTTTTTTTAATTTTGCAGTCCTGGTGTTGAAGAATCGATTTAATTAAAAAGCAGTTAGTCACTTTCATTATCTCGGCTAGAGTCTCCATGCAAGCCAAATGCGGCACACTGTAGTTCGGCAGAAATCTCAAAGTCGACACCTGCGAACTAACCTTCCATTACCTTCTGAATTTACCTTCCACTTCCCTCCGCATTCACCATTCGTGGAGTTGATAACTTTATTGATTTTCATTTGCAAATTTTATCCACTTCAAGATAAACTGCTCCCTTAAAATTTTTGTTTGTAACTTTTAGTTTAAGTATTGTTAACTGCGTAAAGTTGTTGGTGCTGAAAACTTTCCGGAAAAAAAAAGGTCGGCACTTCTTTAAATTCCGCTCCAAATGTAGGGCTCCACCTTCGCCAAACTATGATAGGTGTCTTCAGTGTCCCATGTAGTAGCTATAGTCTCGTCGATATAATTCCATTTGAAAACAATACCTATATACTAATTGATTATAGCAAAATTAATTGCCACAACAATGACATGAAATCATCGATTTTTCCAATGGTGGTCTCAAAGATTTATTGTTAAAAATTGACTGCTTTATTGGCCAAATAATGATTAGCTATATATCTCTCCTCTACTGCACGAAATTTTCTTAAATCTTCTATTTTTGTTTTACACAAAATTGCGAAATGTGTGTTGTATTATAAATATGCATACATGCTTACTATACATAGTGTAGATGTATGCAAAATAAATTAAAGCAATCATGTTTAATCATGATTGCAATTCAAACAATACATTTATTTGATCAAAAAGTTGAGGTACTGTATAGCTAGATAAATTAAGACTAAAATATTTAAAAAGAAAATATTTTTAGATGTTTTAAAGCAGAAACATCATCATATATTAAGGGATTCTTGTAATTTGCCAATCGTGACGTTTCGGTCTCTGCTGAGACTTTTATCACATTAATCGACAAATCAAATTTCAATGATATTTGTAAAGAAGAGGATTAATTGGAAATGCAATCAATCAATTTCCTATTAAGACCGCCTATGGGGACATATGTAGGATGGAAACAATTCTCTTCCACAAGGCGTAACCCTGCTCATCGGCTTTTAGTTGTCGCCATGACATGTTCATTTCTCTAGCCTCTTGCTCAACTGCCCGCTTCGGCCAATCCGAGGTCTTCCTTGAGGATTGTAATGGTTTTCACTAAGTGTGACCGCTCCACTGCGATTGCCACCATTGAATCTTAATGCCTATTTTAGTCTGTCCAGTTTTACTCTGAAGTTCGTCGGTAGAGATCACTTCTGTCCAGAATATCCCTAGAATGCGTCGGAGGCATTAGTCGAACGGTCACTTTCCACGTAGTACAATCATATAACAACACTAATTTGTCGCATGCGTCAAATACTCGCAGCTTCGTGCGAAGGGAGATCTCTCTTAACCTCCGCAGCGGCTTTATTTATACGAGCCTCAATATCCTTCCGAGAAAACAAAAATTTTGCACCTGTTCCGCAACCTAACCGTTAAGACCAATCGGTGTGCTTGTGTGTATGTTCATTAGGGTGGCCCTTAGCCATATGGTCTGTTCCTAAAGTTAAAATGTTGCTCCCACCCCGTAATCTTGTTCTAATCAACAAAATCACAAGCTGTACAAAATTTCATTTGACCTACTACTAGGCGACCCTCAAACGACTTGAAGTTTTAAAAATTCTTGAAATAACATCAAAAAATTAAAAATATTATATTTTTTTAAATAACACAACATACTATAAGGCAAACACATTTTTATTTAGAGTAATAATTAAGCGAGGACTTAGTAGTACGGTAGTCTTCGACAACGATCTGTAAAACAAATTGTTTCTAATTTTCATCTTTTGTGAGAATATTGTTGTATTCCTGAAGTTTTATACCTCTTTCTGTATCATCATTCACAACAACTGTCTTATCAAGTTATACAAAAGTGGAATTGAAAAACAATTCCACTTTTGTAACCAGGATCATTCTTCTCTACCCCCACCCTCCCTCCTCCCTCCTCCCTCCTCCAGTTGTGTAATAATTGTGCATTAAAATATCAATTTACTTCAGCAAAACTAAAGCTGCACGCATTCAGGCTGTGGATCGCAAGCGATAGCCTTTGTAGAGATTGCGGGGAAGACGAAGAATCTATCAATCATTATCTTTATTATTGCCCACAAACCTCCAACAGTCATCTCTTTTGTTTAGGCTCTAGATTCTTCTCAGAACTAGACGACGTCAGAGGCCTCTAACATTCGAGTCTGCTTCGGTTCGCAAACCGTATCAAGTGGCTAGCACAGGAGGAGTAACATCCATCTCATAGCCAACAGGGGGAGTACAATGGGCCCAACTAGATGGCCCCCGTGCTATGTGGTTCTTCGAGACCACGCTCCTACAACCTTAACCTGTTTCAGCAAATACTTGTGGAAATTATCCACGAAGTTTGACGACGCTACGTTGCTTAGCATTTGCTGGGCAGCCACCAATAGTTTATGCTCTCACGTGGAAAAAATTGGTTACCGTCATATATTCAATACATCGATATATACAATAATTTCATTTGAAAGCACTCAGTCCAGCTAATATCAAAGCGGAGCTCTGGAGGAGTCTGTTTCTTCGTTTGCAAAGGTAAAATATTGGGTAACAAAGCGTAAACGAGGCTGTATGAGCTGCCAAGAAAAAAATCCTTCTTCTACAATCAACCCAAATCGAGCCCTGGCTTCCTAACCCTTAGGTTCCTTAACATTTTATTTGTCATTGTGAAAGAGCTGTAAGCCCTTTGCACAACCCTCTATTTACGAATTTTCAATTTTTGTAGATTAAGGTAACTAAGGTATACCCAAGCAGGCAGTGGGCTGGAACTGGGATCTGAACTCTCAATCTTCGCATTGTAGACCAACACGCTTTTCACTAGGCTATACCCTAGCTAGGTGAAAAAAAAATGCGCGAAATCGTATTGTTTGTCTGTCGACCGAAAGCGTGCGAGCTAGCAGACATGGTAGGCATTTCAAAAACTTCTCGTACTAATTTAACTAAAATGGAAACGGTTACTTTTGGTTTGGTAAAGATAGTATCCACCATTTTGTTTTGAATGCTATCAAAGGTTGTTCATATTTTCGATTATCCGGACCAATGTCTACAAAAATGAGAACAGAATTTTTGTATTTATCCTATATGTATATGCTGTAATTTTTTTTTTGTAGTATAATATGTGGTACAAGCCGACAAAAGGGACCTAATCTTGCCAGAAGTTAAAATTGAGTTTTTGATATCATTGGATAAAAGAAAGAATTCTGAAGAGAACGCCGCAAGAATTATGCAAAAATCTCAAAAATTGACGAATTTATGGCAATTTGAATATTGGACTTGAAAAAAGATTATTTCAAAATAATTAAGTTCCACGATGTTTTCGGACGAATTAATTGTCAATATAATTCCAAAAAATAAAACTCTCCTTATCATTTTTTACTTCCTACCATCCTCCTCCCACCACCCTTATCCCTCCACCCTTCTTCCACCGCCCTCCTCCCACCACCTCCCACAATGCAAACAACCCAAAACATGAAATTTTGGTCGATGTTTTAGCATGTACTGAAAATTTTACCTTGGCAACATTAGGTCCCTTTTGTCAGCTTTCTTCACATATATACTTGCTGCACACATTGTCTTGTTTTGAATTTTAGGTTACAAAGCCTACGCACTTAATGACTTCAATTTATATAGAAACTGAACAAAAATGTCAACGTATCGAAACCCTTTTTGGATCCCTCCTACCACTTTCTTGAAATCCTGTATACGCCCCTGGGTGTAAATAAGATCGAAGGAAAAATATATGAAAATTAACCTATGTGCTTTGAGTTAAATCTTGGTTCGTTTATTTATATGCATAAGTAAGTATTTTATTTATTCATCTATAGAGGATATCTCAACAGATTAAAGAATTACAATTAAAAATCTGAACACATTAAAAATTAAGAAAAACCAAAACAATAAGAATCATTAAAAAAAAATTTATGAATTTGCTACAATATAGGCTTTGAACTGCGGTCAGTAAAATCGATTTTGTCGCAGCATAAATTGGTAGATTGCAAGCCAATTAATTGACATCTGGTTTCATACGTGGGAATGTCAGCGCTCCAGTTAAACTTACGAAGAGCACATCTAGAGAAATTACGTTGAATTCGTGCAATCCGCAACACATGAATCTGATATACAGGATCCCAAACCACACAGCTATGTATATTCCAAAATAGGTCTCACAAGAGAAACAAAGAGTGCTTTGACAGTGTATGGGTCAATGAAATCTTTAGCATTACGTTTTACAAAACCCAGATTTGAATTCAATCAATCAAATTCCTGTTAAGACCCCCTATAGGGGCATAGGACAGAAACAACTCTCTTCCACAAGGCGCGATCCTGAGCATCGGCTTTAAGCTGTTGCCAGGACTTGTTTATTCCTCTGGCCTCCTGCTCAACTGCTCGCTTCCATGTGTTACATGGTCGACCAACCCGACGTCTTCCTTGAGGGTTATAATCCAGAGCCTGTTTTGCGATGTTTTGCTCTGGTTTCCTCAAAGTATGACCGATCCACTGCCACTTTCGCCGTTGAATCTCAATACCTATTTTAGTCTGGCGAGTTGTACTCCAAAGTTCGTCGTTGGAGATCACTTCTGGCCAGAATATTCCTAAAATGCGTCGGAGGCATTGGTTTACGAAAATCTGTAGTTTCTTGGTAAGTCGAACGGTCACTTTCCACGTAGTACAACCATATAACAACACGGATTTGATGCATGCGTCAAAAACTCGCAGCTTCGTGCGAAGGGAGATCTCTCTTAACCTCCAGAAAGGGGAAAGGATACCGAAAGCCTGACGAGCTTTATTTAGCCGAGCCTCAACATCCTTTTCGGCTCCGCCGTCCATGCTGACAATGCTTCCGAGATAGCAAAAATCTTGCACCTCTTCTACATCCTGTCCATTAAGAACAATCGGTGTGCTTGCGTTCGAACCCATGTGCATGTACTTGGTTTTACGCACATTTATTTTCAGTCCCGCCTCTTTGCATTTCGAATGCAACGAGCGAACATTTGACTCTAAGTCCGAACGGGTATGTGCAAGCAAACACACGTCATCAGCATAATCAAGGTGACTTAAGATGTTAAATAGTCTCCATTGAAGACCTTTACCTTCCCCACCTTCCAGTGTAGCTTTCAAGATGTCATTTATTACCACCAGAAACAGGGCTGGTGATAATATGCAGCCTTTTCTGACACCCGTTCGCACAGGAAAGCTCTCGGACAGCTCTCCTCTATGCAAGACGCGACACCTTGCATCTTCGTAGGATTCTTTAATCATAGCTATGACCTTATTTGGGATACCTCTCCTACGCAAAGCATTCCATATGTAATCTCGCTTAACGCTGTCGAAAGCCTTCTCGAAGTCCACAAACATGAGATGTAGTGGCGAACCCATTTCGGCTGACTGCTCTAATATTATCCGTAGGGTATTTGTGTGGTCGGTACAAGACGACCCTTTACGGAATCCAGCCTGATAAACTTCGAGAGTGCTCTCGACGACATCACTAATCCTATTGAGAATTACCTTAGCCATAATTTTTGATACGGCAGTAAGTAGACATATACCACGCCAATTGCCACAATCCCGAAGGTCGCCCTTCTTCGGAATTTTCACAATGACGCCCTCCTTCCATTCAGTCGGATATCTTCCATCATTCCACACCTTAGTGAAGAGTGGGAGGAGTATATCGGCTGTTATTTCCGGGTCCGCTTTGAGGAGTTCGGTTGGTAGTCCGTCTATACCTGGAGCTTTCCTTCCCGCCATTGACCGAATGGCGGAAACTATCTCTTCCTTATCTGGGGGATCGTCCTTAATAGAGGATTGTTGCGGTTGGATGTTTGGAAGTTGTTCTGTTTCCGGAATATCTTCATCTGACAAGATGTTTAAAATATCAGAGAAGTATTCCTTCCATCGTCGCAACTGGTGTTCACTCATATTAAGGAGAGTTCCGTTGACATCTCTCACCAGGTGGTTGGCGGTGAAATTCCTGTTCGTCAACTGTTTCATGATTTTAAATAGTGAACCCATATCCCCAAGGTAAGCCGCAGATTCTGCCTTGTTTGCCAGATCTTCAATGGCCTTTCTCTTGTCGCGTCTAACAGCCTTTTTAAGCTGTATATGAGCATCGCGGTAGTTCTGCCTCAAGTCGGGCGTTCGTTGGTTGACATCGGGTTGAGAGATGATTGCCAATTTGGCTTTTTTCCGATTGTCAACCTTGTCCCATGTGTCTTGCGACATCCAGGGATTCTCACCGCTTTGCGCATATCCCACAGATTCTTCAGCACTAGTTAGAAAAGTGTTTCTGGTTGCCTCCCAATTGGCGTCCAGTGTGCGCATTTCATGTTCACCCAATGTGGATGACTTTTCGCGTAGAATGGTGGTGTATTCGAGTTTTTTGTTGGGATCTCTGAGTTTATCCACATTAAGCTTGCGCTTCATTTGAAGAATTTGTGGTCGTCGGATAGCTGCTGTACACAATCTCAAGCAGGCAACCATCAAGTGGTGATCGCTCCCCACGTCAGCTCCACGTTTCGCTCGCACATCGAGGAGACATCTTCTCCATCGGCGACTTATAGCCAAATGGTCGATCTGGTTCTGAGTAACACCATCAGGGGAAACCCAAGATGTTTTATGATGACTCTTGTGTGGAAAAAGGGTCCCTCCGATGACCATTTGCCGAGTACTACAGAACTCCACAAATAATTCGCCGTTTTCGGGTCTCTTAATCCAAGGTCGTGAAGGGTCGACCCAAGGGTCACCATGCCTCCCCATGACGTGTTCTAGTCCAGTGTTGTCTGATCCAACCTGGGCGTTCATATCTCCCGAGATGATAATAATATCACCTCTTGGAACACGTTCGAAGGTGGCACTCAGTTGACTATAAAACTCCTCTTTGTCACCAGATGTTGCGGTATTAGTTGGTGCGTAGCACTGCAGAATTGTGACGTTTCTGACACTGGTCCTGAGCCTGACGACGATAATCCTATCCGAGATTGGTTCCCAGCTAATGAGACTGTTTCTCGCTCTCGGCGTAAGGACGAACGCCACGCCATTTCTGGCTTCACTTTCAGGGCCAATGTACAGAATAGTGTTTCCGCTAGGGGTTCGTTCTTCTCCTGATCCTGTCCACCTGACCTCGCTCAAGCCCAAGATTTGGATGTTATAGTGCTCCATTTCACGGTCGATCACTGATTGGCGGTGCAAGGACCGAGTAACCCCAGCTCTTCCCCCGTCATTCAATGTTCGAACGTTCCAGAAGCCAATCATAGTCCGTTTTCGAATGCCAAAAGTCGTTACCGTAGAATCAGTCCGTATCCGAGGCGATGTATCCGTTTCTCGTATCATTTAGGTCTTAAGATCACGGGTGATAAGCCCATGATCCAGTGAGTGTCCATTTGCCATTTTTAGGGCAAGCAGGACTGGCTGTGGGTGAATTCTACAGCCCCCATCCCAGAGGGGGATAGTTAGCTCAGGTCCGTGGAGTCGCTAACTCCAAAGATAGTTGCAGGAATTGGTAAAACCTCATACTACAACTACCCCCTTGCGGGGAAAATGAATTAGCTTTGCAGATTATGTAGTCGATATGAGAATTAAAGTTAAAATTAGAATCGATCAACACGCCAAGATCCATTACCTCCGAGGATATATGAAGAGATCTGTTATTTAAGTTGTAGTCAAATAAAATGGGAAAAGATTTTCTGTAGGCAGAAAATATTTTGCATTTATCAAAATTAAGTTCTAACAAGTTAACGTCACACCAATTATAGAGCTCAGCAATATCAGCCTGAAGTTTAAGACAATCACCCAAGCTTGAAATCTTAGAAAAGAGTTTAACATCATCAGCGTACAAAAGAGAGCTAAAAAATTTAACGGAATGTCGTTTACAAATAAAACAAAAGTAAAGGCCCTAAATGGCTTCCTTGGGGAACGCCAGATTTAACATCAAAACACGATGAATAAATTCCATTTATTCGCACAACTTGTCTTCTATTCGTCACGTAAGATGAAAACCAGTTCAACAGATTAGAATGAAACCCTAGTGCCTTCAATTTTTCAATCAAAAAACCCTGATGAACCCGATCAAATGCCTTTTTGAAATCTGAATAGAAGACGTCAACTTGAAAGCCTTGTTCCATTGTATCTATACAATATTTAGTGAAAGTCGTTAAATTCGTAGACGTAGAACGACCGCAAACAAAACCATGCTGACAGTTTGAAATAACCTCTTTAATATGAAAAAATAGCTTTTCCTTAACTATGCTTTCAAATAACTTAGGGATGGAGGATAGTTTGGATATAGGTATATGTAGGGCTATAATTTTCAACCATATGTCTGCGACCAGACTTAAATATTGGAGTTATGAAAGACAGTTTCCAAGTATCCAAAAATGAACTGGACTCCAGCGACTTGTTGAAAATAATAGTTAACACTTCATAAAGCGATGAAGCGCAACCTTTTAAGAACATAGCCGGAATTTGATCGAAACCAGATCCTTTTAGAATGTCTAAATTGCATAGAGCAACTAATACATCATCTTCAGTAAGAGTTAAACTGCCAAGATCAACAATGCGGACCAAACCATCGAACCTTCCTGAAAAATTTGAATCGACTGTTGTGGTTGAGTTGTAAACAAACTTGAAAAATGATGCGGACAGTTCACATTTTCAGGTGTACCTCTTATTCAATCGCGACTCAATTTTATTTTGGAAAGAGAGGCATTTCTTTAAACCTCTACAATATGATTTTACTAGCGTTTCCAAGGAGACCCTTCCGAGATAAATGTTGGTTTCAAAATTATTTTCTCTATTATGTTGGATAATGTAAAAAATGCAGTTTTGTTAAAAGAAAAAAATTTAGTTCAACATATTTGACTGAGTACTTTTTATTTAAATGTTTTCAGCAATTAATATTCAAGTTTGTTTGGTTTCATTTTAATTGTTCTTAATAGAAGCGTAGATTCTAGTTTTTTGAAAGATTTTTTAGAGCTTATGCAGTGAGTAGATCTCAGCAATTTTCTTATCCCAAATACGTTCTATCATATATAATATTTTCGTTAACTTAATAGCTACCATCGAAATTTTATAAAACTAATAAAATATAAATTTTAATTTATTGTTTGCGTAAGAACATATACAATATGAGAAAACCCGACTAATAAACATCACTTAAAAATAAGATTTAACATTGCTCGACCTTTCAGTCAATCTCAGATAATAGCTTAGCTGCTGGCATACAAAGCATTCGAAACAAAATCTGGATATTTTTAATTTAAACAAGTGCTATCCACTTTTAATACACGCAATTAATTGTCACGAACTTTTGTCTTTTGAAATTCAAATTAAAAGCTTTATTAATTTTCCAAGTGCTTAGGAATCGGATTAAATTGACTTAACCTAAATAAATGGAAATTAAATTATTATGTATTTTAAAATTAATCTGCTTGAGATTTTCGGCTGAGCGGTGTTCCTTAGTGATATTCTAATCAGTTTTGTATTTTAAAAGCAGAAATTTTCACTTATGGGTAGTAAGGATCAATCTACGAACATAGAAATTCGTAAATAGAGGGTTGTACGAAGGGCGTAGAACCCCTTCCATAGTAACAATTAAAAATGTTAAGGAACCTGATGGTTAGGAGACCAAGCCCGATTTGGGCTACAGTACCATTGAAGAAGAAGATGTCTCTGAATCGTTACTACACATTTTAAGTTCTTTAAAATAATATCACCTAGCAATACAATAAAATATAATGCTTTTAAGGTATTTATATTAAAACTTTTTTGATTCGTAAATCTTTTAAAATTATTATAAACCAAAACGCCAATTAATAGATCTTTGTCGAGCAGTTACAAAAGTCTAAGCCAGAAATATATTTTGATTAGAGCAATATATATTTTATTTCTCATAATAACACTCTTTCGAATGCTTTTTTTTTTATTCATACCTTGCTCATATGCCCCTACAATAATTTCCTCATTTTCAAAATTATTTTCAGGGTGACATTGATATCTGTGGCGATCATAATGATGGAATGGATTCAGATGGCAGTGTTTCGTCGAATTCGGGAAAACAAGTTATTGTCGGAATTTGTGCAATGTCAAAGAAAACTCAATCCAAACCGATGAAAGAAATTCTAACACGTCTTCAAGAATTCGAATACATTAAAATGGTTGTATTCCAGGAAGATGTCATACTCAAGGTATTTTTTCGAAATATTAATCTGAATCGTGCTAAATATTTCAAAAAAAAAAAATACATTTTCAGGAACCCGTTGAAAATTGGCCAACATGCGACTGTCTCGTATCGTTTCATTCGAAAGGCTTCCCGTTGGAGAAAGCAATTCAATATGCCCAATTGCGTAAACCATACGTCATAAATAATTTACATATGCAGTATGATATTCAGGTAGTAAGTTTGAAATCGAATTTCAACAATAAACTCCCAAAATTCCATTCCACATTCCACAGGATCGGCGACGTGTCTATGCCATTTTGGAGAGCGAAGGTATCGAAATACCGCGATATGCTGTTTTAGATAGAGATTCCCCCGATCCAAAACGTAAGTTTACTAATTCAATTCGCATGATTATTATTTGGTATTGAGTTTGATTTACCTATTTTTAGAACATGAATTAGTCGAATCGGAGGATCATGTTGAAGTTAATGGGGTCGTATTTAATAAGCCGTTTGTCGAGAAACCAGTCTCAGCCGAAGATCATAATATTTATATTTATTATCCAACATCAGCCGGCGGTGGTAGTCAGCGATTATTCCGTAAAGTATGGCATTGACAAGTTTCGATTAGTTCGTCGATGCTAAATAATAAATTTTATTTGAACACACCTTTCAGATTGGTAGCCGGAGTAGCGTTTACTCCCCCGAATCTAGAGTAAGAAAAACTGGTTCATTTATTTATGAGGATTTCATGCCAACAGACGGTAAGCTCTTTATTGACAATTTCGTTTTTTTTTTTCATTTTCCTTAATAATAAATTATGGTTTGGAAAAATAGAACCTGTCTTGTGTTTCGTTGAAAAAAAAAATTTATATATATCTATAAAACAATTTTAAATTAAATCTTTTTTCGGATAAAGCTCATAGTAAATGAAAAGCTAATCTTTATGGGTAGAACTTAAATCTCAATAATGCTTGAAACAATTAATAAACTTCCGCTATGTAACTGAAGATTAGATTAGAAGAAAATATTTTATCAATTTAACAATATTTGAATATTTCATTGCAGCGAAATAATTAAAAAGGTGCTTGTGTTTGTCGTTGTATTGTATTCGATGTAAAAAATATATAATTAAGTGGTGTATGTGCACGATTATCTGTTGCATGTAATTTCAATTAGAGAGAATTCAGTTTATTCTCATTAAAAACTTATTTCATAATTCTACTTTCATTTTCAGCGTTAATAATTTTGCTATCTGAATTTCGTGAAGCTAGGATGTAGCCTAGTAGGTAGCGTGTTGGTCTTGTAATGCAAAGGTCGTGAGTTCAAATCCCGGTCGACGCAATATATAATTCCAGCACATTGCCTGCTTGGATATACCTTGGTCACCTCAATCTGCAAAAAAAAAAAAATTCGTAGATAGAGGGTTGTGCGAAAGGCTAACAACCCTTCCACAATAAGTAATGAAAAATGTTAAGGAACCTGAATGTCAGGCGGCCAAGGTCCGATTTGGGCTGTAGCGCCATTGTAGAAGAAGTAGAAAAATTTCGTAAATGCTATGAATCCAGCTAAACGTTATCATTAAACTATATAAGCCATCATTGACACGACTTTAGTATCACAGTACCATCCATGACTGTTCCGTAAACATAGTTAATATTTACTAAGATTTATACAAACACTTTAGTGATAATTTGTAGTTCAAAGGAATAATTTTAATTGGATTTGTTAATTTACATTAGAAGTTGTTGCAAACTACTCGTCCAAAACGACATGTGAAGCATCTAACAGTCTATGCGACACATTTGCAAACAAATAAACCATATTTATCGACAAAAGTGGAGCACCTAGTACATGAAATCCTTTCGTGGAGCAAACAGTAACTCCGAATACTATTTGGTCATAGTAGATGTTGGAGAAGAAAAAGTCATACTCGAAATTAAGTTTTTTTTATATGTTGAAATGAAAAGCTAAAATAAAGAGACAGTAACAATGGCAACATGGAACTACCGAACTGGAGAATAGACGAATATATTGCATCGATTGCAACACAAAGATAATAAAGACATTAATCTTGATGCAATCAATAATGAAACGAATCGTTTATCGACGAATGCCCGGAAACAAGAAAATATTACTTTAAGACAGACTAATAAAACAATTCGCTAGCAAACATACATATTTCACGAAACGTATTATGAGAATAAATTTTTCAAAATTCATCTACATATATATACGTCGTCTATAATACCAGCAGTAGAAATTTTCACTTAAGGTTAAGCCTGGTCTCTGCTATGAATGTGAAGCATGCACCTGGAATGAGCTCTTAACAGTTCGTCAAGTCCGCAAATAGTGTAGTCAACGAACGATTTTGATTCGGAACTTATAGAAACCTAACTGATTTCAAATATTTTTTTTATATTATTCGTTTGGACGAGTACTTCAAAGTTTTTATGACGTGTTATTTTTTAAAGTGGTTCATAATTTTTATCTTATACATACATATATATAAATTAATAAGATACAATTTAATTGCTTAATGTTTTATTAAGGTCAGAAGAACCTACGAGTTTTTGAGGTCGTTGATAACGATTCTGCAATCAGATTTAAATGGTCGATCTCACACGAACGCCCATCCAAAATTAAAACTATAAATTGATTTTTTTTTATGATTTGGTGAATGTATCTCAGTGCATTTCGAATTGAAAGGAAAGATTTCCGAATTTTACACTGTTAGCTTTGTTATGTGCGACACTTCGGTCTTATTGACAATTACAAAAGACAAATTATAAGTCAAATGAATTTTCTTAATTATTAGATTTGCAAAGAGAGGCAGTAGACTAGATGGGAGGATTAAATCTATTTTCAAATTACTATCGTAGATAATATTGTTATTGTCCTATCGCGTACTAGTTTTCAAGTCGAAACTTGTCACACAGTCGAAGTAAATTATGAAACCGTGGAAAGCATATTGATTGCAATTATTATTATAAAAAGTATTGGAGATTTTATGTTTTTAAGAAAATTTGATATCTTGTTCGTTCGAAAGCTACGTTCACACGATGTGTCATTTTCGTGCATCAAGCGCATGCGTCAAAGTGCATGCAATAAATTGAAAGTTACATGCAGTATTAAGCAAACGCGTTAAGTATCCAAGCTTTTTTTAAACTTGATATGAAAACTTTTCATGAAATTTTTTATTTGCAGTTTTTATGATTTTTAAGGAAAACGAAGAATTGACGATTTTATGAAATTTGTATGGGAAGTATTTGAAGAAGAGGGATAAATTTGAAGCTACTAATTACCATTCTTATTCCAATTATCAAGCCGGAAGCACTCATATGCATACAAGTATGTTCGGTGGGAAAAAGAATTTAAGGAGGTTAGAAGTAATAAGCGGATCCCAAGGAAATAGATTTTTTTTTATCATAAATTTTAGAAAGGTAGGGGATAGATAATTAAAAATATTATGACTAGAAAAAAGGCTCTTGTATCTTAATTATCTTTAAAACAGAATAAACTAAAAACTGAACTAAACAAATAGTCAGGTTCGTAAGCGACGACTAAAAGTTCAGTATACTCTTAAGAGTTCAGACCGATACATTTTTCTTAGCTACAGAAATGTTGAAGCAAAAGCAATACACTCGGCAAACAAAATCGCACTAAATAGCGCACATGACCCTCATATCAATCGGAAAGCTTTGTCTTATTGCATGCGAGTTCAGTCTTCGAGAAAATGCGATTGTCAACTCATCCATCATGAATCTGGTGTCGATCTATAAATTTTTTCGTTCCTTATGCAAGATGCATCCGCTGTTCAGAACTTTCCAGCAAATGATGAACATCATGACTATCCATCCATAAATAATTTTAGAAATTCAAAATATGATTTGTCTCGAATTTTCGAACCAAGACTATTCTTTTTCGGAAAACCAATTTTTCATCCATTTTCTTTTCCTTTACTTTTGTTTGGTTTAATCCCGGTTTTCTTATTCATTAGTGAATATGGATCGCAGATATTAATCAAAATCGTAATTTCACTCTTCACTACATCAACGAAATTATTTGTTTAAATATGTTGTCGTGATGAGATTAGTGTCAGCTGTTGATAAGATTTATTCTCATGTGTGGTTACCATGTAAACGTCGACAAACCGTCTATCAACTTGTCTGTCGATTAATTGATCAATGTATGGGGCCCTTTACTCCATGAAAAAGACCGAACAAGACACCTGGCTATGGAGTTCGGTCGAAGTGATAACCTGTTTTGCTGTTACATCCAAGGTGAAGATACTTGATACACACTGACACTACTCTCCTAATAGAGTTTGGACAATGCATGTACAGCGATTATACGGGATATTTTGTACGAAATTTGATTTTTCCCAATTATTTTTTTTATGAATGATTTTATGATGGTGCTTATCATAATGAATTGTTATTTACGAAAGTCATTTTTATTTTCGATTGTAATGAGGGAATCTATGCAAAAGCTTGTAATTTAACGCAAATTTGTGCTCATGCCCATACATTTGAAAACCGTCAAACTCAGGCAAACTAGAAGTTTGACTGTTTTTCACATTCTTATATTGTCTTCTTGTACTTCTAAACTCACGCTGAGCTGTTGGTGTTATTGCATTGTCCAAACTCTATTAGGAGAGTACTGTTAGTGTGTATCGAGTATCTCAAATCCAAGAGGTATATGGGAAGATTTTTACATATTGTTAAAATAGGGAATTCTTGAACGTAGATATATTTGAGATTTTAGTGAATAATAATAAATCTATGAGTTATATTGCTGCTTTAAGGTAGGGTTTTCCGATTACCATCAATCCTTAGTTGTTGTAGCCAATCAAAATGCCACAATCCAATTTCGCAGCTGCAGCTGCAGCCACGGTTGCATGTTAATATTACAACTCTAACGACATCCGCAGAACGAGAACAAAACTGAATTTCAGAATTAAATTTGGCAAAATCATTGTGTGAACTCTATTTCATTTCCTTAAGTGTGCCCGTCACATTTTAATTTACAAATTTCGTCAGTTGTAACCATGTGCGCAAATTTCATATTTACTTTATTAAACACGCGTGCACTTTGCTGCGAACAAAAACCCTGCTTAAGTTAGCATCATCGATACTGCAGATAGTTCAGCATCAAATCACGGCGTTCTCTAGCTATCTATCATAATTATTCAGGTTGAATAACCTATAAATCATGTTACCAACTTTTACATTTAGCTAGGGTGTAGCCTAGTGAGTAACGTGTTAGTCTACTTTGCGAAGGTCGTGTGTTCAAATCCAGATCCACCACGCTGCCTGCTTGGGTATTCTTTAAACACCTCTGTCCACGAAAATGAAAAATTCGTAGATGGAGGGTTGTGTTCCACAATAAATAATGAAAATATTATGCAATCTGAAGGTCAGGAGGCCAAGACCCGATTGCCATTGGAGACAAATTTTGACATTGAAACTGAAATAAGAAGTTTTACTAACTTGAAACGCATTTTGTGATAACTCACATTCCTGCTATTTCAATCTGCATAGTGAAAAGTAGAGAATTTTGATACTTGATTCAACCAAGAGACTTGGGAACTCCTGCTGGAATGCCATGAGTACTTGAGAATGTGGATTTGATTTTAACATGAAAAGACTTCAATCAATCAATCAAATTCCTGTTAAGACCCCCTATAGGGGTATAGGACAGAAACAACTCTCTTCCACAAGGCGCGATCCTGAGCATTGGCTTTAAGCTGTTGCCAGGACTTGTTTATTCCTCTGGCCTCCTGCTCAACTGCTCGCTTCCATGTATTACATGGTCGTCCAACCCGACGCCTTCCTTGAGGGTTATAATCCAGAGCCTGTTTTGCGATGTTTCGCTCTGGTTTCCTCAAAGTATGACCGATCCACTGCCACTTTCGCCGTTGAATCTCAATACCTATTTTAGTCTGGCGAGTTGTACTCCAAAGTTCGTCGTTGGAGATTACTTCTGGCCAGAATATTCCTAAAATGCGCCGGAGGCATTGGTTTACGAAAGTCTGTAGTTTCTTGGTAATTCGAACGGTCACTTTCCACGTAGTACAACCATACAACAACACGGATTTGACGTATGCGTCAAAAACTCGCAGCTTCGTGCGAAGGGAGATTTCTCTTAACCTCCAGAAAGGGGAAAGGATACCGAAGGCCTGACGAGCTTTATTTAGCCGAGCCTCAAAATCCTTTTCGGCTCCACCGTCCATGCTGACAATGCTTCCGAGATAGCAAAAATCTTGCACCTCTTCCACATCCTGTCCATTAAGAACAATCGGTGTGCTTGCGTTCGAACTCATGTGCATGTACTTGGTTTTACGCACACTTATTTTCAGTCCCGCCTCTTTGCATTTAGAATGCAACGAGCGAACATTTGACTCTAAGTCCGAACGGGTATGTGCAAGCAAACACACGTCATCAGCATAATCAAGGTGACTAAGATGTTAAATAGTCTCCATTGAAGACCTTTACCTTCCCCACCTTCCAGTGCAGCTTTCAAGATGTCATTTATTACCACCATGAAAAGACTTATTAGTAAGAAATTCTGAATAAATTTATCATTTTATTTGGGTAAATACGTTTTCATTAGTTTATATAGAAGACCAGCCAAAGTCGAAAGCTTTCTCTGTGTGGTCTATGTCTATGGTTATCATACTAACAGATTTGTTTGCCGCGATAACTTAAGAACGATTGAAGATATCAAATTTGATTTCCTTTTTAACTTGAAGATAAAGATGTATCCTATAAACTAAACCGATGTATACATATATAATTTTTTTTTAATTTGTCTCAACAGCAAATAACTCACATTTTTCAAACTTTTGGAATTTTGACCGTTATTGCTCCAATTTTGACGTTTTGTACTATAGATGAAAGCTGAGAGTATGATAAGTTTGCCACAGTTTGTAACGCTGAGAATAAAGCTCCCAAAACCGGATGTCCTTTCGTCCGTTATAGTCCTCTCTAACTCGATAAAGCGTTTAGCTATAAAGTTCAAATTTTCACATACACTATGACTCAATTTCGGAATTTCACAATAAATTAATTTTCTCAAAAAGTATGAAAGCTATAGATCTGAAATTTACAATATATTATTTTTATGATGACATCAATCCACACTATAAAAATTAAAATTAAATTTTAATCGCCTTACTCCTTCCACTACCTCCCATACAAACTGCACTTTTTCATGAAATGCTCTAAGCCAATTTACTCACTACGTATAAAATTTATTGAGCTAAAATTTTGCTCAAAATATTTATTTAGAATTTATTAGTAAGATCGAAAAAAATTAACTGATTAGCTGAACTCTTTTTTTCAGAACTTTTCATAAAATCGATTTTCTTGCAAAGTATGAAAGTTATTGGTCTGAAATATGAAAGATGTCAATTGCATAATCTTCATAGTTATTACTGAAAAAAACACTGAAAACCCCCGCTCCTTCTACCACCTGCCACACAAACTGCACAATTATATTAAATCTTATACACTAATTTTGTCAAAACCTATCAAATTTTTGAAACTTAAATTTTGTGTAAAACATTCTAATGGCAACTCTATCATGATGTGAAAAAATTATTTCAATGCCGTCACCCCTTCTACCACTCGCCACACAAAATTTCTGGACATCAACGAATTTATCTTTCATCTGAAGTAATGGCATAGTAGTCCTGTTATGTTTTTTACAGAATTTCTGTTCAATCTATAGTGGAGAGAATCTCCTGATCTGTAGCGTATAAGCAGCTACTGCGCTTATTTTTAAGAGTGTGGTGCTGTAGCGTGTTGATGAGTGCCGTGTGAATGAGCTCATTTAGACTCATGAATGAAAAGATACTACAGATTACGACACGCGCATGTGTCTCTCAGATATTGTGATGTCACTGGGAGACTTGCAGACAATAGACTGATAGATGTCAACAGAAATTCGTTACAATTTTGCAACAATTTTTGTTTATTGTGTACAGTCGATCCAACCCTTTTAATTTATTTTCGTAGTGAAATATCTAAATATAAAATTATTATGCTTAGTGATTCCAAAGATATAATCATTTGAAAAAAAAATCAGCCGACAATTTGTTTTCAGCCCTCCATTTTAGGACCCCAATGAATACAAAAATAAATTCTTCTTAAAGTTTGTTTGTAATTGAGATATTCGAATTCATAGTTTTCGGTTCTAGTACTCCCTCCGCTTTTCGCATAACCCCTACAACCCCTAAAAGTGTCCGTGTGAGATCAACACCCATCTATAATCCACCCAAAAATGAACTTTTTATCTTCGAGGGTTTGGAGGTATTTTGCATTTCAGGTGTGGATATAAACACAAGGTCTCTGAGTGACGTCATGTGTAGATTGTTTCTTTGATCTTCCTTTCGGACAGTTTGATAGAGTTCGGTTGTGGACGTCACCGCAATAACATCGCGTTCGGAAATAGAAAAAGTGAAAGTTTTTAGTTCTTTTTTGTGCTCGGGAAGTGCCTCGGAAGAAGACCCGCAATCTGTTTGCCAGTGACCCGGTGAGATCCTTCCAAAATATTTTATTTTATCCCATCACCTTACTTCCCACTTCCAACTTTGTAGCCACAAATTCAATAAGTCCATTGTTTTTTTCTCTTTTCTCGACACCTTTTTTTCCGATTGCCAGCTGCAGGCTATGTAGCATAAAACACGGTCGGACGGTGTAACGGCACCTTACCAATGCACTTGCTAGAAGGTTTCGCACTCTAAGTGGGTAAGTTGTTGTTGCATCGCTCCCGTTCGATGTCAGCGGTCAGTGAGAGGTGTGAAAGAAGAATTTTTTTTTGTTCTTTTTTCTCCTATTTCTTTTGGTGTTGTGGTGGTATTACAATTTATTTGTATTTGCAACGCTAGTCAATGCAAAGCTCATTTGCAATTGACTATACAAATAGTCGAGGGCTAAGAGCGAATCACTTTGCAGTGTATTGCCACCTCACATCTAATAGTCCAGCGATACTGGCACTTGGTGAAACTAAAGTTTCCAATGACGACGATTTGGATCAATATTTTGTCCCAATTTACGTTCTAGTGCCTGTATTTTTTAGACAACGCGGGATTGCATTGTACATTCGCAATAATGTCGCTTATCAACTTCTGCCCGAGTACGGAAATTGTACGAATCCCGAATTTAATTTCATTTGGGTTAAACTCTACATCCATAAGCGATTCATCTTTGTTTTTTGTATCGCAGCCCTAATATATCGGACGAAGACACAGCCTATGAATTTGAAAATATTTCAGATTCAATTGATCAAATTCTCTCGAAACACCCTGAATCCGAAATCGCAGTAGCGGGCGATTTTAATGTCCATAATATAAATTGGCTTCGTCACTCCCGTAACACATCTCCAGCCGGCCGATTGGTAGAACGCATCATCGAATAACCTATGCCAAACTGTAGACAGAGCTACTCGTATCCCTGACGTTGCAGGCCAAGGTTCTTATCTTCTCGATCTTTTCTTAACATCAGACCCAGCTAAATACTCGACATCTGTTAATTCTCCACTCGGAAGCTCAGACCATTGCTTAATTTCCGCCTGTTTCCTAGTTTCCATCTCGACGCCAATCACACCAGCTCCTAAAAAGTTGGTATGGCATTACGGAAGTGCCGATTGGTCCAGTCTTAAGCAATTTTATTATACATTTGATTGGTCTATATGCTTTAACAGAGGTGTTGAGCATGCTTCTTCTGCAGTAATTGAGACTATCTTGTTGGGCATGAGACTTTTCATCCCTCAAAGCTACAAACCAATCAGGCCCAGTTCTAAGGCTTGGTTTAATGAAAATTGTACTACTGCGATAAGGGCTAAAGAGGCAGCTTACCGTGCTTATAAGCAGCTGCCATCCGATGGTAATTGGATAAATTTCAAAAAAGAAAGGAACCTTTGCAAATCCAGCTTACAACGAGAAAAATATTTGCATGACCAGAAACTGAGGCAAAAAATTTTGAGAAGTCCTAAGGGCAGCAAAAGTTTCTGGTCTCTCGCTCGTTCCATCAGAGGTAGTTCTGCATCTTCAATTCCATCTTTAATCTAAAATAATGAGGTTACTACGGATCCTAACATGAAGGCAAACATCTTAGCGGACCAATTCGCTGCCAACTCTTCTTTACCACCAACGAACTCTAGCCTTCCAACGTATACTACGCTAAATTCGTCCTTAGGACAGATTAGTATTCGTCCGCGAAACGTTTACCGAGTTCTTAAGAATCTAGATGCTAATAAATCGTCCGGTCCAGATGGAATCCCTGCCCTTGTTCTTAAAAATTGTTGCGCTTCTCTAGCTAAACCTCTATGCAAACTTTAAGGTCCTCCATTGTCCCATCTTCATGGAAGCTTGCAAATGTTCAGCCAGTTCCAAAAAAAGGAGAACGCACCAATCCTGCTAATTATCGCCTAATAGCAATAACCTCAATTCAGTCCAAGATCATGGAAACAATCATCAACAATAGATTAATAGAATATCTCAACATCAATGATATTATTGACGACAAACGGTATGGATTCCGCAAAAAACGTTCCACAGGAGACCTTTTAACCACCCTCACAGAACGTTGGAATAAGAGCATTCACCAGTTTGGTGAATCTTGTGTTATTGCTCTTGATATTTCCAAGGCTTTTGACAGAGTATGGCACACTGCCCTTTTAATCAAACTTAAAGCTATTGGTTTGGGCGACTCTCTTATTTCCTGTATTGAAAGTTTTTTAGCCAATCGTTCAATGCGTGTGGTATTGGATGGTGTGGTTTCCTCCTCTTATAAAATTAACGCTGGTGTCCCTCAGGGGTCGATTCTTTCTCCCACCCTTTTTCTGATATTTATTAATGACCTGCTATCTTCAACTTTCAATCCTATACATAGCTTCGCCGATGAAAGCACCTTAGATTTCTCCTATCACTACAACAGTGCGTCCTTAGCACGATGTAATAGCTTAGTATATAAACAAACGAGGTGAGTCACTCTTAGAATATATAACTACTAACAACCTAGACGTAATTAATAAAGGTAATTCACCAACCTTTATAAACTCAATTAGGCAGGAAGTACTGGACCTAACCATTACTAGCCCCTGCCTGGTAGACAAGTGCGTGAATTGGCACGTATCAAAGGAAGCCTCACTATCAGATCATAGGCATATCTGTTTTGATGTTGAGACTTCAATTGAATATATCAGGGAATACAGAAATCCGAAACGCACCAATTGGAGTCTGTACCAATCAGTCCTAGAATATGAACTAGGAATCGCAGAAGAATCAATAAGTAGCCCAGACTGCATTGATAAAATGGCGAACAAAATCGTAAACAATATTATTAATGCTTACGAACAAAGCTGTCCTGTTCTACATAAAAAAAGGGCCAAACAAACACCTTGGTGGAACGAGGAACTTGCGAAAAAACGCAAGGAAACTAGGAAATTGTTCAACAGAGCAAAAACCTTCGGGAATTGGGACGAATATAGAGTGTCCCTAACCGAATACAACAAACTTCTCAAAAAATTGAAGAAAGAGTCGTGGAGTAGATTCTGTGAAGAAATAGACGATCTCCCAGCGGCCTCAAGACTTCAAAAGGTGTTATCAAAAGACACCCCGATAGATATCGGACTTCTAGAGAGACCTGACGGGTCCTCTACCAAAAGCAGTATGGAAACCCTTGAGGTGTTATTGGCAACACACTTCCCAGGCTGCAGAATAATAAACAGAAATGAAGAGTTAGAAGCGGAGCAAAGGACATATTGTCAAACTCCGTCCAGCAAAAGTGCTGCTGGAAAAATCTTCACTCCGGAAAAGATAAGATGGGCGATTAACACCTTTAAGCCTTACAAATCAGCCGGAGTAGACAAAATATTCCCCGCTTTATTGCAAAAGGGGTTAGAGATCTTATTGCCAATAATGATAAGGATCTTTAAAGCCAGTTATAGTTGGGGATACATCCCCAAAATATGGAGGAAAGCAAGGGTGGTATTTATACCGAAGGCAGGCAATCGCCCTATTGATCAGCCCAAGTCATATCGTCCTATAAGCCTAACCTCCTTCTTCGTCAAAACGATGGAGAAATTAGTGGATGCACACTTAAGAACAGGGCCTAACAAGGTTCGTCTTAACAAAAATCAACATGCCTACCAAAAGGGCAAATCAACAGAGTCAGCTCTTCACGATTTGGTAAGACAAATCGAAAAGGCGAAAGACTATAAAGAAATTGCGCTTTGCGCATTCCTAGATATAGAGGGAGCATTTGATAATACTCCCCATGAAGCCATTATAGCGGCAGCTAGGAAAAAAGGGCTGGAAACGGCCACAATTAAATGGATACATGCCATGCTAAGAAGTCGAATGACTATCACGGAATTGGGTGATAGCTCACTGACTGCACAGACCTATAGAGGATGTCCCCAAGGTGGGGTACTATCTCCACTTCTATGGTCTATTGTAGTGGATGAACTCCTGGACCATCTAGCGGAACAGGGTTACGAGGTTATAGGATATGCTGACGACCTCGTCATTATTATAAGAGATAAGTATGGTTCTATTATATCGGAAAGAACACAATCTGCCTTAGATATGATAATGAACTGGTGTCGGTCTAAAAACTTGAACATCAATCCAAGTAAGACTGAGTTGGTACCATTTACAAATAGAAGGAATATCCACATCACACCCCCTTCAATAAATGGAACAATTATACCCCTTTCAGAAGAGGTAAAATATCTAGGAGTTATACTGGATAGAAAACTCAACTGGAACAAACATATAGAATGGACTCATGCCAAAGCTCTAAAGGCATTTTGGGCCTGTAGAAGCTTATTTGGTAGGAAATGGGGACTTAAGCCCAAAATGATTTACTGGTGTTACAGAACAATCATTCTTCCAATAGTCACATACGGATCAACGGTATGGTGGACTAAAACGTTGCAAAGAAAAGCACAGCTCACGCTACAAAAAATCCAAAGGCTAGCTTGTCTTGGCATCACAGGTGCGATGAAAACCTGTCCCACAGCGGCAATGGAAATGTTCCTTAACATTCCTCCGATACATCTCCAAATAAAAAGGGAAGCTATCAAAGGGGTGTTACGCTTACAAAGGGAAAACAATTATAAACCAGGGGATTTTAGAGGCCACCTCAAAATCCTAAATAACCCAAAATGGGAGGCTCTAGCCTCCACTTTGTCGGACGAAATGCCGACAAAATATAACTTTGAAACCCCATTCAAGGTTATTATTGGTGAACGCACGGACTGGCAATCCACATCACCTGAAATGACAGAGGGTTCAACCATCTGGTACACAGACGGTTCGTGCACCTCTGAGGGGACGGGAGCTGGAGTTAAGGGACCTAACTTCTCGGTTTCAAAATCACTCGGCAAAGAAGCCACAATCTTCCAGGCTGAACTAGTGGCAATCGAGCTATGCATCCAAGAAAACATAAGGAGAGCTCATCGCAACAAACCAATTTATATCCTCTCGGATAGTCAGGCAGCTCTAAAAGCCCTATCATCCAACAAACATGGATCGAAGCTAGTTTGGGACTGCCTTCAAGACCTAATAATCCTGGGAAAAAGGAATGACGTAACCTTAATGTGGGTGCCAGGACACGTAGGAATTGAGGGAAATGAGGAGGCAGATCGCTTAGCTAAAAACGGTGCGGAAGAAAACTTAATTGGCCCAGAACCTTTCTGCGGAAAACCAAAAGGATTTCTTAACTCCTCAATTAAAAAGTGGGTCCAAGAAGAACATATAATCCACTGGAATAGACTTCCGGGTTTATCAACCTCGAAAAAATTAATCCTACCACATAAAAACAAAGTGGAGGATATCCTGAGATTCAGCAAAAGGGACATCAATACTCTAATCGGGCTAATGACGGGGCATAGTGGAGTAAACCATCACCTCAAAAAAATGGGCTTAGCTGAAACCGACATATGTCGTCTCTGTCTCGAAGACTCGGAAACGACAATACATATCCTATGCCAGTGCGAAGCAATGGCAAGGAGTAGACTCAAGATTCTTGGGAAGGGCATCCTTTCCACCGAGGAACTAGCCAACATGGCTCCCTCACTAATACTCAAATTAGCTAAAGCTACTGGGATATGGTAGGGAATTGGGGCAATCACCGTACAATAGGTCGGAAAGACCGCAGTGCACTCACGTAGTCCCCATACTATAAAAAAAAAAAAAAAAAAAAAAAAATAGCTTAGTAGAACAACGTAGGTACATGGTTCAGTCATTGAATGACGACTTGGCAAAAATTCTTAGTTGGGGCAATAAGAATCAAGTTGAGTTTAATGCTTCGAAAACCCAGTGCTGTCTTGTGTCCCTCAAACGTGACTCTATCCTTGACCCAATCACCTTCGGTGGTCAGCCACTAACCACTTCTTCAAGTGTTAAGATGTTAGGTATCCAAATCACAGATAACTTATCTTGGAACGACCATATATTTAACATCGCCAAGGAAGTATCTAAATGCTTGGGATACCTAAAACGATGTAAAAACTTCTTCACCGCTTCTGGGGTATTAACAATTTATAAGGCCTATATTAGACCACGTCTTGAATTTAATTCTCACCTGTGGGCGGGAGCTGCAAAAACTTCTCTCTCCTATCTGGATAGTATCCAGTCTCGGACCATTAAAATTATAGGAGATTCTGACATCACTTCATTGCTCGATTCACTCGAGCATAGACGAACTGTAAGCTCCCTAACCCTTTTGTATCGCTACTACAATGGAGATTGTTCGGACGAAATCTTTAACCTCATGCCCCCATGCATGCCCTTACCCCGTAATACTAGAGCTGCTTCGCGCGCTCATAAGTATTCTCTCAACCCTACCTTCGGTCGCACTGTCAAATTTCGTGATTCGTTTTTAAACCGGACTGTTCGAATATGGAACTCGCTGCCCATCTCGATGTTCCCGCATGACTACAACATTCAGCAATTCAAGAGAAATATTCATAGCCACTTCCGACTCTATCCCCTAAATTCCCAAAAACCAATATCCTTCCCCCCTCACCGGAGCTGTGCTTCAGTACAAAAGGGCAACCCCTCTAGTTCCGGTGTCACTTAAAAAAAAAAAAGAAAGAACATGAACGCTTTTGGTGTGCTGGTGGCGTTATCTTGTCTTTCATTGTATCTTTTTTTTACCGTAACAAAATAGCACTAGTTTTACGTAATTCGACTTACGTAGTACTTAGTCCGGTCGCGTTTAATTTTTTTGATCTTTTCAAATATTGAAAAGACTCGCAACACAAAAATGAAAAGTGATTCGCTAAACTTGAACATTTCCCTTTTAAATAAAAGAATGCCACACAGGAGGAGTTTACAACTCAAATGAGGTAATCTTAATTGCACTAACTCATTTTTCCGGTAAATATTTCGAACGGTTTGACGTGACACAGCTGGTAATGTGGTTATGCCATAATTTAACTCCAATTTATAGAGCCGGCAATACACGATGCGGTGAAAGTTTGACTTAAATATTGGCCTCCTAGTTTTGAGTTAAATATTCGACGATTGACATGGCAAGTGCCCTGCTACACGGTAGAACGAATGTTTGATCCAATGCATGTACAATGCAATACAATACATCCAAGTGTACCGTCCAGTGTTGAAAAAATCCTTTAAAGCGGGCAAAAAGACCGACAATGAGTCGAATATCTTCCAACACGAACGTTGGACGCTTGACATTGGACATTCGTAGGTCGCACATCGGACACACGATGCGTCCGACGTTGGAGGATATTCGTAGCACCGTGTAGCGTAGGCTTAAGCGAACACCGCGTCTGACGTCGACTTAAAGTAGTACTAGTTTTACATAATTCAGTATGTTTGTACCGGTGCATATTAGTGCTGCGTAAAACTAGCGCTAAACAGCACTGTATAAAGAAAGTCAATGAGAGTTGTGCTGCGTGCTAGCGTGAAGGAGGTGTCAGTCATTGCGTTGATCACGTCGAGGTCACCAATGAAGCGTCTGAGCAGGTACTGCGGTTTGTGCGTTTCATCCCAGGCCCGCTTACGACGCTAAGGAAATATCGCGCAGGCTGTTGAATTCGAACCCTGGATCTAGATTTGCAAAACGACGTGCTGACAATTTGAATGGAGCAATTTGAAAATTATTAAAATACATTTTTTTACAAATGTTGAAAGTTCCCTTTTTTTTAGAAGCATAATTTGAAATTACCCGCGAACGTGATCTCTGATTTTAGTCGTTGATGCCACTTACATATCAAATCTCATAACAGGACTAAGATTGGGCGTAAAGCCCAATCATGCGATACTCTAGATGCAAGATAAATTTGTTGATTTTAAGAAATTTTGTATGAAAAATGGTAGAAGGGGCTAAAGCACTGAACTAATTTTTCTCACGTCATGTTAAGATCCAAAAATTGGTTAGGTACTCTGAAAATTAGTCTATTTAATTTATTGAAATTATGCAGTTTGTATGGGAGGTGGTAGTAGGAGTGGGGAGTTCTTGATGACTTTTTCAGAAATAACTATAAACATCATGCATTTGACAATATTTAAATTGCAGATCATATTTTTCAGGAAAATAGACTTTTTGTTAAGTTGTTAAATTGTGTCATATTGTATGGGAGGAAGTAGAAAGAGTGCAGCTAATCGTATATTTTTTTTTCGGTCTTACTAATAATTCTAAATAAATATTTCGTGCACAATTTCAGTTGGTTTATAGTATTTCAAGAAAATGTGCATTTTGTATGGGAGGTGGAGGAAGTAGTGAGGAGATCTGAATGATCTTTATACCATAGATGGAAAACATCATAAAAATAATATTTTCCAAATTTCAGAACAATAGCTTTCATACTTTTCGAGAAACCCCGTTTATTGTGAAATTCCAAAATTGAGTCATTTTGTATGGGAGGGGTGGAAGGGATGGAGCGATTTGACCTGTTCACGAACTTGACCTTACTTTTTTGTCAAAAACGACTTGCACAAAATTTGAACTTTGTACCTCAATGCGATCTCGAGCTAGAGAGTACACGGACATTTTTAAGTGATAATATGAACTTCTGTATCGTTCATTTTTTTCTCCGAGCCTTATTTGTTAGCGTTACAAACTTTGTGGCAAACTTATAATACTCTCAGATTTCATCTAGAGTATAAAAATGAACTTGATATCTCTTGTAGTTTCGGAGAAAAGGTACATTGAAGTGAATAAAATGTAACTTTTCAGGAGAAAAAACTAAAAAGCTTGTCTTGTTTCCTAATGTGGACCGTTCAAGTTTTGGGCGAAATTTCGATCACTTCTAGAGATCGGGCGAATGTACAAATTTTTACGTTTAGTGCGAAATATAATCTAAATTTAAAAAAAATGCAAAAAAGAACATGTTTTTTTTTCATTATTTTATCGCTTACCCCCTTAAGAGAGCTTTTAAATACAGCATTTAGGTATATGTAACCTTTCTTTGGAATGTTTTTCAGGAGAATATTGTGGCTGCCATCTGCAACTGCGCTTTTCATCGTTTTCAAACTTTTATAAATGCGACTGATATTTTTCGATTTGCAGAGCTGGTTTTGTCCAAAGTCTCACGACAGACAATAGAACTTCGAAACTTTTTCGTTTACCGAATCGCGCTTAATTTTGCACATTTTTGAAGAAATATGCTGCGATGTTTCAGTCCGATTTCAAGGCACGCATAATTGGTGTCAAACCATACCACGTATTGGAAGTGTATCAGCCTTCCTAGTATGTTATACTACGTTTGCAGTACCAGCAGTGTATCATAGGTATTACCTAGGTTCGGGAGAGGAGATTAGCTGAATAGAACTTATTAGCAATAGTATATCCACCGCGAAGATATACTATGTGATTACTTAAGTTATATCTTGTTTATAGTTTCAAAGTCTTCAGTGGGGACTGTTTAACATCTTAAGTCATCTTTATTTGGACAGCGGAGTTGAAAAGGATACTGAAGCTCGTATAAATAAAGCTCGTGAGACCTTCGGTATCCGTTCTCTTTTCTGGAGGTTAAAGAGATCTCCTTTCGTACGAAGCTGTGAATGTTTGACGCATGCGTCAAATGCGTGTTGTTATATATTTGTACTAAATGGAAAGTGACCATTACGCTTTCCAAGAATCTGCAAACTTTCGTAAACCAACGGTTCCGACGTATTTTAGGGATTTTTTGGTCAGATCTTATCTCCAACGACAAATTAAAATAGGCACTGAGCTTCAAAGGCGGAAGTGGCAGTGGATCGGTCGTACATTTAGAAAACCAGGATTACGATCCTCAAGGAAGTTGTCAGGTTCGTCGGCCATATAGCACATGGAAGCAAGCAGTTGAGCAGATGTCAGAGGAATAAACAAATTAAGGCGACAACTACAGGCCTATGCTCAGGATCGCGCCTTGTGGAAGAGAACTGTTTCTGTCCTGTGCCCCTATAGGGGATCTATTTTGATATATCTACTCGTCTTAAATAGAGTTACTTTATACGAACGGACCCACCATACAGAGCTTGAATTCCAAGTTCCGCTACTGACCGAGAATACATTTACCTTATTTTCTGAGAATAATCTTCTTTTTCACAGAAGATGTAGGTAATAAAAATAAACTCTCGATGCCTAAATAAACAACCTAAAAAAAATCGTTCAAGTTTCTTAAATCTTCTTCATTGACTGCACGAAAACACGAATCCGTAATCGTCTTCGACTGATGTTATGCGAATTGACTTTCGCGTTACTCTGACTTAAAATGAGTAAATGTAAAAAAATTATGTGCAGTTGTCGCAGTAGTAGTAGTATCGTTAAACCAAATGCATCAAATATTTTTCCCTGAAAATTTTTATTTTACCTGTTACTTTTGAAGTGAAGGGCACAAATCTCGGGCTACGAATGCTATTGAATTAAATTAAAGTTTGGATTTTGAATTATCCAGCCAAACTTTTCAAAGGTTATTAATTTGCCAACTTTAATAAAAATCCACTGTATGTCGTGTATCATACAAATTTTGGTGTCGGATATTACATATTCATATATCACAATAATTAAATACACAAAATACTATGTGGCTTCGCGTGCATTTGTTTTTCTTAAAGCTCACAAATTAATCTGCACATTGTGCTTAATGTTAGCTTACTTCTAACCAATGTATAAAAATTATAATTACGCTCGTGCCTAAATGCGAATAACTTGCTGAATTTCCAGCAAAAACCGTTTAAAGTTCAGTGTACATTTTCAGGAATGGATATTAAAATATATACGGTAGGACCTAATTATATTCACGCCGAAAGCAGAAAGAGTCCAGCCCTATGCTATAAAAAGGATCGGATGGATTATCCAAAAAGAATTGGTACACTCTCCTACTTAGAGAATTTTTTGTTACTTAAGAATTTTATTAGATCAGTAGATTAGAAAGCATTAAAGCATTTATTCTTTCTTGGGATTACGATTTTTTTAAATATATTTTTCCTTGAACATACAGAGAATTTAAATGTAAACATTAGTTTTTTTTAATAATAACTCAAGCGGTTTAGGAAATATAGGAGTGCAGCCTATTCGTTCGCCTCAACTCTGATGTATTTTCGAAAAACTTAGGATCGAAATTGGCAATGACCCTTAGAAAACTAGTCCTAAATCGGCGGGGTAGAATGCACCGAAATTAATCGAATTATGCGGAAATTGAGCTTAAGATATTACGCAAAATGGCACATGAAACAAACAATTAATTTTTCAACTTCTTTCCTATTAAAGAGTTGTCTTGGTATGGTATGACACTAACACTACTCAATAACATCCAAATGCAATACCTGAAACAGACTAACAATAACTTTTGATTATGAGTTTTTTTTATTTATCTATTTATTATGAACATGCTACTAAACTGCATTCATTGAAACCAGCATTACTTCTAAAGCTTAGTATATTTTTCAGGTACGGATGTTAAAGTTTACACAGTTGGTCCGGATTATGCGCATGCCGAAGCAAGAAAAAGTCCCGCTCTAGACGGTAAAGTTGAACGAGATAGCGAAGGAAAGGAAATTCGATATCCGGTTATATTAAACAATGCCGAGAAATTGATTTCGCGTAAAGTATGTTTGGCCTTTAAACAAACCGTTTGTGGTTTTGATTTACTCAGGTGAGTGTTCGAATAGATTGCATTAAAACAGAATTTGCATGAATTTCTTTCATGTTTTCCAGAGCCAATGGTAAATCGTATGTCTGTGATGTGAACGGGTTTAGTTTTGTTAAGAATTCGAATAAATACTACGATGATTGTGCTAAAATTTTAGGGAATATGATTCTTCGAGAGCTAACGCCCACACTTCATATACCGTGGTCGGTTCCGTTTCAACTCGACGATCCTCCAATAGTTCCTACAACGTTCGGTAAAATGATGGAATTGCGCTGTGTCGTGGCCGTAATACGACACGGTGATCGTACACCGAAACAAAAGATGAAAGTTGAAGTGCGACATCCAAAGTAAATTCGATCGCGCGATTTTGAAATCATTTCAAACCAAGCGAACATTGATAAAATGAAATTTTTTCAGATTTTTCGAGATCTTCGAGAAATACGATGGCTATAAGCATGGCCATGTGAAATTGAAGCGTCCGAAGCAGTTGCAAGAAATCCTTGATATTGCTCGATCGCTACTAGCCGAGATTCAAACCAAAGCTGCCGATTCTGAGATCGAAGAAAAGCAAGGAAAATTAGAACAGCTGAAAAGTGTCCTCGAAATGTACGCAGTTTTTGAATTGCCAATTCATACAACGTGATTTTTATTTTTATTTTTTTTATAGGTACGGTCACTTCTCCGGTATCAATCGGAAAGTTCAAATGAAATATCAACCGAAAGGTCGACCTAGAGGATCAAGTTCTGATGATGGTAACAATACTTCATCTAGTAGGTTCAAATTCATTACGTTTTTATGTTGTACACTCCATCCAGTAGTTTATGTCATGATCATTAAGAAGTTCAATCAGTTTCCTTAAACAAAAATCATTCTTATAGTTTAAAATTTTTGTGTGATCATTTCATCGTGTGATTGTTCCACTAACGTCACGGATTTCAATCTAATGAAATTATTTTTTATTAGATGTCCCCAAGGAACCATCATTAGTTTTGATTTTAAAATGGGGTGGTGAATTAACACCGGCCGGACGAATACAAGCCGAAGAGTTGGGCAGAATATTTCGTTGTATGTATCCAGGAGGGCAGGGTCGACACGATTATTCAGGGACACAAGGACTAGGACTTTTAAGGTAAATTCAAACTTATTTTATTTCGATACAAGGAACGAGAAATTCTCCCTAGATTGCATTCAACTTTCCGGCATGACTTGAAAATTTACGCTTCGGACGAAGGACGAGTTCAAATGACAGCTGCTGCTTTTGCTAAAGGTCTTTTGGCACTCGAAGGTGAACTAACTCCAATTTTGGTTCAGATGGTAAAAAGTGCGAACACAAATGGTTTATTAGATAACGATTGTGATTCCAGTAAATATCAAAACATGTAAATTAGATTTATATGGATAAAATTTTAGTGAAAAATATAACTAATCATACTTACAGGGCTAAAAATCGATTACACGAATTAATGCAAATTGATCGTGACTTTACCGTCGATGATCGGGACGCTATCAATCCTAGCAACAGTATTAGCATAAATCAAGCAATGGATTTTGTGAAGAACCCTGTCAAGTGCTGTGCTCACGTCCAATCACTAATCCAATCGTTACTCGCCATTATAGCTATTAAAAAGGAAGACCCCAAGACGAAGGATGCAATTCTATATCATGGCGAAACATGGGATTTGATGGGACGCCGTTGGGAAAAAATCGAAAAAGATTTCTCGACGAAAAGCAAAACTTTCGATATCTCAAAAATACCGGATATTTACGATTGCATCAAATACGATTTGCAACATAATCAGCACACCTTGCAATACGAGCAAGCCGAAGAGCTGTACATCTACGCAAAATATCTCGCTGACATTGTCATACCACAAGAATACGGTCTTAGTATACAGGAGAAATTGACGATTGGTCAAGGCATTTGTACGCCGCTTCTCAAAAAAGTGAAAGCCGACTTGCAGCGAAATATTGAGGAGGCCGGCGATGAAAGTGTAAACCGCTTAAATCCTCGATACAGTCACGGCGTTTCCAGTCCAGGCCGACACGTTCGTACCCGATTATATTTCACGAGCGAAAGTCATGTCCATTCATTGCTGACCGTTCTTCGTTTCGGCGGCCTATTGAATGTCCTCACTGACGAACAATGGCGACGTGCCATGGAATATATTTCAATGGTTTCAGAATTAAATTACATGTCACAAATCGTTATTATGTTGTACGAAGATCCGACAAAAGATCCTTGCTCGGAAGAACGTTTTCACGTCGAATTGCACTTTAGTCCGGGTGTGAATTGTTGCGTGCAGAAAAATTTGCCACCTGGTCCCGGTTTCCGGCCGCATAGTCGTAACGATTCGGCTCAGTCGAAAAATATTGTAATAACGGTTTGAAAATTTGAAGTAATTTTGATTTATTCTGAGTGTTTGAATTTCGTATTTCAGAGTCCCGACGATTCGAATCCGACACGAATCGATGAAGAGAACGATATTAATTTAGAGGAGAGTCCGCCGAACAGTTCGAAAAATCCGAGCGAGGTTGGAAATTCACAAGCAATCACTTTTTTTTCTATAGAAATTTATTATCTTGTTGATTATTTCGATATTGATTTTCAATTTCAGCATCCTTCATCACCAGAAGAATCAAGTGAAGTCTGCGCACTGCCAAAAACCGTCCACAGAACGCGACATTTAAAAACATCCAAACCAATTCCTATAGGATCACATCATACTGTATGCGGTCACGAAGCCATGGACTTGGCCAAGCGACTGAGCGAAGAATTGGCCGCACAACAATCGAAACAAGCCGGATCGCTTGGCTCAAATCGACCACTAAGTCCGGATGCTGAGCCTCGATCTCGTTCCTATGAACAACAACATCCAAATTCAAAAGGTACTTTTCATATTTTATTCCCATTCTATCGGTTTTATTTTATTTCTAACCCTGAATCTCTCGGATTATTACAATACTTTTTTTTATGATACAAAAAATTGTTCGCGTGATATTTAATAACAATGGCATGATGTTTGTGAGGGAAATCTGATAGCGTTTTTTGTTCGAAATTCAAAAAGTTCTCTCCAGTTTTCAAATCCTATACAATGATTTCCGTTCACAGTTCTTATTATGAAGTTCGAAATATTTTCTTCATTGAATTACGATTTAGAATTTCTAAATTTCAATTTCCAGAAATTAAATTTGTAAAAAAAAATGTTAAAAGAACTTAACGTAAAGAACAAAGAACGCTATGAAAAAAAAAACCTTACGTTAATTTCCATTTTTGCTTTTATGGTTTTTTTTTTGTCCTAATAACAAATTGGCTATTCGGGAGCTTTCTGAAAACAAATTTTATGATATAACTGAAATAGCTTACTCGCAAAAATCAAGCGTGCCTTCAGCCTGCTAATTGTTCAAAGGTAAACAAAAATGTCATCGTAATAAAATAGAGAAATCAATTCATTAAATTCGTTTCGGTTAAAATTTTGCAAACAATAAATATTTTGCTAGTAAACGGGCTGATTTTAATGCATCTAAGACAAAAATATCACCCGCAAATTCAAGCATATTCATTTCTTTGATTTTCAATTTGAACATGGTTTTCTTTTTGGAAAAAAAAAATTCCCATGAAACGATTTTTCAAATTTACGTATCATAAATCTGGCCCCTAAGAACTTACTTATTTTTTGAATTTTCAAAATTCTACGCTCATAAATCATTGCAAAACTAACCAGAACGGAAAACGTTTCATGAAAATTATTGTACCCCATTTTAAATTCATATTAAACAACTTCGACTGTATTGTTTTTTTTCTTTCCTAATTAATCTCTTTCTTTCTTCAAAAATAAAATAAATTATTATTTTTAATAATTTTTATTACTATTTATTTTAATACAAAATATATAAAACATAAATAATTTAATTATTACACTTTTTGTTAAATATAAATATGTGCATCTGGCCGGAATTGTCCGTGTCTTGGCTGAAATACCGTCGCCTGATGCTTTCATTAACTGGTCACAATAAGTTGCGAAAAGAAGATGTATGTTTTATTTTTTCTTGCGACAATAATTCATACATTTTTAAAAATGCTAAAAGTCAAGCATGAAATACTCTGGCAGAAAGCGCTATTGTATTTTATGGCTTGATTGCATTTTAAAAAGGAAAATAAACCGGCAGCTATTAGGAACAGCTAATGAAAGCACTTCACAATTACCTTAAAAAATGATCACTGTCTATTACTTATCCTGTATTTTTGTTGATCTTATCATAATTTCGTATTTATTAAAAAACAATAATTAACTAAACAGTTTCGTTTGTCAAAAACAAAATAATACAATTAACAAATATTTCTGAAGAATTTTTTGGTATGGCGCGATCTATTTTGCATGTGGTGGTTAAATCATTTTTATTTATAATCATCTTTCTTTTTACCAACATTTAAACTTTTCTGCAAGAGATTAAGGTCTACTCCAGTTGCGAAATCTGACACGTTTTATTTTGTCGAAGTTTATTCAAAATTCTACAAAATTAAACTTGAAATATTGTTTTACTTTTAAGAGACACGTCTCAGTTTGGTGGGATCAGGTTGAACTCGAATAGAATAAATTTCATTATGACTTTTATTTTACCTGTTAGATTTAGTTCTAACTATTATGATTGGGGACATTTTCATTTGAAACCTTGCTATCTTAACATAAATCAGGAGTGCGGTATATTTCTATAAAGGTGCGGCTCTTTCGTTTGTGCATGAGTCAAACAATCAAAAGTAAGGAAGAGGCACAAGAAAAACGCCTATGACCCCCATATCAGTCACAAAGCTTTGTGCGATTGCATGCATATTCTAATTTCAAAATAATGGGCATGCACTTGCTTTCCTGCATTAACATGGCACATGGGTAAGTTGATCGAAAAAGTGCTTCGAGTGGAGTTAGCTCTAGAGATGGTGGGCAGGAAAATTACTGCCACAATAGAAAACGACTTTATGTCAAAACAAGTGGATAGAGGAACACCACATGGAGGGGTTTTGTCAGCCTTACTTTAGCTGTAAACCGTGAATGATATCCTCTCGCAGCTAGGAGCTGCTAGTTATTACACTGTCGCCTATGCGGAATTAGTCATCTAAATACCCAACAACTTTAGGCGAACTGATGCAAAGTGCATTAGACCTTGTTACCGGTTGGTATAATTAATTCGTGTGGATTAAGAATCAACCCTGATAAGGCTACACTATACTCTTCACTAGAAGACGACGTATAGAAAGTTTCAATTTGCCGTCCACTGGAGAGGTGCTCTAAACCTTTAAGATAGAGTAACTAATCTGGGAATCACCTTGGAAAGCAATCTCATATGGCGACTGAATGTCGAAGAAGTCAATTATGCTTTCTTCATTTGTAAAAAAAAAACTTTAAACGAAAATGGGAACTGAAGCCAAATATGGTAATGTGGATGTATATCAGTATCATATTACCAATCGTTACATACGGTGCGTTAGTATGGCGGGAAAGTGCCGAACTGAAATATATTCAATCACAATTTAGTCGCATTCAGAGAAACGTCTCCATAGGCATAATGGGACATTGCGTACAACGCCCAAAGCAGGGCTAGAACCCATTTTGGGCCTTCTTCCGCTTCTGTAATTCTGGAGAAAGCAGGCATTACGGTGATGAAACTTAAAACTTAAAACGCATGGGTTTGGAACCAATTTAAAAAAATCTCATGTCACCATCCATGAGCGTATGAAAAAGGAATCTTCTTTCCCAAGCTGTGATACAATATTGTCAAAAATGCACTTAGTGAAGAACTCTGAAATCACTCTATCTGACAGATAGCATTGAACTGACAATCATGTCATGCAGAATGACGAGATCACGATATTTACTGATGGTTCAAAAATGGAAGGGGGAGTAAATTATGACATATTTTCTGAGTAAATGGTAAGCCTGTTAGTTTTTACTCGGACAGCCAAGCTGCACTGAATGCCGTCTCCGCTTACACCTACCATTCAAGATGCTTGAACCATAAGGAACCAACCTTGTCCCATGTGTCTTGCGACATCCAGGGTTTCTCACCGCTTTGCACATATCAGCACTAATTAGAAACGTGTTTCTGGTTGCCTCCCAATTGGCGTCCAGTGTGCGCATTTCATATTCACCCAACGTGGATGACTTTTCGCGTAGGATCGTGGTGTACTCGCGCTTTGTGTAGGGGTCTCTAAGTCTATCCACATTAAGCTTGCGCTTCATTTGAAGAAGTTTTGGTCGTCGGATAGCTGCTGTGCACAGTCTCAAGCAGGCAACCATAAAGTGGTGATCGCTCCCCACGTCAATTCTACACTTCGCTCGCACATCGAGGAGACATTTTCTCCATCGGCGACTTATAGCCAAGTGGTCGATCTGGTTGTGAGTAACACCATCAGGGGAAACCCAATATATTTTATGGTGACTCTTGTGTGGAAAAAGGGTCCCTCCGATGACCATATGCCGAGTAATACAAAACTCCACAAATAATTCGCCGTTTTCGGGTCTCTTAATCCAAGGTCGTGACTTGTCGACCATGTCACCATGCTTCCGCATGACGTGTTCTAGTCCAGCGTTGTCAGAGCTAATCTGGGTGTTCATATCTATATCTATCTATAGTTTCACCTCTTGGAACACAATCGAAAGTGGCACTCAGTTGGCTATAAAACTCCTCTTTATCACCAGGTGTTGCGGTATTAGTTGGTGCATAGCACTGTAGAATTGTGACGTTTCTGACACTGATCCTGAGCGTGACTACGATATTCCTATCCGAGATTGGTTCCCAGCTGATGAGACTATTTCTCGTTCTCGGTGTAAGGACGATCGCCACGTCATTGTTGGCTTCACTCTCAGGACCAACGTACAGAATGGTGTTTCCGCTAGGGGTTCGTTCTTCGGCTGATCCTGTCCACCAGACCTCGCTCAAGCCCGAGGTTTGGATGTGCTCCATTTCACGGTCGATCACTGATTGGCGGTGCAAGGACCGAGTGACCCCAGCTCTTACCCCGTCATTCAATGTTCGAACATTCCATAAGCCAATCATAGTCCGCTTTCGAATGTCAAAAGTCGTTACCGTAGAATCCGTCCATATTCGAGCCGCTGTATCCATTTTTCGTATCAGTTAGGATTTAAGATCAAGAGTGATAAGCCCATGATCTAGTGAGTGTCCATTTGCCATTTTTAGGGCAAGCAGGACTGGCTGTGGGTGTCGCTAGTCTCCAATGATAGTTATAGGAATTGGTAAAAACCTCATCCTACAACTACAACCCCTGCAGGGTACACCCACACAAGTAGTGTGCTGAAATTATACGTTGACCGGGATTTGAACTCTCGACGTTCGCAACCAACACGCTACTCACTGGGCTACACCCTAGTTCGAATAAACTACCATGTATTAAATGAAGCCAGTGTATAGTCAGTCAATAAATTTTCTGTTAATACCTCTTACAGGGGCATAGGACAGAAACAGTTCTATCCAACAAGGCGCGATCCTGACGATCGACCTTTAGCTATCGCCAGGACTTGCTTATTCCTCTGGCCTTCTGCTCAACTGTTCGCTTACATATGCTACATGATGACCAACCCGACGTCTTCCTTGAAGATTATAATCCAGAGCTTATTTTGCGATGTTTTGCTCTGATTTTCTCAAAGTGTGACCGATCCACTGCCATTTCCAGCTTCAAATCGCAATGTCTATTTTAGTCTGTCTAGTTATACTCCAATGTTCGTCGTCAGCTGACCAGAATATCCCTAAAAAGCGTCGGAGGCATTGGTTCACGATCGTTTACATCTTTTTTTTTATGCCTAACTGTTAATTTGCATGTTGTACATCCATACAACAAGACAGATTTGACGTATGTGTCAAACAATCGGAGCTTCGTGCGAAGGGAGATTTCTCTTAACAACCAGAATGGAGAAAGGGTACCGAATGCCTAACGGGGTCTAATTATACGCGCCTCAATATCCTTTTCGGCGCCGCTGTCCATGCTTCCGGAGTAACAAAAATTTTACACCTCTTCCACATCTTGTCCGTTAAGAACAATCGGTGTGCTCGTTTTCGAATTCATGTACATGTACTTGATTTGACGCACATTTATTTTCGGTAGTGCCACACAGAATTTAACAACTCCGGTCAAAAATCCTGGTGCGTTTGCCAGATACCACTACAGAGAGGTCCCTTGAGCACAGAGTACGAAAGTTTCAAGTGACAAAGTACATGATATTTCCAACTCTGTGCTCAAGGTTGCTGCTTCGAACCCAGTAAACAATCCCTTGGACAACCTACTCGCTACAAACAATTTCGGGAAAAGTAGCGATACGGTGCTCATGGTTATCGGTTCTGCATTCCTGTTATAAACATTCGAAACTGTTTAACTTAAAAAAAAAAAAAATTTTCAAATTCCATTGTTTTTAAGTTTTCATTTCTCAATCTTTCGATTGTCCATCTTTTATTTTCTTTTTATTATGTCGTTTTTTTGGTATTATTTTATTTGAAAATAACATGTCTTAACGATTTGAGATTGTGATGTTTAGAGTGCTAATACTCGTGTATAAGCTTGTTATCGGTTGAACGTCTGTCTTTGAATTTTGCTAAACGTTAGATCAAATAAAAAGCATGTACTAAATAAATATTTTAATATTACATATGTGTGGTGTGTAGTTTTCTTTTTTTTTTTTGTTAAACTTTAATATACTCGTATCTTGAGAGAGAAACACACACACATTTAAAAACAAATTGAATATGCTCACATAGAAATTTTATGATCAATCATTGTCTAATATCATATTTTATTTCTTATTTATTTTTCTCTATAAATATTTTTACTCCATGTTGTCCATTTCCGTTCACTACAACACGCAAAATTCTAAACAAAAAAACATAAATATGATGTTGCATAATTTTTATTATTGTGTTGTTTGAAATTCTAACGATATTTCTACTGGAATTTGCTTGTATTTGCGAATTATATAAAAAAAATTGTTTTAATATTAAATTTTTTACTAATTTTCTTTTTTACAATTAACATTGTAATTAAATTTTGTATAAACAAAACTCAGACTATGATAATTCAATGTGCTATGATCCTAACAACAGCGATAAACAGACTAAAACAAATTGCAATAGTGTTCAAATAAATATAACAAGTTCTACACCACTACATAAAATAGATTCGGCCACGAACGAGCTGCCATTATCAGCAATCGATTTCTCGGTTAATCCTTTAACACCCGAAACATTAATATCAGATCCCTTAGAGCATTCAGTTTCGTCCATGTCCAGTTTATTGTTCAAGCACGGTTATCGTCCGCATATATCGCCGCTTGCAACCAATGAACGTCCGTTATCATGCAATTGCTTAACGACTATTTGCTCGGATGAGAATATCGCGGCTGCAGCCTACGATCTCGACTCTAGCGTCGTCATACCCATTTATTCATTAAACGAATCGATTTTATTTTCGGGCAAGAGCTATAGCTGTTCAGAGTTACGCACGAACTTTTATTTTTCATCATCGGATCGAACCAATCAATACGACGACGAAAATTCGACACCGTTCATGACCGATTTATTGCAAACATCCTGCTCAGCACCAGCAGCTTTGAATTTAGATTACGATTACGTTTTAAATAATCAATCGAAGCAACAGCAATTTAGTAGTAGTTTATTAACGGAAAACAATCCATCATGTAATAAAATAACAACAGCACCATCTCAATCTCAATTCGCTAACGTAGATAATTTAACGCCACCATCATCTATCGATAATTCCCTGTCCTCTTCAATCGATCCGCAAGTATCCAATTTAAAATTATCAAAAAACAATGATAGTGCTTCATCCATTTGTTCGGCAATTAGTGCCCTACCAGCTTTTTCCTCGAATATTTCAATTCGTTTGACCGTAACCAAAAGTCCTCCGATTATTGTTCCTCATTCATCATCGCAACAGAATCCTTATCCATTGTCATCATCGAATTCTTGTACTAATTTTGATCCTATAACACCTCATCCAAAATACGATAAACTACACAATCCAGACACGACAACATCATCAGCATCAAGTTCTGCATCGGCATCGGCACGACGTCAACGGCACAGCATTGCCGGCCAGATGAGCTATTTTAAAATGTTGGGATTCGGAGGATTCGCGAAAAAGATGGCGACTAGCACGAATAGCCTGTTTAGTACGGCGGTTATAAGCGGAAGTTCATCGGCACCGAACTTAAGAGATATGATACCGAGTACAGCAACACCGTCAGGTAATGTTTAGATTAAATATTTTTTCTATTTTACTTTTTTTTTTATTTTTTAGCTAGAAATGTTTAATATATAATATTTTTTTTTATTTCAATTGCATAATATTTTCTTAAATCCATTTACATTCAGTCCTTTATGACTTCTGTCAAATTATAAACAAGTTTATTCACAGGCCAAGGTCTTAAACTTCCTCCTTTCAAACATTCTGTAAGATTGGTGGAACAACAGAAAAAATGCATGTGTACACAGAGATGCGAGAAACCATAACAAAGTGTGGCAAATATTTTCTGACAATAATGTCCTAAGTTTTATAGCTCTAGAGAATTTTTAAGAATATTTCTGCCACTCTGAACAAATTTCAAATACCAAAATTGACTAAATCAGGAATAAAATTTTATTCATAGTCAGACTATCATCAGCACAGTAATCCTCATCAGCTTCTTCATTGGGCTCAGCGATGAATTCTTTTTAACATACGTAGAGGTGTTTCATATTTTAATGTTTAAAAAAAATGATAGTGTATTTGCGGGACAAATGGCATAGGCTCCAACCTATTTTTGAACTTCGCTGCCTTAATTTTTATAGGCTTGCTGTGAAGTCCTGGTAAATCAGGTGAAAAGAGAGTCCTTTCTAATCTTTTTACCAATTTTTTTAATTCTTCAATAATTAGGGTGTTTTTTTATAAACAACATGTCAGGCTTACTTTACCCAAAATGGAACCAGGAAAAGGACGTTTTACCTTTAAATTCACACCTGTCCATAAAACAAAAAATTTTAAACGTTGATTAAACTAGATAACGTCGGGGTTTTAACGTGAGAACTTGCCAATAGAGCTTAATCTCAATGTTTTCTTTAACAACATGGATTATTATTGCGATGACAATCAGGCGATAGTGCATGTTGCTCATGTTAAACATGCTTGCAAGAAACATTCGTACTAATACCTAGTCGGTACCAGTCTACATCGCTTACTCCAGAACGTTGTTGGTGTGAAACCTAGGTAACCTGTAAAAAAAAAAAAAACATAGACCATAAGCTGGTCCGTTGATGCTACAAGATCTCAGAAGAGACTCCTACTCGGTAAACCAACCGGAGCTTTCTATGAAACGTTGCAGGCTACTGGCTTCCGCATTTACCAGATTACCGAGACTATCGAAGAAGTGTGCGCCTAGGTGGCGACTCCTTCTAAAAAGAACAAGGCAAGTATCTAACAGATGAAGAATCGTCTCTTCCTCTTCCTCAGACCATGTCTCCCTATCAGGCAGTGATCTGTAACGACTCCTACTACGGAGTTAATCGTCTGCCTGCTTAGTGAGATCAGTCTACCAGAGCATTTTAGGTTCAGCGCTGGCAAAGTCTGTCTGCTGGTATTACATGTAACACCGTTTGTCATCTGTCGTTGGCTTTGCTAATCGAATCCAACTTAAGTTGCAGCTTATGTATAAGTTGCGAGAGGCATATTCAACTTCTCTTTCTCAAATTGAATTTGCAAGGTGGTTCCGTGCCGGGCGAGTTCGTCGGCTCTGCAGTTTCCCAGAATGTCCCTATGCCCTAGTACCCAGCACAGGCGAATGTTGAATTGTTAAGCCATCTCCCTCAGAGACGCGCGATAATCAAGAACAGTCTTAGATGTAGACATGACTGACTCCAGGGACTTAATAGCGGCAATCAGTGAAGATGCCAATATCCTTAGTAGATAATACACTACACTTAAGCCAGGCTAAGGCTTCTTTTATCGCCATCACTTCTTCTTGGAACACACTGCAAGAAAGATATGCTTAAGTTAAGCGTTGCGGAGGAAACACACAAGCAATATGTTTACAGCCTGCCTCTTCCAGTTTTAACAGTAGTGCATTGACCGCCACGTTCCAAAGACGTGGAGAGAGGACCCCGCCTTGAGGAGTACCTCGCCTTGAGGAGTACCTCGCCTTGAGGAGTACCTCGCCTTGAGGAGTACCTCGCCTTGAGGAGTACCTCGCCTTGAGGAGTACCTCGCCTTGAGGAGTACCTCGCCTTGAGGAGTACCTCGCCCTGAGGAGTACCTCTACTAACAAACCTGCTAGCAGATGCGACGCCCAGTTTTGTGCTGATAATCCTAAATGTCAACATCAAATTAATCAGCACGCCAAGCGAAGCGTCCACCTTTAGAATTGAAAGTGCTCCCGTAATTGCTTTTAGACTTACGTTGCTGAAAGTCCCCTCGATATCGATAAAAGCTAGAATTTTTTTTATGGCACCACGTTTAACTTATGTTTCACCCTCTAATATTGTAGCGTACAGTCCAGTCGATTTAGGAAGAGACAAAATGAAAAAAATATGCAGTTAATTGAATAAGGAAGCACAGGAAAAAGGAAATCGGTGAATGTTGCTTTTAAATTGAAGCCTTTGAATCTCAATGTCTGTCCAGTCGAACTCTAAAGTTTGTTGTTCGAGAATACTTCTGACCAGAATATCCCTAAAATGCGTCGGAGGCATTGGTTCACGAAAGTTTTCAGTTTCTTGGTAAGTCGAACGGTCAGTTTCCACGCAGTACTAACATATAACAACACGGATTTGACGCATGGGTCAAATACTCGCAGCTTCGTTCTCTTAACCTCTAGAAAGGGGAAAGGATATCGAAGGCCTGACGAGCTTTATTTAGACGAGCCTCAATATCCTTTTCGGCTCTGCCGTCCATGCTGACAATGCTTCCGAGTTAACAAAAATCTTGCACCTCTTCCACATAATAACAACAGTCAGTGTGCTTGTGTTCAAACCCATGTGCATGTACTTGGTTTTATACATATTTATTTTCAGTCCCGCCTATTTGCACTTAGAATGCAACGAGCAATCATTTGGCTCGTAAGTCCGAATGGTTATGTGCAAGCAAACACACATCATGAAGGAGGGATAAGACGACTAATTTCACGACTACAACGACCATGAAAATATCTGTAGTATATGGTGAGTACTCCGACATTTCGGCGATGTTCAAGGGAGTCTAAGGATGCTGTTATGGCATCATCTCCAGTAAGTCGAAACGCAAACCAGTTCCTTTAGATGAGTTTTGGTTGCCCCGGCCCAGATATGCGAATTGTACTCAAGTCGGAGCTGTGATGCGTGACTTGTAGGTAGTTGCAAGTTCAGATAATGTAAAATATTTCTTGCACCTTCGGAGAAAGCCTAAGCACTTGGAGGCGTCTAAAGCTACATTGTGGATGTGCTGGCTCTAGTCAAGTTTTTTATTAATGTACATACGCAGAAGGTAGAAATTGTCCGAATGATCAAGTGTTACACCATCAAAGATGAGGTCAGGCACCGACATGTCGTATTTAAGAGAAAGATAACAGGCTTGTGTTTAGTGGCATTACTCGATCCTCCCTGCCCCATTCCTGGATTGTATTGAAGTCAGAATTTAATGAATTGAATAACTCACCGCGCTTAATAGGCGCAGGAGACTGAATTGGTTTGAGAGTCGACGACAGAAGATAAAGATAAAGATTAAAAATAAAGTAGGTGATCAAACAGAGCCTTGAGGGACGCTGAAATTGATTGGCTGTTGACAACATTCACTGATCGATGTTGCTGCGTAGATGAATGTCTATCAATCGTTCAACGGTCTTAGAAGGAATGAGGATAGACTTATAGGTCTTACGTCCTTCGGACATGTATGAGAGCTTCTTCCCGCTTTGGACATAAAACCACTTTCACCATATATAAACCGTATTTCAGAAATGTGAACCTGTCGTAGACAACCTCTAAAAATAACGTCCAACCAGGGAGGATGATGTCAGAGCTGTTTTTGAATTCGGCATTATGCCACCCGGTCCTGGGGATTTATATAATTTGAAGCTGCGTACTGCCCATAGGATTTTGTTCCGCAAGATTATGATTTCGGAATCGCCCATTGGAGGCTTGTGCTGATGCTCTTCTCGCTGCGGAATGACCGTAGAGCTACCCAGAAAGTGAGTACTTAAGAGAAGATCAATGGTTTCATCACTCGTACAGGTCCATGACCCGTCGGATTTCTTCATGTAGCTGGGCATTGAGGAGGAGCTAGAGAAAATTTTCTAAAGTCTTCACGCTACGGATGTCTCTTCAACCATACCAAGGAATTCCGTATAGGATTCCCAGTCTAAGGCCTCTTTGGTTCGCTTGGCCTTATTAAAATGTCTGTCTGTAGCCTTTCCTGAGATCTTGAATTTCGTCGGTCCACTATGGTGGGTTCTGTTTACCTCTTGACATCCTAGTGAGACAAGAGCGTGACTTTGCCCCATTTAAAGCGCTACGTGAGGGTAGACTCCCCCCTCTTTGGTTCGCTTGGCCTTATTAAAATGTCTGTCTGTAGCCTTTCCTGAGATCTTGAATTTCGTCGGTCCACTATGGTGGGTTCTGTTTACCTCTTGACATCCTAGTGAGACAAGAGCGTGACTTTGCCCCATTTAAAGCGCTACGTGAGGGTAGACTCCCCCCTCTTTGGTTCGCTTGGCCTTATTAAAATGTCTGTCTGTAGCCTTTCCTGAGATCTTGAATTTCGTCGGTCCACTATGGTGGGTTCTGTTTACCTCTTGACATCCTAGTGAGACAAGAGCGTGACTTTGCCCCATTTAAAGCGCTACGTGAGGGTAGACTCCCCCCTCTCTGGTTCGAGAATTTTAATTTCACGTTTTTTACTCGCGATTTTTAACCCGAATTTATCCTTGAAATCCCACAGTTCAAGGTCTCGCCATTAGCCAGAGAAATCATGGCCATGGCCACACGAGGTGTGTTGCTCTCGCACGCCAATGCACCTGTTTACAAGAGCCATGCTGGAATGGCTGCCCCTACAGAAATGCGGCTACGGAATATTGAACCACTCCCGTAATAGTCCAGATCTGGCCACTTCCGATTACTAGTTGTTCCCAAAATTGAAGAAAGAACTTCGGGAAAGAAAATTTACCAACGATGATGAGGTGAAGTCGGCATTTTCATCGTATTTTGCAGGCCTTGATAAGACATTTTTTAGAAGGAATTAATAAGCTTTGTGAGAGATGTAATAAATGTAATAGGCTTAAGGGAGAATATTTTGAGCAGGAAAAATAATAACTTGTTTAATTTTACCCCCTTCCCTTTCATTCCGCGAAATTTTGGACCTCTCCTCATAAGTACCGAGTAAGTTGGTTTATGGTATTTCATGAATTAGTGCAGTTTGTATGGGAGGAGGTATAAAATAATTTTTATACCGTCAGTTGAAATCATCATAAAAATAATACTTGCCAAATTTCAAATCAATAACTTTTATAGTTGCCAAGAAATTCTGTCTATTGTAAATTTTTGAAATGTGTAATTTTGTATGGGGATAAAAGGCTGGAGCGATTTGGCCCGTTCACGAACTTGATCTTACTTTTTCGTCGAAATCGACGTGTACAAAATTTGTACTTTTTAGCTCAATGCGTCTCGAGCTTAAGAGCGCACGGGCAGTTTTTAGATTTTTGAGTGATAATATGAGCTTGTGTATCCGAGCCTTATTTTTTAGCATTACAAACTTTGCGGCAAAACTTATAATACTCTCGGTTTTCATCTTGAGTATAATAACACAAAAGAAATGAAAGCTATATAATATGAGGAAAATGAAAGACTGCGATAGATAATTTAATGTAATGATTTTCATAGAGATTTATGCTGTCGCCTTCTGATCGCTTCAATAATTATGCCACAGCTGTTTACTCATTCCGCGGCTAATCTGAGATTAACATCATCATTTTTGCATCAATTGACTATTTTGGTGTTCTCTTTTTTTTTAAGAAAATATTTTGCAAAATTTTTGTAATCTATCTAGATTTGTTTTTAAAACTTTCACACATACAATTTCATCTATCCTTTGAAATTGAATGGCAACTTTAAATCATAAAAATCTTCTATTGGATTCAAATAATCCACTCACATTTTGTTTTATAAAAAAAAAATAATAACAATGCTAACATTTATATTTAAGCAGTTCTTGAAGGTTTCGGAGGCGTTCCGCCTATTCGACCGCTGGAGACCTTACATAATGCACTTTCGCTGAAACAATTGGATCTGTTCCTGGAAAAGATGACCGTAGCACCATTATTTAAAACACCAGCATCATCGCCACCCAAATATCCCTCGACACCGGTTCCAACTCCTGCACAAACTCCACAGAGTTTGATTAATGATAAGGCCGGGCCATCGTTTAGTAAGTCTGATTCAGATCTTGTTATTTAACTGGAAAATTTTTTCACTCTTTGAATGGAATATTAAATTATTTTTATTATGATTTTCATCTACAACACATATTAGCTTTTTGCACTCAAAATTCAGAAAAAAAGTTAATTAAAACCAATATTATTTTTTATAGTGTTATTTTAAAGCTAAAAGACAAATCTGTTTAAAAAAAAAATATATTTGAATAAGTTTTATTTTATAATGTTTCGTTGAAAAAAAAATAAAAGAAACCTGCCATTGAATTTTGAGCTTTCATTTCCTAAAGTTTAGTTTGCAACACACATCTATATTTTATGGTATGTATTCCGTGCATGATTTATTAAAACGTGCATAAATATTCAATTTCATAAAATTTTTATTTGTCATCCTTTTTTACGGTTCATAGCTATTTTCTTGATTCAAATACAATTTTGCTGATAGCTTTTACAGTACAGCGAGCTTGCAAGTTAATCACTCAACTTATAATGTAGAAAAAGTTATGGTTTGTTTACATTCGTACAGTCTATGCATCATTCTTTAGAAAACGAACCTTTAGAAGGTCATAGCTCTGCCTCAAAATACGAATTTATTTTTTATGCATATACAAAAATTTTGAAGTCTTTGTAATATGTTGCCCCGAAAGCAGGACTGAGTTACTTACTTCACGGCTAGGGGCAACATAAATAAGAAGATAAGTACATATACCTTGCATACGATCACTCTAAGATCTAATGGGGTCTGCCCCCTCCTCGTTTGGCACTCCTCTGCCTGAAAGTGAACTTGAGTACAGAACTGAGAGAATGCTGCTTAGAACTGTTTTAGCAAAAAAAGAGAATAAAGGCGCAAGAGACAGACATGTTTGTGGTTCTATAGAGCTTATAACAAGATCAATCACAAATTAAATTTTTTTTCGGTTTTCTATTCTCAAATTATATAACGAAAAAAAAACAAAATTAAATAAATAATTCGAACTGCAATCGAAAGGTTGGAGTGGACAGTCGAGCATGACAAGCAGTGTCGGTTACTTGTCGAGCGCTGGACCATCATCGCCAAACGCAACAGACATCTCAAGAGGATGCTCAAGTAGTGATATGTCTGCAAGTATAGCCAGCACTGATGGGTAACGTCTCTCATCAATTCATCAAATCTACTTAATACGATAATTTTAATTTTACTATAAAATCGATCGCAGGATAAATGCACTTCCAACAGCCGAAGAACTATCGAAATACTTTCCGAAATTGGATGAAGATTTGAATGCAGTCGGTAGTAGTCTGGATTTCGATAATATCGAATCGGAAGTATTCGCAACGAAAGATTCTGCTCGAAGCTTGACCCCGATTAGTATGAGTTCGGATATTAGTACAACTCTAGCTACAAAAGGCTCAACAAATACAGCGGATCTGGTAAATTGCCCCTTATTCCTAGTCTTGCACTTTATTATAATAATCTTTATTCTTGCCAGACTACCGACGACGACGAAGAAGCCACTTTATCACTGGACACATGTTTTTCACTTCCACTCTACGAGAAGCCAACCGATCTCGAACTAAACAAATCTCCAACACCATCACTTCCGCCCATGAAAACTACGCATCGCGTCCAAAAGCAAATTAGCCTTTACGAAAGCGAATTTGTTTCGGCATCGGAATTCAAATCGATAATACCGCCGAAAAAATTGCCCGAACATCGAAAGAGATTCACCACTATTCAATCGAATTCATTATCGCAATCATCATCGAACGATAATATTTCGTTCGGTAAAGCATCAGTAATTAATGTAACGTCTAGCACATCGAAAACTAAATCATGTTTGAATTTGAAAAGTTGCACAACATCGACGACTGGCGCAGCCCAACCGCAACATCATCCGGGAGCTGTTGTCGTCAAGGAAATGTTTATCGAGCCGCCAAAACGTATAACGAAAAGCTTTCACGGACACACAAGATACGGAAGTGTCGACGAGAAACGGCTTGCCAACGATCTGGAACTATCAAAGCCTTTAAATTCGGCATCGAGCAACGGAAATTTGAAATTGCGCTTTGTTGCAACGAAAATTGACGAACAGTCAAGAAATAGTAAATAGATAGAGAATATGTTTCGAATATGATGGTTACGTCCTAGATAGATAAATGACGATACAGGTAAACCCCGCTTTTCGCAAAGACACGGATTCGCCGAAAAACTCGCTAAGCAAAAATCTCGTTAAGCGAAAATCGTGTAAAACTGGGTTTACAAAATGGTAGATTGACAAACCTTTTATTTTAAACTTCCTAGACACAAGCAATAAACAAAAGTTTACTTTCAAGATGCAAGAGTCTCGTCGCGTCGTCTAGGAGGCATTTCAATGAAATTTCATAATAAATAAACATTTGGAGAAGAAAAATTGCGCTATAGCGATTTCGCGTAAAACGGGGTCTACCTGTACATATAATTGTCGTCTGTCTAGCGCTTTAGATAGGAATGGTTATATTTTATTAAGGAAATATTAAAATGTTAAAATTGAAATTATTGCCGACAAGTTTTTTCTTTTTAAATTGATGAAGAAAGGCCTTATTATCGTTGATTCCGTAAAGACTCATCTTGTACAAACCACACAAATACCCTACGCACAATATTGGAGCAATCCGCCGAAATGGGTTCGCCACTACATCTCATATTTGTGGACTTCGAGAAGACTTTCGACAGCGTTCAGTGAGACTATATATGGAATACTTTGCATAGGAGAGGTATTCCAAATAAGATTATAGCTATGATTAAAGAATCCTACGAAGATGCAAGATATCGAGTCTTACATAGAGCAGAGCTGTTCGAGAGCTTTCCTGTGCGAACGGGTGTCAGACAAGTCTGCACATTATTACAAGCCATGTTTCTAGTGGTAATCAATGACATCGTGAAAGTAGCACTGGAAAGTGGGGAAGATAAAGGTCTTAAGTTGGGACTATTTAACATGTTAAGTCAACTCGATTATGCTGACGACGTGTGTTTGCTTGTACATAGCCGTTCTGACTTAGAGTCAAATGTTCGCTCGTTGCATCCTAAAGGCAAAGAGGCAGGACTGAAAATAAATATGCGTAAAACCAAGTACATGCACATGGGTTCGAACGCAAGCACACCGATTGTTCTTAACGGACAAGATGTTGGAGAGGTGCAAGATTTTTGTTATCTCGGAAGTACTGTCAGCATGGACGGCGGAGCCGAAAAGGATATCGAGCCTCGTATAAATAAAGCTCGTCAGGCTTTCGTTATTCTTTCCCCTTTCTGGACGTTAAGGGAGATCTCTCGTCGCACGAAGCTCCGAGATTTTGACGCATGCGACTGACCAAGAAACTTCAAACTTTCGTGAACCAATGCCTCCGACGCATTTTAGGTATATTTTGACTAAAAGTGATCTCTCACGATGAACTTTGGAGTACAACTGGACAGACTAACATAGGCATTGAAATTCAAAGGCGGAAGTTGCAGTAGATCGGTCACACTTTTGGGGAAACCAGAGCGAAACATCGCCAAACAAGCTCTGGCTTTTAATCCACAAGGAAGACGTCGGGTTGATCGACCATGTAGCACATGGAAGCAAACAATTGAGCAGGAGGCCAGAGAAATAAACAAGTCCTGCCGACAATTAAAGTCCGATGCTCAAGATCGCGCCTTGCAGAATAGTACTGTCTTAACCGGAAATTGTTCTGAGACCATACTTCTATAATTTCTCAGAAAGTAGTTGTTTCATTTCTATGTGGTAGTTGTTTCCTTTCAATTTCGGTTTAAATTGAGAAGTATTTTGCCATGCTGCTTGCTGGATATCGTTAACGAATTGTTCGACTTCAAAGTCCAATTGTTCAAGAATTTTTAGTGGCACTGCCAACTGAATTTTAATATCAATTCTCAGTTCAAAGCTTTCCTAGTCTGTTCGAGAATTAATAAGTACTGGGTTGTTTGTTTCGCTTGCCGAATCCACTTGCATTTTGATCTGAGCCAAACGAATTTTTATTCAGAAAGCATAATACTGTTGCATGTCAGCCCTAGTCGTTCATCGAATATTCACAAACTTCAGCTGTCTACTATTCTGCACGCACAAACCATTGGCAATCCGAAAGAGTCGAGATCGGATCGTCACGTGATAAAGTCGCGATAGAGTTAGTTGTTGAGTAGAAGTGTGTCGTGCAGTTGTTACGAGAGGAAGGAAATCCTTCATCTCGCTTCAGATAATTATGATATCTTAGGCCGGGGCAGCACGATTTTGCCGGCGGCTCAGGAGCTTGGGGTGGGCTATTGACCTAAAAAATCCACATCCTTGTTCGTGCTGATTCTACAGGAGCGGGAAAGGATCATGACCATCCCGTACTACTATAAGCGGTAAATCCGCCTAACCGGAGGATTTCATGGCCGCTATTGTTAAATAGCGGAAAACTTCACTTTCGTCGCGTATCACTCATGACTCATATAAAAGCTTTTCTACCCTCCCGAGAAAGCCCGGGAACCCTTTTATGAGTTCCTCACTCACTCATACTGCACTACTTCGCGAACAAAAATTGAATTATTCTGTTCCGCAGTAATTACAACAATCTTGGCACTGAAAATTATAATAAAATGTTTCCCTATTTTTTTTATTATGTTAATAAAGAAACAAAAGAATCAGCTACTACAATTGTATTTCAAATTTATTTTTTTTATTTAGTCCATAGTCGCGAACCGAATTTGAATGTAATTAAATTTTTTTTTTTCTTATTAATATTATTATTTATTTATTATTATTATAATGATTATGTTTATTTAACAAAACGAGCTAATACAAAGTACCTAACGTACTTAGGAACAGAAAGAAAAAAATCACAAAGGAAATTAAAATTTATGCTATGAGTGACTAATGCTTCCGACAGACGATGCAAGCAAATATATATTAACTTCCTATTTTGATATAAGTAGGCCGAATAATGTATAGGATAATGACACTAGTAATATCGAAAAGCGAGATAATATATATTAACTCGCATCGTGTGTCGGTAGCCTTAGGATATTTGAATTCTCTGGAGAGAGAAAAAAATAAATCAAAGGAAATATATTGCAACACAGTCGGCGGCCGGGGCAGAGTTTTTTTTATGTGACACAGTAATTAGAGGGGTTGCCCTTTTGTACTGAAGCACAGCTCTGGTGAGGGGGGAAGGATATTGATTTTTGGGAATTAAGTGGATAGAGACGGAAGTGGCTATGAATTTTGAATTGTTGAATGCTGTTGTCATGCGGGAATACTGAGCTCGCAACAATTGGTGTCAGAAGTAGGATTTCAAGGATAAATTCGGGTTCAAAATCGCGAGTGAAATTAAAATTCTCGAACGGATAGTGAGAATTTTGTGAGAGCGAAAAAGTGAAACTACAATTCTCGAACGGTCAGTGAGAATTTTGTGAAATCGAATATTCTCGGGTGCTTTAGTGAGGAGTGACTTTAATTGGTGAAGTAAATTTAAGTGAATTCGAATCGCGGAAAACTTGAAATAATCGGTAATGAAAATGCCCCGTTATCTAAAGGACTTAAAATTAACGGAGCTGAAGGAAGAGCTCGGTAGACGCGAGTTATCTACGAAAGGGAACAAGACTGAACTTGTCAGCCGTATGATCGAGACACTTGAGGCTGAGGGTAAGGATGCAGATAGTTTTGAGTTCCAAATCGAAAAACGCTAGTTAAAAAGGAATGAGAAGATGATAGTACCAATAAGAGTCCTCAACGTTTCGGACAGCATTACCAGCGTAAAGAAAGGAGATATAATTGGCAGCTGTGAACCAATATCGGCGGTGACGAGTATCGACAAGGCAGAACCACATGTCGTACCCTCTAAAAATAATCCAAGAAGGAAGGACAATGTAACATCAATACTTCTTCAGTCAAGCAACCTTAGAGGAGAACAACACAAGCAAGAAGTAGACCTAATCGAAGGATTCAGCGACGTCTTTTCCACCGGTGATGACGACTATGGCAGAACAAACTTAGTGAAACATCGTATAGATACCGGAAGTGCTAAACCGATACGTCAACCTCCAAGAAGAGTACCATTAGCGAAACAAGGAGAAGTCAACTTAATGGTCAAAACTATGGAGCATCAGGGAATCATCGAAGAATGAAAGAGCCCGTGGATATCGCCAGTGGTGTTGGTAAAGAAGAAGGAGGGCAGTACCCGTTTTTGTGTGGACTACAGGCAACTGAATGATGTTACGAAAAAGGATAGCTATCCACTGCCTAGAATCGCCGATATCATGGACACCCTGACTGATGCTAAATGGTTCTCAACGTTGGATCTGAAAAGTGGTTACTGGCAAGTGGAGATAGATGAAAAAGAAAGAGAGAAAACCGCATTCTCTGTCGGCAGTGGACTGTGGCAGATCATCGTTATGCCATTTGGCCTGTGCAATGCTCCAGCTACGTTTGAAAGACTAATGGTATTCGTTTTGCGTGGCCTGAGTTGGAAAACTTGTCTCGTTTACCTGGATGATGTGATCGTTATCGGCAAAACATTCAAGGAACATCTAAAAAATCTACAGGAAGTCTTTCAGCGACTGCGAGCGGCAAAATTAAAGCTGAGTCCGAAAAAGTGCACTTTGTTTAGTGCAGAAGTCAAGTACTTGGGTCACATCGTTTCAGCTGATGGTGTAAAGACGGATCCGGAAAAAATACTGGCGGTGAAAAATTGGCCTACTCCGAGTGATAAGCACCAGTTGCGCAGCTTCCTAGGCTTAGCGACATATTACCGTCGATTCGTAAAAGACTTTGCCAACACGGCGAAATGTCTGCATCAGTTAACAGAAAAAGGAAAGCCATTTACATGGAGTCAACAGTGCCAGGAGGCATTTGAGAAAATAAAAGACCAACTCTGCGACTCCCCAGTTCTGGCGTATCCAAAACCAGGTCACGGTTTCATCATAGACACTGACGCCGGCAATGTCGGTATCGGAGCAGTACTATCACAAGAGATCGACGAGCAGTAGAGAGTGTTATCATATTACAGCCGAGTACTCTCAAAATCAGAAAGGAACTATTGCGTAACTCACCGAGAGCTATTAGCCATTGTAGAAGCAATAAAACATTTTCACAAATATCTCTATGGTCAAAAGTTCCTTCTTCGAACGGATCACGCATCGCTTAAATGGTTACTTAAGTTTAAGAACCCCGAAGGCCAAGTACCCAGATGGATAGAAAGACTCGAATCCTCCGATTTTGAAATTGTTCACCGAAGAGGAAGAATCCACGGTAATGCCGACGCGCTTTCACGTCGTCCTTGTCCACCGAACTGCAAGCATTGTCACCGCGTAGAAGGAAAAGAAGCCAGGGAAACCATTCAGAGGATAACGACCGAACCAAAGGATGGATAGAAACAGCAAGAACTGGAAGATGCCCAACGTAAAGATCCAGATATTTCACCGATAATGGCATGGAAGGACGAAATGAAACGGCCTGAGTGGAAAGACATCTCACAATTCAGCGAAACCTTAAAGTGTTATAAAAACTGTTATAACTTTAATATATATTAACTTATAATGATAAGTAAAACACTGTTTTATTTTCAAACACTTTTTTATATTTTTCACATCACTTTTACAAATATTTTATTTTTTAGTCAATTCGCGGTCGGAGTCTAAACAGCAACTGACTCGATTTTCGTTTTTTCTCTAAAAAATTATCGTCATCAATAAAATAATTGCGCGTGCATTGCCGACCGGACGAGAAGTTCATTGCGCCGAAATCGCTTCCTCTAATATTGCACTACTTGCACAATATCGTGTCATCGATTCCGGCTAGAACTTAACGCTCAGCAGGTCATTGGTAGCATGGAGAATTTTAGCATCAGGTCAGACCCGCAAGGGGGTAGTTGTAGGATGAGGTTTTACCAATTCCTGTAACTATCTTTGGAGACTAGCGACTCCACGGACCTGAGCTAACTATCCCCCTCTGGGATGGGGGCTGTAGAATTCACCCACAGCCAGTCCTGCTTGCCCTAAAAATGGCAAATGGACACTCACTGGATCATGGGCTTATCACCCGTGATCTTAAGACCTAAATGATACGAGAAACAGATACATCGCCTCGGATACGGACTGATTCTACGGTAACGACTTTTGGCATTCGAAAACGGACTATGATTGGCTTCTGGAACGTTCGAACATTGAATGACGGGGGAAGAGCTGGGGTTACTCGGTCCTTGCACCGCCAATCGGTGATTGACCGTGAAATGGAGCACTATAACATCCAAATCTTGGGCTTGAGCGAGGTCAGGTGGACAGGATCAGGAGAAGAACGAACCCCTAGCGGAAACACTATTGTGTACATTGGCCCTGAAAGTGAAGCCAGAAATGGCGTGGCGTTCGTCCTTACACCGAGAGCGAGAAACAGTATCATTAGCTGGGAACCAATCTCGGATAGGATTATCGTCGTCAGGCTCAGGACCAGTGTCAGAAACGTCACAATTCTGCAGTGCTACGCACCAACTAATACCGAAGCATCTGGTGACAAAGAGGAGTTTTATAGCCAACTGAGTGCCACCTTCGAACGTGTTCCAAGAGGTGATATTATTATCATCTCAGGAGATATGAACGCCCAGGTTGGATCAGACAACACTGGACTAGAACACGTCATGGGAAGGCATGGTGTCCCTTGGGTCGACGCGTCACGACCTTGGATTAAGAGACCCGAAAACGGCGAATTATTTGTGGAGTTTTGTAGTACTCGGCAAATGGTCATCGGAGGGACCCTTTTTCCACACAAGAGTCATCGTAAAACATCTTGGGTTTTCCCTGATGGTGTTACTCAGAACCAGATCAACCATTTGGCTATAAGTCGCCGATGGAGAAGATGTCTCCTCGATGTGCGAGCGAAACGTGGAGCTGACGTGGGGAGCGATCACCACCTGATGGCTGCCTGCTTGAGATTGTGTACAGCAGCTATCCGACGACCACAAATTCTTCAAATGAAGCGCAAGCTTAATGTGGATAAACTTAGAGATCCCAACAAAAAACGCGAATACACCACTATTCTACGCGAAAAGTCATCCACATTGGGTGAATATGAAATGCTGCCCACTGGACGCCAATTGGGACGCAACCAGAAACACTTTTCTAACTAGTGCTGAAGAATCTGTGGGATATGTGCAAAGCGGTGAGAAACCCTGGATGTCGCAAGACACATGGGTCAAGGTTGGCACTCGGAAAAAAGCCAAATTGGCAATCATCTCTCAACCCGATGTCAACCAACGAACGCCCGACTTGAGGCAGAACTACCGCGATGCTCATATACAGCTTAAGAGGGCTGTTAGACGCGACAAGAGAAAGGCCATTGAAGATCTGGCAAACAAGGCAGAATCTGCGGCTTACCTTGGGGATATGGGTTCACTTTTCAAAATCATGAAACAGTTGACGAACAGAAATTTCACCGCCAACCATCTGGTGAGAGATGTCAACGGAATACTTCTCTGATATTTTAAACATCTTGTCAGAGGAAGATATTCCGGAAACAGAACAACTACCAAACATCCAACCGCAACAATCCTCTATTAGGGACGATCCCCCAGATAAGGAAGAGATAGTTTCCGCCATTCGGTCAATGGCGGGAAGGAAAGCTCCAGGTATAGACGGACTACCAACCGAACTCCTCAAAGCGGACCCGGAAATCACAGCCGATATACTCCTCCCACTCTTCACTAAGGTGTGGAGTGAGGAAAGATATCCGACTGAATGGAAGGAGGGCGTCATTGTGAAAATTCCGAAGAAGGGCGACCTTCGGGATTGTGGCAATTGGCGTGGTATATGTCTACTTACTGCCGTATCAAAAATTATGGCGAAGGTAATTCTCAATAGGATTAGTGATGTCGTCGAGAGCACTCTCGAACTTTATCAGGCTGGATTCCGTAAAGGGTCGTCTTGTACCGACCACACAAATACCCTACGGATAATATTAGAGCAGTCAGCCGAAATGGGTTCGCCACTACATCTCATGTTTGTAGACTTCGAGAAGGCTTTCGACAGCGTTAAGCGAGATTACATATGGAATGCTTTGCGTAGGAGAGGTATTCCAGATAAGGTCATAGCTGTGATTAAAGAATCCTACGAAGATGCAAGGTGTCGCGTCTTGCATAGAGGAGAGCTGTCCGAGAGCTTCCCTGTGCGAACGGGTGTCAGACAAGGCTTCATATTATCACCAGCCCTGTTTCTGGTGGTAATAAACGACATCTTGAAAGCTGCACTGGAAGGTGGGGAAGGTAAGGGTCTTCAATGGAGACTATTTAACATCTTAAGTCACCTTGATTATGCTGATGACGTGTGTTTGCTTGCACATAACCGTTCGGACTTAGAGTCAAATGTTCGCTCGTTGCATTCTAAATGCAAAAAGGCGGGACTGAAAATAAATGTGCGTAAAACCAAGTACATGCACATGGATTCGAACGCAAGCACACCGATTGTTCTTAACGGACAGGATGTGGAAGAGGTGCAAAATTTTTGCTATCTTGGAAGCATTGTCAGCATGGACGGCGGAGCCGAAAAGGATGTTGAGGCTCGGCTAAATAAAGCTCGTCAGGCCTTCGGTATCCTTTCCCCTTTCTGGAGGTTAAGAGAGATCTCCCTTCGCACGAAGCTGCGAGTTTTTGACGCATGCGTCAAATCTGTGTTGTTGTATGGTTGTACTACGTGGAAAGTGACCGTTCGACTTACCAAGAAACTACAGACTTTCGTAAACAATGCCTCTGGCGCATTTTAGGAATATTCTGGCCAGAAGTGATCTCCAACGACGAACTTTGGAGTACAACTGACCAGACTAAAATAGGTATTGAGATTCAACGGCGGAAGTGGCAGTGAATCGGTCATACTTTGAGGAAACCAGAGCAAAATATCGCAAAACAGGCTCTGGATTATAATCCTCAAGGAAGACGTCGGATTGGTCGACCATGAGGCCAGAGGAATAAACAAGTCCTGGCAACAGCTTAAGGCCGATGCTCAGGATCGCGCATTGTGGAAGAGAGTTGTTTCTGTCCTATGCCCCTATAGGGGGTCTTAACAGGAATTTGATTGATCAGGTCAGTTACATTAGCGGTTAATGTTACTAATCTGATGACACAACATTGGGCACAATGGAACTCCCTTCACCTAGACGGCGGATTATTAAAACGGAAATGGGAAAACGCTTACGGAAAATCGTATCACATGCAAACCATCGTCCCGCATTCTAAAGTCGAGGAGGTTTTGAAGGAATATCATGGAGGTACCTCCGGTGGGTATTTGGGTGTAAGTAGAACCTTGGCGAAGATACGGGAGAGGTTCTATTGGATCCATCTCCGGGACGATGTCGAAAATTGGTGCCGTAAATGTACTACATGTGCATCGAGTCAGGGCCCACAACGCAGATCAAAGGGAGAAATGCAACAATACAACGTGGGAGCTCCTTTCGAGAGAATTGCTGTGGATATTGCTGGACCATTTCCGGAATCAGAAAATGGTAATCGCTACATTCTAGTGGTCATTGATTATTTCAGCAAGTGGCCTGAAGCTTACGCAATTCCAAACCAAGAAGCAGTAACCGTCGTCGAACAAATTGTTACCAACTGGGTGAGCAGATTTAGAGCTCCACGTGAACTACACTCCGATCAAGGGCGCAATTTCGAGTCCCCAATATTCAAACACGTGTGCGAAATGCTGGGAATAAATAAAACCAGGACAACTCCATTACATCCACAGTCCGATGGAATGGTGGAATGTTTCAATAGGACATTGAACTCAAACCTATCCAAACTCGTCAGCGAGAGGCAACAGGACTGGGATCAGCACATCCCTCTATTTTTCATGGCCTACAGAATATCGGTAGATTCAACAACAGGAGAAACTCCCTCCCGAGTCATTTTCGGAAGAAATATTCGAGTCCCTGCGGAACTAATGTTTGGGGAGCCACCAGACCAACCAACCAATGCCAAGGATTACGTCTCTGATCTTCGATGTCGACTAAATATAATTTATAACCTGGTCAGAGATAAAATTGATTTGGCGACCTACCACATGAAGACGAGGTATGATCAACGGGCGAATTCATCAGGATTCCAAGAGGGCGATTTGGTTTGGTTATACAATCCCAAACGACAGAAGGGCAGATCGCCGATACTACAGCGCAACTGGGAAGGCCCTTACCAGATCATCAACCGGTTAAATGATGTCGTCTATCGGATTCAACTACATCCAAAATCTCGTACTAAAATGAAAGTGGTACATCACGACCGATAAACAAAGTACCATGGTGCCATTGAGGAAGTGAAAGACTCTGTTCGGGACGAGCAGGAACTAAGGAGAGGGTAATGTTATAGATCTGGCAACCACGCAATTCGATCTCTATCGAATAGACGAGAATTATGTAGAACAGTATCCCCCAATATGTAAAAAGCCATAATTAAAGATCTAGAACTTTCCAGTATAGTTGAGACATACACCCGACGACATACACGACGGAAGCTTCGAGAATAGGGGGAAAATGTACAAAAACACGAAGCTTTCAGTCGAGAACCAGTCATTTTGATGATCGAGACGCGAACCAGTACAAGCGATAGGAAAAGTACGCGGCGGTAGTGCCATATAGTGCGAATTAAGTTAAAGTGCGAATAAATAAATTATCACTTATTTTTAAACGAATTGTGTTTTACTTGAAATCCCGGCGAACCTCTAACTCGCAACAATATTTTTGTTGGTTTGACTCTTTCACGCACTTCGCTAGCATTTTTTTCTTCATAAATTGCAACGCTAGGAATGCTTAAAGAGAACAGTACGGTAAATTTTTGTTTAAATTGTGAAATATTTGTCAAATTTCATGTTTTCTAGAAAAAATGCCCTGTACGAATACGAATGGTGCATAGTGTACATATATTTTTTCACTTACACACTTTATTTGTTACTGCAAATATTTTCAATTGAATTATTTATCGCTTCGACAATTTCACAGCTGAATGAAAAAAATTGAAATTATTTCTTTTTTGGAATGTAAAACATTATCATATTTTGAAACATAAGTGAAGCATAGAATGCATTTCAGAGCATGAATTCATTTTATTTATTTCATTTCAAAAGTGTGAAAGACTTAAAAGTATGTTCAGTAGTGATTCACATGAAGAAAAGAATCTGATTTACTCACAAGCTAATTAGATTTTTAATTTGAAATTTCACCAAATTGTTCGCTGGGTAGTTTGTACAACTGAAAAGTCACAAACAAAAATTTTGAAAGAACAATTTATCTTCGGGCGGATGAATTTGGCGAAAGAAGACCACTAAACACAGCACTCCACGAATGGTGAAGGTGAATTCGCAGGTGTCGATTGTGACATTCCTGCCAGACTCTGATACAGTGTGTCTCCTTCTTGCATAGAATAACCTATAGTTAAGTCTACATACATATTAACTTTCGACGCATCCTCAACTTGCCTAAAGATTAAATTGCAGCCGACTGACTGGTTCTTAAAAAGAAATACCAAAATATATTAGTCATATTTTTATTACTAAACAAAGTATTACTTAAAGTCTATTTCACATTTTTAATAAAATAAAAAAATCCGAGCGGTTGTCATACATAAAAAAAAATTATAGTCCTCATTACAATTATAGTTTTCATAAAACAAAAATAACGATTTTATTACATTAATGAATAAATTGTTTGGTGAATTTTTTCACAATGCATTTCGAATTGAAAGAAAAGATTTCCGGATTCTACACTGTTACGTTTTATTATTCGTGACGTTCGATAATTGTCTCAGCAGAGACCGAAACGTCACGAATAATAAAACGTAACAGTATAGAATCCAGAAATCTTTTCTTTTAATGAATAAATGTCCGTTTGTTTAAATGATTTGAAAGTGATAATTAATCCAGATTTACCGATCCTTTGTATTCCTTTAAGAAAACAAAATGGTTTTTCATCGCCCGTATAAACGTACTGAAATGGAATTATCTAAAAGAATTCATCCAAAATTAATTATACGACGCGAGCCAGCATTTTATTGGACGTCCATCTAAAATTTGATTTAAAAAAGTTTCGACAGCCTTTTGGGCATGCTCGTCCCTTTTATACACGACTTCAGCCAGTCCGGGTGTAATAAGTCGTGCTTCGCGTAGTTCACCTATTTCAGCAAATAATTCTTCAATATCGTCTTGCGTTACTCGACTGTGAAGATTGCTGACCACAATGCGATAATCTGATACCGGCTCAGAATTCTTGACCGATAATTTTTCGAATCTATTGACCAGGACATCCTCGAACGTGGTGGGCGACGCTTCAAGATGACATTGAATTAGTTGACCGTCCAATAAGCGATTATGATATGCTTCGATTGCCCTTTCAGCATCGTTTAGCGATTTGAAGATGACTTCGGCCCAGCCGTGTTCCGTCAGTCGTGCTTCAAATAATTCACCGAAATCGCCAAATAAAATCTCGATATCGTTTCGAGTAACTCTACTGCGGAGGTTACTGACGATGACTCGGTGAAGGGATTTGGCTGGCACCGATAACTTTTCTAGCTGCCTGGCTGGTTTCAATTTCTTGGGTATTACTCCCTTCTTTCTTCCGTCGTCTTGATTTTCTGTTCGGCTATGTTCGACTTGTACGGGCTCTATGGATTTTCGAAAATTTTCGAATTTCGCTTTGATTTCCGCATCGATTGCGGTTCCCACCTTATCATCTATGAACAACGTAGCGCATTGTTAGAGTGACTAAAATTAATATGGGATTAGTACTTACATTTTAGAATTTCCAGCGCGTTGTTCCTTCCATGGCTGTTTATTTGCTGATCAGCAGCGGTCGGCATCCTGGGAGCTTTTATTTCGACCTTCGTTTCACACATAGAAGCGTTGGCACCTAAATTTTTAGAACCACTTTGATTCAGACTATAAAAAGATCTCTTTTTACTTACTTCTCATGTTTTCCAGTGATTTCCTGAAAGATTTACGGGATTCTTCCTGCAATAGCTCCTTATATTGCATGTCGCGCTCGTAGGATTCAATTTCTTTTAAAAAAGCCGGCCAATTAAAATCTTCCCTATCGTCCGTCCCCTGCCATTCGCTTGCCATTACGATCCCGTAATCTCACAATGGCACAAACCGAAACCTTTATCTGTATTTATCACGTTGCTTGCAGAAATTTCTTCTGTTTTGTTTACACAACAGCTCACGAAGCGGTAAAGACAACGCTGGCAGCAGCACTGAAGGAGTTACTCTATGGAGAAGAAAGAACAAGACACTTGGTAATAGAGTTCGGTCAAATAACCAGCTTTTCCGTTAAATTTAAAAAACCGCCCACCTACTTTCCAGTATGCGATAAGTAAGCAAATGTGATTGCAAACCGTTCATTAGTACGTAAAGCCAACCAAATTAAATATCCATCGCTTAAAAGTGCTACAAATAAAAGATATTTCCGCGATAAGACCACTAAAAAATTTTCACGGATACTTACCACGCATAAAATAAAAAGCGTTTGCTTTGACAGACTGACCAAACTCTCAGGTGCCTTGTTCTTTTTTCTTCACAGAGTAACTCTAGCTTTATGGTAAGAGTTTCAATTGTACCATTTTACTTTATTGTTCTAATAATGCTACCCTGAAATTTTTTTTTTCGCGTTTCATGACTAAATGAGCCTAAAAATGCAAAAAAAAAAATCCGTCCCGCTGTACGTCGTACGCCGTACATATGGACTGATATCTCCGAGACCTTTAAAGGTAGAATGTTCGTTTTTGGGTGGATTGTTGATTGGGTGAGTGAGCTCTATTTTCTAAATTTTGGGGGGTGTTAGGTGGAAGGGGGAGGTGGGGGAGGAAAAACGTCAAAAACTACACTTGCTAATATGTCCACCACGAATGCAGATATGAGGTTGAAAATTAGTAGAAATATAGAGAGGGTTGTGGGACTTTAAATCCATTGGCGTCCGAAAAGGGGGGACTAAAAACAAATTGTCGGCCGAATTGTTTTTTTTCAAATGATTGTATCTTCGAAATTATTTATCGTGAAAAATTCATATTTTGGGACCATTAAGGTGGCATATAGTTCCACCAGAATCAGCTTAGAAAGTGGCAAATTATTGTAAGGGAGGGTCAGAGGAGGGGGGTGCAAAGAACGACGATTTTGTGCAAAAATTGCTATTTTCGCGCAAAAATTCCTGACAAAGCACTCAATATAATGAAAATTTGTTTTTATAATTTTAATCCTTGTTAATTTTGCAACAGCATGTTGGAAACAATTTTTTAAAATTATGTTTAGGAAAAAGTTTACAGTATAACTCCGGGTTCGGTTTTTTAAAAATGAGAAAAACTATACTTTTCGATGAGACTTATCACCTATAAGTCAGGCGACGACTATATATTATTTTTTGCAATAACAATAGAAAAATGTTGCGACAAGTGCTTGACGGACGAACATTTTCGATTTTTATAAGTTTTGTTGATAATAAATGGATTTAAAAAATAGCGTTTTTTATTGATTTTTTTGTTCGAATTTATGTATTAAAACTGATGACTATGAACTTTTTTTAACACTGATATCGAAGAATAGAATGTTGTTAAGCTTATTCAATGAGTTCGATATTAGTTTTCATAAAAAATACATCATAATTGTTTGAAAATCAATCAGTAAATTTCGAAGGGAAAATTGAAGCTCAGTATGCCTTGAGACGGCGACCAGAGCAGAGGTCGGCCCGCGCCGATTATTCAATCGGTTGGTCTCTTTTGCAAGATGTTCGTACGCTCTCAAGAGATTTGTCTTTTCCCCTTCGCATTTTCGATGATCGCTTGCATTCTTTGTATGTGTTGTCGCAGATCAAAGTTCGTAGGTGGTGAATGATGGAAAATCCATTGACCTATGCAAGTGTGAAGCGGGAAAAATATTGAATGGAGTTGTTGGGAAATCGTGTCGCGTGGATAAATTAGTTTACAAATGCAAAATAAAAAAGAAAATACGTCTCCCTGTACACCGTACAGATGGATTCACACCTCCTAGATCCTTAGAGATAGGATTTTAATTTTTTGCTGGACTGTAGAATGCATAAATAAGTTGCATTACCTAAATTTAGGGAGTGTCAGGTGGAATTTGGAAGCGGGGGAGGGCTAGATTCAAAAAATACATTTGCTGATATCTCCACCACGAATGCAACAGAATATCTTAGGACCATTTAGGTATTATAGTGCTGCACTATTAGCACTTTTATTTACGAAAAACATTTAAAAATTAATATCTTTTTAGCGATGCAACTGAAACTTGGAAAGTATATTGAACAATATACTTGCACAGATATGGCCATGATTCCTCTGCGTCATGTCCAAGTTGTACAGATGCAATAGAAAATGCAGAGCATGTATTCTTTCACTGTCCAGTCTACGAAATGTACAGAAAGAGAGTCGAGGACATCGTTGGAGAAAATATTAAGCCCGATAACATAGTTCCACATATGTTGAGCAGCAGCGAAACCTGGAATGCGGTGACTTAGATACAGACATGTAGGAAATTATCTGAGACAGAAATGCTTACAACAGCTAGTTGGTAGTTGAATAAAATAGGAAATGACATATACAGGGTGACATAAGACATTACATGTGACAGTAAATTGACGTTTGAGCTTTATGCTCCTCCCTCCTCCTGACGAAATACTTAGCGATTGTCCAGGGGGGTAGTGGGTTAGGCGAAGGGTTTTTGAGCTTTATGCTCCTCCCTCCTCCTGACTAAATACTTAACGGTTGTCCCGGGTGGTAGTGGGTTAGGCGAGGGGTTTTTAGCGGGTTCAAGTCCCGCACTTAAAGGCTTTCGATGTTTTTTCCGCGTTAAAAAAAAACCGAAGTACCTTTAAGGGAGCCGTGTTGGCTAGTTCCTCGGTAGAAAGGAAACCTTTTCCGAGAAGATTGTGTCTTTCCCTATCTACTGCTTCACAGCAGACATAGGATGTGTTCTATCATTTCTGAGTCTTCGAGACAGAGGCGGTAGATGTCGGTTTCCACTAAACCCATATATTTAAGGTGGTGGTTTACTCCACTGTGCCCCGTCATTCGGCCGATTAGAGTACTAATATCAATCTTGCTGAGTATCCTCCACTTTGTCTCTATTTTTTTTTTTTGTGGAAGGATTAATTTTTTTGAGATTGATAAACCTGGAAGTCCAGTAGATTTTATGCTCTTTTTCAACCCACTTTCTAAGTATGGATTTGGAGAGCCCTTTTGGTTTCCGCAGAATGGCTCTGAGCTAACTATCCTTGCAGGTTGGATCAGACAACACTGGACTAGAACACGTCATGGGGAGGCATGGTGACCCTTGGGTCGACGCATCACGACCTTGGATTAAGAGACCCGAAAACGGCGAAATATTTGTGGAGTTTTGTAGCACTCGGCAAATGGTCATCGGAGGGACCCTTTTTCCACACAAGAGTCATCATAAAACATCTTGGGTTTCCCCGGATGGTGTTACTCAGAACCAGATCGACCATTTGGCTATAAGTCGCCGATGGAGAAAATGTCTGCTCGATGTGCGAGCGAAACGTAGAGCTGACGTGGGGATCGATCACCACTTGATGGTTGCCTGCCTGAGATTGTGTACAGCACGACCACAAATTCTTCAAATGAAGCGCAAGCTTAATGTGGATAAGCTCAGAGATCCCAACAAAAAACGCGAATACACCACTATTCTACGCGAAAAGTCATCCACATTGGGTGAAAATGAAATGCGCAAACTGGACGCCAACTGGGAGGCAACCAGAAACACTTTTCTAACTAGTGCTGAATCTGTGGGATATGTGCAAAGCGGTGAGAAACCCTGAATGTCGCAAGACACTTGGGATAAGGTTGGCAATCGGAAAAAAGCCAAATTGGCAATCACCTCTCAACCCGATTTCAACCAACGAACGTCCGATCTGAGGCAGAACTACCGCGATGCTCATATACAGCTTAAAAAGGCTGTTAGACGTGACAAGAGAAAGGCCATTGAAGATCTGGCAAACAAGGCAGAATCTGCGGCTTACCTTCACTATTCAAAATCATGAAACAGTTGACGAACTGGAATTTCACTGCCAACCACCTGGTGAGAGATGTCAACGGAACTCTCCTTAATATGGGTGAACACCAGTTGCGGCGGTGGAAGGAATACTTCTCTGATATTTTAAACATCTTGTCAGAGGAAGATATTCCAGAAACAGAACAACTACCAAACATCCAACCGCAACAATCCTCTACTAGGGACGATGCCCAAGATAAGGAAGAGATAGTTTCCGCCATTCGGTCACTGGCGGGAAGGAAAGCTCCAGGTATAGACGGACTACCAACCGAAGATATCCGACTGAATGGAAGGAGGGCGTCATTGTCAAAATTGCGAAGAAGGGCGACCTTCGGGATTGTGGCAATTGCCGTATCAAAAATTATGGCTAAGGTAATTCTCAATAGGATTAGTGATGTTTCCGAGAGCACTCTCGAAGTTTATCAGGCTGGATTCCGTAAAGGGTCGTCTTATACCGACCACACAAATACCCTACAGATAATATTAGAGCAGTCAGCCGAAATGGGCTCGCCACTACATCTCATGTTTGTGGACTTCGAAAAGGCTTTCGACAGCGTTAAGCGAGATTACATATGGAATGCTTCGCGTAGGAGAGGTATTCCAAATAAGGTCATAGCTATGATTAAAGAATTCTACGAAGATGGAAGGTGTCGCGTCTTACATAGAGCAGAGCTGTCCGAGAGCTTGCCTGTGCACGTGGGTGTTAGACAAGGCAGCATATTATCACCAGCCCTGTTTCTGGTGGTAATAAATGACATCTTGAAAGCTGCACTGGAAGGTGGGGAAGGTAAAGGTCTTCAATGGAGACTATTTAACATCTTAAGTCACCTTGATTATGCTGATGACGTGTGTTTGCTTGCACATAACCGTTCGGACTTAGAGTCAAATGTTCGCACGTTGCATGCTGAATGCAAAGAGGCGGGACTGAAAATAAATGTGCGTAAAACCAAGTACATGCACATGGGTTCGAACGCAAGCACACCGATTGTTCTTAATGGACAGGATGTGGAAGAGGTGCAAGATTTTTGCTATCTCGGAAGCATTGTCAGCATGGACGGCGGAGCCGAAAAGGATGTTGAGGCTCAGCTAAATAAAGCTCGTCAGGACTTCGGTATCCTTTCCCCTTTCTGGAGGTTAAGAGAGATCTCCCTTCGCACGAAGCTGCGAGTTCGTTACGTATGCGTCAAATCCGTATTGTTATATGGTTATACTACGTGGAAAGTGACCGTTCGACTTACCAAGAAACTGCAGACCCTCATGAACCAATGCCTCCGACGCATTTTAGGAATATTCTGGCCAGAAGTGATCTCCAACGACGAACTTTGGAGTACAACTGGCCAGACTAAAATAGGTATTGAGATTCAAAGGCGGAAGTGGCAGTGGATCGGTCGTACTTTGAGGAAACCAGAGCGAAACATCGCCAAACAGGCTCTGGATTATAATCCTCAAGGAAGACGTCGGGTTGGTCGACCATGTAACACATGGAAGCGAGCAGTTGAGCAGGAGGCCAGAGGAATAAACAAGTCCTGGCAACAGATTAAGGCCGATGCTCAAGATCGCGTCTTGTGGAAGAGAGTTGTTTCTGTCCTATGCCCCTATAGGGGGTCTTAACAGGAATTTGATGATTGAGAATGGCTCTGGTCCAATAAAATTTGTTTCTACGCCGTTTTTTGCAAGCCTCTTCATTTCCCTCAATTCCCATATGTCCAACTGTTTCCATACTGAAGAATGCTTTTCTAATCCATGAGTAGTAGTTTTTTTTAGAGATAGAAAATTTTACGATTTGGCGTCAATAATAGAATTTGGAAATCTATATAATAATAAAAAAGCGTGCTTACATATATGACGCCACGTGACTCGCATTAAGTAGATTACTAAGTTTTGCTGTGATAATTTCGTCGGCATCGATTGTTCAGTAGAGCGGCCCCGGATTCGATTCTCGGTCGATATTCTTTTTACGAATATTTTCTTTTACGATTTGACAACAGTAAAAATATGAGTTCAAAATAAAATCGACTTTTTAAGTTCGAAACTAACGGCTTGATGTCTAAAACTGAATCAGTAGATTCAAAAATTGTGGCGAAACAAGTTCATCACCGTCGGTGGTTGTGTGGTGGAATGCTAGCCTGTCACGCGGTTTCGATTTTCGGCCTATATAACTTTCTTTTTCATATTTTTTTTAGCACATTGCAAATTTGAATTTTCCCAAAATGACAATGTATTTTCACATGGACAACTCTATGTCGTTATGAGTTGAGTTCAAACACAAGAAAGCTTGAAGTTAATTAAGAGTTATTTAAAAGTAAAGCCAATAGGAAATTCATCACAAAGAATGTCGTGAAGCCCTAATATAAAACATCGACTTCTTTCATTATATTACACAGATTTTAAGTTCTGGACTGAGTTTGGCAAATCAGGAGTGTTTGAAGGAACTGGAAATAATTAAAAATTAATTATTCATTTTATTAAATAACCAAATATTTCTAAAAGGAGAATTATTTTAATTTATTTATTTTTTGATTTATTGAGTAAAAACAATACCGTGGACCTTATAAAACGTCCTTCCTTTTCGTGCAAAATAGGCGTACGGAGCACGGGTGCATGTGATTGTTTGGAATAAAATTAATATAACAATTTTTTTTCAAAATCGAATTTAGCATGTAATTTGCAAAACTAAAATGCGCGCCACTGTCAGCATTTGCTAAAAAACCGATCTCAAACCTTAAAGAACGTGATATTGCCAACGTCTACAGTTTTGTTGTTACAACCGAAAACGTGCATTTCTCTTGTTTTTCGGAATGTCTTATACAAAATAAAGTGTTTTGTTTTGGTTCCTGCAAAAGTTGCTTACATTCAAAAATAATCAGTAATTAAAGGAAACAAGCTTAAAATTTTGTCGGAGCAGGAAACGCTAATGAAAGAAGGTTCGGGAAAAAAGATTTCTTTTCCGTTGGGTGCATCTCTGTAAGTCTTTGCTTAATAAGAACAGTATATTATTGGGTTTTCCCCGAAGATCCTTACGTATGACTGGTTTTATGACGGTAGGTTATAGAACAGAATGTAAATGAGGCGCGAAAGATTCGAAAAAAAAATATGTATGCCTTTGTTTTTAAAGGATGGAATGTTTTGGATTTTCCCATTGATCCTTAAGTATAAATGGGTTTATGAGGATGGTTATGAATAGATGAAATAAATGAAATAAATGAAGTGTGAAACACAAAGAAATTACATGTGAATGATGTTTTGAATGTGTTTGTAGGACATGTCGATTTTACCGATCGCAATGTTTAGCATGTAGATCAGGACTTCAGTTGATCAGTGCCATTAATGTTGTGAGGTTTAGTGTGAAGTGCAGTGCTAAGTTATCGTTTAGTAAGCATTGGGGGTGAGTATACACTGAGCGTTTAATTTTGTTTCTAGTAGCTTATTTAAATTTTCATATTGAATAGTAAGCAATAATTTGACTTACTAATCGATAGAGTTTTTCGTTAAGTTTTGGGCAGCTATTTGTTGCATATTTTTCATTTAAAGCATTGAGAATTTTACTGTGTTGAAATATGTAGATGATTCATTATTGTTATTATCTTTGCGTTGATTTGTTAAATCATTGCTTTTGTTCTTATATTTTTAAATTCTGTCTTACATCTCTAACTATTTTTCTAATATTTCAGGCAAAAATCGAACCAGGAATAAAAATATCGCTTCCCAGTGCACGAGAAATACAAATCGTTAGGAACAGCGCATCATGGGCAGGTTCAATAAGGACTTCTTTGCCGCTCTGAAAATCATTCAGCGTCGTAAGTAACTTACAGTTTAAAAATAAAATGCATTTTACTAAACGAATTCGTCTCGTAGATGAAGAGGTAGCAACTAGAATCGATTCAAAAATAATGCCAACAGCTTCCCTTTTCAAACGGGCCATGGCTGGCATAAAATTGCAAAATAACGTGGAAGAAAATAGCGAAAATTACGGAAAGGATCCTGTACCACCCAAAAAACTAGAGAAATTTTATCGAATCGTCATCAGCAACCTGTGCAGCAGCGTAACCGAAACTGATATCGTCGAGTTATTCGAGGATTTCGGTAAAGTGTACGAAGCACGCCTGCTTGTAAACGGCAGAGCTGTAGTCCTTTATGACACGCTAGACAAGGCTAAAAACGCGATTGAAGCGTATCACAATAGGTTTCTGGATGGGCAAATTATCAGCTGTAAATTGGAAGAACCTCGATACGACCAATCGGAATCAGTCACCGACATACAAATGCTGATCAATCTATTTGAAAAATTATCGTTGAATGATTCCGGCCCTCCGAAGACAAATCGCGTTGTGAAGATTAGCAACCTTCACAGTCAAGTAACTGAAAGCGATATCGAGTATCTTTTCAGCGACATCGGCAAGTTACTCAAAGTTCGATTGATCCAGCCTGGTTTTGCTGAAGCAGTTTATGAAACTGCGGCGGATGCTCAAAAGGCTGTTCACTTTTTTTTCGATAGGCTTTTGGATGGACGAGCGATAAAATGTTGGCTTGCGGGCGATAATTAAAGATGAAGAAGTAGGTACTCTAATGTATGCATATGGATTTAATTTTTTTACTGTAATTACTCTATGAAGAGGAGAGAACAAGGCACCTGAAGGAGTTAGGACAACCTGTCACATTATAATTCATAATATATTTATTTCCCAAAGTTTCTTCATGACATGCTTACGATAATTTTTCTTACAGTTAGTGATCACTAAAAACCTTAAGATACTTGAACTTATAACTAACTTAAAAACTAAATTACATAAAATAAAAAAAAAAAACAAAAACTAGGTGGTAATTTCTATTCAATGATAGAGAGAATTAAGGGGTTGTTTGTGTATTCACATTTACTTACAAAATTTTTACTCAGATTATTGATATATGGATTAAATCTATAACAGCCAGTTTGTGGAGGCGTCTTGTTGAAAAATACCAGGGTTTATTAAGTATTAATTTTAGTCATTTGTTTTGCGCTATTTGTAATTTTTTTTTATGAACTTGAGCGCATTCATTCCAAACAGGACTTGCATATAAAAGACAGGGTCTCATCACAACTTTGTACAGGAGTAGTTTGTTTTCCGTCGAAAATTTTGACTTTCGGTTTATCAAGGGGTATAACATCTTAATGAGCAACAGAGTTTTGGAAACAGCATTTGATACCTGATGATGGTATGTTAGCTTTGGTCTAAGTGGATCCCAAGGTATTTTATGCTGTTGGACCATGTTATATCTTCTCCGACATTGTCGATTGTAGGGGAGGGTAGGTGCTGGGAGGCTCTTCTTTTCGTGAAAAAAATTGCTGCAGTCTTCGCTGTATTCATTTTTATTTTCCAGGTCGTGAAGTAAGTGGTAATTTTACAAAGCTGATTTTGTAGGTTGTTGATGATTATAATGGGGTCTTCTGATGTTGTGAAAACTGCAGTGTCATCTGCAAACGTAGCTAATTCACAAGTAGCGTCTTTATTGAGATCGGAAGTGTATAAGTTGAAAAGTAGGGGACATAGGCAAGACCCTTGGGGTACACCAGCAGGAATAGAGTGTCTTTCCGATTTAGCGGTTAGTTTTACTTGAAAAGATCTCTGCGAGAAAAAAGTGCCTATCAATCGGATTAAATATTCGGGAAACGAGTAGTTCATTAACTTAAATAGGAGTCCATTGTTCCACACTGTGTCAAACGCTTTTTGGATGTCTAACGTGATCATGCCAACGGATGTTTTGTTCTGGAATGCCTTTTTAACGAATTTGGTGACTCTTAGAAGTTGATGACACGTGCAGTGCTTCGGTCGAAAACCAAATTGATGACCAGGGAGAATATAAATTTTTTCGGTATAAAGTTGAAGACGGTACAGGATTATTTTCTCAAAGATTTTTGAAATTGAGGAGAGTAAGCTGATTGATCTGTAGCTACTGGGTGAAAAGAAAACTTTTCCGGGTTCATGAATAGCTATAATAGTTGATTCTTTCCAACATTTAGGAAAGTATCCTAATTTTAGGCAACTGTTAAAGATAAAGCACAAGAATACTACTCCTTTTTTTGAGGAGATTCTTTAAAAGAATATTGGGTATACCTTCTTTTCCGGGGCATTTCCAGTTTTTAGTTCTGCGAAGAATGTCAGTAGGTTTACAAAGTGGGTTTTGCTCAAATTTTGGTCGAGAGCAGATTATTAATTTTATCATTGACATCGTTAGTGAATTGGTTTTGGGTGGAGTTTGAGCCTACGATATCATGAGAGGAATGGAATTGGTCCGCAAGTATTTTCTGCTTTTTCGCTATCAGCACAAATATTTTTATTGTTAAGCTTAAGATAAGATATACTTCTTCCTTTATTTTTCAAAACCTTGTTGATTTCCCAGAATTTTGTGGAGCCTTTGCTTAAACCTTCTAGCACAGAATTCCAGTTTTTATTTCGCAGTTGTGATATTTCATAGTTTATTTCCTTCTGGAGGAATTGAACTTATTTTTTTAAAAGCGGGATCCCTACATCTTTACCTTTATCGTCTTTTCTTGTTTCGAGCTGAGATTAGATTTTTAATTTCATTTGGGAGAGTGATACTGTTTTCCTTGGTAGTAATTTTTGGCGTTGATTTATCGGCGGCTTCCGATACCTTTGGAAGAGAAACTATTCACCTTTCGTCGATTAAAGCAGGGCTAGTTTCAGATAGGTCGAGGTTGTTGATAGATAGAGAGTTGCACAGGAGGCGGTGATAGGTTTTCCATCGCGTTCTGGAATAATTTCGGATTTGAACAGTGCTATTTATCACTGGTACTTCATCCAATAGGGAAAATGGAATCGGTTGATGAGGGAACGAAAGTTCTTGGACAGTTGTAGGTTGGGAGACATAAATGAGACCAAAACTAATAACTAGGTCGAGGGTGGAGGAAAGCCCTTTAGGTGGATGGTATGTGGGTTCGCCTGGTGGATGAACTATTCCATTTCCCTTGGCTAATTCATCGAAGAGTAGTCGACCGGCTTTGTTGGTTCGAGAACAGTTCCAGTATTGGTGATTGACATTAAAATCACCACAGAGTAGCATTTTATTTTTTGTTCTAGTGAGCTTTTTAACATTAGATTGGAATTTTATCAATTTTTCAGACGTAATATGCGTTCCTGGGAAGATTATGCCCATGTCTACTAACTTGATAGATAATGAACCGATCTCATCGGTATTAGGAATGGGAAAAAGAGAATATTAAATTTGTTTATTGATAATTATTGCAACGCCGCCACCCTTTTTATTTTCTCTATCATATCTATAGACTGAGTAAAGGAGATCAAACAATTTATCGGCAGGCTTAAGCCAAGTTTCTGTTACAATAACAATGTCTATATTTTTCTCTTTAATGAAACAGAAGGTTTCGATGGTTATGTTTCTGATGCTTTGTGCATTCCACAGCATAAATTTTAACTTTCGTTTATGGTCCAAGCCTTAATATTACGTGGAACTGGTCCAGCTTGGTTTTGCATGTAGATAGCTGCGTAATTAGGTCAGCTGCGAGTAAAGTTAGCTGCTCAGGAGATAGAAGATCTTCAGTTGGCTTAGTGCTACTGGGGTGGTTGACGTTGTTGGGTGCATGCGTTGTGCGCTTGTATTCCAGGTTGTGGAAGTTGGAGTGGAAATATAATTAGGCTTTGGAACTCCTGGTAGATTAAGCGCTTTTTGTTTTCATATACATGCGTGAAACGTGTGCGTTTAAGTTTTTAGTGGTCTTATTTCACAAATATCTCTTATTTGCCGAACTTTTAGGTGATAAAAAATTGATTTGGTAGGTTTCACTCCATGGGACACTAGAGGCGGCGCTTTACCTTAGTTTGGCAAAGGTGATGCTCGAAATTAAAAAAAAATGTCGATCTTTATACTCTAGATGGAATCTGAGAGTATTATAAGTTTGCTATAAAGTTTGTAACGCTAAGAAATAAGACTCGGAGAAAAAAATGAATGATACAGAAGTTAATATTATCACTCAAAAATCTCAAAACCGGATGTCCGTCCGTCCGTCCGTCTGTGCGCTCTCTAGTTTGAGAACGCGTTGAGCTAGATAGTTCAAATTTTGTACACGTCGTTTTTGACAAAAAATTAAGGTCAAGTTCGTGAACGGGCCAAATTGCTCCACCTCTTCTACCCCCTCCCATACAAAATGACACAATTGCGCAATTTGACAATTAACGGATTTGCTCAAAAAGGATTAAAGCGATTGGTCTGAAATTTGGAATATGTTACTTCTGTGATAATATTAATCTACCGTATGAAAATTATACGTGTCCTCCTCCTATTTCAAACTTTTAGGGAATTTTTTTTAAATGCATTTCGCAAATTTTCAAGTTTCTACCTCAAAATTTCATTCAAAAATTTTCACTTTATGTGTTTTTTTCATTGCACGTGGAACACCTTGTGCACGTTAGACTCCCACTTCGGTGCATAACAATTTTCGAACAAATTATTGTTTATTCTATGTATATCAAATAGATGTATCCACATGCAAAATTTAAACTTTGTATCTTTCACCAGAGCCCTAAAAAATGACTAAAAATTTTCAATATTCTTACTTTCCACCTTCCCTTACACCCCCCAACTTAATTTCTTTACCAAAATTAAAAACTATAGTTATACAATCTGACAAATTTTTAATTTGATATCTGTACTCAATTTTGAGATATGTATAACGATTTGTAATTTTGGAAAGTGCGCCATTTGTGAAAAGCTCCCCGTTTCCCACCATTTATTATTTTTTTCATATTTCTCTACTGTAGCATAGTATACGTTTCAAGTTTTAATTTCATAGCTTAAGAGACAGTCGAGATATTAATTTTTAAGTGTTTTTCTTTGCACCTCCCCGGACCCTCCCCCTTACAATAATGAGCCTTTTTCAAAGCTGATTCTGGTAGATCATTATGCCACCTTAATGGTCCCAAAATATGAATGTTTTACAATAAGTAATTTCGAAGATATAATCATTTGAAAAAACAATTCGGCCGACAATTTGTTTTTAGCCCCCACTTTTCGGACGTTAGAGTTTGCCCCTCAATCCTCCTTATACCTCTGCTGATTTTCAGCTATCTGCACTCGTGGTGGAGATATTAGCAAGTGTAGTTTTTGACTTTTTCCCTCCCCCGCCTCCTCCTTCCACCTAACACCCGCCAAAATTTAGAAAATAGAGCTCACTTACCCAATCAACAATCCACCCAAAAACGAACATTCTACCTTTAACGGTCTCGGAGATATGAGTCCATATGTACGGAGTACGGCGGATGGCGTACGGCGGGACAGATTTTTTTTTTGGCATTTTTAAGCTAATTTAGTCATGAAACGCGAAAAAAAAAATTTCAGAGTAGAAAATTTTTTTATTATTAGAATAATAAAGTAAGAGTCACAAACAAAAATTTTGAAGGAATTGAACAATTTACCTTAGAGTGAATGAAATTTGTTACGTATCGGAGGCCTAGGACGAGAATTGTTTTGACCCGGAAGCCAAAATAATTCTGAAAGGAAAAAATACGGGTTCGGGATAGACAGGGCTGAGATTCACCTACATCCATCTCAGTGACAATCTATGTGCAGGTGCGACGCGCTAGCTTGATGCCGGGTCTAGCTGCGGTAGGCGTGTGGGGGGGTTCGCTGCACTAGAAGGTCATGAAACCCAATTGGCCTGTCATAACAAAAATAAATCGCGAGTAGTTAGCTCGCCGCGTCGACTTATCCAAGTCGGGAGGACAACGAAAAAAGGGAACTGCAACTGGTCGCGGATGTTGAATCGACCAGATGCTTTGACGACGGCGTCAGATGGTTTGACGCCAACCTGCCCACCCAACCTTAGCCATACGTCTTCCGCGAAGTCTTCATCGTATGGCCCCAAGAGAGAGGAGGAGGATCCGTGGAAGCTAGGAGGGGCTCTTCAACTGAAAGACTTAGTTATTCATTTTTTTAAATCCATGTAATTCACAAATCCTCTTTCTAGTCCTTACCAATAATTATTAAATGTATGCAAAAAAAATTGTGTGGAATTGTAGCTCCCTATTGTGAGATTTACAAGTGTTTCGCAATGTATTTCTTTCCATATATTTCTTTTCTCTTTTTTTTTTCATCAAGTCCGAGAGGACATAATTAAAATATGTTTCTTGATTTATATCAGCGCGTTTGTAGGTCTTCGGTCCCAGATTTATAAACGCAACCGGTATCATACAAATCCGTAATTTCCACTACGATCTCGCAAAGGCGGTATGTAGGCAATTTTTTTTTTCTATTAAATTCATGCACTTCGACACTCTTAGCAGCCAGTTTAATTAACGGCACACGCGCTTAGTCAATTGACCTTCAAATCAAGATGGAAAGAAAAATTGGATTCTACAGAAACACTGGAGCGCACACGCGAATGGAAATATTATTTCCTCTTCTTTTTTTCGAGTCGGTAAATTCATTCCGGGATTGTCCCCGAGTCAAGAAAGGAAACGAAGGTTCTCACGACGACGTGGGCAATCGCGAACCACGGAAGTTGCTTTTTTTTTCAGCGAACTGAAAATGAATTTATGTTTTCTTTAATAATGCCGGAGAGATGTAGGAAATCACCGAAATTCAGAACGAGTAAAACTCAACCGAAACCGCGAACGAAATCGTGTGCGATTGCAAGAAAGAAAACAGCCGATTTATTGGCAGCGTTGACTCGCCGCAGAGAGCAAAAAAATTCCGTCCTTCTCCATTCTAAACCGCGTGGTGACTCGCTGCTTCCGGCCTCTCCAAAATTTTTTTTTCTTTTCTTTTTTTTTGTTCCGTGACGTTTACTTTTTTAAAAAGGTCTCTGCTGACCTTTTTTGCAGTGGTGCCTATATTGGGGAGTTGCTTTTCCCTTAAAAACTATCAGCAACAGATTGGCGTGAAGGCGTCACACATAACAAATTGACAAAAAAACACTAAACTGACCACTCCACTCTCGAGCATCGCAGAAATGTCGGAGTACTCAGCATTTATTATCGATATTTCCACGGTAAATGCAGTACGGAACTTAGCGCACTCATTCCTCCACTGCATACTTTTCCCCGGAATACTTCCCAAGCTGAACGCGCACATGAGTACACGGTCAAACCCTTGCCTTCTCGTACAGAGAAATGTAGGCACTCATTCGTTTCCCGAACGTCAAGACTTTGAAACAATTTCCCAGCTAGTTTGTTTCCCAACAAGTACAGCCTGCAGTGTTTCAAGAACAATGTCCACCGTCATTTTCGTCTCTCTCCACCTTAATACCTCCACTTCCTATACCGATAGAAATGTGCATTGCATTGAAGGGTGACCCCTAAGTTATACTCAGAGCCATACAAAAGACATAACAGGGCCACGATTGCGCGTATAGCGCAATCTTACGATACTCTAGATGAAATAGAATTTTTTGTGATCCCAAGAAATTTGGCATGAGAAGTGTTAGAAGGGATGATAGCATTGAACTAATTTTTTCCCCATCATGCTCAAGTAGCTATAAAAATGTTTCATACAAAATTCTTACTCCAAAAATTGAATGGGAACTGAGCAAATTAGTGAGTTAGATTTAGTGAAAATGTGCAGTTTGTATGGGAGGTGGTAGAAAGAGTGGGGGGATTTCAGTGATTTTTTCAAAAATAACTAGGAATATTATAAAACTGACATCCCTGAAATTTCAGACTAGTGTTTGCCATTCATACTTTTCAAGAAAATCGATTTTTTGTGAAGTTGTGAAACTGTGTCATATTGTATGGGAGGGGGTAGAACCAGTGAAGCTTATCAAATATTTTTTTCTGATCTTAGTGATAATACTAGTTAAGTACTTATTACAAAATATGAGCTCAATAAATTTTATAAGTTCTGAGAAAATCGTCTTAGAGCATTTCATGAAAAAGTGTAGTTTGTATGGGAGGGAGTGGAAGGAGAGAGGGGACGCAAATAATTTTTCTGCTGTAGATTAAAATCATTATGAAAGTAATATATCTCAAAATTCAGATTAATAGCTTTTATACATTTCGCGTAAATCCATCTATTGTCAAATTGCGAAATTGTGTCATTTTGTATGGGAGGGGGTAGAAGGGGTAAAGCTAATCGTCTAATTTTTCTTGGCCTTACTAACAATTTAAAAGAAATATTTGGTGCACAATTTCAGCCCGCTAAATTTTATACGCGCTGAGTAAATTGGCTTAGAGTAATTCATGACAAGTACAGTTTGTATGGGAGGTGGTAGAAGGAGGGGGAGGACACGCATAATTTTTATACGGTAGATTGATATTATCATAAAAATAATATGTTCCAAATTTCAGGCCAATAACTTTTATACTTTTCGTGCAAATCCGTTTATTGTCAAATTGCGCAATTGTGTCATTTTGTATGGGAGAGGGTAGAAAGGGTGGAGCGATTTGGCCCATTCACGAACTTGACCTAACTTTTTTGTCAAAAACGACGTGTACAAAATTTAAACTATCTAGTTCAACGCGTTCTCAAGCTAGAGAGCGCACGGACGGACGGACATCCGGTTTTGAGATTTTTGAGTGATAATATTAACTTCTGTATTCATCATTTTTTTCTCTGAGCCTTATTTCTTAGCGTTACAAACTTTAGAGCAAACTTATAATATTCTCAGATTTCATCTAGAGTATAAAAATGTATTTTCACATGGACAACTCTATGTCGCTATGAGTTGAGTTCAAACACAAGAAAGCTTGAAGTTATTTAAAAATAAAGCCAATAGGAAATTCATCACAAAGAATAGCGTTTCATTACATTACACAGATTTTAAGTTCTGGACTGAGTTTGGCAAATCAGGAGTGTTTGAAGGAACTGGAAATAATTAAAAGTTAATTATTCATTGTATTAAATAACCAAATATTTCTAAAAGGAGAATTATTTTAATTTATTTATTTTTTGATTTATTGAGTAAAAACAATACGGTGGGCCTTATAAAACGTCCTTCCTTTTCGTGCAAAATAGGCGTACGGAGCACGGGTGTATGTGCTTGTTAGGAATAAAATTAATATAACTTTTTTTTTTTCAAAATCGAATTTAGCAAGTAATTTGCAAAACTAGAATGCGCGCCACTGTCAGCATTTGCTAAAAAAACCGATCTCAAAGCTCAAAGAACGTGATGTTGGCAACGTCTACAGTTTTGTTGTTACAACCGAAAACGTGCATTTCTCTTGTTTTTCGGAATGTCTTATACAGAATAAAGTGTTTTGTTTTGGTTCCTGCAAAAGTCGCATACATTCAAAGATAATCAGTAATTAAAGGAAATAATGTCACAAGCAGTAGATGAGGTCAGTTGTGGACAATAATACCCAAGCTTAAAACGTCGGAGCAGGAAACGCTAATGAAATAAGGTTCGGGAAAAAAGGTTCCTTTTCCGTCGTGTGCATCTCTAACTATTTTTCTAAATTTCAGGCAAAAATCGAACCTGGAATACAAATATCGCTTCCCAGTGCATGAGAAATACAAATCGTCAGGAACAGCGCAACATGTCCAGGCTCAATAAGGACTTCTTTTCCGCTCTGAAAATCATTCAGCGTCGTAAGTAACTTACAGTTTAAAAATAAAATGCATTTCTCTAAACCAATTCGTCTCGTAGATGAAGAGGTAGCAACTAGAATCGATTCAAAAATAATGCCAACAGCTTCCCTATTCAAACGGGCCATGGCTGGCATAAAATTGCAAAATAACGTGGAAGAAAATAGCGAAAATTACGGAAAGGATCCTGTACCACCCAAAGAAATAGAGAAATTTTATCGAATCGTCCTCAGCAACCTGTGCAGCAGCGTAACCGAAACTGATATCGTCGAGCTATTCGAGGATTTCGGTAAAGTGTACGAAGCACGCCTGCTTGTAAACGGCAGAGCTGTAGTCCTTTATGACACGCTAGACAAGGCTAAAAACGCGATCGAAGCGTATCACAATAGGTTTCTGGATGGGCAAATTATCAGCTGTAAATTGGAAGAACCTCGATACGATCAATCGGAATCAGTCACCGACGTAGAAATGCTGATCAATCTATTTGAAAAATTATCGTTGAATGATTCCGGTCCTCCGAAGACAAATCGCGTTGTGAAGATTAGCAACCTTCACAGTCAAGTAACTGAAAGCGATATCGAGTATCTTTTCAGCGACATCGGCAAGTTACTCAAAGTTCGATTGATCCAGCCTGGTTTTGCTGAAGCAGTTTATGAAACTGCGGAGGATGCTCAAAAGGCTGTTCACATTTTTTTCAATATGCATCTGGATGGACGAGCGATAAAATGTTGGCTTGCTGGCGAAAATTAAAGATGAAGAAGTAGGTACACTAATGTATGCATATGGATTTAATTTTTTACTAAATTCACTATATGAAGAGGAAAGAACAAGGCACCTGAAGGAGTTAGGACAACCTGTTAGATTAAGCGCTTTTTATTTTCGTATGTATGCGTGCAACGTGTCAAGTTTTTCGTGGTCTTATTTCGCAAATATCTTTTATTTGCCGAACTTTTAGGTGATAAAAATTGATTTGGTAGGTTTCACTCCATGGAACACTAGAGGCGGCACTTTACCTTAGTTTGGCAAAGGTGATGCTCGAAATTTGATCTATTTTTTGGTACGTTCTTTAATATAAAGAACTGTGCGATGTTTTTAATACATAAATAGAAAACTGCCAACAAGTCGGGCGAAACTTTATTATTCTTGGGACAAGTTGCGGATGCGTGGAAAGTCAATATGCAGGTTAGAGTAGAGTCACTCTATGAAAAAGAAAGAACAAGGCACTTGGTAGAAGAGTCTGGACACCTTGTCAGATGGGGCGCTTTTTATTTTCATATGTATGCGTGCAACGTGTCGGTGTAACTTTTTAGTGGTTTTATTTCGCGAATATCGTTAATTTGCAGTACTTTTAAGTGGTGAAAATTTAATTTGGTAGGTTTCACGTTCTAATGAACGGATTGCAATCACATTTGCTTACTTATCGCACGCTGGAAAATAGCGGTGCGCTTTTTCAAATTTAACGGAAAAGCTGGTTATCACCTTGGCCGAACTCTAGTACGTCTTGTTCTTTCTTTTTCATAGAGTAACTCTAGGTTAGAGTGGTTAGGGAAGACTAAGTGAATGTGGGTTCTTGGCATTGCTGTTATCAATTTAACACTTTGCGGAAACGTTCAAAAGCTCCAGTACATATAAACAATATTTCATTCGTTTATTTATGCAAGTTTGAGTTTTTATGAGGGGTGGGGTGATAGTAAGGGTGGGGGGGTGATAGTAAGGGTGGGTGGATGTTAATAGTTTTATAATTGATTGCTTGAACCACTCCGAATATTCTCTGTATGGAATGCCAGTTTAATAGACGAAGTTGCATAGAATTTTCATAAGATTCGGTGCATTTTACATTCACGAAACCAAACATTTGTATGGTAGGGGGTAGAGGAGGTGGGGAAATCGTAAAATTTGTGACGCAATTTTATTTTCTTTCTCTTGCAAGGTGCTCGTACAAAATTTCAAGTTCGTAGCTTTTAATTTGTTTGTTGAATGAAATTGGTTGAAATCATACTTATGAATGGGAGGGGCTAGAAGGGCAGGCACGATCTCAACATTTTTGACTCAATTTTATTTCAACTATTTTTGTAAGTTTTTATGCAAAATTTCAAATTGATAGCATTTAATACTTAGGTGTTAATTGATTTCTTATAAATGGTCGAAAAAATAATTTTGTATGGGAGGGAGTAGAAGTTTTAAAGGTATTCGACCAGTTAATATTTCAAACTTTTAGGGAATGTTTTTTAAATGCATTTCGCAAATTTTCAAGTTTCTACTTTAAATTTTCATTCAAAAGTTTTCAGTTTATGTGTTTTTTTCATTGCACATGGAACACATTAGACCCCCACTTCGGTGCATAACAATTTTGGAACAAATTATTGTTTATTCTATATATATCAAATAGATGTATCCACTTGCAAAATTTAAACTTTGTATCTTTCACCAGAGCCCTAAAAAATCACTAAAAATTATCAACATTTTTGCTTTCCACCTCCCTCCCCTTACATCCCCCAATTTAATTTTTTACCAAAATTGAAAACTATAGTTATACAATCTGATAGATTTTTGATTTGATATCTATACTCAATTTTGAGATATGTATAACGATTTGTAATTTTGGAAAGAACGCCATTTTTGAAATGCTCCCCATTTCCCCCACTACTATTATGTCCACATGTTGTTTTCATATTTCTCTAGTGTAGCTTAGTATACGTTTCAAGTTTCAATTACATAGTCGAGATATTCATTTTTAAGTGTTTTTCTTTGAACCCTCCTGACCCTCCCCCTTACAATAATGAGCCTTTTTCTAAGCTAATTGTGGTAGATCATTATGCCACCTTAATGGTGCCAAAATATGACTTTTTTGTGGTTAGTAATTTCGAAGATATAATCATTTGAAAAAGAAATTCGGCCGACAAATTATTTTTAGACCCTCCTTTTCGGACGCCAATGGATATTGAAATTAAATTATTTTTAGAGTTTGTCCCTCAATCCTCCTTATACCTCTGCTGATTTTCAGCTGTCTGCATTCGCGGTGGAGATATTAGCAAGTGTAGTTTTTGACTCTTTCCCTCCCCGCCTCCCTCTTCCGCCTGACACTCACCAAAATTTAGATAATGGAGCTCACTTACCCAAATCAACAATCCACCCAAAAACGAACATTCTATGTACCTTTAACGGTCTCGGAGATATGAGTCCATATGTGCGGCGTACGGCGGGACGAATTTTTTTTTGTTGCATTTTTAGGCTAATTTAGTCATGAAACGCGAAAAAAAAAAAATTTCAGGGTAGCAAATTTTTTTTTTCTGTGTCGATCACTACTATATTATTAGAATAATAAAGTAAGAGTCACAAACAAAAATTTTGAAGGAATTGAACAATTTACCTTAGGGTGAATGAAATTGACAAATAAAAACACTGAACTGACCACTCCACGAATGGTGAATTCGCAGGTATCTGACTCTGATACTGCGTGTTAGAGTCACTCCATGCAATAAAGACAAATACTGTAGAAGATTCTGGGAGAAATGTCACAATCGACACTTGCGAATTCACCTTCCCCAATTCACCATTCGTGGAGTGGTGAGTTTAGTGGTTTTCTTTTGCCAAATTCATCCTAATCATCCATCCGCCCTAAGTTTAATTGTTCTTTTAAAATGTTTGTTTGTGACATTTTAGTTAAGTATTAAAATCTGCGCACAGTTCTTGATGTTAAGAACGTACCAAAAAAAGATCGACGCTCTTTTGAAATTTCGCTCCAATTATCGGGCTTCACCTTTGCCAAACTATGGTAAAGCGCATCTAGTGTCCCATGGAGTAATCATACAGCGTGTCTCCTTCTTACATGGTGAGACTCTAGGTTTCACCTACTAATGATCGGTTTGCAATCAAATTTGCTTATTTATCGCATGCTGGCAAATAGGTGGCTGCCTTTTCAAAATTAACGTAAAAGCTCGGTATCATCTTGACCGAACTCTATTACCAGGTGTCTTGTTCTTTCTTCCCCATAAAGTAACTCTAATTTCGTACTAAGTAGTAAAGTAAACATAGAAGCATTTTACTTCTCCAAGAGATCTTTATTGAATTGGTTTTATTTATTTCGAAATTATGCGAATTTTACCGAATCGATACTCAAACCAAATGGCCTTTTTCATTGCTAGGAATATTTCTCGTCTAATCTTTATACGTTTTTATGACAAATACAGAAATTGAACTTCGCTATGATGCAACTATTTGCATTACTTCTACTTCTACAATGGCACTCTAGCACAAATTGGGCCTTGGCCTCCTAACCTTCAGGTTCCTCAACATTTTCAATATTTATTGCGAAAGGGTTTTTAGCCCTTCACACAACCCTCTGTTGGAATTATGCATCGACCGGGATTGGAACTCACGACCAACACGCTACACCCTAGCTGCAAATATGCTTATCGTAGACTGGATATAAAATTTTTAACTTGTTGCCACTAATTTCCAGTTTTTTATCTTATGGCCAGCAAAGATTCAAATAGAAAGCGAAATAAAGATCAGATCAATAAGAAAACTATTGTATAATTGCATTTATTTCAACGATGAAAAAAACAAAACTAGTAGTACATAATAATTCTATAGATAAATGTTTTATTAGCCTGGGTGTACCTTAGAAAGTGTTGGTCTACAATGCGAAGGTCGGAAGTTCAAATCCCGGTCGACGTATAATTTCCGTACACTACTTACGTGGGTATATCTAGATCACCTCAATCTGCAAATATGAAAATCCATAGATAGAGAGTTGTGTGAAAGACTAACAACCCTTCCACAATAACAAATAAAAATGTTAAGCTCAGGAGGTCAATGCCCGTTTTAGGCTGTAGCGAATGTCCATATTTAGTAATATAATTACAAGCAAGTTGAGTTGAGAGTTTCCTCTCCGAGCGCTCTATTCGAGTCGTACTAGACGGAGTAACTTCTGCACCATTTCCTATTGACTCCGGCGTCCCTCAGGGCTCAGTTTTATCTCCCACTCTCTTTTTAGTCTTCATAAATGACCTTCTGTCATCTACTCTCAATCCTATTCACTGTTTCGCAGATGACAGCACTTTAGATAACACCTACCAATTCGACTCTCCCGCGGACGCTCGTCCGATATCGGTGGCCTCTTGTTGTAATGAGTCGATACAGTCATTGAACTCTGACCTCAGTTTAATCCTGGAATGGGGCAGGAACAACAGAGTAGAGTTTAATGCCTTAAAAACGCAGTCCTGTCATCTATCTCTTAAACATAACGTTCCGACGTCGGTCACTAATATGTCCTTGAATGTCGTACAGATTCCACCTTCTGCAGATTTTACATTACTAGGTGTAAAACTTTACAATCGCCTAGATTGGAGCCAACACATTTACGAAGTAGCTCTTGATGCTTCGAAACGCCTAGGTATTCTGCGGAAGTGTAAGAAATACTTCTCTGCCACCGAACTAGCTACCATCTATAAGGCTTATATCCGACCACGTCTGGAGTACAACTCGCATGTTTGGGCTGGGGCCCCAAAATCACATCTGGCCCTACTTGACCGTATCTAGAAATACGCATTCCGATTAATTGGAGATGAAGCTGTATCGGCCTCAATTGACTCCCTTGAGCATCGTCGAAATATCGGTGCACTCTGCATTTACTATAGATACTTCCATGGTAAATGCAGAAAGGAACTAAAAGCCCTTATACCACCTATATTCAATGCTCCCTGAAATACTCGCCAAACTGCACGCTCACACGAGTACACCGTGAAGCCCTTGCCGTGGAGAACAGTGAAGTTTAGGCAATCCTTCATCCCTCGGACGACAGTGTTGTGGAACTCATTACCAGGCAATCTCTTTCCGACAGGATATAACCTCCAGCAATTTAAGAACAACGTTCACCGCCACTTCAAAATCTCCCCTCCTGTATTTCCCTACTAATTTTCCTCTATCCACTTGTTTCCCCGTACCCGTGTCGACTTAACTGTGCATCGCGCATTAAAGGGTGAAAAAAAAAGGTTAAGTAACTTTAATATGATTTTATTTTCTGTTTAAATGTGTTATCGAGAGTGAGTGCAAAATGAGAGTGAGTATTTTTACTAAGGACGGAAGTGGTGGTAAAGACCATGGAGATGGTTCCGATTTAATTGGATTCATTCACTGCACTATAATTTTTGCAATGCGATTTGATAAGCGAAAGTGATATTCAATTTTTGAAAGAAAAAAAGAAAAGAAAAAAAAAGAAAAATCCTAATCAGCGAAATAATGTTACGGCCAAAATTGTGTTTATTATGTAAATTATACGATAAAAAAAATTTCAAGTCTTAATATTTTGAACTTGCTTCCTTTTACAAAAAACCTTTTTGGAGGGGTTGTGGCATAGAAGCGATTAGATTTTGTATGGTTTTCTTTTTCTTGCACAGCTTCCTTAAGCTGGCGCCTTGTAAATCAAGACCAGTATAATAAGGGGATAACACTAGAAAAAACCGTTTGGTGAACTTGGCAGAGTGAGTCACGGCATTGTCTTGAAATATCTAATCCATCGATATTTTGACCAATGTTAAAACTTCATCATCAAATATTTCTGTGACTTCCTTTTTGCTTTACCTTCCAAGATATTCAATTGCACCCATTAATGATCGTCCCCTAAGTTTTGCGTCATTCTTTTCTGTTTATACTGTAGATGAAATCTGACAGTATTAGAAGTTCGACGCCCACAAAGTTTGTAACGCTAAGAACTAAGGTTCGGAGAAAAAAAAGAATGATAAAGCAGTTCATATTGTCAATTTACTTTGATCGAGCTGAAATTGTACACTAAACAATTATTTAGAATTACTAGTAAAACTGAAAAAATTCAACGATTAGCTGCACTCCAGCTACACCTCCCATACAATAAGACACAATTTAACAACTTTACAAAAAGAAGTTTTTCCTGAAAAATATAAGTGCTAATACTCTGCAATTTAAATCATGCCAAATGCATGATAATTATAGTTATTTCTGAAAAAGTCATTAAGAACACCCCACTTCTTCTATCACCTCCCATATGAAACTGCATAATTTCCCTAAATCAAATGGACTAATTTTCTTAGTACGTATTAAATTTTTGGATCATAAATTTGGTCTAAAACATTTTTATAGCTACTCTAGCATGATGTGAGAAAATAAGTTCAATGATGTGACCCCTTCTACCACCCCCTATACAAAATTTGTTAAAATCAACAAATTTTTCTTTCATCTAGATTCTAGAGTATCACATAAGTCGTCCTGATATGTTTTTTCTTTGCGTTTGTGGTGCCAATATTTTTAACAACCATCGACTTCGAAAATTAATTTTTTTTAATTGATTATATAACTAACTAAAAGAAGTTAAATATTCCATAATAAAAAAGAATTTTTGTGCTTACGTTAATTCCTGTAGGTAGTTTCCAAACTCTGGAGATTCAGTATTAAATCTCAGAGTTTGAATACAGTCAACGCTCGCTTAAGGGTCCGTTTTTGTTGAAGATGAGTTAATTTCGAATCGAAAAATTATGCGAACAGCTCAAAATGGATGTAGTAGTGATAGATTGGCTGAAAAAGTGCCATTCGATGGCCAGGAGCTGACGGGAAAAAAATTAACTATCATAGAATCTAATTGGTTGAGTAATTTTTATTATTATATTAAAATCGAAATCAAGCTTTTTCAGTAAAAAAATAGCTGTTTCAGAATGTAATATTATCAATTAGAATTTGGAAAACTTTCTAGCCAGTTCCCTCCGTGGAACTATTAGCACTTCTTCAAAAAATATTGTCGTGTGCAAGTGGTCGCTAGATATCAAGTAAATAAAACAATATCGCTTTAGCTCCAATAACCGCTAACTTTATTTATTGCTTTTCACTATATCGTTTGCCCATTTTATTTCGAACAATTTTTCATTGCAACTGAAAAATTCGGGCTAAAAAAATCCTACAGCCTGGAGTGGGAACCCACGACCTATTGACAGCGAAGCAAGCAAGCTGCCCACTACGCCACGAAGGTTTTCCAATCTTAACTCCTCTGTCGCAGATTTACCACGCGACGACCCGATCTTGATTCTTTTACTTAACAAATTAGACTCGTTGCAAATGCTCGCATTTTTATATGGTTCTTTTCGCCCGCCTTTCGCCTGTTTTTCGTCTGTCTGCCTCTCGTCTGTATTTCGCTTGCTATTCTCCTGCTTTTCAGTATCCACCAGCAGTTCGAGGTCACAAGCAATTGATGATCGCGGATTGCCAATGATTACCTCCTCGCCCGCTATGCTGCCTGATTTCGATTTTCCGTAAATAACTCCCAGGTTCGCGTCCCACCAGCACATTTTTGGGGTTAGACGCACCGCATAAGCGACCAGCGCGGACGGACAGATGGACAGACGGACAAAAGGACATCCGGTTTTGAGATTATTGAGTGATAACATTAAATTCTGTATCATTCATTTTTTTCTCTAAGCCTTATTTCTTAGCGTTATAAACTTTAGAGCAAACTTATAATACTCTCAGATTTCATCTTATAAAAATCCAATGGAGCGAACGTTGGAACAGTTGGACGCAGTGCTGCGCTCCATTCTAATATCGAGAAGGGGACGTGTGTCGATCAGAGACCTTGCACAAGACCACCGCGAAATAGAGGGCACCGACATACCCTGGAGAGAGCTGGGGTAACGAAAACCTGAAGAAAAATGACGTGCGAGCAGCATTTAATACCGTGAAACAAATGAGACAAGTTTACAAACCGCAAACTACCCTCTGTAAGGACGAAGAAGGCAACATCATGAGCGACGCTACCGAAATCAATGCACGATGGGTTCAGTACTTCCAAACACTGTTAAATAGAACGACATCACAGACTGAACCTTTTATAATTCCGAAAGATCCAGATGGAGATCATCAGCCTATTGCACCAACTTATGATGAAGTAGAGACAGCCTTACATAATTTAAGATCGAACAAGGCGCCCGGAATTGACGGAATCCCTGCAGAGCTCTTGAAAGAAGGTGGAACAGAGCTTACCAGTCGAATATTTAAGATTAATTGTTAACATAACAGGGCTATGATTGCGCGTAAAGCGCAATCTTACGATACTCTAGATGAAATAGAATTTTTTGTGATCCCAAGAAATTTTGTATGGGGAGTGCTAGAAGGGGTGATAGCATTGAACTAATTTTTCCCCATCATGCTTAAGTAGTTATAAAAATGTTTTATACAAAATGCTTACTCCAAAAATTGAATAGGAGCTGAGAAAATTAGTGTGTTAGATTTAGTGAAAATGTGCAGTTTGTATGGGAGGTGGTAGAAAGAGTGGGGGGATTTTAGTGATTTTTTCAGAAATAGCTAAGAATATCATAAAATTGACATTTCTTAAATTTGAGACTGGTAGCATTCATACTTTTCAAGAAAATCGATTTTTTGTGAAGTTGTGAAACTGTGTCATATTGTATGGGAGGGGGTAGAAGCAGTAAAGCTAATCAAAAATTTTTTTCTGATCTTAGTGATAATGCTAAATAAGTATTTATTACGAAATATGAGCTCGATAAATGTTATATGTTCTGAGAAAATCGGCTTAGAGCATTTCATGAAAAAGTGCAGTTTGTATGGGAGGGGTTGGAAGGAGAGGGAGGACGCAAATAATTTTTACACAGTATATTGAAATCTTTATGAAAGTAATATATCCCGAAATTCAGACTAATAGCTTTTATACTTTTCGAGCAAATCTATTTATAGTCGGAATTGCGAAATTGTGTCATTTTGTATGGGAGGGGGTAGAAGGGGTGGAGCTAATCGTCTAATTTTTTTTAGCCTTACTAACAATTTTAAATAAATATCTAGTGCAGAATATCAGCTCGTTAAATTTTATACGCACTGAGTAAATTGGCTTAGAGTAATTCATGACAAGTGCAGTTTGTATGGAAGGTGGTAGAAGGAGAGGGAGGACGTGCATAATTTTAATACGGTAGATTGATATTATCATAAAAATAATATATTCCAAATTTCAGGCTAATATCTTATATACTTTTCGAGCAAATCCGTTTATTGTCAAATTGCGCATTTGTGTCATTTTGTATGGGAGGGGATAGAAGGGGTGGAGCGATTTGGCCCGTTCACGAACTTGACCTTACTTTTTTGTCAAAAACGACGTGTACGAAATTTGAGCTTTCTAGCTCAACGCGTTCTCAAGCTAGAGAGCGAACGGACGGACGGACGGACGGACGGACATCCGGTTTTGAGATTTATGAGTGATAATATTAATTTCTGTATTCATCATTTTTTTCTCCGAGCCTTATTTCTTGGCGTTACACACTCCAGAGCAAACTTATAATACTCTCAGATTTCATCTAGAGTATAAAAATCTGGACAACTGAAAAATTACCCGACGACTGGCGGAAAAGCATTATATGTCCGGTATACAAAAAGGGTGACCGTTTGCGTTGCGAAAATTACAGAGGAATTTCATTTCTATGTACGTGTTATAAAATCTTGACTAAAATTATCGAACGAAGACTCAGTGAATACGATAACAACATCATCGGAGAATATCAAGGTGGCTTCAGATCTGGACGATCGACAACGGACCAGCTATTCTCAGTAAAACATGTGCTAGCAAAATGCTGGGAATATGATATTAATGTGCACCAAATGTTCGTCGATTTTTGCCAAGCATACGATAGTGTCGACCGTAATGCTTTGTACAGAATAACGATTGAACTAGATGTCCCACCGAAACTAGTTCGGTTAATAAAAGCCACGATGGAAAACAATGAGTGCCAAGTAAAAATCCAAAACGAGTTGACTCACAGCTTTCCAATGGAGTCAGGTCTTAAGCAAGGAGATGGTCTCGCCCTCACGCTCTTTAACCTGGTGCTCGAGTGTGTCGTCAGGAAAGCAACTTCAGTAACCTCAGTGGACACCAGAGGTACGCTACTCGTAAAATCCGCACAGTTGGTGGCGTATCCAGACGACGTGGATATTCTGGCCCGATCAATACTTGGCGTTAAGGAGGTATTCCAGGAGTTGGAGTCGGCAGCGGGTGAAGTACAGTACAGGGTCAATGAAGCGAAAACTAAATACATGACCCAGACACGAAGGGCTGTCCCAGAGAGGCAGAACATTACAATAGGCGAATACAACTTCGAGCAGGTGGATGAATTCGTATACAAAGCATTTTATGCGGTCCTCCCTATAATGAAATCAAGGAAGGTCCATTGAAACAATAAACTACGCATCTACAAGATATTAATTCGTCCTGTGCTGCTATATGGATGCGAAACGTGGACCTTGACACGGTTTTCGGAGAAGTTGATCGACACTTTTGAGCGAAAAATTCTTCGGAAGGTATACGGAGCAGTTAAGGAAGGAGATGATTGGCGAATTCGAACAACGATGAGCTGTATCAACTATTTGGCGACCCACCAGCATCTATAGTGATAAAACTGCGCAAGCTGCAATGGGCTGGCCACGTGGAACGAATGCACGAAGAACGAATCCCAAAACGAGTGCTCAAGGGCAAAGCTCAAGGTAACCGACCGCAGGTGAAGCCACGAAAGCGATGGGAGGACTCAGTCGACGCAGACTGCAGATCGCTTCTCAATTTTTCAAACTGGAGGACGCGGTCGTTGGACCGAGACAACTGGAGGAGGTGCACCCGGGAGGCCATCGATATGGGCTGTAGCGCCATTGCATCATCAAGAAGCGGCCCGAACGCGGAGATGACGGCGGTTTCGAACCCTCACAGTGATCATGTAAGGAGAATGATCTTAAACTCCATTCCGGGGAAATGGGCAGTGGAGAAAAGACAATGCTCGACATTCTGGTGAATAAATGAAAATATAATTAAAAAATGCTGTCGGAGTTTTTCTATCTTTACATATAAATATAATTGTAGCGTCTGTCCGTTATTTGTTTAGAAATGTGTTATGGTTTAGGCCGGCGGAACGAATTATTTTGACTTAAAGCCAAAATAATTCTGAAAGGAAACGAAAACGTCAATGTTTGGGACAAGAAAGGGCCAATTCCTCCTACTTCCGAATTGGTGGCTGACTAAGGAACGGAAGCGACACGCTTGCTGGCGGCCGGGACTAGCTACGGCAGTGTGGGGGGGTACTTGTTCCTTAATCAGACCATAAAACCCATGGCCTGTATAACAAAAATTTCGTGTCGGCTTACTCCGGGTTAGGGTGAAAATTGGGATAATTTTCCCCAGTGGTCGTGAAAGACCATGAAGCGATGGAGTTGCCGACTTCGCGATTTGTGTTAGGGCGCTAAGGTGGTTTTTAGCGCCCTTTTCTGCCCTCCCTACCTCAGCCACGACTTTCCTTAAAAAAAATCATTTTTTTGGTCGTGGCCCCATGTAGAGGTTCGGGGCAAAAGGAGCTAAGCGCTCGGGTTCACTTTAAATATTGCACTTCTAGCCTTTATTCATCTTCCGAAACTAAACACGCGATATTTAGGTTATATATACCAACAAAAAAAAACGTACAATCACCAAAAGGAACTAATAAGAGAATAATTCAACTTACCCCATAATACGCTGGTTTTGGAGCAAGAATTCACTTATGTTTATTATCTTATGATTAAATTATTTTTCTTTCGTCCGTCCGTCAGTCCTGTCAGTCTTTATTTTTAATTATTTCATTTATTTTCGATTTTTAAGTTATTGATTTATTCAAATTTGTTTATTCGTTCATTTATTTAGTTATTTTAAATTAGTTCATTATTTTTAATTATTTCATTTATTTTCGATTTTTAAGTTATTGATTTATTCAAATTTGTTTATTCGTTCATTTATTTAGTTATTTTAAATTAGTTCATTATTTCGCTCATTTCAATTCGTGTTATTCTGTACGGCGTGTAGCCATTCATGTTGTTGTACATTTCGCCTTCGTTATTTAATTGATTTAGTTTTCTATTTAGCAGTCGACGACATTTCTCATCAATTTCTTTTTGCGTTTATCATGACGACGAAGACGAGAATTACTGCAAGCTTTGCAACCGCGGAAAATTTCATTCAACTTAGCATTCTCTTTTCGTTCACGAACTTTAAACTTTCCTCGAAAGAAATCCTTCCACTGGCACTTTGTGAAATCGCGAAACTCGTTCGAAATCACTTTGTGAGGATTTCGATGAAATCAACGTGGACTTCTCGACAATTGCATCAATGAGCGGTAGATTTTAGATGAATTTCTTTTTTTTTTTTTTTATAGCGTGTTTTCAATGAGAGAAAATTAGAAGCAGTTTGACTAAAACTACTGCAATTTCACGATGCAAAATATAGGTATAAACATTTAGAAGATAAATGCGATTAGCAGAAAAAAATTCACTTCACAATAATTTATTGTAATAATTTTCAAAAATATTTTTTTTTTCTCTCTGCACACACAAAACTTTTTCTATTTTCAGTCGCTTTTAATTTTTTAAAAACACGATTCAGGATCTTTGGGAATCGTTCCCCTTGAATTTCGTTCGTCTCCCCTTATTACACAAGCAATCGAAATACCAATCGAAACGAATAAATAGTTATCGTTAGAAAGAGGCGAGTCCCGTTAAGAATTTTCGGTAGGAAAGAATCGAACCATGTGGCGAGGACCCGGAGGCGAAAAGGAAAGAAAAAAAAACCGTAACAACTCTCACCACGCCGCCACTCAAAATTGCTCGCGTTTTTCTTTCTTTAATTTGTTTCCTTAAATTTTTGTTGATACTCAAAGTTATGATTTTTCTTCATTTTGTCCCGGCGTATATATGTTTTTTTTTTTTTTTTTTCTCAGCAAGGTCTTTTCTCGAATGCGACTTTGATGTTCCTTCACGTCGCTTCGGTGACGGGAAAAGAAGAGCCGGCGGTGTACGATAGGTCACACGCGAAGAAAACCCCTTTCCACGAGACGAAATCGGAAAAAAAGAGAAAAAAAATCCGACTTTTCTCGACGGACTGGCAATCTTCACTTCGAACGAAGAATCTCGAAGATGACCGCGCTATGAATGATTTTTCACAGCACTCGCGTCGGCAAATCCGAGTTTTCGACCAAACCGAAACAAAAAAAATGAAGGCAGCCGAAAAGCGCGGGCGAATTTTGCAAATCAGAAGGCGAACGAGCTCCGGAAAATTTCTTCTTCCGTTTTTTTAACGGCGGCGGCGACGAGGAGGACTTTCGCTGCAAACATTTCACGTCGAGAAAATTTCGCACCGAGCGCTCATTCCTCACGATCGCGACGGGCGTTTTAAGACGGCGCTCCTTTTACGATTTATGCATTTTTCTCCGGCACTTTTTTTTTTGTTTTTTTTTTTTCTTTTTGCACGATTTACGGCCCGATATTTACTTATTTTTATTGCTCTTATGATGTTGTGGCAGACTTTAGCTGTCAAAACGCGACGACGTCCACACGAAGGAAAACTCCGGGAAATAACAAATACAATCGTCACGATCGAACTTAACAAGGCAATTTTTCTTGCGCCCAAGGAGCTCGTGCCGTCCGCACCACGCGATCTCTCGATCATCAACTTCCCGACTCTTCCAAAAAAAAACTCCCGCTTCTTTGTCTCGTGTTGCATTCATTCCCAGTCGGCAACAAAACTAACGGTATTTTCTTTTTGGGTCGGTTGTTATGTCGAAAGGCTCAGGGTTGGCGAACCTTTTCGATGATCCGATGTTTGCATCGAAGGCGGGAAAATTTTTCAAAAAAATAATATATATATAATATATTTTTTTTTTTTTTTCTGGGCGACGGACTCAACAACATAGGCGGTTCGCCGTTGATTTCCCACGCCGAATCGACTAAGAAAAGCCGTCGCTAGGTGTCTCGTGCTCACGACTGAGAGCCGGGCAATAAGTGGTGTATTCCAAGAATCACTGCCGGAGATCTTTGGAGTGGTAGACTCCCACACGTTTGCCTCCTAAATCCTCCAATTCGTATCGTGAGTTGCCAAGCACACGACGAATCCTGCACTTGAGGAACTTTTTCGCCAGCTTAGCATTATAATTCTGCGCGGCTGTGGACAAGGAAAAGTTTCTTCGGAATACTTCTTGTCCTACACGAAATTGTGCTTGAGCAGCACGCAGATTATAACGCCTGCTACTGTCCTCATGTGCGACCCTTATTTTCGTCTGTGCAAGCTGTCTCACGATAGGAATTCCCTCTCGAGGTCGAAGCTGTACATTTGACTCACCCAACGCTCGCAAACGCTTCAGCAGTTCGTAGTCCTTCCCGTGTAACATCATATGATTCCCAAACAAAACCTGATAAGGAGAAAATCCAGTGGCTTGGTGGAGTGAGCTTCGAAGGGCACATCCTATTTTGCTTAGACTTTCATCCCATCGTGTTTGGTCATCAGTGATGAATGTTCGAATTCCGGCTAGGATGGACTGATTGACACGTTCCGATGCATTTGCTTGCGGTGAGTAGCTCGGGGTGTACAGGTGTTGAACTCCGTATTTATCTAGCATAGAGTTAAACACTTTTGACTTAAATTGAGAGCCATTATCGGAGAGGATCGTCTCAGGTGTCCCAAACGTGTGGAAGACCTGCCCCTCCAGATATTTAGTGATTTCTTCAGCAGTAATTCTCCCCAAGGGGTGTAAAAGGGGGAATTTGGTGAAATGGTCCAAGACGATAAGAATGGCGATTTTACCCCGTTTGGTACGTGGATATGGTCCCAATACGTCGATGTAAAGGTGTTGGAATGGCTGATCTGTCCGGAACGGTTCTCCCATAGGCGCTCGTAGAGGTCTGTTCGGGGACTTTGTCTCTTTACAAGTGTCGCACGCCAGAACGTAGGTGCGTACTTGTGTAGCCATCCCGGGCCAATACAAAAATCGTCTGACTCGCTCTAGCGTTTTAGCGTAACCACCATGGACCGTAGTGTCTGCTTCGTGCGCCTGAGCAATCGCAGTTGACGTAAGGCTTGATGGAATCCATAGCTTCCAGGCCCTGTCCTCCGCAATCGGGTCACCGACGTGAGGCTCTATCCGCTTATACACGAAACCATCCCTCACGCATACGTCAGGAAGCCGATCGGCGTTCGCATCAACCGTGGACACCAATTCTTTGTATTCTTTGCCAGAGAATTCTGGAGAATTCACGTCCACGATCGGTGCCACGTCGATCAGCGCATTTAGTCCCTCTTCGTATACGCGAGAGAGGGCATCGGGTACAACGTTCAAGCTCCCTCGTCGGTGCTCGATTACGAAGTCGAAACCTTGAAGTTTCAGACTCCACCTCGCTAACCGTCCTTGTAGGTCTTTCTGCGACATAAGCCATTTGAGACTTGCATGATCCGTGATGACTTTGAACGCAGTCCCTTCTACATAGGCTCGAAATTTTTTCACGCTCAACACAGCTGCATAACACTCGAGTTCGGTTACACTATAGTTGCGTTGAGCGGAAGTGAGCTTCTGTGACATATACGCTACTGGAGATTCTGATCCGTCGTCGTTTTCCTGAAAGAGAACGCTACCCACCCCTGACTTACTAGCATCGCATTGTATTACGAAAGGCCTCTTGAAATCTGGGTTGATCAAAACGGGTGCTTTCGTCAGCAAGTCTTTCACTACTAGGAAGGAAGTTTGTGCCTCTGTAGTCCAAGCAAACTGGTTGGACTTCTTTAGAGTGTCTGAGATCGGTGATACGGTAGCAGCAAAGTTGGGGACGAATCGTCTATACCAGCCTGCCATACCAAGAAAGCGTCGAACTTGACGTGCGGACTTTGGCGAAGGGTAATCGACTATGGCTGAGACTTTGTTCGGGTCTGTCTTCAAGCCTCCATCTCCAACGATGTATCCGAGATACTTCACTTCTCTCAAACAAAACTTGCTCTTGCTGACATTGATCGTCAAGCCAGCTTTTCTTATACAATCTGCGACTTCGCTCAATAAAGTCAGATGTGAGTCGAAATCCTCAGAAATCAACAGCAGATCGTCCAAATATACGAATACCTGCTCCTTCAACTCGGGTGGGATGACTTTGTCCATCAAACGACACATCCTTTGCGGCGCGTTGCATAAACCAAAAGGCATGCGAGTGTATTGGTATAGAGGCCGACCAGGAATAGTAAACGCTGTGTATTCTCTAGATTTTTGTTCGAGAGGAATCTGCCAAAAGGCATCTTTGAGGTCTAGGCTGGTTATAAAATTGGCTCGCGGCAAACGACTTAAGATACCGTCAATGTGTGGTAATGGATAAGCATCCTTCTTCGTCACATCATTGACTTTGCGCGAGTCCAAGCATAACCGTACCTTGCCTGGCTTCCTCACAAGAACCACAGGTGAACTCCATGCACTCTGGCTGGTCTCTATAACGCCAAGTGCTAACATACGATCGATCTCGTCATATAACAGATTTTGGATCGCAGGTGAAACGGGATAATGTCTTTGTTTGATGGGACTAGCATCCCCAACGTCTATACTATGTTCAACGACATTGGTTACACCGAGTCCGTATTCTTCGTACGATGGAAATTTGGACTTTGCTAATTCCAACCTCTTTACATCTGAGGGCGTTAAATGGTGGGCATCCTGAGCAATTAGTTGCGATGCAGTATCGGGAATATCGACCGCACTGATGATGTTAGGAGCTAGATGAAATGATCGCCAGAAATCTACCCCAAGGTACAATTCCTGCGATAGGCTCGGCACAATATATAAGGTAATAGCTTTAGTAGCACCACGAAAGGTAATGTCGGTAACTACTGTGCCCAAAACTCTTTGTGCAACACCATCAGCTGTCTTCACGTCTTGACAGACTGGTCGATAACTCACCTGTGCATCTTGAAGGCGTTGTAGGGAATTTGCTCCAAGGCAACTAATGCTCGCACCACTATCGAGGAGTCCTTTAACGTCCACTCCGTATAGGGATACCATGGCGTACGGACGTATATCGAACGGCTCGGTAATGATGGTAGACAGAATCGCTTTCTTTTTTTCACGCACCATCCTCCAGAACATACGAAGGCGTAAGATTGACTTTCTACGACCGAATCCACCCGCTAGTGATGATACTTGATCAACGCTAGTGACTGAAGTAGGTGCAAAAATTCGCTCTCGAGCTTCCATATACTCTTTTAGTCGAAGGTGATAAGGCTTGAAAGGATGGCGGGAATGTCGTCTTAAATTTTTGGGTACAATAAGGTCATTTTCAGGTCGAGAAACAGCCAACTCCGTATTATCATTTACTCTTTTCAGAATAGTGAATTGCGAAGTGATAAGATTCCGAGGAATAGGTAAGGATGATTTTACTTTAAAAGGATGGGAATCAGGTTCAGAAAATGTTGAAGGTGTAGTGGTAAAATTTGGAGGGGTAATTAAGGGGATCGAAAAGTTGGTAGAAATTTTTTTATGCGGGAGTTCTAAATTAAATGGGGAATCGGAAAGGGGTTTCTGTACTACGCTTCTTTCTACGATCGGGGTACAGTATTCAGACGAAAGGGACCCGCTGTCCTTCCGTCCCTTCGGCCGTTTCCCGCCTTGCAATGAACACAGTTGGGCTTCACCACGTCCGCCCTTCCACATCCATAGCAGAAAATGCCTTTAGGTGGTTCGGTACATTCTCGATAGCCATGTCCATCCTTGCCACAGTTCCAACAAGTCAAGGGCTTAGACAAACCAGCTACCTCGTCAACTTCGGGATCTACTAACTCTTCCACTTGGGTTTCGATGATTTCGTGGACCCTGTTCGATTGCCAAGAATTCGCTCGTGTAGTCTTCCGTACAGTCTCTACACGCTTCACAAGATGACGTAGCTGAGCCATATTTTGTACTTCGTAAAAGCACATTTGCTGTTGCGTGCTAGCTAATAAATTACTTCGAACGATTCCAACGAATTCTCTTTCTGACATAGGAGTGGGCAGCAATGTGCGGAGTACAGTCATGTCTTGTTCATAAAGCAAGAATGGCTCATTTGGTGCCTGACGTCTTCCTAGCATCTGCTTGCGCACCTCCCAATCGTCACTACTCTCTCCCCAAGCTTCTAAGAAAGCAAGTCGTAAATCAGTCCAGTGGGTCTCTAAGTTGGATCTCCGCCAGAGCCAATACCACTGGTTTGGACGACCGTCCAACAACAGATGAAAATTCTGGGCCAACAGGTCCATGCGTCCGCCCAGATCTCCTATTGCAAGAGCTTCGGCCCTGAAGACCAATTCTTCTGCTCGCAATGAATGGCTTTCTCCATTAAAACGCAATCTCCAATGGCGTATCGGACTGCCTGGATTGCGGTGTCTTAAATTTGGGCCGTTGCCATTGCGTTCGCCAATCTGAGCGGTCGCATGGGCCAGTCGGCCACGAGTTCGCACCTGTTCGTCCAGTGCATCACGTCGGTTTAAGGGTGGTGGTAAATCTACGTTGATATTATTAATGCTTGGCTGTTGCTGAGTCTGTTCCTCACGCAACACCGAGCGTATAATTCGCACTAAGTCATCCATCTTCAGTGAATTCATAGCCAACGGCGTCTCTAGTATTGACTCTGCCGGCGGTTCAACTCTGATGTCTGACCATCTCACTTGTTTCTCTCTCTCACTCGTGTCTGTTGCAAACATTGAATTCAGGTCTGGCTCAGTCAATGGACTGGGCGTCGGGACCATCGATCCGTCCGGGGCATAGAAAGCTCGTCCGCCTCCTGTCTCGTGTGGCATATCCAAATTTAACCCCACAGGCGACATACCAACCTTTTGAGCATTAGTGGCCTGTGACTTCTTTTTGCCGCGTGTCACTGGGCCTAGTTTAGCGGACGCGCCCTCTACACCCAGGACGGACCAATAGTCTCTAGGACCCAAATGTCCACGACAATTCGGACAATTGTGATTGTCAACGATCCATGATTCCAAACAATGGCTATGGAATCGATGACTACATTTGGTGACTACTTCTTTCACCGGATCTATAATTTCCTGACAAGCTGAGCAGACAACATCTACGCTCGCTTTCGGAGAATGAATCAAAGACATGCTCAAAATAAGTTAGTGAAGCAAACGACAAAATTCGATTAAGTGTTTGAACGAAATAGAGAGAAAAAAAACGAGTGGTTGGAATAGGGAAATTTTCACGACTAATTGTGCGTATCGATGAATGGTTTCCCGAATGTCTGGATAAAGGATATGTATATAAAGAACAACTGAGAAGGTAAAATTCATGAACTATCGAATACTGAATCTAAGATTGTAAAAAGGAATTATTACGAACGAATGTATATTGAATGATTGAAGGTAAGCGTTAACGAAGCGAATGAACGAATAAGCGAATGTTTGTGTGTTTGTATGTATAATTACTCAAATAAACTACTATTGAATGAACTTCTGAATTTATGAATAAATGATTGCATGAATATTGAATGTATGTATTGCGAAAAAAAAACGAATGGACGATATAATGAATGACCGAATATAATCAACTAATGCGTCATGTACGAACGAAATTTCGAATAAATGAGCGAATGAATTTTCCGATCATAAATGAATGAATCGATTTTTAAATTTTACGGATAAATGCTTGTGTGAATGTTAGATGAATGCAAAAACAAATGTACAAATGAGCGAATGAATATTAGGTGATTGTATGTATACTTGACTTTAATGAATGATCAAAATGAACCCTCACGCAGTCACTCTTTTCCCCTCCCCTCAACTGCAGCAAATCGCGAAGCCGATCATGCTCTTTCCCGACTCACTAGGAAAATCTGGATCGCGAGAAAACTGTTTCAAAAAAAAATTTTTTTAGGGGAGAAAAGCAAATACAATATCATCGAAAAAAACTCTACGAAAATATTTTGTCCGAAGACTTATGAAAATTTTATATCAAAAAAAATCAATCTCTACGTTAAAAAAACTCTACGTTAGAGGAACTCTAAAAGGAAAGGTAAGGATTTAAGGAACTTTTCTGAAGTTTCGGCAATAGTCTCCATCACCAAACTCACCAATGATTCGCAAACATTTTTCCCTTCTGTCTGACGACACGCCCGCCAAGACAAGGCATGCCCAGCTCTCAGATGGGTGCTCACGAACCAAAAGTGGAATGGCTCGAGAGACTAAAACCTGTCGACTAACATAGAACCAATTTCGCATGCAGACAATGTTTCCCTTTCCTATGGAACAGAGTGGCGCCTAAGGGTTGCCAAACGGTTCGTCAATAGGTCAGTTCCACATTGTCTACATACAAAACCAATCCGATAGTTAGCCGACGAAACTCAAAAAAAGCTTGGCACATGGACTGTGATTGCCGTTCAGGCGAAAATTCTGTCGCAGAACGACGAAATTTAGTCCTTTTGCTCATCAACGATTTTGCACGGAATTTTTCCGACTCGCGCGTGTTGACGGGCTACGCTATGTGCTCCTAGCGTAGATCTGGCTAGCCCCACGTTGGGCGCCATTTTGTTATGGTTTAGGCCGGCGGAACGAATTATTTTGACTTAAAGCCAAAATAATTCTGAAAGGAAACGAAAACGTCAATGTTTGGGACAAGAAAGGGCCAATTCCTCCTACTTCCGAATTGGTGGCTGACTAAGGAACGGAAGCGACACGCTTGCTGGCGGCCGGGACTAGCTACGGCAGTGTGGGGGGGTACTTGTTCCTTAATCAGACCATAAAACCCATGGCCTGTATAACAAAAATTTCGTGTCGGCTTACTCCGGGTTAGGGTGAAAATTGGGATAATTTTCCCCAGTGGTCGTGAAAGACCATGAAGCGATGGAGTTGCCGACTTCGCGATTTGTGTTAGGGCGCTAAGGTGGTTTTTAGCGCCCTTTTCTGCCCTCCCTACCTCAGCCACGACTTTCCTTAAAAAAAATCATTTTTTTGGTCGTGGCCCCATGTAGAGGTTCGGGGCAAAAGGAGCTAAGCGCTCGGGTTCACTTTAAATATTGCACTTCTAGCCTTTATTCATCTTCCGAAACTAAACACGCGATATTTAGGTTATATATACCAACAAAAAAAAACGTACAATCACCAAAAGGAACTAATAAGAGAATAATTCAACTTACCCCATAATACGCTGGTTTTGGAGCAAGAATTCACTTATGTTTATTATCTTATGATTAAATTATTTTTCTTTCGTCCGTCCGTCAGTCCTGTCAGTCTTTATTTTTAATTATTTCATTTATTTTCGATTTTTAAGTTATTGATTTATTCAAATTTGTTTATTCGTTCATTTATTTAGTTATTTTAAATTAGTTCATTATTTTTAATTATTTCATTTATTTTCGATTTTTAAGTTATTGATTTATTCAAATTTGTTTATTCGTTCATTTATTTAGTTATTTTAAATTAGTTCATTATTTCGCTCATTTCAATTCGTGTTATTCTGTACGGCGTGTAGCCATTCATGTTGTTGTACATTTCGCCTTCGTTATTTAATTGATTTAGTTTTCTATTTAGCAGTCGACGACATTTCTCATCAATTTCTTTTTGCGTTTATCATGACGACGAAGACGAGAATTACTGCAAGCTTTGCAACCGCGGAAAATTTCATTCAACTTAGCATTCTCTTTTCGTTCACGAACTTTAAACTTTCCTCGAAAGAAATCCTTCCACTGGCACTTTGTGAAATCGCGAAACTCGTTCGAAATCACTTTGTGAGGATTTCGATGAAATCAACGTGGACTTCTCGACAATTGCATCAATGAGCGGTAGATTTTAGATGAATTTCTTTTTTTTTTTTTTTATAGCGTGTTTTCAATGAGAGAAAATTAGAAGCAGTTTGACTAAAACTACTGCAATTTCACGATGCAAAATATAGGTATAAACATTTAGAAGATAAATGCGATTAGCAGAAAAAAATTCACTTCACAATAATTTATTGTAATAATTTTCAAAAATATTTTTTTTTTCTCTCTGCACACACAAAACTTTTTCTATTTTCAGTCGCTTTTAATTTTTTAAAAACACGATTCAGGATCTTTGGGAATCGTTCCCCTTGAATTTCGTTCGTCTCCCCTTATTACACAAGCAATCGAAATACCAATCGAAACGAATAAATAGTTATCGTTAGAAAGAGGCGAGTCCCGTTAAGAATTTTCGGTAGGAAAGAATCGAACCATGTGGCGAGGACCCGGAGGCGAAAAGGAAAGAAAAAAAAACCGTAACAACTCTCACCACGCCGCCACTCAAAATTGCTCGCGTTTTTCTTTCTTTAATTTGTTTCCTTAAATTTTTGTTGATACTCAAAGTTATGATTTTTCTTCATTTTGTCCCGGCGTATATATGTTTTTTTTTTTTTTTTTTTTTTTTTTTTTTTTTTCTCAGCAAGGTCTTTTCTCGAATGCGACTTTGATGTTCCTTCACGTCGCTTCGGTGACGGGAAAAGAAGAGCCGGCGGTGTACGATAGGTCACACGCGAAGAAAACCCCTTTCCACGAGACGAAATCGGAAAAAAAGAGAAAAAAAATCCGACTTTTCTCGACGGACTGGCAATCTTCACTTCGAACGAAGAATCTCGAAGATGACCGCGCTATGAATGATTTTTCACAGCACTCGCGTCGGCAAATCCGAGTTTTCGACCAAACCGAAACAAAAAAAATGAAGGCAGCCGAAAAGCGCGGGCGAATTTTGCAAATCAGAAGGCGAACGAGCTCCGGAAAATTTCTTCTTCCGTTTTTTTAACGGCGGCGGCGACGAGGAGGACTTTCGCTGCAAACATTTCACGTCGAGAAAATTTCGCACCGAGCGCTCATTCCTCACGATCGCGACGGGCGTTTTAAGACGGCGCTCCTTTTACGATTTATGCATTTTTCTCCGGCACTTTTTTTTTTGTTTTTTTTTTTTCTTTTTGCACGATTTACGGCCCGATATTTACTTATTTTTATTGCTCTTATGATGTTGTGGCAGACTTTAGCTGTCAAAACGCGACGACGTCCACACGAAGGAAAACTCCGGGAAATAAAAAATACAATCGTCACGATCGAACTTAACAAGGCAATTTTTCTTGCGCCCAAGGAGCTCGTGCCGTCCGCACCACGCGATCTCTCGATCATCAACTTCCCGACTCTTCCAAAAAAAAACTCACGCTTCTTTGTCTCGTGTTGCATTCATTCCCAGTCGGCAACAAAACTAACGGTATTTTCTTTTTGGGTCGGTTGTTATGTCGAAAGGCTCAGGGTTGGCGAACCTTTTCGATGATCCGATGTTTGCATCGAAGGCGGGAAAATTTTTCAAAAAAAATAATATATATATAATATATTTTTTTTTTTTTTTCTGGGCGACGGACTCAACAAATGGCTATAAGTTAGTTTTTTACTTTATTATAACAATAACTAAGCAGAGAAACGTGACAGATGCAGATTCGAGTTTAAGAAACTCACACATCCATGCCAATTAATTATCTCTTGCTTTTGTTTACAGGCATGAACATTTACGACGACGTAAACTATCGGGGACATACACTCGGCAGAAAAAGTCTGCGTACACACTCAACACATCTACCAGCTTCTTAGTGAACTCTGGGGTTATTGAATTCCACTGCTGGATCAGGACTTCCTTGAGCATTACCTTCGACGTTATTGTGTGCGCTCGGTTCCAAGTGATGCCACAAATGCTCTATTGGATTAAGTTCAGGAGATTGGGGCGGAGTAAGAAGCTTATTTTGGGCATTATACAGCAACCAAAGTCTTACTACTTCCGCAGTGTGCTTAGGGTCGTTGTCTTGTTGGAAGTAAAAGTTGTCGCTTAAGCCCAAATGTTATCCACGTTTCTTCAAATTGCGCTTGAGAATATTAAGGTAGTCTATTTTATTCATAATACTTTCAATAAACTCCATTTTTTCAACTCCTCCACTAGCCATACACCCCCATATCTAACACCGCCACCACCGTGCTTTACTGTTGGACAGAGATTTTTTACGTCGAAGGCCGCGCCAGTTTTTCTCCATACAATCTTCCAGCCTTTGATTACAAAAATACAAAATTTACTTTCATCCGAGAAAATAACTTGTTTCCAAAATTCTTTTGGCTTATTTATGTGTTCTTTAGTAAACGCCAGCCGCTTGAATCTGTTTAGTGTTGTTATAAATGGCTTTATACGGGCAACGCGTCCGTGATTCCCATATTTCCTAAGAATTTTACGAACACCATCATCAAAAATAGACTTGCGGTACTTTGCTTTGATGTCCTTTGCCATATCAGCTGCAGTTAATCTAGGATTAGCCTTCATCGTTCGGAGAAAACTCCGAACTTGCTGAGGGCTCAACTTTGGAGGACGGCCAGATCTGGGTTTTGAAACCAAAACTCCTGTGTTTTTGAAGTTGTTTACGACTCGTTGGACAGATGAATAACTTCTGCTGACCACCTATTTCACGATATGACGTACCTTTTTTCCACAAATCCACGATAATTTTCCTTTCCCCAAATTCAATTTCCTTTCCTTTATTAGACATCTCTTATTTCACGTTTTTTAGCAATTATTTTTAACGCAAACCTTAGATAAAAACACGTTTATCAACTTTCCTACACAAACTTTATTGTTATTAATGATTAACTGCAACTCAGAGACTTTGACTTCCCTTTATACGCTTTGAACGCCGACTTTTTATTCCTGGAATTCAGACTATTTTTCGTTTCCGAATTTTACCGTTGTTTTAGAGTGTTCATAATGAAGTAATGAAAAATAAGAAAAAAATATTTCGGAATAAAATGTTAGAAACGATGTTTTTTTTATAGATATGTCGGATGTGTTGGGTATGTAGGCAAACTTTTTCTTCCGAGTGTACGTATTGGAGTATTTCAATTAACAAATTTGCAAATTTTTAATTCATTTTCTGTTTTATATCGGGCTTCATTGAAATATCTATTTGTTGAAATTGATAATTAAAAATTGCCAAGAATTGCCGATCTGGACGCGTTGACTAGTTTTTGAAGTTGACACCACCACACCGAAACCAATCAGATGATACATATTCATTAGTATTTAGCAACTATTGGATTTTTTTCTTTTAATTGTTTTTTTTACACGAATGTGCTATCACTCATCATTTGCGTGTTATATATTCATACGTGTCATTGTTTTAAAAACCCCCTAAAACAACCATCAACAATACACCCAAAAATTATCTTTCTGTCTTGAAGGGCTTGGGAGGTGATGTCCAATTCGGATTCTTTTTTTGCATTTTTAGGCAAAAAAATCTTGGTTTTTCGCGTCTCATGACTAAAATATGAAACGCGAAAAAACAAAATTGCAGGGTGGTAAATTTTTTCTCCCAGTCGATCACAATACTTTGTTATAAAAATAATATAGTAATAAACAGAAATTTCCGCATTTTATACATATATCCTAATTGTTGAAAATTCGTCCGTCACCTGCAATTGTAGCTGTGTTATTTTTATTCTTTACTAAATTTCTACTTATCGTATTTCCAAATTCACAGGAAAAATCACGTTTATTGGGATAAAGTATTTTTTAAGACTTTCAATGGTATTTCCAAATTACAGAAAATACAGTCCTTTTTTCGATAGACGTTCAAGTGTCATAAACAGTCTCCGTTCATTTTATTTCACATTTTATTACCCATCTTTTCAATTTCCTTTTTCATTCAGTGTCCCTTTTTTAAAGTGAAGGAATAATTAAATTACGAGTAAAATCCGAAATATTTAAATCTCATAATTAACACACACAATAAAACAATAAAGAGGCATATGCGAACCGATGGATATTCCCACCTCTGAAGGCGCCGTGGATTGATTGATTGCGCCTAAGAAAACAATCATTTTCAAATATCCCAGCGGCATACTCTGATCTACAAATTTCTGCATCTACCTGGATTACCACGGGTTGTGAGATTTTAATAATTTATTTCGGAAAAGGTTTTTTTTTTTTGGTAGAAGCCTGCAATAAAATATTTTTGTTTTCCAACAATCGAACCACGTTTTTAATTTGTTCTTATCGACGATAGCTGTGGCTTGTGACCTTTTGGACTTGGGGATTTCGTGAGTGTAAATGCTTTGTTCTTGGGTACTTGTGATCGGTACGCGATGACTACTGAATAGAATAGAAAACTCAATCCCTTAACTTTTTGTTCAAGAATGGCATTGCCATATCATTGAAATAAAATTATTTTACATTTGTAATACGATTTCATCCTACAATCACAATCATGGAATTCATCTTATTATAAAAGAATCGATAATATTAAGATAAATTTGCATTTTTTTACATAAATATAAATACGCCAGTCACCGAAACATATTGTTGCATATTAGTCGTTCATCAAATATCCGCGGTCTTTCACTACTCGAAAGTAATGCGAAATGTTAGCTTTACTTGATAATCATCATATTAATGCGCGCGTACGAATACGACACAGGATGTTAAGGCCTTCAACCAAAACCAAATAAACGCGCGATCATCGAATTACCAAGAGCAACAACTACACTCGACCGATAGGAACTCGAGCGACTGCTCTATAAACGCATGTACTATAGAAGGCACGATCATCGAGTGTTGGGGTACCTTGAGCATTTCACCAACCAGCAAACTACACGTATAGACTCGACCGACAGGAAAAAGAATCAAATGAGAACGAAATAATTCTGAACACCTGGTAGGTGTTTACCAAGAAAGCAAAGACAGGGATCGGGCGACAAAAGGATGACTAACAGGCGAGGATAAAATGCTTTATAGGCCTCAACAAAACAGCAGTGAAAGAACACGTGTACTCTAGCACGCACGATCATCGAAGGTGTACAACAAAAATAATACGGAAATTGTGGAGAAGCGGCCGACTGCGATCGGGCGTTGATGAAATACTTTATAGAAAGCAACAACAACTACACGTATGGGCTCATACGAATGGGAAAAGATTCGGGCGACTATGAAATGCTTTACGAAGGGTGTGCCATTAAAGCCGTCGATTTTGAAATTTGAAAAAAAAACGCTGTGTTTATTTAAGAAGCTCTTATGTTTATATTTTAGTAAGGAGGTTATTTATGAAAAAGGATATCCGAACGACAAAAAATGGTACTAAATTCAAAATAGGCGGTCTTGACCATTACGACCGCCTATTTTGAAATTTGATAAAAATGCAGTGTTTATTTGAAAATCTCTGATGTTTTTATTTTAATAAAGAATGTACACATGCAAGTTATGTAGAATATCCGACAAACGCTGCACAATTGACACAACAGAAATGGGGCTAAATTCAAAATAGGCGGTAAATAGGCAGTCTTAATGGGACACCCTCTAGAAGCAATCAACTGAGTCGAGAAGAAAAAGATTCACACGACAAGGGAAATGATTCGACCAACAAAAGCAATATAAATAGGCGAGCGTTTTTGGTGAACAGGCAGTCTGATTTGGAGCCGTCGACGAGAAAAACTTGATATTCCAATTAAGTCGCATAGCGTTTTTTATAGTGTTCGTACTCGCATTAATTTAATGATAAGCAAGTAGAGCTGACATTTCGCATTACTTTCGCGTACGGTGGAATACCGCGGATATTTTATGAATGACTAGGGCAAACATAGTAGGTAGGTAGGTAGTGGGTGGCTGCACAGACACAAGTCCGGGTACACATAAGCTGGCCCGTTGTGATGCCCTAGCATCTCAGAAGAGACTCCTACTCGGTAAACCAACCTTTACCGAGACTATCGAAGAAGTGTGCGCCTAGGTGGCGTCTTCTTCTTCTAGAGAGAGCAGGGCAAGTACATAACAGATGAAGAATCGTCATAAGGGAACGTGGGCATCACCCGATGGACGAACATTCAACCAAATAGACTACGTTCTAATAGAGAAAAAGTCGACCGGGAAGGGGATAATTGCGACACAGATCTTTATTTGGTAAAGACTAAGTTGCGGTATCGAATCGCAAGCCGAGGACATCCAAAAACACAACCGGTTTCTAAATTAGGCATAGGAAAACTCCAGGATGAGAAAGTAGTTTGCGAAGTACGTATCAGCCTTAGAGAGGCACTTTGCGTCAATACTGAACAACAACACCAGCATACCAATAGAAGAAATGTGGCAAAAAATAAAAGATGGCGTTATATCTGTCGCAAAGGAGGTGATAGGACAACTCCGGTGCAAAAGAAATGATTGGTTCGACAACGAAAGCCAAGATGCCTTCGAGCGAAAAAATCTAGCTTACAAAATATTAATGGAACGGCCATGCGCCAATCAGGACAAATATAATGATTAGACGATTTGAAAACAAAATATGCAGATAGAAAAACATAATGACAAAATTAAAAACATGGGCGAATATTTTAAATTACATAACACAAGAGCCGCGTATTCCCTCGTTAAAAGGATGAAAGAGGGATAACAACTGAAGACGCCCCTCTGCAAGGATACAGAAGGCAACATTATAAGTAATGCGGAAGATATATAAAAAAGATGGCGCAATACTTTGAACACCTCCTCAATCCGAGCCCATGATGCGCACGAACTGCACCAGCAAGCAGAACTGATGTTACAGCTGATGAATAATCTTCTTTGAGTCGTTCCACACTCGAAAAAGTAACGATGGCCCTGAAAAGCCACCCGAACAGCAAGCCGCCGGGCACTGATCAAATTCCAGCAGAGCTTCTGAAAACCGGCGCCACCTGCATAGTGCATCTCCTACATAGATTAGTCACGTGGACGCAGGAAACACTTCCTGAAGAATTGCGCAGGAGCATTATTTGTCCAATTATAATAAAGGTGACAAACTCTGCTGCGAAAACTACCGAAGAATGTTTTTGTTGTGTACGACTTATAAGATCTTGAAGGAAAATTGTGAAAAAGAGAATTAAGTCCTATGCTGACAAAATAATTGGTGAATACCAAGGCGGACTTAGAACTGGAAGACCGACCACGGACCAGATATTCTCAGTTAAACAGATGCTGGAAAAGTGCTGGGAACATAATATTGATATGCACCAGATATTTGTTGACTCCAAAGATGCATACTAAAGTATCGGCAGGCGCGTACTGTATAAAATTATGTTGGAGCTTGGAGTCCCACCGAAACTGGTTCGGCTTAAAAGAATGACAATGACCGAGTCGTTTCACAAGTCAGAATGGAAAGCGATCTGACTTTCAGCTTTAGAACTGACAACGGCCTTAAACAAGGTGACGGCCTAGCTGGGAGGATTCTATTGACGAAGACAGCAAATCGCTGCTAAGATTTTTAAACTGGAGGACACGGTCACTAAGCCGAGATGGATAGAGGCGAAGCCCGATTTGAGCTGTAGCGCCATCGTAAGTAAGTAAGATCTGAAATTTTAAACTTAACATTTTTATGAAAAATATATTTGCTTATCAAAAACAAATTGAAATCGCCCTACTCCTTCTACCAGCTCTCATAGAAACTGCACAATTTTACGAAATGCAACTACCATTTTTTTCAGGGTCTATAAAATTTGTAGAGCTCAAATTTTGAGTGGTACCAATTATACCGATAGGAGAAGAAATGAGATTGATCTCGCCACCTCTTCTATCACCTCCTATACAAAACAGCACAATTGCATAACTTTAGCATAAAGGTTACTGCTCTGAAATTTTATTCACATCATTTCTATATCGATTTTAGTTACCTCTGCAAAAATCGGTGAAATCCCCCAACCCTTCTACGATCTCCCATACAAAAGTTACAGTTTGACGAAACGCGTTAAAACAAAACGTGGATAAAGAATTTATTCGACATTTTTTGAATTCCTACTTTTTTAGTCAGTTGAAACTGTGGACTGATAAACTATGTTTCCGACTGCCAATCAGAGCGGTCTAGCGCCTAGAAACAGATATTAACAACACCATAAAGTTTGATTCGGATCACTAATACACTGTAAAAGTGACAAGCAATGGAAATGGTCAGTAACCCCTTTATCTATTTAACCCCTCAATTATCAAGAAAATACTGAACTATTTAGACATAAAGTGTATATTGTATAAGCAGGTTATAGATATGGTAGGAAAATAAACCCTTCTGAAGTCATTAAAACTTTTAAAAAACCATCTAGATTAGGATTTACCGGCAATTGTAGTTCTGTTATGTTTCATTTATCTCAGGTTCAAGAAAAACAAAAAGTTTTAGTAAATTTATCAGATCAAATTCAATTTACACGGTTCCCAGTGAAGAACACATCAACCAAACTCAATTCACGAAGAGTTGTTCAGTTATACAGTGACTCTAATCATACCGTCATCCCAATACCGAAAGCATTATCACGTCAATCGCAATCTAAAAAAAAACATAACAGGAGTACGATTGGGCATAAAGCCCAATCGTGCGATACTCTAGATGAAAGAGAAATTTTTGTATCTTAAGAAATTTTGTAGGGGAAGTGGTAGAGGGGGTGACGACATTGAACTAATTTTTTCACATGACGGTAAGGTTGCTATCAAAATGCTTTATACAAAATTTAGGATTTAAAAATTTAATAGGTACTGAGAAAATTGTTATGATTTAGGCCGGCGGAACGAATTATTTTGACTTAAAGCCAAAATAATTCTGAAAGGAAACGAAAAACGTCAATGGTCGGGACAAGAAAGGGCCAATTCCTCCTACTTCCGAATTGGTGGCTGACTAAGGAACGGAAGCGACACGCTTGCTGGCGGCCGGGACTAGCTACGGCAGTGTGGGGGGGTACTTGTTCCTTAATCAGACCATAAAACCCATGGCCTGTATAACAAAAATTTCGTGTCGGCTTACTCCGGGTTAGGGTGAAAATTGGGATAATTTTCCCCAGTGGTCGTGAAAGACCATGAAGCGATGGAGTTGCCGACTTCGCGATTTGTGTCAGGGCGCTAAGGTGGTTTTTAGCGCCCTCTCTGCCCTCCCTACCTCAGCCACGACTTTCCTTAAAAAAATCATTTTTGGTCGTGGCCCCATGTCGAGGTTCGGGGCGAATGAGCTAAGCGCTCGGGTTCATTCTGAAAATGGCTCTTTTAGCCTTTAATCATCGCACATATTCAGTACTACAAAAAAATATGTTTTTTTTTTTTTTTTTGGGCAAATACGAAAAAAAATCATTTTTCACAAAAAAAAAGAAATCATAAAAGGTTGAACTTACCGCATAATGGTGGCTCGAACAATACAAGAATTCTCACTTTGCTTTATTAAAATTTTTGGTTTTTTCTTTTGTTTTTGTTTAATTTAACTCGTCCGTCCGTTAGTCCTGTCAGTCATTGTTATTAAATTTTTTTTTTTTTTCTTGATTCTGATTTAATTCAATTTTATTTATTTTATCGTTCATTAGTTTTCATTTATTTTAATTTTCTTTCGTTATTTAATTTCAATTTTATTTATTTATCGTTCATTAGTTTTCATTTATTTTAATTTTCTTTCGTTATTTAATTTCAATTCTATTTATTTATCGTTCATTAGTTTTCATTTATTTTAATTTTCTTTCGTTATTTAATTTCAATTTTATTTATTTATCGTTCATTAGTTTTCATTTATTTTAATTTTCTTTCGTTATTTAATTTCAATTTTATTTATTTATCGTTCATTAGTTTTCATTTATTTTAATTTTCTTTCGTTATTTAATTTCAATTCTATTTATTTATCGTTCATTAGTTTTCATTTATTTTAATTTTCTTTCGTTATTTAATTTCAATTTTATTTATTTATCGTTCATTAGTTTTCATTTATTTTAATTTTCTTTCGTTATTTAATTTCAATTCTATTTATTTATCGTTCATTAGTTTTCATTTATTTTAATTTTCTTTCGTTATTTAATTTCAATTTTATTTATTTATCGTTCATTAGTTTTCATTTATTTTAATTTTCTTTCGTTATTTAATTTCAATTCTATTTATTTATCGTTCATTAGTTTTCATTTATTTTAATTTTCTTTCGTTATTTAATTTCAATTTTATTTATTTATCGTTCGTTAGTTTTCATTTATTTTAATTTTCTTTCGTTATTTAATTTCAATTCTATTTCACGTTATCAATTATCCGCAACTCTCGACAGCGAAAACGAGGATCATGCACACAAAATTCATAGAAAGGGGGCGACCTTCCGCGATCCGCAAACCAAAAAAAAAACACTAATTCGTCCGATTTTCGCCGATCAGCGAGTTTTATTGCAAATTTCCACTCGAAAAAAGGAGCCTTCAACGTTGATGGAGATTTGCGTTCGAGCAGCGGAAAACCCGAAGTCTTTTCCCCGTTGCGAGTTTTCTTGCACAAAGTCCGCGGTGCGAACTCGTTTCGGTCGCGAAATTTCCCGTTAGAAGTAATCGCGGGAGCGTCTTCGAGGTGCGGAAAATGCGCGGTCGATTCCTTTAAGGTTTTTTTTTTTTTTTTCTTTGTAATCGCGATTTAAATGATACGCGATGCGATACACGGCAAAAGATCCGAAAATTTTCCACGCGAACCGTCGTCGTCGCCACCACACTCCCAAAAAAAATCGCCCTGCCCGACTACACGCGGTTTTTCTTTTGCTCCATTTTTTTTCTTTTTTTCCATGCAGAACACTATTGAAAATTGCGAAGCGAATTTAATGCACAATGGGAAACTAACCACGAAGAAGTTCAAAAAAAAACCAAAAAACGACCGAAACGAGAAAATTATCAAAAATCTCCCGGCACTAAAATAACAGTCATCGGCTTTACCGAGAATCTCCCCAGCTCTTCTCCCGCACGCGGTCTTTTTCGTCGGCCGGCAACAAAACTAACGGCATTTCTTTTCGAGCTGTCGCTATGTCGAAAGGCTCAGGGTTGGCGAACCTTTTCGATGATCCGATGTTTGCATCGAAGGCGGGAAAATTTAAAAAAAAAACCCAAAAAAAAATATTGTGTACATATTTTTTTTTTTCTTTTCCTTTCGGGCGACGGACTCAACAACATAGGCGGTTCGCCGTTGATTTCCAGCGCCGAATCGACTAAGAAAAGCCGTCGCTAGGTGTCTCGTGCTCACGACTGAGAGCCGGGCAATAAGTGGTGTATTCCAAGAATCACTGCCGGAGATTTTTGGAGTGGTAGACTCCCACACGTTTGCCTCCTAAATCCTCCAATTCGTATCGTGAGTTGCCAAGCACACGACGAATCCTGCACTTGAGAAACTTTTTCGCCAGCTTAGCATTATAATTCTGCGCGGCTGTGGACAAGGAAAAGTTTCTTCGGAATACTTCTTGTCCTACACGAAATTGTGCTTGAGCAGCACGCAGATTATAACGCCTGCTACTGTCCTCATGTGCGACCCTTATTTTCGTCTGTGCAAGCTGTCTCACGATAGGAATTCCCTCTCGAGGTCGAAGCTGTACATTTGACTCACCCAACGCTCGCAAACGCTTCAGCAGTTCGTAGTCCTTCCCGTGTAACATCATATGATTCCCAAACAAAACCTGATAAGGAGAAAATCCAGTGGCTTGGTGGAGTGAGCTTCGAAGGGCACATCCTATTTTGCTTAGACTCTCATCCCATCGTGTTTGGTCATCAGTGATGAATGTTCGAATTCCGGCTAGGATGGACTGATTGACACGTTCCGATGCATTTGCTTGCGGTGAGTAGCTCGGGGTGTACAGGTGTTGAACTCCGTATTTATCTAGCATAGAGTTAAACACTTTTGACTTAAATTGAGAGCCATTATCGGAGAGGATCGTCTCAGGTGTCCCAAACGTGTGGAAGACCTGCCCCTCCAGATATTTAGTGATTTCTTCAGCAGTAATTCTCCCCAAGGGGTGTAAAAGGGGGAATTTGGTGAAATGGTCCAAGACGATAAGAATGGCGATTTTACCCCGTTTGGTACGTGGATATGGTCCCAATACGTCGATGTAAAGGTGTTGGAATGGCTGATCTGTCCGGAACGGTTCTCCCATAGGCGCTCGTAGAGGTCTGTTCGGGGACTTTGTCTCTTTACAAGTGTCGCACGCCAGAACGTAGGTGCGTACTTGTGTAGCCATCCCGGGCCAATACAAAAATCGTCTGACTCGCTCTAGCGTTTTAGCGTAACCACCATGGACCGTAGTGTCTGCTTCGTGCGCCTGAGCAATCGCAGTTGACGTAAGGCTTGATGGAATCCATAGCTTCCAGGCCCTGTCCTCCGCAATCGGGTCACCGACGTGAGGCTCTGTCCGCTTATACACGAAACCATCCCTCACGCATACGTCAGGAAGCCGATCGGCGTTCGCATCAACCGTGGACACCAATTCTTTGTATTCTTTGCCAGAGAATTCTGGAGAATTCATGTCCACGATCGGTGCCACGTCGATCAGCGCATTTAGTCCCTCTTCGTATACGCGAGAGAGGGCATCGGGTACAACGTTCAAGCTCCCTCGTCGGTGCTCGATTACGAAGTCGAAACCTTGAAGTTTCAGACTCCACCTCGCTAACCGTCCTTGTAGGTCTTTCTGCGACATAAGCCATTTGAGACTTGCATGATCCGTGATGACTTTGAACGCAGTCCCTTCTACATAGGCTCGAAATTTTTTCACGCTCAACACAGCTGCATAACACTCGAGTTCGGTTACACTATAGTTGCGTTGAGCGGAAGTGAGCTTCTGTGACATATACGCTACTGGAGATTCTGATCCGTCGTCGTTTTCCTGAAAGAGAACGCTACCCACCCCTGACTTACTAGCATCGCATTGTATTACGAAAGGCCTCTTGAAATCTGGGTTGATCAAAACGGGTGCTTTCGTCAGCAAGTCTTTCACTACTAGGAAGGAAGTTTGTGCCTCTGTAGTCCAAGCAAACTGGTTGGACTTCTTTAGAGTGTCTGAGATCGGTGATACGGTAGCAGCAAAGTTGGGGACGAATCGTCTATACCAGCCTGCCATACCAAGAAAGCGTCGAACTTGACGTGCGGACTTTGGCGAAGGGTAATCGACTATGGCTGAGACTTTGTTCGGGTCTGTCTTCAAGCCTCCATCTCCAACGATGTATCCGAGATACTTCACTTCTCTCAAACAAAACCTGCTCTTGCTGACGTTGATCGTCAAGCCAGCTTTTCTTATACAATCTGCGACTTCGCTCAATAAAGTCAGATGTGAGTCGAAATCCTCAGAAATCAACAGCAGATCGTCCAAATATACGAATACCTGCTCCTTCAGCTCGGGTGGGATGACTTTGTCCATCAAACGACACATCCTTTGCGGCGCGTTGCATAAACCAAAAGGCATGCGAGTGTATTGGTATAGAGGCCGACCCGGAATAGTAAACGCTGTGTATTCTCTAGATTTTTGTTCGAGAGGAATCTGCCAAAAGGCATCTTTGAGGTCTAGGCTGGTTATAAAATTGGCTCGCGGCAAACGACTTAAGATACCGTCAATGTGTGGTAATGGATAAGCATCCTTCTTCGTCACCTCATTGACTTTGCGCGAGTCCAAGCATAACCGTACCTTGCCTGGCTTCCTCACAAGAACCACAGGTGAACTCCATGCACTCTGGCTGGTCTCTATAACGCCAAGTGCTAACATACGATCGATCTCGTCATATAACAGATTTTGGATCGCAGGTGAAACGGGATAATGTCTTTGTTTGATGGGACTAGCATCCCCAACGTCTATACTATGTTCAACGACATTGGTTACACCGAGTCCGTATTCTTCGTACGATGGAAATTTGGACTTTGCCAATTCCAACCTCTTTACATCTGAGGGCATTAAATGGTGGGCATCCTGAGCAATTAGTTGCGATGCAGTATCGGGAATATCGACCGCACTGATGATGTTAGGAGCTAGATGAAATGATCGCCAGAAATCTACCCCAAGGTACAATTCCTGCGATAGGCTCGGCACAATATATAAGGTAATAGCTTTAGTAGCACCACGAAAGGTAATGTCGGTAACTACTGTGCCCAAAACTCTTTGTGCAACACCATCAGCTGTCTTCACGTCTTGACAGACTGGTCGATAACTCACCTGTGCATCTTGAAGGCGTTGTAGGGAATTTGCTCCAAGGCAACTAATGCTCGCACCACTATCGAGGAGTCCTTTAACGTCCACTCCGTATAGGGATACCATGGCGTACGGGCGTATATCGAACGGCTCGGTAATGATGGTAGACAGAATCGCTTTCTTTTTTTCACGCACCATCCTCCAGAACATACGAAGGCGTAAGATTGACTTTCTACGACCGAATCCACCCGCTAGTGATGATACTTGATCAACGCCAGTGACTGAAGTAGGTGCAAAAATTCGCTCTCGAGCTTCCATATACTCTTTTAGTCGAAGGTGATAAGGCTTGAAAGGATGACGGGAATGTTGTCTTAGATTTTCGGGTACGATAAGGTCATTTTCAGGTCGAGAAACAGCCAACTCCGTATTATCATTTACTCTTTTCAGAATAGTGACTTGCGAAGTGATAAGATTCCGAGGAATAGGTAAGGATGATTTTACTTTAAAAGGATGGGAATCCGGTTCAGAAAATGTTGAAGGTGTAGTGGTAAAATTTGGAGGGGTAATTAAAGGGATCGAAAAGTTGGTAGAAATTTTTTTATGCGGGAGTTCTAAATTAAATGGGGAATCGGAAAGGGGTTTCTGTACTACGCTTCTTCTTACGATCGGGGTACAGTGTTCAGACGAAAGGGACCCGCTGTCCTTCCGTCCCTTCGGCCGTTTCCCGCCTTGCAATGAACACAGTTGGGCTTCACCACGTCCGCCCTTCCGCATCCATAGCAGAAAATGCCTTTAGGTGGTTCGGTACATTCTCGATAGCCATGTCCATCCTTGCCACAGTTCCAACACGTCAAGGGCTTAGACAAACCAGCTACCTCGTCAACTTCGGGATCTACTAACTCTTCCACTTGGGTTTCGATGATTTCGTGGACCCTGTTCGATTGCCAAGAATTCGCTCGTGTAGTCTTCCGTACAGTCTCTACACGCTTCACAAGATGTCGTAGCTGAGCCATATTTTGTACTTCGTAAAAGCACATTTGCTGTTGCGTGCTAGCTAATAAATTACTTCGAACGATTCCAACGAATTCTCTTTCTGACATAGGAGTGGGCAGCAATGTGCGGAGTACAGTCATGTCTTGTTCATAAAGCAAGAATGGCTCATTTGGTGCCTGACGTCTTCCTAGCATCTGCTTGCGCACCTCCCAATCGTCACTACTCTCTCCCCAAGCTTCTAAGAAAGCAAGTCGTAAATCAGTCCAGTGGGTCTCTAAGTTGGATCTCCGCCAGAGCCAATACCACTGGTTTGGACGACCGTCCAACAACAGATGAAAATTCTGGGCCAACAGGTCCATGCGTCCGCCCAGATCTCCTATTGCAAGAGCTTCGGCCCTGAAGACCAATTCTTCTGCTCGCAATGAATGGCTTTCTCCATTAAAACGCAATCTCCAATGGCGTATCGGACTGCCTGGATTGCGGTGTCTTAAATTTGGGCCGTTGCCATTGCGTTCGCCAATCTGAGCGGTCGCATGGGCCAGTCGGCCACGAGTTCGCACCTGTTCGTCCAGTGCATCACGTCGGTTTAAGGGTGGTGGTAAATCTACGTTGATATTATTAATGCTTGGCTGTTGCTGAGTCTGTTCCTCACGCAACACCGAGCGTATAATTCGCACTAAGTCATCCATCTTCAGTGAATTCATAGCCAACGGCGTCTCTAGTATTGACTCTGCCGGCGGTTCAACTCTGATGTCTGACCATCTCACTTGTTTCTCTCTCTCACTCGTGTCTGTTGCAAACATTGAATTCAGGTCTGGCTCAGTCAATGGACTGGGCGTCGGGACCATCGATCCGTCCGGGGCATAGAAAGCTCGTCCGCCTCCTGTCTCGTGTGGCATATCCAAATTTAACCCCACAGGCGACATACCAACCTTTTGAGCATTAGTGGCCTGTGACTTCTTTTTGCCGCGTGTCACTGGGCCTAGTTTAGCGGACGCGCCCTCTACACCCAGGACGGACCAATAGTCTCTAGGACCCAAATGTCCACGACAATTCGGACAATTGTGATTGTCAACGATCCATGATTCCAAACAATGGCTATGGAATCGATGACTACATTTGGTGACTACTTCTTTCACCGGATCTATAATTTCCTGACAAGCTGAGCAGACAACATCTACGCTCGCTTTCGGAGAATGAATCAAAGACATGCTCAAAATAAGTTAGTGAAGCAAACGACAAAATTCGATTAAGTGTTTGAACGAAATAGAGAGAAAAAAAACGAGTGGTTGGAATAGGGAAATTTTCACGACTAATTGTGCGTATCGATGAATGGTTTCCCGAATGTCTGGATAAAGGATATGTATATAAAGAACAACTGAGAAGGTAAAATTCATGAACTATCGAATACTGAATCTAAGATTGTAAAAAGGAATTATTACGAACGAATGTATGTTGAATGATTGAAGGTAAGCGTTAACGAAGCGAATGAACGATATACCGAATGATTTAGCGAACGAATTTAATGTTAAGATCAATTGAATTTCGAAAAGTGAGCGTAAATTAATTGTGTAAATGTTGGAACGAATGTAATAGCATGTATGAATGAACGAATAAACGAATGTTTGTGTGTTTGTATGTATAATTACTCAAATAAACTACTATTGAATGAACTTCTGAATTTATGGATAAATGATTGCATGAATATTGAATGTATGTATTGCGAAAAAAAACGAATGAACGATATAATGAATGACCGAATATAATCAACTAATGCGTCATGTACGAACGAAATTTCGAATAAATGAGCGAATGAATTTTCCGATCATAAATGAATGAATCGATTTTTAAATTTTTCGGATAAATGCTTGTGTGAATGTTAGATGAATGTAAAAACAAATGTACGAATGAGCGAATGAATATTAGGTGATTGTATGTATACTTGACTTTAATGAATGATCAAAATGAACCCTCACGCATTCACTCTTTTCCCCTCCCCTCACTGCAGCAAATCGCGAAGCCGATCATGCTCTTTCCCGACTCACTAGGAAAATCTGGATCGCGAGAAAACTGTTTCAAAAAAAAATTTAGGGGAGAAAAGCAAATACAATATCATCAAAAAAAAACTCTAAGAAAATTTTTTTTTTTGTCCGAAGACTTATGAAAATTTTATATCAAAAAAATCAATCTCTACGTTAAAAAAAACTCTACGTTAGAGGAACTCTAAAAGGAAGGTTAAGGAATTAAGGAACTTTTCTGAAGTTTCGGCAATAGTCTCCATCACCAAACTCACCAATGATTCGCAAACATTTTTCCATCTGTCTGACGACACGCCCGCCAAGACAAGGCATGCCCAGCACTCAGATGGGTGCCTACGAACCAAAAGTGGAATGATTCGAGAGACTAAAACCTGTCGACTAACATAGAACCAATTTCGCATGCAGACAATGTTTCCCTTTCCTATGGAACAGAGTGGCGCCTAAGGGTTGCCAAACGGTTCGTCAATAGGTCAGTTCCACATTGTCTACATACAAAACCAATCCGATGGTTAGCCGACGAAACTCAAAAAAGCTTGGCACATGGACTGTGATTGCCGTTCAGGCGAAAATTCTGTCGCAGAACGACGAAATTTAGTCCTTTTGCTCATCAACGATTTTGCACGGAATTTTTCCGACTCGCGCGTGTTGACGGGCTACGCTATGTGCTCCTAGCGTAGATCTGGCTAGCCCCACGTTGGGCGCCATTTTGTTATGTTTTAGGCCGGCGGAACGAATTATTTTGACTTAAAGCCAAAATAATTCTGAAAGGAAACGAAAAACGTCAATGGTCGGGACAAGAAAGGGCCAATTCCTCCTACTTCCGAATTGGTGGCTGACTAAGGAACGGAAGCGACACGCTTGCTGGCGGCCGGGACTAGCTACGGCAGTGTGGGGGGGTACTTGTTCCTTAATCAGACCATAAAACCCATGGCCTGTATAACAAAAATTTCGTGTCGGCTTACTCCGGGTTAGGGTGAAAATTGGGATAATTTTCCCCAGTGGTCGTGAAAGACCATGAAGCGATGGAGTTGCCGACTTCGCGATTTGTGTCAGGGCGCTAAGGTGGTTTTTAGCGCCCTCTCTGCCCTCCCTACCTCAGCCACGACTTTCCTTAAAAAAATCATTTTTGGTCGTGGCCCCATGTCGAGGTTCGGGGCGAATGAGCTAAGCGCTCGGGTTCATTCTGAAAATGGCTCTTTTAGCCTTTAATCATCGCACATATTCAGTACTACAAAAAAATATGTTTTTTTTTTTTTTTTTGGGCAAATACGAAAAAAAATCATTTTTCACAAAAAAAAAGAAATCATAAAAGGTTGAACTTACCGCATAATGGTGGCTCGAACAATACAAGAATTCTCACTTTGCTTTATTAAAATTTTTGGTTTTTTCTTTTGTTTTTGTTTAATTTAACTCGTCCGTCCGTTAGTCCTGTCAGTCATTGTTATTAAATTTTTTTTTTTTTTCTTGATTCTGATTTAATTCAATTTTATTTATTTTATCGTTCATTAGTTTTCATTTATTTTAATTTTCTTTCGTTATTTAATTTCAATTTTATTTATTTATCGTTCATTAGTTTTCATTTATTTTAATTTTCTTTCGTTATTTAATTTCAATTCTATTTATTTATCGTTCATTAGTTTTCATTTATTTTAATTTTCTTTCGTTATTTAATTTCAATTTTATTTATTTATCGTTCATTAGTTTTCATTTATTTTAATTTTCTTTCGTTATTTAATTTCAATTTTATTTATTTATCGTTCATTAGTTTTCATTTATTTTAATTTTCTTTCGTTATTTAATTTCAATTCTATTTATTTATCGTTCATTAGTTTTCATTTATTTTAATTTTCTTTCGTTATTTAATTTCAATTTTATTTATTTATCGTTCATTAGTTTTCATTTATTTTAATTTTCTTTCGTTATTTAATTTCAATTCTATTTATTTATCGTTCATTAGTTTTCATTTATTTTAATTTTCTTTCGTTATTTAATTTCAATTTTATTTATTTATCGTTCATTAGTTTTCATTTATTTTAATTTTCTTTCGTTATTTAATTTCAATTCTATTTATTTATCGTTCATTAGTTTTCATTTATTTTAATTTTCTTTCGTTATTTAATTTCAATTTTATTTATTTATCGTTCGTTAGTTTTCATTTATTTTAATTTTCTTTCGTTATTTAATTTCAATTCTATTTCACGTTATCAATTATCCGCAACTCTCGACAGCGAAAACGAGGATCATGCACACAAAATTCATAGAAAGGGGGCGACCTTCCGCGATCCGCAAACCAAAAAAAAAACACTAATTCGTCCGATTTTCGCCGATCAGCGAGTTTTATTGCAAATTTCCACTCGAAAAAAGGAGCCTTCAACGTTGATGGAGATTTGCGTTCGAGCAGCGGAAAACCCGAAGTCTTTTCCCCGTTGCGAGTTTTCTTGCACAAAGTCCGCGGTGCGAACTCGTTTCGGTCGCGAAATTTCCCGTTAGAAGTAATCGCGGGAGCGTCTTCGAGGTGCGGAAAATGCGCGGTCGATTCCTTTAAGGTTTTTTTTTTTTTTTTCTTTGTAATCGCGATTTAAATGATACGCGATGCGATACACGGCAAAAGATCCGAAAATTTTCCACGCGAACCGTCGTCGTCGCCACCACACTCCCAAAAAAAATCGCCCTGCCCGACTACACGCGGTTTTTCTTTTGCTCCATTTTTTTTCTTTTTTTCCATGCAGAACAACTATTGAAAATTGCGAAGCGAATTTAATGCACAATGGGAAACTAACCACGAAGAAGTTCAAAAAAAAAACCAAAAAACGACCGAAACGAGAAAATTATCAAAAATCTCCCGGCACTAAAATAACAGTCATCGGCTTTACCGAGAATCTCCCCAGCTCTTCTCCCGCACGCGGTCTTTTTCGTCGGCCGGCAACAAAACTAACGGCATTTCTTTTCGAGCTGTCGCTATGTCGAAAGGCTCAGGGTTGGCGAACCTTTTCGATGATCCGATGTTTGCATCGAAGGCGGGAAAATTTAAAAAAAAAACCCAAAAAAAAATATTGTGTACATATTTTTTTTTTTCTTTTCCTTTCGGGCGACGGACTCAACAAAATTAGTGTATTGGATGTAGTGAAGTAGTGCAGTTTGTATGGGAGGTGATAGAAGGAGGGGCGAGTTTTAATGACTTTTCAGAAATAACTATAAATATCATGCTTTTGACATGTCTTAAATTGCAGATGATTAGTATTCATACTTGTCATGAAAATCGACTTTTTATAAAGTTGTGAAATTGTGCCATTTTGTATGGGAGGGGTAGAAGGGGTAAAGCTAATCGCCTAACTTTTTTTGATTTTACTAATAATTCTAAATATATATTTAGTGCACAATTTCAACTCGGTCAATTTTATACGCACTGAGTAAATTGGCTTAGAGCATTTCATGAAAAAGTGCAGTTTGTATGGGAGGTGGTGGAAGGAAGGAGAGGACTCAAATAACTTTTGTACAGTAGATTTATATCATCATAAAAGTAATATATTCCAAATTTCAGATCAATAGCATTTATATTTTTCGAGCAAATCTGTTTATTGTGAAATTACGAAATTGTGTGATTTTGTATGGGAGGGGGTAGAAGGGGTACAGCTAATCGTCTCATTTTTTTGGTCTTAATAATAATTTAAAATAATTATTTTGTACACAATTTCAGCTTGATAACTATTATACGCACTGAGTAAATTGGTATAGAGCATTTCATGAAAAAGTGCAGTTTGTATGGGAGGTGGTGAAAGGAGGGGGAAGACACAAATTATTTTTATAGAGTAGATTGGAATCATCGTAAAAGTATTACATTCCAAATTTCAGATCAATGTCATTTGTACTTTTCAAGGAAATCCGTTTATTGTCAGATTGCGAAATTGTGTCATTTTGTATGGGAGGGGGTAGAAGGGGTGGAGCGATTTGGCTCGTTCACGAACTTGACCTTACTTTTTTGTTAAAAACGACGTTTACAAAATTTGAATTTTCTAGCTCAACGCGTTCTCAAGCTAGAGAGGGAACGGACGGACGGACGGACAGACAGACAGACGGACGGACGGACATCCGGTTTTGAGATTTTTGAGTGATTATATGAACTTCTGTATCATTCATTTTTTTCTCCGAGCCTTATTTCTTGGCGTTACAAACTTTGTGGCAAACTTATAATACTCTCAGATTTCATCTAGAGTATAAAAATCGAAGAACACAAGGGATCCGTCATCATGATCTTCTTAGCTTCAATATTTCGAACAAAATTTTGAATTATAAAAATCGACCGAAAGCATTTTCTCAGAAAAAAAAATTCAAAAATTAGCCCAAAATCAACTACCAGTAGGCTTCACACAACCGCCTTGGTAAAAAAGCAATTGTCTGCCACAATCATCCTTGCAAACATCTTAGTCACAAAAATAAGAAAAGAAGCTCGAAGATGCCCCATTACCATCATCACAGAAAAATCAAAAATACGAAAAATAATCCTTCGAGCTGCCAACCTACTTTGAAAAAAAACATCCTCGGAACTCTATTCATTGGCTATCATCTCCAAAGTCAACCAAAGAACTCCCGACTTGAGATGGAACTACCGCGACGCTCATGCTTAAGAAGGCTGTTAGACGCGACTAGAGTCACACCATGCAAGAAGAAGAAAACACACTGTAACAGTGTCTGGCAGATATATCACAATCGACACCTGCGAATACACCTTGCACAATTCACCATTCGTGGAGTGGTGAGTTTAATGATTTTTTAAACTGATAAAGTCTCAGCGGAGACCGAAACGTCACGAATTATAAAGGGTAACAGTGTAGAATCCGGAAATCTTTTCTTTCAATTCGGAATACACTGTGAAAACATTCACCAATCCATCACAAGAATTGTTAAAAGCAGTTCCCAAATAGTGACAATCACATCTTCTTCAATGGCCATAATTGAGCCTTGTCCTCCTGACCATCAGGCTGCTAATTTTTTTTTAACTTAGAATCGATAAATTTGAAAGATTTTTGAAATAGTTTTGCCAATAAATTCGGTAACACAATTTTTATAAAAATTTGACTACAGAGACGTTGTTCAGCCTCGAAGATGTCCCATCGAGCCCCGCACTGCTGTACAACCGAAAATAAAACAACAACAATAAAACAGGCTGAATTTTAATTAGTTTCGGTCGAGATTTTACCATTGTATTTTAATAATTCTATCCGCTAATCATTTACTGTAATGTGAACTAATTTTGAATACTCGAGCAATCTTCATTATATCCGTCAATCTTTTAATGTACTTTTCATTTTTGCTAAATTTTAAAATCTCGACAGAGCTATTGTTATCAGGCTAGAAAAAATCAAATTGTAGTTGAACTCAAACGGTCGGAAATAAAATACTTAAGAATAGACATTGGAAATTCTCTTAATTTTTTTCATTTTGATTTTTTTTTTCTAAGTTGAAATCCAAACAGACGTATTGAAGTAACTTTTCGGTCTTTGGAAGATGCCGCCTGTTTTTCAGGCCGCCCGACGCAACTGCTCCATTTGCATCTTGGTAGGACCGGCCCTGTGTGTTGACTCCAATATAGGTGGTTATTGCATTTTACGCATAAAAGGATAAAATCTTCAGAAGAGCAAAGTTGTACGCCATCATGTTTAAATGAAAGATGACAGGCCAGTGTTTTAGCGATATTGAACTCTTCTCTACTTTTCCTGCCCCCATTCGAGGATTAAGTAGAGATCTGAGTTCAACAAACGGAATAACTACCTCTGAGTGGAAACCATAGAATGCTTTTTTCATTCCGCAGAAGTCAAATTCTTAGATGTTATCTAAAGTACTGTCATTCGCAAGACGATGTATTGGATTGATAGTAGAAGACAAAAGGTCGTTAATAAATACTAGGAACAGAGTGGGCAATAAAACAGAACCGTGAGGTTCACCTGAATTGTTTGGGAAGTGAGAAGAAGTAACGCCATCTAATACTACTCGTATAGTGCGTTTAGACAAGAAACTCTCAATCCATTGAATAAGGGTAGCATCAAGGCCAATGGCCATGAGCTTAACAAGGAGACATTCATGCCAAACTCTGTCAAAAGCTTTCCAATGTCAAGAGCAAGAACTTAACCTTCGCCGTATTTCTGCAAGCAAGAGTTTCATCGTTCCGTCAGGTAGACGAAGAGATCTTTTGTTGAAAACCATATTGGCGATCGTGGATAAGCTACTTATCCTCGAGATGATTTACAGCAGCTTCCATCACTTTCGAGGGCACTAAAATAATGGCCACCGGTTTGGTTTCGCTCTGCTTTCTTTCTTGGGAATTGGTTGAAAATACGCAACTCTCCCAATTGTGGAAATCACCCAGAAGAGTAAGATAAACGGAAAAGATTGCGAAACGGTTTAGTCAGAGAAGAGTAAATTGTACGGGACTTGTGAATATTGATATTGGTACGAAGTAGCCCTTGGGTTTTTGTTCTAACTTTTTTCCGAGGAGATATTTGGCCGGCACAATGATATAACCAAGTTCCCTGAGGTTAGTTTTTAGATTTTTAAGAAGCCTCGCTTATAGCTCATATTTCAATAAGTCGAACAAAATCGAAACTTTAGCCAAAATCTACTGTAGAATATTGTTCTGCGAAATAGTCTAAACATTTTTTTCTTCGCTACTTACAGGGCGCATCTTCAGAACTTTGATTACTCGACGTGATAAAATCCCACTACGAAATAAGACACAAATAATTGTTAGTTTTAAATTATACGATTTTTATTTGATTCTTCCCAAAACGTTTCGATACTCTTACAAATTAAAGGCGAGATTGGCGCTACACGCTTTTCAGCAGTCGCATTCCGAGAAAAATAAAAATAGGACTTCAAACTTAACCAAATTCTCGCCGAGATCGACACCGCTTTGCCTAATGACGACGAAACAAGACTTTGTGCAAGGCATCAATATCAATTTCTAGAGGTGTTTTGTTCGACGATCGAGTTGAAAACGAACTGAAAAATGGAGAAATAAAATATTGTTAAGAATATTTTTCATTTGAAATTTGCATTCCTAAAACATAAATAAACTCGGAATACTCACTTTGATGACTTAATTGCTGGCGCCGTTGGCTTATTCGATGCTCGCGGATTCACAAGCAAACATTTCATCGGTTGCCCATCCAACTGGCGATTGTGATAAGTTTCGACGGCCTTTTCGGCGTCCTTGAGTGTCTTGAAGATTACCTCGGCAATACCAGGCCGAACCAGACGAGCCTCGTGCAGTTCGCCGATATCTTCAAACAGCTCCTTAATGTCGCTTTGCGTTACGCTATTGTGAAGATTACTGACGACAATTCGACATCCCGATGTCGAGGATGATGACGACGATGATTGCTTGGTAAGCGGATTGGCAAAGATGCCCATCGAAGCGTGCTGGTCGGGAGCATGTTCTAAACGTGAACGCATTTCATACGATAGATGTGATGGCTGTTCGTTTAAGTAGCGACGCGATGAGAATGGCGGCGGTGGACTTGACTGGCGTTTCGATCTGGAATGGCGAAGAAATATGTGATCGATTTTTTTCAAGGATGAATCAGGGGATTTCACAGGACAATGAATTCGAGTTGGATTAAATATTCGTGCCTAGAGAATTGGAAACATCTTCGAAAGTATTGCATTTTGGTACAAAAGCACTCAATCGGGCCGAGTCTGCTCGAAGCGCATCCTTACTACAAAACAAACAAAAAATTACCTCAAAATGCCTTTCGGTGCGACGCAATCCGGCGACATGTTTCTAATCTGACGACGAATATTGATCGGCTCTTTCGGCTCGGCGGCGGCGCGATGCTTAGGAATTTCGTAGCAATCGAACGGATCGGTATTTACACGCATCGGCGGCATCATCCGTTCGGATCGCGACGGCGGTAGCGGCGGCGGCATCATATTATTTCGAACAGTCATGCGCAGAGCCGTGTAGTCTGGCTGATACTCAGCAGCTAAAAATAAACAAAAGGGAAGTATTTTTGCTACAGTCTCGATCCGACGTCCTCGAACCCGAGCGTCCTTACCTTCTTCCATTTCCATGTTGTCGTAGTCGATGTAGCCGCGCGGCACGCCCACGAGATGTTGCGGCTGCAATTTCACAGGTGCGTACCTAATTTTTGGTTGTTTCAGTGGCGACAACAGTTTGCGCTGTCGAAAGGCTCCGCTTCCAATCAGACCGCTGCCGATACTCAGGCGCTTGGGGCTCATTTCGTTGCGTTTCCGCATCAATCGAAGCCGTGCGTCGCCGCTGGCCTTTGTGATTTGGGCGAGTTTTTCGCGAGCATCGCGGATTTTCAGGCGATTCTTCTGAATGATTTTATTGCGAGCGTCCATTATGGGAGCTCGAGTTGCTGGCACTCCGGTTGCCGGCCGCATTGTTTTTCTGTACGCGAAACGAAAATATAATGGCGAATCTGAAGTTAGGGAATTTCGACGGACTTACCTCTTTTTCTGTGTGTTTCCTCCAATTTTCTTCTTCTGGATGATTTCGTCTAAGCTCATGTCCATGACTGTATATTCGATTCGATTCTTTTCTGGTTGAAATTCAAGAGATAACTGAAAAATCGAATCGCCTGGCCGTCAGTTCAGCTATTTACAACAAAATTTTTTTTGACAGATCACGGAAGATGCGGTCGATTCGAGGTGAAGTTGGTTGCGATTCAACAGACTTCCGAAGAAGAAAAACAAGTTTCATTTTCTTTTTTTAGTTTTGAATTACAGTTGCTCACAAAATTTTTAATACATAAGAAATTCAAGTTGCCGTTTCGTTTTTTATATTTTTAATATAATGTTTAATGTATAAATGTATTTTCTTTTAACAAAAGTAAATAATGTTCAGATATACTTAAACACAAAATTGATAAAATTAAAATATTTCAGGATAAAAACGTAATTAATAATTTAATTAATATTTTATAGCATATTCCTTGGCTGCTGTAAAACGTCTAACCGTTGAGAAGATACCACTGATTTTTTTTAAATACTGGTGTAATTTTTTTCCGTTTTAATTAGTTTTAGTTTTTCTTTTAGTTTATTTTTATTACAATTTTTGAACTGAAACTAGAGCTCATCTCATAAATACCCGAGTCTGGGAACATTTTATAAGAACCCCCTTTAGCTACACATTCTGTATGCTTTAGGTCATTGACGTGCTAAAAGTGATATACTCTAAATTTCCTGCATAGAACTTCAAATTTAAAACGAAAGATTTCCGGACAGTTTATTTATTATATTTGACGTTTCGGTTTCTGCTGAAACCATTGTCATGATAAAGATCTCAGCAGAGACCGAAACGTCACACATAATAAATCAAACAGTGTAAAATTCGGAAATCTTTCATTTTAATTCATAAGTAAAGAAGTTTATACAGCAATCGTAAATATATTTAACTTTATCTGTATTATTCACTATTTTCTTATATACGATCGCTTGGAATATAGGAAAATTTCCCTAATACCAGCTAGTAGCTGTCTGGGAAACTATCCATAGAATGTGGACAAATCCATTAAATTTATTTAATTTGTAATGTGATGGTTAATTGCCATGAACAGATGAACACCCGTAATACGGATTCGGGTGAACTTCATCGTTCATTGTAATGTAATCAACCCAACCTTTTTCTTTTTTTTTTTGTTTTTCTTATCTATTTATTTTATTCCTATAACTTATCTTAAATTTTTTTTTTTTTACTTTGCTTTTATTTTTTCTTCTTATTTCGATTGTATATTCTTTTTACCTTTATTTATTTTTTTTTAAAATTAGATTGTTTTAAGTAAGGTTTAGTTTATTTAAGATGGATTAAATTTAAATCATACATTTATATCTAAAATTGTTATTGAATTTATTAAATAAAATTATTATTATTATTAATGCACTGTGAAAACATTCACCAAACTATTAGAGAGAAAACTCTTTAATTAGCTCACCTTTTGGAATCAAGAGACTTCAAATTTTTTCGCAGGATATTTAAATATATCATTTTATTCATGATCTTCTCGACAAATTCTAGTCTTACAACTCCATTAGTTGCCATAGATACCCATACCATGACCAAACCACCATGCATCACAGTTGAGCATATATTTTTTTTTATTTATCTCCGTATTTGTTTCCCTCCAAACAAATTCCTCACCATCAGAACCAAATAAGTTAATTTTAGTTTCGTCCGAAAATATAACATTATTCCAGAAGCTGTCCGAATGATTTACATGAGGTTGTGCTAATTTCAATCATTTTAATCTATTTTGTTTCGAAATAAATGATTTTTTTTTCGAACTACTGTACCGATGTACCCATTATACCGCAAAGCACGACGAACCGTTTCTGTTGATATCGACTCTTCGATTCGTTTGTGTTTCGTTAATTAAAAAGTGAACTCTTTTTATTTTAATATTTAATTTTCCCACCTAAATAAATGTGTAGCCTAGTGGGTAGCGTGTTGGTCTACAATGCGAAGGTCGTGAGTTCAAATCCCGGTAGAGGCATAATTCCAGCACACTGCCTGCTTTGGTTATACCTTGGTCACCTCAATCTACGAAAATGACCACCTCAATCTACGAAAATGACAAATTCATGGATAGAGGGTTGTGCGAAGGTCTAACAACCCTTCCACAATTAATAAAAAAAATGTTAAGGAACCTGAAGGTCATGAGGCCAAGGCCCGATTTGGGCTGTAGTGCCATTGTAGAAGTAGAAATTATAGATAAATGTGTGTAGCAATTAACAACTTAGAGAATCTCTTAAAAGCTATTTGCATTTACATATCTTTCCTTAACGTTATTATAATTATAACCTCGTTGTTCATTAAAAGTTATTTTTTGAAGTTAATTCATAATCATGGTAATGATTATCTGATATACTTTGAAAAGATTAGATAGCATAGCATTATGTGTAAAACCACCCTCACACCATGTAACATTTTTTTCTTGGGAAAAAACTAAATTAAAAATTTTCAGAAATTTATGAGACGAAAAATGGTGTAATGACACTTTCCATGAATATAAATATGGTATGTTTACAATATTTGATAAATTAGTTTTCTCGAACTATTAAATAGTCAATTAAATAATTCTCTACTATAGACCAATGATATTCAAATGGAGGCACCTTAATAATATCTAAGATGCTCTCAAGCTAAAGAAATATGTTTTTTGCTAATTTCCATATCCATCTACTAAATATAACACATCTTCTTTCCTGATGGCAGAAAAATGTAAGAAATTTATTAACAATAACATTGTTTTTTTATTTTATTTTTTCTGTAATTTGTTAATGGCTTCATGACTTTAGTATTCTAAAAGACTATAGATACATATTTTAGAAAATATTTTCAGAAAACAATAGTCACACTTTTGTGAGCATTTTTCGCGTCGCGATTTGCAGTTTAATTTTTGTTATGGGCGTCCATTATTTTTCTCCAATTTCGACCATAAAATTTGCAAAAAAGTGAATGAAATTCGAAGATAAATTTTATAGGGTTTATCATCATCAATGGCGAGACAGCCCAAATCTAATTTTTAAAATGGCTTTACTATCTTCATCAACCGAGTCTTCGCATCGCTTGTGTGGCTTGCCTACTGGCCGGTTACCACTCGCTTTAACTTTAAGAGCACATTTGGGGATTCTTCTGTCTTCCATTTGCTCTACATGGCCAGCCCACTGCAGTTTACGTAGCTTGATGAACGTTGAAGCTTCTGGCTCGTCGTAGAGTTGGTTGTATCTTGTTCGCCATTCCGTTCCTTCCTTCACAGGTCCCAAAATTCTTCGGAGGACATTTCTTTCAAATGCGTTAACTGCTTTTTCGGAAGTTCGCGTTCATGTCCACGTTTCGCTGCCATAACAGAGCACAGGTCGTATAAGAGTTTTATATGTCCGCAGCTTATTGTTCCTGTTCACTTTCTTGGATTTCATTATTGGAAGTACCGAATAATACGTCTTATTTGCTAGTATTATCCGTCGTTTGATTTCGTCTGTTTCATTACCGTCCTTTGCTAGATTAGCCCCAAGATATATGAAATTATCCACACTCTCCTACTCTATGCATCCGTGAAACTATGTATATCCAATGTACGGGAGATACGTTTCCAAATGGATGGCGCCAGCAGTAAATGCTGATCAACAATGACGGATCAAAAGCAAAGAAATTGGGTGCCATACGAGTTGAAGTCAAGAAATGTCGATTGGCGTTTTTCACATGCAAACAGCTGCTCCAATGGCAAAATTGAAAGGGTTTTTTGCATCGCATGGTCACTGGCGATGAGAAATAGATCCCAGAATCCAAAGCGAAAAAATCGTGAGGATACAGCGGTCATGCATCAATATCGACGGCCGAGCCCCATATTCACGGCACTGAAATCATGCTGTGTATTTGACGGGACCAGCTTGGCGTTGTGTATTATGAGCTGCGACAACCGGGTGAATCCATCCCGGGAGATCGCTACAATAAACAACTAATGCATTTGAGCCGAGCATTGAAGGAGAAACGAATTTAAAAAAAGAAAAACGGTGGTTTTCAATTTGTACTCCCAATATAATTTTTTCCAGGCATGTTTCGGGCACATTTATTTGCCGTTTTTCGTTTTTTGCCACCATTCTCTCCAATTTTGTGTGTTGAATGTTTGTAAATTGTCACTCAGGTAGTATTACAACGCGTTTAATGGGAGATAGAAATCTTCTCTTCGTTGCACTTAGTACCTACAGCATCGCTAAATTACTTATATTTATAATGAAGCTGCGGAAAAATTATGTATTACGGGTAAGAAGAACATTTTTAAGGAAAAGGAAATTGTGGTCACATGATAGGTTGGGAACACTGGTCGTAGGATTCTCTTTAATTTTGGGTACGATAAACCGTTCGTCTCTTACGGATATTTTTTTTCCAACCTCTTCCTGCTTAGTATAATTTTAAAATTATATTTATTTATAATTTTTTGCACTTAGTTGTCGTGTAGACAAGTGTTTTCTTTCCCAGCTTCGATCATTTTCGTAACAAACTGGACTACTCTACAACTAGAAGACGAATAATAAATTTTATAGTTGTAAACAGAAGAACGCACACATCACAAAAAGTGTTATAGTGCGATTTATGGTATTTCGCGAAACTAAGCTACATCATACATTTATTAATTGTACGCTCAATTTTGTGACGGTAAAATTGTGATATATGTATTTCTGTTTTTTGTTTTCAAATGATATTTAAATGTAACATTATAAATTATATTAAGATTAATACAGTAATCCCTCGACATTCGCGGATTTTACATTCGCGAGTTTTGCTTATTTGCGAACATTAAAAAGGGGAAAGTTTCAACATTTGCGTTTTGATTTGCGGAAGAAAAAATAAAAGAAAGGAAACTCAAGACGGTTCAGTTGATTCAAAAATTAAAAAAAAATGTTTGTTGAATCTTCGTCTACTGATCGTGAATTAGCCAAGAAATTTCCGGGGGAACTTCAAAGTATCATAGAACAGGGAAAATATCCACCACAGCAGATTTTTAATGCAGACGAAACGGAGCTATTCTTGAAGAAAAATCCAAATAGGACGTTCTATCCAAAACAGAACGGACAGGTCCAGGCTTCAAGGTGGCTAAAGATAGAGTTTCTCTTCTCTTGTGTAGAAATGCTTTTGGTGATTGCATGATAAAGCCTATATTGTGTATACCAGTCCCTAGATCCTCGAGCATTGACGGGGAAAAAATCAGTTACCCGTTTTTTAACTAATAAAATATCGTAAAATATCACTGGTGTCTTATTTCAGGAGTGGTTTCTTGACTGTTTTATTCCTGAAGTTAAGTAATATAATTGACATTAAAATGCTTTTGATCATCGATAATGCCTGTGGGTGCCATTCAACTTTAATAAGAACACGTCCTAATGTTGAAGTGGAATTTTTGCCCCCAAATACGACGTCAATAATCCAACGAAATCAAACGAAGGATAATACTTGCAAATAAGACGTATTATTCGTTACTTCCAATAATGAAATCCAAGAAAGTGCACAGGAACAATAAGCTGCGGATTTATAAGACTGTGCTCTGTTATGGCAGCGAGACGTGGTCATTAACGCGAACTTCCGAAAAACAGTTAACGCATTCGAAAGAAAGGTCCTTTGAAGAATTTTGGGACCTGTGAAAGAAGGAACGAAATGGCGAATAAGATACAACCATGAGTTGTATCAACTCTACGACGAACCAGAAGCTTCAACGTTCATCAAGCTACGCAAACTACAGTGGGCTGGCCATGTGGAGCGAATGGAAGACAGAAGAATCCTCAGACGTGCTCTTAAAGGCAAACTGAGTGGTAACCGGCCAGTAGGCAAACCACGCAAGCGATGGGAAGACTCGGTTGATGAAGACAGCAAAGCAATATTAAAAATTAGCAGTTGGATGACGTGGTCTTTGGATCGAGACGATTGGAGGCGACGACTTCAGTAGGCCAGGGCCCGATTTGGGCTGTCACGCCATTGATGATGATGAATTTAGCCCGGAAGAAACAGTGACTTTCAGATGGCAAAATTCAACATCGCAGATTGCATCGTGGATATTGATGCCTTCATAATGAATTGAAGACAAGCTTCATCAATGCTTGTTGCAGAAATATTTGGCCCGAAGTTGTGGATAAAGAGAACCATCTTCCACCTATAACCCTACAAGAAGGTGAAATCGTGGATCTTACCCGCCAAATCGGGCGCGAAGATTTTGAAGGCATGGGGGGAGATGAAATTGGTGATGTCATAAAATTTAACGAAAACGAAGCGACTGAAGGTGAGGTTTTGGAGATGATAGATGAAAAAACTCAGGACTGCGAAGAAACTGAAGGTGGACAGGAGGATGGAAATTCAGGCAGTGTTATTGAATTTTTCTTTACCATTTTTTCAACAAACTTTGTTAAGAAGGCAAAAATTTCTCTTCGAAACAACTAAGAAAGATTATAGCTATTGTCGGGTTGGGTCACCGTGTATCACATGGTAGCGAGCAGTTGAGCAGGAGGCCAGAGCAATAAACAAGTCCTGGCAACAGTTACAGGCCTCAGGATCGCATCTTGTGGAAGAGAGCTGTTTCTGTCTTATGCCTCTGTAGGGGATCTTAACGGGAATTTGATTGATAGATTAATTCAAGTTGTACTTATTCTTACATAAGTGCTCAATTTTGTGAGCAACTGTATTTTAAATTAAATAACATGACAAAAGTTAAATTTATCGTAAAATTCATTTCCATAACCTGAAAATCATTGAACTAGCTCATTTTTCTTTTCATCACTCTTCGTTCTAGTACTTCACACACCACAACAATTTTTTTCCTGTCAACGCGCGATATTTTTTTTTCGCCCTCAAAATATTTTTGTCATCCAAGTCAAAAAGCTGTAAATTCGGATGATTCTGCGTAATTTTAATGGGAAATTCGACCACCAGGAATGAATCCGAAACTAGAGGTAAACACGAGCAAATTGGAGCGGACCCGGACGAATTAACGCGTCCGAAAAATTTTCGGCAGGTAAGTCGCTAGGTCTGTTTTTTCCTTCGATGAAAAATGAATTTTTCAATCTTGCGCTCGCCATAATTTTCCTCTCCGAATTTCCACTGCGTAATTTTGATCGGGGTTTAAATAATGCGTCAATTTTGAAAGTCTTAAAAAACTAAATTTTCATTTGGTGTTTTTTCTTTCAAGCGCAAAAGTTTTCTTTGTCGCTCGGACAAAAGGTTTTTCTTCGGATTTTCGTGGCGTTGGTCCGATTCGTCGGGTTGCGTGCGAGATAATTTAAGGTTTCCCATGGTTGTTGTGTGCTCGCCTCGTTTTGTATTGTGACGCGTGAACGGTGCGTAAAATTCGAACCAGTGAGAAAGAAAAAAAATGTGGAAAATATTCGACCTCGGTGCGTGTGAGTTTCTGGGTGAGGGGTAATAGAGGACGGGCGACGGAAAAACTCGTCGGGTAAAAGGTAAACAGTCGTATTCTCAGGTGAATAAGGTGGCCAGGTCGGTGTTTCGGTTGAGAAAACACAAAAAAAAAATTGTTGTTTTTGTGATACTCGTTCTGATTGACTGTCGAAAATCACGGCTTCCGGGTTTGTTGAAAACTGTATAAAGAAATGAACTTCTGAAGGTATGAGCAACCAATTTTGAAGTTCTTGCTTTGTTGAGCCGATAACTGTAGAAACCTATTGGATCCAGCAATTACTTCACGCCCGAACCTGGCGAGCTTCCTTTCTATAGTTATCGTTTGTAGCTTTATTTCGGTTTGGGATAATTTGTTATTTCCGCCGCTGAAATTAGAAAATTCTATTTAACACAACCCACTTAACCGGAGTGATTCTCACTTTTCTTATCTAGAAGGTGTTTACAGTTCTTTGATGTTTGTTCGAAGGAAAACAGTTCGGTCGACAAAAGCCAGAGCTCTGTTATCTTACTGAAGGTCGTGTCTGTTTTTCATAATTTCAAGCCAAGCTGTGTAATGTGATTCTGCTAACGCCAGTAACGTCCGTTAAAATAGAAGAGCAATGAAACGGGAAATTCAATCACTCTGTGAAGCAAAGTACGTTGTTCAAGTGAAACAAACTGTTTGTATGCGAATAATATTTCTTAAGCAAAATTTGATTTCACTGGAACAGCGAATTGGGCTTTCGGCCTAGTGGAGAATATGTTTTAAGACTAGTACAGTATTATTGTCATCATCAATGACGCTACAGCCCATGTCGGGCCTTGGCCTCCTGTGTGCTTCGTCTCCAATTTTCTCGGTACAATGATCCTTCATTTCGAAAATTTCAAAAGCGACAAATCCCTTTTTTTTTGTATTCTTCTGTTCTCCATTAGCTTTCGAAGTTTGATGAACGTAGAAACTTCTGGGTCTTCAAAGATGGTTTACAATTCCTGTTTGTATCGAATTCGCCATACTAATACAGTACCAGCTCGGAAATTAGAAAAAAAAAGTTTTGGCTGATTCTAATTTCTAATTTCCAAGCGTTTTTAATAACGACAAGAATAAAGGTCTATGAGCACATTTCAAAAGAATTTCATATAAGATTAATTATGCAATTGTATTTATTCAAAGAATTTATAATGTATAATGTAGTAAGAAAAGTAAAAAGTAAATCACAAAGATTAGGAAGTATAATTTCTGACGCTGATAAAAAGTTCTGCTTAGTCCAGCTAAGCAAGCCATTAGCAAAACTAATTGCCTTTGCATGGGGGTATATCCAATTCCTCGTCCTCAGACTCGCAGTTAGTCGATGAATTTAACGTTTGGTCAATAATGTCGTCATTCCATTCTTCGACCTGAGTTTCGTTACTTGCTACAAGAATAAGTAATCCTTACATTGTCATTTGAAACATTGCCATTTGAAACAGTCATGATCTACCTGACCCAGAATATGAAACAGTTCTATTGTTTCCTGTCTAAGCCTTAGACTAGCAAGCGGCATATTGTCTTCTTCTTCAAAGTCACTTTCCTCAGTCATGTGATTCAAAAGTTTGTTCCAACTTGATTGCAGTACAATCTGAGAAACTGAATCCCAAGCGAACTTTAAAAACAGAATAGCTTCGCGGATTGTAACTTTCTTCAATGAGCTGGCCACCTACATTTTATTAAAAATTTTACTGTTTTTGTTTCTTGTATTGTGTGTTCATAATAAAAATTACCGACCTCACAGTTTTCTTCAGCGACAATCATTGAAAGTAATGATTTTCTATAAGACAACTTGGTAATTTTTATGGGATTTTGATCCATGGGTTGTAATATTGGAGTTACATTGGGGGGAAAGAACATTATCACGATGTTTCCGTCGTTGCTCTGAATTTCTGGATGGCATGTGGCGTTATCCAATAACAACAATGCTTTATTTGGTAAATTGTTTGCTTCCGAGAATTCTTTCACCTTGAATGTTCAAATTAAAATGAGATTCTTATTTTGGAATACGTAACCCACTTACCTGTGGTACAAAGCAATCGTGAAACCATTTTGTAAAAATAGCCGTAGTCATCCAGGCATTTCGTGATGATGCGTAGTCAAGAGGATTATTAAAGTTTTTGAAACATCTTGGGTTTCTCGACTTTCCGATCACCAAAGGTTTGAGCTTATGTGTTCCAGTGGCGTTGGAACACAAGAACATTGTTATGCGCTCCTTGGAAGTCTTTAGCCCAGGGCACAACGTTCATTCCTTTCAACTAGAGTTGTGTTCGGCAGAAGCCTGAAAAATAATCCCGACTCATCCGCATTATAAATTTGATCGGGTGTAATGCCGAGCTCCGCAACTTTTTCCTTAAACTTTCTTATAAATGGCGAAACCGCAGAAATGTTACTAGAGAGCTTTTCACTGCAAATCTTCAGCTTCCGTGACCCAAATCGCCGTTTAAAATTTTGAAACCAACCGTCGCTAGCATTGAAAGTAACTTCCGGGTTTTGAGCTTGCAGTATTGTGACTGCCTTTTGTTTCAGGACATTCCCATCGACAGAACAGTTTCTTCCCCTTTGTTTGAGAAACCATTCAAATAGTTTCTCCTCCATCTGTGGATATTCTGCTTTATGCAATGTTTTCTTCGTTGGTGGCATATATGAAGTTCTTACTTTTTGCATAATTAAATCTCCTTTTTTTTTAAATATGAAATAAACGATGGTGCCATTCCATATTCACGAGACAAACTCTTGTTTGATATCCCCTTTTTAATTTTGTCTATTATCTCGGCCTTTTTATGCAACGATAACGTTGTATTCTTCCTTTTTTGCACTGAGAACATTATTGTAAGTTGTGATTTTCACTTAAATTCTGTAACTTCACTTCACTTCACTGCGAATAATTTTACTGAAATGCGATGATTCCCGTTAACATTTATGCGAATGTTGTACATAATGTATAAATATTAACGGGAACATGGCGAGGTTGGGAAAATGAGAAGTAAAACATAAGAAAATACCTAGTATACAGAAAACGAATTTCTAAGCTCGAAAATTAGAACCATTATTCTAATTTCGGAGCGGCGCATGTTAATAAATTGTTTGCTCTAATTTCCGAGCTTTTCTAATTTCCGCGAGTTCTAATTTCCGAGCTGGTACTGTACCTTCTTCGCGAAGGCTTTAACCATTTTTTGTGTTTGTATTAAGGTTCGTTCAGACTCGGACTCAAATATTCGCTCGTTACATTCTAAATGCAAAGGGCGGGACTGAAAATAAATGTCCGTGAGGCTTGTTTAAATAAAACCCGACAGGCCTTCGGTATCTATATCGAGTTTTTAACGCATGCGTCAAATCCGTCTTGTTATATGGTTGTACTACATGGAAAGTGATTGTTCGACTTACCAAGAAACTATAAACTTTCGTGAACCAATGCCTCCAACACATTTAGGAATATTCTGCCCAGAAGTGAACGACGAACAACTGGACAAACTAAAATAAGTATTGAGATTTAAAGGCGGAAGTGGCAGTGGATCGATCACACTTTGAGGAAACCAGAGCGAAACATCGCCAAACAGGCTCTGGATTATAATTCTCAAGGAAGACGGATTGGTCGACCATGTAGCATGGAAGCGACCAGTTGAGCAGGCGGCCAGAGGAATAAACAAGTCCTGGCAACAGCTAAAGGCACATGATCAGGATCGCGCGTTGTGGAAGATAGCTGTTTGTGGAATTTGATTGATTAAGATTCACGTTTCACTGTCATTGCAGAGTACGGGTCTTGCTCCAGTTTTCTAGATTCGCAGTTTCGTCTATGCACGTCTTTACATTTTATTATTGGAAGTACCGATTAGTATTCTCTTCGTCTTTTGATTTCATTGTCATCTTTGGATAGATTGGCAGGAGCCTATCTGGGAAAATATATGAAGTTGTCCACGTATTCCATGTTGTAGTCCGCTTTCGACGATTGAAAAATGAAGAAATTCATTTTATTTATTTTCAACCTCCTAGCTGTCAACTCTAGTATATCTGAAAATTGTGTAAGCTACTTAGTTACAAAAGACATTAGTTGCTTTGCTCAATATTAAATTACGTTTTTTTTTTTTAAATGAAGTAAACATGAGTCCTTAGCTCGGATCAAACACGTCTACCATCCATATCTCTTGGGCTCACGAACGATACGACCCGAACGAGTCCTTTTTCCTGTGGTAGAAGGTAAATCAGCAACAGGACAATTAACGATCGGTATTGGCGTCTCAATTGCTTCAATCTCCGCTCCTGAACTGTCATTACTAGTGGTTTTGTAATTATCGGACGCGTTTTCGCTATTATCCACAACCTCTGTGAGATTTGGTTCATTTGCTTCATACATTTGACGGAACGATTTGTACTTTTTTCATGTTGTCATTTGGTGTAAATGATCCACCCTGAATATGGTCTTCATACAGTAAATCACTAGCGTTGAAACCGTCGTTCTTTGTTCTGGCAATAAACCGTCGATTCCGTCTGAAGTGACTATTAAAGCTATCCCTAATGATGTATGATCGTTCATTAACTCGACCAACAATGGTTCCGTGGAACCATTCTTTTGCTGTTTTCTTGAAAATAACGAGATCACCAATGTTGAGTTCCGGCAATGCTCTTGCATTTCGATTGAAGTAATACCTCTGCTTTTCTCTCTTTTGTTCAATCTTTTCTTGAATTTCTTTTTCCTTCAAATCATTTCTACACAAAAGCGACTTCGATACTGGGATTTTCGTTTTGAGTAATCGTCCACCAAATAATTGACAAGGTGCTAATTGCATGCTTGCAACAGGAGTTGTATTATATTCAAGAACGCGATACTGATATTGCTTTGTCTCGTTTACCTCATAGCAGCGTTTCAAGATATTTTTTGCTATAGCGACGCCCTTCTCAGCCAATCCATTACTTTGCGGATGTCTTGGACTACTAGAATACTGCATTACGATATTGCATTCATCCGCGAATTTTTCGAATGCCTCACTGTTAAATGGATTGTTGTCACACTTGAGCTTTGTTGGATATTCACAATAGTCAAACCGTTTTCTTAACTTGTCAATTACGTGACTTGCCGTTTTGTTTTTTAAATATTCCACAATTATAAATCCCGAGTATGCGTCAATAAGCGAAACGAAATTTGATCCCGCATACTCAAAAATATCCACTCCAGCTATATGAAAAGGATATTCCGGCGTTTCGTCTTGCATCAGAAGCTCTTTTTGATTATTACGTGTAAATTTTTCACAGATATTACAAGCAGTGACCAGTTCCTTGATTTGTGCGTTCATATTCGGCCAATAATAATGCATTCTCGCACGTGCAAGTGTCTTTTCAATTCCTAGATGTGGCGCATGTAGCCATTTCGTGATGCGGTTTTGCAATTCTGTTGCAATTACCAGTTTGCAGTCACGGAACAGAAGACCATTTTCAAAGTGTAGTTCTGATTTGTATTTGTAAAATTGCTGACCAAAGTTGTCCAATTGGTGGTATGACGGCCAACCACTTTCAACATATTCACAAATTCGTTTGTATTTCTCATCGCGTTCAATGGTTGAACAGTCTCGTCGCAGCGCTACAGCCCCTTTCGGGCCTTGGCTTCCCGTAGCCGAAGTCTCCAGCGATCTCGGTCCAGTGACCGCGTCCTCCAATTTTGAAATCCGAGCAGCGATGAACAGTCTTCGTCAACAGAGTCGGACCAGCGTTTCCTGGGTTTTCCCACTGGCCTCCGGCCCTCCGTTATTCCCTCGAATACCTTTTTAGGTATTCGAGTCTCGCCCGATTGAACAGTAAAATTTGTAATTTTCTTCCGATAGACATGCTGTTCGCGTTATTGTATGAATCATGCTTGAAAGTTCAAGGACCTCTTAAACCCTGGGCAACTGTGCTCGCGACAAGCAGTCAGCTACGAGCATTTCTTTGCCCGGTTTGTATTCCACAGTCATTTTTTGATATTTGAGTAAGTACATTAACATTCGCTGCAAGCGAATGGTAACATCATCGATATCACGTCTTACTAACGTTTCAAGTGGTTTATGATCACTTTCAACCACGAATTCACGACCATACAGATAATGAAATCGCTCACGATTGCTAAAAGTTCTTTTTCGATTTGTGCCCATTTTTGTTCGCTCAATTTACGAGACGCATAAGCCGTTTTGCATCAGAACGCATCCCAGGCCATCTTTTGACGCATCCGTCTGGATGACAACCGATTTGGTTTTATCATATACAACCAGAACTGGATCGGATAAGATGATGCTCAATATTTCACTCAGCTCACAATCATGCGCGTTTGTCCACTCGAATTCAACATCGTTTCTTGTGAGATGACGAAGCTGTGCCGTTTTTTGTGACAAATTAGGAATGAATTTTGCCAGATATTTGAAAAACCCTAAAATTCGCAACACGTCTTGTTTATTTTCCGGTTTTTTAATATTAGCAACTGCCTCGCAGTATTTGCTCTTTGGCTTCAACTGACCATGTGGCAAAATATGACCCATGTATTCAACCTGCGTTTGTCGATACTGAACTTTGTCAGGATTGAATTTAACTCCATTTTTTCTTGCCCGCTCCAGAACCAATAACAATGTTTTGTCATGATCTTCTTCCGTTGCACCTGCGATGCCCAAATCATCAAAGTACACGATGACTCCGGGTATATCTCCAAATATTTGCACCATGTTTCGTTGAAACATTTCCGGTGCACTGTTTATGCCGAATGGTACGCGATTGAATTTGTATCGACCAAATGGGGTCATAAACGTTGTTAAATCAGAGCTTTTTTCGTCCAATTTCATTTGCCAAAATCCACTAGACAAGTCGAGAACAGTGAAAATCTTCATATCCGCTAATTGGCTGGTAAAGCCATCAATCGTAGGGATCAAAAAATGTTGGCGTTTAATTGTGTTATTTAAAAGCTTTGAATCCAAAAAAAGTCTTAATTTACCGTTAGGTTTCTCAACTATCTGCAAATTGTTTACCCAATCCGTGGGATAAGTCACGGATGATATAATGCCGTTCTGTTCCATTTGCTTCAATTCTTTTTCCAAGGGCTTGAGTAGACTGTAAGGTACTCGTTTTTTATAATGTAGAGCCGGCTCGGCGTTTTCCTTAAGAATGAATGATTGCTTACGAGGGAACTTACACAGCCCCTCAAACAAATCACGATAAATTTCCACAAAGTTTTCTTTTGTTAAAGGCAAACATGCAATGGAATCAATGTCCAAACGCTTAATCAAGTTAAAATCAACAGATGTTTTCAATCCAAGTATTGGTTCCCGATTATTATCCACTACGAGAAATATTGACCTATTTTCCGTTTTTCTTTTTCCATCAAAACAGTCTAATTTTACAGTACCGAAAATTTTAATTTTATTATCGTTGTAATCGTAGACTGGATAATTCAAATTCTTATTCTCCATTTTTTTATTTAATCTTTCGACCATTTTGATTGGCACACAATTAACATCAGCGCCGGTGTCAATTTTGAATACAACAGTTTGGTCTCCTATTTGATACTCTTTAGTCCACTTCAGACTGTTTGATCCGATACTATGTACTTATTCTAAAAACTGTTTCATATGACCAGTTAAGTGTTGATAGCTTCTTTGTATCATCTTGATTTGGTTTTGTTTCCAATCCACTGGTTCTCACTTTCGGCTTTGATTTGCAGAATTTACTGAAATGTCCTTGTTTTCCACATGAATGGCAATTGATGCTTCGTGCACGGCATTCCTTGATGTGGCCTGGTTCAAATAGTCCACCACAATTGTAACAATGGCGCGAAATTGCATTTACGGAATTTTATGACACTTCTTCGTTCAAGGCGTACACACTTTGATATCCAACACTTTTCTCCAACAACAATTTGTTTTGATTCGCTATCTCGAAAGCTTTGCATCTGTCAACGATGTCCGCCAACTTTACGTTTTTCATGTCGAGTAATTTCAATTGTAACTTCTTGTCGTTCACACCAATAATGATTCGGTCAAACAGCATGCGTTCTTCAAATGATTTACCGTAATCACACTTGAATTCGCAATACTGGATTTGTTTACGTAACTCCGTTTCGAAAACCACAAACGCTTGCTTTTCCTTTTGCGTAATGTTATTAAATTTAAAAGATTCCATCGAGACGTTCCTCCGTGGAATACAATATCCATCGAATGCTTCAATGACACTTTCCAATGTGCGAATCACAGTTGGCTGTGCTTCTCGGTTTTCATTTGCCGGTACAGCCGCTTGATATCCAACGATGCCGTCAGCTGTTCCATTATTTGGGAACAATGTTTTATATATTTCCACTGCACGTGGACCAACCAACCATAAAAATGTTGAAATTTTTTTTTGGTTCGTCTTCCTCATCCTTTCCCGTTGCCATCATGTACATTTGGAAAGTACGTTTCCATATTGGCTAATCGCGGATTAAATTTGCACAATCCATCGGTCCATTTTCCACAATTTTTTTTAATTTTTCTGGCGTTTTTTTTTTAATTTTTCTGGCGGTTTTTTTTTTAATTTTTCTGGCGTTTAAATTAGCCGTTGATTTCTTCTGACACCATGTAATAATTATGTATAATTATTAAAATAACAACGATTGAAAAATGAAGAAATTAATTTTATTTATTTTCAACCTCCTAGCTGTCAACTCTAGTATATATGAAAATTTGTATAAGCTACTTCGTTACAAAAAACATTAGTTGCTTTGCTCAATATTAAAACATTGTCTGGTTCGTGGTTTCACCATATTTTTTTGAAGTATTGGGAACAGGTGAGAGCAATGACATCTTCTTGACCTATTGAGCGTTTATTGCCCCTTCGCCCTACCACAATTTGATAGCTTTGTGTTTCGGTGGTAGTTGATCTTCTTGATATCGGTGGATGATCTTTTGCAGCCGATGAACTCAACCGACCGCACCAGTCGTTGAATAGGAAATTATTGTATCTTAATGGGTTCGGGTTCTTTTATATATAAAATTCGTTTACTTGATAAAATTATTAAATTTGATGTGTAAGTAAAAAAAAAAATTATTTAAGTTGAACGAATGAGCATTGTTCATGTGCGTAAAATGATGACACATTCATAATTTGTATTTTGCCTCGATCGTTCACCTACTTGCACTTTGGGTCGAATGATCGGACATGCTTTATTTGAAAATGATTATCGGGTGCGAATTCTGTTGAATCTTTCCGTAAGCGAGTAGGGCCGTTTCTTCCAACGGTTCCAGCCCATGTTCATGGTGCAATACTGTTTTTTTAGTTGTGCTGCAATGAATGTGGTGCAGTAGTAATAAGTATCATTTTACCCACCGCGGGATTTGCGATTTATTCCGTCCACTTGGACCGTTATTGAAGAGTGTGGAGGTATTCGCTTGATCATTTTTCCAGAATATTTCCTGCACAGCGGTACGAATCTGCCAACTTCGTGTAGATTTCTGAATGTTTTATCAGGTTGAAGAAGTGCAAAAAGTGGTCTTTCGATGAGAAGATCTCCAGGTATTAAGGCCTCAAGATCGTTTGGGCCGTTGGACATTGGTGTGATCGGTCGAGAGTTGTGGCAAGCTTCAATCTGGCTAAAGATACTCCATACACACACACAACAACCTCTAATAGAGTTTGGTCAATGCAACAATATTGCCAGTTTAGTCTCAGCTTTGAAGTGCAAGAAGGCAACATAAGAATAATGAAAAATACCTAGTCGTGCCATAAGTTCTGTCACACGTATATGGGCAATTTTTGTATAAATGAAAAAGAGTTTTTGACAAAGGAAAATATATTTTATTTTGGCATACTAATGGAAGTAAAATAAGCAACAAATTATTCAAAGTGGCCGCCTTTAGCCTTAACACAGCTCTTTAATCTGTTGGGCCAGTCATCGATAGCAGTACGCACTGTTTCTAGCGGAAAATTAGCTACTGCTTCTGTCAAAGATCGCTTAAGGCTCTCGATATTTGGGTGTCGTCTCGTGCACACCATGGACTCTAACTCCGCCCACAGTTTGTAGTCCAGGGGATTCAAATCTGGGCTCCCAGAAGGCCATTCCGTCGCCCTTATAAACTGTGGAATATTGGTTTCCAACCACGCTTGTGTGGTTCGAGCTTTGTGGGCTGGCGCAGAATCTTGCTGGAAAACCCAATGTCGATTGTTGAATAGCGTAGAGTTCAGCGGCTTCACACATCCCTCCAGGATGTCCGTTTGATAATTTTTCGCTGCAGTTTTTACGCCTTTTTCGCAAAAATGAAGCTCGGTGACCCCTTCGTAGCTGACACCCCACCATACCATGACTGATGCTGGATGATGTCCTCGCTGTACCCTAGTGGCAACTTCTCGGGCTTCTATGGAGCTGTGGGCATACACCTTATCATTTTGGCGGTTGAAATGTTCCTCCACCGTAAAAATTTTTTCATCGGTAAATAAAATTTCTCGATGTTTGTTGTTGCCGTACCGCCGAAGGAGCTCTTTCGATCTGGTGCTCCTAATTTGCTTCAACTGCTCAGTCAGCAAATGTCCCGTTGATCGTCGAAAGGCACTCATCCCGAGGTCAGATTTTATGATGCGAGACATACTTCGGGTGGAGATGTTCATCTCTCGAGCCATGATTCGTTGTTTACGAAGCGGATTTCGACGAATTCGACTCTCGACCGCTTTGATGGCAGCAGAAGAACGTACATCACGCGGACGTCCAGAACGAGGTCGATCTTCAATAGTCTGGATCGCGTTATATCTCTGGATCGCACGATACACAAATCTTTGCGTTATTTTTAACGGGCACAACAACTTGAAAATTTCACTCGCGGATTTTCCACACTTATGTAGTGCAATCACTGCAGTTCGGTTTTCTATTACACCCCATTCCATCTTCACACGTTAACGAACACACTTTAAATGACCATCAACTGTCAACAACATTATGACGTTTATAAAACTGGCCGATATTGAAATGTCACTCATAAAATAAAGTTGTTGCCAATGTGAGAAATTATGTGACAGAACTTATGGCAGGACTAGGTAGTTGAACTTGATTGTTTTTAAATGTATGAACACGAGCACAAACTTGCGTTAAACTATATGTTTTTGTACACTCATTTCTATCGAAAATAAATATTACTTTCGTAAATAGCGAGCCATTATGATTGTGTTTGCATCTTAATAGAAAAACAATTAAAAAAATTCGAATTTCGGACAAAATTTCCCGCTCAATCGCTGAACATGCATTAACCAAACTGTACAAGAGGAGTAGTGTTAGTGTGTATCGAGTATCTCTAAATCTGGAAAAGTATGGTTGTGAATTCTTCAAAGGTTGGTATTATTGTTGTCTCGTCAACAACACGTTTCAAATTTTGCAGCTTTTACTCTGGCTTTCCATAGTCCGCCGATGTGAGGACTAGCCACGGGTATACATTTTCAAGAAATACCATCCTTTGTTGATATTTTGGCGATTTCCTTGGTTGAGGTTCTGATGGCCTCTCGAATATCTCTGTCTAGTTTGTTATTGGCACCTACAAAGTTGGTGCCATTATCAAGACAGTGCTCTTCGACTGGTGAGCGTTCGAAGGCAGCGAGAAAGGCTTCGGTGGTCATGTCGCTAACTAGCTCTAAGTGTATAGCTTTCGTTACCATACAAATGTATTATACCTAGTCCTGCCATAAGTTCTGTCACATAATTTCTCACATTCGCAACAACTTTATTTTATGAGTGACATTTCAATATCGGCCAGTTTTATAAACGTCATAATGTTGTTGACAGTTGATGGTCATTTAAAGTGTGTTCGTTAACGTGTGAAGATGGAATGGGGTGTAATAGAAAACCGAACTGCAGTGATTGCACTACATAAGTGTGGAAAATCCGCGAGTGAAATTTTCAAGTTGTTGTGCCCGTTAAAAATAACGCAAAGATTTGTGTATCGTGCGATCCAGAGATATAACGCGATCCAGACTATTGAAGATCGACCTCGTTCTGGACGTCCGCGTGATGTACGTTCTTCTGCTGCCATCAAAGCGGTCGAGAGTCGAATTCGTCGAAATCCGCTTCGTAAACAACGAATCATGGCTCGAGAGATGAACATCTCCACCCGAAGTATGTCTCGCATCATAAAATCTGACCTCGGGATGAGTGCCTTTCGACGATCAACGGGACATTTGCTGACTGAGCAGTTGAAGCAAATTAGGAGCACCAGATCGAAAGAGCTCCTTCGGCGGTACGGCAACAACAAACATCGAGAAATTTTATTTACCGATGAAAAAATTTTTACGGTGGAGGAACATTTCAACCGCCAAAATGATAAGGTGTATGCCCACAGCTCCATAGAAGCCCGAGAAGTTGCCACTAGGGTACAGCGAGGACATCATCCAGCATCAGTCATGGTATGGTGGGGTGTCAGCTACGAAGGGGTCACCGAGCTTCATTTTTGCGAAAAAGGCGTAAAAACTGCAGCGAAAAATTATCAAACGGACATCCTGGAGGGATGTGTGAAGCCGCTGAACTCTACGCTATTCAACAATCGACATTGGGTTTTCCAGCAAGATTCTGCGCCAGCCCACAAAGCTCGAACCACACAAGCGTGGTTGGAAACCAATATTCCACAGTTTATAAGGGCGACGGAATGGCCTTCTGGGAGCCCAGATTTGAATCCCCTGGACTACAAACTGTGGGCGGAGTTAGAGTCCATGGTGTGCACGAGACGACACCCAAATATCGAGAGCCTTAAGCGATCTTTGACAGAAGCAGTAGCTAATTTTCCGCTAGAAACAGTGCGTACTGCTATCGATGACTGGCCCAACAGATTAAAGAGCTGTGTTAAGGCTAAAGGCGGCCACTTTGAATAATTTGTTGCTTATTTTACTTCCATTAGTATGCCAAAATAAAATATATTTTCCTTTGTCAAAAACTCTTTTTCATTTATACAAAAATTGCCCATATACGTGTGACAGAACTTATGGCACGACTAGGTAGAATGCAATGTAACTTTTCAGCATTGTTGCGTCGCGGCCTTTTGACATACCTGTTTTGAATGGTCCTGCATAGTCGACTTCACAGTATACGAATGCATTTGATGGTGTTATACGGACGGCAGGTAAATTTCCCATCAGTTGACAATTTGGATTATTGGCGTGCTTACAGCATGGTAGGCAACGATGAATCTCGTACCGAATGATTTGCTGGTCAATAATTATCCAGTATATCATCCGTGGATAAATTCGCACGAGTTGAAGACCACCGTGCATTGCGATTAAATACGTGACGTGATGACGTTCAGGTAGATTTGGGTTGTAGGATGGTGGTTTCGTAAAACCACAATGCACTGGGGCCAGCTAGTTGGGCCCATCGTACTCCGCCTATTTATTATGAGATGAATTTTATTTCTCCTGTGCTTGCCACTTGGTTCGATTTGCGAACCGAAGCCGGCTCGAAGGTTAGTTCCGAGAAGAATCTAGTGCCTAAACAAAGGAGACGACTGTTGGAGATTTGGGGACAGCGACAAAGATAATGTTCGATAGATTTTTCGTCTTCCTCACAACGTCTGTAAAGGCTGTCGCTCACGATCTGCATCCTAAATGCGTGCAGCTTTAGCAAGCAATGACCTGTGGTTAGGCCAACAATAGTTCGGACGACAACGTTGTAACAGCTGAGCTGTAATATTTTTATTCGGTTCTTCCCAAAAGGATTTGGCCGTTCTGCAGCTGTCCAGCTGCCTCCACCCCGCCAAGAAAGAATTCAAAATAGTTTGTTTGAAGCTAGTCTTCAGCACTGTTTGTGCTACATCGATTGACTTCCTAGTGGAGTTAATGTTTGCAGATCCTTGCCGCGTAAGCGTGTCTGCTGCGTCGTTTCCTATTAGGTCGCTATAAACCGGTATCTAAATTAAATGACGTCGAGATAACAGCATTGGATGCTTCTACTTCTACAATGGCACTAGGGCCCAAACCGGGCCTTGGCCTCCTGATCTTCAGGTTCCTTAACATTTCTTATTATTTATTGTTGTTAGACCTTCATTTTCATAGATTGAGGTGACCAAGGTATTCCCAAGCAGGCAGTGGGCTGGAATTATGCGTCGACCGGGATTTAAACTCACGACCTTCGCACTGTAGACCAACACGCTACCCACTAGGCTACACTCTAATTTTTGGGTGCTTTGCATATTCCGAAACGCCCGCATTTCTGAGTCTGCCACCAACTCGCAGAATGTCGTGACTGTCAATTAAGGGATTCAGCGGTCTAAGAGTATTATTCATTCGTCCTTTATTAAGTTTTTATACGTCTTCTTGAAATTCAGCTTATTGAGTAAGAAGGATTAGTTTTTTATGAGTTCAACTCTTCTCTTCTACTTCTACGTCTACGATGGCGCTACAGCCCAAATCGGACCTTGGCCTCCTGATATTCAGGTTCCTTAACATTTTTCATTACTTATTGTGGAAGGGTTGTTAGTCCTTCGCACAACCCTCTTTCTACGAATTTCTCATTTTCGTAGATTGAGGTGACCAAGGTATATCCAAGCAGGCAATGTGCTGGAATTATATATTGCGTCGACCGGGATTTGAACTCATGACCTTCGCATTACAAGACCAACATACTACCCACTAGGCTATACCCTAGCTCTTATCTTGGCCTTTGGGTAATATTTATGAATCTCAGGCAATTTGCTACGATTCTATTGAGCTGCGTGAAGTTGGAGTAGTGTTCTAAGAGTCCGGTATTGACCTGAGTTGAGAGCATTGACGATACGTAAGTGCGGTTTCCAATTTCTTTTTGTGTTTTCAACCATTCTACCAAAGAGTTTGATTCTTCAACTTCTTGGGAACGATGCCCTTGAAGCACAGTCGGCTGGATTTTCTTCGGATCTTATGTAGTTTCACTTCCAGTTCCGTTGGTGAAGTTTTTGGATTTTCGGAGGCTAGATAGGTTTCTATTATTGTGGCATCGTTTTACAACCAAGCGGGTATAATAGTTGAATCATACCATGTATAAATTGAAAATGATGGCAGATTCATAGAAGTGACTGTTGAATATATCGGGTGTACAAATTGAAACCCGCCGTTTCTCAATATATGGCGCCAGCAGTAAATGCTGATTAATAATGGCGGATCAGAAACGTCATATGGTAAACTTGGGTATCTGTCAATAAGTCCTCATCAACTTCACAAAGAACATTTGGTGTTAACGATACACGTACGATGATGAAGCTAATCACATAACCAGAGGAATAGGTATAATTACTTAGGCACTGAGGTGGGAGATAAGTAGGCAGTAATTCCATTCAGTACGTGAAAAAAACTGGAAATTTTCGTAGGTTCAAGAAAATAAACTTCTACTTCGGATTTTTCCAAATGCACAAAGTACGGGTAAAGAAATTGTGATAAAGTACGAAACTTTGTCTGTTATTTTAGGACCCGAAATGTTTGTCAGTATAGGGGCATGTTTTGTAGTACGATGGGAGGTCAAAACGTTCACGGAATGAAGGAGATGGAGGAGGAAACATTTTTACTTGGAGGTATTCTAACACTCAATAAGGTACAAATACAAATTTCTGATAAATCGAATCACTAACATTTTGGTTATCGTCAAACCAACAAGTCAATCGGAAAGAAAACGCTAACTATAGACAAAATTGAGTTTCGTGCTGTCATTAAGTTTCTTACCAAGAAAACGCCACAAATTATTTTAGAGGAAATGTCATCTGTTTACGGGGACTCTTGCCCTGGAAAAACGATTATTTATAAGTGGCATAATTTATTCAGGCAAGTCAGAGTCAATTAAAGATGATAAGCTCTCGGGCTGGCCGATTGAGGCCACTTCCTCAAAAATCGTCGAAAAAGTAAAGAAACTTGTTTCGAAGATGCTCGTTTAAAGAAGAAACAAATCGCAAAAATGATTGGAGTATCAGATACAACCATTTTGAATATCTTCCACGATCATCTCGGTATGTCTAAAGTCAGCGCAAGATGGGTACCGAGAATGCTGTCAGCGGTTCAGAAAAAGAAGTGAGAGTTGCTAGTTTTTGGATCTCTGTAGTGAGAACAAGGATGAATTTTGACCCGGATTGTTATTGGAGACGAAACTTGGGTTCATCATTATGAGCCTGAATCAAAGCAGGAGTCAACGCAGTGGCTCTGTAAAGGCGTTTCATTCCCAAGTCTTTCAAGGTCTTACAATCTGCTGGAAAAATCATTGCCACTATTTATTTTTTGGGATTTACAGGGGGTTCCGATAAACGACTTTAAAGAAAAAGGGCAACATATCATAGGGGTATACTATGGCAACTTGCTACAACAATTAAAGGATGCCATCAATGAAAAAAGAAGAGGAAAGTGGACTCCAGGTGTGCTACTTTTGCACTTCAATGAACCTGTTCACAAAAGCCACGTTGCAATGATTGCCCTTCATAAATACGGCTACGGAATATTGAACCGCCTTTCTTATAGTCCAAATCTGGCCCCTTCCGATTACTATTTGGTCTCAAAACTGAAGAAAGAACTTCGGGGAAGAAAATTTACCAACGATGAAGAGGTGAAGTCAGCAATTTCAGTCTATTTTGAAGGTCTTGATTTTTTTTTTTTTTTAAAGCCGAACACAACTTAGGGGGTCACCCTTTAATGTAAATTACACAGTCATGTCGGTAAGGGAAAAAAAGGAGTAAGGAGTTGAAGTTAGTCGGGATTAAAAGGAGAGAAAAGCCTAAAATGCCGGTGGACGTTGAGTTTGAAACGTTGAAGGTCGTATGACAATGGGAATACATCTTTAGGCAATGCATTCCAGAGCTTAGAAGTTCGGGGTATGAATGACCGCCTATATTTCACTGTTCGGGAGATCGGAAGCTTAACAGTTAACTCGTGTGCGCTTGATGATAGGCGTGTGTTTCTAGGAAATGAGTACAGAGGAGGAATAAGTTTAGCAAGTTCCTCACTGCATTTACCATGAAAGTAGCGGTAGTAAATGCTTAGTACACCAACATTTCTGCGATGCTCAAGGGAGTCTATAGAAACCGAGATGGCTTCATCTCCAATTAGTCGGAACGCCTGTCTCTGGACACGGTTGAGCATTGCAAGTTGCGTTTTGGGTGCCCCAGCCCATAAATGAGAATTGTACTCGAGGCGTGGTCTAATGTAGGTCTTATAGATATTTGCTAAGTCACTGGGAGTAAAATATTTTTTACATCTTCGGAGAACTCCTAGGCGTTTGGAAGCGTCAAGTTCTACGTCAAGTATGTGCTGGTTCCAATTAAGGTGGTTATTTATTTTGATGCCAAGGAGTGAGAAGTATTCGGAGGAGTTTAGTGGGACACCTCCGAAGGTTACATTAGGAACCGACGCCGGGACATCACGTTTAAGGGAAAGATGACAGGCCTGCGTTTTTGAAGTGTTGAACTCTACTCTATTTATCCTGCCCCATTCTAAGATTAGATTCAGGTCAGAGTTCAATGATCCAAATAGTTCGGCACGTTTAGATGCTACCGGGACACGGTGAGCGTTAGTAATCGAGTCGTATTCATAGATGTTATCCAGGGTACTGTCATCTGCAAAGCAATGAATCGGATTGAGCGTTGACGACAGAAGGTCATTGATAAAAATAAGAAAGAGTGTGGGTGATAAAACAGAGCCTTGTGGGACTCCGGAATCTATGGGAAAGGGAGAGGATGCCACGCCATCCAATACGACTTGTATGGAGCGTTCATGTAAGAAACTCTCGATCCATTTTACAAGATTATTATTAAAGCCGACTGCTTTGAGCTTCTCTAGGAGACATTTTTAGAAGGAATTAATAAACTTTATGAGAGATGTGATAAATGTATTAAGCTTAAGGGAAAACGTATTGAAAAGGAAAAATAATAACTTGTTTAGTTTTAGCCCTGCCATTCCGCGAACTTTTTGACCTCTTCTCGTATTTACAAGATAAAGCTAATTAGAATTTTCATAATATACCAGAACCACGAAAAACCGGCTTTACAGAAATAGTTAATTAATATTGTAGTTTCTCCATTTTACCCACATACCTGGTCGATGCCTTACCAGGTATGTGGGTAAAATCGAATCAGGTTTTGATTTATTTCGATAGCATAGATTTCAAATTAGTTTCATATTTGTTGTGTACTGATGCAGTTGCTTTTTTCTAAATTCAGATATCAGCGTGGAGCCTCGGAAGTCTAAGTGAACGGCTTAATTGGAGTTTTAACAGCTCATCAAGATCAACACATTCATTTTCCAAGCCTAGAAATAAAAGTTTTAAGCAGCAGTAAGTCAATGAATTCAATCCATAGAGAAAAATTTTTTTTTAATAACTTTTCTTTAGTTCAAGCTCTTCCCGTAAAAATTCCAAAACATCGTGGCCGATACCTTTAACTGACTCAATTTTTCAGTCACATTTTAAGCGCTTTAGTAAAAACGATAATTACATTGTTGATAAAGTAATTGCCAAGGGAGCATTTGGAATTGTTTTTAAAATTTTAGATAAGAACAATCCGAATCTTGAGTATGCGCTAAAAGTGTTAAGTAAATCAAAAGTAAGTAAAATGTTTTTATACTCTTGATGAAATCTGAGATTATTATAAGTTTGTTCTAAAGTTTGTAACGCTAAGAAATAAGGCTCGGAGAAAAAAAAGAAGGAGACAGAAGTTAATGTTGTAACTCAAAAATTTCGGAAGATGACGGTCTTTTGTTCGCTCTCTAGCTTAGGAACGCGTTGACCTAGAAGGTTCAAATTTTGTACGCGTCGTTTTTGCCGAAAAAAAAGTTCAAGTTCGCTCCACTTGCTAGCTTCCATGCTACATGGTCGACCAACCCGAGGTCTTCCTAGAGGATTATAATTCATAGCTTGCTTGGCGATGTTTCGCTCTGGTTTCCTCAAAGTGTGACCGATTTACTGCTACGTCCGCCTCCGAATCTCAATGCCTATTTTGGTCTGTCCAAAGTTCGTCGTGAGAGGCATTGATTCACGAAAGTTTAGTTTCTTGAAAAGTCGAACGATTACTTTCCACGTAGTGCAACCATATAACAACACAGATTTGACACATGCGTCAAATACTCGTAGCTTCGTGCGATGGAAGATCTCTCTCAATCTACAGAAAGGGGAAAGAATCTGAGCCTCAATATTCCTTTCGGCTCCGCCGTCCATGCTGACAATGCTTTCGAGATAATAAAAATCTTGCACCTCTTCCACATCGTCCGTTAAGAACGATCGGTGTGCTTGTGTTCGAACCCTTTTACATGAATTTGATTTTTCGCAAATTTATTTTCAGTCCTACCTCTTTGCATTTAGGTTAGTTTACGTTCGTGGAGGGGTTGGATAGTGATGTACGCAGGCCACCAGTGAACCCATTGTACGCCTCAGTGTTTGCATTTAAAATGCAACGAGCGAACATTTGACTCTAAGTTTATAAGACTGGTTTATATTGTGGCAATATTCAGGTCATGCAAAAAAAACAATAGATAGCCAATTTGAATTTTTTACGCTACATGTAACCACTGACATAGCCCCCGTCCGATAAATATAATATTTTGTTTTTTAATTTAGAAAGAAAGATTATTCAAAAAATTTTTTTTATTCTAATTTTGGCTCTAGATAGCATAAAAGTTTGCAAGTGCTAGAAAAACATGATTTAAGGACCTGTATACATTAAAATTAGTCTGTGGTTCGCAATCATTTGTAAAAAATGTGACGGCTTTTGTTCCGCTCTTTTTTTTAATAGTTTCCTATAAGCGATTCTCTGTCTCCTTTACTTCTGACAGGCCTGCATAGCGTCAGAATCTGAACTCGGCGTTATATAAGGACGAGATACGGAGTGCAAAAAAAAATCAATTTGTTCCCAAAAACCAACTATTTACGGACAATTTTTTACGAGCCGGGAATGCTCCTTGCGTTAACACTTTAACTGTTTAATTTTGTCATCAACAATGTGCGGGAAATTGTCGTTTAGTCATGACAAGTATACTCGACATAAATAGTTAACGGGTTAATTCGCATTCGGATGATTTCGATCAATATCGGAAGAACAGTCATAAAATTGGGAAAACTTTCTGCAACACTGTAAATTTTCGATTTTTTTGCCGTTTTATTTAATGTTACGTTTTCATTTTTAAGGTAATCCAAAGTAGTAGTGTACAGCAATTGAAGGACGAGGTAGACATTCAAAAAATTTGCAGTCATCATCCGTTCATAGTAAAGCAGCTTGATTCCTGGCAGAATCGAAGAAATTTACATATACGTAAGTTGTTTTTTCATATTTTTATAGTTCTTTATCTTCATCGATTATTGCCGAATCGGGGCAAATATTTGATAATGTCTGATCAACAACAGCAATGAGGTCAAGAGAATCAAAAAATTGATAGCTTCTTCGTTTTGATTCGACTTTAATCGCATAGCTATGCTTGATCGATTAGTTTCCGATTATTTTTGTGATGCGATTATTTGTACGGATCATTGTTGTTTCTAATCTTGTATTTATATGTAGATCAGACAGATTTATGTTTATTTAACCTCTTTCAATCATTTTTTGTAGTGCTCGAATATATTCCCGGTGGAGAGTTACTCACCCAAATCTGCCGTTTTCCGTTTGAATTGGTTTGTTTATACGTTGCAGAAATTTCTTTAGCTATAGGTAAATATAATTTGGTTCTGAATAATAAAAAATCGATTTCATAAAACCGAAACTTTCAGACTTTCTACATAACGCCGGGATAATTTACCGTGATGTCAAGCCCGAAAATATTCTTTTAACGGCTGACTATCACATCAAACTCACCGATTTCGGATTAAGCAAATGGTTAAAATTTGGTGAACGTACGAAAACGATGTGCGGCACATTACAATACATGGGTACGATTTAGTTTTTATTTTTAACTTAACAAAAAACTTTATTAGAAAAAAATTAAGAAAATCAATTTTCTTACGGTGATTAAGAGATCGATTTTTCTCATTTCTTCATTATTTAAGTTTATAATTTGAACATAACTGAAAGCCGATTAGTTTTTTTTTCAAAATGAATGCCCGCTCGCAAGTATTCCAATTACATATGGATGGTCGACAAGTCGATGAGGCTTGTTCAAGCATATTTCACACAGTGCTATTTCACCGATGCCTAGGTAAATTCATGTATACCGGCGATGCAACCTATTCGATAGGAACCGTAGGCTATTCCGATGTCGATTGTGATTTTATCGATTTTACATATGTCTGTTGTACATCGGATAGTTTACATCGTACGGTGAAACGTGCAATAACTACATTTAGTGAAAAGTTACGAAGTAATGATAGTACTGGATCGGGACAAATTAGTTTGGAATTTTTTCAACGTAAGAAAAATCGTTGGCCATTCCAGGCCGAATGCATACCGTGGGAAGTGTGGACAGTCCGTTTGGATTTGGTTACGATCGATAGCGAAGATCAGCGCCAGGTTTATCGCGAAACGGTTAGCGAAGTTTTATCGGATAAAGTTTTTTATATTACCGAAGTTATGAATCGTCACGATTATGTGCCGAAAATGCCGAGCCAAAATGAATTGGATTTGATTTTCGATACTTCCTATCCGGATATACAGCCGTATCTTTTTAAATTTGATTTTAGCACATCGGATACACCGGTACCGTCGGTTAGTAATACGATGAAGAAAATTTTTAAGGAAAGTCTTGCATTGTGATTTTTATTTTAAGAGAGAAAGAACTCGAGTTTTCTTTTTTTTTTTATTTAGTATCCGTTAATTTTTAATTATCTGATAATTTTCGGTTATTGAATTATATTTGGTTTGTATTGGTTTTATTATCGATATTATCGATTGAATTTCGTATTGATAAAATTTTCATTTTATGAATTATGCTAAAAAAAATTGTCTCCTGAGAAATTATTTCAAGTTTTCTCATTCTAAATTTGATTGGTTTTACTGTAACTAGCGACTAAGCGATTAAGTTGAACTAGAATGATTTTCTATTTCTCTAGATTTATTTTAGGCTTAAAATTTGCTATTAGTGATATAAGTGCTGTCGTTATGCATGTCGACTTATTTCTAAGGATGATTACCAAGTTTCGTCTATTATTTCAAAATTCTTTATGCTCTAATTTTAGTTTTTATTATTTAGGAATTAGCAATAAATTCACATTTCTTCCATTTTTAATTAAGTTTCGATCTTCGATATCTGCGGGGGTAGTGTAAAGAATTGAATTAAAAAAATAATGGCTGCCCACAAAGGGCTTTTTGATGAATGATTAATTTTTTCGTTCAAAATAGCAACAAACCCGATTCTTGCGACGGTCATAGCCTCGTCTGTCGAAACTGAGAACATTTTATCGAGCTGAATTTGATGTTTTTCGATGCAATCAATTCAGCATTTGCTATATTCTTTTTTGACCTTTGAGTGGCAATAATCCCTAAAAGTTCATCTTTAGGACCAGTACAGAAAATAAATTGTACAAAAAGTAAAGCTTGCGCTATATCATTTATGTCATAAGAATTGTCAACTGCTATTGATAAAGCTGAATCCAGTTTGAGACTTGCTGGTTGGTTATATTCGAAGACATTTTGACTGTTCATCTTTCACTGTTTTAGCAGACAATGGTAACTCTTTAATTTTTTTGGAGAATATCTGTTTGGTTCTTGAACTCCCGAAATAGCTTTTCGGATGCATTTTGAAACAACTTTATACGTGTTCGCCGTCTGTTTATGGTTTTCCTCTAATAGCTCTCTCGACTAATCATTGAACTTGCAATATTGACATTGTTGGAAGATTGCATCCAGTAATTAAATACAGAACAGAATTTTTCTTGACTAAGGTTCCTCAACTGCTTTCTTCCTTGCTTCACCGACAGGATATTTAGTACTTAATGACAATTGTTTAGTAGCAAAGTCTTTCTTTAAATTTGATTTCTTATTATACGCCAATTTCTTCTGACAAAAAAGAAGAACACTTAAGTTTGGAATAAACGTGAAAGTGTCGGTCCATTCAACTTTAAATTCACGGCTTTTGTCTTCAGTTTTTCTTTGCTTCTTCTTTGTAGCCATGTCAAACAGTACTCCTAATAAAATGTTTCATTTTATAATAATAAAGCCATCAACAAAAAATTATTTCAATTCTTAAATCGACGACGAAAATAACTGTAGGATTTGCAGCTGGTTGGAAAATACAGGTAACTTTACGCTCCGAGTAGGTACTTTTGTCAACCGTTCGCTTCTTTGGGACGCGAATAGTACTCACCACAGCGCAATGAGATTGCTGAATGACTGGCTCACTCAACTCGTGTCAAAATCACGCGTCCCCCACTGCATATCCCGAGCCCCCCCTGAGGCTCCCGTCCGATCGACATCCCTGAGCGAGCCGGTCAATTGAAATTTCGTGGCCCCTAAATGCGCAAAACGACAGCGAGTGAAAATTAAAGTGCCGCTGGTAGAACCTTGGAGAGGAGGTAAAGCACTTCGGACAAATGCAGCTGGAATTGCCAACCGCAGGGGTGCGGATTTTAAATACAATTCCAGTCTTTTCTGCATGGAAACGCGCTCAGAAGTAATACATTGTAGATCACGATGCAAAGATACGACGTGACGATTCGCGTTGACATTTCATCTTTCTGGAAATGTTTTCTCAATAAATCGCTTCAGAGCACACAAACACCAACTAAGTATGTAAAAATAGAAATAAGAAAACCAGTCATCACTGTACGTGCGTGTCCGTAGTACCGTCAAACTGTCTAACTTTAGACAATTGGAATAAGATTCAAATTGCCTAACTTTGGACAAATTTCTAACTTTGGATAATTTGAATCTCCCTCAATTTGAGAGTTACATTTGTCTAAAGTTAGGCAATTTGACGGTTTTTATACTCTAGATGAAATCTGAGAGTATTATAAGTTTGCTCTAAAGTTTGTAACGCCAAGAAATAAGGCTCGGAGAAAAAAATGAATGATACAGAAGATAATATTATCACTCGAAAATCTCAAAACCGGATGTCCGTCCTTCCGTCCGTCCGTTCGCTCTCTAGCTTGAGAACACGTTGAGGTAGAAAGCTCAAATTTCGTACACGTCGTTTTTGACAAAAAAGTAAGGTCAAGTTCGTGAATGGGCCAAATCGCTCCACCCCTTCTACTCCCTCCCATACAAAATGACACAAATGCGCAATTTGACAATAAACGGATTTGCTCGAAAAGTATAAAAGCTATAGGCCTGAAATTTGGAATATATTACTTTTATGATAATATCAATCTACCGTATATGCGTGTCCCCCCCCACCTTCTACCACCTCCCATACAAACTGTACTTGTCATGAATTACTCTAAGCCAATTTACTTCGTGCGTATAAAATTTAGCGAGCTGAAATTATGCACTAAATATTTATTTAAAATTGTTAGTAAGGGAAAAAAAATTAGACGATTAGCTTCACCCCTTCTGCCCCCTCCCATACAAAATGACACAATTTTTCAATTCAACTATAAATGGATTTGCTCGAAAAGTATAAAAGCTATTAGTCTGAATTTCGGAATATATTACTTTCATAATTATTTCAATATACAGTATAAAAATTATTTGCGTCCTCCCTCTCCTTCCAACCCCTCCCATACAAACTACACTTTCATGAATTGCTCTAAGACGATTTTCTCAGAATATATAACATTTATCGAGCTAATTTTTTGTAATAAATACTTATTTAGCATTATCACTAAGATCAGAAAAAAATATTTGATTAGCTTTACTGCTTCTACCCCCTCCCACACAATATGACACAGTTTCACAACTTCACAAAAAGTCTATTTTCATGAAAAGTTTGAATGTTACTGGTCTAAAATTTAAGAGAAGTCAATTTTATTATATTCTTAGTCATTTCTGAAAAAATCACTAAAATCCTCCCACTCTTTCTACCACCTCCCATACAAACTGCACATTTTCACAAAATCTAACACACTAATTTTCTCAGCTCCTATTCAATTTTCGGAGTAAGTATTTTGTATAAAACATTTTTATAGCTACTTTAGCATGATGGGGAAAAAATTAGTTCAATGCTATCACCCCTTCTAACACTTCCCATACAAAATTTCTTGGGATCACAAAAAATTCTATTTCATCTAGAGTATCGTAGCCCTGTTATGTTTTGTAGTAGAGCCGACCACTGCTCTAGTGCCAAGTTAAAAAGCATGGGGGCTAGACCATCTCCCTGCTTAAAACCACATTCCGTTCGAAAGCTGGTTGTGGAATCGGTTTGTATTCTCACTAAGCATGATTTGGTACAGTACGCTCCTGTCGATACTGTCGTCTGCTTGTTTAAAATTTACGAAGATTTGGTGCACGTCTGTCTTATATTCCCAGCATTTCTCAAGCACCTGTTTCCCCGAGAATAACTGGTCTGTTGTAGATCGCTTGGTTCTGAATCCACCTTGGTATTCGCCAATTATTTAGTTAGTATAGGGCGACGTTCAATTATTTTTGTTAGTATTTTATAGGACGTACAAAACAATGATATTTCCCTTTAATTCTCACATGTTTTCGGTATGTTTTACTCTGTCCAAATTTGGAATATTAATTTTGTGTAGCATTTTAGCGACACAGTTTCAACCGTTTTTCAGAAGTGAGAGTGGCATATCGTCAAATCCCGGCGTATTGCTTAGTTTTTGATCACATAGGGCTGTTTTGATTTTGACAAGTACTACCCACACTAATTGAGATGCTGCATGTCATAATCGATGCTAATGGAGTGGGATTTAGAATATGTTCGAAGTAGAAAGCCCATCATCTTTTGATTTTTTTGAGACTCGTTTTGTGCTTATATCCCTTTTTTTTTACCGTTGCATGTTAAAATAAAACGATTTGATCAGCGTCTAAAGAGGTGTCGAATGATAGGCGGACTTTTTCCGCCCTTATTCGCTTATATAGTTTATGATGCAGCGCATTGCTTGACTCGATTTGGCAGCGCAAATATTTTCATAAGGGTCTCGGTCTAGTTCACCGCATTTTCTATTCAAGTTCTTAGCATTCTTATAAAGTACGTTGGATCCTTTTCAAAACATAACAGAACTATGATTGATATGTAATGCCCAATTAAATATGTGATACTCTATGATGCAAAGAGTTTAAGGCACTGCGAAATATGTAATCTAAAATTTCTTAGAATAGTGCCTTGGTAGGGAAGGAATGAGGTTGTTTATAAGTGAACTTGGTATTTAAACGTTTCGTGCTGAATTTGTTTGTAGATGCTATACTTTTCATGGAAATCGATACATTGTCTTCCTGAAATTGTCGTAATTGTATGGGAGGTGATAGAAAGAATGGAAAATGCTTATCAACATTCTTATCACCATGTTGCCTACTGATAACTGTCATATCTTGAAAGGGGAAAAACTTTTCTTAAATTTCTAAAATATTAGAGACAAGTATGGGAGGGAGTAAAATAAGTCGGGCGAAGTTGATTTTTTTTTAACATTCATTGCAATTATGAAAATAAAAATTCTGACTTTGAAAAATATATTCAAAATTGTGCATTCGTGTGGCAGAGTAGTGGGAGTGTAATTTGTATGGGAAGTGGTAGAAAGAGTGGGGTGATTTGGTCCGTTCTAAGCTCGTGACTAGGACAAGTTTCTTTTTTGCCAAAAATGAAATAAAAATTTTGGTTCGATAGCTCAAATCGTTCGACAGTTATTTTGTAGAAACAGACTTTCACTCGGAATTGAGGTTTTTAACTTACAACAAATACTTCGATATCCTTTTCGATTCTGTCCGAGGTGTTTTTCTGTCCGATTATGACAAAATTATCAGTAATAGCCAATCTTTCATTTTTATGTGACACCGCCACTGAAGGCCTTACTCCTAAATATCGATGGTAACTGCTAACGTTTTAACCCGTTAAGCACAAATAATTTCGAAAAATTAATATAATTGAATCATCACTATCTCCTGCATAACATTAATTTAAAATTTAAGAATTATTTCAATATTTCTTTATTAATACATAACGTGGTTTTGAAAAATTTACGAAACATTTTTTTTTAATAAATAACGAACTCTAACGCACTTAATAAAATAATAGAAAATTAATTAAAAGCTTTCTAGAGTAAATTTTAAGAAAAAAAAAATCAAACCAATTAATAATAAGAAACATCTGGAATAAATTATCAGATAAATTCAAAATAAAGTTTCATTTAGCTTATAAAACACTCCCATAAAAAAATAGAGACGTTTCAAACAAAATGCGTAAAATTAAAAATAAATAAGTAAAAGAATAAAATGTTATTACAAACAAAACGTTTCAGTCTTTAAATGTTGTAGAGTAGATCAAAATCATTTTCAATAAAAACAAACATAATTTTAATAACAATTTATTGTATATATGAAAATATATTTTTTTTGCAAAACAATGAGCTGTTATTTTGTAGTTGCAAAAAATTGAATCAAAAAAAAAAATCACTAAAATAAACGAATTTTGTCCGTTTTTTAAAATTTAAAAACAAAAAAATTATCAATAAATATCTAGAATTAAAAATTTCTGTCTAGATTATTCTATAAATTTAAACTACCATGCGAGCACTTGTTGGAATAAAATGAAAAATAAAAGTATAAAATAAATTCTAAAATGAAAATCAATAAAATTAAAATTGTTCATTAATTAAGCGCACTGAAAACACAAGTTTTTTTTCTAAAAGATGAGCTACAACTGTTCAGTAGCCTTCTTGCAATAATAATTAAAAAATAATAGGGAAACATTAATAAAATATTTGAATAAAATTATAATTATGTAGAGTCCTTTGTAAATAAAGTCAATTGTGAAATTTATATATTACTGTAAAAACATGAAAAAGCAGTCCTCTAGATAGTACCTAATAACATAAAAACGAAAATAAATTAAAAAACAAAAAAACAACAAAGATTTGATTCTCTTTATCTTTTTAATATTTCTGCTATTTAGTAAATGAGAATGATGATAAATTCTATTATTAATAAATCTTCGAAGAAAAGAGATGAATGTAGTAACTTTTTATTCGAATTATCCTATATAAATGTATATAATTGTTGTGAACCGAATAAAGAGAGCTAAGAAATTATATGTATTTAATTTTTAAGTGTAAAAGATTCTTATTTAAGGCACGTTTAAAAGCGAATGAAAAACATGACCAAAAATTAATAAGAAAAAAAAAATATATAAAAAATACGATGAAATGAATCAAATCATTGAAGAATGGATTATTGTAAGTGAAATTGTACGGAACAGAAATATATTGTAAATACTTAAAAACAAAAAAATAATATTAAATAAATATATATACAAAGTACGTTCAAATTAATTTTATATCTATGATAATAATTAGGATTTTCCAATTCAGTTTTTAGTTTAGTTTTTTGTTAAATGAAATCGTTTTTTTTTTATAATTTAAACACGAACTTTTGTGATTTTTTTTTATTTTAATAATACAAAAACTAGAATATAGTAAAAATCTAATGTTTATTGTAAATGTTTTTTTTTAAGTAATGAAATGATGAGTATAAAGAAAATAAATAAAAGAATGCAAATAGAAAAGAAATTGATTATATTATATTTGAGAGTTTTGAAGTTGTTAACTATTTGGTTGATCCTTTTTTTTGTTTTTTTTTTTAATATTTGTTGATTTCAGGTAAGTATAAAAACTGTTATTTTTTTCTTTCAGCACCAGAAATTTTGAATGGTGAACATTATGGACATGCCGTGGATTGGTGGTCGTTGGGTGTTGTTACATGCCGGATGCTTACCAATAAGGTTAGTTGAAAATTAATTACAATTCAAGTTAGAGAGATAAATTTCTGACGTTTGACCAATCCTTCTATACGACGTGAAACGCTGAGAGTAGGTATTATGAGTTAATCCTAAAGTTTATAACACTAGAAATAAGATTTGGGAAAAAAATTATGTCATTACTCATACAACAAAATGTATTGTTATTGGCGATAAAGTGAGTTCAATATTTGGGTGAAAATTTTCACGCTCTCAGGAACCTTAAAATTACCCAACGGGAAAAAAGTGTGCATCAGAAGTGATGATGAAGCGCTACGCTCTTATACCCTGCTTCACTTCTTTCTAACATGTCCGCTAAAACAACCGCTTCATTTGTGCTGCTACGAGTAATGAATGAAAAGCTCTTCATTTGCGCTGCTTTGAGTAGTAAATGAGAAGAGCTTCATTTGATCAGTGAAATCGCGTCATTGGTGCTGCTCTGACTATTAAGTTAGAAGCACCGAGTTAATTCTAAAGGAAAAAATATATTGTTGATTATAAAATATCGGGAATTTGTAATTAAAATTAGTCTGGGAAACGATATTTGAAAAATTTTTTTTTGGTAAGCAGGTAGAACTGTCCTTAAATCGATTTTGTTTGGGCTGATTATCACTCTTTATTCAATTTAACACAAAATAAGACAAACCGCAGATTTTTCCGATGAGTAAAAGTGATCAAGAAGTTAATTCAAAGTTAGGAAGGTCGGTGTAAAACGTACTACCTACTGTAAGTTTTTTTTCTCCTGAAAAGTTTTTATTTTCACATTTTTATCCACATTGGTACATTTTTTTTGAAAATGATAACAGATATCAGTATGATTTTTTTTTGTTCGATAGGTAGCAGTACTAGCTAACAACAGTACAATAAATAATTTTTTTTAAACAAAATGAAAAAATTTGAAACTTTTACAGCCTATCAGTGACTTAGATTCGAATATTTTGGAAATTTCTCTGCTAGAATAGAATTAGTTTCACTAAAGTAATCAGTGTACAAAAAATTATTAAAATTGGTCAAGCCGTTCCCGAGCAAATGGCGACTATGTAGACTTGACGGGAACAGGAATACCCTGGCGTGAAATCCATTACGCCGATCTCGAGACCTTCTTAAGGTCTCGAGCAAACGTAGTCAGGGTAATTTCGTAGAAGCCACCAAATTTTCGACCTGTAAATTAATGTCCCCACTTCACAGGTCATTGTAAGTGGGCCCTACGCGTTAGTGGAAACACAGCTCAATCCACGAACAACACACATACGTCGGATGGTGAATAACGACCACCGTCGCAGGACATACGGACCGCTCGTGGCAAACAGTGAATCCGAGAACGAGAGATGGAAATCAACATCGTGTGCTATCTTAGTTGCGATGTCAAAAAAAAAATAAAAAAAAAAATTAAGTTTGTCGCCAAATGTTTTTTTTTTCCAAATTTTTATTTTCTTTTTTTCCTTTTTTCTTCTCTTGACGACAGGGAAGGCCAAAGGATTTCCCGTTTTACCTAGTCTAAAAATTTGGGATTTTCCTCCGCGTTCGTATCTTATTGAAAATCTTTGCGTTGACTTTCCCCAACGCTGGCCGCGTTTCAAGATGAAGCGCATTTTGTATGGAAAACGGTCAAGTCAGAAACCCCCTTAATTATTATCTCAAAAATTAGCGCGGTCTGTTAATCAGTTTGTTAACAGCAGCTGGTAGAATGGGTACACCTCATTAGTCCACGGCGATTTTTGTTTTATGTCCGACCGAAAACGGGTCCCACGGAGCGGAAATTTCAGTTTCGAGGATAGGAAAAAAGTCACACGGGGCGAAATCTAGTGAATTATGATTAAAGCAATTTGTTGCTTTTTTTGGCATCAAAGTCGGTCACAATTGAGGCTCAATGCGATGGCGCATTTTCATCGTGGAAAATCCATGAATCCTCCTTCCGTAATTACGGCCGTTTTTCACGGATTTGCTCACGCCAAACGCTTTAATACGGTCAAATAGTACTCTTTATTGACCGTCTGTCCCTTCGGAACGAATTCATGATGGATCAAACCTCGAATATCGAAACAAAAACAATGAGCATCGTCTTGATTTTTGAGCGGCTTTGGCGTAGTTTTTTTTGGTTTCGGCTCATTTTTTCTTCCATTCCGATGATTGTTGACTGGTTTGCATGTCAAACTCGTAGACCTATGTTTCATCACCAGTTATGATGCGCTCTATGAATGTGGGAACAGAATTCACACGATCAAGCATGTCCAAAGTGACCTGTTCACGGTACTTTTTTTTTAAGAAAATTCAGCTTTATTGGAAATAGTCGAGAAAGGACACATTTCATGGCCAAAGTATCCACCAAAATCGAACGAACGGACTCGCGAGAGATGTCGAGCTCTGCTGCTATCTCCCTAACACTGGTATGACGATTATCCAGCACCATTTCCTTCAATTTTTTGAATGTTTTCGTCAGTTGAAGAGGTCGAAGGTCGTCCAGGATGAGGCATGTCTTCAAGGTTCTCTCGACCGTCCTGTAAGGCATTGTACCACTCGCAGGCTCATGTTTTTGATATTACCGAATCAACGTAAGCCTTTTCTAACATTTGCAATGATTCCGCACACAAAATTTGGTTGGAAACACAAAATTTGAGAAAAACTCTTTGTTCCATATTTTTATCTATTGTAAAAATCGCCGTGGACTACTGAAGTGTACCGATTCAACTAGCTGCTGTAAACAGCCTGATTAACAAACCGCGCTAAGTTTTAATATAATAATTAAGGACAGTCATACCCACAGTTTAATTATACGTAAACAGTTGGCAAACGGGAAAGAACTTCTCGAACTGAGCTCACCAATATGCGTGCAATCTCCACGCACATATGCGAACAATCTACGTGTAAAATATGGCTTAGTAATCAGCTGTTTAAAGTGCGAACCAATCAAAATCGTTAATTTGGGAGGTAAGAGTTCTTTATGCGAAAAATTTTTTGATCTATGGGCAACATAGCCCGTTTTCGCACTCAGTCTTCTTTCGCTCTGGTTCTACCTGCTTACCAAAAAAAACATTTTTTTTTGAAATATCATATATCATCCCAGACCAATTTGAATTACAAATTCCCGATACTTTATGGTCATAATGTATATGAACAGAAAATAGAATTCTATATCCACTGCGGAGCATAACTATAAACGCAATAGAAGTATGCTCATTTTTGCAATTTATTCAGTGAAATACCGTTATTTTTTAATTATTTATGTGATATTAGAAAGAAACAGTAGCAAACAAAAACAATTGGCATCAACTGATCGCTGTAATTGCCGTTAGTTCAACTATGCTTAAATTTAGCCGGAGCATAACTATCAATGCAAGCAAATAATTTAAAATAAAATAAAAGAACACACAAAGTTTGGCTGGGCCACCTTCATTGCGTATCACTTCACAAATTCCTGAAAATGGAGTTAGGTGTGCTGTTTGTTAGATGAATGGTAGTTTTAGTTGGTGGCCAAGGGATATGATTGTCTGGAAATTCTAAAAGCGACACTATCGGTCAGAAAATGTACCATTGAATGAACAGCTGAATGTTTCGATTGACAAGGGACACAAGTTCACTTGTATTTTTATGCTCTAGATGAAATCTGAGAGTATTATAAGTTTGCCACAAAGTTTGTAACGCTAAGAAATAAGGCTAAGAGAAAAAAATTAATGATACAGAAGTTTATATAATCACTCAAAAATCTCAAAACCAGATGTCCGTCTGTCCGTCCGTCTGTCTGTCCGTCCGTGTCTTCACTAGCTTGAGAACGCTTTGGCTTAGAATTTTCAAATTTTGTACACATCGTTTTTGACAAAAAATTAAGGACAAGTTCGTTAACGGGCCAAATCGCTCCACCCCTTCTACCCCCTCCCATACAAAATGACACAATTACGCAATTTGTTAGTCAACGTCTTTTCTCAAAAAGTATAAATGCTACTGATCTGAAATTTGGATTATAATTCTTTTATGACTCCTTCCGTCACCCCCCATACAAACTGCACTTTTTCATGAAATGCCCTAAACCAATTTACTAAGTGCGTAAACAATTCGTCGATTCGAAATTGTGCACTAAATATTTATTTAAAATTATTAGTAAGACCAAAAAAAATTAAACGATTAGCTTTACCCCTTCTATCCCCTCCTATACAAAATGACACAATATCGCAATTCGATAATAAACTTTTTTTTCAAAAACCATAAATGCTATTGGTCTAAAATTTGGAATATATTACTTTTATAATACTGTAAATCTGCTGTGTACAAATTAATTGAGTCCTCCCCTTCCTTCCTTCACCTTCCATGCAAACTGCACTTTTCCATGAAATACTATAAACCAATTCAATCAGTACGTATGCAATTTATCGAGCTGAAATTATGCACTAAATATTTATTTAGAATTATTAGTAACATCAAAAATAATTAGGTGATTAGCTTCACTCCTTCTACCACCTCCCATACAATTTGACACAATTCAACAACCTTACAAAAAGTCGATTTTCCTGAAAAGTATGAATGCTACTGATCTGCAATTTTAAATATGTCAATTAAATAATGTTTATAGCTATTTCTAAAAATGTCATTAATAACTTCACACTCCTTCTACCACCTCATACAAATTGCACAATTTCACAAAATCCAATACATTAATTTTCTCTGTACCTATTAAAGTTTTGAATCCTAAATTTTGTATAAAACATTTTGATAGCAACCTTAGCGTGATGTGAAAAAATTAGTTCAATATCGTCACCCCCTCTACCACTTGCCCTACAAAATTTCTTAAAATAAAAAAAATTTCATCTAGAGTATCGCACGATTGAAGTTCGGTTAGGTTATATTTTACATTTTCTGCAGTTATACCCCTAGGCATCTAAGCGCCTCAATTGTTATTGTTTTTCCATCAATATTTTGCCAAGCGTTAATAACAGCCATTTTTAACTGTTGAATATTTTCATACTGCCTGTTTTCCATATAAAATTCCCTTGCTAGAATTCTCCAAATGTTTTCTATTGGATTAAGGTCTGGTGAGCAGAAGTGCCTAGCCTGATCTTCAGGCCTCGGACCCTCAGGAATTCGAAAGCATTTTATCTCCGAAAGCTTTACTTAAGAGGTCCAGCAGGCAATGATGCAGTACTTTGTCGCAATATCTCTTTGATTTTTCTCTTTATTTTATTTTTTTTACAATCCATGCTGTACAATATTAAAAAAAAATCATTTTGACAAATTTCATTTGTTACAAGTCTTGTTGCAGACAAACTTACAGACGGACAGACAGATGGTCACTCGATATCGAGGTTTTTGAGCGACAACAAATACTTTCGCATCCTTGGCAATTCTGTTGCGACCATTATATCTTAGCGTTACAAACGGGAAGGTAAACAGAGCTCAGATTTCATTTAGAGTTCAAAAACGAAATAAAACTGCATCACGAATTTTGCGAATCCTCCAACTCTTCTACCATCTCCCATACAATTGTATGGTTTCATATATGGGTCATTCTTTTACAAACCGTACGGATTTGCCGAAAAAATTAACGTCTGTTTCTAGAATCGCTTTAAATTTTTTTTATGTGTTATATACATGAAATAAACCGACACGTATGCGAGGATTTTTTTTTAAATTGTTTATTTTAAAAAATATGGATGTTTAAACATTTTGAGAATCGTTGGTTTTGCTCTTCTTAAAAGGCTAATAACTTCGGTTCTATTTGTCCCACAGATTTCGTTCTTATCTCATTTTAAAGGTAATTTTGTAAACTTTTTATTACATTGTTCCAAAAAAAATTGTCTTGTTAAATAATTGTAGTTATTAGCAATTAAAGCGCTTAAAGTCGATTTTCATACTTGCGCCCAGTCGATAAAAAATTGAAAAAAATACCATCGTATTCCTTGATTGATCCTCTAAAAAATCCATTTAAAAAAAAAATGGAGAAATAACGGGATCAACAGAAAAAAAATAATTTGCACCACCGGGCGCGCTGCACGACGAAAGAATTCAGTTTTTTAATGAAGAGCGCTCGAATGTGTTTGATCTAGTAAGCTACCTATATGAGGTAAAATGCAGTTATCGTCAGTTCGATTAAAATCTTTCGCTTTCTTCAACGGTACATTGGTAGATAGCATTTAGTGAATAATTTTCATCGTAAGATGCCAAAATCATCCGAAAAATTGAAAAGCGCTCGCATCAGCTATCGCGACTGTTTAGAACATATTGTTTGTGCTCCGGCATCGATTAATTGTTATCTTGGAAAGTGCACTAAGTGCCCCGGTGCGACAAAATTGATCGAACAATTGGAAATCATTTTTGATGATAATTATATTGACAACATTACCTATAGATAATGGACAAATGTGGATAGGGCTTCTTTAGAGATTGTCATATCTCCAGTAGATGAATACTTGCTAAAACTAGCAGCTGGTTTGAATAAATTACTATTGCATTCCTACCTTGTGACAAAACAAACCGAATTCATGAATAATAAAAGAAAAAATTTAGGGCAAAATGAATGCATTGTTATTTGTGATTTTTCTGAGAACTACGCTTTTGTGATCCAAAATGCTATTCAAGGCGTACATTGGAACAATGATCAGGCAACAGTGCATCCGTTTGCGATTTACTACAAAAGCGATAACGACGTACTACAAATGAAAAGTTTAGTAATGATCTCCGAATGTTTGCATCATGACACCGTAGCCGTTCACGTATTCCAAAGGCATTTGCTCAATTTTATCAAAACTAAATTACATAATATAAATAAAATCATATATTTTTCTGACGGAGCGAGTGCGCAATATAAAAATAAAAAGAATTTTATTAATCTCACTCATCATCGTAAAGATTTCGGAATAGAGGCAGAGTGGCATTTTTTCCCCACTTCACATGGCAAAGGTGCGTGCGACGGTTTGGGTGGAACGTTGAAAAGGTTAGCCGCTAGAGCGAGCCTTCAAAGAATTAACAATCCGATCCAAACACCAAAAGAATTGTTCGAATGAGCAAATTCATCTCTGCCTAATATTAATTGTCACTTTGTAGACAATGAAGAGTATAAAGAGGAGACGAAGATATTAGCATCCCGTTTTCAAGCAGCGATAACAATTAAAGGAACTTTAAAGTACCAAAGTATGATCCCACAAACAATTAATAAATTGCACGCTAGACCATTTTCTATGTACGAATATCCGACAGAAGTAAGAATCATGAAGTAAGCCTCAATAGCAATATTCATCTGAATTTTTGTCTTAATTTTAACTGTTTGTTAATAAATGATAATTATATGCGATTGTAATTTTTTTTCTTACACCGATCTCGGATAATATTGAAGCATTTTATACCTTCACAACAAACACTTAAATGCATTTCTAATACATTACAGCCTATTTTTTGATGAATAAATTCATATTCCTTTCAATTATTATTATTATCCTTAAAATAAATAAATTCAGGATTTTGGCTAACGCAGAGGAATAATAAAAACGACGCGTCACTAACACACTGAATCGTTTCGTCGTGCAACGCGCCCGGTGGTGCAAATTATTTTTTTTCTGTTGATCCCGTTATTTCTCCATTTTTTTTTTAAATGGATTTTTTAGAGGATCAATCAAGGAATACGATGGTATTTTTTTCAAGTTTTTATCGACTGGGCGCAAGTATGAAAATCGACTTTAAGCGCTTGAATTGCTAATAACTACAATTATTTAACAAGACAATTTTTTTTGGAACAATGTAATAAAAAGTTTACAAAATTACCTTTAAAATAAGATAAGAACGAAATCTGTGGGACAAATAGAACCGAAGTTATTAGCCTTTTAAGAAGAGCAAAACCAACGATTCTCAAAATGTTTAAACATCCATATTTTTTAAAATAAACAATTTAAAAAAAAATTCCCGCATACGTGTCGGCTTATTTGATGTATACTACCTATGGAAAAATTTTGGAAGCAATAAAAAATATGTCGTCCAATTAGGTGTACGGTTTGTAAAAGAATGACCCATATATAAAATTCACCGAATTTCATAGAATTTAATTCGTCTATGAAACTAACATACTATGTAGAGAATTTTTATCGTTATTGAAGCTATCAGTTTCATATCACATCCACCCACAACTTCTGCCCATTCCCGCTATCATAAATAAACCAATGAAATATTGCACTGGAGCTATTGATAGTTAAGTGTTAAATAATTGAAAACAGTCTTGCTCAAGAGCCCCCACTCCCTTAGTCTTCCCTATCTGTTACCACCCTATCCTGCTTATTCACGTCCCACTCATCCACAACTTATCCCAAGAATAATGAAGTTGCACCCGACTTGTTGGCAGATATTTTATCAGGGAACTTACGAAATTTATTATCTGCGGACCCATCGACGTCAATTAAGAATAGTTGTACTGATTTCTAATTCAGGCGATGTACTACTATCGTTTGCATTAGTTGTTGTTTAAATAATTATAATTTTAAATTTGTAATATATTTGTAGATCTCGGAGGTAAACTGCGCTATGTGATTTTATTCAACTTTTGAGTTAGAGCAGTTTAAACGCTATTGAAATTTTTCAAATCAGAATTAAATTTATTTCGCCCTGCAGGACACATAGATCAACTGTTATACTTGATATATGGCTAATGTGTACAATCTAACTAATAATTTCTGAATAACACACCGGAGGGAGAAGCCAAAAATAAAAATAAAACGATAAAATGAAATAAGTGGAACAAGAAAATGTACAAAATTTTTCATTCAGAAGAATTACAAAAAACACTTTTTTTCTGGGTAAAAGTTTCTTAAGCTTGTTAAGGAGAAGCCCCGATCGCAAAGTACGATTATAATTTGCTTTCAACTTGCTTTAGGCACAATCGCCCGTTGACCCTCTTGAAATCTGTTGTCTCCGCAACGCAGGGGGTCATGGGAGGTGGTGAAGCGGGGCTAGGAACTCAATTCATTTTGAAACTAATAACCCTAATTATTACTGAGACGTCATATACTAAATTTTAGGTAAATGACTTTGACATATTCCAAGATGGGCCATGAAATTTAAAAAAATACCAATTTTCACGGGAGGAAAACTTAAATAATCTTGCTTCGTTTTACTATAACCAAATCAGAGCGCCATATTTCCATTTTAAAACAAAAAAAAAAGTAGTACTCATTAAAATTGTGACATTTGTATGGGAGGTGGTAAAAGGCCTGAGCGGATTTTGATTATAATTGCTTGAATTAATATAATCATTACCAAAACTCATTTTCATTAAAGAGCGAACACGCGTCTCGACTTACGTACGTCATGACGTAAATCGATGCAGTCTGAAATATTGAAATAAAAGTAGATTATGGCTTCAAGCATATCCAATAAACTTCATTGGAATCGGTTCAGCCGTTTTTGAGTTAAGTCCGGCCATACAGACAGACAGAGTAAATTCTCAAAAACGTGTTTATACTCTAGATGAAATCTGAGAGTATTATAAGTTTGCTCTAAAGTTTGTAACGCTAAGAAATAAGGCTCGGAGAAAAAAATGAATGATACAGAAGTTAATATTATCACTCAAAAATCTCAAAACCGGATGTCCGTCCGTCCGTTTGTGCGCTCTCTAGCTTGAGAACGCGTTGAGCTAGATGGTTCAATTTTTGTACACGTCGTTTTTGATAAAAAAAGTACGGTGAAGTTCGTGAACGGGCCAAATCGCTCCACCCCTTCTACCCCCTCCCATACAAAATGACACAATTGCGCAATTTGACAATAAACGGATTTGCACGAAAAGTATAAAAGTTATTGGCCTAAAATTTGGAACATATTATTTTTATGATAATATCAATCTACCGTATGAAAATTATGCGTGTCCTCCCCCTCCTTCTACCACCTCCCATAAAAACTGTACTTGTCAATTACTCTAACCCAATTTACTCAGTGCGTATAAAATTTGGCGTGCTGAAATTATGCACCAAATATTTATTTAAAATTGTTGATAAGGTCAAAAAAATTCGACGATTACCTTCACCCCTTCTACCCCCTTCCATACAAAATGACACAATTGCGCAATTTGACAATAAACGGATTTGTTCGAAAAGTATAAAAGCTATTACTCTGAAATTTGGAATATGTTACTTTTATAATAATATAAATCTGCCGTATAAAAATTATGTGGTTCCTCGTCCTCCTACCACCTCCCATACAAACTGTACTTGTCATGAAATACTTTAAGCCAATTTACTCAGTGCGTATAAAATTTAGCGGGCTGAAATTGTACACCAAATATTTATTTAAAATTGTTAGTAAGGCCAAAAAAAATTAGACGATTAGCTTCGCCCCTTCTACCCCCTCCCATAAAAAATGATACAATTTCGGAATTTGGCAATACATGGATTTACTCGAAAAGTATAAAAGCTATTAGTCTGAATTTTGGGATACATTATTTCTATAATTATTAAAGTCTACAGTAGAAAAAATATTTGCGTCTTCCCTCTCCTTCCACCCCCTCCCCTTCCACACCCTCCCATACAAATTACACTTTTTCATGAAATGCTCTAAGACGATTTGCTCAGAACATATAACATTTATTGAGCTCATATTTTGTAATAAATACTTAATTAGTATTATCACTAAGATCAGGAAAAAATATTTGATTAGCTTCACTGCTGCTACCCCCTCCCATACAATAAGATACAGTTTCACAACTTCACTAAAAATCGGTTTTCTTGAAAAGTATGAATGGGACTAGTCTGAAATTTAAGGGATGTCAATTTTATAACATTCCTAGTTATTTCTAAAAAAATCCCTAAAATCCCCCCACTCTTTCTACCACCTCCCATACAATCTGCACATTTTCACTAAATCTAACTCACTAATTTTCTCTGTTCCCATTCAATTTTTGGAGTAAGCATTTTGTATAAAACATTTTTATAGCTGCTTTAGCATGATGGGGAAAAAATTAGTTCAATGCTATCATCCCTTCTAACACTTCCCATACAAAATTTCTTGAGATCACAAAAAAATCTATTTCATCTAGAGTATCGTAAGATTGCGCTTTACGCGCAATCGTAGCCCTGTTATGTTTTTATGCTTAGTTATTGTCTAAATAATGCGAAACACTAACTTATAGCCATTTATAATCAGATAACAGACTGACACTGCAATCATATCTACATATATATACCTATATATATAGATAGCTCATATTATACCCTTATAATGAATCTTGATACGAAGGTATGTATATTTGATACTGATGCGAACATCACAAACGTCGTGCACATTATTGCACTAAATCGTCTTTGCAATAATTTGTATGGTAAAAAAAAACACTTATGCTACAATGCTATGCTCGGCAATGTAACCGACCTAAAAGAAAAGATGATGCAAAAACTAACATTGACTCTTAAATTATTTTTCGAATTGTTTTTGTCGCGTGTCAACAACAACAAAAATCGTTAACTCTTTTACCTTGACTGACAAAATGGATAATTAAAAAAAAAAGTTTATGATCGCGAAGCATTTAAGCGCATTCGATTTTCTTTCGGGGTGACTAAAAACTATTAAATAATGAGATTTTATGTTTTCATCCGAAGCGTATAAATAATGCCCATAGCCTTTCTTTTGTGCATTGCATTAAATGTTCGGCCCCTACGTTCGGTGCCCTAGAAAAAGCCTTTCTTATCGCGGCATCAAAAATAACTTTGAAATTTCTCAAAAAATATTCCTATTTAGAAATATTTTGTAGTGTTTTTTTTTTCTTAAATGCGATTACAAATGACATTTCGCGCAGCAGATCTTCTGGTGAACTTAAGTGTGGGCCAAACCGCAATAACGATTGCATAAACCAAAGTGAAAGATGATATGAAGATGCTGCGTTCGAACTGCACACAGTCTTCGTTTTTATTTAAACTTCTTTTTTTTTTCATACCATATTAAATTTATGCTATACTGCTACTTACTCAAAAAACTGGTTTCGAATATTTCCAAAAAATACATTTTGCCTTGAAATAAAGAATTAATGCATGGCGTGCGGCTAAGGATTTTCTTCAGATTTTTTTTTTATTTCTTTGTACGTTACATTTCATTAGTTTAAGTTACGATGACTCTTCGATACCATCCGGAGCAGTCAAGTGCACTACTATTCACTATCTTCAACAAACAAGAATTAATTTTAGAGCAAAGCAATGCAATAAATTCGAGCTTGAAAACGATGCGCGTCGTATCTTCTTCATCATTTCAATCTTTAATGGTAATACTAAAATTGTATAGAGAATCTTCAAGAAGATAACAAACCGGATAATAAATTTTCTTATGTGATTTAATTCGTTCGTATTCGAACTATAAAGACGATATGTTTAGCTTGGTTGGCCATATTAAGATACCGAGAGAAAAATATTTGAACACCTTAAAAAATAGGAAGAAAAAGAAGAAGCAGAAGAAATAACGAAGAAAGATACCTTTACTATAAAGTCTACAGTAGGGAATTCAGACTTGGTTTTTTATGGATACGATTTAACGATATGTGTGCAACACGAGACATAGGTAAACGACCAAAACGTGCGATCAAACATGTTACATTGGTTATGCGTTTTCTCACCTTTTCAATACCTTTTACAGTTTTGAGATGAAGTAACATGAATATAAGTTTATCGTGTATCCATTTGCATAGTTCAAATTTTAAATAGGGTCTACTAAAAAGTTGTGCAGTAAATCTGAAGTCAGATAATAAATCTAAAATTAATATCAATATGCCTGTGGATATGAAAATTGTGGCATTAGATTTGAATCAGGTAGCATAATTACATTTAACAAAGACACATCGACTTCGTTTAATGTAGTTACGTTTTTTTTGTATTTATTACAGCTATGGAATATAATATAATAAAATTAGTGTACAGAATATTGTGAAATAATGAAGAATATAATAAAAATATAGAGATGTATCGTACAACTTTTGAAATTATTTATATAAATAAAATTTACGCCAACAAATCGGGCGCAACTTTATTATTCTTGAAATAAATTCGGGATGGGTGATAAGTCAATATAAATTATTTACTTACCATAACAAGATAGTTACATAATTTATTTATATCAATTTAATTTAATTTAACATAACCTAAATCAACTTACAGTGGCGAGAAATGAAATGTTGCCACACAAAAAAATATCTATAAGTGCGAAATTCCACTGAAAATTTTGATCAGAAAATAAAATATTTTTTTTTCAGAATATTAAATCATAATATTAGCTATATAAAATATATAGCTTGAGTTTTGTTTATAAAAGAATTGGTCAGATAGATAGATTGTTCACTTTTTAGTCAAATTTCATAGAAATCGTGTAACATCAAATACTTAAAATAACTTCTAAACAATTATTTTTTCTGAATATATTTTTTATTTATTATAGCATACATCATATAATAATGTAAATTAAATTAATTTTAATATAATGTGGTGCTTCCTTTACTTCTGATTACCGTTTTTATCCTTTTAGGAATAGAGTTTATCAGATCCTGGAGTGTTTTTATGTTGATCTCTCTTTTCCCGAGCAATTTCACAAGCTCTTACTTTGAAGTCGGTTTCGCTTTTGAAATCTTGACATTCGTAATGGACCATAGATTCTCAATGGGGTTGAGATCTGGATTATTACCGGGCCATCCAAGGGTCAAAAGTTCAACTTCAGAATCAAAACCCTTAATCTGCAAACGAAGGAGAAAAAGAAATTATACGTTTTCTTATGAAATCAATTAAGAACATTGCCAATATTAGTAAAACAATCTTATCAATTTGGAGCGATGGCATAGTGCAGATTCATCTTGAAATATGGTCGCGTCGGTGGCCGAAAAATGATTTTCAATTGAAGGAAATAAATTGTTGATTAAAACATTTTTAAAATCTAAAGCATTCACTGTGCCTTCAAGAAGGACTAGTTCTCCCACTCCGAAAAATTAAAACCATCTCCACACCATAATCCCAGCCGAATGTTTCACAGTTGGTCTAATACACTCATTTCTATATCGCTTTCCAGTTCTTCGTCTCACGTAATGCATTATGTCTGATCCGAACGAATTGAATTTGCTCTTGTCAGAAAAAGGATATTTCTCCAATTGATTTCAGTCCAGTGCTTATTCTTTTTGGCCCATTCCAGTCTGTTTTTGAGCATTTTTAGCGTTAAGAATGGTTTTTTCTTGTGATGTTATGGCCGCCTTCAAACCAGTCTCCTTCAGGTGATATCGGACCGTATGATATTATTTCTTCCGCTTCTTACGTGTTCTGCTCGAAAGTTCACAGCAGTTTTAAAACGATTCCGAGGACTGGTGCGCTGTATGGCCCGATCTTCGGCGACAGTCGTAATACTTTTCTTCCCACTACTTTTCTTGCGCTCCAAAGAACTAGTTTTCTTGAAATTCCGAAAAACCTACCTACAGCGATGTGACTGAAGCCAACCTGACGTGCTAAATTTTGATCGTAGAGTGTGATTATTCGACGTTTCACCAATTCCTTACTGTATTGATATTGTTATAGATCTGGCAATGATCTTTCCCGAATATGCCAGAACAGTCCCCCAATACGTAAAATGCCATAATCAAAGATCTAGAACCTTCCAGTATAGTCTAGACATACACCGGAACAGTATACTCCAAAAGGTAGGCAATCAAAGATCTAGAACCTTCCAGTATAGTCTAGACATACACCCTACAGAACCGTATACTCCAAAATGTAGGATCTAGAACTCTCCAGTATAGTCGAGACATACACCCGAAAACATCCACGACAGAAGCTTCGAGAACAGGGGAAAGTATATAAGAGCACGAAGCTTTCAGTCGGGAGTCAGTCATTTAATGATCGAGACGCGAACCAGTGCAAGCGATAAGAAGTGATACGCGGCGGTAGTGCCAAATATGCGAATTAAGTTAAAGTGTGAATTAAGTAAAAGTGCGAACAAATAAATTATCCCTTGTTTTTAAACGAATTGTGTTTTTCTTGAAATCCCGGCGAACCCTTAGCTCGCAACAATATTATTGCCGATCGATTGCTTTGACGTACAAATTTTTACTGATCTAATTTTACGGACTACATTCACGTTTAAAGAAAAAAAAGACTGCATACCACTTTTTGTAAAATTACCTGGAAAGGATCACTTAAAATGATTTTTTTTACCTGCAAACATTTAATTTTTCGCGACTGTAATTAAATGCAATTTAATTTTTTTTTGAAAGAAAAGATTGCCGGATTCTAGACTGTTACGCTTCATTATTCGTGACGTTTCGGTCTCTGCTGAGACCTTTATCAAACTGCAGAGACCGAAACGTCATGAATAATAAGGCGTTACAGTGTAGAATCCGGAAATCTTTTCTTTCAATTCGAAATGCACTGTGAAAACATTCACCAAACTATTAATTTTTTTATTTAAATTATTTACTTCAAGTGATAGCATGATATGAATTTGAAAAGTATGATAGGCACTGGTAAGAGAAAGTTCAAACGGGTTGTGGAGGACCTGATAACAGAGCGCAGCCTCAGTTTGTATGTGAACTTATTTATTGGAGGTTTCTAGTGTACGTTGAATTTTTTACCTACAACATCTGTTAATACATTTTGTAATCTGTACAATGTGAATATTCCTTAAGTATAGTCTTGAATAATGTCTCGTTAGCCATTAAGTCCGATTTTATTTGAAATGTGGCCAACCGTAATAACACCATTCAAGACATCAAGGTAAACAGAAGATCATAGTTCTTCTGGAACTAAGCGGTAAAAGATTTAATAATTAGAGTTTCACTTTATAGTGTGGAAGGTTCTCAAAGTCTCTAGGATCATACAAAAAAGAAAGAATTGTTTCTATTATATATTGACTCTATTCTGTTGCTCAGTGGCGTAATTACGGGGGGAGGGGCTTTGGGGCTCGAGCCCCTGTCAGAAATTTTTTTTTAAGATTTATGTGCATTACACATAAAGGCCGAAATTGCCTATAACACAGGTCATTCTGTAAAAAAAAAAAATGACGGATGTTATAAAAGAATGTGAATTGCATTAATTGATTTGGACTCCTCGAAGCTTGACCATATACTTATAATCTTTTGAGTAAAGTACTTTCGAAAATATAAAATTAAAAGCCCCATGAATAGCTGATTGGATCGAAATGCATGCGTTTTCGAATTTAAGTAATAAGCACATAGCAATACGAATTTACTCGTACATCCTTTTTTTTGAATATATATGTGGGGTCTAAAAGCAAAACTCACATTATGCATCTTTGGAAATTTTTTAAAAACTGCGAAAAGCATCTGAAAATAAGAAAACACCGAATTTGTTTAATTATCTATTGTTATCAATTGTTTTTTATGACCCCTACCAAATCCCTTGATTAAGGAAAAAAATCTAGCTTTAGATATAATGTGTAATCTTAGAGTTTTTTTTGCAGTTTTTATAAAATTTGCAAAGACGCTTGTATTCCCCTCTCATAGTTAAATTTTATGAAAACGAAAGAAAATTATTAACTCCTCTGGTACTCTAGAATTCGTGTGTGTAAGATGCTTTTTCACGTATCAATGGCTCTATTTGGAAGCTATACATTGAATTTAAGAAAATGCAGTGTATACGAGTATTGTATATATTAAATATCGGGAAACAAAACTTTAAAATCTATTTCTATACTAATAATATAATAAAATCGTTCGATTTAAAATATATGTTACCGCATCACTTAAAAATAATTTTGAACATTTTCTTTTTCCACTTTGTAACGAATTCCACTGCTGAGGTGCAATTTCGTCACAGATTCTAGAATGAGACTTCTCCAAGGCGGGTAGTACTTCCTGCTGGCGTTGGGGTGACTTCTAAAACAAGACACAAAAATCTTAACACAAATGATCGTACAACAAAGATATAACATAAATTAAAAGGAGAGAACCGATATTTATTTCATATTTTAAAAAAAAATCAACAAAATAAAACTGAAAAAACCTAATACCAAAATACTTTGTTGGGAACCGTGCTGTTTGTTTGTTGCCCCTCTACATATTTTCTCCATCTTCTGCTGTCGTTTTGTATTTTTTTTATATATAATTATCTTTATAATTACCAAACTTTTTTTATACTATTTTTTTTTTGTATTACCTCACATTTTGTTTTTAATATTATTTAATCTATGAAGAAGGGGAATATAGTATATTAAATCACGGATTTTAACAGCTCCGTCTGACTGCTCGCTGGCAGTCCCAAAATGACAGTTCCTCAGGAAAATTTTCCTGCCTTCTTTTTGGCGATCAGACCAGATGAAAAAATGAATTTTTTCCATTCTCGTTAGTTATTTTGGCACTAACAAGATTTGCAGCAGTGCTGTGAATTCGTCTATGTTTTTCGTTTATATATAAAGGATGTGTCAATAAGAGGTGTAGGATTTGTTTTTTGAATAAAACGAACAATTCTGGCTATTTGAGAGATATTGCATTTCATACATAATCCCCACTTTATAATGTTATAATTTCAGAGACATTCCAACAATTCTTCGTTTTATTCAAAAAATAAATCCTACACCTCTAGTTGTTACACCCTATATATTATAATAAAATGCTGCGCACTTATTTTATTTCTATAAACGATTGACATATTTGCTGTTCTTGTTGTTATACTCTAGATGAAATCTGAGAGTATATTTTATGTGCCTTACCGTTTGTACCGCTAAGAAATGATTCTCGCACAAAGTTGCCAATAAATATTTGTTGTCGCTCAAAAACCTCGATTTCGAGTGACCGTCTGTCTACAAATCTTGAACGCTTTTAGCTATCGAGCTGATTTTTTTTGTATCAGTTTTATCAAAAAAGAAAATTAAATTCGTGAACGGGCCAAATCCCCCTATTCTTTCAACACCCCCCCCCCCCCCCCACCCCCAAACGAATTTCATGAAATTTAAAAATTTCTGCAAATTGATTTTTCTCCGAAACTGTTTAAGTCATCCACTTCAAAATTAAGTCAAAGCAGAATAATATGAATATCAACGTTTACAAATATTAATCCGACACCCTTACTCCTTCTACCCCCTCCCATAAAATACACATTTTTTTTTTGAATTTTATTGAAACTAGGAAAGTTAACTATAATTGCAATCAATTTTGAAAAAAGTTATCAACTTTACCTAACTCTCTTTACCCCCTACCCATACAAATTTCACGAAAATTCGAAATTTCAATTAAAATATTTTTCTTTGAAACTGTCAAAGTTATCGACTTAAAATTTTAAGGAAAGTGTAATAACGCAAATATCATTGACTTCAAGAAATTTTCTGCTTCCTCCCACACAAATGTATAATTTTGTTAAATGCATTATATCGAATTGCATTGAAACTAGAAAAAGTAGAATCCTAAAATGTTGTCAGAATTAGTCCCTCAATAATTCCAATAAATTCTACAAAAAAATATAAATATAACTTCGCTTCACGCCTTCTACCTAAATTTTTATATTTATTAGAAACTAGCGACTTTGCTCGTGTAAGAATCGCAATAATAAGCAATTTTTGAGAATGCAGTTAGTAATACATTATGTGCTATTAGCTAGGGTGTAGCCTAGTAGGTAGCGTGTTGGTCTTGTAATGCGAAGGTCGTGAGCTCAAATCCCGTTCGGCACAACACATAATTCCAGCACATTGCCTGCTTGGATATACCTTGGTCACCTCAATCTACGAAAATGAAAAAATTCGTAGAAAGAGGGTTGTGCGAAGGGTTAACAACCGTTCCACAACAAGTAATGAAAAATGTTAAGGAACCTGAATATCAGGAGGCCAAGGTCCGATTAGGGATGTAGCGCCATTGTAGATGAAGAAGAATACATTATGTGAGGTTTATAATCTGCAGAAGGAGTTGGGGGTTTTAAGTGATTTTTTTGGAAAACAACTGTAATCATCATACAGTTGCAATTTTTAAGTTTCAGATCAGTAATATTCATACTTTTCAATAAAATCGAATTTTCGAGAAGTTATGAAATTGTATCATATTGCATAGAAGTAGATAGAAGAGGGGACGCTAATCAGTTTATTTTTCCCCGATATTAATAATAATGATAATTAAGGATTTAATGCAAAATTTGAGCTCGATAAATGTTATACGTACGGATCAAATTAGTTTATAGTATTTCACAAAAAAGTTTAGTTTATATGGGAGGCGGGGGAAGGAGTGGAAAGATTTACAGAATTTGTATACCATAGATACCATTTATGATAAAAATAATATATTTTAAATTACAAATTATTCGCTCCAATAGTTTCCAAGAAAATTTGATTATCATATAGCACATGCACCAGTGCTTCGCACGCGTATTTTCCACGATAAGGAAGGACGTTTTATAAGGCCCACATTATTGTTATTGCTGATTAAGTCGAAAAATAAATAAGTAAAAATAATTTCTCCTTTTAGAAATATTTGTTTATTTAATAAAATATATATAAATAATTTTTTATTATTTCCGGTTCCTTCAAACACTCCTGATTTGTCAAACTCAGTCCAGAACTTAAAATTTGGTAATGTAATGAAAGAAGTCGATGTTTTATATTAAGGCTTCACGACATTCTTCGAGATGAATTTCCAATTGGCTTTATTATTTGAATAATAAAGTATTGTGATCGGCTTGAAAAAAAAAGAAAGAATTGGCTGCCCTGAAATTTTGTTTTTTCGCGTTTCATGACTAAAATAGCCTAAAAATGCAACAGAAAAATCCGTCTGTCTGTACGTAGTACGCCGTACGTGTACGCTCAGCGCACATTAACTCCCAAATACTTCAAGATAGAAAGTTGATTTTTCGGTGGATTGTAGATGGTTGCGGATCTCAGGTGGCACCCGTTTTGTGGGGTGTAAGGGTTAACGGAGAGGCGGAGGGAGCGCTAAAACCGAAAACTAAGAATTCGAATATCTCAACCAGCGTTCTAGCTAGGAAGCTGAAAATCAACATATATATGGAGCGGTTTGTGGGACAAATTTTAAAAATAATTTAATAAATTGGAGTCCAAAAAGGGGAGCTAAAAACGAATTGTCGGCTGAATATTTTTTAAATGATTTTATCTTCGAAATTACCATACCTACAGATCTACCAGAATCAGCTTTGAGGGATGCTAGTTATTGTCTAACGTGTTTGTGATCAGAAAGTAGTAACAATTTGTAAATAAAATTACTCTGGAGAATGATATTTAAAAAAAATTTTTTTGGTAACCAGGTAGGACTGTCCTTAATTATTATCCCAAAAATTAGCGCGATCTATTAATCAGTTTGTTTACAGCAGCTGGTTGAATACACACTTCAATAGTCCACGGCGATTTTTACAATGGATAAAAATATGGAACAAAAAGTTTGTTTCAAATTTTGTGTTTCCAACCAAATTTCGTGTGCGGAATCGTTGCGAATGTTGGAAAAGGCTTACGGTGGTTCAGTCGAGAGATCCTTGAAGACATGTCTCGTTCTGAACGACCTGCGACCTCTTCAACTGACGAAAACATTCAAAAAGTGAAGGAAATGGTGCTCAAAAATTGTCATGCCAGTGTTAGGGAGATAGCAGGAGAGCTCGACATCTCTTGCGAGTCCGTTCGTTCGATTTTGATGGATACTTTGGCCATGAAACGCGTCCTTTCTTGAATCCTTTCAATAAAGCCGAATTTTCTTAAAAAAAGTACCGTGAACAGGACATGCTTGGTCGTGAGGATTCTGATCTCACATTCACGGAGTGTATCATAACTGGTGATAAGACATGGTTCTATGAGTTTGATATGCAAACCAGTCATAAATCATCGGAATGGAGGAAAAAAATTAGCCGAAACCAAAAAAACCACGGCAAAGCCGCTCAAAAATCAAGACGATGCACAATGTTTTTTTCGATATTCGAGATTTGAACCATCATGAATTCGTTCCGGACAGACGGTCAATAAGGTGCACTATTTGACCGTATGGAAGCGTTTGCGTTAGCAAATCCGTAAAAAACGGCCGGAATAATGGAAGGAGAATTCATAGATTTTCCGCGATGAAAATGCGCCATCGCATTGAGCCTCAATTGTAACTGAATTTGAGGCCAAAACAGCAACAAATCGCTTCAATCAACCACCGTATTCACCAGATTTAGCCCCGTGTGACTTTTTGCTATCCTCGAAACTGAAATTACCGCTCTGTGGAACCCGTTTTCAGTCGATCGCGGACATAAAACAAAAATCGCCGTGGACTACTGAGGTGTACCGATTCAACCAGCGGCTGTAAGCCAGCCAATTAACAGCGATAATTTTTGGGATAATAATTAAGGACAGTCCTACCTGCTTACCAAAATAAAAATTTTTGAAATATAATTCCCCAGAGTAATTTTATTTACACAAGGTATCGCCCTGGACTACTGAGGTGTATCCATTCAACCAGCTGCTGCAAAAAAAAAGATTAACAGACCGCGCTAATTTTTATACTGTAGATGAAATCTGAGAGTATTATAAGTTTGCTCTAAAGTTTGTAACGCCAAGAAATAAGGCTCGGGGAAAAAAATAAATGATGCGGAAGTTCATATAATCACTTAAAAATCTCAAAACTGGATGTCTGTCCGTCCGTTCGCTCTCTAGTTTGAGAACGCATCGAGCTAGAAAGTTCAAATTTTGTACACGTCATTTTTGGCGAAAAAGTAAGGTCAAGTTCGTGAGCCAGCCAAATCGCTCCACCTCTTCTACCCCCTCCCATACAAAATGACTCATTTTTAATAACTTACATAAATCTATCAAAATCAATTTTCTTGGAAACTATGAAAGCTAATGATTTGAAATTTATTATTTGTATCATAAATGTGATGTATGGTATAAGAATCATTTGCATCGCCCACTCCTGCCGCCACCTCCCATACAAACTGCACTTTTTCATGATTTTCTCAGAGCATATAACATTTATCGAAAAAAATAATTGATTAACTTTACTGCTTCTACCCCCTCCCATTCAATATGACACAGTTTCTCAGCTTCACAAAAAATCGATTTTCTTGAAAAGTATGAATGTTACTAGTCTAAAATTTAAGAGATGTCCTTAGTTATTTCTGTAAAAATCACTAAGATCCCCCAATCCTTCTACCACCTCCCATACAAACTGTACATTTTCACTAAATCTAACACACTAATTTTTTCAGTTCCTATTCAATTTTTGGAGTTAGCGTTTTGTACAAAACATTTTTATAACTACTTTAGCATGATGGGGGAAAAAATTATTTCAATGCTTTCACCCCTTCTACCACTCCCCATACAAAATTTCTTGGGATCACATAAAATTCTATTTCATTTAGAGTATCTTTAGAGTATCTTACGATCGTAACCCTGTTATGTTTTTATTTACAAATTGTCGGTACTTTCTGGTCACAATGTATATTAATAACTTGCGAATTATTTTAATTTTAACACATATTTCATTGTTGCCAGCAACTTCTTTTTATGGAGTACTTTTGAGTAGTTAAGGAGTATGGAGTACTGGATAACAAAATGGAGCAAAGTACTCCCGAAAGAAGTACTCCTGCTAAACCTAGTCAGAAGGATAAGGTCCGATTTGGGCTGCAGTGCTGTATAATAGAACAATTCCAGAAGTGAGATTTCCCGGTATAATAGTGTTATCACAATCTTCAGTGAGAAATATGATAGTTAAGTACTGATTTAACTGAGGGGACGAGGGAAGTACGGGTCTTAGGGCTAAGCTACTATTATTTATTTAACACTTAACCGCAATTATTATAAATAACTCAAGTACATGAATTCAATATCCTAATCGTTTATTTATGTAAGTTTGGATTTGTATGAGGGGGTGCATAATGTGAATAATTTGTTAAATGCTAACTTGATTCACGTTTAAAATGCTTTGAGCAGAATAAGAGTTTCATAGCTGTAGTAAATTCTAAGAAATTTTGTGTAATTTATATTCATGAAACCATACATTTGTATGCTAGGAGATAGAAGGATTAGGATCGGGGAATCGCTAAATTTTTGTTTTTAAATTATCTTTTTTGTAAAGTGTTCGTGCGAGATTTTACGTTTGTATTAGTTATTAAAATTGATCAGTATTGTCCTTTTATATGGGAGGGGTTAGAAAGAAAGAAGGGTTCCACTACTATTATTTCAACGTATTATATTTTTTTTGTATTTTCCTAGTATAGCTTAATACATATACGTTTCAAGTTTCAATTACATAGCTTAAGAGATAGTTGAGTTATTAATTTTTAAGTGTTTTTCTTTGCAACCCCCCCCCCCCCTCCTGACCCTCTCCCTTACAATAATTAACCACTCTCTAAGCTAATTCCGATGGAACTATATTCTATCTTGTGTAACGGAATGAAGAAAATCCTTCATCCCGCTAGCAGATGATGAAAATTTCTCAGGCCGGGGCAGCACGATTTTGCCGGCGGCTCAGGAGCTTAGGTGTAGGTCATTGGCCCAAGAAACCCTCATCCTAGTACGTGCTGAAGTTACAGGAACGAGAAAAAGGATCATGATGCCGTACTACTTTAAGCGGTAAATCGCTTAGCTGAAGTTTTCATCCCCCGCTAATTCAAATTAGCGGAAGATAATCAAAAAAAAAAACGACAAAATAAAATAATGACACGCATGACGACGATTCACACCTACCCAACCTCCGGAGAAAGCCCGGGAACCCTCTCATGAGTTCCTCACTCACTCATGTTAGGAAATTGCATTTTAGTAATTTGAATACGTATTCCTAGATACCTACAAACTCGTAACAAATTCAAAAAAAAAAAGAATGATAAAAGATAATTTAACAAAAGAAAATAATTTCTGTTTTAAACGATATAGTAATATGTATTTTTATTTCACCTAATATTCTAGAAATTATCTCAGACAAAATAAAATAAAACTTAAATTTATTACTTGAAGGGACCCTTGCTGCATCCAGTGAGTGCTTTTTTTTTCTTAATCTCCGATGTTCGTTGTCCGAAGGAAGAAATCACAAAAGGTTTCACTTTGTCTTTTTTTTTTTATATTAATATTAATTTGTCCTTTTTTTATATTTTTTTTTATTTTATAAATTTGATCGGGTATTTACACTATTATCCATGCACTTTAATTGGTGTTTTTTTTTTCAATCTTGTTCACTAATTAATTTGTTTTAGCTTTTATACACTTTATACAACCTCCTCGTTCAAACTTTAACGTTTTTTTTTTCTTCTTTTCTTTTCACTTTTCCCTTAGTTCAATTCTTCCATGTTATCCTGAACACCGTCTTTGTTGGACTCCCCGACCTTTTTTTTCTTTTGCTCTCTCGCCACCACACCCGCGAATTCACCTCCTCTTTTCAACTCGTCGAAAATTTTTTCTTGGCGCCAAAATAAATTGCTCTAGTGCTGCCCTAACACTTGTCTGCACATATTGATATTGTTTGTAATGGGCGCGAAATGAATTTGATTATTATATATTTATTTTTCTTGTTTTTGTTTAATTTATTATTATTATCTTCACATTTGGTATTATGTTTTATTTGTTTATTATTACTTAACCGTAGGTACAAAAAAATAACTATATAGTATTTAGGAATAGTAAGAAAAAGGAAAGATAACAAATAAAACAATAAATCGCACTCAGAGTAAGAGAGGATTAAACTAAAAATTAAATTCTGATGAAATGATAGAACAAAGATAATCACAAGTAGACTAATTCGCAACACTTGCTGGTCTCAAAATATGAATTTTTTACAATAAGTAATTTCGAAGATATAATCATTTGAAAAAACAATTCGGCCGACAATTTGTTTTTAGCCCCCCCTTTTCGGACGCCAATGGATAAAAAAATTAAATTATTTTTAGAGTTTGTCCCATAACCTTCTCTATATCTGTACTGATTCTCAACTTTCTATCTGCATTCGTGGTGGAGATATTAGCAAGTGTAGTTTTCGACTTTCCCCCCCCCCCCCCCCCCGCCTCCCCCTTCCATCTAACACCCCCAAAATTTAGAAAATAGAGCTCACTTACCCAATCAACAATCCACCCAAAAATGAACATTCTACCTTTAACGGTTTCGGAGATATGAGTCCATATGTACGGCGTACGGCGAGACGGATTTTTTTTTTTTGCATTTTTAGGCTAATTTAGTCATGAAACGCGAAAAAAAAAATTTCAGGGTAGCAAATTTTTTTTTCTTGTGTCGATCACAATACTTTATTATTAGAATAATAAAATAAAATTGATATTTTGAAATATTTCGTATTCTGAAGTTCTTTGTGGTGCTGTTTAGTGAAACTGGAGAAATATGTATCATTTTGCAAACAAACGAACTTTAGACAAGAGCTGAAAGACCAATATTTGTAGCTATTATAAATTGAACTTCTAATGCTCAAAATTTGTAATAGATTAAAGAAAAAGTACAAAAAGGGCTAAATTTTCAGAAAAAAAAAAATAAAAAATTGATTTTTTTCAAAAAAATCATACCTCGATATTAGAAGACTTACTTTCTTGAATAAATATTTTATCAATTTTCTGAAAAACTACAATAAATAAGTTAGACACATTAAATTTTCTCAGAGTTTATTTTATAATAGTTGCAATCTTTTGGTAAAATAGGCGTATATAAATATAATAGTATAAAGTATACACATTGCTTATAGACCAGATCAATTTAATGTTTCTTTTTCTAAGAATACAATATGTTTTTTTTTTAAAGTAAACTTAAGCTCTTTTATCATTTTCTAGCTATTCTACTTAGCGTATTATTATATAATTCTAAATTTTATTTTGTGGTCAACATACATATACGTAACAATAAATCATCACATTCTTTGAATTATTCATTTGCAATGAGTAATATCGAAATACATGTGATTGCTAATTCTTAGTACTTTAACTATTATTGTGTCTGTTTGCGTATAATCTGTTGGATGTGTTTGGTAAATATTATATAATTATGACACATTTATGGTAAATATTTTAAATTGCGCCATAACGTAATAAATTGTTTATCGATACGGTTAATTCTGAAATTGTCTGATGTGGTCACCTACGAAATGCGTGATTTTAGTTCGGAAGAATATCATACTCTGAAATTCAGAGTTTTATAAATTTTACGGAATAATTACCGGAAAAAATGCATCCTAAGTTAAAACTATTAACTTTCGCGGTATTATACAATATACAACTTTTTTTAAACTACATATTCAATTATTAATATTGAAATCTAACGGACAATATAATGTACTGAAATGTAGGTAAAAACATAAAAGAATTATGATTGGGCGTAAAGCTCAATCATATGATACTTTAGATGAAATGTGAAAGAGTTCAATGTACCGGAAAATATGTCACCTCCAATTCTTCAAAATAATTAATAGTGACTTTTGTATGGGAGGTAGTAGAAGCAGAGGAGGAAGGTTTGTAATTCTTGGATATGACACCTAATGTGGTATGCAAAATTTAAGGTTTGTAGCTTTCATTATTTTCAATTGGGCATAGTTTTCCTGAAATTGAGGCACTTGTATGGGAGGTGGCAGAGGAAGTGGAGCGCTTAAGATGATTTTGAAACTGCTTATCATCATCCTTATCACCACGCTTTGATTCAATTTCAAATTCGATAGTTCTAATATATTCGAAGAAGAAATGCTTTATAATACAGATATTTGTATGGGAGGGGGTAGAAGGAGTGAAGAGGAGCTGATAATTTTTTTTGGCATTTATTGCAATTATTAAAAAACAAATTCTGGCAAAATTTTAAGTTTGTACTTTTTCTAGTTTTAATGGAAATCGATATAATGCACTTAACAAAAATTGTACATTTGTATGGGAGGGGGTAGAAGGAGTGTACGGATCAAAACACATTTTTTTCTTGTTATTGATATTTCTATTTTTATACTTTATGCAAAATATGAAGTTGATAGCTTTAACAGTTTCGAAGAAAAATAATTTAGTTTAAATTTCAAAATTTCGTGAAATTTTTATGGGAGGGGGTAGAAGGAGTGAGGCGAAGTTGATAATTTCTTCAAAGCTGATTGAAATTATAATAAAATTAATTGTGGCAAAAATTCGTTTTTCTAACTTTGCTAGTTTCAATGAAAATCGAAAAACTGCATTTTTCAAAATTATGCATTTGTATGGGAGGGGGTAAAAGGAGTGATGGGATCGGATCAATATTCATTTATATTAATGACATCTATATCATAACACTTTAACCCAAATTTCAAGTCGATAGCTTAAATATTTTCAAAGGAAAATCAATTTTTGAAAATTTCGGAATTTCGTGAAATTTGTATTGGAGGGAGTAGAAGGAGTGGGGGGGATGTGGCCCGTTCACGAACTTAAAGTTGCTTTTTTGCTAAAAATGACACACAACAAATTTCAGCACGATAGCTCAAAGCATTCGAGAGTTATGCTGTTGACAGACGGACAGACAGCAACTCGGATTCGAAGTTTTTGAGCGACAACAAATATTTCTGTACCCTTGGCGGCTCTGTGCGAGCATTATTTCTTAGCGTTACAAACGGTAAGGCAAACACAATATACTCTCAGATTTCATCTAAGTATAACTACCAATACTATATGAACACAGGTAATGAAATCATAACCTTCAACTTGTAACTTCATATCTAGCGTAAACAAATCGTTTAATAATAATTACTGAGAAAAACCGAGAGCACGCTAAACCCATTTAAAATGAAAAATTTCAACATTGAATTCCAAATTACTGGACGTGTTTTACTCCACAGAAAAATTTTCATTGATCAATAGGTCGTTCAATGAACCACTACCCCACCACTCTCTACAAAAATCCACAATTTCTATTCAGTTCGAGTTCATTTTCATATAAGCCTATGCGGATGTATCTGAATAAAAAGATTTGTTTAATAAATTAATTCACTTAAACAAAACACTTACTAACTCAATTTAGTTGCGCTAACAATTTATTTAAGTGATGAAACGGCTAGAATTTGGTATTGTTGTTGTTTTCTTGTAGTTGATTTTAGTATTGTTAAATCACATTATTATATATTATTGAGAAAGAGATGACTGGATTTAATGATGAATTTGGAAAGAAAATCGTACTAATTTTATTTTGCTAATTTTAAAATGCTTAATTGATAAAATTGTTTATTCTAAGTTGGGGTATCTCTAACATACATATAGTATATACAAAATTGCTAGTTTGTTTACTTCAGTGCTGCTAACGAATATTGTCACTATTAAGATTTCTTTACTCCGAATTTAACGACCATTTGTTTATGCAGGGATGAAGTATATTTCCCGCCCTGTGCGAAATTTCAGTAACGTATCTCATTCCTCTTTACGTGAAATTTTATAATTTGCTGCATTGGCCGCGCACCTTAATAATGATGCAAGAACGAATGAAAAAAAATCGAAGGCGTGAACGAATTTATATCAGGAACAAAATTATCTCCTATTTTCAACATACAAACTTGCCACCCGGACCATTACTGGTACCGCTTGAGTTACAGTAGATCTTTGTTGACCAATAGAAACTGCGTAAAAAATACTTAGAGCTTACTACCACATTAAAAAATTTGCCAACAAGTCAGGCGCAACTTTATTATTTTTGGCACAAGTTAAGGATGCGTGGCAAGTCAATGCGCATGTTGAGGTGGATAGGGAAAATTAAGTGAATAGGGGTTCTAGGGCAGTGCTGTTGTCAACTAGATAAAACTTAAATGCGATTACGATCAATAGCTCCAGTATCAAATTTCTGTTAAAATCCCCTATAGGGGCATAGGATTTGAATTTGATATTGACCAAATAACTTCTGCACTGCTTGATATAAATATTCATAAATGTGCTGGACCTGATCTCATTCCCCTAATTTTTCTGAATAAAACTGCTTCTACTTTACCTCGATTTTTGTTTCCTTTGTTTAATGCGTCGCTTCAGCAATCCAATTTTTCCGTTATGTTTTAAATTGGCGCATATAACACATAAGTCTGGAGATAGATCTGACATTCGCAATTACAGAGGAATAAGCATTTTATCTATTGGCAAGATTTTCGAAAAACTGGTTGCGGGAGTACTAATAGAAACCGCAATTCCTTTTATTCATCCTTTCCAACATGGCTTCCTAAAGGGTAAGTCAACTGTTTCCAATCTTTTGGAATATTCTACATTCATTAGACAAAAAATTGGTAAAAGTAAACAGGTAAATTCTGTGTATACAGATTTTTCTAGCGCCTTTGATGTAGTGGATCATGGTCTGCTTCTATTCAAGTTAGAGCGTTATGGAATTAGCGGCATTTTCTTGACGTGGTTGAAGTCTTACTTGGCGGATCGTACACAAAAAGTTAGATTTTCATCGCATCTATCCAAAATGACTAGTCTCCTCTGGTGTTCGCCAAGGTAGTCCCTTTTATTTATAATTTTTATTAACGACGGTCCATTACTTTTAAACGAGTGTAACTTATCCTTTTATGCTGATGACTTGAAAATCTTGAGAACTATCGAATCAAATCGAGATTGCATCATATTGCAAGGCAATATTTATATTTTTTCAGAATTGCGTTTGAATAACGCTATGCAATCGAATGTTAATAAATATGCAGTGATAACCTTTTCTAGAAAAAAGTCTGGCACTTTTCATTTTATCTATAATATTAGCAATGAAAATGTAAAACGTGTCTTTAAAATCAAAGATCTTGGAGTAATATTTGACGCTAAGTTGTCTTTTAAATCCCATATTGATAAAATTGCAAACAGTGGTATGGCTATGCTAGGTTTCATTAAGAGGAGAGTTAAGGAATTTAATGACCCACACCTGTGTAAGTCTCTTTTCTGTGCGCTGTTCTTACCGCTGCAGAGTACAAGTTTGATTTCTTCTGTTTGCTTTGCGAAGTCTTCAGTTTAGTAGCTACCGGTTGCCCTCTTACAAATGTCGGCTACTTCTGCTCAATATGACCACTCGCGAGAGAAGAAGAGAGCTTGCTTCTGCTACCCTTGCTTTCGATATGATTAAGTCCAACATGATTTCGAGCGTACTCCTTTCCCGCTTTATATTTGTTGACCACAGGCTTAATTTTCGCGACAACAGGATTTTGAAAAGTGAAACTCATCCTACCGTTTTTTTGATGAATGATCCTATTGCTTGTGCCATAAAAAACTTCAATTTGCATTCACACTGCTTTAATAGTTTTGTAAGCAGAAATACCTACGAAGATAAAACAATGACTAAATTTAAGACATTATTTTGAAGATAATATTTAGGTCTTAGGCGTAATGAAGTCTTTTTTTGTTTTTGTTTTGATTTTAATAGTTTATATTTGTTGTAAGTAATGGTTAAAACTTTTTTTCATAAATTTGGTATTAAGATTGTTTTTTGTTTAATTATATTTTTCTAAAATAGACTTAACTTGGATACCTATATTAAATAAATTAAATAATCTGTTGCCAGGACTTGTTTATTCCTCTGGCCTCCTAAACAACTGCTCGCTCCCATGGTCGACCAACCCTACGTCTTCCTTGAGGATTATAATCCAGAGCCTGTTTGGCGATGTTTCGCTGTGGTTTTCTCAAAGCGTGACCGATCCACTGCCACTTCCACCTTTGATTCTCAATACTTATTTTAGTCGTTCCAGATGTGCTCCAAAGTTCGTCGTTGAAGATCACTTCTGGCCAGAATATTCTTAAAATGTGCGGAGGCATTGGTTTACGAAAGTTTGCAGATTCTTGGTAAGTCGAACGGTCACTTTACACGTAGTATAACTATATAATAAAACGGATTTGACTCATGCGTCAAAAACTCGCAGTTTCGTACCAAGGGAGATCTCTCCTAACCTCCAGAAAGGAGAAAGGATATTGAAGGCCTGACGAGCTTTATTTAGACGAGCCTCAATATCCTTCATCCTCCATGCTGATAATGCTTCCAAGATAACAAAAATCTTGCACCTCTTCCACATCTTGTCCGTTAAGAACAATCGGTGTGCTTGTATTCGAACCCATATGCATGTACATGGTTTTACGCACATTTATTTCAGTCCCGCCTTTTTGCATTTAGAATCCAACGAGCGAACATTTGACTTTAATACCATTGACACAGAGCGGTTCTAATTATAATTTGGCTAATTCATAATTTAGCTCGTCTTCATCGTTAGTAGATTGGTGACACACAGCACTTTGCTAACTAAGAAGAGCCACTCACTGATCTGTCATATTTTTAAAAAGTTGAATTGCATAGCCAATAGGCAATAAAATTTTACAAGGAAGGCGACAAAAGACGAAAAACGATCCTTTGTCCTATTTTAGAATCTTTTGCGAGTCATCTTTCATAGCAAGGCGCTTAAATCACGATTCCAAGATTTTGTATAATTCAGAGCTGTCAGAAAATGACTTTTCTCTCTTTTGCACGACGAAGCTTTTATGAAAGCTCCAATTCTAGTACTACATTCTTCATCGTTATAACCTAAATTATGAGAAAAATGAGAGGATTTAGCTAAATGAGATGATTTAGCTGAGAGCATGATGAGATGATTTAGCTGATAAATGATCACTATTTTGGTAATTTAGCTAAATTAGCGTATGACACACAGCCGCTTAATGATAATTTAGGCCTTAATTATAATTTAGCTGCGCTATGTGTCAATGATATAAGTCCGAACGGTTATGTGCAAACAAACATACGTCATCAGCATAATCAAGGTGACTTAAGATGATAAATAGTCTTCATTGGAGACCTTTACCTGCCCACCTTCCAGTGCAGCTTTCAAGATGTAATTAATTACCACCAGAAACAGAGCTGGTGATAATATGCAGCTTTGTCTGATACTCGTTCGCACAGGAAAGCTCTCGGACAGCTCTTCTCTATGTAAGACTCGACACCTTGCATCTTCGTAGGATTCTTTAATCATAGCTATGACCTCATCTGGAATAGCTCTCCTAAGCAAAGTATTCCATATGTGATCTCGTTTAACGCTGTCGAAAGCCTTCTCGAAGTCCACAAACATGAGATTTAGTGGCGAACCCATTTCGGCGGACTGCTCCAATAATATCCATAGGGTATTTGTGTGGTCGGTACAAGACGACCCCTTACGGAATCCAGCCTGATAAACTTCGAGAGTGCTCTCGACGACATCACTAATCCTATTGAGAATTACCTTAGCCATAATTTTTGATACGGCAGTAAGTAGACATAGCTGGGGTATAGCCTAGTAGGTAGTGTGTTGGTCTTGTAATGCGAAGGTTGTGAGTTCAAATCCCGGTCGGCGCAATATATAATTCCGGCACATTGCCTGCTTGGATATACCTTGAAAGAAAATGAAAAATTCGTAGAAAGGGCTAACAACCCTTCCACAATAAGTAATGAAAAATGCTAAGGAACCTGAATGTCAGGAGGCCAAGGTCCGATTTGGGCTGTAGCGCCATCGTAGAAGTAGATGTAGAAGTAAGTAGACATATACCACACCAATTGCCACAATCCCGAAGGTCGCCCTTCTTCGGAATTTCCATTCCTTAGGATTATAAGTAACATTGAAAAGACACTTAGCTGTACTCTTTCTAACCTTTCTAATGCAATTTTACAATTTCGATATTCTTGAAAGCTATGAATGCTGCCGATTTGTAATTTAAAGCGTGTCCATTGCATGATGTGTGTAGTTATTTCTGAAGAAATCATTAAGAACTCTTTAATCCTTCTACCACCTCCCATACAAATTGCATAGTTTGACTAAATCAAATACACAAATTTTCTAGGAATCTTTTAAATTTTTGAAACATAAATTTTGTATTAAAACATTTTGAGGTGAAAAATTTAGTTCAATGTCGTCGTCGCATCTTCTACCACTCCCCATACAAAATTTGCTTAAATCACAAAAATTTATTCCTGTTATGTTTGATATTTATATTTGTAAATCAAAGTCTGGCAAACTGTCTCAACCATAACTTGTATATTGTGGATTTGTATATCAAATGAGTTTGATTATTCTCAGTTTAACATTTTCTAGATTGTGAAGAATGCCTTTGTCCAAAAACTTGGGACCACTCCAGGTCCATTTATTACTTAGGTTAGGAGATGATTGCCGGCTTCATGCTGTTTAAGAGAACATGGTAGTTTGGTTCTGGAATCATCATTTGCGTGGAGGCTGCTTCATTAGCCAGAACGACAGACTCCTTATTACCTAAAACCTCTGATTAATTTGGCATCTATCAGAGTGCGATGTGGTTGTTGTTTTTTTCGTTTTTAAGAGTTTGAATACGTTCGCACTCCGATTTCACCTTGAAAGCATAATTTCATAAGAAAGAAGTTTGGCATATTCATTTTCATTTTCTCAAATTCAAACATTTCGTCAATTGAAAAAAAAAAAAAAAATCTCGCAAAGATCACACTCTTGTGAAATTTTATCACAGGCCTTTTCACATGTTGCGCAAGTTTAGCGATTTTGTAAGGAAACATTGTATTATGTATGTATAATCGATCACTCCAATTTTCATTTTCACAACATACCTTCTAAACTTAAAAAATAAAACAAAAAATTATTTTTAATTTTTTACAAAATCTTATATTTATTTTTTTTCTTCATTTTTTTTTGTTTATTTTTTTGTTGTTGTTTGAAACCATTACTCTCTACTCAATAATACTAGATAATAATATCTATCTGTAAATACAATTGTTATACATTATTAACTTTTATGAAAATAATGTATTGCATTTATTGCTACATGAATGATCGCATTTGTGTAATGGTTTACAGGATTAAAAAATTAAAAACAAATTTTAAAATCGAATGCGTTATTATGTTTTTTTCGTTTATCTTCAGTCTATATGATAAAATATAAACTTAGTTTTTTTTTAGTTCTTACTTTTCACAATACGTGTGCGTAATAGTGTATCATCTAACTTTGAAAAAAATCTGAATTTTGCAATGTTTTCGTTTTTGTTGTCGACTCGATAAAAATGTTGAAAATTTGTTGCTAGGTGTTCAACAATCTTTCAAGAAAAATGCAAGAACCATTGTAAAATATCAGATTTTTATCTAGTTGTGTAATTTTTTCTCTCATCAATTTAATAATATCAATTATCATTAATTTTTTTTTGTGTCGTATAAATAATTGAAATTAAAAAATTAATAATAATTAAAAATTATAATATTTAAATAATCTATCATAGTAAAAAATTATGATAGTATATTCCCTAAGTCCAGTTCATGACTATTCTTTTTTTTCTCTGATTTATTAAAATCGTATTTCGGATAATTGTTGTTTTTGTATTGTTGCTTTTTTTTATGTTCTTTATGTGGTGTAGTTTTGTTTTATTATTTTATTTCGGTTATTTGATTTTATACTGTGTGTGAATTGATTTTTTTTTTGTGTGCATGCGTGTGTATGTTGTGTTAACCCCAAAAATTATTTAAAAAAAAAAATAGTAGAAGAAGAGAGGAAAGCAAAAATTAAATTTCGACTTCTCTTATTGACAAAATTATTAAAAAAAAAATAATAAAAAATAAAAATTACTAAAATTATTTTAATTAATATCGCAATTTAGGAGATTACTTAATTTAATTTTTCTCTTCCTTCGATTCCTTTGATTCTTTTGATTCTGCACTTTCTTTGGATTCATCGTCCTTCTTTTCGCCCGATTCTGGACTTTCTTTGCTGATTTCTTCTTTCTTTTCGGCAGCTGGTGCTGGTTTCTTCTCGGCTTCAGCTGTTTCTTTGATTTCTTCTGGCTTTTTTGGTTCTTCGGCAGCCTTCTCTTCGGCAATTGGTGCTGCAGCGGTAGCCGCTTCTTCTGGTTTCTTTTCTTCTAGTGGTGCGGCTGTAAGAGCTGCGGCTGGTTCTTCGATTTTCTTTTCGGCTTCCAATTCGATTTTCTTCTCTAGCTCTGGTTTCTTCTCTTCGGCGGCAGCTGCAGCTGGTTCGGCGGCTTTTGGCTCGGCAGCTTTTGGTGCGGCGATTGCTTTTGGTTCTTCCGGTTTGGCTTCAGCGACTGGAGCAGCGGTCTTAGCATCTTCGGTCTCACGAACCTGTCTTACAGTTTCATCGGCAGCCTTCTCTTCCTTCTTTTCTTCGACCTTTGCTGCTTCGGCTGGTTTCTCTTCGGCCTTGTTTGAGCTTTCTTCGCTCTTTTCGGCAAGCTTTGCTTCCGGTACAGACTTGGCCTCGATAACTTGAACAACTTCTTTGGGTGCGGCCTTAACGACTTCGGCGGGTTTCTCTTCAGCAACCGGGGCGGCCTTCAGTTCTTCTTTTTTTTCTTCAGCTTTTGGTAATTCGGGTTCTTTCTTCTCCTCAGCTGCTGGTGCTGCTGGAAGAGCTTCCAATTTTGGTTCTACGGCCTTTGGTTCGGCCGCTTTCGGTTCTTCGGCTGCTGGTTTCGTTTCGACAATTGGATCGATTGCTAGAATTGGTTTGGCTGGCTCTTCGGCCTTTGCTTCGGGTTTGATCTCCGATTCAATCGGTTTAGGGGGTGAGATTTCTTCATCGGGCACTGGAAGCGCGAATGCACTTACCAAAAGGGCTGATAGCAAAAATAGTTGGATCTTCATTCTGCAAATAGAAAAGCAATAATTGAAATTTTTAATCGATTCGGTTTAATTTATTTAACGTGACTTTGAACTGTAAATCTAATTTCGTTGCTTATCTTGTGCTTGCTTAATAAATTTTAACAATATAATTTCCAGTAATTAAATTCCTATGGATATAGCTCAGCGTTCTTAAAATAATAGTAATTTAAAATAAATTTTTGAAAAGCTAGGTCTGACCGGAATGAAAATTACTTCAACAATTTGATGAGTCCTAATAGCAAGAAGCTAAGAACACATCAAACTTTACTTAAAAACATAACAGAATTATGATTGGGCTTAAAGCCCAATCATATGATACTCTAGATGAGATGGAAATGACTTTAATATACCGGAAAATATGTCATCTCAAATCGAATAGTGAATAGAGACTTTTGCATGGGAGGTGGTAGAAATAGAGGGGGAGGTTTGTATTTTTCGTATATGACACCGGACATGGCATGCAAAATGTTTTTTGCTGAATTTAAAGTTTTTAGTTTTCATTATTTTTAAAGAAATTAGTCATAGTTTTCCTTAAATTGAGGCATTTGTATGGGAGGTGGCAGAGGAAGTGGAGCGTTTAAGATGATTTTGAAACTGCTTATCATCATCCCTATCACCATGCTTTGATTCAATTTCAAAGTCGATAGCTCTCATATATTCGAAGGAGAAGTGCTTTTCTTGAATTTATAATGGAGATATTTGTGTGGGAGGTGGTAGAAGGATGAAGCGGAGCTGATAATTTTTTCTAACACTTATTTCAATTATTTAAAAATGAATTCTGGCAAAATTTGAAGTTTGTACTTTTTCTAGTTTGAATGGAAATCGATGAAATGCATTTAACAAAAATTCTGCATTTGTATGGGAGGGGGTAGAAGGAGTGTACAGATCAAAACAAATTTTTTTCGCATTATTAATATTTCTATTTGTATACTTTATACAAAATATGAAGTTGATAGCTTTAACAGTTTCGAAGAAAAATAATTTAATTTAAATTTCAAAATTTCGTGAAATTTGTATGAGAGGGGGTAGAAGGAGTAAGGTGAAGTTGATAACTATTTTTAAAATAAATTGCAATTATAGTAGAATTAATTCTGACAAAATTTCGTTTTTTCAGCTTTACTAGTTTCAATGAAAATCGAAAATATGTATTTTTCAATATTGACCATTTGTATGGGAGGGGGTAGAAGGAGTAAAGGGATCAAGTCAATATTCCGTGGTATTAATGACATCTATATCATAATACTTTGACCTAAGTTTCAAGTCGATAGCTTAAATAGTTTCAAAGAAAATCAATTTATTAATTTCTCGAAATTTCATGAAATTTGTATGGGAGGGGGTAGAAGGAGTGGGGGGATGTGGCCCATTCACAAACTTAAAGTTACTTTTTTGCTAAAAGTGACACACAAAAATTTTTAGCACTATAGCTCAAAGCTTTCGAGAGTTATGCTGTAGACAGACGCACAGACGGACAGACAGACAGACAGACAGACAGACAGACAGCCAGACGGTCACTCGGAATCGAGGTTTTTGACCGACAACAAATATTTCTGTACCCTTGGCGGCTCTGTGCGAGCGTTATTTCTTAGCGTTACAAACGGTAAGGCAAACACAATATACTCTCAGATTTCATCTAGAGTATAAACAGCGAAATTCGATTTTAATAATAATAATAATAATTTTCTTAGGAGGTAAAATTATTAACAGAAATGTTGAAAATTAATTGTGTTGAATGCTTCAAAATAGAATTTTTATGTTTTTCATAGATCAACCAACTACATAGCCATTAATCATTTCCGAAATACCAAATTTTTTCTAAAATCGGCATCTTAACTATGTATTATCCGCAATGAATAATTTTATTCATTTACATGGTTGGTTTTATATGACTGCAGTAGCCGAAAGTTTTATATTTTATGTACCTTGTACTCTAAATGATGTAGATACGTTGTGCTCATCTCTATAAAACTAAAATCGTTTGTCTACGAAATAATGCTCATTATCTTAATGATGTACTAAAACCGGTATAAATAAAATCTTACATTTATTAATATAAGAGCTTATGCACAATTTATAAATTTATTTCCAAAAGCAGATAATATATCATATATCATGATTAAATTACAAGAATAACATTACATTTCCGTTAATTTATCATCTTGAATCAATCAAGTAAGCATGAAGTCTGTTTAAGGTCAAAATGAATATCGCAAAACTAGCATGATAATAATTGCAATCACGTTTGAGACAATTGACCACTTTACAATTTACAGAAAATACCATTGAAGGTAAACACAGTCTTATTTACCAATTGAGCATAAACTTAACCTGCAACTACATTGCATTGCAGCTATTGGCATAGTCATTTCTCATATGAATATTTATAGGATCGATACAAGTAGTGTTGAAGCTTAAATAATTATTGTATGCTTTCAATATAAACAAGTGCCACAAACAAATTTTAATTTTATGAAAATAAGACAAGTAGAGAAAAAACTACTTAAGCTCAACGTGAAATTTTGATATTTCTCGCTTACAATCTGGTGAATTCACATTCAGTTGACCTATTTTTCAACCACTTGGTGCGATTTTGTGAAGAGTTTTTTCTCTGTTCTGCCACTCTGAAAGGTATGAATAAGGATCGCATCACTAACTCTATGAAAATCGTTATCGTCGTCGTCGTCAACATGAAAGTAGTGATGGTTCATGTTGACTTTGTCCTATTAACATTTTAATTTACATCACTGGATAATACTTTTCAATGCCGGTAAGCTTAAAGTGCTGTCATGAGTATTCGGTTGGAATATTCGCGGTAAGTGTATTTTAAGGATGATGAGTACATATAGTGAAACCTCACGGTTTGAATAATATTACCGTGTCATCGCTTTGAGCTTGTTCCCGTATTGTGAATTGGCGACGTGCAGTAATTGCTCAATAATGAAAACACTTGAGATATATTCATATAATAATGACGATCAAAGATGATACTGAGAGTGTTGCAGAATACGATCGTCGGCTTATACATTTAATCCCAGCGAATATTGTAGCGGAAGTTCAATAAAATGCTCCGCGCATCAGCAACAGCATCAGCGGCATCTACAGAATATTCGAGAGCAATATCAAGTACAAGTTCAGCAGCAACAACAAAAACGAATAAACTATATTAACATTACTATATACAGAGAGAAGATCGTCTAAATCAATTTGATTAGAGTCGGTGTGTCGGATTGTGCAGACAAAATGTCGGGGAGGAAGAAGAAACAACACATCCCACTCGAGTCATACGCTCGGAAATGTGGGAGTTTCGATGATATCCTCGCATATATACGAGTATATACGTTACCCTACTCAAAGACAGATTATACCTTCTTATAGAAGAATGCATTTCGTATGTAACGTAACGCTTGTATCGCATAATTCAGTGATAAATCGTATACGAGTGTATGAAAAATGTCTACCTAGGTTTTGAAATATTTCCTCAATTTGCGAGCATGCTCGAATTAATTCAATTTATTTGATGACAACGCTAGCATTCCTTCCCTTTATTAACATACAAAATGCTAATTGAAAATAATCTCAATTTTGTTGATAGTAGAAGTTTGAATGAAACACCGGTGAAAAGGTGATGAAATTGGGAGCGAACAAAACGGTTTGACAATATACTTAATTTATAAAATTAATACTTATCGTAATATTTCAGCATTTCAGCCAGATCTGTATCGCTACATGATAAATCTTGGGATTTTTGATTTAAAAAAAAAAACAACAGGACTACAATTGAGCCCAACCATGCGATACACTAGATGAAAGAGAAATTTTTTGATTTTAAGAAATTTTGTTGACGACATTGAACTAATTTTTTCTCATCACGCTAAAGTTGCTAAAAAAATTTTTCCTACAAAATTTAGGATTCAAAAATTTAATAGGTACTGAGAAAATTAGTGTATTCTATTTAGTGTAATTGTGCAGTTCATATGGAAGGTGGTAGAAGGAGGGGCGAGTTCTTAAAAGCCTTTTCAGAAATAACTATAAACATCATGCTTTTGATATATTTGAAATTGTAGATTAGTAGCTTTCATACTTTTCAGGGAAATCAACTTTTGTAAAGTTGTGTCAGATTGTATGGGAGGGGGTAGAAGGGGTAAAGCTAATAGTCTAATTTTTTTAGCCTTATTAATAATTCAAAATAAATATTAAGTGCACAGTTTCAGGTAGATAAGTTTTATACGCACTGAGTAAATTGGCTTAGAGTATTTCATGAAAAATCACAGTTTGTATGGGAGGTGGTGGAAGGAAGGTGGAAGGAGGGGGAGGACTTAAATAATTTTTATTTAGTAGATTGAAATCATTATAAAAGTAATATATTCCAAATGCTTTTTAAGCAAATCCGTTTATTGTCGAATTGGAAAACTGCGTCATTTTGTATGGGAGGGGTTAGAAGGGGTAAAGCTAATCGTCTTAATTTTTTTTTGGTCTTACTAATAATTCTGGATAAGTTATTAGTGCACAATTTGAGCTCGATACATTTTATACGTACTGAGTAAATTGGTTTATAGCATTTAATGAAAAAGTTCAATTTGTATGGGAGGGGGTGGAAGGAGAACGAGACCACAAATAATTTTTATACGGTAGATTGAAATCATCATAAAAGTGATATGTTCCAAATTTCAAATAATCAAAATATGTTTCAAATTTTATACTTTTCGAGCAAATCCGTTTATTGTCAAATTGCGCAATTATGTCATTTGGTATGAGTGGGGTGAAGCGATTTGGCCCATTCACGAACTTGACCTTACTTTTTTATTAAAAATGACGTGTGCAAAATTTGAACTATCTACCTCTACGCGTTCTCAAGCTATAGAGTGCACGGACAGATTTTTGAGTGATTATATGAACTTCTGTATTATTCACTTGTTTCTCGGAGCCTTATTTCTTAGCGTTACAAACTTTAAAGCAAACTTATAATACTCTCAGATTTCATCAAGAGTATAAAAATCATTACTTACAACACTTATAAGAATCCTAGCTTTCATGTGTTAAAGGACCTGTTTCACGGTTGAATATTTGGTTTAAAGCAAATTTTTGGCTTAAACTCGATTGTTAAACTGGCCTTAAGGCATTTACATTTTCACATGCCTCAACTAACTGAGTAAATTTAGATCTACTGAAGACTAGAGCCACCTTCTCCAGAAAAAAGGCGCCAAACAAACACAATGTCAATCTTTCTAACGAAAATCAATCTACACCGAAAGTGTAATAATTCAATAAATTTTCATTCAACTTGCCTAAATGTCAATCAGAAAAATAATCAATCAATCAATTTTTTTTTTAATGTATCAATAACCAGTTATTTAGGTTATCGACAGCCGCAAAAGTCATCAACCTTTTTATTATAATCATACAAAATGCATCTTCCTAATTATATCGATAATTTACAAGTTCTTCGGAATGCTTAATTCTTACAAAAGTATCTTACAGCCATGAAAATAATTAAATAAGTAGAATAGCTTGACATCTGTACATTATGTTAAACTTTAACACAAAAACCAGTTTGATAAATTTCAGCTCATCGAAAGAGATGATTTAGCGAGAGAAATAATGTCAAAAGCAGGTGGTTAACTTGTGATTAAAAACAGTGTTAAATAAGACATAACATAAATGTTTCTTTTTTCTTCTTCTTCTCCTTGTGTTTTGCTATTATGCAATGTAATTTATATGCAAATTGTTATTATCTTGAATTCAATTTTTTAATGCTTTTATGTATAGTAATTTGTAATTCATATTACGATTATAAGCCGATAAATGATTTATTAAATAACATTTTATTTTGCATTTTATAATCATAGGTGACATTTAACAATATAATTAAAAATATTTATGTAGATCAATCGAACAAATGAGGATCATCGCTCGCATTAATGTAGGGTAATGTAAGGAAAAACAATAATTTTCTAGGTCAATATATGCATTTTTTTTTTAATTGTTTATTGTAAAATATTGATAAAATTTTAAATATCATTTAACATTCAAATCGTATAAATGTGTCAGCTTTGCAATTTTTTTTTTTGAACTATGCAAAAAAAAATGGTTGGTCATATAAGTTCAAGGCTTTTGTTTGTGATTAAATTAAATAAAAAATTAGATTGAGTTAGAAAAAGCCTAATTTTTTACCAAAAATGTATTAATTTTTTTTGTTGATATTTTGTATAATTTAAAATTTTTTTTGTTAGGTTTAATATATTGGTTGGGTTAGTGAAGAGATTCCTCAAACTAATTTTATGGAATGATCCCTGGTTAATCTATCATTGAGCACAAAATATTCACAAAAGAAATAATATTGCAATTTAGTTGTAGTTGAGATCTCTTATAGGGACTTTGCACATAAATAAAGAAAAATTTCAGAAATATATCAAAGATTTCGAGCGATGAAATGAAAATAAATGTCTCAGGTAGTCTAAATTATTAAGAAGATAGAATTTTCGGTCATCATTTATTACTCATCACAATTTTAAGTCTTCGACAACAGATATGAAATTACCCATAGTGACAAAATTGTGCTAAGATCTGATGAACATTTTCGTTATTTTTGCGATTCAATTTTCAATCAGCAATCTTTAATATAAAATCAGTTAAACCAAAACCTTTCAGTTCGATCTTCAAACAGATCCACAAAACTTTATCAATTTTGTTTGCCATTTTAATTTAGGTATACTGAATTTTCGATATCAAGTTTAAGATCAGTCGCCACTATGCCATCCATGCCATTCAATTACTCGGATTTCCTTTTTATTTTATGACAATTTAGAAGGTTCTTATTGTTTTGAATTGTTAATTAATCAAATTAATTTAATTATGATAAAATTAATCAAATAGATTAATTTATTAAATTGCTTTTCGTTTTTGATGAAGATCTCTTTTAAGATTCAATTTTAACTACCGCTTTTCAAAAATTCTCGAAATATTATTTTCCAACATTCTGAATTTATTTTAAAAATTCAGTCTACGATTTTGATCACCGTTTAAATTGCATTAGATCTTTTAACTATTAATTAGTTTTCATGAGTGAAATGAGATATTTCTAAATATCTAAAAAATGAAATATTTGGCTTTCTTAATTTCAATCTTAATATTTATAACAGTCTTACAAAATTTGGAATCAAAACATCAAAACTTTCAACTTCAATTATTTTGAAATTTATGAAATTTTAGTTCTTTTTTTTTCAAGATTGCTGTGCTATTCTGATTAGCTACTCCTTTTTTTTTTAAAAAAGTAAGCGACTTAAATTAATCAAAATCATCAATTAGTTTTCTTTTGTAGAATAACTACATCGTTCTTAGCAAAATGAACAGTTGAATGCAATTATTAAAAATTTTCGCTACAAAATTTAGAAATATCTAAATAAAATGAAGCTTCATCAATTTTCAAGATGTCAAAAAACTAACTTCGATGTTTGGTTGATTTTTTGATAATTTATTCTCGCTGCTCGAATCTGTTGATTTGTTGTTTTATGTTCAATGTGAAAAGTTCAAACTCCACAAACCATTTTTCTTATTATTTTTAGTGTAAAGTTCTAAAATCAAATAATTTGGGCGTTTTACCCAATTCGTGAAAATTTATCTTTTCTAAAATTTATTATAATAAATTCTAGTTGAAGTCATTCAAAATTATTTGAATTCTTTAAATTTATTTAATTTCTAGATGCATCTTCAAAATGTTGAGTGCTTTCTTTGCATCAAAATAAATAAACTTTGATTCATTTTGAATATTGCTACTCGATTCCTTTAATTTGATTTCATCTGCTAGATTGTGCAAACAAAGAGACAAAAATAATTGAAAATTATATAAAATTTCTATATAGAATCATTAGCTGTTTCGTTTTGATTAACAATGAAAATGCTTGATAATAGTATCAAAAAATCAATATCAATTTTTAGCACTATTTTCCAATTTAAATTTACACAGTTCCATCGGCTTTAGATTTTTCGTTAATTCTCTGCATGAATGTAAAATATTTGCAGAGCAATTCTTTCATCACCAGGCAAATAATTGAATATTTATTTGCCTGGTGATGAAAGAATTCATTTTAAAATATAGTTTGTAACAATCGCTTCATTCCTTATATTTCTGAATCTTGACCTTTAACATAAGTAGTTCGATAAGAACATTAAAAATAACTAAATTTGATAATAATCCTCAAAAAAAAAATCTCCATTAATTTCTCATTTCTAATAATGTTTTCTCAGTTTTGCTATTTATTTTGCCGGTTTTTCACAAGAATAAAAATATAAATTTTGAAAAGAACGATTTTTTTTGCGGTTAATTTTAAAATCCAAGATGAAATTTGTTGGTTTTCTTGAATAAATTGTCCAAATTTATATTCCATGATTTTTTTGAATTTATTAATATTAAATTTCTTGTAATTCTTTTTTTTTTATTTATTTTATTCACACTTAACAATTGATTTAGCACAACAATCACACAATTATTCGCACCAATAATTATTTCAATTTATTTTTCAAATTTTTTGATTCACTTTCTTAAAAATGTCTTTATCTCGGCTTTTTCTTTTCTATAAAACTCACCTGAAATATATATTTTATTTTTAATAAAAAACTATTTGAAATATCGTAACGCACACGTATATAGCACAGATAAAATTAAATTAATTTAATTAAGTTTATTTGTAAAAAAAAAATTCGACACACAGCTTAAGAAAAATTTATTGCTCTTCACACCGTCAGCTGAAATTCTGTTTGAATAGTTTTAGTGTTGCCCATCAGCTTTTATATCCCATGCAAGATAGACGTAGTGGGGTGATTCAAACTACGTGCGAAAGAGGAGAATGAAACTTAGCAATAAGTCGGCCTCAGCCCCCCATATTCCTCCCAAAAGTCTTCTTCGGAAAAAATAAAATATAATAAAGTTGCCCCCGTGATGATGTCGGGCTGAAAATGTTCCACAGCAAGCATGGGGCTTAGTGTGTTAGTCGAGTCAGATAGTCCCCAATAAATTCAAGTTGTTTTTACAATTATTGAAATAATACAAGGGGCTCCTCGCATCTTAAATTATATACAAGTGAAGACAATGGTCCTGGGCAGGAGGATTACAATAGGAATTAACATTGCGGCGCTATCGCCATAATCTCGAAGCTTACAGAGGGATGCAATTCTTTGTCTTCGGGCTCATGTCTTAAGCATCTTCTCAAGCGCTCTAATTCTTTTTCTCCAGCTTGAGATCTCTTGATCAGGTTATAATCATCTGTGTAGTGGTTGCATTTCTAATTTAATCGATTGTAAGATGAAGTGGAAAATTTTCAAATTCTTCTTGTAGGGCTGAGCGCGATACCTTTGAAGTTGGTTTTCGGACACTTGAAACAAATCTCCGAAATGATGCTTAATCTTTAGATTTTGGAATTATCTGACCAAATTAACGGTATATTGACACAATTTTGTATTATTTTTTTCCTAATGTCTAGAAACTTTTCATTTCATACAATCACTTAAACATTTTTTTTTCTGGTTAGTTTGGGAAAAAAGGTATCATAGAATTTATGTAATTTCGTTTCGCATAAAATTTGGTGAGATTTATTATAAATATTTCAACAAGTGACAGTGAGATTATAAGTGTACTTTATCATTCTAGTAATAAATTTTTATTATTATTTTTTTTTTCGATTTATGAGAAAACTTTTGTCATTATTTCATCACATCATAAATAAATAATGTTGATGAAAAATAAAAACAAAATGGTATTTCAGATGAAACATATTATTAAGATGTGTTTTTCACGTTTAGTACGTCACAGCACCGTAGGAAAGAATAAAGCAAGTATGTTAAGACTGCAGTTGTTGAATTCGGTTATTTGTTTACAATTATGACTGTGAAAGAGGATAAATTTTAAAATTGTATAATAAGTAAAATCGCGTTTAAAAATAAATGTAGGTACTTGTACGAGTATATATTAATGAAAATTGGTAAAGTACTGGAATAACAACCCAGTATAGAAACTGTTAACGTTCACACCAAATTTGATTTTATCGAAATGTCTTTATAGCTACTAGTTCGAATGAATAGCTTGCTTTTCGATTTTGTCAACAGCAGAATAGATGAAAATCGTTGTATGCAAGTCTGTTGGAAAAATAAATTTCGGATAATACATTAAAATTTTGAAGTATTACCATATATTCTAAGTATGAAGTGTTATAAAAGCTGAAATAAACTCATATTCATTCTACATATAGTTTTCATTGAAAAAATTATGGAAACAACTTAAATAATTTAAGAGCAAGAAAGTTGAAATCATTGAAAAATAGACCTCTGCGCCTAATTACTAATTAACTAATTAGTATTCAGGTTCATCTTCATCGTTTTTAGAGTGGTGACACACTGGACTTTTCTAAAGAAGAAAACATTCACAAATCTTAAAACTTGAATTGAATAGCCAATCGAAAATGAAATTTTGCAAGGAAGGCCCAAAAAAAAGGAAAAGAATCCTTAGTCTTGTATTGGAATCGTTTCCAAGCCATTGTTGATAGCTGGGCTATTAAATCACGTCACGTAAGCTGCCAGAAAATGACTTTTTTTCTTCTTTCTAGCTTGTAAAAACTTATGTCAAATGGCCAGCTCTAGTACATTCTTTATAATTATATACCTAATGATGAGAAAACGAGATCATTAGCTGAGATCGTTATGATCAATGTATTGGTGTTCTTTAGACTAGTGTATGACGTATAGTCGGTTAATGATCATTTAGGCCTAATGTATAACTTCGCTGTGCTATGTGTCAATGGTATAACATAAACTGGGACGTCTAGAACATAAATGATTTGCCCCAATTTGTATCTTCGAACTGTCTCTTATTCGCTGATGACCTCAAATTGTTCCGGGAAATTTCCTCCGTCTCTGATGGCATGATTCTCCAGGCTGATTTGTCTGCTGTCTCTCGTTGCTGTTTAAACAACGATATCTTTTTGAACATAGAAAAGTATTTTACTATGGAGTACTCGTATAAGACTACCTCCTCTGTTCTCTCTTACTCTATCAATGGATCCATCCTTACAGCAGCAACCACAATAAGGGATCTAGGAAACTTAAATTCGTCAATCATTTCTCCGAGATTACTAATAAGGCATACAGACTTGCTGGTTTCGTCCTCCGCACAAGAGTCCAGTTTAACCGTCCAGGAACAGCTGCTCTCCTATTTTTCACACTCGGCCGTAGTATTTTGGAAGACTGTTCCACCGTCTGGAACCCACACCATTCTTGCCATGTTCGAACCATCGAATCTGTTCAGCGTATATTCACTCGAACCCTTTTCTACAGATTAAGGAAGCCTCATATCGACTACAATGGCAGACTTGGAGTTCTTCACCTACAGCCACTGCATTTAAGGCGGACCTTCCTCGATGGTTGCTTCCTCTTCAAGCTGTGCAAATACCTGCTCAATACCCACCTCTGTGATGACCTGAACTTTAGACCAGGAATAGTCTCAACAAGGAATTCAGACATCTTCAATCCTCCACGAGCCTCTCTCGATGTATACCATCACTCTCCAATGCTAAGAATGTAAAGGAACCATGATCAACTCCAACTTGGTTCTTTAGCTTCTTCTTTTCCTTTATTTAAGAATAGAGTTAAATCTATCATATTTAATGTTTAAATTTTTATCTTTATTACTCATTTATTTTTTAGAGTATATTATAAACTATCATCTTCAATGTTTAAATTTTCCTTTTTGCTATTCTTTTATTTTCCGCTTTTGTTTAATTGAAATTGTAATCTTTTTGTTCAAGAGCCCAAATAAATAAATAAATGTTTATTAAAAATTTAATTGATTATTAATGATGTTTTAACGTGATTGCAACGTTATTTTCTCGTTAATTTATTTGTTGGAAACAACGAAATTATGAACATGCGAGTATAGCTTAATTTTTGATTTTTAAATTAAAAAAAAATATATATATAAATATATATGAAAGAAAAGATTTCCGGATTCTACACTGTTATGCTTTATTATTCGTGACGTTTCGGTCTCTGCTGAGACCTTTATCACACTATAGATAAATATTAGTATTTAATATTTTAAGAAGTACAGTATAATATCTATACAAATTAAAAAATAAATTAAATATCAATGCACTGTGAAAACATTCACCGAACCAAAAAAATATATATTTAAAATTTTTTCTTAAGATTCCGTACAAGTTTATTTAAGACTGGATCTGCGGGCCGACTTGAGGGCACGCTTTTGCGAAACTCAAATTAGCTTTGGGCACTAAAAAGAAATTGATTAATGTTTTTATTATTAAATGTGAAAACTTATCTTGAATTATAAAATTGAAATTCGCATAACTATAAGAACTAAATTTTCGATACAAAATGTTTTGAAAAATATATAATAAAATTTCAATGTTCGTAGTCAACGCATTTGCCATAGATAATGTCTGGTCCTTACACGTAAATTATTTCTAGTTACATAAAGGGAAATGGAAAATAGTTTTTTTCAGTGGCTTATAAGGTTAAGGTTAAGAAACTCAAAAAGTAAATGGACTTATAACTTATAATAAATTTACTCTAGATGAAAATAGAGAGTATAGCGTTCGCTCGCAAACGGTACAGAAATGCTTGTTGTTGCTCCAAAATCAGTGAGCATCACAAAATATTGAAATTTAAAATAATATTTTTTTCTCGAAACTTTCACAGCTGCCATTTTGAACAATGAATAATGATTCGAATATCATTAAGTTCGAAAAATTTTGTTCACCCCTTCTACATCCTCCAATACAAATTCACAATTTTGGAAAATACATTATAGCGATGTGTTGGAAAATTATTCAATTATTATTTAAGAAAAAAAAAAAATTTATTATTATTTAATTTGGAGAACACGTGAGAAAATTATACGAGGTACGAACATGATAATTTGTCATATTGTATTTATCGATCGACACAGAAAAATAAATTTCCTAAACAGATTTTTTTTTCGCGTTTCATATCTAAATAAGCCTGAAAATGCAACAACAAAAAATCCGTCTGTATGGGACTAATGTCTCCGAGATTCTTAAAAATATAAAGTTCGTTTTTAGATGGATTGTAGATTTTGAGTTCCATTAACTATTTTTGGGAGTATCAGGTAGAAGAAGGAGAGGGATAGAGTCAAAAACTAAACTTGCTAATATCTTCACTACGAATGCAAAAAGAAAGCTGAAACTAGATATTCGGATATATGGATTTGTTGGAAAACATTCAAAAATAAATAAATTTTTCTATCTAGTGCGTTTAGAAATGGGGAGGGGGGCTAAAAAAAAATTGTCGACGGATTTTTTTTTCAAATGACTATATCTTCGGAATTAGTTAACTAATTTATCCCTAATTACTACGTCCAAGTAACCCCATTCTGTATGAAATCTTAACCTTTGTTAGTTGTTCAAGATTCATGATAAATTTATTTTTCTTGTGGTTTGGTAAATGTTTTCACAGTGCATTTCGAATTGAAAGAAAAAATTTCCGGATTCTATACTGTTACGCTTTATTATTCGTGACGTTTCTGTCTCTGCTGAGACCTTTATTAAACTGGCAGTTTTTCTGTGAGGTTTGTAACTTTTGTATATGGCGCCGAACGCGATATGCAAACTGTTTCGTGTTGACTTTAAAGTTTGTAATTTTCGTTTCAAAATTTCTTTGAAATGAAAACTACAAACATCGTTTTCCTGAAATTTGGGCAATTGTAAGGGATGTGGCAAAGGAAGTGGAAGATTTCAAATGATTTCGAGACTGCTTATCAACATCCTTATCACCATGCTTTGTTTCAATTTCAAAGTTAATAGCTCTAATATGTTCGAAGGAGAAATGCTTTTCTTGAATTTAGCATACAGATATTTGTATAAGAGGGGGTAGAAGGAGTGAAGCAAGCTGTCAATTTTGTTTTTACATTGTGACAATGAAGTATCGAAACTTTGTAATTAAAATTACTCTTGGAAATGGTATTTAAAAATTTTTTTTTTGATAAGCAGGTAGGAATGTCCGTAAGTATTATCCCAAAAATTAACGCGGTCTGTTAATCAGCAGCTGGTTGAATCGGTACACCTCAGTAGTCCACGACGATTTTGAAGATGGATAAAAATATGGAACAAAGAATTTGTCTCAAATTTTGTGCTTCCAACTAAATTTCGTGAGCGGAATCGTTACAAATGTTGGTTTCCAAGAAAATTTGATTAGTGTAAATTTTTGAAAATGAGTCATTTTGTATGGGAGGGGGTAGAACGGGTGGAGCGATTTGGCGACATATAAAATACCATTTGTACAGAAATCGAAATATTAGCCCATATATGTACGAATATTGAGTTTCAGCTTTCTATCTATCTATGGTTCAGATATTAGCACGCGTAGTTTTTGAATGTCGCTACTTCCCCCACCTTATTCTCGACAACACAACCCAAAATAGATAATGAAACTTCCGCAATCAACCAAAAACGCAGCTTCGTATGTTGTTTAATGGTTTAAGAGATTTGATTCGTTAAAATTTAAAAGCTTTAATTTTAGCTGATCATATCACACTTAACTTCAGGATCATTTTTAACATTATGCCACAAAACTAATCTGAGGGTATCTATGATAAAGTAAAATCTTTGAGAATATGCTTGTTTGAGCGTGAAAATTATACGAAAGAGGAGATTACAGTGTTGAAATCAAGAATACTCAGTAGTTCAGACGGAGATTGTTATGCAACAGAATTAATAATACATTACGCCAAAGCAATGTATTGAACATATTCAGAGAAAAACTGTGCGATTTGTATGGAAGGTGGTAGCAGGAGTGGGCTAATGTTTATTATTTCTGAATATTTAATTGCACTTGGTACGAAAACTTTCAGTGTCTAATATAATTTTTATAGCTTTTATGAATGAAATTGGTAAAATATTTTTTTTTTTAATTATGGAATTTGTATGGGATTGATTTCGACCAATTTCATTACATTACACAATTAATAACCAACAAACTAAAAGCTACGAACTTGAAATTTTGTACAAGCACCTTACAAAAAAAACGAAATAAAACTGCATATCAAATTTTACGATTCCCCTACTTTCTCTACCCCGTGAGTGTAAAATACACCGAATTTTATGAAAATTATATGCAACTTCGTCTATGAAACTGGCATTCCATACAGAGAATATAGGATGTGATTCAAGCAATCAATTAAAAAACTATTAACATCCACCCACCCTTACTATCACCCCTCACAACTCCCTTCATAAGAACTCAAACTTGCATAAATAAACGAACGACTACTGCCCTGCCAAAGAACCCCTTTTCACTTAGTCTTCCCTAACCACTCTAACCTGCATATTGACTTTCCACGCATCTGTAACTTGTCCCAAGAATAATAAAGTTTCGCCCGACTAGATGGCAGTTTATTTAAAATATCGCCGAGTAACAGTTCGATTAGTGATCGCCAAATTCGAGATGAACAGAAGAGAACCCGCTCGTATTCAGTAACTTTAGTTTAGTCTAGGCTCGAGTTCTTTAGAATGCTGTATAGTGATACTCGTATGAAATTTAGAAAAGGAATGGATTGGAACAAATTGTTTGTACTTTTTTAAAATTTTTGAGTTGATAATTTTGATAGTTTCGAAGAAAAAACAATTTCTTTAAATTTAAAATTTTCGTGAGTTTCGTATGGGAGATAGTAGAAGGAATGGGCGAATGTAGTACATCCTTAAGAGCAAACTGCAGACAAATCTGGAAGCGGCGATAGTTTAACACGTTGCATTTTGGTAATATTATTTTATGAGAAAAATACTTTCAAATTCATAAATTGCTTCATTTTCGCCAGATGGATTGTAAATGAAGGACAAATTGGTGGACATTCGCCAGAGGAGGAAAATTTTTCGTGTGATTTTTCGGTCAGGATTTCTGAAAATAAAGCGAAATAAAAATGATCACCGTCTTCTTCTTCTTCTACAATGACGCTACAGCCAAGATCGGACCTTGGCCTCCTGATAGTCAGGTTCCTTAACATTTTTCATTACTTATTGTGGAAGGGTTGTTAGCCCTTCGCACAACCCTCTTTCTACGAATTTTTCATTTTCTTAGATTGAGGAGACCAAGGTATATTCAAGCAGGCAATGTGCCGGAATTATATATTGCGCCGACCGGGATTTGAATTCACGACCTTCGCATTACAAGACCAACAGACTACCTACTAGACTATACCCTCTTGTGTTAGAGTTTCCAAATTTTACATTTCTATTCCAAATCTGTTAAAAGATGTAAATGTTTTTAGTGTACGATCCATCTTTTTTTAGGTATGTAACTAAGTTTTTTTATTCGAAATATTCTAAAATATATTGGATAGTTATTGTATATAGAGCTGAAATTCCGGCATAGCTGATATTCACATTATACTTTGACCTAATTTTCAATTCGATAGTTTTAATAGTTTCAAAAGAAAGATCAATTTCTTGAAATTTTATTAAATTTACATGGGAGAGGGTTGATGTAGCCCGTTCACGAACCTAAAGTTCTTTCTAAAACAAATTTCAGGTCTCTAGAATTAGGCTGTAGCTAGATGGACAGACAGACAGACGTCCACTCGGAATCAAGTTTTTTGAGCGACGACAAATATTTTTGTACACTTAGAGGCTCTGTGTGAGCATTATTTCTTAGCGTTACACAATGTAAGGGAAACATAATATACTAAGGCTGCCGACACACCATAGAGATAAAATCGTATTATCTCACTTTTCGATATTAACTCGCGTTAATATATATTAATTTCGATATTAAGTCCCGAGATAATATCGTTCTGTAATCTATATTATCTCGGTTAGCAAATACTCGATCCAAAAGAAACTTTCAAGCGGGGAATTTCCAATACGAAATAGAAGGAAATTTCGAGGAAATTTTGAGGAATTACGTTACACTGACGCTTTATTTCGTTGACATTACAAAAAAAGAGACACAAAACTTCACAGAAAGACAATTTAAAGAATTTAACGGTGCATCCATGATTTATTTGCGATACAGAATTTTTCAGGATTTCACAAGGCGTAATACAAAACAATTCCAAAATTTAAGTTTGACGTTTAAATTTGAAGCTTCCTCTGATGTAATGCTTAGAGCTTGATATAATACGGTATTTAAAAAAAATGTCGTATGTCACCTACAAAAGCTGTAGTGGAAGCTTTCATTTTAAAACGATTTTTTCTCTATCGTGTGTCGGCAGCCTAACATAATACTCTCAAATTTCATCTAGAGTACAGTATAACAATCTTCGATTTGAAAATTTTCCGCTCTGTCCTGGAACCTGGTATCCAAACTATAATTTTAGAAGGTTCGTTTCTATATAGTAACTCTAGCCTGCAACGATCTATTTGGACCAACTACGATCTGCAAAAATCAAAAATTTGCTTTGAATGGTACATATGTTTGTCATCATAACCACTTTCTGTACTCTAGATGAAATCTGAGAGTAACATAAGTTTGCTCTAAAGTTTGTAACGCCAAGAAATAAGGCTCGCAGAAAAAAATGAATGATGCAGTAGTTCATATTATCATTCAACCGGATTTCCGTCCGTCTGTAAACACTCTTGCTTGAGAACGCGTTGAGCTAAAAAGTTCAAATTTTGTAAACATTGTTCTTGGTAAGGCTAAGTTTGTGAACAGGCGCAATCACTCCACCCATTCCACTCCCTCCCATACAAAATGCCGCATTTTCAAAAATTTACAATTATCACATTTTCTTCAAAACTATCAGAGCTAACAAATGAAATTTTGTATAATTTATTTTCGTCATAAAATTGATCTATGAAATAAAATTTATTCGAGTTTCCCCGCTACTTCCACCAGCTCCCATACAAACTGCACTTTTTCATGAAATGCAATTAACCAATTTTCACATTACATATAACAGTTATCGTGCTCAAATTTTGTACTTGACATTTTATTAGCATTATTATTAAGATGGAAAAAAAATTAACAGATTAGGTTGCCTTCTTCTACCCCCTCCCATATAATGTGACACAATTTCACAACTTTATAAAAAAATTTATATTCTTGAAAAGTTTGAGTGTTGATGGTCTGAAATTTAAAAGAAGTCAGTTCACTGCTAATTCTGAAAAAAAATCACTAAGAAGGCTCCACTCCTTCTATCACCCATACAAACGGCACAATTTCACTAAATACAATACACTAATTTTCTTAGTACCTATTCAATTTTTGGAGCTCACGTTTTGCACAAACCATTTTTATAGCTACTCTAGCATGATGTGATAAGAATTTTTTCAATGCTTTCATCCTTTCTACCACTCACCATACAAAATTTCTTAAGCTAAAAATCTAGAGTATCGTATGATTAGGCTTTACGTGCAGTCGTAGTTCTGTTATGTTTTCTACTATAAATGCATTTGTGGGTGAGTGTATTGTATCTATCCGATATATCACATAAATTAATTAACTTATCAACTAAGCCACGTCCTTTGCTAGACTCATTCATTAGCAATAGTAGTTGGTAGACTGTACAGCATTATTTATCTTCAATTTTGATCTTAGCTATACGTAGCTGGACATTTGCAGAATTTCAATTTTTTCAGTGGTGATTCGAATAATGCACAGCGGCCTAATATACAACTTAATTTCAATTGCATTTCCTCGTTTTCTTATCTCCTGTAGCATTTTTAATTTTTTATTAATTCCATTTGATTGTACAATATAGCTATTATAGCTGGTGTAGATTTCTTTTTTTAATATAATGAATCGAAATGTTTTGAAATGATTTAGTATCTGTCTTATTGCGATTCTAGCTTTATGCAAATAATGGCATAGAAAATGAATGAAAATTTTTATTAACAATTTAAAATATACCGTATTTTATAATATATTCAAAAAGACGATTAATGCTTTAAATTATTAATAAAATTTTCATTCATTTTATATAGCGTTATTACATTCGATTAAATATAGAGGATTGGTCATTGATCTATTGTAGCGTACACTACTGTAAAGGTCGTGGCTAACCACTGGAATTAAATTAGAATAAATATCTGCGAACAAGTCGGGTGCAACATTATTATTCTTGCGACATCTTTGGAGATGCGTAAAAATTTGATGTACAGGTGTAAAGGTGGTGATAGATAGGAGCGAAGGAGAGAAGGTTGTAAATGCGGAGTATTGTTAAATATTTAATACTTAATTGCAATTATTATCGATAGTTTCATATTAATTTTTATTTAACAGTAAAAGTGGTTATTATTGAGCTATTGAAATCAGTTCGAATTTTACTTTTGTGGGGAGTACAAGGGGTAGAGGGATTTGAAACTAGTACTAAATAAAGCTTGTAATTTACAATTTCTTAGTGATGTTTCATTTCGGTTAATATTTTAAACTTTCATGTATATTTTTTAAACAGATTTTGCAAATTTTTATTTTCCTAGTTAAATAGTTCAATCAAAAATTTGGCAATTTTCTGGGTTTGCACTACACATGACACACCTTGTGCTGACTGCTAAGAACCCACTTCCGTGAACAATTTCTTCGGTGTAAATTTATTTTTATAAATATTATTTCTCTTTTTTTTTGCAGAATGACCTGTGTTGTAGGCAATTTCGGCCTTTATGTGCAATGCATAAACACAGTCATGAAGGGAAGGAATGGGATTAGGAAGGTAGGGGAAGAGGACTGAGAACGACCGTAACGAGTGGAGCAGCTGATATATATTACTTTATTATTCTAATAATAAAGTATTGTGATCGACACAAGAAAAAAAAAAAGTTTGCTACCCTGAAATTTGTTTTTTCGCTTTTCATAACTAAATTAGCCTAAAAATGCAAAAAAAAAAATCCGTCCCGCCGTACGCCGCACATATGGACTCATACGAGACCGTTTAAGGTAGAATGTTCATTTTTGGGTGGAATGTTAATTAGGTAAGTGAGCTCTATTTTCTAAATTTTGGGGGGGTGTTAGGTGGAAGGGGGAGGCGGGGGAGGGAAAAAGTCGAAAACTACACTTGCTAATATCTCCCTCACGAATGCAGATAGAAAGTTGAAAATCCGTAGACATATAGAGAGGGTTGTGGGACAAACTTCAAAAATAATTTAATTTTTTGATCCATTGGCGTCCGAAAAGGGGGGGCTAAAAACAAATTGCTGGCCGAATTGTTTTTTCAAATAATAATATCTTCGAAATTACTTATCGTAAAAAATTTACATTTTGGGACCATCAAGGTGGCATACAGCTCCATCGGGATCAGCTTAAAGAGTTGCTAATTATTGTAAGGGGGAGGGTCACGGGGGGTGCAAAGAAAAACACTTAAGAATGAATATCTCAACTATCTCTTAAGCTATCTAATTGAAAATTAAAACGTATAGTAAGCTATACTGGGAAAATACAAAAAAAATATAATATGCTGAAATAATAGTAATGGGGGGAAATGGGGAGCATTTCAAAAATGGCGCACTTTTCAAAATTACAAATCCTTATATCTCAAAGAATAGTGCAGATATCAAATCGAAAATTTGTCAGATTGTACCTAGTCGTGCCATAAGTTCTGTCACACGTATATGGGCAATTTTTGTATAAATGAAAAAGAGTTTTTGACAAAGGAAAATATATTTTATTTTGGTATACTAATGGAAGTAAAATAAGCAACAAATTATTCAAAGTGGCCGCCTTTAGCCTTAACACAGCTCTTTAATCTGTTGGGCCAGTCATCGATAGCAGTACGCACTGTTTCTAGCGGAAAATTAGCTACTGCTTCTGTCAAAGATCGCTTAAGGCTCTCGATATTTGGGTGTCGTCTCGTGCACACCATGGACTCTAACTCCGCCCACAGTTTGTAGTCCAGGGGATTCAAATCTGGGCTCCCAGAAGGCCATTCCGTCGCCCTTATAAACTGTGGAATATTGGTTTCCAACCACGCTTGTGTGGTTCGAGCTTTGTGGGCTGACACAGAATCTTGCTGGAAACCCCAATGTCGATTGTTGAATAGCGTAGAGTTCAGCGGCTTCACACATCCCTCCAGGATGTCCGTTTGATAATTTTTCGCTGCAGTTTTTACGCCTTTTTCGCAAAAATGAAGCTCGGTGACCCCTTCGTAGCTGACACCCCACCATACCATGACTGATGCTGGATGATGTCCTCGCTGTACCCTAGTGGCAACTTCTCGGGCTTCTATGGAGCTGTGGGCATACACCTTATCATTTTGGCGGTTGAAATGTTCCTCCACCGTAAAAATTTTTTCATCGGTAAATAAAATTTCTCGATGTTTGTTGTTGCCGTACCGCCGAAGGAGCTCTTTCGATCTGGTGCTCCTAATTTGCTTCAACTGCTCAGTCAGCAAATGTCCCGTTGATCGTCGAAAGGCACTCATCCCGAGGTCAGATTTTATGATGCGAGACATACTTCGGGTGGAGATGTTCATCTCTCGAGCCATGATTCGTTGTTTACGAAGCGGATTTCGACGAATTCGACTCTCGACCGCTTTGATGGCAGCAGAAGAACGTACATCACGCGGACGTCCAGAACGAGGTCGATCTTCAATAGTCTGGATCGCGTTATATCTCTGGATCGCACGATACACAAATCTTTGCGTTATTTTTAACGGGCACAACAACTTGAAAATTTCACTCGCGGATTTTCCACACTTATGTAGTGCAATCACTGCAGTTCGGTTTTCTATTACACCCCATTCCATCTTCACACGTTAACGAACACACTTTAAATGACCATCAACTGTCAACAACATTATGACGTTTATAAAACTGGCCGATATTGAAATGTCACTCATAAAATAAAGTTGTTGCCAATGTGAGAAATTATGTGACAGAACTTATGGCAGGACTAGGTAGAACTACACAACAGTTAATTTTGACAATTTTAAGTTAGGGGGTGTGAAGGGAGGGAGGTGGTAAGCAAAAATGTCGAAAATTTTGAGTGATTTTTTAGGACTCTCGTCAAAGATAGAATTTTTAAATTTGGCATGTGGATACATATATTTGATATAACATAGAAAAAAAATAATAATTTGATCCACAATTGTTACGAACCGACCACCCCGGTCTAATGGGCACAAGGTGTTTCATGTGCATACAAAAGTATCATTTCGACCTATTTCATTAAATCAATTAATAACCAACAAATTAAAAGCTGCGAATTTGTAATTTTGTACGAGCACACTACATGAGAAAGGAAATAGAATTGCGTCACAATTTTTACGATTCCCCTACCTCCTCTACCCCCTCCCATACAAATATTTGGTTTCGTGAATGTAAAATACCCAGAATCTTATGAAAACTCTATGCAACTTCGTCTATGAAACTGACATTCTATACAAGGAATATTGGATGTGATTCAAGCAATCAATTAAAAAATTATTAACATCCACCGACTCTTACTATCACCCCTCCCCTCACAAAACTCAAAATTGCATAAATAAACGAACGAAATATTGATGATATATACTGGAGCTTTTGAACGTTTCCACAAAGTGTTAAATTGATAACTGCCCTGCCCAAGAACCCCCTTTCACTTAGTCTTCCCTAACCACTCTAACCTGCATATTTACTTTCTACTCATCCGCAACTTATCCCAAGGATAATAAAGTTTCGCCCAACTTGTTGGCAGTTTATTTTTCAGTTGTACTGGCTGCTACTGACAAATATTTGCAGATGTTATGGGGACTGAATGATAAAAAGCGAACAGAATCCATTTACTGAGTATCTAGGCCTTCTTGAAGTGGAACTGTTCCACTTTTACACCGTTTACCCATTTTATTTGGAATAATTTTTCATCGCCAGTAGCAACTGAAAAATTCGTCCTTAAAAAATCCCGTCCGGAGTGCATGAATGTATGCATGTACTAAATATTGTATTTTCTACTGATATCCTAAAATAATTATTCAAAATATTTAATTTTTTAGAATTATAAAAATATTTGTATTCAATTGTATATATATAAAGCAGTTTGAAATTTCGAAAAGTGCGCCCTTAATTGTTGCAAGGACTATTTTATTCCTCTTGTCTCCCCATTAACTGTTTCCTTCCATGTGCGATATAGTCGGCTAACTTGACATATTTCTTGAGGATTATAATTCAGAGCTTGTTTATGGGATTGTTGCTCAAGCTTTCCCAAAACGTGACCAATCCACTGCCACTTTCGCCTTTGAATTTCAATGCATTTGTATCTTAGTCTGTACAGTTGTACTTCAAAGTTCGTTGTTAAAAATGGCTTCTGACCACAAAACACTAAAATTCTTCGAAAATATTGGCTGACAAATGTGTAATAATTGAAAGGTCACTATAAAATATAAATTCACTATGAATTACAAAATTTTTGCTGATTAATAAACTAATAAATGTAGTTCGTCACTCTGCCATCTTGCAGTACATACTACAATACAATAAAGCTTTTCAAATATAAATTAAGTCATTCTTCATAACATATTTTTTTTTGCAAAAATTATGAGATATGATTGCAATAAGCTTCATTAATTCTCCATGTCATGCTGTGATTACGATTTTCTGTAATTTCATTCATATTTTGCCTTCCTTATTTGCAATTCAATATCAAACTGTGATTGTATTTCATATTGCTCATATGCCAATAAGCAAATACATTACATTCTTTAAAATCAAACAATATTTTTTCTGTACAATAATTTGCTTAATAATTCTCAAGATAGGTAATCTTATGATCGTAAAGTTTTGTGGCCTTGTGTATCTAAAGTTGGCGAGCTCTCCCGGTGCAATTCGAGAATTTTCAGAAATTTTACTTTAAGATATAAAATATAATATAGCTTATTATTGATAGATGTTTAGTTAATTTCTGACTTATAACAACAGCTTGATATTGGATTTTTCTTAAATATTTGCCTTTGTATCTATTTATTGATAGTTTTTTTGTTTTTATGATTTAAATCAAGTTAAAAATTGTTGTAGAACAGGTGTTAGGATGTGTGTTAAATTAATAATAAAAATAATATTGTTTAATCATCATCAATTAATCACCCATGCATATCAATAGCATTTCTTAATTGCTAAGGCCAGTGTGGTTTGTTTATTTCTTTTTGTTGTTTTTGAGAATTTTTGTTTAGTTTTTTTTTCTTCTGCCAAATGCTGTGTATTACTTGTAGTTTTTGGTATATTCAGGGTTTGCTTTAAAATTTATAAATAATAACTGATTGGGTTTTTTACGCAAACAGTTTTTTTTTTCTAAAATGTTTTAGTACTGTAAGGAGCATAAATTTGAACCTCAAACTAAAAAGAAAACGCTAAACCGCAATTAAAGGAAAAACAATGAAACTTTTGTCGAAGTAATGATTGCATCTGCCAGATTAAAACTGATGTTTTATAAAATACTTATTCATCTTGTAAAAAATCGAATTTCAGATTTGTTTGGCATTACTTAACACTACGTGTTAGATGGCTTCGATAAATTCTGTAATTTTCCATTCAAAAAATTTCCAAATTTTTGTTTTTATTTTTCTAAGCTATTTACTAGCTGATTGTGTTTTCTGGTATCAGTATTCCAAATAAAACAAAAACTAAAACAAAATTTCTAGAAAATAAAATTTTTATCAAATTTAAAAAATAAAACCAAAAAAAAAAAATCTTATAAAAAAAGAAACTAGTGAATTTCGGCTTGAAATTTATTCAAGCATTTTATGATGAGTTCAGTGTGTAATTCAAAGTACACGTTATGTACAGAAATTTTTCTGTTATTATTATTCATAATAATTATCATTAATTATCATTATTATCATCACAGGCTTGAACTTAAAATCGTGAGGGTCATTCACGTACAATTTTCGCCTCCAAGTCTCAAGACACAATGAAGTAAGAACCATAGCAAGTGCATGATTATAGGAAATTTATATGCAGTTCCATTTGGCACAGTTTAAATTTTTTATTTCTTACCTTGATTGAGGTCAGATCTTTATGCTAAAGTCTCAGGTGATTTTTTTTTGCAAATTTCAAAGAAATTAAGGCAAACGAAGAGTATGGGGTTAAAGTCATGGCGACAGGTATTTATGGTCAAATCAGTCGTAAAATGACCGATTTAACGATTATACGTGTAAAGATTATGATAAGCGCATGGAGTAAGAAAATAAAACCACTTGGCAATTACTTCTGTACAAAAAAAAATGTAAGTTTTTTTTACGGATGTTATAGCATATTATGTGTTCGTGGAATTGTGTTAATCTTCAGTGGTCATTAGGTTATTCTAATTTCTTGGAATTATTACGAATTGCGATACACTCATTTGTTTATCACTTATCTGTCTTTGTTATACTGCGGTGCGGATGCTTGAGTTTAGATATTAATTTCATCTTTATTATTTCGAGCAATACATGAGATGAATGGCAACATGAAATTGAGTTACTGGAAAGTAGTTAATCAAGAGATATTCTAGAAGGTATATAATCTTCTTCAATGGCATTATAGTCCAAATCTGATCTCGTGACCATCAGGTTTCGCCACATTTGTTTCTGTGGAAGGGCGCAAAATATTTTTCGCTTTAATCGCTTTCGTTCGTAGTGGCATACATAGCTCTATTAAGCATTTCGGGTGAAATTACATTTTAGACTGTAATATTAATATTAGGTATTATTAACAGCAAATTATATTGCAGTGTTGTTTGCAACGCCAAAAATATTCCAGTAGATATGTTTTAAATTGCATAGAATGGTGGAATTCAAGTTAAACGCAAATATATATTAAATCGCACAAAGTACAAATATCGTACTAAACCAATAATCAATTAGATTTTGATATATATTTCTATCATCGCAACTCCAGCTCAAATTGTGTAACATTTTTAGGATATTTCGTCAGAAAAATCGTTGAGCTCATAAGCTAATTAAAGTTTAATTTCGTTTACTTACTCCGGTAAAACACTAACCATTCATATGGTGATAATTTTAGTCATAATAATAAAGTAGTGTGGTCGATTTGGAGAAGAAAAATTTGATACCTTGAAATTTTTTTGTGCGTTTCAAAAATAAATCCGCCAATCTGTACTCAGTATGTGTACGTTCAGCACAGCATTTAACACGTAATTCAAGTGATAAAACACAATATTACAATATCTACCTTCCAGTTCCTTCCCCATATAAATCCAAACTTTCATAAACAAACGAATAAAATATTGAATCTAAATACTTGAGCTATTGATAATCAATCAATCAAATTCCTGTTAAGACCCCCTATAGGGCCATAGGACAGAAACAACTCTCTTCCACAAGACGCGATCCTGAGCATCGGCCTTAAGCTGTTGCCAGGACATTTTTATTCCTCTGGCCTCCTACTTAACTGCTCGCTTCCATGTGTTACATGGTCGACCAACTCGACGTCTTCCTTGATATAATCCAGAGCCTGTTTGGCGATGTTTCGCTCTGGTTTCCTCAAGGTATGACCGATCCACTGCCACATTCTCCTTTGAATCTCAATACCTATTTTAGTCTGGCCAGTTGTACTCCAAAGTTCGTCGTTGGAGATCATTTCTGGCCAGAATATTCCTAAAATGCGTCGGAGGCATTGGTTCATGAAAGTCTGTAGTTTCTTGGTAAGTCGAACAGTCACTTTCCACGTAGTACAACCATATAACAACACGGATTTGACGCATGCGTCAAAAACTCGCAGCTTCGTGCGAAGGGAGATCTCTCTTAACCTCCAGAAAGGGGAAAGGATACCGAAGGCCTGACGAGCTTTATTTAGCCGAGCCTCAACATCTTTTTCGGCTACGCCGTCCATGCTGACAATGCTTCCGAGATAGCAAAAATCTTGCACCTCTTCCACATCCTGTCCGTTAACAACAATTGGTGTGCTTGCGTTCGAACCCATGTGCATGTACTTGGTCTTACGCACATTTATTTTCAATCCCGCCTCTTTGCATTTAGAATGCAACGAGCGAACATTTGACTCTAAGTCCGAACGGTTATGTGCAAGCAAACACACGTCATCAGCATAATCAAGGTGACTTAAGATGTTAAATAGTCTCCATTGAAGACCTTTACCTTCCCCACCTTCCAGTGCAGCTTTCAAGATGTCATTTATTACCAGCAGAAATAGGGCTGGTGATAATATGCAGCCTTGTCTGACACCCGTTCGCACAGGGAAGCTCTCGGACAGCTCTCCTCTATGCAAGACGCGACACCTTGCATCTTCGAAGGATTCTTTAATCATTCAAAGCATTCCATATATCGTCGAAAGCCTTCTCGAAGTCCACAAACATGAGATGTAGTGGCGAACCCATTTCGGCTGACTGCTCTAATATTATCCGTAGGGTATTTGTGTGGTCGGTACAAGGCGACCCTTTACGGATTCCAGCCTGATAAGCTTCGAGAGTGCTCTCGACGACATCACTAATCCTATTGAGAATTACCTTAGCCATAATTTTTGATACGGCAGTAAGTAGACATATACCACGCCAATTGCCACAATTCCGAAGGTCGCCCTTCTTCGGAATTTTCACAATTACGTTCTCCTTCTATTCAGTCGGATATCTTCCTTCATTCCATACTTCAGTAAAGAGTGGGAGGAGTATATCGGCTGTTATTTCCGGGTCCGCTTTGAGGAGTTCGGTTGGTAGTCCGTTTATACCTGGAGCTTTCCTTCCCGCCATTGACGGAATGGCGGAGACTATCTCTTCCTTATCTGGGGGATTATCCCTAATAGAGGATTGTTGCGGTTCGATGTTTGGTAGTTGTTCTGTTTCTGTAATATATTCCTCTGACAAAATGTTTAAAATATCAGGGAAGTATTCCTTCCATCGCCGCAACTGGTTTACACTCATATTAAGGAGAGTTCCGTTGACATCTCTCACCAGGTGGTTGGCGGTGAAATTCCTCTTCGCCAGCTGTTTCATGATTTTGAATAGTGAACCCATATCCCCAAGGTAAGCCGCAGATTCTGCCTTGTTTGCCAGGTCTTCAATGGCCTTTCTCTTGTCGTGTCTAACAGCCTTTTTAAGCTGTATATGAGCATTGCGGTAGTTCTGCCTCAGGTCGGGCGTTCGATGGTTGACATCGGGTTGAGAGATGATTGCCAATTTGGCTTTTTTCCGATTGCCAACCTTGTCCCATGTGTCTTCGACATCCAGGGTTTCTCACTGCTTTGCACATATCCCACAGATTCTTCAGCACTAGTTAGAAAAGTTTTCTGGTTGCCTCCCAATTGGCGTCCAGTGTGCGCATTTCATATTCACCCAATGTGGATGACTTTTCGCGTAGCATAGTGGTGTATTCGCGTTTTTTGTTGGGATCTCTGAGTTTATCCACATTAAGTTTGCGCTTCATTTGAAGAATTTGTGGTCGTCGGATAGCTGCTGTACACAATCTCAAGCAGGCAACCATCAAGTGGTGATCGCTCCCCACGTCAGCTCCACGTTTCGCTCGCACATCGAGGAGACATCTTCTCCATCGGCGACTTATAGCCAAATGATCGATCTGGTTCTGAGTAACACCATCATTATAATCATAATTGCTGTTAAATGTTAAATGATTATCAAAAACTGTCCGTAAAAGCGTAAATTGCTTAGTTCTGCGTGCGTCGAATTTCTTCAAACTATCGAAATTCAGGACTATTATTTCACCATCAGAATTCCTTAATGCAAGGAATTGCTATGAAATCGGTTCCAAATTTAAAAATTGAAAGTTGAATTATCCTCTGGCTCATCATTTAGTGAAGCGATGAAACCAAACTTGAGAACCATATTCAAGGTGAGATCTAACGAAGGTGTTATAGAGATTAAGTATAACAACCGAATTGTTAAATTCCTTAAAAAAGCGTGTGGTGAATCGTAATATAGAATTACCCTTCAGCATAATCTTATTTACATGCAACCGAAAATTAATTTTGCGATCAAATGTAACACCTAAGTCAATAATGGAACTGATTCGATCCGAAGTACAGTTGTAAGACTATAAGTTACCACAAACATGACATTTATTCAAATTCAATCGAAGATCATTATGGCGACACCAATTATTAAAATTAATCAAACCTTCCTAAAGATAATTGTCAGATATGGAACTAAGAGACCGATAGACCTTAATGTTAGCTGCATAAATAAGTACTTCCGAATATTTAAAAACAGAGGCAACATTGGTAATGGCTAGGATAAACAGAAGTTACCCCAAATGGCTTCCTTGAGAAACACCCAAATGCGCAGTAACTGGCTTAGAAGTACAACTATGAAATATAACTTGATAACTTATAATAAGTAGATACGACTTAATCCAATTGATAAACTATGTAGGACCATGTAGTACGGCACTGCTGGTGGTTCGCCGGCTGCAGCTTTTGAATCAGTTGGATCTTGTACGAATGTTGAGCCAAATCTTTCGTCAATATTCGCTACAGTGTGGACGTGGCGAAGTCGAGTTCTTGAGCACTGTGACGAATTGAGGTGTTTGGGTCGTTTCAAATACATTCCTTCACTGCGGCGATATTTTCGGTTGAACGTCCGGGGTGTAGTAATTTCGGTGTCCTTACATTTTGAACTGAGCTAGTCTCTTGAGATTTTTTGAGTAGGTTCTCAGATGGCACATGATTACGATATAAATTTGGTCGAATTTTGTGCATCGTAACTATGATTGAACACGAATTTTCGTAATAAAATTCAACGACTGTGTAGCGTTCCATAGTAAATTTCCCGCGTTTATAGATGACAACTGTCAAGCGACTAGCTGTCAAATAATAGGGCCTTACAACCCTACACTTCTTGCTCAAACACCCTATACAATCCACTTGCTTACCCTCCTCAATGTCCAAAACGGATTTATTCGCAAACTCCATCAGATTAATGACAGTGGACCTATTCCTGACAAAACCATTAGCTTACTCGAAATTAGGGTTTACCGTGAAACGACATGCACTCATACAGTATAGACTCAACAAGATTTGGAATAGCTTACAGTTAAGCTATTGATCGATAGTTAACAACAGCAGATTTTGCTCATCTTTTTGAGCCGATATTTTAAAGGAGGCGTTCCACATATTCGGGAAAACCCCAGTTTTTAAGGTTCTGTGAAATTTGAGAGAGAGTGAATCAGCAGATTTTGTTTTTTATGTGACACTGGAACTAGAGGGGTTGCCCTTTTGTACTGAAGCACAGCTCCGGTGAAGGGGGAAGGATATTACTTTTTGGGAATAAAGGGGATAGAGACGGAAGTGGCTATGAATATTTCTTTTGAATGAGAGAGACAGTAGCGTTCATGGACAACTGCAGGAACCCCATCAGGGCCAGGAAAGAAACATTCTTCTAGCGAGAGATGTGATTAACTATATCATTATAAGAAATCGTTATACTAGACAAAGCAGTTGAATTAGTTTCTTTAAAGTCATCAAAGTACGACATTTCAGGGATAAAGTTACTACCAGTTAAAGGTCCACTGAAGAATGTGGCAGAAAAAATACAAATAGTTAATTGATCATTATTATTGCTGCCTTGAAAAGAAGCTGGGTAACCGTCAGATTCACGCTTACAATTACCGCATTTCAAAAATTTCGTGGGATCTCCAATGATATCCGACTGCATTTTGAGTAAATATTCGGAATACAAGCGAGTAAATAAATCTTTGAATATGTCATAATATTCTTCATACAAATGAAAAGCAGTGTCATTCTTTGTCCTATTATACCTATTTCAGACAGCATTGCGAGAATTGCGAATTGCATGCACTTACTAGTGTTCCAGGGATACGATAATGAGATATTCTTGCGATAAGTAAACGGAACTGGCTCAGTAATCAGAATAAAAAACCGAGTCAAGCTATCTTCCATTGGTATTCCTAACAAGGCTAAGTTGCTGGAGATCAAGTGCAAATATACTATCAGCAAGAAAACACTCAAGCAAGCACGAAGCATCAGAAACTAGAGAGTAGAATCATGGTCAGAGAAATATTATGCAAGCCCTGGAATATTAAAATCACCCAGTGAGATAAGCGCGTTACAGATATTTATACTTTTTACTTTATTATTTTAATAATAAATTATTGTGATCGACTTGGAAAAAAAAAATTTGCTACCCTGAAATTTTGTTTTTTCGCGTTTCATGACTAAAATAGCCTAAAAATGCAAAAAAAATCCGTCTGTCTACGCCGTACGCCGGTGTGTACGCTCAGCGCACATTAACTCCCAAACCCTTCAAGATAGAAAGTTCATTTTTGGAGGGACTGTAGATAGTTGCGGATCTCAGGCGGACACCCATTTTGGAGGGTGTACGGATTCAGGGGGAGGCGGGGGCAGCACTTAAACCGAAAACTAAGAATTCAAATATCTCAAACATGGTTACAGCTAGGAAGCTAAAAATCGATATACATATAAAAGGATTTGTGGGACAATTTTTAAAATTATTTTAATTTTTTTATCCAGTGGGGTGCAAAAAGGGGGGGCTAAAAACCAATTGTCGACCGAATTTTTTTTTTAAATGATTATTTCTTCGAAATTACTTAACATAAAAAATTTATATTTTTAGACCATCAAGGTGGCATACAGATCCACTGGAATTAGCTTACGTAGAGGCTAATTATTGTAAGGGGGAGGGCCAGGGGGGTGCAAAGAACAACACTTAAAAACCAATATCTCGGCTATTTGTTGAGCTAAGTAATTGAAACTTGGTACTTATATTAAGCTATACTAGAGAAATACGAGAAAAATATAACATTTGGACAAAATAGTAGTGGGGGAAAATGGGGAGCATTGCACTTTCAAACAATTATATCTCAAAACTGAGTGCAGATATTAGATTAAAATTTTGCCAAATTGTAGAACTATATAGTTTTGAATTTTGGTAAAAGGAGGTAGTAAGCAAAAATGACGAAAATTTTGAGTGATTTTTTTAGGGCTCTGGTAGAGATACAAAGTTTAAATTTTCCATGTGGATACATCTATTTATTATACATACAGGAAAAATAATAAAAATTCTGCAGTTGTTATGCACCGACCCCCCTGGCCTAGCGTGCACAATGTGTTTCATGTGGAATGAAAAAACACATAAACTGAAAATTTTTGAATGAAATTTTAAGGTAGAAACTTGAAAATTTGCTAAATGTATTTAAAAAAAATCTCTAAAAGAATCAAATATTAACTGGTTGAATACCTTCCAACCTTCTACCCCTCCCATACAAAATTATTTTTTCGACCATTTTTAAAAAATCAATTATCACCTAAAAATGAAAAGCTATCAATTTAAAATTTTGCACAAAAACTTTCAAAAATGGTTGAAACGGAACTGCGTCAAAAGTTTTGAGATCGCATTTCCCCTTCTACCCCCTCCCATACAAAAGTATGATTTCGACCAATTTCAATAAATCAACGGCTAACCCACAAATTAAAAGCTACGAACTAGAAATTTTGTACGAGCACCTTACAAAAGAAATGAAATAAAACTGCATCACAAATTTTACATTTCCCTTACCTTCTCTACCCCCTCCCATAGAAATGATTGGTTTCGTGAATGTAAAATACACCAAATTTTATGAAAATTCTATGCAACTTCGTCTATGAAACTGACATTCTATGCCGAAATTATTGGAAGTAATTGAAGTAATCAGTTGAAAAATTATTGACATTCACCCACCCTTAATATCACCCTTCCCCCTCCGTCATAAAAACCCAAACTTGCATAAACGAATGAAATATTGATTACATGTACTGGAGCTATTGATCGTATTCTCAACTAATTGTTGAATTGGCATCATCCCTGCCCTAAAGAGGGTTTCACTTGTGAAAGGGGGTTCCACTTGTGAAAGGGGGTTCCACTTGTGAAAGGGGGTTTCACTTGCGAAAGGGGGTTCCACTTGTGAAAGGGGGGTTCCACTTAGTCTTCCCTAACCGCTTTAACTTGCATATTGACTTTCAATGCATCATTAACTTGTCCAAAAAATAATAAAGGTGCGCCCGACTTGTTGGCAGATTATTTCTTAATACTTTGTGTTCGCAGTGAGGCTTACTTTGCTTTTGATAACTTATAAATTATGTTCTGGAACAAAATGAATAAACTGCCAACAAGTCGGGCGCAACTTTATTATTCTTGGGTCAAGTTGAGGATATGTGGAAACTCAATATGGAGGCTAAAGTGGTTAGGAACGACTAAGTGAAAGGGTGTTCTTGAGCAGAACTGTTGTCAATTTAACACTTAATTGCAGATACGATCAATACCTTCAGTATATATAATCAACATTTCGTTCGTTTATTTATGCAAGTTTTGCTTCTTATGAGGGGAGGGGTGAGGGTTGATAGTAAGGGTGGCTAGATGTTAATAATTTTTTAATTGATTGCTTGAATTACGTCCAATATTCTCTGTATAGAATTTCAGTTTCATAGACGAAGTTGCATAGAATTTTCATAAAATTCGGTGTATTTTATATTCACGAAACAAAACATTTGTATAGGAGGGAGTAGAGGAAGTAAGATTTATTTTGTTTCTCATGTAAGGTGCTCGTACGAAATTTCAAGTTCGTAGCTTTTATTTTGCTGGTTAGTAGTTGATTTTTAAAAGTTTTTGTGCAAAATCTTAAATTGATAGCTTTAAATACTTAGGTGATAATTGATTTCTTAAAAATGGTCGAAAAAATAATGTTATATGGGAGGGGGTAGAAGTTTTGAAGGTATTCGACCAGTTAATGTTTCATACATTTACGATTTTTTTTTTAATTTTGCAAATTTTTACGTTTTTACTTTAAAATTTCGTTCAAAAATGTTCAGTTTATGTGTTTTTTGTTCATTGCACATGAAATACCTTGTGAGTGTTAGACCAGGGGAGTCGGTGCATAACATTGTAGAACAAATTATTATTTTTTCTATATATTATACATATATGAAATAGATGTGTCTACATGCAAAATTTAAACTTTGTATCTTTCACCAGAGCCCTGAAAAATTCAAAATTTTCGATATTCTTGCTTACCACCTCTCTCCCGTTACACCCCCAACTTAAATTTCTTACCAAAATTAAAAACTACGTAGTTCTACAATCTGACAAATTTTCGATTTGATATTTGTACTTAATTTTAAGATATAGCGGTTTGAAATTTTGGAAAGTGCCTTATTTTTTAAATGCTCCCCATTTCCCCCTACTACTACTATGATCAAATTTTATATTTTTCTTGTATTCCGCTAGTATAGCTTATTATATGTTCCAAGCTTCATTTACATAGCTTAAGAGATATTTAAGCTATTCATTTTGAAGTGTGGTTCCTTGCACCCCCCCGACCCTTACAATAATTAGCCTTCCTCTCAGCTGATTCAGGTGGATCTGTATGCCGCCTTAAAGGTTCCAAAATATGAATTTTTTATGGTAAATAATTTCGAAGATATAATCATTTGAAAAAAAAAAAAAAAATCACCCGACAATTTATTTGTAGCCCCCCCACCCGCCCGGACGCCAAGTGATAAAAAATTTAAATTATTCTTAAAGTTTGTCCCACAACCTTCATTGTACCTGTGATGATTTTCAGCTTCCTATCTGCATTCGTAGTGGAGATATTAGCAAGTGTAGTTTTTGTTTTTTTTCCCTGCTACCCTGAAATTTTGTTTTTTTCGCGTTTCATTACTAAATTAGCCTAAAAATGCAAAAAAAAAATCCGTCCTGCCGTACGCCGTCCGCCGTACATATGGACTCATATCTCCGAGACCGTTAAAGGTAGAATGTTCGTTTTTGGGTGGATTGTTGATTGGGTAAGTGAACTCTATTTCCTAAATTTTGGGGGGTGTTAGTTGGAAGGGGGAGACGGGGGGAGGGAAAGAGTCAAAAACTTCATTTGGTAATATCTACACCACGAATTCAGATAGGAAGTTGAAAGTCAGTAGAGATATAGAGAAGGTTGTCGGGCAAACTTAAAAAATAATTTAATTTTTTTATCCATTGGCGTCCGAAAAGGGGGGGCTAAAAACAAATTGTCGGCCGAATTGTTTTTTCAAATGTTTATATCTTCGATATTACTTATCGTAAAAAAATCATATTTTGGGACCATTAAGGTGGCATGTAGCTCCACCGGAATGAGCTTAGAGAGTGGCTAATTATTGTAAGGGGTAGGGTCAGGGGGGGTGCAAAGAAAACACTTAAAAATTAATATCTCAACTATCTCTTAAGCTATCTAATTGAAAATTGAAATATATATTAAGCTATATTAGGAAAATACGAAAAAAAACATAACATGTTGAAATAAAAGTAGTGGGGAGAAATGGGGAGCATTTCAAAAATGGCGTACTTTTCAAAATTACAAATCCTTTTATCTCAAAACAGAGTACAGATATCAAATCAAAAATTTGTCAAATTGTAGAACTACATAGTCGTTAATTTTGGTAAAAATTTTAAGTTGGGAGGTGTAAGGGATCTGATTTTTAAGGATTAAAAACACCGAGAGCTATTTTAAAAGGCACGAGTTTATTCGACGACTGTCAGAAGAGGAAGGAGCACTTTGAATTTAAAATATGTAATATGAAGTTTTAGTCTTGAAACGTACTAAGGTTTTAGTAATGAGACGTACTAAAGTTAAGAAGGTTGGGTTTACAATATTTCAACAAAGGGGAGGGAGGTGATAAGCAAAAATGTCGAAAATTTTGAGTGATTTTTTTGGGCTGTGGTAAAAGATACAAAGTTTAAATTTTGCATGTGGATACATCTATTTGATATACATAGAAAAATAATAATAGCTTGTTCCACAATTTTTATAAGCAGACCCTCCCGGTCTAACGTGCACAAGGTGTTTCATGTGCATTGAAAAAAACACATAAAATGAAAATTTTTGAGTGAAATTTTAAGGTAGAACCTTGAAAATTTGCGAAATGGATTTTAAAAAAATCCCTAAATAAACGAAATATTAACTGGTCGTAAACCTTTAAAACTTCTACCCCTCACATACAATTATTTTTTCAACCATTTTCAAGAAATCATTTATTACCTAACTATTAAAAGCTATCAATTTGAAATTTTACAAATAAAATTGCGTCAAAAGTTTTGAGATCTCGCCTGTCCTTCAACCCCCTCCCATACAAAAGTATGATTTCGACCATTATTAAGAAATCAATTATCACCTAACTATTTGAAGCTATCAATTTAAAATTTTGCTTAAGAACTTTTAAAAATAATTGAAACAAAATTGCGACAAAAGTCTTGAAATCACTCTTGACCTTCTACCCCCTCCCATACAAAAGTATGATTTCGACCAATTTCATTAAATCAACTAATAACCAACAAACTAAAAACTACGAACTTGGAATTTTGTACAAGCGCCTTACAAGAGAAATAAAATAAAACTGCATCACAAATTTTATGATTCCCTTACCCGCTCTACCACCTCCCATACAAATGTTCGGTTTCGTGAATGTAAAATACACCGAATTTTATAAAAATTCTATGCAACTTCGTCTATGAAACAAATTCTATACAGAGAATATTAGACGTGATTCAAGCAATCAATTAAAAAGCTATTAACATCCATTCACCCTTACTATTACTCCTCCTCCTCCCCTCATGAAAACCCAAACTTGCAGAAACGAATGAAATATTGTTAAATTGACAACAGCCCTGCCCAAGAACTCCCCTTCACTTAGTCTTTTCTAACCACTCTAACCTGCATATTAACTTTCCACTCATCCGCAACTGGTCCCAAGAATAATAAAGTTTCGGCCGACTTGTTGGCAGTTTATTTTACATATGATGCACTTAATATATGTGTCTATATTGACACATAATTCATTAATTTGTACCTCTGCAAGTTTTTGAATAAAACAGAAAAAGATTATACATATAGAAATCAACAACAAAGACGCTTGTCCAGCAGGGATGGAAATAGGAAGCTAACTTAACAATTAACATATGTATTAACACACAACTGACAGAGAGGCAGAGTCACCCGTCACTCGCCTAAGGGATATAGGTTAACAATAACTTCTTCATTTTAATTCATTTATAGCTCCAACAACTGAGATTAGCCAAGGGGTATTCAAAAACTGCTATTTACCGGTAAACTGTTGAACCTAGACTTACACCTATTTGGTATGAAATAGAATGAGGTTAAACTTAATGCCTGGTGTAAACACCAAATTTAAAAAAATTTAGTTACATTATGTTTGGTCTGAACGGCTCATACGATCTATTTATTTTCCACAAAAAGTTCAAGTTTTGAGATGTTATTAGTACGGGTATATATGTAGCTCTAAGCTAGGGTGTAGCCTTGTGGGTAGCGTGTTGGTTTACAATGCGAATGTCGTGAGTTCAAATCCTGGTCAACTCATAATTTCAGCACACTGCCTGCTTTGTTATTCCTTGGTTACCCCAATCAACGAAAATGAAAAATTGGCAGGTAGAGGGTTGTGCGAAGAGCTAACAACCCTTCCACAATAAGTCATGAAAATGTTAAGGAGCCTGAAAATCAGGAGGCCAAGACCCGATTTGCGCTGTGGTGCCTTTGATGATGATGATTAGGGGCCACAGTTTACATTATTTCATAAAATAATACGAAATATTTTGGAATTGTTATTCCCTTTAAATTTGAGAATCGTTTAAAAAAAAATTTCGCATTGATAGTAACTAATTTTTCGGTTCCAAAGTATCCTGCATTCAAAGAAAATTGGCCACATTGGTTTTTCTTTGATCCACAGATTTGGAAAATTTGGAAATATCAATCAAAAATCGTACGCTATGACTGATGACTGCCTGTAAAAAACTGCAAAACTTAAGATACGAACTTGCTTGTGCCGCAAACATTTTACACAGCTTCACAGTTTCACTGCTACTCCTTCACAAAATTCTGCATTCGTCAATAGATGATTATTTTTTAGAGATTGTCCGAAGTCTAAAGCTTCTTCTCCCTGAATTTCTCGCGTTATCCGTCTAAATTTATTTTGATTGATTAAATGGGGAAAACCCCTAAACTAATGGTTCTAAGAGCCGGAACATGATAATCTATTACTCGCCTGAACTTGATTGCATTTGAATTAATTAAGCATTTTAACCCAAATTCAAATTCACTTAACATTTGAAAAAATAATTTTTTTTCCTAGATATATCAAATTCAAACTTTAAGTCATTACTGTTAGAACTAATCGTGTTTCGTTTCGAGATTACAAAATGAAACGATTTTGGCCAAATCGATCGTTGACGCTTCCGCTCCAAGACATGACTGGACTTAATGCATCGTTTTAGTCTCACCGATAAAAATTCAAGTTTAAACTAAGTGATTGATAAACTAACTTAAGTGCTGATTTTCATTCATGAAATTGCTGGCAGCAGTGCAAAATTATGCATCAACCTCCAATTGAATTTTTCTTTACCTTATCTTGTTCTTCGGAGTGAAAACGTGCTCCGGTTAGATAGAGTGTAAATTTTCAATTTCATCATTTCGTGCGATTTATTATAACACCTCCACTGTGGGTACAGTCGAACTGAAATACCTATTTTGTGCCAAATTAAATTCGGTGAAAATTATTTTCATACGGTTCAGTTTAACAATTCTTTAATTTTTATAAAAATCTTATTTTTTTTATAAATTCATCGCTGTTTAAAATTAATAAAATTATCGTATGAATTAATTGACAGTAATACAAATTTTAAAATAATTTACTGTAAGAACATCAATCAAATGATGTATGTTAGTCCTCCCAGACGCCTTCAGATATACAGAAAAATAATAATTTAAACTCCTACCTAGAAATGGGATTATGTTTGAGCTGCATTTCATCGTATCAATATAATATAGATACTTAGTAATATACGAATTAAAACCTTTGCATTATGCTAAACTGGTTTTTAGCCATCCGCTAAGTTGAAGTATTTTAAAAGAAATTATAAATAATTCAAATCAGGTGCGCTACATTTTTTTTTTTTCTTCTTATAAGCTTAATGGCACAAATTTATTATTGGCATATCAAATTAGCATAATAGAGCTCAGGAGAAAATATTTTTTAATATCAATCTGATAGTGAGTGTCATCTTCAATAATTGAACTTGATATGCGGTTTATTGTACCTCTTGAAATTTTAATATAAAAATATCTATTTGGTTCACTGACCGAATCGAAACGAAAACTTAGAATTAAAAAAAGTCAGAAAAAAAGATTAATTTGATTTCGGTTGTGGTCGAAAATTTGGGCATCGTCTCGTGTCGTATTTAAATCAATTTTGACAGGTCGAAAAGTTTTAATTATGAACAAAGAAGTTATCATAATTGTTGTAATGATGATCATCATCATCCGCATGGTTTCTCCGCTGTTGCGAGCCAAAGACAAGTTTTCATACACAAGACCAGAAGGAGGAGTCAATGGCTTTAAATTGTCTTTGGATGTTTCTCGAAGGAAATATAATTTTTGGCGCCAGTGACTGTTATTTTAATGCATTATCTAGAAAGGTTCTTTGTCAAAACAAATCAAAACAATTTTTTTTTGTTTGGGGTCAGAAAAATACGTTTTAGTTATTTCAAGTTGTAAACAAAATTCCACGACGTATATCTTTTTTTAGTAAAAAGATATTAGAGTTGATTTTTTTCTTCATATTATTAAAACCGCAAAAATAGCTTTCAATTATAATTAGTAATTTATTTAATAGATACTCGTTATAATATAACTACTCTGCGCAGGACCTATATGTGTACACAGTTTTGTAGCCCTGTTTATTCCAGAAATGTATGTTAATAATTTAATAAAAAAATAGGTCAAGAGTTGTCATTAGCGCAGCTAAATGATAATCAACCGGCTGTGTGTTTTCCACTATTCAGCCTAGAGAAGACCTAACCTAAGCACAATATTGATCTTAACTAACCAGTAGCGGATCAGCCCTTCTCTGGAGCTCTGGCGGAAAAAGTGAGATGAACCAATGAATTTCCTGTTAAGGCCCCCTGTAGGGGTTATTAACCGAAACAGTTCTGTTCCATAAGTTGCAATTCGGAGCATCGGCTCTTAGTTATGGCCAGAGATACTTGATACACACTAATACTACTCTCCTAATAGAGTTTGCACAATGCATGTACAGCGATTGCACGGGAAATTTTATCTGAAATTAGAATTTTCTCACTTCTTTTATGAAGTAAACGCTATCATAATGAATTTTTTTTTACGAAATTCATATTTATTTTCAATTGTAATGAGTGAATCTATACAAAAACTTGTAATTTAATGAAAGTTTTTGCTCATGTCCATACTTTTGAAAACCGTCAAACTCAAGAAAATTACAAGTTTGCCTGTTTTTCACATTCTTATGTTGCCTTCTTGTATTTCTAAGCTCGCGCTGAGCTGGTTGGCATTATTGCATTGACCATTGTATAAGATTTAGTGTGAAGTTTGTATGGGAGGAGGGGGGGGGGAGAAGTAGGGGCTTCTTAGTGATTTTTTTCAGAAATAACTGAACATTATGCAAATGACTTCTCTTAAATTTCAGAGGATCAACATTCATACTTTTTTTTTTTAAAGACAACCGATGTCTTGTGAAATTGTGTCACATTGTATGAGAGGGGTTTGATATAGTGAAGCTAATTAGTTATTTTTTTTATTCTAATAATAATATTAATTAAGTATTAAGTACAAAATTTGAGCGCGATACGTACTGAGTAAATTGGTTTATTGTATTTCATGAAAAAGTGCAGTTTGTATGAGAGATGGTGGAAGGAGCAAGATGACTTTGAAAAAATTGTTTTTTTTTTCGTTTTAATTAAGCCAAAACCATGAGACCATATAAGGAAAAAAAATTGACAAAAACAATTAAGCTAAATTTATCCTTAACAGTTTCTTGTACTTTTTGAAATATAGTACTCAACTCACAGGTTTTCGTCAATACAACGTTGATATGTCATTTGAATGAGGGGTGGTTGAAATGGGGAAATATTGCATCTATTTTTTCATGATCCAGCTACATATTACTTTTCAAAGAATCTATGATTGATTCAGGAATTGTAAATTTTGCAAAACATTGCTGATTTTTCCTTATTATTTTATAGCCTGAAATTTTTATTTCATAGCCTGAAATTTTTTTCACGTTCATAACTAAATTAACCCAAAACTGTCCGTCTGTTCCCCGTCCGCCTTACGCTCAACGAACAATTTCTTTCGAAGCCTTGAAGATAGAAAGTTTATTTTTTTAAGTGGATTTTAGATGAGGTGTAAATTCAGGCGAACTCCAATTTGTTTTTTTCCGTGTGCATCGTTGATACTCGTTGATTTTTGTTTGGACTGTGCGGCCTGGTTCTCCTCTATACACTTTATCGCATGAGCCGCAAGGTACTTCATACACTCCTTCAGTCTCCAATGGTTTTTGTCCTTCTGGCTTCCTAAAATTCCACGCATAGTACCGAGTATAACTTAGGGAGTCACCTTTAATGCACAGTTAAGTAGATAAAGGAAGTGGATTAAAATTTGGAGTATTATGGGAATTCGGATGGAGAGAGAAGAAAATGACGGTGAACATTATTCCTGAAGGACTGGAGGTTATACCCGTTTGGAAAAACGCTAGCTGGCAATGCGTTCCAGAGTCTCGGTCTTCGGGAAATGAATGACCGCCTAAATTTCGCTATACGGGAAGATACAAGTTTGACTCTATACTGGTGCGCATGTTCCGCTTGACGAGTATGTCGTGGAAAAGTGTAAAGTGGAGGAATAAGTGCGCATAGTTCCGAGCTGCATTTATTATGAAAGTAGCTATAGTAAATGCTGAGTACTCCGACATTTCTGCAATGCTCGAGGAAGTTAATAGAAGCCGTAATGGTTTCATCTCCAATAAGTCGGAGCGCATGTTTTTGGGTTCGATCGAGCAGCGCACGGTGAGTTAAAATGCGAGTTGTACTCTAAGCGAGGTCGAATGTAAGCCTTGTAGATAGTAGCTAAGTCGTGAGGCGTAAAGTAATTTTTGCATTTACGAAGAATACCTAGGCCTTTGGAAGCGTCAAGGGCAACTTCAAATTTGTGTTGACTCCAATCGAGATGGTTATTGAAATTTACGCCTAAATCTTCGGAAGAGCAAAGTTGTACGCCATTAAAGGCTACATTAGAAGACGACGCTGGAACATCACGTTTGAGGGATAGATGACAAGCCTGTGTCTTAGCGGCATTGAACTCTACTCTATTTGTCCTGCCCCATTCCAGGATTAAATCGAGATCTGAGTTCAGCGAACGGAAAAAACTCTCTGCGATTGGAATAGAATAGAATGCTTGCTTGATTTCGCAACAGAGTCAAATTCATAGGTGTTATCTAAGGTACTGTCATCCGCAAAACTGTGGATTGGATTGAGAGTAGAAGACAAGAAATCGTTAATAGATACTAAGAACAGGGTCGGCGATAAGACGGAACTCTGAGGGACACCGGAATTGATTGGGAAGGAAGAAGAAGTAACGCCGTGTAATACTACTCGTGTATTACGTTTGGACAAAAAACTCTTAATCCATTGAATGAGGGTAGCATCCAGGCCAATGGCCGTGAGCTTAACAAGAGACATGCCAAACTCTGCCAAAAGCTTTTGTAATGTCAAGCGCAAAAACTTGACCTTCGCCGTTATGCAAGCAAGAGTTCCAGCGTTCCGTTAGATTAGCCAAGAGATCTCTCGTCGATTTTCCAGAACGGAAACCGTATTGGCGATCGCGAATAAGCTGTTTATCCTTGAGATATTTTACGATTTTGCGAATGACAGCAGTTTCCATCACTTTCGAGAGCACTGAAGTAATGGCTGTTGGGCGGTAGTTGGAGGGGTTCGCTTTGCTTCGTTTTTTGGGAATTGGCTGAACATTCGCAACTTTCCACAATTGTGGAAAGCACCCAGAAGAGTAGGATAGATGAACAAGATTACGAACACGTTTAGCCAGGGAAGAGGAGCACATTTTAAGGGTAATGGGGGGAATGCCATCAAGGCCAGCGGACTTGTTGAGCTGTTGCAGAATCTTGGAAATGAGACGTGTGCGAAAATCTAGCGAAGGCAGGGAAAAACCAGAAGGTGTTGCGATGGGAAGGCTTTGGTTTGAAGGTGGTAATGTGGAGTTTCTCGCAAAGCTTGATGCCAATAGGTTAGCTTTCTCAACAGGATTGACTACAGTACGGTCACCATCTACGAGTGGTGGTGTTGACGAAGAGATAAAATTATTGTTGACCGTTTTGAAAAATGACCAGAAGCCTTTTGGATTCTGAGCATTTTGGATTCTGAAGGATCTTCCGTCGAAGTTATTGATCATGATCAAATTTAACACGATTGAGGACAGATTTACAGGTATTTCTTGATTTCATATATAGCTCTCTGTTAGCCAAAGTTTGATGATTTTTAAAATTTTGAAATTTTCGACCGATAGTCTCGGTAAGCTGGCAAATGCGGAAGCCATGAGCCTTGAACGCTTCGTGTGGAGCTCCGGGTAATTCACCTAGTAAGATTTGCTTCTGATATCCTGTGGCATCACAACGGATCAGGTTACGGTCTTTGCGCGCCCGGAGGTGTGTCTGAGCAGCCACCTCTACCTACCTGCCTACCTCCTAAAGAAACTAAAGATGTGAATGCCAAAGCCCGATTTTGGCTGTAGTGCCGTGGAAGAAGAAGTTTGATAAAGGTTTCAGCAGAGACCGAAACGGCATGTTAAATGAAGCAAAGTGTGAAATCTTTAATTTAAATTCAAAGTGCACTGCGAAAACATTCACCAAACCAGGTTTATTACGGCGTATTCTATAAAATCGCGTTTAAACCAAACAATACACTATGCCTACTAATTCAAACATATTTAATTATTTCTTTAGCTTATAACTTTGATTTAGTCTTCAAACTATCACGTAAAATACGACGGACTATTTTTCCAGATGGATTTTTTGGAATTTCATCGATAAATCTGACGCCACCGTGCAATCTCTTAGCTGGTGATACTCGTTCGGAAATATAAGCGATCACTTCTTTCTCACTCAAACTAACATCGCCATCTTTAGCAACAAAGGCTACCGGAAGTTCACCACAAGCTTCATCGGCCAACCCGACAACGGCAGCATCTCTTATTTTCGGATGGGTCAATAGAAGACCTTCGATCTCAGCTGGCGGTACTTGAAAACCCTTATATTTAATCAGCTCCTTAAGACGATCAACGATGAAAAAATCGAAATCTTCGTCATAGTATGCAATATCGCCAGTATGTAACCAACCATCGCTGTCTATGGCTTCATTTGTGGCCTTTTCATCACCAAGGTATCCTTTCATGATAATTTCACCTTTAACGCAGAGTTCTCCAGGCTGATTTGGTCCCAGCGCCTTTCCATTTTCATCGATTACTTTCGCATAAATTCCCAGTTTTACGATTCCCACACTACCAGGTTTATCGTGTCCATCGGTCTGAGCTATTACGGTTAGCGTTGCTTCAGTTAGTCCATAGCGTTGACGGATTAAAGTTACGCCGATACTGGAAGATATAAAATTTTTAATAAATTGTCATTGTTATTGTACAAAGCTGCAGTTGCTGCAGTGAATTCCTACGGCTGAAACTTCTTCTATAGATATAATAATTTGACATAAGTAGATGCAATTTTTAAAATCTTGATTTAGTGATTTTTTTTTCAAATTTTGTCCGTGCTAAGGTAAAACGTTTCTTCAAAATTTAAGAATTTGTAGTTGAGTATTAACAAGTGAATTTATTTTTTGAAAGCGGAATATGTTTCAAAGCTAGGTGTCATATTATATCACCTTATGGGTAATCCTTTATTATATTTATATAAAAGCTCCTCCACACTGTGTTATTATAGTTGAAAATTAAAAAAAAAAAGTTTCTTTGTTTTTCAAACTCTACAACGTTTAATTCTGTAACTTTTTTTGAAACGATTGAAAATGCTGCGCATTGAGATATGAACATATACCAAAAAGTTGATTGTCTCATCAGGAATGCGTCAAGATGAAAAATCATAATAATTATATTTTTTAACTCTCCTCTTCAACAACACACAAAATTTTGTGAAAAAATAAAACTTTTTAATTTTTTTTTTAATGCTTTTGTAATCGAGAAATTTTTCACGATCATTATAGTTTCCCTTTGTTTAATATTATAGGAAACTAAGAGCCTCGGGTGTAGCCTAGTGGGTAGCGTGTTGGTCCACCATGCGAAGGTCGTGGGTTCAAATCCCGGTCGACGCATAATTCCAGTACACTGTCTGCCAAGGTACCTTGGTCACATCAATCTACGACATCGAAAAATTCGTAGATGGAGGTTTGTGCGAAGGTATAATAACCCTTCCATGAAAAATAATGAAATTGTTAAGGAACCTAAAGGTCAGGGGGTCAAGGCACGATTTGGGCTGTAGCGCCATTGTAGAAGAAGAGACACTTTACTGAGCCTAACTGCAAGTGGTTCTTTCTGCAGCAAAACTATACTAAATCATCTCTAGCGTGCAATGAATAACTATTTTAGCTATGTGTGGGACCTAAAGGTTTTTACAAAATTTCAGCTTCGTAAAATTTTCTACCAATTGTTTTCTGTAGTTACTGGCTTATTAAAACACTTACCGTTTCCGTATAGCATCTTCAGTTTCCTTACTCAATGGTGCAGCACCGCAAAATAAGTTTTTCAACGATGACAAATCATAATTGTCAACCATTGAATGTTTTGCCAGAAATACCATCAATGGCGGAACCATAAAACAAGTATCGACTTTATAATACTAATGACGAATTTGAAACAATACATAAATATTGTATTTAAATAATAAATAAATAATAATAATAAATTTGGAATTGTACTCAACATATACATAAATTGATGGACTTGGAATTTACCTGAATACAATTCAGAAACTGATGTTCTTGAAATTTTGGTAAAAATATCAACTTCACGCCCAAAAGTGTAAAAATCATGAGCGTTAAGCATCCGTATGTATGAAACCATGGAACAACCGTCAGCATAATTGAATTTTGTAAAGCTATTTTTCTATCTCTGGAATAAATATTCTCATTAAAATCAATTGAAGTAATAATAAAAAGATTGTTTTTACACACATTTCGCCATCGATTATACTTAAAATATTTCTCTGTGTTAACTGTACGCCTTTTGGTAGACCAGTTGTTCCCGAAGAACATAAAATCGTCATAACATGTTCGCTAATTTTGACTGGTTTTGTTTCGAATTCCGTTGTAATGTTTGCTACGTTTGCATTTCCCAGAAATTTTTTATACGGCATAACACTGTTTGATTTAAACGTGTCATCGAAAGATATTAAATGTTTAATAAAAGTATTTTTTCGCGTAACATTTGAAATCTTTTGTATTGATAGTCCAGAAGAAAACATTACTTTTGGCTTCGATAAGTTTAAAGCATGATGAATTTCACCTGTAATAATAATTTGTTTATTATAATAGTTAAAGAAATCTCCATTTAATTAATACTTCGGCAAACAAAAATTTCTGTTAAAAGAAAATGGAGAACGCCAATCAGACAAAACATAACAATTGCGGAATATAATTTGGAGAGTGTGGACAACGTCATATATCTTGGGGCTTATCTAGAAAAGGACGGTAATGAAACAGACAAAATCGAACGACGGATAATACTAACAAACAAGACGTATTATTCGGTACTTCCAATAATGAAATCCAAGAAAGTGCACAGGAACAATAAGCAGCGGATTTATAAAACTATTATACGACCTGTGCTCTGTTATGGCAGCGAGACGTGGACATTAACGCGAACTTCCCAAAAAAGCAGTTAACGCATTTGAAAGAAAGGTCCTCCGAAGAATCTTAGGACCTGTGAAGGAACGAAATGGCGAATATAAGATACAACCATGAGTTGTATCAACTCTACGACGAGCCAGAAGCTTCAACGTTCATCAAGCTATGTAAACTGCAGTGGGCTGGCCATGTAGAGCGAATGGAAGACAGAAGAATCCCCAAATGTGCTCTTAAAGGCAAAGCGAGTGGTAACCGGCCAGTGGTGAAACCACGCAAGCGATGGAAAGACTCGGTTGATGAAGACAGTAAAGCCGTTTTAAAAATTAGCAGCTGGCGGACACGGTCTTTGATTCGAGATTGGAGGCGACGACTTCAGGAGGCCAGGGCCCGATTTGAGCTATCACGCCATTGATGATGATGAAACGTGAACGAGCCCTCGATGGAAGCTCTGGGACTGTCCTTTATCAATTCGTCTTTCCACCACCTCCACTCGTCATGATTATTTTTTTTTTCAGCACTCATCTAGGATGGCTACTCCTCTGGGTCGCTTTGGTCCTCGCCCACGCTCCTGAGCAGCCGGCAACGGGTACTGTCCGACTCGGAGGAGCCCCATCAACATAAATTTTTACGGGAGTGATGCCCTCAGCCGAGTTCCTGCTAGAGTTGTACGCACGTCGAGAATGCAGGAGGCCGTCCTTTTCTCTATTAGAACGTGGTCTGTTTGGTTGAATGTTTGTCCGTCGGGTGATGCCCACGTTCTCTTATGGATGTCACGATGTGGAAACCATGGAAATCAGTCAGCCTCTGGCAGTTATCGTTACTGATGTCATGGAGACTGTACATTCCAATTGTCCCTATGCAAATTTCTTCTTTGCCCACTTTCGCGTTAAAGTCTTCTTCTATAATGGCGCTACAGCCCAAATCGGACCTTGGCCTCCTGATATTCAGATTCCTTAACATTTTTTTATTACTTACTGTGGAAGAGTTGTTAGCTTTTCGCACAACCCTCTTTCTACGAATTTTTCATTTTCGTAGATTGAGGTGACCAAGGTATATCCAAGCAGGCAATGTGCTGGAATTATATATTGCGTCGACCGGGATTGGAACTCACGACCTTCGCATTACAAGACCAACACGCTACCTACTAGGCTACACCCTGGCACCCGCGTTAAAGTCACCTAATACTATTTTAATATCGTTCGACGGATTGTGGCAATTGGCGTGGTATATGTCTACTTACTGCCGTATCAAAAATTATGGCTAAGGTAATTCTCAATAGGATTAGTGATGTCGTCGAGAGCACTCTCGAAGTGTATCAGGCTGGACTCCGTAAAGGGTCGTCTTGTACCGACCACACAAATACCCTACGGATAATATTAGAGCAGTCAGCCGAAATGGGTTCGCCACTACATCTCATGTTTGTGGACTTCGAGAAGGCTTTCGCCAGCGTTAAGCGAGATTACATATGGAATGCTTTGCGTAGGAGAGGTATTCCAGATAAGGTCATAGCTATGATTAAAGAACCCTACGAAGATGAAAGGTGTCGCGTCTTGCATAGCGGAGAGCTGTCCGAGAGCTTTCCTGTGCGAACGGGTGTCAGACAAGGCTGCATATTATCACCAGCCCTGTTTCTGGTGGTAATAAATGACATCTTGAAAGCTGCACTGGAAGGTGGGGAATGTAAAGGTCTTCAATGGAGACTGTTTAACATCTTAAGTCACCTTGATTATGCTGATGACGTGTGTTTGCTTTCACATACCCGTTCAGACTTAGAGTCAAATGTTCGCTCGTTGCATTCTAAATGCAAAGAGGCGGGACTGAAAATAAATGTGCGTAAAACCAAGTACATGCACATAGGTTCGAACGCAAGCACACCGATTGTTCTTAATGGACAGGATGTGGAAGAGGTGCAAGATTTTTGCTATCTCGGAAGCATTGTCAGCATGTACGGCGGAGCCGAAAAGAATGTTGAGGCTCGGCTAAATAAAGCTCGTCAGGCCTTCGGTATCCTTTCCCCTTTCTGGAGGTTAAGAGAGATCTCCCTTCGCACGAAGCTGCGAGTTTTTGACGCATGCGTCAAATCCGTGTTGTTATATGGTTGTACTACGTGGAAAGTGGCCGTTCGACTTACCAAGAAACTACAGACTTTCGTAAACCAATGCCTCCGGCATATTATATATATAATAATAATATTCTGGGCAGAAGTAATCTCCAACGACGAACTTTGGAGTACAACTCGCCTGACTAAAATAGGTATTAAGATTCAACGGCGAAAGTGGCAGTGGATCGGTCATACTTTGAGGAAACCAGAGCGAAACATCGCAAAACAGGCTCTGGATTATAACCCTCAAGGAAGACGTCGGGTTGGTCGACCATGTAACACATGGAAGCGAGCAGTTGAGCAGGAGGCCAGAGGAATAAACAAGTCCTGGCAACAGCTTAAAGCCGATGCTCAGGATTGCGCCTTGTGGAAGAGAGTTGTTTCTGTCCTATGCCCTATAGGGGGTCTTAACAGGAATTTGATTGATCGTTCGACGGAAGGGAATCGAATATTGATTCTAAAGTGGTGTAGAAATCGTCTTTTACTTTGTCGTTTTTGTCTTCCGTTGGGGCGTGGACATTAATAAGCCAAACATTAAAAAAAGAACGCTTTCTACTCCGTCCGATACAAAATAACTCATTTCCAAAAGTATATAATAATCAAATTTTCTTAGAAACTATAAGAGCTATTAATTTGAAATTTAAAATATTTCATTTCTATTTGAAATGAGATCTATAGTATACAAATTATTTGAATCCTCCCCACACCTTGCACCACCTTATATATAAACTGCACTTTTTCAAGAAACACTATAAATCAATTTTCTCAGTACTTTTAATATTTATCGAACTTAATTTTTGTACTAAATACTGAATTAGTATTATTATTAATATCGAAAAAAATTCACCGATTAGCTTCCATCCTTCTACTCCCTCCCATACACAACACATAATTTCAAAACTTTTCAAAAACTCAATTTTTTTGAAAAGTATGAATGTCACTGGTATCAAATTTAAAATATATCAATTGGATGGTGATTGTAATCGTTTCTCGAAAAATCATTAGAAACTCCACACTTCTTCTACCATCTCCCATACAAACTGCTCAATTTTATTAAACCCAATACACTGATTTTCTCAGTACCTATTCAATTTTTGAAGCTTTAATTTGATACAAAATATTTGTATAGCTACTCTAGCTTGATGGGAACCAAATTAGTTCAATGCTGTCATCTCTTCTACCAGTCCCACATAATGTATTACTAATTTCATTCTCAAAAATTGCTTATTATTGCGATTTTTACGCGGGCGAAATCGTGGGGATCGCTAGCTAATAAATCTCATGCTCGTAGTCTAAAAAGATCTGATAAATACAGCCGAAGTAATGTCTTTGAATTTGGAGTTTACATTTCAGCTCCTCCATACTAGAGACTGTATATGAATGGGCTCCATATGCGACGCTAGCTAACAAAAGGGACCTAATCTTGACAGAAGTCAAAATTAGGCTTTTGATATCATTGAATAGAGGACAACATTCTGAAGAGAACGCTGAGTAAATCTGAGAAATTAACGAAGCTATGGTGTTTTGAATTTTGAATTATAGTACAAGAAAGATAGTCGATGTTCATCTCCCACCCTCATATTCTGTTTGTTACAGTATTTTAATGAATTTTTATATCTGTAGCGAGTGAGCGGCTACTGCGCTATGTTGCAGGCTCTGCCTTAGACGCTAAGGGAACGTGCAGGTAGTGGGATAAGAACCCGGGGATTTCGAGTTGCAAAACGGCCGTGCTGACCACTGAGCTATCTAGACCCCACGGCTTAGTTGGTTAGTAGCATTGTAGTATATGCCGCCATATATCTAGCGGTTAAAATATCAAAAAAAAAAAACACTTTTTAGTTGACCTTCAGATACGTAGATAGCGTTTTGTGCAAAAAAACACAAAACATGAAATTTAGACCTAAACTCATGTTTTGGTATGTACTGAAAATATTACCTTGGCCTCCGGAACTTTTCAAATCGAAGACTATTTTTAACTTTTTTCTGCGAATTATCTTCTTTTTCGCAATAATCGTAAACCGATTTAAACTCCCGAAAATTACGTTTCAAGTATTTTTTTGTGAAATCACAAGTTTTGAATTTTCATAAGTCCAAAAATGTAATAAAAAACATAACATGATTATGATTCGGCCTAAAGACCATATGATACTCTAGATGGAATGGGAAAGAGTTTAATGAACCGGAAAAGATGGCATCTTAAATTTCGAATAGTATATTGTAAGTAGGAGGTGGTAGAAGCGGAGGTTGGGGGAGCGGGGGTGGGGTTTGTAATTTTTGTATATTACGCCGAACGTGGCATGCAAAATGTTTCGTGCTGAATTTAAAATTTGTAGTTTTATTATTTTCAAAGAAATTGGACTTCGCTTTCCTGAAATTGGGGTATTTGCATGGGAGGCGGCAGAGAAAGTGGAGGATTTTATATGATTTTCGAACTACTTATCAACATCCATATTACATACTTTGTTTCAATTTCAAAGTCGATAGCTTTCATATGTTGGGCACAGAAATGCTTTTCTTGACTTTATAATATAGAGATTTGTATTGGAGGAGGTAGAAGGGGTGCAGTGAAGCTGATAATTTTATTTTAATATTTATTGCAATTATTAAGGGATAAATTTCGGCTAAATTTGAAGTTTGTACTTTTCTCGTTTCAATGTAAGTCGATATAATATTTTTACCAAAATTATGCATTTGTGTGAGAGGTGGTAGAAGGTATTATAAGGATCAAAACAAAATTTTTCGTTTTCAATGATATTTATATTATTAAAATTATAACAAAACTTCTAGTCGATAATTTTGGCAGTTTCATGGAAAAATAATTTAATTTAAATTTCAAAATTTCTTGAAATTTGTATGGAAGAAAGTAGAAGGAGTGAGGTGAAGTTGATTATTTTTTTTAAACCTGGCTGCAATTATAATGAAATTAACACTGGCAAAATTTGTTCATTTGGGTTCAGTAGCTTCAAATACATTTTGTGCATTTGTATGGGATGGGGTAGAAGGAATGAGAAAATCTGATCAATGTTTTGTGATGTTAATGATATTTACATCAGTATACTTTGACCCAAATTTCAAGTCGATACCTCAAATAGTTTCGTAGAAAATTCAATTTCATAAAATTTCAAAATTTAATGTAGCCCATTCACGAATTTAAAGTTCCTTTTTTGCTAAAAATGACAGATGAACAGACAGACAGACTCGAAATTGAGGTTTTTGAGCGACAAAAAATAATTCTGTACCCTTGGCGGCTCTGTGCGAGCATTATTTCTTTGCGTTACAAACGGTAAGACAAACACAATATACTCTTAGATTTCATCTAGAGTATAAAAAGGCCGTCTATCTCTACCCTGTACGCCGTCTGTCTTTACGCTTTTTAAATTTATTGGATATCTCCGAAAACTTCACAGATAGATAGTTCAGTTTTGAATGGATTGTAGATTAGGTGGGAAAGTTTCATTACCTCAACTTGGGTGGAAGGCAGAGTCGGCTATAGTTGAAAACTACACTTGCTAATATCTCCACTACGAATGCAAATAAAAAGCTGAAACTCGACATTCGGATATATTGATTTATGGGGAGAGAAATACATAGTAGTAAATTAATATTTACATATATCTAGTGGGGTACAAAAGAACCAAATTTCGGCCGAATTTATTTTCAAATGATAATGTCTTCGGAATTACTTAAACCAAAACAATAAAATGTTTAAGACTTATGGGCGACGTACAGCTCCACCGTAATCGAACTTGGGACTGGCATATACGTGGAAGGCGGAAACACAGAAAGGAGGTAAACAAAGACACTTAAAAAATAGTATTCACTTATCTTTCATACAAGATAGGAAGTTAAAGCTTATATTAAGCAAACATATACTTGCGGAAATTATAAGAATAAAAGAAGTGGTGTACTTTTTAAAATTTCAAACCGCTTCAAAATGCAATATAGATGTTATCACAATTTCGAAACAGATGTGCCCGTGCGATTCAAGGCCAACAATATTTGTTGGTAATTAAACACAGCACCTAAGAGCTTTATACATTCGCCTACGTAGATGATAAAAAAGACGTACGGCTAGTGTTTAAATATCGCCGAACGATAACGGTTCGGTGGCCAAACTTGAACAGAATAGGGCCTGTTCATATACAGTAACTCTATTTGGCACTAACTTCTTCTTCTTTTTCGATTTCGGGTTAAAAAAAAAAAGTTATTTTACAATGTGAAACCTTAGTGAGATAGGTGTGTTCTTGTATTATTATAATTATTAAGCTGTTGATTTAAGTACTTATATCAAATCATTGCGGAGATAAAAGTTTGAAAGTTTCCATGTACAAATCGAAACATGCAAACATTAAAATTGAATCTATGTGTTTATGTGTTTTTTATGTTTCGAATTGTACTAAGCATACACACATATCGACGGATAAAAGCACACATATTGTATGTCTACTTTTTGGAAATGACTTTGTTCAGTACAAACCCCTGCTCTGTATGGAGATTATGCACTGCACAAATATTGTATACCCCTCTTGAAGGTAAAGTAGTTTTTTAATAGTTCAATTCGGTGAAAAAGAGCAGACGTCACAAATTCTAGAGTACAGACATGTTATGTCGGTGCTACGGTTGTGCACTAGTAATGTTAAAAAACTATTTGTTATACGAGTACTCGCTACCGACTGAAATTGGAATTAACGAGTACCGACGCAGATTTATATTCGTTACTTAAGTAACGAAATGAGCTCCCGAAAAAGTAACTGAACTGTCAAAACGTTTCGTTACTCGAGTATTCGTTCCACATACAAAAAAAGTACCTATAGCGAAAGTAACGTTTGGTTGCTTTTTTCGTTACATCGCACGAGAGAAACCTACACTTGTGCATAACGCCATTCCAAAGTAAGAACGTGAAGGATGATGCCTTAGAGCAAAGTCTACTGATGTGTTTTTTTCGTTTCGTAGACCAAGAATGTCGTTGTAGCGCTCGGCGGCAGGGCAGTGATACCAGTTTGCAGAATTTTTTTAATGTTTGGGCTTATAAACGGATTTTCTTTTATCAAATTGAGGGAATTTTGTTGCAGAAAATTTCGATTTAATAAACGTCATTTCATTCACTTTGTCGACTTATTTACGTTAATGAGATTTTCTACTTAGAAAAGCGATAATTAAAAAATCGGACTTGGCATCATTGTGTTGATACACGAACAAGGCCAACGAAATCAAGAGCGATTCTCAAGCGATTTCTTGTTGCATATAGTTACTATATGTGACAGTAGAGGGGATATCTTCCATTTGAATTTATGATTTGCAAAACTGGCTTACCCATCTCTGCAACGTGATATGGCAATCATTTCAAATAAACGAGTACCTAGTAACGAATAAAATGTAACGATTACTATGCTTAAAGTAACGAATAGTTCTACTCCTCCTACAATGGCGCTACAGCCAAAATCGGGCCTTGGCCTCCTGACCATCAGGTTCCGTAATATTTTTTTTTTATTATTTATTGTGGAAGGGTGTTTAGACCTTCGCACAACTCTCTATCTACGAATTTTTCGTTTTCGTAGATTGAAGTGACCAAGGTATACCCAAGCAGGGAGTGTGCTGGAGTTATGCGTCGACCGAGATTTGAACTCACGATCTTCGCATTGTAGACCAACACACTACCCACTAGGCTACACCCTAGCTAACGAATAGTTACTGGTATCGAAAAGTAACAGCACTTCACATCACTATTGTGCAAATCGGACATTTGTGTCCTGTGTGCAACATTTCTTCTTAATATTTATTTATTTCTTTCATTTTAATATCTGGCTGGAAAGAAATAAAGTTAATCCCAAACACATAAGTAAAATTTTTTTTTTAAATTAATGTGCACGTATTGTATGCATATTTATTTATGAACAAAATATGTAGGTCCAATTAAATTTTCTTAAAACTACTACAATCATAATAACCAAAGTAGAATAATTTAAAACAGTTAGTACATTATTTGAAGTAAATGGTTGTAAGCTGATCAACTGAAACATTAGTTTTGGCTATTTGTACTTCTGCAAAAATCTGTCAGCCTTCAAACTTTCAAAAAAAGAATTACTTTTGGACAAACAATATGTGTGCTTTTACCCTTCGATATCTGATTTAGCTATTGAAGCATGAAATTTATCCAAAACCACCAAAGGATTCGTTGTCGTAGAGCTTTAAGTATAACAAATTTGCACAAGTATATCATTCTTCATATCACAAATCTTTACATAAGAGCCATAAAGATTTGTGATTTGGTTAAATAGATAATGGATTTCTCATTGCTTTTCTTACGTTTTCGAGTAATATAATAAATAAATATTGTGAATCTAAAGTTCAGAAGATTTCAGTTCTTTCACCGTTGAAAAATAATAAGAAATTCCATCAGAGAATAAATTGTTAATTCGTTAACATGCACTGCACATATGCACCAATTACAGTATCATATGAGGGTACGAGAGCAAAAGTGACCTAACTCCAATACGTTTCTAGGCGTTAGGCCAGTGTTGCTCTCATAGTCTTTATGATATTTATTTTTTCAAACAAATACAAAGTCTAAAAGATTAGACATAATTATACTATTGAATAATATGTACTGCAGCCGCAGTAAATATAGTGATAACGCAACTTTCTCAATCTTATCAACTTTGGTGTACTAACACAGAAGATCAACACTTATATTTAATACTTACGCTCTGTATAGGTTACATTAATTGGAGCTATGATTGCATTGAGCAGGACTGTTGCGAAAATAGTGTATGCAAATTCGAGCCTATTTTCACTGCAGATTCCTATTACGTCTCCCTGCTTCACTCCGAGCTCTTGTAAGCATCTTGCGAACTTTACTATCGATTCTCTAAAAACTTTGGCCGTAATTTCATTGCCATTCAAAGCATCGACCTTAAATATTAAATTTTCTGGATTTATTTCCAATAAATTCAATTGCAAAAAATTTTTACCAAAATTACTCGATCACCTGATTCACGCAAACTATTCAAAATGAATTCACCGGCTGATTTACAATTTTTAGTTATTACTTGCTTTTTTTCACCGCCGTATATGATGTTATTCAGTGCTGTCGACATGACTGCTGTTCTATGAAAAATGAATCTGAGATTACGGAAAAAATTTACTAATACCAAACAAATCGTCTTATCTACTCGAAATGTATAATTCAAGTTGACTTATTTAGTTTCTGTAAATTTACTCATTTTATTGCCGAAGTGCTGCTAGTAATTAGTTTGTGAGGAATAAATAAATATTATAAAATATTCATGTTTAGTAGATTTCAGGGGGGGGGGTGAAATTTGTATGGGAGGGGGTAGAAGGAGCGGGGGGATGTAACGCGTCCACGAACTTAAAGTTACTTTTTTGCTAAAAATGACACAACAAATTTTAGCACAATAACTCAAAGCGTACGAGAGTTATGTTGTAGACAGACGGACAGACTCGTAATCGAGGTTTTCGAGCGACAACAATTATTTCTGTACCATTGGCGGCTCTGTGCGAGCATAATTTCTTTGTGTAACAAACGGTAAGGCAAATACAATATCCTCTCAGATTTCATCTAGGGTATAAAAATTTGTTGGATTTTGAACTCCCATAGATTCAGCTTACAAGTATGATAATGACCGATTTTTTGTCACAAGTCAGAGTAGCTGCTTTAGAGCTGAGAACGGCCTTAAGCAAGGTGACGGTATGGCACCGATTCTATTTAATTTGACACTATGCTTCAGATCCACACAACTCAGTGCATATGCCGTTGATATAAATATACTTGCAAGACCTCTAGTAAATGCTAAAGAAATATTTGTGAGCATTGATTCGGTAGCAAGGATAGTTAGGCTACGTGTTAACGAAAACTAAACAAAAGGTTTGATGCAAACTATGAAAAAGATACCAATCATACAGAATATTCCAGTCGGAAGTGTCAAATAAAACGGCTGGTCATGTGAAACGGAAGCATACCCACTATGATTTCATTTGGAATACCTCTCCTTGACCTGAACGTTGAATATAAAGTAACTAGCTGCAACATACTTCCTATAATCAAATGTAAAGACGTACGTAGAAAAACGAAGCTGCGAATCTACAAAACTATAAAACGACCTGTACTTTGCTATGGCAGTAAAACGTGGAGAAAATAGTTAATGCTTTCGAGAGGAAGGTATTACGATGAATCTTTGGACCGGTGAGAGAACAAAGCGCATGGGAAATACGACGCAATCTTTTAGGATCCAGAAGACTCTACTCTCATCAAACTTCTAAAGCTACTGTGGGATGGTTGGAGACAACATGTCGACATGAAAAGAGTGTGTAAAAGCACTATTGAAAGAATTCTTTCCGGATCCTGAACTGAGGGAGGAAGCTCATGATCGTGTAACAGCTGGAACCCGAGGAGATTGAGGCAAGCTTCAACAGGATCATATCCCGTAAGGCGCTTGGGGTCGACGGAATGACGGGCGAGATGTGTAAAAGCATCTGACGCGCCATTTCTGAGTACGTACCTTTCGTTTTCAACCGACGCTTTCAAGATCGTGTTTTTTCTGGAGCTTGGAAGATAGCATGCGTGGTCGTGCTCCTGAAGTCGCCGGAGAAAGTCAGAAATAACCCTTGGTCCTATCGGGGCTTATCTCTACTCCCAGTCCTTGGCAAGGTCCTGGAGAGGATTATGGTCAGAAGACTGGGGGAGAAAGTGGCCCATCTGGCCTCAGAATAGCAATACGGCTTCCGCGCCGGGAGGTGCACGGAAGATGCGTGGATGCATGTGAAGGAATTGGTAGCGAAGAGTGCTAGCAAATATGTCCTTGGAATCTTTGTAGATTTGAGTTGGGATGCAATGCTTGATAAGCTACGGAGCTGCGACTGTCAAGAAATGGCTCTGTGGCAGAGCTATTTCTCTGACTGGTCGGCATGCGTAAGGGGAGTACGTGATACTGTGTACAGGGATGTAGGATAGAGCTCTGATGGTAACCGTCCTGAAGCCAAAAAGTGAGAGTTGGAGTCTCGAGGGAGAAGACAGCGGTAATGTTCCTGAAGGGAAAATTGTCGCATTCGCGTCCTCCCTCGTTAAAGTTGGATGGATGTATCAGCTTCTCCACTCGTCACGGCCGTTCTCATTCCTTCCCTTACCTTCCTAATCACATTCCTTCCTTCCATGACTGTGTTTGAGCATTGCACATAAAGGCCGAAATGCATTAACACAGGTCATTCTGTAAAAAAAAAAGATATATAACTAACGTTAGGTATCTGGGCATCAGAGTTTTCGAGCGGTTGAGATTCGAGCTGCACCTGCGGAAGTTCAGAGAACATCTCATTACCACTGTGGGACTGATCCGCAGGGTACTGCTGAAAGAGTGGGACTTTGTCAGGAGAGCAGTTCGTATCATATTCAAATTCCTGATAAGAACAAATTTGAATATGATCATATCATATACGACGGTCTATTCGTTGCATATGCAGCGTATGGATCGTCCATATGGTACGATGCCTTGGCAACTGTTACAGGAATCCGTGCTATTTACTCGTGCCATCGAGTAATCCTGCGAGCATGTTTACCTGTATATCGAACAGTTTCTACTGAAGCCATGCAGGTACTCATGGATGCTCCTCCGTTGGACTTGGAGGTTAAGCGCAGTGCTGGCACCTGCAAGATCCGGAAGGGTGTCTTAATGCTGGCTAGCGATTGGTTAACTCATGAGTAGATTGGGATTAGCAGCCTTCGTGAATGTAAAGAACTCCTCGACCAAAAGAGGTTGGTGGAAAGTGACAGGGGCAAGGTGGCTTACGACTTTATTGGAGTCGCAAGCTATACCAGAGATAACCTGGACTTTCCCTCTCAGTCTTGGTTATCTCTTGACATGCCATGGCAGCATGAATGTATACCTTCCAGGGTGGGTCAATGCGAAACACAGGGTTGTGCATGTGGAGTCGAGTTCGAAAGCTGGCAGCATATACTGGGCGAATGTCCAAGATGTGCTGACATAAGACAACTCGAAGATATGAGGGTAGTGTGCAATGGGGAGAGCCTGTCGAATCGACATATGTTTGAATGTTTTCGTGCCTTCGCGCAACTTGCACTTGGTATGCAATGTCATGTTCTGGGGCGTTAATGGTTGTCGTAACAAAAACAATCCGTGTTGCTAAAGGCAACCGTGGCACTGAGGCTTAGCGTCAGGCTGTCCACGTTAAACAAAACAAGATATGGTTCTATGGCTGGTCACGTACAGTGAATAGAGGACAGAAGAATAGAAGAATCCCAAACGTGTGCAAAAAGGAAAGGTGAGAGGAAAAAGATTAGTCGGACAAACAAAAAACAAAAACCCTGGGAGGACTCAATTGACAAAGCCAGAAAATCGCTTCTGCAATTTTCGACGTACGTAAAAGACGCGGTCATTGGGCCGAGAAAAATGAAGACAAAGCATACAGGAGGCCAAGTGTCTCGTTTAGAGATAATATATTGTATCTCTTGATAGACAATACTTTTGTGTGTTATTTATCTTATCCTGTATAAGTTTTCCTTGATGCGTACTTAGTTTCATTTAAAATTGAACATCACTTACTTTTACAATATGGGGGATGCTAGAAAAAGTGACGGGATTTTGTTCATATCGAAGTGCGCTTTTAATTTGAAATAGCCTCAAAACTTTATTTTATCGCTTTTTAATAACTCTCACAAACACTTGTTCCATTCACCAATTTCCTAATTGCAACTCGACTGTTAATGTCCACCGTCGGTCACATGACGTACTCGCTAACTGCTTAGCTCCAGGACTTACTAACTTACTGCTGAACTCCGCCTATCGATCACAGGACTTACTCGCTTCCTGAACTCCGCCTGTCGGTCACAGGACTTACTTGCTTACTGTCGGTCACTGAACTCCGCCTGTCGGTCACAGGATTTACTCGCTTACTGAATTCCGCCTGTCGGTCACAGAATTTACTCGCTTACTAAATTCCACCTGTCGATCACAGGACCTATTTGCTTACTCATCCCCACCGCCGACTGCACGACACGCTCACTCACTAATCCCGGCCGTCGATTGCACTCACCTGCCGACTGTCCTTCTCAAATATCAAACTGTCTCTTCATTACAAGCGCTCGCCCTATTCATCTGCTAGTTGACCTCTGTGCACAGTTTCTTGGAATCACTACCTTCGTTCTTTGTCTGCTATTCACTGTTTCCGAGAAACCTAGTCGATGAGCAATATGTGAGCGCGCGTGTGTGTAGAACAGCTGGAGATTGCGAACACTCGATGAACGACTGGGGCTGGCATGCAACAATATTTTTTGTTCGAACTAACATAATTAGATAACCATTTTATTTTAAATGTGAGCTCGATTCATGTGACATCATATATAGAGAATATTGGTTTATTTTATTTTCGGAAATTATGCATTTTGTATGGGAGATGGTGACAGGAGTGTGGAGATATTGATAATTTTTATACAAAAAGATTACAATCGGTTCAGTGTGAAATATTGTATGTATTATTTTGTATGGGAGGAAGTAGAAGGGATGATAGGATTTGACACACATTCATGAGCTTCCTTGTTTTAGTTGACGAAAATAATGTGCACAAAATTTGATGTTCTAACTCAAGGAATTCTAAAGTTATAGGAAAAAATCGAACAGACGACTAAAAAAAACATTTGTTTCAACAATTATATTGTAAGTCATTGGGAAAAAACTCAATCGCTAACGATTTGATAATTTCGCTGAATGTTCTTCCTTTTCTTATAAAACACGCCAGATGCGTCCGGGTGTTTATGCCAGTTTAAAATATAATTGTGTCAAAAGTTTTTTCATTCCTTCTACCCTAATTTGAATGGGTAAACTAATAACAAACATCCCAATATTTAGCTACGAATTTGAAATTTTGTACGAAAAATTTTCATAAATGAAAAAAAAATTGCACCCAAACATTGTATCTGTCTCTTTTTCTCCGGTGATGGCTTTCTGCGTCAGATATCGCGTTTAGAAATTTTCTCATGTCTTGGTTGTTTGGCATGGTAGATTTGTGAACGCAACATAAGCGTATCACTATACCACATTTTAGAGAAATCGGTTGGGCCAGTATGGCATGTTTCAGTTATAAACATATAATCAAACATTCAAAGACATTTTTTGCATAAGAAAGAATTACATTGACATCAAATCAATTAAATTCCTTTTAAGACCCCCCCAGTTAATTTCTCACATATTCCTTTCCACGATCCGAAGTTAACTGATATGATCCTAACTAATGATCAAATAATTACTGGTTTGCTTGATCTAAACACTAATAAAGGTGCTGGTCCAGACCTCATTCCCCCAATCTTTTTGAATAAAACCGCCTACACGTTAACTCGATTATTGCTTCCTCTGTTTAATCTGTCTCTTCAAAATTCCATTTTTCCAATGTGTTTTAAATTGGCACATATAACACCCATTTTTAAGTCTGGAGATAGATCGGACATTCAAAATTACAGAGGAATAAGCATTTTATCTTCTATTGGTAAGGTTTTCGAAAAACTAGTAGCTGAAGTACTAGTAGAAATTGTAAGTCCTATTATTCATCCATGTCAGCATGGTTTTTTAAAGGGAAAATCTACTGTTTCTAATCTTTTAGAATATTCTGCGTTCATCAGATGTAATTTGGGCAACGGGAAACAGGTAGATTCGGGTACACGGATTTTTCTAGCGCTTTTGATGTAGTGGATCACGGTCTGCTACTATTTAAGCTGGAGCGATATGGTATAAGAGGAGTTTTTTTGAATTGGTTGAAGTCCTACTTATCCGAACGTACACAAAAAGTAAAATTTTTATCGCATTTATCCAAAACAACCGCAGTTTCCTCGGGTGTTCCTCAAGGTAGCATTTTGGGGCCATTCTTATTCATAATTTTCATAAATGACGTACCATTACTTTTAAACGATTGCAAAGCATCCTTTTACGCTGATGACTTAAAAATCTTCAGAACAATTGACTCAAATCAGGATTGTCTTATATTGCAAAGCAATATTGACATTTTATCTGATTGGTGTTTAAATAACGCTATGCAATTAAACGTAAAAAAATGTGCAGCAATAACCTTCTCTAGGAAAAAAGCCAGCTCGTTGCAGTTTGACTACAATATCAGCAATGAAAAGTTAAAACGTGTCTCACAAATCAAAGATCTTGGGGTAATATTTGACTCAAAGTTGACTTTCAAGTCCCACATAGATAAGATTTCGAATAGTGGTATGGCTATGCTGGGTTTCTTAAAAAGGAGAGTCAAAGAATTCAATGACCCCCATTTGTGTAAGACTCTTTTCTGTACGCTGTTGGTGCCTCTGCTAGAGTATGCAAGTGTTGTCTGGTCACCCTCGACCCAGATTGACTCGTACAGGGTTGAAAGAGTACAAGTTCAATTTTTCCTGTTTGCTTTACGAAGCCTTCAGTTTAATAGCTACCGTTTGCCCTCTTACAAGTGTAGGCTACTTTTGCTGAATATGACCACGCTTGAGAAGAGAAGAGAACTTGCTTCGGCAACCCTTGCTTTCGACTTAATTAATTCCAACTTGATTTCGAGCGAGCTGCTCTCCCGCATTATTTTTGTTGATCACAGGTTTAGTCTTCGAAACGGCAGAATCCTGAAAATGGAGCATAATTCCTCTAACTTCATGATGAATGACGCTATTGTTTGTGCCATAAAAAATTTTAACTTGCATTCAGATTGCTTTAACTGTTCTGTAAGCAGAAATACTTACAGGGACAAAATAATGACTAAATTTAAGACATTATTTGCAAGATAATATGTAAGATATTATTAAATTGCTTAGGTCTAGCATAGTCATTTTTTGTTTTTGTTTTCAGTTGTTTTAGTTTGCTTAGTAATTAGTTATTGTATCATTATATTGTTAACATTTTTGTTATTCTACATGTATTTTTCGATTTTATGATTAGTATTAAGAATTTTTGTATTTTTCCTTTTTGTTAAATGGACTTCAATTGTCTACGAGTAAAATAAAAAAATAAAATAAATATAGGGGCATAGGACAGAAACAAATCTCTTCCACAAGACGCGATTCTGAGCATCGGCCTTAAGCTGTTCCCAGGACTTGTTTGTTCCTCTGGCCTCCTGCTCAACTGCTCGCTTCCATCTGCTACATGGTCGATCAACCCGACGTCTTCCTTGAGGATTATAATCCAGAGCCTGTTTGGCTATGTTTCGCTCTGGTTTTCTCAAAGTGTGACCGATCCGCCTTTGAATCTCAATGCCTATTTTAGTCTGTCCAGTTGTACTCCAAAGTTTGTCGTTGGATATCACTCTGGCCAGAATATTCCTAAAATGCGTCGGAGGCATTGGCTCACGAAAGTCTATAGTTTCTTGGTAAGTCGAATGGTCACTTTCCATGTAGTACAACCATATAACAACACGGATTTGAGATCTCTCTTAACCTCCAGAAAGGGGAAAGGAATCACAATGACAATGATATAAGCCAATCAAATTAATTTGAAATTGTTTAAAATTAAATTTTTAAAGTAGAAAAAGTTGTTGCCACACCTACATTACAGTTTAAGAAAATGCTGAAGTACCATGATCTAAAATGTTATCTATGCTTACTAAGAAGACCGATAAAAATAAACTGATGCATTATCGATTAGTTCTGGTTTCTGGTGCCATATAATCAAGAATCTGTCAATAACAACATTCGAATAATAATAATGAAAAGCACTTACTTGCTTAGAAAGTTCAGTATTTCTGGCACAATGAAATATTGCACTCTATACCATTCGACATGTTTGTTTTTGATTTTGTTTATATCGCTTCGGGCATAAATTCAACAATTATTTTTATAAGGTTTTCGCTTCTAACTGTTCCGTTAGCAACAATTAGGCTAAGAGTTAAGAGGCTGTCATTGTCCTAATATGCATCCATTTTTTCGAAGAAATGAAAGTGCCCGAGGTGTGTTCACGCGTTTAAGTTTTATTTGTGAGTGAATGTTTTTTCTTAAAAAGAATTCAAGTTTTCTTGAACTCATTCTTGAAAATGCGAGCAAATTAGATGTAGAGTAGAAATTCGCCTAATAGCACGATCCTATATGCATACGTTGGGCCAGGCGGCACATATACCAAGCGCCCCTTCATACCCAATTGAGTTAGATTACAACCGGTGCGGGAGTGGTTCAATGATAGATTATCCCGTACAACCGTAAAACCTCTTAATGTCATCATCAAGACAGTAGTTTAAGAGGATTAAGTTATCTTAAATTCGAGCTAACGAAAAACATTCATCATTCAAGGCGGTAGTGTGAAAAGGTGTATAGAGCGCAACATGATTTGTAAAAAAAATGCTATGCTTATACCGATTGACCCAAGTGCAACCCACTCGAAGTGGAAATTAAGAGAAATATAGGTGAGTTCTATAGGAAATCGTGTACGCTATCTACCATTGAGAAGATGAAAGATTCGGATTTAATGATATGCAGCAAGACGACGATGCCCGTAATAACCGAATTCTTCTAATCGATTTGAAACTCGTTCTGTTTTTAGTTCTTTCTATTTTTAATTTCGGACTTTTAATGGCCGCGATGCTCGTAAATAACCTTAAAACGAAGCAGTGCTCGTGTTAATTTTAAATAAAAAAATCGTATAAATAAATTTTAAGATACTTGCTTGCAGTTTGATGCATAATGGCCATTATAATCCCATCTCTACTGAATTTAATGATCTCTTCAGATCGTGCATTTGATTTATACGATTGTTCAATTTTACATTATTACGTAGGCGTTAGGTCTACATCTTTTGTATCTTTATCGGTTTTTCTTTTCAATCATTTTGTAGCCTTAAACGTAGGTCACAATCACAATATTCCGAGTTTATTCACCTATATTTATAAATTTTTGATTCGTTACAATTTTCCGTACCATCAATCTTTTTGATTCAGCCCATAAAAAATGACCCCATTGGCATTCATGGTCAATTATATAGTAATTTCTATGGCTTATGACAATTTAATTATACTGCTTTTCATAAGGCATCAGTCATCTTTAAAATGTACATTACGGCCACCTTTCCGAAGCTCTACCTAGAGGTAGATAGAGGTTATGATTATTATAATTAAATGCACTTTTTTCTGAGAAAAACCGTATGCGCCTAGCTACGAGACTATTTTACTAATAAAATTCATTTTAATCGATTTTTATTCATCGAGCAGAAGATATACCAGACTTGAATATGCATATATTATTAAATTTAAAAAACCGCGATTAGGGCGGAATAATAATAAAATGATGATTGTCGAGGAAATTAAAATATATATTAGGTGTATCTTCGAGTACTGTAATAGAAATATTCACCTTTATGCAGGGTGCTTATAAATTTATTTTGATATTACGGAATTAAATAGAAATTTTTATTTTGTTTCATTATTGAATTGAATTCGAATTTTCGACTCCAAATTCGAGATTAGGTCGTCTAAAGTCATCCGCCTATCAATCCTTTATTTTTGGTTCTGAGTTTTCGAAATAATCGAACTCATAAGCTACTTTGGTACCAACAGACAAACTAGTGCCGTCCATAGGTGCATTTGGTGCTCTGCACCAGAGCGGCAAATTTTTAGAAATCAGGTAATTTAAGAATTATGCTTTTAGTCAAAAGAAGACTTATTTTAGGGCAACCTTAAACTTAGAAAATTAAAAAATACCAAACAGTAAATGAATTGTAAGTTCCTTAGCCCTTTTGTATCGTTACTACAATGGAGATTGTTCGGACGACCTCTCTAATCTCTTACCACCACGCATGATTTTAATACAATATTCAAGCTGTTTCACGCGCTCATAAGTATTCTCTCAAACCTATCTTCGATCTCACTGTCAAATTCCGTAATTCGTTTTCGAACCGTACTCACTGCCCATCTCAATATGCCCGGATGACTACAACATTCAATTATTCAAGGAAAGTATTCATAGCCACTTCCGTCTCTATCCCCTTAATTCCCAAAAACCCAAAATTCTTCCCACTTCACCGGACCTGTGCTCTAGTACAAAAGGCTAACTCATCTAGTTCCAGTGTAATTTAAAAACAGAACAGAATTATGATTGGACTTAAAGCCCAATCATATGATACTCTAGATGAAATACTTACTTACCTTTTGTTTGGGAGGTGGTAAAATCAGAGGGGGAGGTTTATAATTTTTCTATGTAACACTGAACGTAGTATATAAAATATTTCATGCTGAATTCAAAGTTTCTTGCTTTCATAATTTTCAAGGAAATTGAAAAATTTTTTTCTGAATTTATGGTATTTGTATGGGAGGTGGCAGAGAAAGAGGGGGAGTTTTGGTTGATTTTGAATCTGCTTATCAACATCCTAATCACATTGCTTTGTTACAATTTTTATATCCATAGCTCTCATATGTTCGAAGGAGAAAAGTTTTCTTGAATTTCCAATATAAAAATTTGTATGGGAGGTGGTAGAAAGAGTGGGGTGAAGGCGATATTTTTTTTAGCTTTTATTACAATTATTAAGGGACAAATTCTGGCAATTTCAAGTTTCTACTTCTTCTAGTTTCTATGAAAATCGGTTAAATTCATTTACCAAAATTCTGCATTTGTATGGGAGGGGGTAGAAGGAATATCCGAATCAAAACCAAATTTTTTGACATCAATTATATTTAAAATAGTATAATTTTCTCAAATTTTAAAGTTGGTCGCTTTGCTGGTTTTGAAGAAAACTAATTTAATTGAAATTCCGAAATTTCGTAAAATTTATATGAGAGGGGGTAAAAGGAGTGAGGTAAAGTTGATAGTTTTTCCAAAATTAGTTGCAATTATAATAAAATTAATTATGATAAAAATTGGTTTATTTGGCTTTGCTAGCTGCATTGCAAATTGAATAAATGCATTTTTGGAAATTGTGCATTTGTATGGGAGGTGGTAGAAGGAGTAAGGAGATCAGATCAATATTTCTTGAGGTTAATGATATTTATATCATTATACTATGACCTAATTTTCAAGTCAATAGCTGAAATGGTTTTGGAGAAAAATCAATTTCCTTAAATTTCGAAATTTCATGAAATTTGTATGGGAGGGGGTAGAAGGAGTGGGGGGATGTGGCCCGTTCACGAACTTAAAGTTAATTTTTTGCTAAAACTGACATACAACAAATTTCAGCACGATGGGTCAAAGCTATCGAGAGTTATGTTGTAGACAGACGTACAGACAGCAACTCGGAATCGAGGTTTATGAGAGATAACAAATATTTATGTACCCTTGGCGGCTCTGTGCGAGCACTATTTCTTAGTGTTACAAACGGTAAGGTAAACACAATATACTCTCAGATTTCATCTAGAGTATACAAAAAGATGGAAAACATATAATTTTCTTATGAATGATTAAAGCAAAATATCTGCCAACAAGTCAGGCGCAACTTGAATATTCTTCAGAAAAGTTTCGGATTGTAAGAAGTCAATATGCAGATTAATGTAGCAGCAGATAACGGTGACGAAAGGAATGGCGGTTTTAAGGTTACACGGTTAGAAATTTTGGTGTAAATTTTATAGCAACATGATATACATATAAATCCTTACAAATTATTTATAAAATGAATATTATCCATCTCGATCGATTTTATAACGATTGAGTTTGAATTTATACTTTGCCTTATAGAACGATTTTATAACATTTTCGCGTAAATTTTATTCGCAGAACCAATAAAAATATTCTATAAAATCAATAGGAAAAAATGTTCACTACTGATCCATAGCTGCTATTTAATCTATCCCTTAATTTATAGAGATCTTCATACCTCTTTAGTATAAATTTTATACTTTTATAATCCGGATAAAATGTACCTATTCAACATTACCCCTCAATCTGTAATTCTTAACAGTTTTATCAAAAACAACTTTAGCATTTCATAGGATTTATTTCGATATAAAAAAACAAAATATATATAATAACAAAATTAAATTATATATTTAGACATATAAAAATGCTATAGAACTAAAGTGTACATTTTTAAAGGAAAGAGTTCCGGATTTCAACTCTATTGTGCCTTATTAAACGTGGCGTTTCTTTGCTAAAAGCATTCATCAAACAGTTTGATAAAGTTCTTCAAACAGCAGGTCTCAGCAGAGACAGACACGTCACGGTTAATAAAACCCAGCAGAGTGAAATCCGGAAATTTTTTTCCAAGAAACTGTGTTATAGTTTTCAAATTTCGGTCCTTTTTCCGAACTTTGCAAGATAAAACAGCATTTGAAATATGCGAGCACTTTTAAGCAATAGTAGTATTTTTACAATCCTATGTAGCCTCCTATGTTTAAGTTATGAAAACATACCCAGCGAACAATTTGGTGAAATTTCAATAAATGGATATGCGCAAAGCGGTGAGAAACCCTGGATGTCGCAAGACACATGGGACAAGGTTGACAATCGAAAAAAAGCCAAATTGGCAATCATCTCTCAACCCGATGTCAACCAACGAACGCCCGACTTGAGGCAGAACTACCGCGATGCTCATATACAGCTTAAAAAGGCTGTTAGACGCGACAAGAGAAAGGCCATTGAAGATCTGACAAACAAGGCAGTATCTGCGGCTTACCTTGGGGATATGGGTTCACTATTTAAAATCATGAAACAGTTGACGAACAGGGATTTCACCGCCAACTACCTGGTGAGAGATGTCAACGGAACTCTCCTTAATATGAGTGAACACCAGTTGTGACGATGGAAGAAATACTTCTCTGATATTTTAAACATCTTGTCAGATGAAGATATTCCGGAAACAGAACAACTTCCAAACATCCAACCGCAACAATCCTCTATTAGGGACGATCCCCCTGATAAGGAAGAGATAGTTTCCGCCATTCGGTCAATGGCGGGAAGGAAAGCTCCAGGTATAGACGGACTACCAACCGAACTCCTTAAAGCGGACCCGGAAATAACAGCCGATATACTCCTCCCACTCTTCACTAAGGTGTGGAATGATGGAAGATATCCGACTGAATGGAAGGGGGGCGTCATTGTGAAAATTCCGAAGAAGGGCGACCTCCGGAATTGTGGCAATTGGCGTGGTATATGTCTACTTACTGCCGTATCAAAAATTATGGCTAAGGTAATTCTCAATAGGATTAGTGAAGTCGTCGAGAGCACTCTCGAAGTTTATCAGGCTGGATTCCGTAAAGGGTCGTCTTGTACCGACCACACAAATACCCTACGGATAACATTAGAGCAGTCAGCCGAAATGGGTTCGCCACTACATCTCATGTTTGTGGACTTCGAGAAGGCTTTCGACAGCGTTAAGCGAGATTACATATGGAATGCTTTGCGTAGGAGAGGTATTCCAAATAATAGCTATGATTAAAGAATCCTACGAAGATGCAAGGTGTCGCGTCTTGCATAGAGGAGAGCTGTCCGAGAGCTTTCCTGTGCGAACGGGTGTCAGACAAGGCTGCATATTATCACCAGCCCTGTTTCTGGTGGTAATAAATGACATCTTGAAAGCTGCACTGGGAGGTGGGGAAGGTAAAGGTCTTCAATGGAGACTATTTAACATCTTAAGTCACCTTGATTATGCTGATGACGTGTGTTTGCTTGCACATACCCGTTCGGACTTAGAGTCAAATGTTCGCTCGTTGCATTCTAAATGCAAAGAGGCGGGACTGAAAATAAATGTGCGTAAAACCAAGTACATGCACATGGGTTCGAACGCAAGCACACCGATTGTTCTTAATGGATAGGATGTGGAAGAGGTGCAAGATTTTTGCTATCTCGGAAGCATTGTTAGCATGGACGGCGGAGCCGAAAAGGATGTTGAGGCTCGGCTAAATAAAGCTCGTTAAAGTGTATATGGATTTAAATATAAAGATTTGCTTTTATTAGAGCAAAATAAGTTGTATTCCAATATGTATTTAATTTATCTTGATAGTTACTGAATGAATAGTAGAATAAGGTAAATAATTTTTTTAATCTTCCTTTTAGTATAAATTTGATCTTAAGAACTGGTTTTCTTATACTGACCGCAATAGATTTTATAAAAACGTGAGATACATTTTTTTGCCTAAAATCGTAACAAACAAATAAAATCGCCTAGTTGATTCTTTTATAGGGCGCGGGATAGGTTTTATACGAGTGATTGGCAAATGTTTGCCATGGATACGATATTTATATTTATTCAATTTTTTTATTATTTTAAAATGTTGATAAAATTTATTTGCTCTTCGAATTTACAACATAATTGGATTGATTCTTGACAACGTCAGTTTCTTTTTCTTGTTTGAGTGCGCAAAATAGTGCGGGTGGACATGTTAATCAGTGAAAAGTGCATCCTATGTAGCCTCGGATTGTAAAAATACTACTATTGCAAACTTTGCAAACGTCGGAAAATGGACCGAAATTTGAAAACTATAACACAGTTTTTTGGAAAAAAATTTCCGGATTTCACTCTGCTGGGTTTTATTAACCGTGACGTGTCTGTCTCTGCTGAGACCTGCTGTTTGAAGAACTTTATCAAACTGTTTGATGAATGCTTTTAGCAAAGAAACGTCACGTTTAATAAAGCACAATAGAGTTGAAATCCGGAAATCTTTCCTTTAAAAATGTATACTGTAGTTCTATAGCATTTTTATATGTCTAAATATATAATTTAATTTTGTTATTATATATATTTTGTTTTTTAATATCGAAATAAATCCTATGAAATGCTAAAGTTGTTTTTGATAAAACTGTTAAGAATTACAGATTGAGGGGTAATGTTGTATAGGTACATTTTATCCGGATTATAAAAGTTTAAAATTTATACTAAAGAGGTATGAAGATCTCTATAAATTAAGGGATAGATTAAATAGCAGCTATGGATAAGTAGTAAACATTTTTTCCTATTGATCTTATACATTTATTTTATAGAATATTTTCATTAGTTCTGCGAATAAAATTTATGCGAAAATGTTATAAAATCGTTCTATAAGGCAAAGTATAAATTCAAACTCAATAGTTATAAAATCGATCGAAATGGATAATATTCGTTTTATAAATAATTTGTAAGGATTTTTATGTATATCATGTTGCTATAAAATTTACACCAAAATTTCTAACCGTGACGCCCGGTACATACCTAGGTAAGACTACTTAATTTATAGTACGGCTCACGTAGATGTTATTTAAGATTATGTATGTTGGTACGAGTGTCAAAATAATGCTGACACCGGGCGGAGACGGAGACGGCCCTGTCCACAGATACTACTGAAATGGTTTGTTTTACACATATATAGGTCTGCCAAAATTCGATTATCCATTTTTTTGCCCCATTGAATAAGTTATTTAAACCTCCCAAAACAAATTTAAGATCAGTGACTCCAAACGTCGTTGAAAAATAGTTTGAAAACCCTTCGAAACTGGTGGAGATGAGTGAAAAATATTAAAAAAACATAACAGATTGTTTGGACAAATTAATGGCAAAAACATAACAGGACCAATTGAGAAGCGATGTGCAATCTGCGTCGACTGAGTCCTCCCATCGCTTTCGTGGCTTCCCTTGCGGTTGGTTGCTTTGAGCTTTGTCCTTGAGCACTCGTTTTGGAACTCGTTCCCCGCTCACTCCACCTGGCCAGGCAATTGAAGCTTGCGAAGTTTGATCACCATAGATGCTGGTGGATCGTCATATAGTTGAAACAGCTCATGATTGTATCGAATTCGCCAATCATCTCCTTCCTTAACTGCTCCGTATACCTTCCGAAGAATTTTTCGCTCAAACGTGTCGATTAAAATCTCCGAGACCCGCGTCAAGGTCCACGTTTCGCATCCATATAGCAGCGCAGGAACGAATTAATAATTTGTGAATGCGTAATTTATTGTTTTGATAGACCTTCCTTGATTTTATTATGGGTAGGATAGGTAGGGTAGGTAATATTTTGCCTCTCTTGGACAGTCCTTTGTGTCCGGGTCATGTACTTAGTTTTCGCTTCATTGACCCTGAGGTCTACTTCACCTGCTGCCAACTCCAACTCCTGGAATACCTCCTTAGCATAAAGTAGTGATCGGTCCAGAATATACACGTCGTCTGCGTACGCCACAAACTGTGTGGGTTTTACGAGTAGCGTACCTCTGGTATCAACTGAGAGTACTGAAGTTGCCATTCCGTCGACATACTCGAGCACCAAGTTGAAGAGCATGGGGGCGAGACCATCTCCTTGTTTGAGACCTGAGTCCATTGAGAATCTTTGAGTTAACTCGTTTGGATTTTTGCTTATCACTCATTCTTTTCCATCGTGGCTTTTATCTACCGAACTAGTTTCAGTGGGACACAAATTTCAATCGTTATTCTGTGTAGAGCATTACAGTACTATCGTTTGCTTGAAAAAATCTGCGAACAGTTGGTGCACATTAATATCATATTCCCAGCATTTGGCTAGTACCTGTTTTACTGAGAATAACTGGTCCGTTGTAGATCATCAGCATCTGAAGCCACCTTGATATTCTCCTAAATTAGTGTATTAAATTGTGCAGTTTTTATGGGAGATGGTAAAAAGGGTGAATAGTTCTTCAAGATTTTTTCAGAAATAACATAATGCAATTGCATGTTTTAAATTGCAGATTAGTACCATTCAGACTCTTCAAGAAAATCGACTTTTTGTAAACTTTTTAAATTGTGTCATATTGTGTGGGAGGAGATAGAAGAGACACCCCTCTAATCGTCTAACTTTTTTCGGTCTTACTAATAATTCTAAATAAATATTTAGTACACAATTTCAGCCCGATAATTTTATTACGTACTTAGTAAATTGGATCTTAGCATTTCTTGAAATAGTGCAGTTTGTTTGGGAGGTGGTAGAAGGAGTAAGGAAATTCAAATAACTGTTATACCTTAGATTGCAATTACCATAAAAATAATATGTTCCAATGGTCAAATCAATATCTTTTATAGTTTCTAAGAAAATCTGATTATTGTGAATTTTTCTAAATTTGGCATTTTGTATGGGAGGAGGTAAAAGAGGAGGAGAGATTAAGCCCGTTCACGAACTAGACCTCACTTTTTGGTCAAAAACGATGTGTACAATATTTGAACTTTTTAGCTCAACACGGACGGTCGTTAGATTAATGTGAACTTCTGTATTATTAACCTAGGGTGTAGTCTAGTAGGTAGCGTGTTTGGTTTACAATGCGAAGCTCGTGAGTTCCAATCCCGGTCGACGCATAATTCCAGCACACTACCTGCTTGAATATACCTTGGTAAAATGAAAAATTCGTAGATAGAGGGTTGTGCGAAGAGCTAACAACTCTTTCGCAATAAATAATGAAAATGTTAAGGAACCTGAAGGTCAGGAGGCCAAGGCCCGATTTGGGCTGTAGCGCCATTGAAGAAGAAGAAGTATTATTAATTCTTGTGTCAACTTGTTGAGATCCATAATCGATTCTGAGATTACTTCGTAATATACATATATGAAACAAGTCCTGGCAACAGCTAAAGGCCGATATTCAGGATCGCGCCTTGTGGAAGAGAGTTGTTTCTGTCCTATGCCCCTATAGTGGGTCTTAACAGGAATTTGATTGATTGATGATAACAGTTTTGTAATTTGAGTAAGCTAGGGTGTAGCCTAGTAGGTAGCGTGTTGGTCTTGTAATGCGAAGGTCGGCAGTTCAAATCCCGGTCGGTGCAATATATAATTGCAGCACTTTGCCTGCTTGGATATACCTTGGTCACCTCATTCTACGAAAATGAAAAAATTCGTAGAAAGAGGGTTGTGCGAAGGGCTAACAACCCTTCCATAATAAGTAATGAAAAAATGTTAAGGAACGTGAATATCAGGAGGCCAAGGTCCGATTTGGGCTGTAGCGCCATAGTAGAAAAAGAAGAAGAATTTGAGTAGAGATGATCGATTTTTGAACTTACATTTAATTATTGTCGCAATCTTTTATTTATGTTATAGTTTTTGTAAAATTTAACAATCCATGTTTCATCACGTTGTGACTACATGATAGACTTGTTTTCTTATTTATTTTTTTTTCTAGAATCTGTATTTTATCATCAAATTTAAAGGATCCGATTTTTTTAACTACATATGAGCTTAGAAATACACGTTTTATACGATGATTATAAAGAAAGAAAACTTATTTATAGAAATCTTGAGTCAGAGGCGCCATTAATCTATCCGAGCTGCAGATAATTCTAAAACATTACACCTATAGAAAATGATCATCAACGGTCATTACCGGTGCGCACGAGTTTTCTTCCCTTAATGATTTGCTGCAATACTACCTTCGATTTTATGAACTCTTGACACTCACGAACAAGGTCTTGGTCTCACATGTACTATGCATGCCAAATGACGATAATGTTTTTGGTTAGGCGGAATAAGTTCGCGTCAACCGTGGTGTGTATGTTCCTGCGCTGTAATTAATTTTTTATTTTAATTTTATTTCTTTTCATATATAGTTAACTTTATACAGAAATTAATTTGCATATAACCGCGTCGCGTATCTTAGATTTACTTGTTATTACTCACGTATATATATAAAAAAAACCGAAGAAAAATTATTAACATTTCCGAGGGCGATACTTCTTTATTGCGCGCTTGCTATTATTATGTAAGGTCTTCGGGCGGACGTGTAAATCAATGTCCGCATTATCAAAAATAGTTTCACGATATTTGGTAATTCACTCGGTAAATATTACAAATTTTACTCGGGAAGTTTTACTTTTAAGGTTTTGATGTTTTGATTGTATATTTAAAAGGGCCTTTGAAAATAATCTTCAATGGTGCTACAGCCCAAATTGGGCCTTACCCTCCTGATTTTCAGGTTCCTTAACATTTTCATTACTTATTGTGGAAGGGTTGTTAGCTCTTCGCACAACTTTCTATCTGCGAAATTTTCATTATCGTAGATTGAGGTAACCAAAGTATATTCAAGCAGGTAGTGTGCTAGAATTATGCGTTGACCGCGATTTGAACTCATGACCTTCGCATTGTAAACTGACACGCTACCCACTAGGCTTCACCCTAGGGCCTTTGAAAATAATGTTTGTTAGGAGTTTGTGATAATTGATGATTTAGCAAATCATTATTGAACACGACAAGGCAACTGCCTTATATCATAAATTGTATTTCATGTAGTCTACAATGTAGACGGATAATCTTGGAGCAGTCCGCCGAAATGGGCTAGCCACTACACCTCATGTTTGTGGACTTCGGGAGAGCTTTCGACAGTGTTAACCGAGATTACATATGGAATGCTTTGTGTAGGAGAGGTATTCCCGATAAGGTCATAGCAATGATTAAAGAATCCTACGAAGATGCAACGTGTCGTGTCTTGCATAGAGGAGAGTGGCCCGAGAGCTTTCCTGTGCGAACGGGTGTCAGACAAGGCTGCATATTATCAGCCCTGTTTCTGATGGTAATAAATGACATCTTGAAAACTGCGCTGGAAGGTGGGGAAGGTAAAGGTCTTCAATGGAGACTATTTAACATCTGAAGTCAACTTGATTATGCTGATGACGTGTGTTTGCTTGCACATACCCGTTCGGACTTAGAGTCAAATGTTCGCTCGTTGCATTCTAAATGCAAAGAGGTGGAACTGAAAATAAATGTGCGTAAAACCAAGTACATGCGCATGGGTTCGAACGCGAGCACACCGATTGTTCTTAACGGACAAGATGTGGAAGAGGTGCAAGATTTTTGTTATCTCGGAGGCATTGTCAGCATGGACGGCGGAGCCGAAAAGGATATTGAGGCTCATTGGTCTTGTAATGCAAAGGTCGTGAGTTCAAATCCCGGTCGGCGCATGTATAATTCCATCGCATTGTCTGCTTGGATATACCTTGGTCACCTCAATCTACGAAAATGAAAAATTCGTAGAAACAGGGTTGTGCGAAGGACTAACAACCCTTCCACAATAAGTAATGAAATATGTTAATGAACCTGAATGTCAGGAGGCCAAGGTCCGATTTGGACTGTAGCGCCATTGTAGTGTGGAAATAAAGCTCGTCAGACCTTTCTCTTTCTGGAGGTTGGTGAGAAACCTCCTTTCGCACTTAGCTGCGAGTATTTGTACATGCGTCAAATCCGTGTTGTTATATGGTTATTCTACTATACGTGACCGTTCGACTTACCTAGAAACTTCAAACTTTCGTGAACCAATGTCTCGGACGCATTTTAGGGATATTCTGGCCAGAAGTGATCTCCAATGACGAAGTTTAGAATACAACTGGACAGACCAAAATAGGCATTGAGATTCAAAGGCAGAACTGGCAGTGGATCGCTCACACTTTGAGGAAACCAGAGCGAAACGCCAACCAAGCTCTGGTTTATAATCTCCAAGAAAGACATCGGGTTGATCGACCATGTAGCACATGGAAGCGTGCAGTTGAGCAGGAAGCCAGAGGAATAAATAAGTCCTGGCAACAAAGGCAAAGGCCGATGCTCAGGATTGCGCCTTGTGGAAGAAAGCTGTTTCTGTCCTATGTTCCTTTAGGGAGTCATAACAGGAATTTGATTGATTGACGTAGGTATGTAGATTGATATAGGTATGTACATTGCTTAGAATTATGTTTCCCAAGCATATTTGCATAATTATTATGTACTTCTAAATTTAACGATTGCAGAAAAAATCATTCATCAAAAAAAAATCATAAATATCGCAGTCGGTAATTTATTTCTTATGATCATAGCTAATACCAGAATTCGGATACAAGTCTTGAATATTAATAAAGCGTAACTACCAGGCCTGATCGAATCCTAAGAATATTGTCCAAATATCGCGGTTGCAAATATACCGCGACATACAGTCGTTCCTGTCTGTCCTTACAGCAATCGTATATTCTGCACAGAATTACCGGACATTAAGAAAACTTTCTTCGTTTTGTGTCCAGCATCATCTCAGAAGATGTCAGTGACCTCCTCACTTATTTTGCTGCTGCTACTTCTTCTTCATCGTCTCGGTTCGTGTACTCGTACGCGCTTATATCGAATATCTTTCTAGAACCTGTTGTCGAGAAAAATCTCAAAGATGAGCACTTCTCGGTGGTTGTTACATATTGCAAAAAGGTTTGTAAAAGAAAAACTAAAGTTAGTCAGTTTTAATGGAAGCAAGAAAAACACTGAAAACATCTTTTGCCGACTTTTCAAAGGGATTTCTATACATTAAATGATAAATAGTGAGGCTTAACTATTATAGCTGCTTATTCTACGCTAGAATGTTGCATATTTGTACAAGAAATTGAAAATTTGCTTAAGGACAATTTTCTTTTAAAGAGCAAACATTCCAAGTCATTTAGCAAGAATGTTGCACGAAATTATCTTACGAGTATTTTAATTTTGCTTGCAGTGCATTTGGTATTTAATACTTTAGATATTCTCAACGTTCCAGGTAAAGTGTTTTTAATAGTATGTACTTGAATTATAGTCAGGCCCTAATAAAGCCGTAATGGTGCCCGGGCCAGTAATAATGCTGATGCCATAAGGGGAAGGTGTGGGAGGGGGAGTGTCAGAGTACATTTGACAAAATCTGTTTTTTTATACAGGGTGTTTGGTACTCCGTACATAACCTTGTAAGGGGTTATTCCTGGATATGTTTTGAGCAAAAAATTGTTCTACGGAGATGGCCAATTTTCAATATCCACGGAGATACAGGGTGATCAAGAAAAGTCCTTCGGACCTGTACCCTCACTCATTCAAAACGCTATATCTTGAAAACCAATAATCGCATTTCAAAGTGTTATAGCTTGTTTTTTAGGGAATCAAATTATCTTTCATTTAGTGTAATAGTCCGTATTGTACCTGTACCCAATCCTGAGGTATTTCCTTCAGATACTTTGACCCTCAAAATTCTGTGATCAATGTAGTTTTTCTCAAGAAAACGCATTATAAAAATGTCATTTTAATGTTGTTTTTTTATGTGCCATATTATTGCCTACAAAAGATGCACACATACTTATGACTTAGGTTTTCCCGTTTTCCAGGTAATAAGCGAAAATACATATGGCTTAAAAATAAAATATGCCATAAACCAACCCTCGTTCTAAAAAAACTACCTGAAATGTTGTTAAACTGAAATATTCTTTGTGTCCTTTAATTACTATTTAAATTATCAATGAATGTCCTTTAGGTAGTATTAAAATTATCGAGAAAATGAATTAAATTAAAATGAGTTTCAACACAACTAGGTGCAGCACTTTGCCCTTTTTAATGGGTTACCTAACAAAATGAAAAGCCTATAAAAGCAAACCATACTTCATATTTTTATCAGTTTTAGTTAAATTTGTAAAAGAACAAGGTGTCACTAAAATTTAGAAAAGAATTTCGAAATGCCTGAGTTGACGAACGAAGAATATGCAGACATAATTTTCCTCTATGGAGAGTGTCAGGGAAATGAGCAAGCGGCGCGATCTTTGTATCATCACAGATTTCCCAATCGTCGAATACCTTACGCGAGAGTATTCCAAGACGTTTACAGAAGAATTAGGGAAACAGGCAGTGTTAGGACAAGCAGAGTGAATGCAAATCCTGCGCCGGTAATCGCTGTTTCAATTGATCAACGAATCCTAGCTGCAGTTCAAAATGATCCATCAACTAGTATACGACGCTTGGCATTGCGGTTTAACGTCTCTACGTGGAAAGTTTGGAGTGTCCTGAAAGCAGAACGTTTGCATCCCTACCACCACACACCAGTGCAGGAGCTGTTACCCATTGATTTACCCAAAAGGATGGAGTTTTGCAATTGGCTCCTTGAACGACAAATAAGTGACGAGAATTTTATCAGCAACATTCTTTGGACGGATGAGTCCCAATTCACCAGGGACAGTATCACAAACTTCCACAACTTACACACATGGGCTGAGAGCAATCCACATACAAGAAGAGAGGCATAATTTCAGCACAGATTCAGTGTCTATTTATGGGCAGGTGTGATTGGTGACGATTTCATTGGTCCTATTAGGCTTCCACCTACCTTAAATAGTTCCAACTACTTGCATTTTTTGACAAATGATCTACAGGAGTTATTGGATGATATGCCACTGCAACGATTGGCTTCCATGTTTTACCAACACGATGGTGCTCCAGCTCATTACGGCCGACAAATCAGAAATTGGTTAAATTCCAATTATAGCAATCGCTGGATCGGTAGAAATGGACCGATACACTGGCCTGCAAGATCCCCTGATTTAACTATTATGGATTTCTTTGTATGGAGACGGATGAAGGACCTTGTCTACGCAACGGAAGTAGTAACGTTGCAGGATCTAAACACCAGAATCGATGCGGCAGCAACAGAAGTAAGGCAGCAGTTGAGGAGTATGAACACAAAGAGAACACTGGCAAAACGAGCTTTAGCGTGCATTCAAAATGAAGGTAGCCATTTTGAACATTTATTGTAATTAAGGAAATTTGAAATAAACCATAAAAACCATTCTTAAGTTCTTTTAGTTCAAGCGGAGAGTGTTGATCAACCTATTCTTGCTTTTTTGACAAAAGTGCTACATTATTGGAATGATAATTTCTTCTAAACTATAAAAATTATGCAATGCAATTGTATGCGTCTTTTGTAGGCAATAATATGGCACAAAAGAAAACAACAATAAAATGACATTCTTATAATGGGTTTTTTAGAGAAAAACTACATTGATCTTAGAATTTTGACGGTCAAACTGTCAAAAATTTGTGTTCTCAAGCAAATATCTCAGAATTGGATACAGTTACAATGCGGACTATTACACCAAATGAAAGGTAATTTGATTCCCTAAAAAACAAGCTATAACACTTTGAATTGTGATTATTAGTTTTCAAGATATAGCGTTTTGAGTGAGTGAGGGTACAAGTCCGAAGGACTTTTCTTGATCACCCTGTATCTCCGTGGATATTGAAAATTGACCATCTCCGTAGAACAATTTTTTGCTCAAAATATATCCAGGAATAACCCCTTACAAGGTTATGTACGGAGTACCAAACACCCTGTATAGTATAAAAGTAACAAAAACTCCCAACTCTTTTTTAACACGGTAGATATATTCCAACGAAAACCATGTAAAAAAAGACACGCCACTCATAGTAAAATCGAAGATGTGTTCCAGATTATGATTATGCTGTTTAGAAAACCGTGCAATCTACTATTTAAAAACTATAAAAGTTCTCTCGTTCCTTCCGCCACCACCCATACAAACTGCACTTTTTCTTGAAATTCTCTAAACCAATTAACCAAATCTAGGGTATAGCCTAGTAGGTAGTGTGTTGGTCTTGTAATGCGAAGGTCGTGAGTTCAAATCCCGGTTGGCGCAATATATAATTCCGGCACATTGCCTGCTTGGATATACCTTGGTCACCTCAATCTAAGAAAATAACAACCCTTCCACAATAAGTAATGAAAAATGTTAAGGAACCTGAATATCAGGAGGCCAAGGTCCGATTTGGCTGTAGCGCCATTATAGAAGAAGTAGAAGAAGAATTAACCAATTAAAATTTATCGAGCTGAAATTATGTACTTAATATTTATTTATTAGTAAGGCCAAACAAATTAGACTATTAGCTTTACCCCTTCTACGACCTCCCATGCACATTGGTTGCTAAGATATACCTTGGTTACCTCAATCTACGAAAAAAGAAAAATTCGTAAAAAGAGGGTTATGCGAAGGGCTAACAACCCTTCCACAATAAGAAATGAGAAATGTTAAGGAACCTGAATGTCAGGAGGCCAAGGTCCGATTTGGACTGTAGCGCCATTGTAGAAGAAGTTGTCTACACTCCCCAAATTATAATCCGCAATTGTTGTGTTTCAATCAGACAAAACGTAACAATTGCGGAATATAATTTGAACAGTGTGGACAACTTCATATATCTTGGGGCTAATCTAGCAAAGGACGGTAATGAAACAGACGAAATCTAACGACAGATAATACTAGCAAATAATACGTATTATTCGGTACTTCCAATAATGAAATCCAAGAAAGTGCACAGGAACAATAAGCTGCGGATATATAAAACTATTATAAGATCTGTGTTCTGTTATGGCAGCGAGACGTGGACATTAACGCGAACTTCAGAAAAAGCAGTTAACGCATTTGAAAGAAAGCTCCTCCGAAGAATTTTGGGACCTGTGAAGGAAGGAACGGAATGGCGAATAAGATACAACCATGAGTTGTATCAACTCTACGACGAGCCAGAAGGTTCAACTTTCATCAAGCTATGTAAACTGCAGTGGGCTGGCCATGTAGAGCACATGGAAGACAGCAGAATCCCCAAACGTGTTCTTAAAGGCAAAGCGAGTGGTAACCGGCCAGTAGGCAAACCACGCAAGAGATGGGAAGACCCGATTGATGAAGACAGCAAAGCCATTTTAAGAATTAGCAGCTGGCGGACGTTGTCTTTGGTTCGAGACGATTGGAGGGACGACTTCAGGAGGCCAGGGCCCGATTTGGGCTATCGCGCCATTGATGATAATGACGAATTGTTATGTTTTGTCTGATAGGCGTTCTCCTTCTTGTTTGCGTCATTACTTTTGTTTTGCTTTCGTAAATGCGCAACCCAACTTCTCTTGCGGCGGAGCCAAGATTGACAAATACCCCCTTAGCACTAGGGAAGGATCTTGCTAGGATGTTAATGTCGTCAACGTATGCTACTATTTGGGTGGACTTGAATAGTAGTGCCCCGTTGATATCGACTGGGATTTTTCTGATGACATACTCTAGTGCCAAGTTGAAAAGCATGGCGGCTAGACCATCTCCCTGCTTGAAACAACATTCCGTTCGAAAGCTGGTTGTGGAATCGATTTGTACTCTCACTTGGGACTCGGTGTTCGTCACATAGTTTACATAGAGTCTTAGAGTGAATTTCGATACCACTTATTTACACGGAAGTCATTTACTGTGTCTACATGCATTTCGATCGACGTCAAGGACTCTTTATTTATCTCAAAGATTTCAGCTGCTGAAGATAAATTTAGTAAGTTTCTCATACCGCGTTTTAAAGTGTCGAAGAAAAATGTGAGTTTTGGTGCTCCAAGGAATCGTATCTTCGACCCTGGAGTAGAAACTTGCACAATAAGTCTTCGCTTCAGCTTCATTTCTATGTTTCTTCTGAGATTATACTAATTCTGTACATATGCACACCAATCAAGCAACGGGCAAGGATAATTCCAGCCATTGTGGCACAACGGTCTGTGTAGTACCAATAATAGATTAGTTTTCATGTATACCCCTTTTTTACAGAATGACATGTGTTATAGACAATTTCGGTCATAGTCATGGAGGAAAAGATTAATCGCAATGGGAAGGTAGAAGAAGGAGAGTGAGAACGACTGTATCGACTGGTGAAGCTGGTATACATTTCAGTTGCACTGGCTGCAACCGACAAGTATTTACAGATGTCATGTGGGATTGAATGATAAAAAGCGAACAGAAATCATCTACTGAGTATATGGACCTTCCATCAGTGGAACTGTTTCACTTTTGCATCGTTTGCCCATTTTATTTCGAATAATTTTTCATTGCCAGTGGCAATTACTTTAAAAATCCTACTGCCTGGAGTGGGAATCGAACCAACGACCTACTGGCTCTGAAGCAAGCACGCTGCTACTACGCAATGGAGGCCTAGATGAATATATTTATACAAGCTATGCAAACGGACGCCTTGTAAGTATATGGACATGTGGCACTGTGGCATCTAGGAAGTGGCATTATTGACCAAACATTTTTTGGCAATACTGACGATGGTGACTGTGAGCGCGAATCGGAACAGCCCCGCCCTCAAAGGCCCTTTTATGAAAAGTCACAACTTTTATATTTTCTTGCTACTGCAAAAAGTGATGGTTGGTTGCATATCACATTTTGCTTATCATAAAATTATGCACGACACAAAGTACAACTAAAATTATTAATAAATAAATTTTTCACTGTTTTTCCTTCTCACAGCAATTTAATTGCAATTATGCATCACCGTATATGACCCGTTCCTTGTTGTTCGTTTAGGTACAGCGAATGGTGTAGTTAGCGTGTGTGACGCCTTCTATTTGGGCATCGACTACTACTGTGCCTGGGCAATTAGTCGTCCGATAGAAAAGTGTAATTGCCCGTAGGTTGATTGGGTTTAGCGATAAATTTAGTGGTCAGACACCGACAACGCTGTCCGATCTGAGATGCCTCCTCTGAGTAATCTCGCTAGATCGCGCACTAATGGAGAAATTAAGATATGAGTGATCTTGAAATATCAAACGTTAACGATGATTAAACAATATAAAATAACATTACGGAGAGGTATGGGATGACTTGAGGCGAAAACAGTTGTTTTTTTCCTTTTACTTGTAAAATTGTTGATTAGTCAAGGTTAAGGACTGAAGCAATTATATTTCTTTATTAGTATTCTTCTTTCGGTTTTCTGTTCAGAGTTAGAGCTTGTACTAGAAAAATTATTAGTTATGATTATTTTTGTCCTTGGCCTTCTTTCGCGCGGAAAGATGTATTTTATCAGCATTTTCTTTCAATATATTTTTTTTTTATAATTTACGTAATTGTAAAATTTATTATTACAATATTTTATTTAAGCGGGAACATATATAAGGTTCAACTCTTATGACCTGTAAGCAAATTGAATTTATGAACCAAGCTTATATTATTTAGAAAAAAATTAAAAAATAACATATGTAACATACATACAATATGTAATATGTTTTTATTTATTAAAATATAATGAAATTAAATAACGTGAGTAGTTTTCCATTAACTGTGTCCACACTAAATTTGAATAAAACAAATAGTACGCGAAATATTGTGCAAATCTTTATTGCACACTAAATCAAATTGAATGCAATTATATTCGCAAAACGATATCGTCCAAATGTCCACGGCTTCGTCTCACAGCGCCCATACGAGAAGTCCAATTTTAGATACAATATATCTGCCAACGAGTCGAACGCAACTACAAATTTCATGAAATTTCGAAATTTAAAGAAATTGATTTGTCTCCAAAACCATTTCAGCTATTGACTTGAAAATTAGGTCATAGTATAATGATATAAATATCATTAACCTCAAGAAATATTGATCTGATCGCACTACTCCTTCTACCACCTCCCATAAAAATGCACAATTTTCAAAAATGCATTTATTCGGTTTGCAATGCAACTAGCAAAGCCAAATGAACCAATTTTTGTCATAATTAATTTTATTATAATTGCAATTAATTTTGGAAAAACTATCAACTTTACCTCACTCCTTCTACCCCCTCCCATACAAATTTTACGAAATTTCGGAATTTCAATTAAATTAGTTTTCTTAAAAACCGTCAAGGCTATCAACTTTAAAATTTGAGAAAAGTATACTATTTTAAATAAGATTGATGTCAAAAAATTTGGTTTTGATTCGGATATTCCTTCTACCCACTCCCATACAAATGCAGAATTTTGGTAAATGCATTTAACCGATTTTCATAGAAACTAGAAGAAGTAGAAACTTGAAATTTCGTCAGAATTTGTCTCTTAATAATTGTAATAAATGCTAAAAAAAATATTGCCTTCACCCCACTCTTTCTACCACCTCCCATACAAATTTTTATATTGTTCAAGAAAACTTTTTCTCCTTCGAACATATGAGAGCTATGGACATAAAAATTGTAACAAAGCAATGTGATTAGGATGTTGATAAGCAGATTCAAAATCAACCAAAATTCCCCCTCTTTCTCTGCCACCTGCCATACAAATACCATAAATTCAGACAAAAATTGTTCAATTTCCTTGAAAATTATGAAAGCAAGAAACTTTGAATTCAGCATGAAATATTTTATATACTACGTTCAGTGTTAAATAGAAAAATTACAAACCTCCCCTTCTGATTTTACCACCTCCCAAACAAAAGGTAAGTAAGTACTTCATCTAGAGTATCATATGATTGAGCTTTAGGCCCAATCATAATTCTGTTATGTTTTTTTTATTATTGTACAATGTTTTTTTCTCAGTGAACATTTTTGTTTTATTGAAATCGTAAAAATTGTGATGCAGTATTACTTCGTTTGTATTGAAAATTGTTCGTGCAAAATTTCAAGTTGCTTGCTCTTAATTTATTGATTATTAGTTGATTTATTAATCCTTTTATAGAATAGATACTTTTGTATGCGACGGGGTAGAATAGCAATAGGGATTTAAAATTTTTTGGTGCAACTTTATTCTAAATATTTTTAAAAGTGATTGTACAAAATTTCATGTTGTTAGCTTTTAATAGTTTAGTGGTAATTGATTTCTTAAAAATGTTCGAAAAAAAATTTGGATGGGAAGGGGTAGAAGCTTAGAAGGCATTCGAACAGTTAATATCCTAAACTTTCATGCACTTTTTAAATGAATTTCACAAAATTTTCAAGTTTGTAGCTTTCAGTTTCATTCAAAAATTTTGTGTTTATGTGTTTTTTTTTTCAATATACATGAAACTCCTCGTGTAGGATAAAGCAGTTCTGGTTCAATTTATAAGGACCGAGTAACCCCACCCCTTTCCCTGTCATTCAGTGTTCGAACGTTCCAGAAGCCAATCATAGTCCGTTTTCGAATGCCAAAAGTCGTTACCGTAGAATCCGTCCGTATCCGAGGCGCTGTATCCGTTTCTCGTATCAATTAGGTTTTAAGATCACGGATGATAATCCCATGATCCAGTGAGTGTTCATTTACCAATTTTGGGGCAAGCAGGACTCGCTGTGGGTGAATTCGACTGCCGCCATCCCATATGGTGATGGTTAGCTCAGGTCCGTGGAGTCGCTATTCTTCAAACATAGTTGCATAAATTAGTAATTGAATGTATGCACGTGCAAAATTTTAGCTTTGTATGTTTTACCAGAGTCCTAAAAAATTTTTTGAAAGTTTTTGATATTTTAATCCACCGCCTCTCTCCCCTTACACCTCCCAGATTAAATTTTTTAGCCAAATTAAAGGTCAATGAGCTCTATAACCTGAAACTTTCAACTTGATACCTGTATTGGATTTTGAGATTTAATAGTTTGAAATTTTGAAAAATGCCCCATTTTTGTAATACTCCCCATTTCTCCTCGCTACTATAATGTCCAAATATTATAATTGTTCTCATATTTTGCTAGTATAGCTTAAGGACACAATTACGTTTCAATTACATAGCTTAAGAGATAGTCGAGATATTAATTTTTAAGTGTTTTTCTTTTAACCTCCCTTGACCCTCTTCCTTACAATAATTGGCCTCCATCTAAGTTGCCTATGCTGCATCTGTATGTTACCTTATTGGTCCTAAAATATTTGTTTTTATAGTAAGTAATACCGAAGATACAATCATTTGAAAAAAAAATTTCCGCCTACAATAACAGTTTTATGCTGCCTCTTTTCGGACCCCATTGGATTAAAAAATTTAATTATTTTTATAGTTTGTCCCACAAAACCCTCTATATAGCATTCTTGCTAAAGGTTGAGATATTCGAATTAGTATTTTTTCGGCTCTTGCGCTCCCCCCGCCTCCTCCTTGGCCCGAGCAACCCCTAAAATGAGTGTCCGCGTGGGATCAGCACCGATCTTCAATCCACCCAAAAATGAACTTTCTATATTCAAGGGCTTGGGAGTTAATGTGCGCTGAGCGTACACGTACGGCGGATTGCGACGTATAGACAAGCATTTTTCGGCTAATGTAGTTATGAAACGTAAAAAAAAATTTCGGGGTGCAAAATACATTTTAAAAACATAACAGGGCTACGATTACGCGTAAAGCGCAATCTTACGATACTCTAGATGAAATAGAATTTTTTGTGATCCCAAGAAATTTTGTATGGGGAGTGTTAGAAGGGATGATAGCATTGAACTAATTTTTTCGACATCATGCTAAAGTAGCTATGAAAATGTGTTATACAAAATGCTTACTCCAAAAACTGAATGGGAACTGAGAAAATTAGTGAGTTTGATTTAGTGAAAATGTGCAGTTTGTATGGGAGGTGGTAGAAAGAGTGGAGGAATTTTAATGATTTTTTCAGAAATAACTAGGAATATTATAAAATTGGCATCCCTTAAATTTCAGACTAGTGCCATTCATACTTTTCAAGAAAATCGATTTTTTGTGAAGTTGTGAATCTGTGTCATATTGTATGGGAGGGGGTAGAAGTAGTCAAGCTAATCAAATATTTTTTTTCTCATCTTAGTAATAATATGAATTAAATGTTTATTACAAAATATGAGCTCAAAAAATGTTATATGTTCTGAGAAAATCGGCTTAGAGCATTTCAGGAAAAAGTGTAGTTTGTATGGGAGGGGGTGGAAGGAAAGGGAGGAAGCAAATAATTTTTGTATTGTAGATTTAAATCATTAAAAAATTAACATATCCCAAAATTGAGACCAATAGCTTATATACTTTTTGAGTAAATCCATTTATTGTCAAATTGCGAAATTGTGTCATTTTGTATGGGAGGGGGTAGAAGGGGTGAAGCTAATCATCTCATTTTTTTTGACCTTACTAACAATTTTAAATAAATATTTGGTGCACAATTTCAGCCCGCTGAATTTTATAAGCACTGAGGAAATTGGCTTAGAGTAATTCATGATAAGTACAGTTTGTATGGGAGGTGGTAGAAGGAGGGGGAGGACACACACAATTTTTATACGATAGATTGATATTATCATAAAAGTAATATATTCTGAATTTCAGGCCAATAACTTTTATACTTTTTGAGCAAATCCGTTTATTGTGAAATTGCGTAATTGTGTCATTTTGTATGGGAGGGGGTAGAAGGGGTGGAGCGATTTGGCCCGTTCACGAACTTGACCTTACTTTTTTGTCAAAAACGACGTGTACAAAATTTGAACTTTCTAGCTCAATGCGTTCTCAAGCTAGAGAGCGCACGGACGGACGGACAGACGGACGGACAGACGGACGGACGGACGGACGGACGGACGGACGGACGGACGGACGGACGGACATCCGGTTTTGAGATTTTTGAGTGATAATATTAACTTCTGTATCATTCATTTTTTTCTCCGAGCCTTATTTCTTGGCGTTACAAACCTTAGAGCGAACTTATAATACTCTCAGATTCCATCTAGAGTATAAAAATGCATAAAAATTTACGATATTAATTGGTCGAATAGCTTCAAAACTTCTACCCCCTCCCATACAAAAGTAATTTTTTGACTATTTCTAAGAAATAAATTATCACCAAAGCATTAAATAGTAGGCAAAAATTAAAAAAAAAAATACATACCATCCTCTCCAGAGAAAATCACAAATGCGGCCGGCAAATCGACCGCTTTGCATACAAAATCCTACCTGAAATTCCAGGTGACCAGTTCAGTAGCAAGTTTAAAAGTCGGCGGAAATTCTGTCGGTCGGGAAGAGAGAATTTCATAGTTTTCATGCCGATAATTTTATTTACTTATTGCTCAGTTGAGATTATGGGCGCCTGTTAGAGAGATAAACCCACGGTAACGATTTCGGGATGCTCAGCATTGTTGGTTGAGTTCAGCCATTAGACATATTCATGCCAAAAACACAAAAACTGAAAATTTGAGAGAAACTTTTTCTAATAAAAATACTTAAAAATTTGCGATATTAATTGATCGAATACCTTCAAAACTTCTACCTCTTCCCATACAAAAGCAGTTTTTGACCATTTCTAAGAAATCAGTTATCACCAAACCATTAAAACCTATCAACTTGAAATTTGATACAAACACTTTAAAAAAATATTTAAAACAAAGCTGTATCAAAAGTTTTGAAATCCCCTTTTCTCTTCTATCACCTCCCCTATAAAAGTATGATCGACAGGTTTTAATAAAGTAAATAAGATCCAACAAATTAAAAGCTATGAACTTGAAATCTTGTACGAACAACTTTCAAGAGAAACGAAATAAAACTGCATCACAAATTTTACGATTTTCTTACCTCCTATACCCCCTCTCATGTTTCTACAATGGCACTACGGCCGAAATAAGGCCTTAGCCTTGTCACCTTCAGGTTCCTTAACATTTTTTTCATTATTTATTGTGGATGGGTTGTTACTCCTTCGCACAACCTTCTATCTACGAATTTTTAATTTTCGAAGATTGAGATAACGAAGGTATATCCAAGCAGGCAGTATGCAGGCGTTATATTACGTCGACCGGGATTTGAACTCACGACCTTCGCATTTTAAGACCAACACGCTACCCACTACACCTGTTTGGTTGGTTTAATAGCAAATATGTGCACCGAATTTCATAGGAATTCTAAGCAACTCCGTTTACGAAAGTAACTTTCTATACAGAGAATTTTGAACGTGATTCAGCAATCAGTTAAAAATTTATCAACATCAACCCACCCTTTCTACCCCTCGATTCAAAACCAAACTTGCATAAATACACGAATGAAATATTGATTGTATGTACTGGAGCTATTCATTGCAATCGCATTTAAGTGTTAATCAATTGACAATGGACCTGGTCCGTTCACTTAGTATTCCTTATCCACTCTAACCTGTATATTGGTTTCCCACGTATCTTCAACTTGTCCCAAGATTAATAAAGTTGCGTTGTTGACAGATATTTTAATGACGCTACGCTCAATTATAACGCTTGCCTAAAATACTTACCAAATAGCCATTTGTGCGGAACGTAAGAGCAGTTGTTGAATCTTTCTTAGATTCGCAAAATTTGTTGGTTGACAAAGCCATTCAACTAAAAATGGGCTTCGTCGACATGACTAAAAATTTTAATTTCCATATTGATAATAATATTATTGCGTTAATGTAAAAAAATTATCAAAAATTTCGAACTTGCTATAAAAGTTTTTTTTTTGTTTGGCATGAACTAAAGTTGCTCACTTCCAACAGCTACGGATATTCTGACAGAAGACAGAAAATGACCCTTAACGATGTTATACACATTTGATGTATGTATGTGGCACCATCTTTCTTCAATGACAAGTACTTATATATCACCCTCCCGAGATGAGTTCTTCCCTTAATTCTAATTCAGAAATAATAAATATGCGTAAAAAATATTGATTTATTGTTATTTTGGGGATTTAGAAAAAAATTTGACAATGGAATCATTTTCAACATCACACTTCAAATCAACCGTTTAATATTACCATCATTTAGAACACTCGAAAATTAAATGGCCGACTATTGAACATATGTCGAAATTCGAATCAAAAATATCAGATCACAACTCACAACTTTTTACCGATTACGAATAAAATGCTTCGATAACTATAGCCCAAATCGGGCCTTGGCTTTCTGACCTTCAGGTTCCTCCTTAACATTTTCATTTACTAAGTGGAATGGTTGTTAGTCCTTCGCCCAACCCTCCATCTACAATTTTGTATATTTTCGTAGTTTGAGAAGGTAACCAAGATATCCAAGCAGGCAGTGTGCCGCAATTATACGTCGACCGGGGTTTGAACTCACGGTATTCGCGTTATGGGCCAACATGCTACCTAACATACTAGGCTACACCTTAGTGAGTAAAGTGCTGCCATACTCCAATATTGTGCTGTAGTACAAAAAAAACTTTGATTTTTGTACACGGACACGAAAAACTTAACTCAATTATCAATCGCGGCCAAACGGAAATGAAGATTGTGGGTGAGAGAAAACTTTCTTCAATCAATTTGATACGTGCCTATCTGAACGAAATGCATAAATCACCTTGACCGACTTATTTAACAATTGTCTGTCTATAAACTCGTAGCGCAGTGGTATCAGAAAATAAAGTCATTCATATGCAAGTACAAACAATGAATCTATCGAATTCCAACAAAAAAACGTTCTGGTCTTCACGTAAAATAAATTCATTACGATCAAATAGTTCCTATGACGTCAAACGATCCTCCATACAGCTAGCAAGTAATACAAATCTGCTCATTAGCTTCATGCCATCATCATATATCCGAGCCTTGTGATTTATGATAGCAAACGTAATTCCCAACTACACTAATAGAAGTCCGTCATTTGAAAAAAAAAAAAAAAAAACAAATCATTAAGACCAATGATGAGGAGACAGAAAAATGTTGCCTCGTAATTGCGTATTTATTATAAAGAATTTCAGGCATGTACAAAGTAAACAAAACCTAATTGGCTTGTAGGATCCACCGTAATTATAATAAGACTTCATAAGCTCGAAACAGAACTTGTATGTTGGTGGATAAGTAGAAGAGGTTTCCACTAGGCAGAAGTATTATCGGGGTAGCTGGATGTTTCAGAAGCTGAACGAAACCAGAATTCCAGATCTAGACTAAATCCAAATCTTAACATGGACAGTGACTGCTAAAAATTATGAGGCTGGTCTTCTGCATGCAACCATTGTCCATATTCACCGCAGATGGCACTGAAGATTGCATCGATAGTCAAGACGGCAGGGCCACTACTGGACCAATGCCACTAGAAATATGGGTTTCCTTCGTTTCCACCCCAGCACACAGCTTCACCTTGGACCTTAAGTAAGGGCTAGGAGCTAGACGGTTCCGTTCTGTTTTATTATTACTGCCTTTGAAGTCTCGTTACATTCGCCATCTTATATCTTATTGCGCTCTGGTTAGACATTGTTTTATCTATTCCCATAAATAAGAGATCGCGACTAAACAATTCCTTAGGCCTATAAAAGATAGCGCGAACGATGTCTGTCTTGGATTTTTCTACAATTTCATTCTTTACCTTTGTTTTGCTTGTAAATCGTATAGAATCTCATAAAAAGTGCTCCTCCTCGGGAGTGAGGAGCATTTTTTCTGAGATTCTTTTCTGTAACTATATAGTTTGTTACTATCTTATTTTTGCAAGAAGGTAAAAGATATTTGCTTGGCCGCGCTAGCCCCTTTCGGTTTTGTCCGGCCGAACGTAGATCACATGTCGGGGCAGACATGCATTTATTAAAACTAAGCCTTTAGGTTTTCCTCGCGGGCTCTATAAATAGAAGTGCATAATGTGTTTAATTCCAATCCGGCGAAGAATAAGACGATGCGCGTCTTGCCTATTAGGAAGGAACTTACTATGCAGAAGCTAACGAGCAACATAGGCCTATAAAATATGTAGAATGCGTTATTAAGGTAGGTACCCTGCATTGGCGGCACCGGCATCCACGGTACAGGAACAGGACAGGTACGAGGCATATTCCCATACGCATGGGATGATGCTTTGCGCGAAGTGAGTTAGGTTCGCTATTAAATGCCTTGGCCGACGTTTCGGTTTTTTCTTAAGTATTTTCTGCATTCACAAGTACCTAGGCACTAGGCAGCGTGCAGGGATACGGCGGATGGGAATTATAAAATTTCAAAAATAGACACACAACAAGACGACGCATCCCCGTGTGCAATTATCTGATCGGACGCAGCTATTTTCGTACGCATCCTCGTGCACATAGAGCGCTTTATATGGACATTAAAACTGTTTGATTATTTTTGCTATTATTATTCTCGTACCTACTCGGACATGATGGTTTTTTATACGACCTATGAATATTAAAACGTTTTCGTCTCGTTACGTCCGAGCCGCACAACCGTGTGTTGCTTCTTTTTCACTTAGATCGGCTTTTAATGGACGATGATAAATTCTGATTAATTATTGAGGAAAATGTGCGCTCGCATGATACAAGAATATGGACTTGAACTTGAAGGTAATAAAATTCAGTCGTGTTTTAGACGATCTTTATCTCAAGCGCTCTCTTATCTTATGCGATTTTAGTGTGGAAATCGTGGCAGAGGTTGCTTTATATAATGACATTTTCGTAATTTGCATTCTAAGATATTTAAGCTATTTCTCTAATGTCGCATTTGTTTACTCTGGATGGAATCTGAGAGTATTATGAGTTTGCCACAAAGGTTGTAATGCTAAGAAATAAGGCTCGGAGAAAAAATGAATGAATTAGAATTTCATATTACGAGTATCACTCAAAAATCGCAAAACAGGATGTCCGCCCGTGCTCTTTCTAGCTCAAGGACTCGTTGAGCTAGAAATTTCAAATTTTGTACAAGTAGTTTTTATCAAAATAGTAAGGGTTGGTGAATGGGCCAAATCGCTTTACCCCTTCTACTCCCTTCCATACAAAGTAGTACATTTTCAAAAATTTACAATACGCAGATTTTGTTAGAAACTATGAAAGTTATTAAATTGAAATTTGGAATATATTAGTTTAATATTGATTTCAATCTACTTACTTACTTACGATGGCGCTACAGCCCAAATCGGACTTTGGCCTCCTGAATGCTTTGCCTCCATCCATCTCGGTTCAGTGACCGCGTCCTCCAGTTTGAAAATCTTAGCAGTGATTTGCTGTCTGCGTCAATCGAATCCTCCCAGCGCTTTCGTGGTTTTCCGACCGGTCTTTGTCCGTTGACTTTCCCTTTTAGTGTGCGTTTGGGAATTCTTCCGTCATCCATCCGCTCCACATGACCAGCCCATTGTAATTTTTTAAATTTTATGAGGGTTGACACTTCTGGATTGTCGAAGATGGCATACAATTCTCTATTGTATCGTATTCTCCAGATCGAGTCTTCCCTCACAGGTCCGAGGATTCTTCTGAGGACCTTCCTTTCAAAGGCGTTAAGTCGTTTTTCGGACGCCTGAGTTAATGTCCACGTTTCGCTGCCATAGCATAGCACAGGTCTTATGATTGTTTTGTATAGCTTAAGTTTTGTTTTCCTGTGCACGTTCTTGTTTTTGATTATTGGAAGTACCGAATAATAAGTCTTGTTTGCCATCATTATCCTTCTTTTTCGCTTCCATCCTTCGATAGATTTGCTCCTAGATATATGAAGTTGTCTACGTTTTCTAGGTTATAGTCTCCTACTGTAATATTTTGTCTGATTGGCGTCTTTTTCCTAGTTTGCGTCATAATTTTTGTTTTGTTTTCATTAATGCGTAGTCCAACTTCCCTTGCTACCGAGTCAAGGTTTACAAATACTTCCTTAGCACTCTCCAGAGATCTTGCAAGGATATCTATGTCGTCGGCATATGCTACGAGTTGTGTGGATTTGAAGCATAGTGTTCCCTTGGTGTCAACGGGAAGTTTCCGAACAACATATTCGAGTGTTAAGTTGAAAAGCATTGGTGCGAGGCCGTCACCTTGTTTAAGGCCGTTGTCTGTTTTAAAACTGGAAGTCAGATCGTTTTCTACTCTGACTTGTGACAAAGACTCAGTCATTGTCATTCTTGTCAGTCGAACCAGTTTCGGTGGGACTCCAAACTCCAACATGATTTTATACAGTACGCGCCTGTCGATACTGTCGTATGCTTGTTTGAAGTCAACAAATATCTGGTGCACATCAATATTATATTCCCAGCACTTTTCCAGCACCTGTTTAACTGAGAATATCTGGTCCGTGGTTGAGCGTCCAGCTCTAAATCCGCCTTGGTATTCTCCAATTACTTTATCAGCATAGGGCTTAATTCTCTTTTCTAGAATTTTCGTCAAAATCTTATAAGACGTACACAACAGAGATATTCCTCGGTAGTTTTCGCAGCAGAGTTTGTCACCTTTTTTATAAATTGGACATATGATGCTCTTGCGCCAATCTTCAGGAAGTATTTCCTGCGTCCATATGTCCGCGACTAATCTATGTAGGAGATGCGCCATGCAGGTGTCGCCGGCTTTCAGAAGTTCAGCTGGGATTTGATCAGTGCCCGGCGCTTTGTTGTTTGGGTGGTTCCTTAGGGCTGTTTTTACTTCTTCGAGTGTGGGAGGACTCAAAGCGGATCCTTCATCAGCTGTTACATCAGTTATACCTGCTATTATATCTGCTGCTGCTGTTCGTGTAGGTGATGGGCTCGGGTTAAGAAGGTGTTCAAAATATTGTGCCCATCTTAGTTTTATATCTTCCGCGTTACTTATAATGTTCCCTTCCGCATCCTTGCATAGGGTCGTTTTCGGTTTGTAACCTTCTTTCATCCTTTTGACAAGGGAATACGCGGCTCTTGTGTTGTGTAATTTAAATTGTCCGTCCATGTTTTTAATTTCGTCATTATTGTACTTCCGTTTTTTTTGTCTGCATATTTTGTTTGCAAATCGTCTAAGATCCTTGTACTTGTCTTGTTTGGCTCGTGTCGGCCGTTCAGTTAATATTTTGTAAGCTTCATTTTTTCGTTCTAAGGCATCTTGGCATTCTTTGTCGAACCAATCATTTCTTTTGCGCCGGGGGTGTTGTCCTACCACCTCCTCTGCGACAGATGTAATGCCATCTTTGATTTTTTGCCACATTTCTTCTATTGGCATGCTGACAGTGGTATTCAGCATTGTCGCGAAGTGCCTCTCCAAGGCTAACGCATATTTCGCAACTATTTTCTCGTTTTTGAGTTTCCCTATGTCGAATTTAGGAATCGGTTGTATTTTTGAGTGTCCTCGGTTTGCGATTCGACATCGAAACTTGGTCTTTACCAAATAGTGATCTGTGTCGCAATTAGCCCCTCGACATGTACGCACGTCGAGAATGCAGGAGGCCGTCCTTTTCTCTATTAGAACATGGTCTATTTGATTGAATGTTCTGTTGATTTCAATCTACGGTATAAAAATTGTTCGAATCCCTCCACTCCTTCCACCACCTCCCATACAAACTGCACTTTTTCATGAAATTGCATAAACAATTTTGCTCAGTACGAATAAAATCTATTGAGATGAAATTGTGTGATAAATATTTATTTAGAATTATAGTAAGATCGAAGAAAATAGACGATTACCGTCACTCCTTCTGTCTCCTTCCACGCAATATGACACAATTTCATAGCATTACAAAAAGGCGATTTTCTTGAAAAGTATGAATGCTGGTCCGCAATTTGAAACATGTCATTTGCATAATGTTCATAGATATTTTTGAAAAAAAAAAAAAAATCATTGAGAACTCCCCACTCATTCTACCACCTCCCATGCAATCTGCACAATTTCGTATTTTGTCCTGCTACAAAAGAGGTCCTACATCGTTGTGGTTGCTGGAATCTAAAATTCGCTTCCAGTTTATATTTATCGAAAAGAACGATTAGAAATGTTCAAAAGACTTGCAACCTTCGCTGGTCATACAATTATCTAAACAACATTGGTTGTACTTATAGCAATTTATGTAATTCCTTATTATTGTTACTTTGCCTTTTTTTCATTGTATTTCGGGCTATATTTCACCGTATGCAAAGAACGTGGACAATACAATTAGATGTTGCATTTCTAAAATTCTCCGTAAGGAAATATCAATAATTCTAGTCAAGTTCGGTTCTTCAGCAAAGTTGATGAAATGAATTGAAATAATGTATCTATTGATAGTAGTGGGTATACAGGGCTTCTGGCTTTCTCCTTAGCGACACTAGCGCCACGAGCGGAGGTGGCGAATAGCAATACTAATTAGTGGGGTGGCCGATAGCAATACTAATTAGTGGGGATCCATACCGGTAGTTGGACTTCGAGAAGGCTTTCGCTGTTTCTTTAGAGATGGCAGTAGCAGTACCCCTAACTTACTCTTTTTTGAAATGCCAAGATTGATAAGAGTTTTATAAATTATGCCCCTAACTTACTCTTTTTTGAAATGCCAAGATTGATAAGAGTTTTATAAATTATGCCCCTAACTGACTCTTTTTTGAAATGTCAATATTTATAAGAGTTTTATAAATTATGCCCCTAATTGACTCCTTTTTGAAATGCCAAGATTGATAAGAGTTTTATAAATTATGCCCCTAACTGACTCTTTTTTGAAATGCCAAGATTGATAAGAGTTGTACGAATTATGATTCATATATGATGAAATTGATATTTACATTGATAGGAATGAACACGTGGGTTACATTTTTAGTTGGACTTTAAGAATGCTTTCTTTGTTTATATTGTGAAATAGGTTGTGATCAGCTTGTTTAGTTTTATGAATTAGGTGTCATATACATATGATGAAAATTGATAGATTGTGTGTATGGAGATTGTTATTGTTATTAATAGCGTGATATTATTTTATGACGTCATCATCGAGTAGGAATAATTCTTTCGAATTGTTTATTGTTTAGAGTATTCATATGATAGGTTGTTTACATTTTTTTGTATGGAATTTTTATTATTTTATGACGTCATCATCAATTGGGAGTAATTGTTTGAATTGTTTATGGTTTAGAGTATTCATATGATAGGTTGTTTACATTTTTTTTTGTATGGATTTTTTTTGGTTTACGAGTGAGATTGATATGAAAATTTCACCTCAATTCGCTAACATATATGATCATTTTTTTTGATGAACGAGTTCAAGGTCTTAGATTTGTATGAAAATAACTTGTATTTGTGGTAGATGAAGCACTTGTATGGTTACATGGATATAACGCTGTTATGCAATAGGGGTAAGCTTTGTATGGGATGTTGGTTAGTGATGATATACTGACGTTCCATGACGTCATCAATTAGGGTTGCCATAAGGTCATCGATTATAGTTTCATGACGTCATCATCAATTGGGGTTGCCATAATGTAAAAAAAAAAAAAAATAAAAAATTTAAAAAAAAATTTAAAAAAATTAAAAAAAAAATAAAAAAAAAAATAAAAAAAAAAGCAATAAAAAATAAAAAAAAAAAAAAAAAAAATCATAAATTTACAGATTCGCATGACAATGTTCCTATGCCTAATACTGATAAACCCGATTAATGGGCTATTTAACGTACACGAACTGACAGGATTTACAGAAATACAACTTAACAAAGTAGAAATAGTGACCAAAGCAAATATTATCATACACATAATTGACATAAAAGAAATTTTAGACGTAATAAACGAATTTTCAACCAATACAGCTAATTTTAACGGAGAACAGAAGAACTTACTTATTACAGAATTAAAACAATTGACAAACAAAATTAAAAATATTTTAGGAATTATATAGAAATAGATAGAAAAGTGCTTTATTGAATATAGTCCGATGTACAGCAAAATGGTTATTTGGAACGATGGACGAACAAAACAGACTAGACACATAAAATCACATGAAGACGACAGACGAAAATAATCATAGTCTCATTACCGTAATAAACCAACAAATAATTATAAACAACAATTTAATGAATCTTTCAGACAGCTTAAAAATTGAAAAATAAATATATAGAACCATATCAACTACAACAACAACAACTACAACACTATAAAATACAACCAAACAACCATACAAACACCTGATACCAACTTGTACCCATATGATACCAATTTACCTTATTAAATTTTACTATAAGTTAAGAAATAAAAAAGAGTCTTGTGTGTTGTTATACTTGTATACCAAATTCTGATTAATAAGCATATTTCAAGAAAAAAACAAACTGAATGATGGTTTTAAGCATATTTATTATCAAGATATTTTTTTTAAATAATAAACATAAGAAAATTACGATATGTATCGGTTATATTATATATAGAATAGCTATTTCTTTAACAATGAAACAGTTTTCAGATCCTCTAAATTTAATATTTATATTATTACTTCAGCTTTTCTCAATGCTTCAATGATGGCAACAATCTCGTTGATATGATAAATATCTCTGAGTATATATATTGGTTAATGGAAGAGAGAGAGAGAGAGAGAGAGAGAGATGATGTATTGGTATTGATCCAGATAGGATGCTGGATAGGGGGATGTTGTATTAGTCCAGATGGGGTATAGATTGTGGTGTATGTGTATATATATGTGTGTGTGTGTGTATGTGTGGAGATTGTTATTGTTATTAATAGCGTGGTATTATTTCATGACGTCATCATCAATTGGGGTTGCCATAATGTCAAAAAAAAAATAAAAAAAAAAAATAAAAAAAAAAAAAAAAAAATAAAAAAAAAATAAAAAAAAAATAAAAAAAAAAATAAAAAAAAAAATAAAAAAAAAAAATAAAAAAAATAAAAAAAAAATAAATTATTATAAAAATATATATTCATAATAAAAAATTATAAATTACATTATTTTGCTTTTCTTTTTATTATTACACTTTTACTTAATATTATTCCACTGCTTCTTCACTTACGAACAGGAATAAACACGATCGATCCATTCTGCTTGTTTGTGTGTGGTCAGCATATTTTCGATGATGAAATTGATTTTTACATTATCAGGAATAAACACGTTCGTTATCAATTGAAATTTAAGTTTGGTGGTTTTAGGTTTCATATAGGCTAAAGTTAGCGATTGAATTCTGTGTCAGTAAAAGTAGATAAGAATTTTTTGTTATTATTATAGGTTGTTTATAAATAATTGTTTATAGTTTTGCGGTTCTTTGTTCTTATGGAAAAAGATCCATTCTGCTTGGATATACGTTGGTCAGCATATTTTCGATGATGAAATTGATATTTACATTAACAGGAATAAACACGTTCATTCGTTGGGTTGTTTATGAATAATTGTTTATAGTTTTGTGGTTTTAGGTTTCATATATGCTAAGATTAACGATTGAATTCTGTGTGAGTAAAAGTAGATAAGAAATTTTTTGTTATGATAGGTTGTTTATAAATAATTGTTTATAGTTTTGCGGTTCTTTGTTCTTATGGAAAAAGATCCATTCTGCTTGTTTGTGTGTGGTCAGCATATTTCTGTATAAATAAGATTTTATTATAGATAAGAGTTTTAGTATAATTTCTTTTTATTATTACACTTTTACTTAATATTACTACTTCTGAAACATTATATTTTAAAAAACAATAAAAACCTAACTGAATAAAACTAAAAAAAATAAAAAAACAGATTTTTATTATTGTAGTAGATGATGATGATGATCCTAGGAATGTTCTTGAAAGCAGTAATAAAAGCTGTATAAAAAAAAATAAAAAATAAAAATAAAATAAAAAAAAAAATAAAAAAAAAATTTAAAAAAAATCATAAATTTACAGATTTGCATGACAATATTCCTATGCCTAATACTAATAAACCCGATTAATGGGCTATTTAACGTACACGAACTTACAGGATTTACGGAAATACAACTTACCAAAGTAGAAATAGTGACCAAAGCAAATATTATCATACACATAATTGACATTAAAGAAATTTTAGACGTAATAAACGAATTTTCAACCAATACAGCTAATTTTAACGGAGAACAGAAGAACTTACTTATTACAGAACTAAAACAATTGACAAACAAATTGTAAACTGATAAGAAATAATAATAATACGGAAATCATTTGATTTCTTTCAACGGCTTTCTAATAGGTTTAAGCTCTCGTTCACTTTTTTCCAGTACTGTTTTGTTCAGGATTTTTTTTGTTTTTTAGTTCATTGTAAGTCAACACCCGTCTTTTGCCCAGTATGAAAAATAAATATATCCAACCATATCAAATACAACAACAACAACTACAACACTAGAAAATACAAACAACCATACAACCACCTGCTACCAACTCGTAACCATATGATACCAACTTACCTTATTAAATTTTACTATAAGTTAAGAAATTAAAAGAGTTTTGTGTGTTGTTATACTTGTATACCAAATTCGGGTTAATATGCATATTTCAAGAAAAAAAACAAACTGAATAATGGTTTTAAGCATATTTATTATCAAGATATTTTTTTAAATAAATAAACATAAGAAAATTACGATATGTATCGGTTATATTATATAGAATAGCTATTTTCTTTAACATTGAAACAGTTTTCAGAGAGTTTCAGCATTAACTCTACCGATTTTTAATTGCTTATATTTTTTACATATCGAGTTAGTAGACTTTATAACTTGTCTAAGAATATCTTTATCGGTCTACTTCTGCATTTTCCTTCTTACACAACAACAGATTAACAGATATCGTACACTTTGAAGAATTCTCTGAACTGGTTTTATATAGGTTTGAAACTGCTTCTGTACTGCTTTGTACAGCTTTAATACTGCTTCTGTACTGCTTTGTACAGCTTTAATACTGCTCTGTTCAGCTTTAATACTGCTTTAATACTGCTTCTGTACTGCTTTGTACAGCTTTAATACTGCTTCTGTACTGCTTTAATACTGCTTTCTCAGCTTTAATACTGCTTCTGTACTGCTTTGTACAGCTTTAATACTGCTTTGTACAGCTTTAATACTGCTTTAATACTGCTTCTGTACTGCTTTATACAGCTTTAATACTGCTTCTGTACTGAGGTGTACTGCTTTAATACTGCTTCTGTACTGCTTTGTACAGCTTTAATACTGCTTTATACAGCTTTAATACTGCTTTAATACTGCTTCTGTACTGCTTTGTACAGCTTTAATACTGCTTTATACAGCTTTAATACTGCTTTGTACAGCTTTAATACTGCTTTGTACAGCTTTAATACTGCTTCTGTACTGAGGTGTACTGCTTTATACAGCTTTATTACTGCTTTCAGTTTTTTTAAATATAGTTTTTCAAACTTTTTTCTCATATTACTGAATCAAAGTCTTCATATTGATTATATATAGTTGTATTTACTTGATATTGGAATCAAGATAGGAAATAACTTCTCTTGGCTGCTGAAAGTGAACAGAATTCAAAGCATATATACAGTATTCATATAAATTTAGAAACATGACTGCTGAGTGTTGGAGGGACAAGTATAGATTTTTTTTTTTTGGTTATTCGAGCCTCAATGTGATTACAATCAACCAAGTACAGCTGTGAGGTTGTATAGTTGGTTGTACAGCTGTGTGGTTGTATAGTTGGTTGTACAGCTGTGTGGTTGTATGGTTGGTTGTACAGCTGTGTGGTTGTATAGTTGGTTGTACAGCTGTGTGGTTGTATAGTTGGTTGTACAGCTGTGTGGTTGTATAGTTGGTTGTACAGCTGTGTGGTTGTATAGTTGGTTGTACAGCTGTGTGGTTGTATAGTTGGTTGTACAGCTGTGAGGTTGTATAGTTGGTTGTACAGCTGTGTGGTTGTATAGTTGGTTGTACAGCTGTGTGGTTGTATATTTGGTTGTACAGCTGTGTGGTTGTATAGTTGGTTGTACAGCTGTGTGGTTGTATAGTTGGTTGTACAGCTGTGTGGTTGTATAGTTGGTTGTACAGCTGTGTGGTTGTATAGTTGGTTGTACAGCTGTGAGGTTGTATAGTTGGTTGTACAGCTGTGTGGTTGTATAGTTGGTTGTACAGCTGTGTGGTTGTATAGTTGGTTGTACAGCTGTGTGGTTGTATAGTTGGTTGTACAGCTGTGTGGTTGTATAGTTGGTTGTACAGCTGTGTGGTTGTATAGTTGGTTGTACAGCTGTGTGGTTGTATAGTTGGTTGTACAGCTGTGTGGTTGTATAGTTGGTTGTACAGCTGTGAGGTTGTATAGTTGGTTGTACAGCTGTGTGGTTGTATAGTTGGTTGTACAGCTGTGTGGTTGTATAGTTGGTTGTACAGCTGTGTGGTTGTATAGTTGGTTGTACAGCTGTGTGGTTGTATAGTTGGTTGTACAGCTGTGAGGTTGTATAGTTGGTTGTACAGCTGTGTGGTTGTATAGTTGGTTGTACAGCTGTGAGGTTGTATAGTTGGTTGTACAGCTGTGTGGTTGTATAGTTGGTTGTACAGCTGTGTGGTTGTATAGTTGGTTGTACAGCAGTGTGGTTGTATAGTTGGTTGTAATCACATTGAGGCTCGAATAACCAAAAAAAAAAAATCTATACTTGTCCCTCCAACACTCAGCAGTCATGTTTCTAAATTTATATGAATACTGTATATATGCTTTGAATTCTGTTCACTTTCAGCAGCCAAGAGAAGTTATTTCCTATCTTGATTCCAATATCAAGTAAATACAACTATATATAATCAATATGAAGACTTTGATTCAGTAATATGAGAAAAAAGTTTGAAAAACTATATTTAAAAAAACTGAAAGCAGTAATAAAGCTGTATAAAGCAGTACACCTCAGTACAGAAGCAGTATTAAAGCTGTACAAAGCAGTATTAAAGCTGTACAAAGCAGTATTAAAGCTGTATAAAGCAGTATTAAAGCTGTACAAAGCAGTACAGAAGCAGTATTAAAGCAGTATTAAAGCTGTATAAAGCAGTATTAAAGCTGTACAAAGCAGTACAGAAGCAGTATTAAGCAGTACACCTCAGTACAGAAGCAGTATTAAAGCTGTATAAAGCAGTACAGAAGCAGTATTAAAGCAGTATTAAAGCTGTACAAAGCAGTATTAAAGCTGTACAAAGCAGTACAGAAGCAGTATTAAAGCTGAGAAAGCAGTATTAAAGCAGTACAGAAGCAGTATTAAAGCTGTACAAAGCAGTACAGAAGCAGTATTAAAGCAGTATTAAAGCTGAACAGAGCAGTATTAAAGCTGTACAAAGCAGTACAGAAGCAGTATTAAAGCTGTACAAAGCAGTACAGAAGCAGTTTCAAACCTATATAAAACCAGTTCAGAGAATTCTTCAAAGTGTACGATATCTGTTAATCTGTTGTTGTGTAAGAAGGAAAATGCAGAAGTAGACCGATAAAGATATTCTTAGACAAGTTATAAAGTCTACTAACTCGATATGTAAAAAATATAAGCAATTAAAAATCGGTAGAGTTAATGCTGAAACTCTCTGAAAACTGTTTCAATGTTAAAGAAAATAGCTATTCTATATAATATAACCGATACATATCGTAATTTTCTTATGTTTATTTATTTAAAAAAATATCTTGATAATAAATATGCTTAAAACCATTATTCAGTTTGTTTTTTTTCTTGAAATATGCATATTAACCCGAATTTGGTATACAAGTATAACAACACACAAAACTCTTTTAATTTCTTAACTTATAGTAAAATTTAATAAGGTAAGTTGGTATCATATGGTTACGAGTTGGTAGCAGGTGGTTGTATGGTTGTTTGTATTTTCTAGTGTTGTAGTTGTTGTTGTTGTATTTGATATGGTTGGATATATTTATTTTTCATACTGGGCAAAAGACGGGTGTTGACTTACAATGAACTAAAAAACAAAAAAAATCCTGAACAAAACAGTACTGGAAAAAAGTGAACGAGAGCTTAAACCTATTAGAAAGCCGTTGAAAGAAATCAAATGATTTCCGTATTATTATTATTTCTTATCAGTTTACAATTTGTTTGTCAATTGTTTTAGTTCTGTAATAAGTAAGTTCTTCTGTTCTCCGTTAAAATTAGCTGTATTGGTTGAAAATTCGTTTATTACGTCTAAAATTTCTTTAATGTCAATTATGTGTATGATAATATTTGCTTTGGTCACTATTTCTACTTTGGTAAGTTGTATTTCCGTAAATCCTGTAAGTTCGTGTACGTTAAATAGCCCATTAATCGGGTTTATCAGTATTAGGCATAGGAATATTGTCATGCAAATCTGTAAATTTATGATTTTTTTTAAATTTTTTTTTTATTTTTTTTTTTATTTTATTTTTATTTTTTATTTTTTTTTATACAGCTTTTATTACTGCTTTCAAGAACATTCCTAGGATCATCATCATCATCTACTACAATAATAAAAATCTGTTTTTTTATTTTTTTTAGTTTTATTCAGTTAGGTTTTTATTGTTTTTTAAAATATAATGTTTCAGAAGTAGTAATATTAAGTAAAAGTGTAATAATAAAAAGAAATTATACTAAAACTCTTATCTATAATAAAATCTTATTTATACAGAAATATGCTGACCACACACAAACAAGCAGAATGGATCTTTTTCCATAAGAACAAAGAACCGCAAAACTATAAACAATTATTTATAAACAACCTATCATAACAAAAAATTTCTTATCTACTTTTACTCACACAGAATTCAATCGTTAATCTTAGCATATATGAAACCTAAAACCACAAAACTATAAACAATTATTCATAAACAACCCAACGAATGAACGTGTTTATTCCTGTTAATGTAAATATCAATTTCATCATCGAAAATATGCTGACCAACGTATATCCAAGCAGAATGGATCTTTTTCCATAAGAACAAAGAACCGCAAAACTATAAACAATTATTTATAAACAACCTATAATAATAACAAAAAATTCTTATCTACTTTTACTGACACAGAATTCAATCGCTAACTTTAGCCTATATGAAACCTAAAACCACCAAACTTAAATTTCAATTGATAACGAACGTGTTTATTCCTGATAATGTAAAAATCAATTTCATCATCGAAAATATGCTGACCACACACAAACAAGCAGAATGGATCGATCGTGTTTATTCCTGTTCGTAAGTGAAGAAGCAGTGGAATAATATTAAGTAAAAGTGTAATAATAAAAAGAAAAGCAAAATAATGTAATTTATAATTTTTTATTATGAATATATATTTTTATAATAATTTATTTTTTTTTTATTTTTTTTATTTTTTTTTTTTTATTTTTATTTTTATTTTTTTTTTATTTTTTTTTTATTTTTTTTTTTTTTTTTTTTTATTTTTTTTTTTTTATTTTTTTTTTTATTTTTTTTTTGATATTATGGCAACCCCAATTGATGATGACGTCATGAAATAATACCACGCTATTAATAACAATAACAATCTCCACACATACACACACACACACATATATATACACATACACCACAATCTATACCCCATCTGGACTAATACAACATCCCCCTATCCAGCATCCTATCTGGATCAATACCAATACATCATCTCTCTCTCTCTCTCTCTCTCTCTCTTCCATTAACCAATATATATACTCACTAATAACCAATAATCTCTTACAACCAATAACCAATAATCTACTCTAAAATTAATATCTACAGGTAAAGGGGTACCAAGTTGTATCTAAGCAGGTAATGTGCAAGAGCTTGAACTCGTTTATCAAAAAATGATCATATATGTTAGCGGATTGAGGTGAAATTTTCATATCAATCTCACTCGTAAACCAAAAATTCCATACAGAAAAAATGTAAACACCTATCATATGAATACTCTAAACCATAAACAATTCGAACAATTATTCCTAATCGATGATGACTTCATAAAAAAAAATATCACGCTATTAATAACAATAACAATCTCCATACACACAATCTATCAATTTTCATCACATATGAAACCAAATTCATAAAACTAAAATGCTGAGCACAACCTATTTCACAATATAAACAACGAAAGCATTCTTAAAGTCCACAGTCCTATCAATGTAAATATCAATTTCATCATATATAATTCATAATTCGTACAACTCTTATCAATCTTGGCATTTCAAAAAGGAATCAGTTAGGGGCATAATTTATAAAACTCTTATCAATCTTGACATTTCAAAAAAGAGTCAGTTAGGGGCATAATTTATAAAACTCTTATCAATCTTGACATTTCAAAAAAAGAGTCAGTTAGGGGTACTGCTACTGCCATCTCTAAAGAAACAGCGAAAGCCTTCTCGAAGTCCAACTACCGGTTTGGATCCCCACTAATTAGTATTGCTATTAGCCACCTCCGCTCGTGGCGCTAGTGTCGCTAAGGAGAAAGCCAGAAGCCCTGTATACCCACTACTATTGATGAAAGTATCTATAGATAAAAGTATCTGTATATAAATGTATGTATGGATAAATGTATCTAGAGATAAAAGTATCAGCAGATAAAAGTTTCAATATATGTAGACAAATGCATGTATTTATCTGTAGATACTTTAATCTACGGATACTTGTATCTATAGATACTTTTATCGGCAGCTACCACATCACGGACGCAGAGCAGGTTCAGTGAATGATTTGCAAAATGAATTTCGTAGATTGCATCTTAATCAATTACAGACAAAAAAGACAATAAGACAGTTAAAGGAAAGATTTCCGGAATCTACTCTGTTTGCTTTATTATGCGTGACGTGAATAATAAAGCAAATAGTGTAGAATCCGGAAAGCTTTCCATTCATTCAAAATGCACTGTGAAAACATTCACTAAACCAATGGACACAGTGTTCAACGATTTTATGTTGAGCAGGAGAATCAAAGCCTGCAAGCTTATTTTCTGCACATGGATGATGCAGATACACTAGGCAGAAAAAGTCTGCGTACACACTCAACATATCTATAAAAAACATCGCTTTAAGTAATTTATTTCATAATAATTTATTTTCTTTTTTTTCATGGCTTTATTATAATGATGATTATTGTACTACATAAAAATATTAAAATTAAAAAACGAAAACAAATCCTGAATTGCAACAATAAAAAGTCTGTGTACAAATATTTCTTTTCAAAATAAAACAATTGTTTTTCCTCGTTAATAGCTTGTGGGATATTCTCGTCTCTTTATTACTTCCCACAACCGTTTTTGCATGGAATCTACCAGCTTCTTAGTGAACTCTGGGGTTATTGAATTCCACTCCTGAATCAGGACTTCTTGAGCATTATCTTCGACGTTACTGTGTGCGCTCGAATCCTTTGTTCCAAGTAATGCCACAAATGCTCTATTGTAAGAAGATTTCCGGATTCTACACTGTTATCAAACTTTATCAGTTTGATAAAGATCTCAGCAGATACCGAAATGTTATAAATAATAAAGCGTAACAGTGTAGAATCCGGAAATATTTTCTTTCAAAACTATAAATATTCTTGAATTAACATGTTTTAATTTGCAGGTCAGTAGCATTTATACTTTTCAAGTAAATCGACGTTTTGCAAAGTTGTGAAATTGTGCCATTTTGTATGGGAGGGGTAGAAGGAGTGCAGCTAATCCTCGTCTAGTTTATAAAATTTCATGGAAAGTGAAATTTGTATGGGGGGTGGATGGGCAGGATTCGAATAATTTTTATACCGTATATTGAAATCATTATAAAAATAATATATTCCAAATTTCAGATCAATAGCTATTATACTTTTCATGAAAATCCGTTTATTGTAAAACTCCAGAATTGTGTCATTTTGTATGAGAAAGGGTAGAAGGAGTGGAACGATTTGGCCCATTCACTTGTCCTTACTTTTTTATCAAAAACGACGTGTACAAAATTTGAGCATTCTAGCTCAACGCGTTCTCAAGTTAGAAAGAACACGGACGGACGGATGGATATCCGGTTTTGAGATTTTTGAGTGATAATATGTATCATTTTACCTTTTCTCCGAGCCTTATTTCTTAGCGTTACAAACTTTGTGGCAAACTTATAATACTCTTAGATTTCATCTGGAGTATACATAAAAAGGTTTCTTGAGATCAATTATGTAGAGTTTGTAGGGATTCTTTTTTCTTTTCTTAAATTGAACAACACTCTATTTTTTCGTCTAATTTTATTTCTCCCAAAAAAGAAACAAGTCAGTGTTTGGTAGTGATTCTGTTTCTGAAAATTTTTTATCAGACAAAATATCAGAGAATATTCCCAAGGTAAGCCGCAGATTCCGCTTTATTGGCCAAATGACTTAAGATTGAAAATGGTTTCTTCACTCGACTTCACTTAGACATGATATAAAATGATGCACTGTATTTCGTGGCGTTTCGCATCATACATAAAATTTGTGTTTTTAAGACAAATTTTTTTAAGATTCTCAAGTTTTATGAAACTTACTGTTCTACCAACAACGTAATAAGCCAGAACACAGTTTATTAGTATCACATTCAATTAAAATCTTATTACACCTATTTTTATTGCGTTCATAGTTTTAGTCAGTATGTTAATCGTACGATTAACTATAATGATGATGTGATCTTCTACGCATACTTAGGCAAGATTCGACATTCGTCTAGACATGGCGGCTATTGTTGATGATCTTCACAGTAGAATAGACAATAATGGTCCATCAGCTCCATGACTTTTCAATATGATTTATCAATCAAATTAATTATCTCTTCATTGGGACGTTAATTAAACACACAGCCGATCCGTATGTATCCTATGAGTTAGCAAGTTTAAGCGATTCATCAAAATAAGGAAGTAAATCGACATCGATGGTCTGAAATGATTCCTAAACTCCTGGTTGGATGCTTATTAAATCTTCAAAATCGATCCAACAAAAAAAAAGTTACGTCTTAACTATCGGCAAATAACTTATGAAGAACTTTTATAAAATTCTAGAATTTAAATCGATCAATCACGAATGACAATGTCTTATGATGCAAAGATCGATCCGATGTAAGATTTTGCCGGGATCGCGCAAATATAGAAGAAATTTTTGTTAGGGAAGGGCACGCATTGTCCAGTCCGTGAAGCAAATATCGCGATCGCGTGTTTCATCATAAAACTATGTACATATATAAAATATTACGATATTATGCAAGTATACGAGTGATCTGCAGAGCGTACATTTTCATGTACCTACATACATCCAGCAGTGAGGAACTACGCGTGTAACCTCCGCGGCAGTTCCAGCACTGCGTATATTTTTAGTCGAAATATACCTGAGATCGTCTTGATCGTGTTAATTACACATCTTCGTAGGTAGCTGGGTTATCTTCTTACGCTGCGTAATATTATGCCCGGGTGAAAAGAAAGAAGTAGCTTTAATTTCTATAGAAGATAGGTATATTAGTTTGCAATTCAGATATATAGGAGAGGATAGGAGAATTTGTAGTCGTCATTCGCGCAATCGCAGTTCACTTGCGATCGAGATTTTTCTTTTTATGTATATATTTGCGACGATGACCTCTCCTCACGTGCTTAGCATGTTCAAGGCCAGTCCTTCATATACATAGGTGCTCCGAACTGAAGATTCTACTTAAAGTGGTTAGTTAGCCTGCCAAGATCGATCGTGATCTGGTTCTGCACTCATCGTGCGTAATTGCTATTATCTTAGCCCATGGGCTCGTACTCGAGAGTACTAAATCTTCATCTAGTCTACGAATAGGCGACGACTAGTTCAAGCCATCGTGGAACTTTTTTTTAAGAAGTGAATTATCTAATTAAGTATGGTAGGTAATTAATGAGATGGGATATGTCGGGAATAACTACCTCGAGTACGACCTGTTAACCGCACTCATTCCTCGTTTCATTAGAAAATTTCCTGCCTTATTTAAACGAGATGAAGATTTGCGGTTTTATGTTTAAATAAGATACGTGCTTTAACACTGCAGTAGAATTGGTAGGAAGTCGCTAGATCATTAGATACTTGTAAAAATGCCGAATGATCGGTTTCAATATCGAAGATTGGTGGTAGCGCGTGTTATTGGAGGACAGTGGTGATCTTGATGCAGCAGCACGTGGCCAAAACTTACATGAGGCGTAAATAATTGGTTTTAAGCGTTATACATATGTATTTTTGCAATTAATCAATTAGGAAACTAATTGCCGAATTTCATGGTTTCTTATTAACTATAAACGGAGTGTACTAATTCCGAATTATCCCATCATATAAGCCATTTAGCATCTTGTTTACAAGTAACACGATCACTTCGCATTTTGGTAGTGATAATTGATTCTTGCTTCCTTCTATATAGAGAGATGTTAGATAGGCTAAAAATAGCTTACATACATAGGTATTAGTAAAATTGTGTGTTATAGTTTTACCGCAAATAAGAATATAATGCAGGGGTTAAAGCAGTACTTTAGTCGTAAATGGAGTAGGAGGTACATGTACGCTATTAAATTTATTTCGCCCTAATGTATACCGTATACTCTTTAGTATCTAACATGCTTTCTAGAGGATATGCTCTAATTCAATCAGAAAAGCTCATAGTTACATATATGGTGTATACCCCAGAGATTATATTGGAAGTACAAATTAAAAACTGCCGTTCCTCCTTCAATACTTGGCTCAAACGCATTAATTGTTTTTTGTAGCGATCTCCCGTGATGGTTTCACTCGTTTGCAGCAACTTATAATACACCACGCCAAGCCGGTCTCACTGAATATACAGCATGATTTTCGAGCCATGGATGTTGGGCTTGGCCGTCGATGTTGATGCATGGCCGCGGTATCCTTTGGATTATCGTAATGGATCCACTTCTTATCGCCAGTGCCGATGCGGTGCAAAAAACCATTCTTTTTTTGCCTTTTTTGGAGCAGATCTTGGTATGTGAAAACACGCTGTTCGACGTTTCTTGGCTTCAACTCGTATGGCACCCAATTTCCTTGCTTTTGCATCATTCCAAAACTTTTCAAACGATGTTAAGTAGCTTGTTGAGTCACACCCAATGAATCTGCAAGTTGTTGCTACATTTGGCATGAATTTTCGTCCAGTAATGCTTGCAGTTCTGCGTCTTTCAAACTTCCTAACTACTCCGAGCTTAAGAGGTGGGTAATTGCAAAATTTCTAAAACACTTCAATTATGAAAATTATGGACCAGTGCTTGTCGAAACCACCGATTTACCTAAATTATCGAAAACACTCAGAGTGTGGTACTGGTATACTAAAATATGTAGAAAATATTTACATTTTAGCATGTATGTACCTAGTCCTGCCATAAGTTCTGTCACATAATTTCTCACATTGGCAACAACTTTATTTTATGAGTGACATTTCAATATCGGCCAGTTTTATAAACGTCATAATGTTGTTGACAGTTGATGGTCATTTAAAGTGTGTTCGTTAACGTGTGAAGATGGAATGGGGTGTAATAGAAAACCGAACTGCAGTGATTGCACTACATAAGTGTGAAAAATCCGCGAGTGAAATTTTCAAGTTGTTGTGCCCATTAAAAATAACGCAAAGATTTGTGTATCGTGCGATCCAGAGATATAACGCGATCCAGACTATTGAAGATCAACCTCGTTCTGGACGTCCGCGTGATGTACGTTCTTCTGCTGCCATCAAAGCGGTCGAGAGTCGAATTCGTCGAAATCCGCTTCGTAAACAACGAATCATGGCTCGAGAGATGAACATCTCCACCCGAAGTATGTCTCGCATCATAAAATCTGACCTCGGGATGAGTGCCTTTCGACGATCAACGGGACATTTGCTGACTGAGCAGTTGAAGCAAATTAGGAGCACCAGATCGAAAGAGCTCCTTCGGCGGTACGGCAACAACAAACATCGAGAAATTTTGTTTACCGATGAACAAATTTTTACGGTGGAGGAACATTTCAACCGCCAAAATGATAAGGTGTATGCCCACAGCTCCATAGAAGCCCGAGAAGTTGCCACTAGGGTACAGCGAGGACATCATCCAGCATCAGTCATGGTATGGTGGGGTGTCAGCTACGAAGGGGTCACCGAGCTTCATTTTTGCGAAAAAGGCGTAAAAACTGCAGCGAAAAATTATCAAACGGACATCCTGGAGGGATGTGTGAAGCCGCTGAACTCTACGCTATTCAACAATCGACATTGGGTTTTCCAGCAAGATTCTGCGCCAGCCCACAAAGCTCGAACCACACAAGCGTGGTTGGAAACCAATATTCCACAGTTTATAAGGGCGACGGAATGGCCTTCTGGGAGCCCAGATTTGAATCCCCTGGACTACAAACTGTGGGCGGAGTTAGAGTCCATGGTGTGCACGAGACGACACCCAAATATCGAGAGCCTTAAGCGATCTTTGACAGAAGCAGTAGCTAATTTTCCACTAGAAACAGTGCGTACTGCTATCGATGACTGGCCCAACAGATTAAAGAGCTGTGTTAAGGCTAAAGGCGGCCACTTTGAATAATTTGTTGCTTATTTTACTTCCATTAGTATGCCAAAATAAAATATATTTTCCTTTGTCAAAAACTCTTTTTCATTTATACAAAAATTGCCCATATACGTGTGACAGAACTTATGGCACGACTAGGTATATTTTACTAAAGTTATCTCTAAACTGAAAAGATAAAAATGAAATCATCACATAACCTTTACATCGCAGAGGATTTCGTGGCGCTTTCGCTGCAAATCTACTGAAAGTCAGTCGAAAGGCCTTTGATTCTACGTACAAAAAATGCGGCTTTCACACTGTTATGCTTTTTTTTTACAGAATGACCTGTGTTATAGGCAATTTCGGCCTTTATGTGCAGTGCACAAACACAGTCATGGAGGGAAGGAATGTGATTGGAAAGGTTGGGGAAGGGCAGTGAGATCAACCGTACCCGAGTGGAGAAGCTGGTATATTGCTCAGTTGTACTGGCTGCTTACTGACAAATATTTGCAGATGTTATGGGGACTGAATGATAAAAAGCGAACAGAATCCATCTACTGAGCATCTAGGCCTTCTTGAAGTGGAACTGTTTCACTTTTACACCGTTTCCCCATTTTATTGCGAATAATTTTTTTTCACCAGTAGCAACTGAAAAATGTGCGCTTAAAAAAATTCCGTCTGGAGTGGGAATCGAACCCACGACCTATTGACTGAGAAGCAAGCACGCTGCCCACTACGCCACGGAAGCCTTTATTAAATGTATCATTTCGGTCTCTGCTGAGACCTTTATCAAACGCTAAGTAGTTTGATGAAGGTCTCAGCAGAGATCGAAATATCACACTTAATAAACCAAACAGTGAAATTCGGAAATCTTTTAATTCCAAATGAAACATCCACCAAACTATGGTGTGGGAATGTTTTCAGGCTCCTAACAAGCGCAAAACAAGCACATCACACTTCGATAGGTCCCAAGACACGCAGGGATGCTACGTAATGCGGAGGCAAACGTTTTGGCTAAAAAAACACTACGCAAATGATGGGTATTAATTTTATTATTTAAGCTAGGGTGCAGCCTAGTTGGTAGCATGTTGGTCTACAATGCGAAGGTAGTGAGTTCAAATCCCGGTAGACCCTTAATTCCAGCACACTGCCTGCTTGGGTATATCTTGGTCACCTCAATCTATGAAAATGAATAATTCTCTGCAAGGAAAATTTCGGAAAGTAAAAAAACCTTGCGTATATAAACTTTAACTACTTAAACCTATCTTATAACTAAATAAAATATAAACTACGGAATTAGAAAGTACTTAAAATAAATACAAAACACTATTATTTCATGTCATGTACATATGTGTGTACATATAATAACAGTGTTTTATTTGAGCCACAGATTAGAGCAACGATGTAATGAGAGGGTTGTTTAAATTTCGCGCTCTCTTTAGGAACGAGCAGAGTCGAGTATCGGTTAAAGTTTTACTGTCGAGCACTTTGGCTAATTCATGTACATAGGTGTTTAGTTGAACAATAGAATGGTAGATTTAGAATGATTTTTAAGCATTTATTTTGAGCTACTTGTAGCGTTTTCTTATGAATATTAACGCTTTGAACCCAAATTGGAGCACCATAGAAAATAATGGGTTGAATTACTTGTTTGAAAATAAGATAGTTGTGATTTTCTGTTAATTAGTGGGTATAATGCACATATGCTTCTGGAGACCTTCCAACATACCTTTTCTACATGCTCTTTAAAATTTAATTTTCCAGAAACCGAGATATTTGATTGAATCTGACCATTCTATACTTTGTCCTAGAAAGTTTATGGATCGACTAGTGAGGTTACAGCTCTTTCTTCTTTTTTGTGGATTTTTGAGGGATTGATTTTGATCTTCCATCTGTGGTAATATTGGTATAGTCGGTTAAGATGCAGCTCGAGCTCTGTTGTTACTTTGGTGAGTCATTCGGTTGTGTATATATGCAGGTATCATCCGCGAAAATACCCATTTCGCAATTAAGGGTAGTTGGAACGTTTGCAGTGTATATATTATACAACGTAGGACTTAAGCAGGACCCTTGGGGAACACCTGCAGGAATTGATTGTGTGGTAGACTGACTCGACTCAAGTTTGACTAAAAATGATCTGCCACTCAAGAAGGAACGTATGATGTTTATTATGTAAGCTGGGAAACATAATTTCAGTACTGTTTTAAATCTGACAACCTCGACGTCCCCAGCAACACCGCGAAAAGTCCATCAACATTTAAAACGCTATACACATGTTTCCAGACACTTCTACCGAGCTCCACAATGTAGGCAATCATTCTAGACACACACACACAACGACACCTGTCTGGGAGACTTAGTATAAATAGCCGCCAACTTTCAGACAACGAGTTAGTTAGATTTTGGCGACACCTATCGGTGAATCAGAAACATCTGAACGCGACGGTAGTAAAAGCGATAGAAAGCGAAATATCGGTAGTGCGTTTTAAGGCGAATTAAGTTAAAGTGAGAATTGTGTATAAAGTGCAATAAATAAATTATCTATATTTTTTTTAAACGAATTGAGTTTCCTTTGAAATCGGCGATCCCCTAGCTCGCAACAATTGGTGTCAGAAGTGGGATTTCAAGGATAAATTCGGGTTAAAAATCGCGAGTGAAATTAAAAATTCTCGGAACGGATAATTTTGTGAGAGCGGAAAAGTGAAACTAAAATTCTCGAACGGACAGTGAGAATTTTGTGAAATCGAATATTCTCGAGTGCTCTAGTGAACAGTGACTTTAATTAGCGAAGTAAAATCGCGAAACTAAAATTCTCGAACGGACAGTGAGAGTTTTGTGAAATCGAATATTCTCGAGTGCTTTAGTGAGCAGTGACTTTAATTAGTGGAGAAAATTTAAGTGAATTCGGATCGCGGAAAAACTTAAAATAATCGGTAGTGAAAATGCCGCGTTATTTAAAGGACTTAAAATTAGCGGAGCTGAAGGAAGAGCTCAGTAGACGCGAGTTACCTACGACAGGGAGCAAGTCTGAACTTGTCAGCCGTATGATCGAGACACTCCAGGCTGAGGGTGAGGATGCAGATAGTTTCGAGTTCCAAATCAAAGAAGCTCGTGGAGATGAGTGTTCTGGTGCAACGGATGCTCTAACACAGTTAATGCAGCAAATGATGAACAAATTAGATCAACAATCAGCTGTGACAACGGACATGAATCGGAAATTAGAACAACAATCAGTAGACATTAAACAACAATCAACGGACATTAATCAGAAACTAGAGAAATTAGACCAGACTTCAAAGGACCTTAACCAAAAATTGGAGCTGCAAAATGATAAAATAGACACCATGGGTAAGGCCATAGAAGAAAACGTGGAGAAGAAACTTCGAATCTTCGAAGAGCAAATTACGGAAAAGACATCCGGGATTGCAGAAGAAGTCGAACGCCTAAAAAGAGACTTCGATAACGTCAAAGCGACTGGAGTCATCAAGGCAGAACACGTTGCGCACAAGGGTCTCAAGGCTCCAATCTTCGATGGACAAACACCGTGGGCTATTTATAAGACCCAATTTGAGGCCGCCGCAAGAAACAACCATTGGAATGATCTAGAACGGGGAACAGCTCTTATATTGGCGCTAAGAGGTCCACCAGCAGAGGTTCTTCAAACGATTCCGCAGGAGCAACAACAAGACTTTTCAACCTTAGTCCAGACATTGGATCTTCATTATGGCAGTGACCACATGCGAGAGATCTACAAAACGCAACTGTACAACCGAACTCAAAAGAATGGTGAAACACTTCAAGAGCTGGCACGCGATATTGAACGACTCACACTATTATCGCTGCCTAATGCGCAAACAGAGCAACGAAACGATACAGCTGTTTTCGCATTTAACAATGCTGTACAGGACAGAGAGCTGCAACAGGCGTTAAAACTGGCAGGTAAGAAAACGATTGGCGAAGCCTTAGTATATGGGCTGACGTTCGAAGCTGCCAAGCAAAGCTCGCGGAGTAACTATCGAGTTCGAGAAATAGTAGAAGAATGTGTGTGCCAGAAAGCCGAGTACACCAAGCGGAGCGAAGGATCTGGTGCTCCTCGATGCTGGAATTGTGGACAGGCAGGACACTTACGACGCGACTGCCGCAAACCCAGAAAAGCGATCAACTACTGTTCCGGCTGCGCTGCTAAACAAAGAGGAGGAAGGGACGAACCGTCACGAGAGCACGCTTCGCCTAATGACAGTCCGGGAAACGAGTAAAGGCCAACTTCATGGGGCAGAAGTTGGCTGGTAGAATCGACGCCCCCGGAACCATCATCGCAGTTTCTCGACTACATCGTTGTGAAAACGACTTATGTATGAGTGGTCGAGTCGGCAAATTAAACTGCATCATAACAGTCGACACAGGCGCAACACGGTCAGTGTTAAGATCTGACCTCGTAGATCGTACTTGGCTTCACAACACCAAGAAGTACGCACTTCGCACTGCTACAGGAGAAACTACAACGGTCCATGGAGAAATAGCTCGTGACATACAGCTTGGAGATTTGACCTTCTCGCATGTATTCGTGGTAGCTGATATTACCGATGAGTGTATCCTTGGAATGGATTTTCTGAAACCACACGGTATACAGCTGGACTTAGGACAACGAATAATGAAGTGGCGGAATATTGAAATCCCGATGGAAATAACATCCTCCAACACAACAAAGCTGCGAGTTGTATTATGCGAAGATGCGGACATACCAAAGTCATCTGAGAATGTTATTTGGGCAGAGCTCGATGGTGATCCCGGGAACCACCGATTCTACCTCATAGAACCGGAAACGACACCTGCATTACGAAGTCTAATACTAGGAAAAACGCTCGTAAAAAGGAATGAGAAGATGATGGTACCAATAAGAGTCCTGAACGTTGCGGACAGCACTACCAGCGTAAAGAAAGGAGATGTAATTGGCAGCTGTGAACCAATATCGGCGGTGACGAGTATCGACAAGGCAGAACCACATGACGTACCCTCTAAAAATAAGCCAAGAAGGAAGGACAATGTAACATCAACACTTCTTCAGTCAAGCAACCTTAGAGGAGAACAACACAAGCAAGCAGTAGATCTAATCGAAGGATTCAGCGACGTCTTTTCCACCGGTGATGACGACTATGGCAGAACAAACTTAGTGAAACATCGTATAGATACCGGAAGTGCTACACCGATACGTCAACCTCCAAGAAGAGTACCATTAGCGAAACAAGGAGAAGTCAATTCAATGGTCAAAACTATGGAGCATCAGGGAATCATCGAAGAATCAAAGAGCCCGTGGATATCGCCAGTAGTGCTGGTAAAGAAGAAAGACGGCAGTACCCGTTTTTGTGTGGACTACAGGCGACTAAATGATGTTACGAAAAAGGATAGCTATCCACTACCTAGAATCGACGATATCATGGACACCCTGACCGATGCTAAATGGTTCTCAACGTTGGACTTGAAGAGTGGTTACTGGCAAGTGGAGATAGATGAAAAAGATAGAGAGAAGACAGCATTCTCTGTCGGCAGTGGACTATGGCAGTTCATCGTAATGCCATTTGGCCTGTGCAATGCTCCAGCTACGTTCGAAAGACTGATGGAATTCGTTTTGCGTGGTCTGAGTTGGAAAACTTGTCTCGTTTACCTAGATGATGTGATCGTTATCGGAAAAACATTCAATGAACACCTAAAAAATCTGCAGGAAGTCTTCCAGCGACTGCGAGCGGCAAAATTAAAGCTGAGTCCGAAAAAGTGCACTTTGTTTAGTGCAGAAGTCAAGTACTTGGGTCACATCGTTTCAGCTGATGGCGTAAAGACAGATCCGGAGAAGATACTGGCGGTGAAAAATTGGCCTACTCCGAGTGATAAACACCAGTTGCGCAGCTTCCTAGGCTTAGCGACATATTACCGACGATTTGTAAAAGACTTTGCTAACACGGCGAAATGTCTGCATCAGTTAACAGAAAAAGGGAAGCCATTTACATGGAGTCAACAGTGCCAGGAAGCATTCGAGAGGATAAAAGACCAACTCTGCGACTCCCCAGTTCTGGCGTATCCAAAACCAGGTTATGGTTTCATCATAGACACTGACGCCAGCAATGTCGGTATCGGAGCAGTACTATCACAAGAGATCGATGGGCAGGAGAGAGTGCTATCTTACTACAGCCGAGTACTCTCAAAATCAGAAAGGAACTATTGCGTAACTCGCCGAGAGCTACTAGCCATAGTAGAAGCAACAAAACATTTTCACAAATATCTCTATGGTCAAAAGTTCCTTCTTCGAACGGATCACGCATCGCTTAAATGGCTACTTCAGTTTAAAAACCCCGAAGGCCAAGTAGCCAGATGGATCGAAAGGCTCGAATCCTACGATTTCGAGATTGTTCATCGAAGAGGAAGAATCCACGGAAATGCCGATGCGCTTTCACGTCGTCCTTGTCCACCGAACTGCAAGCATTGTCACCGTATAGAAGGAAAAGAGGCCGGAGAAACCATTCAGAGGATAACGACCGAACCAAAGACTGGATGGAATCAGCAAGAACTGGAAGACGCCCAACGTAAAGATCCAGATATTTCACCGATCATGGCATGGAAGGACGAAATGAAACGGCCTGAGTGGAAAGACATCTCACAATTCAGTGAAACCTTAAAGTGCTATTGGGCACAATGGAACTCCCTTCACCTAGACGGCGGATTATTAAAACGGAAATGGGAGAACGCTGATGGAAAGTCGTATCATATGCAAACCATCGTCCCGCATTGTAAAGTCGAGGAGGTTTTGAAGGAATATCATGGAGGTACCTCCGGTGGGCATTTGGGAGTAAACAGAACCTTGGCAAAGATACGAGAAAGGTTCTATTGGATCCATCTCCGAGATGATGTCGAAAACTGGTGCCGTAAATGTACTACGTGTGCATCAAGTCAGGGCCCACACCGCAGATCAAAGGGAGAAATGCAACAATACAACGTGGGAGTCCCATTCGAGAGAATTGCTGTGGATATTGCTGGACCATTCCCGGAATCAGAAAATGGTAATCGCTACATTTTAGTGGTCATTGATTATTTCAGCAAGTGGCCTGAAGCTTACGCAATTCCAAACCAAGAAGCAGTAACCGTCGCAGAACAAATTGTTACCAACTGGGTGAGCAGATTTGGAGCGCCACGCGAACTACACTCCGATCAAGGGCGCAATTTTGAATCTCAAATATTCAAACACGTGTGCCAAATGCTGGGAATAAACAAAACCAGGACAACTCCATTACACCCACAGTCTGATGGAATGGTGGAACGTTTCAATAGGACATTGAACTCAAACCTATCCAAACTCGTCAGCGAGAGGCAACAGGACTGGGACCAGCACATCCCTCTATTTTTAATGGCCTATAGAACATCGGTGCATTCAACAACAGGAGAAACTCCGTCCCGAGTCATTTTCGGAAGAAATATTCGAGTCCCTGCGGAGCTAATGTTTGGAGTGCCACCAGACCAACCAACCAATGCTAAAGATTATGTCTCGGATCTTCGATGTCGACTAAAGACAATTTATAACCTGGTCAGAGATAAAATTGATTTGGCGTCCGACCGCATGAAGACGAGGTATGATCAACGGGCGAACTCATCAGGATTCCAAGAGGGCGATTTGGTTTGGTTATACAATCCCAAACGACAGAAGGGCAGATCGCCGAAACTACAGCGAAACTGGGAAGGCCCTTACCAGATCATCAACCGGTTAAATGATGTCGTCTATCGGATTCAACTACATCATAAACCCCGCACTAAAATGAAAGTGGTACATCTCGACCGATTAACAAAGTACCATGGTGCCATTGAGGAAGTGAACGACTCTGTTCGGGACGAACAGGGACTAAGGAGAGGGTAATGTTATAAATCTGACAACCTCGACGTCCCCAGCAACACCGCGAAAAGTCCATCAACATTTAAAACGCTATACACATGTTTCCAGACACTTCTACCGAGCTCCACAATGTAGGCAATCATTCTAGACACACACACACAACGACACCTGTCTGGGAGACTTAGTATAAATAGCCGCCAACTTTCAGACAACGAGTTAGTTAGATTTTGGCGACACCTATCGGTGAATCAGAAACATCTGAACGCGACGGTAGTAAAAGCGATAGAAAGCGAAATATCGGTAGTGCGTTTTAAGGCGAATTAAGTTAAAGTGAGAATTGTGTATAAAGTGCAATAAATAAATTATCTATATTTTTTTTAAACGAATTGAGTTTCCTTTGAAATCGGCGATCCCCTAGCTCGCAACAGTACTTTAAATATTAATCCTTTATGCCAGACTCGAAAGCCTTTTCAATATCGAGGACAATCTGTTCCTTAAAGCTGACCGATTTTTTTTATGTCTTTCGTTACTCGGAATAGTTGATGTGTTGTCGAATGACCGAGTCTAAGGCTGAACTAAAATTTTTGAATTAAGTCATTAGTGTCAAGGAAGTCGTTTATTCGATTAAGAATAATTCGTTCAAAGATCTTACTTAATACAGGTAGTAAGCTAATGGGTCGATAATTTTTGGGAGTATTTTCCGGTCTGGGGAATGGGAATAACATAAGCATGTTATTATACTCTAGATGAAATCTGAGAGTATTATAAGTTTGCCACAAAGTTTGCAACGCTAAGAAATAAGGCGCGGAGAAAAAAATGAATGATACAGAAGTTCATATAATCACTCAAAAATTCCAAAACCGGACGTCCGTCCGTCCGTCCGTCCGTCTGTCTATCCTTCTGTCCGTCTGTCCATCCGTGTCCTCTCTAGCTTGAGAACGCGTTGATCCATAAAGTTCAAATTCTGTACACGTCGTTTTTAACAAAAAAGTAAGGACAAGTTCGTGAACGGGCTAAATCGCTCCACCCCTTCTACCCCCTCCCATTAAAAATGACACAATTGCGCAATTTGACAATTAACGGGTTTGCACGAAAAGCATAAAAGCTATTGGTCTCAAATTTCGAACATATTACTTTTATGATGATATCAATCTATCATGTAAAAATCATTCATGTCCTCTCCCTCCTTCTACTACCTCCCATACAAACTGTACTTTTTCATGAAATACTAAATACTAAACCAATTTACTTAGTGCGTATAAAATTTAGCGAGCTGAAATTGTGCACTAAATATTTATTTGGAATTATTAGTAAGATCAAAAAAATTTAGACATTTAGTTTCACCCCTTTTACCTCCTCCTGTACAAAATGGCACAATTTCGCCATTCGACAATAAACGAATTTTTTCAAAAAGTATGAAAGCTATTGATCTCAAGTTTGTAATATATTACTTTTATAATAATTTCAATCTGCTGTATAAAAATTAGCTGAGTCTTTCCCTTTCTTCCACCACCTCCCATGCAAACTGCACTTTTTTAGGAAATACTCTAAATAAATTTATTCAGTACGTATGAAATTTAACGAGCTGAAATTATGCACTAAATAATTATTTAGAATTATAAGTAAGACCAAAAAAAATAGGCGGTTAGCTTCACTCCTTCTACCCCCTTCCATACAATTTGACACAATTCCACATCTTTTTTTTTATAATGCAAAATTGATTTACAGATTTTATTTATAGAATATTTCTAAAAGGATATGACCCAAATTCATACCGAATAAATTCCAAATTTTTAACACCACAAAAAAAAACATCGCTACCATTTCGTTTTTTTTTTATGTTCATATGCTAATCGAAAATTTGCATAATGAATTAATTCTAAATTACGCTAAATTCTTATCGTTTTAATCTAAATATAATTTTACATAATGTTCAAGTAGTGTCAAGAAATGGCGATTTGCTTAGCTTGAGTTGGCACAAATCTTTAAAAACAAATTGTTTTAATAAATTCAAAATTTAAGTAGTTGAATTCAATAAAAAAAACGTAACAGAATTATGATTGGGCGTAAAGCCCAATCATGTGATACTCTAGATGAAATAGGAAAGAGTTAATTGTACCGGAAAATAAGCCATCTCAAATTCTTCCGAATAGTGAATAGTGACTTTTGTATGGGAGGTGTTAAAATCAGAGAGAATAGGTGTGAAAATTTTGTATATAATATCGAACGGAGTACGCAAAATGTTTCATGCTGAATTTAAAGTTTGTAAGTTTCATATTTTTCGAGGAAATTGAACAATTTTTGTCTGAATTTATTGCATTTGTATGGGAGGTGGTAGAGAAAGTGGAAGGTTTTGGATGATTTTGAATTTGCTTATCAACATCCTGCTTTGTTACAATTTCAAAGTCAGAAGCTCTCATATGTTCCAAGGAGAAATACTTCTCTTGAATTTGCAATAAAAAAAATTGTATGGGAGGTAGTAGAAGGAGGTTTATATTTTTTAAACATTCATTGTAATTATTAAGTGATAAATTTTGGCAAAATTTCAAGTTTGTATATTTTCTAGTTTCAATGAAAATCGATTAAATGAATTTACCAAAATTGTGCATTTGTATGGGAGAAGGATTATTCGAATCAAAACCAAATTTTTCGACATGAATGATTTGAAATAGTATAATTTTTCCAAAATTTAAAGTTGATGGCCTTGACGGTTTTGAAGACAAATAATTTAATTGATATTTCGAAATTTTGAGAAATTTGTAAGAGATGGGGTAGGAAGAGTGTGGTGAAGTTGATAGTTTATTCAAAATTGGTTGCAATTGTAATAAAATTAACTATGGCAAAAAATTCTTATTTTAACTTTGCTAGTTGCAATGGAAACCGAATAAATGCATTTTTGAAAATTGTGCATTTGTATGGCAGATGTTAGAAGGAGTAAGAGGACCAGATCAATATATGTAATGATATTCACATCATTATACTATGACCTAATTTTCAAGTCATTAGCTGCAATAGTTTCGGAGAAAAATCAATTTCTTTAAATTTCATGAAATTCTTATGGGAGAGGGTAGAAGGAGTGGGGGATATGGCCCGTTCACGAACTTAAAGTTACTTTTTAGTTAGAAATGACATGTGAAAAATTTCAGCACGATAGGTCTAAGCTTTCGAGAGTTATGTTGTAGAAAGACGGACAGACAGATAGTCACTTGGAATCGAGGCTTTGGAGCGATAACAAATATTTCTGTACCCTTGGCAACTCTGTGCGAGCATTATTTCTTAGCGTTGCAAACGGTAAGGCAAACACAATTTACTCTCAGATTTCGTCTAGAGTATAAAAACCTTAACTCTGTTGAATTTATGCAAATTATTTAGTTGACATAATATTTTTTGTATAGCAAAAAAATTATCCATAAATTATACATATAATATTATTTTGAAGGGATTTTTTTTAATATAATGAATTTAGTAATTTTATCGTTGCTCGAACTGTTTGAGTTGATATTTTTTTTATTACACCAAATAGATGTAAATTAAATAAAATTTAAGATACAATAACAGCGAATTGATTGTGATGGTGATGGACAACAGAAAAAATTATTCAAAATTATTGCAAATTCTTTTATACATAATTAATAATTAATATAATTATTTAATATGTCACTGTTTAACAGGTTTCAACAACTCTTGAAATGTTTATTGCCTATTTTGGGAACAAAATTGTGAAAGAGTAACTGTTTTTTTAATAATTTTTTTTTTTGTATTATAATCCTTAAATTTATTAATAACATAAAGTGTGCTTTGAAAAATATGTGAAATGGAGCTTTGTAACAAAGAACTATCCTTGACCTTAACACCAGAAATGTGTGCAGTATAATAATATCAAGTTTATTTTGATATGTCTGAGGCGCACCGCTTCTTTTGAAGATTTATTTTTTTGCCATTCATTCACTGATTTTTTTTTCATAATTTATTAGCTTAAAAATATATAAGATGGTAAGATTCGCAGAAGCAATAGCGATAATACATAGTTTATGATTTTTGTTCTTGGAACAAATTGTTTGTTTATAAGAACTCTAAACTCTTTTCTCTGACCCATAAATCTATAATATTATTTATTGTTTAATATTTCGTAAAAAAAAATGAAATGACTCGTGCTGAAGATAGCGCTAGTGAAATTGTCAACACTCAAGCTGTTGGTATAATTCAACTATTTTGTTTGGCGATTGAGAAAAACAACCTTCTTCGGAATTTTCGGAAGCAAGTTATGTTGCGGTAAATCCCAAGGCTAATTTACATAAACTTGTTATTTATCTTTTTACCAAAATGCACATTTTTATTTCTGGATCTACAAAATCAACTAATTTTTTTATCCAAACCAATTTACCGGCCGGATCATTTTTTTTTTTTTTATAACGCGCACTCCCAAACAACTAATCCTGTATATAATAGTTATCCTTATAGGCTCTCCCTTCTGACCGTTACATGTGGTGCCCCTCAAGGTAGCATACTTGCGCCATCGCTTTTTACACTGTACATAAATGATCTCCCTCACTCAATCACTGTGATGTAATCATATACGCAGATGATGTGCAAATGTACATAATTTACCCGCTTGGTTTAGTTGAAGACGAAATTCGACGAATGAACTCTGATTTGGATGTTGTTCCTAGATAGGCAAAAGTGAACGCTTTAAAACTTAATGCCTCTAAGAGCCAAAGTATTATAGTATGCAAAACCTCCCTCGGACATTCCTGTTTTCCATCTATAGTACTCGATAACTCCGTTATTGAATATGCCAATAAGGTAAAAAGTCTCAGTGTTATCTTTAATAAAATTTTAACTTGGAATGATCATATTTATTCTAATACAATAAAACTTTATGGGGTTCTTCGCTCTCTTCGATCTTCTAAAAATTATTTAACAGAAATAACCAAGCGAATGTTAATAAAAACTTTGGCAATGCCTGTTTTACTTTACGTGTTTGAATTACATGTTTTGTAAACTAGACAGTATCTCTTTCAATAGCTTGAGGGTTGTATTTAAATTGTGTAAGATATATCTTCAACTAAACACACTTTGATCCCGCTTCCGAAAATATTAATATTGTCTTTCGATGTTCTTTGCAGTCCTATTTCAATTATCGGTCCATTGTCGTCTTATTCATCATAATACAATCCAAAATTTCGGACTCATTTGGCCAGTTTACGCGTACTAAAACTTTAACTCCATCTACGTTTACAAATTCAATTACACAGTTCTTCGTCCATGTTATTCAGCAGTGGAGCTCCCTTCCAGTTGATTTGCGTAACACATACAGTGGTAGTGATTTCTGTATAAAACTATGATTGCACCTTCGTATTGGGAACTGAGACTTTCGGGATCTTTAGGGTTTTTAGTTTGTAATGTCTTCTATTTTGCCTTACTACTACTACTACGCTCTCTTATTTTGTATAGTATATAGTTAGATGATATTAGTTACATTATTTTTTATAACTCTATTCTATAATTATTATTCTTTTCCTATCTTATACGAAATTTTGTTTATTATTATTTTTGTTATTCTGTTAATCATTTTCTTTTTATTATTACTTTGTCTCTATTTTTGCTTCTATGTGCTTATTATATTATTTTGTTTCATCTTTACTCAAATTTTCTTCTTGTATACTTTTATACAAATATGTACATATATATCTATATTTTTATTATTATTACTTAATTGATACGCACAGCTCTGAGATGCTTGTTCTTAATTGTGCTCTCCTTATGAACTGAAAAAATGAAATGAAAAATGAAAATAGAGATGCTTTCTATGTGCTTATTGAAGTGCGCTCGGGTTTCACTGAATTTCACGTAAAACAAAACTGGTCCACTTTAAATGTAAATAAGCACAATCTTTATTTATTCGCCTTAGAATATATCCTTAACATTTTTCGTTCGCGATATGTCGTTTTAATATTCGCAATATTCGTACTGTCGATCACACGATATAATCGCTTTCCAAATATCGACTGTCTTTTTCAAGAACGCTCTCATTTTTATACCACACGCATTCTCCTCTGTTCCCGTAACGTGCTTATTAATACGTATCTGTTTTTTTTTTCTGCTTACACCAGGGAGGTGTGGAATCGTCATTAGATACCAATAGCCCTTGCCATTGGTATGCACGATTCACATGATCCTGAGAAAACTGTTACCCGATATGCGCCTGCGTACTAAACAACATACCCGCATACAAACTTCAACCACTCTCCCCGCAAGACTGCGTATTACTACGCGGGGCTGGCTAACATTTTATGCTGTGTTCCTTAAATTGCTCCTGCTCTTCTTTCTCTCTTGATTCTCCGAAGATCATTTTCCTCATTCGTTACGAGTGTGCAAAGCTAGGGTGTAGCCTAGTGGGTAGCGTGTTGGTCTACAATGCGAAGGTCGTGAGTTCAAATCCCGGCCGACGCATAACTCCAGCACACTGCCTGCTTGGGTATACCTTGGTCACCTTAATCTATGAAAAATGAAAAACACAATAAATTTTAACGAACCAGGAGGCCAAGGCCCGATTTGGGCTATAGCGCCATTGTAGAAGAAGTAGAAGTAGAAGTGCAAATTTCCATCTAATTTTCCTCTGATTCCATCATATGGTCTATGATGAATAATGGACTCCGCATATTATTTCTTTATACTGCGAAGCGACTGCAGTGTTTTGTGTCTTCTTGTTGATCTGGGCAATCTGGACAAAGAGGAGAGTCATCGTATCCGAATCTGTGTAGATATTTGCGTGACCTGATAGGAACTGCGTGAGGTGGTAGTTGCAGTTCCCATACAACCCGCTTTGTCCAGACCTCAATTGCGGGAATAAACTTATAGGACCATCTGCTTTTTGTAGTGTTGTCTCACCTGGTTTGCCACATAGCTATTGATGTTGCCTTTTCCTCTTCTTTTATTTCCTGACAACAGCTGCCTCTTGTCGGATCGAGGCTCTTCTTTCATAGATCATTAGCATATTAGAATGTCAATGGGGATCATTCCGACTATAACACAGGCTGCTTCGTCCGATATTGTTCAGAAACCGCTGGTTGCTCTTATCGCGCAGAGCCTATACGTTGATGACATCTTTTTTCCTTATTTCCTTCGTCGCTAACGCTGCCGCCCGTAGAAGGGAGTTACTTACGAAGGTTATGTCTATGATGGAGTGTTAGCATGTTACATTACCCCCCTCCTTAGATCCTCTTCGTCCCGTGCAGGGTTCTTACTATCGTTAGGGTGGTCACGGTATTTCGCCAATCTATCTACTGCTTTCATCTTTAGGCTTGCGGTACTCAGCGTAATTTATTCTGGTGATTATTTGGCATGGTCTTTCCCAATTACGCTGAGGCCTTGGTGATCTCTCTTTCTGGTATCGATGAATACGCAGCCGTTCCAAACTACCTTCTCGATGAATTGCATCGTACACATCGTCGGTACTTCATGTGTTCGGTGGTCACTTCGCTTTTATTTCTGTTCAGGCTATTTTTCTTCTGGGGTCCTTCCATGTTGTTCTCCCAGATCATGCTCTGTAAAGTATCTTTCAATTTCTGATCATTCGTTTCAACAGTAGCGCTCGCTGTTATCCGCCGTAAATCCTTTTCTGGCTGATGGTTGTGTCTCCAGTTCTCCTTACCGACATGTGCAGTACATTGCATATAATAGTTCGGCGACGTTCTCGGATTGCGGTAGTCACGTCTTAAATGTCCTGCGCCTCCGCAGTCGCAACATCGTGGAACACCAAATCTGAAAGTCTGCCTTGCTAGCTCCACTTTAGGGCTTTCATTTATACTAGTCATGTTTTCTTAATCTCTTCATTCTGCACAAGGAATTGATGTTCTTCTTGGTTTACAGCAATTACATCGTAATTCCCCTATCTATTTGCAATTTCAACATGTTTTAGCTCACGCTCCGCTTATTGGGCTCTTCCTTCATAAACAATCTTTCCACGGTTCCGACAGTAACTCCCCAGATTCGCCAGTCATTTGTTTCACTTTTTTGGATGACGCATCCCGAGCAAGGCATTTCAACTGGTTTGACTCTGCTGCATGATGTGCCCGACGTTCCCATAATCCCAACAATGTAGTACGATCCTTCTGTGGCTTTCGCTTTGTTCTGATCTCTGGCAAAAGCATTCCTTGGTTCTAATAGTAATTTGTCGGATCCGCCAATAACCTCGTGACAATTGTTTAGCAGCTTCAAAGGTAAGATCATACACCAAAACCTTCTGCGGCATCTTCTTGTCCGCAAATTTAGCTCTCTATCCAGCAGAGCATCGATTAATGCGTCCACTATCCGTTAACTGCGGTTTTCCGATAATAACACTAGCCTTTCAATATTCTGTGCATGTTGTTGTCATGTTTCGCTGGGTTCCCGTATACGGTTCAGAAGTTGTGTTTTATAAAGTTTCCGTATGTGATCTCCACCATACTAAAAGTCTAATATCTGCACCAGGAACTGAAAGTCGCTTTGTTGTTCGGCTATAATGGTCTGCAAAATTTCTGTCGTAGATCCTCGTAATACCAATATCAAAGCTGTAGCTCGCTCCTGATCCGTCCATTGGTTGTTGGTGGCCGCCTCTTAAAATTAGGTTTTGTAGATGGTCCAAGGTGTTTGACCATCGAAAACTGGAGCCCTTAGGTTTTTATGAACAACTCTTTCGGATTTTGTGATGCCAGTTGTTTTCACCATCTCGAAGTCGCTTTTCAGCCGTTCTACCTAGCATCGATTCTTTCAAAATATTCGAAGATCTATCTTCTCGGTATTGTTGTTGATTTTTGCGTCAAGAGAGCTGGTCGTTTCACTTAATTTCTCATCTAGAATGGTGTTGGAGAAGTTCAGATTCCAACTGCTCTTCAATTTGCTTATCGAGTGCAATCATCTGTTTTGCTATTTCCTATTTTAGATCTTCTTTTAGCTCATTCGCCTCTTGGTTTTGATTTTTGGCTTGCCCACTTTTCTGGTTCATTTTATTGTTGAGCTCTTGACTTTTCTGGTCCATTTTCGCCATCATTTGCTGCATCTGGAACTTTTCGCTACATTTTGCTGTACGATAAACGAAATCTTCAAAGCTGTACTTTGAAAGTAGAGACAGTGAAGGTCTTCAGTGGGAACTGTTTAGCATCTTAAGTCATCTAGATTATGCTAATGAAATTCGTTTAGATGTAAAGTTTTACAAAATACAATTTAAGTGCAAACTGATAAGAAAAATGAATTCCACGACTAAAATTGAAATAAATAGTCAAGAAATTACCCTGAAAAAAACTTTCTAAAAGCAAACATTTTTTTTCTCTTTTCAGTGCCCGAACATCAAAGCTGTAGTAAGTCCGACTATAACTTTCGATAATGATGGTGATGAAGCATCACCTGTGCCAGACGAACCACAATCATTTCTACCTATTGAAGTCGATTTTATACCGAAAGAGGGAAAGGATCTACTTATGAGGCTTTTTGAAATCAATCCAAAATTTCGACTAAAGTCTGTCTTAGGACTTCGAAAGATCGCCATGTTTAAAGATTTCAATTTCGATATTGATCATTTAAGAGAAGTAAATTAAATGAATTATTTTGAACTATTATTAAGTAACTCTTATTTTTCTCTTAATAGATTTCACCTCTGGAAATACTCGAAAAAGCTAACATTCCGTCCAGGAGTGTTTATAATGCAAATACGTCCGAAGATGCCATCGAATCACGTGCCTTTATAGATTTTTAATTTAAAAAGTATTGAAGTTCTGTTTTAATTAGCGAAATATACTCGTAGAATTTTACCTTAATACCTTAGTCTTGAAACTGCGTAATACCAAAACAGACAGGTTTTTAAGGGGAGCAAAAAAACTGCCTACCATCAATTAAAATGCTTTTACAAGAATGAATATCACAAACTTCTACAAAATTGTCATGAAAGACTTACTTACACGCTAAAATCTGTATCGGAGTTACCAGAAAATATAATTATACGAGTATTTAGAAATACGTTTTTCGGGTAACTACCGACCGAAAATATTGTATTAGCCATTTAAAATAAATGACAATCATTATTTTCAATGTTCATATCGCAAAATTTTAATTTTGGCAAAAATGGAGTAATGTTTGAGGATCATGGGATTTTGGATTTACGCAGTTCTAAGATTAGCGTAGCAATATTAATAAAATATCCAATAGGATTTTGATAAATCAAAATGAATAAAAGAGTATTTTTTTGTAGCATATTTAAAAAAAAAGTAAAAACTAAACAACAAATTTCTTATTATTCCTGGAGCCTAGAAGTGATCAGAAATACTCCACACGCAAAACTTTTTTCGAAAAGAATCCAGCCAATGCTACAACATTGACAATTCTACAAGTAAATTTGTAGTTTGTGCAATTGCAAAACATTTTGTTGAAGTACGAGTTTCTATAGAGATTCTGTCATTCCTATCGCAAATTAATGTGATTTTCTCAAATGGTGTTAACAGGAGAAAACAGAAAGAGTTAAAAAAAACATAACATAAATATCATATGATACTCTAGATGAAATGATAAAGAGTTTAATGTACGGAAAATAGGTATGTCATCTCAAATTCTTTCGAATAGTGAATAGTGACTTTTGTATGGGAGGTGGTAGAAGCAGACGGAAAGGATTGTAGTTTTTGTATATGACGTGGCAAAATGTTTCGTGCTGAATTAAAAGTTTGTTGTTTTCAATATTTTCAAAGAAATTGGACATAGTTTTCCTGAAATTCGGGCATTCGTATGAGAAGTGGAGGATCTTAGATGATTTTGAAACTCCTTATCTACATCCTTATCACCATGCTTTGTTTTAATTACAAAGTCGATAGCTCTCATATGTTCGAAGGAGAAATGCTTTTCTGGAAGTCATAATATAGATATTTGTGTAGAAGGAGTGAAGCGAAGGTGATACTTTTTTTTATCATTTATCAAGGAACAAATTCTGGAAAAATTTTAAGTTTGTATTTTTTCTAATTTTATATATATGTATGTAACGCCTGGACTCAACAAATTACAGGTAATACTGGGCTGTGACGCCAACGCACATCACACTATCTGGGGAAGTAGTGATATCAACAAAATAGGTGAGTCACTTTTGGAGTTCCTTACTACTAACAACCTAGATATAATAAATAAAGGTAACACACCGACCTTCATAAATTCAGTAAGGCAGGAAGTACTTGACCAAACCATAACAAGCCCCTGCCTGGTTGACAAGTGTGAAAATTGGCAAGTATCAAAAGAAGCTTCATTATCAGACCACAGGCATATCTGTTTTGATATTAAGAGTTCATTTAGTTACATAGAACAATACAGAAACCCTAAACGTACCAACTGGAATCTTTACCAGTCAGTCCTAAAGTACGAAATAGGTATCGAAGAAGAAACAATAAGCAGCCCAGACTGCATTGATAAAATCACAAATAAACTCGTAAACAATATTATCAATGCTTACGAACAAAGTTGTCCTGTTCTACACAAAAAAAGAGCCAAACAAACTCCTTGGTGGAACGAGGAACTAGCGGCAAAACGCAAAAAAACTAGAAAATTGTTCAATAGAGCAAAAACCTTTGGTACCTTGGATGAATACAGAGAGTCCCTTACTGAATATAATAAACTTCTAAAAAAGTTAAAAAAAGAGTCTTGGAGAAGATTCTGTGAAGAGATATATGATCTCCCAACGGTCTCAAGAACCCAAAAGGTGTTGTCAACAGACACTCCGACTATTAGAGAGACCAGATGGGTCCTTAACCAAAAGCAGCATGGAAACTCTTGAAATGCTAATGGCAACACATTTCCCAGGCTGCAAGATAATTAACAATAATGAAGATTTAGAGGTAGAGGAAAGGATGTATCGTCAAAATCCGTTTAGCAAAAGTATTGCTGGTAAAATCTTCACTCCGGAGATCAGATGGGCGATCAACACCTTTAAACCCTATAAATCAGCCGGAGTAGATAAAATATTCTCCGCATTATTGCAGGAGGGGTTAGAGATCCTCATGCCAATAATGATAAGGATCTTTAAAGCCAGTTTTGTATGGGGATACATCCCAAAAATCTGGAGGAAAGCGAGAGTGGCAGGGAACCGTCCCAGCGAATAGCCAAAGTCTTATCGCCCTATAAGTCTTACCTCCTTCTTTGTCAAAACGATGGAGAAATTAGTGGACATTCACATAAGAACGGGGCCTAACAAGGTCTGTCTTAATAACAACCAACATGCCTACCAAAAAGGCAAATCAACAGAGTCAGCCCTTTATGGTTTGGTAAGACAAATCGAAAAGGCAAAAGACTATAACGAAATTGCCCTTTGCGCATTCCTAGATATTGAAGGAGCACTTGACAATACTCCCCATGAAGCCATAATAGCGGCAGCTAGGAAAAAGAGGTTGGAAACGGCTACGATAAAATGGATACACGCTGTGCTGAAGAGCCGAATGACAACCACGGATCTAGCTGATAGCACATTGACTGCACAGACCTATAGATGATGACCCCAAGGTGGGGTACTATCCCCACTTCTTTGGTCAATTGTACAGGGTGCGCCATCTAAATGTGGTCGATGGAAATATTGAATAACTTGAACAATTCTTAATCGATTTTGGAAAACTATTTATTTTTATAAAATTTGAAGCTTTACAATTTTTTCCATTCAGTTTCCAAAAACAACGTCGATCAAATGACCACCTTTATTGCGGATACAAAATTCAGCTCTTTTTCTGGCATTTTCCATGACATTTGCCAGCATCTCGGGTGATATCGCAGTGATTTCGGCTCGAATATTGTCCTTAAGCTCGTCTAAAGTCTTCGGTTTGTTGGCATACACTTTGCTTTTTAAAAATCCCCACAAAAAAAAGTCCGGTGCCGTTAAATCGGGCGATCTCGGTGGCCAGTCAATATCCCCCCTTTCGATACCACACGTCCTGGGAACTTTTGACGCAAGAAGTTCATCGTTGATTTCGCGGTGTGACATGTCGCGCCGTCTTGTTGAAACCAAAAGCCTTTAAGACCTTTTTCACGCATTTCTGGTAAAACAGAGTGTGCCAACATCCATCGATACCGATCCCCATTGACAGTTTCCCCAACTCTGAAGAAGAACGGACCAATGATGGTTTTTGAGCAGACACCAGCCCAAACAGTCACTTTCTGATCATGCAGTGGAGTTTGATGTATAGCATGAGGATTTTCTTTCCCCCAAATGCGACAGTTTTGTTTATTTACAGTGCCAGATAGCGTGAAATGTGCCTCATCAGTCATTAAAATTCGCTCCCAAAAATTGGGCTCCGATTCACTCACTCGAATAACGTTATTGGCGTAAGCCACGCGTCGCGGATTGTCTGTTTCCAATAATCTTTGGGTTAACTGCACTTTATATGGAAACATATCCAGATCATCTTTCAGAATCCTCCTCAAAGTTGTTCCACTGATGTTTAGTTGCTGAGACCAGCGGCGGTACGAGACAGAAGGATTCTCTGCAACACTCCGTTGAACAGCTTCAATATTTTCATTTGATCGTCGAGGACGTGGTCGATTTGAATGTGGACGGTCCGCTACCGACCCGTGATTCTCGAAATTCGAAGCTAAGCGACGAATAGTGTCACTTTTAGGCGCAGAACGACCGCGATACTTTTGACGATTGCATTTAATGAACATTGTCACTATTTCCGCGCGTTCTTTGGGCGTGAATCAATTCATGGTTAAAATTGTAATGCAATAACCTTTCCGAAATGTGTTCGACGACGTCAATCGGTTTAAATCTGTCAAAGTTATTCAATATTTCCATCGACCACATTTAGATGGCGCACCCTGTAGTAGATGAGCTTCTGGACCGTCTAACAGACCAGGGATACGAGGCAATAGGATATGCTGATGACCTCGCCATTATCATTAGAGGCAAATATGATTCAATAATATCGGAAAGAATACAATCAGCCTTAGAGGTGATAATGAATTGGTGTCAGTCTAAGAACTTAAACATTAATCGAAAAGGCAAAAGACTATAAAGAAATTGCGCTTTGCGCATTCCTAGATATAGAAGGAGCATTTGACAATACTCCCCATGAAGCCATAATAGCGGCAGCTAGGAAAAAAGGTCTGGAAACGGCCACAATTAGATGGATACATGCCATGCTAAGGAGCCGAATGACCACCACGGAACTGGGTGATAGCTCATTGACTGCACAGACTTATAGAGTATGTCCCCAAGGTGGGGTACTATTTCCACTTCTATGGTCAATTGTAGTGGATGAACTCCTGGACCATCTAACGGAACAGGGATATGAGGTTATAGGATATGCCGACGACCTCGTCATTATTATTAGAGACAAGTATGGTTCAATTATATCTGAAAGAATACAATCAGCCTTAGATATGATAATGAACTGGTGTCGGTCTAAAAACTTGAACATCAACCCAAGTAAGACTGAGTTGGTACCATTTACAAACAGAAGGAATATTCACATCACACCCCCTTCAATAAATGGAACAATTATACCCTTTTCAGAAGAGGTAAAATATCTAGGAGTCAACAAACATATAGAATGGACTCATGCCAAAGCTCTAAAGGCATTTTGGGCCTGTAGAAGCTTATTTGGCAGAAAATGGGGACTTAAGCCCAAAATGATTTACTGGTGTTACAGAACAATCATTGTTCCAATAGTCACATACGGATCAACGGTATGGTGGACTAAAACTTTGCAAAGAAAAGCACAGCTCACGCTACAAAAAATCCAAAGGCTAGCTTGTCCACTTTGTTGGACGATATGCCGACAAAATATAACTTTGAAACCCCCTTCAAGGTTATTATTGGTGAACGCACGGACTGGCAATCCACGTCACCTGAAATGACAGAGGGTTCAACCATCTGGTATACAGACGGTTCGTGCACCTCCGAGGGGACGGGAGCTGGAGTCAAGGGACCTAACTTCTCGGTTTCAAAATCACTTGGCAAAGAAGCCACAATCTTCCAGGCTGAACTAATGGCAATCGAGCTATGCATCCAAGAGAACATAAGGAGAGCTCATCACAACAAACCAATTTATATCCTATCGGATAGTCAGGCAGTTCTAAAAGCCTTATCATCCAACAAACATGGATCGAAGCTAGTTTGGGACTGCCTTCAAGACCTAATCATCCTGGGGAAAAGGAATGATGTAACCTTAATGTGGGTGCCAGGACACTTGGGAATTGAGGGAAATGAGGAGGCCGATCGCTTAGCAAAAAACGGCGCGGAAGAAAACTTAATTGGCCTAGAACCTTTCTGCGGAAAACCAAAAGGGTTTCTTAACTCCTCAATTAAGAAGTGGGTTCAAGAAGAACTTATAATCCACTGGAATAGACTTCCTGGTTTATCAACCTCGAAAAAAATTAATCCTATTACATAAAAACAAAGTGGAGGATATCCTGAGATTCAGCAAAAGGGATATCAATACTCTAATCGGGCTAATTACGGGGCACAGTGGAGTAAACCATCACCTCAAAAAAATGGGCTTAGCTGAAACCGACATATGTCGTCTCTGTCTCGAAGACTCAGAAACGACAATACATATCCTATGCCACTGTGAAGCAATGGCAAGGAGCAGACTCAAGATTCTTGGGAAGGGCATCCTTTCCACCGAGGAACAAGCCAACATGGCTCCCTCACTTATACTCAAATTAGCTAAAGCTACTGGGATATGGTAGGGTAAAGGGGCAATTATCGTACAATAGGTCGGAAAGACCGCAGTGCACTCACTTAGTCCCCTAACTTAAATAAATAAAAAAATAAACATCAATCCAAGTAAGACTGAGATAGTACCATTTACAAATAGAAAGAAAACCACATTGTACCTCCTTCAATAAATGGAACATCAATACCCTTTTCAGATGAGGTAAAATATCTAGGTGTTAGACTGGATAGTAAACTCAACTGGAACAAACATATAGAATGGACTCATGCCAAAGCACTAAAGGCATTTTGGGCCTGCAAAAGCTTATTCGGCAGGAAATGGGTATTAAGGCCCAAAAGATTTACTGGTGTTACAGAACAGTCATTCTCCCAATAGTCACATACGGATCAACGATATGGTGGACTAAAATTTTACAACGGAAAGCACAGCTTACGCTACAAAAAATCCAAAGGCTAGCTTGCTTTGATATCACAGGAGCAATGAAAACCTTTCCGACAGCGGCAACGGAAATGTTCCTTAACATCCCTCCGATACATATCCAAATAAAAAAGGAAGCTATCAAAGGAGTGTTACGCATATAGGAGAAAAACAATTATAAATCAGGGGATTTTAGAGGTCACCTCAAAATCCTAAAAGACCCAAAAATAGAGGTTATAACTTCCATACTATAGAACGCGATGCCGACAAAATTCAACTTTGAAACCCCCTTCAAAGTTATAATCAGAGCACGCAGACTGGCAATCCATGCTACCTGAAATAGTAGAGGGATCAACCATCTGGTATACAGATGGCTCTCGCATCTCTGAGGGGACAGGAGCCGGAGTCCTAACTTCTCGGTGTCAAAACCACTTGATAAAGAAGTCATAATCTTCCAGGCCGAACTAATTGCAATGAAGCTATACATCCAAGAAAATATAAGGAGAGCCCATCGCAATAAATCCATTTATATCCTATCGGATAGTCAGGCGGTTCTCTAAGCTCCAGCATCCAATAAACACGGATCGAAAATAGTATGGGAATGCCTTCAAAACCTAATCATCCTGGAGAAAAGGAATGATGTAACCTTAATGTGGGTACCAGGACACATGGGAATTGAGGGAAATGAAGAGGCTGAACAAAAAACGGCGCAGAAACAAACTTTAATGGTTCAGAGCCATTCTGCGGAAAACCAAAAGGGTATTCCAAACCCATACTCAAAAAGTGGGTACAACAAGAACATAAAATCTATTGGAATAGACTTCCAGGCTTGTCAATTTAAAAAAAACTGATCCTACCACAAAAAAACAAAGCGAGGGATATTCTAAAATTCAGCAAGAAGGATATTAGTACTCTAATCGGCCTAATGACCGCGCACAGTGGAGTAAACCACCACCACAAAAATATGGGCTTAGCTGAAACCGACATTTGTCGCCGTGTCTCAGAAGGAGGAGGAGGACTCAGAAACGACAGTACACATCCTTTGTCACTGTGAAGCAGTAGCTAGGAAAAGACACAGTCATCTTGGAAAGGGTTTCCTTTCTACGGAGGAACTAGCCAATACGGCTAGATTCTTAGCCATGCCATTTTCATAGCACTAATCGCTTTATGGAGTCCGAAAAGACATTTTACTTCTTCCATATTTGTCTGTTTATAATTTGCCACATTATTTTGCAAAGCGTACAAATTAGTATAAAAAGCAAATTTTTCGAAAAGATCATCGATATTAATGGCGTCGGTTTAAAAACTCTATATCATTTTTTTGTGAATATTTCGTTCGATGCTTCTATTCTTACATCGTCACTCAGAACTATTTTCTTAACTTCTCCCTCCGTTGCTTCCACACCTTCAGCATTTCGTATTCTTATCTTTCGTTTCTCCGAAGTTGAAGTGCTTCGCAGTGAATATCATATTGTAAGGATGTGTCGTTATCTTTGAACTCAATATCCGACCTGTCTAGCAAATCGTAGATTTCAGATTCTTTCAATCCATTTGGCATAATTCTAATCACAGCTTTCTCAGAAAACAATTGACTTTCATCGTTCTGGCAATAAAAAAAAAAAAACATGTATTCAGTGCACACGTGGTAGAAGTGAAACCTTCGGAAAACTGATGCAGTATCAGGACTGGGATAGTTATAGGGTTTATTTATTATAATATTGAAACAAAGTTTAAAAATTTTTCCACATTTTATTATTCAGTCTCCATGTTTTCGATTTCAATAAATGACACGAGTGGCTTATGATAACTAAAGTATGAAATGAATGGTTTGGTTTGAATTTGATCAATATATCTTTGAAATACAGCGTCAATTACTGTTTTCGATCTTGTTGTCGATTCTGTGCGACTGCTGCACATTTTTAAATTCAATTTGGTGTTGAGAAACTCAATCAAAGGGATCGCCGCATCCAATGCAAAATTCATATTACAATCTCCACTCAGAATCATCGGAATTTTATCGTCATATTTTTTATGAATCCGCGATATTTCTGGTGTTTACTTTAGCAAATTCTCGTGGATGAACTCAATAATTGTATTTATTGATTGGTTGGGAGAAATGTAGATTGCCACAATTATAACTGAATTATTATGTTCCAATCTGCTTATTTAATATTGCAATAAAAATAATTTGTAGAATTTCAGAGGTGTTATTTTCTTTTTTCTTCTGCCGATACTCACGACACTTTTCGGCATTAGTTCTCGGCATTTTTGGGAAAAGTTTTATTAAAATGACAAAAATATTGACAGAAATGATACACGTGTATAATATGTGTATAATACACCACGCTGGCTATGACGCTTTTTTGTTTGTTTTTAGTGTCGCTTTTTTGTTTGTTTTAGTGTCGCTTTTTCGTTTCATCGATTTTCAAATCACAACGAGGCTAAAGAAGTTTTCACTTCAAAAAACCCAAAAGTAGGAGAAACGTGCTAACTCCTCATTGCCTACGCTATTTGATAAAGGTCTCAACTGATTAATAAATCAGATAAGTGTGAAATCCGGCAAACTTCTATTTAATTTTGTCCTTGAAAATTTTAGCCTTTCTTCAATAGTTGTTAGTTTTTAATGAAATGTTCGTTCATTTTCTCAACTGCCAATTAATTTCAGTTCAACGCATAGTTCCCCGAAATTTACAGTGTACTTCCCCGCCAAATCCCAAGCTTACTCCTAACCACCTTCACAGCGCTCCAACACTGTTTGACATTTAACAAATCAACTCTACACAGAAGAGTCTCCACCACTTTAAAGGACGAATTTTCCTTTCTTGTATGCGGAAAGGTTTCCGATTTTTCCTCGTAATCGTCGCGTGAAAAGTGTGTTAATTTACCGATAAACATGTAATTAATCGTGTCACATTGTGTCCTTTTCAGTTTTCAATGCTTTAGTGGAATTGTTTATCGCGTTTCGGCAATCGAAAATTGCACAAAAATAACGGAGGCGAGCGTAAAGAAAAGCAGAAGATTTTTCCAAGGGACCGAAAATGATGGCTGGGGTTTAACTGACGGAATGAACGATTTTTTTTTTTTGCAAATGAAAATTTTTTGCGGCTTCGTAAAACAAACCGCGAATTAATCGAGTAAAATGGCACTGGAGCATACGTTTTTTGGGACTTGGGAGGTAAGCGAGGAAGTTAATAGATTTGTTGGGGCTGGAATTTTTATTGAGCGTATTTTTTTTTCTTGTAGATTGTGAGCTGCTCCTTTGAGGGTAAACAGGAAACTTCTGGACTAGAAGGGTGAGTTTGGTTTATTTGTTAGAAATTGTTGAATTCTTACATAGAGGAACTATCGCATGTATTTTCGTGTTTATCATGAATTTTTTTAATTTTTTTGGTCCTCATTTTAAAACCGACAACCATCTGCTGCGAAACTACTGTAAAAATTTGCCAAACCTGCCTATAATCTATTTTAAAATCAATCTTATAAAAATTGTTATTATGAATTGTGAAAACAATTCGATGGGATTGGCTCGAAAATATGGCGATTGATAGAAATTTGCCAAAACCTTGATTGAATTTGGTTTCAATAAAACTTCTTTGCACCACTAGAAGCAAATGGAAGGAGCTGCAATGGGACTCAAATCTTCCTTATGTCGATAACTTGAGGATCTTCTCCTTCTCGAAGTTCAACTCAACCGTATCTAATGTGTTGACTAGCGCAATTTTTTCCTTCGGAGGCCAGCAGGTTCACTTTGAAATGTACACCTAATTTTGAAGCTGTTGACTGTGGAATTAGAAAGGGACACACATGCCGATAAAAAGCGGTACGAATCCAATCATCATTCTTCGGCAATATCGTTTTAGACATCAGAGATGGTATTACATTCGAGGTGTCTGGACAACAATCGCGGCGCGAAAGAAATCATTGGTTCGAAAATGAATGCTAAGATGCATTAGACCGGAAAAAAACAAAGCTTATAAAATATTAGCAAAACCCCCGACACGAACCGAACAGGGCAAATATAAAGATCTTAGACGTTTTGAATACAGAAAAATGGAAGTACAATATTGACGAATTTAAAATTATAGACGAACCATTTAAGTTGCACAACAGGAGAGTCGCATAATATTCTCCAATTAAAATGATGAAAAAAGGATTCTAACCCAAAAAGACCCTTCGCAAGGATGCGGAAGGAAAAATTAAAAGATATTAAACTAAGATAAGCCAGGGTGTGCTTAGTGGGTAGCGTGTTGGTCTACAATGCGAAGGTTCAAGTCCCGGTCGTCGCATAATTCCAGCACACTGTCTGCTGGTCACCTCAATCTACGAAAATGAAAAATTCATAGATGGAGGGCTGTACGAAGGTCTAACAACCCTTCCACAATAAATAATGAAAAAAAATGTTAAGGAACCTGAAGGTCAGGAGGCCAACGCCCGACTAATTTTGGCTATCGCGCCATTAATGACGAAACTAAGATGGAATCAATACTTTGAACAACTCCTTCCTCCGCAAAAACAGCAAACAAAACGGCAAAGGCTTGCTCCGGGGAAAAGTATTGTCATCAATGGCGCGATAGCCCAAATCGGGTCTTGGCCTCCTGAAATTATGGCCTTCAATCGTCTCGAACCAAAAACCGCGTCCTCCAGCTGCTAATTTTTAAAACGGCTTTGCTGTCTTCATCAACCGAGTCTTCCAATCGCTTGCGTGGTTTGCCTACTGGCCGGTTATCACTCGCTTTGCCTTTAAGAGCACGTTTGGGGATTCTTCTGTCTTCCATTCACTGTAAATGGCCAGCCCAATGCAGTTTACGTAGCTTGTTGAACGTTGATGCTTCTGGCTCATCGTAGAGTTGATACAACTCATGGTTGTATCGTATTCTCTATTCCGTTCCTTTCTTCACAGGTCCCAAAATTCTTTGGAAGACCTTTCTTTTAAATGCGTTAACTACTTTTTCGGAAGTTCGCGTTAATGTCCACGTCTCGCTGTCATAACAGATCACAGGTCGTATATTAGTTTTATATATCTGCAGCTTATCCTTCCTGTGCACTTCCTTGGATCTCATTATTGGAAGTGCCGAATAATACGTCTTATTTGCTAATATTATCCGTCGTTTGATTTCGTCTGTTTCATTACCGTCCTTTGCTAGATTAGCCCCAAGGATATATGAAATTGTCCACACTCTCCAAATTATATTCCGTAATTATGTTTTGTCTAACAGGCGCTCTCCTTCTTGTTTGCGTCATTACTTTTGTTTTGCTTTCGTGAATGCGCACCCCGTCTTCTTTTGCGGCGGAGTCAAGATTGACAAATACCTCCTTAGCACTAGGGAAGGATCTTGCTAGCATGTTAATGTAGTCAGCGTATGCTACTAGTTGGGTGGACTTGAATAGTAGTGTCCCGTTGATGTCGACTGGGATTTTCCGGACGACATACTCTAGTGCCAAGTTGAAAAGCATGGGGGCTACACTCCGCGATAACTGTTTATGACCAACCCAATTTTTCTAAAAATTCCATAATTACGTAGTAAAATTCAATGATCTACTTTATCATTTTATTGCTTAGGTAAAGTAAGTTCTTGACGCATCTAAATTAATTTCGCTACCTGCCAACAGAAATTAAATTGCATAAAATAGTATTCAAAAGCGCGACAACTGTTTATGACCATCAGTTCAATTTCATTATTTCTGGCGGATAGACGTGTTTAAAGAGGAAATTTTCGGGTTGTTGTAATTCTTTGTAATTTTGTGCATCAACAGTTTTTTAGAAAGATTTAAATATTATTGAAATGGGATAAGGCTACCGACAAACGATGCGAGTTAATATATATTAACTTCCTATTTTGATATAAGTAGGCCGGATTATATATAGGATAATGACACTAGTAATATCGAAAAGCGAGATAATATATATTAACTCGTATCGTGTGTCGGTAGCCTAAGGAACAACTTTAACGGCTTTCGAAATTGGTCAAATTAAAATGTTGAAGGATACAGGCTGCTCAACTAGAGAAATTGAAAGAAGAAAACTGGTGAGAAGTCATGGCGTGATTTTGAATTACCTGCGCGATCCGGAAAATTATGGGAAAAAGAGGGGGGAATTAAAACTGCAACAACGGAAAGGGAACGCCGCAGTTTATTGAGACTTGCATCCAATGAACCACTCACAGTGTGAGAAATAGCAAAAAGAGCAGGAACATCTGCTAGCCTAAGGACAGTACAACGCATTTTAAAAGAATGTCCACATTTAAAATGAATGAAAATGGCAAGTAAACCAGTTTTGAAGAAGGTTCACCAAGAACAGCGTTTGGCATTTTGTCGAAAATATATGGATTGGACAACAGAATGGCAAAAAGTTATTTTTACTGACGAAAAGCGTTTCTGTCTTGATGGTCCTGATGGTTACTCTTTCTATTTTCACGATATGCGAAAAGAAAAGCGATTTCTCTCACGACGACAGACCGTAGTGATATAGGGGGTTGTGTCCCGCAACGGCGTGGTCGATTTAGTAATCATTGATGGAAAATAAAACGCTCAAAAATATAAAGAACTTTTAATGCAGGAGAAGATTAAAATTACGGAAGTTATGGAGAGTACTAATTGAATTTAACAACAGGACAACGCCTCCATACATACTGCGAAGCTTGTCAGGAACTGGTTTTCAAAAGAAAAACTTCGTGTTTTGAACTGGCCAGCGTTATCTTCCGATCTGAATATCATCGAGAATTTGTGGGGATACTTATCTCGACGTGTGTATGCAAACAGCAAGCAGTACGACAGCAGATCATCCCTTATTGAAGGAATAAAGAGAGAATGGAAGAATATTCCTTTGGACTACGTTCAAAAATTATACAGCTCTGCTCCCAGCCGAATTTTCGAGACAATACAAAACAGTGGAAAACACACTCACTATTAAAAAATAAATTTATTATAAATTATTTTATTTGTCTAATTTTTCTCCGTAATTTTCATGTGGTCATAAACAGTTGTCGCGCCTTTGAATACTATTTCAGGCAATTAAATTTGTGCTAAAAGATAGCGAAAGAGAATAATTTTAATTTTGGTGCGTTACGAACTTACTCCACCTAACCAATAAAATGACAAAGGAGATCATTAAATTTTACTTCGTAATTATGGAATTCTTAGAAAAATTGAGTTGGTCATAAACAGTTGTCGCGGAGTGTAGACCATTTCCCTGCTTTAAACCACATTCCGTTCGAAAACTGGCTGTGGAATCGGTTTGTATTCTCACTTGGGATTCAGTGTTCGTCATTATGAGTCTTGTTAGTCGGACTAGTTTCGGGGGAATTCCAAAGTTAAGCATGATTTGATACAGTACGATTCTGTCGATACTGTCTTATGCTTGTTTAAAATCTACGAAGACTTGGTGCACGTCTGTCTTATATTTCCAGCATTTCTCAAGCACCTTTTTCACCGAGAATATCTAGTCTGTTGTAGATCGTCCGGTTCTGAATCCACCTTGGTATTCGCCAATTATATCATTAGTATAGCGCTTAAGACGACGTTCAATTATTTTTGTCAGTTTTTCATAGGACGTACACAACAATGATATACCTCTGTAATTCTCACAGCAGAGTTTGTCTCCTTTCTTGTAAATTTGACATATAATGCTTTTTCGCCAATCGTCGGGTATGATTTCCTCTGTCCAAATTTTGCATATCATGTTGTGCAGTATTTCAGCGACACAGTTTCCACCGTTTTTCAAAAGGTCAACTAGTATTTCGTCAATTCCCAACGCTTTATTTAGTTTTTGGTCACATAGGGCTGCTTTAATTTCAACAAGCATGGGTAGTGTGAATGATGGTTCCTCTTTACCAGTTGAAGCCTCAATTGAAATGTTGTCTGTCGTGTTCGGTGTTAATGGGGTGATGTTCAAAGTAGGAAGCCCATCTCCTTTTGAAAAGTATACATTGGAGGAATGAGTCGCTTAGTTCTACATTTGCCATGGAAGTGGCGATAGTAAATGAAGAGTACTCTGACATTTCTGCGATGCTCGAGAGAATCTATGGAAGACGTGATGGTTTCGTCTTCAGTCAGTCGGGACGCATGGTTTTGAATACGGTCGAGCAACGCGAGATGTGTTTTGGGTGCCTCAGCTCAAACATGTGAGTTTGGGCTCGGTTCTAATGCAACGTGGTCTATAAGTCTTGCTGTGTCGACATGCATACTTTTTTTTGCACTTTCGAAGAACACCTAGACGTTTCGAGTCGTCGAGAGCAACGTCAAAGATATGCTGGGCTCAATTTATTAATCATTTAATATTGACGTCTAGTGTGAAATTCTCCGAAATGCAAATCTGTGCACTACCAAAGGATACATTCTGAGATAGATGACAGGTCTGTGTTTTGGATGTGTTAAACTCTGCTCTATTTTCCCTGCCCCATTCCTGGATTAAGTTAAGATGCGAGTTCAGCGAACAGGATAACCGCCTGCGATTGGAAACAATATAATGCTTGTTGGATTGCGCAACAGAGTAAAACTGACGATCATAGATGAGCTGTTATTCCTCCAAATATTCGACGATTTTACGATTGACAGCAGTTTCCATTACTTTCGAGAGCACTAAAGTAATGGCTATTAGGCGATAGTTGACGCGGTTCGCTTTGCTTTCTTTCTTGAATATTGAGTAGCGTACTACGCTTTAGGACGACTGACAACAAGGACCTGACACCAATGTTCTCAATTTGAAATATTTTGTATACAAACTTCCCGTTGACACCAACAGACCACTATGCTTCCAATCCGCGCAACTCGTAGCATATGCGACATGAGTTGTGAGATCTCTAGAGAGTGCAAAAGATATATAAATATTAGCTCGGTAGCAAGTTAAGTTAAACTACATATCTAAGAAAATAAATCTGAACTTATGACGCAAAATAGGATTATAAGACCTATGTTATGCTATGACAGCGAAACATGAACACAAAATCAGGCGTCTGAAAATTTACTTAACTTAATTAACTTAATATTTTGTCTGATTATCGTCTTTTTCCTAGTTTGTATAATAACTTTTGTTTTGTCTTCGTTAATTCGTAGTTCAACTTACCTTGCCACCGAGTCAAGACTTATAAATACTTCCTTATCACTCTCAAGATATCTTGCAAGGATATCTATGCCGTCGGCATATGCTACGAGCTGTTTGGAATTGAAGCATTGTGTTCTCTTGGTGTCAACAGGAAGTTTCCGAACGGCTTATTCGAGTGTCAAGTTGAAAAGCATTTGTGCGAGGCCGTCACCTTTCTTAAGGTCGTTGTCTGTTTTAAAACTGGACGTCAGATCGTTTTCTAATCTGACTCGTGACAAAGACTCGGTCATTGTAATTCTTGTAAGCCGAACCAGTTTTGGTGGGACTCCAAACTCCAATATGATTTCATACAGTATGCGCCTGTCGATACTGTCGTATGCTTATTTGAAGTCAACAAGTAACTGATGCACATCAATATTATATTCCTAGAACTTTTCCAGCACCTATTTAACTGGAATATCTTGTCCGTGGTCCACCTTGGTATTCACCAATTACTTTGTCAGCATAGGGCTTAATTCCCTTTTCCAGAATTTTCGTCAAGATCTTCTAATACATATACAACAAAGATATTCCTCGATAGTTCTCACAGCAGAGTGTGTCACCTTTTTTATAAATTGGACATATGATGCTCTTGCGCCAATCTTCAGGAAGTATTTCCTGCGTCCATATGTCCGTGACTAATCTATGTAGGAGATGCGCTATGCAGGTGTCGCCGGCTTTCAGAAGTTCAGCTGGGATTTTATCAGTACCCGGCGCTTTGTTCTTCGAGTGGTTCTTCAGGGCCGTTTTTACTTTTTCGAGTGTGGGAAAAAGAGGATTCTTCATCAGCCGTTACATCAGTTGTGCCTGCTATGATGTCTGCTTCTGCAGTTTGTGCGGATGATGGGATCGGATTGAGGAGGTATTCAAACTATTGCGCCCATCTTTGTTCATATCATATCTTTCGCATTACTTATAATGTTTCCTTCAGTATCCTTGCAGAGGGTCGTCTTCGGTTGATATCTCTCTCTCTCATCCTAAGGAATACGCGGCTCTTGTGTTTTTTAATTTGAAATGTTCGTCCATATTTTTAATTTCGTCCTTTTTTTCTGTCTGCATATTTAGTTCGTAAATCGTCTAAGATCAATATATTTGTCCTGTTTGGCTCGTGTCGCCGTTCCGTTAATATTTTGTAGACATGATTTTTTCGCTCTGATCCATCTTGGCATTCGTTGTCGAACCAAACATTTCTTTTACGCCGGGGTTGTTGTCCTAGCACCTCCACCATCCGCACGGATGTAACGCTTTATTTGATGTTTTGTCACGTATCTTCGATTGGCATGCCTACGTTGTTGTTCAGTATCGCCTCGAAGTGCCTCTCCAAAGCTCCAAAGCTGATACGTATTTCACAACTATATTCTCGTGTTTCCCTGTGTTAGATTTAGGAACCGGTTGTATTTTTGAGTTTCCTCGGTTTGCGATTCGACATCGGAACTTGGTCTTTACCAAAAAGTGATATGTGTCGCAATTAGCCCCTCGAAATATACGCACGTCGAGAATGCAGGAGGATGTCCTTTTCTCTATTAGAACGTGGTCTATTTGATTGATTGTTCGTCCGTCGGGTGATGCCCACATTCTTTTATGAATGTCACGATGCGGGAAGCATGTCGAGCTTACAATAAGGTTTTCGCTCCTGGCGAAGTCAGTCAACCTCTGGCCGATATCGTTACTAATATCATGGAGACTATATCTTCCTATTGTCCCTATTTAAGTCTCTTTTTTGTCCACTTTCGCGTTAAAGTTACCTAATACTATTTTAATATTGTTCGACGAAAGGGAGTCGAATATTGGTTCTAAGGGGCTGTAGAAATCGTCTTTAACTACGTCGTCTTTGTCTTCTTATTGGGACGTGGACATTAATAAGCCAAACATTAAAGAATTTTGTCTTGATGCGGATTGCACACAGTCGTTCATTGACGTATTTCAAGTTGGTAACTTGGTGTTTAAACTTTTTGTCGACGACAAACGCAACTCCATTATCCGGGCTTCCCGATTATTTCCCACTTTTGAAAATTCTGTGCGATCCAATGTCAGTAACTTCGCAATTTACAACAATTTAGTTTCTTGGAGTGCATTGATGTTCATATTGTATTTGCTTGTCTGTTCCAGAAGCGCTCTCACTGTTCCTGCTCTGTACAGAGATCGCACGTTCCAAGATCCGAAGGAATAGCCCATTTTTCGTTTGCGTGGTCGTTGCCGTTGAATCAATCCAGCCCGAGGCGGTGCTTCAGGTTTCAAAACAAGTTTGTTTTTTCCGAGGATGAGTTGTTATTACTTCGCCCAACCCGCAGTCTGGAGGGCCATATTATTGTGCTAGAATTTTTCTGTTTCATTAGCACTCGCACTTATCATTTTGGCAAGTCAAGTTCGGATGGACAAGACCAGTACTCGGTGGCTACCATGTGGAGGTACGATGAGCATAATTGATGTGTATTTGATATCTACAACACTGGGCGTCGCCTAATGGCACCGATCAGATACCTACCCTACCTGTAGCCTTCCAACTAGCACAGGTTATAGTCTCCAACTGTAATATTTTTTTCTGATTGGCGTCTTTTTCCTAGTTTGTGTCATAACTCTTGTTTTGTTTTTGTTAATACGCCGTCCAACTTCCCTTACTACCGAGTCAGGGCTTACTAATATTTCTTTAGCAGTCTTCATAGATCTTGCAAGTATTTTTATGTCGTCGGCATATGTTACGAGTTGTGTGGATTTGAAGGTGTCCTCGGGAAGATTCCGAATAACACATTCGAAAGTTAAATTGAAGATCATTGGTATTAGGCAAATAATTTGTTTAAAGCCTCTGACATGCATAGGAAAACACTCTTAACGTCAAAATCAACCAGCTCCCACGACTGGAATCGTAGAAAAATGAGTACAGCTAAAAGTCTTCAAAATCAAAATTTCCGTCTAAAAGAAAAATAGAGAAGTCAGCGGATCACTAAATAATCTGATACTATTCTTTACCATAATTGGCATTTGGGCTAAGCTATAAATAATAATTGCTGTGAATTTATTTGCATTTTCAAATATCATTTGTAATATCATACGCTAAATAATTAAAGTAATTAGCATTTATGATAGGAAAATTTCCATTATATTCAAAATATCCTGTGTTTTTATTTTCTAGCATTAAATTTCGATTGGATGAGACGGGCGACATAACGTGGTACAATGACCTAATAAATCCTTTTCCCGAGTCAAAAGACTGTGATAGTTGCTGCGAATCGGCTACGGTACTTTTTAGTTGTGAAACCTTCGATGTCAATGAGCTCAACCCCAGATTAATATTTGGTGCATTCGCAGGACATAGCATAGAATTTAGGGTAAGTTTTTCTCTTTTTTTTTAATTTTGTTCAATATCTGATTTTTTTTTTCTTCAATCGAAGACATACACCTTAACACCGGCGGATACTTTGGTGCTAGAATGCGAAAATTGGTATTCGTTGTTGTGTAAGCGCCTTAAGGAAGATGAAGCAATTGGGCAAGAGAAAGAGTTCTCGTTTCTTGATGCACTTACAGAAGGCTATTTTAACGATGTTGCTATCAAAAGTTCAGACGGAATTGACGTAAGAAAGAATGCGATTTTATTACGTCTTTTCTATTCATTTGTGATTTTTCTTTTGATTTAAAATACCTGGGTGTAGCCTAGTGAGTAGTGTGTTGTTCTACAATGCGAAGATCGTGACTTCAAATCTCGGTCGACGTATAATTTCAGCACACTGCTTGCGTGGGTATATCTGAGCCACTTCAATCTGTGAAAATGAAAAATTCGAAGATAGAGGGTTGTGTGAAGAGCTAACAATCCTTCCGCAATAACAAATAAATGTTAAGGGACCTGAAGTTCAGGACGCCATAGCCCGATTTGGGCTGTAGTGTCATTGAAGAAGAAGGAGAATGCGATTTTATTACGTCTTTTCTATTGATTTGTGATTTTTTTTTGGTTTTAAATAATATTTTACTTTTCAAACCTTGGTTTTTTTTTTTATTTTGTATTATTATCATGGGTTAAAAAACGAAAATACCTTTTACCCTAACTTACAGTATCTTGTTCATTCAGCTGTACTCCGTCTTAACGGATTTGACTGTAGTATGTGCTGTCCGACCGCTGGCGGAACGACAACAAAAACATTAGATAGAAGTAAAAAATTCCCGAATCCAATTCCTTCATCCAATCAAGTTAAAATCTCGATTACAATTCCACACGCGGCTGAATTGAGTTCAATCGATCAAAAACATTTTCCCAAATTGAATCTTTCACCCATACATTTGTTGCCGCCGAATTTAGATGCAAATGCGAGCTTACAAAAAATGAACTCACTTTCGAGTTCTTTCAATTGTTTAACTGAATCGAGTACGGAACTGCAACAGCAGGCCGAATCAATAAAGAAATATCCAACATCGTCATCCGATTCGAATCTTCAATCGAATTCAAGCAAAAATATCTTCAATTTTTCGAATGATTTGTTCTTGAATCCCATCGAAAGTATTTGTAGTAGCCGTAAGCCGCCTTTGTCTCCGTATCGTGCCCGTAGCCCATCACCCTTTCCCAGTTCGTTAGATACTCCTCCATCGTCACCTTTAACTCCGGTCGGAATTCTCTACAATTTACCATCGTTCATGTTAACGCCGATCTTACATTGGCTCTACACTGAATCGCTAATGGTCGATATGGACGAAGATGCATGCGAGAAATTAATAAACTTCGCCGAAACTCAGCCTCCTCTTATAAAAATCGTTGAACCATGTCGAAGATATTTGAAATTGATACGACTAAAAAAGTGTAAGTAAATTTCGATTTTTTTTCTGTACGTACTGAGTTTATTTTATTTTTTGTTCCAGTTGCTATTGACATAATTATGGATATGCACGACATTCTCAACAAAATAATTCAATCAATCAATCCCGCCACGATATCCAGACAGCCTGCAAGATTATACAATACCTTTCGAGATGCAGTGAGAGAAGGAGCTGTTGGTAAGATCGAAAAAAAAAATCAAAATCTCAATAAAAGCACTTTCTGATTGTTTTCAAATAGGTTGTGCCAAGATTCTTCAGTTTTGCAATATTTTTGTAAAAGATGCCGGCGATATATCACGTTACCAGAAACATGAAATTATTAAATATATTCGGACAAGAGTTCCGATTTTCATGTCGCAATTGCATCAGCTTTTGAAAAATATTTTAAGTTTGTTTATTAGTCTGAGTTCCGATGAAAAAATCGAGCTTGTTATGTACTTAGTACCTGAGGTAAGAATTTTTTTTTAATTCTTTTTTACAATTCGGTTGATTAACATTTCTGTTTGTTAAGATCGAATCTTCGTTAAAAATTTTAACAAATGTGATAGAAGAAATCAAAAATTCGCTTGAAAAAATGTGTAAAGTAAGTAAAATAGTAATTAAGAAGTTATTTCATTGTGAGTGGACCAGTTTTATTTAATCATTCTGAAATTGGTTTGGTGAATTTTTTCACAGTGTATTTCGAATTGAAAGGAAATATTTCCGGATTCTACACTGTTACGCTTTATTATTCGATATCTGCTGAGCACGTGTAGAATCCGGAAACCTACTGAGACCTTTATCAAACAGTTTTGATAAAGGTCTCAGCAGTGACCGAAAGGTTACGAATAATAAAGCGTAACGGTGTGGAATCCGATAATCTTTCCTTTCATTCTGAAAAAAATTTTTATTTTGTTGAACAACTATTATTTGGATTACAAAATAGTTATACGATTCGACAAAAAAGAGCCTAACTTGTGTTTTTAGGACTTAAAATGCTCAACAAAAAATGAAAATCCCTTTAATATGACGACCACAAATCAAAGCTTGCCGGACGACATTAATCGTTTGTCGTTTACTCGACCCACGGCCATGTATGATATATCGACGGAAAAACGATTAATTACCGCCGAAAACGATATAAAGTTTGTCTTGTACATGTACGAAGTGCGAAAAATGCGCGACATCTATGGACGAATTGCAACCGCTACAGAAATAATTAGCGACAAGAAGTAAGCCAAAGTTACAAGTTAAATTACCGAATGAATTCCAATTATATTTTCTTTTTCAAGATCATCATTCTGTGAAATGAGTTTGATCAATAAGAGAAGTACGATTCGGCAAAATTTAGAACAATTAATTCTGGATATGCCCGGCTATATTCTAATTGTTGAGAATATTTCCGATCGTTTGGACGATAAAATTGGCTGGAAGGAATTTAAATTTTGCTTTAAACTTGCCATGAGTCAAATTGTAAGAATATTAATTCGATTTTTTTAAAAAAGCATTCAATTATAATTTTAATGATTACCCCAATAGAATGGCGTCATAATAAAATTACTTGATCATAAACCAGCGCTTCGGGATCCCATCAGTCATGTAATATTTTAATTTAACTTTTCTGATCTCAATTTAGCATTCTTTTTCTGAATTCAGATCTGTAAATTGGTGCAAAAAGATGAATTCACAAAATCTCTAGTTGAACTGGGACTTTTGGAGTCGACAAATATTCTACAAAACGATATTAAAAGAGTGATAGATAGCCGAGAGAATTCTTTCGATTATAAAAACATCAAAGTAAGTCATTTAGATAAAAATCGAATCGAAGTCTTACCTGTATCTTTCGAAAATAGTTAAATCTCATCAAAAGTTTATGTGAGCCGCCTATTGTAGCAAATAGTAGCTTATCGAAAAATGCATTACGTTTATTGCATTCCGGTCAACTGGCTGATATGGAATTTGAAGTACATGTCCTGCAAAATAATGGGAACGAAAGTGATAGTGGTAAACTGGCGGAATATGGATATCAATGTCGACCTAGCCAAATTCATACATTTCGTGCTCATCGTGTTATTGTTTCAGCAAGGTAACACATAGACTCATATTTGAACTAGGGACATTAGTGCATAATGGTTTTTTTTCTAGATGCGAGTGGTTTAAGAAAGCACTTCTATCTGGAATGCAAGAAAGTATTACTAGGTATGTCTTGTATTGTGTTTGTTGAGTCAGGATTTTTCTATAATAGTCCCCATATACGAATCAAAAGTTTGAAAATCTTGTTCATTTTACGGTTTTCCTTATCAATTTCAGAAAAATTGTTATATCTGATACGTCGCCTGTGATATTTAGACGTTTATTACTTTATTTATATGGAGCGCCCATAGATAAAACGGTTGGAGCTGAACAAATTTGCGAACTTATGCTTTTGGCTGATCGATATTCAATTGACGACCTGAAAGTAAGTTAAAAGCCGTAATACTCTTACAAAGTGGAAACATTGAAAACAAAATTTTCAGGAGCTCTGTGAAAACACTCTAAACGCATTAATCGATGAAGAATCGGTTCTATGTCTACTGGGAATTGCTGATCGATTTTTGGCATCGGTTTTAAAATCAAATTGCCTATCGTTCATATCGCAACATGCAAATTTAACGAAAGTCGATATGTTTAGGGAGCTACCGAAAGCTATTCAGGTACTATGCGAACAATTATCTAAATTATATTTTATCTGGAAATAATCTTTTCGCACAGCTTGAAGTTCAAGATCTTATTCACTGGTTTGGTCGCGTTCCAGAACCATGGAATGATAGTTTCAAACCGCGAAGTAGCTCCCGGCATAGCTTGAAAAGTCCCCGAAGATCACGAAAATCATCACCTTCACTAATGTGACGATGACCAAAACAGTCAAAAGACAATCATTACCGAAGAAAAGACGAAAAGCCGAATTATGTAACATACAAAATCCCCAAAATATATTTGAATTTTCATTCAAATAATGCACAAAGAGATAAAAAAAATACATTTAACAAAAAAAAAAAATAAAAAAGTAAAATAATATTAAAAGTAATATTTTTCAAATTCATTCAAATTTACTTAATAGATTTATTAATGAGCCGTTTCTTTTTTTCAATTCTTATTTCGAACAAAGTTTTTTCTGTTTTCTTTTTTCGAAAATATTTAATTGTTGTTTAAATGTTTCACACTTCAATCAAACAAGAAAAAAAAGGAAATGATCCATTAAAAAAATAATGATGAACAAATATATTATCGTATTTTGATCTTAATTTGTGGCCTTATTTTATTTCTAGATTATGCTTCTCTCTCAATTACTCATGGTTTTCATTAAGATAAATTTTTTAAGTAAGTAATTTCATCTTGCCTTGTAATGATTTTAGTGTATGGCATCGGATCGGTTACGTCATGGCCACTAATACCCAAGGATGATGTCAGGCGTAACATGCGGAAATGAATAGTTGAAAAAAGCCTAGAGAAATAAGAAAGTTCTGATAAACACTAAAGACCAATGCTAAAGATTGCTTTGTATTAGAGAACTATTTTTGCATTATATCCATGCAGTTGGAGTGGAGAAGGCCTTATACCATTGACACACAGCGCAGCTTGCTGTGTGCGTAGGCATTGGAAAAATTATTCCGACACCAAGATGTCGAAATAATCCGTGGGGAAAGATGAGTGTTGGAGTGGGCCAAGAACCAAATCGAAGTTCAATCCTGGTGGAAATCCTTGAGCTGGCGACGTGCTTTCTGGCTTCCCGTCTAGCTGTGGTTGTTCAAATAATCCGTACACCGTATTGTCTGTACAACAAAATGGATACTTCGGCTTACCCTAAAAGAATCATTCTTCCAATAAAATAACAGGAATGGCATGGTCGTGGATATCAACCTGACCAATCTGTCTTGATGAGGCGCTAAGGTGTTAGCAACACCTTCCGAGTCCACCTTGCCTAAGCCATATCTTTCCTACATCAAATTGTAGTACGGCTCCATTAAAAAAGGGGGAGAATTTTCCTGCGTGCCTCTCATCTGCTATTTGTTCCCCACTTATCCGCCACTCGTTCGCCAGTTGTTTGCCACTCGTTCACCACTCTGACGGGCTGAAATGCAGCAATATTTTAGGAATTGCAATTTATTCAATCACATTTCCAATATTACTCATTGGATAGATTTACATTCAGAAAAAAATTACACATATTGACTTTTGAACTGGTTAAAGTTGAACAAAGCATAAGTGATTTAAGTGAATCGAAAAAGTGTTAGTAACTATTCGCGTTGAACCGGGTTCAATATAAATTATAAGAATTCTTTAACTTTAGTACAACGGAATTTAGTGAACCTGTAAAAGTTTTCACAACTTTGCACATTACTATTTTCAATGAACGCTACTGTCGGTATAATTCTTGTCAATCAATCAAATTTCTGTTAAGACCCCCTATAGGGTCTTAGGGCAGCAACAACTCTCTTCTACAAGGCGCGATCCTCAGCATCGGCCTTTAGCTGTTGCTAGGACTTGTTTATTCCTCTGGCCTCCTACTCCACTACATGCCGACGTCTTCCTTGAGAATTATAATCCTGAGCCTGTTTGGCGATATTTCGCTCTGGTTTCCTCAAAGTGTGACCGATCCGCCTTTGAATCCCAATGCCTATTTTAGTCTGTCCAGTTGTACTCCAAAGTTCGTCGTTGGAGATCACTTCTGGCCAGAATATTCCTGAAATGCGTCGGGGGCATTGGTCCACGAAAGTTTGCAGTTTCTTGGTAAGTCGAACGGTCATTTTACAACCATATAACAACACGGATTTGGCGCATACGTCAAAAACAAATATATATGTACAGTACTTTGCCAAATTATTAGACCCATTGTCAACAAATCATTCGTTTTATTTATTTATTTATTTAAGTGGAATAACATACCCGGCCAGTATTTTTAAAATAATTACATAGGGTAAATCTATACCGCCTCCGGGACTATACGTTTTATAAGTTATAACCAGGTCATATTCCATGTTAATAGAATAATTCTCCATTTTAACAATGGACGAATATCTTATTATAACACTAAGGACGCAATATTTGCGAATTAATGTAGTAACAATAAATTTTTTTTGGGTAACAGGTAATTTGATTAGTTTCTATTTTGTAGAATCTATTTTTATTACCGAGATTTTGGACATATTGTGTTTTATAGCGATGGGAAAGCGAGGTGACTTGTCGCAATTGAAGGTTGGGGAAATTTCCGGATTATTAAGGGCGGAAAACTGTAAAAGTTCTAAAGTAGTAAAGAATATTAAGAAAAGAATCGATGCAGGTGATGATTTGACGCCAAAACGGAAGGGCGCATGCGGTCGACGTGGAATAACGACTGTGCGAACTGACCGAAAAATACGTGATTACTGCACACAAAACAGAAAATTACCTGATAGTCGTCATTAAATAAATCAAAGGCATCAAGGTAACGCAGCGAACTATCCAGCGTAGATGGGCTGAAGAGCACCTTATAGCTAGAAGACCTGCGGAGAAACCAAGACCGCCATGATAAAAAAAAAATATTTTGAATGGGCTAAAAAGTACAAGCATTTCACCTCTGATGACTGGCAACGAGTAAATTATAGTTCATCATCAATGGCGCGACAGCCCAAATCGGGCCCTGGCCTCCTGAAGTCGTCGCCTCCAATCGTCTCGATCCAAAGACCGCGTCCTCCAGCTGCTAATTTTTAAAATGGCTTTGCTGTCTTCATCAACCGAGTCTTCCCATCGCCTGCGTGGTTTGCCTACTGGCCGGTTACCACTCGCTTTGCCTTTAAGAGCACGTTTGGGGATTCTTCTGTCTTCCATTCGCTCTACATGGCCAGCCCACTGCAGTTTACGTAGCTTGATGAACGTTGAAGCTTCTGGCTCGTCGTAGAGTTGATACAACTCATGGTTGTATCTTATTCGCCATTCCGTTCCTTCCTTCACAGGTCCCAAAATTCTTCGGAGGACCTTTCTTTCGAATGCGTTAACTGCTTTTTCGGAAGTTCGCGTTAATGTCCACGTCTCGCTGCCATAACAGAGCACAGGTCGTATAACAGTTTTATAAATCCGCAGCTTATTGTTCCTGTGCACTTTCTTGGATTTCATTATTGGAAGTGCCGAATAATACGTCTTATTTGCAAGTATTATCCGTCGTTTGATTTCGTCTGTTTCATTACCGTCCTTTGCTAGATTAGCCCCAAGATATATGAAGTTGTCCACACTCTCCAAATTATATTCCGCAATTGTTATGTTTTGTCTGATTGGCGTTCTTCTTCTTGTTTGCGTCATTACTTTTGTTTTGCTTTCATTAATGCGCAACCCGACTTCTTTTGCGGCGGAGTCAAGATTGACAAATACCTCCTTAGCACTAGGGAAGGATCTTGCTAGAATGTTAATGTCGTCAGCGTATGCTACTAGTTGGGTTGACTTGAATAGTAGTGTCCCGTTGGTGTCGACTGGGATTTTTCGGACGACATACTCTAGTGCCAAGTTGAAAAGCATAGGAGCTAGACCATCTCCCTGCTTTAAACCACATTCCGTTCGAAAGCTGGTTGTGGAATCGGTTTGTATTCTCACTTGGGATTCAGTGTTCGTCATTGTGAGTCTTGTTAGTCGGACTAGTTTTGGAGGAATTCCAAAGTCAAGCATGATTTGGTACAGTACGCTCCTGTCGATACTGTCGTATGCTTGTTTAAAATCTACGAATATTTGGTGCACGTCTGTGTTATATTCCCAGCATTTCTCAAGCACCTGTTTCACCGAGAATATCTGGTCTGTTGTAGATCGTCCGGTTCTGAATCCTCCTTGGTATTCGCCAATTATTTGATTAGTATAGGGCTTAATACGACATTCAATTATTTTTGTCAGTATTTTATAGGACGTACACAACAATGATATACCTCTGTAGTTCTCACAGCAGAGTTTGTCTCCTTTCTTGTAAATTGGACATATAATGCTTTTTCGCCAGTCGTCGGGTATGATTTCCTTTGTCCAAATTTTGCATATCATGTTGTATAGTATTTCAGCGACACAGTTTCCACCGTTTTTCAGAAGTTCAACTGGTATTTCGTCAATTCCCGGCGCTTTGTTTCGTTTTTGGTCACATAGGGCTGCTTTGATTTCAGCAAGCGTGGGTGGTGTCGATGATGGTTCATGTTCGTCAGTTGAGGCTTCAATTGAAATGTTGTTTGTCGTTATCGGTGCTACTGGGATGGGATTCAAAAGATGTTCAAAGTATGAAGCCCATCTCCTTTTGATTTCTTCTGTGTCGCTGATGATATTGCCCTCTGCGTCTTTGCAGAGACTGGTTTTTGGTTTATATCCCTTTTTTAAATCTTTTACTATGGCGTATGCGTCCCGCGTTTTATTTTTTCTCATGTCGTCGTCCATTTTTTGTATCTTGTCATTATGGTACTTCCTTTGTTTTCGTCTGCAAGTCTTTTTCGCATATCGCCTAAGCTCGTCATATCTTTCTTTTTTGGCTCGTGTTGGTCGTTCAGTAAAAATTTTGTAAGCTTCGTTCTTTCTATCTATTGCGTCGCGACATTCTTGGTCGAACCAATCATTATTTTTTCGGTGTGCTTGATACCCTAATACCTCTTCTGCGGAGGATTTGATGCCGTCTCGTATTTTTATCCACGCATTCTCCACTGGCATATTTTTGATATCTTCATATATTGGTGTCAGGTGTTTATTACATGCTAACATGTAAGCCTGCGCCACCGTTTCGTCGTTAAGCTTGTCGACATTGAATTTGCGAGCTCTACTCGTTTTCGAATATCCACGACAAGCTATTTTGCATCGATACTTAGCTCTGACTAGATAGTGGTCAGAGTCACAATTCGCACCGCGGAGAGTTCGTACATCAAGTATGCTGGAAGCAGCCCTTTTCTCAATTAGAACGTGGTCTATTTGGTTGAAGGTGTGACCATCTGGTGATGCCCACGTTCGTTTATGAATATCGCGATGTGGGAAGCACGTAGAGCTTACTATGATATTTTTGCTGCTTGCGAAATCAATAAGACGTTGGCCATTGTCGTTGGTTATGTCATGGAGACTGTGCCCTCCTGTTGTTCCTCTATGAGCCTCCTCCTTTCCGACTTTTGCATTAAAATCCCCTAAGACAATTTTTAGGTCATTCGAGGGCAGTGAGTCATAGGTTGTCTCTAGGGTGGCATAAAATTCGTCTTTAGTTATATCGTCCTTGTCTTCTGTTGGTGCGTGAACGTTGATCAACCAAGTGTTGAAAAATTTAGTCTTTATTCGGATTGCACACAATCTTTCACTTACTGGTCTGAAGCTCGTGACTTGCTGTTTAAATTTTTTGTCAACGACAAAAGCGACTCCAAACTCTCTGCTTCCCGACAATTTTCCACTTGGATACATTGTGTGCGTTTCTCGGATGGCAGTTATGTTGATGTTGTGTTTTGCCACTTCTTCGAGAAACTCTTTCAGAGCTCCTGTCCTAAATAAGGATCGAACATTCCAAGATCCAATAGAGTAGTCCATTTTTCGTTTGCGGGGTCGTTGCCGTTGATTCCATCCTTTCCGAGGCTGTTCTTCAGGTTTCTGGACAGTGTTCTTTTTCCGGTGATGCGTTGTCGGCGCCTCGCCCAACCCCCGACCTGGAGGACCGGTCCACTTATTTATTACACCCTAGTAGGAAAAGGGTGGGAGTTTTGAGCTAAATATGACATGCTGGAGTTCTCACAGCTATGCTGCAAGTCCAACTATGTCATACTTTTTGCCTACTTCCTGAGACGCACTGGTGTTACTGGCCATTCAGGTTAACTCCATGTTCCCTCCTCCTTTCTCAACTCGGGCTTGGGACCGTCTATGGCGGAGTTTAAATTATAGTTCAGTGGTTTTATTTTGCTAAGCTTTCACCGGGAAATTTTAAATATTTGTGTTGAACCCTATCGAAGTAAGTAATACCGCACCTACTACGAAAAAAGAATTATTAGAGGTGCTTACAAAGATTTGGAACCATAACCCAAACATTAAGACCAGCATTGAAAACTGTATTAACAGAACCCCTCGTCATATAGACGTATTACTGGAGGTTAAGGGCAGGCATACGAAATATTAAGTATACTCATGTTTGTTTTTTACTTTAATAAATACTTATTAAATAAGTTTTGTGTTGTATTTCATTTCCTAAGGCACAGGGAAAGTGATTAATTAAAAATAACGATTACAATAACAATTATTGTAAACACTTTATGTTATCATTAAAACGAATTTTGCTAATTAGTCTAATAATTTGGCAAAGTACTGTAATTCTTGTAACACATGGATATTCTCAAAGCTACAAGAGGCCACGTGAAGGGTTCTACTACCCTCTTCAAGACAAACAACTACCTAAAATTAAAATAAAAACATAATAGGACTACGATTACACGTAAAGCCCAATCATGCCATATTCTAGATGAAAGAGAAATTTTTGTGATCATAAGTAATTTTGAATAGGGAGTGGTTGAAAGAGTAACAGTATTGTACCTATTTTTCACATCATGTTAGAGTGAAGTGAAGAGTGAAGAAAATAATTGCAAATTTTTAAAATTGTATCACTTTGTATGGGAGGGGGTAGAAGGAGTTAAGCTAATCAGTTATTTATTTCCGATCTTAATGACAATGGCAACTAAGTGTTTTATACAAAAATTGGGCTCGATAATTGTTATACGTTCTGAGAAAATCCGTTTAAATTATTTTATGAAAAAGTGCAGTGGAAGGAGTGAGGAGATGCGAATAATTCTTATACCATAGATCACATTTATTTTATTATTGAAAATTAATCATTTTGTATGGGAGGGGGTAAAAGTGGTGGACCGATTTGGCCCGTTTACGAACTTGATCTTACATTTGCGTCAAAAACGACGTGTACAAAATTTTAACTTTCTACCTAAACGCGTTCTCAAGCCAGAGAGCGCACAGACGGACGGATGGACATCCGGTTTTGAGATTTTTGTGCGATAACAAATATTTCTGTACCATTGACGAGCAATATTTCTTAGCGTTACAAACTTTAGAGCAAACTAAAAGATGTCGCCCGATCTGCCGATGTTTAAATCAATTCGTTTGCACTCAAAGCACGACAAATATGGGCAATATTGCCAGATCTACCTCTTCATATTTCTCATCCTGACAATTTTTCGGCTAGTACAGAAATTTCAATACTAGCAATACTTTGAGAGCCAGAGCTTGCGACTGAAAGCACTGGCTGGGAGCAATTGCGTTAACGTATCTCTCCTTCCTATAGAAGTCGAACTTGCGCTCGCCGCGAGTGAAAATTTTACTCGTATTGGCCGGCGGTCTCATTCTCTTGTATATGCGACTAAAAGCAATGAGAGGAAAGGTAGAAGTATTTTAATGCGACGCATCTCCCCTTTCTATCGAAGTCGCACTTGCGCTTGTCGCGCGACAAAATTTTGCTCCTATTGGCCGGCGGTCTTGTTATACGTTTTAAAATCTCATCTTTTTTCCCTGTGAAAGGCTTTCAACTTTCGTTGGTCAAAAAAAGCGTGAGAAAAAAAGCTGTCCTGTGCAAGTAAATGCTGTAAATAGTGGTAGACGAAAATATTGCGCGCTTTCTTTTAAAGAATTTTTTTAATAAATTTTCATCTTCGGGCTGATTTTAGTTTAGCTTTTCTAAACTGCATAAAGGGCAAAAATTGGTTCAATGGACGCCACGCCACTGATGTTAGTCACTATAAATTCATATTTTTTTTATGTAAGTACTTAATTATGTATACTTAGTTATATATTGAATTTCCAAACTCTTTAAGGTGACCTGTGCTTTCTTCTTCATAGAGTATCTCTAATCTAGAATATAAAAAGATGAAAGATAGTCTTCTTCGGGACTGTCGATATGCGAAGTTAGAAAAGCACTTGATAAAAAAATTGATTAATTTTATTAAAACTTTTAAATCGCTAAAAAAAATCTTCAAGCTTACATCAGTGTACGCAAAATATTTGCACTCAGCTTTAAGCATTTTAAAAACTTATTCGATAGTCAAAAGTCAATCACAGTATCAAAATAAAATAAGATCAAAATCCAAACATGTATCACAATAAAAACGGAGAATCATTTTCGGCCGCAATAAATCGCCTGTCTCATCAAACCAGATCGCTCGGCAACAATTGCGATTCGCCTTCGGCAAGAAAAATAAGCATTGCTTTATATAACAATGCAATACCGAGAAATTTTCGAGATCGCATTGTCCACGATTGACACGGTCCGTAGAAATCGCCACGTTTCAAATTCGTTAAATGGCTAAGTCCCATTGCTTCAATAATTGCTGCTTCACGAGTATAAGCCTCGACTGGCAAGATATTATGAAAGACATGCAAACAGACAACGCCTTTCTGTGATCGCCAAATATCCAAGATGTGTCGTAATTTTTTACTATCACCATCAAATTCCTTTCTAGATGAATTGAAGAGATGTGTTATCGCTGGAAGATGGGCATCTAGGGAAACAAAAGTTAACAATTTGGATTTATCTGCAATTTGATTTTAATTAATAGGTTTTTTACTTTGAGTTTCAATTTCTAATCTTCCATCGATGTTGACAACTTCGCGATTTCGAGAGAACGTTTTCATTGCTTCGTATAAATGTGAATACGGTCGACTACTTTTCCCCTTACCGACGTAGAATACTGATTTTAGGAAACGTTTCCAAACATCGTGACTGGACATGTACTGAAAATAAATAAATTTTATTTTAAATTAATCTTAGTGGTTCTAATACGATTCTAAATTAGATACAAACTTACCGAACTTTCGGTGGGAAGATTGTCGGATATTCGTGGATCGATGAGCATGTAAATAAAACTTGTTTTCAAATTCCCTTCTCGCAATTTTAATCGTTTCTGATTGTTGGTTTGAAAATACGCACTCATTTTCTTTTCAAGTTCCATATGTTCGTGGATTCGTTCAAACCAATCCTTTTTGTTTACGGTTCGCTCCAGTTCCATTGAATATTCTATTAGGTGAAGTTTTTTTTATTAAATATTTATGAATTAAGATAAACGAATAAAATAAAATGACAAATAAACGAGATCATTGTTACGTCTTACTCTTAATTCGCAAAATATAAAAACAGTTTTTGTTAACTAGAAAAAATGGAATGAGTTTTTTCAGTTTCATTACTGACACTTTAAACCTGACTAGTCCTTATGATGCTTTGATTGCGATAAAAAGGTGCACAAACAATAAAAAATTCGAATAAAATAAAAAACATAGTTGATCTGACGTTTTAATTTAGAAACTATTAGATCAAGTTAAAACTCTTTTCGTATTTTTATCTTTGAGAAGTCGATTATCTCTGATAATACCAAACATAATTTAGAAAAGAAAAACAAATGTTAGAAGGGTGACATTTCAGACAACATTTTCTGTAAAGAAAGTGCCCGATTTCAATCAACTATTTGGAGTACAAATAAGTTTCCGTCGTTTTCTGTCAAAAATTAGGAATGTATTGTGGAAGAACGGTAGATTACCTTTTATTCAAAGTATTGTCCATCACTAGCCATTACTTTTTCCAATCTTTCTGGCAGCATTCGGGTACCACGTCGTAAGAACTTTTCATCTTTTGTGGCTATCCACGAATCGACCCAATTTTTAGTATCTTCATATGATGCAAAGCTCTGCTTAGACAGGCCATGCCCCATCGACCGGAACAAGTGATAATCGGAAGGGGTAATGTCTGGCGAATACGGCGGGTGGGGTAGGACTTCGTAATTAAGTGTTTCCAAATAGGATTTGACCGCCGCCGCAACATGCGGACGAGCATTATCATATAGGAAAATAATTTTGTTGTGTCTGGAGTAGTAATGGGCGCGTTTTTCCTTGAGTGCTCGACTCAATCTCATTAATTGTGTTCGGTAGAGAGCTCCAGTAATAGTTTCGCCCGGGTTGTGGAACTCATAATACACGAAACCAAGCTAATCCCACCAAATAGACATCACGAGTTTTTTCCCATGAATATTCGGTTCGGCTGTCGATGTTGAAGCGTGACCAGCTGGTCCCCATGATTTTCTCTTCTTTGGGTTATCGTAGTGGATCCATTTTTCATCACCAGTAATTATACGATGCAAAAAAAACCCCTTTCTTCACAAGCAAGCAGCATTTCACACATGCAAAATCGGTGTTCAACGTCTCTCGGCTTCAGTTCATATGGAATCCAATTTTCTTGTTTTTTAATCATTTGCTACGATTCTAAACGATGTGAAATTGCTTGTTGAGTCACTTCTAATGTAAGTGCAAGTTCTTCTTGCGTTTGGCACGAATCTTCCTTCAATAATGCTTCCAATTCCGTGTCTTCGTACACTTTCCGCCTTCCACTACGTTCTTTGTCTTCCACATAAAACTCACCTTTTTAAACTTTTGAAACCACAAGTTCTCTCAGTCTCACCATATGCTTCTACAAGCTATTGATGCGCCTCAACTGTAGATTTCTTCAAATTTCAGAAGTAAATCAAAAGTTCCCGCAAGTGACGCTTATTCGGCACAAAACTTGACATTTTCGCTCAAACAAAATTATGTGATGCTTTCAATTTCAACATAACCTTCTGGTGAGGCATAATATATTTCAATCATCCCAAGGAGTCGTTTTCTTGTTTGGTGGCTTTCTAAAAAAAAAATACCGGTTTTTTTTTTTAATTTCTTGATGTGAGCGTTATAAATACTCTATCTAGAACAATTTTGGAGAACTCGAAATTTCGGCAATGGCCGACGATCCCGTGTTCTTAAAGTTTCATATCACAGAGATGGTATGCTATTTTACATACCTACGATTTTTTCACTACTATTTTAAAAGAGCAATCGCATATTGCGGTTGAAAATTTAAAAAAGCTGCGATTAGAAGAGCAGAGCAAATGCATACTGCTTACGTTCTATCGTCAATAAAATTGCCGCAATGATCATCGCTATAAATCCCAGAGTTTTGTTCGCGCTCGCACATCAATCCCGCAAATCATACATTTCACGTCACCTCGACGAGATCGTAGCTCAGAATAAAGCTCGCCAAACAAACCGCCGCTTACACACAAACCAAATAAAAAAATAACAGAATTATGATTGGGCGTAAAGCATAAAGCCCACGGACAGACAGACAGACGGACAGACGGTCACTCGGAATCTAGGTTTTTGAGCGACAACAAATATTTCTGTACCCTTGGCGGCTCTGTGCGAGCGTTATTTCTTAGCGTTACAAACGGTAAGGCAAACACAATATACTCTCAGATTTCATTTAGAGTATAATAAAACTTTTATATGGGAAGGGGTAGATGGGCAACTTTGTTTTTAATATTTTTAGAATTGTTTGTTTTTGAGCGACAACTAATATTTCTGTACACTTGGCGGCTCTGTGCGAGCATTATTTCTTAGCGTTACAAACGGTAAGGCAAACACAATATACTCTCCGATTTCATCTAGAGTATAAACACCCGGTCATAGAAAACCAAACCAAAAGGCCCTATAGTTTTCTTTTTTTTTCACACGATATTACTCACACAGAACGTAAAGCCCTTATCAGATCCCAGAACCCATGGAACCCGAATAATCTCAGTCGAACTTTACCCAGCCCCAGCGCTAAGCTCATCAATCGCGCATGAACGTCGTTTGTTGTTCGATTGCCGCTTGGGACATCTGATATATTCCATTGCCTTCGTATCTGTTATATCGCTCGCGTTCAACAATCAGTGATATCAAAGACTAACAATCATATAAGCTACCCCAACCAAACCTAGTTGATAGTCTTTGGAGATATCGACACCATCTGCACATTGCTCGTGCTCTCAGTGATGTTGCTTTACACTGAGGAGTAGAGTAATGAATGAATTGAATTGGGGCTGGATGTACCGACTGCGATTTGTTAAGCGATATTTTGATCGGTGGGATCTGATCTGTTTTTTTTTAATATTTGTGTTGTGTATATGCAATGCGATTGACATTTATACCATCCTGACTCGATTGCGCTCGATCATTTTTTCGTACATTGGATTGTAAAAGAAAACCTTTTCATTCCAAGGGGAAATGTTCACTATGCGCACTGAGCTAGTGGTAGTTTGAGATTGGGTCTGCCTGATTGTTAGATGCAGGAAAAATGCGATTTATTTAGCGATCGGCGAGGTGGAACGTGCGACATGTTCAATGAGGTACGCTTTCGTGGGAAATAGAATTACTCTATGAAGAAGAAAAAACAAGGTACCTGAAAGCGTTAGGTCAGCCTTTCAGATTGGGTGCTTTTTATTTTTAATAGGATCTGGGAACAATTCTGGAGGACAGGCTTCTGGAACAGGAGATGGTTTTAGAGGACAGGCCTCTAGATCTAGAAACAACGCTGGAGGACAAGCTTCTGGAACCGGCGATGGTTCTAGAGGACAGTCCTCTGGCCCTGAAAACAACTTTTATACAACCCAATACAACTGCAACGGGACGAACGCTATAGCATGTGACTGGGAAGTGCAGCAACAGTGATACAAGAGGCAGCAGTACAAAATGGTGGCTTTGAGAGTTAAGATAGATAGAATCAGGTGTGAGCTAGCCGAGACCCGCTCCGAAATCTATCTTCGACAAAAGTTAGAGGCGATTTCAAAGTATTGGGATGATGTGGTGCGAACACATAACGACATCACGTCAGAAACGAAGGCAGATCTGAGAACATGAGCTTACCAGCTCGTAGCATCCCGCAATTCTCGGGGTGCCATAAAACATGAAAAACGTTCCATTATATATTCAAGAGCGCTATACATAATAATGACGGTCTTAGTGCTGCTAGAAAAATGCAGTATTTATAAACATATATTATTGAAGAAGCCAGCAGTGCAATTAAACATCTGCAAATAAGCGAAAATAATTATTTGACAGCATGAGAATTGCTGCTGCAGCGTTATGATAATAAAAAAAAAATTATCTCCGCACAATTACAAGCATTATTTTCTATACCGACCACAAACAATGAGTCAGCGTCGGCTATACGAAACCTTTGCGACACAGCAATAAAATGTTTGCACTCCATAGACAACATGGGTATAGAAACCAAAAGCTGGGACCCCATTATAATACACGTACTTAGTCAGAAACTGAATAAGGAAACCAAAAACCTATACGAACAAGCACTAACGTCGCCTAAAAGGGTCCAAAAACTTGCCGGCATTTAGGAATTTTTAAATTTGAGGTATAATGCGTTAGAGGTGATTGAGGAGTCAAATGGCAGAAAATCAACCAAAGAGGGAAGGGGCGCAATAAGAGCTTTTTCCACATCAACGAACGTGAAATGTGTTTTATGCTCGCCAGAACACAGTCTTTGAAAATGCACCTAATTCCACCAAATGACAACAGCATAGTAACGGGACCTGATTCGGAAGGAGCAATTATGCTATAATTGCTTACGAAGCGGACATGCAGTACGCAAATGCACGAGTAAGGGGCTATGTAGGACATGCAACAAGAGACATCATTCACTTTTGCATGAGCCCCAGCTAGGGAATTTTGGTAGTCACGTAGAATCAACGCAAACACAACCAGTAATAGCACATAATCATTTTAACAACAATTTAGATACCGTTCTATTGGATTAATGGATGTACAAGGATCTGACGGCTCGTTTGTAACACTAAGAGCACTTCTAGATCAGGGATCTCAGTGCTCCTTCATAACAGAAAAGGCAATCCAACTGTTGAAGCTCCGGAAGTCAAAAATTTAGGTGACCATCAATGGAATTGGAGTGACGAAGGAGAAATGCCGTGGGCCTACAATATTAACCTTTAAGCCAAGGTTCCAGTCTAATATAGAGTTCACCACCAAAGCACTAATTCTACCCAAATTAACACAGCAGCTTCCTTCACGGCAAGGAAAAATAGTTGAATGGGATTATTTGAATGCAGTAAAGCTAGCCAATCCGAAATTTTATATCCCAGGAAAAATAGATTTGATTCTGGGAGCAGATGAATACTCCGACAAGGGGGCCCGAAGGATATCCTATCGCACAGCAAACTTGCTTAGGATGGGTTATCTCGGGAAGAACCAACAAGGCCGGAGGTCAAGTGAGTACTCTAACGTCATTAATCTCTCAAATAGAAATAGAGAAACTACTGACAGAATTTTGAAAAGTCGAAGAGCTACAAGGAGACAACGATGACCAAACGAAGGATGAATATTGCGATCAAATGTTCAGACAAACTCATAATCGAAACCCTGATGGAAGATATGTAGTACGCATCCCCGAGCAGCCATAACAATGAAAAATGATTTCTACATGGGCGATTTATTATCAGGAACAGACAACTTAGAAGAGGAAACGCAGCGACAGTTAATCAGCGCATGCAAACGCGGGAATTTAACTTACGTAAAGCGAATCATCCTCGACTGATTGAAGAAGTTCACTGTAATCCGCATCAAATATAAGAGATTGATCAGAGTAACGACAAAAGTGTAAAGACACTGGGCATATACTGGAATCCCCTTGCAGACGAATTTGGTTTAAGAATCAAGCTTCCACAAAACCAACCAATGATGACGAAAAGAATTTTGCTTATATAGGAACCCCAGATATCATGAGTAACTGATTAATAAAAGTGGAATAAAATAAATTATTATTTAAGATTCTTACAACAAATAATAATACGACAAAATATATATCGTAGGTAAATCGTCTTTACGATCGAACATATTACCGGCCGAACGTTAACTACATTGCACCACAAGCTTTGCTTCTAATATATAATACTCTTGCACAGTATCGTGTCATCGATTTCAAAAAGAACCTAACGCACAGCAAGGCATCAACAACGACGAAATATTTTACTGAATCAAATTTACCAAAAAACTTACTTGCTTCATTCTGTCCATTTCCGCAATTATCATCAAAATTTTTCATTCTTTCCGGATTCCTCTTGTATCTAATCAGTCGTTTTGTATATAAACGTTTTGTACTTTTCGTTATAGGTCCTAAAAATAACGAACTGATTGGTAAAATATTAAAATACACGATTAACAAACTCGAAAATTACCTGGCGGTTCACCGAACATAGTAAGCTCCGCCCTCAAAGCTTCCGTATCGTAATCTGGCGGTATTGTTATATTTGTCGAAATACTCGAATGGCTTTGATTTAAATTGTTTTTCGTTTTAACTGCCGGCCTAAAAACAAGCAAATAATAATCGGATTTGAAAAACAATTATCACACTAACTTTTCCTTCGGTTGCGTTAGAAAACGTTTTTCGTAAAACACCAAACCATTATCGTCGTCCGTATGCACATACTCTTCGGCCATCTGCACAATAAAGTCGCTATGTCTTGGCGATTGAATGAAATTCAATTCGTCAATCGGCACTTTCGGGTCAAGATCTTCTCGAGCCGTAACAAAGCTCAAATCGGACGGAGATTTGGGATTTCTCACTTTATCCACCAATATTGCAAACGATGTATCATTCAATGAATTCCTAAGTTCCGGTTCGGCCGGAGCCGATTCATTCAGTCGTGTATTCGTGAAATTTAAATCATCATCAGTCATAAATGCGGCCAATGCGGTATCGATATCATCGAAGTATCGCAAAATTGAAGATCGATTCTTCGAACGTTTGCATTTTTCGCGCCACAATTGAATTAACGAGAACGGCGATTTCTCCAATGATAAACGATTCGTGTACTCCTGCAAATTTTCTTCGGTCAATTCGAACAGGTTTTCTTTTTCGTCAGTTTCGATGACGACTGGATCATCGGTCATCATCGGTTTAGGGACCGCTTTATTTCTTCGATGCGTAATATTAATAAAATACGGACTTGTTGCATCGAAATTGTAATTTACGCGATTCGGCGTTAAATGGTTTGTATCTAATTTTTGCACGGCCAGCAATTCTTTGTTGATTTTTTTCGGATTCGATAAATTATTCATTTTATTCGCGCTAATTATCATTTTCTTTTCGAGCTTCTTTTCGAACACGAAATTCTGAATGATTTTTATGCAATCGAAATGACTTTCATAGACTGCGTAGAGAACGGGGGTTTTTCTTTCGTTGTCGATTGCGTTAATATCGCCGCCGTGTTCCTGGAATTTATTAACGATTTGAATAAAGAGTTTGGACAAAACGACGTAAGTGTACTCACCAGAAGTAACTTAAGTATGATCGATCGGCCTGTTAAGCAAGCAACATGCATTGGAGTTACGCCTTCTTCAGAAATTGTGTTTGGATTAGCTGGAATAGAAAAAAGGGGCCAAAATAGTTGTGGGTTCGGGGTGAGGTGGATCAAATTCGAAAAATTGTATGGTGTAGATTTGTTACTTAAACATAAATGGAATTTGACTTACATTGTGACCATAAAGTACCGGAATTTTGTAAATAAAATTACTCTGGGGAATGATATTTGAAATTTTTATTTTTGGTAAAAAGGTAGGACTGTTAATATTATCCCAAAAATTAGGGCGGTCTGTTAATCAGTTTGTTTATAGCAGCTGGTTGAATGGATACACCTCAGTAGTCTATGGCGATTTTTGTTTTATGTCCTTTTTTTCCTCCATTCCGATGATTGTTGACTGGTTTGCATGTCAAACTCAGATCTATGTCTCTTCAACAGTTATGATGGGCTTCATGAATGTGGGATCAGAATCTGCACGATCAAGCATGTCCAAAGAGACCTTTTCACGGAAAATTTTTTTCAAGAAAATTGAGCTTTATCGGAACAAGTCAGGCAAGGACGCGTTTCATGGCCAAAGTATCCACCAAAATGGAACGAACGGACTCGCGAGAGATGTCGATCTCTACTGCTATCTCCCTAACACTCGCATGACTATTTTTGAGCACCATTTCCTTTACGTTTTAAATGTTTTCGTCAGTTGAAGCGGTCGAAGGTCGTACAGAACGAGTCATGTCTTCAACGATCTCTCGGCCGTCCTTTAAGTCTCGTAGACTCGTGGTTTTGATATTACTGAATCACCTTTTCGCCTTTTCCAACTTTCACAACGATTCCGCACTCGAAATTTGGTTGGAAATACAAAATTTGAGACTAAACTCTCTGTCCCATATTATTATCCATTTAAAAAATCGCCATGGGCTACTGAGGTGTGCCCATTCAACTAGCTGCTGTAAACAAACTGATTAACAGACCGCCCTAATTTTTGGTATAATAATTAAGGACAGTACTACCTGCTTGAAAAAATAATAATTTTAAATATCATTCCCTAAACTAATTTTATTTACAAAATTCCGGTAATTTATGGTCACAATGTAAATTGTTAGTTGTTATTTATCATACTCGTTAAATATTTCACCATCGCTTAATCTACGTATTTTCGCTAAAATTTTCGTTGTGTCTAGAAAGTTTGACCTCTATGGAAAAAGGGCTTTTGTCATGCAATTAGCACTATTTAACGAACAGCGACCAAAGAATTAGTAAAATTGCTGCATTTTTAATGTATCGTCTAATCGATTTGAGTACTAAAAGAACCCAGCCTGCTTTTTCGTAAGACGGTAACAAAATTCTATAAACTAAGGTCCGTTTATTAAGGTCACTTAATATTTTTTTAAATATGAAACGCTTACATGAATTTGTACACTGCGGTTTCTCTAAAATATTCCATGCAATGGTGCAAATGGCACAGTGTACAAATACGCAGTTATTCGCTAACGATATTCCCGTTATCTGAACGAACAAAATTTGCTCTTGTTTCATATTTATAAGGTCAGTTGTGATAAATCTGCGGCAGTAGTAACAATACGGTAATTAAGAGCTAGATTTTTATTATTTTTTCTAATTCAGTAAGTTTCCTCATAATGCCACGTGGGAAAGTAGTGAGTGAACAAGAAAAATTGTTTATTAACGCCCTTCATGCGGAGAACTATGGTTTGACAGAGATTTCGCGCAGAATTATGAGAAGTTTGTGTGTTGTGCAAAATTATTTGCGTTCTCCAGATTTCTACGGCACTCAAAAACGATCTGGAAGAAAAAGAAAGCTGGACCAAATCACACAAAGGAGAATTGTACGAGCATCTTCGAATGCGTCTACCTCTCTTAATCAGCTCAGAGCCATGGTAGGCAATGAAATATCGCGTTCTACCGGTTGGAAAACTTTGAAATGTACGGATTTCATTCGATACGAAAAAAAGAAGGTAATGCCAAAATTGACAGCCAAGCAGCCTACAGTTCGCAAGAAATAACGTCGACTCAAATTGGAATCGAGTAAGTAAAAAAAAATCGATACAAAAAACTACAATTCAATAGAAATCTATTATTTCAAGATTGTATTCACAGACAAGAAGTGGAATTTCGATGGTCCTGACGGCTCTCGGCGATATTATCGTGATATCCGTCAAAAGCGGTAATGTGATGACATGGGCCGCGTTTTGTGCTGAAGGATGTTTAGAAATCCAGATCGTTTCCTCTCGAATGAAGAGTGCAAACTACATCGAAGTATTTGAGTAGGCTTTTGTACCATTTTTAAATGACCATGGTTCTGAAGAATGGATCTTGGATAACGCGAGAACAGATTTACGCCAATAACCACCAATTCAACTCAATTGCAGAGCTTATTCGCGCAATACAAGAATAGAGCCTGGGATTATCATAAACCTCGTTGGCAGTATGGAAGGAAGAGTAAATATGAATGGAGGCAATATTATCTGTTGATTTTATGTAATTTGGCGTTTCTTTTTATGTTTATGTTGAATAAAAAATGAATTAAAAGAGAAAAGTTTTTTTGGCCTTATAAATATGAAACAAGAGCAAATTTTGTTCGTTCAGATAACGAGAATATCATTAGCGAATAACTGCGTATTTACGCACTGTGCCATTTGTACCATTGCATGAAATATTTTAGAGAAACCGTAGTGTACAACTTCATGTAAGTGTTTCATATTTTTAAAAATATTAAGTGACCTTATAAATATGAAACGGACCTTATAATGTTGCATCCAGAACTCATCTTCCACCGGCTACGGATTTTCTCGGAAATAAGCCCACTCAATGGACTGAGTACAAACTAAAGTAAAATAAATTAATAAGATACAGTACCTCCATACTTAAAAAACAGCGCGGTAATTTTTTCTCCCATCTCTTCATTCTCCATTCCACACGAATAATGAATAGGAGCGATTCCTCTTCCCAGGATCAAGTAGTTCGGATTTGCTCCATATTTCTCGAGGAACATTTCAAACTGAAAACTAAAATCGCATTCGAATAAAAAATAAATTATCGAGTCAGAAGTATCGGGTGAAGTAAAAACTCTTTTCGTATTTTGCCGACAGATGTCTTCGAGGTCGATTATCTCTGGTAATACCAAACAGAATTTAGAAAATAAATACGTGCTAGAAAGGAATCTCTAGAAAGCTTTCGACAGCGTTAAGCGAGATTACATATGGAATGCTTTGCGTATGAGAGGTATTCCAGATAAGGTCATAGCTATGGTTAAAGAGTCCTACGAAGATGCAAGGTGTCGCGCATAGAGGAGAGCTGTCCGAGAGCTTCCCTGTGCGAACGGGTGTCAGACAAGGCTGCATATTATCACCAGCCCTGTTTCTGGTGGTAATAAATGACATTTTGAAAACTGCACTGGAAGGTGGGGAAGGTAAAGGTCTTCAATGGAGACTATTTAACATCTTAAGTCACCTTGATTATGCTGATGACGTGTGTTTGCTTGCACATACCCGTTCGGACTTAGAGTCAAATGTTCGCTCGTTGCATTTTAAATGCAAACAGGCGGGACTGAAAATAAATGTGCGTAAAACCAAATACATGCACATGGGTTCGTATGCAAGCACACCGATTGTTCTTAACGGACATCTCGGAAGCATTGTCAGCATGGACGGCGGAGCTGAAAAGGATGTTGAAGCTCGGCTAAATAAAGCTCGTCAGGCCTTCAGTATCCTTTCCCCTTTCTGGAGGTTAAGAGAGACCTCCCTTCGCACGAAGCTGCGAGTTTTTGACGCATGCGTCAAATCCGTGTTGTTATATGGTTGTACTACGTGGAAAATGACCGTTCGACTTACCCAGAAACTACAGACTTCCGTGAACCAATGCCAATATTCTGACCAGAAGTGATCTCCAACAACGAACTTTGGAGTACAACTTCTTCTACTGCAATGGCGCTACAACCCAAATCGGACCTTGGCCTCCTGATATTCAGGTTCCTTAACATTTTAACATTTTTCATTACTTATTGTGGAAGGGTTGTTAGCCCTTCGCACAACCCTCTTTCTACGAATTTTTCATTTTCTTAGATTGAGGTGACCCAAGGTACATATATCCAAGCAGGCAATGTGCCGGAATTATATATTGCGCCAACCGGGATTTGAACTCACGACCTTCGCATTACAAGACCAATACACTACCTACTAGGCTATACCATAGCTGTACCTAGGAGTACAACTGGCCAGACTAAATAGGTATTTAGATTTAAGGGCGGAAGTGGCAGTGAATCGGTCATACTTTGAGGCAACCAGAGCGAAACATCGCCAAACAAGCTCTGGATTATAATCCTCAAGGAATACGTCGGGTTGGTCGACCATGTAACACATGGAAGCGAGCAGTTGAGCAGGAGGCCAGAGGAATTAGCAAGTCCTGGCAACAGCTTAATGCCGATGCTCAGGATCGCGCCTTGTGGAAGAGAGTTGTTTCTGTCCTATGCCCCTATAGGGGGTCTTCACAGGAATTTGATTTGATTGATAGAAAGGTAACGTTTCCGAGAACATTTTTTGTCAAATCTGTGCACAATTTTAATAAACTACCTACTTATCAGTTATTCAAGTTTGAAAATGGAAGCCTGTACCAAAATTTGTTCTATTTTGAAGTTGTATTTGCAGAAAGGCAAAAATGCGTCGCAAGCTCGGGAAAAAAGCACCAGCAACAGTTGCATAGTCGGGATTGACGAATAGGAAGGTGATACTCTGTTGCACGTGGGACTACGAGGGAATCATCTACTATGAGCTGCTCTATCCAAACGATTGATTCTAAGCTCTACTGTCAGCAAATAATGAGATTGAGTGTAAAAAGAAGAAAGAAAAAGCGACCAGAACTGAACAAATATCAAGATATCATCTTCCAGCATGGCAACGCAAGGTCACACACATATCACTGGTGACCCAGGGAAAACTGGAGGCGCTTGGTTGGGAGGCTTTAATTCATCCACCTAATAGCCCTGGCCTTGCACCTTCAGACTACCATTTTTTCCGGTCTCTTCAAAACTCCCTACAGGGAAAAAAATTGAATTCAAAAAAGGACTGCGAAAATCACTTGCCAGCGTTTTTTTGCCAGAAACCACAGGAGTTCTACGAGGATGGAATAATGCTCTACCTGAAAGATGGCAAAAGGTCATCGATAAGAATGGACAATATTTGGAATAATTATGTTTACTCAAAGCAATTTAAAAACAGTTTTTACTCGAAAAATACCAAGTTTTTACTTCACCCTTTCATGTCCACTTACGTTAGATCTTCGTCTTCCAAAGCGTCCAGAAGGCACATAGCCAGGAAATTTTCCCGATTTGCCCGGCCTCTGTCCATAATTACCTTAATACGTATAAAAAATATAAAATCTTTCACAGTAAAATAATCGCTCAAAATTAAAGCATTTCAAATTTAAGTGTGCATTTCCGAAGCGTTGAAGTCTACAAAAATTTTTGCTTTTGACGTTAGTTTGACATTTGTTTGGAACGTCAAAAACTTTATGCCAAGCCAGTAACTTTGATTTCGGGAACGAAAATAAATTAAATTAGCTTCAATTTATTATTATCACAACAGGAATGATTAATTAAAGGAAAATTCCCGCAATTTCGACGAAAATTCGAATTGAACTGTCACAAAAATGCTTTACCCGCACACATTTTCTTTGAATTCAAACCATTTTGAATGTCCAACGCTAGATGTCACAGTCGCAGCAAAACGAACCACTGTGCTCGATTGAAGTAAGCGAGCTAGATGGCATTTTTCAAATGAACTGCAAACGACAAAACATCGCCGCTTGAAAAAGTTCTATTTTTCCGTTTTTTTTGTCTTCTTAATTATTTTCGATAAGTTTTATTTCTGTTCCGGGTAATTTTATTTGAATTGTGTGTCGTGCGCAGGGAAACGGTCGCTAAATTCACCAAGTGCAGTGTTTCGATTCGACCGCTTTATCGTGTCGCACGACCCCCAAAAAGGGAAACGGATCGGAAATTCTGGTGTCCAACGGCAAGGAAATAAAACGAAAACTGTAAGTATGGAAGCCGGGGCTAATTCAACAGTTTTAACGGGAGTGTGGCGGCATTTCGCAACTGCAAAAGCTGGGCTCGGGCAGTTTAAACATTTCCATTTGTGTTATTGCTTCTGCCTTGGGCGATTAGTTGCCGTTTTGCGGCATGTTTTATACAAAAATGCAGAGAAAACGTGCAGGGAAAATGCGTCTACCTGAGTGCAGCGGTCAGGAAAGTGTGTGTGCTGTGGTGTGCGTACATTGTTCCAGTGTGAGTGTGTGCAAGGATTGCAGGCGGCGCGAGAAACAGCTGCTAGCAAGTTTGACAGCGATTGCGGTGGTAGTTGTGAACCGATTAATTCTGCACAAGAGAACCGTTTCGTCGACAGTGAACGTCGCAGCAGACGTGACCCTTTTAAATTTTAACGAACAATTCATTGTGTTTGACCGCTTTTTTGCTGTTTTGAATTGTCCGGATTTTCGTTTGCTCTCGTGGTGGCTGTTCCTTTTTTCTTGGGGTCTGTTCAGATCCCTGGGCTTGCAAATCTGCACACGTAAATAACGAGGTGGTGAGGACGAAAATTCTCTTCCTGTTTAAAAGTTGATTTTTTGGCGGCGCAGTGTGGTTTCGTCGTGTTGTCTTGCGCGCCAGATTTTTTTTTCGGTTGTAAGTGAAATTTTTAAAACTAGAGCAATTTGAAAAACGGTTTAGGAAAATCAAACTTTAATTTTTTGCTTAGCCGCGTGTTCAAGTGGATATAGATGCATCATTATTATTTGTTTTTTTCTAGTTTTAAGTGTTTTAAAAACAAAAGGACTTAAATTTGAAAGGTGGAATCTTATTAGGCCAGCCCGATATTTTACATTTTGTCCTGAAATTTTAGATGTTTGATATCAAAACTAGTGAGCTAAAACCTCGTGTGTTTGATTTTCATGAATTCTGGGATGCGTCAGTATCACACGAAACCCAAAGTTCTATGTATATATTCGTGTCTTATTGCTGAGAACAACAATTTGCGTCTGAGACGATCTGTTCTATACTTCTCTTAACCAGTCCTTTTTCTTCTATAGCTGATTCCTAACCTAATCGAGCTTAGCTTATAAGATTTAAGAGAAATTTAAGTACGAAAAAGGATGACTTGGCCAACTTTTGCTAACTATTAAAGTTCTAATGTTTAAATTGTACTTTCGGCTAGTCTTACTCGTTTTTACATTAGATACAGAATTTTTGCAAAAGCAGAAGCTTGCACGTTTTAATTTTAAATTTACAAATTGAATCCATTCGCTGTCTAAATTTCGGCGTGAGTCAAATTCCAAAACATAGTAACTAATGTAGGAACGGCTAAACTTAGCCACAAATGCACATTTAAACTTTAAAAGTGTAAAGTTCAGCTAAAAATACCAAAGAAGAAGAAGACATGGATAGAGAGCCTTAAGCGGAACGATACTCTTAATCGCTTTTCAGCTAACAAACAAAATTTACTAAGCCTATGCCCTTATGATGCGCTTTTTCTTTCAACTTCGCACATTTGTCAAGTATTGAAAAGCAAAGAAGACGCATAAAAAGTCGGGGAGCTTTCCTCTATAACAATAATAGGCCCGTGCCAAGCTTTTATGCATTGGCGATATTATACAAAAAGGATGTAGCCTAGCAGGTAGCGTGTTGGTATACAATGCGAAGGTCGTGAGTACAAATCCCGGTCGACGCATAATTCCGGCACGCTTCCAGCTTGGGTATATCTTGGTCACCTCAATTTACGAAAATGAAAAATTCGTAGATAGAGGTTTGTGCGAAAGTCTAACATTCCTTCCATAATAAATAATGAAAAAATGTTAAGGAACCTGAAGGTCAGAAGGCCAAGGCCCGATTTGGGCTGTAGCGCCATTGTAGAAGATATTATATAGGGGAAAATGGCTTATGGGTTCTATTGAAATAAAATTTTACAAGACGTACGATAATAATCGGGCCCTGGCCTCCTGAAGTCGTCGCGTCCAATCATCTCGATCCAAAGACCGCTTCCGCTAGCTGGTAATTTTTAAAATGGCTTTGCTGTCTTCACCAAACGAGCTTTCCCATCGCTTGCGTGGTTTGCCTACTGGACGGTTACCACTCGCTTTGCCTTTAAGAGCACGTTTTGCGATTCTTCTGTCTTCTATTCGCTCTATATGGCCAGCCCACTGCAGTTTACGTAGCTTGATGAACGTTGAAGCTTCTGGCTCGTCGTAGAGTTGATACAACTCAGGGTTGTATCTTATTCGCCATTCCGTTCCTTCACAAGTTCCAAAATTCTTCTTCCCAGGACACTATTCTTGCGGTGCTGCTCTCAATTTTTTCAGTTTCGCTCTTAGTTCAATTAAGAAAGGAACGAGAAAAGGGTAGAATATACATACAGTGGATATCGTTTATAACGACATCCGGTATAGCGACGTATCGGTTGTAAAGGCGAAGTTTGTGAGTCCCGGTCGGAACTAATATTAAATGCATTGTAGACGTATCGCTTATTACGACATCGGTTATAGCGACTAAACTGACATAGCGACCGAACTATTGTATAAATCATCGTATATAACGACGGCGGGTATACAAATTACATAGCGAAAGAATTCGATGTGAAAGGCTTTTTTTTAATCGAAATGTGTACGAATCTGCAACAGAACTTTCTTCTTATAGGTACCACATTCAACAATTTCGACGATTTGGAAGAATCGTGAAAAAATATTAAGAATTTTTGAAAGCAGCAGTAGTAGTTCATTACGGGCTAAAAAAATACGGTCCTGCACCCAGCCTGAAATTGATAAAGCTCTACTGAAGTGGTTTAAAATTCAAAGAGCCCACAATGTCCCGATAAGTGGCACAATATTACAAGCAAAGGCTGATGATTTTGCTAGGCAACTGGGAATTGAGGATTTCAAATGTACCATTGGATGGATTCAACGATTTCGGAAGAGACACAATATTGTTTGTGGTAAAATCTGTGGGGAAGCAGCGGACGTGTCCAAAGAAATATGCAACGACTGGCTGTCGACAGTGTGGCCCAATTTAAGGAGAGGTTACAGGGATGACGAAATATTTAACGCGGATGAGACAGGTTTGTTCTTTCGACTAATGCCGAACAAAACAATGAAGTTTAAAGGCGAAAATTGTATAGGTGGCAAATTGTCAAAAGAACGGTTGACCATTCTTGTAGCGGCGAACTTAAAAGGGTCAAAGAAAATGAAATTGCTGGTCATTGGTAAACCTGAGCAGCCCCGTTGCTTTAAAAATGTCAAGAGTTTACCAGTTAATTATGAAAACAACACAAGGGCCTGGATGACGTCGGATTTGTTTGAAAAAATAATCAGACAATGGGATAGTCAAGCCTTCAAACAAAAAAAGAAAATGCTTCTTCTATTGGATAACTGTCCATCCATAAAAGAAGCATTGTCCGCAGTTCAAATAATTCGAAATTATTTCGCTTTCAACCGCGAATCACAAGAAGCAAATACAGAATTCGCCATATCCCATCTAGAAAGGATAACTGACGAAAAGTTTGTAGAAAGCAAGCGTCTTTGCAAACAATCAAAATTAACAGAATTTTTTTCTAAGATACATTGAAACATTTATGTATATGTGGACATTGCAATTTTACTTTATTATTTTAATAATAAAGTATTGTGATCGACTTGGAAAAAAAAAATTTGCTACCCTGAAATTTTGTTTTTTCGCGTTTCATGACTAAATTAGCCGAAAAATGCAAAAAAAAAATCCGTCTGTCTGTACGCCGTCCGCCGTACGTCGACGTGTACGCTCAGCGCACATTAACTCCCAAACCCTTCAAGATAGAAAGTTCATTTTTGGAAGGATTGTAGATAGTTGCAAATCTCAGGCGGATACCCATTTTGGGGGGTGTACGGGTTCAGGGGGAGGCGGGGGGAGCGCTTAAGCAAAAAAATACGAATTCAAATATCTCAACCATGGTAACAGCTAGAAAGCTAAAACCCAACACACATATAGAGGGGTTTGTGGGACAACTTTTAAAAATAATTTAATTTTTTTATACATTGGCATCCGAAAAGGGGGGGCTAAAAACAAATTGTCGGCCGAATTGTTTTTTCAAATGATTATATCTTCGAAATTACTTATCGTAAAAAATTCATATTTTGGGACCGTTAGTGTGGCATATAGTTCCTTCGGAATCAGCTAGGAGAGTGGTTAATTATTGTAATGGGGAGGGTCAGGGGGGGTGCAAAGAAAAACACTTAAAAATGAAAATCTCAACTATCTCTTAAGTTACGTAATTGAAACTTAAAACTTATATTAAGCTATATGTACTAGGAAAATACAAAAAATATATAACATGTTGAAATAATAGTAGTGGGGGAAATGGGGAGCATTTCAAAAATGGCCCACTTTTCAAAATTACGAATCCTTATATCTCAAAAAAGGGTACAGATATCAAATCAAAAATTTGTCAGATTGTAGAACTACATAATGTTTAATTTTGGTAAAAATTTTAAGTTGGGAGGTGAAAGGGGAGGGAGGTGATGAGAAAAAATGTCGAAAATTTTGAGTGATTTTTTTAGGACTCTGTTGAAAGATACAAAGTTTAAATTTTGCATGTGAATACGTCTACTTGATGTACATAGAAAAATAATAATAACCTGATCCATAATTGTTATAAACCGACCCCCCCGGTCTAACGTGCACAAGGTGTTTCATGTGCATTGAAAAAAACACATACACTGAAAATTTTTGAGTGAAATTTTAAGGTAGAAACTTGAAAATTTGCAAAATGCATTTAAAAAAAATCCCTAAATAGACGAAATATTAACTGGTCGAAAACCTTTAAAACTTCTACCCCCTCCCATACAAAATTATTTTTTCGACCATTTTTAAAAAATCAATTATCACCTAACTTTTAAAAGCTATCAAATTGCAATTTTGCATAAGAACTTACAAAAATAATTGAAATGAAATTACGTTAAAAGTTTTGAAATCGCGCTTGCCCTTCTACCACCTCCCATACAAAAGTATGATTTCGACCAATTTCATTAAATCAACAAATTAAAAGCTACGAACTTCAAATTTTGTACGAGCATCTAACAACAGAAAAGAAAGAAAATTGCATCACAAGTCTTACGATTCCCTTCCCTCCTCTACCCCCTCCCATACAAAATTATTTTTTCGAGCATTTTTAAGAAATAAGTTGTCAGCTAACTCTTAAAAACTATCAATTTCAAATTTTGCAGAAAAACTTATAAAAATAATTCAAATGAAGTTGCTTTAAAAGTTTTGAAATCGCGCTTGCCCTTCTACCCCATACTCCCTTCTACTCCCATACAAAACCATGATTTCGACCAATTTCATTAAATCAACTAATAACCAACAAACTAGAAGTTACGAACTTGAAATTTTATACAAGCACCTCACAAGAGAAGCAAAATAGAACTACATATCAAATTTTACGATTCCCCTACCTTCTCTACCCCCTCCCATACAAATGTTCGGTTTCGTGAATGTAAAATACACCGAATTTTATGAAAATTCTATGCAACTTCGTCTATGATACACATTCTATACAGAGAATATTGGACGTGATTCAAGCAATTAATTAAAAAGCTATTAACATCCACCCACCCTTACTATTACCCCTCCTCCCCTCATAAAAACCCAAACTTGCAGAAATGAATGAAATATTGTTAAATTGACAACAGCCCTGCCCAAGAACTCCATTTCACTTAGCCTTCTCTAACCACTCTAACCTGCATATTGACTTTCCACTCATCCGCAACTTGCCCCAGGAATAATAAAGTTTCGCCCGACTTGTTGGCAGTTTATTTTAATTACTTTTTCATGAATAAACGTTCTGCTCCATTATTTTTAACGTGTTGGGATATAGCGACTATCGGATATAGCGACCTAATTATGTCGGTCCCTTGACCGACGTTATAAACGATATCTACTGTATAACTTTTTCAGTATTGTTTTTTTTCCCAATCCTGATTCGAGTTTTTTTGAAACGAATCAATCGCAATTTTTATTTCAGAAGCTTCAATTGAACAAACAATAATTGAAAAAATCGTTCGATTCACGGTTTATATCCTTTTTAATTTAATTATACGATCTCTTCAACCGAATTTTTAGAAACTGTTAGGTTATTGTGTCAACCCTGGCAGGTGAAGTTTCGACTTTTCGGGTCACTTTTCTATCAAGGCCACAAAACATTGTTTAAAGGGCAGACATTTTTTTAATAGAGTGATAAACTCTACGAATACTCTACAAACGGAAACTTTTTGGTGACACACTAGTAATTTGCATATTTTTAGTCAGTGCTTTTAATGGCAAAATTAATTTTTGCTCCTCAGACACATAACAAATTACCGCGACTTAACAAAAAAAGTTGAAACCTTCTCAATTGTGTGGGAGTAGTTACATTCTGACTGAAGTTATTCTATGAAGAAGAAAGCTATGGAATACCCGTTTGGTTACGACTGTGTTTTAAGTTTTTAGCTGATCTCGTTTATTAAAAGTACTTACCTCTTATGCACTGCAATCGTGCACAACGTCTTCAACGCGAAGGTGCTGCACACTCTCTTCCACAAATAATAACTGCTTATCGGAGGATGATGAAGTCGATTCCAACAGGTCCTTTATGACAATATCCATAGTTATAAAATTAATTAATTTTCACGACACTTTTAATAATAATATAAATTATTCGTAGAATCTTGGGGTTGATCTAAAATGATGTTTTTTTAATCTTCGCTCATTTCTTTTAACCACCCTCACAGAACGTTGGAACAAGAGCATTCACCAGTTTGGTGAATCTTGTGTTATTGCTCTTGATATTTCCAAGGCTTTTGACAGAGTATGGTACACTGCCCTTTTAATCAAACTTAAAGCTATTGGTTTGGGTGACTCTCTTATTTCCTGGATTGAAAGTTTTTTAGCCAATCGTTCAATGCGTGTCGTATTGGATGGTGTGGTTTCCCCTTCTTATAAAATTAACGCTGGTTTCCCTCAGGGGTCGGTTCTTTCTCCCACCCTTTTTCTGATATTTATTAATGACTTGCTATCTTTAACTTTCAATCCTATACATAGCTTCGCCGATGACAGCTCCTTAGACTTCTCCTATCACTACAACAGTGCGTCCTTAGCACGATGTACTAGCTTAGTAGAACAACGTAGGTACATGGTTCAGTCATTGAATGACGACTTGGCAAAAATTCTTAGTTGGGGCAATAAGAATCAAGTTGAGTTTAATGCTTCGAAAACCCAGTGCTGTCTTGTGTCCCACAAACGTGACTCTATCCTTGACCCAATCACCTTCGGAGGTCAGCCACTAACCACTTCTTCAAGTATTAAGATGTTAGGTATCCAAATCACAGATAACTTATCTTGGAACGACCATATATTTAACATCGCCAAGGAAGTATCTAAATGCTTGGGCTACCTAAAACGATGTAAAAACTGTTGTAATCCAGTAGAAAAATCTTATGTATGGGAACGCGATGTTGAGCGATTAAAAAAATAATGTATCAGCTTTGAAAGTTTTATTAAAAGGCAAAGAAACAAAAGGAAGAAAAAATTGACAAGTAAACAGAATACTACTTGATTGAATAAAAATCACACTTCCAACAAAAACTTCTTCACCGCTTCTGGGCTATTAACAATTTATAAGGCCTATATTAGACCACGTCTTGAATTTAATTCCCACCTGTGGGCGGGAGCTGCAAAAACTTCTCTCTCCTATCTGGATAGTATCCAGTCTCGGACCTTTAAAATTATAGGAGATTCTGACGTCACTTCATCGCTCGTTTTACTCGAGCATAGACGAACTGTAAGCTCCCTAACCCTTTTGTATCGCTACTACAATGGAGATTGTTCGGACGAAATCTTTAATCTCATGCCCCCATGCATGCCCTTACCCCGTAATACTAGAGCTGCTTCGCGCGCTCATAAGTATTCTCTCAACCCCACATTCGGTCGCACTGTCAAATTTCGTGATTCGTTTTTAAACCGGACTGTTCGAATATAGAACTCGCTGCTCATCTCGGTGTTCCCGCATGACTACAACATTCAGCAATTCAAGGGAAATACTCATAGCCACTTCCGACTCTATCCCCTAAATTCCCAAAAACCAATATCCTTCCCCCCTCACCGGAGCTGTGCTTCAGTACAAAAGGGCAACCCCTCTAGTTCCGGTGTCACTTAAAAAAAAAAAATTTCTGCACAGAACTGTGATTTCCGCAAAGATTAGTAACGAAAATAAATAAACGCAAAAACGAAAAACACAACACCCAAATTAACAACACCAAGTTAGTTTTTTCTTCTCCTGAAGAGTTATATTTTTTACTTTAGGTATCCTTTTCTCAAGAACTACGAGATATATCAACTTTTTTGAGGTGAAACTTCTAGTACCGGCACATTTGTTTTTGCGTTTTGCATTACCGTCATCCTTTTGTCGAGCTGAGCTATTGGATAAGGGTGTTGTTTAGCGGCCAATCAGCGGGTATAACGAACTTTGAGATTAATGGAAAATGTTTCAAATACCTAAAGCGACGGTCGTCGATTGAATCGCTGGGCAGTTAGACATGGGCGCGCGAGTAGCGACCAATGAGTGGCAATCATGTGCTTTGTGTGTTTGAAACATTTTCGACCAATCTCAACTAGTGATGGCCATAATCGATTATGAGAATCATTCCATTATACTAAAGACTATAAATAATACAAGATATCCCAAGCCAATGGAAAAAATTATAGCCACTTCTATTGCGTTGAGAGCGACGAAAAGGTCTTAAACACCCATAGCGACGGCCGCCGATTTAATCGATTGGGTTGGGCGCGCGGGTAGAAGCCAATGAGCGGGAATCATGTGCTTTGTGTGTTTAAAGCCTTTTCGTCGCTCTCAACGCAATAGAAGTGGTTATAATTTTTTCCATGGGCTTGGGAAAACTTATATAATTCATAGTCTTTGATTATACCAAAGCTTAATGCGAAGTTCTTTGGTTGGATTCGTAACGAGATTGTTAAGTGTTTGTAAAATACTTTATTTAAAGTGCTCGCTGTGTAATTATTACATGTTAATATCGGTGCAATAGTTTTTTAATTGAAAAAAGCGCAATCCAAGTTATATCTCGGTTTCTCGGGTCGAAGAGAAAATCTGTCATTCATATTGTGCAGAGTACTGTAGGATTTTAGTTATTACAGGAAAGTTTGCGTAATGTTTCTGTGCGGTATCTGATTTAATTATGTTTTTTTTTCTGTAAACTGCAAACATCGATACCATCAACTCGAATTGTAGCTATTCCATAGGTTTAGTCTCCCTTTTACTCACTAACCTCTAACATTCTTACTCTTTCTCTCTTATCGATTCATGGGTTAGTTTTTGTGCGATAAGTTTCACTTCACGTGCGTCGTGATACACTACATATATTTTTTTGTGGAGTGTGGAGCTATTGGCTGTAATTTCATTATCGAGTTTGTGAAAACTCGCACCAGATTTTAAAATATTTTAGCCTGAACTACATGAGAAAAAAATCAAATTTTCAACATTCTGTGAAAGACGTAATTTTTATACTCTTGATGAAATCTGTGAGTATTATAAGTTTACTTTAAAGTTTGTAACGCTAAAAACTTCGGATCAGAGAAATAAATGTATTGGACAGAAGTTTGTTTCATCGCTCAAAAACGATGCCCGTCTGTCCGTCCGTTTGTTCGTTCTCTAGCTTTAAAACGCGTTGAGCTAGAAAGTTCAAATATGTACACGTTGTTTTGACGAAGAAAGAAGGTCAAGTTCGTGACCAGTCTAAATCGCTCCAGCGCTTCTACCCCTTCCATAGAAATTGACTCATTTTCAAAAATAAATAATACAATAATCAAATTTTCTTGAAAACTATAAAAGCTCATAATTTGAAAGATATTACTTTTATCGTGATCGTGTGATCTATGGTAAGAAATTATTAAATGCTGACACTCCTTTTACCACCTCTCATACAAACTGCACTTTTCAATGAAATACTATAAATCAATTTTCTCAATTCGTATAACATTTATCGATCTCAAATTTAGAACTAAATGCTCAATTAATGCTAATTGAACATTAACTTATTAAGATCGGGAAAAATTGACTAATTAGCTTTACTCCTTCTACCCCTCCCATACAATGTGACACATTTGCACAACTTTACAATTTTCGTTTTTTTTTTTGAAAAGTTCAAATGTTCTTGGTCTAAAATTTGAAAGACGTCAATTGCATAATGTAGTTCTTAATGAAAAACTTACTAAAAATCCCCACTTCTTCTACCATCTTCCATGTTAACTATTATATGTATATAATTTCACTAAGTCTAATACTTTAATTTTCCAAGTACCTATTGAATTCTTCAAGCTTAAATTTTGTATAAAACATTTTTATACCTACTCCAGCATGATGTGAAAACAATTAGTTCAATGCTGCCACTATCCTTTAGAATCTGTTGCTGCTGTTGTCAGATGATTTTTTTTGTGCCCATTTTATATCCGCCTAATGTGGATGACTTTCTGCGTAGAATGGTCTTTTCATCCACATTAAGCTTCTGCTTTGTCTAGAGAATTTTTTACAATTTCGGACAATTGCTTTGCGCAATCTCATGATAAGCCGCTCCTAACGCTTGCTCATCGACGGTACTTTCTCTTCTTCAACGGCGAATTATGGCCAAATGATCGATTTAGTTCTGAGTAACATCATCAAGAAGGCCCCTCCGATGATCATTTGCCGAGTACTGCAAAACTTCATGAAAAATTCGCCGTCTTCGGGTCTCTTAGTTCCAAAGTCGTAACGCGTCCACCCAAGGGTCGCCATGCTTCCCCATAACGCTTTCTAATCCAGTATTACAAAGTCAACCTTGGCGTTCATATCTTCTGAGATGATATTAATATCGTCTTTTGGAACACGCTCGAAGATTGCACTAATTTGGCGATAAACCTCGTCTTTGTCATCATTGTGGTAATAGTTTCTGCGTAGCACTGCAGAATTGTAACTTTTCTGACGTTCGTCCTGAGTCTGGCATTGATAATCCTATCCAAGATGAGTTCCCAGCTAATAAGACTGTTTCCGCTTTCGGTTTAAGTATGACCGCCAAGACATTTTCGGCTTCACACTCAGAGCCAACGTAAAGAATGGTATTTCCGCTCGGGGTTCGTTCTTCTCCTGATCCTGTCCACATAACCTTGCTCAAGCCTAAGATTTAGATGTTTTAGTGCTTCATTTTACGGTTGATCACTGATTGTGGTAACCGTTAATTAATGTTTGAATGCCAAAAGTCGTTACCGTAGAATCCATCCGTATCCGAGGCGCTGTATTCGTTTCTCGTACCAGTTAGATTTTAAGAGCACAGGTGATAAGACTGTGATCCAGTGAATGCCCATTTGCCATTTTTAGGGCAAGCAGGAATTTATGTAGGTGTATTTTAATATCCCAAAGAGAAAGTTGATCGAAAAAATGAGTGGCTTTTTTTCCCGTAGACTTGGGGTATCTTTTAACATTGATAGTCTTTTAGTAGTACTAAGTGGCCATATGTTCTACTATGCCGAACTATGTCGCAGTTGATGTGCCTGAGGCATAAGAAATAACACCGAAAATAAAATAATTTAAAATGGCTTCATCCATTCTATCCCCTCCTATACAAAATGACATCTCATAAGTTATCTGTCTTCTAAACAATGATTTGTGTCCTTGGCAGAAAAGTGCGCTCAAAAATGTTCCCGAAGTTTGTGACGATGTAACTTGATTGATATATCAGGGTTGAGAACATAAGCTAAAAGGTTCTAAAAAATAAAAGAATGAAATTTTGAATTAAACATAACGTAATTATGGGCGTAAAGCCCAATCATATGATACTCTAGATGAAATAGGAAAGAGTTTATTGTACCGAAAAATATGTCATCTCAAATTCTTTCGAATAGGGACTTTTGTATGGGAGGTGGTAAAAGCAGAGAGGAGAGGCTTGTAATTTGTGTATATAAAACCGAACGTAGTATGCAAAATGTTTCATGCTGAATTTAAAGTTTGTATCTTTAATAATTTTCGTGGAAAGTGAACAATTTTTGTCTGAATTTATTTGTATGGGAGGTGGCAGAGAAAGTGGAAGGTTTTGGCTGATTTTGAATCTGTTTATCAACATCCTAATCACATTGCTTTGTTACAAATTTAAAATTGATAGCTCTCATATCTTCGAAGGAGAAATACTTTTCTTGAATTTCCAATACAAAAATTTTTATGGGAAGTGGTAGAAGGAGTGAAGCGCAGTTCATATTTTTTTAGTATTCATTGCAATTATTAAGCGACAAATTCTGGCAAAGTTTGAAGTTTGTACTTTTTTTTATTATAGGTAGTTTCAGTGAAAATCAATTAAATGCATTTACCAAAAATTGTGCATTTGTAGAAGGAGTTTTCGAACCAAAACCAAATTTTTCGATACGAATTACATTTATAATAGTCTACTTTTCTCAAAATTTAAAGTTGATAGCTTTGACGGTTTTGAAGGAAAATAATTTAATTGAAATTTCGAAATTTCGAAAAATTTGTAGAAAGAATTAGGGGATCAGTTCAATATTATTTGACGTTAGTGATATTCAAATTGTTATACCATAAACTAATTTTCAACTCAATGCCTGAAATGGTTTCGGAGAAAATTCAATTTCCTTTAATTTCGAAATTTCATGAAATTAGTATAGGATGGAGTGGGAAGAGTGGGGGATGTGGCCCATTCACGAACTTAAAGTTACTTTTTTGCTAAAAATGACATGAGAAGTTTCAGCACGATAGGTCAGAGCCTTCGAGAGTTATGTTGTAGACAGACGGACACTCGAAATCGAGATTTTTGAGCGACGACAAATATCTCTGTACCCTTAGCGGCTCTGTGTGAACATTATTTCTTACCTTACAAACGTTAAGGCAAACACAATATACTCTCACATTTCATCTAGAGTATAAAAAGGATATGAAAAGTATATAAATCGAACAGTTTTGTGAAGCTTGTAAAATAGCAATTAAGTAAATTCTTTTCAATTAAAAGCCGAATTAGTTTTATTACTTATTCACTACATAATTGATCTGAGGGCGGGCATCGCTTCAAAAATATTATTTCCATCGATGAGGGCGAAACGCAAATTATAAAAAAAAACGCCATTATCTTTATTAACAATTTCTTATTCATTTTATTCTCCTACTGTCCTCAATTTCAGGTTTTCTTATTTATATTTTATATGGCAGACTTAAACTAAATGCTGCAATATACTGCTAGTCCTGTGAAGTGGTACATAAATTCTGTGCTGTTTTAACAACCAATTCAATTTGCGTTCAGGATATATATCGTCAATTTAATAGTCAACTAGAAAAAATTACTAACACATCAAATGGCTCCTTCAAAATTTTTACGAGGAGCAACGACTACGAAGCCGACCCTTTTACCTAAGGGAAGGAAAGGTATCTCGACAAGGTGAACTTTTCTTTCCATCTCGAAGTATTCAAAATCTATAACGAAATTTCTGTTTGCTTAGATCCCAAAATATCCAAGATCAAAATTTAGCTCCAATTCCAACGCGAGGAAAACGAAAGGCCGATATTAGTCCGCTGAAGAATGACAAAGTTAAACGATCAGCCTTAGGAAATTTGACCAATAATGTTATTCAATTGAACTTAGATGATAAAAAGAATAATGTCTTGACGAAACAAGATAATGTTAGTAAAAAGACTGCTCCTGTTCTTATTTCAAAGGTAACAAATTTTTTTTGTTCGTTCAAATAAAGTCTCGATTAAAATTTGATCGATTTGCATAATTTCAGAATGTTAATACTTTAAAAGGGCCATTTGCGGAAGTATGCAAAGATATTCGACCGCATACGAAAATTCTAACAAGAGCTGCTGCACGAAATGCAAACAGTTTTCATGAACCAACAACGACCGCCACAGCTGCCGCCGCTACGACAACGGTTGTCAAGCCCAAGGAAATACTCGAAGTTACAAAACCAACAACACGACGTATATCAAATGAATTTGAAAAGACTGAGGATAGTTTATACATGTCTGCACTGGACGATTTCGCTTCATCCGATTCCGTTCGATTCTCTTCGGGAAATTTCGAAGCACGACGATCGATTGCGTCCGTTGATTTAAAGGAATCCGATTCGGATCTTTCAGAATTATCGATTGATTTGTGTAATCGATTATTAACACCGTCACCGCTTAAGAAACCACCAAAACAAACTCCCGATGGTGTTGTTGATTTTGATAAAGAAAACTGGAACGATCCGTTTCAAGTTTCGCACTATGCCATGGACATTTTTGATTACATGAAGAATAGAGAGGTAAGAATATTGATTTCGGAAAATTATTCCGAGTTCAGTTTAAATAAATTACTATTTGATTTATCGAGAAGGCAATATTTCCGATCGAAGACTACATGGAGAAGCAGGTTCATCTATCGAAATGGATGCGTTCACTACTTGTCGACTGGATGGTCGAAGTCCAGGAAACATTTGAACTGAATCACGAGACTTTATATCTAGCTGTTAAGCTTGTTGACTTATATTTGGTAAAAGTAGTTGTAATGAAAGATAAACTACAACTGTTGGGAGCCGCTGCTTTATTTATTGCCTGTAAATATGACGTAAGTTGTCTATTTGTGGCTTATTGGGAATTTGGGCTTAAAATTGAAATTGTTTTTAGGAAAGAACACCACCACTTGTCGAAGATTTCTTATACATATGTGATGGAGCGTACAGTCATAATGAACTCATTAAAATGGAAATGCAGGTTTTAAAGACGATGAATTATGATTTAGGAATTCCGTTATCGTATAGATTTCTTAGACGTTATGCTAGAGTAAGTAAATTTGTTTTGAACTTTTCGTAATCTTCTTAACTCTTGGTTTTTTGCAATGTTTTTAGTGCGCCAAAATACAAATGCCAACGCTTACATTGGCTCGATACATTTTAGAAATGTCGCTGATGGACTATTCGACCATTAGTCTAAGTGATTCACAATTAGCTGCCGCTGCACTATTTACAGCCCTACGAATGAATGGCAATAATAATGTGTGGGATAAAACGTTGGAATATTTCACTGGTGCGTATAAAATAAAGAGAAAAAAAAAACAATTTCAATCATTTCTCTATTCAGGCTACAAACTAGAAGATTTTGCTTATATCGTGCCAGTACTCAATTCTGGTTTGCAACGTAAACCACGCGAAGCAATTAAAACAATCCGAAATAAATACTCGCATAAAATATTCTATGAAGTTGCAAAAACCACGCTGCTAAGTAATGAGAAACTCTTCGAAGATACCGGACTGATCGACCAAACGACCAAACTTTAATATAAGAATCGTATTTATCAATTCAATTACAAAAAACGAAAAAGCAAAACACAACTTTAAACCGTATATAAATCCAATTATTTGTTATTGAAAGGAAACCTATCGTTTATTAGCTTTAAGACGAATTTTTTTTTATAATTGTTTTGTGTTTATTTTTTTAAAAAAAAAACTTGTTATATCAATATTCAATTATTATTATTATTATTTTTTATACAAATTTTCATCATCTTTTATGTTTCATTTAAATCAGAACGTTTTACTACTCGAACGCTTATAAAGTGACATTTTTTCTATCAATGTAACGAACTGTTGCAATTTGTCAATTTGATATATTCAAGATTCATTTCAATGGGTTTTCGTTTATTGAATTCTCATCGTGCCAATATACAAATTATCGATTCAGATTTATTTTGCATTGCATTTAAATTAAAATCGTTTGTTCTTTTGCTTTATTTGATTGAATCGCAACATTCTAAATGAACGCAATGCTGATAAACTTTACGTAATACTTTCAATATCCAATTGGATAAAAATTTGATTTGTTTTGCCTTAATGCTGCCATCAGTTTGATTAAATCGCTTAATAAATAAGTAGGATGACTGATTTTATCAACGTAACTTCGGACGATAATTTAAATTCTTTTGTTCATTAGTTTTATCAGAGTTAAAATAAAAATCAATGATTAGTTAATTTATTATTTGACTTAATTCTCTCACTGACTATAAGAAACACATGTAACGCATTAACTCAAGATTCCGAAAAATTACTTACCTAAATTGATAGATTTTCTTTTTTTTTGTTTTAGTTAATTTTATAGCTTTTTATACCTTTAAATTTTTTCGACTTGTATTTTTATTTAATTAAGTTTACAATAAAATTTTCAGATACTAAATTAAGAACATTTTTTACATGAAGATAACGAAAATTTGATCTCGTTTATTCTATTTTTAGTTATTTCATAAACAGGCTAAGAAGCTTTGACAAAGCCATCAAGATTGTACAAATTTTGTGTGTTCATAAGTTGGAAGGAAAAAAAATAAATGAAAAGAGCAAAACATTTTTGTCTAATAAATTAAGAATAAGAAAGAGTTTTATTTTAATAGTTTGTGTTCTAAGATCTGGAATGAATGCAAGAAACCGATAATCGTTTCGGTATGTTCTTTTTTTTTTTTGATAGAATAGAAATCATTATATGTATATAGCTAATAATGATTTCTATTCTATGAATTTTGCCCCGCAAAAATCACATTTCTTGTACCGATTTCTTTCGCGGTGCACCTTGACCTGCCAGGGTTGAAAAGGTGACCCACCAGTTTGTCAAATCTGGTTGGAAAAAAACGAAACAATGAATTAAAAAAAAGGATATAAAAAGTAAATCGAAAAATTGTCTGAATAATTAATTGTTCAACTGAAGCTTCTGAAATGAAAGTTAAGTTAATTCGTTTCAATAAAAAATCGGATTGGGGTTATCTGCGAACAAGTCGGTTCTACTTCTACAACGGCGCTACAGCCCAAATCGGGCCTTGGCCTCCTGATCTTCAGATTCCATAACATTTTTCATTATTTATTGTGGAGGGGTTGTTAGATCTTCGCACAACCCTCTATCTATGACTTCATTTTCGTAGATTGAACTGACCAAAGTATACCCAAGCAGGCAGTGTGTTGGAATTATGCGTCGACCGGAATTTGAACTTACGGACCTTCGCATAGTAGACCAACACGCTACCCACTAGGCTAACTCTAGCAAGTCGGTTGCAACTTTGCTATTCTTGAAGCAAGTTAGGTATGCGTGTAAAGTATATGTGGAGGTTAAAGAGGAGAACGAGATTGAGGAGATGGTTTTAGGGGCGTTTTATTGCCAATTATTTAACAATTAACTAAACATTAATATCAATAGCTTCAGTATATTTGATTCGTTTATTTCTGGAAGTTTGCTTTGTATAAAGAAGGGCGTGGTAGGGGGTGCAATTACACACACATTGGTATGTTTTGCAATATCTCCAGCTCTAGGTGGGAGAATTGCAAAATTTGTAGTGCACTTTTTTATTTATTTTGAAAATGTTTCGTTGTTAGCTTTTAATATTATAGTGCGGTCCGTGGCGTTTGATTTCAAGTAAAATAACCAGTATGCCTGGTAAAGTGTGTTTTTTATGGAAGGCGGAGAACTTTAAATTGAAATTAAACCCAGAAAAAAAACACACCCAGTTTGTTCAGTGATGAAGCACACTTTTGGCTGAACGGCTATGTAAATAAGCAGAATCGCCGCATTTGGAGCGATGATAATCCCCAAACCATTGTTGAAACACTATTACAACCAGAAAAAGTCACCGTTTGGTGCGCTTTATGGGCCACTGGAATCATTGGTTCATGTCTTCAAAAATGATGATGGTTAGAACGTTACAGTCAGCGGTACAGAGACATGATTAATAACTTTTTTTTGGAAGGCATTAATGTCGCAAACATGTGGTTCCAACAGGATGGTGTTACATGCCACAGAGCGCACGATACAATTAATTTATTGAAAGGAACATTTGATGATCGATTAATTTTAAGAAATGAACCTGTTAACTGGCCACCTCGTTTGTGCGATTTGACACCATTGGATTTTTTCTCTGGGGATATGTAAAGTCCCATATCTACGCTGATAAACCAGAAACTATTGAGCACTTGGAAGCCAACATTCAACGCGTTATTGCCGAAATACAGCCTGATTTACTGTGAACATTGGACTTCCTGATTATGCCATGTACGCTCCAGCCGCGGCGGCCACGTGCCCGAAATTATATTCAAATACTAATGCTATCAAATTATCTTTCAAATAAAGCTAATTTTATGAATATTAAAAACATTTTTCTGTATTTTATTTGAATTTAAAGTTTTCCGCCTCTAAAAAAAACACCCCATATAATAACGTTGTGAAGTAAACTAAGCTAGGGTGACTACTTTCTTGGTTATAATTTATACAACTACTGTTTTCTTCATGAATTTGGAAAATCTAGGACTCTTCGTTTTTTTATTTTTAACAGTTTCGCCAACGAGGATATATAAAATGGAGTGACTGATAGGCTGTCTCATGTGGGAATACTTTTTGATTCGAAAATTTTCGAAAATTGCGTCCAAGCTTAACATGCTTCAAACTTTTATAAAGAAAATACTATAATTTGTATTCTCTCTTGCTTGCTAATATTCAGTCAGCAATAAAGTAATTTTCAGTACAATGGAATTTGCTGTTTTATTTCAGAAAGCTTTATTTTTTTCAATTTTTATTAGTTTTTGGTTCGTGTCTAAGCACATTAGCAATGGACAATTTAACGCAGAACAGAGATAGTTGCTTTGGGTTTAAGTATGCCAAACAAGGACAGCAAAACAATTATTTCGAAAATTTGTCAATTGTTTCAGACAATTTAACGTGGGAAAGAGTTAGTTGCAATATTCTCAAGTGTGCCAGACAAAGATAGCGTAGCATTTCGCCAGTAAGGAAGGGAAATACTTTCATTCCCATTTTCTCACACGGCAAAGCATGCTCATTGTCACTCCTTATTATATATCCTAGTCGAGTTTCGCTCATTTTATGCTATCATAAATAAATATGTTATTAAATCTGACAGTTTCTATGTGTGAATCAGTCAATCAAATTCCTGTTAAGACCCCCTATAGGGGCATAGGACAGAAACAATTCTCTTCCACAAGGCGCGATCCTGAGCATCGGCCTTAAGTTATTGCCAGGACTTGTTTATTTGTTTGGCCTCCATGTGTTACATGGTCGACCAGCCCGACGTCTTCCTTGAGGATTATAATCCAGAGCCTGTTTGGCGATGTTTCGCTCGTGCGAAGGTAGATCTCTTTTAACCTCCAGAAAGGGGAAAGGATACTGAAGGCCTGACGGGCTTTATTTAGACGAGCCTCAATATCCTTTTCGGCTCCGCCGTCCATGCTGACAATGCTTCCGAGATAATAAAAATCTTGCACTTCTTCTACATCTTGTCCGTTAAGAACAATCGGTGCGTTCGAACCCATGTGCATTTACTTGGTTTTACGCCCATTTATTTTCAGTCCCGCCTCTTTGCATTTAGAATGCAACGATCGAACATCTGACTCAAGTCCGAACGGTTATGTGCAAGTTAACACACGTCATCAGATGTTAAATAGTTTCCTTTGAAGACCTTTACCTTCCCCACCTTCCAGTGTATCTTTCAAGATGTCATTTATTACCACAATAAACAGAGCTGGTAATAATATGCAGCCTTGTCTGACACTCGTTCGCATAGGAAAGCTCTTGGGCAGCTCTCCTCTATGCAAGACGTGACACCTTGCATCTTCGTAGGATTCTTTAATCTTAGCTATGAGCTTATCTGGAATACCTCTCCTACGAAAAGTATTCCATATGTAATCTCGCTTAACGCTGTTGAAAGCCTTCTCTTAATGAAAATTACATTAGCCATGATTTTCGATACGGCAGTAAATACATATATACCACGCCAATCGCAACAATTCCGAATGTCGCCATTCTTCAGAATTTTCACAATGACGCCCGCCTTCCGTTCAGTCGGATAACTTCCTTCATTCCACACCTCAGTAACGAGTGGGAGGAGTATATCGGCTGTTATTTCCGGGTTCGCTTTGAGGAGTTCGGTTGGTAGTCCGTCTATACCTGGGGCTTCCCTTCCTGCCATTGACCGAATGGCGAAAACTATCTCTTCCTTTTCTGGGGGATCGCCTCTAATAGAGGATTTTTGCGGTTGGATGTTTGGTAGTTGTTCTGTTTCTGGAATATCTTCCTCTCACAAGATGGTTAAAATATCAGAGAAGCATTCCTTCCATCGCCGCAACTGGTGTTCACTCATATTAAAGAGAGTTCCGTTGACATCTCTCACCAGGTGGTTGGCGGTGAAATTCCTGTTCGTTTCATGATTTTAAATAGTGAACCCATATCCCCAAGGTAAGCCGCAGATTCTGCCTTGTTTGCCAGATCTTCAATGGCCTTTCTCTTGTCGCGTCTAACAGCCTTTTTAAGCTGTATATGAGCATCGCGGTAGTTCTGCCTCTAGTCGGGCGTTCGTTGGTTGACATCGGGTTGAGAGATGATTGCCAATTTGGCTTTTTACCGATCGCCAACCTTGTCTCATGTGTCTTGCGACATCCAGGGTTTCTTAACGTTTTATACATATCCCACAGTTCTTCAGCACTAGTTAGAAACGTGTTTCTGGCTATCTCCCAATTGGCGTCCAGTTTGCGCAGTTCATATTCGCCCAATGTGGAAGATTTTTCGCGTAGAATGGTAGTATACTCGCGCTTTTTGTTAGGGTCTCTGAAAGCCCAATCATGAAATACTCTAAATGAGAGAGACATTTTTATGATTTTGAGAAATTTTGTGTGGGGGGTTGTTAGAAGGGGTGACAGTATTGAACCAATTTTTTCACATCATGCTAAAGTAGCTATCAAAATGTTTTATACAAAATTTAAGCTCCAAAAAATTAGTAGCTACTGAGAAAATTAGTCTATTAGATTTAATGAAATTGGGCAGTTTGTATGGGAAAGAGTAGGAAGTTTTTATTGACTTTTTCCGAAATAACTGTGAGCATCTTTCAATCGATTTATTTTAATTGCAGATTAGTAGCATTCATACTTTTCAGGAAAATCGACTTTGTGTAAAGTTGAGAAATCGTGTCATATTGTAAGGGAGGGGGTAGAAGGAGTGAAGCTAGCCGTCTAATTTTTTTCGGTCTTACTAATAATTCTAAATAAATTTTGTGCGCAATATCAGCTCGATAAAATTTATACGTACTGCGTTAATTTTAAAGTCTTTCAAGAAAATGTGCAGTTTGTGTGGGAGGTCCCGGAAGTAGCGAGCGGGTTTAAATAACTTTTATACCGTAGATACCAATCATGATAAAAATAATATATGTATTCCAAATTTCAGATCAATAGTTTTTATACTTTTCGAAAAAATCCATTTATTGTGAAATTCCGAAATTGCGTGGTAGGTAGAAGGGGCATCATTTATAAAAAAGATGGCAAACTCTGCTGCAAAAACTACAGAGGAATATCTTTGTTGTGTAAGTCTTATAAGATCTTGACGAAATTCTGTAAAAGAGAATTAAGCATTGTGTAATTGAATACAAAGGCGGACTTAGAGCTGGACCAGATATTCTCAGTTAAACAGGTGCTGGAAAAGTGCTGGGAATATAATATTGATGTGCACCAGATATTTGTTGACATCAAACAAGCATACGACAGTATCGGCAGGCGCGTTTTGTATAAAATCATATTGGAGTCTCACCGAAACTGGCTTAGCTTATAAGAATTACAATGACCGAGCCTTTGTCACAAATCAGAGTAGACAATGTTTTGACTTCCAGCTTTAGAACAGAAAACGGTCTTAAACAAGGTGACGGCCTCGCACCAGTGCTTTTCAACTTGACACTCGAATATGTTGTTCGGAAACTTCCCGTTCCTAGCATATGCCGACGATATAGATATCCTTGCAAGATCTTTTGAGAGTTCTAAGGACGTATTTGTAAACCCTGACTCGGTAGCAAGGAAAGTTGGACTACGAATGAACGAAAACAAAACAAAAGTTATGACACAATCTAGGAAAAAGACGCCAATCAGACAAAATATTACAGTAGGAGATAGACGACTTTGTACACCTAGGGGCAAACTTGTCAAAGGATGGAAGCGAATCCGTCGGAATTAAAAGAAGGATAATGTTGGCAAATGAGACGTATTATTCGGTACTTCAAATGATTAAAAACAAGAACGTGCACAGCAAGACTAAATTAAAAATATGTAAAAGAATAATAAGACCATTTTTATACTATGGCAGCGAAACGTGGACGTTAACTTATTCGCCACTAACTTTTATAAAAATTGAAAGCAGTTCGAAAAAATCTCCTCAGAAGTCAGCCAGCCAGTAGTCAGCCGGGTAATTTTTAATGTGAGCCAGACGCCTAATGCACGCTCCAAGTGCAAGCGAGACAGCAGAATCAAAATTCCGGTCCGGTCGCACCACCACTACACCGACTCAATGCTTCGTCCAAAAGTTCGGTGAATTTCGTTCGTTATAACCATTTTGAACACAGAAAATAAAAAACAAATTCCACCCACAAAAAAAAAATGATTTATTTTTTCCGATTTCTCATTTTTTTTTTACGGATAAGGCGTGTTTGATCAAATCAAATAATCAATCAAAACATTTTTGATTTAATTTCAATAACAGTGATTAGAATCTAAAAAACTTATATTTTAAGCTATGAATTGTAACTGTATTGAAATAATATCGCAAATAAATTATTATCATAAAAAAATTTAAATTCGAAACGTTATTTTAACGAATAGCGCGCCCGCAAATCCGACAGCCCTTGAAATTGAAAAAAATCACGAAAAATCGAAATAACACACTAAATACTTTTTTGTGCATGTCGACAATTATTTTGTGGCAGCTTTCAGTACAGAGTCGCCAAGAGTCGCCATAGATGATTGCATCCGAACGTCAGTTGTTGGTCATCATCCAGTAGAGCATGTTCTTTCGCTAATGCTTCAGCTCGAAAGACACTACAGTATTCACAGAGTCTAAGCTTTTGACGAAATTGCCACTTTTTCGAGCAGAGAAAAGCTGTGATGTGAAATCCATTGAAAAATGACAAAACAAAACGTCAAAATACCACTTACCAGAAGAAAGAAAAAGCTTCAATTGTTTCCGCCATCGGCGGAAGGCCCGAGGGGTGGTTGAATGCAATCCGACACGTTGAACACTTCAGAGGTTTCTCACCTGCCAAATATTTTTTTTTTAATTGGATTTTTGTATTTCAGAAAAATTTATATGTATATATTTACTAACCGGTGTGGACCACGAAATCGGGTCATTGAGCCGGCGTTATCACGTAAATATTCGCCATCGCAAAGATTCATTCATTATACGAACAAAATTTCTCACTGTGTGGCGCTTGCATTCGCTAATATATCGAAAAGTCCTCTCGCACACACTGCACCGGAAGAGGCGAACTCCACCCGGGAATGGTGATGGAACAGGAATTACCAACGCATGGTTTCGCTTTTCCATGCGAATGGTGCGGTAATGGCACAATTTCAGAGTCCACAGCTCTTGATACTGTTTCCGGCAACAGTGTTGGTCCGTTTTCCAAGGCGTCCATTGCTATCTCCAATGCGTTCAAGTCATCTTCCCAGATCTCTTCCGGCGTCTTCGATCGAAGTTCTTCAAACTGCTCCTGGGCCCTATCTCGCCTGCATGTTTGTAACAATCTTTCATTGCCGCTGCTAGACTCTACCGCCTTCGTAAGGTTCTCCACCTCAATTTGCAGTACTTTCTCACTGTGAATCTTACGCAGTCGGTAACCTTCCAGTTGGATTTTGAAGAAATCCTCCAAGATGTCGTTGGGGGAGGAGTACTTCGTCATGCTGTTTCTGGAATCTAGTGCGTACATATTCGAAGTCGTTATGGTAGTTGACAAGTATAACAAGCACGCAATGCCATCGCTGTTCATGCCCTTTTGCAATGTCTTTAATTTACCTGGCACAAAATTCACCACCAATCGTACGCCATGTTCAGTCTTGCTGGGCCTTTGCTCGGAATGCGAGATCAATCGAGCTTTTATCAACGGATCCAAAACCCTCAATTTGTATTTTTTTTGTCCAGGTAGGCAGTTCCGTAATTTCAACTGTATTGCAATCTATTACAACGTACTTACCAAGGCATAAGTATTTCCCTGGAGTTGGGTGATCCCTGATTTCCCCGGTGAAGTTTCGATAGAATGGACGCATTTCCAAAGGGTCCGTGTTTTTCATCAACAACCTTAAGTTGTTCATCACGTCTTGCAGCTTGAATTTGGGTATACGCGAATGTCAACCTGTTGCAATGGCTCTTGACCCATTCACGAGCGAAATGGGAACTACACACAAATAGAGGGGTGACTCGTCACACTCACCGTTACATTTTCTATGGAATATGTGGCGCGCTAACGGTCCAAGCACGACACATATATAACGGGAGCTGGGTGGTCTCTGCCGCCTTCGTTTCGCGTGCCGCAGAATCCTGTCGATTCTATCAAGTTAATGTTATTTGACTCGACGTGGTCTTGCCCCATCCTGATGGCACTTCCGTGGTTCCTCTAGGGGTACAACTCTTCTAGTTTGCAAACTGTGGGGTCCCCTCTCTCTTCCATCAATTTGTAAAAAATTTTCCTATGCGTAACCGTTAAACCATCGACTATCGATGGGAACGACCGCAGAACACTGGCATGCATGTACGGTATTAGCTCCAAGTACACGAAGTCGTGGCAAGAGATTTTATTTGTGTCTTCCGTGTACAGGATGTGCTGAGGTTGACTTTGCATCCTATCCTCCATGTATGCGTTGAGGCATTCTTTGCGTTTTTTTGCATGTTGTTTCGTGTTGCCAAACGCTATGTTCATGGCTTCCTTGTCTCTGGTATTTCCAAGCGTAATACTTATCAGGCGATGTTCGTCTTCGCCCAAATATTGCACCAAGTGACTAGTGGAAAACTCACATAGACTCCTGATTCGATGTGTCGTGTGGGCATTTCTCGCGTTGTCGGCTTCCCAATTCGCGAGCTCCGGCAACGAATTGAAAGTTATCTCTTCCTTGGACCCTTTGTTTGCTACGGCGGTTGGAACTATTAGCTGCTGGACAAACCCATGTTCAAGTAGCGCTGGCCAGTAGTTGTAGACGGCATTGACAACTAAGCCGACAGAACTAGCTTCATAGCGGAATTTCCCTCGGTAAGAATCAGAGTGGATTCCTCTGAACTTTGTGTGCTGGACTGTGACGCATGCACATACTCGCGAATTTTGGAAATTTCCAAAGAAGGAAAACTGGGTTGAATGGGATCGCGCAAACAATTTTCTTCGATGACTTTGGCGGGAAAAAAATAGGATATAGGAAATTTACCTTGAGCTTTTTAATGTTTTTTTTTTTAACGTCGATAGTGCAGTGCACCAGTTGACAGCTGTCTATTTAGTGCGGAAAACAGCTGTTGAACAGTGACACTTGTGTGTTGTCAAAACAAAAATCACTGCCGGATTAAATACCTGAGTTTGAACACCTGAGGTTTTCCATCTCCTACAAAAATGAGAAGAAATGTGCGCGAAGATCTTACTTTACTAAAAAATTCGTCTTGATGTTAACTTAAGTGTGTCCCAGTTTTTTTTATTGAAAAATAAAAATAAAACTTCCGATTCACCCGCCAAAAGAAGAAAAACAAACCATTATTCTCACTTCCGCTCTCACTTATGCTTTAAAAACCACTCAGTAATTTTCGTCTAGAAGGCTTAGATTTGTTAAAAAAATCTGTTTTTTTAGTATTTTTAATCACAAATATCGGTTTTATTCGATTTGGCTAAATTTTTTTCCTATTCCATTTTACACTTTTAGTTCCGAATTTTTTCTATTACTTAATTTTTCTTTTAGCGAAGCAGAATGTCGGACGAATCATCCACTATAAACGGTCCAACCGCCTTGGCGCATTTGATTCTTGCGGGAACTGCAGGATTTTCGCTGTCTTATCTTTCGCCACAGCAGGAGCGACCATTTGGTGCCACTGTTTTATTGTTTCTCGTTCATCACGGTCTTTTCGGTTTCGTACGTTACGCATATCCACAGCCACCAAAATGGTTGGATGAGGTTTTGCGACAGACTTCTAGATTGGCCGAGCACATCTTGTTGCCACTTATCAACCTGGAGCTTTATATGGCTGCGAATCTTCCTGCAGAGATTAACGTCTTGCATGCCCTGTCGGCCGGTGCCACTACCATAACACAATTCGCTTTCAAGAATTATCATCGTCACAGTGTTGATGCGTCCATGCTTATGAATATTATGTCGACACTCTACGTTGGCTCCTGGCACGATAATCCTTGGGCTGTGGGATTATCCGCCCTCACAGCCATGAATCACTTTGTCTTCAGTCGTATTAGCAGTAAAGTGGAGGTGCCAAAATACGATTTGATTGCGATCGGAACGAGTTTCTTTGCGCTCTTTTCGGTCAAAGCAATCAACGAGTTCGTGCTTAAGACAGACGCGACTTAAGCGCCTAAAACTAACTTACTAACATCAACTGCAATTCTCTAATACTTTTTGATAAATTTACTGTCGAAACTTATTTTTGTTATGACGAAAAATTTTATGATAATTATCAATCGTAAATAAGCTTTTTTTATGTATTTTACAACTAAAATTTATTGTTGACAATAAAGATGAGATTTTAAAGTTTTGTAAGATTTTATGAATATGAAATATGTGTTTCGTTTCAATGCCGAAATAATCTTATATCCTTGCCGAATCGACCTTGTGTTGGGCTCATAATGATGTAAGAAGCATACAAAGAAATGGATGGAATGGAGCACAGCAAAAACCCAAAAAAAAAAAATACTTTGGTATCCGAATCATAAATATTGTAGGGAAAAACTACTCTCAACTAACACAATAATGGCTGCTGTTAAATGAATTTTTTGCTGCATGTACTGTTCTCAGATCAAATACATTCAAAATGCTTAAACCAACCGTACAGACATTTGTAACGATCACTCTATAATATCACTCTATAATATCACTCTATAATATCACTCTATAAATTTATTTTAGGGCGGTGGAAAATATTTTTTTTTTTTTTTTTTTGATCGAGTAGGGAAGAAAAAGAAAAAAAAAAATATAATTTTTGGGGAAGTCAGTTTTTTTTGTTTTGAGTGAGATCAACGAGAAGGATCGAATACTGGTTGAATTATAAAAAAAATCTACGATAATTCTACGATTTGAGTGGAGGCGAGAGTTACATTTCATCGAAGAAAAAGAAATTAACTTATGTGAAATCAATCAAGCGGCACCTTCTAAGATTCCACTTGAAGTTTCTTTGCGCGCTCATTGACTTGTGTTGATGGTATCCAGCAACTGTTTTCCAGAAAATCCTCCGCCTTTATCCAAGGAGGTACGGATTCTTGATTCGATCAATCCCGGTTGTTAAAAAAAAAAAAAAAGAAAAAAGAAAGGGATATCATCTTTCAAGAAAAGAAAAGGTATTCAGCGACTTGTTTGGCTGTACGCTGAGAACAAGAAAGAGTTTTCATCTTTCAAGAAGAGAAAAGATATTCAGCGACTTGTATGGCTGTACGCTGAGAATAAGAAAGAGTTTTCATCTTTCAAGAAAAGAAAAGGTATTCAGCGACTTGTTTGGTTGTACGCTGAGAACAAGAAAGAGTTTTCATCTTTCAAGAAAAGAAAAGGTATTCAGCGACTTGTTTGGCTGTACGCTGAGGACAAGAAAGAGGTTTGATCTTTCAAGAAAAGAAAAGGTATTCAGCAGCTTGTTTGGCTTAACGCTGAGGTCAAGAAAGGGAGTCTTTTTTTTTTAAAAAAATATAGAAGAGTGGTGAAAATTGTTAAATTATTATTATTATTTTTTTTTATTATTATGTTAATTTATATACATACATATATGTATATTTTAAAAAACATCTAATTTTTTTTTAGGAATTAACTTACATCAAGTAAGAAGGGGGGAGAAAGGGAATAAAAGGATAAAACTAACTTTTTATTATTCCAGTGAAAGTACGAGTGCGCACTCAGTGACATCACATAAAGATTTTTTTTCGGGTGAGTTTTTATTTTTGTTTTCTCTCTTCCTTGTATATTGATTCATATAATATAAAATATATATTAAAATATATGTATGTATACATATAAATATTCATTTATTGTAAAAAGGGAAACATTATTTTTATAAATAAATAAGTGTTTTAACGTATTTAATTAAAATTAAAAATTTACACGAATTTTAATTTTTTTTATATATAAATAATGACTTTTTAAGTCATTAAAGACTTGGTTGGTAATTTGGTTTCTTCTTCGTTCCCCCCTCTCCATCTCCAAATCCGGAGAATCATTTCTTTAATTGTATGGGTTGCGACGACACGACCCAACTCTGACTGAGCTAGTCAAAGACAGGTGGTCGCAGACAATTGCCGCATACATATTAAAGAATTATAAATGAATCATCTTGTATAAGGTGGTTACACATTATCGTCCGATTCTGCCTCGGTTCGCGTAGTTAATATATGAATCATAGTCGCTAGACCCGCGAGAATTGCAGCACCAGAATTAACTTTCATCGCACCAATAAAAGTCAAGTAAGCAGCATTTATAACAGCAAAATAATTATATTATTTCTCCTTTTCATACCAGGGAATTTGATAGAGGATCGGCACCATCGTGTATGTCATGTGAACAATCAATAGACGTGCCCAGAAATTAATAAATAATTGAAAAATGGCAAAGGCATGTATTTGGTCAGGATCACCGAAAGATGATAGTACTCTAGTAGTTCCACTTCGGGCGATTCACCCGTTTTCTGTTGCGACAATCCGTAATGCGTTATTCCAAAAATACCATGGCGAAGCGTTATCACAAATCCGGTAGCGGTCCAACAATATGGATAACTCGCGTGCACTTATTTGCTTTGGAGAATAGTGGTAGACTTAAAATGTAAAAATATGAAGCTAATAAACAGATGCTCATTTTTATACAAAATACTTCTTAAACATTAATTTAACCTCGATATAAATCTAATAACTATATATTTTCTTATTCAATGTATAGCCTATAAGTATCGGAATGAATTCGAAACAGTTATCCCCGTTGAAACCAAAGTCTGAAAGTTTTGCCTTACAAAAAGCGCGCGTCTATCCGTACGCTTATGCATGAAAGGAATCTCTAAAGACGGCGGCCTTCAATGAGGCACAACTAACGACACGAACGATCAACAGCAGTTGATTGAATTCATTGGAAGCACTCAATAAGGCCCGTTTGACTGTAAAGAAACCGCCATTATCGCCGCCAGCATCAACCAATAGTAATGGTGAACAGAGTTATGAAATTGAGGAGGCCGAAGTCAGCCACGAAATGTTTTTACGAAAGTTCGGCTTTAACACACTCGAATACAGTCGCTATTTGAATCAACGTCGTTCTAAACGGCTTCGTCGTAGCAACGGGAAAAGTGATTATCATTTTGGAAAATTGGATCTGTTTGAGGTGAGTTGCTAAAACCTTAAAAAAAAAACTTTTCTAATTCTCGAATTTTTGTTTCTAAAGAAAAGTAACAAGATCAACAAACGCAAGAAAACATTTTTGTATTCGCCACTAGCAACACGTGCAATGAAAAAGAAAAGACCTGATAAGGATGGTAAAGGCTCATCGAAATCTAATTCTATCAATGGCTCGTCATTCTCGTCGCCTGATCAAAAGATCGTTTGTTACGAGTGCAATAAAAGCGGTAATTATATTTCTGTCGAACAAATCAAATTTATTTATGTTCCTATTTCAAATATTTAATTTACCAGATAATTTATCGAAATGTGGAAATTGCAGTTCTTCGTGCTAACTAATCACAGTATAAAGTTACGTGAAAAGAACTGTCCTGGTTGTTACTCGAAGTTGAAGCAAATAAAAAAGGAAAACAATTCGAATGAATCGACCTTTAGTTGTTGCCAGGACTTGTTTATTCCTTCAACTGCTCGCGTCCATGTGCAACTTGGTCGAACAACTCGACGTTATAATTCAGAGCTTGTCTGGAAATGTTTTCCTCTAGTCGCCTCAAAGTGTGACCACTTCCGCCTTTTAATCTCACTGCCTATTTTAATCAGTCCAGTTGATTACTTCTGGTCAGAAAATCCCCCCTAAAATAGCGTCGGAAGCTTTGCAGTTTCTTGGCAAGCCGAATGATCTTCCACATCTTGTTAGTTAAGAACAATCGGTATATGCGTGTACTGTTTAACGCACATTTATTGTCAGTCCAGGCACTTTACATTTAGAATGCAACGAGTGAACATTTGATTCTGAGTCCGGTTATGTGCTTGCAAACACACATCATCAGCATAATTTAGATGATTTAAGATGTTAAACAGTTGAAGACCTTTAGCTGAAGTTGCAATCCGGAAGTCAGAATCAAACGCGGAGTCAGTCCGACGACGTCATTTCAAATACGTGCCAAGGTCGAAAAAGCGAAACATCGATAAGCTGATAAGTTCTTGGAACGAACAAGTGTTATTGATCTGAAATTTGGATCATTATGTGTCAATAACAGTAGTCTACTGTATCTACTGTAAAAGTGTTATTAAAATACTCCTCACCGTCCTTCAACTCCCATAAAAACTTGACTATTGTACGAAATAAAATAAACTCATTTTCTCAGACAGTATTAAGTTTATCGAGCTTGCCTTGCAAGTATAAAATCTGCGAATCTGAAATTCAAAATTTGTCTTTGTGATGATTATAATGGCAGTATAAATGGAAAACGACCGTTTTCTCTCAAAATTCGAGACTTTATTGAGACGAAATGGTTACATAATTATTCTTCAAAATATTGTCCACCGCTAGCCACAACATTTTCTTCTTCTTTCTAGCAGATAACGGATTCCGCGTCGAAAAAACTGCTCTTCTTTTGAGTCGATCCACGAATCGACCCAATTTTTGGCTTCTTCGTAAAATTAATCAGGCTGAAATTGTGTATTAAATATTAATTTAGAATTATTAGTAAAAAAAAAAGAAGATTAGCTTCACTCCTTCTATTCATACAATATGACAGAATTTTACAACTTTAAAAAAAATCGATTTTCCTTAAAATTATGAATGCTACTGACTGCAATTTGAAATATGTCAAATGCATAATGCTTATAGTTATTTCCGAAAAAGTAATTAAGTACCCCGCACTCCTTCCACCACCTCCCACACAAACTGCACAATTTCACAGAATCCCATACACTAATATTCTCAACTTCTATTACATTTTTGGAGATTAAATTTTGTATAAAACATTTTGATATCAACTCTAACATGTAAAATATTGGTTTAATGCCGTCACCCCTTCTACCAATCCCTATACAAAATTTCTTAAAATCAAAACATTTCTCTTTCACCTAGAGTATCGCATGATTGATCCAATCGTAGTCCTGTTATGTTTTTATTTCCCAATTGTACAGGGAAAATAATTCAAAATTTATTAAATTCATTCTTCTTTTAGAATCATTTCAAAATTTGCTTTATACTTAATATATTTTTTTTCCCGAAACGTGCCATCATTGCGTTTTTCATTTAATATCTATGGGTGATGTTTTGAATATGTCTGTAGCCGTATTATGTTATCCTTTATTTTTTTCCCATTCGTTCTTGATGCGCTACTTCTAAAATCCAATTTGTGTTCTTAGTATTATAATTATGGCCACCTTTAATGTAATGCTCGGAGACTTCTTCTTCTATGTAGTACAGCCCAAATCAGATGTTGGCCTTCTGACATTCAAGTTCCTTAAAATTTTTTAAATTTTTATTATGGAACGGTTGTTAGCCCTTCGCACAACCCTCTAACCACGATTTTATTCATTTTCGTAGATTGAGGTGACAAACAGGCAGCGTGCTGGAATTATACGTCGATCGGGATTTGAACTCACAACCTTCGCATTGTAGACCAACATGCTTCCCACGGTTATACCTGGCTCAGTGATGAATTGATCATAATGGTTAAAAATTTTCTTATAAATTTAGTCTTTTCAAAAATAATTATTTTTACTAGAGTAAAACTGATGTAAACGTTAAAAATTCTATCGTTGGTGTCATCTAATACATTTTTAAACTCTAGATGAAATCTGAGAGTATTATAAGTTTGCTCTAAGGTTTGTAACGCTAAGAAATAAGGCTTGGAGAAAAAAATAAATGATACAGAAGTTAATTTTATCACTCAAAAATCTCAAAACCGGATGTCCGTCCGTCCGTCTGTGCGCTCTCTAGCTTGAGAACGCGTTGAGCTAGATTGTTCAAATTTTTTACACGTCCTTTTTGACAAAAAAGTAAGGTCAAGCTCGTGAACGGGCCAAATCGCTCCACCCCTTCTACCCCCTCCCATACAAAATGACACAATTGCGCAATTTGACAATTAAAGGATTTGCTCAAAAAGTATAAAAGCTATTGGCCTGAAATTTGGAATATATTACTTTTATGATAATATCAATCTACCGTATACAAATTATGCGTGTCCTCCCCCTCCTTCTACCACCTCCCATACAAACTGTACTTGTCATAAATTACTCTAAGCCAATTTACTCAGTGCGGATACAATTTAGCGCGCTGAAATTGTGCACCAAATATTTATTTAAAATTGTTAGTAAGGCGAAAAAAAATTAGATGATTAGCTTCACCCCTTCTACCCCCTCCCATACAAAATGACGCAAATTCACAATTTAACAATAAATTAATTTACTCGAAAAGTGTAAAAGCTATTAGTCTGAGTTTTGGGATATATTACTTTCATAACGATTTAAATCTACAGTAGAAAACTTACTTGCGTCCTCCCTCTCCTTCCACCCCCTCCCATACAAACTACACTTTTTCATGAAATGCTCTAAGACGATTTTCTCAGAACATATAACATTTATAGAGCTCACATTTTGTAATAAATACTTAATTAGTATTATCACTAAGATCAGAAAAAAATATTTGATTAGCTTCACTGTTTCTACCTCCTCCCATACAATATGACACAGTTTCACAACTTCACAAAAAATCGATTTTCTTGAAAAGTATGAATGGTACTAATCTGAAATTTAAGAGTTGTCAATTTTATAATATTCCTAGTTATTTCTGAAAAAATCACTAAAATCCCCCCACTCTCTCTACCACCTCCCATACAAACTGCACATTTTCACTAAATCTAACTCACTAATTTTCTCAGTCCCCATTCAATTTTTGGAGTAAGCATTTTGTATAAAACATTCTTATAGCTACTTTAGCATGATGGGGAAAAAATTATTTCAATGCTATCACCCCTTCTAACACTCCCCATCCAAAATTTCTTGGGATGACATCTACAGTATCGTAAGATTGCGCTTTATGCGCAATCGTAGCCCTGTTATGTTGTAAATTAATTCCAATGTTTTTGATAGCTATCAGTCGATTAACTGTAAACTGTTACGTAAGTTATAGTCGGTTGGGTAACTATTTTAAATATTATTAATTTATTATTCGTAATAAGCTGAGACTTTCAGTTTTTTAGCGAATAGAGCGCATGTATAATTTTGGGGGCTTTGAGACTAGTGTTTTGCTAAGTGATTGGAAGCTGCGCGACAATGGAATCCCTCAAAACAGATTTCAAAATCGCGTTGATCTACAATACGAAGGTCGGGAGTTCAAATCCTGGTCGACGTATAATTCCCGCACACTACTTATGTGGTTGTAATGAGGTCACCTCAATCTGCGAATATGAAAATTCGTTGATAGAGAGTTGTGGGAAGGACTAGCAACTCTTCCACAATATCAGAAGAGGTTGTTGCATCATTGAAGAAGAAGAAGGCTGGTGCTAATTTAAGAGCTCTAAAAGCAGTTTGATTTTGCAATTTTCCAGTTCAATATAATTTTCTCTCCTCATTAGTTAGTTGTAAATTGGTTTACATCTCGGATAAACAGAGCCATCTATTTTATAATAGTTAAACTCAAGAAAATTACCCTTCGCTCTGTTATACACAAGGCTACTTGTGTGTGCGTATGCGCGCAGGCTTTGTTGCTTTATATAAATTAGCAATACCGAAGTGCTTTTATGTGAAATACCCTGTCTTCTTGCAATTGTAATTCTGATTATCTTCTTTGTAATCTAGACGTCCTGTCGTCTCCAATGAGTGAATGAATGAAAAGGAAGGAAAAAACGAAACAAGAAGGTATATTTTTCCCCGTATGAGTATTACGAATGGGCTGTAAAATAAACACCCATCGTTGGAAATTGAAAAGATTTAGGGTCGATAATGAGATGGAAAAACTGTTTTTGATTTATCTCCGCCATTTTAAAATTCTTCGGCACCATTCACAACATCATTTCTTTTAAGAATTTCGCATAAATATTTTGGAAATATAATATTTTTCTTTCATTATTATTTTAATTTTTCATGCATACAGTCTGTCAAGAATGAGTTTACACATAGGAAAAAATTCAATTTTTGATCTTTCTAATTATAAAATATTACTTTTTATTTATGTATATGATTTTTTTTCTTAATTATAGTTATTTACATTATTTCCAACCGATATATAGAAAAAAAAGTACAACTTCAATGCAAAAAAAGAACGAAAACAATTATTACAATTCTTGAAGTGTCAAGAAACTCTTTACACAACTGTTTTTGTTTGCATTACTGGAACGATGCGGTAAATTTACCGTAATCTTTGCTCTGTATTGTAAAGTTCTATTAATTTGATCATTAGTTGGTGATTAATTTTTGGCCAGTACGTAAAATTAAGTAAGATATTGTGTTTTAAAATGCCAGGCAAAAGATTATCCTTTGAGTTGGTTCACCTGATATATTATAACCACCAATTAGGTAAAAGTGCACAGGAACTGTCTGAAATGTTTTCTGTAGCACAAAAGACAGTCTATAACGTTATAAATCGTGCTGAAAATGAGGATAGATTGGAGTCAAAGTGTGGAGGTGGCCCAAAACCTAAAATATCTAAACGTATAGAGCGCCTTATGATAAGGAAACTTGATAAAAACCCCTGGATTTCGACCAGAACACTTGCTAGGGAACTCAAGCAAGAGTGTGATGTTGCTGTTTCCCATAAAACAGTACGACAGGTCATCCTAAGAAATAAGTTCTCATCAAGAGCTGCACGAAAGAAACCACTGCTTTCTGCACTAAACATCGAAAAGCGTTTTCCCTTCGCTATGATGCACCTTTCTCAACCCGTGGACTTTTGGGATGACGTCATATTCTGTGATGAGACGAAAATGATGTTGTACTACACTGATGGACCGACTAGAGTGTGGCGCAAGCCTTTAACATCGTTGGAAAATCGAAATATCATTCCGACTGTAAAATTTGGTAAGTTATCTGTTATGATTTGGGGGTGCATCTCAAGCAGAGGAGTAGGAGACTTGGCATTCATCGAGTCAACCATGAACGCCCAACAATATTTGCATATCCTTAAAACATATTTGGCAAGCAGTGCGCAGAAATTCGGGTGTATGCATAACAACAAACCAAATTTTAAGTTTTACCAGGACAACGATCCCCAACATAAGGCGCAAATGGTAGGCTCTTATACAACTGCGGAAAAGTAATGGATACGCCAGCCCAGAGTCTTGACTTAAATCCCATCGAGAATTTATGGGCCTACTTAAAGAAACAAGTCGCTAAAAGGCAACCCAAAAACCGAACTGCCTTAAAAACTGCGATTCTCGAAGAATGGCAAAAAATACCAACCACGTATGACCTGCAAAAGTTGATTCATTCAATGAAAAATCGGTTGCAATGCGTGGTGGATGCCAAAAGTGGCCATACCAAATATTAAATATACCAAATAATAAATCTTAAATATTCTGTAAAATAAATATAAATACAATAATAATTTGTGTAAAGAGTTTCTTGACACTTCAAGAATTGTAATAATTGTTTTCGTTGTTCTTTTCGTTCTTTTTTTGCATTGAAGTTGTACTTTTTTTTCTATATATCGGTTGGAAATAATGTAAATAACTATAATTAAGAAAAAAAATTCATATACATAAATAAAAAGTAGTATTTTATAATTAGAAAGATCAAAAATTGAATTTTTTTCCTATGTGTAAACTCATTCTTGACAGACTGTATGTCGGATCTACATAATAACAGAATTACAGATATAGATGTTTCCTATTATATAAAACTCTCATTTTGTAAAAAAAACTACATTCAGTAGGTTTCTCTAATAAACAAGATAGTAAAACTGAAAATATCGAAACCCAAAAATAGGAGGTGGTGCGCAGTAAAAGTTGGGGCTGCGTGGGAAGTCAATATGCAGGTTAGAGTGGATAGGGAAGACTAAGTGAAGGGGGGTTCTAGGGCAGGGCTGTTGTCAATTATTTAACACTTAATAGTGAATACGATCAATAGCTCCGGTATATTGATTGATTTAATGAAATTAGTCGAAATCATACTTTTGTATGGGATGCAACTTTGTTTAACATATTTTTAAAAGTTTTTGTACAACATTTGAAGTTTTTAACGGTTTGGTGATAATTAATTTCTTAAAAATGGCCGAAAAAATACTTTTGTAGGGGAAGGGGGAGAAGGCTTAACGGTATTCGATCAGTTAATAAATTTCTCAAATTTTGAAGTTTGTAGCTTGAAATTTCACTCAAAAATTCTGATTTTGTGTGTTTTTTTCAAAACACATGAAACACCTCCTGCAGGTTGCCCCCTCCCGCCTCCCAGTACACAACAGTTTTGGTTCAAACTATTATTTTTCCTGTATGTTTATTAAATGGATGTAGCACGTGCAAAATTTGAACTTTGTATCTTTTAAAATTGTGAACATTTTCGACATTTTGGTACACCAACTCCATCCCCTTACACCTCCCAACTTAAAATTTTCACAAATATGATCACATAAGTCATAGAGCTCTATAATCTGACAAAATTTCAACTTAATAGCTGTACTGGATTTTGAAATCGGTTTGTAATTTTGAAAAACAAACATTATTGAAATGCTCTCCATTTCCCTTCAACTAAAATAATGTCTTCATGAAATGTTATATTTTTCTCATAATTAGTAATATTAGTAGTATAGTTTTAATGACATACATAGCTTAAGAGATAGTCGAGATATTAATTTTTAAGTGTTTGTTTTGCACCCCTCTTCATAATAATGTGCCTTCCTCTAAGTTGTTTATGGTAGATCTATATGACATCTTTTTGGTCTTAAATATGATTTTTTTTATGGTATGTAACTCCAAAGATATAGTTAGTATATGAAAAAAAAATTTAGCCGACAATTTGTATGGGAAATAAGGTGAAGTTGATAATTATCTCAAAGCTCAAAATTCTAGCAAAAATTCGTCTTTTCCGCTTTTATATTTTCAATGAAAATCGAAAAATTTTTTTTTCCAAAATTGTGCATTTGTATGGGAGGGATAGAAGGAGTGAGGGGATCGGATCAATATGTTGTGATGTTAATGATACTCACAACATTATACTTCAACCCAAATTTCAAGTCGATAGCTTTAATAGTTTCGAAGAAAAATGAATTTCTTGAAATTTCGAAAATTAATGAAATTTATGTGGGACAGGATAGAAGGAGTGGGGGATGTAGCCCGTTCACAAAAATAAAGTTGGCACACAACAAATTTCAGCACCATAGCTCAAAGCGTTCGAGAATTATGTTGTTCACAGAGGGACAAACGGTCCCTCGGCTTTTGAGCGACAACAAAAATTTCTGTATCCTTGGCGGCTCTGTACGCGCATTATTTCTTAGCGTTACAAACTGTTAGACAAACACAATATACTCTCAGATTTCATCTAGAGTATAAACATGAATTAAAATACAACACGTCATTCATTACAGTGCAGATAATTAATCATCCTTGCGAAACTATTATCGACAACAACTTTTCAGTGATTTTTTGCCAAATATTTGCACAATCCTCGTGGGAGTTAAGGGACGAAAAAAGCAAAAACTATTATGTTCTTGCTTCTAGTTTGCTACTCTTTCTACTGCAATAATCTACTTCACTATTCATAAAAAAAACGGAATTTATTCCAAAAAAAAAAACTATAACGAATAAAAAGAAAAATGCAAACACAACAAGGATGAAGATGTAAGCTGGGACAATTGAAAGGATCTTTCTTTTGTACGTTATACAGTGCTCTTGAATTTCTTAAGTAAACTGTGAAATAGGATCAATGGCTCAAGAAACTCGAAAAAATACATTAAAGACATACAAGAAGATAAATGTCAACTATGATCTTTTCATAGAAAATAACCTTTCAAAAGGTGTCCTTTTATGTTACTAAGCCAACTATATGAGCTATGTATGCCAATGTCTATGTGTATATATTTTATACTGTACTTCGTAGATGAAATGATTCGAATTCAATACAAAAAGAACATTTAAGTTATTTTAATTCATTGAAAAATTTATTAATAAAATTTACAAAATATTGACAAGATTCGAGAATTTATAGTTTATTGTTAATTTACTCTGTTCTATAAGCTAGATATCTACACATATAAATATAATTTTAGTGACTGTCTATTATAAATGTCTAAAGGTAAGTGTTTTGCTTTATTTGGACAATAACTAATCAGAAACACATGTTTTTTAAATTCTTCTCTGTCTGTCTGTCTGGCTTTCACTCAAAAACGGCTAAACGGGTTGTAATGAAACTTTCACAGTTTGTTAGATATGCCTCGAGATGTAATCAGCGTTTGGTTTTATTTCAATACCCCCAGGGAGTAGACGTCTACTCCCTCGCAAAATGACTCATACTATATAATAATCAAATTTTCCTGAAAACTATAAGAGCGAATAATTTGCAATTTAGAATATATTATTTTTACTATAAATGTCATCTATGATATGCACATTATTTGAATCTCTCCACTCTTTCCACGACCTCAAACTACACTTTTTCATGAAATACTAATAAACCAATTTTCTCAGTACGTATAACATTCATCAAGCTAAAATTTTGTACTAAATCCTTAATTAGCGTTATTATTAATATCGGAGAAAAATAAACCGATTAGCTTCTCCACTTCTACCCCCTCTCATACAGTGTTATAGAAGTTCGCAGCTTTTCATAAATTCGATTTTCTTTAAAAGAATGAATGTTTCTGATCTGAAACTTTAATATTTCAATTGCATGATGATGATAGTTGTTTCCCAAAAATCACTGAAATCTCCCCGCTCCTTCTACCACCTCCGATACAAACTGCACAATTTCACTAATTCCAATAAACTAATTTTCTGAGTACCTATTCAATTTTTGAAGCTTAAATTTGGCTCAAAAATTTTTATAGCGTGATGTGAAACAAATTAGTTCAATGCAGTCACTCCTTCTACCACTGCCATACAAAATTTTTTAAGATCACAAAAATTTCGATATCATCTATAGTATCGTATGTTTGGGCTTTAAGTACAATTGTAGTCCTGTTATGTTTGTGAGCTGAATGATATTTTATTTAGACTTTTTTTAGAAATAACATAAGCTACAACTATGTATTTACATTTCCTTGACGCTCTTCAATACGTAGATTATTTCAAATCACCCCCATGGGCAGGGGCCTGTCATGGTTTCATTCTTAATAATCTATGGTTCTGGGTCCAACAAAATAAAAAACATCATTAATTTGGATAATATGTAAACACTACTGCTGAAAGTGATTACCTATTTATTTTTCTCTGTTGCTCAGTGGCGTGGCGTGACTTTATAGCTAGGGGAAGCAATTATTTTGCGGCAAGCTACAAGCGCTGCGTCAATATGCATGACTCCACAAGTTTACATCATTATTTGAAACACTTCTACTCATCCGAGCAAGGTGCGGTTTTTGCCAATCGATTTAAAATCCAGTCTATATTATTAATCGGGAATAAAAACATCGATTTTTTTTTTCAATTTTTTAGGTAATGCTCACCTGAAACCGATTCTTTTCACTCAAAGCACGACAAATATGGGCAATATTGTCAGATCTATCTCTTCACATTTTTCTTCCTGATCATTTTTCGGCTAGTACAGAAATTTCAGTACTGGCAATACTTTGATCGAGAGCCAGGGCTTGCGACTGAAAGCAACGGCTGGCAACAATTTCATTAACGCATCTCTCCTTCGTATAGAAGTGGAACTTGCGCTCGCTACGAGCGAAAATTTTACTTGTATTGGCCGGCGGTCTCGTTCTCTTGTATATGCGACTAAAAACAATGAGAGGAAAGGTGGAAGCATTTTAATGCGACGCATCTCCCCTTCCTATTGAAGTAGAACTTGCGTTCGTCGCGCGAGAAAATTTGTCAGAAAAAGCGTGAGAAAGAAAGCTGTCCTGATCACGTAAATGCTGTAAAAAGTGGTAGACGAAAATAATGCACGCTTTTTTTAAAGAAATTTTTAAAAAAATTTTCATATCCATGCTGATTTCAGTTTAGATTTTCTAAACTGAATAAAGGGCAAAACGTGCATAAATGGACGCCACGCCACTGGTTCCTTTAATTCAATGGTTTCAGAATAAATAATTTATAAGTTATAATTTAGGCCTTATTAAATAGAAGAAATATTCAGTTCTATTAAACATTATATTTTTAAATCCTATTACATATATAATTAATGGATGTTTCCAAAAAGTTATTTGCTTTCCAAATTCAACAAAAACTCTAAAAACAACGAAATAAATTTGATCCTTTTTTCCCCCAGCCAAAATATTCGACACTCAAAATCATAAAACTCGACTGTAACTAAACTTTTTCTTATAAAGAAAAACCTAATATGCAAAGTTTCAAAGATGCACAAGATGCATTCATTTTCGTTACATGGTCCATACATTCGTATGTTAGATCTACTTTTATTGGACTATTAATAAAAAATATAAATTGTTGGTACTAAAATTAGTATCAAGATTGTATGTTATAATTTTAGAAAAAAATGTGTTGACAAAATATCGAAGAAACCATACTATGGTTTCTCTTTTTGCACATTCTTGTTATACGAGAAGGATCTGAAAATGTGCTAAAACGCTATTAAATTACACCTGATTGAAATAAAACTGCCGAGTTTCTTATAAAAATGCTTTGATATTAAACCGTGCCGATAATTTATTGGAAAAAATCAATGAACTGAAAAATAATTATTACAAGATGCCACCCAAGTGTGACAATATATCTGACCTGAGAAGCCTCAGCTATATCATATGACTCTTGAATATCATTATGATGATGGGTATACTCTGGCGAAATGACGTGTGTCTGTTCCTTGTGCGACCAGTTAGTGTATTATGCTGCTTACTAGAAAATGATTATCAGCATATCACTGAAGTTTAATTGTCTTAACCCGTATAATATTTGTAGTTAGTTCCGTAGTATCTACGGAATAAAACAACCAATTACTCTATTATTCTAATAATAAAGTATTGTGATCGACACAGAAAAAAATTGCTACTCTGAAATTTTGTTTTTTCGCATTTCATAACTAAATTAGCCTAAAAATGCAGAAAAAAATTCCATCTGAACGTACGCCGTCCGCCGTACGTGTACGCTCCAACGACTTTCAAGGACCCATATCTCCGAAACTATCTATAGAGGAGAATTAATTTTTAGGTGGATTGTAGATTAGGTGGAGAGCTTTCATTGCTTAAAGTTTGGGCAGTGTGGGGTGAAAAGGGGAGGCGAGGGAGGGTTAAGGTCGATTGATAATATCTCCACCACGAATATAGATAGAAAGCTGAAACTCGACAATCGGGTACAAAAAGTGTAGTAGTGATAGTTCCATCATAATCAACATAGATGGAGGCGAATATTTTTAAAGGAAGGGGAAGGGCAAGGGAGGGGTGCATTGAAAATAAATATCTCGACTATCTCTCAAGATATTTAATTGAAACTTGGGCCATGTATTAAGCTATGCTAGCGAAATATGAAAAATATAACTTTTGGACATTATAATAGGAGGGGGGGGGGGGAAATAGAAAGCATTTTAAAAATGGCGAACTTTTCAAAATTTCAAACCGGTATATCTCAAAATCCAATGCAGATATTATGTTGAAATTTTGTCAGATTGTAGAACTACATATATGACTTTTAATTTTAGTAAAATTTTTAAGTCGCGGGGTGTAAGGGAGGAAGGTGGTGAGCCAAAAAAAGAACTTTGAATATTTTTTTAGGTCTAATCTAAAAACTTTAAAGTTTGGGAAACCCATTTCAAAAAGTTCAAACAAGTTTAAAATATTAACTGGTCGAATACATCCAAGACTTCTATCCCCTCCCATACAAAAGCATTTTTTCGACTAATTCTAAGAAACCACTAAAATTCATCAACTTGAATTTTTGTACAAACACTTTTTAAAATATTTATAGCAAAGTTGTATTAAACGTTTTAAAATCCCCCTTGCCCATCTACCTCCTCCCATCTAAAAGTATGATTCAAACAATTTCAATAAATTAACTAAAAACCAACAAATTAAAAGCAACGAAATTTTGAACGAACACCTTTCAAGAGAAACTTAATAGAACTGCATCACACATTTTACGACTCCCTCACCTGCTCTACCTCCCATACAAATGTTGGGTTTCATGCATATAAAATACACAGAATTTCATAGGAATTCTAAACAACTCCGTTTATAGATAAAACTAACATTCTGTACAGATAATTTTGAAAGTGATTCAAGCAATCATTTAAAAACTTATCAACATCAACCCAAACTATCTACCCTATCAAACTCACATAAATAAACGAATGAAATATTGATTATGTATACTAGAGCAATTAATCGTAATGTGTTATATAATTTACAGAAGCCCTGCCCTAGAACCGCCATTCTCTTAGACTTTCCTTTCCATCCTATCCTGGATATCCTTAACTTGTCCCAAGAATAATAAAGTTGCGCGTGACTTGGTGGTAGTATTTTTCTTTGAACTAAGGCTATGACTGGTCATGAACCTACCCTAGGTCTCAAGCATTTATTGTAGTTATCAACTCGTGAGCTCAAATCTGTTCATCTATTTTTCTGTCCCAGAAGTGAGCCGATTTTAAAATCGAAAGTTTGTTTCTTGTTCGATTTGAACTTCAACTGTGAAATTGGCCATTGGAGATGCACAAATCTCTAATTTTCTACACCACCCCCTATTTCAATTTTATGATTCAATAAATAAATAGAACTCTAACAAATCATTTTTTAAATGCTAAATAACATATTAGATAAAAAAAATATCTGTTAACAAGTCGGGCGCAACTTTATTATTCTAGGAAAAAGTTCGGTATTTCAATTTACATATTAAGTTGGGGTGATACAAGGGGTAGATGGAGTCCAAAGACCGAATTTTCCATAATTAAGTAAAATTCAAATATAGTAGATGTACTGTGTACAAACAGAGGAACTTTTTTTATTACATTTTATTTTACTAAATTAGTCAGAAACAAGAAAACCACATTTTCAGAGCAGCAAAATTTTTAGTTTTTACTTTATTATATTAATAATAAAGTATTTTGATCGACTTGGAAAAAAAATTTACTACCCAGGAATTTTGTTTTTTCGCGTTTCACGGCTAAAATAACCTAAAAATGCAAAAAAATCGTGTACGTGTACGCTCCCAAACCCTTCAAGATGGAAAGTTCATTTTTGGTCGGATAGTATATTGTTGCGGATTTCAGACGGACACCCATTTTGCGATGTGCATGGGTTAAGGGGGAGGCGGTGGGAGCGCTAAAACCGAAAACTAAGAATTCGAATATCTCAATTATAGTTTCAGTTAGAAAGCTGAACGTATACACAGAAGGGTTTGTGGCACAAACTTTAAAAACAATTTAATTTTTTTATTAATTGGCCGAATTTTTTCTTTAAATGATTATATCTTCGAAATTACTTACCACAAAAAATTCGTATTTCCGGACCATTAAGGTGGCATACAGATCCACTAGAATCAGCTTAGATTGAGGCTAATTATTGTATCGGGGTGTATCAGGGTGGCTGCAAAGAAAAACACTTAAAAATCAATTTCTCGGCTATTTTTTAAGCTATATAATTGAAACTTTGAACATATATTAAGCTATACTAGCAAATTATGGAAAAAATATAACAATTCGATACAGCAGTAGTGGGGTAAAATGGCGAGCATTTCATTGTATACTTTCCACAATTTCAAACTGTTATATCTCAAAATTGAGTACATATATCAAATTGAAATTTTGTCAGATTATACAACTACATAGTCCTTAATTTTGGTAAATTTTAAGTTGGAGGGTGTAAGGGGAGGGAGGTGGTAAGCGAAAATGTCGAAAATTTTGAGCGATTTTTTTAGGGCTCTGGTGTGAGATACAAAGTTTTGATTTTTCATGTGGATACATCTATTTGTTATACATAGAAAAAAATAATACTTTGTTCCACAATTTTTATGCACCGCAGTGGGGGTCTAACGTGCAGAAGGCGTTTCATGTGCAATGAATTGAATTGAGTAAATTGAAGATTTTTGGATGAAATTTTAACTTGAAAATTTTGCGAAATGCATTTAAAAAAATCTCTAAAAGTTTGAAATATTAACTGGTCGAATATCTTCAAAACTTCTACCCCCTTCCATACAAAATTATTTCTTCGACCATTTTCAAGAAATCAATTAACTATTAAAAGCTATCAATTTGAAATTTTGCACAAAAACTTTTGAAAATAGTTGAAATGAAACTGCGTCAAAAGTTTTGAGATCGCGCCTGCCCTTCTACCCCCTCCATTACAAAAGTATGATTTCGACCATTTTCAATAAATCATCTACTAACCCACAAATTAAATGCTAAGAACTTGAAATTTTATACGAGCACATTACAAGAAAAATGAAATAAGACTGCGTCACAAATTTTACGATTCCCTTACCTCCTCTACCCCCTCCCATATAAATGTTTGGTTTCGTGAATGTTAAGTAAACCGAATTTTATGAAAATTCTATGCAACTTCGTCTATGAAACTGATATTCTATGCAGAGAATAGAAATCAAGTAATCAATTACAAAATTATTAACATCCACCCACCCTTACTATTATCCGTCCCCCTCCCCTCATATAAACCCAAACTACTAGAGCTATTGATCTTATTCGCAATTAAATGTTAAATTGACAGCAGCCCTGCCTTAAAGGCGATTCCACATGTGAAAAAGAGAACCACTTAGTCTTCCTTAACCACTCTAACCTGCATATTAACTTTCCATGCATCCTCAACTTGTCCCAAGAATAATAAAGTTGCATTCGACTTGTTGGCAGTTTATTTAGTATTAGAATAATAAAAAAACATAACAGGACTACGATTGAAGTTGTGCAATTCTCTAGATGAAAGAGAAATTTGTTTATTTAGAAGGGATGACGGCTTTGAACTTATTTTTTCACATCACAATAGAGTTGCTATTAGAATGTTTTACACAAAATTAAAAAAAAAAAAATAATAGGTTTTGAGAAAATTTAATGAAAATGTGCAGTCTGTAAGGGAGGTGGTAGAAGGAGCGTGGGGTTTTCAGTATTTTTTTTCAGTAATAGCTATGAAGATTATGTAATTGACATCTCTAGTATTTCAGACTTTGCAAGAAAATCATTGTTATGTAAAGTGTGTCACTTTATATGGAAGGCGGTAGAAGAAGCGCAAGGTTATCAGTTAATTTTTTTGGTCTTACTAACAATTCTCAATAAATATTTAGTGTAAAATTTCAGCTCGATAAATTTTATACGAACTGAGTAAATTGGATTATAGTATTTCAATAAAATGTGCAGTTAGTATGGGAGGTGGTAGAAGGAGTGAGGAGATTAATTAAATTGACTTATAGTACTTCATGAAAAAGTGCAGTTTGTATGAGAGCTGGTGGAAGGAGTAGGAGGATTCGAATATTTTTTATATCACAGACTGAAATCATTACAAAAATTATTTATTCTAAATTTCAGATCTATTGCTTTCATGTTTTTTGAGAAAATCCGTTTATTGTGAAATTCTGAAATTGAGTCATTTTGTATGGGAGCAGGTAGAAGAGGTGGAGTGATTTGGTCCGTTATCGAACATGGCCTTACTTTTTTGACAAAAACGACATGAACAAAATTTTAACTTTTTAGCTCAATGCGTTCTGGAGCCAGAGAGGACACGGACGGACGAGCAGACGGACAGATGGACGGACATCCGGTTTTGAGATTTTTGAGTGATAATATGACCTTCTGTATAATCCATTTTTTCTCCAAGCCTTATTTCTTAGCATTGCAAACTTTGTGGCAAACTTATAATACTCCCAGATTTCATCTAGAGTATAATAATAGAGCGATAACACAAAATTTTGAATTTAAAAGAGGATTTTGTATTATCAGAAACGTACTGCAATGGGGTCAAATTAGTAAATTATGAATAGCAAAAATGTTACTGCTAGAGTAGGTCAATTTTATTAATCCCCACATTTTACAATTATTTTCCTATTAAATAATACATTGTGGTAACAATTCAAACGTTTTAATTTTAATTCGCCAACAATAGAAACTTTTAATTTCCGTCCTTTTCAAATAATAGAAACACCAGCGCCATAACAAAGAGTTAAGTACATCCATAGCAATCTCGTTCAATGACTTATAATCTTTATAAAATGATGAGAACTTGTGTGGTAGTCGGCTGATCAAAAAGGCTGAATCTTAAGACTCCTATGGATGGGTATCGATCATCAGTGAACCTTCGCTATAAGAAAGGCTAATGAAGATCATCATATCAATATGAGTCCCTATCAAATTGTGAATGGTGTAGAAGGTGCGATCATTAAAGTAGATTTCAGTCGGCATCAGGTACAAAGAACGACAGAAGAAAACCAACAAATTTGTCAAATGTTCAAATACTACGCAAGAAGATTTGTATATAAGGTCTTTTTTTAATAGCTGGTATAGATTAGATCCGGTATGAAAATGTACAATTGATTGTGTAGTTTTGAACTAAGGTTCGTGATCGTTCTTTCTTTCGAAATTAGTTGATTTGGTAGTTAGAATTTTTACGGATTTATTGCTAAAGGAAAAGGTGTTGAGTGCTTAGATAAATTTACACAGACATAATAAATAATGAAACTTGAATTAAAAAAATAATTTTAAGATCGATAAATTCAATTTGTTTTGAATCAGTGGACTTTTAATTACTAATAGCTCTTTATTTTTCAGAGCTGTGAAATAATGAAGCCGATAAAATTTCGTGGGCAGAGATATTTTTTTAATCAAAACTTTAGGTATAAAATCCTGTATGGCAAGAGACATAGTAAAAATTTCCGGGACTCAACCTCCATTGTCTTGATAACCACATTCTCAGAGAAAAGATAAAAATTTCAGAAAATAGACCAAGGATGCGCTCCATTACTATCTTCCAGTTACACAAATTAAGAGAACAAATCAAAAATCGAGAACAACAGGGGAGCCACCACCACTGTCCTCACAAGAGTTCTGTATAAGCTAACTAGAACACACCGTACTCAGGATTTGGCCTTTCTATATCCCTTTTGAACCTCGACAATTTTAAATAATTTTCCGATTTTCTTAATTATGTACAAATAAGAAAGCACAGCGACTGGTAACATCGTTTAGACCTATCAAAAATTATCATAAATAAACAAATCGCTAGAGATTACGAAATTCACTTCTGTATGGGACTCATCCAGCCAAATCTCAGCTGAATCATCAGCTGAAAATTGCATTGCATTATTTTTTTAATGCCAAGGTCCAATCGGTATAAAGATAGAGCTAAAAAAAAGAAAATATACAGAAATTACTTACAATGACTCTAAAATTTCTTGAATCTAATTTTTCGATAGTGCAACTTGATTGACTCGTCAGGGTTGAGAGCATAACCTCACATTTTCAAACATTTTTTTTTTGATTTTAAGAAATTTTGTATGGGGAGTGGTAGAAGGATGACGGCATTGAACTAATTTTTTTCAAGTCATGCTAAAGTTGCTATCAAAATTTTTTTTAAGAAATTTCAGATTCAAAAAATTCAATAGATACTGAGAAAATTGTATTAGATTTAGGGAAATTGTGCAGTTGGTACAAAGTATTTCTATAGCTATTCCAGCATGATGTGAAGGAAATCAGTTCAATGCTGTCACCCCTTCTACCACTCCCCATACAAAATTTCTTAAGATGACAAAAATTTCTATTTTATCTGGAGTATTGGATGATTACGTGCAATCGTAGTCCTGTTATGTTTTTGAGCTCAATGTTATTTTTTTAGAATAAACACAAGCTTCAACTATTTGTATTTCCTTAACGCTCTTCAATACTTATAGGTATGATCTCAAGCCAACTACGTGAGCACTGTTCTATACAAATACCAGTATCATGGTTTCATTATTAATAGTGTATGGTTCTGATTCCAATCTGCATTTTGTTCAAAGAGTCATTAAACTAAGCAGATTATATATCACACATAATGTATTACTAACTACATTCTCAAAAGTTGCTTATTATTGCGATTTTTACTCGGGGTAGTTCTAATTAAATATTTAGTGCAAAATTTCAGCTCGATAAATTTTAAACGTACTGAGAAAATTGGTTTTTAGTATTTCATGGATAAGTGCAATTTGTATGGGAGGTGGCAGAAGGAGTGAATGGATTCTAATAGTAATAATTTACCGTAAATTTGAATTATCACAAAAATAATTTACTCCAAATTTCGGATCAATTTCTTATACATTTTTCGAGAAAATCAGTTTATTGACGAATTGCGTCATTTGGTATTGGGACGGGGTCAAGCGATTTGACGCGTTCAAGAAGTTAACCTTAATTTTTTTTTATCAAAAACAATGTTTAAAAAGTTTGAACCTTCTAGCTCAACGCGTTCTCGAGCTAGAGAGGACACGGATGGACAGACAAACGGACGGACGAATATCCGGTTTTGGAATACTGGACTGATTTTTTTTCTTACAGAATGACCTGTGTTATAGGCAATTTCCTTTATGTGCATTGCACAAAAACAGTCATGGAGGGAAGGAATGGGATTGGGAAAGGGGGGGCAGGGGAATGAGAACGACCGTAATGAGTGGAGAAGCTAGTATATTTTTCAGTTTTACTGGCTGCTACAGATAAATATTTGCAGATGTTATGGGGGACTGAATGATATAAAATGCGTAAAGTAACCATCTACTGAGCATCTAGGCCTTTTTGAAGTGGAACTGTTTCACTTTTACAACATTTTGCAGAATTTATTTCAAATAATTTTACTTTATTATTTTAATAATAAAGTATTGTGATCGACACAGAAAAAAAAATAATTTGTTACCCTGAAATTTTTTTTTTCGCGGGGGGCTAAAAACAAATTGTCGGCCGAATTGTTTTTTCAAATGATTATATCTTCGAAATTACTTATCGTAAAAAATTCATATTTCGGGACCACTAAGGTGGCATATAGAAATATTAGAATCAGCTTAGAAAGAATGTGGACATAAAAGTAGTGGCGAGAAATGGGGAGTATTTCAAAAATGGCACACTTTCCAAAACTACAAATCATTATATCTCAAAATTGAGTACAGATATCAAATCAAAAATTTGTTAGATTATAGACCTATATAGTTTTTAATTTTGGGAAAAAATTTAAGTTGGGGGGTGTAAGCGGAGGGAGGTGAAAAACAAAAATGTTGGGACTTTTGAGTAATTTTTTTAGGGCTCTGGTAAAAGATAGAAAGTTTAAATTTTGCATGTGGATACATCTATTTAATATACATAAAAAAAAATAATAATTTGTTCCAAAATTGTTATGCACCGACGTGGGGGTCTAACGTGCAAAAGGTGTTTCATGTGTAATGAGAAAAACACATAAGCTGAAAATTGTTGAATGAAATTTTAGAGTAGCACCTTGAAAATTTGCTAAATGCACTTAAAAAAAATCCCTAAAGGTTTTAAATATTAACTGGTCGGATATCTTTAAAACTTCTACCCCCTCCCATAGAAAATTATTTTTTCGACCATTTTTAAGAAATCAATTATCACCTAACTATTATAAGCTATCAGTTTGAAATTATGCATAAAAACTTACAAAAGTAATTGAAATGAAACTACGTTAAAGGTTTTGAAATCGCGCTTGCCCTTCTACCCCCTCCCATACAAAAGTATGATTTCGACCAATTTCATTGAATCAACTAATAACCAACAAATTAAAAGCTACGAACGTGAAATTTGGTACGAGCACCTCTCAAGAGAAAGGAAAGAAAATTGCATCACAAATTTTATAATTCCTTTACCTCCTCTACCCCTTCCCATACAAAATTATTTTTTCGGGCATTTTTAAGAAATCAATTATCACCTAACTCCTAAAAGCTATCAATTTAAAATTTTGCATGAAAACTTACAAAAATAATTGAACTGAAATTACGTTAAAAGTTTTGCAATCGCGCTTGTCCTTCTACCCCCTTCCATACAAAAGTATGATTTCGACCAATTTCATTGAATCAACTAATAACCAATAAATTAAAAGCTACGACTTGATATTTTGTACGAGCACACTATAAGAGAAATAAAATTGCATCACAATTCCCCTACCTCCTCTACCCCCTCCCATACAAATGTTTGGTTTCGTGAATGTAAAATACACAGAATCTTATAAAAATTCTATGCAACTTCGTCTATGAAACTGACATTCTATACAGAGAATATTGGACATGATTCAAGCAATCAATTAAAAAACTATTAACATCCACCCACTCTTACTATCAACCCTCACCTTAGCCTTACAAACTTTGTGGTAAATTTATAATACTCTCAGATCTTGAGAATAAGAAGTGATATTTTTTTCCCTTTTATTTTTTCTTCCTGAAAATTAAGTTCATCATAGAAACAGAAAGCAACGGGAAACCTCCATTCTTGGATGTACTCGTAGAAAGGAATGATAAGTCGTTAAGCTTCGGGGTATATAGGAAACCAACTTAAACCAACTTAAACCAACAGATATCTCCACGCTTATTCACATCACCTAAGTCAAAAAGCAGGCATACTGAAGACCGTAATACACAGAGCCAGATACATAACTGAAGGGAATCCTCGCACTCTACGAAAGCAAAAGGAACAGTTGAATGGGGCATTCCCAGCAAATGGATACAAACCGTGCGAAATCTATAAGGCGTTAAAACCGAAGCATCCAAGGACAAAATAACAGAAAGACACTGAAGAAGGAAACACAGAAAAACGATGGGTATAACTACTAATTTTAGTAAACCAGAAGGACAAAAACTATTGGAGACTGCAGAAGTGTACAAAGTACCTTACGGCTTATGCGATAAAGTGTACATAGGAGAAATGGGACGCACAGTCCAAACAAGGATCAACGAGCATCAACCGTGCACACAGTAATTGTCGATCAGTTTGATAAAGGTATCAGCAGAGACCCAAACGTAACGAATAATAAAGGGTAACAGAGTATAATCCGGCAATCTTTCCTTTCAATTCGAAATACACTGTGAAAACATTCCCAAAATCATAAAAAAAAAAAATTGTCGAAATATTGAAAGAAAGTATAAACCGTCAAAAAATTCAAAATCTATAAATTTTTAATACTTTGTGATAAAAATGTAAGAATAAAATTTGTTTAAGGGTATGCGTTTCAAAAAGTTATTTTTTCAGTAAAATGAAGGTGGAGTTACATATCAAACATTCGTTTAGTCTTTCTGTAAGTTAAAATCACGTGACGTCACAGACGGCACGAGAGTTATAGATTTGGTTAATAAAATCCATTATTTAGTAAATGGAGTTAGTAATCTTTTGTAGTAAATTAAATCTTGTTGTTTGATTCACTGAGAATGTTTAGTTAGCAGCTACTATCGAATATTAAAAGTGTTTTTTACAATAATACGAAAAAATAAAATAAAATGAAGGAAGCTTGCAGTTTGATTTTGTAAAGAAATCATTTATAAATAAATAGTAAAAAAAAACATTTAGAAAGTAAACAGGAATTTATAAAAAAAGACTAATTTTAAAAAAACCTATGGTTAATAACCATATCAATGCTTTTTATTAAATCTTAAGTAAGACACTTACTAATTTTCTTTTAAACAAACTTCCTTCTTCATTATCTCACTACTTACCCAAAACGCACGAACACTTTGCGATTAGAATAATTTTCAACTTTTGAATGAGAAGCATTGTGCTTGCGCGTTCACCGTATGTCAATAAAATAAAAGAAATATACAACAAGAATATAACGAGATGATATAACAATGCCGACGCCTGCAAACAAGCGAAGGGCTCAGCCTAAAGCATTGAATGATTTTGAATCATTCCTTTTTATATTGTTGGATTGAAAAGGGGCGCAGGAACGTGTTGATTTGTAATAAGGGTCATAAGATGAAAATGTTATTCCATCGGTCTTTATAGATACTTTCTAGAAGAAATTCTTTTGATCCATTTGATTTTTCAATTTCATTTAAATTAGGGCATTTTCCGAGCCCAACTGAGTCACAGATGGATCATATGCTCAAAGCTACAGAAGATATGGTTTTCTCATTTTTATTGATTAGTATGATTAAAATACAAAAACATAACAGAATTATGATTGGGCTTAAAGCCCAATCATATGATACTCTAGATGAGATGGAAATGACTTTAATATACCGGAAAATATCATATGTCATCTCAAAATCTTTCGAATATTGAATAGAGACTTTTGCATAGGAGGTGGTAGAAGTAGAGGGGGAGGTTTGAATTTTTCGTATATGACACCGAACATGGCATGCAAAATGGTTTTTGCTGAATTTAAAGTTTTTAGTTTTCATTATTTTTCAAGAAATTGGTCATAGTTTTTCTGAAATTGGGGCATTTGTATGGGAGGTGGTAGAGGAAGTGGAGCGATTAAGATGATTTTGAAACTGCTTATCATCCTCCTTATCACCATGCGTTGATTCAATTTCAAAGTCGATAGCTCTCATATACTTGAAGGAGAAATTCTTTTCTTGAATTTATAATACAGATATTTGTATGGGAGGTGGTAGATAGAGTGAAGCGGAGCTGATAATTTTTTCTAACAGTTATTTCAATTATTAAGAAATAAATTCTGGCAAAATTTTAAGTTTATACTTTTTCTATTTTGAATGGAAATGGATGAAATGCATTTTGCAAAAATTATGCATTTGTATGGGAGGGGGTAGAAGGAGTGTACGGATCAAAACAATTTTTTTTTCGTACTATTAATATTTCTATTTGTATACTTTACACAAAATATCAAGTTGATAGCTTTAACAGTTTCGAAGAAAAATAATTTAATTTAAATTTCGTGAAATTTGTATGGGGGGGTAGAAGGAGTGAGGTAAAGTTGATAATTATTTTTAAAATAAATTGCAATTATAGTAAAATTAATTCTGACAAAATTTCGTCTTTTCAGCTTTACTAGTTTCAATGAAAATCAAAAATATGTATTTTTCAAAATTGTCCATTGTCCAGGGAGTAGAAGGAGTAAAGGGATCGGGTCAATATTCCGTGATGATAATAACATTTATATCGTAATACTTTGACGTAAATTTCAAGTTGGTAGCTTAAATAGTTTCAAGGAAAAATCAATTTCTTATTATTTTGAAATTTCATGAAATTTGTATGGGAGGGGGTAGAAGGAGTGGGGGGATGTGGCCCATTCACGAACTTAAAGTTACTTTTATGCTAAAAATGACACACAAAATTTTTTTAGCACTATAGCTTAAAGCTTTCGAGAGTTATGCTGTAGACAGACGGACAGACAGCAACTCGAAATCGAGGTTTTTGAGCGACAACAAATATTTCTGTACCCTTGGCGGCTCTTTGCGAGCGTTATTTCTTAGCGTTACAAATGGTAAGGCAAACACAATATACTCTCAGATTTCATCTAGAGTGTAATTATAATTTTTTTAGTGAAAGAAACAAAATTTGAAATCTATTTCTAAAGCTTTGATTTTCGAAAATTTGACGAGTTACAGTTTCTTAAAATATAGGTTTTATATGCATGAGTGAGATTAGACTTTAAAAACAATTTTAGCCTGAAAGTAACAATTTTCTTTCAACATAAGTATCTACAAAATTGTATAATATTTATTTGCCATGCTCCTAATATGATCGAATTAAGAAAAATTGAGTATTACGATGCGTGTAGCGCAGAATAATAGATGCAGCTGCTTTCAAAATTATTTATGTTATCAAAATTTGGTGATAATGAGATGCAATGAGTGCGATGCAGCCCTGTGTACGTTTGCTTTAACAGGATGTCAGATTTTATAACAAATACCCAATGAGTGGACATCATAAACAGTTGCACTACAGGTAAGTTATTTCGAAGCCACTAAAACCAGGTAAAAGCCATTCCTTTTAATTTGTTCATATTTTGACATATTTTGGAATTAATTTAATTTCTCTCTACCTCTAATTCTGGAATAAAATACCATCTGGATCGGTTATATGAGTTTATACTTCAACTCCTCACCATTCAATGTGCAAACTAAAAAAAGCATTCTCCAGTATTTACTTAACCACCCCTCTAATTATAGCATTCCAATTCCAATTTTATACATACTACGGAATTTTCATAACATTTTCCCAGCATTCAAATGATTCGAATTTAAAGAATTTTCAATTAAACATTCGCAATATTTAAAATCTATCACTCCCTCTTGGATTAATGGTCCATGAAGGGAGAATTTTTCAGCAAAGGGATTTCCTTATCACAAGGACTATAAGAACTCGTCATTGACGAAATACAAGGGTTAAATGGTATCCTTTTTTTTATGTCTGAACTTTTTGGAAGGGTGATTTTTCTATTGGTCGAAAAGAATCCTTTTATTTAAACTGGGATCACTGCTACGTTCTGTTATCGTGTATCTTGATAAATTCCTATCGTGTCATACATCAGCGAATAATTGAAATTACAGTACACGTGTAAAGGATCTATGGAATTTTATGTTGTTTGTTCCCGATCACAGTGTATTGTTTTTAATAGGATTTAGGTGACGGAGGTGGACGACACTCGCAAATATACTTGAAGATAACAAGGAGATTTTATGGAAATTATTACATAATCCTTGGTCCTTACGAGAATGAAAAGAAGGATCCACATATGCATACGTTGGATATTTCACCGCAAACAAAGCTGGACATTTTCTCCTGTTCTTCTACCCTCACTTTATTTTTATGTGTTAATTTTGTAAAATAAATCATAAATACATGTATTCGTAAACACATCCTCGAATCGATGAAATGAAATTTCGTTATACCGACGTCCTTTCAAATTCTTTTCGGTTCACTTCTTAAATGAAAGCATGTCTAACCGATCCTTTGACAAGGTAGGTATGTTAAAATGTGTTTCAATTAACCTGAGATTATCCACGCAGCAATTCAGGTGTATGAAGATTATTTGCAATATATTACTATCTAAGAATCACTTTAATCCACCCTTATGGTGGATTATCTCTCGCCATGAAGGTTTTGAATTTTATTTTATATTAACGCAATTCGACAAGAAGCTATTGCACGTGTGTCCGCTTAACCTTAATTAAAAGGGTATAGCTCCAAATAAAAATACCCTACCCACAGGCAAATTTTAATAGAGAGTCCATCTATCTTTTATCGTACGAAAAGTTCATTTATCCCAATCACTTGCATCTGAGCTACAATTTATTACTTGGCAAGGACGAAATCTCTTCTTCGCACTAGTTTCTAAATCAAATGGCAACCCCTTCCTGGTGACAACAATTTCGAATAAAATTTCAATTTTTACCCGTTCATGTGATTCAAGCGAATCGAATTGACTATTTAGTACTAGGAAAGAAGTTGTATTGTAGGGTGCGAACATATGTTACAGGAGGATCATCCTTGTTCGATAGAAGATAGTATTGTAAAAGAATTGTCCTTTGTCATTGCATCAAATGATATAAAACACAGGCTGTTAATAGCGGCAACCGTGAAAGTTCAAATTTTTTATGAGGACCTATTTATAAAAAAAGGGGTGATTAGAAATGGAAGGGATTTAACAAGATGATGGTTCAATTTTACTTGCAGTGATTATCTTGGGAAAAAATTTAGCGCGAATGATCATGGATGACGCTACAGTTTCGATAGCTCAGCGATTGAGGTTCGTACCAGTTCTATCTCTTCTTCTTATCACATTCCAAATTAATTGAAATAGAACATAGCAACGTTTTTATACTCTAGATGAAATCCGAGAGTATTATAAGTTTGCTCTAAAGTTTGTAACACCAAGAAATAATGTTCGCACAGAGTCGCCAAGGGTACAGAAATATTTTATTTTTTTTTCACTCAAAAATTTCAAAACCGTATACGTCGTTTTTTGACGAAAAAGTAAGGTCAGGTTCGTGAACGGGCCAAATCGCTCTACACTCCCTTCTACCGCCTCCCATGTAAAATGGTTCATTTTCAATCAGTTGCAATAATCAAATTGCCTTGAAAACTATAAAGCTAGTATTTTAAATTTTGAATGTATTATTTTTATCATAAATGCGATGTATGGTGTAAAAATTATTCGAATCCGCACTTCGTTCACTACTTTCAATATAAACTGCACTTTTTCATGAAATACTATAAACCAAATTTCTCAGTACGTATAACAATTGTCGAGTTAAAATTTTGTTCTGAATACTTAATTAGCATTATTATTAAAATCAAACAAAATTAACGGATTTGCTTCACTGCTTCTCCCCCCTCCCATACAAAACGATGCAATTTCATAACTTCACAAAAAATCATAAAAAGTATGATTGTTTCTGTGAATTTCATAACATTCATAGTTATTTCTGAAAAAATCATCAAAAACTCTCCACTCCGTTTACCACCTCCCAAATAAACTGCACAATTTCACTAAATCTATTACACTAATTTTCTCAGTACACAGTACAGTTGTGATGCTTAAATTTTGTGTAAAATATTGTCATAGCTACTTTAGCATGATATGAAAAAAATGAGTTCTATTCTCTTACCCCTTCTACCACTCCCCATACGAAATTTCTTAAGATCACAAAAATTTCTATTTCGCCTAGAGTATGGTATGATTGGGCGGACACGGAATCGTAGCCCTGTTATGTTTTTAAGACGCTTTGAGTACGGAATACCATATTTATTTGTATTGAAGATGACGTAATTTGGATCAATTTAATGTCCCTTGCACCATTTTTTCAGGACTCAAAATTAACAAATGGATTCACAAATAATTTTCGAACAGCATGATTGCCGGTAGCTGACTCAAAGTAAGTCTGTATAAAAAGTTCAATGTTCCGTAACAGTATCCCAAATTCGAAATGGTTACGTGCATTTATTGGACCGCAATTTTTTTAAGCTAAGGATAGTTGAAAAAATAAAAAATAAAAAAATCGACTTCATTGAAAAATAAAATGTTTTAAAATGGGTACAATTCATATAAATATAATAAATACGAACCGTCTCTGCCAAATTTTCACCATTTTTATAGTGAATTTTAATAATTTCAATGCGTTGTTGAAGCGTGTTTCGTTCCATTTTTATTAATGGCGTAGTTTCTACTTGTCAAATGTCAAAAAATTACAGCTTCAAAAGTGACATCTACCGAAATAGCGGGCTATTCAAAATAACACCTCTTATAGAATAACCCTATATATATAAATGCTTCTTTTAAATTGTAAAAACGAAATAAAAAGTTTAAAACTCAAAATATATTTCGAGCAGTCGACAGCAGTGGCCTCATAAAGTTATCTGGGTCGAGAGGAAGGGAGCACGCCAAGAGTGAGGCCATCGATGGAGGTGAAAACTACCCAGCGATTATTTCAACCCTTTACTGTTGAAGATTACACGAGCTATTATCGAGATACACAGACGGAAGTCACTATTCAACCTAATTTTTTTAATTCCTCGGTCTTCAAATAGTGGCCATTGGTCAAAAACTGGATATCGCGTTATTTCATAATTGGCGGTATTTACATTTAGTTAGTTTAGCTACATTTTTTATTTAGCTATCGACAGACTCAAGATTCTTCTCAGAACTAAACGACCTCAGAGGCGTCAAACATTCGAGCCTGCTTCGGCTCGGAAACCATATCAAGTGGCTAGCATAATAGGAGTAAAATCTAAGTCATATTTTTCAATAGGGCGAGTACAATAGACCCAACTAAGTGGTCCCAGTGCAATGTGATTCTCTTTCCACCTCAACCACCTCCCTACGACTTACGCCAAAACCTAGTCCAATTTTCAAGTCGATAGCTTAAATAGTTTCGAAGAAAAAGACAACATACAGAAATTTCGAACCAGACAAATACCCTACGGATAATATTGGAGCAGTCAGCTAGAATGGGCCCGCCAATACATCTCATGTTTGTGGACTTCGAGAAGGTTTTCGACAGCGTTAAGCGAGATTACATATGAAATGCTTTGCGTAGGAGAGATATTCCAGATAAGGTCATAGCTATGATTAAAGAATCCTATGAAGATACAAGGTATCGCTTCTTACATAGAGGAGAGCTGTCCGAGAGCTTTCTTGTGCGGACGGGTGTTAGACTAGGCTGTATATTATCACCAGCCCTGTTTCTGGTGGTAATAAGCGACATCTTGACTGCTGCACTGGAAGGTGGGGAAGGTAAAGGTCTTCAATTGAGACTATTTAACATCTTAAGTCACCTTGATTATGCTAATAACGTGTGTTTGCTTGCACATAACCGTTCGGACTTAGAGTCAAATGTTCGCATTCTTAATGCAAAGAGGCGGGACTGAAAATAAATGTGCGTAAAACCAAGTACATGCACATAGGTTCGAACTCAACACATCGATCGTTCTTAACGGACAAGATGTAAAAGAGGTGCAAGATTTTTCCACTCTAGGAAGCATTGTCAGTACGGACGGCGGAGCCGATAACGATATTAACTCGTCTAAATAAAGCTCGTCAGACCTTCAGTATCCTTTCCCCTTTCTGGAGGTTAAAAGAGATTTCCCTTCGCATGAAGCTGCGAGTTTTTGACGTTTACTACGTGGAAAGTGACCGTTCGACTTACTAAGAAACTGCAAACTTCCGTGAACTAATCCCTCCGACGCATTTTAGGTATATTCTGACCAGAAGTGATCTCCAGGAGTAAAATTGCACAGAGTAAAATAGGCATTGAGATTCAAAGGCGGAAGTGGCAGTGAATCGGTCACACTTTGAGGAAACCAGAGCGAAACATCGCCTAACAGGCTCTGGATTATAATCCTTAAGGAAGGCGTCGGGTTGGTCGACCATGTAACACATAGAAGCGCGCAGTTGAGCAGGAGGCCAGATGAATAAACAAGTCTTGGCAACAGCTTAAGGCCGATTCTTAGAATCGCACCTAGTGGAAGAGAGCTGTTTCTGTCCTATGCCCCTATGGGGGATTTGATGGTTGATGATGGTTTGGTGATTTTTTTCCGGATTTTACATTGTTTAATTTATTATGTGTGACGTTTCGGTCGCTGCTGAGACCTTTATCAAACTAAATTAAAGTTTTTTTTCTATAAATGACAAACGAAATTTCAGCACGATAGCTCAAAACGTTCAAGAGTTATGTTGTACACAGACGGACAGACGGTCACTCGGAATCGAGATTTTTGAGCGACAGCAAATATTTCTCTACCCTTGGCGACTCTGTGCAATACTAGCGTTCCTAAATAACAATTCAATATAATCTCAGATCTAGAGTATAATAAAGTAAATAATTTTACATAAATATTTTAAAACACCTTGCCAATACAACTCATGCATCTCGTCTAGTTACTCTATCGGACCTTAAAGGAGCTTTATCAGAGTTCGGCAGCCCTATATTTGGAGTGAAATTTAAAAACTGTCGAACATTTTTTGTTCGTTCTTAACTACCTCCGTTTATAAAATTAATTAATAATTATAATTAATTCCACGTGTTATTTTTTTTTCAACCCTTTCCCCCCAACTCAACAATTGGTGGCAGCGGTGGGATCCGAAGGGATTCCGGTTTGTTTTTGTGTTTCAAAATTTTTTGTGCTTCAAATTTTTTTGTGTCTTTTCCTAAATACGCGCGAAAGTCCTGGGAGAGAGCTTCATCTCACAAGTTTTTTTGGTGTTAAAAATTCTTTTCAAATTTTATTTTTTTTTTAAAAAAAAGTGCAATTATATCAAATATGCGAGTGTGTTCCTCTTTCTATATAAAACACCAACTGAATAAATAAATAAATTAATAAATAAATAACAATTCAATAAAGTAATAAATACCAAATTAATAAATAAATAACAATGCAATAAATTAGTAAATACCAAATTAATAAATTAATAGCTAAATAACAATTCAATAAATTAATAAATAAATAACAATTTATTAAATTAATAAATACCAAATTAATAAATAAATAATGAATAAACGACGAATTAATAAATCAACAAACGTACGAAACATGGAGAAGGACTCTCGAGACGTTTTTCATCGAAGGAACGAGGACAAGTTCCCAACGGCACCAGGTCACACGGGCACACGGATTTCATCGAAGGAACGAGGACAAGTTCCCATCGTTTACAACTCGAGCGATACGTGATACAAACAAAATTCATCAGAGACGAGGACTAGTCTCCACCGAAGGAACGAGGACAAGTTCCCAACTATAATTTCCAATCAACACGTAACACCGAATCATTAGCACTGGATAAGATGCCCATGTAAGTCAATAATTTAGTTCTGAATTTTTCCGAAATATATATATTAATTTGTGCGTGTTGATTTCACACAATTCGCGTCGGTGTAATTCTTTTTGTTGTAGTGCAAATAAATTTTCTTAATTGATACCCGAATATGATGGCAATTCCAATGCATTGCATAGATTCTTACATAATGCCAAAATACAATTTCCTTTTCTTTAAATTTACTGCACCTCTTTCATGCCGGTACTACAGAGAGCCCGGACATGACATATTGAATTTATTTATTTTTCCTCCTTAACTTCTTTTTGAAGGACGGTTCCGAACGCTCAAAGAGTTCATAATCACAGACCCAATTTGTACTGTGTGCAGTGAATAATACTTAAATAAAAAGTCACAAACAAACTGCCAGATTCTATTGCTCAATGCGTTTTCTTCTTCTTGTATGGAGTGACTCTAATCATGACTAAACTTGGATGTGGTGAAATAATAAATTTATTTATTACTCTGCAGTAGTAGTAGTAGTTTTCTTAGAGGTATACTCACTGGGAATGAGTCCACATCAAACCAGTATGATTTAAACGTCTTTAAAATTTAGACTCTTTACTCATAACTCCTTGTATTGTTCAAATTTTTGTCCGAAAATATCCCAACGCAAATTCATTACATCACAGTTGTACATATTCTGTTATAAAAAACGTGTATTAATATCTTTTACCTAAAGAAGGCGTGGTTGACAAATGGACATATAGAAATAAATGAGTCCTTCCCAAAAAAATCCTGTTGGGTCAGATATTATGCTAATAAAGAAAGGGTTAATCGAGACAATGCATTCAACGGAAAAGGTGACATAGTGTTTTTATAGTCTTTTTTTATCGTTCATAAAGGTCATTTAATAGTTACTGCACAGTCTCTACTTTAGGCACAATTTCATTAATGCTCTCCGCCCACTTTTCTCTTCTGATAAATGTAAAGGTCATTTTGAATAACACTGAATTGAATGGGTATAAAAGGGTTAAATTTGTCGCCGTACAGATGCTTGGACGTAGTTTCTAGTAATATAAATTAATGTTTAATGATATGAAAAAATCATAAATCTATAGTGTCAGAATTTAGGACATTTCTTGTAAGTCTGATTTATAGCCTTTTATGTTGTTCACACGTGAAAGGTTTGTTTTACTACTAGGGTGCTGTATGAGGTAGTGGAACTATGGTTCAGGCGTCCCATAGCTTTTGTGACGTAAAACTATTTGAAATTGCTTGGAAAAAATCATTATCGTCGTTGGAGAAGAGGTGATATAATATAGCTTCGGTCAATAAATATGATAATATCCTTGAACTTAACCATCAATGAATTAGTTTTTTCATGGACATTAGAAATTTATAACTCACGGCTTTCGGTTCCGTATATCACCACCGGGGTATTATTGACCAAATTAAAAAAAAAAATTTGCAATCAAAGGACCGGAAATGAAAATAAATTACGTGAAAGGCAAACCATTTGTCCTCCTACGCACCAGTTAAAATTATTGACAGACATTGATTGCCCTTAATGCCTAGCCTAAGCCCCTTACAATCTCTCAATCCAAACGTCTAATTTGTGAATCGAGCCGATGTATACCTTAGTCGAAATATCGACCAATTTAGGGGTGAACTGCAAAGTCATTGTTATGATATGTTTATCCGGCACTTCCCTACTTATAAATATATCCTACCTATGGGCATTCATTCAAGGATATATTTTTATTTAGAAATCATTAAATCTGACCCAATCTTTTGTGATTCGGTGTCAACGCATTTGTTAGAATACTACTCGTTCAAGGGTCCATTTACATTTACTGTGAAACTGCTGTTTGATCCCTTCAACTTGGGCATAATCCAAGAGAGCAGCAAATACGAACGAATGCAGGATTTCATTGAAAAATCATACACCCCCAACTTTACGTTGCACTTATATAGAAAGGTTATAAAAGAAGGTCTTGAATGCAATGGGGCATTTGTTCATCCTAACGAGGACTAATTGGAGAAAAATCCTTTTGTTCATTTCGATAGAAGCGATTTTGATTTATGACGCAGGCCGACATGACAATATTTCGATTCTGGAAATACAACATTTCTGCAAACACTTTTTTTTTAAATTTCGTTAAGTGACGTAAACATACAGAACTGTTGCAACTTTATGAGATTTTTGTTTTTCACTAAAGTTATTTTAAATCATAGTTAACATTAAAGAAGAATGAACTATTGGTCAAACTCATATTACATATCTAATCTCTACGATCCTGCTCAAATTCTGCTCGCATTTCGGAACTACTTAACATCATACCCTCAAATCAATCTCATCCTACTCCTGATCGATCGACCAAATTTGCCCCCCTTCCCTCCCCCCAAATCAATTCCAACTATCGGCAGCAATAAATTTTGAAAAGCAATAAAATTAGTGATGGCAAAAGGATTAAACCAAAATCGAAGCAAAACTCTTTTCAACCAAATTAAATTTGTTCCGCTTAGCAAAATTTTCATGGCAAATTACTTAACAGCAAAAACGATAGTACTACCCCTTTTCTATGGGATCACTATGAAAATCGTACAACTCGAAATTCAGGAGTCGTTGCCTAGATCAGAAATTCAAATTTAAAAAAAAAAATCGTATAATGTATTTTTACACAAAGTAATAATGTCGTTTTTAACAGTGCTTGTCATTTGTCGTTTGGATTATTCTAATAAATTGTATGTAACTAAGTAAATTTTTAACCCCTTCATCCCTACGATTTTCGTTCCAGTATATTATATGCAAATATTGGACTAGGTGTGAAACTCAACGATGACGTTCTTCATCGATCGATGGCTCTTTTAATCCTTTCGAAAAAAAAAGAAATCAGGAACTATTGAGATGTCAGAGCGAACACAGTAGCAGCCCCTTTTCGTTGTGTTTTTTAACCCCTTGTTTTACAAAATCTTTTGTATATGCAGATTTTCAATGTCTCGTTCATGCCTTATGTAAACAAGGCACAACGGATTTAATGTCAATTTGAATTGATATGGGATTCCTCTTATCGATGTTCATTTTGACATTTATAGAGAATCGTTTTCTGTGTTGGAATAGAAAAAGGTTCCATTTGAAAAGATGGACGCGCCTCGTATTGTGTTTTCAAGGGTACTTAATATGATAGTTAGTGGCAAACTTAGTTTTTCTAAGTCTCCTTTATTTATAGAAAAAAAATTTAAGTTTTGCTTAAAACAATACCAAACGCATAGTATAGTTGATGAAGAACTAGTTTAATACTTGTGTCAATGCGAAAAAGAAACACACTCATCAATACCTGGTTCGGTCTCTAGCTTAAAAACACTTTCAGCTAGAAAATTTAAATTTTGTACACGTCGTTTTTGACAAAAAAGTAAGGTCAAGTTGATAAACTGGCCAAATCGCTTCACCCCTTCTACCTCATACAAAATGATGCGTTTTCGATCATTTACATTAATCAAATTTTTTTACAAAACCATAAAAGCTAACAATTTGAAATTGAAAAAATATTATTTTTACTAAACGTGATTAAATTATTCGTATCCCCTCACTCCTTCCACCACCTCCCATACAAACTGCACTTTTTTATGCAATACTTTAATCCAATTTTCTTAGTACATACATATAACATTTGTCGAACTCAAATTTTGTACTAAATACTAAATTAGCATTATTATTAAAGTCGCAAAAAATCAACTGATTAGCATCAATTCTTCTACTCGCACAATATGTCACGATATCTCAACTTTACAAAATTTATTTTCTTGAAAAGTATGAATGTTAATGATCTGCAATTTAAAATACATATATCAAGTACATGATGATTATATGTAGTTGTTTTTCGAAAAATGATTAAGAACACCCGACTCCTTCTACCACCTCCCATACAAACTGCACAATTTCACTAAATACAAAACACTAATTTTCTCAGTACATCGATCTAGTAAATGCCTTGGATATATTCAGGCACTACACGACAAAAAGAAGAACGCAACCCTGACACTTTTCCACGGTAGCATTTTTCTACAATATTATTGACGTACCTTGCCCTCAAGCGGGGATGTAGTCTAATGAGTACCGTGTTGGTCTACAATGGAAGGTCGCGAGTTTGAATTCCGGTCGATTTATAATTCTAGAAGACTGCCTGCTTGGATATACCTTGGTTACCTCAATCTACGACTAAATACATATATATAAATAATAATAATAAATAAATAAGATAAATTTGTAAGTAGAGTGTTGTGTGAAAGGCTAACAATCCTTCCACAAAAAGCAATGAAAATGTGACGGAACCTGAAGGCTAGGGAGGCCAAGGCTCGAATTAGGCTGTACTGCATTTGAGAGGAGGAGGAGGCTTGTCTTCAAGGTTTATAATGAAAACAATCCTAACAATCGCCCTGATAGAAGACAAATTTTTCAGCAGAAGCTTGGTGAATAGTTGGTCTTCAATCAATCAAATTCCTGTTAAGACCCCCTATAGGGGCATAGGACAGAAACAACTCTCTTCCACAAGGCGCGATCCTGAGCATCGGCTTTAAGCTTTTGCCAGGACTTGTTTATTCCTCTGGCCTCCTGCTCAACTGCTCGCTTCCATGTGTTACATGGTCGACCAACCCGACGTCTTCCTTGAGGGTTATAATCTAGAGCCTGTTTTGCGATGTTTCGCTCTGGTTTCCTCAAAGTATGACCGATCCACTGCCGCTTTCGCCGTTGAATCTCAATACCTATTTTAGTCTGGCGAGTTGTACTCCAAAGTTCGTCCTTGGAGATTACTTCTGGCCAGAATATTCCTAAAATGCGCCGGAGGCATTGGTTTACGAAAGTCTGTAGTTTCTTGGTAAGTCGAACGGTCACTTTCCACGTAGTACAACCATATAACAACACGGATTTGACGCATGCGTCAAAAACTCGCAGCTTCGTGCGAAGGGAGATCTCTCTTAACCTCCAGAAAGGGGAAGGGATACCGAAGGCCTGACGAGCTTTATTTAGCCGTGCCTCAACATCCTTTTCGTCTCCGCCGTCCATGCTGACAATGCTTCCGAGATAGCAAAAATCTTGCACCTCTTCCACATCCTGTCCATTAAGAACAATTGGTGTGCTTGCGTTCGAACCCATGTGCATATACTTGGTTTTACGCACATTTATTTTCAGTCCCGCCTCTTTGCATTTAGAATGCAACGAGCGAACATTTGACTCTAAGTCCGAACGGGTATGTGCAAACAAATACACGTCATCAGCATAATCAAGGTGACTTAAGATGTTAAATAGTCTCCATTGAAGACCTTTACCTTCCCCACCTTCCAGTGCAGCTTTCAAGATGTCATTTATTACCACCAGAAAGAGGGCTGGTGATAATATGCAGCCTTGTCTGACACCCGTTCGCACAGGGAAGCTCTCGGACAGCTCTCCTCTATGCAAGACGCGACACCTTGCATCTTCGTAGGATTCTTTAATCATAGCTATGACCTTATCTGGAATACCTCTCCTCCGCAAAGCATTCCATATGTAATCTTGCTTAACGCTGTCGAAAGCCTTCTCGAAGTCCACAAACATGAGATGTAGTGGCGAACCCATTTCGGCTGACTGCTCTAATATTATCCGTAGGGTATTTGTGTGGTCGGTACAAGATGACCCTTTACGGAATCCAGCCTGATAAACTTCGAGAGTGCTCTCGACGACATCACTAATCCTATTGAGAATTACCTTAGCCATAATTTTTGATACGGCAGTAAGTAGACATATACCACGCCAATTGCCACAATCCCGAAGGTCGCCCTTCTTCGGAATTTTCACAATGACGCCCTCCTTCCATTCAGTTGGATATCTTCCATCATTCCACACCTTAGTGAAGAGTGGGAAGAGTATATCGGCTGTTATTTTCGGGTCCGCTTTGAGGAGTTCGGTTGGTAGTCCGTCTATACCTGGAGCTTTCCTTCCCGCCATTGACCGAATGGCGGAAACTATCTCTTCCTTATCTGGGGGATCGTCCCTAATAGAGGATTGTTGCGGTTGGATGTTTGGAAGTTGTTCTGTTTCCGGAATATCTTCATCTGACAAGATGTTTAAAATATCAGAGAAGTATTCCTTCCATCGTCGCAACTGGTGTTCACTCATATTAAGGAGAGTTCCGTTGAGCACCAGGTGGTTGGCGGTGAAATCCCTGTTCGTCAACTGTTTCATGATTTTAAATAGTGAACCCATATCCCTAAGGTAAGCCGCAGATTCTGCCTTGTTTGCCAGATCTTCAATGGCCTTTCTCTTGTCGCGTCTAACAGCCTTTTTAAGCTGTATATGAGCATCGCGGTAGTTCTGCCTCAAGTCGGGCGTTCGTTGGTTGACATCGGGTTGAGAGATGATTGCCAATTTGGCTTTTTTCCGATTGCCAACCTTGTCCCATGTGTCTTGCGACATCCAGGGTTTCTCACCGCTTTGCGCATATCCCACAGATTCTGCAGCACTAGTTAGAAAAGTGTTTCTGGTTGCCTCCCAATTGGCGTCCAGTGTGGATGACTTTTCGCGTAGAATAGTGGTGTATTCGAGTTTTTTGTTGGGATCTCTGAGTTTATCCACATTAAGCTTGCGCTTCATTTGAAGAATTTGTGGTCGTCGGATAGCTGCTGTACACAATCTCAAGCAGGCAACCATCAAGTGGTGATCGCTCCCCACGTCAGCTCCACGTTTCGCTCGCACATCTAGGAGACATCTTCTCCATTGGCGACTTATAGCCAAATGTTCGATCTGGTTCTGAGTAACACCATCAGGGGAAACCCAAGATGTTTTATGATGACTCTTGTGTGGAAAAAGGGTCCCTCCGATGACCATTTGCCGAGTACTACAGAACTCCACAAATAATTCGCCGTTTTCGGGTCTCTTAATCCAAGGTCGTGAAGGGTCGACCCAAGGGTCACCATGCCTCCCCATGACGTGTTCTAGTCCAGTGTTGTCTGATCCAACCTGGGCGTTCATATTTCCCGAGATGATAATAATATCACCTCTTGGAACACGTTCGAAGGTGGCACTCAGTTGGCTATAAAACTCCTCTTTGTCACCAGATGTTGCGGTATTAGTTGGTGCGTAGCACTGCAGAATTGTGACGTTTCTGACACTGGTCCTGAGCCTGACGACGATATCCAAGATTGGTTCCCAGCTAATGAGACTGTTTCTCGCTCTCGGCGTAAGGACGAACGCCACGCCATTTCTGGCTTCACTTTCAGGGCCAATGTACAGAATAGTGTTTCCGCTAGAGGTTCGTTCTTCTCCTGATCCTGTCCACCTGACCTCGCTCAAGCACAAGATTTGGATGTTATAGTGCTTCATTTCACGGTCGAACACTGATTGGCGGTGCAAGGACCGAGTAACCCCAGGTCTTCCCCCGTCATTCAATGTTCGAACGTTCCAGAAGCCAATCATAGTCCGTTTTCGAATGCCAAAAGTCGTTACCGTAGAATCAGTCCGTATCCGAGGCGATGTATCCGTTTCTCGTATCATTTAGGTCTTAAGATCACGGGTGATAGTGATAGTTGGTCTTATAGTGATAGTTGGTCTTACCAAATATTAATCACAGAGCAGAAAATCTTGCAATAATAAGAAACTTTAACGCTCATAGTGGAATAAAAGGTGTTTTTAGAAATCCAATACAAGTATCTGTTTTCTTAGGTGAAATACGTTCAATTGAAACAGTTCAATACATGGGAAAATGGCACCAGAAAATCTTGTTTTATTTACATGAAGCCTATTTGTGGCGGGTACTGCGTAACTAGAACAAAATGTCTACTTTACCTAATTCCCAAATCCAAAATAATGTACATATATTTATATAACTACAATACATATATAATATATATGTATAATAATATAATATACGTAATATGTTAAAAATATGAATTATATTTCCTATTTTTTAACGCTGTTTCATCGTTTTTCTTTCTACTTTCAGCATAAAAGTATATGGGCCACACGTGTGGCTTTGTATTGACTACGGTTATATAAATCTTATTTTTCATAGCTGCAGGTGTTTACAACTTAAGAAATGTAATGAAAAGCTACAATCCCTTAAAAACATGTTAATTAAAGATTTCCTGAAGTTTCAAGTAAAAAGCTTAAGAATTTTAGTGTCTACAGCTACTCAAAGATGAAATGGCCACATTTGTGACCAGGTATTGACACAAGGGCTAAGCAAAGTATGTGTTCTAAACTTACCGAAAGTAAATGTTGAAATAGAAATAAGTTTGTTTGTTTCAGAATCTATTCATCATATGTTTCAAATTCAGTGTTGAAAAGCAAATATCTTCACTCCTTTACCTAAAAAGCTGTCGGTGGCGTAACTAGGATTCCTTACTGTCGGCTCAATAAATAAAAATTTTCTTAAACGATTTTCTTTTCAATTTAAGACTACGTTGACCTGCAACCGAGATATTAATAGGTGCAGGTTTCCTTAAACTAGAATGAGATCTTCTCGTCCGAGTAAAGAGAAGTGAAAAGATAAAACGTTATAATCTCTTCCGGTCAATTTATGTCAAAATTGTAACTGTTTCGGAGCAGCTATTGGATAATGACAAACATCAGAATTTTGACTTTTTTAAAACAATTTTATAAAAAACACTAAATAGACTCAAATCTAGAATTTGAGAATATGTTAGAGCTTGCAAAAGAAATTTTAAAATTTAGAACGTATTGAAATAAGAAGCTCAAAAATTTTGTACGGCGGTTTTGATTAAAAAGAAAACTAATTTCAAAATTCACCTATCTTTTTAGTAACTTATGTGAAACCTATCGACTTAAAAACAACATGAAAGATTTTTGAAAAATATTAGTTAGATCTAATGTTGCCAATCTCAGCAAGTACAGTATTTTGTTGGGCGTAGAGGAGGATTTAGTATATATCGTAATGAGCAGGAAATTCTTGAAAGTATTTTATATTTATCTAAATAATTGAAATGCAAAATTTATAACCATGTCACTTTATATTAGGCCATAGGCAGTAAGGTACCTACGGGCTTAACAATCATCTCAATACGATAAAGGCATGTTTTGAATTGCTCTCAAGCATTATAAGAACTAGTGAATAAAACAAAGTAACCCTGATATATGTACATCTCAGGATGCAATGATTTTGACTGAAAAATAAAGATGCTGATTTATTGCCCAAGATGGGATCCTAATCTGATTTCGTTGGTCCCCTTCATTCAGTACTGCAAATACATCCAAGTCTGACTTAAATCAGAATGCGTTCTTAACTGGGGCTTGGCACCGATGTAATAAGCATGCTTCGATTTTTATGCAAAAATATTTGGTCAAAAGAACTTCTGAATAACTAAATAATATCAGACTAGACCCTTAGGCTGTCGACACACGATGCGAGTTAATATATATTAACTCGCTTTTCGATATTACTAGTGTCATTATCCTATACATAATTCTGCCTACTTACCTATATCAAAATAGGAAGTTAATATGTATTAGCTTGCATCATCTGTCGAAGGCATTACTTGGAATATCTCAATAGGCTATCATAGCCCGCAGCGAAAGAGGAAAGAAAATCAAAGAAAATGCGCAAATAAACTATATTTGTTTGGCATCATGGATAATGCAGAAATTCATGTTTTACATTAAGGGACCTTTTCTCATCCTTATCTAGCTCTTTTTTATGTGGAATTGCGTCCTCATACCTTGAAACTGTAAATAAGAAGATGGAAGGGAGAGCCCTTATTCGATCAATTACTTTATCCTACGAATATGAAATTTCGCTAACATCATTCGAACAAAGTAAGCCAATCTTTTTATTTTCCTCTATTTATTAACTTAGTTTATTAAATACTCGTTCTTACTACATACAACTAATTCTTAGTCAATTTATAATCTCCAAACAGCACCATTAATATGTGAAGCAATTGAAAAGTTCCAGGAGGGCTACTTTAATAAATATCCTTCTTTTCCTTAAAATCAAAAATGCTCCCGTGCGAACTCCAGGTACGAGGGGATATGAAAAATTTCGCGGAATGACAGGGAAGGGGATTAAAGTTAATGAAGTTATTATTTTGCCTTTTCAATACATTCTCTTTCTCATTTATCAAATCTCCCTCAAAGTTTTTTAATTTCTTCTAAAAAAACTGTTTAGCAATGCCTTCAAAATAGGCTGAAATTGCCGACTTAACCTCTTCATCGTTGGTAAATTTTCTTCTCCAAATTTTCCTCGGCAGTTTTGGGAACAAATAGTAATCGGAAGGGGTCAGATATGGACTATAAATATTCAATATTCCGTAGCCGCATTTCTGTTGGGCAGCCATTGCCACGTGGCTCTTGAGAACAAGTTTGTTGTCGTGCAAAAGCAAAAAAATTAATAATAAAATATTTCATAGTATCAATATTAATTATTAGATCAATAATTAATATATTAAAATTGTAGCAATTTTTATACTCTAGATAAAATCTGAGTGTATTATAAGTTTGCCAAAAAGTTCGTAACGCTAAGAAATAAGGCTCGAAGAAAAAAATGAATGATGCCGAGGTTATATTATCACTTAAAAATCTCAAAACCGAATGTCCGTCCATCCGACTGTTCGCCCGTGTCCTCTCTAGCTCGAGAACACGTTGAGCTAGGAAGTTCAAATTTTGTACACGTCGTTTTTGACAAAAAAGTAAGGCCAAGCTCGTGATCGGACCGAATCGTTTCACTTCTTCTGCTCCTCCCATACAAAATGGCACAATTTTGGAATTTGTCAATAAACTAATTATCTCGAAAACTATAAAAGCAATTGATCTAAAATTTGGTGATAATATACACATATATTTTCTACTAATTTCAAACTACGATAAAAAAAATTATTCGCATCCCCAACTCCTTCTACCACATCCCACATAAACTACACTTTTTCATGAATTACGATAAACCAATTTACTCAGTACATATAAAATTTATCGAGTTGAAATTGTGCACTAAATATTTATTCAGAATTATTAGTAAGGCCGAAAAAATTAGAAGATTAGCTTCACTCCATCTAACCCCTCCCATACAATATGACACAATTTCACAACTTTTCAAAAAGTCGATTTCCTGAAATGTATGAAAGCTATTGATCTGCAATTAACAAATGTCATATGTATGATGTTTATAGTTGGTTTGGTGAATGTTTTGTGCATTTCGAATTAAAAGAAAAGATTTCCGGATTCTACACTGTTACGCTTTATTATTCGTTACGTTTCGGTCTCTGCTGAGATAAAGGTCTCAGCAGAGACCGAAACGTCACGAATAATAAAGCGTAACAGTGTAGAATCCGGAAATCTTTTCTTTCAATTTCATGTTTATAGTTATTTCTCAGAAACTCACTAAGAACTCCTCTCTTTTTCTACCACCTTCCTTCACTAATCATAATACACTAATTTTCCCGGTACATATTAAATTTTTGAAGCTTAAACTTTCAACAAGACATTCTGATAGCAACTCTAGCATGATGTAAAAGAATTGGTTCAATGCCGTCGCCCCTTCTACTACTAGCCATACAAAATTTGTTAAAATCAAAAAACTTCTCTTTCAACTAGAGTACCGCATGATTGGGCCTTACGCCCAATCGTAGTCCTGTTATGTTTATACTCTAGATGAAATCTGAGTGTATTATAAGTTTGCCACAAAGTTTGTAACGCCAAGAAATGAGGCTCGGAGAAAAAAATGAATGATACAGAAGTTCATATAATCACTCAAAACTCTCAAGACCGGATGTCCGTCCGTCTGTCTGTCTATCCGTCCGTCCGTCCGTCCGTGTCCTCTCTAGCTTGAGAACGCGTTCAGCTAGATAGTTCAAATTGTGTACACGTCATTTTTGACAAAAAAGTAAGGTTAAGTTCGTAAACGGGCCAAATCGCTCTACCCCTTCTACCCCCTCCCATACAAAACTACAAACTTTCGTAATTTGGCAATAAACGGATTTACTCGAAAAGTACAAATGCTATTGATCTGAAATTTGGAATGTAATACTTTTATGATGGTTTCAATCTACTGTATAAAAAGTTTTTCTGTTCTCACCCTCCTTCCACCACCTCCCATACAAACTGCAGTTTTTCATGAAATGCTCTAGACCAATTTACCCAGTGCGTATAAAATTTATCGAGCTGAAATTATGCACCAAATATTTATTTAGAATTATTAGTAAAATAAAAAAAATTAAATGATTTGCTTTACCCCTTCTACCCCCGCCCATACAAAATGAAATAATTTCGTAATTTGACAATAAACGAATTTGTTCGAAAAGTATAAATGCTATTGATCTGAAATTTAGAATATACTACTTTCATGGTGATTGCGATCTACTGTATAAAAGTTATTTGACTCCTCCTCTTCCTTCCACCACCTCCCATACAATCTGCACTTTTTCATGAAATACTATAAACAAATTTACTCAGTACGTATAAAATTGATCGAGCTGAAATTGTGCACTAAATATTTATTTAGAATTATAAGTAAGACCAAAAAAATTAGACGATTAGTTTCAGCCCTTCTACTCGCTCCCATACAATCTGACACAATATAACAACTTCACAAAAAGTCGATTTTCCTAAAAAGTATGAATGCTACTGATCTCCAATTTAAAACATTTCAAAAACATGGTGTTTTTAGTTATTTCTAAAAAGTCATTAAGACTTCCTCCTTCTACCATCCCCCATACAAACTGCACAATTTCACTAAATTTTCTCAGTACCTATTCAATTTTTTAATTCTAAATTTTCTATAAAACATTTTGGTAGCAAGTCTAGCGTGAAATTTCTTAAAAACAAAAAGTTTCTCTTTCAGCTAGAGTATCGCACGATACTGTTATGTTTCGAAATATAATTTTCGCACTGCCTGTTTTGTGTCAATGTACAATTGTTGTAATACGAGTATTTTGTAAAGCAAATGCTTTCCTCTACAAAATTTCTGATAATCAAAAAAATTTCTCTTTCATCTAGAGTATCGCACGATTGGGCTTTACGCCCAATTGTAGTTCTGTTATGTTTTAAAATAATTTTAAGTTCCTAGCATAAAATTCCAATCAATTTTTTTTTTAATACGCTTGAAACACCTTGTGCAGGTTAGGGCCTATTATTTTTTCTTCATGTATATCAAATGGATGTATGCATCTGCAAAATTAAAATTTTAACTTTTTATCTTTTATCAGAGCCCTAAAAAATTACTCAAAGTTTTCGACATTTTAGCTCGCCTCCTTCTCCTTACACCCGCAGCTTAAAATTTTCGGAAAATTATAGACTATAATCTGACTAAGTTTCTTCTTAAATTCTTCTGAAATTTTGAAAAGTGTTACATTTTTAAAATGCTCCGAATTCCCCATTATGACCAAATATAATATTTTTCCATATTCCCCTAGTATAGCTCAAGTTTCAATTACCGATCTTAAGAGAAAGTCGACATATAAACTTTTACCTGTTTTCTGTGCGACCCTCCCTCTTACCTTACAAGTATTGGCCTCCATCTAAGTTGATTATTGTTGTTCTATCTGCCACCTAGTTGGTGCCAAAAAAATGAGCTTATTGTGTTTAGTAATTTCAAACACATAATCATTTGAAAAAAAATTCGACCAACAATTTGTTTTTAGGGCCCCCGCCCCCCTTTTCGGACCATACTAGATATATTTTTTTCCGAATAATCCAATATATCCCAATGCCGAGTTTCAGCTTTGTATCTGTATGGTATTCATAGGAGATATTAGCAAGCGAATGTTCCGACCTTAACCCTTCCTCCGCCTCCCCTAAAACCCACTCTCCCGACAATTTAGGCAATGAAATTTCCCTACCCAATCTACAATCCACTCAAAAATTAATTTTCTATCTATGTATATTAGGGTTTCGGTGATATGAGTCGTTGAAAATTGTTGGAGCGTACACTTACGGCGCGGCGTATAGTCGCGTTTTATTTTTTATTTTTAGGCTAATTTAATCATGAAACGCGAAAAAACAAAATTTCAGGGAGCAAATTTCAAATACCAAAATATCGTAAACTCTAATAATGAAGTATTTTATTCAATTACTAGCAAACGCCCGCGACTTCGTCCGCATAAAAATCGCAATAATAAGTAATTTTTGAGAATGTAGTTAGTAATACATATTATAGGATATATAATCCGCTTAGTTTACTGGCTCTTTGAACACAATGTTTTGTATTTTGTTGGAATCAGAACCATAAATTATTAAGAATGATAGCATGATACTCGCATTTGAATGGGAGAGGCTCGTGATCAAATCAATCCCGTGATTTCACGGAAAAAAAATATAGCTGGTTTTGCCGTTTTTTTTATAGGTTTCTACCCATAAAAATGGCTCTTTTTGTAGTAGTAATGTAAAAAGGAATATTTACTAAAATACATAGGTGAATGAAATTGACCAAATGTATAGGTAGTACTGCTATTTATTTTGGTAAAACTCCATTGTATGAAGTTTTCATATAGCTAAATCTACTATTTTTATATGAAAATCTGAAATGGTGTTTAGTAAAAATAGACAATGTCACCTTACTGTTCTCATCAGAATATTTACAAAATGAAATTAAAAACACAAAATAAAACGCAAAATTTTGGGAAAAAAAGATATATTTAAGAATGCAGTTAGATAATTCTTACAAGTAATGCATAGGTAATTCTAGTACATGTGAAAAGGCATGATAATCAGAATACAGCCTAAGTTATACCCAAGCAAACTCTTCTTCGGAAGACATTTGACTTATAACATGTAGAACATAACAAACGTACGAATTATGTACAGAGAAATTTCTTCATACTAAAGGAGTACGGAACGACGCCAGTCAGTATTCCTAAACATTTAGTAATTTACCCATTTGATTTGTCAATCTAACTTTTAAATGAAACATACATGCTACCGTGGTAAAATGGAATATTAACTATGTGTAAGGCTAAAACCCCGCAAGGGGGTAGTTGTAGTATGAGGTTTTACCAATTCCTGCAACTATCTTTGGAGTTAGCGACTCCACGGACCTGAGCTAACTATCCCCCTCTGGGATGGAGCTGTAGAATTCACCCACAGCCAGTCCTGCTTGCCCTAAAAATGGCAAATGGACACTCACTGGATCACGGGCTTATCACCCGTGGTCTTAAGACCTAAATGATACGAGAAACGGATACATCGCCTCGGATACGGACTGATTCTACGGTAACGACTTTTGGCATTCGAAAACGGACTATGATTGGCTTCTGGAACGTTCGAACATTGAATGACGGGGGAAGAGCTGGGGTTACTCGGTCCTTGCACCGCCAATCAGTGATCGACCGTGAAATGAAGCACTATAACATCCAAATCTTGGGCTTGAGCGAGGTCAGGTGGACAGGATCAGGTGAAGAACGAACCCCTAGCGGAAACACTATTCCGTACATTGGCCCTGAAAGTGAAGCCAGAAATGGCGTGGCGTTCGTCCTTACGCCGAGAGCGAGAAACAGTCTCATTAGCTGGGAACCAATCTCGGATAGGATTATCGTCGTCAGGCTCAGGACCAGTGTCAGAAACGTCACAATTCTGCAGTGTTACGCACCAACTAATACCGCAACATCTGGTGACAAAGAGGAGTTTTATAGCCAACTGAGTGCCACCTTCGAACGTGTTCCAAGAGGTGATATTATTATCATCTCGGGAGATATGAACGCCCAGGTTGGATCAGACAACACTGGACTAGAACACGTCATGGGGAGGCATGGTGACAATTGGGTCGACGCGTCACGACCTTGGATTAAGAGACCCGAAAACGGCGCATTATTTGTGGAGTTTTGTAGTACTCAGAAAATGGTCATCGGAGGGACCCTTTTTCCACACAAGAGTCATCATAAAACATCTTGAGTTTCCCCTGATGGTGTTACTCAGAACCAGATCGACCATTTGGCTATAAGTCGCCGATGGAGAAGATGTCTCCTCGATGTGCGAGCGAAACGTGGAGCTGACGTGGGGAGCGATCACCACTTGATGGTTGCCTGCTTGAGATTGTGTACAGCAGCTATCCGACGACCACAAATTCTTCAAATGAAGCGCAAGCTTAATGTGGATAAACTCAGAGATCCCAACAAAAAACTCGAATACACCACCATTCTACGCGAAAAGTCATCCACATTGGGTGAACATGAAATGCGCACACTGGACGCCAATTGGGAGGCAACCAGAAACACTTTTCTAACTAGTGCTGAAGAATCTGTGGGATATGCGCAAAGCGGTGAGAAACCCTGGATGTCGCAAGACACATGGGACAAGGTTGGCAATCGGAAAAAGCCAAATTGGCAATCATCTCTCAACCCGATGTCAACCAACGACCGCCCGACTTGAGGCAGAACTACCGCGATGCTCATATACAGCTTAAAAAGGCTGTTAGACGCGACAAGAGAAAGGTCATTGAAGATCTGGCAAACAAGGCAGAATCTGCGGCTTACCTTGGGGATATGGGTTCACTATTTAAAATCATGAAACAGTTGACGAACAGGAATTTCACCGCCAACCACCTAGTGAGAGATGTCAACGGAACTCTCCTTAATATGAGTGAACACCAGTTGCGACGATGGAAGGAATACTTCTCTGATATTTTAAACATCTTGTCAGATGAAGATATTCTGGAAACAGAATAACTTCCGAACATTCAACCGCAACAATCCTCTATTAGGGACGATCGCCCAGATAAAGAAGAGATAGTTTACGCCATTCGGTCAATGGCGGGAAGGAAAGCTCCAGGTATAGACGGACTACCAACCGAACTCCTCAAAGCGGACCCGGAAATAACAGCCGATATACTCCTCCCACTCTTCACTAAGGTGTGGAATGATGGAAGATATCCGACTGAATGGAAGGAATCGTCATTGTGAAAATTCCGAAGAAGGGCGACCTTCGGGATTGTGGCAATTGGCGTGGTATATGTCTACTTACTGCCGTATCAAAAATTATGGCTAAGGTAATTCTCAATAGGATTAGTGATGTCGTCGAGAGCACTCTCGAAGTTTATCAGGCTGGATTCCGTAAAGGGTCGTCTTGTACCGACCACACAAATACCCTACGAATAATATTAGAGCAGTCAGCCGAAATGGGCTCGCCACTACATCTCATGTTTGTGGACTTCGAGAAGGCTTTCGACAGCGTTAAGCGAGATTACATATGGAATGCTTTGCGTAGGAGAGGTATTCCAGATAAGGTCATAGCTATGATTAAAGAATCCTACGAAGATGCAAGTTGTCGCGTCTTGCATAGAGGAGAGCTGTCCGAGAGCTTTCCTGTGCGAACGGGTGTCAGACAAAGCTGCATATTATCACCAGCCCTGTTTCTGGTGGTAATAAATGACATCTTGAAAGATGCACTGGAAGGTGGGGAAGGTAAAGGTCTTCAATGGAGACTATTTAACATCTTAAGTCACCTTGATTATGCTGATGACGTGTGTTTGCTTGCACATACCCGTTCGGACTTAGAGTCAAATGTTCGCTCGTTGCATTTTAAATGCAAAAAGGCGGGACTGAAAATAAATGTGCGTAAAACCAAGTACATGCACATGGGTTCGAACGCAAGCACACCGATTGTTCTTAATGGACAGGATGTGGAAGAGGTGCAAGATTTTTGCTATCTCGGAAGCATTGTCAGCATGGACGGCGGAGCCGAAAAGGATGGTGAGGCTCGGCTAAATAAAGCTCGTCAGGCCTTCGGTATCCTTTCCCCTTTCTGGAGGTTAAGAGAGATCTCCCTTCGCACGAAGCTGCGAGTTTTTGACGCATGCGTCAAATCCGTGTTGTTATATGGTTGTACTACGTGGAAAGTGACCGTTCGACTTACCAAGAAACTACAGACTTTCGTAAACCAATGCCTCCGGCGCATTTTAGGAATATTCTGGCCAGAAGTAATCTCCAACGACGAACTTTGGAGTACAACTCGCCAGACTAAAATAGGTATTGAGATTCAACGGCGAAAGTGGCAGTGGATCGGTCATACTTTGAGGAAACCAGAGCGAAACATCGCAAAACAGGCTCTGGACTATAACCCTCAAGGAAGACGTCGGGTTGGTCGACCACATGGAAGCGAGCAGGAGGCCAAAGGAATAAACAAGTCCTGGCAACAGCTTAAAGCCGATGCACAGGATCGCGCCTTGTGGAAGAGAGTTGTTTCTGTCCTATGCCCCTATAGGGGGTCTTAACAGGAATTTGATTGATTGATTGTAAGGCTTAAACAGCATAAAACTAAATGCCTTTGCACATAGCTGAAATAGCAGCTAATAAACAGGGAGAAAGGACTGTATGCATAGTAAAATAACATTTTACCATAATATAGAGCACAACTAACCTTATAAAATCGTTAAATATGCCATATTTATGGAGCTTTTTACCTTAAAAACTTCACCTATGTTGATTAGGAAATTATGCTATGCATATTTTTTTCCGTGTTGAGATCATATACGTATTGAAGAGCATTTAGGACATGTGAATAATTATAGCTTGTGTTAATTTAAAAGAAAGCCTAAATAAAATAACATTAAGCTTGAAAACCTAACAGGACTACGATTGTGCGTAAAGCCCAATCATACGATACCACAGATGAAATCGAAATTTTTGTGATATTGTGAAATTTTGTATGGGAAGTGGCTGCATTGAACTAATTTGTTTCACATCATGCTAGAGTAGCTATAACAATGTTTTGTACCAAATTTAAGCTTTAAAAATTGAGTAGTTACTGAGAAACTTAGTGAATTGAATTTAATAAAATTGTGCAATTTGTATGGGAGGTGGTAGAAGGAAAGGGGGGTTTTTGGTGATATTCGAGAAACAGCTATAATCATTATGCAACTGATATATTTTAAATTTCAGGTCTGTATCATTCACGCTTTTTAAGAAAATCGAATTTTTGTAAAGACGTGGAATTGTGTCACATTGTATTGGAGGGGCAGAAGGATTGAAGCTAATCGGTTAATTTTTTCCCGATAATAATAATAATGCTAATTAAAGATTTAGTACAACAATTTATCTCGATGAAAGTTTCACGTACTGAGAAAATTGGTGTATAGTATTTCATGAAAAAGTGCAGTTTGTGTGGGAAGTGGTGGAAGGAGTAGGGAAATTTAAAAACCTCGTCTACCAAAAGATTGCATTTATAATGGAAAAAATATATTCTAAGTTTCAATTCAATAACTTTTATAGTTTCCAAGAAAATTTGATTAATATATATTTTCGAAAATGAGTCACTTTGTATGGGAGGGGGTAGAAGGCGTGGGGGGAGTGACATAAAACTAAAATCAGATTACATCCCGGAGCATACCTAATAAACTGTGAAAGTTTCGTTACAATCGGTTCAGCCGTTTTTGCGTGAAAGCCAGACAGACGGACAAACAGAGAAGAATTTAGAAAACGCGGGTTTCTGCTTAGTTATTGCTAAAATAAAGCAAAAAACTAACTTATAGCCATTTCTAAACAAATAACAGACAGACACTACAATTATATTTATATAGATAAATATTCGTATTCTGAGAAGATTGAATTTGACATAGTATTCGTTGTATCACTGCTATTCAGCATTCTGAAGAATCAGGGATGACTCTTTTCCAGTTTATCAATGATTCGGCGTGGGGCACGCCCAATCATAATTCGGTTACGTTTGTTTTTGTGTACAGTTCACACATAAATTCTATTAAATCTGGCATTTTGATGCGATTAACTTAATATAAATCGATAGAAATCCAAATAGTTTAAGCATTTGAGCGAAAGGTAACAATTGAGACATACCTACCCAATGAGTTAATCTATTAACCCTTTACTGGACAATATGCTCCATTTTGTGCGGATTAACTCGGATATGTAAACAAGATTTGAATGCATGCATACGGCTGTTTATTTATGTTCATTTTCAAGATAACACTTAATCCGATCTGATTGGTAAGATTTTTTTTCAGCTAAACTTTTTTGGTGTATAGCAAGAAGAGTATAGAAACGCGATAAGTTGTTGTATTGTATTTATATTTTCTTTAATCTACTACTAACGTACTTGTGGTTTTGGTTTTATCTTTCGTGGTTTTAAGATAATTCAGTTCTGAAACGATAAAAGAACCTTCATAATACAAGTTATGGCACGAAATTCAATTTTCTCGTATCCGTTGTACATTAGTTCGACTACAAACATGTCTCAGATTTTGCGGTTTCCTTTCAAAAAGTTCTTTTTTTTTTACAAACGACCGTATTACCTACAAGTACAAGTTGCAAATTGCAGAAAAAAATAATTTTTTTTCCAAATGAATCAAATCGGATTTTTATTCGATTGGTTAGGGGGCAAGAGCAATAATTTGAACCCCTTTCGCATGAAATTGCAATCAGTTGCACTAAAAAAAAGGAGTTAACGTGATAAATTACTCTTTTGTATTGTTCTCAGATTTCTAATATCCTTTTATCGGGTGTAACATCTTTATCGTTTCCGCAAATCTGGAAAGTATCCCTTTTTTTGCCGTTTGTTTTATTAGTCTAGGGGTGAATAATAAAGCGTCGACTGTTCTTGGGAATATTTTTGTGATTTTATTCAAAAAAAATGTCATTACTTAACATATTTTACTCTCGGTATTTTCATTAAAGAAAAACAAGAGATCGTCAGCTTCACAATGCTACTTTTGGCGAAAAATGAAAGATTTTGTATTTATAAGAATAAATCGATTCTTATTATTATGCAATAGATTGTGATATTTTCCAATTTCCAACTCAAAATATTTGAAATTGATTATTTGATGACCATAGTCTTTAAAGTAAAGTAAATTTATTCATATTAATTCATGAGCTAAGCTCGTGAGGACAGTAATTATATACGTTTTAATAACAAATAATTCATAAAATAAATAAAAAACTATGATATCTAACATTTAAAACTGAACAAATCACAAGGACATTCGGATAACGCGGCTCAAATCAAAGCGAAAATCATTTATTCACTTGATTTACGCAACTGAATAGGAAAGATCAAATCTGGACAGCTTGAAATAAAGCGCATCCGTTAAAGATGCAACTATATAAAAATTGCAATCCTCAGGGTGTTTTGTTCCTACACCGATGGTATTAAGATAAGTCCGTAAAGGATCATATTAGTCAAACGTAATCTGAAATTTGAAAAGAAAACAAACTCTAGTGAGAAACTCTAAGTAGTCGAACTTAAAAGGAGAACAGGTAGCCAGCCTGTGCGATAGTACCGTGCTCGTTTTCCGGGTATGACAGCATCTATAAGGACACAGATAAGTCGAAATGAAATACATCAAAGAACCAAAAAAAAAACTCTGCCTGTTTTTTTCTTCTTTCTTGTAACAAGGATTTCTCGAAAATCACGCAAAATAACATTTTTTGCTTTTAAAAAAATTGACGGTATTCAAAGAGGGACAGGGTGCACAATTATTGTATTGGTCCTATTTCAGTGTTTTTCAGCCTCGGGACATATAACATAGTCGTCCTGGCTCTTTTCATTGCTCTATGCGAAAGTGTCGATATCATGCTGTGAGTCATTGTCGAAGCAATTTTCAATAATTTTTGACCCTGTTCGATTGACGTCCTGTCAAATAGAAGCGCGATCCTTCCGCTTTTGTATACATCGGAAAGCTGTCAGAAAATACATTTTTGATTTTTCCATGTTCCTTCGATTTGGGCAACAATATCAAGTCAACGTTCAGTCCTTTGCGTTTGATTGCAGTAGGGAGCGCGCAAAGGACGAGGTGTTAGGTCGTTAGTTGTTTATGTACGAGGCGATTAGTAGGGGAACAATATTGTCAGCATACAAACACAATGTGTTTTTATTTTGAAGAGGTAACAAGTCGAGCATAACACCTCAGGGAAAAGTAGAGTAGGCAAAATGGTGTGCTTTAATTAGATTTGGAGAGGATAATTTAGCTAATGACAGAGAAACATCGAACTCGAAAAATTTCAGACTCCGTAGAAACATCAACTTTTCGATATATTTTATTCCATTCCATCTAAATAAAACAAAGTCAATCTGATTATATCTTAGCATAATTCTGTTATTATTTTTCCATTCAGTACAAAATAAAAATATAATAAGATAATGATTCATTTTTTTTTTTAAAAAATAATTTCACTAAAACGATTTAACAAATATTAAAAATTATAATTTTTTTTTAGATCTTAGGTAAATTATTGACTTGGCATAAGTATATATTAATGAAAATATAAGTATAATTGTACATAACATATTTGAGCTTAATATATAAAACTAAACAGGATAATTCGGATTGTTTCTTTTTTTTCTATTAACACAACAGTTAAGTGGTGGAAAATTTCTAAGGGCTGCACTATATCATTGATTCATCACAATATTCGAAAATATAATTATAATAAAACACTGGCACCGTTATTACCCCATTAGATATTAAAGGTGTTCTGTGATTGAAATTCTTTGAATAAATACGAATACTTGTGAAGAATTGAAAAAAAAACATCTGTTATATGTATATAAAAGGATCACAATAAAATTTAATTATCGGCGCCACATGCCACCACCAACTCCGACACCAATGCTACCAGTGGTGACTCCACGTCGTACAGCTTCCATTTCTTCCTGTCGATTATCCCGATATGCTCGTTTCGTATCCTCGAATTCGCGCAATCTTTGGTTATAACGATCGATTTGTTCGCGTAGCACGGCATCCTCGTGTAATGCTCTTCTTTCGTCGTATTCAAGTGTTCCTACTCCATCCAGACGCTCAAAATCTAGCCATCCGCGAAAACGGACACAAACACCATTCATAATGAAGCTGGATTTGATATGAACCTGAAAGGATAAAAGAAAAACATTTCATATAAATTTATTTGAATTTTAAATTGGTATATTGTGTCAGCTAAATCTTGGTTTATATTGGTCTCAATCAATACTTTAGTAATTTATCTCTGTATGTCCCAATAAATGTCCTACTTCAATGGTACTACAGTCCAAATCGGGCCTTGACATCCTGACCTTCAGGTTCCTTGACATTTTATTTGTTATTGAGAAAGGGTTGTTAGCCCTTCGAACAATTCTCTATCTACGAGTTTCGCAGATTGAGGTGGCCAAGATAGGCAGTGTGCTGAAATTATACGTCGACCGGGATTCAAACTTTCGACCTTCGCTTTGTAGACCAACACGCTACCTACTAGGCTACACTCTAGCTCCCAACAAATGTTAACTCTTTAAATATTTTCAATTAAATTTTTTTCAAACTCTTTTATTTTCTGTCTTTATTGAGCTCGATATATGCGATCAATTAGTCAAATTTCCCCTTAAGACACTCTATAGGGGTATAAAACAGAAAAAATCCTGAGCAGCAGCCTTTGGTTATTCCCAAGAATTGTTTATTCCTTTGGCCTAACTTTCAACTACTCGATAAAGATTAATTATTTATTTTATAATAAAAATATTGGTGAAGTCATCTATGATAATTACAATAGAAAGTAAAATAACTATAAAAACAAAAAATTAAGTAATAGCATTTACATTGTTGAAATAATGCACTAAATTTTCAAAGAAAATCGAGCTATCAGCGCTACAATCAACACCTGATGGCAAGAATACAACAAAGTATCCTAGGTATCATAAGGACATCTCTCTAGGAATACACTGCATGGCATGCATTGATCACTATAGGGTATTAACGAATACGCTCCTAAACTGAGTTGTTTAGCCTTCTTACGTATTGTTAAATTTTCTGAGAAAATGTTTTCCATAAGGTTATATACTTCTATTCGTACCAGGAAAGGTAAGGTGATCTGATTTATGAGCCATCTTTATTAGGTGCATTTGATTTTAAAGCATAGTTAAGGAAATTGAAAAGAAGATTGAGAGATTTGTTTGGTCCTTTCCAGGTGATTTATGAGAATTGCACACGGAAAAGTGTGTGCCGTGTATTTTTTCGAAAGGTAAACGAAGTAACATATTGGTAATTAGCAGTCTTAGGGACATTTATTACGCTGTTCGAGATAACTTCCTAGTCTTGGAAATGATATGATAATTGAAAAGTGTTCTTCAGGTAATACGATAGTATTTGAAGGAAAAAACTACCGAATAGGAAATGTAGGCAACACATACAATACAATGCACGATTCAAATTATGTAATTCGATTTGTTCGAGCATCACACTCGAATACTTTTAGTTATCGTACATATCTCGTTTTGGGATGACATTGTACTCGAAGTAAAAATATCCCAGTTTCGAGTTTCTTTCGCATTGTTTGTTTGCTTTTGAACTCGTACTCGTACATTACTAGCTTAGTTGTAGTGTTGACTGCTGCATTTTCATCTGGTTCGGCAGTTATTATTAATTGTAACTACACTTAATATTTATTTAGCATGCCTGCTCTTATCTTCTTCTTTAATGGCACTAGAGGTTCCCTAACAGTTTTTATTCGTTATTAAGGAAGGGTTATTAGCTTTTCTATCGATACACTGCCCACTGCTGGCATGCTCTGAAAAGTTCAAAAAAGATATATATGTAGGGGAACCCGGCGCAGAACGGGGTACTAAGCTGAAATTAGGTTTTAAAGACAAAAGAATGAATTAATGGAGTTGAAAAATTTTCTATAAATACATTTTAATGTAATAATCACAGAAATACAATAATAGTGTAAGAAAACAAAAGAACAGTATTTTTGCTTTCAAAAACAGAACATAATGTAATTTGGGTGATAAGGACAAGTAATTATAAAAACGTACATATAAAACTAGTGAAAATGCATAAAAAATAAGTTTACTCTAAGTTCATTTAGTTTTAAGTGACTTGAAAGGTTTAACTACACTTTTTTCTGATCGTGTCCTTTTCTGAAACCTATTCAAAAAATTGGGTACTTCCCCATTACCCCACAGGTTAGGAGGTAAGGCCACTCGAGAAAGATACGTAAACAAACGTTTAACTATACGAAACTAAAGACATATTATACGTTCTTCCAGCATGTACTAACTATAGCTGTAATGTAAACAAGTATGGTATACCTTACCGTAGTTACAAAATCATCAGAAGTTTCAATACAGGGGCATAAAAAAACAGAACGAAAACATCAAGCACCATCGCTCAAGAAAATTAAGCAAACATGGCTGCCGTAGTTGAGCAATAACAGGTTGGCCTAGTTCTACTTATTGCCGGTCGCTGGCAGTACCTACTTGACACCGACAAACTTTGAACTTCCTCTTTGTGCCCGATTTCCCCTACATATGTTATATACAGATACATATAAAGCAGAATGTTGCTTACGCGAAAAGCTATTTCAGTATTTTCCCGTGAACCCTTCATAAAAATATACTAATGCAACTTTCGTGGAATTACATACATGCTTTTAACAAAGCCAGGACATAGGCTTCGAATATTGTATTATTTTAAGGGTACCTCTAATCTACGCTTTGCATTTTTTGGCCATAATTTATTAGAATTACAGACACAATTTTTTGTGGTATATAGCCATTACAAGAACGGAGTAAGACAAATGTATAAATTCTGCACTAACTGTCCAAAAATTAGCCATTAGTTAAATGACTTTAAATTATCATTTCCAATCGAAAAAGAAATCAACTAAAAATATTGATCGACTGTGCTTCTAAATATAAAAAAAAAATATCTTATACGATTATAAAATTTTATGTCTCCGGCAATAAAAAAAGAATGCTAGTTTTTTGTCGACCCTGCCGTAATTAACGAGCCGCCACTGACATCGAATTTAAATAAAACCGTTACTGTAGTAGTTTGTGGACAATAAGTTGGTACAGTTTTTGGACACATTAATTTCAACAGGCATTTTTGACGAGTTCTTGTCACGACCTTTGATCAACTTTCCTGCATATTTTTATCTGAAAGGGATTATCAATTGAAGTTGATTCCTTCGCGAATTTTCTTAAACTCGTTTCGACGTAGCGATAGATTTATGGCACAAGAAGAAATACAGCTCAAAGGAGATTGCTCTAGCGTACAGAAATGTATGATATTTCTCAAAAACCTTGAAGTCGAGTGAATGACCCTCAGTTGCCAAATAACTCTCGAACGCTTTAAGCTATCGAACTGAAATTTTTTTCTATGTTATTTTTAGCAAAAAGATAACTTAAGGTTCGTTAACGGGAAAAAAATCGCTCGACTCCTTGTACCAACTCTTATACAAAATTCACGAAATTTTAAAATTTTAAAATTTTAAAATTAATTAATTTTTAAAATTTTTTTTTATAAACTATCAAAGTTATAGAGACTTGAAAGTTTCACCAAAATATAATAATGTAAATATAAACCACTAACTTAAAAAAAATTTCCGATCACATTCCATCGGCTTCGCACCAATGTATAATTTTCGAAAATACATTATATTCATTTCCTTGAAGACAAGACGAAGTAGAAATTTTGAAATTGAATTTTTGTCAAAGTTATTTAATAATAATAATTACAATAAACGTTTAAACGTTTCTCACATACAAGTTACTCATATTTCTGAAATTTAGAGCCAGTTCCATTTAAAAAAAAAATTAGAGTTATCGACTTTAAAGTTGGCATAAAGCATACTAACACGAAATAGTAACTTCAAATCCTTCCACTCTACCTTCTACCAACGCCCATACAAGTGCCATAATTAAAAAAAATGCAAATATTTTCAATTTCATTTAAAGTTAGTACAAATACAAACAAGAAATTCTTCACAAAATACATGTTCAAAAATAATAAACTTCCCATACAAATGTTTAGTAGTTTACAAATGTTACTATTCAGTATTCAGATGAAATGGCAACTTTGCTAGTGAAATTTCAAACAACTTCAACTCTTATAAAACTTAATTTTATTAATCAAAATAGGTACCAGCAGACGCAGTACACTTCTTCCAACGAGATATAAGTGCATTTATGCCAGTTTCGTAGAAGTCTGACTTTCTAGACTGAAGAAATTCCTCGAAGGTATTTTTGATGGCTGCTTCATTGTTAAATTGTTTCTCCGCCAAAAAATGATCCAAATGTTTAAAAAAGTGGTAATCGGTTGGCGAGAGGTCTGGTGAATTTGGTGGATGAGGAAGAGTCTCATACTGTAACTCGTTTAATTGGTTGACCGTTATTCCGCCTCATGTTTTGCTCAGTAATCTCACGCGGAACCCACTTATCAAGCTTTTTGACTTTTTCAAGCTGTTGCAAGTGCCGGGAAACTGTCGAATAGTGTACGCCCAGTTTCTTTGCAATGTCCCTTATAGTTTGGCGTGAGTAAGATTCCACTAGCTAGGGTGTAGCCTAGTGGCTGACGTGTTGGTCTTGTAATGCGGAGGTCGTGAGTTCAAATTACGGTCGACGCAATATATAATTCCAGCACATTGCCTGCTTGGATATACCTTGGTCACCTCAATCTACGAAAATTAAAAAAATTCGTAGATAGAGGGTTGTGCGAAGGGCTAACAACTCCTCCACAATAAGTAATGAAAAGTGTTAAGGAACCTGAATATCAGGAGGCCAAGGTCCGATTTGGGCTGTAGCGCCATTGTAGGAGTAGAAGATTCCACTAGTAAACGCAGCTCGACGTTGTCTATCGATGGTCCTGGGTGACCAAATGGCTCACTTAGAAGGGTCATATCTCCTCATCGCAATTTTTCGAACCATCGCTGTGTGGTTCGTTCGCTTACTGTGTCAGCTCCAAATGCCATGTTGATATTTTTGGTTGCCTCCTTGCGTTGTGGTTAAGTTCGAACTCGTAAAGAAAAAGTAACTGTTTTTCATTCGATTCCATGTTTTTTTAATTTTTTTTTCTCTCCGATCTCAATGAAGTGCAAAACTGAAATGATTGCATGATCGAATGTAGGAGTATTTATACTTCAATATTCATTACTACCAGAGCCACCTGGCGGCAGTTTAAGACACGAAAATCGCAACTAACTTCACTTCATCGCGAAAGTCGCAATTTCATCTGCAACAACCTAATAATTTAATTTAGTATATATTTAACATATTGTCTAACATAAAGAACCAAAACGATTTGTTTAAAAAATTAATGACTTGGTCGAAAATCTACCTAACGCTGCCATAAATTTCATGAATTTCATCTTCAACAGCTGTCTCAAAATCGGCTACTTCCCTGAAATACGGAAGCATGCAGTAATTATACCCATTCTCAAACCGGGGAAAAGACCCTGCCCAACCCACAAGTTACCGTCCTATAAGTCTACTATCAGTCATGAGTAAACTGTTTGAAAAAATAATTCTGCTTCGCCTGAACATAATTATTGAAAATCTAAAAATCATACCTAATTCTCAGTTCGGATTTAGATCAAAGCACTCCACAAATCACTTAATAGAGTCAAAACTGATATCATCAAGGGTTTTGAAGCCAAAAACTCTACAGGAATGATTACTCTCGATATCGAAAAAGCGTTCGATTCAGTATGGCACGAAGGTCTCATCTACAAACTCCACAATTTCGCTGTCCCCACGTATATGGTGCAACTGATTCGATCATTTATCACGCACAGATCATTTACTGTAAAAGTCCAGAGCAAATACTCATCCCAGCACAAGATTCCTGCTAGTGTTCCTCAGGGCTCTTGTCTCAGCCCAGCGCTATACAACATTTATACGGCCGACATCCCCCAAAGAACAGAATGCCAAGTCGCTTCTTTTGCAGACGACACTGCTATACACTCTTCTTTATCCGACCCGAATACCATCATAAAAAATCTCCTGGCCCAACTTGATGACATCCATAAATTCTTCAGCAAGAAGAAAATTCAAATTAATGCAGACAAAACACAATGCATATATTTTACAAAACGACGAGCTACGCGATACCTCCCAGCTCCTACCTTGAATGTACTAGGACAACCTGTCAAGTGGGCTAAATCTATCAAATACTTGGGCATTACCTTTGATCCCAAGCTCACGTTTCATCTACACATCGAATCAGTAGTATCTAAAGCGACAAAAACTATAAAAATATTGTATCCTCTGATCAATAGGCGATCGAAACTGTCCCAGGAAAATAAGCTGCTTTTATTTAAAACTGTAGTCCAACCAGCAATCACGTATGGTGCACCCATTTGGAATTCTTGTGCCAACATTCATAAAACCAAGGTACAAATCGTACAAAACAATTGGCTAAAGATCCTACTTGACAAACCCTGGCATTACTCCACAATAAAGTTACATGATATGGCTGAAGTAAAACTAATAAAAATTAGAGCAAACGAATTAAAAAACAATTTGTTAACTCGCAGCAAATATTGCAACAATCAACTAATCGCTGAATTTTTAAAAAACTAAATTAATAAACTTAATTTTAAGATAGTTAAATAGATTAGTTTTAAGTTAGTTTTAGTTAAACTTTTTGCAGGGCTTTTGATTTGTTTCACTTTTTCCCTTAACTATAATTTTATACTTAATTAATGTACCTCATGCTTCAAGCAAAATATGAATATTGTAGTTGAAAAGACAATGTGTGTCTGAATCCTAAACTCTTTTCTTTAATTACTTTATTATTATAATAATAAAGTATTGTGATCGACACAAAAAAAAAAAAAAGTTTGCTACCCTGAAATTTTTTTTTTTCGCGTTTCATGACTAAATTAGCCTAAAAATGCAAAAAAATAAAATCCGTCTGTCTGTACGCCGTACGCCGACGTGTACGCTCAGCGCACATTAACTCCCAAACCCTTCAAGATAGAAAGTTCATTTTTGGAGGGATTGCAGATAGTTGCGGATCTCAGGCGGATACCCATTTTGAGGGGTGTACGGGTTCAGGGGGAGGCGGGGAGAGCGCTTAAACCGAAAATTACGAATTCAAATATCTCAACCATGGTAACAACTAGGAAGCTAAAACTCAACATACATATAGAGGGGTTTGTGGGACAACTTTTAAAAATAATTTAATTTTTTTATCCATTGGGGTGCGAAAAGGGGGGGGCTAAGAACCAATTGTCGGCCGAATTTTTTTTTCAAATGATTATATCTTCGAAATTACTTATCGTAAAAAAATCATATTTAGAGACCGTCAAGGTGGCATATAGTTCCATTGGAACCAGCTCAGAAAGCGGCTAATTATTGTAAGGGGGAGGGTCAGGGGGGGGGTGCAAAGAAAAACACTTAAAAATTAATATCTCAACTATCTTTTAAGCTATGTAATTGAAACTTGAAACGTATATTAAGCTATATTAGGCAAATACAAAAAAAATATAACATGTCGAAATAATAGTAGTGGGGGGAAATGGGGAACATTTCAAAAATGGCGCACTTTTCAAAATTACAAATCCTTATATCTCAAAAAATAGTTCAGATATTAAATCAATTTGTCAGATTGTAGAACTACATAATGGTTAATTTTGATAAAAATTTTAAGCTGGGAGGTGTAAGGGGAGGGAGGTGATAAGCAAAAATGTCGAAAATTTTGAGTGATTTTTTTAGGGCTCTAGTGAAAGATAAAAAGTTAAAATTTTGCATGTGAATACCTATATTTAATGTACATAGAAAAATAATATTAACTTGATCCATATTTATTATAAACCGACTCCCCCGGTCTAACGTGCACAAGGTGTTTCATGTGCATTGAAAAAAACACATAAACTGAAAATTTTTGAGTGAAATTTTAAGGTAGAAACTTGAAAATTTGCGAAATGCATTTAAAAAAAATCCCTAAATATACGAAATATTAACTGGTCGAAAACCTTCAAAACTTCTACCCCCTCCCATACAAAATTATTTTTTCGACCATTTTCAAGAAATCAATTATCACCTAACCATTAAAAGCTATCAAATTCAAATTTTGCAAAACAACTTACAAAAATAATTAAAATGAAATTGCGTTAAAAGTTTTAAAATCGCGCTTGCCCTTCTACCCCCTCCCATACAAAAGTATGATTTCGACTAATTTCATTAAATCAACTAATAACCAACAAATTAAAAGCTATGAACTTGAAATTTCGTACGAGCATCTAACAACAAAAATGAAAGAAAATTGCATCACAAGTTTGACGATTCCCTTTCTCACAGAGGTAACTTGTTACGAAAGGCATCACTTCTTTCACCGATCGTTGGGAATTTTCCCGGATACTCTTCCATTATTTTTATCCAAAATGGGGCAATTTGCCGAAATGCAAATTTTAGTGTGGTGTTCGTGTATATATGTATATCTATAAGCTGTTCTCTTTCCTTTATAATTTAAAGTTCACTGCACGCACTAAAAGGATTTTTGATCCAACTTACATTTTTGCAAGTAGAAGGAAAACATTCCAAAAATGTCACTTATAGTCCAATTAAATATTTTAAAATATTATTTTTGACATTCTGGTCGAATGCAATATGATGGGTTGCCAAGAAACCATTTAATTTTACGAAACATTCCGTATTATTTTTCGTGATGCATTTCTCCCAAAGTTTAAATTTTGAGTTGACTTTGCTACCTACTTCAAATTCCTGTTAAGACCCCCTATAGGGGCATAGGACAGAAACAACTCTCTTCCACAAGGCGCGATCCTGAGCATCGGCTTTAAGCTGTTGCCAGGACTTGTTTATTCCTCTGGCCTCCTGCTCAACTGCTCGCTTCCATGTGTTACATGGTCGACCAACCCGACGTCTTCCTTGAGGGTTATAATCCAGAGCCTGTTTTGCGATGTTTTGCTCTGGTTTCCTCAAAGTATGACCGATCCACTGCCACTTTCGCCGTTGAATCTCAAAACCTATTTTAGTCTGGCGAGTTGTACTCCAAAGTTCGTCGTTGGAGATCACTTCTGGCCAGAATATTCCTAAAATGCGTCGGAGGCATTGGTTTACGAAAGTCTGTAGTTTCTTGGTAAGTCGAACGGTCACTTTCCACGTAGTACAACCATATAACAACACGGATTTGACGCATGCGTCAAAAACTCGCAGCTTCGTGCGAAGGGAGATCTCTCTTAACCTCCAGAAAGGGGAAAGGATACCGAAGGCCTGACGAGCTTTATTTAGCCGAGCCTCAACATCCTTTTCGGCTCCGCCGTCCATGCTGACAATGCTTCCGAGATAGCAAAAATCTTGCACCTCTTCCACATCCTGTCCATTAAGAACAATCGGTGTGCTTGCGTTCGAACCCATGTGCATGTACTTGGTTTTACGCACATTTATTTTCAGTCCCGCCTCTTTGCACTTAGAATGCAACGAGCGAACATTTGACTCTAAGTCCGAACGGGTATGTGCAAGCAAACACACGTCATCAGCATAATCAAGGTGACTTAAGATGTTAAATAGTCTCCATTGAAGACCTTTACCTTCCGCACCTTCCAGTGCAGCTTTCAAGATGTCATTTATTACCACCAGAAACAGGGCTGGTGATAATATGCAGCCTTGTCTGACACCCGTTCGCACAGGAAAGCTCTCGGACAGCTCTCCTCTATGCAAGACGCGACACCTTGCATCTTCGTAGGATTCTTTAATCATAGCTATGACCTTATTTGGAATACCTCTCCTACGCAAAGCATTCCATATGTAATCTCGCTTAACGCTGTCGAAAGCCTTCTCGAAGTCCACAAACATGAGATGTAGTGGCGAACCCATTTCGGCTGACTGCTCTAATATTATCCGTAGGGTATTTGTGTGGTCGGTACAAGACGACCCTTTACGGAATCCAGCCTGATAAACTTCGAGAGTGCTCTCGACGACATCACTAATCCTATTGAGAATTACCTTAGCCATAATTTTTGATACGGCAGTAAGTAGACTTATACCACGCCAATTGCCACAATCCCGAAGGTCGCCCTTCTTCGGAATTTTCACAATGACGCCCTCCTTCCATTCAGTCGGATATCTTCCATCATTCCACACCTTAGTGAAGAGTGGGAGGAGTATATCGGCTGTTATTTCCGGGTCCGCTTTAAGGAGTTGGGTTTGTAGTCCGTCTATACCTGGAGCTTTCCTTCCCGCCATTGACCGAATGGCGGAAACTATCTCTTCCTTATCTGGGGGATCGTCCCTAATAGAGGATTGTTGCGGTTGGATGTTTGGAAGTTGTTCTGTTTCCGGAATATCTTCATCTGACAAGATGTTTAAAATATCAGAGAAGTATTCCTTCCATCGTCGCAACTGGTGTTCACTCATATTAAGGAGAGTTCCGTTGACATCTCTCACCAGGTGGTTGGCGGTGAAATTCCTGTTCGTCAACTGTTTCATGATTTTAAATAGTGAACCCATATCCCCAAGGTAAGCCGCAGATTCTGCCTTGTTTGCCAGATCTTCAATGGCCTTTCTCTTGTCGCGTCTAACAGCCTTTTTAAGCTGTATATGAGCATCGCGGTAGTTCTGCCTCAAGTCGGGCGTTCGTTGGTTGACATCGGGTTGAGAGATGATTGCCAATTTGGCTTTTTTCCGATTGCCAACCTTGTCCCATGTGTCTTGCGACATCCAGGGTTTCTCACCGCTTTGCACATATCCCACAGATTCTTCAGCACTAGTTAGAAAAGTGTTTCTGGTTGCCTCCCAATTGGCGTCCAGTGTGCGCATTTCATGTTCACCCAATGTGGATGACTTTTCGCGTAGAATGGTGGTGTATTCGAGTTTTTTGTTGGGATCGCTGAGTTTATCCACATTAAGCTTGCGCTTCATTTGAAGAATTTGTGGTCGTCGGATAGCTGCTGTACACAATCTCAAGTAGGCAACCATCAAGTGGTGATCGCTCCCCACGTCAGCTCCACGTTTCGCTCGCACATCGAGGAGACATCTTCTCCATCGGCGACTTATAGCCAAATGGTCGATCTGGTTCTGAGTAACACCGTCAGGGGAAACCCAAGATGTTTTATGATGACTCTTGTGTGGAAAAAGGGTCCCTCCGATGACCATTTGCCGAGTACTACAGAACTCCACAAACAATTCGCCGTTTTCGGGTCTCTTAATCCAAGGTCGTGAAGCGTCGACCCAAGGGTCACCATGCCTCCCCATGACGTGTTCTAGTCCAGTGTTGTCTGATCCAACCTGGGCGTTCATATCTCCCGAGATGATAATAATATCACCTCTTGGAACACGTTCGAAGGTGGCACTATAAAACTCCTCTTTGTCACCAGATGTTGCGGTATTAGTTGGTGCGTAGCACTGCAGAATTGTGACGTTTCTGACACTGGTCCTGAGCCTGACGACGATAATCCTATCCGAGATTGGTTCCCAGCTAATGAGACTGTTTCTCGCTCTCGGCGTAAGGACGAACGCCACGCCATTTCTGGCTTCACTTTCAGGGCCAATGTACAGAATAGTGTTTCCGCTAGGGGTTCGTTCTTCTCCTGATCCTGTCCACCTGACCTCGCTCAAGCCCAAGATTTGGATGTTATAGTGCTTCATTTCACGGTCGATCACTGATTGGCGGTGCAAGGACCGAGTAACCCCAGCTCTTCCCCCGTCATTCATTGTTCGAACGTTCCAGAAGCCAATCATAGTCCGTTTTCGAATGCCAAAAGTCGTTACCGTAGAATCAGTCCGTATCCGAGGCGATGTATCCGTTTCTCGTATCATTTAGGTCTTAAGATCACGGGTGATAAGCCCATGATCCAGTGAGTGTCCATTTGCCATTTTTAGGGCAAGCAGGACTGGCTGTGGGTGAATTCTACAGCCCCCATCCCAGAGGGGGATAGTTAGCTCAGGTCCGTGGAGTCGCTAGGCTCCAAAGATAGTTGCAGGAATTGGTAAAACCTCATACTACAACTACCCCCTTGCGGAAAAAAATTATAATATTTCGCCCTTGAAGTGAACGATTAACTTCGGTTAGATATGAAAATATATCCGCAAGATAAGTTACATTTTGAAGCCAGCTAATGTCATTAAGTTTTCTAGCCAATTCATGTTCACGTTCCGATAAGATTGGAGTTTCATCTCGTAATTGGTAGAACATTTCCCCGGGATAACTATCTCACTTCTGTACGAAGAAGCAATTTTTTATGTAAACTTCTCAGATCACATCAGCACAATAGGGGAAATATCCTGGCATTTAAAACTCCACTGAGAACTTCTTGAAGTGCTTTTAGAATACGTTTAACAGCAAGAGCATCGCTGTTTTTATGACTGGAACTCTTTGCTATATGCGTGCTATAACGTCCTTTGTAACGCACCACCAAAGTGTAACTAACAGGAAGACAGTATATGTATATGAAAATAAGTGAAGCACTTTTGATAACTAATTGTCATATTTGTTACTTTGAAGTAGCAGTTGCAATTGCTACTCACTATTAGCACATATTACGCAATAATTTACTTATTAGAAACAAGCACATTCATCTGCCGCTGGGTATTTTGTACGAAAAGAAAGGATATTTACGAAAATAGTAAGATAAGTGACATAATTAAGGTCCACCTTATTGTTATGCTTGCTGGTGAATAAGTAAAAAAAAAAAAAAATAAGGCAATATAATTAAATCAAAATGGATTTGAAAATCTTGAATGAGTTGTCCTTCCTTTCATCAATAATATTGAAGCATTTTCTAAAAGTTTTGGTAAATAATAGTCACGATCTGCCTTATTTTTATTCTATAAATAATAAAATAGGTTTTATAATAAAAAAAAAACTTGACACCAAGCACTTCTATCTGTAAAATAATCGAATAATTGATGTTTTTACGCACAAACTAGCTAACATAACCGGAAAGTAATGATTACTGCACCGATACGGTAATCATTACAATTCCTTTTGGATGGATGCGAGTAGTCCACTTCCAACACCATATAATACTTTAAAGAGCATTATTATTATTGTTGGTCAGTGGCAAGCCGTAACTACTTGTCAAATAATTGCGTGTTACCTGTTACTTCCATGATCATAATTGCATTGCTCTTTAATCAGGTGTTGTTATCTGCGAAAAGCTTTAATGTTTCGATACCTTTCGTGGTCTCAAAAAGGAACGAAATTCCATAGGGAGAGAGAAATTGGTAAAATGTAACATTTGGATAAGGTAAAAAATGAAGAGTTTTTTTTCCTCCTTTGAGTGTTTTTTCAAACATCTTTCAACCAACTGTTGCTCGCGTGCCACCAACTCAAGACATGCGAGGGTAAAGCCCATAAGACATATTATCCCTTGAGACTTACTATGCCGTTTTTTTAGTTTTTGTTTTTTTTGATGAAGGATTGATGCCCGTTACACTTGATCATTTGACTTGATCCTCAAATTTCAAAGAAGAGAATTGTTTTCTGTAATGATTAGCTTGAGATAATTTGAATTTAGGGTGTATTTTACGAATGTGAATTGATTGGGAAAAAATATGAAAAAACATTTTTGTCGGCTTTTATGGTCTGTAATTTAACGGAGAAAAGAAGCTACGAATGATTTATGTTAAATATTTGATTTGATTGAAATTTGATTTGGTTTTTACCAGATAACCAATTAGATTTTCTTATGCAATTTTTGGAATTACCCGAAATTGAAATGTCGAATTGGAAATTCTCATTAAAGAAATCATATTACTTGATTGAAATTTTAACAAGATAATTCGATTTTTTAAAATACAAAACGAAAATAATGACTAAGGCTACCGACACACGATGCGAGTAATATATATTAACTTCCTATTTTGATATAAGTAGGCCGAATTATGTATAGGATAATGGCACTAGTAATATCGAAAAGTGAGTTAATACGATTTTATCTCCATCGTGTGTCGGTAGCCTAATACTTGCATGAAAAATGTTTTTTCTTACCAAAAGTATTTTGAAAAATCGGCAAACCAAATAAATAAACTACGGGAAGTGCTTTGTATTTTAAAGACCCTAGAAATGTATAAAGCAGTTTGTGAGCATGTATAATCGTTTCATTTTATTTATTTGTTTATACACTTTGCTAAGATTAAAGTAAAACTGCATCAGTAAATCAATAAAATCAATCTACCAATCTATTCCAAAATCTTATTATTTTTTTAAATTATACAGTGGCATTATTTTACGACTAGGGTGTGGAATGCGAAGGTCGTGAGTTCGAATTACGGTCGACGTATAATTCCAGCACACTGTCTGCTTGGATATATCTTGGTTATCTCAGTCTAAGAATATGGAAAAGTTCGTAGATCGAAATTTGTGCCACGGTCAAACAGCTCCTACGCAGTAAGTAATGAAAATGTTAAGGAAACTAAAGGTCAGGAGGCCAAGGTCCGATTTTGGCTGTAGTGCCATTGTAGAAGTAGAAGAGAACGATTATTCTACGATATTACCATTAGATTTGCTTAGATTGGACAGTATGGTGAGTTTGATTTTGATTTTTCTATAAATTCGGCCTTAGATGGGCCAATTGTGCTACAGTTCCAAAACGAGTCCTGCTTTAATCAAAAAGCTTAGGAAGATATGGGCTAATAAATATTTTACCAAAATGAACAATATTTAAATTTAATCTCGTCTTGCTTAGTTTCGACTTCAATTATTAAGAATGAAAGCATGATACTCGCATTTGTATGGGACAGGCTCGTGATCAAATCAATCCCGTGATCTAAGACCATATTCGTATAGAAGAGCACTAAGGATTTGTGAATAGTTATTCTACTTCTTCTTCTTCTTCTACAATGGCGCTACAGCCCAAATTGGACCTTGGCCTCCTGATATTCAGCCTTCTTAACATTTTTCATTACTTATTGTGGAAGGGTTGTTAGCCCTTCGCACAAACCTCTTTCTACAAATTTTTTCATTTTCGTAGATTGAGGTGACCAAAGTATATCCAAGCAGGCAATGTGCTGGAATTATGTATTTCGCCGACCGGGATTTGAACTCACGACCTTCGCATTACAAGACCAACACGCTACCTACTAGGCTACACCCTAGCTTGTGAAACTATGTGAATAGTTATAGGTTGTGCTAATTAAAAAATAAACCCCGAATAAAATAACATTAAGCTTAAAAGCATAACAGGACTACGACTCTGCGTAAAGCCCAATCATACGATACTACAGATGAAATTTTTTTGATGTTAAGAATTTTGTATGGGGAGTGGTAGAAGGGGTGATAATACTGAACTAATTTGTTTCACATCATGCTAGAGTAGCTATAAAAATGTTTTGAACCAAATTTAGGCTTCAAAAATTTAATAGATTCTGAGAAACTTAGTGCATTGTATTTAGTGAAATTGTGCAATTTGTATGGGAGGTGGCAGAATGAGGGGAGTGTTTTTTGGTGATTTTTCGAGAAACAAAACTGATATATTTTATATTTTAGTTCAGTAACGTTCACACATTTCATGAAAATCGAATTTTTGAAAAGTTGTGAAATTGTGTCATATTGTATGGGAGGGGGTAGCAGGAGTGAAGCTAATTGGTTATTTTTTTCCCGATATTAATAATAATGCTTATTAAGGATTCTACAAAACTTTAGCTCGATGAAAGCTATACGTATTGAGAAAATTGGTTTAGAGTATTTCTTGAAAAAGTGCAGTTTGTATGGGAGGTGGTGGAAGGAGTGAGGGGTTTTTAGTGATTTTTCGAAAAACAACTACAATCATTATGCAATTGATGTATTTTAAATTTTAGATCTGTGACTTTCACACTTTCCAAGAAAATCGAATTTTTGTAAAGTCGTGGAATCGTGTCACATTGTACGAGAGGGTGTAGAAATAGTGAACATAATCGGTTAGTTTTTTTCCCGATATTAATAATAATGCTAATTAAGGATGTGGTACAAAATTTTAGCTCGATGGAATTTATAGGTACTGAGAAAATTGGTGTATAGTATTTAATAAAAAAGTCTAGTTTGTATGGGAGGTGGGCGAAGGAGTTGAGGATTTTTAATAATTTGTATAATTAAAGATTGCATTTGTAATAGAAATAATATATTCTAAATTTCAAATTAATGGCTCTTATAGTTTCCAAGAAAATTTGATTATTACATATTATTAAAATTGAGTCACTTTGTATGGGAGGGGGTAGAAGGCGTGAGGGGAGGGAAATAAAACCAAAAGCAGATTACATCTCGGAGCATACCGAATAAACTGTGAAAGTTTCATTACAATCGGTTCAGCCGTTTTTTCGTGAAAGCCGGACAGACAGACAGACAGAGAAGAATTTGAAAAACGTGAGTTTCTGCTTAGTTATTGCTAAAATAAAGCAAAAAAGTAACTTATAGCCATTTCTAAACAAAAAACAAACAGACACTACAATTATATTTATATGTACCTATAGATGCGAAGTGGCAACCATGGCCTTAACCTTCATAGGCTCTTCTGATCATTTTCAACCATTTTTATCGAGAAATTCACTGTCGAAATGATAGTAAGGAGCTTAATTATTATTTTTTATATTTGAAATACAGTTTTATGTTAGTTATCATTTAAAAAATGTATTTCATAGGGAAAAAACTATCATGAAATTCCTAAACATGCACTAAAACGAGAATCGCAAGAAGAAAAAAAAGAGTTTACTAAGTATAAATGTTTCCAATTCTTAAAAATCGCTTAAATAGTAACAGAGCTTCATTTATATTTATTCAATCGCTCAGTAATCGTAATAAATTAGCATATAAAGAAAATCAAAACAACAAATGCGTCAATAGCTGGATTACTATTTCGCTCTGCGTCATATTATCACAAAATAACTCTGCGTTTGGGTGAGGGTTGGATCTTGAATGGAAAATAACTGATTTTATTCTAAACTGCTTCATGTTTTTTATATTCCAGATGATATTTGAGAGTATATTGTGTTTGCCTTACCTTTTGTAACGCTAAGAAATAATGGTCACACAGTGCCACCAAGAGTACAGAAGTATTTGCTATCACTCAAAAAACTAGAATCCGAGTGACCGTCTGTCTATAACATAACTCTCGAACGCTTTGACCTATCATGCTGGAAATTTATTGTGAGTCAGTTTCAACAAAAAAGAAAGTTCGTGAATGGGCTACATCCCCCACTCCTTCTACCTCTCCCACAGAAATTTCATTAAATTTCAAAATTTTGAGAAATTGATTTTTCTTTGAAACTATTTAAGCTATCGCCTAAAAATTTGGATTGAAGAATAATAATATACATATCATTAACGTCACAAAATATTGATCTGATCCCCTCACTCCTTCCACCCCCTCCCATACAAATGCTCAATTTTCAAAAATTCATTTTTTTCGATTTTCATTGAAACCAGCAAATCCAGCAAAAATTCACTTCACTCCTTTTACTTTTCATACGAATTTCACGAAATTTTGAGATTTCAATTAAATTACATTTTTCGAAACTGTCAAAGCTATCGATTTGAAGTTTTGAAGTTGAAAGTATAATAATTGAGATATCATTCACGACGAAAAAAATTGTTTTAATCCACATACTCCTTCTACCACCTCAGTATACTCCTTCTACCACCTCCCCTCCATTACATCGATGTCCATTAAAACTGCCAGAATTCGTTCCTTAATAATTGCAATAAATGCTTAAAAAAACATGATCGTTCGCTTCACTCCGTCTGCCCATCTCTCTAGAACATTACTCTCGAACGCTTTGAGCTACCGTGATGAAATTGTTAGAAACTCTAGGTTCGCGATCGGGCTACATCCCTCCACTCCCTTCCATACAAATTTCACGAAATTTCGAAATTTTAACATCACAAAATATTGATCTGATCCCCTCACTCTTTTTATCCCCACCCAACAAATACACAGTTTTGAAAAATTCGTTTTCTCAATTTTCATTAAAACTAGTAAAACTGAAAAGACGAATTTTTGCTACAATTAAGTGTATTATAATTGCAATCAGTTTTGAAAAAATTATCAAATTCACCTTACTCCTTCTACCCCATATTTCACGAAATTTTGAAATTTTAGTAAAATTATTTTTCTTAGAAATTGTCAAAGCTATCGACTTGAAGTTTTGTGGAAAGTATAATAATAGAAATATCATCGACGATGAAAAATACAAATGCATAATTTTGTTAAATGCATTAGATCGATTTCCATTAAAACTAGGAAAATTGCAAGCTCAAAATTTTACTAGAGTTTGTCCCTTAACAATTGTAACAAGTACTGAAAAAATTATCTGCTTCGCTTGACTCCTTCTACCCCATCCCATACAAATATCTGTGATATAAATTCAAGAAAAGCATTTCTCTTTCGAACATTTGAGAGCTATCGACTTCGAAATTGAAACAAAACATGGCGATAAAGATGTTGATAAGCAGTTTCAAAATCATCTAAAACCTTCAACATACTCTGCCACCTCCCATACAAATGCTCAAATTTCAGGAAAACAATGTACAATTTCTTTGAAATAATAATAAAAACTTAAAACTTTAAATTCAGCACGTAACACAACGTTCGGTGTTATATACAAGAACTACAAATCTCTCCCCTCTGCTTCTACCACCTCCCATACAAAAGTCACTATTCACTATTCATTATTTTTTTGATTGTTGACCACCCACCTTATTCGCCCGACTTGGCCCCATGTGACTTTTTTTTGTTCCCCAAATTGAAAACTCACCTCGGTGGACAAAAATTTTCATCGAACCAAGAGGTGAAAGACGCCGTTTCCCAATTTTTTGCAGACTGTGACAAAAATTTCTTTTTGAACGGTATGAAAGGACTTGAGAAACATTGGACCAAATGTATTAACCTCCAGGGAGATTATGTTGAAAAATAAAAAAAAATTTTCCGAAAAAAATCCTTTTTTCTTACTTGGGCCAGGGACTTATCAAACGACCCTCGTATACCCAAGCAGGCAGTGTACTGGAATCATACGTTGGCCGAGATTTGAACTCACGACCTTCGCATTGTAGACCAACATGCTACTCAAGGCTCTCTGAGTTAGCCCTTCTTTAATATTAGATGCAATGATAATAGCTTAAATCATCTTTGTTTTAGCAGATAAAAATAAACACCCATTAATAGCAACACGTTTGGAAGCCAGCTTATCCTCTGAAAAAAAAACCAAAGACTTATTCCAGGAGAAAACCGGAGTCTTAACAGCCTCGGCATGACGAACATCAGTAAAATACTTCTTTAAATGAAAAATTTACGCATTTTACACTATTTGCTTTATTATACGTGACGTTTCGGTTTCTGCTGAGACCTTTATCAAACTGGTTGTACAGTGTAAAATCTGGAAATCTTTCCTATTAATTGAAAATGCACTATGAAAACATTTACCAAAATATTTCTTATTACATACAACACATTGAAATAAAATAAATATTTAAAAGAACGTTAATACTTATTTTTTGGGCGAATTAAACTACCTGGTTGGGTAATAAGTCACATTATATAGCAGGTTTCAACAATTCATTTAAAAGAAGCAACTTTTCTGTGGCACGGTTTTAAATAAAGGTAATGGTAACTCATCTGCCCATTATTTGAGGACTGAGGCTTATTTACCTCAATAATTTGCTAAAATAACTTACGAGTAAGCAGTAAATAATTTTAGGAAATTGTAGCCGAAAAAAACTATTTACGTCACTTTACACCTCCGATACAATCTAGAGTGTTAACTCATTAAAAATTTTGCTATTTATGGCAACACCTCTTCTTTTTCTTTATTTCCTATTAAATGTATACCTTTATCTAGTAATCGTTGAAACCAATTATCCTGATGTTTGACTTCTATCCAATTGAGCATATCCTTAACAAATTACCCGGAAAGTCTTCTATAAGAGTTAAATGCTGCTGCCCTCAGCCTGGCCTCAATTCCCTTTCGTACAGGTTGAGAGGTTTAAGGTCTAGTTTACAAGCGGCAGGGTCCCAAAGGACATGGCATGTTGCACACATGTCGAACAAGAGTGGCTCCGTGTGAGTCCGAGAATCCGGCACGAAATTCGACATTTTTCGTTATTGTTACCAATCGTAAAAACGTAATTTACTTGCTTAATTGTTTATTGCAGACTTCCGGTCACGCAGCAGTCGGTCCGTAAACTGTGATGTCGTTTCGAAATCGTCACTGTATCGTTCAGGTTCAAGGAGTCATGCTGTCCGAATTCAGGGATACGACTGGTATAGTTTGAAATTGAAACGTTTCAAATATCACACTAGACGAGAGTTTTTTGAGAATGAATTTTCGCACTTTTACGTATTTGTACGAATTTGGAAAAAATCGGTAATTGTGCGAAGAGTTAATAAGTTCTAATAATATTTCTGAACAACTCACGTTGTTCGCAAAGCTCAAAATATAGAAAGATCCCTTATAACATCTTAATATACAAGGGAACTATAAATACATTGCACTCTGCCACCCAACCATCTCCATTGTCATCGCACAGATAAAAATTTTCCGACATTGTCCCGCCTCCTAGCGCCAGTACATGCGCTCTTCAAACATAGCAACAAAGAAGCTTTTCCGACTGTGACTGCGAGAAAAATGGGTTGGAGGGAAAATCGATGTAACCTATAGCAACCGGCACCACCATTTTCTCACTTTAAGCCAGAGATTTGATCGATCGGATGAAATTTTCAAGTTTTTCTCAACTTAAAAAAAAACCGACCGAAAAAGAAGTGTGGAAAATTCATAATTTTCCGGTACTCAGTAGACGATAATTGAATGTTTCTTATTTTCAGGGTTTTCGGGGAAACGTGTCCGAACAATGGTGATTGCTGTAGGCATAATTGGACGGTCATGCGATGTCAAATCAATTTTAAGAGATGCAACTAATCCAATTAGCTGGTATCAAGATTTTTTTTTTAAGAGTTGTGTATTCGTGTTGTACGAACTTACCTTTCCGTGTTCCTTTTCAAAATCGCACTCTTTATCCTGAATATAAGGACTTTGATTGGCATTGAAAACTAATTGTAAATTAGTTCCGGATGCAACGAATGAGATTTCGGTGTGTCCTTCGCGACATCCATTTTCAAAGCGAATGCGTCGTTCTTCGAGTGCTCGTTCTCTATAGCCGGTATAACGTACCTGAAAGGAAAGTTTTGTTAATTAAGTGCAATTAAATTTTCAGATTTTTATTTGTATTTTTGGAATAAATGATGACTTGATTTGATTTTTTAATGAATTAGTTTACATTTTCAAAAGATTTGTCATTGGTGGTAAGCATGTTTACATACTACATAGGGGTTTGTGCCTAGTAAGCTCTGTAGGGTGTACTGGAGAATTTTTAAAATTTAGTAAAAAATATGGAGCTCTTGACCATATCGAATGCCAGCGACACATAGGGGTCCTAATTATAATTTAACTAATTCGTAAATTTTTACGTCGTTATTTGTGCATAGTACATCATCCCAAAAACATGAATCAACGATTCGCACGGCTCGTTCAAAATTTTGCCTGGAAAGCTATTTTCATACTCCATGAAATCTAAGAGTATTATAAGTTTGCTATATAATTTGTAACGCTAAGAGTTCGGAGAAAAAATGGATTGGAAAAAAGTTTGTTACATCGCTACAAACTTCAAACCGGATGTCCATCCGTTCGCTTTCTAGCTTGAGAATGCGTTAAGCTAGGAAGGTAAATTTTTCTACACGTCGTTTTTGACGAAAAAGTAAGGTCAAGTTTGTGAACGGGTCAAATCGCTCCACAATCCTTCTACCCCTTCCAAGCCAAATAACTCATTTTCAAAAATACAATAATTAAAGGCCTAAAAATCTAAGAAAGAGTTTTAAATTTATAAAATATTGCTTTTATTATAAATGCGATCTATGGAATGAAAATTATTAGAAACCCCCACCACCTCTAATATAAAAACTGTAGTTTTTCTTGAAATACTATAAACCAATTTTCTCAGTACATATAGCATTTATCGAGCTCTTATTTTGTATCAAATACTTAATTAGCATTTATATTAAGATCGGGAAAAAATAACTCATTAGCTTTACTTCTTCTACCTCCTCCCATACAATGTAACACAATTTCAAAACTTTACAAAAAATCAATTTTCTTGAAAAATATAAATGTCTGAAATTTGAGAGATGTCAATTACACAATGTTGATAGTTATTTCTGAAAAAAAAACACTAAAAAAACCTCCACTGTTTCTACCACCTCCCGTACAAGCTGCACAATCTAATATACTAATTTTCTCAGTACTTATTCAATTTTTGAAATGTAAATTTTGTATGTTTTAAAATATTTTTATAGCTACGAGTGTGATGTGTAGAATATTAGTTCAATGCTGTTGCCCCTCCTACCTCTCACCATACATTCCAATTCCTCAAGATCACAAAATTTTCTATTTCATCTAGAGTATCGTACGATATCTCGGTCGACGCATAATTCCAGCACACTGCCTGCTTGGGTGACCAAGGTATACCTCAATCTACGAAAATGAAAAATTCGTAGATAGAGGGTTGTAAGAAGGTCTAACAACCCTTCCACAATAAATAATCAATAAATGTTAAGGAACCTGAAGGTCAGTGGGCCAAGGCCCGATTTGAGCTGTAGCGCCATTGTAGAAGTAGATCGTATGATTGGGCTTTACGCGCAATCGTGGTCCTGTTATTGCTTTGACTACGATTGAATTTGCTTCTTTATGAAATTGAAAAATACTAATGTTGGAGTCTACGATAATTATTTTGTAGTATGTTAGTTTGAACAAAATTATAGTGCTGACATGATCAACACTCGATAAGTTGATCAAAATGTGACAACAGTGAAATTTGTCAGATGTTCTTTAAATTAGTCCAATAGTTTCAATAGCCATATGTGGTTTCTAGAAATTGAAAATAGAGGCATCAGAGGACATGATTTTCACAAAGGTGAACCAATTTTGTCAATTCAATTAATTTCTAAGAATAATGTCGTCAAATTCATTGTCAGAAATTTGTGCGAAATTTTTGAATTGCAGCTACTAAAAGATCGGCAAAATTGTCTCGGACATATTTGTGAAAAATTTCTGGAAATTTTCATTGCTCCACATGATTTGCACACTCTAGATGAAATCTGAGAGATTATTAAATTTGCTCTAACGATTTTAACGCTAAGAAATAGGGCTCGAGCAGAATGGCTAACAGTGCGTACAGAAATGTTTGTTGTCGCTCGAAAACCTTGATCCCGAGTGACCGTCTGTCCACGCAAAAACTCTCTAGTATTTTAAGCTCTTGAGCTGATATTATTTTCAGATAAAAATTTCCTAGCAGAAAACAACTTTAGATTCGGGAACAGGCCACATTCCCCCCAGTCTTTCCACATCTCCCACACCAATTTCACGGAATTCAGAAATTTAATGAAGTGTTACATGCCAGCACTAAGCCGTTCATTGAATGATCCTCGTGATCCTCTGCCATCTACTACTTTGCACACACACTAACACACATAATGACTTGTCGACTCGGAGAAGGCCGACAATATGCAACGGGGGTCGACAATATCCGACGAGGGTCGAGAATATCCGAAGACAATATCCAACGGGAGTTGACAATGTCCGACAATAGCTGACGGAGGCTGACAAGAACAATATAAAAAGAGGAGCGTTTGTCATGAGCGAACAGTTAAGTTTGGAGAGCGAAAGGGTCGAAATCGAAGTCCAGAAGCGAAAGAGTGGAACTTGGAAAAGCAATAAAGTGAAAAAAACAACATAACAGGACTACGACTGGGCTTAAGACCCAATCATGCGATACTCTAGATGAAGAGACATTTTTCTGATTTTAAGAAATTTTGTATGGGGAGTGGTAGAAGGTGTAACGGCATTGAGCAGAAGGCCAGAGGAATAAATAAGTCCTGGTGACAACTAAAGGCCGAGGCTCAGGACCACGCCTTGTGGAGAAGATTTGATTCTGTCCTATAGGGTGTCTTATAGAGAATTGATTGATTGATTGACAATAATAAAACAAATTTAATACAGAGTCTATACATATATATATAATTGTAGTGACGGTATATTATTTGTTTATAAATGGATATATGTAAGTTAGTGTTTTGCATTATTTAGACAATAAAAACGCATAAGAACACACTTTAGAAATTCTTCTCTGCCTGTCTATCCGGCTTTTACGCACAAACGGCTGCACCGATTGTAATGAAATTTCACAGTTTGTTAGGTTTACTTCGAGATGTTATTTGCTGGTTTGGTTTTATTTCAATCCCCTCACGCCTTCTACCTTATCACATATAAAATGACTCATTTTCATAAATATATCATAATTTAATTTTCTTGGAAAGAAAAATTAATAGCTCTGTAATTTCGAATTTAGAATATATCGTTTGTATCAAAAATATGATCTATTTTTAAAAATTATTTGAATCTTCTTACTTCTTCCACCACCTTCCACATAAACTGTACTTTTTCATGATATACTATTTACCAATTTTCCGAGTACGTATAACATTTTTCGAACCCAAATTACAGTAGTAAATCCTTAATTAGCATGATTATTAATATCGGGGAAAAATAAACCCATTAACTTCTCTCCTTTTACCCCCTCTCATATAATAAGGCACAATTTCACAACTTTTCAAAAATTCGATTTTCTTGAAAATTATGAATGGTACTGATCTGCAATTTAAAATATACATATCAATTGCGTGATTATAGTTGCTTCTCAAAAAATTACTAAAAACCCTCACTTCTTCTATCCCCTCCCATACAAAATGCAATTTCATTAGATCCAATACACTAACTTTTTCAGTGCCTATTCAATTTTTGAAGCTTAAATTTGGTAAAAAACATTTCTATAGCTACTCCAGCATGATGTGAAGCAAATTAGTTCAATGCTTTCACCTCTTCTACCACTCCCCTTACCAAATTTTCTTAAGAATTTCTATTTCGTATGATTGCGCTTCACGCGCAATCCTAGTCCTCTTACGTTTTTTAGCTTAATGATATTTTATTTAGATTTTTTTTAGAATTAACACAAGCTACACCTATTTACATTTTCTTAACACTCTTCAATACGTATATGATTTCAAATCACCCCCGTGAGCACGGGCCTGTCCCATAAACATACGAGTATCGTGGTGTCATTCTTAATAAATTAAGTTTTTGATTCCAATAGGCATTGTGTTCAAAGAACCATTAAACTAAGCAGATTATATATCCCACATAATGTATTACTAAGTAAATTCTCAAAAATTTCTCATTATTGCGATTTTTATGCGGATAAATTCGCGGGGGATCCGTAGTACATAATAAAGTATAAAACTATATTTAATTAAGTCGAAAAAATATTTATATTGGACTCGATTTCTTTCCTATAAGTTTTCTAATTTTAATAAAGGCGGAACATTTTATGTTGAACGATGACAAATTTATAGTGCTAACCGCGGTTTTATAAAGCAAGCAATCAATTCTCTCAAGCTTTTATCAATGTGTAAGATGACGAATTTGGAGTACGAAAATTCAACATAGAAATGTATTTTCCTTAAACAGAACATGCGAGTAGAATAATATTTCGGAGAACTACCGCCACGCTTAACATTGTCTAAGATCCAGCCAACCATATTAGCATTTTCGACTTCTTATCGTCTTGACTCGCACACTCATCTTGGCGGTATTAATTATCTCGAATCGAGTTTCTTGTTACCAGTGATTTTTAGCTCGTTTCGATTTTGTTTTGCTATCAGCAATCGCGATTTAGTTCAAAGCGTGAAACATACATTATCCTTGTCCATAAATGATGTGTTTTCTATTATATTGTTTTCCTTATATTGTGTTGATTTTTAGAACAAACGAATGCTTTTTAAAATTAATTAATACCTTTTCATTTTCGACTGTGACGATATCTCGGAACAAGATAGATAAAAACAAAACCATTCGAAACTCAAATTTGATGCTCGATTCGAGTTACATAATTCCATATCAGCCCCGCATTTTTCGAGTTACAAGAATGAAATTTCATCGCAAAGATTAATGTTTTTAGTTCGACGAGGAAGAATTTCATTTTTAAGGATGTTATAATTTAAGGGAGTGCCTATTATTATGAAGTCAGTTCATATTAATGGAAATTAATAAGTTACAGGAATTTCAAATGAGAGGATTTGTTTATTTTTTGGCAGTCTTTTTACCTCTCCTTTGACCTGATCGGCCGCGAGTTATGGCCGAATGGGATAAATAAGCGGCTGGTCTCAGATAACTACAAACAATGAAAGGGAATGTTTAAGGAGTAGCCTACTCCAACTCATTATATGCATACAAGAAGATTTTGACTGGATTTTATTCATTTTTGAAAGAACTTTATTTTGATCGATCTTACATAAATAAAAATAATACTAGTAAAAATAATTTCTTTATTTTTTTTTTGATTGAATCGCTCCATAACATCTACAAATATTTGTCAATAGCGCCAGTACAACTGAAAAACATAACAGAATTCTGATTGGGCGTAAAGCCCAATCATATGATACTCTAGATGAAATGGGGAAGAGTTTAATATACCGGAAAATATGTCATCTCAAATTCTTTCGAATAGTGAATAGAGACTTTTGCATGGGAGGTGGTAGAAGTAGAGGGGGAGGTTTGTATTTTTTGTATATGACACCGAACATGGCATGCAAAATGTTTTTTGCTGAATTTAAAGTTTTCATTATTTTTAAAGAAATTGAACATAGTTTTCCTGAAATTGGGGCATTTGAATGGGAGGTGGCAGAGGAAGTGGAGCGTTTAATATGATTTTGAAACTGCTTATCATCATCCTTATCACCATGCTTTGATTCAATTTCAAAGTTGGTAGCTCTCATATATTTTAAAGAGAAATGCTTTTCTTGAATTTATAATACAGATATTTGTATGGGAGGTGGTAGAAGGAGTGAAGCGGAGTTGATAATTTTTTTTATTAATGACATCTATATCATAATACTTTAACCTAAATTTCAAGTCAATAGCTTAAATACAGGGTGGGCCCAAATAACTGTCGCACTTTATTTTTTGTAGAAAACCAAACTAATGGATATCTTGAGCAACAAAACAAATTTATTTATTATATAGACTGTTGGCTTACAGTATGTGTGCTTAAGTTCAAATCTTTCACCTTTAAATTTTTTTACCAGATTCAAACGTTTTTGAAAATTATTGCAGGCGGCACGGACCACTTCGTCTGGAATTTCATTCCAATTTTTTGTTAAAAGACGCTTGAATTGGTCCAATTTCATGTTTTTTATGTTTTTTAATTTGTCAAGCATGTATCCCCCAGTTTGATAAAGGTCTCAGCAGAGACCGAAACGTCACGAATAATAAAGCGTAACAGTGTAGAATCCGGAAATCTTTTCTTTTAATTCAAAATGCACTGTGAAAACATTCACCAAACCATGTATCCCCATATACAGAAGTCCAATGGATTTAGATCCGGGGAAGATGCAGGCCATTCATCAACCGAAATAAAGCATGGAAAATTATCCTTGCACCAGTGCTGAACAGTTTTTGCTTTATGAGCCGGAGCAGAGTCTTGTTGAAAACAATATGGCTCGTTGCCGAAGAGCTCAGATGCATGAGGGCAAGCACTTCATCCAAATAGTATTGTGCATTGATTTTGACACCCTTATCAATAAAAAGGAGGGGAAGCTTGCCTTTTGTGGATATGGCCCCCCACACCATGACAGACGTTGTGTTTTGATATCTCTCAACAGCGATTTTATCTGTTGGGATATCCTGCATACTTGTTGCATATACGCGATCATTCTGTGGGTTGTAGCTCTTTTACAATATGAATAGTTTTTCATCAGAGAACACAATTTGCAACTTGCTGAAGCAACAACCCGCTTCTTTTCTGTCGCATTTTTCTCTGACGCTCCGTAAGAACATGAATCCTCTTTTTTTTGTAAGGCTTTTGTCCCAAGTCCTCTTTTAAAACATTTCGAATTGTTTTACGGCTCACATTCAGCTCTTTGGCTAGATTTCAAGCTGATCTTGCGCAGTTTCGCCTAATTCTTTCACGCACATTCTTCACCAGTGCAGTAGTTCTTACTGTGCCTTTTCGCCCTGGTTTTTTGGCTATTTTAACACTTCCAGTTGTCTTAAATCGAGCCACAGTGCGTTGAACAAATCACAGTTTACACCTATGTATGTCTTTTAGCAACTTAACTATCTCGCCTGTCTTTTTGCCTTGCATGTGTAATTTTTGGACTAACTCTCTTTTTGCTTCCATCTTTCACAGAATTTCAATTGTTACTGGCCATGTCAAAACCATACTCAGTTAATTTCACAACAAATCAAAGAAAACAAAACATGTAAAGGCGATAAGAATCTGCTTGTTTACATACGAATAACGGTGCTTCGAAAAACTGCGACAGTTGTTCGGGCCCACGCTGTAGTTTCAAAGAAAAATCAATTTCTTAATATTTCAAAATTTCGTGAAATTTGTATAAGAAATGGTAGAATGAGTGGGGGACCGACCCATTCACGAACTTAAACTTGCTAAAAATTACACAAAAAAATTGTTAGCACTATAGTTCAAAGCTTTCGAGAGTTATGCTCTAGACAGACAGACAGACGAGGTTTTTGAGCGACAACAAATATTTCTGTACCCTTGGCGGCTCTGTGCGAGCGTTATTTCTTAGCGTTACAAACGGTAAGGCAAACACATACTCTCAGATTTCATCTAGATTATACATATACCAGCTTCTCCACTCGTTACGGTCATTCTTAATCGTCTTCCTCTACCTTCCTAATCCCATTCCTTCTCTCCATGACTGTGTTTGTGCATTGCATATAAAAGCCGAAATTGCCTATAACACAGGTCATTCTGTAAAAAAAAAACCTAGATCTAAGCAATGAGAGCTCTAGTAACCAAATTTAATTGAAGACTAAACTAAAACGAAATAGAAAGCTAGATAAACTTACGTTAGTAATTTCATATTTGTATATTCGGATTTAACACAGCGTTTAATGGTTTAATTATAAAGCTAATTTGGTATTAAGTAATCCAATACAAATAGTTTATTGATATCATTATTGTTGTCCTTTTTTTTTTCCTTCGCCTTTTCTTTCTATTAATTTTTTAATTTTATGAAGTAAAGTTTACACAAACAGACGACGAAAGTCATTGTTTAATCTTTCGTAAGTTTTCCAAATTACTTCTTGTCTCATTTGTAAATTTGTGCTATATTGTAAATTTTTTTTTTGAATAATTTGGTTAAATAAACAAAATATCTATCTATCTCTATCTCTACTTTTTTATTAAACTTTTCTAATATATGTAATTACATCGAGTTGTAATTTCATAACTTTCGAACGCTTTGAACTATCGTGCTGACATTTTTTTGTCATTTTTAGCAACAAAAAAAAAACTTTAAGTTCGTGAACGGGCTACATCCCCACACCCCTTCTACCCCCTCCCATATAAATTTAATAAAATTTTAAAATATTAAGAAATTAATTTTTCTCCGAAGTTTTTTAAAGCTATCGACTTTGAAAAAACTTCTTCTACAATGGCACTTCAGCCCAAATCGGGGATTGACCTCCTGACCATCAGATTCCTTAACATTTTATTTGTTATTGTGAAAGGGTTGTTAGCCCTTCGCGCAACCCACTACCTATGAATATTATTTTTCGCAGATTGAGGTGGCCATGATATACCCACGCAAGTAGTGTGCTGAAATTATATGTCGACCTGGATTTGAGCTCCCGACCTTCGCATTATAGACCAACACGCTACTCACTAGGCTATACCCTAGACTTGAAAATTAGGTCAAAGTATAATAATTTGAATGTCATCAAGTATTGATCCGATCACCTCACTCCTTCTACCCCCTTCCATACAGATACACAATTTTGAAAAATGTATTTCTTCGATTTTCATTGAAAAAAAGACGAATTTTCGCCAGAATTATTTTTGTTATAAAGGGTTTCCCAATAAGGACTTGACAACTTTTTTTCAAAATAAAATGCAAACCATTTGAGACGTTGTTCCTTCGTGTACTTTACCATGATAAAAATGTTAAGCTTACTGAATAAATTGACAGTGACAGTTCGATGATTAGTGAAAGGGTGCGTTCACAAATTGAATTCAAAGTTGTCAAGTCCCTATTGGAAAACCCGATAATTGCAATCAGTTATGAAAAAAAATTATCAAATTTCCCATACAAATTTCACGATATTTCGAAATTTCAGTTTATTTTTCTTCGGAACTGTCAAAGCTATCGACTTGAAATTTTGAGAAAAGTATAATATTGTAATTGAGGCGCTTAGATGTCAAGGGGTATAAATGCAGAAAATGTAAAATAAAAAATACAAGTGAACTTGTGCCCCTTGTCAATCGAAACATTCAGCTGTTCATTCAATGGTACATTTTTTGACCGATAGTGTCGCTTTTAGAATTCCCAGACAATCATATTCCTTTGCTACCAACTAAAACTACCATTCATCTAACAAACAGTACACTAAACTCCATTTTCCGGAATTTGTCACTCATACCCCTTGGCATCTAAGTGCCTCAATTATCATTAACGTTGAAAAATTTCGATTTGATCCGTATACCCCCTCCCATACAAATGCATAATTTTATTAAAAGCCTTATATCGATTTTCATTAAGACTTTAGATTTTTCAGAAACTTCAAATTTTGCTTAAACTGCTGCCTAAATAATTGTTATAAATGCTGAAAAACGTATCAACTTCATTACTTCTACCCCGTCGCATGCAAATATCTGTATTATGAATTCAAGAAAAGCATTTCTCCTTCCATTACATGAGAGCTATCGATGGAGATAAGGATGTTGATAAGCAGTTTCAAAACCATCAAAAACCGTCCACCTCCCTTACAAATGCCTTAATTTCAGTAAAACAATATCCAATTTCTTTGAAGCTACAAACTTTAAATTCAGCACGAAACATTTTGCATACCACGTTCGGTGTCTTACACAAAAATTACAAACCTCCCCGCTCTGCTTCTACCACCTCCCATACAAAAGAGACTATTCGAGAGAATTTGAAATGACACATTTTCCGGTACATTAAACTCTTTCCAATTTCATCTAAGAGTATCATATGATTGGGCTCTACGCCCAATCATAATTCTGTTTTTAGCTTAATTTTACTCTATGAAAGAATGAATAAATGTGCACTTTCGAGCAATCTTACGCGTTCTCACATTAGTTACCAAATTTCTGTTGAAATTTGGGAAGAAAATGGATTCAAATCTGAAATTTCAAATTAAAATGTGGAAACTTCTGCTTTCGCGATGAGTTTAATCATAAAGCCTCAGTAACTAATGTAAGAAGGCGTAAGACTAGCCGAAAGTACACATTTAAATTTTAAAAGTGCGTAGTTTGACAAAAGACACCAAGCAAGAAGAATACAGGTATAGAAGAGCCTTAAGATTTATAATTTTGTTCAGATTAAGTGCTCGCTAATCAGTAGTTAAGAAGGGTGCTTTTATCTTTTCTCTTCATTTTTAAGGACCTCGATTATTTAAGTTATTCTAACTTTTTAGAATCAATTCCAACACTAGTCTTTAATCTAAATAACCTGTCCAGATTAACACATTGTTAAACCATTTCCGCTTGAAAAATCCCCATCATTTTAATTGCTAAGAAAACTTGCTTCTGGTCAAAAGCGAAATTCTCACGCGATAGTATGAATCGCCCACACGTTCCTTATCTTCAACGCAGGCATCCATATAATTCCCATGCGTAATTTTTAAAAAAAAAATCTCGACGAAATGCAAATTGCTTTCAGTTCGATTATGCTTCGAATTCCACGAATCCATAACTAGTTCTGATTAATAATGCGTCAACTTACAATAGTTAACTAACATCTAAAGATGGCGCGGCCGGTATGTACAGGTGAATCTCCAAGGTGTTGAGTAATAATCCGCCAGGTCCGTCGTCTCGCGGACCAGAGACATCGCGCTGATTGCATTTAAATGAGTTTTGGAGACGACGTTCGTCAAGCATAGTATGGATCTCAATTATGTTTCTTGGAAATCGAGCTTACTATCGCTGCTCGTACACGGGCCCGGTTAAACGTGACCCTGGCAAAATTTAGTGTGAGTCAGTTAGTAAACAATGTCCGGTCCTGAATTGTTGCAATTTTCGCTAATTTGTTAATTGCGTAGGTGGGTATGTGTACTTACTTCACTTTCCCGACTCAATCGACGAAATAGTTCGTCGCTCTCGAATTTCGATTTTTGATCGGGAACAACTCGCGGCATTTTGAAAATAAACCGCGGTTTTGGTTGCTCGTACAGCCCTATCGAATCGTACGGAATCATGCCAGCTAACGCTGTCGGATCGTTCATATTTAGATAATTAATTTTCGAATCGTTAATTTACACTTGGCAGAGGAAAAAAATTTATACTGTATTGTTTCCGATATTACGCGATTGTTTCCGATTTTACGCGAGTGTTTCCGTTTTGCGTGCACTCCAGAAACACTGTGGATTTGCGTGCGACTAAGAACGAAACTCTGTGCTCACAAGCAACCGACCGTAGCGCTAAAAACTCACTCGAAAGACTGACGAAGGCATGGAACTGGTTGAATTTCTGTGCTCAGACTCACGTATATTTTCATCATACATACCGTGAATCCCCTATGCAACGCAACTATGCTGATGTTGTTTTCCCTTATATACTTCCATTGGGCTATCAAGTTATTTATAATCACCATTGCGAGGAGGTGGTACTTGCAATGAGTCCGCCTTCAATTTGATAAACGGTTGTGGAACCGGTTCAAAAGACCCTTTTTAAGTACTTTTAGGCACGAATAACTGAAATGCAGGCTTTAAATTTAATTATAATGCAAATATTGCGCTATTATCCGAGTTTTTATTCGGGGAAATAATACAAAAGATGTTGACGTTTTAAAAATAGCTAAGAATTTTTTATTCACGTAGTGTGTTCATATAGAATTCAGGATTTTTCTATTTGTATCTAAAAAGTCCTTAGCTTAAAATAATAACAATTTTCGTTGTTTTTTTTTCCAGTATAATTTTTCTTTGGTTTTTCGTATTTTTAGAAAAAAAGCAGTATTGACAATTGAATAGTCCTTTTTTATTCACCAATTTATTCTCCTCTGTGATTGGAATTTTTTTTACTAGATGAAATCTGAGAGTATTATAAGTTTGCTCTAAAGTTTGTAACGCTAAAAAGTAAGGCTAGGAGAAAAAAATTAATGATGCAGAAGTTAATATTATCACTCAAAAATCTCAAAACCGAATGTCCGTCCGTCCGTTCACTCTCTAGCTCGAAAACGCGTTGAGCTAGTAAGCAAATTTTGTAAACGTCGTTTTTGATGCAAAAGTAAGGTCAAGCTCATGAACGGGCCAAATCGCTTCACCCATTCTACCCCCTCCCATACAAAATGACTCATTTTTAATCATTTACAATAATCAAGTTTTCTTGAAAACTATCAAAGCTAATGATTTGAAATTTGGAATATATTATTTTTATCATAAACTTGATATACAGTATAAAAATGGTTTGAATCCACCCACTCCTTCCTCCACCTCCCATAAAACTGCACTTTTTCATGATGCACTCTAAACCGATTTTGTCAGTACGTCTAACATATACCTAACATAAATTTGTACTAAATACTTAATTAGTATTATCATTAAAATCAGAAAAATTAACTGATTAGCTTTACTGCTTCTACCCCCTCCCGTACAATATGACACAATTTCCCAACTTCACAAAAAATCGATTTCCTTGAAAAGTATGAGAGTTACTAGTCTGAAATTTAAAAGATGCCAATTTTATGATATTCGCAGTTATTTCTGAAAAAATTACTCAAATCCCCTCCTCCACTCCTTCTACCACCACCCATACAAACTGCACAATTTCACTAAATCTAACACACTAATTTTCTCAGTACCTATTAAATTTATGGAGCTTGCATTTTGTACAAAACATTTTTATAGCTACTCTAGCATGATGAGAATAAAATTAGTTCAATGCTATCACCCCTTCTACCACTCCCCATACAAAATTCCTTAGAATCACAAAAATTTCTATTTCGTCTAGAGTATCGTAAGATCGGGGTTTACGCGCAATCGTAGCCCTGTTATGTTTATTATTATTTTAAATAATTAATGAAAGAACAATGTTTTGGTTAAATATTTACACCAAAATTTCCAGAAAAGTATTGATTGGTTTGAAGTACCTCATGTCAATTAATATTAGAGTAAAACTAGTTGTTCGCGAGGCAGCGACAGAAATTTCCGGCTCATATTCGCTAACTTAATTTTTTTATGAGTTACGCACGTAATATGCGTGCAGCTCTAAAATGAACGTTTTCCGTTGCACCCTTACAACAGGAAGTTGCAAGAGTGTTGCGAATCCCGCCAAATATTAATAAAAAAAAATTATTTCCGTTTGCATGAAACGTGCTGCAATAATTTTTTGAAACAAAAAGTTTAAAAAATATCGTCTCCCATCTAAATTCCACAACAAAATACGTCTTCCAACAACACATATGTATTAAGGCAAAAATATTATGAAAAAAATCATTGCCGCTAACTGCGATGGTTATTTTTGTTGTATGGAAGATAAAAATGGTAGTCTTCCACCTGTAAAATACAAAAAATGTCGCCTTCCTAGCCGATAAAGATGCACTCGATATGTTGAAATTTTGCATGGGGAAGTGGTAGAAGGGGTGGCATCGTTGAACTATTTTGTTTCACATCATGCTAGAGTAGCTATAAAAAAGATTTGTACCAAATTCAATCTTTTCTTTTTTCAATTATTGCATTGGTTTTATTGAAATTGTGCAGTTTGTATAGGAGGTGGTAAAAGGAGTGGACGATTTTTAGTGATTTTTTGAAAAACAACCATAATCATCATGCAATTGACATGTTTAAAATTGCAGATCAGCAACGTTCATACTTTTCACGAAAAAATTTTTTTTCAAAAGTTGTGAAATTGTGTTACATTGTATGAGAGTGGGTAGAAATAGTGAGATTAATCGGATAATTTTCCGATTTTGATAATAATGCTAATTACGTATTTAGTACAATGTTTTTATGACATATAGGGCTCTTCGTTTCCTTGTCTATATATTCTAAAATCTTGACTAAATATATTACTGGTTCCTCCTAGTATGAACAATTTTTGTGCCCACCACTAGTACGAATAGTCAGTAGTGTTCTTGCAATCTTCACGAAGTCTTGTTAAAAGCAGTGCAAGAAAATATACACAGTAAAATGTCTAGGGTTAAGCCATATTGCGTTTTTTTTTGTGGGAAAAAAAATTAAAATTACAGCAGTCTGTCAGTAAAACTTTCAATACGTGTACACGTATTTTTTCAATCCACAAAGACAAAAGTTTGCATATTAAAAATGACATTATTTTACCTGAAGAAATAAACAACTATCAAAGATACCACTCCGGCTGTTATTCAAATTTTACAGCAGAATTACAAAGATTCTAGCGACTCCTATACAAAATGACTTAAGTTCTGGATTTCACAATAAATCGATTTTTCCGTAAAGCATAAAAGCTGTTAATCTGAAATTTGAAATATATTATTTTTATGATAATTTCAATAAACGATATAAAAAATTTTGGAATCCCCTTACTACTTCTGCCACCTCCCATACAAACTGCACATTTTTTGAAATACTATAAACCAATTTACTCAGTACGTATAAAATTTATCGAGCTGAAATTGTGCAAAAAGATTTGCTTAGGATTATCAGTAAGACCAAACAAATTAGGCGATTAGCTTCACTCCTTCTAATCTCTTTACAAAAACTCGATTTTCCAGAAAAGTATGAATGCTAATGATGAGCAATTTAAAACATGTTAAATGCGTGATATTTACAGTTGTTTCTGAAAAAATCACTAAACTATCCTCCCCTTCTACCATCTCCCATACAAACTGCACAATTTCACTAAGCCCAATGTACTCATTTCCTCAGTACCTTTTAAATTTTTAAAGCTTCAATTTGATACAAAACATTTTTATATGTGATGTGAAACAAATTAGTTAAACGCGGCCATCCCTTTTACCACTTCCCATACAAAATTTCAATATATCAAGTGCATCTTTATCGGCTTGAAAGTCGTATTTTACAGGTGGAAGACTATTATTTTTATCGTCCATACAATAAATATCGGGTTTTCCAATAGGGACTTGACAACTTTGAATTCAATTTGTGAACGCACCCTTTCACTAATCATCGAACTGTCACTGTCAATTTATTCAGTAAACTTAACATTTTTATCATGGTAAAGTACACGAAGGAACAACGTCTGCAAATTATAAAAATTTACTACAGAAATTCGGAGTCGGTGACCGCTACTTTAAGAGCGTTAACTCCGATTTTCGGTCGTAATTCTCGCCCTAGTAGACAGGCAGTAACAAGTTTAGTGCAAAAATTTGAGTCTACATATTCGTTGTGTGATGTTGCCGTGCCAGTGAGACAACGGGTTGGTCGAAGTGTCGAAAATATCGCTGCCGTTGAAACGTCCGTAGCAAATGATCCAAATCAGTCAATTCCACGGCGTTCTCAAGAGTTGGGCATCGCCCAGACCACGTTATGGCGAATTTTGCGTAAGGATCTTGGTTTACACCCATACAAGATCAAGCTGACTCAAGAATTGAAGCCGATGGACCATTTGAAGCGACGTACGTTCTCCGATTGGGCTCTGGAAAAGATGCGCCAAGATGAACAATTTCATCGCAAAATCATCTTCAGTGACGAAGCTCATTTTTGGCTCAGTGGGTTCGTCAATAAGCAAATTATGCGTTATTGGTCTGGTGAAAATCCACATGTGCTTCATGAAAGACCACTTCATCCACAAAAAATAACTGTTTGGTGCGGTTTGCATGCCGGCGGCGTCATAGGGCCATATTTTTTCGTCGACGATAATGATCGTCACGTTACTGTGAATGGTAATCGTTATCGCGCCATGATTACCGACTATTTTTGGCCCGAATTGGAAGATATGGACTTGGACAACATGTGGTTTCAACAGGACGGTGCCACAAGCCACACAGCACACGTTACAATCGATTTATTGAAGAGTAAGTTTGATGAGCGTGTTATCTCAAGAAATGGACCAGTCGATTGGCCGCCTCGTTCGTGCGATTTAACGCCTCTGGACTTTTTTCTTTGGGGCCACGTCAAGTCGTTGGTCTATGCCAACAAGCCGACGACGTTGGAAGAGCTCAGAGCCAACATTGAACACGAAATAGCAGCCGTTTCGGCCGAAATGTGTGGCCGAGTCATCGAAAATTGGGTCCAACGAATCGACCGCTGCAAACGTGCCCGCGGTGGCCATATGAACGAAGTCGAGTTCCATTCATAAATGTTTTGATTGTACTTCAACCCGATAATAAAGTTTTTGAAATATCTCAAATGGTTTGCATTTTATTTTGAAAAAAAGTTGTCAAGTCCTTATTGGAAAACAACATAGTTTCACCTTAGCGGTTCATTTTTTGCACTAATATGACTTGATACAGTGAGGGAAAAAACATTTGCAGCCGAAGTCAGAAACCAACTTTTTTGTTCAAAACTTTCTCTATTTTGAATTGAGCTTAACAATTTTTTAACAGAATAATTTCACGTAATGTATTGAACACAAAAGCCATAACAAATAATAATTTTCAATTTTTTAAAAAAAAAAATTTCTATTGAGTCACACTTTTAGTAGGACAAAACATTTGCAACTTTTATTTGAAATATTTCATTTTTTAACTTGAATGGCCATGACTTTTGATGACTTGTGCACATCTTCTGGGCATAGATGAAATCAAGTTATCGATGATGCATTTTGGAATTCTTTCCCACTCTACTTTAACGGCTGTGTATAGGTCCAATTTTTTAGAGATATTTTGCCTACGAAGATTGTATTTTACAATCTCCCAAAGATTCTCAATTGGATTGAGATCTGGGGATTATGCTGGCCAATCCAAAAGCCTGGCTCCATTATTCCTAATCCAATTTTTAAGTATGTTTAGGATCGCTGCCATATTGGAACGTCCACAATAAAGGCATATGCTCATCAGCATACGGCAGCATCGTTTTCTAAAATTTCTTTATATTTAGCGGAATCTATTATACTATCAATTTTAAAAAGAGGTCCAAGGCCATGGCCAGAAAAACAAATTACCTCCACCAAATTTCACTGTTTTACTTGTATACCGAGGATTCAGTCTTTCACCTTTAGGCCTTCTTACATGACGTAACCCATCAGTACCTCCTAAGTTAAATTTACTTTCGTCCGAAAAAAGCACGGTATTCCACTATAGTAAATTCCAATCGATATGATTTCTGGTAAATTCTAGTCTGGCCTTCAGTTTTTTTTAGACATTAATGGCTTCTTTGCTGGTCGGTAGCTTTTAAGTCCAAATTCAACAGCTCTTCTTCGAATGGTTCTAGTGGTTACATTTAAACTCAGTTCGTTTTTTAACTGTTTCGATGATATTTCAGTATCCTTTTTTATTTTTATTTTAATATTTTAATCATTTTTCTGGGTAGTTTTTCTAGGTCGTCCTACTTTGTGAATTGTCTCTACTTTTTCACTTTTAACTATTCTACAAACTGTGGACTTTAACATATTGTTAAAGATCTGGAAATGATCTTTCCCGAATATGCCAGAACAGTCCCCGAATATGTAAAAAGCCATAATCAAAGATCTAGAACCTTCCAGTATAGTTGAGACACACACCCGAAGGTTCAAGAATTGAGAAAAATGGTATAAAAACACGAAACTTTTATACGGGATTCAGTGATTCAGCGACATTCATGAAAAACGCGAACCAGTAAAGTGCGATAGTAAAACACGCAGCGGTGTTGTCATAAAGTGCGAAGTGATCGAGAAATTATATTAGAGTGCGAATAAATAAATTATCACTTATTTTTAAACGAATTGTGTTTTACTTGAAATCCCGGCGAACCACTAGCTCGCAACAATATTTTACTTTTTGCTAATGTCTTTTTGTGATAATTCAGCTTTTTTCCATATATTTTCCCAGTCATTATTCATAAAATCTTTCTATTCGTTTTGAATTTACCAAAGAATAACACACTAATCAACGCAGAATATTGACTTTATTGCAACAATGACAAGTGACAATACCAACTAACTGTTAAATGATCTGTAGATAAAACGAACTATCTCGACCAAAGCGTATGACATATGTACGTACTGATAGCTAAGCACACAACAAAATGAAAGAATACAAAAAGGCAGTTTAGCAGTAAAACTGTTACGCATATGATGCCGTTATTTTCAGAAGTTGCAAATGTTTTGTCCAACTAAAAGTGTGACTCAATTGAAATTTTTATTTTTTACTTTATTATTTTAATAATAAAGTATTGTGATCGACTTGGGAAAAAACAAAAATTTGCTACCCTGAAATTTTGTTTTTTCGCGTTTCATGACTAAATTAGCCTAAAAATGCAAAAAAAAAAAATCCGTCTGTCTGTACGCCGTCCGCCGTCCGCCGTCCGCCGTACGCCGTCCGCCGTACGCCGTCCGCCGTACGCCGTCCGCCGTCCGCCGTACGCCGACGTGTACGCTCAGCGCACATTAACTCCCAAACCCTTCAAGATAGAGAGTTCATTTTTCCCCGCAAGGGGGTAGTTGTAGTATGAGGTTTTACCAATTCCTGCAACTATCTTTGGAGTTAGCGACTCCACGGACCTGAGCTAACTATCCCCCTCTGGGATGGGGGCTGTAGAATTCACCCACAGCCAGTCCTGCTTGCCCTAAAAATGGCAAATGGACACTCACTGGATCATGGGCTTATCACCCGTGATCTTAAGACCTAAATGATACGAGAAACGGATACATCGCCTCGGATACGGACTGATTCTACGGTAACGACTTTTGGCATTCGAAAACGGACTATGATTGGCTTCTGGAACGTTCGAACATTGAATGACGGGGGAAGAGCTGGGGTTACTCGGTCCTTGCACCGCCAATCAGTGATCGACCGTGAAATGGAGCACTATAACATCCAAATCTTGGGCTTGAGCGAGGTCAGGTGGACAGGATCAGGAGAAGAACGAACCCCTAGCGGAAACACTATTCTGTACATTGGCCTTGAAAGTGAAGCCAGAAATGGCGTGGCGTTCGTCCTTACGCCGAGAGCGAGAAACAGTCTCATTAGCTGGGAACCAATCTCGGATAGGATTATCGTCGTCAGGCTCAGGACCAGTGTCAGAAACGTCACAATTCTGCAGTGCTACGCACCAACTAATACCGCAACATCTGGTGACAAAGAGGAGTTTTATAGCCAACTGAGTGCCACCTTCGAACGTGTTCCAAGAGGTGATATTATTATCATCTCGGGAGATATGAACGCCCAGGTTGGATCAGACAACACTGGACTAGAACACGTCATGGGGAGGCATGGTGACCCTTGGGTCGACCCTTCACGACCTTGGATTAAGAGACCCGAAAACGGCGAATTATTTGTGGAGTTCTGTAGTACTCGGCAAATGGTCATCGGAGGGACCCTTTTTCCACACAAGAGTCATCATAAAACATCTTGGGTTTCCCCTGATGGTGTTACTCAGAACCAGATCGACCATTTGGCTATAAGTCGCCGATGGAGAAGATGTCTCCTCGATGTGCGAGCGAAACGTGGAGCTGACGTGGGGAGCGATCACCACTTGATGGTTGCCTGCTTGAGATTGTGTACAGCAGCTATCCGACGACCACAAATTCTTCAAATGAAGCGCAAGCTTAATGTAGATAAACTCAGAGATCCCAATAAAAAACTCGAATACACCACCATTCTACGCGAAAAGTCATCCACATTGGGTGAACATGAAATGCGCACACTGGACGCCAATTGGGAGGCAATCAGAAACACTTTTCTAACTAGTGCTGAAGAATCTGTGGGATATGCGCAGAGCGGTGAGAAACCCTGGATGTCGCAAGACACATGGGACAAGGTTGGCAATCGGAAAAAAGCCAAATTGGCAATCATCTCTCAACCCGATGTCAACCAACGAACGCCCGACTTGAGGCAGAACTACCGCGATGCTCATATACAGCTTAAAAAGGCTGTTAGACGCGACAAGAGAAAGGCCATTGAAGATCTGGCAAACAAGGCAGAATCTGCGGCTTACCTTGGGGATATGGGTTCACTATTTAAAATCATGAAACAGTTGACGAACAGGAATTTCACCACCAACCACCTGGTGAGAGATGTCAACGGAACTCTCCTTAATATGAGTGAGCACCAGTTGCGACGATGGAAGGAATACTTCTCTGATATTTTAAACATCTTGTCAGATGAAGATATTCCGGAAACAGAACAACTTCCAAACATCCAACCGCAACAATCCTCTATTAGGGACGATCCCCCAGATAAGGAAGAGATAGTTTCCGCCATTCGGTCAATGGCGGGAAGGAAAGCTCCAGGTATAGACGGACTACCAACCGAACTCCTCAAAGCGGACCCGGAAATAACAGCCGATATACTCCTCCCACTCTTCACTAAGGTGTGGAATGATGGAATATATCCGACTGAATGGAAGGAGGGCGTCATTGTGAAAATTCCGAAGAAGGGCGACCTTCGGGATTGTGGCAATTGGCGTGGTATATGTCTACTTACTGCCGTATCAAAAATTATGGCTAAGGTAATTCTCAATAGGATTAGTGATGTCGTCGAGAGCACTCTCGAAGTTTATCAGGCTGGATTCCGTAAAGGGTCGTCTTGTACCGACCACACAAATACCCTACGGATAATATTAGAGCAGTCAGCCGAAATGGGTTCGCCACTACATCTCATGTTTGTGGACTTCGAGAAGGCTTTCGACAGCGTTAAGCGAGATTACATATGGAATGCTTTGCGTAGGAGAGGTATTCCAAATAAGGTCATAGCTATGATTAAAGAATCCTACGAAGATGCAAGGTGTCGCGTCTTGCATAGAGGAGAGCTGTCCGAGAGCTTTCCTGTGCGAACGGGTGTCAGACAAGGCTGCATATTATCACCAGCCCTGTTTCTGGTGGTAATAAATGACATCTTGAAAGCTGCACTGGAAGGTGGGGAAGGTAAAGGTCTTCAATGGAGACTATTTAACATCTTAAGTCACCTTGATTATGCTGATGACGTGTGTTTGCTTGCACATACCCGTTCGGACTTAGAGTCAAATGTTCGCTCGTTGCATTCTAAATGCAAAGAGGCGGGACTGAAAATAAATGTGCGTAAAACCAAGTACATGCACATGGGTTCGAACGCAAGCACACCGATTGTTCTTAATGGACAGGATGTGGAAGAGGTGCAAGATTTTTGCTATCTCGGAAGCATTGTCAGCATGGACGGCGGAGCCGAAAAGGATGTTGAGGCTCGGCTAAATAAAGCTCGTCAGGCCTTCGGTATCCTTTCCCCTTTCTGGAGGTTAAGAGAGATCTCCCTTCGCACGAAGCTGCGAGTTTTTGACGCATGCGTCAAATCCGTGTTGTTATATGGTTGTACTACGTGGAAAGTGACCGTTCGACTTACCAAGAAACTACAGACTTTCGTAAACCAATGCCTCCGGCGCATTTTAGGAATATTCTGGCCAGAAGTAATCTCCAACGACGAACTTTGGAGTACAACTCGCCAGACTAAAATAGGTATTGAGATTCAACGGCGAAAGTGGCAGTGGATCGGTCATACTTTGAGGAAACCAGAGCAAAACATCGCAAAACAGGCTCTGGATTATAACCCTCAAGGAAGACGTCGGGTTGGTCGACCATGTAACACATGGAAGCGAGCAGTTGAGCAGGAGGCCAGAGGAATAAACAAGTCCTGGCAACAGCTTAAAGCCGATGCTCAGGATCGCGCCTTGTGGAAGAGAGTTGTTTCTGTCCTATGCCCCTATAGGGGGTCTTAACAGAAATTTGATTTGATTTGACCTTAAAAGAGATAAAAAAGAAAATTGCGTCACGAATTTTGCTATTCCCCTACCTCTTCTACCCCCTCCCATACAAAATTATTTTTTCGAGCATTTTTAGGAAATCAGTTATCAGCTAACTCTTAAAAGCTACCAATTTCAAATTTTGCTCAAAAGCTTATAAAAATAATTGAAATGATATTATTTTAAAAGTTTTGCAATCGCGCTTGCCCTTCTACCCCCTCCCATACAAAAGTATCATTTCGACCAATTTCATTGAATCAACTAATAACCAACAAATTAAAAGCTACGAACTTGAAATTTTGTACGAGCACACTACAAGAGAAAAGAAATAAAATTGCATCACAAATTTTACGATTCCCCTACCTCCTCTACCCCCTCCCATACAAATGTTTGGTTTCGTGAATGTATGTAAAATACACCGAATCCTATGAAAATTCTATGCAACTTCGTCTATGAAACTGACATTCTATGCAGAGAATATTGGACGTGATTCAAGCAATCAATTAAAAACTATTACCATCCACCCACTCTTACTATCACCCCTCACCTCACCCCTCACAAACACTCAAACTTGGATAAATAAAGGAATGAAATATTGATTATATGTACTGGAGCTTTTGAACGTTTCAGCAAAGTATTAAATTGACAGTTGCCCTGCCCAAGAACCCGCTTTCACTTAGTCTTCCCTAACATCTCTAACCTGCATATTGACTTTCCACACATACGCAACTTTTCCCAAGAATAATAAAGTTTCGCCCGACTTGTTGGCAGTTTATTTATTTTTGTGAGAGTTGAAAATTATTATTTGTTATAGCTTTTCTGTTTAGTACATTACGGAAAATTATTCTGTTCAAAAATTTTTAAATTCAATTCAAAATAAAGAAAGTTTTGAACAAAAAAAATTTGTTTCTGACTTCGGCGGCAAATGTTTTTTCCAGCACTGTATATGTGGGTGTTGCAGAATTTAGATAGAAGACGATATTTTTTAAACTTTTTATGTTCCAACTAATGAGTTTAGCAAGTTTCATGCAAGCTAGGGTATAGCCTAGTGGGAAGCGTGTTGGTCTAAAATGCGAAGGTCGTGAGTTCAAATCCCGGTCAACGCATAATTCCAGTAAACTTAGTTACCTCAATCAACGAAAATGAAAATCCGTAGATAGAGGGTTGTGCGAAGGGCTAACAACCCTTTCACAATGACAAATAAAATGTTAAGAAACCTGAACTTCAGGAGGCTAAGACCCGGCTGTAGTGCCATTGTAGTAGTAGTAAGTTTCATGCAAACGGAAATAAATTTTTATACTCTAGGTGAAATCTTAGAGTATACTGTGTTTGCCTTACCGTTTGTAACGCTAAGAAATAATGCTTGCACAGAGCCGTCAAGGGTATAGAAATATTTGTTGTCGCTCAAAAACCTCGATTCTGAGTGACCGTCTGCCTTCAACATAACTCTCGAAAGCTTTGAGCTATCGTGCTAAACTTTTAGCAAAAAATTAACTTTAACTTCGTGGACGGGCTATATCCCTCCGCTCTTTCTACCCCCTCCCTAACAAATTTCATCAAATTTCGAAACTTCAAGATTGCTTTTTCTTAGAAACTATTTAAGGTATCGACTTGAAATTTAGGCCTATCAGTATAGACAATAAATGTCATAAACACCACAATATATTGATTCTACTCCTTCTACCCCTCCCATACAAATGCACAATTTTCAGAAATATATTTATTCAATTGTCATTGAAGCTAGCAAAGCTAATAAAACAAATTTTCGTAAGTGCTAATTTTATTATAATTGTAACCAGTTTTAAAAAAATTATCAACTTCATCTTCCTCCGTTTTTATCCTCTCATACAAATTTCACGAAATTTGAATTAAATTATTTTTATTTTTTTTTAATTTATTGTTCGTTTATTTTATTGTTCGAAACTATTAAGGCTATCGATTTAAAGTTTTGTTGAAAGTATAATAATAGAAGTATCATTAACATTTTGATTTAATCTGTATACTCCTTCTACCACCACCCATACAAATGCATAATTTTAGTAAATGCATTGTATAGATTTCCATTAAAACTAGAACAAGTACAAACTTAACGGCTTGGCCAAAATTTGTCCCTTAATAATTGCAATAAATACTAAAAAAAAATTATCACCTTCGCTTCACTCCTTCCATCCCCTCCTATACAAATATTTATATTATAAATTCAAGAAAAGAATTTCTCGTTCGAACATATGATAGCTATCGAATTTGAAATTGAAACAAAGCATGGTGATAAGAATGTTGATAAGCAGTTTCAAAATCATATACAACCCTCCACTTTTTCTTCCACCTCCCATACAAATGCCCCAATTTCTTTGAAAATAATAAAAACTACAAGTTTTAAATTCAACACGAAAGACTTTGCATGCCACGTTCGGTGCCATATGCAAAAATTACAAAGCTCCCCCTTCTGATTCTACCACCTCCCATACAAAAGCCAGTATTCACTATTCGAAAGAATTTGAAATGACATACTTTCCGGTACATTAAACTCTTCCCCATTTCATAATCATGTTATGTTTTATTGTATATTTGGATGTTTTGCAATTAATAACGAAAATTAGTGCGCGATTTACAAATTTAGCTTCGAGATATTTTTTTCTTCAGTTTTGATCATCTGAAATTCCAAAAACTTGATAAGAAGTGATATTAGTCCAAGATTTGTTAAAAATACATCAAAATTGAGAAGAAATTCAAAGCAAATGTTTTATGGTAATTAAATGCAAGACGATAAATGTTGTTAAGATTTCTGCATCAATTTTATCAAAAGAGATTTTAGATTAATGAATTTTAAACCATTTCCAATTTTAAAATCTATGGCGTAACTTTTAAGCCTCCTGATTCACAAACTAGCGAAAAAAAATACTCTGTATCTTAAAACCCCGACTTCAGTTAAGTCTTAATATTAAAAAAAAAAAACACGTTCACAGTATTTTTTGAAAATCAGTTACACCAACCAAAATTAATTAAATGGAATGTATTATTAATAACGGTCTCATTTGTACTGTGCTCGAGTATGCCTTAATCAATTGGACTTAAAACTTAGCTAACTTACTTCACATTCTCGGCTCAATCGGCGAAATAGTTCGTCACTTTCAAATTTATTTTTTTGATCGGGAACAACACGCGGCATTTTGAAAATTAATCGCGGCATTGGTGGTGGTTCATACATCGCCATTGGATCATAAGGCATAATACCAGCTCGATCATTCATATTGAAATTATTTATTTACTTTTTTTATCACAATTGAAACAGAAGTATTTGATTTTATCCGGCACTGAATTTCTCACTTTTGCTAGTTTTATCACTTAGAAATCGATTCTCCAATTTTCGTTGAACCTACCGCTAAAAAGGCACTCAACAGACTGACGGTATCGGAAAGTATAGAGCTCATTTGGTTTTCCTGTTATATTTCGATCCCAATATCGTTTCCTTTACATCGATCTTCACTCCTCCCATAATCCTGTAAAATGCCTTAAATGCTTCACTTACATTATCACTTCGTACAGAAGCAGTTACCTGGCAATGGGTCGATCCGCTTTTGTTATTTTCGAAAAAAATCCGTAATAGAAACGGCCCAAGAAACTTTATGACCTATCGAATCTAATAAATTAAATAAAAAAAAATTTTCTATGGAACTTTTGCCATCTATCACGATTTTGAATATCTGATACTCCAAACATTATATCAAACTTTTGAAACAGAATTGACTACAGTAATAGCCAATCTATACTTATTATGAAATTTCCGTTGTGTACATTGAAAATATTTCTGAAAAAAATATCTTAGGTCGTAAACCTCGATACCTATGATACTTCTATCATTTACTTTAAAATGCTTAGCTCGAAGTGCCCACAGAATCATTCTCGTTATAAATACATATCATAAAAAAAGACAGTTTGATATTAATATTTTCTAATTGATTGCTTGAATCACGTTCAAAATCCGTTGTATAAAATGTTAGTTTCATAGACGAAGTAAATTCTATGAAATCCTTTGAATTGTAGAATAGAAAATTTAAGTTTGTGAACAGGCTCAATCCCTCCTTTCTTTCTTTTTAAGACTTGATTTAAAATATTTAAGCTATCAACTTGATTACGTCAAAGTATATATAATGGTGTAAATATCATTAACGTTAAACAATTTTGACATGATCCTCTCACTTCCTCTATCTCCCTATCTCCTCACATACAAATGGCCAATTTAGAAAAATGCATTTCTGCGATTTTCATTAAAACTACATAGTAAAGCTTACAAGATGAATTTTTTTCCAAAATTAGTTTTATTGCAAACAATTCCGAAAATTTATCAACTTCATTTCACTCCTTTCACCACCTCCCATACAAATTTCTTATTCTAATAATAAAGTATTGTGAGACCGTTAAAGGTAGAGTGTTCGTTTTTGGGTGGATTGTTAATTGGGTAAGTGAGCTCTATTATCTAAGTTTTGGGAAGTGTCAGGGAGAAGGGTAATGCGGGTGGGGGAGGAGTAAAAGAGTCAAAAACTCCACTTGTTACCATCTCCTCTACGAATACAGATAGGAAACAACAATAGAGAGGGTTGTGGGACAAACTCTAAAAATAATTTAATTTTTGTATCCATTGTCGTGCGAAAAGGGGGGGAGGGGGAGGGGTTAAAAACAAAATTTCGGCCGATTTTTTTTTTAATGATTATATCTTCAAAATTACTTACCATAAAAATTCATATTTTGGGACCATTAAAGCGGCACACAGATCCACCAGAATCAACTTAGAGGGAGGCTAATTATTGTAAGAGGAGAGCAAGGAAAAACACTTAAAAATTAATATTTCAACTATCTCTTAAGCTATATATTTGAAACTTAAAACATATATTAAGCAATACTAGCGAAATACAAGGAAAATATAAAATTTGATCATAATAGTAGTGGGTGGGAAGTGGGGAGCTTTCAAAAAAAGTTGCACTTTTCAAAATTTCAAACCGTTATACCTCAAAATTTAAAACCGGTATTAAGTTGAAACTTTGTCAAATTTTAGAGCTATATGATCCATAATTTTCATAAAAACTTTAAGATGGGTGCTTAAAGAAATTGAGTTGGTGGGCCAAAATGTTCACTAGTTTTTTTAGGGCTCTGATAAAAGATACAACACATCATTTAATTTGACCCAAAACTGTTATCCACCAAAGGGGGCCCTAACCTGTACTAGGTGTTTCACCTGTATTGAAAGAAAAACACATAAACTTCAAATTTTTAAGCGAAATTTTAAGCTACAAACTTGAAAAGTTGTAAAATTTATTTAGAAGAAATGCTCAAAAGTTTAAGGTATTAACTAGCCGAATACCTCCGAAACTTCTACTCCCACTCATACAAAAGAATTTTCCCGTCCATTTTTAAGAAATCAATTATCACCAAATCATTAAAAGCTATCTACTTGAAGTTTTGTACCTTACAAACACTTCTAAAAATATTCCAAATAACAACGCATCAAAAGTTTTGGAATTCCCTCTGACCTTTCACCCCCTCCCATGCAAAAGTATGATTTCGACCAACTTCAATAAAACATAAAAAGAAAAGATTTCCGGATTCTACACTGTTACGCATTATTATTCGTGACGTTTTAGTTTCTGCTGAGATCTTTATTAAACTTCAATAAAACAAGTAATAAACGACAAATTAAAAGCTACGAACTGAAATTTCGTACGAACAGCTTTCAAAAGAAATTTAAAAAAACTGCTTCACAAATTTTGCTATTTCCTCTATCCCCTCCCATACAAATGTGTGATTTGAAGAATATAAAATACACCGAGAATTTCGTAGAATTTACTTCGTCTATGAAACTTACATTCTATACAGCAAATTTTGAGCGCGATTTGAGCAATCAATTAAAAAATTATTAACATGTAACATACATACAAACCCAAACTTGCATATATAAACGAATGAGATATTGATTCTATGTACTGAAGCCATTGATCGTAATCGCAGTTAAGTGTTAAATAATTAATAACAGCCCTGCCCTAGAGCCTCCATTCACATAGTCTTCCCTAACCTGCATATTGACTTGCCACGTATCCTCAATTTGTCCCAAGAATAATAAAGTTGCGCCCGACTTGTTGGCAGATTTTTTTCATATTCCGCGAGTACAGCTCAATACATATATGTTTCAAGTTTGAATTACATACTGAAGTGTTATGGGTCGCTGTATTTCAAGTAAAAATAAAACTAGCTCTCTTTAGTTTAACCTCAATACTTTATTTATCACTTTTTAATAACTCTCACAAACACTTTTCCTATTCACCAATTGTCGCTTTCCTAATCTCGACTCGACTGCTAATCTCCACTGTTCAATCCCACGACGTAGTCGCTTACCAATCACCACCGTCGACCACACGACGTGCTCGCTTACTAAATTCTGCCTGTAGACCACAGGACTTAATTGCATATTGTCGCTTACAGCTGAATTCCGCCTTTCAATTACAGGACTTTATCGATTACTGCTGAACTCCGCCTGTCGATCATAGGACTTACTCGCTTACTACTGAACTCCGCCTGCCGATCGATCACAGGACTTACTCGCTAACTGTCGCTTATTAATGAACTCCGCCTGCCGATTAGAGGACTTACTTGCTTACTGCTGAACTTGGCCTGTCGATCACAAGACTTACTCGCTTACTGCTGAGCTCCGACTGCCGATCACAGGACTTACTCGCTTACTATCCTCGGCCTGTCGATCACTGGACCTACTACTGCCTGTCGACCACAGGGCTCTCTCGCCTACTGTCGTTTAATTACTCCAATCGCCGACCGTATGTCACACTCACTCACTCATTGCGGCCATCGATCACACTCGCCTGCCGACTCTCCTACTCAAACATCAAACGACCCAGCACAACCAACCGTCGTCCACGCCTTCGCCGTCCATACCGTTGAAGATCTCGAACATTCGCCAAGCTACTAGGGCTCACAAGTAACAATATCTTAAAAGATAGTTGAGATATTAATTTTTAAGTGTTTTTCTTCCCACCCTCCTCCTCACAACAATTGGTCTTCCTCTAAGTTGATAATGGTGCATTTATGTGCCACCTAATTTTTCCTAATATACATATGTATTTTTCATGGTACTTAGTAATTCTGAAGATCATTTGAAAAATAAACTAATCATAAAATTTGTTTTTAGCCCCAGTTTTTCGAACCCCAATGAATAAAAACATTAAATTATTCGTTTCCAGCACTCTCCCGCCTCCTCCTTAACCACAACGCCACCCAAAAATGGTGTCCGCCGGATATCAGCACCCATCTACAATCCACCCAAAAATTACCTTGCGATTTTCAAGGCTTTGGGAGCTGAGCGTACGTACGGCGTACGGCTTAGACATCCATGTTTTGGTAAGGTAGCCTAAATCACGCCTCAAAAAAGGAAATATTTGCATCTTATGTTTATAATCTCTTAGAAAAGTACAATAAATTTTTATTAGACGTCACGACCGAGAGTGTAATAAAATTCTATCTTAAAAGAATCGCTACCTAAAAGCGAACCTCAAGATATTTTTATAATATGAATATAATCCCAAGATTTGCCATCCATTAAATCATCTTATTCGCATACAAGTTCAACTCTTTTGTTTTATCCGGAAATCAGTCTTTTATTCGAAAATAGCGCGTGCCAGTGCGCGATGCTCTGATTAAAATCAGCACGCGATCACCCTTTTATCATGCTTTCAATGCACTGAAATGATGGGCTCTATCGGCATATTATAGCGTGCTGTTTGTTTTCACTTAAAAGTCCTCGAATCCTTTTAACGGGCGCTTTATGATAGCCATCTGAAATGCCGATGTTTAATTATTGCGTTTAGGAGGCTTGCTGCGCAACAAACTAAGTGGTCTTTAATGAGCGCACAAGTCTCCTGACGTGGTGCTAATTGGTTGCTTAAATCATCAAACCCAATGAACTGTGTGATGACTGATGAATGCTAGAGAATTGATATTTGAATTTTTTTCAGATATTGAGAGGTTACCAGGATATGTATACTCTAGATGGAATCTGAGAGTATGTTTGTAACGCTAAGAAATAATGCTCCCACAGAATCGGCAGGGGTACAGTAATATTTGTTGTCACTCAAAAACCTCGATTCCGAGTGACCGTCTGTCAGTCCGTCTGTCTACAATATAACTCTCGAACGATTTAACCTATCGTGCTAAAATTTGTCGTACGTTATTTAAAGAAAAAAAAAGTTACTTTAAGTTTGAGAACGAGACACATTCTTTCCACCCCTTCCCATACAAATTTAACAAAATTTCGAAATTTAAGGAGATTGATTTTCCTCCGAAACTATTTCAGCTATCAACTTGAAAATTAGGTCAGAGAATAATGATGTAAATATCATTAGGGTCAAAAACTATTAATCCGAACGCCTTACTCCTTCTACCCCCTCCAATACAAGTGCATAATTTCCATTGCAACTAGCGAATCTAAAAAGACCAATTTTCGCCAGAAATCATTTTATCACAATTGCAATCAATTTTGAAAAATTACAAGTTTCACCTCACTCCTTCTACCCACTTTCATAAAAATTTCTCGAAATTTCGAAATTTCAATTCAATTATTGTTCTTCAAAACCGTTAAAGCTATAAAACGGGTGTTTGTTTTTGAGGCGGAGAACTTTGAATTAAAATAAAGTACAGGAATATGTATTAATATCCATAAAATTGGCTATGTTTGAAAGATAATTTTATGACATTAATATTTAAATATGATTTCGGGCATATGACTGCCACGGCTTGCGCATACGTGGCGTAATATGGAAGTCCAATTTTCACACACTCTTCGCAGTAAATCAGTCTGTATTTCGGCAATAACGCGTCGAATGTTAGCTTCCACGTGCTCAATAATTTCTAGTTTCTTCTAGTTTTATCGGAGTAGACAAGGGGCTTTATATATCCCCAGAGAAAAAATCTGATGGCGCCAAATCGCACGAACGAGGTGGCCAGTTAACAGGTCCATTTCGTGAAATTAATCAATCATCAAGTGTTTCTTTCAGTAAATTAATTGTATCGCGCGCTATGTGGCATGTGGCACCGCCCTATTAAAACCACATGTCTGCGACATTAATGCCTTCGAATTGAGGTACGACAAAGTTAGTAACAATGTCTCTGTCATCGTTGACTGTAAAGTTCTGACCATCATCATTTTTGAAGACATATGGACCAATGATTCTACCGGACCATAAAGCGCACCAAACGGTGACTTTTTCTGGATGCAATGGTGTTTTGACAATGGCTTTTGGATTATCTACGCTCCAAATACGGCAATTCTGCTTATTGACATTGCCATTTAGCCAAAAGTGTGCCTCATTACTGAACAAAATTTCAAATGAAATTGTGGATCAATAGCACTGCTTCCTTCGGCCCATTTACCAAATGTACGGCGCGAACAATGACCGTGTGACTTCAAATCCTATACATGTTGAATCTTATTAGCACGTAAACCATGATCTTTACGCAAAATTTTCTATAAAGTGGATGGACACATTTAATTGTTGAGCACGATGACGGATTGACACATTTGAATCATCATCAACACTACGCTGCACACTATCAATCGCTTGTTGTGTGCGAATTGTACGACATCTTATGGGATGTGTATTATCGTTTAGAGTAAACATTTTACGAAAACGCCCCATAGTTTCTCCAATTAATCGCCCTGATGCACGATTATGAGCACCATAAAATGCTCGTGGGTCCGATGAGTTTCTCTAGTTGAACCATGAATTTCAAAATAAATTTGAATAATTTGTAAACGTTTCTCCAGCATGAGTCTATTCACGATAAATTACTAAACCAAACTAATCCCAAAACAACTAGGAACTGTCGAATCGGCTGTCACAGAAAACAGTGTTGCTAATTTAAAGCTCCGCCTTAAAAAAGACTACTTTCAATTTTGACCAAAGTATAATAATGCAAATATCTTCAACGTCAAACAATTTTATTTTAATCCGTTTACTCCTTCTACCTCCTCCCATCTTCTTCTACAATGGCACTACAGCCCAAATCGGACCTTGGCCTCCTGATATTCAGGTTCCTTAACATTTTTTATTACTTATTGTGGAAGGGTTGTTAGCCCTCCTCCCATACAAATGCATAATTTTGGTAAATGCAAAGTTATCAATTTCCATTAAAACTAGAAAAGTACAAACTTAAAATTTGGCCAAAATTCGTCTCTTAATAACTGCAATAATTGGTAAAAAAATATCAACTTCGCTTCACTCCTTCTACCCCCTCCTATATAAATATTTGTTTTAGTGATTCAAGAAAAGTATTTCTTCTTCGAACATATGAGAGCTATCGACTTTAAAATTATAACAAAGCAATGTGATTAGGATGTTGATAAGCAGTTTCAAAATCATTCAAAACGTTTCACATCCTCTGCCACCTCTCATACAAATGCCAAAAAATTCAGAAAAAAATTTATCAATTCCCTCGAAAATTATGAAAGCTTCAGAATTTTAAATTCATCAAAAGACATTTTGCATACCACGTTCGGTATCATATTCAAAAATGGCAAACACCCAATCATAATTCTATTATGTTTTTATAATCGAGATGAAATTTGAGAGTATTATAAGTTTGCTCTAAAATTTGTAACGCTAAGAAATAAGGTTCGGAGAAAAAATGAATGTCAAAGAAGTTAATATTATCACTGAAAAACTTCAAAACCGGACGTCCGTCCGTCCATCCGTTCGCTCTATAGCTCGAGTAAACGTTCAGCTTGAAAGTTCTAATTTTGTAAAATTCGCTTTAGACGAATAAGTAAGGTCAAATTAGAACGAACATTTTCCGGATTTTACACTGTATTTCAAACGACAGATTGATAAAGGTCTCAGCAGAGACCGAAACGTCACACTTAATAAATCAAACAGTGTTAAATCCGGGAATCTTTCGTTTCAATTCAAAATGCAATGTGAAAATATTCACCAAACCACAAATAAGGTCGAGTTTGTGAACGGGCCAAATCGCTCTACTCCTTCTATTCCCTCCCATACAAAATGACTTATTTTTAAAATTTATAATAATCAAATTTTCTTGGAAGCTATAACATTACCTACCTAATTTGAAATTTATTGTAGATTATTTTTATCATATGGCATACAAATTATTCGATTCACTCTACTCCTTTCACCACCTCACATATAAACTGAACTTTGATCTATGGCATACAAATTATTCGATTCACTCTATCCCTTCCACCACCCCCCATATAAATTGAAATTTTTTATGAAATACTATAAACCAATTTTTTCAGTACGTAAACCATTTATCGAGCTCAAAATTTGTACTAAATACTTATTTAGCATTAAAATCGGATAAATTAACTAATTATAAAGGTACCGGAACATTTTTTTTTTTGATATGTCCTTAGGGCAGCAAAAGTTTCTGGTTCCATCAGAAGTAATTCCATCTTTAATCTACAATAATGAGGTTGTTACGGATCCTAATATGAAGGCAAACATCTTAGCGGCTCAATTTGTTGCCAACTCTTCTTTACCACCAACAAACTGTAGCCTTCCAACGTACATGTACTGCGCTAAATTTTTCCTTTGGACAAATCAACATTCGTCTGCGTAACGTATACCGAGTTCTTGAGAATCTAGATGCTAACAAATCGTCCAGTCCAGAGGAAATCCCCGCCTTTGTCCTTAAAAATTACTGCGCTTCTCTTGCTAAACCGCAATGCAAACTTTACCGTCTCTCATTATCGTCCTCCATTATCCCATCTTCATGGAAGCTTATAAATGTTCAGCTAGTCCCCAAAAAAGGAGAACGGATCAATCCCGCTAATTATCACCCAATAGCAATAACCTAACCTCTTTCGAAGGTTATGGAAACAATCATCAACCATAGAGTTATAGAATATCTCAACAACAATGATATTATTGACGACAAACAGTATGGATTCCGCAAAAAACGTTCCACAGGAGACATTTTAATCACTCTCACTGAACATTGAAGTAAGAGCGTTCACCAGTTTTGTGAATCTTGTATTATCGCTCTCGATATTTCTAAGGCTTTTGACAGAGTATGGCACGGCGCTCTTTTAATCAAATTTTAAGCTATTGCTTTGGGCGAAAACCTTATTTCCTGGATTGAAAGTATTTTAGCCAATCGTTTAATGCGTGTGGTATTGGATGGTGTGGTTTCCCCTTCTTATAAAATAACGCTGGTGTCCCTTAGGGTTCCGTTCTTTCTCCCGCTCTTTTTCAAATATCTATTAATGACTTACTATCTTCAACTATCAATTCTATACATAGCTTCGCTGATGACAGCACATTAGACTTCTCCTATCACTTTAACACTGCGTCCTTAGCCTGATCTACTAGCTTAGTAGAAAAACGTAGGTATATGGATCAATCATTCAATGACGACTTGGCTAAAATTCTTTGTTGGGCCAATAAAAATCAAGTCGAATTTAATGCTTCGAAAACCCAGAGCTGCGACTCTAACCTCCATCCAATCACCTTCGGAGGCCAGCCATTAACCAACTTTTCAACTGTATCCAAATTATAGATAACTTATTTTGGAACGATCATATATTTAACATCGCCAGGAAAGTATCTAAATGTTTGGGTTACCTAAATCGTTGTAAAAACTCCTTCACCGCTTCTGGGCTACTGACAATTTACAAGGCCTATATAAGACCACGTCTTGAATTTAATTCCACCTATGGGCGGGAGCTTCAAAAACTTCTCTCTCGTACCTGGATAGTATTCAGTCTCGGACCATTAAAATTATACGAGATTCTGACATCACTTCATCGCTCGATTCACTCGATCGTAAACGAGTTGCAAGCTCCCCAACCCTTTTGTATCGCTACTACAATGGAGACTGTTCAGACGAAATCTCTACTCTCTTACTCCCACGTATGCCTTTACCCCGTTATACTCGAGCTGCTTCACGCGCTCATAAGTATTCTCTCAACCCTATCTTCGGTCGCACTGTCAAATTTCGTGATTTGTTTTTAAACCGGACTGTTCGAGTATGGAACTCGCTGCCCATCTAAGTATTCCCGCATGACTAGAACATTCAACAATTCAAGAGAAATATTCATAGCCACTTCCGTCTATATCCCCATAATTCCCAAAATCCAATATCCTTCCCCCCTTACCGGAGCTGCGCTTCAGTACAAAAGGGCAACCACTCTAGTTCTTTCTTCTACAATGTCACTACAGCCCAAATCGGACCTTGGCCTCCTGGCCTTCAGGTTCCTTAACATTTTTCATTATTTATTGTGGAAGGATTGTTAGACCTTCGCACAACCCTCTATCCTCGAATTTTCATTTTCGAAGATTGAGGTGACTAAGATAAACCCAAGCAGGCAGTGTGCTGGAATTATGCGTCGACCGGGATTTGAACTCACGGCCTTCGCATTGTAGACGCACGCACTACCCACTAGGCTACACCCTAGCTTGGCTTCACTTTCTCTACGCTCTCCCATTTAACGCAACACAATTTCACAACTTTTCAAAAAGCGGATTTTATTGAAAAGTGTGAATATTACTGATCTGGAATTTAAAACATATCATGCAATTGATATTGATTGTTGATTATTTTTATTTCTGTACCACCACCACTATACAAATTCGCTAAATCTTATATATTGTTGCGAGCTAGGGGTTCGCCGGGATTTCAAGTAAAACACAATTCGTTTGAAAATAAGTGATAATTTATTTATTCGCACTTTAACTTAATTCGCACTTTAACTTAATTCGCACTATATGGCACCACCGCCGATATTGTTCTATCGAGTTCTTGCACCAGTTCGCGTCTTTCATAGATGTCGCTGAATGACTGCCTGTCGTCTGAAAGCTTCGTACTTTTATACCATTTTCCCAATTCTCGAACCTTCCATGGTGTATTCGTCGGGTGTGTCTCAACTAACTAACTACATCTGGGTAAAATTATTAATCCAAAGACATGTGATGTACTTCTGTTATGTGTATAGAAGCCCAGCAATGACTGCAGCGAATTTTTTATTGGAGCTGGATGGATTATCAGAATCTATTCAATCTATATACACTGCAAACCCTGACGCTGAAATCGTTATCGCGGGCGATTTCAATGTTCATAACATTGCCTGGCTTAAACAGTCCTCTACCACGGACCAGGAGGGGCGTGATACTGAGCTTTTTGCTTCAATAAACGGTTTAACACAACTGGTAGATGAACCTACTTGTTTACCAGATATTGCAGGACATTTTCCCAACCTTCTTGACCTTTTTCTCACCAGCCAGCTTGAGAAATATTCTGTCTCTGTTATATCCCCATCGCCAATTGGAAATACGGATCATTTCTTGATTCGTGCACAATTTCCAGTTGCACCACTAACACCGCTGATAATCAAGGTACCCCGAAGAAATATTTGGCATTTCAAAAGAGCGAATTGGGGGGCGCTGAACGAGTTCTTCAATGCCTTTAATTGGAAATTGTGCTTTGATTCCAATGACTGCGATGAAGCTTGTAGACTTGTCACCGAGATTATCCTGAAAGGTATGAAGCTCTACATACCTTCCAGTCATAAAAGAGTCAGGCCGTTGAAGGACTCTTGGCTCAACAAAGAATGTCTCGATGCAATTCAGGCCAAGAAACAAGCATTTCAAACCTTTAAAGGCAACAAAACACCTGCCAACAGAGAACTTTTCAATTCATCAAGAAATGCCTGCAAATCCATACTCAAGCGTGTTAAATTTGAGCATGACCAAAAACTTCGACGGAAGATCCTTCAGTGCCCTAAAGGCTCAAGATCTTACTGATCATTCGTCAAAACGGTCAACAACAATTTCATTTCTTCTTCAATACCACCTCTTGTTGATGGCGACCGTACCGTGATTGATCCTGTCGAAAAAGCTAACTTACTAGCAGCAAGTTTCGCGAGAAACTCCCGACTTCCACCTTCAAATCAATCGCCTCCCTCTCTAAATGATTCTGGTTTCTCGCTGCCCAGACTACATTTTCGCACGAGACTTATTTCTAGGATCCTTCGAGAGCTCAATATCCACAAATCTGCTGGTCCAGACGGTATTCCCCCCATTACCCTTAAAAAGTGTTCCTCTTCTTTAGCTAAACCGCTTCGCAATCTTTTCTACCTTTCCTACTCTTCTGAGTGCTTTCCACGTATGTGGAAAGTTGCAAATGTTCAGCCAATTCCCAAGAAAGGAAGCAAAGCGAACCCCGCCAACTACCGCCCTATAGCCATTACTTCAGTGCTTTCGAAAGTAATGGAAACTGCTGTCAATCGCAAAATCGTACAATATCTTGAGGATAACCATCTAATCCATGATCGTCAGTATGGGTTCCGTTCTGGAAGGTCGACGGGAGATCTTTTGGTCTACTTGACAGAACGTTGGAACTCGTGCATACATAAGCACGGCGAAGGTCAAGTTCTTGCACTTGACATTTCAAAAGCTTTTGACAGAGTTTGGCACGAATGTCTCATAGTTAAGCTTAGGGCCATAGGTCTTAATGCTACCCTTGTTCAATGGATTGAGAGTTTTCTGTCTGAACGCACTATACGAGTAGTACTAGATGGCGTTACTTCTTCCTCTTTCCCAATAGATTCCGGCGTCCCTCAAGGCTCTGTTTTATCTCCAACTCTTTTCTTAGTTTTCATCAATGACCTTCTGTCATCTACTCTTAATCCAATCCATAGTTTTGCAGATGACAGTACTTTAGATAACACCTATGAATTTAACTCTGCTGTGGAATCAAACAAGCATTCTATTGCTTCCAATCGCAGGGAGTTAATTGGTTCGCTTAACTCAGATCTCAACTTAATCCTGGAATGGGGCAGGAGAAATAGAGTAGAGTTCAACGCTTCCAAAACACTGGCCTGTTATCTATCCCTTAAGCATGATGTTCCAGTACTATCTAACAATGTGGCTTTTGGTGGCACACAACTCTGCACTTCAGATAATTTCACTCTTCTAGGCGTTAAAATTAATGACCGCCTGAATTGGGCAAAGCATATTTTTGATGTTGCTCTCGATGCCTCTAAACGTTTAGGTGTTCTTCGAAAGTGCAAAAAATATTTCACGCCTACCGACCTTGCAACCATCTATAAGGCATACATTAGACCACGTTTAGAGTACAACTCGCATGTTTGGGCTGGGGCACCCAAAACACACCTCGCGTTGCTCAATCGTATTCAAAAACATGCGTTCCGACTGATTGGAGACGAGACCATCACGTCTTCTATCGATTCTCTCGAGCATCGCAGAAATGTCGGAGTACTCAGTATTTACTATCGCTACTTCCATGGTAAATGCAGTGCGGAACTAAGCACACTCATCCCTCCACTCCATACTTTTCCCCGGGATACTCGTCAAGCTGAACGCGCGCACGAGTACACCGTTAAACTATTGCCTTCTCGTACAGTGAAATTTAGGCAGTCATTCATTTCTCGAACGTCAAGACTTTGGAACACATTACCAGCCAAAGTGTTTCCTAGCAGGTACAGCCTCCAGTGCTTCAAGGGCAATGTCCACCGTCACTTTCGTCTCTCTCCATTTTTTTGTTAGCCTGTTTTTATTAACTTTTCAATTATTTTTGTCCAATACCTACACTGACATAACTGTGCAAAGCATTATGGGGTGACCCCCTAAGTTATGTTCGGTACTTAAAAAAAAAAAAAAAAAAACTATACTCGAACGTTCTAGATCTTTGATTATGGCTTTTTACATATTGGAGGACTGTTCTATAAAATTCTGGCATATTCAGGAAAAATCAATATTGCGTGGTTGCCAGATCTATAACAATATTTACACTAATTTTCTCAGTACCTATTGAGTCTTTGAAGCTTAAATTTTGCATTAAAATTTTTCTACTGTAGCATGATGTAAAAAAAATAGTTCAATGCTGTTACCCCTTCTACCACTCCCTATACAAAATTTCTATTTCATCTAGAGTATCGTATGATTGGGCTTCATTCAATAAGAAGTGTGGCCAGTATGGTAAGGTCGAAGTTCATTGCGGAAAAACTCTATGATAGTATTATGACATTTTAATGAAAAATTTATGACACAAAGATATTTAAAAAATTTTATTTTCGTCACGAAGTTGTTTAGAAATTTCTTACAATTAACTTGATAATACTCGTACATTGTCCTGACAAAATTTTTCTATTGGATCTTTACGACTTTCGCAATTCGCTATTTTACCGATTATGATACAAAAAGATGTACTCGTAGGAATAAACAAATGAATAGTTCAAGATTTAACGATAAATAGTAAAGCGATTCGAGCGTCGCATAGACCAAAAAATTTTCAATTATTAATTAATTATAAAATAAGTTTGGATGTGCAGCGGAACTACATATATGATTGCAATGGCGTTATGTCCTGTCTCGTTTCGTCATACTTATGGCAGCAACTCAACTTCCTGTTTAGTTCGGCTATCATACAGTTCCAATCTGTCTATGGAAATCAAAAATATAGTTTATCTAAAGGGCATGGAGACACTTATCCTCCTTAATCCACAGCTCTTAACAGGATTAACGAAATTGATTTCTGACTCTTTTCGAAGAGGGGTCATTGCGTTTCAGTGAAACACATCTGTTCCTGGGCTTGTGCATACCTATCCTTAAGAAATATGAAAGAAACAGGGAAGCAAAACCCGAAGATATGTCTCGGCCGTTCGTTTCAAATTTCTAAATTTATACACAATCTTTCGAGAAAAAAAGGGACAAACACGATCAATCATCATCCGCCCGGTATAGCTATAACATTCACAAGTACTCAAGGTATCTCTGTCAAAATATAGCTCGACGACAACATCGAGAACGTGCCCTTTTTTCACTTCCATGTACGAGTACAACGCCATCGTGAAGAGGCCCTCGAAATCTTGTCTTCGTTTCGGGTCATTTTTATAGCGAATATGAGATGCTGCGGATGCTGAGATGCCTTTCAGAGGATAAGACAGGCATTAGGAGCACTATTTGTTATTTTTATAAACAGAAAGGCGTATGTCGAACAGATTTCAAAATTTCGTAAACATCTTCATCTTATTTGTTGGCAGTCGTTTCAGATTAGACACATGTTGGATTTGGATTAGCTCGTTTCTTTCGAGTTTTATGGCTCGCTCAGGGCAATTTCGGCCGCATTCAAGCATCACGTAGTTTGTGTGTACAATTTTGTTGAAGCGTTTTATTGACGCAATTTTGATGGATTTTATGCAATTAAATTGTATGTCGGATTAAATAGAAGGCGCCTTTTTCTTCTAATAAAACCTTAAACGGAAGTGAGTACATGCGTTTTATGTGTTTGATTTTATTTAGCTTAAATATAAACAATTTCATCTCTGAATAGTTATAGAGATGTGTAGTTTTTTTTTACTTTTGAAGGGTTCGAGATATTAAGAGTTTTGCCCTCGAAATATTAAGCACAATATGTAAGTAGTTTTTAAAAAAAAAAATGCAAAATTTGTGTGTTATAATACGGATTTGACGCAACTCAATTCCAGCGCAGCTTCCAAAATATCATTTATTACCACCAGAAACATATAAGGTGATAATATGCAGCCTTGAGTTATGTCCGTTTGTACAGCATAGGACATATTAAGCTCATATTCTCAGTGAAGTCGATTCCACTTCGCCTTCTAAAAAACATATGAGTTGAATATTTTAAAATGTTGACGATATTTTTTTTCGCAATTTTTATTTGTTAACCATCCTTCTAAGTGGGTTTTCTATAAAACGCCTCTCTAGTCTATTCAGGGCACCTACCTTTTTTATTATCAAAATAAAATTAATGTCTCATGTAGAGTCATTGTAAACGTTTATGTTGTCCTCGAATCTAAAAGAATCCTTCCTTTCTAACTCCAAAAGATTATTCCACGTTCAGTGCAACAGTGTCCCGTGGAGTATTTATGTTTTACGAATTAAGTCGTAATTTGCTTTTTTTTCATTTTCTAAGGGTTCGAAACTCGCACAAAAAGGGTTTCATACCACTTGCTGAGCTTCAGCTTACCGCCTGGTGTTGACGTTGCATAGTGCGACAACTGTTTCCAATACAACAATAGAAATGGACCTGGCTGTTACAATTTCTGATTTCGAAATAAAATGCGATTTTATTAAATTATGGGCTCCATAGAGTAGCGACGCCTTGACCAATGGTCAGACAAGCTAATTTTTTAAATTGGATAATTTCAGTAGTAGAAATATGGCTTCAAATGTTGAGCTTTTTTATATTTTTGTCTGTTTAATATTTCGATTTGGGAACATTTTTAAAAAAAAAGTTAGTGTTATAGGCCGTTTTAAAACAAATTTACTAAGTATTTATAACAGCATCAATTTGACGGGTCTTCAATTTTTTAAAACATCGATCTTGTTAGTTAATTTTTTCTAAATCGTTTATAAAATAGTAATAGATACTATTTGAATGGTATTTTCAAACTATTCCTTTCTTGATCTCTGTCACTGCTTGGAGAGGCATCCTTTAGGCCCCCCCTTATTAGAAACATATGATACATACTTAAATCAAAACCTTGAGATAAAGAGTCTTATGATAAGATAATAAAAAGGATTCCTAACCAAAAGGAAATCTCCCGGAACTAATACGAATCCTTATTTACGTAATAATTAATCGTTAATTATAAAGCAACCGAAAAAATTACTTAAATTTCACACCTGGTCCTGTTAGTTGAGAGGGTGAAATGAGTTGCATAGGGGTTTCCAATTACCTTTTTCCTTCCTATACTTATAATAATAAAATTTCAGTTAATTTGACACCGTTGAAATTTGCGCATGTCATAACAGAAATTGACGCAGGATCTGAACAGTCGCGTCGTCTATCATTACGTAATCATTGTGGTGACAAAATGTCACGGTGTCATCAGGGCTCATATGTCCTATATGCAAGTTATCCTTTAAGGTTTATTCTCGTTTGCCAAATGACAGTTTACATTTCAGAAAGGAGTGCCACCCCATTAAAAGCACGATGCAAAAAAAAAACCCAATGTTACCTATACCTGATTGGATAAAGAAGACGTTGGCAATATTTCAAAAACCAACAATATTATTATACTTACCTTAGACCCTTAGTGTGCGGTATCAGCACAAGAAAATAATGGGGGTTGAACCATAAAAACAGTCTGTGGTCATAATCGACCGGATCCGTTCGCAGGAATCGAAATATTAATAAAGATGTTGAGTACGAAGGCTCCACTAAGCCACTAAATATCCAGGATGAAGATATAACCGAATAATGTAAAAGGGGTTGAACATGCGAGCAGCAGGTTAACCGCCTGGTTAGTACTAAGACCGCACTATAATTGATACTTTACGTGATCGAAGGCTCTAATAAATTACGAATTGAAAAGATCAGTGCAAGTAAACTGCATATTAAATTTACCTAATTATATTCTTTAGAAATTTCACATATGCAAAATTAAAATCCAATTTCCAGGAATTTTTTTTCCAACTCACCCTATTTAAAAAGAAAGAATTACAGGAAAGGATTAGCTACTGATGATAATTTCATTTCACACTGAATAGTTTCTCATATTTCAGCTCATTTTTTTTTTGAAGGATTACCTTGGCATTCGAAAAGCGTTTATCTTAAAGCCATCAAGATGTAACAAAGCGCCGTTCTACATGATACTTTGCTAGTTTTTTGTCAGTTTCAATATAAACAGATAAGAATGTTTTCCTTTTAAAGGACTTTAGAGTAAAAATTAATGAAGCATACTGTTGCCTTGTAGTCTACCGATTTCTAAAGATTTGCCGACCGATTATTTTTTTTTTCTTTTTCAATCCATTGTTAGAAAGCATTGCAATAACATTTACTAACTAAGCTATCGTTGATTTGTAGAACATATTTGTTTTAAATTGTGCTAAATGTTTTGAGAATCGGCAGGTTAATGAAGAAATGGACTTAGGGGTAACCAACGTGCATTTCACAATGGCGCCCTCATACCACTCAGCTGGAAATTTTTCTTCATTCCAAACCTCTGTAAAGAATGGGAGAAGTATATAGGCTGTTATTTCCGGATCCGCTTTACCGAACTCCTGGTAAGCCAAAATATCCAAAAAATTTATTAATTACTTTATTATTTTAATAATAAAATATTGTGAACGACATAGAAAAAAAAACATAATAGAATTATGATTGGGCGTAAAGCCCAATCATATGATACTTTATTGTACCGGAAAATATGTCATCTCCAATTCTTTCGAAAAGTGAATAGCAACTTTTGTGTGGATGGTGGTAAAAGCAGAGGGTGGAGGTTTGTAATTTTTGTACATAATACTGAACGTAGTATACAAAATGTTTCATGCTGAATTTAAAGTTTATAGCTTTCATAATTTTTGAACAAATTTGTCTGAATTTATAGCATTTGTATGGGAGGTGGCAGAGCAAGTGAGAGATTTTGGATGATTTTGAATCTGCTTCTCAACATCTTAATCACATTGCTTTGTTACTCATATGTTACAAGGAGGAGTACATTTTTTGAATTTTCAACACAAAAAATTTCATGGGATGTGGTAGAAGGAGTGAAGCGAAGTTCATAAAGTTTTTAGCATTTATTGCAATTATTAAGGGACAAATTATAGCAATGTTTGAAGTTTGTAATTTTCCTAGTTTCAATGAAAATCGATTAAATTCATTTGCCAAAAATTGTGCATTTGTATGGGAGGGGGTAGAATGAGTGATGTGAAGTTGATAGCTTTCACAAAATCGGTTACAATTATAATAATATTAATTATGACAAAAATTTGTTTTTATAGCTTTACTAGTTGGAATGAAAACCGAATAAATGCATTTTTGAAAATTGTGCATTTGTATGGGAGGTGGTAGAAGGAGTAAAAAGACCAGATCAATATTTTTTGGCGTCAATGATATTTACGGAGAAAAATCAATTTCTTTAAATTTCATGAAATTTGTATGGAAGGGGGCAGAAGGAGTATGGGATTTGGCCCGTTCACGAACTTAAAGTTACTTTTTTGCTAAGAACGATATATAAAAATTTCAGCAAGATAAGTCAAAGCTTTCGAGAGTTATGTTGTAGACAGACAGACAGACGGTTACTCGGAATTGAGGTTTTTGAGCGACAACAAATATTTCTGTACCCTTGGCGACTCTATGCGGTAGGGCGATATACTCTCAGATTTCATTTAGAGTATAAATAAACTGCCAACAAGTCGGGCGCTATTTTATTATTTTTGGGACAAGTTAAAGATGCATGGAAAGTCAATATGCAAGTTAAAGTGGTTAGGGAAGACGAAGTGGAACCCCCTTTCACAAGTGGAACCCCCTTTAGGGCAGGGATGATGCCAATTCAACACTTAGTTGCGAATACGATCGATAGCTCCAGTACATATAATCAATATTTTATTCGTTTATGCAAGTTTGGGTTTTTATGAGGTAGGGGGGAGGAGTGATATTAAGGGTGGGTGAATGTCAATAAATTTTCAATTGATTGCTTGAATTATGTCTAATATTTTCTGCATAGAATGTCAGTTTCATAGACGAAGTTGCATAGAATTTTCATAAAATTCGGTGTATTCTACATTCACGAAACCAATCATTTGTATGGAGGGGGTAGAGGAGGTAAGGGAAATGTAAAATTTGTGATGCAGTTTTATTTCATTTCTTTTATAAAGTGCGCGTACAAAATTTCAAGTTCGTTGCTTTTAATTTGTTGGTTAGCAGTTGATTTATTGAAATTGGTCGAAATCATACTTTTGTATGGGAGGGGATAGAAGGGGAAGTGCGATCTCAAAACTTTTGACGCAGTTCCATTTCAGCTATTTTTGAAAGTTTGAAATTTCAAATTGATAGCTTTTCATTTTTTGGTGATAATTAATTTCTTCAAAATGGTCGAAAAAATAATTTTGTATGGGAGGGGGTAAAAGCTTTCAAGGTATTCAACCAGTTAATATTTCATTCTTTTACAGATTTTTTTAAAATGCATTTTGCAAATTTTCAAGTTTCTACCTTAAAATTTCATTCAAAAATTTTCAGCTAATGTGTTTTTTCATTGCGCATGAAACACCTTTTGCACGTTAGACCAGGGGGGTCGGTGCGTAATATTTGCAGAATTTTTATTATTTTTTCTGTACGTATTTTAAATAGATGTATCCACATAGAAAATTTAAACTTTTTATCTCTTACCAGAGCCCTAAAAAATCACTCAAAATTTTCGACATTTTTGCTTACCACCTCCCTCCCCTTACATCTGCCAACGTAAGACTTTTACCAAAATTCAAAACTGTGTAGTTCTACAATTTGACAAAATTTGAATTTGATATCTGCATTCAGTTTTGAAATATAATGTTTTGCAATTTTGGAAAGTGCTTTGCTTCCCATTTTCCCCCACTACTATTTTGTCTAAATGTTATATTTTTCTCGTATTTCCCTAGTATAGCTTAATATAAGTACCAAGTTTCAATTACATAGATCAACAAATAGTCGAGATATTGATTTTTAAGTGTTTTTCTTTGCACCCCCCTGACCCTCCCCCTTACAATAATTAGCCTCTATGTAAGCTAATTCCAATGGATCTATGTATATGCCACCTTGACGGTCTAAGAATATAAATTTTTTATGCTACGTAATTTCCAAGATATAATCATTTGAAAAAAAAATTCGGCCGATAATTGGTTTTTAGCCCCCCGTTTTTGCACCCCAATGGATAAAAAAATTAAAAAAACACAAACCCTTTTATATGTATATCGATTTTTAGCCATGTTTGAGATATTTGAATTCTTAGTTTTCGGTTTAAGTGCTCCCCCGCCTCCCCCTGAATCCTTACACCCCCAAAATGGGTATCCGCCTGAGATCCGCAACTATCTACAATCCCCCCAAAAATGAACTTTCTATATTGAAGGGTTTTGGAGTTAATGTGCGCTGAGCGTACACACCGGCGTACGGCGGACAGACGGATTTTTATACTCTAGATGAAATCTGAGAGTATATTGTGTTTGCCTTACCGTTTGTAACGCTAAGAAATAACGCTCGCACAGAGCCTCCAAGGGTACAGAAATATTTATTGTCGCTCAAAAAGCTCGATTCCGAGTGACCGTCTGTCCGTCTGTCTGTACGTCTGCCCGTCTGCCCGTCTGTGCGTCTGTCTACAGCATAACTCCCGAAAGCTTTGAGCTATAGTGCTTAACATTTTTTTGTGTCATTTTTAGCAAAAAAGTAACTTTAAGTTCGTGAATGGGCTACATCCCCCCACTCCTTCTACCCCCTCCCATACAAATTTCATGAATTTTCGAAATACTAAGAAATTGATTTTTCTTTGAAACTATTTAAGCTATCGACTTGAAATTTAGGTCAAAGTATTATGATATAAATATCATTAATATCACGAAATAGTGACCCCATCCCCTTACTCCTTCTACCACCTCTCATACAAATGGACAGTTTGGAAAAATATATATTTTCGAATTTCATTGAAACTAGTAAAGCTGAAAAGCCGAAATATTGTCAGAATTAATTTTACTATAATTGCAAATTATTTTAAAGATAATTTTCAACTTCACCTTACTCCTTACCCCCTCCCATACGAATTATTTTTCTTCGAAACTGTTAAAGCTAGCAACTTCATATTTTGTATAAAGTATACAAATAGAAATATTAATAATGCAAAAAAATTTTATTTTGATCCGTACACTCCTTCTACCCCCTCTCATACAAATGCATAATTTTTGTTAAATGCATTTTATCGATTTCCATTCAAACTAGAAAAAGTACAAACTTCAAATTTTGCCAGAATTTGCTTCTTAATAATTGAAATAACTGTTAGAAAAAATTGTCAACTCCTCTTCACTCCTTCTACCACCTCCCATACAAATATATGTATTATAAATTCAAGAAAAGCATTTGTCCTTCAAGTATACATATGAGAGCTATCGACTTTGAAATTGAATCAAAGCATGGTGATAAGGATGATGATAAACAATTTCAAAATCATCTTAAACGCTTCACTTCCTCTGCCACCTCCCATACAAATGCCCCAATTTCAGGAAAACTATGACCAATTTCTTTAAAAATAATGAAAACTAAAAACTTTAAATTCAGCAAAAAACATTTTGCATACCATGTTCGGTAACATACATGAAAAATGCAAACCTCCCCCTCTGCTTCTACCACCTCCCATGCAAAAGTCTGTATTCACTATTCGAAAGAATTTGAGATGACATTTTTTTCGATATATTAAAGTCATTTCCATCTCATCTAGAGTATCATATGTTTGGGCTTTAAGCCCAATTATAATTCTGTTATGTTTTTTTTTTTTTGCATTTTTAGGCTATTTTAGTCATGAAACGCGAAAAAACAAGATTTCAGGGTAGCAAATTTTTTTTTTTCAAGTCGGTCACAATACTTTATTATTAAAATAATAAAGTACACTGTGTCATTTTGTATGCGAGTGGTGGAAGGAGTGGAGCGATTTGCCCCGTTCACGAGCTTGACCTTACTTTTTTGTGAAAAATTACGTGTTCAAAATTTAAACTATCTAGCTCAACGCGTTCTCAAGTTAGAGAGCGCACGGACGGACGGACTGGCATCCGGTTTTGAGATTCTTGCGTGATTATAAGAACTTCTGTATCATTCCTTTTTTTCTCCGAGCCTGATTTCTTAGCGTTACAAACTTTAGAGCAAATTTACAAACTTTAAAAATAATTTAATTTTTTTTATCCATTGGCGTCCGAAAAGGTAAAACAAATTGTCGCCGAATTCCATTTTCAAATAATTATATCTTCGGAACTACGTGATTCAAGAGATTCTTATTTTGAGACCAATCAGGTGGCATACAGTTCCACTATAATCTAATGAAAGGTAGGCCAATAATTTTAACGAGGAGCGTCAGGGGGTGCAAAGAAAAACACTTAAAAATTAATATCATTAATATCAACTATCTCTTAAGCTATGTAATTGAAACGTAAAACATATATTAAGCTATACATTTTGACAAAAAAGTAAAGGCACTTTGTAATTAAGATTAGTCTGCGAAATGATATTTCAACATTTTTTTTTTTTTTGGTAAGCATGTTTTACCTGGCGTGGCGTGGCGTTTCTTTATAGCTAGAGGAAGCAATTATTTTGCGCCAAGCTACAAGCGCTGCATAAATATACATGACTCCACAGCTTACATCATTATTTGAAACACTTCTACTCATCCGAGAGGGATGCGGTTTTCGGCAATCGATTTAGAATCCAGTCTACATGATTAACCAGAATTAAAAAATGGTGTTTTTTTTTCAATTTTTGAAACTGATTCTTTTCACTCAAAGCACGACAAATATGGACAATATTGCCAGATCTATCTCTTCACAATTTTCTTCCTAATCATTTTTCGGCTAGTACAGAAATTTCAATACTGGCAATACTTTGATCGAGAGCTAGAGCTTACGACTGAAAGCACCGGCTGGAAGAAATTGCATTAACGCATCCCTCCGTCGTATAGAAGTGAAACTTGTGCGCTCGCTGCGAGCGAAAATTTTACTGGTATTGGCCGGCGGTCTCGTTCTCTTGTATATGCGACTAAAAGCAATGAGAGGAAACGTTGAAGCATTTTAATGCGACGCATCTCCCCTTCCTATTGAAGTTGAACTTGCGTTCGTCGAAAATTTGTCAGAAAAAGCGTGCGAAAAAAAAAGCTGTTATGATCACGTATATGCTGTAAACAGTGGTAGACGAAAATAATGCGTGCTTTCTTTTAAAGAAATTTTTAAATAAATTTTCATATCCGTGCTTATTTTAGTTTACATTTTCTAAACTGAATAAAGGGCAAAACGTAAGGGAAACATGGCTTCCCTTGCATCCATGTACGCCACGCCGCTGGGTAAGACTGTTCTTAATTATTATCGTTCGAAGTTGGATAAAAAAATGGAACAAAGAGTTTGTCTCAAATATTGTGTTTCCAACCGAATTTCGTGTGCGGAATCGTTGCGAATATTGGAAAAGGCTTACGGTGATTGAGTAATTTCAAAAACACGACCGAGTAGTTCAATGCCTTTAAGGACGGTCGAGAGATCGTTGAAGACATGCCTCGTTCTGGACGACCTTCGACCTCTTCAACTGACGACAACATTCAAAAAGTGAAGGAATCGGTACTCGAAAATCGTCATACCAGTGTTAAGAAGATAGCAGGAGAGCTCGGCATCTCCCGTGAGCTCGTTCGTTCGATTTTGGTGGATAGCTTAGCCATGGAATGCGTCCTTTCTCGACTCTTTCCAATAAAGCTGAATTTTCTTTAAAAAAAAGTATCGTGAACTGGTCACTTTGGATATGCTTAATCGTGCGAATTCTGATCCCACATTCATGGAGCGAAGAGACATGGTTCTACGAGTTTGACATGCAAACCAGTCAACAATCATCGGAATGGAGGAAAAAAATCCCTGGGTGATTAGGTTTTGAACACAATCCCAAATTAGCCTCGATCAGTGTTTGTTGGATTCTAGGGCTATCTGCCTACTATGACTATCCAATAAGATACAAATTGTTTTGTTGCGATGAACTCTCTTAATATTATCTTGGGCGCATAGCTCCATTGTGATTAGTTTGGCGTGGAAGATTGTGGCTTCCTCACCGAGTGGTATTGAAGCTGGGACCTTTAACTCCGGCTCCTGTTCCCCTCTGAGGTGCATGAGCCATCTATATACTAGATGTTCATCCCTCTTCCATTTCAGGTAGCATGGATTGCCAGTCCTTGCGTTCTCTGATCAAAACTTTGCAGAGATTCTCAAAGTTGGATTTGATCGGCATAATGTCCAATAATATTGAGCATAGAACCTCTATTTTTGGCATTTGTAGTGTTTTCAGATGATTTCTAAATCCCCCGATTCGTATTTATTTTCCCTGAATACACATCCCTTTGATATCCTTCTTTTATATTTTGAGAAGTTTCCGAGGGATGCTTAGGAACAATTTCATTGCAGCAATAGGGCAGGTTTTTATTGCGCCTGTGATACTAAGACAAGCTAGTATTTGAATTTTTAGTAGCTTAAGCTGTGACTTTTGTTGTAAAATCTTAGTCCATCAGAATGTTGATCTGTCTTTTTTTCTGTTTGCTCGTGTCGGCGATTCCATTAATATTTTATAGTTTGCTTTTTACGTTCTAACGCACCTTGGCATTGGTTGTCGCACTAATCTTTTCTTTTGCGCCGGGGTTATTATCCGATCACATCCTTTGCGACGGATGTAACGCTATCCTTGATTGTTTGACACTTATCCTCTATTGGCATGCTGGTGTTGTTGTTCAGCATCGTCGCGAAGTGTCTCTCTAAGGCTGCGCAACTACTTCCTCATCCTCCATCATCGAATTTAGGAACCTTATTTATGTGTCCCAAATGAAATTTGAGTTTGCTTTAAGGTTCTTCACGCTAAGAAATAACGGTTAGAGAAAAATGGATTACACAGAAGTTCATGATATTAGCGATAAATATCGAAACCATGTATCCGTCTGTAAATCCATCCGTCTACCTTTTTACTCTCGAGCTCGAGAAAACTTTATTCTAGGTAGAAATTTTCTACGAGTTATTTTTGACGAAAAAGTGAGTTGAAGTATAATACATGAACCTCGTAAATCACTCCACCCCTTCCAATACAGCATGATAATATTTTACTACTTCCAGTTCATTTTTTGGAAAATTTCAATGCTACTGATCTGAAATTTTAAAAATCCTATGGTATACATATGTATTCTTGATGAAAATATTATATTTTCTAAAAAAATTAAATCATCTTATCTCTTCTACCACGTAAAAAAAACTGCAGAATTTAGCGAAATACGGGAAAATATTTTTTTCAGTACCTCACAATGAAGCTCAAATTTAGTTTGAAGTGAATTAGTATTGTTGCGAGCTAGGGGTTCACCGGGACTTCAAGTAAAAACACAATTCGTTTTAAAAAAATAAGTGATAATTTATTTATTCGCACTTTAATTCAATTTAATATATGGCAATACCGCCGCATACTTTTCTATCGCTTTCACTGGTTCGCGTCTTCCGTAATAAAAATCGCTGACTAACTCAACTTCTCGCTGAAAGCTTTCGTGCTTTTATACATCTTATCTTCATACTCGTGACTGTTCTCGAAGCTTCCTTCGGTGTGTATGTGTGAACTATACTGGAAAGCTCTAGATCTTTAATTGTGGCTTTCTACATAGTTGAGTATACTGTTCTACATAATTCTTGTCTATTCGAGAGAGATCGAGTTGCGGGGCTACCAGGTCTGCATGTAACAGTATCGATTCATATCGATACTCTTTCTGCCGTCTCCAATTAAATAACAACTTCACAACTATTTATAATTCTAGAACAAAAAAAATTAAAATCTTCCACTCCTTTTACTTTGAGGAAACCAGAGCGAAACATCGCAAAACAGGCTCTGGATTATAATCCTCAAGGATCCGTCGGGTTGGTCGACCATGTAACACATGGAAGCGAGCAGTTGAGCAGGAAGCCAGAGGAATAAACAAGTTCTGGCAACAGGCCGATGCTCAGGATCGCGCCTTGTGGAAGAGAGTTGTTTCTGTCCTATGCCCCTATAGGGGGTCTTAACAGGAATTTGATTGACTCCTTTTACCACCTCCTATAAAAACTGCATAATTCGAAAATTAAATACAATACACCGGACCTCCTAACCTTCAGGCTTCGTAACATTTATTTGTAATTGTGAAAGGGTTATTAGTAATTCACACAACCCTCCATCTACGAATTTTCATTTTCGTAGATTGAGGTGGCGAAAATTTTCCCACGTCAGTATTGTGCTGAAATTTTACGTCGACTGATGTTTGAACTCCTGATCTTCGCACTATAGACCAATACGCTAGCCACTAGGCTACACTCTGACTAACCTATTAATATAGATGTAAGTTAACACAATTGGCGATACGCGTTAAAAATATTTACAAGGTAATTGTGTAAATTGAATCAATTAAAAAGTACTGCTAAAATAAAAACAAACTCTACTACTTTGATAAATGTCCTTCCATTTCGTACAAAATTCATTTGTGGTATTTATGCTAGTTAAATAATAAATTTATCGCAAAATCTTTTCTACGTAGCTATCCTCTATAAAATATCCGAAATAGTGAGTATCCAAGATTTATTTTATTTTCCAAACTAATCCATTTATTATAATAAGTGCAGTTTTTTTTTTTCAAAATATAAGCTACTTATTTCGTTAAATTCCTAAAGTAGTTCGGTAAACCAAAACTGGAATTTATCATTGGTCGAATTATTACCACAGAGATTATTTCCACAATCTTTCTAGATAATAGTTGAATTTTTAAATAAATTTCTTTCAACCCTCAATCAAAATTATTACCGGTCGTTATAAGGGCTCTTTAAATTTGTTAAGTTTAAAACAAAACTAGCCAACATGAAGCATATGTTAACAGTGAATCTGTTTTACCTACATGGAGACCCTTATTAACGAAAATCCTAAACAAAATTAACTAATCACTTTTATAGTGCTCATAAAATTCACTCAGGTATGCATATTCATCTGTTCAGTCGTCGATTCGATTCTTTAAGGAAGCAATTAGGAAGAAATTTGTTATAATGTAAATGGCAGAGGTCTCAATAAAAGTTCATCGTAAATAAAAACGAAGGCCAAATTTAAAAACGCGTTTACCTATAACTCGTAAATATTGAAATTTAAAGAAGGGTCTGCTACACAACATTCATAATAAGGCGTCATAAACTCCTTGTCAATTTCTTCCTTTGTCGGTTGGCGGATGCTCTCTCAGAAGTTCATGATGCTCGCATAGCATATCCTTTGATCTTTTCCTTTCGTCCGCGTATGTAATGCTAGAACCCTGACCCATCAACACCACCAGTTGGATTTTATTACTTTTTAATTCTTTCAAAAGAGATCGTTTTGATGGGTGTTCCGAAAGAAAAATATCTTGAAAATTGAAACAATGTTATAACTGCTATTGTTAGAGGATATGTTGATCTTATGGTCAAAATAACTTATACCATATAGGACTATAAGTTGAAAAACTAATTCTGTGTTGCGATAAGAAATTGGAGGACGACGAATAAGAAAATTCTTTATTTGTTTCGTATTCACTCAGTGGTTGTAACAAATTAAATTAATTATTCTATGGATAGTCATAGTTGATTGCCAGAACTTATTGATGACACTCTCCAGAGTAATGGTTTGCTCTAACTTTTTCGAGGTGTGACCAATCCACTGCTACTCACGTCTTTGAATCTCGCTGCTAAAGCTGACTTCTGACTAGAATATTCCGAAAATGCATTAGAGACATTGGTTAATGAATGTAGTTTCTTGGTATTATCACCTTGGACGTAGTATAACTTCATCGAAATTGATTCATAATCCATTGTATTGCAATAACAAATTACACTTAAATTGCTATGTATTATCGGAAATGTAAATATTGACCTGTCCCACATTAGTTGACACTTATCCAACAGATTCCAAATAAAAACCTTTCAAATGACACAATTCCGTGTCGCAGGATTAACATTCGGAATCAACAAAAACAAGTGTACGGTTTCTCATCGGCAAATTTCGCTCCTGTTGATGGTAAACAAAGCTGTCATCGCCTCCTCTTGAGAAATCGTATTCCACATGCTATTCGAAGTATTTGGACGCGCTATTTGTTCGTTTGCTTATACGTTAATTGCAAAAACTGATTCTTCAGCTCAAAAGGACCGTAATCGTGCGTGACAGCTTACGAAAAAAAAAAATAATAAAAAAAGGCTCACACTATCGTGTGACAAGTAAATTTCATTTCGACGAAGACATATGGGGTGACATTTAAATGGGGGCACTGCATTTTTAATGATTAATTACAACGGTTTGGAAAAATATTGCTCCAATTCTTTGCATATACAGGACACGTCTCAATTCTTTGTCCGTAGTAATTAGTCCTGATCCTTTGTTTTTAGAGCCAAAAGAAAAGGGATTGGACCTGTTCGAACGAACTGCAGTGTTCAAGCCCTAAATTATCAACCCATAAAAAAACAGAAGGAGGGTAGTTCCTGACAATTTATAGGATTATTCAAATTTAATTTAAATTTTGAATTTGATACGGTTTTATGCAAAATCACAGTTTGTGAAAGGCAACACATGTTTCGAGTTAATCGATTTGGTGGTGATAAATGGATTTGAATTATTAACACTTGGATTTTCATAAAAAAAAGGCAGTTTGTATCTAGATTTGATTTATGATAAACAGCATAGGTGCTATAATTGTACCTTAAGGAAAGCCGAAATGGTAGTAAAGGGCCCTTAATGTAGACTTTCATATTATTTAGCACTGGTACGAGCACTGAAACTTGAATTGTATTCAATCCGTTACAATACAATTCACTCATTACAACCCTTTAAAACACAATTAAACATCGCAATGATCGTCATGCCATTTCAAAAACTCACTGAAGTATTACTAAAATTCACTGAAGGTTTAACATGACTGCAAATAGTGAGTACAATTATCTATTTGCACTCCAGTGAACTGGAATGAAACTATATCTGTCCAAACTGACTGACTTCGCACTTTAAAACATTTTTTTCGTTCTAAGATCGATAATAGGTCGCAACTCGCTATTCAAGGTGACTTTATAAAAAAAGGGGTTGCTCTTTTCAATACAATCTTAAATCGGGAGTGAGAAATTTTTTTTAAAGAAAAAACTTTGGCTTAATATTGAAGTCAGCAAAAAGGAAAAAAAAAACTCGAAACACATGTCCTGAAAATTCTTTTGAGCTCAACTGTGTAATTGAATCAATTTCTAATGGATTTTAAAGGGCAGTTTCAACCCCTTCATTGTTCTCTTGAAAGGCGAAAAGGCTCATACTGTGAGTGTGGACGAAATTTCTTTTCATCGTGACGCAAATATTTATAGTGAATAAAGCGAATAGTTTAAGGGTACTAAGCTGGAATAAAAAGAAGAAATGCAACAATTTCGAATCGTAGACGACATTTTTAGTTATCGGTAGTAATTATTTTAGTTTTTAGAAACAATGTACTAATTCCTAATTAGTGCTATGTTATCCATTCTGGGAAGTAAACCGTTATCCTGGAAACGGTGATGATGGGTACTCTATCGTAAAAGTAGTTTGGACATTTGTCAGACACGGTGTATTGTCGCAGACAGAGCTCATAGAAGAAGATACGTTGACATTGCATATAATCGGAGGGCAGTTGGCACTAGAGTTCCTATATGTATACAATACACAAACCATCTTTAAAAGATTTTGGCCGTGGCGTTTGAGGGTAATACCAGCGCTGGTCTAAGTTAATTCGCCGCTCGGATCAAGTTATTGATAATGCACCTTTTCATATAACTAATCCTGAGTACATTAGTACATTTTTATAGGCGAGAGCCTATTTAGTGATATTTTGCACTGCATCTTCAATGTTTGATGTTGCCACACACATTTCTAAATGTGTACCTCCTCAGGAAACATTCCGACAAGAATGTAATAGCGAATCTTTATTATACAGGTAACTGTCGCCTATCGCCGCGATATCATATTATTATAAACTGCCAACAAGTCGGGCTAGGGTGAGCCTAGTGGGTAACGTGTTGGTTTACAATGCGAAGGTCGTGAGTTCAAATCCCGGCCAACGCGTAATTCCAGCACACTGCCTGCTTGGATATACCTTGGTTACCTCAATCTACGAAAATGAAAATGTGCGAAGAGCTAAAAACCCTTCCACAATAAGTAATGAAAATTTTAAGGAACCCGAAAATCAGGAGGCCAAGTCCTGATTTGGGCTGCCGTGCCATTGAAGAAGAAGAACAAGTTGGGCGCTGCTTTATTATTTTTGGGACTAGTTGAGGATGCATGAAAGTCAATATACAGGTTAAAGTTGTTAAGGAAGACTAAGTGAAACCCCCTTTCACAAGTGGTACCCCCTTTCACAAGTGGAACCCCCTTTCACAAGTGGAACCCCCTTTAGGGCGGGCCTACTGTCAATTTAACACTTAATTGCGAAACGATCAAAGTTCTAGTACATGTAACTAATATTTAATTCGTTTATATATACAAGTTTGGGTTTTTATGAGGGGAGGAGGGAGGGATGATAGCAAGGATATTAATCATTTTTTAATTGATTGCTTGAATCACGTCCACTATTCTCTGTATAGAATGTCAGTTTCATAGACGGTCAAAATCAATCAAATTCCTGTTAAGACCCCTATAGGGGCATAGGACAGAAACAACTCTCTTTTACAAGGCGCGATCCCGAGCATCGGCCGTAAGCTGTTGCCAGGACTTGTTTGTTGCTCTGGTCTCCTGCTCGCTACATGGTCGACCAACCCGACGTCTTCCTAGAGGATTATAGTCCAGAGCCTGTTTGGCGATGTTTCGCTCTGGTTTCCTCAAAGTGTGACCGATCCACTGCCACTTCCGCCTTTGTATCTCAATACCTATTTTCGTTTGACCAGTTGTACTCCAAAGTTCGTCGTTGGAGTTATATTATTATTATTAAAATAACAAAGTAATACAATACGATAAAGCGTACTAGGAAAAAGGTTAACACTAATTCTTATGGCATCGACTGATTGAATTCTATAAAGGACAATAATTTTTGCATTTACAGATTCTTGTCGTTTTATTGAGTGGTTCATTTGAGGTGGAACGTTGTACCACCTCAAATTGCAAATGAGCCCATCATACAAACTTAGGACAAAAATTCTTTTCCTACCCAACACTATTTCTTGCCGAGCACGTATGATCAAACGAAGATCGATCTTCAAACTGAATTTTTCCGCATTTTAGCTATCAGGGCTCCGATTCGTCCAACTGCAAAATAGCAGGGATTCGACGCATGCTTTGCACAAAAGGGGTTTTGTTTTAATCTAAAAGAGTGGACAAGAGTACAAAAGACTTGGTATGCTTTATTGATTCGAACAAAAAAAAACTAAAAAATCTTGTATATTTTGCTACAGGGCAATCAGTATACGTCTATCCGGTACAGATAGACAAAAAATAGTTTTTGCATTAAATGGTCAACAAATGGCAATAAATATTGACAGAAATGTCACAGAAAAATGTCTGTTGTCAACAAAATTTGTGGCATTAGAGATATTTGAAATCTAATGCCACAAATTTAATGAATTTTACTTTATTATTTTAGTAGTGGGTATGTAAGGCTTCTGGAGCGGAAGTTCATATGGCAATACTTATTTAGTGGAGATCCAAACCGGAGGTGGCTTATGGCAATACTTATTTAGTGGAGATCCAGACCTATTAGTGGGGATCCAGACCGGCAATACTTATTAGTGGAGATCCAGACCTATTAGTGGGGATCCAGACCGGCAATACTTATTAGTGGAGATCCAGACCTATTAGTGGGGATCCAGACCGGCAATACTTATTAGTGGGGATCCAAACCGGTAGTTGGACTTCGAGAAGGCTTTCGCTGTTTCTTCAGAGATGGCAGTAGCAGTATCCCTAACTGATTTTTTTTTGAAATGTTAAGATTGATAAGAGTTTTATAAATTATGCCCCTAACTGACTTTTTTTTGAAATGCCAAGATTGATAAGAGTTGTACGAATTATGATTCATATATGATGAAATTGATATTTACATTGACAGGAATAAACACGAATTGTAAACAATTATATTTTTAGTTGGACTTTAATAATGCTTTCGTTGTTTATATTGTGAAATAGGTTGTGCTCAGCATTTTAGTTTTATGAATTTGGTTTCATATATGATGAAAATTGATAGATTGTGTGTATGGAGATTGTTATTGTTATTAATAACGTGATATTATTTTATGACGTCATCATCGAGTAGGAATAATTCTTTCGAATTGTTTATGGTTTAGAGTATTCATATGATAGGTTGTTTACATTTTTTTGTGTATGGAATTTTTTGGTTTACGAGTGAGATTGATATGAAAATTTCACTTCAATTCGCTAACATATATGATCATTTTTTTTGATAAACGAGTTCAAGCTCTTGCACATTACCTGCTTAGATACACCTTGGTACCCCTTTACCTGTCGATATTAATTTTAGAGTAGATTATTGGTTATTGGTTGTAAGAGATTATTGGTTATTGGTGAGTATATATATTGGTTAATGGAAGAGAGAGAGAGAGAGAGAGAGAGAGAGAGAGAGAGAGAGATGATGTATTGGTATTGATCCAGATAGGATGCTGGATAGGGGGATGTTGTATTAGTCCAGATGGGGTATAGATTGTGGTGTATGTGTGTGTGTGTGTGTGTGTGTGTGTATGTGTGGAGATTGTTATTGTTATTAATAGCGTGGTATTATTTCATGACGTCATCATCAATTGGAGTTGCCATAATGTCAAAAAAAAATAAAAAAAAAATAAAAAAAAAAAATAAAAAAAAAATAAAAAAAAAATAAAAAAAAAAATTAAAAAAAAAAATTAAAAAAAAATAAAAAATAAAAATTATTATAAAAATATATATTTACAATAAAAAATTATAAATTACATTATTTTGCTTTTCTTTTTATTATTACACTTTTACTTTTACTTACGAACAGGAATAAACACGATCGTTTGTTATTGCAATTAGTTTTTTCTTGTGTGGTCAGCATATTTCCGATTGTATGGAAAAAGATCCATTCTGCTTGTTTGTGTGTGGTCAGCATATTTTCGATGATGAAATTGATATTTACATTATCAGGAATAAACACGTTCGTTATCAATTGAAATTTAAGTTTGGTGGTTTTAGGTTTCATATAGGCTAAAGTTAGCGATTGAATTCTGTGTGAGTAAAAGTAGATAAGGGTTTTTTTTATTTTTTGTTATTATTACAGGTTGTTTATAAATAATTGTTTATAGTTTTGCGGTTCTTTGTTCTTATGGAAAAAGATCCATTCTGTTTGGATATACGTTGGTCAGCATATTTTCGATGATGAAATTCATATTTACATTAACAGGAATAAACACGTTCGTTCGGTTGTTTATGAATAATTGTTTATAGTTTTGTGGTTTTAGGTTTCATATATGCTAAAGTTAGCGATTGAATTCTGTGTGAGTAAAAGTAGATAAGAAATTTTTTGTTATGATAGATTGTTTATAAATAATTGTTTATAGTTTTGCGGTTCTTTGTTCTTATGGAAAAAGATCCATTATGCTTGTTTGTGTGTGGTCAGCATATTTCTGTATAAATAAGATTTTATTATAGATAAGAGTTTTAGTATAATTTCTTTTTATTATTACACTTTTACTTAATATTACTACTTCTGAAACATTATATTTTAAAAAACAATAAAAACCTAACTGAATAAAACTAAAAAAAATAAAAAAACAGATTTTTATTATTGTAGTAGATGATGATGATGATCCGAGGAATGTTCTTGAAAGCAGTAATAAAAGCTGTATAAAAAAAAATAAAAAATAAAATAAAAATAAAATAAAAAAAAAAATAAAAAAAAAATTAAAAAAAAATCATAAATTTACAGATTTGCATGACAATATTCCTATGCCTAATACTGATAAACCCGATTAATGGGCTATTTAACGTACACGAACTTACAGGATTTACGGAAATACAACTTACCAAAGTAGAAATAGTGACCAAAGCAAATATTATCATCCACATAATTGACATAAAAGAAATTTTAGACGTAATAAACGAATTTTCAACCAATACAGCTAATTTTAACGGAGAACAGAAGAACTTACTTATTACAGAACTAAAACAATTGACAAACAAATTGTAAACTGATAAGAAATAATAATAATACGGAAATCATTTGAATTCTTTCAACGGCTTTCTAATAGGTTTAAGCTCTCGTTCACTTTTTTCCAGTACTGTTTTTCAGGATTTTTTTTTGTTTTTTAGTTCATTGTAAGTCAACACCCGTCTTTTGCCCAGTATGAAAAATAAATATATCCAACCATATCAAATACAACAACAACAACTACAACACTAGAAAATACAAACAACCATACAACCACCTGCTACCAACTCGTAACCATATGATACCAACTTTACTATAAGTTAAGAAATAAAAGAGTCTTGTGTGTTGTTATACTTGTATACCAAATTCTGGTTAATATGCATATTTCAAGAAAAAAAACAAACTGAATAATGGTTTTAAGCATATTTATTATCAAGATATTTTTTTTAAATAAATAAACATAAGAAAATTACGATATGTATCGGTTATATTATATAGAATAGCTATTTTCTTTAACATTGAAACAGTTTTCAGAGAGTTTCAGCATTAACTCTACCGATTTTTAATTGCTTATATTTTTTACGTATCGAGTTAGTAGACTTTATAACTTGTCTAAGAATATCTTTATCGGTCTACTTCTGCATTTTCCTTCTTACACAACAACAGATTAACAGATATCGTACACTTTGAAGAATTCTCTGAACTGGTTTTATATAGGTTTGAAACTGCTTCTGTACTGCTTTGTACAGCTTTAATACTGCTTCTGTACTGCTTTGTACAGCTTTAATACTGCTTTGTACAGCTTTAATACTGCTTCTGTACTGCTTCTGTACTGCTTTGTACAGCTTTAATACTGCTTCTGTACTGCTTTGTACAGCTTTAATACTGCTTTGTACAGCTTTAATACTGCTTCTGTACTGCTTTAATACTGCTTTGTACAGCTTTAATACTGCTTTGTACAGCTTTAATACTGCTTCTGTACTGCTTTAATACTGCTTTGTACAGCTTTAATACTGCTTTATACAGCTTTAATACTGCTTCTGTACTGCTTTAATACTGCTTTGTACTGCTTTGTACAGCTTTAATACTGCTTTGTACAGCTTTAATACTGCTTCTGTACTGAGGTGTACTGCTTTATACAGGTTTATTACTGCTTTCAGTTTTTTTAAATATAGTTTTTCAAACTTTTTTCTCATATTACTGAATCAAAGTCTTCATATTGATTATATATAGTTGTATTTACTTGATATTGGAATCAAGATAGGAAATAACTTCTCTTGGCTGCTGAAAGTGAACAGAATTCAAAGCATATATACAGTATTCATATAAATCTAGAAACATGACTGCTGAGTGTTGAAGGGAAAAGTATAGATTTTTTTTTTTTTTTGGTTATTCGAGCCTCAATGTGATTACAACCAACTATACAGCTATACAACCACACAGCTGTACAACCAACTATACAACCTCACAGCTGTACAACCAACTATACAACCACACAGCTGTACAACCAACTATTCAACCACACAGCTGTACAACCAACTATACAACCACACAGCTGTACAACCAACTATACAACCACACAGCTGTACAACCAACTATACAACCACACAGCTGTACAACCAACTATACAACCACACAGCTGTACAACCAACTATACAACCTCACAGCTGTACAACCAACTATACAGCCACACAGCTATACAACCACACAGCTGTACAACCAACTATACAACCACACAGCTGTACAACCAACTATACAACCACACAGCTGTACAACCAACTATACAACCACACAGCTGTACAACCAACTATACAACCACACAGCTGTACAACCAACTATACAACCACACAGCTGTACAACCAACTATACAACCACACAGCTGTACAACCACACAGCTGTACAACCAACTATACAACCACACAGCTGTACAACCAACTATACAACCACACAGCTGTACAACCAACTATACAACCACACAGCTGTACAACCAACTATACAACCACACAGCTGTACAACCAACTATACAACCACACAGCTGTACAACCACACAGCTGTACAACCAACTATACAACCACACAGCTGTACAACCAACTATACAACCACACAGCTGTACAACCAACTATACAACCACACAGCTGTACAACCAACTATACAACCACACAGCTGTACAACCAACTATACAACCACACAGCTGTACAACCAACTATACAACCACACAGCTGTACAACCAACTATACAACCACACAGCTGTACAACCAACTATACAACCTCACAGCTGTACAACCAACTATACAGCCACACAGCTGTACAACCAACTATACAACCACACAGCTGTACAACCAACTATACAACCACACAGCTGTACAACCAACTATACAACCACACAGCTGTACAACCAACTATACAACCACACAGCTGTACAACCAACTATACAACCACACAGCTGTACAACCAACTATACAACCTCACAGCTGTACAACCAACTATACAACCACACAGCTGTACAACCAACTATACAACCACACAGCTGTACAACCAACTATACAACCACATAGCTGTACAACCAACTATACAACCTCACAGCTGTACTTGGTTGATTGTAATCACATTGAGGCTCGAATAACCAAAAAAAAAAAAAAATCTATACTTTTCCCTTCAACACTCAGCAGTCATGTTTCTAGATTTATATGAATACTGTATATATGCTTTGAATTCTGTTCACTTTCAGCAGCCAAGAGAAGTTATTTCCTATCTTGATTCCAATATCAAGTAAATACAACTATATATAATCAATATGAAGACTTTGATTCAGTAATATGAGAAAAAAGTTTGAAAAACTATATTTAAAAAAACTGAAAGCAGTAATAAAGCTGTATAAAGCAGTACACCTCAGTACAGAAGCAGTATTAAAGCTGTACAAAGCAGTATTAAAGCTGTACAAAGCAGTACAAAGCAGTGTTAAAGCAGTACAGAAGCAGTATTAAAGCTGTATAAAGCAGTATTAAAGCTGTACAAAGCAGTATTAAAGCAGTACAGAAGCAGTATTAAAGCTGTACAAAGCAGTATTAAAGCTGTACAAAGCAGTATTAAAGCAGTACAGAAGCAGTATTAAAGCTGTACAAAGCAGTATTAAAGCTGTACAAAGCAGTACAGAAGCAGTATTAAAGCTGTACAAAGCAGTACAGAAGCAGTACAGAAGCAGTATTAAAGCTGTACAAAGCAGTATTAAAGCTGTACAAAGCAGTACAGAAGCAGTATTAAAGCTGTACAAAGCAGTACAGAAGCAGTTTCAAACCTATATAAAACCAGTTCAGAGAATTCTTCAAAGTGTACGATATCTGTTAATCTGTTGTTGTGTAAGAAGGAAAATGCAGAAGTAGACCGATAAAGATATTCTTAGACAAGTTATAAAGTCTACTAACTCGATACGTAAAAAATATAAGCAATTAAAAATCGGTAGAGTTAATGCTGAAACTCTCTGAAAACTGTTTCAATGTTAAAGAAAATAGCTATTCTATATAATATAACCGATACATATCGTAATTTTCTTATGTTTATTTATTTAAAAAAAATATCTTGATAATAAATATGCTTAAAACCATTATTCAGTTTGTTTTTTTTCTTGAAATATGCATATTAACCAGAATTTGGTATACAAGTATAACAACACACAAGACTCTTTTATTTCTTAACTTATAGTAAAGTTGGTATCATATGGTTACGAGTTGGTAGCAGGTGGTTGTATGGTTGTTTGTATTTTCTAGTGTTGTAGTTGTTGTTGTTGTATTTGATATGGTTGGATATATTTATTTTTCATACTGGGCAAAAGACGGGTGTTGACTTACAATGAACTAAAAAACAAAAAAAAATCCTGAAAAACAGTACTGGAAAAAAGTGAACGAGAGCTTAAACCTATTAGAAAGCCGTTGAAAGAATTCAAATGATTTCCGTATTATTATTATTTCTTATCAGTTTACAATTTGTTTGTCAATTGTTTTAGTTCTGTAATAAGTAAGTTCTTCTGTTCTCCGTTAAAATTAGCTGTATTGGTTGAAAATTCGTTTATTACGTCTAAAATTTCTTTTATGTCAATTATGTGGATGATAATATTTGCTTTGGTCACTATTTCTACTTTGGTAAGTTGTATTTCCGTAAATCCTGTAAGTTCGTGTACGTTAAATAGCCCATTAATCGGGTTTATCAGTATTAGGCATAGGAATATTGTCATGCAAATCTGTAAATTTATGATTTTTTTTTAATTTTTTTTTTATTTTTTTTTTTATTTTATTTTTATTTTATTTTTTATTTTTTTTTATACAGCTTTTATTACTGCTTTCAAGAACATTCCTCGGATCATCATCATCATCTACTACAATAATAAAAATCTGTTTTTTTATTTTTTTTAGTTTTATTCAGTTAGGTTTTTATTGTTTTTTAAAATATAATGTTTCAGAAGTAGTAATATTAAGTAAAAGTGTAATAATAAAAAGAAATTATACTAAAACTCTTATCTATAATAAAATCTTATTTATACAGAAATATGCTGACCACACACAAACAAGCATAATGGATCTTTTTCCATAAGAACAAAGAACCGCAAAACTATAAACAATTATTTATAAACAATCTATCATAACAAAAAATTTCTTATCTACTTTTACTCACACAGAATTCAATCGCTAACTTTAGCATATATGAAACCTAAAACCACAAAACTATAAACAATTATTCATAAACAACCGAATGAACGAACGTGTTTATTCCTGTTAATGTAAATATGAATTTCATCATCGAAAATATGCTGACCACACAGCAAGGATATCTTTTTCCATAAGAACAAAGAACCGCAAAACTATAAACAATTATTTATAAACAACCTATAATAATAACAAAAAATTCTTATCTACTTTTACTCACACAGAATTCAATCGCTAACTTTAGCCTATATGAAACCTAAAACCACCAAACTTAAATTTCAATTGATAACGAACGTGTTTATTCCTGATAATGTAAATATCAATTTCATCATCGAAAATATGCTGACCACACACAAACAAGCAGAATGGATCTTTTTCCATACAATCGTAAATATGCTGACCACACAAGAAAAAACTAATTGCAATAACAAACGATCGTGTTTATTCCTGTTCGTAAGTGAAGAAGCAGTGGAATAATATTAAGTAAAAGTGTAATAATAAAAAGAAAAGCAAAATAATGTAATTTATAATTTTTTATTGTAAATATATATTTTTATAATAATTTTTTTTTTTTTTATTTTTTTTTAATTTTTTTTTAATTTTTTTTTTATTTTTTTTTTAATTTTTTTTTTATTTTTTTTTTTATTTTTTTTTTTTTTTTTTTGACATTATGGCAACCCCAATTGATGATGACGTCATGAAATAATACCACGCTATTAATAACAATAACAATCTCCACACATACACACACACACATACACACACACACACACACACACACATATACACATACACCACAATCTATACCCCATCTGGACTAATACAACATCCCCCTATCCAGCATCCTATCTGGATCAATACCAATACATCATCTCTCTCTCTCTCTCTCTCTCTTCCATTAACCAATATATATACTCACCAATAACCAATAATCTCTTACAACCAATAACCAATAATCTACTCTAAAATTAATATCGACAGGTAAAGGGGTACCAAGGTGTATCTAAGCAGGTAATGTGCAAGAGCTTGAACTCGTTTATCAAAAAAAATGATCATATATGTTAGCGAATTGAGGTGAAATTTTCATATCAATCTCACTCGTAAACCAAAAAATTCCATACACAAAAAAATGTAAACAACCTATCATATGAATACTCTAAACCATAAACAATTCGAAAGAATTATTCCTACTCGATGATGACTTCATAAAAAAAAATATCACGCTATTAATAACAATAACAATCTCCATACACACAATCTATCAATTTTCATCATATGTATATGACACCTAATTCATAAAACTAAACAAGCTGATCAAAACCTATTTCACAATATAAACAACGAAAGCATTCTTAAAGTCCAACTAAAAATATAACCCACGTGTTCATTCCTATCAATGTAAATATCAATTTCATCATATGTGAATCATAATTCGTACAACTCTTATCAATCTTGGCATTTCAAAAAAAAGTCAGTTAGGGGCATAATTTATAAAACTCTTATCAATCTTAACATTTCAAAAAAAAATCAGTTAGGGATACTGCTACTGCCATCTCTGAAGAAACAGCGAAAGCCTTCTCGAAGTCCAACTACCGGTTTGGATCCCCACTAATAAGTATTGCCGGTCTGGATCCCCACTAATAGGTCTGGATCTCCACTAATAAGTTTCCGCCGTTTGACAAAAGATGGCCCCACTAATAAGTATTGCCGGTTTGGATCTCCACTAAATAAGTATTGCCATAAGCCACCTCCGGTTTGGATCTCCACTAAATAAGTATTGCCATATGAACTTCCGGTTTGGATCTCCACTAAATAAGTATTGCCATATGAACTTCCGCTCCAGAAGCCTTACATACCCACTACTTATTTTAATAATAAAGTATTGTGATCGACTTGGGAAAAAAAAAAAATTGCTACCCTGAAATTTTGTTTTTTCGCGTTTCATGACTAAATTAGCCTAAAAATGCAAAAAAAAACATAACAGGGCTACGATTGCGCGTAAACCGCAATCTTACGATACTCTAGATGAAATAGAATTTTTTGTGATCCCAAGAAATTTTGTATGGGGAGTGTTAGAAGGGATGATAGCACTGAACTAATTTTTTCCCCATCATGCTAAAGTAGGTATAAAAATGTTTTATTCAAAATGCTTACTCCAAAAATTGAATAGGAGCTGAGAAAATTAATGTGTTAGATTTAGTGAAAATGTGCAGTTTGTATGGGAGGTGGTAGAAAGAGTGGGGGGGTTTTAGTGATTTTTTCAGAAATAACTAAGAATATCATAAAATTTACATCTCTTAAATTTTAGACCAGCAACATTCATACTTTTCAAGAAAATAGATTTTTTGTGAAGTTGTGAAACTGTGTCATATTGTATGGGAGGGGGTAGAAGCAGTAAAGCTAATCAAATATTTTTTTTTTGGTTTTAGTGATAATGCTAAATTAGTATTTATCACAAAATGTGAGCTCGATAAATATTATATGTTCTGAGAAAATCGGCTTAGAACATTTCATGAAAAAGTGTAGTTTGTATGGGAGGGGGTGGAAGGAGAAGAAGGACGCAAATAATTTTTATACTGTAGATTTAGATTATTATGAAAGTAATAAATCCCAAAATTCAGACTATTAGCTCTTATACTTTTCGAGTAAATCTATTTAATATCAAATTGCGAAATTGTGTCATTTTGTATGGGAGGGGGTAGAAGGGGTGAAGCTAATCGCCTAATTTTTTTTGGCCTTACTAACAATTTTAAATAAATATTTGGTGCACAATTTCAGAGCGGCAAATTGCATACGCACTGAGTAAATTGGCTTAGAGTAATTCATGACAAGTACAGTTTGTACGGGAGGTGGTAGAAGGAGACAAAGGACACGCATAATTTTTTTACAGTAGATTGATATTATCATAAAAGTAATATATTCCAAATTTCAGGTCAATAGCTTTTATACTTTTCGAGCAAATCCGTTTATTGTCAAATTGCGCATTTGTGTCATTTTGTATGGGAGGGGGTAGAAGGGGTGGAGCGATTTAGCCCGTTCACGAACTTGACCTTACTTTTTTGCTAAAAATGACCCACAAAAATTTTTAGCACTTTAGCTCATAGCTTTCGAGAGTTATGCTGTAGACAGACGCACAGACGGACAGACGGACAGACAGACAGACAGACAGACAGACAGACAGACAGACAGACGGTCACTCGGAATCGAGGTTTTTGAGCGACAACAAATATTTCTGTACCCTTGGCGGCTCTGTGCGAGCATTATTTCTTAGCGTTACAAACGGTAAGGCAAACACAATATACTCTCAGATTCCATCTAGAGTATAAAAATCCGTCTGTCTGTACGCCGTCCGCCGTACGCCGACGTGTACGCTCAGCGCACATTAACTCCCAAACCCTTCAAGATATAGAGTTCATTTTTGGGGGGATTGTAGATAGTTGCGGATCTCAGGCGGATACCCATTTTGCGGGGTGTACTGGTTCAGGGGGAGGCGGGGGGAACGCTTAAACCGAAAAATACGAATTCAAATATCTCAACCATGGTAACAGCTAGGAAGCTAAAACTTAACATACATATAGAGGAATTTGTGGGACAACTTTTAAAAATAATTTAATTTTTTTATCCATTGGGGTGCAAAAAGGGGGGCTAAGAACCAATTGTCGGCCGAATTTTTTTTTCAAATGATTATATCTTCGAAATAACTTCCCATAAAAAATTGATATTTTGAGACCGTTAAGATAGTATCAGGATCTACTAGAATCAGTTTAGATAGAAGCTAATTATTGTAAGGGGGAGGGTCAAGGGGGGTGCAAAGAAAAACACTTAAAAATCAATATCTCGGCTATTTATTAAGCTATGTAATTGAATCTTAGAACCTATACTAAGCTATACTAGAAAAATACCTGAAAAATATAACATTTGGACAAAATAGTAGTGGGGGGAAATGGGGAGCATTTCAAAAATGATGCACTTTCCAAAATTTCAAAACGTTATAATTCAAAATTGAGTACAGATATCAAATTAAAATTTTGTCAAATTGTAGAAATAGGTAGTTTTGAAATTTTGTAAAAATTTTACGTTGGGAGGTGTAAGGGGAGGGAGGTGGTAACCAAAAATGTCGAAAATTTTGAGTGATTTTTTAAGGGCTCTGGTGAAAGATACAAAATTTAAATTTTCCATGTTGATACATTTATTTGTTGTACATACAGAAAAAATAATAAAAATTCCACAATTGTTATGCACCGACCCCCCTGGTCTACCGTGCACAAGGTGTTTCATGTGCAATGAAAAAACCACATAAACTGAAAATTTTTGAATGAAATTTAAAGGTAGAAACTTGAAAACTTGCGAAATGCATTTAAAAAAAATCTTTAAAAGAATGAAATATAAACTGGTCGAATACCTTGAAAGCTTCTACTCCCTCCCATACAAAATGATTTTTTCGACCATTTTTAAGAAATTAATTATCACCTAATTAGTAAAAGCTATCAATTTGAAATTTTGCACAAAATCATTTAAAAATAGTTGAAATAGAACTGCGTCAAAATTTTTGAGACCACAGTTGCCGTTCTACCCCCTCCCATACAAAAGCATGATTTCGACCAATTTCAATAAAACAACTGCTAACCAACAAATTAAAAGCTACGAACTTGAAATTTTGTACGAGCACCTTAAAAGAGATAAAAAAGAAAATTGCGTCACAAATTTTGCGATTCCCCTACCTCTTCTACCCCCTCCCATACAAAATTATTTTTTTGAGCATTTTTAGGAAATCAGTTATCAGCTAACTCTTAAAAGCTACCAATTTCAAATTTTGCTCAAAAACTTATAAAAATAATTGAAATGATATTACTTTAAAAGTTTTGCAATCGCGCTTGCCCTTCTACCCCCTCCCATACAAAAGTATCATTTCGACCAATTTCATTGAATCAACTAATAACCAACAAATTAAAAGCTACGAACTTGAAATTGTACGAGCACACTACAAGAGAAAAGAAATAAAATTGCATCACAAATTTTACGATTCCCCTACCTCCTCTACCCCCTCCCATACAAATGTTTGGTTTCGTGAATGTATGTAAAATACACCGAATCCTCTGAAAATTCTATGCAACTTCGTCTATGAAACTGACATTCTATGCAGAGAATATTGGACGTGATTCAAGCAATCAATTAAAAACTATTACCATCCACCCACTCTTACTATCACCCCTCACCCCACCCCTCACAAACACTCAAACTTGGATAAATAAAGGAATGAAATATTGATTATATGTACTGGAGCTTTTGAACGTTTCCGCAAAGTGTTAAATTGACAGTTGCCCTGCCCAAGAATCCGCTTTCACTTAGTCTTCCCTAACAACTCTAACCTGCATATTGACTTTCCACACATACGCAACTTGTCCCAAGAATAATAAAGTTTCGCCCGACTTGTTGGCAGTTTATTTACTAATAATTCTCACAGAGAATTTTTTAATTGCGACACGAAGAAAATTGAAACTTTTCACTTTTGTGATAAAATTTTCGGGAAATTTCTAAAAATAAATTGTGACGAAATGCCATAGTCATGAATAAATCTGGCTACATTGGTAAGACAAAAACCGATCAATTTGAAGTACAACAGCCTAACATTGTTTGTTGGTGGCTTACGTCAACTAAAATTTCAACGGAAATATAACATTTTTTTTCAATGAAGTCATTGTTATAAACTTCAACCTCCAAAATTTCAAGTAAAAAAAAATACTAGTTTAACAAGTTCACTTTAATTTAACCGCAGAACTTTATATAATTTAACTAAATCGCTTTACACTTTTCACTTGAGAGTTTTTAGCTTAAAACTTTTCGCTCAAAACTTTTCACTTGCCAATCTTAACTACCTCGCTTTCTAAATATCGACTAACTCGTCAATCGCTCAAACCGGAGTCTTCCATCGCTTTCCACGCTATCGCGACTTCACCAAGCGATGCTCTGATTTCAACTCGTTTATCCGGACTGACTTCATCAGTTTCATATTCAGATTCGTTTATTGGACAATAACGTTACATAGATTCTTACAGTGTTATATTTAATAAGAGAATGTTTGCTACATTGCAGTGATTTACAAGTTTTCCAGCAAACGACAATAATTGGCATAAATGTAACTTAATATATAAATATTATTTAATAGATTAATGCTCCAGGAAAAAATTCCAATATAAAAACCTGGAATTTCTGTACATACTGACTGTTCATCAAAACTGCTCGCCTTTTTAAATCGCTCTTGTCGGCCAAATCGTTCACTTGTCGGCGGAATGTTCCATTTTTGGCTGGCGATTAGTCTGGTTGAGTCAGTAGCGACTTGTCAGGTGAAGCGTATGAGGTGGCACCTCACCTGCCACAGAATTTTCGATCAATAATACTCAAAAGATAGAAAATGAATAAATAAATAAGAAAAAAATACGATTACATTTTGCATATTCAATTATCGTTTTAGATTATTCTCATAACAGCAATACGCCTCTGCCTTTTTACCTTTTGCCTTCCCTACTGCTGTGGGGGAATGGGCTTGAAAAAAAATGTAAGCGCTTGGAAAAAAATGTGCAAGTCTGCTAGCGATCGATTTCCCCAACTTTAAAAATGAGGCACCTGAGAAGCTTATTTACCCACAGCTCGTTCAATACATTGCTATCATGCAAGGCTTGATCCCAACTCGACGTCATAAAAAGCGAAAGAACTGCTTGTTATTAAATAAATTTGCCTGCAAACAAATCATTATGTATCAATCAACGCAATAATTATAAAATAACAGGACTACGATTCGGCTTAAGGCCCAATCATGCGACACTCTAGAAGGATTAAAATTTTTCGATTTTAAAAAATGTTGTATCGGGAATGGTAGAACGGGTGACGGTTGCTATCAGGATACAATGTCAAAAATTTAATAGGTACTGAGAAAATTAGTGTATTGAATTTAGTGAAAACGCGCAGTTTGTATGGGAGGTGGTAGAAGGAGTGGGGAGTTCTTAGTGAGTTTTTCAGATATAACTATAAGCATCATGCATTTGACATGTTTTCAATCGCAGATCAAATTTTCGGGAAAAACAACTTTTTGAAAAGTTATGAAATTGTGTCATATTGTAGGGGGTAGAAGGAGTGAAGCTAATCATCTAATTTTTATTCTACTAATAATTCTAAATAAATATTTAGTGCACAATTCCAGATCGATTGGTTTAAAATATTTCATGAAAAAGTGTAGTTTATATAGGAGGTGGTAGAAGGAGTGGGAAAATTCGAATAATTCTTATACCATAGATTAAAATTGGTATAAATATTGTTATAGATCTGGCAACCACGCATTATTGATCTTTCCCGAATATGTCAGAACAGTCCCCTAATATGTAAAAAGCCATAATCAAAGATCTAGAACCTTCCAGTATAGTCTAGACATACACCGACGGAACGGTATACTCCACGATGTAGGCAATTAAAGATCTAGAACATTCCCAAATAGTCTAGACACACACCCAACGTCACCTGACGGAAGCTTCGATAATTCAGCGACATCCGTGGAAGAACGCCAACCGGTGCAAGAACTCGATAGAACAATATCGGTGATGCCATATAGTGCGAATTAAGTTAAAGTGCGAATTAAGTCAAAGTGCGAATAAATAAATTATCACTTATTTTTAAACGAATTGTGTTTTACTTGAAATCCCGGCGAACCTCTAGCTCGCAACAATTGATGTCAGAAGTGGGATTTCAATGATAAATTCGGGTTAAAAATCGCGAGTGAAATTAAAATTCTCGAACGGATAATTTTGTGAGAGCGAAAAAGTGAAACTAAAATTCTCGAACGGACAGTGATAATTTTGTGAAATCGAATATTCTCGAGTGCTTTAGTGAGCAGTGACTTTAATTAGTGAAGAAAATTCAATTGAATTCGAATCGCGGAAAAACTTGAAATAATCGGTAGTGAAAATGCCACGTTATCTAAAGGACTTAAAATTAACGGAGCTGAAGGAAGAGCTCAGTAGACGCGAGTTATCTACGACAGGGAACAAGTCTGAACTTGTCAGCCGTATGATCGAGACACTGAGGGTGAGGATGCAGATAGTTTTGAGTTCCAAATCAAAGAAGCTCGTGGAGAGGAGTACTCTGGTACATCGGATGCTCTAACACAGTTAATGCAACAAATGATGAACAACTTAGATCAACAATCAGTGGACATTAAACAACAATCAGTGGACATTAAACAACAATCAGTGGACATTAAACAACAATCTGCGGACATTAATCAGAAATTAGAGCAACAATCAGCGGACATTAATTAGAAATTAGACCAGACCTCAAAGGACCTCAACCAAAAATTGGAGCTGCAAAATAATAAAATAGACACCATGGGTAAGGCAATAGAAGAAAACGTAGAGAAGAAACTTAGAATCTTCGAAGAAGAAGTCGAACGCCTAAAAAGGGACTTCGATAACGTGAAAGCGACTGGAGTCATCAAGACAGAACACGTTACGCACAAGGGTCTCAAAGCTCCAATCTTCGATGGGCAAACACCGTGGGCTATTTATAAGACCCAATTTGAGGCTGCCGCAAGAAACAATCATTGGAATGATCTGGAACGAGGAACGGCTCTTATATTGGCGCTAAGAGGTCCACCAGCAAAGGTCTTTCAAACGATTCCGCAGGAGCAACAACAAGATTTCTCAACGTTAGTCCAGACATTGGATCTTCATTACGACAGTGACCACATGTGAGAGATCTACAAAACACAGCTGTACAACCGAACCCAAAAGAATGGTGAAACACTTCAAGAGCTGGCATGCGATATTGAACGACTCACAATATTATCGCTTCCTAATGCGCAAACAGAGCAACGCAACGATACAGCTGTTTTCGCATTTAACAATGCTGTACAGGACAGCGAGCTGCAACAGGCGTTGAGACTGACAGGTAAGAAAACGATTGGCGAAGCCTTAGTATATGGGCTGACTTTCGAAGCTGCCAAGCATAGCTCGGGGAGTAACTATCGAGTCCGAGAAATAGTAGAAGAGTGTATGTGTCAGAGAGCAGAGTACACTAAGCCGAGCGAAGGATCTGGTGCTCCCGATGCTGGAATTGTGGACAGACACGACACTTGAGACGCGACTGCCGTAAACCCAGGAAAGCGACCAACTATTGTTCCGGCTGCGCTGCTAAACAAAGGGGAGGAAGGGGCGAACCGTCACGAGAGCACGCTTCGCCCAATGGCAGTCCGGGAAACGAGTAAAGGCCAACTTCATGGGGCAGAAGTTGGCTGGTGGAATCGACGCCCCCGGAACCATCATCGCAGTTTCTCGACTACATCGTTGTGAAAACGATTTATGAATGAATGGTCGAGTCGGCAAATTAAACTGCATCATAACAGTTGACACGGGTGTAACACGGTCAGTGCTAAGATCTGACCTCGTAGACCGTACTTGGTTTCACAACAACAAGAAGTATGCACTTCGCACTGCTACAGGAGAAACTACAACGGTCCATGGAGAAATAGCTCGTGACATACAGCTTGGGGATTTGACCTTCTCGCATATATTCGTGGTAGCTGACATTACCGATGAGTGTATCCTTGGAATGGATTTTCTGAAACCACACGGTATCCAGCTGGACTTAGGACAACGAATAATGAAGTGGCGGAATGAAATCCTGATGGAAATAACATCCTCCAACACAACAAAGCTGCGAGTTATATTGTGCGAAGATGCTGATATACCGAACTCATCTGAGAATGTTATTTGGGCAGAGCTCGATGGTGATGCCAGGAACGACCGATTCTACCTGGAAGAACCAGAAACGACACCTGCATTACGAAATCTAATACTAGGAAAAACGCTCGTAAGAAGGAATGAGAAGATGATGGTACCAATAAGAGTCCTCAACGTTTCGGACAGCATTACCAGCGTAAAGAAAGGAGATATAATTGGCAGCTGTGAACCAATATCGGCGGTGACGAGTATCGACAAGGCAGAACCACATGACGTACCCTCTAAAAATAAGCCAAGAAGGAAGGACAATGTAACATCAACACTTCTTGAGTCAAGCAACCTTAGAGGAGAACAACACAAGCAAGCAGTAGATCTAATCGAAAGATTCAGCGACGTCTTTTCCACCGGTGATGACGACTATGGCAGAACAAACTTAGTGAAGCATCGTATAGATACCGGAAGTGCTACACCGATACGTCAACCTGCAAGAAAAGTACCATTAGCGAAACAAGGAGAAGTCAATTCAATGGTCAAAACTAAGGAGCATCAGGGAATCATTGAAGAATCAAAGAGCCCGTGGATATCGCCAGTGGTGCTGGTAAAGAAGAAGGACGGCAGTACCCGTTTTTGTGTGGACTACAGGCAACTGAATGATGTTACGAAAAAGGATAGCTATCAACTACCTAGAATCGACGATATCATGGACACCCTGACTGATGCTAAATGGTTCTCAACGTTGGATCTGAAAAGTGACTGTGGCAGTTCATCGTAATGCCATTTGGCCTGTGCAATGCTCCAGCTACGTTTGAAAGACTAATGGAATTCGTTTTGCGTGGCCTGAGTTGGAAAACTTGTCTCCTTTACCTGGATGATGTGATCGTTATCGGCAAAACATTCAAGGAACATCTAAGAAATCTACAGGAAGTCTTCCAGCGACTGCGAGCGGCAAAATTAAAGCTGAGTCCGAAAAAGTGCACTTTGTTTAGTGCAGAAGTCAAGTACTTGGGTCACATCAAAGGGAGAAATGCAACAATACAACGTGAGAGTCCCATTTGAGAGAATTGCTGTGGATATTGCTGGACCATTTCCGGAATCAGAAATGGTAATCGCTACATTCTAGTGGTCATTATTATTTCAGCAAGTAACCTGAAGCCTACGCAATTCCAAACCAAGAAGCAGTAACCGTCGCAGAACAAATTGTTACCAACTGGGTGAGCAGATTTGGAGCTCCACGTGAACTACACTCCGATCAAGGGCGCAATTTTGAATCTCAAATATTCAAACACGTGTGCCAAATGCTGGGAATGAACAAAACCAGGACAACTCCATTACATCCACAGTCCGATGGAATGGTGGAACGTTTCAATAGGACATTGAACTCAAACCTATCCAAACTCGTCAGTGAGAGGCAACAGGACTGGGATCAGCACATCCCTCTATTTTAATGGCCTACAGAACATCGGTACATTCAACAACAGGAGAAACTCCCTCCCGAGTCATTTTCGGAAGAAATATTCGAGTCCCTGCGGAACTAATGTTTGGAGTGCCACCAGACCAACCAACCAATGCTAAAGATTACGTCTCGGATCTTCGATGTCGACTAAGGACAATTTATAACCTGGTCAGAGATAAAATTGACTTGGCGACCGACCGCATGAAGACGAAGTGTGATCAACGGGCGAATTCATCAAGATTCCAAGAGGGCGATTTGGTTTGGTTATACAATCCCAAACGACAGGAGGGCAGATCACCGAAACTACAGCGCAATTGGGAAGGCCCTTACCAAATCATCAACCGGTTAAATGATGTCGTCTACCGGATTCAGCTACATCAAAACCCTCGTACTAAAATGAAAGTGGTACATCTCGACCGACTAACAAAGTACCATGATGCCATTGATGAAGTGAACGACTCTGTTCGGGACGAACAGGGACTAAGGAGAGGGTAATGTTATATGCAGACCTGGCAACCCCGCCGCTTCATCTCTCTCGAATAGACCAGAATTATGTAGACCAGTATTCCACTATGTAGAAAGCCATAATTAAAGATCTAGAGCTTTCCAGTATAACACATACACACCGAAGGAAGCTTCGAACTGTTCTAAGATGTATAAAACCACGAAAGCTTTCAGCGAGCAGTCAGTTATTCAGCGACTTTTATGGAAGACGCGAACCAGGAAAGCGATAGAACAGTACGCGGCGGTAGTGCCATATAGTGCAAATTAAGTTGAAAATCTAATTAAGTGTGAATAAATAAATTATCACTTATTTTTAAACGAATTGTGTTTTTTCTTGAAATCCCGGCGAACCCCTAGCTCGCAACAATATAATGGATAAATTATTGTGTAAATCGTCCAAAAAATTACAAAAACAGTGAATAACATACATATATACTCGAGGCCAAGGTCCGATTTGGGCTGTAGCACCATCGTAAGTAAGCAAGTAAATAACAAGGCGCTAAGAACAACACAACGAGCCCAAAAACAACTAGTAAAGTTCCCTTCAAAAAAAATCTCTCATCATAACAATATCATTCACTGATCGTGATCTTATCGGCGAGCATCACAAAATGATCGTTTCAATGTTAACAAGGGATAAACTCACTCGTAATCTGAAGAGTACTTTGACTCATAAATAATTTCAGATCAATATAAATGCGTAGCTGAAGGGTCATTAAATTTCAACAACTCTGTGTATAGGAAGGACCTATACAACAATCTAAACAGAAGCGCCCAAAAATGCGACCCATTTTAGACAGATAGTGCAGAGGAAACATCCGGGCATCACGGGAACTGTCCGGAGCACTGCTTTCACTACTCAATTTGAATGGGATGATTTATGTGTTTGGATTTATTATTGTTCCTAAATATATCATCTACGAAAATGTTCACATATCACCGTAAATACTATATGTACACTCCGAAAGCCCCTTTTTTGCAAGATACTTCATATCCTACTATAAAGGCTGCCACCCAGGCCGTTAGTTTACGTTACGCATCGAATGTAGCGATGTAATCCCTCGGGGGAAACACACTTTTGTGAAGGATAAAGAAGGCGTGTTTCTACCGTCGTCCCTTATGTATTTTAAAACATATTTAGGGATTCCCTCAGACCCCTACTCAAACAAGAAGGAATGATTTCCCATCGAATTTTTGTAATTAAGGGCGTGGTGTATTTCAGCCTGGAGAGTTTCTATGCAGGTCGAACCGGTTCAGATATTTTAGGACTGATAAAAATATTCCTTTTGTCATACACAAATTCTTGAAATCGTATTATTAAAATGGAGAGCTATCATTATCAAACTAGTTCTTTTATGTTGCTTTAGAAAGGGTACAAAAACGCCATTTTTATTTAGGAGTATCAATATCACCAGTCTTTGTTCGTTCTGGTATCAAATATACGACGAGAACTTTGTGAAGATGTTATATGTATGTACAATATTCTGTTTTCAAAATCAGGATATTTTGTAATTGCTTGGATATCTTCATCGATTGCATTAGTTCGCAAATCCGGAATTAGGTCCTTATCGATAAATAAATGAAAGAAACGTAGTGACACAACGGAAACAACATTGATTGAATCAGAAATAATTAGATAGATTTAATCGTGAAATTGATAAATAAGTAAATATTAAAGTTGTAAATTATAATCAAATGCAGGGTTGGCCAAATACAAGTTTCTTTTTAAAAATGCAATAAAATGCACAAAATTAATTTTTTTTCCATGTATTATGGCTTCATTAGTAAGAGCAAACATTCCCATTAATGATGGAACACAACTTCGTTCAAGTGGCTGCCTCGGCCTCGCATTCTGTCACTCCAAGACCATGTCGATGGTTTCGGGCTGTAGCTCACGGAATGCTTGGGTGATATTGGCCTTAAGTGCTTGAATCGTTTCTGGATTGTTGGCATAGCATCGGTCCTTCACGGTTCCCCAGAAAAAAAAAGTCCAAAGGGGTCAAATCGCAGCTCCGAGGCGGCCAAATGACATCGCCCAGACGGCTGATAACACGATTTGGGAATTTGGTGCGTAAAACATCGATTGTGGCATGAGCTGTGTGGCATGGCGGGCCATCCTGCATGAACCAGAGGTCGAACAAATCCATGTCTCCAATTTCAGTAAAAAAGTCGGATAACATGGCTCTGTAATGTTCATCGTTGACCGAAACGTTGTTCCCAGCCTCATTTTCAAAGAAAAATGGTCCAATGACGCCACCACCCCATAATCCGCACCAAACTGTTACTCTCTGTGGATGCATCGGCTTCTCGACAATAACGTTCGGGTTTTCCGAGCCCCAAATGCGGCAAATGTTTGTTAATGTAGCCTCCGAGATGAAAATGCGCTTCGTCAGAAAAGATGATTTTTCGCCCAAAATCGTTGTCCAATTCAAGCTACTCTAAGGCCCAAACTGCGAAGCGATAACGAAGCGGATGGTCATGCGCCTTCAATTGCTGAGTCAATTGGACCTTGTAAGCGAATAATCCGAGATCTTTGGGCAGAATTCTCCTCAGGCTAGTGCGTGAAATGTTGAGCTGTTGAGATCGACGGCGAGTTGATGTTTGTGGAGTGAGTCTCACACTCTCGGCTACAGCAGCCACATTCTCGTCTGTACGCACCGTACGACAACGGGGACCATGAGTGTTGTCCACTAGCATGCCAGTCTCACAAACTTTTTGCACAAACTTGCGTACAGCAGGCGCGGTGGGTGCTTCATTTCGGTCAAAAATTATTTTCAAAAAACGCACTGTTTGGGCTACACAGCACTCACTTTGGAAATAAGTTTTCAATATTTCCCAACGTTGTTCAAGTGTAAAGCGACTCATTGCGTTCCGCGGAGGTATGGTACTGACTTTCTGTCAAGATTTCGAGCGGGAAACAGCTTTCAGTGTCAAAATAACCTATGATCTAAAAAGAAACCACTGGATGGCCCACCCTGTACAGTACTCAATACTTACGCGTCCCTAAATAATGGCTCTGGCGTTACTATGAAGTTAAGGAATCTTGCGGACGTATCAACTCCGCGACAGCCTCGAGGTCGAAAGTTCAGCGTAAAGCATTTGAGAGTTATGTTGTAGGCAGACGGACAGAAGGACAGACGGTCACTTGAAATCAAGGTTTTTGACCGACAACAAATATTTCTATACCTTTGGCGGCTCTGTGCGAGTAATATTTCTTAGCGTTCCAAACGGTAAGGGAAACACAATATACTCTCAGATTTCATCTGGAGTGTAAATATCGATTTTTAATTTAAATTAATAAAGATTTAATAATCTGAAAACATAAATCACTTGAGAATTAAGGATAAAAAAGAAAACAGCATTTTTTTATTTATTTTTGTTTTTGTTTTAAATTAAATCGTACAGTTTTGTTTTTAATAATTACGATTTTTAGCAAGTATAAAATTTATTTAACATTATTTTTAATACATATTAATCGAATTGACAGGATAATTAATTTTCGTCATTATTATAAATCATACTTGCAATACCTATATTTTATTTCAGCTATTTGATCGTTTAAAATGAATTTGTAATAGTGGCGACAAATTTGTAATTTTTGTAAGTAATTGTTTTTATCATTCTACGTAAATGAATTTGTGAAATCAAATGGAAAATTATTTTAGCTGGGATTTTTGGATATTTTTGGTTGTTTTTTTTAAAACAATTTTTGTAGAGGGTTCCATTTTTCGTTTTTCGAAAAAAGGATAGTTAATGTATTTATAGATATGAAAAACCTTACAATCCACCTCTTTTGTGTATGAATTGAGTAATTTCAAACTTAAAATGAAAAAAAAACCTACTAGCTGTTGCCGAAAGTGATTTCAATTGAATCCATGTTGGTTTTCGTGTTTGCAATGCGTTATTTATATAAATATAAAAATAAAAACATAACAGGGCTATGATTGCGCGTAAAGCGCAATCTTACGATACTCTAGATGAAATAGAATTTTTTGTGATCCCAAGAAATTTTGTGTGGGGAGTGTTAGAAGGGATGATAGCATTGAGCTAATTTTTTCCTATCATGCTAAAAAATGCTATAAAAATGTTTTATACAAAATGCTTACTCCAAAAACTGAATGGGAACTGAGAAAATTAGTGAGTTAGATTAAGTGAAAATGTGCAGTTTGTATGGGAGGTGGTAGAAAGAGTGGGGGATTTTAATGATTTTTTCATAAATAACTAGGAATATTATAAAATTGGCATCCCTTAAATTTCAGACTAGTGCCGTTCATGCTTTTCAAGAAAATTGATTTTTTGTGAAGTTGTGAAACTGTGTCATATTGTATGGGAGAGGGTGAAAGCAGTGAAGCTAATCAAATATTTTTTTTCTGATCTTGGTAATAATACTAATTAAGTATTTATTACAAAATATAAGCTCAATAAATTATATGTTCTGAGAAAATCGGCTTAGAGCATTTCATAAAAAAGTGCAGTTTGTATGGGAGGGGGTGGAAGGAGAGGAAGGACGCAAATACTTTTTCTACTGTAGATTTAGATCAATATAAAAGTAATACGTACCAAAATTGAGACCAATAGCTTTCATACTTTTCGAGTAAATCCATTTATTGTCAAATTGCGAAATTGTGTCATTTTGTATGGGATGGGGTAGAAGGGGTGAAGCTAATCATCTAATTTTTTTTGGCCTTACTAATGATTTGAAATAAATACTTGGTGCACAATTTCAGCCCACTGAATTTTATACGCACTGAGTAAATTGACTTAGAGTAATTCATGACAAGTACAGTTTGTATGGGAGGTGGTAGAAGGAGAGGGAGGACATGCTTAATTTTCAGTAGATTGATATTATTATAAAAGTAATGCATTCCAAATTTCAGGCCAACAGCTTTTATACTTTTCGAGCAAATCCGTTTATTATCAAATTGCGCAATTGTGTCATTTTGTATGGGAGGGGGTAGAAGGGGTGGTGCGATTTGGCCCGTTCACGAGCTTGACCTTACTTTTTTGTCAAAAACGACGTGTACAAAATTTGAACTATCTAGCTCAACGCGTTCTCAAGCTAGAGAGCGCACAGACGGACGGACGGACGAACGGACATCCGGTTTTGAGATTTTTGAGTGATAATATTAACTTCTGTATCATTCATTTTTTTCTCCGAGCCTTATTTCTTAGCGTTACAAACTTTAGAGCAAACTTATAATATTCTCAGATTCCATCTAGAGTATAAAAATATGACAATCAAAATTAAGTTGCGTGTGAATTTAGGGCTCCATAATAGGGGATTGCTATTATTTTGTAAGGGAAATTCCTTCTTAACCGATGAATTTACTGGCCCTACAGCCCCAATTCGTGTATACTCCGCGTATACTTCGCCTCCATCCTTCTCGTTTCAGTGATCGCGTTATCCAGTTTGAGAATCTTAGTAGCGATTTGCTGTCTGCGTCAATAGAATCCTCTCAATGCTTCCGTGGTTTTCCAACTGGTCCTTGTCCACTGACTTTGCCTTTTAGTGTACATTTGGAAATTCTTCCGTCATCCATCCGCTCCACATGACCAGTCCATTGTAGCTTCTTGAATTTTATGAGGGTTGACTTTTCCGAATTGCCGAATATGACATACAATTCTCTATTGTAACGTAGTCTCCAGATCGAGTCTTCCCCCACAGGTCCGAGGATTCTTCATAGGACCTTTTTTTCAAAAGGGCTAAGTATTTTTTCGGACGTCTGAATTAATGTTCACGTTTCGCTACGATTGCATAGCACAGGTCGTTTTATATAGTTTAAGTTTAGTTTTCCTGTGCAGGTTCTCGCTCTTAATTACTTGTAGTACCGAATAATCTTTTTCAATGACACTGTAGCCGAAAACAGGCATTGGCCCATTAACCTTCATGTTCCTCAACATTTTTATTTGTTATTTTGCAAGGATTGTTAGCTCTTCGCACAACCCTCTTCTTCAAATTTTCATGTTCGTAGAGTGAGGTAACCCAGATATACCCACGTAGACAATATGGTAGAATTATGCATCGACCGGGATTTGAACTCACAACCTTCGCATTGTAGACCACCACGCTACCCACTAGGCTACACCCACACCCACAAGTACCGAATAATCAAATCAAATTCCTGTTAAGACCCCTTGGGCATCGGACATAAACAGCTCTCTTCGACGAGGCGCGATCCTGAGCATCGGCCTTTAGCTGTTGCCAGGACTTGTTTATTCCTCTGGCCTTCTGCTCAACTGCTTGCTTCCATGTGCTACATGGTCGACCAATCCGACGTCTTCCTTGAGGATTATAATCCAGAGCCTGTTTGGCGATGTGTCACTCTGGTTTCCTCAAAATGTGACCGATCCACTGCCACTTCCGCCTTCGAATCTCAATGCCTATTTTAGTTTGTCCAGTTGTACTTCAAAGTTCGTCGTTGGAAATCACTTATGGCCAGAATTTCCCTAAAATGCGTCGGACGAATGTTTACAGTTTGTTGGTAGTCGAACGGTCACTTTGAATGGCAGGAAGCATTTCGAGCTTACAATAAGGTTTCTGCTGTTGGCAAAATCAGTCAACCTCTGGCCGTTGTCGTGACTAAAATCATGGAAACTGTGCCTTCCAATTGTTCCTATGTAAGTGTTTTCCTTGCGCACTTTCGCGTTGAAGTCACCTAATACTATTTTAATATCGTTCGACGGAAGGGAGTCAAATGTTGATTTTAAGGTGCTAAAAAAATCGTTCTTAGCTTCGTTGTCTTTTTCTTCCATGGGGGCGTGGACATTAATAAGCCAAACATTAAAGAATCTTGTCTTGATGCGAATTGCATACAATTGTTCATTGACGGATTTGAAGTCGTAACATGGTCCTTAGACTTGATTTCGACGATAAGCGCGACTCTAAACTCTCGGCTTTCCAAAGGACTCCCATTTTTGGAAATTTTGTGAGCTCTAATATCAGTAATCTCGCTAGTTCACAATTTAGTTTTTTGAAGTGCAGTGATGTTTATGTTGTATTTCCTCATCTGTTCCAAAAGCGCTCTCACTGTTCCCCTCCTGTACAAGATTTGCACGTTCCAAGATCCAAAGCAATAGTCAATTTTTCGTTTGCGTGGTCGTTGCCGTTGAATTAATCCAGTCCGAGGTGGTGCTTCAGGTTTCGAAACAAGTCTCGTTTTTCCGAGGATGATATTAACACATCGCCCAACCTCCAATCTGGAGAGCCATATTATAGTGCTAGAATTTTTCTATTTTATAAGCACTCGCACTTACCAGTTTAGGAAGCCAAGTCCACTTCTTCGTGTGAAAAACGTATAAAAAAGGTCGACACTTTTCCAAATGTAGGGCTACACCTTTGCCACACTAATATAGGAATGTGTCTCCAGTGTCCTGTGGAGTAGGTTAGGTTAGGTTTGTAGAGGGGTTTGACACCAATGTATGTAGGCCACCAGTGGGCCCACACCTCCGTTTTTATACCGGTGAAACTAATGAGCTTCATCGGTTCATGGACCGATCATTCAATTCATTGAAGAAGTACTACTCCGAGAGTTAGTCTTCGAATTGTTCGGAGGCATGAGCAATAGCAGAGAAAATGCTCTACAGTCTCATCCCCCACCGTAGACTCTGGAAATGTCATCGATTGTAAGGCGAAGTCTTCCAGCGTGTCTTCTAAGAAAACAGGCCCGTGACTATACCTATAGTGTCCATAGGGAGTTTCTACTTCTTCTACAATGTCGCTACAGCCCAAATCGGACCTTGGCCTCCTGACATTCAGGTTCCTTAACATTTTTCATTTTTTATTTTAGAAGGATTTTTAGCTCTTCGCACAACTCTCCATCTACGAATTTTTCGTTTTCGTAGATTGAGGTGACCAAGGTATATCCAAGCAGGCAATGTGCTGGAATTATATATTGCGTCGACCGGGATTTGAACTCACAACCTTCGCATTACAAAACCAACACGCTACCCACTAGGCTACACCCTAGCTCTAGAGTTTCTATTCAGTCTCAATATTTTTATATTTCTCTCTATCAAACCCACCCCATAGCATATTCGCGGTGCTACACGAGTCGCTTTATAACCATTTGAGATTTTCCCTTTCCCAAACTTTGTTAACGTAAATTTTCTTAATAAGGAGTCGCTCTCTACATCCGCGATGCAGTGCCCTTCGAGTTGGTTTCGCACTTAGGTAACTGATCCAATCCGGAATTTTATTATATCTGAATAAAACTCTCAATTCAAGAGCATATCTTGTATTTTTGTTACATTTATAGAAACCCGGTAGAGTGCAGTCAAAACAACTAATGAGCTGGATGGTTTGCCAGAATCCATCCAGTCCAAATACACTGCACACCCTGATTCTGAAATCGTTATTGCGGGCGATTTCAATCTTCACAATACTGCCCGGCTTAAATATTCCTCCTGCACGGACCATGCGGGACGTGATACTGATCTATTTGCTTCGAAAAACGGACTCACACAACTGGTAAATGAGTCTACTGGTTCATCTGAATTGCAGGTCAATTCTCCAATCTTCTTAATTTATTTATAAGATATTGGAAGTACGGATCACTTCTTGATTCGTGCACAATTTCCAGTTGCAGCACTAAAAGCACTGCCAGTTAAGGCATCCCGAAGAACTGTTTGGCATTTTCAAAGAGCCAATTGGGTGGCGCTGAACAACTTTTTCCATGTCTTTAATTGGAAATTGTGCTTCGATTCTAATGACTGCGATTAAACCTGTGGACTTCTCACTGAGACTGTCCTGAAAGGTATGGAGCTCAACATACCTTACAGTTTAACGAGTTTTCGGCTGTCGAAGGACTCTTGGTATACAAACGAGTGTCTTGTTGCAATTCAAGCGAAGAAACAGTCGTTTCAAAATTTAAAAAAATCATCAAACTTTAGCTAACAGAGAGCTTTATATGGAATCAAGAAATACCTGTAAATCTGTCCTCAACCGTGTTAAATTTGATCACGACCAAAATCTTCGACGGAAGATCCTTCAGAATCCAAAAGGCTCAAGATCTTTCTGGTCATTTGTCAAAACGGTCAACAAGATTTCATCTCTTCATCAACACCACCACTCGTAGATGGTGACCGTATCGTAATTGATCCTGTTGAGTAAGCTAACCTATTGGCAGTAAGTTTCGCGAGAAACTCCACACCTTCAAACTAAACCCCTGCTATCGCAACACCATCTGGTTTTTCTCTGCCTCCGCTATATTTTCGCGCACGTCTCTTATCCAGGATCCTGCTAAAGCTCAATGTTAATAAGTCCGCTGGCCCTGATGGCATCCCTCCATTACCCTTAAAATAAGCTCGCAAACTTTTTCATCTATCTTACACTTCTGGATGCTTTCCACGATTTTGGAAAGTTGCGAATGTTCAGCCAATTCACAAAAAAGGAAGCAAAGCGAACTCCGCTAACAACCCCCCCGATAGCAATTAATTCAGTGCTCTGGAAAGGATAGAAATTGCTGTGAATCGCAAAATCGTTCCATATCTCGAAGATAAAGAGTTTATCCAAAATCGTGAATGTGGTTTACGTTCTGGAAGGTCGACGGATGATCTCTTAATCTTTCTGATGGAACGTTGGAACTCTTACTTGCATAAGTATGGCGAAGGTTAAACTCTTGTGCTTGACACTTCAAAGGCTTTTGAGAGAGTTTGGCATGAATGTTTACTTAAGTTAACGGTCATTGGCCTTGATCCTTGAGTTTCCTATTCGAACGCATTATACGACACCGTTACTTCTTCCTCTTTCCCAATTAATTCTGGCGTTCCTCTGGGTTCTGTTTTATCACCTATTCCGTTCATATTGTTCATTAAGTACTTTTTATTTTTACTCTCATTTTAATCCATAGTTTTGCAGATGACAGTACTTCAGATAACACCTATGAATTTGACTTCGCTGCGGAATATCGCAAGCAATCTGTTACTCGTACCTCGACTTAATCCTGGAATCGAGCGGGAAAAATAGAGTAAAGTTCAATGCCGCTAAAACATAGGCCTGTCATCTTTCCTTTAAACGTGATGTTCCAGCGTCGTTAACCTTCAGCCTTTGCTTTTCAGATGAGTTTATCCTATTAGGCGTAAAGTTAAATAATAACCTTGATTGGAGCAAACACATTTGTGATTTTTTCCTTGACACCCCCAAACGCCTAGGTATTCTTCGCAAATGCAAAAATATTTTATGACTCAGGACCTAGATACCATCTACAAGGCCTACATTTTTTTAACAGAATGACCTGTGTTATAGGCAATTTCGGCCTTTATGTGCAATGCACAAACACAGTCATGGAGGGAAGGAATGGGATTAGGAAGGTAGGGGAAGAGGAGTGAGAACGACCGTAACGAGTGGAGAAGCTGATATGTATTTTTCAGTTGTACTGTCTGCTACTGACAAATATTTGCAGATGTCATGGGGGACTGAGTGATAGAAAGCGAACAGAATCCATCTACTGAGTATCTAGGTAGTATCTTGAAGTGGAACTGTTTCACTTTTACACCGTTTGCCCATTTTATTTCGAATAATTTTTCATCGCCAGTAGCAACTGAAAAATTCTAGCTTAAAAAAATAAAAAATAAATTGTCGAACCCACGACCTATTGACTGGGAAGCAAACACCCAGCCAACTACGCCACGGAAGCCATACCTCGTTTAGAGTACAATTCACATTTATGGGACCCAAAACACACCTTGCGCGGCTCTATCGAATCGAAAAACATGCCTTCCGACTAACTGGAGGTTAAATTGTTACGGTTTCTATTGACTCCCTCAAACATCGCAGTAACATTGGAGTACTCAGATCACTCATTCCTCCACTTTACATCTTTCCACGAAATACTCGTCAAGCTAAATGCGCGCACATGAAATATAGACAGTCATTCATCTCCTGAACGTCCAGACTTTGAAACGCATTTCCTGCTAGCATATTTCCAAGCAAGTATGTATATCTACCTTCCCAATTCAGCGCTTCAAAAATAATGACCACCACAATCTCATAACACTACCAAAATTTAATCCTCTTCGTATACCGACATAATTGTGCAATGCATTAAAGGGTGACCACCTAAGTTATACTCGGTGCCATAAAAAAACTATATTCTTTATTATCGATTGTGTAATACACATGGATAATATGAATTGTGTATGCACGTGATGAAGCAATTTAAAAAACATAACAGGGCTACGATTGCGCGTAATGCGCAATCTTACGATACTCTAGATGAAATAGAATTTTTTTGTGACCCCAAGAAATTTTGTATGTGGAATGTTAGAAGGGATAGCATTGAACTAATTTTCTCCCAATCATGCTAAAGTAGCTATAAAAATGTTTTATTCAAAATGCTTACTCCAAAAATTGAATGGGAACTGAAAAAATTAGTGAGTTAGATTTAATGAAAATGTGCAGTTTGTATGGGAGGGGGTAGAAAGAGTGGGGGAATTTTAGTGATTTTTTCAGAAATAACTAGGAATATTATAAAATTGACATACCTTAAATTTCAGACTAGTGCCATTCATACTTTTCAAGAAAATCGATTTTTTGTGAAGTTGTGAAACTGTGCCATATTGTATGGGAGGGGGTAGAAGCAGTGAAGCTAATCAAATATTTTTTTCTGATCTTAGTGATAATACTAATTAAGAATTTATTACAAAATATGAGCTCGATAAATGTTATATGTTCTGAGAAAATCGTCTTAAAGCATTTCACGAAAAAGTGATGTTTGTATGGGAGGGGGTGGAAGGAGAGGGAGGACTCAAATAATTTTTCTACTGTAGATTTATATTATTATGAATGTAATATATCCAAAAATTCAGATTAATAGCTTTCACACTTTTCGAGTAAATCCATTTATTGTCAAATTGCGAAATTGTGTCATTTTGTATGGGAGGGGGTAGAAGGGGTGAAGCTAATCGTCTAATTTTTTTTATACTTGGTGCAAAATTTCAGCTAGCTAAATTTTATACGCACTGAGTAAATTGGCTTAGAATAATTCATGAAAAGTACAGTTTGTATAGGAGGTGGTAGAAGGAGGGGTAGGACACACATAATTTTTATACGGTAGATTGATATTATCATAATAGTAATATAATCCAAATTTCAGGTTAATAGCTTATATACTTTTCGAGCAAATCTCTTCATTGTCAAATTGCGCAATTGTGTCATTTTGTATGGGAGGGGGTAGAAGGGGTGGAGCGATTTGGCCCGTTCACGAACTTGACCTTACTTTTTTGTCAAAAACGACGTGTACAAAATTTGAACTATCTAGCTCAACGCGTTCTCAAGCTAGAGAGCGCACGGACGGACGGACGGACGGACGGACGGACATCCGGTTTTGAGATTTTTGAGTGATAATATTAACTTCTGTATTCATCATTTTTTTCTCCGAGCCTTATTTCTTAGCGTTACAAACCTTAGAGCAAACTTATAATACTCTCAGATTCCATCTAGAGTATAAAAAAATAAAACATTCTTAATTTTATTTTTTTTCTATTAAAAATACTGGCTACTTTCAATGTCGGTTGAACGATTTAAAGCTTACTGTATTTAAAGTTTTTCAATATTTATCTCAGCAGATACCAAACGATTTCCGGATTTCACACTGTTTTGCTTTATTAAACGAGACGTTTCGGTCTGTGCTAAGATAAAGGTCTGAGCAGAGACCGAAACGTCACGTTTAATAACACACACTACAGTGTGAAGTTAGCAAATTTTTCCTTCTTCTCATTTGGTGAAAATACTTTTTTGTAAAAAATTCTGAATCAAAAATTCATCTACGAAAAATATGGATTAATATGAATCAAGCAAATTTTGCATAATGCTCCAAGTTCAATATGGTATCAAGTGAATTTCATTTTAATTTTATTTTTCCAAATGATTTCAAATAATTCAGCCTCTATTTCTTAACAAATATGCTATGAAAGAGAAAATTATAAATGTTGTGTATACTTTTTTTGTCATATTTTTTGAAATTTAAATGCAATTTATTTGTTTTAAATTATAAAAATATTCAAACATTTTAATAAATCTGTTTAGTAATTTTCATGATATGCAAAGATGTATATTTTATATCGCATCGAAAAAGTGCGTTGTATATCGCTACTATGTAATTGTATTTTTTTTCTATTTAATAGATGAAAAAATTAATAATAATTGCAATCTATGCGATTTGTTCTAAACTATTATTATCTGAGCATGTGATTTTTTTATTTAATAGTTGTATTATTATTTTTTTAGAACTTTTTCATTGTTATTGTATATATATAAAAATAAATATATTAAATTCGATATAATTCTCTTTTTTGAATATTGATTTGATTATTATTTTATTGATATACAATTTTTTTTATACAGATTTATTTACGTGTTTTTCTGTGTGGTGTGTTTGTGTGTGTGTGTTGGTTCTATTTTCTCTTTAATTTTGTCTTTTCGAAGGCACTTTTATTTATTTATTTCTTTAATTAATTATTTCGCTTAGTAATACGTTTTTTTATGTTTAATAAGTTAATTAATTGAAATTTTAGTGGCTAATAGTACAGTGTCTTTTTTTTGTAGTTGTGACTTATTTTTATTGATATTAAAATATTAAATATTTTTCTTTTATTTTTATATTCTAAATTAAAATTATTATTATTTATTTGCGTTTATTTATTTACTGAAATATTAGTGAATTTAATGAATATAAAAATTTTAATATATAGACTTTAATATTATGTAATATTCCTTTTTTCCTTTGTAGTTGTTAGTTATTTTTTTTTTGCGAAAGAATATTAAATTAAATGAAATAAATTTCATGGTCGCAACAACTCGGTCTTCTTGCCTTCTTTTTTTTTCGTTTTAGAGAAAACATTGTGTCTTGATTTTTAGGAAAAAATAGCCAGGAGCTAAAAATGTCCAATCTTTAGCAGTTACATACATATCTACCTTCCCAATTCAGACTAAATGAATTTGATACAAATTTAAATAAATAAATTTAAAATGTAAATATTTTTTAAAACTTGAAGTGATTTTTTCTTTTGTTAAATTTATTTAGTAAGTCTCAAGAACACTAAAATTAACAGCTGTTTTGAAAACTCAGAAGAAGATGAAACCACCCAGCAAACAAAATAATTCGTTAAAGAATCGTTAATGAATTATATGAATGAGCGATTTGATTGTTAACGAGTCATTAACGATTCATCAAGCGTATATTCGTTAAATTACTTTTAACGATTCATTATTGAATTGTAAAACGCTTACAAGAAACGAGTATATAATCGTTATCAATGAATCATTAATGTGTCGTTGATGATTTTCATTTTAATTCATTAATGAATATCGTTAACGATTCATAAACGATATTATTTATAAAACATTAACGATGCATTAAAGAACATGGCTTTTAAAGCAAAACAAGAGAAGATCGTAATTGCTTCTTGCTATGTTTCTGTTGCTTATGACTTCGGAACATTTCACGGACACCTTTGCAAACTTCAATTTTTTCACCGTTTACGTTTGCAATATTTTTAGATATCGACACAAAATAATTTTTAGCTCTGTTAATGCGCATGGTGAAATGAAAACTGCTTGCATATAACAAGATCGACGTTGTGCGACCCGTTTTGTTTGGTTTGCTTATGATCATCACGCAGTTTATTTGTTTCATGGCATTTCACGTTTTGAGATCATTATTTGCGAGCACTCGTTGAATTCGCAAATTTCGCATCACTCGAACTATTATACCCCACGAGTGGAGCAAGAGCGGCATTATGAACGCAAGCGAACAAAAGCGGAAAAAACTCCTATCATTCGACTGCTCTTTCGGTGTCGAATTGATCAAATCACTTCATTTTAACATGGAATGGGAATATGGGAATAAATGTGCAGAGTGTTAGTAAGATACCGACCTTCCTCACTTTGAACTAATTTTTTGAGTACTTTTACCAATCGGAAAAATATGCTGTTTGTTTTATTTTGTGTAAAATTTAATAGAGAAGAATAATCAGAACAAAATTAATATTTTTTTTTCATTTTCAAGTTGGTTACCCCTTTAATTTTTCTAAATAACAAGACCCATCGCTTTCACTTATTGTTTCGCCTCATAAAAAATCACTTTTTGCCTATTTTAGGTACGAAATTTCAATTCATTTCAATGTTCATTGTTGTAAGTTTCTAGAAGACTCAAAGGTTATCCCGAACTTCCAATTTGGTTTTAGGCGGCAGCACTCAACTAGTCACCAACTTTATAGAGTAACCAAATATATTAAAGAAGGAATTCATGAAAAGAAATCGGTTGGATTGATAACCCTGGACATCGAAAAAGCCTTGGATTCTGTCTGGCACGAAGGGCTTATCCATAAATTAATAAATTTTTCCTGCCCAATGTACCTTGTGAAACTAATTCAGTCTTTCTTGTTGAATCGAAGTTATTCGGTTAAAATCAAATCAAGCATGTCCAGTTTCCACGATATTCCTGCGGGCGTCCCACAAGGCTCAAGTCTAAGCCCTACTCTATATAATGTTTTTACTGCAGACGTGCCTACAAATTCAAACTGCAAACTAGCCATGTTTGCGGATGATACATGCCTCTACACAAGAGGCGATAACCCAAACACAATAATCTTAGTGCTCGAATCCTTTTTGGAACGGTTGTACCAATTCTATCACAGATGGAAAATTAAAATAAATACAACCAAAACTAAAGCTATATACTTCACGAGAAAAAGGAAGCGAATTCATCTGCCAGATCGCGAAATAAATTTTATCGGGCAACTCATCCCATGGCCTTCTAATTTAATTTATCTTGGCCTTACGCTTGACATTAAGCTAACATTTGCTAGCCACATCGAAAACATATGCTTCAAGGTCTCAGGATGCATTCATGCCCTGTAACCTCTCATAAACAGGAAATCCTTCCTTTCTTTGGAAAATAAAGTTTTAATTTTTAAACTCATAATTCAACCTATCATTTCCTACGGTGCTCCTATCTGGAGTCAATGGGCTAGAGTTCACAAAAAGAAACTACAGGTCTGTCAAAATAAATGCCTTAAAATAGCTACGAATAAACCCTTCTACTTCTCTACAAGAATACTACACGCTGATGCTTGTGTTTATACTATACAGAAACTGGCCGAATCCAGACTCTCCTCATTTTTGCTACGGTCCCAGTTGGTAGAAAACCCGCTAATTTCATCTTTCCTATAACCCATATGTTATCTATACTTTTCCTTTTGTAAGTACTATTTTCAAATTATTTTCATTTTTATTTTATTTTAAGTTAGTGTGTAAGTTAGGTAGGAGTTAACAAGCAAAGTTTTTATTACATAATTTTTCCTTGGACTGAATTAAAATAATAAAAAATGAATTAATTTTAGTAAAAATCTAAATTGTAACTACAGATGCAAAAATGTAAAATCTGATCACTGAAATTGTATAAAAATTGTACGAACTATTTTTAAAAATTGAAATAAATCTAAATCTAAAACTAAAAAAAAAAAAAAATCTAAATCTAAATTGTTGTAGTTTGATAATTTCCATAGAGGTTAATATCAACCTTTCAAAATTGATATTTTTTGATAATTTTTTTGTTTGATAAGCAGGTAGGACTGTCCTTAATTATTATCCCAAAAATTAGCATGGTCTGTTAACCAGTTTGTTTGCAGCAGCTGGTTGAATCAGTACAACTCAGTAGTCCACGGCGACTTTTAAAATGGATAAAAATATGGAAAAAAGAGTTTATCTCAAATTTTGTGTTTCCAACTAAATTTCGTGTGTGGAATCGGTGCGAATGTTGGAAAAGGCTTACAGTGATTCAGTACAATCAAAAACACGAACGTTCGAGTAGTTCAATGCCTTTAAGGACGGTCGAGAGATCGTTGAAGACATGCCTCGTTCTAGACGACCTTCGACCTCTTCAACTGACGAAAACATTCAAAAAGTGAAGGAAGTGGTGCTCATGCCTGTCATGCCAGTCTTAGGGAGATAGCAGGAGAGCTCGACATCTCTCGTGAGTTCGTTCGTCCCAATAAAGCTGAATTTTCTCCAACCAAAAGTACCGTGAACAAATCACTTTGGACATTCTTGATCGTGCGAATTCTGATCCCACATTCATGGAGCGCATCATAATTGGTGATGAGACATGGGTCTATGTGTTTGACATGCAAACCAATCAACAATCATCGGAATGGAGGAATAAAAATGAGACGAAACCGAAAAAAAATACGCCAAAGCCGCTCAAAAATCAAAACGGTTCTCATTGTTTTTTTTTTTTTTTTTTATATTCGAGGTTAGATCCATCACGAATTCATTCTAGACGGACAGACGGTCAATAAGGAGTACTATTTGACCGTATTGAAGCGTTTGCGTAAGCAAATCCATAAAAAACGGCCGGATTATGGAAGGAGAATTCAGGGATTGCCCACGATCAAAATGAGCTATCTCACAGAGCCTCAACCGCGGCCGAATTTAAGGCCAAAAAATCAACAAATTGCATCAATAACCACCGTATTCACCAGATTTGGCCTCGTGTGACTTTTTTCTATCTTCGAAATTGAAATTACCGCTCCGTGGTACCCGTTTTCAATCGATCAAGGACATAAAACAAAATTCGTCGAAGTCAAAAACTGCACTTCCTGATATCTTCATTACGAGTGCAGATATTAAATTTCTGTTAAGACCCCCTATAGTACAGAAACAACTCTCTTTCACAAGGCGCGATCCTGACGAACGAATGCAGATAGGAAGCTGGAAATTAGAAAGAGTTGTGGGACAAACTCTAAAATTATTTAATTTTTTTATCCATTGGAATTTTTTTTAAATGATTCTGTCTTCGAAATGACATCATAAGAAAATCATTTTTTGGAACCAGATCCATCAGAATCAGCTTAGAGTGAGGCTAATTATTGTAAGGGGGAGGGTCAGGAGGGGTGCCAAGAAAAACATTTAAAAATGAATATCCCAACTATCTCCTAATAGTAGTAGGTGGGAAATGGAGAGCATTTCAAAAACGGAGGACTTTTCAAAATTTCAAACCGTTAATATCTCAAAACTGAGTACAAATATACTTTACGGTTATAGGTAACATCCTTGTGCCTTAGTCCTAATTTTTTTTTATAATTTGGGGAACACGTGAGAGCATTGCGACCATTCCGGCTTATGTGCGTTTATTGCCACTTTACCCTACCATAACTCCATAGCTTTGACTAATCTAAGCCATTATGGCTAGTTCCTCGGTAGAAAGTAAACCTTTTCCGAGAAGATTGTGTCTTTTCCTTGCTATTGCTTCACAGTGACTTAGGATGTGCTCTGTCGATTCTAAGTCTTCGAAACAGAGGCGGCAGATGTCAGCTTCAGCTAAACCCATATTTTTAAGGTGATGGTTTACTCCACTGTGCCCCATCATGAGGACGATCAGAGTACTAATATCACTCGTGCTAAATTTTAGAATATCCTCCACTTTGTTTTTTTTTGTTTTTTTTGTGGTAGGATTTTTTTTTTTTTAGATTGATAAACCTGGGAGTCTATTCCAGTAGATTTTATGTTCTTTTTCATCCCACTTTCTAATTATAGGTTTGAAGTGCCCTTTTGGTGGTCCACAGAATGGCTCTGGACCAATAAAATTGGTTTTTGCGCCATTTTTTGCAAGGCGATCAGCCTCTTCATTTGCCTCAATTCCCATATGTCCTGATACCCATATTAAGGTTATGTCGAACATTTTTTCCAGGATGATTAGGTTTTGAAGGCAGTCCCAATCCTCGATCCGTGTTAATTGGATGCTAGGGCTTTGAGAACCGCCTGACTATCCGATAGGATGTAAATTGATTTGTTGCGATGAGCTCTCCTTTTATTCTCTTGGATGCATAGCTCCATTGCAATTAATTCAGCATGGAAGATTGTGCTCCTTTGCCAAGTGGTTTTGAAACCGAAAAGTTAAGACCTTTGACTCCGGTTCCAGTCCCCTCAGAGGTTCGCGAGGCATCTGTATACCAGATGGTAGATTCCTCTTCTATTTCAGGTAGCATGGATTACCAGTTCTTGCGATCTCTGATTATAACTTTGAAGGGGGTTTCAAAGTTGAATTTTGTCGACATAGTGTCCGATAGTGGGGAGGTTAGAACCTCTATTTTTGGGTCTTTTAGGATTTCGAGGTGACCTCTAGAATCGCCTGATTTGTATTTGTTTTCCCTCTGTATGTGTAACACGCCTTTGATAGCCTCTTTTTTTATTTGGAGATGTATCGGAGGGATGTTTAGGAACATTTCCATTGCCGCTGTAGGACACGTTTTCATTACTCCTGTGATACCAAGACAAGCTAGCCTTTGGATTTATTGTAGCGTAATCTGTGTTTTTTGTTGTAAAATTTTAGTCCACCATATCGTTGATCCGTATGTGACTGTTGGAAGGATGATTGTTCTGTATTGGGCTGTAGTCCCTATTTTCTGCCAAATAAGTTTTTGCAGACGGGTCCTGAGACGAATAATTGGAGTGAAACGTGATGGTGACCGATGGCGAACTAGATACAACAGTGAGCTGTATATATTTGACGAACCGGAGGTTTCCACTATCATCAGACTGCGGAAGCTGCAATGGGCTGGCCATGTACAAAGGATGGACGAAACTCGAATACCTAAAAAGGTATTCGAGGGAAAAACGGAGGGCCGGGGGCCAGTGGGAAAACCCAGGAAACGCTGGTCCGACTCTGTTGACGAAGACTGTTCATCGCTGCTCAGATTTCAAAATTGGAGGACGCGGTCACTGGACCGAGATCGCTGGAGACTTCGGCTACGGGAAGCCAAGGCCCGAAAGGGGCTGTAGCGCTGCAACGACGAAGTTTTTGCAGGCCCAAAATGCCTTTATTGCTTTGGCATGAGTACATTCTATATGTTTGCTCCAGTTGAGTTTGCTATCCAGTACGACACGTAGATATTGCACCTCATCTGAAAAGAATATTGGTGTTCCATTTTTTGAAGGAGGTATCATGTGGATTTTCCTTCTATTTTTAAATGGTACTATCTCAGTCTTACTTGGGTTGATGACACCAGTTCATTATACCTCTAGGCAGATTGTATCCTTTTCTATTTATTATTCTTTATTTGCACCTTGGACCGTTTTGACTTTATCTACACTTTCGTTCATAATATTAATTACAGTGCATTATATGGAAATGTTAAGATGAGATTTGGTACCTTTAAAATAAAATACGCGAGAAATATCATGCATTAAAATTTTGTAAGGTGACCTTCCCCTACAAAGTTTGATGTTAAATTGGTTTTCTTTGTATTTTTATTCGTTGCTTGAAATAAACGAGAAATACGCGTTAAAAGGAAAGATTTCCGGATTTCACACAGTTATGCTTTATTACATGTGACGTTTCGGTCTTTGCTGAGACCTTTATCATTTTGATAAAGGGAACGGGCCCTCTTCTGCTCTTTCTCAATGCATTGTTTCAAATAGTAGTAAAAGGAGCTTGGTTTGAACTACTGGAATTTCGGGCCGCCATTCGACAAATTTCGATACTTTCAAAAGCCGGTGGAAATACACTATTAGCTGGTTTTAAAAACTACATAAATTTAAGTGAGAATAGACAAAAAAATTATCCACTACCAAAAACTGTAATATCAATTTTGTCTGTTATGCAGTAGACGCCGTAAAGGTAGGTCTACATTCGACCCAGCAGCTTCGGCTTCGACTGCGGCTTTGGGTGCAAAGTATTATTTGGTACGTTTGCTAACACATTCGATACAGCAAGCTTTGTGCGCCGTTAGGCTTGTATTTGTCAGATTCAAATGGGAAAACGTGTATCGTGCCGTGATTAAATTCTTGCATTTAAAAGTAATATCTTCTTCTACTTCTACAATGGCGCTACCGCTCAAATCAGGCCTTGGCCTCCTGAACTTCAGTTTCCTTAACATTTTCATTACTTATTGTGGAACGGTTGTTAGCCCTTCGCACAACCCTCTTTCTACGAGTTTTTAATTTTCGTAGATTGAGGTGACCAAGGTATTACCCAAGCAGGCAACGTGCTGGAATTATATATTGCGCCGACCGGGATTTGAACTCACGACCATCGCTTTACAAGACCAACACGCTACCTACTAGGCTGCACCCTAGCTTTTAAAAGTAATATGCTTACGCAAATACCGAGTTGGGGGAGTCTTCTCAAATATTTGCCACCATGAAAAGATGAGCAACTAAATTCAAACGTGGTCGTGTCAGCTTGGCTGATGATGAGCGTTCGGAACGGCTAAAAACTGCGACCACGACCGATTACATCGAAAATGTTCAAAAAATGGTACTAGACGATAGTCGAATCAAGATTAGAGAGATAGCAGAGGTTATGGGTATATCGAAAGAATGCGTTTGTCACATATTGAGTAAAGAAATTGAGACATTCATAAACTATCCGCGGTGCCGCGCCAAAAACACATTCGAATGAACATTTCCAAGGACCTGTTGGAGTGGCTTAATCGAAACGAGTCAGATTTTTTGCGTCAATCCATAACTGTAAATGAAACTTGGATCCTGAGACGAAAGGTCAGTCGAATCAGTGGACTGCAAAGGGTGAACCTACTACGAAAAAGCAAGGCTTAAAGAGGTTAGATCATCGCTGAGCAAAGTGTATCCACTTAAAAGGAGTCTATTGTCTCATTCACGCGGAGCGTACTGTACTGTTGTGGATTTTAAAATTCGCCTGGCGTTGTAGTTTAGTGTAGGCGAAATGAAATTAACAGTTGAAGGATAACTGCCAATAATTAATAAATTTATTTTGTAATACAAAGTTTTCAAATGCGTCGTAACCTTTTAAATTCTCCAGTCCAAATCGGGTCTTGGTCTCCTGACCTTCAGGTTCCTTAACATTTTTATTTGTTACTGTGGAAGGGTTGTTAGCCCTTCGCATAACCCTCTATCGACGAATTTTCATATTCGTAGATTAAGGTGACCCAGATATACCCTCGTAGGCAGTGTGGTAGAATTATGCGTCGATCGGGTTTGTAACTCACGACCTTTGCATTGTAAACTACCACGCTACTCACTAGGCTACACCCAACCTTTTAAATTGGTTTCCATAAAATCACAGAAAATTTCCTTTTGAAATTTCGAACCCTAAAAACGACGGTTATTTGGTTTCCATTTCACAATAAATTATTTTCGATGACATTTACGAATATTTATTTTTATGACGCGAAAGCATGTATCAGGATTCCTCAAACTTTATCGTAGTACAAAGTTCACTACGGTCCACTACATTGAAGTGTTCACGTGGTGGATTTCAAAATACACTACAGTACACAACGATCCAGGTGAATGCGATATATGAAATTTTTCAGACTACCCTCGTAAACCAGCCCTTCACTATAAAGTTTTCAACTTTTTACATATTTCTCGTCCGATTAATTTGCTCGACACGGTGTAGAAACATGTACGTGCGGCGAAATAATTCTTTGAAAAGGCCGGCAACTCTTCCGTTTTCGCAACATCAACTTTAAACAATTCTAGCGCTCAGTTTTTCAATTTTCATTTTCATTTGTCGAAATACATTATTTGACTGTAAAACTGTTCCATTCAATTTCGGCTATTCGTAATTTTAGACACTCCGCGATTTTTGGTTCTATTTTTGAAAAATCAAGAAATATATACAGCTGTCGGCAAAAATGATACTGTGGCCGAAAAGATTCTATTTTATTAGAACAATTGAAAATTTAGGAAAATTCTGTTTTCAATACGCAACGGCATATTGAAAAGAAACCGAATTTTTAAGGTCGAAGCCTCTTCTCTTCTTCTTCTTCTACAATGGCGCTAAAGCCCAAATCGGATCTTGGCCTCCTGACAATCAGGTTGCTTAATATTTTTCATTACTTATTGTGGAAGAGTAGTTAGCCCTTCGCACAACCCACTATCTACGATTTTTTTTTTCGTAGATTGAGGTGACCAAGGTATATCCAAGCAGGCAATGTGCTGGAATCATATATTGCGTCGACCGAGATTTTAACTCACGACCTTCGCATTACAAGACCAATACGCTACTCACTAGGCTACACCCTATGTAGCTAGGTCGAAATCTCATCGAGGTAAAAACTGCGTTAAATAAGTCCTGGGCAAGTGTCATGCTTGTGCAGTTTACATATTCAGTTATAGATTTTATCGCTTCAAAATGCAGCACTGACGCAAGCTTCATGGTTTACGAAGAATGGTTACATATTGCATTGCATTATTTGGCTTGCTCAATGTTGTCGCAGTGCATTTTGAATAATAGAAAAAAATTCGGGATATCACACTGGTCTGATTTATTAATCGTCACGTGTCGGTCGTTGCTGAAATCTTTACCATACTGATTAGTTTGTTAAAGGTCTCAGCAGAGACCGAAACGTCAAGATTCATAAATCAGAACAATGTGAAATACGAAAATCTTTTCTTTATTGCATTTTTATTATAATTCAAGAATCTACTGATTTTAAGTGTTAAGTTTTCGGTCTGTCCTTATCAGAAATAAATTTTAAATATATTCAAATTTACAGTGGCCCTCCAGCTCTTTAGATCGTTATTGCATTTGTAATTTTCGTTAGTGGAACCAATTCATTTAGTAAAATTCGCACGTGCTATAACGAAAAATTTGTCTTAAAGAATAAAAAAAAAAACATTACAATATTTTAGGTGCAATTTCACCGATCGATGATTGAATTATATCAGTTAATAATTTTTTTTTTTTTACTTTTTCACATCACGATTTGTTTGTTTTTTGTTTAACATTGTGAAAAAGAAAGAAAATTTGGTGAAATTGTGCCAAGCTCTCATATTAAATTTCATGCAATACATTTCGGAATCTCTCGCAAAAAAAAACCTTTTCACAATTAAATCATGAAATTTTCAAAATGATTCTTGTAGTGGCTTCAAAATTTTGATTTTAAGAGATGTGCACTTTTCGAAATTCATGATTCAATTGAAAAAAACGAAACAAAAAATAAAATACACAAAGGAATTATTTTAAACGAAATAATTTGTTATTTGTTCTATTCTCCAACAATTGCATTTTTGTAATTATAAAAAAAATTAGTTTTGAATTGTTTGTCTTTTAAAAAAACTAGACGAATAGAACTAATTGACTAAGAAAAAAAATACAAAAAAAAGTTGATCCTTAAAGAATCAACTATGAAATGGATTTAAGTACAAAGGCCATGTTAATCAGTAAGGACTTTTCTAATACTAAAATTCTCTTCTGCATGATACTATCGGGTTTTTTTCGTTCTCTCGTAATTAGTTATAATTATTTTTATTCGTTTTTTTTATGATTATTATTATAAAAACAAAAAATATAAGGAAACTTAGTTATTTGGCGCATATTAATAAATAATTAAATTGTTTATATCTAAAATTAAACTCAAACAAAACTAAACCATATCATTTACACAAAAATCAATTAAATATACAAATCTAGCAATTCGGACGGTTACACTCTACTAAATTATCATACTATTATTTTTTTAATTTTAGTTACTCAATTAGTCGTTATTATTTATCATTATTTTTTTAGTTTCATTAGTTTGGTGTTGTTTCTAACAGTTTTAATCATTTTTTTATATCATTTTTTTGTCCTCTTAAAGATATCAATTATTTTAACTGTTCTAATTACTAATAATTTTTTTTTTTTCAAATATGTAAATAAAAAATAATAATAAAATCATTAACAACGGAATCGACTCAGATACCCACAATAAGATTTTGTAGTTGCGTTAATACTGAACCCATTTGTTGATTTTCGGGAAGCATTCGTATACGGAGAAGCCATTGTTGACATTCCACGCATTTACGTGTACGTTCTTCGCGAGTTATATCGACGCCGAGTGAATTTGTCCAGGGATCGACATTCTCTTGAATTATTGGCAAGAAATTTGTCAGGATTACTCTCAATGTATCGCATGCACGATTGTAATGGCTGAAAATAAAGAAGAAGAAAATTTAAATTGAATTAAAATATTTTTAGAAACCGTCTATGAGAAAGGAAAGTTCCGGTTAGGTGAAAATGAAGACAGAGTTAATATTTGGAACATAAGTGGAAGGTGGTTGAATCGTAATGGCGGTACTAAAGAATAAACGCAAGCTTCCATTTTGTACAATTGTTTACTGAAGACGTTATAATCGAATACGCTCGCAAACATTTGAAAACACTAAGAAAATCTTCGAACGTTCCTACCATTTTCATACTCTAGATGAAATCTGAGAGTATAGTATTGAAGTGTGCTAGGGGTCGTTGTATTTCAAGTAAAAATAAAACTATTAGTTCACTTAAATTAAACAGCAAAACATTAGTTATCGCTTTTTAATAGCTCTTTCCATTTATCAACTGTCGGTTTCCTAATTTCGACTCGACTGCTAATCTCAACTGTCAATCAGACGACGTAATCACTTACTAAATTACGCCTGTCGATCACAAGACTTACTCCCGCCTGTCGATCGAAGGACTTAATCGCTTACTGCTGAGCTCCTCCTGTTTCTCACTGGTCTTACACGCTTACTGTCGCTTACTGGTGAACTCTGCCTGTCGATCACAGGACTTACCCGATTACTGTCACTTGCTGATCTCCGCCTGTCGATCACAGGACTTACTCGCTTACTGCTGAACTCCGCCTTTCACTCACAGGACTTACTCGTTATTGTCGCTTACTACTGACCTCTGCCTGTATTTCCAAAATACGGGGAATATCAATCCTTTTGTAATAGACGTTCCAGCGTCATAAAAGATCCACATTCAAACTTATCCATTTTGAAATTTTATTACCTTTCCTCAAAACTTCCTTTTTTCTTCATAGACCCTATTTTAAACACATTTGTTTGACACACTCAACACACGAAACACGGTTTGCAAGTGACAACAATGCGAGATGCGAGGATTTTTTCAATTTTTACAAATCGTCAGGCATCGCATTCTCGCATCACACAGCAATGTATATTGCCAAAAGGAGGTACCTGTTATGAAAAAGATTTGACAAGTCGTGCGAATCTGGAATCGCACTCTCGAACTCAATGTACCCCGAAACTATTTAAGCAATCGACTTGAAAATTAGATCAAAGTGTAATGATGTGAATATCATTATACCAGTGACACATAGCGGCCCTAATTATTAATTAACTAGTTAGTAACTTAGCTCGTTTTCATCGTTAGTAGAAAGGTGGCACATAGCTAATTTAAAAGAGCCACTCACTCATCTGTCATATTTTAAAAGATAAATTTAACAGCCAATGGGCCATAAAATATTCCAAGGAAAGCCCCAAAAGAAGGAAAAGAATTGAAAGAGCAGTTTGATAAAGCAGCAGAGACCGAAGCGTCACGAATAATAAAGCGTAACAGTGTAGAATCCGGAAATCTTTTCTTTCAATTCGAAATGCACTATGAAACCATTCACTAAACCACAAGAAAAGTCCTGTTTCGTTTGCAAGCCATCTTTCGTAGCTGGTTCATTAAATCACGCTTCAAAGATTTGGTATAAGTCAGTGAAGTCAAAAAATGGAAACACAAATATTTAATGGGCAGCTCTAGTACATTCTTCATCGTTAAAGCCCTAATTTTGAGAGAAATGAGAACATTTAGACGAGAAATGATCAATATTTTGGTAATTTCAAAATCATTCAAATCCTTTGTACAAACATCATCTGCCACTTCCCATACAAAATCTACAATTTCAGAAAAACATATTTGAAAGAATTTAAGATGATACATTTGCCGGTACATTAAATTTTCCCATTACATCTAGAGTATAGCACGAACTCAGATATTGCTTCAGTAATATAGGCAACCATTCATTTCTCGAACGTCAAGACTTTGGAACACATTGCCAGCCAGTGTTTCCCAATGAGTACAACCTCCGGTGCTTCAAGGACAATGTCCACCGTCACTTTCGTCTCTCTCCATTTAAGTTAGCCTGTTTTTAATAACTCTTTAAACTTTTTTTTCAAATACCTACAGTAAAAGCAAAACAACTGCGTTTTCTAAGACACTGTACCCTCACAGATTTTTGGAAACCATGTAACGCGATATTTTAAAGGAATTTTGTGCAAATAGTGTTGCAAAGAGTACAGTTGTTTACAGTTGTTTGGTTGCAGTGGAGTGAACAGTTTTGCGTGCTTAACGAAATATTTTAAATAAAGAGAGAAAAGAAATTTTTTGGTTGATATTTCGGTGAGTTAGTAAATTATTATGTTATAACAAAAGGAAATAATTTAACTTAATCTAATAGAAACGAAAGTTAACCTAAAGGAAAAATGCCAAAAGCTATTAAAATTAACGTGAAGGCTGCACTTGTTCTTGACCTTCAAAAGAAGTACTCAGTTCAAAAAATTGGTGAAAAGTACTCTGTATTAACAGGATTCGTAAGCAAAATAAGAAACACGGTAGAGGATTTGCGCGAAACGAACCCTGGTGGGCGACCAAGTAAGCTATCCGCAGAGACAAAACGTTGTATCAAAAGATTGATTATGACTGAAGCGGTAGATACAGCTGTCCAAGCCAACGAGGTAATCCGCACCACTTTCGATGTTAAAGTTTCCAATGATACTGTTCGAAGATGCCTTAAACCAAATTTTAAAGCAAAAGCAAAGGTAAAAAAACCACTTTTAACCGACCATAAAAAGGCGAGGCTTCAATTTTCCAGAAGATACAAAGACTGGACGCCAGAATAATGGAAGCTGGTTACATGGTCTGACGAGTCAAAAATAAACAGGTTATGTTCAGATGGGCGGCATTGGACGTGGATGAACAAGTCCGTTGGATTACAAGAACGTAATATTCATAAACCCTCAAATTTTGAGGTGGCTCATTAATGGTTTGGCGATGCTTCAAAAGTAATCAAGTTGGAATTTTAAGACGTATAAACGGTATTATGCGAGCAACTGACTATATTGTTATAGATCTGGCAACAACGTAATTGGTCTTTCTGGAATATACAAGAACAGTGTCCCCTAGTATGTAAAACGCCATCTAGAATATTCAAGTAAACACCCGACGGAACTGTATACTCCAAAATGTAGGCAATTAAAGATCTAGAATAGTCGAGACACAACCAACGACACCTGACGGAAGCTTCGAGAACTGGGGCAAATCAGTATAAAAGCACGAAGCTGTCAGACGGCAACCAGTCAGTCATTCAGCGACATCTATCGGTGGAAGAACGCGAACCGGTATAAGAAAGCGAAACGTGGCGGTAGTGCCAAATAGGCGAATTAAGTTAAAAGTGCGAATTAAAGTGAAAGTGCGAATAAATAAATTATCACTTATTTTTAAACGAATTGTGTTTTTACTTGAAATCCAGGCGAACCCCTAGCTCGCAACAATATTAATATATTAGAGGTCTCATATCTACCAAGTCTTGGTAGATTCGGCTGCGAACCTGGAGATAGCTTATTTATGCAAGACAACGATCCGAAACAAACTGCTCGCATAACGGCCAAATGGCTGCAAGATCATAATATTGAGACTTTAAAATGGCCCCCACAATCGCCGGATCTCAATCGTGCCAAAGGTAGGCACACTAAATATTAAATAAATAAAAAAGAAACTGGATTATTTAATTAGTCACAGGAGAGATGCAAAAGTGTTCAAAAAACAATTTTTTTATTTTAATTTTAGAAAAAAGGATTGCTGTTATTTTTAAGTTTTGATTCTCTACAATATAATTTATTTTCTGAATTAATTTTATTTTTTGAAAACTTTTAATTTGTTATAAATACATATGTAGATTTTCTCAAAAATCAATTTCAATAACTTTTTATGAACAGTTTTGCGAGTCACTGTATACTGACAAGTTATATTCGGTACCTTAAAAAAAACGTCCTCGACGAAGAACGTTCTGGTCGCCCAATTGAGATGACTACAAATTAAATAGTCAAAAAATCCATCATATCATATTGGTAGACCGGCGAGTGGGAATTATGATTGTTCGGTTGTCATATTACCCGCGGTCCGCGGCAAGACTAATGAGAACTAACAACTTTTCTGATTCATTAGATTTTTTCAATATTTGTATTAATGAAATTAAAAGCATTGTAAATGCGTAATACACATATTTATATTATTTAATGTTTATACCTCCTTAGAGTTTATATTGTTTTATAGTGATTATTATTTAATATTTAGTTTTATTGTTTATTTCAGTATTCTTAAATATTCATTTCCATGTACATAATCTGTATTAGTTTAAGGGCTTGTTCCGTATATATATAAATAAATAAATAAATATTTTGAGATTCACATCGAACAAATCCTATTTGTTGAAGGTGAAAAAAACATCGAGAGCTTCTTAATTATTTTGCATTGACATATTTTGCAGGATTTTAATTTTGACGTATATTCAGAGCGTTCACAACACGCTATGCTAAACAACCGAACTACGGGAATATTTCTAAACACGATATCACACAGAAAATACCCACAGGAGAAAGAGACAGATAGATGTATATACATAGGGTTTGGATATTTTCCATAGTTTGGTTGGTTTTCACAGCGTGTTATGAACGCTCCTTAAATCTCGCAACTTCCACAAGCAAATAAAATCGAAAAGTTCACTACAACACAATGATTATAAAATTATCAGAAAATTGCATTGAATTTTTTTTTTAGCAATAAATTTGTAAATTTAACAACGACGTATCGACCCTATTGCACATTTTGGTGGCACAAAAATAATAGTGAAGTGCGCAAGGGGTTGCTGGATTTCAAGTAAATATTAAACCAGTTCACTTTAATTTAACCGCAAAACTTTATTTAATTTAACTAAATCACTTTACACTTGAGACTTTTTCGCTCACGAATTATCACTTGCCAATCATAACTTCTTTCGCTTTCTAATCAAGGACTGACTCGTCGATCGCTCCAAACTGGACTGGAAGTTCATCAAAAATGCTCGTGCTCTTATATTGCTCTTGTCGGTCAAATCATTCCCCTTTGTCGTACAACTTTTCCTTCTCGATCGACCGCTGTGAATTGCTTATTATAAGCATTGACTTTTCGTCCTAAGTCATACTCTTGTCGCCCGATCGCTGTCGGACGCTTCTATAAATTTCGTACGAGCATTTTCTTGTCGGCCGATTACTGTGGGACGCGTCTATAAATCTCATCCGAGCATTCTCTTGTTGCCCGAGTCTTTTATTTCTCGGTCGCCTGACTAGTATTCCTAGCATAGTGTTGTTGTTGGAGACCATGAAATTCCGATCGAGCAGCACGTGCACTTATTTGCTTTAGTCAAAGATTGCGAATATTTTATGAACGACTAGGGCTAGCATGCAACAATATGTTCTTATGGAAATCTTTAATATTGTTCATACTTCCATTCAAAACCAAAACCAACTCAAGCCATGTAGGGTATTAAATGAAAAATTATTTACGTTGGCGCTACAGTCCGAATTGGTCATTGGCCTCCATCCTTCTTGGTTCAGTGACTGCGTCCTTCAGTTTGAAAATTTTAGTAGTGATTTGCTGCCTGCGTCAATAGAATCCTCCTCGTGGTTCTCTAACCGGTCTTTGTCCATTGGCTTTCCCCTTTAGTGTACGTTTGGGAATTCTTCTGTCATCCGTCCACTCCACATGACCAGCCTATTGTGCCTTCTCGATTTTTATAAAAGTTGACACTCCTGGATGTCGAACATGGAATACAATTCACTATTATATTGTATTCTCTAGATGGAGTCTTCCCTCACAGGTCCGAAGATTCTTCTGAGGACCTTTCTTTCAGAGGCGTTAAGTGGCGTTTTCGCAAGCCTGAGCAGGTTTTATAATCGTTTCATATAGTTTAAGTTTAGTTTTCCTATACACGTTTTTGTTTTTAATTATTGATAATACCGAAAAATATATCTTATTCACCATCATAATTCTTTTTATCTCGATGAGTTCGCTTCCATCCTTCGATAAGTTTGTCTACGTATTCTAAGTTATAGTCTTCTACTGTAATATTATAATATAATATGTCTGATTGGTGTCTTTTTTCTTGTTTGTATTATAACTTTTGTTTTCCCCTTGCAATCGACTCAAGGTTTACAAATATTTTTTTAGCACTCTCCAGAGATCTTGCTAGTATGTTTAAGACGTTGTAATATGCTACGAGTTGTGTTGATTTGACGCAAAGTGTTGTGTTAACGGAAAGTTTCCGTCAAATTGAAAAGCTAAGAGTAAGAGATTGTAGTAATCGCGTGGAGTAAAGTAAACAAAGGCGCCCACATATTTATGTTCAGAGCAATCAGATTTGCAAGTGGTGTTAATCGATAGCGATAAAATTAGGATATTTCGCGGCATTTATGTAACTGAATCAGCTGAGTGCCACGTACTCAATTTCTAAATTCGGATATGCTGAGCACGCTAGTACTCCTTGGGACCGCACTGTTGAGTACTGTTCTGTGGTACTTGGTGATTCCGTTCGACGTCCTTCCAGCTTCCCGGTCCTAAGTGGATGCGATGGATTGGAAATACTCATCAACTTCAAAAACTGGCGAAACATTGTAGGACTTAAATTGGGTCCTGATTACGTGGTAATTGCATTGGACTACTACTGGTTCGTGAAATCTACACACGTGAAGAGTTCCAAGGGCGTCCCGATAACTTCTTTATCCGTCTAAGAACGATGGGTACTCGCTTGGGAATAACTTGTACAGACGGAAACTTATGGTCGGAACATCGTAACTTTACAACTCGCCATTTGAGGCAGGCAGGCTTTGACCGACAACCTACGGAGGTTCAAATTCAAATGAACTCAGCGCACTTCTGACGGTTATAAGTGAATTGAAATCGCGACCAACATGGCCGGGAAGCTTTCTGTCGCCCAGCGTCATTAATGTTCTGTGGACTCTCACGACTAAACGTATTCCCAGAAACGATAAAAGACTGCGATTCATTCTAAACATGCTGGGCAAGCGCTCGAAGGCTTTTGACATAGCCGGCGGCATTCTATCCCAATTACCTTGGTTGCGATTCATCGCTCCCGAAAAGTCCGGCTTCTATTTGATTCAGCGATTTAATAAGAAACTGCATGAAATGTTCATGAAGACAATCAAGGAACACAGGATCTTGCTCTAATAATGAAGTTGATTAGACCGGATATCTTTGATAAAGCTCGGAACGAAATCGACAGCAGTCTGCCACGGCCAACTTTACCGCGCTACCAGAACAAATCGAAGCTTCCATACACTGAAGCAGTTGGAAATTCAACGATTTTATCATATAGCACCGATTATAGGACCTCGACGAGCATTAACGGCTACACGATCCCTAGAAATACAACGACCCTGACAGGATTGCGCTGTGTGCATATGAACGAAAAGCATTGGAGCGATCCCGAGATATTCCGTCCGGAACGCCTGACGACGGAAAAATCATTAATGACAATACGTCGTTGTTTAGACGATTCCCTAGGACGGACATGTCTATTTACGTTCTTCGTGGGCATATTGCAGAATTTCAGACTGAAACTTCCGGAAAATGAGGAACTTCCGTCGAGTAAATTACTACCAGGACTGACACTATCACCAAAGCGATACAATATTCAGTTCATTCCTCGCTAGAAAAACTTATAACTTCGAATGATTTTTAAATGTCTCGTAGATAAGCAAAAACAAAGTAAAATTTTCAATTAACTAAAAAGCGTTGTTGCCAGGCCAAGTTTGAGGCCGTTATCAGTTCTAAAGCTGAAAGTCAGATCATTTTCTACTCTGACTTGTGACACTTAGTCATTTTCATTCTTGTAAGCCGACGCAGTTTCGGTGGAACTCCAAACTCGAACATGATTTTATACTGTACGCGTCTGACGATACTGTCGTATGCTTGTTTGAAGTCAACAACTATCGGGGTTCACATCGATGTTGTATGGGTGGTTCTTCACGGTCGTTTTTACTTCTTCGAGTGTCCCACACAGAGGATACTTCATTAGCTATTATATTAGTTACACCTGCTATTCAGTCTGCTGCTGCTGTTCTTGCGGATCATGAATGAATTATACTTTCGTTGTATCATGCGTGCGGATGATGGGCTTGGTTTGAGAAGGTCTTCAAAGTATTGCAACCATCTTTGTTTTATATCTTCCACAATACTTATGATGTTGAATCCTTGCAGAGGGTCGTCTTCGGTTGATATCCCTCGTTCATCCTTTTAACTAGGGAAAATCGCAAATCGTCAAGACCATTGTCATTTGTCCTATTTGGCTGGGATCAGTCGATCCGTTGGTATTTTGTAAGCTTGATTTTTTCGCTCTATGGCATCTTGGCATTCGTTGTCGAACCAATCTTTTTTTGCGCCAGGGTTTTTGTACTATCACCTTCTCTTCAACGAATGTAATGCCATCTTTGATGTTATGTCATATTTCTTCTATTTGCATGCTAGCGTTATTATTCAGTAAAGCCGCGAAGTGCCTCTCCAAGACTGATACGTATTTCGCAACTACTTTTTTGTACTTGAGTTTTCCTAAGTCGAACTTAGGAACCCGTTGTGTTTTTGAGTGTCCTCGGTTTCCTATTCGACATTGGTCTTTAACAAATAGTTATCTGTGTCGCAATTAGCCCCTCAAGATGATCACACGTTGAGAATGCCTGAGACCGTCCTTTTCTCTATTAACTCCCGGCTTCCTGAGGATTTCCCACATTTTAAAATTGTGTGCGATCTACTGTCAGTAATCTCGCTACCTAACAATTTAATTTCTTGAAGTGCAGTGATGTTTATGATGTATTTGCTCACCTGTTCCAGAAGTGCTCTCCCTGCTCCTGTTTTGTACAGGGATCGCACGTTGCAAGATCCTAATGAATAGTCCATTTTTCGTTTGCATGATCGTTGCCGTTGAATCAATCCAGTCCGAAGCGCAGCTTCAGGTTTCGAAACGGGTGTGGTTTTTCCGAGGATGAGTTGTTAGCACATCGCCCAACCCCCAACTTGAAGGGCCATATTATTATAGTGCTAGAATTTTTCTGTTTCATTAGCACTTGCGCTTATCAGTTTAGCAATCCAAGTCCGGGTGGCTACCATGCAGAAGGGTAATGCGTATATGATAGTTACAATAATGGACGTCGCCTAATGACGCCGATCAGATGCCTACCCTTTCTATACCAATCCAACCAAAAATTACTTAAAATTCTTAGAAGGATCCTTGGAGAATCCTGTGAGAGAAGACTCGATTTGGAGAATAGAGAAATGCCATTACCAACAATCCAGAAATATCAACCCCACAAATTTCAAGAAGCTACAATGGGCTCGTCATGCGAAGTAGATGGATTAGAGAAGAGTTCCCAAACGCACACTAAAGGAGAAAGTCAATGGACAAAAAACCACGGAAGCGCTAGGAGGATTTTACTGACGCAGACAACAAATCACCGCTAAGATTGATCACTGAACCGAGAAGGATGAAGGCGTAGTATGCAGAAGGCAAAGACCCGATTTGGGCTGTAACGCCATCGTAAGTAAGTAAGGGTATTAATTAAAGTTGTAAGAGTTGTGCTTGTATTGTTTACAATTTCTACGGTCTGCGGCCGACTAAAAGCTAAAGCAATTTTTTATTTTTTGGGGGTAAACCGACGCGATTGAGACAAACCGACGACTGCACATTCCATCTTCGACAGCACGGAGAACGCGAAAAAGAACATCAGAATCAATATCAATATCAATTTTGATGAAAAACCGAGGGTCTGTTTAAATAAATCAAAGCGATCCCGGCTGTGCGTTATTGAAAACTGAAATGTCATGCAATTGCAACGTATAAACAGAAAGCAGTAAGTGTTACTGTTTTGCCTCTTCGCCTCAATTTTTCATAGTTTTGTTCAAGAACTTAATCTACTTACAATTTATGCTCGCTCTGAAGTAGTTCATAAATTTCTGGCAGCAGTAGCATGCACATATCTAAATTCCATGTCGATCTGAAAAACGATTTAAAAATGAAAATAAAATTAAAACTTCACATAAAATTATTGAGTCTTACGTTTTTTCTAATATTGCCCCCAGCAAATCAACGAAAACCGATCGCCCGTTGATTTTAATTGCTTGCTTCAGTGCTCCGACAACATCATGGGATCTACATTAGCAAAACAATAACCAATTATTCATTGTTCAAAATGCCTTCAAATAAAAAATTTCCTACTTTGTTGAATTCCGTATTAATTGCAGTGTTGCATAACGATTTCTTAATTCCTGATAGATTTTGTCATGGTATGAACCTAGCAATTGCAGCTCATTCGTATCATCGGTAGTATAACTCATTCTCTGAAAATGCCATTAACATAAATTTACACAAAATAATCGATTAAGAGAAAAAAAAATCCGCATTACATTTGTCTTCGGAATTGCCGTATTTGCGGGCGGTGTCCTCAAATCGAACGATGTTCTCGATCGTGTTGGAGGCTTTGTGATAATTTGTACAGTAATATTGCGATTTTTTAAATTATTCTCCTTGTTCTGTTGTAACACGACATTCTCCTGTTTCCGGACCTTTGACTGCGTTACATGCGTCTGTCGTTTCGTTAAGACACTATTGTAATCAATTTTGTGCAAATCCATTGTACTATACGACGTGACATTCGACAATTTTCGCTGTAAATTCGGTTTAGGATGTCCCGGCGGGCTACTACGTCTTTGGGTTTTCGGTGCAGGTTTATTTTTTGGAATTGCGGGTTTCGACTGTGCCAACATATTGTCCATTTTCGGTGCATAGTCCGGCTGTTGAGCGCTATTCACGGTGAAATCTTCTTTTTCTTCTTCTTCGTAGTTCGAAAGGATGTGTGTGCTATTGTCGAGCGGATAGTAGCCCAGATCACTAGAAAAATTATCGATGTGCTTACTAAACCGATACATATCAGTTTCGCCGGGCATTTTCAACGAACTGGGACCCTCAAAACCCGATTCTTTCGAATAAATATTTGCTGTTAGATTTGCATAGCTGTACAAATCCGGTTTGGTAGAGCCCAGATATCTCTCGTACGGTAGTCCGTTTTGTACTTCTACAAAATTATTAGAATCGTATTGAAATTGACTTTTTCCTTTTAGAAACTTACTCAAACGATCGTCGGGTTCTTCGACCATTTCAATGCTTAAACTTGGCGAAGACAAGCCGCCTTCTATACTTGAGCCGCTTTCGACATTTTCCTCGTGCGCTTTCAACGCCTTATTTGTCGCCCCGATCGAAAGTCGAAGATTTTGATTTCCTCGCGAGAAACTCTTTCGCGAACTTTGACTATGACTGAATGGTGCATTCGATGGATTATAGAACGGTATAACACGATCGATACTTAAAGCATTTATTGCGACATATTCTTGCTCAAATGATCCGCAGATCTGTAAAAAACAGTGAGATTAAAAAAAACAAATCAAATGAAATTAATGCAGCGTAACATACCAATTTTCTTTTAACTACTTTCATATCACCCAGTGCAGTCCATGTTGATTCGACATGATCGTACTCCCTGTCGGGTTCCCATCCGATAACAGAGATTCCGGCATCGGTACCAACAAAAAGACACTCGCCATTATCACTGAATGTCAAACAATATTAGAATTAATGAAGGAATTTCGCGATTAAATTCGACCAATTCTTACCTAAATGTAATGCACTTTACGCTATGACCACTCGATGATCCTGTTCGACCTGTTTTCGAAATCAATTGCTTACTTTCCAGATCGTACAAACTAACCGAACCGTCTTGCCTGCCAGCAGCAAGGAGAAACTCGAACGGATGAAACTGGATGCAAGTTACTGCCGATGTTCGTTCGGTGAATTGAAAGATTTGTTGATTTTCTCGTATGTCCCAGATTATAATTGAACCTTCGGCACCGGCCGATGCAATCCAGAGACCGTCTGGCGAGAACTTTACAGAATTAACGTGCGAAACATGACCGCGATATTTCTTGATACATTTATTCTGATTCCGAACATCCCATAATCTGTAAAATTTAAGTTTTTTTGTGTGATTTCTAGATTTGACATCTATTTATTTAAGAATTGACCATCTTTTTTGCAAAGCTGTTTAGTGAAATTGTCAAAATCCTTAGATTTCCATGAAATACTCATGAAAGATTAACGTTAATCGAACCAATATTGTTGGAAGCGGAGTTTCGTATTTTCATCAAATTTCTATACCTAAACTTTCAAACGTTTCTTTCAAGTCCCCAAGGGGGAACCCTACGGAATGCATCCTATTTATATGTGGAAACACTTCCGGTTTACGCCATTCTGAGCCTAACAGACCTCGGTCCCTCCACAACACCTAAGACACATAGAGAACTTCCACACGGAACCGCGAAGAAAGTATGCAGAAAAGCAACTGCTAGTTAAGTAGCCTTAAAGGCGCTGCAATCCTCCTTTATAAAATCTAATACTGTTCTCAGCTGCTAATATGCGCTGTACAGTCTCTGTCAGAAGAAAGGAACCGCGTTTTTTTAATGGTAAAGATATATTCGATTGCTTTTCGCAGCGTGGTTGTCCCACCAGAGGGCTATGACGTCAGCGCTAATTAATTTTAGTGTCGCTCAAAACTTCGTAGTGAACACAACGAAACCAAAATGAGCAAGAAGTATACATGTATTTTTGTGTTCGTACTCAAGACAGCCAAAATTAACGTATTACGCGGCTGCAAAAGTAATTAAAAATTGAAGAAGTTCGTAGTTAAGTAGAACTAGCGGTGTATAGTGTACAAAAATTTCGACGACTTTTTCGATCGTGGCTTGAAGTGAGTGATCACGAGCAAGCAGGACAAGGCGATTCTCCGGCTGTTCGAGCAGATTCCTTCTTTGCGACTGCGCCAAGCTCGCACTCTTCTCGCTAAGAGGGGAATAGATGTCAGCGCCAAAACCATAGAAGGAGGCAAACGCTCCACGACTTCAAAACCTCTTCTCTTTCAAAAACACTTCGAAAAACATAAGAGAGAGCAACAATTACACTCGACTCGAGTGACTGCTTAATTAACACCTGAGTTCTTTAGAAAGCAATGACAGCGATCATACAAAACGGACCCTTAAACTTTTTTATGATCTGTCAATGTGTTACAGGTTTTCCCGACTGGGAAAACGTAAGGAAAACCCCTCGCTGCTAGGGATGGAACGAATCTGTCCGGTCACCAGCCCGTGGAGTCGGACCGTGGGCTCCAGTGGCTCTTATCTTGAAACTTCGTTCCCAGTGTCTTTTTCGGACCAAGCCACTAGTCCGGAAAGGCTTCACCAAAGCAATTATCGTGACCTGGCTAGAAAAACACGTCACAAATATATATGCACATCTAGGCAAGAAAAACGAGATGGGCGAATATATTTTCAAATACGGCTCAATGTCTTTATTGAAAGTGAAGCTAAATAAGTTCCACATTAAGGGTTATGAGTTCATATATACCCGCAAGGGGGTAGTTGTAGGATGAGGTTTTACCAATTCCTGCAACTATCTTTGGAGACTAGCGACTCCACGGACCTGAGCTAACTATCCCCCTGTGGGATGGAGGCTGTAGAATTCACCCACAGCCAGTCCTGCTTGCCCTAAAAATGGCAAATGGACACTCACTGGATCATGGGCTTATCACCCGTGATCTTAAGACCTAAATGATACGAGAAACGGATACAGCGCCTCGGATAAGGACTGATTCTACGGTAACGACTTTTGGCATTCGAAAACGGACTATGATTGGCTTCTGGAACGTTCGAACATTGAATGACAGGGGAAGAGCTGGGGTTACTCGGTCCTTGCACCGCCAATCAGTGATCGACCGTGAAATGGAGCACTATAACATCCAAATTTTGGGCTTGAGCGAGGTCAGGTGAACAGGATCAGGAGAAGAACGAACCCCTAGCGGAAACACTATCCTGTACTTTGGCCCTGAAAGTGAAGCCAGAAATGGCGTGGCGTTCGTTCTTACGCCGAGAGCGAGAAACAGTCTCATTAGCAGAGAACCAATCTCGGATAGGATTATCGTCGTCAGGCTCAGGACCAGTGTCAGAAACGTCACAATTCTGCAGTGCTACGCACCAACTACTACCGCAACATCTGGTGACAAAGAGGAGTTTTATAGCCAACTGAGTGCCACCTTCGAACGTGTTCCAAGAGGTGATATTATTACCATCTCAGGAGATATGAACGCCCAGGTTGGATCAGACAACACTGGACTAGAACACGTCATGGGGAGGCATGGTGACCCTTGGGTCGACGCGTCACGACCTTTTACTAAGAGACCCGAAAACGGCGAATTATTTGTGGAGTTTTGTAGTACTCGGCAAACGGTCATCGGAGGGACCCTTTTTCCACACAAGAGTCATCATAAAACATCTTGAGTTTCCCCTGATGGTGTTACTCAGAACCGGATCAACCATTTGGCTATAAGTCGCCGATGGAGAAGATGTCTCCTCGATGTGCGAGCGAAACGTGGAGCTGACGTGGGGAGCAATCACCACTTCATGGTTGCCTGCTTGAGATTGTGTACAGCAGCTATCCGACGACCACAATTCTTCAAATGAAGCGCAAACTTAATGTGGATAAACTCAGAGATCCCAACAAAAAACGCGAATACACCACTATTCTACGCGAAAAGTCATCCACATTGGTTTCATGAAATTTCGAAATATTAAGAAATTGATTTTTCTTTGAAACTATTTAAGCTATCGACTTGAAATTTAGGTCAAAGTATTATAATATAGATGTTATTAATATCACAGAATATACACCCGATCCCCTTACTCCTTCTACCCCCTTCCATATAAATGGATAATTTTGAAAAATACATATTTTCGATTTTCATTGAAACTAGTAAAGCTGAAAAGACGAAATTTTGTCAGAATTAATTCTACTATAATTGCAATTTATTTTCAAAATAATTATCAACTTCACCTCACTCCGTCTACCCCCTCCCATACAAATTTCACGAAATTTTGAAATTTGAATTAAATTATTTTTCTTCGAAACTGTTAAAGCTATTTTGTATAAAGTATACAAATAGAAATATTAATAATGCAAAAAAAATTTATTTTGATCCGTACACTCCGTCTTCCTCCTCCCATACAAATGCATAACTTTTGTTAAATGCATTTTATCGATTTCCATTCAAACTAGAAAAAGTACAAACTTCAAATTTTGCCGGAATTTGTTTCTTAATAATTGAAATAAGTGTTAGAAAAAATTATCAGCTTCGCTTCACTCCCATACAGATATCTGTATTATAAATTCAAGAAAAGCATTTCTCCTTCAACTATATGAGAGCTATCGACTTTGAAATTGAATCAAAGCATGGTGATAAGGATGATGATAAGCAATTTCAAAATCATCTTAAGCGCTCCACTTCCTCTGCCACCTCTCATACAAATGCCCCAATTTCAGGAAAACTATGACCAATTTTCATAAAAATAATGAAAACTAAAAACTTTAAATTCAGCAAAAAACATTTTGCATGCCATGCTCGGTGTCATATAGGAAAAATACAAACCTCCCCCTCTACTTCTACCACCTCCCATGCAAAAGTCTCTATTCACTATTCGAAAGAATTTGAGATGATATATTTTCCGGTATATTAAAGTCATTTCCATCTCATCTAGAGTATCATATGATTGGGCTTTAAGCCCAATCATAATTCTGTTATGTTTTTTTAATGGTAAAGATATATTCTTGTTTGCTTTTCGCAGCGTGGTTGTCCCACCAGAGGGCTATGACGTCAGCGCTAATTAATTTTAGTGTCGCTCAAAACTTCGTAGTGAACACAACGAAACCAAAATGAGCAAGAAGTATGCATGTATTTTTGTGTTCGTACTCAAGAGAGCCAAAATTAACGTATTCCCCGGTTGCACAAGTATTTAAAAATTGAAGAAGTTCGTAGTTAAGTAGAACTAGCGGTGTAAAGTGTACAAAAATGTCGACGACTTTTTCGATCGTGGCTTGAAGTGAGCGATCACGAGCAAGCAGGACAAGGCGATTCTCTGGCTGTTCGAGCGGATTCCTTCTTTGCGACTGCGCCAGGCTCGCATCCTTCTCGCTAAGAGGGGAATAGATGGCAGCGCCAAAACCATAGAAGGAGGCAAACGCTCCACGACGTCAAAACCTCTTCTCTCTGAAAAACACTTCGAAAAACACAAGAGAGAGCAACAATTACACTCGACTCGAGTGACTGACACCTGAGTTCTTTACCAAAAAGCAATGACAGTGATCATACCATGTGGGAATAATTCGAACGAGAACGAAATAATTCTGACTACCTGCACTATTTTCCTCGAATTCCAATCATGAACGTTCCCACACTATGTCGCTCATTAAACATTCGAGTCCTTCAAGTAGCACGAGCTTAGCGGCAGTGACGAAACACGTGCACTATTTTTACTCGAATAGGAGCAATAGCAGCTGCATGCGGACATGAATTCCGATCATGAACGTTGCCACACTCTATATGATTCGGCCGACAAGAACAGTATAAAATCAGAGCAAGTGCTTGTGATAAAAGTCAGTTGTGAGTTATAAGTTGATAATCGTGTAGAAGAGTCGGCGGGCGAGTGCGATTGGCGAGTGTGGTGTGCGGCTGGGATAAGCGAGGCGGACTTCAGCAATAATCAGGTAAGACCTGTGATCGACAGGCGAAGATCAACAAGCGACATTAAGCGGGTAAGTCCTGTGATCGACAGGCAGAGGTCGACAAGCGACAGTAAGCGCGAAAGTCTTGGGATCGACAGGCAGGAGTAAGTCCAGTGATCAAGTGATCGAATTCAGCAAGCAAATACGTCGTGTGATCGACGGTAGAAACTAGCAGTCAAAATAAGAACGCGAAAGTGGCAATCGTGATCGAGTAGTCAACGGACTGAGTTGTAGATTAGAACGCGAAAGTGATAGTCGAGATCGAGTATGTGACGGAGTGAGTTGCAGATTAGCACGCGAAAGTGACAGTCGAGATCGAGTATTCGACGGAGTGAGTTGCAGATTAGCACGCAAAAGTGACAATCAAGATCGAGTAGTCGACGGAGTGAGTTGTAGATTAGAACGCGAAAGTGACTGTCAGTCAATGCCGATAACTGCAAAGCGAAAAAAAAGCAAATAAAGTTTTGTAGCGAACTTTTGGTTCAATATTATGTTTTGTTTCTATAGAAATTATTGCTCTAAAAGAAAAATGTGTTTCCCTTGTAGAAATTGTTGTTCTTAAAAAAAATAATATATTTAAATTTTTTATGTTATTTCAAGGATTTTCCCTAACTACAAGGCGATTCAAATGAAATTTTGTACAGCCAGTTTTTTGTCGATTAGAGCAAGATTAGATACCCAATAGCATGGGCAAGATGTGAAAAAGATACAAGAATTTCAATTATTTAACGCACCCATGAAATCCGTATAGCTATATGATTGTACTATACGGAAAGTGACCGTTCTGCTTACCAAGAAACTGCAAACTTTCGTGAACCAATGCCTCCGATGCATTTTAGAGATTTTCTGGCCACATGTGACCTCCCACGACTAACTTTGGATTACAACTGGACAGACTAAAATAGCCATTGCACTTTAATGAAACCAGAGCGTAACATTTCCAGACAAGCTCGGTATTATAATTCTCGAGGAAGACATCGGATTGGTCAGCCATTACTAAGTTTATATAAAGAAGTTTCGCTTGCGATTGTGAATTTGAAAAAAAATTAAAATTATAATTAATTCGTGTTGGGAATCGCATAAAAAATGTACTTCACACGCTGGAAAGTGAGGAAAAAGGAATTCATATGCTGGGATAGTAGGCTGTCAGTTCACGTACTGTTAAGGCGATATTTTTAGTTCGCAATTGAAGCTTCACTCAGGATCTCGATTGCGAGTGAACTTTGAATTTCAATCACTGTTTGTAAATGTTTTTTTAAAAGGGACATAAAAATTTTGTATATTAATAAAAACGGACCCTTAAACTTTTTTATGATCTGTCAATGTGTTATAGGTTTTCCCGACTGAGAAAACGTAAACAAAACCCCTCGCTGCTAGGGATGGAACGAATCTGTCCTGCCAGCCCGTGGAGTCGGGCCATGGGCTCCAGTGGCTCTTATCTTGAAACTTGGTTCCCAGTGTTTTTTTCGTACCGAGCCACTAGTCCGGAAAGGCTTCACCAAAGCAATTATCGCAACCTGGCTAGTAAAACACGTCACAAATATACGAGGGCGATTCAAATATGCTCGAGACAAACGCTGTAGATGGCGTGCCTGTAAGTTTTGAAGGTCGCGGCTTGAGTATGTGATAGCTGGGTCCCTTACGAATAGTGTGGCATAGTTTTTGTCACGAACGTACGTTTCACGCGCGTGCTACGACCATGAGTGAACATCAAGTGCCGACCGCCGTTGCGCAACGTATTGTCATTCGTTTTTTGGTGTGCGAAGGCGTTAAGAACACGGAAATTCTTCGGCGTTTGCAAAATCAGTTCGATAGTGAGTGCCTGAGTAGGTCTGCTGTGTTTAAATGGGCCAAAGCGTTCAAAGATGGCCGCGAAACTGTCGAGAATGAGCCGCATGATCGTCGACCGCGAACCAGATCACACCAGACAACATTCGCCGCGTAGAACAACTCATTTTGGAGGACCATAGGGTGAATGTTCGAACCATTCCGGCTGAAGTCGGCATTAGTATTGGTAGTGTAGAGTCTATCATCCACGAACACCTTCAATATCGCAAAATAACGGCGCAATGGGTTCCCAAACTGTTGAACTTCGAGCGAAAATTCATGCGGTTGGAAGTTTGTTGCCGCTTGCTGACGCGATACGAGGCGGAGGGGGATGGTTTTTTGACGCGAATCTTCACTACAGACGAGACATGGGTACACTATTACACTCCCGAAAGCAAGATGTCGTCTAAAGAGTGGAGGAAGAAGGGGGAAGGGGCGCCAGTCAAAGCGAAGACAACCAGGTCCGCGGGTAAGGTTATGTGTACTGTATTCTGGGACCGGCGGGGAGTGCTGTACGTTGACTTCCTGCGCACACAACGTTCCATCAATGCTGCATACTACTCTAACCTTCTGAAAACACACGTGAAACCCGCTTATCGCTCGAAACGGAGGAGCATTCCAGCGTGAAGTGCTATTCTTCTCCAGGATAACGCGCGCCCTCATACCGCGCGTCTCAAGCTCGATACAATATCAGAATTGGGGTGAGAGGTACTAGAACCCCTCCCCCCCTACAGTCCAGATTTTTCACCCTGCGACTACCACATGTTTGCACCACTGAAACAAGCCCTCGGAGGTCAAAGATTCAACACCGACGACGAGGTAGAGGAGTTTGTGCGCACATGGCTGTCCAAGTTGCCCAAGGAATTCTTCGATACCGGCATCAAAAAACTTCCGGAGAGGTGGCAAAAATGTGTAACTAGTGAGGGGAATTACCTAGAAAAACTGTAAATTTTTGTAAATATTTTCGATAATAAATAAATGTGTCAGAGCGTTTGTCTCGATCATATTTGAACCGCCCTCGTATATGCACATCTAGACAAGAAAAACGAGATAGGCGAATATATTTTCAAATACGGCTCAATGTCTTTATTGAAAGTGAAGCTAACTAAGTTTCACGTTAAAGTTTATGAGTTCATATATTAAAAAGAAAAGCTTAGTCCCTAACTATTATTCGATGGGAATATTGACTTGATTGCAACCGATGTTCGTTGGGGCCCTTGATGATTCGTCTGTGCGTTTTTTTCTTGTGGCGTGTTTGAACAGTCTCTTCGCTCGTATCGTAAGAATTTCCTCTCGATGCGAATTTCACAAATTTCGTTGTGCAACTCGTTCGTTGCTCAGCTTCTCGCCGTCCTCGTAGTGGTTTCTTCACTTAAAGTCTCCGATTTTCCACTGATTCTACTCTACTTAGCTCACCCACCAACTTGTAGTACTACTTGTTAAAAAAAATGAACTCTCACTGCGATATTTTAACAACACTCATCTTCCGTGTACAACCGTTCGTACTCACGATCTAGATCCAAGGAGGTCGAGAAAATTTCGCCTGGGTCCCAGCTAACCCGTTTCAGGACCCCCAACGGCTTCTGCTGGCCTTGAAACTCGATCATTTATATTCGGGCTTTCACCTTTCTTTGTCTGAGAAACTTTGATACTACAGCCCAAATCGGGCCTTGGCCTCCTAACCATCAGGTTCCTTAACATTTTTCATAATTTGTTATGGAAGGATTTTTAGACCTTCGCACAACCCTCTTCACGAATTTTTCATTTTCGTAGATTGAGGTGACCAAGGTATACCCAAGCAGGCAGCGTGCTGGAATTATGCGTCGACCGGGATTTGAACTCACGACCTTCACATTGTAGACCAACACGCTATCCATTAGGCTACACTCTAGCTCATTTACTATTTTAAACAATTAATCGTATGTTCCAACCATTTTCGGACTAGGGCTTCCTAGCATTGTTTAAAAGTGTTTCCTCTACTTCATTCCAATTCGTGAAATACTTCCATTCTTCTTTCGCGTAGTCCGAACTGATCATGGCCGCTGCTAATGTCACTTGGCAGTTCTCGGTCTTGGGTACTTTTTTACAAACGGAAACGAAGGTGTCTCGGGTTTGAAGTGATTTGTTTACAATCGCATAGTGAAAAATTAATCCGCGAGTTCGTTTGGAAAAAGTCGGTGGTGTAGTTAACACAAATTGTTGTTCGTCGTCGCGGCTGCGAGTGTTTTGCGGGTGCAGAGCGGCTGCAGGTAAGTACAATTCTGTCCATAGCTTGTTCGGTGTGAGAATTATGGAATTTCTCCGCGGCCTGGGTCGTCGTTTTTGCTGAAGGTGTTGATGCGTCGTTCGACGTTACTATTTCTTATATACTTCTTCTAAAATGGCGCTACAGCCCAAATCGGACCTTGGCCTCCTGATATTCAGGTTCCTTAACATTTTTCATTACTTATTGTGGAAGGGTGGTTAGCCCTTCGCACAACCCTCTTTCTACGAATTTTTTCATTTTCGTAGATTGAGGTGACCAATATATATGTATATCCAAGCAGGCAATGTGCTGGAATTATATATTGCGCCGGCCGGGATTTGAACTCACGACCTTCGCATTACAAGACCAACACGCTACCTACTAGGCTACACCCTAGCTCTAACTATTTTTTATATCATTTATAATTAATTTTAATGTCCTTATCTCGTTACTCCTAGCCAGGATGTTAGGCGAAGAGGATCTCAAGTCTAGGTATAGCCCTAGCCCGGATACATGGAAGATTATCCCGCAAAGTGTTGCCCAAACGTGGTCCCGGTAAGTTCTTGGAATTTAAACCTCGATAGGATTCGTTCAATAATACTTTTATCTTCCAGGCAAACTCGGATTCGCTACGGTGAAGGCGTGTCAAAAATTTTCGGTTGTAATAATCGCCCGTGCGTGCTATAGTGAATAAATTCGAGTCAACATATTCACTATTGAATGTTGCTGTGCCAGTGAGGCAACACACAAGTCGAAGTACCGAAAATATCGCAGCCGTAAATGCTTCAGTTCAAAATGAGCCAAATCAGTAAAATCCATGCTGTTCACAGGAATTGGAAATCTCTCAGTCCACATTGTGGCGAATTTTGTGTAAGGATCTTGGCCTACACGATGTTTTACTTCGCGATTGAAGTTTCACTCGTGAAGTTTCATCATCAATGACGCGACAGCCCAAATCGGGCTCTGGCCTCCTGAAGTCGTCGCCTCCAATCGTCTCAATCCAAAGACTGCGTCCTCCAGCCGTAATTTTTAAAATGCTGTCTTCATCATTTGATTCTTCTCATCGCTTGCGTGGTTTGCCTACTGGCCGGGTATCACTCGCTTTGCCTTTAAGAACACGTTTGGGGATTATTCTGTCTTCCATTCGCTCTACATGGCCAGCCAACTGTAGTTTACGTAGCTTCATGAACGTTGAAGCTTCTGGCTCGTCGTACAGTGATGGTCCTAAAATTCTTTGGAGGACCTTTCTTTCGAATGCGTTAACTGCTTTTTTGGAAGTTCGCGTTAATTTCCACGTCTCGCTGCCATAACAGAGCACAGGTCGTATAATAGTTTTATAAATCCGCAGCTTATTGTTCCTGTGCACTTTCTTGGATTTCATTATTGGAAGTACCGAATAACACGTCTTATTTGCTATTATTATTCGTCGTTTGATTTCGTCTGTTTCATTACCGTCCTTTGCTAGATTAGCCCCAAGATATATGAATTTGTCCACACTCTCCAAATCATATTCCGCAATTGTTATGTTTTGTCTGATAGGCGCTCTCCTTCTTGTTTGCGTCATTACTTTTGTTTTACTTTTGTTAATGCGCAACCCGACTTCTTTTGCGGCGGAGTCAAGATTGACAAATATCTCCTTAGCACTAGGGAAGGATCTTGTTATGATGTCAATGTCGTCAGCGTATGCTACTAGTTGGATGGACTTGAATAATAGTGTCCCGGTGGTGTCGACTGGAATTTTTCGGACGCCATACTTTAGTGCCAAGGTGAAAAGCTTGGTGGCTAGACCTTTAAGCCACATTCCGTTCGAAAGGTGGTTGTGGAATCGGTTTGTATTCTCACTTGGGATTTAGTGTTTGTCATTGTGAGTCTTGTTAGTTTGGCTAATTTCGGGGGAATTCCAAAGTCAAGCATGATTTTGTACAGTACGCTCCTGTCAATACTGTTTGGTGCACGTCTGTTATATTCCCAGCATTTCTCAAACACCTGTTTCGCCGAGAATATCTGAGCTCTGTTGTAGATCGTCCGGTTCTGAATCCACCTTGGTATTCGCCAATTATTTCATTAGTGTAGGGCTTAGGACGACGTTCAATTATTTTTGTTATTATTTTATAGGACATACACAACAATGATACTCCTCTGTAATTCTCACAGCAGAGTTTATCTCCTTTTTTGTAAATTGGACATATGATGCTTTTTTGCCAATGATTTCCTCTGTCCAAATTTTGCATATCATGTTGTGCAGTATTTCAGCGACACAGTTTCCACCGTTTTTCAGAAGTTCAACTGGTATTTCGTCAATTCCCGGCGCTTTGTTTCGTTTTTGGTCACATAGGGCTGCTTTGATTTTAGCAAGCGTGGGTGGTGTCGATGATGGTTCTTTTTCATCAGTTGAGGCCTCAATTGAAATGTTGTCTATCGTGAACGGTGCTAATGGAGTGGGATTGAGAAGATGTTCAAAGTAGGAAGCCCATCTCCTTTTAATTTCTTGTGAGTCGCTGATAATATTGCCGTCAGCGTCTTTGCAGAGACTGGTTTTTGGCTTATATTCCTTTTTTAAGTCTTTTACTATTGTGTATGCGTCCCCCGTTTTATTTTTTCTCATGTCGTCGTCCATTTTTTGTATTTTGTCATTCTGGTACTTCCTTTGTTTTCGTCTGCAGGTCTTTTTCGCATATCGCCTAAAAAAAAAAATTTGTAAGCCTCGTTCTTTCTATCTATTGCGTCGCGACATTCTTGGTCGAACCAATCATTACTTTTTCGCCGTGCTTGATATCCTAATACCTCTTCCGCGGAGGATTTGATGCCGTCTCGTATTTTCATCCACGCATTCTCCACTGGCATATTTTGGATATTTTCATATATTGGTGTCAGGTGTTTATTACATGCTAACATGTAAGCCTGCGCCACCGTTTCGTCGTTAAGCTTGTCGACATTGAATTTGCGAGCTCTACCCGTTTTCGAGTATCCACGGCAAGTTATTCGGCATCGATACTTAGCTCTGACTAGATAGTGATCAGAGTCACGATTCGCACCGCGGAGGGTTCGTACATCAAGTATGCTGGAAGCAGCCCTTTTCTCAATTAGAACGTGATCTATTTGGTTGAAGGTGTGACCATCTGGTGATGCCCACGATCGATTGTAAATATCGCGATGTGGGAAGCACGTAGAGCTTACTACCATATTTTTGCTGCTTGCGAAATCAATAAGACGTTGGCCATTGTCGTTGGTTATGTTATGGAGACTGTGCCCTCCTGTTGTTGCTCTATGAGTCTCCTCCTTTCCGACTTTTGCATTAAAATCCCCTAATACAATTTTTAGGTCATTCGAGGGCAGTGAATCATAGGTTGTCTCTAGGGTCCCTCCTTGTCTTCTGTTGGTGCGTGAACGTTGATCAACAAAGTATTGAAAAATTTAGTCTTTATTCGGATTGCACACAATCTTTCATTTGCTGGTTTGAAATATTTTGTCAACGACAAAAGCGACACCAAACTCTCTGTTTCCCGACAATTTTCCACTTGGATAGACTGTATGTGATCGCATGTCCATGATTTCATTACCGAGCCATTTCGTTTCTTGGATGGCAGCTGTGTTGATATTGTCTTTTGCCACTTCTTCGAGGAACTCTTTCAGAGCTCCTGTCCTAAATAAGGATCAAGCATTCCAAGATTCAAGAGAGTAGTCCACTTTTCTTTTGCATTGCCGTTGAGTCCATCCTTTTCGAGGCTAGTCTTCAGGTTTCTGGACAGTGTTTTTTTTTTTTTTTCGGTGATGCGTTGTCGGCGCCTCGCCCAACCCCCGACCTGGCGGACCGGTCCTACTTATTTATTACACCCTGGTAGAGAAAGAGTGGGAGTTTTTAGCTAAATATGACATGCTGGAGTTCTCACAGCTATGCTGCGAGTCCAACTATGTCATACTCGTGGAATTTGGTGTCAGTATAAACATAGCACATGTAGCATGGAAGCGAGCAGTTGAGCAGGAGGCCAAAGAAATGAAGAAGTCCTGGCGACAACCAGAGGCCGATGATCGGGATTGCGTCTTCTGGAAGAGAACTGTTTCTATCGTATGCTCCTATAGCCGCGCCTTCTCAAATCGGGAGTATTTAGGGTGCTGTCACGACAGATCATGGTAAAGGTTAGCGGTTTGCTCTGGCTAGTAATTTTTTTTAGAAAATAGTTTTTTTCACACAATCTTTTACTACAATGGCACTACAGCCCAAATCGGACCTTGGCCTCCTGACATGCAGGTTCCTTAACATTTTTCATTACTTATTGTGGAAGGGTTGTTAGCCCTTTGCACAACCCTCTTTTTACGAATTTTTCATTTTCGTAGATTGAGATGACCAAGGTATATCCAAGGCAATGTGCTGGAATTATATATTGCGTCGGCTGGGATTTGACTTCACGATCTTCCATTACAAGACCAACGCGATACCCACTAGGCTACACCCTAACCTTTTTTACACAATGGATTGACTAAAATTTTAGCCTTTCGTTATTGAGACCTGACGCAAGGAAAATGACGAAACGCTTTTTGCTCCAGCAAGAAGAGGTACCAACTTGGTAATCTACGGGCACATTTGCCCTCAAAACTACCAAGAATAAATTTCATAGGATTTGAGTGAAGAGATAGAATTTAGTGCAGTGCTCCAACTGCATAATAGGGAATGTGACAGTGAATTGTAGGATTATTTCTGACTTCAATCTGAGCTAAAGAATTCTTGAGGTTTGGAGAGCCTTTAAACTGTGATTCCCAAAGTATATTCAAACTCCTAATCTACCGGAACTGAATTTACCAAATAACCTGTTCAATGAAAACCCCCACACCTTAAGTCCGGCTAAAAAAAAACACGGTTTGCTTCATCGATAAATGCAAATCTCGCAAAATGTCATAGCAGCGAAATTGGGAAACATATTTCTCATTATGTTTATGCCCGAACTCTTGTAATTTGTATGAAACGATGTGCCACCCAAAATCCCATAAACCTTTGTGCAAATGTAAACAAAAATTTGAATATGGAAATTCCGAGATTGCGATTAGAACGCGAGTTTCGCTCATTCGGGCCCGAAAACATGCACCGAGCTTCAAAACAAAGAAGAAATTTCGATGGGTTTTCGCCCCCGAAATATCGCAGCTCGAAATCTAGACTGAATGACTCACTTCCGAAAAAAAAAATCGGTGGTCCAGTTAATCGGTTCACGACCGCAAAACAATGAAACAATTAAAATTCGATCGCTTTATCCGTGCGATCCACCCACCTGACTGTCGTATCATTACTCCCCGAAGCCACGTACTCCCCGGACGGATTGAAATCCAGCGTTTTCACACTTTTCATGTGCCCGTTGAGCGTTGAGCAAATCGTCTGAGCGTTGAGGTCCCAGCGTCGGATGATTCCAATGTCGTCGGCCGAGTAAACATAATCATCGTTGTAGGCGAATCGGACGATATCGATGGAGCCGTTGTGGCCCGTCAATGACTGCGTGAATAAAAAACAGACAGACAAACAATTAGGTTCCGAGACGCTTGATGCTGGCGATTATGCGTGCGAAATTACCATAAAACATTTCTCCTCGCCGATTGCCCACAAGTTCACATTTCGATCTTGGCCGCCCGTCACCAAAACTCGTCCCGTCTCGCCAAGATCCAAGCACGTTACTTTTCCTGTGTGGGCTTTTATTTCATCTGTCGAGCAAACAAAAAAAAATCATTGCAGACTTTGTCGAAACCCAAATGAAATTGTTTTGCAACAAAATCGGATTTAGTTATGGGCATAAAAGCGAATCAAAAGGGGGGATCGAATTTACACATAACCTTGTCAGGCGAATTTTCGCAATTTTCGGGCGAAATTCGCGCGTAATTCATACTCACGTATTTTAACTGTTAACTTTCTAGCTAATGCCATATCTTAATTACTATTTTACGAATATCACAATGGTTTAAATCACTTTTTTTAGTTACTACAAAATGTTCTGTTGTCAAATTCATTTGACAGATTACAGTTTGACGGCCATTTAATTATGCTGATTCGAAGTATGCAGATTGTGCAGCAGATGGTGCGGCGGTCGGTTGGAAGTGCAATATTTTTTTTGGTGATTAAACCGAATTTTTTATTCTTTTATGTAGTAATTCAGCTAATAAACTACTCAAAAATAATTATTCAGTCCATTTTCACTTATTTCTGTTTGAAAACATCGAAATAATGCAAGAAAACTTTGCCCTTTCGAACAAAGGTTTCAGTTACGATATTTTGCAAACACCATAGATCTGGCAACGCTGCTCACAAGAAGCTGACAAACAGATTTTGAGAGACGTACGAACGAAATTTTTGCTCTGTGTAAAGTTTTTTTGATTTCAAGTAAGAAAATTAGTGAAAATGTCTGCCAGATACGATCGTGCTGTGACAATTTTTTCGCCAGACGGTCATCTCTTGCAGGTCGAGTACGCCCAGGAAGCCGTACGGAAAGGATCGACAGCGGTAAGTGTTGTCGCCGGACATAACCTCACAAATCCTTTCGGATTTCTGATTGTCATTGCCCGGCATCGCTAAATTGCTGTGTAATTCAATGGAAAATTCGTTTAAAATGTTCGAAATTGCAGGTCGGCGTTCGCGGCGAAGATGTCGTCGTGCTGGGCGTTGAAAAGAAGTCGGTGGGAAAATTGCAGGAGGAACGAACCGTTCGGAAGATTTGTCCGCTCGACAGTCATGTTGTGATGGCGTTTGCTGGACTCACGGCCGATGCCAGGATCTTAATTAGTCGGGCACAGGTCGAGTGCCAGAGTCACAAGCTCAGTGTAGAGGATCCGGTTACGTTAGAGTACATAACGAGGTTTGTGTTGAAGATTTAAGTTTTTTTTTCTTTTTCCTAGTCGGACCCTTGCAAACAACATTTGTCCAATCATCAAATTTTCGGGATAATCAGGGTTTATGTTAGATAGCATGTAAAATCCCTTTTTCTTATTCACTGGTACTAAAGCTTGACGTGGAACTTGGCCTCCTAACCCTCAGGTTCCGTAACATTTATTTGTTATTGTGGAAGGGTTGTAAGCCCTTTGCACAAGCCTCATCTACGAATTTTTCATTTTCGCAGATTGAGGTGGCCTAAATAAATTTTGTAGACTGTGTGCTGGAATTATAAGTTGGCCGGGATATGAACTCACGACGTTCGCATTGTAGATCAACACGCTACGCCCAGACTGGATTTTTTTAAATCAGCACCATTTTCGATTAATAGAAATTTCGCAATTGCAAACAGAACTTTTGGATTTTCAGAGCTTCCCTTTCAGCAATTGGCGGATAATCACAAATAAAAATTTCTAAAGCCAAGTCTCGCAGGGGGTAGTTGTAAGATGTGGTTTTTACCAATTCCTGCAACTATCTTTGGAGACTAGCGACTCCATGGGCCTGAGCTAACTATCCCCCTGTGAGATGGGGGCAGTACAATTCCCCCACAGCCAGTCGTGCTTGCCCTAAAAATGGCAAATGGACACTCACTGGATCATGGGCTTATCACCCGTGATCTTAAGACCTAGATGATACAAGAAACGGATACAGCGCCTCGGATACGGACTGATTCTACGGTAACGACTTTTGGCATTCGAAAACGGACTATGATTGGCTTCTGGCTACTCGGTCCTTGCACCGCCAATCAGTGATCGACCGTGAAATGGAGCACTATAACTCCCAACTCTTGGGCTTGAGCGAGGTCAGGTGGACAGGATCAGGAGAAGAACGAACCCCTAGTGGAAACACTATTCTGTACATTGGCCCTAAAAGTGAAGCCAGAAATAGCGTGGCGTTCGTCCTTACACCGAGAGCGAGAAACATTTTCATCAGCTGGAACCAATCTCGGATAGGATTATCGTCGTCAGGCTCAGGACCAGTGTCAGAAACTTCACAATTCTACAGTGTTACACACCAACTAATACCGCAACACCTGGTGACAAAGAGGAGTTTTATAGCCAACTGAGTGCCACCTTCGAACGTGTTCCAAGAGGTGATATTATTATCATCTCAGGAGATATGAGCGCCCAGGTTAGCTCTGACAACACTGGACTAGAACACGTCATGGGGAGGCATGGTGGCTCTTGGGTCGAGGCGTCACGACCTTGGATTAAGAGACCCGAAAAAGGTGAATTATTTGTGGAGTTTTGTAGTACTTGGCAAATGGTCATCGGTGTGATCATTTTTCCACACAAGAGTCACCATAAAACATCTTGGGCTTCCCCTGATGGTATTACTGAGAACCAGACCATTTGGCTATAAGCCGCCGATGGAGAAGATGTCTCCTCGATGTGCGAGCGAAGCGTGAAGCTGACATGGGTCAAAGTTGGCGATTGGAAAAAAGCCAAATTGAAAATCATCTCTCAACCGGATGTGAACCAACGAATACCCGACTTTAGGCAGAACTACCGCTATAGCGTAAAAAGACTGTTAGACGCGACAAGAGAAAGGCCATTGAAAATCTAGCCAACAAGGCAGAATCTGCGACTTATCTTGGGGATACGGATTCACTATTCAAAATCATGAAACAGCTGACGAACAGGAATTTCACCGCCAACCACCTGGTGAGAGATGCCAACGGAACTCTCCTGAATATGAGACCAGTTTTGGCGATAAACACTTCTCTGATATTTTAAACATCTTGTCAGAGGAAAATATTCCAGAAACAGAACAACTACCAATCATCCAATCGCAACAATTCTCTATTAGGGACGATCCCCCAGATAAGGAAGAGATAGTTTCCGCCTTCGGTCAATGGCGGGAAGGAAAGCCCCAGGTATAGACGGACTACTAACCGAACTCCTTAAAGCGGACCCGGAAATAACAGCCGATATACTCCTCCCACTCTTTACTGAGGTGTGGAATGAAGGAAGATATCCAACTGAATGGAAGGAGGGTGTCATTGTGAAAATTCCGAAAAAAGGCGACCTTCAAGATTGTGGCAATTGGCGTGGTATATGTCTACTTACTGCCGTATCGAAAACCATGGCTAATTCTCAATAGGATTAGTGATATCGTGGAGAAGTTTATCAGGCTGGATTCTGTAAAGGGTCGTCTTGTACCGACCACACAAATACCCTACGAATAATATTGGAGCAGTCAGCCGAAATGGGTTCGCCACGACGTCTCATATTTGTGGACTTCGAGAAGGCTTTCGACATCGTCAAGCGAGATTACATATGGAATGCTTTGCGTAGGAGAGGTATTCCAGATAAGGTCATAGCTATGATTAAAGAATCCTACGAAGATGCAAGGTTTCGCGTCTTGCATAGAGGAGAGCTGTCCGAGAGTTTTCCTGTGCTAACAGGTGTCAGATAAGGCTTCATATTATCAGCCCTGTTTCTAGTGGTAATAAATGACAATTTGAAAGCTGCACTGGAAGGTGGAGAAGGTAAAGATCTTCAATGGAGACTGTTTAACATCTTAAGTCACCTTGATTATGCTGATGACTTGTGTTTGCTCGCACATAACCGTTCAGACTTAGAGTCAAATGTTCGCTCGTTGCATTCTAAATGCAAAGAGGCGGGACTGAAAATAAATGTACGTAAAACCAAGTATATGCACATGGGTTCGAACGCAAGCACACCGATTGTTCTTAACGGACAGGATGTGGAAGAGGTGCAAGATTTTTGTTATCTCGGAAGCATTGTCAGCATGGACGGCGGGGCCGAAAAGGGTATTGAGACGCGTCTAAATAAAGCTAGTCAGTTCTTCGGTGTCCTTTCCCCTTTCTGGAGGTTAAAAGAGATCTCTCTTCGAACGAAGCTTCGAGTTTTTGACGCATGCGTCAAATCCGTGTTGTTACAGTGAAAGCTCCTATAGCGGGCACTGATGGTGCCAACTTTTTTGTCCGGCTATGAGAGCTGTCCGTTTACAGGAAAAAAGAAAAAGAAGAGGAGATAAATAAATAATAAATTTTGTCCTTAGCTCGTTTATTCATTTTGGAGTACACATTGTATGAAATTAAGAAATTCAAAGAAAAAATTCGATCAAATAATATAATATACATTTATGTATGTATGCAGTTAAATAAACCACCTGCAGTGAAAATTAAGTAAATACATACTACTTAGTAATTAATTGAACAAAATTTAACATGCTCTGTTGACGTAACCTTTTTCGTTTCTGGTGTATAAGACAGTTTTGAAAATGATTCTCTAGATTTTTTATGTATTCAAATGCCGTAAAATCATCATGAGTAAATTTTTTCAAGCTATCAACAAGATTTAAAGCTTGATTATAGGAAGTGATACAATGTGAATCCGGAGTAATTTCCTGAATTTCTATATCTGAAGCACTTTCATCTTCGTTACTGATGTCGGTTGTAAAATTGTAGTTGTCATCTTCCGTTTGTATATTGTTGTCAACGGTCATAAAGTTCTCCAGATTTTGGCCTTCTATGGGCCCAAGTTCGTTGAGACCTCTAATTAAATCGGAGAGTATTGATAATGGAAGATCATCTTCAGGTTCAAATTCCGTTGAACTATAGTCATATCCTCTTTTCTTGAACCCTGCTTTGCCGAAACAATTCATTATGGTGGTGGAAGTGACTTTATTCCATGATTTTTTAATGAAATATATCGCATCTAATACATTAATAGTTTTTGAAAGTTCCGTTACAGATTTAACATCTCCAAGTTTAGATAAAATATATTTCAAAACTTGATCTCGATAAAAGCATTTGAAATTGTGTATAATCCCTTGGTCCAACGGCTGGCATACAGCAGTTGTATTAGGTGGAAGGAAAATAATTTTTACATTTGTTAGATTAATTTCGCGGGGATGGGAGGCTGCATTATCTAAAAATAATAAAATTTTTCTTTTCTGAACGGCCATTTTTCTATCTAATTGTGACAACCATTCAATCATGATTGCACTTGTCATCCAGGATTTTTTATTCGAATTCCATGTTACTGGCAACTTATTAATAGCAACATTTTTGAAAGCTCGGGGGCGCACTGCCCTTCCAATTACTAATAACTCTTCCTTTTCTCCTGCCCATGTTTACACAAAATAATATTGTGAGCCGCTCTTTTGACATTTTCCCACCGGTTAATTTTTCAGATTTAAAAGCTAAACTTTTATTGGGTAATACACGAAAGAAAAGTCCGTCTTGATTTACATCTGCTGCTTCACCTGATATGCATTTAAAACTTATGTCATGCCTTTTCCGCCACTTTTGGAGCTAACCATCAGACGCTCTGAAATTAGTAAAACCCAATTCTTTCGCTATTTCTTTAGCTTTTGCCTTTACTAATTGTCCTGATATTGGAATGTTTTTGTTTCTAACCGTTGAAAACCATTCAAAACAAATTCTGTCAATATTCAAACCATCAATTTTCAAAAAAATGTTCTTTAGATTCACATTAACTCAAGATTGCCATTTAGTTCGTATTTTGTCCTTATTTTTTCGTATTTTTGCAGCTTGAGTTTTTCCTATATTGAACCTATAATGCGATAATATTAATTATACATTATACATTTTTTCATTGCCTCCACAAGTTATGTGTTTAGGGTAGCTTACTTTTTTCCCACAGCTCGCACTGTTGGATTTTGGTCTTCTATAAAATTCACCACTTCCATTTTTTCTTTCAATGTAAGCAATTTTCTGCTTGGCGCCATTATAAAGTGAATATGAAAGAATTTGTACAAAATACTTTTTTATTAAAACTTTATTTCACTTTATTTGTGCTTTAATTCACAACCATCCCCGTCTACACTTTGCGGAAGAATATAAATGTGTTGTTAACGCTCTTCTTCTTTCTTTTCTTATGCTACACGGACGAAAACCTACACCACCCGAAAACTAGCCGCAATAAGTCAACTGAGCTCGCGTTCTCGCTTTTTCCTTGTCTATTTCGTAAACTAAGTTCGGGAATTCCCCGATTTATTTACGCGGATGTCCGCTTACAGGAGATTTCTATGTGTGAATGTGCCAAACGACAGTGTCCGCGACAGCTTACAAGAGCGTCCGCTTAAGAGAGAGTAGTTTCTATGGGAAATTATAGGGAAAAATTTTGTTCCAGAAAATTTGTCCGCTTAATAGAGATGTCCGCTTATTGGAGCTGTCCGCTAAGGAAGCTTTCACTGTATATGGTTGTAATACGTGGAAAGTGACCGTTGGACTTACCAAGAAACTACAAACTTTCGTGAACCAATGCCTCCGACGCATTTTAGAAATATTCTGGCCAAAAGTGATCTACAACGACGAACTTTGGAGTACAACTGGACAGACTAAAATAGATATTGAGATTCAAAGGCGGAAGTGGCAGTGGATCGGTCACACTTTGAGCGAAACATCGCCAAACAGGTTCTGGCTTATAAACCCTCAAGGAAGACGTCGGGTTAGTCGACCATGTAGCACATGGAAGAGAACAGTTGAGCAGTAGGCCAGAGGAATAAACAAGTCCTTGCAAACAGCTTAAGGCCGATGCTCAGGATCGCGCCTTGTGGAAGAGAGTTGTTTCTGTCCTATGCCCCCTTAACATTTGATTGATTGATTAAGGACAGAAAAAGTTTTCTTTAATGAGGCGCGATCCTGCGCATCGGCCTTAAGTTGTCGGTAGGACTTATTTATTCCTCTGGCCTCCTGCTCATCTGATCGTTTCCATGTGCTACACGTCCTCGTTGAGGATTATAATCCAGACCTTGTTTGGCGATGTTTCGCTCTGGTTTCCTCAAAGTGTGATCGATCCACTGCCACTTCCGGCTTTGAATCTCAATGGCTTTTTTTAGTCTGTCCAGTTGTATTCCAAAGTTCGTCGTTGGAGATCACATATAGCCAGAATATTCCTAAAATGCGTCCGTGGCATTGGGCCACGAAAGTTTGCATTTTCTTGGTAAGTCGAAAAATTATGAATAAGTGAAAATTTTGAATTTTGTGAGAGGAATTTTTCGTAAACGAAAAGTCTGATCGCTTCCGCTTGTTCGTAAACCCAAAGTCTGTTTTGGGGATGAAGATTTTTGCCCGCTACGGCATAATACTTCTCTCAACTCTCCCATCATATTTAGGATTCTCGAAGCGTCATCTAAAATTGCTGAAATTCATAGTAAAGCGACAAAATAAAAACTTGACCCGAAGGACTAAAATTAATAATAAAACTCACCTATGAAGCTTTGAAAGCTCATAGCAAAATAACCAGATGTGGTGCGGGGCATGTTTCTTCACGAAAAAGCTTCTCTAGGTCCCAAAGAATCCGAAAAGTAACATGGGATTCTGGTTATCGACCCTCAAATTGTTCCACAGTCCTATTTTTTCCTAAGAGAGGATTTAGTTTTAGCTGTTGGGTAGTTTTTACGGTCTTCAGCATCGATCTATAAACCAAATTGTTTTCCATTTTCATCTTTTGTGAGAATGTTATGATATTTCTGAATTAGTTTCACACCTTTTTCTGCAAAATCATTCAGAACAACTGTCTTATCAAGTTTTTCAATTCTACTTTTGCAATCAGGATCATCCTTCCATGTTGTAGTATCTTTGTTTAGGAAATCGGTGCTGATAGAAAAACGCGCGAAGAAAATTGTTGTAACGGAAGTTACAAAAGACGAAAACTCGTTGTTTGTAAAGGAAAAAAAATCATTTTGGTGAGAATGTACCTCTATTTGATTTTTTCTTCCTCCTATTCTTCACCTTTGTCTGCTTCCAGCATATATTGAGTCATAACTGCCTTAACCGTAATTAGAACGTTGTCATCAAATAATGATAAAGCCGCTGTTTCGGACACCAAGCACCAGAGATGGTTTCAAAATTTTTTAACAACTAAATGCACGTTATTGTAATTAAATTGAATAATAGCAAAATAAGAAAGTATTTAATTGTTCGTTCGTTCGGGAATACAGCCCAGCGTTATGCCCATCATTCCATAAGGATGAGAACAGACCCGGCGATCACCACTGCAATCGTCCGCACAGGTGTAGGAAAACGGTACAACATACTTACCTGAACCATAACGATAACTTACTGAGATACTAAACATCAAATTAGATATTACGGTGATATCCCTCAGTGCCATTGTCGGACTCCCAATCGGACTCATCTATTCCATTGTGACAAAAGCGAACAGAATTGGCCCGTCAGATATTAAAATTGTGTCCCTGACATTATTGGATAAAGGACCAAAATTGTGAAGAGAACGCCTCAAGAATCGAACAAAAATCTCGAATTTTGAAGTACAAAAAAGCTAGTTTTGAGAGAATCGAGGCTAAAGTTTGACTTTTAAGTTTTTAGACATTACTACTACCGAACCTAGCGCCCATGTGCACTCTACGCTCCCATTCATCTCCGCTGCATCTCACATACACGAATGGCTAATCTTGAGCCCTCCTCCAGACAACTTTTTGGCATCTCACGCTCGGAAAGTGGTCGCGCGGAGCCGTATCTAGTGGGTGCGGTGCTTGGCAGATGCTATTGGCTCATCAGCGACAGATTTGTGTTGCTTTATTTGAAGAAAATTTAAAGTTTCATGTAAACTGCGAATTCTGGGCTCTTTATGAGAATAAGAAACTCTGCGGCCAAGCAACATATGGAAGGTTGCGCCCGCATACGGCGACTCAGGTAGACTGTTGAATCATTTCTCTTCCTTTCAAGATTAAATCAATGAAAAAACTTTGCGAAAATAAGTTTCCCATATTTTTCAAATAAGAATGATAACTTTTCGGTTGTCTGCTGATATGGGATAAGAAGTCTGCTCAGACATTTGCTACGCAGATGTCTAGGTAGGAAATTTCGCTGTTGGTGGCATAATAGTACCGGCGCCATAAAATTAATTTTTGAATAGAGGCACCGTTGAGATCATTATACCTGCTTATTATGCGTCACTCTCAGGTCACCAGAGAATTAAGGGTGGTAGTGTCATTCTAAGGCCTCGAAACCTATTCTGAAATTTTGCGATGCAAATACCTAGGTAAAAATGCACTGTTGGTGGCGTAATAGTTCCGGGGTCATAGGATAAATTTTTGTATGTATGCACCGCAGTGATCATTATACCTGCTTAAGCGGCTATTACGCTTTACACTTAGGTCACCAGACAATCTAAGGTGCTAATGTACTTTTAAGGCCTCGAAATTATCCTGAAATTTTGTTTATGAGGGGTACCATTGAATTCTGACCAATCCACATGGGAGGGTAGGTTGGTGGGAACTACCCAAAAACAAGCCAACGCTAAAGAGGAGGGCAGAGGAAATATATGTGACGCAAGTTGATGGAATGACCTCCGCCTTGCCAAGGCGGAACCCTCAGTGCTGGCTAAAATAATATAAAATAGATCGTTTGTTTCCATTGTTTAGTTTCCTTAAGCAGGCAACTACCAAGTGGCGATCGCTCCACACGTCAGCTTCACGTTTTGCTCGCACATCTAGGAGGCATCTTCTTCATCGACGACTTATGGCCAATTTGGTTCTGAGTAACACCATCAGGGAAACCCAAGATGTTTTATTGTGACTCTTGTATGGGAAAAAAGGGTCTACCTGAACTCACTCAGGCCCAATATTTCACTTCACGTCAATCACTCACTGCCGGTGTATGGATCGAGTGTTACCTCATCTCTTGCAATGTTCAAACGTTTGAGAAGCCAATCATAGCCCGTTTTCGAATGCCAAAAGTGGTTAACGTAGAATCGATTCGTTTCTCATATTAGCTAGTGTTTTTATGATGATTTGATGATCCAGTGAGTGTCCATTTGCCATTTTTAGTGCATGCAGGTCTGTTTTGGGTGGTATCCTAGCCCCCATCCTGTAGAGACTGGTTGGATTAATTTTTCTTCTACTTCTACAATGGCACTGCATCCCAAATCGGGCCTTAGGCTCCTGACTTTCAAGTTTCGTAACATTTTTCATTACTTATTGATTGTGGAAGAGTTGGTAGCTCTTCGTACAATCCTCTATCAACGCATTTTTCATTTTCGTAGATTGCTGTAACCAAGGTATGGGGAGTACGAATTAAAACCCGTCGTTTCCCACTAGATATCTAGGGTGTAGCCTAGCGGGTAGCGTGTTGGTCTACAATGCGAAGGTCGTGAGTTCAAATAACTCCAGCACACTGCCAGCTTTAGGTATACCTTGGTCACTTCAATCTACGAAAATGAGAAATTCGTAGGAGAAGGGTTGTGCGAAGGTCTAACAACCCTACCACATTCAACAATGAAAAAATGTTAAGGAACCTGAAGATCAAGAGGCCAAGGCCCGATTTGGGCTGTAGTACCATTGTAGAAGTTTTCCAATAGATGGCGCGAGCAGTAAATACTGATCAACAATAACTCCTCATCATTTGATTTGTGAAGTTTTTTCGGCGTCATATACTTTTTGGTGCGCGAATATATTGAAATTTGAGCCAAATATGCGCCATTTGCGGGAAGTTTTGCGTTTTGTTCTAAATTCAAAAAAAATCTGCGGCTGAAGCGCATCAAATGATTGTTGAAACTTATGGTGAGGGTGCTATTAGTGAAAAAACGTGTCGTGAGTGGTTTCAACACTTCAAGAAAATTTGTTTGTGGTATAACATGAGCTGTTGAAACCGAGTGAAGCCATCATGGGAGATCACTATCGACTACAATTGATGCGTTTGAGCCGAGCATTGCAGGAGAAACGGCAACGGTACCAAGATAGACACGACACAGTTATTTTGCTGCACGGCAACGCTCGGTCACATGTTCTTTAGATTGTGAAAACCTACCTGGAACCACTGAAATGGGACGTCCTACCCCACCCGTTGTATATCCTCTAGACATCGCCCCTTCCAACTACCACCTATTCCGATCGATGACGCATGGCTTGGCAGAGCAATAAGAAGCCAAAATTTGAATCGGCTCGTGGATCGGCTGAAAAGAAGAGCAGGTTTTTCGACGAGGAATTCGTATGCTGCCGGAAAGATGGGAGAAAAGTTGTGGCTAGAGGTGGGCATTTTTTTGACCAACGAACATTTAACCATTTTTGCACAATAAAGGCTACAATTTTGAAAAAAAAAAAAAAAAATAACGGCGGTTTTCAATTATCACTTCCAATATATCCAAGCAGGTAGTGTGCAATAGAGATACTTGATTCACACTAACACTACTCTCCTAATAGAATTTGAACAATGCAATAATACCAACAATTCAGCGTGCTCTTAGAAATACAAGAAGGCAACATAAGAATGTGAAAAGCAGGCAAACTTGTAGTTTGTTTGAGTTTGACGGTTTTCAAATGTATGTACATTAGCACAAACTTGCGTTAAATGTATAGATTCACTTATTACAATCGAAAATAAATATGGCTTTCGAAAATAACTATTCATTATGATTGTGTTTACTTCATAAAAGAAAAGGAATTGAGAAAATTCAAATTTCGGACGAAATTTCCCGCGTAATCGCTGTACATGCATTGCCCAAACTCTATTAGGAGAGAAGTGTTAGTGTGTATCGAGTATCTCTAGTGTGCAGGAGTTTTACGTCAACCAGGAATTGAACTAACGACCTTCGTATTGTAAACCAACATGCTATCCACTAGGCTTCACCGTAGGGGTCATTTACGTGGTTAGATCATTTACACCCACCGAACCCTCACCGATCTCTACTCTATCGCTTTCCAATCGCAACTGACTGTTTCTTCGAGCGTCCTTCCCTTTTTGTATCGTTCTGCTCGGTCGCTTTTCGTCCGCTGTTCATTCACTGTTCGTCCGCTGTTCGCCCACTGTTCGTTCGATGTTCGTCCGCTATGCGTCCGCATGCGCGTGGGCAGAACAGCTGAAGAACACTCGACGAACAACTAGGGCTGACATGCAACAATAGTTTACAATTTCATTCAATTCATTCTATTACAAAAATTCATTAAAAATTAATACCAACCCCATTTTCAGATTCATTGCCGGCCTTAAACAAAAATACACACAGAGCAACGGTCGTCGTCCATTCGGTATTTCATGTTTAATTGGCGGTTTCGATTACGACGGTCAACCCCACTTATATCAAACCGAACCGTCCGGCATTTACTACGAATGGAAGGCAAATGCTACGGGTCGATCGGCAAAAACAGTCCGAGAATTTCTCGAAAAATACTACAAGCCGGAAGAAGTTAAAACCGAACAGGGTGCTGTTAAGCTGGCTATCAAGGCACTGCTCGAAGTAGCGCAGTCCGGACAGAAAAACTTGGAAATTGCTGTCATGAAACGAAATCAACCGTTACAAATGCTCGATGCCGACACAATTGAATCGTATGTAACGATTATCGAAAAGGAGAAGGAAGAGGAAGCAGAAAAGAAAAAACAGAAGAAATAGATGATAGAGAGAAAGCTACGGAGAAATGGGATGACGGTTAACATTTTTTGTCGATTTTCTGTTCTCAAATTTTTTGATACACACACCATAAAACAAAAACAAAAAATCCATTTGGAATTTAAATAAAATTAAGTTCTCTTGCTTAAAATAATTTTCTTTATTAACGGAAAAAAAATTTATATATATATAGAAAACTTTTTTCTTAAAAGTTAATGCTTTTTACGATTGTCAAGCCGTACACAAATTCCATTCGACGACTTAAGAATCAAATCGCCCTGTAAGATTGGTACCTTCTGATCTTTCGCTGGGAGTAGTTCATAGTTCATCAACAGTTTCGATACGACCGATTTCAATTCCATCATTGCGAATTTCTGACCGATACAATTACGAGCGCCGCCACTGAACGGAACGTACGAGAATGGATGTCGGGTTTGTGTATTAGACGGATCGAAACGTTCCGGATCCCATTTTTCCGGATTTGGAAAGTTGTCGGGGTCGTTGTGCATACCGTGAATAGCAAGGGTAAGATTTGTTCCGGCCGGTACTTTAACACCACCTGAAAGAGAAAAAAAATCAGGATATTTAGCAGGAATTTGAGGTAAGTGTGCGCAATTTTAATTTACTTAAAACTGTATCCTGTATAAGTTTTCGTCCGATGAATGGAACCGATGGCATCAATCGAAGCGTTTCCTTCACCACCATATCCAAATAGCGAAGATTGGCTAATTGTTGATAGGTAACTTTCATGTCTGTATCGTCACCAAAAATATCGACAAGCTCTTCGTAGACGCGATCTTGTACTTCCTTATGTTGCGATAATTGATAGAGGGTAAAGGCTATTCCCGATGTTGTAGTATCGTGTCCCTAAGAAACGCGAATTAGTGCAAATAAATTCTAAACTGTTTTGAAGAATCGTATACCTCAAACATAAACGTGTCCACTTCTTCACGAATATCGGTATTGGTTAATGGTTTTCCCTCAATTGTCGAATTGAGAAGCATGTCCAAGAAATTCAATCGGGTATTTGTCTTTTTTTCCGTTGCAGTTTCATTCAGAATTTGATTACGTCGCTGAATGATCACGTTGTCGGTAAAATTATGGAGAATCTGTCGCAACTTCTTCTCCCGACTTCCGTTCGGCGTTCGGTCGTAGATGTATTGCCAGCGGCTGAAAACGCTGAAGAATCGCTTTTGAAATAGTGTAGATATCCTGAAAAGAGGATGCGAATAAAATTAACGGTAACTTCTTTATGCCCGATTCGAATTAACTTACTCTTTTACAGCCAGCACATATTCCGAGTCGGGACATGATTGGGCGTCAATACCAATTCCCATTGATGTTTCTGTGAATAAGAAGCAAAAATTTATACGGTTAGACGGATTTTGAAAAGTGTTTACGGGTTTCCTTTTAGAACAACAATCAGAGTATGAGCTCCAAATTTAATTTAAGAATCAGAGCTATTAAGTCAAGTGAATTTCGACTGTGTTCGAAAAGGGGTAAAAAGGAAGAAAATATACGTAGGTCAGTTAGAAAGTAAGTTTAAGGGTGGCAGCGCTCCGCGTGGTGAAAAGATAAACTAACGAAATTTTAGGAGGTTGTTCTCTCATCTATCCTAACCAATTTGACGCATCGCTGAGCCCGATTAGTCTATTTTTGTGTTTTTTACAACGATTTAAAATGGAGACGCCGATAAAAGTAGCGTCCAAATGTGAACCGCGTAGTGTGATACGTTTTTTGACCGCAAAAAAATTATCCGCTAGTGAAATTTATCGAGAATTATCGTCTGTATACGGTGAGCAGTGTATGAGCCTTCAAATGGTTACGCGTTGGCGAACAGCGTATCGAAACGGAAGAAAAGAGCTCCATGACGAAGCGCGCCAAGGCGATTAGGGGATTATCGAGGTATTCTTTTGATTGATTACCTCGACAAAGGCAAGACTATCAACGCAGAGTACTACTGTGGTGTTTTGGATCGTTTACGAAAAGCAATCAGAAACAAACGGCCAGGTTTGTTGAGTCGCAAAGTATTTTTGATTCACGATAATGCTCGTCCGCATTCTGCCCGTTTAACCGAAGAAAAATTGGCCTCATTTAAATGGGAAGTTTTTGAGCATCCTCCTTATTCCCCTGACTTGGTCCCAAGTGATTTCCACCTTTTCCCGGCGATGAAAACAGCGCTTGGCGGCATACGATTCGAAACGACAGATGGCATCACCGAAGCAGTCACAGCGTACTTTAAAAATTTGGACGCAAAACATTTCGACGTCGGAATTACGAAATTAGTTTGTAGATACAAAAAATGTATTGAGAGAGATGGCAACTTTTTATAAAAACAAAAAAATGTCTGAATTTTCCGAAAATGACCTTGTTTTTTTGTTTTGACCACTCCTTCCTTCCCTAATCGGACCCTTAAACTTACTTTCTGACTGACCCTCGTATATAAAATAATCTGCCAAAAGTTAGATTCTTGGGACAAGATTGTAGGTTAAGTCGAAAATTGTGGAAGGAATAGTTGTCAATCGTCAAATATCTGGAGGATAGGCAGCTCATCCTTGATTGTCATTATGGGTTCCGTTCTGATCGGTCGACGGGAGATCTCTTGGTATACTTGGAAATTATGCTTACATAAATATGGCGAAGGTCAAGCTCTCGCACTTGACACTGCAAAAGCTTTTGACAGAGTTTGGCATGAATGCTTCTTAGTTAAGCTTGCCTTTGTTCAATGGATTGAGAGTTATCTCTCTAAACGCGCTATACGAGTAGTATTAGATGACGTTACTTCTTCCTCCTAGCCAATTGCTTCCGGCGTCGCTTAAGGTTCTGTTTTATCTCTTACACTTTTCTTAGTTTTCATAAACGACCATCTGTCGTCTATTGTCAATCCAAATCATAGTTTTGTAGATGACAGTACTTTATACAACACCGATGAATTTAACTCTGCTCAAACAATCATTATATTGGTTCCAATTGCAGGAAGTTATTCTAATCGCAGAAACCGGATCTCAACTAAATCCTGGAATCGGGCAAGACAAATAGAGTAGTGCAACGCATCCAAAACACAGGACTGTCATCTATCCCTCAAAAGTGATGTTTCAGTGTTGTCTGACAATTACTATGTTTATACGGACACCAAACTTCTCGAGTAAAACTTCAATCGCGAAGTAAAACATCGTATAGACAGTGATTGAAACTTAAAGTTCACTCGCAATCTAGATCCTGAGTAAAACTTCAATCGCGAACTAAAAATATAGTATAAACAGTAAATGAACTGACAGCCTACTATCCCAAAACATGAATTCATTTTTCGTCACTATCCAGCATGTGAAGTGCCATTTTTATACAATTCCCAACACAAATTAATGAAATTTGCAGTTTGTTTTGAAATTAGACAGCAAATTGCTGATAAAAATTGCTATCATTTCCTCTTTCATGGGTTGACTGTCATTATATTTGCGATATTTATTCGGTACTTTTACTTTGCAAGTTTATCTTGCGTATAAACATATCGCAAGTTTCAATCGCAATTCACAATCGCATTCGAAACTTCTTCGTATAAACATAGTAAATGTTATCTTTAGTAGTGCTCAACTTAGGACTTCAGAAAATTTAACACCGCTAGGTGTAAAAATTAATAATTAAGCATATCTTTGATGTTGCCTTTGACGCCTCTAAACGTCTAGGTGTTCTCCGAAAGTACAAAAAATATTTTACACCCATCGTCATAGCAACCATTTATGAGGCTTACATTAGACCAGAGAGTACAACTCGCACGTTTGGGCTGGGCAACCCAAAACACACTTCGCGTTGCTCGATAATATTCAAAAATATGCGTTCCGACTGATTGGAGACGAAACCATCACGTTTTCTATAGATTCTTTCGATAATCGCAGAAATGACAAAGTACTTAGCATTTAAGGACTGGACACGAAAGTTCTGCACGGTTTTTGATCAATGATAAATAAAGGTAGAATAAAGTTTTTTTCATTTTATTTTTTTTTTACAATCAAGCACAACATATATTACAAAAAATCAAGTTAACTTTTTTAATTAATAGCTTGTCGACTAAATACTCGCAATTTTTTCTTGATGGAAGACATTAAATTCTGCCAAACCCGATCCGCTACTTTCTTGCTTGCTATGGACCACAAACGGGAAAAAATTCCGCAGTGAAGTTGCACTTCTTCCGTCTTTCCGTAAAACACTTTTCACTAGAGCCCAATATCTTTCTATTGGCCTGAGCTCCGGGACGTTGGGTGGATTCATCTCTTTTCCCACAAAATTAATGTTTTTTTCCTTAAGCCAATCCTGCGTCTTTTTTGCGTAATGGGATGTTGCTAGATCAGGCCAAAAGATAATATTGCCGTCATAACGTTTAATAAAAGGCATCAATCTCTTTTTCAGACATTCCTCAACATAAACATCAGTGTTAACGGTCCCTTCTATGAAAAAAGGATTGCTTCTCATCCCACATTGGCAGATAGCTTGCCACACCAGCACCTTTTTACCAAATTTTTCAACCTGGATGTGTTTATCGACATCACAAACATCCCTTTTGTCTTTTGCACTGTAGTATTGAGGTCCAGGTAGTGTACTGAAATCATATTTAAAATATGATTCGTCATCCATTACAATGCAAGCGTTTTCATCGCAAATTTTTTTATACAACTTTCTTGACCTTCTAATAGCCTCTTGTTTTTGCTTGACGGTTCGTTTTGCACATTTTTGTTTTTTGAATGTCTTTATATTATTCCTTTTTTTTATTTTATTTATTAAAGAATGACTCACACCGAACTTTTTTGCCAAGTCACGAATTGACATCGATCTGTTCCTTTCAATGAAGCCAACTACCTTTTTTTCCAAATTTGGATCACTCGCACTTTTGGCCTTCCACTTCTGGGATTGTCTTTCACTGAGAACCCTTCGTTGAACTTGTCTATAGCGCGCTTGACCGTCCATCGCGAACATTTCACTTTTTTTGTAATCGCGGAATACGAAAAACACTTATTTTCCGAAAAAATTCACAAAATTTTTTTACGCACGTCTTCTCTATTCGAACTCATGACTAGTAATACGTCAAAGGAACCATATTTCATAATTTCCTCAATAAACCACATGAATCACAGAAACAACCCAGAGCACAGTTAGGGTTGCCAGACTTTGCTTCATTTTATAACTAGCAGGTAAAACATGTCCAAAACTTTCGTGTCCAGTCCTTACTATCGATACTTCCATGGTAAATGTAGTACGGAACTAAGCGCACTCAATTCTTCACTGTATATTTTTCCCCGGAATACCCGCCAAGCTGAATGCATACACGAGTACATGGTGAAATCGTTGCCTTCTCATACAGTGAAATATAGGCAGTCATTCATTTCCCGAACGTAAAGACTTTGGAACGATTTGCCAGCTAGTTTGTTTCCCAACAAGTACAGCCTGTGGTGTTGCAAGAACAATATCCACCGTCATTTTCGTCTCCCTCCACCTTAATAAGCCTTATTACACTTCCTATACCGACATAACTGTGCACTGCATTAAAGGGTGACTTCTTACAGGTTTTCAATTTCCGCGAGTGATGAATGGTTCGCTCTAAATTATTTTCTTTCTGTTAAGAATATTTTATGGATGGTTCGTACCATCATACAAAACTTGAGCTAATATCGATATATGATATCGAAACCCTATTATTTTTATTTATAAGGTTGGGATGTAGTCTAGTGGGTAGCGTGTTGGTCTAAAATGCGAAAGTCAGAAGTTCAAATCCCGGTCGACGTATAATTTCAGCACACTACTCGCGCGGGTATATCTTGGCCACCTCAATCTGCGAAAGTGAAAATTTATAAATATAGGTTTGTGCGAAGGGCTAACAACCCTTTCACAGCAAAAAATAAATGTTATGGAACCTGAAGGTCAGGAGGCTAAAGCCGACTTGGACTGTAGTGCCATTAAAGAAGATGAAAATTATATTCAATATTTTTGAATTGTTATATAATTTTTGAAATTTCTCCCCATAATCCAATATAAACGTATGCTATTTGATAAAGGTCTCAGCAGAGACCGAAACGTCACGTATAATAAAGCGTAATAGTGTAGAATCCCGAAATCTTTCCTTTTAATTCCAAACGCACAGTAAAACATTCACCAAACCAAAGTAACACTTCCTCAAAAAATATAAAAAAATGTTGGCTTGTAAAATCTACATTTTTATAAATTTTACAAATTTCCTGCGAAGTGTTAATAACATCAAACCCAATCAACTTGTTACATTGTCATTAAGCCTGTATAGGATGTTAGTTTCATAGACGAAGTAAATTCTAAGAAATTCTGTATATTGCATATTCTTGAAAACCTTCATTTGTATGGGAGGGGCAGGGCAGTTGATGAAATCGTAAAATTTGTGATGCAGGTATTATTCCGTTTGTCTTGTAAGGTCTTCGCACAAATTTTCAAGTGCGTAGCTATTCATTTCTTGTTTATTAGTTGATTTATTGAAATGGGACGAAATCATACTTTTGTACGGGAGTGGATGGAAGGGCTTTGTATAAAATTTCAAGTTGATAGCTTTTAATGGTTTGGTCAATTATCACCAAACCATTAAATTTCTTGAAAATAGTCGAAAAAAAAACTTCTGTATGGGAAGGGGAGAAGTTTTAACGGTATTCGACCAGATAACATCTTGAACTTTTACGCATTTTCTTTAAATGAATTTCTTTAGCTTTGAAAATTGTAGTTTAAAATTTCACTTGAGTTTTTGTGATTTATTTAATGCACATAAAACACCTTCGGCACATAACAGTTCTTGTCTAAATTATTATTTATATAGATAAATATTGGGTGAAGTAAAAACTCTTTTCGTATTTTTTGAGCAAATTCCACTGTATTTTTTCATTGCTTGAAATAAACATAATTAATCCAAAACACAGTAGAACCTCTCAAACCCGACTCTCCAAAGCCCGACTTTCCCAAACCCGACTAAAATTGGCCCACATAAAAAAAAACATTGCAAGTTGCAAATTAGTTGTGAAATTGTGACATTTAGTTGTGAAATTTTTCTCGTGAAATGAAAGTAAGTTATTGGAAACAAAACTTGAAGCACTTAAAAAGCTAGATAAAGGTGAAAGTCTTCAGAGTGTTGCGCGAAGTATTAATGTCGGCAATACTACTCTTAAAGAGTGGAAAAAAAATCGTGTAAAACTGCAATCGGCTTCGGTTTCCATAGATTCGGAAAGTGGTCTTAAAGTGCGTAAAACTATTAAAACACCAAGGTTGGAAGCAGTTGATGAAGCGGTGAGCTTTTCAACAAAAGAATTTCATAAAATTTGTTTTTCTTACCTATGTTATTAATGTCTGTAGGTTTGGATCTGGTTTAACCAGGAGAGACAAAAGGGAACTCCTTTAACAGACCCTTTAATCAAAGAGAAAGCGATGGTATTCGACGAACGATTAAGACCTGGGGAGCCATGCTCAGCTAGTGAAGGTTGGTTGAAAAAGTCGAAAAAAAGGCACGGAATTTACCAAATTACCATCTGTGGAGAAAAGCGATCTGCAGATCACCTTGCCGCCGAAAATTTCATTAAAAAGTTTTCAGGCATTGATAGAGAAAATGAACTAACTCCCGAGCAGCTGTACAATATCGACGAAACAGATCTCTTGCTTCTAGGCAGGAGAAAGATGTGAGTGGATATAAGCAGTCCAAAGAGAGGTTGACCATAGCTTCGTATAGTAACGCAAGTGGGAGCCACAAGTTGTCCCTTTTTGTGATAGGTAAATCGCGGAAGCCAAGGGCCTTTAAACACTTGAACTTACGATCCCTGCACTATCGGGCTCAAAAATCCGCTTGGATGGACGGTGCACTTTTTAAAGAATGGTTCGACGTAGTGTTTGTACCTGAAGTCTCTGCACATTTGAAATCAAAAAAATTTCCGCAAAAAGACCGTATTGTTTTGGATAATGCTCCGTCACATCCGAATGAGAAAGATTTGAAGAGGGAATACGAGCACTTTTCTTACCAGCTAATGTAACATCTTTGATTCAACCTATGGATCAAGGTGTTATAGAATGCTTGAAAAGAAAATATCATCGGAAGTTTTTAATTTTGTTACTCGAAAACATGGAAAATGGTGTTGGATTAATTTAAGCAACGAAATCCCTTAATATCAAAGATATAATTTACATTGTAGCACGTGCTTGGGATGAGATTAACGCCACCACTTTACTCAAATCGTGGAGGAAAACTTTGCCTGATGTCGAAGAAGATGATATCGAGATGGAGTTTGACCCTGATATTTTGCCGTTGCTGAATGAAATACAGACTCTACAAACGGGTGAAATATTGGATGAGTCTGATATTCAAGAGTGGTTAACTACAGACGACGATCCATTTGGTGACTTGGATGAGGAAGAAATTTTGGAATGCGCTCTTGGAAGAGCTCAAGAATCGCCAACCGCTGCAGCCACTACTGACTCTGTTTCTGACGAGGAGACTTCTAAAGTTAGCCATTCTACGGCAGTTGAATCTTTAGAAACACTGCTTAAGTACATCAAACGACAAGATTCAGCTAAGGCGATGGACATCCTTTGTTTGAAAAAATGGAGGGACTTCGCAGCACACAACCGGAAATTAAATTTTAAGCAAAGTAAAATCACAGGTTTTTTGAAATAAGAACCATAAAGCATACAGAAGTAGGGTCGTTAAAATTCCAATGTCTCTCCCAATCCCGACTTTCTCCCAAACCCGCCGCCGCTTCGGTCCCATGGTGTTCGGGCTTGAGAGGTTCTACTGTATTGCCCATTCTTATCGATAACCTTTTGCCATCTTTCTGGTAGACCCATTATTTCATCCTCGTAGAATTTCTGTAGTTTCTGGCGAAAAACGCTGACAAGTGGTTTTTGCAGTCATTTTTTGAATTCAATTTTTTCCCTGTAAGGAGTTTTAAAGAGATCGGAATAAATGGTAGTATGAAGGTTCGAGGCCAGAGCTACAAGATGGGTGAATTAAAACTTCCCACCCAAGCTCCTCCTAAGTTGAGGTGTAGCCTAGTGAGTAGCGTGTTGCTCTACAATGCGAAGGTCGGTAGCTCAAATCCCGGTCGATACATAATTTCGGCATACTACTTGCGTAGGTTTATCTTGGTCACCTCAATCTTCGCAAATGAAAATTCGTAGATAAGGGCTTGAGCGAAGGGCTAACAACTCTTTCACAATAACAAATACATGTTAAGGAACCTGATTACGGGCTGTAGTGCCATTGAAGAAGAAGAACCAAGCTCCTCCAGGTTTCCTCGGGTCACTAAAGATGTGTGTGACCTCGCAGTATGGTCATACTGAAATATGACACCTCGGGATTTGGTTCACTGCTTCACTCAATCTCATTAGCTACTGACAGTAGAGCCCGTTATCAATCATTTGGCCTGGATTGATAAGCTCATAGTAGATGATTCCCTCGCAGTCCCACCTGCAACAGAGCATCACCTTCCTATTCGTCAATACTGGCTTTGCAACTATTTCTGTTGCTTCCTACCGCTTCTTCCACTACCTTTTTCGCTGGACACTGTCGTACGTGATCCATTTCATAGCACCAGTGACCACTCGTTTTAGAAGTTGCCTGTTTTCGAACCGTTTCAGCAACTGATTACATGCCCAAATTTGATCCAGTAAATTTTTCGCACTCAATTTATACGGCATCGAACTTCTTGACAAACCCAACCCCATGCAAATAATTCAAAACAGTTTTCTGAGCAATGTTTAGCTCCGCACTGATCGGTGTATTTTACATTAACGAAACCAAACATTTGTATGGGGGTAGTGGAGGTAAGGGAATCGTAAAATTTGTGATGCAGTCTTATTTTGTTTCTCTTGTAAGGTGCTCGTACTAAATTTCAAGTTCGTAGCTTTTAATTTTTTGGTTGTTAGTTGATTTAATGAAATTGGTCGAAATCATACTTTTGTATGGGAGCGGGTAGAAGGGCAAGCGCGATCTTAAAACTTCTGACGTAATATCGTTTCAACTAGGTATTTTCAAAAGTTTTTGTGCAAAATTTCAAATTGATAGCTTTTAACAGTTAGGCGATAATTGATTTCTTAAAAACGGTCGAAAAAATAACTTTGTATGGGAGGGGGCAGAAGTTTTAGAGGTATTCGACCAGTATTACAGTAATAACGGGTGGGCCATTCAGTGGTTTCTTTTTAAATCATAGGTTATTTTGACACTGAAAGCTGTTTCCCGCTCGAAATCTTAACAGAAAGTCAGTATCATACCTCCGCGGAACGAAATGAGTCGCTTTACACTAAAACAACGTTGGGAAATATTGAAAACTTATTTCCAAAGTGAGTGCTGTGTAGCCCAAATAGTGCGTTTTTTGAAAAGAAGTTTTGGCCGAAATGAAGCACCCACCGCGCCTGCTGTACGCAAGTTTGTACAAAAAGTTCGTGAGACTGGCATGCTAGTGGACAACACTCATGGTCCCCGTCGTCGTACGGTGCGCACAGACGAGAATGTGGCTGCTGTAGCCGAGAGTGTGAGACTCACTCCACGAACATCAACTCGCCGCTGAAGAGAATTCTGCGCAAAGATCTCGGATTAATCGCTTACAAGGTCCAATTGACTCAGCAATTGAAGGCGCATGACCATCCGCTTCGTTATCGCTTCGCAAATTGGGCCTTAGAGCAGCTTGAATTGGACAACGATTTTGGGCGAAAAATCATATTTTCTGACGAAGCGCATCTTCATCTCGGAGGCTACGCTAACAAACGAAATTGCCGCATCTGGGGCTCGGAAAACCCGCACGTTATTGTCAAGCCAATGCATCCACAGAGAGTGACAGTTTGGTACGGATTGTGGAGTGGTGGCATCATTGGACCATTTTTCTTCGAAAATTAGGCTGGGAACAACGTTTCGGTCAACGGTAAACGTTACAGAGCCATGTTGTCCGACTTTTTTTTACTGAAATTGAAGACATGGATTTGGACGACCTCTGGTTCATGCAGGATGGCGCGCCATGCCACACAGCTCATGCCACAATCGATCTTTTACGCACCAAATTCCCAAATCGTGTTATCAGCCGTCTTGGCGATGTCAATTGGCCGCTGCGAGCTGCGATTTGACCTCTTTGGACTTTTTTTCAGGGAACCGCGAAGGACCGATGTTATGCCAACAATCCAGAAACGATTCAAGTACTTAAGGCCAATATCATCCAAGCAATTCGTGAGCTACATTTTATTAAAAAATTTTTAGTTTTTGTATATTTTTGATTGGACAGGAAACACGTTGTGCATGTTAGACCTCCTCCCCCACTTAGGTGCATAACAGTTGTGGAACAAATTATTATTTTTATATTTTGTATATCAAATAGACGTATCCGCGCGGAAAATTTACAATTGCTCAAAACTTTCGACATTTTTGCTTACTATCTCCATCCCCTTACACCCCCCCCCCAATTTCAAATTTACCAAAATTAAAATTTCAATTTTATATCTGTACTCAGTTTTAAGATATAACGGTTTGAAATTTCGACCATTTTTGAAATGCTCCTTATTTTCCCCCACTACTATTATTTCCAAATGTTATATTTTTCTCGTATTTCGCTGGTATAGTATATATGCTTCAAGTTTTAATTACATAGCTTAAGAGATAGTTGAGATATTCATTTTAGGTGTTTTTCCTTACACCCCTCCCCCTTACAATAATTAAACTTCTTTTAAGCTGATTCCGGTAAATATTTATGCCACCTTCGTGGTCCCAAAATATGAATTATTTATGGCAAGTTATTTCGAAGATATAATATAATCATTAAAAAAAAATTCAGCCGATAATTTGTTTTTAGCCCAATCTTTTTGGACCCCAATGGATAAAAAATTAAATTATTTTTATAGTTTATCCCACAAACTCCTTTAAATATTTATCGATTTTCAGCTTCCTAGCTAGAACCATGGTTCAGATATTTGAATTCTTAGTTTTCGGCTTAAGCGCTCCCCCGCCTCCACCTTAACCCTTACACCTACCATTATGGCTGTCCGCCTGAGATCCGCAACCATCTACAATCCACCCAAAAATCAACTTTGTATCTTGAAGGGTTTGGGAGTTAATATGCTTTGAGCGTACGGCGTTCAGACAGACGGATTTTTTTTTCTTGCATGTTTAGGCCATTTTAGTCATGAAACACGAAAAAACAAAATTTCAGGGTAGCAATTTTTTTTTCCAAGTCGATCACAATACTTTATTATTAAAAAAAAGTAAAGTAAAAAACAACGCACGCATAATAATCTCAATTTTTGATGTATCATGCAACATTAAAAGCTAAGGGCTTATCTAATTTTTGACCTCATCGAAAAACAAAAACAAATCATAAAAAACAAATCTGTTTTATGCAGAGTCATGGTGAAGATAACAATCAAAGGCATCTCATTAAATGCCTCTCATAACATAACAAACAATTTTTTTTGGCCCCATCTAAAAATAACCACACTACGGAAGTCACCGAAATATTTCTCCATTCTTTATAAAGGGCTATCTATCTTGTTTTGATTACATAGACTGCCTTCGGACCTACAATTAAGCACATATGATATGCTGTTTGGGCGGTGTTGTTTTTTTAGGTTCTGGTTTTTGTCGAACTGTACAGGTTTGGGAGAATTTTAATAGTTCAACTATGGCCATGAAGTTTTTAGCCCAGAAATTATGAAATTTTGGTAAACAAATTGATAATTTTATAAATGGTGATTATCAACTAGAACGTTAGATAAATATTAGACTAAAAAAAATAAACTTGAATAAAAATTGATGATAACCCGATAATTTAATGAAAATGATAATATTGTCACTTTATATTTCCACAATTCCTTGATAAGTTCCAAAGGCAGACAGTTCGAGCTTTGGACCCTTACGGATGTCATCGGTATCTTTTCAGTTATGTACTTAAAAAGCATAAAATGAAAATTGATTCAATTGTAAAAATGAAGAAGGCCAATTTGTATAGCTTCGTTCTTTGGATAACTGATAAGAGGTGTTTTGCTGTTTGAGGTATTTTGCACACACATAGGGATGCATTGAAATTATCTAACAGTCTGTACACTCCGATGGATTTTGCATTGCTTTCGATGTTCTGAAAGCAAGTCGAAAGTAAGCTGATTTTATCGTACAAACAATGTCACTAGATTTGACGAAAGTGACAACTTTGCGTATATTTCATGGCACAAAGGTGCGCCCATATACGTACTTCGACTTACTTAGAGCAGTCTCATACAAATGCATATTAATAATAAATATTCTGCCTTTCTGATATTTTTAGAGTCGAGCCACAAACCACAAATGCAAGATATGCGGCCATTAACTGCGCCTATGACTAAAGATCTTACATTTCATCTTTATACTCTAGATGAAATCTGAGAGTATATTGTGTTTGCCTTACCGTTTGTAACGCTAAGAAATAATGCTCGCACAGAGCCGCTAAGGGTATAGAAATATTTGTTGTCGCTCAAAAACTTCGAATCCGAGTTGCTGTCTGTCCGTCTGTCTACAGCATAACGCTTTGAGCTATCGTGCTGAAATTTGTTGCGTGTCATTTTTAGCAAAAAAGTAACTTTAAGTTCGTGAACGAGCCACATCCCCCCACTCCTTCTACCCCCTCCCATACAAATTTCACGAAATTCCGAAATTTTCAAAAATTGATTTTTCTTTGAAACTATTTAAGCTATCGACTTGAAATTTGGGCCAAAGTATTATAGTGTCATCAAATTCCTGTTATTATAGTGTAGATGTCATTAATATGACTGAATTTTGATCCGATCCCATCGCTCCTTCTACCCCCTCCCATACAAATGCATAATTTTGAAAAATGCAATTTTTCGATTTTCATTGAAACTAGCAAAGTTAGAAAAATCAATTTTTGCCAGAATTAATTTTATTATAATGCCAATCAGCTTTGAAAAAGTTATCAACTTCACCTTACTCCTTCTACCCCCTCCCATACAAATTTCACGAAAATTTGAAATTTAAAGTAAGTTATTTTTCTTCGAAACTATTAAAGCTATCAACTTCATATTTTGCATAAAGTATAAAAATAGAAAAATCAATAACGACAAAAAAATGTGTTTCGATCCGTACACTCCCTCTACCCCCTCCCATACAAATGTACAATTTTTGTTAAGTGCATTATATCGATTTCCATTAAAACTAGAAAAATTAAAAACTTAAAATTTTGCCAAAATTTGTTTTTTAATAAATGCAATAAATGCCAAAAAAAATTATCAGCTCCTCTTCACTCCTTCTACCCTCTCCCATACAAACATCTGTATTATAAAGCATTTCTTCTTCGAATATATTAGTACTATCGAATTTGAAATTGAATCAAAGCGTGGTGATAAAGATGATGATAAGCAGTTTCAAAATCATCTTAAACGCTCCACTTCCTCTGCCACCTCCCATACAAGTGCCTCAATTTCAGGAAAACTATGCCCAATTGAAAATAATGAAAGCTACAAACCTAAAAATATATATTTTGCATACCACATGGTATCATATCCAAAAATTACAAACCTTCCTCCTCTGCTTCTCCCACCTCCCATACAAAAGTCACTATTAATTATTTAAAAGAATTGTAGGTGACATATTTTCCGGTACTTTGAACTCTTTCTCATTTCATCTAGAGTATCATATGATTGGGCTTTACGCCCAATCATAATTCTTTTATGTTTTTTTTTCATTCCATATATCTTTCACTTAAGTTCATTGTTAGTTTGTGGCTTGTCTCAAAAAAAAATCAAGTAAACAGAGTTTTACGAAAAATGATACGAAAATTCTAATATCAGGTGGGCCGGTGGCTCGAAGCTACTTTCCTTTACACACTGTATCTCCAAAATTTTACGTCATAAGAAGATGCTTGCAGACTTGATTCGAAATGTATGGCCAACTATTAATCGTTTCTCAAATCATTTTATTTATTTATTTATTTATCTAGCGAGTCTAGCTCTACAGACTGCAGAAAAACAAACATATAAACATACATAAAAAATCAGGACTAATAATTCTTATAAAAGACAAATGCTTCAAAAACTTCAAATTTAATACCGTTCTAGTATTACTGAAGTTAATATTATCGCTTATAGAATTAAAATACGTTAGACATCTAGAAATTGGGTCATTACTACCACAATCCGTTTTACGAAACCCAAACGTGTAAGAGAGATCGGGATCTTAAAGAGCATTCTGGTACGTATATTGAAATAAATTACAACAATTCAGAGCAATTTATGTGAGCAGATAAAATATCTTTAATGAACATTATTACCAGCATCTTCAGACGTTATCCAAGGGTGTGCCATCCTAGTAATTAGTATCGCATTTCATATGGAGGTGTTTCAGACGACCAGTTCAACTCTTTCGATTCGCTTTACGTGCACATCATATGAAGGATCCCATGCAATGCAACAATAAACTGCCAACAAGTCGGGCGAAACTTTTTTATTCTTGGGACAAGTTGCGGATGCGTGGAAAGTCAATATGGAGGTTAGAGTGATTTGGGAAGACTAAGTGAAAGAGGGCAGGGCTATTGTCAATTTAACAATATTTCATTCGTTTATGCAAGTTTGGCTTTTTATGAGGGGAGGGGTGATAATAAGAGTGGATGGATATTAATAGCTTTTTAATTGATTGCTTGAATCACGACCAATATTCTCTGTATAGAATGTGTTTCATAGACGAAGTTCCATGGAATTTTCAAAAAATTCGGTGTATTCTACATTCACGAAACCGAACATTTGTATGGGAGGGAGTAGAGCGGGTAAGAGAATCGCACAATTTGTGATACAATTTTATTTATATTATTGCTTGTACAACATTTCAAGTTCGTAGCTTTTAATTTGTTGGTTATTACTTGATTTAATGAAATTGGTCGAAATCATACTTTCGTATGGGAGGGGGTAGAAGAACAGGCGCGATCTCAAAACTCTTGACGCAATTTTATTTCAACTATTTTTAAAAGTTTTTGTGCAAAATTCCAAATTGATAGCTTTGAATAGTTAGGTGATAATTGATTTCTTGAAAATGGTCGAAAATATAATTTTGTATGGGAGGAGGTAGAAGTTTTATGTTTTCAACCAGTTAATATATTTAAGGATTTTTTTGAAATGCATTGCGCAAATTTTCAAATTTCTACCTTAAAATTTCACTCAAAAATTTTATGTTTATGTATTTTTTCAATGCATATGAAACACCTTGTGCACGTTATACCGTGGGGGTCGGTATAACAATTATGGAACAAGTTATTATTATTTTTCTATTTACATTAAATAGATGTATCCACATGGAAAATTTAAACTTTGTATCTTTCACCAGAGCCCTAAAAAAATCACTCAAAATTTTCGACATTTTTGCTTATCACCTATCTCCCCTTACACCTCCCAACTTAAAATTTTTACCAACGACTATGTAGCTCTACAATTTGACAAATTTTCGATTTGATATCTATACTCTGTTTTGAGATATAACGATTTGTAATTTTGAAAAGTGCGCCATTTTTGAAATGCTCCCCATTTCCCCCCACTACTTTTATTTCAACATGTTTTTTTCGTATTTTCCTAGTATAGCTTAATACGTGTTTTAAGTTTCAATTAGATAGCTTAAGAGATAGTTGAGATATTCATTTTTAAGTGTTTTTCTTTGCACCCCCTGACCCTCCCCCTTACAATAATTAGCCACTCTCTAAGCTGATTCCAGTGAAGCTATATGCCGTCTTAATGGTCCCAAAATATGATTTTTTTACGATAAGTAATTTCGAATATGTATATAATCATTTGAAAAAAACAATTCGGCCGAGAATTTGTTTTTAGCCCCCCCCCTCCCCCCTTTCGGACGCCAATGGATAAAAAAATTAAATTATTTTTAAAGTTTGTCCCACAACCTTCTCTATATCTGTACTGATTTTCAACTTCCTATCTGCATTCGTGGGGAGATATTAGCAAGTGTAGTTTTTGACTCTTTCCCTCCCTCCGCCTCTCCCTTCCACCTAATACCCCCCAAAATTTAGAAAATAGAGCTCACTTACCCAATCAACAATCCACCCAAAAACGAACATTCTACCTTTAACGGTCTCGGAGATATAAGTCCATATATACGGCGGGACGGATTGCATTTTTTTTGCATTTTTAAGCTAATTTAGTCATGAAACGCGAAAAAACAAAATTTCAGGGTAGCAATTTTTTTTTTCTGTGTCGATCACAATACTTTATTATTAGAATAATAAAGTAATTGACATTTTGAATGTATTTTTTCAAATTTTGTACCAGAAGCTTGCTGTGAACTACCCGAATTTGGAGCTGATACTTTCGATAAGCATTCGTAACTTGCTAACTTAACCAAAACGAAGATATAGTGATCGAAATCGGGTGCATATATCCTCATTTTGTCTATTTACTGTTCTCTGTTTATTAATGTATTGGTGTAGGGATATTGACGATTGTTTTGTCCTTTCGCTAAATGATGAGCCAAAGAATAAAATGATTTCCATCTTTTATACTTGGACTCGATTTTATGGTAATTCCTTGCATTAAGGAATCCTGATAGTGATAGATAGTAATAATTCGCGTAAACACAAACATTAATTGTATGTGTAGCCACAGATTTTAAGATGAATTTCAAAAGCATGTTTTCACATTTTTCAACAATTCGGACATTGAAATTTCTGAAGATTTTGATCATAGAGAAATTTTAGTTTCAAATATTTTGATTGTGAGATTTAACTTCAAAATCTATAAATATTTAGAATAACAATAAAATATTTGCTTTGGGAAAAAACGTTCGTGTCGTTTTTCCCGATAGATGACGTCAATTGCAAATAGGATCGCAGCGACACCATTGGAAAGATGACATTTTGAATGTATAAACATCGAAATTGATGTAATAGTTGGAAAGTTGTTTGCGTTTGAAAATGGAGAAAAGTAATGGAAAATTGCGCTTTATTTTGCAATATTATTACGACAAAGGGAAGAACGCTGCACAGGCTTGAGAAAAAATTTGTGTTGTGTACGGTGAAGGTACTTTATCAAAATCTGCTGCGCGGAAATGGTTCACTCACTCTCGATCCGGTAATTTTGATGTGAAAGATGAGTCACGCTCTGGTCGCCCAATCACTGAAAAAGCTGATGAAATTCTTGAAAAAGCCCAGCAAGATTAGCATATCAGCAGTATCGATATTGGTATGAAACTAGGTATTGACCACAAAACTGTTTTGAACCATTTACACAAAGCTGGCTACAAAAAGAAGCTTGATGTACAGCTTCCACATGAGTTGAGTGAGAAAAACATGATAGACCGAATTAACATCTACGATGCGCTGCTGAAACGTAATGAAATCGAGCCATTTCTGAAACGTGTCATAACCGATGATGAAAAATAGGTCACGTACGACAATCGGAAGCGTTAAAGATCTTTGACAAGGGATGATGGGCCTTCACAAGCTTTCGCGAAGCCAGGATTGACGCCGAAAAAGGTAATGCTGTGTGTATGGTGGTACTACACTGTATAGTCCAGACATAGCACCTTCTGACTATCTACTTCTTCCGATCTCTCTCAATGGAATTAAGCTTGTTTTAAAAGAAGCCTGTGAAAATCACTTGATTCAATTTTTCAATCAGAAATCACAGAAGTTCTTCACCGATGGTATCATGGCTCTACCCGAAAAATGGCGAAACATTGTCGATAATAATGTAATATAAATGCAATGTCTTGAACTTACCACAAATCACATCTAAGGCAAACAAAGTTGTAAAATTGTAAATATCGAAATCGTCACTTCCCACTTTCGGCTTTAATTTCTCGATCAGAATAGTCGCTTGTTTTCCCATCACTTCTACGAATGCTTCCAAAATATTAAAATGAAAAGTGGGTGTTATGATTTTACGTCGCTGGAACCATTTCTCGCCGAAGGACGTTAGCAAGCCAGTACCTTTAAAGAAAGATCACGATCAGTTTGAATAGATTTATAATAAAATTTTAGTAATCGTGCAATAAAAACAAAAACTTATTGATCTTACCAAGCCACGGCTCTAAGTCCATATATTCATCTGATTTTTTAGCGATTTTTGAATTCGAATTTGCCATAATTGTTTCAATATCCTTCGGATCGGAAATGATCAGCGATGTTTCATAAATCGGTCGAATCAAAACGAAATTCTTTCCATATACACGAAAATATTCGGAAAGCGATTTAAAAATTCCTGTTTTTTTTTTTTTGAGAAAAAATATTTTTGTATATTTTTCATTATTAAAAACGAAATTCATTTCTATCCTTACCGGGTGGATTTTTCGGTAGTCGAAGAACATGTCCAACAATTGGATCGAACGGTGGACATGGAAAATTTGCAACCATATAATCCGTGAATTTTTTTCGCGGATAAAATACCGAAATTAAATAAATTAACGAAATAGCAATTAATGTAAAGAAAATCATTTTCTTTTTTCACTATGTGTAAATATTAAATAACACACAACTTCACTTGAGAACTGATCGCGTTAAACTGATTTTTTTTTCGTCTGGTAAAAATCAGTTTTGAAAAATTTTATTTCAAAATTTTTTTTTTATTATTATTTTATCAAAGAAAAACAGAAATTTCATGCACTGCAGTAGCGATTCAGTTTAGTTCTTATCTGAGAACATACACGTAAAGATTATAAAAGTATATGTTGAGCTTGGAGTAAGAATTATCGTTATCGGACAGACAAAATGCAATTTGAATTTAAGTCGAGTAGAGATGATCGTGAATACGTATTACGGACGGGTGGAACCCTATTGTGTATACAATGATTGCAGGTCAGAAGGTTAACATGCAATCAAACGCTTTATTGATCATGTATGACATAATATCTACACGATTATGGTATTATGAAATCTTTCCCTTTCTTCCAGTTCTATTTGAAACAAATGGACAATAATAACAATTACACAGCACTTTATTAATATGTGATCACAAGGTCGAACAATATCGGTGCGAAGATTATCTGAACGATCGGAACTTTGGGAATTAAGGAATTCTTAAGGGTACCACCTTTAACCGATGTTATTTGCTAGGCACTCTCTTGTGTACTATAACTGCGTAGGAAATAATAGTTTCGGGCAGGTAGTGTCGTTCGTGTCCGTTACGGGTCTATTCGACTTTATTGTGACGTTGTAGTGGTGGTAGTGCACTTTTGTCGCCCAGCGGGAGAAATCGAAAGTGCTTCATATGAAGCATGTTTCAAGCACTCCTCTTACATATGCTGATGAAAATGCTTCCAAATCGCTTTCAAAGAAGATTTATCGAATCTTTACTATCGAGCAGAACGTTATTTGCAGCGCTTCCTAATTATGTAACCATAAAAGTGTTCGCAAATCACTTTGGTGGATAGTGATGTAAGTTTCGTTACCTTTCGGTAGCATTAAATTTTCGTTAGTTTAAGGAAAATGATTGTTACATTTTAAACTGGCTTTCCCATTCCTGCAACATGATATGGCGGTAATTTAAAATGGACGAGTACCTGGTAACGTACTCGTTCATTTTAAATTACCGCCATATCATGTTGCAGGGATGGGTAAGCCAGTTTTGCAAATCGTAAATTCAAATAGAACAAATCGCCTCTTGTGCCCCAAAGATTTTGTTAAATAATTTACTCAGAACACCGACTCAATCTACATCTTCAGGTCGTGCCGGATGTATGATGTTCCGCGCATTTCATTTCCAAGTCTTAATTTTCGAGTCTTACATTTTCAAGTCTTACGCGAGTTCCGCGCATTTCATTTCCAAGTCTTAATTTTCGAGTCTAACATTTTCAAGTCTTAAACCTACATCGTTCAATAAGTTCGTAGGATGACATATAGATGGCGCTACAAAATGACAAATCCTAATGATTTTGAACCTTCACAGGATACATGACAAAATTTTATGATATTTCGACCATTACTTTCCACGTTACAGTGGTTTAATTACTTTTAATATGGAACATACTTTTACGGGGGCTGTTATAAGAAAATCGTTATCAAAAACCGTCATCAAAATGCGTTATCGAAAATCTCGAAGCTAATTTGTATGTATAGTAGGAGTGAGAGAATATGGAAAAAAAAACAAAAAAAAGAAAAAAAAAAGAAAGAAAAAAAAAAAGAAAAAAAAAGCCCAGCCGTTCGCAGGACCGAAGCGCGCAGCGCCGGGTTTTTTTATTTTAAATATTTTTTTACTTTTAATATTCCCAAAACAATGAAAAAGAAGAATTTCTTGTGTTGATTAAAGATTACTTTTTCATGGGAGAAAATACTGTTCAAGCAAAAAATTGGATTGATAAGTACTATGAAGACTCTGCTCCATCGAAATTAACAGTCAAACGTTGGTTTAGAATTTAAATGCGATCGTACAGACACCGATTATGCTGAACGCTCTGGATTTCCAAATAAGGCTGTTTTCCCAGGAAATATAAAAAAAGTGCATAAAATCGTTTCGCTAGACCGTAAAATGAAGTTGCAGGAGATAGCTGATATCCCAAGGATATCAAAAGGCAGTGTGTTCACCATCGTGAATGGACACAAGTGAGTACCGCGTTTGCTTGCAGTCAATCAAAAACAACGACGCGTCAATGATTCAGAGCGCTGCTTGGAGCTCTTTAAGCGGAATAAAAAGAACTTTTTCATGCGGTATGTGACAATGGATGAGACATGGATCCATCAGTACACTCCAGAGTCAAATCGGGAGTCAGCTGAATGGCGAGAAGCCGGTGAAAGCTGACCGAAGCGACCAAAAACGCAAATGTTCGTCGGTAAGGTTTTGGCCTCTTTGTTTTAGGATGGGCATGGAATATTTTTCTTAGACTATGCTGAGAAGGAAAAACCATCTACAGCGAATATTACATAACGATTCAAAGACGAAATTGCAAAAAATCAGCCCCATATGAAGGAAAAAAAAGTCTTATGAGGACATTCAATGCTAAAATTTATATTGAGTGGACTTGGAGCACTTTACTACTTCGAATGTTGCGCTCTGAAATACCTTCTGCAGAGCTCGATTTCCCGCTGGGCAAATATTATAGAAATAAGTATGTGCACGAAACCGGTAGTGACTGTTAGACACAGTCGAGACATTGAAAATCTCAAAAAGAAATAATTCAAATGCAATACAAAACTAAATAACCAAAACTTTGTGCAATGGATAATTTGAATGGCATTACATTTAAAAATTTGATGTAATTGATGTTGGAACAATAGTGAATAATGTTGACTCCTGGCTTATATTTTTTTTATTACTCTCAGACAGACCATGTACATACCAGAATATGAAATCTTCAAATTTTATTCTATCAATTATTTTGTTTCGAAATTATAAATTCCTTCAAACTTGAAAATTTAAATTTTCTTAAGATCTATAAAAGCAATGAATTTTTCAATAATACTCGTATCCAAGGCGCGAAGCATTATTTGAAAAAGCATTTTTGACAAAGATCTTTTGTTGCTTTTTAAAATACTGGTCATCACTTGTTATCTTTCATATTCATACATTTCGAACGTTTTTTTTATTTATTTAGAGTTGTATGTGAAGTGAAGTGACGTTTTCGAACATTAAAAAATTGTAATTGTTATTTAAAAAAACAAAAAGCAATTAAATATTTTACTACTGCTCTATTACGAGTATTAACATTGAATTACAACATATTTAAATACTGGCATAGAACTTTTAATACATATTACGTAAACTAATAAATTCCACTTTTTCATTACATCTAATTATGCTGATTATGAAAAATCTACACTTAATCTGCCTTTTAATATTGAAAGATTAAGATTTTATCTTGATACACCTACAACCCAACCCACTCACTATACGGATGCTTCTAGGGCATGTTTTACATTGAATAACATTTTAATGCATATTACACATCCACACATAATATGTAAAACCTTTCGGGTTTTTTATTTGAATTTTCTTTGCAACTAAAATCGACCTTTGATCTTCTGAAAAAAAAACCTGTCTTACAAGGGGCAATTAAATTGTTTCTTAGCTATCCAGGGCTCTGATTTCTTTTACCTGTCGTACAAGTAAGCTTCAATGCAATTGCATAGGTATGTACGTTATATATGTAGAATAGGTTTTTGTCGTCTTTTTTATTACCGCTGCCTAGACATTTAAATCGAAAATGTGTAAAAGGGACGATTTTGAGAAATTTATAAAACCGGTAATTCCGTAAGATAATTTTTTTCCACCTGCCTGGGATTTACCTTTTTCTTTGGGTCAAAGGTCAACAGTTTAAGATTTCTCAATCCAGTAAGATTTTTGTACTGTCCGAATTTGAAGGTGCATTTTATGTACTTTATTATTCTAAAAATAAAAATATTTGCCAGCAAATCGGGCGCAACTTTATTGTTCTTGGGACAAGTTGAGGATTTTTTTTACGGCCATCGAAAATAACTTAGGGGGTCACCCTTTTAATGCGATGCACACTTAAGTCGACATGGGTATGGAGAAACAAGTGGATATCGGAGAATTAGTAGAGAAACACAGGAGGGAGGATTTTGAAGTGGCGATGACCGTTGTCCTTAAATTGTTGGAGGTTGTATCCCGTTGGAAAGAGATTGGTAATGAGTTCCACATCACTGTCGTCCGAGGAATGAAGGACTGCCTAAATTTCACTGTTCTCCAAGGCAAGGGCTTCATAGTGGGGGGGGGGATTAAATTGAGGGGGTATTAGGGCTTTTAGTTCCTTGCTTCAATTATCATGGAAATATCCTTAGTAAATGCAGAGTGCTCCGATATTTCGACGATGCTCGAGAGAGTCTACTGAGGCCGATATAGCCTCATCTCCAATTAATCGGAATGAATGGTTTTTAATATGGTCGAGCAAAGCTGAGTGTAATTTTGGGGCCCCAGCCCAAACATGCGAGTTATACTCAAGGCGTGGGCGGATATTAGCCATATATTGGGTCTGGGAAGAAATTTCGTGGCGTTTTTTTTTAGTAAAATTCAACTGGTTTTCTTATAGTCTGAAAATGAATTTATTTGAACCAAATATGCTTCACCATATCGACAATGTTTCGCAATTTTTCGGGCAGAGCCATGATGGCATTGGTGAACAACTTCTGTGTTTTCTGTTTGAAAAACTGTGGTTTTCACAGGCTTCCTTTGAAAACAGCTTAATTCCATTGAGAGAGTTCTGCAGAGAACAAGTGATAATCAGAAGGTGCTATGTCTGAACTGTACTGTGGATGCATCAAAACTTCCCAGCCAAGCTCTCGCAATTTTAAACGAGTTATCAAAAAAGTATGGGGCCTTTTCTTTCGATTGCCTGGCGTAATCTCACTAGTTGGCCACAGTAGAATTGAGAATCAATCGTCTGACCAACTGGAAGTCTCATGGTGGACGATTCCCTTCCAGTCCCACCATATACATAGCATCACATTTTTCGGCGTCAATTCTGGTTTCGCGAACGCTTGTGACGGCTCATCATCCCTTGTCCATGATCTTTGACGCTTCCGATTGTCATACGTGACCGAATTTCATCACCGGTTATGACACGTTTCAGAAATGGCTCAATTTCATTGCGTTTCAGCAGTGCATCGCAGATGTTAATTCGGTCTATCATTTTTTCGCGCTCAACTCATGAGGAATCCATACATCGAACTTCTTTTTGTAGCCAGCTTTGTGTAGCTTTGTGTTCAAAACAGTTTTGCGGTCAATACCTAGCTCCATATCAATATCAATACTGCTGATATGCTTATCTTGCCGAACTTTTACAAGAATTTCATCAGCTTTTTCGGTGATTGAGCAACCAGAGCGTGACTCATCTTTCTTATCAAAATTAACGGATCGAAAGCGATTGAACTATTTCCGCGCAGCAGATTTTGATAAAGTACCGTCACCGTGCACAGCTTAAATTTTTTCACAAGCCGCAGCGTTCTTCCCGACAGAAGGTCGTTTATGAAGACTAAAAAGAGAGTGGAAGATAAAACTAAGCCTTGAGGGACGCCGGAATCAATAAAAAAGGGTGCAGAAGCTACTCCGTCTAGTATGACTCGAATAGAGCGCTCGGAGAAGAAACTCTCAATCCATTGAAGAAACGAAGTGTTACAATCAAAGGCCTTTAGCTAAGAGACATTTGTGTCAAACTCTGTCAAACACTTTGGCGATTTCAAGGGCAAGAACTTAACCTTCACCAAATTTTTGGATGCAGGAATTCCAACGCTGAAGAACGACCCGAGCGAAATCTATATTGGCGATCATGAATGAGATTTTTATCCACAAGAAAGTTGACTAACTTGCGATTGACAGCAGTTTCCATTACTTTTGAAAGCACTGAGGTAATGACTATCCTTCCCTTCTTTGGAATTGGCTAAATATTCGCGATCTTCCAGAACTGAGGAAAGCACCCTGAAGAGTATGAAAGCTGGTAGAAATTACGAAGAGGTTTAGCTAGAGAGGAAGCACAGTTTTTAAGGACAATAGGGGGATGCCATCTGGTCGAGCAGACTTGTTAATATTGAGCTCCTGCAGGATCCTGGAAATAACCCAAGTTTGAAAACGAAGTGGAGTCCGGTAAGTACGGAGGACTCTGGTTCGACTGGGGAAGTTTGCTTTTTCAACAGGATCAACAACGGTTCGGCCACCATCGAGAAGAGGAGGTGTTAAAGATGTGATAAAATTGTTATTAAATTTTTGAAACTCTCAATGATCTTAAGTCGACGTTTCCAATCCAGTTCGAATTTAGCTCGCTTTAAAAATTTATTGCAGGCGTTTCTTGCCACTTTGAATCAGTCTCTGGTTTCTACCGTCGGACTGTTGTGAAAGGTAAGAAAATACTGCTTATTAGCTCTAATTGCTTCGAGGCATTCATTGTTGAACCATGAATCATTTACAGATCTGATCCTTTTGAGATTGCATAGAATAAAAAGCGTCATGCCTTTTATGATTGTCTCGGTCACAAGTTGCGAGATGACGTCACAATTTCCGAACTCAAAGCACATCCTCCAATCAAAGGCGCGGTAAAATTAATGAAGATCCTTCCAATTGGCTTTCTTATAGTGCCATACCGTGGTGTCTTTGAAATTGGTGGATTTGCTGCTGTGATAGGTAACTGTGTCCGAATTATAAAATGGTCAGATGTATCAACTGGACCCATAACGAGACCTCATACTTTAAAGGGTTGGTGGTTAAAAAGACGTCTAGCAAATTTGAAGACTGGCCAGCAATGTCAGGTAGACGAGTGGGGTTGTCTACCAGCTATACTAAACCGTTGATAGACGCGAAAAGCTCAGCGAACCTGCTGGTCCGTATGCGTAGAATGTTTCAGCCAGGCAGCGTTATGAAATTGCGCTCGACAACGATCTCAGCGCCAGGTTGTGCAGCATATATAGCTTGAATAGCGATTGATAGTTTATCAGGTTCCATGGTGGTGTTTGCTGTACTCATTGTCGGACTTCTGTAAACATAGCAGAAATAAAGGATTTGCTTTTGGACATTTATCTTTATCCAGTTGAAGTTCTGGATTGGAGCATGTTCCGAAATGCGGAACTAACTGAAAAGCGACATCATCGTGGGTGTAAAAAAAAAAGTAGGCAGATGATAATTAGGTTTGGCATAAAACTGCTCACTACTTGACAATACTTTACTTTCGGTCAGTGTAAGTATATCTAGTCTTTCTGTTTGTATTCACGCATAGCGAGAAGTAAGCAGATTCCACCCCTTGAACAATTGTTTGATCAAAAACGAAATCGACCATTGCAAAATACAGTGATTCTGGAAATCGTTTCCGGTAGAAACAAAAGGAGGGAAAACAATTTTAACGAAAATGAAATGAAAATAGAGTCAGCGCTGTTAATTTAAATTAAAAAAAAAACAGAGTTAATGTTAAAATCAAACGTAGAAAGAGAAAAAAAGTCAATAGAAAGGTCTGAAGTAAAATGTCATTGACAATACATAAATATAAATAAACAGACAATCTCTAATACGAGTAAAAGCAACAACAATAAACAAACCGCAAATCACAAAAAAAAAAATGAAAAATCGTAGGAAGAGGGTTGTGCGAAGGGCTAACAACAGTTCCACAGTAAGTAATGAGAAATGTTAAGGAACCTGAATATCAGGACGCCAATGTCCGATTTGGGCTGTAGCGTCATTGTAGAAGTAGAAATCATAATCCACAGAAGCCTGAAACTAGACCTTTAACGCAGATGACAGTACTTGCTAGATTACGACCCGTTAACCGGCAAACATAACTTAGCTGGGATGGGCGCAATGTGGGTGCCGCTGTGCGATGACAACGATTGAAAAAAACGCGCACATTGGTTAAAACGCTTTATTATTCGTGACGTTTCGGTCTCTGTTGAGACCTTTATCAAACTGATCGACAATTATTATATAGGGGGGTTAATTGAGTGTGAGAAGGTTAATTAAGGTTAATTAATTAGTACCAGGTAGTTAAATTAGTCAAGGATTTCTGGGTACGGATTTTGTTCTTACCAAATTTTAAGGCAGGTAGCCAAACTGCTGATAACTTGTATCCGGTGTCTCCAGTGGTGTGGCGTGACTTTATAGCAAGGGGAAGCAATTGTTTTGCGCCAAGCTATAAGCGCTGCATCAATATGCATGACTCCACAAGTTTACATCATTATTTGAAACACTTTTACTCATCCGAGGAGGGTGCGGTTTTCAGCAATCGATTTAAAATCCAATCTACATTATTCGGAAATAAAAAAAAAACATAACAGAACTATGTGTGATGCTCTAAATGAAAGAGAAATTGTTTTATTTTAAGAAATTTTGTAGGGGAAGTGGTAGAGGTGGTGGCGACATTGAACTAATTTTTTCACATCACGATAAGGTTGCTATCAAAATGTGTTATACAAAATTTAAGATTCAAAAATTTATTTCTTAGCGTTATAAACTTTGTGGCAAACTTATAATACTCTCAGATTTCATCTTCTACAAGCTAGGGTGTAGCAATTGCTTTAACGTATCTCTCCTTGGTAAAGAAGTGGAACTTGCGCTCGCTGCGAGCGGTATTGGCCAGTGGTCTCGATCTCTGGTATATGCGACTGAAAGCTATGAGAGGAAGGGTGGAAGCATTTTAATGCGACGCATCTCCCCTTCGTATTGTCGAACTTGCAGACAATTTCGTTCGTATTGGCCGGCGGTCTTGAAAATGCGTTTTTAAAATCGCATCTTTTTCCTTGTACAAGGCTTTTAACTTTCGTTGGTCGGAAAAAGCGTGAGAAAAAAAGCTGTCCTGATCACGTAAATGCTGTAAACAGTGGTAGACGAAAATAATGCGCGCTTTCTTTTAAAGAAATTTTTAAATAAATTTGCATATCCGTGTTATTTTTAATTTAGATTGTCTAAACTGAATAAAGGGCAAAAAAGCATTGCTTCCCTTGCATCAATGGACGCCACACCACTGGGTGTCTCGGTTGAAGTTCTGTGGATGTTTGGAAATTTCAATTGCTTCTCGTACTATTCGTTGATAATATTGATTAGTCCTGGCCAGAATTGGCACATTATCGAAATCGATTGTATGGTCCTCTGTCGTTGCATGTTCCGCGATCGTTGATGACTGTATCTGGTTTTTCCGTGTGCATCGTTGATTCTTGTTTTGGACTGTGCGTCCCGTTTCTCCTATGTATACTTTATCGCATGAGCCGCACGGTACTTTGTATACCCCTTCAGTCTCCAATGGTTTTTTATCCTTCTGGTTTCCTGAAATTCCTCGGATAGTAGTCGGGTTAGTGAATGTTGGATTTTCGAAAGATTGTCCCTATGTTATCCGTCGTGCCCTGGATGTAAGGTAGTTTTACCCATCGTCTGTCTTCCCGTTCTGTTGTCCTTGCATGCTTCGCTTTCTACGTCTTAATTTCGCTCGCTCCATTTGCTGTGAATGCCGGATTCAACTGTTCCTTTTCCTTTCGTAGACTGCCCAGATTTCCTTCAGTTATACGTCGAGCTCTGTGTATTAGGGTCTTCAGTACGCTTGTTTTCTGGCTTGGGTGGTGATGTGAATTAGTGTGGAGATATCTAATATATAATAAAGCGTAACAGTGTAGAATCCGGAAATCTTTTCCAAACCAAATTCGATACTTTTTATATTCTTGAAACCATAGATTTGTATGTGAAGCAGTATTATTTCGTTTCTTTTGAAAGGTATTCGTATAAAATTACAAGTTTGTAGCTTTTAATTTGTTGGTTATTAGTTGATTTATTGAAATTGGTCGAAATCATACTTTGATAGGGGAGGTGGTAGCAGGGCAAGAGGGATCTTAAAACTTTTGATGCAACTTTATTTTGAATAATTTTAAAAGTGTTTGTAAAAAATATCAAATTGATAGCCTTTAATGGTTTGATGATAATTGATTTCTTAAAAATGGTCGAAAAAATACTTTTTATGGGAGCGGGTAGAAGTTTTGAAAGTATTCGACCAGTTAATACCTTAAACTTTTATACACTTTTATTGAGTTTTCCCGAATTTTTAAGTTTCCAGCTTAAAATTCCAATATTTTTTATTTTTTCAATGTACGGTATAAAAATTATTAGAATCCCTCCACTCTTTCCAAGTTTCAACAATCATTCGACGCGACTCAGCCGCAAAAAGCAAAACTCCCCGTAAATGACGCTTATTTGGCTAAAACTTCGACTTATCTGCGCGGATTTTTTGTAGCGTAAACTGTGCTTTTTGTTGTAACATTATAGTCCAGCATATCGTTGATTCCCATGTGACTATTGAGATGATTGTTCTGTAGCATCAGTAGATCATCTTGGGCTGTAGTCCCCATTTTCTACCAAAGAAGTGGAGATAGTACCCCACCTTGGGGACAGCCCCTATAGGTCTGTGCAGTCAATGTGCTATCACCTAGATCCGTGGTTGTCAATCGCCTCTTTAGCATGGCGCGTATCGTGGCCGTTTCTAAACCCTTTTTCTTGGCTACTGCTATTTGGGCTTCATGGGGAGTGTTGTCAAATGCTCCTTCTATATCTAGGAATGCGCAAAGGGCAATTTCTTTATAATCTTTTGCCTTTTCGATTTGTCTTACCAAACCATGAAGGGCTGACTCTGTTTATTTGCCTTTTTGGTAGGCATGTTGATTTTTAATAAGACAGACCTTGTTAGACCCTGTTCTGAATGTCTACTAACTTCTCCATCGTTTTGACGAAAAAGGAAGTAAGACCTTAGGGCGATATGACTTAGGCTGATCAGTGGCACGATTCTCTACCTCCGGTAGAAATACCGCCCTCCTCCAGATTTTTGGGATATATCCCCATACAAAACTGTCTTTAAAAATCCTTATCATTATTGGCATTAGGATCTCTAACCCCTTGTAGGGCTTAAAGGTGTTAATCAACCATCTGATTTTTTCCGGAGTGAAGATTTTACCAGCAATGCTATTGCTGAACGGAGTTTGCCAATATGTCCTTTCCTCCACCTCTAAATCTTCATTAATGTTAATTATCTTGCACCCTGAGAAATTTGTTGCCAATAACACTTCAAGTGTTTCCACGCTGGACCAATCTGATCTCTCTAATAGTCCAATATCCAATTGATAACACCTTTTCGAATCTTGAGACTATTGGTACATCATCTATCTCTTCAAAAAATCTTCTCCAAGACTGTCTTATTCATTAAGTTGTTAGTTATTCCCCATACATTTTTACCAACGTACGTACAAGTTCAGCAATAATGGAAGTGTGAAATATCCTACATGCCTCTATTTTGCAGTTTTTTCTTCAATGCAAAAAACACGTATTTTTTCTTCGCATGTTAAAAATTGTGCAATTTCCTTTTATTTTTCCACAACTCAGCATTTCAGATTAGTAAAATGCGGAGGGTTTTGTTTGAAACGAAACAATAAGGAAGTTAAAAATTAAAAACTAAGGACGCGAAATAAATTTAGAATCAAAATTTTTTCAGTTCGTTTTATTGCCATGCAGTTTGTTTAACAAAGTGATGTAATTCGTATTTTCTCGTTCTTGAATCGCTATTGTTATTATGTATTAACTTCTCTCGTATTTATTTGCATTACATATTTTTAGTTTTTGTTTCATTTCGTAGTACTCTTGTTATTTACATATTTTTTTTAATTACACTTCATTTGTCCCCGTGACGCTTTGCGTCTTATGATCATTTAACTTACAAATTAAAAATATGTTTCTCGGCTGTTGTTGTTTTTCCCTCGAAATTCCATCAACAATTTTGCAATATTAGGCAGCATTCTTAAATTTATTAATAATTTTATTATTATTTCTGTTATTTTTTAATTTTATTTCTTCTTTTTTCGTTTTTTATTAGTATTTTTTTTTTTCCTTAAATAAATATTTACGTTGTTTTAGAAACAATTACTTTTTGAGAGAAAATATTTCTCACAGGCAAATGCTTTTGTTAAGCGTTTGGCATAAACAGTTTCGTTTCAGTTCAACAATGCTATAAAAAAACAAACATTAATCGGGAAGATTGAGAATTTCCTCGACGAATGAGGCAATATCGGTATTTCTTCGTTTGTGCTCTGTTGTAAAATCGTGTGCTAGCAATTGTTCGTAGTTTGGACGGTCTGTGTATTTTTTTTGTAGGCAGCTGGAAGTGAAATTTTCAAAATCTGTTGTAAATTTGCCTGGTTCTAGGCGCGGTGGATCGTCTTTAACAACCTGAGAAGAATATGACAAATTTTTGAATAAAATAATTTTTGAATGAAAACAGTTAGTTACCTGTTTGAGTTGTTCAAATGGCGAACCCCAAGTATTGTATGGGAATTTGCCGGTTGCCATTTCTATCATACTAATTCCTAATGACCATACGTCCGATCTGATATCATATTGTCCCGGATTGCCTGTGATTTGAAGAAGGTTTTAATGGTATTGAAATCGTCATAATCCAAAAAATCTGCCAACAAGTCCGGCGCAACTTTATTATTCTTGGGACAAGTTGAGGATAAGTGGGAAGCCAATATGCAGGTTGGGGTGGATAGAGAAGACTATGTGAATGGGGGTTCTAGGGTCGGGCTATTGTTAATTATTTAACACTTAACTGTGATTACGATAAATAGCTCCAGTACATAGAATCAATATTTCATTCGTTTATATATGCAAGTTTGGGTTTGTATGTATGTTACATGTCAATAATCTTTTAATTGATTGCTCGAATCTCGTTCACAATTCGCTGTATCGAATTTTAGTTTCATAAACGAAGTAAATTTTATGAAATTCTTAAATATTCTTAAAGCCATGCATTTGTATGGGAGGGAGTAGAGGAGGTGAGAGAATATCAAAACTTGTGATGCAGTTTTGCGTTCGTACAAAATTTCAAGTTCGTAGCTTGTAATTTGTTGTTTATTAGTTGTGTTTGTACAAAATTTCAAGTTCGTAGCTTGTAATTTGTTGTTTATTAGTTGTGTTTGTACAAAATTTCAAGTTGACAGCTGTTAACAGTTTGGTGATAATTGATTTCTTAAAAATGGTGGAAAAAAAACTGTTGTATGGGAGGGGGTAGAAGCTTCGGAGATATTCGACTAATTAATATTTTATACTTTTAAGCATTTTCTTTTTAGTGGATTTTACAAACTTTCAAGTTTGTAGCTTAAAATTTCACTCAAAAATTTTGAGTTTTTATGTTTTTTCAGACGGACTACCAACCGAACTCCTCAAAGCGGACCCGGAAATAACAGACGATATACCACTCCTCCACTCACCACCTTCGCATTACAAGACCAACACACTACCTACTAGGCTATACCCTAGCTGAATAGAATAGAATACCACTCCTCCCCACTACTGAGGCGTGTAATGAAGGAATTATTCGACTGAATGAAAGGGGGGGTGTCATTGTGAAAATTCCGAAGAAGGGCGACCTTCGGGAATGTGGCAATTGGCGTGGTATATGTCTACTTACTGCCATATCGGAAATCATGGCTAAGGTAATGCTCAATAGGATTAGTGATGTCGTGGAGAACACTCTTGAAGTTTATCAGGCTGGATTCCGTAAAGAGTCGTATTATATCGGCCACACAAATACCCTGCGGATAATATTGGAGCAATCCGCTGAAATGGGTTCGCCACTACATCTCATGTTTGTGGAATTTGAGAACGCTTTCAACAGCGTTAAGCGACATTACACATGGAATGCTTTACGTAGGAGAGGTATTCCAGATAAGGTAGCTATGATTAAAGATTCCTGCGAAGATGCAAGGTGTCGCGTCTTGCATAGAGGGGAGCTATCCGAGAGCTTTCCTGTGCAACCGGGTGTCAGATAAAGCTGCATATTATCACCAGCCCTGTTTCTGGTGATAATAAATGACATCTTGAAAGCTGCACTGGAAGGTGGGGAAGGTAAAGGTCTACAATGGAGACTATTTAACGTCTTAAGTCACCTTGATTATGCTGATGACGTGTGTTTGCTTGCACATAACCGTTCGGACTTAGAGTCAAATGTTCGCTCGTTGCATTCTAAATGCAAAGAGGTGGAAATAAAAATAAATGTGCGTAAGACCAAGTAAATGCACATGGGTTCGAACGCAAGCACACCGATTGTTCTTAGCGGACAAGATGTAGAACAGGTACAAGGCAGGCAGCATTGTCAGCAAGGACGGCGGAGCCGAAAAGGATATTGAGGCTCGTCTAAATAAAGCCCTTCGCACGAAGCTGCGAGTTTTTAACGTATGCGTCAAATCCGTGTTGTACTACGTGGAAAGTGACCGTTCGACTTACCAAGAAATTACAAACTTTCGTGAACCAATGTCTGCGACGCATTTTAGGAATATTCTGTCCAGAAGTGATCTCCAACGACGAACTTGGAGTACAACTGGACAGACTAAAATAGGCATTGAGATTCAAAGGCGGAAGTGGCAGTGGATCGGTCACACTTTGAGGACACCACAGTGAAACATCTCCAAACAGGCTCTGAATTATAATTTTCAAGGAAGACGTCAGTTCGGTCCACCATTTAGCACATGGAAGCGAGCAGTTGAGCAGGAGGCCAGAGGAATAAACAAGTTCTGGCAACAGCTTAAGGCCGATGCTCAGGATCGCGCCTTGTGGAAAAGAGTTGATTCTGTCCTATGCTCTATAGGGGCTCTTAAAAGGAAACTGATTTATTGATTGATGTTTTTTCAATACACAGGAAACACCTAGTGCAGGTTATGGCCCCTTTTGGAAAATAATAATTTTTCTTTATCTACAGGATGCGCCATCTTTTATGTCGGTACGTAAACATTGAAAAACTTTGACATTTATCAAGCGATTGACTCGATTAGACATGTTTTCGAAACGTCAATTGAGTACAATATTAACCGTGGATCGCTTCACACCGGACGAACGCGTCGAAATAGTGACGCTGTACATTGAAAATAGTCGTTCAGTTGTGTTGACTCAACGTGCATATCGCCGAAAATATCGTGGCCAACAGGTACCGTCTGACAACACTATTCGTCGTTTGGTGTCGAATTTTGCTGAGCACGGGACAGTGAGACATCGTTAACATGCCGTTCATCAACGACCAAGACGTTCAAACGAACTAGTTGAAGCGGTCAGAGAGTGTTGCCCAGAACCCAAAAGTGTCGTATCATCACCGCTCTCAGCATTTTGGCGTCAGCGGAACCACTTTGCAGCTCATTTTGAAGGATGATTTGCATTTGTTTCCGTATAAAGCGCAATTAACGCAAAGAAAGAAATATTGCCGACAGATCCACGTCGCTTGGAATACGGATAAATAGTCACTCGAAAGGTTGACAACGAGCCTGATTTTTGGAAGCAAATTTTGATGACCGACGAGGCCGACGTTAATAAGCAAAATTGACGCATTTGGGGAACGGAGAATCCACACGAGATCCATGAAACGCCATTGCATGACCAAAAAGTGGCTGTTTAGGCCGGCGTTTACGCCAAAACCATCATTGGGCTAATTTTTTTTTTTCAGAGAAAACGAAACAGTAGATGGTAATCGATATTGGTGGATGTTGGCTCATTATGTCTGTCCGCAAATGCGTGAAAAAGGTCTTGACGGTTATTGTTTTCAACAAGACGGTGCGCCATGCCACAATGCAAAGCAAACAATTCAGTTTCTGCAACGGAAATTCCCTGGACGTCTGATGTCAAAAAGAGGCAACATTGACTGGCCACCCAGATCTCCAGATTTGACCCCTCCGGACTTCTTTTCGTGGGCTTATTTAAAAAGTAAGGTGTACACCAGCAATCCTCAGACCAATGACGAGCTCAAGGCAAACAATCGTGCCGAAATCATCGCTATACTGCCCGAGATGCTCGAAAATGTAGTGGAAAACGCAGCAAAAAGGGCACATTTTGCTGTGGCCAATAAAGGCCATTTGATTGATGTTGTATTCTAAAACTAGTGCAAATAAATTGCAAAGGAATTGAATAAAAATACCTTGTATACGGATCACACCGGATCGGTGTAAATATGAAACCGGAATTTTTTTCCAAAAAAAAACACTTATTGGTTGGAAATGAAAAGGAGTATTTTATTCAAAGTATAAGTTCGCTAGCTATATATTTTCCCCATCTCTCTGGTAATGTGTGGATGCCTCGCCAAAAAAACTGTTGGTCCAGTCATCAAGCCATATTCGTACATTTTCGTAAGAAGTGAAGCGCTGCTCAGCAAGTGCGTGTCCCATCGATGCAAACAAACGGTAATCAGACGGAGCCAAGTCTGGTGAGGAAGCGGCATGGGAAAGAATTGAACGACTCTATCATTTCCTTGACCAGTCTTGCTGTGTGTGATGGTGCATTGTCATGATGCAAAATCACTTTGTTTTTTGTCTTCTGGTATTCTGGGCGTTTTTCACTCAAAGCTTGATTCTATGCAATCATTTGTTGTCGGTAGCGTTCAGTGTTAACGGTTTCACCATGTTTCAGCAGCTCATAATAAATCACACCCTTCTGATCCCACCAAACTCAGAGCATTGTTTTCCGGCCATAGCGATTTGGTCTTGCAGTTGATGTCGGTGGTTGGCCTGGAGATACCCATGATTTTTTCCGCTTCGGATTCTCAAAATAAATCCACTTTTCGTCGCCAGTCACAATTTGATGGAGAAATGACTTTCTTTTGTATCTGGCGAGCAGCATTTCGGAAGTGGTTTTTCTGTTTTCCTGCTGTCTTTCGTTGAGATCATGTGGGACCCATTTTCCCATGGCTTTCAAACGTATGGCGACGGCTGCTCGTATCACGTTTAACTGATCTGCCGGTTGTTGTTGCGTTTGAGCGTCGTCCTCATCCAACAATGCTTGCAATCTGCTGTCTTCAAACTTTTTCGGTGGTTTCCCACGTTCTTCGTTTCTCACGTCAAAATTTCCACTTTTCAATTTTGTAAACTACTCAAAGCACTGTGATTTACCAAGAGCATGATCACCGTAAGCACCGGCAAGCATTCGATGCGATTCAGCAGCAGTTTTCTTCAAATGGCAACAGAAAATTAAAGCTGCCCGCAAATCGTAGTTTCGCGGTACAAATTCGACATGTTCACTTTTATCAAAAACTATTCTGTCGTATGAAACTTGAAGTGTTATGAGTTGACAATCTTTGTCCGATGGCAAAACAAGAAAATGGCGCCACTGACGCGTGTCCACAATACCCACATTGACCAGTGAAGCCCTATATGATCAAATTCCGGTTTCATATTTACACCCCTGGTATAGAAATCGGTTTTTTTCGAAGTTATTCAATGTTTACATACCGACATAAAAGATGGCGTACCCTGCATATAAACTGGGTGTATGCACGTGCAAAATTTTGTTTTCTGTGTTCGATCACAATACTTTATTATGAGAATAATAAAGTAAAATATAAAGAACAGCTTAATAGAAAAATGATCGCATACCTGTAGGATCGATTCGCTCCGGTGCCATATACGGCTTGCATCCGGCATCAATGGTTTTCGCTACTGAATCTACTAAATATCCTGCAATTGCATAAATCATCCGATCAGATTCGCATCCCCATCATCAAGCAATACATTGTGACAAAAAAGTACCGATAATTTATAATTAAAATTACTCTGTGGCATGATATTCCAAATTTTTTTTTTATGGTAAGCAAGTAGGACTGTGCTTAATTATTATACCAAAAATTAGTGCGGTCTATTAATCAGTTTGCTTACAGCAGCTGATTGAATCGGTACACCTCAGTAGTTCGCGGCGATTTTTGTTGAATGTCCTCGATCGACTGAAAACGGGTTCCACGGAGCGGTAATTTCAGTTTCGATGATAGGAATAAGTCACACGGGCCCAAATCTGGTGAATACGGTAGTTGATTGATACAATTTGTTGAATTTTTGCCTTGTATTCGCACGATCAAGCATGTCCAAAGTGACCTGTCCACTGTACTTTTTTTAAGAAAATTCAGCTTTATTGGAAAGAATCGAGAAAGAACGCGTTTCATAGCCAGTTCAGAATCACTGTAAGCCTTTTCCAACATTCGCAACGATTCCGCACACGAAATTTAGTTGGAAACACAAAATTTGAGACAAACTCTTCGTTCCAATTGTTATCCATTGTAAAAATCGCCGTGTACTGAGATGTACCGATTCAACCAGCTGCTGCAAACAAACTGATTAACAGACCGCGCTAATTTTTGGGATAATAATCCCAGTCACTCCTACCTGTCTATCAAAAAAAAAATCATTTCCCAGAGTAATGTTAATTACAAATTATCGACACTTTTTTGTCACAATGTAAAAGGAAAAATCACCTGAAATTCCGAAATCACACATCTTCACTTCTCCTTTTCGATTTATCAGAATATTCGACGGCTTCACGTCTCTATGAATGACCTTTAGCTCGGCGTGCAGATAATGCAGGGCATTGACAACTGATATGGCAATCTAGAGCGAGGAAAAAGCAAACAATTAGAAAATCGGCACGAGCCGTATCGCTTACTTTTCCCAGGATATCGTCGCTCATGGTTCGGCCGTTCTTGAAGACTTTCGGATAAAACTTATCCAAGCTGGTGTCCATGACTTCCATGCAAATCCAGACATCGCCTTCGCGGAATAGCGCTCCGTAGAAGTGCACGGTATACGGACAGGCGCTCGAACGCATCGAAATATCAAGATCCATGAGAAGACGTTTCTGTGGAGGCAAAACAAAATTACTTCCGCCTGGCGGTGGTATTGAAATCGAGTTACCTGCTCCTGAGTATTAACGGTTGCTGTTATTCGCTTAACAGCCATCACCGTACCGGTCTGAACGTGGCGCATTTTCTCGACAATTCCGTACGCTCCGCGTCCTAAATCGCAAATTTTCTCCAGTCCATCGGCCTCAACTTCGAAAGTTTTATCGCCAATCGTGATGTTTGTGCGGGTGTCCAGATTGCGTGGAGGCGTTCTAAAAGGGGAAAACGGAGTTAGAGGGCGCGTTAATCGTGAAAGCCCTGCAAATAAAGCTCAATACCCGAGAATTGTCAAGAAAGCCCTGCAAATAAAGCTCAATACCCGAGAATTGTCAAGAAAGCCCTGCAAATAAAGCTCAATACCCGAGAATTGTCAAGAAAGCCCTGCAAATAAAGCTCAATACCCGAGAATTGTCAAGAAAGCCCTGCAAATGAAGCTCAATACCCGAGAATTGTCAAGAAAGCCCTGCAAATGAAGCTCAGTATCGGAGAACTGTCAGAAAAGCCACCAAAACTTAATTCACCTGAAAACGGTATCAAATCCTTAAAGATAAAAAAAATTGTCATTATATTATAACAAGTTATTTATTTACATTTCATTTATTTGCCCAAAGAGTGCATTCGAGGAAATTATGACAATGATTCAGAATGTTGTAACATTCGCGAACGCAATCCTTTTCGCGAAAATTGCACGTAGCTAGGAATCCGCGTTGGCCGCATTCTATGAAATTTCTGTTCCCCTTTTGAACGTAGAAGTTCTTGTTTTTGGCGTTGTGATAAGTCTCTAGTTTCTTGTTTTGGCTCTCGGACATAGCTATTTGATGATTATATAACACATAAATAGATTTCAAAACTTGCGGTCGATTTTAAATTTTCAACTATTTGTAATTTGAGGTTATGATTGTTTGCAGCAGAACAGCCAAAGCACAGTACTGAGCAGTAATTTTATTTTTTCCGTTTTTAATTTTATTCTTTTTAACAATGAAATTCAAGAAAAGGAAACCTAATATTTTGATAAACAATTTATGAAAACTGTGCATTTTGAATTAAAAGGGATAATTTTCGGATTTCACACTGTTTCCTTTATTATGTGTGAAATTTCGGTCTCTACAGAGAGCTTTATGAAACTGGTTTTAAAAAAAATTATTTGCCTCTAAGGTCTTGAAGAGCGGTGTTGATTGCGTTGCTAGGAAAATCCACATTGTGGTTTCGCAAATCTGGACACATAAAACACTGTCTAATGATTGACATTATATCGTCGATAATGTTCAGAAGCTGAACAGAGATCATCGAGCCATACAATGTATGTATGCTCGGATGTCGAAATCAGCAATAATAAATAACATAATTTACGTTAAGTTGGGTGAATGATCGAATATGCATTAAAAACATATTTAAGTAAGGCATGTTCGATCATTCAACCCAACGTGCAAAAAATCATAATGTTTACCTGTAAGTGGGTGAACGATCGAGCATAAACACTAATTATGAATGTGTCATCATTTCTTATGCTCGATCGTTCAACTTACACTCTAGAAATAAAATTCCACTATTATGTTTACCTTCGGACATTAATTTTAAGCATTGCACTTTTTATTTTATATATAAGTACTATTCAATTTGTATTTTTTTAGTATCAATCTTTACTCGACCAATAAAAGTATCTTTTTGTACTCAAGCATTAAAAGTATCGTTTAAACTCGATAATACATTCCCATTCTCCCATTACCTTGCTACCATTGCCTTCAAATCCGTTGGCAATTGTAGCTTCCTTAAAAGGCTATTAAGAACGTAACCCTTGACGCCGGCTGGTGTGGCCGATCTCAAGGATTCGAAATTATAAGCTTTACAATAACTATAGCGACATTTCATATAATAATAACAATTACGTTTATTTATTAGAACTTACACCGGTTGCGCGGGTGGAATATCGAACGGAGCGAATTTAGGAGGTCGACGAGACATTTTTTTCGGGCTCTTTATTTACTTGCGAATCTTAAGATCCTCGCCCTGCTCAGGCAAAACGCTCTGCGGCGCTCGGAACCACAACGTAAACAGGGATGAAAAGAAAACAAAAAGAACCGCGCGCGCGCACAGGAAAATCAAATACTTAAATGGGCATTTTCCTAGAGCTCACTTAGCTTTTTTCTGGTTGTGCGAAAATCTATCTCGGCAAGCCGATCAAACCTCTTCACCTGACAGCGACTTTTTTTTACCGCCCGCGCGCGATTTTTTTTTCTTCTTCCGGAAAACACTACGCCTGGGTCGGTGTTTTTTAGTGTTTATGATAATTCCGATCAGTTTTTTTTTTATTTATAAATGACACTGAAGGATTTTCGTTCGAGTAAATCGACTTTCGGGGGTTTTTTTCTTGTTCGATGCTCGTCGTAACTTCAAAAGCGCGCTCACTTGGAAAGCTTCGGCTGATGTTGGACAGATGTGCACTAGGCGGTGCGCGGTCCAGACGATTTGGCATTTGGAATTTTTTGGCGGGAAATAATTTGAAAAAAATATACAGGGTGTAACTTGTGTGAAGCGTCAAACGAAAATGGGAGATATATAATAAGAGTTCATACAATCTCGGCATTGCGCCAGATTTTACCTAAACCAGGTATTAGTACCACAGTTTTAGGCTCAGATGAGTCGATTAAGGTACGCCGATGAAATCCGGAATGAGAGAGTACTGAATAAAGTAAAAATCTTACAAAAAAAAATAAATAAATAAAAATAGAGTATTAATTGAAATTAAATAAATAATAATAGCAAACAAAGAATAATTAATAAAATAATAAATAGTTAATGAAATAAATAAAAAAAAAAAAAATAAATAAAATAATAAAATTGCGATATAGAAATAATAGATAATTGAAATAAATATGAAAGTCAATTTATTTATTTATTTTTTTTTATATTGAAACAGTGATTGTTCCCCAGACAGCCGCGTGCTGGCTTAAGGGAAACGGATCGTGGTTTCTTTTTTAGACCATAAACTGGTTTTAATAGCTGCTATTTGATTGTTTAGTAGTTCTATGTATTTTTTATGTATTTTTTTGCTGCAGTCTTGAAGCATCTGATATCCTTCGCTTGTCGAATTTCGTTTGGCAAGGAGTTGTAGTACAGTATTGATTCATAAATGGGATCCTTTCTTAATCTATTTGTCCTACAGTTTCTGTTTCTTATCGCACTAGCATTTCTTGTATTATAATTGCGAATATCCGTACTATACGTTATTAGTATTGATTATTTTAATCCTTGGTTAATTATATTGTACATTAATTTTGACCGCTCAAGATTTAAGGTTTGTTGAAGGTTTAGAATGCTGTAGTTTTCATAAAGGTCAGCCGAAGGTGTAAGATGTGGTAAATTATATACAGCTTTAATGCTTTTGTTCATGAGTCTTGATATTCTCTCTTGGTTATACATAGATGTTTGGCTCCATATTATAAGTCCATATGTTATGTTTGCAAGTATAAACGCATTATACAAAATTTCTTTTATTGGTTAGGTAGAAAGTAATTCCGTCGTAATAGTCCAGTGATGGGTGCTACTTTCTTGCCGATGTTATCAATGTGTTGTGACCATGATAGATTTTCATCGATCGTTAGTCCTAAATACTTGACTTGTTTTGTTTTACACAATTCAATTCAATAGAGGAACTTGTCCTGAGTGGAAAATCGTTCCACGCATACTCCCGTTCTTGCACCGTTAAGGATATAGCGCGTTTGTAAGGACGAAGGATTTTCATCGTACCTGTGATCATTGTTTGATATATAACTTCTGACGTACTTAGCGTAAGGCAATAATTTTAGACTCGTTGAAAAGGACACAAATTCTTCTTTCCATATTGCTATCAACGGTGTCAGTGAGTGCTATATTTTTTGAGAAAAAGTCATTTCTATGACACAAAAATAATAAAAGATTTTATTTTATATTTTCTTTTTGCGTCTGTCATTTTGCTCGAATATTTGACTTTCCATTTGAATCGATACAGAAGTGTACTTTTCCGGGATGCGCGATTTTCAAGCAAAGCGGGTCGCAAGGACGGGCAAACGAACCGCAACGTGAAACTAACGCAATAAACTAGAGTGCTGATCGCCACGACTTAGCTGATGGCAAGGCCTTCGGTAAATGCGGCACACACAAAAGCATAAACTGAACTCACACGAAATCGGCGGAGGGCAAAATTCTGTTTTTGGAAACTAAGCGCGGAAATTTGTTTGAAGAAAGAAATTGTGTGCGCGCCAAGCAAAAAGAATGACTTCTAGAAATTGTAATTCAAAACGTCATTTTGACATCACTTTGACAACCGTTTTCATAATAAACATGTGTTTATCCACAATGAAGTTGGTTGAAATAATGTCGGTGCTGCCATGTTTTTGAATGGCGTGGATTTCGAAGATACTTTTTGTATGTAGAATCAGAGTCCTTTCCACTCACTTTGCATCGAAATCGCGACGAAATCCTCCGGTGCGAACAGGCTATTACACAATTCACCATTCGTGTAGTGGTGAGTTTAACGATTTCATGCACCCTAAGATAAATTGTTGCTTCAAAATGATTGTTTGTGACTAAATAAAAATATTTAAGTGTTATAAACTGCGCACAGTTCTTCATGTTTAGAACGTACCAAAAAAAAGGTCGACACTTTTTTTAAATTTCGCTCCAAATATTGGGCTTCACCATTGCCAAACTATGGAAAAGCGCCTCTAGTGTCCCATGGAGTAACTATAATTAAAAGTGGTAATGGGCGTTTAACTAACAGCTGGCCGGGCAAATGCCAGGCCCGTATTTCAAGATCGCGGTGCACGCACTCAAATTTGCCGAAATAGCTAAGAATTCAAAATCAAAACAAACCGGTGCAGGTAGACAACGGATTTAAAACCACTTCGACGCCGGTTATTCCTTCACCCGGAGATCGTATGTGAATCGAAGTAAGAAAAAAATGTGAGAACCTTCTGCGAACTGCAACGAAATTCCAAACCAGGTAAGCCAATTTTTTTTTTATTTTTCCGTTGTACAAAAAACATTGTTTTTAGTTAAAATTGTTGAAAGCAATGCGAAATCTCCAAGATTACGAAGTCCTTTCCGTTTTGGGGTCCGGATCGTCGGGAACTTGCTTTAAAGTACGACAGAAAGAGTCTGGAGAGATATTTGCGTGGAAAGCGGTCGACTACGATGATGATTGGACCGACAACTTGCTTGCAGAAATAGAGCTCCTGCAGGATTTGAAGCACCCGAATATCGTCCGACACTGGGACTATGTGGTAAATAAAGACACTCGAACCGTTTACATTGTGATGGAGTTCTGCGAGGGAGGTGATCTTGCTCAATTGATTGAACGTTGTAAATCGGACGGTGCGAGTCTCTCCGAGGAGTTTGTGTGGCGCGTGCTCTATCAGAGCTGTCGGGCACTGCAGACGTGCCATAGTCGGTTCCACCGAGGTTCGCTTCTTCATCGTGACATCAAACCGGCCAATGTGTTCCTGGATGGACAGGGAAACGTGAAATTGGGCGACTTCGGGCTGGCTAAGGTCTTGGGGCGCGATCGACCGTTTGCCGAGAGTTTTGTCGGAACGCCGTACTACATGAGCCCCGAGCTGATAAAAGGAAAGCGGTATAATCGAAATGCGGATGTCTGGGCGCTCGGCTGTCTCGTTTACGAAATGTGTGCATTGAAACCGCCGTTTCGCGGCACGCATATCGAACAGCTATCGCAGAACATTGCCGAGGGCAGCTTCAATCGAATTCCGGCGATTTACTCCAGCGATTTGCAAGATCTGATTTTGTTCATGTTGAAGGTTAACGATGAAAGCAGACCGAACGTCGATGTGATTCTCCGGCACCCGATTCTAGGTGCTCATGTCTCGTGCAAGGAAATTGCATTTCCGCCCTTTGTATGCAATCAAAATCCGAAAGTGAAATTCTCTCCCAATCCGGACTTCACTAGTACGGCGCTGCACGAAGATTTGAGCTCGATTTCGACGCCTGCTTTAAAATCCGAACTGTTCAATTCGATCCACCGACGCCTGTTCGCATCGTCGAATCCCGATTTGGCCAAACCGGCCGAGGAGGTTCAGCGAACGCAACCAATTACCGAGGAACCTAGCGTTGTCACGCAGAACATCTTCAACCAAGCGCTAGCCAACCGGCTGCATGCGATTCGCGTCCGAGAAAGTATTCTAAAGCAGAAAGAACTGGATCTCGTTGCCAAGGAAAAAGAGTTGAACGAACGTTCGAAGCGGCTTTTGGCCAAGGAAAAATCGGTCGGCGCTTCGCTACGGCGAACTTGCAGCCGCCGGAAAGCTACGAAACCTGTAAAATTGCCGAGCTATGAAGATGCCGAGGACACGCTTGTGCCGAACGACACTATCGTAGTTCGAACCGTGGCCAAAATGGATTTGGCCAGCTTCCAACGTCCGAAAGCGCTTACACGTAAAATCACCTTCAAATCGCCGGAGAAATTCGTTCGGTACAACATTGAGAACCTTCCGCCGCAGTTGCAAAGCCTGAAAACTAGCACCACATCGAGCAAGGCCAGCGACGATTCCGACAAAATGCGCCGCATAAAATCGGTATTCTCCATTTTCAGCCAAAAGTCGGAAAAATCTCGGGGTCCAAAGCCAGAGCAGCCTGCTCCGACGCCGGATCCTGTGGAATCGGACGGAATCACCAACAAGTGGACTTTAGAGAACAAACGGGCCGCCTTCAAAATCCTCGCTACGATGAACCAGGCTGAAAACCGGGAGCTCGACCGCGGCAGGAACCGCCGGTCAATGATAATAAGGAAGTCCGAAGCCGGCAACATCCTACTATGAGCCAACTTCGCTCCCTCTCCCTTCTTTCTGTGCAATTAAACCTCTCTAAGTATTTTAAAACTGTTTTTTTATTTTTAAACCTCTCTAGCACTACTCGCGACTCCATCCTTCCTACCACGACGGCTGCTCGCCCGCCTTCAGCTCGCGTCCGTACAGTGCACTCTTGTCCCGGAAACGCACCATCCGTTCTGTCTCCTTGTTGTCCAGGAAGGCTCCGATCAGAAAGCCGAGCATGGGCAGACCGAACCACGCGTACTGCTTCGTAAGTCCAAGCACCATTTTATGCGAGTTCTTCGCGTTTCGCTTTGACGTGTTGTTGGGCGCGCTTCCAACGTTGCGTGTGAGACCAATCGGCGAAGATTGTCGCTACGGTGAAGCTCGGGAAGAAAACTACCGCGGTATACTTTCGAATCACCGATGAAATTGGTCCTGGGGCCATCAACTAAAAAGAATAAAATTATGTAAGTAGTTTTTCGCGATGACTGACAGGAGCAGAAACGTCAAAACAGTGTGAACTTGAGGTTAGACTCGGCAGGTGTTTGGAATCTGAGATTCAGACGAAGAAGGCGTTGGATTATGATTTTTTAAAATCACTGAGTTTTTACCTTTAAAGAATTGAGCCTCAATACAAAATTTGTTGGTGCCTCAGTGATTTTAGAAGTATTTAAATCACACAGCTAGTGTGACAGATGACTGAGATGGTTTATTATCAGCGCTTCTAAACATGTTTGCTCGTAGTTTGAACGAAAAAGTAAGGTGAAGTTTGCTTCAATTGAAAATTGCTCCGAGCCCTTTTTTCATGATATCCGCATCTTGATCGTGGTTGAAATGTATTTCAAATTGAATTCTTTATTTGCGACAGCTTCCCAAAAGAAATTATACTTCACGTCGATATGTTTCATCCTTTTGTGCTCGCGTGGCTCTTCTGCCACCTTAATGCAAGACTGATTATGCTCGAATATCGTTGTTGGTGAGTTGCATGGATGACCGATCTCCTTTAACAAACATCACAACCACTTTGGCTCGCATATGAATATTTCGCCAAAGCCAAATATTCAGCCTCAGTTGATGAAAGGCTGACAGTTAGTTGCTTTTGTGATAACCAACTTACTGTATTACCGAATACTTTGAACACATCCAGATGTTGATTTGCGATCAATCTTGTCGCCAGCCCAATTAAAGTCGCTGTATCCAATTAAAATATCGGCGGCAGCATATTGACGATAAACTATCTTCAACTCAGCTGTCCCTTGAATGTACCGCAAAATGCGTTTTGCATATAAATATAAAGTGTTCATCGGAACTACAGCCCTGAAACCGACTAAAATAGTTCGTCGATGCACACAAATCTGGTCGAGTTGTTTGAGTTGCATATGTCAAACATCCAATAAGTTCTCTGTATGGTTGATTGGTTAAAATGTCTTTGCCACCAATCTGTAAACTCAGACAATATTCAGTTGGTGTTGCAGCCGATTTACAGTTATTCATGTCGAACTTTCTTAGAACATTGTTCAAATAACGTAAATGACTTAAGGCAATCGAGCTATCATTCGAATTACGCTCAACATGAATTCCCAGAAATGAATCAATTTCGCCAATATCCGTCATTTCAAATTTCTTTGCCAGTTTTGATTTGATGTCGTTGACCATTTGCATGCTGTTAGATATCAAATTCAAATTCCTGTTAAGACCCCCTATAGGGGCATAGGACAGAAACAACTCTCTTCCACAAGGCGCGATCCTGAGCATCGGCCTTAAGCTGTTGCCAGGACTTGTTTATTCCTCTGGCCTCCTGCTCAACTGCTCGCTTCCATGTGTTACACGGTCGACCAACCCGACGTCTTCCTTGAGGATTATAATCCAGAGCCTGTTTTGCGATGTTTCGCTCTAGTTTCCTCAAAGTATGACCGATCCACTGCCACTTCCGCCGTTGAATTTCAATACCTATTTTAGTCTGGCGAGTTGTACTCCAAAGTTCGTCGTCGAGATTACTTCTGCCCAGAATATTCCTAAAATGCTCCGGAGGCATTGGTTTACGAAAGTCTGTAGTTTCTTGGTAAGTCGAACGGTCACTTTCAACGTAGTACAACCATATAACAACACGGATTTGACGCATGCGTCAAAAACTCGCAACTTCGTGTGAAGGCAGATCTCTCTTAACTTCCAGAAAGGGGAAAGGATACCGAAGGCCTGACGAGCTTTATTTAGCCGAGCCTCAACATCCTTTTCGGCTCCGCCGAAACTGACGATGCTTCCAAGATAGCAAAAATCTTGCACCTCTTACACATCCTGTCCGTTTAGAACAATCGGTGTGCTTGCGTTCGAACCCATGTGCATTAGAGTCACTGTATAACTGAGCAACTCGGTAAAGGAGTCTGGCAGATGCGTATCAGACTTGAAACCGAACTTTCTAAGAAAGTTTGAATTTTTTGGTGTATATACATATTCGGTTAAATATTTATCAAAATGCAATTGGAATTCGATTATGTGCCCTGAAAAATTAATATCATTGTGCCATTCCATTAGAAACAGCCAAAAATTCAATTTTATTTTGCAATTTTCTGCACCCACACATCTTTACCAAACAGGTTTTTAGTCTAGTTTATGATTCTGTTTGTTGCCACATGGCGGAAAAACATCCCAACAGGGATTTTTGCAATCCATTCCCTTTTATTGAAAATCATTCAAATTGAGAAATCATTTAAATCGACCTAAGAAATTTGCAATGCATTCTGAAGTAATGTGAACACATTACATAAAGTAGCAGTTTATTTAGGGAATTTGATATGCATTGAAAGGTAATGTGAGGAGATTGCATAAAATAAATGATCATCTTCAAAACGTGCCGCGCACAAAACGAAAGATTAATAATAGAAAACATTATTATCATTATAACGCGTTTGCTTTCTAATATTCCCGTAAAATTTTACAAGTTGTTCATTGCGAGAAAAAAAAATCTTAAGTCGCATTTTTCCAGCAACAAAATTAGTTAAATTATCGCAACAGAATTTAAAATACTGAATTCATATCAAAAGCAGGATCCAATTTCATCACATTTTTCAATATTAATTCAAAATGAATCGCTCCCTCAATATTAGAATACCTTCTCAAAGATTAATTTGCTTTCTATTCTTTTGTAACCATTCCATCGTAGATTCTATTGCGACCATTATATTGTCGATTTTTTCCAATCATTACATTATTCATTCGTTTCCCTAGATTCCTATGTCGATTCTTTGTAATGCAGAAAGTAGAAAAAAAACGAATGCTTGCCTATAACATTGCAATGTTAAAATAATCTATGTTTTACGACAGGAAGTAGCTGTAATAGCTTCATGGTAAGAATCATCGGCGCGGTAATGATTCCACTCCCTACTGGTATATGTCAGAATGACTACACAGTCTACACTTATTTTCACCAACACTTTGATCTTTCGATCGTTCGATTTTTAGTACCAAATTTTTTAGCACGTTCGATTTTTGTACTAAAATAGCTATCTGCCAGACTCCTGGACCGAGTGGCTCAGTTATACAGTGACTCTAATGTGCATGTACTTGGTTTTACGCACATTTATTTTCAGTCCCGCCTCTTTGCATTTAGAATGCAACGAGCGAATATTTGACTCTAAGTCCGAACGATTATGTGCAAGCAAACACACGTCATCAGCATAATCAAGGTGATTTAAGCTGTTAAATAGTCTCCATTGAAGACCACCACCTCCAGTGTAGCTTTCAAGATGTCATTTATTACCACCAGAAACAGGGCCGGTGATAATATACAGCCTTGTCTGACACCCGTTCGCACAGGAAAGCTCTCGGACAGCTCTCCTCTATGCAAGACGCGACACCTTGCATCTTCGTAGGATTCTTTAATCATAGCTGTGACCTTATCTGGAATACCTCTCCTACGTAAAGCATTCCATATGTAATCTCGCTTAACGCTGTCGAACGCCTTCTCGAAGTCCACAAACATGAGATGTAGTGGCGAACCCATTTCGGCTGACTGCTCTAATGTTATCCGTAGGGTATTTGTGTGGTCGGTACAAGACGACCCTTTACGGAATCCAGCCTGATAAACTTCGAGAGTGCTCTCGACGACATCACTAATCCTATTGAGAATTACCTTAGCCATAATTTTTGATACGGCAGTAAGTAGACATATACCACGCCAATTGCCACAATCCCGAAGGTCGCCCTTCCTCGGAATTTTCACAATGACGCCCTCCTTCCATTCAGTTGGAAATCTTTCTTCATTTCACACCTCAGTAAAGAGTGGGAGGAGTATATCAGCTGCTATTTCCGGGTCCGCTTTGAGATGTTCGGTTGGAAGTCCGTCTATACTTGGAGTTTTCCTCCCCGCCATTAACCGAATGGCGGAAACTATCTCTTCCTTGTCTGGGGGATCGTCCCTAATAGAGGATTGTTGCGGTTGGATGTTTGGTAGGTGTTCTGTTTCAGGAATATCTTCTTCTGACAAGATGTTTAAGATATCAGAGAAGTATTCCTTCCATCGCCGCAACTGGTGTTCACTCATATTAAGGAGAATTCCGTTGACATCTCTCACCAGGTGGTTGGCGGTGAAATTCCTGTTCGTCAACTGTTTCATGATTTTGAATAGTGAACCCATATCCTCAAGATAAGTTGAGTAGTAACCAAGATGAATAAACATGTTCTGGTGACAATTAAAGGCCGATGTTCAGGATCGTGCCTTATGGAAGAGGACTGTTTCTGTCCTTTGCCCCAATATGGGATCTTAACAGTTAATTGAATTGAATGGTAGAATGGGTGACGGCATTGAACTAAATTTTCCACATCATGCTAGATTTGCGGTCAAAATATTTTATACAAAATTATAGGCTCAAAAATTGAATAGGTACTTAGAAAATTCAACTTTCAATTATTTTAATTTCGCCAAAGCTGATTATGAAACTTTAAATATTGACATATCCAATTGCGATTGGTCGCCTGTAGAATCACTCCATGCAAGAAGATATAGAGTCTGACTCGATTGTAACATACGACACCTGCGAATTCGTCTTACACAATTCACCATTCGTGTAGTGGTGAGTTTAATGACTTCTTTTGCAAATTTCATGCACCCTAAGATAAATTGTTGCTTCAATATTTTCGTTTGTGACTTTTTAGTTAAGTATTAAAAACTGCGCACAGTTCTAAATGTTCAGAACGCAAAAAAAAAAAAGTTCGACACTTTCTCAATTTCGCTCTAAATATTGGGCTTCACCTTTGCCCAACTATGGAAAAGCGCTTCTAGTGTTGCATTGAGTAACTATAGTCGCATGTGTTGTATGAATCTGATATTGACAAGGCCACTTCTAATATTTACAGTATTTTAAATGGCTGATTTCTGCGTTGTGTCCATGTAGTTTGTTCGAAACCTACCTGGAGATTTTCTTGGTTTGACGATTTAATTAATTTGGAAAATCGAAAAACTAAAGCTTGGAAAACTTACAGCGAGTAAGGAGTGATACGGATTACATAATTTACATAAGCCTATGTAATTGTTTTATAAGTCAGTCTCGGCCTGCTTACAACCACTACCTTTTTATTGTTAAAAACTCTGTTAAAGATAAATTGAAACAATTCTGGAGTTTTGTCAATTCTAAGATAAACTCTGATGGCTATCCTTCTAGTTTGTTTCTTAATGATGTCATCACTTCTGATCCTATTGTAAATAGCCACTCATTTTCTAAACATTTTCGTACCGCTTTCAATTGTACCACGATAATATCCAACTTTCAATACATATCAAAGCAAAGCCTTTGACGAAATTTCCCATAATATTCTCGTACGTATCACTAGCTCAGAACAAGACTGTCATAATTAAAAAATGTGAATTTTGGAAAATCACATTTTCAAAATTCACTGATCCTTAATATTGTTATATGCAGACCTGGCAACCTCGCCGGTCGATCTCTCTCGAATAGACCAGAATTATGTAGAATAGTATACCACTATGTAGAAAGCAATAATTAAAGATCTAGAGCTTTCCAGTATAGTTCAGACATACACCCCGACGGAAGTATCGAGAATAGTCATGAATAGGAGGGAAAAATGTATAAAAGCATGAAAGCTCTCAGTCGGGAACCAGTCATTTTGATGATCGAGACGCGAACCAGTGCAAGCGATAGAAAAAGTAAGTTAAAGTGCGAATAAATAAATTATCACTTATTTTTTAAACGAAATGTGTTTTTACTTGAAATCCCGGCGAACCCCTAGCTCACAACAGTATAATAATTTTGATATTTTGAAAACTGCTAGAGCAAGAAGATTATGTCAGCTTGATAGTACTTACTTTTGAGAGCAAATTTCACTTAGTTTATACTATATTTCTATTGTTCCCATGAGTCTAGTACGAACTAGATATTTTTTGAGTTGTGATAGTTTTTCTCCGAAGTAGCGCTATGCTCCACCTGCTTGGTTTTGATCTTTTTATTCTTTGCCTTAAGTCGTATCTTAGTGACATTCACAAGGTAAACTTTCGTGAAATATTTATTATTTCAGGCGTTCCGCAAGGTAGCCGTCTAGGTCCACTTCTATTCAATCTCTTTATTAATGACGTAAGTTCGTTTATCTTTAACTCGAATATCCTTCTCTATGCGGATGACGCGAAAATCTTTAAGTTTATCTCAAGCAGCAATGATTGTTTATTATTGCAAAGAGATATCTCGCGGCTTACATAACAATTTACATTTCTACGTTAATAAGAGAATATCACCTATGTTTGACTACATATGTTGTAGATGGATGCTCTTTACTTTGTTTTGACAAAGTTACGTGATTTGGGCGTACTATTCTTTTTTAAACCTTTGGATAATTTTTTGGCGAAGAAACAATTTAATAATTAAACAGCCATCAAAAATACTTTCGTGGAATTTCTTCTGTGTAGAAAGTCTGGTATAAACGCACTGGTATCTCGTTGGGAGAAGTATATTGCATCTGCTGGTACCTATTTTCATTAATAGAATTAAGTTTTATAAGAGTTCTACTACAATTGCGCTACAACCCAAATCGGATCTTGGCCTCCTGACATTCAGGTTCCTTAACATTTTTTATTACTTATTGTGGAAAGGTTGTTAGCCCTTCGCACAACCTTCTTTCTACGAAATTTTCATTTTCGTAGTTTGAGGTGTCCAAGGTATATCCAAGCAGGCAATGTACTGGAATTATATTTGGCGCCGACCGGGATTTGAACTCACGACCTTAGCATTACAAGACCAACATGCCACCCACTAGGTTACACCCTAGCTTTATAAGAGTTACAGTTGTTTAAAATTTCACTGCCAAATCGCACATTTCAACTGCAGCAAAACCGGCAAAAAAAATTTTTTTCACGAAATAAGTTAGCAAAAAAAAAAAAAATCTTCCCAAGTTTGATTTTACGTTTAAAATGTTTATATGTATTTCAACCCCTTTTCTAAAGTTAAATTCTTTGGTTTACAAAAGCATAATTAACCGCACACGACACTTATTTTGGTAGTTATTGTGCTTTCCTGCGTAACGCTCGATTTCTAATGTTCAGCAATTGCTTCAGCGATACGCTACCTGCAGCTGCATCGCATGCAACACCTCGAATTAGGTCCACAGAGAATTTCAAAATGCTGTGCGGAAAGTATCCTGTGGTCCTCGATGAAATGCCTAAAGTACGTAGTGCTGATTCAACGTAAGTGTCGCCATTTGGTGCCATTATTGTCGGTTTCTTGATTTTACTCATATTCGTGGCAACATAGCCGGGCAGAACACATTGAACTGTGATACCTTGGCTTTTGTACTCAGTATGTAGATCAACGGAGAATTTATCAACGAAAGCCTAAAGAAGATAGAAATTCGTTACGAATCTAATTTCAAAGAAAATTTATTTCACTTGCCTTTGTTGCTCCATACAAGGAAAGCAATGGACTTGGAACGACTGAAGAAAGCGACGAAATATTTATTACGACTCCCTTCTTCCTTTGCACCATTCCTGGCATTACTAATTTGCACATATGTGTTACTGAGTGAATATTGCAGGCGATTATATCACGTAGTAGAGTGTCACGGTTCGGAATCGATAGGAAAAATTCCGGAACGGCATAGCTCATTCCCACATTGTTAACTAGTGTTCCGATTTCGAGATCTTCAATACCTTTTTCAATCTTTTCGTAAATTTCAGGTCCTTGTGTGAAGTCAACATCGATGATTTTAATTTGTACCGGTGAAACTTCCTCTGATTAAATTGAAGAAAATTTTTAAATAATGTACTTTTAGGTTTTTGTTTATGGTCTTACTTATTTCTGCTGCAACCTTTTCAAGTTTGTCCTTTGAGCGGCTGATTAAAACCAAGTTAAGCCCTTTCTTTGCGAGCTGAAATTATAAAAAGGTAATTTAAATTAAACATGATTTTGGGCAGTACATACAATTTTTTATTTTTTTTCGAAATTCCGCTTTTATGAGCTACCCTGAAATTTTGACTGGAGGTACCTAAATGGCGCAGTAGCAAGCAACCATACTTGGTATGAGCATTACCCTGGTTATCCCTCGTACTCGTGGGACTTATACTATAGTAGGAAGAGGTGGCTGTCCAGATACAAGTCACTAGCTGGTTCGTTCTGATGCCACAGGATCTAAGAAGAAGACTTCTACGCGGTGAACCAACCGGAGCTCTCTATGGAGCGTTAAAGGTTCCTGGCTTCTACATTTGTACCAGATTACCGAGGCTATCGAAGAAGTGTGAACCTAGGTGGCGTCTTATGCTGGCTAAGTTCATAATAGATGACAAATCGTTTCTTCCTCTTCATCATTAAAAGGAAAGCCAAGCCAAAGCGAGCATGTCTTCCTGTCAGGTAATGTCCAGTAACGACTCCTACTATGGAGATACCTACTTTGCGGGATCAGTCAAACGTTTTAGATCTAGCACAGTCTAAATCTGTTTGGTGGCATTACATGTAACATCATTCGCACATCTGTCGTTGGCCTTACTAATCGCATCCAACTTAAGCTGTAGCTTAAGTTGCGAGAGGCATACTTAGCACCTCTTTCTCAGAATGAATCTGCAAGGTGGTTTCGTGCCGGGTGTGTTCGTCGGCTTTGCAGTTGCCTGGAATGGCTCTATGCTCCAGTACCCAGAATAGAAGCGAATGTTGTATTGTTCAGCCATCTTCCTCAGACACAACCGTCAACCAAGAGCAGTCTTGGATGTAGACATGACGGATTCCAGGGACTTAATAGCGGCTTGGCCAATATCCTTAGTAGATATCGCATTACATTATAGCAACTACTTCCGCTTGGAACACCCTACAATGATCCGGAAGACGAAAAGATAAGCTTAAATTTTGCATTGCGGAGAAAACACCTCCTTCCGCTCCTCTTCTAGTTTTGGAGCCATCAGTATAGAATGATATGGGCTTGTCCTCCAGTATTTCATCTGCCTCCCACTTTTGTCTCGAGGGATAACAATCAAAACTTGTGAGAATATAGTGTGTTTTTGGTCAAAATCTTGAAATCTTTCACAATTAAGGAATGATCAATTTGAATGCAGGTCCACTGGCGAGTTTTTTTGAGTCGGGCGGTTGCACTTGCTGCCATTTGCTTACTAATAATGTCGAGAGATAACAGATGAAAAACTACTTCCATTGCTGTGTAGGGGTTGCTCTCTTAGGCATAAACATGCTGTTCTCTGCACCTTGCCGAGAAGAGTACGTTTTGTCTCTGTCCATAGGGTAGTCCACCTCACAATCACACCATATAGCACGATGGGTCTAAAGATGGCAACGTAGAGCCAATGTATCACTGTGGGTTACATTCCGTATTTCTTATCTATGACCTTCTTACATTAGTGAAGCGCAACAGTAGCTTAGTTCACACGTTCTTGAATATTAGGTTTCCAGGTCAGTTTCCTATCTAAAGTAAGACCCAGACATTTTCCTCTATCTATGAAAACAAGAATGGTACCATTCGGGGTAGGAGGGTTAACATGAGAGAATTTTGTGTTTCCTTGTGAAAAGGACCAGCTCGGTTTTGTGTGGGTTTACTCCCAATTCACATTCACGAGTACATTTAGAGAGCATTGAGAGGGAATTTTGCATAACCTCACCCAGAGTACTCCATTTCTTACCGAAGATAGCTTACCAAGGTCGTTCGAATAAGCAATCACTTTACAGCCCGCCTGCTCCAATTTCTGCAGTAGTCCATTGACCTCTATGTACATTCCAGAGAAGTGAAGAAAGCACCCGACTTGCGGTGCACAACAAACCTTCTAAATGCCCAGTTTTGAGCTGATAATCCTAAATATCAACATTAAATTAACCAGCACGCCAAGCAAATTATCCACACTTCAGATTTGAAACGTCCGTAATTGCTTCTGGTCTAACGTCGTTGAAATCCCCTCGATATTGATAAACGCTATCATAGTGTACTCATTAGTACTCACTGATTTTTCGATATAGCATTCCCCTTCCAATATGCGCGTTGGACTGCTGAAAACATTCGCTGATCGACTTTGCTGCCAAGATGGATATCTATCAATTGCTCTAAGGTTTTTTTTTTAGGAGAAATGAGGATAGACTTATAGGCCTTAGGCCCTTCGTACATATATGAGAGCTTCTTCCCGCTTTGGGGATAAAAAACCACTTTCACCTCCATCCATATTTCACGAATGTGGACCAGTAGGCAACATCTAAAAATAAAGTCCAGCCCGAGAAGGATGATATCAGAGGTGTTTTAAAATTCGGTAGACATTATGCCGGAATTTATACTGGTTGAAGCTGCGTACTGGGCTGCTATGTGGGCAATCTCCTCAATACTGAAAATAGGCTTTTCACGCGTGGACCGCGACACTTTCGGGTTTCAACCCTTACTCTGGACTCGGTAGAATGGGTTCTCTAGAAAAAGCTGAGCGATGCCTCTATGGTACTCAATGCATCGATGATCTAAGCTGGCTTCAGGTAAAAATAGATCTGGCTATTATAAACAAAAGATGCGGATGATGAAGGCTTCGGAGATGGAGCCCAAAGAAGTGGTACTATCGATATTGGGAGTATTCGAAGGCGACCGGATCAAGATCCTTAAAAGGGTACAGTGCACTTATCTAATCCTCGCAAGTGATATAATGTCTACGTTTGACTGCCTTTTTACACAGATAAATTTGTGTCTGGCCAGTATTTCTAGATGGCAGTGTTGGCACTTTACAACTTTGAATCATTTCAGATTTCGTCAAGTTGTAAAGTGGGAAGTAGCTGGTGAGGTTATAGACATCCAAACAAATGTTTTTTTCGGTGGTGTCAACTCCTCAGAAAATTTTCTCACTCTTAATTTTTTTCCAATATGGCATATAGTTGCCGATATAAATGACGTTCTATCAGTCAGAACAAAATAACATAACAGGACAGGCTTTACGCCCAATCGTGCGATAATGATTTTAAAAAATTTTGTATAGGAAGTGGTAGAAGGGTTGACGGTATTGAACTAATTCTTTCACATTGTACTAGAGTTGCTATCAAAATATTTTATACAAAATTTAAGCTTCAAAAATTTAATAGATACTGCGAAAATTAGTGTATTGGATTTAAAAAGAAATTGTGCAGTTTTTATCGGAGGCGGTAGAAGGAGTGGGGATTTCTTAATGATTTTTGAGATATAACTACTAGGTTTAGGTTTAGGTTGTAGGAGGGTGGTTGCACGGAACTACAAGCACTGAGGCCATCTAGTTGGGCCCATTGTACTCTCCCTATTGTTATAAGATGGAAGTCACTCCTCTTGCTCTAACCACTTGGTACGGTTTGCAAACCTTAGCAGGCTCGAATGTTGGACGCCTTTGAGGTCGTCTAGTTCTGAGAAGAATCTAGAGCCTAAACAAAGGAGACGACTGTTGGCGATTTGCGGACAGTGACAAAGATAGGGTATAGCCTAGTAGGTAGTGTGTTGGTCTTGTAGTGCGAAGGTCGTGAGTTCAAATCCCGGTCGGCGCAATATATAATTCCGGCACATTGCCTGCTTGGATGTACCTTGGTCACCTTATTCTAAGAAAATGAAAAATTCGTAGAAAGAGGGTTGTGCGAAGAGCTAACAACCCTTCCACAATAAGTAATGAAAAATGTTATGGAACCTGAATATCAGGAGGCCAAGGTCCGATTTGGGCTGTAGCGCCATTGTTGTAGTAGACAAAGATAATGTTCGAAAGATTCTTCGTCTTCCTCGCAACCTCTGCACAAGCTGTCGCTCGCGATCCGCATCCTTAATGCGGAAATAACTACTAACATCATTCAATTGACATGTTTTAAGTTTCAGACAAGGAGGATATATAAAATGGAGTACCTGATAGGCTGTTTCATGTGGAAATACTTTTTGATTCGGAAATTTTCGAAAATTGTGTCCAAGCTTAACTTGATTTCAAACTTTTACAAAAAAAACCATAATTTGTATTCTCTCTTGGTTGCTAATATTCAGTCAGCAATAAAATAATTTTTAGTAGAATGTTTGTTGAAAGTTTGCTGTTTTATTTCAGAAATCTTTATTTTTTTAAAATTTTTATTAGTTTTTGGTTCATGTCTAAGCTAAGCACATTAGCAACGGACAATTTAACGCGGGACAGAGATAGTTACTTAGGGTTTATGTATGCCAAACAAGGATAGCGAAACAATTCTTTCGAAAATTTGACAATTGTTTCGAACAATTTAATGTGGGGAAGAGTTAGTTGCAATATTTTTAACTGTGCCAGACTAAGATAGCGAAACGATTTTTTTCGAAAAGTTTCGACCACTTCGCCGGTAAGGGAGGGAAATACTTTCATTCCCATTTTCTTACACGGCAAAACTTGCTCATAGTTACTCCTTATTATATATCCTCCTGGGTTTCAGATCAGTAGCATTCATACTTTTCAAGAAAATCGACTTTTTGCAAAGTTGTGAAATTGAGTCGTATTGTATGGGAAGGGGTAGAAGGAGTGAAGCTAATCGTCTAATTTTTTCCGGTTTTAGTAATCCTAAATAAATATTTAGCGCACAATTTCAGGTCTATACATTTTATATTTACTGAGAAAATTAGCTTAGATCTTTAGTGGAGTGATTTGGCCCGTTTACGAACTTGACCTTACTTTTTGTCAAATTAAAGACGGTTTTTCATTAATTCTAAGTAATTAATTTTTCTGAGTGTAGTTGCGGATCTCAGGCGGACACCAATTTTGGGAGGTGCAAGAGTTCAGCGGAAGGCGGGGGAGCACTAAAACCGAAAACTAAGAATTAAAATATCTCAATCATGGTTCCAGCTAGGAAGCTGAAAATCAACATAAAAATAGAGGGGTTTGTGAGACAAATGGACAAAGAAACAAATTGTTCACCGAATTTTTGTTTTCAAATGATTTTATCTTCGAAATTACTTACTGTAAAAAATTCATATTTTGGAACCATTAAAGTGGCATACAGATCTACTAAGATCAGCTTACCAAATCCAATCATATGATACGAGAAACGGATACAGCGCCTCGGATTATTGTAAGTGGGAGGGCCAAAAATGTAACATTTGGACATAAAAGTAGTGGGGGAAAATGGGAAGCATCTAAAAAATGGTGAGCTTTCCAAAATTTCAAACCGTTGTATCTCAAGACTGAGTGCAGATATCAAATTGAAATTTCTTCGCGCTGTAGAACTACGTAGTCTTTAATTTTGGTAAAAATTTTACGTCGCATCTCTTCCCCCCTCCCCTACAAACCCAAAATTGCATATATAAACGAATGAAATATTGATTCTATTTACTGGAGTTATTTATTGATCGTAATCGCAGTTAAATGTTAAATAAGTAACAACAGCCCTGCCCTAGAACCCCAATTCACATAGTCCACATATCTTTAACTTCTCTCAAGAATAATAAATAATAATAATTGGCAGATTTTTTATGTACATACGTATACATAAAAATATTCATTAGAAAAACGTGTGCAAATGGCAATTATACCATTATGATTATATTTTATACAGTTTTAACTTTTAGTCGAGGGTTATTACGTTTTAGAGTAGTTTTATTGTACCTTTTGTAAATATACTTGAATTGAATTATTTACATACTATTATTCGTGCTATGAAAATGACATTCAATGTAAATGAAGTGAAGTTACAACACAAGTACTTTAGCAATGCAAATCCATCATCGAATGCAGCTCTATTCGAACAGTGACTTAACCGACTTGATGATGCATAATAGAATTACGTTTATTATCTTACACCATTAATAAAAAATAAAGAATATTCGCTATACTACTATACAGCACTTATAAATTTCTGAATTATCTATGGACCAATGAATTCAAATATACCCTTTATATCGTAGATAGAACAAACAGCGTGCACTTAATGAAAATAAAAATCTAATGCTATTTCAAATGCTGGTTATACTTTAGATGAAATCTGAGAGTATATTGTGTTTGCTTAACCGATTGTAACGCTAAGAAATAATGCCGCCAAAGTCACAGAAATAATTGTTCTCGCTCAAAAACCTCAATTCCGCGTGGTCGTCTGTCCATCTGTTTATAACATAACTCTCGCACGCTTTGCGCTATCCTGATAAAATTTGTTGTATGTTAAAAAAGTAACTTTAACTTCGTGAACGAGCTATGTATATCCCCCACTACTATTCTCTCCCATAAAAATTTTATGAAATTTCGAAATTTTAAGGAATTAATTTTTCTTCTAAAGTATTCACGCTAGCAACTTGAAATTTGGGTTATATATCATTAACATCATGATCCGGTTCCTTAACTCTTTCCACCCCCTCTCATATAAATGCACAAATTTTGAAAAAACCATTTTGTTGATTTTCTTTGAAACTAGCAAAGTTGAAATATCGAGTTTTTTCCAGAATTTTATTGTTATTATATTGGAATTAGTTTTTAAAAAAATAATCAACTTCACCTCACTCCCACTCCCATACAAATTTCACGAAAGTTTGGAACTTCAATTCAATTATTTTTCTTTGAAACTGTCAAAGTGATTATAATAAATAATAAAATATCATTGATGACGAAAAATTCTGTTTTGATTTGTATACTCCTTCTACCCCCTCCCATACAAATGCATATTTTTGGAAGATGCATTATTTCCACAATGGCGCATAGCCCAAATCGGGCCTTGGCCGCCTGACCTTCAGGTTCCTTAACATTTTTTCATTATTTAATGTGGAAGGGTTGTTAGACCTTCGCACAACCCTCTATCTATGAATTTTTCATTTTTCGTAGACTGAGGTGACCAAGGTATACCCAAGCAGGAGTTATGCGTTGACCGAGATTTGAACTCACGACCTTCGCATTGTAGACCAAAACGGCACTAACTAGGCTACACCCTAGCTAGGTAAATGCATTATATCGATTTCCATTAAAATAAGAACAAGTACAAACTTGAAATTTCTGCCAGAATTTGTCCCTTAATAATTGAAATAAATTCTAATAAAAATATCGGATTCACTTCACTCCTTCTACCCCCTCCCACATCTATCTTATAAATTCAAGAGCTACAGACTTTGAAACAAAGCATAGTGATAGGGACCCTTCACTTCCTCTGCCACCTCCCATACAAATGCCCCAATTTCAGGAAATCTATGTCCAATTTCTAAGAAAATAATGAAAACTACGAACTTTAAATGCAGCACGAAATATTTTGCATACCACGTTCGGCGTCATATACAAAAATTATAAACCTCTCCTCTCTGCTCCTACCACCTCTCACACAAAAGTCACTGTTCACTATTCGAAAGAATTTGAGATGAAATATTTTTCGGCACATTAAACTCTTTCCCATTTCATCTAGAGTATCATATGATTGGGCCTTATGCCCAATTATAATATTTTTCATTTCAAAATTACAATTTAAATCGTTAAATTCCAAATTTATACCTCCTAAATAGAGGTGGGGTGTAGCCTAGTGAGTAGCGTGTTGGTCTACAATGCGAAGGTTGGGAGTTCAAATCCTGGTCGACGCGTAATTTCAGCACACTACTTGCGTGGGTATATATATATTATGCCTAACTATTTCCAGAAGCATTTTGGCGAGAATTCAGATTAAAGCAAAACCATTAGATGCTATGGAAAATTATCTAGGGTTAGTTGTAATATGTAATATGCTACACCGTGACACTAAACGGTACGAAGGAACTCAAGTAGCGTCTGGCCAAAATGTGAAATTCAAAATAAAATGTATATTTTGCAACCTTTTGTTTTCACCATTTAAGGCGGAGTAAATTAGTTGATTTTCTTTATCTCATTCTAGATATTTTAACAATTTCTTTAAAATATATATTTCTGAATATTTAATTCAATGTTATCTGCTGTAAATGCTTTTTTTTAGCGAATCTTATGCTTTAAGAGATAATGCATTTTTTAATTTAACTGAAAATTAGTGTGTAAGACTCTGTTAAACTATTGTTTAAACTATCGTATCCCAAAACGTACCACTGCCATAAGTTTTGTCATTATTTTATTTTTCTCCAGTAACCAATTTTCCATAATAATAAGCAAAAATTGCGCATATTTTCGAAGTCACGTGACTCGCATTAAGTAGATGGCTAAATTTTGGTGATATTAGTTCGTCAGCATAGGTGGTTCAGTGGAAGAAGACGTTGTCGGTCTGGGTTTAATTTCTGACCGAAATTGTTTTTTACGAATATTTATACTCTAGATGAAATCTGAGAGTATTATAAGTTTTCTAGAAAGTTTGTAACGCTAAGAAGTAAGGCTCGGAGAAAAAAATGCAGAAGTTCATATTATCATTCAAAAATCTTAAAAACGGATGTTCGTCTGTCCGTGACCTCTCTGGCTCGATAACGCGTTGAGCTAGAAAATTCAAATTGATAAAAAAGTAAGGACAAGTTCGTGAACGAGCTAAATCACTCTATCCCCTTCAACCTCCTCCCATACAAAATGACATAATTTCGGAATTTGACAGTAAACGGAATTTTCTCAAAAATTATAAAAGCTATTGATTTGAAATTAGGAATATATCATTAATACAACAATTTCAATTTACTGTATACAAATTTTTCGAATCTCCTTACTCCTTCTACCACCTCCTATATAAACTGCATCTTTTCATGAAATACTATAAACCAATTTACTCAGTACAAATAACATTTATCGAGCTGAAATCGCTCGCTTCAATGGTCGACCAACGCGATGTTGTCGAAAAATTTTTACTCTTGCCTTCTTTAAATATGGCCACTTCCACCTTTGAAACTCAATTCCTATCTTAGTCTGCCTACTTATTCTCTAAAGTTCGTCGTTGGAGTTGAAATTTGGCCGAAATATTCCTAAAACGCGTTGGAGAGGTATTATTTCATAAAAATTTGCAGTTTTTTGGTAAGCTTAACGGTCATTTTCCATGTAGTCAAACCATAAATCAAACACTCATCAATACAACTCAGAAATATTAATTTTTTTCAGTAATTCTGTTAAACTAGGGTGTAGCCTAGTGGGTAGAGTGTTGGTCTATAATGCGAAGGTCGTGAGTTCAAATCCCGGTCGACGCATAATTCCAGTAAACTATTTGCTTGGGTATATCTTGGCCACCTCAATCTACGAAAGAGAAAATTCGTAGATAGAGCGTTGTGCGAAGGTCTAACAAACCTTCTGCAATAAATAATGAAAATGTTAAGGAACCTGAAGGTCAGGAGGCCAAGGCCCGATTTGAGCCGTAGCGCCATTGAAGAAGAAGAATTCTGTTACAATAATCGTTCGAAAAAAATATCGGCCGAAGTTTTGTTTTTAGCTCTTCCCACTTTTCGTAGTCCAATATATACGAAAATTAATTTAATTTCACTTTGGGCCCCATAAAGAAATACATAACATACGTATGGCAATTTTCCACTTCCTGTGTGCTCACATATTCGAGATATTCGCAAGTGTAATCTAGACCTGCATCTGTTGAGCGTTGAGCTCAAATTAACGATAAAATCATTTTGGGTATATTTATTGAGCGTTCTAAATTTTTGATAGGAAATATTATTTTTGAAAACATCGCGAGTGCGAGGCTCCAAAGACATAACCCCTTCTATGCCTAACAGCAGTGATTAGTCAATTGCTGGTTAATTGCTTCACGAACCTATCTATGAATCACTTTGTGAAGATTTCACTAACTTTAAAGCTGGTGTACCACAGGATTCGGTTATTTTTCCACTTCTTTTTATACTCTAGATGAAATCTGAGAGTATATGTTTGCCTTACCGTTTGTAACGCTAAGAAATAACGCTCGCACAGAGCCGCCAAGGGTACAGAAATATTTGTTGTCGCTCAAAAACCTCGATTCCGAGTGACCGTCTGTCCGTCTGTCTGTCTGTCTGTCTGTCTGTCTGTGCGTCTGTCTACAGCATAACTCTCGAAAGCTTTGAGCTATAGTGCTAAAAATTTGTGTGTGTCATTTTTAGCAAAAAAGTAACTTTAAGCTCGTGAACGGGCCAAATCGCTCCACCCCTTCTACCCCCTCCCATACAAAGTGACACAAATGCGCAATTTGACAATAAACGGATTTGCTCGAAAAGTACAACACCAATTAGCCTGAAATTTGGAAGATATTTTTTTTATGATAATATCAATCTACGGTATAAAAATTATGCATGTCCTCCCCCTCCTTCTACCACCTCCCATACAAACTGTACTTGTCATGAATTACTCTAAGCCAATTTACTCAGTGCGTATAAAATTTAGAGAGCTGAAATTGTTGAAAAAATATTTATTTAAAATTGTTAGTAAGCCTAAGAAAAAATTAGACGATTAGCTTCACCCCTTCTACCTCCTCCCATACAAAATGGCACAATTTCGCAATTCGACTATAAATGGATTTGCTCGAAAAGTATAAAAGCTATTAGTCTGAATTTCGGGATATATTACTTTCATAATGATTTCAATATACAGTATAAAAATTATTTGCGTCCTCCCTCTCCTTCCACCCCCTCCCATAAAAACTGTACTTTTTCATGAAATGCTCTAAGCCGATTTTCTCAGAACATATAACATTTATCGCGCTCACATTTTGTGATAAATACTTCTTTAGTATTATAACTAAGATCAGAAAAAGATATTTGATTAGCTTTACTGCTTCTACCCCCTCCCATACAATATGACTCAGTTTCACAACTTCACAAAAAATCTATTTTCTTGAAAAGTATGAATGTTACTGGTCTAAAATTTAAGAGATGTCAATTTTATGATACTCTTAGTTATTTCTGAAAAAATCACTAAAATCCCCCCACTGTTTCTACCACCTCCCATACAAACTGCACATTTTCACTAAATCTAACACACTAATTTTCTCAGCTCCTATTAAATTTTTGGAGTAAGCATTTTGTGCAAAACATTTTTATAGCTACTTTAGCATGATGGGGAAAAAATTAGTTCAATGCTATCATCCCTTCTAACACTTCCCATACAAAATTTCTTGGGATCACAAAAAATTCTATTTCATCTAGAGTATCGTAAGATTGCGGCTTACGCGCAATCGTAGCCCTGTTATGTTTTTATATTCATTTGTGAAGCTCCTTACATAGTATAGTCACCGCTGGTTTAACTTACATTCGCTTAAGATACATTTGATCCTACGCACGAGAGACTTTTGCATCTATTGTTCGTTATATATGTTTGATAATGTAAAAAATTTATTTCGGGTTTTCGATTTGAGTAGATTTTTCAAATTGTGATGGTACTTGTCGTATGCTATTGATTTGACAGTACTGGACATCATATTTCGGGCTTCCATAACCCGGACTAGGTCTTAGTCTTAGCGTGTCAATGTCAAAAAAGTACTGAGATCACTGATGAACTTCTATAAAATACTAATCAGCTATCTATAGAAAACATGATCGAAATTGGAAGCATATCAACACATGACTATAGTAAATTTTCTGACATACAAAAAAATTATTAAAAAAGAAGAAACTTTGAGGTCTAAAGCTATGAATGGTTTGTCTGGATTAGACCCAAGCTTGAGAACAATAGCTTGTGTTTAATTTGTATTATTCATAATAGAAACGTATCTCAACCATTTCCATATAACTCCATATAAAAACTCTGTCCGTTTAACGCACTTTCACTTTTAGTACTGGTTTCCGGGAACGCATTGCTTTTTTTGCTTGAGCAGTATTCTAAGAAACTAGAGACGAGAGTGGTAAATGGCAGGGCTGCTGTTCTTGGACGGTTAAACTGGACTGTCGTACGGAGGATGAACCCAGCAAGTCTGTATGCCTTATTTGTAATCTCAGAATAATGATTGGCGAATTTAAGTTTGCGACCGAAGGGCACTCCTAGATTCTTTATTGTAGATACTGCCACAAATGAGGTTCCGTCAATAGAGTGAGGACAGCAGAGGTGGTCTTATACGAAAACTTCATAGCAAAACACTTCTCAATGTTCAAATAAATGTCATTGTTAAAACACCAACGGGACAAAGTAGACAAGTCAGTCTGGATGTCCAAGCAGTCAGAGTAAGAGGAAATTTCACAAAACATTTTCAGGGCGTCCGCGTATAAGAGACAATTTGATGATAAGAATTGGAGCAGATCATTAATGAAGAGCGCAAATAGCTGCGGACCAAGAATAGATCCCTGTGGAACAGATAGAACGTAATTCGTAGACGACGGTCCGTGAAGTAAGAATTAAACTAATTCAGGAAAGAGCCAGTGACACCGTACATTTCAAGATTTGCAATAACAATTTTAGTATAACAGTGTCAGTGTTATCATGGTCTAAGGATTGTGCTACGAAGTCAGTGAATTCACATAAATTGGTGAAAGTTTATTTTCCTTTAACGAATCCATGCTGGGCGAGTGATATTAAATTATTTTGTTTCTTTTAATTTTTCAAAAATTTTACCGAAACAGTTTAAAGGAGAAATTGGGCGATAATTGGAGATATTTTTGGTGTCTCTTTTCTTTAAAATGGGTACAACGTTAGCTAACTTCCAGCCAACAGGAAATGAGTCTTCTTCAAGTGAAAGAGAGAAAGTAGCATCGAGAGCTCCGATGAGTCAAATTTCACAAAGTGTTGCTAATACAGCATCCAAATGTTTGGATTACCTCATATTGTAAAAAATATTTCTTGCTAATTGGACTATTAAAAATCAATAAGTTTCGACTCAATTCAAACTTGTGTGATAGAGGTGCGAGCGATGGCACGAGTCAAATGAAAGGCTATCATATTGCTACATGGCAGCACTAAACCGCGTTTTACGGGCTTAAGCTATTTACGTGCGCTTAGGAACACAAACGTGCATGCGTGCATTCACACACATCAATAAACACGCTACGTGAATGCCGGAATGATCCCCATTGACATTCTCGCGAATGAGATGCTAAGGATCTACGAAAGAAGATCCTCGATCCAACAAGAGGCTGTTGTTGCCAGGAAAATAAAAGAAGAGGAAAAGGCAACATCAATAGCTATGTGGCAAGCCAGGTGGGACAACGCTACAAAAGGCAGATGGACCTATAAACTAATCCCCGAAATTGAGGTCTGGACAAAGCGGGTGTATGGGGGCTGCAACTATCACATCACGCAGTTGCTATCAGGTCACGGCGGCTACCGCAAATACCTTCATAGGTTCGGACACGATAATTCGTTGTCCAAATTGCCCAGATCAAGAAGAAGACACAGAGCACGCGGTTTTCAACTGCAGTCGCTTCGGAGAATGGAGAAATAATATTCCGAGTCCACCATTCATCATTGACTATATGATGGAATCAGAGGAAAATTGGATGGAAATTTGCACACTCGTAACGAATGTGCAAAAGGATTTTCGAAGAATCGAGAGAGAAAGGAGAGCAGAAACAATTTAAGGAGCACAGCATAAAATGCTAACCAGCCCCGTGAAGTAATACCTAACGGCAGTCCCGCGGGGAGAGTGGTTGAAGTCTGTGTACGGGGGTGTGGTTTAGTACGCAGGCACATATCGGCTGAAAGTTCTGTTAGGATCAGGTATGTGAATCGTGCATGCCAATGGCACGGGCTATTGGTATGTAACGAAGATTACACACCTCCCTGGCGTAACCAGAAAAAACAATAAAATGCTACGTGAAATAGCCGATAACTTTCTGGAACGGACGTGCAGATAAATAAAATGCATTCCTAATTCGGAGTCGATTAAGTTGATATGATCGTCAGCTGTAATAGTGTGAATAATTAAGCGATATAATGATATTGAAAAGTGTTTTAGTTATTTCGAAAGCTAAAAGGTATTTTTTTTAAATATAAAGTGCTCAGGTTTTATTTTACTTGAAATCAGCGACGCCAACTGTACTTCAATATTAATGAGAGATCATGACATGACGTTTATTTCGAGCACATGTTGATTAGAGATACTCGAAACACACTAACACTAATCTCCAAATAGAGTTTGGGCAATGAATGTATAGCAATTGTGCCGGAAATTTTGTCCGAAATTTGAATTTCTTCAACTCTTTTTCTTTTATGAAGTAAACACAATCATAATGAATTGTTATTTACGACAGTCTTATTTATTTTCGATTTTTATGAGTGAATCTATACAAAAACTTGTAGTTTAATACAAGTTCGTGCTCGTGTACATTTGAAAACCGTAAAACTCAAGCAAACTTTAAGTTTGCCTGTTTTTCATACTCTTATGTAGCCTTCTTGTATTTCTTAACTAACGCTGAACTGTTGGTATTTTGCATTAGTGGGTATCGAGTACCTCTAGCTATTTTAAACAGAGATATTTATTTTTTCTCCTACTTGAACCTCATTGCTCCGTAAGGAGCAAACGATCAAATTCGCAAGTGTTTAAGTATTTATTACAACTTGCTGTAAAATTCCGTGATTTATTTCTCAACTGAACTTTACGAAGTTTATTTATTTATTTATTTACAGCTTTAGTACAGACACTATATGGAACAGTTAAAGAACCAAGCTGCAGGAGATCATGCATCCTTTGAAATCTAAAAAAAGGCGAATGATAATAAGCACTATGAAGTGCTCGAGGAAGATTGAAAATATCACGATTCCTCGTAGCAGTAGAAACCCGGAATGATAGTTCGATAAGCAAAGGTGAAGTAACGATACCGTTAGCGATTTTGTATAGTGTACACTGGTCGATTAAAATACGTCGCTGATAAAGGGATGGAAGATCAAAATCGGCCAAACGATTAGCATAAGAAACTTGCTGTATATCAAAGCGAAAGAATAGAGATCGAGTTAAGTTACGCTGGGCAGACTCAATAAGGTCAATATCACACTGGTAATGAGGATTCCAAATGGGAGAACAGTACTCTAGGATAGGACGAGCTAACGTTTTAAACAGCAAAATAGCAACGGTTATACTCGAAAAGGATTTAGTGCAGCGCAATATAAAACCAGAGAGCCGATAGGCCTTAGCAGAGATTTCAGCATAGTGATGCGTAAACTTTAGCTTACTGTCAAATAGAACACCTTATAAGTGCTAACCTCAGAAAGACGAGTCACGTTGATTATGTAGGTAAAGTTAAGGGGGTTAAGTTGGCAAGTCATCTTCATGAAAAGACATTTCTCAATGTTAAGAGAAATGTTATTGTTAAGACACCACTCAGATAGAGAATAAAGGTCACTTTGTAGTGCCAGACAGTCAGAAAGAGATTCGATCACTCGGAATATTTTGAGGTCGTCAGCATATAAAGTCAGACGATAAAAATTATGGTAAGTCAATTATGAAAACAAGAAATAAGAGTGGACCGAGAATGGAACCCTGAGGAACTCCGGAGTTTACCGAAAAAATGGGTGATGATTTGAGAAAGGTCACTCTCATACTTCGATCAGACAAATATGAAGAAATCCAACTGAGAAGCGAACCACAGATACCGTACTTCTTTAATTTAGATATAAGTATCTTAGGATTCACAGAATCAAATGCCTTGGTGTGCACGGATCTATGGCTTTCAAAGGATTTCGCAACAATATTAGTAAGTTCGATGAGATTTGAAGTCGTGGACTTGCCTTTAAGAAACCCATGCTGCTTTAAAGAAATAAGATGAGAAAGATGTTCTGAGATAGAGTTATGAACTAATCGTTTAAATATTTTTCAAAAGCAGTTCAGTGTTGAGATTGGCCGATAGTTTGTAACATTATTCTTGTCACCTTTTTTAAAAATTGGGATTACGGTGGCTAGCTTCCAAGCACTGGGAAAGTAACCATCCCTGAGAGATTTGTTGAAAATCATCGCAAGCGGAAACTCATTCGCCAGGTCTGTGTTTTCAACAGACTATAGTACAATTTTAAGCAATAATTTATCGCTACCTTCGAATCCGCTCCCACAGTTCCATCAACGTTCAACCCTTTCCACCTTACTGAAACCGACACAACAGCACAGCTCCTCTAGTTTCGGTGTCACTTAAAAAAAATCATCGCCATAAATTTCACAGCGATAAACAGCAAGGTAAAAACTTATGTTTTATGCCATGGTTTCTTTTTTAATACACTAAGTCGCCACCCTTTAATGCAATGCACAATCGTTAGCAATATTAAAATGGAAAAAGTGTACGAGGTACATATTTCTTCATGATCAATTTACGATTAGCAACTCATGTTTTGTATTGCTGATAGCCTAGCCCGGTTAAAGCTCAATGATAAGCTGATAAGGTCTGCACTTTTCCTGATTTAGAATATAACCATCTGATGTCTAACCCTTGTGAAAAAGAACATAGCTACACATTTTAACTATAACTTGGAATTTTTTCAATCTATACTCACGGCTTTTGCGTATGCCTTTCCAATGCCTTCCGTTGCTCCCGTGATTACTGCAAGATTAGCGAAAAATTTGTGTTGAATCATCGATAAAATTTTGTCGATAAGGCATTTTCACTTAAAAAATTCAAAACTAACATAATCTTAAGAATTCTTTACGAAAGAAAATTGTGGTATACAATTCCATTAAGTCTTACCAGCCCATTCTCCCATACGCCGCACATCAATCTTTGGCCCGTAAAATGTTGGCCCAATAAGGTTCTCATAGAGCCAGGGAAACACCCTTTTCGCGAATTGCAAGGCAACAAAAAGGACACAAGCACTACTTATAAAACAGCATGCACTCATTTTAGATTATTTTTTGAAAATTTCAAATATCACAATTGCAATTAAAAAAGAAAAGAAAAAGAAACGGCAAAGGTCGAGAGTCGTACGATTTAGCTGCTAACTATACCGGCAGTACAGACTATGACTTAATAATGAAATCGCTGAGAACAGAATTGCTAGGGTTCGTTGTCGTAGTTTCGTCGACAATTCATTACGCGCCGTGATAACGCGCATACTTCCCCTTATTGGAAAGAAAATATTGCCGGATGCCATAGACGGCGGGATTCTGGCTTGTTAGTACTTTTCCTCTATAGCAAGCAGATAGAACACCATACGTTCCCGCGGCACATATCATAGCATACCATAGTGTACAGGAGCACACGAAATTTTCCATGTGCTCTACGCCTCTGGCTCTATCTAATTTTGGAAGCGCTTGCGCCCCTTATCAATTCCGATCATGACGATACTTATAGTATGTCGTGGCCTAACTAGATGCCGAGAATACTGAATAAAATTTATTTGGACGTACTAGTATGTACAGTACTATCGACTCGTTAAATTAGCTTAAAATTCATTTGAATTATGGAACGAGTGCTATACCGTACACCGTAGTTCACGCTATCGAGTAAATAATTAGTAATCCAGGCATAGATTACGTTATGGAAGACGATCAAATAAAATTGCAAACATATCAATCGAGAGAATGGTCGACCTCAAAACAATTACCTATAAATACGATTGAATCAATTTCATCGTACATAGTGGAACGCGATCGATAACGACAGATAATTCATCTATGGAAACAATAACTATACTGATAGTAATTTAGCACATGGGCCTATGATTTTTTTTCGGGTCGGATTGATTAGGGCGTCTTAGGTGGGGAGGGGGTTTTATTTGCTGCACTGTCCACTTCTACTTCTTCTAGAATGGCGCTACAGCCCAAATCGGACCTTGGTCTCCTGATATTCAGATTCCTTAACATTTTTTTTTATTACTTATTGTGGAAGGGTTGTTAGTCCTTCGCACAACCCTCTTTCTACGAATTTTTCATTTTCTTAGATTGAGGTGGCCAAGGTATACCCAAGCAGGCAATGTGCCGGAATTATATTTTGCGCCGGCCGGGATTTGAACTCACGACCTTCGCATTACAAGACCAACGCACTATGTATCTACTAGGCTATACCCTAGCTGCACTGTCCACTACCCACTCTTGAATAATAGAACATGTTTTAAATTAAAATGCACTGTGAAAACATTCACCAAACCAATAGAACACACTTGGAGTACGACTTGACCGGACAAAAGTTCGCTTTTTTGCGCAGTCACAAAATTAACAATTTGTAAAGCAAAACCTAAAGCTAGGGTATAGCCTAGTAGGTAGTGTGTTGGTCTTGTAATGCGAAGGTCATGAGTTCAAATCCCGGTCGGCGCAATATACAATTCCGGCACATTGCCTGCTTGGATATACCTTGGTCACCTCAATCTAAGAAAATGAAAAATTCGTGGAAAGAGGGTTGTGCAAAGGGCTAACAACCCTTCCACAATAAGTTATAAAAAATGTTAAGGAACCTGAATATCAGGAGGCCAAGTTCCGATTTGGGCTGTAGCGCCATTGTAGAAGTAGAAGTCTTTTGACAACACCTTTTGGAGTCTTGAGACCGTTGGGAGATCATCTATCTCTTCACAGAATCTTCTCCACAACTCTTTTTTTTTACTTTTTTAGAAGTTTATTATAGTCAGTAAGGGACTCTCTGTATTCGTCCCAGGTACCAAAGGTTTTTCTTCTATTGAACAATTTTCTAGTTTGTTTGCGTTTTACCGCTAGTTCCCCGTTCCACCAAGGAGTTTGTTTGGCTCTTTTTTGTGTAGAACAGGGCAACATTGTTCGTAAGCATTGATAATATTGTTTACGAGTTTATTTGTGATTTTATCAATGCAGTTTGGGCTGCTTATTGTTTCTTCCTCGATACCTATTTCGTACTCTAGGACTGACTGGTAAAGATTCCAGTTGGTACGTTTAGGGTGTCTGTATTGTTCTATGTAACTAACTAAAGTCTTAATATCAAAACAGATATGTCTGTGGTCTGATAATCAAGCTTCTTTTGATACTTGCCAATTTTCGCACTTGTCAACCAGGCAGGGGCTTGTTATGGTTAGGGCAAGTACTTCCTGCCTTGCTGAATTTATGAAGGTCGGTGTATTGCCTTTATTTATTATATCTAGGTTGTTAGTAGTAAGGACTTCCAAAAGTGACTCACCTCTTTTGTTGATATCACTACTTCCCCAGATGGAGCCTCTAACTCCTCACCAGGAAAGTATGCTGAGGCTATTATTACCTCTTAAATCCCTCCTGCCTTTGCTATTTTCACCAATATAGCTACTAGATCTGTTCTGACACTTGGAATATTAAGGTTTTTAATTTCAGATGGCACAAGAAGTGCCGCCCTTGGCCTCTCGCTTCTTTTGTCATAAATCAACTTACCTATTTTTTGTGGGATTCCAATAATTTTACCCTGCACGGCCCTTGGTTCTTGTAGGAGGGCAACATGGAATTCCTCTTTTGCAAATCTCCACGTCAGTACGTCCATGGCCACTGCTGCACGATGAAGATTTGCCTGAATAACTTTAATGCTATTCAGACTTTTGGCCATCGTCGGTAGATTGCGGCTTGCCGCTTCTGACCTCCTTAGCCTTAGGGCGTAGAGTCACACTTGAGAATTCATACCAGACTCGGTGCCCCTTCTGTTTCTTTTCTTTTCTTTTTTCTTTAAGCCCCTCCATCGATTGGCCGTCGATGTTTGTGCCCTCTGTCCTTCTACTAAGGACTTTCCATTTTGAGGCGCACAAACCTACGTTTTGAGAGTCGATGAGGGTTGTAATTTTCTCTGTCGAGTCTTCTTCGTGGGGGAAATATCCCGTGATTATTTCTAATCGCGGAATATTTTCCTCCCGGACCGCCCTGATGGTGGTGGAGTCATCCACCAGCTTGATGTTTTTAGCTGCTGTTTCTAGCCACGATGCGGTTTGTTCGTCCCGGCACACAATTAGCATCCATCCTGGCTTGAGATTAAGTCCACAAAATTGTGGCTTTATTTCTTCTATGGCTGCTGTTGGAATGTTGTCCAGGATGGATTTTTGGATTGCAGCTAGCTGCTCTGGAGTAAGTATTTTGAGCGGATGCTCGGTGTGTATAATTTCCACCTTTACTCCTTTGACCACGTCCCTATAGCTAGTTCCTGACGTGGATGGCTGAGCATCTTCTGCCGGTCTATTTGCGGTCTTTATTTTCATTTCCGGCAGCTGGCGGTGTTGTTGATGGGGTTCTACCTCTTTTTGTTGCCATTTTCTGTGCCGGTTCTAATGTGTTTTGCATTGGCATGCAGGCGAGGTCGTATGCCTCGTTTGTGTTTTTCCCGTCGTTTCGGTGTACATGTACCTTCTTCTAGCGGCCCCGCTTAACCTCTTTTTTCTCTCTGTCAGACTCAACTGCTTTAGTTCTGCTAATAGCAGTTGTTCGACCGTTTGTGGTTTTTATGCGGTTTTGCTATCCGCTCTTAGTGGCGGTCTTATGTGCTGTTTATTGACCGAAGGATTACCCTCTACAGTCAAGTTAAGCATAGTTTTTGGAGGGGTGCTTGTTCCACTACCCACTTCCGTTGCGTTATTAATCGCTGTTTGTGATGCCTTGGAGGAAGCATCAGCCTCTTGTTTGTTTTTGTTATTATTATTTTTATTCATGTTCCCACGAGTAGCGCGAGAAAGAAGAGTCACCCCTAGCAGAGCTCCGCATAACTAGGGGAAGGCTGATTAAAACTGGAGGTCACCAGGTATCCAGAGTTCGCATATTAATGGTTAGATACCCACAAACCATTCATCCATTGGCATATGCTGTTCCACCATGGATTAGGGGATTTTTATATACGAGGCTTACTCCTCTAGCGTCTTACTTTATAATGGTCACCATGTAGGTAGTACGTACACCTGCGAATCACTACAGGGATATATTCCCTTGTAACCATAGAGCTTCTTGAGAACGCCTGAAACATGACCAGTCCAGATTTCAATAGGCCCATGCTGTGATAGGATACGGAACCGACAGCTAGGTGAACGGTTTCAATCCCCCCCTATCACATCCGCCAAAGACCATATATAGGATACGGAGCCAACAGTTATCCGTTCGACATGTTCCCTCCTATCTTGATAGGATACGGAGCCGATATCAAGCTATACGACTTATTCCCCCCTATCTGTAGATCTTTTAGCATTACCCAGTCTGCACCACGAGGAGGCGATCTACCCAACAGACTAATGACCTATAGTTTCTCGAATTAATCGCTCTGATGAACGATTACGAGCACCATAAAATGCACGTAATGCCCGAATTGAACCATGGCTCTTAAATAAAATTTGAACAATTCGCAAACGTTGCTCCGGCGTGAATCTATTCATGATGAATTGCCACATGAAACGTAAACTGTCAAATCGGCTATCACAGAAAACAGTTTTGTTAATATAAAGTTCTCCGCCTCTGAAAAAAAACACCCTTTATAAAACATTACAGAGCTACGATTGCGCGCAGCGCTCAGTACTCAATGCGATACTCTAGATACTCGTAAAATAGGGATTTTTTTGACCTTAAGAAATTATTATTTTTAGGAAGGGGTGGAAGAAGGAGTGACAGCAAATTAATTCTTTCACACCATCAAAATATTTTTAACAAATGTTCTTAAGCTTCAAAAATTTATAGGTGGGGATAAAACTGGGGTATTGTATTCGGTGTTGAGTTTTTCACTAGGAAGAACGAATGAAATAAAAGGGGGTCAAGCATTTTTATACGCTAGATGGAATCTGCAATTATTATAAATTTGCTCTAAAATTTGTAACGCCAAGAAATAATGATCGCATAGAGGCGCCAAGGGTACAGAAATATTTGTTGTCGCTCAAAAATCTCAAAATCGGATGTCTGTCTGTCCGTCCATCTGTGTGCTTGAGAACGCGTTGATCTACAAAGTTAAAATTTTGTATACGTCGTTTTTAACGAAAAAAATAAGGTCAAGTTCGTGAACGAGCCAATTCGCCTCACCCCTTCTACCACCTTCCATTCGAAATGACTCATTTACAGTAATACAATTTTCTCGGAAAAATTTTATTTTTATCATAAATGTGATGTGTGGTATACATATTATTAGAATCTCCTCTCTTCTTCCACCACCATCCATGCACTTTACCATGAAATACTGTAAGCCAATTTTCTCAGTGCGTATCACATTTTTCGAGCTCAAATTTTGTACAAAATACTAAATTAGCATTACTATTAAGATCGAAAAAAATTAACTGACTAGCATCACTGCTTCTAACTCGTCCCATATAATGCGACAAATTTCACAACCTTGCAATAAATCGATTTTCTTGAAAAGTATGAATGTTATTAAGAGCAGTCAATTGCATAATGGTCAAAGGGATTTCTGAAAACTCATTTAAGACCCCGACTCCTTCTACCACCTCCCATACATTTTGCACAATTTTATTAAATCTAATACACTAATTTTCTCAGTGCCAATTTTTGAACCTGTAATTTTGTATAAAACATTTTTATAGATACTCTAGCATGATGTGAAAAAAGTAGTTTAATGCTTAGGGGCATATACTCCTTCTACCATTCCCCACACAAAATTTCTTAAAATCACATAAATTTCTATTTCATCTAGAAAGTATCGTATGATTGTGTTTTACGCGCAATCGTAGTCCTGTTATGTTTTCCAAGTGAAAATTATGCGTAAATAATTTTAATTTAATATTCTAATAATTAACTATTGTGATCGACTTGAAAAAAAGGGCTACCCTGAAATTTTGATTTTTTCGCGTTTGATGACTAAAATAACCTAAAAACGGAAAAAATCTGTCTGTCTGTACGCCGTATGTTCAGAGCATATTAATTTACATTCAAGATAGAAAGTTCAATTTTGAGTGGATTGCACATGTGTGGTGACCTCTGGCGGACTCTCTCGGATCTAGGAAGCTGAAAATCAACATACGTATAGAAGAGGTTGTATAGGGCAAACTCTAAAAATAATTTCATTTGAAAGAAAAAGAATTTCAACCGAGACACCGGATACAAGTTATCAGCAGTTTGGCTATCTGCCTTCAAATTTGGTAAGAACAAAATCCGTACCCAGAAATCCTTAATTAATTTAACTACTTGATACTAAATAACTAACCTTAAGTAACTAATTAACCTAAATTACCCTTCCCACAAACAGAACAAATACAAAACATCCAACCATCCTCTATTACGGACGATTCCCAGATAAGGAAGAGATAGTTTACGCCATTGGCGGAAGTGGCAGTGATCGGCCACGCTTTGAGGAAACCAGAGCGAAACAGGCTCTGGATTATAATCCGGAAGACATCGGGTTGGTCGACCATGTAACATATGGAGCGAGCAGTTGAGAAGGAGGCCAGAGGAATAAAGAAGTCCTGACAACAGCTAAAGGCCGATGCTTGGGATCGCGCCTTGTGGAAGTGAGTTGTTTCTGTCCTCAATTAACCCCATTCAGTATAAAATAATCAGTCAATTAAATTCTTGTTCAGATTTTGAATCTGCTTATCAACATCCTAATCACGTTGCTTTTGTTACAGATCTGGCAACCACGCAATTCGATCTCTCTCGAATAGACGAGAATTATGTAGAACAGTATCTCCCAATATGTAAAAAGCCATAATTAAAGATCTAGAACTTTCCAGTATAGTTGAGACATACACCCGACGACATACATGACGGAAGCTTCGAGAATAGGGGGAAATGTATAAAAGCACGAAGCTTTCAGTCGGGAACCAGTCTTTTTGATGACGGAGACGCGAACCAGTGCAGGAAAGCGATAGAACAGTACGCGGCGGTAGTGCCATATAGTGCGAATTAAGTTAAAGTGCGAGTAAATAAATTATCACTTATTTTTAAACGAATTGTGTTTTACTTGAAATCCCGGCGAACCCCTAGCTCGCAACAATTTGTTACAACTTCAAAGTTGATAGCTCTCATATATTTGTAGGAGAAATACTTTTCTTGAATTTCAAATCCAAAAATTTGTATGGGAGCGAATAGATGCAGTGAAGCGAAGTTGATAATATTTGTAGCATTTATTGCAACTACTAAGGGGCAAATTATGGCGAGATTTTAAGATTCTATTTTTTCTAGTTTCGATGAAAATCTATACTTTTCTCAAAATGTAAAGTTGATAGCTTTGACGGTTTTGAAGAAAAATAATTTCATTGAAATTTCGAAATATCATGAAATTTGTATGGGGAGGGGTAGAAAGAGGAGGTGAAGTTGATAATTTTTTCTAAATTGGTTGCAATTATAATAAAAAACATAATAGAATTATGTTTGGGCGTAAAGTCAAATCATATGGTACTCTAGATGAAATAGGAAAGAGTTTATTGTAATGGAAAATATGTCATATCAAATTCTTTCGAATAGTGAATAGCGACTTTTGTGTGGGAGGTGGTCAAAGCAGAGGTAGGAGGTTTGTAATTTTTGTATATAACACTGAACGTAGTATACAAAATGTTTCATGCTGAATTTTAAGTTTGTAGCTAATTTTTGAACAAATTTGTCTGGATTCATGGCATTTGTATGGCAGGTGGCAGGAAAAGTGGGAGGTTTTGGACGATTTTGAATCTGCTTATCAACACCCTAATCACTTGTTACTTCAATGTTCGAAGGAGAAATACATTTTTTGAATTTTCAATTCAAAAAATTGTATGGGAGGTGGTAGAAGAAGTGAAGCGAAGTTCATATTTTTTTTGACATTTATTACAATTATTAAGGGACAAATTCTGGCAAAGTTTGAAGTTTGTAATTTTCCTAGTCTTAATGAAAATCAATTAAATGCATTTGTCAAGAACTGTGCATTTGTATGGGAGGTGGTTGAAGGAGTATTTGAATCAAAACCAAATTTTTCGGCATCAATGATATATATAATAGTATACTTTTCTCAAAATTTAAAGTTGATAGCTTGGACGGTTTTGGAGAAAAATAGTTTAGTTAAAATTCCGAAATTTCGTGAAATTTGTATGGAAGGGGGTAGAAAGAGTAAGGTGAATTTGATAGCTTTCACAAAATCGGTTGCATTTGTAATAATATTAATTATGATAACAGTTGGTTCTTTTCGCTTTACTAGTTGCAATGAAAACCGAATAAATGCATTTTTGACAATTATGCATTTGTATGGGAGGTGGTAGAAGGAGTAAAAGGATCAGACCAATATTTTTTGATGTCAATGATATTCACATCGTTATACTATGACCTAATTTTCGAGTCAATAGCTGAAATGGTTTCGGAGAAAAATTAGAATTTAGAAATTTCATGAAATTTGTATGGGAAGGGGTGATTTGGCTCATTCACGAAGTTAAAGTTACTTTTTTGCTAAGAATGATGTATACAAAATTTCAGCAAGATAGGTCAAAGCTATCGAGAGTTATGTTGTAGACAGACGGTCACTCGGAATCGATGGATTTGAGAGACAACAAATATTTCTGTACCCTTGGCGACTCTGTGCGATCATTATTTCTTAGCGTTACAAACGGTAAGGCAACCACAATATACTCTCAGATTTCATCTAGAGTATAATAATTCTGACAAAATTCGTTGTATTAGCTTTGCATTTTTGAAAATTGTGCATTTGTATGGGAGGGGATAGAAGGAACAAGAGGATCGGATCAATGTAGTTTGACGCTAATGACATTCACATTATTATACTATGACCTAATTTTCAAGTCGATAGCTGAAATAGTTTGGGAGAAAAGTCAATTTCGAAATTTCATGAAAGGATAGAAGGATTGGGATGATGTGGCCCATTCACGAACTTAAAGTTACCTTTTTGCTAAAAATGACATAAAATAAATTTCAGCTTTATAGGTCAAAGCGTTCGAAAGTATTTCTGTACCCTTGGCGATTCTGTGCGAGCATTATTTCTTAGCGTTACAAACGCTATGGTAAACACAATATGCTCTCAGATTCCATCTAGATTATTAAAAGGTCTACACTTTCTTACATTTCGCTCCAAATACAGGACTTCACCTTTGGCAAACTATTGTCCTAATGTCTCATGGATTAACTACCTATAGTATTAAGGAGCAGTGTTTTTACCGCTTGATCCTACTTTACAGATAAAAATAGCGTGTACAAGCTCAACGTGACTGATCAATTTTTTCTCCAGGCTTGACTACAAAGCTTGGAGTAAAAAAAAAATATCAGGACTACGATTGCGCGGAAAGCAAAATTGTACGATACTCTAGATGAAATAGAAATTCTCAAGAAATTTTGTATGGGAAATGGTACAAGGAGTTTGCTGTCACTACCACTTCCCATACAAAATTTCTTGAGTCTCAGCACACTTACCTATGATACTAATCCCAAACAGAATTTTTTGCATTGCACAAATTGAAGAAAAATGGACTTTACTGCTACAGCAAAGCATAAATCGATTTTTTTTACGGATTTGGTTCTAGAAATCAATATCTAATTTCTTACTTCTAGATGTCTGCAGGACCTTGTTAATTTTTAGACTCAGGACACTTATCTTTATGATACTGATCTACAACAGAATTTGTTGCATTGCACAAATTGAAGAAAAATAAAATTTACTACTACAGAAAAGCAGAAGTCGATTTTTCTTATGTATTTGGTCTTAAAAATCAAGATTTTATTTGTTGCTTCCAGCTGTCTGCAGGATCTTGTAAATTTTTAGTCTTAAGATACTTACCTTGATGATAAAAAAACAAAACAGAATTTTTCGCATTGCACAAATTGAAGAAAAATGGAATTTACTATTACAGAAAAGCATAAGTCGATTTTTCTTAGGGATTCGGTCCTAGAAATCAGAATCCAATTTGTTGCCTCTCGATGCCTGCAGGATCTTGTTAATTTTTAGACTCAGGACACTTATCTTTATGATACTAATCTAAAACAGAATTTGTTGCATTGCATGAAATGAAGAAAAAAATGGACTTTACTAAAAAAAATTGACTTTACTACTACAGCAAAGCACAAATCGATTTTCTTACGGATTTGGTCCTCAAAATCAGTATCTAATTGTTGCTTTCAGTTGTTTGAAGGATCTTGTTGATTTTTAGGCTGAGGATACTTATCTTCATGATAATAATCCAAAACAAAATTATTTGCTTTGCACAAATTGAAGAAAGATGGAATTTCCTACCACAGACGGACTTGGTCCTAAAAATCGGGATCTAATTTGATGATTCCATCTGCCTGCTGAGTTTCGCTGATTTTTTAACTCAGGACACTTATCATATTGAAATAGGATACTTATTTGCATGAAATAGAAGCAAAATGGAATTTGTTGTGCTGCACAAATTAAAGAAAGAGAAAGTTATTACAGCCGAAAAACACTTGTCGGTTTTGTATATCTTGCGTCCTATAACGCATAATCTTAATTATGCTATCTGTAGTATTTTTAAAATGTTTAAATTCCTAAAAATGGAGGTATCGACGAATAAAATCGACATGTCTTTTTTAAATAATGTTTATTACGGCATAATTTTAGGCGTATAAGTGGAAGGAATTTCCGGAAATGGTGATTTTTGCTCTTTTGTGTACATTTACACTCGAATATCCGTGATAAAATTTATTCGTTACCTACTTAAAATATTACACCAGCATTCGTATCACAAAAATCGTTTGATTCACGTGTTAGCCTTAATTTCGTTTTCATCGCTAATAGTACTAATTCCTGTTGTCAAATTAATCGGAGCAAATTTATTTTCATTGTTTTCTAAAAGTACTTTAAAAGTAACAAATTCTAACATAATTAGGCAATGAGAAATCGCGGTGACTGCTAACTCTAGATTGAAGATACCAATTCGCCAATTTCTCTCAAATGCTTGAAGATACAAATTTTATTTTGACGTAACAAAATAGCAACAAATAAGTAACAAAATCTATAGTTACTTTTTTCGCAGGCAGCTATAAGTGGACTGCTAACTTTATATACGTGAAAAAATTGGTCATTGTGTCTTAACGTTTTTAAATTCGTTGGAATTCACTTTGAATTTCATCTAGATTAAAACCAGAAATTCTATAGAAGTCTTGTCTTTTATTTTTTTTCCTTATACCTAATAAAACATTAGTGGTATATTTTTCTACTTATATATAATTTAAGTTTAATTAAAATTGTATTCTAATTCTTATGTTTTCGTTGTTGTTCAGCGCTGTCGTCGATTTCTCGAAATTGGACCTTTTTCTTTGTGCTGCTCGTAGATGGCGTAGTTAAGGATAATGAAGGAATGGGCGGTGACATTGGTGATGACCGGGTTGAAGTCTGCACTTGAACTCTCACTCCACCACTGCTGCTTGATTCCATCAGCTGAAAAATGCCATCAATTTCTTTATTCTCATCCTTATCGCTTGATTCGATACCACACTGGCTTATGGTATGGCTGCTAATAGTCTCCATTGCTATCGAAGATTGTCCAATCTCGCCAGCGGGTCTTTGTTTATTTGCTTTATGAATTTTGCTATCATCGAAAGATATAGAACGCACGCAGTTCAGAAAAACATCCTCGTCATTGGCCGGCCTTTGATCATTGTTCATTTCTGGTGCGATTTCGGCTTCGTTTGCCGATTCGGAAAGTTCACTGTCACTGTCGCTGGAGGAATTCGAATCTGATAGGGGCTTGATATAGTTGAGCACTATCCCGGAGTCATGGCGTTCTGTGTCGCTGTCTGAGGAATTCTCCAGGTCGACATCGGAGCTCTGTGAATCCGTTTCCGAAGAGGAAGTGCTCCGGTTAACTACGAAGACCTTTGAGAATGTCTTGGACTTGGGCCTTCGGTCGGCAATAGTTCCTGTATCGTCCGTGTCTACAGACTCGGAGCTGGAAGAGCTGCCGTCGTCATCGGTTGAAGTTGTTGGCGAGGTTTCGCCTCCGGGCCCACTTACGATGAGGTCCTCGTGCTGTGCGGCACTCGCGACGTCGTAGCTTCGTTGTATCGATCGCTTAATGCCCTCTTCGTCGCTACTAGTGCACTCCGAATCGGACAAAGAGGAGAAGACACTTTCCGACACTAAGTACCCGCCACTGCGCACCGTGTCCGGTTTGATTTTACCGATTGAAATCATTTTAATGGATATACTGTCTGCTCTCAACTCTCTTTGGATCTCCAATCTAGGTGTATCGATTGATGCTTTACCTATTATTGAACTAATGTGTGACGTATTCGACGTCGTACCACCAACACGACCGTGAGTGTCGTAGAGGCTCTTGACTTTCAAGTCTTTATCCGCGGATCGACTAGCGTTAGTGCTTTTTTCCGGAGGGTTGTGCACCTATTGGCGCTTCATCACTTAATTTAAAATTTTCGCACCTCTTATCAGTGAAGCACTTGGCGTTATCATAACTTGATAAGCCCCAATTCGCTATCGAGTTTTGGACACGAAGAACAGCCGTACGTAGCTCCACTCCATTCGTGATGGATGCCTGCAACATTCATTGGCAGTTTTGCGATAATAGCTAGACCCAGTTGAAACATAACTTGCACATTGAGGAGAGTAAATTTATCGGTTAGCGTGTTACAATTGCAGCAAGCTCTTCGACTATCAGGGACAGATTCTACTTTACTATTCTTTAATAAAGTATTGTAATCGATACAGAAAAAATAAATTTGGTACCCTGAAATTTTGTTTTGTTTTTTTTTGCGTTTCATAACTAAATTCTGTACGTCGTAACCCGTACGCCATACTAATGGACTCATATCACCGAGATCCTTTAAGATAGGAAATTAATTTTTGGCAGAATTGTAGATTGGATAAGTGAGTTCCATTACCTAAATTTTGGGAGAGTCAAGTGGAAGGTGGAGGCGGAGGAGATATAGTCAAAAAGTACACTTGCTAATATCTCCACTACAAATTCTGATACAAAGTTTAAACTAGTTATTCGGATATATAGCCATTACTTCAGTACTTTCGAAAGTAATAGAAACTGCTGTCAATCGTAAAATTATTCAATATTTAGAGGGCAATCACCTAACCGATGAGCGCCAATTTCGATTCCAATCGGGAAGGTCTAAGGGGACCTCCTAGTTTACCTGACCGAACGTTGGAATCCCTGTATTCATAAATATGCCGGCGGTCAAATCCTTGCCTCAGACATCGCAAAGGCTTTTGACCGAGTTTGGCATGATTCCCGTTTAGTTAAGCTAACAGCCATCGTCTTTAACGCTTCCTGCTCTATACGAATTGCATTAGATGGCGTTTCGTCTTCTTCCTAGCCAATGCATTCCGGTGTCCCCCAAGGTTCAATCTTACCTCCTACCCTATTTCTTATATTCATCAAAGACCTTATGTCGTCAACTTTCAATCTAATCCGCAGTTTTCCAGATGACAGTACTCTTGATAACGTCTACGAATTGAACTCTCTTGCGGACTCACGCAGACATTCTGCAAGTTCTGAAGGCAGCGTATTATTTGGTTCGCTGAACTCAGACCTCAAGCTAATCCTGGAATGGAGCAGGAAAAACAGAGAAGAGTTTAACGCTACAAAAACACAGTCCTACTTTTTCGGCGTACAAATTTGCTCTTCGGAAGATTTTACTCTCCCGGGCATTGAGATTAATAGCCACCTGATTGGAGTCAACAAATCTTTGAAGTCGCTCTTGATGTCTCCAAGCGTCTAGGTGCTTTACGAAAATGTAAAAATATTTTATGCCTTCTGATCTTGCTAACATCTACAAAGCATTCATTCGATCTCGCTTAAAGTACAATTCACACATTTGGGCTGGGGCATCCAAAACCCAGTTGCATTGTTCGATCGTGTCCAGAATCATGCGTTTCGACTGATTGGAAATCATCACGGGTTCTATAGACTCTAATGGAACACCGTAGAAATGGCGCAGTACTCAGCATTTAATATCGCTACTTCCACGGTAAATGCGGTGTGGAGCTCCGCGAACTAATTCTACCTCTTTCATTTTCCTGCATGAGTCCATTCTGTTTATGTTTATTCCAGTTGAGTTTGTATCAAGTATCACACCTAGATATTGGACTTCATATGAAAAGGGTGTTGGCGTTCTATTTATAGAAGGAGGTGTTTAGTAAATTTTCTTCCTATTCGTAAATGGTACTATCTCAGTCTTATTTGGGTTGATGCTCAAGTGACACCAGTTCGTTATCACTTCGAAGGCAGATTGTAACCTTTCCGACAAAGTTACATCATATTTACCTCTAATGATAATAACGAAGTCATCGGCATATCCTATTACCTCGTAGCCTTATTCTGTTAGACGGTCTATGAGCTCATCTCATCAATTGTAGTAGACTACAATTGACCAAAGAAGTGGAGATACTACTCCTTCCTGGGGACAGCCCCTGTAGGTCTGTGCAGTCAATGTGCTATCACCTAGATCCTTGGTTGTCAATCGGCTCCTTTGCATGGCATGTATCCATTTTATTGTGGCTGATTCATGTCCTTTTTATGGAGTCATGCGGAATATTGTCGAAAGCTCCTTCAATATCTAGGAATCCGCAAAGGGCAATTTCTTTGTAGTCTTTAGCCTTTTCTATTTGTCTAACTAGACCGTTCTGCGAAGTAGATCCACCTCCACGTGGTGCATGCTGGGTAACGCTAAGAGATCTACAGATAGGGGACAAAGTCGAAGGATTGGCATATTGAATTGAATTTTCAATTTATTATACCGTAGTCAGTTGGCTTCGAATCCTATCAAGATATTATTTCTTAGCGTTACGAACTTTAGAGAAAACTTATAATACTCTCAGATTTCATCTAGAGCATAAACATAACAGGACTAAAGCCCAATCGTACGATATTCTAGATGAAAGAGAACTTTTTTGATTTTAGGATATTTTTAGGGGAACCACTGGAGAAGTAGGTGACGACACTAAGCTAATTTTTTCACATCACGCTAGAGTTGCTATTAATATGTTTTATACAAAAATTAGGATTCAACAATCTAATAAATAGTGAGGAAATTAGTGTATTGGATTTAGTGAAATGGTGCAGTTTGCATGGGAGGTGGTAGAAGAAGGGGCTAGTTATTAATGACTTTTTCAGAAACTAGACCAAAACTTCATGTTTTTGACATGTTTCAAATTGCAGCCCAGTAGCATTCATACTTTTGTAATGTTGTGAAATTGTGTCAGATTGTATGGGAGGGGGTAGAAGGAGTGAAACTAGTCGTCTTTTTTTTTTTTTGGTCTTACTAATAATTCTAAATAAATATTTAGCACAGAATTTTAGCTCGATCAATTTTATACGTACTGAGTAAATTTGTTTATAGTATTTCATGAAAAAGTGTAGTTTGTATGGGAGGTGGTGGATGGACGGGAGGGTCTCAAATAACTTTTATACAGTAGATTAAAATTATCGTAAAAGTAATTTATTCTAAATTTCAGATCAATAGCATTCATACTTTTTGAGCAAATCCGTTTATTGTCAAATGCGAAATTGTGTCATTTTGTATGGGTGTATTGTAATCTATACATATAAATATAATTGTGGTGTCTGTCTGTTATTTGCTTATAAATGGCTATAAGTTAGTTTTTTGCTTTAATTTAACAACAAGTAAGCATAACAACACGTTTTTGAAATTTTTGTTCGTCTGTCTGGCCGTCTTTCAAGTACAAACGGCTAAACAGATTGCAATGAAACTTGCACAGTTGGTTAGGTGTGCTCCGAGATGTAATCTGCTTTTCGTTTTATTGTATAAGTGCGCCATTTTTGAAATGCTCGCCATTTCCTTCCACTACTATTATTTTAATTTGTTATATTTTTTTTTTGTATTTTCCTAGTATAGCTTAATATATGTTTCAAGTTTCAATTACAAAGCTTAAGAGATAGTTCAGATATTCATTTTTAAGTGTTTTTCTTTGCACCCCCCCTGACCCTTCCCCCTTACAATAATTAGCCACTCTCTTAGGTGATTCCGGTGGAACTATATACCATCTTAATTGTCCCAAAATATGAATTTTTTACGACGAAATTTTTTCGAAGATACAATTAATTGAAAAAAAAATTTGGCCGACAATTCGTTTTTAGCCCCCCCCCCCTTTTCGGACGCCAATGGATAAAAAAAATTAAATTATTTTTAAAGTTTGTCCCACAACCCTCTCTATATCTCGACTGATTTTCAACTTCCTATCTGCATTCGTGGTGGAGATATTAGCAAGTGTAGTTTTCGACTTTTTTCATCCCCTCTCCTCCCCCGTCAACCTAACACCTCCCAAAATTTAGAAAATAGAGCTCACTTACCCAATCAACAATCCTCCCAAAAACGAACATTCTACCTTTAACGGTCTCGGAGATATGAGTCCATGTGTACGGCGGGACGGATTTTTTTTTTTGCATATTGAGGCTAATTTAGTCATGAAACGCGAAAAAAAAATTTCAGGGTAGCAAATTTTTTTTTTCCTGTGTCGATCACAATACTTTATTATTAGAATAATAAAGTAAAATTACAAACAAGCAGAAAGGGCTTTTACCACCTCCCATTCAAAAATTACTATAAACTTTTCGAAAAAATTTGGGATGACATATTATATTTTCCGGTCCATTAAGCTATTTCCCATTTCATCTAGAGTATCGGCTTTAACCCCAATCATAATTTTGTTATGTTTTGGTTGAGAGGTTGGTAAGACTGAAAAGAGAAATAATTGACTAAGAACTTCTTGTAGGTATGACTTTTGAATAAATCTTTTCTTTGGTAGCTGATAGAAATTTAGCAGGCAGCTATTTTGTTGCGGTTGAAAGGGTCGGTAAAACTTATTTTTTTACAAATCGGGAATATTTGAATATTTAAAAATTTTGGTTTCTCATATGTTGATATCTTTTAGACGTATACATATGTATATAAAAAATCTGGTTTGTTCAGTACATTTGTAATATTTTGTATAAGACGTGATTGGGTTTCTATTTGACCGATTATTTTTCCACAAACGTCTACTAAATCTAACTAATATATTCATATTATTAATATATTATGCCTATAAATAGGCTTCTTAAATTTCTTATTCAAATCGCATACTTAACAAATACGATTATAAATTTCAATCTTTTAAAACAGAAAATACTGACATCGAGCTAGAGATTTAGGAGTAGCTACTTTACAAATGCAATATTCGACGCGAAGCACCTACCCATACGGAATCTGATTACATACTCGTAGAATAGGATTGCTTATTACACTCCCGGGATTTGCAAGTTTAAAACGTGTCCAATTTTCCCCTACATTTAAAGCAATAAACCGGAGCACCCTTTATCTTTCCTCGAAATCCGTTTTGGTATCATGTAACAGCTCTTGAATTTTAAATATAAATCCCTGTAGAAAAGAGCAAAAAATGTTCTTATTCTTTTCGGTAATAATGTACGAGTCTAGTTGCTATTTATATACTACGTGTATCTTTTTGTTATGTAGAGTTAAGTTCTGTAGAGCATTCTTAAACAGGAAAATAGTGCGAATTACACTTGTTTTTACAATGCTTCTTCCATCCGTAAAATCGTATAATGTACTTCGGTATAAAAACAAGTGCAGCTTGTTTGCATCAGAATTTGCTTTTAATGTCTGTATATTTCAACTGAATTCGATATTGAGTAAATCTTTAAGGATCTCCAATTTGGTTCCGATGATTTTATTAACAGCTTTAATATTCGCATGAAAAATGTATTAAGAAATCTATTCTTACCTCCTCCCATAAAAATTTATTTATTGAATTCTTATGAAAAAGAAAGATCTATATTATATGACTGAACTGAGTGCTCAGTATTTCAATAAATATACTCAGTAAATTTTTTTCGTTACTCTTTAAAATAATTTTAAATTTAGGAACTTTAGTTCTTAATTTGTTTTTTTTCAAACCTACTTCAGTCTTTTTTTTTTTGAATTTCTAATTAAACAGACACGATATCTCAGTATTGCCCAATTGCATTTCAAAATGAAAAAAGAGGACGATTTAAATCATTCTAGCTAAATAAAGAACGATCCAATCTGCAATTGAATGCAAGAAGTGTTTGAAATAGTGTTGTAATTTTTTCGCCTCTTGGAAAATTTTCGTGTCCATACTGTTCTACAACAGGTTTCAGTTGCAATCGATTTGAACAAAAGGAATCGAATATCCATCCCAGCTACGCTACATACTTACATGTATACAAAGGAACAACAAGAATTGCAAACATTATCTAAAGGTTTATGTCGTCGGTACGTGTAGCTATTACTAACGCTTGCCGCATGGATTTAGGAAAATGTTCGATATCCTTGAAACACTAGGTGTTATATGTATAACGGCTCCGTCTTCAATACGAACATCTAGAGGTGTACGGTTTGACGTTTAATTTAGAAGCCAATTTATTTGTATCGGAGAACGTGCGAACAAAGACTTACAGCACGGCTGTTATAGCAAACAAGGACGATGCTCGCCAGACAATAGTGGACATGCCAGCCATTTTCACAGCGGAATGCAGACGAAACGATAAAGAAGATTCGACAATTCTCTGGCCGCGTTCGCAAAATATATTGTAAACTAAGACCCTGAATCGAATATCGACAATGAGTTATTCTTTGTGTATAGCTATCTAATAGAACTCGATGTTGTATTGCAATATTGAAAGATTGAACTGCCCGAATATAAGGAAACGAAAAAAATTACTCAGAATCATAAATCAAAATTTTTTTCCAGGAAAGAATTGCAGCCATGAACATTTTTATACTCTAGATGAAATCTGATCTAAGAAATAATGCTCGCACGAAGCCGCCAAGGGTACAGAAATATTTGTGTTGCTCACAAACCTCGACTCCGAGCGACCGTCTGTTCGTCTACAACATAACTCTCCAACGCTTCACGCTATCGTGCTGAAATTTTTTGTGTGTCATTTTTAGCAAAAACGAAACTTTAAGTTCGTGAACGGGCTACATACCACCACTCCTTTTACCCCTCCCTTACAAATTTTAAGAAATATCGAAATTTAAAGAAAATGATTTTTCTTCGAAATCATTTAAGCTATCGACTAGAATTTTGGGTCAGAGTATAATAATGTGTCATTAACACCACAAAATATTGATCCGATCTCCTTACTCCTTCTACTTCTTCCCATATAAATGCTCAATTTTGAAAAATTCGTTTTTTCGATTTTCATTTAAACTAGCTAAGCTAAAAAGATGAATTTTTGCCACAATTAATTTTATTATACTCTAGATGAAATCTGAGAGTATATTGTGTTTGCCTTAACGTTTGTAACGCTAAGAAATAATGCTCGCACAGAGCCGCCAAGGGTACACAAATATTTGTTGTCTCTCAAAAACCTCGATTCCGACAGACAGACAGCAAGTCCATCTGTGCGTCTGTCTACAACATAACTCTCGAACGCTTTGAGCTATCATACTGAAATTTTTTGTGTGTTATTTTTAGCAAAAAAGTTACTTTAAGTTCGGAATTCGGATTTAATGAAATTTCGAAATTTAAAGAAATTGATTTTTCTCCGAAACCATTGCAGCTATTGATTTGAAAATTAGGTCATAATGATAAATATCATTAACCTCAAGAAATATTGATCTGACCTCCTGACTCCTTCTACCACCTCCCATACAAATGCACAATTTTCAAAAATGCATTTTTTCGGTTTGCATTGCAACTAGCAAAGCTAAATGAACCAAATTTTGTCATAACTAATTTTATTTCAATTGCAACTAATTTTGGAAAAACTATCAGCCAGAATTTGTCCCTTAATAATTGTAATAAATGCTAAAAAAATTATCGCCTTCACCTCACTATGAATTTTTGTATTGGAAATTCAAGAAAAGTTTTTCTCCTTCAAACATATGAGAGCTGTCGACTTGAAAATTGTAATAAAGTAATGTGATTAGGATGTTGATAAACAAATTCAAAATCATCCAAAATCTCTCACTTTCTCTGCCACCTCCCATACAAATTCCATAAATTCAGACAAAAATTGTTCAAGTTCCTCAAAATTATGAAAGCAAGAAATTTTAAATTCAGCATGAAATATTTTATATACTACGTTCAGTGTTATATACAAAAATTACAAACATCCCCCTCTGCTTTTACCACCTCCCAAGCAAAAGGTAAGTAAGTATTTCATCTAGCGTATCATATGATTGGGATTTACGCCCAATCAAAATTCTGTTATGTTTATAATTGCAATTAGTTTTGAAAAAATTATCGACATGACCTCACTCCTTCCATCTCCTCCCATACAAATTTCACGACATTTTGAAATTTCAATTAAATTATTAAGAGTACAAATAAGTTTCCGTCGTATTTTATCAAAAATTAGGAATGTAGTAATAATCGGAAGGGGCAATGTAATAATCGGAAGGGACAATGCCTGGTGAATACGGGGGGTGGGTATGGCTTCCAAAATAAGTGTTTTTAAATATGTTTTGAAGGGCGCCGTAATATGCGGACGAGCATTATCATCACGGAGAGAAATGTTCGCATACATTATTCTTTATACGCTTGAATTCATCAAAAATGATGCATAAAATTAGATCATGATTCATATAATCTGAGGCTTCCGTGGCGTAGTGAGCAGCGTGCTTGCTTTTCAGTCAATAGGTCGTAGGTTCGATTCCCACTCCATACGGGATTTTTTTAAGCACGAATTTTTCAGTTGCTACTAGCTATGAAAAATTATTCGAAATTAAATGGGCAAACGGTGTTAAAAGTGAAACAGTTCCACTTCAAGAAGGCCTAGATACTCAGTAGATGGTTACTGTTCGCTTTCTATCATTCAGTCCCCCATAACATCTGCAAAATATTTATCAGTAGCACCAAGTACAACTGAAAAATATATATCAGCTTATCCACTCGTTACGGTCGTTCTTACTCCTCTTCCCCTACCTTCTTAATCCCATTCCTTTCCTCCATGACTGTGTTTGTGCATTGCACATAAAGGCCGAAATTGTCTATAACACAGGTCATTTCTGTAAAACAAAATCATATTGTATTCTTAAGAGTTCATAGGATATGCTTATTTAGAATCGCACTTATTATGATTATGTATCATAAATCTAAGAAGAATGCGTGATCATAATTTATTATACTCTAGATGAAATCTGAGAGTATTATAAGTTTGCTCTAAAGTTTGTAACGTCAAGAAATAAGGCTCGGAGAAAAAAATGAATGATACAGAAGATAATATTCGCTTTGTACACGTCGTTTTTGACAAAAAAGTAAGGTCAAGTTCGTGAACGGGCCAAATCACTCCACCCCTTCTAACCCCTCCCATACAAAATGAACAATTGCGCAATTTGACAATAAACGGATTTGCTCAAAAAGTATAAAAGCTATTGGCCTGAAATTTTGAATATATTACTTTTATGATAATATCAATCTACCGTAAAATTATGCGTGTCCTCACCCTCCTTCTACCGCCTCCCACACAAACTGTACTCGTCACAGCCAGTCCTGCTTGCCCTAAAAATTGCAAATGGACACTCATTGGATCATGGGCTTATCACCCGTGACTATAAGACCTAAATGATACGAGAAACGGATACAGTGCCTCGGATACGGACTGATTCTCCGGTAACGACTTTCGGCATTCGAAAACGGACTATGATTGGCTTCTGGAACGTTCGAACATTGAATGACGAGGGAAGAGCTGGGGTTACGCGGTCCTTGCATCGCCAATCAGTGATCGACCGTGAAATGGAGCACTATAACATCCAATCCTGGGCTTGAGCGAGGTCAGGTGGACAGGATCAGGAGAAGAATGAACCCCTAGCGGAAACACTATTCTGTACATTGGCCCTGAGAGTGAAGCCAAAAATGGCGTGGCGTTCGTCCTTATACCGAGAGCGAGAAACAGTTTCATTAGCTAAGAAACAGTCTCGGATAGGATTATCGTCGTCAGGCTCAGGGCCAGTGTCAGAAACGTTTCTGCAGTGCTACTGCTACGCACAAACTAATACCGCAACATCTGGTGACAAAGAGGAGTTTTATAGCCAACTGAGTGCTACCTTCGAACGTGTTCCAAGAGGTGACATTATTACTTTATTATTATAATAATAAAGTATTGTGAAATTTATTTTTTTTGCGTTTCATGACTAAATTAGCCTAAAAATGCAAAAAAAAAAAATTCGTCTCCGCCGTACGCCGTACATATGGACTCATATCTCCGAGACCGTTAAAGGTAGAATGTTCGCCCTTGGGTGGATTGTTGATTAGTTAAGTGAGCTCTATTTTCTAAATTTTGGGGGGTGTTAGGTGGAAGGGGGAGGCGGGGAAGGGAAAAAGTCGAAAACTACACTTGCTAATATCTCCACCACGAATGCAGATAGAAAGTTGAAAATCAGTAGAGATATAGAGAAGGTTGTGGGACAAACTTTAAAAATAACTTAATTTTTTTATCCATTGGCGTCCGAAATAGGGGGGCTAAGAACAAATTGTCGGCCGAATTTGTTTTTTCAAATGATTATATCTTCGAAATAACTTATCGTAAAAAATTCAAATTTTGAGACCATCAAGGTGGCATATAGTTTCACCAGAATCAGCTTAGTGAGTGTCTAATTATTGTAAAGGGGAGGGTCAGGGGGGTACAAAGAAAAACACTTAAAAATGAATACCTCAACTATCTCTTAAGCTATGTAATTGAAACTTGAAACGTGTATTAAGTTATATCAGGAAAATACAAAAAAAATATAACATGTTGAAATAATACTAATGGGGGAAAATGGGGAGCATTTTAAAAATGGCGCACTTTTCAAAATTACAAATCCTTATATCTCGAAAAAGAGTACAGATATCAAATCGAAAATTTGTCAGATTTGTCAGATTGACTACATAATGGTTAATTTTGGTAAGAATTTTAAGTTAGGAGGTGTAAGGGGAGGGAGGTGATAACCAAAAATGTCCAAAATTTTGAGTGATTTTTTTAGGGATCTGGTGAAAGATAAAAAGTTTAAATTTTGCGTGTGGAGACATCTATTTGATATACATAAAAAAAATAATAATTTGTTTCACAATTTTTATAAACCGACCCCCTCGGTCTAACGTGCACAAGGTGTTTCATGTGCATTGAAAAAAACACATAAGCTGAAAATTTTTGAATGAAATTTTACGGTAGTAATTTGAAAATTTGCGAAATGCATTTAAACAAAAATCCCTAAATATATGAAATATTAACTTTCCCCTCCCATATAAAATTGTTTTTTCGACTATTTTCAAGAAATCAATTATCACCTAACTATTAAAAGCTATCAATTTGAAATTTTGCACAAAAACTTTTAAAAATAGTTGAAACAAAATTGCGTCAAAAGTTTTGAGATCGCGTCTGCCCTTTCACCCCCTCCCATACAAAAGTATGATTTCGACCAATCTCATTAAATCAACTAATAACCAACAAATTAAAAGCTACGAACTTGAAATTGTACGAGCACCGTACAAGAGAAATAAAATAAAACTGCATCACAGATTTTATGATTTCCTTACCCGCTCTACCCTCTCCCATACAAATGTTCGGTTTCGTGAATCTAAAATACAATAAACCGAATTTTATGAAGATTTTATGCAACTTCGTCTATGAAACTGACATTCTATGCTTCTGCATAGAATGTCAGTTTCATTATTGGACGTAATTGAAGCAATCAACAATAATCAACAAACATGACCCCTCCCCCCTCCCTCATAAAAAACCAAACTAACGAATGAAATATTGATTACATCTACTGGAGCTATTGATTCGCAATTAAGTGTTAAATTGGCAACATCCCTGCCCTAAAGCGGGTTCCACTTGTGAAAGCGGGTTTACTTTTGAAAGGGGCTTCCACTTAGTATTCCCTAACCACTCTAACTTACATATTGACTTTCCATGCATCTTTAACTTGTCCCAGAAATAATAAAGTTGCGCCCGACTTTTTGCCAGTTTATTTTTAAATTATTAGAGAAGCAACGAATGATATTTACGCGGAAACTAACGCAACGCAAAACAAATGTATGAATACAATATATAAATACGCACTAATGGCGATTTCAAGGGCCTCCGTGGTAGCTGGAGCTGCAAAGTAATTCCCGATTTTTTCCCACTTTTGAAAATATTGTGCGTAAAACACAACACATTGAGGTTGAGGTGATTTTTCTGTAAAAACCATGCCGAGAACCAGCTCATAAAAACTATGAGATGGAGCTCCCCCGTATTGGCCCTCAGTTCCCGGCAAATGAGGGTGCTAAGATCACCGGGTCCGAACGCGGTTCGAGAGCTACTAGAACGGTGCAACCATGTTCTAGTAGAGCTGTGCTACTGGCAAACACCCAGCGCACTGAATCTTCCATGTCAGAGCTCAGTGATCTCGCATTCACTATGACATTAGGGGATGCAGCCTCGGAACCGAATAAGCCGGTGGAGGTGGGTAAAGATATTGTTCATGCTTCGACGTCGACAATATCCTGCACAACTATCTCGGCTGGCCTTGACACTGAGACCATCCAAACCCTTCAAGGCGGTATTAGTAACCGTGCCCGTCGCTATGCTAATACCAACCTAAAAAGTAAAGTCGCCAAACCAAAGTTTGACGATGCGGTAGAGGCTAAAATGGCTGCAGTTCTGAGTCGACTGTCCTCTGGGACAGACGATTCACGAGCTACAGAAGTTTCACGCCCAGCCAGCGCACCGGCCAACGTAATCACAGTTGAGGTGAATGGTCTCACTATTTCAGCAACCTCTCTGATTAGTAAAGACAGTACTTCCGAAGCGAATGCGGACAGAAAAGCCTCCTGCGAAAGAGTCTTTGTAAGATCCGACCACTCCACTGAGGTCAAACATTGCAACGGATAGCGCTGTTGTTCCGAAACTGTCGGCAAACGAATAGGAGGAGCATGCTCAGAAGGGCAGCCCAATGGAGTAAGAGTCATAGCTTGACTCTGGTTCCTTAATCAGCTGCTACTCCCAATTTACAACCATCAGTGGAAAATTTCGAAGTAGTTCAAACAGTTTCATCCCCGCTTGCTTCGGGACGATCGGTTCGTGGCACCACCTCTGGCAATGCCAAAGAACCCTCATCGTCCGTGGGCACAGTCGCCGGTAATAAGCTCGAACCACTGAAGCAGAAACACAAGCGCATCCGATCGGATGATAGCAATGCGCCGATACCTGCAGCAAAAAAGAAACAGCTGAGATCGGCTACCTATAGCGACGTCGCTAGGAGTTCCCTCCAGGCAGCAGTCATTAAAACCAACGACTTGCTGGGCATTATACCAGAGACAATGAGGTCTCACATCTACTCTTCATTGAAGAACATTCTGAGGGAACACCTCTTAGGTAATCCCCCAGCTAAGCCAAGCCTTTTGAAGTATGATTTTGAGCCAGGGAATCTTAAGATATCTTCAGGAGGCGGTTCCCTAGACGAACGAGCTCTTGAAGGACATTAAGCTACAAGTGGTGGAAGGGGCTGAGGCTTCTTGATTGACAAAAGTGTCTGTATGGATCTCGGGTATCATTGAAGACCCCGGACTCCAATTGCAGGACATAAGAGTTTCGGAAGCTTTTCCATAGAGAACAAAAAGACAAGGGCCAACTTTCTGTTCTCGGAATTGACCACAGCTCCATGGAAAGGTTGTCTGTAGCGGAAGGTTTCGCGGATTGTGGACTCAACAAGGTCCACTTCACACTACCGAAGTTTCCTGAACGAAACGAATGAGCAACAAACGCGATAATCAGCACCTGATTAGGTCCTCATCTCTATACGGACGGATCTAAAACTAACCAGGGGACAGGTGCAGGGATTTATTCCCACGACCTCGACATCCACATTTCATTTCATCTTCTAGAACACGCGGCAGTGTTCGAAGCAAAAGTATTAGCTATTGACAAGTGTACAAAAATCTTTCTAGATATGCAGAACAGTCTCGGAAATTGTTACATTTTCTCGCTATAGCATCCGAACTGTTGTTGGCCTGACTACAGGTCATTGCTTACTAAAGTTGCATGCATTTAGTATGCGGATCGCGAGCGACAGCCTTTGCAGAGAATACGAGGGAGACGATGAATCTATCGAACATTATCTTTGTCACTGTTCACAAATCTTCAACAGTCGACTCCTTTGTTTAGGCTCTAGATTCTTTTTAGAACTAGATGACCTCAGGGGCGTCCAATATTCGAGACTGCTACGGTTTGTAAACCAAACCAAGTGGTTAGAACAAGAGGAGTGACTTCCATCTTATAATCAATAGTACTCCCCCAATGGGCGCAACTAGATGGCAGCAGTCAATTGTGATTCTATGGAGCAATCCTCCTACAATCTAAGCCTAAACCTAGCTAGACATCAGTTCTCTAATCGACTTCATGACGGGCCACAGTGAAATAAGCCACCATCTCAAAAATAATAATAATAATAATAATTTATTTCATCAAAAATTGATTACTACATTTACATATGTACAGAAACAATAAAAAAGAATCAGATACACAAATATTAAAAAATTTTAAATAATCAAACCTAATTAATCTCAAGAAAGCTGATCTTTTACTTGCGGAACACTCATGTGGAAATCCAATTGCGAGAAGTAGTTATTGAAATCTCTTAACATGCATGAGACCGGTTCATAAAACCCGTAGTTTGTGCGATGCTGCGGAATTCTACAAAGCTCATAATTTCGCAAAGGCCGATATGGAACATTGAAATTAATCATAGACAACAATTTGTCAGAGTCAATTATACCTGTAATTACTTTAAAACCAAAAACAACTCTGGCATATATCCCCCTTATCTCAAGGGAATCCATAGACAGCAGATTTAAAGGATCAACATATGGCGGTAACCTGAGTGGATCGGACCAGGGAAGGCCCTGAAGGACAAACCTTAAGAACCGACGCTGAACTGCTTCGATCCTATCTATGAGAATGGAATAAAATGGTGACCAGATAGGACTAGCATATTCTAGGATAGATCGGACGAATGCACAATACAACATTTTCGTTGTAAAGAAATCATTGAGTTCTTTCGATTGTCTCCTAACAAAACCGAGTATAGCGTTCGCTTTACCAGCAATATGATTCACGTGATCATCAAAGGTAAAATTATAGTTGAGTAGTACGCCCAAATCACGTACTTTGTCAGAACGAAGTAAAGAGCATCCATCTACAACATAGTCAAAATTCATTGATATTCTCTTCTTAGAATACGAAACAGCCGTGCACTTATTAATGTTGAGATGTAAATTGTTAAGTAAGCACCAGTCATGAAAACGCGAGATATCACTTTGTAATAATAGACAATCATTGCTGCTGGAGATAATCTTAAAGATTTTCGCATCATCGGCATAGAGAAGAATGTTCGAGTTAGAGATAAACGAACTCACGTCATTAATAAAGAGAAGGAATAGAAGTGGACCCAGATGGCTACTTTCCGGAACGCCTGAAGTATTAAATATTTCAGAAGATAAGGTTCCACGAAAGTGTACTTTCTGAATGCGATCACTAAGATTTTTTTTTTTTTACAGAATGACCTGTGTTATAGGCAATTTCGGCCTTTATGTGCAATGCACAAACACAGTCATGGAGGGAAGGAATGGGATTGGGAAGGTTGGGGAAGGGGAGTGAGAATGACCGTAGCGAGTGGAGAAGCTGGTATATTGCTCAGTAGTACTGGCTGCTTACTGACAAATATTTGCAGATGTTATGGGGGACTGAATGATAGAAAGCGAACAGAAACCATCTACTGAGTATCTAGGCCTTCTTGAAGTGGAACTGTTTCACTTTTACACCGTTTTCCCATTTTATTAAGAATAATTTTTTATCACCAGTAGCAACTGAAAAATTTTCGCTTAAAAAAATCCCGTCTGGAGTAGGAATCGAACCCACGACCTATTGAATGAGAAGCAAGCACGCTGCCCACTACGCCACGGAAGCCTCAGATACGACTTTATCCAAAGGACAAAAATATCAGGAAAACCTAGCAGGCCGGGCTTATGCACAAGAATATTATGGTCAATTTTGTCAAAGGCTTTACTGAAGTCAGTGTATATGCAATCGACCTGCTGCCCGTTTTCGATAGCAGAAAGACAGAAGTTCAGAATTCCATAGGATTAGTTACAGTGGATCTGCCTTTGACAAAGCCATGCTGGAATGATCCGATAATCGACTTGGAATGGAAATACATTACATCACACACAATGGATTCAAATAGCTTAGCAACACATGGAAGATTCGCTATAGGCCTATAATTACTTACATCATCTCTTTTACCAGACTTAAGCAAGGGCATTATAGTTGAGCATTTCCATGACATAGGAAATACTCCACTACGAAGCGATGAATTAAAAAGGTACCCAAGGAAAGGTAAAAGCGATAAACTACATATTTTAATCACAGACGAAATATGGGTTTAGTTGAAGCCGACATCTGCCATTTCTGTCTTAATGACTCAGAAATGATAGAACACATTCTTAGTCACTGCGAAGCAGTAGCAAAGAATAGACAAAATCTTTTGGAAAAAGGGTTCTCCACAACAGATGAACGAGCCAACATGGCTCTTGCAGGCATACTTAAATTAACCGAAGCTATCAAACGTTTCTGATCAATATTCTCTTTTCGGGCCACACAGAAACTCGTATAAAATAATTAAACAAAAAACTAATATTAAAAGCTTACTTACTTTAAATTATATAGTTAATTAAATTTTGCTTCACAAACACAATTATGTTATGGCTAGACCAAGGTCGGTATAATTCGCGAAATGAATTGCGTACAAAAATACAACCTTGTAAATTCCATCCATTTTATAAAAATTTATTGCTTTGAAAAATCGAAAATAAAATATTTATTACGTCTAGGAATTTTTTCTCAATTTGAAAATAGCCTTTCTGAAATAAAATACATCGAGTCTACGTTTTACGTCAACATTATTATTGATTCAAATTGATTTACTGGCATAGAAAATTGCTTCACGTCGAATATCCTTGAAAGCAACGTCGTTGTTGTCGTCTTAACAGGACCTCAAACCCAGCCCTAAATAACACTTCGGTTCGGTTTGCTTGAATTAAATGAGTTAAAAGTAACGATCGTCGAGTGTAAAATTTATAGAGGGCTCCCCTTGTGTTCGCTATTAAAGACAGCACGTTAGTTCACTACTTGAAATATGAACCTCATTCCCATTGAAACTTGAAGTATGTCCTAATATCGTTGCTATCATTTTCTATAGTAGCAAAGATTTAAGTACTTGAACATATTTTAGTTCAGTGACATACACTATAGGACCATATCCTTCTGGAGTTGAATATGTAATTAAATTTATTGTTTACAAGTGGCATTGATGACAATGACTACAGTTTCTGTTTCGGGATACGCTCGGATAGGAGGGTATTTGTAAAGTACATATGAGGAGAATGGCGTCGTGAGAGATGAAGTCATCTAATCAAATTCGAATTTAATTTTAACTTTATGTTTAGAAAGCGGTTTTGATGGTGAAATTTACGACGGAACAACAAACAATGGCGATAAGTTGCGGCTTTATACCCTTGATTGATTCAGTGCTACTGAATTTGATTGGTCTGGAGACCAGCGATGAGAAATTGTTAGCATATGTGGTGCCAATAAGTAGAGGACAGGAGAACATTCGAATTGGGAAAGGTTGATTTTTTGGAATTAAAATTCACTTTAAGTTTTAATTTATCAAGTTTTAATTGATAAGATCTTAGAAATGGTTCTATTACCTCTGTGACATAATTTGTTTGACACATATACTTGTACTTCTGCAAATTACAGCATGATAGGTTCAACTAAGCCCTAACGAACTTCAATTCTACAGCCTCAAACTAAGACGTTTGAATTTGCCATCTGAATCAGGTATTAGATATTCACATTGATGAGAACTAATTTAAAAGCTAATACCGTTCCCACCAGTTCATACTCTCCATAATTACAACCAACAAAAAAGAATTGATCTATGCCTTAGATTAAGAAATCATCTCCTAAAATCCACAATAAACTTTTTATAGTGCAATTGATAAACTCGTTTGTCGTTAAACCTAATCTATGTACCTATATATGTGTCTTATTCTGAGTTTATACCACGTATTTCCTGCCTCATATCTAAATCTGTTGAGTACTGGGAAATATTCTGGTTGACGAAAATCACATAAGCTCCGAACACAACACAACTCTTGCAGCCTTCAAGGCGAAAGTTATTATTATGCTATCGATACACATGGCAGCCTTAATACTAACATGTGCATGGTTACGCGACCCTATCTGGAATGTAAAAAAAGTATATAAAAAGGATGTCTTCATCTTTTCCACAATTCCAGAGAGAAAAACAATTTTTTTCCTTCGATGTTGTATAGAACTACCTCTTCGGATTCTATTTTATGGTATTCGAAAAACGTATTCGACGAAGCAAGACTTTATGTGATAAAAATGAGATATCATCAATGTCTGAAAGTAAAAATGTTGTAAGCTTAACATGCACCTGATAATCTTGAATCGGCAAAGCGGTATACTATTCAGAGTCTAGAGGGAATGTTCAAAAATTTACTTCTACTCTATTCTGACTTTAAAGCGGATTTAGAGAATTTATTTCTTGCATTCTTAGCAGGATCGTTAGTTTGAAATTCCGACGAAATTTCATATCATTCTCTATACAAACAATATTATGAATGTTCTAAAATACCTTTACAAGGAAACTAAGTCAAATCGATGCAATCTAATGGCATGATACTATATACGTGTCCTTTTCTGCTTCTTTTACAAGTGAAATTCTTTTTAATATAAGTACTTCAAATTCTTAGAAATCCGTTTGAATTGAAATACAACATCTTGTAAAATTGTATCCAATAAATTGATTCTTAAATTTCAATTTTCTCAATTTCTAGATTTCAAGAAATGCTTTTTCTTCCCGAGTTAAGGAAATAGAAAAATTCAGTTTGTCATATTCTTGTTCAATGTCGTCGAAATGGTGTTTCACGTACCAGAAAACTTTTCTTGCTTTTCGCAATCTGAAAGATGCTAGCGAACGATGTAAAATGTTAGACAACTTCTTACAATGTCGGCGTACGAGCAGGACATTTATACGATTCTTGAATGTGAAGTAAGTTGTAAGCTACTTAAATCTTGTACGAAAACAAAGTTTTATAGTTATGGTGAACGAACAATTTGGTTTAGGAGAAATGAAGACATTCATTAGAAAAGGGAGAAATTTTCATGAAGAGTACGGACATTTTCATATGAGTTCATTGGTAGGGACTGTTTTAAGTATAGAAACTTTCCTACTTTCGAAAAAAAATAGAAATATGTTCGCAGGATATCTTTAGACATATAGTTTTATGTAGCACTTAAGAGATACTTGGTAGAGACTCCACTCGTTACTTATTGCGCACGTTGTCCCGAAGCTGTGTGTAAAGGAAGAAGCAGTGTAGTAAATTTTATTTGAATCCTGGATGTTTTTCAACCAAAAATTTAATGGTACTTTTCCATAGATATGTAATTATAAAGGAACCATAAATTCAATACATAAAATTCAATACATACTAACTGCATTAAACTTCGTACTAAAACATAACAGGACTGCCATTGGGCGTAACGCCCAATCGAGCGATACTCTAGATGTAAGATAATTTTTTTCATTTTAAGACACACAAGGGGAAGTGGTGTAGAGGGTGTCGACATTCAATAATTTTTTTCACATCACGCAACAGTTGTTATCAAAATCTTTTATACAAAATTTAGGATTAAAAGTTTAATAGGTACGCAGGAAATTAGTATATTGGATTTAGGGAAATTGTGCAGTTTGTATGGGAGATGGTAGAAGGAGGGTCGAGTTCTTAATGCCTTTTTTCCGAAATAACTATAAAATTATGCTTTTGATAAATTTTATATTGCAGATCAGTACCATACATACTTTTCAGGAAAATCTACTTTATGTAAAGTTGAGAAATTGTGTCAGATTGTGTGGGAGGGGGTAGAATGAGTGAAGCTAATCGTCTAATTTTTTTTGGTCTTACTAATAATTCTAAATAAATATTTAGTGAACAATTTCAGCTCGATAAATTTTATACGTACTGAGTAAATTTGTTTAGAGTATTTCATGAAAAGTGAAGCTTGTAGGGGAGGTGGTGGAAGGAACTTGCGGACTCGAATAATTTTTATAAAGTAGATTGAAATTATCATAAAAGTAATATGTTACAAATTTGAGACCAATAAATTCTATGCTTTACAAGCAAATCTGTTTATTGTCGAATTGCTAAATTGTTTCATTTTGTATGGGAGGTAGTAGAAGAGGTGAAGCTAACCATCTAATTTTTTTTTGGTACTACTAATAATTCGAAATAAATATTTAGTGTACAATTCCAGCTCGATAAGTTTTATACGCACTGAGTAAATTGTTTTAGAGCATTTCATGAAAAAGTGCAGTTTGTATGGGAGGTGGTGGAAGGAGTTGGAGGACTCGAATAATTTTTATACGATAGATTGAAATGATCATAAAAGTAATACATTCCAAATTTTAGATCAACAGCTTTTAAACTTTTCGAGCATATCCGTTTATTGTAGAATTGCGAGTCAGTTTGTATGGGAGGGGTAGAAGGGCTGGAGCGATTTGGCCCGTTCACGAGCTTAACCTTTCTTTTTTTTCAAAACGACGTGTACAAAATTTGAGATTCCTAGCTCAACGCGTTCTCAATCTAAAGAGGACACGGACGGACGGACATTCGGTTTTGAGATTTTTGAGTGTTTATGTGAACTTGTGTATTATTTATTTTTTTCTGCGAGCCTTACACTTGCGTTACCAACTTTGTGGCAAACTTGTAACACTCTCAGATTTCATCTAGAGTATAAAAATCTGAAAAAACTAGCTAACGAACTGTGGGATGGACTCGATCAAATTGAATCAGTTCGAAATGCATTGCCTACTGTTATTTAAAATCAAATATCAGTAAATTCATATTCATTTGTTAGGCTACCGACACACGATGCGAATTAATATATATTATCTCGCTTTTCGATATTACTAGTGTCATTATCCTATACATAATTCGGCCTACTTATATATATCAAAATATGAAGCTAATATATATTAACTCGCATCGTGTCGGTAGCCTAAGACTTAGCTTTCTTGATTACCTAAAGAAAGAATCGCCTTTAAAACAGTATTTTATTAATTAAAAGAGAAGGAAACTCTATAGTTTTTTGCAAAAAATCCCATGACGTCACATTCTGTGATCGTAAAAGGAACCAACACTGTGAAATCAGCAGTGACCCGGCTAATAAATCAGTTCAACCAGACCCAAAGTGTTGATCTAGGCCCCAAGAACTAGAAGAAAATCACGGACACGTGATAAGGAAATAGTGAAGAAGATACTTCAGAAGCTCAAAGCAAATCCAGATTTTTCGCAGAAGGATTTGACCAAAAAAAAGTGGAATATCGAGGAGCTCTGTGAGAAGAATATTGTCAGAGGCTAGCTTGAAGTCATATCAAGCCATTAAGATGCCCAATTGCAACGACAAGCAAAATTTAGTTGCAAGAAACCGAGCCAGAAAGCTGTATGACTATGTTCTGACCAAAAATAGTGGCTGCTTGATAATGGACGATAAAACTTATGTGAAAGTCGATATCAAACAGATTCCTGGACAAAAATGGTACATTGCCGATGAGTGGTTGAGTGTTGCTGATAAATTTAAGTTCGCGAAATTGGATAAATTCGGAAAGAAGTTGATGATTTGGCATGCAATCTCGCAAAACGAGTCGACCGTTTGTGACCTGACCAGGTTTGGCAAGGATACATTACTCCAAAATTACTATGGAGTAGTGCAGAGCCAACAACGAACCAATTGTGCCAAGGGAGTGTAACGCACCGAATTGCCCTGAGTTCCGACCCATTGAACAATTTTGGTAATTTGTCGAAGGAATTTTAAAATAGACCAGAGCCAGCATCAGCAATCATCATCATATGCTCCATTAGTGGGAGAACAGTGTCAGTAGAGTGGATGAAATCACTGTGCAGATGATGATGGCGGAGATTTCACAGAAAGTCAGTTCTTCATGTCAGAAGATATGAACGGCCAGGTACGATCTGACAATACTGGACTAGAACACGTCATGGGGAGGCATGGTGACCCTTGGGTCGACGCGTCACTACCTTGGATTAAGAGACCCGAAAACGGCGAATTAGTTGTGGGGTTTTGTAGTACTCGGCAAATGGTCATTTCCACACAAGAGTTATCATAAAACATCTTGGGATTCTCCTGATGATGTTACTCAGAACCAGATCGACCATTTGGCTATAAGTCGCCGATGGAGAAGATGTCTCCTCGATGTGCGAGCGGAACGCTGACGTGGGGAGCGATCACCACTTGATGGCTGCTTGCTTGAGATTGTGTACAGCAGCTATCAGACGACCACAAATTCTTCAAATGAAGCGCAAGCTTATTGTGTATAAACTCAGAGATCTCAACAAAAACCGCGAGTACACCACCATTCTACGCGAAAAGTCATCCAAATTGGGCGAATATGAAATACGCACACTGGACGTCAATTGGCAGGCAACCAGAAAGATTTTTCTAACCAGTGCCGAAGAATCTGTGGGAAATGTGCAAAGCGGTGAGAAACCCTGGATGTCGCAAGACACATGGGATAAGGTTGGCGATCGGAAAAAAACCAAATTGGCAATCATCTCTCAACCCGATGTCAACCAATGTACTCCTGACCTGAGGCAGAACTACCGTGTCATATAAAGGTGGTTAGACACGACAAGAGAAAGGCTATTGAAGATCTGGCGAATAAACCAGAATCTGCGGCTTACCTTCGGGATATGGGTTCACTATTTAAAATCAAGAAACAGTTGACGAACAGGAATTTCACCCCCAACTACCTGGTGAGTGATGTCAACGGAACTCTCCTTAATATGAGTGAGCACCAGTTGCGGTGATGAGAGGAATACTTCTCTGATATTTTAAACATCTGGTCAGAGGAAGATATTCCAGAAACAGAACAAGTAGCAAACATCCAACCGCAATAATCCTCGATTAAGGACGATCCCCCAGATATGGAAGAGATAGTTTCCGCCATTCGGTCAATGGTGGGAAGGAAAGCCCCAGATATAGATGGACTACCAACCGAATTCCTCAAAGCCGACCCGGAAATAACAGCCAATTTACTCCACTCTTTTTACTGGGGTGTTGGAAAGAAAGAAGATATCCGAATGAATGGAAAGCGGGCGTCATTGTGATAATTCTAAAGAAGGGATTGTGACAATTGGCGTAGTATAAGTCTACTTATTGCCGTATCGAAAATCATGGCTCAATTTTTATATAGTTGTACTGCGTTGAAAGTGACCGTTTGACTTACCAAGAAACTACAAACTTCCGGAGGCATCTTAGGAATATTCTGGCCAGAAGTGATCTCCAAACGAACTTTGGAGTACAACTGGACGGATTAAAATAGGCATTGAGATTCAGAGGCGACAGTGGCAGTGGATCGGTCACACTTTAAGGAAACCAGATCGAAACATCGCCAAACAGACTCTAGATTATAATTCTCAAGGAAGACGTCGGGTTGGTCGACCATGTAGCACATGGAAGCCAGCAGTTTAGTAGAAGGCCAGAGGAATAAATAAGTTTTGGCAACAGCTTAAGGTCGATCGGCTCAGGATCGCGCCTTGTGGAAGAGAGTTGTTGTATGCCCCTATAGGAGGTCTTAACTGGAATTTTTTTTTGTTGTTCTACGCTATGCACTGGCCTATAGGGGCTGCCCCCAGGAAGGGATGCTGTCTCCACTTTTGTGGTCAATCATGGTCGATGAGCTCCTCGACCATCTAATGGAACAAGAATACGCGGAAATTGGATATGCCGATGACCTCGCCATTATTAGTAGAGGGAAATATGACGTAACAGTGTCCGAAAGGATATAAGCTTAGGAATTAGGTGAAATATATCTATATGTTATATTTGAACGAACTCAACTGAAACAAACATATGGAAAGGACTTAAGCCAAACTAATAGAGGTGTTTTGTGCCTGCAATAGTTTGTTTGACAAGAAATTGGGCTTAGAGCCCAAGATGATTTACTGGTGTTACAGAACAATCATACTTCCAATCGTCACATACGGTTCGACAGTCTGGTTGACTAAAATAATACAACAAAAGGCACAGCTTATAATACAACAAATTTAAAGACTTGCTTGTCTTAATATTACAGGAGCAATGAAAACCTGCCCTGCTGCTGCAATGAAAATATTCCTTAGCATCCTTCTAATACTTTTCCAAATAAAGAAGGAGGAATGTTACGCATACAGAGGGAAATACAAACCGGGGAATTGTAGAGGTCATCTCAAAATCTGAAAAACCTCAATAAAGAGGTCGTAACTTCAACATTATTGGACAACCCTCTCCATAGTTACAATCAGAGAACTGGCATTCTATGCTACTTGAGATAGAGGGAGCAACCATCTAGTATACTGATGGCTCAGGCACCTTAGAGTTAAAAATGTTTATTTTTCGGTGGATTTTAGACGGTTGCGGATCTCAGCCGGACACCATTTTGGGGTTGTAAGAATTAAGGGAAAGGCGGTAGGAGCGCTTTTTTGGGACAAATTTTAAAAATAATTTAATTTTTTTTATCCTCTGGGATTCGAAAAGGGGGAGCTAAAATCAAATTGTCGGCCGATTTTTTTTTAAATAATTGTATCTTCGAAATTAATTGCCATAAGAAATTCATACTTTGTGACCATTAAGGTTGCATCCACTAAAATCATCTTAGAGGGAGGTTAATTATTGTAATGTATAGGGCCAGGGTGCAAAGAAGAACATTTAAAAATGAATATCTCAACTATCTTTTAAGCTATGTTATTGAAACTTGGAACATATTATATACTAGCAAACGCCCGCAACTTCGTCCGCGTAAAAATAGTAATAATAAGCAATTTTTGAGAGTGTAGTTAGTAATACATTATGTGGGATATATAATCTGCTTACTTTAATGACTCTTTGAAGAAAATGGCTTGTATATTGTTGGAATCAGAACCATAAATTATTAAGAATGAAAGCATGATACTCCCATTTTTATGGGACAGGCTCGTGATCAAATCAAACCCGTGATTCGAGATCATATACGTGTTGATGAGCGTTAAGGAGATGTGAATAATTGTAGCTGGTGTTATTTAAAAAAAAAACAAATAAAATAACATTAAGCTTAAAAACATAAGAGGACTACGATTGTGCGTAAAGCCCAATCATACGATACTATGTATAGATGAAATCGAAATTTTTGCGGTGTTAAGAAATTTTGTATGGGGAGTGGTAGAAGGGGTGACAGCACTAAACTAATTTGTTTCACATCATGCTAGAGTAGCTATAAAAATGTTTTGTACCAAATTTAAGCTTCAAAAATTGAGTAGGTACTGAGAAACTTAGTGCATTGAATTTTATGGAATTGTGCAGTTTGTATGGGAGGTGGTAGAAAGAGTGGGGGGTTTTTGGTGATTTTTCGAGAAACAACTATAACTATCATGCAATTGTTATACTTTAAATTTCAGATCTGTATCATTCACGCTTTTCAAGAAAATCGAATTGTTATATAGTCGTGGAATGTGTCTCATTATATGGGAGGGGGTAGAAGGAGTGAAGCTACTCGGTTAATTTTTTTCCCGATATTAATAATAATGCTAATTAAGTATTAAGTTCAAATTTTTATCTCGATGAAATTTAAATGTACTGAGAAAATTCGTTTAGAGTATTTCATGAAAAAGTGCGGTTTATATGGGAGGTGGTGGAAGGAGAAGGGGGGTTTTTGGTGAATTTTTGTAAAACAACTATAATCATCATGCAATTGATATATTTTAAATTTCAGATCAGTAACATTCAGACTTTTCAAGAAAATCGAATTCTTATGAAGTCGTGGAACTGTGTCACATTGTATGAGAGGGGGTAGAAGGAGTGAAGCTAATCGGTTAATTTTTTTCCGATTTTAATAATAATATTAATTAAGGTTTTAATACAACATTTTAGCTCGATGGAAGTTGCACGTACTGAGAAATTTGGTGCAAAGTGATTCATGAAAAAGTCTAGTTTGTATGGGAGGTGGTGAAAGGAGTAAGGAAACTCAAACAATTTGTAGACCAAAAGACTGCATTTATCATAGAAATAATATATTCCAAATTTCAAATTAATAGCTTTTACAGTTTCCAAGAAAATTTGATTAATATATATTTTGAAAATGAGTCACTTTGTATGGGAGGGGGTAGAAGGCGTGAGGGGAGTGAAATGAAACCAAAAGCAGATTTCATTCCGATGGACACTCAACAAACTGTGCAAGTTTCATTACAGTCGGTTCAGCCGTTTGTGCGTGAAAAGCGGTCGGACAGACAGACAGACAAAAATTTCAAAAATGTGTTCTTATGCTTAGTTAGTGCTAAAAGAACTCAAAAAACTAACTTATAGCCATTTATAAGCAAATAACAGACAGACACTACAATAACTTTATTATTCTAATAATAAAGTATTGTGATCGACACAAGAAAAAAAAAAACTTTGCTAAACTGAAATTCTTTTTTTTCGCGTTTCATGACTAAATTAGCCTAAAAATGCAAAAAAAAAAAATCCGTCTGTCTGTACGCCGTCCGCCGTCCGCCGTACGCCGACGTGTACGCTCAGCGCACATTAACTCCCAAACCCATCAAGATAGAAAGTTCATTTTTGGGGGATTGTAGATAGTTGCGGATCTCCAGCGGATACTCATTTTGGTGGGTGTAGGGGTTCAGGGGGAGGCCGGGGGAGCGCTTAAACCGAAAAATACGAATTCAAATATCTCAACCATGGTAACAGCTAGGAAGCTAAAACTCAACATACATATAGAGAGTTTTGTGGGACAACTTTTAAAAATAATTTAATTTTTTTATCCATTGGGGTGCGAAAAGGGGGGGTTAAGAACCAATTTTCGGCCGAATTTTTTTTTCAAATGATTATATCTTCGAAATTACTTATCGTAAAAAAAATCATATTAAGAGACCGTCAAGGTGGCATATAGTTTCATCGGAACCAGCTCAGAAAGCGGCTAATTATTGTAAGGGGGAGGGTCAGGGGGGGTGCAAAGAAAAACACTTAAAAATTAATATCTCAACTAAATCTTAAGCTATGTAATTGAAACTTAAAACTTATATTAAGCTATACTAGGCAAATACAAAAAAAATATAACATGTTGAAATAATAGTAATGGGGGGAAACGGGGAGCATTTCAAAAATGGCGCACTTTTCAAAATTACAAATCCTTATATCTCAAAAAATAGTACAGATATCAAATCAAAAATTTGTCAGATTGTAGAACTACATATTGGTTAATTTTGTAAGGGGAGGGAGGTGATAAGCAAAAATGTCGAAAACTTTGAGTGATTTTTTTAAGGCTCTGGTGAAAGATACAAAGTTAAAATTTTGCATGTGAATACCTATATTTAATGTACACAGGAAAATAATAATAACTTGATCCATATTTATTATAAACCGACCCCCCTGTCTAACGTGCACAAGGTGTTTCATGTGCATTGAAAAAAACACATAAACTGAAAATTTTTGAGTGAAATTTTAAGGTAGAAACTTGAATATTTGCGAAATGCATTTAAAAAAAATCCCTAAACATATGAAATACTAACTGGTCGAAAATCCTTAAAACTTCTACCCCCTCCCATACAAAATTATTTTTTTTACCATTTTTAAAAAATCAATTATCACCTAACTATTAAAAGATATCAATTTGAAATTTTGCAGAAAAACTTATTAAAACAGTTGAAACTAAATTACGTTAAAAGTTTTGAAATCGCGCTTGCCCTTCTACCCCCACCCATGCAAAAGTATGATTTCGACCGATTTCATTAAATCAACTTATAACCAACAAATTAAAAGCTACGAACTTGAAATTTTGTACGAGCACCTTACAGTAGAAAAAAAGAAAATTACATCACAAGTTTTACGATTCCCTTACCTCCACTACCCCCTTCCATACAAAATTATTTTTTCGAGCATTTTTAAAAAATCAGTTATAAGCTAACTCTTGAAAACTATCAATTTCAAATTTTGCATAAAAGCTTATAAAAATAATTCAAACGAAGTTGCTTTAAAAGTTTTGAAATCGCGCTCGCCCTTCTACCCCCTCCCGTACAAAACTATGATTTCGACCAATTTCGTTAAATCAACTAATAACCAACAAACTAAAAGCTACGAATTTGAAATTTTATACAAGCACCTTACAAGAGAAGCGAAATAAAAATGCATATCAAATTTTACGATTCCCCTACCTTCTCTACCCCCTCCCATACAAATGTTCGGTTTCGTGAATGTAAAATACACCGAATTTTATGAAAATTCTATTCAATTTCGTATATGAAACACATTCTATACAGAGAATATTGGACGTGATTCAAGCAATTATTAAAAAGCTTTGAACATCCACCCACCCTTACCCTCCTCCTCCCCTCATAAAAACCCAAACTTGCAGAAATGAATGAAATATTGACAACAGCCCTGCCCAAGAACTCCCTTTCACTTAGCCTTCCCTAACCACTCTAACCTGCAAATTGACTTTCCACTCATCTACAACTTGTCCCAAGAATAATAAAGTTTCGCCCGACTTGTTGGCAGTTTATTATATTTATACATATGTATAGATTAAGCTATGCTATACCAAGTGGACATAATAGTAGTGGTGGAAAATGATGAGCATTTCAAAAATGGTACACTTTTCAAAATTTCAAACTGCTATATCTCGAAACTGAGTACAAATATCAAATTGAAATTTTTTCAGATTGTAGAACTTCAAAGTTTTTAATTTTGGTAGAAAATTTACATTGGGGTGTAAGAGGAGGGACGTGCTAAGCTAAAATGTCGGAGAATTTGATTGATTTTTTAGAGTTCTCGTGAAGGATACAAAGTTCAAATTATCCATGTGGATACATCTATTTGATGTAAATAGAGAAAAAAAAATATTTTGTTCCACAATTGCAATGCCGAAGGGGGGGGGCTAACTTGCACAAGGTGTTTTATATGCAATTGAAATAATACAAAAACTAAGATATTTTGAATGAAATTTTAAAGTATAAACTTGAAAATCCTGCAAAACACTTTTAGAAAGAATCCTGAAATAGAAACTGGTCGAATACCTTCCCAACCCCTCCCATACAAAATTATTTTTTTCTTAATTTTTCAGAAATCAATTATCACCTAATTACTAAAAGCTATCAATTTGAAATTTGCACAAAAACTTTTAAAAATAGTTGAAACGAAATTGTTTTAAAAGTTCACGCCTGAGCTTCTACCCCCTCCCATACAAAAGTATGATCTCAACCAATTTCAATAAATCAACTAATAGTCAATAAATTAAAAACTACGAATTTTGTACGAGAAACGAAATAAAAATGCACCACAAATCTTACGATTCCCTTACCTCCTCTACACGCTCAAATCTTTGTTTTAGTGAATGTAAAATATAGATGAAATTATTATATTCATGAAAATTCTTTGCAACTTTGTCTATGAAACTGACATTTTATGCAGAGAATACTGGACGTGATTTAAGTACTCAATTAAAAAACTATTAACATCCACTCACCCTTATTATCACCCCCCCTTTCCTCATAAGAACCCATGCTTGCATAAACGAATGAAATATTGATTCATGTACTGGAACTATTGATCGTATTCGAAATTAAGTGTTAAATTTGCAACAGCCCTGCCCTAGAAATGTGCGCGAATTTTTAAATTATATCTCCGAATATATGATAATTAAGCTAGTGTGTAGGCTAGTAAGTAGCGTGGTGGTCTACAATGCGAAGGTCGTGAGTTCAAATCTCGGTCAACGCATAATTCCAGCACACTGTCTGCTTGGATATACCATGGTTACCTCAATCTACGAAAATGAAAAATTCGTTGATAGAGGGTTGTGCGAAGATCTAACAACCCTTCCACAATAAATATTGAAAAAATGCTAAGGACCCTGAAGGTCTGGAGGCCAACGCCCGATTTGGGCTGTAGCGCCATTGAAGAAGAAGATATGATAATTAATCTTTTCGTGTGAAAGCAAATCGTTTTCATAGCAACGGTATTATCTATCGAAATCTCATGTCTACCACCTCAAATATGTAAACTCAATAGTTTAAGTAAATTCTGTAAAATGAAATTCTTTGAAAGCTACGAACATAAAACAAGGCAGAATTTTGTAATTGGAAATCATAATTTCAATCATTAGTTTAAACATAACAGAATTATCATTGGGCGTAAAGCCTGCTTATCAACATCCTAATCACATTCTTTGTTACAATTTTAAAGTCGATAGCTTTCATATGTTTGAAGGAGAAAAACTTTTCTTGAATTTCCAATACAAAAATTTGTATGGGAGTTGGTAGAAGGAGTGAGGTGAAGGCGATATTTTTTTAACATTTATTACAATTAGTAAGGGACAAATTCGGGCAAAATTTCAAGTTTCTACTTCTTCCAGTTTCTAGGAAAATCGGTTAAATGCATTTAACAAAATTCTGTATTTGTATGGGAGAGGGTAGAAGGAATATCCGAATCAAAACCAAATTTTTTGGCATCAATCATATATAAAATAGTATACTTTTCTCAAATTTTAAAGTTGATAGCTTTGACGGTTTTGGAGAAAACTAATTTAATTAAAGTTCCGAAATTTCGTAAAATTTGTATGGGAGGGGGTAGAAGAAGTGAGGTAAAGTTGATAGTTTTTCCAAAATTAGTTACAATTATAATAAAATGAATTATGATAAAAATTAGTTCATTCAGCTTTGCTAGTTGCAATGCAAACCGAAAAAATGTATTTTTGAAAATTTTGCATTTGTATGGGAGGTGGTAGAAGGAGTAAGGAGATCAGATCAATATTCCTTGAGGTTAATGATATTTACAGCATTATACTATGACCTAATCGTCAAGTCAATGGTTGAAATTGATCCGGAGAAAAATCAATTTCTTTAAATTTCGAAATTTCATGAAAGTTGTATGGGAGGTGGTAGAAGGAGTGGGGAAATGTGGCCAGTTCACGAACTTAAGGTTAATTTTTTGCTAAAAATGACACACAACAAATTTCAGCACGATAGCTCAAAGAGTTCGAAAGTATGTCGTAGACAGACGCACAGACAGACCGACGGACAGACAGCAACTCGGAATCGAGGTTTTTGAGCGACAACAAATATTTCTGTACCCTTGGTGGCTCTGTGCGAGCGTTATTTCTTAGCGTTACAAACGGTAAGGCAAACACAATATACTCTCGGATTTCATCTAGAGTATAAAAGTTTCTTTCCAATTTCTCTACCATCTTCTATAAAAATGTCGGTATTTGGTATCCTGAAGAATTTAAAATGAAATAGTTTCTAGTACATTAAATGTCTTGTCAAATTATCTAAAGTATCGTATGATTGGGACTTACGCGAAATCGTATATATTTAAAAAAAAGGATTTGATGTGTTATACATATGTACATAATTATTTTCGAAGTTAACATTACGTGCTGTGTATAATTCAATCTTCAAATCTTAGAACAATAAATATTTCACTTGTGGAACCATAAATATAATAAATACGAACGATACCATAGCTAGGGTGTAGCGTGTTGGTCAACAATACGGAAGTCGTGAGTTCAAATCTCGGTCGATGCATAATTCCAGCACACTACCTGCTTGGGTATACCTTGGTTACCTCAATCTACGAATATGAAAAATTCTTAGATAGAGGACTGTGCGAAGGTCTAACAATCCTTCCACAATAAATAATGAAAAATGTTAAGGAACCTGAAGGTCAGGAGGCCAAGGCCCGATTTAGACTGTAGTGCCATTATAGAAGAAGAAAATGAACTACCATGCATTTGAATCAACGCTAGATCAACTTTTTTTGTATTTTACCCTGATATAAGAAGTTACACCTTTGAGCTAACATTTCTAAGCCTTCGGTACAACTTCTAGAACACGCAGCCAAAAGTAAGTAATGCGCTTCCTGTAATGGAATCTCTTTGTGTATAAAATACCATTCCATACCGAAAAGTTTCTTAGAAGAATGCTTCACGTGCTATACCACCAGCGGTACCCATTAAATGCACTTTCGCTATAATGGAAATCAAAATTACTTATCTGAGAGAAACACCTGGAAAGTATGAACGGAAAAAGTTTTTCTTCCTCTTTTTTGAGACGGAAACAAAGTGGGTGACAGCCGACTATGCTTGTGTGCATGTGAGTATGCTCACGATACCAACGATTTGCCTTAATATCTACATTTTCCTTGTGGAAACATTTACGATTCAACCAACTCAAGGAACTCTCGAATTCAATTACAGCCTGTCATTTGCCTTGACAAACATCCTTACAGATATATACTTGCGAGCGAGAATCCTAAAAACGTTTTGGATTGAAATTATTCGTTCGGTTTATTCTAATCATGGCGTAGACACAAAACACCAATTATCAGAGAAATTTCTTCACTTCAGGAATCATCAATGGAAGTGAAATTAACGGATGGGCTCATCCATTCAGACATTGGAAAATTGAAAAATCTCGTTCCATTGCCAGCGCAACTCGATCTCCCATCTTCGTTTTCATTTTGAGGAAAAACTTTCTTTTCTATCCCGCAAATCGAACAAAGCACGAGTACACTGGCAAAAAAAAAAGAAAAGATTTTGTAGGTTGTCTAATATCTATATAGGGATATTTTGTTCGCAAGGACCCACTCGTATATCAACGAGATAGTCGAGCGAGAGCGAAGAGTGCGTTGACTGGAAAATAAGATTTATCCCTTAATCCTATTAATATTCGTTTATGACGAAAATTCTATTCATCTGATATTCGATGCAGTTCTTTGTTTCCCGGTAGCTTGGTCTCTATTTTTCCATTTTTTTTGTACTCCCTCTCTCCCTCGAAAGAAAATCATCATCCTTTCTATAAAGGAATTTATTATCGGTCCTGTGCCATCCGTAAGACTATAAGGTTCAAAATGAAATCTGTTTATCTCCAGGCTTAAGAGGATTCATTTTCGTTCATATCCGGTCACAATGTCTTCTTATTTGCCATTATTCTTATCTCTAGTTGCAGTTTTATGAAAATTGCATTGCGAATTGTAAATTCTGAAGTACGAAAGTAGGAGAAAAAAAATTTAGGTAACATTTCAGTTTGCTACAGGAAGACAGTTTTGTTTCACTATAAAAGGATTTGCATATAATTTAAAAGTCAGTAAGTTTATTATATCTTGAGGATGCTTTTTTAGTAAATTAACCTTTTCGTTTTTATTTAAAATTATTCTTTTCATCGGAAACAAATTCTTTGAGAGACTGGAACAAAGCTGGGACATTTTCGGACTAAGGATTTTCGACTTTTGATTTTGAACAATAAAAAGATTACTCTTGATTCTAAATTTGATGTTTTTATAGGCTGTGATTAAATTTAGATGACAGCATAGTTATACTCTAGATAGTATATTGTGATTGCCTTATCGTTTGTAACGCTAAGAAATAATGCTCGCATAGAGCCGCCAAGGGCACAGAAATATTTTTTATCGCACAAAAACCATCCCGACTGTCTGTTCGTCTGTTTGTCCGTCTGTCGGTCTGTCTACAACATAACTATCGAACGCTTGAGCTATCGTGCTGAAATTTGTTCGTGAACAGGCTACATCCTCCCACTCCTTCTACTCCCTCCCATATAAATTTCATGAAATTCCGAAATTTTAAGAAATTTTTTTTTCTTCGAAACTAATTTTGGTTAAAGTAAAACATTGAATATACCATTACTGTCACAAGATATTGCGCCGAACTCGTCACTCCTTCTACTCCGCCCATACAAACGCACAATTCTGAAAAATTAATGTTTTCGATTTTCATTGAAACTAGTTAAGTTGAAAGGACGAATTCTTACGACAATTTATTTCATCTTGATTGCAATCAGTTTTGGAAAATTATCAACTTCACCTCACTCCTTCACCCTTTCTACCCCCTCCATACAAAATGACACAATTTTGCAATTTCACAGTAAACGAATTATCTCGAAAAGTATAAAGGCTATTGATCTGAAATTTGGACTAAAAAAGTTATATGATAACTTCATTCTACTGTATAAAAAAATTGTTGTGCCGTCCCTCTCCATCAACCACCTCCCATACAAACTGCACTTTTTCATAAAATGCTTTAAGCCAATTTACTTAGTTAGTAAAAATATTATCGGTTTGGAATTGTGCACAAAATATTACTTAGAATTATTAGTAAGTTCAAAAAAATTAGACGATTAGCTTAACTCCTTCTACCCCCCTCTCATACAAAATGAAATATTTTCGCAATTCGACAATAAACGGATTTGTTTGAAAAGCATAAAGACCATTGATCTGAAATTTGGAATATATTACTTTTATGATGATTTCAATCCTCTGTATACAAAATATTTGAGGCCTCCTCTTCCTTCCACCACCTCCCATACAAACTGCACTTTTTCATGAAATACTCTAAACAAATTTACTGAGTACGTATACAACTTATCGAGCTGAAATTGTTTACTAAACATTTATTGAGAAGACCAAGAAAAAATTAGACGATTAGCTTCACTTCTTCTACCCCCTTCCATACAATCTGACACAATTCAACAACTTCACAAAAAGTCGATTTTCCTGAAAAGTACGAATGATAGTGATCTGCAATTTAAAATTCGTCAATTAAATAAAGCTTATAGATATTTCAGAAAAACTCATTAACAACTCGCGCCTCCTTCCACCACCTCCCATATACAGGGTGTTTGGTACTCCGTACATAACCTTGTAAGGGGTTATTCCTGGATATATTTTGAGCAAAAAATTGTTCTACGGAGATGGTCAATTTTCAATATCCACGGAGATACAGGGTGATCAAGAAAAGTCCTTCGGACCTGTACCCTCACTCACTCAAAACGCTATATCTTGAAAACTAATAATCACAATTCAAAGTGTTATAGCTTGTTTTTTAGGGAATCAAATTACCTTTCATTTGGTGTAATAGCATTGTAACTGTATCCAATTCTGAGATATTTGCTTCAGAACACAAATGTTTGACAGTTTGACCGTCAAAATTCTAAGATCAATGTAGTTTTCTCTAAAAGAAAGTTTTTCTCTAAAAATGTCATTTTATTGTTGTTCTCTTTTGTGCCATATTATTGCCTACAAAAGACGCATACACTTGCATTGCATAATTTTTATAGTTTAGAAGAAATTATCATTCCAATAATGTAGCACTTTTGTCAAAAAAGCAAGAAAAGGTTGATCAACACTCTCCGCTTGAACTAAAAGAACTTAAGAATGGTTTTTATGGTTTATTTCAAATTTCCTTAATTACAATAAATGTTCAAAATGGCTACCTTCATTTTGAATGCACGCTAAAGCTCGTTTTGCCAGTGTTCTCTTTGTGTTCATACTCCTCAACTGCTGCCTTACTTCTGTTGCTGCCGCATCGATTCTGGTGTTTAGATCCTGCAACGTTACTACTTCCGTTGCGTAGACAAGGTCCTTCATCCGTCCCCATACAAAGAAATCCATAATAGTTAAATCAGGGGATCTTGCAGGCCAGTGTATCGGTCCATTTCTACCGATCCAGCGATTGCTATAATTGGAATTTAACCAATCTCTGATTTGTCGGCCGTAATGAGCTGGAGCACCATCGTGTTGGTAAAACATGGAAGCCAATCGTTGCAGTGGCATATCATACAATAACTCCTGTAGATCATTTGTTAAAAAATGCAAGTAATTGGAACTATTTAAGGTAGGCGGAAGCCTAATAGGACCAATAAAATCGTTGCCAATCACACCTGCCCATAAATTGACACTGAATCTGTGCTGAAATGATGCCTCTCTTCTTGTATGTGGATTTCTCTCAGCCCATGTGTGTAAGTTGTGGAAGTTTGTGATACCGTCCCTGGTGAATTGGGACTCATCCGTCCAAAGAATGTTGCTGATAAAATTCTCGTCACTTATTTGTCGTTCAAGGAGCCAATTGCAAAACTCCATCCTTTTGGGTAAATCAATGGGTAACAGCTCCTGCACTGGTGTGTGGTGGTAGGGATGCAAACGTTCTGCTTTCGGGACACTCCAAACTTTCCACGTAGAGACGTTAAACCGCAATGCCAAGCGTCGTATACTAGTTGATGGATCATTTTGAACTGCAGCTAGGATTCGTTGATCAATTGAAACAGCGATTACCGGCGCAGGATTTACATTCACTCTGCTTGTCCTAACACTGCCTGTTTCCCTAATCTTTCTGTAAACGTCTTGGAATACTCTCGCGTAAGGTATTCGACGATTGGGAAATCTGTGATGATACAAAGATCGCGCCGCTTGCTCATTTCCCTGACACTCTCCATAGACGAAAATTATGTCTGCATATTCTTCGTTCGTGAACTCAGACATTTCGAAATTCTTTTCTAAATTTTAGTGACACCTTGTTCTTTTACAAATTTAACTAAAACTGATAAAAATATGAAGTGTGGTTTGCTTTTATAGGCTTTTCATTTTGTTAGGTAACCCATTAAAAAGGGCAAAGTGCTGCACCTAGTTGTGTTGAAACTCATTTTAATTTAATTCATTTTCTCGATAATTTTAATACAACCTAAAGGAAATTCATTGATAATTTAAATAGTAATTAAAGGACACAAAGAATATTTCAGTTTAACAACATTTCAGGTAGTTTTTTTAGAACGAGGGTTGGTTTATGGCATATTTTATTTTTAAGCCATATGTATTTTCGCTTATTACCTGGAAAACAGGAAAACCTAAGTCATAAGTATGTATGCATCTTTTGTAGGCAATAATATGGCACATAAAATAACAACATTAAAATGACATTTTTATAATGCGTTTTTTTGAGAAAAACTACATTGATCACAGAATTTTGAGGGTCAAAGTATCAAAAATTTGTGGTCTGAAGGAAATACCTCAGGATTGGGTACAGGTACAATACGGACTATTACACCAAATGAAAGATAATTTGATTCCCTAAAAAACAAGCTATAACACTTTGAAATGCGATTATTGGTTTTCAAGATATAGCGTTTTGAGTGAGTGAGGGTACAGGTCCGAAGGACTTTTCTTGATCACCCTGTATCTCCGTGGATATTGAAAATTGGCCATCTCCGTAGAACAATTTTTTGCTCAAAATATATCCAGGATTAACCCCTTACAAGGTTATGTACGGAGTACCAAACACCCTGTATACTGCACAGTTTCACTAAATCCAATGTACTAATTTTCTCAGCACCTATTAAATTTTTGAATCCTAAATTTTGTATAAAACATTTTGATAGCAACTCTAGCATGATGTGAAAAAATTAGGTCAATGTCGTCACCCCCTCTACCACTTCCCCCGCAAAATTTCTTAAAATCAAAAATTTCTCTTTCATCTAGAGTATCGCACGATTGGGGTTTACGCCCAATCGTAGTCGTGTTATGTGTTTCTCATATAAATATTGACCTGGTCGGTCCACTTCCACTTCCACTATCCTAACAGCTGTCGATCGATTCTTGCGATAGCCAGAAGCATTCCTGATAACAAATATTACAGCAGGGACTGTATCATTTCCTTTAGTACCAGGCTGGATTTCTCGCTATAGAGTTCCATAAAAAATAACTACTGAACAAGGACGGAAGCTTACATCTGATCTTATCCAGAAAGTAATTCTAATACTAGGAGTAAAGCACCTGCCTACCGCTGCATACAATCCACACTCCAGTGGGATTATGGAGAGATGGTACTGAAAACTAAAGACAGCGCTGAAGTCAAAACTTTCCAATGATCTGTCTACAGAGTTACCTCTCATTATGGTAGGATTACGTTCTGTATGGAAAGAGGATATCAAAGCTACACCAGCAGAAATGACATTTAGTACTACATTGAGACTACCAGGAGAGTTCTTCCAGCCAACAAAGGAACAAGTTAAAGACGAAAATTCTGTAAAATCTTTGAAACAAAAAATGAGAGATCTACATCCGACGAAAACAGTCTATCACTCATACGTCTATATTTTTGTTCCATCGCAGCTAAGCTTATGCACTCACGTATTTGTGCGACTGGATTCAGATTGTACACCACTGAAGCCGCCTTACGAGGTAGTTAAAAGAGGCGACAAAGTTTTCAAGATCCTGATTAATTGTAAACCGCAAACATAATAATTGACCGTTTTAAGCCAGGGTTCTGCAAAGTAAGTGAAGAGGAAACTGCCAAAGCTCCCTTTCAACCAGCTTAGCATTCAACACAAAGCAACAGCCCGCTCCAGCAAGCCAACTTACGACCCCATAGAACCTTTGTCACGCGAGCAGGACGTAAAGTATAGTTTCGCATCGTATGAAAACAGATACTGGTCGGAAGTTACCGTGTTCAGATCCCGTCGGGGTCACCACTTTTAGGGAGTTTAATCTGTAACGTGGTGTGACTTTATAGCTAGGGGAAGCAATAATTTTTATACTCTAGATGAAATCTGAGAGTATTATAAGTTTGCTCTAAAGTTTGTAACGCCAAGAAATAAGGCTCGGAGAAAAAAATGAATGATACAGAAGTTAATATTATCACTCAAAAATCTCAAAACCGGATGTCCGTCCGTCCGTCCGTCTGTGCGCGCTCTAGCTTGAGAACGCGTTGAGCTAGGTAGTTCAAATTTTGTACACGTCGTTTTTGACAAAAAAGTAAGGTCAAGTTCGTGAACGGGCCAAATCGCTCCACCCCTTCTACCCCCTCCCATACAAAATGACACAATTGCGCAATTTGACAATAAACGGATTTGCACAAAAAGTATAAAAGCTATTGGCCTGAAATTTGAAGTATATTACTTTTATGATAATATCAATCTACCGTCTAAAAATTATGCGTGTCCTCCCCCTCCTTCTACCACCTCCCATACAAACTGTACTTGTCATGAATTACTCTAAGCCAATTTACTCAGTGCGTATAAAATTTAGCGGGCTGAAATTGTGGACCAAACATTTATTTAAAATTGTTCATCATCAATGGCGCGACAGCCCAAATCGGGCCCTGGCCTCCTGAAGTCGTCGCCTCCAATCGTCTCGATCCAAAGACCGCGTCCTCCAGCTGCTAATTTTTAGAATGGCTTTGCTGTCTTCATCAACCGAGTCTTCCCATCGCTTGCGTGGTTTGCCTACTGGCCGGTTACCACTCGCTTTGCCTTTAAGAGTACGTTTAGGGATTCTTCTGTCTTCCATTCGCTCTACATGGCCAGCCCACTGCAGTTTACGTAACTTGATGAACGTTGAAGCTTCTGGCTCGTCGTAGAGTTGATACAACTCATGGTTGTATCTTATTCGCCATTCCGTTCCTTCCTTCACAGGTCCCAAAATTCTTCGGAGGACCTTTCTTTCGAATGCGTTAACTGCTTTTTCGGAAGTTCGCGTTAATGTCCACGTCTCGCTGCCATAACAGAGCACAGGTCGTATAATAGTTTTATAAATCCGCAGCTTATTGTTCCTGTGCACTTTCTTGGATTTCATTATTGGAAGTACCGAATAATACGTCTTATTTGCTAGTATTATCCGTCGTTTGATTTCGTCTGTTTCATTACCGTCCTTTGCTAGATTAGCCCCAAGATATATGAAGTTGTCCACACTCTCCAAATTATATTCCGCAATTGTTATGTTTTGTCTGATTGGCGTTCTCCTTCTTGTTTGCGTCATTACTTTTGTTTTGCTTTCATTAATGCGCAACCCGACTTCTTTAGCGGCGGAGTCAAGATTGACAAATACCTCCTTAGCACTAGGGAAGGATCTTGCTTGAATGTTAATGTCGTCAGCGTATGCTACTAGTTGGGTGGACTTGAATAGTAGTGTCCCGTTGGTGTCGACTGGGATTTTTCGGACGACATACTCTAGTGCCAAGTTGAAAAGCATAGGAGCTAGACCATCTCCCTGCTTTAAACCACATTCCGTTCGAAAGCTGGTTGTGGAATCGGTTTGTATTCTCACTTGGGATTCAGTGTTCGTCATTGTGAGTCTTGTTAGTCGGACTAGTTTTGGAGGAATTCCAAAGTCAAGCATGATTTGGTACAGTACGCTCCTGTCGATACTGTCGTATGCTTGTTTAAAATCTACGAATATTTGGTGCACGTCTGTGTTATATTCCCAGCATTTCTCAAGCACCTGTTTCACCGAGAATATCTGGTCTGTTGTAGATCGTCCGGTTCTGAATCCGCCTTGGTATTCGCCAATTATTTGATTAGTATAGGGCTTAAGACGACGTTCAATTATTTTTGTCAGTATTTTATAGGACGTACACAACAATGATATACCTCTGTAGTTCTCACAGCAGAGTTTGTCTCCTTTCTTGTAAATTGGACATATAATGCTTTTTCGCCAGTCGTCGGGTATGATTTCCTCTGTCCAAATTTTGCATATCATGCTGTGCAGTATTTCAGCGACACAGTTTCCACCGTTTTTCAGAAGTTCAACTGGTATTTCGTCAATTCCCGGCGCTTTGTTTCGTTTTTGGTCACATAGGGCTGCTTTGATTTCAGGAAGCGTGGGTGGTGTCGATGATGGTTCATCTTCGTAAGTTGAGGCTTGAATTGAAATGTTGTCTGTCGTTATCGGTGCTACTGGGATGGGATTCAAAAGATGTTCGAAGTATGAAGCCCATCTCCTTTTGATTTCTTCTGTGTCGCTGATGATATTGCCCTCTGCGTCTTTGCAGAGACTGGTTTTTGGTTTATATCCCTTTTTCAAGTCTTTTACTATGGCGTATGCGTCCCGCGTATTATTTTTTCTCATGTCGTCGTCCATTTTTTGTATCTTGTCATTATGGTACTTCCTTTGTTTTCGTCTGCAGGTCTTTTTCGCATATCGCCTAAGCTCGTCATATTTTTCTTTTTTGGCTCGTGTTGGTCGTTCAGTAAAAATTTTGTAAGCTTCGTTCTTTCTATCTATTGCGTCGCGACATTCTTGGTCGAACCAATCATTACTTTTTCGCCGTGCTTGATATCCTAATACCTCTTCCGCGGAGGATTTGATGCCGTCTCGTATTTTCATCCACGCATTATCCACTGGCATATTTTGGATATTTTCATATATTGGTGTCAGGTGTTTATTACATGCTAGCATGTAAGCCTGCGCCACCGTTTCGTCGTTAAGCTTGTCGACATTGAATTTGCGAGCTCTACTCGTTTTCGAATACCCACGACAAGCTATTTTGCATCGATACTTAGCTCTGACTAGATAGTGATCAGAGTCACAATTCGCACCGCGGAGAGTTCGTACATCAAGTAAGCAGCCCTTTTCTCAATAAGAACGTGGTCTATTTGGTTGAAGGTGTGACCATCTGGTGATGCCCACGTTCGTTTGTGAATATCGCGATGTGGGAAGCACGTAGAGCTTACTATGATATTTTTGCTGCTTGCGAAATCAATAAGACGTTGGCCATTGTCGTTGGTTATGTCATGGAGACTGTGCCCTCCTGTTGTTCCTCTATGAGCCTCCTCCTTTCCGACTTTTGCATTAAAATCCCCTAAGACAATTTTTAGGTCATTCGAGGGCAGTGAGTCATAGGTTGTCTCTAGGGTGGCATAAAATTCGTCTTTAGTTATATCGTCCTTGTCTTCTGTTGGTACGTGAACGTTGATCAACCAAGTGTTGAAAAATTTAGTCTTTATTCGGATTGCACACAATCTTTCACTTATTGGTTTGAAGCTCGTGACCTGCTGTTTAAATTTTTTGTCAACGACAAAAGCGACTCCAAACTCTCTGCTTCCCGACAATTTTCCACTTGGATAGATTGTGTGTGATCTCATGTCCATGATTTCGCTACCGAGCCATTTCGTTTCTTGGATGGCAGTTATGTTGATGTTGTGTTTTGCCACTTCTTCGAGAAACTCTTTCAGAGCTCCTGTCCTAAATAAGGATCGAACATTCCAAGATCCAATAGAGTAGTCCATTTTTCGTTTGCGGGGTCGTTGCCGTTGAGTCCATCCTTTCCGAGGCTGTTCTTCAGGTTTCTGGACAGTGTTCTTTTTCCGGTGATGCGTTGTCGGCGCCTCGCCCAACCCCCGACCTGGAGGACCGGTCCTACTTATTTATTACACCCTAGTAGAAAAAGGGTGGGAGTTTTGAGCTAAATATGACATGCTGGAGTTCTCACAGCTATGCTGCAAGTCCAACTATGTCATACTTTTTGCCTACTTCCTGAGACGCACTGGTGTTACTGGCCATTCAGGTTAACTCCATGTACCCTCCTCCTTTCTCAACTCGGGCTTGGGACCGTCTATGGCGGAGTTATTTTTATTATTGTTATTTAAAATTGTTAGTAAGGCCAAAAAAAATTAGACGATTAGCTTCACCCCTTCCGTCTCCTCCCATACAAAATGGCATAATTTCGTAATTTGACAATAAACGGATTTACTCGAAAAGTATAAAAGCTATTAGTCTGAATTTTCGGATATGTTTCTTTCATAATAATTTTAATCTACCGTAGAAAAATTATTTGCTTCCTCCTTCTCCTTCCACCCCCTCCCATACAAACTACACTTTTTCATGAAATGCTCTAAGACGATTTTCTCAGAACATATAACATTTATTGAGCTCATATTTTGTAATAAATACTTAATTAGTATTAGCACTAAGATCAGAAAAAAATATTTGATTAGCTTCACTGCTTCTACCCCCTCCCATACAATATGACACAGTTTCACAACTTCATAAAAAATCAGCTTTCTTGAAAAGTATAAATGGCACTAGTCTGAAATTTAAGGGATGTCAATTTTATAATATTCCTAGTTATTTCTGAAAAAATCCCTAGAATTCCCCCACTCTTTCTACCACCTCCCATACAAACTGCACATTTTCACTAAATCTAACTCACTAATTTTTTCAGTTCCCATTCAATTTTTGGAGGAAGAATTTCGTATAAAACATTTTTATAGCTACTTTAGCATGATGGGGAAAAATTAGTTCAATGCTGTCATCCCTTCTAATACTTCCCATGCGAAATTTCTTGGGATTACAAAAAATTCTATTTCATCTAGAGTATCGTAAGATTGCGCTTTACGCGCAATCGTAGCCCTGTTATGTTTTTTAGTAATTTTAAAATTAAACTTAAGAATTTGCCATTCTCACAATATTAATTTAATTACTTATTTATTTTCACTTCGAGTATTTGTGTATTTTCTTGATAATTTTCAATCATTTTCGATCAAATACATTAAGTATTATTGTAAGGTTTTTTGTATTCACTGGCAATTGTGCAATTGAAATGTACATTTTGTTCAATGGCTTTATTTTGGACATTAATTTTGACATAATCAATTAACACAAAATTAAAACTCAATATTCGCTTAGTGATATCAAAAAAAAATATACACAACAAAAAAAGGAAATGTGATTTTTTTCAGTTTGTTATATAATTCCATAAGGCTAAACTGGCCATATTTAATGCAGTTCAGCAGTGCAATTAATTATTTTGCACTTAATCCATGCTGACATTCCATATGTCCGAAAAAAATCCTTTACGTTATTCCGTTTCATTTCTGTGCGGATTTATCAATCCGATATAATTATTTCGAAACGATGAAGCAGATTCACTCATGAACTAAATTGATATTTACTAGGTCGACTGTTAATAATAATAATAAAAAAAAACAAATAAATTTTGTGCGAACGCAACATAAAAGAAGAACGTAATTGTGTGTTATATTTTTTTCTCTATGGAAATTGTATATTTCGCCCCCTTTTATTTTTAATGTGGTTTCGTAGGCGGCAATAAAACAGTATAAATTCAAAATTATACGACAGTTAAACCACTTGAAAATATACAGTAATTAAAATTGAATTTTGTACGATTAAATTATTGTTGTGGGCTACCATCGATGGAAATTGTTTTTTTTATTATTATTTATTGGATTAAATACAATTCAAAATTGAGTTTGGAAGGATATTAAAAAATGAGGGATATCGTTAAATGATGGAAAAATTCAATTATCTAATTATAATTTACGGGATAATTAGTGACTTTTAGAAAGTTAAAGGTTCGATGTGATGAAATTTATTTCCAGAAGGCAATGAAAATCTCCGCGCTAATTTCCATCTAGTTAAAGGATTACAAGGGTTATTCGAAGAAAAACAAATATCTGTAAATTATATATATTTTTTTTTTTTTTTTTTTTTTTTTTTTTTTTTTTTTTTTTTTTTTTTTTTTTATATATAATTCAAGTTTTTATTTTTCTATATATACATAGATTATTAAAAAATAATCAAAATAAACCGTTTTCTTTGTGTATAATTTCTTAAAGAGTTGATAGGGATAAGAAATAATAGAAATGTGATGGGATGGGGCGTAGAGAACAATCATGCGACACGTTATGGATGGAAGTTAATTTTTAATTTTAATTAGGCTTGCGTGGCGTAGTGGGCAGCGTGTTTGCCTCACAGTCAATAGGTCGTGGGTTCGATTCTCACTTCAGACAGTAGGATTTTCTTTTAAAGTACGAATTTTCAGTTGGTACTGGCGATAAAAAATTATTCGAAATAAAATGGGCAAACGGTGTAAAAGTGAAACAGTTCCTCTTCAAGAAGGCCAAGATACTCAGTGGATGGTTCCTGTTCGGTTTCTGTCATTCAGACTCCCATAAAATCTGCAAATCTTTATCAGTAGTAGCTAGTACACCTGAAATTTCGTTACGGTGTTTCACACTCCTTTTCCCCTACCTTTCCAGTCCCATTCCTTCCCTCCACGACTATGTTTGTGCATTGCACTTAAGGGCCGAAATTGCCTATAACACAGGTCATTCTGTACAAAAACAGAAATTGACTAAACTCAAACTTTATTATTTTATGTCGCTTAAATATTTGTACTGTTCTCGGAGTTAGTCACACGACTAGCTCGCTTCCGGCTATGCTACAAACGCTGCTCCTTTTACACAGAGCATCCATTCTCGAAGATCTCCGCTGTTTCCACATGTTTATTAATGCGTATCTTTGTGGTTTTTGTACTCTAAATGAAATCTGAGAGTATATTGAGTTTACCTTACCATTTTTAAAGCTAAGAAATAATGCTCGCTCAGAGCCGCCAAGGGTACAGAATATTTTGTTGTCTGTCAAAAACCTCGATTCCGAGTGACCGTCTGTCCGTTTGTCCGTCGTTTATGCGCCTGTCTACAAAATAACTCTCAAACGCTTTGAGTTATCGTGCTAAAATTTGTTTTAGCAGGAAATAAACTTAAATTCCGTGAACGGAGTAAAACCCTTTACTCCTTTTACCCCTTACCATACAAATGCATAATTTTGATAAATAAAGCATTTACCAAAATTCGATTTCCATTAAAACTAGAAAAAGTACAAACTTCAAATTTTCCCAGGTTTTGTCGCTTAATAATTGTAATAAATTCCAGACAAATTATCAGATTCGCTTCACTCCTTCTACCCCCTCCCATACAAATGTTTATATTAAAAATTCAAGAAAAGCATTTTTCTTTCGAATATATAAGAGCTATCGAATTGGAAGAAATTGAAACAAAGCATGTGATAAGGATGTTGATAAGCAGTTCCAAAATCATATGAAATCCTTCACTTTCTCTGCCACCACTACAAATGCCTCAATTTCAAGAAAGCTATGTCCAATTTCTTTACGCTTTACGCTTAATCATAATTCTGTTGTTTTTTTTCTGTGTCAAAATTCTTTATTACTAGAACAATAAAGTAATTAGAGGTGTACGTCAAAATTAAATTAAAAAGCGAATGTTCAAAGAATTTTTAAATGTTACTGATTTAAAGCAAGGTTTGTTGTATTCCAAAATAAATAATGATTGTAATCGCATTACGGATATTGTTAATTCCATGAATATTGCGCATGATGATAATATACCAATAACTTTAAAGAGGTCAAAAAGGAATAAGAAGGCTGTACAAAAATATGTTGCATCAAGAAGTAAGAATTAAATTTAATTATATGGTGCGAGATTCAAATCAAGTGGTGGATAGTGTTATATATTTCAAAAGCGTTATACATAGCTATGATGGCAATGGCGTTCAAGCCGGTTGCAATCCACTTGAAATATATAATACCTCCCTGCGTCACTTGTGTTTGCACCAAAAATGTTTTATATTTATACTGGTATGTATACTCTCCTATCAGTATAAATATAGAACCTTTGCCATCTTCTTCTTCAATGGCGCTACAGCCCAAATCGGGCCTTGGCCTCCTGACCTTCAGGTTCCTTAACATTTTCCGTTATTTATTGCGGAAGAGTTGTGAGCTTCGCACAACCCTCTATCTACGAATTTTTCATTTTCGTAGATTGAGGTGACCAAGGTAAATCCAAGCAGGCAGTGTGCTGGAATTATGCGTCGACCGGGATTTGAACTCACGACCTTCGCATTATAAAGCAAACACGCTACCCACTAGGCTACACCATTTGCCATCATAGAATTATATTCTTATATATAGTTACAACAAAAAACGATTTCACAACGCTAAGCTAAACATGTTTATACTCTAGATGAAATCTGAGAGTATATTGTGTTTGTCTTACTGTTTGTAAAGCTACGAAATAATGATCGCACAGATTCACTAAGGGTACACAAATATTTGTTGTCGCTCAAAAACCACGATTCCGAGTGACCGTCTGTCTGTCCATCTGTCTACAACTTAACTCTCGAAAGCTTTAACCTATCGTGCTGAAATTCATCATGTGCCATTTTTAGCAAAAAGGTAACTTTTAGTTCGTGAACGGGCCACATCCCTCTCCCCTACAAATTCTATGAAATTCCGAAATATAAAGAAATTGATTTTTCTCCGGAACCATTTCAGCTATTGACTTGAAATTTAGGTTATAGAATAACAATTTGCATATCATTAACGTCAAAAAATGTTAATATGATCCCCTTACTCTTTCCACCTCCTCCAATGCTAATGCACAATTTTCAAAAATGCATTTATTCGGTTTTCATTTCAACTAGCAAAGCTAAAAGAACCAAATTTTATCATAATTAATTTTGTTACAATTGCAACCTGTTTTGAAAAAGTTATCAATTTCAGCCTACTCTTTCTACCCCCTTCCATACAAATTTCACGAAATTTTCAGAATTTCAATTAAACTATTTTTTTTTTCAAAAGTGTCAAAGCTACCAACTTTAAATTTTGATAAAAGTATACAATTATAAATATCAATGATGTCAAAAAATTTGGTTTTGATTCGAGTACTCCTTCTAACCCCTCCCATACAAATGCACAATTTTGGTAAATGCATTTAATCGATTTTCGTTGAAACTAGATAAAGTACAAACTTAAAATTTGGCCGGAATTTGTCCCTTAATAATTACAATAAATGCTAAAAAAATATGAAATTCGCTTATCTCCCTCTACCACCTCCCATACAAATTTTTGTATTGGAAATTCATTACAAGTATTTTTCCTTCGAACATATGAGAGCTATCGACTTTAAAATTGTAGCAAAGCATGTGATAAGCAGATTGAAAATCATCCAAGAGCTCCTACTTTCGCTGCCACCTCCCATAGACAACATTCAGATTCAGACAACAATTTTTCAATTTAGCATGAAAAACTTTATATACTAGATTCGGTGTTATATACAAAATAAACTGCCAACAAGTCGGGCGGAACTTTATTATTCTTGCGACAAGTTGAGGATGCATGGAAAGTCAAATGCAGGTTAGAGTGGTTACGGAAGACTAAGTGAAAGAGGGGCTCTTGGGCAGGGTTGATACCAATTTTACACTTAATTGCGGATACGATCAATAGCTCCAGTACATTGAATAAATATTTCCTTCGTTTATTTATGGAAGTTTGGGTTTTATGAGGGGAGGGGTGAGGAGTGATAGTAGGAGTGGGTGGATATTAATAATTTTTTATTTGCTTTCTTGAATTACGTCCAATATTCTCTGTATAGATTCTCAGTTTCATAGACGAAGTTGTATAGAATTTTCATAAGTTTCGGTGTATTTTACATTTACGAAACCAAACATTTGTGTTTTTGAAGTAATTTTATTTGGTTTTTCTTGCAAGGTATTCGAGCAAAATTTCAAGTTCGTAGCTTTTAATTTGTTGGTTATTAGTTGATTTAATGAAATTGATCGAAATCATACTTTTGTATGGGAGGGAGTAGAAGGGCAGGTGCGATCTCTTTTTTTGATGCAATTTTGTTTCAACTATTTTTAAAAGTGTTTGTGCAAAATTTTAAATTTATGGCTTTTAATACTTATGTGATAATTGATTTCTAAAAATGGTCAAAAAAATAATTTTGTATGGGAGGGGGTAGAAGTTTTGAAGGTATTCGACCAGTTAATATTTCATACATTTAGGGATTTTTTTTAAATGCATTTCGTAAATTTTCAAGTTTCTACCTTAAAATTTGATTCAAAAATTGCCAACACAATCAATAGCTCCAGTACGTGTAATCAATATTTCATTCGTTTATGCAAGTTTGGAATTTTATGAGGGGAGGGAGAGGGGTGATAGCAAGGGTGGGTGGATGTTAATAGTTTTTTAATTGATTGCTTAAATCACGTCCAATATTCTCTGTATAGAATTTTAGTTTCATAGACGAAGTTGCAAAGAATTTTCATAAAATTCGGTGAATTTCATGAAATTAAAAATGTTTATGGGAGGGGGCTGAGCAGGTAGGGTAATCGTAAAATTTGGGTAGAAGGGCAGGCGCGATCTCAAAACTTTTGAAGCAGTTTTGTTTCAAATATTTTGTGTAAAATTCCAAATTGATAGCTTTTAGTTGTTAGATGATAATTGATTTGTTTTGGTGAATGTTTCACAGTGCTTTTCGAATTGAAAGAAAAGATTTCCGGATTCTACACTGTTACGCTTTACGTTTCGGTCTCTGCTGAGACCTTTATCTTTATCTTTCGATAATTGATTTCTTAAAAATGGTCGAAAAAGTGATTTTGCGTGGGAGTATTAAAGGTATTTGACCAGTTAATATTTCATAATTTTTCGGATCTTTTTCAAATGCATTTTGTCAAATTTCAAGTATTGATCTTAGAATTTCATTCAAAAATTTTCAGCTTGTGTGTTTTTTTCATACCATGCTGAACGTTAGACCAGGAGGGTCGGTGCATAACAATTTAGGAACGAATTATTATATTTTTTCTATGTATATCAAGTAGATGTATCGACATGCAAAATTTAAATTTGTATCTTTCACCAGAGCCCTAAAAAAATGACACAAAATTTTCGAAATTCCTTCCTTAAGCTTAATTTTTTTACCAATATCAAAGAATTTGTAGATCTACAATCTGAAAAATTTTCGATTTGATATCTGTACTCAATTTTGAGATATAACGATTTGTAAATTTAGAAAGTTTGCCATTTTTGAAATGCTTCCCATTTCTCCCCACTACTACTATTTCCACATGTTATATTTTTATCGTATTTCGCTAGTATAGCTTAATATATGTTTCAAGTTTCAATTACATAGCTTAAGAGGTAGTTGAGATATTCATTTTTAAGTAATTTTCTTTGAACCCCCCTGACCTTCGCCCTTACAACAATAGCATCTCTTTAAGCTCTCGTGGAGCTTTACGCTGCCTCAGTAGTCCAAAAATATGAATTTTTATAATAAGTAATTTCGAAGATATAATCATTTGAAAAAAAAACAAAAAAAAAAAAAAACAAAAATACGGTCGACAATTTGTTCTCAGACCCCACTTTCCCTTTTCGGACGCCAATGGATAAAAAAAAATTGAATTATTTTTAAAGTTTGTCACACAACTCTCTCCATATTTCTGCTGATTTTCAGCTTCCTTTCTGCATTCCTGGTGGAGATATTAGCAAGTGTATCTTTCCCTTCCTCCGCCTCCCCCACTTACCTTAATTAACAATCCACCCAAAAACGAACGTTCTACCTTTAACGGTATCGAAGATATGAGTCCGTATGTACGGCGTATGGCGGGACGGATTTTTTTTAAGGAAAAAGGAAAAAATATGTGATAGGTGATACTAAGCCAACCTGCTACAAAAGTTAAAGGTTGCCATCAAAGAAAAAAAAAGAACATAGTGGACTCGAGGTGGGCTGCTTTCGCACGACAAAGCACCTGTTCATAGGAGCTACGTTGCAATGTCTGCTATACAGAAATGCGGGTGCGCAATATTGAACCACCTTCCTTTCCTGTCATTCCGCGAAATTTTTGATCTCCCCTTGTATTTTTGAGCTTTACTTCTTCTTCAATGGCGCTACAGCCCAAATCGGGCCTTGGCCTCCTGACCTTCAGGCTCCTTAACATATTCATTATTTATTGCAGAAGGTTTGTTAGACCTTCGAACAACCCTCTATCTACGAAATTTCTTTTTCGTAGATTGAGGTGGCCAAGATATACCCAAGCAAGTAGTGTGCTGGAATTATGCGTCGACCGGGATTTGAACTCACGACCTTCGCATTATAGACCAACACGCTACCCACTAGGCTACACCCTAGCTTTACGCCCAATCATAATTCTGATATGTTTATTAATGTATTGTCAAAGATAATTTAATATTTCTGAGAAAGCCAAATTGATTTCAATAGTTAAGAGTCATTTCTTTCACAATTTCGCAATATGAATTCTGCTCTAATTGCAGGGATTCCAAAAAATGGATCTCTTCACGGCAATCCTCTTCCGTATGAGTTTGCGTGCTCTTGTCCACTTTTATTTTACAAAAGAAAAGAAAAGATTTTTATTTAATTAATTTTCTTCATTATTTTCTAGTCATTAAACTTTACTTTTTTACACTTATTTTGTTTTTGTTTTGGGTTTTCTTATATATAACAACATTACAAATGAACAGTGGTTTTGGAATTTATATTGCTAACAATTTTATTTTTGCCTTACCGTTTGTAACGCTAAGAAATAACGCTGGCACAGAGCCGCTAAGGTACAGAAATATTTGTTGTCGCTCAAAAACCTCGATTCCGAGTGACCGTCTATCCATCTGTCCGCCTGTCTGTCCGTCTGTCCGTCTGTGCGTCTGTCTACAGCATAACTCTCGAAAGCTTTGAGCTATAGTGCTAAAAAATTTTGTGTGTCATTTTTAGCAAAAAAGTAACTTTAAGTTCGTGAACGGGCTACATCTTTCCACTCCTTCTACCCCTCCCTTACAATATTCATGAAATTTCGAAATATTAAGTAATTGATTTTTCTTTGAGACTATTTAAGCTATCAACTTGAAATTAAGGTCAAAGTATTATGATATAGATGTCATTAATATCAAAGAATATTGATTCGATCCCCTCACTCCTTTTACTCCATCTCATACAAACGGACAATTTTGAAAAGTACATATTTTCAATTTTCATTGAAACTATTTAAGCTGAAAAGACAAAATTGTGTCAAAATTAATTCTACTATAATTGCAATTAGTTTTAAGAAGAGTTATCAACTTCATCTCAATCCTTCCACCCCCTCCCATACAAATTTCACGAAATTTTGAAATTTAAATTAAATTATTTTTCTTCGAAACTATCAACTATCAACTATCGAAGCTATCAACTTGATATTTTCTATAAAGTATAAAAATAGAAATATTAATAACGTAAAAAAAATTTGTTTTGATCCGTGCACTCCCCCCCCATACAAATGCATAATTTTTTGCCTCAATTTGTTTTTGAATAATTGCAATAAATGTTGGGAAAAATTATCAGCTCCGCTTCACTCCTTCTACCCCCTCCCATATAAATATCTGTGTTATAAATTCAAGAAAAGCATTTCTTCTTCGAATATATGAGAGCTATCGACTTTGAAATTGAATCAAAGCATGGTGATAAGGATGATGATAAGCAGTTTCAAAACCATCTTAAACGTTCCACTTCCTCTGCCACTTCCCATACAAATTTCCTAATTTCAGGAAAACTGTGTCCAATTTGTTTAAAAATAGTGAAAACTAAAAACTTTAAATTCAGCAAAAAACATTTTGCATGCCATCTTCGGTGTCATATACGAAAAATACAAACCTCCCCCTCTACTGCTACCACCTCCCATGCAAAAGTCTCTATTCACTACACTAATATTTCGCTTTGCGTCGTTTCGTTTTGCAGTTGGAAAGGGCGCTGCTGGTAGAATCACCAAAAATAAAAAAAAACTATCAGCTTGAAGACAAAATTAGATATTCTGCGACGATTTGATAAGGGAGAGAAGGCTGTGGAGATAGCGAAGGCTGTTGGTCTGGCTGCAACAACTGTCAGAACTATTAGAGATCGAGATGGGGATAAAATAAGAGAGGCTGCAAAATCTGCAACATCATTAGATACTAAAACGATGACCCGTACAAGGAGTGCTTTGATGATCAAAATGGAGTCCTTGCTTTCTATTTGGATTGAAAATCAAGTTGCGCAGAGAATACCATTAAGTAAAATGGTAATTCAGACAAAAGCAAAAAGCTTATTTGTTGACATAAAAAGTAAAGCAGTATCCAACAATAATGCTAGTGGTAGTAATACAGACAAGAATGAAACATTTGAAGCTAGTCAGGGCTGGTTTCAGAGATTCAAGGTTCGAGCAAATCTGCACAGAATTGCTCTTAAAGGCGAAGCAGCTAGCGCTGATATAACTGCTGCAGAACGCTACCCGACAGAGTTAAAAGCATTAATTCATGAAGGTGGCTATGATCCGAAACAAGTCTTTAATGTTGACGAGACTGGGTTATTTTGGAAACGTCTACCTAACAGAACTTTCATATCTAAAACAGAAAAATCTGCGCCAGGATTTAGAGCTATCAAGGATAGACTGACTCTTCTTCTTGGTGGTAATGCAAATGGTGATTTCAAATTTAAGCCATTTCTCATTTATCAATCAGAAAATCCAAGAGCTATGAAAGGTTGTTCAAAGAATCTGCTTCCTGTCCACTGGCGAGCAAACAAAAAAGCATGGATGACAACATCATTATTTCAAAACTGGGTTTCAACTTGTGCTATTCCAGAAATTAAACCTTATTGCAACAAGGAAAACTTAAACTTCAAGGCTTTGGTCCTAGTAGACAATGCTCCTGGCAACCCAGTTTATGTTGATGAGTTGTCAGAAAACGTGAAATTTGTATTTTTACCGCCAAATACGACACCAGTTATTCAGCCGATGGATCAGGGAGTAATATCGACTTTTAAAAGTTATTACCTTCGACGAACATTTAAACTTCTTTTAAGTGAGACTGATGGACAAGATAAGCCTACCATGCTAGAGTTTTGGGAAAAGTTCAACATTATGAAAGCCATAGAAATTATTTCCGATTCGTGGGAGGAGGCTAAACCATCTTGCATGAATGGTGTTTGGCGCAAAATATGGCATGAATGTGTTCACCGAATATGCGCTGCAGAAGTTGATGGTACACCAACTGTTCGTCATGGAATTTCTAATTTAGCTAGAAAGTCTATTTTTGAAGGTATGGAGGAGACTGACATAAATGAATTGCTAACCTCGCACAACCAAGAATTCTCTAATAAAGAACTATTGCAACTGGAATTGCAATTTGCTAATGAAGATGATGATAGTGACCGTTCTATAGAAATCTCCGAAGAACAAAATTTAACCTCCAAACAAATTTCCAAAGCGATGTGTTTGATTGACGAAGCTATGGAGATTTTTTTAAAAAACGATCCTGACAGCGGAAGGAGTTTTAAAGTGTCGCAGGCGGTAGCTACGAATATCAATTGCTACACGGAAATTTATTTTACGTTGAAAAAAAAAGCTGTTCAGCAAACATTGGACCAATTTTTTGTGAAAGAAAGCCGACTTACGACAACAGCCACTATGGACTCATCAGACAGTGATTAATTTTAATTTTGTTTTTCATAAATTAATTGAATAGTTTATTTTGTTTTAATTGAATACGTTTTTTTTTGTTTTTTGTATGTATGTAATAAAATTTTATATTATTTTTTTTTAAATGTTTACTTTGTTCAATTTTCTTTTTAAAAAGTTCGTATCTTCGATCTTTACATGGTTTGCTATAGAAAATTTTAATTCACTTTGCGTCGATTCAATTTGCGTCGTGTTTTTTTGGAACGTAACCCCGACGCAAAGTGAGGTATTGGTGTATTCGAAAAAATTTGAGATGACATATTTTCCGGTATATTAAAGTCATTTCCATCTCATCTAGAGTATCATATGATTGGGCTTTACGCCCAGTCATAATTCTGTTATGTTTTGAACTGACTCTAGGAGTTTCTCCGTCCTTCTTTTATAGTAATATTTTGTTTATTTTAAACATTCCTAAATTTCATTATTTAAGAGTAATTTGATATTATAATATCAAAATTCTTAACTTATTATTTAAATTACATATTGAGGTTTGAATGTTTACTTTAACTGTTCTTATTTTACCCTATAAGGGCATTTGTTTATATTTGTCTTGTCTGATTTGCAACCATCGCAATAATACAATCTCTTTTGCTCTATTTTCTTATCTAGTGTGATTCCGGTAGTTGGCATTTTCGGAAATTTCTCAGAGTATAAAATTTTCTAATTTATTACCCTTGCAGAATTTGTGTGATTAACGATTTAAAATAATGTTTCCGGTTGAATCATCGGTTTCGTTTTGTTCTAGAATATCGTTTCCGGTTGAGTTATCGGTTTCATTTGTAGCGAAATAGTCGATGAGGTCATAGGAACGTCTTTGAATATGACTATATCTATATGGAATTAAGTGAAAATATTTGAACATATCAACAAATATTCGCATAATCGAATTTTACACCGATTGATACTAAGAAAATCTAATGTAAATTTATTAATGAACAATTTAAATTTCTGTATTTTATTAGTTTGAAAATTGGGAGGGAGAAAATTAAAGATTTTCTCACATTCAATTAAAAAATCTTAGGTTACGTACAATGTTTGGCGCTCACCCACCCACCTACCCTAACTAAAATCCACGTGGTGATCCTTCGTTCAGTTCTTCGTTGAGTTTTTCCCCGTTAAGCTTTTCCCCAAAAAAGTCGATAATACAGATTTCAAGGCTCCTCCAGTCAGAAAGCTTCCTATAAAGTGTAACTGCTTGATTCGTGGGAATTTAGTCGACAACGAATACTCCAGGCGAACTTATCGATACCAACGCAGTTTATTTCCGCTCGAAATATCGAAATTGCCGAACGGTATATTTAGCATATCGGCGGGCGAATTTTAGTATCTAAAGGCGCCGTGTTTCGATTTCGTATAAACATATATTAAGTAGATACTTATAATAATACTCATATAAAACAGCAGCCGCCGGCCGTTGTAATACCGTTACGTGCAACTTGAGATAATTGCGACATATCAGTGCGGTTTTAATTTATCCGAAAGATAAATTTTAGTTTAAATACAGACCGCCCTCGATATACGCGCAATCTGGCTATCTGTGACAACAAACGGCGTTGTTAAGTTAATAAAGGCAACCAATGTGATCCCGTTATGCAGTTACCGTGATGTGTTTCAGTTGTTGTGAATATTGTACGAGTAATTCTGCATAGACGGGAGCAATATGCTGTGCAGTGTGCAGTTTAAGGTATGGTTTAGTTGTCGCGTCTACCGGCAGTGGTGAAATAGTGCGCGGTGGTTGTAGATATTGTGGCGGTTATTTTAATTTATTCGTTTAAGTGGATTAACTTTACCGATCGATGAAGGTTTTCGTATCACGGTCGTTTTTTGAGGGGCGAGTTTGAATATTGTTTATGGATGAAGTTGTAAAAATATCTATACGTACTTAAGTAAATATCTATATCTGGATTACACACACCTTCATCATTATTATGGACTTGCTGATGTTGCACATTACACGAATGCAAACAACATGAGCGAAGGTAGGCTTTTAAATTAAAACGTTTCAATTTTTTTTTATGGTTTTTATTTTTAATTAAAATTTGTTCGTAGACTCTAAGGAAAAGGAGCGCGGTAATAAGGAGTATATTTTAAGAGAAAAAAAAAATTAAATAAACCGTCGCACTATATGCAGTAAGTTGGTTTAAGATGACGTACGTGCTGCAAATGTCATACGTTTGAAACATTCTTAAGGATTCCCTTTTAGCCCAAAGCGGTCCTTTGAGATGCAACACAACTCGTTTCCACGTATGAATTTATGTTGCACGTACTAAGAGTTCCACCTCTCCCACACACATTAAGTATGGCTACTGTATCCCCATATGTATATTTAATACAAGCTCGTCTAGGCGTTACGAAACAGCTAGCGTACATATGCGGAAACTTATATGAGTACTGATTAAAAGAAAAAAAAATCAGATATACCCCGGAAACCATATCATTAAAAACTTCGTTTATCCCAGAGCGTAATAAAAAATCCAACCCAGTTATTTTGAAAATGATAAAAAATTCTCAAAAATTTGTTTTATGAACCGATTTGCAGCAAGCTTCAGGTGAAAAAACAAGTTAATTGTGGCACTAAACCAGGACCTAGGTTATTGATTGACCTGCTCGAGAGGAATTTATCGATTGCGAACATATAATATTGGGGAAATTATAGTAAGATTCTCCAACTTGTTGATATATGGCTTTTCTTCGGGCAATAAATGGGGCTAGAATGCCTGCCTTAAGTGCGTGTCTATGGTAAGTTTTACAAATGACTCGAAACCTAAAACTAACGAAGTGGTGGATTGTTTATGTTAGAAAGAAGCCTGAGTAGTTGCTCCAGGATCAATAATTCATGGCTTTTTTTTTATCGGGGTTTTATTTTTTTTTCGCCATATTGTAATTTAATAGGTCTGGAGAGTGGCCATATTAGTCGAATTTATGCCGCCTTGTTCTCGAACGCATCTGGCGATATACAATTGTGCAGTAAATTATTTAAACTTTTTGAGAGTTTGGAAATTTTAGTTAAGTTATTTGCTTTGTGCTTGTGCTTAATTCAGAAGCAATTCTACTTTAGGGGGTAGTGGGGCTAAGTTCTACCATTGTATGGGTATTTATTTATGAGTTTCAAACAAATAATTAGCTTTTTTATAAAAAAAAACTTGAAGAAATTAATTCTTCCTCAGATTTTAATTTAAAGGAAGAGATCACTTCTAATCAAAGTAGTCATTATATGACTACTAGTTAGTAGTGGAATACTGATTGCTTGTAGTGAATAGTAAACCTTCAGACGCGGAATTTTACTTCTATCGGGAGTACAAATTGAAACCCGCAGTTTTGTATTGATGAGGGAGTATAAGATCCTGATGCTTTTCAATGTTTTAGATACGGCCTGTGAGATATGGTGATGGAAGGTTAATTTTTTATCTTAATGAATTCCTAAATATTTAATTTCACTTGACCAGTTGACTATTTTCCCTAGTATATTTAGAGATGGATTTAGAAGATATTTCTTGGCTCTTCGCTTAGTGAAAAAAATTAATTATGTTTTAGAGGCATTTAATTTAATCTTCCAGTCTGTGAAGTATTGGTGAAATTTCTCAAGTTGTAATTCAATATTATTAGTTACAACAGAAGGGTCAGTGGAGCTAGTATAAACAGCAGTGTCATAAGCAAAAGAAGCAATTTTGCATTGAGGTATTTGAGGCAAGTCAGAAGTATAGATATTGTGGAGAGTCGGGCTGAGGCAAGATCCCTAAGGAACTCCATCCGGGATAAAGCGCTAGAGGACAGTGTTGAGCGGACTTTGACTTGGAATGATCTGTCTGATAAAAATGATTCAATTAGTTTAGTGAGGTAAGTTGAATTCAATAAGTTTGGATATTAGGCCCTTATGCCATACCAAATCAAATGCCTTTTCAACGTCAAGATCTACCATTCCTACTGAATCCTTGTGGAGAAAGCTCTTTTTGAAGTTATTGGTTACTCTGACCAACTGATTAATCGGAGAGTGTTTTTTTCTGAAGCGAAACTGGAAGTTAGGGAGAACAGAATTATAGTCAATAAATACTTGGAGACGAAGGAAGACTATTTTCTCAAATAATTTACCCATATTTGAAAGTAAATTTTTACCTGACTTTGGTAAAGCAATAACTGTTGCTTCTTTCCATTTGTATGGAAAGTAGCCTAGAAGCAAGCAACTATTATAAATTGCATTCACGTAAACAAGAGCTTTTTTGGGGAAATTCTTTACAAATTACATTGGGGATATTGTCTAAACCCGAGCATTTGCTATTGGATGTTCTCTTAATAAGTGCTCTAACCTCCTTAGGACTGCAAAGGTGATGGGCTGATAAAATGAATTTTTCTTTCGAAAATTCTTGAACAGAATTTTCGATAATTGTTTCAATATTAGATTTAATATTTATTGAAAGTTCGTGTGCAAGAAGAAATTTATCAGCCAAAAGTTCGGCTTTGCTATCGTAAGAGTAAATTACTTTATTATTCTAATAATAAAGTATTGTGATCGATACAGAAAAAAAAAAATTGCTACCCTGAAATTTTGTTTTTTTCGCGTTTCATGACTAAATTAGCCTAAAAATGCAAAAAAAAAAATCCGTCCCGCCGTAAGCCGTACAAATGGACTTATATCTCCGAGACCGTTAAAGGTAGAATGTTCGTTTTTGGGTAGATTATTGACTGGGTAAGTGAGCTCCAATTCCTAAATTTTGGGGAGTATTAGGTGGAAGATGGGAGGCGGGGGGAGGCGGGGAGGGAAAGATTCAAAAACTACATTTGCTAATATTTCCACCAGGAATGCAAATAGGAAACTGAAAATCAGCAGAAATATACAGAGGGCTGTGGAACAAACTACAAAAATAATTTAATTTTTTATCCATTGCCGTCCGAAAAGGGGGGCTAAAAATAAATTGTCGGCCGAATTGTTTTTTCAAATGATTATATCTTCGAAACAACTTATTGTAAAAAATTCATATTTTGGGACCACTAAGGCGGTGTATAGCTCCATCAGAATCAGTTTAGAGAAAGGCTAATTACTGCAAGAAGGAGGGTCAGGGTGGGTTCAAAGAAAAACACTTAAGAATAAATATCTCAACTATCTCTTAAGCTATGTAATTGAAACTTAAAACATATATTCATCTATACTAGCGAAATACGAAAAAAATATAACCTGTGAAAATAAAAGTAGTGGGGGGGGGAAATGGGGAGCATTTTAAAAATGGCGTACTTTTCAAAAATACAAATCGTTATATCTCAAAATTGAGTACAGATATTAAATTGAAAATTTGTCAGATTGTAGAGCTAAATAATTACTAATTTTGGTAAATTTTAAGTTGAGAGGTTTAAGGGGAGGGAAGTGCTAAGCAGAAATGTCTAAAATTTTCAGTAATTTTTTTAGGGCTCTGGTGAAAGAAATTTAAATTTTGCATGTGGATACACCTATTTGATACACAAAGAAAAATATATAATAAAATAAAAATATATATAATAAATAATAATTTGTTCCACAATTGTTATAATCCGAACTTCCCGGTCTAACGTGCACAAGGTGTTTCATGTGCATTGAAAAAAACACTTAAACCGACAATTGAATGAAATTTTAAGCTGGGAACTTGAAAATTTGCAAAATTTATTTAAAAAAAATCCTTAAATATATGAAATATTAACTGGTCGAATACCTTTAAAACTTCTACCCCCTCCAATACAAAATTATTTTTTCGACCATTTTCAAGAAATCAATTATCACCTAACTATTAAAGGCTATCAATTTAAAATTTTGCATAAGAGCTTCTAAAAATAGTTGAAACAAAATTGCCTCAAAAGCTTTGAAATCGCGCATGCTCTTCTACCACCTCCCATACAGATTGGGTTGATTGGGTGAGTGACCTCCATTATCTAAATTTTGGGGAGTGTCAGGTGGAAGGGAGTGGCTGGGGGAGGGAAGGAGGCAAAGACTTCACTCGCTAATATTTCCACCATGAATGCAGATAGGAAGCTGAAAATTAGCAGAGGTATGAAGAGAGATTATGGGGCAAACTCTAAAAATAATTTAATTTTTTTATCCGTTGGTGTCCTAAAAACAAATTGTCGGCGAAGTTTTTTTTTCAAAAATTCATATTTTGGGACCACTAAGGTGGCATATAGACCTACTAGAATCAGCTTAGAAAAAGGCTAATTATTGTAAGTGGGAGGGTCAAAGAAAAACACTTAAAAATGAATATCTCGGCTATCTTTTAAGCTATGTAATTGGAACTTGAAACGTATACTAAGCCTTGTTAGCGAAATATGAAAAAAATATGAAATGTGGACATAATAGTAGTGGGGGGAAATGGGGAGCATTTCAAAAATGGCGTACTTTCCAAAATTACAAATCATTATATCTCAAAATAGAGTACAGATATCAAATCAAAAAATTGTCAGATTATAAACCTATATAGTTTTTAATTTTGGTAAAAAATTTATGGGGGGGGGGGTGTAAGGGGAGGGAGGTGGAAAGCAAAAATGTTGAAAATTTTGAGTAATTTTTTGTGGACTCTGGTAAAAGATAGAAAGTTTAAATTTGGCACGTCGATACACTCATTTAATATACATAGAAAAAAAAATAATAATTTGTTTCAAAATTGTTATACACCGAAGTGGGGGTACACAAGGTGTTTCATGTGTATTGAGAAAAACACATAAACTGAAAATTTTTGAATGAAATTTTAAGGTAGAAACTTGAAAATTTGTTAAATGCACTTAAAAAAAATCCCCACAAGTTTGAAATATTAACTGGTCGAATATCTTTCTACCCCCTCCCATACAAAATTATTTTTTCGACCATTTTTAAGAAATCAATTATCACCTAACTATTGAAAGCTATCAATTTGAAATTTTGCATAAAAACTTACAAAAATAATTGAAATGAAGTTGCTTTAAAAGTTTTACAATCGCGCTTACCCTTCTACCCCCTCTCATACAAAAGTATCATTTCGACCAGTTTCATTGGATCAACTAATAACCAACAAATTGAAAGCTACGAACTTGAAATTTGTACGAGCACACTACAAAAGAAAGGAAATAAAATGGTGTCACAAATTTTACGATTCCCTTACTTCCTCTACCCTCTCCCATACAAATGGTTGGTTTCGTTAATGTAAAATTCACAGAATCTTATGAAAATTCTATACAACTTCGCCTATGAAACTGAGAATCTATACAGAGAATATTGGACGTGATCAAGCAATCAGTTAAAAAACTATTATCATCCACCCACTCTTACTATCACCCCTCACCCTCCCATCATAAAAACTCAAACTTGCATAAATAAACGAACGAAATATTGATTATAAGTACTGGAGCTTTTGAACGTTTCCGCAAAGTGTTAAATTGACAATTGCCCTGCCTAAGAACCCCCTTTCACTTAGTCTTCCCTAACCACTCTAACATGCATATTGACTTTCAACGCATCCGCAACTTGTCCCAAGAATAATAAAGTTTCGCCCGACTTGTTGCAAGTTTCTTTTTTTGTTTATTACTAATCAAAAATGATTTGTACTATCCTTCCCTTATGAAAAGTTTGTATATTTTCCATAGTTTTATGTCTTCTTTGCGGAAGCCTTTAAGCATTTTGTTCCAGTGATTATTTTTAAGATTTTTGAGCTCGAAATTTATTAGTTTTTGGATGTTATTAATTTTCGATTTTAAAGATGGATTTCTACTACGTTGCCATTGTCTTCTTAAGAGGTTACGGGCTGAGATTAGAGACCTTGTAAAAGTATTAATAATCGGTTCGTTTACCTTTTTCTTAAATATCGGCGAAGACCTTTTAGCAGCTTGTAGAACCATAATGGTGAATTTTTCGATCATTGCATCTACATATGTACATGTGTCAGTCTTATTTAAATGGGAAATATCAATATTTTGGAGATTAATTGCTTCGCTTAGAATTCTTTTAAATTTGAACCATTTGGTCTTAGATAAGTCAAGAGTATATAATTCTTCAATGTAAGCGGGAGTTTTATCTGACAAAGTGAACTCTACGGGTAGATGGAGTGAAAAAAGTTCATTTAGAGTGATAGGCTGTGACATATTAACTATGCCGTTACTTATGATTAGATCTAGCGTTGACGTGTAACCTTTGAAGGGTAAAACGTTGGTTTAGAAGGGGTGTGAGAGATGCAAATAATTTTTTTCGAAAAGAATTTTGTCCGCTGTGCTGGCCTTAACGCAGTTCCAATGCCTGTGTTTGGCGTTAAAATCTCCGCAAAGAAGACATTTTGAAGAAGATTTCATTAAGAGTCTAATATCTTCTTGAAAAAGTTTAAATTTTACCTTATTGATTTTGGTACACGGAAAATAAGCTGCCGTCAATCAATAAGATTAATGGAGATAGTTTCAATTACATTGGTTTTTATACTCTAGATGAAATCTGAGAGTATATTGTGTTTGCCTTACCGTTTGTAACGCTAAGAAATAATGCTCGCACAGAGCCGCCAAGGGTACAGAAATATTTGTTGTCGCTCAAAAACTTCGATTCCGAGTTGCTGTCTGTCCGTCTGTCCGTCTGTCCGTCTGTCCGTCTGTCCGTCTGTCCGTCTGTCCGTCTGTCTACAGCATAACTCTCGAACGCTTTGAGCTATCGTGCTGAAATTTGTTGTGTGTCAATTTTAGCAAAAAAGAAACTTTAAGTTCGTGAACGGGCCACATCCCCCCACCCCTTCTACCCCCTCCCATACAAATTTCACGAAATTTCGAAATTTTCAGAAATTGATTTTCCTTAGAAACTATTTAAGCTATCGATTTGAAATTTGGGTTGAAGTATTACTATATAGATACCATTAATATGACTAAATATTGATCCGAACCCATCACTCCTTCTACCCCCTCCCATACAAATGTATAATTTTGAAAAATGCAGTTTTTCGATTTTCATCGAAACTAGTAAAGTTATAAAAACGAATTTTTGCCAGAATTAATTTTATTAGAATTCCAATCAGCTTTGAAAAAATTATCAACTTCACCTCACTCCTTCTACCCCCTCCCATACAAATTTCACGAAATTTTGAAATTTAAATTAAATTATTTTTCTTCGAAACTGTTAAAGTTATCAATTTGATATTTCGCATAAAGTATAAAAATAGAAATTTCAATAACAGGAAAAAAAATTATTTTCATCCTTACACTCCTTCTACCCCCTCCCATACAAATGGATAATTTTTGTTAAATGCATTATATCGATTTCCATTAAAACTATAAAAATTACAAACTTAAAATTTTGCCAGAATTTGTTTTTTAATAGTTGCAATAAATGTCGGAAAAAATTATCAGCTCAGCTTCCCTCCTTCTACCCCCTCCCATATAAAAATCTGTATTATAAATTCAAGAAAAGCATTTCTCCTTCGAATATATGTATGAGAGCCGCCGACTTTGAAATTGAATCATAGTGATAAGGGTGATGACAAGCAGTTTCAAAATCATCTAAAACGTTCCACTTCCTCTGCCACCTCCCATACAAATGCCCCAATTTCTGGAAAACTATGTCCAATTTCTTTAAAAATAATGAAAACTAAAAATTTTAAATTCAGCACGAAACACTTTACACGCCATTTTCGGTGTCACATAGGAGAAATACAAACCTCCCCCTCTACTTCTACCACCTCCCATGCAAAATCTTCTCACTATTCGAAAGAATTTGAGATGACATATTTGCCGGTATATCAAAGTCATTTCCATCTCATCTAGAGTATCATATGATTGGGCTTTAAGCCCAATCATAGTTCTGTTATGTTTATTCTTGGTAAGAGGACATGCTTCAGATTTTCGTTAACGCAAATAGAAACTCTTCTTCTCTCGTTCCTATAAATTTGAAAACTAGAGTTATGACGTCACTTCTTAGCCTAGTTTCTGCTATTATTGCTAAATCGAAATTATTTTGAAGTAAAAAATCAACCAATTCGTCGGATTTATTACATATGCTCTGGGCATTCCATAACAGTAACGTAATAGTATCACCCACAAAGGAACTTAGTAGTAACTTCTACAAAAGCTGTTAACTTGTCTTGTTTAGTTTTGCATGAACTTAGCTTATTAATGAGATCCACAGTTAACGCCATCAATTCATCAGGTGAAAATAAACTTTCATTGCAAGAACTACGAGGAAATTGTTGCAAGAAATTTGAAAAAGTTTCAATGCAGATTTATTCATTAAACATTTTTATTTAATTTAGAAACAAAAACTAATCCATTTAAATTATTCATTACAAACTTATTAACTAAAAATAAAACAAAGTCGACAATTTGCCTCCAATAATGTCTTCGTACACTTACGAAACAATTTATGAAAAATCTTAAAAACTATAGATACATTTTTTGTTAATATTTAGTTGCGTAGCCTTTATTTTTAACCACGGCTTTAAGGCGGTGTGGCATCGATTCTTCAAGTTTTTATACTCTAGATGAAATCTGAGAGTATATTGTGTTTGCCTTACCGTTTGTAATGCTAAGAAATAATGCTCGCACAGAGCCGCCAAGGGTACAGAAATTTTTGTTGTCGCTCAAAAGCCTCGATTCCGAGGGACCGTCTGTCTGTCGGTCTGTGCGTCTGTCTACAGCATAACTCTCGAAAGCTTTGAGCTTTAGTGCTAACAATTTTTATGTGTCATTTTTAGTAAAAAAGTAACTTTAAGTTCGTGAATGGGCTGTACTCCTTCTACCCCCCCCCCATACAAATTTCTTGAAATTTCGAAATAAAAAGAAATTGATTTTTCTTTGAAACTATTTAAGATATCGACTTGAAATTTAGGTCAAAGTATTATGATATAAATGTCATTAATATTACGGAATATTGATTCGATCCCCTCACTCGTTCTACCCCCTCCCCATACAAATGGACAATTTTGAAAAATACATACATATTTTCGATTTTCATTGAAACTAGTAAAGCTGAAAAGAAAAAATTTTGCCAAAATTGATTCTACTATAATTGCAATTAGTTTTAAAAAGAATTATCAACTTCACCTTACTCATTCTACCCCCTCCCATAAAAATTTCACGAAATTTTGAAATTTGAATTAAATTATTTTTCTTCGAAAGTGTTAAAGCTATTGATAGTTTGTATAAGGTATAAAAATGGAAATATCAATAACGGTAAAAAAATTATTTTGATCCTTACACTCCTTCTACCCCCTCCCATACAAATGCATAATTTTTGTTAAATGCATTATATCGATTTCCATTAAAACTAGAAAAATTGCAAACTCAAAATTTTGCCAGAATTTGTTTTTTAACAGTTGCAAATTATCAGCTCAGTTTCACTCCTTCTACCCCCTGCCATACAAATATCTGTACTATAAATTCAAGAAAAGCATTTCTCCTTCGAATATATGAGAGCTATCGACTTTGATATTGAATCAAAGCATAGTGATAAGGGTGATGATAAGCAGTTTGAAAATCATCTAAAACGTTCCACTTCCTCTGCCCCTCCCATACAAATGCCCCAATTTCTAAACTATGTCCAATTTCTTTAAAAATAATGAAAACTAAAAACTTTAAATTCAGCAGAAAACATTTTGCATGCCATGTTCGATGTCATATGCGAAAAATATAAACCTCCTCTTCTACTGCTACCACCTCCCATGCAAAAGTCTCTATTCACTATTCGAAAGAATTTGAGATGACATATTTTCCGGTATATTAAAGTCATTCCCATTTCATCTAGAGTATCATATGATTGAGCTTTACGCTCAATCATAATTCAGTTATGTTTTTTAGTATTCATTGCATTATTAAGGGACAAATTTTGGCAAAATTTTAAGTTAATACTTTTCTCGATCGATTAAATGCTTTCACTAAAATTCTGCATTTGTATGGGAGGGGGTAGAAAGAGTATTCTAATCAAAACTAAATTAATTTTTTGATATCAATGATATTTGCAGTAGTATACTTATCACAAAATTTAAAGTTGGTAGCTTTGAGGGTCTTGAAGAAAAATAATTTAATTGAAATTTCGAAATTTCGTAAAATTTGTATGGGAGAGGGTAGAAAGATTGAGTTTTTTTTTTAAATTGGTTACAATTGTAATGAAATTAATTCTTGCAAAAAATCGTTTTTTTACCTTTTCTAGTTGCAATGAAAATCGAATAAAAACATTTTTGAAAATTGTGTATTTGTTTGGGAGGGAGTTGAAGGAGTGCGAGGATTAAATCATTATTTTTTGATATTATTGATATTCACATCATTTTAAAATGACCTAATTTTAAAATCGATAGTTGAAATGTTTTCGGAGAAAAATCGATTTCCTTAAATTTCGAAATTTCATGAGATTTGTATGGGAGAAAGTAGAAGGAGTGGAGGGATGTGGCCGATTCACCAACTTTAAGTTATTTTTGTGCGAAAAATTGCATCAGACAAATTTTAGTACGATAGGTCAAAGCTTTCGAGAGATATTTTGTAGACAGACGGACAGACGGATAGACGGACGGACAGACGGATAGACGGACGGACAGACGGCCACTCAGAATAGAGGTTTTTGAGCGACAATAAATATTTACTTCTACATTACTTTACATTACTTCTTAGTGTTACAAACGGTAAGACAAACACAATATACTCTCAGATTTTATCTTGAGTATAAATATTATAATTTTTGTTTCAATAACAAGAATATCGAATGTTGACGCAATGAAGCTCATTAACTATTTATTAAAACAAAAATTTATTAGCTTACCCGGTCATAAATATTTTCCATTAATCATTTTATGTTTCGTTAATCTTTTCCCATCCCCAACGTTGAATGAAATGCTAGGGAAATAATATTATGTTCAACGAATAATAAACGGAACGTAAATATATGTGTGCATATTAAATTATTCTTATTTTCTTCAATAAATATATTCCTTCGAATTTTTCTAAATTATTAGAAATCAATAAGTTCTTTTGCGGGTGCAATAGCATAGACTTTATGCTTTCTATATATAGAAAGGATAATATTAACTTTTGTGAAATTGTATGTATTCCACAATTATATCGTGAACTATATGTTGTATGTTGTGTGAAAAGTAGAGCTATTGTATCAAAAAATAACTGTTTCGTGTAGTAAGGTAAAAATAAATCTAAATCGATATTCAACATAAGTATCGTGTATCGCAGGGCTGCCCAATCCTTCTGGAAAGCTACCGGGGATTTAGAAATCACATTGGAACAGTTTCTTCGTATTTTTTCTTTCTATTAGATCTGAAGTAATTGCCATTTATTGCAGTTGTTGCTCTAAAATATCCTCTAAATTCATTCATCGTCCTTGTTCTGCGGTTTCAAGATTTTGTCAAAGTTAATTAAGCTGGAAGAAGTTAGTAGATGTATTCTTGAAGTCTGATTTTTCGGCTTACGCAACTGGTTTTTGGTATTTTATTATAAGTTTAGCAGCTTTAATGGATCTGTGGTCTATGAAGGAGCTCTTAATTATTTTTTTTAGAAATAACTATGAAAATCTTGCAACTGACATGTTTTAAATTGCAGATCAGTAGCATTCATACTTTTGAAGAAAATCGCTGCTTTGTAAAGTTCTGAAATTGTTTCATATTGTATGGAAGGAGGTAGAAGGAGTGAAGCAAATCATCCAATTTTTTTCGGTCTTACTAATAAATCTAAAAAAATATTTAGTGCTCAATTTGAGCTCGATAAATTGTATACGTACTGAGTGAATTGGTTTATAGTACTTCATGAAAATGCGCAGTTTTTTGGGAGGTGGTGGAAGGAGTAAGAAAATTTAAATAGTTTTTGTATGCGAAATGAAATTTTCTTAAAAATAATAAATTTCAATAGGTTTTATGCTTTTCGTGAAAACTCGTTTAATGTCAAATTGCGAAATTGTGCCATTTCGTATGAAAGGGTGTGGAAGGGGTGAATCGATTTGGTCCGTTCACGAACATGAACCTATTTTTTTTATCAAGAACAACTTGTAGACAATTGAAATCTCCTTGCTCAACGCGTTTTTGAGATAGAGAGCGTACGGACAGACAGAGAGATGGACGAACATTCGGTTTTGAGATTTTTGTGTTATAATATAAACTTATTTATCTTATAATTTTTTCCTCGAGCCATATTTCTTAGTGTGGCAAATTCATAGTATGAAACTCCCAGATCTCATCCAGAGTATAAAAAATCAACTGAGAACCTTATGGCTTTCGAGAGTGATTGTGTGATACAGTACAGATAGGCCGTTAATTGAATTCGATGTTCTTAATTGATAACCAACATGTTTCCTTGATGAGTACGTATTGAAAAATCTGTGATCACTATAGTCACGACATTCAGTATTTGAGATCTTAATTATCGCTACGTATTTTTCTGTGATGCGTGTGTCCTGACAACAGCTTGAGTAAACTGCAACAGAAAAGAATGGAAGTATCCCCAGGCAGATCTTTATTGTTTTTGGGAATAATCAAAAGCTGTAATCCGACGCTTTCAGTATTAAGCCAAATAAAAAGTCTTCAAAATTTTCCTAGATCAAAGCAAACTATTGTGGTTGTGAAAAATTTCGGTATACTGTTCTTGAAGGATTTCTGCTAATTGCGAAAAGCATATCTGCTCCCGTGCTTCGCACGTGTAATTTGTAAGGCCCATCTTATTATTATTGCTGAATAAGCCAAAAAATAATTCAGTAAAAATAATTTCTCTTTGTAGGAATATTTGTTTATTTAAAAAAATATATAATTAATTTTTACTTTGATCGAAAAGTTTTCCGGATTCTACACTATTACGCTTTATTATTCGTGACGTTTCGGTCTCCGCTGAGGCCTTTATCAAACTGATCGACAATTGCTGGTCAATTAATTGTTGATCAGTTTGATGAATAATTGCGAATAATAAAGCGTAACAGTGCAGAATCCGGAAAACTTTTCTTTCAATTCAAAATGCACTGTGAAAACATTCACCAAATAATTTTTACTTATATTCGGTCCCTTCAACTACCCTGAGTAGCCAAACTCAGTCCAGAACTTAAAATCTGTGAAATGTAATGAAAGAAGTCGATGTGTTTATATGAGAGCTTCGCTATACAAAATTCTTTATGATGAATTTCCCATTGGTAAATAGCTTCTTCCTTAAGAATATCTTTAAATATTCTTTTTCAACATAAAGTTGGCCAAGTAAAATATATTGCCATTTTTGGAAAATCCGAATTTTCAATGTCCTAAAAAATATTAAAAAGAAAGGTGCATTGGCCGAAAATCGAACTCGGGTCGCCTGCGTGGCAGGCAAGTATTCCACCGCTGAACCACCGATGCTGATGAACCTGTCTCGCCAAAATTTAGCCACTATTTTTGTTTGGATTAAATTAAATTTGAATCAAATGGATTCACTAACGAATTGATGTGTTAGTAACGAACTAAAAAAATCAATTTTATTTTGAACTCATGCATGGTATAACAACTATTTGAAATTATAAAATTTTGACTTTGTCTAAATTAAAAAAAAAATATATATTTGGAACAAAAAATCGGACGAGAATCGAACCTGGTCCACCCGCGTTTCAGGCCAGCATTCTATCATTAAGCCACCGATGCTGACGAACTTATCTCACTAAAATTGAGCTTTCCTAATACTTACATACAAGTCTATACACACATTTTGCTTATTATTACGGATAGATCCTAGGAATCAAAAAAAGGATCTCGTTGAATGTTGCTTTTGTTTTCAGCGTTTTTGTATGTCTCGGTAATTTGAGTAAACCGGTTTTTGGCGTCCCCTTTTCGGACCCCAATGGATAATCAAATTAAATTATTTTTAGAGTTTGTCCCACAACTCCTTCTATACTTGTTTTGATTTCCAATTTCCTAGCTAGAACCACGGTTGAGATATTTGAATTCTTAGTTTTCGGATATAGCGCTATCCTCCCTCCCCCTTAGCGCCTACACCATCCAAAGTCCACCTGAGATCAGAACCCACCTATAATCTTCTCAAAAATGAACGTTCTATCTTGTTGGGTTTGAGAGATAATGCGTTTTGAGCGTTCACGTGCGGCGTACTGCGATCGGCGTACGGCGTACCGACAGACATGTTTTGTATAGCATTTTTAAGCTATTTTATTCATGAATCGCGAAAAAACCAAAATTTCAGGGTAGCAGTTTTTTTCCCAAGTCGATCACAGTACTTTATTATTAGAATAATAGAGTAAAATTGATGTAGCATTCAAGATTTTGCTGTAACAAATTCGTTTTTGTGGCACTGAAAAGATAGAAGAAGGATTTATTGTTCTTTCAGTATCTCTAGTACCATACAAACATACAGTGATTGAATATGATAACTGTCAACCGACTACAAATTCAAATTCACAATTGGTTGAGGGTATTATATTAAATACTAGCAAACGCCCGCGACTTCGTTCGCATAAAAATCGCATTAATAAGCAATTTTTCAGAATGTAGTTAGTAATACATTATATGGGATATATAATCCGCTTACTTTAATGGCTCTTTGAACACAATGTTTTGTATTTTGTTGGAGTCAGAACCATAAATTATTAAGAATGATAGCATGATACTCGCATTTGAATGGGAGAGGCTCGTGATCAAATCAAACCCGTGAATCGAGATCATATGTATACGTGTTAAGGGCATGTGAATAGTTGTAGCTTGAGTTAATTGAAAAAAGCCCAAATAAAATGACATTAAGCTTAACAACATAACAGGACTTCGATTGTGCGTAAAACCCCATTATATGATACTACCGATGAAATCGAAATTTTTGTAATCTTAAGAATTTTTGTGTGGGGAGTGATAGAAGGGATGACAGTACTAAATTAATTTTTTTCACACCATGCTAGAGTAGCTATAAAAATATTTTGCACCAAATTTAAGCTTGAAAAACCGAACAGGTAACTTGAGAAACTTAGTGCATTGGATTTAGTGAAATTGTGCAATTTGTAAGGGAGGTGGTAGCAGGCGTGGGGGATTTTTGGTAATTTTTCTAGATGCAATTATCATCACCATGCAATTGATATCTTTTAAATTTCAGATCAGTTAGATTCACACTTTTGAAGAAAATCGAGTTTATGCAAAGTCGTGAAATTGTGTCATATTGTAAGGGAGAGGGTAGAAGGAGTGGAGCTAATCGGTTAATTTTTCCCGATAATAATAATAATACTAATTAGGGATCCATCAAAAAATTTTAGCTCGATCAAAGTTATACGTACTGAGAAAATTGGCTTAGAGTATTTCATGAAAAAGTGCAGTTTGTATGGGAGGTGGTAGAAGGAGTGGAGGGTTTTTGGTAAGTTTTCTAGAATCAACTATAATTACCATGCAATTGATGTGTTTTAAATTATAGATTAGTTAGATTCACACTTTTCAAGAAAATCGAGTTTTTGCAAAGTCGTGAAATTGTGCCACATTGTATGGGAGGGGGTAGAAGAAGTAAAGCTAATCGGTTAATTTTTCTCGATAATAATAAATATACTAATTGAAGATTTAGTACAAAATTTCAGCTTGATCAAAGCTATACGGACTGATTAAATTGGTTTAGAATATTTCATGAAAAATTGCAGCTTGTATAGGAGGTGGTGCAAGGAGTGGAGGGTTTTTAGTTATTTTTTGAGGAGCAACTACAATTATCATTAAATTGATATATTTTATATTTCAGAACAGTAACATTCACACTTTTCAAGAAAATCGAATTTTCGCAAAGTCGTGGATTTGTGTCAGATTGTATGGGAGGGGGTAGAAGGAGTGAAGCTAATCGGTTAATTTTTTTCCCGATAATAATAATAATACAAATTAAGGATTCATCAGAAAATTTTAGCTCGATCAAAGTTATACGTACTGAGAAAATTGGTTTACAGTATTTCATGAAAAAGTGCAGTTTGTATGGGAGGTGATAGAAGGAGTGGAGGGTTTTTGGTAATTTTTCTAGAAACAACTATTATCACCATACAATTGATGTGTTTTAAATTTTAGATCAGTTAGATTAACACTTTTCAAGAAAATCGAGTTTGTGCAAAGTCGTGGAATTGTGCCACATTGTATGGGACGGGGTAGAAGGAGTAAACCTAATTGGTTAGTTTTTTCCTGACATTAATAACAATGCTAATTAAAGATTTAATACAAAATCTTAGCTCGATCAAAGTCATACGTACTGAGAAAATTGGAGTATAGTATTTCATGAAAAAGTTTAGTTTGTATGGGAGGTGGTGGAAGGAGTTGGGGGATTCCAACTATTTATATACTTGAAGATTGCATTTGTAATACAAATAATATATTTTAAATTTCAAATTAATAGCTTTCATAGTTTCCATTAAAATTTGATTATTATAAGTTTTTGAAAATAAGTCATTTTGTATGGGAGGGGGTAGAAGGCGTGAGGGGAGAAAAATAAAACCTAAAGCAGATTACTCCCAGAAGCAGAGCTAATAATCTGTGAAAGTTTCATTGCAATCGGTGCAGCCGTTTTTGCGTGAAAGCCGGAAAGACAGACAGACAGACAGACAGAGAAATTTTTTAAAAACGTTAAATTCTGCTTAGTTATTGCTAAGATGAAGCAAAAAACTTATTTATAGCCATTTATAAACAAATCACAGACAGACACTACAATTATATTTATATAGATTGACAATTTACTAGCTGTCACGAAATCAAGACTATTCAAATTTGGGATAGTTTCTTACACACGATCCACAAGAAATTGAATGACATGACATGGCATATTCAAATGTAATAGCTTTCATTGTGTATAGGCCAAACCTCATTATCAACGTGCTGACGAATGACTTTAACACATAGGTAATCAGATAATAATAATTGATGTAGGGTAACGTGCGTTCTTAGAAGTTATGCTAGTTTAAATAAATCTGCTATTTGATTTTATTATTCTAATAATAAAGTATTGTGGTCGACTTGGAAAAAAACATTTGCTAGCTTGAAATTTTGTTTTTCCGCGTTTACTACTAAACTAAATTAATTTAAAAATGCAAAGAAAAATCCGTCTTTTTGTACGCCGTACGCTCAGCACATATTTACTCCCAAAGCCTTAAGAATTCAAAGTTTGTTTGGATTATAGATGGAGGATAAACTCAGGCGGACACCAATTTCGAAAGGGGTGTAGTGTATAAGGGAGAGGCGGGCGATAGTTAGAACCGGAAACTATAATTAATTATATTATATTAATTAACTAACAAACGACCGCGACTTCGTCCGCGTAAAAATAGCAATTGTTGCAAGCTAGGGGTTCGCCGGGATTTCAAGAAAAAACACAATTCGTTTAAAAAATAAGTGATAATTTATTTATTCGCACTTTAACTTAATTCGCACTATATGACACTACCGCCGCGTACTGTTCTATCGCTTTCCTGCACTGGTTCGCATCTCCGTCATCAAAAAGAGTGGTTCTCGACTGAAAGCTTTCATTCCCCCGATTCTTGGCTGTTCTCGATGCTATGTGTATGTCTGAACTATACTGGGAAGTTCTAGATCTTTAATTATGGCTTTTTACGTATTGGGGAATACTGTTCTACATAATTCTGGTCTATTCGAGATAGATCGAATTGCCAGATCTGTAACACAATAATAAGCAATTTTTGAGTGTGTAGTTAGTAATACATTATGTGGGATATATAATCTGCTTATTTTAATGACTCTTTGAAGAGAATGGTTTGTATATTGTTGGAATCAGAACCATAAATTATTAAGAATGAAAGCATGATACTCCCATTTTTATGGGATAGGCTCGTGATCAAATCAAATCCGTGATTCGAGATATATACGTGTTGAAGAGCGTTAAGGACATGTGAATAATTGTAGCTGGTGTTATTAAAAAAAAAAAAAAACTAACATTAAGCTTAAAAACATAACAGGACTACGATTGTGCGTAAAGCCCAATCATACGATACTATGTATAGATGAAATCGAAATTTTTGCGGTGTTAACAAATTTTGTATGGGTAGTTGTAGAAGGGGTGACAGCACTGAACGAATTTGTTTCACATCATGCTAGAGTAGCTATAAAAATGTTTTGTACCAAATTTAAGCTTCGAAAATTGAGTAGGTACTGAGAAACTTAGTTCATTGAATTTAATGAAATTGTGCAATTTGTATGGGAGGTAGTAGAAGGAGGGGGGGTTTTTGGTAATTTTTCGAGAAACAACTATAACTATCGTAGAAGGAGTGAAGCTACTCGGTTAATTTTTTTACCGATATTAATAATAATGCTAATTAAGGATTAAGTTCAAATTTTTACCTCGATGAAATTTAAATGTACTGAGAAAATTCGTTTAGAGTATTTCATGAAAAAGTGCGGTTTATATGGGAGGTGGTGCAAGGAGAAGGGGGTTTTTGCTGGTTTTTTGAAAAACATCATCATAATAATCATGCAATTGATATATTTTAAATTTCAGATCAGTAACATTAAGACTTTTCAAGAAAATCAAATTGTTGTGAAGTCGTGGAACTGTGTCACATTGTATGGGAGTAGGTAGAAAGAGTGAAGCTAATCGGTTAATTTTTTCCCGATATTAATAATAATGTTAAATAAGGATTTAATACAACATTCTAGCTCGATGGAAGTTACACGTACTGAGAAATTTGGTGTAAAGTGATTCATGAAAAAGTGTAGTTTGTATAGGAGGTAGTGAAAGGAGTGAGAAAACTCAAACAATTTGTATACCAAAAGACTGCATTTATAATAGAAATAATAAGGACTGGACACGAAAGTTTTGCACATGTTTTACCTGCTAGTTATAAAATGAAGCAAAGTCTGGCAACCCTAACTGTGCACTGGGTTGTTTCAGTGATTCATGTGGTTTATTGAGGCAATTATGAAAAATGGTTCCTTTGACGTATTACTAGTCATGAGTTCGAATAGAGAAGACGTGCGTAAAGAAATTTTGCGATTTTTTTCGGAAAATAAGTGTTTTTCGTATTCCGCGATTGCAAAAAAAGTGAAATGTTCGCGATGGACGGTCAAGCGCGCTATAGACAAGTTCAACGAAGGGTTCTCAGTGAAAGACAATCCCAGAAGTGGAAGGCCAAAAGGTGCGAGTGATCCAAATTTGGAAAAAAAGGTAGTTGGCTTCATTGAAAGGAACTGATCGATGTCAATTCGTGACTTGGCAAAAAAGTTCGGTGTGAGTCATTCTTTAATAAATAAAATAAAAAAAGGAATAATATAAAGACATTCAAAAAACAAAAATGTGCAAAACGAACCGTCAAGCAAAAACAAGAGGCTATTAGAAGGTCAAGAAAGCTGTACAAAAAAATTTGCGATGAAGACGCTTGCATTGTAATGGATGACGAATCATATTTTAAATATGATTTCAGTACACTACCTGGACTATACTATACTATAGTGCAAAAGACAAAAGTGATGTTTGTGATGTCGATAAACACATCCAGGTTGAAAAATTTGGTAAAAACGTGCTGGTGTGGCAAGCTATCTGCCAATGTGGGATGAGAAGCAATCCTTTTTTCATAGAAGTGACCGTTAACACTGATGTTTATGTTGAGAAATGTCTGAAAAAGAGATTGATGCCTTTTATTAAACGTCATGACGGCAATATTATCTTTTGGCCTGATCTAGCAACATCCCATTACGCAAAAAAGACGCAGGATCGGCTTAAGGAAAAAGACATTAATTTTGTGGGAAAAGAGATGAATCCACCCACCGTCCCGGAGCTCAGGCCAATAGAAAGATATTGGGCTCTAGTGAAAAGTGTTTTACGGAAAGACGGAAGAAGTGCAACTTCATTGAGGAATTTTTCCCGTTTGTGGTCCATAGCAAGCAAGAAAGTAGCGGATCGGGTTTTGCAGAATTTAATGTCTTCCATCAAGAAAAAATTGAGAGAATTTAGTCGACAAGCTATTAATTAAAAAAGTTAACTTGATTTTTTGTAATATATGTTGTGCTTTATTGTAAAAAAAAAATAAAATGAAAAAAACTTTATTCTACCTTTATTTATCATTGATCAAAAACCGTGCAGAACTTTCGTGTCCAGTCCATATTCCAAACTTAAAATTAATAGCTTTTTTGGTTTTCAAGAAAATTTGATTAATATATATTTTGAAAATGAGTCACTTTATATGGGAGGGGGTAGAAGGCGTGAGAGGAATGAAATGAAACCAACAGCAGATTTCATTCTGATGGTCACCTAACAAACTGTGCAAGTTTCATTACAATCGGTTCAGCCGTTTGTGCGTGAAAATCGGTCTGACAGACAGACAGAAAAAAATTTCAAAAATGTGTTCTTATGCTTAGTTAGTGCTAAGATAAATCAAAAAACTAACTTATACCCATTTATAAGCAAATAACAGACAGACACTACAATTATATCAATATGTATAGATTTTCGTATCCTTAGGGGTCCGAAAAGGAGGGCTAAGAACAAATTGTCAGCCGAATTTGTTTTTAAATGATTATACCTTCGGAATTACTGAACACGAAAAGTTCATATTCCAGGAATATTTGGGATGCGTATGGATTCACCATCATCAACTTATAAGGAGGCAAATAATTTTAAAGAAATGGGTCATGAGGGGTGCAATAAAAAAATATAAAATTTGCAGTACGACTATCTCTTAAGCAATGAAGTTGAAACTTGAAACATATATATATTAAGCTGTGCTAGCAGAATACGAGAAAATTTGGTCATAAGACGAGTGGACCGAAATTGGGAGCATTTAAAAAATGGTGCACTTTCCAAAACTTCAAACCATTATATCTTAAAATCCAATTCTGATATAAATTTGAAATTTTGTCAGATTGTAAAGGTACATATTGATAATTTTGGTTAAATTTTAATGTTGGGAGTAGTAAGGGGAGGAAGATGATGAGCTCTGGTAGGGCTCTGGTAAAAAACACAAAGTTCAAATTGGAGATGTATACACATGCATACATTAAAAATATAATAATTTGAACCAAAGCTGTTACGCACCGAAGCGGGGTCCTAACGTCCATAAGGAGTTTCAAGTGCATTCAAATCGAACACAATAACGCAAAATTTTTGATTGAAATATTAAGCTAGAAACTTGAAAATTTGCGAAATTGATTTAAGAAAATGCATCAAAGTTAAAAATATTAGCCTTAAAAATTTCTACCCCTCCCACATAAAATTATTTTTTCGACCATTTTTAAGAAATCAATTATCACCAAACCATTAAATGCTATCAAATTTAAATTGCGAACTCTTTGAAAAATATTGAAATCAAAGTTACATGAAAAGTTTTAAAATCCTCATGACCCTTCTACCATCTTCCCTACAAAAGTATGATTTCGACCAATTGAACTATAAATCTACTAATAACCAACAAATTAAAAGCTATGAACTTGAAATTTTGTACGAATACCTTGCAAAAGAAATGAAATAAAACTTGAGCAGAAATTTTACGATTACCCCAAACTCTTCGACCTCCTCCCATACAGATGTATGGTTTCATGAATATATATGCCATACATATAATACAACGAATTTCATGGAATTTACTTTGTTTATGAAACAAACATAAAATTTTCTTACATTTCAACCGAATTCATCAAAAATTAAGCAATATTAAAATTCTGCCATTCTTTCACGGAAGTTTATTGTTCTTAAAAATGAATTTGCAAATTTGACATTTATGACTAAATTTTCGGAAGGAGCTAGTAGGTTTTTCGCTTTCAACACTGTCGAGATTGCTAATAACAAAATAAATGCGAAACAAGCTTAAAGCTCGAAACTAGAAACTTGATTCAAGAAACATATTACTACCAATAAATATTTTCGAGATATTCTACCAATTTTCGGAAATGAATTTCTTTACTACTATTCGCTATTTTTCAAGACTATTGTTGCTGTAGAAAACAAATCTGTTATTCGGTTTGCGATACGACTTCAGAATTGTGCGAAAACTCGTTGTTGCCCAAAATCATCGATTGCATATAATATGATTGCTATTCGTATTTTCGTTCGAAAATTATCGACTGTAAAATTCACGAACTAGGCTCGAAGAATCGTGTAATATTTTTGATTTCGCGAGAAAGCTGGTTAATGCAATATTCTAAATTTTAACTATTTTCTTCTGGAATCGAAATTGTAACTTTAATTGGTATCTTGCTAATAGGGTACAAATTTGATTACAAACAACGACCGAAATGCAGCCCAGTGAAAGTTTAATATGTTTATTAGCAATCTCCTTAATAACATGCTTAGCTGTATCTTATTTATATTTATCACAAACGGCGAACGGGATATTAACAAACTTTGCTTTTAAGGCTTAAAACAAAAGTTCGGTTTGAACTCGACTGTTAAATTGACCATTAGTATCTAAGACTCTGTTTAACTTCTCCCGTATCATATTTCAGCTCTTAGTAATTATCCACAAACTTATTTAGAGCAAACGAAATTATGTACCTATTTCGGTTTATTTTCACGAAAATTAACCTTTTGAATGAGGTTGAAAGCACTTGAGTATATCATTTAAAGCTGAATGACATACTTAGAGATTCTCGACATATATTATATACATCCACAAACCAGATATATCTTGACATGTACAATCTTTAAGAATCACGTATGTTGGTGTGTGAAATACATAACTACTGAAATAGCCTTAGCATACCTGCCATATAATGTCTACTCGTAAATTCGTAATATTGATTTTCACGTTTCAGCTCGACAGTGAATTCGTCCATTTTCTTATTTTTACTTTCTTTCGAAACTCATATGTATCTGCTTAACAAACGCTCTTTGCGCCCAAGAATATACACAACGTTTAAGGAGCAACTTAGGAAAGGATTATTGACGCTCTAAAGGGATTACATGAAAGGATTTTCAGTGCTTCGTATCGTCTCTACTGCGAAGTATTCATACGATGCTTTTCCTGGCAACCGGAGTGAATCGGCTTCAGTATTACAGAAATTCAATGAATGCTAAATGCTAGATATTTGTTTGAAACGAATCAACTTAGACCATCTTTTCTCTGGTTATAGTAGACCAAGGAACTGACAACTTGAATAATGTCCTGAAAAAAAAATGAAAGTGTGGAAAATCATTACATAATTGTAAATTCAATCAATCAAATTCCTGTTAACACCCCCTATAGGGGCATAGGACAGAAACAACTCTCTTCCACAAGGCGCGATCCTGAGCATCGGCTTTAAGCTGTTGCCAGGACTTGTTTTTTCCTCTGGCCTCCTGCTCAACTGCTCGCTAATTGTAAATTATTTTATAATTATTTTATGATTCAGTGAATTCATCGTATAAAAATGTAGTGGAAATGCATTTGCATAGGTAGCTTTAATGTATTATTTTTTTTTGTATCATTTCATGGCAAATTGATTCGTTGAATACGTGGTCTCATTAAGGTTAAACTCTGCTTAAAGGTTGATATTAATTATTTCAGAGCAGATCAAGTCCTTATTGCATTTAGTGCTGTAATTAAAAGCTTTAACATTTATGAAAATTATTAACATTTTTAGGTTAAGTCATTATTTTACGTCAATTTTTTTTTGCTTTATTTCTATGAAATTTATGTACCGAATCTTAGTAATTGATATTTACGAGTATTATTGTAACTGACTCTTCCCCCTATGGGATGAGGGCTGTAAAATTCACCCACAAGGACTGGCTGTGGGTGAATTCTACAGCCTACTGCTCTAAAAATGGTAAATGGACACTCACTGGATCATGGGCTTACCACCTGTGATCTTAAAACCTAACTGATTTGAGAAACAGATACAGCGCCTCGGATACGGACTGATTCTACGGTAACGACTTTTGGCATTCGAAAACGGACTATGATTGGCTTAACAAGTCCTGGAAATAGCTTAAGACCGATGCTCAGGATCGCGCCTTGTGTGTCCTATGCCCGTATAGGGGGTCTTAACAGGAATTTGATTTGATTGATTGTAACTACGTTATCAGACATCATTTGTACAGAGAAATATAACATTTTCGGAATGATTTTCAGTTCAAAACGAAGAACATCGGCATTGCATTAAGAATAACGTTTATCGCCACCTTGCTGCAGTCTCATAAGCTTTCTTAATTAAGTTATAAAGCTGCAATTTATACTACTAGTTGTCCCATTGTTGCAGCTTATTAGGAGTTTTCAATTTAACTTCAACTTTTTGCCCGCGTTTACTAGTGGAAATATAATTCGAAAATACTGTGCAAAAATGCAAATTTGCTATAAACAAACCAGCCGTATAGGTCCATTTTAGGAGCATCTGTACCTGTGCATTGATGACTCTGTTACTGTACCGAAATTTTTCGCAAAAATGAATCTTCTTGGTATGTGAAGATTGGACTTGTGAAAATTTCCGAGCTATGGGCCTTTTAATAATTAATTAAAATAAACTGCCAACAAGTCGGGCGAAACTTTATTATTTTTGGGACAAAATGCGCATGCGTAGAAAGTCAATATGCAGGTTAGAGTGGTTAGGGAAGACTAAGTGAATGGAGCTTCTTGGGCAGGGCACTTCTCAATTTAACACTTTGCGGAAACGTTCAAAAGCTCCATATTTCATTCGTTTATTCATGTAAGTTTGAGTTTTCATGAAGGAGGGGGGTGGGTGATAGTAAGGATGGGTGGATGTTAATAGTTTTTTAATTGATTGCTTGAACCGGGGTATTTTAAATTCACGAAACAAACATTTGTATGGGAGGGGGATAGAGGAGGTAAAGGAATCGTAAAATTTGTGATGCAGTTTTATTTTTTTTTTTTGTAAGGTGCTTGTACAAAATTTCAAGTTCGTAGCTTTTAATTTATGAGTTATTAATTGATTTAATGAAATTAGTCGAAATTATACTTTTGTGTGGGAGGGGGTAGAAGGGCAAATGCGATCTCAAAACTTTTAACGTAATTTTATTTCAACTATTTTTGTAAGTTCTTGTGCAAAATTTCAAATTGATAGCTTTTAAAAGTTAGGTGATAATTGATTTCTTAAAAATGGTCGAAAAAATAATTTTGTATGGGAGGGGGTAGAAGTTTTGAAGATTTTCGACCAATTAATATTTCAAACTTTTAGAAATTTTTTTTAAATGCATTTCGCAAATATTCAAGTTTCTACATAAAAATTTCATTCAACAATTTTCAATTTATGTGTTTTTTTCATTGCACATGAAACACCTTGTGCAGGTTAGATCCCCACTTCGGTGCATAACAATTTTGGAACAAATTATTATATTTTTTTCTGTGTATATTAAATAGATGTGTCGACGTGCAAAATTTAAACTTTGTATCATTTACCAGAGCCATAAAAAAATCATTCAAAATTTTCAACATTTTCGCTTTCCACCTCCTTCCCCTTACACCACCCAACTTAAATTTTTTACCAAAATTAAAAACTATATAGCTCTACAATCTGACAAATTTTCGATTTAATATCTGTATTCAATTTTGAGATTTTGTGATTTGTAATTTTGGAAAGTGCGCCATTTTTGAAATGCTCCCCATTTCCCCCACTACTATTATGTCCACATGTTATATTTTTTTCATATTTCTTTAGCAAAGCTTAGTATACGTTTCAAGTTTCAATTACATAACTTAAGAGACAGTCGAGAATTTAGTTTTTAAGTGTTTTTCTTTGCACCTCCCCTGACCCTGCCCCTTTACAATAATTAGCTTCTATCTAAACTGATTCTAGTAGATCCATATGCCATATTAATGGTCTCAAAATATCAATTTTTTATTTTCAAAAACAAATTCGGTCGACAATTGGTTCTTAGCCCCCCTTTTCGCACCCAAATGGATAAAAAAATTAAATTATTTTTAAAAGTTGTCCCACAAACTTCTCTGTATGTGTGTTGATTCTTAGCTTCCTAGCTGTAACCATGATTGAGATATTTGAATTCGTATTTTTCGGATTAAGCGCTTCCCCTGCCTCTTCCCGAACCCGTACACCCCCCAAAATGAGTATCCTCCTGATATCCGCAACGACCTACAATCCCCCCAAAAATGAACTTTCTATCTTGAAGGGTTTGGGAGTTAGTGTGCGCTGAGCGTACACGTCGGCGTACGTCGGACCGCGTACAGGCAGACGGATTGTTTTTTTTGCATTTTTAGGCTTTTTTAGTTATGAAACGCGAAAAAACAAAATTTCAGGGTAGCAATTTTTTTTTCCCAAGTCGATTACAATACTTTATTATTAAAATAATAAAGTAAAAGTGACGAGCTGAAAAAAGAAAGGTTAAGACACCTACTACTGTAATACCGATATTTTTGACGAATCCTGCAGTTGTACTGGGGGTTTTTTCGTCTGCTAATACGTCTTCTAATGCGCTGCCTAATTCGTTGGTGGTTGACTTCTTCAAAAATTCATCGTCGAACGTACCGGTCGGTTCTAATCCATCACCTACGCTATGTGTCGTTGAACCTCCCAGACAGCAATACGATACGTATACGAGGGAAGTGTCAGACTAAATTACGTCGAAGCTAGGCTATATTCAAGCTGTCATTAGCAGTAGGCCGACTCAGGACAGTCTTTCGGACAAAATTGTTGAATTGTTCAAAATGTGCTTGATAGCAAACCTTACTCCTGTCAAGTCAGCTGAATTTTGGCCTCCAGGCTTCATTGTTCAGGAGCTTAAGCCAAGAAATAGCAATCAGCCAAAACTTACATAAGGACTTAATGTTTGACTGCTAACAATCCATCAACGTCCAATGTTTTCAAGAATATATCTGGCATTGCCAACATTTCTAGCTTATCTGATAACAGTCTAACTATTCTTAGCCATAATGTGCATGGCCTTAGGACCAAGTTGGATGACTTCTTGGTGTCCCTTCTGAAGAGTATGCCCAATGTGCTTTGTATCACCGGATTCTGGTTGATTCCTTCAATTCTTAACTCTGAATTTTCTACGAATTGTTACACTGTTCACAGGCATTACCGTGATCTTAATCGTTTTATTAAAAAGGATGGTGGCGGTGTTCTTATTGCGGTTAAAGATACTCTGTCTTCGTCGCCTTGTCCGGACTTTACTGCTTTACCCATTGAGCACCTTCTGATCAAAGTTAAAGTCAGTCATGGTCGATTCCTTTATACATATGTATATGCTGTGTATAGATTCCTTGACGTGTGTGAACTTGCCCCCCCCCAATTCTGATTTTTATACTCTAGATGAAATCTGAGAGTATATTGTGTTTGCCTTACCGTTTGTAACACTAAGAAATAATGCTCGCACAGAGCCGCTAAGGGTACAGAAATATTTGTTGTCGCTCAAAAACTTCGAATCCGAGTTGCTGTCTGTCCGTCTGTCCGTCTGTCTGTCCGTCTGTCTACAGCATAACTCTCGAACGCTTTGAGCTATCGTGCTGAAATTTTTTGTGTATCATTTTTAGCAAAAAAGTAACTTTAAGTTCGTTAACGGGCCACATCCCCCCACTCCTTCTACCCCCTCCCATACAAATTTCACGAAATTCCGAAATTTTCAAAAATTGATTTTTCTTTGAATCTTTTTAAGCTGTCGACTTGAAATTTGGGTTAAAATATTATGATATAGATGTCAATAATATGACTGAATATTGATCCGATCCCATCATTCCTTCTACCCCCTCCCATACAAATGCATAATTTTGAAAAATGCAGTTTTTCGATTTTCATTGAAACTAGCAAAGTCATAAAAACAAATTTTTGTCAGAATTAATTTTATTATAATTCCAATCAGCTTTGAAAAAATTATCAACTTCACCTCACTCATTCTACCCCCTCCCATACAAATTTCACGAAATTTTGAAATTTAAACTAAATTATTTTTCTTCGAAACTGTTAAAGCTATCAACTTCATATTTTGCATAAAGAATAAAAATAGAAATATCAATAGCGAGAAAAAAATGTGTTTTGATCCGTACACTCCTTCTACCCCCTCCCATACAAATGTACAATTTTTGTTAAGTTCATTATATCGATTTCCATTCAAACTAGAAAAAGTACGAACTTCAAATTTTGCCAGAATTTGTTTTTTAATAATTGCAATAAATGCTAAAAAAAATTATCAGCTCCTACAAATATCTGTATTATAAAGCATTTCTTCTTCGAATATATTAGGACTATCGAATTTGAAATTGAATCAAAGCGTGGTGATAAGGATGATAATAAGCAGTTTCAAAATCATCTTAAACGCTCCACTTTCTCTGCCACCTCCCATACAATTGCCTCAATTTCACGAAAACTATGTCCAATTGAAAATAATGAAAGCTACAAACCTTAAATTCAGCACGAAATATTTTGCATACCACATTAGGTGTCATATCCAAAAATTACAAACCTTCCTCCTCTGCTTCTACCACCTCCCATACAAAAGTCACTATTAATTATTTAAAGGAATTTTAGGTGACATATTTCCGGTACATTGAACTCTTTCTCATTTCATCTAGAGTATCATATGATTGGGCTTTACGCCCAATCATAATTCTTTTATGTTTTTAATTTTTCTTGTTGCAATCGTTTGGTGGTGATTGGTAGTCACTTTTTTTCTTTTAGTGGTAATCCGTATTCTTAGAAATCACGTTTACTTTATTTGGCGTGAAGCTAGCGCCCCCAAAACACATTTTCTTAAATATCTGGAGTTTCGGTTATCTTAGCGTAAAGCCAATTATGCCATACGTATGGTGGTTGTTTGGTGGTGTTTAGTAGTACCCTTCCAAAATTTGGTAGTAATTCAATTAGCTGTAATAAATGATGTCGTTAAAAAGCGTGATGTTAGTCCCCCATTATGTATTTTTGTAAATAACTGAAGTTACGATATTCTTACAGCAAAACGGATTTCACTAGTCGTTTGGTGGTGATTGGTAGTTTTATAGTTTGGTACCCATTAACATAGCAATAGTAGGCAAATTTCGAAATGAGCTTTCATCATCATCATCAATGGCGCGACAGCCCAAATCGGGCCCTGGCCTCCTGAAGTCGTCGCCTCCAATCGTCTCGATCCAAAGACCGCGTCCTCCAGCTGCTAATTTTTAAAATGGCTTTGCTGTCTTCATCAACCGAGTCTTCCCATCGCTTGCGTGGTTTGCCTACTGGCCGGTTACCACTCGCTTTGCCTTTAAGAGCACGTTTGGGGATTCTTCTGTCTTCCATTCGCTCTACATGGCCAGCCCACTGCAGTTTACGTAACTTGATGAACGTTGAAGCTTCTGGCTCGTCGTAGAGTTGATACAACTCATGGTTGTATCTTATTCGCCATTCCGTTCCTTCCTTCACAGGTCCCAAAATTCTTCGGAGGACCTTTCTTTCGAATGCGTTAACTGCTTTTTCGGAAGTTCGCGTTAATGTCCACGTCTCGCTGCCATAACAGAGCACAGGTCGTATAACAGTTTTATAAATCCGCAGCTTATTGTTCCTGTGCACTTTCTTGGATTTCATTATTGGAAGTACCGAATAATACGTCTTATTTGCAAGTATTATCCGTCGTTTGATTTCGTCTGTTTCATTACCGTCCTTTGCTAGATTAGCCCCAAGATATATGAAGTTGTCCACGCTCTCCAAATTATATTCCGCAATTGTTATGTTTTGTCTGATTGGCGTTCTCCTTCTTGTTTGCGTCATTACTTTTGTTTTGCTTTCATTAATGCGCAACCCGACTTCTTTAGCGGCGGAGTCAAGATTGACAAATACCTCCTTCGCACTAGGGAAGGATCTTGCTAGAATGTTAATGTCGTCAGCGTATGCTACTAGTTGGGTGGACTTGAATAGTAGTGTCCCGTTGGTGTCGACTGGGATTTTTCGGACGACATACTCTAGTGCCAAGTTGAAAAGCATAGGAGCTAGACCATCTCCCTGCTTTAAACCACATTCCGTTCGAAAGCTGGTTGTGGAATCGGTTTGTATTCTCACCTGGGATTCAGTGTTCGTCATTGTGAGTCTTGTTAGTCGGACTAGTTTTGGAGGAATTCCAAAGTCAAGCATGATTTGGTACAGTACGCTCCTGTCGATACTGTCGTATGCTTGTTTAAAATCTACGAATATTTGGTGCACGTCTGTGTTATATTCCCAGCATTTCTCAAGCACCTGTTTCACCGAGAATATCTGGTCTGTTGTAGATCGTCCGGTTCTGAATCCTCCTTGGTATTCGCCAATTATTTGATTAGTATAGGGCTTAATACGACGTTCAATTATTTTTGTCAGTATTTTATAGGACGTACACAACAATGATATACCTCTGTAGTTCTCACAGCAGAGTTTGTCTCCTTTCTTGTAAATTGGACATATAATGCTTTTTCGCCAGTCGTCGGGTATGATTTCCTCTGTCCAAATTTTGCATATCATGTTGTATAGTATTTCAGCGACACAGTTTCCACCGTTTTTCAGAAGTTCAACTGGTATTTCGTCAATTCCCGGCGCTTTGTTTCGTTTTTGGTCACATAGGGCTGCTTTGATTTCAGCAAGCGTGGGTGGTGTCGATGATGGTTCATGTTCGTCAGTTGAGGCTTCAATTGAAATGTTGTTTGTCGTTATCGGTGCTACTGGGATGGGATTCAAAAGATGTTCAAAGTATGAAGCCCATCTCCTTTTGATTTCTTCTGTGTCGCTGATGATATTGCCCTCTGCGTCTTTGCAGAGACTGGTTTTTGGTTTATATCCCTTTTTTAAATCTTTTACTATGGCGTATGCGTCCCGCGTTTTATTTTTTCTCATGTCGTCGTCCATTTTTTGTATCTTGTCATTATGGTACTTTCTTTGTTTTCGTCTGCAGGTCTTTTTCGCATATCGCCTAAGCTCGTCGTATCTTTCTTTTTTGGCTCGTGTTGGTCGTTCAGTAAAAGTTTTGTAAGCTTCGTTCTTTCTATCTATTGCGTCGCGACATTCTTGGTCGAACCAATCATTATTTTTTCGCCGTGCTTGATACCCTAATACCTCTTCCGCGGAGGATTTGATGCCGTCTCGTATTTTTATCCACGCATTATCCACTGGCATATTTTTGATATCTTCATATATTGGTGTCAGGTGTTTATTACATGCTAACATGTAAGCCTGCGCCACCGTTTCGTCGTTAAGCTTGTCGACATTGAATTTGCGAGCTCTACTCGTTTTCGAATATCCACGACAAGCTATTTTGCATCGATACTTAGCTCTGACTAGATAGTGGTCAGAGTCACAATTCGCACCGCGGAGAGTTCGTACATCAAGTATGCTGGAAGCAGCCCTTTTCTCAATTAGAACGTGGTCTATTTGGTTGAAGGTGTGACCATCTGGTGATGCCCACGTTCGTTTATGAATATCGCGATGTGGGAAGCACGTAGAGCTTACTATGATATTTTTGCTGCTTGCGAAATCAATAAGACGTTGGCCATTGTCGTTGGTTATGTCATGGAGACTGTGCCCTCCTGTTGTTCCTCTATGAGCCTCCTCCTTTCCGACTTTTGCATTAAAATCCCCTAAGACAATTTTTAGGTCATTCGAGGGCAGTGAGTCATAGGTTGTCTCTAGGGTGGCATAAAATTCGTCTTTAGTTATATCGTCCTTGTCTTCTGTTGGTGCGTGAACGTTGATCAACCAAGTGTTGAAGAATTTAGTCTTTATTCGGATTGCACACAATCTTTCACTTACTGGTCTGAAGCTCGTGACCTGCTGTTTAAATTTTTTGTCAACGACAAAAGCGACTCCAAACTCTCTGCTTCCCGACAATTTTCCACTTGGATAGATTGTGTGTGATCTCATGTCCATGATTTCGTTACCGAGCCATTTCGTTTCTTGGATGGCAGTTATGTTGATGTTGTGTTTTGCCACTTCTTCGAGAAACTCTTTCAGAGCTCCTGTCCTAAATAAGGATCGAACATTCCAAGATCCAATAGAGTAGTCCATTTTTCGTTTGCGTGGTCGTTGCCGTTGAGTCCATCCTTTCCGAGGCTGTTCTTCAGGTTTCTGGACAGTGTTCTTTTTCCGGTGATGCGTTGTCGGCGCCTCGCCCAACCCCCGACCTGGAGGACCGGTCCTACTTATTTATTACACCCTAGTAGGAAAAGGGTGGGAGTTTTGAGCTAAATATGACATGCTGGAGTTCTCACAGCTATGCTGCAAGTCCAACTATGTCATACTTTTTGCCTACTTCCTGAGACGCACTGGTGTTACTGGCCATTCAGGTTAACTCCATATTCCCTCCTCCTTTCTCAACTCGGGCTTGGGACCGTCTATGGCGGAGTTCGAAATGAGCTTTAAGCTTTCTGATTTTGTGTGAAGTTGGCGCTTAAATATAAAATTTCTAAATTTTTCTTATTGGATTCTCTTGGGAATCGTTTGGTGAAGATTGGTAGCTCAACTTCATAGTTTGGTAATGATCGGAATAGTTACAATATCCAATGTCCATTAGAACTTTATTACAAAAACAGCAACCCGAAATAGAGTTATGAATGAAAATTTCCTCAACATTTATGATTTTTGACTTTTAATTATTGCATTCGCTTGGAAATCGTTTGGTAGTGTTTGGTAGTTTAATTTTATTGTTTGGTGGTGATTATTATAGTTACACCATCGAATTTTCTTGAAAGCTTTTTTTTAATAAAATTATCGAATCGAAATATTAATGAAACTTCCCTCCCAAATTTAACATTTTTTAATTTTTCGTTTGCATTCGCTTGGACATCGTTTGGTGGTTATTATTAGTCCAATAGTTCCAATATAATCACCACCAAACGATAAAATTAGACGAACAACCATTAACAAACGACCCACCAGCGAATCCAAAATGAAAAATATAAAAATTTTAAATTTGGGAGAAGTTTCATTAATAATTAGATTCGATGCTTTTATTAAAATAATGCTCTCAAAGAAATTCGATGCTGCAACTATACCAATCTCAGCTATGGTGTAGCTTAGTGGGTAGCGTGTTGGTCTCCAATGCGAAGGCCGTGAGTTCAAATCCCGGTCGACACATAAATCCAGCACACTGTTTGCTTGGATTTACCTTGGTTACCTCAATCTACGAAAATGAAAAATTCGCAGATAGAGGGCTGTGCGAAGAGCTAACAACCCTTCCGCAGTAAATAATGAAAATGTTAAGGAACCTGAAACTCAGGAGGCCAAGGCCCGATTTGGCCTGTAGCGCCATTGAAGAAGAACTATACTAATCACCACCAAACGACAAAGTTAGAGTACCAAACACCACTAAACGATTTCCAAGCGAATGACATAATTAGAAGTCAAAAATCATAAATATTAGGGAAATTTTCATTCATAATTATATTTCAGGTTTCTATTTTTGAAATAAAGCTCTAATGGAAATTCGATATTGTAACTATACTAATCACCAAAACAATAAAATTAGACTACCAAATACCACCAAACGACTGCCAAGCGAATTCAAAAAGATAAATTAAGAAACTTTACATTTGGGGGTAAGTTTCATTCATAAATCGATTTCGAGTTTTTTTTTTTTTGGAATAAAGCTTTTGCGGAAATTTGATGTTGTAACTATTTTAATCACCAACAAATGATAAAATTAGACTACCAGGCACCGCCAAACCATTCCCAAGCGAATGCAACAAGAATAATTCGAAAATCAAAAATATTGGGAAAATTTTCTTTCATTATTATATTTCGGGTTGCTATTTTTGGAAAAAAGCTCTAATGGAAATTTGATATTGTAACTATACCGATCACCACCAAACGATGAAGTTGAGATATCAATCACCACCAAACGATCACCAAATGATTGCAACAAGGAAAATTGAGAAAATCAAAAAAGGAGTGGGGGGGGGGGGGTGGCCAAGTTCACGCACGTATTCTTTGTTGCTTCGCAGTGGGAACTATTGGAAAGTTTTTTGTCAGCCTTTCGAAAATCGTCAACTCAGCTGGCGCGGAAAGTTTTGATGAATCGTCGACGCTACTATACTTAATTTTCGATGATATAATTCATCTGAATGTTCGCTATCTTATCATTCCTAAACGTTACTACCCTGAATTGTTTAACCATATTCACGCTCTTCGAATGAGAATGCGCTTGCATAAAAAGTATAAGCGTTCTTCCCTTGGAAAGCTTGTAATATCGAATCTTTAAGATCGGCCATACCAGCAGGCGTCAAAGATTACTTTCTTACAAGCGTTTTAGGAAGTTACAATTGCCAACGGACTTGAAGGCAATGGTAGCAGGGTAATGGGGAGACTGGGAATATAATTATAATAATTAATCGAGTAATTTAATGTTACTGAGTATTTTCTTTATTGATTAAAACTTATGTACAAAAACAAAAAATGCAATCAGTGCAATATAATGCTTCAAAATGCAATGTGAACATTGTGCATTAAAACAATGTAAGTTGAACGATCGAGTATGAGAAATGATGACACATTTATAATTAGTGTTTATGCTCGATCATTCGCCTGCTTTCAGGTTATTTTTGCACGTTGGGTTAGATGATTGGCTTTACCAGAAAATGATTATAATGCATGTTCGATCATTCACAATGGAAAATTATTTTGTTTCTTAAAACTAAGTTCGGTGTCCGAGCATGCATTGTATGGCTCTATGACCTCTGTTCAGCTTCTGAACTCTATCTCTGTCTCTATCTGATTATCATAACTTTTCCCTTCAGCGTAAGCGGGTCGAATCGGAGATCAAGAAGGTTTTCTCTGTATATATTTTGTAGCTAAGGACCAAACCGTTTTTGCCTCATGTTAGAAAGCGTAGAAATAGAAATATTTTTTTCCTTCTCAACTTAAGTTTGGTGATACTGCCACTACCTCTCCAAAAGAAATTTGTGAACTGTTTGCCAAATACTTTTCTTCTGTGCTTAGCCAATCAAGTAATAATCCACCCCAGGTTTTTATCACTGAGATGTCCATTAGTGAGAGAGACATTATATCAATCATCAATTCTATAGATTCAAAATCGGTGCCGGACTTGATGAGATCCCGAATCTTTTTGTTATAACTCTCTCCTTGGAGTTCTCGGTGCTACTATCTCTCTTGTTCAATAAGTTAGAAGGCTCGTTTCCTGCTTGCTGGAAGTTGGCAACGTAGTACCCATTTTAAAGAAAGGAGATTCCGAAAATGTCTTGAACTATCGCCCGATCTCCATCCTAAACTTCTTTGGTAAGCTTTTTGAAAAATTACTTCATAATGTAGTCTGGAAGAAACTTTATCATTTGATATCACCAGCCCAACAAAGTACTCTACTTCAACCAATTTATGTGAATTTACTAACTTCGTTGCTCAGTCTTTAGATCGTCATAATACTGTCCAAGTTATGTACACAAATTTTTCGAAAGCTTTCGACACTCACTATTGTTAAATTCTTATTTCAAAACTTGAAAGTTACGATGTCTCTGGCTCTCTCCTGAACTGGTTCAATTCATACCTTTCGCATCACTTACTTACTTACTTACTCTCCGAATTATCGGGAGTACAAATTGAAGCCCGCCGTTTCCCAGTAGATGGCGCCAGTAGTAAATGGTGGTCGACATTGGCGGATTAGAAGCATCACATGGTAAACTTATGCATCTGTCAACAACTGCTCATCATTAAATTTGTTTTATCAGCGTCATATACTTTTTTGTTCGCGAATATGTTGAAGTTTGAGCCAAATAAGCGTCATTTGGGAAGAGTTGTGCTTTTTGTATTCAATTCAAACAAATTTGTGGCTGAGGCACGTGGAATAATTGTTGAATCTTATGGTGAGAGTGCTTTTAGTGATAGAGCGTATCGTTAGTGGTATCAGCGTTTCAAGAGAGTTGATTTTGACGTCGACGACCGGCATGGCGGTGCAAGAGAGAAAGAGATTTTTGTGAGTGAAACCATCACGGGAGGTCATTGTCGACTACAATCGATGCGTTTGAGCCGAGCATTGAACAAGAAACGGGCATAGTACCAAGAGAGACACGACAAAGTAATTTTGCTGCACGACAACGCTTGGTCACATATTCCAGATGCCAAATTGGGTCGATTCGTGGGTCGGCTCAAAAGAAGAGTAGTTTTTTCGACGCGGAATCCGTAGGCTGCCAGAAAGATGGGACAAAAGTTGTGGCTAGCGACGGGCATTTCTTTCTTTTATAAATATTTAACCATTTTTGTACAATGGAGGCTCGAATTTTGGGAAAATTGTGGGTTTCAATTTGTACTCAACGTTCAACGGATACTCTTCTACTGAATATATGGCTAACTCTGGTATATAGCAGGGTTCGATCCTTGGTCCTTTTCTATTTGCTTTCTTTATAAATGACTTCCCGCAATTTGTATCATCTAGCTGTCTCTTATTCGCTGATAACCTCAATTTGTTTCGGGAAATATCCTTTGTCTCTGATGGCATGATCCTCCAGGTCTCTCGCGTTAGTGTTGATGTGTGATGATATTCTTTTGAATATAGAAAAGTGTTTTACCTCCTCTGTTCTCTCTTACTCTATTAATGGATCCATCCTTGCGGCAGTAACCAGAAGTGTTCTAGGTGTTTTCTTTTACCGCAAACTTAAATTCGTCAAGCATTTCTACGAGAGGCAATAAGACATAAAGACTTGCTGGTTTCGTCCTCCGTACGACAGTCTAGTTTTACCGTCCAGGAGCAGCTGCTCTCCTATTCTCTACTCTCTTCCGTAGTATTTTAGAATAATGTTCCACTGTCTGGAACCGTAACCATTCTTGCCAAGTTGTGGCTATCGAATCTGTTCATCGTAAATTCACTCGAATCCTTTTCTACAGATTAAGAAAGCCTCATATTGTAGTCGATATGAGGCTTGAAGTACTTCACCTACAGTCTCTGCATTTAGGACGGATCTTTCTCGATGCTTGCTTCCTCTTCAAGCTTTGCAACCACCTGCTTAATACCCACCTTTGACGACCTGAATTTTAGACCAGGAATAGTCTCAACAAGAAATTCAGATATCTTCTATTCTCCTCGAGACTCTCTCGATTTATACCATTACTCTCTGATGCTAAAAATGCAAAGGACCCACGATCGACTCCAACTTGGTTCTTTAGCTACTATTATTTCAAAAGCTTAAATAAATAAACAACTAAATAAAGTATAAAAATGGAAGCAAGAATACTACAGATCAGATGGTTAACTACAACTATTATTTATTTATTTCAGAACTAACCGTCTCAAAGAAGCTGTGAATTAGATTTATGTAGTACTGGGAGCATTAATTTAGTATTAGGAGACTTCTACATTGGTCGATAGTTATGAACAAAGGACTTTTCAACCTCTCTTGAAAAGTATTGATTTCAGTTGCATTAATGACCAACCTACTCGAGTAACCGCTAATACTAGCACACTAATTGAATAATTATAACTAACAGACCATATACATTAAGCCAATAAAGTACCGGGAATTTCTAAATAGAACGCAAAATATTTAATTAATTGGCAATGTTTATTTTGTCGCCTTCAAAGTAATCCCCATTAGATGCAACACATATGCCAGCGTTTTATCCAGTCCTCGAAAAACTTTTCATAAGTACTTTGTTATGGCCTTCAGCTGCTTCGGCGATTTTTGTTTTATGTCCTCGATCGAATGAAAACGGGTTCTACGGAGCGGTTATTTCAGATTCGGAATAGGAAAAAGTCGAACGGAGCCAAATCTGGTGAATACGGTGGTTGATTGATGGAATTTGTTGCTTTTTTGGCCTCGAATTCGGTCACAATTGAGTCTCTATGCGATGGCGCATTATCATCGTGAAAAATCTATGAATTCTCCATCCATCCACGCTTCAATATGATTAAATGATACTCCTTATTGCCCATTTGTCTCTCCGGAATGAATTCATGAAGGATCTGATTCACAGACCGCGCTAGTTTTTGGGATACTAATTAAGGACTGTCCTACCTGCTTACCAAAAAAAAATGTTTGAAATTTCATTTCCCAAGGTAATTTTACTTACAAATTCCCGGAACTTTGTTCCTCATGACGCAACTTGTGATTTTGGCAAGCTCTTTTCTTTAGATGTTAGGCAGATTTTTGACTTTGACTATAATGCGCTTCAAGTAGCAATCGAACGTATAGATTGGACAACAATCTATGAAACCAATGACTGTGATGTTCAAGTGAACTATTTCAATACCGTAATATATAATCTTTTCTATGGGCTTGTTCCTACTACGAAAGTAGGTGGTAAGTTTAATATTCAGTGGTTTATTTCGAAAATGTCCAAATTAATAGCCGATAGAGATTTTACTTATAATATATGGAGGCGTAACAAGGCAGATTCTTGAAAGCAAAACCTGTTTATTAGTACCGAAAGCTGGATTCTGGCCTTTCTTCCAAACAGCTCTGGTCCAATACTAAGAAGCTGCGGATTAGAAGACCTACAACTGCCTGTCCTTTCTACCCAAATGATATAAACGATTTCTTTGGTTCCAGTCAACAAGTTTCTTATTTCAGTGTAGATTTAACCGATATGGATTTATCTGATGCAGCTTTCTCCTTCAATAATATGACTGTTGGCGAAGTATTTTTAGTCCTTAACAGAATTAAAACTGAAGCAGTGGGACTAGATAGCTTAGACATTCGATTTTTAAAAAATAATTTTTTCAGCGATAGTTACAAAGAATTGGTACAAAGAAGAATTCGGAGTGCGAATGCGCTCTCCGCCAAGAATAAAAAAGAAGAAGACAAGCAGGTTAACAGGCAGGTAAAGTGGAATTTTAAATGATTATTACTAAATTTTTGTAATTAATTTCCACATACTTTTTCTTTCCCTTTCCCATTCTTTTCCTCATAGCGTAAATGAATTATTCAATGAATTATGTCAAAACCAAGATAAATTTCGTTACTTCACTCACGCAATTGGTCGAATTTCGACCACAGGCGATATTATAGTCTGAGTCGCGGAATTCAGCTATTTCGGATGCTTTAACCTAATGATCTACGCAAGATGAAAGGATTGAGTCTCGCGAAATTGCAATGACTCGTTTGGGCTGATTTTTCAGCATTTCCGAAATAATCACTCTCATTTGCGCTATGAGTGTTTTAGTTTTGGCTAGGGCTGATTCACTGAACCTGAAAAACAACAAGAAAGAGTATTATGTAGCTATGTCCTATTGCTATAGGATACAATGCGAAGGTCGTTAGTTCAAATCCCGGTCGACGTATATTTTCAGCACACTGCCTGCTTGGATATACCTTGGTTACCTCAATCTACGAAAATGAAAAAAATTGTAGATAAAAGGTGGTGCGAAGGGCTAACATACCTTCCACGATAAATACTGAGAATTTTAAGGAACCTGAAGGTCAGGAGGCCAAGGCCCGATTTGGGCTTAGTGCCATTGTATAAGTAGAACAATAAAATAAGAGTTAACCATCATCATACTACAATAGTATATAAGAAAACTCTACATAGTGTAGTATATTAAAAATTTCGTTTTTTCACCAAAAGAGCATGTATAACCTTGTAATATGTAATAAACGGCAATAAATAAATTGCAAATTGAATAAACATAAATTTTATACTTATAAAATTACCTTACCAATTTCTAGAAATTTAATTATAAGTAATGACATCAAATGTAGATTTAAATGTAATACTAAGTACATTTGTGTGAAATGTTGTTTGTTGTTTGAAGTTACGAAATTTAGGTTGCACGTACAATCCGCATGTATAACTCGCTCGTATCCCTATACCCTATTCCTCCGGGACCCCAGAAATTGCTTGTGTTTCAATATAACACATGAAAACTAGGTGACTGGGTGAAATACTCCCAGTGTGAGGGTTAAAGTGAACCATTTTACTGCTGATTGATATTAGATACGCCGATTGTGGTCGATGGCGCAGAATTAAATAAAAGCTCTTTCCTTGAATGAAAGTCGAAATGATAAAAGAAAGATTTTAATTAATAATTTTTTTTTTAGTTTTTCTTTCAGTTTATTTCTTCCATTAATCTTCCTTGATTAATTTTTGACCGAGATCTACAATAAGCTCGTCCTTTTCATTACGACTGTAGTGCTAGAAAGCAGTAAATAATTTCAGTGAAATAAATAACAAGTCAGTCTGTCCATTCAGCATGATGAACAAGTGGAAATGACTGAGAGTTACGTATCATGTGCAGGATTTGCTGACAAACGGACAATAAATAATCTTGATGCAAGTACGAAATGGATAGATAAAGTTCTAATGATCGTATGTATGTGGACATGTAAGCTGTAATGTACATACATATATATTTCTACTCGTATCATTCACGTAACTCGTATGAAAACTTTTGGCTTATAGTGGTTGAGTTATATCTGTTTTATCAGCTTGAACTATTTTATTTCAAAATGAAGAAATTGCGAAAAGAATGCTTTAATTGAATTATTGTAAAAATAAAATATAAAACAACTTGGCAACTTTCTTCAAAAGATGATCCCAAAAATATGTTAGAATTAAGTTAGCTGTTTAAGTGTTTTCATGGAAAAGTGTTGATCTGGGTACGAATTGTTTGTGTGTACTTTTTACTTTATAGCTCTTAAACTGAGATTGGAAATTTTTTTTTATTTTCCTACAATTATTTACAACATACATACATATATCATATTATGTGAAAAACTCCACATAACAACCAATAGATGTTTATGCAAAGTATTAGCGATGCGTTATTTGTTAGCCTAAAAAGGAAACTATGCAGTACAGTGAAATAATTTGAATTTTCGTAATTTCAGCCTCATGAGGAATTTACAAGCAATTTACCTCAATACTGCTCGCTATTTTTCATAGTTGTAGTGGAAGTCAGAAAACAAACGAGTTCCACAGAAAAGTTTTGAACAAATATTTCAATTATTCGAAAATAGAATGTACAAGGAAACCCAAAATGCATTATTAGCGATAGTTTTCAAACGCTTGGTTCTATTTGATATGTTGCGCAAATTATTAATAATTACCCGGGGAGATAATACTTAAGAGTTTTAAAAAAAAACAAATTTCACCACTCGTTACGGTTGAACTTAATCCCCTTCTCCTATCTTCCCAATCCCATTAACCCTTCCCACCATGACTCCGTTTGTGCTTTGTACGTGAAAGCTAAAATTGCTTAAAACAGAAATCATTGTCAAAAAAAAAAAAAAACTGCAGTGCATTTTACTTTATTATTCTAATAATAAAGTATAGTGATCGACACAGAAAAAAAAAAATTTGCTACCCTCAAATTTTATTTTTTCGCGTTTCATGACTACATGAGCCGAAAAATGCAAAAAAAAAATTCGTCCCGCCGTACATATGAACTCATATCTCCGAGACCGTTAAAGGTAGAATGTTCGTTTTTGGGTGGATTGTTAGCTCCATTACCTAAATTTTGGGGTTTCCCAGGTGGAAGGGGGAGGGAAAAAGTCAAAAATTACATTTGCTAATATCTCCACTACGAATGCAGATAGGAAGCTGAAGATCATCATAAGCATAGAGAGGGTTGTGGGACAAACTTTTAAAATAATTTAATTTTTTTTTATACATTGGCGTCCGAAAAGGGGGGGCTAAAAACAAATTGTCGGCCAAATTTTTTTTTTAAATGATTATATCTTCGAAATTACTTACTATAAACAATTCATACTTTGAGACCATTAAGATGGCATAGAGATCCAACAGAATCCGCTTAGAGACAGGCTAAATATTGTAAGGAGGAGGGTGCAACCCCCTGCAAACATTTAAAAATTAATATCTCAACTATCTCTTAAGCTATGCAATTGAAATTTAAAACAGATATTAAGCTCCACTAGCGCAATAACAGGAAAGTATAAAATTTGATCATAGCAGTAGTGCGGGGAAATGGGGAGCATTTCAAAAATGGTGCACTTTAAAAAATTTCAAACCGTTATATCTCAAAATTAAGTACAGATATAAAATCGAAATTTTGTCAGATTGCAGAACTATATAGTTTTTAATTTTGGTAAACGTTTTAAGTTGTGGGATGGGAGGGAGGTGGTAAGCAAAAATGTCGAAAATTTTGACAGATGCAAAGTTTAAATTTTGCATATGGATACATCTATTTGATATACATAGAAAAAAATATTAATAATTTGTTCCACAATTGTTATGCACCGTTCCCCTTAGTCTAACACGAGGTGTTTCATGTGCAGTGAATAAAACACAAAAACCGAAAATTTTTGAATAAAATTTTGAGGTAGAAACTTGAAAATTTCCAAAATGCATTTAAAGAAAATCCCTAAATGTATGAAATATTAACTGGTCGAATACCTTCTAAACTTCTACCCCCTCCAATACAAAATTGTTTTTTCGACCATTTTTAAGAAATTAGTTATCATCTAACTATTTTAAGCCATCAATTTAAAATGTTGCATAGAAAATTTTAAAAATAGTTGAAACGAAATTGCGTCAAATTTCTTAGATCACGCTTGCCCTTCTACCCCCTCCCATACAAAAGTATAATTTTGACCAATTTCAATAAATCAACTAAAAACCACAAAAATATAAGCTACGAACGTGAAATTTTGTACGAGCACCTCACAAGAGAAACAAAATAAAAGTGCATCACACATTTTACGATTCCCTTACCTTCTCTACCCCCTCCCATAAAAATGTTTTTTTTTTTAAGGAATGACCTGTGATATAGGCAATTTCGGCCTTTATGTGCAATGCACAAACACAGTCATGGAGGGAAGGAATGGGATTAGGAAGGTAGGGGAAGAGGAGTGAGAACGACCGTAACGAGTGGAGAAGTTGATATATATTTTTCAGTTGTACTGGCTGCTACTGACAAATATTTGCAGATGTTATGAAGGATTGAATGATAGAAAGCGAACAGAACCCATCAACTGAGTATCTAGGCCTTCTTGAAGTGGAACTGTTTCACTTTTACACCGTTTGCCCATTTTATTTCGAATAATTTTTCATCGCCAGTAGCAACTGAAAAATTCGTGCTTAAAAAAATCCCGTCTGGAGTGGGAATCGAACCCACGACCTATTGACTGAAAAGCAAGCACGCTGCCCACTACGCCAAGGAAACCTCAGTGTATTTTGGTTTGGTTTCGTGAATGTAGAATACACCGAATCTTATGAAAATTCCATGGAAATTTGTCTATGAAACTGACATTCTATACAGAGAATATTGGATGTGATTTAAGCAATCAATTAAAAAATTATTAACATCCACCCACCCTTACTATCACCGCTCCCCTCATAAAAACCCAAATTTGCATAAATAAGGCTTAAAGCCCAATCATATGATACTCTAGATGAGATGGAAAAGACTTTAATATACCGGAAAATATGTCATCTCAAATTCTTTCGAATAGTGAATAGAGACTTTTGCATGGGAGGTGGTAGAAGTAGAGGGGGAGGTTTTTATTTTTCATATATGACACCGAACATGGCATGCACAATGTTTTTTGCTGAAATTAAAGTTTTCAGTTTTCATTAATTTTAAAGAAATTGGTCATAGTTTTCCTGAAATTGGGGCAATTGTATGGGAGGTGGCAGAGGAAGTGGAGCGTTTAAGATGATTTTGAAACTGTTTATCATCATCCTTATCACCATGCTTTGATTCAATTTCAAAATCGATAGCTCTCATATACTTGAAGGAGAAATGCTTTTCTTGAATTTATAATACAGATATTTATATAGGAGGTGGTAGAAGGAGTGAAGCGGAGCTGATAATTTTTTCTAACACTTATTTGAACTGTTAAGAAACATATTCTGGGAAAATTTGAAGTTTGTACTTTTTCTAGTTTGAATGAAAATCGATAAAATGCATTTAACAAAAATTATGCATTTGTATGGGAGGGGGTAGAAGAGTACGGATAAAAAAAATTTTTTTCGCGTTATTAATATTTCTATTTGTATACTTTATACAAAATATCAAATTGATAGCCTTAACAGTTTCGAAGAAAAATAATTTAATTTAAATTCCAAAATTTCGTGAAATTTGTATGGGAGGGGATAGAAGGAGTGAGGTGAAGTTAATAATTATTGACGGGTGGAGTAAACCACCACCTCAAAAATATGGGCTTAGGTGAAACCGACATTTGTCGCCTTTGTCTCGAGGACTCAAAAACGACAGTACACATCCTATATCACTGTGAAGCAGTAGCTAGGAAAAGACACAGTCTTCTTGGATAGGGTTTCCTTTCTACGGAGGAACTAGCCAATGCGGCTCCCTTAAAGATTCTCAAATTGGCTAAAGCTATTGAGATATAATAGGGTGAACGGGATATAAATGCACAATAGGCCAAGAAGATCGCAGTGCTCTCACGCGTTCCCCTATAGTAATAATAATAATAATTATTTTTAAAATAAATTGCAATTACAGTAGAATTAATTCTGACAAATTTTCGTCTTTTCAGCGTTACTACTTTCAATGAAAATCGAAAATATGTATTTTTCAAAATTTTCCATTTGTATGGGAGGGGGTAGAAGGAGTAAGGGGATCGGGTTAATATGCCGTGATATTAATGACATCTATATCATAATACTTTGACATAAATTTCAAGCCGATAGCTTAAATAGTTTCAAAGAAAAATCAATTTCTTAATATTTCGAAATTTCATGAAATTTGTATGGGAGGGGGTAGTAGAAGGAATGGGAGATGTAGTCCATTTACGAACTTAAAGTTACTTTTTTGCTAAAAATGACACACAAAGTTTTTTAGCACTATAGCTCAAAGCTTTCGTGTGTTATGCTGTAGACAGACGCACAGACGGACAGACAGACAGACAAACAGACAGACAGAAAGACAGACAGACAGACAGACAGGCAGACGGACAAACGGACAGACGGTCACTCGAAATCGAGGTTTTTGAGCGACAACAAATATTTCTGTACCCTTGGCGGTTATGCGCGAGCGTTATTTCTTAGCGTTACAAACGGTAAGGCAAACACAATATGCTCTCAGATTTCATCTAGAGTATAATTAAAAGTGCACAGAAAAGTTATTGATTACTTAATTTGCCAGAAATCCCGTGAATTTGCGTAAATACTGTTTTCGTTTTCTTTATTTTCTATCTACCATATCTGCTAACAAGGCAGGTGCAACTCATTATTCAAGAGACAAGTTGAGGATGCGTGGGAAGTCAATAAGTAGGTTGGAGTTTTTTTTTTAAATTGGTGCTTACACTACCAGTCATTAAGCTTAACCCCTATTTCATATCAAATTGGTGTAATTCTAGGTTCAATAGTTTGCTGGTAGATAGCAGGGGAATGTTAAATTGTAGAACAGATTTTAACAGTAATAAAGTAAGTTGTGCATATTTTTGTGTACTTTAGAATGGAACAACTCCGTGGTTGGGGAACATGTTCAAAAACTTTGTCAGGTTAGGAAGATCCTACGTGTTTTTTTTTTCAAACTCATGATTCCATGAAAATAATCAGTTATAAATTTAGTGTCATAAGATGCAACAATCCAATAAACATGTTCATTGTAAAAGTGGTGTAAGTCATTTGGAATGCACAAAAATGGTACAATGCTGTTCAAAATCAAGAAAAAAACATAACAGGGCTACGATTGCGTAATGCGCAATCTTACGATACTCTAGATGAAATATAATTTCTTGTAACCCCAAGAAATTTTGTATGTGGAGTGTTACAAGGGATGATAGCATTGCACTAATTTTTCCCCCATCATGCTAAACTCGCTATAAAAATGTTTTATACAAAATGCTTACTCCAAAAATTGAATGTGAATTGAGAAAATTAGTGAGTTAGATTTAGTGAAAATGCACAGTTTGTATGGGAGGGGGTAGAAAGAGTGGGGGGATTTTAATTATTTTTTCAGAAATAACTAAGAATATCATAAAATTGATATTTCTTAAATTTTAGACTAGTAACATGCATACTTTTCAAGAAAATCGATTTTTTGTGAAGTTGTGAAACTGTGTCATATTGTATGGGAGGGGGTAGAAGCAATGAAGCTAATCAAATATTTTTTTCTGATCTTAGTGATAATGCTAAATAAGTATTTATTACAAAATGTGACCTCGATAAATGTTATATGTTCTGAGAAAATCGGCTTAGAGCATTTCATGAAAAAGTGTAGTTTGTATGGGAGGGGGTGGAAGGAGAGAGAGGACGCAAAAAAATTGTATACTGTAGATTGAAATCATTATGAAAGTAATATATACCAAAATTCAGACCAAAAGCTTTTATACTTTTCGAGTAAATCCATTTATTGTCAAATTGCGAAATTGTGTCATTTTGTATGGGAGGGGGTAGAAGAGGTGAAGCTAATCATCTAATTTTTTTTGGCCATACTAAAAATTTTAAATAAATATTTGGTGCACAATTTCAGACCGCTGAATTTTATACGCACTGAGTAAATTGGCTTAGAGTAATTCAAGACAAGTACAGTTTGTATGGGAGGTGGTAGAAGGAGGAGGAGGACACGCATAATTTTTATATGGTAGATTGATATTGGCATAAAAGTAACACGTTCCAAGTTTCAAACCAGAAGCTTTTATACTTTTTGAGCAAGCCCGTTTATTGTCAAATTGCGTAATTGTGTCATTTTGTATGAGAGGGGGTAGAAGGGGTGGAGCGATTTGGCTCGTTCACGAACTTGACCTTACCTTTTTGTCAAAAACGACGTGTACAAAATTTGAGCTATCTAGCTCAGCGCGTTCTCGAGCTAGAGAGCGCACAGATGGACGGACGGACATCCGGTTTTGAGATTTTTGAGTGATAATATTAACTTCTGTATCATTCATTTTTTTCTCCGAGCCTTATTTTTTAGCGTTACAAACCTTAGAGCAAACTTATAATACTCGCAGAATCCATCTAGAGTATAAACACACAAGCAACAACCGTCTGTTTGTACGCCGTGTATATTCGCTCAGCGCACATTTATCTCCTAAACCATTAAAAACAGAATGTTCAATTTAGGTGGATTATAAATTGTCTCTGATCTCAGGTTGTTACCAATTTTGGGAGGTGTAAGAGTTAGGGGCAGGCGAGAGGAGCGCTGGAGCAGACAACTGAAAATTCGAAAATCTCCACTATTAATCTAGCTGAAAATCGGCACGCAAATTTAGAGGTTTGTGGGTCAAACTTTCAAAATAATTTAATTTTCTTATCCATTGGGATTCAACAAGAATGAGCTAAAAACCAATTATTTGCCGAATTTTTTTCCAAATGAATTTAAATTCATAATTACTGAACACAAAGTGATAATATCTCATGAACATTTAGATGGCGTATGAGTCTACCATAAACAACTTCGATGGAAATTAAATTCCTGTTAAGACACACTATAGGGGCATAGGACAGAAACAAATTTCTTCCACAAGGCGCGACCCTGAACATCGGTCTTTGGCTGTTGCCAGGACTGTATATTCCTCTGGCCTCTTTCTCAACTGCTCGGTTCCATACTACATGATCAACCAGTTCGACATCTTCCTGGAGGATTATAAATCGCTCTGGTTTCCGCAATGTGTGACCGATCCACTGCCACTTCCGCCTTTGAATCTCAATGAGAAAAGGTTGACACTAATTCTTATGGCATCGACTGTTCGCATTCTTGTCGAAGAGACTTATTGCATTCTTATCATTTCAACAGATTACATTCTTATTGCATGAACAGATTGCATTATTATTGCATGGTCAGTCGTTTTGTGGAGGAATTGTCATGAAGTCAATGAAAATGCGTTGACAATTTTTTCGTGGTATTGGGGAAACAACAAAGTGTTATGTTGTACTATACCTAAACACTCATTAAGCTTAGCTTGGACTCGATCTTTTAAAACTGTGGGTCTAAGGACAGTTGAGCTTTTCCTTGATCTATGAACTTTAAAGCTTCGATCCACTTTAGGCCAAAAATTTATATGACTGGGAAACATTTTATGCAAGTGCATTTGGGGCAAAATTTTGTTTTTATTAAAAAAAAAAAAATAATTTGAAACTAACAAACGTCGATTGTAAACTAACAAACACTAACAAACGAATGTCATCAGCAGCTTTAGATTTCCTCATAAATGGGGTGCTAACTATGCTGAGCTTGATCAATGAGGTTTTTAACACCCAAAGCTGGCATTGGGTGTTTGAAACTTTTTCGAAAAAAGTTCATGACTACCGCTCATTGACCGCAACCTGCATGCGCATATTCAGCTGCTCAGCGATATCTTCAAGCGTCTCTTGCTGCCGCGGACTCTTGAATTGCGCGTAACGCAACGCGAAAACGCATATGCCCGTACTAGAAGTTTCACTCCAATCTATACATATAAATATTGTTGTAGTGTCTGTCTGGTATTTATTAATAAATTACTATAAGTTAATGTTTTGCTTTATTTGGACAATAACTAAGCAGAAAAACACGTTTTCAAAATTCGTCTCTTTCTGTCTTTCCGGCTTTCACGCAAAAACGGCTAAACCGATTGTAATCAAACTTTCACAGTTTATTAGGTATGCTTTGAAATGTAATCTGCGTTAGGTCTTATTTCAATACCCCAGCGCCTTCAGCCCCATCCCATACAAAATGACTCATTTTCAAAAATATGTAGTAATCAAATTTTCTTGAAAACCATAGGAGCGAATAATTTGAAATTTAGAATATATTATTTTTATAATAAATGTGATCTATGGTATACAAATTATTGGAATCACCCCACTCCTTCCACCACCTCCAATACAAACTTTAATTTTTCATGAAATACTATCCACCAATTTGCTCAGTACGTATAACATTTATCAAGCTCAAATTTTGTGGTAAATCCTAAATTATCATTATAATTAATATCCTACCTCTCTCAAACATTGTCACGAAATATCACATCTTTTCCAAGATTAGATTTTCTTGAAATCTGAAATTTAAAATTTATGAATTGCTTTATGATTTTAGTTGTTTCTGAAAACTACAATAAAAACACTCCACTCCTTCTACCACCTCCCATACAAACTGCACAATTTCACTAAAATCAATGCACTAAGTTTCTCAGTACCTACTCAATTTTTGAAGCTTAAATTTGATCCAAAACATTTTTATAGCTACTATGCTGTGAAACAAATTAGTTCAATACTGTCACCCCTCCTTCCTCCTCCTCCCCATACAAAATTTCTTAAGATCAGAAAAATTTCGATTTCATCTATAGTATCGTATGATTGGCCTTTACACACAATCGTAGTAATGTTATGTTTTTAAGCTTTTTGTTATTTTATTTGTGCTTTTGTTTTTTAATTAACACAAGCTACAACTATTCACATGTCCTTAACACTCTTCAATACGTATATAATCTCAAATCACGGGATCAAATCATCAAGAGCCTGTCCCATACAAATGTAGGTATCATGGTTTCATTGTTAATAATTTATGATTCTGATTCCGACAAAATACAAAGCATTGTGTCGAATTAGCTATTAAACTAAGCAGATTATACATATATCGCACATACTGTATTACTAACTACATTATCAAAAATTATTTATTATTGCGATTCTTACGCGGACAAAGTCGCGAGGGACCGCTAGTAAAACAATAATTACGTTATCTACACTCGTTTTTACGCTTGACCAATTGAATAATCGATTCGAACGCTTGGTCATTTCCCAAGGTCTAATTTATCTAATTGATATCTAAAACTCAGTGACCTTGAAAAAGGGTATGTCCATAGCATCAAAATCCACCTGTTTCGCCACTACGACGTCGTTATCATTAATTATGTATTTGTAATTAATACACACGAAAACATTTCTACAACAATAAGTCCCTCGTTAATAATTATGATAGCCGTTTCGTCCTTTCTCTATCGTTCTTCATATTAAAATCTGATATTTGGTCGATTTCGAGTTGCTAGCTTTTTTAACAATATGTATACGATAGCGTGGAATTTTATTTTGTAGGTGAAAAAGGGGGCGGTGTGTCGAGTTTTCGGTCAACGGGTTCGGAAATATGGCATTTTATTACGACAGCACCAGTCACGCCATCTCATATCCGATTACCTTCTACTGCTCCTTTATTTCTTTTCATTATTACTTTCAACATTTCGTTCCATTGTTTTTGATGGATTCTTTCGATGGTCGTTATTTTATTCACCCGAAAGCTATACAGTGCCATGGGTCAAAACATGAAAACGGTTTTCTTCTGCAAAAAAGAAATAAACTTTAAAATAATCACCCTGTGGATATTTTTCTAGGTCGAAGATTTCATCCACTTTAGATTTTTCTGGTGCAAATGGGCGAAAAATGTTTTTCTTTCAAATAGTAAAATTTTACGATTACTAAATGGTAAATACCGGATGAAAAGGATATGTCCTTCGAATGAGTTTCAATATCCTTTTTAATTTCCTTCTGGAAGAAATAAAATTCAATGAGAAAATACAGAACGTTTTATGAGATTATATTTCAAATTTAAAGTAATACGCAGTGGAAATGTTTTCTTTAAGTTCAAACCTCCTTTAATTTTGTAAAGGTTTAGTGGAAAATCGAGGAAGTGATACTGATCAATATAAATAGAAAGAAATTTAAACTTGAACTCATGACCTTCAGCTATTGAAACATTCGTTAAACATGTATCCCGGATTAATCATTTATCCTTCGCTATTACTTATTTGGAATAATGCGTTGAACGTGAATTAAACTCAATACTTCAGATTGTGATCTGGCTCGCTAGGCTATATTCATGTTATAGTATGTAGTGTGTAGCCTAGCGAGTAGCATGCTGACTATAATGTAATGGTCTTAAGATCAAATTCCGGTCGACGTTTAATTCTATCATACACCTGCGTGGTTACCACAATCTTCGGAAATGAGAACTAATAAAAACAAACAGATGTTCAGTAATACGAGAATGTAGCCTAGTAGGTACCATGTTAATCTACAATGCGAGGGTCGTGAGTTCAAATCCCGGTCGACTTATAATTCCAGCACACTACCTGCTAGGATAAACCTTGGTTACTTCATTCTACTAAAATGAATAAAATTCGTAGAAAGAGGATTGTGCGTAGGATTAACAACCCTTCCTCAATAATCCTCAGTAAGTAATGGAAATGTTAAGAAACCTGAAGGTCAGCAGGCTAAGGTCTGGCTTAGGATGTAGTACCATTGTAAAGAGTAAAAACGTTTTTGTACTAGTTTTCTGCGAAAGACAGCTAGGCTAGGAAACTGAAAACAAGGATGGTCCTTATTCATAGTTTATTAAAATAGCTATCTCCAGTTACTTGACTTGGTATGTTCCAGTTGCTAGACAAAAACAATTATTTCACCAGAAATTCGCATTATCATAACAATTCATCTCCGTCTAATCCGTCTTAAATTTTACTCATTTAAAATCCTTTTTAACGTATACTCGACGATAATATGCAGTTTATCATAGTTTCGTTTAGTCCTAAAACTTCTTGCTACACAAAGATTTATCGTAGGCGTCTTCTGAAGTTGATACTGAGCTCATCAAAACATGAAGATTGTCCAGAAATGTAGATACTTCTCCTCTGTAGACGGATTTGAAGACCTCTATCGACTAAACAACGAAATACGAAATTTGCATTCTAATGTATGGATAAGTTAATTAGTCTCGTCCTCAAATTCCACTTTTGAAAAAGCGGAGCAAGGGAAATAGAATGTACTGAAATTAAATTTCAGACAAGATTCAGTCAGGCGGAAGGGATACAGGATTGGGGATTTTCTTTCAATATGAGTGAATGTGTATGTGTACTTTTTATAGGAACCTTTCTCTTTATACGATGGAATTAAAGCAAACCCTTCAGCTGTAAAGATCAAATGTATTGATAAAATTTTTCCCAGGCTTTTTCGTTTATGGCATATCAACTGTTGTGTGCTAAATTCTTGGTTAGCGTAGAAAGGGGTATAATATTAAGCGGAAGAGGTAAACCGACATAACAGTGAGAAAGAGAGATAATTATTTTGTAAGGATTACCCTAGATATCTAGAACACGTTATAAGGAGCAATAACGTGCGAAATTGTTTCCGTGTAGTGTGTTTCAATGGTGCAAGCAAATTTTAAGCTCCAAGGATATTGCCCAACTTTATATGAGCTAAAATGTTTATGATAGCTGTATGTTTCGGATTGCTGTATGTTTCGGATTGCTGTTTACGTGAGTATAGTAACAACGAAAAGAAAGAAATGTCTGTATTTCCTGTTATTTTGGTTTTCTTTTTTTATTAAGAGTAAAATTTTAATTAGATGTACCTGGTTTTAATTCTTGTTTTTAATGAGGTAAATTTTTTTTTGTTTCTTTTAAAAGTTAATGATTTTTTTTTCCAATCGCCTGAAGTTATTAGGATGTATTTACAAATTATGGAAATTAAATGCTAATTATGGAAATAACTAGAAACGCCTTTATAAAATGAATTTTTAGCATTTTGAAGAAAATTTAAATCGTATTAAGTGGCGACTCGTGGTATTAATCCTTGGAGGCAGTTACTGACTGTACTATTGAAAACCAAGCACGAGCTTTTCAGTTTTTCGTGTTCTATTGATATTTTGCAGATGAAGGTAAATCAAATCAAATTGGAATGCATTGTAAATCTTTCTTTCCAAGCTTGCGAATTAACTTAATAGTTTAGAATATTTTGGCGAATAGAAAAAAAAATGTGCGAAAGACTAACAACTTTTCCAAAAAAGCAAAAAAAAAAAAAAAAATGAAGGAATCGGAAGATCTGGAGACCAAAGCCCGAATTGGGCTGTTGTACCATTGAAGGAGAGGAATCAATGTTTGTTTCATATAAAAAAACTAAAATTTTGAAAATTAAGGACCATATCTCGACTCTGGATGGGTCAAATCGAACTTTAGGCTCTGCGAATTTTCATGCAGAAGTTGCGAAATATAATCTGATAATGGAGATGAATTGCAGATTTGATTAGCCAATTATTTTAAGAATTTTATAGGTTAAATTCCAGTTTGGTCCGAGGAGTGCACTTCATTGCAAGAAATTCAAGTTTTAGTAAAATATCTTTTTTTTAGTTAACTATTTATGTTCTTATACCTCACCTCTTTCTTCGTCAAGACGATGGAGAAAGTAGTGGATCTTTACATAAGAACGAGGCCTAACAAAGTAAGTCTTAATAAGAATCAACATGCTTACCAGAAAGGCAAATCGGCAGATTCAGCCCTTCATGGTCTAGTTAGACTAATATGTGTAAGTGTATTCCTAGATATTGAAGGAGCTTTCGACAATACTTTACATGACGCCATAATAGCGGCAGCTATAAAAAAGGGTCTTGAATTGCCAAGATAAAATCAATACAGATAGTATGGCCGATTGACTGCTATTGACTGGACAGACCTCCAAGGAGGAGTGCTATCTCCACTTCGATGGTCAATTGTAGTTGATGAACTCCTATACCGTCTGGCGAACAAGGCCTTGTTATTATCATTAGAGGCAAATATGATGTAATTTTGTCAGAAAGGCTACAATCTGCCATGAAAGTGATAATGAACTGGTGTCAGTCTAAGAACTTGAACATCAAACCAAGTAAGACTGAGATAATACCATTTACTAGTAGAAGGAAAATCTACATAACATCTTCTTCTATAAATAGAACACCAATACCCTTTTCAGTGATGTCAAATATCTAGGTGTTATCTTCTTCAATAGCACTACAGCCCAAATAGGGCCTTAGCCTCTTATTTGTTGTTGTGAATGTTAGCCTTCGTACAACCCTCTATCTACGAGTTTTCTTTTTCGCAAATTGAGGAGGCCAAGATATACCCACGCAAGTAGTATGCTGAAATTATACGTCGAACAGGATTTGAACTCCCGACCTTCGCATTGTAGATCAATCTGCTACTCACTAGGCTACATCTTAGCTATATACAGGTGTTATACTTCATAACAAACTCAGCTGAAAGAAACATATAGAATGGACTCATGCCAAGCTATTAAAGGCGTCTTGGGCCTGCAAAATCTTTTGGTGCTACAGATCAATCATCCTCGCAATAGTAATCAGCCCAGCTTATACTATAAAATATTCAAAGACTAGCTTGTCTTAGTATCCCAAGAGCAATGAAAACCTGCCCTACTGCGGCAATTGAAATATTCCTAAACATCCCTCCGATATATTTCCAAATAAAACATGACACAAATATAATTGGGCTTAAAGACCAATCACATGATACTCTAGATGAGATGGAAATGACTTTAATATACCGGAAAATATGTCATCTCAAATTCTTTCGAATAGTGAACAGAGACTTTTGCATGGGAGGTGGTAGAAGTAGAGGGGGAGGTTTTTATTTTTCGTATATGACACCGAACATGGCATGCAAAATGTTTTTTGCTGAATTTAAAGTTTTTAGTTTTAATTATTCTTAAAGAAATTGGTCATAGTTTTCCTGAAATTGGAGCATTTGTATGGGAGGTGCCAGAGGAAGTGAAGCGTTTAAGATGATTTTGAAACTGCTTATCATCGATAGCTCTCATATGTATACTTGAAGGAGAAATGCTTTTCTTGAATTTATAATACAGATATTTGTATGGGAGGTGGTAGAAGGAGTGAAGCGGAGCTGATAATTTTTCTAACAGTTATTTCAATTATTAAGAAACAAATTCTGGCAAAATTTGAAGTTTGTACTTTTTTCTAGCTTGAATGGAAATCGATAAAATGCATTTAACAAAAATTTTGCATTTGTATGGGAGTGTACGGATGAAAATAATTTTTTTTGCATTATTAATATTTCTTTTTGTATAATTTATACAAAATATCAAGTTGCTAGCTTTAACAGTTTCGAAGAAAAATAATTTAATTTAAATTTCATAATTTCGTGATATTTGTATGGGAGGGGGTAGAAAGAGTGAAGTGAAGTTGATAATTATTTTTAAAATAAATTGCAATTATAGTAGAAATAATTCTGGCAAAATTTTGTATTTTCAGCTTTACTCGTTTCAATGAAAATCGAAAATATTATATATAATTTTCAAAATTGTTCATTTGTATGGGAGGTGGTAGAAGGTGTAAGGGATCGGGTCAATATTCCGTGATATTAATGACATCTATATCATAATAAGGGGATCGGGTCAATATTCCGTAATATCATTGACATCTATATCATAATACTTTGACTTAAATTTCAAGTCGATAGCTTAAATAGTTTCAAAGAAAAATCAATTTCTTAATATTTCGAAAATTCATGAAATTTGTATGGGAGGGGGTAGAAGGAGTGGGGGGATGTAGCCCATTCACGAGCTTAAAGTTACTTTTTTGCTAAAAATGACACACAAAAATTTTTTAGCACTATAGCTCAAAGCTTTCGAGAGTTATGCTTTAGACAGACGCAGAGACAGACAGACCGACAGACAGACAGACAGACAGAGAGACGGACAGACGGTCACTCGGAATCGAAGTTTTTGAGCGACAACAAATATTTCTGTACCCTTGGCGGCTCTGTGCGAGCGTTCTTTCTTAGCGTTACAAACGGTAATGCAAACACAATATACTCTCAGATTTCATCTAGAGTATAAAACATAACAGGGCTACGATTGCGCGTAAAACGCAATCTTACTATACTCCAGATGAAATAGAATTTTTTGTGATCCCAAGAAATTTTGTATGGGGAGTGTTAGAAGGGGTGATAGCATTGAACTAATTTTTTCCCCATCATACTAAGGTAGCTACAAAAATGTTTTATACAAAATGCTTACTCCAAAAATTGAATGCGAACTGAGAAAATTAGTGTATTAGATTTAGTGAAAATGTGCAGTTTGTATGGGAGGTGGTAGAAAGAGTGTGGGGGGATTTTAGTGATTTTTTTAGAAATAACTAAGAATATCATAAAATTGACATCTCTTAAATTTTAGACCAGTAATATTCATACTTTTCAAGAAAATAGATTTTTTGTGAAGTTGTGAAACTGTGTCATATTGTATGGGAGGGGGTAGAAGGGGCGAAGCTAATCAAATATTTTTTTCTGATCTTAGTGATAATACTAATTAAGTATTTATTACAAAATATGAGCTCGATAAATGTTATGTGTTCTGAGAAAATCGGATTAGAGCATTTCATGAAAAAGTATAGTTTGTATGGGAGGGGGTGGAAGGAGAAAGAGGACGCAAATAATTTTTCTACTGTAGATTTATACTATTATGAAAGTAATATATCCTAAGATTCAGATTAATAGCTTTTATACTTTTCGCGTAAATTCATTTATTGTCAAATTGCAAAATTGTGTCATTTTGTATGGGAGGGGGTAGAAGGGGTTAAGCTAATCGTATAATTTTTTTTTAATCTTACTAACAATTTTAAATTAATATTTGATGCACGATTTCAGTCCGCTAAATCTTATAGGCACTGAGTAAATTGGTATAGAGTATTTCATGAAAAAGTACAGTTTGTACGGGAGGTGGTAGAAGGACGGGGAGGACACGCATAATTTTTATATGGTAGATCGATATTATCATAAAAGTAACATATTTTAAATTTCAGGCCAATAGCCTTTATACTTTTTGAGCAAATCCGTTAATTGTCAAATTGCGCAATTGTGGCATTTTGTATGGGAGGGGGCAGAAGGGGTAGAGCGATTTGGCCCGTTCACGAACTTGACCTTACTTTTTAGTCAAAAACGACGTGTACAAAATTTGAACTATCTAGCTCAACGCGTTCTCAAGCTAGAGCGCGCACAGACGGACGGACGGACGGACGGACAGACGGACGGACATCCGGTTTCGAGATTTTTGAGTGATAATATTAACTTCTGTATCATTCATTTTTTTCTCCGAGCCTTATTTCTTGGCATTACAAACTTTAGAGCAAACTTATAATACTCTCAGATTCCATCTAGAGTATAAAAAGAGTCTATCACAGAGACATTTCGCATATAGAGGGATAACAAATATAAATCGTGGGATTATAGAGGTCACCCCAAATCTTAAAAAACCCGAGAATAACCTCAACATTGTCAGACACTATGCCGACAAAATTCAACTTTGGAACCCCATTCAAAGTAATAATCAGCGAACGCTAGGAATGGCGATCCATGATATCTGAAATGGAATAGGGATCAACCATCTGGTACATAGATGGTTCGCGCACCTTGGAGGTGACTGAAGTCGGAGTTATAGCTCCTAACTTCTCGGTTTCAAAACATTTTGATAAGGAAGTAACAAAGTTACATTAATGTAGGTCCCAGGACATATGGGGATTGAGGAAAATGAAGAGGTAGACCACCTCGTAAAAAATGGTGCAGAAACGAATTTTATTCGACCAGAGCCACTCTGTGGAAATCCAAAAGGATACGTCAACCTTATACTTAGAAAGTGGATTGAACAAGAGCATAGAACCAACTGGAACATACTTTCAGGTTTATCAATCTCAGAGAAAATTCTCTTACTACAATAAAAAAAAAAACAAAAAAAAAAAAGTCGAGGATATTCTAAAATTCAGTAAGAGTGACATTAATCTAATCGCCCTAATGCCGGGGCACAGTGGAGTAAACCACCACCTCAAAAATATGAGTCTAGCTGAAACCGACATCTGTCGCCTCTGTCTCAAAGACTCAGAAACGACAGTGCATGTCCTATGTCACTGCGAAATAGTAGCAAGGAAAAGGTTAAATCTTCTAGGAAAAGTTTTCTTACAACTGATGAACTAGCCAACATGGCACCCTCAGACATACTTATATTAGCCATAGCTATCGAGCTATGGTAGGATAAAGGAATAATAAACACACAATAGGTTAAGAAGGTCGCGGTGCTCTCACGTTTTCCCTAAATAAAATAATAGTGGGTTGTGTGTTGGTCTATAATGCGAAGATTGTGAGTTCGAAACCCGGTCGACCCATTATTCTAACACACTACCTTAGTTACATCAATCTACGAGAATGAAAATTCGTGGATAGAGGGTTGTGCATAGAGCTAACAACTCTTCCGCAATAAGTAATGAAAATATTAAGGAACTTGATGGTTGGAAGCCCAAGGTCCGATTTTGACTTTAGTGCCATTGTAGAATAGAATTATTCTCGGTAAAGAATTCGCAGGTGTTCTTTTATTTGTTGTCGAGAATAATGAAAGATTGCGAAAATGCCATGAGCGACTGGGGTTGATATGTACCAATATTTTAAAGGAAATATTTCCAGACTTCACACTGTTCCGCTTTTTTAATTGTACTAATCTTTTTGAAGATTTATGAGTTTTCTAAATTTAAGGCTATGCAAATATTACGAAATAATAAAGATATTGCGACGGGTTTCCACTATTATTGGTCACAGCAGTTCAATAAAATTTGCTTTTTTGGTGTTATTTGTGACTGTATCCCCGATAATAATCAGCTAAAACTCCACAAAAAACAACAAAAAACAGTGAAAGTGGTTTCAAAAAATCGCGCTGCTCACCAGTTTTCCTTGAATATTTTTTTCAGTCGGATCGAAAAACACACTGAGTAAAAGTTCTATATCATCAATAAATAAACTATTTTTGTTATGTCAATACCATAACGCACAAGTGTGTTAAGTGCTATCTGTTGATTTTCAGATAAATGATTTTGAAACTTTGATTTGTCTCAACGTTCTTACATAATGAATGTAATTACCACTACGGGTAAGATGCTATATTTGGCTTGAAAAATATTTTCGGATGCTTTCAAGTCATTTTAGTTCCATGTCCTCGTTTTTCTGAAAATGAATATAAATTAATGTTATTGATCCAGATTTTTGAATTGTAAAAAATAAAAGAAATATATAAATAGACAAAAAAATTCTTAGAATGTTCTACAATCTAAGTAATGTGACATGATTTTCCATTAAAATCGTTAAATAATGCATCTATCCTCGGAGAATGCTCCATAAACTCAAGTTAAGTTCCTACTCTCTAATCGCGATTTATTTTCAATCGCTTTACACACATGCCACCGTCATGTACCGTGGAACAGTTAATTCTCATTCCATATAAAATTCATTTCGTTATAATCTTATTCCGTACAACGTAGTACGTAACGTAAAAAATCCTTGTAGGATATAAAATAGAAAAGTTTTACATTACGTTTCAGGGTGTTTCTTTTTTTTCCAGTTTGTTACACTAATAGTTTACAGATGAATTGTTGCTAACAAATTGTTTTCATTTTCCAGGGATATGCAAACTGCTATCATGTTTTAAATATTGAAAATTTCCATTTTTAATATAAAATATTTAGTGTTTGAGAGAAAAAATTGTAGAAAGAATTAAGTAGATCAGTTTTGTTTTTGTATCTTTAGGAAGAATACCATGAATAAAGCTATGAATTATGGAAGCTACCTGTGAGAAATGCCGTAAAAGTAAGAACATAAAGCTGAATAAAAACAACAACTTTAAAAAAAAGTTACAGAAACAACAACTGCTCTATGATAATTATAGACCAGCTGGTAACGCCAAGTAATAATGCTTATCGCTCAAAAATCTCAAAACCGGATTTCCGTTCGTTCGTCTTTTCACTCTCTCGCTTGCGAACGCATTTAGCTAGAAAGCTCAAATTTTGTACACGTTGTTTTTGGTCGCTATTTAAGGTCGATTCCTTGAACAGGGCAAATCCGCTCCACCTTTTCTACCCGCTCCCGTACAAAATGACACATTTTCGCAACTTCATAATAAGTTGATTTTCTTTGAAAATTTAAATTCTGGCGATTTGCGATTTTATACTTACAATTTTTATGATAATAAATTTGTTTCACAAAATCAAATTGAAATCACCTTACTTCTACCATCTATCATACAAACTGTACAGTTTCATGAAATGCAATGCATCATTTTTTTCAGTGTCTGTAAAATGTATGGAGCTCAAATTATGCGAAGTGTTTTAGTAGCAATTACAGTTATATGAGAAGAGTTTAGATTGATCTTGCCACCCCTTCTATCACCTCCCATACAAAATGACACAATTTTGCAACTTCATAATAAAAATTTTTGTAATTAACACTTTTTCAGTGAACTTATTTAATTTTTAAAATATTTGGAATCCTTTCACTCGTTCTATCCCCTCCTTCCTTCTATCCCCTCCCTCCTTATATCCCCTCCCATGCAAACTGCATTATTTCACGAAATTTAACGAAACAATTTTCTCAGTATCTATTAATGTTTAGCAGCCGCTCGAATTTAATATAAAGCATTTTGGTGCGATGTGAAAAAATATTTAAGTTCGATACCACCACTCAACCTATCACCTCCCACACAAAATGGTACAATTGCGCAACTTCATAATATGTTCATTTTCTCGGAAAGCATAAAGGCTATCGATCTGACATTCAAATCGGATAGTATATATATACCTCTGTAAAAATTGTTGAAATCGTCACACGCTTCCGTGGCGTAATGGGCAGTGTGCTTGCTTCTCAGTCAGTAGGTCGTGGGTTCGATTCCCACTCCAGACGGAATTTTTTTAAGCGCAAATTTTTCAGTTGCTACTGGTGATAAAAAATTATTCGCAATAAAATGGGGAAACGGTGTAAAATTTGAACAATTCTACTTCAAGAAGGCCTAGATACTCAGCAGATGGTTTCTGTTCGCTTTCTATCATTCAGTCCCCCATAACATCTGCAAATATTTGTCAGTAAGCAGCCAGTACAACTGAGCAAATATACCAGCTTCTCCACTCGCTACGGTCGTTCTCACTCCCCTTCCCCTTCCCATTCCTTCCCTCCATGAGTGTGTTTGTGCATTGCACATAAAGGCCGAAATTGCCTATAACACAGGTCATTCTGTAAAAAAAAAAATCTCTTCTTCCATCTCCCATACAAAAGTTACAGTTTGCGCGAAAAGCTATAAAATAATTTTCATGACAATACCGGATTAAATAGACACAAAAAATATAGAAGGTTATTGATGTGGTAGGAAAACCATTCCTTTTAAAGTAACTGAGACTTCAATTCCATCTAGAGTATCGCATGATTGGGGTTTATCCGCAATAGCAAAATGTTTCAACAAGTCGAGGGTAACTTTATTATTCTTGGGACCAGAGGATGCGTGGGAAGTCAATATGCTAGTTAAGATGGTATGCGTATGGAAAGCTATGGGAATGCAGATCCTAGGACAGGGCTATTGCCAATAATTTAACACGCGATTGTGATCAATAAAATTTTAAGTTTTTGTATTTTATCCATCTTGTGCAGATTAGATGCATAACAGTTTAGGTTTAAATTATTATTTTTTCTGTATGTCAGATGGATCTATGCATCGGCAATTTGAGCTTTTTATTTTTCATCAGAGCTTTAAAAAAATACTCAAAATTTTCGATATTTTGGCTCACCACCTCCTTTTCTTTACACTTTCGAACTTATTTTTTTTATAAATAAACTGCCAACAAGTCGGGCGAAACTTTATTATTCTTGGGACAAGTTGCGGATGAGTGGAAAGTCAATATGCAGGTTAGAGTGGTTAGGGAAGACTAAGTGAAAGGGAGTTCTTGGGCAGGACTGTTAACAATATTTCATTCGTGTCTGTAAGTTTGGGTTTTTATGAGGGGAGGAGTAGAGGTAATAGTAAGGGTGGGTGGATGTTAATAGCTTTTTAATTAATTACTTGTATCACGTCCAATATTCTCTGTATAGAATGTGTTTCATAGACGAAGTTGCATAGAATTTTCATAAAATTCGGTGTATTATACATTCATGAAACCGAACATTTGTATGGGAGGGGGTAGAGAATATAGGGGAATCGTAAAATTTGATACGCAGTTTTATTTCGCGTCTCTTGTAAGGTGCTTGTATAGAATTTCAAGTTCGTAGCTTTTAGTTTGTTGGTTATTAGTTGATTTAATAAAATTGGTCGAAATCATAGTTTTGTATGGGAGGGGGTAGAAGCGCAAGCGCGATTTCAAAACTTTTAAAGCAACTTCATTTGAATTATTTTTATAAGTTCTTTTGCCAAATTTGAAATTGATAGCTTTTAAGAGTTAGCTGATAACTGATTTCTTAAAAATGCTCGAAAAAATAATTTTGTATGGGAGGGGGTAGAGGAGGTACGGGAATCGTCAAACTTGTGATGCAATTTTCTTTCATTTTTGTTGTTAGATGCTCGTACGAAATTTCAAGTTCATAGCTTTTAATTTGTTGGATATTAGTTGATTTAATGAAATTAGTCGAAATCATACTTTTGTATGGGAGTGGGTAGAAGGGCAAGCGCGATTTTAAAACTTTGAACGCAATTTCATTTTAATTTTTTTTGTAAGTTGTTTTGCAAAATTTGAATTTGATAGCTTTTAATGGTTAGGTGATAATTGATTTCTTGAAAATGGTCGAAAAAATAATTTTGTATGGGAGGGGGTAGAAGTTTTAAAGGTTTTCGACCAGTTAATATTTCGTATATTTAGGGATTTTTTTTAAATGCATTTCGCAAATTTTCAAGTTTCTACCTTAAAATTTCACTCAAAAATTTTCAGTTTATGTGTTTTTTTCAATGCACATGAAACACCTTGTGCACGTAGACCGGGGGAGTCGGTTTATAATAAATATGGATCAAGTTAATATTATTTTTCTATGTACATTAAATATAGGTATTCACATGCAAAATTTTAACTTTTTATCTTTCACTAGAGCCCTAAAAAAATCACTCAAAATTTTCGACATTTTTGCTTTTCACCTCCCTCCCCTTACACCTCCCAGCTTAAAATTTTTACCAAAATTAACCATTATGTAGTTCTACAATCTGACAAATTTTTGATTTGATATCTGTACTATTTTTTGAGATATAAGGATTTGTAATTTTGAAAAGTGCGCCATTTTTGAAATGTTTCCCATTTCCCCCCACTACTATTATTTCGACATGTTATATTTTTTTTGTATTTGCCTAGTATAGCTTAATATAGGTTTTAAGTTTCAATTACATAGCTTAAAAGATAGTTGAGATATTAATTTTTAAGTGTTTTTCTTTGCACCCCCCCTGACCCTCCCCCTTACAATAATTAGCCGCTTTCTGAGCTGGTTCCGATGGAACTATATGCCACCTTGACGGTCTCTAAATATGATTTTTTTACGATAAGTAATTTCGAAGATATAACCATTTGAAAAAAAAATTCGGCCGACAATTGGTTCTTAGCCCCCCCTTTTCGCACCCCAATGGATAAAAAATTTAAATTATTTTTAAAAGTTGTCCCACAAACCTCTCTATATGTATGTTGAGTTTTAGCTTCCTAGCTGTTACGATGGTTGAGATATTTGAATTCGTATTTTTCGGTTTAAGCGCTCCCCCCGCCTCCCCCTGAACCCGTACACCCCCCAAAATGGGTATCCGCCTGAGATCCGCAACTATCTACAATTCCTCCAAAAATTAACTTTCTATCTTGAAGGGTTTGGGAGTTAATGTGCGCTGAGCGTACACGTCGGCGTACGGCGGACGGCGGACGGCGGACGGCGGACGGCGGACGGCGGACGGCGTACGGCGTACGGCGGACGGCGTACAGACAGACGGATTTTTTTTTTTTGCATTTTTAGGCTAATTTAGTCATGAAACGCGAAAAAAAAAAATTTCAGGGTAGCAAACTTTTTTTTTTTTTTGTGTCGATCACAATACTTTATTATTAGAATAATAAAGTAAAATTAGAGACTATGTAGGATTTTCAGATATAACGGTTTGATATTTTGGGCAGTGCACCTTTTTTAAAATGCTCCCAATTTTTTTTTGGTTTCTGTTGTGATCGTAAGTGAAACAATGAGGTGAAATGTCCGAACAGAACTGACTTAAAACTTTTATTGACATAAGCATTTTACATAAAGTGTTATACATTTAAAGTGTTCTAAACTTCTAACAGTGCTGCCAACAGTTTCCATCCAGCCCTGATTCTGGTGGTGATAAATGACATCTTGAAAGCTGTATTGGATGGTGGGGTAGATAAAGGTGGTCAATGGAGACATCTTAAGTCACCTTGATTATGCTGATGACGTGTGTTTGCTTAAACATAACCTTTTGGACTTAGAGTCAAATGTTCGCTCGTTGCATTCTAAATGCAAAGAGGCGGGACTGAAAATAAATGTGCGTAAAACGAAGTACATGCACATGGGTTCGAACATAAGCACACCGATTGTTCTTAACGGACAAGATGTGGACGAGGTTCAAGATTTTTATAATCCCAGGAGCATTATCAGCATGGACGGCGGTGGATATTAAGGCTCGTCTAAATAAGGCTCGTCAGGCCTGGGGTATCATTTCCCCTTTCTGGAGGTTAAGAGAGATCTCCCTTCGCACGAAGCTGCGAATTTTTGACTCATGTGTCATATCCGTGCTTTTATATGGCTGTACTACGTGCAAAGTGACCGTTCGACTTACGAAGAAACTGCAGACATTCGTGAACCAATACCTCCGACGCAATTTTAGGAATATTCTGGCCAGAAGTAATCTGTAACAACGAACTTTGGAGTACAACAGGACAGACTAGAATAGGCATTAAGATTCAAAGGCGGAAGTGGCAGTGGATCGGTCACACATTGCGGAAACCAGAGCGATTTATAATCCTCAAGGAAGATGTCGAGCTGGTTGATCATGTAGTATGGAACCGAACAGTTGAGAAAGAGGCCAGAGGAATATACAGTCCTGGCAACAGCCAAAGACCGATGTTCAGGGTCGCGCCTTGTGGAAGAAATTTGTTTCTGTCCTATGCCTCTATAGTGTGTCTTAACAATTAATTTCCATCGAAGTTGTTTATGGTAGACTCATACGCCATCTAAATGTGAGATATTATTACTTTGTGTTCAGTAATTATGAATTTAAATTCATTTGGAAAAAAATTCGGCAAATAATTTGTTCTTAGCTCATCCTTGTTGAATCCCAATGGATAACAATATTAAATTATTTTGAAAGTTTGACCCACAAACCTCTAAATTTGCGTGCCGATTTTCAACTAGGTTAATAGTGGAGATTTTCGAATTTTTAGTTGTCGGCTCCAGCGCTCCTCTCCTCTGCCCCTAACTCTTACACCTCCCAAAATTGGTAACAACCTGAGATCAGAGACAATCTATAATCCACCTAAAATTGAACATCCTGTTTTTAATGGCTTAGGAGATAAATGTGCGCTGAGCGAATATACACAGCGTACAAACAGACGGTTGTTGCTTGTGTGTTTTTGGGCTAATTTAGTCATGAAACGCGAAAAATAAAATTTAAGGATAGTAGGTTTTTTTGTTTTCCCGAGTCGGTCACAATACTTTATTATTTAAAAATAAGAAAATTATCAGCTTCTACAAAAATATCGAAATTTGGCATAAATTGTGACGCAAGCTGGCGAAAAAATCTTCTCTTGCCATGGTATGATTTTCAGTACAGGCCGAAACATGAGTTTAGGTCAAAATTTAATATTTTGTGTTTTTTGCACCAAACGCTACTTACATATCTTAAGATCAACTACAAAGTGTTTTTTTTTTTAATTTATTTATTACACTCTAGATTAAATCTGGGAGTATTATAAGTTTGCCACAAATGGTATAGAAATTCATATTATCACTCAAAAATTTCAAAACCGGATGTCCGTTCGTCCGTCCGTCCTCTCTAGCTCGAGAACGCGTTGAGCTAGAAAGTTCAATTTTTTGTACACGTCGTTTTTGATAAAAAGTAAGCATAAGTTCGTGAACGGGCCGAATAATTCGACCCATTCTACCCCTTCCCATACAAAATGACTCAATTACAGAATTTGACAATAATCAGATTTTCTCAAAAAATATAAAAGCTATTCATCTGAAATCTGAGATTTTTATACTCTAGATGAAATCTGAGAGTATTATAAGTTTGCTATAAAGTTTGTAACGCCAAGAAATAAGGCTCGGAGAAAAAAATGAATGATACAGAAGTTAATATTATCACTCAAAAATCTCAAAACCGGATATCCGTCCGTCCGTCCGTCTGTCCGTCCGTCCGTTCGCTCTCTAGCTTGAGAACGCGTTGAGCTAGAAAGTTCAAATTTTGCGTACGTCGTTTTTGACAAAAAATTAAAGTCAAGTTCGTGAACGGGCCAAATCACTCCACCCCTTCTAACCCCTCCCATACAAAATGACACAATTGCGCAATTTGGCAAAAAACGGATTTGCTCGAAAACTATAAAAGCTATTGGCCTGAAATTTGGAATATATTACTTTTATGATAATATCAATCTACCGTATAAAAATTATGCGTGTCCACCCCTGCCTTGTACCACCTCCCATACAAATTGTACTTGTCATGATTTACTCTAAGCCAATTTACTCAGTGCGTATAAAATTTAGCGAGCTGAAATTATGCACTAAATATTTATTTAAAATTGTTAGTAAGGCTAAGAAAAATTAGACGATTAGCTTCACCCCTTCTACCCCATCCCATACAAAATGACACAATTTCGCAATTCGACTATAAATGGATTTGCTCGAAAAGTATAAAAGCTATTAGTCTGAATTTCGGGATATATTACTTTCATAATGATTTCAATATACAGTATAAAAATTATTTGCGGCCTGCTTCTCCTTCCAACCCCTCCCATACAAACTACACTTTTTCATGAAATGCTCTAAGCCGATTTTCTCAGAACATATAATATTTATCGAGCTCACATTTTGTAATAAATACTTATTACTTTATTATTCTAATAATAAAGTGTTGTGATCGACACAAGAAAAAAAAACTTTGGTACCCTGAAATTTTTTTTGATGACTAAATTAGCCTAAAAATGCAAAAAAAAAACATAACAGGGCTACGATTGCGCATAAGGCGCAATCTTACGATACTCTAGATGTCATCCCAAGAAATTTTGTATGGGGAGTGTTAGAAGGTATGATAGCATTGAACAAATTTTTCCCCATCATGCTAAAGTAGCTATAAAAATGTTTTATAAAGAATGCGTACTCCGAAAATTGAATGGGAACTGAGAAAATTAGTGAGTTAGATTTAGTGAAAATGTGCAGTTTGTATGGGAGGTGGTAGAAAGAGTGGGGGGATTTTAGTGTTTTTTTTTCAGAAATAACTAGGAACGTTATAAAAGTGGCATCCCTTAAATTTCAGACTAGTGCCATTCATACTTTTCAAGAAAATCGATTTTTTGTGAAGTTGTGAAACTGTGTCATATTGTATGGGAGGGGGTAGAAGCAGTGAAGCCAATCAAATATTTTTTTCTGATCTTAGTGATAATACTAATCAAGTATTTATTACAAAATGTGAGCTCTATAAATGTTATATGTTCTGAGAAAATCGTCTTAGAGCATTTCATGAAAAAGTATAGTTTGTATGGGAGGGGGTGGAAGGAGAAGGAGGACGCAAATAATGTTTCTACTGTAGATTTAAATCATTATGAAAGTAATATATCCCAAAACTCAGACTAATAGCTTTTATACTTTTCGAGTAAATTAATTTATTGTTAAATTGCGAATTCGCGTCATTTTGTATGAGAGGGGGTAGAAGGGGTGAAGCTAATCGTCTAATTTCTTTTCGCCTTACTACGCATAATTTTTTATACGGTGGATTGATATTATCATAAAAGTAATATATTCCAAATTTCAGGCCAATAGCTTTTATACTTTTTGAGCAAATCCTTTAATTGTCAAATTGCGCAATTGTGTCATTTTGTATGGGATGGGGTAGAAGGGGTGAAGCGATTTGGCCCGTTAACGAGCTTGACCTTACTTTTTTATCAAAAACGACGTGCAAAAAATTTGAACAATCTAGCTCAATGCGTTCTCAAGCTAGAGAGCGAACAGACGGACGGACAGACGGACAGACGGACGGACAGACGGACAGACGGACATCCGGTTTGAGATTTTTGAGTGATAACATTAACTTCTGCATCATTAATTTTTTTCTCTAATCCTTATTTCTTAGCGTTACAAACCTTAGAGCAAACTTATAATACTCTCAGATTTCATCTAGAGTATAAAAATCCGTCCCGCTGTACGCCGTACATATGGACTCCTATCTCCGAGACCGCTAAAGGTAGAATGTTCGGTTTTGGGTGGATTGTTGATTGGGTAAGTGAGCTCTATTTTCTAAATTTTTGGGGGTGATAGGTGGAAGGGGGAGCGGGGGGAGGGAAAAAGTCGAAAACTACACTTGCTAATATCGCCACCACGAATACAGATAGAAAGTTGAAAATCAGTACAGATATAGAGAAGGTTGTGGGACAAACTCTAAAAATAATTTAATTTTTTTATCCATTGGCGTCCGAAAAGGGGGGCTAAAAATAAATTGTCGGCCGAATTGTTTTTTCAAATGACTATATCTTCGAAATTACTTATTGTAAAAAATTCATATTTTAGGACCATTAAGGTGGTATATAGTTCCATTGGAATCAGCTTATAAAGTGGCTAATTATTAAAAGGGGGAGGGTCACGGGGGTGCAAAGAAAAACACTTAAAAATTAGTATCTCCACTATCTCTTAAGCTATGTAAATCAAACTTGAAACGTATATTAAGCTATACTAGGAAAATACAAAAAAAAATATAACATGTTGAAATAGTAGTAGTGGGAGGAAATGGGGAGCATTTCAAAAATGGCGCACTTTCCAAAATTACAAATCATTATATCTTAAAAAATAGTACAGATATCAAATCGAAAATTTGTCAGAACTATAATTTGTAGAACTATATAATAGTTAATTTTTGTAAAAAATTTTAAGTTGGGAGGTGTATGGGGAGGGAGGTGATAAGCAAAAATGTCGAAAATTTTGAGTGACATTTTTAGGGGTCTGGTGAAAGATACAAAAATTAAATTTTGCATGTGGATACGTCTATTTGATGTACATAGAAAAATAATAATAACTTGATACTTAATTGTTATAAACCGACCCCCCGGTCGAACGTGCACCAGGTGTTTCATGTGCATTGAAAAAGAAACATAAACTGAAAATTGTTGAGTGAAATTTTAAGGTAGAAACTTGAAAATTTGCGTAATGTATTTAAAAAAAAACCCCTAAATATATGAAATATTACCTGGTAGAAAACCTTTAAAACTTCTACCCCCTCCCATACAAAATTATTTTTTCGACCATTTTTAAGAAATCAATTATCACCTTACTATTAAAAGTTATCAATTTGAAATTTTGCATAAAAACTTACAAAAATAATTGAAATGAAATTACGTAAAAAGTTTTGAAATCGCTCTTGCTCTTCTACCCCCTCCCATACAAAAGTATGATTTCGACCAATTTCATTAAATCAACTAATAACAAACAAATTAAAAGCTACGAACTTGAAATTTTGTACGAGCACCTTACAGTAGAAAAAAAAAGAAAATTACACTACGAGTTTTACGATAACACTACCTCCTCTACCTCTTCCCAAATTATTTTTTCGAGCTTTTTTAAGAAATCAGTTATCAGCTAATTCTTAAAAGCTATCAATTTAAAATTTTGCATGAAAACTTATAAAAATAATTTAAATGAAGTTGCTTTAAAAGTTTTGAAATCGCGCTTGCCCTTCTACCCCCTCCCGTACCAAACTATGATTTCGACCAATTTCATTAAATCAACTAATAACCAACAAACTAAAAGCTACGAACTTGAAATTTTATACAAGCACCTTACAAGAGAAGCGAAATAAAACTACATATCAAATTTTACGATTCCTCTACCTTCTCTACCCCCTCCCATACAAATGTTCGGTTTCGTGAATGTAAATTACACCGAATTTTATGAAAATTCTACGCAACTTCGTCTATGAAACACATTCTATACAGAGAATATTGGACGTGATTCAAGCAATTAATTAAAAAGCTAGTAACATCCACCCACCCTTACCCCTCCTCCTCCCCTCATAAAAACCCAAACTTGCAGAATTGAATGAAATATTGTTAAATTGACAATAGCCCTGCCCAAGAACTCCCTTTCACTTAGCCTTCCCTAACCACTCTAACCTGCATATTGACTTTCCACTCATCCGCAACATGTCCCAACTTGTTGGCAGTTCATTTAGCATTATCACTAAGATCAGAAAAAAATATTTGATTAGCTTTTCTGCTTCTACCTCCTCCCATACAATATGACACAGTTTCATAACATCACAATAAATTTTTTTTCTTGAAAAGTATGAATGTTACTGTTAAAATGTTAAATGTTAAATTTAAGAGATGTCAATTTTATGATATTCTTAGTTATTTCTGAACAAACCACTAAAATCCCCCCACTCTTTCTACCACCTCCCATATAAACTGCACATTTTCACTACCTAGTCCTGCCATAAGTTCTGTCACATAATTTCTCACATTGGCAACAACTTTATTTTATGAGTGACATTTCAATATCGGCCAGTTTTATAAACGTCATAATGTTGTTGACAGTTGATGGTCATTTAAAGTGTGTTCGTTAACGTGTGAAGATGGAATGGGGTGTAATAGAAAACCGAACTGCAGTGATTGCACTACATAAGTGTGGAAAATCCGCGAGTGAAATTTTCAAGTTGTTGTGCCCGTTAACAATAACGCAAAGATTTGTGTATCGTGCGATCCAGAGATATAACGCGATCCAGACTATTGAAGATCGACCTCGTTCTGGACGTCCGCGTGATGTACGTTCTTCTGCTGCCATCAAAGCGGTCGAGAGTCGAATTCGTCGAAATCCGCTTCGTAAACAACGAATCATGGCTCGAGAGATGAACATCTCCACCCGAAATATGTCTCGCATCATAAAATCTGACCTCGGGATGAGTGCCTTTCGACGATCAACGGGACAATTGCTGACTGAGCAGTTGAAGCAAATTAGGAGCACCAGATCGAAAGAGCTCCTTCGGCGGTACGGCAACAACAAACATCGAGAAATTTTATTTACCGATGTAAAAATTTTTACGGTGGAGGAACATTTCAACCGCCAAAATGATAAGGTGTATGCCCACAGCTCCGCAGAAGCCCGAGAAGTTGCCACTAGGGTACAGCGAGGACATCATCCAGCATCAGTCATGGTATGGTGGGGTGTCAGCTACGAAGGGGTCACCGAGCTTCATTTTTCCGAAAAAGGCGTAAAAACTGCAGCGAAAAATTATCAAACGGACATCCTGGAGGGATGTGTGAAGCCGCTGAACTCTACGCTATTCAACAATCGACATTGGGTTTTCCAGCAAGATTCTGCGCCAGCCCACAAAGCTCGAACCACACAAGCGTGGTTGGAAACCAATATTCCACAGTTTATAAGGGCGACGGAATGGCCTTCTGGGAGCCCAGATTTGAATCCCCTGGACTACAAACTGTGGGCGGAGTTAGAGTCCATGGTGTGCACGAGACGACACCCAAATATCGAGAGCCTTAAGCGATCTTTGACAGAAGCAGTAGCTAATTTTCCGCTAGAAACAGTGCGTACTGCTATCGATGACTGGCCCAACAGATTAAAGAGCTGTGTTAAGGCTAAAGGCGGCCACTTTGAATAATTTGTTGCTTATTTTACTTCCATTAGTATGCCAAAATAAAATATATTTTCCTTTGTCAAAAACTCTTTTTCATTTATACAAAAATTGCCCATATACGTGTGACAGAACTTATGGCACGACTAGGTACATCTAACACACAAATTTTCTCAGCTCCTATTCAATTTTTGGAGTAAGCATTTTGTATAAAACGTTTTTATAGCTACTTTAGCATGATGGGGAAAAAATTAGTTCAATGCTATCACCCCTTCTAACAATCCCCATACAAAATTTCATGGGATCACAAAAAATTCTATTTCATCTAGAGTATCGTAAGATTGCGCTTTACGCGCAATCGCAGCCCTGTTATGTTTTATTTTTGTTTCAATTTAAACCTACGGTATAAAAATTATTTGAATCCCTTCATTCCTTCTACCAACTTCCATACAAACTGCACTTTTTCACGAAATATGATGAAATATTTTCTTTCAAAATGAGAGTTGTTTCTGTCCAATGCCCCTATAGGGGGTTTTAACAGGAATTCGATTGATTGATTGATCTTTACAGCAGATTATTTCGGCTTAAAGAGGTATTTTGGCACAATTGATTGTTTACAATCTTTCGAACATTTAAATTGAAATGACATTAACGCTCACTTCACCTCTATAGTTAATGAAGGTATCTCTCGGTTCGTTCCTAAAGTAAAGAAAAAGCTAACCTAGCAAAACTCTCGCCTCTCTAGGTTAAAATAAACTGCCAACAAGTCGGGTGAAACTTTATTATTCTTGGGACAAGTTGCGTGAAAAGTCAATATGCAGGTTAGAGTGGTTAGGGAAGACTGAGTGAAAAAGAGATCTTTGGCAGGGCTGTTGACAATTTAACAATATTTCATTCTTGGTTTTTATTTGGGGAGGGATGATAGTAAGGGTGGGTGGATGTTAATAGTTTTTTAATTGATTGATTAGAATGTCAGTTTCATAGACGAAGTTGCATAGAATTTTCATAAAACTCTGTGTTTCACATTCACACAACCGAACATTTGTATGGGAGGAGGTAAACCGGGTAAAGGAATCGTAAAATTTGTGATACAGTTTTATGTAATTTCTCTTGTAAGGTGCTAGTACAAAATTTCAAGTTCATAGCTTTTAATTTGTTAGTTATTAGTTGATTTAATGAAATCGGTCGAAATCATACTTTCGTTTGGAAGGGGGTAGAAGGGCAGGCGCGATCTCAATACTTTTGACGCAATTTCGTTTCAACTATTTTTAAAAGTTCTATGAAAAATTTTAAATTAATAGCTAGGTGATAATTGATTTCATGAAAATTGTCGAAAAAATAATTTTGTATGGGAACGGTATTCGATTAGTTAATATTTCATATATTTTTAAAATGCTTTTTGTAAATTTTCAAGTTTCTACTTTAAAAACAGTGAACATTTTTTTCATCGAATCTTCTTAAGCTAAACTATAAGAAAATTAAAAACAATTAAAAAATTTTTCCACGTCGAATACAATACGAATAATAAAGAATAATTAAGTTATTTGACGCCAACGAATAATAATCAGAACGAGATTTTAATATCTTGCCTTTAAATTAAAAAATAAATAGGCATTTGCTAATTAGCTTACCTAGATCATCCTGTCACATGAACTTATATTGCAAAATTTGTTACGATTACTAAAACACCTGCCCTTTCCATAAAAAAAATCCTGTCAACGGCCATTCCAAATTTTCTTCACACCTGGCAAATGTTTCCTGCTCAACTTCATTATCATAATCTTCAAAAATACTGATGACGTGCTATTAATTAACTAAAGTAACGAAATAGCAAAGCATGGACATTCTCCACAGGCCATTTCTAAATGAAATTGATAAAGGGGCAGGACGAAATGAAATGCCATCTGGCAAGAGAATTTTATATGAATTTAGCCATTACTGACACAAGGACAATTCATTTTAGAACAGAACCAACCAGAGCGGATGTTTGTTGATATGCGATTATGATATTATCACAGTAAAAAAAAAATACCGACTGGCATTGTTCCTTTAATTAACTCTCTGGCCGACAGATTGTACGATTTTATAGCACTGTGTTGCTTAATATCTTCAAAATAATGAAAATAATAAAAAATCACGGAGCAAGCGAAAACAAATATTTAAGCTTCACGGTCGTAACGATAAGATATACAGAAGAGATTAAGAGTGACGATGAAAGGAAGAATTAAAATAGAAAATGGGAATTTTGAAAAAAAATAAAAATTTTTTTTTAGCGATAAATGGTGTAGTAATAGTGTGGATATGTAGATGAGCAAATGTAAATGAGATTTTATAGCACGATTATAGAGTACTGGCATTGAATTGAACTTTAGCTAAGCAATACTTTTCGTTTCTTTCCTGCTGTACCTGTCAAAAATTGGATAATGTATACACTTAGATTTTGGCGGATGTGTACGAAACGAGGTTTTCGGAGCATTGAAAATTTAAACTCAGTCAGATATTTAAAATTGGTAACTGTTTTTCGGATTCACAAATTTTGGTAATTATTTCTGGCTGGTAGTATTAAATTAGATGTGATCATGATGATGAATTCTTAATGCCAAATTACTGAATTGCGGCTGCACTATATTAACTCACTTTAGTGCATAGTCAACTATCCAGGTTTACACAGTGCATTTTTCGGGTCAGTTGTCTTTACAAATATTTACGTAGGCAAGAAACAGAAAGCGTTGTTGAGAATGCAATTGCAGAACTTGAAAAAGTACCCTGTACTTTCGAATTATAAAATATTGTTGTCAAACTAAAAGATTTAAAAGATGTCCTAAAGTCCATCAAAGCGAAGAAATCAACGGGAAGTGATAGCATTCCCAACATCTGCTTGAAATATCTGCCCAGAAAAGGTATTTTATTTTTGATGTATATTTTTAATGTACGTATTAAACTGAAATGCATGTATTAAACTGAACCTCTGTACAGAATAATGATTGAACTAGATGTCCCACCGAAACTAGTTCGGTTAATAAAAGCCACGATGAAAAACAATGAGTGCCAAGTAAATATCCAAAACGAGTCGACTCAAAGCTTCGCAATGGAGTCAGGTCTCAAAGAAGGGGATGGTCTCGCTCCCGTGCTCAACTTGGTGCTCTAGTATGTCGTTAGGAAGGCTACTTCAGCAACCTCAGTGGACACCAGAAGTACTTCTACAATGGCGCCACAGCCCAAATCAGACCTTGGCCTCCTGATATTCAGGTTCCTTAACATTTTTCATTACTTATTGTGGAAGGATTGTTAGCCCTTTGCACAACCCTCTTTCTACGAATTTTTCATTTTCTTAGATTGAGGTGATCAAGGTATATCCAAGCAGGCAATGTGCCGGAATTATATATTGCGCCGACCGGGATTTGAACTTACGACCTTCGCATTACAAGACCAACACACTACATACTAGGCTATACCCTAGCTAGTACGCTACTCGTAAAATCCGCACAGTTGGTGGCGTACGCAGACGACATGGATATTCTGGCCTGATAAATACTTTGCGTTACGGATGTATTCAGTAGTTGGAGTTGACAGCGGGTGAAATAGGGCTAAGGATCAATGAAGGGAAAACTAAATATATGACGCAGATACGAAGAACTGTCTCAGAGAGGTAGACTATTATTATGGACGAATATAAAGAGATGAATTCGTATAACTGGAAGCCCTTCTCACAAAGGACGGCAATGAACGACATAAAATTCAAAGAAGAATCAGCTAACAAAGCATTTTATGCGGTTCTTCTAATAATGAAATCAAGGAAGGTCCATCGAAACAATAAACTACGCATCTATAAGTTATTAATTCGTCCTGTACTGCTATATGGATGCGAAATGTGGACCTTGACGCGGGTGTTGGAGAAGGCAATCGACACGTTTGAGCAAAAAATTCTTCGGAAGGTGTACGGAGCAGTTATGGAATGAAATGACTGGCGAATTCAACTATTCGACGACCCACCATCATCTATCGTGATCAAACTCCGCAAGCTTCAACGGGCTGGCCACGTGGAGCGAATACAAGAGGAACGAATTCCAAAATGAGTTCTCAAGGGCAAAGCTCAACCGACCGCAGGGGAAGCCGCGAAAACAATGGGAGGACTCAGTCGACGCAGATTGCAGACCGCTTCTTGATTTTTCAAACTGGAGGACGCAGTCATTGGACCGAGATAACTGAAGGAGGTGTATACGGAAGGCCAAGGCTCGATATGGGGGTGTAGCACTATTGTATCATCATCATTAAACTGAATCACTATCCCGGCAGCTGAAAATCGGCCAAAATTATACCTGTTTTGAAACCTAATTAGTCACCCAACATGCATGCACATATAGACCTATTGGTTTGCTAAGCAACGTAGGTAAAATATTCGAAAGATATTTGCAGGTACATTAATCTATTTCCCTTTTCATTTAGATTATCATATGATTGGACTTTATGCCCAATCGTAGTTCTATTATGCGTTTAATATCGATTTGATTTATTATTTAAGTTTTTGTAGGAGAAATCGATTTTGTTGAAATCCACTCATTAACCTTTCTAACATTATTTATATCCTTATGAAATTTTCTTTATGTTCATTTCTATATAAATTAGGTATTTAGAAATTAGCAGTGACGTCGCGTCCACTGATGCAAGGAAAGCGCCCTTTATTCAGTTCAGAACAGCTAAACTGAATATGAAAATTTATTAAAAAATTTCTTTAAAAGAAAGCGCGCATTATTTTCGTCTACCTTCTCACGCTTTTTCTGACCAATGCGATGAGCGCAAGTTTGACTTCAATAGGAAGCGGAGATGCGTTCTTTCCTCTCATTGCTTTTAGTCGCATATACAAGAGAACGAGACCGCCGGCTAATACGAGTAAAATTTTCGCCCACGGGGAGCGCAAGTTCGCCTTTTATAGGAAGGAGAGATGAGTTAACGCAATCGTTTTCAGCCGGTGCTTTCAGTTGCAAGGTCTAGCTCTCGATCAAAGTCCGTTACCACCCTACCACATAAAATGCCTTCTATTGAAGGGATTGAACAATATGGATTGTTCATTAATTTATTAATTCAAGCGCTTCAAGCTCCTGTGTGATAGTAGGGGTGCTGGGTGCTCTCAACATTAATAATGTTTTAAGCAGCTGACGAGAGAGGTTTAAGTAATATCTATGATATATTACTTAAGCGTAATAAACCAATATATATAAAAAAACATAACAGGACTACGTTTGGGCGTAAAGCCCAATCGATGATTTCAAGAAATTTTGTAGGGGAAGTGGTAGGGGTTAACGATATTGAACCATCAAAATGTTTCATACAAAACCTAGGATTCAAAAATGTAATAGGTACTGATAAAATTAGTCTATTAGATTTAGTGAAATTGTGCAGTTTGTATGGGAGGTAGATTTTTTCAGAAATAACTATAAACCGGGAAATCGACTTTTTGTAACGTTGTGAAATTGAGTCAGATTGTATGGGAGGAGGTACAAAGGGTAAGGCTGATCATTTAATTTTTTTAGTCTTCCTAATAATTCTAAATGAATATTATAATAATCTACAATTTCAGCTCGATGAATTTTGTACGCATTGAGTAAATTGATTTAGAGTATTTCATCAAAAAGTGCAGTTTGTATGGAATGTGATGGAAGGAGGGGGAGGATACACATAATTTTTATACGGTAGATTATTATTTTAAAAGTAATATATTCCAAATTTTAGATTAATAGTTTTTATACTTTTGGAGCAAATCCGTTTATTTTCGAATTACGAAATTGTGTTATTTTGTATGGGAGGGGGTAGAAGGGGTGAAGCTATTCACCTAATTTTGGTCTTACTAATAATACAAGAAGTCTCCAATGGTTTTTTGTCCTTCTGGTTTCCTAAAATTCCTCGGATAGTAGTCGGGGTAGTGAATGTTGTTTTGATGTTGATTTCACTACCGCGACTACTATCCGAGGAATTTTAGGAAACCAGAAGGACAAAAAACCATTGGAGACTGAAGGAGTATACAAAGTACCGTGCGGCTCATGCGATAAAGTATATATAGGAGAAACGGGACGCACGGTCCAAACAAGGATCAACGAGCAACAACGATGCACACGGAAAAACCAAATGCAGTCATCAGCGATCGCGGAACACGCAACGACAGAGGACCATACAATCGATTTCGACAATGTACAAATTCTGGCCAGGACAAATCAATATTATCAACGAATAGTACGAGAAGCAATAGAAATTTCGAAGCATCCACAGAACTTCAACCGAGACACCGGATACAAGTTATCAGCAGTTTGGCTACCTGCCTTAAGATTTGGTAAGAATAAAATCCGTACCCACAAATCCTTAACTAATTTAACTACCTGATACTAATTAATTAACTAATTTTAACCTTAATTACCCTTCCTTTTATATAATAATTGTATTTTGTAATTGTCGATCAGTTTGATAAAGGTCTCAGCAGAGACCGAAACGTTGCGAATAATAAAGCGTAACAGTGTAGAATCCGGAAATCTTTTCTTTCATTTCGAAATGCACTGTGAAAACATTCACCAAACTTTTATACTTTTCGAGCAAATCCGTTTATTATCAAATCGCGCAATTGTTTCATTTTGTATAGGTGGTAGAAGGGATGGAGCGATTTGGCCCGTTTACGAACTTGACCTTACTTTTTTGTCAGATACCGCGTTTACAAAATTTGAACTTTCTAGCCCAACGCGTTCTCAAGCTAGAGACGACACGGACGGACAGATGGAAAGACGGACGGACATCCGGTTTTGAGATTTTTTAGTGATTATATGAACTTCTGTATCATTCATTTTTTTCTCCGAGCCTTATTTTTTAGCGTTACAAACTTTAGAGCAAACTTATAATACTCTCAGATTTCATCTAGAGTATAATAATTGCTTGTCGTTGCTTTAGAAAATTTCATAAAGCGTATTATTTAATATTCTTAGCTGTACAGAGTACCTTTAATATAAGGGATGACATAATGTCAAACACTCTCGGTATATCGAAAAAATCCTAAAATTAATACATTGACTTTAATATCCCAAAATAAAACATAACAGAATTATGATCGGGCTTAAAGCCCAATCATATGATACTCTAGATGAGATGGAAATGACTTTAATATACCGGAAAATATGTCATCTCAAATTCTTTCGAATAGTGAATAGAGACTTTTGCATGGGAGGTGGTAGAAGTAGAGGGGGAGGTTTGTACTTTTCTTATATGACACCGAACATGGCATGCTGAATTTAAAGATTTTAGTTTTTATTATTTTTAATGAAATTGGTAATATCTTTCCTGAAATTGGGGCATTTGTATGGGAGGGGGCAGAGGAAGTGGAACGTTATAGATAATTTTGAAACTGCTTATCATCACCCTTATCACCATGCTTTGATTCAATTTCAAAGTCGATAGCTCTCATATATTCGAAGGAGAAATGCTTTTCTTGAATTTATAACGCTGATATTTGTATGGGAGGGGGTAGAAGGAGTGAAGCGGGGCTGATGTTTTTTCCTAGTACTTATTTAATTTTTTAAGAAACAAATTCTGGCAAAATTTGAAGTTTGTACTTTTTCTAGTTTGAATGGAAATCGACAAAATGCATTTAACAATAATTATCCATTTGTATGGGAGGGGGTAGAAGGAGTGTACGGATCAAAACAATTTTTTTTTGCATTATTAACATTTCTATTTGTATGCTTTATACAAAATATCAAGCTGACAGCTTTAACAGTTTTGAAGAAAAATGATTTAATTTAAATTTCAAAATTTCGTGAAATTTGTATGGGAGGGGGTAGAAGGAGTTAGGTGAAGTTGATAATTATTTTTAAAATAAATTGCAACTATAGTAAAATTAATTCTGACAAAATTTTGTCTTTTAAGCTTTACTAGTTTCAATGAAAATCGAAAATATGTGTTTTTCAAAATTGTCCATTTGTATGGGAGGGGGTAGAAGGAGTAAGGGGATCGGGTCAATATTTCATGATAATAATGACATCTCTATCATAATATTTTGACCTAAATTTCAAGTTTATAGCTTAAATAGTTTCTAAGAAAAATCAATTTCTTAATATTTCGAAATTTCATGAAATTTGTATGGGAGGGGGTAGAAGGAGTGGGGGGATGTAGCTCATTCACGAACTTAAATTTAATTTTTTGCTAAAAATGACACACAAAAATTTTTAGCACTATAGCTCAAAGCTTTCGAGAGTTATGCTGTAGACAGACGCACAGACGGACAGACGGACAGACGAACAGACAGACAGACGGACAGACGGTCACTCGGAATCGAGATTTTTGAGCGACAACAAATATTTCTGTACCCTTGGCGACTCTGTGCGAACATTATTTCTTAGCGTTACAAACGGTATGGCAAACACAATATACTCTCAGATTTCATCTAGAGTATAAAAATAAAACAATATTTTTAAATGTGTTAATTTTCCGATCCCCACGCAGTTTGTTAGGCGTACATAAGCTTGTCATCCCCTTTGATAATTGATGTAAAATTTTAAATAAATGAAAGCTGAAGCGGGCGAATGAACACTTGTTTTATTTCCTAAAAACTCGACAAGGATTCGTTCAATCGAATATAAAATTTTTGATTCATTGGTTCGTTATATTGAAAATTCATTGAGTTGTATTTTCAGTCAAATGATTTTGATTGTATTTTTTTAAACAGAATAACTTGTGTTACAGGCGATTTCGAACTTTATGTGCAATGCGCAAACACAGTCATGGAGGAACGGATTAATGGGGATGGAAAGATAGGGGAAGGGTAGTGAAAACGAGTGTAACGAGTGGTAATTCTTTTGTAGTGGCTGCTACTGACTATTTAAAGACGTTATGGGGTACTGAATGATTGAAAGCGAACAGAAACCACCTACTGAGTACAGACCTTAAAGTTTGGCCAGAAGCGAATTTCGGAGTACAGCTGGACAGACTAAAATAGGCAATGAGATTCAAAGATAGAATTGGAAGTGGATCGGTCACACTTTGATTAGACATAAGTCAAGTTCTGGATTATAATATTCAAGGAAGGCGTCGGGTTGTTCGACCATGCACCATATGGAGCGAGCATTTGAGCAGGAGGCCAAGGAAACAAACAAGTCCTGGCGACAACTAAAGGCCGTTGCTCAGGATCGCAACTTGGAGAAGATTGTTTTTGTCCTATGCCCCTACAGGTGTTCGTAACAGAAAATTAATTGGCTGATGAACATAGATGGTACCACCTACACTATGTGTATGTGTAATGGAAACCGAAAAGTAACGATTTATGTAGTTATTTATTTACAACACACCCGTCATAATCTGTTACTGGAATGACATCCTCTTTTAATGATAATTTAGTGAAAGTGCATATAACTACACCAACAAGATGCAAAGCAGTCATTATTAGTAAATTTCACAGTATTTCGATTTCATATTCTACCCACATACTTGATGAGAAGAAAACTGGATTTTCACTATATATAACTCTAACATTTGCATATTTAATTTAAAACATAACAGGACTACGATTGGGCATGAAGCCCAATTTCAATTTTTTGGGCTTACTAATAATTCTAAATAAATATTAAGTGCACAATTTCAACTCGATAGATTTTATATACACTGAGTTATTGTTTCAGAGTATTTCATGAAAAAGTAGAGTTTGTATGGGAGGTGGTGGAAGACAGGGGAGGACTTAAATAATTTTTATATGATAGATTGAAATCGTCATAAAAGTAATATATTCCAAATTTCAGATCAATAGTATCCATGCTTTTCGAGCAAATTCGTTTATTGTCGAATTCCAAAATTGCGCCATTTTGTATGGTAGGTGGTAGAAGGGGTAAGACTAATCATCTAATTTTTTTTTGGGCTGAATAATAATTCTGAATAAGTTATAAATGCATAATTTCAGCTCGATACGTTTTATACGTACTGAATAAATTGGTTTAGAGCATTGCATGAAAAAGTGCAGTTTGTATGGGAGGGGTGGAAAGAAGAGGAGGACTCAAATAAATTTCATGCAGTAGATTGAAATTATCATAAAAGTATTATATTCCAAATTTCAGATCAATAGCTTTTATACTTTTCGGGCAAATCTGTTTATTGTCGAGTTGCGAAATTGTGTAATTTTGTATGGGAGGAGGTAGAAAGGGTGAAGCTAATCATCTAATTTTTTTTGGTCTTGCTAATAATTCTAAATAAATGTATAGTGCTAAATTTGAGCTCGATAAATTTTCTACGCACAGAGTAAATTGGTTTAGAGTATTTATATAGTTGTGAAATTGTGTCAGTTTGTATGGGAGGGGGTTGAAGGGGTACATATAATAGCTTAATTTTTTTGGGCTTACTAATAATTCTAAATAAATATTAAGTGCACAATTTCAACTCGATAGACTTTATATACACTGAGTTATTGTTTTAGAGTATTTCATGAGAAAGTAGAGTTTGTATGGGAGGTGGTGGAAGACAGGGGAGGACTTAAATAATTTTTATATGATAGATTGAAATCGTCATAAAAGTAATATATTCCAAATTTCAGATCAATAGTATCCATGCTTTTCGAGCAAATTCGTTTATTGTCGAATTCCAAAATTGCGCCATTTTGTATGGTAGGTGGTAGAAGGGGTAAGACTAATCATCTAATTTTTTTTTGGGCTGAATAATAATTCTGAATAAGTTATAAATGCATAATTTCAGCTCGATACGTTTTATACGTACTGAATAAATTGGTTTAGAGCATTGCATGAAAAAGTGCAGTTTGTATGGGAGGGGTGGAAAGAAGAGGAGGACTCAAATAAATTTCATGCAGTAGATTGAAATTATCATAAAAGTATTATATTCCAAATTTCAGATCAATAGCTTTTATACTTTTCGGGCAAATCTGTTTATTGTCGAGTTGCGAAATTGTGTAATTTTGTATGGGAGGAGGTAGAAAGGGTGAAGCTAATCATCTAATTTTTTTTGGTCTTGCTAATAATTCTAAATAAATGTTTAGTGCTAAATTTGAGCTCGATAAATTTTCTACGCACAGAGTAAATTGGTTTAGAGTATTTCATGAAAAAGTACAGTTTGTATGGGAGGTGGTGGAAGCAGGAGGAGGACACGCATAATTTTTATATGGTAGATTGAAATCGCCGCGAAAGTAATATATTCAAAGTTTCAGATTAATGACTTTTATACTTTTTGAGCAAATCCGTTTATTGTCCAATTGCGTATTTGTGTCATTTTGTATGGAAAGGGGTAGAAGGGGTGACGCTAATCATCATATTTTTATTGGTCTTACTAATTATTCTAAATAAATATTTTTTTGCACAAATTCAGCTCGCTAAATTTTATACGCACTGAGTAAATTGGTTTAGAGCATTTCATGAAAAAGTGCAGTTTGTACAGAGGGAAGGAAAGGGAGGACACACATAATTTTTATACGGTAGATTGAAATCATTATAAAAGTAATATACTCCAAATTTGAGTTCAATAACTTTTATACTTTTCGAGCAAATTCGTTTATTATCAAATTGCGTAATTGTGTCATTTTGTATGGGAGATGGTAGAATGGCTGGAGCGATTTGGCCCGTTCACGAACTTACCTTACTTTTTTGCTAAAAGTGACACACAAAAATTTTTTAGCACTATAGCTCAAAGCTTTTGAGAGTTATGCTGTAGACAGACGCACAGACTGACAGACAGACAGACAGACGGACAGACGGTTACACGGAATCGAAGTTTATGAGCGACAACAAATATTTCTGTACCCTTGGTGGCTCTGTTGGAGTGTTATTTCTTAGCGTTACAAACGGTAAGGCAAACACAATATACTCTCAGGTTTCATCTAGAATATAAAAAGCTAGTTTGCATGGCCGCCAGCGTTCCATTGTATTTATTTGCGGTAAAAGTGGCTTATGTATATCTTCATATGCAAATCATTTGTTTAGTTTAGTTTATTAATACTCTCAGTCTTATCTCTAAATATGATAAGTATACTAATGCAAGATTATTAGATAATATCAAATTTTTTTATTACATACACTACGAACTGTTGTCCTTTTTCAGAATCCTATTTCATCGTAAATTTCGATTACATAACTTCGGCTAGAAAATTAAGGTCGTTCAGTGTACTAATTAGCACACAGTGTGATTAATTACTACCTGAAAGGATTCTGCAGATGAATATTAATTAGAGCCCTTTAGTAAAACCGATCCGTGAGACGACCCTCAAGCTATAAATGAATAAGCAATTACCCAAGTTATCGGTCTCTAATCGATACCCGAAATCCAGCCTTTATCAGAAAACTAGAGATTGAGTGGAAGAAGATAGAGCCTAGTCCTTTATTCGGATTCTTCTACAGAAAAAAATATTCTAAATGATTTTATATACCTATACATGCAAAGTTAATGCTGCTGCTCAGGTCCATAAAGACCCACACACATAGCATCAAACCCACTTCATCTCAAATATTTGTCCAATGTAATCATTAATTCGATGGGACACATTTTCGGATATTAAACTTGATAGAATTCATCCTATATGGGGATTTTATTTGCTTCATGTGATTCGTCCTGTATAAAAAAAAATCTTCCCATAATCGTGATCGACACAAAATTTCTCTGGAATATCCGCTATAATTTCTGATATTTTCGCTGTTATAATTCAAGCTTGGGTTTTCAGAAAAACATATAATAGAAATTGGAATTTCGAAATCTTGTCACTTGCCTCCATGTCTATTATCATTTATTTGTTAGCATTAATATGAATTTGATGGTCTATTAATTGTGACAATTAAACATTCGTTCAAGAAAAAGAGATACTTACATCAATAGAATGATTGTAGAATTATGGAATGATTATTGGTTCAATTGTTATTGAATACGAAACGTCTTTCGATTGGTTGTTTATTGATTACTATTTGGTTGTCATACTTTAGATTAAATCTCTGACTATAAACGTAACGTTTATAACACTAACAAATAAGGCTCGCTATGTCTACTAAATAATTCTCGAAAACTTTGAGTTCATCATCATCAATGGCGCGGCAGCCCCAAATCGGGCCCTAGCCTCCTGAAGTCGGCGCCTCCAATCGTCTCGACCCAAAGACCGCGTCCTCCAGCTGCTGATTATACTCTAGATGAAATCTGAGAGTATATTATGTTTGCCTTACAGTTTTTAACGCTAAGAAATAATGCTCGTACAGAGTCGCCAAGGGGTACAGAAATATTTGTTGTTGCTCAAAAATCTCGATTCCGAGTGACCGTCTGTCCGTCTGTCCGTCTGTCTACAACATAACTCTCGAAAGCTTTGACCTATCGTGCTGAAATTTTTCATATATCATTTTTAGCAAAAAAGTAACTTTAAGTTCGTGAACGGGCCACATCCCCCTACTCCTTCTACCCATACAAATTTCATGAAATTTGGAAATTTAAAGAAATTGATTTTTCTCCGAAACCTTTTCAGCTAATGACTTGAAAATTAGGTAATAGTATTACAATGAGAATACCATTACTGTAAAAAAATATTGCTCTGATCTCCTTACTTCTTCTACCCCCTACCATACAAATGTACAATTTTCAAAAATCCATTTATTCGGTTTGCATTGCAACTAGCAAAGCTAAAAGAACCAATTTTTGTTAAAATTAATATTATTACAATTGCAACCAATTTTGTAAAAATTGCCAACTTCACCTCATCCTTTCTACCCCCTCCCATACAAATTTAACGAAATTTCGGAATTTGAACAAAATTATTTTTCTCCAAAATCGTCAAGGCTATCAACTTTAAATTTTGAGCAAAGTATACTATTACAAGTATCATTGATGCCAAAAAATTTGGTTTTGATTCGAATACTCCTTCTACCCCGTCCCATACAAATGCATAATTTTGATAAAATGCATTTAATCGATTTGTATTGAAACTAGAAAAAAAAAGCTTAAAATTTTACCACAATTTGTCACTTAATAATTGCAATAAATGCTTAAAAAATATATACTTCGCTTCACTCCTTCTACCACCTCCCATACAAATTTTTGTATTGAAAACTCAAGAAAAGTATTTCTTCTTCGAGCATATGAGTAACAAAGCAATATGATTAGGGTGTTGAAAAGGAGATTCAAAATCATCCAAAACCCCCCACTTTCTCTTCCACCTCCCATAAAAATGCATAAATTCAGGCAAAAATTTTTCAATTTCCTCGAAAATTATGAAAGCTACAAACTTTAAATTCAGCATGAAACACTTTGTATACTACGTCCGGTGTTATATACAAAAATTACAAACCTTCCCCCTCTGCTTTTACCACCTCCCGTACAAAAGTCACAATTCACTATTCGAAAGAATTTAAGATGACATATTTTCCGGTACAATAAACTATTTCCTATTTCATCTAGAGTATCATATGATTGGGCGTTACGCCAATCATTATTCTGTTATGTTTTTTAATATGGCTTCGCAGTCTTCATCAATCGAGTCTTCCCATGGCTTGCGTGGTTTGCCAACTGGCCGGTTACCACTCGCTTTGCCTCTAAGAGCACGTTTGGGGATTCTTCTGTTTTCTATTCGCTCCACATGGCCAGCCCACTGCAGTTTACGTAGCTTGATGAACGTTGAAGCTTCTGGCTCGTCGTAGAGTTGATTCAACTCATGGCTGTATCTTATATTCGCCATTTCGTTCCTCCACAGATCCCAAAATTCTTCGGAGGACCTTTCTTTCAAATGCGTTAACTGCTTTTTCGGAAGTTCACGTTAATGTCCACGTCTCGCTGCCAGAACAGAGCACAGGTCGTATGACAGTTTTATTAATCCGCAGTTTATTGTTCCTGTGCACTTTCTTAGATTTCATTATTGGAAGTACCAAATATTATTTGCAAGTATTATCCGTCGTTTGATTTCGTCTGTTTCATTACCGTCCTTCGCTAGATTAGCCCCAAGATATACTTCTTTTGTGGCGGAGTCAAGATTAACAAATACCTCCTTAGCATCTTAGGATCTTGCTAGGATGTTAATGGCGTCAGCGTATGCTACTAGTTGGGTGGACTTGAATAGTAGTGTCCCGTTGGTGTCGACTGGGATTTTTCGGACGACATACTCTAGTCTCAAGTTGAAAAGCATGGGAGCTAGACCATCTCCCTGTTTTAAACCACATTCCGTTCGAAAGCTGGTTGTGGAATTGGTTTGTATTCTCACTTGGGACTCAGTGTTTGTCATTGTGAGTCTTGTTAGCCGGATTCCAAACTCAAGCATGATTTGGTACAGTACGCTCCTGTCGATACTGTCGTATGCTTGTTTAAAATCTACGAAGATTTGGTGCACGTCTGTGTTATATTCCCAGTATATCTCAAGCACCTGTTTCACCGAGAATATCTGGTCAGTTTTAGATCGTCCGGTTTTAAGTCCACCTTGGTATTCGCCAATTATTTCATTAGCATAGGGCTTAAGACAACGTTCAATTATTTTTGTCAGTATTTTATGGGACGTACACATCAATGATATTCCTTTGTAATTCTCACAGCAGAGTTTGTCTCCTAGCTTGTAAATTGGACTCCTGACTTTAAGATTTCTTAACATTTTTTTTTCATTATTTTTTGTGGATGGGTTGTTAGACCTTCGCACAACCCTCTATCTACGAGTTTTTCATTTTCATAGATTGAGATAACCAAGCAGGTAGTGTGTGGATTTGAATTCACGACCTTTGCATTGCAAGACCAACACGCAACCTACTAGGCTACACTTGCAAAGCTTATGTTCTGTCTGTATTGAAAAACCTGATACTTGTACCTTGGACCGTTTTGACCTTAGTGCATTATATGGAAATGTTAAGATGGTATTCTGAAGCTGAGACCTGTACCTTTAAAACAAGATACGCGCGAAACATTGTGTGTTAAGTGAAAACCGGACCAAGGTGCATAATCTTACCCTACCTCCTTTACGTTTTTGACATACGTACAGTGTTGAAAGATAGCGTACCATCAGTCTCGCCTTCGAGCATAAATAGCCCACACACTTTGAAATTCTTCCCTTTCAAAAGTACTGAAAAAAATTTATTGCGAAATGTGAAAATTAAGGCCAATTTTGAAATCTTGTGTAAGAAATGTAAAGTTTCGAGCTAAATAAGATTTGGTGATATTGAAACTCCATATTCCAAAAGGACAGACAAAAGCTTTGCATTTCGAAGTTATATTATATACATATTAAATTCCTGAAAACGTAATGCATTGACTAAACCTTACAAGTATATTTTATGACCACAATCAGGACTTTGCGGACGACTGAAAAGAGCAGACAAAGTGAAAACAGACAGATAGTTCATTCAGCTTAATCTGATTAAAAGTTCACTAAACCTGAAAGTTTTTGTCAGACCTTTCAGTACGAGATCACTACTGTCAAGAGAGTTCTAAAACCACATCTTAGTCGTACTTAATCAAATCGTTTAGAGTGAAAAATCACCTAAGCTCCTCCTCAGATATTTACTAAACTTTTCTTGACATTTCTTATTATGAAACTAAATTGTATTTATAAGACCAAACTAAAGCCGAACCGAACTACTAAAATAAACTGAAAGTGTAAGGAAGAAAACTCGGAAGTCATCATTCTGGAAGTAAAACTTCTCTATCCTTCGTTTATGCTGCGCAAATATATTGTACACATACCGTCGTATTTGAATTCGTTCTTCATTCCAGTTACGAGAGCCAATGGCAGAATCTTTCCTCACATCTATAATAAAGTTGGATTTACTCTGAATTATGCAGAATTTATGGCTTATTTGTACCGTCATCTTTCTACTTAGAAAGTAATCATGTTGCGTCGGTTTATATTGCAAAAAGGTAAAAAAGAACAAAATCGTTTTACATCTATGAGTACATTATCACAATTTAGGACCTACGATTTATGTGGAGCATACTTTGCTCGTATATGAAATGGGAAGTTATGCGAATAGTTTCAGAATTCCATAGATTCTTATTGAAGTTGGTTTACCTTAGCCATTTTCGGTGGTTCGTGAAAGGATTCAAGTTACCAGTATATGTAAAAAAGTTTTCTCATAGTCATAATCCGATGGTATTTTCTCTGGAAATAATTTCATCAAATTGAATTTAGTTTTGAAATTATTGTTGTGCAATAAGTTTGTATATCTTTATACTTTAGATGAATTCTGAGAGTATATCATGTTTGCCTTACCGTTTGCCATGCTAAGAAATAATGCTCGCACAGAGCCGCCAAGGGTACATTCTTTTGTCAGTTTTTATTTTAAGTGAAGTGCACTACCTCTAAGGCTTAACCTCACTTGGCATTCATGCTGCTGGATGCAAGACCTATCTAAATCTCTGCCAATCTTTCGTTCATGGCAACAGGTTGAGAAACGCAAACTTACGCCGAGTTCCGCAAAACTTTGCCCGCGATATGGACCAACACAACCACCTCGTGTTCGTCAAGACGATCTCAACCATCGCTGGGGGTGGAAGCCACCTTCTATGGGCTCCGCAGCTCCGGAGGTACCAGATTACCTCTGGTTAGGCTCTGCAACCGAAGCAGAACTACTTGCACTTTCATCTGTCACACCACTCAGGTTCGTGGGGACGGTGAACCCCAAAAGTAGTTACTGGAATCGCACTAAGCTTTCCACCAGCACTTGGCTCCCTGTGATCGATGGGTTTCGGAGCCGAAGACTTACACTTCGACTTTATCCCCCTATCTTTGTTGGTAGGTTACGGAGCCGAAGACAGGCACTTCGACTTAGTCACACCCATCTTGATAGATTACGGAGCCGACAGAGCTGCCGACTTACTCCGCCCTATCTAAGCTAAGGTCCGTGGAGTCGCTCAAATCTTTAAGAATATTTGCATGATTCGGCAAAGTGCACCTCAATGCAACTACCCCCTGTGCGGGACCGCCAAGGGTACAGAAATATTTGTTGTCGCTCAAAAACCTCGATTCTGAGTGACCGCCTGTCTATCTGTCCGTCTCTCTACAACATAACTCTCGAATGTTTTCAGCTATCGTGCTGCAATTTCTTTCATATAATTTCAAGCAAAAAAGAAACTTTAAACTCGTGAATGCGCTATATTCCCCACTTCTTCTAACTCCTCGCATAAAAATTTAATAAAATTTACAAATTTATAGAAATTGATTTTTCTCCGATACTATTTAAGCTATCGACTTAAAAACTAGTTCAAAGTATAACAATATGAATACCATTAACGTCAAAGAATATTGATCCGATCCCTTCACTCCTTCTACCCCCTCCTATACAAATGCACAATTTTCTAAAATGCGTTTATTCGATTTTCATTGTAAGTAGTAAACCTGAAAGATGAAATTTTCGCCAGAATACATTTTATTATAATTGCAACTAATTTTGAAAATATTATCAACTTCATTTTACTCCTTCTTCCCACTCCCATACAAATCTCACGAAATTTTCTTATTTCAATTAAATCATTTTTCTTCAAAACCGTTAAAGTTATCGGCTTGAGATTTTGAGAAAAGTATAATAGAGCAAATATCTTCAATGCCAAACAAATTTTGTTTTGATTCGTATACTCCTTCTTCCCCTCCCCTTTCGCTAAAACTAGAAAAAAGTAGAACCCCCTCCCATACAAGTCGCTATATAAGAAATTTAAGAAGTTCATTTCTCCTTCGAACATATGAGAGCTATCGACTTTAAAATTGGAACAAAAAATGATGATGAGGATGTGATAAGCAGTTTCAAAATCTTCCAAAACCTTCCACTAACTCTTCGACCTCCCATAAAAATCCCCCGCTTTCAGAGAAACAATGTCCAATTTCACTGAAAATTATGAAAGTTGCAAACTTTAATATCAGCGCAAAATTTCTTGTGGACAATATTCGGTGGCATATGCAAGAATTACAGGCCACACACCTCCCTCTGCTTCTGCCACCTCCTATACAAAAGTATCTATTCATTACTCGAACAAATTTGAGATGGCATTATATTTTCCGGTACATTAAGCTATTTCTAGAGTATCGTATCATAATTCTGTCATGTTTTTGATTACGCTGGCTCATCATCATCATCATGGCGCTACAGCCCAAGTCGGGCCTTGGCCTGCTATATGCTTCGTCTCCAATTTTCTCCGTTCAATGACCGTGTCCTCCATGTTGAAAACTTAAGAAGCTATTTGCAGTCTTCATCGATTGAATCCTCCCAGCGTTTTCTCGGTTTCCCGACTGGCCTTTTTCCTTCCATCTTTCCTTTTTATACAAGCTTGGGTATTCTTCTGCCCTCTATTCGCTGTACGTGACCAGCCCACTGTAGTTTTCGAAGTTTGATGAGAGTAGTGAATTCTGGGTCCTCAAAAATGATATACAATTTCTGATTGTATTGAATTCTCCATTCGCCTTGTTCTCTCACCGGTCCAAAGATTCGTCATATTACCTTCTTATCGAAGGTATTAACCATTTTTTCTGATGCCTGTATTTGTTTCGTTGATTCGCAGCTTCGTTTTTTTATGCACGTCTTTACATTTTATTATCGAAAGTATCTAGTGTGTCTTGTTTGCTACCTTTATGCGTCCTTTGATTTTAATAATTTCATTGCCATCTTTGGAGAGATTGGCTCCTAAATATATGAAGTTGTCCACGTTTTTAATATTATAGTCTGCTATCATTAGATTTTGTCTGGTTGGCGTGTTTCTTCGTGATTGCAAGATAACTTTTATTTATTTTCGTTTATGTGTAACCCTAATTCTTGTGCTGCCGTATCAAGATTAACGAAGACTTCTTTGGCGCCCAGTTTCAGTCGCGCAATTATGTTTATGTCGTCTGCGTAAGTTACTATATGCGACGATTTAAGCAGTAGTATTCCTCTGATGTCAGCTGGGAGATTTCTTACGACATATTCCAAAGTGAGATTAAAAAGTGTAGGTGCAAGGCCATCTCCTTGCTTTAGCCCGGAGAGTGTTTGGAAGCTTGTTGTATTTCTAATTCCAGCATTATATTGTACACTACACTTCTATCGATACTGTCGTATGCTTGCCTAAAGACTACGAATATCTGGTACACGTTGATGATACATTCCCAGCATTTATTTAGCACATGTTTGACTATGAATACTTGATCCGTAGTTGATATTACGGCTCTGGATCCACCTTGGTATTCTCCAATTATATTTTAGGTATAGGGTTTATTTCGGGACTCTGTGATCTTTGTAAAGATTTTGTAAGACAAGACGTGCATAGCAATGAAATCCCTCGCAGTTTTCGCAACACAGTTTATCGCCCTTTTTAATCATCAGGCAGTGTTTCATGTGTCTAGATTTGCGACACCATAAAGTGAATTTTCCTAGCAATGTAGCTACCACCACTCTTCAGAAGTTCCGGTGCCTCGTTGCCTTTTAAGTTTTTAGGGGATCTTTCACTTATCCTAATGTTGGGAGGCTCAATATATTTTCGCCGTGTTCATCAAAGGCTTGTTTTTGGTTGAAATTCTCGTTTCTGCTTTTTAACTAGAGCGTAAGCCGCTCTTGTGTTGTTGGATTTAAAATTTTCATCCATTTTGAACAGTGCATCATTGAGATACTTCCTTTTCTTTTTTCTGCATGTTTTGTTAGCATATCGCCTAAGCTCGCCAAATATGTCTTTCTTGGCTCTCGTTGGTCGTTCAGTAAATTGTTTGTAAGCTGCATTCTTTTTGTCTATTGCATCACTGCCTTCGTCATCGAACCAATCATTCGTCTTTCGCCGGGTTCGGTGGCCTATAGTCTCCTCTGCGATGGACTTAAAACAATTTTTGATAAAGAGCCATAACTGCTCTATTGGCATTTCGTGGTGGTTGATTATTTGGCCAAAATTTCTCTCTAAAGCTGATGTATGCGGCTGCGATGGACTCGTCTTTCAGCTTCTCAATGTCGAAGTTAAGTGTCGTTTGGTGTTTTGCAGGTCCGCTGTTTGCTATTTGACATCGGAATGTGACCTTGACCAAATAATGGTCACAGTCGCTGTTAGCAGTTCTGAAGTTTCTTACATCAAGCATGCTGGAGGCTCCCCTTTAGTCTATGCGAACGTGGTCTATCTGATTATACCTAGTCCTGCCATAAATATTGATACAAGTGTGAACGTAACTTTTGCGACTGATAACCTAAACGCAGCCAAGTTTTGATAGTTAGGCTCTACAAACGGGCCAAACCATTTCAGCACAGCTTAAGCCGTCATGATGGTATGGTCTGACAAAGAGAACCGTATAAAAGATCCAGCCGGCCTCGCACGGCTCGTACGCCATAGGTCATCAATGCTGTGAGGTCGCGAGTCAATCGAAATTCTGTTCGCAGACAAAAAATCGTGGCTCGTGAAATGAATATAATGCCCATAACCATGATCCGCATCGACAAACAAAACTTGGGACTTGAGGCTTTCAAACGCGATCCTCCAAGGAAGATAGTGAACTGGTACCAAAGATTAAACGAGGTCATTATTCCGCATCAGTGATGATTTGGTGGGAAGCATCCTATGGTGGCGTCACTTCCTTATATTTTTGCGAAAAGGGTGTTAAAACAATGAAAACAAAACTATCAGCGAGACATTTTAAGGAATGTAGTGGAGCCCTTGAATCAAATTATGTTCCAAAACAAACCATGGATATTCCAATAAGACTCTGCACCCGCTCATAAGGCAAAAACAGCTCAGCAGTGGCTTGCGAATCATGCACCTGAGTTTATTAGTACGGAATATTGGCCCAGATCTTAATCCGCTCGACCACAAATTGTGATCAGTTTTAGAGGGCATGGTCTGTAAAAGACGCCACCACAACTTGGAGTCATTGAAGCAGGCGTTGGTAGCAGCTGTGGATCATTTTCCCATGGAATCGTCTGTACAGCACACAGACTTCGGCGCTGTACTAAGGCAAATGGCGGCCATTTTGAATATTTTTTTTTTAGATTTTGTAGTTTACTATTGATACAATAAAAACCGAAAAAATTATTCAAATCCAACCAGTAGTTTTATTTTTGCAGTTCAAAAATCTTGTATCAATATTAATGGCAGGACTATGTACGTCCTTCCATCGGGTGACGCCCAAATTCTTTTGTGGATACTCCGATGCGGAAAGTATGTTGAGTTTACTACGATGTTTCTACTGCAGGCGAAGTCAACTAGACGTTGGCCGTTGTCATTACTACTCGTGGAGACTGTGCCCTCCGGTTGTTCCTCTATGTGTCTCCTCCGTCCCAATCTTTGCGTTGAAATTACCTAAAATGATCTTGCTGTCATTTGAGGGCAATGATTACGCTGGTTAAGTGATGTAATAATTCAAAGTTATCTAATTATATTATAAAAGGCGAATCTATTTATTCAAAAATAAATGCAAATATTCAATCGCCCAGAACCGAAAACCATTTTACTCTCATCAGTAAAATCGCGCTCAACTACAATACAATACATCGGGCTTATCCTCAAAGGATAAACTTCTGCAAATTTTAACGAAATTTGTTCGAAAGCTGCCAGTGTTCTACCGCTTTGGGAATAGATAATTTGTGTGTTATTGGCAATCGGAACGGATATCAGATTCGGAACTTCAAACGAATGCCTGGCTTTTATAAAGCCTGTCCAAATAGCTTCCCCAGGATGGTTGATGTACATTTATACTGGCACTCGATATGCTAGAAGAATTCAAGGTATATGTAACATACGTACTTATATTGTTGGGTTGTGATTTTAGGTGAATTCTTCCGTTCGGTTGCATACGAAATTCAAATATTTGTAATGTTGCGAGGCAGTCAGAAAATGTCATGGAGTTGGATAGTATTTGGCACAGAGCGACAGAATAAAATACGAAAAGTGACGGTGAACAGTGTGTTAAGGTTTTGCTATTGGTGGTGATGCAACTTAGGCGGATGTCTAGTTGACGTGAATAGTCATAAAATTCAAATTTTCAACTAAATTATATTATGCTTGCCGATTGTTTGCACAGTGCGTAATTCGCTACTACAAAAAAAAAAAAATATTCATATGTCATATCCTAGGATGCTATGGATGAGTACTTAAGATCAAAATTTTCGAACTAGAGTTATTTCCAGGATCCGACTGGAGCTCAATTCTCACAAATCTGCTGGGCCAGATGGTATGCCCCCATTGTTCTTAAAAACTGCACTTCCTCTCTAGATAAACCTGTTCGTATTCTCTAGCAATTTTTATATACTTTAGGGTGCTTTCTAAAGATCTGGAAGGTCGCGAATATTCAGCCAATTCCGAAGAAAGGAAGCAAAGCGAACCCCGTTAATTATCGCCCCTTGGCTATTACCTCAGTGCTTTCAGAAGTAATGCAAACTGCTGTCAAACGGAGGATAGTCAACTTGCTTCTGGATAAAAATTTCATTCATGATTGCCAATATGGATTTCGCTAGGGACGGTCTACTGGCGATCTCCTTATTTATCTTGCCGAGCGTTGGACCTCCTGCACCCACAAAGAAGAAAGTCATGTACTTGCTCTTGACATTGCTTAAGCGTTCGACAGAGTTTGGCACAAATGTTTCTTGGCCCAGCTGAAGGCCTATGGTTTTAACATAGCTTTTCTTAAATGGAGTAAGACTTTTCTCTCCGAGCGCTCTATTAAAGTCGTGCTAGACGTAGTAACCTTTGCTCCCTTTTCCATTGATTCCAGGCTCCCGATTAATTGGAGATGAAGCTATATCGGCCTCAATTGACTTCCTCGAGCATCGCCGAAATATCGGAAATATCATTTACTGTAGGTACTTTCATAGTAAATCCAGCAAGGAACTAAAAGCCCTAATATCACCGTTATTCAATACCCCCCGTAATACTCGCCAATCTTCACGGTTACACAAGTACACTGTGAAGCCCTTGCCGTAGAGAGCAGTGAAGTTTAGGTAGTGTTTCATCCCTCGGACGACAGTGTTGTGGAATTCATTATCAGGCAATCTCTTTCCCACTGAATACAACCTCCAACAGTTTAAGAGCTAGGGTGTAGCCTAGTGGGTAGCGTGTTGGTCTTGTAATGCGAAGGTCGTGAGTTCAAATCCCGGTCGGCGCAATATATAATTCCGGCACATTGCCTGCTTGAATATACCTTGGTTACCTCAATCTACGAAAATGAAAAATTCGTAGAAAGAGAGTTGTGCGAAGGGTTAACAACCCTTCTACAATAAATAATGAAAAATATTAAGGAACCTGAATGTCAGGAGGCCAAGGTCTGATTTGGGCTATAGCGCCATTGTAGAAGTGTAGAACAGTTTAAGAACAACGTGCACTGCTACTTCTGTGTTTCCCTGCTAATTTCGCTATATTCACTTGTTTCCCTGTCGACTTAATTGTGCATCACGCATTAAAAGTTGACCACCTAAATTTATTTAGATAAAAAAAAACTAAATTGAAAACTACCATATTAACATTTGAATTAAATTGCATAATTTTTGATTCCATGTAAATATGTGAAATTGAATAAATTATTTTATATGTACGAGTATAGTTGAGTTTTACCAGGTAACGATTTCCATTACGTTTACAAAATCAATGTTATAAATGCAATAACCAAATACATATTACATTATCCTAAACGAAGACTATCGATCCATTAAAACAGTTTAATTAGCCATGCATACATGAAAGCTAAAACATATTAACGAAAAATTTAATGATAGAGAAATTATTTAATAATTCGTCTGTTATGCGCATAATTGGCTACCAATTTATTTGATTTCTACATGATAGAAGCTTTACATGCATAATACTATAGCGAAAAATAAAAGGTTCCTGTCATCAGGTAGCGATACAATCATTAATTAGGCTCCGGGACTGAATAACATGCAATTTACTTGTTCACTGCTAAAATTTAAGGCAATCGTTTGTTTAGTCCTGAAGACTGATAGTAATTATAAACAAATTCATTATTATGTAAATATTTTACGGTAAAAAAAATAGTTAGAAGGAAATTTTATGTTTTTTTGTAAGATCTATCGATTGATAAAACTCAGAAAATGTATGGGATCTTAATCTGCAAGCCATTGGCACTTTTAAAGAAATTAGATGCCTTTACAAAGTTAATTTCTTGACGGTATATCTTTTCTGGCTTACATGCACATCTGTTTTTTCCTTTTCCTGTTCTATGCAGAAGCATGAATCTGAATTTTGCTTGAACATTTTGCCGACAGCTTCTTAAAAACAAAACAAAATTATGATTAGCCATAAAGCTCAATCATGTGATACTCTAGATGAAATGGGAAAGAGTTTAATGTACCGGAGAATATAATGTTTTGTATGGGAGGTGGTAGAAGCAGAGGAATAGAGTTTGTAATTCTTGGCAGCTAGTATTGTATGCAAATTTTTCGCGGTGTACTTAAGGTTTTGTAGCTTTCAACATTTTCAAGGAAATTGGACATTGTTTTTCTGAAATCGAGGGATTTGTATGGGAGGTGGCAGAGGAAGTGGAAGGTTTTAGATGATTTTGAAACTGTTTATCAGTATCCTTATCGGTATCCTTATCACCATGCTTTGTTCCAATTTTAAGGTCGATAGCTCTCATATATTCGAAGGAGAAATACTTTTCTTAAATTTCCAATACAAAAATTTGTATGGGAGGTGGCAGAAGGAGTGAAGCGAAGTTAAAATTTTTTTAGCACTTATAGCAATTATTATGGGACAAACTCTGGCAAAATTTTAAATTGATACGGCATGAATTTGAGGAAAACCGAATATATAGCATCCAGCGATGTTGCGAGTTCCTTGCTGAGCTCAAAGATTCCCGTTGCCGTGGCAAAATTCAGTAGATGCCGCATACCGCAGTTTGAGACCTTCTTGAGGGGAAGGACGGTGCGCTCAGCCTTCTTCTAGTAAGAGCCGGGCAGTTACACAACACATGCTCCGCCGACTCTCTCTCCTGGCTGTTTGCAATTCCTACAGAGCATGTGATCCAATAAGGCAATGGCCGGTAATGATACCAACTGCTGTCGCACATTGCTTCCTGGTTAATGATAACAAGAGTTTTGTGTTCTTCGTGTCACTTAGATTCCACATTAATCTCGAGATTTTACAGGTTGTGGTATTTTGAAAATTCGTAGATAGAGGGTTGTGCGAAGGGCTAACAACCTTTCCATAATAAGTAATGAAAAATGTTAAGGAACCTGAATGTCAGGAGGCCAAGATCCGATTTGGGCTGTAGCGTGATTGTAGAAGAAGAAGGTATTTTGAAACCTGACTTCGGCTAGATTTCTTATCTGCGCGTCTATAGAGTCTTTTGCGATATGGATAGGCAGTGGTAAGTTTTCTGTAGAATTTAGTTCAAGCTTAGCACCTCTTTTTGTTAGCTCGGCCGGTACTTCATTACCTGCCACTGTGGCCTGGAAGCCAGCAAAGTTCGACCTTTCTTTTAGCACAGCGAATCTGTAGTACGCGATGTCAGCTGTATAAAGTCTTAGATTTGAAATTACATAATTCTCGTGCCTTCAAGGCAGTCTGACTATCTGCATAGACGTTAATTTTTCCGTTATACTGGAGACACACTGCGACGTAAACCTCTTCCCAAAGCCGCAAATAGCTTTGAGCTCTTTCAAGCTGCAATAGGTGACACACTGCACAAGATCGAGTTTACCAGATCGCGTTTTCGAACTGTCTGTTAAACGTCAAATTTCGTTCGGATTGAATTTAATTTTAAAATATCGCAAAATGCCGAATAGAGACTCTTTAGTAGTGCTAGTATACGTGAATTCCATTTTAAATATTTTGAGAAATGTTCGCATGCAGTTTGCTTAGAGCGTCTTAGCAATAAGCGTTGCGCGTAATAAAAGACGTCGATTACGAGCCGCAAGGTTGCTTCGAATTGCAGCAAAATGAAGTGCACAGAGGTTACACCGTACCATTCGGGTCGAAATAAGTGCACAATCAATCCGCAATAACGCATTCACAAAATTTTTTCAATAATAGGCTCGAAGCGGAATGTTCTGGGAAAAAAGATGTTCTCACTTTTGATGACAAAAGATTCAAAGACAGCTTCAGGATGACTCGAAAAACTTTTGAGGGTGTAGTTCGTGCCGTCGCAGTTCTTGAGCGACAAGACACAAATTTCCGCAAGGCAATACCCCTAGCAAAAAGAGTAGCGATTGCTCTGTATGCTTTGGGCTTTCGTCTGAATAAAGAACTCTTAGTAACATGTTTGGAGTTGGCTGCAACACAATTGGAGAAATTGTTTTGGACTTTTGCGCCAACTGCTATTTCTGCATAAATATGCGAATTTCTTTTTGATTTTAGCAAAATAATACTTAAAATTGAATTTAACGCTAAATTCATTTTACTTCCGCTTGCTCTGCCTTCCATTTTGCAACTGTCAAAATCAAAATACGAGTGACAGTTCAAAAATTTCCTCTTTGTATTTTTAAGTATATTTTTCAGGGATGCGTAAAATAAAGCTTTTTCAGGGTTTGACATAATATGGGAAGAGGTTTTTGTTCTCAAACCTCATTCCGAAACGAGATTACAAGAGCTCTTCAATTGAGATAAACTCGATTTTAGCTTCATATTTAAGGAGATTGAAGGCCCATAAACGCCGAATTGGCCTAAGCTTCTTTTAAACTCCGCAGTGTGTCTCCAGTATTACTGGTCCGCGGTGTGTTGGCGATTTCGGCTGCCTCCTGGATTGCCAGGATTTTTACCACTTGGAAATCCGTGGAACGAGCCTCTTGAAAGGTCAGTTGGATACACTGCTGCATCCACTTCTCCTTCCGTTTTAGATCCGTCAGTGAAAAGATTTATTCTGCCTATTGCTCACTGGTTGTTTTTTCCCAGTATTCCCTGTGGGTATTGCAGATAGACTTGTGTTACTATATCCATGCGTGCGCGTTTTTTGTTGCTTGGCTTCCCTGAGTTGGACAGTGATGCCACGATTTTTAAAATTGGTTTAACTATAGCCGTGTAGATCCAATGCGATATATTCGAGTTCAAACCAACTTTTCTAACGAACATCCTCTTGCACGAATAGATTGCTTCCCAATATTTTGTTTCCATGTTAGCTTATTGTTTAGAATTACTCCCACATACTTTGCATGGTTGGTTAGAGTCAGTTCCGCGCTTCCTATTTTCGGGAGCCGAAAACAACAATGGACTGGAGCAAGATAATTATGTGTTAGCATTATTTCCTGACCTAATGAAGGCATTTGATACCGTTGATCATAAAACACTGATTGACGGACTTGATGAGACTGGAGTTAAAAAAACATAAAAAAAACATAACAGGACTATGATAAAAGTCCATTCGTGTGTTACTCTAGATGAAAGAGCAATTTCTTGATGTTAAGAAATTGATAGGGGAAGTGGCAAGTTTTCACATCACGCTAGAGTTGCTATCAAAATGTTTCATACAAAATTTGGGATTCAAAAATTTAATAGGTACTCAGAGAATTAGTGAATTGAATTTAGTAAATTTTTCCAGTTTGTGTGGGAGGTGGTAGAAGCAGGGGCGAGTTCTTAATGACTTTTTCAAAAATAACTATTTTCACATCATTCTTATGATAAGCTTTAAATTACAGCTGAGTAGCATACATACTTTTCAGGAAAATCGACTTTTTGTAAAATTGTGTCAGATTGTATGGGCGGGGGTAGAAGGAGTGAACCTAATGGTCTATTTTTTTTTGTCTTACTAACAATTCTAAATACATATTTAGTGCACAATTTCAGCTCGATGAATTTTATAAACACTGAGTAAATTTGTTTCGAGTATTTCATGAAAAAGTGCAGTTTGTACAGGAGATGGTGGAAGGAGGAGCAGCACTCAAATAATTTTGATACAGTGAAATGCAATCATCATAGAAGTAATATATTCTGAATTTCAGATCAATAGCTTTCAGTCTGTTAGTGCAAACAAATTTTTTCAGTCTTACTAATAATTCTAAGTAAATATTTACTACACAATTTCAGCTCGATACATTTTATACGCACTGATTAAATTGGTTTTGAGAATTTCGTGAAAAAGTGCAGTTAATATTACAGGTGGCGGAATGTGGGGGAGGACAAGCATAAGTTCTATACGGTAAATTGAAATCATCATAAAAGTAATATGTTCCAAATTTCAGATCAGTAGCTTTTCGAGTAAATCCGTTTATTGTTAAATTGCGAAATTGTGTAATTTTGTATGGGAGTGGGTAGAAGGGGTGGAGCGATATGGTCCGTTCACGAGCTTGATATTACTTTTTTGTCAGAAACGCCGTGTACAAAATTTGAACTTTCTAGCTCAACACGTTTTCGAACTAGCGAGCGAACGGACGGACGGACAGATGAACGGACAGACGGACGGACATCCGGTTTTTAGATTTTTGAGTGATTATATGAACTTCTGTGTCATTCATTTTGGTCTCCGAGTCTTATTTCTTAGCGTTACAAACTTTAGAGCAAACTTATAATACTCGCAGATTTCATCTAGAGTATAAACATGACTGGACTACTATTGGAGAAAATCGGTTTCAAAATTTTTTCCAACTTGTACAAACGAATTAATTGTTTTTTATTGCTCAAATAAAAAAACAAAAAAAAATTGTGTTATCGATTCAAAAGCAAAGCCATTATTTTCAACTAATCTACTCAATTCTGAAAGCTTGTCGATAACTCTGATCATTCCATGTATCACAATTGTGACATGTGATGTACTGAAATTCGAAGAACTAATACAAATGCAATAGATTCACGGAAGTGTTGCAAGAAATAATTGGCCAACTCTGTCATTAAATGATTCTATTTTACCAAAATAGAAGTAGCTACTAAATTGCGTCACAAACACTGACAATCAAAAAAGCTTAGTTGTGGCTCAAAATGGGTTTGATGTTCGTTTTTAGATGAACCGAAAGTCACTGAGCAGTCATCTCATCAGTTGTATTAAGTGAACTCGAGTGCAAAACTATGTACTAGTGATTCTAGTTTATTTCCATTAGCATATAACAACATTGAATCCAGCGACTTTTGTCAACCAATAACGCCATACGTACGTTATGTCTTGAATATTTTAAATAAAGTCATACTCACTGTTTTTAGCTTATTCAATATTCAGGATATTTACAGCTTTTTGTATGCATACATTTTATGTAGATTGGTACGCTTCTACTATTATCGACTATGCTATGCTGCTTTTGTAGTCAGATGGGTTTTCAGTCGCGACGATAGAAATCCCTCCTTTTAAAATGGAATACAATGAAGCAAAAATATGCTCAGCATAAGAAAGCTGCAACATGAAGGACAAAGTCACAAATATTATGTTTGTATAAAATGATTCAAAGTAACTTTTTTTTCGCCTCGTCATATATTACAATAATAAACTTGAAAACGAGAATATCAAGCGCACAACCTTATTGAGAATACAATATCAGAAAAATGATCGGCGTAACATCCGATGAAAATTTAATGGAGTAAAATTGGAATATCCTTTCAATAGATTAGACAATCTTTATATCTATACATTGTGTAGTTAACTGAAGTTTCCATTAACGTGCTGCGTGGGTATTGTCTGTTTTGCATGCAAGGATACTTTTGAATTATTGTATTATCTAAATGGGATGATATGCAGATTAATCTAAAAAAAAGCACAGATTTTATTTGAAAAGGGTAATTTGAAAGGTTTACGTAAATAACGAGAACATTGTAATGCGAAAAGGTACCAATTTTTTTGTAGAGAATAGTTAGCCAATTAAGCTTTTTTTGAGTGAAGACAATTGATTTAATGCTAATTCTTTAACAGCATTTGAAAATTCCATTAACTAATTATCGAAGGTTTCCAAGAATACTAATGTCAGGCATCAACTTTTTATCAGCATGTAAATATTGGAAAAAATAGGAACCACTATAAGCACACGCGCTGAATTGACCGAAGCTGACTGTAATTACACGAAAGACCGAAATTTATCTAAACATAAAAAAGAAACAGTTTTTACTTTATTGTTATAATAATAAAGTATTGTGATAAACACACATTGTTATCTTGAAATTTGGTTTTTATCATGACTAAATTAGCCTGAAAAAAATCAAAAATCCGTCTGTCTATGCGTTGTCCGCCGTACGCCTTGCATATGGACTCATATTTCCGAGATCCTTAAAGATAAAAACCTCATTTATCGGTGGATTGTAAATTAGGTAAGTGATTTTCATTACCTGATTTTTGTGGGGTTTCACGTAAATGTACAGACGGGGGAAGGGATAGAGTCAAAAATATCTCCATTACAAATGTAGATCAATCAATCAAATTCCTGTTAAGACTCCCTATAGTGGCTTAGGACAGAAACAACTCTCTTCTACAAGGCGCGATCCCGAGCATCAGCCTTAAGCTGTTGCCAGGACTTGTTTATTTCTCTGGCCTCCTGCTCAACTGCTCGCTTCCATGTGTTACATGATCGACCAACCCGACGTCTTCCTTGAGGATTATAGTCCCGAGCCTGTTTGGCGATGTTTTGGTCTGGTTTCCTCAAAGTATGACCGATCCGCTGCCACTTCCGCCATTGAATCTCAATACCAATCTTAGTCTGGCCGGTTGTACTCCAAAGTTCGCCATTGGAGATCACTTCTGGCCAGAATATTCCTAAAATGCGTCAGAGGCATTGGTTCACGAAAGTCTGTAATTTCTTGGTAAGTCGAACGGTCACTTTCCACGTAGTACAACCATATAACAACACGGATTTGACGCATGCGTCAAAAACTCGCAGCTTCGTGCGAAGGGAGATCTCTCTTAACCTCCAGAAAGGGGAAAGGATACCGAAGGTGAGCTTTATTTAGCCGAGCCTCAACATCCTTTTCGGCTCCGTCGTCCATGCTGTCGATGCTTCCGAGATAGCAAAAATCTTGCACCTCTTCCACATCCTGTCCATTAAGAACAATCGGTGTGCTTGCGTTCGAACCCATATGCATTTACTTGGTTTTACGCACATTTATTTTCAGTCCCGCCTCATTGCATTTAGAATGAAACGAACGAAAATTTGACTGTAAGTCCGAACGGTTATGTGCAAGCAAACACACGTCATCAGCATAATCAAGGTGACTTAAGATGTTAAACAGTTCCCATTGAGGATCTTTACCTTCCTCACCTTCGACTGCAGCTTTCAAGATGTCATTTATTACCACCAGAAACAGAGCTAGTGATAATATGCAGCCTTGTCTGACACCCTTTCGCACAGGGAAGCTCTTGGACAGCTCCTCTATGCAAGACGCAACACCTTGCATCTTCGTAGGTTTCTTTAATCATAGCTATGATATTATCTGGAATACCTCTCCTACGCAAAGCATTCCATATGTAATCTCGCTTAACGCTGTCGAAAGCCTTCTCGAAGTCCACAAACATGAGATGTTGTGGCGAACCCATTTCGGCTGACTGCTCTAATATTATCCGTAGGGTATTTGTGTGGTCGGTACAAGACGACCCTTTACGGAATCCAGCCTGAAAAACTTCGAGAGTGCTCTCGACGACATCACAAATCCTATTGAGAACTACCTTAGCCATAATTTTTGATACGGCAGTAAATAGACATATACCACGCCAATTGCCACAATCCCGAAGGTCGCCCTTCTTCGAAATTTTCACAATGACGCCCTCCTTCCATTCAGTTGGATATTTTGCTTCATTCCACACCTCAATAAAGAGTAAGAGGAGTATCTTCTTCAATGGCGCTACAGCCCAAATCGGGCCTTGGCCTCCTGAACTTCATTTTTTTTATTGTGGAAGGGTTGTTAGATCTTCGCACAACCCTCTATCTACGAATTTTTCATTTTCGTAGATTGAGGTAACCAAAGTATATTCAAGCAGGTAGTGTGCTGGAATTATGCGTCGACCGGGATTTGAACTCACGACCTTCGCATTATAAACCAAACACGCTACCCACTACACTACACCCTAAGAGGAGTATATCGGCAGTTATTTCCGGGTCCGCTTTGAGGAGTTCTGTTGGTAGTCCGTCTGTACCTTCCCGCCATTGATCGAATGACGGAAAGTATCTCTTCCTTATCTTGGGGATCGTCCCTAATAGAGGATTGTTGCGGTTGTTCTGTTTCTGGAATATCTTCCTCTGACAAGATATTTAAAATCTCAGAGAAGTATTCCTTCTATCGCCGCAACTGGTGTTCGCTCATATTAAAGACAGTCCCGTTGACATCTCTCGCCAGGTGGTTGGCGGTGAAATTCTCATTCGTCAACTGTTTCATGATTTTAAATAGTGAACCCATATCTCCAAGGTGAGCCGCAGATTCTGCCTTGTTTGCCATATCTTCAGTGGCCATTCTCTTGTAACGTCTAACAGCCTTTTCAAGGTGTATATGAGCATCGCAGTAGTTCTGCCTCAGGTCGGTTGTTCGTTGGTTGCCATCGGGTTGATAGATGATTGCTGATTTGACGTTTTTCCTGTCACGAACTTTGCCCCATGTGTCTTGCGATATCCAGGGTTTTTCACCGCTTTGTACAAATCCCGCGGATTCATCAGCACTAGTTAGAAATCTGTTTTTGGTTTCCTCCCAATTGGCGTCCAGTGTGCGAATTTCATATTCACCCAATGTGGATGACTTTTCGCGTAGAATAGTGGTGTATTCGCATTTTTTGTTGGGATCTCTGAGTTTATCCACATTATGCTTGCGCTTCATTTGAAGAATTTGTGGTCGTCGGATAGCTGCTGTACACAATCTCAAGCAGACAACTATCAAGTGGTGATCGCTCCCCACGTCAGTTCCACGTTCCGCTCGCACGTCGAGGAGACATCTTCTCCATCGGCGACTTATAGCCAAATGGTCGATCTGGCTCTGAGTAACACCATAAGGGGAAACCCAAGATGTTTTATGGTGACTCTTGTGTGGAAAAAAGGGTCCCTCCGATGACCATTTTCCGAGTACTACAAATAATTCGCCTTTTTCGGGTCTCTTAATCCAAGGTCCTAACGCGTCGAAGCAAGAGTTCCCATGTTTCCCCATTTCGTGTTCTAGTCGAGCGTTTTCAGAGCCAACCTGGGCGTTCATATATCCTGATATGATAATAATATCACCTCTTGAAACATGTTCGCAGGAGGCACAGTTGGCTATAAAACTCCTCTTTGTCACTAGGTATTGCGGTATTAATTTGACACTGGTCCTGAGTCTAATGACTAATATCCTAGCGGATCGGTTCCCAGCTAATGAGACTGTTTCTCGCTCTCGGTGTAAGGACGACCGCCACGACATTGTTGGCTTCACTCTCAGGACCAACGTACAGAATGATGTTTCTGCGCGGGGTTCGTTCTTTTCCTGATCTTGTCCACCTGACCTCGCTCAAGCCCAAGATTTGAATATTATAGTGCTCCATTTCACGATCGATTACTCCCCCTTCCTTCCATTCAAACCCAAACTTGCATATACATATAAACGAATGAAATATTGATTCTATATACTGGCGCTATTGATCGTAATCGCAGTTAAATGTTTAATAATTAACAACAGCCCTGCCCTAGAACCCCCATTCACATACTCCTCCCTATCCACCCTGACCTGCATATTGACAGCATTTCTTGGCGTTACAAACTTTAGAGCAAACTTATAGTATTTTCAGATTTCATTTGGAGTATAATGAGCGAATTTACATCAAGTGGTATTCATATATACATCTTTGGGTGTGATGTTAATTGGTAATGTGAAAAATCCCTAACTTTTGACACTTTCTTTAGCAGTGAGGGGGCTGATTGATTAGTTTTTCAGTACGTAACTAAAATAATAATAATAAAATCTAATAATTTGAGATGAAGCTATATCGACCTCAATTGACTGCCTCGAGCATCGTCGAAATATCGGAGCACTCCGAATTTGCTATAGATATTTCCATGGCAATTGCAGTAAGAAACTAGAAGCCCTAATACTCTCCGAAATATTCGCCAAGCTGCACGCTCACACGATGAACTGTGAGGAGCTTACCGTGGAGAAAAGTTAAATTCAAGCCGTCCTTCATTCCTCGAACGACAGTGATATAGAATTCATTACTAGGTAATCTTTTTCCAATGGAAAACAACCTCCAAAAATTTAAGAGCAACGTTCACCGCCACTTCAAAATCTTTCCTCCTGGGTTTTCCTATATCCACTTGTTTCCCCGTATCTATGTCGACTTAACTCTGTATGGCGCATTAATGGGCGACCCCCTAAGTTTTTTTCGATAACCGTAAAAAAAAGATAAATAAATAAACCTGGGTATAGTTTAATGGGTAGCGTGCTGGTCTACAATGCGGAGGCCGTGAGTTATAAAACCGGCCGACATGCAATACCAGCACACTGGGGTATTTCTGGGCCACGTTTATCTGTAAAAATTAAAAATATAGAGGGTTGCGCGAAGGACTAACAACTTTTCCACAATAACAAATGAATGTCAAGAAACCTGAAAGTCAGAAGGCCGAAACCCGATTTGGACTGTAGTGCCATTGACGAAGAAGAAGAAATAAAATAAGAAATAATTGAATTAATTTTATTTTTCTTATTTGCTGGCAGTTTTGTAATATACAAGGGGCCAGAAGTACCCAATCTAAACACAGAAAAGGTCTCTAAATATTCTCCTCTTAGCTCCATATACTTTTTCGGGCGATGTTTAATAACTTTGATATCCTGTTTCTAGTGAGAATTGTTGAACTCCTCAAAATAGCCATCAAACGCAATCTTCACCGCTTCATTGTTGGCGAATCTTTTACCACCGAGCCATTTTTTCAAGTTTGGGAAAAACAAAATAGTTTAAACGGAGCCAATTCTGGCAAGTAGGGTGGGTAAGCTAGCAATTCCAAATTTAACTCATTGATTTTGTGCATCACGATTATGGATGTGTGAGCTGGTGCATTGTCTTCATGAAGCAAAACTTTTTTTTTCGCCAAATGTGACCGATTTCCTTGATTTGATAATTCAAACGCTGCAATAAATTTGCATAACATTTTGAAGGTAATCAATGAAAATTTGCAATAAAAAAACTGACGCTATGACTTTCCTGCTGATGGAACTGTCTTCACCTCCTCTCTAGAGCCGACTCACCCCTCTCAGTCCATTGTTTCCTTCGTCTCAGGTGTGAAGTGATGGACCCATTTTCATGGTTATGAAGGGACGTAAAGCCTCGTCTTTATTGTTGTGAACTTCTCCAAACTGTCGATTAAAACGTTTAAACGACGCGGTTTTTATTCTATTGAGCGGGCATTTTGCGAACAGCTATCTCATTTCCAATTTTCAATCAATATTCGATATGCAGCACTTTTTGAAATTCTTACCGTGTGTGTTAGCTCGCATACTTTCAGTCGATGGTCATTCATTAAGCACGGTAACGTTGTCAAACTTCAAACTCAATCTTTCTAAGGTTGGTAATTTCTACCAATGATATTTTTTCAATCCACAACCGCCATCTATACATCAGAGCTGGGTACTTCTGGGACAGTATGCGTACTCATGAGTGTGTAACCAAATGCATAAATCTTTCTGCGGTTGACTTGTTAATAAAGAATTAATCCTTAGCATTTCTAGTTTATTCATTTTAAATTCATTTGTTAATACCCACCCCATTTTAAATTTCATATTTTTGTTGGTTTTCAGATCGCTGGAATCATGTAAACACAAACCAAAAACATCATTGTCCAGGCAATTATCGTTACTCCTGTGATCATAATTCAAGAGCAAAATAAGCAAGGATCCGAATGAACAGCCTATCAAGCTCAAAGTTGACCAAAAATGAATGCGAATTCATAATAAAATTTCCATGCGGAAAAGATAAAACAAACTTGTGCTACTTAATCCTAAGGATTTTCGGCTCTTGAAGGATACATAAAAAATTCCCATCGAAAAAATGAAAATCTCGACGCGACGACTGATTTTATGCTTTTACGTCGTAAGCTTACATGTAATTGTTGTGTATGTGCAAGGTGACTGGCTAATAAAGTGTGGGAGTTGTAAATGCAAATGGAATTCCGGGAAAAAGACAGCCGACTGCAAGAATATATCGCTGGACAGTGTGCCTCCGTACCTGAGCTCCGAGCTGCAAGTACTCGATTTATCCTTCAATCGAATCTTCGAGATTCCCGAGGAGGCATTTCTTAAAGCCGACTTGCAAAATCTTCACAAGCTCTTCATGCGAAATTGCTCACTCGAACGGATTGTTCCGAACGGTCTGCGCGGATTAGAAATCCTAATCGAACTGGACCTTTCGAACAATCAGCTACAGACGCTGACCGAGGGCGTTTTTGTCAGTCTAGTGAAAATCCGGTCGTTAATTTTGAATAATAACGTCCTCGCGTCCTTAGACGACGGACTCTTTAGAAACTTAAAGTATTTGAGAAAAATTGAACTGAAAGAGAATAAAATCGCCACTATCGGGACCGATGTATTCATCAATGTGCCACAACTGTCGCAGATCTTCCTGACCGGTAACAGGCTTAGCTTCTTGCGAAAGGAGACGTTTGAGAAGCTGATGCGTTTGACCAGCCTGTCTCTCGAACTGAATCCGTGGAATTGCACGTGTGAGCTGCAGGCATTTCGAACTTTTGCGCTGAAACGAAATCTATACACGCCACCGACATCCTGCCAGAATCCGCCAACGTTGCTCGGCATGCTCTGGACCGATAATCAGCCCGAAGCATTTGCGTGCAAGCCGCGAATCATTTATCCGTCGCGGGGTGCCTCGATTAATACGTCCAAAGAAAACGTGACCTTGATATGTCGCGTCCACGCCTCCCCCAACACCATCATTGTTTGGGACTACAATAAGCAGGTCTACACCGGAAACTATCAGGCTCGCGTCCACATCCAAATGTTACGCGAAGAGACCGCATCCGATAAGGACATCGGACGCGATTTGTATATCTCGCGGCTGACAATTGTCGGCGCGGAGAAAAGCGACGAAGGGATTTACACTTGTGTGGCGGAGAACGCTGGCGGCAAGGACGAAGTTCAGATGAGTCTGCTGGTGGAGAAGCACAACCATCAGAGCATCCTGATCCAGAACAATCTTATTATCGTGATATGTCTAATGGTGTTGGGACTTCTGTCGGCATCGATTTTTCTCGCCATGGTTACGTGTTGTATTTATAAGCGATTCCGGGCAATCAATCATCGCGCTGTCGAGGAGCAGCAGCTCCAGCAGAAGCGGAATTTCGGCGGTTTGAACGTTGTCAATGCCGTCAACGACTCGTATCATGTGGGATCGAACGGAGACACAAACTACGTGGAGATAAAGCAAACAAAGGTGCAACCGGGCGTCGTCCTTGGGAATGGAGGAGTTGGCGGTGCGGTTGGAAGTATCAACAATTTCACGGATTTGAACGACTCGCGAGGACTCTACCATGAGAACAGTAATCAAGGTAAATGTATATCAAAATTTTTGTCTTACTTGTAGCCATACACTAACGATTGTTTGTCGAGCATTGATAGCGACGAGTGATTGACTGTTTCTGATGGTTCAGAAAAGTTGAAGCGAAGTTAAAGAGATAGTCATGATATTAAGTAATGAGATTCGTTCCGGGAAGATTAACATGGAATCCTCGAGAATTACGCAATGAAGCTTATATATAATATAACTTTATTGGATTCAAAGTCACTATGCGTGTAAGAGAGCTGAAACTTGAAATATTCGAATAGGAATACTTTGAAGATTGGCATTACTATTATTTTTTTCAGATTTTGCTGCTCCAAAATCGATGGATTGAGTATTTGGAAAAAGGGTATTGTTGAAGGAACTTACTTTAAAATGATAAGAGGGGTATCAGTGTACACTTATTTTTCTTCAGTAAGACCCATATTGAGATGGTGGTTTACTCCACTAGGCCCCGCCAATAGGCCGATTAGAGTACTACTTTGTTTTCATATGGTAGGATATTTTTTTTGAGATTGATACATCTGAAAGTCTATTCGAGTAGATTCTATGGTCTTGTTCAATCCACTCTCTAAGTAGATGGTTGAAGTATCCTTTTGGTTTTCCACAGAATAGCTCTGATCCAGTAAAATTCGTTTCTGCGCCATTTTTTGCGAGGCGGTCTGTCTCTTCGTTTCCTTCAATCCCCATATGTCCTGGGACTCACATTAATGTTACTTTGTTCCTTTTTCCCAGGATGACTAGGTTTTGAAAGCAGTCCCAAACAAGCGTCGATCCGTGTTTTTTGGATGTTAGGGCTTTGAGAACTGCCTGACTAACCGATAAGATATAGATATTTTTATTGTGATGAGCTTTCCTACTATTTTCTTGGATATAGCTCCATTGAAATAAGTTCGGCTGGGAAGATTAAGACTTCCTTACGAAGAAGTTTTGAAACCGAGAAGTTAGGACCTATGACTCTGGCTCTAGTCTCCTCCGAGGTGCGCAAGCCATCTGTATACCAGATGGCTGATCCCTCTTCCATTTCAAGTAGCATGAATTGCCATTCTTTGCGTTATCTAAATAGGATTTAGGAGTTGAATTTTGTGGGCATAGTGTCTGACAATGTTGAGGTTAGAACCTCAATTTTCAGGTTTTTTAAGATTCGGAGGTGACCTCTTGGTCATCTGGGTTGTAATCCCCTCCTTCTGCCAAATAAGCTTTTGCAGGCCCAAAACGCCTTTAATGCTTTGGCATGAATCCACTCTATATATTTGTTCCAGTTGAGTTTTTTTTATCAAGTATTACACCTAGATATTTGACATCATCTAAAAAAGATATTGGCGTTCCATTTATAAAAGGACGTTTTACATAAATCTTCCTTCGTAAGCCTCGTTCATAGTTTTGCCGTTTCCTAGTGGCACCGCTTAACATCATTATTTTCTACAAGACACAATTGCTTCAGCTCTGCTGAAAGCAGTTGTTAGTCTAATATAGGCTTGCTGGCCGTTTTCCTCTTCGCTTTAAGTGGTGGTCTCTTGAACTTTATAGAGATCGAAGGATAGCCTCTACAGTCACTACAACCGCGGTTTTTGTAGGGGCAATTGTTCCGCTTACCACCTCTTTTTCGGCATTAGCCGCTGCTTGTGATGTCTTGGGGGAATTATCAGCTCCTTGTTTATTTATTACGTTATTCATAGAGATCCCACGAGTAGCGCGAGAAAGTAGAGCCACCCCTGTCAGAGCTCGACATTACCAGGGGAAAGCTGAAGGGCACCTGGTATCCAGAGTTCGCATATCTAGGGTTAGTTACCCACTAACCATTCATCTATTGGCATATGCTATTCCATAGTAGATAAGGGGATTTTTACGAGATTTACTCCTCTAGCGTCGTACTTTATAATGGTCACCATGCAGGTATTACGTACACTTACGAATCACCTTAGGGATAAATCCCCTTGTAACCATAGAACCTCTTGAAGACTGCCTGAAACATGACCAGTCTAGGTTTCAAAAGGATCCATGCTGTGATAGTATACGGAATCGACAGCTAGCTGAACGATTTCAATTCCCCCTATCACATCCGCCAAAAACCATAGACAGGATACAGAGCCGACAGTAAGCTGTTTGACTTTATTCATTCCTGTCTTGATAGGATACGGAGCCGACAGCAAGCTATTCGACTTATTCCCTCTATCTGTAGCTCTTTTAGCATCACCCAGTCTGCACCACGAGGAGGTGATCTACCCAAAAGACTCCCACATTGTTACCCCAGCAAACTAAATCACAGCTGCCAAATCAATCGCTGGCCTCAAATAAATTAAAATGTTGAATCAACATGTCCTTTCGTTAAGATAACTAATTCGATTTGTTTAAAACATTGGTCGGTTCAACAAATCATTGACTTAACTAACAATATTTAATATGTTGAGGTAGGTTCTACCCCTCCCTTCATCTTCCCTTATCCCTTATAATCCCAAATTTGGAGCTCGTCTGAGATCACCTGCAATCTTTAATCCACCCAAATATGAAATTTATATCTGCATGAGCTTGGGAGTCATTATACGCTAAGAATAATAAAGTAAAATTCAAACAAAGCTTTTTTTTTGTGGACATATTAAACTATGACCTTCAGAACTTAAGATTCGTAATTTGTATCTGTTCCAACATACAATTTAGCACAAAAATGTTTCAGACTATATTTTCGTGCAATTTGAATAGCGACGCCCAAACAATAGTTTATTATACATACTTGTACTTTAATGTAACACAGAAATTAGCTTGCAGATTAGCAATAACCAGCTAAGCAAATATCATAGTTATTTATTCTATAGTATTTCAAAAATTAGGAGCATTGCTTGTTCAGCTGTCCTCGATGACCTAGTAGAAATGTAAAAGTAGGATTTTGATAGCTAACATAATTTCTGAATTTATAACATCAAAATTTTCGGATCGGCTTCACTTCTATTTGATTCTATAATAGAAATGTCGCGTAGTATTATATTATTTTTGATTTTCGGTCTCCTCTATCCTCATACGGGTTCGATAAGACCTCGCATAGTTGGTGGCCGACCGGCAGCAATCAGTCGAATCCCATATATAGCGGCCATGCGATATGAAGGTGGACATAATTGTGGATCTTCGATTTTCAGCGCAAGGACAATTATTACAGCAGCGCATTGTGTAAACGGCCTGCAACAGCGACCGTCCGTGTTTAGTGTTCGTGTAGGATCGAATTTCACAAATCGAGAAGGAGTTGTATTTGGAGTGTCGAGAATATTAGTTCATCCCAAATACAGTACGGATACGCTAAATTTCGATATAGCGTTGGTCTTCTTAAGACGTGCACTTCGATTTTCATCGAACGTTCGTCCTATTCGTTTGTATGATCGGCAACTGAGGGGCCGAACGAGAGCAGTGATTAGCGGATGGGGTACGCAGAGAGAGGGCGGTGATTTTTCGGGACGGCTTCGAAGTGTACGAATTCAAGTCATACCACGACGGATATGTCGCCGAATATTCGGTCGGAAAGTAGTAACGACCATGTGTTGTGCGGGCGATATGTACGGAAGACGGGATACGTGTCTTGGAGATTCGGGTGGACCGTTAGTAATAAATGGACGACTTGCAGGAGTCACATCGACCGGCAACGGATGTGGTCGACGAGGATATCCGGGAGTTTACACAAAAATTCCATTAATCAGACGATGGATAATAAATAATGCAGTTTAATAAATTTATTTTTAATTTTACTCGGTTTTGTTATTTCCGGAAATTTAATTTTAGCTAGAGTTATGCCGCATTTGAAATTATAGAAATGTATTGTTTATTAAGCAACAGTTCTTATCAATTTTGTCATTTATTATTATTATTATTATTACTAGGGGAACGCGCGAGAGCACTGCGACCTTCTTGGCCTATTGTGCGTTTATAGCCCCTTCACACTATTTTAACTCAATAGCTTTTGCTAATTTGAGAATCTTTAAGGGAGCCGTATTGGCTAGTTCCTCCGTAGAAAGGAAGCTCTTTCCAAGAAGACTGTGTCTTTTCCTAGCTACTGCTTCACAGTGGCATAGGATGTGTACTGTCGTTTCTGAGTCCTCTAGACAAAGGCGACAAATGTCGGTTTCAGCTAAGCCCATATTTTTGAGGTGGTGGTTTACTCCACTGTGCCCCGTCATTAGGCCGATTAGGATACTAATATCCCCTAATCCACGGTGGAACAGCATATGCCAATGGATGAATGGTTAGTGGGTAACTAACCATTAATATGCGAACTCTGGATACCTGGTGACCTCCAGTTTTAATCAGCCTTCCCCTAGTAATGCGGAGCTCTGCTAGGGGTGACTCTACTTTCTCGCGCTACTCGTGGGAACATGAACAACAATTTTATTAAAAAAAACAAACAAGGGGCTGAAGCTTCCCCCAATGCATCACAAACAGCGGCTAATAACGCAACGGAAGTGGGTAGTGGAACAAGCACCCCTCCAATAAATATGCTTGACTTGACTGTAGAGGGTAATCCTTCGGTTAATAATAAGCATATAAGACCACCACTAAAAGCGGATAGAATAACCGCAAAAAAACCACAATCGGACGAACAACTGATACTAGCAGAGCTAAAGCAGTTGAGTCTGACTGAGAATAAGAAGAGATTAAGCGGGGCCGGCAGAAGAAGGTATATGTACCACCGCAGCCACGGGAAAAACCCAAATGAGGCATACAACCTTGCCTGCCTGCCAATGCAAAGCACATTGGAACCGGCGCAGAAAATGGCGACAAAAAGAGGTAGAACTTCTTCAGCAACACCGCCAGCCGCCGGAAATGTAAACAAAAAACAGAAGACTGTAAATAAAATTACGCTTAGACCGGCAGAAGATGCTCAGCCATCCACGTCGGGCATAAGCTACAGAGACGCGGTCAAAGGAGTAAAGGTGGGTATAATCCACACCGAACATCCCCAAAAAATACTTACTCCAGAGCAGCTAGCTGCTATACAAAAATCCATCCTCGACAGCATTCCATCAGCAGCCATAGAAGGAATAAGGCCACAATTTTGTGGACTTAGCCTCAAGCCAGGATGGATGCTAATTGTATGCGGAGATGAACAAACCGCATCGTGGCTTGAAACAGCAGCTAAAAGCATAAAACCGGACGACACCACCACCATCAGGGCGGTCCGGGAGGAGGACATCCCGAGATTAGAGATAGTCACGGGATTTTTCCCCCAAGAAGAAGACTCGACAGAGAAGATCATAACCCTCATCGATTCTCAAAACGAAGGTTTGTCCGCCTCTAATTGGAGAGTCCTTAGTAGAAGGAAGGAGGGCACAAACACAATCTTAACCTTCTCCATCGACGGCCAATCGATGGAGGGGCTAAAACAGAAGGGGCACCGAGTCTGGTACAAGTTCTCGAGTGTGACTCTACGCCCTAAGGCTAAGGAGGTCAGAAGCGGCAAGTCGCAATCTACCGACGATGGCCAAAAGTCTGAATAACATAAAAGTTATTCAGGCAAATCTCCATCGGGCAGCAGCGGCCATGGACGTATTAACGTGGAGATTTGCAAAAGAGGAATTCCATGTTGCCCTCCTACAAGAACCGAGGGCCATGCAGGGCAAAATTATTGGAATTCCACACAAAATTGATAAGTTGATTTACGATAAAAGAAGCGAAAGGCCAAGGGCGGCACTTCTTATATCATCTGAAATTAAATACCTAATCATTCCAAGTTTCATCAATTTTGTCATTAGTTACTTTCTTAAATTTTAAAGTAAAGAAAGTAACGTTTGGATTCTTCGTCATTTCTTTGCAGGTCAAAGGAAATGATCGAAGTTGAGATATTTTCAGATGAAATCGGTTTAATTCGTTGAAATTGCGAGATTTGATTTTCGAATAGAGGCAAAGGTGATAACCGTGCAAGTAGTTAGAATTAAAACTGAAGATCTAAATCTGCAAAGCGTTGACCACTGAACTATATACCTAGTCGTGCCATAAGTTCTGTCACACGTATATGGGCAATTTTTGTATAAATGAAAAAGAGTTTTTGACAAAGGAAAATATATTTTATTTTGGCATACTAATGGAAGTAAAATAAGCAACAAATTATTCAAAGTGGCCGCCTTTAGCCTTAACACAGCTCTTTAATCTGTTGGGCCAGTCATCGATAGCAGTACGCACTGTTTCTAGCGGAAAATTAGCTACTGCTTCTGTCAAAGATCGCTTAAGGCTCTCGATATTTGGGTGTCGTCTCGTGCACACCATGGACTCTAACTCCGCCCACAGTTTGTAGTCCAGGGGATTCAAATCTGGGCTCTTTAAATGACCATCAACTGTCAACAACATTATGACGTTTATAAAACTGGCCGATATTGAAATGTCACTCATAAAATAAAGTTGTTGCCAATGTGAGAAATTATGTGACAGAACTTATGGCAGGACTAGGTAGATCACATGATTGAATTAGTTAGGGTTGGCACTATAAATCGCCACAGACACACAGAATCTAAATGCTAGCTAGCTAATTTCCGTTGCAGATTATAGCTTTACGTTATTATTTGAAAGTAAAATATTGTGATCGACTTGGAAAAAAAAATTGCTACCCTGAAATTTTTTTTTTTTCGCGTTTCATGAAAAAAAAGTCTGTCTTTACGCCGTACGTGTACGCTCAGCACATATTAACTCCCAAATCCTTCAAGATAGTTCATTTTTGGGTGGATTATAGATAGTTGCGGATCTCAGTCGAACATATATTTTGGGGGTATAAGGATTAAGGTGGATGCGGGGAGAGCGCTTAAGCCAAAAATTAAGAATTCGAATATCTCAACTATGATTCTCACTAGGAAGTTGAAAATATACATTCATGTAGAGGGGTTTGTGGAACTAGCTTTAAAATAATTTAATTTTTTTCTTCATTGGAGTCTAAGAAGGTGGGGCTAAAAGCGAATTGTCGAGCAATTTTTTTTTTTAAATTATTTTTTCGAAATTACTTACCATAAAAATTCATGTTTTCGGACCTTTAAGGAAGCATATAGATCCACCAGAATCAGCATAGAGGGAGGCTAATTATTGTAAGGGTGAAGGTCAGGAGGGGTGCAAACAAAAGCACTTAAAAATTAATATTTCGACTATCTCTTAAACTATGTATTTGAAACTTGTAATTTATGTTAAGCCATATTAGCGAAATACGAGAAAAATATAACATTTGGACATAATAGTAGTGGGAAAAAATGGGGAGCATTTGGAAAATGGTGCACTTTTCAAAATTTCAAACCGTTATATCTTAAAACTGATTACAGATATCAAATTGAAATTTTGTCAGATTCTAGAATTACAATACATAGTTTTTAATTTTGGTTAAAATTTTAAGTTGGTAAGCAAATATGTCGAAAATTTTGAGCGATTTTTTAGGACTCTGATGAAGGATATAAAGTTGAAATTTTTTGCTGTCTTATTATTTTATTTAATGTTATTCTAAGCAGAAATTTATTAGATCTTTGCGATAAATTTATAATAATAAATCCATGAGTTCTACGCTAATTCTTATATCCATTACTTATTTTGTTGTTAGTAAATTCTTATTTTTATTCACATTGGCAATTGAAGATTTGATAATACTTGGTTTTATCGTACTTTTTATAGTGCAATATTATTTAATTGCACAGTCCTTAAAAGGAGAAGGAAAGGAAAGAGAAAGAAAAGAATAAAGAAATGGTGGGAGTTGGGAATTGAAGATATAAAAAAATACACATTTTAACCACTATGGTGTGTCTGATCTTTTGTTGCATACAATTTGATAATTGTATTCATATTTTGGCATGAGATACTTATGTGGTCGTTAATTAGATTTATTGGAGACATATAAATCTTATCCGCAGCTGAGCTATTAGTGTTATCGTCAAAGATTTTTCTAATAATGGGGTTAGAATGATGTTTTATTTTATTATTTTTTTTTTGGTCCAGAGGTTAATAGCGTGCGTCATAAGAGGTGTTATTTCTGATTATGTATTTAATGGAGTATAGTTTGGTTCTGCTTCCGTATTTTTTTGAAAGATAATTGCGAAGGATTTTACTCTCCAGAGCTTCAGTCTTTTTCGTTATGGTGGATGATAATGAGAACCAGACCATTGGTCATTATCGGTCGTATTAATTGTTTATACAAAAGAAGTTTGCTTTTAACGTTAAATTTGGTTTATCCGGGTTAATCTGGATACCCCATGTTTCATAATAATTGTCAATAACTGCCATGTGCTTCTTAACTATCGATAGTGCTGCTGTCGGGTCTTAGGATTGAGCGTTAATAGTTGAAATGAAATTGCGCCTGCCCTCCTACCCCCTCCCACACAAAAGTATTATTTTGAACAATTTCAATAAATCAACTAATAACCAAAAAGCTTCGAACTTGAAATTTTGTATACAAGAGAAACGAAATAAAACTGCATCACAAATCTTACGATTCCCTTACCTCCACTACCCACTCCCATACAAATGATTGGTTTCGTGAATGTAAAATACAACGAATTTTATGAAAATTCTGGCAACTTTGCCAATGAAACTGACATTCTATACAAAAAATGTTGGACGTGAGTAGTGGGTATACAGGGCTTCTGGACCACGGTAATGCAGTTCGATTTCTCCTTAGCGACACTAGCGCCACGAGCGGAGGTGGCTAATAGCAATACTAATTAGTGGGATGGGGTAATGCAGTTCGTTTTCTCCTTGGCGACACTAGCGCCTAGCAGTACCCCTAACTGACTTTTTTTGAAATGTCAAGATTTATAAGAGTTTTATAAATTATGCCCCTAACTGACTCTTTTTTGAAATGCCAAGATTGATAAGAGTTTTATAAATTATGCCCCTAACTGACTTTTTTTTTGAAATGCCAAGATTGATAAGAGTTGTACGAATTATGATTCACATATGATGAAATTGATATTTACATTGATAGGAATGAACACGTGGGTTATATTTTTAGTTGGACTTTAAGAATGCTTTCGTTGTTTATATTGTGAAATAGGTTTTGATCAGCTTGTTTAGTTTTATGAATTAGGTGTCATATACATATGATGAAAATTGATAGATTGTGTGTATGGAGATTGTTATTGTTATTAATAGCGTGATATTTTTTTTTATGAAGTCATCATCGAGTAGGAATAATTCTTTCGAATTGTGTATGGTTTAGAGTATTCATATGATAGGTTGTTTACATTTTTTTGTGTATGGAATTTTTTGGTTTACGAGTGAGATTGATATGAAAATTTCACCTCAATTCGCTAACATATATGATCATTTTTTTTGATAAACGAGTTCAAGCTCTTGCACATTACCTGCTTAGATACACCTTGGTACCCCTTTACCTGTCGATATTAATTTTAGAGTAGATTATTGGTTGTAAGAGATTATTGGTTATTGGTGAGTATATATATTGGTTAATGGAAGAGAGAGAGAGAGAGAGAGATGATGTATTGGTATTGATCCAGATAGGATGCTGGATAGGAGGATGTTGTATTAGTCCAGATGGGGTATAGATTGTGGTGTATGTGTATATGTGTGTGTGTGTGTGTGTGTGTGTATGTGTGGAGATTGTTATTGTTATTAATAGCGTGGTATTATTTCATGACGTCATCATCAATTGGAGTTGCCATAATGTCAAAAAAAAAAAAAAAAAAATAAAAAAAAAAAAAAAATAAAAAAAAAAAAAAAAATAAAAAAAAAAAATAAAAAAAAATTAAAAAAAATTTAAAAAATAAAAAAAAAAAATCCAAAAAAAAATTTAAAAAAAAATAAAAAAAAATCATAAATTTACAGATTCGCATGACAATGTTCCTATGTCTAATACTGATAATCCCGATTAATGGACTATTTAACGTACACGAACTGACAGGATTTACAGAAATACAACTTACCAAAGTTGAAATAGTGACCAAAGCAAATATTATCATACACATAATTGATATAAAAGAAATTTTAGACTTAATAAACGAATTTTTTCAACCAATACAGCTAATTTGAACGGAGAACAGAAGAATTTACTTATTACAGAACTAAAACAATTGACAAATAAATTGTAAACTGATAAGAAATAATAATAATACGGAAACCATTTGATTTTTTTCAACGGCTTTCTAATAGGTTTAAGCTCTCGTTCACTTTTTTCCAGTTTTCAATGTTTTATATGTTTATTTTGTTCTCTGAATAAGTTCTTTTGAATATCCCAACGATCCATTTGAAACTTGTTGACGGCATTTATTGAATTAAGGTTCATAGGTTTTGATTATCAAGTTCTTTATCAGCCTTCTCTTTGATTTTCTTTCAATGGTTCACTAATAGGTTTACAAAATTTTTATTTACAAGTCGATCACAATACTTTATATGTTTTTCTTTGGATATTATTTGTTGATTTTATGCTGTTTTTCAGGAGTTTTTTTTGTTTTTTAGTTCATTGTAAGTCAACACCCGTCTTTTGCTCAGTATGAAAATAAATATATAGAACCATATCAACAACAACATCAACAACTACAACACTATAAAATACAACCAAACAACCATACAAACACCTGCTACCAACTTACCTGATTAAATTTTACTATAAGTTAAGAAATAAAAAAGAGTCTTGTGTGTTGTTATACTTGTATACCAAATTCTGATTAATATGCATATTTCAAGAAAAAAACAAACTGAATGATGGTTTTAATCATATTTATTATCAAGATATTTTTTTTTTTAAATAAATAAACATAAGAAAATTACGATATGTATCGGTTATATTATATAGACGAGCTATTTCTTTAACAATGAAACAGTTTTCAGATCCTCTAAATTTAATATTTATATTATTACTTCAGCTTTTCTCAATGCTTCAATGATGGCAACAATCTCGTTGATATGATAAATATCTCCCACCTGTAGCGCTGATACAAGCAATTGTAACCGGTCCACCAATTCATTGGGGTCATCCCAAGAAATATACTGTTTTGGTTCGATTGATGTTTGTATTAAATCTCCTCCTCTATGAGTTAAAAGTTTGTTAATAGTTTTTGTATATTTATAGCCACGGTTTCCATTTATTTGTCCGTTGCTGGGTTCGATTAATGTTTGTATTAAATCTCCTCCTCTATGAGTTAAAAGTTTGTTAATAATTTTTGTATATTTATAGCTACGGTTTCCATTTATTTGTCCTTTGCTGGTATAGTGATGTCTATAAGCATTAGTATCAAGCAAAATATTTCTATAATTCTGTAAATCATCTTCATTGTACAGAGTCTTATCTGGAACTTTCATAAATAGTAGCTCATATATGCCCGGAGTACCATCATAGGTTTTATCTTTTATTAATATTTGACTACCATCGATTGTAAAAATCGAGTTTCCAATTTTCCATTGTTCATTTTCATGATAAACACCATAAGTACTATCGATGAAATCCGGATTATTTGCAAATATATTTAAATATTTTGTAGGTATTTCATCAAATTCTCGCTCGTTCATATATTCAATGAGTTCTTGCCGACCTGAAGGAGTTGTCACATATTTACGTATGCTTCTTACATCCGGAGACTTTAATGGTGTTTCAAAAGTATCAGTTAGATCAAGCTTTCGTCTGAATTTAGGTGTTGGAGTTTCAAAGTCTACGTCACTTTCAATATCATCTGTAGATTGAGTTTCCACGTTTTCTTCTTTTTTAGATTCATATTCACTGTGATCATGAGTTTCTACATCTTTTTCTCTTTTAGGTTCGAATTTACTGTGTTCATACAGTTTAACTCATTCTTTAAGAGGTCTTGTGATTGGTTTAAATGTTTGTTCTTGTCGAGTTTCAGCATTAACTCTACCGATTTTTAATTGCTTATATTTTTTACGTATCGAGTTAGTAGACTTTATAACTTGTCTAAGAATATCTTTATCGGTCGACTTCTGCATTTTCCTTTCTTACACAACAACAACAGATTAACAGATATTGTTTGAAGAATGCTCTGAACTGGTTTTATATAGTTATTAAACTGCTTCTGTACTGAGCTGTACTGCCTTGAAACTGCTTTGTACAGCTTTAATACTGCTTCTGTACTGCTTTGTACAACTTTAATACTGCTTTGTACAGCTTTAATACTGCTTCTGTACTGCTTTAATACTGCTTTGTACAGCTTTCATACTGCTTTATACAGCTTTAATACTGCTTCTGTACTGCTTTAATACTGCTTTGTACTGCTTTGTACAGCTTTAATACTGCTTTGTACAGCTTTAATACTGCTTTAATACTGCTTTGGAGCTATTGATCGTTTTCGCAATTAAGTGTTAGAACCTCTTAACACTTAGACTTCGCTAACCTCCATACGGACTTTTCACGCATCCTCAACTTGTCCAAAAAATAACAAAGTTGCGCCAGAAAAGCTAAAACACTTCCTTATTGCAATGAAAATACAGGAGCGAAAATGTTCCTGATGAGGTCATCCGAAATAAAAGTTTGCTACACAACACAATATGCTATAAGATAATCAGAGCAAACCTGTAGGACTGGCGTACTGCAAATTAATACGGGGCGCCAAAGTATCACGCACTAAACAAAATATTGCTATAGCTATACGACACAAGAAATTATATAGCTATAAGCTATAAGCTCCAAAGATTCTGAATTATATAAATAAGGACTCATGACAAAATTATCGAGCAACTAAGTTGGCGATTCGAAGAACTTCAGAAACAGGCGCAACATTTTTGTTTCTTTACTGGCTAAAGTTTAGCATCACAAGATAATGATATGCTAAGAAAGCACTGCATGGAGTTAACCGAGAAATATGTTACCGACTCAGATCGGCCGGAACTTAAGTGAAGTACTCAGCGCGAAGCAAATTCTTCCCATCTTTACACGAAAATCTTGAAAAACTGGATCATTTGGAAGTACTTCAACTGAATCATGATTATGATTTAAATGAGAATGCAAGTAGCGTTTTCCTATGCATTCCTTTCCGCACCGGCAGAAAGATGATTCAATTAACTCAAATTATTTAAAAACGTCTTATAGACTTCCAAGAATCAACATAGAGAGCAGGTTAAGCCTCTCAATTGGACACGAGGTGTCTCAGTCGCTAAATACTGACAAAACTATCGACGAGCTCGCAACCTTAAAAGCTAAAATAATAAAATTACTTTAACATATTATATAAAATGTTTTTTTCAACGATAAAGTCAACACCATAAAAATCAACAACATCAGCATAAAACATATTATCTTAAATAGACAACATATAGGATTTGTGGTTAGCTTCTGCCTGCTATCTAGGAAGTATAATGGCAAGAAATGGCGGAGCAGAAACTGATGTTAACAACAAACTTGACAAGGCGAGACTAACAATTGCACGATTACAAGTAGTATAGAAAAACTCTCAGAAAACCCGTACAGCAAAATTTATAACCAGCAACTACAGATTGTCATTCACAAGTGCTAATGAATAATAAGGAAACTATTCTTTTAATGGAACAGATCAAGAAAAGGAAGTGGATTTGGATTGGGCAACCATTGGTAAGCATTCCAATAATACCACAAGGTAGGCAGTAGGGTAGATTCCTTAAAGTAAATGACGTCCAAAAAACATTTGGAGATGGACAATGAAAACTCACTTGAGAAAGTGAGAAAAATAGCAATAGCGAACACATTAAGAAGCCGACTTGTTGGCAGTTTATTTAGAGGAGGAGCAAAGTCTCGACACTTTTTCAAAACCCTTGTATTCCCACAACGCCTTGGACAAGAAAATAATTTGGCGAAAGTGCCCAAATTATGTTATGAACAAAAGAGAAACTATGTTACTTCTGGATAGCGAATAAGAAATATCAAGAGGCGAAACTAGCTGAAACCGCTAGCCTTAGAAATCATCGTATTTTTACAGCGCCTTAGCCTAAAAAACCTGGAATTAATTGTACAAGTGCCTTTTTGGCAATCCTGAATTCGTTTTGGGAATGGTTCTATCTGAGCTGGAAAACATGTTTTGTTTTTCTTTTTAGTTTACACCGAAATTGTATGAATTGTTCCATTGTTAAAAGCATGGTCCACAGCAGAACTCATTTGCAAGTACTCGTACGTATAATTTTTTTTATTGTTTCTATAAATAAAAGGGGCGCCAAGTTCAACTAGTGCCCTGGGTGCTATTTTCGCTCCGCACGGCCCTGAATGCACTACCCGCGGCCGCTTTTCTTAGAGTTTATAGCATCCAACAATTTCGTGAGAATTATATTCACCGACTTCTTTCCTCCTTTGAGCCCTAACTCAATTAATTCGTGTGTTCGTTAATTTTCGTTCTTTTCCCCCTCTCTAAGCCGACTGGACTGTACGCTACAGTATTGAAAAATGACCGAATGCCCAGTGTCTTAGAATAAAAACGATCACATTATTGTTTCAGCCTAAGATCGCATTGTTTCATGTGTGCACTTTGTTCATCGTCTAAGGGTACAAGCGACAATTAAGTCAAAAAAATTTCCACATATTTTTGTCATAAAATTCTTGGCAAATTCTGACAAAATATCATAATTTTCTACTATGATCAAATTTATTAATAGGAGCTGTCTTAAGATTCTTGGCTGGGTTTAACTTTTTTGGTTTTTCGACGATACTGCCCCATCAAAGTTATCGCCCAGTGCAACCGACCTTGACTCTTTTCCATTCCATATATGATAAAGCATCGCAATCATAATTCTGATTTGTTTCATTTTACACTAGCGATCCCCCCCACGACTTTGTCCTCATAAGAATCGCAATAAGCAATTTTTGCGAATGTATAGTATACATTATGTGGGAAATATAATCTGCTTAGTTTAATGGCTTTTTGGACACAATGCTTCGTATTTTGTTTGAGTCAGAACCATGAATTTTTAAGAATGAAACCATGATACACGCATTTGTATGGGACAGGCTCGTGATCAAATCAATCCCGTGATTCGAGACCATATACTTATTGAAGAGCGTTAAGGACATGTGAATATTTGTAGCTTATTTAAATCTAAAACAAAAAACAAATAAAATAACATTAAGCTTAAAACCATAACAGGACTACGATTGTGCGAAAAGCCCAATCATACGATATTATAGAAGAAATCAAAATTTTTGTGATTTTAAGAAATTTTGTATGGGGAGTGGTAGCAGGGGTGACAGCATTGAACTAATTTATTTCATATCATTCTAGAGTAGCTGTAAAAATGTTTTGTACCAAATTTAAGCTGAATAGATTCTGAGAAAATAAGTGCAATGGTTGTCATAAAGTTGTGCAGTTCGAATGGAAAGTGCTAGAAAGAGTGGAAGGGGGGGGGGGACTCTTAGTGATTTGTTGAGAAAGAACTATAATCATCATGCAATTGATATATTTATTTCAGATCAGTAACTTTCTCCGCATGGGAGTAGTTGTATGATGAAATTTTATCAACTCATTCAACTATCTTTCGAGAATAGCGACTCCATGGACCTGACCTAACCATTCCCCTGTGGGATGGGGGCAGTAGAATTCACCCACAGCCCGTCCTGCTTGCCATAAAACTGCCAAATGGACATTCGCTGGTTCATGGGCTTATCAACCGTGATCTGAAAACCTACGGTAACGACTTTTGGCATTCGCAAATGGACTGTGATTGGCTCAATAAGTCCCGGCGACAGCTAAGGACCTATGCTCAGGATCGCGCCTTGTGGAAGACAATTATTTCTGTTTTATACCCCTGTAGAGGGTTTCAACAGGAATTTGATTGATTGAACTTTCATAGTTTTCAAAGAAATCGAGTTTTTGAAAAGATGTTATATTGTGTCATATTATGTGAGAGGGGGTAGAAGGGGAGAAGTTAATCGTTTTACTTATCCACGATATTAATTATAATACTAATTAAGGATTTAGTACAAAATTTGAGCTCAATAAATGTTATGCATACTTAGTAAATTGGTTTATAGTATTTCATGAAAAAGTGCAGTTTGTATGGGAGGTCGTGGATGGAGTGGGGGGGGGATTCAAATAATTTGTATAACACAGTTCAGATTTATGGTAAAAATAATATATTCTAAATTTCAAATTACTCGCTCCTATGGTTTTCAAGAATTTTGTATGATACCGGATAGAAGGCGTGGGGTTATTGAAAGACTAAATGCAGATTACGTCCCGAAGCATATATAATTAACTCTGAAAGTTTCATTATTTTCGGTTTAGCCGTTTTCGCTTGAAAGCCGAGTTAGATGCTTAGTTATTGAAGAGTAGAAGTGGTAAGAGTGAAATACTTAGTTATAGTATTTCAGCTACATTATACTTTTATTTATAGATTTTCAAAAATAAATAGAAATAATATAACTACTCTTGAATTTTATTTTGCCTGGTCTAGACTACAAATTCTTTATCTTTCGCATGAGAGATTACTCTGGATTCAATTTATCTGACTTCTCAGAATAACGCGCTTAAACACAGTTAATGTACTTAGAAAGCCTAACCCTTCAATCCTCGCTTTGCATAAACATATCTAGCAGACATATCCTGAATTGAACAAAAAAATTTAAAGCATCGATGTTGGAATGTATGTATAATTTCATACCTACATGAAAATATTTTATTCATAATTTTTTTTTTCATGTTTCTTGAATAAAAGAATGCAATAGAATGTCTTATTATTATGCAGAAATTTCGTATAAATACCGAATTCCGTGTGAGAATGCTCAAGTGCATGATTTCGTTTCGAGGGCAATTTCTAACAATTTCATGCAGCTGTGTATTACAAAGGACGACAAAGAAGAAATAGTATACGAGGCATACCTGCAGCTACTGTAGTGGTAAATTGTGAAGCGAAGAAAGGCATCTGCACTCGAGATCTCTTCTAGGATTCACATAAAGGATTCTTATTTCAAAAACTCTCAGAATAATGCTCGCAGGTATCCTTAAGAAGAATCATGCCACAGAATATTATGTGCACTAAAAAATTTTACATGTTATTTAGGTCTAGGAGAGGAACACAACTATGGAATAAATAAAATCAAAATGGCTTAAAAATAATGGCAGTGAACCCAATTGAAAACAATTTCATTATTATAAAAATGAAATCGTTTTGTTAGAGCGGTTTTCTTCAAACGGTGAATATGAAAACTGCTTTTCAAAACGTTTAAAAATCAATTTGAAACCAATTCTTGAAGATTGAATTGTTAAACAACTACGTATTTATGTGCAATGCAGAAACACAATTATGGAAGAAAGTTTTATCGGGATGGGATGGTTTGGCAAAGGGAGATGAATCAAAACCAAGTAAGTAGCAAAGCCAGTATATTTATCGTACTGGTTAATAGCGACAAATCTCAGCTGATGTTATGTAATTATCATCAGAGAAAAAAGATTTTAGAAATCGTTTCCAAGAAAAAATGAATGAAAGTGATGCTTAACTTAATAATTTTTGCTTCTCCAATGGAACTACAGCCCAAATTCGGCCTTGGCTTCTTGGACATCAGGCTCTTTAGCTAATGATTAATTTTGTGGAAGAGTTGTTAGACTTTCGTAAAACCCTATATCTATGAATTTTTTATTTTCGCAGATTAAAGAGACCGAGTTGTTCCCTTGTAAACAGTGTACAGAAATTATACGTCGACCGGGATTTGAACTTCCGACCTTCGCGTTGTATAGCAACATGCTACTTGCTAGACTACACCCAGGCTAACTTAATTATTTAGTGTAATCAATAATTCTCGGTAAATGTTTTCGATAATTTCAAGTTTATCGATAAAACAATTTCGTGAACTTATTGTTCTGGCAAGGACTCGTTTAGTTTTATGCGAGCAATTACGTATAAGAACAAGGATAATTAATTTGAATAATTTTCGTTTATATATTCAATTTGAATTAGCTAGTCTCAGTTTTTTGTTGTTGTTATCAAGGTCTGGAATAATCGGTATGAAAGCTTCGAATGTTAATTTAATCGATAAGAATAATTTTTCGTAATTCGTATTTATTTTAAAAGAAAATACAAAATAAATAGCTAAACATGTAAGTATTTTGGATGAGGGTTAGCAATAAGTTGAATGAATCTCGTAATTATTTCAATAAAACTTTATCATTATTTAGGTCTCAGTGCTTGATGGGCACAAATAAGTGTATAGATAGTTGAATCTCTTAACTTCTATAGCGTTTTTTGTGATTAATGCGGAATTTTTTAGATTTTGTTGAAAAATATATTTATTTCATGTAAATTCTACATTTATATACGGAAAAAAAATTTTTTAAAAAAACGTCAAATATTAATGATTTTTTGAATGGTAAAATATTTTTATCAGATTTGTTACATCGGGCGGTAGTAATATATTAAACTAGCAGACCCCGCGACTTCGTCCGCGCTAAAATCGCATTAATAAGCTATTTTTGAGAATGCTGTTAGTAATACAATATCTGGGGAAATATAATCTGCTCACTTTAAACCTCTTTCTAAATCAATTGCAAGTATTTTTCAAATGAAAATAAATCGATTTGATATATTATTATTGAATGTTAAGGATTTACTTCAATTTAAAGAGAATTACTGCTGTTGACATAATTACACTGACATCGATTTGAACAGATCTCAGTTTGTTTCCTGTCATTGGAACAACAAAAATCACTTTTATTTTAAATAGATGTTGACATTAACAACAACGTTTGTTATGACTTCAAACAGAATGTTTTCAAATAATCTAGATGAAATCTGGGAGTATATTGTGTTTGCCTTGCCGTCTGTTACGCTAAGAAATAATGCTCACACAGAGTCGTTAAGGGTACAGAATTATTTGTTTCCGATCAAAAACCTCGAATCCGAGTGACCGTCTTTCTTTCCGTTCACGAACTTGGCATCACTTCTGAACAAAATCAGTGAGCACAAAATTTGGACTTTCTAGTTCAACGCGCTGTGGAATTATAGAGCGCTCGGACGGACAAACGAACAGACGGTTTCGAGATTTTCGAGCAAAAATATTGACTTCTGTGTCATTCAGTTTTTTCTTCGAACGTTATTTCTTAGCGTTACAAACTTGAAAGAAAACATATAATACAGTCAGATTCATTCCATCCCGCTCCCCAATAAAACCCAAAAAACTCGAATTTTGCGAATTTTCTTGAGAAATATTTACACTATGGATCTGTAAATCATCATATTACAAATATATCATTTGCATAACAATGCTGGTCTATAAACGAAAATTGTATCGATATCCCATCACTTCTTATGCTCCCCCCTTCGAATACCACCACTACGCCACGGAAGCCTCATACATATCCATATACATATTTTTGTATATATGTAAGTATATGTATGACCATGCGGCCGTGTGCTCCGATTTGCGATTTTCCGGAATTTTTTTTTTTTTTTTGTGTGTTGAGATAGCAAAGATTATTCCGAAGAAAAAAAATTCATGCAAATCGAGTGAATAGTTGCGAACAACAAACGAAAAAATTTCTCCATACAAAATGTACTGAAAATGAAATTTTCCAAATTTTCCAATTTTCGGGGAAAATTTGCTATTTTTGACTCCGTTAGGATCTAAGTTGGGCTTTAACGAACACAACAAAAGAAATTTGAGCCAAATCGGACGAACGGTTGCTGAGTTACACGTGTACACACTTATTTTTATATACCTTATATATATGTATAAGAAGATAAGAAATAGTTCGCATGATTACTTACGAATCTCTACACATAAAAAAGAAATGGCGGAGGAACGCAAACCAAAACACACGGCCACATGGTCATACATATACATATGCATCTATATGCTATCTTTATACATAAGAAAAAATAAAAATTCGTGCTTAAAAAAATTCGGTTTGGAGTGGGAATCGAACCCATGATCTATTGATTGAAAAGCAAGCACGCTGCCCACTACGCCACGGATGTCTCGAATATCGAATGGAAAGTTGTGAACAAAAAACGAAAAAATGTCTCCATACAAAATGTACTGAAAACGAAATTTTCCAAATTTTCCAATTTTCGTGGAAAATTTGCAATTTTTGGCTCCGCTAGTATCTAAGTTGGGCTTTGACGAACACAACAAAAACAATTTGAGCCAAATCGGACGAACGGTTGCTGAGTGATGCGTGTACATACGTAGACCACTTATTTTTATATATAAGATGAAATTTATATAATAGTTACTATTTTACTTTATTATTCTAATAATAAAATATTGTGATCGATACAGGAAAAAAAAAAATTTTTTTTTCGCGTTTCATGACAAAATTAGCCTAAATAAACTGCCAACAAGTCGGGCGAAACTTTATTATTCTTGGGACAAGTTGCGGATGAGTGGAAAGTCAATATGCGGGTTAGAGTGGTTAGGGAAGGCTAAGTGAAAGGGAGTTCTTGGGCAGGGCTGTTGTCAATGTAACAATATTTCATTCGTTTCTGCAAGTTGGGGTTTTTATAAGGGGAGGAGGAGGGGTAATAGTAAGAGTGGGTAGATGTTAATAGCTTTTAATTAATTGCTTGAATCACGTCCAATATCCTCTGTATAAAATGTGTTTCATAGACGAAGTTGCATAGAATTGTCATAAAATTCGGTGTATTTTACATTCACGAAACCGAACATTTAGGGGTAGAGAATGTGGGGGAATCGTAAAGTTTGATATACAGTTTTATTTCGATTCTCTTGTAAGGTGCTTGTATAAAATTTCAAGTTCGTAGGTTTTAGTTTGTTGGTTACTAGTTGATTTAATGAAATTGGTCGAAATAATAGTTTTGTATGGGAGGGGGTAGAAGGGCAAGCGCGATTTCAAAACTTTTAAAACAAATTCATTTGAATTATTTTAATAAGTTTTCACGAAAAATTTGAAATTCATTGCTTTTAAGAGTTAGCTGATAACTGATTTCTTAAAAATGCTCGAAAAAATAATTTTGTATGGGAGGGGGTAGAGGAGGTAGGGGAATCGTAAAACTTGTGCTGCAATTTTCTTTCTTTTCTACTGTAAAGTGCTCGTACAAAATTTCAAGTTCGTGGCTTTTAATTTGTTGGTTATTAGTTGATTTAATGAAATTGGTCGAAATCATACTTTTGTATGGGAGGGGGTAGTAGGGCAAGCGCGATTTCAAAACTTTTAACGTAATTTCATTTCAATTATTTTTGTAAGTTTTTGAGCACAATTTCAAAGTGATAACTTTTAATACTTAGGTGATAATTGATTTCTTAAAAATGGTCGAAAAAATAATTTTGTATGGGAGGAGGTAGAAGTTTTAAAGGGTTTTGACCAGTTAATATTTCGTATATTAAGGGATTCTTTTTAATGCATTCCCCAAATTTTCAAATTTCTACCTTAAAATTTCACTCAAAAATTTCCAGTTTATGTGTTTTTTTCAATGCACATGAAACATCTTGTGCACGTTAGACCGGGGGTTCGGTTTATAACAATTATGCATTAAGTTATTATTATTTTTCTATGTACATCAAATAGACGTATCCACATGCAAAATTTAAACTTTGTATCTTTCACCAGAGCCCTAAAAAATCACTGAAAATTTTCGACACTTTTGCTTATCACCTCCCTCTCCTTACACCAACCAACTTAAAATTTTTACCAAAATTAACCACTATGCACTTCTACAATGTGACAAATTTTTGATTTGATATCTGTATTCTTTTTTGAGATATAAGGATTTGTAATTTTGAAAAGTGCGCTATTTTTTAAATGCTTCCCATTTCCCCCCACTACTATTATTTGAACATGTTATATTTTTTTTATATTTTTCTAGTATAGCTTAATACACTATTCAAGTTTCAATTACATAGCTTAAGAGATAGTTGAGATATTCATTTTTAAGTGTTTTTCTTGACACCCCCCTGACCCTCCCTCTTACAATAACTAGCCACTCACTAAGCTGATTCCGATGGAACTATATGCCACCTTCATGGTCCCAAAATATGAATTTTTTACGATAAGTAATTTCGAAGATATAATCATTTGAAAAAACAATTCGGCCGACAATTTGTTTTTAGCCCCCCCCTTTTCGGACGACAATGGATAAAAAAATTAAATTATTTTTAAAGTTTTTCCCACAACCTTTTCTATATCTCTACTGATTTTCAACTTTCTATCTGCATTCGTGGTGGAGATATTAGCAAGTGTAGTTTTCGACTTTTTTCCTCCCCCGCCTCACCCTTCCACCTAACACCCCCCAAAATTTAGAAAATAGAGCTCAATTACCCAATCAACAATCCACCCAAGCAAAAAAAAAATCCGTCTCCGACGTACGCCGTACATATGGACTCATATCTCCGAGACCGTTAAAGGTAGAATGTTCGTTTTTGAGTGGATTGTTGATTGGGTAAGTGAGCTCTATTTTATAAATTTTGGGTTGTGTTAGGTGGAAGGGGGAGGCGGGGGGGGGGCAAAAACTAAGAATTCCAATATCTCAACCATGGTTCTAGCTAGGAAGCTGAAAATCACATACTTATAGAGGGTTATGTGGCACAAACCTTAAAAATAATCTAAATTTTTTATCCATTTGGGTCCGAAAAAGGGGGGTAAAACAATTTGTCTTTGACCGAACGCACACTAATCTTCAAACAACTGACGTGGACATCAATACGCTTACTACGAATGTTCTTGACGCGAACATGGATGATCAACTAGATAATTTGCCAACGCCTACTACCTCTACAAACTGCTTTCATTGCACCTTATGAACTGCAGTGCGAGTACTTTTTGTATCGCGCCTCGCTCCTGATACTACTGAGGAGGATATTAAGGACAACATGCTTAGAAATTTGCATTGCATGAATGCTCCAATTTTGCCGGAACTCGTATCATGCAAGAAAATTATGCTTGATTCTCGCGATGGTATTGTCAGAGTTTCCTCATTTAAGGTTAACTTACCGGAGTCTTTTTTCAGGTATATTGTCTCTTCAAGCTTTTAGCCTAAATCCGTTATCGTCCGAGAATTCTTGCTAAAAGATTAGCTCGCTCATCGCTTCATTATACTTCGCCAAAAAACGGATTGGCTCCGTCTCGATCTCGTATAGTAACATAAGTGGACTTCGTACAAAAATTCAGGAACTACATGTTTTCTCCGCTGCGTGCTCGTTCGATATCGTAAGCATTACCGAGACCTGGCTATTCTGCCAGTTCACTAATGTCGAGTTTTTTCCCTATAACTTCGAGGTGTTTCGTCGAGATCGTCATCATAACAGGCTTGATGCTCCAGTGGGTGGTGAAGTTATTTGTGCCGTCCGTCGTAGATTTTCTGCAACTTTATTCGATACAAATTTTGCGATGCCTCCATCTCTTCTACCCCTCCCACACAAATCTGGTTATGGTTTCATGAATATAAAATGCACCGATTTCATAGAATTTACTTTGTCTGTGAAACTGACATTTTATGTAGAGAATTTTAAACGTAATTTAAGTAATCAAACAAACAAATATTAATATCAAGCAAATCCTCCTATCGGCCCGCTACTCCCATACCAATCCTTACTACAACGAATAATAAAGTTGTGCCCGATTTTTTGGCATATGTTTTATTAAAATTTTGCAAATTTTTTATTTTTTAATTCTAACTTGATATTCAATATTAGCAGAGATACGATTTTTTCAAATTCCAACTAAGAACAACCATCACTCCTTCATCCTTGTATTACTGCGATATGGTAAAGATTAGTAGCTTAAATGGTAGTTTATATTGAAGGCTCGCAACCCCCGCGACGTCGTCCGCGTAAAAATCGCAATAATAAGAAATTTTTGAGAATATAGTTAGTAATACATTTTGTGGGATATATAAGGTGCTTACCGATTGGAATCAGAACCATGAATTGTTAAGAATAAAACCATGATACACGTATTTTTATAGGACAGGCCCGTGCTCAATGGGGTGATTTGAGATCATATACATATTGTAGAGCATTAAGGAAATGTAAATAGTTGCAGCTTATGTTAATTCTAAAAAAATGTCTAAATAAAGTAACATTAAGCACAAAAACATAACAGGCCTACGACTGCACGTAAAGCCCAATCATACGATACTCTAGATGGAGTTGAAATTTTTGTGACCGTAAGTAATTTTGTATGAGGAGTGGTAGGAGGAGTGACAGCATTACACTAATTTCCTTCACATCATGCTGGAGTAGCTATAAAAATATTTTGTACCTAGTTAAAGCATCAACAATTGAATAGGTACTGAGAAAATTAGTGTATTGGATTTAAAGAAATTGTGCGGTTTGTATGGGAGGTGGTAGAGGGCATAGGGGGCTACTATTAATTTTTTGAGAAATGACTATAATGATCATGTAATTGATATATTTTAAATTGCAAATCAGTAACGTTTCTACTTTTCAGGAAAATACAATTTTTGAAAAGTTGTGAAATTGTGTCATTTTCTATTAGAGGGGCTAGACAGGGAGAAGCTAATTGATTTACTTTTCCCGAAATTAATAATATTGCTAATTAAGGAGCTTAATAAATGTTATACGTACTAAGAAAATTGGTTTATAATATTTCATGAATGGAGTGTTACTAAGAAGGAGAATAAAACAATCTGCCAACGATTCGGGCGCAACTTTATTATTCTTGGGACAAGTTGAGGATAGGTTGGAAGACAATATGTAGGTTAGGGTGGATAGGGAAGACTATGTGAATGGAGGTTCTAGAGCAGGGCTGTTGTTAATTATTTAACACTAAGCTGAGAATACGATTAATAGTTCCAATATTCATTCATTTATATATGCAAGTCTGCGTTTGTGTGAGTTGGGAGGGGGTGGCGAGATAGAAGTGATGGCTATGAGTCAATAATTTTTTAATTGATTGCTTGAATCACGTCCAAAATTCGTTTCATAGACGAAGTAAATTCTATGAAATTCTTATTTTATATTCTTAAGACCACACATTTGTATGAGAGGGGGTAGAGGAAGTGAGGGAATAGCAAAAATTGTAATAGAGTCTTATTAAGTTTCTTCTGCAAGGTGTTCGTACAAAATTTTAAGTTCATAGATCTTAATTTGTTGTTTGTTAGTTGGCTTATTTAAATTGGTCAAAATCATTCTTTTGCATGGGAGGGGGTGGAAAAGTAACGGGAGTTTCAATACTTTTGATGCATTTCTATCTGAAATAATTTTAAAAGTGTTTGCACGAGTTTAAGTTAATAGCTTTGAACGGTTTGGTGATAATTGATTTCTTAAAAATGGTCGAAAAAATACTTTTGTATGAGAGGGGGTAGAAGTTTTGGAGGTATTAGACTAGTTCATAGCTTAAACTTTTAAGCATTTCTTTTAAATGAATTTTACAAACTTTTCAACTTTGTAGCTTACAATTTCATTCATTAATTTTAAGTTTTTGTGTTTATACTTTAGATGAAATCTGAGAGATGGGCGGATTTTTTTTTTTTTGCATTTTTAGGCTTATTTAGACATGAAACGCGAAAAAAAACTAAATATCAGGGTAGCAATTTTTGTTTTTCTGTGTCGATCTCAATACTTTATTATTAGTAGTGAAATTAATTTCCAATACTGATGCCAAAGGGGTCCTACGTAGTGGGCCGAAAATATAATTTAAAGATGTCATTAAAAGGTCTTGCTGAACTCTTTACGGGAATATAATTAGTTCGCTAATAATTTGTTCTGAAGAGTAATTAATATTTAAAATGTAATAAAATATTGTGTAGAATTGTTACAAAGTAGTTTGAAACTGCGTTAAAAGATAGATATTCATAGAAACCTCCTCAAATGCTTTCCAATGACACCAAGTTTATGTCGGTATCTTCAAATTATTATACTCTAGATGAAATCTGAGAGTATATTGTGTTTGCCTTACCGTTTGTAACGCTAAGAAATAATGCTCGCACAGAGCCGCCAAGGGTACAGAAATATTTGTTGTCGCTCAAAAACTTCGATTCCGAGTTGCTGTCTGTCCGTCTGTCTACAGCATAACTCTCGAACGCTTTGAGCTATCGTGCTAAAATTTGTTGTGTGTCATTTTTAGCAAAAAAGAAACTTTAAGTTCGTGAATGGGCCACATCCCCCCACTCCCTCTACCCCCTCCCATACAAATTTCACGAAATTCCGAAATTTTCAGAAATTGATTTTTCTTTGAAATTATTTAAGCTATCAATTTGAAATTTGGGTCAAAGTATTATGATATAAATGTCATTTATATGACGGAATATTGATCAGATTACGTCACTCCTTCTACCCCCTCCCATACAAATTTCACGTAATTTTGAAATTTTAATTAAATTATTTTTCTCCGAAACTGTTAAAGCTATCAACTTGATATTTTCCATAAAGTATAAAAATAGAAATATCAATAACGAGAAATGTGTTTTGATCCGCACACCCCTTCTACCCCCTCCCATACAAATGTATAATTTTTGTTAAGTGCATTATATCGATTTCCATTAAAACTAGAAAAAGTATAAACTTAAAATTTTGCCAGAATTTGTTTTTTAAAAATTGCAATAAATGCTACAAAAATTATCAGCTCCTCTTCACTTCTTCTACCCCCTCCCATACAAATATCTGTATTATAAATTCAAGAAAAGCATTTTTCCTTCGAATATATTAGAACTATCGGATTTGAAATTGAATCAAAGCGTGGTGATAAGGATTATGATAAGCAGTTTCAAAATCATCTTAAACGCTCCACTTCCTCTGGCACCTCCCATACAAATGCCTCAATTTCCGGAAAACTATGTCCAATTGAAAATAATGAAAGCTACAAACCTTAAATTCAGCACGAAATATTTTGCATACCACATTACGTGTCATATCCAAAAATTACAAACCTTCCTCCTCTCCTTCTACCACCTCCCATACAAAAGTCACTATTAATTATTTAAAAGAATTGGACGTGACATATTTTCCGGTACATTGAACTCATTCTCATTTCATCTAGAGTATCATATGATTGGGCTTTACGCCCAATCATAGTTCTTTTATGTTTTTTATACTCTAGATGAAATCTGAGAGTATATTGTTTTAACATTGTGACAAAAAAGTATGGATAATTTGTAAATAAAATTACTCTGGGGAATGATATTTAAAAAAAAAATGTCTTTTTTGGTAAGCAGGTAGGACTTAATTATTATCCTAAAAATTAGCGCGGTCTGTTAATCAGTTTGTTTGCAACAGCTGGTTGAACAGTCTTTTAGTTGAAAATGCAGTAATTTTGGCACAACAGTGTTGAGAAGTGTTAAATTTACAGAAAATATTACGACCAAAGTATGTTTACAAAATTTCAGTTTTCTTGGTTTCGGTAAAATGTCATACCGCGGTCAATTATTTCATCAAATTCCTGTTAAGACCCCCTATAGAAGAATAGGACAGAAACAACTCTCTTCCACAAGGCGCGATCCTGAGCATCGGCCTTAAGCTGTTGCCAGGACTTGTTTATTCCTCTGGCCTCCTGCTCAACTGCTCGCTTCCATGTGTTACATGGTCGTCCAACCCGACGCCTTCCTTGAGGGTTATAATCCAGAGCCTGTTTTGCGATGTTTCGCTCTGGTCTCCTCAAAGTATGACCGATCCACTGCCACTTTCGCCGTTGAATCGGCATTTAAGCCTTTGAAATCTGTTTCAAAAAAACTGCCAACAAGTCGTGCGAAACTTTATTATTCTTGGGACATGTTGCGGATGAGTGGAAAGTCAATATGCAGGTTAGAGTGGTTAGGGAAGACTAAGTGAAAGGGAGTTTTTGGGCAGGGCTGTTGTCTATTTGACAATATTTCATTCGTTTCTGCAAGTTTGGGTTTTTATGAGGGGAGGAGGAGCGGTAATAGTAAGGGTGGGTGGATGTTAATAGCTTTTTAATTGATTGCATGAATCACGTCCAATATTCTCTGTATAGAAAGTGTTTCATAGACGAGTTGCATAGAATTTTCATAAAATTCGGCGTATTTTACATTCACGAAACCAAACATTTGTATGGGAGGGGGTTGAGAAGGTAGCGGAATCGTAAATTTTGATATGTAGTTTTATTTCGCTTCTCTTTTAAGGTGCTTGAATAAAATTTCAAGTTCATAGTTTTTAGTTTGTTAGTTATTAGTTTATTTAATGAAATTGGTCGAAATCATAGTTTTGTTTGAGAGGGGGTAGAAGGGCAAGTGCGAATTCAAAACTTTTAAAGCATCTTCATTTGAATTATTTTTATAGGTTTCTATGCAAAATTTGAAATTGATAGGTTTTAAGAGTTAGCTCATAATTTATTTCATAAAAATGCTCAAAAAAATAATTTTGTATGGGAGGGGGTAGAGGAGGTAAGGGAATCGTAAGACTTGTGATGCAATTTTCTTTTTTTTGAGTTGTAAGGTGCTCGTACAAAATTTCAAGTTCGTAGCTTTCAATTTGTTTGTTATTGGTTGATTTAATGAAATTGGTCGAAATCATACTTTTGTATGGGAGGGGGTAGAAGGGCAAGCGCGATTTCGAAACTTTTATCGTAATTTCATTTCAATTATTTTTGTAAGTTTTTGTGCAAAGTTTCAAATTGATAGCTTTTAATAGTTAGGTGATAATTGATTTCTTGAAAATGGTCGAAAAAATAATTTTGTATGGGAGGGGGTAGAAATTTTAAAGATTATTGACCAGTTAATAATTCATTCTTTTATGGATTTTTTTAAATGCTTTTCGCAAATTTTCAAGTTTCTACCTTAAAATTTCATTCAAAAATTTTCAGCTTATGTGTTGTTTCATTTCACATGAAACACCTTGTGAACGTTAGACCAGGGGGGTCGGTACATAACAATTGCAAAATTTTTATTATGTCTTATGTATGTACAATAAATAGATATATTGACCTGTTTAATTTGAACTTTGTATCTTTTACCAGAGCCCTAAAAAAATTACTCAAAATTTTTATCATTTTTGCTTTCCACCTCCCTCCTTTTATAAAAATTTTTATCATTTTTGCTTTCCACCTCCCTCCTTTTATACCCCTCCACTTAATTTTCTTACCAAAATTAAAAATTATATAGCTCCACGGTCTGACAAATTTTTGATTTGATATCTGCTTTCAATTTTGAGATATAATAGTTGGAAATTTTGGAAAGTTCAATGCTCCTCATTTCCCCCCACTACTATTTCGTCCAAATATTATATTTTTTTGTATTTCTCTAGTATAGCTATATTTAAGTACCAAGTTTCAATTGCATACCTCAAGAAATAGCCGAGATATTCATTTTTAAGTGTTTTTCTTTCCACTCCCTCGGACCCTCCCCTTACAATAATTAGCCTCTATGTAAGCTGATTCCAGTGAATCTGTATGCCACCTTGATGGTCTTAAAATATATATTTTTGATGCTAATTAATTTCTAAGATATAATCATTTGAAAAAAAAAATTCGGCCGACAATTGGTTTTTAGCCCCCCCTTTTCGGACGCTAATGGGTAAAAAAATTGAATTATTTTTAAAAGTTGTCCCATAAACCCTTTTATATGTATATTGATTTTTAGCTTCCTAGTTGTAACCATGTTTGAGATATTTGAATTCTTAGTTTTCGGTTTAAGTGCTCCCACGGCCTCCCCTGAACCCTAACACCCCCAAAATGAGTGTCCTGCTGAAATCCGCAACTATCTACAGTCCCTCCAAAAATGAACTCTTTATCTTGAAGGGTTTGGGAATGCTCTGAGCGTACACACCGGCGTACGGCGAACGGCGTACGGCGAACGGCGAACAGACAGACGGATTTTTTTTGCATTTTTAGGCTATTTTAGTCATAAAACGCGAAAAAAAAAAATTTCAGGGTAGCAAATTTTTTTTTTTTTCCATGTCAATCACAATACTTTATTATTAAAATAATAAAGTAAAATTGTTTTGGCATGAATGTCCTAAATTTATTCTCTAATGTCATAAATCTGTCTATGTTGGCTCGAATCACTAAGCACAGCTTGAAGATGCAAAGCAAAATATCACCAAGGCTCTCTACTATCAAAAGAAAGTATTATGCTCCGGCTTCGTTATTTAGAAGGGCGCGATATCAATGAAATGCTCCGGAAGGCAAATCAACTTGGACCGGAACTGGTCGCGTAAAATCGTTAATAGTTGAAACTGAATAAATAATTTTAAAACAATAGTCCTGAGTATACATGGCATAGGCATTCATGTAAAATTCTTCTAAGAATAAGATATACCTGAGACATCACCTTACTCTATTCGCATAAGGAAGTATCCTCATAACGATATTAACTGTCAAATAAATTGACACATTTCCTTATACAGAAAATTTTTTTCTTCTGATCGATTTATGGATGATGCGAGAGTGAGACGATCACCTTATCACTTCCTTAATATAATACCGGAAAAATCCACTGAATTACATTAGCACGTGCTCTTTATGCCGGGACGATGGCAACATTACTACAGATACGTAAAAATTGTTTAAGTCTCTTCAAAGAGCATTTTTATAAGAAAATAAAACTTTGTTATCGAATAATAATATTTCATAACATAATTCTCAGTGACAACGTGAGGCTATGTGTTATGTTCGAGGAAACCAAACTTATCTCGGTTCTGATCGATCTTTGTTTTTTCCAGGCTCGCTTCTTCTGCTGGGTGCTTAGGTGTGGGTTTTCTTCCATGAATCATAGAGTAATTTAATAAAATTGTAATTTTGTGGAATGTCCATAGAAAGATGGATTTAGATTACGATGACCATTTGATCTTAGTTTTAGGAAATCCTTACTAGAATTAGTTCTATGTAATAGATACAGATAAACCGATACAACGAGTATTATATCAAATCTATTGGGATGTTATGAAAGCTGCCATGGAGTTTGAATGTCGTTTCCAGCCCAACCATTGCTACGCCATTCGTCTTAATCTATAGCAGTTTTCAGTCCAAGGATAGAGAGTGGATGGGGACATAATGTATTTGTAGAACGGAAATTCACTGTCTCCGAAGCAGATACCTACTTACCAGACACGGGTAACATATAACGACATAAATTCATTTTGAGCGTTATGTAGAGCGACAGAGAATAGGTCCGTCAATCTGTTTGACGTATGATTGCTTCAAGGAGGACAAATCTGCTTGTTGCGTGTCACCTGTCACAAACATTTGGACAATTTAATATAATCAGAAAATCGTTTACACGTAGGCTGTAAACGAGTGCCGCGTAATACGTCTCTTTGGAGACTACGTTATTGACAGGATGCTTTTGTTCGAAGGCATATCATATCTCAATAAAGTCTTAATTTGACGGAAATGAGTAATTAGGATGAATAATAGGAGCCCGTAAGTAATATGAATTAAGAGTAACTTCTATGCATTTGATTTGAAATTGATAGCGTAGTTCTAACTTAAACATTTTAGCCTTCGTTGAAAGCACAAGAAGAAGGCAATAAAATTTTGTTGTCAAATTTACTATTTTGTGATATTTAAATTACACTGTCATTACGTGAAAGCAGAAGAAGAGTAACATCCATCTCATAGACTTAAATAGTTGTAGTACACTAGACCCAAGTAGATGGTCACAGTGCCCAAAATTTATTGAAAGTACGAAAAACACTAATAAATTATATGCAATTTAATTTTTTTTTGTTTCTACTTCTTTCAGGTTCAGTTCCACATCAGTCCACACAAGTCGATACGACAGCTTTGCCAGGCCGGCATAAAATCCTGGATCAAAGTGGCGAATATCAGCCTGATCTGCTTCCGTACATGCCGCAATCGATTTCCTTCAACAGTTCAAGCCTATACAATCATCCGAACACCGTTTTAAATCCGATTGGTCCGTGTGATAATCAACAGAGAGCAAACCATCATTATCAGCAACAACAAGGACTTCAGCAGCATCATCATATCCACCCGCAAGTTTGCCATCAAAGTAAGCAGGACCATCAACATCATCAAACCGTTGACCAAATTGTTGACCAAGAGCTCGAGTATGCAAATAATTTTCTCCCGAGTAACCACAACAATGGCCAACAGCAGCATCATCAATTGCATTATGGCATAATCGAAATGCCCAATAATGCTAAGGCAATGCTGGCACCAGTAAATAATGCTGTGACGGCGGCAACCAATCGAACCGCACTGTATGACGAATCTCCGCTTCCGTTGGAGCATCATGTTTTGCCAAGACATACAACAATAGTTAGGACTTCACCTTCACTCAATTTTTTGTCCAATTACTACCAAAGGCGGGAGCTTCTGTGATAAGAGGACTTCTTCTCGACAAGGACATATTCCCATCCTAGCCGCCCGCCATCATCTTCGTTCAGCTTTCAGCAATTTCCAGAATATAAAGCCCGGCTAAGCTTCAAAGAAAAGCTGAAACAAGCTAATGAATGATTGAGACGTCGTGGTATAAACACGAAATTAAAAAAAAAAACCAAATTGAAAAGGCAAAATCTAATCTCTTATGATTAGCTTCAAGGGAGGTCGGTTAAAAACCAAAAAATGATTTTCATCTCCATGTCTTTGTAAAGCAACAGCCCAGTTACGAAGAAAATTTCTGGAATTGGCGTACTGAGAGAAAACATTAATTATTATAATAATTATGGCCTTTTTCATTTCAATCGTTATTTCTTTCCGTTCTTTGTTAATAATGTACTTTTATGGTTTTTAATATTTAAATAAAAAATAAAAACTAATAATAAATAAAAACTGACTGTAAATTAAATTAATGTTGTTCTTTATTTTTTTTTAATGGTTAGTAGAAACAAATTTGTTTTGTAGATATATCTGGTTGGATTTTGTATAGAGCGAGGATTGTGTACAGAAAACCGGAATAAAGTTGAAATTATCGTATACTTGAGTTATGACCAAAAGCAAATAATTTAGGAGTAAATAAAGAAAGCTGTCAGAACTTTGGAATTGGATAAATATTATTTATTATCCACATTTTACAATGCCAAAAATGTTCCTGATGGTAAAATTCTCGGAAATATTGGGAATTTGGTTGTGTAGCTAATCAAAATATTTTTAAAATATATGGAGCTAAGTCAGTATACTATCCAGTAGATTGATATATATTGTGAAAATACTAACAACTCGGGCGCAACTTTATTATTCTTGGGATAAGTTGAGGATGCTTGGGAAATTAATATGCATGTTTCGGTGGTAGCAGATATTGAAGACTAATAGGATGGTGTTTCTGGGGCAAGGTTGCTGGCAATTATTTAGCACTTAATTGCGATTACGATCAATAGCTTTTGTACATGAAAAAAATATTTTAATAATAGTTTAATGGATTGCTTAAATCATGTTCAAAATTTTTTGTGTTGAATACTATATTCATAGACGAAGTGAGTTCTATGAAATTCGGTGCATTTTATTTCCTGGAACCACACATTTGTACGGAATGGGGAAGAAGATTTGGGGCATAGTAAAATTTGTGAAGAAGTTTTTTTTTTTATTTTACTTTATTATTCTAATAATAAAGTATTGTGATCGACACAAGAAAAAAAAAAAACTTTGCTACCCTGAAATTTTTTTTTTCGCGTTTCATGACTAAATTAGCCTAAAAATGCAAAAAAAAAAATCCGTCTGTCTGTACGCCGTCCGCCGACGTGTACGTTCAGCGCACATTAACTCCCAAACCCTTCAAGATAGAAAGTTCATTTTTGGGGGGATTGTAGATAGTTGCGGATCTCAGGGGGGGGGGGGGGGGTGGGGGGTTCAGGGGGAGGCGGGGGGAGCGCTTAAACCGAAAAATACGAATTCAAATATCTCAACCATGGTAACAGCTAGGAAGCTAAAACTCAACATTCATATAGAGGGTTTTGTGGGACAACTTTTAAAAATAATTTAATTTTTTTATTCATTGGGGTGCGAAAAGGGGGGGCTAAGAACTAATTGTCGGCCGATTTTTTTTTTCAAATGATTATATCTTCGAAATTACTTATCGTAAAAAAATCATATTTAGAGACCGTTAAGGTGGCATATAGTTTCATCGGAACCAGCTCAGAAAGCGGCTAATTATTGTAAGGGGGAGGGTCAGGGGGGTGCAAAGGAAAACACTTAAAAATTAATATCTCAACTATCTCTTAAGCTATGTAATTGAAACTTAAAATGTATATTAAGCTATACTAAGTAAATACAAAAAAAATATAACATGTCGAAATAATAGTAGTGGGGGGAAACGGGGAGCATTTCAAAAATGGTGCACTTTTCAAAATTACAAATCCTTATATCTCAAAAAATAGTACAGATATCAAATCGAAAAGATTGTAGAACTACATAATGGTTAATTTTGGTAAAAATTTTAAGTTGGGAGGTGTAAGGGGAGGGAGGTGATAAGCAAAAATGTCGAAAACTTTGAGTGATTTTTTTAGAACTCTGGTGAAAGATACAAAGTTAAAATTTTGCATGTGAATACCTATATTTAATGTTCATAGAAAATTAATAATAACTTGATCCATATTTATTATAAACCGACCCCCCCGGTCTAACGTGCACAAGGTGTTTCATGTGTATTGAAAAAAACACATAAGCTCAAAATTTTTGAGTGAAATTTTAAGGTAGAAACTTGAAAACTTGCGAGATGCATTTAAAAAAAATCCCTAAGCATATGAAATACTAACTGGTCGAAAATCTTTAAAACTTCTACCCCCTCTCATACAAAATTATTTTTTCTACCATTTTTAAGAAATCAATTATCACCTAACTAATAAAAGATATCAATTTGAAATTTTGCAGAAAAACTTATGAAAATAGTTGAAACTAAATTACGTTAAAAGTTTTGAAATCGCGTTTGCCCTTCTACCCCCTCCCATACAAAAGTATGATTTCGACCAATTTCATTAAATCAACTTATAACCAACAAATTAAAAGCTACGAACTTGAAATTTTGTACCAGCACCTTACAGTAGAAAAAAAAAGAAAATTGCATCACAAGTTTTACTATTCCTTTACCTCCTCTACCCCCTCCCATACAAAATTATTTTTTCGAGCATTTTTAAGAAATCAGTTATCAGCTAACTCTTAAAAGCTATCAATTTCAAATTTTGCATAAAAATTTATAAAAATAATTCAAATGAAGTTGCTTTAAAAGTTTTGAAATCGCGCTCGCCCTTCTACCCCCTCCCGTACAAAACTATGATTTCGACCAATTTCGTTAAATCAACTAATAACCAACAAACTAAAAGCTACGAATTTGAAATCTTATACAAGCACCTTACAAAAGAAGCGAAATAAAAATGCATATCAAATTTTACGATTCCCCTACCTTCTCTACCCCCTCCCATACAAATGTTCGGTTTCGTGAATGTAAAATACACCGAATTTTATGAAAATTCTATGCAACTTCGTCTATGAAACACATTCTATACAGAGAATATTGGACGTAATTCAAGCAATTAATTAAAAATCTATTAACATCCACCCACCCTTACCCTCTTCCTCCCCTCATAAAAACCCAAACTTGCAGAAATGAATGAAATATTGTTACATTGACAACAGCCCTGCCCAAGAGCTCCCTTTCACTTAGCCTTCCCTAACCACTCTAATCTGCATATTGACTTTCCACTCATCCACAACTTGTTCCAAGAATAATAAAGTTTCGCCCGACTTGTTGGCAGTTTATTTATACTCTAGATGGAATCTGAGAGTATTATACGTTTGCTCTAAGGTTTGTAACGCCAAGAACTAAAGCTTGGAGAAAAAAATGAATGTTACAGAAGTTCATAAAATCACTCAAAAATGTCAAAACCGGATGTCCGTCTGTCCGTCCGTCCGTCCGTCCGTCTGTTCGCTCTCTAGCTTGAGAACGCGTTGAGCTAGAAAGTTAAAATTTTGTAAACGTCATTTTTGAAAAAAAAAGTAAGGTCAAGTTCGTGAACGGGCCAAATCGCTCCACCCCTTCTACTCCCTCCCATACAAAATGGCACAATGCGCAATTTGACAATTAATGAATTTGCTCAAAAAGTATAAAAGCTATTGACCTGAAATTTGAAATATATTACTTTTATGATAATATCAATCTACCGTATAAAAATTATGCGTATCCTCCCCCTCCTTCTACCACCTCCCATACAAACTGTAGTTATCATGAATTACTATAAGCCAATTTACTCAGTGTGTATAAAATTTAGCGAGCTGAAATTGTGCACCATATATTTATTTAAAATTGTTAGTAAGATCAAAAAAATTAGACGATTAGCTCCACCCCTTCTACCCCTCCTACAAAATGACCCAATTTCGCAATTTAACAATAAATGGATTTGATCGAAAAGTATAAAAGCTATTAGTCTGAATTTTGGGATATATTACTTTAATAATTTTATAAATCTACGGTAGAAAGAATTATCTGCGTCCTTCCTCTCCTTCCACCCCATCCCATACAAACTACACTTTTTCATGAAATGCTCTAAGACAATTTTCTCAGAACATATAATATTTATCGAGCTCATATTTTGTAATAAATACTTAATTAGTATTACCACTAAGATCAGAAAAAAATGTTTGATTAGCTTCACTACTTCTACCCCCTCCCATACAATATGACACAGTTTCCCAACTTCACAAAATATTTATTTTCTTGAAAAGTATGAATGTTACTCATCTAAAATTTAAGAGATGTCAATTTTATGATATTCTTAGTTATTTCTGAAAAAATCACTAAAATCCCCCCACTCTTTCTACCACCTCCCATACAAACTGCACATTTCCACTAAATCTAACACTTTAATTTTCTCAGCTCCTATTCAATTTTTGGAGTAAACATTTTGTATAAAACATTTTTATAGCTACTTTAGCATGATGTTCAATGCTATCACCCCTTCTAACACTCCCCATACAAAATTTCTTGGGATCACAAAAAATTCTATTTCATCTAGAGTATCGTAAGATTGCGCTTTACGCGCAATCGTAGCCCTGTTATGTTTATTTAAACAATTACAAAATTTTAAGGACGTAGGTTTTAATTTGCTGGTTATTAGTTGATTTAATGAAATTGGTCGAAATTTTACTTGTATATGGTAGGGTGTAGACGGAGTGGATGGATTTTAAAACTTTTAGTATAACTTACGTAAAAAGTTGTCGGTCATTACGTTTTAATGAGTTAAAATCAATATAAATGTGATATGCCGATACCATTGACACATTGCGCAGCTAAAGTATAATTAAGGCCTAAATTATCATTAAGGAGCTGTGTGTCATAAGCTAATTAGCTAAATTGCCAAAATAGCGATCATTTATCAGCTAAATGCTCTTAGCTAAATCATCTCATTTAGCTAAGTCCTCTAATTTTTCTTATAATTTAGGCTATAACGATGAAGATTACTCTAGAGCTGGAGCTTTCATAAAAGTTTTTTCGTTCTACAGAGAAGAAGAAAAGATATTTTCGGACAGCTCTGACTTATATAAAATTTTTGAAGTGTGATTTAAACGCACAGCTATGAAAGATGACTTGCAAACGATTCCAAAACAGAACTAACGATCGTTTTTCTCCTTTTGTGGTATTCCTTGCAAAATGTTGTTGCCCATTGGCTATGCAATTTCACTTTTTAAAAATCTGACAAATGAGTCAGGGGCTCTTCTTAATTAGTAAAGTGCTATGTGTCACCAATCTAATGGGTTGGCAAGTAAGCGATTGCTGATTTCACACATAGATGTGTCCGGCCATATTTGATAATGGCTTCTGTCAATGATATACAGTGGCGGACAAAGGTTTACGGCAGCATCTTATATTGGGGCTCTGGTTAATTGGAAGCTTTAATCAAAAATCCATTGATGCACATTTTTTTCAATAACGTAAATATATTTATAAAATAAAAAAAAACAAAAACTTTTCATAACAAACTTAAAGAGAAATTCATAAAAACATAAAAAATTTAATGGACAAAAGTCTACGGCAGTCAGTGCTGGCTGACTTATACACAAAAAATTTGATTCCTACTGTCAAGTGTTATGGTTTGGGGAGCCATAGCTGCATCTGGGGTCGGCAGACTGGCTTTTGTTGAAACTACTATTGACCGCTATATATACAAGAACTTGTTGGAACATCATTTAAGGCCATCAGTTGAGAAGTTGTGCCTTAGAGGGAGTTGGATTTTCTACTAGAACAATGATCCGAAGCACATAGCACTTTTCATCAAGAGCTGGTTGTTTTACTACGCTCCCAGGCAGCTGAATATGCCTCCCCAAAGCCCAGATTTAAACCCAATAGAACATGTATGGGAGTTTCTGGAGCGGAAAATTCGGAAATGTTGCATAAAAAATAAGAATTGGTTGAAGGAAGAGCTCATTACAGAATGGGAGAAAAATACATCCGCAGAAACTGGTAATCTAGTCGCCTCTATGCCCCGAAGGGGGGGGGGGTCCAAACGATTATTAAGCTAGGAAATAATTTTAAAAATTCCGATAAGTTTAGTTGGAAATTTTTTGTTGTGTAATTCAGCCAGCACTGACTGCCGTAAACTTTTATCCATTCAATTACTTTATTATCTTAATAATAAAGTATTGTGATCGACTTGGAAAAAAAAAATTTTGTTACCCTGAAATTTTGTTTTTCCGCGTTCCATGACTAAAATAGCCTAAAAATGCCAAAAAAAATCCGTCTGTCTGTACGCCGTCCGCCGTACGTCGGTGTGTACGCTCAGCGCACATTAACTCCCAAACCCTTCAAGATAGAAAGTTCATTTTTGTAAGGATTGTAGATAGTTGCGGATCTCTGGCGGAAACCCATTTTGGGGAGGTGTAAGAGATCAGGGGGAGGCGGGGAGAGCGCTTAAACGGAAAACTAAGAATTTAAATATCTCAAACATGGTTACAGCTAGGAAGCTAAAAATCGATATACATATAAAGGGGTTTGTAGGACAACTTTTAAAATTAATTTGAGTTTTTTATCCATTGGGGTGCAAAAAGGGAGGGCTAAAAACCATTTGTCGGCCGAATTTTTTTTTTTCAAATGATTATATCTTCGAAATTACTTACCATAAAAAATTGATATTTTGAGAGCATTAAGATTGCATACAGATCCACTGGAATCAGTTTAGATAGAAGCTAATTATGGTAAGGGGGAGGGCCAGGCGGGTGTAAAAAACACTTAAAAATCAATATCTCGGCTTTGTGTTGAGCTATGTAATTGAAACTTATACTACTTATATTAAGCTATACTAGAAAAATACGAGAAAAATATAACATTTGGACAAAATAGTAGTGGGGGAAAATGGAGCGCATTGCACTTTCCAAGATTTCAAACCATTATATCTCAAAACTGAGTGCAGATATCAAAATAAAATTTTGTCAAATTGTTAAACTACATAGTTTTGAATTTTGGTACAAATTTTATGTCGAGAAGTGTAAGGGGAGGTAGGTGGTAAGCAAAAATGTCGAAAATTTTGAGTGATTTTTTTAGGGCTCTGGTAAGAGATAAAAAGTTTAAATTTTCCATGTAGATACATCTATTTATTATAAATACAGAAAAAATAATAAAAATTCTGCAATTGTTATGCACCGACCCCCTGGTCTAACGTGCACAAGGTGTTTCATGTGCAATGAAAAAACATATAAACTGAAAATTTTTGAATGAAATTTTAAGGTAGAAACTTGAAAATTTGCAAAATATATTTCAAAAAAATTTCTAAAAGAACGAAATATTAGCTGGTTGAATACCTTCAAAACTTCTAGCCCCACCCATACAAAATTATTTGTTTGACCATTTGTAAAAAATCAGTTATCACCCAAAAATTAAAAGCTTTCAATTTGAAATTTTGCACAAAAGCTTTCAAAAATAGTTGAAACAGAAGTGCGTCAAAAGTTTTGAGATCACACTTGCCCTTCTTCCTCCTCTCATACAAAAGTATGATTTCGATCAATTCAGATATATCAATTAATAACCAACAAATTAAAAGCTACGAACTTGAAATTTTGTACGAGCACCTTTCAAAAGAAATGAAATAAAACTGCATCACAAATTTTACATTTCCCTTCCCTTCTCTACCCCCTCCCATATAAATGATCGGTTTCGTGAATGTAAAATACTCCAAATTTTATGAAAATTGTATGCAACTTCGTCTATGAAACTGACATTCTATACAGAAAATATTGGACGTAATCGATACAATCAATTGAAAAATTATTGACATTCTTCCCTCCTCCCTCCCTCATAAAAACCCAAACTTGCATAAACGAATGAAATGTTGATTACATGTACTGGAGCTATTGATCGTATTCGCAACTAAGTGTTAAATTGGCGTCAACCCTGCCCTAAAGGGGGTACCACTTGTGAAAGTGGGTTCCACTTAGCCTTCCCTAACCACTTTAACTTGCATATTGACTTTCCATGCATCTTTAACTTGTCCCAAAAATAATAAAGTTGCGCCCGACTTGTTGGCAGCTTATTTGTTATGTTTTTATGAATTTATCTATAAGTTTGTTATGAAAAGTTTTTTTTTTTGTTTTGTTTTACAAATATATTTACGTTACTGAAAAAATGTACATCAATTTATTTTTGATTAAAGCTTGCAATTAACCAGAACCTCAGACTGTTGTCCGCCACTGTATTTTTTCCTTTTGACATTTATTAGCTGTCAGTCTTACTTTACTTTAGAAGCAAATTGTGCGCATTTTTGTTAAAAGGTATTACTTTGGCGTTTTAATATGGAGTGCAATAACGAGCATTTTCATATTTTACTTTTTTATTTCCGTAAAAGAAAGAACGCATGAGGCAGCCTTAAAAGAAAGACAGTGCCGGAATTGGTTTGACAAATCTCATTCCAGAGATTTTTCACTCAAAGATGAACAGCGATCAGGTCGACCAGATGACCTTAATGATGAACAAATTAAAGCCATAATTGAGTCGGATCATCATGATCATCAATCATGTAACTGTACGAGAGATAGCAGAGAAGTTAAATGTGTCGCATACAGAGATTGAGAAACATTCGAAACATATAAATCTCGTTAAAAGCTTGAAATTTGGGTTCCATATAAATTGAAGGAATTGCATTTAACGAAGCGCATCAATGCTTACGATTTGCATCTTAGTCGCAATGAATCCGACCCTTTTTTGAAATGAATTATCACTGGCGATGAAAAGTGGATTGTTTGCAATAACGTCAATCGAAAACGACCATGGTCCAGGCTTGATAAGCTGGAACATTTCACTTCAAAAGCTGATATCCACAAAAAAAAATTTTTTCTCTCAATTTGGTGCGATTGGATAGGTGTGGTGTATTTTGAGCTGCTTCCAAGGAACGAAACCATTAAATTGGGATGTGTACTGTCAACAACTGGACAAATTAAAAACAACGATTAACGAAAAACAGTGAAAAAAAGAAAAGGTGAAAATGTGGCATTTTTCACCAGGACAACGCTAGGCCACATTCATCTTTGGTCACCCGCCAAAAAGTATTGGAGCTTGTTTGGGAATCGATGTTACATCCACCATTTAGCCCTAACTTTGCTCCATCAGATTACCATTTATTTCGATCTTTGCAAAACTCCTTGAATGGTAAAACTTTCAATAATGATGACGCTGTGAAATCGCACTTGGCTCAGTTTTTTTTCGATAAAGATCAGAAGTTCTACGAAATTATGAAATTGCCAGAAAGATGGCAAAATGGAAAATATATCATCGATTAAAGTTCGTTCTTTGTACTCGCATTTAAAAAATGTATTTTATTTATATGAAAAAATCGGCGACGCAATACTAACGATGAAGATGAGCTAAATTACGAATTAGCTAAATTATAATTAGGACCGCTATGTGTCAATGGTTTTAGATTTTGAAGGGTCCATGTGAAAATCGATTAAAGTCCATTTTACTTTATTCTTATAATAATAAGGTATTGTGATAGCCACAGAAAAATAAAAATTTTGCTACTTTGAAATTTATTTTTTTTTCGTAAAGATACGAAAAAAATTCCTTTTATTAGGTGTCAGGTGGAAGGCGGATGCGGGGGAGGGAAAGAGCAAAAAATTACATTTGCTAATATCTCCACCACGAATGCAGATAGGAAGCTGAATATCAGAATAGGTATAGAGACAAACGCTAAAAATAATTGAATTTTTTTATCCATTGGCGTCCGACAAGGGGGGGCTAAAAACGAATTGTCGGACGAATTTTTTTCAAACGATTTTATCTTCGAAATTACTTCCCATAAAAAAATTTATGTTTTGAGACCATTAAGTTGGCATACAGATTCACCAGAATCAGCTTAAAGGGAGACTTATTATTGTAAGGGAGAGTGTAAGTGGGGGTGCAAGGAAAAACATTTAAAAAACATAACAGAATTATGAAAAAGTCCAGTCACATGATACTCTTGATGAAATGGGAATGACTTTAATATACCGGAAAATATGTCATCTCGAACTCTTTCGAATAGTGAATAGAGACTTTTGTATGGGAGGTGATAGAAATAGAGAGGAAGGTTTGTATTTTTCGTATATGACACAGAACATGGCGTACAAAATGTTTTTTGCTGAATTTAAAGTTTTTATATTCATTATTTTTAAAGAAATTGGACATAGTTTTCCTGAAATTGGGCCATTTGTATGGAAGTGGAGCGTTTAAGATGATTTTGAAACTGCTTATTATCATCCTTATCACCATGCTTTGATTCAATTTCAAAGTCGATAGCTCTTATATATTCGAAGGAGAAATTCTTTTCTTGAATTTATAATACAGATATTTGTATGGGAGGAGGTAGAAGGAGTGAAGCGAAGCTGATAATTTTTTCCAACAATTATTGGAATTATTAAAAGCCAAACTCTGACAAATTTTTAAATTTGTACTTTTTCTAGTTTTACTGGAAATCGATGTAATGCATTTAACAAAAATTATACATTTGTATAGGAGGGGGTAGAAGGAGTATACGTATCAAAACAATTTTTTTTCCCGTTATTGATAATTTCATTTGCAAACTTTATACAAATTATCAAGTTGATAGCTTTAACAGTATCGAAGAAAAATAATTTAATTTAAATTTCAAAATTTCGTGAAATTTGTATAGGAGAAGGAGTGAGGTGAAGTTGATAATTCTTTTTAAAACTAATTGCAATTATATTATAATTAATTCTGGCAAAATTTCGTATTTTCAGCTTTACTAGTTTCAATGAAAATCGAAAATATGTATTTTTCAAAATTGTCCATTTGTATGGGAGGAGGTAGAAGGAGTGAGGGGTCGGATCAATATTCTGTGATATTAATGGCATTTATATTATAATACTTTGACCTAAAGTTGAAGTTGATAGTTTAAAAAGTTTCAAAGAAAAATCAATTTCTTTAAATTTCGAAATTTTATGAATTTTGTATGGGGGTAGAAGGAGGGGTGTATATAGCCCATTCACGAGCTTAAGATAACTTTTTTGCTAAAAATGACACACACAATTTTTTTAGCAATATAGCTCTCGAGAGTTATGCTGTAGACAGACGCACAGACCGACAGAAAGACAGACGGACAGACGGACAGACGGACAGACGGACAAATGGACAGTCGGTCACTAGGAATCGAGGTTTTTGAGCGACAACAAATATTCCTGTACCCTTGGCGGCTCTGTGCGAGCGTTATTTCTTAGCGTTACAAACGGTAAGGCAATATACTCTCAGATTTCATCTAGAGTATAATTAATAGCATGGACGGCGGAGCCGAAAAGGATGTTGAGGCTCGGCTAAATAAAGTTCGTCAGGCCTTCGGTATCCTTTCCCCTTTCTGGAAGTTAAGAGAGATCTCCCTTCGCACGAAGCGAGTTTTTGACGCATGCGTCAAATCTGTGTTGTTGTATGGTTGTACTACGTGGAAAGTAACCGTTCGACTTACCAAGAAACTACAGACTTTCGTAAACCAATGCCTCCGGCGCATTTTAGGAATATTCTGGCCAGAAGTGATCTCCAACGACGAACTTTGGAGTACAACTGGCCAGACTAAAATAGGTATTGAGATTCAACGGCGGAATTGGCAGTGGATCGGTCATACTTTGAGGAAACCAGAGCAAAATATCGCAAAACAGGCTCTGGATTATAATCCTCAAGGAAGACGTCGGGTTGGTCGACCAAGTAACACATGGAAGCGAGCAGTTGAGCGGGAGGCCAGAGGAATAAACAAGTCCTGGCAACAGCTTAAGGCCGATGCTCAGGATCGCGCCTTGTGGAAGAGAGTTGTTTCTGTCCTATGCCCCTATAGGGGGTCTTAACAGGAATTTGATTGATAATTAATATCTAGACTATCTTTCAAGCTATATAATTCAAACTTAGAACATATATTAAGCTATTCTAGTCAAATACAAGAAAATTATGAAATTTGGTTATAAAAGTAGTGGGGCAAATGGGGAGCATTTCAAAAATGGTACACTTTTCAAAATTTCAAACCGTTATATCTCAAAACTGAGTACTGATATCGACCACTGATCCATCCTCCGTCATTTAATGTGCGAACATACCAGAAGCCAATCATAGTCCGTTTTAGAATGCCAAGTGTCGTTACCATAGAATCCGTCCGTATCCGAGGCGCTGTATCCGATTCTCTTATAAGTTTGATTAAAGATCACGGTAACGGTGTGAGTGTGTTTGATCCAATGGTAACAATCGGTGCAAAACAAAAGCCGTGAATTGAGTATTATTTATAAAATGTGCCGTAGTGGACCAGGTCTGGGTCATTCCATTTTTATCATTTACTATATCTGTTGTTAAAATGTACACAAATTTGTGATGTTCGCTTTATGCAAGTTTTCATTATCATTAAATATATAAAAAAAATTTGGAGTTTTCGTGGAAATTAAGCTTTTTTCAAAAGGGATTATTTCATTGATTGCCCATGAGTTTGCTTAATGATAAATAAACAAAACAAAACTTTATAGAATTTTCCGCAAATCCGTCTTCCAGTAAACATTTAAAAATCATGATTTCTTGAAATCCTTTTTCACTTCAGAAAACAATGTAAGTAAATTCTAGATCCCTACCGTACTACATTATTTTTAATTAGCGATCCCCCGCGACCTGATCCGTGTAAGAATTGCAATAATAAGCAATTTTTGAGAATGTACTATAGTTAGTAATAATCATCAATTCCACTAGGAAGTCAGTTGATCTAGCACCAACAGTGCTGAAGACTAGCTTCAAAAAAACTATTTTGGATTCTTTCTTGGTGGGGTGGCAACAGATGGACAGCAACAGAACGGCCAAATCCTTTTGGGAAGAACCGAATAAAAATATTACAGCTCAGCTGTTACAACGTAGTCGCTATAGCATCCGAATTATCGTTGGCCTGACCACAGGTCATTGCTTACTAAAGCTGTACGCATTTAGGATGCGGATCGCGAGCGACAGCCTTTGCAGAGGTTGCGAGAAAGATGAAGAATCTATCGAACATTATCTTTTTCACTGTCCGCGAATCTCCAACAGTCGTCTCCTTTATTTAGGCTCGAGATTCTTCTCAGAACTAGACGACCCCAGAGGCGTCCAACACTCGAGCCTGCTACGGTTAGCAAGCCGAACCAAGTGGTTAGAATTAGAGGAGTTACTTCCATCTTATAATCAATAGGGGGAGTACAATGGGCCTAAATAGATGGCCCCAGTGCATTGTGGATCTATGGAACCACCCTTCTACAACCTAAATCTAAACCTAGTAATAATCATGAGGGATATATGATCTACTTAATTTAATGGTGATGATGATACTCGCATTTATATAGGACGAGCTCGCGATCACATCAGTTCCGAGATTTGAAATCATATACATTTTGAAGAATGTTAAAGACATGTGAATAGTTGTAGCTTGTGTTAATTAAAAAAGCTCAAATAAAATAACATTAAGCTAAAAACCATAACAGAACTACGATTGCGCGTAAAGCCCAATCATATGATACTAAAGAAGAAATCGAAATTATTGTGATCGTAAGAAATTTTGTATGGGGAGTGGTAGAATAGATACTGAGAAAATTAGTGCAATGGTCTTAATGAAATTATGCAGTTTGTATGGGAGGTGGTAGAAGAAGTGGGGGTTTTTTAGTGATTTGTTGAGTAGCAACTATAATTATCATGCAGTTAATATATTTCAAATTTCAGATTAATAACTTTCATACTTTTGAAGAAAATCGAATTTTGGAAAATATTTCATATTGTGTCACATTGTATGGGAGGGAGTAAAAGGGGAGAAGTTAATCGGTTTAGTTTTCCCCGATATTAATTACACCACTAATTAAGGACTTAGCACAAAGCTTGAGCTCGTACTGGGCAAATTGGTTTATACTATTTCATGAAAAAGTATAGTTTGTAAGGGAGGTGGTGAAAGGAGTGGGGGTATTCAAATAATTTGTATACCATAGATCACATTTATGATAAAAATAATATATTCTAAAATTCAAATTATTCGCTCTCATGGTTTTCAAGAAAATTTTATTAATATATATTTTTGAAAATGAGTAATTTTGTATGGGGAGGGGGGTGGGTAGAAGGCGTTAGGGTATTGAAATAAGATCAAACGTAGATTACATGTCGGAGCATACCTAATCAACTGTGAAAGTTTCATTACAATCGGTTCAGCCGTTTTTGTGTGAAAGGTGGGCAGACAGACAGACAGACAGACAGACAGAGATGAGTCTTAAAAGCGTGATTTTCTGCTTAGTTATTGCTAAAATAAAGCCAAAAACTAACTTGTAGCCATTTATAAACTAATGACAGCCAGACGCTATAACTTTATTTATATGTATAGATAATTTAAATTGCCCAGTTAGCGTATTAAGCAACACCTCAAAATTTCCTTTGCAATTTTGTCATCGCTTCCGCGATTTATAAGAGAAAGAATGTTTAATTATTTATAATACCAGACCGAATGCTTTCCGTCTAAGTAGCTGAGCAATTGCACTCGTGATCTATACTTTCTTATATCCCAATTGCAAATATCATGCATTCCATTCACTGAACCGGCATGCATCCTGAAAATGCGCTTGGATATCGGAACTCTCTGCACTGCATACTGAAGTAGTGTCATACAACATTGCCAGCTGCCGTACACACAAATGTCAGGACACTTGAACTAGTGCTCCCAGTTATTGTGTAGACCTAATTAAATTTCCTTGATCCGGTCACGAGTGCTTACTTGAGTACAAGGATAGACGTGAAGCAGAAGCAGCAAACTCCATCAGACACTTGGTAGTTGGTGATGTTGCATTCGCCAGGTAGGGATTAATGCAATGCTAAATCACGAACTATTTGCATTTCTTAGAGTTTACTCTCGACACGAGTCAGTGTCCTTTTCACAAGAAGCTGTCTAAGGCATATGCAGAATCCGTGTTTGCACATCCTTCGCCATAGCATTTTCAACTTGTAAAATGTTCATGTGGTGAATCTCTTTGATATTACATTTCGATAGATTCGAAGCCAAATAAGGAGTTTCAGATTTCGCAATAATTGAACTGTATTTCCAATTAGGTTACGATGTGCACCGGAAGTTCTATCCGAGGGTGTTGCAGCCATTTTAATTTTGCTGCACTTATAAATGAGATTTGTTGTCCGCAGGGGAAATGTCTTGAGGAAAAATCCAAACTAGAACATTCGGTCTGGTATTACTTTCTAGTGAGTAAAGCTCAATTTCTCGGTCGTCATTAATTGAAATCTTTGTGCACATGGTAATTAATGTACAGCACTCGTACGAGATCCTTAATTAGAATTCAGGATGCTTTTTAGTATGTCCCGGAGTACTATCCAACTGGTAGGATAAAAGGAGAAATATCCAATTATAGCTTAAATAGGAGCGAACTATTTACCTCATTGAAGTCGATATGTAAATATGTATACCAGAAAATCGATGGAAAAGTTTTCGGCATAGCGGTAGTTTAGTAAAACTCCTGCAGGTAATCTAAGAGCATCGTTTATTTATGCAATATTGAGAAACTGAGTCAGAATGCATGCTTGGAATTTCGGAGCCGTAGGAGAACTATTACTAGGTAAGCAATTGAATTGATTTAAGTTTCTAGAGCGTTCTTAATTCCGTTAAGCAAAAGCTTTCAAGGATTACCGTGTATTTACGTGCGCCACTCTTCAAATTATTAAGCAGTTTTTATAAATGTCGATGAATATTTCCTTGAATAATTTTGATAATGAAGGATTTTCATTTCAAAAATAATTTTACAAAAAGATATCATCATCAATAGCACCAGTATTCAAATTATTTAAAAATATGGAAAATCATGTTACCTCGTGCTTGCCAAACGAGGGGCAGAGGGTTGCTTAGATTTCAGAGGGAGCGTGTGTAATGTGTATCTATCATCTTGAATGTATATTCTTGTTAATACAATCTGTAGCCTCCATTCGTAGCTGGTTTGTTCCGGTTGGAAAGGTATGTTTTCTGTTGATTTAGTCCGAGAATAGTAAACCATGCAGTTTCAACAAAGAATGTTCAACAATCACCTACAGCAACTACTATTCCTTTGGAATTTGCTTATGCTTTTGTTGAGTTGAGCATCTTGAACATATGCAATGTGTTTCAATCAATCAAATCAATCAAATTCCTGTTAAGACTCCCTATAGGGGCATAGGACAGAAACAACTCTCTTCCACAAGGCGCGATCCTGAGCATTGGCCTTAAGCTGTTGCCAGGACTTGTTTATTCCTCTGGCCTTCTGCTCAACTGCTCGCTTCCATGTGTTATATGGTCGTCCAACCCGACGCCTTCCTTGAGGGTTATAATCCAGAGCCTGTTTTGCGATGTTTCGCTTTAGTTTCCTCATAGTATGACCGATCCACTGCCACTTACGCCATTGAATCTTAATACCTATTTTAGTCTGGCGAGTTGTACTCCAAAGTTCGTCGTTGGAGATTACTTCTGGCCAGAATATTCCTAAAATGCGCTGGAGGCATTGGTTTACGAAAGTCTGTAGTTTCTTGGTAAGTCGAACGGTCACTTTCCACGTAGTGTAACCATATAACAACACGGATTTGACGCATGCGTCAAAAACTCGCAGCTTCGTGCGAAGGGAGATCTCTCTTAACCTCCAGAAAGGGGAAAGGATACCGAAGGCCTGACGAGCTTTATTTAGCCGAGCCTCAACATCCTTTTCGGCTCCGCCGTCCATGCTGACAATGCTTCCGAGATAGCAAAAATCTTGCACCTCTTCCACATCCTGTCCATTAAGAACAATCGGTGTGCTTGCGTTCGAACCCATGTGCATGTACTTGGTTTTACGCACATTTATTTTCAGTCCCGCCTGTTTGCATTTAGAATGCAACGAGCGAACATTTGACTCTAAGTCCGAACGGGTATGTGCAAGCAAACACACGTCATCAGCATAATCAAGGTGACTTAAGATGTTAAATAGTCTCCATTGAAGACCCTTACCTTCCCCACCTTCCAGTGCAGATTTCAAGATATCATTTATTACCACCAGAAACAGGGCTGGTGATAATATGCAGCCATGTCTGACACCCGTTCGCACAGGGAAGCTCTCGGACAGCTCTCCTCTATGCAAGACGCGACACCTTGCATCTTCGTAGGATTCTTTAATCATAGCTATGACCTTATCTGGAATACCTCTCATTCGCAAAGCATTCCATATGTAATCTCGCTTAACGCTGTCGGAAGCCTTCTCGAAGTCCACAAACATGAGATGTAGCGGCGAACCCATTTCGGCTGACTACTCTAATATTATCCGTAGGGTATTTGTGTGGTCGGTACAAGACGACCCTTTACGGAATCCAGCCTGATAAACTTCGAGAGTGCTCTCGACGACGTCACTAATCCTATTGAGAATTACCTTAGCCATAATTTTTGATGCGGCAGTAAGTAGACATATACCACGCCAATCGCCACAATTCCGAAGGTCGCCCTTCTTCGGAATTTTCACAATGACGCCCTTCTTCCATTCAGTCGGATATCTTCCTTCATTCCACACCTTAGTGAAGAGTGGGAGGAGTATATCGGCTGTTATTTCCGGATCCGCTTTGAGGAGTTCGGTTGGTAGTCCGTCTATACCTGAAGCTTTCCTTCCCACCATTGACCGAATGGCGGAAACTATCTCTTCCTTATCTGGGGGAGCGTCCCTAATAGAGGATTGTTGCGGTTGGATATTTGGAAGTTGTTCTGTTTCCGGAATATCTTCCTCTGACAAGATGTTTCAAATATCAGAGAAGTATTCCTTCCATCGTCGCAACTGGTGTTCACTCATATTAAGGAGAGTTCCGTTGACATCTCTCACCAGGTGGTTGGCGGTGAAATTCCTGTTCGTCAACTGTTTCATGATTTTAAATAGTGAACCCATATCCCCAAGGTAAGCAGCAGATTCTGCCTTGTTTGCCAGATCTTCAATGGCCTTTCTCTTGTTGCGTCTAACAGCCTTTTTAAGCTGTATATGAGCATCGCGGTAGTTCTGCCTCAAGTCGGGCGTTCGTTGGTTGACATCGGGTTGAGAGATGATTGCCAATTTGGCTTTTTTCCGATTGTCAACCTTGTCTCATGTATCCTGCGACATCCAGGGTTTCTCACCGCTTTGCACATATCCCACAGATTCTTCAGCACTAGTTAGAAAAGTGTCCCTGGTTGCCTCCCAATTGGCGTCCAGTGTGCGCATTTCATTTTCACCTAATGAGGATGACTTTTCGCGTAGAATAGTGGTGTATTCGCGTTTTTTGTTGGGATCTCTGAGTTTACCCATATTAAATTTGCGCTTCATTTGAAGAATTTGTGGTCGTCGGATAGCTGCTGTACACAATCTCAAGCAGGCAACCATAAAGTGGTGATCGCTCCCCACGTCAGCTCCACGTTTCGCTCGCACATCGAGGAGACATCTTCTCCATCGGCGACTTATAGCCAAATGGTCGATCTGGCTCTGAGTAACACCATCAGGGGAAACCCAAGATGTTTTATGACTCTTGTGTGGAAAGAGGGTCCCTCCGATGACCATTTGCCGAGTACTACAAAACTCCACAAATAATTCGCCGTTTTCGGGTCTCTTAATCCAAGGTCGTGACGCGTCGACCCAAGGGTCAACATGCCTCCCCATGACGTGTTCTAGTCCAGTGTTGTCTGATCCAACCTGGGCGTTCATATCTCCCGAGATGATAATAATATCACCTCTTGGAACACGTTCGAAGGTGGCACTCAGTTGGCTATAAAACTCCTCTTTGTCACCAGATGTTGCGGTATTAGCTGGTGCGTAGCAATGTCCAATGTGTTTAGATATCCCAAATTTTTCTTCGACTGCGACTGTGAAGCACCAGTTGCGATTGATTTTTAGACGATTTTTTTAAATATGCGATTTCATGAAATCTGTAATCCCTACTTTTTATTTTATTTTATTATTCTAATATTAAAAGCTTGTGAACTACACAAGCTAGGGTATAGCCTAGTGGGTAGTGTGTTGGTCTTGTAATGCGAAGGTCGTGAGTTCAAATCCCGGTCGGCGCAATATATAATTCCGGCACATTGCCTCCTTGGATATACCTTGGTCACCTCAAACTAAGAAAATGAAAAATTCGTAGAAAGAGGGTTGTGCGAAGGGCTAACAACCCTTCCACAATAAGTAATGAAAAATGTTAAGGAACCTGAATATCAGGAGGCCAAGGTCCGATTTGGGTTGTAGCGCCATTGTAGAAGTAGAACTACACAATACAATGATGAAGGTGTCATCCACATACCGTAGATACAATTTCGGTGTTAATGGAGCTAAGTCCAGTGCGTTGTTTTCGAAATTGGAGATCCCTTTGCCGCTTCATTCGTTTGCTTTTAGATTTTCCCTAGAGCTGAAAATTCTACTAAGGGCACCTTATGTATCATTAGGTAATTCATCCCGGACAACAGGTATGACTAATATAATACAATTTAATATGTTTTTAAGTTTCGTTGTATGTAAACCAACCGTGACCGAAACGTCACAAATAATAAAGCGTAACAGTGTAGAATCCGGAAATCTTTTCTTTCAATTCGAAATGCACTGTGAAAACATTCACCAAACCATCTTTTAAAGAAGTCAAATTCATTTGATTATAAAATTAAAAGTATAGCTAATTCAGAGTTCAATTAATTAAACGATAGTGTCATTTTCAAATTAACTTTTTATGTGATCTACTGGATAAGTGAATTTATTTGGAGCTAAAATAGTTCTTCCGTAACGACTAGTTTGATGTACATTTTTATCTTTATCACATTCATTGTTTTGAAGATCAGTGTTTGTATTATTAATTTTATGATTTGTTTTTTGTTGCAAAGTGGAATTCAACGATTGTTCGATATGAAGGTTTGTTTTTGATGACTCAATTATATGTCGCCTATTGTGTACACCCCTTCCACCATAAGTATGAAAATGTTAAGGAAACTAAGGATCAGGAGGCCAAGGCTGGATTTGGGGTGTAGTGCCATTGTAGTCGTAGTAATAGTGATGTTAACAATTGTTTAATATATTGTTTGAATTATTTTCAAAATTCTGTGTATTGAATGTTAGCTTCAAATTCGAAATAAACTCTTTAAAATTCGGTGTGGATTTTTTTCTACGCCACCGTGTATAATTTAGAGGGTCACCCTTTAATGCAATGCTGAAATTTATGAAACCATAAATTTGTATGAGAGGAACTGGGAGAGTTGAAGAAATCAAACAATTTCTGATACTGTTTTATTTCATTTATTTTTAAAAGTGTTCGTACAAAATTTCATATTTCAATTTATTGATTATAAGAAGACTTATGAGAATTGGACGAAACCATACTCTTTTTTTGATTAAAATATCGTTGACGGCGTCTTATTAATATCCCCCTCAGAACTCTCCTTTATCTTTACCAAATGGTATAAAAATGAATGAAGAGCTTTGCAGAGTAAAGCATCAATTCCGATCAAATGAAGAAAATTTAAAATTGAAGAAAACTTTAAGGAGACATGAAAATATTGAAAAAGTGCGAGTGGCAAAAAGTAAATTTTACTTTACTATTCTAATAATAAAATATTGTCATCGACACAAAAAAAAAAAAATTTGAGTAATATTAACTGGTCGAATACTTTCAAAACTTCTACCCTCTACCATACAAAATTATTTTTTCGACTATTTTTAAGAAATTAATTATCACCTAACTGTTAAAAGCTATCAATTTAAAATCTTGCAAAAAAACTTATGAAAATAGTTGAAATGAAATTACGTTAAAAGTTTTGAAATCACGCTTGGCCTTCTACCCCCTCCCATACAAAAGTATGATTTCAACCAATTTCATTAAATCAACTAATAACTAACAAATTAAAAGCTACGAACTTGAAATTTTGTAGGAGCACCTTAAAAAAGAAAGGAAATAAAACTGCGTCACAAATTTTACGGTTCCCCTACCACCTCTACCCCCTCCCATACAAAAGTTCGGTTTCGTGAATGTAAAATACACCGAATCCTATGAAAATTTTATGCAACTTCGTCTATGAAACTGACATCCTATACAGAGCATATTGGACGTGATTGAAGCAATCAATTAAAAAAACTATTAACATCCACCCACCCTTACTATCACCCTTCACCCTTCCCCTCATAAAATTCAAACTTGTATAAATAAACGAACGAAATATTGATTATTTGTACTGTAGCTTTTGAAAGTTTCCGCAAAGTGTTAAATTGATAATTGCCGTGCCCAAGAACTCCTTTCACTTAGTCTCCCCTAGCCACTCTCAACTGCATATAGACTTTCCACGCATCCGCAACTTGTTCCAAGAATAATAAGGTTTCGCCCGACTTGTTGGCAGTTTATTTATACTCTAGCTGAAATCTGAGAGTATATTGTGTTTGCTTTACCGTTTGTAACGTTAAGAAATAATGTTCGCACAGAGTCGTCAAGAATACAGAAATATTTGTTGTCGCTCAGAAGCCTCGATTCCGAGTGATCGTTTGTCCGCCTGTCTGTCCGTCTGTCTACAACATAACTCTCGAAAGCTTTGACCTATAGCGCTGAAATTGTTATTTTTAACAAAAAAGTAGCTTAAGTTTGCGAACGGGCCACATCCCCCACTCCTTCTACTCCCTCCCATACAATTTCAATGAAAATTCGAAATTTAAAGAAATTGATTTTTCTCCGAAACTATTTCAGCTATTGACTTGAAAATTTGGTTAAAGCATAATGTTGTAAATATCATTAATGTCAAAATATATTAATCCGGTCCCCTTACTCCCATAGAAATGCATAATTTTCAAATATGCATTTATTCGGTTTGCATTGCAACTAGCAAAGCTAAGAGGACCCATTCTTTGTCATAATTAATTTTATTGCAATTGCAACCAATTTTGGAAAAACTATCAACTTCACCTCACTCTTTCTACCACTTCCCATACAAATTTCATGTAATTTCAATTAAATTATTTCTCCCCAAAGCCGTCAAAACTATCAACTTTAAATTTTGAGAAAAATGTATTAATATAAATAAAAATTTAGCCAGAATTTGTCCCTTAATAATTGCAATAAATGTTAAAAAAAATATGAAATTTGCTTCACTCCTTCTACCACTTCCCATACAAATTTTTGTATTGAAAATTCAAGAAAAGTATTTCTCTTTCGAACATATGACTAGCAAAGCAATGTGATTAGGATGTTGATAAGCAGATTGAAAATCATACAAAACCACCCACTTTCTCTACCACCTGCCATATGAATGCCATAAATTCAGACAAAATTTGTTAAATTTCCTCGAAAATTATGAAAGCTACAAACTTTATATTCAGCATGAAACATAATGTATACAATGTTCGGTGTTATATACAAAAATTAAAAATCTCCCTCTTTGCTCTTACCACCTCCCACACAAAAGTCACTATTTACTATTCGAAAGAATTTGAGATGTCATATTTTCCGGTACAATAAACACTTTCCTATGTATGTATGTTATATTTTTATTTTTCGTTTCCCCGAACCTTCGAAAAGGTTTTTTTCTATCAAATTTTTCCCTGTTATGTTAGTAGATGTCGTTCAAGACTTTTTAAAGTTTTTATTTTACATCAGAATTAAACGAGTTAAGAGAATGCTGCCTCAAAAAATCCAACAAAAACAAAATAGAAATAAATAAACTGCCAACAAGTCGGGCGAAACTTTATTATTCTTGGGACAAGTTGCGGATGAGTGGAAAGTCAATATGCAGGTTAGAGTGGTTAGGGAAGACTAAGTGAAAGGGAGTTCTTGGGCAGGACTGTTAACAATATTTCATTCGTGTCTGTAAGTTTGGGTTTTTATGAGGGGAGGAGTAGGGGTAATAGTAAGGGTGGGTGGATGTTAATAGCTTTTTAATTAATTGCTTAAATCAGGTCCAATATTTTCTGTATAGAATGTCAGTTTCATAGACGAAGTTGCATAGAATTTTCATAAAATTCGGTGTATTTTACATTCATGAAACCGAACATTTGTATGGGAGGGGGTAGAGAATATAGGGGAATCGTAAAATTTGATACGCAGTTTTATTTCGCGTCTCTTGTAAGGTGCTTGTATAGAATTTCAAGTTCGTAGCTTTTAGTTTATTGGTTATTAGTTGATTTAATAAAATTGGTCGAAATCATAGTTTTGTATGGGAGGGGGTAGAAGCGAAAGCGCGATTTTAAAACTTTTAAAGCACTTCATTTGAATTATTTTTATAAGTTTTTATGCCAAATTTTAAATTGATAGCTTTTAAGAGTTAGCTGATAACTGATTTCTTAAAAATGCTCGAAAAAATAATTTTGTATGGGAGGAGGTAGAGGAGGTAGGGGAATCGTCAAACTTGTGATGCAATTTTCTTTCATTTTCGTTGTTAGATGCTCGTACGAAATTTCAAGCTCATAGCTTTTAATTTGTTGGTTATTAGCTGATTTAATGAAATTAGTCGAAATCATACTTTTGTATGGGAGGGGGTAGAAGGGCAAGCGCGATTTTAAAACTTTTAACGCAATTTCATTTTAATTATTTTTGTAAGTTGTTTCGCAAAATTTGAATTTGATAGCTTTTAACGGTTAGGTGATAATTGATTTCTTGAAAATGGTCGAAAAAATAATTTTGTATGGGAGGGGGTAGAAGTTTTAAAGATTTTCGACCAGTTAATATTTCATATATTTAGGAATTTTTTTTAAATGCATTTCGCAAATTTTCAAGTTTCTACCTTATAATTTCACTCAAAAATTTTCAGTTTATGTGTTTTTTTCAATGCACATGAAACACCTTGTGCACGTTAGACCGAGGGAGTCGGTTTATAATAAATATGGATCAAGTTAATATTATTTTTCTATGTACATTAAATATAGGTATTCACATGCAAAATTTTAACTTTTTATCTTTCACTAGAGCCCTAAAAAAATCACTCAAAATTTTCGACCTTTTTGCTTATCACCTCCCTCCCCTTACACCTCCCAGCTTAAAATTTTTACCAAAATTAACCATTATGTAGTTCTACAATCTGACAAATTTTCGATGTAATATCTTTACTATTTTTTGAGATATAAGGATTTGTAATTTTGAAAAGTGCGCCATTTTTGAAATGTTCCCCATTTCCCCCCACTACTATTATTTCGACATGTTATATTTTTTTTGTATTTGTCTAGTATAGCTTAATATACGTTTTAAGTTTCAATTACATAGCTTAAAAGATAGTTGAGATATTAATTTTTAAGTGTTTTTCTTTGCACCCCCCCTGACCCTCCCCCTTACAATAATTAGCCGCTTTCTGAGCTGGTTCCGATGAAACTATATGCCACCTTGACGGTCTCTAAATATAATTTTTTTACGATAAGTAATTTAGAAGATATGATCATTTGAAAAAAAAATTTGGCCGACAATTGGTTCTTAGCCCCCCCTTTTCGCACCCCAATGGATAAAAAAATTAAATTATTTTTAAAAGTTGTCCCACAAACCCTTCTATATGAATATTGAGTTTTAGCTTCCTAGCTGTTACCATGGTTGAGATATTTGAATTCGTATTTTTCGGTTTAAGCGCTCCCCCCGCCTCCCCCTGAACCCGTACACCCCCCAAAATGGGTGTCCGCCTGAGATCCGCAACTATCTACAATCCCTCCAAAAATGAACTTTCTATCTTGAAGGGTTTGGGAGTTAATGTGCGCTGAGCGTACACGTCGGCGTACGGCGGACGGCGGACGGCGGACGGCGGACGGCGGACGGCGTACAGACAGACGGATTTTTTTTTTTTGCATTTTTAGGCTAATTTAGTCATGAAACGCGAAAAAAAAAAATTTCAGGGTAGCAAACTTTTTTTTTTTTTGTGTCGATCACAATACTTTATTATTATAATAATAAAGTAAAACTATAAAAATAAAAGATAAAGAAAAATATCCGTCCCACTTTGCAAGAGATGTCAAGTAAGAGGAGTAGCCGAGATATTTGTTAGATATAGACCTGCAATTTGTCAGGTAGTCTCCCCTCATAGTTAAGAAACTATCTTACTTCCAGAAGCTGTACAATCACATCATCTTTTCGCACAATTACCAGAGTTCTGTACTAACTAAACTACATTTGAAAGAAGTCCACCGATAATAACATGGTGGAATAACGAAAAACTTCATTTTATCTTCAATCGAAATCAACGACATAAAAATATTAATTTACAAAAAGTAGGAAAACGAAGGAGAAAAAAAAAATGAATTTTCACACCTCATTGCTGATGACCTGCTCTATCACATGAACTGACCTCATTTCCGCTACTATGAATCCATCAGACTTTGAAAAAGTCCTAAGTACTTTCAGTTCACTTTGCCTTCTCGATGCGATTTTTAAGAACTCACTAAACGACAGCGCTCCTTTCCGCCAGGATTGTCATCTCCGCGTTCGTTCGAAATGAAGTCATTCCGAAAAAAATAATTTCCTGTGACACCCCGTGTCTCCGAACACGACTAACTATACCGTATACAGTTCATCTTGGGGGCGTCTCAATGTGCCCTATCTCTTCTTGTGTTAAATTCGTTTTGTCAATGTCGTCATCGATTTGAGTATCGTTCTTACCACCGTCTTCGCCTTCTTCTACACCGGCTGTAATTTAGATAAAAAAGAAACCTCTTCAAATGTCTCTTAAAGATCGTTGTCCTCACAAGCAAGTAGATTCTTGCGTTGTAAAATGTAATGGAGTTTCACGGGTAAAAAAATCTCAAGAACGGCATGAAAAAAATGAAAAGAAACAAATAAAATTGAAATACTCGAAAACTGATTTGCATTCAGTGCATTTTCGCCAATCTGAAATAGAATCGACTACTCAAGTCGAAAGATGTCGTTTGGAAACGAGATCGAATTAACGAATGAACGGTTTACCAAGAAATGCCTTAAGAATCGCTTTCGTAGTTTAAAGGCTATGTGCTAAATATATAAAGATACTTAGGTGGAGAATTTATCCTTTAACGATAAGCTTCAAAGCATAATACCGTGTGTTTACTTAGTTTACTTTTCCATTTCTACAATGGCACTACAGCACAAATCGAGCCGCGGCCTCCTGAACTTCAGATTTCTTAACATTGTTTATACTCTAGATGAAATCTGAGAATAAATTTTGTTTGTCTTACCGTTTGTAGCGCTAAGAAACAATGCTCGCACAGAGTCGCCAAGGGTACAGAAATATTTGTTGTCGCTCAAAAACCTCGATTCTGAGTGATTGTCTGTCTGTCTACATGATAACTCTCGAAGGCTTAGACCTATCGTGCTGAAACTTGCAATATGTCATTTTCAGCAAAAAAATAACTTTAAGTTCGTGGACGGGCCACTTTGCACTACGTCTACCCCCTCCCATACAAATTTCATGAAATTTCGAAATTGATTAAATGATTGAAAATCAGGTCATAGTATAATGATGTAAATGTCATTAACGTCAAAAAATATTGATCCAATCCCCATACTAATTCTGCTCCCACATCCATACAAATACATAATTTTCAAAAATGCATTTATTTGGTTTGCATTGCAACTAGCAAAGCTAAAAGAAAAAAATTTGATGTCGAAAAATGAATCACATACTCCTTCAACCCCCTCCCGTACAAATGCACAATTTCGGTAAATGCACTTAATCGATTTTCATTGAAACTAGAAAAAGTACAAACCTAAAAATTTGCCCGAACTCGTCCCTTAACAATTGCAATAAATACTAAGAAAATGTGAACTTCGATTCACTCCTACCACCTACCATACAAATTTTTTGTTGGAAATTCAAGAAAAGTATTTCTCCTTTGAATATATGAGAGCTATCGACTTTGAAATTGTAACAGAGCTATGTGATTAGGATGTTGATAAGCAGTTTCAAAAACATCCAAAACTCTTACTTTCTCTGCCACCTCCCATACAAATGCCATAAATTCAAGTAAAAAATAAAAATAATACATGCACAGACGAATTTATTTAGTGCAGCACTGCTGTAAATCTCCGGTTCAGGGGACTTACGTTTTAGGACTAGCGAACAGTCGTTCGGAATTTAATTCACAAACAATATTTTACCAACATATAAAATCAAGAAAAAGTGACAGAACACATAAAAGAAAATCTATTATAATAAAAACAACTAGCAACCAGCAAACCCTAAGTGACTGAATGAATTTCTACAATATCGTATTATTCAATAGTCACCAATGATCTGTAAATGTTGATCTGAACCTCTTCTTTACAAACAGCAGGACAATTGCTTTGAGATCCCGCCTAAAGATGTTGGGAAAAGCACTTTAATAGCGTTTTGTAGTCACACGCTTTTGACCGACTTAAATGTTGGATGAAGATTGCTCAGTGGGTTACGCGATCTAGGTTCCCACGTTTAAATCTTCTTCTCAATATGAAGAAAAAAAAAACACTTACATACTTATTCGTTACACACTTATGAACTCTAAATTGCACTTTTTGCTCAATACAAAAAATACGTTTCAAAATTGCTCCTTTAAAGCTGAATCTTACTTCAGCAGACACGTAAGTGTTAAAACGTATATGAAATGTTAACAAGCTCGAAGCACTTCCTCGCGATAAATTAAGCGCATTTAAAATGCTTCACAAGCGCTTGTTTTTCCCACTAGGATATTTAAAGAGTGAAACTTCCGTGAAAAATCATCATATATATTATGACAGAGTGTTGTATTGTAAATAGATCCTATTCACTGGAAACAATTAAAAGACTTTGAAAGTGAAAAAAAATGCTTCAGTATTGCTAAATTTAAAATCGTACATGCGTTTCGGAATTTAAAATCAAGACGCTCCTATTGATTGGAGAAAAGCAAGTCTCATAATTTTAAAATGGCGTCAATAAAAAATTGGAGCAGATGAATAAAACGATTGGGAACATGCGAAACAAATCAATCAATTTATTTTCCTTTCGGCTTATGTTTTTTTCTTTCATGGCTTCTTGTAACTATTATTTATAAAAAAAAAACATAGAAAATAAATGGACAGTACGCATTACAAAATGTTGGACAGGTAGATTCTAAACAGATTTTTAGCATAAAATTGTGCTGACCAACGCATACCGTTATGGAAAATAGGGGTTAAAGTAATGTTTTTTTCTTTTTTTATGACTCAATAAAGACGCGAAGATATAGGATACAACTGAAATGGAAACGTTATATGCTAAAAACAAAGTAAGAAATGCCCATTCTTTATGTCGATCACTGTGCTCTCTATGTGCATATACTCAAAAAAAATATTGGAGTACTAAAAAAATTGTGTTTTGTCCCGCCCTTTTTCGAATTTTTTTAAAGAATGACTTAGCAGAGATAAGTGAAGGCATAAAGATGTCTCACTCAGGACAAGAAAAAAGTCATATGAAGAAAAAGCTCGCTGACTGCCCTCGCATCCAAGCGAATTCAAAACCGGTGTCAGCACTAAGGGGAAAGAAAATTCAAAGCGAACGATGACGTAATGTGGCAGAAATTGATAATGAACTGGTTATAACCAGGTCGGATATATGAGATCGTAAGGAAAGAGATCCTTGAATCGTGTGTTTCTTTCGTTTATAGAATTGAATTGATCTCCTGAACGTTTTTGTTTCTTTAAGCAAAGTCGGTACCGTGGTTTTGTTTTTATGAATTAATGTGAATCCCTAGTAAAGCGTATGTTTTGTATGATTCATGAATGAATGAAACTATTTTTTTTTGACATTTTGGATTCTTGGATAAGTTAGAAACATGAGATTGTGCATAAAATTATTGAATACCCTTCGAACTGCAAACTTTTTAATCCATGCCCATATGACGGTTGGCATGCATATTGGTTTGGGCTTATGCGTACTCCCATTTACAATATTTCCTTAAAAGGATTAATATAAAATAATCTAAATGCTTATAACACTGATTTTTCCAGAAAGAAAACCAAAATGATACACTCCACGAAATAAATATAAAGTCACCTAAACTTCTTTGATAAAAACAATATATATGTTATTTTCGATTTCTTAACAATTAAATTCTTTAATTATTTTTTAATGTGGTTACAGACATAATACTTTTAAAAAATAATATAACTTTTTTAAATTATAAAAAAAAAAAAAATATAAAAAAACGGAGCGAAATAATTATAAAAGCAATAAAGAAAAAACATTTTTTTTTAAATTTAAAATTTTTTTTTTCGACCTGTTAGTAAGACGTATGGCCACCATTGTTATTTATAACTTCTTCTAACCGCCTTGGCATCGAATTCAGTAAACTATGAAGGATACTGATATCAATTTCCTTCCATTCCCTATTAATGGAATCTTTTAGTTCTTTTACAGTGGAGTACTGCCGCCCATGATGAAAAACTTTTGATGATAATATGGCCCAAAGATTCTCGATTCGATTGAGATCCGGACTAATTGCAGGCCAATCGAGAACTGCAATATTCCGTGACATAAGGAATTCTTTTGTTTTCCTTGAAGAATGGATAGCCGCATTGTCTTGTTGAAAAACAAACTCAGCACCAGCAATATTCTCTCCGTGTTCGATTAATACATTGTCAAGAAGTTCAATATAATTCTCGGAGTCCATACGAGTCGGCACAAAGCAAATCGGCGTGGCACCATTGTAAGACATTCCTGCCCAAAACATTAGAGAAACTCCGCCAAAATTTCTGCGTTTTCTATTTTCCCTTTTTGAACCTTTATTCCGCCAATGTTTGTGGGCACCATCTAGACCATCCAAGTTAATTTTTTTTTCATCGCTGAAGACTATTGTTTTCCATTTTTCGTCCCAAAAACGGTATTTTTCGGCAAAACGTAATCTAGCCCTCTTGTGTCTTGGTGTTAATGACGGCTTACCACATTTGCTGTCATATAGAAGATTTAATTCGGTCTTCATAATTTGTTGTACTCTACGCACACCTACTTCTAGATCCAACTGGCCTCGAATTTCGTTTGCGCTAAGGTTTCCATTAACGGCAATTCTCCTTATTTCCCTTTTCTCTCTTTTAGTGACCGTTGGTGTCCGTCCTGGTCGCTTTTTGGTGCCGTATATTTTTCTCATTTTAATGTAATTGTCAATGACACAGTTCGATCTCTTTAGTTTAATAGCTATTTGGCGATTTGATAAGCCCCCGTCGTGATAAGCTGCAATTTTACCCTTTTCTACCTCATTGAGCACTTTTCCGCGCGGCATTCTAATGTACTTAGGTGTATTATTTTCAAACCACATTAAAAAGATTATAAAACTTTTTTAAAAAAAATACTTAAACTTTATTGCGTTTTTCGCGGAGAATATAACCAATATCAATAACTTTTACAACGTGCCTTTATACTTATTTCGTATCAAATAACAGAACATTTGACAGATCTTATGTACTGTTAAAAAAAATTCAATGATTGTTGTGCATTTATATTTATTTCGCGGAGTGTATGTTAGGAATATTTTTTACATTTGAAATCTTTAGCATGATGTAAAAAAATTGGTTCAATGCCGTCACCACTTCTACCACTCTCCACACAAAATTTATTAAAATTAAAGAATTTCTCTTTCATCTAGAGCATCGCATGATTGGGCAGCGCCCAAACAGACTAACGCATAGAGAGAAGTAATCTACAGTTTCATTTTCAGGTATCAGTGCGTGTGTGTGTGTGTGTGTGGGAGGAGGGAATCTTTGTTGCTCATTAAAAGTTTATTTAAGAAGAGTTAATTTGTAATTCTTATGCCAGAGTGGGTCACGGGCAGGGTCGGTTTGAGACGCTTTGCCGCCCGGTTCAGCCGTAACTTGCCGATCCGCATAGAATAAAAAAAAATGTAAACTTGTTTTTTTTGTAGAAGTGGAGAGCTTTAAATTAAAATAAAACATAAAAGAATTATGATTGGGCGTAAAGCTCAATCATATGATACTCTAGATGAAATGGACTTTAATATCCTGGAAAATATGTCATCTCAAACTCTTTCGAATAGTGAATAGAGAATTTTGCATGGGGGGTGGTAAAAGTAGAGGGGGAGGTTTGTATTTTTCGTATATGACACCGAACATGGCATGCAAACTGTTTTAGTTTTCCTTATTTTTAAAGAAATTGGACATAGTGTTTCTGAAATTGGGGTATTTGTATGGGAGGTGGTAGAGGAAGAGGAGCGATTAAGATGATTTTGAAACTACTTATCATCATCCTTATCACCATGCTTTGATTCAATTTCAGAGTCAATAGCTCTCATATATTCGAAAAAGGAATGCTTTTCTTTAATTTATAATACAGATGTTTATATGGGAGGGGGTAGAAGGAGTGAAGCGGAGCTGAAAACTTTTTGTAACACTTATTGCATTTATTAAAAAAATTCTGGCAAAACTTTAAGTTTGTACTTTTTCTAGTTTTAGTGGATATCGAAATAATGCATTTAACAAAAATTATGCATTTGTATGGGAGGGGGTAGAAGAAAACACTTTTTTTCACTTTATTGATGTTTCTATTTTTATACTTTATACAAAATATCAATTTGATAGCTTTAACAGTTTTGAAGAAAAATAATTTAATTTAAGTTTCAAAATTTCGTGAAATTTGCATGGGAGGGGGTAGATGGAGTGAGGTGAAGTTGATAATTCTTTTTAAAACTAATTGCAATTATAGTAGAATGAATTCTGGCAAAATTTCGTTTTTTCAGCTTTACTAGTTTCAATGAAAATCGAAAATATGTATTTTTCAAAATTGTCCATTTTTATGAGAGGGGGTAGAAGGAGTGAGGGGAATATTCCGTCATATTAATGTCGGAATATACCTTGGCCCAAATTTCAAGTCGATAGCTTAATTAGTTTCAAAGAAAAATTAATTTCTTAATATTTCGAAATTACATGGAATTTGTATGGGAGGGGGTAGAAGGAGTTGGGGATGTAGCCCATTCACGAACTTGAAGTTACTTTTTTGCTAAAAATGGCACACAAAAATTTTTAGCACTATAGTTCAAAGCTTTCGAGAGTTATGCTGTAGACAGATGCACATACGGACAGACTGATAGACGGACAGACGGTCACTCGGAATCTGGGTTTTTGAGCGACAACAAATATTTCTGAATTCTTGGCGGCTCTGTGCGAGCGGTGTTTCTTAGCGTTACAAACGGTAAGGCAAACACAATATACTCTCAGATTTCATCTAGAGTATAAACCCAGAAAAATGTTTTTAGTATCTATAAAATTAATTTTATTTAAAAGACAATTTTATGGCATTATTGTTTAAATATGATTTTGGGCATTTGGTTGCCGTGGCTGGCGCGTGCATGGCGTGAAGTCCAATTTTCACACACTCTTCGCTGTAAATCAGGCTGTATTTCGACGACGCGCTAACTACCGCCCGATAGCCATCACTTCAGTGCTCTCGAAAGTGATGGAAACTGCTGTCAATTGCAAAATAATTCACTATCTCGAGGATAAGCAGCTTATCCATGATCGCCAATACGGTTTCCGTTCTGGAAGGTCGACGGGAGATCTCTTGGTCTACCTGACAGAACGTTGGAACTCTTGCTTACACAAATACGGCGAAGGTCAAGTTCTTGCTCTTGACATTGCAAAAGCTTTTGTCAGAGTTTGGCATGAATGCCATTGGCCTCGATGCTACCCTCATTGGATGGATTGATATACGAGTCGTTTTAGATAGCGTTTCTTCTTCTTCTTTCCCAACTTATTCTGGTGTTCCTCAGGGCTCTGTCCTATCGCCTACTCTGTTCTTAGTATTTATTAACGACCTTTTGTCTCTACTCTCAATCCAATCCATAGTTTTGCAGATGACAGTACCTTAAATAACACCTTTGAGTTTAACTCTGCTGCGGATTCTCACAAGCAATCAATTGCTTCCAAACGCAGGGAGCTATTCAGTTCGCTGGACTCCGACCTCGGCTTAATCCTGGAATGGGGCATGAAAAATAGAGTAGAGTTCAATGCTGCTAAAACACAGGCCTGTCATCTTTCTCTTAAACGTGATGTTCCAGCATCGTCGTCTAGTTTATCTTTTAATGGCGTACCAATTAGCCCTTTAGAGGAATTTATCATTTTAGGCGTAAAGTTAAATAACCATCTTGATTGGAGCAAACATATCTATGATGTTGCACTTGATACCTCCAAACGCCTAGGTATTCTTCGCAAATGCAAAAAATATTTTACGCCTCACGACTTAGCTACCATCTACAAGGTTTACATTAGACCTCGTTTATAGTACAATTCGCATTTGTGGGCTGGGGCTCCCAAAACTCACCTTGCGCTGCTCGATCGAATCCAAAAACATTCGTTCCGACTAATCGGAGATGACAACATCACGATTTCTATTGATTCCCTCGAGCATCGTAGGAACGTCGCAGTACTCAGCATTTCCTATCGCTATTTTCATGGTAAATGTAGCGCGGAACTTAGATCACTCATTCCTCCACTTTACACCTTTCCCCGTAATACTCGTCAAGCTAAACGCGCACACGAGCTTACTGTTAACCCTATTCATACTCGTACAGTGAAATATAGGCAGTCATTCATCCCCCGAACGTCCAGACTTTGGAACGCATTGCCTGCTAGTATGTTTCCAAGCAAGTGTAACCTTCAGCATTTCAAAAGTAATGTCCATCGCCACTTCCGTCTCTCTCCCCCAAAATTCCCATAAGACTACCAAGTTTCATCCTCTTCTTATACCTTAAATTATATTCGGTGCCTTAAAAAAAAAAAAAATGTTGGCTTCCAAGTCCTCAATAGTTTCTGGTTTATCGGCGTAAACATGGGACTATACATATCCCCAGAGAAAAAAATCAAATGGGTCCATTTCGTGAAATTAATCGATCATCAAATGTGTCTTTCAGTGAATTAATTGTATCGCGTGTTATGTGGCAAATGGCGCCATCTTGTTGAAACCACATGTTTGCGATATTAATACCTTCAAATTGAGGCACGAAGAAATTAGTAATCATATCTCTGTACCGCTTCTGACCATCATCGTTTTTGAAGACATATGGGCCAATGATTCCACCGACCCATAAAGCGCACCAAACGGTAACTTTTTCTGGATGGATTGATGTTTCGACAATAGCTTGTGGATTATCATCACTCCAAATGTGACAATCCCGCTTATTGACATAGCCATTTACCCAACAGTTTGCTTCATTAGCGAACAAAATGTGTGTGTAAAAATTCGACCTCCAGATTACGCGCCATCTGCGGTGGTCACATGCCCGAAATCATATTCAAATATTAATGCTACAAAATTAATTTTTAAACAAAGCCAATTTTATGGATATTAAACACATTTTTCCGTATTTTATTTCAATTTAAATTTCTCCGCCTCTAAAAAAAAACACCCTATAGTTCTAGTTATACTCTAGATGAAATCTGAGAGTATTATAAGTTTGCTCTAAAGTTTGTAACGCTAAGAAATAAGGCTCGGAGGAAAAAATGAATGATACAGAAGTTCACATAATCACTCAAAAATCTCAAAATCGGATGTCCGTCCGTCCGTCCGTTATCATCTATAAAATAATTGAATCCCCACACTCCCTCCACTACCTCCCATACAAACTGTACTTTTCATGAAACACTATAAGCCGATTTTCTCAGAACATATAAGATTTATCGAGGTCACATTTTGTACTAAATACTTAGTTAGCACTATCCCTAAGATAAAAAAAAAAACATAATAGGACTACGATTGCGCGTAAAGCGCAATCTTACGTTACTCTAGATTTTTTTCTGATCCCAAGAAATTTTGTATGGGGAGTGTTAGAAGGGGAGATAGCATTGAACTAATTTTTTCCCCATCATGCTAAAGTAGCTATAAAAATGTTTTATACAAAATGCTTACTCCAAAAATTCAATGGGAACTGAGAAAATTAGTGAGTTAGATTTAGTTGAAATGTGCAGTTTGTATGGGGGGTGGTAGAAAGAGTGGGGGGATTTTATTGATTTTTTCAGAAATAAATAAGAATATTATAAAATAGACATCTCCTAAATTTAAGACTAGTAAAATTCATACTTTTGAAGAAAATAGATTTTTTGTGAAGTTGTGAAACTGTGTCGTATTGTATGGGAGGGGGTAGAAGCAGTAAAGCTAATCAAATAATTTTCTCCGATTTTAGCTATAATGCTAAATAAGTTTTTTTTACAAAATGTGAGCTCGATAAATGTTATATGTTCTGAGAAAATCGGATTAGAGCATTTCATGAAAAAGTGTAGTTTGTATGGGAGGGTTTGGAAGGAGAGGGAGGACGCAAATAATTTTTACATTATATATTGAAATCATTATGAAAGTAATATATCCCGAAATTCAGACTAAAAGCTTTTATACTTTTCGAGCAAATCCATTTATAGCCGAATTGGGAAATTGGGTCATTTTGTATGGGAGGGGGTAGAAGGGGTAGAGCTAATCGTCTAATTTTTTTTACCCTTACTAACAATTTTAAATAAATATTAAGTGCAGAATTTCAGCTTGCTAAATTTTATACGCACTGAGCAAATTGGCTTAGAGTAATTCATGATAAGTACAGTTTGTATGGGAGGTGGTAGAAGGAATAATTTTTATACGGTAGATTGATATTATTATAAAAGTAATATATTCCAAATTTTAGGCCAATAGCTTTTATACTTTTTGAGCAAATGCGTTTATTGTCAAATTGCGCATTTGTGTCATTTTGTATGGGAGGGGGTAGAAGGGGTGGAGCGATTTGGCCCGTTAACGAACTTGACCTTACTTTTTTGTCAAAAACGATGTGTACGAAATTTGAGCTTTCTAGCTTAACGCGTTCTAAACCTAGAGAGCGAACGGACGGACGGACGGACATCCGGTTTTGAGATTTTTGAGTGATAATATTAATTTCTGTATTCATCATTTTTTTCTCCGAGCCTTATTTCTTGGCGTTACAAACCTTAGAGCAAACTTATAATACTCTCAGATTCCATCTAGAGTATAAAAAAAATAAATAAATTGAATAGCTTCACTGCATCTACCCCCTCCCATACAATATGACAAAGTTTCACAACTTCACAAAAAATAGATTTTCTTGAAAAGTATGAATGGCACTAGTCTGAAATTTAAGAAATGTCAATTTTATGATATTTTTAATAATTTCTGAAAAAATCACTAAAATCCCCCCACTCTTTCTACCACCTCCCATACAAACTGCACATTTTCACTAAATCTAACACACTAATTTTCTCAGCTCCTATTCAATTTTTGGAGTAAGCATTTTGTATAAAACAATTTTATAGCTACTTTAGCATGATGGGGAAAAAATTAGTTCAATACTATCACCCCTTCTAACACTCCCCATACAAAATTTCTTGGGATCACAACAAATTCTATTTCATCTAGAGTATCGTATCGTATTAACTACTAGTTTTAGTAGTTGTTCACATTTTTTCCATTTTGGATGTGCCGGTTTCGAATTGCCCCCACAGGCGTTTCGCCATACAAGTCTTAGGGGTTCTTACATTAGATATCGAATTTCTGTAATTTAATTCTCGACGAAAGCTGAAATAGTTGCGCCGTAATTTGAAATTTACAAAGTGAATGAATACAAATCTTAGATTTCTAATTAAAATGTGAATAATACTGCTTTCACGATGAGTTAAACTGCAAAACCTCAGTAATTAATCTAAGAATGCTTAAGACTAGCTGAAAGTACACATTTTACTTTATTATTCTAATAATAAAGTATTGTGATCGACACAGAAAAAAAAATTTGCTACCCTGAAATTTTGTTTTTTCGCGTTTCATGACTAAACTGCCAATAAGTCGGGCGAAACTTTATTATTCTTGGGACAAGTTGCGGATGAGTGGAAAGTCAATATGCAGATTAGAGTGGTTAGGGAAGGCTAAGTGAAAGGGAGTTCTTGGGCAGGACTGTTGTCAGTTTAACAATATTTCATTTGTTTCTGCAAGTTTGGTTTTTTATGAGGAGGGGAGGAAGGGTAATAGTAAGGGTGGGTGGATGTTAATAGCTTTTTAATTGATTGCTTGAATCACGTCCAATATTCTCTGTATAGAATGTGTTTCATAGACGAAGTTGCATAGAATTTTCATAAAATTCGGTGTATTTTATTTCACGAAACCGAACATTTGTATGGGAAGGGGTAGAGAAGGTAGGGGAATCGTAAAATTTGACATGCAGCTTTATTTCGTTTCTTTTTTAAGGTGCTTGTACAAAATTTCAAGTTCGTAGCTTTTAGTTTGTTGGTTATTAGTTGATTTAATGAAATTGGTCGAAATCATAGTTTTGTATGAGAGGGGGTAGAAGGGGAAGTGCGATCTCAAAACTTTTGACTCAATTTTATTTTAACTATTTTTAAAAGTGTTTGTGCAAAATTTGATAATTTTTGAAAATTGATAGCTTTTAATAGTTAGGTGATAATTGATTTCTTGAAAATGATCGAAAAAATAATTTTGTATGGGAGGAGGTAGAAGTTTTAAGGGTTTTCGACCATTTAATATTTCGTATATTTAGTGATTTTTTCTAAATGCATTTTGCAAATTTTCAAGGCTCTACCTTAAAATTTCATTAAAAAATTTTCAGTTTATGTGTTTTTTCAATGCACATGAAACACCTTGTGCACGTTAGACCGGAGAGTCGGCTTATAACAATTATGAATCAATTTGTTATTATTTTTCAATGTACATTAAATAGATGAATCCTAATGCAAAATTTATACTTTGTATCTTTCACCAGAGCACTAAAAAGTCAATCAAAATTTTCGACATTTTTGCTTATCACCTCCCTCCACTTACACCTCCCAACTTCAAATTTTTATCAAAATTTGCCACTATATAGTTCTACAACCTGATCAATTTTCGATTCAATATCTGTACTCTTTTTTTGAGATATAAGGATTTGTAATTTTGAAAAGTGCGCCATTTTTGAAATGCTCCCCATTTCCCCTCACTACCATTATTTCAACATGTTATATTTTTTTTGTATTTTTTTAGTATAGTTTAATATATGTTTTAAGTTTCGATTACATAGCTTAAGAGATAGTTGAGATATTCATTTTTATGTTTTTTTTGAACCCCTCCTGACCCTCCCCCTTACAATAATTAGCCAGTCTCTAAGCTGATTCCGGTCGAACTGTATGTCACCCTAATGGTCTCAAAATATGAATTTTTTAGAATAAGTAATTTCGAAGATATAAGCATTTGAAAAAACAATTCGGCCGATAATTTCTTTTTAGCCCCCCCGTTTCGGACGCCAATGGATAAAAAAATTGAATTATTTTTTAAGTTTGTCCCATAGCCTTTTCTATATCACTACTGATTTTCAACTTCCTACTTGCATTCGTCGTGGAGATATTAGAAAGTGTAGTTTTTGACTTTTTCCCTACCCCCGCCTCCCCCTTCCACCTAACACCTCCCAAAATTTAGAAAAAAGAGCTCACTTACCCAATCAATAATCCACCCAAAAACGAAAATTTTACCCTTAACGGTCTCGGAGACACGAGTCCATATGTACGGCGGGACGATTTTTTTTTTTTGCATTTTTAGGCAAATTTAGTCTTGAAACGCGAAAAAAAAATTTCAGGGTAGTAAATTTTTTTTTTCCTGTGTCGATCACAATACTTAATTATTAGAATAAGAAAGTAAAATGCAAAAAAAACATCCGTCCTGCCGTACGCAGTACATTTGGACTCATCGCCGAGACCGTTAAAGGTAGAATGTTCGATTTTGGGCAGATTATTGATTGGGTAAATGAGCTTCAATTTCTAAATTTTGGGGATTGTTAGGTGGAAGGGGGAGGCGGGGGGTGGGGGAGGGTTAGAGTCAAAAACTAAACTTGCTAATATTTCCACCAGGAATGGAGATAGGAAGCTGAAAATCACCAAAGATATGGAGAGGGTTGTGGGACAAACTACAAAATAATTTAATTTTTGTATCCAGTGGCGTCCGAAAAGGGGGGGCTAAGAACAAATTGTCGACCGAATTGTTCTTACAAATGATTATATCTTTGAAATTACTTATTATAAAAAAATCATAATTTGGGACTTAAAGGCGGCATATAGCTCCACCAGAATCAGCTTAGATAGAGGCTAATTAATGCAAGGGAGAGGGTCAGAGGGGGTTAAAAAAACACTTAAAAATAAATATCTCAACTATCTCTTAAGCTATGTAATTGAAACCTAAAGCATATATTAATCTATACTAGAGAAATACGAAAAAAATATAACCTGTGGAATCAATAGTAGTGGGTGAAAATGGGGAGCATTTTAAAAATGACGCACTTTTCAAAATTACAAATCCTTATATCTCAAAATTTAGTACAGAGATTAAATTGAAAGTTTGTCAAGCAATCAATTAAAAAGCTATTAACATCCACCCACCCTTACTATCGCCCTTACTATTAGTCTCTGAAACCACTCTAACCTGCATATTGACTTTCCATGCATCCGCAATTTGTCCCAAAAGTAATAAAGTTTGGCCCGACTTGTTGGCAGTTTATTTAACTTAAAAGCGTACAATTTTGGGAAAATAAATAAACAGGAAGAAGACAGGTATAGACAAGCCTTAAGCAATCCTTACTGTTTGACGTTGTACGTTTGTTCAACGTGTGCTTACTTGGTCTTGTGTGTATGTACGTCATATTCCAATTAGCATAAGTTAAGTGTTTTCCTACAACAATATGCATACACAGCAATCATTAAACAATCATAATTGAATTTCTTCACAAAATTTGAAGAGAATTGTACGATTTATTAATACTTATTTATTGCAGTAATAAACAACAATAATTTAATATTTGATTTTGACTAAGCGCTTAGAAAAAAAAAAAAATCAAAACACGAAGGAAACCATAATGTATTTTCCGTCGAAACATTTCAACATGTACTTCAACATCCCGAAAAGTTATATAAGGAAAACAATTAAAACATGCAAATTATTTCCATCAGTCTTACTGCCATGACACGATTATTCTGTGTTTCTCAACGCAGAAACCTTGCTTAATCCCTGGAATAAGACTTCACTCTTGACTATAAGGAGGTAAAAATATTTTTCTTTACTGCCGGAAATCATTAAAATCAACTCTTACCGTGCTTCAGTTGGTCTTTCGTATAGCGTGCTGTCTTCGTCCTTAAAAATGAGAAAACACTTTCGTCTGGATACGAAGCTTTGTTCGTATCGAGCGTGTCTACCGGGATCCCAACCGACTAGCATACACGTTCAAATAATGTGCCACGCTATTGCTCCTAGTGTGCTCGAATCGAGGATATAAACAACATATGCGGCGTACTCAACATAGACGACTCTTGACAAGAAGATACGTTCAAGTTTAATTGTGTACCAAACATAATTTTCATGTCTTTAAATTAAAAGTGCCAGCGACGCATTCTTTTGCTTCATTGTCTTCGCCTTATTCTTCTTATTCTTCACTAATGTTGACAAAGAATCTCTCCATGTTTCTGATACATAACGATACATACGTGCGAGTCGAATTGGCTCCACGTACATATACGTCAACATATCTCCGAGTTTTCGTTAGATCGTCCTTATATTCGTACCGCTCGTTTTTCTCATATAGGGTATATGCAAAATCATCACCTTCCGTCAGACACCCCTTTTCCACTCCTTTCATTATTCTGGTATTTTGTAATGTGAATAGAATTTTCTTTTATCGTTCGGGAAGGAAAAGTTTTTCACACTCTTCATGTTTGGGCAGAGATAGAGAGAGAGCGTGAGTACTATAGAACCTGGGCTGTACACAAGAGGTGCGACTCCGCTAGCCCGGGTGGAACAGAGAATGTGTGCAGTGTGTACACACATTAATAAAGTGAAGATAAACAACAAAAACTGGGATGCGAAGAGAGCTAAAGCACTTGACATCCTTGACGTGTGTAATTATTTCATGTATAATTTGTACCTCATTATTTTCAGAGTCGTGTTCGAAAAATTTCATCTCATTTTCATTTCAACAGTGCCCTGCAACATACACCTAAGCCAGAGAGTAGTTGGGTCGTAAAATTGTCTTACAAAAAAGGAAACGATTTAAAATGAGAGGAGTCCTCGGCCGTTATGTTCGGTCTGCATATGCTCCAGAATGACAGTTGTAAATTATGCATCATTATTTCTAGCCAAGACGCTGCAGTATCTACGCTTATATACCACAAGGTTGAAATCTTATGCGAAGCTTTCGTTAATTCCAGGAAGCCACCATCTTGAGATTTTCATGCATTGACGTTAAGTTAAGGAATTTTTTTTTTTAAATAAATTACTGCTTTATTGGTATTGAGTAACTTTATGCCTACAATAACAATCTACGATAGATGTTTCGATACTGGCTACAAGGCTTTATTTTTCTTAAAAGGTACCCAAAAACGTAAAACTAAGAATTCGAATATCTCAACCATGGTTCTAGCTAGGAAGCTGAAAATTAACATACGTATAGAAGGGGTTGTGGGGCAAACTCTTAAAATAATTTAATTTTTTATCCCTTGGGTCCGAAAAAAGGGGGCTAAAGACAAATTGTCAGCCGAATTTTTTCTTCGAAATTACTTACCATAAAACATTCATATTTTGGAACCAATAAGGTGGCATACATATCCAGCAGAATCAAGAAATTTTGTCAGATTCTAGAACTTACGTTGGGGGTTGTAAGGGGAGGGAGGTGGTAAACAAAAATGTCGAAAATTTTGAGTGATTTTCTTAGGGCTCTAGTAAAAGGAAACAATTCCTGAAAGTATGAAATATTAACTGGTTGATGCTCCTCCCATACAAAATTATTTCTTCGACCATTTTTAAGAAATCAATTATTACCTAACTATTAAAAGCTATCAATTTAAAATCTTGCCAAAAAAAAATTTTAATAATAGTTAAAATGAAATTGCGTCAAAAGTTTTGAGATCGTGCATGCCCTTCTACTCCCTTTCATACAAAAGTATGATTTTCATCAATTTCAATGAATCAAAGAATAACCAACAAATTAAAAGCTATGAGCTTGGTATTTTGTACCAGCACCTTACAAGAGAAACGAAATAAAAATGCTATTGAGCTATTGATCAGATTCGCAATTAAGTGACAACAGCCCTGCCCCCTTTCACTTAGCCTTTCCTAACCACTCTATCCTGCATATTGACTTTCCACGCATCCTCAACTTGTCCCAAGAATAATAAAGTTGCGCACGACTTTTTAAATTTGGAGAACACGTGAGAGGACTGCGACCATATCGGCCTATTGTGCGTTTATTGTTCTTTTACCCTACCATAACTTAATAGCTTTGGCTAATCCAAGTATCTTTAAGAGAACCATGTTGGCTAGTTCCTCGGTAGAAAGGAAACCTTTTCGAAGAAGATTGTGTCTTTTCACAGTGTAGGATGTGTGCTGTCGTTTTTGAGTTTTCGAGACAGAGGCGGCAGATGTCGGTTTCAGCTTAGTCCATATTTTTGAGGTGGTGACTTACTCCACTGTGACCCGTCATTAGGCCGATTAGAGTACTAATATCACTGTTGTCGAATTTTAGAATATCTTCCACTTTGTTTTTTTTTGTGGTAGGAGTAGTTTTTTTGAGCTTGATAAGCCTGGAAGTCTATTCATCTGCATTGCCGCCGTAGGACAGGTTTTCATTGCTTGTGTGATACCAAGACAAGACACACTAGCCTTTGGATTTTTTGTAGTATAAGCTGTGCTTTTCTTTTTAAAATTTTAGTCCAACATATCATTGATCCGTATGTGACTATTAGAAGAATGATTGTTCTGTAGCACCAGTAAATCATTTTGGGCCTTAATCCCCATTTTCTGCCAAATAAGCTTTTGCAGGTCAAAAATGCCTTTAGTGCTTTGACATATATTTGTTCCAGTTGAGTTTGCTATCCAGTATAACACCTAAATATTGAACCTCATCTGTAAAGGGTATTGGTGTTCCACTTATTGAAGGAGGCATGATGTGGATTTTCCTTTTATTTGGAAATGTTACCATTTCAGTATTACTTGGTTTGATGTTCAAGTTCTTAGACTAACACCACTTCACTGTCACCTCTAAGGCTGATTGCATCCTTTGCGATATTATTAAATTATATTTGCCTCTAATGATCATGACGAGGTCATTGGCCTGTCCGTTTCGAAACTTTTTTTTCTAGCTGTCGCTAGTATGCCTTCATGTGGAGAATTGCCAAATGCTTCTTATATTTTTTAGTCGTTGTCTTTTCGATTTGTCTTACCAATCCATAAAGCGCTGACTCTGTTGGTTTGCCTTTTTGGTAGGCATATTGATTATTATTAAGGCAGACCTTGTTAGGCCCTGTTCTTATGTGAATGTCTACTAACTTCTCCATCGTCTTGACGAAGAAGGAACTAAGGCTAATAGGGCGATATATGAGTTAGGTTGAACAGTGGGATGGCTTCCTGCATTCGGTACAAATACCACCCTAGCTTTCTTCCAGATTTTTAGGATGCATCCCCATACAAAACTGGCTTTAGGGATATTTATCATTATTGGCATTAGGATCTCTTATCCCTTCTGCAGTAATGCGGGGAATATTTTGTCTACTCCGGTTAATTTGTAGGGCTTAAAGGCGTTGATCACACATCTGATCTTATCCGGAGTGAAGATTTTACCAGCAATAATTTTGCTGAATGGAGTTTGACGATACGCCCTTTCCTCTACCTCTGAATCTTCCTTGTAGTTAATTATATTGCAGCCTGGGAAATGTGTTACCAATAGCGCTTGAAGAGTCTCCATGCTGCTTTTAACTCAGGACCCATCCGGTCTCTCTAATAGTCCGATATCTATTGGGGTGTCCTTTGGTAACACCTTTTGAAGCCTTGAGGCCGTTGGGAGATTATCTATCGCTTCACAAAATCTTCTCCAAGACTCTTTTTTTAACTATTTTAGAAGTTTGTTATAATCAGTAAGGAACACTCTGTATTCATCTCAGTTCCCAATGGTTTTTCCTCTATTGAACAGTTTCCTAGTTTGTTTGCGTTTTGCCGCTAGTTCCTCGTTCCACCAAGGTATTTATTTGGCTCTTTTTTAGTGTAGAACAGGACAACTTTGGTCGTAAGCATAAATAATATTGTTTACGACTTTGTTCGTGATTTGATCAATGGAGTCTGGGCTGCTTACTGTTTCCTCTTCGATACCTAGACCTCTTTGGCGAAGTGGACAGCGTGTTTGCTTCTCAGTCAATAGGTCGTGGGTTCGATTCCCACTCCACATTTTTATTATATTTGCAATCCGCTTCGAAAAAATTATCAACTTCACCCCACTTCTTCTACTCCCTCCCATATAAATTTTACGAAATTTTATTTAAATGATTTTTCTTCGAAAGTGTTAATGCTACCTTTGTAAACTATAAAAGCTACGAACTTAAAATACAGTACGAAAAAATTCGCATATCATGCTCGGTGCCATACATTAAAAAAAAATATAATCTTCGCCATATGCTTCTTCCACCTCTCACACAAAAACCACTATTCACTATTCCAAACAATTTAAGACGACATATTTTTCAGTGCATTAAACTCTTTCCCTTTGATTGATCTTGGATTGTTGACGAACAGGAATTTCACCGCCAACCACCTAATGAGAGATGTCAACGGAACTCTCCTTAATATGAGTGAACACCAGTTGCGACGATGGAAGGAATACTTCTCTAATATTTTAAACATCTTGTCAGAGGAAGATATTCCGGAAACAGAACAACTTCCAAACATCCAACCGCAACAATCCTCTATTAGGGACGATCCCCCAGATAAGGAAGAGATAGTTTCCGCCATTCGGTCAATGGCGGGAAGGAAAGCTCCAGGTATAGACGGACTACCAACCGAACTCCTCAAAGCGGACCCGGAAATAACAGCCGATATACTCCTCCCACTCTTCACTAAGGTGTGGAATGAAGGAAGATATCCGACTGAATGGAAGGAGGACGTCATTGTAAAAGTTCCGAAGAAAGGCGACCTTCGGGATTGTGGCAATTGGCGTGGTATATGTCTACTTACTGCCGTATCAGAAATTATGGCTAAGGTAATTCTCAATAGGATTAGTGATGTCGTCGAGAGCACTCTCGAAGTTTATCAGGCTAGATTCCGTAAAGGGTCGTCTTGTACCGACCACACAAATACCCTACGGATAATATTAGAGCAGTCAGCCGAAATGGGTTCGCCACTACATCTCATGTTTGTGGACTTCGAGAAGGCGTTCGACAGTGTTAAGCGAGATTACATATGGAACGCTTTGCGTAGGAGAGGTATTCCAGATAAGGTCATAGCTATGATTAAAGAATCCTACGAAGATGCAAGGTGTCGCGTCTTGCATGGAGGAGAGCTGTCCGAGAGCTTCCCTGTGCGAACGGGTGCCAGACAAGGCTGCATATTATCACCAGCCCAGTTTCTGGTGGTAATAAATGACATCTTGAAAGCTGCACTGGAAGGTGGGGAAGGTAAAGGTCTTCAATGGAGACTATTTAACATCTCAAGTCACCTTGATTACGCTGATGACGTGTTTTTGCTTGCACATACCCGTTCGGACTTAGAGTCAAATGTTCGCTCGTTGCATTCTAAATGCAAACAGGCGTGACTGAAAATAAATGTGCGTAAAACCAAGTACATGCACATGGGTTCGAACGCAAGCACACCGGTTGTTCTTAATGGACAGGATGTGGAAGAGGTGCAAGATTTTTGCTATCTCGGCAGCATTGTCAGCATGGACGGCTGAGCCGAAAAGGATGTTTAGACTCGGCTAAATAAAGCTCGTCAGGCCTTCGGTATCCTTTCCCCTTTCTGGAGGTTAAGAGAGATCTCCCTTCGCACGAAGCTGCGAGTTTTTGACGCATGCGTCAAATCCGTGTTGTTATATGGTTTTACGTGGAAAGTGACCGTTCGACTTACCAAGAAACTACAGACTTTCGTAAACCAATGCCTCCGGCGCATTTTAGGAATATTCTGGCCAGAAGTAATCTCCAACGACGAACTTTGGAGTACAACTCGCCAGACTAAAATAGGTTCTGAGATTAAACGGCGAAAGTGGCAGTAGATCGGTCATACTTTGAGGAAACCAAAGCGAAACATCGCAAAACAGGCTCTGGATTATAACCCTCAAGGAAGGCGTTGGGTTGGACGACCATGAAACACATGGAAGCGAGCAGTTGAGCAGGAGGCCAGAGGAATAAACAAGTCCTGGCAACAGCTTAAAGCCGATGGTCAGGATCGCGCCTTGTGGAAGAGAGTTGTTTCTGTCCTATGCCCCTATAAAAAAGTTAATCTTCGTAGACATTTAGTTAAAGTTTTTAACATTTAGGCTCACAATCTTCCTCCCCTTACATCCCAACAAACAAAATTTGCTAAAATTAAAAATAGTGGAGCTCTACAATCCAACAGAATTCTTTGGATTTTGAGATATAAATGTTTGAAATTTTAGAAAGCGCAAACATTTTGTGAAGCTCGTCATATCTCATATTCCGCTATAATAGCCGAAAATATGTTCCCAGTTTCAAATACATCACTTAAGAAGTAGTGGAGATATTAATTTTTAACTGATTTTTTGCACCCTCCGCCTGACCCTCACAAGAATTGGCTTTGCTCTAAATTGATGATGACGGATCTGTGTGTCACTTAAATGTTCCTAATATATGACGTTTTGACGTCGAGTAGTTCTGAAGATATAATCTGAAAAAAAATCGACTGAAAATCAGTTTTCAGTCACCCTCCCACCTTTTGGACTCCACTGGATACAATATTCATTTATTTTTAATTTTATACCTTTAAAGTAATATATCCGAATGTTGTTTCCGCTTTCTTTCTGCGTTTTTAGTGGAGATATTAGCAGGTCTGGTTTTCGTATCTGCCCCCCCCCCCCTTTCCTTCCAAGTGACACTCCCGAAAATTTTTAGGTAACGAAACTCATTTAACCAATCTACTTACGCTGCACTCAAAACTGAGGAATTCGGTATTCGGTTTGTAGACCATCAAAACGTGGGGTTTTCTTTCCCGCCTTTGAATGATGCCAACTATCTCTTCCTTATCTGCGCAATCGTCCTTAATAGAGGATTGCTTGCAGTTGTATGTTTGGTAGTTGTTCTGTTTCTGGAATATCTTCCTCTGACAAGACGATTTGTGGTGTACTCGCATTTTTGTTAATACCTCCACAAATAATTTGCCGTTCTCGGGCCTCTTAATCAAAGGTTGTGGCGTATCGACCCAAGAATCACCATGCCTCCACATGAAGTGTTCTAGCCCAGTGCGTTCATATTTCCTGCGATGATAGTAATATCATCTCTTGGAACACGATCGTAGGTGTCTCTCAGTTCGCCATAAAACTCCTCTTTATCACTATGTGCTGAAGCATTAGTTGGTGCATAGCACTGCAGAAATGCGACGTTTCTAACCTTGTTCCCGAGCCTATCGACGATAATAATTTCAGAAATTGGTTCCCAGCTGATGAGACTGTTTCTTTCGGTGTAAGGCCAATCGCCGCGTAAGTTTTGGCTTCATACTCAGGACCAACGTGCAGAATTGTACTTCCGCTCGGCATTCGTTCTGCTCCTGATCATGTCCTCGCTAAACCTAAGACTTGGATGTTATTTTGCTCTATTTCGTGAACAATCACTGATTGGTGGCGTATGAACAGAGTGATCCGAACCCCACCGTCATTTAATGTTCAAACGTGCCAGAAGCCAATCATAGTCCATGTTCGAATGCCAAAGGTCATTAATGTACAATAGAATCAGTCTTTATCCGAAGCGCTGTATACAAGAAATGGATATTGGCTAGATCTTAAGATCATGGGTGATAAGCTCATTATCCATTAAGGTCCATTTGTTATTTTCAGGGCAAGCAGGACAGGCTGTGGGTGTATCTTACTGCTCCCATCCCACGAGGATTAGATAGGGATAAAACAAAATAAATTTCAAAAGTTCTTCCATTGCTACTGCTTAGATATAAATTGGTAAATAGTATTTTTTCAATAGACTAATCACTTGAAGTATATAATTTAATAGTTGATAGCAAATGACATTCGGGTCACCGAGTTTCAAGTAAAATTAAAATCATTGTTCATTATAATTTAACAGTTTCGCGGAAATTTACGGCAGTGACTTTCGACTTACTGGGAGTACAAATTGAAAACCGTCGTTTTTATACTCTAGATGAAATATGAGAGTATTACAAGTTTGCCACAAAGTTTGTAACGCCAAGAAATAAATAATAAATAATGATACAGAAGCTCATATAATCACTCAAAAATCTCAAAACCGGATGTCGGTCCGTTCGTCCGTCCGTGTCCTCTCTAGCTTGTGAACGCGATGAACTAGAAATTGATATTGATCTGAAATTTGGAATATAATACTTTGAAGATAATTTCAATCAATTCTATAAAAATAATTTGTGTATTCATCCTCCTTCCACCACCTCTCATACAAACTGTACTTTTTCATGAAATACTATAAGCCAATTTACTCAGTGCATATAAAATTTAGCGAGCTCAAATTGTGGACTCAATATTTAATTAGAATTGTTAGTAAAACTAAAAAAAAAAGCTAGGGTATAGCCTAGCAGGTAGTGTGTTGGTCTTGTAATGCGAAGCTCGTGAGTTCAAATCCCGGTCGGCGCAATATATAATGCCGGCACATTGCCTGCTTGGATATACCTTGGTCACCTCAATCTGAGAAAATGAAAAATTCGTAGAAAGAGGGTTGTGTAGAAAAAAAATTAGACGATTTTCTGTACCCCTTCTATCCTTCCCATACAAAATGACCCAATTTCGTAATTTCACAATAAACGGATTTGCTCGAAAAATATAATGCAATTGATCTGAAATTTGGAATATAATACTTTTATGTTGATATAAATCGACTGTATAAAAGTTATTTGAGTCCTCCTCTTCCTTCCACCACCTCCCATACAAACTGCTTTTTTTCATTGAATGCTCTAAACCAATTTACTCAGTGCATATAAAATTGATCGAGCTGAAATTGTGCAGGAAATATTTATTTAAAATTATTAACAATACCGAAAAAATTAGATGATTACAGTCACTCCTTGTACCCCCTCCCATATAACCTGACACTATTTCACAACCTTATAAAAAGTCGATTTTCCTGGAAAGTATGAATGCTGATCTGCAATTTAAAACATGTCAAAAGCATGATGTTTATAGTTATTTCTGAAAAGTCATTAAAAACTCGCCCCTCCTTCTATCACCTCCAATACAAACAGCACTATTTCACTACATCCAATACACTAATTTTCTTAGTACCTCTTAAATTCTTAAATCTTAGTTTTTGTATAAAGCATTCTGATAGCAACCTTAGCGTCTTGTGAAAAAATTAGTTGAATGTCGTCACCTCCTCTACCACTTCCCTACAAAATTACTTAAGATCCAAATATTTCTCTTTCATCTAGAGTATCGCACGATCGGGCACCTGTTGCAGCTGTTTCCTTTTCAATGCTCGGCTCAAACGCATTATTTGTTTTTTGTAGCGATCTCCCGTGATGGATTCACACCCATTCGGTAGTTCATAATACACCACTCCGAGCTGGTCCCACCAAATACACAGCATGATATTCGAGCCATGGATATTGGGTTTGGCCGTCAAAGTCAATTTTTTTTGCTTTTAATTATCGTAATAGATCCACTTTTCATCACCAGTGACGATGCGAAGCAAAAAGCGCTTCCTTTTTTGCCATTGGAGTAGCTTTTCGCATGTGAAAAAATGTCGTTCGACGTTTCTTGGCTTCAACTCGTATGGCACCCAATTTCCTTGCATTTGCTTCAACCTCAAGCTTTTCAAAATATGTCAAATGGCTTGCAAAGTCACGGCCAATGAATTTGCAAGTTGTTATTGCGTTTGGAATGAATCTTCGTCCAATCTTCGTTAATACCTCCAATTCTGCGTCTTCACACTCTTAATCGCTCCGGGGCGCTTCTTGTCTTTTACGCCGAAATCACCCATTTTATAGTGCTGAAACCATTCCCAACACGTTCTTTCACTAATAGTGTCCTCACCATAAGTTTCAACAATCTATCGACGCACCATAGCCGCAGATTTTTTTTGAATTGAAGGCAAAAAGCTAGCCACGAATGACGCTTATTTGGCTCAAACTTCGACATATTCGTGCACAAAAAAGTGTACATATGACGCCGATAAAACTTCACAAACCTAATGATGAGAAGTTGTTGACAGATGCCTATATTCACCATGCGACGTTTCTGATCCGACATTGTTGATCAGCATTTACTGCTGGTGCCATCTATTGGTAAATGGCGTGTTTCAACTTATACTATCGATGTAAAACGGATTGCGAGTAACTTCTGAAATAATCGGCCATTAATTATGTGATGGCATATACTAAGAGAAGTGGTGATCGACAGGAAAATGAAACATTCGACTCAAAGTATTAAACAGTGTCAGTGGAATCTTATGAAGCACATACTCCATGCGATCCAGATAGCCCAGAGAAAGGTGCCATAACCCGTGTAGCAGTCGTCCGTACAGCAGAGAGTGAGAATGTCGAAATGTGGACAGAATTTGCCATCTCATGTCACTTATCTTCCACTTATTCTTGCTACAAGCTTTTACTCTTTCCCGTCCGAATAACTACAGAGTTAAATTTCTTGACAAAATGTTTACAGTATCCCTGAATTTAATTTCGAAATGGGTTCAAAAATTTTATTGTCGCCGTGAAGTAAGGTTACTTCACATAAATTTATATCCTTGAAGCGAATAAAAGTCACTTTTAACCCTAAGAAACTTTCGTAACGTAATTAGTAAAGGACTGTGCGAAGACATTTTCTCCACTGTCTGTCATCGCCAGATTCTCAACTAAACCGTGAAATTAACTAAACTAATCATCATCATCATACTGTTTTTCTAAGTGCAATATAAACCCTTGTTTTTCGTGTTGCCATAGTCGTATCTCTATGCATAGAGACAGCTTATGCGCTGTTTCTAAATCACCTTTTTCTTGCTGAAAAGGTGTAACTTCCGAGTTGTTTCTTGAAATAATAATTTCGCTCAGAAAGTAGAAAAACCGACGACAGTAGATAACTAACTCTGTATAACAGAAACCAGACTGGTGGTGAGTTCCAAACATTTGTACGAGCTAATTAAAAAATAATTAAGTTAATTAAAGTTGCCTGTCCTCTGCCGGTTTGAACATTTTCGGCAGTTTATACAAGAGCGCTTACAGACGGTCGTGATACTGATGATCAGCTACATCCTGTCCTAATAATATGGTCTCTCTATTTCTTTTGTTTCTTTAGAGAAAGAGAGAGAGAGGGAGAGCTGACGTAATGTTGTCAACCGAAATGAGTTTTTATGAAATACAAACGTCGTTTAATGGGATCCCATCATTACTTTTTGGTGTTGTTGGTGTACACTGTACTCATGAAATGACAAAAGTGGGTTTCACTCTCGTTTATAATCGACTCGAAATGGTAGCTCAAAAAGGTTCTGAACTTTTGTAAACCATGAAATGGAGAAACATCATTTATCATATTTTCATCAACGAACCATTATAAGAGTTTTTATATTCCATTTCGTTAAATATGCATCATAGACATGTTATGATAATTTCTTTTGCGAATACTGTTTACGCCACGTTGTTTCGGGTTGAAAAAGCTTCTTTTGCGTTAGAGCTCTGAATTTTCTCTACCCTTTTGTTAATGTAGATGTCCATATATCCTTTTGAACTTTTTCGTAAATCTATTGAACTCTGGTTTTTGATGATTCAAACAGTAAAAAAAAAGCATAATTATTATTAATATTTAGGGAACACGTGAGAGCACTGCAACCTTCTCGGCATATTGTGCGTTTAAAGCCCCCTCAATAGCTTTGGCTAATCTAAGTATCTTTAGGAGGAACTAGCCAATATGGCTCCCATATTGGCTAGTTCCTCGGTATAAAGGAAACCTTCTATCTTTTCTTAGCTACTGCTTCACAGTGACATAGCCGACAAATGTCGGTTTCATCTAAGCCCATATTTTTGAGGTGTGGTTTACTCCACTGTGCCCCGTCATTAGGCCAATTAGGGTACTAATATCCCTCTTGCTGAATTTTAGAATATCTTTCACTTTGTTTTTTTTTTGTGGTCGCTTTTTTGAGATTGACAAGCCTGGAAGTCTATTCCGGTAGATTTTTTGTTCTTGTTCTACCCATTTTCTCCCTGGAGTATCCTTTTGGTTTTCAGCAGAATGGCTCTGAAACAATAAAATTTGTTTTTGCTGGGCGATCAGCCTCTTCATTTCCCTCAATTTCCATATCTCCTGGTACCCAAATTAAGGTTGCATCATTCCTTTTACCCAGGATAATTAGGTTTTGAAGGCAGTTCCATACTATCCTCGATTCGTGGTTATTGGATGCTAGGGCTTTGAGAACAACCTGACTATCCGATAGGATATAAATAGATTTGTTGCGATGTGCTCTCATTGTATTCTCTTGGATGCAAAGTTCCTTTGCAGAAAGTTCGGCCAGGACGATTGTGGCTTCTTTGCCAAGTAGTTTTGAAACCGAGAAGTAAGGACCTTTAACTCCAGCTCCTGTCCCCTCAGAGGTGTGCAAGGCATCTGTATACCAGATGGTTGATCCATCTACTATTTCAATCGGCATATCCTATTGCCTCGTATCCTTGGTCTGTTAGACTGTCCAGAAGCTCCTCTACTACAATTAACCAAAGAAGTTGAGATAGTACCCCACCTTGGGAACAGCCCCTAGAGGTCTGTGCAGTCAATGTGGTATCACCTAGATCCGTGGTTTTCATTCAGTTTTTTAGCATGGCGTGTACCATTTTATTGTTTCTTTTTTCCTAGCTGCCGCTATTATGGCTTCATGGGGAGTATTGTCAAATGCTCTTTTTATATCTAGGAATGCGCAAAGGGCAATTTTTTTGTAGTCTTTTGTCTTTTGGATTTGTCTTACCAATCCATGAAGCGCTGACTCTGTTGATTTGCCTTTTTGGTAGGCATGTTGGTTATTATTAAGACAGACCCTATTAGGTCCCGTTCTTATGTGAATGTCCACTAACTTCTCCATCGTTTTGACAAAAAAGGAGGTAAGACTTATGGTGCCATATGAGTTAGACTGTTCCGTGGGACGATTTCCTGTCTTCGGTACAAATACCACTCTCGCTTTTCTCCATGTATCCGCATAAAAAGCTGGCATTAAAGATCCTTATTATTATTGGCATTAGGATCTCTAACCCCTTCTGCAGTAATGAGGGGAATATTCTGTCTACTCTGGCTGATTTGTAGGGCTTAAAGGTGTTTATCGCTCATCTGATCTTATCAGGAGTGCTAAACGGTGTTTGACCATAAATTCTTTCCTCTGCCTCTAAATTTTCATAGTTGTTAATTATCTTGTAGCCTGGGAAATGTGTTGCCAATAACATTTCAAAAGTTTCCATGCTGCTTTTGGCTGAGGACTCATCCGGTCGCTCTAATAGTTCGATATCTATCAGGGTGTCTTTTGACAATCAATCATCTATCTCTTCACAAAATTTTCTCCAAGACTCTTTTTTAACTTTTGTTTGTTATATGTATTCAGTAACGGACTCTCTGTATTGATCTCAGTTACCAAAAGTTTTTGCTCTATTGAACAACTTCCTAGTTTGTTTGTGTTTTGCCGCTAGTTCCTTGTTGCACCAAGGTGTTTATTTGACTCTATTTTTTGTGTAGAACAGAACAACTTTGTTCGTAAGCAGTGATAATATTATTTGTGATCTTATCAATGCAGTCAGGGCTGCTTATTGTTTCTTCATCGAAACCTATTTCGTACTCTAGGACTGACTGGTAAAGATTCCAGTTGGTACGTTTAGGTTTTCTGTATTGTTCTATATGTATAACTAAAAGAAGTCTTAATATCAAAGCAATGCCTAGCTGAATTTGTGAAGGTCGGTGTGTTACCTTTATTTATTATAACTAGGTTGTTAGTAGTAAGATACTCCGAAATTGATTCACCTGTTTTGTTCATATCTCTGCTTCCCCAGTTAGTGCGGTGCGCGTTAGTGTTACAGCCCAGAATGACTGGTAATTTGGGGATTATACTGTATTACACTAGCTCCATGACGCTTTGAGGTGGAGCATCTAACTCCTCACCAGGAAAGTATGCTGAGGCTATTATGACCTCTTGAATCCCTCCTGCCTTTGGTATTTTCATCAATACAGCTACTAGATCTGTTCTAATGAAACTTGGAATAATTAGGTATTTAATTTCAGATGACACAAGAAGTGCCGCTCTTGGCCTCTCATTTCTTTTGTCATAAATCTACTTAACTATTTTTTGTGGAATTCCAATAATTGGTTCTTGTAGGAGGGCAACATGGATTTCCTCTTTTGCAAATCTCCACGTCAGTGCTTCCATGGCCGCTGCTGCCCGATGGAGATTCGCCTGAATAGCTTTAAGGCTATTCAGGCTTTTGGCCATCGTCGGTAGATTGCGACTTGCCGCTTCTGACTTCCTTGTGTTTAGGGCGTAGAGTCATACTCGAGAATTTAAACCAGACTCGGTGCCCCTTCTGCTTAAGCTCCTCCGTCGATGGAGAAGGTTATTATTGTGTTTGTGCCCTCTTTACTGAGGACTTTCCAATTTGACACACAAACCATCATTTTGAACATCGATGAGGGTAGTTATTACCTCTGTCGAGTCTTCTTCGTGAGGAAATATCACGTGATTATTTCTAATCGCGGAATATTTTCCTCCCTGACGTTGGTGGTCTTATGCCTCTTATTCTCATTTCCGGCAGAAGCCGGTGATGTTGATGAGGTTCTAGTTCTTTCTGTGGCCATTTTCTGTGTCGGTGCTAATATATTTTGCGTTGGTATGCAGGCAAGGTCGTATGCCTCGTTTGAATTCTTACCGTGGTTACGTGGTATATGTACCTTCTTCTTGCGGCACCGGTTAACCTTTTTTTATTTTCTTTCAGACTCAACTTCTTCACCTTTGCTAATAGTAGCTGTTCGTTCATTTGTGGTTTGCTGGCGGTTTTATTATCCGCTTTCAGTGGCGGTGTGATGAGCTTTTTATTGACCGAAGGATTAGCCTCAGCAGTCACTTCAACCGTGATTTCTTGAGGTGTGAATGTTGCGCTATCCACCTCTTTTGCGGTATAACCGCTGTTTGTGATGGCTTGGAGGAAGCATCAAACTCTTGTTTATTTTTGCTTATATGCATGTGATTCCAACGAGTAGCGCGAGAAAGTAGAGTCACTCCTGGCAGAGCTCCGCATTACCAGGGAAGGCCGAACTGGAGGGCACCAGGTGTCCAGAGTTCGCATATTAATGGTTCGCTAGCGTCGTACTTTATAATGGTCACCATGTGATCCCGTTGTAACCATAGAGCCTCTCTAGAACTTCCTGAAACATGACCAGTCCAGATTTCAATAGTATCAATGCTGTGATAGGATACGGAACCGACAGCTAGCTGAACGATTTCAATCCTCCCCCCAATCACATCCACCAAAAACCATAGATAGGATACGGAGCCGATAGTTAGCTGTTCGACTTATTCCCTTGATGGGATACGAAGCCGATAGCAAGCTATTTGCCTTGTTCCGCCCTATCTTTAGATGTTTTAGCAATACCCAATCTGTACCACGTAGAGACGATCTACCCAACAGACCGAAAAAAAGCACTGTTATTACCGTAATATGTAGTTTCAATAGGAAAAGGAAATTCCGAAATGTTAGAAATTAAAAGTTAAATAAAGAAAAAGATGTAAGTCACGTCTGGAATTGGGGCAATACGTAGTGCTACATAAGAGCGAAACATAAGAGTCTCGCATTTATCCAGTTTTAATCAGAATTTGAAAATATAAAAACATAGTTATTTTTTATGGTAAAAAAGATTTCAAAATTATTTCTCAATTATCTCTTATAAAAATGCAAAGAGATATAAATAAATGAAAGGACCCAAAACAGCGCAATTGATGAGACAGAGAAAATAGCACAGCATGATTTTTGCTTAAGTATTAAAAATTAATTGTAAAAGGAAAATAATAGAATTTGCAAGAAATGGCTACCAAAAAAAAGAGTGAAAACTCACGAATTTAACTAGAAAAGTACAAATCTCAAAGAGCTGGAAAAACCAAATTATTATTCATTGACTTCTCACCACTCAATCCTCCTAACATAAGACACTTTATTATAATTTTGCGCCTCTAAACTAAACTTCACTAGTACCTCTGCTTGACCAGAGTACAACAAAGAGTAAGAACACTTTGTATAGTGCCTGGGTTAACATGTTTGTGACGTAATACCTCTGAAAAATCCGGTTTTTACCTCTGAAAATAAAGAGAGAAACGTGTCCCGCCGAGTCCGCGACACTTCTTATCTCTCATTCTAGTACATGGCGTTCTTACAGCTTTTGCTCGCGTCGTATTCAACTTGGACGGCGGGTGCGCGGGTCATGGTCGGCGGGTGATCGACGATTCTCCTTCCGCTCAATGTTTTCGATATTTTTCGCTTGCTCTTGTCTAATAAAAAAAAATCTTTGCGAGAATGAAATGGAAAGATCAGATTAAATGTTCACTATAAGCGTGAGAGAGAGAGGAAGCACACGTATCGGCGATGAAACACGAGTGTGTTTTCGGCAAATTTTCGGAGCCGGGTCGCATTTTTAGCTGAATGTTCCTACTCTTTGTTGTACTCTGTGCTTGACTGAAGCGTCGATGAAGATACATGACACACATCGCGATCAGCTAAATCGATATGCCTTACCAATACTCCCACGTATTATTCATATATAATACCTTATATACTTCACACTTCATTTATTCCTTCTATTCAAAACCACTGTCATAAGCCCATTCATATTGAAGGATCCATGAGAAATCCTACAAATATACCATCCTTACAAATATATCTACGTATTTAAAAAAATACGCGATTTTCTGTAACCGCACTACAGCCCACACCTATGATCCAAAATAAATAAATTAAATATCATTGGAAATGAATTTCCGTCAAACTAGGCTATTTCTGTGTTCTAGGTCTCTACCTGTTCCTGTTCCGGATCTCCACTGAAATACGGCAACATGATGAAAGAAAATGTGAAAGGTAAATTTATAGCTCCTTCCGTAATCAGATCAAGACCTCTGATAAGCTTACAAGAACTTGAAACCGGAGCGAGACAGAAACATAAAGTACAAACGCCAATTATTGTTGCCGCATACCGATCTTTCAATTTATATCTATACATACGATAAGTACACAATCGCTACCTCCACAACATATAAATTATTGTCAGTAGCAGCCAGAACAACTGCAAAGTATCCCAGCTATCAGGGTTTATTTTCTTGTAGATAAATGGTGGTGGTGAGTCGCATAAGATATTTTAGATGCATCTTGGTTTTGTACATCAGAATGAAATTTCGTACCAAGACGAACATCGATCTTCAAAATGCGGAAAATTTTGAAGGTCTAAAGTAAACAAAAACCGAAAACAGAGAAATCTTTTATCCATTTACCATTAATACTGTTTATTCCGTAAGTTGAAGATCTTTAGGGGAAAATATGAAGTGGACTGAATTTAGTTCTGTCCTTTTTTTCACCATGTGTAAACAAATAAGATATGTATGTTAATTGATGATTTCAATCGTAAACACGGATTTGGATTTGACATTTCGTGGAAAGAGTTCTGCCGACGACATGAAAAGGACTGAAAACATCCGAAAACGAGAACAGAGGACCCTACTTGATACAAAAGTTAATTTATTTCCTTTTTTTCCCATAAACCAATATATTTGCAATCATAGTGGAGATATTAGCAAGTGTAGTTTTTGAGTCTATCCCTCGCCTCTGCATTTTAACACTCCCCAAAATTTGGGTAATGGAACTCATTTTCCCAATTTACAATCCACCTAAAAATCAACATGCCATCTTCAAGGATCTCAGAGATATTAGATAGATATGTGTGACGTACGGACACACGTTTTTTTTAATCTTTGGGCTAATTTAGTCATGAAACGTGATTTATTTTTTGAACTAAGCAAACCAAATTTATCGCATACTGTAAATTTTAAATACCTCATTCATAGTAACTTATAATTTCTTCGTTTCACACCTCTGACTGTAGCGATCAGTAAGTTCCCTAAGAACCAGGACTGTAGAGAGGATGATACCAAAAATTTTGAATACGACATCGAATGTTCCTTGATGTCCAATAGTAATATTACAAAGTCATGAAGCGGCTTACAGGGTAAGCAATTTCAACCAATTTCAACAGCGAAGTATCTTAAAGGCAACCAGCACTTATTAAAAAGAATTCATTGTTCAAGAAACTATTACTTAAGATTCGAGAGGTTACAGTTCTCATTAGACTTTTTCGAATTCTTTTAACGACGTTGTATATTTTGAGACATTCACCGCTCTGTTAAAAAAGAAAAAAAAAATCTTCCCTCTTTTCTTAAAAAATCAGGTCAACCAGTTAACAATGAATGGGTGTCCTTAAAATACAATGACCGAGTCAATTATGTCTTTATTGACGAAAGAAGTCATTAATTTTTATTTATTTTTTTTTCTTATCTATTGTTAAATTATGGTAAATAATTCGTTCTAATGACCCGATATAATTTCTAATGTTTCCTCCACCCAAGCAATTCTAAAGTACCTCGTCAACACTTAAAAACCCAACAAGCCATTTCAAAACATTTTACCTCCCCTCAGGTAAATGTCTTTAATTTAAACTTCAAACGCAGTTTTTTCTTTTATTTTGTAGTAGAGGGTCCATAATGGAACCAAAAAATTTGGCATATTTTATCGTATCATACCTCTTGTACATACGTAAAGAAAACCTTATAAGGAATCCCTACTCTACGCTAAAGACGAGCAAATATCTTCTTATAAAAAAAAGAACGATAAATCGATGAACACACAGATCGACATACCATATCTCTCGACACAAATCACCCCCAAATTGAGGAACATTATGGAGGGAGAGAAAAAAAAAATAATGGTAAACTTTTCCTATCTCCAAATTGGAAGAAATTAATTGAAAGTTGATGAATATCATCCCGGCCACAGTTCCGTTTCCATCATGGCGCGTTCGATATGAACAGGAATTTTGCCTGATGATGGAAAATTGATTACCGTCCCATTAAAATTTCGATAAGAATCGGGATTTAGCAGATAGCTATCCTCTCATCTACCCCCACCGCTCCCATACCGTATCGATACTTTATCGATAAAGTTTGTATTAAATTAAAAGTTTGCGTTCGTAAAGAAAAGGTAGGAGATAGCAAATGAGGGTGAGATAGGGCCCATCATAGTTGTAGAGGATGGAATCTGTATTGTTAGATTCTCGCCCTGATAGTGCGAAATCGTTGTTTAATAGCAACGGTTAGGGGCGAAAAGTTTTCGACACTATCGAATTGAGCAGAATACCGCATCAATCTATGTTTCGCCTATTCGCTTTAAGATGTTTGGTGCTCCAATCGTTATTAGATGTTACGTAATTGTTTGTTATTGGTGTTATATGCAAATTATTCATCGTATTTATCGTCTTTCAGGCTTTATTATAATTTCTTAAAGAGAATTCAATTTAGAGTAGATAGTGGTATCATAAACTTTTATACACTAGATCAAACAGTATATTGCGTTTACTATAACCTTTATAATGATAAAGTATATAAAGCTTGTACGGATTCACTAAAGGTATGCAATTGTTTTGTGTCGCTGAAGGCCTCCAATTTGATTGTCTGTCTCTACAAAACAACTTCGAGCGCTTTATGATTTTGACCAGAAATTTTTTCGCATAATAAGGTTCTTAGAAAAAATTAATGATAGTGAAATTCATATTATCACTGAAAAGTCTATCTAGCTCGAGAACGTGTTGACCTAGAAAGTTAACATTTTTTACACATCGCTTGGAATACGAATTAAGGTCAAAGAAAAAACATAACAGAATTATGATTGGGCGTAAAGCCCAATCATATGATACTCTAGATGAAATACTCACTTACCTTTTGTTTGGTAGGTGGTAAAAGCAGAGGGGGGAGTTTTGTAGTTTTCGTATATAACATCGAACGTACTATACAAAATGTTTCATGCTGAATTTAAAGTTTATTGCTTTCATAATTTTCGAGGAAATTGAACAATTTTTGTCTGAATTTATGGTATTTGTATAGGAGGTGGCAGAGAAAGTGGGAGATTTTGGATGATTTTGAAACTGCTTATCAAATTGCTTTGTTACAATTTTAATGTCCATAGCTCTCATATGTTCGAAGGAGAAAAACTTTTCTTGAACTTATAATATAAAACTTTGTATGGGAGGTGATAGAAGGTGTGGGGTGAAGTCGATGTTTTATTTAGCTTTTGATACAATTATTAAGGGACAAATTCTGGCAAAATTTCAAGTTTCTACTTCTTCTAGTTTCTATGAAAATCGGTTAAATTTACCACAATTCTGCATTTGTATGGAAGGGGGTAGAAGGAATATACGAATCAAAACCAAATTTTTTGATATCAATCATATTTAAAATAGTATACTTTTCTCAAATTTTAGAGTTGATAGCTTTGACGGTTTTGAAGAAAACTAATTTAATTGAAATTCCGAAGTTTCGTAAAATTTGTATGGGAGGGGGTAGAAGGAGTGAGGTAAAATTGATAGTTTTTCCAAAATTAGTTGCAATTATAATAAAATTAATTATGACAGAAATTGGTTCATTTGGCTTTGCAAGTTGCAATGCAAACCGAATAAATGCATTTTTGAAAATTGTGCATTTGTATGGGAGGTGGTAGGAGGAGTAAGGAGATCGGATCAAATTTATATCATTATACTATGACCCAGTTTTCAAGTCACCGAGATTTTTGAGTGACAACAAATATTTCTGTACCCTTGGCGGCTCTGTGCGAGCATTATTTCTTAGTGCTACAAACGGTAAGGCAAACACAATATACTCTCAGATTTCATCTAGAGTATAATTAACTAAATATTATCTTTGTCACGGTCCGCAAATCTCCAACAGTCATCTCTATATTCTTCTCAGAATTAAAGGCGTCGAACATTCGAACCTGCTCCGGTTCGTAAATCGGACCAAGTGGCTAGCACGGAAGGAGTAAAATTCATCTCATAATAAATAGAGGGATTGCAATGGGCCCAACTAGATGGCTCCAGTGCATTTTGGTTTTACGAAATATTCCTCCTACAACCTAAACCTAAAGTCAAATTTCTGAAAGAGTCAAATCGCTCCAACCGTTCTGCCCCTTCCCTTCTCCATACAAAATAAAAAAACTGCGCAATTCAAGAATAAACTGATTTTCTCGCAAAGTATAAGAGCGATTAATCTGAAATTTGGAAAATGATATCAATTTACGGTACAAAATTTATTAGAATCCCTTCACTCCTTCCACTACCTCCCGTACAAACTGCACTTTTTCATGAAATACTGAAAACCAATTTTATCAGTACATAAAAAATTTATCAAGCTGAAATTGTGTACTAAATATTTATTTAAAATTATGCGATTAGCTGTCTCCCTTCTACCTCCTCCCGTACAATATGACTGAATTTAAGAAGTTTAAATTAAATTTAACGCTACTGACCTGCAATTTCAAACTTGTCAATTGTATGATGATTGTATTTATATTACCAAAAATTATTACTTCACACTGCTTCTACCACCTCCCATACAAAATGCACGCAAAATTTAATGCACTAAATTTCCTAGTTTCTATTAAATTTTTGAATATAACTCTTATATAGTAACTCTTGCATGATGTGAAAAAATTAGTTCAATCATCCCTTCTATCAACCACCATACTAAATTTCCTGAAGTTACAAAATTTTATATTTCCTCCAGAGTACATTATGATTGGGTTTTACGCCCAATCGTTGTTCTGTTATGTTTTAAATATACGAAATATTAGCTGGTCGAAAACCTTTAAGACTTCTACCCCCTCCCATACAAAATTATTTTTTGGACCATTTTTAAGAAATCAATTATCACCTAACTACTTAAAGCTATTGATTTGAAATTTTACATGAAAACTTACAAAAACAATTGAAATGAAATTACGTTAAAAGTTTTGCAATTGCGCTTGCCCTTCTACCCCCTCCCATACAAAAGCATGTTTTCGACCAATTTCTTTAAATCAACTCATAACCAACAAATTAAAAGCTACGAACTTGAAATTTTGTACGAGCACCTTACAACAGAAAGAAAAGAAAACTGCATCACAAGTTTTACGATTCCCCTACCTCACATACAAAATAATTTTTTCGAGTATTTTTAAGAAGTCAGTTATCAGCTAACTCTTAAAAGCTATCACTTTCAAATTTTGCATAGAAACTGCTTGCTTTAAAAGTTTTGAAATCGCGCTTCTCTTTCTACCCCCTCCCATACAAAACTATGATTTCGACCAATTTCATTAAATCAACTAATAACCAAGAAACTAAAAGCTACGAACTTGAAATTTTATACAAGCACCTTACAAGAGAAGCGAAATAAAATTACATATCAAATTTTACGATTCCCCTACCTTCTCTACCCCCTCCCATGCAAATGTTCGGTTTCGTGAATGTAAAATACACCGAATTTTATGAAAATTCTATGCAACTTCGTCTATGAAACGCATTCTATACAGAGAATATTGGACGTGATTCAAGCGATTAATTAAAAAGCTATTAACATCCACCCACCCATACTATTACCCATCCTCCTCTCCTCATAAAAAGCGAAACTTGCTGAAACGAATGAAATATTGTTAAATTAACAACAGCCCTGCCCAAGAACTCCCTTTCACTTAGCCTTCCCTAACCACTCTAACCTGCATATTGACTTTCCACTCATCTACAACTTGTCCCAAGATTAATAAAGTTTCGCCCGACTTGTTGGCAGTTTATTTTATGTATATAAGCCATGACAGCGTATTCCTTATAAAACTACTGATTAACTTATTAATGGACAGCATGCATCGAGATACTTATTATATTGTTGAAAGTAATACGATAAATAATTTGTTTTTCTCTTATGAGCATTTTTATACTCAAATTGTTTGCCTTACCGTTTGTAACGCTAAGAAATAACGCTCGCACAGAGCCGCCAAGGGTACAGAAATGTTTGTTGTCGCTCAAAAACCTCGATTCGGAGTGACCGTCTGTCCGTCTGTCTGTCTGTCCGTCTTAGCGTCTGTCTACAACATAACTCTCAAAACCTTTGAGCTATAGTGTTAAAAATTTTTGTGAGTCATTTTTAGCAAAAAGGAACCTTAAGGTCGTGAATGGGCTACATCCCCTCACTCCTTCTACCCCCTCCCATACAAATTTCAAGAAATTTCGAAATATTAAGAAATTGGTTTGTCTTTGAAACTATTTAAGCTATCAACTTGAAATTTACGTCGAACTGTTAAAGTTATCAACTTGATATTTTGTATAAAGTATACAAACAGAAATATTAATAATGCGAAAAAAATTTGATTTGATCCGTAGACTCCTTCTACCCCCTCCCATACAAATGCATAATTTTTGTAAAATGCATTTTATCGATTTCCATTCAAACTAGAAAAAATACAAACTTCAAATTTTTGCCAGGATTTGTTTCTTAATAATTGAAATAAGTTTTTTAAAAAATTATCAGCTCCGCTTCACTCCTTCTACCACCTCCCATACAAATATCTGTATTATAAATTCAAGAAAAGCATTTCTCCTTCAAGTATATGAGAGCTATCGACTTTGAAATTGAATCAAAGCATGGTGATATGGATGATGATAAGCAGTTTCAAAATCATCTAAAACGCTCCACTTCCTCTGCCACCTCCCATACAAGTGCCCCAATTTCAGGAAAACTCTGACCAATTTCTTTAAAAATAATGAAAACTAAAAACTTTAAATTCAGCAAAAAACATTGTGCATGCCATGTTCGGTGTCATATACGAAAAATACAAACCTCCCCCTCTACTTATATCACCTCCCATGCAAAAGTGTCTATTCTCTATTCGAAAGAATTTGAGATGACATATTTTCCGGTATATTAAAGTCTTTTCCATCTCATCCAGATTATAACACGATTGGGCTTTAAGCCCAATCATAATTCTGTTATGTTTTTGTGTCAGCTTTGTTAATTGTAGTATAAATCTCACGTGGAATGACCCACATAGCTTTTGTCTTATCAGCTTTTTAGTCGGTTTTGTTTTCAACAAAAGGCGCAGTTTGTTTCCAATATTCTCCCCTCTGTTCATCAATTTACAATACTATTGTATTTTCTGTGCAGGAGCAAAGTATTATGTAGTTATAGATGGTAGCTAGTCGCTTGTATTTCGCTATCTATTTAATTTTAAGGTTTTCTTAGTAAATTTTTTTTAATAGACTCCATATTGTTAAAATGTTTAAGAGGAATCAAACGTCGTGAAACTATTTAATACTTCTTGGTATCTGCCTTAAAATGTCTAATTTCAACTTACTGGAGTTCGATAAAGTTGGAGACTTATTCTTAATGTTATGCACATAAGTGGTGTTTTACGACTTTTGCCATATTGAAATCGACAGTTCATCCTCGGAGTTCAAACAGCATAACTTAGCACAGTATTAGTTGTAGACAATAAAAACAAGTGAGTTGATTTTGTTCCGGTTATTATTGTAATGGATTCAAGTATTAATAAAATCGATCAAAAAATCACACTCTGTGAAAATTTCATACCAGTTTGTGCCGCTTTATATTCAAATATAAGGAATAATTTCAGGCGAGTGGTGATGGGTTCACGGATAAACTGCTTCGCAATATTAACCATATATGTATGGTCGTCACCCATTCCCGATTCCTTTAATATCACTGCACAAAAGTGCTGTTCACCTTTGTCAGAAATAGGATCAGAGACAGGAGGTAAATCGATAGTGTCAACAGGGAAATGTCGCTAGTAATCGAAGCCACCGTAATCTGAGTAATTTATTTATGATTGCATGACAGCGTTCTTTTCTGTTACCACTGAAGAGCTCCGATTCACTTTGGTGAATGCCTTACAAAAATAAATTCATACTATAGAATCCGTGCATTATATGGACTATACTCGTACTATTTAGTATTTCCATGGCATTTGTGGCAAACGATTTTGTATTCTAGCGATGCAACAAATTTTATAGATGCCATAAAGTGCGGATTCACAGTTTTCGTCCTTCAACTCGACTTATGGTTGTGTAATATTTTTATAAGTTTATGACAACGAAACAATCTCTAAAGATACTACAAATAGAATTCCCCTATTCCCGGCAGGTTCATGCGGTTTTACCAAATATTACCGGGATAATGCTTTTTGTAATACCGAGGACATAGCACTCGGTTACTGTAAGGCACATTATGATTCGCTCTTCGAACTTCGATAAAATGCAAGTTCACCCTGTGTTCGAGTGTGGATGATGCGAGGTTAGAATCGAACGCAAGAAAATGATAAATGGATGGTAGCTGAGCGAAGATAAAATGTAAATGAGAGGTAGTTTCGATTGCTAAAGTGCCACTTGATACTTGATATGACTGGAATATGTTTTCTTTTCGTCGATATTCCGAACACATAACTCTAGATCTACCCCAATAGCTTGGCTGTGTCATATCTCTCGTCCATATATATATTTCGTATGGCAAGGGATGTTATTGAACATGCATGATGTCAATGATGATTTAGGGTGAGATCACAATTCTCATCAAATCCAACACTACTAAGAGTTTCGGTAGATTCGAATTTACTGTTTAAAGAGGGTTTTGTTTGTCGCAATTTCGGAGATGAATTATGTCTCTAGTGTAACCCTATTCGGAAGATAAGGTGACAACTTTTCAACCAAATTGTTATTTAGGATAATGAAAATTCATGACAATACTTGAGAGAATTCGTTTCGGATCTTTGTAAATAACGAATTCTATTAGCTATTTTTCATCTTCACTATCCAGACGAGGACTGAAGAAAGGTTTTTTTTTTCGAGTTTATTAATTAAAATTATCAGAATTATTATTGCTACAATTCAGTTCGCAATAGAAAATAGAATACACAGGAATTTTGCACTCGGAGAGCATTCGAAATTATCACATAAATGTTTGCTTGTGCCAAGCAAGTGGTATCAATTTTGGGGTAAATATTGCATCCTAAATGTTGATGCGGATGTTCCATGCCTAAAATTATAATTAGGTAAACCAATTTTAGACCAGGTTACCTTCGATTTATTTATATCAGTGGGAATTTCGGATGTAGATGTCGTGACATGTAGGAAAGGAGTTATGAGCTCATACCTCATTAGATTAAATTCTCCGAACTATAATAATAATTGAAAAAAAAAACAAGTTCGAATATCCCAACAATAGGAAGCTGAAAATCAACATAGAAGGGGTTGTGGGAAAAACTAATCATTTAATTTCTTTATTCATTGGGGTCTGACAAGGGAAGGGGGCTTAAAAGAAATTGATGGCCGATTTTTTTCAAATGACTATGTCTTCGGAATCATGAAAAATTCATATCCTAGGATCAATAATCAACTTAGAGAGAGGCCAATTATTGTAAGGGAGAGGGTTAAAATTAATAGCTATGTATTTGAAACTTGGAACATATATTAAACTATACTAATGAAAATGAGAGTTAGGGTGTAGCCTAGTGGGTAGCGTGTTGGTATTGTAATGCGAAGGTCGTGAGTTCAAATCCCAGTCGATGCATATATATATATATATATATATTTCCATAATAAGTAATGAAAAATGTTAAGAAACCTGCTTGTCAGGAGTCCAAGGTCCGATTTGGGCTGTAGTGCCATTGAAGAAGAATGAAAATGAGAAGAATACAACATTGGAACATATTAATAGTTGGTTGGAAATGCCGTGCATTTCAAAAATGGTGTACTTTTCAAAATTTCAAACCGTTTTATTTTTTTTGCATCAACATTAAGAGCCCTTAGTAACCTCGCATATGACTAGATAATCACTTAGTAGTTTTATTTTTTATTCAATGCATTGTTAAACTATTGAATGTTACTGTTGTCCGTAGAGTTCCGATAATCTTGTATATTATATTTACACATCACTTTAGTGCTTGTTAAGGAGATTAAATGTATTTACTGATTGTGGAGAGAGATATTCAGACGATTTTATCTGTTGTTTGGATTCACAAAATCTTCACGCGAAAGATACTGCAAATATTAGGAGCCGAAAGTAACAAAATAGAAATTATTCGGAAGACGAGGTAACGTTTCCCAGATTCTGTTTGAAATCCATCGCAGTAATTAAATTAAGCAAAAAAAAAGAAAAAGTTTAACTTGCCATTCATTGCTTGCAGTTCTTGTTGCCAAACATTATACATACTCGGATATAAGTGGCTGATTGACATGAAAGTACAATAAAATAAGCTGCCAACAAGTCGGGCGCATCTTTATTATTCCTGGAACAAGTTGAGGATGCGTGGAAAGTCAATATGTAGGTTAGAGTGGTTAGGAACGACTAAGTGAAAGGGGGTTCTTGGGCAGGGCTGTTGTCAATTTAATACTTAATTAATTGCAGATACGATCAATAGCTGCAGTAAAGATAATCAATATTTCTTTCGTTTATTTATGCAAGCTTGGGTTTTTATAAGGGGAGGATTAGGGGTGATAGTAAGGAAGGGTGGATATTAATAATTGTTTAATTGATTGCTTGAATCGCGTCCAATATTCTCTTCATAGAATGCCAGTTTCATAGACGAAGTTGCATAGAATTTTCATAAAATTCGGTTTACTTAACATTCACGAAACCAAACATTTGTATGGAAGGAGGTAGAGGAGGTAAGGGAATCGTTAAATTTGTGATGCAGTTTTATTTTGTTTCTCTTACAAGGTGCATGTACAAAATTTCAAGTTCGTAGCTTTTAATTTCTTGGTTATTAGTTGAATCAATGATATTGGTTGTAATCGTACTTTTTTATGAGAGGGGGTAGAAGGGCGGATGCGATCTCAAAATTTTGAACGCAATTTTATTTCAACTATTTTTAAAAGTCTTCTGCAAAATTTCAAATTGATAGCTTTTAATAGTTAGGTGATAATTTTGTATGCAAGGGGAAGAAGTTTTGAAGATATTCTTTTCTTCTTCAATAGCACTACAGCCCAAATTGGAGCTTGGCCTCCTGACCTTTAGTGCTCTTAACATTTTTCATTATTTATTGGCGAAGGGTTGTTAGACCTTCGCACTACCCTCCATGAATAAATTTTCATTTTCGAAGATTGAGGTGACTAAGGTTTACCCAAGCAGGCAGTGTGCTGGAATTATGCTTCGACCGGGATTTGAACTCATGGACCTTCGCATTGTAGACCAAGATGATAAGCACTAGGCTACATCGTAGCTTTTGAAGATATTCGATCAGTTAATATTTTGTACTTTTAGGGATTTTTTTTTAAAAGCATTTCGCAAATTTTCAAGATTCTACCTTTTAATCTTTTATATGATTTGGAGAACACGTGAGAGCACTCCGACCTTCTCGGCCTTTTGTGCTTATATTGCCCCTTCACTCTACCATAACTTTATAGCTTTGGCTAATCTAAGTATCTTTAAGGGAGCCATGTTGGCTAGTTCCTCGGTAGAAAGGAAACCTTTTCCAAGAAGATTGTGTCTTTTTCTAGTTACTGCTTCACAGTGACATAGGATGTGTACTGTCGTTTCTGAGTCTTTGAGACAGATGCGGCAGATATCGGTTTCAGCTAAGCCTATATTTTTAAGGTGGTGGTTTACTCCACTGTGCCCCGTCATTAGAATTTAAGAATATCCCCGTCTTTGTTTTTTTTTTGTGCTAGGATTAGTTTTTTCGAGATTGCCTGGAAGTCTTTTCCAGTATATTTTATGTTTATGTTCAACCCATTTTCAAAGTATAGGGTTAGAGTGCCCTTTGGGTTTTCCGCAGAATGGCTCTGGTCTAATAAAATTTGTTTCTGCTCTGTTTTTTGTAAGACGATCAGCCTCTTCATATCCCTCAATTCCCATATGTCCTGGTACCTGCATTAAAGTTACGTCGTACCTTTTTCCTAGGATGATTAGGTTTTAACTGCAGTCCCAAACTATCCTCGATCCGTGTTTATTAGATGCTAGGGCTTTGAAAACCCCCTGACTATCCCTTAGGATATAAATAGATTTGTTGCGATGAGCTCTCCCTATATTTTCTTGGATACATAGCTCCATTACAATTAGTTCAGTCTAAAAGATTGTGGCTTCTTTGCCGAGTGGTTTTGAAACCAAGAAGTTAGGACGTTTTACTTCAGAGGTGCGCAGCACATCTGTATACCAGATGGTTGATTCCTCTTCCATTTCAGGTAGCATGGATTGCCAGTCCTTGCCTTCTCTGATTATTACTTTGAAGGGGGGTTTCTAAGTTGAATTTTGTCGGCATAGCGTCCAATAGGATAACTTTGAGGGGACCTCTAAAATCTCCTGATTTTTATTTGTTTCCCTGTGTATGCGTAACACCCTTATGATAGCCTCCTTTTTTATTTGGAGATGTATCGGAGGGATGCTTAGGAACATTTACATTGCCCTTGTAGGACAGGTTTTCATTGCTCCTGTAATACGAAAACAAGCTAGCCTTGGATTTTTTGTAGCGTAAGCTGTGCTTTTTATTATAAAATTTTAGTACACCATATCATTGATTCGTATGAGACTATTGGAAGGCTGATTGTTCCGTAGCAGCAGTAGATCATCTTGGGCTGTAATCCCCATTTTCTGCCAAATAAGCTTTTGCAGGCCCAAAACGCCTTTAGTGCTTTGGCAAGACTCCATTCTATATGTTTGTTCCAGTTGAGTTTACTATCCAGTATAACACCTAGATATTTTACCTCATCCGAAAAGGGTATTGATGTTCCATATATTGAAGAGGTATGATGTGAATTTTACTTCTATTTGTAAGTGGTTCTATTTCAGTTTTACTTGGGTTGATGTTCAAGTTTTTAGACTGACACCAGTTCATTATCACCTCTAAGGCAGATTGCATCCTTTCCGATATTATTAAATCACATTTGCTTCTAATTATATTGACGATGTCATCAGCATATCCTATTGCCACGTATCCTTGTTCTGTTAGATGGTCCAGGAGCTCATCTACAACAATTGACCAAAGAAGTGAAGATAGGAGTCCTCTTTGGGGACAGCCTCTTAAGGTCTGTGCAGTCAATGTGCTATTACCTAGACCTGTGATTTTCATTCAGCTCTTTAGCATGGCGTGTGTCCATTTTATCGTGGCCGTTTCCAAACCCTTTTTCCTAGCTGCCGCTATTATGGCTTTATGGGGAGTTTTGTCAAATGCTCTTTCTGTATGAAGGAGTGCGCAAAAGGCAATTTCTTTATAGTCTTTTGCCTTTTCGATTTGTCTTATCAAACCATGTAGGGCTGACTCTCTTGATTTACCTTTGTGGTACGCATATTGATTATTATTAAGGCCGACCTTGTTAGGTCCTGTTCTTATGGGAATGTCCACGCACTTCCGCAGTAAAGATTTTACCAGCAATGCTATTATAAAACGGAGTTTGATGATACGTCCTTTTCTCCATCTCTAAATCTTTATTGTTGTTAATTATCTTACTGCCTGAGAAATGTGTTGCCAATGACACTTCAAAAGTTTCCGTGCTGGTCTTAGTTGAAGACCCATCTGGTCTCTCTAATAGTCCGATGTCCATCGGGATGTCTTTTGGTAACATCTTTTGGAGTCTCGGGGATGTTGGGAGATCATCTATCTTTTCACAAAATCTTTTCCAATACTATTTTTTAAACCTTTTTATAAGTTTGTTATATTCAATAAGGCACTCTTTGTATTCATCCAAGTTCCCAAAGGTTTTTACTCTATTGAACAATTGCCTAGTTTGTATGCGTTTTGCCGCTAGTTCCTCGTTTCAACAATGTGTTTGTTTGGTGAAGAACAGGAGAATTTTATTCGTAAGCATTAATAATATTGTTTGCCAGTTTGTTCGTGATTCAATCAATGCAGTCTGGGCTACTTGGATATCTAGTTCGTACTCCAGGATTACCTGGTAAAGATTCCAGTTGGTACGTTTAGGGTTTCTGTATTGTCCTATATAGCCAAATGAAGTCTTAATATCAAAACAGATATTCTTTTGGTCTGACAATGAAGCTTCTTTTGATACGTGCCTATTTTCGCACTTGTCAACCAGGCAGGGGATTATTATGGTTAGGTCAAGTACTTCCTGCCTAGCTGAATTTATGAAGGTCGGTGTCTTGCCTTTGTTTATTATATTTGGATTGTAAGTAGTAAGGTACCTTAAAAGTAACTCACCCCTTTTGTTGATATCATTACTTCCCCTGATAGTGTGGTGCACGTTAACCTCGTAGCACAGAATGACTAATATTTTGTGGATTCTGCTGTATTCCACAAACTCCATGACGCCTTGAGATGGAACATCTAGCTCCTTACCAGGAAAGTAGGCCGAGGCAAGTATCACCTCTTGAGCCCCTCATGGATTTGGTATTTTGACCAGTACCGCTATACTATACTTAAAATATACACAACATTTATAAGACCTATGCTATGCTACGACTGCGAAAGGTGGACATTGACTTAGGCATCCGAAAAATTACTTAACGCCTTCGAAATAAAGGTATACAAGGTCCGAGGACCTGTGAGGGAAGATTGGATCCGGAAAATAAGTTAAAATAGAGAATTGTTTTCGATAATCTAGAAGTGTTAATCCTCATAAAATTGAAGAAGTTATAATGAGCTGGTCATATGGAGCAGACTGATGATGAAAGAATTGCCAAATGCACACTAAAAGGAAAAATCAGTGAGCAAGGCCGGTCATGAAACCATGGAAGCCCTGGGGGGATCCGATTGACGCAGACAGCAAGTCATTACTAAAATTTTTAATAATTTACAATAGTTAAATTTTCTTGGAAACTATAAGAGCTAATAACTTAAATTTTAGAATATAATATTTTTATCCTAAATACAATTTATGGTGTAAAAATTAATCGAATCCCCTCACTCCATCCACTACCTCTCATACAAAATGAACTTTTTCATAAAATAATTTAAACAAATTTTCTCAGTACATAATTATTTATCAAGCCAAAATTTTGCACTAAATACTTAATTAGCATTATAAAATTAACTGACTAGTTCCATACAAAGTGGCACATTTTCAGAACTTAACGAAAAACCAAGTTTCTTGAAAAGTATGAACGTTATTGGTTTGAAATTTGGGAGGTGTTAATTGCATAATATTCATACTTATTTCTCCCATACAAACATCATAATGTCATTAAAACCAATACACTTATTATCTCAGTACTTGTTCAGTTTTTGAATTTCGTATATAGCGTTTTTATAGCTACTGTAGTATGAAGTGAACAAAATTAGCTCAATTTTATCACCCATTGACAAAATGACATCGCCCAGATGTCAGTTTATGAGGGTTCGATTCCAGAAATATTATTTTTTTTAAACTCTTTTTTTACTACAAATATTTTTATTTTATGATTTGGCAAGAGTAATAATGCCATAACTTCAGCAAAGCATGGCAGCAGTTGTGTCAGTGTGATTCAAAGCCAACAATAAATATTGGTTATTAAGCACAGCTCCTATGAATTTTATACATTCGTTTACGTAGACGTAGGAAGAAAATACGACCGAAGGCCGGTGTTAAAGTTCGGCTAGTAATTATATGATGGTATTGTCGGCGCAGCGCTACAGCTACAGCCCCTTTCGGGCCTTGGCTTCCCGTAGGCGAAGTTTCCAGCGATCTCGGTCCAGTGACCGCGTCCTCCAATTTTGAAATCCGAGCAGCGATGAACAGTCTTCGTCAACAGAGTCAAACCAGCGTTTCCTGGGTTTCCCCACTGGCCTCCGGCCCTCCGTTTTTCCCTCGAATACCTTTTTAGGTATTCGAGTTTCGTCCATCCTTTATACATGACCAGCCCATTGCAGCTTCCGCAGTCTGATAATAGTAGAAACCTCCGGTTCGTCAAATATATCATACAGCTCACTGTTGTATCTAGTTCGCCATCGGTCACTATCACGTTTCGCTCCAATTATTCGTCTTAGGACCCGTCTTTTGAAAGCGTTCAACATATTTGCGGATGCTTGTGTAAGGGTCCATGTTTCGCATCCGTAGCAAAGCACAGGTCTTACTATTGATTTGAAAACTTGGAGATTGGTCTTCCTGTGTACGCAGCTGGCCTTAAGAATAGCTAAGACTGAATAATACGTTTTATTTGCGAGCTGGATTCGTCTTTTTATTTCGTTCGTTTCATTTCCACTCTTTGTCAATTTCGTGCCTAAATATATGAATTCGTCCACATTTTCCAAATTATATTCGTCAATTGTATTGGGGGTCCTTTTCCTTGTTTGTGTCATTATTTTCGTTTTTGTTTCATTGATTTTCAGGCCAACTTCTTTTGCTGCTTGATCGAGGCTTAGTAGAATTTCTTTTGCGGATGTGAAAGAGCGTGATAATATGTTAATATCATCCGCATAACCCACTAGCTGGTTGGATTTATAAAGCAGCGTACCTCTTGTGTTAACGGGTAACTTTCTGATGACGTATTCTAAAGCTAGGTTAAAAAGCAGAGGGGCCAGCCCATCACCCTGTTTTAGTCCGACATTTGTGTCAAAGGCATCAGTTAGTTGGTTGTTGACTCTGACTTGTGATGTTGTTGATGTCATCGTCATTTTGGTCAGTCGGACTAGTTTTGCTGGGATGCCAAAATGCAGCATTATTTTGTACAGTACGTTTCGATCAATACTGTCGTATGCTTGTTTAAAGTCCACAAATACCTGGTGAACGTCGTTGTTGAATTCTCTTGACCGTAAAAAGTTGATCAGTCGTTGATCGACCAGCTCTAAAACCGCCTTGGTACTCCCCAATCACATTGTCAGCGTAAATTTTAATCTTATTTTCTAATATTTTTTCAGTATCTTATATGACGTGCAAAGTAGTGAGATACCTCTGTAGTTTTCGCACTGCAGTTTGTCTCCCTTTTTGTGGATAGGGCAAATAATGCATTGGCACCACTCCTCCGGTATTTGCTCCTGATTCGAGATGTACTGAATCACTTTATGGATGGCATTTCGGGTGCAGCTTCCGCCATATTTAATTAAATCCGCTGGAATTTCGTCGATGCCCGGCGCTTTATTGCTTTTCTGGCTTCTGATGGCAAATTTGACTTCTTCCAACGTTGGAGGATCCAGTGGGCATTCGTTGGAGGTTTGGAGACCTATCAGCTCCGATGTTCGGGAGCCGTGTGCGGGATTAAGGAGTTCTTTAAAGTATGACGCCCACCTTTCCTTAATCTGACTATCCTCGGCGATGATAGTGCCATTTCTGTCTTTACAGAAGGTTGTCTTAGGCTGATATCCACGTCTTAGGCTTTTCACTACTTTGTAGGCTTGTCTTGTTTTATTGCTCGCAAGATTGTCATCGATATTTCTCAATTGGTCGTCATAATATTTTCTTTTTTTACATCTAATGACCTTATTTGCTACTCGTCGGAGATTTTCGTATTTTTCTCTCTTCGTTCTGGTATTCCTTTCGAGAAACTGTCTGTACGCCTGATTGATTTTTCTTATCTAACGCATCCTGGCATTCGTCGTCGAACCAGTTATTTCTTTTTGCGCCGAGCTTCATACCCAACCACTTGTTCCGCAACGGTCTTTATGGTTGCCTTTACATCCATCCAAACTTGGTTCACAGGCTTCGGTATGTCATCCTGCAGAATCGGAGTGAGCTCTCTTTCAAGTGCTGCTGCGTAATTTTCCGCAACTGACGCCGTTTGGAGCTTTTTGATGTCGGACTTACGAAGAGGGCTGGTCTTTGTTTGATACGCCTTTGACATACGACACCGATATTTGGATTTGATCAAGTAGTGGTCCAAGTCACAATTTGCTCCTCTGAATGTTCCAACGTCAATGATGCTGGAGGCCCATCTCCGCTGGATAAGGACATGGTCTATTTGGTTAAAGGTATTGCCATCTGGTGATGCCCATGTTCTTTTATGGATGCGTCGATGTGGGAAGCATGTCGAACTTATAACTATGTCTCTGCTGCATGCAAAGTCTATCAGGCGCTGGCCGTTGTCGTTACTTTCGTCGTGGAGGCTATGCCCTCCAGTTGTTCCATGATGAGTCTCTTCGTTCCCGACCTTAGCGTTGAGGTCGCGAAGTATTATTTTAACGTCGTTTGAGGGCAATGAGTCGAATAGCCTTTCAAGGCTCGTATAAAAGGCATCTTTCGTTTCCTCATCTTTTTCTTCCATCGGGGCATGTACATTTATTAGCCATATTTTGAATAATTTCGCTTTGATGTGGATCGCACACACTTGTTCGTTAATTGGCTTGAAGTCGATGACGTCTGATTTGAATTCCCTATCCACAATAAAGGCGACTCCAAATTCACGGCTTCCTGAGGGCTTCCCACTTTTGAAAATTGTGTGCGATCTCATGTCCTGAATCTCTCTACCAGTCCATTCCGTTTCCTGGACTGCCAACACATTTAATTTGTACTGACTGGCCTGTTGTAGTAATTCTTTAACAGCACCAGGTTTGTTTAATGATCTGATATTCCAGGATCCAAAAGCATAGTCCGTTGTACGTTTGCGCGGTCGTTTCCGTTGGTTCAATCCTATCCGAGGCTTCGTCTTGGGTTCCGAAACAATGAAGATTTTTTACGGTGACAGGGGAGCTAACCCTTCGCCCAACCTCCGCTCTGGAGGAGTGGTTATTATTGTTGTTTCCGTTATCAGGCGCGGAAAACTCGCCTTCACCCTCCTACGTTAGCAACTCTCAAGTGAGAGTTCCCAGCGGCCACCACGAGGAGGTGTAGGTAGGATTCGGTAGCAGAGCTGACGATGTTCTTACAGTAGGCTTTTCTCGGCTTTTAATACTTTATTGGAAACCAGTAAATCAATGCAGACCCGAGACCTTTTACTACCATTTGGCCATGATGGTATTACTACAAAGAAATGCAATTTTATAATTTTGATTTAAGTCTCAATTTCCTTCCTCTGATAGATGGCCTTGGATTACAGTATTTTAATGTTATAGTCTCCTTTATAAGTGAGATATTTTCTTTTGTGTTTTACTTTATTTGAAACTAAGTGAATATGTACAACTACAGCCACGGCAGCAAGTCGCATTTTAAGTTACCTTATTGATTTATTTATCCTTCATTTATCTTTTTGGGATATATTCAACTTTTCCAAAATTTATCATAGGAGTCATGAGTCAATGTTGGTCAGAAACACTTTGAAGGTAATGGTTTGGTGAATGTTTTCACAGTGCATTTTGAATTGAAAGAAAAGATTTCCGGATTCTACACTATTAGGCTTTATTATTCGTGACGTTTCGGTCTCTGCTGAGACCTTTATCAAACTCAAAACTATCAAAACTAATAAAGCGTAACAGTGTAGAATCCGGAAATCTTTTCTTTCACTTTGAAGGTACTTCAGAAACAAAAGTTATCGAAAGTTCAGAGTTCAATATGTTATTATAGCTTCTAGCCCACTATCTTTTAAATTCTCACACATAATGCCAGATCTATCTGCCTTCATAATTATTTTTCATTGTTTTAATATTTTCACTGCAGAAGTTCGATCCCACTCAAATAATAAACACCGAAAGGCTCGTTATTGCTTGTTCATATCGATTCGTCAGCTGAGCGGTATTGTTGTGCCTTTCCAGTGCTCCGTTTGCTGTTGTTTAAAGCTAGATGTGGCTTACTCGCTATTTGTAAACTATTCACTAAGCTTTCAGAATGTAAATGGCTTAATAAATCCCAGTGAAGAGATATCCCATTCGCATTCTCTGTGTGCAAGGCACATACTATATTCCGCAAATGCAGCCCGGTACAAAGGAAAGGAATTCTCCTATGCTTTATAAACTCTTGCAGCCATAAAATCTCTCAAATAATGGTTATCAAGTCCAACATAGTTGAAACAAGTTTCATCCTTGAGTGCACTTAAAATCCAAAAAGGTAAGAATTTAGGTCGACATCTTGCCACTGCTACTTCAGCTTTCTTTCTACTCCTGCTCGTCGAATATTACGACTATGCCCTCCATACCTTGTCGAACTTCTTTCGATATGAAGTACATCTCCTTTGGCTTTTAGTATAAGAAAAAAGAAAAAGAAAAAAGAAATGGGAGAATTCTTCCTTCTTTTTTTCATTCCATTTCCTTCTTTCGTGCAACATTTTTAGTCACCGGCATCATACAACTTTTGCCAAACGTTTAGTGCAAAGCGTATTGAAATTGAATTTGCGACAGGGATCTCTTTTAACACTCGACTGTCCGACCAACGATATTGTGAAGAAATCACTTTTCAATTCATCATCAAGGATATCAGCAAGTGGAATGGAAACCTTAAAGGAATCGCAAGGTATTCATCGAATTGTGATGGTTCAATGCAGTAATATTGAAATGTTGCACGATAACGAGAGTTATTTTCTTTTCATATTCCCGGGGAAATTTGAGATTGGTAGTTGCCGCGTCTTTACGAATTGAATCACTTTTTTTATGAAATGTGATTGTAATAGGGAAGAATAATGAAATAAAAGGAGCAAAGAAATTTAAATTTTTGTTTTTTAGTTGATAATCTTAAGTAACATGATGTAATTAAGCGCCTAATTTACCATATGAAGCCAGATCAGAAAGTAACTTTGGGAAGGAGGATGCGGTTCCTTGGAGTAGCAGCCTTTGTAGATCTTAAGGATCGTTATTCATTCGACATCTTCTATAATAAATAAGAGTTCTTCCATAGAGATTAAAGATACCGCCATTAACCCCTCTGGAATATCAGACCTTTTTCGCCAATATTATCTAGCCTAGTCTATCCTTGTAAGGTAAATGAAGTGAAGCATTATTAAGAGCTGTTCTAATCGGTTCCTGCCTCCATCATTCGTTTGATTGTTTAACCTCGTGATTGCAGGTGCTTGACCGTACTGCTGAAAATCACAGGCTCGTTCGGGAATCGTTCGATCCGAAATAATGCTACCGGCATTCAAGATAAGTACAATAATTTAAGCTGGTACTCTTTTTCTGCTGGTTTTGTTAGTATTGATCTTTTCGAACCCATTGCATTAATTCAAGCCAGAGTAGTGACTATTAGCGCAAACTACTCTCTTGAGGCTTCCGTTGCGTAGTGGGCAGCGTGCTTGCTTTACAGTCAATAGGTCGTGGGTTCGATTTGCACTCTACACAGTGGGATTTTTTCAAGCACGAATTTTCAATTGCTACTGGCGATGGAAAATTATTGGAAATAAAATGAGCAAACGGTGTAAAAGTGAAACAGTTCCACTTCAATAAGGTCTATATACTCAGTAGATGGTCCCCATAACATCTGCAAATATTTGTCATTAGCAGCCAGTACAGCTGAAAAATATACCAGCTTCTCCACTCGTTACGGTCGTTCTTACTTCCCCTTCACCTACCTTCTCAACCCTAGTCCTTCCGTGGATGTGTTTGTGCATTGCACATAAGGGCCGAAATTGCCTATAACATAGGTCATTCTGCAAAAAAAAAACTAGCTACGTCTCATAAAACAGTAAATTTTCTTACATCGTCAGCTGAGTTCTGAAGTGCTCTATACATCCTTTTCGTGTTTTTGGAGTTAGGAGCTGATTATAAGGTTTTTGGATATGCTCTTTTCATTTCTTCTATCGGTTCTATCTATTACCATTTAAGAGATACTCGAAACAATTTTGCTCCATATCCCTTTTACCCTGCATTGTTAGTGCTAGATCGCGCCACACGGCATTTTCTTGGCGTATGAGGCAATTTTTGTATGAACTTTTTTATCACAACTTATTAATTTCTTATTTGTTTCATGTCCATAGCCAACGAACAGTGGGCACTTCTTAACATGTAAAAAGGACTTCTTAGCATATAGAAAATAATTACTATGTGTGTGGAATGTTTTTATTTTTATATCATACGACTTTGTTGATTTTAATATATGTTATAAAAATTTTTTAATAGTTCATACGGAATACTTTGCAGAATGTTTCCTTCTACAATATTATAATGAATATTTATGTACTTTTTATATTCTAGATGAAATCTGAGAGAATATTGTGTTTGCCTTATCGTTTGTAACGCTAAGAAATGACGCTCGCACAGAGCCGCCAAGAGTACAGAAATATTTGTTGTCGCTCAAAAACCTCGATTCCGAGTGACCGTCTGTCCGTCTGTCTACAGCATAACTCTCGAAAGCTTTGAGCTATAGTGTCAACAATTTTTGTGTGTCATTTTATGCAAAAAAGTAACTTTAAGCTCGTGAATGGGCTACATCCCCCCACTCCTTCTACCCCCTCTCATACAAATTTCATGAAACTTCGAAATATTAAGAAATTGATTTTTCTTTGAAACTATTTAAGCTATCGACTCGAAATTTAGGTTAAAGGATAACGACATAGATGTCATTAATATCACGAAATATTGATCCGATTCCCTCACTCCTTCTACCCCTTCCCATACAAATGGACAATTTTGAAAAATACATATTTTGGATTTTCATTGAAACTAGTAAACCTGAAAAGACAAAATTTTGCAGAATTAATTCTACTATAATTGCAATTAGTTTTAAACTCATCTCACTCCTTCTACCTCCTCCCATACAAATTTCACGAAATTTTGAAATTTAAATTAAATTGTTTTTCTTCGAAACTGTTCTATCAGCTATCAACTTGATATTTTGCACAAAGTACAAAAATAGAAAAATCAATAACGCGAAAAAAATTTGTTTTGATATAATAATTTTTATTAGATGCATTATATCGATTTCCGTTAAAAGTAGAAAAATTACTAACTAAAAATTTTGCCAGAAATTGTTTTTTAATAGTTGCAATAAATGCTAGAAAAAATTATCCGCTCAGCTTCACTCCTTCTACCCCCTCCCATACAAATATCTGTATTATAAATTCAAGACAAGCATTTCTCCTTCGCATATATGAGAGTTATCGACTTTGAAATTGAATCAAAGCATGGTGATAAGGATGATGATAAGCAGTTTCAAAATCATCTTAAACGCTCCACTTCCTCTGCCACCTCCCATGCAAATGCCCCAATTCCAGGAAAACTATGTCCGATTTCTTTAAAAATAATGAAAACTAAAACAGTTTGCATGCCATGTTCGGTGTTATATACGAAAAATACAAACCTCCCCATCTACTTCTACCACCTCCCATATAAAAGTCTCTATTCACTATTCGAAAGAATTTGGGATAACATATTTTCCGGTTTAAAGTCATTCCCATTTCATCTAGAGTATCATATTGTTATAGATCTGGCAATGATCTTCTCGAATATGCCAGAACCATATAGAACAGTCCCCCAATATGTAAAAAGCCATAACCAAAGAATTCTCCCAAATAGTCTAGACACACACCCAAAGACACCTGACGGAAGCTTCGAGAACTAGGGAGATTTGCTATAAAAAGCACGAAACTGTCAGAGGGCAGTCAGTTACTCAGCGACATTTATGGAAGACAACAACCGGTGTAATAAGCGAAAGAACAATATCGGCGGTATTGCCATGTAGTGTAAATTAAGTTAAAGTGCAAATTAAGTAAAAGTGCGGATAAATAAATTATCCTTTATTTTTAAACGAATTGTGTTTTTCTTGAAATCTCGGCGAACCCCTAGCTCGCAGCAATTGGTGTCAGAAGTAGGATTTCAAGGATAAATTCGAGTTAAAAATCGCGAGTGAAATTAAAATTCTCGAACGGATAATTTCGTGAGAGCGAAAAAGTGAAACTAAAATTCTCGAACGGACAGTGAGAATTTTGTGAAATCGAATATTCTCGAGTGCTTTAGTGAGCATTGACTTTAATTAGTGACGTAAATTTAAGTGAATTCAAATCGCGGAAAAACTGGAAATAATCGGTAGTGAAAATGCCGCGTTATCTAATTGACTTAAAATTAACGGAGCTGAAGGAAGTAGACGCGAGTTATCTACGACAGGGAGCAAGTCTGAACTTGTCAACCGTATGATCGAGACACTTGAGGCTGAGGGTGAGGATGCAGATAGTTTTGAGTTCCAAATCAAAGAAGCTCGTGGAGAGGAGTGTTCTGGTACATCGGATGCTCTAACACAGTTAATGCAACAAATGATGAACAAATTAGATCAACAATCTGTGGACATGAATCAGAAATTAGAGCAACAATCAGTGGACATTAAACAACATTCAGCGGACATTAATCAGAAATTAGACCAACAAAGTCAGCTGTCAGCGGACCTTAATGAAAAATTAGATCAGACCTCAAAGGCCCTCAACCAAAAATTGGAGCTGCAAAATAATAGAATAGACACCATGTGTAAAGCAATAGAAGAAAACGGCGAGAAGAAACTTCGACTCTTCGAAGAACAAATTACGGAAAGGATATCCGGGATTGTAGAAGAAGTCGAACGCCTAAAAAGGGACTTCGATAACGTGAAAGCGGCTGGAGTCATCAAGGCAGAGCACGTTACGCACAAGGGTTTCAAAGCTCCAATCTTCGATGGACAAACACCGGCTATTTATAAGTCCCAATTTGAGGCTGCCACAAGAAACAATCATTGGAATGATCTGGAACGAGGAACAGCTCTTATATTGGCGCTAAGAGGTCCACCAGCAGAGATTCTTCAAACGATTCCGCAGGAGCAACAACAAGATTTTTCAACGTTAGACCAGACATTGGATCTTCATTACGGCAGTGACCACATGCGAGAGATCTACAAAATACAGCTGTACAACCGAACCCAAAAGAATGGTGGAACACTTCAAGAGCTGCCACGCGATATTGAACGACTCACACTATTATTGCTTCCCAATGCGCAAACAGAGCAGCGCAACGATACAGCTGTTTTCAGCTGTACAGGACAGAGAGCTGCAACAGGCGTTAAAATTGACAGGTAAGAAAATGATAGGCGAAGCCTTGGTATATGGGCTGACGTTCGAAGCTGACAAGCAAAGCTCATGGAGTAACTATCGAGTCCGAAAATAGCAAAAGAGTGTGTGTGTCAGAAAGCAGAGTACACCAAGCGGAGCGAAAGATTTGGTGCCCCCCGATGCTGGAATTGTTGACAGGCAGGATACTTGAGACTCGACTGCCGAAAAGCGACCAACTATTGTTCCGGCTGCGCTGCGAAACAATGCGAAGATAGAGATCGGGCAGGTAGATCTTGGTCAAGAGTTCAAATCTTACACACGGTTTTGATAAAAGACGCCGGAGCCAATCAAGAACCCCGAGTCTGCAAGATCGATTGCAACAAGAACAATACATCGGGAAAGATCATGGAAGCAAAGATAGGCATTCGAGTAAGGATCGCGAGCGAACGGGTAGAAGTCGTGACGGTCAAATACTTCATGCGAATAATCGTGACAAGGCCGAACATGAGAAGCGATGTGATCGAGAAGATCGCGAAAGGAAGAATGCAGAACGTGAAAAGGAAGTAAACATGCTGCTAAGGATGAGAAGGAGCGCGAAAAGGACATGGAGAAAGAATGCAAACGTGAGAAGGAAAAAGAAGCCGGAAAAACCATTCAGAGGATAACGACCGAACCAAAGGATGGATGGAATCAGCTTTCGCTGATTCGTACTAAATGAAAGTGGTACATCTCGATCGACTAACAAAGTACCACGGTACCATTGAGGCAGTATACGACTCTATTCGGGACGAACAGGGACTAAGGAGGGGGTAATGTTATAGATCTGACAATGATCTTCTCGAATATGCCAGAACCATATAGAACAGTCCCCCAATATGTAAGAAGCCATAACCAAAGATCTAGAATTCTCCCAAATAGTCTAGACACACACCCAAAGACACATGACGGATGCTTCGAGAACTAGGGAGATTTTCTATAAAAAGCACGAAACTGTCAGACGGAAGTCAGTTACTCAGCGACATTTATGGAAGACACCAACCAGTGTAAAAAGCGAAAGAACAATATTGGCGGTACTGCCATATAGTGTAAATTAAGTTGAAGTGCAAATTAAGTAAAAGTGCGGATAAATAAATTATCCTTTATTTTTAAACGAATTGTGTTTTTCGCAACAATATGATTGGGCTTTGGCCAATCATAATTCTGTTATGTTTTTATTTATCTTAAATTTGTTTACATATATATATATATATATATTTCATTACCGAAATAAATTTGCATAAAATTTGTCAGTCTTTTGCTTTATGAGTTTAATAATCGATGATCGACTTGGAAAAAAAATTGAAATTTTGTTTCTTCACGTTTCATGACTAAAATAACCTAAAATGCAAAAAAAGTTGTCTGTCTGTACACCGTCCGCCGATATGTACGCTCAGCGCACATTAACTTCCACGCTTTTCAAGATAAAAAGCTCATTTTTGAGATCTCAGGCGGGCATCCATTTTCGAGGGTGCAAGGATTTAGGGGAAGCGCTAAAACCGAAAACTAAGAATTCAAATATCTCAACCATGGTTCCAACTAGGAAGCTGAAAATCAATATGCATTTATAGAGAGGTTTGAGGGACAAATATTTCATTAATTTTTTTATATCCATTGGGGTCTAAAAACCAATTGCCAGCCGATTTTTTTTTCCAACCGATCAAGTAAGCATTTTTCGGGACCATTACAGATCAACCAGAATCAGCTTTAAAAGAGGCTAATTGTTATAAGGGAGAGGGTCAGAGGTGATGCAAAGAAAAACAGTTAAACATTAATATATCGACTATCTCATGTGCTACGTAATTGAAATTTGGATCATATATTAAGCTATACTAGGGAATTATGAGAAAAATATAAAATGTGGACATAATAGTAGTGGGGGGAAATGGGGAGCATTTCAAAAATGGTTCACATTCTAAAATTTCAAACCGTTATATCTCAAACTTGATTACAGATATCAAATTGAAATTTAGTCAAATTGTAGTCTTTAATTTTGGTAAAAATTTTAAGTTGGGAGGTGGTAAGCAAAAATATCGACAATTTTGAGTGATTTATTACGGGTCTGGTGAAAGATACAAAGTTTGAGTTTTGCATGTGGATACAACTATTTGATAAGGTAAAGTTCATAATTTTTCAAAACAAATTGAAATTATATTAATATTAATTTTTGTAAAACTGTGTCTCTTCAGCTTTGCTAATTTCAATGAAAATTAAAGAAATTAATTTTTCAAAATTGTGCATTTGTATGGGAGCTGGTAGAAGTAGTGAGGGGATTACATCAGTATTTTGTAATATTAGTGATATTTACATCTTTATACGTTAACCCAAATTTCAAGTCGATAGTTTCGAGAAAAAATCAATTTCATATAATTACGAAATTTCATGAAAATTTTATGTTAGGGGGTAAAAGAAGTGGAGGATGTAGCCCGTTCTCTCGTTTTTTTTTTGCTAAAAACGGCACACAATTCATTTTAGCACGATAGCTGAAAGCATTCGAGAGTTATGTTGCCGACTGGTGGACAAATGGTCTTTCGGAATCGAGGTTTCTCAGTGACAACGAATGTTTCTGTACCCTTGGTGGCTTTGCGCGAGCATTATTTCTAAGCGTTACAAACGGGAAGGCAAACACAGTATACTTTCAGATTTAATCTAGAGTATAAATATATCAGGACTTTGATTTTGCATAAAGAGCAGTATAAATTTTTGTGATCTTATGAAATATTGTATGGAGAGTGGAAGAAGGGATAACAGCATTGACCTATTTTTTCACATCACGCTAGAGCAGCTATGAAAATGTTTTAAATCAAATTCAGGCTTCAGAAATTGAATAGGTACTGAAAAAATTAGTGTATTAGATTTCGTGAAATTGTGCACTCTGCATGGGAGGTGGTAGAAGGAGTGGCAGTTTTTAATGATTTTTTTTAGAAATGAATATCAATGCTATGCAATTGATATTTTTCAAATTTCAGATCCCTATCATTAACACTTTTAAAGAAAATCGAGTTTTTACAAATTTGAGAAATAGTGTCACTTTGTTTGGGAGGGGGTAAAAGGAGTGAATTATAATTATAATGCTTATTAAGGACTTAGTACAAAATTGGAGATCGATAAATGTTATACGTACTGAGAAAATCGGTTTATAGTATTTCACGAAAAATGCGGTTTGTATGGGAGGTGGTGGATGGAGTTAGGGCATCCAACTAATTTTTGAACCATAGATTAGATTTATGATAAAAATAATATATCTTAAATTTCAGATTATTAGCTTTTATGGTTTCGCAAGTATTTCTATACCGTTGGTGCCTCTGTGCGAACATTATTTCTTGGCGTTACAGGCTTTATACTAAACTTATAATACTCTCAGATTCCACGTAGAGTATAAAAATTATTGCGATTCGTTGCGACCGTAAGCCATATGAAAAATCTTTATTATTTCTTATCATTAAATGACCTGAGAGCTTTTATATATCCATTTCCTTGATTTGAAAAGTGGCGGAAAATTCAAACCAGATTTGAGATTAAGACCACGGATATATTTTAATAAAGTTCGTTGGTCATTTAACGGTGAAAAAATAACTCAACACCAAAAACATAGACAAAACACGATACAAACCTTTCGTTACGAGGTACGCGAAAGAACGAAGCACACGTTTATCAACATTACTTTGATATTTTACTTATAAGATATATAATTAAACTAATGGTGTTGGAAATTCCTAAATTAACTCGTAAAAATAAACAAAAAAAATCATCAGGAAACTCATTCCGGACAACAGGTATGACTTAATAGAATTTTGTTTAAATAATACTTTCTTTTCAGCTCTAGGGAAGCTCTACAAGCAAACGGAAGGAGCGGCAATGGGATCTCCAATTTCACCAGTGGTAGCGGAAATTTTCATGGAGGAATTCGAAAAGAACGTCCTGAACTCAGCTCCATTAAAACCGAAATTATATCTTCGGTATGTGGATGACACCTTCATCATTTGGCAACATGGGAAGGAAGAGCTCGACAAATTCTTAGCATACCTGAACGCACACCACGAGAAAATTAAGTTCACCATGGAAACGGAAAGCAACGGGAAACTGCCATTCTTGGATGTACTCGTCGAAAGGAACGATACGTCGCTAAGCTTCGGGGTATACAGGAAACCAACTCACACCAACAGATATCTCCACGCTCATTCACATCACCACCCAAGCCAGAAAACAGGCGTATTGAAGACCCTAATACACAGAGCTCAACGTATAACTGATGGAAATCCGGGCAGTTTACGAAAAGAAAAGGAACAGTTGAATCGGGCATTCAGAGCAAATGGATACAAAGCGAGCGAAATTAACAAGGCGTGGAAACCGAAGCATCCAAGGACAACAGAACGAGAAGACACTGAAGAAGGAAATGCTGACAAACGATGGGTAAAACTACCTTACATCCAGGGCACGACGGATAAGATAGGAAAAATTCTTCGAAAATCGAACATCAAGACAACATTCACTACCCCGACTACTATCCGAGGAATTTTAGGAAACCAGAAGGACAAAAAACCATTGGAGACTGAAGGAGTATACAAAGTACCATGCGGCTCTTGCGATAAAGTATATATAGGAGAAACGGGACGCACAGTCCAAACAAGGATCAAGGAGCACCAACGATGCACACGGAAAAACCAGATACAGTCATCAGCGATCGCGGAACATGCAACTACAGAGAACCATACAATCGATTTCGACAATGTGCAAATTTTGGCCAGGACAAATAAATATTATCAACGAATAGTGCGAGAAGCCATGGAAATTTTGAAACATCCACAGAACTTCAACCGAGACACCGGATACAAGTTATCAGCAGTTTGGCTACCTGCGTTAAAATTTGGTAAGAACAGAATTCGTACCCAAAAATCCTTAACTAATTTAACTACCTGATACTAATTAATTAACCTTAATTATCCTTCCCACACTCAATTAACCCCCTTGTCTACATAATAATTGTCTTTTGTAATTGTCGATCAGTTTGATAAAGGTCTCAGCAGAGACCGAAACGTCACGAATAATAAAGCGTAACAGTGTAGAATCCGGAAATCTTTTCTTTTAATTTTAATTTAAAACAAAAAGAGTTGAAAATTACTTATGAAGGATTATTAGTAGCTAAGATTTAGCAATTTCGCTCTTTTATTCAAATTAACATCTTTGCGGCGTAATTTTCCTATAGAAATTTAATTTTAACTATAATTCTACACAATCATACTACTTTTTAATAGCAAAACTTAATTTAGTTTCTAGAGTGAAGGGATATTCTGTCTAGTGATCATTGATCAAAGGCAGTGGATCGGTAACACATCGAGGAAACCAGAGTAGAATATCTTGAAACAAGTTCTGAACAACAATCCTCTAGAAAGACGACGGCTTAATCGACTATGACAGCGAGCAGTTGAAGGAAAGGCGAGAGGAATTCCTGGGAAAAAACTAAAGCTTAAACAGTAAGGATAAATGTTTCTGTCGTATGCACTAAAGAGGCTTTCAACAAGAAATTGATGAAGTTTATTCATGACCTTGTACAAACATCTCTCTACTTTCTTGTACAGATCTTAGTTGGATACCAAACTAATACAGTTTGCTAGTTAGCTAAGAAGCATTTTCATTGCATAGACCTGATTTTAGGATTATTTAAACGGACAAAGATTTAACTAAATGTTAAATCCTAGCTATTGAATTATCTAGGTGGTAGCTTGTTAAGCTTTGTCCATTGCTTCTAACAAATTCAGGAAAAAAGCGGTTTTATGTAATTAACTCGTACTCGTATTCGATAACAGCACAACTGCATGAATCGCCTGTTTTGAAATGATCTATTGTGTCTGTATAGTAACTTGGGTAACAAATCACAGTTTAATTTCTACCCACCCATGCATAAATTGCCACTTGGAATTAGTAGATAATAACCGAAAATCTCGACTTCTTCTCCACGCATTCGTTCGTCCCGTATTATCCTCGAAGGGCATCATTTCGAAATCGGAGCACATATCCATAATAGCTCCCCAGTTACACCGCATAAATCTTAATTTCCTGAGTTGTGTCTCTGACACAGGACATACCCGTGCAGTAGAAGTGGCACTTCAAATCCGCCAATGAAACGCCATCCATGAGTATATACAATAGTACTTAGCTATCTATACAGTCCCGGTCTTACAGAAATATACACATTGGATCAGTATTGCCAGACTAAACCGACGCAGCCCTAGCCTAACTAGATATGTCCATGCTTAATAGTGTAAAGTTAAACGTCATTCCATTATGTAGATGATACCCAAGAGATTTTAACGTACGCATGTATCCAAGAATTTACACTGGCAAAGTGTATCCCATGCTATATTTTCAGAATGTACGACATCAGACATATGTCGACGGCATTGTACAAGGACTCAACGCAACGCAGTTTCCATGGAGCAAGATATTTTAACCCAGGGATATGGAATACAACTGTTGCCCATGTTTAATGTAAAATCGTCCTAAGCTCGAAAAAAAAACGGACCAAAATAAGGCCGAAAATCGTAAAAATTTTCCCATCATTTCTTCGATGTGGAGTATCCTTTTGAAATAATCTGGCGTAGGTCTATACCCGTCCTTACCGATTCATGCATATGTGTAAAATATCTGTAATGATGCTTTTACAAATTCCGGCTGCGTTGGGGCTCATTACGTAAAGCCAAGCCCAGTCGTCATCATCATTTCCAAATTATTAGAAACGTGGGATGGAGTGATACCATATATCCGGTCTCCTGGACCGTGATGTCCAAAATGGACCGGGCAGATTTGGAATTTAGGCTAAAGCCATTTACGGAAATTCCGTGACTAAACTGCCTTTTGTTTCAGTCGTGCGGGAGATTATTAAATTCATGGGTCGTTGTATGTCCAGATACAAGTATATTAAAGCTCAGGTCTCCAATTTGAACTCCTGCCGAAACGCCATGTTTGGTTTGGCGAAATAACAGTCGAAAATGATTTGCGTTATTGTAATTAGAGTTTAGTGGATGAACAGATGGAAAAATATGAGAGGTATTACTAGCAGTAATTGCACTAATCACAGGTTTACCTAACGATTTACTTTCTGATTTCAGCGTGCTTGAATTTACTAATTTGAATATTTTGCTTTGTAAAATCAAAGCAGAGAAAAAACTTATAAACTTTTTGAAAGTTAATTTTAGTGAGGAAGAATAGGCTACCTTGTCGTGAAAGGCGTATAATAGTCAATTTATTCCTTGTGCGATGGCGGCATTCCTTATTGGGAATTCTATTTTCAGCAGAGTGCGCTCCCCAGTAATTCAGAAATGACGGCCAACGTAACTTTCGACCTACGTTTCCTTTCTTACTTTGATATTTGCACTTGCTTCCCTTGCCCAGGTCGACTTAATTCATTTAAAAAAAATTGTATGGGAGGAAGACGAAGGGAGAGTGTCAAGAACGCTTTCTAGTTTTTACGAGATAAATAAAAAATACCAAGAAGTTAGGCGCAACTTTATTATTTTTGGGACAAGTTGAGGATGCGTGGAAAGTCAATATGCAGGTTGGGGCGGGAAGACTAAGTGAAAGGGGTTCTAGAACAGGGATGTCAACTGTTTCATAATTTTAAATAGTGAACCCATATCTCTAAGGTAAGTCGTCGATTGTGCCTTGTTGGCCAGATCTTCAATGATCTCCTCTAGTCACGCCTAATAGCATTTTTAAGCTGTGTGTGAGCATCGCGGTAGTTCCATCTGAAGTAGGGAATCCTTTGGTTGATATCGATGAGAGATGATTGCCAATTTGGCTTTTTTCCGATCGCCAAACTTGTGCCATGTGTATTGCCACATCGAGGATTTTTCACCACTTTGCACATATCCAACAGATTCTACAGCACTAGTTAGAAAGGTGTATCTTGTTGCCTCTCATTTGGCGTCCAGTATGCGCTTTACATATCCGCTCAATGTGGATGACTTTTCGCATAGAATGGTGTGTACTCGCGTTTTTTACTGGGGTCTCTAAGTCTATCCACATTAAACTTGCGCTTCATTTGAAGAATTCGTGAGATAGCTGCTGTGCTCAATCTTAAGTGGGCAACCATCAAGTGATGATCGCTCCCCACGTCAGCTTCACGTTTCGCTCGCACTTCGAGGAGACATCGGCGACTTGCAACCAAATGCGTAATCTGGTTCTATATGACACCATCTTGTGTGGAAAAAGTCCCTTTGATGACCATTTTATGCAAAACTCCACAAATAATTCACCGTTTTCGGGTCTCTTAATCCAAGGTCGTGACGCGTCGACCCAAGGGTTACCATGCTTCCCCTTGATGTTCAAATCCAGTGTTGTCAGAGCCAACCTGGGCATTCATATCTCCTGAGATGATAATAATATCACCTCTTGGAACACACTCGAATGTGGCACTCAGTTGGCTATAAAACTCCTCTTTGCCATCAGGTATTTTGGTATTAGTTGATGCGTAGCACTGCAGAATTTTGACGTTTGTGACACTGGTTCTGAGCTCAAGGACGATAATCCTATCCAAGATTGGTTCCCAGCTGATGAGACTATTTCTCGATCTCTGTGTGAGGACGACCACTACGCTATTTTTGGCTTCACTCCCAGGACCAACGTAAAGAATGGTGTTTCAGCTCGAGGTTCGTTCTTTTACTGATCTTGTCCATCTGACTCTCGCTGCAGGCCAAGATTTGGATATTATAGTGCTTCATTTTACGGTGGATCTATAGTTGGTTGTTCATGGACCGAGTGACCCCAGCCCTTCCCCAGCATTCAATGTTCGAACGTTCCAGAAACCAATCATAGTCCGTTTTCGAATGCCAAAAGTAGTTACCATAGAATTTGCTGTATCAGTTTCTAGTATTAGTTAGGTTCTAACATCACGGGTAATAAGCCCATGATCTAGTGAGTGCCCATTTACCATTTTTAGGGCAAGCAGGAGTGGCTGTGAGTGAATTCTACTGCTTCCATCCCACAGGGAGATAGTTAGCTCAGGTCCGTGGAGTCGCTATTCTCCAAAGATAGTTGCATGAATCGGTAAAACCTCATCTCCACTGCGGGGGATTTATGATTTAATTATTCTTAAATATTTTTCCTTAATTTTATTTTCAGCGGAAATTTCAATCCATTATTTTCTTTTCTCATTTTGTTTTTAATTAGTTTTTAATACTATTTTTATCATCTCGCCAGTAAGGACTTTGTATGGTAGGCTGAATAAATAAATAAATATTAATTCCGATTACCTTTTATCTGACAGATACGTGCAGAATTTTCAACAGTTTTTTGCAACAGTTCCGTGTAGGTATGTACCATTCCGCTAATTTAACCATTAAAATTTTTCTTGTACTTGTACTATTTTGACTGCCTTGATAAAAATTTATAATTTTGTTGTGTCCGCAATCAAAGAAAAAAGCTGCTTGGTTTAAGTTTACTTTTACTTCTTTATTTCACACGTCTGGTTTCCAATGCGGTTGCTGAGAGAGAGAAAGATCTTACCGGATCTGGCCTCCATAGTTGTGGAACTGTCAAATTAATGAATACTGTTCAGTGTCTTGTGCTGAACGCTTAGCTATGTGAAGCATTAGGTGGCTCAGTTCGTAACATCTTTTTCCCCCTTCAAGAAATACATTTATCATACATGTTTTTACCTTCTTATCGTGTATACTTAAGTAGAATATTTTTCCAAACTATAGCAATTTACATCTAACATTTTCATACATTTTAATTCGTCAATTCAGTAAACAAGATACAAGGTCCAAGTGCTGTTAATTCCTGTAGCAATAATGATTTTAATTCAGGTAGTAATCATTTAAATATTCATAATTGGAAATGACATCTTGAGGATCTAGTAGCTTATTTATCACTTAACCTATGATGTACATACTCTAAAATTTCTTGTAAGTTAATCTATCTGGACGTTTGATTATTCTTTTTGATTTTCTTAATTCTACGTTTTCGCGAAGATCTTTTACGGTGTTATTCGTTAAGCTTTGATTTGACGTTGTACCTATAGTGGTCCGAAGAGCAAGTGGGTTTTCCAATTCTGCTGAATGCTCTACATTCTTTGGGCCTGAATCTCGAATTTCAGGAAGGAGTACTTTCGGTGCTTCGGATTTTTCTGACCTAAATGTTTCATACAATCTATCTGTAAGGTCCCAGTCATCTTGCAAATTCTCGAAATTGGGCCCTACTTCCCTGATCTGATTTACATGTCGCTTCCAGATTCTGCCATCATCCAGGGTAATCGTGTAATGAAGTTTTCCCAAGCGTTCATGTATTCTACCGAACTGCCACTTTTCCCCCCTTTTGTAATCTCTAGCCGATACTATGTCGTTCAATTGAAATTCACGGACGTGTTCCTGACTTTCGCTCAACTTTATTCCGTTCGTTTCTGGTTCGGTGGGCATTAGTAAATCCAACCTTGTTCTAATTTCCCGATTAAACATTAGTAATAAGGGCGATTTATTTGTAAAAGAGTGTGTTAGTCGCCTGTACCTCATTAATAGTTGTGAAAGATCCTTATGTAAATCTTCTTTAGTCCCATCCATTGCTCTAAGGGCATTTTTCATTGTTTGTACATATCGTTCAGCCTGTCCATTTGTAGCAGGGTGATACGGGGCCGTTAGCTTATGTTGAATGCCATTAGCTTTCAAAAACATTCTAAATTTTTCTACAGTAAATTGCGTGCCATTATCGCTTACTAACGTTATTGGCAACCCAAAACGAGCAAAAATTGATCTACAGACGTCGATTGTAGTATCCGTAGTTATGTCTTTTATTATAAATATCTCCGGCCATTTAGAGAAAGCATCTATGAGAACAAAAAAATATACTCCTCTAAAAGGCCCTGCAAAATCTATATGTACTCTTTCGAAAGGGCGTGAGGGGTATTCCCAGGCATGTACCGAAACCTTTGTAGGGTTTGCCTTAACTCGTTGGCAATTATTGCAGTGGCGAACAATTTTTTCGATATCTGAGTCGATTGCTGGCCACCAGCAAAAACTCCTAGCTAAAGCTTTCATTTTTACTACCCCAAAATGCGCGTAATGTAATTCTTTTAAAATTTTTGATCTAAGGGCAGTGGGGATAAAGACTCTTGATCCTCTTAAAATGCAACCCTTTACTAATGAAAATTCAGCTTCATCGACTCCAAACCTATCATACACATGGATTGGTGTATCTGTACTCAAAGATGTCACAAGATTTTGTAAAGTATAATCCTTTTCTGTTTCTTGTGCAATTGTATTAGCATCTACTGGTAGACTTTCCAAACTAGATACTTCAATAACGTCTGCTTCTTCTATTCCCGACTGTTCTGCAGGGTCTGGTAATCTCGACAAAGCATCTGCATTTGAGTGACTATGAGTATTTTTGTACTTGATTTCATAATTATATGCTTGTAGGAATGCGGCGTAATGCTGCATTCTTGTAGCACTCAATACCGGTAACCCTTTTCATGGGGAGAAAATTTGTACTAGTGGTTTATGATCCGTGTAGAGTATGAACTTGTTTCCGTACAAGTACTGTGAAAACTTTTTCACTCCGAAAATTATGCTATAAGCTTCTTTATCTATCTGAGCGTAACGCTGCTGAGTTCTGGTCAGTGTTTGCGGAGCAAAAGCTATTGGCATTTCGGTACCATCTGGGAATTGGTGCGATAATACTGCACCTACTCCATATGGGGAAGCATCAGTTGCTAAAAGTAATGGTAACTTAGGGTTGAAATGCACAAGAAAAGTATCATCCGCCATTTGCTCTTTAACTTTTGCAAATGATCTTTCGCATTGACTGTCCCAGTCCCATTTCACGTCATCGCGAAGTAAGCTATTTAGAGGGAACAGCAGGGTGCTGAAATTTCTGAAAAATCTACCATAATAGTTTACGAATCCTAAGAAGGATCTTAATTCGGTCTTGTCTTGTGGTGCTCTCATACCCAAAACGCAGTCAATCTTATTTTTTTGTTTGTGTATACCTCTTTCATCAATCACGTAGCCGCAATATTCGATTTGTTTTTCAAAAAACCTGCACTTATCTCGGTTCGCCTTTAAGTTATATTTCTGTAAACAATTTAACACTTCCTCGAGACGTTCCATATGAGTAGCATTATTGGGAGCGGTAATTTTAATGTCATCTAAAAATACAGTGACTCCCTCGATTCCCTGTAAAATTTGTTCCATTTGCCTTTGCCATATAGCTGGAGCTGCTGCGATCCCGTACATTAAACGCTTTGGCCTGTAAAGACCTCGATGCGTGCTTAATGTTAAAAATTTTCTGTCTTCCGGCCTAACTTCTAACTGTAAGTACGCTTGGCTTAGGTCTATCTTAGAGAAACGTTTACCACCCGCCATATTCGAGAAAAGCTCGTTTATAGTAGGTAATGGGTGCTCATCGACATTCAGATTTGGGTTAAGGGTAACCTTATAGTCTCCACATAGGCGAATTCCGTTAATCTTTTTTACTGGAACCACCGGTGTAGCCCATTCACTAAATTCCACTTTCTCTAACACATCCTGCTGTACTAATTTATCCAATTCAGATTCTACCATTGAACGCAGAGCAAAAGGAACTGTTCTATATTTAATATAAACTGGTAGCGCATCTGGTTTCACATTGATTCGCGCTTGGAATCCTTCAATTTTTTCCAACTTAGAGTCAAATACCTTTGACAATATACTAAGCAGCCCCCTTAAACCTTCTTGATAATCATTCTCTATACTAAGTATGTTGCCTTCCATCTTACCTTCTGGTTAAAACATTGATTTCCAATTTAGACGCAGTTGAGTTAACCATTCCCGTCCAAAAATCGGGTCTCTATCAGTGTCAACTACGTATAATGACACTTTCGCACTTTGAGAATGCACTGACACATCGACCTCGCTTACCCCTACTACCTTAATGATAGTTTTGCAGAAGGAAACTAATTGTATGTCCGAAGGTACGATTTGGATATTCGGAAACAACGAAAGCAATTGCTTTTGATTAATTATTGACACGGCCGCACCCGTGTCTAATTCCATTTTCACCATTTTCTTATTTATTTGTACATTTACCCAGAACTTATTCCTCGGACTACTACCTGTTCCTAACGAAAGAATTTCCACCACCTGGGTTTCTATTAAATTTACCGAATTATTCCGATTTTTCTCTTGTAAGCACACCACTCGTAAATGACTTTTTTGTTTACAAAAGTTGCACAATGTATTTATATGTTTACACTTATTTGCTAAATGTGACGTATCTCCGCACCGATAACACTTTTTTTTATCCGGCTGATTTTTATTTCGCTTCTTGTCGTACGATTGCTTTTTGACGTTTGTTTCTTTTGTATTAATGTAATTTACGTTTAGTTGTCTACTATGTATAGCGGCACTATCTCTAGCTGAAGCTTCCAAGCTACTCGCTAGCTCAAATGCGCGGTCTATGGTTAATTCCTTGATCTCAAGTAAGCGGCTTTGTATGCGCTCGCTTCGTAAGCCAAATACGAATTGGTTCCGCAATGCTTTTGTTTGGTATTGACAATTTGCAATTTATTGCCAGTTTTTGCAAAGCCGATAAAAATTCCTGCGCCGTCTCTCCCTCTCCCTGTCGCCTTTGGTTGAAGCGAAAATTCTCAGCGATTTCTAACGGTGCCGGGCTATAGTACGTCGACATGACTTGACAAATCTCTGCATATGAAAATGCAATCGGAGTTTGTGGGGCTAACTTGTCGCACAACAGGTTGTACGCCTCCGGGCCCATGTTGTGTAGTAAGTAATGCACGTGCAGGTGCTCTGGGATACCGAAAACGGTTTAAGCACTTTGCAGCCTGGTCAGCCACCGCGACCACTGCATTTTTGAGGGATAAAAACTCTCAATCGTGAATACGGTTTGCACCGTCGTATTTAATGTAGGTGGACAACTTATACCTGTGTTCCGTGAATGCGCAGCTCCTTGCTCTGCTGCTCGTGCTGCTTCTTGTGCTGCTACTTGTGCTGCTGTTGCAGCTATTCCATCTGCTGTATTTTCTGGTCCTCCCGCCATTTCCGTAGTTCTCCAATTTTATTTGTTTCCACTGATATATGTAGTTCTTTGATCCTCGTCGCCAGTTTTGTTGTGTCCGCAATCAAAGGAAAAAGCTGCTTGGTTTAAGTTTACTTTTACTTCTTTATTTCACACGTCTGGTTTCCAATGCGGTTGCTGAGAGAGAGAATGATCTTACCGGATCTGGCCTCCATAGTTGTGGAACTGTCAAATTAATGAATACTGTTCAGTGTCTTGTGCTGAACGCTTAGCTATGTGAAGCATTAGGTGGCTCAGTTCGTAACAAATTTGATCATTTGTTTGTATATCAATTGCATCAGTTACATTACTTGCATCAATTTCTTCTAAGATGTTTATTTTCGGGTCGGCGTTTGATCTGCCTTTTCAATCATACAACCCCTTTCCTTTCTACAAGGTGTCGAATATTTCTTTTGCTACTTCCTGTCCTTTGCAGCTTTATTATATAAAATTATTTTCTGAAAAGATATATGATATTAGAAATTATATTAGAAATATTTTCTTATCTTTCAAATCCAGAAGAAAAACCTAAAAACACATCCCGCCCACTTTGGAAATCACAATGTAAATAAATCTTGAGTCTTGTCTGCGTTCTGTTCAAACGCATCACCTCAGAAATTTCAGAATAAAACAAAATTTTTCTATGAACTACTTCGTAGTTTTATTTACCGTTTCGCTTACTAAAACTTACTTTGGTAAGCCCTTATTAGGTTTTACCTTGAAGCTTACTAGACTTTACTGTGGAAAGGCTTTACATTTCGTTTCCATGTAAAAATGTTTCACCATTGCACTAATTCCCAAAATTTTTAGCTGGGTAGAGGAGAAGAATTATTTTTGTATAAATATAAAAAAAAAATAAATGATATCAGCATACATTCTTAAATTTCGTCTCACAGCTTCATTGAATCTTAACTTTAAATTTCCTACCGAAATAATTCCTAATTAAATCCAAAATATTTACTCCAATATTTTTGTAATATAACCATCGTTAAAATCTCCTGCTGATTTAACGGTCCTATTCGAATAATGAGAAAATTTTAATTGACCGTTTTAATTAACAATATCGACGGGTTGTACGGACAGCATTTTTCAAGCTTGCTATTATTTTCTCCATAAAATGAAAAATATATACGCACACAGTTAAAGCGGATCGTTTCAAGAAAAACCTAGTTGTATAGTCAAAGGTCTAAGAAAAACGAAAATGGCTTAAATATTAGCAAGCTTATCAGATTTCGTATATTTCCATTTTTTCGCTTCATCTCACTTCGCCAAGTTACGGACGAGGTCATCTACGTTAGCAGTTAGGTAACTAGGAAAAGGACCCTTTTCTCTATCAAGCGATAATGTTAAAAGTCGTAAAAACCGAAATCCTTTGGAAAAGGGTTTAGTCGAGAGTTAATTGAGAAAACGAAATGATTTTTGGGCCAAGCGTATACAGTTGGAATGAGTTGAATGTGGCAAACAAGGAAAAGGGTTTCTTGTCCTGCTGTCTGATGTCCGTATAAGACATCTTTCGTATTCGTATTTTCATTGAAGCGAAATGGGTTCAAGTTCAGCCATCCGGTATTATGAGCTCATTTACAACCAAAACATGATTTTGTTTTAATGCTCGAATGTTTTATTTTGCATATTTCTCTGGTCGAATAAATTGCTCGGAAATTTTTATTTCATTTCAGTGTAAACAAAAAAAGGTCTGATACATTAAATAAATAATAAACCTTTTGAGTTTTTTTTTCCGGCGATTTAATATGGCTATTATGAACTATTTGACGAAATTATAGACAGTGCTTAATTGTTCGGCTAAGAAACTAAGAAATGAATTGACTGGTCGGTTTTTGTTAGCAGTTTATGAAATAGACTTTCAACAATAACATCTTTCGATAGCTTTGATGTAAATCGGCTAATTTGTTGACCTAGTAGTTTATTTTTCGTAGGCTACAAATCACTGAGACAAGTTCGAAGTTATTAAATTCGATTCTTAGCTTAGTAAGTGGCAGCATTACTGAGTTGTACTTATTAAGAAATTGCATTTTGCCAATTTCAGATCTTCCGTTTTGATTTCTTGTTAATATCAAATTCGCTTCGACGTCAAAAGAAGAACATTCTAGCTGAATGGTATTTGAACAATGGGAGTTTGTACGATATCGATAAATCGGCATGTCCTAATTTGCCATCGACATTTTACATCAAGTACATCAATGCCTTAAGGACATATCATAAACTTCCAAGTCCATATTTTCCAGCCGAGCTAAGGCGCTCATTATAAGCAAAAAGTATATATCAGTAATAAGGCCGTCGGTCGTCAAAATATCTAATTACTGGTAGAGACAATCTAACAATGTTATCACGATTGGAATGGTCCTGCTTCGTGGAAAAATATATACCTATCTAATCAGATAAAGAGACAATTTCGAGGACGAACTCAATTTGTAAGCGCTGGCCTGGTGTCGTATTTATGGGTCCATAAAGCAAACGCTAAGAGGCAGATAATAAACTTTTGATAACCCATAAATTGAATATATGACGCATCAGTGGCACTCAGCATGGATTATGGCGATATTTCTCATTGTTTCCGACATTTTTATTTTATTTTACTCAGTTTTTGTTGTAGTAATGTGGTTGTGTATGGTTTACAGTATATTTGTAGCATCGAAATATTATGACCGTGTATCGCTATCACTCATCGTCTTCAACGGGACGACAGAAATCCTATTCATTTCCCAACGGACAAGTTACACTAAACCATTTCTTTATTTTATCCTGTCATGAATATTTTTCTCTGTTGTTCACCATTGGTTACCATTATAAACGTAATTCGTGCTAGAACGATGCTATATAAGCCAATAAAGCGTACAACGAGTTCGGTTTGTTAAATGCCGCAATTATTTCACACACTTAGGGTTTATATTGGTATGGATCTAATTAAGATAATCCTTCATACAAATAAAGATATTCGAAGGAACATTAGAAGTAATCGGAAAATTGGATTCAATCTGCGCAGGAATCCTTTAAGAAGAGATTAAATAAAACAAAATACTATTTGTGTTCATATTTGTATCGATTAATCTTCTTTGCCAACAAAAACTTCCAAGATCCTGAAATCAATTTGTCTCAATGAGTGCGAACTTCTTAAAGCGGTTTTATGGTAACGTCCTTCCATCTCAAGCAGGGATGATGATTACGTTTATGGCAACTTTAAGGTGCGAATCTTTCGTTGGAGCACATACCGAAACCAATCAACCAAAACGGTTACTCCACGTGAAATATTTATACGTGGATAAGTTTCGTTACAAAACAGCAGAAATGATTTATGAAGTGCTATCGGCTGGGTTCATGCTTTATAGCTCATTAGGGAGCGGTGTGAACATGGGAGGTGATCGATTGCGCGTCGTCGGTTCACGAAAAGCAAGCATTATGGCAGTACGGCGAGAGTAGCGTGGAGGGCGTATCTCTGAATAGGACCGAAAGGTAGAGGTCGTATCAATAAGCTTTTATGCCAACATGATTCGAATAGATAACAACAATATCAGAGTGACTCATTTTCGTGTTGAAAGGGGAAAAAGCGGAAGGAAATTACTCTTTTTGTGTATTACCTGTACAAACATTAATTAATATCAGTTAATTGGTGTTTCATAGTCGGTACTGGGAAATTAATAACACCATGAAAAATGATCTTTGTTTGATTTTATTCATGGAAAGTTTTAAAATTTTTCCAAATAGGCTTAATTACAATTGAAATACGGGAAGGCTTATTTTAATTTGTTCAATTTTGAATAGAGGTAATGATTTCAGTGGACTTAGTCTACAATTTATATGAATTAATAAAATCAATACCATCTACGTACGCAACGTATTAATAAAAAGTTTATATGAACGAATACATCTGTTTTCGTCAATAATAGAAAATTTAGTAAGCAATGTATTATAATTCATAGCAGGAAAATCCATTTAACATACATACATACATATGTATGTTCACGTATGTATGAGTACTATATTGATATTAGTTTGTAATATCATTATTATAGGGACTGCGATATTTCAATTCATTTTACACAAAATATAAATCAAATATTCTATTTCACTATTTGAACATCGACATGTTTTATGAATTATTTAAAATATTAGCGGTTCTTCATTTACGAATCGCATAAGCTGTGTCTACGAGCATTCAGATGCATTTTAGTCAGTGGCGTGGCGTCCATTGATGGAAGCATTTTTTTTTATAATTGATGCTTTACATATTTAACATTTGCGCTACAATATAATAAAAAAAATAATGAACAAATTTCAGCATCAACTCACATACATAAGTCATTGTGACTTGTGTGTGAGAGCTCAGATTCTGTATTTTAAATAATTTTAATAATTCTAATTCATTTATTATCTATTATTAAACATTTGCGTATAGAGAAATTGATAAATTACACTAAATGTTTCTAAAACAAACTAATAAATCTTCTCTACATCTACAATGGCACTACAGCCCAAATCGGACCTTGGCCTCCTGATATTCAGGTTCCTTAACATTTTTCATTACTTATTGTGGAAGAGTTGTTAGCCCTTCGTACAACCCTGTTTCTAGGAGTTTTTCATTTTCTTAGATCGAGGTGACCAAAGTATATCCAAGCAGTGAATATGCCGGAATTATATATTGCGCCGACCGGGATTTGAACTCACGACCTTCGCATTAAAAGACCAACACACTACCTACTATGCTATACCCTAGCTGTAATAAATCTTAAATTCTTTTAATCTACATTCTTTTTTTACAATATTAAATAACTTAAGTATAGATATACACCAATTACAATTAAGCACCATTATTTGAAAAGGCATTATAGAAATTTGGGTTATCGAATATAAATGTTTTAATTACCATTTTGTAGTTTTGTGAATTCATTATATTTATACTCTAGACTAGCAGACCCCGCAACTTCGTCCGCGCTAAAATCGCATTGATAAGCTATTTTTGAGTGTTGTTAGTAATACATTATCTGGGGAAATATAATCTGCTCACTTTAAACCTCTTTCTAAATCAATTGCAAGTGTTTTTCAAATGAAAATAAGTCGATTTGATATATTATTATTGAAAGTTAAGGATTTACTTCAATTTAAAGAGATTTACTGCTGTTGACATAATTACACTGACATCGATTTGAACAGATCTCAGTTTGTTTTCTGTCATTGGAACAACAAAAATCACTTTTATTTCAAATAGATGTTGACATTAACAACAACGTTTGTTATGACTTCAAACAGAATGTTTTAAATAATTTTTATAATCTAGATGAAATCTGAGAGTATATTGTGTTTGCCTTACCGTTTGTTACGCTAAGAAATAATGCTCACACAGAGTCGCCAAGGGTACAGAATTATTTGTTTCCCATCAAAAACCTCGAATCCGAGTGACCGTCTCTCTGTCCGTTCACGAACTTGGCATCACTTTTGAACAAAATCAGTGAGCACAAAATTTGAACTTTCTAGTTCAACGCGCTGTGGAACTATAGAGCGCACGGACGGACAAACGAACAGACGGTTTCGAGATTTTCGAGCAAAAATATTGACTTCAGTGTCATTCAGCTTTTTCTTCAAAAGTTATTTCTTAGTGTTACAAACTTGAAAGAAAACAATACAGTCAGACTCATTCCATCCCGCTCCCCAATAAAACCCAAAAAAATCGAATTTTAGCGAATTTTCTTCAGAAATATTTAAACTATGGATCTGTAAATCATCATATTACAAATATATCATTTGCATAACAATGCTAGTCTATAAACAAAAATTTTATCGATATCCCATCACTTCTTATGCTCCCCCCTTCGAATACCACAATTTTATAACCACAATTTTATGAACCATGCTGTGATAGTGTACATATTTTTTAATGTATTTTAAAGAAATATAGAATTGGAAATAGTTCGCATGATTACTTACGAATCTTTACACATAAAAAAAAAAATTCCGGACGAACGCAAATCAAAACACACGATCATATGGTCATATATATACATATACATCCATATGCTATCTTTATACATAAAAAAAAAATTTGCGGACGAACGCAAATCAAAACACATGGACACATGGTCATATATATACATATTTTTGTATATATGTATGTATATGTACATATATGTATGACCATGTGGCCGTGTGTTTTGATTTGCGTTCGTCCGGATTTTTTGTTTTATGTGTAGAGATAGCAGACACTATTCCGAACAAAAAAAATTCATGCAAATCGGGTGAATAGTTGCGAACAACAAACGAAACAATTTCTCCATACAAAATGTACTGAAAATGATATTTTCCAAATTTTCTTATTTCCGGGAAAAATTTGCAATTTTTGACTCCTTTAGGATCTAAGTTGGGCTTAAACGAACACAACAAAAAAATTTGAGCCAAATCGGACGAACGGTTGCTGAGTTACACGAGTACACACGTAGACCACTTATTTTTATATATAAGATGAAATCTGAGAGTCTATTATGTTTGCCTTACCGTTTGTAACGCTAAGAAAACCCTCTTTCGACGATTATTTTTTTCTTTTTCGCAGATTGAAGTGGTCCAGATATATTCACGCAAGCAGACTAACGCCATACTCGCTGGTCTACACCCAAGCTTAGCAATTTAGTTATTATTACTTAATTTAACTTTTTTAATAATGAAAGGGGGTATAAATAAATAAATGTTTTACTTCATGCTAAGCCTTTCGCGGACCCTGACGTTGTCCACCTACTCTGAAAATTATTTTAATTTACCACTGACCCCCAAAAGTCATTAGTACCTGGGGGTCCGTAGAAGCCACTTTGGGAACATACATATGATATATTAGGTATAAGTTTACTTCAACGACTTATGCAAGGCTATGAAATAAGGTTCGAGAATAAAAGCGATTAAACAGAACGTTGAAAATTAAATATCTGCCAGTGTGTGTTGTTGCTCTCTAGTTTGAAAAAACTTAGTACTGGAAAATTCAAATTTTCTACACAAAATTTTTGTTAGAATCGTATGATGAATTTTTTGAATACGCGAAATCCTTCCACCTCTTCACCACCCACTCCTATATAATATAACATATTTTGATAACATCACCATAAGGTGATTTTCTGTAAAAGTCTGGACACCATTGATTTGAAATTTCGAAATTTCTGTTTTCGTGATATCAAATTACTAGAATTCCGTAACAATTTTTCCTTATAAAAATTATACTATTTCAGGAAAAAAAAACAATAAATTTTCTCAAAATCCTCTCAAGTTTATCGACCTCAAGTTCAGTGCAAAATTTTAAATTGCAAAAATCCAAAACTTCATGTTGATTTTCTTTTTAATTGTAAACTTTGATATTTTGATCGTGTCATTAAACATAGTACACACATTTTCGCAGTACTTTTCTAGCTAAAATTTGGTGAAAAGTACTTTGGCAGCAACTAAAATATGAAGTGAAAAATCAATTCAATGTTGTTCCCACTTCTACTCGTATTGTGAGTACCCACAAAGGATATAATAATTTCTCAAAGTCAATCAAAATTGCTTATTTTGTTTGCTGTATCGATTGGTGTTTACTCACAATCGTAGTATATGTTTGTTATGTTTTAATTTATTTTAAAAACATAACATGACTACGATTGGGTGTAAAGCCCAATCGTGCAATACTCTAGATAAGGGAGAATTTTTTTTATTTTAAGAAATTTTGTTGGGAAGTGGTAGAGGGGGTGACAACATTGAACTATTTTTTTCACATCACGAGCTATCAAAATTTTTTATATAAAATTTAGGATTCAAAAATTTAATAGGTACTGAGAAACTTAGTGTATTGAATTTAGTGAAAGTATGCAGTTTGTATGGGAGGTGGTAGAAGGAAGGTAGAGTTATTAATAAATTTCATTGAAATAACTGTAAACATCATTTATTTGACATAGAAGATCAGTAGCATTCATACTTTTCAGGAAAATCGACTTTTTGTAAAGTTGTTGAATTTATTACGATTCCACTGTAACAGGGGCCAGCACTACCTGAAAGAGAGAAAAGGAACAAGTTACCAACAATTTAAGACTAGATTTCGATTAAATACTTACCTCGATTACGATCAGGCCGCACCTTCCGTAGCAGCCTTCAGCACTCCCATGACCAGTTAACTTGCACCTAAAAATAGAACAGGAAAAGACGGCATAGGAAAGGCAAGAGGACTAAGACTCTGAAGTAGGATTATTGTAAAAACAGCCCCTGAGTGCGCATAATATTCGATCAACAATCAAACAACGAACAGATAAACTACCGCGAGTGCAAATACTTTACGCGGAGTCTCACCTCGCGAACGAAAACCCGGACAACAAGCTCGAAAGTTAAAGTGCGCGTAACTTCGACTAAACATACGACCGACGAATGTATTAATCCCCGCGAAAGCAAAATTGTACACGGATTTCCGCTTTGTAGACGAAAACCCGGCGATCACGGAACATCACGAACAAAACAACACAAAATCCGCGAGTGCATATTTTCTCGGATAGTCGCTTGCAGACGAAAATCCTGTAATCACGGCAACACGCCACCCACAACGCCATAACGCACGATCCAGAAGTCGGAGACTTGGACTCGTGGGGCGCGATCGGCAGCATTCTGGCTGGCACGTCGATTGCCAACCCACGACAACCGTAGACCCCGATGGCCAACCGAATTACGATCAGAAGCAACACCATCATCATCACATATGTATACATACTTACCTGGAATGACTGGGGACGGCATGGGTGGATTCGGCGCACCATACTCACTGAAATCACCAATCTATAAGAATCAAGTGAATTTTCGGAAGGAAACAAGTGATTCAAAGCTTACGCCAGTAAAATTCGTGATACGGAGGCAGCGGAGATCAGCAAAAGAAAACAACGAAATCAGCGAAGCGGATTCTTGGGACAACACGGGGCGATCTCAACTTAGAGCCCCAACGAAGCGATTAAAGATAAGTTAGTTTTAAGTTTAGGTAAACTTAAGATTCATTTTAAGAACATCAAAAAGACTAAAATTCAAATTGGTGCAATAAAGTTAAAATTTAAACGAAAGCTAGTGTTCTAGGCATACCCTTGTGAAAAATCGTGTCCAGTTTTCTTGCCTGCCCCGCAATTAGTTTTTTTTGTGTTGTGACAATAGGAAGGAGCGCGGCCTAAATTGAGAGCCACTGGCGCCCACGACACTTCTTCATGAGTTGGGCGGACAGGCTGTGTTCCGCCCCTTGGTGCAAGGTGTTTGAAATTCAAATACGTTTTTTCCCAACCGGGGAAAAACCGTAATAAATTGTGTCAAATTGTATGAGAGGGGGTAGAACGAGTGAAGCTTATCGCCTAATTTTTTTGGTCTTACGAATAATCTATATAAATACCTATAATTGTAGTGTCTGTCTGTTATTTGTTTATAAATGGCTATAAATAAGTTTTTTGCTTTATTTTAGCAATAAATAAGCAGAAACAAACGTTTTTAAAAAAATTCTCTGTCTGTCTGTCTGTCTGTCCGTCTGTCTTTCCGGTTTTCACGCAAAAATAGCTAAACCGATTGTAATGAAACTTTCACAGATTATTAGGTCTACTTCGGGGAGTAATCTGTCTTAGATTTTATTTTACTTCCCTCACTCCTTCTACCCCCTCCCATACAAAGTGACTCATTTTCAAAAATTTATAATAATCAAATTTTCATGGAAACTATAAAAGCTATTAATTTGAAATTTAAAATATATTATTTTCATTATAAATGCGATCTTCAAGTATATAAATAATTTGAATGCCCTTACTCCTTCCACCAACTCACATACAACTAAACTTTTTCATGAAATACTATACTCCAATTTTCTCGGTACGTATAACTTTTATCAAGCTAAGATTTTGTATTAAATCTTCAATTAGCATTGTTATTAATATTAGGAAAAAAGTAACTAATTACCTTTACTATTTCTACCCCCTCCCATACAATCTGACACAAATCCACGACTTTGCGGAAATTCGATTTTCTTGAAAAGAATGAATGTTACTGTTCGGAAATTTAAAATACATCAATTGAATTATAATTGTAGTTGCTCCTCAAAGAATATTTAAAAACTCTCCACTTCTTCCACCACCTCCTATACAAACTTGACTTTTTCATGAAATATTCTAAACCAATTTTCTCAGTACGTATAACTTCTATCGAGCTAAAATTTTGTACTAAATCTTTAATTAGCATTATTATTATTATCGCGCAAAAAATTACCGATTAGCTCCACTCCTTCTACCCCCTCCCATACAATGTGGCACTTTTCCACGACTTTGCAAAAACTCTATTTTCTTGAAGAGTGTGAATCTAACTGATCTAAAATTTAAAACATATCAATTGCATGGTGATTATAGTAGTTTCTAGAAAAATTAGCAAAAACCCCCTACTCATTCTACCACCTCCCATACAAACTGCACTTTTTCGTGAAATACTCTAAATCAATTTTCTCAGTACGTATAACTTTGATCGAGCTAAAATTTTGTATTAAATCCCTAATTAACATTATTACTATTGTCGGGAAAAATTAATCGATTAACTCCACTCCTTCTACCCCCTCTCTTACAATGTGACACAATTCCACGACTTTGCGAAAACTCGATTTTCTTGAAAAGTGTGAATTTAACTGATCTGAAATTTGTAAGATAACAATTGCATGGTGATTATAGTTGTTTCTAGAAAAACTACCAGAAACCCCCACTCCTTCTACCACCTCCCATACAAATTGCACAATTTCACTAAATCCAATGCACTAGGTTTCTCAAGCTACCTATTCAATTTTTCAAGCTTAACTTTGGTGCAAAACGCTCTTCAACACGTATACATATGATCTCGAATCACGGGTTTGATTTGATCATGAGCCTGTCCCATACAAATGCGAGTATCATGGTCTCATTCTTAATAATTTATGGTTCTGATTCCAACAAAACACAAAACATTGTGTTCAAGAGCCATCAAACTAAGCAGATTATTTATCCGATATAATGTACTACTAACTACATTCTCAAAAAATGTTATTATTTCGATTCTTACGCGGACGAAGTCGCAGGCGATCTCTAGTTCTAAATAAATGTATAGTACACAATTTCAGCTCCATCAATTTTATAAGTACTGAGTGAATTTGCTTAGAGTATTTCATGAAAAAGTGCAGTGTGTATGAGAGGTGGTAGAAGGAAGGGGAAGACTTATATAATTTTTATACAGCAGATAAATTTGATTTCGATAAATTTTATACGCATTGAGTAAATTGGCTTAGAGTATTTCATGAAAAAGTACAGTTTGTATGGGAGGTGGTGGAAGGAGGAGGAGGATATGTATAATTTTTATACGATAGACTGAAATCATCATAAAAGCAATATATTAACAAAAATATATATTCAGACTAATCGCTTTTATTATTTTCGAGCAAATCCGTTTATTGTCAAATTGCGTAATAGTCTCATTTTTTATGGGAGGGGGTAGAAGGGGTGGAGCGATTTGGTCCGTTCACGAACTTGTCCTTACTTTTTTGTCAAAAACGACGTGTACAAAATTTGAACTTTTTAGATCAACACGTTCTCAAGCTAGAGACGACACGGACGGACAGACGGACGGACAGACGGACGGACAGACGGACGGACATCCGGTTTTGAGATTTGTGAGTGATTATATGAACTTCTGTATCATTCATTTTTTTCTCCGAGCCTTATTTCTTAGCGTTACAAACTTTGTGGCAAACTTATAATACTCTCAGATTTCATCTAGAGTATAAATATCCAATAAAGGAGTATGTTAGGTAATTAATTTTTACAGTAATCAATATATATATATATATATTAATTTTAATACTCGAATATTTTTTCGTGTGCATTATTTTGGGAGAAATATCTATACATACATATACTGAAAGATCATAATACTCATAGATAAAAATGTGATATCGAGGAAACTATTGAACTTACTATTCTTCTAGTAATGATTTACGCACGCGTTTAGCAGACAGTTTAATACCAATTATTTGATAATCTATTTAATTCCTTTAAATAAATAATAAAATACTCAAGGTCACCGTACTCCGTTAATCTTTATGATAAGATAAGGTGACTTTTTGATAACAGTTTCCAATTGTTACTGCGATATAATTATATACTCGTATATGATTATTCTATTGTCAAGAAACTTTGAATTTAATCCTAGTAGATAGTCAGTTTTTCTGTTCGACACCAGAAATTATAAAGCCACTATGATTGTAATCATTGAAAAACGTGTTTTTGCAATTCTAAAAATTTATTTAGTATATAGTGGATACTGAATGAAAAGATAATGATGGCATGAAATTTAAACAGATCTATTCACTGACATGAAATTGAATAAATCTTATCAATTTTGAACACAATAAATTGGAGCTGATTAAAATGTAATCTACAGATTATTATTTTACGGATACATTTTTATTGTTACCTAATGCACAATCACTAAAAATTTTCTTGAATTCTTATATATTTCGATTGACGTTGATTTGAAATTTATCTTCGTTATGTTTTCTCTATTTCTACGATATTTTTCGTGAAATTTTCTTTTAAAATAATTACTGATAAATTTATTCAAACAAAGCCAATATTTTAATGATTTATGAAGGCTACTTCAAGGGAAGAAAATTAATTTGGCGACAACAATTTAAAAAGTATAACAGGACAACGATTGGACGAAAAGCCCAATCGTGCGATACTCTAGATGAAAGAGAAGATTTTGTGATATCAAGAAATTTTGAATGGTTAGTGGTAGAAGGGTTGACGATATTGGATTAATTTTTTCATATCATACTAGAGTTGCTATCAAAATCTTTTCTATAATATGTAAGCTCCAAAAATTTAAAGGATACTAAGAAAATTAGTGTATTGGATCTAATAAAATTATGCAGTTTGTGAGGGAGGTGATAGAAGGAGTGAGAAGTTCGTAATATTTTTTTTAGAATCAACTTTGAATATCATGTAGCTGGCGTATTTTAAATTGCAGATTATTAGCAATCACACTTTCAAGAAAATTAACTTTTCATACATTTTTGAAATTGTGCCATTTTATATCTGAAGAGGTAGAAGGAGTGCTTCTAACCGTCTGAAACGACTGTTTCGAAAAATTTCGAGCATGTGGTCAGCAAGGGAGAGAAACACTTTTATTCCCATTTTCTTACAAGGCAAAGCATGCTTATAGTCTCTCCTTATTATATATGTATCTTTCTTGGGTGAAGCGATTTGGCCCGCTCACAAACTATATCTTACTTTTTTGTCAAGAACGACGTGTAGAAAATTTGAACGGACGGACATCCGTGTTTTGAAATTTTTAAGTGATCTTATGAACATCTGTATCATTCGTTTTTTCTCTGAACCTTATTTCTTAAAAATTTTGTGGTAAACTTATAATACTCTCAGATTTCATGTAGAGTATAATTAAGGGTAGTTACCCCTATATGTAGGTGCACTTTTATCAGACGATATTGCTTTTGGATCGTGCTCACCCGATTTATATTCTTGCCAAGTATCATTGAAATCCATCGAGTGCTTCTACGGAAATCGAAAGTTCAGTCGATTATTTGCAAAACTTTGCGATGGTATTTTACCCTTTAAATGCTCATCACTGTCGATAAAAAAATACGTGTCCCTTAGATTTCCGAGTTCCACAGCATATCTGAAAATTCTAAAAATCGGTATGTGACACTTGGGAATATCACCTTGTTAGTACCATAATCCTACGGTTGGGGGTGCTTGGAAAACTGGATCCTTCGCCTCACAATATTATTCTTCTAGTGAAAGGATTCAAACATTTATTACGAATAATTTCTCTTAATAATTTTCAAATCATTGCCATGATTGGATAATGTCAAATAAAATTGTTCAATGACTATAATAAATGTCACCTCTTACGTCTGCTGTCCAAAGTGGGCGAATCCCTTACGCCTACTTTCAAACAGACATATCAAAAAATATTCACCTTTTGTACCAGTTGCCTCGAGTACGAAGGTTCGCCGAGACGAAAGAGCAATGTCTTAAACAAGTCATATAAAAATGTTAGTAGCTGTCGAACCCTTGTCTCATCTGCCGGTAATTGATCGGCTTGACATTAACAGGAAAATTTGTGGTATACGAGTACATTGCTACGGGCGCCGTATTGAAAATTGTCAGTCGACAACTTATAAGGGTCCATAAATTTTCTTCTAGTCTTGTTATCTCTTATAAAATACACAATTATTATTGATATTATTGGAGCGACAATAAATTGAGTGATTTATGTTTTGGTAGAAATGTAACGAAGTTGTCGGTTTTCATTTTGAGCTTGGATACATCGCGAAAGTATTGGAGAAAGCGCATTTTTAAGGACATCCTGAATGTGACGGCTTATTCGTTCAAGTTAGAGTGGAGTGTATTTGAAGTTTTTAATAAATCGTGAGTTGAAATAGAAGTTTCAATGGATTACCACTCTAACAGCAAATAAGAAAAAAGCGAATTTTGGAATTTAGGCTATTACCCAGCTGCTGGTTAGAATATGGTAGGTGATTCAGTTATTGGTATCAATTTCCATTCTTTAATCACTGTCAGGATTTTCATCTTATTTTTGTTGAAGTTGGTCTGCTTGCTTAGTCGGTCCAAGTTTTGGAAGCGAAAGATAATAATGATTTCTCTGTTGTCCTGATCAATCTGCCGCACCGAAGGGTGTGCAGCTGAAAAGCACATGGTAAACTATTGAAAGTTGAAGTAAAAAGGGTCCCCTAAAGTGAATTCGCATTGCTCAACTTGGAAGAGGAGATGTACGAGAGGTCAAGCTCCTGCTCAAGCTCAATAGCCTGTGAGGCAGGTATGAGTATCAAGCGTTGATCATGTCATCCAAGGAGGATGATTGGAGACGCTTCGTCCACGTTAACTCACGTGATTCCTGGGGATAGGTCTATAATGTCCGGCATGAACGTTGGCAACATTATGTTGGCATGGGATGAGTGTGTAATGGTACTACTGAAGGCTTCCGTGGCGTAGTGGGCAGCGCGCTTGCTTCTCAGTCAATAGGTCGTGGGTTCGATTCCCACTCCAGACGGGATTTTTTTAAGCGCAAATTTTTCAGTTGTTATTGGTGATAAAAAATTATTCGAAATAAAATGGGAAAAATGCGTAAAAGTGAAACAGTTCCACTTCAAAAAGGCCTAGATACTCAGTAGATGGTTTCTGTTCACTTTTTATCATTCAGTCCCCATAACATCTGCAAATATTTGTTAGTGAGCAGCCAGTACAACTGAGCAATATACCAGCTTCTCCACTCGCTACGGTCATTCTCATTCCCCTTCCCAAACCTTCCCAATTCCATTCCTTCCTTCCATGACTGTGTTTTTGCATTGCTCATAAAGGCCGAAATTGCCTACAAAACAGGTCATTCTGAAAAAAAAAAAAGAATTCTTTCTGGGTCCGGAACCCAGTGAACTTATTCATGGTCGGGCGACAGAAGAGAGAGAAACTCCCGAGCTTAAGCCGGAGGAGATTGACTTAACTTTTAGTAGGGTCAGATGCAGTAACGCGGGTCGGTATGTCTAAAGGCATGTGGCGCGACATCTCCAAATATGCATAAAGCTAACTTTTTCAACCATTGCTTCCTCAATCGTGTTTTTCTCACTTATTGGAAGATTCCCCGCGTTGTCGTGCTCCTGAAGTTTCCAGAGGTGTATCTTTCGATCTAATCGGGGCATTTCTAATCTCCTGCTTCAAGGAAAGATCTTACAGAGAATAATGATCGGAAGATTGGAAAAGAAAGTGGCTTATCTGGCATCTAACTCGCAGTATGGCTTAAGTGCTGGGAGATACATCTGAAAAATTCTGTTTACCAAGAGCGCTAGCTAGAACGTCCTAAGAATTTTTGAAGATTTCAAGCCCACACTTGACTGTTTGAGCTGCGATGTTGTGCTTGATAAGCAAAATGTGTGTGACTGTCGGAAAATAGCTTTGAGGCAGAGATATTTCTCTCACTTGTCAGCGTTATACTGTAAAGAAAGTCGTCAAGCGTGGCTCCATCAGCGGTCAATTCAATAATGGATGGCCTTCCGGTGTAGTACGCGAATTCATGCAGTGTTACGGTGTATACCACCGATCTGTTCATATTGAAGGAGGGAACCTTCTGAGTTGAGCTTAAGCATTAAGGAATGAGAAATAAATATTGGATTGGGGATTTTGAAGGAAAAGACGGTGGCAATGATGCTGAAAAGCTGTTTCTTTTCCTTGTAAGTCTTGATGGCCAGGCTCTCAGTACAGGCAAAGCCTGTTATTGAATCTGATGAATATAACTTTCCTAAGAACTCTTCCGTAAGTTAAGAGTTTAATATTTGCAAACTCAGAGCCTTTATTATAGACTGGTTCGTAAGAATGAGTTGTTTCTTTCAAGGAGAATGTCTGTACAAATGGATATTCCGCTTGAAGTACAAACTGGCGAAGACTCAGAGACTTCGATATCCGGCGAGTGGCCTGCATATCATAGCTCCGATACCATCAACCATCTTCCATCTATCGGTGTACCATAGAACGTAGTCTATTTCGAATTTCGTTTTGTCATTTGCCTACTTTTCCTTATCACTGAAGATAGATTTCAGTGTGATTTCGAAGATGAAAACTGTACTATTCTATTATTATAATACCGTTATAGAAAGATGAGAGTGCGTACAAATAGTCTCCACTTTCCATCACTGGGTTCTGCACGGATTCTTTGAATCCATCATCCTATACAAAGTATTGTATATGCCTACTTCTTACTCCTATCCCAACGTGAACTACGTCGGAACTTAGGCTGTCATCTGGTATCACTGCTGCAGTGTAGGGCGATCTTCAGTTGAATTTCCCGCAACTAATGAGGATACAGCAATTTTGGATATATCTTTTCTATATGACGACCATTTCTTTTTTTTTCTGTCAATGAAGATTGTACAACAATCATTCTTCTTTCATCGTTCTTCAAAATCTCAGTCAGCAGATCTTATACCTAGCATAGTCTACTCACCTCAGTCACCTCAGAGCTACTGTTTCATGTCAGTCTACGATTAATTTTTTAAGGAATACCATGTGTTGTAGGCAATTTCATCCTTTATGTGCAATGCACAAACACAGTCATGGAGAAAAGGAATGGGATTGGGAAGGTAGGGGAAGGTGAGTGAGAACAACTTAAGCAAGCTTATCGCTCTTGCCTTTTTTTTTTTTTTTTTACAGAATGACCTGTGTTATAGGCGATTTCGGCCTTTATGTGCAATGCACAAACACAGTCATGGAGGGATGGAATGGGATTGGGAAGGTTGGGGAAGGGGAGTGAGAACGACCGTAGCGAGTGGAGAAGCTGTTATATTGCTCAGTTAAACTGGCTGCTTACTAACAAATATTTGCAGATGTTATGGGGGACTGAATGATAGAAAGCAAACAGAAACCATCTACTGAGTATCTAGGCTTCTTGAAGTGGAACTGTTTCACTTTTAAACCGTTTCCCCATTTTATTGCGAATAATTTTTTATCACCAGTAGCAACTGAAAAATTTGCGCTTAAAAAAATCCCGTCTGGAGTGGGAAACGAACCCATGACCTATTGACTGGGCAGCAAGCACGCTGCCCACTACGCCACGGAAGCCTCATTGTTCCATTTCACTCTAAAAACGAATAACGATATCAGGTAAAACCTATTATTCGGTATTTTCGATAATGAAAAGCAAAATTTGGAAAACTAAGCTTCAAATAAATAAAATAATTGTAAAATCTGTACTATGCTATGGCTTCGAAATTTGGACATTAACTCAGATGGCCGAAAATTTTCGAAACAAAAGAAAAATTTTCAGGAAAATATTTTTAGTTAATGAACAAAGGACAGAAGCGAAACTGCTGGAAGGACTCGCTTGATGCAGATAGTAAGTTACTAATAAGATTTTAAAACTAAACGACGCTGTTACGTGAACAATGGAGGCGTTGCATTTGATAGGTCAAGGCCTGATTTGGGCTTTTGGCCTCCAGCCACCATTCTAAAATACTGTTACCAAAGTTGATAGTATCTTCGTTTACTGCAGATAGAATATTTGATTAGAGTGCAATTGGGTTATTTGAGAGTAGAAAAATGTCATTTCTATACATTTACACGTGGATAGAATGGATCCACAAGAATAATGTTCCACTTGCGAATAATTTTGAAAAAGAGAGGGAGAGAAAGTATGAGAGAAAAAAGTAAGAGATAGAAACAGCAAAAATGAGAAAAGAAGAAAAAAATAAAGCCTCGACCAACCAGTCCGCGAATACAAAGGCGGGACTGGAAATAAATATGCGTAAAACACACCGATTGTTCTCAATGGACAAAGTGTGGAAGAGATGCAAGATTTTTGTTATCTCGGAAGCATTGTCAGCATGGACTATGGAGCCGAAAAGTATATTGAGGCTCATCTAAATAAAGCTAGTCGGGCCTTCGGTATCCTTTCCCCTTTCTGGAGGTTAAGAGAGATCTCCCTTCGTATGAAGCTGCGAGTAATGGACGCATGCGTCAAATCCGGTGTCGTTAAATGGTTGCACTACGGGAAAAGAGACAGTTCGAACCACCAAGAAACTGCAAACTTTCGTGAACCAATACCTTCAACGCATTCTAGATATATTCTGGCAGAAGTGATCTACAACGAAGAAATTTGGAGTACAACTGAACTGACTAACCTGGGCACGGAGATTCAAAGTGGCAGTGGATCAGTCACACTTTGAGGAGAGCGCAAAATCACCAAACAGGCGCTGGATTATAATTCTCAAGGAAGACGTCAGGTTGGGCGACCATCTAGCACATTGAAACGAGCAGTTGAGCAGGAGGCGAGAGGAATAAACAGCTAAATGCCGATGATCAGGATCGCGCCTTGTGGAAGAGAACTGTTTCTGTCCTCTACCACTATAGAGGGTTTCAACAGGAATTTGATTAATTTGAACCAGACAAAATACTAAATTTCAATTAATAAATATTTGTTTTTATTTTTACTTAAATATTAATCAATCAGTTATCACACTAAAACAAACACACAAATACATAAACAAATAAAAATAGTTAAGAATTAGGAGTATTTTCACGACTGTATCAGTCTTTCTAATCAGCTAGTGCAACGATTTCCGTTGGGAAACATTTCACATCCAAAATATTACTCCAAGCGTTATCAATAACATCATACTGATAGAGTCCTTCCTCAGCAACGCGATATAATTCACCCTTCGTAGCAACCAATCGACCGGAGAGACTAAAATTAATGAAAAACACATAATATAGATTGAAATAAATCTTAATTTCGAAATTTTCTTACCCAGGAGCATCGGCAATTTCTTCCCACCGATTGTATCTAGTATCGAATCTCTCGGAAACTCCTGTTTTATATCCCGAGCAGTACACCAGGTTTGAAACTACTGCTGCCGAACAAGCACCAGAAGTTAGTCCTAGCCGCGGAATATTGTGCCAAATTCCTTCGCGAGGATCAAGCCGTTCTACCGAAGTGGATAACATGGGCTTATCTGTAACGCCACCAGTTACATACATAGCGCCATCTAGAATAAAGATTGATTGATATTTTTTCCAGCGTAAAAATTATAGAACTCATACTATGCATGGCTATTCCGAAGAACTTTCTGGTTCCAAACATATCGGGGCCTCTCGACCAAGTACCCGTTCCAAAATCGTAGATATTGACGGTTTTTAAATTTTCCAAATCCCGGCATCCTCCGACAATGTAAAGCGAATCTTTGTTAACGCACGCTCCGTGATAATAACGATCGCACTCCAGCGGCAAAACATCCCAAGTTTCATTGCTGATATTGAAACGGTTGCATTCGTTGCTGCATCCCGAGTCGACTAGTCCTCCTGTGAAGTATATGGAATCCTCATATAATACAGGAGAACTGTACCGAACAGTCGGCTTAGCAGGCAGTTCAGCCAGGTCTGTACTGAGAGTATCGTATTTGTAGAAGACTGAATCGCGTGCTTTCCAGCTGCAAACATAGATTCGTCCTTTCGCCTGTTCTAGCATATCGCTCTCTTCTTGACTTAAATTCGATTTTTCCGTATCGAATATCGAAATGAAGATCTGGTGCATCCAATTCATGCAGATCAAATCTTGTGTGAGAAGTGGTTCCTTAATCACTGTGCTACGCAAGAAATCTCTGGAGATTTTCTGCGGAGGAACGTACTGTAGCAGTTGACCCAAGCTCATTTTTCGTTTTTCCAAATCGAACTTGACCCAAGCTATGATCGCTCTGTAGATCTTATCGGGCTTAGTTTGATCAGAAGACTCCTTGATCAAGTCTTCAACCTTCTTGGGACATAGAGCCAAGAATGTTTCCGTCGATAGTAATTCGTCTAAGGTTGTAACTGATTGCTTCTTGGCTTCAACTTGAAGATCCTCAAGAGCAATGTTGCCTGAAAGCGAGTGAAACGATTCATATTGCATACATTTAAGTTCAAACTGGGCCACAGCTAACCTGCTATGTTCCATACCGCCAGACAATTGACTCGATTCAGTGATGATTTTAGGAAGTGTGCACAAATGGTCTTGACTCGCTCCAACTGAAGAAATCCAGCGGCATTGAAGAGCTCCTCCACCGTATTTAAATTTAGCTCAATCTTTCCAGTATAGACGTAGTCAATTAAAGTTTTGACCGAGTCATATTTCTGATGCGGAATGTCGATAACTTTAGCAATTGTGGCTAGAGATCGAGCTATAATTGCAATAAAAATGATTCATAGATGGAAATTTCTCATTAGTAGAAATTCGTCAATACATACCATTGAACATAGTTTTGAAATATGGACTACTAGCTGCCAGAACAACACGATGAGCTTTGATTTCCTTGTTATCCACTTTCAAGTTGATATCACAGAACTGTAAATAAATACCGATCACTTTAATCACGTAAATCATTCAAATCCATAAGAAAAACTTCAACCTCATCAGCTTCTCGAAATTCGTTCATATCGGAAAATGCTGCCACCAAATGTTCACGATCCGTATACTCCTTTCGAAAGGACTTTTCATCGCGTTCGATCGTTTTCTTATACTTTTCGCTAGCGAAGGAACCCATCATTAAACTTTTTTTTTTTTAAAACTTTTTACCCAATCGATTCACGACCATTTAGTTCAATGTAACCGCATGAACTGAATGTGATTAAGTCTCGCAATTTTTTTTTATGTTAACTGATATTCTACACCTGAAGACAGCAGGGGTGGCAATGACGAAGGCTTATCATGTTGGTGATAAAATAAAATGTCAGGTAATTTTACATGGGACTTGGTACGCGATTTCAGCCGGTGTCTAACAACGATAAAATTGCGAGTACAATAATAATTATTAATAAATCTACGCTAAAGTTTTATAAGCGGTTGCGTCGCAGTGCGATAACGCTGCAGTATCCGTGATAATGGGGAAAAAATTAACTGATTTGATAGTTTGATTCTGACGTCATTCATAATCGGATAACCTAATCAATTATCTATGACTCAATGCAGTAGTGTATTGAATTGTATAACTAGTTCGAGAGAAATGTGCGATTGAGATATTGATGTGCCAGAAATACACAAATTCACATTAAGCTAATACTACGTGAGTTTCAGTAGTGCTCAACGATCAAAAAGCTCTTAAATTATCAGAAATATCGTAAACTTTCTTGAAGTCCATTAAAATTAAGACTTGTTTGTCTTGAACGTAGTAAACAAGTTTTTCTTCGGAAAAATGTTTATTGTTTAAATAAATAATAGTAATTTAATAACAGAGAATTTATTCGTTTATTTGGGTAACTCAAAATTGATATGTTTTCGTAGCTATTGACACAGCTAAGCATGGTGTAATTTAAATATCAATTTTTCAATTGACGTAATTTCTCGACCTAACAATATCAATAATAACATTTAGCTGAAATTTCAGAAATTGAGTTTAAAAGTCTTAAATTAGCGAATGGAGATAATGCAATAATGGAAGAACTGCTCGGTTCAAAATTTAAAAGATTGAAAGACGCATGATTCGTTGTTTTCTTAAAAGTACTGTACCACAATAATATCAAATTTAGACTTTCTACCTCAATCCCCGTGAATATATTGCATTTTTTAAATTTTTGTTTACCACCTTTCCTATCTTCCCCTGACCACCCAAAGTTGTTTGCATGATCCAATTCACTGGGAAGTTCGTGTTATAAGCGGGTAACTATTATTTATAAACACGTGTGAAGTTTATCAGTTACTTTATTATTTTAATAATAAAGTATTGTAATCGACTTGGGAAAAAAAAATGTTCTACCCCGAAATTTTTTTTTTCGCGTTGCATGACTAAAATAGCCTAAAAATGCAAAAAAAAAATCCGTCTGTCTGTACGCCGTCCGCCGTACGCCGACGTGTACGCTCATCGCACATTAACTCCCAAGCCCTTCAAGATGGAAAGTTCATTTTTGGGAGGATTATAGGTAGTTGCGGATCACAGGCGGATACCCATTTTGGGGGGTCCACGGGTTCAGGAAGAGGCAGGGGGAGCGCTTAAGCCGAAAAATACGAATTCAAATATCTCAACCATGGTTACAGCTAGGAAACTAAAAATCAACATACATAAAGAGGAGTTTGTGTGACAACTTCTAAAAATAATTTTTTTATCCGTTGGGGTGCGAAAAGGGGGGGCTAAGAACCAATAGTCGGCCGAATTTTTATACTCTAGATGAAATCTGAGAGTATATTGTGTTTGCCTTACCGTTTGTAACACTAAGAAATAATGCTCGCACAGAGCCGCCAAGGGTACGATTCCGAGTTGCTGTCTGTCCGTCTGTCCGTCTGTCTACAGCATAACTCTCGAACGCTTTGAGCTATCGTGCTGAAATTTGTTGTGTGCCATTTTAGCAAAAAAAAAACCTTAAGTTCGTGAACGGGCCACATCCCCCCACTCCTTATACCCCCTCCCATACAAATTTCACGAAATTCCGAAATTTTCAGAAATTGATTATTCATTGAAACTATTGAAGTTATCGATTTTGAATTTGGGCCAAAGTATTATGATATAAAGTTCATTGATATGACGGAATATTGATTCGATCCCATCACTCCTTCTACCCCCTCCCATACAAATGCATAATTTTGAAAAATGCAGTTTTTCGATTTTCATTGAAACTAGCAAAGTTATAAAAACAAATTTTTTCGACAATTAATTTTACTATAATTCCAATCAGAATTAAAGAAAATTATCAACTTCACCTCATTCCCTCTACCCCCTCCCATACAAATTTCACGAAATTTTGAAATTTAAATTAAATAATTTTTCTTCGAAACTGTTAAAGCTATCAACTTAATATTTTGCATAAAGTATACAAATAGAAATATCAATAACAAGAAAAAAATTTGTTTTGATCCGTACACTCCTTCTACCCCCTCCCATACAAATGTACAATTTTTGTTAAGTCCATTATATCCATTTCCATTAAAACTAGAAAAGGGATAAACTTAAAATTTTTTCAGAATTTGTTTTTTAGTAATTGCAATAAATGTTAAAAAAAATTATCAGCTCCTCTTCACTCCTCCTACCCCCTATCATACAAATATCTGTATTATAAATTCAAGAAAAGCATTTCTCCTTCGAATATATTAGAACTATCGAATTTGAAATTGAATCAAACGTGGTGATTAGGATGATGATAAGCAGTTTCAAAATCATGAAACGCTCCACTTCCTCTGCCACCTCCCATACAAATGCCTCAATTTCATGATAACTATGTTCAATTGAAAATAATGAAAGCTACAAGCCTTAAATTCAGCACGAAATATTTTGCATACCACATTAGGTGTCATATCCAAAAATTACAAACCTTCCTCCTCTCCTTCTACCACCTCCCATACAAAAGTCACTATTAATTATTTAAAAGAATTGGAGGTGAAATATTTTCCGGTACATTGAACTCTTTCTCATTTCATCTAAAGTATCATATGATTGGGCTTTACGCCCAATCATAATTCTCTTATGTTTTTTCAAATGATTATTTCTTCGAAATTACTTCATATAAAAAATTGATATTTTGAGACCATTAATATGGCATATAGATCTAACAGAATCAGTTTAGATAGAAGCTAATTATTGTAAGGAGCAGGGTCAGGGGGGATGAAAAGAAAAATACTTAAAAATTAATATCTCGACTGTCTCTTAAGCTATGCAATTGGAACTTGGAACGTATACTAAACTTTGCTAGCAAAATATGAAAAAAATATAACATGTGGACGTAATAGTAGTGGGAGGAAATGGGGAGCATTTCGAAAATGGTGCACTTTCCAAAACTACAAAACACAAAATCTCAAAATTGAGTACAGATATCAAATCAAAAATTTGTCAGATTGTAGAACTATATAATCTTTAATTTTGGTAAAAAATTTAAGTTGGGGGTGTAAGGGGAGGGAGGTGGAAAGCGAAAATGTTGAAAATTTGGAGTGATTTTTTTATGGCTCTGCTAAATGAAAACAAAATTTAAATTTTACACGTCGACACATCTATTTAATGTATACAGAAAAAAAAAATAATAATTTGTTCCAAAATTGTTATGCACCGAAGTGGGGGTCTAAAGTGCACAAGGTGTTTCATGTGCAATGAAAAAAACACATAAACTGAAAATTTTTTAATGAAATTTTTAGGTAGAAACTTGAAAAATTACGAAATGTATTTAAAAAAAATTTCTAAAAGTTTGAAATATTAACTGGTCGAATATCTTTAAAACTTCTACCCCCTCCCATACAAAATTATTTTTTCGACCATTTTTAAGAAATCAATTATCACCTAACTATTACACGCTATCAATTTGACATTTCGCACAAGAACTTACAAAAATAGTTGAAACAAAATTACGTTAAAAGTTTTGAAATCGCACTTGCTCTTCTACTCCCTCCAACACAAAAGTATGATTTCGACCAATTTCATTAAATCAACTAATAACTAACAAATTAAAAGCTAGAAACTTGAAATTTTGTACAAGTACCTTACAAGAGAAAAGAAACAAAACTGAATAACAAATTTTGCGATTCCCCTACCTCCCCTACCCCTTCCCATACAAATGTTTGGTTTCGTGAATTTAAAATACACCGAATCCAATGAAAATTCTATGCAACTTCGTATATGAAACTGACATTCTATACAAAGAATATTGGATTTGGTTTAAGCAATCAATTAAAAAACGATTAACATCCACCCACCCTTACTATACCCCTCCCCCCTCCCTTCATGAAAACTCAAACTTGCATAAATAAACGAATGAAATATGGAGCTTTTGAACGTTTCCGCAAAGTGTTAAATTGACAATTGCCCTACCCAAGAATCCCCCTTTCACTTAGTCTTCCCAAACCACTCTAACCTGCATATTGACTTTCCACACATCCGCAACTTGTCCCAAGAATAATAAAGTTTCGCCCGACTTGTTGGCAGTTTATTTTATGCTGGGGAAATACGGGACAGACATCAGAAAAAAGAGAACTATATTAGCTGCTTCTCTCTATAACAGTGGAAAGAAATTTATTTTATGAATAAAGTAAACGTTTTATTTTGGTACATAGAAAAAATATCCGCCAATAAGGCGTTCGCAACTTTTTATCCTTGTGACAAGTTGAGGTTGCGAGGGAAGTCAAAATGCAGATTAGTGTTGAATCAGATCAGGAAGATTAATTGGGGGTGGGGGGGTTCCAGGGCATGGCTGTTCTTAATTATTTAACACGTAACTGGGACGCTGGAACTTAGAGTCAAAGTTTTACTCGTTGCATTCTAAATGCAAAGAGGCTGAACTGAAAATAAATATGCGTAAGCTAAGTACACGCACTTGGGTTCGAACACAAGCCCACCGATTGTTTTTAACTATCAAGATATGGAAAAGTTGATAAATTGTTGTTACCTCAGAAACATTGTCAGCATGAACTTGGAAAAGTAGATTAATGATCGTATTAAAAAAGCTTGTCAAGCCGTATTCTTTCTCCTTCTGGAGGTTGAGGTAGATCTCCCTCCGTACAAAGCTGCCAGTATTTAACGGATGCGTCGAATTCGTGTTGTTATACATGGAATGACTTGCCAAAAAACTACAAACTGTCGTGAACCATTTCCTCGGAACACTTTTAAGGATATGTTGGCCAGAAGTGATCTCCTTCGATGATCTCTGGAGTACATATAGACAGACTAATATAGGCATTGAGACTCAAAGGCGGAAGTGGCAGTGCATTGGTTACACTTTAAGGAAACTTGAGCAAACTATCGCCAAACAAGCTCTGGATTATAATCCTCAGGAAAGACGTCGGGTTTGTCGACCATTTAGTACATGGAAGCGAGCAGTTGAGGAGGAAGCCAGAGGAATAAACAAATGATGGCAACAACTAAAGGCCGATGCTCAGAATTGCACTTTGTAGATGGGAACTGGATGCTGTCTTATGCCCTTACAGGGAATCTTAGCAGAAAATTTATTAATGATTATTTCATTTAATTTTATAATAATATTGAATTTTTTTTCTATTATCTTTGATGAATTACTAATAAAAGAAAAGTATGTATATAATTAATGGTAATGAAAAAAGATAACAGGGCTACGATTGGGCGTAAGGCCCAATCGTGCGATATTCAAGATGAAAGAGAAATTTTTTGATTTTAAGAAATTTCGTAGATGGGGCAGATAGGGTGACGACATTGAACAATTTTTTTCACAACACGCTAGAGATTCTATCAAACTGTTTTATAAAGAATTTAAGAATCAATAAGGGAAATTGTGCAGTTTGTATGGGAGGTGGTAGAAGGAGAGACGAGTTCTTAATGACTTTTTCAGAAATAACTATAAGCAACATGCTTTTGACATGATTTAAATTGCAGATCATTAGCATTCATACTTTTTAATAATAGTAATAATAAAAGGAGTGAAGCTAATCGTCTAATTTTTTTTGTGTTCTTAATAATTCTAAATTAATACTTAGTCTACAATTTCAGCTCGAGAAGTTTTATATGTACTGAGTAAATTTGTTTAGAGTATTTCGTGAAAAAGTGCAGTTTGTATGGGAGGTAGTGGAAGAAAGGGGAGAACCCAAATATTTTTTATACATTTGATTGAGATAATTATAAAAATATTACATTCCTAATTTCAGATCAATAGCATTTATACTTTTAGAGCAAATCCGTTTATTGTCAATTCGCGGAATTGTGTCATTTTGTATGGGAGGGGGCAGAAGGGATGGAGCGATTTGGATCGTTGAAGCTAGAGAAGACACGGACGAACATCCGGTTTTGAAATTTTGGAATGATTATATGAACATCTGCATCATTCGGTTTTTTTCCGAACCTTATTACTTAGCGTTACAAACTTATAATTCTTTCAGATTTCATCTAGAGTATAGAAAGCTTACAAAGCTTGGTTTGGAGAATGTTTTCACAGTGTTTTTTGAATTAAATCGAAATACTAAGAAGTTAAGGATTTCTGGGTACCGATTTTGTTCTTATCAAGTTTTAAGGCAGGTAGCCCAACTGCTGATAACTTTTACCCCTATGGACTTGCAGGAGCGTTTCTTGCCAAAATAGAGGAGACGCAAGACTACTCAGCAATAGCTGACTAAAATTCGAAGGTTTGCTTGCAGAGGAATAAATGGCGCAAAGAGTACGACTTTCACTGCAACAATATAGGTATTTATCAATTTGGTCCCCTTCATCTGTAAATGCAGAGGGAAGTCCGTAGCACAATATAACGACTATTTACCATTGAAGACGGGGCTGGATGCAACATTGCGTGTCCTTCTCTGAAATTGAAAAGGAGTAGTTTTTGGATTTACTTTCTTTGTTTCTATGGTAGCAAGACATAGTTTTACGAAACTATTTAAAGTGATGTCACCAGAACGTCAAGAGTGGGTACCCAATAGGCGAAATCTAAGAAAACCATAAATCATTTGGTACTCAGATGGTTTTAATGGAATAGGTGCGCAAGTGTTTGGAGTACGTCCTAGTACTAGTGTCTATGACAGTATGCATTTACTTTACCTGCTTTTTATGTTGAAATACACAGTGGCTTTCAGGGCCTTGAGCAAGCTGATTTATTGGCCAGGAAAGGATCCGATTTCACGGGTACTCTCCGTCTTTGCGGAGTTATAATAATACACGAATTTGATGTTAAGAATTACGTTTTTATTATTACTTGAGACTTAAATCTACGAGACGCGGCGTAGCACCTTTCGTTATGGTGGTGAACTTAAATCTAATCTTAATTTCTACATACAGGATAGATGAAACCTTCTAAGGCTATATATAGATATGTAATATCATCCTTACATCGACATCACACCATATTGCACCAACTGTTATTTGTTTGACCATCCAAATACAGAACATAATGTCCCATCGTCTTGAGTCAGGGCTTCTTTATGTAAATATTTATTATATTAATTTGAAAGATCGTTTGATTTGAAAATATATACATATATTACAATAGTTTCACGGGTCCTCTCCCTCTTTGCGGGAAACCACTCTGTACTGCAAAAATTAGTATGTAAATGTGGCTAAAATCTAAAATCACAGTGTCCTCTTTACTGGAACTCGGTACCAGGGAACATATATATATTTGATTAGAAGAGCTTCTGAATATCTGCAACTAAGCAAAAATCAGACTAGAATCTTGGTATGTGTCCTAATTGGACACTGTAATATTAAGAAATATCTTCGTTGAACTGATCTCTTAGATGACAATCTCTGCAGAATAAGCAACGAGGAGGAGCAACCACCAGAGCACAATTCCTGTGAATGTGAACTACGGCTGAACAAAAGCCTCCTTCATTTCGGTTAACGATTTATGAACCCAAATGATTTTTTTGACTATTCCTTTATGTGATATATTAACCTTTATCAATAGTACGGGACGCGATGAAGACCTTTATAATATATTTACCGGGGCACACTTTAATAGACGCATCAGTGGAAACTAAACCTGTATAAAATCTAATCTAATCTAATGATAAACTGTGGAACCAACTTGACCGATGGCATGTAGCCATTGTCTTGATGTAAAAACGAATGAATTTATACTGTGTAATATTATTTATTTAAGTAAGAAATAAACACATATATGTACATATATACATATACATAACTAATAAACTATAACATAAATGCTGAAACTTAAAATATATGTCCTGTCCTATAATTTCTAATGATTAAAGACTGAATTCACCCAAGTAGTCTCAGATTAACCTAATGTATAAATACTTAAATCGTTCTTAGTCAACTTTAGTGGACACTTTTATCAGAAATTTACTTTGAAATATTTTGGTTACATGAAGATTAATCGTTCAAAGATTTTTTACTGCAAAAAAAAGTTATTTTAACAAAATCGAAAACATTTGTGTTTTTTTTTTGTTATTAAGGCTTTTAAAAAAGTCCTACCTACAATGACGGACCGAAATTCGATCCAGATTATGTTGTTATGTACACCAACCAACTTTAGGAGCATTATTTCTTAGCGTTACAAACATTAGTTAAAATACAGTATACGCTCAGATTTAATTTTTAAATTACAAAAACATCTTCCAAAAAGCCAGATGTATCTTAATTCTTTTTGGGATAAGTTGAGGTGGGTGGATTTTAATTAGTTGTTAATTAATCGATATTAGAGCGAAAATGATGGAATCAGTATTTGACGTGAATCACAAAAATTTTGTGTAATTTACATGGAACTGTAAATTTTTACTGGATGGGATAGAAGGGTTGGACCACCACAGGATGATGGACTAGTGACAGAACACAACATTTTCATTTTAAAACAAAACAAGAAACAAGAAAATATTTTTATGACAAAATTGCGACATTTGTATGATAGGTGGTAAAAGGCGGATAAAGATGATTATTGGTTGAATTTTCATAAAAAAAAGCTAACACAAATCAAATCGACGTGCCTCGACAGTTCGAAATATCGAAATAAAACTAAAAGCGAATTGTGACACAAAGCATACCTAGCAAGTTTTGAAAGTTCTATTGGAATCGGTTCTTCCGTTTTTGGGTTAAATCCAGGCATGCAGACAGAAATACAGATAGACAAAAAACTCAAAAACGTGTTTTTATGCTTAGTAATTCTCAAAATTACTCCAACTTTTTGCCATTTATAATCAATTGACAAACACTTCAATTAAATTGTAACGATCGCGCCGGAGAACCAAAAAAAAAATATTAAAAACGAACTAATATTTTCGCGCGCAGTAATAAATTTGTGTACGATCCAGTCCTAGATATACCGAGTCCTGCCATAAGTTTAGTTTCAACATTTGATCTTTGCTAATTCTCTTTGAATAAAAAGCAGCGACCTGTTCTGTTCCCAGTTGTTTACCTTCTAAAGGGTGTTCCATTAAAGCCGCCAATTTTGAAATAATAAAAAAAAAGCTCAAGATCGGATGCCCGTCCATCCGTCTGTCCGTTTGCTCACTAGCTTGAGAACGCGTCGAGCTAGAAAGTTTAAATTTTTTACACGTCGGTTTTGGCGAAAAAGTAAGGTCATGTTCGTGAACCGGCCAAATCGTTTCACTTCTTTTACCTCGTCCCATACAAAATGACTCATTTTCAATCATTTACATTAATCAAATTTCCTTGGAAACTATGAAAGCTAATGATCTGAAATTTAGAATTTATTATTTTTGGCATAAATGTTGTGTATGGCATACAAATTATTTGAACTCGATCTTGATCAGTTTGATAAAGGTCTCAACATAAACCGGAACGTCATGATTATTAAATCAGAACGGTGTGAAATCTATAAATCCTTCCGAAAAAATTTAATTCATTTCTAGTTTTCTCCACATAAATCAATAATGTGAGAATGAGGATTTGCAGATTTCCATGCATAATGTTTATTTTCAGATATTTTCGAAAAAAAAGTAGATAGAATAAATGCAAATTTAGTTTTTCTGCTCATTTGTGCCCTGCAGAGCAAATATTGAAAAACCATAACTTCAAAGCAACAAAAAATGCAGATAAATAGTTCACAATTTAAAAAAGAGTAAAGTAGGAAATATTAAATGGTAGTTTTGTTTTAAATTTTCAACAGTAGCAGTTTTCTCCGTCAACAATTTTCCAGATTTATTTTGTAATTAAGGTATATTTGTGAAAAAGAAATATGGAAAAACTAAGAAACCTTTACAATGCCAACAAGTCGGGCGAAACTTTTGTTATTCTTGGGATAAGTTGCGGATGAGTGGAAAGTCAATATGCAAGTTAGAGTGGTTAGGGAAGGGTAAGTGAAAGGCAGCTCGTGGGCAGGGCTGTTGTCAATTTCACAATATTTTTTTCGTTTCTGCAAGTTTGGGTTTTTATGAGGAGTGGAGGAGGGGTAATAGTAAGGGTGGGTGGATGTTAATAGCTTTTTAATTAATTGCTTGAATCATGTCCAATATTCTCTGTATAGAATGTGTTTCATAGACGAAGTTGCATAGAATTTTCATAAAATTCGGTGTATTTTACATTCACGAAACCAAAAATTTGTATGGGAGGGGGTAGAGAAGGTAGGGCAATCGTAAAATTTGATATGTAGTTTTATTTCGCTTGTCTTGTAAAGCTCTTGTATAAAATTTCAAATTCGTAGCTTTTAGTTTGTTGGTTATTAGTTGATTTAATGAAATTGGTCGAAATCATAGTTTTGTATGGGAGTGGGTAGAAGGGCAAGCGCGATTTCAAAACTTTTAAAGCAGCTTCATTTGAGTTATTTTTATAAGTTTTTATGCATATTTGAAATTGATAGCTTTTAAGAGTTAGCTGATAACTGATTTCTTAAAAATGCTCGAAAAAATAATTTTGTATGGGAGGGGGTAGAGGAGGTAAGAAAAACGTAAAACTTGTGATGCAATTTTCTTTCTTTTCTATTGTAAGGTGCTCGTACAAAATTTGAAGTTCGTAGCTCTTAATTTGTTGGTTATTAGTTGATTTAATGAAATTGGTCGAAATCATACTTTTGTATGGGAGGGGGTAGAACGGCAAGCGCGATTTCAAAACTTTTAACGTAATTTTATTTTAACTATTTTTCTAAGTTTTTATGCAAAATTTCAAATTGATAGCTTTTGATAGTTAGGTGATAATTGATTTTTTAAAAATGGTCGAAAAAATAATTTTGTATGGGAGGGGGTAGAAGTTTTAAAGGTTTTCGACCAGTTATTATTTCGTATATTTAGGGATTTTTATACTCTAGATGAAATGTGAGAGTATTATAAGTTTGCTCTAAAGTTTGTAACGCTAAGAAATAAGGCTCGGAGAAAAAAATGAATGATACAGAAGATAATTTTATCACTCAAAAATCTCAAAACCGGATGTCCGTCCGTCCGTTCGCTCTCTAGCTTGAAAACGCGTTGAGCTAGAAAGCTCAATTTTTGTACACGTCGTTTTTGGCAAAAAAGTAAGGTCAAGTTCGTGAACGGGCCAAATCGCTTCACCGCTTCTACCCCCTCCCATACAAAATGACACAATTGCGCAATTTGACAATAAACGGTTTTACTCAAAAAGTATAAAAGCTATTAGCCTGAAATTTTGATTATGTTATTTTTATGATAATGTCAATCTACTGTAAAAAAATTATGCGTGTCCTCTCCCTCCTTCTACCACCTCCCATACAAACTGTACTTGTCATGAATTACTGTAAGCCAATTTACGCAGTGCGTATAAAATTTACCGGGTTGAAATTGTGCACCAAATATTTATTTAAAATTATCAGTAAGGCCAATAAAAATTAGACGAATAGCTTCACCCCTTCTACCCCCTCCCATACAAAATGGCACAATTTCGCAATTTGATATTAAATGGATTTACTCGAAAAGTATAAAAGCTATTAATCTGAATTTTGGGATATATTACTTTTATAATAATTTCAATCTACAGTAGAAAAATTATTTGCGTCCTCCCTCTCCTTCCACCCCCTCCCATACAAACTACACTTTTTCATGAAATGTTCTAAGACGATTTTCTCAGAACATATAATATTTATTGAGCTCATATTTTGTAATAAATACTTAATTAGTATTATCATTAAGATAAGAAAAAATATTTGATTAGCTTCACTGCTTCTTTCCCCTCCCATACAATATGACACAGTTTCACAACTTCACAAAAATTCGATTTTCTTGAAAAGTATGAATGGCACTAGTCTGAAATTTAAGGGATATCAATTTTATAATATTCCTAGTTATTTCTGAAAAAATCACTAGAATTCCCCCACTCTTTCTACCACCTCCCATACAAACTGCACATTTTCACTAAATCTAACTCACTAATTTTCTCAGCTCCCATTCAATTTTTGGAGTAAGCATTTTGTATAAAACATTTTTGTAGCTACTTTCGCATGATGCGGAAAAAATTAGTTCAATGCTATCATCCCTTGTAACACTTCCCATACAAAATTTCTTGGGATCACAAAAAATTCTATTTCATCTAGAGTATTGTAAGCCCTGTTATGTTTTTAAATGCATTTCGCAAACTTTCAAGTTTCTACCTTAAAATTTCACTCAAAAATTTTCAGTTTATGTGTTTTTTTCAATGCACATGAAACACCTTGTGCACGTTAGACCGGGGGGTCGGTTTATAAGAATTATGGATCATGTTAATATTTTTGTATGCACATGAAATAGAGGTACTTACATGCAAAATTTCAACTTTGTATCTTTCACTAGAGCCCTAAAGAAATTACTCAAAACTTTCGACATTTTTGGTTATCACGTCCCTCCCCTTACACTTCCCAGCTTAAAACTTTTATCAAGTTAAACATTATATAGTTCTACAATCTGACAAATTTTTGATTTGATATCTGTACTTTTTTTTTAGATATAAGGATTTGTAATTTTTAAAAGTGCGCCATTTTTGAAATGCTCCCCATTTTCCCCCACTACTATTATTTTAAGATGTTATATTTTTTTTTGTATTTCCTAGTATAGCTTAATATACTTTTTAAGTTTCAATTACATAGCTTTAAAGGTAGTTGAGATATTCATTTTTAAGTGTTTTTCTTTGCACCCCCCTGACCCTCCCCATTACAATAATTAGCCACTCTCTAATCTGATTCCGATGGAACTATATGTCACCTTGATGGTCCTAAAATATGAATTTTTTACTATCAGTAATTTCGTAGATATAATCACTTGAAAAAACAATTCGGCCGACAATTGGTTTTTAGCCCCCCTTTTCGGACGCCAATGGATAAAAAAATTACATTATTTTTAAAGTTTGTCCCACAAGCTTTTCTATATTTCTTCTGATTTTCAACTTTCTGTCTACATTCGTGGTGGAGATATTGGCAAGTATAGTTTTCGATTTTTTCCCTCCTCCCGCCTCCCCTTTCCATCTAGCTCCCCCCAAAATTTAAAAAATAGAGCCCACTTACCCAATCAACAATCCACCCAAAAAAGAACATTCTGCCTTTAACGGTCTCGGAGATATGAGTCCATATATGCGGCGTACGGCGGGACGGATTTTTTTTTTTGCATTTTTAGGCTAATTTAGTCATGAAACGCGAAAAAAAAATTTCAGGGTAGCAAATTTTTTTTTTCTTGTATCGATCACAATACTTTATTATTAGAATAATAAAGTTAAATCATCCCTTTTGTGCTCATTCACACGACCTTAGATATACTGCAATGACGGACGAAAAGATGCATATTTACGAGGGGAGGTTGAAAATTTTGCGGAATTACAGGAAAATGGGTGGGGGGTAAAACTAACAAGTTATTATTTTTCCATTTCATTATATTTTCACTTAAGCGTAATACATTTATCACATCTCTCATAAAGTTTATTAATTCCTTTTCCTTTTCTTCCCCGAAGTTCTTTCTTCAGTTTTGGGAGCAAATAGCAATCAGAAGGGGTCAGATCTGGACTATATACTATAGTATCGCTCTGTGGTATTCTGCCCTTTTTCCTTATAGTCGATCATCAAAACCCCCTCTGAATCCCAAAAAATAGTGGCCATGGTTTTTCGGCAGATTGTAAGACCTTGAACTTCTTGGGAGTGAATCGCCTTTACCAGTCCGTGAATTGACTCCTGCATTCAGGCTCATAATGATGAACCAAAGTTTTGTCTCCAGTAACTATTCGGGTCAAAATTTCATCTCTGTTCTCGCTAGAGAGATCCAAAAACTCGCGTGAACACGTGCTGCTTTTTCTGAACCGCTGAGAGCATTCTCGGAACCTATTTTGCGCTAACTTTAGACATGCCGAGGTGATCGTGGAGGATATTTAAAATGGTTATATCTGGTACTCCACCGTTTTTACGATTTATTTCTTTTTTAAACGAGCATTTTAGCCGCCCTCAGTCGGCCGGTCCGAGTGTTTATAATTATTTCATAACATTGATTGAATTTTGAATTGCAATTAGAATATGTTCGCACCATGTATCAAAAGTGTCTCAATTTAATGAAAACCCCTCGAAATCTTAGTGGATTACATTAGACGGAGAAACTTTCGTTGGCAACTATTTGACGTTTTCTTGTAATTAATTTCAACCGTAACTACGACAACCGTTCTACTATCAGTGCTGCCATGTTTTTCCTCAGAAATATTAGCCATTCGTCCAATGGCGTGACTTTCGAATACACTTTATTTATGTAAAATCAAAGGTCTTTCGAAACACTTTCAATACATTTGCATCGAAAGCGCCTCGAAATCTTCCGGTGTGTAAAGGTTATTAAATAAAATCAAGAATAGTGCGATTTGTATTTTGATTCACACTCGTAAATAGCTAATCAAATGTATTATTGTATAAATCAATTTAATTTTGTGGAAACTCGACCTTTTAAAAATTCCCGCGAATTCATTTCATGCAAAAAACTCATAAGATTTCATTGACTTTAAAATTACCGCGCAACACCTTCAAACAGTAATCAAATTGATGTTGTTATTAACTAAAGAATAAACACGTTTATGCTGGACATTAATCTCGATAGACTTCATGATATATTAATTTAATCACTTTGTAGTTGTGGCATAACAGAGCTAGGATTAGGCTAATCATGCAGGATTATCAGATAATCAGTAAGCCCTGAAGCGAACCGTAACGTTCACCTACAACTTTGTCCGTCGAAAATTACAAGGATTTAGCTTTGTCCTAAGTAAGACACACGACCGTCTTAATGGCTATTTATTTCACTTAATTGATTCGAAAAGCGCACTCCTTTCCTCTTTCCTGCAACACGCACCCACACAATTTTCGAATCAGTAATGAAAAAGACAGACATACCATATATCTGATGTATCCTTGATATCGGAAAATGCGATGGGTGTGATTCTACCCGCTCTACATTTGATTTTTTTATTCTGCCGAGTCCATTTTTCTCACTTTTGCTTCTATTTTCAACGTCTCGATGGGAATCAGATAAGTGGAACGGTTCGTACTATAGCTGCTCGACAAAAGAGTTGCTTGTGAACGAATGAAGAGAACCGGGAAGGGATGAAGTGTTTATCAGGATTTTTATCCTACTTTATGGATCGTTAAGTGACTTAAATCTTCCTTTTTATGTAACCAAACATTTTTTTTTTGCGCCATCCTATGTACCAGCATACAAAATAGCACACGAAAAAATTCCCAAGAGCATAATTTCGTGTGTTTCAGTTTTGTTTCGAAAGAGTAACTTTTCGTATGTCGTACGTGATTATCTCACCGGCCAGTGGAGAGCTTTAATAGCGTTTAAATGTGATTTTGGTATCGCATGAAAACTACATACGCCTGCCAAAGTTCACTAGCTATTTGCAATTTTATATCCTCCCATTTTACGTTTATACGTGAATGTAGCTACTGAAACTCGGTCGGTAGGAGTTATATTCGAACAGTATCAAACATTGGATAGCACATCGTTTAAAGAGAATAGTTTTAATTCCTGTATCGTATCAACTACTTTGACATACAAAGTTAACCACCCACCCATTCGCCGAGAATAAAACAGGTATTTATGGAAGGTATAAAGTTTTGTTGAATCAGCTGCGAGCAGTTAAATTTGCACATTTTCTGTGCACTAAAATGGCCATTTCATGGAGTGCGCACAGAATCGGAGTTTCATAAGCTCTGTCCTGATTTGTAATCTTGTAGTATGTACCAAATAAATGAAAATGAAATGAAATGAAAATGAAATGAAATTTAAATTTATGTTTCCTCTGTCAGTTTTAAATTAGTCGTTATGTAAGTTCACGTACTCGTAATTGGTCTGGAAATTATAAAGTTGCAATGATAGCTTTAATATTTTAATAATCTTATCAAGATTTTAAGAAATGTGAACAGTTTAATAAATGTTTTCACAGTGCATTTCGAAATGGAAGGAAATAGCTAATTCATTATTTGCTTTATTATGTGTGAAAAGTCGAAAATAATAAAGCGAAATCCGGAAATCTTTTCTTTCAAATGTGTACAGTTTTTGATTTTGAAATTCAAGGATCGCTTCCTTCAATATAATAAAAATTTCATCGGAATTGTAGAAATGTTCATTCATTGTATTTCAGTGTTTATCTGTCGTTACGACTTAAAAGTTGAAATTGGCGTTTGTAAAAAAAGCAAAAATGCAACGTTGAATTCGTAAATGGACCTAATTCCTCTTAAACTTAAAATTTCCTAAAGATTTTTTTATATTAATTTCAATAACTAACCCATAACAAAATAATCTTCACCTCAATTCTTCTACTACCTCCCAAACAATTTTATCACAATATTTAAGAGTTCTGAAATATTGTTGTCTAAACTGTCGAAAGCCTTCAAACTTATCAACTTCCTTCACTTTACTCCTATTAATATCTCCCATACAAATTCAACGATTTTAAGGAAATCCATCCACAATTATCTTTAAAAATCATATACCTAAGACGCTCCCCGCAAGAGGGTAGTTGTGGGATGAGGTGTTACCAATTCCTGCAACTATCTTTGGAGACTAGCGACTCCACGGACCTGAGCTAACTATCCCCATGTGGGATGGAGGCTGTAGAATTCACCCACAGCCAGTCCTGCTTGCCCTAAAAATGGCAAATGGATACTCACTGGATCATGGGCTTATCACCCGTGATCTTAAGACATAACTTGGATACTCACTGGATCATGGACTTATCACCCGTGATCTTAAGACCTAACTGATACGAGAAACGGATACAGCGCCTCGGATACGGACTGATTCTACGGTAACGACTTTTGGCATTCGAAAACGGACTATGATTGGCTTCTAGAACGTTCGAACATTGAATGACAGGGGAAGAGCTGGGGTTACTCCGTCCTTGCACCGCCAACCAGTGATCGACCGTGAAATGTAGCACTATAACATCCAAATCTTGGGCTTGAGCGAGGTCAGGTGGACAGGATCAAGAGAAGAACGAACCCCTACTGGAAACACTATTCTGTACATTGGCCCTGAAAGTGAAGACAAAAATGGCGTGGCGTTCGTCCTTACACCGAAAGCGAGAAACAGTGTCAGTAGCTGGGAACCAATCTCGGATAGGATTATCGTCGTCAGGCTCAGGACCATTGTCAGAAACGTCACAATTCTACAGTGCTACGCACCAACTAATACCGCAACATCAGGTGACAAAGAGGAGTTTCATAGCCAACTGAGTGCCCCCTTCGAACGTGTTCCAAGAGGCGATATTATTATGATCTCAGGAGATATGAACGCTCAGGTTGGATCAGACAACATTGGACTGGAACACGTCATGGAGAGGCATGGTGACCCTTGGGTTGACGCGTCACGACCTTGGATTAAGAGACTCGAAAACGGCGAATTATTTGTGGAGTTTTGTAATCGGCAAATGGTTATCGGAGGGACCCTTTTTTCCGCACAAGAGTCATCATAAAACATCTTGGGTTTCTCCTGATGGTGCTACTCAGAGCCAGATCGATCATTTGGCTATAAGTCGCCGATGGAGAAGATGTCTTCTCGAAGTGCGAGCGAAACGTGGAGCTGACATGGGGAGCGATCACCACTTGATGGTTGCCCGCTTGAGATTGTGTACAACAGCTATCCGATGACCACAAATTCAAATGAAGCTCAAGCTTAATGTGGATAAACTCAGAGATCCCAACAAAAAACGCGAATACACCACTATTCTACGCGAAAATACATCCACATTGCGTGAATATGAAATGCGCACACTGAACGCCAATTGGTAGGCAACCAGAAAAACTATGATAACTAGTGCTGAAGAATCTGAGGGATATGTGCAAAGCGGTGAGAAACCGTGGATGTCGAAAGACACATGGGACAAGCAAAGGTTGGCAATCGGAAAAAAGCTAAATTGGCAATCATCTCTCAACCCGATGTCAACCAAAGAACGCCCGACATGAGGCAGAACTACCGCGATGCTCATATACAGCTTAAAAAGGCTGTTAGACGCGATAAGAGAAAGGCCATTAAAGATCTGGCAAACAAGGTAGAATTTGTGAATTACCTTGGGGATATGGGATCACTATTCAAAATCATGAAACAGTTGACGAACTGGAATTTCACCGCCAAAAATCTGGTGAGAGATCTCAACGGAACTCTCCTTAATATGAGTGAACACCAGTTGCGGCGATGGAAGTAATACTTCTCTCATATCGTAAACATCTTGTCAGAGGAAGATATTCCAGAAACAGAACAACTACCAGACATCCAACCGCAACAATCCTCTATTAGGGACGATCCCCCAGATAAGGAAAAGATAGTTTCCACCATTCGGTCAATGGCGGGAAGGAAAGCTCCAGGTATAAACGAACTACTAACCGAACTCCTCAAAGCGGATCCGGAAATAATAGCCGATATACTCCTCCCACTCTTTACTGAGGTGTGGAATGAAGGAAGATATCTGACTGAATGGAAGGAGGGCGTCATTGGGAAAATCCCGAAAAAGTGCGACCTTCGGGATTGTGGTAATTCGCGTGGTATATGTCTACTTAATGCTGTATCAAAAATTATGGCTAAGGTAATTCTCAATAGGATTAGTGATGTTGTCGAGAGCACTCTCGAAGTTTATCAGGCTGGATCCCGTAAAGCGTCGTCTTGTACCGACCACAAAAATACCCTACGGATAATGTTAGAGCAGTCAGCCGAAATGGGTTCGCCACTACATCTCACGTTTGTGGACTTTGAGAAGGCTTTCGACAGCGTAAATCGAGATTACATATATAATGCTTTGCGTAGGAGAGGTTGTAGTGACCCTACAATATTAATAATATACGAATAATAATTATTATTATGAATTGAAATAAGAACGTATTTTGGTTACAACCTGCATATTTAATTTTCAATCCGCACTGTATAATATATCAAAATTCCAGGTATATAATATTTTTCACTCAATATAATTATAATATTTTTGATTTTGTAAGTAGGCTATTAAAAACAGATATAAAAAATAAGAGATTCATTCGAGAACGTTTTGATCAGATAAAAACGCTGTGTTTTATGTCCGAAAATAATAATTAAATAAAAAGCAATAATAATTAAATAAAAAGCAATTTATAAATAAAAAGCAATTAATAAATAGAGATTAGAGTTTTTGTAAAGATTATTAACTCTAACATTGGTGACCCCGAAGAATTTAACGTTGCAATGCAGGAGTGCAGCAGTCAATCGTCTCAAGAAAAATTTTTTTCTCAAGAGAAAAAGTGCCGTTCTTGCGAATTCGGCACACTGAATCGGCGAAACGCAGCGACCAGCGGCAGCATCCAAGCGTAAATTTACAGCATACATTTGTGCAAACGCAAGAGTGCCGGACAACAGAGAAAAAAAAAAGAAGAAGCATCCAAGCGTAAATTTACAGCATACATTTGTGCAAACGCAAGAGTGCCGAACAACGGAAGGAAAAAAGAAGAAACATCCAAGGCAGCAACAAAACTTAGGAAATATTATCAACACCAATTATAATTTTTCATATCAAAATTATCATATAATTTTCATGTAAGTACCTGAAATTTTGGTATAACAATATATTTTATCAATCAGTGCGTATCGAAAAAAAAAAAAAAATATTTTATCAGTCAGTCAAAAAGATTAATTCATATTATTCGGATATATGTACCTATATAAAAAAAGTAAAAACTAAAAGGGATGAACGGTTTCTTTTTGTAATAGTGATTGATTGTTAAAGGCAACTAATATTTCATTTGTGTGTGTGTGTGTTTTTTTTTTATATATAACGAGTTTTGTGTTAATATTAATAATTTTCTTATATACGACGAGTTTTCTGTTTGTCGGTAATTTTCCTTTTCGGATTTTTGATTTTTCCTTTCTCTCACTCTTGATTTCACATCATGGGAATCGAAGACGAAGAGATAAATCAGCCGAATGTTAAAGACATAAGGCAAACATCAAACGAGAATTCACTGAACCCACATTACAGCAATGCGTATGGGAATGAATTAAGTCCTATGAACGTGCGCTTACCCACTTTCTGGCCTAATACTCTTATAACATGGTTCATTCAAGTTGAATCACAGTTTGCAATAAGCAGAATAACTAGCGATGCTTCTAAATACAACTACGTTGTGGCAGCCTTACCACACGACGTTGCTGAATCGCTCACTGATATACTTGAAAATCCGCCAAAGGATAATACGTATCCATATTTAAAAAAAGCAATCATAGATCGCCACTCACTCAGCATTGAGTCAAGAATTAAAAAATTAATTTCAGTGGAAGAAATGGGTGATAAAAAACCATCCGAATTCTACCGCACAATGAAACTATTGGCAGGAAATTCAGGAACAGTTGGGGAAGAGTTAGTGAAAAAACTTTGGGTAGCGAGATTACCCAACTTAATCAATATAGCGCTGATCCCCCAAATGAGCAACGATATGCGGTGTATTCTCGATACAGCTGACGAAATTTGGGAGGCAATGAAAAATAATGATAATGTTGTATCAGCTATTAACATACGCCCAGAAAAACACTTTAATGACTCCAATTATGAAAAAATTGAAAAATTGGAGCGAGAAATTCAAGAGTTGAAACAATTAATAACGAATAAATGTAACCTTAGAACTTCAAGGTCGCCTACAAGAGGTAGAAATTCAACTGGTTCGTCTAACAATAGATCCAGGTCAAGGGGAAACAAATACAATCCAAATGGATCTCTGTGTTGGTACCATTTCAAATATGGAAGTGATGCCAAAAAATGTGTAACGCCATGCACATTTAAAATTTCTACCCCATCAACATCCGTTTCAACAAACTAAATAATCCCACTATTCAAGCGGCTGATAGTGGGGTGTTATTAAAAAGTCGCCGCCTATTCGTCAAAGACAAAAATAGTAATTTAAATTTCCTGATTGACACAGGTGCCGATCGTTCTGTAGTTCCACGTAAATTTTGCGCAAATACTACAAGCAATAACTCTGAGTTGTGCCTGTTCGCCGCGAACGGAACAACCATAAATACATTCGGAACTCGACTGATGCAAGTAGATTTAGGTCTTAGACGAACATTCTTACACGTTTTTATCATAGCCAAAGTAAACCAACCCATTATAGGCGCGGATTTCTTGGAAAAATTCGCATTAAACGTTGATCTTAAAGGCAAACGATTGATAGATAGTAAAACGACTTTGCACATAAGCGCGAAGTCTTCTAATACAAATACCCCAACTCCAACAAACTACTCAATAGACAATCCATTCGGTGAATTACTTCGCAAATATCCTTCGTTAACCGCATCTCCGGATTTTACGCTATCGACAAAACATAGCGTAGTACATCATATATTAACAGAAGGCCATTTACCATACTCCAAACCTCGTCGACTTGAGCCAGCAAAATACAAAGCCGCCAAGTTGGAATTTCAGCATATGGCGAACATGGGAATTTGCAGACCATCCTTTTCCCCAGTATCTTCACCGCTGCATTTGGTAGCCAAAAGAGGTAGTGACGAGTTACGACCATGCGGTGATTACCGTAGACTAAATGCCGTCACAATACCTGATCGTTACCCAATACCTCATATACAAGATTTTACCATGAGGCTTGCAGGATGTTCTATTTTCTCTAAAATAGATTTATTTAGGGCATATCACCAAATTCCAGTTGCGGTAGAGGACATTCATAAAACCGCAATCACGACTCCTTTTGGTTTATATGAGTTTCCAAGAATGAGTTTCGGATTACGTAACGCCGGTCAGACTTTCCAGCGTTTTATGAATGAAGTCGTGCTAGGACTCGATTTCGTTTTCGTCTACATTGACGATATATTGATAGCTAGTAAAGATATCACTGAGCATAAAAATCATTTAAAACTCCTTTTTGAAAGGTTATCAAAATACGGTTTAACAATAAAACCAAATAAATGTATTTTTGGAGCGCCAACACTTGATTTTCTTAGCCACACCATTTCCAAAGATGGAATCACTCCATCAGCGGACAGAGCTAAAGTCATACAAGACTACCCGTCACCTAAATCCATCAAACAAACACAAAAGTTCATTGGAATGGTTAATTATTACCATCGTTTTGTTCCACACTTGGCCGAATTTCTTGCACCAATATATTCGCACATCACTACATTACAAAGCCAAATCAAATCAAAAGTAAAACCAACATTTTCCTGGCCTGATGAATGCGAGACATCTTTTCAAAAAATTAAAGACGTGATGTGCAAAGCCGTTTTACTCGTTCACCCTGTCGAGGGCGCGGAGATTAGCATAACGACAGATGCCTCTAACCACGCTGTCGGAGCTGTACTACAGCAGTATCACAACAAAAAATGTCAGCCTTTAGCATTTTTCTCTCGGAAATTTTCATCAGCAGAAAAGAATTATTCCACGTTTGACCGTGAGCTTCTAGCTATATTTCTAGCCATAAAACATTTCAAATACTTTGTAGAAGGAAGGTCATTCGTCATTTACTCAGATCATAAGCCATTGGTATATGCTATCAAATCAAAAAATGATAGAAGTCCTAGACAGACACGTCATCTGGAATATATTGCACAATTTACAACGGATATCCGCCATGTTAAAGGAAAGGACAATATCGTAGCCGATTGCCTTTCGAGAATAGGTACGGATATTTCTTCGATAAATATTCATTTGGATCACGCCACTTTCGTCAAGCACCAATCATCTGACACCGATTTGCAGAGATTGCTTAATGATCCGAAACGGCAAGATTCTCAAGTAAAAATGGAACAAGTTCCTACTCCACTATCTGACGACAAGCTCTGGTGCGAAACGAGTACCGGAAAGCCTCGACCATTTGTTCCGCAGGCACTTAGACAACATGTTTTTCATAAGCTTCATTCTCTGTCACACCCAGGCATAAAAGCCACAAGAAAGCTAATCTCAGCTCGATATTTTTGGACGAATATGTCAAAAGACATTAAAGCGTGGACTCAATCATGCATCCCATGCCAAAAAAGTAAAGTTAATAGACACACAAAGTCAACACCCGGGAGATTTGAAACACCCGCTGGTAGATTTGACCACATCCATATGGATCTAGTTGGTCCACTTCCCACATCGGATGGAAACTCCTACATCTTAACAATTATCGATCGTTTCACCCGTTGGCCCGAAGCAATCCCTATACCAAACATGTCAGCCGAAACCGTCGCGAAAACCTTCGTAACACATTACATTTCACGGTTCGGTGTTCCTTTAACACTTACAACCGACCAAAGTTCGCAATTCGAATCAAAACTATTCCGCGAGTTATCAAACTTAATTGGCACTAACAAACTAAGAACCACCGCTTACCACCCACAGTCTAATGGGATGGTAGAACGTCTGCATAGACAAATCAAGGCATCACTCATGGCAAGGTGTAACACCATGCACTGGAGCAACGAGCTACCAATGGTGATGCTTGGTTTAAGAGTAGCCGTCAAAGAGGACCTAAAATGCTCCCCATCCGAAATGGTTTATGGGCAAGCTCTTAGAATCCCTGGCGAATTTTTCGAAAATTCCAATTCATTGAACTTAACAGAAAACTTTATAGAAAGGTTACGTAGTAATATGAGAGATATTAAAGCAACAGAACCACGTTCTTGCGGCAACTCCAGAGACTTTATACCGAAGTCACTGGACACTTGCACCCATGCATTCGTTAGAGTTGACAAAGTCAAGCCACCCTTGAATCCACCCTATGAAGGACCTTTTCCGATAATCAGAAGATTCCGAAAACATTTTGTAATAAATATCAACGGTCGTAATAAATCCATTTCGATCGACCGATTGAAACCGACATTTGGAATAGCCACAACAAATATCCTTAAGGAAAACAAGCACAAACACGAAGGAAATAAAAAAGTAAAATTTGCTAGTCAACTCGTCAATACGCTGTATATAGAATAAACTTCATTTTTATTTTTATTATTAACAATTAACTTTATTAGCTATATTTTAATTTTAAAAAAATATTTTAATGCTAATAGTTTGACAATTTAATAACCGTTTCACTAGAAAGGGGGTACTGTAGTGACCCTACAATATTAATAATATACGAATAATAATTATTATTATGAATTGAAATAAGAACGTATTTTGGTTACAACCTGCATATTTAATTTTCAATCCGCACTGTATAATATATCAAAATTCCAGGTATATAATATTTTTCACTCAATATAATTATAATATTTTTGATTTTGTAAGTAGGCTATTAAAAACAGATATAAAAAATAAGAGATTCATTCGAGAACGTTTTGATCAGATAAAAACGCTGTGTTTTATGTCCGAAAATAATAATTAAATAAAAAGCAATAATAATTAAATAATAATTAAATAAAAAGCAATTTATAAATAAAAAGCAATTAATAAATAGAGATTAGAGTTTTTGTAAAGATTATTAACTCTAACAAGGTATTCCAGATAAGGTCATAGCTATGATTAAAGAATCCTACGAAGATGCAAGATGTCACCTCTTGCATAGAGGAGAGCTGTCCGAGAGCGTCCCTGTGCGAACGGGTGTCAGACAAGGCTGCATATTATCACCAGCCCTGTTTCTGGTGGTAATAATTGACATCTTGAAAGCTGCACTGGAAGGTGTTAAGTCACTGATGACGTCTGTTTGCATGCACATAACCGTTTGGACTTCAATGAGTCTAATGTTCGCTCGTTGCCTTCTAAATGAAAAGAGGCTGAAAATAAATGTGCATAAAACCAAGTATATGCACATGGGTTCGAACGCAAGCACACCGATTGTTCTTAACGGACAGGATGTTGAAGAGCTGCAAGATTTTTGCTATCTCGGAAGCATTGTCAGCATGGACGGCGGAGCCGAAAAGGATGTTTAGGCTCGGTTAAATAAAGCTCGTCATTCCTTCGGTATCCTTTCCCCTTTCTGGAGGTTAAGAGAGATCACCCTTCGCATGAAGCTGGGAGTTTTTGACGCATGCGTCAAATCCGTGTTGTTATATGGTTGTACTACGTCGAAAGTGACCGTTCGACTTACCAAGAAACTACAGACTTTCGTGAACCAATACCTCCAACGCATTTTAGGAATATTCTGGCCAGAAGTGATCTCCAACGACGAACTTTGGAGTACAATTGGCCAGACTAAAAAAGGTATTGAGATTGAAAGGCGGAAGTGGCAGTGGATGTGTCATACTTTGAGGAAACCAAAGCGAAACATCGCCAAACAGGCTCTGGATTCTAATCCTCAAGGAAAACGTCGGATTGGTCGACCATGTTACACACGAAGCGACTAGTTGAGCAGGAGGCCAGAGGAATAAACAAGTCCTGGCAACAGCTTAAGGCCCATGCTCAGGATCGCGCCTTGTGGAAGAGAGTTGTGTCTGTCCTATGCTCCTTTAGGGGGTCTTAACAGGAATTTGATTGATCTCAGACGCTAAACATATTGTGACTATAATTTCAGCGACCAGTTTAAAAACCCATCTTCCACAAAACAAACACCACTATTGAGTATTGTGAAAAAGTTTAGTTGAGTTTAAGTTTTTCTCTGCGGTTAGCTCTATCCCCTAAATAAGCAGTGTCGCATAATTGGGCTTTAGCTATGTATGTTTGTACTGCAGTGTTTGAGTTCATTAAAAAAATAATGAAAAATGTTAAGGAACCTGAATGTCAGGAGGCCAAAGTCCGATTTGGGCTGTAGTGCCATTGTAGAATGTAGACTTTTGTCTGCCGCCGTATATAAGATTAAGTTTTAATTATTTGCACTTAATCTGATCATAGCCTTCGAGACCAGTGAAGATCAGTGAAACTCTTAAAATTACATTGGAACTGTAAATGGAAAATATTTAAAAAATAAAGTGTATTGTAAAACAGAATCTCTAGCAGTGCCTCACAACAGACTTAAGCCAAACCTATTTCTGAACAGATGAAATCGCGTAACAAAGCTCCATGAACTGAAACTCCTGTAGAAGATATTATCTTATCGTCTTTCTTTAGATTAAATTTCCATTACGATTCTTCTACAACATAAATTTGTTTTCCTTTTTCGCAAAAATCCATCGAAATACAGAAAACCCTTAGCCTAAGTAATAATGGCATATTTATTAACAGTATCATTCACGAAGATTTAAACGACATCTTTCTTAAATTACCATACCCTAACATGTAAATAAAATCTTTCAGTGCGAATCAGTATCTAAGCCCCCCTCGTTGAATGCCCGTGGGTATTGACAACTACATAAATATACTTTCTTCATTGTAAACTGAAACCGCAAGACTTTTCTCTTTTTCAACACGAAATATGTCTTTAAGAAAAAGGGAAGACAAAAAAATACAAAAAACAGGAGGAAAATTTGAAACCTTTTCACAGTATCTCTGTTTATTTCATGCCTGTCAATTTCTCGTTCGAAAATACAAGTCGGTGATTTTTTCACATCGCATGATCGGTCTCGACGCAAAATCCAAAACAGCTTGGGAAAAAAACAGACATATCCGAATTTTCCGTACTCATTCTCGAGTTATCCTTCCAGAGGGTACAGAAAAAACAATCTCGATTTCAATTAGGAGCTAGAAATCCACACCAAATTGCCACTTGACAATTGAAATTCGCCGAAAAAATAACCAGAAGAAATAAATTTATTTTCTGTAAAACAAGCCATTTATTCGGGAGAGTGGGGAAAAATGGGATCTATTCCTTTCAACGAATTCCCAATCGAGTATTGAATAGGCCTTTCAGTTCCGTTTCCCGGTGTCACGATATCTGTAGCAGGACTGGGCTAGGCCGGCTTTTCCGGGGTCTATATGAAGATAATCTTCTTTCCGATGGGAACTCTCCCAGGACTTATTTTTTATCTCCGTAAATTTGTATTCAGATGGCGATGAGATCCGTTGGACGGTTCCCTGCTCCTTTTCTGCGCTATATAGGATTCCGATTTCGTATTATTCGTGATAATGTATAACACTATGCTCGCGATGTGTGAGGGATTTGGATTGGCGAAATCGAGCGTGCCGGGTCCTTGTATACGGCTCCTTCGTTTATAAGGACGACCATCTTTCTTTTGTAGCGAAGTCGAAACAAAGCCTTTCTCGTAATGAAAATGTATCACCCGATTTACCATTTCCTCAAACAGGTTCGCTCTTTATTCGTTCACCGTGACATAAATTCAGCTTTAAAAAGCGAAAATGTCGGCAGGATTAACATGACATGGCCATGACGTTCCTTTATTTGTAAATATTTCTCTAAAAGGGTTGAAATGTGTTGATAGTTTTTAAAGTAAATTTTTACTGAATCGGTACGACTCAGTTTCAGATTTTATGAAAATTGGCTGTTGCTAGGTATATGTGACCATAATCAACTTTAAGAGCTTATGTCTCTTTTGATAAGAGTAATATATTGTGCTATAGTTTCCTTTCATGATTTATGTGAAAGAACTGCAATTGAAAAATTTAGTTTTGACATAATAGTTGACCCAGCTACTACCAAAACCAAGATAAAGCTTTGCATGTAGCAAAAAGTTGAGGTAGTAAGTTTTAGAAATGCAGTTGAAATCGGACTTGAAAAGAGAGTTTATATTCGTCCCGGCATGCAGCTACTTATTTGTAGATATTTGTCTACTACGGTTGAAAAGTTTAGACAGTTAATAAAGTAAAATTTTACTGAATCGGAAGGACTCAGTTTCAGATTGTATGAAATTTGGCTATTCATTCATTCATTTGGCCGTAGTCAACATTAAGTGGTAATGTATCTTTCGATAAGAGTAATGGTAGCGTACTATAGTTTGCTTTCGTGATTTATATGAAAGGATTTATGATTAAATGTAGAAAAGTAGTTTTGACATAATAAAATCGACATGAAAGTAATTCATCAAACCACTAACAAAAATAAGACAGTGCTTTGCATGTAGCAAATTTTTGTGGTTGTAAGTTTTAGAAATGCACTTCAGATCGGGTTCGAAAAGGGAGTATATATATTTTCGTTCTGTCAGCTTTTAGGCAATAATGCTACGATTCATAATTCTACACGAAGTCATTGGTTGCATGTGATAGCTGAAGGACCTGAGTGAATGCTTTTAGACCAAAGCTGGTTTCGTGTTAAGCCAGCTTACTCGTATAATAGAGGACAGTAAGCATTGTTAATTAAGCCCATATAATGCATCGACCGATATCGCAATGTTGATTGGATATAAAGATCCTTAATTTTCCTACGATACGAGAATCGAATACATGGATTTCGACTGACATGTGTGCCGTTTGAATTCAGAATGTTAGTGCAGAATTGGGGTAACTTGGTTCATCCATCACCCATCAATAATCGTTAGTGAAATGGAACACTACAACGTCGAAATCTTAGGCTTAAGTGAAGGCAGGTGGACTGGATTAGCAGTCTTATTGGCTGGGACGCAATCTCAAAAAGGATTAAATTCTGGACAAAGCTCAGAATTGTTACGATTCTGGAGTTCCACGCTTCGACTACCGACACAATACCTGGCGACAGAGAGAAGTTATATGAAAGGAGAGATCTCCGGATTCTACATTGTTACGCTTTATTATTCGTGACGTTTCGGTTTTTGCTGAGACCTTAATAAATTCGAAATGCACTGTGAAAACACTCACCAAACCAGCAGTTAAATGGTAAACTGAGCGAGGTAATATTGCTATTTTTCCAAGATTTATGAACGCAATAGTTGACTCTGACCACATTGGACTAGAATTGAAAACATCATGAAGAGAATAAGTTTCCTCGATACGGGAGTAAAACGTGGAGATGATGGTTGCGTGCTTAATACTATGTACTGTGCCGTTCCTGTCAGAGTGCATATGGAGCATTTGCTGCGGGCGGCATGTTTTAGCATCATCTAAAGCTAAACCCACCAAAAAGCTTAACCCATTCATAAATTAAAATACCACCCCAGTAGCTAAATTTTGTCGCTACAGCAAAATTTTATATTTTATCACAATGGTGTTGTCAAATTTGTTGCCAAAAATTTTATGAAAAACTATGCTGAACAATTTTGAAATTTATCGCTGCTTCCTGTTGTTGGAGGTCCCATTTTTTCGTCCTCGTCGGTATCTATTTTATTTTATTATTCATTTAATTATTCGTGCTTAAACTAATCTCTCTCTCTCAACCCGATGTCAACCAAAGAACTCTCGACTTGAAACGGAACCACCGCGATGCTCATATACAGCTTAAAAAGGCTGTTAGACGCGACAAAAAAAGGCCATTAAAGATCTGGCAAACATGGAAGAATCGGCGACTCACCTTGGGGATATGGGTTCACTGTTTAAAATTATGAAACAGTTGACGAACAGGAATTTCACCGCCAACCACACAACCACACCAATTACGGCGATGAAAGAAATACTTCTCTGAAATTTTAAACATCTTGTCGGAGGAAGATATTCCAGAAATACAACAACTGCCAAACATCCAACCGCTACAATCCTCTATTAGAGACGATCCCCCAGATAAAGAAGAGATAGTTTCTGCTATTCGGTCAATGGTTGGAAGGGAAGCCGCAGGTATAGACGGACTAACAACCAAACTCGTCAAAGCGGACTCGGAAATAACAGCCAATATACTCCTCCCACTCTTTACTGAGGTGTGGAATGATCTTCCTTCATTCCACACCTCAGTAAAGAGTGAGAGGAGTATATCCCACTTTGAGGAGGGAATCATTGTGAAAATTCCGAAGAAGGGTGACCTTCGGGATTGTTGCAATTGGCGTGGTGTATGTCTACTTACTGCCGCATCGAAAATCATGGCTAAGGTAATTCTCAATAGGATTAGTGATGTCGTGGAGAGCACTCTCGAAGTTTATGATGGATTTCGTAAAGGGTCGTCTTGTACCGACCACTCAAATACTCTACGGATAATATTAAAGCTGTCCGGCGAATTGGGTTCGCCACTACATCCCATGTTTGTGGACTTTGAGAAGGATTTCGACAGCGTTAAGGGAGATTACATATGGAATGCTTTACGTAGGAGAGGTATTCCAGATAAGGTCATAGCTATGATTAAAGAATCCTACGAAGATGCAAAATCTCTATGTAAGACCTCTTCGTAGGATTGAGCTATCCGAGAGCATTCCTGTGTGAACGGGTATCATACAAGGCTGCATATTATCACCAGCCCTGTTTCTGGTGGTAATAAATGATATCTTGAAAGATGCACTGGAAGGTGCGGAAGGTAAAGGTTTTCAATGGAGACTATTTAACATTTTAAGTCACCTTGATTATGCTGTTGACGTGTGTTTGCTTGAACATAACCGTTCGTACTTAGATTTAAATGTTCTCTCGCTGCATTCTAAATGCAAAGAGGCGGAACAGAAAAAAAATGTGCGTAAAACCAAGTAACAAACATGCACATGGGTTCGAACGCAATCACACCGATTGTTTTTAACGGACAAGATGTTGAAGGGGTGCCAGGTTTTTGTTATATCGGAATCATTTTCAGCATGGACGGCGGAGGCGAAAATGATATTGAGGCTTGTCTAAAGAAAGCCCGTCAGGCCCTCAGTATCCTTTTTCTTTCTAGAGGTTAAGAGAGATCTCCCATCGCCCGAAGCTGCGAGTTTTTAACATATGCGTTAAATCTGTGTTGCTATATGGTTGTACTACGTGGAAAGTGACCTTTCGACTTACCAGGAAACTGCAAAACTTCGTGAATCAATGCCTTTGACGCATTTTAGGAATATTCTGGCCAGAAGTGATCTCCAATGACGAACTTTGGAGTACAACTGGACAGACTAAAATAGGCATTGTGATTAAAGGACGGAAGTGGCAGTGGATCGGTAACGCTTTGAGGAAACCGTGTGAAACTTCGCCAAACAGGCTTTGGATTATAATCCTCAAGGAAAATGTCGGATTGGTTGACCATATAACACATGGAAGCGAGCAGTTGAGCAGTAGGCCAGAAAAATAAACAAGTCCTGTCAACAGCTTAAGGCCGATGCTCAGGATCGCGCCTTGTGCAAGAGAGTTGTTTCTGTCCTATGATCATATAGAGGGCCTTAACAAGAATTCGATTGATTAAAGAAGGTGCAAGGTGTCACATCTTGCAAAGAAGAGAGCTGTCCGAGAGCTTTCCAGTGCGATCTGGTGCCAGACAAGGCTGCCTTTTATCACCAGCCCTATTTGTGGTGGTAATAAATGATATCTTGGAAACTGCACTGGTGGGTAGGGAAGATAAAGGTCTTCAATGGGGACTATTTAACATATTAAGTCACCTTGATTATGCTGATGATGAGTGTTTGCTTGCATTCTAAATGCAAAGAGGAGAGACTGAAAATAAATGTGCGTAAAACCAAGTGCATGCACATTGGTTCGAACACAAGCACACCGATTGTTCTTAATCGTCGAGATGTGGCACAGGTTCAAGATTTTTTTTTTATCTCGGAAGTATTGTCAGCAAGGACGGCGGAGCTGAAAAGTATATTGAAGCTCGTCTTAATAAAGTTATGTCACTATCAGGATTCCTTAATTCAAGGAATTACCATAAATCAATTCCATGTTTAAAAATTGAAAGTCTTTTAACCTCATCATTTAGTGAAGGGACGAAACAAACATCAACATCTTAATACCAAGTAAAGATAATAAAAACAAGAAATTGACGAAAATTCACATACATCGGTGTCAACTAGCATTAAGTCTACATCTTAAGCACTGCTTAGCAATAGAGAATACGAATACATCAGCATTCTTATTAACTTCTCTCGCGAGATGCAAAATCGGTTCATTCATATCATAGTTTGTACGGTGAAAACCAATCCGCAGCAATCTAGGATCCTTGGTAAAAATTTACCAGCATCAACCCCAAAAGGGTGGAGGAATCAACTTACCCTGTAAGAAGGTTATGAGCAAAATTTACATGAGCTACTTCACGTCGTTTCGAAAGCGATGACATATTTAATAGCTGAAGTCGATCAGTATACGGAGGAAGACGAACTTTTTCGCTCCAATTAAGGTGACATAAGGCTATTCTTACAAATTTACTCTGAATTGATTCAATTCTGCCAATGTGCTCATCATAATAAGGAGACTAAACTTGAGAACCATATTCAAGGTGAGATCTAACGAAGGTGTTATAGAGACTTAGTCTAACAAGCGAATAGGTAGATTCCTTGGATAATGATGTAGGTAATCACAACATAGAATTATCCTTCTGCACGATCCTATTAATATGCAGACCAAAATTTATTTTATGGTCAAATCTAACACTTAGGTCAATAATGGAACTGACTCGTTCCAAAATACAGTCATTAAGACTATAAATTATCACAAACAGAGAGATTTTCCTAGTAAATGACATTACACATTACATTTATCCAAATTCAGTCTACGACCATTACGGCGACACCAGTTACTATTAGGTCGTTGCAGATGAAATGTCGACTTTGCAGAAAACTGTTGAATAGTATACGCCCAGTTTCTCTGCAATGTCCCTTACAGTTTAGCATGAGTCAGACTCCACTAGTAAACGCAGCTCGTCGTTGTCTATCGATGGTCCTGGGTGACCACATGGCTCACTTTGAAGGGTCATATCTCCTGATCAAAATTTTTCGAACTATCGCTCTGTGGTTCGTTCGCTTACTGTGTCACTTCCTAATACCCTGTTGGAGTTTTTGGTTGCCTCCCTTGCGTTGTGGCCAAGTTTGAACTCGTAGAGAAAAAGTAACCATTTTACTTTATTATTATAATAATAAAGTATTGTGATCGACACAAAAAAAAAAAAAGTTTGCTACCCTGAAATTTTTTTTTTTCGCGTTTCATGACTAAATTAGCCTAAAAATGCAAAAAAAAAAAATCCGTCTGTCTGTACGCCGTCCGCCGTATGCCGTACGCCGACGTGTACGCTCAGCGCACATTAACTCCCAAACCCTTCAAGATAGAAAGTTCATTTTTGGAGGGATTCTAGATAGTTGCAGATCTCAGGCGGATACCCATTTTGGGGGGTGTACGGGTTCAGGGGGAGGCGGGGGGAGCGCTTAAACCGAAAAATACGAATTCAAATATTTCAACCATGGTAACAGATAAGAAGCTAAAACTCAACATACATATAGAGGGGTTTGTGGGACAACTTTTAAAAATAATTTAATTTTTTTATCCATTGGGGTGCGAAAAGGGGGGGCTAAGAACCAATTGTCGGCCGAATTTTTTTTTCAAATGATTATATCTTCGAAATTACTTATCGTAAAAAAAAATCATATTTAGAGACCGTCAAGGTGGCATATAGTTCCATCGGAACCAGCTCAGAAAGCGGCTAATTATTGTAAGGGGGAGGGTCAGGGGGGGTGCAAAGAAAAACACTTAAAAATTAATATCTCAACTATCTTTTAAGCTATGTAATTGAAACTTAAAACGTATATTAAGCTATACTAGGCAAATATAAAAAAAATATAACATGTCGAAATAATAATAGTGGGGGGAAATGGGGAACATTTCAAAAATGGCACACTTTTCAAAATTACAAATCCTTATATCTCAAAAAAAAGTACAGATATTAAATCAAAAATTTGTCAGATTGTAGAACTACATAATGGTTAATTTTGGTAAAAATTTTAAGCTGGGAGGTGTAAGGGGAGGGAGGTGATAAGCAAAAATGTCAAAAATTTTGAGTGATTATTTTAGGGCTCTAGTGAAAGATAAAAAGTTAAAATTTTGCATGTGAATACCTATATTTAATGTACATAGAAAAATAATATTAACTTGATCCATATTTATTATAAACCGACTCCCCCGGTCTAACGTGCACAAGGTGTTTCATGTGCATTGAAAAAAACACATAAACTGAAAATTTTTGAGTGAAATTTTAAGGTAGAAACTTGAAAATTCGCGAAATGCATTTAAAAAAAATCCCTAAATATACGAAATATTAACTGGTCGAAAACCTTTAAAACTTCTACCCCCTCCCATACAAAATTATTTTTTCGACTATTTTCAAGAAATCAATTATCACCTAACCATTAAAAGCTATCAAATTTAAATTTTGCAAAACAACTTACAAAAATATTTAAAATGAAATTGCGTTCAAAGTTTTAAAATCGCTTAAAATCGCGCTTGCCCTTCTACCCCCTCCCATACAAAAGTATGATTTCGACTAATTTCATTAAATCAACTAATAACCAACAAATTAAAAGCTATGAACTTGAAATTTCGTACGAGCATCTAACAACAAAAATGAAAGAAAATTGCATCACAAGTTTGACGATTCCCCTACCTCCTCTACCCCCTCCCATACAAAATTATTTTTTCAAGCATTTTTAAGAAATCAGTTATCAGCTAACTCTTAAAAGCTATCAATTTCAAATTTGGCATAAAAACTAATAAAAATAATTCAAATGAAGTTGCTTTAAAAGTTTTGAAATCGCGCTTGCGCTTCTACCCCCTCCCATACAAAACTATGATTTTGACCAATTTTATTAAATCAACTAATAACCAACAAACTAAAAGCTACGAACTTGAAATTCTATACAAGCACCTTACAAGAGACGCGAAATAAAACTGCGTATCAAATTTTACGATTCCCCTATATTCTCTACCCCCTCCCATGCAAATATTCGGTTTCATGAATGTAAAATACACCGAATTTTATGAAAATTCTATGCAACTTCGTCTATGAAACACATTCCATACAGAGAATATTGGACGTGATTCAAGTAATTAATTAAAAAGCTATTAACATCCACCCACCCTTACTATTACCCCTACTCCTCCCCTCATAAAAACCCAAACTTACAGACACGAATGAAATATTGTTAACAGTCCTGCCCGCCCAAGAACTCCCTTTCACTTAGTCTTCCCTAACCACTCTAACCTGCATATTGACTTTTCACTCATCCGCAACTTGTCCCAAGAATAATAAAGTTTCGCCCGACTTGTTGGCAGTTTATTTGACTCGATTCCATGTTTTTTTTATTTTTTTAATGTCCTATTTCAATGAAGTACAAAACTAAAATGATTCCATGACCAAATGTGTACTTATACTTCATTATTCGTTACTACCAGAGCAAACTGCCGCAAGTTTGAGATACGAAAATCGCAACTAACTTCACTTCATCGCGAAAGTCGCCATTTCATCTGCAACAACCTAATAGAATTAATCAAATTCTCCAGAAGAAAATTGTCAGTGTTAGAAGTAATCTAAAGATTTTAATGTCATCAGCATGAATGATTATTTCCGAATATTTAAGAACAGAGGCAACATCATTAATGGCCAGGATAGAAAGAAGTGGCCCCAAATGACTTCCTTGAGGAAAACCAGAATGCGCAGCAAATGGCTTAGAAGTACAACCCCGAGAAAGAACTTGATAAGTTCTATCAATTAGATACGACTTAATCTAATTAATAAACCAAGTAGGAAAACCCAACAAGTCCAATTTCAACAATATAATAAAGTGGAGTAATTTATCAAAAGCCTTACTAAAATCAGTATAAATACAATCAATCTGCAATCTCCATCAGATTAGTGACAGTGGATCTATTCCAGATGAAACCAAGTTGTTAATTAAGGACTTACAGTGAAACGAAATACACTATAGGCTCAAAAGGTTTTGGAATAGCTGACAGTTTAGCTATTGGTCGATAGTTTACAATAACAGATTTAGCTCACTTTCTTGGGTCGTTATGATAAAGTAAGCCTTCGACACAGCAGAAAAAAGTCTTAAGGGATCTCTGAAATAGTAGAGAGAGTGGTTCAGCAATAGAGAGACAGCAGCGTTTAAGGACAACTGCTGGAATTTTATGAGGCCCAGGTGAAGAAACATCCGTAAGGTGAGAGATGTGATTAACTCCATATTCACAAGAAATCGGTATACTGGACAAAGAGGTGAAGCAGTATCTCTAAAGTCATCAAAGTATAATATGTATCCCTGACAAATCATACTTTGATGACTTTAGTCACTAATAGTAAAAGATTCACTGAAGAATGTGGCAAAATTTACAAATAGTCAATTAATCATTACTATTACTGCCAAGAAATTGAAAAGAAGCTGGATAATAATCAGATTTATGCTTACAGTTAACAAATTTAACTTCAAGGGATCTCTAATAATATCCGACTGCACTTTAAGTAGATAAATCTTTGAATAAGTCATAATATTCTTCATACAAATGAAAACCAATGTCACTCTTCGTCCTAGTATACCTATTCCAGGCAGCATTGCGAGAATCGCGAATCGTACGCAACTAACTAGTGTACCAGGGATAAAACAATGAGATAATCTTGCGATAAATAAAAGGAAATGTAGCAACAAAAAATTGGCACAGGATAAAATAAGAATCAACAACGGCACCCCCAAAATTGGGTTTGTCAAAAATTTCATTAAAGTTAAAATTAGAGATAAGGTAGTCCAACTATGAAAAACCTGCCTTACTAAAATCGAAAGATAGCTCTTTCTCACTAAGACTGAAAATATGTTCTTCGTCAATTATGAGAAATATGTTATTAGGAGTGTGCAAGACATCAATGGTCGAAACTGAGGTTAAGCTCTCTTCCACGGAACAGGCATAGAAATCAGAATGAAACATAATAGAATTATGATTGGGCGTAAAGCTAGGATGTAGCCTAGTAGGTAGCGTGTTGGTCTTGTAATGCGAAGGTCGTGAGTTCAAATCTCGATCGGCGCAATACATAATTCCAGCACATTGCATGCTTGGATATACCTTGGTAACCTCAATCTACGAAAATGAAAAAATTCGTAGAAAGAGGGTTGTGCGAAGGGCTAACAACCCTTCCACAATAAGTAATGAAAAATGTTAAGGAACTTGAATATCAGGAGGGCGAGGTCCGATTTGGGCTGTAGCGCCATTGTAGAAGAAGTAAAGCCCAATCATATGATACTCTAGATGATATAAGAAAGAGTTTATTGTACCGGAAAATATGTCATCTTAAATTCTTTCGAATAGTGAAAAACAACTTTCGTATGGGAGGTGGTAAAAGCAGAGGGATGAGGTTTGTAATTTTTGTATATAACACTGAACGTAGTATACAATATGTTTCATGCTGAATTTAAAGTTTGTACCTTTCATAATTTTCGAGGAAATTGAACAAATTTGTCTGAATTTATAACATTTGTATGGGAGGTGGCTGTGAAACTGGGAGGTTTTGGATGATTTTGAATCTGCTTATTAACATCCTAATCACATTGCCTTGTTACTCATATGTTCGAAGGTGAAATATATTTCTTGAATTTTCAATACAAAAAATTGTATGGGAGGTGGTAGAAGGAGTGAAGCAAAGTTTATTTTTTTTTAGTATTTATTGCAATTATTAAGGGACAAATTGTGGCAAAGTTTGACGTTTGTAATTTTCCTAGTTTTAATGAAAATCGATTAAATGCATTTGCCAAATATTGTGCATTTGTATGGGAGGGGGCTGAGTATTTGAATCAAAACCAAATTTTTCAACATTAATGATATTCATAATAGTATTCTTTTCTCAAAATTTAAAGTTCATAGCATTGACTGTTTTGGAGAAAAATAATTTAGTTAAAATTCCGAAATTTCGTGAAATTTGAATGGGAGCGGGTAGAAAGAGTGATATAAAATTGATAGCTTTCACAAAAACGATTGCAATTGTAATAACATTAATTGTGACAAAAATTGCTAGCTTTACTAGTTGCAATGAAAACCGAATAAATGCATTTTCGAAAATTGTGTGGGAGGTGGAAGAAGGAGTAAAAGGATCAGATCAATATTTTTTGACGTCAATGATATTTACATCGTTATACTATGACCTAATTTTCAAGTCAATGGTTTCGGAGAAAAATCTATTTCTCTAAATTTCAAAATTTCATGAAATTTGTATGGGAGGGGATAGAAGGAGTGGGGGGTTTTGGCCCGTTCACGAACTTAAAGTTACTTTTTTGATCAAAATGATATATAAAAAATTTCACCAAGATAGGTCAAAGCTTTCGAGAGTTATATTGTAAACAGACGGACAGACAGGCAGACGGTCAATCGGAATCGAGGTTTATGAGGGACAACAAATATTTCTGTACCCTTGGCGCCTCTATGCGATCATTGTTTCTTAACGCTACAAACGGTAAGGCAAACAGAATATACTCTTAGATTTCATCTAGAATATAAAAACCAAGTCAAGCTGTCTTCCATAGGAATTCTTAACAAGGCTTAGTTGCTGGAGACCGGATGCAAATACACTATCAACAAAAAACATTCAAAAGAGGACGAAGCATAAGAAACTAAGAGAGTAGTATCACTGTCAGAGAACAACCAATAAAGGCCTGGCACTTTCTCCCCTCTACCGGAGCATTCCAGAATCCAAACTTCGATGTCTTTTCACTCTAATTTTTATTGGTCTGGCAATGTTTTTTTCTTTCTTAATTTCCTAACAAATGGCTGCGTAGATAATTAGCTTGCGACTGCGCAGGTTTGACAGTTCGCAATGTCTAGGGTCTAGCCTAGTGGGTCGTCGTAATAAAAAATTCCAGCACATTGCCTGCTTGGATATACATTGATCACCTCAATCTACGAAAGTGAAAAATTCGTAGAAAGAGGGTTGTGCAAGGGCTAACAACCCTTCCACAATGAGTAATGAAAAATGTTAAGGAACCTGAATGTCAAGAGGCCAAGGTCCGATTTGGGCTGTAGCGCCATTGTAGAAGAAATGTTAAATGTCGATGTATTTTTATTTTATTTGTTATTTCTTATTGTTTTAAATTTGGTTTCATTTTAGTTTAAATGCGAGTCCAGTGAAATCACGTTTCAGATTTGCAGCTTTAATTTCCGGTGTCCCGGTAAGTACAGAGTGCGATAATGAACGTGGTTAGTGAAAACTGAAATTGGTGAAGGGTACTCTTTATTTTCTTCTTCTGTTTAACAATATTAGAAATACATTTCCTTTCCAAATAATAACATTAAGTAATTCCCTTTAGGTGTGTCTTACCAAGCGCGGCTTCAAGATATCAGTAATAAAAATGGAGTAAATTTTAATTAATTCTAGTTTGAATATTAGTTTTATTGACTGTCCCCTTCTTTTTTCATTACAGATGTGCCAGGCAATTTGGCCTCAGAGACGTTTCGCCATACCTCATTTCTGTCGAAAGCCAAGGAAACAATCATCAACGATAGAGCTATAGAATATCTCAACAACAATGATATTATTGACGACAATCAGTTTGGACTCTGTAAAAAACGTTCCACGGGAGACCTTTTAACCACCCTCACTGAACGTTGAAATAAGAACGATGAACAGTTTGGTGAATCTTGTATTGTCGCTATGGATATTTTCAAGGCTTTCAACAAAGTGTGGCACAACGCCATTTTAATAAAAAATGTGAAAGTTTATTTTCTGGGTTGAAAGTTTTTTTTAGCTATTCGTTCAATGCGTGTTGTATTGGGTGGTATCGTTTCCTCTTCCGTTAAAGTTCACGGTGATGCCCCTCAGTGGTCGGTTATTTCTCCATCGCTTTTACTAATATTTATTAATGACTTGTTTTCTTCAACTCTTAATTCTGTACATAGTTTCACTGATGACAGCACATTAGATTTCTCCTATTACAACAATACTGCGTCCTTAGCTCGATGTACTAGCTTAGTACAGCAACCTAGATTCATGGAGTGACAACTCGGCTAAAATTCTTAGTTGGAGCAATAGGAGTCAAGTTGAATTTAAGGCTTCGAAAAATCAGTGCTGTCAGAAACGCGACTCTAACCTAGATCCAATCACCTTTGGAGGCCAGCCATTATCCATTTCTACAATAGTAAGATGTTAGGTATCCAAATCACAGAAAACTTATCTTGAAGCGATGATATATTTAATATCTGAATGTTCGGGTTGCATATAAGGTTGTAAGAACTCCTTCACCACTTCTGGATTAATGACAATGATGGCCCATATTAGATCACATCTTGAATTTAATTCCCACCTACAGGCGGGAACTGTAAGAACTTCTCTCTCCTATTGGGTTAGTTTATAATCTCAAGCCATTAACCTTATAGGAGATTCTCAAACCTCTTCATCGCTCGATTCACTTGAGCATAGACGAATTATAAGTTTCCTAACCCTTTTGTATCGTCACTACAATGGAGATTGTACGAACGAAATCTCTAACCTCTTATCTCCATGCATGCCTCTACTTTGCAGTACTCCAGCAGCTGTACGCACTAATGAGTATTCTCTCAAACTAACCTATCTTCAGTTCCAAAAATCAATATCCTTCCGACCTCAACGGGACGGTGCTGCAGTACAGAAGGGTAACCCTTCTAGTTCTGGTGTCACTTAAAAAACAAATTGGTGATACATGTTAGACATGCTGAAGAATGTAGTGACCGCGAGAATCGGAATGCACTGTTGCAAGTGATGCAGATGTCAAAGTAGTGAACCGAAGATATCGAAATCTGAAGCGAAAATGGTAGTGTGATGAGATATCTGGCTGCATACAAGGAGTAGTGAAGTTAGAAACTGATACGACTTGGCATGGGTTAATTGGCACAACTAAGGATGAGGTCCTTTCGGGGTACACGTAGTCGTGACGCTTATGTTGACCCCGCGGCAAAAGAATCTTGGATTTGCATAACCGGGCGTCATGACCCACAGATTTGCCAAAGACATCAGTGGAGGAAAGCCTCGCTCGAGCCACTCAAGTTAAACAAATAAGTACACTTCTAGTTTTATTGTTACTAATATTTTTGTTAATTTCTTTGATTTTATATCAATAGTTCCTATTATTCTTTATTTGCAGTTTTATTGTTATTAGTTTTAATATTTCAAGCTCAGTATAATTAGAAGTAATCTGTTCTTTTCTAAATAAATAAATCACAGAAATACTGCAGTATTCAGCATTTGCTTAATGTAGTGCGGAACTTATCCCACTCATTCTTCCGCTTTATACTTTTCCCCGATTTACTTGTTAAGCTCATCAACCCTGTACCTACCTCTGCACTGAAGTACAAACAGTCATTCACTTCCAGAACGTCGTTCCTAGTACAGCCTGCAGTACTTCAGAAATAATATCAGCATCATTTCCATCCACCTCTCTCTTTCCGAATTCCTACAATACTACTAAATTTGATCCTTTTTGATATAACTGTGCAATGTATTAAGGGATGACCCCTCGATGCATTAAAAAGATATTCTGGCTAAGTTACAAATTCTATATTAACTACGATTTACCTGAACAATATGGCACTAGGCGCCATTTATAGACACGTTTCGAATTCCGATCCAAGTGTATTTTGAGTGGATAAAATGTTATATTATACATATCGTCGGCCCAATGGTAAAACCTCGTAACTCTCAAAAGTAGAACTTTACAGGAGACAGAAAAAATTTATTGCTGTTTGCACTACATGAATGCCCCTCAAGTCAAAAATTTATTTAAGATTAAGCTAGCTATAATTTTTTTCTCTCTTGGGATATCGAGCGTTATGTACTTTTTTTTTTTTATTTACGCTCAAAATCCAATTTTTCATGATTTTGGAGTTAAGAGGTTTTAGTATTAGGCCGACGATATATATGTATATGTAAATAACACAAGATTAGCACGATACGAATTCAACAATAACAACTGCTCCTATTTCTAAAACAAATCCATGATATTTTGGTATATTGTGTCCAAAATTAGCTCGAAAAGTAACACTCGACAAATTATTTTATTGGCCAGGAATCCCAATACGTACTACTCCGTCATTTACATACTCCGAAATTGATGTTCCTAATCACAGGAAGGATTTCCATCATGTCCGGAGTGTTCAACATGCTGCACTATTCTCATAGATAAAAACATATCGCTCAGGCGGGATACAAAATGGGAATTTAATTTAATTGGCCCCTGCAAGTAGAGCATAAACTGAAAATGCACAAAAGACGAGTGAGTAGAAGTGGATTTCCTACGAATCCTCAAACTTTATTCGAAGCGAAACCTCTTGTTTGCCGCAAACGAAGAAGATTCCATGCCGAATTAGTTCGGGTGTACGATTGACTATGGCATCGTACAATTCTCACTATTGAAAATAATGGTAGTGCCATTATTATCGCTCGGCAAGGTTACAAGCCAGGCATAACTCTCTGCGAGAATCGTAAGGGAGGTGGTAGCGAATGTTTATGTGACACATATGTGCTCATCCCAGAGCATTCATTTATCTTGGCTAGTGTCAAACCCACTTCATGTTAGCTGAGAGGACGTGCATGTTTGTTCAATTAGGTCAAATATAGGAGGTGTATGTGTGTGGTTTGGTCTGTTTTTGTAGATTTTGTGCGTCCTAACTTCGACGTCGTTTGTGAAGCGGAGTTCCAGCCCCAGACTGGAGTGTGCAATAATTTCTACTGAATAGTACGGTATACTTTCAGTGTCTTTTCATTCTCTTTGCTTCTCGAATGCCGAACATACTGAAATTGTGGAGGACTTCCTACTTATAATTCCGATCAGGATATTCCGTACGAACTCTTACTCTGAAAATGTGTATGGAACCTAAAATTCAAAGGTAAGGACGAAGTGTACGTATATTTCCGTATTTCATGTTATACTTACCCGTATTCACATTGTTCTAGATTGCGTGTGTTTTTCTTCTCCAGAATCGGTTCAGGGAATTACAAATTCTGCAAATAATCCGACTACGGAAAAATCTAGTTTTAAATTTATCCGGTTTTATTTCAACAGAATTTCAATAAGGCTCATGTTGGGCGCTCTCGCGAAAATCCCTGATACTCTAAAATGAAATCCACACGTTAGCTAAAGATGACGACTGCCCAACTACTGACAAGATAAGTTTCTATGGAACTGAAAAATTGCATTCAGATAATTCTTTACAAAAAAAAATCTCAAATTTTTACGGAAGTTATATTCACTGCATTGGTATTTGGCTTTGAATGCGAAAAGCTAACGAATGGCTAGTAGATTCTGAAGCAGGTTTGATGAGAATAATGGGAAATGATGTAAAAAAATGGGAATAGCTATTTGATTGCAGGGTATTGCAAATATTGAGTTAAGCTGTGCAAATCTGTTTATTTTTGCAATGAAATTGGTGAGTACATACATTGTGCCCATAAAGTACTGAGAATTTTTAATTAAAGTTACCCTGCGAAATTCTGTTTAAAAAAAATTTTTTTTTGTAAGCAGGTAAGACTGTTCTTAATTATTATAACAAAAGCGCGGTCTGTTAATTGAATCGGTATACCTCAGTAGTCCACAGCGATTTTCAATATGGATTAATATATGGAACAAAGAATTTGTCTCAAATTTTGTGTTTCCATCAAAATTTAGTGTGCGGAATCGTTGCGAATGTTGGAAAAGGCTTACGGTGATTCAATAATATCAAAAGCATCTAAGGACGGTCGAGAGATCGTTGAAGACATGTCTTGCTCTGGATGACCTTCGACATCTTCAACTAACGAAAACATTCAAAAAGGGAAGGAGGTGGTGCTCAAAAATCGTCATGCCAACGTTAAGGAGACAGCAGGAGAGCTCAACATCTCTCGTGAGTCCAATCGTTCGATTTCGGTGGATACTCTGATCATGAAATGCATCCTTACCCAACTCTTTCCGATAGGGCTGGATTTTCTTCAAAAAAGGTACCGTGAACAGGTCTCTTTGGAGAATTCTGACCCAAAGCGCATCATAACTGCTGATGAGACATGGGTCTATGAGTTTGACATGCAAACCATTCAACAATCATTGAAATGGAGGCAAAAAGGACCAAACAAAATTCGTTGAAAGAGCTGAAGTCCACAAAAAAAAGTGCTTATGAAAAGTGTTTCAAGGACTCCAATCTAATGGGGATTACTTTGAAGGCAACTTTCCGTAGTGTCCAGTTGTGCTTAGCTATAAAAGTTCGATAAAAGTTCGACGTCTAAAGTGCCGTAACGATTTTGTGCGCGAGGTTTGATCAAGTATAAAACTCAACCGATCAAAATCATTAAAAACAGTCAGTGCGAAAACCTAAAGAGGGTCCGCGAGGACTCCTCTGACACTTACAACAGAGAAAAACTCAGCTACCCGAAGCGAAACAAACCGCTTACGATGGCGAAAAATACTAATTATTACGCTGTATTATCAGACGATGACGAAGAAACCGTAAATAAATCAACGACTAATCACACACCTGCAACAGCAACAACAAAACCAAAAATAACACGTACTCCGCCGATTGTTCTGCCTTCGCTGGAAGTCGAAACAATAAAAATAATAATGCACTCAATTAAAGTGACCAAATTCGTCATTAAGCTAATGTCGATAGGCCGCAAATTACTGGTCGAATCAAAGGAAGATTTCGACAAAACCATAAAATATTTGAAGGAAAAAAAGGTTCATTTCTACACTCACCCGACTAGAGAGGATAGACCAACTAAAATTGTTTTATCTGGAGCTCCCGACATGAATACAGCTGACTTAAAGGCCGAGCTCCATGAAATCGGTCTCAACTGCCAAGAAGTCAAGAAGTTCAATCTCAAACAAAAATACTACGACAAGCAAGCGATGTATCTAATCTATTTTGAGCGAGGCACCGTTAAAATAGGTGACTTACGTAAAATTAAAGCTGTCACGGGTGTAGTGGTACACTGGAAGTACTACAGTCAAAAATCAAAGCAGCCGACACAATGCCGTAATTGCCAGCTGTTTGGACACGGATCATCGAATTGCTACCTGCCTACAAAATGTTTACTCTACGGAAAACAACATCAGCATACGCAATGCACAACGAAGAAGGATGAGGAGATTGTTTGTGCTAACTGTGGAGGAAATCACATTGCTAGCCATCCAGACTGCAAAAAGCGCCACGAATATTTAAATTTAAAAAACAAAAACACAAAACCGACACCAAAAAAAACACCGGGCTACACGTTTAACGCGAACGAATTCCCGACAATTCGTACTACAAGATGTCAACAACACACTACCACAGTAAATACCAGCACAGAACATATTAATAATGTTTGGAACAATTCCAATACAAATAAGAACTCTAACATTAACCATAATGAATTGTTTACCACTAATGAACTAATCCTATTATCCAAAGAACTAATCAATAACTTAGCTAAATGCCAAACTAAAAACGACCAATTTAATGTAATTGTAGAGCTCGCAGCCAAGTTTCTATATGGATAAGCCTAGATCGGAAATCAACACTATCATCTGGAACGCACAGAGTATTAGAAATAAAATTACTGAAACACTCAACTTTTTAAAATCTAATAATGTCGATATTCTTACCGTAACGGAAACTTGGCTACACTCGAACGATAAATTTCACGACCCTTTATACAGAATTTATAGGACCGACAGAACCGATCGCGGTGGCGATGGTGTCGCAATATTTATTCGTAACGACATAAAACATACGTTACTTCCTCAAATAGACACTAAAATTATTGAAACAGTTGGTATTAAACTAACTGACGAGAAAATTAATATAATAGCAGCTTACTTTCCGGGGACTAAGCTAACTAAAGTAAAACTCAACTTATTTGAGAGGGATATAAAAATTTTGTTTAATAACTCCTCTAGCACGTTACTCTGCGGCGATCTAAACTCTAGACATCGCCACTGGAACTGCTTTAATGCAAATCAAGCTGGCAAGATTTTGTTCAATCAAATAACTAAATCGAATATGGTAGTTCACACGCCATCAAAACCAACTCATTATCCAGCAAAAGGTAGATGCTCTACCTTAGACTTACTATTAAGCCACGGACTGTGTTCAGTAACACCTCCAATCACTCTAAATGAACTTTCATCTAACCATCTCCCCGTATCTTTCACTATATCACTTAACGAACCTATAGCAAGATCAATTAGAACCTTGCCATGTTACTATAAAACTAACTGGCAAAAATACCAACGAATCCTTAAAAAATCTATCAGCACTGAGAAGTTAGATCTTTCAAGCTCAATTTCCCAAAATGACATCGATGCGAAAATAGCAAAAATAACCTCTAGAATTCTCGAGGCAGCAAAAGCTTCAACACCCTACATAACCGTACCTAATTATAGTCTGCAAATAGACAACAACACTAAAACCTTAATCCAGCACATGAATATATTAAGGCGGCAATGGCATCGAACCAGAGATTGTAACGGAAACTCGGCTGAGGGCCTCATTCCCGTACAGATTTTATTTAATGGGGCTCCTCTGGGTCGGGCAGCACCTGTTGCCGGCTGCTCAGGAGCGCAGGCGTGGAAGATTTGACCCAGAGGAACGCCATCCTTGAGGGGTGCTGAAAAAACCAGATTGCTAACAACATGATTGGAGGTGGTTATAAAGAACGAAGTCGGTTTCGGACGGCCTCAGGGCCTCCCAATGTGAAATTATCCCGCTAACACAACCATTTCAGAAAAAAAAATACGCGCACAAGGAAAAATCGTCCACCTCTCAAACCGTACATCAGATTAATTCACATAGGTTAAAATCGTTTATGATAAAAAAACTCCGTTTTCATAAATCTATTATAATTTCTTATGTATAAGATATAAAATAAAAAAATTGGTACCTTTCAAAAAAAAAATCGCTATAGCTTTTTGTAGTGTTTCATTTTTCGTTGGGGCCCTTCTCGCTGCTATCGCTCGATATTTCCTTTCGTGGCTGCAACGATGCTCCGCTGTACAGATGATCTCGAAGTTTTTCCAAAAATCCTTTTACTCTTGCTTATTTAAATTATTTTATTTTTTTTCTTTGTTGGCTTTCTTTTTTTAAAAAAAACTAAGATCTTACGACCTTTTCGGTCGGCTGCTGATTTCCCAATCCCGCCAAAAAAAATCATCTCATTCTCCTGAGCGTGGTCTTGCAGTTTTGTGATCTTGCAGTTTTTTTTTCTATGAGTAATAGTGTGTTCAATGCTTGCAATTGAAGGTGCAGTTTTTGCAGTTTTTTTTTTTTTTTCGTCGTTTGTTGTCCTTGTGTTTTTTTTTTTTTTTATATTTATTTATTTGGTAATTTTTTTTTTTTTATTAAGAATTTACATATATAAGTTATAAAACAGATAAAAAAATCAAAGGTCTGAGGTGGTGTTTTTCTCTTCCTTTTTTTTTGTAACAAGATCCCTACCTAAAATCACAAGTCAATAGTTGCAATAAACAAATCCAAGACAACATTAGGCAAGCTAGAAATCGACGCTGGGGCAACATGCTATCAAACCTACGGAAAGGATGCACGAAGCTGTGGCAGCTCAATAAACTTTTCCGTAAGGGTCATAGAATCATGCCTCCACTTAACAGTAATAATGAGACTATTTGCGACGACCAAAACAAAGCCGATGTACTTGCAGACAATTTCCTAAATTACCATAATATTACTCAAGGACTTGGTAATAAAGACACCGAAAAACAAGTCGAAGAAGTCGTAGGAAACATCTCCACAATCTTCTCACCGCATATATTAGCATCGACACTCAGCAAACCAAAAGAAATAAGAAGCATCTTACGAACTCTAAAATCAAAAAAGGCTCCTGGAATAGACGGAGTACTAATACCAATGGTGAAAAATTTACCGAAAATCGCAGTTGTCAACCTCAATTTCATCTACAACTGTTGTTTTAAAATAGGATATTTCCCCCAGGCTTGGAAAATAGCAACAGTAACTCCGATTCCAAAGCCAGGTAAGGACCCAACACAACCTGACAGCTATCGACCAATAAGGTTACTGCCCATCCTGGGGAAAATATTTGAAAAAATAATTCTAAGCCGGTTACGTAATGAAATTGAGGAGCTTAACGTTATTCCTGATTTCCAATTTGGTTTCCGTGCAAAGCACTCAACAACACAGCAGCTTTTCAGAGTTAAGTCGCAAATACAAAAATCCCTGCACGCCAAAGAATCTGTTGGCATGATAACTCTAGATATCGAAAAGGCCTTCGACTCCGTTTGGCACGACGGCTTGGTTTACAAACTAGTGAAACTCTCCTTCCCTCCTTACCTGTGTCAATTAATAAGTTCGTTTCTTAGCAACAGAAATTTCACTGTTAAAGTGAAAGATAAATTATCTCGCCATAGAGCTATCCATTCAGGAGTCCCACAAGGTTCTTGTATCAGCCCCACCCTATATAATATCTTCACAGCGGACATCCCTAAACTTAATTCCTGCGAACTAGCAACATTTGCAGATGACACCGCTATTTTATCTGCAGCTCCAGATTATCAAACAATAATAAACAACCTACAAGATCAACTCGAAAAAGTCTCAGAATACTTCCACAAATGGAAAATTAAGCTTAATTCTAGCAAAACGCGGGCTATATTCTTCACGAGACGTAGATCCTCACGTTACTTACCTCCACCTACAATCAACGTACTTGGAGAGCCTGTATCATGGTCTAAATCTGTGAAATATCTAGGAGTTTATTTTGACCCTAAGCTAATTTTCCAAAATCATGTTGACCAAACTATCTCAAAAACAGCTAAAAACTTTCAAATTTTGTATCCACTGATCAATAGAAAGTCCCAAATGTCCCAAGAAAATAAGCTGCTATTATACAAAATAGTAGTACAACCAGCATTAACATACGGAGCTCCTATTTGGAAAATCTGTGCAGCTACCCATCGCAAAAAACTGCAAATCATACAAAATAAGTTCCTTAAAATTATTCTAAATAAACCGTGGTACTTCTCAACTCGTCTTTTGCACGAATTAGCAAAAACGCAACAGATTAATGATCTTACCAATGAACTAGAATACAAATTTAAAAATAAATGTTTGAATTGCGGCATCACCACAATCGAATCGGTCTTCGATTAGAATAGTCATTAGTTTTAAGTTAATTTTAATTTTAGTTAAATAAGTAGAATTAATAATTGTTAGTAATAAATCTGCACATTTGCTACTCAGTACAAAACAAAGTTGTAGAGACAATGTTTAGTCTAAGCTCTGAAAACGAAATCATTAATTAAATTTAAGTTGAAAACATACGCAATAAATATACATACATACATACAAATATTTTGCTTTTTATTTACAAAATTCTTGGTACTTTTTTGTCACAATGTATTAGAAATATTGGGTTAACCAACAGAATTATCGTCTTTCAAAAACCTTAAGAAAACGTTTGTCTATTCGTTGACTCTTCAATAACGTTGCAATTTTGTATATCTTATTTTTGACAGAGTGTATTTTGAAAACAAAAATCTATCTTCTGTATCGATTTTCCCGATAAAATAAAATAGATAAGAGTGAAACATCCGGGATAATAAATGTTCGCCCAGGTAGGTTCCTAATTTTTGGATATTAAGCCAAAAGAAAATAAGTTGCTGACAAACAAGCCATTAGCAAAGCTTTTATAAGTCTCTAGACGTTATCTATAACTCAATTCAGCTCTCATCCTGACAGAACTTATCACCCCACACTTACAATCGCACACATCTGTATACACACGTATAACCTCCGATGTTGAACACCTACTCCTTGTTCTCGCAGTTCCACTTCTCATCGTTTATGGTTTAGGGAAATATTTTCGAAGGAATATTAAAGTAAGGTTTATATTATTACGCTGCTATTCTGCCGTTGCTGTTATGTTGTATGAGTGTTTGTGGCTCCGATCCTTATGAATGGCACTAAATCGCAAGGCCAAAAAAAGACTTCCTCGTTTGGTTTATCACTATGCGTGCTGTGTGCTTTCGGTTGGCTTTAACTTCTTCTCAGCCTTTTGTTAGGCCATTTTCTCCCTGACAGTTATGAAATATTTATCTACGTCCTCTAACATCCCATATATCTGAGGTAGGATGTGATGATATGTGGAGCGTGAGGTTTAGGTATGCGAAGCGCTTTCTTCCTTTTCTGTTTGAGTATCCTTGGATCGTTAGATACAAGATAAAGATATTGTTTCTTTATTTACAATTCAGCTCAGTAAAAACCAGGCATGGAAATTATATAGCTGCGTATTTATGAAATAGTTTCATCCCTGTGGTTACCTTCACCGTCATTATCTTCTATTCCAGTGCCTTAATCGCATTAAGATTCCAGTTATCTTTCATTAAAAGCAGTTCCTAAGTAACTTCGCCAGGTAGGATAATTGGCCATGGAGATGAAGAAAACTCGAATAGTGCCAACGAAACTTATGAACTTTAGCAGGATGGATGGATGTGAGTTGGGCAAACTGATTTTAAAATTTAAATAGTTTTGGAACTTCTTGCTAACGATTTGGGACACGTTTATTAACTTTAATGGAGTGCTTGATTACATAAAATGTTACTAATTTGTTATTTAGTTGTGTCCCTGTCTCTGACAGAACGAAAAGTATAACAATTGTTGTTGAGTAGATTTCCTTTTGGAAGATAATCGTCAATTCGTAATTATGATTTGAAAAAATTATTGAAATAGAATTCAGAATTTCTGAATTAATTTCGATAAAAAAAACTTTAGACAGAAATGTTAAATTCAATTTTCTCATTATTACTTTTTTCAGAATAATGAAACTGAATTGGATAAGAAAATTTATCCTAGAGAAGTTGTCATCATTCAGCAAAATCCCTTAAGTAAATTGTTAATCGCACATCTTAGCATTTCACTTAAAATCTATTGGATTTTCGCAGAAATTTCTGTTGTAATTAATATTAATTAACTGAATTCGTTGAAAATTGTTGTAATCATAAATTTTCTTCAATTTGATATCCTCAAAAAGTATGTTTAAAGTAGTCCTCTTAATTACAAGCTATACATAAAGTTCGCATCAGTCCCTCCCCACTTTTGTCTCAACGTCCTTAATAATATATATGTACATGCTACTCTATTTCAATTGAACTAGGCTGATATGTTAGATTTTAATCTTTTAATTCGCGCTGAAGCTCCACACAAGGACACATAATAATGTAGTTAATAAGATCTTGCCTGAGGTTACAGGAACATGCTGCTTATTTCAATGTAATGGGATCACAGACGGCTTAAATTTTGAATGTAAGACTACAACTTGGGTACAATCAAGGATGGGGACGAATCTCTTGTGTGTTGTGTGGCGTTGCGGTCTTATACTCGAATATGCACAGTCTAAGTACTTAATTCCTTCTGATAAATTATCTTTTCTGTGTAGTATGTTGCTTTACTTTTGCGACGACCGATCCAAGCCAAATTGTTTCTAAGTTTAGATTTGGGGAAAATTTTTGAAAGAAGATAAATTAATTCGTATTTAGGAAAACAACATTTCGAACAGGACACGAGCAGTTGCTAACACGATGTAGACATTAAGATGGGATAATTTTTTTTAGATAGCTATCCTATAGAGATTTGTTAGGATTTGCGGGTGAGAAAATCTTACTTTTTAGTCTGAACGGCAAATCCCAATTTAGGCTCATAGAAGTCAAAACCATCTGAGATATGAATGAACCTAAATCAAAGTCGTAATGTTTCAGTATTATCTTATGAGATCGGGAAATGTTGATAATTATCACTACAAGCATAAACCCGTAAAGTAAATCAGGAAGCCTTCGTGGCGTTGTGGCAGCATGTTTCCTTTCAAGGCAATAGGTCGTGCGTTCGATTTCCATTCCAGGCGGTAGAATATGTTTAGTCACGAATTTTTCAGTGGCTATTGACAAAAGAAAATTATGTGCAATAACATGGACAAACGATGTAAAAGTGAAACAGTTTTCTACTTCTAGAAGTTCTATGTGGTTAAGGTTTAGGTAGTAGTAGCAGGGTAGTTTCGACAAACCACATTGCACTGGGGCCATATTGTTTTTTGTTTTTTTTTACAGAATGTCCTGTATTATAGGCAATTTTGGCCTTTATGTGCAATGCACAAACACAGTCATGGAGGGAAGGAATGGGATTGGGAAGGGGAATTAGAAGGACCGTAACGAGTGGAGAAGCTGGTATATTTTTCAGTTTTACTGTAAAATATTTGCCGATGTTATGGGGAACTGAATGATAGAAGGCAAACAGTAACCATCTACTGAGTATCTAAGCCTTCTTGAAGTGGAATTGTTTCACTTTTACATCGTTTTGCCCATTTTATTTCGAATAATTTTTCATCGCCTGTAGCAACTGAAAATTCAGGCTTAAAAAAATCCGACTGTCTGGAGTGGGAATCGCACCCACGACCTATTGACTGTGAAGCAAGCACGCTGACCACTACGTCACGGAAGCCTCAAAGCCTCGAGCTGGGGCCCTTATTGATTTTGAGATCGATGTTACTCCTCTTGTTGAAAGCAACTATCTTTACCATAGTGTCCTACACAAACCTACTCCTTCTGTGCCAGTCACTTGGTACGGTTTGCGAACCGAAGCAAGCTCGAATGCTTAACGCCTCTGAGGTTGTCTAGTCCTGAGAAGAATCTAGAGCCTAAGCAAAGGAGAGGACTGTTGGAGATTTGCGGACCATGACAAAGATAATGTTCGATAGATTCTTCGTCTTCCTCGCAAACTCTGCAAAGGCTGTCGCTCACGATCTGCAGTCTGAATGCGGACAGCTTTAGACAGTAGATTGGACGCTATAGCGACCACGTTGTAACAGCTTGGCTGTGATATTTTTATTTGGTTCCTCCCAAAGTATTTGGTCGTTCTGCACCTATACAGCTGCCACCATGCAGTCAAGAAATAATCCAAAATGGTTTGTTTGAATTTTTCAGCCCTGTTGGCGCTACTTCGACAGACTTCCTAAAAGAATTAATGTTTGCAGGTACTTGCCGGGCAATCGTGTCTGCTGCGTCGTTTCCGAACTTCCGAACAGGTCACTATGATCTGGTATCTAAATTAAAAATACTTCGGTTATAACTGCTAGGCGATTCAAATTGCGTCTACAAATGGACACTAGTTTCGACGTGGCTCTGTAGAATAGGAGTGCCAGATGTGCAAAACGTAACAATTTCCAAGACCCTTTTGTACATGTAAAATAAGTTGTGTGCAGTCATTAATGGCTAATATATCCTGTTGGAACACATTCTTCTGTTTCGGAAAATGGAAAGTATTGTGGATGTCAAAGTCGTGGGCGTAGATCCCTGAACATGTCCGCTAGCTAGTTATCGTGTTTGTTGCCCATTCGTTTCGTTCAGGCAACTTAATGAAACTTCCGTTTCTAAGCCTGTGGCTGATTACTACAATCATACTCGCAGTCCAAAACGGAAGTTGCGTCTCTAATGACTTTTGAAATATTGCCATGACCAATTAGTCGAGCTAACCAAGAATTAGAGGCTTTCAATATAATAGCCGCTAGGCCCGCAGTTTGTTTTATAAAAAGATCAAGTATAGCTAGTGAGAGAATTACCTCCAGGTTGGTGTGAATATAAGAGCACCTATTATTCACAAACATGTCATCCGTTGGATTAGATGTAAAAGTGCGAAGTTACTTCTTAGTACCACCTCTGACCCCCACACCAGCACGTCATAGCAAATAATTGGTCTAACAAATTTGGTATACGTCCAGTGGATATGGTGCGGCTTAAGGCCCCATCGCACGCCGACTGTCTTTTCGTAAGCAATGAAGGTGGCGGTAGTTTTTTTTGCTCGTTCTTCAATGTTGGCCTTCCAAGATAATTTACTATCAAGAATAAGACCTAAATATTTAACTTGGTTCGAGAGGAACATAGTGATACACCGAATGGTTGGTATATTGAAAACGATCGATTTTCTTCTTCTGGGGAAGGGAACCAGATCTCTTTTTTGAAGCTTGATTGTAGCGGACTGAATGAGGTTACCTAGAACTTGCTCGAAATTACCAGTTAACATGATGACAAGATCGTATGTATATCATATTTTGGGATGGCCGTTTCGATTTGAAATAAGAAGGAGTTCATTCACGGTAATGAACCATAGGAGAGGCCACGCCACCCTATGGCGTTCCTTTATAGACAAATCCTTTTCTTGTCTCTGCACCCATCCGTGCAATGATTTTTCTTGAACGAAAGGTTAGATATTCATGCACTCAAGAGAGGTTCCACAATATGGCTGTGTAAGGCAAGTATGGCATCAATGTTAACGTGGTTAAATGCGCCTTCCACGTCTAGAAAGGCACGGAGTGCAACCTTCGTATAATGGAAAGCTTTCTCTATGGTGACTGCAATCACATGTAAGACGGTATCAGTGGACCTACCTTTCACATTTTTTTTTTTACAGCACCGAGTATAACTTAGGGGGTCACCATTTAATGCAATGCACAGTTATGTCGGTATAAGAAGTGGAAGTGGAGGTATTAAGGTGGAGTGAGACGAAAATGACGGTGGACATTGTTCTTGAAACACCGCAGGCTGTACTTGTTGGGAAACAAACTAGCTGGCAAATCGTTCCAAAGTCTTGACGCTCGGGAAATGATGACTGCCTATATTTCACTGTACGAGAAGGCAAGAGTTTGACCGTGTACTCGTGTGCGCGTTCAGCTTGGCGAGTATTCCGGGGAAAAGTATGCAGTGGAGGAATGAGTGCGCTTAGTTCCGTACTGCATTTATCGTAGAAATATCGATAGTAAATGCTGAGTACTCCGACATTTCTGCGATGCTCAAGAGAATCTATAGAAGACGTGATGGTTTCGTCTCCAATCAGTCGGAAAGCATGTTTTTGAATACGATCGAGCAACGCAAGGTATGTTTTGGGTGCCCCAGTCCAAACATGCGAGTCACACTCTAAACGTGGTCTAAGGTAGGTCTTATAAATGGTTGCTATGTCGATTGTTGTGAAATATTTTTTGCATTTTCGGAGAACACCTAGACGTTTGGAGGCGTCAAGGGCAATATCAAAGATATGCTGGGCCCAATTCAGGTGGTCACTAATTTTGACGCCTAACAGTGTGAAATTCTCCGAAGTGGTAAGCCGTGCACCATCAAAAGTTACATTGTGAGGCAACACTGAAGCATCCCGTTTGAGGGATAGATGGCAGGCCTGTGTTTTGGATGCGTTGAACTCTATTCTTTTTTTCCTGCCCCATTCCAGGATTAAGTTGAGATCCGAGTTCAGTGAATTGAATAACTCCCTGCGATTGGAAGCAATAGAATGAATGTTTAATTCCGCAGCAGAGTTAAATTCATAGATGTTGTCTAAAGTACTGTCATCTGCAAAACTATGGATTGGATTGAGAGTGGACGACAGAAGGTCGTTTATGAAACTAAGAAAATAGTTGGAGAAAAAACAGAACCTTGTGGGACGCCGGAATCAATTGGGTAAGAGGAAGAAGTAACGCCATCTAATACTACTCGTATAGTGCGTTCAGAAAGATAGCTCTCAATACATTGAACAAGGGTACCATTAAGGCCGATGGCCCTAAGCTTAAGTAAGAGACATTCGTGCCAAACTCTGTCAAAAGCTTTTGCAATGTCAAGTGCGAGGACTTTACCTTCACCAGTAGACTAAAAGATCACTCGTCGACCGTCCAGAACGGAACCCATACTGACGATCATGGAGGAGCTGTTTATCCTCCAGATATTTGACGATTTTACGATTGACATCAGTTTTCATTACTTTTGAGAGCACTGAAGTAATGGCTATTGGGCGGTAGTTGGCGGGGTTCGCTTTGCTTCCTTTCTTGGGAATGGGCTGAACATTCCCAACTTACCCCATACGCGGAAAGCTCCCAGAAAAGTAAGAAAGATAGAAAAGATTGCGAAGAGGTTTAGCTAAAGAAGAGGCGCACTTTTAAGGGTATTGGGGGGAATACCGTCCGGATCAGCGGATTTGTGAATTTTAAGCTCTGTAAGGATCCAAGAAATAAGTCTCGTGCGAAAATGCAGTGCAGGCAGTGAGAAACCAGAAGGAATTGCAGCGGGAGGCAACTAACACATAGGCATGTTAGTGTGGTCACCTGACCGAGAGGTTCAGATTTGCTCGTAACTACCTGTCTACCAGACTTTCCAGACCTTTAACAAGGAACAAAGTTAGTCTGATGGGACGGAAAGCCTTCGGAATGTTATGGGAGGTTCCGCTTGATTTAGTTATAAAATTCATCTTAACCTCTTGTCATAGATTCGGTATGAGGCAAAGACTGATGCAAGCTTTGTATTTGTTAACTAGATACTGAATTATCGTTTGATCCGGTATTCTGGGTCATTCCGGGATAGACCTCGTCCAGTCCTGGTGATTTGAAAGATTTGAAAGAAATGATCGCAGTTTCTATGTTTTCTAGTGTCACGACTGTGTGCAAGAGATTTGCCACACTAGAGTCATCCAGGAACCATCACCTTTATACAGTAATTCAGGCATATATGGGTCTTTGGATAGGGTCCTCTTTATCCTTGCGGTATCGTTGACGTTATCAATTTCTTCACAGAATTTTTTCCATGAATTTCATATGACGGCTTTTAACTGTTTTTTATAAAGGTTGAATGGTGCTAGGTGTTGGTCCTAGCCTGTCTTATGTTTGCTGGAATAAGCTTTGCTAAAGGGCTTCTTGAAATATGTTTTCTGAATATCAAAATCATAATTCAACCAGATAGCGTTTTTACTTTCCCTGGCGGTCTTCTGAAGTTAGGAGCTCTTGTAGGAGGTTGTTAGTAAGACTGTTAGCATACCAACTTATTTAACTAAGGATTCTGGTCTTTTATTCGGTAAGGAGCTATTGCTGGTAGTTTATGGTTTATTAGTAGCCGATATTTAACACAATCCGCTCTTGTTGGGTTCCTGCAAGGCTGGCTATTTTTTGTTGATCGCACTATTTCAAATCTTATCCACATGTAGTCTGACAAGGATGGTTCTTCCAAAACCCTCCATTCGCGAACCACTATAACTTAGAATTAGTTTAATTAAGTAAGTGGACTATTACCGACATTACAAACATTTAGATTGTTCATGCTTAGGTATTCTAGAATTGACTTACCGCGATCGTTACAGTTTGAGCTAGACCAGTAGGTGCGCATTGGCATCACAACCTATGACACAGGTCAGTCGTTGAAAAAACCCCCGGCTTCGTATGGCTGGTATAATGAAACCAGAAAGGGTATAATTTAAAAAATGCAATTCTAGATCTTAATAAAAAAATCTGTTTCAATAAATTGATTAACTAAAAATAAGACTATGTATGCGACAGTTCTAGTTCAAGAATTTTAAGGAAATATGATTCTCCAGTTTTAACTTAATGCTGCCAGTCCTTAATTTTCCTTTCGTTGTCAACTAGCAACATAGTTTTTCTATTCAAGTTTACGTTCATTTATTTATTTATCATAACAAAATAGTTTACATAATAATAAATTACTTAATTTAAGTTAATTTAATTTAATATAACCTAATATAGTCAAATTTACCTTAATTAATTAAATACAATTTGATATAAGTATGATAGGCACTGGTGGAATGGTCAAACGGGATGAGGGGACTTTATAAAACGGAGCGTAGTCTCAGTTTATATATCAGCTTATTTATTGGAGGTGTATAGTGTGCGCTAAATTTGTTAAATACTCTACAGCATCTGTTAATAGGTTCATTTTGTCCGTAATCTTTACGATGTGGATATTCCTTAAGTAGTTTTGAATGTCTCGTCAGCCTGACATTGTCATTGAGCTTAAGTTTATTTGAGATATAGTCAACCTTAATATCGCCATTCAAAACATCTAAGGTAAAACAGGATGTGAGCATAGTTCTTCTAGAACCAAGAGGTGAAAGATTTAATAACTGGAGCCTTACTGTGTAGGGTGAAAGCTTTTCAAAGTCTCTAAGATCATACAAGTCCCTGAGAGCTTCTGGATTGACTCTGTTCTGTTGCTGTATAACTGAGAAAAGGGGTCCCAAATGGGACTTACATATTCCAGAATAGGGCGGACAAGAGAACAGAATAAAGATTTGGTAACATTCTTAAACTCTTTGACTCTTCTCTTAATGAACCCAAGAAGTTTATTGGCTTTTGAAATTATTCGATTATAGTAAGATTTGAAGCACAGTTTATTATCCACTAATAAGCCGAGGTCCTCAATTTGATCAACACGGTGTAGTTGAGTTCCACTTAGGACATAGTCATGGTGATATGAGGATGATTCACGTGAGAAGCTTATAACGTGGCATTTACTGACATTAAGCTCTAATTTGTTCTGAATGCACCAATGATCAAGCTTAGCTTGCATGAATGCGGCATCTGCGGGCGAGGTTATGGCATGATATATTAGGGTGTTGCAGATGAAATGGCGACTTTGTTAGTGAGATTTCAAACAACTTTAACACTTATAAAAATTAATTTTATTAATCAAAATAGGTACCAGCAGATGCAGTACACTTCTCCCAACGAGATACAAGTGCATTTATACCAGTTTCGTAAAAGTCCGACTTTCTAGACTGAAGAAATTCTTCGAAGGCATTTTTGATGGCTGCTTCAATGTTAAATTGATTCTCCACTAAAAAATGATCCAAATGTTTAAAAAAGTTTTAATCGGTTGGCAAGAGGTCTGGTGAATATGGTGGATGAGGAAGAATCTCAACCCCAATCGAACACTAAAGGTGCATTATTTGATGTCGTGACGAAACTTTAGTCTTCTTGTGATTAAAAATTTCACACGGCTGCTGTTTTAATTGATTTATCTAAGGCGTCCGATACAGTAGATCACCAAATTCTACTTAAAAAGCTTTTCGCAATTGGAGTTCGTGGGACTCCCTACAGCTGGTTTGAAAGTTATCTTACTCCCAGAACTCAATACGTCGTGGTTGACAATGTTTGCAGTGCTCCACCACTTATTACTAGTGGCGTTCTACAAGGAAGTGTTTTGGGTCCTATTCTGTCCAACATTTATACAAACTCAATCGCAAAACTTGATCTCAATGGTGCAATATCTCTCTACGCAGATGAGATAGCGCTAATATACACTTCAACTAGTATACCTGCACTTGAAGATAGTATGAACAAGGACCTCGACAAAATCAATGTGTGGATCAATGCGCATAAATTAATTACTAATTCGGAGAAAACAAAGTATATTTTCTTCAATAAACCACCAGAAACTGTATTAAACATTGTTTTCAATGGGCAAACTATTAGTAGAGTTGACAGCTTCAAGTACCTCGGAGTTCACCTCGACAAACAGCTATCTTGGGACTCTCACCTAGATACTGTGAGAAGAAAATTGGCCCTGATTGCTGGTATATTTAAAAAAATACGCACTGATGTTCCCGAAAATTAAAAAAAGGAATATTTTCATCTGTATTTTTGAGCCAATTAAACTATGGCATAACAATATGGGATTCCACCTTCAATTCTAAACTGCAATGTATCCAAAGAATTCTGAACCGAGCGATTAAAAAACCTATACAATATCAGCATGAGTTCCTAACTGTTGAAAAACTATATTTAGAGGCTTCTGCTCAAATTCATGACATTAAGCATCTTAATACCCACAGCAACATAGTGTTTACCTACTACTCCGACAATCATCTATACAATACGGGTCCAATTCCGTATTAAACAAGGCAATCTCGATCTACAATGAGCTACCGGATGATCTTCAAGAATCTACAATCCAGTTTAAATCCAAATTCAAGAAATTTTTGCTATTACAATAATATTTGAATATTTAAAATCGTCGTTCACTTTGTTCAATAATTTTATCAATGTATCTTAAATCTTTTATTCTAAAAGTTACTGAGTTTCATCTTCACTTATTCCGCGCAATATTTATTTATTTTAGTTTCGTACTAACTTATCCTTTTTTTTAACTTTTTTCATATTGAATTAAAAATTTACTTTACTTTAAATATTGGGTTCGCTGTGGGTTGAATCTGACTGGGTACCAAAAACTTCTTGAAAACGGTCAGCAGACATTCATAAAATAACAATAAAATTCTCAGATTTCATCAAGAGATACTGAATACGCTTCATATTCAAAATGAAAAAAATAAAAAAAAAAATAAATAATAATAATAAATAAATAGCAGGAATCCAATAGAAAATTTCTATAAAACTAGAAATGCTCTCTTGCTTTTCTCAAACAACGCAAATAACAACGAATTTTTAATTTGACTTTGCTAAAATTATCTTCTTCCCATCGACAAATTCACAATCTTTACCGAAACATAGATTTTCGAAATCAATTGACTAGAAACCCACCTCGAAATTTCATCCGTACAATCGAATTTCAAATTGGATTATTATGATCCTTAGGTGCTTTTTCAACAAAATAAATATGCTTCTCATAAATTCATTGAAAATACCGAACAAATTCAATGGGAGAAAAATTTGATCCTTTCAATTGCACAAACGTTTTACGGTATACACGTATCCGTATCTATAGCAGGGTGTTCTCATTTTAAAGGATAATATAATAAAAGGGAAGGAAAATAGAAGGAATATTTGGCAAAAATAGCCACAGGTAATAAAAGCTGACCAAATAATCAACTCGTCTACTCGCTCATAGAGTCAGAGCAATGAAAACCGAATCGAAAATTTATGATACGTGCTAAAGGTCTTTCGTTCGATCGATTTGGTTGTTTCGTTACACGGCTTACGAGTTCTCCATGTACGATGCATAGGTCAGCTCTAAGATATCCCTGTTTTACGCTTTATCCCTTCTTGCCGCGTGGTTTACAAAAGCGGGCGACACCCCCATCAAAATGTAATACAATGGCGCGGTATTGTTCGGTTACTCTCCGTTAAATAACTTAAAAACCATAAAATTTTCGGTAACCATTTAGCTCGGATAAATTTCTGCTCTGCTCTTTAGCCCGATGATGCGAAGGGATTCAGGCGTGCGAACTAATAAGCCGTGGTAGCGATGAAGGAGCAAGGAAAATTTATACATCTTCCGCTTTGTTCTTTGATGGGTCAGGTCCTTCGGTGGTGGCCGCTCATCTTCCGACCGACTGCTTCCAATTGTTACGGTCGTGTCGTAAAAGGCGAATATAAAGCACCAAATAAGTCTTCATTGTTGTGTCATTTCGAATCATTTATACTCGCTATAAATTTTATTATTTAGCAATTTCGTAGGATATTCGACGAGGTCTTTTGGCTCCGTAATATTTTCCGTATTCGGAGCCATATAGTCGTCTGTTTCTGCAAGATAATCGAATTTCGGGACATTATTTGCAGCGAATATGGTTTTCTACTGCCTGTTATTACTAGCTTTCGATTCGATATTATAATAATTGCTGATGGTTGCGATACGATTATCGAGCTAACATGCTTTTAATTAGGATAACGAATGAGTTTCCAATAATTATTACGATTAATAATAGCTTGGGGATCCTTCGTTTCGATTTCGGCATTCATTCATCATGTCTTTGCATTGTGTAAGGATTTTAGTAGTGTTTGATTTTATCGAAGCGATAATTGCAGGCATGTGTTTTGGGGTTATTTATAACTTAAATTGTTGTGAAATTGTCCCGATATCAATATGAAACCATAAATGTACACAGTTTTAGTTTTGTAAACCTTTAATTTAGTTTTATGCCAGCACTTTAGGCATAATGACATGAATGTTTATTTATTTATATTCAAAATCATCAAAAGAATGATTACTTCCAAATTATTCTTTCAAAAAAAAAGTACTTATCAAATACATCATACGAGTATCATATTTTAAATGTAAAACAATTATCAATCAACAATTTATTTATCGCGTAAAGCTGACATTAACGGTATGCTAGATAAATTATAGTCAATTCGGCAGTAATTATTATTAAGAGAAACCATTGGTTCATTTTGTTCGTGATTGATGCGATGATGAGGAAAATGAAGCGGCACTTAGTTTCTCTAGGACGCGGAATACTAAAAGTTATAGCATCGAGCAAATATGATGAGAATCAAGTTCTCCTAAAATTAATTTAAACGTAAAAGCAACCCTAAGGATAATCTGTATATTGTCAAGCGACTCTAGAGTAAGGAGCTTGAGGCGCTGTTCGTAAGGAGGAGGAAGCAACTTATCAGACCAGGGAAGCTATGGCAAACCTTAGAAACATTCCCTGTACAGATTCGATCATATTCTTATGTTCCTCGTAATACGGAGCATGATCAGCATATTCAAAAAATTAGCGTGCAAAAGCACAGTACAAGGTCTTAATTTGTGTAAGGATCATTGAAGTCCTTGCACTATCTTTTATAACCAAACCCCAAACGGGGGTGGCCTAGCCGATTATGTAGTAGATATGATTGTCAAACGTAAATGTGATTCTAAAATATACACCGAGATCTAGTATCTTATCTGTTTGGTGTAGTGTGCTACTTTCTAGGACATAATCGAAATGTAGGGGAGATTTGTTCCTAAAGAATGAAACAATTGTACATTTACTAATATTTAAAGACAAACAGTTTAATATACATCAGTCAAAAACGCATTGTAAATCACTCCGAAGCAGTGCGCAATCATTCTGATTCAAAATAGCACAAAACAATTTCGCATCGTCAGTAGAAATAACTGAACTCACGTCGCTAATATAATAAATAACAGTGGTCCTAGATAGCTTCCCTGTGGTACACCAGATGAGTTTTTATAGCAGCGAAATAGGCTCCTCGAAAAATCACTTTTTGGGTACTACTAGATAAGTAAGATCTGATCCCATCTATGAAAGTACAAGGAAGTCCAAGTGCGTATTGCTTGTAAGCAAGAATAGCATGGTACATTTTATTAAAAGCTTTGATAAGATCGGTATACAGTCAATCTGCTTAGCGCCTTCAATCACCGGAATAGTGAGTGTGTAAAATTCCATTAGATTTATTGTGGTAAACTTGTGTTGGACTGAAGTAATGGATGATTTACAATGAAAATTCATTATATCACAAACAACAGCCTCGAACAAATTAGAGATACAAGAAAGATTAGCAATAGTTCGGTTATATACATCAATTATTTTTCCTTTCTTGGGCAATGGGCTGATAGTGAAGTATTTCCATAAACTAGTAAATATCTGAGAGATGCATTAAATATATGACAAATATATATCACAAAATTCCAGAACTGCTTAGGCTTACCCATGGTTGATTGCTTGATTTTGCTGACGTAATTATACTAGCTAGGGTGTAGTCTAGTGGGTAGCGCGTTGGTGTACAACTCCTGGTCAACGCACAATTTCAGCACACTGCCTGCTTGGATATTTCTTCGTTACATCAATCTACTAAAATGAAAAATTCGCAGGTAGAGGGTTGTGCAAAGAGCTAACAACCCTTCCACAATAAATAATGAAAATGTTACTCCCAATTCTACAATGGCACTACAACCCAAATCGAACCTTGGCCTCCTGACATTCAGGTTCCTTAACATTTTTCATTACTTATTGTGGAAGGGTTGTTAGCCCTTTGCCGGACCCTCTTCCTACGAATTTTTCATTTTCGTAGAGTGAGGTGACCAAGGAATAACCAAGCAGGCAATGTGCTGGAATTATATATTATAATATTGCGTCGGCCGGGATTTGAACTCACGACCTTCGCATTATAAGACGCGCTAACCACAAGGCTACGCCCATGAAAATGTTAAGGAACCTAAAAATCAGGAAGCGAAGGCTTAATTTGGACAGTGTTATCATTGAAGAGAATTATTATACGTCGCAGTAGACTGACTAACAAACAAATCACGTTCTCGATAGACAGTACGACTTCCATGCTTCCATCGTTAAACCATGGAAACCTCAATACCTGCTTGTCATGTGTGATCGGTGCACACCGTTCAAAGCAAGTAAAAAGCGTAGTGTAAAAATTCGAAGTGGTCATGAAAAATTGGGTGAAGCGAAGGATGAAGTGCAGAATCTGGCAGTAGTGGAGCAGTACAATGATTAATAGTCATGCTGCTTAAACTAGAAGAAAAGACTAGGCTTAAACGTTCTCTGTACTCCCGCAGGGGGTAGTTGTAAGATGAAGTTTTACCAATTCATGCAACTATCTTTGGAGAATAGCTACTCCACGGACCTGAGCTAACCTTCCCCCTGTAGGATAGAGTCAGTTGAATTTATCCGCAGCCAATCCTGCTGGTCCTTAAAATTGCAAATGGACGGTCACGAGATCATGGGCATATCACCCGTGATCTCAAATTCTAACTAATACGAGAAACGGATTCAGCGCTTCGTATACGGGCGGATACTACGGCAATGACTTTTGGCATTCGAAAACGGACCATGATTGGCTTCTGGAACTTTCGAACAATGAATAACCTGGGAAGGCTGGGGTAATTCTATCCTTGCACCGCCAGTCAGTGATCGACCATGAAATGGAGTACTATGACATCCAAATCATGGGCTTAAGCGATGTTAGCTGGACAAGATCAGAAGAGGAGCGAACCCCAAGAAGAAACATCATTCTGTACGTTAGTCCTGAGAGTGAAGCCAAAAATGTTGTGGCGGTCATCCTTACACCGAGAGCGAGAAACAGTTTTATCAGCTGGGAACCAGTCTCAGAAAGTACTATCGTCGTCAGTCTCGGAACCAGTGTCAGAAACGTCACAATTCTGCAGTGCTTCGCACCAACTAATACCGCAACACCTGGTGATAAGGAGGAGTTTTATAACCAACTGAGTGCCACCTTCTATCATGTTCCAAGAGGTGATATTATTATCATCCCAGGAGATATGAACGCCCAGGTTGGCACTGACAGCACTAAAATAGAACACATAATGGGGATTCATGGTGACCCTTGGGTCGACGCATCACGACCTTGGATTAAGAGACCCGAAAACGGCGAATGATTTGAGAAGTTTTGTAATACTCGGCAAATGATCATCGAAGGGACCCTTTTTCCACACAAGAGTCATCATAAAACATCTTGGGTTTCCCCGATGGTGTTACTCAAAACCAGATCGACTATTTGGCTATAAATCGCCGATGGAGAACATTTCTTCTCGATATGCGAGCGAAGCGTGGAGCTGACGTGGGAAGCAATGGTTGTCTGCTTGAAATCGTGCACAGCAGCTATCTGACGACCACAAATTCTTCAAATGAAGCGCAAGCTTAACGTGGATAGACTTAGAGACCCCAACAGAACGCTTGATTACACCACCTTTCTACGCGAATAGCCATCGACGTTGGGCGGATATGAAATGCGCATACTGGACACCAATTGAAAGGCAACTAGAGACATGTTTCTAACTAGTGCTGAAGAAACTGTGGGATATGTGCAAAGCCGTGAGAAACCCTCGATGTCGCAAGACATATAGGACAAGCTTGGCGATCGGAGAAAGTCAAATTAGCAATCATCTCTCAACCCAATGTATGATTATCTGTCTTCCACCATTTAATTATGGGGGATATTATCTATATCTAATTTTGATTTTAATGAGTATATATCTGGCATAACTAGATCAGTTAGTTTAAACCTTTCATGTGTTGACCATATATTTTTCAAAGGGTCCGAAGATATCACTTTTAAGCCTGAAATATATGAATCAAATGTAACGGCTCATTTTAGTACCTTGGCGCAACTTACTTTCAATACCACAATTAAAGCAAATCCTGATAAAAAAAATGTAATATGTACAAAGGTTGATAGGAACATTCTCAACAACATTTGGCTAGACGAAAATTGGTCAAGCTTATATGCTTATGAAGACGTAAATACTAGTATGGATACATTTTATGATATCTTGGAAAGAGCCATCTGTGGATCAAGTAAAATTACGAGTATTGGACTGAAAAGAAATTTGTTTCACATGAATGCCTAGGTCACCCCCGGTATTACAGAATCCATTAGGCGGAAAAATAAACTAGCGCAATTAGAAAGATGCCTAAATATAACTTATAAAAGAAAAGCTAAGAACAAAATCGAACAAATAAGGAACTGTAATAATGATATCAATAATAAAAGCCAAATATGTGAATCAATGAACCATTATTTCATAAATGTTGGTGAGGAAATATCTAACTCAATTTCTTTTCTACAAAATGTAGCGCCATTATCGTTCACACAAGTCCAAATTGTGAGACATCTTTTCAACATTAAGCCAATAGATTCTAATGAAATCCTATTTCACGTTGGGAATTTGTCAAATCATAAAGCTCCAGATCTCGATAACCTTACCTCAAAAATCCTCAAAGATATTTACCAAACAATTGTAACGCCTCTTTGCTTTATTTTCAACCAATCTCTACTGAAAGGTATATTTCCACAACGCCTCAAACTTTCTGCTGTTACTCCATTGTATAAGGATAAAGATAAATTGGATCCTAACAACTATAGGCCAATATCTCTGCTATCATCATTAAGTAAAATTTTCGTGCATCAAAGCCCGGATAATCAATCATCTGGAAAAGAACGATTTCTTAGCAGCCAATCAATATGGATTTAGTTCTATTATAGTAATAGCACATCGGATGCACTATATGATGTGACAAATTTCATAAACAATGGTCTAGAAAATGAGAAAAAGGTTCTAGCTGTGCTTCTTGACCTTAAAAAAGCCGTCAACACCGTCGACCACAACTTACTACTTGGCAAGCTATGGAATATATGCCTGAGAGGAAATGCACTTGCTCTATTAAAATCGTATTTAAAAGATAGAACTCAAAGGGTCAAGATTGACGATTGCATAAGTTATCTCTTATACATCAAATGCGGTGTACCTCAAGGCACAGTTCTGAGTCCTTTATTGTTTCTGGTATACATAAATGATCTCTGTAGACTTGAGGATCGTTATATTATGGAGCATATTGTTGTTTTTGCTGATGACACAGTAGTATTATAAAAAGCCCCACGTACAGACGGACTACCAACCGAACTCCTCAAAGCGAATAACAGCCGATATATTCCTTCCACTTTTTACAGAGGTTTGGAATGAAGGGAGATATCCGACTGAATGGAAGGAGGGCGTCATTGTGAAAATTCCGAAGAAAGGGTCAAAAAGTTCAGAATCTTTAAAATTGGTTCAAAGCCATGTTTCACTAATACAAATGACATCAAAACAGGACGCAGCAGCTGCGACGTACAGTTGTCTCGTTTTTGAATGCATGCCGCTTACGTTGCTGTAATAAAACAAGATGGTATCGAGTTTTTGGACCCAGAGGCGTGATAAGCTTTGCGACGAAGTAGCAGGAATTCACGCATAATTGCAGACGGCGGCCAACAGTTTGAGCTTACGATAGCGTAAAACAGTTATGAATGAAGCAACACACGAACTGTCTTCGCGTGGCCTGACGGATTTTTTTTTGCATGATACCGATCCATGTGGTGTAGTAACATGACTGTGTTCAAGGATAGTCGAGATATTGTTTGAAACATCTGCTTCCGTGGTGCTCGGGTCTAAGTTTGAAACAAATAACTCGGTTGGCCTTTCCACAGCTTTTGAAGTCCACAGCAAGTACCTAGTAGAATTAGCAGCACTGTGGTTCGTAGCTCGTATCTTGTTGTTTGCGTTATGGTGTACCTCTCCTCTATTAATGCTTGTCTTCCTTATTTAGGGTGTGGAAACTATCTCTTTCATAGTGGATTCATCCGTCTGTCATGAAACATGAACAACTGAACTAACGTTTCGATTCTTTTGAACGTGAAGACATGGTTGTAAGAGTTTTATCCGAGCTCTCCGCAATCAATTTTGCTACTTTAGTGCCATCGTGCATAACTTCAAGCTTATTCCCAATAGCATTACCAGTGAAAATTCTATCATCAATTGAGCACATTGAGAAACTATCCTTAATGTCATTATTTAGCCAAGTTGTCAAGTTGTCAATTTATTGTTGGATTGCGCACATTTTTCGGTCAATTCCGACATGTCGTGCTTCATAAGATTACAACAAGTAATCATGGAATTAGTCAATGCAGAACAGATATTGCATCGGATATTTTATTTACTTTGTTACCTTTTTAATCTTTCGTGGCGTAGTGTGCAGCGTGCTTGCTTCATATCATAGTCAATAGGTCGTGGGTTCGATTTCCACTCCAGACAGTGGGATTTTTTAAGCACAAATTTCCAGTTGCTCCTGGCGATGAAAAATTATTCGAAATAAAATGGGCAAACGGTGTAAAGTGAAACAGTTCCACTTCAAGAAGGTCTATATATACTCAGTAGATGGTTACTGTTCACTTTCTATTATAGTTCCCCATAACATCTGCAAATATTAGTCAGTAGCAGCCAGTACAACTGAAAAATATATACCAGCTTCTCCACTCGTTATGGTCGTTCTCACTCCCCTTCCCCTACCTTCCCAATCCCATTCCTTCCCTTCATGATTGTGTTTGTGCATTGCACATAAAGACGGAAATTGCTTATACAGGTTATTCAGTAAAAAAAAATCCTCAAAAGCACTTGTGGTTAGCTCTAATCTCATTGCGGTAATGCTTAGTAAACGCAGATTACCCGTAATCGTAGTTCCATTACGATTTTTAAAAGAGTAAATTTATGAAAGCTGATCAGAAAAAAAACATTTATTATGTATAAATTTCATGCTTGTGCTAAAAATCCTTGCAGTATTTATTTGTTAATTAGAATCGGTGGCCATTTTCTTTCAATTTTGTGAGATATGCATAATGAAAAATTATTCAGCTTTTTTCCCTTAAAAAAATTGGAATTGTACCAAAAAAATTCTTCTTCTCTTCTCAATAATTCATCAATAATTTTACTAGTCATTCCTGAAATTCTCGGTAGAATAAATTTAAATTTTTATTTGCCGATTTAATATTCCAGTTTATTCCGGCAAATTCCCAAGGACGAAATAATTTAGGAAATTTAAAGAACTCCACCGTTGACATTTGCAAAATCAATGCTCATTTATAATAACGATCAGATCCTTCTTACCGGGATTCCTTTCTATTTGCTAGTTCGTTATCGTGATTGCATTACTAATATATTTTTCCATTCTATCGAGTATCGTTTTCGTTCCGTAAAGCCCGGCCTCTATTTAACCCTAATCTGCTCTCGAATGGCTTTTAGAGAGTTTGAATATTGAAAATTGATAAAAGCTCTTCGCGCGTCGTTCCGAAAAGGAAATTATTTGTAATAATAGACTGGAGCGAGTGTCACGACGGTTCTGTAGAATGGGTGGCGTAAAAGCAATTGAAAAGTTTTGTACACCTATACCAACAGTTTTTATTGTTATATCTATAGCTAGCTTGCGACATGTTCCATAAAATTTTCACGTATAAATATTTGGTTGATTTTATGTACCAGAGAGGGAAAGAAAAAGTCATTTAATAGACACAAAACTAATACGAGCAATTTCGTATTATGTTGCTAAATTGAAAAACAGGGCCATTCCGAAAATATTTTGGATAAACGTGTACCCACAAAAGTTTGTATTGAGTCAATGTAACTCGGGCAACACATATGTGACATAATCAACTTGAGTGCAAAAAGCAATATAGATTTCAACCCTCATCAGAAGTGGAGAAAAAAATAACAGTGAACCATTTTCCGTTAACATACAACTAATTTACGATAAACAATATTTTTAGTAAAATTGCGATCTTTTATGTATGGTAATTTTTTTTCTAGAAATTTATGGATCGATAAAATTTAATGTTTCTAGTTTATTCGTTGATAGTAGAGTTGATATTAATTTATAATAAACTGCCAACAAGTCGGGCGAAACTTTATTATTCTTGGGACAAGTTGCGGATGAGTGGAAAGTCAATATGCAGGTTAGAGTGGTTAGGGAAGGCTAAGTGAAAGGGAGTTCTTGGGCAGGACTGTTAACAATATTTCATTCGTTTCTGTAAGTTTGGTTTTTATGAGGGGAGGAGTAGGGGTAATAGTAAGGGTGGGTGGATGTTAATAGCTTTTTAATTAATTGCTTGAATCACGTCCAATATTCTCTGTATAGAATGTGTTTCATAGACGAAGTTGCATAGAATTTTCATAAAATTCGGTGTATTTTACATTCATGAAACCGAACATTTGTATGGGAGGGGGTAGAGAATATAGGGCAATCGTAAAATTTGATACGCAGTTTTATTTCGCGTCTCTTGTAAGGTGCTTGTATAGAATTTCAAGTTCGTAGCTTTTAGTTTTTTGGTTATTAGTTGATTTAATGAAATTGGTCGAAATCATACTTTTGTATGGGAGGGGGTAGAAGCGCAAGCGCGATTTCAAAACTTTTAAAGCAACTTCATTTGAATTATTTTTATAAGTTTTTATGCCAAATTTGAAATTGATAGCTTTTAAGAGTTAGCTGATAACTGATTTCTTAAAAGTGCTCGAAAAAATAATTTTGTATGGGAGGGGGTAGAGGAGGTAAAGGAATCGTAAAACTTGTGATGCAATTTTCTTTCATTTTTATTGTAAGGTGCTCGTACGAAATTTCAAGTTCGTAGCTTTTAATTTGTTGGTTATTAGTTGATTTAATGAAATTAGTCGAAATCATACTTTTGTATGGGAGGGGGTAGAAGGTCAAGCGCGATTTTAAAACTTTTAACGCGATTTAATTTTAATTATTTTTGTTAGTTGTTGTGCAAAATTTCAAATTGATAGCTTTTAATAGTTAGGTGATAATTGATTTCTTGAAAATGGTCGAAAAAATAATTTTGTATGGGAGGGGGTAGAAGTGTTAAAGGTTTTCGACCAGTTAATATTTCGTATATTTAGGGATTTTTTTTAAATGCATTTCGCAAATTTTCAAATTTCTACCTTAAAATTTCACTCAAAAATTTTCAGTTTATGTGTTTTTTTCAATGCACATGAAACACCTTGTGCACGTTAGACCGGGGGGGTCGGTTTATAACAAATATGGATCAAGTTATTATTATTTTTCTATGTGGATTAAATATAGGTATTCACATGCAAAATTTTAACTTTGTATCTTTTACCAGAGCCCTAAACAAATCACTCAAAGTTTTCGATATTTTTACTTATTACCTCCCTCCCCTTACACCTCTCAACTTAAAATTTTTACCAAAATTAACTATTATGTAGTTCTACAATCTGACAAATTTTTGATTTGATATCTGTACTATTTTTGGAGATATAAGGATTTGTAATTTTGAAAAGTGCGCCATTTTTGAAATGCTCCCCATTTCCCCCCACTACTATTATTTCAACATGTTATATTTTTTTTATATTTGCCTAGTATAGCTTAATATAAGTTTTAAGTTTCAATTACATAGCTTAAGAGATAGTTGAGATATTAATTTTTAAGTGTTTTTCTTTGCACCCCCCCTGACTCTCCCCCTTACAATAATTAGCAGCTTTCTAAGCTGGTTCCGATGAAACTATATGCCAACTTGACGGTCTCAAAAAATGGTTTTGTTACGATAAGTAATTCCGAAGATATAATCATTTGAAAAAAAAATTCGGCCGACAATTGGTTCTAAGCCCCCCCTTTTCGCACTCCAATGGATAAAAAAATTAAATTATTTTTAAAAGTTGTCCCACAAGCCTCTCTATATTAATGTTGAGTTTTAGCTTCCTAGCTCTTACCATGGTTGAGATATTTGAATTCGTATTTTTCGGTTTAAGCACTCCCCCCGCCTCCCCCGAACCCGTATACCCCGGAAAATAGGTATCCGCCTGAGATCCGCAACTATCTACAATCCCCCCAAAAATGAACTTTCTATCTTGAAGGGTTTGGGAGTTAATGTGCGCTGAGCGTACACGTCGGCGTACGGCGGACGGCGTACGGCGTACGGCGGACGGCGGACGGCGTACAGACAGACGGATTTTTTTTTTTTTGCATTTTTAGGCTAATTTAGTCATGAAACGCGAAAAAAAAAAATTTTAGGGTAGCAAACTTTTTTTTTTTTTTGTGTCGATCACAATACTTTATTATTATAATAATAAAGTAATAATACAATTTATTAAATAATTTATTATTGGTAGCTGGTGTGTTCTTTTTGATACTCGTCACTGTAAATTTATGTATTAATTGTGGTATAAAACTCTTCGAATAATAATGTGTAATAACTAGAAGAATTTTATTTTTTATTTTTTGGAAACACAATTAGTTGACAATTTATCTATAGTACTAGTACAGAGTGTTATAGTCAAAGTCACAAGGAACTTTTATTTCAAACCGTCACATGTTGTAATCTGTAGAGATTAGAGCGAAGCACATTCCTGTGTAATATGACTAAAGGCGGTGAAATCCGTCTTTACATGAAGCGTGTATTACAGCTAAATGATATATTTTATCCATGTATCATAGAAATGCCTGAAGTAAAACTACTGAAAAAACACAAGTCCTTACATAGTTATTCAAGGAAATTGTGTAATCAGCTTGTATGTTAGAATATCGATTATTTTGCTGGCCATATACGTTCATATGTAAAAGGTCTACAAGCATCTCCTTATAAAGTCGGAGTTCCGGAAATTCTTCCAGGCATGCGGAGGTTTAGGCTTAGGTATCAAATAGCAGCATTTTCAAAATATCCTGATAGCCTTAGAATACTCTGATATTTTCCGATTTTTGGCGATAAAAAAGATATCTGGAATAAAAAACATAACAGGACTACTATTGGGCATAAAGCCCAATCATACGATGCCCTAGATGAAAGAGAAATTTGTTAATTTAAACAAATTTTTTATGGGGATTGGTAGATCATGATAAAGCTGTTATTAAAATGTTTTATAGAAAATTTAAGCTCCAAAAATTTGATAGATTTTGTGAAAATGGTAACTCATTGTAGTGAAATTGTACAGTTTGTATGAGAGGTGGTAGAAGAAGCGTATTCCAGTATTTTTTTTCAGTAATAACTATAAAGGTTATGTTCGTGATATCTTTAAAATTTCAGACCAAAAACATTTACACTTTTCACGAAAATCGCTTATATGTAAAGTTCTGAAAATGTATCACTTTGTATGGAAGGGAGTAGAAGGATTGGAGCTAATCAGTTAATTTTTATCGATCCTATTAATAATTCTAAAAAAATATTTAGTTCACAATTTCAGCTCGACAAATCATAGACGCACTGAGTAAATTGGTTTATAGTATATAAATATATATATAGTGCGGTTTTTGTGGGAGGTGGTAGAAGGAGCGAAGCGATTCAAATAATTTTTATATTGTGTATTGATGCTATCATAAAAAACATAACAGAATTATGGTTGGGCTTAAAGCCCAATCATATGATACTCTAGATGACATGGAAATGACAATGACAATGACTCTTTCGAATAGTAAATAGAGACTTTTGCATGGGAGGTGGTAGAAGTAGATGGGAAGGTTTGTATTTTTCGTATATGACACCGAACATGGCATGCAAAATGATTTGATTTTGCTGAGTTTAAAGTTTTTAGTTTTCATTATTTTTAAAGAAATTGGTCATAGTTTCCTTGAAATTGGGGCATTTGTATGGGAGGTGGCAGAGGAAGTGGAGCGTTTAAGATGATTTTGAAACTGCTTATCACCATCCTTATCACCATGCTTTAATTCCATTTCAAAGTTGATAGCTCTCATATACTTGAAGGAGAAATGCTTTTCTTGAATTTATAATACAGATCGTCGTATGGGAGGTGGTAGAAGGAGTGAAGCGGAGCTGATAATTTTTTCTAACACTTATTTCAATTCTTAAGAAACAAATTCTGGCAAAATTTGAAGTTTGTATTTTTTCTAGTTTGAATGGAAATCGATAAAATGCATTTAACAAAAATTACTCATTTGTATGGGAGGTAGTAGAAGGAGTGTACGAATCGAAACAAATTTTTTTCACATTAATATTAATTCTATTTGAATACTTTATACAAAATATCAAGTTGATAGCTTTAACAGTTTCGAAGAAAAATAATTTAATTTAAATTTCAAAATTTCGTGAAATCTATATGGGAGGGGGTAGAAGAAGTGAGGTCAAGTTGATAATTATTTTTAAAATAAATTGCAATTATAGTAGAATTTATTCTGACAAAATTTTATCTTTTCAACTTTACTAGTTTCAATGAAAATCGAAAATATGTATGTTTCAAAATTTTCCATTTGTATGGGAGGGGGTGGGAGGAGTAAGGGGATCGGGTCAATATTCCGTGATATTAATAACATCTATATCGTAATACTTTGACCTAAATTTCAAGTCGATAGCTTAAATAGATTCAAAGAAAAATCAATTTCTTAATATTTCGAAATTTAATGAAATTTGTATGGGAGGGGGTAGAAGGAATGGGGGGATGTAGTCCATTCACGAACTTAAAATTACTTTTTTGCTAAAAATGACACACAAAATTTTTTAGTAGTATAACTCAAAGCTTTCGAGAGTTATGCTGTAGAAACCCGCACAGACGGACAGACAGACAGACAGACGTTCACTCGAAATAGAGGTTTTTGAGCGACAACAAATATTTCTGTACCCTTGGCGGCTCTGTGCGAGCGTTATTTCTTAGCGTTACAAACGTTAAGGCAAACACAATATACTATGAGATTTCATCTAGAATAAAAACATAACAGGACAACGATTGGGCGTAAAGCCCAATCTTGCGATACTCTAGATGAAAGAGAATTTTTTTATTTTAAGAAATATTGAAGCGGAAAGCGGTAGAGTGGATGACGACATTGAAATTATTTTTCTCATCACGCAAAGTTGCTGTCAAAATACAAAATTTAGGATTCATAAATTTAATAGGTACTGAGAAAATTAGTTTATAGGATTTAGTGAAATTGTACAGTTTGTATGGAAGGTGGTAGAAGGAGCGGCGAGTTCTTAGAAACTTTTTCAGAAATAATTATAAACATCATGCTTTTGATATGTTTTAAATTGTAGATCAGTAGCATTCATATTTTTCGGGAAAATCGACTTTTTGTAAAGTTGTGTAATTGTGTCAGATTGTATGGGAGGGGGTAGAAGGGGTACAGCTAATCGTCTATTTATTTGTTCTTACTAATAATTCTAAATAAATATTAAGTGCACAATTTCAGGTCGAAAAATTTTATGGGCACTGAGTAATTAGTTTAGAGTATTTCATGAAAAAGTACAGCTTGTATGGGAGTTGGTGGATGGAAGAGTTAAATAATTTGTATATAGTAGATTGAAATCATCATAAAAATAATATAATCAAAATTTCAGATCAATACCATCTATGCTTTTCGAGCAAATCCGCTTATTGTCAAATTGCAAAATTGCGTCATTTTGTATGGGAGGGGGTAGAAGGGGTAAAACTAATCGTCTAAATTTTCTTCGCCTTACTAATAATTCTAAATAAGTTATTAATGCACAATTTGGGCTCTATAAATTGTATACGTACTGAGTAATTTTGTTTAGAGTATTTCATGAAAAAGTGCAGTTTGTATGGGAGGTGGTGGAAGGAGAAGGAGTACGCAAAGAGTTTTAACACCGTAGATTGAAATCATCATAAAAGTAATACATTCCGAATTTCAGACTAATACCTTTTATACTTTTCGAGCAAATCCGTTTAGTGTCGAATTGCGAAATTGTGTCATTTTGTATGGGAGGGGGTAGAACGGGTGAAGCTGATTGTTTAATTTTTTTCGGTCTTACTGAAAATTCTAAATAAATATTTAGTGCACAGTTTAAGCTCGCGAAATTTTCTAGGCACTGCGTAAATTGGCTTAGAGTATTTCATGAAAAAGTACATTTTGTATGGGAGGTGTAGGAAGGAGGGGGAAGACACATATATTTTTCTTACGGGAAATGATAATACAAGTAATATATTCCAAATTTCAGACCAATATACTTTTCGAACAAATCCGTTTGTTGTCAAATTGCGCAATTGTGTCATTTTGTATGGGAGGGGTTAGAAGGGGTAGAGCGATTTGGCCCGTTCACGAGCTTGACCTTACTTTTTTGGCAAAAACGACGTGTGAAAAATTTGAACTATCTAGCTCAACGCGTTCTCAAGCTAGAGAGCGCACGGACGGACGGACGGACGGACGGACGGACGGATCGACGGATGGACGGGCGGACGGATGGACGGACGGGCGGACGGATGGACGGACGGACATCCGGTTTTGAAATTTTTGAGTGATTATGTGAACTTCTGTTACATTCATTTTTTTCTCCGAGCCTTATTTCTTAGCGTTACAGTGCCGAAAAGTATATTGAGGCTCGTCTAAATAAAGCTCGTCAAGTCTTCGGTATCCTTTCCCCTTTCTGAAGGTTAAGAGAGATCTCCCTTCACACGAAGCCGCAAGTTTTTGACGCATGCGTCAAATCCGTGTTGTTATATGGTTGTACTACGTGGAAAGTGACCGTTCGACTTACCAAGAAACTACAGACTTTCGTGAACCAATGCCTCCGACGCATTTTAGGAATATTGTGGCCAAAAATGATCTCTAACGACGAACTTTGGAGTGCAACTGGCCAGACTAAAATAGGTATTGAGATTCAAAGGCGGAAGTGGCAGTGGATCGATCATACTGTGAGGAGACCAGAGCGAAACAGCGCCAAACAGGCTCTGGATTATAATCCTCAAGGAAGACGTCGGGTTGGTCGATCATGTAACACATGGAAGCGAGCAGTTGAGCAGGAGGCCAGAGGAATAAACAAGTCCTGGCAACAGGTTAAGGCCGATGCTGAGGATCGCGCCTTGTGGAAGAGAGTTGTTTCTGTCCTATGCCCCTATAAGGGGTGTGAACAGGAATTTGATTCAAAATCTAATTATCGTGGGGAAAAAGGAGCGAAGTGTCCTTATTGTTCCAGGACATATGGAGATTGAGGGTAATAAAGAAGCTGATCGTCCCGCTCAAAACCGCACAGAAACCAATTTTATCGGACTTAGAAAATGGGATGAAAAGAAGCATGGAATCTACTAGAAGAGAATTCCAGGTTTATCAATCTCAAGAAAATTAATCCTACCACAAAAAAAAACCAAAGTCGAGGATATTCTAAAATTCAGCATGAGTGATATTAGTACTCAGATCGGTCTAATGACGGGGCACAGTGAAGTGAGCCATCACCTCAAAAATATGGCTTTAGCTGAAACTAACATCTGCCGACTCTGTCTCAATTATTCAGAAACAACAGAGCACATCATATATCACTGCGAAGCAATAGCAAGGAAAGACACAATCTTCTAGGAAGAAAATGTTTCCTTACAACCGATGAACTAGCCAATATGGCTGCCTTAAACATACTTGGATTAGTCAAATTTATCGAGTTGTGGCAGGGCAAAGAACGCGAAATAGACCGAGAGGGTTGCTGTGCTATCACTTGTTCCAAATAATGAAAAAACAACTTCAGTGTTATTGATTTTTTCTAAGTCTTATTTCTATGCGTAACAAACTTTGTAGCAAGCTCTTAATGCTTACAGATTTCATCTAGAGTATGAAAAATATATGCACAACTAAAATATGTTTTAAAACATTTTTTACTCTTTTTTGCGGTATGCGAAAACATTAATTTTTGCACTTTCTCGCATATAATTTTTAAACGATGACGCTTAAATTCTTGACATGACTTGTCCATTAATTCGAAGTTAAGCCAGAATAATAAAAAAATACCATCAATACCATTTCACAAGTCGCACCTTTTAACTGTATGTAGTAATATACTTGAATAAATCAATGAAGCATTGTAACATACTCCCGTTTTCTGATAATATACAGCAAAAAAAAATCGATCTACCAACACCGAAATGTTCTGTAATAAATCTTTACGAGCACACTAAATATAAAACTCCATCCGCTCAATTTTTTCCTCAGGATATATTTTATGTCCTGGTTCAAATTCGCCAATATTCACCAAATGAAAAATTCGTTCAGAATTGCCTTAAAATACATGCAAGGAATTTTATTTCATTTTTATTAATATGGAGTTAGCTTGGGATATGCCTCAGGACGAATTACTTGCAGTCTCTTAGGACTATAGCACTTAAAGTTGCCTGATGATATAAAACTACGACTATTTAATAATAAGTATGATAGCAATGCATGTAGTTTTCCACATTTTGATAAAACTTCAAATTTTATTTTTCTTACTAGCGATCTCTCGTGACTTTGTCCGCGTAAGAATCGCAATAGTAAGCAATTTTTGAGAATCTATAGGTATATAGTTAGTAATACATTATGCGAGATATATTTATAATTTGTTTAGTTTAATGGCTCTTTGAACACAATGCTTCCGTAAATGTTTAAGAATGAAACTATGATATTCGCATTTGAATGGGACAGGCACATGATCAAATCAATCCCGTGTTTTGAGATCATATACGTATTAAATAGCGTTAAGGGCATGTGAATAGTTATAGCTTGTGTTAAAGAAGAAAATAAAAGCCCAAATAAAATAATATTAAGCTTAAATAACAGGACTACGATTGTGCGTAAAGCCCAATCATACGATACTCTAGATGAATTAGAAATTTTTGTGATCTTAAGAAATTTTGTATGTGGAGTGGTAGGATGGGTGACAGCATTGAATTAATTTTTTTCACATCATTCTAGAGTTGCTGTAAAAATGTTTTGTACCAAATTTAAGCTTCAAAAATTGAATAGATACTGAGAAAATGAGTGCATTGGTTTCAGTGAAATTTTACAGTTTGCATGGGGGGTGGTTGAAGGAGTGAGCGGTTTTTAGTGATTTTTTGAGAAACAACTAAAATTATCATGCAATTGATATATTTTAAATTCCAGGTCAATAACTTTCATATTTTTCAAGAAAATCGAGTTCTGGGAAAGTTGAGATAATGTGTCACATTGTATGAAAGGTGGTAGAAGGGAGAAGTTAATCGGTTTACTTTTCACCGGTATTAATTATAATAGTAATTAAGAATTTAGTACAAAATTTGAGCTCGATAAATGTTATACGTACTGAGCAAATCGGTGTATAGTATTTCATTAAAAAGTGTAGTTTCTATAGGAGGTGGTGAAAGGAATTGATAAAAATAATATATTCTTAATTTCAAATTATTCGTTCCAGTTTTCAAGAAAATTTTGATTATTATATATTTTTGAAAATGAGTAATTTCGTATGTGATGGAGTAGAAGGCGTGAGGGTATTGAAATGAAACCAAACGCAGATTACATCTCGAAGCATATCTAATAAACTGTAGAATTTTCATAGCAATTAGTTCAGCCATTTTTGCGTGAAAGTCGGACAAACAGAGAAGAATTTTAAAAACGTGTGTTTCTGTTTAGTTATTGCTAAAATAAAGCAAACAACTAACTTATAGCCATTTATAAACAAAAAACTAACAGACACTACAATTATGTATATTTATATGTATGTATGTATAGATTAATAACCATCTGCAATTTTGTTAATCAGTAAGAATCTTAGAACACGTAAATAAAGAGTAAAGGAAAACAATGAGGGAATGGGGAAATTAATGAGTTTAATAACAATTTGGGTTTATTTGAAAATTCGTCACAATTCGAGTAATGTTTTAATTATTGTTAATTAAGATCAAATTTTCTCTTGGTACAATGAAAATAGGGTTACTTTCATTGTAGCATTACGAATATTATTCCTGTGACATTTTCTATTAGTCTGTTTTGAATTCAATACATTTTAGGATAAATTTCTAGAATTTAATCGAAATGCAAATTAATATACATAATTGAGTTAATTTTAAAGTTTTAATCTAAAGCTATAGATAGAAATACATATAAATGTAGTGCATGGATATCGTCGACACCATTTGAATCAGGTTCGATTGAATTCGCCACAGGTTGCGAACTCTAAAACTACTTAAAAGCAGCAGCAGATTTAATTATTGGCAAAATCTGCTAATCAATTTATAAAAATTCAACGCTATTTAGCATATCGTTAATGAGCTACAGAAGGAAATAGTTGCGAAAATAAGAGCTCTTCCGACGAAGCTTTTCTATGGTAATCAATTGAAAGATTTTGAAGCCTTACGTTTATTTTAAGGGTCGCCAGAATTAATTTTGTGCAAATGTCATCATTTTTTTTTGCAAAGGGCGAGGATTTCAAATCAAATTCCTGTTAAGACCCCCTATAGGGGCATAGGACAGAAACAACTCTCTTCCACAAGGCGCGATCCTGCGCATCGGCTTTAAGCTGTTGCCAGGACTTGTTTATTCCTCTGGCCTCTTGCTCAACTGCTCGCTTCCATGTGTTACATGGTCGACCAACCCGACGTCTTCCTTGAGGGTTATAATCCAGAGCCTGTTTTGCGATGTTTTGCTCTGGTTTCCTCAAAGTATGACCGATCCACTGCCACTTTCGCCGTTGAATCTCAATACCTATTTAAGTCTGGCGAGTTGTACTCCAAAGTTCGTCGTTGGAGATCACTTCTGGCCAGAATATTCCTAAAATGCGTCGGAGGCATTGGTTTACGAAAGTCTGTAGTTTCTTGGTAAGTCGAACGGTCACTTTCCACGTAGTACAACCATATAACAACACGGATTTGACGCATGCGTCAAAAACTCGCAGCTTCGTGCGAAGGGAGATCTCTCTTAACCTCCAGAAAGGAAAAAGGATACCGAAGGCCTGACGAGCTTTATTTAGCCGAGCCTCAACATCCTTTTCGGCTCCGCCGTCCATGCTGACAATGCTTCCGAGATAGCAAAAATCTTGCACCTCTTCCACATCCTGTCCATTAAGAACAATCGGTGTGCTTGCGTTCGAACCCATGTGCATGTACTTGGTTTTACGCACATTTATTTTCAGTCCCGCCTCTTTGCATTAAGAATGCAACGAGCGAACATTTGACTCTAAGTCCGAACGGGTATGTGCAAGCAAACACACGTCATCAGCATAATCAAGGTGACTTAAGATGTTAAATAGTCGCCATTGAAGACCTTTACCTTCCCCACTTTCCAGTGCAGCTTTCAAGATGTCATTTATTACCACCAGAAACAGGGCTGGTGATAATATGCAGCCTTGTCTGACACCCGTTCGCACAGGAAAGCTCTCGGACAGCTCTCCTCTATGCAAGACGCGACACCTTGCATCTTCGTAGGATTCTTTAATCATAGCTATGACCTTATCTGGGATACCTCTCCTACGCAAAGCATTCCATATGTAATCTCGCTTAACGCTGTCGAAAGCCTTCTCGAAGTCCACAAACATGAGATGTAGTGGCGAACCCATTTCGGCTGACTGCTCTAATATTATCCGTAGGGTATTTGTGTGGTCGGTACAAGACGACCCTTTACGGAATCCAGCCTGATAAACTTCGAGAGTGCTCTCGACGACATCACTAATCCTATTGAGAATTACCTTAGCCATAATTTTTGATACGGCAGTAAGTAGACATATACCACGCCAATTGCCACAATCCCGAAGGTCGCCCTTCTTCGGAATTTTCACAATGACGCCCTCCTTCCATTCAGTCGGATATCTTCCATCATTCTACACCTTATGAAGAGTGGGAGGAGTATATCGGCTGTTATTTCCGGGTCCGCTTTGAGGAGTTCGGTTGGTAGTCCGTCTATACCTGGAGCTTTCCTTCCCGCCATTGACCGAATGGCGGAAACTATCTCTTCCTTATCTGGGGGATCGTCCCTAATAGAGGATTGTTGCGGTTGGATGTTTGGAAGTTGTTCTGTTTCCGGAATATCTTCATCTGACAAGATGTTTAAAATATCAGAGAAGTATTCCTTCCATCGTCGCAACTGGTGTTCACTCATATTAAGGAGAGTTCCGTTGACATCTCTCACCAGGTGGTTGGCGGTGAAATTCCTGTTCGTCAACTGTTTCATGATTTTAAATAGTGAACCCATATCCCCAAGGTAAGCCGCAGATTCTGCCTTGTTTGCCAGATCTTCAATGGCCTTTCTCTTGTCGCGTCTAACAGCCTTTTTAAGCTGTATGTGAGCATCGCGGTAGCTCCGCCTCAAGTCGGGCGTTCGTTGGTTGACATCGGGTTGAGAGATGATTGCCAATTTGGCTTTTTTCCGATTGTCAACCTTGTCCCATGTGTCTTGCGACATCCAGGGTTTCTCACCGCTTTGCGCATATCCCACAGATTCTTCAGCACTAGTTAGAAAAGTGTTTCTGGTTGCCTCCCAATTGGCGTCCAGTGTGCGCATTTCATGTTCACCCAATGTGGATGACTTTTCGCGTAGAATGGTGGTGTATTCGAGTTTTTTGTTGGGATCTCTGAGTTTATCCACATTAAGCTTGCGCTTCATTTGAAGAATTTGTGGTCGTCGAATAGCTGCTGTACACAATCTCAAGCAGGCAACCATCAAGTGGTGATCGCTCCCCACGTCAGCTCCACGTTTCGCTCGCACATCGAGGAGACATCTTCTCCATCGGCGACTTATAGCCAAATGGTCGATCTGGTTCTGAGTAGCACCGTCAGGGGAAACCCAAGATGTTTTATGATGACTCTTGTGTGGAAAAAGGGTCCCTCCGATGACCATTTGCCGAGTACTACAGAACTCCACAAATAATTCGCCGTTTTCGGGTCTCTTAATCCAAGGTCGTGAAGGGTCGACCCAAGGGTCACCATGCCTCCCCATGACGTGTTCTAGTCCAGTGTTGTCTGATCCAACCTGGGCGTTCATATCTCCCGAGATGATAATAATATCACCTCTTGGAACACGTTCGAAGGTGGCACTCAGTTGGCTATAAAACTCCTCTTTGTCACCAGATGTTGCGGCATTAGTTGGTGCGTAGCACTGCAGAATTGTGACGTTTCTGACACTGGTCCTGAGCCTGACGACGATAATCCTATCCGAGATTGGTTCCCAGCTAATGAGACTGTTTCTCGCTCTCGGCGTAAGGACGAACGCCACGCCATTTCTGGCTTCATTTTCAGGGCCAATGTACAGAATAGTGTTTCCGCTAGGGGTTCGTTCTTCTCCTGATCCTGTCCACCTGACCTCGCTCAATCCCAAGATTTGGATGTTATAGTGCTCCATTTCACGGTCGATCACTGATTGGCGGTGCAAGGACCGAGTAACCCCAGCTCTTCCCCCGTCATTCAATGTTCGAACGTTCCATAAGCCAATCATAGTCCGTTTTCGAATGCCAAAAGTCGTTACCGTAGAATCAGTCCGTATCCGAGGCGATGTATCCGTTTCTCGTATCATTTAGGTCTTAAGATCACGGGTGATAAGCCCATGATCCAACTGGCGAGGATTTGCCATTTCATAAATATGGATTTTGCGAATTCTAGCGAAATGATAATGAGCTATTTTGTGAAGTGAATTAGAACGGAAATAGGGTTTGTATTTTATAATCTAGAAGGCAGGATTTCATTTCTATAATAGATGGAAAACGACTTCTTAGAAGTTTCAGAGTAATTCTAAACTCTAAGATTTGCACAGTTATTGATGTAATTTAGATGTAATGTTTTCATAATTGTATTTGCTATTTTATCAACTTCAAACTAATGGAGGTGATTTAATCTATATATCTACTACTACTACTACAATGGCGCTACAGCCCAAATCGGACCTTGGCCTCCTGACATACAGGTTCCTTAACATTTTCATTACTTATTGTGGAAAGGTTGTTAGCCCTTCACACAACCCTCTCTCTACGAATTTTTCATTTTCGCAGAATGAGGTGACCAAGGTATATCCAAGCAGGCAATGTGTTGGAATTATATACTGCGCCGACCGGGATTTGAACTCACGACCTTCGCATTACAAGACCAACACGCTACTCACTAAGCTACACCCTAGCTTATATATCAATACATACAAATATAATTGTGGTATCTGTCTGTTATTTGTTCATAAATGGATATAAGTTAGTTTTTTGCTTTATTTGGACAATAACTAAGCAGAAACACACGTTTTTAAAAAAATTCTCTATCTGTACGTCTGTCTGTCTGTCTGTCTTTCCGGCTTCACGTAAAAACGGCTATACCGATTGTAATAAAACTTTCATAGAATATTAGGTGTGCATCGAGAAGTGATTTGCCTTACGTTTTATTTTACTCCCCTCACGCCTTCTACCACCTCCCATATAAAGTAACTCATTTTCAAAAATTTATAATACTCAATTTTACTTGGAAACTATAAAAGCTATTAATTTCATATTTAAAATATGTTATTTCTATTATAAATGCAATCTTTATTTATAAAAATTGTTTAAATCCACCTACTCCTTCCAACACCTCCCATACAAACTACAATTTTCATAAAATACTATACACCAATTTTTTCAGTACGTATAACTTCCATCGAGCTAAAATTTTGTATTGAATCCGTAATTAGCATTATTAAATTAATCAATCAGCTTTCCTTCTACTAACCCCTCCATCTGACACAAATCCACGACTTTTGAAAAATTTGATTTTCTTGAAAAGTGTGAAAGTTACTGTTCTGAAATTTAAAATATATCAATTGCATGATAATTATAGTTGTTTTCAAAAAACTAACTAAAAACCCCCTACTCCTTCCACCCCCTCCCATACAAACTGCACGTTTTCATGAAATACTCTACACCAATTTTCTCAATACGTATAACTTTCATCGAGCTAAAATTTTGTATCAAATCGTTAGTAAGCATTATTATTAATATTGGGAAAAAATTAACCGATTAGCTTCACTCCTTCCATCCTCGCCCATACAATGTGACACAATTCCTCAACTTTCCACAAATTTGATTTTCTTCAAAAGTGTGAACGTTCCTGATCTAATATTTAAAATAAATCAATTTCATTATGATTATAGTTGTTTGTCGAAAAATCACCAAAAACCCCCCACTCCTTCTACCACCTCCCATACAAATTGCGCAATTACATTAAATCCAATGCACTAAGTTTCTTAGTGCCTATTCAATTTTTCAAGCTTAAATTTGGTACAAAACATTTTTACAGCTACTCTAGAATGATGTGAAATAAATTAGTTCAAGTAAGTTCATCATCGCCATTGATGATGATGAAATACAGCCCAAGTCAGGGCCTTGTCTCCTGAAGTCGCCGCCTCCAATCGTCTCGATCCAAAGGCCGCGTCCTCCAGATGATAATTTTTAAGATAGCTTTACTGTCTTCCCATCGCTTCCGTGGTTTGCTCACAATCCTGTTATCAATCGCTTTAACTTTAAGAGCACGCATGGGGATTCTTCTTTCCTCTATTCGATTTACATGACCACTGCATTTTACGTAGCTTGATGAACGTTGAAGCTTCTGGCTCGTCATAGAGTTAATACAACTCATGGTTGTATCTTATTCGCCATTGCGTTCCTTCCTTCATAGGTCCCAGGGTCACTAGTTGGGAGGACTTGAATAGTAGTGTCCCGTTGGTGTCTTCTGGGATTTTTCGGACGGTATTCTCTAGTGCCAAGTTAAAAAGCATCGGGGCAAGACCATCTCTCTGCTTTAAGCCATACTCCGATCGAAAGCTATGTGTGGAATCGGTTTATATTCTTACGTGGGGTTTAGAGATAGTTATCGTTAGTCTTGTTAGTCGGACTAGTTTTGGGGAAATTCCTAAATCAAACATTAATTGGTGCTGTACTCTATTGTTGATACTGTCGTATGCTTCTTAAAATCATCGATGATTTGGTATACGTCTGTATTATATTCCCGCCATTTCTCAAGCACCTGTTTCATCGAAAATATTTTTCTATTGCAGATCACCCAGTTCAGAATTCACCTTGGTGTTCTCCAATTATTTCATTAGTGTATGGCGTAATACGACGTTCAATTATTTTTGTCAGTATCTTATGGGACTTACACAACACAGTGGAATATCTGTAATTCTCACAGCAGAGTTTACTTCATTTCTTGTAAATTAGACATATTATGTTTTTTCGCCAAACGTTGGGCATGTTTTCCACGGTCCAAAATTTTGTTTATCATACTGTGTAGTATTTCAGCGACACAGCTCAACTGTTTTCCAGAAGTTCAACTGGTATTTCGTCAAAATCTGGCGTTTCGTTTAATATTTGGTCACATACGACTGCTTTGATTTCTGTAAGCGTGGGTAAATTAGACTAAAAATGCAAAAAAGGCCGTTCATATGGACTTATATCTCCAAGGCCGTCAAAGGTAAAATGTTCGTTTTAGGGTGGACTATTATACAAATTTTTGGGGAGTGTTAGGAGGAAGAAGAGGCGGAGGTCCCTCCTTCCCTAATCAAAAATGACACTTGTTAATACGAATGCAGAAAGGAAGCGGAAAATCAGCTTTGATAGAGAGAAAGTTGTGGGACAAACTTAAAAATAATTTAATTTTTATACTCTAGATGAAATCTGAGAGTATATTGTGTTTGCCTTACCGTTTGTAACACTAAGAAATAATGCTCGCACAGAGCCGCCAAGGGTACAGAAATATTTGTTGTCACTCAAAAATCTCGATTCCGAGTTGCTGTCTGTCCGTCTGTCCGTCTGTCTGTCCGTCTGTCTACAACATAACTCTCGATAGCTTTGACCTACCGCGCTGAAATTTGTTTTATGTCATTTTTAGCAAAAAAGTAACTTTAAGTTCGTGAACGGGCCACATCCCCCCACTCCTTCTACCCCCTCCCATACAAATTTCATGAAATTTCGAAATTTAAAGAAATTGATTTTTCTCCGAAACTATTTCAGCTATTGACTTGAAAATTAAGTCATAGTATAATGATATAAATATCATTAATCTCAAGAAATATTGATCTGATCTCCTTACTCCTTCTACCACCTCCTATACAAATGTAAAATTTTCAAAAATGCATTTATTCGGTTTGCATTGCAACTAGCAAAGCCAAATGAACCAATTTTTGTCATAAATAATTTTATTATAATTGCAATTAATTTTGGAAAAACTATCAACTTTACCTCACTCCTTCTACCACCTCCCCATACAAATTTTACGAAATTTCGGAATTTCAATTAAATTAGTTTTCTTCAAAACCGTCAAAGCTTTAAAAAACTTTAAAATTTGAGAAAAGTATACTATTTTAAATATGATTGATATCAAAAAATTTGGTTTTGATTCGTATATTCCTTCTACCCCCTCCCATTCAAATGCAGAATTTTGGTAAATGCATTTAACCGATTTTCATAGAAACTAGAAGAAGCAGAAACTTAAAATTTTGCCAAAATTTGTCCCTTAATAATTGTAATAAAAGCTAAAAAAAATATCGCCTTCTACCCACTCCTTCTATCACCTCCCATACAAATTTTTATATTATAAGTTCAAGAAAAGTTTTTCTCCTTCGAACATATGAGATCTATGGACATTAAAATTGTAACAAAGCAATGTGATTAGAATGTTGATAAGCAGTTTCAAAATCATACAAAATCTCCCACTTTCTCTGCCACCTCCCATACAAAGACCATAAATTCAGGCAAAAATTGTTGAATTTCCTCGAAAATTATGAAAGTAATAAACTTTAAATTCAGCATGAAACATTTTGTATAGTACGTTCGGTGTTATATACGAAAATTACAAAACTTCCCCCTTCTGCTTTTACCGCTTCCCAAACAAAGGTAAGTGAGTATTTCATCTAGAGTATCATATGATTGGGCTTTACGCCCAATCATAATTCTGTTATGTTTTTATCTATTGGTGTCCGAAACATCGCTGAGAGTTTCAATAGCGGCCCAGATGGTATACCATCCGTTGTGCTTAAAAAGTGCTCCTCTGCACTTTTATCTTCACTGAGCTCCTTATTTAACGCGTCTCTTCGTTGTGGGGTTTCCCCTAGTTTATAGAAATATTCGACAATAACTCCCCTGTTCAAGAAAGATAAAAGGAACGATGTAAGTAATTACCGACCTATAACTAGGCTGTCTAGTGTTTTAAATTTAAATTAAAAAATTAAATTAAAATTATTTGAGGCAATTGTCTGTGATGTAATGTACATTCATTGCAAATTAGCCCAACCCAACACGAGTACTCCAAAGGTAGATCCACAACAACAAACCTGCTGGAGTTTTCAAATTTTGTGATTCTAGTGATTGAAGCAGGCAAACAAGTTGACTGTATATATACAGATTTTAGCAATGCATTTGATAAAATTAATCACAACTTACTAATTTACAAGCTTTGCTCACTCGGATTTCCTACCATTTTTACTACGTGGATCAAATCCTATCTTTCTAATCGCACCCAACAAGTAAAATTTCGAGATGCTGTCACATCGATTATTTCAAACACTTCTGGTGTACCTGAGGGTAGTCATCTTGGTCCACTTCTGTTTATTTTATGCATTAATGACGTCAGTTCGGTCATCTCCAACTCAAATATTCTCTTGTATGCTGACCATGCGAAAATATTTCGTACTATCACCTGTACGATAGATTATCTACTTTTGCAAAATGACTTTAAGCTATTTTTTGACTAGTGTAGCTTAAACTGTATGCCTTTGAATGTTGGAAAGTGCACCATAGCATCTTTCTCCAGAAAAAAATATTCCATTTGAATGTATCTATGTTTTAGAGGGAATTGCCTAACAGAAGTTAAAAAAAGTACGCCATTTAGGCGTACTATTCAATGATAAATTTAACTCCGACATATTGATTGTATTGTTATCAAGGCTAACTTCATTTGGGGCTTTGTAAAACGATGGTGTTCGGATTTTAATGACCCTCACATTACAAAGACACTGTACTGTTTTTTTTTTATGTGACACCGGAACTAGAGAGGCTGCCCTTTTGTACTGAAGCACAACTCCGGTGAGGGAAGGATATTGGTTTTTGGGAATTAAGGGGATAGAGACGGAAGTGGCTATGAATATTTCCCTTGATTTGCTGAATGTTGTAGTCATGCGGGAACACCGAGATAGGCAGCGAGTTCCATATTCGAACAGTCCGGTCTAAAAACGAATCACGAAATTTGACAGTGCGACCGAAGGTGGGGTTGAGAGAATAATTATGAGCGCGCGAAGCAGCTCTAGTATTACGGGGTAAGGGCATACATGGGGGCAAGAGATTAAAGATTTCGTCCGAACAATCTCCATTGTAGTAGCGATACAAAAGGATTAGGGATCTTGCAGTTCGTCTATGCTCGAGTGAATCGAGCGAAGAAGTGATGTCAGAATCTCCTTTAATTTTAATAGTCCGAGACTGGATACTATCCAGATAGAAGAGAGAAGTTTTTGCAGCTCCCGCCCATAGCTGCGAATTGAATTCAAGACGAGGTCTAATGTAGGCCTTATCAATTGTTAATAGCCCAGAGGCGGTGAAGAGTTTTTACATCATTTTAGGTAGCCCAAGCATTTAGATACTTCCTTGGCGATGTTAAATATATGATCGTTCCAAGATAAGTTATTTGTGATTTGGATACCTAACATCTTAACACTTGAAGAAGTGGTTAGTTGCTGACCACCGAAGGTAATTTGGTCAAGGTTAGAGTCACGTTTGTGGGACACATGACAGCACTGGGTTTTTGAAGCATTAAACTCAACTTGATTCTTATTGCCCGAGTTAAGAATTTTAGCCAAGTTTTTATAGGATTGAAAGTTGAAGATAGCAAGTCATTAATAATTATCAGAAAAAGGGTGGGAGAAAGAACCGAGCCCTGAGGGACACCTGCGTTAATTTTATAAGAAGAGAAAACCACACCATCCAATACCACACGCATTGAACGATTGGCTAAAAAACTTTCAATCCAGGAAATAAGAGAGTCACCCAAACCAATAGCTTTAAGTTTGATTAAAAGGGCAGTGTGCCATACTCTGTCAAAAGCCTTGGAAATATCAAGAGCGATAATACAAGATTCACCAAATTGGTGAATGCTCTTGTTCCAACGTTCAGTAAGGGTGGTTAAAAGGTCTCCTGTGGAACGTTTTTTGCGGAACCCATACTGTTTGTCGTCAATAATATCATTGATGTTGAGATATTCTATTACTCTATTGTTGATGATTGTTTCCATGACCTTGGACAGAATTGAGGTTATTCCTATTGGACGATAATTAGCAAGATTGGTGCGTTCTCCTTTTTTTGGAACTGGCTGAACATTTGCAAGCTTCCTTGAAGATAAAGAGAGACGATAAAGTTTGCATAGAGGTTTAGCTAGAGAAGCGCAGCAATTTTTAAGGACAAGGACAGGGATTCCATCTGGACCGGACGATTTATTAGCATCTAGATTCTTAAGAACTCGGTAAAAGTTTCGCGGACAAATACTAATCTGTCCCGAGGAGGAATTTGGCGTAGTATACATTGGAAGGCTAGAGTTCGTTGGTGGTAAAGAAGAGTTGGCAGCGAAAAGAAGAGTTGGCAGCGAATTGGTCCGCTAAGATGTTTGCTTTCATGTTACGATCCGTAATAACTTCATTACTGTACATTAAAGATGGAATCGAAGATGGAACGGGCGAGAGACCAGAAACTTTTGCTGCCCTTAGGACTTCTCAAAATTTTTTGCCTCAGTTTCTAGTCATGCAAATATTTTTCTCGCTGTAAGCTGGATTTACAGAGGTTCCTTTCTTTTTTGAAATTAATCCAAATACCTTCGGATGGCAGCTGCTTATAAGCACGGTAAGCTGCCTCTTTAGCCCTTATCGCAGTACTACAATTTTCATTAAACCAAGCCTAAGAACTGGGCTTGATTGGTTTGTAGCTTTGGGAGATGAAAAGTCTCATGCCCAAGAAGATGATCCCAATTACTGCAGAAGAAGCATACTTAACACCTCTGCTAAAGCATATTGACCAATTAAATGTGTAATAAAATTGCTTAAGACTGGACCAATCGGCACTTCCGTAATGCCATACCAACTTTTTTAGAGCTGGTGTGATTGGCGTCGAGATAGAAACTGGAAAACAGGCGGAAATTAAGCAATGGTCTGAGCTGCCGAGTGGAGAATTAACAGAAGTCAAGTATTAAGCTGGGTATGATGTTAAGAAAAGATCAAGAAGATAATATCCTTGGCCTGCAGCGTCAGGAATACGAGTAGCTCTGTCTACAGTTTGGCACAGGTTGTTCGATGGTGCGAATATAACTACCAATCGGCCGGCTATAGATGTGTTACGGGAGCTGTGCTTTTGTTGGTTCAAATCTTGAATATGCCTGCCCTGTTTGGACTCCGTATTATGATATTCAAATAAATAGGATAGAGTCTGTACAGCGAAGATTTTTAAGATTTGCTCTCAAAGGTTTTTCTGGTCAGATCCAATGTGTCTTCCTCCTTATCAAGAACGACTTCAACTACTCTCGTTGGAGCCACTCGAACATAGGCGATTTATTCTTAGTGCTGCAGTCGCAGTAAAATTAATTTCGGGGAAATCGACTCTCCGCTCTTGTTAGGAGCTCTCTTTTTCAAAATACCTTATCTATCCTTGAGAGAGTACGTACTTCTCGACAATTCATTCCATCGAACTGATTACGGAACCTATAACTTCCATTTCACGGGCTTTTAACGTTAATTATAGCAACATTGATTTTAATCTTAATATTGCTCAGATAAAATCAGCTTTGTTAAAAAAACAATATGACGTTTCACTGCAATCTTTGTAATATAATATAATTTTTAAGTAATCATATGTTGATGAATTCTTAAATAAATAAATGTATTAAGCTATACTAGCGCGAATAAAATAAAATTCGAACACAATATTAGTAGGAGAAAATGGGGAGCATTTCAAAAGTTGAGCACTTTCCAAAACTTCAAACCATTATATATATATCTCAAAACTAAGTACAGATATCAAATCGAAAATGTTAGATTGCAGAACTACATAGTCTTTAATTTTGGTATGAATTTTAAGTTGGTGGGTGTAGGGAGAGGGAGGTGGTAAGCAAAAGTGTCGAAAATTTTTATTGATTTTTTAGGACTCTGGTGAAAGATTCATAGTTTAAATTTTGCATGTAGATACATCTATTTGATACACCTACAGAGAAAATAATAATTTGCTGCACAATTTTTATGCACCGACACCCCTGGTCTAACGTTCAGATGGTGTTTTGAATAAAATTTTAAGATAGAAACTTGAAAATTACCAAAATGCATTTAAAAAAATCCCCAAATAAATGAAAGACTAACTAGTTGAATACTTCTACCCCCTCCCATACAAAATTATTTTTTTGACCTTTTTTAAGAAATCAATTATCACCTAACTATTTAAGGCCATTAATTAAACATTTTGCACTAGAAATTTTAAAAGTAGTTGAAACGAAATTGCTTCAAAAATTTTGAGATCGCGCTTGCCCCAATGCCCCCATACAAAAGTAAAATTTCGACCAATTTAAATAAATCAACTAATAACCAACAAATTAAAAGCTACGAACTTGAAATTTTGTACGAGTACCTTACAAAAGAAACGAAATAAAACCGCATCACAAATTTTACGATTCCCTAAGCTCCTCTACTCTGTCCCATACAAATGTTTGGTTTCGTGAATATAAAATACTCCGAATTTTATGAAAATGATTCCAGCAACCAATTAAAAAATTATTAACATCCACCCATCTTTACTATCACCCCTTTCCTCAGAAAACCCCATGCATAAATAAACAAATGAAATATTGATTACATGTACTGGAGCTATTGATCGTATCCGCAATTAAGTGTTAAATTGACAACAGCCCTGCCCTAGAACCCCATTTTACTTAATTTTCCCTAATCGCTCTTACCTGCATTTTGACTTTCCACGCATCCTCAACTTGTCCCAAGAATAATAAAGTTGCGCCCGACTTGTTGGCTATTTATTTTGTATCTTGTTATTGTGGTAATGTTTTCGCCTGCAGGTTTTTCTGGCATATCGCCTAAGCTCGTCATATATATCTTTTTTGGCTCGTGTTGGTCGTTCAGTATCTATTCTTTCTATCTATTGCATCGCGATATTCTTGGTCGAACCAATCATTATTTTTTCGCCGTGGGTTATATTCTAATACCTCTTTTGCGGAGGATTTGATGCCGTCTCGTATTTCCATCCACACATTCTCCACTGGCATAGTTTGGAAGTTTTCATATATTGGTGTCAAGTATTAATCCAGGGCGGACATGTACGCCTGCGCCACCGTTTCATCTTTTAGCTGGTCGATATTGAATTTGCGAGCCCTACTCGTTTTCGAATATTCACGACAAGCTATTCGGCATCAATACTTAGCCCTGACTAGATAGTGATCAGAGCCACAATTCGCACCGCGGAGTGTTCGTACATCAAGTATGATAATGGCCATTCAGTATAATTCCATGCTTCCTCCTCCTTTCTCAATCAGTTTTGGGACCAGCTATGTCTGAGCAAATTATTTATCTATGCTAAATAATTATCTCATATTTTTGCTTACTTCGTTATGCACTTTTGCGAACGTTCAGTACCATCATATTGTTTCGAACATAAGAACGGAATGCATTTTTTTTGGAGTTTTGGCTATTAGGGTTAATATTGGCTTTTTTACAGATCTTATCAAATACATACACATATCGCTCATTTCATGCCACAAGGTAATAACACGGCTATTTTTCAGTAATTAAAAAGTACAGCCAAAAACCAATCATTTCCAATTAGTAACTTAAAAAAATCTTTTATTGAGCTATGACGTTACTCCATCAAACGCATATATTTTACTGTATTGATGAATTTATGTAAAACTTTCTTCGTGTAGCGAATTATCTTTCTCCTTTGTTCTATAATGTTCCTCCTTAATAATTAAAGATCGAAATCACGCCAGTATCCGTGTCGATTTTTAAATTTTACTAAAAATTGCTTAATAGATAATTGACGCTCGCTCGTCCAGCCAACAATAAAAACTTTATTTAGTTTACTCTATAGCAACATTCAGGCTCAGCAAACTGAAACTATCACCACCCTAAAATATTTATTCGTTCTCAACTCATCTTCCGATTTAATTGCATCCCTAAAGTTAAGGCAGGAGATAAATCGCTCTTCCCTACTCACTGCAATCAACGTCGTCGTTCCGATTCGAACATTAACGTCAGGTTTAAGGGGTTAATTATTGGCGCAAATACTCCGTTAAAAGGTACTCGATATTGGATACTCGACTCCTCATAAAATTAAGCACTTTTTACCACAATTAACTTGGCACTGACATCTTGTAATTGACACCATTCCTACGATAAGGTTACACCCTCATAAAATTTTACGTGCAATAAGGAACTCTATACGTTTACCGTTGAAAATCGGTGTACTATATAAATGTCGAATGACGAGAGGCTGAGGAGAATCCGGGGGTGTCGGAAACGAGAAATTTGAGAAAATTTTGCAGGGCAGAGTAAAAAGGTGGAAAATTGCTATCGAACAAGGGTATCATCTGGTTTATCTGAAAATGCTATCAAAACATTTTGGCAAATTTCCTGCTTAGTCTCGTTAATTATTTAGCCTCGTAAATGTTGTGGCCTAGAATGAATTTAATCAACATGTGTGCGAACTAGTCGTATGTGGTTTTACCGAGAACTAGAAGGCATTCAAGATATTTTCCCGAAAGGATTTTCAGAAACAGTCAGCTATTACCTTCACCACTCTAACACTCTACCACTCAATATAACGAGCATTATCTCCAGGAAGGTTTCGTCGATTAAAATAATTGCGAGAGGGTGTCTACCTAGGACTTGATGGAGTTGTGGTTTACGCACAGTTCGTAAACTCAACAAATAAACATATATTTTCTCAATAGTTTTCCCATCTTGGAAAATTATTGCAAAGTGTAGATAGAGCTATACGATACGTAGATGTGATCTACGAAAACGTAAATAAAATTAAGTCCAATGATAAAGGATGATGTTTATGAATCATGAAAGCAATTTAATAGGTTTTGGTAATTAGGTTTGCTTAATGCGACGATTCGGAAGGAAATTTAAAGTAAAACATAACCGGCGGTTTCAATTACAAAGTGCTTATTTATAAATCGATTTTGAGTCAAGACCTCCTTGTAGGAGTGATTCAGTCCTATTGCACGGATTAGTAAACGGTACGGCTTCGAGCAGACATGGAGAATTTATCTTATAATGTCAACGCAAAAGCAGCAGTCAGGATGACGCATCTATTCCCAAGCGACTCCAGAGAGAGGAGGCACTGCTCATAAGGACAAAGACGCAATGTATCAAAGCAGAGAAGGCAATTTAGGACAAACCTAATAAACCTGCCCTTTACAGATTCGATCCTACTCTTATTTTCCTCATAACAAGGAGCTCACACCTGGCAGGCATACTCAAGAATAGAGCACACAAAAGTACTGCAATCGTATTTGAGATTCAATTGATCAAATTCTCTACAAATATCCTGAATCTGAAATGTCCATAATGTGAACTGGCTGCGACACATCTCCAGCCGGCTAATATGCTGAGCTGTGCAAATAGCCTATGCCAAACTGTAGACAGGGCTACTCGTATCCCTGACGTTGTAGGGCAAGGATCTATCTTTTTGATCTTTTTTTTGCTTCAGACCCAGCTAAATGCTCGACTTCTGTTAATTCTCCACTCGAAAGCTCAAACCATTGCTTCATTTCTATCCGCTTCCCATTCACTTTCTCGGCTCCAATCAAACCAACTCCAAAAAAGTTGGTAAGTCTTGAGCAATTTTATCACTCATTTGATTGGTCAATACGCTTCAACAGAGATGTTGAGCATGCTTCTTCTGCAGTAAATGAGACCATCTTGTTGGGCATGAAACTTTTCATCCTCTCAATCTACAAACCAATCAAACTCAGTTCTAATGCTTGGTTTAATGAAAAATGTATTACTGCGATACGGGTTAAGGAGGCAACTTACCGTGCTTATAAGCAGCTGCCATCTGAAGTTATTTGAATTAATTTAAAAAAATGAGGCATCTCTGTAAATCCAGCTTACAACAAGGAAAATATTTGAATGACCAGAAACTGAAGCAAAAAATTTTGAAATCTCCTAAGGGTAGCAAAAGTTTCATCAGGGGTAGCTCTGCATTATCAATTCCATCTTTAATTTACAACAATGAGGCTTTTACAGATCCCAACATCAAGGCGAACATCTTAGCAACTCAATTTGCTGCCAACTCTTTTCACCACCAACAAACTCTAACCTTTCAACATATACTGTGCTAAATTCCTCCCTATGCCAAATTAACATTCGTTCGCGTAATGTATAACGAGTTCTTAAGAATCTAGATGTTAACAAATCGTCCGGCCCAGATGGAATTCCTGCCATTGTCTTTAAAAATTGCTGCGCTTCTCTTGCTAAACTTCTGTGCAAACTATACCGTCTATCCTTGTCGTCCCCCACTGTACCATCTTCATGGAAGCTTCCAAATGTTCAGCCAGTCCCAAAAAAAGGAAAACGCATTAATCCCGCTAATTATCGCCCAATAGCAATAACCTCACTTCTGTGGATGGTCATTGAAACAATCCTCAACCACAGAGTTATAGAATGTCTCAACAACAATGATATTACTGATGACAAATAGTATGGATTACGCAAAAAAATTTTCCACAAGAGTCCTTTGACCACCGTCACTAAACGTTGAAACAAAAGTATTCACCAGTTTGGTGAATCTTGTGTTATCGCTATTGAATTTCCCTACAAGCATTTTTACCAATAGTTCAATGCGTGTCATATTAAATGATTTTTCTCCCTCTTATGAAATTAACGCTAATGTCTCTCAGGGCTCAGTTCTTTCTCCCACTCTTTATACTCTACATAGATGAAATCTGAGAGTATTATAAGTTTGCCACAAAGTGTGTAACGCTAAGAAATCAGGCTCGGAGTAAAAATTAAAGATACATTTCATATAATAACTCAAAAATCTCAAAACCGGATATCCGTCCGTCTGTCTGTCCGTCTGTCCGTCCATGTCCTCTCTAGTTTGAGAACGATCTAGATAGTTCAAATTTTGTACACGTCGTTATTGACAAAAAAGTAAGGACAAGTTCGTGAACGGGCCATATCGCTCCACCCCTTCTACCCCCTCCCATACAAAATGAAAAAATTGCGCAATTTGACAATAAACGGATTTGCTCGAAAAGTATAAAAGCTATTGGTCTCAAATTTGAAACATATTATTTTTAAGATGATATCAATCTACCATATAAAAATTATACATACGTGTCCTCTCCCTCCTTCTACCAACACCCATACATACTGTACTTTTCCATGAAATCTACATCTACAATGGCGCTTCAGCCCCAATCGGACCAAGGCCTCCTGACAGTCAGGTTCCTTAACATTTTTCATTACTTATTGTGGAAGTGTTGCTAGCCCTTCGCACAACACTCTTTCTATGAATTTTTCATTTTCGTAGATTGAGGTGACCAAGATACATCCAAGCAGGCAATGTGCTGAAATTATATATTGCGCCGACCGGGATTTGAACTCACGACCTTCGCATTACAAGACCAACACGCTACCTACTAGGCTGCACCCTAGCTTTTTTTCATGAAATGCTCTAAACCAATTTACTCAGTGCGTATAAAATTTAGCGAGCTGAAATTGTGCACTAAATTTTTATTTGGAATTATTAGTAAGACCAAAAAAAAATTAGACATTCAGTTTCACTACTTCTACCCTCTCCCATACAAAATGACACAATTTCGCAATTCGACAATAAACGAATTTTTTCAAAAAGCATGAAAGCTATTGATCTGAAATTTAGAGTATATTACTTTTACAATAATTTCAATCTGCTGTATAAAAATTAGTTGAGTCCTTCCGCTCTTTCTGTCACCTACCATACAAACTGCACTTGTTTATGAAATACTCTAAATAAATTTACTCTGTACGTATGAAATTTATCGAGCTGAAATTATGCACTAAATAATGATTTCGAATTTTTAGTAAGACCAAAAAAAATTAGGCGATTAGCTTCAATCTTTCTACCACCTTCCATACAATTTGGCACAATTCAACAACTTTACAAAAAGACGATTTTCCTGAAAGGTATGAATGCTACTGATCTGCAATTTAAAATATGTCAATTAAATGATGTTAACAGTTATTTCTAAAAAAGTCACTAATAACTTCATACTCCTTCTACCACCTCCCATACAAACCGCACAATTTCACTTAATCCGTATGTATTGGATTAAGTGAAATTGTGAAATTTATCAGTACCTATTAAATTATTGAATCCTAAATTTTGTATAAAACATTATGATAGCAACCTTAGAGTGATGTGAAAAAATTAGTTCAATGTCGTCACCCCGTCTCCCACTTCCCCTACAAAATTTCGTAAAATAAAAAAAATTCTCTCTCATCTAGAGTATCGCACGATTGGGCTTTACGCGCAGTTGTAGTCCTATTATGTTTTTCTAATATTATTAACAAGCAAATGCATCCGTGCTTCGTACGTGTATTTGATACGAAAAGGAAGGAGATTTTATAAGGTCCACGTTATTGTTATTGCCGAACAAGTAAAAATAATTTTTCGGTCGAAAAACTAACCTGCGAGGCAGGCGAGTATTCCACCACATAACCACCGATGCTGATGTATATCTCGCCAAAATTTTTGAATCTACTTTAATTAGTGGTTTGGTGAATGTTTTCAGAGTGCATTTCGAATTGAAAGAAAATATTTCCGGACTATACACTGTTACGCTTTATTATTTACGACGTTTCGGTCTTTGCTGAGCCCTTCAACTTCAACCTCATAAAAAGCATACCACACTATGTTTGCGTAGTATTATATATTGAGATAGATCTATCCCGTTTTTTGACTTAGTGTCAAAACGATGCTGTATTGAATTGTGTCGACTCTTTGGAAAGAACTCGCTTACGATTGCTGAAGTCGGCCAACAGTTGGATGTGGAAACATATCGATGTCGGCAACATGATTCTAAATGATGACACCAGAGACGGACCACGATGGTTAGGTGAAGTTAATTTTTTACATGAAATAGCGTTTTGAGATATACTAATATTTTCATGATGTTGGGAAGAGCATCCATTTCAGAAGTATCAGGGTCTAGCCGTGACACAAAAAGTATTTTAGTCTTTTCTTTTGTCTTTAACATGCATAGTATATCACGAGATCCAGGATTTGGTAGGACAGTAGAAACTAAAGAGATGGTAATCTGCTCTTCGACGATATCTGTAAGCTGCGCAGCTATTGAAGTTGATGGTAAACTGTGCACCATCTGACATTCTTGATCTCGTTTTTTGTGTTTGATGTTGCCTTTTTTCTTACTTGTCAGCTTCTTACTGATACTCTTTCTCCATCCAGGATGGCTGCTCCTCTGGGTCATCTTAAGTCCACGCCCACGTACCTGAGCAGCCGCAACAGGTGCTACCCGACTCGGTGGAGCCCCAACAATATAAATCTGTACTAGAATGAGGCCCTCAGCTAAGTTTCCGCTACAACTCCTTCAACCCACTCCCATACAAAATTACGCAATTTCGCAATTTGATATTAAACGGATTTGCTGGAAAAGTTTAAATGCTATTGATCTAAAATTTAGAATGTGATACTTTTATGATGATTTCAATCTAATACATAAAAATTATTTGTGTTCTCCTCCTGCTTCCATTACCTTCCATAAAAACTACACTTTTACATGATTTGCTCTAAGCCAATTTACTCATTGCGTATAAAATTTTTCGAGCTGAAATGTTGCACTAAATATTTATTTAGAATTATTAGTAAAAACGAAAAATTAAACGATTGGCTTTACCCCTTCTACCCCCTCCCATACAAAATGACGCAATTTCACAATTTGACAATAAATGGATTCGTTCGAAAAGTATAAATGCTATTGAAATTTGGAATACAATACTTTTACGATGATTTCAATCTATTATTTTAGTCCTCCTCTTCCTTCCACCACCTCCCATACAAACTGCTCTTTTTCATGAAATACTATAATCAAATTTACTCAGTAAGTATAAAATTTATCGAGCTGAAACTGCACGGTAAGTATTTATTTGTAATTATTAGTAAGGCTGAAAAAAATTAGACGATTAGCATCATTCCTTCTACCATCCCCTCCCATACAGTCTGACACAATTTCACAACTTTACAAAAGGTCGATTTTCCACAAAAGTATGTATGTTACTGATCTGCAATTTAAAACATGCCAAGAGCGTGATGTTTATAGGTATTTCTGAAAATGTCATTAAGAACTCGCCCCTTCTTCTACCACCCACACAATCAGCGAAATATCACTAAATCCAACATATTAATTTTCTCAGTACCTATTAAATTTTTGAATCCCAAATTTTGTATAAGACATTTTGATGGCAATTTTAGCGTGATGTGAAAAAATCAGATCAATGTCGTCACCCCCTCCAGCACTTCCCCTACAAAATTTCTTAAAATAATAAAAATCCTCTTTCATCTAGAGTATCGCACGATTCGGATTTACGCCCAATCGTAGTCCTGTTATGTTTTTTTTTATGACTACGAATTTACTTTTCCCTAGTTTTGGTATTTTTTTTGGGGTAGTAATAGTTGCATCAAATGATGTTATTTTGTTAGTAATTTTATTATTATTACTAGCAAACGCCCGCGACTTCGTCCGCGTAAAAATAGCAATAATAAGCAATTTTCGAGAGTGTAGTTAGTAATACATTATATTTATTTATATTATAATCTGCTTACTTTAATGGCTCTTTGAAGAAAATAGTTTGTTTATTGTTGGAATCAGAACCATAAATTATTAAGAATGAAAGCATGATACTCCCATTTTTATGGGACAGGCTCGTGATCAAATCAAACCCGTGATTCGAGATCATATATGTACGTGTTGAAAAGCGTTAAGGACATGTGAATAATTGTAGCTGGTTTTATTTAAAAAAAAAACAAATAAAATAACATTAAGCTTAAAAACATAACAGGACTACGATTGTGCGTAAAGCCCAATCATACGATACTATGTATAGATGAAATCGAAATTTTTGCGGAGTTAAGAAATTTTGTATAGGGAGTGGAAGAAGGGGTGACAGCATTGAACTAATTTGTTTCACATCATGCTAGAGTAGCTACAAAAAGGTTTTGTACCAAATTTAAGCTTCAAAAATTGAGTAGGTACTGAGAAACAGTGCATTGAATTTAATGAAATTGTGCAATTTGTATGGGAGGTGGTAGAAGGAGAGGGGGGTTTTCTGTAATTTTTCGAGAAACAACTATAACTATCATGCAATTGATATAGTTTAAATTTCAGATCTGTATCATTCATACTTTTTAAGAAAATCGAATTATTGTATAGTCACGGAATGTGTCTCATTGTATGGGAGGGGGAAGAAGGAGTGAAGCTACTCGGTTAAGTTTTTTCCCGATATTACTAATAATGCTAATAAAGGATTAAATTCAAATTTTTACCTCGATGAAATTTAAATGTACTGAGAAAATTCGTTTAGAGTATTTCATGAAAAAGTGCTGTTTATATGGGAGGTGGTGGAAGGAGAAGGGGGTTTCTGGTGATTTTTTGAAAAACAACTATAATCATAATGCAATTGATATATTCGAAATTTCAGATCAGTAACATTCAGACTTTTCAAGAAAATCAAATTCTTGTGAAGTCGTGGAACTGTGTCACATTGTATGGGAGGGGGTAGAAGGAGTGAAGCTAATCGGTTAATTTTTTCCCGATATTAATAATAATATTAATTATGGATTTAATACAACATTTTAGCTCGATGGAAGTTACACGTACTGAGAAATTTGGTGTAAAGTAATTCATGAAAAAGTGTAGTTTGTATGGGAGGTGGTGAAAGGAGTGAGGAAACTCAAACAATTTGTAGACCAAAAGACTGCATTTATAATAGAAATAATATGTTCCAAATTTCAAATTAATAGCTTTTACGGTTTCCAAGAAAATTTGATTAATATATATTTTGAAAATGAGTCACTTTGTATGGGAGGGGGTAGAAAGCGTGAGGGGAGTGAAATGAAACCAAGTGCAGATTTCATTCCGATGGACACCTAACAAACTGTGCAAGTTTCATTACAATCGGTTCAGCCGTTTGTGCGTGAAAAGCGGTCGGACAGACAGACAGACAGACAGACAGACAGACAGACAGACAGACAGACAAAAATTTCAAAAATGTGTTTTTATGCTTAGTTAGTGCTAAAATAACTCAAAAAACTAACTTATAGCCATTTATAAGCAAATTACAGACAGACACTACAATTATATTACTATGTATGTGAGATCATAAGAAAAACAAAAGCTTTTGGTTATGAATTAATGTTTATTGGGATCAGCTTCGATTATATAATTATCGTTACGCGTCCGCACGCCACCGCGGTTGGATCAGAACTGCTTACTCCTATTCCTCTTCTCGCCGTCTCCTTTCTCATTCTCACACGGCCCTTCCTGATAGTCATCCGACTCGGATGAAGCGCCGGCCCAAGGCTTCATTTTATCTGCCGCTGAATATGTCTGTCCAGGCCCATCGAATTCGCTTTGCTTGCTGAGGCGATAACGATCCCGTGCTAATACTTCTTCAACGCGATACGGACCTAAGTATTTTGGCTTCACCTTTTGCCCGGTTCCAAATTGTGTCTTTAGTATGGCTACGAATGAACCAACGCTATACTGCTGAGCCCGTCTTCTTCGTAAATTATAACTCTTACGATTTTCACCCTGCATTTTGAATATCTCATCTCGAGCTCGGCAGCGAAGCTGCTGTCTCTTATCGTCAAAACCTTTCCTTAACTCATCCTCGATGATCCTTGCTAACATCACATCATCTGGAAATCTCATCTTTACGCCCGTTAATACCTCAAAAGGCGTTGTGCCGATGCTCCGATGAAACGTGCTGTTCAGGTATCTTTGTGCTTTATCCACGTGCTTAAACCACTCCTCTGGATTCTCAATCGACAGCTTCGTCAGAACTGGGATGATCACGCTGTTGACTCTCTCGCACTGTCCATTTCCTCGAGAAATACCCGTACATATTAGGTGCAATTCAATATTGTTGTCGGCACAATATTTTCGAAATACGTTGGATGAAAACGCCGCACCCCTGTCAGTCACAAATCTTCTGGCATATCCGAACACCGCAGATATCACCTCCAACTTCTTCAGCGTTTCTTCTGCTGACGTCGATTTCGTTGGAAAGATCCACGTAAACTTCGAGAAGGCGTCCACAACAGTCAACACATAATTGTAACACTTACGCGTCGACGGCAGTGGCCCCAAATGATCCAAGTGTAAGGTGTCCAACGGTTCATCACCCTTAGGAATTGGATGCAATATTCCTTCTTGTTTTCCCATCTTGCGATTGGTAACGATGCATTCAACACAATTTCCAATACACCGCTGAATTTTCTGCTCGACGTGAGGTATGAAGAACTCATCACAGATTAGTTCCTTCGTTTTCTTCACTCCAAAATGTCCTCGTACATGGAACCGATTGATCACCTCTGTCTGCATACTGTCTGGGACGACCACTTTTCTTTTACCATCCGTTTCAACGTATAATATGTCATCATGACATACATAATTTTCATGCGGGCCCGATTCTAAAGCTTGCTTCATAGCCTTCACGAACTCATCGCTGTTCTGGGCAGCTCGCACCTTACTCGTCACATTGCTCGCAGTCACTACCATTGTTGTTCTCGTTAAGGTATCTACATGTACCATTCTATCAGCCGGACGATGCTCTATCGTATACGTGAACTCCGACAAGACGATAGCCCAGCGCGCGATCCTTGCGTGAATCTCTTTCTTTTGCATGGTCAACTTCACAGCCGCGCAATCAGTTACGATCTTAAATTTGATGCCAAGCAAGTATACTCTGAATTTCTTCACTGCCTCCACTATGGCCAGAAACTCTAACTCGTATGAGTGATACTTCTTCTCTGCATCGTTCGTCGTACGGCTATAATAGTAGCATGGATGCATTTTATTATCCGTTGACTGCTTTTGAAGCAGAATTGCTGCCAAACAGTCTTTACTCGCATCCGTGTGGAGCTCAGTTTCCGCACTCGGATCAAATAAGCTGAGTACCGGACTACTGGACAACGCCTCTTTAATATCGTTGAACGATTTTATTTCCTCCTCTTTGAAATTAAACACAGCATTCTTTCTTAACATCATGCTCAACGGTCGTGTTCTTTTTGCGAACTCAGGCACGAACTTTCTGAAATAGCTGGCCAGACCATAGAATCTCTGCAATTGTGCGACCGTTGCTGGTTGAGGAAATTTCATTACCCTGTCAACTTTATGCGGCGACGGTTCAATCTTCCCTCCACTCACAACGTACCCCAAATACTCCACCTTCTTTTCGAGGAAAACACATTTTCTCCAATTGAACGTCAACGCGTTTTGTTCCGCCACATCCAATACTCTTCTCAGCCTGACCATTCCTTCATTTTCGTCTTCAGACGGAATGATCAAGTCATCGACGAATGCTAACACTATTCCATCTCTTATTAAGTCCTCGTAAATAAGACTGATGAACCGACCAAACGTTGTGCCACTTATACACAATCCAAACGGTGTTTTACGAAACTCATACTGACCCTTATGTGTTACAAAGGCAGTGTACTTTTGGCTTTTCTCTGCCACCGGAACGTGGAAATACGAATTTTTCAGATCAAGCGTAGTATAAACTCGCGCCGTCGCCAGTCGATCCAATTGATCCTCAATCAACGGCATGGGAAAGCGATCTCGGATTATATTACTGTTTAGACCCCGATAGTCTATGCATAATCTGTATGTACCATCTTTCTTTCTTACAACCACGACTTGACTGGCGAACTCACTAGTAGACGGCCGAACTATGCCTTCACTTAACCAATTATCTATTTGGTCATCTACGATCTTTTTTTCCAACGGAGCTAGACGCCTTGGACGATTGTAAATCGGTGTCTCATCGGCTAGAACGATCACCGTTTCAATTCTTGCCGGCGGACCCTCTTTTGGCTTGTAATTGTCAATCAGTTCACCTATAATTTTTTTTGAACTTTAAAGGTGCATTTATCTCGTCACAATCGCCCACACATTCAATATTCAGCAGCTGCTTTTCATCACAATTTATCCGATCATCGCGTGTAACTGATTTCTCATACTCCGTATTATCATCACGCGTACCCGTTTTAACGTTTGCTTGACCATACGGTCGAATCACAACGCGATCTGGAGCAATCGTATAATCCACTGTTTTTAAAAATTGTCTACCGATTAACATCGCAGCACCCATTGCATTTTCCGACACGATATAAAACTCGATTTCAAACGGTAATTTGTCTATGTTTGTCTCTAAGATGACTTTTCCAAGAGCACGCCCGATTGCGCCACTGAATCCGCGAATTCTTATATCAGACGGAACCATCTTGGGACACACCTCTTTAATGTCATCCCATAAGTCACTCTTAATTAGATTCACGTCACTATATGTATCGATTACTGCTTTTATTTCTAATCCACCGACTGTAGCCATGGTAATAATTTCATCTCCCACGAGCCGCTCAATGAAATTCACACTAGGATCACTTTTATTATGTGTGGCACGGTTAGGACATTGTCGGGACATATGGCCATGGATTCCACACGAGAAACACTTTCGCCCTTTGGATTTCTCCGGACACTCATCAGCCCGATGACCCGTTCCTGCACAGCAGAAACATTTAATTTTTTCGACGGAAAACCGATTCTTTTGCTTTTCGACCGACCCGTTACTTTTCTTTATTGTATTTTTCATTTTTGTTTTCTGGAGCACTTTTTCGTACACTTGCAATTTTACTTTTAGCTCGGCTATTGTCTTCGCCTCATACACCGACATTTTGTTCACCGCGTCATCACTAACGCCATCACAAATGTATTCACACACGGTAGCTTCATCCATGCGTCCCGCCTTAGCTATGCGTTGCATATCATACACGTAGTCCGAAAAATTCTCGTCCGTTCTTTTCCGTCTTTCAACTAAGTTTTTATGCACCTCTAACACACTAAGCTTTTTTCCAAATTCTGCTACCAGCGCGCTCTTCAACTTTACCCAACTGTTTATCTCACTCTGTGCTAGGACAAACCTACGCGCCGTTCCCACTAGTAGTTTTTTCCCATATATTAGTTTCTGGTGATCATTCCACCCAACACTTATGCACATTGCTTCGAACTCTTCCGTCCATATGCAAATATCCTGTCCTACTTCCGCGCCAAATTTCTCGATACTATCTTCCACATCGCGAAACGTATATGTACAAGAGGGAACTCGATACATACGCGACTCATCTTCTGCACCGTACACCCCTGTGTTCGGCCCTGGCAGTGATGATCGCGACACATTATGAACGATTGTATTCTCGTTTGGTTCATTCTCGACGTCGCTAACTTTATTTTCACTTATAGGGTTTCGCTGGTCGAATTCCACAATACGTAATGCCAGTTCTTCTTTCGTGCCATTTTCAGTTATCCCGCGAATACTGCACTCCCGAACAAGGCCATTCTTTGTGTAAAAATCCGCCCATTCCCTTTGCTCCAACACCACGCGTGCCATTCTAGTTTTTTTTTTTTTTTTTTTTTTTTTATACTCGGTTTTACACACCCAGAAACCACCGGCTTATAAACAATCGCTGATCGCGTAAACCGCCGTACACACACTATCACGACGATGGACGCCACTCTCCCGATTCGAATTTCACGTTTTCTCGATTTATAATCATATAACGAAGGCTGATCCCGGTTGAGCCCCCATGTGAGATCATAAGAAAAACAAAAGCTTTTGGTTATGAATTAATGTTTATTGGGATCAGCTTCGATTATATAATTATCGTTACGCGTCCGCACGCCACCGCGGTTGGATCAGAACTGCTTACTCCTATTCCTCTTCTCGCCGTCTCCTTTCTCATTCTCACATGTATAGATTTTTTAATTATTCGTCTCAACCAAAAATATTGTGCATTGGCTATGATCGACCTTGGAACTCGGGCGAAAGGACTGCTTTCGTACGAGCGCGTGATTTGTGCAGGTGCAGGAAAAATGCTAGCTCAGCCGATAAGGTGGCAATCATAGTAAATGAGAGTACGAGAATGTAATTTTACAATTGACGAATTAAGAACCAGAGGTGTACAAGTGCAATTTCAAATTTTTCCTTGATTGTGCTGGAATTCCATTTTTAAAGTATGTACGACACAGACAACCAATTAACTTGTACTACTGCTGCTCCGAAGTTTTTAGTTTCTTTCCTGTAATTCACGATCGCTGCTAACTAGCGAATTAAGTTACTGTAATCTGTTGCTATCCATTTAAAACTTTAAGTTTTTTCTCTTTAAAATAATATTGAAATATGTCTCAGCTAAATGTAATTGCCATGCACCATAATCTTAAAAGCACTCATCATATGTTTAGTCTGCTTCTAGCAATTCAAAAAAAGTGGGAGAATAGCAAACCGTAATAATTAAAATTTATCTACTGTGTAAGTTTATGATTTCGCTAGAACAACCAGCATACGAATACATAGCACCATAATGAAACGACTTCTGTGCTAGACTTTTGGTCATCATTTATGGGACACCAAGTTAAGGAAAATGTGCTACTGTGGGGGTGGGTTCGACCGGATAAGCATCCTGGAGTGGTACAAATTTCTCTTTTGACCACTGCGAAAAGTAATAAGTCTGATAAATGTTGCTCCTTTCCTATCTTTTCGTAGTTATTATTTATCTATGCTAAACATAAACTTAAAAACATTTTCGAAAATGACTTTATTCAGAGGATGCTTGCTTTATTCAAGTTTAATATTGAGCTGAGAAATGTCCAAATATTTTGTGATGTATACTAAACTTTACTTAAGTTTTGTCGTTCAAAAGCATTTAGCTCCATTTTCATCTGTGAATTTTTTTTGAAATGAATCTATATGAGTTTTTGTTGATTGAAAATTTCTCTTTATTAATTTTCGTTCAACACTTTGAGCATAAGCAGAGATTGCTTTTTAAGTATCGAATTTATTTGGTCTTATGGTTCTATTTCAAATCCAAATATACGAGTAAATTGAAAACTTTTAATATCGAGCATCCCTTATTCTGAATATTTATTATTAACCATTTATTTTTGCAGTATTTGATGTGTAGCTTTATTTATTGTCCCTGCAGGGGGTAGTTGTAGGATGAGGTTTTACTAATTCCTGCAACTATCTTTGGAGACCAGCGGCTCCACGACTTTGGCATTCGAAAACGGACTATGACTGGCTTCTGAAACGTTCGAACATTGAATGACGGGGGAAGGGCTTCTGTCCTTGCACAATCGACCGTGATCGACCGTGAAATGGAGAACTATGGCATCTAAATCTTGGGCTGGAGCTAGACCAGTTGGACAAAATCAGGAGAAGAACGAACCCCTAGCGGAAACACCTGAGAGTGAAGTCAAAAATGGCGCGACGGCCATCCTTGCACCGAGAGCGAGAAACAGTCTCATCAGCTGGAAACTAATCTCGGATAGGATTATCGTCGTCAGGCTCAGGACCAGCGTCAGAAACGTCACAATTCTACAGTGCTACGCAGCAACTGATACCGCAACACCTGGTGACAAAGAGGAGTTTTATAGCCAACTGAGTGCCACTTTCAAGCGTATTCCAAGAGGTGATATTATTATCATCTCAGGAGATATGAACACCCAGGATGGCTCAGACAACACTGAACTAGAACACGTCATTGGGGAAGCATGGTAACCCATGGGCCGATAGGTCACGACCTTGGATTAAGAGACCCGAAAACAGTGAATTATTTGTGGAGTTTTTTAGTACTCAGCAAATGGTCATCGGAGGGACCCGTTTTCCACACAAGAGTCACCATAAAACATCTTCGGTTTCCCCTGATGGTGTTACTCAGAGCTAGATTGACCATTTGGGTATAAGTTGCCGATGGAGAAGAACGTCTCCTCGACATGCTGGCGAAGCGTGGAGCTGACGTGTGGAGCAATCACCACTTGATGGTTACCTGCTTGAGAATGTGCACAGCTGCTATCTGATGTCCACAAATTCTTTAAATGAAGCGTAAGCTTAATGTGGATAAGCTCAAAGACCCCAAAAAAAAAAAACGTGAGTATACCACCATTCTAGGCGAATATGAAATGCGCTCACTGGACGATAATTGGGAGGCAACCAGAAACGCTTTTCTAACTAGTACTGAAGAATCTGTGGGATATATGCAAAGTGGTGAGTGGTCGCAGACACATGGGACAAGGTTTGCGATCGGAAAAAAGCCAAATTGGCAATCATCTCTCAACCCGATGTCAACCAAAGTACTTCCGACTTCAGACGAAACTACCGCGATGCTCGTATACAGCTTAAAAATACTGTTAGACGCTACAAGAGAAAGGCAATTGAAGATCTGGCCGACAAGGCAGAATCTGCGGCTTCCTTGGGGATATGAGTTCACTATTTTAGATCATGAAATATTTGACGAACAGGAATTTCACCGCCAACCAACTGGTGAGAGATGTCAACGGAACTCTCCTTAATATGAGTGAACACCAGTTGCGGCGATGGAAGGAATGCAGATATTTTGAACATCTTGTCAGACGAAAATATTCCAGAAGCAGAACAACTACCAAATATCCAACCACAGCAATCTTCTATTAGGGACGATCCCCCAGATAAGGAAGAGATAGTTTCCACCATTCGGTCAATGGCGGGAAGGAAAGCCCCAGGTATAGATGGACTACCAACCGAACTCCTGAAAAGCGAACTCGGAAATAACAGCTGATATACTCCTTCCACTCTTTACTGAGGTGTGGAATAAAGGAAGATATCCGACTGAATGGAAGGCAAATTCCGAAGAAGGGCGAACTTCGGGATTGTGGCACTTGGAGTGGTATAAGTATACTTTCTGCCTTATCGAAAATCATGGCTAAGGTAATTCTCAATAGGATTAGTGATGTCATAAAGAGCACTCTCGAAGCTTATCAGGCTGGATTCCGTAAAGGGTCGTCTTGTACCGACCATATAAATCTTCTACAATGGCACTAAAGCTCAAATCGAATCTTGGCCTCCTGTCATTCGGGTTCCTTAACATTTTTCATTACTTATTGTGGAGGGGTTGTTAGCCCTTCGCACAACCCTCTATTTACGAATTTTTCATTTTCGCAAATTGAAGTAACCAAGGTATATCCAAGCAGGCAATGTGCTAGAATTATATACTGCGTGAACGGGGATTTGAAATCACCCACTAGTGTACACCATAGGTTTAGACCATATAAATACCCAACGGATAATATTGGAGCAGTCCGCCGAAATGGGTTTGCCACTACATTTCATGTTTGTGAACTTCTAGAAGGCTTTCGGCAACGTCGAGTGAGAATACATATGGAATGCTTTGCGTAGGAGGGGTATTCCAGATAAGGCCATAGCTTTGATTAAAGAATCCTACGAAGATGCAATGTGTTGCGTCTTGCATAGAGATAAGGTTGCATATTATCCCCAGCCCTGTTTTTGGTGATAATAAATGACATCTTGCCCTGGAAGGTGGGGAAGGTAAGGGTCTTCAATGGAGACTATTTAACATCTTAAGTCACCTTGATTGATGACTTGTGTTTGCTCGCACATAACCATTCAGATTTAGAGTCAAATGTTCGCTCGTTGCATTCTAAATGCAAAGAGGCGGGGCTGAAAATAAATGTGCGTAAAATCAAGTACATGAACATGGGTTCGAACGTAAGCACACCGATTGTTCTTAACAGACAAGATGTAGAAGAGGTGCAAGATTTTTGCTATTTCGGAAGCATTATCAGCATGGACGGCGGAGCCGAAAAGGATGTTGAGGTTCGGCTAAATAAGGCCCGTCAGGTATACTTTCCCCTTTCTAGAGGTTCGCATGAAGCTGCGAGTTTTTGTTGTCCGTGTTGTTATATGGTTACACTATGTGGAAAGTGACCGTTCGACTTACCAAGAAACGACAAACTTTCGTGAACTAATGCCTGAAACGCACTTTAGGAATATTTTCGCCAGAAGTGATCAACGACGAGCTTTGGAGTACAATTGGACAGACTAAAACAGGTATTGAGATTCAAAGGTGGACGTGGCATTAGATCCTTCACACTTGAGAAAACTAGAGCAAATTTGATTATAATCTTCAAGAAAGACGCCGAGTTGGAAGCGAGCAGTGGAGCAGGAGGCCAGAGGAATAAACAAGTCTTGGCAACAGCTTGAAGCCGTTGGTCAGGATCGCGCCTTTTGAAAGAGAATTGTTTCTGTCCTTTGCCCCTATAGGAGTTGTTAACAGGAATTTGATTTATTTATTGGGTTGTTGGATCAATCATTAATTTTTTTAATTTACAACCATTGCCTATTTTCATTTTAGTTCAATAGCCTTCTGCCGCCCTTAATGTTCCGCTTGTATATTCTCGATGAAATCTGAGGGTATTGTAAGTTTTCTCTAAAGTTTGCAACGCCAAGAAATAATGCTCGCACAGAATTGGCAAGGGTACAGACATATTTGCTATCGCCCAAAAATCACAAAACCGGATGTCCGTCTGTCCGTCTGTCCGTCCGTTTATTCGCCCTCTAGCTTAAGAACGCGTTGAGAAAAGAAGCTCAAATTTTATACACGTTTTTTTTTGGTGAAAACGTAAATACTTGACCGGACCAAATGGTTCCACCCTTTCTACATTCTCCCATACAAAATGATTTAATTTCGGAATTTGAAAATAAACGGATTTTCTTGAAAAAAAAAATTTATTATTCTTATGATGACTTCAATCTACTGCAAGAAGATTATTTGAATCCCACTGAATCCTTCCACTGCTTTCCATACAAACTGCATTTTTTCATGAATTATTATGAATCAATTTACTCGGTACGTATAAAACTACTGGAGGTGACATTGCGCATGAAATAACTATAACAAATTATTAGTAACACCAAACTACACTTCTTCTAACAGATATTCTTGATATTTTATTACCGATTAATTTGTATTCTATATAACCAAAACGAAGATTGTTTAATATAAATCCAAGAGGATTCTTCTGCAGGCTTAGCAGACTTTTTATACACTAGATGAATTCTGAGAGTATTATAAGTTTGCCACAAAGTTTGTAACGCTAAGATATAAGGAGAGAAAAAAATGAATGACTCAGAAGTTTATTTTATCAATTAGAAATTTCAAAGCCGGATGACCGTCAGTCTATGCACTCTCTCCCCCCCTCCCTCCTCCGCAGAAACCAATTTTCGCAATACGTATACCTTAAATTGAGTTTAAATGTTGTGCTAAATACTTATTTCGCATTTTTATTGTGATGAAAAATATTAACTGATTCGGTTCACTCCCTATACCCCATCCTATACAATGTGACACATTTACAGAATATTACAAAAAATCAATTTTCTTGAAAAGTATGAATATTACTGGTCTGAAATTTTAGAAATATCAACTGCTGCAACCTATTACTGAAAAAAAATTTGAAACCCGTCACTCGTTTTACCACCTCCCATACAAGCTACACTATTTGATTAAATACAGGGTGTTTGGTACTCCGTGCATAACCTTGTAAGGGGTTATTCCTGGATATATTTTGAACAAAAAATTGTTCTACGGAGATGGTCCATTTTCAATATCCGCGGAGATACAGGGTGACCAAGAAAAGTGTTTCGGACCTGTACCCTCACTCACTCAAAACGATATATCTTGAAAACTAATAATCACAATTCAAAGTGTTGTAGCTTGTTTTTTAGGGAATCAAATTACCTTTCATTTGGTGTAATAGTCCGTATTGTACCTGTACCCAATTCTGAGGTATTTGCTTCAGACCACAAATTTTTGATACTTTGACCCTCAAAATTCTGTGATCAATGTAGTTTTTCTCAAAAAAACGCATTATAAAAATGTCATTTTAATGTTGTTGTTTTATGTGCCATATTATTGCCTACAAATGATGCATACATACTTATGACTTAGGTTTTCCCGTTTTCCAGGTAATAAGCGAAAATACATATGGCTTAAAAATAAAATATGCCATAAACCAACCCTCGTTCTAAAAAAACTACCTGAAATGTTGTTAAACTGAAATATTCTTTGTGTCCTTTAATTACTATTTAAATTATCGATGAATGTCCTTTAAGTAGTATTTAAATTATCGAGGAAATGAATTAAATTAAAATGAGTTTCAACACAACGACGCTGTCCGACGCTTGGCATTGCAGTTAAACGTCTCTACGTGGAAAGTTTGGAGTGTCCTAAAAGCAGAGCGGTTGCATTCCTACCACCACACACCAGTGCAGGAGTGGTACCCATTGATTTGCCCAAAAGGATGGAGTTTTGCAATTGGCTCCTTGAACGACAACTAAGTGACGAGAATTTTATGAACAACATTCTTTGGACTGATGAGTCCCAATTCACCAGGGACGGTATCACAAACTTCCACAACTTACACACATGGGCTGAGAGCAATCCACATACAAGAAGAGAGGCATCATTTCAGCACAGATTCAGTGTCAATTTATGGGCAGGTGTGATTGGCAACGATTTTATTGGTCCTATTAGGCTTCCGCCTACCCTAAATAGTTCCAATTACTTGCAGTTTTTGACAAATGATCTACAAGAGTTATTGGATGATGTGCCACTGCAACGATTGGCTTCCATGTTTTACCAACACGATGGTGCTCCAGCTCATTACGGCCGACAAATCAGAGATTGGTTAAATTCCAATTATAGCAATCGCTGGATCGGTAGAAATGGACCGATACACTGGCCTGCAAGATCTCCTGATTTAACTATTATGGATTTCTTTGTATGGGGACGAATAAAGCACCTTGTCTACGCAACGGAAGTAGTAACGTTGCAGGATCTAAACACCAGAATCGATGCGGCAGCAACAGAAGTAAGGCAGCAGTTGAGGAGTATGAACACAAAGAGAACACTGGCAAAACGAGCTTTAGCGTGCATTCAAAATGAAGGGAGCCATTTTGAACATTTATTATAATTAAGGAAAATTGAAATAAACCATAAAAACCATTCTTAAGTTCTTTTAGTTCAAGCGGAGAGTGTTGATCAACCTATTCTTGCTTTTTTGACAAAAGTGCTACATTATTGGAATGATAATTTCTTCTAAACTATAAAACTTATGCAATGCAAGAGTATGCATCTTTTGTAGGCAATAATATGGCACATAAGAAAACAACATTAAAATGACATTTTTATAATGGGTTTTTTAGAGAAAAACTACATTGATCCTTGAATTTTGATGGTCAAAGTGTCAAAAATTTGTGTTCTGAAGAAAATATCTCAGAATTGGATACAGTTACAATGCGGACTATTACAGCAAATGAAAGGTAATTTGATTCCCTAAAAAACAAGCTACAACACTTTGAATTGTGATTATTAGTTTTCAAGATATAGCGTTTTGAGTGAGTGAGGGTACAGGTCCGAATGACTTTTCTTGATCACCCTGTATCTCCGTGGATATTGAAAATTGACCATCTCCGTAGAACAATTTTTTGTTCAAAATATATCCAGGAATAACCCCTTACAAGGTTATGCACGGAGTACCAAACACCCTGTATAATACACTAATTTTTTCAGTTCCTAGTCAATTTTTGAATCTTAAATTTTGTATAAAGCGTTTTTATACTTACGCAATCATGATGTGATAAAATTTTCTGCAAAACTTTAAGAGCAAACAAATTGAAATGTTGAATACATTATTTTTATCATAAATGTGATCCATGGTATACAAATTATTTGAATTCGCCCACTCCTTATACCACCTTCCATACAAATTACACTTTTCAATAAAATAAATAAATAAAAATTATAATAAAAATTTGTATTAAATCCTTAATTAGCATTATTATTAATATCGGGGAAAAATAAACCGATTAGCTTCTCGCCTTCTACCCCTCTCATACAATGTGACACAATTTCACAACTTTTCATAAATTCGATTTTCTTGAAAAACATGAAAGTTTCTGATCTAAAACTTCAAATGTAGTTGTTTCTCAAAAAATCACTAAACTCCCCCCACATCTTTTACGATCTCCCATACAAACTGCACAATTTCTCTAAATCAAGTTCACTAAATTTTCTCAGTACCTTTTCAATTTTTGAAGATTAAATTTGAAACAAAATGTAGCTGCTGTAGCATGATGTGGGACACTCACTCTCTACACAAAATTTTTTAAGATCACAAAAATTTCTATTTCATCTAGAGTATCGTACGATTGGGCTTTACGCTCAATCATTGTCCTGTTGTGTTTTCTAAATAAAAATTTACCAAACAAATTCTATTTAATTCACTCCAAATTTTAACTGCAAAATTAATAAAAACTATCTTCCGAAGACTATGTAGGGGATTTTCAGTGATTTTATTTTTAAATTTTTTACAGTCAGTTTTTTCGTTGAATCGAACTGTCCAGATGTCACAAACTATTCTCAAAATCGTCTAAGTAATCCTCTAGATATAGTTACGTAGATACTATAAATGTTCATTTATATTGCTTGTTAAATACCTAATTTTAAGCACCAACGGATGTATGTTTCAAAACATATTTAATAACGTCCTTGAATACCATTGCCTATTTACGTTGCTTTCGACCTAAAAAAAAAACACGCGACTAGAATGATTGAACCCCTTAAAAGATAATTCTCAACATCGCTTAGCAAATAATTTGACTTTACTGTCTTACATTAGATTCTGAGAAGTTTCTACTACAATGGCGCTACAGCCCAAATCGGACCTTGGCCTCCTGATATTCAGGTTCCTTAACATTTTTCATTACTTATTGTGGAAGGGTTGATAGCCCTTCGCACAAACCTCTTTCGACGAATTTTTCATTTTCGTAGATTGAGGTGACCAAGGTATATCCAAGCAGGCAATGTGCTGGAATTATGTATTGCGCCGACCGGGATTTGAACTCACGACCTTCGCATTACAAGACCAACACGCTACCTACTAGGCTACACCCTAGCTGGGAAGTTTATTGCAATGAAATTTGAAAATTCAAAATGACAGCGAATTTTTTTTTCCGCTTTCCGTTAATGATATTCTTTATGCCGTACCCTTAGTATATTATTAAAATTTCATCGAACTTCGCTTTTATCACACTCGCAGTCATAACTTACTTTTCAAATTTAGAATAATTTACAATAAAATTGCACGGAACCACCCCCGCTCGAAGTAAATTATAACACAGAAATTGATGGTTTTCAGTGCTCCCGCCGAGAATATAAACGCCCAGAAAATTGCTAAATGGCATACAGAGCCACCAACATACACACACTGGTACTCATACAAGCAGCTTTCATTCATAAATCATAGGCAATTGTACGTATAAGAGTCATAAATCAAAAAATATAAAACGTGAATACGAGAATTTAAGGATATCCAACCGCGTGATAAAACGGAGAGTGGTATGACGAAAATGCGACGTGAGCCTATAAAATAGACGCTTATAAAATTAAAGGACTTATACAACTAATAACGACTTCAAGCAAATCCTTCCGGAAATATAATAATTCTGTCTTTGCCGTGCACTCTAAAATATATAACTCATTCGCACGAGAGTACAATTAAATTTTGATATTAAAATTTCGCTTTCAAAAATATTTCCAGCACTAATAAAAACATAAATCATGCATGAAAGCCGCCCATTTATGTATGGATATGGAGAAGGATCCTGAAAATACCGCACACAAAGAGCCATCTCTGAGCCTCTCGTCTACGGGTGTTTCTTCTCTTAAGCTTTAGATATCCTTTTCGAAATTTTCAAGTTTAAAATGCTTGTAAGGCCCGTTTGCAGCTTTTTTCTTGCGTCCGCCGTGATGGCTGAGACGCAATCCAATTTTGAAGATGTTGAATGAAGGATGCGATGATTATTCCAAGGATGTGGTATAAGATGCGTAAAAGAAGGACGTAATAATGAAGCAGTAACTTGTATACACGATTCGAGTGCCTTATGTGAACTCCTTAGTTCGTCGTGGTAACATGATGTTGTCGACTTTGGTCCTTTTTGTTGTCTCTGTTGTCGCATGAGTGTGTGTGTGTGTGTTTCTGGAACTCTACTATAACCCATTTATTGTGGTCGATAAAAGTTATGACATGATCCCATGGCCAGGACATCTTTTGCTCGAACGAACGAAACTTTACAGCGAATAATAAATTTGTTTCGTAATTTTTGCAATTTCGGTAAAAGTCTTTTTGCAAAAGTTTCGAATAAAGTTTGGGTGAAGAAAGGTATTTTGATGTTAAGCAGCTACGAAAAGATGCTCAACTATGTCGAATGACGTAATTCATTAATATGAGCTTGACTGTTTTACGATATAAGCTTATTGCGCAACAGCTACGGCGAGATACATTTACAAGAGATATGATGCAATGTTAAGTTGCAGTCGTTTTCAGTTTAATGTCGATGCCAATAAGTTCTAAAATAAATAGTTGCAATTGGTTTTCTTCGATTTTTCACTATCTTGGAAAAAATTTGCGTCATTTTTAAAGTATAGTAAAAACAAAAATCTGCAAAAATCAGTTTGAGGCTAAAATAAATGATTTATATTTATATGATCATTACGAAAAGGAAGTTTTTAATCAGATAAACAAATTTATAAAATTGCTCATTTGATTTTTATTTGAAATTTTCTTGGACTAGCTTTTGAACAAAAAAGATAACATTTTCATTTAAACAAAAGCAGAAATATTAGAACAGTGGCAATAAGAATTCAAACATTAAAGATTATAGTTTTTACTCTATTTTTAAATAAAACAAAAGGAGTAGTTAAAGATCCAAGCTGAATTTGGTCGTGGTTCCTTTGCATTCTCAACATCCGGGAGTGGTAGTAAATATCAAGTGAAGTTTGAGGATGCTAGGAGATATCTGAGTTCCTGGTTGAGACTATTCTCAGCTGGAAATTCAGGTTATTGCATAGGTAGATATTAAGCAAGTAGATTTAATGTTTGTAGAAGAACCAAGCATCAAGAAAAGTCCGTCGTAGATGCAAAGGCTGGAATTGAAGTGCTATAAGTCTGTCATTGTAGTTGATATGAGGCTTTTTTAGTCTGTAGAAAAGAGTCCTAGTAAATTTACGCTGAATGGATTCGACGGCCCCAACATGGCAAGCATGATAAGGGTTCCACACGATGGAGCAGTATTCTAAGATACTATAGACGAGGGTGGAAAATAGCAAGGCTGCTGTTCTTGGACGGTTAAACTGGACTGTCGTACGGAGGACGAACCCAGCAAGTCTGTATGCCTTCTTTATAATCTCTGAACAATGATTGACGAATTTAAGCTTGCGATCGAAGGTCACTCTTAGATCCTTCATTGAAGATACTACTACAAGGGTGGAGCAAAACACTTCTCAATGTTCAGACAAATATCATTGTTAGGTCACCAACTGGGCAAAGTAGACAAGTCAGTCTGGAGGTTCAAGCAGTCAGAGCAAGAAGCAATTTCACGAAACATTTTGAGGTTGTCCGCGTATAAGAGACAATTTGATAATAGGAATTGGGGCAGATCATTAATGAAGAGCGTAAATAGCAGCGGACCAAGAATAGATCCCTATGTAGCACCAGAATTAGAGAGAACCTCAGCAGATGTATGTCCATTGAACGTAATTCGCAGACGACGATCCGTGAGGTAAGAATCAAACCAATTCAGGAGAGAGCCAGTGACACCATACCTTTCAAGTTTTGCAATAAGAATTTTAGTATTAACAGTATCAAAGGCTTTCGAAAAATCAGTGTATATAGCATGAACAGTATTATGATGATCTAAGAACTGTGCTACAAGGTCAGTGAATTCACATTAATTCGTAGAAGTTGATCTTTCCTTAACGAATCCATGCTGGACGGATGATATTAAATTATTAAGTTTCTTCCAGACCGCATTGTGGACTAATCTTTCAAAAAGTTTACCGAAGTAGTTTAAGGTAGAAACTGGCCGATAGTTGGAGACATTTTCGGTGTCTCCTTTCTTTAAAATGGGAACGACGTTAACTAGCTTCCAGCAAACAGAAAAAGAGCCTTCCGCAAGTGATTTATTGAGCAAAAGAGAAAGTGGCACCGAGAGCTCCGATGAGGCAAATTTCACAAAGAGATCATGAATCCCATCAGGACCGCCACTGGCCTTTGGATTTAGAGAATTGATAATGGAGATAATATCTCTCTCGCTAATGAACAATAAATAAATAAACTGATGTAATTCTGTGGTGGGATGAAAAAGTCATTTGATAGGTCATTTTTAGAGAAGCTAAACACAGAGGAAAAGTATTTGACGAAAAGTTCACACATTTCTTGCGGATTGGAATTTGTAATATCCCCAAACTTAAGTTGGGAAGGAAAATAATGATTTTTGCTACGCTTTCTAACATGTGACCAGAATGGTTTGGTTTCAGAAACGCCTCAAGCTCAGAGAAGTATTCAGAGAAAGCCTTCTTGATATCCGATTTCACATGTTTACGTTGAGAGGAAAAGTTATTACAGTCATATTAGAGGGACGTACGTTTATACCTTTTATGCAGACGTTTTTTCTTATGAAGAGCTTTAATAACCGAGTGGTTGAACCATTCTGGGTATTCTTGTTTAGAAGTCCCTCGATAGGGAACATTCCGATGAATTATGTAATCAAGAATTGAATATAGTTGAATAGAAGATTCCTCAGAGCTTTTGTTATTAAAGAGTTCGACCCAATCGACATTACCAATTTCACGAAAAATTTGTTGTATTTTTTGATCGCACTATTAAGAGAGGGAATCGATAATTCAATCTGCACATCAATCTGGAGAGGAGGATGATAAGAGTCGGGTGGCACTAATCCAATGGAGGTATCAACAATGATTTGGGAAACACTAACATTGGAAAAAATGAGGTCATGACGACTAGTGTTTTTATTATGTTGAGTTAATGAAAACTGGCGCATAAAGTGGCAGACAAAGGCAGTGCAGGGCGTTTCCAGTCAGCATTCCACTTGAAGTCAGGAAGATTGAAGTCCCCGAAAATAAGAAATGTAGAATTAGGGCTAGCTGAGTTAACAAAATTGGAAAGGTTGTCAAGGAACCTTTCGATGGGTCCAACATCGCGTAACATGGGAAATAGACACAACAAATATAGAGGTAACGACCACGAGAGGCCTTAATTTTGAGAAGAAGGTGCTCAATAGGAAAAGCATTGAAGTTCGAACAACGTGATGATGGCAAGGTGTTTTTAACAGCAATGAGTACTCCACCTCCGTCCTTTTTGATCGAGCGTGGAAGATCACGGTCATGCCTTAAAACTGTGTAGCAATTTGAGGAAAATTAGCAGTCAAGCACAGAAGGGAAGAACCAGGATTGAGTAACACATAGAACATGAGGCATACTTTCGAGAGTGGACACCAGGAAGCCAGTTAACTTGGTTCTAAGACCACGTACATTTTGATTTTTATACTCTAGATGAAATCTGAGAGTATATTGTGTTTGCCTTACCGTTTGTAACGCTAAGAAATAATGCTCGCACAGAGCCGCCAAGGGTACAGAAATATTTGTTGTCGCTCAAAAACTTCGATTCCGAGTTGCTGTCTGTCCGTCTGTCCGTCTGTCCGTCTGTCCGTCTGTCCGTCTGTCCGTCTGTCCGTCTGTCCGTCTGTCCGTCTGTCCGTCTGTCCGTCTGTCTACAGCATAACTCTCGAACGCTTTGAGCTATCGTGCTGAAATTTGTTTTGTGTCATTTTTAGCAAAAAAGAAACTTTAAGTTCGTGAACGGGCCACATCCCCCCACCCCTTCTACCCCCTCCCATACAAATTTCACGAAATTTTTAAATATGCAGAAATTGATTTTTCTTTGAAACTATTTAAGCTATCAATTTGAAATTTGGACCAAAGTATTATGATATAAATGTCATTAATATGACGGAATATTGATCCAATCCCGTCACTCGTTCTACCCCCTCCCATACAAATGTATAATTTTGAAAAATGCAGTTTTTCGATTTTCATTGAAACTAGCAAAGTTATAAAAACGAATTTTTGCCAGAATTAATTTTATCATAATTCCAATCAGAACTCAAAAAATTATCAACTTCACCTCACTCCTTCTACCCCCTCCCATACAAATTTTACGAAATTTTGAAATTTAAAATAAATTATTTTTCTTCGAAACCGTTAAAGCTACCAACTTGATATTTTGCATAAAGTATAAAAATAGAAATGTCAATAACGGGAAAAAAATTTGTTTTGATCCATACACTCCTTCTACCCCCTCCCATACAAATGTATAATTTTTGTTAAGTGCATTATATCGATTTCCATTAAAACTAGAAAAAGTATAAACTTAAAATTTTGCCAGAGTTTGTTATTTAATAATTGCAATAAATTGTAAAAAAAATTATCAGCTCCTCTTCACTCCTTCTACCCCCTCCCATACAAATATCTGCATTATAAATTCAAGAAAAGCATTTCTCCTTCGAATATATATTAGAACTATCGAATTTGAAATTGAATCAAGGCGTGGTGATAAGGATGATGATAAGCAGTTTCAAAATCATCTTAAACGCTCCATTTCCTCTGCCACCTCCCATACAAATGCCTCAATTTCTGGAAAACTATGTCCAATTGAAAATAATGAAAGCTACAAACCTTAAATTCAGCACGAAATATTTTGCACACCACATTAGGTGTCATATCCAAAAATTACAAACCTTCCTCCTCTGCGTGGTAGAAGCAGAGGAGGAAGGTTCCCATACAAAAGTCACTATTAATTATTTAAAAGTATTGGAGGTGACATATTTTCCGGTACATTGAACTCTTTCTCATTTCATCTAGAGTATCATATGATTGGGCTTTACGCCCAATCATAATTCTTTTATGTTTTATTATTAATTATTATTGAGTGAGGCAGAATTACAGCCAATGCTAGACATATTGATGAGTTCATTCGAAGTTGACGGATTCTTTACATGCAAATCTATAGAGTTTACATAAGTTTTCGCTGTTTGATTCCTCGACCAAAACTCCGCTGAGAGCTACCCTTCGGTAGAAACTCCTGAACGATAACACTTTGAGGTCAAAAGTTAGTTGAGTCGGCAATAGTTAGTTTTCTGGTAAACATACTTTAAAGGATGCGATAATTTTGTCGAGAAGATTGTCTTGTGTCAGCTGAAGACCGCTGGAATGTAACCCAGCTTTGTCGTGATGTAGTCAGTAGCTTTTCTCGTTGACGTATAGTAAGCCATGTACTTTATTATTATATACTAGCAAAAGCCCGCGACTTCGTCCGCGTAAAAATAACAATAATAAGTAATTTTTGAGAGTGTAGTTAGTAATACATTATGTGGGATATATAATCTGCTTACTTTAATGGCTCTCTGAAGAAAATGGTTTGTATATTGTTGGAATCAGAACCATAAATTATTAAGAATGAAAGTATGATACTCCCATTTTTATGGGACGGGCTCGTGATCAAATCAAACCCGTGATTCGAGATCATATACGTGTTGAAGAGCGTTAAGGACATGTGAATAATTGTAGCTGATGTTATTTAAAAAAAATAAAACTAAAAGCTACGAAATTGAAATTTTATACAAGCACCTTACAAGAGAATCGAAATAAAACTACATATCAAATTTTACGATTCCCCTACCTTCTCTACCTCCTCCCATACAAATGTTCGGTTTCGTGAATGTAAAATACACCGAATTTTATGAAAATTCTATGCAACTTCGTCTATGAAACACATTCTATACAGAAAATATTGGACGTGATTCAAGCAATCAATTAAAAATGTTCCACCCACATAAAAACCCATACTTGCAGAAACGAATGAAATATTGTTAAATTGACAACAGACCTGCCCAAGAACTTCCTTTCACTAAGTCTTCCCTAACCACTCTAATCTGCATATTGACTTTCCACTTATCCTCAACTTGTCCTAAGAATAAAAAAGCTTCGACCGACTTGTTGGCAATTTATTTGTAAGTATTATTAGTCTTGATTTTTTATATATGTTTCTAAGTATTAATAACTGTTTTTCTGTAATCTGTAGAGTTTGATTTGCTAGATGATTAAATAAATAAATTATTACATTTCTAAATGGGTAGTTTCTGCTTTTTGTCTTCATTCGTAGAGGAGATATTGGCAGGTCTACGTTTTGCTCACTCCCTCTTCCAGCTCTTCTCTTTCTTCCACTTGTAACTCCAGAAAATTTGAGTAATGGAACTCACGTAACAAATCTGTAGTTTATATATTTTTATAAATTATTAAAGCTCATTTGTAATTAATCTATTTTTATTTTTATTATTTATTAATATTTAATAACAATTTGCTTTTTAGTTTTATTTAAATCAAAATTAATTATTTTCATCTTTACAGTATGCAAAATTTTTATCAACTGACAATTCATATTATATTTCCTTTTTTTTAATAACAATCGGTCGACTTAATTTTACTTTGTTATTTTAATAATAAAGTATTGTGATCGACTTCGAAAAAAAAAAGCTTTGCTACCCTGAAATTTTGTTTTTTTCCGTTTCATGACTAAATTAGCCTAAAAATGCAAAAAAAAAATCCGTCTGTCTGTACGCCGTCCACCGTACGCCGTACGCCGGTATGTACGCTCAGCGCACATTAACTCCCAAGCCCTTCAAGGTAAAAAGTTCATTTTTGAGGGGATTGTAGATAGTTGCGGATTTCAGGCGGATACCCATTTTGGTGGGTGTACGGATTCAGGGGGAGGCGGGGGGAGCGCTTAAGCCGAAAAATACGAATTCAAATATCTCAACCATGGTAACAGCTAGGAAGCTAAAACTCAACACACATATAGAGGGGTTTGTGGGACAACTTTCAAAAGTAATTTAATTTTATTATCCATTGGCGTCCGAAAAGGGGGGGCTAAGAACAAATTATCGGCCGAATTGTTTTTTCAAATGGTTATATCTTCGAAATTACGTATTGTAAGAAAATCATATTTCGAGACCATCAAGGTGGCATATAGTTTCATCGGAATCAGCTTATAGAGTGGTTAATTATTGTAAGGGGGAGGGTCAGGAGGGGTGCAAAGAAAAACATTTAAAAATTAATATATCAACTATCTCTTAAGGTTTGTAATTGAAACTTGAAACTTATTTAAGCTATTTTAGGAAAATACAAACAAAATATAACATACTGAAATAATAGTAGTGATGGGAAATGGGGAGCATTCCAAAAATGGCGCACTTTTCAAAATTACAAATCCTTATATCTCAAAAAATAGTATAGATATCAAATTGATAATTTGTCAGATTGTAGAACTACATAATGGTTAATTTTGGTAAAGGTGGATGGAAGGTGCAAGGGGAGGGAGGTGATAAGCAAAATTGTTGAAAATTTTGAGTGATTTTCTTAGGGCTCTGGTGAAAGATACAAAGTTTAAATTTTGCATGTCGATACGTCTATTTGATGTTCATAGAAAAATAATAATAACTTGATCCATAATTGTTATAAACCAACCCTCCCGGTCTAACATGCACAAGATGTTTCATGTGCATTGAAACAAACAAAAAAATTTTTAAGTGAAATTTTAAGGTAGAAACTTAAAAATTTGCAAAATGCATTTAAAAAAAATCCCTAAATATACGAAATATTAACTGGCTGAAAACCTTTAAAACTTCTACCCCCTCCCATACAAAATTATTTTTTTGACCATTTTTAAGAAATCAATTATCACCTAACTATTAAAAGCTATCAATTTGCAATTTTGCATAAAAACTTACAAAAATAATTGAAATGAAATTAAAAAAAAATTAAATTAAAAGTTTTGAAATCGCGCTTGCCCTTCTACCCCCTTCCATACAAAACTATGATTTCGACCAATTTCATTAAATCAACTAATAACCAACAAACTAAAAGTTACGAACTTGAAATTTTATACAAGTACCTTACAAGAGAAGCAAAATAAAACTACATATCAAATTTTACGATTCCCCTACCGTCTCTACTCCCTCCCTTACCAATGTTCAGTTTCGTGAATGTAAAATACACCGAATTTTAAGAAAATTCTATGCAACTTCGTCTATGAAACACATTCTATACAGAGAATATTGGACATGATTCAAGCAACTTATTAAAAAGCTATTAACATTCACCCACCCTTACTATTACCCCTCCTCCTCCCCTCATAAAAACCCAAACTAGCAGAAACAAATGAAATATTGTTAAATTAACAACAGCCCTGCCCAAGAACTCCCTTTCACTTAGCCTTCCCTAACCACTCTAGCCTGCATATTGACTTTCCCCTCATCCGCAACTTGCCCCAAGAATAATAAAGTTTCGCCCGACTTGTTGGCAGTTTATTTAAATTAAAAATGTGTGGAGAACATTTTGTCAGTGGAATTAATTTCCACCAACTTCCCACAAATCTATCATCCATATAAAAATGAACTTCCTATCTTTAACAATCTGAGAGATACATAGACATATACATATGTATATGTACGGACAGCGTACAGACAGACATATTGTCTGTTTTTTACATTTGGCTAATTCAGTCATGAAAAAAATTGAGTTTAGTAAATTTTTTCTGTGTCGATTACAATACTACTTTATTACTAGAATAATAAAATAATAGTGAAAATATCATATCGCTAACAAGATGACCGTGTTTTACTCTCATATTGGCTATAAACTCATTTGAGATACACCTACTATCCCAAACAAATGGCTATTTGGGTTGACATTTATACAGACGTTAAAGTTCTTGTAAACATTTTTGAGAGTCGCTGATTGCATAGATTATGATATATTGAACTGGGAAAATAGATTATAGTATCGGGAGCAAGTTTATAGAACTCCAGTAGGATTCTACCTGGACCTAGTCATATATCATTTGGCGCTTTTATCAATATCCCACGAACTTTCTCCAAATCTATAGGATTATCGAGAGGAAAAACATTCCAATCTGGCATCACAATAACGTATCATTAACATTTAGAGTAAAGTCTTCTGAAACAACTTTACTCCATTTACAAATTTCTTATTTTTTAATTTATTTACTGCTGGACAGACAGACAGATGGACAAACGATCAATCGGAATCGAGGTTTTTGAGCGTAACAAATATTTCTGTACCCTTACAAGCAAGAAGCAAAAATGAGGAAAATAGTAAAATAACAAAAATTGCAATACAATTTTCCACAAATTCATTATATTTGAGATGTCTGCTTAATTTTCCTCATCATCAAACGTGATCAATTACCATAACTATAATATTTCTTTCGTAAACTTGAAGATAATAGCTTTAATCGTTATCAGACTTGATTAAAAACGTGTCCAGAAAATATCCCATACATACTTGTAACTGCAGCTTTCAATAAAAATGTCCAACGCGATTCAATCCGAAAATTCTTATATAGTTTTGATTAGAAACCTAAATGGCACTCATTAGAGTGGAAATCATGCGTCAAATACGAAATGAAACAACTTTCATTAAGTTGGTTTCATCCATCCTATCGACTTGCAGTTCAGGTTTCCAAATGGAGTTATTCCTTAATTAAAACTTTATCAAGCAGAACTAGCTGTATGGTTGTAGTTTGGTGCAGTCGAAGTGTCAGGAAATTGCATTTAGTGGCGCATGGCGTTTCAACTTTCTAAATGGTAATTCGTTTAGGTGTTTCGTTTTAGGATTCAAACCACCGATTTATCATTTTCATTTGGTTAAAAAAAATCATGAAAATTATTTCCGTCGGTCGGTGGGTTTGTTAAACTGAGATTATGCGCAGCTAATTTTAATTTAACAATTAATTTAATTTAATTTAATAAGCTACAGTGTAGCCTAGTGGGTAGCGTGTTGGTATTGTAATGCGGAGGTCGTGAGTTCAAATCCCGGTCGGCCCAATATATAATTCCAGCACATTGCCTGCTTGGATATACCTTGGTCACCTCAATCTACGAAAATGAAAAATTCGTTGAAAGAGGTTGTGCGAAGGGCTATCAACTCTTCCACAATAAGTAATGAAAAAAATGTTAAGGAATCTGAATGTCAGGAGGCCAAGATCCGATTTGGGCTGTAGCGCCATTGTACATGTAGGTAATTTTAATTTAGGGAGCTACCTCACTAGTTCCCATATCCTCCTACTCCTCTTTTCATGGGGCCCATACTACAGTTTGGTGCAGGAAATCTATAGCTAAGGCTGGGTGGGCTGAGCGTACATAATACTTTAATGCCTCGTCAAAGCAATTGGCTATTGTGATATCCGCGACCAAGTGATTCGCGTTATTTTGCTGGCCTAATCTATCTTTTCGGGTAAGTCGACGTGATAATTTGTTGAATAGGCATACGGTTTATGGAATTACTTGAGCAATGAACCACTTCCCCCATTCCACCTCCATCAGCAACTATACCGGGAGCTAACAAACACGTGGCTCCAGTTTAGATACTTCCACCAGGATTGCACTTCGATTTAATTCATGATCTATTTCAGTCTTCTTCTTCTTCAATAGTGCTACGGCCTAAAAAGGGCTTTGGCCTTCTGACCTACAAGTTCCTCAATATCTTCATTATTTATTGCGGAAGAGCTGTTAGCTCTTCGAATAACCCTCTATCTACTAATTTTTCATTTTCGTAGATTCAGGTAACCAAGGTACGAGTATATCCATGCAAACAATGTGCTTGAATTATGCGTCGACCGCGATTTGAACTCACGATCTTCGCATTGTAGACTAACACGCTACCCACTAGGCTAAACCCTATTTCAGTCTATATCCTCAACTCCCTTCGGCTTATTTTGACGTTTCTGTGTTTGACAAATACTTCTAACACTCCCAACAAATGGTGTTCAACATGGGGTGTGACCTTGTGCAAACGTGTAGTCCCGAACGCGTGATGCTATGCCACGCATGAGTCGGAAAAATTCCGTGCAAGAGTCATATGCATCAAAGGACTTTAACTCGTCGTGACACATTTTTTCTCTAAGTCCATCGAGCAAGGCTTTCGGAATTTCGCTCGCGTTTAGCGATAATGTGACTGTTCTGGCCGATGTTTTAACTCCCTATCGACGAAACCACTGGCAACCCTACGGCGTTGGAGGAGTTCCATGGGAGAGTGTCGATGTCGCTTACGATATGTTTGATATCAGAACCTGTGAGACATGAAAGGAAACACGATGCATGTTTTATTCGCAGGTATAGTACCCTCTTGTCTTGGAGGACAAATAACCGACGGAAGTTCCAATACCTGTGTCTGCGAATGAATCACGAATTCCGGTCAGTTTATTGAATCTACAGAGGGTGCGTGACATCCTTGACTCCCATGACTGTAAAGTAACTTAACGTTCCCACAATAATAGAATTAATCATTAGCATTCTGAGAACATATTAATTTTGAGATCCTGAAGAATTTTAGTGATAATACGAGTGCGCAATTGGTGTGAGGGTTGAATTTTTCGCAAAACTCGCTAATAAATTTGCCTTTGTATTAAATCAACGGCTAGACGACTGCCATGAGAAAGAGGAGTTGAGATAAAAATTTTACTAACGGCTTTAGCAAGTGACCAAAAGGATTTAAATCGATTTTGGAAATTGTGCACGAAGCAGAATCAGCTAGGGTGTAGCCTAGTAGGTAGCGTGTTTTTCTAGAAAGCGAAGGTCGGGAGTTCAAATAACGACCGGCGTCTAATTTCAGCACACTACTTGCATGGCTGTATCTTGGTCACCTCAATCAGTGCAAATGAAAATTTGTAGATAGAGGATTGAGCGAAGAGCTAGTAATCCTTCCACAATAACAAATAAAATTTTAAGGAACTTGTACGTTACAAGGCCGAAGCCTGATTTGGGCTGTAGTGCTACTAAAGAAGAAGCAGGCACGAATCAGAAAAAGATCCGTATCACCAGTGGGTGATGCTGCAATAGCAGATATGTTATATTTTTAGGTTGGCGTATAAGAAAAAGGTCAGGGATACGTGCGTAATGTTTCGCAGCATCAGGTAGCCGCTCGGCCCACAGCAGCTTCATGGAAGCAAAAGTCTCAGTATTACGTCCCTGTTCGTCCGTGCAGTAGGAATATTAAAGCTTAGCTGTGTTATGATCTTTGAAATCGCCCTCGATAACGACTTCAACGTCAGGCTTAACAGCATACTTCTGTAGGATTGAGTCAGACAACTTATCCAAAACATGGTTGGTGTCGTCTGAGGAAAGCTCTGGAATGTTATGCGCATTGCAAAGAAATATGATGTATTTACTAATAATCAATTTTATCCAACAAAGTATTCCATATGTAATATCGCTTAACGCTGTCGAAGTCCACAAACATGAGATGTAGTGGCGAACCCATTTCGGCTGACTGCTCTAATATTATCCGTAGGGTATTTGTGTGGTCGGTACAAGACGACCCTTTACGGAATCCAGCCTGATAAAACTCGACGAGATCACTAATCATATTGAAAATTACCTTAGCCATAATTTTTGATACGGCAGTAAGTAGACATATACCACGCCAAATGCCACAATCCCGAAGGTCGTCCTTCTTCGGAATTTTCACAATGACGCCCTTCTTCCATTCAGTCGGATATCTTCCTTCATTCCACACCTCAGTAAATAGGGCGAGGAGTATATCAGCTGTTATTTCCGGGTCCGCTTTGAGGAGTTCGGTTGGTAGTCCATGGAAAAGTGCTGGAAATATAATATTGATGTGCACCAGATATTTATTGACTTCAAACCAGCATACGACAGTATCGACAGACGCGTACTGTATAAAATCATGTTAGAGTTTGTAGTCCCACCGAAACTGTTTCGGCGTACAAGAATCACAATGACAGAGTCTTTATAACGAGTCAGGGTAGGAAACGATTTGACTTCCAGTTTTAAAACAGACAACGGCTTTAAGCAAGGTGACGGCCTCGCACCAATGCTGTTCAATTTGACACTCGAATATGATGTTCGGAAAATTTCCGTTGACACCAAGGGAACACTATGCTTCAAATCCACACAACTCGTAGCATATGCCGACGATATAGATATCCTTGCAAGATCTCTGGAGAGTGTCAAGGAGATATTTGTAAACCTTGACTCGGTAGCAAGGGAAGTTGGACTACGTATTAATGAAAACATAACAAATAAGCTGCCAACAAGTCGGGCGAAACTTTATTATTCTTGGGACAAGTTTCGGATGAGTGGAAAGTCAATATGCAGGTTAGACTGGTTAGGAAGACTAAGTGAAAGGGAGTTCTTGGGCAGGGCTTTTGTCAATTTAATATATTTCATTCGTTTCTGCAAGTTTGGGTTTTTATGAGGGGAAGAGGAGGGATAATAGTAAGGGTGGGTGGAAGTTAATAGCTTTTTAATTGATTGCTTGAAACACGTCCAATATTCTCTGTATAGAATGTGTTTCATAGACGAAGTTGCATAGAATTTTCATAAAATTTGGAGTATTTTACATTCACGAAACCGAACATTTGTATGGGAGGGTGTAGAGAAGGTAGGGGAATCGTAAAGTTTGATACGTAGTTTTATTTCGTTTGTATAAAATTTCAAGTTCGTAGCTTTTAGTTTGTTGGTTATTAGTTGATTTAATGAAATTGGTCGAAATTATACTTTTGTATGGGTGGGGGTAGAAGAACAGGTGCGATCTCAAAACTTTTGGCGCAATTTTATTTCAACTATTTTTAAAAGTTTTTAAGTTTTTTTGCACAATTTCAAATTGATAGCTTTACATAGTTAGGTGATAATTGATTTCTTGAAAATGGTCGAAAAAATAATTTTGTATGGAAGGGGGTAGAAGTTTTAAAGGTTTCGACATTTTTGCTTATCACCTCCTTCCCCTTACACCTTCCAACTTAAAATTTTTACCAAAATTAACCACTGATATCTGTACTCTTTTCTGAGATATAAGAATTTGTAGTTTTGAAAAGTGCGCCATTTTTGTAATGCTCCCCATTTCCCCGCACAACTATTATTTCAACATGTTAAATTTTTTTTTTTGTATATTTCTAGTTTAGCTTAATAGATGTTTCAAGTTTCAATTACATAGCTTAAGAGATAGTTGGGATATTCATTTTTAAGTGTTTTTCTTTGCACCCCTGACCCTCCTCCTTACAATAAATAGTCACTCTCTAATCTGATTCCGTTAGAGTTATATGCCACCTTAATGGTCCCGAAATATGATTTTTTTATGATAATTAATTTCGAAGATATAATATAATCATTTGAAAAAGCAATTCGGCCGACAATTTGTTTCTAGCCCCCCCTTTTCGGGCGCCAATGGATAAAAAAATTAAACTATTTTTAAAGTTTGTCCCACAACCTTCTCTATATCAGTACTGATTTTCATTTTTCTATCTACATTCGTGGTGGAGATATTAGCAAGTGTATTTTTCGACTTTTTCCCTCCATCCGCCTACCCCTTCCACCTAACACCCCCAAAATTTAGAAAATAGAGCTCACTTACCCAATCAACAATCCGCCCAAAAACGAACATTCTACCTTTAACGGTCTCGGAGATATGAGTCCATATGTAGGGCGTACGGCGGGACGCATTTTTTTGTGCATTTTGAAGCTAATTTAGTCATGAAACGCGAAAAAATATTTCAGTGTAGCAAAATTGTTTTTCCTGTGTCGATCACAATACTTTATTATTAGAATAATAAAGTAAAATTATGACGCAAACTAGGAAAAAGATGCCAATCAGACAAAATATTACGGAAGGAGAATATAACCTAGAAAACGTAGACAACTTCATATACCTAGGGGTGAACCTATCGAATGATGGATGCGAACCCATCGAAATCAAAAGAAGGATAATGATGGCAAACAAGACTTTTTATTCGGTACTTCCAATAATCAAAAACAAGAACGTGCACAGGAAAACATAACTTAGGCTATACAAAACCATCAAAAGACCTGTGCTATGCTATGGCAGCGAAACGTGGACTTTAACTCAGGCGTACGAAAAATTACTTAACGCCTTTGAAAAAAAGGTCATCAGAAGAATCCTCGGACCTGTGAGGGAAGACTCGATCTGGAGAATATGATGCAATAGAGAATTGTATGCCATCTTTGACAATCCAGAAGTGTCAACCCTCATAAAAAAAGTTACTAAACGACGACCAACTGACCAAAAATCGTTCGCACTGCACTCGTATACAGTACATTCTTCTTCTACAATGGCGCCACAGCCCAAATCGGACCTTGGCCTCCTGACATGCAGGTTCCTTAACATTTTCATTACTTATTGTGGAAAGGTTGTTAGCTCTTCGCACAACTCTCTTTCTACGAATTTTTCATTTTCGTCGAATAAGGTGACCAAGGTATATCCAAGCAGGCAATGTGTTGGAATTATATATTGCGCCGACCGGGATTTGAACTCACGACCTTCGCATTACAAGACCAATACGCTACCCACTGGGCTACACCCTAGCTGTATACAGTACATTACATAAAACTAAATCGTCAGTTTCATACTTGTTTAGTGGATGCATCACGATGCAATGATGGTAGTACGGGGCGCAACTCGATTATTCAGTAGAGTGGTTTAGTCACTTACTTAATTACTCCACTAAAATTGTGTTGTTCAGACACGTTTAGTAACTAAATCACTCACCACTCGACTAAATTACTAGCTTAGTGCGAACTAGGCTTTAGTTTGGGTGTGATTGTAGGGTTGTAGGCAGAAGCTAACACTTGAATTTTGAGTTGATCAATAGAAAATGATTAATTGCCTAGGGTGTAGCCTGGTGGGTAGCGTGTTGGTCTACAATGCGAAGATCGTGAGTTCGAATCCTGGTCGACGCCTGGTCCTGCACAGTACCTGCTTGGGTATACTTTAATTACCTCAAGAGTGGGGGGATGTAACCCATTCACGGATTTAAAGTTACATACAACAAATTTCAGCACGATAGCTTAAGACATTCGAGATTTATGTTGTAGACAGACGGATGGACGGGCAGACGAACAGACAGACAAAAACAGACAGACGGTCACATGGAATCAATGGTTTTGAGCGACAACAAACATCTGTACATTTGGCGACTCCGTGCGAGTAATATTTCATTTGTTTGTAATTCAAACGGTAAGGCAAACACAACATACTTTCCGATTTCATTTAGAGTATACAAATAAAGAAAACAAAAACAATATGGGAAAGAAGAAAAAAAAAATCATAGGCATATGGTAAACTTATATACATATTTCAAACGCAATTGCTTGCTTTTTTTATAATATATTATCACGTACCGCTACTGGAATAGGTGAGCGTTCAATTTCCAGAAATGGAGATTTATCAAAGTTTCACTGCTTTCGAACGTTCGAATAGTTTGCAAAACTTCGTATTGAAATGGTAGAAAGCGTATACTGTTGTGCCTCATTATTTATTTTTGAAAATGTTGAAAGTAAGAACAATGCCCTACGGAACAGTCTTAAACAACACTCAACTTTCAACTTACTACTTTCTACTCTATATTATTCGAATGTCAAGAAATTTTTCGAAATGTTTCATAAATGTACATATTTGAAGCAACTGTATAAAGTGTATATACCTATACATAAAGCATAAATCATATCTAAAACGTTCTCTGAAATTCCTTAAAGTCAAAATATCTTACCAAAATGCACACAGGAATGGGTCACTATAACCCATATCAATTCCATACGGATAACCTGATTGAATCGTGAGAAGGAACGAACGAACGAACAAAATTTATTCCCAATTTCTTCAGGTTCGATATTGATCTTATAAATTGAAATGTATACTTTACCAGTTTCGAAAATGAATGATTTCTAAGGAATAATAGATCGTCCTGGTTGAATGTATTCGAAAAAACGAGCAATATTTCTAAAATATTCTACTGTAATATCTTACCTATAGACTTGATGGATGAAAACGCCAAACCACGATGTGTGTATGAAACTTTCATGTGTGATTTCAATGAATAAAGGAATTTAGTTTTGAAGCTATGAGGTAAATCTCATTGTAAAACGGAATATGTACCTTTACCAGACTTATTGTAAAACCATCTAAGATTTCAATTCAATAAATTTTCTTACGATGTGAGCATACGTCGATAAGAAAGCGAAAGCACCACGGGATAAAAAGAAAAAGTAAAAACTCTAACATGTAATAAGGTTCTGGTGATTTTCAATGGTATTCATGGCGCTGATCCCCCCCACGTATTTCTCGCAATGGTAAGTACCTTAGACATTCGAATGAGTTTTTATTTTTTATCACAAACGACCTTAACAAGGAAAATGATTTTACAGAAGCACAACATGCTGTCGAAATTGATTTCCTAGGCGATTTTCAATTTTTTTCCCAAGGTTTCATATCCACAGGATCGCTGAAATTCTTAAACGCTTTTATAAGAAGAGTCGAGTATGGAGTCAACTTATATCGTTAAGTAAAGTGTTTTCTTGAACGATGCTTGAAATGAGTCTTAAAGAGATGATAGAAAACAATAAATGGGAACGAACACATTTTCATGTTTAATTCTAATCGAGCAATAGTGGTGAAAGACACTCAAAAGGAAAAAATCGGTTTAATGTAGCGAATATAACAAAACAGATGGAGTTGGACTCCGGCCGCCTGAAAATTATGTGACCCACCTGAAATTCAGGTGATCTAGCTGTTCTATCACTTTTTATATACTGGTAAGGGTATTATTTGAATTATTTTTTATTTATTTTTTTATTTAATGCATTATATTTATTGTTTTGACAAATTCCAAGTTAAATGAAAGCACTACTCCCCCTTTTAAGGATTATTCTTGTGATAGGGGTGAGGAGTCGATAACTAGTATACAATTTTTGAAATATATTAAGCTTAGGAAAGTTACAAAGAAATGTTAAAAACGTTTCAAATATAATATAGAAGTATACATTATGATTTGTGATGTATAATATGTAAATTAAGAATGATATACAGTAATAGATATTAATTAATTTTCAGTTTACAATATAAATTAAATTTTAATTAAGCAGTTGCATATGAATAGTAAGGCACTTAAATTTAAGAATTAATACATAAGTTTAAGTTATATTATTCAGATTATAATTATTTTTACAAATTATTCAGTAGGAATTTAAATCTAATTCAAGCAAATTTTTCAATCTAAGACTATAGTAATAACTTTTTTAAAATTGATTGTTAAATGGAAAATGAAAAATGAAATAATATCAACTAACCAATATCTTTATAATAATACATTTTTATATTAGTTTTGAAGGTTTCAATATTACTGCTTTTTTTTATTATTGAAGGTAAGGCATTATAAAATTTGACCCCAGAGTATGAATAATGGTTTTGGCCAACTTTTGTTTTTCGTTTCGTTAGCAATATATATTCATGAAAGCCAGCCCTAGTGAAGTTTAAATTAACCGGATGAATAAGTTTTTTGATTTCTTTGTGTATTTGAATACTTGATATTAGTTTGAATATTTGTTCGATTGAAAGTACTTGTAAGTCCGAATATAACTTATCAGAAGGATAAAGTCTACTTTTTCTCAATAAAATTTTTATTAATAATTTTTGGACGATATTAAGTTGTGAAAGAAAACTAGAGTTGCTACTACCCCAAGCAATTATTCCATATTATAGCAGTGAGTGAATCATGAAGAAGTAAAATATCCTGACAGTTTTTATTTGCAGAAAAGATCTAACTTCGAGGCAAATTGGAATAAGTTTTCGTAGATGGGATATAAGATTGGAGATATGGATTTCTCATTTAAGGTGTTCATCGAATGTAATACCTAGATATTTGGTGGACGGGACTCTTTTTAGTGGGGGGCACTGGCAATTTGTACTACACTGATTTGTGTGAATCCTGATGTCTATATTAATTGGGTCTCCATGTTGAGCCAGTTTAAATACGATATAATTTGTTTTTGAAATATTTAAAGTAAGGGAGTTATGATCTAACCATTCTTTAATATTCAATAAGCTATAATTAGCCTTTATATTGACTCCTTCCCAAGAGCTGTCTTCTATAAAAAGTACTGTGTCATCTGCGAACGAAATCAGTTTTCCTTCAATTGATATCGAATAGATATCATTAACATGTAATATGAATAGTAGAGGACCTAGCACTGTCCCTTGTGGTACTCCGTATTCGAACGACAGATAATTACTGTGTTTTTTCAAAATTTTAACTCGTTGTTTTCGTTCATATAGGTAACTAGTGAACCAATTAATCAAATTTTGGTTTATATTCAATCTATGTAGTTTCTGTACAATATTTCTGTGTGGAATAGAATCGAAGGCTTTCGCTAAATCAAGAAATATTGCGCAGGGCTTATTACCGATATCAAGAGATGACGTAATTTTTGTGCTTAGCAGGTCTATGGCGTCATGAGTACTGTGACCGGTTCTGAAACCATATTGGTTGTGAGAAAGAGTTTTTTGATTTTCAATATTCTGAACTAATCTGCTTTTGGCAGCCTTTTCAATAATTTTGGCAATATTGGAAATTAATGGAATTGGTCTATAGTTTTCAATCAGTTTTTTATTTCCAGCTTTGTAAATAGGAGTTACTACTGAAGTTTTGTAGATTTGAGGGAATTGACAAGACTTGAAACTCAAATTAGTGAGGTGAGATAGTGGCTTAGAAATAAATATATTATTGTGTTTAAGGCATTCGACAGAGATTTCGTCAAAACCCGGGCATGTTCCGCCCGACATGTTCCCAATTAACAAAATTATTTCATCTTCAGTAACCATATCAATTGGGCTAATATTTGTAGTTTTTTGATAATGTTCGTAATTCTGATTATTTGTTGCTCCTTTTTTAATATTATCGGCCATTGTCTTCCCAATGTTGGTGAAATAATTATTGAAGGCAGTTGCAATTGTTTCAGTGTTATTACCCACTTCTAATTCTTTGCCATTGTGTGCTATGATGGGTTAATAAATTTTCTGCTATAGTGTAGCCTAGTGAGTAGCGTGCTGGTCTACAATGCGAAGGTCGTAAGTTCAAATCCTGGTCGACGCATAACTCCAGCACAGTTTCAGTTAAATATGAAGTTCATTTAACAAAAAACACTTTTTTTAAGAAAACTTTTATTTATTAAGTAATCAAGAAACTTTTATTTTATTTTATAATCAAGAAACTATTATTTCTTCGACAATTAAGAAGACTACTTACGAGTATGTTGGTAAATGAAACGAAACTCCCTCGAGTCTCGGTTCGTTTCCTTTTATATATGGATTCGTTATCAAGTTCTTCAAATGCTTCAGAACGAATCCGTTCTTATCTTGTTCGAATGTTTTTATTGTTTACATTTAATATGAGAGTTTGCATATGTTGAAGTTTCTGGCTGGGTGCTGTTTATATTAAGTGCAATCTGGTTTCTTGTTATTTTAGGATAGCAAGAAAATATTTCTTATCTAAATTATGCTGGGTTCTGTGTGGTAACGGATAAGTCATCATACGTAACTTGCCTGCTTGGGTATAGCTTCTTTATTTCAATCTACGAAAATTAAAAACCATTGATAGACGGTTTTAGTAAATTTCCTGTTAAGATTTCTTGCATATAATAGAATCAATGAGTTTTGTTCTGCAAGAAATTTTACCTAGAGCATCAAGCATTAGATGTAGGTATATAAGCACTTTTAGCTAGGGTGTAGCCTAGCGGGCAGCGTGTTGGTCTTGTAATGCGAAGGTCGTGAGTACAAATCCCGGTCGACGCAATATATAATTCCAGAACATTGCTTGCTTGGATATACCTTGGTCACCTCAATCTACGAAAATGAAAAATTCGTAGAAAGAGGGTTGTGCGAAGGGCTAACAATCCTTCCACAATAAGTAATGAAAAATTTTAAGGAACCTAAATGTCAGGAGGCCCAGGTCCGATTGGGGCTGTAGTACCATTGTAAAAGAGAAGGAGATCTAATCACTTTTACTTTATTATTTTAATAATAAATTATTGTGATCGACTTGGAAAAAAATGTATTACCCTGAAATTTTTTTTTTCGCGTTTCATGACTAAAATAGCCTACAAAAGCAAAAAAAATACCGTCTTTCTGTACACCGTCTGCCGTACGCCGTGCGTTCAGTGCATATTAACTGCCAACCCTTCAAGATAGAAAGTTCATTTTTGATGGGATCGTAGATAGTTGCGGATCTCTGGCGGACACCCATTTTGGGAGTTCAGGGAGAAGCGGAGGAGCGCTAAAACCGAAATCTAAAAATTCAAATATCTCAACCATGGTTCCATCTAGGAAGATCAAAATTAACATATAGAGGGGTTTGCGAGACAAACTTTAAAAATAAATAAAAAAGGGGGGCTAAGAACTAATTGTCCTCCGAATTTTTTTTCAAATGATTATATCTTTAAAATTACTTACCGTAAGAAATTCATATTTCGGGACCATACAGACCAACCAGAATCAGCTTTAAAGGAGGCTAATTCTGATAAGGGGGAGGGTCAGGAAGTGCGAAGAAAAACACTTAAGAATCAATATTTCAACTATCTCTTAAGTTACTTAACTGAGACTTGACATGTATTAAGCTATACTAGGGAATTATGAAAAAATATAAAATTTGGACATAATAGTAGTGGGGGAAAATAGCGAACATTTTAAAAATAGTGCACATTCCAAAATTTCAAAAGGTTATATCTCAAAACTGAGTACAGATAGCAGATTGAAATTTTGTCTACATACTACATAGTCTTTAATTTGGTGAACATTTTAAGTTGGGGGCATAAGGGGAGTGTGGTGGCTTATACTGCATCGATACTAACTGACTAAGCCGTGGGGTCTAGATAGCTCAGTGGCCAGCACCGCCGCCTTGTAACTCGAAATCCTCGGATTTTTATCTAGCTACCTGCACGGTATTCCCTTAGCGTCTAAGGCAGGGCCTGCTTGCACAAGCCTTACCGAAGAGTCCGTCGAAAGCAGGCCTGGAACGAAACGCATTACTGCGCAGTAGCCGCTCACTCGCTACAGGAGACTGGTGGTAAGCAAAAATGTCGGAAATTTTGAGTGATTATTTAGGGTTCTGGTGAAAGATACAATGTTCGAATTTTGCATGTGGATACAACTTTTTGATATATGTATATATATAGAAAAAAAATAATTTGTTTCACAATAGTCGTGCACCGAAGTGGGGGTTTGACGTGCACAAGGTGTTTCATGTGCAATGAAAAAAACACATAAACTGATAATGTTTGAATGAACTTTTAAGGTAGAAACTTGAAAATTAGCGAAATGCATTTAAAAAAAAACACTAAAAATATGAAATATTAGCTAGTTGAAGATACTCCCTCCCATAAAAAATTATTTTTTCGACTATTTTTAAGAAATCAATTATCATCTAATTATTAAATGCGAAAGTCGGGAGTTCAAATCACGGTCGACGCATAATTCTAGCACACTACCTATTTGGGTATACCTTAGATACCTCAATCTACGAAAATTTAAATTTGTAGATAGAGAGTTGTGCGAAGGGCTAACAACCCTTCCACAATAACTAATGAAAAATGTTAACGAACCTGAAGATCAGGAGGCCAGGGTCCGGTTCGGGCTGTAGTGCCATTTTAGATTAGAATAACTATTAAAAGCTATCAATTTGAAATTTTGCACAAAAAATGTTGAAAATAGTTGAAACAAAACTGCGTCAAAAGGTTCGAGATTGCGCTTGCTCTTCTACCCCTTCCTCACAAAAGTATGATTTCGACCAATTACAATAAATCAACTACTAACCAACAAATTAAAAGCTAAACATTTTGTACGAGCACTTTACAAGAAAAATGAAGTAAGACTGTATTACAAATTTTACGATTCCCTTAGCTTATCTTCCCCTTCCCGCGCAAATGATTGGTTTCGTGAACGTAAAATACACCGAATTCTATGAAATTTCTATGCAACTTCGTCTATGAAATTAACATTCTATACAGAAATATTGGACGTGCTTCAAGCATTCAATTAAAAAATTATCAACATTTACCTGCCCTTACTATCCCCCCTCCTACCCTCATAAAAAACCAAACTTGCATAAACGAATGAAATGTTTATTATATGTACTGGAGCTATTGATCGTATTCGCAATTAAGTGTTACATTGACAGCAGCCCTATACTCTACGGGGCTCCCACTTATAAAAGGGAGTTGCACTTAGTCTTCCTTAACCACTCTAACCTGCATATTGAATTTCCATGCATACTCAACTTGTCCCAAAAATAACAAAGTTGCGCCCGCCTTGTTGGCAGTTTATTTATACTCTAGATGAAATCTGAGAGTATATTGCGTTCGCCTTACCATTTGTAACGCTTTGAAATAATGCCCGCACAGAGTCGCCAAGGATACAGAAATATTTGTTGTCGCTCAAAAACCTCGATTCCGAGTGACCGTCTGTTTGTCTGTCTGTTCGTCTGTCCGTCTATCCGTCTGTCTACAACATAACTCTGAACGCTTTGACCTACCGTGCTGAAATTTCTCTTATGTCAATCTTAGCAAAAAATTACATTTAAGTTCGTAAACAGGCTACATCGTCCCACTCCCATGCAAATTTCATGAAAATACGAAATTTAATGAAATTTATTTTTCTCCAAAACCATTTCAGCTATTGACTAGAAAATTAGATCAGAGTATAATCATTTGAATGTCATTAACCTGAAGAAGTATTGATCTGAACCACTTACTCATTCTACCACCTCCCATACAAACGCACAATTCTCGAAAATGCATTTATTCGGATTTCATTGCAACTAACAAAGCTTATAATTTTTGTACATGACACCGAACGTGGCATGCAAAGTGTTTCTTGTTGAACTTAAAGTTTGAAGTTTTTCTTATTTTCGAAGTAGTTGGACATAGTTTTCCCGAAATTGGGGCATTTATATGGGAGGTGGCAGAGGAAGCGGAGGGTTTAAAATGATTTTGAAATTCTACTTCAACATCCTTATCACCGTGCTTAATTTCAATTTCAAAGTCGATAGCTCTCATATGTTCGAATGAGAAATGCTTTCCTTGAATCTATAATACAGATATTTGTATGGGAGGGGGTAGAAGGAGTAAAGCGAAGCTGATAATTTTTTTTTTGCATTTATTGCAATTTTAAAGGGACAAATTCTGGCAAAATTTAAAGTTTGTACATTTTGTAGTTCTAATGGAAAGCGATATAATGCATTTAAAAACAATTATGCATTTGTATGGGAGGAGTTAGAAGGAGCATACGGATCAAATCAAAAATTTTCGTCGTCAATGACATTTCTAGTATTTGATTTTCCACAAAACGTGAAGTCGATAGCTTTGACAGTTTCGAAGAAAATTAATTTAATTGAAATATTAAAATTTCGTGAAATTTATATGGGAGGAGGTAGAAGGAGTGATGTGAGGTTAATATTTTTTTCAAAACAAAATTAAAATTATTTGTGGCAAAAAATCGTCTTTTCAGCTTTGCTAGTATCAATGCAAATCGAAAAAATTCACTTTTCAAAATTGTGCATTTGTATGGAAGGGGGTAGAAGCAGTGAGGGGATCACATCAATATTTTGTGATATTAATGATATTTAAATTATTGTACTTTTGCCTAAATTTCAAGTTGACAGCTTAAACAGTTTCGAAGAAAAATCAATTTTTTAAAATTTTGAAATTTCATGAAATTTGTATATGAGGGGGTAGAAGGAGTAGGGGGATATGGCCCGTTCATGAACTTAAAATTTGTTGTGTTTTATTGCTAAAAATGAGACACAACAAATTTCAGTACAATAGCTCAAAGCGTTCGAGAGTTATGTTGTAGACAGGCGTACAGACAGACGGTCACTCGGAATCGAGATTTTTGAGTGACAACAAATATTTCGGTACCCTTGGCGGCTATGTGCGAGCATCATTTATTAGCGTTGCAAACGTTAAGAAAAACATAATATACTCTCAGATTTCATCTAAAGTATAAAAATATATAAAGGTGAGGGAATATGATTCGCAACAAATTCTAGTTTAAGTTAGATTAAGTTTAGCTCTAAGTTTTAGTTAAGGTTTTTGCTTGTCGTTTTTTTTGAATGAATTAAAATTAAATACATTATACCCAATCTTATGCGTATAACTATCTGAGTTGAAAAGACCTCTGGTCTGAATACCGAACAGCAATTTTATGTAAGAAAAATTTTATTAGCATTAGGGAATATTAGTCAAATATAATCTTATTTTTTGATTCAGTGAATGATTTCGCAGTGCATTTCGAATTGAGAGGAAAATTTTCCGGATTCTGTATTGTTATGCTTTATTATTCGTGAAATTTCGGTCTCTGCTGAGACCTTTATCTATTTTAATAAAAAGACATGCAGGTTTTGTATGGAACTGATCCAACACAAACGCTGCACGGCCGACATAAAAAATGGAGCTGCCTTATTAATAGAGGCTATTTTGAAATTTTAAAAAACCCAGTGTTTATTTGAAAAGCTTTAATAATTTTAGCTTAGTAAATAAAGTAGACTTGTAGGTTATATATAAAACAGAATATCTGCCAAAGGCTGCCTGGCCGACACAAAAAAATTGAAGCTAAGTTTAAAATAATTCAAAATAGGTGGTTTTAATGGGGAATGTATATGTCTCAGATTTCAGCAATAGTTTATGATTCTCTTCACTTTTTGGCCACTCTATTATAAGTTGTATGTATCTCTGTTATCATTCAAATTGAATATTCTATAAACATTTTTGATACAGACAGTAATTTGAAACCTAAATACTATCTCGAAGATAGAATTTTCTCTCAAGCTTAAAGCAAAACTTTCCGATTGTTCCATGTTAAAATCTTCATCTAAGTTTCCACAAATAAGTTCTAATTCAATTGAAGAGCAAAGGATAACGATTACTGTGAGGTTGCTCTATTCATCCGATTCATACATGGATTATTCCTTTTCAAGTGAAATGGAAGCCACACACAGGCATTTCAGTTTGTCGGAACCAAATGGACCGTATGCGAGATATAAATGTGTGTCTACAACTATTTCCCATGTACTGAGAGTCTATGGTCGATGTGCCCACAAAGGACTTACCAACTGACTTGAATGGTCAATGTCGACTTCTCTGCTACATTAACACCGAAACTAAACCTAGATAATTGCGGTATTGTAGCAATTTAATCCGGAGATTTTCATCATTATCCTGTCAGATCGATTCGTGTGCGTTTATATGTTAGTTGGTAAGTAAGTGTAATCATAATTAATAAAACATTGCATTCAAGTCAAAACCTATCATAAACCTGGAAAAAAACATTTTGTCAATTTTATACACTATAGAAATAAGATGATTCTTTGAAATTCAGTTAAGACGAAAAAATATTTGCATCGAAACACGAGCCGAAATTCTCATCCGAGACGACAGAACATTATCGCTAAGTTCCTTGCATTTTACTTACAGTAAAATTTCATTATTGTTACACGAAGTTTTCACACTATCTATTTCTATCTCGTTTGTGCACTCTATCTCGCTTACGTTCGGCCGTGTCTGTCTGCCGTAAAGTGAATGAAATGCTAAAGTTGGGAAGTTTTGCAACCTCGATATGGACAATTTAGTACACCGAAAGGAGTATTATGCCGCTGTGCACTAAAAGCCTTGAATGGCACCTAGAACGCTTCTTTTTGAACTTTGCTAATTAATCCTTTCTCTGTTCCTTATTTTGTTCGTCGTAGAAAAAGTTTTTACATAAAATTCTCCTGCTGTTGCTTTACTTTTGGTTTAAAATTCTATCTTTTTCTACTTAAAAGTTTTTTGTGTTTTTTTTTTATTATTACCATAGCGAAAAAAGAAATTGTAGTGTTCGAGTTTTCATTTTTATGCATTTGCTAAAAACAAAGGGTTAAGATAAAGTTTTAAAGAGGTATAAAAATATTTTTTTGTTTGTTTTAGGAAATGAACGTTTTTACATAAATAGATTATCTATGTAATTATTAGATTTAGAAAAAAAAATCAATTTATCAATTTAATTGATTTTCTGTGCTAAATTTGAATAAACTAGAAATTTAGAAAATGCTGTGCTACACTTAAAGCAAGTTTTAAATTTCTTTCTTCTTCTTCAATGGCGCTACAGCCCAAATCGGGCCTTGGCCTCCTGACCTTCAGGTTCCTTAACATTTTCATTATTTATTGCAGAAGAGTTGTTAGCTCTTCACACAACCCTCTATCTACGAATTTTTCATTTTCGTAGATTGAGGTAACCAAGGTATATTCAAGCAGGTAGTGTGGTGGAATTATGCGTTGACCGGGATTTGAACTCACGACCTTCGCATTGTAAACCAAACACGCTACCCACTAGACTATACCCTAGGCTTTCTTTAAAGCATGAATAATGGAAGCAGCTTAGTCTCTCTATCTGCATGCGTTTAGCATCTGCTACACTTTCCTCGTAATCGTTTATGTTTTCAAGCATTAATTGAACTTCTTTCCTAAGAACTTTAGTTTCCACTTTATATGCCAAGACTTTTTCCATTTCTTCCTTGAACTTCTCAGAATGTTCACTTCGTTGTTTATTAAGTTCCAGCAGCATTTGCTTATTTTCGACACATTTTCATTATATTTATTCAAATTATCCTTTCACTAATCATAGAATATATTGTATGATGTTTCTCCTGTTTTGGAGATAACCATGATATAATGAAAGAGAAGATAACGCTACCCAGCATACCAAAATCGTTCGTGTTGTACGCATGACGTCACTCAGAGATCTTGTGCTCATATGCACTCATGAATGCACAATACCTCCCGTATTCATGAATATAGAAAGTTCATTTTTGGGTGGATTGTAGATGGACCCTAATCTCAGGCGGACACAAATTTTGGGGGTTGACGGTTTTTTTCTTTTTTCTTTTTTTAAAGTGTAAGGCAGAGGGAGCGCTTCAGCCAAATGCTACAAATTCAGATTTCTCAGTTGCAAACTACATACCTCAATAACTAGGTGGAACTCATCTGCCGTGTTGATCAAATTGAGGACCTCGGCTTAATACAGGACAAGGAAATGTGCTTCAAATCTCACTACAATCGAATAACTTCAAAAGCCATTCGACTTCTTGGTCTCATTTAGAGAAGAGCCAGAGAGTTCAAGAATGTACTTACTTACTTACTTACGATGGCGCTGCAGCCCAAATCGGACTTTCGCCTCCTGAATGCTTTTCCTCCATCCATCTCGGTTCAATGTCCCCGTCCTCCAGTTAGAAAATCTTAGCAGTGAAATCCTCCAGTTAGAAAATCTTAGCAGTGATTTGCTGTCTGCGTCAATCGAATCCTCCTAGCGCTTAGGTGGTTTTCCGACCGGTCTTTGTCCATCGACTTTCCTTTTTAGTGTGCGTTTGTGAGTTCTTCCGTCATTTATCCATTCATTGTAACTTTTTAAATTTCGTGAGGGTTGACACGTCTTTTTCTTTGATTGTTGAAAATGGCATACAATTCTCTATTGTATCGTAATCTCCATATCGGGTCTTCCCTCATAGGACCGAGGATTCTTCTGAGGACCTCTTTTTCAAAAGCGCTAAGTAGTTTTTCGGACGCCTGAGTTTTATATACATATGTAGCTCAAGTTCTGTTTTCCTGTGCATGTTCTTGTTTTTGATTATTGGAACTACCGAAAAAAAGTCTTGTTTTCCATCATTATTCTTCTTTTGATTTCGATGGGTTCGCTTCTATCATTCGATAGGTTCGCCGCTAGGTATATAAAGTTGTCTACGTTTTTTAGGTTATATTCTCCTACCGTAATATTTTGACTGATTGGCGTCTTTTTCCTAGTTTGCAAATTTTTGTTTTATTTTTATTTATACGTCGTCCAACTTCCCTTGCTACCGATTCAAGGTTTCCAAATACCTCTTTGGCACTGTCCAGAGATAGAGATTGCAAGAATATCTATATTGTCGGCATATGCTACGAGTTGTGTGGATTTGAAGTATAGTATTCCCTTGGTGTCAACGGTAAGTTTCCGAACAACATATTCGAGTGTCAAGTTGAAAAGCATTGATGTGAGGCCGTCACCTTGCTTAAGGCCGTTGTCTGTTTTAAAACTAGAAGTCAGATTGTTTTCTACTCTGACTCGTGACAAAGACTCGATCATTGTCATTCTTGTAAGCCGAACCAGTTTCGGTGGGACTCCAAACTCTAACATGATTTTATACAGTACGCACCTGTCGATATATGCTTTCTTAAAGTCAACAAATATCTGGTGCACATCAATATTATATTCCCAGCACTTTTCCAGCACCTGTTTAACTGAGAATATCTGGTCCGTGGTCGATTGTCCAGCTCTAAATCCGCCTTGGTATTCACCAATTACTTTGTCAGCATAGAGCTTCCCAAAATCTTATAAGACGTACGCAGCAGCGATATTTCTCGATAGTTTTCGCAGCAGAGTTTGTCAACTTTTTTATAAATTGGGCATATAATGCTCTTGCGCCAATCTTCAAGAAGTGTTTCCTGCGTCCATATGTCCGTGACTAATCTATGTAGGAGATACGCTACGCAGGTGTCGCCGGCTTTCAGAAGCTCAGCTGGAATTTGATCAGTGCCCGGTGTTTTGTTGTTTGGGTGGTTCGTCAGGGCTGTTTTTGATTCTTCGAGATTGGGAAGACTCAAAGAGAATCCTTCATCAGCTGTTACATCAGTTATACCTGCCATTGAATCTTCTGCTGTTGTCCGTGCGGATGATGGGCTCGGATTAAGATGGTGTTCAAAGTATGAAGAATGTATGGGTCACTAAATTATTATTCTGATCTCTTTTTCGCCATCTTCTGCAATATACTTGTCCCATTTGAGTTCCCTTTTTCCAGTTATACAGCAACAGAATAGATTCAATCCAGAAGTAGTTGCTCCTTTTTGCTTCTAGGGACTTGTATGATCCTCAAGACTTCGAAAATCTTCCACCCTATACAACTAGTCACCAGTTATTAAATCTTTTACTTTTTGGTTCTAGAAGAACTATGCTCACATCCTGTTTTACCTTAGATGCTGTGAATGATGAGATTAAGGTTAACCACATCTCAAATAAATTCAGACTCAATAACAATGTCAGGCTGACGAGAGATTCAAGACCACTTAAATGAATATCCACATCATACAGATTACGGATGAAATGAGCCTATTAACAGATGCTGTAGAGTATTTAACAAATTTAGCGCACACTATACACCTCCAGTACGCAAGCTGACATACAAATTGAGACAAGTATGATAGGAACTGGTTGAATGGTCAAGAGGGGTGTGGGGGACCTTAAGAGACGCTCCATTTCATAAGGTCCCCCACACCCCTCTTGACCATTCAACCAGTTCCTATCATACTTATATCAAATTGGATTTAATTAATTAAGGTAAATTTAGGTTAAATTAAATTAAGCAATTTATTATGTAACTAATTATCTTATTATGATAAATAAATAAATAACTTAATATATGACTCTAGGTAGAAAGCTGAAAATTAACACACATATAGAGATGTTTATGGGACAACCTTTAAAAATAATTTGAAATATAAATAAGAAAATTTTTTGTTCACACATGTCTCTACGTGACGTCAAAGGAAGGAAACACATGCGTGCGTCGTAATCTTTAATATCGCTCATTTATCTTCTTCTTCAATGGCACTACAATCCAAATCGGTCTTTGTCCTCCTGACCTATAAGATTCGTATCATTTTACTTTATTATTTTAATAATAAAGTATTGTGATCGACTTGGAAAAAAAAAAAAATTTGCTACCCTGAAATTTTTTTTTTTCGCGTTTCATAACTAAATTAGCCTAAAAAAGCAAAAAAAAAAAATCCGTCTGTCTGTACGCCGTCCGCCGTACGCCGTCCGCCGTCCGCCGTACGCCGTCCGCCGTCCGCCGTACGCCGTACGCCGTACGCCGGTGTGTACGCTCAGCGCACATTAACTCCCAAACCCTTCAAGATAGGAAGTTCATTTTTGGGGGGATTGTAGATAGTGGCGGATCTCAGGCAGATACCCATTTTCGGGGGTGTACGGGTTCAGGGGGAGGCGGGGGGAGCGCTTAGGCCGAAAAATACGAATTCAAATATCTCAACCAAGGTAACAGCTAGGAAGCTAAAACTCAACACACATATAGAGAAGTTTGTGGGACAACTTTTAAAAATAATTTAATTTTTTTATCCATTGGCGTCCGAAAAGGGGGGGCTAAAAACAAATTGTCGGCCGAATTTTTTTTTCAAATGATTATATCTTCGAAATTACTTATTGTAAAAAATTCATATTTTGGGACCGTCAAGGTAGCATATAGTTCCATTGGAATCAGCTTAGAGAGTGGTTAATTATTGTAAGGGGAAGGGTCAGGAGGGGTGCAAAGAAAAACACTTAAAACTGAATATCTCAACTATCTCTTAAGCTATGTAATTGAAACTTGAAACTTATATTAAGCTATACTGGAAAAATACAAAAAAAATATAAGATCTTGAAATAATAGTAGTGGGGGGAAATGGGGAGCATTTCAAAAATGGCGCACTTTTCAAAATTACGAATCCTTATATCTCAAAAAAAAATACAGATATCAAATCAAAAATTTGTCAGATTGTAGAACTACATAATAGTTAATTTTGATAAAAATTTTAAGTTGGGAGGTGTAAGGGGAGGGAGGTGATAAGCAAAAATGTCAAAAATTTTGAGTGATTTTTTTGAGGCTCTGGTGAAAGATACAAAGTTTAAATTTTGCATGTGGATACGTCTATTTGATGTACATAAAAAAATAATAATAACTTGATCCATAATTGTTATAAACCGATCCCCCCGGTCTAACGTGCACAAGGTGTTTCATGTGCATTGAAAAAAACACATAAACTGAAAATTTTTGAGTGAAATTTTAAGGTAGAAACTTGAAAATTTGCAAAATGTATTTAAAAAAAATCCCTAAATATACGAAATATTAACTGGTCGAAAACCTTTAAAGCTTCTACCCCCTCCAATACAAAATTATTTTTTCGACCATTTCTAAGAAATCAATTATCACCTAACTATTAAAAGCTATCAATTTGCAATTCTACATACAAACTTACAAAAATAATCGAAATGAAATTACGTTAAAAGTTTTGAAATCGCGCTTGCCCTTCTACCCCCTCCCATAGAAAAGTATGATTTCGACCAATTTCATTAAATCAACTAATAATCAACAAATTAAAAGCTACGAACTTGAAATTTTGTACGAGCATCTTACAATAGAAAAGAAAGAAAATTGCATCACAAGTCTTACGATTCCCCTCCCTCCTCTACCCCCTCCCATACAAAATTATATTTTCGAGCATTTTTAAGAAATAAGTTGTCAGCTAACTCTTAAAAGCTATCAACTTCAAATTTTGCAGAAAAACTTATAAAAATAATTCAAATGAAGTTGTTTTAAAAGTTTTGAAATTGCGCTTGCCCTTCTACCCCTTGCCATACAAAACTATGATTTCGACCAATTTCATTAAATCAACTAATAACCAACAAACTAAAAGTTACGAATTTGAAATTTTATACAAGCCCCTTACAAGAGAAGCAAAATAAAACTACATATCAAATTTTACGATTCCCCTACCTTCTCTACCCCCTCCCATACAAATGTTCGGTTTCGTGAATGTAAAATACACTAAATTTTATGAAAATTCTATGCAACTTCGTCTATGAAACACATTCTATACAGAGAGTATTGGACGTGATGCAAGCAATTAATTAAAAAGCTATTAACATCCACCCACTCTTAATATTACCGCTCCTCCTCCCTTAATAAAAACCTAAACTTGCAGAAACGAATGAAATATTGTTAAATAGACAACAGCCCTGCCCAAGAACTCCCTTTCACTTAGTCTTCCCTAACCACTGTAACCTGCATATTGACTTTCCACTCCACCGCAACATGTCCCAAGAATAATAAAGTTTCGCCCGACTTGTTGGCAGTTTATTTTTTATTCATTATTGTGAAAAGGTTTTTAGCCCATCGCACAACCCTCAAACTACGAATTTTAATTTTCGTTGATTGATGTGGCCAAAATCTAACCTCGTAAGTAGTTTGGCTTGTTTGTCTTGCCTTTCTATTTTTTATTCTTCAGTATCGTTCATCTTATCTCTATAGATTCTACTTCTACAATGGCACTAAGGCCCAATTCGGGTCTTGGTCTCCTGACTTTGAGGTTTCTCAACATTTTATTTGTCGTTGTTAAAGGGTTGTTAGTCCCTCGCACCACCTCCTATTTACGAATTTTAATTTTTGTTGATTGAGGTAATTAAGATATATGCATAAGTGTGCTGAAATTATGCGTCGACCGGGACTTGAAATTACAACCTTCACATTGTAGACCAACATGGTACCCACTAGGCAACATCCCAGCGGTATATCTCTATAAGTTGCTTCGACTTAATTTCATAAGCTGCTACTTCCAGTAGCTATAAGTTGTCTGTGAGCGTGTTTTACGTTCTCGGACTTTAAGGAATTGTGTCTTGAGTTTGATAGAGGGAAAACAATAAAAATATTGAGACTCGACAGAAACTCCCTACGGACACTGGTAGGTATTGTCACGGGCCACTGTCTTCTAAGAAAACACACTCGAACACTTCGCCAACCCCTCCACGAACCTAATCTAACCTTCAGGCCAGCCAATTATTCACCGAACGAAGCAACGAACTTTAATATTAGCCCGAAAGCTATTCTGCAGGATTTATTTATTACTTATTTATTACTATTAGGTGAACGCGTGAGAGCACTGCGACCTTCTTGGCCTATTGTGCGTTTAAAGCCCCTTCACCCTATTATAATTCAATAGCTTTAGCTAATTTGAGAATCTTTACGGGATCCGTATTGACTAGTTCCTCCGTAGGAAGGAAACCCTTTCCAAGATGACTGTGTCTTTTCCTAGCTCTGCTTCACAGTGACAAAGGATGTATACTGTCGTTTCTGAGTCCTCAAAACACAGGCGACAAATGTCGGTTTCAGCTAAGCCCATATTTTTGTGGTGGTGGTTTACTCCACTGTGCCCAGTCATTAGGCCAATTAGAGTACTAATATCCTTCTTGCTGAATTTTAGAATATATTCCACTTTTTTTTTTTGTGGTAGGATCAGTTTTTTTGAAATTGACAAGCCTGGAAGTCTATTTCAGTAGATTTAATGTTCTTGTTCTACCCACTGTTTGAGTATCGGGTTGGAGTATTCTTTTGGTTTTCCGCAGAATGGCTCTGGACCAATAGAGTTTGTTTCTGCGCCGTTTTTTGCAAGGCGATCAGCCTCTTCATTTCCCTCAATACCATGTGTCCTGGTACCCATATTAAGGTTACATCATTCCTTTTCGCAGGATGATAAGGTTTTGAAGGCATTCCTATACTATTTTCGATCCGTGTTTATTGGATGCTAGAGCTTTGAGAACAGCCTGACTATCCGATAGGACATAGATGGATTTATTGCGATGAGCTCTCCTTATATTTTCTTGGATGCATAGCTCCATTGAAATTAGTTTGGCTTGGAAGATTGTGACTTCTTTACCAAGTGGTTTTGACACCGAGAAGTTAGGACCTTTGACTCCGGCTCCCGTCCTCTCAGAGGTGCGAGAGCCATCTGTATACCAGATGGTTGATCCCTCTACTATTTCTGGTAGCATGGATTGCCAGTCCTTGCATTCTCTGATTATAACTTTGAAGGGGTTTTCAAAGTTGAATTTTGTCGGCACAATGTCCGATAGTGTGGAGGTTAGAACCTCTATTTTTGTGTCTTTTAAGATTTTGAGGTGACCTCTAAAATCCCCTGATTTATAATTGTTTTTCTCCTGCGTAACACTCCTTTGATAGCTTCCTTTTTTATTTAGATATGTATCGGAGGGATGTTAAGGAATTTCCATCGCCGCTGTCGCACAGGTTTTCATTGCACCTGCGATACCAAGGCAAGCTAGCCTTTGGATTTTTTGTAGCGTAAGCTGTGCTTTCTTTTGTAATATTTTAGTCCACCAAGAATGAAGATTTTACCAGCGATACTTTTGCTGAACGGAGTTTGACGATACATCCTTTCCTCTACCTCTAAATCTTCATTATTATTAATTAACTGGCAGCCTGGGGAATGTGTTGCCAATAACACTTCAAGAGTTCCCATGCTGCTTTTAGTTAAGGACCCATCTGGTCTCTCTATTAGTCCGATATCTGTCGGGGTGTCTTTTGACAACACTTTTTGGAGTTTTGAGACCGTTGGGAGATCATCTATCTCTTCACAGAGTCTTCTCCAAGACTCTTTTTCTTAACTTTTTTAGAAGTTTATTATACACAGTAAGGGACTCTCTGTATTCGTCCCAGGTACCAAAGGTTTTTGCTCTATTGAACAATTTTCTAGTTTGTTTGCGTTTTTCCGCTAATTCCTCGTTCCACCAAGGAGTTTGTTTGGCTCTTTTTTTGTGTAGAACAGGACAACTTTGTTCGTAAGCATTGATAATATTGCTTACGAGTTTATTTTTGATTTTATCAATGCAGTCTTTGCTGCTTATTGTTTCCTCCTCGATACCTATTTCGTACTCTAGGACTGACTGGTAAAGATTTCAGTTGGTACGTTTAGTGTTTCTGTATTGTTCTTTGTAACTAAATGAAGCCTTAATGTCAAAACAGATGTGCCTGTGGTCTGATAATGAAGCTTCTTTTGATACGTGCCAATTTTCGCACTAGTCAACCAGCCAGGGGCTTGTTATGGTTAGGTCAAGTACTTCCTGCCTTACTGAATTTATGAAGGTCGGTGTGTTACCTTTATTTATTATATCTAGGTTGTTAGTAGTAAGAACTCCAAAAATGACTCACCTATTTTGTTGATATCCCTACTTCCCCAGATAGAGTGGTGTGCGTTGGCGTCACAGCCCAGTACAACCTGTAATTTGTGTAGTCTGCTGTATTCCACTAGTTTCATGACGCCTTGAGGTGGAGCCTCTAACTCCTCACCAGGAAAGTATGCTGAGGCTACTATTACCTCTTGAATCCCTCCTGCCTTTGGTATTTTCACCAATACAGCTACTAGATCTGTTCTAATGAAACTTGGAATATTTAGGTATTTAATTTCAGATGATATAAGAAGTGCCGCCTTTGGCCTCTCGCTTCTTTTGTCATAAATCAACTTACCAATTTTATGTGAAATTTTAATAATTTTACCCTGCACGGCCCTTGGTTCTTGTAGAAGGGAAACATAGAATTCCTCTTTTGCAAATCTCCACGTCAGTACGTCCATGGCCGCTGCTGCACGATGAAGATTTTCCTGAATAACTTTAATGCTATTGAGGCTTTTGGCCATCGTCGGTATATTGCGGCTTGCCGCTTCTGGCCTCCTTAGCCTTAGGGCGTAGAGTCCCTCTAGAGAACTTATACCAGACTCGGTGCCCGTTCTGTTTAAGCCCCTCCATCGATTGGTCGTCGTGCCCTCTTTCCTTCTACTAAGGACTTTCCAATTCGAGGCGCACAAACCTACGTTTTGAGAGTCGATGAGGGTTGTGATTTTCTCTGTCGAGTCTTCTTCTTGGGGAAAATATCCCGTGACTATCTCTAATCGCGGAATATCCTCCTCCCGGACCGCCCTGATGGTGGTGGAGTCATCCGGCTTAATGTTTTTGGTTGTTGTTTCAAGCCACGATGCAGTTTGTTCGTCTCCGCACACAATTTGCATCTTCCTGGCTTGTGGCTAAGTCCACAAAATTGTGGCCTTATTCCTTTTATAGCTGCCGTTGGAATGCTGTCCAGGATGGATTTTTGAATTCCAGCTAGCTGCTCTGGAGTAAGTATTTTGAGCGGATGTTTGGTGTGTATAATATCCACCTTTACTTCTTAGATCGCGTCCCTGTAGCTTGTGCCCGACGTGGATGGCCGAACATCTTCTGCCGGTCTATGCATGATTTTATTCGCGGTCTTCTGCTTTTTATTTACATTTCCGGCGGCTGGCGGTGTTGTTGATGAGGTTCTACCTCTTTTTATTGCCATTTTCTGTGCCGGTTCCAATGTGCTTTGCACTGGCATGCAGACAAGGTCGTATGCCTCGTTTGGGTTTTTCCCGTGGTTACGGTGGTACATATACCTTCATCTAGCGGCCCCGCTTAACCTCTTTTTTTCCTCTGTCAGACTCAACAGCTTTAGCTCTTCTAATAGCAGATGTTCGTCCGATTGTGGTTTTTTTGCGGTTTTGCTATACGCTCTTAGTGGCGGTCTTATATGCTTTTTATTGACCGAAGGATTACCCTCTACAGTCAAGTCAAGCATAGTTTTTGGAGGGGTGCTTGTTCCACTACCCACCTCCATATTAATGGTTAGTTACCCACTAACCATTCATCCATTGGCATATGCTATTCCACCGTGGATTAGGGGATTTTTATATGCGAGGTTAACTCTTCTAGCGCCGTACTTTATAATGGTCACCATGTAGGTAGTACGTACACCTGCAAATCACTACAGGTATAAATCCCCTTGTAACCATAGAGCTTCTTGAGAACTGCCTGAAACATGACCAGTCCAGATTTCAATAGGCTTTATGCTGTGATAGGATAAGGAACCGACAGCTAGCTGAGCGATTTAAATCCCAACCATCACATCCGCCAAAGACCACAGATAGGATACGGAGCCGACAGTTATCTGTTCGACATGTTCCCCCCTATTTGACTTATTCCCCCCTATTTGTAGATCTTTTAGCATTACCCAGTCTTCACCACGTGGATGCGATCTACTCAACAAACCATCATTCGAGATTAAAACATATTGATATCGGACACCATTACGTACGAGGGAAGGTCAACGACAACACCATGCAAGCGATATCAATTGAAGAAATGGTGGCTGATAACTTCCGTGGCGTACTGGGCAGCGTACTTGCTTCTCAGTCAATAGGTTGTGGGTTTGATTCCCACTCCAGACAGGGGATTGTTTTTAAGCGCAAATTTTTCAGTTGCTACTGGTGATAAAAAATTATTCGCAATAAAATGGGGAAACGGTGCAAAAGTGAAACAGTTCCACTTCAAGAAGGCCTAGATACTCAGTAGATGGTTTCTGTTCGCTTTCTATCATTCAGTCTCCCATAACATCTGCAAATATTTGTCAGGAAGCAGCCAGTACAACTGAGCAATATACCAGCTTCTCCACTCGCTACGGTCGTTATCACTCCCCTTGCCCAACCTTCCAAATCCCATTCCGTTTCTCCATGACTGTGTCTATGCATTGCACATAAAGGCCGAAATTGCCTATAACACAAGTCATTCTGTAAAAAAAAAACTTAACTAAACCTGTCTTTGGAGCTAAATATCAATTTTGCACGAAAAATATGGGTTAAAGTTTATGCTAATTTATTTGTCTAGTATCGCATTTGAATTAGTAAATTTAAGTCAATGAATTTCTATTTGAATTAGTAAATTTAATTCTAGTGGGGGTGTTAAATTATAAGAATTAAATATAACACTTAATGTATCCTCCATTATACAATTACACTTGGCGTATTATACCTTTTATACTTATACTTGAATTATAACATTAAACTGCACTCTTGTCTCGACAGTCGCGCTGGAAGCACGTCTTTCAATCGTTCAAACTTTAACATGTCTCCTCCCATAGAAAATTTTTTATTGGAAATTCTAAAAAAGTATTTCTGTTTCGAACATATGTGGGCTATTGACTTTAAAATTGTAACAAAGCAATGTGATTAGGATGTAAATAAGCAGTTTCAAAATCATTCAAAACATTCCACTTCCTCTGCCACCTCCCATACAAATGCCATAAATTCAGACAAAAATTGTTAAATTTCCTCTAAAATTACAAAAGCTACAAACTTTAAATTCAGTATGGAAAATTGTGCATATCACGTTCGGTGTGATTTACAAAAACGACAAACCTCCTCTTTCAGCATCTACCACTTCCCTTAGAAAAGTCGTTATTCACTCTTCGAATAATTTAAGATGACATATTTTCCTGTAGAAACTCTTTCCCATTTCATTTAGTGTATCATATGATTGGGCTTTATTATAATCGATTGAAATTCATGTGAATTTTTGCTAAACTTCAGCTCCTGAGGTATGAAATTATTCAAACAGTCCTAAAATTTTAATCTTGTTTAAAAACCCGAATGAAACGAACCTAAATTTTCATTAGTCTTTGAATACTTCTCCCTAATTTTAATTCACTAATGAATTGTACAACATCGAAAAAAAAATATATCCATAAAATCACAACCAAAAAAAATCATTCAATAAATCACCTTCCTCTCTTGACAAAAGGATAATAATAAGACGATACGATATTGATGTGAAAAATCAATAAATCAATCTGTTAAAGTCGATCTTATTAGGAAAATCTGACGCTGATTGATGAGTCTGGTAAAAAGCTCGTTGCGTGAGCTTTTGAGCTAAAGGTTCTGTTTGTATAGGTAGAATAAATACTCAACCATATAAATTTGTAAAATCTTAAAATAAATGTTGAAAAATTCGAAATAATTTTACAAACAGATTTTTTTTGTTAAAGAACAATTTAAATGAAGTGAAGTAGACAGAGTTTTAATCAAATTTGTAAATCGAAGGATGCTCCCGAATGCATTGAGAAAAAAAGCATGGACAGACCCAAAAGTTGATAATTAAAAACGGAAAATTCAGGAAGAATATTAAAAGATTTTTTTCTGAAAAACCAGTGAACTGGGCTACTCAGGGTATCTTTTCAATGGCACGGTTTATTTGTTTCATCATTCAGAAAACAGAACCTTAATAATTTTGTATTGAAGTTCAGCTCTGATCCTTTGAATCTTTGTGATAGCAACTACCTACCGAATTTCATTTTCGTCGAATTTTTTTTTTAATCGTGCGATAATTTCAAATTGAATTCAAATAAACTATTATTAATTCCCTGAAGTGATTTTTCTCCAACTACGGAATAGTTTCTTTCATTTAGGTTTTTATATTTAAAAGGCTGGAAGAAAACTAAAAAAAACTGTCCTTAAGGATCCTACTTCTAGCGCCAAGAAGTATTTTCGTATAATAATTTCTGTAAGCAATTATTTTTAATCGATAAAAACATAGCAGGACTACAATTGCGCAATCATATGATACTCTAAATGAAATAGAAAATTTTGTGTTCTTAACAAATGTTGTATGGGTTGTGGTAGAAGGGGTGACAGCATTGAACTGTGTATTAAATTTAGTGAAATTGCGCAATTTATATGGGAGAATAATATTATGCTATTGATATCTCTCAAATTTCAGGTCATTAACATTTAAACTCTTGAAGAAAATCGATTTATTTGTAAATTTGAGAAATTGTGCATATGTGATCATAATAATAATGCTAATTAAGGATAAGGATAAAAAAGTGCAGTTTGAATGGGAGGTGGTCGAACGAGCGAGGGGATTCTAATAATTTTTGTACCATAGATTACCTTTATGATGAAAATAATATATTCTAAATTCCAAATAAAGAGCTCTTTTAATTTCGAAAAACTTCGATTATTGTAAATGATTTAAAATGAGTAATTTTGAATGGGAGGTGTTAGAAGGGGTGAAGCGATTTGGCATGTTCACGAACTGGACCTAACTTTTTTGTCATAAACGATGTGTAAAAAATTTGAACTTTCTAGCTTATCGAGTTCTGAAATTAGAGAGCGCGCAGGCAGACGGACCGACGAAAAAACAAATTTTTGAGTTACAACATTAACTTCTGTGTTATTAATTTTTTCTCCGAGCCTTACTGGTTAGCGTTGCACTCTTTATAGCAAACTTATAATACTCTCAGATTTCATCTAGTGTATAAATATAACAGAATTATGCGATACTCTAGATGAAATGAGAAACAGTTTAATGTACCAGAAAATTTTGGGTCATGTCAAATTCGTTCGAATAGTGAGTATGGACTTTTGTATGAGATATGTTAGAAGCAGAGGGAGGGAGATTTGTAATTTTTGTATATGTTGTATGCGAAATAGTTCGTGCTGATTTTAAAGTGTGTAGCTTTCATAAGTTTCAAGGAAATTGGACATTGGTTTTCTGAGAATTGACCTAATTTTGAAGTCGATAACTTAAATATTGGCGGAGAAAAGTCAATTTCTTTAAATTTCATGAAATTTATATGGGATGGGGTAGAAGGAGTGGGGGATATAATCCACGAACTTAAAGTTACTTTTTGCTAAAAATGACTTTAGCCAAATTTCAGCGTTCGAGAGTTATGTTGTAGACAGACGGACAAGCGAACAAATGGACAGACAGACGGACAGACGGTCACTTGGAATCGAGGTTTCTGAGCGACAGGAAATATTCCTGCACCCTTGGTGACTCTGTGCGAGCATTACTGCTTAGCGTTTCAAACGGTAAGGCAAACACAATATACTGTCAGATTCCATGTAAAGTATAAACATCTGCCAACGAGTCTGGCGCAACTTTATTATTCTTGGAACAAGTTCAGAGTGCATTGAGGATTAACATGCAGGTGTGGGTGCACAGGGAAGACTCAGTAAATGTGTATTCTAGGGCAAGGCTGTCAAATCTTTAACATTTAACTTCACTTGTCATCAATAGCTGCAGTACACAGAATCGGTATCTAATTCGTCTTTGTATGAGATGGGAGTGCGATGGAAAGGATGGGTAGATGTTAATTTTTTTCAAATGTATTGCTTGTATTGTATTGCTACGTTTGACAATAAACTTGATTTTATCTTGCATATAAATAAAATTGTGCAAAAGGGTAATTCTATGTTGGGATTCACCACACGCTTATCCAAGGAATTTAACAATCCCTTTGTTAAATTGATTCTTTATAACACCTTCGTTAGATCTCATCTTGAATATGCTTCTCAAGTTTGGTCTCCTTTTTATGTTGAGCACATTGGTAGAATTGAATGAATTCAACGTAAATTTTTGAGAATAGCCTTATGTCACCTGAATTGGAATGACAGAGTGCGTCTTCCTCCTTACATCGATCGACTTAAGCCTTTAAATATATCGTCACTCTCGAAACGACGTAAGGTAGCTGATGTAGTTTTTGCTTATCAACTTCTTACAGGGGTGGTTGATTCTCCTACAGATTTGCTGTCACCGGACAAACTATGGTATGAATGAGCCGATTTCGCGTCTCGCGAGAGAAGTTAATAAGAATGCTGATGTATTCGACTTCTCTATTGATAAGCTTTGTTTAAAGCGTAGACTTAATGCTAGTTGATGCCAATTTTTCGTCAATTTTTATTTTTTGCCAATTTTTATTTTGTGTTATTTATATTTATGTATTTGGTGTAGGGATGTTGTTGTTTGTTTCGTCCCTTCACTAAATGATGAGCCAGAGGATAATTCGATTTTCACATATTAATTTGGAACCGTTTTATGGCAATTCCTTGCATTAAGGAATTCTGATAGTGATATGAATCACGTTCAATATTCGCTCATTAAAATGTCAGTTTCATGGACAAAAATTTGTTGTTTTTTATATTCTTCAATTTATACATTTGGATGGGAGGGGGAAGGGGAGGTGGTGGATCGTAAAATTTGTAATGCATTATTATTTTGATTGGGTTGAAAGTTGTTCCATTTCAAGTGCGCAGCTCTTAGTTTGATGGTTATTAGTTGATTTAGTAGAATTGGTCGAAAAAAAACAAACACGTAAATAGTTTGTATTATCATCTAATACAATAGTTGATGGATCGATTTGATTAGTCAATTTGTCTAAATCAATTAGTAGGCTAAGAAATTAGTCAATTTGTCTATTAATTTTTTTTCTGTGTATGGAAGGAGTAAGAAGGACCCCAGCAAACAATGAGAAATCACAGTGAGCTTATAATGAAATCTTTATATGAACGTGAAATCACCTAAGGTTTATTTTCGCTTCTTTTTGAAGTCACGTCGAATCCACTATCGTACTTAAAACTTTACCCCAGACTGAAATCAGTATATGAATTCAGAAAAGCTTGCGTAGGTGATGCAGAACTGAACTCAAAAAACGACTTTGGAAAGATGTCACAGAATGGACCCACAATGTTATCAGTAACTGGTTACGAACGTAAGTGAAGCATAGACCGCATTTCAGAGCGTGAATTCATTTCATTTTTACTAAGTGACAAAAGAGTGAAAGGCTTAAAAGCATGTTCAGTAGTGATTCATACGAAGAAAAGAACCTGATTTATTCACAAGTTAATCAGTTTTTGAAACAAAAGTGAAACGAACTTTCAGCAAATGATTTCATATAGGCTTCATTTATTGAAATTTCACCAAATTGTTCGCTGGGACTTTTTATGCAACTTTGTTTTAAATATTTTTAAAAGTATTTGTACAAGATTTTCAGTTGATACATTTCAATTGTTTGGTAATAATTCATTTTTTAAAAATGGTGCAAAAAATACTTTTGTATAGGAGGAGAAGAAGTTTTGAAGGTACTCGACAAATTAATATCTTAAACTTTTAAGCTAAATTTTATAAACGAATTTTTAAAATTTTCAAGTTTGTAGCTTAAAACTGCAAAAGCTATGAGTTTTTGCATTTTTTCCAATTTACTAGAAGCACCTCGTGCAGGATAAGCTCTCCCTCCCCCTTGGTGTTTTGGCTCAAATTAGTTTTTTTTTTGCTATACGTACATCAAATGAATGTATGCACGTCCAATATTTTAACTATGTAGTTTTTACCAGAACCGAAAAAATAGCAAAATTTTTCGATATTATGGACCATCACCTCACTCCCCTTACATCTCCCGACTTAAACATTCTACCAAAACTACACAGAGCTCTATAATGTGATTATAACTTAATATCTTTATTGGATTTTGAGGTAATAATGATTTGAAATTGAAAAGTATAACACAATGTAAATGCTCCCATTTCCCTCCACTACAACTTTTCCCAAATGTTACATTTTCTTCATAATCGCTAATATAGCTTAATATGTGTTCCAAGTTTTAATTGCATAGCTTAATAAATCGTCGAGACATTAATTTTTAAGCGTTTTTCCTTGCATCCCCCCTGACCGTTGATAATGGTTGATATGCATGCCACATTATTGATCCTAAAATAAAAATTTTTATAGTAAGTAATTCCAAAGGTATAGTTATTTAAAAAAAAAAAAAAACAATAGACCGTCAGTTTGTCTTAGCCCTCTCCCCTTTTCGAATGGATAAGAAAATTAATTAATTTTTAAAGTTTGTTCCAGAATGCCCTGTTATGCATATGTCGATTTTCAGCTTTCAAGCTAGAACCATGGTTGAGATATTCGAATTCGAAGTTTTCGGTTCAAGCGCTCCCCGTCTCCCCTTTAACTCTTGTACCACCCGACTGAGCTCATTACCGATCTACAATCCACTTAAATAAGAACTTTCTACAAGTAGAAAAATATTGACGATGAACTTTCACTAAAGCGTGTAATAAAATTCACCACAAGCCATTATTTCCTAGCAATTCATGAATTCATTGCAAAATTAATCAATATTCGCCAATTTCTGAACAAGTATCGTAATTTTCTTTACACATTCGGTATTATTATGTTCATTACGTTTCAGTGAAAAAAATTCATTATCTGCAATTTCATTAATTTTACCAACAAACATGAAAATTTTATCAAGATCGTAGTAAAATTTATTATGTAAAATGTATAATACATTACAAAATTATGTTTCATTAAATTTGCAGTCAATTACACAGTAAACAATTGAAGTAGTCAAAATTCACTTAAGTTGCAATAAAAAATCCATATTTTTCATTTTACTCATGCCAAAGCATTAAAGGCATTTTGGGCCTGTAAAAGCTTATTTGGCAGAAAATGGGGACTAAAGCCCAAAATGATTTATTGGTGTTCCAGCACAATCATTCTTCCAATAGTCACATACGGATCAACGATATGGTGGACTAAAATTTTACAACGAAAAGCACAGCTTACACTACAAAAAATCCAAAGGTTAGCTTGTATTGGTATCACAGGAGCAATGAAAACCTGTCCTACAGCGGCAATGGAAATGTTCCTAAGCATCCCTCCGATTCATCTCTACATAAAAAAGGAGGCTATGAAAAAGGTATTACGCATACAGAGGAAAAACAATTACAAATTAGGGAATTTTAGAGGTCACCTCAAAATCCTAAAAGACCCAAAAATAGAGGTTCTAGCCTCCACACTATCGGACATTGTGCCGACAAAATTCCACTTTGAAACCCCCATTCAAAGTAATAATCAGAGAACGCAAGGACTGCTAATCCATGCTACCTGAAAAGGAAGAGGAATCAACCATCTGGTATACAGATGGCTCGCGCACCTCTGAGGGGACAGGAGCCGAAGTCAAAGATCCAAACTTCTCGGCTTCAAAACCACTCGACAAAGAAGCCACAACCTTCAAGGCTGACCTAATTGCAATGGAGCTATCCAAGATAATATAAGGAGAGCTCATCGCAACAAATCTATTTATATCCTATCGGATAGTCAGGTGGTTCTCAAAGCCCTAACATCCAATAAACACGGATCGAGGATAGTTTGGGATTGCTTTCAAAACCTAATCATCCTGGGGAAAAGGAATGATGTAATCTTAATGTGGGTACCAGGCCATATGGGGATTAAGGGAAGTGAAGAGGCTGATCGCCTTGCAAAAAACAGCGCAGGGACAAATTTTATTGGTCCAGCGCCATTCTCCGGAAAACCAAAAGGGCACTCCAACCCCGTACTAAGAAAGTGGGTTCAGCAAGAACATAAAATTTACTGGAATAGATTTCCAGGCTTGTCAATCTAAAAAAACTGATCCTACCACAAAAAAACAAAGTGGAGGATTTTCTAAAATTCAGCAGGAGGGAAATTAGTGCTTTAATCGGCCTAACGACGGGCACAGTGGAGTAAACCACCTCAAAAATATGGTCTTAGCTGAAACCGACATCTGTCGCATCTGTCTCGAAGACTCAGAAACGACCGTATGACGTCACCATGAAGCAGTAGCTAGGAAAATACACAATCTTCTTAGTAAAGGTTTCCTTTTTACCGAGGAACTAGCCAACATGGATCCCTTAAAGGTACTCAGATTAGCCAAAGCTATTGAGTTATGGTAGAGTGAAGCGGCTATAAACGCAAAATAGGCCGAGAAGATCGCAGAGCTCTCACGTGTTCCCCAAATTATAAAAAAACTTAATAGAATTATGAATCATAAGATACTCTAGACGAGATGGAAATGACTTTAATATACCGGAAAATATGTCATCTCAAAATCTTTCGAATAGTGCATAGAGACTTTTGCATAGAAGGTGGTAGAAGTAGGGGGGGAGGTTTGTGTTTTTCATATATGACACCGAACATGGCATGCATAATGTTTTTTGCTGAATTTAAAGTTTTTAGTTTTTATTATTTTTAAAGAAATTGGTCATAGTTTCCCTGAAACTGGGACATTTGTATGGGAGGGGGTAGAAGGAGTAAAGAGATCGGGTCAATATTCTGTGATATTAATGACATCTATATCCTTATACTTTGACGTAAATTTCAAGTCGATAGCTTAAATAGTTTCAACGAAAAATCAATTTCTTTTTATTTCGAAATTTCATGAAATTTTTATGGGAGGGGGTAGAAGGAGTGGTGGGAATGTAGCCCATTCACAAACTTAAAGTTACTTTTTTGCTAAAAATGGCACACAAAAATTTTTAGCACTATAGCTCAAAGAGAGTTATGCTGTAGACAGACGGACAGACAGCAACTTGGAATCGAGGTTTTTTGAGCGACAACAAATATTTCTGTACCCTTGGCGGCTCTGTGCGAGCGTTATTTCTTGGCGTTACAAACGGTAAGGCTAACACTAGATTTCATCTATAGTATAAAAATAGAGACCATTTTGAATTCTATTCCCGAAGACCGAACATCGTCTGTTCGTCCCAGGCTGACTCAGGAAGCAAATTATTCTTGTATACATATATATATAAAATTTCCATTTGAACTTAAATAGAAATCAGCAACATCTAAAAAGAAAGGGATACAATGAATTCCATAATATAACATTATGTTTCTTACCTGATCCCCACAATCAAACTAAGAATAGGCAGCAAAAAATGCTTCGGTAGAGCAGCCCTCGAAGATCGGCGAAAGACGTCAGGATGTAGAGAAAATAATTGAGCACTGAAAGTTGTCGGACTATAAGTTATTTAAAGGGAAGTTGAAGGAGGTCGCGGTCCCACTTGAAGGACCTCTTAATATACCATTGAAACGAAATGAAAGTAGGTGGATTGTAAATTAAATTTCAAACATTTTATCAACTTTTATCATCAATCCAACTTTTATCATTATACCTACTCTTGCAAGCAATTAAATTGCATAAAGCACCACGTAAAGGAAATGGGGGAAAAAACAAATTATTCCAAAGATAGTTTGCTTATCTTTCATGCTTTGACCGACTTGCTGGACATTGACTAAAGAAAGTCGGTACACAAATCTTTCCGTCATTAATTTACCTTGCTGAATATTGTGAAGAGGAACAGAATTTTATCCGCAACAGAAGCAGCCATTAATTAAGAAATAATGTAAGGAAAATGTACTCAGTAAATTTTAGTTAATATGATCTGGAAGAGAAACTCTAGGAAATATGAAATGGTGAATACTTTGAGTCAACATATTTATTTAAAATGATATCTACAGTTTAACTTAGATTTCTGTAGTTATATATCATTGCTTTAAGGTTGCTCTAATTAAAAATAAGAAATATTGCAGTTTATACACTCCGTTTCATATTTATAACTCATGTAGAAATTTTAGGTTATTTCAACTCGGAAAATTATTAAGCCTTTGTGTTTGATTGCTAAATGTGGAAAGCCTGGAGTTGAAATTATTTGTAGGTAAATTATTGCAAGGATTCGTTATTTTCGCAACATTTTCAGCTGTTAAATGTTTTTTGCACGTTTCATATATACATATAACCCAGTTGAAGTCCAACAAAATAAAGTGTTTATTTCATATAAATTTTAAATAGAAAATTTTATACAAAAACTTCAAATTTAAATTCAAATTCATTTATTTCATCATTATATATCAGTTTGTATAACACAGAGTAAGTTATTTTAGAGAACAGATTGCAAGATCTTAGCAACTAGAGAGAATTTTGTAGACATTTGCTGATTAGAACTGTGGGTTTTATTATTATTATCAAACTGACCAAGGAACAATTTTCAAAAAAAAAACCTTGCGTGTATAACTTAATAACTACTTAAAACTAAATTTAAATTTAACTCAACCTAACTTATGATAAATCAATAGATACTTGGCTGCACTTTATTGCAATTGATTGAGAAGAGTTGAAATGAGCGTGTTCTTGATCATTTGGGACCTGAGAGCAAAAGATGAGAATCTCTTATCAACTAATTTTTGTACAGTAGGCACATTGGCTATTTCGTGGAGGGCCTTGGTCGAAAAGTAAAAAGGTTTTTTGAGAATCATTTTCAGACACTTATTTTGTGAAACTTGTAATTTATTTTTATGGGCGTTTGCACACTGGTTCCAGACAGGTGAGCCATAAGATAGCCTAGGCTGCAGAACAAGCTTAAAAATTAGCATCTTGTTAGCCAGAGAAAGTTTCGATTTGCGGTTAATAAGTGGATAAAGCGAATAAATAGATTTGGAAACTTTGAAGCATACGTTTTCAATATGACTGCTGAAGGTCAGTTTTTTGTCCAACACGACACCAAGGTACGTAAGGGTGTCGGACCAAGTAATATTTTGACTAATAAAATTTATGTCGCGGTTTGGGAGATTGGATCGTTTTCTCTTCTTTGTAAAGAACATGGCCTGAGTTTTAGATGGGTTGATTTTAATTTTCCAGCGATGATAGTACTGATACAACAGTTCTAAATATGTTTCCAGGCATAATAAAATTTTATCAGGGTCATTGTCACTTACATTAAGACATGTATCATCTGCAAAAATCGCTAGCTCGCATTTTGGATGAATTGGAATATCTGCAGTATAAATATTGTACAGCGTTGGACTTAGACAGGAGCCTTGTGGAACGCCTGCAGGTATTGGTCGATGGCTGGAGAAGCTTGAGCTTATTTTTACTGAGAAGGTCCTGTTCAGTAGAAAGGATTGAATTATTTTCGTTAGGTAAGAAGGAAAAGAGAATTTCAATAATTTGAAAAGAAGGCCTTCGTGCCAAACACTATCGAAGGCCTTCTCAATATCAAGCGTAACCATGCCTACAGATTTCTTATTGTGCAGAGATTTTCGAATATCTTTAGTGACTCTATATAGTTGGTGATTGGTCGAGTGTCCACGTCTGAATCCAAACTGGAAATTAGGGATCACTTCAGAGTTGTCAAGAAAATCTTCAATGCGACGCGCAATGACCCGTTCAAAAATTTTGCTGATTGCCGGAAGTAAACTAATAGGTCTGAAGTTTTTAGGATTACTTGTATCTTTGCCGGGTTTTGGAATGGGGACAACCACAGCATGTTTCCAGGAAGAGGGAAAGTAGCTGAGTTTAATACAAGCGTTTACTATCAAATTTAGTGCAATAATGCAATTCTTGGGAAGTTTCTTAAGCAGAAGATTGGGGAGTTTGTCGCATCCTGGCGCTTTATTATTTTTCAATTTTTTAAAATGGTGATAATTTCTCGAGGCTTGCATAGTGCCTTTGGTGGTAAGTCAAAACTTGATGGAATATTCTTGAGAGAGTTATTAACAGAGTCATTGTACAAAAACTTAATAATTAATAGGGCCTCCTTTGGATTTTATGACTTCAAAAATCCTTTTTCCCATCGATTGAATTAATTTATTTAACACAATCATACGATACCATAGATGAAATCGAAGTTTTTGTGATATTATGAAATTTTGTATGGGAAGTGGCTGCACTGAACTAATTTGTGTTGTAATTTTGTACCAAATTTAAGCTTCAAAAATTGAAAAGGTACTGAGAAACTTAGTTCATTGAATTTAATGAAATTGTGCAAATTGTATGGGAGGTGGTAGAAGAAAAGGGGGGTTTTTGGTGATATTTTGAGAAACAACTATAATCATCATGCAATTGATATATTTTAAGTGTCAGGTCTATATCATTCACGCTTTTTAAGAAAATCGAATTTTTGTAAAGACGTGGAATTGTGTCACATTGTATGGGAGGGGGTAGAAGGAGTGAAGCTACTCGGCTCATTTTTCCCCGATATTAATAATGCTAATTTAGGATAGAGTACAATATTTGAGCTCAATGAAAGTTATATGTATGTACTGAGAAAATTAGTTTAGAATATTTCATGAAAAAGTGCAGTTTGTATGGGAGGTGGTGGAAGGAGTGGGGGGTTTTAAGTGACTTATTGAGGAGCAACTATAGTTTTTTACAATTGACATATTTTAAATTTCAGATGAGTAACATTTACAGCTTTCAAGAAAATCGAATTTAAGTAAAGTCGTGGAATTGTGTCACATTGTATGGGAGGTGGTAGAGGCAATGAAGTTAATCGGTAAATTTTCTCCCGATATTAATAATAATGCGAATTAAAGATTAAGTACAACATTTAAGATCGATGAAAGTTACACGTACTGAGAAAATTTGTGTATAGCATTTCATGAAAAAGTGCAGTTTGTGTGGGAGGTGGTGGAAGGAGTAAGTGGTTTTAAATGAATTTTTGAAAAACAACTATAATCATTACGCAGTTGGTATATTTTAAATTTCAGATCTGTGTCATTCACGCTTTTCATGAAAATCGAATTTGTGTAAAGTCATGGAATTGTGTCATATTGTTTGGGAGGGGGTAGAATGAGTGAAGCTACTCGGTTAATTTTTTCCCGATATTAATAATAATGCAAATTATGAATAAAGTATTACATTTAAGCTCGATGAAGGTTACACGTACTGAGAAAATTTGTGAATAGCCTTTCATGAAAAAGTGCAGTTTGTATGGGAGGTGGTGGAAGGAGTAAGGGGATTCAAATAATTTGTATGCTATAGATCAAACTTCTGATTAAAAATAGTATGTTCTAAATTTCAAATGATTTGCTCCAATGCTTTTGAAGAAAATTTGATTAGTATATATTTTTGAAAATGAGTCATTTTGTATGGGAGGTGGTGGAAGGTGTGGAGGTATTGAAATAAGACCACACGCAGATTACATCTCGGTGCACATCTAACAAACTGTGGAAGTTTGATTACAATCGGCGTAGCCGTTTTTGCGTGAAAATTGAAAATTGGAAAGACGGACAGACAGAAAATTTTTAAAAACGTTTGTTTCTGCGTAGTTATTGGTAAAATAAAGCAAAAAACTTATTTATAGCCATTTATAAACAAATAACAGACATACACTACAATTATATTTATATAGATTTCACGGTCAAGTTTCTGCAGCTTTCATTTCCGCCAGTGATTCATACTGGCGATTTTCAGCATATACCCGTCTGACAAGAACTCCCCAGAATGTCTTGAATGGAATTCAAATCGCGAGAACCTGCCGGCCAGTTCATCACCCTAATGGAATTTGTCTCCATCCAACCCATTGTTTCACGAATGGTATGAATTCTGGCATTATCTTGTTGGAAAATCCAGTTTTTTTCGCCATGTCGAAGATAGGAAATTTTGTTTTCCAGGATAATAAGAAACGTTTTTATTATACTCTAGATGAAATCTGAGAGTATTATAAGTTTGCTCTGAAGTTTGTAACGCTAAGAAATAAGGCTCGGAGGAAAAAATGAATAATACAGAAGTTAATATTATCACTCAAAAATCTCAAAACCGTATGTCTGTCTGTTCGCTCTCTAGCATGAGAACACGTTGAGCTAGAACGATCAAATTTTGAACAAGCTATTTTGATTAAAAAGTAAGGTCAAATTCGTGAACGCTCCACCCTTTCTCCCCTCTCCCATACAAAATGAAACAATTTCGCAATTTAACAATAAACGGATTTGCTCGAAAAGTATAAAATGACATTTATCTGAAATTTGGAATGCAATAGTTTTATGATGATTTCGATCTACTTTATAAACATTATGTGTATCCTTTCCCTCCTTCCACCACCTCCCATACAAACTGCACTATTCCATGAAATGATCTAAACCAATTTACTTAGTGCGTATAAAATTTATCGAGCTGAAATTGTGCACCAAATATTTATTTAGAATTAGTAAGACCAAAAAAAAATTAGACGATTAGCTTTAGCACTTTTATCCCCTCCTAAACAAAATTACACAATTTCGCGATTTGACAATAAACAGATTTGCTCGAAAAGTAGAAATGCTATTCACCTGGAATAGATTACCTTTATGGTGATTTCAATCTACTGTATACAATTCCTTTGAGTCCTCCTCTTCCTTCCACCACATCCCATACGAACTGCATTTTTTCATGGAATACTCTGAACAAATTTACTCAGTATGTATAAAATTTATCAAGCTGAAATTGTGCACAAAATATTTATTTAGAATTAATAGTAAAACCAAAAAAAAATTAGACGAAAAGTTTCACTCCTTCTACCCCGTACCATACAATCTGACACAATTTCACAACTTTACAAAAAGTCAATTTTCCTAAAAAGTATGAATGCTACTGATCTGCAATTTAAAACATATCAAAAGCATAATGCTTATATCCTTAACGCTTTAAAGATAAATCCGTCGATGTCTACAAGGGATTTTGCTAAAGATCTTAGAACCAGCTATCAAATGGTGCAAAAAGCGAAACAACGGAATGGTTTGAAGACTTTCAAAAAGCAAAATGCACCGAAAAAAAGTTCTGATCAGGAGAAACGAGTAATTAGGCGCTCAATAAATCTCTACCGAAAATTGTTGACGAAAAAAATGCGCAGTAAAATGGACGACGAAACATATTGCAAAACGGAATTTTTTCTCTACCGGGTCACCAGTTTTTTACTGGAAATGACAGAAGAAATGTTAGTGAATCGGATAGAACAGTTTGTGTTGAAAAATTTGGAAAACAAGTTATGGTTTGGTAAGCTCTGCTTGAATATGAGATGAAGTCAACAACGTTTTTTACAATAGAAACCATAAACGCCTAAATCTCCCGTAAAGAATGCTTGCAGAAAAAAATATTGCCCATGATTAAAAGGCACAAGACTCTGGGCCCGACTTGGCAACTAGTCGCTATGTTTCAGCAACAGTAAACTGGTTAAATTCCAAAGGCATCGCATATGTACAAAAAGCAGATAATCCCCCGAAAACGCCGGCGCTTCTTCCAATCTTAAAACATTGGGCAATTATGAAGGAAAAATTAAAAAAAGAAGGAGGAAGTGTAAAAACCATGAATGAATTCAAATCATCGAAAGCAGCCACAAAAAAGTTTGTGCAGAACTTGAAGAAAAACATGACAAGAAGGATGAGAGAAGTCACCAGAAAAAGTATTAAACAAGTTCGGAACTAGGAATTCATAACTAGTAGGAAATAGCTAGGGTGTAGCTTAGTGGGTAGCGTGTTGGTCTTGTAATACGAAGGTCGTGAGTTCAAATCCCGGTCGGCGAAATATATAATTCCAGCATATTGCCTGCTTGGATATACCTTGGTCACCTCAATCTACGAAAATTAAAAATTCGTAGAAAGAGGGTTGTGCAAAGTGCTAACAACCCTTCCACAATAACTAATGTAAAATGTTAAGAAATCTGAATGTCAGGAGGCCAAGGTCCGATTTGGACTGTAGCGCCATTGTGGTAGTGGAAGGATATAAATTAAATACAAATAAAATTTTATAAGGATCCATTACCCACCTTGCGCACGACAGAACTTTTCGTTACAGGCTTTATAAACCAATTTTCTCAGTACGTACCATAATTAGCATTAATATTAATTTTTTTTTACAGAATGACCTGTGTTATAGGCAATTTAGGCCTTTATCTGCAATGCACCCAATCATGGAGTGAAGGAATATGATTGGGAAGGTAGGGGAAGGGGAGTGAGAACGACCGTAACGAGTGGCGAAGCTACTAATATAGTTTTTCAGTAGTACTAGCTGCTATATTTGCAGATGTTATGGGAGACTAAGTGATAGAAACCGAACAGAAACCATCTACTGAGTATATAGACCTTCTTGAAACTGTTTCAATTTTACACAGTTTGCCCATTTTATTTCGAATAGTTTTCCATTGACAGTAACAACTGAAAATCCGTGCTTAAAATAGTCCCACTGTCTGGAGTGGGAATCGAACCCACGACCTATTGACTGCGAAGTAAGCACTCTGCCCACTACGCTACGGAAGCCACGGAATATCGGGGGAAAATAAACCGGTTAGCTTCTCCTGTTCTACCCCCTCTCATACAATGTGACACAATTTCACAACTTTTCATAAAATCGATTTTCTTGAAAAGTATGACCGTTTCTAATCTAAAACTTCCAATATTTCAATTGTATGATTATTATAATTGTTTCTCAAAAAATCACTAAAATCCTCCCACTCCTTCTACCATCTCCCATACAAACTGCACAATTTCACTAAATTAAATACACTAATTTTCTCAGTACCTATTCAACTTTTGAAGCTTAAATTTGGTACAAGACATTTTTATAGGTATTGTAACGTGATGTAAAACCAATTAGTTCAATGCTCTCACTCCTTCTACCACTCTCCATACAAAATTTCTTAAGATCACAAAAATTTCAATTTCATCCTTAGTATCGTATCATTGGTCTTACATTTTTGGGCTGAGTGTTATTTTATTTAGACTTTTTTTTAGAAATAAAAAACTAAACTAAACTAAGCAGATTATATATTCAAAATAATGTATTGCTCACTGTATTCTCAAAATTATTGCTATTTTTACGCGGACTAAGCCATGGGGATTGGTAATTAAAGAATATACTTAATTACTTTATTATTTTAATAATAAACTATTGTGATCGACTTGGAAAAAAAAAAATTTGCTACCCTGAAATTTTGTTTTTTCGCGTTTCATGACTAAATTAGCCTAAAAATGCCAAAAAAAAATCCGTCTGTCTGTACGCCGTCCGCCGAACGCCGGTGTGTACGCTCAGCGCACATTAACTCCCAAACCCTTCAAAATAAAAAAAATCATTTTTGGGAGGATTGTAGATTGTTGCGGATCTCAGGCAGACACCCATTTTGGGGGGTGTACGGGTTCAGGGGGAGGCGGGGGTAGTGCTAAAGCCGAAAAATACGAATTCAAATATCTCAACCATGGTAACAGCTAGGAAGCTAAAACTCAACACACATATTGAGGGGTTTGTGGGACAACTTCAAAAAATAATTTAATTTTTTTATCCATTGGCGTCCGAAAAGGAGGGGCTAAAAACAAATTGTCGGCCGAATTGTTTTTTCAAATGATTATACCTTCGAAATTACTTATTGTAAAAAATTCATATTTTGAGACCATTAAGGTAGCGTATAGTTCCATTGGAATCAACTTAGAGAGTGGCTAATTATTGTAAGGGGAAGGTTCAGGGGGGGGGGGTCAAAGACAAACACTTAAAAATGAATATCTCAATTATATCTTAAGCTATGTAATTGAAACTTAAAACGTATATTAAGCTATACTAAAAAAATACAAAAAAAATACAACATCTTGAAATAATAATAGTGGGGGGAAATGGGGAGCATTTCAAAAATGGCGCACTTTTCAAAATTACGAATCCTTATATCTCAAAAAAGAGTACAGATATCAAATCAATAATTTTTCAGATTGTAGAACTACATGATAGTTAGTTTTGGTAAAAATTTTAAGTTGGGAGGTGTAAGGGGAGGGAGGTGATAAGCACAAATGTCGAAAATTTTGAATGATTTTTTTAGGGTTCTGGTGAAAGATAGACACTTTAAATTTTGCATGTGGATACGTTTATTTAATGTACATACAAAAATAATAATAACTTGATCCATAATTGTTATAAACCGACCCCCCGGTCTAACGTGCACTAGGTGTTTCATGTGCATTGAAAAAAACACATAAACTGAAAACTTTTGAGTGAAATTTCAAGGTAGAAACTTGAAAATTTGCGAAAGGCATTGAAAAAAAATTTCTAAATATACGAAATATTAACTGGTCGAAAACCTTTAAAACTTCTACCCCCTCCAATACAAAATTATTTTTTCGACCATTTTTAAGAAATCAATTATCACCTAACTATTAAAAGCTATCAATTTGCAATTCTACATAAAAACTTACAAAAATAATTGAAATGAAATTACGTTAAAAGTTTTGAAATCGCGCTTGCCCTTCTACCCCCTCCCATACAAAAGTATGATTTCGACCAATTTCATTAAATCAACTAATAATCAACAAATTAAAAGCTACAAACTTGAAATTTTGTACGAGCATCTTACAACAGAAAAGAAAGATAATTGCATCACAAGTCTCACGATTCCCTTCCCTCCTCTACCCCCTCCCATACAAAATTATTTTTTCGAACATTTTTAAGAAATAAGTTGTCAGCTAACTCTTAAAAGCAAACAATTTCAAATTTTGCAGAAAAACTTATAAAAATAATTCAAATGAAGTTGCTTTAAAAGTTTTGAAATCGCGCTTGCCCTTCTACCCCCTCTCATACAAAACTATGATTTCGACCAATTTCATTAAATCAACTGCTAACCAACAAACTAAAAGTTACGAACTTGAAATTTTATACAAGCACCTTACAAGAGAAGTAAAATAAAACTACATATCAAATTTTACGATTCCCCTACCTTCTCTACCCCCTCCCATACAAATGTTCGGTTTCATGAATGTAAAATACACCGAATTTTATGAAAATTCTATGCAACTTCGTCTATGAAACACATTCTATACAGAGAATATTGGACGTGATTCAAGCAATTAATTAAAAAGCTATTAACATCCACCCACCCTTACTATTACCCCTGCTCCTCCCCTCATAAAAACCCAAACTTGCAGAAACGAATGAAATATTGTTAAATTGACAACAGCCCTGCCGAAGAACTCCCTTTCACTTAGCCTTCCCTAACCACTCTAACCTGCATATTGACTTTCCACCCATCCGCAACTTGTCTCAAGAATAATAAAGTTTCGCCCGACTTGTTGGCAGTTTATTTTTGTGATATGTAAGGGGGTTAGATGATTTGATATGAATCAATAATTTTGCAGATCGCTGAAAATACAATATTAATCGATTTGGTAATTGCGCGGGTCGTGTATTTACAATGACTTTTCAATATTCCAAAATATCAAAATCTTTATATATGTTTGCTCGAATATATTATTGTTTTCGATAAAATTTTATCGCCTACCATTTATTTAATTATTTACGTCTAAAAATAACGATTTTTAAATGTAATTTCATTGAAATTTACACTTTTTTCAGTTCCCCATTAATCTAAAGTATACTGAACTGAAATCAGATAATAATGCGCATTTAATAGTATCTTATATTTTAGATTAGGAAATTGAATCCTGTGAAGAACACTGAAAGTTCTTAGGCTGTTAAATTAATGACTGAAACGCATTTGATGGCGTGCGGCACGATACTTTACTCACTACTAAGAAATTTTAATGTGACATTGAATGATTGAATTCTATTTTATTGCATAAGAAAAAAAAAACAATAAGGAAGTGCTTTCATTGAATCGAATTGTGCTGCTATTTGAAAGTTAAGTGCTAAGAAATAATTATTTCTTTGATTCCAAACGTTTGGATGTATCGGATTTTTCAATACGGACATAACATAACTTTTTTAGAGTCCAATCGAAGTTTTGCCGCTTCAAATGATCAAGAAACTTCAGTAAAGATCTTTCCGCGATTTGCGGGCTATTGTTAAATATATATGTGACCATAAATTACCGACAATTTGTAAATTAAATTACTCTGGGGAATGATATCTCAAAAAAAAATTTTTTTAGTAAGTAGGTAGGACTGTCCTTAATTATAATCCCAAAAATTAGCACAGTTTGTTAATCAGTTTATTTACAGCAGCTGGTTGAATCGGTACACCTCAGTATTCCGTTTCATCTAGAGTATCGCAATTATGATGGGCGTAAAGCCCAATCATAATTTTGTTATGTTTTTAAACAAATTTTTTAAATTTTCAAGTTTTTAATGAAATAATAATTTGTAGCCGTGGCCAATTGACATAATTGAATGTTGTGTGACAGGCGTGAATTTCTTAACGCACCCATATTGAGTATGGTATAGAACACACTTTGATTTGTGCACACAAAATCACACCTTAATTACAAAAACAAATAATATACACTAAACCAATTATTTTATTATTCTAATAATAAATTATTGTGATCGACATAGAAAAAAAAAATTTGCTACCCTGAAATTTTTTTTTCGCGTTTCACGACTAAATTAGCCTAAAAATGCAAAAAATCCGTCCCGCCGTACGCCGTACATATGGACTCATATCTCCGAGACCGTTTAAGGTAGAATGTTCGTTTTTGGGTAGATTGTTAACTGGGTAAGTGAGCTCTATTTTCTTAATTTTCGGGGGTGTTAGGTGGAGGGAGAGGCGGGGGGAGGGGAAAAGTCGAAAACTACACTTGCTAATATCTCCACGACGAATTCAGATAGAAAATTGAAAATCAGTAGAGATATAGAAAAAGTTGTGAGACAAACTTTAAAAATAATTTAATTTTTGTATCCATTGGCGTTCGAAAAGGGGGTGCGGCTAAAAACAAATTGTCGGCCGAATTGTTTTTTCAAATGATTATATCTTCGAAATTACTTATTGTAAAAAATTTATATTTTGGGACCATCAACGCGACATATAGTTCCATCGCAATCAGCTTAGAGAATGGCTAATTATTGTAAGGGGGAGGGTCAGGGGGAAGGGTGAAAAGAAAAACACTTAAAAATTAATATCTCAACTATCTCTTAAGCTATGTAATTGAACTATGAAACGAATATTAAGCTCTACTAGGAAAATACAAAAAAAATATAACTTGTTGAAATAAGTAGTTGAAGTAGTGGGGGGGAATGGGGAGCATTTTAAAAATGGCGCACTTTTCAAAATTACAAATCCTTATACTTCAAAAAAAAGAACAGATATCAAATCGAACATTTGTCAGATTGTAGAGCTACATAATGGTTAATTTTGCTAAAAATTTTGAGTTGGGGGGTGTAAGGGAAGGGAGGTGATAAGCAAAATTGTCGAAAATTTCGAGTGATTTTCTCAGGGCTCTGGCAAAACATAGAATGTTTAAATTTTGCGTGTGGATACATCTATTTAATGTACATAGAAAAATAATAATAACTTGATCCATAATTGTTATAAATCGACCCCCCCGGTCTAATGTGGACAAACTGCTTCATGTGCATTGAAAAAAACACATAAACTGAAAATTTTTGAGTGAAATTTTAAGGCAGAAAATTGAAAATTTGCGAAATGCATTTAAAAAAAATCTCTAAATATACGAAATATTAACAGGTCGAAAACCTTTAAAACTTCTACCCCCTACCATACATACAAAATTATTTGTTCGACCATTTTTAAGAAATCAATTATCTGCTAACTTTTAAAAGCTATCAATTTTAAATTTTACATAAAAACTTAAAAAAATAATTGAAATAACATTACGTTCAAAATTTTGAAATCGCGCTTGCCCTTCTACCCCTCCCATACAAAAGTATGATTTCGTCCAATTTTTTTAAATCAACTAATAACCAACAAATTAAAAGCTCCGAACCTTAAAATTTTGTACGAGCACCTTACAACAGAAAAAAAGAAAATTGCATCACAAGTTTTACGATTCCCCTCCCATACAAAATTATTTTTTCGAGCATTTTTAAGAAAACAGTTATCAGCTAACTCTTAAAGGCCATCAATTTCAAATTTTACATAAAAACTTATAAAAATAATTCAAATGAAGTTGCTCTAAGAGTTTCGAAATCGCGCTTGCCCTCCTACTCCGTCCCATACAAAACTATGATTCCGACCAATTTCATTAAATCAACTAATAACCAACAAACTAAAAGCTACGAACTTGAAATTTTATACAAGCACCTTAAAAGAGAAGCGAAATAAAACTACATATCAAAATTTACGATTCCCCTACCTTCTCTACCCCCTCCCATACAAATGTTCGGTTTCGTGAATGTAAAATACACCGAATTTTATGAAAATTCTATGCAACTTCGTCTATGAAACACATTCTATACAGAGAATATTGGACGTGATTCAAGCAATTAATTAAGAAGCTATTAACATCCACCCACCTTTACTCCTGCTCCTCCCCTCATAAAAACCCAAACTTCCAGAAACGAATGAAATATTGTTAAATTGACAACAGCCCTGCCCAAGAACTCACTTTCACTTAGCCTTCCCTAACCACTCTAACCTGCATATTGACTTTCCACTCATACGCAACTTGTCCCAAGAATAATAAAGTTTCGCCCGACTTGTCGGCACTTTATTTTTATCCAATTATAATTACAAAAAATGCATATTTTGGGACCACTAAGGTGACATATAGGCCTACTAGAATCAGCTTAGAAAGACGCTAATTATTGTAGGGGGAGAATCAGGGGGATGCAAAGAAAAACACTTAAAAATGAATATCTCCACTGTATCTTAAAGTACGTAATTGAAACTTGAAACGTGTTTTAAACTTTAATAGCGAAATATGAAAAAAAATAGAAAATGTGGGCATAATAGTAGTGGGAGGAAACGGGGAGCATTTCAAAACTGGCGCACTTTCCAAAACTACAAATCATTAAACCTCAAAATTGAGTACAGATATCAAATCAAAAATTTGTCAGATTATAGAGCTATATAATTTTTAATTTTGGTAAAAAAAGGAGTGTATGGGGAGTGAGGGAAAGGCAAAAATTTTAAAAATTTTGAGTAATTTTGTTTAGGACTGTGGTAAAAGATACAAAGTTTAAATTTTGCTCGTCGATACATCTATTTAATGTACATAGAAAAAAAAATAATAATTTGTTCCAAAATTGTTATGCACCGAAGTGGGGGTCTAACGTGCACAAGGTGTTTCATGTGAAATGAGAAAAACACATAAACTGAAAATTGTTGAATGAAATTTTTAGTTAGAAACTTGAAAATTTGCTAAATACACTTAAAAAATATCCCTAAAAGTTTGAAATATTAACTAGTCGAAAAGCTTTAAAAGTTCTACCCCCTGCCATACAAAATTATTTTTTCGACCAACTTCATTAAATGAACTAATAACCAACAAATTAAAAGTTACGAGCTTGTTATTTTGTAGGAGCACACTACATAAGAAAGGAAATAGAATTGCGTCACAATTTTTACGATTCCTCTACCTCCTCTACCCCCTCTCATAAAAATGTTTGGTTTCGTGAATGTAAAATACACAGAATTTTATGAAAATTCGATGCAACTTCCTCTATGAAACTGACATTCTATACAGAGAATATTGGACGCAATTCAAACAATCAATTAAGAAACTATTAACAACCATCCATTCTTACTGTCACGCCTTACTCCTCTCCTCATAAAAACTCAAACTAGCATAAATAACCGAACGAAATATTGATTATAAGAACTGGAGCTTTTGAACGTTTCCACAAAGTGTTAAATGGACAATTGGCCTGCCCATGAACCCCCTTTCACTTAGTCTTCCCTAACTACTCTAACATGCATATTGATTTTCCACGCATCCGCAACTTGTCCCAAGAATAACAAAGTTTCGCCCGACTTGTTGGCAGTTTACTTTGAAATATAACGGTACGAAATTTTGAAAAGCTGAAATTCGCAAAACCTTTACTGTTCTAAAATATTGTTCGCAATCTTCCACTATTCTCTACCAATAACAATCACACTCACACATTCCAATGACGACACACATTACATGACTCATCGACTTTCGGGATGAAAAAGCAACAACAATCACTCGCTTATATTCCGATGCTAACACATATTAATGACTCATCGACATTCGCTGAGGAAATGATTAGGCATGAAGGGTCAACAAAACCGATATAAATAAACTGCCAACAAGTCGGGCGCAACTTTATTATTTTTGGGACAAGTTAAAGATGCATGGAAAGTCAATATGCAAGTTAAAGTGGTTAGGGAAGAATAAGTGGAACCCCCTTTCACAAGTGGAACCCCCTTTCACAAGTGAAACCTCCTTTAGGGCTGGGATGATGCCAATTCAACACTTAGTTGCGAATACGATCAATAGCTCCAGTACATGTAATCAATATTTCATTCGTTTATGCAAGTTTGGGTTTTTCTGAGGGAGGGGAGAGGGGTGATATTAAGGGTGGGTGAATGTCAATAATTTTTCAATTGATTGCTTAAATGACGTCCAATATTTCCTGCATAGAATGTCAGTTTCATAGACGAAGTTGCATAGAATTTTCATAAAATTTGGTGTGTTTTACATTCACGAAACCAATCATTTGTATGGGAGGGGGTAGAGTAGGTAAGGGAAATGTAAAATTTGTGATACAGTTTTATTTCTTTTTTTTTGTAAGGTGCTCGTACAAAATTTCGAGTTCGTAGCTTTTAATTTGTTGGTTAGCAGTTGATTTATTGAAATTGGTCGAAATCATACTTTTGTATGGGAGGGGGTAGAAGGGCAAGAGTCATCTCAAAACTTTTAACGCAGTTCCATTTTAACTATTTTCGAAAGCTTTTGTGTAAAATTTCAAATTGATAGCTTTTAATTTTTAGGTGATAATTGATTTTTTTTAAAATGGATGAAAAAATTATTTTGTATGGGAGGGGGTAGAAGTTTGAAAGGTATTCGACCAGTTAATATTTCATTCCTTTAAAAATTGCTTTTAAAGGCATTTTGCAAATTTTCAAGTTTCTACCTTCAAATTTCATTCAAAAATGTTCAGTTTGTGTTTTTTCATGCACATGAAACACCTTGTGCACGTTAGACCAGGGTGTTCGGTGCATAACAATTGCAGAACTTTTATTATTTTTTCTGTATGTAAAATTAATAGATGTATCGACATGGAAAATTTAAACTTTGTATCTCTTACCAGAGCCCTAAAAAATCACTCAAAATTTTCGACATTTTTGCTTACCACCTCCCTCCCCTTACACCACCCAACGTAAAACTTTCACCAAAATTTAGCACTGTATAATTCTACAATTTCACAAAATTGAATTTAATATCTGCACTCAGTTTTGAGACATAATGGTTTGAAATTTTGGAAAGTGCAATGCTTCCCATTTTCCCCCACTACTATTTTTGACCCAATGTTATATTTTTTCTTATTTCTATGTTATAGCTTAATACAAGAACTAAGTTTCAATTACATAGCTCAACAAATAGCCGAGATATTGATTTTTAAGTGTTTTTCTTTGCACCCCCCCTGACCCTCTTCCTTACAATAATTAGTCTCTATGTAAGCTGATTCTAGTGGATCTATTGCCACCTTGATGGTCTAAAAGTATAAATTTTTATGGTAAGTAATTTCGAAGATACAATCATTTGAAAAAAAATTCGGCCGACAATTGGTTGGTTAGCCCCCCCCCTTTTGTATCCCAATGGATAAAAAAGTTAAATTAATTTTAGAAGTTGTCCCACAAACCCTTTTATATGAATATCGATTTTTAGCTTCCCAGCTGTAACCATGTTTGAGATATTTGAATTCTTAGTTTTCGGTTTAAGCGCTCCCCCGCCTCCTCCTAAACCCGTACAACCCCGAAAATGGGTGTCCGCCTGAGATCCGCAATTATCTACAACCCCCCCCCCCCAAATGAACTTTCTATCTTGAAGGGCTTGGGAGTAATGTGCGCTGAGCGTACACACCAGCGTACGGCGGACGTCGTACAGACAGACGGATTTTTTTTTCTTTTTTTTTGTATTTTTAGGCTATTTTAGTCATGAAACGCGAAAAACAAAATTTCAGGGTAGCAATTTTTTTTTTTGGTTTTTTTCAAGTCGATCGCAATACTTTATTATTAAAATAATAAAGTAAAAGGAGCGAGCTTTCGTGAAAAAGTTAGTCGAGATCAACTCATCACGTTGTGAATTCGACTGTTGAAGCAAAATTTAGTCGAGTCTAAGGAGTCGATGGAGGCAGTTAGAGATTAAAGCGCGATACAGTTAGTGGATATTTTGGATTTCGCTATCTAACGTGAACATTCGAAAGCGAAAAAGTTGAAAAAGGGAACGCGGTGTAGTGTACGAAAAGTATTTAAGTTAATCTTTAAAACGAAAAATAAAGTTTGCGGTGATTTTGAATCAATTGCGACTTACTTCCTTTTTACCTGAAATCCGGTCATCTCTCGCGCACTTCAATATAAGCTTTTTGTGTTGTGTAGTTGCCAAGAAGGATATGAGTGCCTGATGGGCTGTCTCATGGGGGAATACTTTTGGATTCGGAAATTTTCGAAAATTGTGTCCAAGCTTAACTCGGCTTCAAACTTTTACAAAAAAAAAATACCATAATTTGTATTCTAACTTGGTTGCTAATATTTAGTTAGCAATAAAGTAATTTTCAGTACGATGGAGTTGTCAAGCAAGGACAGCGAAACAATTCTTTCGATAATTTGACTATCGTTTCGGACATTTTAACGCGGGACAGAGGTAGTTGCAATAAGCTTAAGTGCGCCAGACAAAGATAGCCAAACGATTGTTTCGAAAAATTTAGAGCATTTCGCAAGTGAGGGAGGGAAATACTTTCATTCCCATTTTCTTACAAGACAAAGCATGCTAAGAGTCACTCCTTATTATACTATATCCTTCTTGGTAGTTGCGAAGATATGATCATTTGGAAAAAAGTCGGTCGACATTTTGGTCTTAGTCACCCTTGTCTTCTACACGGAATCATTCGTTTCAAAACTTTAAATAGCAGCAATTGTAGTAATGAAAGTATTTCCATAAACATAAAGTATATAAAATTGGTCCTTGCGTAATTTTAGATCCACTATCTCCCTCTGTAAATTAAAATGAACGAAGCAACTAAAGCTTATGATACAACAAAAACAAGTCATGATAAATTAAATCGATATTAAAAATAAAAAACAAATAATAATAATCGAAATATCCTGAAATTCTAGTAGATATACTCGTACTAGTTTCGTAATTCCTGAATTTTGTGATAATTCATTTTTATTATTCTTTGGTTTCAGTAAAATTAGATACGCTTCAGAATATCCTGCCTTTTTCTACCTCTTTCTTACATATCCTTGCTGTTCCACCTCCAGCATCGGAACGCCTATTTCATTTTTATTCGCCCGTAATTTTTCTGCATTTCCCTTCTTATTTTCCAAATGTGCGATATCGTCCAGAAAGGAGCTGGTGAAATGTATTTCATCAAGTGTATCGGTTTTGTCCATTTTGCATGACCACGCGAAACAGCAATTATCCGCATCCATTTCAACATGTAATCCTTTCGTGTGCTGGCTGTAAAAATTCATGATCTGTTTCAATTTTACGATCACTCTGTTTTGTTTTCATCGGGTTTTTGATACGACCAAATGCGATGCGACATATACACAGGATATGCGATGAGAGAATATTTCGTTACACAATGTTTCGCTTTTAGTATTTAGTTATGGTAGGGACAAAAAAAAGGAACATCGTTGCTAAGCTTGACTCGAAATGAAGTGCCGTGACGCTTAATAGGTAAATGGGATCATTTTGAAAGTTGCTTTTAACGTTATCTTCCGTAACGTTTAATCAAAAGTAGATTTTGCCTATTTGACATTAAAGCTTAATTCTTTTCTTTTGGTTTCGGGGTCAAATCGAAAATGCAGTGCACCTGATGATTACTTGAAAGACAATCGCAATTCTGTGGTTTGTTTTATTGTTGCTTCTTTTTTCAATAATAGAAATAGTTTAGCTTTTGTCGGTTCCGATAGACAATGTTTCTCCTGCTTCGATTACTTTGAGAAATTTTTATCAAATTAATTCAGAACAAAGTTCCTATGAGCATAATACCATTGACACATAGTGGTTCTAATTATAATGTACTACTACTACTACAATGGCGCTACAGCCCAAATCGGACCTTGGCCTCCTGACATTCAGGTTCCTTAACATTTTTCATTATTTATTGTGGAAGTGTTGTTAGCTCTTCGCACAACCCTCCATCTACGAATTTTTCATTTTCGTGGATTGAGGTGACCAAGGTATATCCAAGCAGGCAATGTGCTGGAATTATATATTGCGTCAACCGGGATTTGAACTCATTACCTTCGCATTACAAGACCAACACGCTACCCACTAGGCTACACCCTAGCTTATTATGATTTAGGTAATTCGTAACTTAGCTCGTCTTCATGTTTAGTAGAGTGGTGAAACATAGCACTTGGCTAATAAAGAAGAGCCACTCACTCAACTGACATATTTTTCAAAAAATTACAAAGCCAATAGGCAATCAAATTTTGCAAGGAAGGCCACAGAAAAAAATAACGATCCTTAGTCCTGTTTTGGAATAGTTTGCAAGTCATTTTTCATTGCTAGGCATTTAAATCACGCTTTAAAGATTTTATACAGTCAGAGCTGTCAGTAAATGACTTCTCTTCTTCTTTCTTGATGATGTAGCTGAGAACATTTAGCTTTTATATGATCACGATTTTGGTAATTTAGCTAAATTAGCATATGACATAAAGCCGTTTTATGATAATTTAGGGCTTAATTATAATTTAGCTACGCTATATGTCAATGGAATAAGGCATTAAGTAAGCAAAAATTTATTATTTATTAATCACTTGTACGAAAATATAAGCTACTGCTACGGCTACGGACGCATAGTCCCTAAGAAAAATAAAAACTACAGTTTAAACCCCAGAGCTCACATTATCTATATAAAGTCTGACGCAGAAATTTCAGAACTTTGTTTTCCTCATTAAGAAAATCTTATTCAAATGTTATCAAAGTATTTTATATTATATTTATAAACGTGAACTTAACACTATTCGTTTAGTATAGGTATAGTTACCGCTTTCCCTTTTTGACTCTTTCGAATGCTCGATCTCCACTCTCGCTATCGCGTTCCATATTTCCAATTGCTTCCGTCGCCGGTTCAATCTGGACTGACTCTATCATGTTCTAAATTCCCCACTGCTTCCCAGTTCAGACTGCTTCCATCGCGACCCCCCACGCGATGATCTGATCTCCACTGCTAATCTCCATCGTCGATCCCACAATGTTCGTTTACTAGATTCTGCCTGTCGATCGCTTGATGAACTCCACTTTTTGATCACAGGACTTACTCCTGCCTGTTGATTACAGGGCTTGCCCGCTTACTGCCGCTTGTTGAACTCTGCCTGTCGATCACAGAACTTACACGCTTACTGATACTTGCATCTGAGCTCTGCTCACTCAGTTTACTTTAATATTTTAAATTTGCTACCCTGAAATTTTGTTTTTTGGCGATTCATGGCTAAAATAGTCTAAAAATGCAAAAAAAAAAAATAACAGAATTATGATTGGGCCTAAAGCCCAATCATATGATACTCTAGATGAAATACTTACTTACCTTTTGTTTGGGGGTGGTAAAAGCAGAGGGGGAAGTTTGTAATTTTTGTATGTAACACTGAACGTAGTATATAAAATATTTCATGCGGAATTTAAAGTTTCTTGCTTTCATAATTTTCGAGGAAACTGAACAATTTTTGTCTGAATTCATGGTATTTGTCTGGGAGGTGGCAGAGAAAGTGAGAGATTTTGGATGATTTTGAATCTGCTTATCAACATCTTAATCACATTGCTTTGTTACAATTTTAAAATCGATAGCTCTCATATGTTCGAAGGAGAAAAACTTTTCTTGAATTTCCAATACAAAAATTTGTATGGGAGGTGGTAGAAGGAGTGAGGTGAAGGCGATATTTTCTTAACATTTATTACAATTCTTAATGGACAAATGCTGGCAAAATTTTCAATTTTCTACTTCTTCTAATTTCTATGAAAATCGGTTAAATGCATTTACCAAAATCCTGCATTTGTATGGGAGGGGGTAGAAGGAATATCCGAATCAAAACCAAATTTTTTAACACCAATTATATTTAAAATAGTATACTTTTCTCAAATTTTAAAGTTAATAGCTTTGACGGTTCTGAAGAAAACTAATTTAATTGAAATTCCGAAATTTCGTAAAATTTGTATGGGAGGGGGTGGAAGTGAGTTAAAGTTGATAGTTTTCCCAAAATTAGTTGCAATTTTAATAAAATTAATTATGATAAATATTGATTTATTTAGCTTTGCTAGTTGCAATGCAAACCGAATAAATGCATTTCTGAAAATTATGCATTTGTAAGGAGATCAGATCAATATTTCTTGAAGTTAATGATATTTATGTCATTATGCTATGACCTAATTTTCAAGTCAATAGCTGAAGTAGTTTCGGAGAAAAATCAATTTCTTTAAATTTCGAAATTTCATCAAATTTGTATAGGAGAGGTTGGAAGAAGTAGGGGAATGTGGCCCGTTCACGAACTAACACTAAGTTACATTTTTGGTAAAAATGACACACAACAAATTTCAGTACGATAGCTCAAAGCCTTCGAGAGTTATGTTGTAGACAGACGCACAGACAGACAGGTGGACAGACAGAAACTTGGAATCGAGGTTTTTGAGAGACAACAAATATTTCTGTACCCTTGGCGGCTCTGCGCGAGCATTATTTCTTAGCGTTACAAACGGTAAGGCAAACACAATATACTCCCAGATTTCATCTACAGTATAAAAATCCGTCTGTCTGTACGACGTCCGCCGCTTGCTGTACGCCGGTGTGCACGCTAAGCGCACATTAACTCTCAAACCCTTTAATATAAAAAGTTCATTTTGGAGGGATTGTATAATAGATGTTTGCGGATCTTAGGCGGACACTCATTTTGGGGGTTGTACGGGTTCAGGGGGAGGCGGGGGAGCGTTTAAACCGAAAACTAAGAATTCAAATATCTTAACCATGGCTTCAGCTAGGAAGCTGAAAGTCAACATGCACATAGAGGGGTTTGTGGACCAATTTTAAAAATAATTTAAATATTTTATCCATTGGGGTCCGAAAAGTGGAGACTAAAAACAAATTGTCCGCCGAATTTTTTTTTAAATGATTATATCTTCGAAATTACTTACCACAAAAAAATCATATTTGGGGATCTCTTAGGTGGTATACAGATCAACCAGAATCAGCCAGAGACTAATTGTTATAAGGAGGGTCAGGGGGGGAGCAAAGAAAAACACTTACAAACTAATATCTCTTAAGCTACGTAAATGAGACTTGAAACATATATTAAGCTATACTAGGGAATTATGAAAAAAAGATGGATGTAAAAGTAGGGGGGGAAATGGGGAGCATTTCACATTCCAATATTTCAATCCGCTATATCTCAAAACTGAGTACAGATATCAAATCGAAATTTTGTCAATTTTATTTGAACTGCACAATCTTTAATTTTGGCAAACAAAATTTATGTACGGAGGTGTAAGGAGAGGGAGGTGGTAAGCAAAAATGTCGAAAATTTTAAGTAATTTTTTTAGGGCTCTGGTGAAAGATACAAGGTTTAAATTTTGCATGTCGATACATCCATTTGATATACATAGAAAAAAAAATAATAATTTGTTTCACAATTGTTATGCTTCGAAGTGGGGGTCAAATGTGCACAAGGTTTTTCATGTGCATTGAAAAACACACAAAAATTGAAAATTTTTGAATGACATTTTAAGGTACAAACTTGAAAATTTCCGAAATGCATTTAAAAAAAACTCCAAAAGTATATTATATATGGTTGACTAGTTGAATACCTTCAGAACTTCTAGTCCCTCCTATACAAAATTATTTTTTCGACCATTTTTAAGAAATCAATTATTATATTAAAAGCTATCAAATTTAAATTTTGAACAAAAACTTTTGAAAATAGTAAAAACGAAACTGTGTCAAAAGTTTTGAGATCGCGTTTGCCCTTCTACCCCCTCCCATACAAAAGGATGATTTCGACCAATTTCAATATATTAACTACTAAACAACAAATTGAAAGTTAAGAACTTAAAATTTTATACGAGCACCTTACAAGAAATGATATAAGAATGCATCAAAAATTTTACGATTCCTTTACCTTCTCTCACCCCTCCCATGCAAATGATTGGTTTCGTGAATGTAAAGTATACCGAATTTTATGGAAATTTTATGCAACTTCGTCTATGAAACTGACATTCTATGCAGAGCATATTGGACGTGATTCAAATAGTCAATTAAAATTAAAATTAAAAAATTATTAACATTCACCTACCCTTACTAGCACCTCTCACCCCTCCCCCAATTGACAACAGCCCTGCCCAAGAGCCCCCTTTCACTTAGTCCTCCCTAACCACTCTAACCAGCATATTGACTTTCCACGCATCCGCAACCTGTCCCAAAAATTATAAAGTTTCACCCGACATGTTGGCAGTTTATTTACACTCAGTATCCAACCGTTGCAGTTGTTTGCTGACTCATGGCGATGAGTAATCCAATGTGTGTCTAAGATAGTGGAAGATTGCGAAACATGTATGCGATGAATCAACGTGATCGAAATTTGTGGCCGTACGCGCGTATTAATTTGATTCAGTGTTGAGTGGTTCTTTCATCATTACTTTCTAGATCAGTGGAAAACTGTGGATATATGATGCACGATTAGGGCTAACATGCAATATGGAATAAATAAAAAAAAAACATCTGTCGGCAAATTACGAAAAGAGTTTTTAAGCTAAGCTTTCTTAAGCCTAGAATTAAATAAATACCGTAAGAGTTAATAGGCAGACGAATTGGCTCGGATTCGACGTTTTTGGGACACAACAATACTTGACTCTATATGTTCCTTACTTATTAGCGTTGTATACCATACTTACAGACTTCATTAAGAGTACAAAAACACGTAATAAATTTTTATAAATTCCTCATAGACCTCCCGGAAGCCTCCAAAACCCTTCTAGACGATGTTAAAGGTCTTCTGCTGGAAGGTCTTCTTTGGTTTCCTGTTGGGTATACATACATATATTGTATACAAAGTTGTAAGTGTAATGCATACTCGTATATAATACGAGTATAAAGAGATCCAACGTGCTACTAAATTTTCCTTACTCAGTTCGGGATATTGATTACGTTCGTATCATTTATTCTTCGTAAACAGCACGTTGTCCGAATGGTTAAAAGGAAAGCGAAACGTGTTGGAATTTCTTCATATTAAACGAGTCGAGTATTTCCAACTTGCAAAGCAAGGTAAACAAGCAAAAGGATTGTTACGTCTTTCACGATGTTCCTCTTTTTTTCATATTAATTTCATCGGCAGAAATATGTATATCTGTCTAAGAGTGTAATGAAAAATAAATTAATCACGAAGGGGTAATTAATTATGGAAGAAAAGTCGAAGATATTTTGTTTCATTAGACATGAATTAATTGCACTTATTCATGGGTTGTTGCCAAAGGTCAATATTGTTAAGTTCGTTTATATTTGAGAGAATGCTTTTGTAACATTCAATATCTATAAGATTATGGTCAAAGTTTAGTTAACTTTTTTCAATGTTCTACGGCCACCATCGTTCAGGGACTCAATTTTGCAATAGTCATGAGTTGCAGCAAGAACTCGATTATTATACCACAAATGCATAAAATAATTTCAGATAAACTCTTAAAATCTGTAAAACATAAAATTGTTATCATTAAAATAATTAAAGGCAATATTTTCGCATCTGGTTTTATGAACACCGCTTTAACTACTCTAGTTCACTCTCCATTTAATCAATTATCATTGGAAATTGATAAATTGCTATCTAGTTGGTAAAATTCAATTAAAGCTATGTAACAAACACGATTTATTGAAGCGCAAGCACACATCGTTACCGCAAATAATTTTGAACAACTTTCAATGCATTTTAACAATTAAAAAAAAAGACTAATTAATAGAGTTTTCGTTAATAGTTTGAGTTTTATTTTTTGCTACGGAATTTAAAAAAATCCTTTAGGAAACCTGAGAATCAATTGACTTAGGGAGTAGTATTTAATCAATTGGTTTTATACGTATTCATCCAATTAGAGTTTCGAAACTCTTCATATTGAAGCGGTAGGGATAAAGCATCTTGATCCCAAGACAATGATGAATTTCGAAGATAATGTGCTTAAAAAACGTTAAGTGTATTAAGAGTACAAACAAGTTTCCGCCGTTTTTTCGACCCAATTTTGAGTATGATGAAAGGAGCTGCTCAGACAGGCCATGTGCTATCGACCGAAACAAGTGATAATCGGAAGGCGCAATGTTTGATGAATACGGCGGGTGGGATAGGACTTCCAAATTAGTGTTCCCAAATAGGTTTTGACCGGCGCCGCAACATGCGGATGAGCATTATCATGTAAAAGAATAAATTTGTCGTGTCTGGAGTAGTACTGGGCGCGTTTTTTCTCAAGTGCTTGGGTCAATCTCATTAATTGTGTTCAGTAGAGAGCTCCAGTGATGGTTTCGTCCGATTTGAGGAACTCATAATACACGACACCAAGCTGATCCCACCAAATATACAGCATGAGTTTGATGGTGATCCCAATAATTTTCTCCTCTTTGGGTTGTTGTAGTGGATTTCCTTACCCGTGACTATACGATGCAAAAAACCCTTTCTTTTAAGTCTTGCAAGTAGCATTTCACACATACAAAATCGGCGTTCAACGTCTCTCGGCTTAAGTTCATATGGAATCCAATTTCCTTATTTTTGAATCATTTGCAACGATTTTAAATGATGCGGAATTGCTTGCTGAGTCACTTCTAATGTAAGTGCAAGTTCTTCTTACATTTGGCACGAATTTTCCTCCAATAATGCTTCCAATTCCGAGTCTTCGTACACTTTCGGTCTGTCACTCCGTTTTTTGTCTTCCACGCCAAATTCAGCATTTTTAAACTTTTGAAACCACTCACGACAATTTCTCTCGCTTAAAGCAGCCTCACTATATGCTTCTACAAGCAATCGATGCACCTCAACTGCAGATTTCTTTAAATTAAAGAAGTAAATCAAAAGTTCCCGCGAACGAAGCTTATTCGGCACAAAACTTGACATTTTCACACGAACAAAATTATGTGATGCTGATACGGAGTCACTAATACTTCAAGGTTATGTTAATACTAGATGTCCAAAAATTACGAATTACAACTAACAATTTCAACAAACGGCGGAAAGAAAATTTAAATTTCAAAAATTTGATAGGCTTTGAGAAAATTAGTGTGTTAAATTTAGTGAAATTGCGGAGTTTGTATTTCAGGTGGTAGAATGAGTCGGAACTTAATGATTTTATTTATAAATAATTGTTAACAACATTTCACATATTTTAAATTACAGATAAGTAGCATTCATACCTTTTAGGAAAATTAACTTTTTGTAAGGTTGTGAAATTGTGTCAGATTGTATGGGAGGGGGTAGAAGGAGTGTAGCTAATCACTTACTTTTTTTTGTCTTACTAATAATTCTAAATAAATATTTAGTGAGCAATTTCCGCTCGATGAATTTTATACGTACTGAGTAAATTTGTGTAGAGTCAACAATCAATGTTTGGAGTATTTCACGAAAATGTGCAATTTGTATGGAAGGTGGTAGAAGGAACATAACTTGAATAATTTTATAAAGTTGATTGAATTTATTATAAAAGTAATATATATAAAATTTCTGATCAATAGCTTTTATGCTTTTCTAGCGAATCCGTTTATTGTCAAATTGCGAAATTGTGTTATTTTGTATGGGACGTGGTAAAAGAGGTGAAGCTAATCGTCTAATTTTTGTATTAACCTTATAACAATTTTAAAGAAACCATGCAATGCGTTATAATTTAACCTAATTCTCAAGTCTATAACTTAATTCCCTTAAATTTTGGAATTTCATGAAATTTATAAGGAAGAGGGTAGAAGAAGTGGTTGAATAGAATAGAATAAAATAGTTTAATAATCCATAGTATTACAAATATAAGGCTTAAGCTGGTGATAACATTTCGGTTATCAGGTTTAAATCTATACAGCACGTGTTAATGTGAGAAGCATGAAGCAAATAATAAGCATAATACAATTATAATATAAAGTATGAAGGAAAATAGAATAAAAAAAACCTTCTTGCGTTCAACTTACAAACTACCTTATCAACTACCTTCACTAACTTAAGAACTAAGTAAAACTAGCAGTAAACTAGAATAGAATCGAAGAGAGAATCAAAGGGTTCTCGGAGTTTTGACAATTATTTATAAAACTAGCAACCGCCCGCGACTTCGTCCGCGTAAAAATAGCAATAATAAGCAATTTTTGAGAGTGCAGTTAGTAATACATTATGTGGGATATATAATCTGCTTACTTTAATGGCTCTTTGAAGTAAATGGTTTGTATATTGTTGGAATCAGAACCATAAAGAAGAATGAAAGCAAGATACTCCCATTTTTATGGGACAGGCTCGTGATCAAATCAAACCTGTGATTCGAGATTATATACGTCTTGAAAAGCGTTAAGGACATGTGAATAATTGTAGCTGGTGTTATTTAAAAAAAAAACAAATAAAATAACATTAAGCTTAAAAACTTAACAGGACTACGATTGTGCGTAAAGCCCAATCATACGATACTATGTATAGATGAAATCGAAATTTTTGCGGTGTTAAAAAATGTTGTATGGGGAGTGGTAGAAGGGGTAGCAGCACTGAGCTAATTTGTTTCACATCATGCTAGAGTAGCTATAAAAATGTTTTGTACCAAATTTAAGCTTCAAAAATTGAGTAGGTACTGAGAAACTTAGTGAATTGAATTTAATGAAATTGTGCAATTTGTATGGGAGGTGGTAGAAGGAGTGGGGGGTTTTTGGTGATTTTTCGAGAAACAACTATAACTATCATGCAATTGATATACTTTAAATTTCAGATCTGTATCATTCATACTTTTCAAGAAAATCGAATTATTGTATAGTCGTGGAATGTGTCTCATTGTATGGGAGGGGGAAGAAGGAGTGATGCTACTCGGTTAAGTTTTTTCCCGACATTAATAATAATGCTAATTAAGGATTAAGTTCAAATTTTTACCTCGATGAAATTTAAATGTACTGAGAAAATTTGTTTAGAGTATTTCATGAAAAAGTGCGGTTTATATGGGAGGTGGTGGAAGGAGAAGGGGGTTTCTGATGCTTTTTTGAAAAACAACTATAATTATCATGCAATTGATATATTTTAAATTTCAGATCAGTAACATTCAGACTTTTCAAGAAAATCAAATTCTTGTGAAGTCGTGGAACTGTGTCACATTGTATGGGAGGGGGTAGAAGGAGTGAAGGTAATCGGTTAATTTTTTCCCGATATTAATAATAATGTTAATTAAGGATTTAATTCAACATTTTAGCTCGATGGAAGTTACACGTACTGAGAAATTTGGTATGAAGTAATTCATGAAAAAGTGTAGTTTGTATGGGAGGTGGTGAAAGGAGTGAGGAAACTCAAACAATTTGTAGACCAAAAGACTGCATTTATAATAGAAATGATATATTTCAAATTTCAAATTAATAGCTTTTATGGTTTCCAAGAAAATTTGATTAATATGTATTTTGAAAATGAGTCACTTTGTATGGGAGGGGTTAGAAAGCGTGAGGGGAGTGAAATGAAACTAAAAGCAGATTTCATTCCGATGTACACCTAACAAACTGTGCAAGTTTCATTACAATCGGTTCAGCCGTTTGTGCGTGAAAAGCGGTCGGACATACAGACAGACAGACAGACAGACAAAAATTTCAAAAATGTGTTTTTATTCTTAGTTAGTGCTAAGATAACTCAAAAAACTAACTTATAGCCATTTATAAGCAAATAACAGACAGACACTACAATTATATTACTATGTATAGATTATTGTTTAATTTTGTTATGATGTCAACTACTAGTGGCCTCTTCATGCAGTAGTTTAGTAGAATGATGCCACGGCTTATTCAAAATTATTTTTTGACATTTGTTCTGGATAATTTGGAGGGTATTTGTGTGTGTTTTGGCACAAGTTTGCCAGGTTGATTCACGAAGATATAGTTTCGTTTTTGCTAAATTCACATAAAACTAATTACAGAATGATAGCCCAAAGCCTTCGAGAGTTATATTGTAGACAGACAAACAAACAGAGATACGATCACTTGAAATCGAGGTTTTTGAAATTTTTATATCCGTGCAACCATTATTTCTCAGCCTTACATACGGTATGGCAAACACAATAAATTCTCAAATTTCAACTAGAGTATAAAAACTGCTGACACTAAACTCTAAATTAAAGCAATCGTATGTATTACTTGTCATGCAATCTATTAGAAAGTTATACCAATACTACATACATTGAAATCAAATTATGTTCTCTTAACCACCCCCTAAAACTTAAACGAATTCAGTGGCTAAATAAATCAATATATTAATACTTTTCCATCCATTGCAATACAAAATCCAGTCGTTTGCATTTTTTATTTCAGTAATCTCCCATGTTCCCATTATTTCACATAACATCCATTATCCACCACAAGAAAATGGAGAAAAAAAACAAACAAAAAAAATCGAAAGAAAAACCTCACCCAATCTTACACCCTATTTACGACCTTAAAAAGGATTTATTGCGAACCTTTTCAAGTTCAAGAAATTCACCTTCATACATAATCGCTTCGGCAAGTTTATTTTTTTCCTAAAAAAAGCTCCTTGAAGTAGGTCGTGAGTGCAAATCGAAAACACGCATGTCCTTTATAAATGAAATGGTATAAAAAGCTTTCGACAAAAGATGCAGGGGATTCCCCCAATTTTCGTTCATAGACCTACACGAAAAACTCGTACTTAATAGGCTGAAATGATATTTAAGTGCTTTGAGCTCTTTTAGATAAAAGGATGATAAGCTCTCTGGTAAGGTGCCATTTTATTGTCAACATAAGATATAATATTGTTGTTTCTGATATGTGGGCAGCACTTTGGCACTTACACGTTTGAGTTTTATCAAAGTTTACCACAATCTTCATTTCGTTATTAAAACTAAGCAAATCTCGACTCGTCGTTTTTGGAGACCTTGGAATATTATTAAATGAAACTAGGAGACCTTTGATATATAATTGGATATATAAGGATATGTAAGTGTGCGCAGTCCATTTTTACTTCATGTAATTAATATGTGCACTATAACTATGATCGGATTAACGAATCAAAAGATCAATATACCGTATTCCAATGAAAAGTTGCATTACACTACTCTCGTAATCTCAAAAAATTCTATACTTCGTTTGATTTTATCCCTAAATTATTGCCGTCCCATCGCGCTATTCCAAAACTATTTTGTTATATATCTAGTACCTCGAATGAAGGAAATTTGTTAAAAACCGGACGTCGAAAAATTTCACGACTTTCCTTTATTATTCCAAATTTGTATGGGAGGGGGTAGAAGGAGTGACGTGTAGCTGATGTTTTTTTTTCTTCAAAATCGTTTGCAATTGTAATAAAATTAATTCGGGATAGAATTCATTCATATAGCTTTGGTAATTGCAATGAAAAACGAATAAATGCATTTTTGAAAATTGAGCATTATATGTGATGGAGTAGAATGAGTAAGAGGATCGTATCAAAATTTTTCTCTTTTTGTGATTGGGCAAGGTCCAGACACGATCCAACCCAAAGTAGTTTCTTGCGCAATGATATCATTGGATAGTTTTCTTTTAATTCCGGGTTTTATCAGCATGGGGTAGATGTCCGCTCCTAGAATCATATCAATTGAGGTTGAGAAAATGATGAATCCGCTAGTGTGAGAGATTGGAATTCCGAGAACAATCCACTGGGCAATTGATATGTTGGAAGTCAATGAGTTAAAGTGGATAGGACCAAAGCTTCTACCCGAAGAGAAAAATCTTCATAATGTGAATGGATGATGAGGCCGACCTTGTAATACGAATGTCCAGAATGGGAACGTCCTAATCCGGAAATCCTGATATTTGTTTTCTGGCGAGAAAGGCGTAACATTTGAATAGCAGATTCTGTGATGAAGGAGGCCTGCGACCCGGGATCAATTAATGCGCGCAATTGATATGTAGTGTCAACACTGGAGACAGTTTTGAATACGACTGTGGATAATAGTGTTTGATGTTGATGCTGTACGTGGAGGGCATGCACTTGTGGGCTTTCCGGCGCTGCATCGATACTACTCACGAAGCTCGAAGTGGACTGATGGTAGTCACCCAAATTATGATCACCGCGATGCTCCACAGAAGTTGTGATTGGAGGATTCATTGTTGCGTGGAAGGTTGTCTGGTTTCGGTTAGTGGTGATGATATCAGAAGACGAAGGCGCGGATTGATAGCTCGCCTCAAAATGTAGAAGAGTATGATGTCTCTTAGTGTAATGCAAACACGTTTGTTTACTCGGGCATTGTCGAGTTCCATGACTTTCCGACATGCAATTGAAACATATTCTTTTTTCCTTAACAAATAGATAGCGATCTTTAGCATCAAAGTCCCGAAACACAGGACATTGTCGAATCGAATGCGGTTCAGTGCATTTGGCACATGTTGGCGTCGAGACCTTGCCATAAAAGGCATGAGTGTTCCGCGGGGTATTGTTTTGCCGCCCGTAGTGAGAATTTGGACGGGAAGTTGAACTATCTAAAGCCTCTAAGGTTCGGAAGCGTCGCTCTACAAATGTCGTAAGCGCTTCCAGAGAAGGTAATTCGGAGAAGGAACTCAAAGTTTGCTCCCATAACTCATGTGTTTCCTTGGATAATCGTTGCACTACATGAAAAATGAGAATGGGGTCCCAGGACTTAGTATCGATTCCGAGATTTTGTAATCCAGCTAAATTTTTGCTCAATAAACTCAGGAGTAAACGTAGCCCTTGGACGGTGTCCGGGATGCTATGCGAGCCGGAGAACAGCTTTTGGAGATGTGCGTTCACTAAGACCCGTTTATTATGATACCGCTTCTGTAGCGCCTCCCAAGCCGGAGTAAAACTATTCGTTGTAATAGGAAAGTGACGCAAGACTTGTTCCGCTTCTCCTGAAATGTTAGTTTTTAGGTAATACTTTCTCTGGGCGGATGAAAGAGAATCATTTTGTACGATCAGTGCTACAAATAAATCGCGAAACGATGTCCATTCTACGTAATTGCCGCTGAAACTCGGTAGAGCAATGCTTCAATTCCACGGAGGAGGCTCGAGGTGGTTCGGATTTGCTCCTTTCATCCTTTGGATCAGGAGTCCAGGAATTCTCCAATTCTTCCAATTTGTCTATAACACTTTCCAGAAAGTCGAAATTATCACCTTCGTGGGTCTCCATGGACTCAGCCGCGAGATACGGATGTTCCAGATCCGTGTCCGTGATCGCAGCCTTCAACTGCCGATAACTACTAGAAATTTCCCGCCATAATTTTTCGATAGGGGCTCTACGCCCCTTCAAAAACCCAACCGTCAACCGATTTTTCGGCGTTTTTTTAAAGTTTCTCCACGACCGATGAAACTCTTCCTCAAGTCGGACTTGAGCCTTAACGAACGCGTTAAAGTCAGACATAGTTCGTTTCGGAGTTCACTATTCGAAGGTAATAAGTATGGAATTTTAATTCGCGCACTATTCGAAGGAATCACAACCGAAAGATTTGTAGCGACCAAATTATCATAAAAAATATAATTTTAATTTAAAACCCAAAAACCGTAACCTTGAAATCAAAATTTAAACTAAAACCCAAAAATCGTAAATCAATATTTCAAAAACTATTTTTAGTACTAACCCTTTGCGTTAAACGATAACAAAAGCATTTGTAGGTAGGAACCAAAATACTATGTACAAATATAATTAACATTGAAGTATATAATAACCTAGCTGTAAGTTTAATTTTATAAATACGGACAGAAGTGAAATAAACGATCATTCTATTAGTAACTATCAGTGAGTGAGTTTCTACTCCAGAACATTCCCATAGTGGTGACCCCTGTGAATTTTTAGTGGTTATTATTAGTGATTTTTTTTATTTTTACTTCGTTTTTTTAATAATCAACAAACTTACGCATTGCCAAAATTACGGGCTACATATATACATATATATATTTTGTGGATTTGTGTAATCGGATTCTAACAACGAGCATCGTCATCATTCCATCACCGAATAATCGATCGATTGCAGAACAACGAGCATCTTCATCATTCCATCAAAGAATAATCGATCGATACGCACAGTAACGAGAATCATCATCATTTCTTCAAGGAATAATCGATCGACTCAACACACACAAAAAAGTTATCCGACACCGAATGAGCTATACCAAAAACACAAAAAACAAATATCAACATCATCCGCAATCAGCCGAAATCATCAAAAAAAAAAAATAATAAAGGTATTTTTTTTAAAAAAAATTTTTTTCATAAATTTTTCAACATTTCATTTCAAAATAAAATATAATATAATAATATACTTAGACAACTTATATTTATTTTGCTAAAATAAAAAAAAAATATTATATACCTGAACTTTCAACAACAAATCATTGTACAAAATTACTGTGAACAAATGCTTTTGATCAAAGTGCCGAAAAATTCATTTTCTCTGATCATAAACAACTTTACATAAGTTAGTGTATATAATCCAACACTTTGACAACATAAAAACCGAGTTTTCTTTTTATTTTTTTTCTCAAAATTGTTGACGATTAAGGGTAAAACGCGATTATTTCCGACTCTTAAACCAGTGCCGTAAATAATTTAAATATCGTGTTCAGTTTTTCAATAACCTAGTTTAACAAATTATATAAATCTCATCGGATTAACGATCAAAATAATTGATTTCAAAAGTTTCAATAGCAATCCCATAGTGGGGTGATAATATAAATCATAGTGCAAAAATGGCTTCAAATAAAATATAATGAATTTAGTTAACATACATACTTAGATTTGTGCGAGTTCGTGTGAAACAGTTTTAACTACTTCGGAACGTATAGTGCAAAACAATTCTTACATGATTGTATGCACGTAATTTTTTCCATTTGAATTTTTTTTGTGAAACAGATTTACCTACTTCGCAACTTACCGTGCGAAACAATTCTTACATGATTGTATGCAAAAAAAAAAATTTTTTTCCATTTGAATTTTTGAATTTTTTCCATTTGGATCAGTATAGATATATAAAAAAAAATTTTCCTTCATCTCCTCTAGTTCAGTATCAACCTTCTAACTAGTTTCTATTGTGTTACCTACATCTCTGGATAAAAATTAAGAAGTATTATTACATCGTTATTCAATTTTATTCGTATCGTTTAAAAATGCCAGAAAACGATGATCGTGACGAAACTCTGAATGAGAAATGTCCAGTCCAAATTCCGATAACAAACTTGGACAACGCTTTATTTTCGGTAAAGCTTCCACCCTTTTGGTCAAATTCACCTGCAGTTTGGTTCATACAAACCGAGGCTCAATTTGCGATAGCTCAAATTCGGAAAGACAGTAGTAAATATAATTATGTCTTATCCGCGCTACCACAAGAGGTAATCGAAACAGTGCTAGACACTATACAACACCCACCTGACGAAGGCTGCAAGTACGAAAATCTTAAAGCCGTACTCATTAATCGCCACTCACTAAGTGAAGAAAAAAGAATCGAGCAATTATTGGGAACTGTGGAGCTAGGGGATAGAAAACCTTCAGATTTTTATAGATTCTTAGCCAATATTGCTGGTTCAAGTGACGCGATTAATGACAAATTAATTCGTAAGCTCTGGATGCGAAGATTACCTCAATCAATTAATATCGCCTTGATTGCTCAAAAAGACAAGGATATTACAGATACTTTATCATTGGCCGATCAAATCTGGGACGCATTACCGAACTTTAACTCAGTTTCTGCTATCGAGCCTGGATCAGACATTTCAGCTCTTCGTAATGAAATTCGCGAGCTACGAGATCAAATCGCAAACCTAACTTTACAGAACAAGCAGAAAAATTTTACCAAACCAAGATTCCGTAGCCGTTCTCGAAGCAGAGGGCGGATAACCTCACAACAACAACAAGGAATGTGCTGGTATCATACCAAATATGGTACAAATGCAACCAAATGTCAAAAACCTTGCGATTTTAAAGAGACAAATTCCCATTTATCATCTTCTACAAAAAACTAAATATCGCTTCTGGATCAGCGGCTGACAGAAGTTTACCTACAAAATCACGCCGCTTATACGTAACAGATCGCATCAACAACATAAATTTTCTTATTGATACTGGAGCAGACGTCTCGATTATCCCACATCAATCATTTAATTCGACAGCTAAAGCAAGTCATTTTTATCTTACTGCTGCTAACGGATCGCGAATTAAAGTTTATGGTCAGAAACTATTGAAACTTAATATCGGTTTACGTCGAGATTTTATTCATACCTTCTTAATTGCATCAATAAGCAAAGCTATAATCGGTGCAGATTTCCTTGAAAAATATAATATACTGGTAGATCTAAAAAATAAAAAAACTCATTGATCCCACGACGAATTTAACTTCAAATATCAATGCAATCAAAGTTGATACACCAACACCCCTAAATTTTAGTATCGATAATCAATACGGTGCGCTGTTAAAAATGTTTCCATCATTATTCCAACCTCCTAACTTCAATTCTCCTATAAAACATACAGTGCAACATCACATATTGACGGAAGGTCCTCTTCCATGTTCTCGCCCAAGAAGGCTCGATCTATTAAAGTACAAGACTGCAAGATTCGAATTCGAACACATGGTACAAATAGGGATTTGTCAACCGTCAGCATCTCCAGCTTCATCACCCTTACATATGGTCCCTAAAAAGGACAGTAAGGATTGGAGACCGTGTGGAGACTACCGACGACTTAATTCAATCACTGTTCCGGACAGATATCCGGTACCTCACATTCAAAATTTTTCTATGTTTCTTAGCGGTTGCAGAATATTTTCTAAAATCGATTTAGTCAGAGCATACCACCACATACCCATAGCGCCAGAGGACATTCATAAAACTGCCATAACCACTCCATTTGGTCTTTTTGAATTCACTCGAATGCCTTTCGGTTTAAAAAATGCCGCACAGACTTTTCAAAGGTTCATGAACCAAGTAGTCAACGGCCTAGATTTCGTGTTCGTCTATATTGACGACATCCTTGTCGCAAGCAAAGATGAGACAGATCATAAAAAGCATTTGAAAATACTTTTTCAGAGGCTTACTGAATTTGGTTTGAACATCAACCCTTCTAAGTGCATATTTGGCACACCAGAATTAAATTTTCTTAGTCACACGATATCTGCCAAAGGTATTTTGCCAGTGAGCGAAAAAGTAGATGCCATAACTAATTTTCCAGCACCCTTAACAATTAAACATATTCAGCAATTTGTTGGGATGGTCAACTACTACAATCGTTTTATACCACATTTGGCAAAGCTTCTTACACCAATTCATAATCATGTTGCTCTCCTCCTAAAGCAGAAAGGTTCTAAAAAACATTTCACCTGGACACAAGAGTGCCAGGAGAGTTTTTGCCAAGTTAAATCTGCTCTAGCCAAGGCAACACTCCTACTACATCCGCAAGAAAATGCAAGTTACAGCATCACTACAGACGCTTCAAATACAGCTGTTGGAGCAGTTCTTCAACAGTTCCATTCGAAACAATGGCAACCTCTTGCATTCTTTTCAAAAAAATTATCTCCTGCCGAAGTGAAATACTCAGCATTTGATCGAGAACTTTTAGCGATATATCTTGCGATCAAACATTTCAGATATTTTGTGGAAGGTCGAAACTTTACAATTTTTACTGATCACAAACCATTGGTCAAGGCCATTCCATCAAAAACTGAACGATCTCCTCGCCAAACGCGACACTTAGATTATATATCGCAATTCACAACGGATATTAAACACATAAGTGGAAAATCAAATCATGTAGCTGACGCTTTATCACGAATCAGTAGTATAGATGATATAAATACGATTACATTCAATCTTGAAAACCTGTCAAAGATGCAACTAACGGATAATGAACTTAAGTCAATCTTGAATAATTCACAGAAACCCGAGTCCAAATGTACTCTGGAACTCTTGAATATTCCTTTCTACCAAGATAAGATTTGGTGTGAAACGAGCACAAAAAGATGCCGCCCATACGTCCCACCAGATTTACGAAAAAAAGTATTTGAATCAATCCACAATTTATCCCATCCAGGGATACGGGCTACTAGAAAGCAACTAACACTAAAATATTTCTGGCCTTCCATGAACTCAGATTCAAATAGTTGGTCGAAGTCCTGTATCGGCTGTCAAAAAGCTAAAGTACATCGCCATACGCGAACAGAACTAGAACGCTTTGAGTTACCTTCTCAAAGATTTGAACACATCCATATGGACGTCGTCGGACCACTACCACCATCTAACGGGCATTCATATATTCTGACCATCATAGATAGGTTCACGAGATGGCCAGAGGCATATCCCATAAAAGACATGTCCACTATTTCAATAGCAGAAGCTTTTATACAGCAGTATATTCCTCGATTTGGAGTACCATTAGAAATTACAATGGACCAGGGTAGCCAATTTCGATCAAAGCTATTTGCGGAATTAACAAAATTTTTAGGATCTCACCGTATACATACCAGTGCATATCACCCGCAGGCAAACGGTTTAGTAGAACGGTTCCACAGACACATGAAGTCATCTATCATGGCCAGAGAGAACGAAAAAAATTGGTATTCGGAATTACCATTAGTTCTACTAGGTATTCGAACCGCAATAAGAAGTGATCTACAATGTTCACCTGCAGACCTCGTCTACGGGCAAAGTCTCAAGGTTCCAGGCGAATTTTTTGTTGCCAATAAAAATTCCATGGACTTAGATCCTAAAGATTTCGTAGCACACTTAAAACAATCTATAAGCAATATCAAACCAACTAACACACGTGTAACTTTTCAAAAAAATATAAACGTCGTACAAGATCTCAATACATGTGAATTTGTCTTTGTTAGAATCGACAAATTAAGATCAGGATTAAACCCACCTTACGAAGGACCTTATAAAGTTGTTAGACGATTTCGCAAGCAATTCGTCCTCGAAATAAATGGAAAAAATTCATCAATCGCAATTGACAGGATTAAACCTGCATACGTTTTTTCAGAAAAATAAAAAAAAATACAAAACTCTGTATCATATAAATTCATTTTCTCCAATTAATATTAATAATAATTAAAATAACGCTCCGCTGAAAGGGGAGTGTGTAGCGACCAAATTATCATAAAAAATATAATTTTAATTTAAAACCCAAAAACCGTAACCTTGAAATCAAAATTTAAACTAAAACCCAAAAATCGTAAATCAATATTTCAAAAACTATTTTTAGTACTAACCCTTTGCGGTAAACGATAACAAAAGCATTTGTAGGTAGGAACCAAAATACTATGTACAAATATAATTAACATTGAAGTATATAATAACCTAGCTGTAAGTTTAATTTTATAAATACGGACAGAAGTGAAATAAACGATCATTCTATTAGTAACTATCAGTGAGTGAGTTTTTACTCCAGAACATTAACCAGCTATCCCCAACAACCAAGTTCCCATAGATTATACGATTCGAACGTCACTTAACTCAACTAATGTGGCAGATGATAAGGGAAAATTTAGATATAGGGAAAATCTAGAATTACCTGAGGAGATAATCCGGCTCGACGGACCAATGTTTTTCGTGCGACGAATCACAGCACGAAGAATAGTTATCGCAAAACGAATAATACTCTCAGTGCGAAAAATACCAACACTGCGATGTTAAAGTGCGAAAATCGAAACACTATAATATGCCGTAAATCTAACGAATCCGGTGAACTTGTGCGAAAATTCACAAGAATTAGATTAATAATTACACAATTCCTAAATTTTGGCGATTGAGCGAATTTCACAACTCAATACTCAATAATCTTAACAATCTTAACAAAGGAAACGCAAAGAAATCTAGATGTAGAATTTATTGTAACTGCTCGCTCGGAAGTTCAAAGACAAGTGAACTACATAACAATTTTAAATTCAATTAAAGCCAACTGTCGCGAAGTTCAACGGCTCCTTATGTAGCCAAGTCCAATGACCCGCATTCAGTTGGATTGCTCAGCTGTCGTGCATTGACCTACATTTGTGAACAGCTGTCTGGGTTATTATGCACGCCCTCTTGATCGGATGTAACGGTCCAAAGATCCATGATTTCACTCAAACTTTGAGTGAAAGTTCTATCTGCGCTTATGTCAGCGAAAGCTGTTGAATCATAACAACTGTCAAGTTGAAGTGTCAAGTGGTCTAGTGTTGTGGATTTGTGTACTGCAGGTGAATAAAACAAACTGAAAATAAAGAATTAATCCATTTCTTTTACAGGTGAAATGAGAAGACAAGGACGCGCCAAACAACGGTAATGCTATTCATATCATTATATTTTGACCTAATTTTCAAGTCGATAGCTTAAATAGTTTCGGAGAAAAATTAATTTCTTTAAATTTCGAAATAATATTAACGTTTCAACTCCCAATTAACGTTCAGTGGGTAGCATGTTGATCTACAATGCGAAAGTTGTGAGTTCAAATCTCGGTGTACATAATTCTAGAACACTGTCTACTTGAATATACCTTGGTTACCTCGATCGACGATAGTGAAAAGCATAACAGGGCTACGATTGCGCTTAAAGCCCAAACGTACGATACTCTAGACGAAATACAATTTTTTGTGACCCCAAGAAACTTTGTATGGGGAGTGGTAGAATGCTAAAGTAGCTATAAAAATGATTTACACAAAATTTAAGCTTCTAAAATTAAAAAGGTACTGAGAAAATTAGTGTGTTAGCTTTAGTGAAATTGTGCAGTTTGTATGGGAGGTGGTAGAATAAGTGGGGGATCTTAGTAATTTTCTTAGAACTATGAATATCATGAAATTGACATATTTTATATTTTGGACTAGTAACTTTCATACTTTTCAAGTAAATCGATTTTTTGTGACCCCAAGAAATTTTGTATGGGGAGTGGTAGAATGCTAAAGTAGCTATAAAAATGATTTACACAAAATTTAAGCTTCTAAAATTAAAAAGGTACTGAGAAAATTAGTGTGTTAGCTTTAGTGAAATTGTGCAGTTTGTATGGGAGGTGGTAGAATAAGTGGGGGATCTTAGTAATTTTCTTAGAACTATGAATATCATGAAATTGACATATTTTATATTTTGGACTAGTAACATTCATACCTTTCAAGTAAATCGATTTTTTGTGAAGTTGGGAAATTGTGTCATATTGTATGAGAGAGGGTAAAAGCAATAAAGATCAGTTAATTATACTCTAGATGAAATCTGAGAGTATATTGTGTTTGCCTTACCGTTTGTAACGCTAAGAAATAATGCTCGCACAGAGCCGCCAAGGGTACAGAAATATTTGTTGTCGCTCAAAAACTTCGATTCCGAGTTGCTGTCTGTCCGTCTGTCCGTCTGTCCGTCTGTCTGTCTGTCCGTCTGTCCGTCTGTCCGTCTGTCCGTCTGTCCGTCTGTCTACAGCATAACTCTCGAACGCTTTGAGCTATCATGCTGAAATTTTTTGTGTGTCATTTTTAGCTAAAAAGAAACTTTAAGTTCGTGAAAGGGCCACATCCCCCCCCTCCTTCTACCCCCTCCCATACAAATTTCACGAAATTCCGAAATTTCCAGAAATTGATTTTCCTTTGAAACTATTTAAGCTACTGATTTGAAATTTAGATCAAAGTATTATGATATAAATATCATTAATATGACAGAATATTGATCTGATCCTGTCACTCCTTCTACCCCCTCCCATACAAATGCATAATTTTGAAAAATACAATTTTTCGATTTTCATTGAAACTAGCAAAGTTATAAAAACGAATTTTTGCCATAATTTATTTTAATGTAATTGCAATCAGTATTGAAAAAATTATCAACTTCACCTTACTCCTTCTACCCCCTCCCATACAAATTTCACGAAATTTTGAAATTTATATTAAATTAATTTTCTTCGAAACTGTTAAAGCTATCAACTTGATATATTGCATAAAGTATAAAAATAGAAATATCACTAACGAGAAAAAAATGTGTTTTGATCAGTACACTCCTTCTACCCCCTCCCATACAAATGCATAATTTTTGTCAAGTGCATTATATCGATTTTCATTAAAACTAGAAAAAGTATAAACTTAGAATTTTGCCAGAATTTGTCTTTTAATAATTTCAATAAATGCTAAAAAAACTATCAGCTCCTCTTCACTCCTTCTACCCCCTCCCATACAAATGCATAATTTGGAAAAAATGCATTTTTTCGATTTTCATTGAAACTAGCAAAGTTGTAAAAATTAATTTTTGCCGGAATTAATTTTAATACAATTGCAATCAGTATTGAAAAAATTATCACCTTCACATCACTCCTTCTACCCCCTCCCATACAAATTTCACGAAATTTTTAAATTTATATTAAATTATTTTTCTTTGAAACTGTTAAAGCTATCAACTTGATATTTTGCATAAAGTATACAAATAGAAATATCAATAACGAGAAAAAAATTTGTTTTGATCCGTACAGTCCTTCTACTCCCTCCCATACAAATGTATAATTTTTGTTAAGTGCATTATATCGATTTCCATTAAAACTAGAAAAAGTATAAACTTAAAATTTTGCCAGAGTTTGTTTTTTAATAATTGCAATAAATGCTAAAAAAATTATCAGCTCCTCTTCACTCCTTCTACCCTCTCCCATACAAATATCTGTATTTTAAATTCAAGAAAAGCATTTCTCCTTCGAATATATTAGAACTATCAAATTTGAAATTGAATCAAAGCGTGGTGGTAAGGATGATATGATAAGCAGTTTCAAAATCATCTTAGACGCTCCACTTTCCCTGCCACCTCCCATACAAATGCCTCAATTTCAGGAAAACTATGTCCAATTGAAAATAATGAAAGCTGCAAACTTTAAATTCAGCACGAAATATTTTGCATACCACATTAGGTGTCATATCCAAAAATTACAAACCTTCCTCCTCTCCTTCTACCACCTCCCATACAAAAGTCACTATTAATTATTTAAAAGAATTGGAGGTGACATATTTTCCGGTACATTGAACTCTTTCTCATTTCATCTAGAGTATCATATGATTGGGCTTTACGCCCAATCATAATTCTTTTATGTTTTTTTTTTATCTTAATGATAATGCTAATTAAGTATTTAGTACAAAATTTGAGCTCGATATATGTTATACATACTGAGAAAATCGGTTTAGAGTGTTTCATGAAAAGTGCAGTTTGTATGGGAGGTTGTGGAAGGAGTCGGGGGATTCAAATAATTTTTATTCTATATATCACATCTATGATAAAAATAATATATTCTCAATTTCAAATCCTTAGCTTTGATAGTTTCCAAGAATTGATTATTGTAAATGATTGAAAATGAAGCATTTTATATGGGAGGGAGTAGAAAGAGTTGAGCGGTGCGTTCACAGACTAGACCTAAATTTTTTGTCAAAACAACGTGTACAAAATTTTAGCTTTCTGGCTGGACGCGTTCTCGAGCTAGAGAGCGAAAAGTCGGAGGGACGGACTGGCATCCGGTTTTGAGATTTTTTCTTGGCGTTACAAACTTTAGAGCAAACTAATAATACTCTCAGATTTCATTTGGAGTATACAAATCGTAAATACTGAGAATCATTTCATAGTAAGTACTAAAAATAACAAGGTGCCTGAAGGTCAGTAGGCCAAAGTCCGATTTGGCTGTAGTGCTATTGTAATGATAGAAGAAGTAGAACTAACGTTCACGATGAGATCTTGAGTAACTACCGCGGAACCTTGGATAGTTCTTATTCAAATGTTTTTATTCGAATAAAAACTATCTATTGTTATTCGAGTAAAAACCATAAGCAATTCTTTAACGAATAAAAACTGTCGGAAGCTTGATATTTATTCGAATAAAGTTCGTCGATGACTTTTATTCAACTAAATGCAACGGATAGTTATTAAAATAACAACTTTAACTAACGGAAATTTTTCAAATTTAACTGCGTTTTAAGTCTTTGATGTCAAACAGGTTTTACATTTGGACGTATATCGTTCAAACTTTGGGTCTCAGGAACCATGACTAAAAATTTAAATTTATATTTTGATTATATTGATTACAATACTTGCATTAATGAAAAAAAATTGTCAACAATTTTGAACTGATCGCTATGATTGTCAATCTTGTGTTTGTCAGTTGGCTTAGGACTATTGATTTAAATATAAATAATATAAATATATGAGTAAATAAAACTCTTCATAATCTCTTTCATCTTTCATACTCTTCAGTGTGCTTTGCTGAGATCTGGAAGGTCGCGAATGTGCAGCCAATTTCTATGAAATGAAGCAAAGCAAACTCCGCAAACTATCACCCAATAGCCATTAACTCAGTGCTTTAAAAATTAGTGGAAACTGCTGTTAATCGCAGGTTTGTTAACTTTGTTGTGAAAAAATCTAATATGTTTCAAATGTCTCTTAGCAAAGCTGAAAGCCTATTGTTTTGACGTAGCTTTCTTTGAACGGGCATTCCATTGGAATGTTAATAGACAGAATAACTTCTGCACACTTTCCGTTGATTCCGGCGTCCCTCTGGGCTCAGTTTTATCTCCTAGTCTATTTTTAGTCTTCATAAGTGACCTTCTGAAGTCTACTCTCAGACCTATGCATTGTTTTGCAGATGACAGAACTTTGGATAACATTTACAAATTTGACTCCCCTATGGAGGCACGTCCAACATTGCTGGTCTCATGCTGTAATGTTTCGTTTAATTCTGGAATGTGGCCGGAAAAACTGAGTAGTGTTTAATGCCTTAAAAACACTGTCCTGTCATCTATCTCCTAAGCATAACGTTCGGACATCGGCCGCTAATATATGTTTAAATGGCGGACAGATTTCGCATCCTACAAATTTTATGTTAGTAGGAGTAAAATTCAACAATCGCCTTGATTGGAGCCAACACATTTACGAAGTCGCTCTTGATGCTTCGAAACGTCTAGGTATTCTGCGGAAATGGTAAGAAATACTTTTCTATCTTCGCACTAGCTTCCATCTATAAGGCGACCACGACTTGAGTATAACTCGCATATTTGGCTGGAGCTCCAAAATCACATCTGACTCTAATCGACCATATCCAGAAACATGCATTTCGATTAATTAGAGACGAGACTATAGACCCTCTTGAGCATTGTCGAAATATCGGAGTGCTCCGCATTTACTTCTTCCATGGAATATGCAGCAACCTCATCTATTCTATTCCACCCGGAACACTCGCCAAGCTGTACGCTCACACTGGTTCACTGCTAAGTCCTTGCTGTAGAGAACTTACCATATTTGAATCGTACAGCCTGACGTAATCGCAAGTTCACGGTTGTCATTAGCAACGCGGATTATTTTTGTGACGACAATCATTAACCCCGCCGAAGCTAGCAGTCTATACCAAATCCAAGTTTCGCATTCATTCTGCTGGATGTGAAACCTATCTAAATCTCTGCCAATCTTATGGTCAAGCCACCAGGTTCGAAAACGCAACTCCATGCCGAACTCCTCGGAGCTCTGCCTGCGATGTGGGCGATAAGCCACAGCCATTACGACAATCCCCGAAGGGGATTGCTAGTAGTGGAAGCAACCTTCCATGGGCTCCCAAACACCCGTGGTACCAGAAAACCTCCGGTCAGGTTTCGTAGTTCCCAGATTAGGTCCCTTTGCAAACCCGTGACTGGTAGCACTCCGCTTCGGGAACGTGGGTTTGGTACTCCGCAAAGGTTATACCGGAATTGACCATGGTCGTTCTTTCGGTATATGATAACCAGCGTTATCCTTTCCCTGCGTATAGGGGAAATTAGTTCCGTCCACCCAATTCCGAATTATTTCAAGCCTGATCCTCTTTTCCCCTAATCGGCCAGCATACCCCGCCCCCCACTTGACACAAACCCCATGCTGTCAAGCTGTTTGAGGTCTGCATATCTTGGACATTCGGCCACAATATGCAGCCAGCTTTCGCTCCGACCAGTCCAGTGGAGAAATTCATTCAAAAGACGAAAAGTCAAAAGTCAAGGTCTGGTTTATCTCTCGCGAAGCTTACCATCCTAATGAATCGATGTGTGACCCTACCCTTGTCATTCCTATCCCACCTGGCTTGCCACAATGACTTGACAATAAGTTCGTAGAGTTCTTTGCTTTCGCGAAGGCTCCTCCCCTTAACCAATCGTTAGCCAGCAATGGGAGTCCCTCCGGACCTTGTAGGTACGACGCTTCACCACCAAGTCCAATGGCAGATCACCCATGAGTACCTGCATGGCCACGGTGTAAACTGTGCGGCATACAGGTAAACATGATCTCAGGACTACTCTTTGGCGCGAGTCAATCGAGATAGTTCCAGCAGTCGCCAGTAATTCGTACCACACGGCCGATCCATACGTTTCATATGCAACGAAAAGACCGCCGTATATGATACGAACCGATCGCCAGGAGAGGTCCCACTCCCAAAGCAGCCCCTGCAGATCTAACTCACAGTAGTGAGGAGATGTCCCCTGGGCTCTCGTAAATGAGGCTTGAATCCCAACCGGTCCGACCCTTTAAGGCCAACGTATTTGAGTTCAATAGCATACCTAAGCCCTCTTCCTTCCAGCTTTACCGAAGGATGACGTGTTCTGTGACAACGAGCCCGTCAGCATTATTATCACAGTCTTGTTCTTCGATATTGTTACGCCAGCTCCCAATCCCAATTCCCGAACAGTAGTCATCAAAGTCTCTCTCTTGCGCTCGAGCTCAAGTCTAGAGTTTCCCTCCACCAATATTAACACATTGTCACACCGCTTTATTTTTCTCTAAGCTTAAATCACTCTACCATCCAAAAGCTGGGAATTTTCTTACTCTAGAAGAAATCTGAAAGTATACTGTATTAGCCTTAACGTTTATAACGCTAAGAAATAATGCTCACCCATTGACCCACTTAAATCTTGATTTACAAAAAATATCTACATATCTACATAAAACTCGTCGTTTACACCGATAATCCATCTTTTGCCGCAAACTCGGTATTTCGATTAAATTTTTATCAAGGACTATGCAACATAATTTCAAAGTTTTTCTTTTATGATTTCAACTCAACTGACGAAGTTGGAGCTCAATGGGGGGGAGGTGGCTACTCTTGTCGATTTTTTCACGCTAAGAACGTCAAGTGTGACACCAACACGCAAAAACAAATAACGCTTTTAGTAAGAATGACAAGTTCAGAAACTTCATTAAATTTTTTCTCGTCTGTTCGATATTGTTTGTTATTTTTTTTTTTTTTTTTGCTATATTTTTATTCAACAAAAACTGCCAAAATATAAACACTTGGAAACTGTGCAAAAGAAGAACGTGATGTTCTAAAAATTTGCATTTCATTTTGTTTTTATTTATGCGAATAGCAAGTACTTGAAGCTAGAGAGAACGACACCATTATTGTTTTATTTGTCGAAATATTTTATAATATTTAAACACTAAGTTAGTTTTAGTTAAAGTTGCATTTTGATGTTGTTTAGAAATATGATTCAATTCAAAGCTATCCATGAATATAGCTTTTTTGTCGGTGGTTTAGTCGAGTTTTACGGTTAAAGTTTGTTGGGTTGGAAAATAGCTTAGCATTATTTTCTTGTATCAGTTGTATGAACAAATAGTTTTAACAGCGATTTAGAGATTGTGAAATGAAAATAAATTCGTATTCAGAATATTCAAGGATTTGGAAAAAGGTATTTCAAGCACTAGCTTATGTGCTTTTCTCGGAATTGTATATTGCTTAGAATGTAGTCACTTTTGGAGATATGAAATTAGTTTAGATAAAGAATAAAAATATCTGATAACAAGTCGACCACATCTTTATAATTCTTGGGACAAGTTGCGTGGGAAATCGATATGCAGATTAGAGTAGTAGAAGATAGGGAAGACTAAGGGAGTGGGGGTTCTACGGTTGGGCTGTTGGGCAATTTTTCAACACTTAACTAGGATTGGAATCATTAGCTTCTCAATATAAAAACAATATTTTATTCTTTTATTTAGGCATGGATTTGTATGGAAGATGTGGGTGGATACAAGCAATTGTTTGATTGATTGCGTGAAATTTATTTATTTATTTATCATAACAAGATAGTTTACTTAATAATAAATTCTTTAATTTAATTTATTTTAATATATCCTAATATAGTTAAATTTACCTTAATTAATTAAACACAATTTGATATATACTCGGCAGACATATCTATAAAAAACATCGTTTCTAACATTTTATTCCGAAATATTTTTTTTCCTATTTTTCATTACTTCATTATGAACATAAAACAAAGCAAAAATGAGAATTACTGTACTCTAAAACAACGGTAAAATTCGGAAACGAAAAATAGTCTAAAATTCCAGGAATAAAAAGTTTGCGTTCAAAGCGTATAAAGGGAAATCAAAGTCTCTGAGTTGAAGTTAAATCATTAATAACAATAAAGTTTGTGTAGGAAAGTTGATAAACGTGTTTTTATCTAAGGTTTGTGTTAAAAATAATTGCTAAAAAACGTTAAGTAAGAGATGTCTAATAAAGGAAGGGAAATTAATTTGGAGAAAGGAAAATTATTGTGGATCTGTGGAAAAAAAGGTACGTCATATCGTGAAATAGGTGCAATAGTCAGCAGAAGTCATTCATTTGTCCAACGAGTCGTAAACAACTTCAAAAACACAGGAGTTTTGGTTTCAAAACCCAGATCTGGCCGTCCTCCAAAGTTGAGCCCTCAGCAAACTCGGATTTTGCTCCGAACGATAAAGGCTAATCCTAGATTAACTGCAGCTGATATGGCAAAGGACATCAAAGCAAAGTGCCGCAAGTCTATTTCTGATGATGGTGTTCGTAAAATTCTTAGGAAATATGGGTATCACGGACGTGTTGCCCATAGAAAGCCATTTATAACAACAGTAAACAGACACAAGCGACTGGCGTTTGCTAAGGAACACATATGTAAATAAGCGAATTTTGGAAACAAGTTATTTTCTCGGATGAAAGTAAATTCGGTATTTTTCGAATCAAAAGTCGTAAGATTGTATGGAGAAAAACTAGCGCGGCCTTCGACGTAAAAAATCTCTGTCCAACAATAAAGCACGGTGGTGGCGGTGTTATGATATGGGGTGTATGGCTAGTGGAGGAGTTGGAAAAATGGAGTTTATTGAAAGTATTATGAATAAAATAGACTACCTTACAAGCGCAATTTGAAGAAAAGTGCAGAGCATTTGGGCTTAAGCGACAACTTTTACTTCCAACAAGACAACGACCCTAAGCACACTGCGGAGGTAGTAAAACTCTGGTTGCTGTGTAATGCCTAAAATCAGCTTCGAACACCGCCCCAATCTCCTGACCTTAATCCAATAGAGCATTTGTGGCATCTTTTGGAACAAACGGTTCGAGCGCACACAATAACGTCGAAGGTAATGCTCAAGGAAGTCCTGATGCAGGAGTGGAATTCAATAACCCCAGAGTTCACTAAGAAGCTGGTAGATTCGATGCAAAAACGGTTGTGGAAAGTAATAAAGAGACGAGGATATCCCACAAGCTATTAACGAGGAAAAACAATTGTCTTATTTTTAAAAGAAATATTTGTACGCAGACTTTTTATTGTTGCAATTCAGGATCTGTTTTCGTTTTTTAATTTTAATATTTTTATGGAGTACAATAATCATAATTTTTGTTTTGTTTTATGTGTGTAATAAAGCCATGAAAAAAAAAGAAAAAAAAATTATTATGAAATAAATTACTTAAAACGATATTTTTTATAGATATGTTGGATGCGTTGAGTGTATATGATAGGCACTGGTGAAAGGGGGATGTGGGGATCTTATAAAACGGAGTGTAGTCTCAGTTTATATGTCAGCTTTTTTACTGGAGGTGTATAGTGTGCGCTGAATTTGTTAAATACTTCTCAGCATCTGTTAATAGGTTCATTTTGTCCGTAATCAGTACGATGTGCATATTCCTTAAGTGGTTTTGTATGTCTCGTCAGCCTGACATTGTCATTGAGTCTGAATTTATTTGAGATATGGTCAACCTTAATATCGCCATTCAAAACATCTAAGGTAAAACAGGATGTGAGCATAATTCTTCTAGAACCAAGCGGTAAAAGATTTAATAATTGCAGCCTAACTGTGAAGGGTGAAAGGTTTTCAAAGTCTCTAGGATCATACAAGTCCCTGAGAGCAAAAAGAAGGAATTGCTTCTTGATTGACACTATTCTGTTGCTGTATAACTGGAAAAAGGGGTCCCAAATGGGACATATTCCAGAATAGGGTGGACAAGAGAACAGAATAAAGATTTACTTACTTACGATGGCGCTACAGCCCAAATCGGACTTTGGCCTCCTGAATGCTTTGCCTCCATCCATCTCGGTTCAGTGACCGCGTCCTCCAGTTTGAAAATCTTAGCAGTGATTTGCTGTCTGCGTCAATCGAATCCTCCCAGCGCTTTCGTGGTTTTCCGACCGGTCTTTGTCCGTTGACTTTCCCTTTTAGTGTGCGTTTGGGAATTCTTCCGTCATCCATCCGCTCCACATGACCAGCCCATTGTAATTTTTTAAATTTTATGAGGGTTGACACTTCTGGATTGTCGAAGATGGCATACAATTCTCTATTGTATCGTATTCTCCAGATTGAGTCTTCCCTCACAGGTCCGAGGATTCTTCTGAGGACCTTCCTTTCAAAGGCGTTAAGTCGTTTTTCGGACGCCTGAGTTAATGTCCACGTTTCGCTGCCATAGCATAGCACAGGTCTTATGATTGTTTTGTATAGCTTAAGTTTTGTTTTCCTGTGCACGTTCTTGTTTTTGATTATTGGAAGTACCGAATAATAAGTCTTGTTTGCCATCATTATCCTTCTTTTAATTTCGATGGGTTCGCTTCCATCCTTCGATAGATTTGCCCCTAGATATATGAAGTTGTCTACGTTTTCTAGGTTATAGTCTCCTACTGTAATATTTTGTCTGATTGGCGTCTTTTTCCTAGTTTGCGTCATAATTTTTGTTTTGTTTTCATTAATGCGTAGTCCAACTTCCCTTGCTACCGAGTCAAGGTTTACAAATACTTCCTTAGCACTCTCCAGAGATCTTGCAAGGATATCTATGTCGTCGGCATATGCTACGAGTTGTGTGGATTTGAAGCATAGTGTTCCCTTGGTGTCAACGGGAAGTTTCCGAACAACATATTCGAGTGTTAAGTTGAAAAGCATTGGTGCGAGGCCGTCACCTTGTTTAAGGCCGTTGTCTGTTTTAAAACTGGAAGTCAGATCGTTTTCTACTCTGACTTGTGACAAAGACTCAGTCATTGTCATTCTTGTCAGTCGAACCAGTTTCGGTGGGACTCCAAACTCCAACATGATTTTATACAGTACGCGCCTGTCGATACTGTCGTATGCTTGTTTGAAGTCAACAAATATCTGGTGCACATCAATATTATATTCCCAGCACTTTTCCAGCACCTGTTTAACTGAGAATATCTGGTCCGTGGTTGATCGTCCAGCTCTAAATCCGCCTTGGTATTCACCAATTACTTTATCAGCATAGGGCTTAATTCTCTTTTCTAGAATTTTCGTCAAAATCTTATAAGACGTACACAACAGAGATATTCCTCGGTAGTTTTCGCAGAGTTTGTCACCTTTTTTATAAATTGGACATATGATGCTCTTGCGCCAATCTTCAGGAAGTATTTCCTGCGTCCATATGTCCGCGACTAATCTATGTAGGAGATGCGCTATGCAGGTGTCGCCGGCTTTCAGAAGTTCAGCTGGGATTTGATCAGTGCCTGGCGCTTTGTTGTTTGGGTGGTTCCTTAGGGCTGTTTTTACTTCTTCGAGTGTGGGAGGACTCAAAGCGGATCCTTCATCAGCTGTTACATCAGTTATACCTGCTATTGTATCTGCTGCTGCTGTTCGTGTAGGTGATGGGCTCGGGTTAAGAAGGTGTTCAAAATATTGTGCCCATCTTAGTTTTATATCTTCCGCGTTACTTATAATGTTCCCTTCCGCATCCTTGCATAGGGTCGTTTTCGGTTTGTAACCTTCTTTCATCCTTTTGACAAGGGAATACGCGGCTCTTGTGTTGTGTAATTTAAATTGTTCGTCCATGTTTTTAATTTCGTCATTATTGTACTTCCGTTTTTTTTGTCTGCATATTTTGTTTGCAAATCGTCTAAGATCCTTGTACTTGTCTTGTTTGGCTCGTGTCGGCCGTTCCGTTAATATTTTGTAAGCTTCATTTTTTCGTTCTAAGGCATCTTGGCATTCTTTGTCGAACCAATCATTTCTTTTGCGCCGGGGTTGTTGTCCTATCACCTCCTCTGCGACAGATGTAATGCCATCTTTGATTTTTTGCCACATTTCTTCTATTGGCATGCTGACAGTGGTATTCAGCATTGTCGTGAAGTGCCTCTCCAAGGCTAACGCATATTTCGCAACTATTTTCTCGTTTTTGAGTTTCCCTATGTCGAATTTAGGAACCGGTTGTATTTTTGAGTGTCCTCGGTTTGCGATTCGACATCGAAACTTAGTCTTTACCAAATAGTGGTCTGTGTCGCAATTAGCCCCTCGACATGTACGCACGTCGAGAATGCAGGAGGCCGTCCTTTTCTCTATTAGAACATGGTCTATTTGATTGAATGTTCTTCCGTCGGGTGAAGCCCACGTTCTCTTATGAATATCACGATGCGGGAAGCATGTCGAGCTTACAATAAGGTTTTTGCTGCTGGCGAAATCAGTCAGCCTCTGGCCGTTGTCGTTACTAATATCATGGAGACTATGCCTTCCAATTGTCCCTATGTATGCTTCTTCTTTGCCCACTTTCGCGTTAAAGTCACCTAATACTATTTTAATATCATTCGACGGAAGGGAGTCGAATGTTGATTCTAAGGTGCTGTAGAAATCGTCTTTAACTTCGTCGTCTTTGTCTTCCGTTGGGGCGTGGACATTAATAAGCCAAACATTAAAAAAACTTGTTTTGATGCGGATTGCACACAATCGTTCATTGACGGATTTGAAGTTGGTAACTTGGTGTTTAAACTTCTTGTCGACGATAAACGCAACTCCAAATTCCCGGCTTCCCGATGATTTCCCACTTTTGAAAATTGTGTGCGATCTTAAGTCATTAATCTCGTTACCTAATAATTTAGTTTCTTGGAGTGCAATTATGTTTATATTGTATTTGACTGCCTGTTCCAGAAGCTCTCTCACTGCTCCTGCTCTGTACAGGGATCGCACGTTCCAAGATCCGAAGGAATAGTCCATTTTTCGTTTGCGTGGTCGTTGCCGTTGAATCAATCCAGTCCGAGGCGTTGCTTCAGGTTTCGAAACGGGTGTGTTTTTTCTGAGGATGAGTTGTTAACACATCGCCCAACCCCCAACTTGGAGGGCCATATTATTATAGTGCTAGAATTTTTCTGTTTCATTAGCACTCGCGCCCATCAGTTCAGCAAGTCAAGTCCGAAGATTTGTAACCCATATATTCTTAAACTCTTTGACTATTCTCTTAATGAATCCATGAAGTTTATTCTACTTCTTCTACTACAATGGCGCTACAGCCCAAATCGGACCTTGGCCTCCTGAAATTCAGGTTCCTTAACATTTTTCATTACTTATTGCGGAAGGGTTGTTAGCACTTCGCACAACCCTCTACCTACGATTTTTTTTTTCGTAGATTGAGGTGTCCAAGGTATATCCAAGCAGGCAATGTGCTGAAATTATATATTGCATCGACCGGGATTTGAACTCACGACCTTCGTATTACAAGACCAATACGCTACCTACTAGGCTACACCCTAGCTTGAAGTTTATTGGCTTTTGAAATTATTCGATTATAGTTAGATTTGAAGCACAGTTTGTTGTCCAGTAGTAAGCCGAGGTCCTCAATTTGATCAACACGGTGTAGTTGAGTTCCACTTAGGACATAGTCATGGTGATATGAGGATGATTTTCGTGAGAAGCTTATAACGTGGCATTTACTGACATTAAGCTCTAATTTGTTCTGAATGCACCAATGATCTAGCGCAATAAGCTTGGATTGCAGAAATGCGGCATCTGCGGGCGAGGTTATGGCGTGATGTATTTTTAGATCATCAGCGCACATCAGAAACTCCGCCATAGACGGTCCCAAGCCCGGTTTGAGAAAGGAAGAGGGAACATGGAGTTAACCTGAATGGCCAGTAGCACCAATGCGTCTCAGGAAATAGGCAAAAATATGACATAGCTGGACTCGCAGCATTACTGTGAGAATTCCAGCATGTCATATTTAGCTGAAAACTCACATCCATTTTCTACATTGGTGTAATAAATAAGTAGAACCGGTCCTCTAGGTCGGAGGTTACGCGAGGCGCCGACAACGCATCACCGGAAAAAGAACACTGTCCAGAAACCTGAAGAACAGCCTCGAAAAGGATGGACTCAACGCAGGAGCTCTGAAAGAGTTTCTCGAAGAAGTGGCAAAACACAACATCAACATAACTGCCATCCAAGAAACGAAATGGCTCGGTAACAAAATCATGGACATGAGATCACACACAATCTATCCAAGTGGAAAATTGTCGGGAGGCAGAGAGGTTGCAGTTGCTTTTGTCGTTGACAAAAAATTTAAACAGCAGGTCACGAGCTTCAGACCAGTAAGTGAAAGATTGTGTGCAATCCGAATAAATACTAAATTTCTTAACACTTGCTTGATCAACGTTCACGCACCAACAGAAGACAAGGATGATATAACTAAAGACGAATTTTATGCCACCCTAGAGACAACCTGTGATCCACTACCCTCGAATGACCCAAAAATTGTCTTAGAGGATCTTAATGCAAAAGTCGAAAAGGAGGAGGCTCATAGAGGAACAACAGGAGGACACAGTCTCCATGGCATAACTAACGACAATGTCCAACGTCTTGTTGATTTCGCAAGCAGCAAAAATATCATAGTAAGCTCTACGTGCTTCCCACATTGCGATATTCACAAACGCACGAGGGCATCACCTTCAACCAAATAGACCACGTCCTAATTGAGAAAAGGGCTGCTTCTAGCATACTTGATGTACGAACTCTCCGCGGTGCGAATTGTGCCTCTGACCACTATCTAGTCAGAGCTAAATATCGATGCCGAATAGCTTGTCGTGGATATTCGAAAACGAGTAGAGCTCGCAAATTCTATGTCGACAAGCTTAACGACGATACGGTGGCGCAGGCTTATATGTTAGCATGTAATAAACACCTGACACCAATATATGAAAATATCCAAAATATGCCAGTGGAGAATGCGTGGATGAAAATACGAGACGGCATCAAATCCTCCGCAGAAGAGGTATTAGAATATCAAGCACGGCGAAAAAATAATGATTGGTTCGACCAAAAATGTCGCGACGCAATAGATAGAAAGAACGAAGCTTACAAAATTTTTACTGAACGACCAACACGAGCCAAAAAAGAAAGAAATGACGAGCTTAGGCGATATGCGAAAGAGACGTGCAGACGAAATCAAAGGGAGTGCCGTAATGACAAAATACAAAAAATGGACGACGACATGAGAAAAAATAAAATGCGGGACGCATACGCAATAGTAAAAGACTTAAAAAAGGGATATAAGCCAAAAACCAGTCTCTGCAAAGACGCTGACGGCAATATTATCAGCGACTCACAAGAAATTAAAAGGAGATGGGCTTCCTACTTTGAACATCTTTTGAATCCCACCCCATTAGCACTGATCACGACAGAGAACATTTCAATTGAAGACTCAACTGATGAAGATGAACCATCATCAACACTACCCACGCTTGCTGAAATCAAAGCAGCCCTATGTGAACAAAAACTAAACAAAGCGCCGGGAGTTGACGAAATACCAGTTGAACTTCTGAAAAACGGTGTAAATTGAGTCGCTGAAATACTGCACAACCTGATATGCAAAATTTGGACAGAGGAAATCATACCCGACGATTGGCGAAAAAGCATTATATGTCCAATTTACAAGAAAGGAGATAAACTCTGCTGTGAGAATTACAGGGGAATATCATTGTTGTGTACGTCCTATAAAATACTGACAAAAATAATTGAACGTCGTCTTAAGCCCTATACTAATCAAATAATTGGCGAATACCAAGGCGGATTCAGAACCGGACGATCTACAACAGACCAGATATTCTCGGTGAAACAGGTGCTTGAGAAATGCAGGGAATACAACACAGACGTGCACCAAATCTTCGTAATGACGCAAACAAGTATCAGACAAAACATAACAATTGCGGAATATAATTTGGAGAGTGTGGACAATTTCATATATCTTGGAGCTAATCTAGCAAATTACGGTAATGAAACAGACCAAATCAAACGACGGATAATACTAGCAAATAATACGTATTATTCGGTACTTCCAATAATGAAATCCAAGAAAGTGCACAGGAACAATAAGCTGCGGATATATAAAACTATTATAAGATCTGTATTCTGTTATGGCAGCGAGACGTGGACATTAACGCGAACTTCCGAAAAAGCAGTTAACGCATTCGAAAGAAAGGTCCTCCGAACAATTTTGGGACCTGTGAAGGAAGGAACGGAGTGGCGAATAAGATACAACCATGAGTTGTATCAACTCTACGACGAGCCAGAAGCTTCGACGTTCATCAAGCTACGTAAACTGCAGTGGGCTGGCCATGTAGAGCGAATGGAAGACAGGAGAATCCCCAAACGTGCTCTGAAAGGCAAAGCGAGTGATAACCGGCCCGTAGGCAAGCCACGCAAACGATGGGGAGACTCGGTTGATGAAGATAGCAAAGCCATCTTAAAAATTAGCAGCTGGAGGACGCGGTCTTTGGATCGAAACGATTGGAGGCGACGACTTCAGGAGGCCAAGGCCCGATTTGGGCTGTCGCGCTGTTGATGATGAGCGTACATCAGATGTGAAACATTTTCCAATACGTCTGATAGATCTGAGATGAAAACATTAAATAAGAGAGGTCTCAAGTAACTTCCTTGGGATACCCCAGAGGACACTAATATTTCCTTATAAATAAGACCTTGAAACTTAACAAATTGAGTTCTATTATTAAGATAGGATTTAAGCCAGTCAAGTAAGAGTCCTGTCACACCAATTTTTTTTAACTTTAAAATCAGGACATTGTGATCAACTCGGTCGAACGCTTTGCTAAAGTCGGTGTATATTGTGTCGATTTAATACCCATTTTCAAGTGCGCAGAGCGTATCAGGTACAAGAATAATGAGATTCGTTGTAGTCGAGCAACCTTTTCTAAAGCCGTGCTGCTGGTCATTAAGAACAGGGTTGATCATATTGGTCAATTTATCGCAGATAATTTTTTCGAATAATTTCGGTATAGCTGATTGAATTGCTATACCTCTGTAGTTCTCAACTTTTCGTTTGTCTCCATTTTTGTGGATGGGTGTGAGATACGACGATTTCCAAGCTGAGGGGAAAGTTCCCAATGACAGTGACTTGTTGAAGAGAAAATGTAAAGGTTTTAAAAGTTGATGGGCACAGTTTGATAAAAATAGGGGAGGAATAAGATCAGGACCTTGACCTTTTTTGGTATCAATAGTTTTGAGAGCATCGAGCACCTCCTCAATAGACAATCAGATATTATCAACAAGTGTAGGAACCGAAATGTTGGGTTCACTGTGGGTTGAATCTGACTGGGCACCAAAAACCTCTTGAAAACGGTCAGCAAACATATCGCAGATATTACGCCGACAGGAAGATTTCGTGATGCCATTGGACATGGTCACGGAATAACCTGAACTTTTTCGTTTTGTATTAACAAATTCGAAAAATCTTGTTGGTTCTGTTATGATATCTTCACCAATTTTTTTACATAACACTCATACGCAACCTGGGACTTAGAAGAGAACTCTGAGGCCAGCGTGTAATTTTTTTACAGAATGGCCTGTGTTATAGGCAATTTCGGCCTTTATGTGCAATGCACAAACATAGTCATGGAGGGAAGGAATGGGATTGGGAAGGTTGGGGAAGGGGAGTGAAAACAACCGTAGCGAGTGGAGAAGCTGGTATATTGCTCAGTTGTACTGAGATTAGGAGTAAGCGCGTCTGTTTTCTTAAGTTTTTTAAATAGCTTATTTCTTCTATTCCGCAGTGATCTGAGGTTTTTATCTAACCAGAGTTCTGAAACTTTGTCTTTTTGTTTTATTACAGGGACAAAATTATCGACAATTTTAAAGATCACATCGTAAAACGTTGTTATGGCATTGTCAAGATCATTACATGAGAAAAGGGATGTCCAGTCTATCGAAGACAGTTCGTTATTAATGCAATTGAAATCAACATTACAGAAGTCAAATACAATATTATTATTGTAAGAGTGAACAAAATTAGTGTTGTTGCATGGTAGTTCTACTATGATAGCAGAGTGATGTTGTGTATTAGAGAAAAGATTCTCCGCGTCAGAGCCAGGGCTAACAATTACTTCATCATATGCGTCGGTAAAGATCATATCAAGCCGTTTCCCATTTTTATTGGGAAAATTCACTACCTGATGTAAGTCGTTATTATACGGTGTGCCGATAATAGTGGTGTCAATATCAGACATACGATTCCCCGGTATAATAGTGTTATCGGAATGATTATTCTGAAAAGAGATATTTGGGCGATTAAAATCGCCGAGAAGGAAGATATTGTCATTCTCTGTTAAGAAGCAATTGACACTATGAAAAATTTCAAGAATGTCGTGGTATTTGTAATCTTCAGAGTTAGGCTGGATATATACAATACTGATGTAAACATATCTATTTATCAGTTTGATTCTGATAAATTTATGTTCAAAAAATGTTGGTGTTGGTGTTGTGTCTACAATCTCACTAGATAAAGATTTGTGAACTGCAATTAGAACACCTCCTCCTTTTGACAGACCCGTTGCGCTGTGATTCCTATCATTTTTATATACGGTCCAGCTATTGTCCAGTATTTCTTCATTTTTGATGCAGTAATTTGTGTCAGTTTCCGTAATAATAATGACATTAAAGTGACATGATTTCGCATCAATGAAGAGATTATTTACCTTCCCTCTAGTGCCACCTCCATTGTGGTAGAAAATTCGTATGTTATTTTTAGAATTAGGAACAAAAAATCCGATTATGATCTTCACGACTTTTTTGCGTATCAGATATATGCTTCGAGGAAACATGGGAACAGTGTGTGGCGAGATCTTTATGGACTTGGTCAGGAGAAAGTTTGAACTGCTCGTGGAAGCATGTACAGAGCCGTCGTACGGCTTCTAGATCCGTTGGAAGTCCTTCCTGTTGAATGGATAGTATCAGACTGGTTTTCATTTTGCCATTTATACAGGTCGAGTCAGATTTATTGTGCATATAAATTGATTCCAGCGTCCCACAAGGTTCTGTCTTATCTCCAACTCTTTTCTTAGTTTCCATAAACGACCTTCTGTCGTCCACTCTCAATCCAATCCATAGTTTTGCAGATGACAGTACTTTAGACAACATCTATGAATTTAACTCTGCTGCGGAATCAAACAACCATTCTATTGCCTCCAATCGCAGGGAGTTATTCAGTTCACTGAACTCGGATCTCAACTTAATCCTGGAATGGGGCAGGAATAACAGAGTAGAGTACAACGCATCTAAAACACAGGCCTGTCATCTATCCCTCAAACGGGATGTTTCAGTGTTGTCTCACAATGTAACCTTTGATGGTGCACGGCGTACCACTGTGGAGAATTTCACACTGTTAAGCGTCAAAATTAGTGACCACCTGAATTGGGTCCAGCATATCTTGACGCGTCTAAAAGGTTAGGTGTTCTCCGAAAATGCAAAAAATATTTCACACCTATCGACATAGCAACCATCTATAAGGCCTACATTAGACCACGTTTAGAGTATAACTCGCATGTTTGGGCTAGGGCACCCAAAACACACCTCGTGTTGCTCGATCGTATTCAAAAATATGCGTTCCGACCGATTGGAGACGAAACCATCAAGTCTTCTATAGATTCTCTCGAGCATCGCAGAAATGTCGGAGTACTCCGCATTTACTATCGATATTTCCTCGGTAAATGCAGTACGGAACTAAGCACACTCATTCCTCCACTGCATACTTTTCTCCGGAATACACACCAAGCTGAAGGCGCACACGATTACACGGTCAAACCCTTGCCTTCTCGTACAGTGAAATATAGGCAGTCACTCATATCCCGAACGTCAAGACTTTGGAACGATTTGCCAGCTAGTTTGTTTCCCAACAAGTACAGTCTGCGGTGTTTCAAGAAAAATGTCCACAGTAATTTTCATCTCTCTCCACCTTAATACCTCCACTATAACTTCCTATACCGACGTAACTGTGCATTGCATTAAAGGGTGACCCCCTAAGTTATACTCGGTGCCGTAAAAAAAAAATAAGCAAGATACAGCCGCTCATTGTCTAATATTCCATGTTCTCTCAACCTTGATAATAAATATATGTTCTCCTCGGAACTTGCCGAATTCTATGATAGCCTTACGACCGTGGGAAGAAGTGGGTCGAGGAAAGGGGGGTTATTGGGACCAACGCCTGCAGAATCAAGATTTGTGCAAGATAACTTTTCACTTATTTTATTTACATGTTATTGATGACGAAGGGTAGGGATTTATTGTGTCGCCTCGCACGAAATTTTTGTAAGGACCCGGAACTATGACAGAATTCGAAGTAGAGATTGGGGCTAAGCTCGAAGTAGCAACTGAGACTAGATTCGAATTGGGTAGTGGATTTGAAATAGGAAGGTTAATAGAATGAGATAAACTAGTGTTAACGCGATTAGTTGTAGCTGTAGTAATGGTGTTAGTGTTAGTTTTATGGTGTATAGAATTGGGAAAAGTTTTGTTCTTATTCGTACTCATATTGTTCCTATAATTATTATTGTTATTTTTATTACTATTTGTATTAATATTTTTAGTTTTGTTGTTGGTTTTACTCTTATAACTAATATTGTGATTGTTAGTGGTATACTTATTATATTTTAAATTTGACTTTCAGTGTCGGATTTATATGTCGTTCCATTTGAAGACATCAGATTTCATGGTGAAGAAAAGCTAGTCATATTGAATGGGCACATAATGTATAAAATTTGTGTGTTTCGGTGTAATCCCACTAACTCTAAGGGACTGTAACTTCTCACACTTCAGCCTTTTATCGCATTCAAAATTTCTATGTAGAAGTTGGTTTCATAGACGAAGTGAATTCTATTAAACTTGGAGCATTTTAAACATTTCGAGCTAGTCCGTTGTAATACCAAAGGATCTCAGAAAAGACTTCTACTCGGTGAACCAAGCGGAGCTCTCTATGAAGCATTGAAGGCTGTTGGCTTCAACATTTCCCACATTATAGAGGACACATTCCTAGAGAAGACAGGGCAGGTAAATAATAGATGAAGAACAGTTTCTTCCATTTCCTCATCTGTGCAGCTCCTAAGGTCATTGCAAAAAAGTCCAAGCCTATGTACAAGTCTCCCTATCAAGTAGTGTCCTGTAACGACTCCTACTTTTGAGCTGATCATCTTCTGCTTAGCGAGATCAGTCTACCAGAACGTTTTAGATCCAGCAACGCCCACACATGTAACACCATTCGCCCATTTGTCGTTGGCTTTACTAATTGCATCCAACTTAAGTTGCAGCTTATATGTTCTATTCTACAATAGCACTACAGCCCAAATCGGGCCTTAGACTTCAGACCGTCAGGTTCCATAACATTTTAATTACTTGTTATGAAAGGGTTGTTAGCCCATCTCACACCCCTCTTCCTACTATTTTTTTTTTATTATTTTCGTGGATTGAGGTAACCAAGGTACATCCAAGTAGGCAGTGTGTTGGAATTATACATCGACCGAGATCTTAACTCATGACCTTCGCTTTATAGACCAAAATGCTACCCACTAGGCTATATCATAGCTTATAGATTGCGAAAAGCATACTCAGCTTCTCTTTCTTAGATTGAATCTGCACTGTTGGATGTTGAATTGTTCAACCATCTCCCTCAGAGACACGCGACAATTAAGAACAGTTTTTGAATGTATACAAGACTGATTCCTGGGATTACATAGCGGATTCCAATATTCTTATAGAGCAGGACCCCTAGATCAAAAAATGACAACGGAACGCGACATGGAAGGAAGGAAGTGCATATAATAATAGCACACAATATAACTAAGGCGAAGGACAAAAAAACTAATTTCCAAAACCGGTGCCAAACGAGTTCTGCGTAGAGGGACGAAAAAATAGTTTGAAGATACAAACTTGGTGTTAGTGGAAAGGTCCCGCTGAGGGCTTTACAAAAATACAATTTGTTGCCTTTGATACAAAAACGGTAAATTATTGTTATAAATTTAACAAAATAATTTGTAAAAATTTTACAAAGCAATTTGTAGTTTCGAGAAAAAATTAGATAATCTTGGAGAGCTTCTCAAGGCAATGACATCAAGTTTGTGTCGAAATCCCAAAATATTTTTATCGTCCTCCTACTCAGGATCCGTTTGGCACCGGATTTGGGAATTTATTTTTGGTCCTTTGTCTTAGTTACACTGAGTTCAAATATTATATACACGTTGTATCCTTGTGTTTTTGGTTAAATTCTCGAAATCTTTCAAAAGGAGCGACTAGTTTGAATGCTTATCTACTGCCGAGTTTCTATGAGTTGGGCGGCTGCAGTTGCCATTTTTTTACCAATAATGTCGAGAGATAACAGATGAAACAGAACTACCAATGCTGCGGAGGAGGTTCTTTTTAAACCCCACTTATGCATAAGCATGTTCTCTGCACCTTTGTGAGGAGAATGCGGGTTATTTCTGTCCTAATCTAATTCTCATTTTTAAGCTATGGTTTACAGGAGTAAAGCGCAACCATAGCTTTGTTTAAACGTGAATATTAGTTTAATAATAAGACCCATATATTTTGTTCTATCTGCGAAATGAAGACTGCTACCATCGACAGTAGGAGGGTCAATATAGGGAATTCTGAGTTTCCTTGTGAAAAGGACCAGCTTTGCTTTGTATGTGTTTGCTTCCAATCCACATTCGCGAGCCCATTTAAAGAGTATTGAGATGGTATTTTGCATAACCTCGACCGAAGTACTAATGTACCTACCAAGGATAGCTATAGAAGCGTCGGCCGCATAAACAATAACTTTACAGCCCGCCTGTTCCAGTTTTGGCAATATTTCATTGACCGCCTCATTCCACAAAAGTGAACAAAGAACCTCGCCTTGCGGTGAACCTCTACTAACAAACCTAGCTGATGCTGCAAATTTTGTGTTGATAATCCTAGATGTCAACATCAAATTAATCAGCACGCCAAGCGAAACATCCATCTTCAAATTTGAAAATGCGTCCGTAATTGCTTCTGGTCTTACGTTGTTGAAAGAGAGTTAAACGCATCGTAAAATTTGTGTTGCCGTTTTCAGTCGTTTCTTTTGAAAGGTGTTTGTACAAAATAGAAATTTCGTAGCTTTTAATTTGCTAGTTATTAGTTGATTTATTAAAATTGCACTTTTCTATGGGAGGGGATAGAAGAAGGAGATTAAAAAACTGTTGAAGCTCAAAGTGTTTGTCCAAATTTTAAAGTAAATTTGTCGAGGTATTCTTTTTCAATTGTTATACTCTAGATGAAATCTGAGAGTATATTGTGTTTGCCTTACCGTTTGTAACACTAAGAAATAATGCGCGCACAGAGCCGCCAAGGGTACAGAAATATTTGTTATCACTCAAAAATTTCGATTCCGAGTTGCTGTCTGTCCGTCTGTCCGTCTGTCCGTCTATCCGTCTGTCCGTCTGTCCGTCTGTCCGTCTGTCCGTCTGTCTGTCCGTCTGTCTACAACATAACTCTCGATAGCTTTGACCTATCGTGCTGAAATTTTTTTTATGACATTTCTACCAAAAAAGTAACTTTAAGTTCGTGAACGGGCCACATCCCCCCACTCCTTCTACCCCCTCCCATACAAATTTCATGAAATTTAAAAATTTAAAGAAATTAAGTTTTCTCCGAAACCACTTCAGCTATTGACTTGAAATTTGGGTCGAAATATTATAATATAGATGTCATTAATATGAATGAATATTGATCAGATCCCGTCACTCCTTCTACCCCCTCCCATACAAATGGACAATTTTGATAAATGTATTTTTTCGAAGTTTATTGAAACTAGTAAAGTTATAAAATCAAATTTTTGCCAGAATTATTTTTTTTATAATTCCAATCAGTATTGAAAAAATTATCAACTTCACCTCACTCCTTCTACCCCCTCCCATACAAATTTCACGAAATTTTTAAATTTAAATTAAATTATTTTTCTTCGAAACTGATACAGCTATCAACTTGATATTTTGTGTAAAGTATACAATTAGAAATATTATTAATACGAAAAAAATTTGTTTTGATCCGTACACTCCTTCTACCCCCTCCCATACAAATGCACAATTTTTGTTAAATGCATTTTATCGATTTCCATTCAAACTAGAAAAACTAGAAACTTAAAATTTTGCCAGAATTTGTTTCTTAGTAATTGAAATAAGTTTTAGAAAAAATTATTAGCTCTGCTTCACTCCTTCTACCACCTCCCATACAAATATCTGTATTATAAATTCAAGAAAAGGATTTCTCCGTCAAGTATATGAGAGCTATCGACTTTGAAATTGAATCAAAGCATGGTGATAAGGATGATGATGAGTAGTTTCAAAATCATCTTAAGTGCTCCACTTCCTCTGCCACCTCCCATACAAATGTCCCAATTTCAGGAAAACTATGATCAATTTCTTTAAAAATAATGAAAACTAAAAGCTTTAAATTCAGCAAAAAACATTTTGCATGCTATGTTCGGTGTCACATACGAAAAATACAAACCTCCCCCTCTACTTCTACCACCTCCCATGCAAAATTCTCTATTCACTATCCGAAAGAATTTGAGATGGCATATTTTCTGGTATATTAAAGTCATTTCCATCTCATCTAGAGTATCATATGATTGGGCTTGAAGCCCAATCATAATTCTGTTATGTTTTTTCTTTGCATCCACCCCCTTTGAATTACCCCGTTTCAAGTATTAGCCTACGGCTAAGTTAGGTTTAGGATTTGGTTGTAGGAAGGTGGTTTCATAGAACCATAATGTACTGGGGCCATCTAGTTGGGCCCATGGTACTCCCTCTAGTTATTATGAGATGGCTTTTACTCCTGTGCTAGTCACTTGGTTCGATTTACGAACCGAAGCAGGATCGAATGTTTGACGCCTCTGATGTGAACCGTCTAAGTTGATTTCGGTGGACCTTTGTGCCATCTAAGTAGTCTCAAAATAAAAACTTTTTATTGTAAGTAATTATGGTGGTATAATCATTTGAAAAAAAAGTCGGTCGGTCCCTCTTTGGACGACAATAGCTAGAAAATGTAAATTGCTATTATAATAACGTAAATAAAATTAAATAATTTTTTTCCCACGAACCACTTCTTACGTGTGTCGATTTTCAGCTTTTTAGATAGGACCATGGTTAAGATACACTGAATCCCAGGTGACACTACAAACTGATTTCACAAGCAGCTTTCAAACGGAATGTGGCTTAAAGCAGGGAGATGGTCTAACTCCCATGCTTTTCAACTGGACACTAGAGTATGTCGTCCCAAAAATCTCTGTCGACACCAACGGGACGCTACTAATCAAGTCCACCCAACTAGTAGCATACGCTGACGACATTAACATCCTAGCAAGATCCATCCCTAGTGCTAAGGAGGTATTTGTCAATCTTGACTCTGCCGCAAAAGAAGTCGGGTTGCGCATTAACGAAAACAAAACAAAAGTAATGACGCAATCAAGAAGTAGAGCGACTATCAGTCAAAACATAAAAATTGCGGAATATAATTTGGAGAGTTTGGACAACTTCATATATCTTGGGGCTAATCTAGCAAAGGACGGTAATGAAAGAGACGAAATCAAACGACGGATAATACTAGCAAAAAAGTCTTATTATTCTGAAATATACTGAATATGTACTGAAATCCAAGAAAGTGCATAGGAACAAAAAGCAGAGTATATATAGAACTAAAAGCCCAATCGTTCGATACTCTAGATGAAAGAGAATTTTTTCGATCTTAAAAAAATTTGTAGGGTAAGTGGGGGAGGGGATGATGAAATTGAACTAATTTTTTACATCATGCCAGAGATGCTATTAAAATGTTTTACACAAAAATTAGGATTCAAAATTTTAATAGGTACTGAGAAAATTGGCGAATTGGATTTAGTGAAATTGTGCAATTTGTATGGGAGGGGGTAGAAGGAGGTGTGAGTTCTTATTGATTTTTTCATGCTTTTGATAAGATTTATTTGGCAGGACAGTTGCATTCATACTTTTCGAGAAAATCGACATTTTGTAAAATTGTGAAATTGTGTCAGATTGTATGGGAGGAAGTAGAAGGAGTAAAACTAATCATCTAATTTTTTTTGGTCTTATTAATAATTCTAAATAAATATTTAGCGAACAATTTCAGCTCGATAAATTTTATACCCAATGAGTAAATTGGCTTAATGCATTTCATGGAAAAGAGCAGATTGTATGGGAGGTGGTGGAAGGCGGAGGAGAAAAAAAATAATTTTTATACATTTCATTGAAATCATCATAAAAGTATTACATTCCAAATTTCAGAATAAAATCATTTATACTTTTCGAGCAAATCTGTTTATTGTCAAATTGCGCAATTGTGTCATTTTGTATGTGAGGGGGTAGAACGGGTGGAGCGATTTGGCACGATCACCAAATCGACCTTACTTTTTTGTCAAAAACGACGTGTGCAAGATTTGAGCTTGTTGAAGAATAAATATTGAGTCCAATATGATTTATATACTCTAGATGAAACCTGAGAGTATTATAAGTTTGCCACAAAGTTTGTAACGCTAAGAAAAAAGGCTCGGAAATAAGTGAATGATACAGAATTTCATAGCATCATTCAAAAGTCTCAAAACCGGATATCCGTCCGTCTGTCCGTGTCTCTAGCTTGAGAACGCGTTGAGCTAGGAAATTCAAACTTTGTACACGTCGTTTTTGACAAAAAGTAAGGTTAAATTTAGGCCAAATCGTTCCATCCCGTCTACTCCCTCCTATACAAAATGACATAATTACGCAATTTGCTATCGATCTGAAATTTGGAATATATTACTTTTATGATAATTTCAATCTGTCGTCTAAAAATTCTTCGTGTCCCCTCCCTCCTTCTGCCACCTCCCAAACAAACTGCACTTTTTCATGAAATACTCTAAACTCAGTGCGTATAAAATTTATCGAGCTAAAATTGTGCAATAGATATTAATTTAGAATTATTAGTAAGACCAAAAAAATTAGACGATTAGCCTTACCCCTTCTACTCCCTCCCATGCGAAATGAGATAATTTTGCAATTCGACTATAAACGGGTTTGTTCCAAAAGCATAAAAGCTATTGATCTAAAATTTGGAACATATTGCTTTTATGTTGATATCAATATACTATGTAAAAATTATTCGAGTCCTGCACTTCCTTCCACCACCTCCCATACAAACTGAATTTTTTCATGAAATACTTTAAGGAAATTTACTCAGTGCGTATAAAATTTATCAAGCTGAAATTATGCACCAAACAACTATTTAGAATTATAATTAAGACCGAAAAATAGACGATTAGCTTCTCTCCTTCTGCCCCCATACAATAAAACATAATTTCACAACTTTTCAAAAAGTCGATTTTCCTGAAAAGTATGAATGCTTCTGACCTACAATTTCAAATAGATCAAAAACATGAAGTTTTTAGTTATTTCTAAAAAACTTACTAATAACTTCCCACTCCCTCTACCACCTCCCATACAAACTACACAATTTCACTAAATCCAATGCTCTAAATTTCTAAATAACTATTAAATTTTTGAATCTAAAATTTTGTAGAAAAAATGTTTAAAGCAATTCTGGCGTGACGTGAAAAAATTAGTTCAATGTAGTCATCCCCTCTACCACTTCCCATATAAAATTCGGAAAGTCAAAAATTTTCTCTTTCATCTAGAGTATCGCACGATTGGGTTTTACGCTATTTGTATTTGTTCGACTTTCATTTGCCAGAATTTCTGTTACCAGACTTTTATATAATTCGCGATCTCATGACACTCGAATTCGAGCAGATAAAATGGAGGAATAGGGCTTTGCCGATTCGCGAGCTTGTAGCTCTTGAATGTTGAGAGGAGATGGAAACAACTTCACTTTAATACCCCAAAGCCTACGAGCGATTGATTACCAATCTTTTAGTCCTAAGCACCGTGTACCTTAAGCATTTTCTTCGAATTTTTTATGAAGCCTTTATAGAAAAGCATTAGAAAAAAATTCTCTCCCAGAAGCAACTATAAAAGGTGATAATTCGATCCTTTGATACCCACGACTTCATCAGTTACATTTTTTATTGTAGTGAGAGGCAAAATGTAAAGTTTCATATAATATAAAGAATTTTACGTGATGTCCGTTATTATGTCTGCTCTCCCAATTATCTTATCTTATCATAACCTTTTCCATTCAACAATATTATTTAATTAAATTTACTTCGCCAGCCATAGTGATAATAATTTCGAACTCACACCGGTCAAAATGTGACGTATAAACAACAAGTTGAAAGAATCTAGCGACATCTGTTGACTATCAACTGAATAATATCTTCAACAAGAACCCTCTGAAATATTCATTCGGGTTAAATGTATAACTCCACTCCTCCTTCCATGGGTGTTCTGTCTATTTCAAGTTTTGTGCTATATCTTATGTTTAGACCCTTAGGGGTACCTTTATTAAGAGATGCTCTTATTACGGAATGTTTTTCGTGTCTGTAGGGTTTAATTGAGCTTGATTAAAAGACTAGTCAGCCAGCAGGATCCTTATGGCTTTCATAGTCAGATGAGGGATAAAGTCAACTAACAAATGGCATACAGGCTGCTGACTTCTATCATAAGTGAATATTTTGACCAAATGCAGGTTCATTGAGAAAATTGAAGTAATTCATTCCATCCTTGTTTATATATTAAGTAGAAAGGACAGTCAATAATGTACCTGAAAAGAAGTTTTCCATGTTTTAAGGACGCAGAGCTTTTCAGGTATTGCAGCCTTATATAACTATAAAATATCTTATATAACTATACTATACATAAATATTAAATAAATGATGCGAATCTTTATACTTGATAACGAGCAATAAACATTATTATAAAGATTTATTTTCCTTATCATTTAATCAAGTCAAATATATACCGCATGGCTATTTTCCATTCCAAATTTCTCTTCCCTCATGAGGTAGCGACTAGCATGCTAGTCCTTTTCATTTCGAATCAATAATACAATAACAAAGTAGATAACTGGATAAGATAAATAGGACTATAATTAAGAGTGAGCGTATAGTCCAATGTAGTTGTTGCAGTCCAGCAAACTTTCCGCAGGAACAGGAAAAGAAGGCAACAAGTGGCGTGTTCCAGTTTTCCATAGGCTTACTTAATCGACATTTACTTAATATTACTGTTTAGTTAGCCGATGGATCTACTTACCATATTCTTTATCCGCAACGTTGACGGAATAAACGTGCAAACAAATTTATCAATCGTGCGATATGGCGTTTCATGTGTAGTGTTTTCCTTATTTTAGGTAAAGAATTCGAACAGAAAAAAGGGGTATTATACTGGGAAAAAAAACTAGTAACAAATAGCAAATCAACACGATATATGTTTGTTCGTTAGACTCGAAAAAGTGGTAAGAGTATGGGAATTAGGGTATTCAGAGTATACAAGACGGAGCTCATTTATGAGTCATTAGTCGGTAATAAAATGTAATAGTTTCACTAATGCTGACCAACTTTGTGATGGGTTGAGGGATTTAGCTAGATTCCTGCTTAATAGTTTGCTTCATTGTACAGAAGCACGAAAAACAAATATATGTTGTACATACAGATGATGATTGATTTAGATGCTATTCTGTTTAGCTAGTATAAAGCTGGTATTATAGAACAGATTTTAATAAACATGATTCTACTAAGTGAAAAATAGCTGCTATTAACTCGAAATCTAAGTGAACTTACTAGTTTACTACAAATATCAGATCAATACTCCAATCTTCTTGATTTATTTCTTACTAACTAGCCAGAGAAATACTTCCTCTCAGTAATTTCACTATCGCCAATTGATTCGTGCACGATTTTCAGTTGGAGCGCTGCCAGTTAAGATCCCCCGCAGATCTATCTGACATTTTCAAAGAACCTATTGGGGAGTGTTGAACGAGTTTTTCAATGCATTTAACTGGAAATTGTGCTTCGATTTTAATGACTGCGATCAAGCCTGTAGACTTGTCACCGAGATTATCCTGAAAAGTATGAAACGCTAGACAAAAGAGAGTTCGACCGTCGAAGGACTCTTGGTTCACAAATGAAAGTCTCGCGGCACTTCAGGCTTAAACTTTATCTGGGTAAAATTACTAATCCAAAAACCTTTCATGTACTTCTGTTATGTGTATTATGTGTGCCCAACAATGACTGCAGCGAACACTTTTTTAGAACTGAATGGGCTCTCTAAGTCCACCCAGTTTACGACACTGTAAACCCAACCAAGTTATCGCGGGCGATTAAAATGTTCATAACATAGCCTTGACTAATCGCTCCTCTACTATGGAGTAAGATGGCCGTGACATTGAGTTTTTTGCTTTCCTGTTCGGTTTTATACAGCTGGTAGATGATTCCACTGGTTAACTAAATATTGGACATTTTCCCAACCTTATTGACCTCTTTTCTCACCAGCCAGCCAGCGAAATATTCTGTGTCTGTTATATACCAATCATCAATTGGAAATACGAATAATTTCTTGATTCGTGCACAATTCTCAGTTGCAACACTTACACCGCTAACAATCAAGGCACCTTGAAGAAATATTTAGCATTTGAAAAGAACTGATTGAGAGGCGCTAAATGACTTCTTCAATGCCTTTAATTGGAAGTTGTGCTAAATGACTCCAATGAAGCCTGTAGACTTATCGCCAAGGACTCTTGGTTTAATAAAAAAATCTCGATGCGATTTAGTCCAAGAAACCGGCTTATGAAATTTTTACAACCAATAAAATCCTGCCAACAGAGAACCCTTCAATGCATCAAGAAGTGCCTTCAAATTCATACTTAAGCGTATTAAATTTGAGCATGATCAAAAACTTCGACGGAAGTTCTTCATTGCCCTAAAGATTCGAAATCTTACTGATCATTTGTTAAAACAGTCAACAAAAATTTCATTTCTTCTTCAATACCACTCTTTTGATGATGACCGTACTGTGATTAATCTTATCGAAAAAGCTAACTTACTAGCAGGAAGTTCCACTGAAACTCACGCCTGCCACCTTCAAGCCCATCGCCTCCTGCTTTCAATGATTTTGGTTTCTCACTGACTACACTATATTTTCGCAGGAAACTTATTTCTAGGTGAAGGATCCCCAATATCCACAAATCAGCTCGTCTGGACGGTATTCTCTCCATTACCCTTAAAAAATTCTACTCTTCTTTAGCGAAACATCTTCGCATCTTCGCAACCTTCTCTATCTTTCCTACTCTTCTTGGTGCATTTGTTGGAATAGTGTTAAAAATTGCGAATTTTTAGCCAATTCCCAAGAAGGGAAGCAAAGCCAACCCCCGCCAACTACCACCCAATAGACACTTCAGCGCTCTGGACAGTAATGAAAACTGCTGTCAATCGGCAAATCGTTCAATACCTCGAGAATAACAAGCAAATTCTTGGTCTTGGCAGAAAGTTGGAACTCATGTATACATAAATATGGTGAAGACCAATTTCTTGCACTTAACATTGCAAAGCTTCTGACAGAGTCTGACATAAAGGTCTAATAGCTTAAGGCTTTAGGACTTAATGCTATTCTTGTTCAATGGATCGAGAGTTTTCTATGTGAAAATCGAGTAGTACTAGACAGCGTTACTTCTTCTTCCTTTCCAATAGATTCCGGCGTCTTCTAAGGCTCTGTTTCATCTCAAATGCAAATCTTAGTTTTCATTTGGTGGCACACAATTTTGCCCTTCGTATAGCTTCTCACTTCTAGGCGTTAAAGTTAATGACCACCTGAATGGATCAACATTTCTTTAATGTAGCCTTCAAACCTTCTAAAAGTCTAGGTGTTCTCCGAAAGTGCAAAAAATATTTCAGGCCAAATGACCTAGCAACCATATCTTCTTCTACAATGGCGCTACAGCTCAAATCGGACCTTGGCCATCTGACATTCAGGTTTCTTAATAATATTTTTCATTACTTATTGTGGAAGGATTGTTAGCCCTCCGCACAACCCTCTTTCTACGATTTTTTTCATTTTCGTAGTTTGAGGTGACCAAGGTATATCCAAGCAGGAAATGCGCTGGAATTATACATTGCGCCGACCGGCATTTGTACTCACGACCTTCGCATTACAAGACCAACACGCTACCCACTACGCTTTACCCTATGAACCATATACAAGGCACAAATTAGACAACATTTAGAGTACAACTCACATGTTTAGGCTGGCGCATCCAAAACACACCTCGCGTTGCTCGACCGTATTCAAAAACATGCATTCCGACTGATCGGGGACGAAACTATTACGCCTTCTATCGATTCTCTCGAGCATCGCAAAAATATCGGAGTACTCAGCATATACTATGGCTACTTCCTAGATAAATGCAGTGCAGAACTAAGTGCACTAATTGCTTCACTCCACACTTTTCCCCGGGTTATTTGCCAAACTGAAATCGCACACGAGTACACCCTCAAACCCTTGCCTTCTCTTACAGTGAAATATAGACAGTCATTCATTTCGCGAACGGTAAGACTTTAGAAAACATTACCAGCCAAAGTTTTTTTCCCAACGAGTACAACTTCCTGTGCTTTAAAGCTACGTCCACCGTCACTTTCATTTCTCTCCGCCCAAATCGACCTTCTTTAATTTTTTTTTTTCCAATTTCTATACCTGCATAAATATTCATAGCATTGTAAGGTGGCCCTTAAGTTATAATCAAAACCACAAAAAAAAATATTTTGCTTTCAAACGCATGGAGGTTCAATGGACTTGTTACGGTTTCTAGAGATTCCCTGAAGCATCTCAGAAATTTCGGAGTTCTCAGCATTTACTATCGCTACATAGTGAATGTAGTGCAAGATTTAGCACACTCATCCCTGAAATACTCGTCAAGTTTAACTTGCGCAGGAGTATACCGCCAAACCCATTCCTTTTCGTGCAGTGATATATAGGCAGTCATTCGTTTTGCGAACGTCCAGACTTTAGAACGCATTGCTTGCTAACGTATTTCCAAGCAAGTACTTCCAGCGCTTCAGAAATGATGTTCACCGTCCCTCTCCCTCAAAATTTACCTAACACCATCAAATTTTATCTTCTTCCTACACGGACATAAGTGTGCATTGCATTTAAGGGTGACCTCCTAAGTTATAATCGGTTCCGAAAAAAAACTGAAATCGACATTTGAGAGTGAGTGAAAGTAGGTTTTGAAGGACATATTAACCAATTTAAAACTATTTAAATGATACGACATCCTCCTTTAAAATACAGATAAAGGATTTGCAAAAAAAAAAATGCTCAATTTATTTAACAATAAACTTATATTTCACTTAATGCCAATACGAAGAAATCGCGAAATTTGTGATACATTTTATTCGCATTTCTCCTGCACACTTTGCATTCGAAACAAAGTTATATCAACAGTTTTGAATCTCCTTCACTCCGTCTAATCCTCCCACACAAAAGCATGTTTTTGCCAAATATCAATAAATCAACTAATAACCAACAAAATGAAACCTACAAACTTGAAATTTTGTACTATCACTTATGTGGCTTGGGAGAAGTTGTGGATTCTTTCCTCAAGATATATAATTGATGGCAAACGTTTGATTCGGACAGAAGTAGTGATATAATAAACTTAGAAACTTACCAGAATATATAGGCTGTCTTAAAAGCAATGACTAATGCTGAATGCTGTGCAAACTTTAAGCAGCCAGCATAATTTGATCCCTCGCTATTTTTCATGTGAAAATTTTCCCGCTTAACGAAACTTTTTAGTTCAAAATCTGTCCTTTTCAAAAGTCGAGTCTATTTATCAAAAGTGCTTGAATATTAAGTGTTTGTGATAAGAATTATTGTTTTTATCATAACAGGTCCTAATATTTTCAAAGTTGGAAGTTGACACGTTTACGTAGGCTACACATCACTAGGCATCATTACATATATAGGTAAGTTTATTCATATCAACTTTAGGTGGCAGCAACTGTTATGAAAGCTGCTTCATATTGGTAATTCAAGTTCCTCATAATCCTTCGACAGGCAGAATTCACTCATATTCATGTCATTAATCTATTTCAAACATAATCAAATCCAGCCCTTCTTACGTAAACATATCTAAAATTCAGGGCTTTTTTTCAATTGTAAATGTATAAACCATTTCAACAAACTTTCTGAGAGTATTTTTTCGATTTCCCAAAATTTTCAATACGAAAATAGCATTATTTTGTCGAATTTATCATGAAAACAATTGTCATAAACAGAGAAAGCAGTCACTTTTATCTTCAGCAAACTTTTAAAAAAAATATTGCAGAATTATGGTTGGGCGTGAAGCCCAATGATGAAATACTCTAGATGAAATGGGAAAGAGGTTAAAGCAAAGGAAAATGTGTCATTTCGAATTCTTCAGGAAAGTAAATAGTGATTTTAGACTATCACAATGATCAATGTATGTAAACGTATCTTACTGAATTTAATGTTCGTAGCTAGTTTCAAAAGAAAACATAAAAGAATTATGATTGGGCGTAAAGCCCAATCATATGATACTCTAGATGAAATGAGAAAGAGTTCAATGTACCGTAAAATATGTCACCTCCAATTCTTTTAAATAATTAATAGTGACTTTTATATGGGAGGTGGTAGAAGGAGAGGAGGAAGGTTTGTAATTTTTGGATATGACACCTAATGTGGTATGCAAAATATTTCGTGCTGATTTTAAGGTTTGTAGCTTTCATTATTTTCAATTGGACATAGTTTTCCTGAAATTGCGGCATTTGTATGGAAGGTGGCAGAGGAAGTGGAGCGTTTAAGATGATTTTGAAATTGCTTATCATCATCCTTATCACCACGCTTTGATTCAATTTCAAATTCGATAGTTTTAATATATTCGAAAGAGAAATGCTTTTCTTGAATTTATAATATAGATATTTGTATGGGAGGGGGTAGAAGGAGTGAAGAGGAGCTGATAATTTTTTTAGCATTTATTGCAATTATTAAAAAACAAATTCTCGCAAAATTTTAAGTTTATACTTTTTCTAGTTTTAATGGAAATCGATATAATGCACTTAACAAAAATTATACATTTGTATGGGAGGGGGTATAAAGAGTGTACGGATTAAAACACATTTTTTTCTCGGTATTGCTATTTCTATTTTTATACTTTATGCAAAATATCAAGTTGATAGCTTTAACAGTTTCGAAGAAAAATAATTTAATTTAAATTTCAAAATTTCGTGAAATTTGTATGGGAGGGGGTAGAAGGAGTGAGGTGAAGTTTATAATTTTTTCAATTCTGATTGAAATTATAATAAAATTAATTGTGGCAAAAATTCGTTTTTATAACTTTGCTAGTTTCAATGAAAATCGAAAAACTGCATTTTTCAAAATTATGCATTTGTATGGGAGGGGGTAGAAGGAGTGACGGGATCGGATCAATATTCCGTCATAGTAATGATATCTATATCATAATACTTTGACCCAAAATTCAAATTGATAGCTTAAATAGGTTCGAAGAAAATTCAATTTCTGAAAATTTCTGAATTTCGTGAAATTTGTATGGGAGGAGGTAGAAGGAGTGGGGGGATGTGGCCCGTTCACGAACTTAAATTTTCTTTTTTGCTAAAAATGACACACAACAAATTTCAGCACGATAGCTCAAAGCGTTCGAGAGTTATGCTGTAGACAGACGGACAGACGGACAGACAGACAGACGGACAGACGGACAGACGGACAGACAGCAACTCGGAATCGAAGTTTTTGAGCGATAACAAATACTTCTGTACCCTTGGCGGCTCTGCGCGAGCAATATTTCTTAGCGTTACAAACGGTAAGGCAAACACAATATACTCTCAGATTTCATCTAGAGTATAATTATTGCTATCATGGTACTTATATGGAAGGTGGTCGAAAGAGTTGAAGGTTTTTTGATGAGTTGGCAACTGATAATCAATATTTATTATAATGCTTTGTTCCAATTTAATTTGCACATGAAACACCTTGTGCTTGTTAGACCCCGAAGTGGAGGTGTATAACAATTATGGAACAAATTTTTTAGTTTTATTAACATGGAAAATTTAAACTTTATATCTTTCACCGGAGCCCAAAAAAAATCACTTCAAATTTTCGGCATTTTTGTTGACCACCTCCCTCGCTTTACACCCCCCATCTTTTTACCAAAATTAAAGACAATGTAGTTCTACAATTTGACAAAATGCACTTAGTTTTGATGTGTATATCGGTTTGAAGTTTTGGAAAGTGCACCATTATGGAAATGCTCCCATTTTCCCCCACTACTATTATGTCCAAATGTTATTTTTTTGTCATAATTGGATTATATAGCTTAATATACTTTCCAAGTATGGCGTAATAAATAGCCGAGATATTGATTTTTAAGCGTTTTTCTTTACTCCCCTCTAACCCTCCCCCTTTCAATAATTAGCCTCCCTCTAAGCTGATTCTAGTGGATCTATATACCATCTTAATGGTCCCGAAATATGAATTTTTTATAGTAAGTAATTTCGAAGATATAATCATTTAAAAAAAAAAAAAATCGGCCGACAATTGGCTTTTAGCCCCCCCTTTTTGCAGCCCAATGTATAAAAGAATTAAATTATTTTCCGAGTTTGTCCCACAAACCCTTCTATATGTATGTATGTTTTAGCTTTCTAGCTGGAATTATGGTTGAAATATTTTATTTGTTAATTTTCGCTCCCGCTGCCTCCCCTGAACCCTTACCCACCCCAAAATGAGAGTCCGCCTGAGATCAGCAACTATCTACAATACTTTATTATTAAAATAATAAAGTAAAATATGTACATCAAAAAAATTATTGTTCACTTCTATGCAATAAATATACAGACATCGTTAAATATTTATTTTTTCTTTCACACTTTAAATATCTTTCAACTTGTTTACTTATGCAAAATAACATTTCCGCTATACATGCATAATAAATAAACTCATAATAAAATTTGTTATTTCAGATTAAATGACGAAAGCGAAACTAATGAAATTTTTCATTTTCATTCAGGTATTTAATGATATTATTTATTCAACATTTTTCTTTTGCTTCACTTTTAATTATACTTTATTATTCTAATAATAAAGTATTGTGATCGACACAAGAAAAAAAAAACTTTGCTACCCTGAAATTTTTTTTTTCGCGTTTCATGACTAAATTAGCCTAAAAATGCAAAAAAAAAATCCGTCTGTCTGTACGCCGTCCACCGTACGCCGACGTGTACGCTCAGCGCACATTAACTCCCAAACCCTTCAAGATAAAAAAATCATTTTTGGAGGGATTATAGGTGGTTGCGGATCTCAAGCGGATACCCATTTTGGGGGGTGTACGAGTTCAGGGGGAGGCAGGGGGAGCGCTTAAACCGAAAAATACGAATTCAAATATCTCAACCATGATTACAGCTAGGAAACTAAAAATCAACATACACATAGAGGAGTTTGTAGGACAACTTCTAAAAATAATTTAATTTTTTTATCCATTGGGGTGCGAAAAGGGGGGGCTAAGAACCAATTGTCGGCCGAATTTTTTTTTTCAAATGATTATATCTTCGAAATTTCTTCCCATAAAAAATTGATATTTTGAGACCATTAAGATGGCATACGGATGTGCTAGAATCAGTTTAGATAGAAGCTAATTATTGTAAGGGGAAGGGTCAGGGGAGTGCAAGGAAAAACACTTAAAAATTAATATCTCGACTATCTCTTAAGCTATGAAATTGAAACTTAAAACATATACTAAGCTTTACTAGCAAAATATGAAAAAATGCAACATGTGGACATAATAGTAGTGGGGGGAAATGGGGAGCATTTCAAAAATGGCTCACTTTCCAAAACTACAAATCACCAAAACTCAAAATTGAATACAGATATCAAATCAAAAATTTGTCAGACTATAGAGCTATACAATCTTTAATTTTGGTAAAAAATTTAAGCTGGGGGGTGTAAGGGGAGGGAGGTGGAAAGCGAAAATGTTGAAAAATTTGAGTGATTTTTTTATGGCTCTCGTAAAAGATAAAAAGTTCAAATTTTGCACGTCGATATATCTATTTAATACACACTGAAAAAAAATAATAATTTGTTCCAAAATTGTTATGCACCGAAGTGGAGGTCTAACGTGCACAAGGTGTTTCATGTGCAATGAAAAAAACACATAAACTGAAAATTTTTGAATGAAATTTTAATTTGCGAAATGCATTTAAAAAAATCTATAAGAGTTTGAAATATTAACTGGTTGAATATCTTTAAAACTTCTACCCCCTCCCATACAAAATTATTTTTTCGGCCATTTTTAAGAAATCAATTATCACCTAACTATTAAATGCTATCAATTTGAAATTTTGCACAAGAACTAACAAAAACAGTTGAGATAAAATTACGTTAAAAGTTTTGAGATCGCACTTGCCCTTCTACCCCCTCCCACACAAAAGTATGATTTCGACCAATTTCATTAAATCAACTATTAACTAACAAATTAAAAGCTACAAACTTGAAATTTTGTACAAGCACCTTACAAGAGAAACGAAATAAAACTGCATCACAAATTTTACGATTCCTCTACCTTCTCTACCCACTCCCATACCAATTTTCGGTTTTGTGTATGTAGAATATACCGAATTTTATGAAAATTCTATGCAACTTCGTCTATGAAACTGACATTCTAATACAAAGAATATTGGATTTGGTTCAAGCAATCAATTAAAAAACTATTAACATCCACCCACCCTTACTATCACCCTCCCCTCTCCCTTCGTGAAAACTCAAACTTGTATAAATGAAGGAATGAAATATGCAGCGTTTCCGGAAAGTGTTAAGAACTGCCCTGCTCAAGGAGCTCGTTTCACTTAGTCTTCCCTAACCACTCTAACCTGCATATTGACTTTCTACGCATGCGCATTTTAACCCCAAAAATAATAAAGTTTCGCCCGACTTGTTGGCAGTTTATATTATTATAATAATAAAGTATTGTGATCGACACAAGAAAAAAAAAAGTTTGCTACCCTGAAATTTTTTTTTCGCGTTTCATGACTAAATTAGCCTAAAAATGAAAAAAAAAAAATCCGTCTGTCTGTACGCCGTACGCCGACATGTACGCTCAGCGCACATTAACTCCCAAACCCTTCAAGATAGAAAGTTCATTTTTGGAGGGATTGTAGATAGTTGCGGATCTCAGGAGGATACCCATTTTGGAGGGTGTACCGGTTCAGGAGGAGGCGGGGGGAGCGCTTAAACCGAAAAATACGAATTCAAATATCTCAAGCATGGTAACAGCTAGGAAGATAAAACTCAACATACATACAGAAGAGTTTGTGGGATAACTTTAAACATAATTTAATTTTTTTATCCATTGTGGTGCGAAAAGCGGGGGCTAAGAACCAATTATCGGCCGATTTTTTTTTTCAAATGATTATATCTTCGAAGTTACTTATCGTAAAAAAATCATATTTAGAAACCGTCAAGGTGGCATATAGTTTCATTGGAACCAGCTCAGAAAGTGGCTAATTATTGTAAGGGGGAGGGTCAGGGGGGGTGCAAAGAAAAACACTTAAAAATTAATATCTCAACTATCTCTTAAGCTATGTAATTGAAACTTAAAACGTGTACTAAGCTTTACTAGCAAAATATAAAAAAAATATAACATTTTGACAAAATAGTAGTGGGGGGAAATGGGGAACATTTCAAAAATGGCGCACTTTTCAAAATTACAAATCCTTATATCTCAAAAAATAGTACAGATATGAAATCAAAAATTTGAGTGATTTTTTTAGGGCTCTGGTGAAAGATACAAAGTTAAAATTTTGCATGTGAATACCTATATTTAATGTTCATAGAAAAATAATACTAACTTGATCCATATTTATTATAAACCGGCTCCCCCGGTCTAACGTGCACAAGGTGTTTCATGTGCATTGAAAAAAACACATAAACTGAAAATTTTTGAGTGAAATTTTATGGTAGAAATTTGAAAATTTGCGAAATGCATTTAAAAAAAATCCCTAAATATACGAAATGTTAACTGGTTGAAAACCTTTAACACTTCTACCCCCTCCCATACAAAATTATTTTTTCGACCATTTTCAAGATATCAATTATCACCTAACCATTAAAAGCTATCAAATTCAAATTTTGCAAAACAACTTACAAAAATAATTAAAATGAAATTGCGTTAAAAGTTTTAAAATCGCGCTTGCCCTTCTACCCCCTCCCATACAAAAGTATGATTTCCACTAATTTCATTAAATCAACTAATAACCAGCAAATTATAAGCTGTGAACTTGAAATTTCGCACGAGCATCTGGCAACAAAAATCAAAGGAAATTGCATCACAAGTTTTACGATTCCCCTACCTCCTCTACCCCCTCCCATACAAAATTATTTTTTCGAGCATTTTTATGAAATCAGTTATCAGCTAACTCTTAAAAGCTATCAATTTCAAATTTGACATAAAAACTTATAAAAATAATTCAAATGAAGTTGCTTTAAAAGTTTTGAAATCGCTTGCGCTTCTACCCCCTCCCATACAAAACTATGATTTCGACCAATTTCATTAAATCAACTAATAACCAACAAATTAAAAGCTACGAACTTGAAATTCTAAACGAGCACCTTACAAGAGACGCGAAATAAAACTGCGTATCAAATTTTACGATTCCCCTATATTCTCTACCCCCTCCCATACAAATGTTCGGTTTCATGAATGTAAAATACACCGAATTTTATGAAAATTCTATGCAACTTCGTCTATGAAACACATTCTATACAGAGAATATTGAACGTGATTCAAGTAATTAATTAAAAAGCTATTAACATCCACCCACCCTTACTATTACCCCTACTCCTCCCCTCATAAAACCCAAACTTACAGACACGAATGAAATATTGTTAATAGTCCTGCCCAAGAACTCCCTTTCACTTAGTCTTCCCTAACTACTCTAACCTGCATATTGACTTTCCACTCATCCGCAACTTGTTCCAAGAATAATAAAATTTCGCCCGACTTGTTGGCAGTTTATTTTAATAACTTTTTATGTTACTCGCCATCTTTCTCTGAAGATAAGGGTCTCGTGCGTCCAGCTCCGCAATCTGCTTCAGGAATATTCTCTTCTGGACTATCTCCGTTGTGATAGCGAGCACCCTGTACAGCTCCGCCTTTTCAAAGTTTCACGGCCTTGCCTTCTCATGTTTTTTTTTTATCCTACTTCTTCTTAATTGGTTGTAGCTTCAGCGAACACTGCTGTCTCTTTCTGTATTCCTCAATGGATGTTGGCTTCGGACCGGCGCTAGGTGTCTTCTCCACCTCCTTCTGCACTTCCTTCAAACTTGAGTACGACATTGAAAAATCAGTTACTCAATGAATAAGAAGAATGTCAATTTGCAAAACCATTTGTATATTAATTAATTATTCAACATGATAATTGCTTGAACAGAACAAAAAAAAACTGTAGACGTTAATGAAAAACGAGTTCGAATTTTGGATTTCCGAAATTGCCATTAAAAATGCAAAATTCAAAATTTCGAATTTTTTTTTTTGTTCTGAAAGGCGAATTCAAAATTTGAGTAAAACAAGCAGGTTCAGAATTCGAATAAAGCGATTTCAAGAAGTCGAATTTTCATAATAGCCCTTAAGAGCCAATGCAAAATTGAATCTTCGTTGTAATGAATTCAAACTTTGACTATTCAAGATCAAAATTTTGAATTTTCGTAGTAGCTCTGGAAAGCGAATTTAAAATTTAAATGTAACAAGCGGATTCAAAATACGAATTTCCGAAATAATAATTTTGTATGGGAGGGGGTAGAAGAGGTAGGGGAATCGCAAAATTTGTGACGCAATTTTCTTTTCTTTCTCTTTTAAGGTGCTCGTAGAAAATTTCATGTTCGTAGCTTTTAATTTGTTGGTTAGTTTTATTGAAATTGGTCGAAATCATATTTTGTATGGGAGGGGGTAGAACGGCAAGTGTGATCTCAAAAATTTTGACGCAGTTCCATTTGAACTACTTTCAAATGACTTTTTACAAAATTTCAAATTGATAGCTTTTACTAATTAGGTGATAATTAATTTCTTAAAAATGGTCGAAAAAATAATTTTGTATGGGAGGGAGTAGAAGCTTTCAAGGTATTTGACCAGTTAATATTTTGTTCTTTTGAATATTTTTTTAAAGGCATTTCGCAAATTTTTAGGTTTCTACATTCAAATTTCTAGTATAGCTTAATATAGGCTCTAAGATTCAATTACATAGCTTAATAAATAGCCGAGATATTGATTTTTAAGTGTTTTTCTTTGCACCCCCCTGACCATCCCGCTTACAATAATTAGCTTTTATCTAAACTGATTCTAGTGGACCTATATGCCACCTTAATGGTTTCAAAATATCAATTTTGTATGGTAAGTAATTTCGAAGATACAATCATTTAAAAAAAAAAAATTCGGATCACAATTGGTTCTTAGCCCCCCACTTTTCGTACCCCAATGGATAAAAAAATTAAATTATTTTTAAAAGTTGTCCCACAAACCCCTCTATATGTGTGTTGAGTTTTAGCTTCCTAGCTGTTACTATGGTTGAGATATTTGAATTCGTAGTTTTCAGTTTAAGCGAACCCCCGCCTCCCCCTGAACCCGTACACCCCCCAAAATGGGTACTCGCCTGAGATCTGCAACTATCTGCAATTCCCCGAAAAATGAACTTTCTATCTTGAAGGGTTTGGGGGTTAATGTGCGTTGAGCGTACACATCGGCGTACGGCGGATGGCGTACAGACGGATTTTTTTTTTTGCATTTTTAGGCCAATTTAGTTATGAAACGTGAAAAAACAAAATTTCAGGGTAGCAAATTTTTTTTTCCAAGTCAATCACAATACTTTATTATTAAAATAATAAAGTAATAAGCCAACTCAAAAATTGAACCTTCGTTGTAGCTTGAAAAGCAAATTCAAAATTTTGAATTTTCGTAGTAGCTTTCGAAAGCGGATTCAAAATCTGGAATTTCCCACGAGTTTTGAACACGAATACTCGATTACCAGCTCGCCATTGTTGTATGTTGGGGGAGAAAAGATCCAACGTACGTTTTTGTCAGGGGAACTTCTCCACCAGGACTGTAAACAGCTTAATTGATGCGGGGAGAAGGGATTGAGTGTTGTGTTGAGATGAGAGTCGGGCGCCCCTTGGGAGTCCTTTTTCGATTCGTTAACATTTGCACATACTCACTATTTTTTTGCAAATCTTTACTCTTGAAGTAAACTCCTTTGGTTTTGATATATAATTCATGTTTATTTATTTTTAGTCTCTTCTATCAATCTAGTCTTCGTTATAATTTTCTTTCATATCTCGTTTTTTTATTGTCAATCTAGTTCTCGCAATTAATGACAAGCCGGCATAAGCTGGCGCTAAGCAACCGGCATAAGTCAGCAACCGGCACAAGCCAGGTGTTACCGGCGGTATTGACTCTGAAAGCAGCGCCATGAATGGATTGCGTTGCAAATATTATCGTTGCTACACAACAGCCATTCGTTTCGCGAACGTCCAGACTTTAGAACGCATTGCTTGCTAACGTATTTCCAAGCAAGTACTTCCAGCGCTTCAGAAATGATGTTCACCGTCCCTCTCCCTCAAAATTTACCTAACACCATCGAATTTTATCTTCTTCCTACACGGACATAAGTGTGCATTAAATTTAAGGGTGACCTCCTAAGTTATAATCGGTTCCGTAAAAAAACTGAAATCGACATTTGAGAGTGAGTGAAAGTAGGTCTTGAAGGACATATTAACCAATTTAAAACTATTTAAATGATACGACATTCTCCTTCAAAACACAGATAAAGGATTTGCAAAAAACAAAATGCAACTTATATTTCACTTAATGCCAATACGTCGAAATCGCGAAATTTGTGATACATTTTTTCGCATTTCTCCTGCATACTTTACAATCGAAACAAAGTTAAATCAACAGTTTTTAATCTCCTTCACTCCGTCTAATCCTCCCACACAAAAGCATGTTTTTCAATCAATCAAATTCCTGTTAAGACCCCCTATAGGGGCATAGGACAGAAACAACTCTCTTCCACAAGGCGCGGTCCTGAGCATCGGCTTTAAGCTGTTGCCAGGACTTGTTTATTCCTCTGGCCTCCTGCTCAACTGCTCGCTTCCATGTGTTACATGGTCGACCAACCCGACGTCTTCCTTGAGGGTTATAATCCAGAGCCTGTTTTGCGATGTTTTGCTCTGGTTTCCTCAAAGTATGACCGATCCACTGCCACTTTCGCCGTTGAATCTCAATACCTATTTTAGTCTGGCGAGTTGTACTCCAAAGTTCGTCGTTGGAGATTACTTCTGGCCAGAATATTCCTAAAATGCGCCGGAGGCATTGGTTTACGAAAGTCTGTAGTTTCTTGGTAAGTCGAACGGTCACTTTCCACGTAGTACAACCATATAACAACACGGATTTGACGCATGCGTCAAAAACTCGCAGCTTCGTGCGAAGGGAGATCTCTCTTAACCTCCAGAAAGGGGAAAGGATACCGAAGGCCTGACGGGCTTTATTTAGCCGAGCCTCAACATCCTTTTCGGCTCCGCCGTCCATGCTGACAATGCTTCCGAGATAGCAAAAATCTTGCACCTCTTCCACATCCTGTCCATTAAGAACAATCGGTGTGCTTGCGTTCGAACCCATGTGCATGTACTTGGTTTTACGCACATTTATTTTCAGTCCCGCCTCTTTGCATTTAGAATGCAACGAGCAAACATTTGACTCTAAGTCCGAACGGGTATGTGCAAGCAAACACACGTCATCAGCATAATCAAGGTGACTTAAGATGTTAAATAGTCTCCATTGAAGACCTTTACCTTCCCCACCTTCCAGTGCAGCTTTTAAGATGTCATTTATTACCACCAGAAACAGGGCTGGTGATAATATGCAGCCTTGTCTGACACCCGTTCGCACAGGAAAGCTCTCGGACAGCTCTCCTCTATGCAGGACACGACACCTTGCATCTTCGTAGGATTCTTTAATCATAGCTATGACCTTATCTGGAATACCTCTCCTACGCAAAGCATTCCATATGTAATCTCGCTTAACGCTGTCGAAAGCCTTCTCGAAGTCCACAAACATGAGATGTAGTGGCGAACCCATTTCGGCTGACTGCTCTAATATTATCCGTAGGGTATTTGTGTGGTCGGTACAAGACGACCCTTTACGGAATCCAGCCTGATAAACTTCGAGAGTGCTCTCGACGACATCACTAATCCTATTGAGAATTACCTTAGCCATAATTTTTGATACGGCAGTAAGTAGACATATACCACGCCAATTGCCACAATCCCGAAGGTCGCCCTTCTTCGGAATTTTCACAATGACGCCCTCCTTCCATTCAGTCGGATATCTTCCCTCATTCCACACCTTAGTGAAGAGTGGGAGGAGTATATCGGCTGTTATTTCTGGGTCCGCTTTGAGGAGTTCGGTTGGTAGTCCGTCTATACCTGGAGCTTTCCTTCCCGCCATTGACCGAATGGCGGAAACTATCTCTTCCTTATCTGGGGGATCGTCCCTAATAGAGGATTGTTGCGGTTGGATGTTTGGAAGTTGTTCTGTTTCCGAAATATCTTCATCTGACAAGATGTTTAAAATATCAGAGAAGTATTCCTTCCATCGTCGCAACTGGTGTTCACTCATATTAAGGAGAGTTCCGTTGACATCTCTCACCAGGTGGTTGGCGGTGAAATTCCTGTTCGTCAACTGTTTCATGATTTTGAAAATTGAACCCATATCCCCAAGGTAAGCCGCAGATTCTGCCTTGTTTGCCAGATCTTCAATGGCCTTTCTCTTGTCGCGTCTAACAGCCTTTTTAAGCTGTATATGAGCATCGCGGTAGTTCTGCCTCAAGTCGGGCGTTCGTTGGTTGACATCGGGTTGCATGTTTTTGCCAAATATCAATAAATCAACTAATAACCAACAAAATGAAACCTACAAACTTGAAATTTTGTACTAACACTTATGTGGCTTGGGAGAAGTTGTGGATTCTTTCGCCAAGATACATAATTGATGGCAAACGTTTGATTCGGACGGAAATTGTGATACATTTCGACTCATTAATTTACCAGAATATGTAGGCTTTCTTAAATACAATGTCTAATTCTGAATGCTATGCAGACTTTACGCAGCCAGCCTAACTTGATCCCTCGCTATTTTCCATCTGAAGATTTTCCCGCTTAACGAAATTTTTCAGTTCAAAATCTGTCCTTTTCAAAAGTCGAGTCTATATTTATCAAAAGTGCTTGAATGTTAAGCGTTTGTGATAAGAATTATTGTTTTTATCATAACAGGTCCTAATATTTTAAGGAAAATCAGTATTTCGGTAACGTTGAAAATGGAAAATATTTACGTAAAAGTAGGAAGTTGACACGTTTACGTAGGCTACATATCACTAGGAATCATTACATATATAGGTAAGGTTATTCATGTCAACTTTAGGTGAAAGCAACCGTTATGAAAGCTGCATCATATTGGCAATTCAAGTTGCTCGTAATACTTCGAGATACAGAATTCACTCATATTCATGTCATTAATCTATTTCAAACATAATCAAATCCAGCCCTTCTTACGTAAAAATATCTAAAATTCAGGGCGTTTTTTCAATTGTAAATGTAGAAATAACTAGAGCAAACTTTCTGAGAGAATTTTTTCAATTTCCCAAAATTTTTAATACGAAAATAGCATTATTTTGTCGAATTTATCTTGAAAATAATTGTCATAAACAGAGGAAGCAATCATTTTTATCCTCAGCAAACTTCTAAAATAAATATAGCAGAATTATAGTTGAGCGTAAAGCCCAATGATGAAATACTCTACCTACAGGCACCATATTGCGTGCTATAAAGTTTCGCACGCGCGTCATTGCTAAAATTCTTCAGAATCTCAATATCAATAAATCCTCTAGTCCGGATGGTATTCCCCCTTAACCCTTAAAAAATGCTTCTCATCTTTGGCTAAACCTTTTCGCGACCTTATCCATCTATCCTAATCTTCAGGAAAATTCCCAAATAGCTGGAAAGAAGTGAGTGTCCAGCATATACCCAAGAATGGAAGCAAATGATCGCCCACTAGCCATCACTTCCGCGCTGTCAAAAGTTATGGAAACTGCTATCAACGGCAAGGTCATGCAATATTTCGAGAGTAGTCAACTTTTAGATGATCGCCAACATGGTTTCCGGTCGGGAAGATCCACAGGTAATCTATTGGTTTACCTAACCAAACGCATGAACACTTGCATATATAAATTTGGGGAAGGCCAAGTACTTGCTGTAGACATTGCGAAAGCGTTTGATAGAGTGTGGCACAAATCCCTTCTTTCTAAGCTTTGATGCTTCTTTTTTGCTATGGATTGAGAGTTTCCTATCGAAGCGCGCCATTAAAGTTGTCTTAGATGGCGTCTCTTCATCTCTCTTCCCTATCAATTCCGGCGTTTCTCAAGGCTCCGTTCTATCACCTACTTTATTTCTAATCTTTATTAACGACCTTCTGTCGTCGACTCTCAACCCATTTCATAGCTTCGCAGATGACAGTACCTTTGAAAACACTTAAAGCTTCGACTCAATTGCTGAGGTACACCAGTCTTCTGTGCCTATTAGGCGCCGGGAGTTATTTAATTCATTAAATACTGACCTCAACACAATCCTGCATTGAGGCAGAGGTGAAATTTAGGCAGTCGTTCATACCTCGAACATCCAAAATATTGAATGCACTACCCGCGGCTACTTTTCCTAATGATTATAACATCTTGCAATTTAAAGGCAACATTCACTGATTTCTTTTATCTTGTCCGTCCTTATTCAATTAATTGTTTATTTTGTTAATTTTCATTTTGTTTCATCCTTCCCTAAACCGACTAGACTGTACGCTACAGTATTAAAGGGTGACCCCTAAGTTCAACTTGGTGCGATAAAAAAAAAATTATTTGAGAGGTGGTGGAGGGAGTTGACGGTTTTTGATGAGTTGGCAACTGGTAATCAATATTTATTACAATGCTTTGTTCCAATTTAAAAAACGATAGTTCTCATATCTTCTTCTCTTCAATAGGACTGTAGTCCAAATCGGGCCTCGGCCTTCTGACCTAAGGGTTGTTAACCCTTCGGAGAATTCTCTATCAATTTAGTAGATTTAGGTGACCTAGACATTTCCTCGTAGGCAGTGTGATAGAATTGTGCGTCGACCGGAATATGAACTCACGATCTTCGAATTGTAGACCATCACACTACTCACTAGACTGCACCCAGTTCTCATATGTTCGTCGGGAAATACTTTTCTTGAATTTCTATTGTATAGAATTACTTTATTATTTTAATAATAAAGTATTGTGATCGACTTGGGAAAAAAAAAAAATTTGCTACCCTGAAATTTTGTTTTTTCGCGTTTCATGACTAAATTAGCCTAAAAATGCAAAAAAAACATAACAGAATTATGATTGGGCTTAAAGCCCAATCATATGATACTCTAGATGAGATGGAAATGACTTTAATATACCGGAGAATATGTCATTTCAAATTCTTTCGAATAGTGAATAGAAACTTTTGCATGGGAGGTGGTAGAAGTAGAGGGGGAGGTTTGTATTTTTCGTATATGACACCGGACATGGCATGCAAAATTTTTTTTGCTGAATTTAAAGTTTTTAGTTTTCATTATTTTTAAAGAAATTGGTCATAATTTTCCTTAAATTGAGGCATTTGTATGGGAGGTGGCAGAGGAAGTGGAGCGTTAAAGATGATTTTGAAACTGCTTATCATCATCCTTATCACCATGCTTTGATTCAATTTCAAAGTCGATAGCTCTCATATATTTGAAGGAGAAAGGCTTTTCTTGAATTTATAATAGAGATATTTGTGTGGGAGGTGGTAGAAGGAGTGAAGCGGAGCTGATAATTTTTTCTAACACTTATTTTAATTATTAAAAAATGAATTCTGGCAAAATTTGAAGTTTGTACTTTTTCTAGTTTGAATGGAAATCGATGAAATGCATTTAACAAAAATTATGCATTTGTATGGGAGGGGGTAGAAGAAGTGTACAGATCAAAACAAATTTTTTTCGCATTATTAATATTTCTTTTTGTATACTTTATACAAAATATCAAGTCGATAGCTTTAACAGTTTCGCAGAAAAATAATTTAATTTAAATTTCAAAATTTCGTGAAATTTGTATGGGAGGGGGTAGAAGGAGTAAGGTGAAGTTGATAATTATTTTTAAAATAAATTGCAATTATAATAGAATTAATTCTGACAAAATTTCGTTTTTTCAGCCTTACTAGTTTCAATGAAAATCGAAAATATGTATTTTTCAAAATTGACCATTTGTATGGGAGGGGGTAGAAGGAGTAAAGGGATCGGGTCAATATTCCGTGGTATTAATGACATCTAAATCATAATACTTTGACCTAAATTTCAAGTCGATAGCTCAAATAGTTTCAAAGAAAATCAATTTATTAATTTTTCGAAATTTCATGAAATTTGTATGGGAGGGGGTAGAAGGAGTGGGGGGATGTGGCCCATTCACGAACTTAAAGTTACTTTTTTGCTAAAAATGACACACAAAAATTTTTAGCACTATAGCTCAAAGCTTTCGAGAGTTATGCTGTAGACAGACGCACAGACGGACAGACAGACAGACAGACAGACAGACGGTCACACGGAATCGAGGTTTTTGAGCGACAACAAATATTTCTATACCCTTGGCGGCTCTGTGCGAGCATTATTTCTTAGCGTTACAAACGGTAAGGCAAACACAATATACTCTCAGATTTCATCTAGAGTACAAAAACATAACAGAATTATGATTGGGCTTAAAGCCCAATCATTGATACTCTAGATGAGATGGAAATGACTTTAATATACCGGCAAATATGTCATCTCAAATTCTTTCGAATAGTGAGAAGAGACTTTGCATGGGAGGTGGTAGAAGTAGAGGCGGAGGTTTGTATTTCTCCTATGTGACACCGAAAATGGCGTGTAAAATGTTTCGTGTTGAATTTAAAATTTTTAGTTTTCATTATTTTTAAAGAAATTGGTCATAGTTTTCCTTAAATTGAGGCATTTGTATGGGAGGTGGCAGAGGAAGTGGAACGTTTTAGATGATTTTGAAACTGCTTATCATTACCCTTATCACTATGCTTTGATTCAATTTCAAAGTCGACAGCTCTCATATATTCGAAGGAGAAATGCTTTTCTTGAATTTATAATACAGATATTTATATGGGAGGGGGTAGAAGGAGGGAAGCTGAGCTGATAATTTTTTCCAGCATTTATTGCAACTATCAAAAAACAAATTCTGGCAAAATTTTAAGTTTGTAATTTTTCTAGTTTTAATGGAAATCGATATAATGCATTTAACAAAAATGATGCATTTGTATGGGAGGGGGTAGAAGGAGTGTAAGGATGAAAACAATTTTTTTTCCTGTTATTGGTATTTCTATTTTTATACTTTGTGCGAAATATCAAATTGATAACTTAAACAGTTTCGAAGAAAAATAATTTAATTTAAATTTCAAAATTTCCTGAAATTTGTATGGGAGGGGGTAGAAGGAGTGAGGGGAAGTTGCTAATTTTTTCAGTGCTGATTGGAATTATAATAAAATTAATTCTGGCAAAAATTCGTTTTTATAACTTTACTAGTTTCGATGAAAATCGAAAAACTGCGTTTTTCAAAATTATGCATTTGTATGGGAGGGGGTAGAAGGAGTGATGGGATCGGATCAATATTGAGTCATATTAATGGTATTTATATCATAATATTTGAACCCAAATTTCAAATTGATAGCTTAAATAATTTCTAAGAAAAATCAATTTCTGAAAATTTCGAAATTTCGTGAAATTTGTATGGGAGGGGGTAGAAGGAGTGGGGGGATGTGGCCCGTTCACGAACTTAAAGTTTCTTTTTTGCTAAAAATGACACACAACAAATTTCAGCACGATAGCTCAAAGCGTTCGAGAGTTATGCTGTAGACAGACGGACAGACGGACAGACAGACAGACAGACAGACGGACAGACGGACAGACGGACAGACAGCAATTCGGAATCGAAGTTTTTGAGCGACAACAAATATTTCTGTACCCTTGGCGGCTCTGTGCGAGCATTATTTCTTAGCGTTACAAACGGTAAGGCAAACACAATATACTCTCAGATTTCATCTAGAGTATAAAAATCCGTCTGTCTGTACGCCGTCCGCCGTACGCCGTACGCCGTACGCCGACGTGTACGCTCAGCGCACATTAACTCCCAAACCCTTCAAGATAGAAAGTTCATTTTTGGAGGGATTGTAGATAGTTGCGGATCTCAGGCGGACACTCATTTTGGTGGGTGTACGGGTTCAGGGGGAGGCGGGGGGAGCGCTTAAACCGAAAAATACGAATTCAAATATCTCAACCATGGTGACAGCTAGGAAGCTAAAATTCAACATACTTATAGAAGGGTTTGTGGGACAACTTTTAAAAATAATTTAATTTTTTTATCCGTTGGGGTGCGAAAAGGGGGGGCTAAGAACCAATTCTCGGCCGAATTTTTTTTTCAAATGATTATATCTTCGAAAATACTTATCATAAAAAATTGATATTTTGAGACCATTAAGCTGGCATATAGGTCCACTAGAATCAGTTTAGATAAAAGCTAATTATTGTAAGGGGGAGGGTCAGGGGGGATGCAAAGAAAAACACTTAAAAATTAATATCTAAGCTATTTATTAAGCTATGTAATTGAATCTTAGAACCTATATTAAGCTATACTAGAGAAATACGAAAAAAATATAACATTTGGAAAAAATAGTAGTGGGGGGAAATGGGGAGCATTTCAAAAATGATGCACTTTCCAAAATTTCAAACCGTTATAATTCAAAATTGAGTATAGATATCAAATTAAAATTTTGTCAAATTGTAGAACTAAGTAGTTTTTAAATTTGGTAAAAATTTTACATTGGGAGGTGTAAGGGGAGGGAGGTGGTAACCAAAAATGTCGAAAATTTTGAGTGATTTTTTAAGGGCTCTGGTGAAAGATAAAAAATTTAAATTTTCCATGTTGATACATCTATTTGTTGTACATACAGAACAAATAATAAAAATTCCACAATTGTCATGCACCGACCCCCCTGGTCTACCGTGCACAAGGTCTTTCATGTGCAATGAAAAAACCACATAAACTGAAAATTTTTTAATGAAATTTGAAGGTAGAAACTTGAAAACTTGCGAAATGCATTTAAAAAAAATCTATAAAAGAATGAAATATTAACTGGTCGAATACCTTGAAAGCTTCTACTCCCTCCCATACAAAATGATTTTTTCGACCATTTTTAAGAAATTAATTATCACCTAATTGGTAAAAGCTATCAATTTGAAATTTTGCACAAAATCATTTAAAAATAGTTGAAATAGAACTGCGTCAAAATTTTTGAGATCACACTTGCCGTTCTACCCCCTCCCATACAAAAGTACGATTTCGGCCAATTTCAATAAAACAACTGCTAACCAACAAATTAAAAGCTACGACCTTGAAATTTTGTACGAGCACCTTAAAAGAGAAAAAAAAGAAAACTGCGTCACAAATTTTGCGATTCCCCTACCTCTTCTACCCCCTCCCATACAAAATTATTTTTTCGACCATTTTTAGGAAATCAGTTATCAGCTAATTCTTAAAAGCTACCAATTTCAAATTTTGCAGAAACAATTATAAAAATAATTGAAATGATATTACTTTAAGAGTTTTGCAATCGCGCTTACCCTTCTACCCCCTCCCATACAAAAGTATCATATCGACCTATTTTATTGAATCAACTAATAACCAACAAATTAAAAGCTACGAACTTGAAATTTTGTACGAGCACACTACAAGAGAAAGGAAATAAAATTGCGTCACAAATTTTACGATTCCCCTACATTCTCTACCCCCTCCCATACAAATGTTTGGTTTCATGAATGTAAAATACACCGAATTTTATGAGAATTCTATGCAGCTTCGTCTATGAAACACATTCTATACAGAGAATATTGGACGTGATTCAAGCAATTAATTAAAAAGCTATTAACGTCCACCCACCCTTACCCCTCCTCCTCCCCTCATAAGAACCCAAACTTGCAGAAACGAATGAAATATTGTTAAATTGATAACAGCCCTGCCCAAGAACTCCCTTTCACTTAGCCTTCCCTAACCACTCTAACCTGCATATTGACTTTCCACTCATCTGCAACTTGTCCCAAGAATAATAAAGTTTCGCCCGACTTGTTGGCAGTTTATTTTGTATGGTAGGTGGTAGAAGAAGTGAGGCGAAACTCACAATTTTTGTCTGCATTTATTGGAATTGATACAAGAAGGTAAGATTTTATGTTTCTACCTTTTCTAGTTTAAATAAATTTCTAGTTTAATTGCATTTAACAAAACTGTACGTTTGCATAATAGAAGATAGAAGGGGTTAGAAGATCAGCACAACACTTTGCGGTATTGATGATATTTACATTAATTTCGAAGAAAACTAATTCTATTGAAATTTTGTAATTTCGTTTTGTCCGGAAGAGAATAAAAAGGAGGAGGTAACATAGATAATCTTTTTTAAAATTGATTGAAATTTAATAATCAGTATTATTATTAATAAAAAAAACATAACAGGGCTATGATTGCGCGTAAAGCGCAATCTTACGATACTCTAGATGAAATAGAATTTTTTGTGATCCCAAGAAATTTTGTATGGGAAGTGTTAGAAGAGATGATAGCATTGAACTAATTTTTTCCCCATCATGCTAAAGTAGCTACAAAAATGTTTTATACATAATGCTTACTCCAAAAATTGAATGCGAACTGAGAAAATTAGTGAGTTACATTTAGTGAAAATGTGCGGTTTGTATGGGAGGTAGTAGAAAGAGTGGGGGAATTCTAGTGATTTTTTCAGAAATAACTAGGAATATTATAAAATTAACATCCCTTAAATTTCAGACTAGTACCATTCATACTTTTCAAGAAAATCGATTTTTTGTAAAGTTGTGAAACTGTGTCATATTGTATGGGAGGGGGTAGAAGCAGTGAAGCTAATCAAATATTTTTTTCTGGTCTTAGTTATAATACTAATTAAGTATTTATTACAAAATATGAGCTCAATAAATGTTATATGTTCTGAGAAAATCGTCTTAGAGCATTTCATGAAAAAGTATAGTTTGTATGGGAGGAGGTGGAAGGAGAGGGAGGACGCAAATAATTTTTCTACTGTAGATGAAGGTTATTATAGAATTAATATTTCCCAAAATTCAGAGTAATAGCTTTCATACTTTTCGAGTAAATCTATTTAATATCAAATTGCGAAATTGTGTCATTTTATATGGGAGGGGGTAGAAGGGGTGAAGCTAATCCTGTAATTTTTTTTAGTCTTACTAACAATTTTAAATAAATATTTGGTGCACAATTTCAGCCCGCTAAATTTTATACGCACTGATTAAATTGGCTTAGAGTAATTCATGACAAGTACAGTTTGTATGGGAGTTGGTAGAAGGAGGGGAGGACACCCATAATTTTTTTACGGTAGATTGGTATTATCTTAAGAGTAATATATTCCAAATTTCCGGCCAATAGCTTTTATACTTTTCGAGCAAATCCGTTTATTGTCAAATTGCGCTATTGTGTCATTTTGTATGGGAGGGGGTAGAAGGGGTAGAGCGATTTGGCCCGTTCACGAACTTGACCTTACTTTTTTGTCAAAAACGACGTGTACAAAATTTGAGCTTTCTAGCTCAACGCGTTCTCAAGCTAGAGCGCGCACAGACGGACGAACGGACGGACAGACGGACGGACGGACGGACATCCGGTTTTGAGATTTTTGAGTGATAATATTATCTTCTGTATCATTCATTTTTTTCTCCGAGCCTTATTTCTTGGCGTTACAAACTTTATATACTCTCAGATTTCATCTAGAGTATAAAAATTATGATAAAAATTTGTACTTCTACTTCTACTTCTACTTCTGGTTTTAAAGTAAATTGTTAATGTATTTTTCAATACGCGTTTGTATTCATGGGGGTGGAAAGAAGCGGATCGAAACGATATTTTACAAAGTTTAATTGTATTAAATTCGTAATACTTTGGACAAAATTTTCAAGTTGGTAACTTTGATAATTTTCGTAGAAAACTTTATTTTTGAAACGACGAAATTTCGTGATATTTGCTTGGGAGGAGGTAGAAAGAGTTGGGGATAAGGCCCATAAACAAAATTTCAGTACGCTAGCTCAAAGCGTTTGGGTGTTATGTCGTAGACAGACTGTCAGACAGACTCGGAATCGAAGTTTTTGAGCGACCATAAATATTTCTCTACCCTTGGCGACTCTGTATGAGCATTATTTCTACTACAATCAGTAAGGCAAACTCATTGTACTCTCAGCTTTCATTTAGAGTATAAAAATACATCAAAAAAATTATTGTTCAGTTCTGTGCAATAAATATACACACATCGTTAGATATTTATTTTTTCTTTCGTACGTTAAATATCTACCTACTTGTTTACTTATCCAAAATAACATTTCCGATGTACATCCATAATAAATAAACTCAAAATAAAACTTGTTATTTCAGATTAAATGAGGAAAGCGGAACTAATGAAATTTTTCATTTTCGTTCTAGAAAAACGAAGTAAATCAATATATTTCGATAATTGAACGAAACTATAATGATTCAATTCGATATTAATTTCATTTAAGAAGAATTAATTAAGGGACCGTGACTGCAAAGTAACCATTTTTATACTCTAGATGAAATCTGAGAGTATTATAAGTTTGCTCTACAGTTTGTAACGCCAAGAAATAAGGCTCGGAGAAAAAAATGATGAATACAGAAATTAATATTATCACTCAAAAATCTCAAAACCGGATGTCCGTCCGTCCGTCCGTCCGTCCGTCCGTCTGTGCGCGCTCTAGCTTGAGAACGCGTTGAGCTAGAAAGCTCAAATTTCGTACACGTCGTTTTTGACAAAAAAGTAAGGTCAAGTTCGTCAATGGGCCAAATCGCTCCACCCCTTCTACCTTCTCCCATACAAAATGACACAAATGCGCAATTTGACAATAAACGGATCTGCTCGAAAAGCATAAAAGCTATTGGCCTGAAATTTGAAATATATTACTTTTATGATAATGTCAATCTACCGTATAAAAATTATGCGTGTCCGCTTCCTCCTTCTACCACCTCCCATACAAACTGTACTTATCATGAATTACTCTAAGCCAATTTACTCAGTGCGTATAAAATTTAGCGAGCTGAAATTGTGTACTAAATATTTATTTAAAATTGTTAGTAAGGCTAAAAAAATTAGACGATTAGCTTCACCCCTTCTACCCCCTCCCATACAAAATGACACAATTTCGCAATTCGACTATAAATAGATTTGCTCGAAAAGTATAAAAGTTTTTAGTCTGAATTTCGGGTATATTACTTTTATAATAATTTCAATATACTGTGTAAAAATTATTTGCGTCCTCCCTCTCCTTCCAACCCCTCCCATACAAACTGCACTTTTTCATGAAATGCTCTAAGCCGATTTTCTCAGAACATATAACATTTATCGAGCTCATATTTCGTAATAAATACTTATTTGGCATTATCACTAAGATCAGAAAAAAATTTTTTGATTAGCTTTACTGCTTCTACCCCCTCCCATACAATATGACACAGTTTCACAACTTCACAAAAAATCTATTTTCTTGAAAAGTATGAATGCTACCAGTCTCAAATTTAAGAAATGTCAATTTTATGACATTCTTAGTTATTTCTGAAAAAATCACTAAAACCCCCCACTCTTTCTACCACCTCCCATACAAACTGCACATTTTCACTAAATCTAACACACTAATTTTCTCAGCTCCTATTCAATTTTTGGTGTAAGCATTTTGTATAAAACATTTTTATAGCTACTTCAGCATGATGGGGAAAAAAATAGTTCAATGCTATCACCCCTTCTAACACTCCTCATACAAAATTTCTTGGGATCACAAAAAATTCTATTTCATCTAGAGTACCGTAAGATTGCGCTTTACGCGCAATCGTAGCCCTGTTATGTTTCTATCTAGTTTGGAATTGGAAATTGGTGTAATGTTTTTAGATAATATGACTAGAAATTAAAAAATCTATCGAGCGCAACTTTATTATTCTTGGGTCAAGCTGAGGATGCGTGGTAAGTCAATATGCAGGTTAGTGTCGAAATGGGAAGGTGAAAGAGGCATATTAGGGCGGGCTGTTGTCAATTACATAACACTTAAATGCGACTACGATCAGCAGCTTCAGAACATATAATCAATATTTCATTATTTGCGCAAGTTTGTGTTTAAATGGAGAAGAAGGGTGGTAGAAAGGGTCGATAGATAATTGTAAGATTTTGAATGAGTGCTTCAATCACAATTAAAATTGCCTGAATAGAATGCTAGCTTTATAAACAGAGTTGTTTAAGATTCCAATGAGATTCGGTGTACTTTATATGCACGAAACCAATTATTTGTATGGGAGGGGGTAGAGCAGGTGAGGGAATCGTAAAATTTTTGATGCAGTCTTATTTTCTTTCTCTTGAAATATGTTCGCACTAAATTTCAGTTCGTAGCTATTAATTTGTTGGTTCTTAATTGATTTATTAAAATTGATCGAAATCATACTTTTGTAAGGGAGAGGTACATAAAATCTCCATATCCTTACGCTCCAAAACTTCAAATTTTTTTACCAAAATTGTAAGTCATATTGCAGAACAACCCAACAAACACTCGACTCTAAGTTTGTATTGGATTTTGAAATATATTAGTTTGAAATTTTGATAAGCGTACCATTTTTGAAATGCTCCACATCCTGCCCTCTCATTAATATTATGACCAAATGTTATATTTTTAAATTTTTTTCTATTTTTTTTTCTCCCTAGGCTGAATGAAGGCTCAACCGTGAAATGGAGTACTACAACGTCCAAATCTTGAGCTTTGCCAAGGTCAGGTGAACAAGATCATAACAAGAAGCGGAAAAACCATACGTTGTTGCTTAGCGTAAAGCGAGCAATAACGTAGAGGTCATCCATACACCGAGAACGAGAAATAGTCTTGACAACTGGGAGCAAACTCGGATAGAATTATTGTCGTCAGGATCTGGACAAGTCTAAGAATCGTCAAATGCAGTGTTATGCACCAACTAATACCGCAATACCTGGTGTCCAACGCAAGTTTAGTGTGTCACCTTCGAGTGTTTTCCGAGAGGTGTGTTATTATCATCTCAGGAGATATGAAGGCCCGATTGGTTCTGACAACCCTGGACTAAAACTCGTTGTGGAGAAGCATGGTGACCCTTGGGTCAACATGTCACGACATTGGATTCAGAGACCCGAAAACGGCGAATTCTTGCCGGATTTTTGTAGTTCTCGGCAAATGGTCATCGGGGGGACCCTTTTTTCACTCAAGAGTCACCAAAAACCTACTTGGATTTCATCTGATGGTGTTACTCAGAGCCAAATCGATCATTTGCCCATAAGTCGCCGATAGGGGAGATGTCTCCTCGATGTGCGAGCGAAGCATAGAGCTGAGGTGGGGAGCGATTACCACTTTATGGTTGCCTCCTTGATATCATGCATAGCAATGATCCGACTGCCACAAATTCTTCAATAGTCTAATGTGGATAACCTAGGAGACCCCAAGAAAAACGGGAGTATACCATCATTCTACCCGAAATGGCATCTACATTAAACGTCAATTGGGAGGTAACCATTAAGGCAATCATCTTGTCATAGGAAGATATTTCATACAACCGCAAGAATCCCCCCAGAAAAGGAAGAAATAGTTTTTGCCTTTCGGTGAATGGCCGGAAAGAAGGCCCCAGGTAGACGAACTACCAACCGTACTATTTAAAGGAGACGCGGAAATAACAACCGAAATACTACTCCTAATTTTCACTGAGGTGTAGAGTGATGGAAGATATCCGGCTGAATGGAAGGAGGACATCACTTTTGCAATTGGTGTGGTATATGTCTAGTTGCTGCCGTATCGAAAATCATGGCTAAGGTAATTCTCAAAAGGATTAGTGTCGTAGAGAGCACTATCGAAGTTTATCAGTTCAGCATATAAATACCCTACGGATAATATTGGAGTAGTCCACTGAAATGGGTTCGCCACTACATCTCATGTTTATGGACTTTGAGAGCGCTTTTGATAGGGTTAAGCGTGACTACACATGGAGTGCTTTGCGTCGAAGTGATACTCCAGTAGCTAGTGTGTGGCCTAGTGGGCAGCGTGTTGGTCTTGTAATGCGAATGTCGTGAGTTCAAATCCCGGTCGATGAAATATATAATTCCAGCACATTACTTGCTTGAATATACTTTGGTAACCTCAATCTACGAAAATGAAAAATTCGTAGACAGAAGGTTGTGCGAAGGGCTAATAAGCCTTCCAAAATAAGTAGAGGAAAATGTTAAGGAACCTGATTGCCAGGAGGCCAAGGTCCGATTTGGGCTGTAGTGCCATTGTAGTAGTAGTAGATATTTCAGTTCAAATCATTGCTGTGACTAAAAAAGCTTTCGAATATGCAAGATGTCGCATCTTGCATAGAGGAGAGCAGTCAGATAAAACTGCATATTTTCGCCAGCCCTGTTTCTGGTGGTAATAAATGACATCTTGGAAGCAGCACTGGAAAATGGCTCAGATAAAGGTCTTCAGTAAGGACTGTTTAACATCACAAGACACCTTGATTATGTATTGACACGTAACCCTTTGTTTTAAGCCAACGAGTATAACCTAGGGGGTCACCCTTTAATGCATTGAACACTTAATACTTAGAGTCAAATATTCACTCATTGCATTTTGCTACCACTGATGAAATTGGAGATTTTCCCAAAGCTGGAAAAAAAAGTATTATTTAAAGAAAATTCATAACTGTTGTCAGGGATGATTTTCATTATAGTAGTTAAGGTGTCGGTATGTTGGTGGAAAGGGATTCCACGTCTCGGCTGACTAAGATATCCGATAACCCGATTCTGTATAAAATAATAGTCTTATGTAATTGTCGATCAGTTTGATAAAGGTCTCTGCAGAGACTGAAACGTCACAAAAAATAAAACGTAACAGTGTAGAATCCGAAAATTTTTCCTTTTAATTCGAAATGCATTGTGAAAACATTCACCAAACTACTTAGATTTGTGAAGACGTCAAACACCAGTGAACTCATACAAACGGGTGAATTATGTGAACCAAATGTGTCTATCATGTGTATATCAACCAGGTTGTTCTATTAATACTAATAATCTTCATTTTCTCGAAAGTCCACACGTCATTCACAGCGTTGAAGAAATATTTTCCGGGAGTTTGTTTATTAATTTGTCGGTCTTGTTTCCCTGTGCACAGCCTATGCGAATATATTCCGATGTTAGAACTAGATGAAGTCTTCTTTTTTTTTCTTACGGCACCGAGTATAACTTAGGGGGTCACCCTTTAATGGAATGCACAGTGACGATGGACATTGTTCTTGAAGCACTGCAGATTGTACTTGTTGGAAAACAAACTAGCTGGCAAATCGTTCCAAAGTCTTGACGTTCGGGAAATAAATGACGGCCTATATTTCACTGAACGAGAAGGCAAGGGTTTAACCATGTACTCGTGCGTTCAGCTTGGCGAGTATTCTGGGGAAAAGTGTGCAGTGGAGGAGTGAGTGCGCTTAGTTCCGTACTGCATTTATCATGGAAGTATCGATAGTAAACGCTGAGTACTCCGACATTTCTGTGATACTCGAGAGAATCTATAAAAGGCGTGATGGTTTCATCTCCAATTAGTCGGAACGCATGTTTTTGAATACGATCGAGCAACACAAGGTGTATTTTGAGTACCTCAGCCCAAACATGCGAGTTATACTCCAAACTAATGTAAGCCTTATATATGGTTGCTATGTCGATGGGTGCGAAATATTTTTTGCACTTCGGGAGAACACTTAGACGTTTAAAGGCGTCAAGGGCAATATCGAAGGTATGCTGAGCTCAATGTGACATTCTCCAAAGTTTTAAGCTTTGCACCATCAAAAGTTACATTGTGAAACAACACTGAAACATTACGATAGAGGGATAGATGACAGGCCTGTGTCTTGGATGCGTTGAACTCTACTCTGTTTTTCGTGCCCCATTCCAGGTTTAAGTTGAGATCCGAGTTCAGCGAGCTGAATAACTCCTTGCGATTGAAAGCAATAGAATGATTGCTTGATTCCGCAGCAGAGTTAAATTCATAGGTGCTGTCTAAAGTACTGTCATCTGCAAAACTATGGGTTAAATTAAGAGTGGACGACAGAAGGTCGTTCATGAAAACTAAGAAAAGAGTTGGAGATAAAACAGAACCTTGAAGGACGCCGGAATCAATTGGGTAGGAGGAAGAAGAAGCAAGTATGTTTTCTAAGAAAACTACTAGACTATATTGTCCAGAGGGAATTTCTTGTGCGTCCGATTACAATTGAAGGCAACAGCCATTGTTTTCGGTTGAGAGTTTGTTGCTTATTGTATTCTGGTAAACATCTAAAAATTTGCATCTGAATTTGATTTCTCTCACATAAAAAAATTCGAGTAGCGATTGTATTCTTATTCAATGGCACTACAGCCCAAATAGGGCCTTGGCCTTCTGACTTTTATATTCCTTGACATTTTTTCTTCTGTGAAAGGTTTGTTAGCCCTTCGCACAACCCTCTATCTACGTTCGCAGTTTGAGGTAACCTAGATATACCCACTTAAGTAGTGTACTGGTATTGTACGTCGACCGGGATTCGAACTCACGACCTTCAAATTTCAGACCAACACACTCCCCACTAGCCTATATCCAGGCTAGAATGATAGTATTAATTCAGTTGAATTTATTGGAATAAGATACCTCCTATCTAGGATCAGTAAGCCAACAACAATAACATTAAATCCCACAGAATTTTAACGAAATCAGTGCAATTATCTGAGAACAGATTGATTTTTGACTAGTATTCCGATAATTAGTATTGCAGCTCTCTTTTAATGAATAATTGATGCCGTTTGATTTATGCCTATTACTTTGGTCACAAAGTGATGTGCCATTTTTGCATTCTGCTCTACTTATCTCAAACAATCCTCATTTTTCCCATTTCTTTACTATGGCAGATGAATAAGGATAAAATAAGTTTTACTGAATGAATTATTATCGAAAATTCGCATATGCAAATAAAAACTTTCCCGCATTTCAAAATCGATCCGAATCGAATGACCTTCTAAGCATTCTCTCTCCATAAACGTATGTCTTCAGCATAATTCCTTAGTCTTATCCAATTTTATATACTCCATTTCCTAATACACGAAGCTTTTCGTGTCGAGATGTGTCCTGCCAGAGAAAAAACTAGCACAAAAAAAATAATAATGTTTTTCTCTAGTAAGAAAGGAACCACAAACAACAACAAACCTACATTCATCCTTATACTCCTTAAATGGGAGATTTCGAAAAGTGCTTTATTGGATTAGAATTGATTTCCTTCGCTATAAGTCACGTTCCATTTCTTATTGCTTTCCAACGTACTTACTGAGCCGGCTGGGCAGAACTAGGGTGACCACCCCTAGGCAGGGCTGAAAACAGACACAAATTTGTCTGTCTACATTTGCCCAATTATGATTCGTTAAGTCAGTCAATCTAATCTGATATTTGGCTGGAAGTAAATAGTTAGAACTCAGAAGTGTGAAGCTCTTCTACATGATAGTACGAGACAAGTGATTGTACTTGACTGAAAGGGTGATCATCAGTACCCAAATGAAAAAGAAAAAAGATTTTCTTTTTAAGAAAAAATGACAACGCCCTAATTCAGTTTTATGACGACAAAGATTACGAGTCCTTTTGAGTTTATTTTTCTTTTCTTTTCTTTTTTAATTCATTGCACTTATTCTTAACGAGATTTTCACTCAATTAGATGGGTAGAATTGTAAGCTGAAGAGGTCGAACGGATAGTAGAGTATTAGAAAAGAAATTACATTTAAGGAATTTTGTTATTTAAAAAACAAGGTCGGACGAAAGACATTTGTTTTGAGGATACGTTCGACGTTCAATGAAGGTTCGGAGACAGATTATTATGTTTAAAAAAACATAAAATTATTCAAAGACCAAGGCAGATAGCTCCAGATAAAATTTTATCAACTTCAAAATTACTTTTCCTTTTGTGGAGAGTGAGCTGTTTTAACCTGGATGTGGTAGAATGCAATACGAACTTCTGATAGAGTTCGTTTGAAAACTCCGTTCAGTGTGTTCCACATTTGCAATATAGAAATAGTAGCTACCATTAATAATAATTATAATTGGAAAGTCTTTAATATTCAGTCACAGTTACAAACCAAATATTTCTACCCACCTAAATTTAACAACGCTTATAACGAGTAATTCGCGCCTTAACAAGACAATATTTCTTATTCTTACCTTATTTCAAGCCCAACATTTCCTAATTTAACTCACTCGTATCCTTTCGTCTTAACTGAAAATCGAATTACCGCTTGCAACTCGTCAAAAGATATCAAACATAAATAATCGTGCGACATAAAATTCCAGGATTTACTTTATATCTTACTCACAAACCGTCCTTATAAAATCCCTGGCCAACGCTTTATACCTATTTATCTTTATTTGAGGATTGAGGATGAATATAATTTGCCGAATATTAGAGTCAAGGTGCTTAGCCATAAGTGTGAGCTAACCAAATATATTAACTACCTGGAGCAACCAAATATGGCCAACAAGTCACATCTCTAGAGGCTAGAACGTATGAACATGTCGCCCGTCCCTTTTGATATCAAAAAGGATAACACTCTGGGAAACGGGGACCATTTTGAAAGCTTTGACTTTCATTGTAGGTTATATTTGTAAGTGGCGAGAATCAGACATTCAACAACAAAGTACGAGCACTGCTGTTACCTTCATATTACAAGAACTGATACTCAAAAGGATTACACAAAGGAGTTATAAAACCAATACCTCCCTTCTTGTGTTTTAGGTCCGGTATTCCCGGTGGAAGACTTGTTGGATCCTTCCGAAATGAAAACAAAGTGTTAGGATTTCTCGTCGGCTAGAAAGGATAAAACCCTCTGGCCAAGATAAATTTTTGGTACATGTAGCAGGTTTGCTTTCGCCATGGAGTTCCTATGTACATATATCAAAAACAAGTCAAATTTTCAGTCGTGATGGGATCTAGTAGGTACCTACGTATATGTGAACCCTAAATTTAAGTGTATGTATAGCTCGGGACAAGTTCTTGTTTCATGTTTTACATTGCTAGATCAATGCTCTTTTAAATAATAAATGGAAGCCTACCTCGTTGTAAATTGTATAATAGGTTTGGTCTTGTATTCCTTGTTTTTGCCATTGTAAGTGATGACGTCGGTTTTCCCGAACTTTTGCAAATGGTTGTGTTAACTATCTGAGCACACGAATTCTCTTGGAGCCTTGCTTCCAAACACAAACAAAACTTTTTAAAACATGCAAATATATAGCTCCCGATGCGATTAAGTTAACAAGCCGTGGTTGACTTAAATTGAGAGATTATTTACCCAAAAATATCAGCGAAAATTGAATATATTTAAATCTATAGGATATTTTGTTATGATACTCTTTGTAGTCCGATTAAACTGTTCTACGTCCAAGATGACCCAGTCCGTCTTTCTAAACACTCGGTTCGTGGCACAACTGTTCGGATGAACAATTTGATATAATTTATTTAGGATTCCCGAAATGACCAGTAATTTATAACTTCGGTCGCTATGTAAACTATAATGGACCTCATCCCCGATCAAGGATCCCCCATACAGATATCTACTCCAAAATATTACACAACTGTGCACTAAGTTTACGTAGTCCGCATAATGAATTGGTCGAGGTGTTTAATTCTGCTGGAGGATACCTGGATAAATTCGGCTGTGAGAAAAGCCATCATAGCATGTGGGAACTTTTGCATTGTGGTGTAGGCATGTTGGATAGCTATGAATTAAATTAGTGAAGGTTCTGCATTTCAGAATATATTAGGGACCATAATACTTGCATACCTCGTAATAAAACATGGTTTCAGCATTTTGTGTCTTTCGTAGAAGTTAATCGCAATATTCATGATACAAATAATTCTGGCAAGTGAAATTTTGGATTAGGAAAGTGAGTTTTGAAAAGGCCGTAATCCATGAGGGAAGAGATTTTCGTAACCTTATAAAGCATAATTGTACGGCCGCTGCAGTTTTTAACATAAGGTCCTTTAAACATTCATCACAGTAAATTTAGAGAAGCAAATTCAAGTTCAAATACATGTAATAATACTATGCCAAGTTACACATGCTCACGAGTACACTGTGAAGTATCTGAAATGCAGGACAGTGAAAATTTGACAGTCCTTCATCCCTCAGACATTAATTAAGTGGAATGCATTATCGGAAGGTCTTTTTGCGGCGAAGTACAATCCCAACATAGGGCCGTATTATGACGGACTAAACGAAGGGGCGACCGCCCGAACGCTATTTCGATAGGGGTGCCAGAGTGCCGCTTTGTGGTGTAGGTAACGTGAACAGAAAAGGTAAAACGCTTACTTATTACAATGCAAATACAGGAGCGACAATGTTCCTAAGCTAGGGTGTAGCCTAGTGTAATGCGAAGGTCGTGAGTTCAAATCCCGGTCGGCGCAATATATAATTCCAACACACTGCCTGCTTGGATATACCTTGGTTACCTCATTCTACGAAAATGAAAAATTCGTAGAAAGAGAAAAGAGAAAAGAGGGTTGTGCGACGGGCTAACAACCTTTCCACAATAAATAATGAAAAATGTTAAGGAACCTGAATGTCAGGAGGCCAAGGTCCGGTTTGGGCTGTAGTGCCATTGTAGAAGTAGAAGAAGAATGTTCCTGATAATGTCGTACGAAATAAAAGATCGCTGCACAACCCGAGATGCTATAAGATATTCAGAGTAAACCTGTAGCACTGGCGTACTGTAATAGAATACTAGAGCGCCAATGTTACTCACACTAAACAAAATATCGCTATAGCTATATGGCACAAGAAACTAAATAGGGAGAATAGCAAAGCCGAAACACTTCTGTATTGTAATAGTAATACGGACCGCCGAAGCTCTTCATTCTCATACTAAACTTAACCAAAGATCGCACAGGAAATAGGAGAACATCAAAGCCAGATCACTGACAGTATAGCAATGCCAATACGGCTGCATAAAGCCTTAGGCTACCGACACACGATGCGAGTTAATATATATTAACTTCCTATTTTGATATAAGTAGGCCGAATTATGTATAGGATAATGACACTAGTAATATCGAAAAGCGAGATAATATATATTAACTTGCATCGTGTGTCGGTAGCCTTAGCAATTCTTTTTCTCCAGCTGCAAACGGGTAAAAAACGACGCCCAATACGAGGGAGGCAAACTTCCTCGAGCCGTTCTGCTAATTAGATATCGCTATTACGATATCTTTACAGCTTATGGCAGAAGAAACTCTATAAAGACAACAGCAAATCCAAAACACGGCGAGTGCCTTTTAAAATACAATCGTACTAAGCTAAAGCCAATATCGCATATGTGGCACAGGATACAGGAGAGCAACAAAGTCTTATTGCAATGCTAGTAGATTTATCCCCTTGGGTTGCACTTTGCTTGCAACGAATCGCAAGCTACCCAAGCATAGCTTAATAAACTGACGCTATTACTCTCCACCGACTAATGTCTATTTACCGCTTTTTTGGTGGTGTCATAATTTCCAAAAGAAACATTAGAGAACTATGATTGGGAGTAAAGCAACTAGTTGCAATGCAGACCGTATAAATGCATTTTTGAAAATTTGCATTTGCATGGCAGGGGGTAAAAGGAGTAAGGGGATCAGATCAATATTTCTTGCCCCCTATAGGGGCATAGGACAGATACAACTCTCTTCCACAAGGTGAGATTCTAGGCATCGGCCTTTATCTGTCGATCTTTATCGGTCGATCACTGATTGGCGGTGCAAGGATCGAGTGACCCCAGCCCTTCCACCGTCATTCAATGTTCGAATGTTGCAGAAGCCAATTATAATCCGTTTTCGAATGCCAAAAGTTGTTACCATAGAATCCGTCCGTATCCGAAGCGCCGTATCCATTTCTCGTATCAGTTAGGTCTTAAGATCACGGGCAAGCAGGACTGGCTGTGGGTGAATTCTAATGCACCCATCATTATATCGTTATACTATGACCTAATTTTCAAGTCAATAGCTGAAATGGTTTCCGAGAAAAACCAAATTCTTTAAATTTCAAAATTTCATGAAATTTGTATGGGAGGGGGTTCTACCCCGTTCCATACAAAGTGGAGTGATGGGGCCCATTCACGAACTTAAAGTTACCTTTTTGTAACAGTGACATATGACAAAAATCAGCACGATAATTCAAAGCTTTCAAGAGTGTAGACCCACGGACAGACAAACGATCACTCAGAATCATGGTCTTTGAGCGACAACAAATATTTCTGTACCCTTACAAACGGTAAGGCAAACACAATATATTCTCAGATTGCACCTAGAGTATAAAAAATTCAATGCTTGAAATAAGAAATGGATTGTTTTCGACTTTTCAAAAGCGGAATGAAGAAGTTATCTTAATATTCAATGTGCGCCCCACATTTGAAGAGAACGAAACAAAATTTACTAGAAGATGCTGAATTAAATGCAGCCGGCAGGTTCCGAATTATGCAAACAGAGGCTATTGATACTAGGGTATAGCCTAGTAGGTAGTGTGTTGATCTTGTAATGCGAAGGTCGTGAGTTCAAATCCCGGTCGGCGCAATATATAATTCCGGCACATTGCCTGCTTGGATATACCCTGGTCACCTCAACCTGAGAAAATGAAAAATTCGTAGAAAGAGGGTTGTACGAATGGCTAACAACCCTTCCACAATAAGTAGTGAAAAATGTTAAGGAACCTGAATATCAGGAGGCCAAGGTCCGATTTGGGCTGTAGCGCCATTGTAGAAGAGGCTATTGATACAATAATCGAGTGACTAAATTGGCGATTCGAAGAACTTCAGAAGGTGGCTCAACACTTTGAAAACATTGTAAGAAGCTGGCCGACAAATATGCTGCCGAATTAGATGGGCCGAAACTTAAGTGAAGTAAGCGCGAAGCAAACTCTTCGCGTCTTTGCACGAACATTTTGGAAAGCTGGATCATTTGAAAGTGCTTGAACTGATTCATGATTATGATTTAACGATTTCGCACCCTTAAAAGCTAGAAAAGTAAAATTATTTTAACATATTATTTAAAATATTTTGTTAACAATAAAGCCAACAGCTTGAAAATCAACAACGTCAACGTAAACCATATTATCTTAGATGATCAACAAGAGAAAGTGAAGTTGGATTGGGTACCCATAAGAATGCATTCCAATAGAACCATACTCCAAGAAGGACAGTGAAAACTCTCTGGGAAAAGTGCAAAAATAGCAGCCTACAACATATTAAGGGACTTGTATCGCAAAAGCGGAATTTCTTCGAAAATTTCCTATTTTCGAACGAATATTCCTGATTAATGGTGCAAGATAATAAAATGTTTCATCTTGCAAAGAATCGGATATTCGCAATCAATTTGGCTTTATGATCATTTACTCCAAATATTGATAGAATTTTCAAAGTATTTTGTTTCCAGTCAGCGCCTGGCCATCCACCTAATCAAAAAGCTTTTTTATCCAATTTATCACTACTACTACTATTTTGAGCTATTCGCATATTTCTTCAATTCGAAATGACTTTATGGGCTTCTTGGGGTTCACGCCGCCACCTTAAGTAGGAAATGCTAAGTGGAGATCCCATGCTCCCAGTAGGGGTAACAGGAAAAAAGTGTGGTAAACTGTCGAAAATTCTTTATTGATACCAAGTTGAAGTATGCTTCAAACCTACCCAACTTGTAGTATATATATACCCACGACATAAACATTTTTGCATATATACAAAAAAAATTAAAATTAAAGAAATAATAATAAGAACAACAAAGATATCAAATTCCTGTTAAGACCCCCTATAGGGGCATAGGACAGAAACAACTCTCTTCCACAAGGCGCGATCCTGAGCATCGGCTTTAAGCTGTTGCCAGGACTTGTTTATTCTTCTGGCCTCCTGCTCAACTGCTCGCTTCCATGTGTTACATGGTCGACCAACCCGACGTCTTCCTTGAGGGTTATAATCCAGAGCCTGTTTTGCGATGTTTCGCTCTGGTTTCCTCAAAGTATGACCGATCTACTGCCACTTTCGCCGTTGAATCTCAATACCTATTTTAGTCTGGCGAGTTGTACTCCAAAGTTCGTCGTTGGAGATTACTTCTGGCCAGAATATTCCTAAAATGCGCCGGAGGTATTGGTTTACGAAAGTCTGTAGTTTCTTGGTAAGTCGAACGGTCACTTTCCACGTAGTACAACCATATAACAACACGGATTTGACGCATGCGTCAAAAACTCGCAGCTTCGTGCGAAGGGAGATCTCTTTTTACCTCCAGAAAGGGGAAAGGATACCGAAGGCCTGACGGGCATGACAATAATTGTCTGTTTTAGTGTTATGGTAGCAAAACATGGACGTAAACGCATCTTTGAAAGTATGGTTCAGAGAAGAAATCATTGTAAGTTTGCGTGTATCACCTTTGTTTTATTGTTTCTTTAAATAAAATGGGCGCCTAGTTCAACTTTTGCCCCGGTCGTCATTTTCCCTCCACACGGCTCTGTCCCAACACTTCAAAAACAACGCCCACCGCCATTCCAGACTTATCCCTTCTAAACATTTCCCTTTTAACGGACCTATTTATTTATTTATTCAAAATTTATCAAAACAATGATTACTTACATATTGTTAAATACTGTTAAAAAAAGTACGTAAGAAATACATGATGATAGTATCCAATTTAAAATTAAAAAATTATTTATTGCATAGAGCTGACTTTAACTACATGCTAGATGAATTATAAGAATTCGGCATTAATTATTGCTGAAAATACGCGAAAGAGATGTGATTGGTTCTTTTTGCCCATAGTTGGTGCGATGATAACGAATGTGGAGTGGCACATAGTTTCTCAAGGATTGACGCGGAATATTAGAAGTTGTGGCTTCGAGAATTGGGGAATCAATTTCTTCTAAAATTAATTTAAATGGAAAAGCAGCCGTAAGGATAATCCGTCTAATCTCAAGTGGCTCTAGAGAAAGGAGTTTAAGGCGCTGTTCGTAAGGAGGAAGACGCAACGTATCAGACCAGCGAAGGTCCCTTAGGATAAACCTTAAGAACCTTCGCAATACAGACTCGATCCTACTCTTATGTTCCTCGTAATACGGAGCCCACACCTCACAAGCATAGAGCAAGCATAGAGCATACAAAAGCTTAGTATAAAGTCTTAGCTATATAAGGATCATTGAAGTCCTTATACATCTTTTAACGAAACCCCAAACGGATTTGGCATTGCTGATTATGTAGTCACTATGATCGCCAAACGTAAATGCGGTTGTCAAAGAGCATTAACCTTTAAGGATTACTTAGCATAAGAAAAGAAATATCTAAGCATAATTGTAAAATAATAAGTACCACAAAAACACTTAAAAATGAATATCTCAAGTATCTCTTAAGCTATGTAATTGAAATTTGAAACATATATTAATCTATACTAGCGAAATACGAAAAAAAATATAACCTGTGGAAATAATAGTAGTGGGGGGAAATGGGGAGCATTTTAAAAATGGCGCACTTTTCACAATTATCGTTATATCTCAAAATTGAGTACAGATATTAAATTGAAAATTTTTCAGATTGTAGAACTAAATAATTATTAATTTTGAGTTGGGTGGTGTAAGGGGAGGGGGGTGGTAAGCAGAAATGTCCAAAATTTTGAGTACTTTTTTAGGGCTGTGGTGAATGATACAAAATTTAAATTTTGCATCTGGACACATCTATTTGATATACATAGAAAAAAATAATAATTTGTTCCACAATTGTTATAAGCCGACCCCCCGGTCTAGCGTGCACAAGGTGTTTTGTGTGCATTGAAAAAAACACATAAACTAAAAATTTTTGAATGAAATTTTAAGGAAGGAACTTGAAAATTTGCAAAATATATTTTAAAAAAATCCTTAAATATATGAAATATTAACTGGGCGAACAGCCTTACAACTTCTACCCCCTCCCATACAAAATTATTTTTTCAACCAATTTCAAGAAATCAACTATCACCTAACTATTAAAAGCTATCAATTTCAAAATGCATAAGAACCTCTTAAAATAGTTGAAACAAAATTGTCTCAAAAGTTTTGAAATCGCGCATGCCCTTCTACCACCTCCCATACAAAAGTATGATTTCGACCAATTTTATTAAATCAACTAATAACAAACAAATTAAAAGCTACGGAATTGAAATTTTGTACGAGCACCTTACAAGAGAAGTGAAATAAAATTGCATCACAAATTTTACGATTCCGTTACCCGATCTACCCCCTCCCATACAAATGTTCGATTTCGTGAATGTAGAATACACCAAATTTTATGAAAATTCTATGCAGCTTCGTTTATGAAACATATTCTATAACGAGAATATTGGTCATGATTCAAGCAATCAATTAAGAAGCAATTAACATCCACCCAGCCTTACTATCACCCCTCCCGCTCCCCTCATAAAAACCCAAACTTGCATAAGCGAATGAAATATAGTTAAATTAACAACAGCCCTGCCCAAGAATTCTCTTTCACTTAGTCTCCCAAACCACTCTAACCTGCATATTGACTTTCCATGCATCCGCAACTTGTCCCAAAAATAATAAAGTTTTGCCCGACTTGGCAGTTTATTTATACTCTAGATGACATCGGAAAGTAAATTATATTTGCCTTACCGTTCGTAATTCTAACAAATAAGCACAGAGGTTTCAAGGATACAGAAATATTTGTTGTCGCGCACAAACCTCGATACCGACTGACAGTTTGTCTGTCCATCTATCCGTCAGTCTTTTTGTCTGTCTGTCCGTCTGTATGTCTATCTACAACATAACTTTCGAATGCTTTGAACTTGCGTGCTGATTTATGTCATGAAGTTTCAATGAAAATCGAAAAAATACTTTTTTCAAAATTGATCATTTGTATGGAAGGGGTTAGAAGGAAAGAGCGGATCGTATCAATATTTTTTGACGTTAGTGATATTTACGTCATTATATTTTGACCTGATATTCAAGTTGATAGCTTAAACAGTTTCAGAAAAAAAATCAATTTCTTAAAATTTTTATTTATCATGAAATTTGTATGGGCGCGGGTAAAGGGAGTGGGGAGATGTGGCCCGTTCACGAACTTTAAGTTACTTTTTGGCTAAAGTGATTTAAAACAAATTTCACGATAACTCAAAGCTGTCGAGAGTTATGTTGTAAACAGACCAAAAGACAGCTAGAAGGACAGACGGTTACACGGAAAAGAGGTTTTTGAGCGACAAAAAATATTTCTGTACCCTTGGTGGGTCTGTGCGAGTATTGTTTCTTAGCTGTACAAACGGTACGGCAAACATCTCAGATTTCATCTAGCGTATAATAAGTTGACGTAAGTTGTCATGCATCTATGTTTTTTTCAGATTAAAAGAAAATAGTTTGAAACAAACACAACTTGCTGAAATCCAACAAAACCACAACGTATCCAACATAAAACCATTTCTGAACCTATTTATGTTAAGGCCTTCAAATAACACAACAAAAAATCGCTTGAAATCATCCTTTTGCAATGTTTTTGCGCCATGCAAACATTTAGTGCTATCACGACTTTTTAATCGACCTATACTCGTCCCACTTACCATTCTTAACGCTCATTTCACCTTTTGAACGTGTATAAATTTAATAGCAGTAGTGCCCAATTAGCTGTCAGAGTCAGACGAACCAATTATCGCATTCACCTTACATGTCGGAAAATTTAACGGAGCCCTCAGATTTCCGGGCCGTCCAACGTCGTTGTCCCAGGTTCGTCCTTGCCATAATAGCGCCAAACAGCCAGCGTACATGTGAGGGAGACTCATTAAATTGCGAGGCACAGACCGAAATCTGATAGCACTGCAGTCATGTACGTTGAAGAAAGTCGTTTGTAGCCTCTGCCCTTCACCGAGACGGCGTATTACGCGCGGACGAAAGCATAACTAAGCGTATACTTCAGTCTTCTACCTACTGACTCCTTTCTTAACAGAAACATTTTGCTTGGTGATAGTTGGCATGGAGGTCATCACCGCGAGATGGTAAATCACTAAAAACGTTCGCGCTATCTTTGCCACACGAAAAACGGAAAACCAACTTTGCAAAAGAAAGGTTCGCGTGTAATCACTCTTTAATTCAGCGCCGACACGTAAGCACTTCTAACCGAGCTAATGGTGTTTTGTTATTATTCTACGGACTCATCTCTCCATCCATCACCCCCTGTAATTTTCCAACCTCACCATTTTGTAAGTGGCCTGGTGCTGTCCTACAGTCAACGTGTCGCATATCGTTCACTACTATATCAAATGTCGATCTAATGACATCTTAAACCGACGGGGTTGCTCTAGTATTGTGGAGAATGACACGCTCGAGCACAACTCGTAAGACGACCTAAATCAGCAATATCCGCAATTTTTAATTAACTTCTTTAGCAAATCAGTTCAGGTTAAATATTCTGTTCAAGGATTTCTTTGTTGGAACGACATCCTTAGGGCTTCAAGCAAGCAATTTCGAATACTTAAGAGTTGATATTTTCGAGAAAGGACTCGAAAGGATTCCAACGCAACCAAAGGACGGGACCATGAACAAAAATTAAACAAGCCGAGAACATAGCCGAAAACAGAGAATACCCTGGAGAAGAATTGCAAGCAAGAGAAGACGAGAACAAATGCTAAAGATCTACATATACGATTTAGCATAAACCACATACTATAACAGAACAGATAACATACATACAAAATGATTATGCTTATTGTTCGCATTATCACAGACCAGCTGAAAATCTATTCTTCCCCACGAACGAAGAGTAAAAGGAGGTTGAGGAAAAGCAGGAAATGGGTGTGGTTAGAAGTAGAACAAAGACTTTTCCAAACAAATTACGTAAGTAAATTCCGATGAACCTACTCGATGAGGTTTTCGAGGTAATTTGTGGAATCTGTTAAATGTGACTTTATATCTGACTCTTCGAAACTTGACAGTTACTCCACTTTGAACCGGCACCCATTTTCCAAACCGCCTTGTCTAATCGCATTTGTTCCACTACGGTTTTCGGAAAATGGACTATCCACTATAAATATTCAGGATGCACATAGGATTTGTGTTTCTTGATGATTTCGCTTCACATTTACCAGAAAATGAACTTCTCCAATATTGAATTATAAAAGTTGAAATTTTTATATTATTGCATTGATTGTTAGACCATAAAAGAGAGAAGATTCTCCTCATTAGATTATCCCCTTTATTGTTAACAATTGTTCCAAATTTGAAGGGGGGTTGCGATAGAAGAGATGGTTACATGTCAATAATTTTTTAACTGATTGCTCGAATCACGTTTAAAATTCGCTATGCAGAATGTTAGCTTCATAGACGGAGTAAATTCCATGAAATTCTCGATGTATTTCAAATTCTTAAGACCATACATTTGTATGGAAGAAGGTAGAGGAGGGGAAGGAATAGCTAAAATTTGGACGGAGTTTTGTTCAGTTTATTTTTAACCTTGTTCATACAAAATTTCAAGTTCGTAGCTTATAATTTGTTGTTTATTAGTTGATTTATTGGAATTGGTCGAAATCATACTTTTGCATGGAAGGGGTGGAAGAGCAGGAGGAATCTTAAAACCTTTGATGCATTTTTATTTAGAATTAGCGATCGGCCGCGACTTTGTCCGCGTAAGAATCACAAAATAAACATCTTTTGAGAATGTAGTTAGTAGTAAATTATGTCGGATAATAATAATAATAATAAAGTTTATTGTTTCTTGATTTTTGTTACAATGTACATAAATACAAAATTAAAGAAAGAGTTTAGGGTTCAGACACACATTGTCTTTTCAACTACAATATTCATATTTTGCTTGAGCTTGAGGTACATTAATTCAGTATAAAATTATAGTTCAGGGAAAAAGTGAAACAAATCAAAAGCCCTGCAAAAAGTTTAACTAACTTAAAACTAATCTATTCAACTATCTTAAAATTAAGTTTATTAATTTAGTTTTTTAAAAATTTAGCGATTAGTGGATTGTTGCAATATTCGCTGCGAGTTAAAAAATTGTTTGTTCTAATTTTTATTAGTTTTACTTCAGCCATATCATGTAACTTTATTGTGGAGTAATGCCAAGGTTTGTCGAGTAGAATCCTTAGCCATTTGTTTTGAACGATTTGTACCTTGGTTTTATGAATGTTGGCACAGGAATTCCAAATGGGTGCACCATACGTGATTGCTGGTTGGACTACAGTTTTAAATAAAAGCAGCTTATTTTCCTGGGACAGTTTTGATCGTCTATTGATCAGAGGATACAATATTTTTATAGTTTTTGTCGCTTTAGATACTACTGATTCCATATGTAGATGGAACGTGAGCTTGGGATCAAAGGCAATACCCAAGTATTTAATAGATTTAGCCCACTTGACAGGTTGTCCTAGTCCTGGGAGGTATCGCGTAGCTCGTCGTTTTGTAAAATATATGCATTGTGTTTTGTCTGCATTAATTTGAATTTTCCACTTGCTGAAGAATTTATGGATGTCATCAAGTTGGGCGACGAGATTTTTTATGATGGTATTCGGGTCGGATGAAGAAGAGTAAATAGCAGTGTCGTCTGCAAAAGAAGCGACTTGGCATTCTGTTCTTTGGGGGATGTCAGCCGTATAAATGTTGTACAGCGCTGGGCTGAGACAAGAGCCCTGAGGAACACCAGCAGGAATCTTGTGCTGGGATGAATATTTGCTCTGGACTTTTACAGTAAATGATCTATGCGTGATAAATGATCGAATCAGTTGCACCATATACGTGGGCACAGCGAAATTGTGGAGTTTGTAGATGAGACCTTCATGCCATACTGAATCGAACGCTTTTTCGATATCGAGAGTAATCATTCCTGTAGAGTTTTTTGCTTCAAAACCCTTGATGATATCAGTTTTGACTCTATTAAGTTGGTGATTTGTGGAGTGCTTTGATCTAAAACCGAACTGAGAGTTAGGTATGATTTTTAGATTTTCAATAATCATGTTCAGGCGAAGCAGAATTATTTTTTCAAACAGCTTACTCATGACTGATAGTAGACTTATAGGACGGTAACTTGTGGGTTGGGCAGGGTCTTTTCCCGGTTTGAGAATGGGTATAATTATTGCATGCTTCCATATTTCAGGGAAGTAGCCAATTTTGAGACAGCTATTGAAGATGAAATTCATGGAAATTATGGCAATGTTAGGTAGATTTTTGACAATTAGCGTTCAGACATTGTCTAGACCAGGCGCTTTTCTGGGTTTCATTTTGCGTAGAATCTGCCGGATTTCTCTAGGTTTACTCACTATTTCAGGATTTAATTCCTGGGCTGTGCCGATTTCCATATCTGTAATTGCCTTTACTTTGGCTTCTGTAGCCGTATGAGTCAAATTTTGGGAAGTCAGATGAAATTTATGGAAGTTGACTGCTAGCGTATTAGCTTTCTCTTGTTCAGTGAATGCAAATGTCTGGCCATGAGTTAAAGGTGGCATGAACTTCTGGCCCTTTTTAAAGAATGAATTCAGCTGCCAGAGTTTTCTGGAGCCCTTAACCTGATCAGAAAGCATTTGATCCATTTGTCATTTCTGATCTTGCTTATGAGAGTTTGCACGGTTTTGTTTAGCTGATTGACTTCCTGTTTGAGTAATGGATCTCGAGATCTTTGCCAATTACGCCTTGCATTATTTCTGCGTCTGATTAAAGATTCAATGTGAGGCGTGAGTCTGAGTCCATTATCGGCGATTTTAATTCTAGGAGCAGATTTATGGAAGGCTTTTAGGATTATGCTAGTCAGGGTATGAATACGCCGATCTATTTCTGTTGATGTCTGGGGAATAGAAAGATCTAATTTCAACCCGCTCAAGTTTTTTTTGAGCTGTCGCTGGTATCTAAGCCAGTTTACCTTTCCGATGCAAGGGATTGTATGTTGCGTTTTATCTATCGCTGTGTTTATTAAGATAGTGAAAATAACTGGTAAATGAGTTGAGGGCAGTTGATGAAGTGTTATAGGCTGGGAGATAGATATAGATCCATTACCAAAAATGGGATCTATAGTAGAACATCTTTCTTTTGGAGGATAGTTTGTTGGCTCCGTAGGTGTGTGCACAATAAATGGTGTTTTAGCTAGTTCTTCAAATAGAATTTTACCAGCTTGGTTAGCATTAAAGCAATTCTAGAGTCTATGCCTTGCGTTAAGGTCGCCACAGATCAATTTTTTAGCGCTGTTTCGGAAAAGGAGTTTAATATCATCTCTAAAGAGATTTAACTTACCAGGATTTAGCTTTGTCCCAGGAAAATAGACTGATATTATTTAAAGTTTTGAATCAGTAAGTTCGATAGCTAAGGATTCAATTATTTTGGTATTGTAGCGAGGAAGTAGTGTATGGTTGATGCCTTTTCTAACAAATATTGCAACACCTTGTCCTCCACTGTAACATCTGTCATCCCTATATATAATATAATTACTATTGCTTAGCTTATCTTGTGGCTTGAGCCATGATTCTGTAACATAAAAAATATCGACTTCTTGCAGTTTTAGAAAATTTGATACTTCCGGAATTTTATTACGGATGCTTTGAGCGTTCCATAGTACGCATTTTAGATTTCTTTTATTATTATGAGCCATATAAGAATTTGCTAGCTAAATCTACCAACACCTGGAATTGTTGTTGTTTATTCCTGCAGTTGGCAAGTTTGGTAATTAGTTCGGTTGACAAATCAATCAGCTGGGACGTGGTAAATAGTTCCTCGTTTACATGACTGGCAGAATTGCTTTCATTAGAACGTGATTTTGCACGTAGAGTTTCTGCATATGAAGGGATTTTGGAAGTATGCTCTCGTTGAATCTCTTTATTTGCTAGTAGATGTTCAGGACGCGTTCGTAGAGGTGGGAAGCTTTTGCTAGCGATGTGATATTCGTTTTGATGTGACGGTGCTAGTGTATTGGAGTTGCTATTAGGCTTTTTCGTACGTCTGTTGGCTGAGTTTTTCATAGCTTTGTACTCAGCAAGTTTAGGGCAGTCTGGATCAGATGAGCAATGGTTACCGCTGCAGTTCGCACACTTGATTTTATCGATGTCTTGTTTTTTCAACGGGCAAGCGCTGTGTTGGTGAGGTTCACTGCAGATCATGCATCGGGTAGGCAGATGACAGTTCATTGCTCCATGACCGAACATCTGGCAGTTGCGGCATTGAGTTGGACCTGTTTTTTTGTATTTGTAATACTTCCACTCGACTATGGGGCTCATGACGGCTTTAAATTTTTGAAGATCCGTGAGTTTAGTTTAGTAGTTGTCCGGTCAAAATATAGTATATATAGAGTTTGATCTACGTAGCGCCTCTTTTCCGGTATAAGATTGAACGACTTAATCTCTTTGCACTCAATATTGATGGTTTTGAGATGGCGTTGAAGGGCTTCTGGAGCCATGGATTTCAGTCCAGATTCATGGGTGAAAAAGTTTACTTGTTTCGTAACAAGATATTCGCGGCATTTTTGGAAACTGTCCTTCGATTTGATGAACACTTTTATTCCAGTGGATGTGTACTTTATATCGTAATCCGTGATGTTTATGAAGTTGAGCATTGCAGGATTGTTGACCTTTCTAGATTCGGGAAGGTTATTGGCGGGATTTTAGCAGTCTTTGGAGTGGCCTCATTGTTGGGTTCTTTGCTTGCTTGAAGTTCGTCACTTTCAAGGTCAGCTGAAGCTTGAAATTTATTTTGACTTACGTTAGATTTAGCTTGCTTCATGTTTGAAGTTTTTAACAGTTTTATTTTGTCGCGGAGAAGAGACTCCGGTGAGCCATCACGTTCCCTTTTGGACACTTTATCGGTTGTACTGTTACGTACTGTCACTTAAAACTTTGTAATCACTTTTATCACTTTTATTTATTTTAATTTGCGCACGATATTTAGTTTTTTTTTTCTAAGCGATAGCTAGATCAGGATGAGTTACACAATTAGTTATTTGACGGGTACGAAAACCGGTTTTCGTCGGATGTAGCGAGACACTGGCTAAGCTCTGCCGTAGTTCATTCCACGAGAGTCAGAACCAGACTGCCATGTCGGATAAATAATCTGCTTAGTTTATTGGTTATTTGAACACAATGTTTTGTATTTTGTTGGAATCGGAACCATAAATTATTTACAATGAAACCATGATACTCAAATTTCTATGGGACAGGCTCGTGATTAAATCATCCTCGTGATTTGAGATCATGTACGTGTTGAGGAGCGTTAAAGACATGTGAATAGTTGTAGCTTGTGCCAATTAAAAAAAGCCCAAATCAAATGACATTAAGCCCAATCATATGATACTACCAATGAAATCTAAATACTTGTGATCTTAAGAATTTTTGTGTAGGGAGTGATGGAAGGGGTGACAGCATTGAACTAATTTATTTCACATCATGCTAGAGTTGCTATAAAAATGTTTTGCACCAAATTTAAGCTTGACAAATTGAATATGTACTGAGAAATTTAGTGCATTGGATTTAGTGAAATGGTGCAATTTGTATGGGAGGTGGTATAAGGAGTGGGGGCTTATTGGTGATTTTTCCAAAAACAACTATAATCATCATGAAATTGATATGTGTTAAATTTCAGATCAGTTACATTCCCACTTTTCAAGAAAATCGAGTTGTTGAAAAGTCGTGGAATTGTGTCACATTGTGTCGGAGGGGTAGAAGGAGTGGAGCTAATCGGTTAATTTTTCCCGATATTACTAATAATGCTAATTAGGGACTTCATACAAAATTTTAGATCGATGAAAGTTATATATACTGAAAAAATTGGCTTAGAGTATTTCATGATAAAGTGCAGTTTGTATGGGAGGTGGTCGAAGGAGTAGGGGGTTCTTAGTTAGTTTTTTAAAAACAACTATAATTATCATGCAATTGATATATTTTAAATTTAAGAACAGTAACTTTCACACTTTTCAATAAAATCAAATTTTTTAAAAGTCGTGGATTTGTGTCAGATTGTATGGGAGGGGGTAGAAGGATAAAAGCTAATTAGTTGATTTGTACCTGATATTAATAACAATGCTAATTTAGGATTCAGTACAAAATTGGAAATTATACATACTGAGGAAATTGGTGTATAGTATTTCATGAAAAAGTGTAGTTTGTATGGGAGGTGTTGGAAGGAGTAGAGAGATTCAAAAAATTTTCATACATAAAGATTGCATTTATAATGAAAATAATACGTTTTAAATTTCAAATCAATAGCTTTTATGGTTTCCAAAAAAATTTGAATATTATAAATTTTTGAAATTGAGTCACTTTGTATGAGAGGTGGTAGAAGACGAGAGGGAAGTAAAATAAAACCTAAAGCAGATCATTTCTCGATGCACACCTAATATTCTGTGCAAGTTCCACTACAATCGGTTTAGCCATTTTTACGTGAAAGCCGAAAAGACAGACAGACAGAGAAATTTTTTAAAAACGTCTGTTTCTGCTTATTTATTGTCCAAATAAAGCAAAAACCTAAGTTATAGCCATTTATAAGCAAATAACTGACAGACACTACAATTATATTTATATGTATAGATATTCCGAAAAGTTTTCGTACAAAATTTCAAGTTACTAACTTTTAATAGTTTGATGATAATTTATTTCTTAAATATGGTCGAAAAAATAGTTTTCTGTGGGAGTGGTAGAAGTTTCGAAGGTATTCGAATAGTTAATATTTTGAACTTTTAAGCATTTTTTTAAGAATTTTACAAATTTTCAAGATTGTTACTTTTGTGTCTTTTTCAATGCAAGTTAGGAGGAGGGTCCTGGTGGATAAAATATCTAGTTCAAGTTAATATGTTTTCCTTATGTATATCAAACGGATGCATGCACGTACAAAATTCTATATTTCTATCTTTTACCAGAGCTCTAAAAAATTAGTGAAAATTTTCGACATTTTGGCCCAACACTTCGTGCCCCTTTCTCCACCCATCTTAATATTATTAAGAAAATTAAAGACTATGTAGTTATACAATCTGACGAATTTTCGACTTGATATCTGTACTCAATTTTGAGATAAACCAGTTTGAAATTTTGAAAAGTGCACAATTTTTAAAATGTTCCCCATTACACACTACACTAAATTATTTTTTTTATATTTCTCTCTTTTATATATCTCAATCCATATTTTAAGTTTCAATTACATAGCTTACGAGAAATGTGTCCTCAATCGTGTTAAATTTGATTATGACCAAAAACTTCGACGGAAGATCCTTTAAAGTCCAAATGGCTCAAGATCTCACACTACCACCTTCAAACCAAAGCCCTCCCATCGCAACACCTTCTGGTTTTTCGCTGCCTTTGCTCCATTTTCGCACACGTCCCATTTTCAGGATTCTGCAACAGCTCAATATTCGCAAGTCCGCTGGCGCTGATGGCATTCCCCCCATTACCCTTAAAATCTGCTCCTCTTCTTTGGCAAAACCTCTTCGTAACCTTTTTCATCTATCCTACTCTTCTGGGTGCTTTCCACAATTGTGGAAAGTTGCGAATGTTCAGCCAATTCCCAAGAAAGGAAGCAAAGCGAACCCCGCCAACTATCGCTCAATAGCCATTACTTCAGTGCTCTCGAAAGTGATGGAAACTGCTGTCAATCGCAAAATCGTTAAATATCTCGAAGATAAACAGCTTATTCACGACCGCCAATACGGTTTCCATTCCCTCAGGGTTCTGTCTTATCGCCGACCCTGTTCTTAGTGTTTATTAATAATTTCTTGTCTTCTACTCTCAATCCAATCCACAGTTTCGCGGATGACAGTACCTTGGATATTACCTATGAATTTGACTCTGTTGCGGAATCAAACAAGCATTCTATTGCTTCCAATCACAGAGAGTTATTCCGTTCACTGAACTCAGATCTCGATTTAATCCTGGAACGGGGCAGGCAAAATAGAGTAAAGTTCAATGCCACAAGCCTGTCATCTATCCCTCAAACGTGATGTTCCAGCGTCGTCTTCTAATGTAGCCTTTAATGGTGTACAACTCTGCTCTTCCGGTGAATTTTTCTTTTAATCGTAAAGTTCAATGACCATCTCAATTGGAGTCAACACATATTCGAAGTTGCCCTTGACGCTTTCAAGCGCCTAGGTATTCTTCGTAAATGCAAAAAATACTTTACGCCTCACGACTTAGCTACCATCTACAAGGCCTACATTCGACCTCGCTTAGAGTACAACTCGCATCTTTGGGCTGGGGCTGCCAAAACTCACCTTACGCTGCTCGACCGAAACCAAAAACATGCGTTCCGACTAATTGGAGATGAAACCATTACATTTTTGCGATGCTCGAGGGAGTCAATCCCTCGAGCATCGCAGAAATGTCGGAGTACTCAGCATTTACTATCGGTACTTCCATAGTAAATGCAGTTCAGAACTATGCGCACTTATTCCTCCACTTTACACTTTTCCACGACATACTTGACAAGCGGAACATGCTCACCAGTATACAGTCAAACTTTTATCTACCCGTACAGTGAAATTTAGGCGGTCATTCATTTCCCGAACATCCAGGCTCTGGAACGCATTGCCGGCTAGCGTTTTTCCGAACGGGTAAAACCTCCAGTCCTTCAAGAATAATGTTCACAGTCATTTCCTTCTCTATCCATCCGAATTTTCATAATACTACAAATTTTAATCCACTTCCTTTACCGACTTAACTGTGCAATGCATTAAAGGGTGACCCCGTAAGCTATACTCGGTGCCTTAAAAAAAAAAGAAAAATAAGACGGGGTTACTCTAGATCAAATCCTAGAGTATATTGTGTTTGCCTCACCTTTTGTAACGCTAAGAGTAATGCTTGCACAGACCAAGGGTACAGAAATATTTGTTGTCGCTCAAAAACTTCCAACCCAAGTGACTGTCTGTCTGTCTGTTTGTCTTTCCGTCTGTCTTTAGCATTAATCTCGAAAGACTTGAGCTTTCGTACTGAAATTTGTTTACTGACATTCTTAGCAATAAGATAAACTTTAAGTTCGTGAATGGGCTATATCCCCCGACTCCTTTTACCCTCTCCCAAACGAATATCATGAAATTTCTAAAGTTATTATAAGTAAACTGACTTTCCTCCGATACTATTTAAGCTATCGACTTGAAAATCAGGTCAAAATATAAGGATATAAATACCTTTAACGTGAGAAAATATTAATCCGATCCTATTACTCCTTCTATCTTCTCCCATAAAAACGCACAATTTTCACAAATGCATTTATTCGATTTTCATTTTAACTAATAAAGCTAAAAGAACAAAATTTTTTCAGAATTAATTTTATTATAATTGCAACTAATTCAAAAAAAAAACAATATAATTCACCTCATTCCTTCTACCCTCTCCCATATAAGTCTCACGAAATTTCGTCATTTCAATTAAATAATTTTTCTTCAAAACCGTCACAGCTATCGACTTAAAATTTTGAGCAAAGTATCATAGTACAAAGTAGTATCATACGAACGTCATGCAAAAAAAATTGTTTTGATCCGCATAATTTTGGTAAATGCTCTATATTGAATTTCAATAAAATTACAAAATTAAAATTTTGCCCCAATTCGTCCCTTAATAATTGCCACAAATAACTTTACGTCCAATCCTAATACTGTTATGTTTTTAGTTCCCTATGTTATGAAATTATAATAGGGAGCTGTGGTATCCGTAATAATTTTGAGTGGGTGTATCTCGATGATAAGAAAAATATGCGAGTGGTTGCAAAAGATCGGACTCCATTCCAAATAGACCGCGAATGGTTTTGGATATATCTGCTAACTGAAAACGGAAGTTATAAGTATAAAACAAGAAAAAAATCACGAAACCCCTTCCCCCATCTACCCATGCTTTCTCTAAATACATAATTTTGCGAGATAAGTTTATCAGTGTTACTAAGCCACTATCAGTGACTTATTGGTAGAATGCACACGTTGCGTCCAACCGCAATTTCAGTAGATTAAAACTCCGTTAAATCAAGATCTAACTATAATTTATTTGAGAGCGAGGTGACAGCAATTTCTCAGCGCAAACTAACTTAAGAAAACAACATATTTAGTTGTATGCTGAAAAAACTTGAATTCGCATCGCCATTTAGTTCGAAATAATTTTCGTTGTCCTTCTTGGTTTAAGAAACGTATACAAGAGACATTGTTTGCTGAATATGAAAAAATCTTTACTTTCCCATTCACTGCTAATTACTTTCGAAAAATGAGCCACAGTAAAACTAGAGCTCCAATATACATTTTGGATGATAGTTTTCAATTCAACCGCTCTTATACATTCGATACAATAAAACTTTAAAATTTTCAAGTAATAAATCATAAAAGCATTTACATACATTTGAATTAATCAGATCAATATTTTAGAGCAGAAATAAATTATTTTAATCACAAAAGATCTGTGCTTATGGGGAATTAATATATCCAGACCGCCGGACCCCTAGTTTTTTGCATTTTTGGGGAAATTAGCGAAATAACAAAATTTCAAGGTAGCAATTTTTTTTTTCTGCGTAGCACAATACTTTATTATAAGAATAATAAAGTACAAGTATTTTTTATTAAAAGTAAATATTTTAAGAAGGTACAAGGTACATGACACGTCGGACCATGGTACAAGTACCACTTGCTCCTTGGACCATTTTGACTTTAGCTATACTTTCGTTCATAACATTAAAAAAAGATGACAATTTAGAGCTGAGATTGGTACCTTTAAAACAAAATGCGCGGGAAATATCATGCCGTAATATTTTGTAAGTTTTAGTGCATTGCGTGATAATCGGACCAAAGTACATGACTTTCTCCTATAATTTACATACTTTTTATATGCCTTTTTGATTGAAAACCTTTTTCTTTTCTTTATCTCTTTCATCGTCGTCAATGGCGTTACAGCCCAAGTCGAACCTTGCCCTCCTGTATCCTTCGTCTTCAATTTTCTCGGTCCAATGTTGAAAATTTCAGCGTTTTTTCGATTTTCTGACTGGCATTTCTCCTTCCGCCTTTCCTTTTTGTACACACTTCGGTATTCTTCTATCCTCCATTTGCTGTACATGACCAGTCTACTGTAGCTTTTGAAGTTTGATGAGAGTAGAGACTACTGGGTCCTCAAAAATGGTATACAATTGCAGATTCAATCGAATTCTCCGTTCGCCTTGTTCTCTCACTGGTCCATAAAACCTTCATCACGAAAGCATAAGCCAATTTTTCCGATGCCTGTATTATCGTCCACATTTCACTGCCATAACAGAGTACAGGTCTTATTATGGTTTCGTAGATTCGCCGCTTCGTTTTTCTATGCACGTCTTTACATTTTATTATCGAAGTACCAAGTAGTATGTCTTATTTGCTAGCACTATGCGTCTTTTGATTTCATTGCCGCCTTTGGAGAGATTGGCTCCCAAACATAAGAAGTTGTCCACGCTTTTTATCTCTTTGCTCTTTGATATTTGAGTAGTAATGGATGACGAGTGAAAAGTCGCCATGTGGGAGCCCTTGGTCATCATCGAAGAGCTCACCACTCTCGCCTAATCTCCTTACTCTGTTAATTGCAGTACTGACCAAGGACTGTTGCTTCTTCGGGTCAACTTTTGTCACACCTCAAGGCTCTTGAAGCTCCATTATGGAAATTAGGATTATCACTGTGACACCTGATGGTCACATGAAAACAAAAATATCTGAAGGAAATGTTAATTTTTTCGTCATATTGAATCCACCTTATAACCATACTTACAATGGCCTCCAGGTTCATATTGAACCCCAAACATGTGTAATAATTCATATTAAGGCATAACCCAATAATTATGTTATTGTTAAGAGTTGAAAAGAATTACTCGTAAGTTTGAAAACAGAATTGCATTTTCCCAGATTAAGTAGTACTTAGCAATACATTCAATAAATAAATACATTTGTTGTTGATAAGATATCTGTAAACATAAAGCGAATTTGAAATTTCCGATGAGATCAACTTACTTTCTCCCTAAAAACTCAACTTTCAATAAAATATAGAAATAATTACAAAATCGAATGCAAATCGATACATTCATTATTAAGTTTAAAAATAGCATAAGTCTTAACTTAGATCTAGATGGAACATCGATACCCTTAAAAAAAAACCTAAAATACCTGGGGATCCACTTTAACAATTTGTTTAAATTTAACAACCACGCGAAAATAGCCATGAGTAAGGCTAATAAAATATACAATATGCTAGGGCCCCTAATCCACAACAAATCCAAGCTTAATAAGAAAAGTAAGCTGCTACTTTATAAACAAATGATAAGACCGATCTTAACCTATGGCTTCCCAGTTTGGTTTGGTATATCTACAAGCATCGCAAAAAAAATGGAAGCATTCGAGAGGAAAACCTTACGCCACTGTCTCTCTAAAAACTTCAGAAGTAGAACAAGACGGTATTCTAACTATTGCCTACATAGTGAATCGAAAACAGTACCACTAATGACATACGTAACCAAACTATGGAACAAAAGAATAAATAAAATCAAGGAACATTCTAATGATATTGTAAAAAAACTATTTGATCAGCCGAATACTTCAAGTGTGGATAACTTCTATTTATCACCAATTATATTGTTAAATAACGTAGAGCTCGCAAGTCCAATCGCCAATATGAAAAACATTATAAAGTTCTACGCTACCAGAGATTCAAGCCATCATCGAGGATAAAAAAAAAAAAAAATATATATATACATACATATATATATGTATATATATTTAAATAACACATTGTCTAAATTACTATTATTATGTCTTGGCCTTCAGCCATTATGTAATACATCTGTAAATGGATATGTACGGATAAATTTATTTCTTCCCTTTTATTTTTATTGAATTCTTTTTTTTCCTTTATTTCTAAGCTGGGATTGTGCAATAGGTTTAAGCTGAACTACATTGAATTATCGCATACGTTGCCAATGCGAATAATTTAGTATTCTTAATTACATAGCATTACATTATACTAAGTAAGATCTCATTACAAAAAAAAACTACGTTAAATTATTTCACAGTTCTAACGGGTTTACTTTTAAGTACGGAATTATTAAAAAAAAAAAAAACATGAAATCATAACTAGTTATAAGAACAATTATATGTAATTTTATGGCAATTAAATAAACTTAAACTTATTAAGTTTAATTAAAATTATTCATTGTAAGTATGCTGTTCTTCCCCATAAAAATAAAGTAGCATATGAGTGTGTACCACAATGTATTGTTCGTTTCAATTTCTTACATAATATATAAATTACTCTGTGTCCGAGCACTATGCAGTACGTTTAACGATACAGACTGGTTATAACGACGTAAAAGCTTTTTTTCGGGACGAACCTAAACAAAAACAAAATTTAATAATTGTCCAGGGTAATAACTAAAATCACGTCCCAGGTGAGCTGTCCTCATGTGAGCGTAGACTAAGTTCATGCATAGATGGCACAATTTAGGTTATGTTGTGTACAAGTACTCCTCCTCTTTCCTCCCTTTGTTCACGTTTCATACAGCAATTGCATAGCAGCTAGTCAGGATATCTGTTAAGAAATTAAAAAAAAAAATTCTTTAAACTTTTTACTAGATTGTTAAAGCCTTCATTCACGTATACTCACACCTGTAAATTTACTATGGCGCACGCTATTTCTAGCTCGACAGAATACGCTTGAGTCAGGGCTATGCCACAACTGCCTTCACCACTATTAACGTCCGTACTCCCTTCTCACACACTCTACATACCAAAATGTCCCTGTTGATTTACAACTTAGCGACTGACGTTACTATTGCACGGAATATCCTTGTGTATTTCTCGAGGACAATCACGCTTAATGCTCATTTCGCGCAAAGCTTCTGGAATAATTTCATTTTGCACAGGCAGTTAAGTTGTTGTTTGAAGGGCAACGCCTTACTAGTATCGCCAAGTCCCTTTCCAATGCGTCGTCCTTGCATTTCGCGCCGTACTTCAACACTTTAAATATTTCAGTTTGCCATTGTAATATAGCGAGGCGCGAGAGCGAAGCTTTTGGTCCAAAATGTAACCAGATCGAGATGATGGAAGTAACAGAAGAACAACAAAAACGTAATTAAAAAAAAAAAAAAAAAACGGAGAAAGCAAAATAATTATGGAAAAAGGGTTTTTCTGCTTTCGTTCCTGTTCTGAAAATATTTAATGACAGTGACATGCTTTTAATGTCCTAATGTGAATTTAAATGATATGCTTAGTTGCTGTTGTTGTTCTCGGTTATATTGCTAAGCACACAGCGCCATTATAATGCAACCACCATTAATTTTTAACAAAGTAATGACTTAGCAAAAAGTAAGCGAATTTCTCTTATATTTTAGTTCTAACGACCATTTAGAATGGGAAATGAACAAAAAAAAACAATATAACAACAATAACTGCTGTGTAAGTTTTTTCTACACAATGAAACTTATTACAGAATTAAAGTTTTTAAATAATTACGACCATCTAAACAATATATTGATGCACTTTTACTTTATTATTTTAAAGAAAGTCCGAGCAGAAGAATGTGTGTGTCAGAGAGCAAAGTACACCAAGCGGAGCGATGGATCTGGTGCCCCCGATGCTGGAATTGTGGACAGGCAGGACACTTAAGACGCGACTGCCGTAAACCCAGAAAAGCGACCAACTATTGCTCCGGCTGCGCTGCTAAACAAAGGGGGAAAGGGGCGAATTGTCACGAGAGCACGCTTCGCCTAATGATAAAGGCCAGCTTCATGGGGCAGAAGTTGGCTGGTAGAATCGACGCCCCCGGAACCATCATCGCAGTTTCTCGACTACATCGTTGTGAAAACGATTTATGCATGAATGGTCGAGTCGGCAAATTAAACTGCATCATAACAGTCGACACAGGCGCAACACGGTCAGTGCTAAGATCTGACCTCGAAGACCGTACTTGGCTTCACAACACCAAGAGTACGCACTTCGCACTGCCACAGGAGAAACTACAACGGTCCATGGAGAAATAGCTCGTGACATACAGCTTGGGGATTTGACCTTCTCGCATGTATTCGTGGTAGCTGACATTACCGATAAGTGTATCCTTGGAATGGATTTTCTGAAACCACACGGTATCCAGCTGGACTTAGGACGACGAATAATGAAGTGGCGGAATATTGAAATCCCGATGGAAATAACATCCTCCAACACAACAAATCTGCGAGTTGTATTGTGCGAAGATGCGGATATACCAAAGTCATCTGAGAATGTTATTTGGGCAGAGCTCGATGGTGATCCCGGGAACCACCAATTCTACCTCATAGAACCAGAAACGCATTACGAAGTCTAGTACTAGGAAAAACGCTCGTAAAAAGGAAAGAGAAGATGATGGTACCAATAACAGTCCTCAACGTTTCGAACAGCATTACCAGCGTTAAGAAAGGAGATATAATTGGCAGCTGTAAACCAATATCGGCGGTGACGAGTATCGCAGAACCACATGACGTACCCTCTAAAAACAATCTAAGAAGGAAGGACAATGTAACATCAACACTTCTTCAGTCAGGCAACCTTAGAGGAGAACAACACAAGCAAACAGTAGATCTAATCGAAAGATTCAGCGACGTCTTTTCCACCGGTGATGACGACTATGGCAGAACAAACTTAGTGAAACATCGTATAGATACCGGAAGTGCTACACCGATACGTCAACCCCCAAGAAGAGTACCATTAGCGAAATAAGGAGAAGTCAATTCAATGGTCAAAACTATGGAGCATCAGGGAATCATCGAAGAATCAAAGAGCCCGTGGATATCGCCAGTGGTGCTGGTAAAGAAGAAGGACGCAGTACCTGTTTTTGTGTGGACTACAGGCAACTGAATGATGTTACGAAAAAGGATAGCTATCCACTACCTAGAATCGACGATATCATGGACACCCTGACTGATGCTAAATGGTTCTCAACGTTGGACCTGAAAAGTGGTTACTGGCAAGTAGACATAGATGAAAAAGATAGAAAGAAGACAGCATTCTCTGTCGGCAGTGGACTGTGGCAGTTCATCGTAATGCCATTTGGCCTGTGCAATGCTCCAGCTACATTTGAAAGACTAATGGAATTCGTTTTGCGTGACCTGAGTTGGAAAACTTGTCTCGTTTACCTGGATGATGTGATCGTTATCGGCAAAACATTTAAGGAACATCTAAAAAATCTTCAGGAAGTCTTTCAGCGACTGGGAGCGGCAAAATTAAAACTGAGTCCGAAAAAGTGCACTTTGTATAGTGCAGAAGTCAAGTACTTGGGTCACATCGTTTCAGCTGATGGCGTAAAGACGGATTCGGAAAAGATACTGGTGGTGAAAAATTGACTAAGTCCGAGTGACAAACACCAGTTACGCAGCTTCCTAGGCTTAGCGACATATTACTGTCGATTCGTAAAAGCCTTTGCCAACACAGCGAAATGTCTGCATCAGTTAACAGAAAAATAAAAGCCATTTACATGGAGTCAACAGTGCCAGGAAGCATTTGAGAGAATAATAGACCAACTCTGCGACTCCCCAGTTCTGGTGTATCCAAAACCAGGTCACGGTTTCATCATAGACACTGACGCCAGCAATGACGGTATCGGAGCAGTACTATCACAAGAGATCGACGGGCAGGAGAGAGTGCTATCATACTACAGCCGAGTACTCTCAAAATCAGAAAGGAACTATTGCGTAACTCGCCGAGAGCTATTAGCCATTGTAGAAGCAACAAAACATTTTCACAAATATCTCTATGGTCAAAAGTTCTTTCTTCGAACGGATCACGCATCGCTTAAGTGGCTACTTCAGCTTAAGAACCCCGAAGGCCAAGTAGCCAGATGGATAGAAAGACTCGAATCCTACGATTTTAAAATTGTTCACCGAAGAGAAAGAATCCACGGTAATGCCAATGCGCTTTCACGTCGTCCTTGTCCACTGAACTGCAAGCATTGACACCGTGTAGAAGGAAAAGAAGCCGGAGAAACCATTCAGAGGATAACGACCGAACCAAAGGATGGATGGAATCAGCAAGAACTGGACGATGCCCAACGTAAAGATCCAGATATTTCACCGATGATGGCATGGAAGGACGAAATGAAACGGACTGAGTGGAAAGATATCTCACAATTCAGCGAAACCTTAAAGTGTTAGTGGGCACAATGGAACTCCCTTCACCTATACGGAGGATTATTAAAACGTAAATGGGAAAACGCTGACGGAAAGTCGTATCACATGCAAACCATCGTCCCGCATTGTAAAGTCGAGGAGGTTTTGAAGGAATATCATGGAGGTACCTCCAGTGGGCATTTGGGTGTAAATAGAACCTTGGCAAAGATACGAAAAATGTTTTATTGGATCCATCTCCGAGATGATGTCGAAAATTGGTACCGTAAATGTACTACGTGTGCATCGAGTCAGGGTCCACAACGCAGATCAAAGGGAGAAATGCAACAATACAACGTGGGAGTCCCATTCGAGAGAATTGCTGTGCACATTGCTGGACCATTTTCGGAATCAGAAAATGGTAATCACTGCATTCTAGTGGTCATTGATTATTTCAGCAACTGGCCTGAAGCTTACGCAATTCCAAACCAAGAAGCAGTAACCGTCGCAGAACAAATTGTTACCAACTGGGTGAGCAGATTTGGAGCTCCACGTGAACTACACTCCGATCAAGGGCACAATTTTGAGTCCCAAATATTCAAACACGTGTGCCAAATGCTGGGAATAAATAAAACTAGGACAACTCCATTACATCCACAATCCGATGGAATGGTGGAACGTTTCAATAGGACATTGAACTCAAACCTATCCAAACTCGTCAGCGAGAGGCAACGGGACTGGGATCAGCACATCCCTCTATTTTTAATGGCCTACAGAACATCGGTACATTCAACAACAGAAGAAACTCCCTCCAGAGTCATTTTCGGAAGAAATATTCGAGTCCCTGCGGAACTAATGTTTGGAGTGCCACCAGACCAACCAACCAATGCTAAAGATTACGTCTTGGATCTTCGATGTCGACTAAATACAATTTATAACCTGGTCAGAGATGAAATTGACTTGGCGACCGACCGCATGAAGACGAGGTATGATCAACGGGCGAATTCATCAGGATTCCAAGAGGGCGATTTGGTTTGGTTATACAATCCCAACCGACAAAAGGGCGGATCGCCGAAACTACAGCGCAACTGGGAAGGCCCTCATCAGATCATCAACCGGTTAAATGATGTCGTCTATTGGATTCAACTACATCAAAAACCTCGTACTAAAATGAAAGTGGTACATCTCGACCGACTAACAAAGTACCATGGTGCCATTGAGGAAGTGAACGACTCTGTTCGGAATAAACAGGGACTAAAGAGAGGGTAATGCTATAGATCTGGCAACCACGCAATATTGATCTTACCCGAATATGCCACAATTTTATAGAACAGTCCCTCAATATGTAAAAAGCCATAATCAAAGATCGAGAACCTTCCAGTATAGTCGAGACACACCCGACGAATACACCATGGAAGGTTCGAGAATTGGGCAAGTGGTATAAAAAAACGAAGCTTTCAGACGACAGGAGTCATTCAACGACATCTATGGAAGGCGCGAACTGGTGCAAGAACGCGGTAGAACAATATCGGCGGTGGTGCCATATAGTGCGAATTAAGTTAAGGTACGAATTAAACTAAAGTGCGAATAAATAAATTATCACTTATTTTTAAACGAATTGTGTTTTACTTGAAATCCCGTCGAACCCCTAGCTTGCAACATTATCTTCGAAATTACTTACCATAAAAAATTGATATTCTGAGACCATTAAGGTCGCATACGGAACCACTAGAATCAGCTTAGATAGATGTTAATTATTGTAAGAAGGGTCAAGAGGGTACAAAGAAAAACACTTAAAAATCAATATCTCGGCTATTTATTAAGCTATGTAATTGAATCTTGGAACCTATATTAAGCTATACTAGAAAAATATGAGAAAAATATAACATTTGGTAGTAGTAGGGGAAAATGGGGAGCATTTCAATAATGGTGCAATTTCCAAAGTTTCAAACCGTTATATCTCAAAACAAAGTACAGATATCAAATTGTAGAGCTACAGAGTTTTTAGTTTTAGTAAAATTTCTAATTTCGAAAGATGTAAGGGGAGGGAGATCATAAGCAAAAATGCCGAAAATTTTGAGTGATTTTTTTAGGGCTCTGGTGAAAGGTACAAAGTTTAAATTTTCCACGTGGATAAACCTATTTGTTGTACATACAGAAAAAATAATAAAAACTCCATGATTGTTATGCACTGACCCCCATAGTCTAACGTGCGCAAGGTGTTTCCTGTGCAATGAAGAAATCACTTAGACTGAACATTTTTGAATGAAATTTTAAGCTAGAAACTTGAAAATTTGCGAAATGCATTTAAGAAAAATTCTAAAAGAATAAAATATTAACTGATCGAATACCTTCAAAAATTCTACCCCCTCCCATATAAAATTATTTTTTCGACCATTTTTAAGAAATCAATTATGACCTAACTATTAAAAGCTATCAATTTGAAACTTTGCGCAAAAACTTTTGAAAACAGTTAGAACGAAACTGCATCAAAAGTTTCAAAATCGCGCCTGCTCTTCTACCCCCTCCCATACAAAAGTATGCTTTCGACCAATTTCAATAAATCAACTGCTAACCAAAAAATTAAAAGCTACGAATTGAAATTTTATACGAGTACAAGAAAAATGAAATAAAACTGCATCAAAAATTTGACATTTCCTTTACCTCCTCTACCCCCTCCCATACAAATGATTGGTTTCGTGAATATAAGATACACCGAATTTTATGAAAATTCTATGCAACTTCGTCTATGAAACTGGCATTCTATGCAGAGAATATTGGACGTAATTGAAGCAATCAATAGAAAAATTATTGACATCCACCTTCCCCTAATATCATTGATAGTGACAAGGCTTAACTAATTGCAAATCAATTTCATGGGATCTCCGAAGAGATGGGAAATAAAATCAACAATAGAGCTGTTAACAATCTGCTTACAATTATTCCTAATGGCACTGATTTTTCACCAGATGCTTTATCCTAAGCCTCGCGAAATAGCGAATGCGTCGAGAAGAATAAAAAATCTAATTCCCTACTTAAAAATCTACGTGAGAATGGTATTGCCAAAATAAACTTTATTTTCAAAGGATATCTCAAGTAAGGATACTTCCCAGCGACCTGGACAGATTTCATAGTTAACTTTATTGTAAAATCTGGGAAGGACCCAAACCGCAGAGACAGTTATCGGTCTTTAAGCTTGCTCCCTGCCCAAAGCATATTATTCGAAAGAATTATTTTGTCACGTATTCAAACATTTCTTGATATATCTGAATTACTCACCGACTTTCAATTTGGCTTTAGGCGTGGGCATTTCAACTATCTATATTTTAGAAAAACAAAACTTTCTATTAAAAAAGGAATTTGTGGACATGGTCACAATAGACGTTCGACTCGGTCTGGCCTGAACGATTATTTTTTAAGCTGCTAAAATTCCCTTTCCCTAATTGAGCAAGAGCCCTAGAACAGAAAATAAAAACGGAAAGCGACAAGGATACGAAGTACATATAATGATAGAACGCAGTGTAACTACGACGAAGGATGAAAAAAAATTTCCAAAGCCGATGCCAAACGAGTCCTACGAAGGGGGCCGAAAAATTAAATTGAAGCTACAGACATAAACTTGTTATCTTTGGAGCACTTTACAAAATATAATTTGTTTCTTAATAATTTGTTACATTTGACACAAAAACGGTAAATTAGTGTTTCAAATTTAATGCAATATTGAGAAAATTTTTTACAAAACAGTTTATAACTTCGAGAAAAAATTAGATATTTGTAGAGATATCTCTTTTCATCCTCCGATTGAGTTACAAAGCGTTCTAACATTATATACACTTTGCATCGTTGTCACTTTCTGTTGTTATTTTTTGTGCTAGGGCTTTTGGGTTATAATTATATCGTTAAGATAGTTCAGTCGTTCCTAGCTGGTTAAACCTTCCCAGTGAAGATTAAATCCATTATTTCATCCAACCGTAATGGACCTGGAGGTGCTATGCAAGGCTCTTCTTTAAACCCTACGCTATACATCATATTCACAGCTCGTATTGAATCACATACTAAGTGTGAACTTGCCATATTAACTGATGATACCAGTATATGCATATACTTCTGAAACTAATCTAAATACCTTAATATCTACGCTAGAGTCACTTCCTGGCAGTCTTTACCAATACTTTCACAAATGGAAAATGAGAATAAACCATCCCAAAACAAATTGGTTGTTCTTTTCTAGAAAAAGAAAACGAACCAGCCTCACTCAACGTGCAATTAATTTCATCACACATTTGATTCCTTGGTCAGTGACTAGTGACAATTGCGTTTTTTCCATTTCTACAGTACATTGGATTTACCGGTGATTATTCGATCACCAAAGTCAAGCAGCACAGAACAATTGTAGTTCTTAAGTGAGATCCTGCTTGAATGTTCCCACTTTATTTTAGCTGCCTTAATGGCAACATACTTATATTATTTTTAGTTTGTGCACATCTATGGCACAGTACCTTTTCAATGATATAAATTTCATTCCCCTCTTTTTTTTCACAATAAAATAAAGTCACCTACAATTTTAGATGTTGAAGTATTAATATATAAGATGGAGATATAAAGATATCGTAATCTCTCTAAGATATATCTGTACTCAAATTTATATAAACAAAAAATCTATCTATCTTTCTAACAATGAAAGTCGGTGGAGACTACTACTATTACTACTACTTCATGAAAGTATATATTTGCATGGAAGGGAATAGAAGAGTTAGGTGAAAGCATAAATTTGTGATGCAGTTTTATTTGATTTACTTTCAAAAATATTCTTTCAAAACTTCAAATTCATAGCTTTTAATTTGTTGTTATTAGTTAGTTATTTGGAATTGGTCGAAACTTTACTCTTGCATGGGAGGGAGTAGAAAAAAAGGGGATCTCAAAACTTTTGATCCAACTTCGTTAAAACTAACTAGCTGATACGTTTCAACGTGCTGTTTATAGATTCTTTATTTAAATGGTCGGAAGTTGAATTTTTAAAAGTATTCGACCAGTTAATATTTTGAGCTTTTGCGCATTTTTTTAATCGAATCTTGCGAAATTATTCATTGAAAAATTTGGCGGTCTTGTATTTTTTATTTAATATATGTATTGGATAATGAGATGTGACGGTCTGATAGATTGAAAGTAAACCAGATTTGCAACGCCCCACATTTCCAAACTCCACTTTTATAATCAAATTTTATATTTTTGCCACATTTCTCTGGTAAAGTTCAATATATTTCAAGTTTGAACTACTTAGCTTAAGAGATAGTCGAGATAATAATTTTTAAGTGTTCTTCTTTATGCTCCCTAACTCTCACTTTACAAGTAGATAGGTTAACTCTCAGTGGATTATAGTAAGTCTGAGTGGTCCTAAAATATGAATTTCCTCATAGTTCCGAAGATAAAATCATTTACGAAAAAAATTTCTGCCGACAATTTGTTCTTAGCCACCCCTTTTCGGACCCCAATGGATACAAAAGTTATATTATTTTAAGTTTGACTCAAAACCCCACTACTATATGAGCGACCGATTTTCAGCTTTCTCGCTACAGCCTTAGTTGAGATAATCGAATTTGTAGTTGTTGGCTTTGGCGCTCCCCGTCTGCCCCGTAACCACTGCACCCTCCAAAACTAGTGTGAACCTGAGATCAACGCCAATCTACAATCCACCCAAAAATGAAGTTTCTGTCGTCAAAACTTTCGGAGTTATTGTGTGCTGAGCGTACACGTACGGCATACGTCGTAGACAGACGGATTTTTTGTTATTCTATAAATTAGTCAAGAAACGCAAAAAACGTATTTTCGGAGTAACAAATTTGTGTCCCAAGTCGGTCACGATGTTTTGTTAATAATAAATTAAAATTGAATCTCTAGGCGAAGGAAAAATGAATTTGATTGCTTCAGATTAATGCTCCCAACTGACGATAAATTTAGTAAATTTCTATATTTGTTTCTCTAAGCAACATTACTCATTTTCAATAACTCCGCAAAATAAATCATTAAATCATAGTGAAGAACCAAAACGAAAATGGCCAACTTATCCTGCTCATTTTGCGTTTGCCAAACAGTAAACGGCCAATACTTAAAGTGCATCCAACCAATCATGCATGAAGTGTATGCCCTTCAATTGGAATTTATAGTTATAATTATAGCATCCACTTTACGTAGCGAACGTGCAGTAATTACAAACACAGAAACACACACTCATACCCAGAGCTGGTCTCTTCTCTCTCATTTTCGCTTAATCGCAATTTATATCACAAACAGAAACTTCCTGACATTTTACTAAAATTAATTTAATTGCAGATGCACGTATGCATGTAAGTAGAGCGCCAGACCAAACTAAAAAAAAGGACGACGTGCATTTTCATGGATAAGTGAGGAAAATTTTTTTAATCCCACCAAATTATATTTTAAATTTATGAGGTCGAATTATTGCAATTATAAATGAGTAAAAACAAAATTTAACGAACGATACGCCTGCTATATTTAACCTGGGAAAATTAAAAAAAAAAATATATTAATAAAAAATAATAAAATGCGTATACAGATTTCTATAAACACAACACGTTTAAATTGACTTGAAAGAAAATTTTATTGAGCTACCACCTCGAATTTACTCTCGAATCTGATATTTAATGCAATTTATGATCTAGCAATTATTCTGAAATGAAAACAATCGTACCCGAAGAATTGTGTAATTCGAATATTGTTCTGAAATTGAAAATATACAGAATCATAATAGTGTTTTTTTTTAATTTAAATTAAAATAGTACGATATATAGAAACCTAAAAAAAAATAAAGCAAAATGAAAATAATTCGTTAATATGAAAATAACGAAAGGCATATATGCAAAGCATAATTAAAGTTTTATTCGTTATTATTAAATTGAATTCCAAAAATTATTTAAGTGCAATGTGTAATGTATACCAGATTGACTTTATGTGAATTAACGAAAAATTTGCAACTTCTCTCTACTAATAAATTCGGAAATTTTTTGGATCTCGTTTTCACCAGTTTTATTATACTTCAAAATTTCATTAACAGAAGCAAACTTTTCTTTGACTAAAAAGTGTTTTCAACAATATTCTATCCTTAGGCTACCGACACTTGATGCGAGTTAATATATATTATCTCGCTTTTCGATATTACTAGTGTCATTATCCTATACATAATTCGGCCTACTTATATCAAAATAGGAAGTTAATATATATTAGCTTGCATCGTGTGTCGGAAGCATTAAAATCTATATATGAGTTTCGTAGTTGCTCTATCAAGATCATTGCGTATGATTTTACCAACGCTTACTATGAAATGATAAATCTTGAAATTTCTAATTTAAAATCTTCGGTTAATAATATTGTTGATGTGAATAAAAGGGAAGAGAATCTTGTTGTCTTTTTAATACTTATAATAACCGCACTCCTAATCATGAAAGAGCTTTCTAATTTGACGATACACAGCGCTTTCGTGAGTTGAACAAAAGTGGCGAGCTGACTGGCATATCAAACTTTCTAAGACGTTGTGAATCAGTGATTGAGAAGCAGGGGGACTATGTTGAAGGGCTGTAAAGTAATACGGCATAAAATAATGTTTTTTTTCAGATATTTTAACCGTCCGACAGTGCAGACGTCTTTTTGTTTTGCTCCACGAAATAATTACTTTTTATCAACCAATTATTTCGTTCTACTTTTTCATTAATATTACCGGTCGTCTGTTTATTTTTAATTATTTTTTTGTTTACTGTGTGAATCGCTTTGCGGTACGTTTTTGCTAACTTGCAATTAGTGACTGATAAATTACATAACAGTGAATTATCAATAATTACCTGTGCAAACTTGACCTAATTAAAAACACTTAATATTATTAAAATTACTGTTCGCCGTGTGTTTAAAATACATAATCAGTGGATTATTAATAATTATCTCGGCTAACTTGACATTGTTCAATTAAAAACGATTTTTGTCTTCTTTTAACCCAGTGACTACAGTTCTGTTTTGTGCAATGTCTTCTCCTTCACCAATGTCCTACGCACTATGCGGTGTCTGCCATAAGGCTATTAAAAATCTTGACAATATTACTTGTGATGGAATTTGTGATCAAAGCTTCCATATCGAGTGTATTAAAGCTCATCGGGTCTCGAACAATCCAAGCAGCTTCACATGTACCGAGTGTAGCGCTATAAAACCGTGTCATATTCTTAAATTTTTTAAACTAACTGCATCACGAATTGACTCTAGCAACGCTGCAATAGAGGATTTAAAAAGCACTTGTTCTTTCATTGCGAACAAAGTCAATAGTCTCGTTGATAATATTACCAACTTAAGCGACTGTATTGACGAATTTCGTGACTACGGATCACAGCTGGACAAGTTACACTCATGTTGTAGTTTGATCCAACATGACGCATCGAAGTTGCAGAAAAAGTGGACACAATCAGACTCTAAACTAACTCCGCTAATGGTGTATCATCAATAACAGACGTCTCGCTCGCGGAGGTGAACGCTGTTGCAAGCAAGCTCACCAGTATCCATGATGACGTCAGATCAGTTAAGCTACTGGTAACGAAGGCGGACAAATCTCTTGTGAAGGAATCAAGTCAATTGAGTCATACAACATCCAGGTCCGAAATCAGACAGGCAGGCGATATAACAACAAAACTCGTTGATTTCGAGCGCGAACTAGCAGTCTCCCGATTTGTTTGCGATCCACCTCAAAGTTCAAAAGAAAATCTGCATATACGTACACTTTCGCTGTCACCCGTTCAAACGTTCTCGCTACCAAAGATACACTTACCTGGAAGAGTTCCTGACGCGCCGAAAAATTCGTTAATAAAATTCAACGCAACATGGACGCAAGCCGATTGGGATGCCAGAATTAATAAGCTGAATACAAATTTAAAATATAATAAGTATACCACTAACAATCCAAATATTAGTTATAAGAGTAGAACCAATAACAAAACTAAAAATAGTAATACAAATAGTAATAAAAATAACAATAATAATTATAGGAACAATATGAGTACGAATAAGAAGAAAAAAATTTCCCATAAAACTAGCACTAACACCATTACTACAGCCACAACTAATCGTGTTAACACCAGTTTATTACATTCCATTAACCTTCCTACTTCAAATACACTACCTAATTCGAATCTAGTCTCAGTTCCTACTTCGAATTCTGTCATAGTTCCGGGTCCTTACAAAAATTTCGTGCGAGGCGACACAATCAATCCCTACCCTTCGTCAGCAGTAACATGTGTTGAAGATAAAAATGAAAAGTTATCTTGTACAAATCTTGATACTGCAGTCGTTGGTCACAATAATCCACCTTTCCTTGACCCACTTGTTCCCCCAGTCGTAAAGCTATCAAAGAATTCGGCAAGTTCCGAGGAGAACAGATATTTACTATCACGGTTGAGAGAACATAGAATATTTGACAATGTGCGGCTGTATCTTGCTTATATGCACAATAAATCTGACTCGACCTGTATAAATGGCAAAACAAAATGTAATGATCTTGACAAAATGTAATGATCTTGACAATGCCATAACAACGTTTTACGATGTGATCTTTAAAATTGTCGATAATTATGTCCCTGTAATAAAACAAAAAGACAAAGTTTCAGAGCCCTGGTTAGATAAAAACCTCAGATCACTGCGGAATAGAAGAAATAAGCTATTTAAAAAACTTAAGAAAACAGGCGCGATTTCTCCTAATCTTCAAAAAAGTTATGACACGCTGGCCTCAGAGTTCTCTTCTAAGTCCCGGGTTGCGTATGAGTGTTATGTTAAAAAAATTGGTGAAGATATCATAACAGAACCAAAAAGATTTTTCGAATTTGTTAATACAAAACGAAAAAGTTCGGGTTATCCCATGACCATGTGTAATGGGATCACGCAATCTTCCTGCCGGCGTAATATCTGCGATATGTTTGCTGACCGTTTTCAAGAGGTTTTTAGTGCCCAGTCAGATTCAACCCACAGTGAACCCAACATTTCGGTTCCTACACTTATTGATAATATCTCATTTTCTATTGAGGAGGTGCTCGCTGCTCTCAAGACTATTGATACCAAAAAAGGTCCAGGTCCTGATATTATTCCTCCCCTATTTTTATCAAAGTGTGCCCATCAACTTTCAAGACCTTTACATTTTCTCTTCAACAAGTCACTGTCATTGGGAACTTTCCCCTCGGCTTGGAAATCATCGCACCTCACACCTATCCACAAAAATGGAGACAAACGAAAAATTGAGAACTACAGAGGTATAGCAATTCTATCAGCAATACCGAAATTATTCGAAAAAATTGTCTGCGATAAATTAACCAATATGATCAACCCTGTTCTTAATGACCAACAGCACGGCTTTAGAAAAGGTCGCTCGACTACAACGAATCTCATGATTCTTGTATCTGATACGCTCTGCGAACTTGAAAACGGGCATCAAGTCGATACAATATACACCGACTTTAGCAAAGCGTTTGATCGAGTTGATCACAATGTCCTCATTTTAAAGTTAAAAAAAATTGGTGTGACAGGATCCTTACTTGACTGGCTTAAATCCTATCTTAACAATAGAACTCAATTTGTTAAGTTTCAAGGTCTTATTTCCAAGGAAATATTAGTGTCCTCTGGGGTACCCCAAGGAAGTCACTTGGGACCTCTCTTATTTAATGTGTTCATCTCAGATCTATCAGAAGTATTGGAAAATGTTTCACATCTGATGTACGCTGATGATCTAAAAATATATCATGCCATAACCTCGCCCGCAGATGCCGCATTCCTACAATCCAAGCTTATTGCGATAGATCATTGGTGCATTCAGAACAAATTAGAGCTTAATGTCAGTAAATGCCACGTTATAAGTTTCTCACGTAAATCATCCACATATCACCATGACTATGTCTTAAGTGGAACTCAACTACACCGTGTTGATCAAATTGAGGACCTCGGCTTAGTACTGGACAACAAACTGTGCTTCAAATCTCATTATAATCGAATAATTTCGAAAGCCAATAGACTTCTTGGGTTCATTAAGAGAAGAGCCAAAGAGTTTAAGAATGTATGGGTTACAAAATCTTTATTCTGTTCTCTTGTCCGCCCTATTCTGGAATATGTATGTCCCATTTGGGACCCATTTTTTCCAGTTATACAGCAACAGAATAGAGTCAATCCAGAAGCAATTCCTTCTTTTTGCTCTCAGGGACTTGTACGACCCTAGAGACTTTGAAAACCTTCCACCCTACACAGTTAGGCTGCAATTATTAAATCTCTTACCGCTTGGTTCTAGAAGAACCATGCTCACATCCTGTTTTACCTTAGATGTTTTGAATGGCGATATTAAGGTTGACAATATCTCCAATAAATTCAGACTCAATGACAATGTCAGGCTGACGAGACATTCAAAACTACTTAAGGAATATGCACATCGTACTGATTACGGACAAAATGAACCAATTAACAGATGCTGTAGAGTATTCAACAAATTCAGCGCCCACTATACACCTCCAATAAATAAGCTGACATATAAACTGAGACTACGCTCAGTTTTATAAGGTCCCCACATCCCACTTAACCTTTCCACCAGTGTCTATCATACATCATATATGTATATACAATTATGTTTAATTAATTAATGTAAATTTAAATATATTAGGATATATTAAAATAAATTAAATTAAGCAATCTATTTGTAAACTAAACTATCTTGTTATGATTAATAAATAAATTAAATTTTTACATTATGTATTAAAATACTATGCAATATTTTTGAAATGTCCCTGGTATATTTACAAAATATACTTACACTCCAACATTATACAGCTAATTTACAAAATGTAAAGAAACATAACAGAACTACGATTGAGACAGAAGAGAGAGAATTTTTTTTGGTTCAAACAATTTTGTAGGGGAAGGGGGAAGTAGAAGTTGAGGGGGGGTTGAGGGTAGAGGAGCTAAGGTTGCTATTAAAATGTTTCATACAAAATTTAGGATTCAAAAATTGAATAGGTACTGAGAAAATTAGTATATTGGATTCAGTGAAATTGTGCAGTTTGTATGGTAGAAGGAGGGGCGGGTAATGACTTTTTCAGAAATAACTATATACATTATGCTTTTGACATGTTTTAAATTGGAGATTAGTCGCATTCATACTTTTCAGGAAAATCGAATTTATGTGAAGTTGTTGAATTGTGTCAATTGTATGGGAGGGGATGGAAGGAGTGAACCTAGTCGTCTATTTTTTTTTCTCTTACTAAATTTTGAATTAAATATTTAGTGTCCAATTTCAGCTCGATAAATTTTACACGTACTGAATAAATTTGTTTAGAGTATTTCATGAAAAAGTGCAGTTTGTATGGGAGGTGGTGGAAGGAAGGGGAGGACGCTAATAATTTTATTTTATTATTCTAATAATAAAGTAATGTGATCGACACAAGGAAAAAAAAATTGCTACCCTGAAATTTTTTTTCCGCGTTTCATGACTAAATTAGCCTAAAAATGCAAAAAAAATCAGTCCCGCCGTACGCCGTACATATGGACTCATATCTCCGTGACCGTTAAACGTATAATGTTCGTTTTTGGGTGGATTGTTGATTATGTAAGTGAGCCCTATTTTCTAAATTTTGGGGGGTGTTAGGGGGAAGGGGAGGCGGCGGGAGGGAAAAAGTCAAAAACTATACTTGCTAATATCTCCACCACGAATGCAGATAGGAAGTTGAAAATCAGTAGAGACATAGAGAAGGTTGGGGGACAAACTTTAAAAATAATTTAATTTTTTTATCCATTGGCGTTTGAAAAGGTTGGGGGGGCTAAAAACAAATTGTCGGTCGAATTGTTTTTTCAAATGATAATATTTTCGAAATTACTTATCGTAAAAAATGCATATTTTGGAAACATTAATGTAGCACATAGTTCCACGGGAATCAGCTTAAAGAGTGGCTAATTATTGTAAAGGGGAGGGTCAGGAAGGGTGCAACGAAAAACACTTAAAAATAAATACCTCAACTATCTCTTAAGCTATGTAATTGAAACTTGAAATATATATTAAGCTATACTAGCAAAATACAAAAAAAAATAACATTTTGAAATAATAGTAGTGGGGAGAAATGGGGAGCATTTCAAAAATGGCGCACTTTTCAACATTACAAATCCTTATTTCTCAAAAAATAGTACAGATATCAAATAGAAAATTTGTCAGAACTACATAGTTTTTAATTCGGTAAACATTTTAAGTTGAGAGGTGTAAGGGGAGTTAAGTGATAAGCAAAAATATCGAAAATTTTGAGTGATTGTTTTAGGGCTCTGGTGAAAGAAAGAAAAGTTTAAATTTTGCATGTGGATATATCTATTTAATATACATAGAAAAAAAATAATAACTTCATCCATAATTGTTATAAACCGACCCCCCCTCCCCGCCCCCCCCCCCCCCGAACTATCGTGCACAAGGTGTTTCATGTGCATTGAAAAAAACACATAAACTGAAATTTTTGAGTAAAATTTTAAGGTAGAAACTTGAAAATTTGCGAAATGTAAATGCATCTAACTATTAACAGCTATCAAAAACTTTTAAAAATAATAATGCACAAAAACTTTTAAAAATAGTTGAAAAATTGCGTCAAAAGTTTTGAAATCACGCTTGGCTTTCTACCCCCTAACATACAAAACTATGATTTCGACCAATTTCATTAAACTAAAACCTACAAACTTGAAATTTTGTACAAGTACCTTACAAGAGAAGCGAAATAAAACTACATATCAAATTTTACGATTCCCCTACCTTCTCTACCCCCTACCATACAAATGTTCGGTTTCGTGAATGTAAAATACACCGAATTTTATGAAAATTCTATGCAACTTCGTCTATGAAACACATTCTATACAGAGAACATTGGAAATGATTCAAGCAATTAATTAAAAAGCTATTAACATCCACCCGCCCTCCTCCCCTCATAAAAACCGAAACTTGCAGAAACGAAAAAAAACCGAAAGATATTAAAGGTATCATTAAACGTCTTAAAACAAAGAAAAGCGCAGGTTTAGATTGTATTCATAGTATTCTTCTCAAAGAAATTCCAAAAAAAGGCATGGTTTTACTGAGTGCTATATGCAACTGCTCCCTCAAATTAGGCTAGTTGTCAATAAATAGAAATCGACACTTGTTATTCCCATCCTCAATTCAGGAAAGGATTCTTCTAATGCAGCCTGCTATCGACAAATATGTTAAGTCTTCGCTGAGTAAAATTTTCGAGAAAATAATATTAGAGCTACATCGAAGCCTATCACATTATATCTGACCACCGGGTCACTCAATGAATCACCAGTTACTCAGAGTATCCAGCTTTATAAAAAATTCCTTAAACAAGAAACAATTCGTGGGAATGGTCATCCTAGACAATGAGAAGGCTTTTAATTCTGTCTGGCACGACGGACTTCTTTACAATCTTTATAATTTGTCTTTCTCTGTCTACTTAATAAGAATCATTCAGGCTTTCCTCATGAATAGAACCTTCCAGGTAAAAATCAAAGCCGCCTCGTCAATTTTCCGTTCGATACCAGCAGGAGTCTTCCATGGCTGCTCGCTCAGCCCAATTTTATATAATATATAAACCTCGGATACTCCTAGTAAGACTAACTGCTACTTGGCCACATTTTCCGCCGATACTGCGCTATACACCGCCTATTCTGACACACACATAACCATCAGCAATCTGCAATCACAGCTTGATAATCTCGAAAAATATTTTAACTTCTGGAAAATTAAGATCAATGGAACTAAAAGACAAGCTACTTTTTCCACCAAGAGACGTGCCAATAGATATCTTCAAAGCTTTCCTTGGAAAATAAACTGCTGTTATTTAAATCAGTTATGAGGCCTGTATTATTATATGGCAACGTTGCGCTGTCTTCCACAAGAAAAAAATTCCAATAAATCGAAATAAATGCCTCAAAATCATCCTCGATAAACCTTCTCCACTTCATTACTTCACAAGATCGCTCAAACCCCTATAATCGAATTTACCCTCTTGAAACAAACAGCAAAGATCAGGGAAAAATGTCAATTTTCAGAAAATGCCCTGATTCATTCAATCACTATAAGTTGAATGAAAACGAACTCTCTCATTAGATAGTTTTTAAATTTTATTTATATCTATGTATAACAACGTTTCTTGCTTTCCGTTTTCCTTGACCTAAAATAAATTAATTTCACACATAAGAATTCTCTCTGACGCATAAATCAGATGATAAAGATGTTCCGTCTGAATGCTGGATCAAATTTTCCTAGATTAAGCACTATTTATAAACAATGGATTTAATCTATACATAGTAATATAATTGTAGTGTCTGTCTGTAATTTGCTTATAAATGGCTATAAGTTAGTTTTTTGAGTTATTTTAGCATTAACTAAGCATAAAAACGCATTTTTGAAATTTTTGTCTGTCTGTCTGTCTGTCTGTCTGTCTGTCTGTCTGTCTGTCTGTCTGTCTGTCTGTCCGACCGCTTTTCACGCACAAACGGCTGAACCGATTGTAATGAAACTTGCACAGTTTGTTAGGTGTCCATCGGAATGAAATCTGCACTTGGTTTCATTTCACTCCCCTCACGCCTTCTACCCCCTCCAATACAAAGTGACTCATTTTCAAAATATATATTAATCAAATTTTCTTGGAAACCATAAAAGCTATTAATTTGAAATTTGGAATATATTATTTCTATTATAAATACAGTCTTTTGGTTTACAAATTATTTGAGTTCCCTCACTGCTTTCACCACCTCCCATACAAACTACACTTTTTCATGAACAACTTTACACCAATTTTCTCAGTACGTGTAACTTCCATCGAGCTAAAATGTTGTATGAAATCCTTAATTAACATTATTATCAATATCGGGAAAAAATTAACCGATTAGCTTCACTCCTTCTACCCCCTCCCATACAATGTGACACAGTTCCACGACTTCGCAAGAATTTGATTTTCTTGAAAAGTCTGAAAGTTACTGATCTGAAATTTCAAATAAAGCAATTGCATGATGATTATAGTTGTTTTTCAAAAAATCACCAGAAACCCCCTTCTCCTTCCACCACCTCCCATATAAACCGCACTTTTTCATGAAATACTCTAAACGAATTTTCTCAGTACATTTAAATTTCATCGAGATAAAAGTTTGGATTTAATCCTTAATTAGCATTATTTGTAATATTGGGAAAAAACTTAACCGAGTAGCTTCCCTCCTTCTTCCCCTCCCATACAATGAGACACATTCCACGACTATACAATAATTCGATTTTCTTGAAAAGTATGAATGATACAGATCTGAAATTTAAACTATATCAATTGCATGATAGTTATAGTTGTTTCTCGAAAAATCACCAAAAACCCCCCTCTCCTTCTACCACCTCCCATACAAATTGCACAATTTCATTAAATTCAATGCACTAAGTTTCTCAGTACCTACTCAATTTTTGAAGCTTAAATTTGGTACAAAACATTTTTATAGCTACTCTAGCATGATGTGAAACAAATAAGTTCAATGGTGTCACCCCTTCTACCACTCCCCATACAAAATTTCTTAACACCGCAAAAATTATCTATACATAGTATCGTATGATTGGGCTTTACACACAATCGTAGTCCTGTTATGTTTTTAAGCTTAATGTTATTTTATTTGTTTTTTTTTTTAAATAAAACCAGCTACAATTATTCACATGTCCTTAACGCTTTTCAACACGTATATGATCTCGAATCACGGGTTTGATTTGATCACGAGCCTGTCCCATAAAAATGGGAGTATCATATTTTCATTGTTAATAATTTATGGTTCTGATTCTAACAACATACAAACCATTTTCTTCAAAGAGCCATTAAAGTAAGCAGATTATGTATCTCACATAATGTTTTACTAACGACACTCTCAAAAATGGCTTATTATTGCTATTTTTGCGCGGACGAAGTCGCGGGCGTTTGCTAGTAAATAAATAAATATTCTCTGCATAACTTTAAAATACGAATTTATTTATACAATAATATAGTTAAGAATTATGTACTCATAACATTAATGCAATATTATTTTTTCTATCGTGAAATCCCCACACTTAAGCGACGCTACTATACAAAAATTTCGTTGCATATGTAAAATAGTATCCAAAATGAGCCCATAAGATAAATTTTATATTTCAATGTGGGGGCCTTCTACTTCTTCTACTTCTACTATGGCGCTACATCCCAAATCGGACGTTGGCCTCCTGATATTCAGGTTCCTGAACATTTTTTCATTACTTATTATGGAAGAGTTGTTAGCCCTTCGCACAACCCTCTTTCTACGAATTTTTTCATTTTCGTAGAATGAGGTGACCAAGGTATAGCCAAGCAGGCAAAGTGCTGGAATTATATATTGCACCGACCGGAATTTGAACTTCCGACCTTCGCATTACAAGACGAACACGCTACCTATTAGGTTACACCCTAGCTTAATGTGGAGGCATTACGGGTTGCATATCCAGATATAAGGATTTCTTAAACTAAAACATTGCGAAGGTACAATGACTCTACAAACAAATGTATTCCCCCATTTTATATCTTGGTGATGAAATTTCTTAAAAAAAAAATAACTACCTTTTGTTCGGAAGATGTTAGCACAATTTCATACTCGTAGGTTAAAGTATTTTAATGGTATAGTAATTTACCCAAAATTGGTAGGGGGAAACTCCTTTTGGGGAAATTACTCTTTTTTAATTTTTAAATTCAAGGTATGAAGACATATTTTAACTTAAGGAAGAGCTGACTAAAAATGAGCTAAATAAATAGAAGTGAATCCCTTGATATAAAACATAAATTACTTCATTATCAATGAAACCAAGCTAATTGTCCAATACACATTAGATTGCACAATTTGCTTGGCCTTCTTTCCTCTTTCACTGTGGCCTATGATGGGCATTTTATGAAATTTGAACTAAGGGCCTAGTCTGGCTTCTATTTGTATGTAGATTCCCGGAAGTTATTTTAATCACATATTTTGGCATAGAAATCTAAGTATGGTTATTAGCTGGAGTCCCAGTGAAGAACACACTCAAATTTAAGCCTGATTTAGAAGTTCATTTTTGAGTGAAGGTGACCAACAAAATGTGAGATGACTGCAAAGCCCGGATTATTACTATCTTATCTACTACTACTTACTATTTATGGCCCAATATAAATTGATAAGGTTATAGATTTTGCTATCCGATTATTTAGAAAAATCTCAAATTCATTTAAGAATTTCCTGCCCACTACGAAATACACTACAAAGCCATATCTTCTCCTACTGTACAAATTAATGTAATTGGGAGCATTAAATCTAACTACCGTTTATCAAAAAATCCTTCATGTTGTTTGTAAGTCAATAGGTTTAACATAGGTTAAAGAAAAGATGGGAAAATTCCGACCAGGGGGCTTTTTCTTGCAGCATACGGGTTCCACATAAAAAAAAATGACCCCCTTTTGAGCCGATCCACAAATTGACCTAATTTGTGACTTATTCGTAAGAATGACAGTGCTGCTCAGCCAGACCATGTATCAACGATCGGAATAGGTGGTAGTCGGAAGGGGCAATGTCGGAAGAATGGTGGAATAGGACGTCCTATTTCACTGTTTCCAGGTAGGTTTTCACAACGTGAGCAACATGTAGCTGAGCGTTGTTGTGCAGCAAAATCCCTTTGTCGTGTCTCTCCTTGTATTACGGCCGTCCCTCCTTATACTCGGCTCAAATGCATTAGTTGGAAAAAAGTTTTCCTTTTTAGTCGTTGAAGCAGCTGTTCTCATGTGAAAAAAAAACCGTTCGACATTGCTTGGCTTCAACTCGTATGGTACCCAATTTCCTTGCTTTCGCATCATTTCTAAAGTTTTCAAACGATTTGAAATAGCTGGTTAAGTCTACTTCTTCTATAATGGCACTACAGCCCAAATTGGGCCTTGGCCTCCTGACCTTCAGGCTTCTGAACATTTTTCATTATTTATTGTGGAAGGGTTTTGAGACCTTCGCACAACCCTCTATCTTCAAATTTTTCATTTTCGTAAATTAAGGTGACCAAGGTATACCCAAGCAGGCAGTGTCCTGGAATTATGCGTCGACCGGGATTTGAACTCACGACCTTCGACTTGTAGACCAACACGCTACCCAATAGGCTACACCCTAGCTGGTTGAGTCACGTATTCCTCATCTTCCACGCCAAAATTACCCGTTTTGCAGCGTTGAAACTATTCATGGCCCATCCTTTCACTAAAAAAACCCGCACCATTGGTTTCAACAATCATTCAACCCGCATCAGACGCAGATTTTTTTGAATTGAAGACAAAAAGCAAAACTTCCCGCAAATGGAGCTTATTTTGCTTAAACTTCGAGATATGTTATTCGCCCAAAAAAAGTATATGATGCCGATAAAATGCCGACAAATTTAATTATGGGAGCATCTGTCAACAGATCAACGATGTGACGTTTCCGATCCACCATTTTTGACCAGAATTGACTGCCATCTACGCCATCTATTGAGAAACGGCCGGTTTCAATTTATACTCCTTATGTCTTATACAGACAAAAGCTTCTCCTTTTTAGTTTGATTTGCTTGACTTGTTTCGTTTTACTCCATGACTACCCGAACACCACAGAACCATATTTTCTTTCAATATTATAAGAAAAATCTTTAAATTTTTAAACTGCTGACCGAAATTAAAAACACAAGATTGTGCCTTGTTTCATGTTCATAGTTTTCATGGAAATGATGGCAGAAAGATTTTTACCAGTTGCAAAAAAGTTTGCTAATATATTATATACTCGTAGTTTAACGGTTTCAAAACTACTAATTTTCTTATCAAATATTTCTCACAATAAAACCGAAACATTTCTGTAAATAATTTAAAAAATTCATAACACATGCATTATTCACTTAACCTTTCTAGCTGGCTGATGTTTCGGATGTGATTTTTATGTGATAGGTACATGACAAAGTATGCCATAAGAAACTTTAAATGAATACGTTTCCAAGGAAATTTTATGCTCATAAATTTAGCTGTATCAATTTACAATCCATCTCATTAGGCTTGAATATCCTGCCATCAATCTCGACGGAATCATGAATATTCTCCTTCAACAAGTCCCTTACATATTGACCCAATTTATTACTTGTTGTTGTTGCCATTCTTTGGATTTTTTCGGAAGCTTCCCTCAAAGTCATAAGCTCCATAAATTGCCTTGAATGTTGAATCGCAGTCTCACTAATCTGAAGCAATTTATTCCAATCAGAGCTCGAGTAACCAGTTGAAAACATCGTTAATTTGATAACAAACATCCCCCTGAATAGAGCCCGCTTGGTCTGAAGAACGCGTCCCAAATCACACAAGAGCGGCAGCTGAATCAACAACGTGGTTGCCGAAGGACGATCTGATTTTTATTTTTACGAGGACATTAGACCACTTTGCGCTATTTATGCGATAGCAAGGCGATAAGAACAGATGGGAGGCGGAGTCGAAGTGATTCCGTGAAGTAGAAAGGAAGTAGAACACACAGCCATGCTACTACTAATTTAATAGTATACAAGCTTAGAGAGAAGAGCGGGCAAAATTCTTAAGTTCGCAGTGAAAAACAATCGACAGAAACAGAACTGCTGATCCCATCACGTAAAATTCCATTTCCAAGAAAATACTTGCAATTGTTTGTGAATTATTCATGTCTGTTTTTCAACTTCGAACAAGAAAATCACTAGAGTCAGGCTGGAGATGATAAATTTATGCCGCTTACTACAGTAGGAAGTGACTGTCGCTTTTCGAAGCGCATTTTCACGATATTTACAATCACGACCCGAGGGATACGAAAATTTGAATTTTTTTCTTAGGAGGCAATAATCATTTTTTTTTATTTTTAAATTCTTGAATGCAGTGGCCTTGAATATTCGGAAATATAAAAGCCACACTAGTATACCTTGAAGACACTCGCTTTGGGTAGTTTCATAATACTATTTATCGAATGCACCAAATCATGTCATTTTCTCCGTTCAATTAAATTTTTCGAAATTTGTATTTCTTGTGTTTTTTTTCACACCAGGATGTAAGTTAACACGTCTCAATTTTTCTTTCGCAAGATTTCAATTTCCAAGTTACGAATCGCCAGTCTTTTCAATTATCCCCTAAACGCTTCGCAAAATTGCAATTCCTAGCTTTCGGATTGCTGCTCGTTTGATTCGTTTTGTTTTGCTTCCCATAGGCGCGTGTATGACGAACTTTGGTAAGTAATCCGACACGTCGCAATTAAACCATCGAAACTAGAATCTTAAGTAAGTATGCTATGTCGACAATTGTGTTAAGAATTTCAAAAGCTAGAATTTAAGTTAGTTGTAGTCGAACCGTTAAACAATAAAGATTTATCTCACTAAAAGAACTCGTGTTTAATTGTGCAGTCTCCATAACTTCTATACTACTCTGAGCACAAAGTACAGGGACCTTTTCAAATAAATCACAAAGTATAAGTTTATTTTTCATTATCTAATTTGTATCCTTCAAAATACTCCCAATAGCATGCAATACTTTTATGACCGTTTAATCCAATTCTTGAAACACTTTTTATACTCTAGATGAAAACTGAAAGTATTATAATTTTGCCACAAAGCTTATAACGCCAAGAAATAATGATCGGGGAAAAAAATTAATGATACAGAAGTTTATATAATCATTCAAAAATCTCAAAACCGGATGTCCGTCCGTCTGTCCGTGTCCTCTCTATCTTGAGAATGCATTGACCTAGAGAACTCAAATTTTATACACGTCGTTTCTGACAAAAAAGTAAGGTCAAGTTTGTGAACGGGCCATATCGCTCCACCCCTTCTACGCCATCTCATACAAAATTTGTAATAAATTAGTTTTATAATGATTTCAATTTACTGTATAAAAATTATTTGAGTCCTACCCTTTCTTTCACCACTTCCCATACAAACTGCACTTTTTCATGAAATTCGCTAAGCAAATTTACTCAGTGCGTATAAAATTTATTGAGCTGAAATTTTACATTAGCATGACCAAAAAAAAATTGGACGACTAGCTTCACTTCTCTTATCCCTCCCATAAAATCTGACACAATTTCACAACTTTACAAAAGTCGATTTGAATGCTATTGATTTGCCATACTCTAGATGAAGTCTCAGAGTATATTGTGTTTGCCTTACCGTTTGTAATGCTAAGAAATAATAATCGCACAGAGTCGCCAAGGGTACAGAAATATTTTCTGTCGCTCAAAAACCACGATTCCGAGTGACCGTCTGTCCGTCTGTCTACAACATAACTCTCGAAAGTTTTGAACTATTTTGCCGAAATTTTTTATTTGTCATTTTTAGCAAAAAAAGTAACTTTAAGTTCATGAACGGGCCAAATACCACTACTCTTTCTACCCCCTCCCATACAAATTTCATGAAATTTCGAAATTTAAAGAAATTGATATTTCTCCAAAACAGTCAAAGCTATCAACTTTAAATTTTGAGAAAAGTATATTATTATAAATATCATTGATGTCGAAAAATTTGGTTTTGATTCTCCTTCAACCCCCTCCCATACAAATGCACAGTTTTTGGTAAATGCATTTAATCGATTTTCATTGAAAGTAGGAAAATTACAAACTTCAAACTTTGCCAGAATTTGTCCCTCAATAATTACAAAAAATGCTAAAAAAACATTAACTTCGCTTCACTTCTTCTACCACCTCCCCCATACAATTTTTTGTATTGAAAATTCAAAAAATGAATTTCTTCTTCGAACACATGTGTAGCAAGGCATTGTGATTCGGATGTTGATAAACAAATTCAAAATCATCCAAGACCTCCCACTTTCAGTGCCACCTCCCATACAAATGCCATAAATTCAGAAAAATTTGTTCAAAAATTATGAAAGCTACAAACTTTAAATTCAGTATGAAACATTTTCTATACTACGTTCAGTGTTCTATACAAAAATTACGAACCTCCCCCCTCTGCTTTTACCACCTCCCATACAAAAGTCGCTATTCACTTTTCGAAAGAATTTGAGATGGTATATTTTCCGGCACAATAAACTCTATCCTATTTCATCTAGAGTACCATATGATTGGGCTTTATGCCCAATCATAATTCTATTATGTTTATAGTTATTTCTGAAAAAAGTCATTTAGAACTCGCCCCTCCTTCTACCACCTCCAATTCAAACTGCACAATTTCACTAAATCCAATACACTATTTTTCTCAATACCTATTAAATTTTTGAATCTTAAATTTTACATAAAACTTGTTAATAGTAACCACTTTCCATACAAAATTTCTTGAAATCCAAAAATTTCTCTTTCATCTAGAGTATCGCACGATTCGTAGTTCTGTTATGATTTCATCATGATTCTAATCTGCGGCATAGAAATTGCTCGCATCCCCTGACCACTTCCGCCACCTCCCATACAAACAGCACATTTCTTGAAATACTCAAAACTAACTTACTCAGAACGTATGAGATTCATGGAGCATTTTTGACATTAGAAAAAATTATCGAAGAAAACAAACCTACTCCACCATGTAATCTAATTTAATCGTGAGCAAGTGTATCCAAAACAAGCATTTTTCTTCTTCGAGAGTGGTCATATTGAGCAGAAGTAACCTATATTTGTAAGTCCAGCTGTTACTACTAAGCTCAAGACCTCGTAGAGAAAACATTTGTGTGTCGATCTGAGTGGAAGATGATCACACAACCAGAGGCGTAATTACGAGAGGGGATGCGGATTAGGGGGGTTGAGATGAATTGATGTTATTCACCGGAAGAGGCTATAACGTTTTATCTATTCACTACTAGTATGCTCCAATGAGAAAATCTCACTTGAGTTTACGGGAAACCTTCACCTATTGATATATCGGTTACAGGTCAGAGTAGATGGCTTAATAAATTTTACACTAGCTGAGACGTCAAGAAAGAAATTTTTATTACGCTCCTACAAACATCACAAACAACAACCGAGCACAGAAAAAAGTTATTAATAGGTGTGGGTTGACTTGACTCTCCTTTTTATGAACTCTAGCATAGCCATAACTCAAAAGCGTCAAAAAGCGTCAAAAATATTTATAAGATCTTTAATTTTGGAGACACGTTTCAAATTTGCATTGCTAATACTATACACAAACGGAAATGTGCAAGATTTTTTTCAATAGGGTGTTTCAGTAAGAGGTGTAGGGTTGGAAAGGCCCATTATTTGAAACCTGGTTGAAGGGCAGTTGTCAAATATTTATATTTTTTATCTATAGACGCGTGCAATTAGTCATGGAATGCTACACAGTCAATGAATCTTATTAAGAAAATTTGCATTCAATCGCAGTTACGATGAGTAAAATTCGAGCAAATTTTGATCGTACTCCTGTGACTTGTGAGACGTTTCTGTGCAACCTACTCAAAAAATCCAAGATAGTAGCTCTGTGCAAGATATGAAGGCACCGAAACAAATTCGCCCTGGGCGTGCGACCGAAAATATCGCCGCAATGAAGTTCTGTGTTAAAAACGACCCAAACGCCTTCATTCAACACCGTGCTCAAGAACTCGACCTCTCCACGTCCAAACTGAAAAACGAATGTGGACGAAAGATTTGGCTCTGCATGCGTGCAAGGCCCAATTAAGTCAAGCACTGTAGCATTGTTGGCGGAGCACCAACAGCGCTGTGCGTTCTCTGATTGGGTCTTGGAGACAAATCCTTCACCTCTTGTTGAAGAATATTCTGAAAAATATTTGATCATCAGCGTTAAGGGACAAGTTGCATTCGTTCAAAAGTAATAGCACGTCATTAATGAAAATAAACTGCCAATAAGTCGGACGCAAATTTATTATTCTTGGGACAAGTTGAGGATGCATGGAAAGTCAATATGCAGGTTAGAGTGGCTAAGAAAGACTAAGCGGAATCCTCTTTCACAAGTGGAACCCCCTCTAGGGCAGGAATGCTGTCAATTTAACACTTAATTGCCAATACGACCAATAGCTTCAGTACATGAAATCAATATTTCATTCGTTTATGCAAGTTTGGGTTTTTATCAGGGAAGTGGGGAAGGAATGATAGTAAGGGTGGGTGGATGTTAATCATTTTTTAATTGATTACTTGAATCACGTTATTCTCTGTACAGAATGTCAGTTTCATAGACGAAGGTGCATAGAATCTTCATAAAATTCGGTGTACTTTACATTGACGAAACCAAACATTTGTATGGGAGGGGCAGAGGAGGTGAGGGACTCGTAAGCTTTCTAATACAGTTTGATTTCGTTTCTCTTGTAAGGTGCTTGTACAAAATTTCAAGTTCGTAGCTTTTCATTTATTCATTATTAGTTGATTTATTGAAATTGGTAGAAATCATACTTTTGTATGGGAGGGTGTAGAAGAACAATCACGATCTCAAGACTTTTAAGGCAGTTTCGTTTCAACTATTTGTAAAAGTTTTGTGCGTAATTTCAAATTGATAGCTTTAAATAGTTAGTCGATAATTGATTTCTTAAAAATGGTCGAAAAAATAATTTTGAATGGGAGAGGGTAGGAGCTTTGAATGCATTCAAGTAATTAACATTTCATACTTCTTGGAATTTTTTTAAAATACTTTACGCAAATTTTCAAGTTTCTACCTTCAAATTTCATTCAAAAATTTGTGTTTTTGTCATTGCGCATAAGCACACGTTAGACTGGCGGGGTCGGTACATAACAATTGTGGAACAAATTATTAGTTGTTCTCTATGAATATCAGTTTGTATCCACATAAAAAATTTGAACCCCTAAAAAATCACTCAAAATTTTCGACATTTTTGCTTACCACCTCCGTCCTTTTAAGCCTCCCAACTCAAAACTTTTACCAAAATTAAAAACTATGTAGTTCTATAAACTGAGAAATTTTCAATTTGATATCTGTACTCAGTTTTGAGATATAACGGCTTACAATTTTGGAAAATGCGCCATTTCTGAAATGTTCGCCATTTCCCCGCAGTACTATTATGTCCAAATGTTATATTTTTTCGTGTTTCGCTAGTAGAGCTTAATATATGTTCCAAGTTTCAATTACATAGCTTAAGAGATAGTCGAGATATTCATTTTTAAATTTACAATAATTAGCCTCTCTCTAAAGTGTTTCTGATGGATCTATATGCTACCTTAATGTTTCCAAAATATGAATTTTTTATGGTAAGTAATTTCGAAGATATAATCATTTCAAAATCGGCCGACAATTTGTTTTTAGCCCCCCGTTTTCGGAACCCAATGGATAAGAAAATTATATTATTTTTAAAGTTTGTGCCACATTTTCAGATTTTATATTTTCCTAACTGGAATCATAGTTTGGTTATTCGTAATCTTAGTTTTCGGTCTTAGCGCTCTCTCCGCCTCCCTCTTAACCTTTGCACTCCCCGAAATGGGTGTCCGCCTGAGATCCGCAACCATCTTCAATCACCCACAAATGAACTTTCTATATATTTTGAAAGGTTTGTGAGCTAATGGGCGCTGAGCGTACACGTATGGCGTACAGACAGACAAATTTTTTTTTCTTGCATTTTTAGGCTTCAATTTCAGGGTAGCAAATATTTTTTCCAAGCCGATCACAATACTTTATTATTAAAATAATAAAGTAATTATAAGCAAAGGGGGCTCTTAGCGTACACATACGGCGTATAGACAGACAGATACTTTCTTGCATTACTAGGCTATTTTAGTGAAGAAACATGAAAAATTAAAATTTCAGGGAACCAAATTTTGTTGACTTAAGTCGATTGCAATAGCTTATTATTAGAATAATAAATTAAAATTGAGCTTTTTTTCTACTATTAATGCTTCTTCTTCTATAATGCAATGGCACTAGAACCCAGGCCGGGCATTAGCTTCCTGACCTTCAAGTCCTTTAACATTTTTTTGGGAAGGGATTTTGTAGAGCTCTCTATCGATGAATTATTCATTTTCGTAGATAAAAGTGACCAAGGTATACCCACGCTGGTAGTGTGTATAGTCTCGACCTGAACCACACTTTCGGCAAGAACAACGTGCACAAAATTTCAAAGTATTCTCAATCTAGAGAACGAACGGGTGGATGGACAGATATTCGGTTTTGAGCCGCTAATGGACGATTTGAAATTCTGCACAGCCCGTTTTTTTCGCGCTTTATTTCTTAATATTGCATAGTTCTTTGACCAAACTTGGAATTATCTTAGAAATTACCAAGTGAATAAATATGCGCATAAAACTGACTCGTAACCATTGTTTCGAAAATATTTAAAGAAAAATATATATCGCCACTAGAATTACTGATTTTTAGAATAAAGACCGATAATATTGGGCAAAAAAATGACACCAAGTTTGTGTCTGTACCTTCAAATAATTTTTCCGCTCCACAACACAAGACTCATCCAGCATAACTTTCGAAAACTACGTATTCGTCCTTGTCGCTTATCATTGCCAGTTTATATTATTAGACTCATATAATAAGCTTATTACGATATGGCAGAATAATATCAAATTCAAACTCTTGGAAATCACTACTACCCGTTTTTTCTACAGGGTATACTTTCTTAATAATTTAGAACTCTGGGGACTACTACCTAATGGTTAGTCTCACTTACAAAAGGGTGAATTCCACTGAAGTTGTCCGTAAAAATGGTGAACATATCCATATTTTGTTTCTCGAATATAGCGAGACAGAAAAGACTATTTTTGCTCAAATGGCTGCCATAAATGGATGTTGGCTGTACGAACGAACCAATGTAATATTTGCTATGTAGGTATATTCGGAGTGCATTGTCGTCACACTTGAGTTGGAATAGGACCCTAGATTACGAGAGCCCAAAGAAAACTGAATTTGTTGGCAATTTTCGTACTGTAGTCCGGAGAACAATATGCTGGATATCTAGATGTCGCACACTTCAGGCTATTGTAGTACTATGCAGCAGTAAATATTTCTGAGCTGGAATTTCTGTCTCCGTGTTTTTCCTTTCTGGCAATTTATGACACACATTCAGGTGTAATTTCTGATCAGAGAGGACAGAGAGGAATTTAAAAAAAAAAAATGATAATTGCCAATGGAATTCAAGGATATGCATTCAACGTGATGCCGTTGACAGAGGAAAAACGATTGTGTCTGAAAATGCTTGATGGAACGTTAGTAAAGTTTATAGATTGTCATCTATTTTTAAGGAAAGATGCTCTCGAGTATAAGAAAACCGACCCATTTCTACTGTAGCGACGTAGAACTAAATTGGAAGAAATTAAAACAGCTTACTCCTACAGAAACAATTAACGAGCATTATTACGCTTAAATCCTAACTAAGTGGTGAATTTGAAACCTAAAAATATACCACATATCAGACATTTTCATAGCTTTTGACCTGATTCCATTCACGAGCCATATCCTCGTCTGTTGAATGTCCCACAATTCTGACAAATCTTCTTGGGGATATGCCATCGAAACGTGTACTCGAGGGCATTAAAATAATTCAAATGCTCTGTTGGGTATTAGGAAAATTTCAACTTTTGAACCAGAAAGTTAAATTTCTCAATGTCCTTGTTGCTAAAACAGCACACAAAAAAATCATGTCTAGAGGAGACAGTCTGCCGTGAATGTTCTTCGGTTTTAGGAACTTGGCACCCTTACTTTATAATCTTTTACCACAGTAGTAAACAGTCGAGCCCTTGACAGCTTCCATTCAGGACGCACATACAATCTGTTTCCCGGTCTGTGGTTTTCGTTAATAATAAATTTACATTTGCCATGATTTTTGGAGGTTAATCTTCTAGAAAATGTGGAGAGCACGACTAAGTCCCTCGAGGTGATTTCGTCAAATTCGCCATATAACTGAAAAATAAAATACAAAGGCGCTACCTCTATAAAACTTTTCAATTTTTTACTCATTCTGGCTCTCTTTTCTATAAAACTTAATTTTGTGGAAAAAAAACCAACTAGAAGATGGTGAAAATTGAAAAAGGGTAAAGCAAGACTCAACCGACACTAAACTTTCTTTTTTAAACCAAATTCGATTTTGTAATTCTTTCGAAAAGTTTAGGGTCTGACGGTTTTCTGTATACCCACGGGAAATCAATAAAAAAAAAATATTTCGAAAGTATAAGTAGTTTGCATAACGATTTCTCATCTGGAATGATTCATTTCAGAGTGTACTTAACGATGTGAAAAATTTTCCTAAACTTGATTCAAATATTTCACGTGAAGTGATTCATAGCACTTGCTCTTTATACGAGATAAAGAAGCTGGGTGAAAAAAATTTAGGTGAAAAGTTTTATTTTCCGGAGAATTGATTTAAACTCTAAAATTCTGAAATACGTTTGATAGTGCAATAGGTTATTTTAAAAATTCAATAAAAAACTTTAACGCATATAAATTCTAACATAGCAAAGTAAAAACTACAATAGCACTATAGCGCAAATCAGACCTAGGCCTCCCGACTTTCTTCTGCAATGGCGCGACATCCCAAATCAGACCTTGGTCTCCTGACCTGCATGTCATTACTTAGTGTGGAAAGGTTGTTAGAATTTTTTTTTCGTAGAATAAGGTGACCAAGGTATATCCTAGCAGGCAATGTGTTGGAATTATATATTGCGCCGACCGGGATTTGAACTCACGACCTTCGCATTACAAGACCAACACGCTACCCACTAGGGTACACCCTAGCTCCTCCTGACATTCAGGTATATTAAAATTTTCATTACTTTTTCGCACAACCCTCTATCTATGAATATTTCATTTTCGTAGATTGAGATAACCGAGGTATATCCAAACAAAGAGTATGCTGGAATTATGCGTCGACCGGGATTTGAACTCATGACCTTCGCATTGTAGATCAACACGCTACCCACTAGGATACAGCCTAGCTTCATCGTATTTCTTCTGAATATTATAATCCTTGAAAAAAATTTCCTCAATGAATTTTATGAACATAACTAGTATGGGATCTCAGCAGACTTTTTTAGTGTTTCAAAGGAATGATATTGAGTGGCTCTAGAACAAATGGCTGAATAATACTTATATAATTATTTTTGTATGTAATTCAGTCACAAATGTTTCGTTTACAATACCACAGAAATGAGTTTGTGAGACGGCAAATCGATGCTGTTACAATTCACACTTTACGAAAACTTGAATTAAATTCCGTTTTCAGTGACGAATAATTAATTTCCGGCGAAAAATAATTAGATTTCTAGTAGGGAAGACAGTATTTATATCAGCAGTACTTCGAGACTTCCGGAACGATTTTCCAGGATATTTGGTTGAATGGACAATCTCGCCATCCAAACAAATCATGATGTGATTGATGGAATTAAATACGCGTCGTAATTTACCTAAGTAATTTTCATTCTACTTCTTGTGAAACTTAAAGGATACATTTTTTTTATAGAACCAGGATTGCGCTCAAAACCTAATCACGCGATATTTTAAATAAAATGGTAAATATTTTATTGTCCTAGAAAATTTTCCTGCTCCAATTTCTTCTGAATTTTTACTTTATTATTCTAATAATAAAGTATTGTGATCGACACAGAAAAAAAAAATTTGCTACCCTGAATTTTTTTTTTCGCGTTTCATGACTAAATTGGCCTAAAAATACAAAAAAACATAAAAGAATTATGATGAATCACATGATACTCTACATGAGATGGAAATGACTTTAATATACCGGAAAATATGTCATCTAAAATTTTTTCGAATACTGAATAGAGAATTTTGCATGGGAGGTGGTAGAAGTAGAGGGGGAGGTTTGTATTTTTCGTATATGACAGCGAATGTGGCATGCAAAATGTTTTTTGCTTAATTTAAAGTTTTTAGTTTTCATTATTTCTAAAGAAATTGGTCATAGATTTCCTGAAATTGGGGCATTTGTATGGGAGGTGGCAGAGGAAGTGGAGCGTTTAAGATGATTTTGAAACTGCTTATCATCTTCCTTATCATCATGCTTTGATACAATTTCAAAGTCGATAGCTCTCATATACTTGAAGGAGAAATGCTTTTCTTGAATTTATAATACAGACATTTATATGGGAGGGGGTAGAAGGAGTGAAGCTGAGCTGATAATTTTTTCTAGGATTTATTGCAACTATTAAAAAACAAATTCTGGCAAAATTTTAAGTTTGCAATTTTTCTAGTTTTAATGGAAATCGATATAATGAAATTAACAAAAATTATGCATTTGTCTGGGAGTGTACGGATCAAAACAAATTTTTTTCACATCATTAATATTTTGATTTGTTTACTGTATACAAAATATCAAGTTACCTTTAACAGTTTCGAAGAAAAATAATTTAATGTAAATTTCAAAATTTCGTGAAATTTGTATGGGAGGGGGTAGAAGGAGTAAGGTGAAGTTGGTATTTATTTTTAAAATAAACTGCAATTATAGTAAAATTAGTTCTGTCAAAATTTCGTCTTATCAGCTTTACTAGTTTCAATGAAAATCGAAAATATGTATTTTTCAAAATTATCCATTTGTATGAGAGGGGGTAGAAGGAGTAAGGGGATCGGGTCAATATTCCGTGGTATTAATGATATCTATATCATAATACTTTGACCTAAATTTGAAGTCGATAGCTTAAAAAGTTTCAAAGAAAATCAATTTCTTAATATTTCGAAATTTCATGAAATTTGTATTGGAGGAAGGAGTGGGGGGATGTAGCCCATTCACGAACTTAAAGTTACTTTTTTGCTAAAAATGACACACAAAAATTTTTAACACTATAGTTGAAAGCTTTCGAGAGTTATGCTGTAGACAGACGGACAGACGGACAGACAGACAGACGGTCACTCGGAATCGAGGTTTTTGAGCGACAACAAATAGTTCTGTACCCTTGGCGGCTCTGTGCGAGCATTATTTCTTAGCGTTACAAACGATAAGGCAAACACAATATACTCTCAGATTTCATCTAGAGTATAAATAAACTGCCAACAAGTCGGGCGAAACTTTATTATTCTTGGGACAAGTTGCGGATGAGTGGAAAGTCAATATGCAGGTTAGAGTGGTTAGGGAAGGCTAAGTGAAATGGAGTTCTTGGGTAGGGCTGTTGTCAATTTAACAATATTTCATTCGTTTCTGAAAGTTTGGGTTTTTATGAGGGGAGGAGGAGGGGTAATAGTAAGGGTGGGTGGATGTTAATAGCTTTTTAATTAATTGCTTGAATCACGTCCAATATTCTCTGTATAGAATGTGTATTATAGACGAAGTTGCATAGAATTTTCAGAAAATTCGGTGTATTTTACATTCACGAAACCGAACATTTGTATGGGAGGGGGTAGAGAACGTAGGGGAATCGTAAAATTTGATATGTAGTTTTATTTTGCTTCTCTTTTGAGGTGCTTGTATAAAATTTCAAGTTCGTAACTTCTAGTTTGTTGGTTATTAGTTGATTTAATGAAATTGGTCGAAGTCATGGTATTGTATGGGAGGGGGTAGAAGGGCAAGCGCGATTTCAAAACTTTTAAAACAACTTCATTTGAATTATTTTTATAAGTCTTTCTGCGAAATTTGAAATTGATAGTTTTCAAGAGTTAGCTGACAACTTATTTCTTAAAAATGCTCGAAAAAATAAATTTGTATGGGAGGGGGTAGAGGAGGTGGAGGAATCGTAAGACTTGTGATGCAATTTTCTTTCGTTTCTGTTGTAACATGCTCGTACAAAATTTCAAGTTCGTAGCTTTTAATTTGTTGATTATTAGTTGATTTAATGAAATTGGCCGAAATCATACTTTTGTATGGGAGGGGGTAGAAGGGCAAGCGCGATTTCAAAACTTTTCACGTAATTTCATTTCAATTATTTTTGTAGGTTTTCATGCAAAATTGCAAATTGATAGCTTTTAAAAGTTAGGTGATAATTTATTTTTTAAAAATGGTCGAAAAAATAGTTTTGTATGGGAGGGGGTAGAAGTCTTAAAGGTTTTCGACCAGTTAATATTTTGTATATTTAATGATATTTTTTTAAATGCATTTTGGAAATTTTCAAGTTTCTACCTTAAAATTTCACTCAAAAATTTTCAGTTTATGTGTTTTTTTCAATGCACATGAAACACCTTGTGCACGTTAGACCGGGGGGGTCGGTTTATAACAAATGTGGATCAAGTTATTATTATTTTTCTATGTACATCAAATAGACGTATTCACATGCAAAATTTAAACTTTGTATCTTTCAACAGAGTCCTAAAAAAATCACTCAAAATTTGCGACATTTTCGCTTATCACCTCCCTCCCCTTACACCTCCCAACTTAAAATTTTTACCAAAATTATACATTATGTAGTTCTACAGTCTGACAAATTTTTGATTTGATATCTGCACCATTTTTTGAGATATAAGGATTCGTAATTTTGAAAAGTGCGCCATTTTTGAAATGCTCCCCATTTCTCCCGACTACTATTATTTCAAAATTTTATATATTTTTTGTATTTGCCTAGTATAGTTTAATATACGTTTTAGGTTTCAATTACATAGCTTAAGATATAGTTGAGATATTAATTTTTAAGTGTTTTTCTTTGCACCCCCCCTGACCCTCCCCCTTACAATAATTAACCACTCTCTAAGCTGATTCCAAAGAAACTATATGCCATACTGACGGTTCCAAAATATGAATTTTTGACGATAAGTGATTTCGAAGATATAATCGTTTGAAAAAACAATTCGGCCGACAATTTTTTTTTAGCCCCCCCTTTTCGGACACCAATGGATAAAAAAATAAAATTATTTTTAAAAGTTGTCCCACAAAACCCTCTATATTTGTGTTGAGTTTTAGCTTCCTAGCTGTTACCATGGTTGAGATATTTGAGTTCGTATTTTTTAGCTTAAGCGCTCCCCCCGCCTCCCCCTGAACCCGTATACCCCACAAAATTGGTATCCGTCTGAGATCCGCAACTATCTACAATCCTTCCAAAAATGAACTTTCTATCTTGAAGGGTTTGGGAGTTAATGTGCGCTGAGCGTACACGTCGGCGTGCGGCGGACGCCGGACGGCGTACGGCGGACGGCGTACAGACAGACGGATTTTTTTTTTGCATTTTTCGGCTAATTTAGTCATGAAACGCGAAAAAACAAAATTTCAGGGTAGCAAATTTTTTTTTTTTTTCAAGTCGATCACAATACTTTATTATTAAAATAATAAAGTAAAATCCGTCCCGCCGTACGCCGTACATATGGACTGATATCTCCGAGACCGTTAAAGTTAGAATGGTCGTTTTTGGATGGATTGTTGGTTGGGTAAGTGAGCTCTATTTTCTAAATTTTAGAAGGGGTTAGGTGGAAGGTCGAGGCGGAGGGAGGGAAAAAGTCAAAAACTACACTTGCTAATATCTCCACCACAAATGTAGATAAGAAGTTGAAAATCAGTGGATACATAGAGAAGGTCGGAGGACAAACTTTAAAAATAATTTAATTCTTTTATCCATTGGCGTCCGAAAAGGGGGGGGCTAAAACAAATTGTCGGCCGAATTGTTTTTTCAAACGATTGTATCTTCAAAATTACTTATCGTAAAAAAATCATATTTTGGGAACATTAAGATGGCATATAGTTCCCCGGAATCAGCTTAGAAAGTGGCTAATTATTGTAAGGGGGAGAGTCAGGGGTGGCGCAAAGAAAAATACTTAACAATTAATATCTCAACTATTTATTAAGCTATGTAATTGAAACTTGAAACATACATTAAGCTATACCAAGAAAATACAAAAAAAATATAACATGTTGAAATAATAGTAGTGGGGGGCGGAAATGGGGAGCATTTCAAAAATGTCGCACTTTTCAAACTTACAAATCCTTATATCTCAAAAATGAGTACAGATATCAAGTCGAAAATTTGTCATTGTAGAGCTACATAGTCGTTAATTTTGGTAAAAATTTGAAGTTGGGAGGTGTAAGGGGAGGGAGGTGATAAGCAAAAATCCATAATTGTTATAAACCGACCCCCTGTCTAACGTGCACAAGGTGTTTCATGTGCATTGAATAAAACACATAAACTGAAAATTTTTGAGTAAAATTTCAAGGTACTTACTTACTTACGATGGCGCTACAGCCCGAATCGGACTTTGGCCTCCTGAATGCTTTGCCTCCATCCATCTCGGTTCAGTAACCGCGTCCTCCAGTTTGAAAATCTTAGCAGTGATTTGCTGTCTGCGTCAATCGAATCCTCCCAGCGCTTTCGTGGTTTTCCAACCGGTCTTTGTCCGTTGACTTTCCCTTTTAGTGTGCGTTTGGGAATTCTCCCGTTATCCATCCGCTCTACATGACCAACCCATTGTAACTTTTTAAATTTTATGAGGGTTGACACTTCTGGATTGTCGAAGATGGCATACAATTCTCTATTGTATCGTATTCTCCAGATCGAGTCTTCCCTAACAGGTCCGAGGATTCTTCTGAGGACCTTTCTTTCAAAGGCGTTCAGTAGTTTTTCGGACGCCTGAGTTAATGTCCACGTTTCGCTGCCATAGCATAGCACAGGTCGTATAATCGTTTTATATAACTTAAGTTTTGTTTTCCTATGTACGTTCTTGTTATACTCTAGATGGAATCTGAGAGTATTATAAGTTTGCTCTAAGGCTTGTAACGCCAAGAAATAAGGCTCGGAGAAAAAAATGATGAATACAGAAATTAATATTATCACTCAAAAATCTCAAAACCGGATGTCCGTCCGTCCGTCCGTCCGTCCGTGCGCTCTCTAGCTTGAGAACGCGTTGAGCTATAAAGTTCAAATTTTGTACACGTCGTTTTTGACAAAAAAGTAAGGTCAAGTTCGTGAACGGGCCAAATCGCTCCACCCCTTCTACCCCTCCCATACAAAATGACACAATTACGCAATTTGACAATAAACGGATTTGCTCAAAAAGTATAGAAGCTATTAGCCTGAAATTCGGAATATATTACTTTTATGATAATATCAATCTACCATATAAAAATTATGCGTGTCATCCTCCTCCTTCTACCACCTCCCATACAAACTGCACTTATCATGAATTACTCTAAGCCAATTTCCTCAGTGCTTATAAAATTCAGCAGGCTGAAATTGTGCACCAAACATTTATTTAAAATTGTTAGTAAGGTCAAAACAAATTAGATGATTAGCTTCACCCCTTCTACCCCCTCCCATACAAAATGACACAATTTCGCAATTTGACAATAAATGGATTTACTCAAAAAGTATAAAAGCTATTGATCTGAATTTTGGTATATATTACTTTTTAATGATTTAAATCTACAGTAGAAAAATTATTTGCTTCCTCCCTTTCCTTCCACCCCTTCCCATACAAACTACACTTTTTCCTGAAATGCTCTAAGCCGATTTTCTCAGAACATATAACATTTGTTGAGCTCATATTTTGTAATAAATATTTAATTAATATTATTACTAAGATGAGGAAAAAAATATTTGATTTGCTTCACTGCTTCTACCCCCTCCCATACAATATGACACAGTTTCACAACTTCACAAAAAATAGATTTTCTTGAAAAGTATGAATGGCACTAGTCTGAAATTTAAGGGATGCCAATTTTATAATATTCCTAGCTATTTCTGAAAAAATCATTAAAATTCCTCCACTCTTTCTACCACCTCCCATACAAACTGCACATTTTCACTAAATCTAACTCACTAATTTTCCCAGTTCCCATTCGGTTTTTGGAGTAAGCATTTTGCATAAAACATTTTCATAGCTACTTTAGCATGATGGCGAAAAAATTAGTTCAATGCTATCATCCCATCTAACACTCCCCATACAAAATTTCTTGGGATCACAAAAAATTCTATTTCATCTAGAGTATCGTAAGATTGCGCTTTACGCGCAATCGTAGCCCTGTTATGTTTTTTAATTATTGGAAGTACCGAATAATACGTCTTGTTTGCCATAATTATTCTTCTTTTAATTTCAATGGGTTCGCTTACATTCTTCGAGAGGTTCGCCCTTAGGTATATAAAGTTGTCTACGTTTTCTAGGTTATAGTCTCCTACTGTGGTATTTTGTCTGATTGGCGTCTTTTTCCTAGTTTGCGTCATAATTTTTGTTTTATTTTCATTTATACGTCGTCCAACTTCCCTTGATACCGAGTCAAGGCTTACAAATACTTCCTTAGCACTCTCCAGAGATTTTGCACGGATATCTATGTCGTCGGCATATGCTATGAGTTGTGTAGATTTGAAGCATAGTGTTCCCTTGGTGTCAACGGGAAGTTTCCGAACAACATATTCGAGTGTTAAGTTGAAAAGCATTGATGCGAGGCCGTCACCTAATTTAAGGCCGTTGTCTGTTTTAAAACTGGAAGTCAGATCATTTTCAACCCTGATTTGTGACAAAGACTCAGTTATTGTCATTCTTGTCAGTCGGACCAGTTTCGGTGGGACTCCAAACTCCAACATGATTTTATACAGTACGCGCCTGTCGATACTGTCGTATGCTTGCTTGAGGTCAACAAATATCTGGTGCACATCAATATTTTCCAGCACCTGTTTAACTGAGAATATCTGGTCCGTGGTCGAGCGTCCAGCTCTAAATCCGCCTTGGTATTCACCAATTACTTTGCCAGCATAGGGCGTAATTCTCTTTTCTAGAATTTTCGTCAAGATCTTATAGGACGTACACAACAGAGATATTCCTCGGTAGTTTTCGCAGCAGAGTTTGTCACTTTTTTTAAAAATTGGACATATGATGCTCTTGCGCCAATCTTCAGGAAGTATTTCCTGCGTCCATATATCCGTGACTAATCTATGTAGGAGATGCGCTACGCAGGTGTCGCCGGATTTCAGAAGTTCAGCTGGGATTTGATCAGTGCCCGGCGCTTTGTTGTTTGGGTGGTTCCTAAGGGCTGTTTTCACTTCTTCGAGTGTGGAAGGACTCAAAGAGGATCCTTCATCAGCTGTTACATCAGTTATACTTGCTATTGTATCTGCTGCTGCTGCTGTTCGTGTAGGTGATGGGCTTGGGTTAAGAAGGTGTTCAAAATATTGTGCCCATCTTTGTTTTATATCTTCCGCGTTACTTATAATGTTCCCTTCTGCATCCTTGCAGAGGGTCGTTTTCGGTTTGTATCCTTCTTTCATTCTTTTAACAAGGGAATACGCGGCTCTTGTGTTGTGTAATCTAAATTGTTCGTCCATGTTTTTAATTTCGTCATTATTGTACTTCCGTTTTTTTTGTCTGCATATTTTGTTTGCAAATCGTCTAAGATCCTTGTATTTGTCCTGTTTGGCTCGTGTCGGCCGTTAATATTCTGTAAGCTTGATTTTTTCGTTCTAAGGCATCTTTGCATTCGTTGTCGAACCAATCATTTCTTTTGCGCCGGGGTTGTTGTCCTATCACCTCCTCTGCGACAGATGTAATATTATCTTTGATATTTTGAAGGTAGAAACTTGAAAATTTACAAAATGCATTTGAAAAAAATCCCTAAATATACGAAATATTAACTGGTCGAAAACCTTTAAAACTTCAACCCCCTCCCATAGAAAATTATTTTTTCGACCATTTTCAAGAAATCAATTATGACCTAACTATTAAAAGCTAACAATTTGAAATTTTGCACAAGAGCTTACAAAAATAGTTTAAATAAAATTACGTTAAAAGTTTTGAAGTCGCACTTGCCCTTCTACCCCCTCCCATGCAAAACTATGATTTCGACTAATTTCATTAAATCAACTAATAACCAACAAACTAAAAGCTACGAACTTAAAATTTTTGAACAAGCACCTTACAAGAGAAACGAAATAAACTGCATATCAAATTTTACGATTCCGCTACTTTCTCTACCCCCTTCCATACAAATGTTCGGTTTCGTGAATGTAAAATACACCGAATTTTGTGAAAATTCTATGCAACTTCGTCTATGAAACATATTCTATACTGAGAATATTGGACGTGATTCAAGCAATCAATTAAGAAGCTATTAATATTCACCCACCCTTACTATTACCCCTCCTCCTCCCCTCATAAAAACCCAAACTTGCAGAATCAAATGAAATATTGTTAAATTGACAACAACCCTGCCCAAGAACTTCCGAAAGGAAGTTCTTGTGAAAACTTAGTCTTCCCTAACCACTCTAACCTGCATATTGACTTTCCACTCATCCTCAACTTGTCCCAAGAATAATAAAGTTTCGCCCGACTTGTTGGCAGTTTATTTATATTAGAATTATTACTTTGCTTGTTTTCTTTTTCTTTTCTTATTTCAAACTGTGTTGGACTTTAGTCCGTAAAAAAAATAAATATACAAATATCTCGCTCTTGACCCACAAGGAAGCCAAGAAGTAAATTGAAGCCACCATGATGTAGCGATAAAATTCGAGATCTCAGGAAAGGTTGTATGCGGCTTTTTAAAAAGGCCAACCGAACCAAAGAGGCTTCAGACTGGGAATCCTATGAGGAAGCCATTCGCTATTATAAAAAGTAAGTAAAAGAAAATCGCAGCGCGAATCGAGGAAAGTTGTTTGCGGTTTGATATCGGGTGAGTGCAAAAGTTTGTGCCGAGTTTGAGAGTAAAAGTCACACAGTGATAGACAAACAAAGTTCTTTATTCAATCAGTCATATGTTCTCCATCATTTTCCATAATCTGTTTCCAACGTTGGGGCAGCATACGGATGCCCCGATCATAAAAACTGCGCGGTTTAGATTCGAAGAACGAGGACACGATGTTTTTTAAGGCATCCAAAGAGTCAAGTTTTTTCCATTTAAATGATTTTGCAATGACCGGAACAAGTGATAATCAGATGGTGCGATATCAAGAGAATACGGTGGATGAGTTAGGACATCCCATTTCAGGCTGTTCAGTTTGCGCAGCGTCTGTCTCGAAACGTGTGGTCTGGCGTTGTCGTGATGAAAGACTTCGAATCGACTTGCGATTTGACAAAATCGGACGTTTCTGTTTGATTTCTCGATTCAGATTGGTTAATTGGCGACAGTACTTGCCCGAATCAATCGTTTGGCCAGCTGGGAGAAACTCAACATAAATTATACCCTCGCAGTCCCACCAAACACAGAGCATCACCTTCATCGGGTGGAAACTGGCCTTTGCCATTGCGTCACCATGCTCACCTGCCTGTTTTCATATGCGTTTGTGCTGAACATTGTTGTACAGAACCCATTTCTCATCGTCCGTCACTAATCGATCCAAAAACGGCTCGTTTTGAGCTGCCCGAGTAAAGAAACGGCAGCAGAAATTCGGTCGATTTTGTTCTTCTTGGTCAGCAAATGGGGCACCCATACATATATCGAGCTTCAAATCGAATCCCATGTTTTTTAAACGTCGAAAAGCGGTTGGTCGGTCAACTTTAAGTGCTGTAGCAACTTGCTCCGTTGAAATTCGCGGAGTATTCTGAACTAAAGTACTCACAACATCGTCATCTATGTGTGAAGGTCGACCTGAGCGTGGCTCGTCTTCAAGGTTAAACTCTCTGTAGCGAAATTTCGCAAACCATTTTTCCAAAGTTCGTTTAGCTAGTGCTTGATCTCGATAAACCTCTTGAATGTTTTTTACGGATGCTGCAACGTTTATTTCCTTCCGAAACTCGTAAAGCATAACATGCCGTAAATGCACCATATCGACACACATTTTGAAAGTAATCTTTCTCGAAACAGTTTGTATCTACACAAATTATTTTGTTTCAACGAAAGCTGCACACGTCACCTTTCCAACGATCTGTCTTACGTAGATGGCAGTATTAATGACAACACTTTACGCCGCTTCGAACGCCATCTATTGCACCTCCGCACGAACTTTTGCTCTCACCTAATAGAAAAGGCATCCGAAGCGTGAAAACTTCACACAATTCTTCCTACCTCCGTCTCAATGCACAGCCATAACTCTTAAATACTCACTTTTTGGGTAGTTCTACAGTCGATTCGCACCAAAAAGATCATCAGGTCAGGCCTTCAAAGGGTAATTCTAAAATCATAATCTCACGGAACAAAATCCTATGCGCAATACGGAGCTTCAACCTGTATAAATCACCAGGACCGGATTACCGGATACCTGAAGAATTTCAAAACACCTCTGATATCATCCTTCTTTGGTTGGATGCTATTTGTAGACTACGACTGGTGTACATTTAAATATGTAAGGAGGTGAAAGTGGTTCTTATCCCCAAAGCGAGAAGAAGCTTTCATTCATATCCGAAGGATATAAGACCACTAAGTCTATCTTCATTCCTTTTAAAAATCTTAGAACGATCGATAGACATCCATCTATGCAGCAACATCGATCAGAGAATATTTTTAGTAGCTTGGCACACACACTGGAAGGGGAAATCGGTTGAAACGGCCCTAAACAAAGTCGTATGCCAGATCGAAAAATCTCTAAGTATTAAAAAGTACACTATGGTAGCTTTTATGAATATCGAGGGCGCTCTCAACAACGTAAGACCAGAAGCAATTACATACGCACTTTAAATTTTGAAAGTAGACGCTTCGCTTGGCGTGCTGTTTAATTTGATGTTAACATCTTATATTATCAGCACAAAGTTGGGCGTCTCATCCGCTAGAAGATTTGTTAGTAGAGGTATTTCGCAAGGCGGGGTCCTCTCTTCTCACTTCTTTGGAACGTGGTGATGAATGGACTTCTACTAAAACTGGAAGAGGCAGGCTGTAAGGTGATTGCTTATAGCAATCTCTATTAAGTCACCGAGTACTCAGAGCGAGGCTATGAACAATGTCCTATCAATACTCTTTAAATGGACTCATGAATGTGGACTGGGAGTGAACCCACACACAATGGAGCAAGTAATTTTCAAAAGGAAACACGAAATTCTCCAAATTGACCCTCCTAAACTAGAAGATCTTGTTTCCGCAGAAAATGTGTCATATATTGGATATGAAATTGAGCTGAAAACCTAATACTCAAGAACGTGTCAACAAAGCTACTATTCCTATTATTCCTTGTTGAGAAACTGTTTGTGTATAACGCCTCCCAATATTTTGTTTATGTATATGTAGAGTATGTATGTAAGCCAAAAGGAAAGAACTATTCGCACTCGTTATTTTTCGCTCTCTTGCATCTCAGACCTCGTCGCGTGCGGACGTTTCTTTCTTTTTGCGGTTTATTTTTCCACGTTTGTCGCTTGTAATGAATAAAAGACTTTTTCCGTTCTTCTTGAAATTACAAAGAGTTAGTTTTATTTTCAACATTCCTATAATAAAGTGATACGTAAGTAAAGGAGAATGCAGCCCAAAGTAGTGCATTGGCTCTACGTTGCCGTCACCAGACCGATCTTGAAGAAGAGTCCATATCCTTCTATACTGAAGGCTCCAAGGCTACAAGTGCAGTGGGAAGAGATGTTATCTCCGCAATGCTTAATTTGAGCTATTATTCCTTCTCCAGGATTATTTTAGTGAATACCAAGCAGAAGTGATGGCGATAAAAGAAGCATTGGTCTGGCTGAAGTGTGATGTAGTATGTATTAAAGATATTGGCATCGTCACTGATAGTCAGGCCGCTATTAAATCACTGGAATCAATCATGTCTACATCCAAGACTGTTCTTGATTGTCGTACGTCTCTGAGGGAGATGGTTGATAAATTCAACATTCGCCTATGCTTGGTACCAGGGCAAAGGGTCGTTCCGGGAAACTGCAGTGGCGACGAGCTCACCCGGTGCAGAAACGCCTTGCAGATTCAGTCTATGAATGAGAAGCTGTGCATACCTCTCGAAACTTATAAGCTGCAACTTAAGTTGGATGCGATTAACAAAGCCAACGATAGATGGGCAAATGGTATTACATGTACTACCACCAAATAGATTTGGCCAATGCTGGATCTAAAATGCTCTGGTAGTCTGATATCTTTAAGCAGGCAGATGATCAGCTCCGTAGTAGGAGTTGTTACAGAACTCTGCCTGATGGGAAGACTTACTCCAGAGGTGGCCACCCATTTAATGATTTTTGCAGGAGCTGCAAAGATGAGGAAGAGAAAGAGAGGATTCTTCATCTACTCTGCCCTTACCCTGCTCTCTCTAAAAGATAAAGATGCAACCTAGGTGCACACTTCTTCGGTTGTTTTGGTAATCTGCAAATGCGGAAGCCTGGAGCCTTCAACGTTTCATAGAAAGCTCCGGTTGGTTCACCGAGTAGGAGTTTTTTTTTAGATCATGTGGCATCACAACAGACCTACCTATGGCCTATATGCGCCTGGCCTTGTGTCTGGGCAGCCACGTCTACCTACCTATCTACCTGTGGCAAGTCGAAGTAAATTATGGTTGCTTGAAAAGTGTTGTACTTCCTCTTTCTTAGAGTCCAGTTGTACAAAATCCATAAACTTATTTTGTTTTAAACGAAATTTGAAGGACGGGTGGTGCAGACATTTATCTAGCGCTTGAACCTCCTCAGTTGCGTCACTGCACCTAAACTGCGATAGAATAGATTTCTGAGAATTCTTCTGAATGAGTTTTATTTTTAAGATGCGCATCTTTACTTTCTCGCACGATGAAAACAAACTCAGTATAGCTCAGAACTGTTAATACCTGAGCGAATTCAAATACTAATCTATAATTTTCCGAGATTTAGGTTACAACACGCACTGCAATCTAAATCTAGGTCTAAGCTAAAATTTTCTAGAAAGTCATTTATATATCACAGCGCATCCAATTCAAGAAGCTCTATCTTGAAATCTTCTCAATAATTTTTCACAATAATAACTCAGCATGTCTGTGTATAACGTTAAGTCGATAAAGCATTTTCATAAGCTTCCACCACCATTTCCCATTACCTTTCCGAATGACAGCCTCTTATCAATCATATGTATACCTGTAAAAATTTAATCCCTTAGCAGAGTACACTCGTACACGTATGGGAGGCATTTTTCAAAGCAAGTTTCTCTGAGATTAAAGAGACCCCGAAACGAAATATTGTTTATCTTTGAATGAATTGAACCATTAAATCAACCCCAGATGTGCGCCTCTAACCGAAGCCTTTTTCTGAATGCATATAACTGGAAAAGTGAGATTTTTCACTGTATGTATCTGCTTATATAGTATATCGGACCCTAACATTTGTAAGTTCTATGGATAGAAATATACTCATACCTACGGGATCTATCTCAATTTTACTTTATATATTTTTTTAAGTCTTCTTTTTTAACTTCAGAAGAAAGATCCGGAGAACTCGAAAAAAAATGCCTGACATCAAAGTGTCGATTTTATTTCAACTTAAATTCCAATATCATTCCACTCGTTTCAAATACGAGTGCATAACTAGACCATATACTACATCTCGATTTTTTCTTCTATTCCTTGGGGGCAAATTCTATGATTCTTCTCGGCAGGTGAAAAAAATACTGGCATTTCAAGCGAAATCGAAATTCGTAGAACTCGCCAAAAAAAAAAAAGAAAACGAGGAACACGTCCAACATGGCAATACTTTTGTATTATTGAATTATTTTTTTTTTTTTTTAGATGAACGCAATTTTGAAAGTCACTGATGCCGAAGAATTGAAATAGCGACAAAAAATATGGTTCTTCAGGTTTCTCTCCTTTGGGGAAATGATACTTTTTGTTTTATTTGTAGGTCGGTTATCTGCTCGATTTTACCCTCGGATTTCCGACAATAAAAGTGATAAGTTGAAAAAGATGTTGCGATAAAGGAGTTTATCGGAAAATGTTAAAATTCAATCGTTTATGGTCTATTTCTGGGTTGAATTTTATTTTTCGTAAATATTTTTTTAAATGTCATTGCGATATTATTTCTATGTTATATTTATAACTATAATTATAAATAATTTATACACTACATCTTCGACATTCACAAAGAACTCGTTCCGTGAAATGTATACTGAATTCGCAAATGTCGAGATTCTGACTCAGTGCAAAACATAGTACAATTACGATTCCCGGTAAACCCTAATCATGCGATACTCAACATCAAATAGTGTTTATCATGAATTTAAGAAATAAATTTGTGAGAGGTGTTAAAAGGGGAAATGTGAATTATTTTCTCTCGTTATACTGCATTTGCGATTAAAATATCTCATTGTTTAAAAAACGAATGAGAAATGTAAGTGAAAAAAAATGGCTAAGAAACAATGATATTTCATTGATGCGAGCTTAAAAAACTAAACGGGACACTATCAATTTTATTCCATTAGATCGACAATTTCAGAAGTTGTTCTAGATGCTGCTTACGATCCGGAAACACTATGGAGTCTCTGAAATTAGGCTTCTTTAACTCAGCGGACCAATAGGGGCGTGATACTGAGCTTGCCTCTTTAAACGGTTTAACACAGCTGGTAGACGAGCCCACTCGTTTAGCAGATATTGGAGAACATTTTTCCAACATTCCTGGCCTTTTTCTCACTAAAAAACTAAAAAATATTCCTTCTGTGTCATATCCCCGTCGCTAATTGAAAATACGGATCATTCCTAGATTCGAGCTCAATATCTATTTGCAGCACTTGCACCGCTAAAAATGTACTAGCAGTAAGTTTCGCTAGAAACTCATGCCTTCTACTCTCAAACCAATCGCCTCCTGCTTTAAATGGTTCTAGTTTATCACTGCTCTCACTACATCTCCGCTCGAGACTTATTTCTAGGACCCTTCAAGAGCTCAACAAATCTGCTGATCCGGACGGTATTCCCTCCATCACCCTTAAAAAGCTCCTTTTCTTTAGCTAAATCTCTTAGCAATCTTTTCTACCTGTCCTACTCTTCTGGGTGCTTTCCCCATAAGTGGAAAGTTACGAATGCTCAGCCAATCTCGAAGAAAGGAAGCACAGCGATCCCCGCCAACTACCGCCCGATAGCCAATACTTCAGTGCTCTCGAAAGTAATGGAATCTGCTGTCAATCGCAAAATCGTTCAATGTCCTGAGGATAACGAGATAATCCATGATTGTTAGTATGAGTTCTATTTAACAGATCGTTGGAACACATGCATACTTAAGCAGGGCGAAGGTCAAGTTTTTGCACGTGGCATTACAAAAGCTTTTGACAGAATTTGGCATGAATGTTTCATAATTGTGTTACATCCTCCTTCCCAATAGATACCGGCGACCCTCAAGGCTCTGTTTTATCTCCAAATCCTTGCATAGTTTTTATCAATAATCTATAATTTACTCTCAATCATAGTTTAGCAGATGACATTATTCTATATTATACCCATAAACTTAACTCTGCTGCGGAATCATACAATCAATCTATTGCTTCGCATGAAGTTATTTCGTTCGTTAAATTCAGATCTCAACTTAATCCTGCAATGGGGCAAGAAAAATAGAGTAGAGTTCAATTCCCCCAAAACATAGACCTATCATCTATCCCTCAAACTTGATATTTCAGTGTTATCTCAAAACTTCGTATCTCATCAAAAATTCACACTTTTAGGCGAACCTGAATTGGGCCCAGGACATTTTTTGAATTTCTCTCGATGCCACGTAGCGATGAGGTGTTCTCCGAAAGTGCAAACAATATTTCACATTCAATAACAACTATCTATAAGGCATTTATTAGACCACGTTTAGAGTACAATTCGCATGTTTGGACTGGGGCACCCAAAACACACCTCGCGTTGCTCGACCGTATTCAAAAACATAACAGGACTACGATTAAGCGTAAAGCCCAATAATCCGATACTCTAAATGAAAGAGAAATTTTTTGATTTCAAGAAATTTTGTAGGGGAAGTGGTACAGGGGTTGACGACATTGAACCATTTTATTCTCATCACGCTAAAGTTGCTATCAAAATGTTGTACACAAAATTTAGGATTCAAAAATTTAATCGGTACTGAAAAAATTAGTGTATTGGATTTAGTGAAATTGGGCAGTTTGTATGGGAGGTGGCAGAAGGAGGTGCGAGTTCTTAAAGATTTTTTCAGAAATATATGTGATCTGTTTCAAAGTGTAGGTCAGTAGCATTCATACTTTTCAGGAAAATCTACTTTTTGTAAAGTTGTGAAACTATGTCAGGTTGTATGGGAGGCTAAACGCCTAATTTTTTTGGTCTTACTAATAATTCTAAATAAGTTATTAGTATTCAGTTTGAGCTCGATAAATTTTATAGGCACTGAGTAAATTTGTTTACAGTATTTCATGAAAAAGTGCAGTGTGTATGGAAGGTGGTGGATAGAGGGGTGACGTCATAATTTTTATACGGTAGATTGAAATAATTATAAAAGTAATATATTCCAAATTTCAGATCAATAGCATTTATGCCTTTCGAACAAATCCTTTTATTGTTAACAAACTTTAGAGCAAATTTATAATACTCTCAGATTTCATCTAGAGTATAGACATAACAGGACTACGATTGGGCGTTAATCCCAATGGAGAGTGGTTGAAGGACTGACAGCATTGAAACAAGTTTTATACATCATGCTACAGTTGCTATGAAAATATTATATTAAAAATTGAAGCTTCAAAAACTTAACAGGCACTGAGAATATAAGTGTATTGGATTTAAGAGAAATTGTGTAGGGGAGGTGGTAGATGGAGTGGGGAGTTTCTAATGAATTTTTCAGAAATAACTACAAAAATCATGCTTTCGACTTCTTTTAAATTGCATGTCAGTAACATTGATACTTTTTGAAAAAAATCTACTTCTTTTTAAATTGTGAAATTTTGTCATTTTGTATGGGAGGCAGTAGAAGAAGTGCAGCTAATCGTCTAATTTGTTTTGGTCTTACTAATAATTCTAAATAAATTGTTCGTGCATAATTTTAGCTCGATTAATATTATACGTACTAAGCAAATTGGTTTATAGTATTTCTTCAAAAAGTGCAGTTTGCATGGGAGGTAGTGGAAGGAATCGGAGGATTCAAGTAATTTTTGTTCAGTAGATTCAAATCATCATAAAAATGTTATGTTCCAAATTTCAGATGAATAACCATAATATTTTTCGAGAAAATGCGTTTATTGTCAAATTCCGAAATTGAGTTAATTTTGTATGGGAGCGGGTAGAAGGAGTGTATTTGGCTTATTCACATTTTTTACTTTTTCATAAAAAATAACGTGTAGAAATTTTGAGCGAACAGACAGACAGACGGACATACGGTTGCGAGATTTTTGAGAGACAAAAATTATTTCTGCACCCTTGGCAACTCTGAGCGAGCAGTATTATAAGAGCACTCACTCCCCCACTCTATACTTTTCCTCGGGATACCCGCCAAGTTGAACGCACATGAATACACCATTAAACCATTAAATATAGGCCGTCATTAATATCCTGAACGTCAAAACTTCGGAACACACTACCAGCAAAAGTGTTTTCCAATGAGTACAACTTTCAGTACTTCAAAAGCAATGTCCACCGTCACTTTCGTCTTTCTCCACTCAATGTTGGCTTTGCCTTAAGAGCAATTAGAGCAGTTTACTCTAAAAAAGAGTGGGGAAAGGAAAATCTCAAAAGGTTACAGAGCCACTCGTGCGTCATGCTATGGGATGGGTTTTATAGAGGAAAATCAATAAAAATATTGAGACTCGACAGAAACTCCCTACGGACACTGGTAGGCTTAATGATGGGTCACTGTCTTCTTAGGAAACACGCTCATATAATTCGCCTTACCACCGAGGGCATTTGCAGAGTCTGCAGTGAGGAAGATGAGACCGGGAGAGCATTCCCACTGCCATTGCCCATGCCTCCAACCAATTCGAAGACAAATTCTTGGAGAGTACTTCTTCTACTGAATTATCGCCAGTCCCTTAAACCGATGAAGCTCATTAGTTTCACCGGTAGAGTATGCTGGCTGAAAGATATATGTACAGAGTGGGCCATCCAGTGGTTTCTTTTTAAATCATGGGTTATTTTGACACTGAAAGCTGTTTCCCGCCCAAAATCTTGACAGAAAGTCAGTATCATACCTCCGCAGAACGAAATCAGTCGCTTTACACTTAATTAAGGTTGGGAAATATTGAAAACTTATTTCGAAAGTGAGTGCTGTGTAGCCCAAACAGTGCGTTTTTTGAAAAGAAGTTTTGGCCGAAATGAAGCACCCACCGCGCCTGCTGTACGCAAGTTTGTGCAAAAAGTTCATGAGACTGGCATGCTAGTGGATAACACTCATGGTCCCCGTCGTTGTATGGTACGCACAGACGAATATTTGGCTGCTGTAGCAGAGAGTGTGAGACTCACTTAACGAACATCAACTCGCCGTCGATCTCAACAGCTCAACATTTCATGCACTAGTCTGAGGAGAATTCTGCACAAAGATCTCGGATTATTCGCTTACAAGGTTCAATTGACTCAGCAATTGAAGGCGCACGACTTCGTTATCGCTTCGCAGTTTGGGCCTTAGAGCAGCTTGAATTGGATAACGATTTTGGTCGAAAAATCATCTTTTCTGACGAGGCGCATTTAACAAACAAAATTGCCGTATCTAGGGCTCGGAAAACCCGCATGTTATTGTCAAGAAGCCAATGCATCCACAGAGAAATGCAGTTTGGTGCGGATTGTGGAGTGGTGGCATCATTGGACCACTTTTCTTCGAAAATGAGGCTGGGAACAACGTTTGGGTCAACGTTGAACGTTACAGAGTCATGATATCCGACTTTTTTTTACTGAAATTGAAGACATGGATTTGGACGACCTCTGGTTTATGCAGGATGGCGCGCCATGCACAGCCCATGCCACAATCGATCTTTACGCACCAAATTCCTAAATCGTGTTAACAGCCGTCTTGGCGATGTCAATTGGCCAACTCAAACCTGCGATTTAACCCCTTTCGACTTTTTTTTTCTGGGGAACCATGAAGGACCGATGTTATGCCAACAATCCAGAAACGATTCAAGCACTTAAGGCCAATATCATTCAAGCAACCCGTGAGCTACAGCCCGAAACCATTGACATGGTCTTGGAAAATTGGAGTGACAGAATGCGCTACTGCGAAGCCAGCCGAACGAAGTTGTGTTCCATCATTAATGGGAATGTTTGTTCTTACTAATGAAGCCATAAAAATTTAATTTTGTTCATTGCAAATGCAATAACATTTTTAAAAAGATACTTGTATTTGACCCACCCATAGCTGTATAGCTCCTCATGTTAAAAATACGGAGGCTTGCAATGGTCCCACTGGTGGCCTACGTACATTGGTGCCCAACTCCTCCACCAACCTAACCTAACTTAACTTTATTTTTTTTTCAATTCCTTCACCAACATTGCTGTGCATAGCATTATAGGGTGACTCCTTAAAAAAATAAACTGAGCAAAATCTTCTTCTCCAAAATATTGCAAACATTCGCTCCCCATTTTTTCCCAAGGTGCATTGAACATAATATCTTAGAGTAACATGCGTTCACTATACCGCTCATCGAATATTCGCGATCTTCAGCTATATGCTATTATGCACGCACACATATTACTCATCGACTATGATTTATAGAAACGATTTACAGCGACAGCGGCCGACTGCAAGCGGCTATAAAGGAAATGATGTATAGAAGCGGCCGACGTCAAGCCGCCAAAAAGGAAATGATATATAAAAGCGGCCAAAAAGGAAACGATGTACGAAAGCGGCCGACAGCAAGTGGCCGAAAAGGGAATGACTTATAAAAGCTACCGACAGCGAACCGACAAGAACGATATAAAAAGGGTGAGCATTGGTGAAGAAGGCAGTCGAGATCAGATCATCGCGTAGCGAAGAAGTCGCGATAGAGGTAGGCAAAATACGGAAGCGAATGAGTAGAGACTGGAAAACGAAGGAGTCGTGCGAACGACGGTTCAAATAAGCATGAAAAATGTGTAAAAACGATAAATAAAGTTTGTGTGTAATTTTAACTAAAGGGAACTTGTTTTATTTTTACTCGAAATTCAGCGACTCCTAGCGTAATTCAATAGTTTCACTTTATTATGTTATGGACTCCGACGATCACCATTGTTATTATAATTATGAAATGAACACTCTGAACTAGTACGGTCATATGTTGATCGAAAATAAACGCCGAGGGTTATAAATTACAAATTAATTAATTCGGTTGGAAACATTAAAGTAATATAACAATTTTTTTCCGATTTCAATTTTATATCCCTTTAAAAAACCATTTTAAAATCATTATGATGAAAAATAAAATATGTCCTAAATTTATTCCGCATCGAATACTTGAAAAATAAACTCCTTTCAACCTAGATTTTCTCTTCCACATTTTTAGTATTATTATGATTGTAAAGAAGCACTTCTGAACGAGTTTTTCTCAAGTACAAACTTGATGTTTTCTAAAATAAATACGACGATAAGATGACGAAAAAACTTTTTTGATAAGAAGAATTCTCCTTAGGCACAGATAAATTTAAAGAAAATTTTATCAAAGTTTAATTTGGCTACCAAAATATTTCGAAAATTTTACGTAAATGGAAGGCCATTGAATCACCTCCAGCGAATTCGAAATACTCAAATGAAGGAGATCATTCAATTAGCATTTGATAATAGGGACAAAGAAATTGTTATTCCATGGAATGAAATGCATTCAATTCTATGATAAAAAATTCTATGCCTAGAATGTTCTTGAAATTGATTGAAGAGTGGTTCGATTTTAATTTGAATATTTATAGTGACTTTTAGATTTAAATTGAATCTTTGAAATTTTTATGAAGTAGGTACTCGTATTTTGAAATAAAAAACATAACAGGACTATAATTGGGCGTAAGGCCCAATCATGCGATACTCTAGATGAAGAGAATTTTTTTTGATTTTAAGAAGTTTTGTGTGGGGAGTGGTTCTGGGAGTGGACTTGCATTGCAACTAGCAAAGCTAAACGAACCAATTTCTGTCATAATTGATTTTATTACAGTAGCAATCAATTTTGGAGAAACTATCAACTTCCCCTCATCCTTTCTACCCCCTCCCATACGAATCCCACGAAATTTCGGAATTAAAATTAAATTATTTTTCTCCAATATCGTCAAGGCTATAACTTTAAATTTTGAGAAAAGTATATTTTACAAATATCATGGATGTCAAAATTTGGTTCTGATACTCAAATGCACAATTTTGGTAAATGCATTTAATCGATTTTCACTGAAACTTGAAAAGGTACAAACTAAAAATTTTGCCAGAATTTGTTTCTTAATAATTGCAATAAATACTAAAAAAAATGTGAACTTCGCTTCACTCCTTCTACCACCTCACATAGCTAGGTTGTGGTAGCGTGTTGTTCTTGTAATGTGAAGGTCATGAGTTCAAATCCCGGTCGACACAATATATAATTTCAACACATTGCCTGCTTGGATATAACTTGGTCACCTCGATCTACGAAAATGAAAAATTCGTTGAAAGAGGGTTGTGCGAAAGGCTAAAAACCCTTCCACAATAAGTAAATGAGAAATGTTAAGGAACCTGAATGTCAGGTGGCCAAAGTCCGATTTGGGCTGTAGCGCCTTTGTAGTAGAAGAAAAAGTACATACTAAAAATTTTGCCAGAATTTCTCACTTAATTATTGCAATAAATGCTAAAAAAATATGAACTTCGCTTCACTCCTTCTACCACCTACCATATAAATTGCTGTATTGGAAATTCAAGAAAAGTATTTCGTCTTCGAACATATGAGTATCAAAGCGATGTGATTAGGATGTTGATAAGCAGATTCAAACTCATCCAAAACCTCCCATTTTCTCTGCCATCTCCCATACAAATGACTTAAATTTTGAGAGAAATTGTTCAATTTACTCGAAAATTATGAAAACCACAATATTTAACTTCAGCATGAAACATTTTGTATGCTACTTTCGTTATATTCAAAAATTGCAAACCTCACCTGTTTGGTTTTACCAACTCCTATACAAAAGTCACTATTCACTATTCGAAAGAATTTGAGATGACACATTTTCCGATACAATAAACTCTTTCCAATTTAATCTTGAGTATCATAAGATCAAAATTGTTTTTTTTGCATTTTTAGGCTATTTTAGTCATGAAACGCGAAAAAACAAAATTTCAGGGTACCAAATTTTTTTCCCGAGTCGATCAAAAAACTTTAATTTTAAAATAATAAAGTAAAATAAGTGAGCAGAGTGCATTTGCAAGCAACAGTAAGCGGGTAAGTCCTGTGATCGACAGGCTGAGTTCAGTAAGCGATCTTCAGGCAGAATTCAGTAAGCGTCGACGGTGGAAATTAGCAATGAAGATCAGATTATCGCACGGGAAGTTCCGATGGAAGCAGTCTACACTGGGAGGGGGAGGCAATTGGAAATATGGAACTTGAAAGAGTCAGTCGAGAGCCAGCGACGGAAGAAGGGGAATATATGGAAGGCGATAGCGTAAGTGGAGGTCGAGCAGTCGAAGTATTGGAAGCGACAGAGTGAAAATTGAGAAGTCAGCCGGAGCAAACTTTGGAAAGCCGAAGGGTCGAAAAAGGAAAGCGGTATAGTGAACGAATTGGGTTAAAATCAACGTTCAAAGCGAAAAATAAAATTTGTGCTGACTTTCAATTTGCCACCTTCGAACGTGTTCCAAGAGGTGATATTATTATCTTCTCTGGAGATATAAACGCCCAGGTTGGATCAGACAACACTGGACTAGAACACGTCATGGTGACCTTGGGTCAACGCGTCACGACCCTAATCCAATTAAGAGACCCGAAAACGGCGAATTATTTGTGGAGTTTTGTAGTACTCGGCATCGGAGGGACCCTTTTTCCACACAAGAGTTTTCATAAAACATCTTGGGTTTCCCCTGATGGTGTTACTCAGAACCAGATCGACCATTTGGCTATAAGTCATCGATGGAGAAGATGTCCCTCGATGTGCGAGCTGACGTGGGGAGCGATCACCACTTGATGGTTGCTTGCTTCAGATCGTGTACAGTAGCTATCCGACGACCACAAACTCTTCAAATGAAGCGCAAGCTTAATGTGGATAAACTCAGAGATCCCAACAAAAAAGGCGAAGAAACCACTATTTTTCGCGAAAAGTCATCAACATTGGGTGAATATGAAATGCGCACACTGGACGCCAATTGGGAGGCAAACAGAAATAATTTTCAAACTAGTGCTAAAGAATCTGTGGGATATGTGCAAAGCGGTGAGAAACGTAGGATGTCGCAAGGTACATGGGACAAGGTTGGCAATCGGAAAAAAGCCAAATTGGCAATCATCTTTCAACCCGATGTCAACCAACGAACGCCGGATCTGAGGCAGAACTACCGCGATGCTCATATACAGCTTAAAAAGGCTGTTAGACGCGACAAGAGAAAGGCCATTGAAGATATGACAAACAAGACAGAATCTGCGGCTTACCTTGGGGATATGAGTTCACTATTCAAAATCATGAAACAGTTGACGAACAGGAATTTCACCGTCAACCACCTGGTCAGAGATGTCAACGGAACTCTTCTTAATATGAGTGAAAACCAGTTGCGGCGATGGAAGGAATACTTCTCTGATATTTTAAACATCTTGTCAGAGGAAGATATCCCTGAAACAGAACAGCTAACAAACATCCAACCTCTACAATCCTCTATTAGGGACGATCCCCAGATAAGGAAGAGATAGTTTCCGCCATTTGGTCAATGGCGGGAAGGAAAGCTCCAGGTATAGACGAACTACGAACCGAACTCCTCAAAGCGGACCCGGCAATAACAACCGATATACTCCTCCAACTCTTTACTGAGGTGTGGAATGAAGGAATATATCGGACTGAATGGAAGAAGGACGTTATTGTGAAAATTCGGAAGAAGGGCAACCTTCGGGATTTTGGCAATTGACGTGGTATATGTCTACTTACTGCCGTATCAAAAATTATGGCTAAAGTAATTGTCAATTAGACTAGTCATGTCGTCGAGAGCACTCTCGAAGTAGTAAGTTCAAAAAATTAGACTATTAGATTCGCCCCTTCTACCCCCTCTCACACAATCAGACACAATTTCACAACTGAACAAAAAATGGATTTTTATGAAAAGTATGAATGCTTCTGATCTACAATTTAAAGCATAACAAAAGCATGATATTTATAGTTATTTCTGAAAAAGTCATTAAGATCTCGCCCCCTCCTTCTACCACCTCCCATACAAACTGCACAATTTCATTAAATCCAATATACTAATTTTCACAGTAACCATTAAATTTTTGAATCCTAAGTTTTGTATAAAACGTTTTGATAGCAACTTTAGCGTGATGAGAAAAAATTAGTTCAATGTCGTCAACCACTGTACCACTTCCCCTACAAAATTTCTTGAAATTGAAAAATTTGTCTGTCATCTAGATTATCGCAAGATTGTGCTGTACGCCCAATCGTAGTCCTGTTATGTTTTATTCTGGTGAAGTGTCCATTTTTGGCGCAATCCATTTTTGCTGCCAACTAATGTCTGGTAATACTCCGAAGAGTAACCCTGGTGTTCTTCGATAGCGCATAGTTTTTTTTTTTTTAGTAGCTAATGCAATACAATATAACAGTTCTTAAATATATTCAATCTTATGCACTACTCCTCCTTATAAGGTAGAATACCTTGTATTAGGAGTGGGGAGTTATGTTTGAACTTTTAACAGTATATATGTATCTATACCACAGTGCAAAATGTGTTTCTGGCAGTTTATAATATCAACCGTTTCTACTCTAGATGAAATCTGAGAGTATATTGTGTTCGCCTCATCGTTTGTAACGCTAAGAAATAATGCTCGCACAGAGCCATCAAGAGTACAGAAATGTTTGTTATCGCTCAAAACTCTCGATTCCAAGTGATTCGTATGTGTGTGCGTCTACACCATAATTCTCGAGCACTTCGAGGTGTCATGCTGAAATTTGTTGTATATCATTTTTAGCAAGAAAGTAACTTTAAGTTCGTGAACGGTCCACATCCCCCACTCCTTCTACCCCCTCCCACAAGATTTCATGAAATTTTGTTATTTTATGAAATTGATTTTTCTCCGAAACTATTTAAGCTATTGAATTGAAATTTGGGTCAAAGTATAATAATGGATATACCTTCTTCTTCTTCTACAATTGCGCTACATCCCGAAGTGGACCTTGAACTCCTGATCTTCAAGTTCCTTAACACTTTTTTTGGTAGACCTTCGCACAACCCTCTATCCACGAACTTTTCATTATCGTAGATTTAGGTGACGAAGGAATACCCAAGCAAGCAATGTGCAGGAATTATGCGTCAACCGGGATTTCAACTCACGACCCATACTGTATTATAAATTCGAGAAAAGCATTTCTCCTTCGAACATATGAGAGCTATCGACTTTAAAATGGAAACAAAGCATGATGATAAGGATGTTGATAACCAGTTTCAAAATCATCTAAGTCTTCCTCTGCCCCTTCCATTCAAAAACCTTAATTTCAGGAAAGCTACATATGTTCAATTTCTTTAAAAATAATGAAACTACAAATTTTAAGTTCAGCGCGAAACATTTTGTATGCCACGTTCGACAGAAATATTTTAAACCTCCAACTTCTGCTTCTACCACCTTCCATACAAAGGACAGTATTCACTATTTGAAAGAATTTGAGATAACATATTTTCCGGTATATTAAAATCTTTCTAGAAAAGAATCATGTGATTGGGCTTTACGCTCAATCGTAGCTCTGTTATGTTTTTTTTACTATTTCGTAAATTATCGCAAATTTTCTAAAATAGATTTTGGCTGAAATTTGGTTTGATTCCTAAATTTTGGTGCTGCCAAGTGTGTAAAATTGGTGGTTAGATGGGTGTAGATAGAGTGGGCATCTGATCGGCGTCAGTGACGCACAGTGTTGTATCTATCATATACGCATCAGTTGGGATCATCATACTTCCGCGTGGTAGCCACCGGGAACTCGTCTTGTCCATCCGGACTTGACTTGCTAAACTGATAAATATGAGTACTAATGAAACAGAAAAATTCTACTACTAAAATATGGCCCTCCAAATTGAAGCTTGGGCGATGTGTTAACAACTTATCCTCGAAAAAAAAGCGGAAATGTTTCGAATCCTGAAGCACCGCCTGGAACTGGATTGATTCAACAGCAACGACCACGCAAACGAAAAATAGACTATTCCTTCGGATCTTGGAACGTGCGATCCTTGTACAGAGCAGGAACAGTGAGAGCACTTCTTCCACAGGTAAACAAATACAATATAAACAGCATCGCACTGCAAGAAACTAAATTGTTAGGTACTAACATTAGATCGCACTTTATTTTCAAAAGTGGGAAATCATCGGGAGAAAGTAAAGTCAAAATACAAGTATCCTACAGCAACAGACTTATAGTATTTCATTATTACAAAATAAAAGAAGAGAGTATCGCTGCATGCACTTCAAATTATTTCGTATCTAATGAAAACGGTTCCTTGTCATACAATTCAAAACACTCGGGGTAATGTCCGCGAAAGACGTGAACTCGAACGCAGGTCGACACTTAATTCAGCACAGCGCTACGTGGGTACCTCTGGGACACCTCAATCTGTGAAAAAATATTCAGAAAAAAGTGTTGTGCGAAGGGCTAATAGCTATTCATTTATTAAATAAAAATTGTCAGGATCCGAATTACGAGGAGATCAACGCCCAATTCGGGCTTTAATGTCATTGAAAAAAAAGCTTTTATGCTATCCGAAACAATCGATATAAAGCGGTAAGGTATCACCGAATTTTTAACTTAACACTTATCTGCAATTATAATCAATTAGTCGTACTTCAACACACACATACACCTAATTACCAATAAATATTGTTGGCCCTGAGTCGCACAGGCACATTTCCTTAAGTGCTTTGTTGACATAATGATATTTTTACTGTATTCAAATCTTAAAAAAAAAAATATTTTTAAGAAAATATCCAAGTATCGAATCTCAGGCTAGCATTCTACCACTGAGCCACCGACGCTCGCAAAATTATTCTGCCAAAATCTACCCATCTACTTAATGTGAATAGTTTTTATATAGCAAACCCTTAAAATCCTTTTTCGGAAGCTTAGTTTGTAATGGATCTTAAAGTGCTTAAAGTACTTTGATGTTTCAAACAATTTAATGAAAACAAACTGCAAATCTGTAGGTGCTATCGTTTGGTTTGAGTATTTCCATCGACCGCATACATCGGACAATATATATAAGATAGTATGTATGATAGTACTCGCATTCCTATACCAAAATCAAAGCCCAAACAAATTTCTCGATATATTTATAATAAAACTCAATTAAATATCAACACCCTTGTAATAAAATAAAATAATTATTATAATTCAATTTTAACTTAATTAAATTTAAAATTTATAAATTTATTATAAATTTAAAAGTACAACATTACTCCAGTTTTTTGATACGAACGAAAATACAGTTTATCAATCATAAAATATGCCCTTCACAGCTAAACTAACGCTAATATTCACTAAAATCTACGAGCTAAGTTGTAGCCTAGTGGATAGCGTGTTGGTCTACAATGCGACGGTCGTGAGTTCAAACACCGGTCGACGCATAATTCCAGCATACTGCCTGCTTGGGTGTACTTTAATTACCTCAATCTACGGAATTAAAAATTCTAACAATCCTTTCACAATGACATATAAAATGTTAAGGAATCTGAAGGTCTGGAAGCCGAGGTCTGATTTAGTCTGGAGTACTATTATAGAAGTGTACAAATCTACGAGATTGTATTGTTGATCGTCTCACGCACATGTCTGAACTGACTAGCACCGTTTTGAAGATATTATTGCAAGAAAAACCTGTTTAAAAACTAAATAGTTGGAAGTAAAAATGAAAACCTTAAGCCAATATTTGGCATATATTCTCCAGTTAGAACTGAAAAAGGAGCTGATGAAATTTTATTGCGCTTCGGATTGGTCATCTTAGGATTCTTCCCACCTTTCGGAATGAAAAACTAGGCTGTACTTCTTTTTCTTCACTTCAGCCCAAATCGAGCCTTGATCACCTAGCCATCAGGTTCTTTAACACGTATTTCTTTTTGTGGAAAACTTTTTTGACCTTCGCACAACTCTCTTTCAAGGATTTTTTTTTTATTTTCGTATATTGAGATGAACCAGATACACCCACGTAAGCAATATGTGGGAATTATACGTCGACCGGGATGTTAACTACCGACCTTCGCATTGTAGAACAGAGCAAAAGAAGACTGAGTGCGAAAACGGGCTATGTTGCCCATAGATCAAAAAATTTTTCGCATGAGAAACTCTTACCTCCCAAATGAACGATTTTGATTGGTTCGCACTTTAAACAGCTGATTACTAAGCCATATTTTACACGTAGATTGTTCGCATATGTGCGTGGAGATTGCACGCATATTGGTGAGCTCAGTTCGAGAAGTTCTTTCCCGTTTGCCAACTGTTTGCGTATAATTAAACTGTGTTGTAGACCACCACTCACTTGACTACGCCCAGGCTTTCTGCTCTCTCAATATTACAAAAACTCCCGTGTCCTTATTACTGACCAAGGAGGATATATTTGAACGAGTCATTACGAGTGCCTTGTGAGCGAAAAGGAATGAAAGTATCGGGGGTACAAATTGAAAACCGTCGTTTCTCAGTAGATGGCGCCAGCGGATCAGAAAAGTCACATGGTAAACTTAGGCATCTGTCAACAACTCCTCATCATTCGATTTAAGTTTTGTTGGCGCTATATACTTTTTTGTGCGTCATTTGCGGAAAGTTTTGCTTTTTGTCCTCAATTCAAAAAAATTTGCAGCTGAGGCGTGTCGAATGATTGTTGAAACTTATGGGGAAGGTACTATTAGCGAAGCAACGTGTCGTGAGTGGCTTCAACGCTCTGATAGCGATGATTTTGACGTTAATTGGCGGTGGAACAGAAAACATTTTTGTGGTATATCATGAGCTGTTGAAACTGAGTGAAACCATCACGAGACTACAATTGATGCTTTTGAGCCTATAATTGCAGGAAAAACGGGCTCACTACCAAGAAAGACACGACAAAGTAATTTTTCTGCACGACAACGCTCGGCCACATGTTGCGAAAGCCTGCCTGGAAACGCTGACTTGGACATCCTACCCCATTCGCTGTATTCTAAAGACATCGCTCCTTCTGATTACTACCTAATTCGATCGCTGATACGTGGCGAAGAAGCCAAAAATTGGGTCGATTCGTGGATCGGCTCAAAAGAAGAGCAGTTTCTTGAAAGCGAAATCCATACGCTGCCAAAAAGTGGAAAAAAGATGTGGCTAGCGATAGGCATTTTTTTCAATAATAAATATTTAACCATTTTTACACAAAAAAGGGTCAAATTTTGAAAAAAAAAAAAAAAAAAAGGAAAAAGGCCGTTTTCAATTTGTACTCCCAATATTTGAGGAGTACAGGCGAAAAATGGGTCTTTTTTTCCTTTTTCGACTAAAGTGTGATCCGTAAGTGACTCTAAATCTAGTGATGCTATCTGCTAGATGTCAGTAAGATACATCAAAAATGATGTAAAAATAGTCTTTGGCAAAAACGGGGTAAGTCAGACAAAACTAGGCAAGAAAGAGATATGTCAACATAAGGATTGTGACAAGAACTCTGGTTTAATAAACCAAAAAGCTCCATGTAAACTACCAGGAGATTTGGTCAAGATATTTAAACAAGCTTGGTCCAATCTGTTTCCATTTGAGGTTGTTGAAACGAGACAAAAGTTTTTTAAGGGTTGGACAATACACCTAGACAAACTGTACATAAAAAAGTTAAGTTTGCCACTAGACCGATCATTGAACTGAAGATTTCTAATTCATCCTCCTTCAGATTGTTTGGGACATCTCACAACGATCCTTGGATGATATCAACGCCATTCGCAAAATAAAAACATAACAGAATTATGATTGGGCTTAAAGCCCAATCATATGATACTCTAGATGAAATACTTACTTACCTTTTGTTTGGGAGGTGGTAAAATCAGAGGGGGAGGTGTGTAATTTTTCTATGTAACACTGAACGTAGTATATAAAATTTTTCATGCTGAATTCAAAGTTTCTTGCTTTCATAATTTTCAAAGAAATTGAACAATTTTTGTCTGAATTTATGGTATTTGTCTGGGAGGTGGCAGAGAAAGTGGGAGATTTTGGATGATTTTGAATCTGCTTATCAACATCCTGCTTTGTTACAATTTTAAAATCGATAGCTCTCATATGTTCGAAGGAGAAAAAGTTTTCTTGAACTTCCAATATAAAAATTTGTATGGGAGGTGGTAGAAAGAGTGGGGTGAAGGCGATATTTTTTTTAGATTTTATTACAATTATTAAGGGACAAATTCTGGCAAAATTTCAAGTTTCTACTTCTTCTAGTTTCTATGAAAATCGGTTAAATGCATTTACCAAAATTCTACATTTGTATGGGAGGGGGTAGAAGGAATATCCGAATCAAAATAAAATTTTTGACATCAATTATATTTAAAATAGTATACTTTTGTCAAATTTAAAAGTTGATAGCTTTGACGGTTTTGAAGAAAACTAATTTAATTTAAATCCCGAAATTTCGTAAAATTTGTATGGGAGGGGGTAGAAGGAGTAAGGTAAAGTTGATAGTTTTTCCAAAATTAGTTGCAATTATAAAAAAAATAATTATGACAAAAATTGGTTCATTTGTCTTTGCTAGTTGCATTGCAAACCGAATAAATGCATTTTTGAAAATTGTGCATTTGTATGGGAGATGGTAGAAGGAGTAAGAAGATCAGATCAATATTTCTTGAGGTTAATGATATCTATATCATTATACTATGACCTTATTTCCAAGTCAATAGCTGAAATAGTTTTGAAGAAAATCAATTTCTTTAAGCTTCGAAATTTCATGAAATTTGTATGGGAGGGGTATAAGGAGTGGGGGGAAGTGGCCTGTTCACGAACTTAAAGTTAATTTTTTGCTAAAAATTACATACAACAAATTTCAGCACGATAGGTCAAAGCTATCGAGAGTTATGTTGTAGACAGACGGACAGACAGCAACTCGGAATCGAGGTTTTTGAGAGACAACAAATATTTCTGTACCCTTGGCGGCTCTGTGCGAGCAATATTTCTTAGTGCTACAAACGGTAAGGCAAGCACAATATGCTCTCAGATTTCATCTAGAGTATAAAAAAAATTGAAGTATCGAGAGTGGAAGACAGTTGCACAGAATTTCAGCTGCCCAAGCATGGGTATAATGGTAAATCTTGCACGAACCCTATATATGTATAGGACAATTTTTAAGGGGTGTTTATTACTTTTCTCTAAATTTACGCTAAATATTTCAGGCAACCTGCCAATAGCAGCTGAAAGTCATTCAGATTTAATGGACTTGATTAAGTTTTGTGAGAAAAAGGCAAAGCACTTTTACAAAAAATTACCTGTGGCAAGGAAAAAGCCAATTCTTACTGAGAGAAACTGTTTTTTTTTAATCTACTTGTAAATTAATTTTATAGAAAAACTAGCTTACTTCACGATTATTTCATGAAGACTTTTGTATTAAAAAGGAATAGCGACTATTAACTTGTTAAACTTGTGCCGCAGTTTGTACCTACAGTTTTAATTTATCTCTTTCTTGCCCTCAATGAAATGATTTTTTTTTCAATATAAAAGGTGTCCCATTAAGACCACCTATTTTGAAGTTTAAAAAAATCAGTGTTTATTTGAAAAGCTCTGATAAATTTATTTTAATAAAGAGTATTGACATGGAGGTTATGCATGTAATAGAATATTCGACAAACAGAAAAAAAGGGGCTCAATTCAAAATATGTATATAATATTAATTTTGAAATTGAAAAAAAAAAAAGCCAAGAGTTTATTAGAAAAGCTCTGATGTGTCTAGCTCATAGAATTAAAATATTCGATTTAAAATAAAAAGCTTTAAGCGTGTTACTGAAATAATAATTAGCAAATTTAAAAATTGCTGCACTAAAAAATTTATCTAAACTGACTTATCGCGTTGTTCGCCTGTACTCTTCATTTCTCTTCCTTATTGACCAAGTGCTGAAATTTTTTCGAAATAATCGTACCAACATGCTAACATAAAAAAAAATCTGATATTTAGAGAGATATCAGAACTTTTTCAAAAGTCAATTCGAAAAAAATAAGCTGTTTTTAAATTTAACAGCTCATTTTTTTCGAACGTAGCTATTTTTTTCGTCACGTTATTGCCTGCATTAGGTTATTGCTTGACTATTTAGTATGATTAAAATATATTAAATATTTAATGGCAAAGTACTAAAAAAAGGTAATTTATAAAAAGAAAGATAATGATTCATCACGAAACTAAATAAAATAAGATATAACAAAATTATATTATAGTGTAATGATAGTTACATGGTATTTCTAGTGAATAATACATTAGTTAAATTTTCACTTTTCATTTCAGTTCAGTTTACGTTTGAATTTTGACCGAAACGAAACAAAATGAAATTTCTTGGCGCGTTCGTGACTGATTGATCTAAATTCTTTTATTTAGATAATTTCAGACGGATTGAAACTTAGTGTTGCACCAAGATTCCTTGCCGGTGTGTAAAGGTCTTAGACCAGTACACTATTTGTTCGGGTACGAAGAAGAGCAATAAAATGCGCACGGGAGTTAATGGATAACTAAATTTTATTTTACTTCTCTAGCTTATTTATACAATTATTTACATAAATTCTGTCGTGAGAAACAATACAGGAATTTTGGTTCACAAGCCTTTCCATGCATAGTTTTTGCGATAAGAAGCCAGACGCAATATGATGCCTTAATTCAACTGACTAACTGGCAGATGCAATATGATGCTACTTACGCGACAGGTGCATGAAAAGACTTGTGAGAATGGAATTTAACAAATTTGCTTAAATTGCATGTTTATAATTAAAGACGATCTATGTGGAATTTACGTTAAATGCTATGAATGATTAAATGAAATTGAATTGAATTGAATGAAATTGTCATAGTATAAGTTTGATATTGATAAATAGATTGATCGGCATTGAACATCCTCCCCAGCATTGAATGAACTGCATTCAATCGTTGAAGCTGGTAGTGAAGAGATTTTCGGTGGCACAGTCTTCAGAGCGCTTGGTCTCAGGATTGCTGTCGTGAGGTGGTGAGTTGGCCTCAAGATCTGGAGCTGATGATGCTGGTTGACCTCTTCTTACGCGGCGTAATCTCCAGAATAAGAAGATCATGATGCTGATTACCAAAGCTAAGCTGGCGTAACCGAGCGAGTAGTGGTGGATGTTATGACCGTGTATCAACTCAGGAAGCTGGACCCTTGTTTCTTGGAGTTGGTGTTTTAGCGTTTCCAGTTCGTGAAGATGTGGTGTGTAATGATTATGATATCGCAACGCCGAAGATAGGTTTGGGTTTGTTACTATGTCTGTTAGGTTCAGTGTTGGGACATACGACAGTCTCTCAATTGCAGGATACACCTTGTGACCTTGAATGGTGATGAGCGGTTGTTTTATGATGCAATCGCTGTCGATCTTCAGAATTCCAGTGCTCTGAAGCACAAGCTGAGTCATGTTGTTGTCGCACACTACGTTGATTGTAGTTTCCGATTCCAGTGAGTAAATCCAGTGATTCGGATTGTGCATTTGCACCCAATATGGTCCTGGTTGCATGGTCATGATTTGACACAGAGAGCTCGGAGGCATACGATGCAGTAGGCGCATTTCGCAAGAACTCACTTGTGAGCCCAATTTGTAGAGAGGATGACGTTGTTTGCACAGGTATTTTTCCGCTTCAAACGCAATGCAGGCCCTTAGCTCTGAATCTGGAAGCGGATAGTAATGATCTCGGTGCAAATTGGCTATTAAGAACTTGAATGAAGGCCTAATAGCAGTTAATGTGTCGTTTATTTTGACTGGAACCGGAGTCAATTTAAAAAGTTCAAATTCTTCTGAGTGTAGGAGAGGCAATCGTAGCTTGAATATAATATGCCTTGTGGTGGCTCTGCCTTCCAATGATATTAAACTGTAGAATTTCAAGACATCTTCCAAATTTACCGGTAATTTTAATGCTGGAGGAAGGTTTGCTCGAATGTTTATTAGCTCCGCCCTTAGTTGACGTGGCGAAATTAGCTGAGTACTCAATTTGCCGTGCTGCGTGTTTGTGAGGACGTCCAATATTGAGTTTTGAGTCTTCTGGAAGTTGGTGATAGTTAACAGTAGTTAACTACAGTAGTTTGTAGTGCTAACGTAGAGAACGATTGGGCTAGATTTTCCTGCCGTAATTTGTCTTCGATGCCCGTGATTTGAAAGGAAATGCTGTTGAACTGTTGCTGCACTCTTTCAAACTCTTCCTTTATAGCTGCATGGTCTCTCTGCATTACGTTGATTGTTGCATCGAGGATGGAAGTTTGATTTCGCAGTAGTTCTGTTAGGTGATCTTCGTTCTGCTGGATTGAGTCGATAGTCGTTGACATGTCTTCTGCATATTTTGAATCCAGAACGCCGAATACAGCACTTGCTACATTACCGACGATGTTTAACGCACCGCGTTTTTGTCTGGATGGTGGCTGCGTTTTTAGTAAGTCATTGGTTTGATCCAGCTCGTTGAGAACATGTTTGATTTGTTTAACTATGTTGGCATAGGAATCTCGTTTGTGCATTGCCGAAGATAAATTATCAAGAATTGAACTGCAATTGCGCAAGATTTCAAATTCCTTCCAGTATGGGTCCATGTCATAATAAGCTATGAGATTCCATTCGCTAGCAATGATATTTGTAGAACCTATGTTCTCGAAGAATATTCCAGGATTTGTTTTGAAAGGCGTTACCTTCATCGAGCTGATACTAGTCACCGGTAAAATCAAGCATGTTAATAGCATGGTGGCAATTGCGGTACCTAGCGTGAGACGAGCTCTTTTCGGAGGATTGTTGGTCTTGTCCTCAGACCTTCCTGATGATTCACTTATCTTCCTTGTATAATCGCCTTGATTTGAGCTGGGAGATGGTTCAGATAGCTCTTGTTCAACAGGGAGGGGAGCTAATCGATGAATTGGTCGACGGAGTATATTATGTGCTGTTCGAACATCGACCACTCTCACCAGTCCATCTTCTCCCTTGATTATATTGCGTATTCGCCCTAGGGACCACTTCAAAGGAGGCAGGTTGTCATCTTTGATTATAACCATTGTGCCTGGCTTAACGTTGTTGCACTGCTGCTTCCATTTATAACGCTGTTGGAGGTTGCTCAGGTATTCACTTGACCATCTCTTCCAGAATTCATTTTTAATGTGTTGGACGAGTTTCCAGCGCGTCAACAAGTTTACCTTTACTGGTTCAGCTTGTGGATCTACTGAAGAGGTTAATGTATCACCAATCAGCAAATGAGCTGGAGTAAGGGCTGATAGATCGTTGGGATCTGATGACAGTGGTGTGATTGGACGTGAGTTGAGTATGGCCTCCGCTTCAATGACCACAGTCTCCATCTCCTCGTACGTTAGTGAGGCTGAGGCTAGGTTATGCCGCAACAAGTGTTTGGCCGATTTTACTGCAGCTTCCCATAGTCCACCAAAATGCGGAGCTCGAGGTGGGATGAATTGGAATGCTATTCCCTTGGTGCTGCACTCGGATGTAACCTTATCTTTAGAAAGCTTGTTACTGACAATCTCCTTGAGCTCTTGAAGCTGATTTCGCGCTCCCACAAAATTAGTTGCATTGTCACAGTATATTCTTCTACAATGACCTCGTCTGGCCATAAAGCGCCGCAGTGCTCCAAGAAAACCATCTGTTGATAGGTCGCTGACTAGCTCAAGATGAACAGCCTTGGATGCAAAACAGCAGAATACTGCAATATAGGCCTTCTGCGGTCGTTTTCCTCTGGTTTTGTAGTGCGTAAAGACTGGACCGCAAAAATCGACTCCTGCGTTGACAAATGGACGGGCAGGTTGAACGCGATCTGCTGGTAGATTGCCCATGAGTTGTGTGAACAATTTTGGTCTTGCCCTTGTGCATCGAACACAGTGCTGTACTACAGCGCGAGCAATATGTTTTCCCTTTATGGGCCAGAATGTTTGTCTGGTGATGGCCAATAACGTTTGAGGGCCAGCGTGCATGTTTTCTCTATGCAAGTCGTTAATGATCATCTTGGTAAACGGATGTGCATATGGTAGCAACGCAGGATGTTTAGCGTTGTAGCTCAAATTTGATGCCTCAAGGCGTCCTCCTACTCGAAGAATACCCTTTTCATCTATGAAGGGTGATAGGGTGCTGATGTCACTGGTTTTTGACACTTCTTTGAATTTCAGGATATTTTTGATGTCATCGCTGAATTCGTGCTGCTGCATATATTTTATTATGATTGTTTGCGCATCGTCTAATTCCTTAACGCTTGGTGTAGTTATAGGTGAAGATTCGGCACGCCTTGCTGATTTAATTATGAATCGAAGAACATATGCAACGACACGCTGCAAGCGGCGAAAGGAGTTACGATGATCAATGATTTGAATGAAGTTAGTCGTTTCGCTCGTTGTTCCACTGCATACTGCTCGTGGTTTTTCTCTCCTTTCTAGTGGTGATTCTAAGACCTTTGTGTGAGGTTTAGGCCATAGATTCTCGTTTCCATGTAGAAGCGTAGGTCCATAAAACCAGAGATGGTTGGTTGCTAGTTTTTCGGGCGAGATTCCCCGCGTTAACAAATCAGCAGGATTTTCGGCTGATTTGATGTGCCTCCATTGCTCAGGAATGGATATTTGTTGGATGGTTGATATTCTGTTGGCCACAAACGTATGGTAGTTTGAAGATTCGGCGTTTATCCAATCAAGGACGATCATGGAGTCAGTCCACAGAAATGTTTTTTCGTTCTGTAATTTCAGGTCCTTCTGGATACGTGCCAAGAGCTGTGCTGCTAATTTGGCAGCGCACAGCTCCAAGCGTGAAAGAGTGATTTGCTTTAGAGGCGCCACCTTTGATTTCGAGCACAATAGGCGGACAATAACAATGTTGTTCGGACATAGTGAACGTATGTAGGCTGCTGCTCCATATGCCCGTTCTGAGGTATCTGCAAACACGTGAAGTTGCACATTTTTTGGTGGGTGATGCGCGAAGACATGTCGTGGAAAGCTGATTTCTCCCAGGCATCTTAAACCCTCAGTGAATTTTGACCAGGTAGTATTTAAGTTTTGCGGCAATGCTGCATCCCAGTCAAGTTTCAGTTCCCAGAGTCGCTGGAGGAACAATTTGGCCGTTATTACGACTGGCCCTAAAATGCCCAGTGGATCGAAAATGTGGGCTATATCAGACGATGCCGTTCTTTTAGTGATCCTGGTTTGGGGGGTCAGCGTTGTTTTTACCGCGAAGGACTCATTTGTTGGGTGCCATGTGATTCCCATTGTCTTAATGCTGTCCTTCGAGTGATGTGCGAAGTTCAATTCAATGGCTTTCTGGTTTGGTTCCATAGCATTTAGCAATCGTGGGTGGTTCGCACACCATTTATGTAGCTTGAATCCGGCAGTTTTCAAAGCTGATATCAACTCTGTTTGTTTTTGCAGTGCTATCATCAAGCTGTCTGAGCCTGACATAACATCATCGACGTAAAAATCTTGTTTCAGAGCTTGTGCGGCCAACGGGTATTGGCATGCCACTTCGTCTGCCAGTTTATGCAGGGTTCTTGTTGCAAGATATGATGCAGGGGTGGTGCCATATGTCACCGTTCTGAGTTGATAGCACTTGAGCGGCAAGTCCGCATCATCTCGCCACCAGATTAGCTGATACTTCTGATCCGGTTGATCGATCTGAACCTGCCGATACATTTTTTCGATATCAGCGGTAAAAACGAATCGAGGCAGACGAAATCTCAGTAGAATAGTGAAGACGTCATCTTGGATGGTGGGACCAGTTGCCAGGATGTCATTTAGCGACATATTTGATGTTGTCTTCGCCGAACCGTCGAAGACGACGCGCAGCTTCGTTGTGGTGTTCTCTGGTTTGAGCACGCAATGATGTGGTAAAAAGAAGTACGGTTCTTGGATCATCGTGAAGCACACTTCCTCCATGTGGCCAAGGTCGAGATATTCCTTCATGAATTGCACGTATTGTGCCTTGACAGCTGGGTCTCGCGATAGTTTTCGTTCAAGCGAGTGAAAGCGCCGGAGCGCCGTTTCACTAGACTCTCCTAATTTACCAGGTTCGACCTTGAATGGTAATTTAACCACGAAACGTCCATTTTTATCTCTTCTAGTGGTTTGTAAGAAGAGTTTCTCACAGCGATTTTCAGTCATCGTGAAGTTGCTCGATTGTTCACCTGCTTCTTCTAGCTGCCAGAATTTTTCGATATGTTTGTCGAGTGATTCATCGTCGCTACATATGCCACAGTACGCATTATTTTGCGCAGGGTTGCAATTTTGGGTTCTCCCAGAAACTGTCCAGCCGAACACGGTATTTTGTAGTATTGGTAAGCAATCTCCCAAATTGATTTGGCCTATCGCTAATGTGGCATAAAACAACTCAGCTCCAATTAGAATGTCGATGGGACCTGGTTGATGAAATAGTGGGTCAGCTAGTTTTATGTTATTAGGAATCGACCAAGAGGATGTGTCGATTTGTTGAGACGGTTGCGGCGAAACAATTTTTGTAAGAACTTGGGCTTCAATGTTGGCCTTGAACCCAGTTGTTTTTGAATGGATTTGCACATTCACACGTTTTTGGGTCTCTCCTTTACTTTGACCAATGCCCTCAATGCTCATGGAGTGTTTTGTACCACGAAGTCCCAATTTTTTCAGCAACCTTTCGGAGATGAAATTCAATTGGGAACCAGAATCTAATATTGCTCTCGATTCTATTTGATTTCCTGATACATCCGTTAGCTTGATAATGGCCGTACTCAGTAAAACATAAGCACGAGTTTTCAAGAGAGTATTTGTACTGAGAGACGTTGTTTGGTCGACCGATCCTGTCTGGCCAGATGCTGCTGCGGTTGCTCCGGGCATTGTGCCTGCTCTGCAATTGGATAGCTGTGGACTGGTTGAACCCTTGGGTTGCTCCTGATTATTTTTGGTTTCGAAGTGAAGCAATGTGTTGTGCTTCTTCGAACACTTAGAGCAATGCCTGGACTTGCATTCGCTTGAGCGATGACCGGATTTTAGGCAGTTTACACAATGCTTGGCTTGTTGAATGACTCGCAGCCTTTTGTCAGTAGTCATTTGCAGAAACACCCGACAAGAGAATAGCGGATGATCTGCCTTGCAGAGAATGCAGTAAGGTCTTTGCGTGGATGCAACTAGGACCTTGGATGATGAATGTTTTGCTGATCGGCGTTCCTCAGAGCCAATTTTTACTGTTGTGTTTGACAATGACTCTAGTGACTGGAAGTGGTTTTCCATGAATTTCAGGAAATCTTCCAATGATTGAAGATTCCTTAGGTTTTTTAGGCCTTGCTCGTAGAGCATGTGAGTTCCGGCATCGAGTTTCCGAATTAGTATATGCAGCAATAACGGATCCCAATTTTCAGTTGACACATTGATGTTCTGGAGACCAAATAAACATTCTCTAGTTGTGTCGTGAAGGGCCTTTATCGATTTTGCCGACCCTGCTTGCGTTGAGGGTATTGCCAGGAGTTTGTTTAATAAGGCCGTGACCAAAAGTCTGGTATTGCTGAATCTTTCCTTCAGCATATTCCATGCTGACTGATAGTTATCGTCAGACAATGTTAGATAATGTACGAGCCTCTCTGCTTCGCCGCTTAGGCTGGATTTTAAGTACCACATCTTTTGTGCATTGCCCAAATTTTGTTGGTGGACCATTTGGTCGAATAAATCGTGAAATTGGGTCCAATTGAGGTAATTGCCATCAAACGTTGGAATAGATATTGATGGTAACTTAATCTTTGGTTCGATGATTTTCGCCTTTTGTGGTTTAGTAGTTGTATTCAATGCTTCTTGCAGCACAATAATTGTTTCTCGTGCCTTGATTTCTAGGTCGTTATATTCTTCCTCGTCAAAGCCTGAGGTTACTGGATCAACCAAGTCGGCCCATAATTTCTGTTGAAGCTGCTCGACATTTAGCCATTGTCGTTCGATAATTCGTAGATTGACCTGACAAGATGTGAAGGTTTCACTCATTTGCGGTTGGATTGTAAGAGTTCTCTGTAAGGCCTTCATTGCTGCCTTGATTTGGCGTATAGAAGGATGCGTATGTACCAGAGAAGCAGACGACGGATTATCGATGATACCAGGATGTTTAGGATCTGGATTTTGTAGCTGAAGACGTCTGTGTGCAACATCCTGTACGAACCAGTTGTATCCCCTTTCCATATTAGCATAATATTCCTTTGCAAAATACGAATGTTGTTTTTGATCATCGTATTTGCACTTGATATTGTAATCAGCTGCCTGGAACCTTTCCCAAAGTTTAGCTAGTTCCGTTGCCCTTTCATCCAGATATTCCAGCGTTTTTCGGTCTGGTGAATCCTTCTTGTAATTTCGGATCAGCCTCTCAATCTCTGATCCGGTCTCGCCTTGTTGCTTGGTTAAATCGTCCAAATTCATGTTGAACCTTGTCGATCGCTGATTCAGATCAGGAAACTGTTGAAAATGCACTGAAATGCTAAATGTTTTAGCACGTAAAACTGTATCGATCGCGTTACGGCTTGATCGCGTTAAACTGAATCGATCGCGTTATAAACTGTATCGATCGCGTAAACGATTTGACCGCGCTTTATTATCGATCGTGTTAAAAACTACCGATAGTGTTTATATTATTCGCGTGAACTTGACTGTGTCGATCGCGAATACTTCGTATCATCACGTCGGGGTCACCATATGATTGATCTAAATTCTTTTATTTAGATAATTTCAGACGGATTGAAACTTAGTGTTGCACCAAGATTCCTTGCCGGTGTGTAAAGGTCTTAGACCAGTACACTATTTGTTCGGGTACGAAGAAGAGCAATAAAATGCGCACGGGAGTTAATGGATAACTAAATTTTATTTTACTTCTCTAGCTTATTTATACAATTATTTACATAAATTCTGTCGTGAGAAACAATACAGGAATTTTGGTTCACAAGCCTTTCCATGCATAGTTTTTGCGATAAGAAGCCAGACGCAATATGATGCCTTAATTCAACTGACTAACTGGCAGATGCAATATGATGCTACTTACGCGACAGGTGCATGAAAAGACTTGTGAGAATGGAATTTAACAAATTTGCTTAAATTGCATGTTTATAATTAAAGACGATCTATGTGGAATTTACGTTAAATGCTATGAATGATTAAATGAAATTGAATTGAATTGAATGAAATTGTCATAGTATAAGTTTGATATTGATAAATAGATTGATCGGCATTGAACAGTGACTTTTGCAATGTTAACAGTGTCTAGTGCGAGTGTCGGGGTAGGTCAAATTTTATTTATTCGATGGCGAATTCATTGAAATATCTCATAATTATTCGCTTCTGGCAGACAGAAGGGCAAGTAAATGCAATTGCAAATATGGCAGGAAGCGGTGGACAAGTCCATGGAAATGTGACTTTCACACAAAAGATCTACGGAGGAAATGTCACCATACAGGTGTATCTGGTTGGATTGTCGCCTGGAAAACACGGTTTCCATGTTCACGAGAAAGGAAACATCGGTAATGACTGCCAGGATGCCGGAGAGCATTACAATCCATACAATGTAAGTACATACCTCTAGTTAATTGTAATATCAAGCCGCAGGGCGAAATACTCAAGGAGTGTACTAAAAGGTTAAATAATAGAAACTGCCGTAATAAACTGTGACATAATAAGAATAACCCGGTTTATGTAGTTTTTAGCGGAATATTGTTCAAATAATCATTAAAGTTAGCATAGTCTTGCAGGCAGATTAACTGGTTAGTTCTTTAGTACTCTAATTTCAAACTGTGAAATCTGGTAATCCGGTTAATCTTACAACCTTTATCTGAGTGAAATTGATACAGCCAGTTTGGTTCCAAAGTAAAATTTTTGAAATAGAATCTCCTGCGGCTTTGCCATATAATTGGTCCTAAAATATGAACATTTTATGTTAAATAATTCCGAAGAAAAATTATTTGGAAAAAAAATCTGCCGATATTTTGTTTTCAGAAACAACCCCCTCCCTTCTTGAAACCAAAATGGCAAAAAAAAATTTAATTATTATTAAAGTTTTACCCACAAACCCCTTTATATCTGTGTCGATTTTCAGCTTTGTAGCTTGAACCATGGTTGAGAATCAAATTCGTAAATTTGAGCTCTAGCACTTTCCCCGTATCCCTCCTTTAATCTCCCAAATTCAGTGTAGGCATAAGACAATTCACTCAAAAATTAACTTTCTAGTTTCGAGGGTTTGGGGGTTATTATGCGCTGAGCGTACGTACAGACAGACGGATTTCTATACTCTAGATGAAATCTGAGAGTATATTGTGTTTGCCTTACTGTTTGTAACGCTAAGAAATAATGCTCGCACAGAGCCGCCAAGGGTACAGAAATATTTGTTGTCGCTCAAAAACTTCGATTCCGAGTTGCTGTCTGTCCGTCTGTCTACAGCATAACTCTCGAAAGCTTTGAGTTATCGTGCTGAAATTTGTTGTGTGTCAGTTTTAGCAAAAAAAAAACTTTAAGTTCGTGAATGGGCCACATCCCCCCACTCCTTCTACCCCCTCCCATACAAATTTCACGAAATTCCGAAATTTTCAGAAATTGATTTTTCTTTCAAATTATTTAAGCAATCGATTTGAAATTTGGGTCAAAGTATTATGATATAGATGTCATTATTATGACGGAATATTGATCCGATCCCGTCACTCCTTCTACCCCCTCCCATACAAATGTACAATTTTGAAAAATGCAGTTCTCGATTTTCATTGAAACTAGCAAAGTTATAAAAACGAATTTTTGCCAAAATTAATTTTATTATAATTTCAATCAGAATTAAAAAAATTATCAACTTCACCTCACTCCTTCTACCCCCTCCCATACAAATTTCACGAAATTTTGAAATTTAAATTAAATTATTTTTCTTCGAAACTGTTAAAGCTATCAACTTGATATTTTGTATAAGGTATAAAAATAGAAATACTAATAACGGAAAAAAAATTGTTTTGATCCTTACACTCCTTCTACCCCCTCCCATACAAATGCATAATTTTTGCTAAATGCATTATATCGATTTCCATTACAACTAGAAAAAGTATAAACTTAAAATTTTCCCAGAATTTGTTTTTTAATAATTGCAATAAATGCTAAAAAAAATTATCAGCTCCTCTTCACTCCTTCTACCCCCACCCATACAAATATCTGTATTATAAATTCAAGAAAAGTATTTTTTCCTTCGAATATATTAGAACTATCGAATTTGAAATTGAATCAAAGCGTGGTGGTAAGGATGATGATAAGCAGTTTCAAAATCATCTTAAACGCTCCACTTCCTCTGCCACCTCCCATACAAATGCCTCAATTTCAGGAAAACTATGTCCAATTGAAAATAATGAAAGCAACAAACCTTAAATTCAGCACGAAAAATTTTGCATACCACATTAGGTGTCATATCCAAAAATTACAAACCTTTCTCCTCTACTTCTACCACCTCCCATACAAAAGTCACTATTTATTATTTAAAAGAATTGGATTGGCATATTTTTCGGTACATTGAACTCTTTCTCATTTCATCTAGAGTATCATATGATTGGGCTTTACGCCCAATCATAATTCTCTTATTTTTTTTTATATTTTTAGACTAATGTAAGTACGAAACACGCAAAAACATAACAGGACTACGATTGGGCATTAACCCCAATCGTGCGATACTCTAGATGAAGGGAGTGACAACATTGAACTAATTTTTTCACATCACGATAAGGTTGCTATCAAAATGTTTTATACAAAATTTAGGATTCAAAAATTTAATAGGTACTGAGAAACTTAGTGTATTGAATTTAGTGAAATTGTGCAGTTTGTATGGGAGGTGGTAGAAGGAGGGTGGAGTTATTAATAACTTTCTTAAAAATAACTGTAAACACCATTTATTTGGCATAGCAGATCAGAAGCATTCATACTTTTCAGGCAAACCGACTTTTCGTAAAGTTGTTGAATTGTATCAAATTGTATGAGAGCTGGTAGAAGGAGTGAAACTAATCGCCTAATTTGTTTGGTGTTAAGAATATTTCTAAGTAAATGTTTAGTGCACAATTTCAGCTGCATCAATTTTGCACGTACTGAGTAAATTTGCTTAGAGTATTTCATGAAAAAGTGCAGTTTGTATGGGAGGTGGTAGAAGGAAGAGGAAGACTTAAATAATTTTTATATAGCAGATTGGAATTATTGTAAAAGTAATATATTACAAATTTCAGATCAATAGCATTTAAACTTTTTGAGAAAAGCCGTTTATTGTAGAATTACGAAATTGTGGCATTTTCTAGGGGAGGAGGTAGAAGGGGTGAAGCTAATGGTCTAATTTTTTTTGGTCTTATTAATAATTCTAAATAAATATTTAGTGCTCGATAAATTTTATACGCCTGAGTAAATTGGCTTAGAGTATTTTATGAAAAAGTGCAGTTTGTATGGGAGGTGGTGGAAGGGGAAGGAGGACATGTATAATTTTTATACGATAGACTGAAATCTTCATTTTTATAAAAAGCCGATTTTCTTGTGTGTTCCCATGCATTTAAAAATTAACACTTTTCACAGTTTTATTTTAGTTTTGTTTAAAAAATTTAGATCCTTTCACTCCTTCTACTCCCTCCCATAAATTCGACCCCGCTACCGCTTCAATCTTCCCCCACACAAAGCAACATAATTTAACAACTTTATAATATATCAATTTCCTTGGAACGTATATATAAAGATTACTGATCTCAAATTTAAATCCATTTCTATATTGATCTTAGGTTCTTCTGTAAAACTTACCATGCAATAGATGCAGTTTTATGCTAGAGAATTTTCAAGACACTGATGCTCTAATTAAACGTAGTATACTTTTGTTAGTAGGTTCCTTATATTGCAGGAAAATTACCTGCTAAAGTCACTGAAAATTTCATTCCATCTAGAATATCGTATGATTGGGCTTTACGCCCAATCGTAGTCCTAATATGTTTTTTATATAGAAAAAGCGCCTAGTTGAACTTGTACCCCGGACTCCATTTTCCCTCCAAATGCTAGAATTTCGGATTGTTTCGACCTAATACTAAGCAACTTCATAATTTTAGAAATAAAATAAAATATAAATATTTTTTACAAATCTGCAATAGTGTTATGATACGATACCATTTTTTTTTCAGTTGGATCATGGTGGTCCTAACGATAAAATTCGTCATCTTGGAGATCTCGGCAACGTTGAGGCCGACAATGATGGAATTGCTTCTTTAACTTTAACCGATAAAGTACTTTCATTGGTTGGACCACGATCGATCATTGGACGTGCAATTGTTGTTCACGAGGACGAAGATGATCTTGGACGTGGTGATGCTGCGGATTCGCGCACAGCCGGGCATTCTGGTAGTCGTGCAGGTTGTGGAGTTATCGGAATTAATTAGACAATAAACCAATTCTCAAAAAGAAATACTTCTAAAATTTTTTTTTTTTTGTGAGTCATTAAATTTAGAAATATATAATTGCAATGGACCATATAAGAATTATTTAAATCCCTCCACTCCTTTCACCACCTCCCATACAGACTACACTTTTTCCAGGAAACCGTAAGCCAATTTTCTCAGTGATTATAAACTTTTCGAAGCTCGTCTATACATATAAATATAATTGTAGTGTCTGTCTGTTACTTGCTTATAAATGGCTATAACTTAGTTTTTTGTTTTATTTGGACAATAACTAAGCAGAAACACACGTTATTAAAAATGTTCTCCGTTTGTCTATCTTTACGGCTTTCACGTAAAAATGGTTAAACCGATTGTAATGAAACCTTCACAGATTATTAGGTCTACTTCAAGAAGTAATCTGCCTTAGGTTTTATTTTACTCCCCTCACGCCTTCTACCCCCTCCCATACATAGTGACTCATTTTCCAAAATTTATAATAATCAAATTTTCATGGAAACTATAAAAGCTATTAATTTTAAATTTAAAATATATTATTTCTATTATAAATGCGATCTTCAAGTATATAAATAAAAATAAAAAAAAGAGTGAATGTTACTGTTCTGAAATTTAAAAGATATCAATTGCATAATAATTATAGTTATTTCTTAAAAAATAACTAGAAACCCTCCAATCCTTCCTCTACCTCCCACACAAACTGCACTTTTTCATGAAATACTCTAAACCAATTTTCTCAGTACGTATAACTTTCATCAAGCTAAAATTTTGTTTTATGTTTCTAATTAGCATTATTATTATTACCGGGAAAAATTAACCAATTAGCTCCACTCTTTCTACCCCCTCCCATACAATGTGACACAATTCCACGACTTTGAAAGAACTCAATTTTCATGAAAAGTGTAAATCTAACTGGTCTGAAATTTAAAACATATCAATTTCATGGTGATTATAGTTGCTTCTATAAAAATTACCAAAAACTCCCACTCCTTCTACCACCTCCCATACAAATTACACAATTTCACTAAATCCTATTCAGTTTTTCAAGCTTAAATTTGATGCAAGATATTTTTATAGCTACTCTAGCATGATGTGCGAAAAATTAGCTCAGCGCTGTTTAAGAGGTTAGAGGCGTTATGAAACTTCTACCCTAATTTATTTAATTATTTAAAAAAAAAAAATTTTGCATTTTATACAATCGTTTTATTTAATATTCACTTTTTAATAACAAAAATATTTCAGCACTAATCGACGCGATGCAATTCATAAATTATGGTCTTGACAGAGGCTTCTACGTTACGTCAGTCTTTATAAATTTTAAAAATGCATTTGACACTCTAGACAATAGAATATTGCTACAAGGTCTAAATGAACTAGGTATAAGAGGAAAAGTTAACGATGTAGTAAAAAACTGGGGCAATAGGTTAACCTTAAATGCATCGAAGACCAATTTAATGATATTTAACCAAAATGATCTAAAACTCAACATAGATGGAATTGAAATATCTAGAGCAAAACAAACCAAGTATTTAGTATTAACGATCGACGAAACTAACATGGACTCCACACATTAATAACATACGCAAGAAAATAGCACCTATCGCTAGAGTCCTACGGCGTAACCATTTTCTCCATTTTCTACCAACACCCATAAAAGAAATTCTGCATAATGCGTTCATTTTATCAAATGTAACCTATGGAATTTTAATATGGAGCCAAACCTCTATGTATTACATAGAAAGAATATCGAGGATTATGAACAAAAGCATTAAGGCCGTATATAATTTACCTCATCTGACACCTTGCAGCAAACATTAAACCTGGAGAAGACAAAATTAATGTACAACATAATAAACCAAGGACTAAAATCTTCAATAATCATAACGTACAACGCAGATATTCAAGATTTCAATACACGCAATGCAACCTTGATAAGAAATCGAAATTGTAGAACGAATAAACTAAGGAAGGATCCCAGCTACGAAGCAATACGGTATTATTACTCCTTGCCAATCTTTATTCGACAGGCAAAGAACATCAAGTGCCTAAAGATCGCAGCAAAGAAGTTCATACAGCAATCGTGAATATACTAAATTGACTAAATTGCATTACCCACTATTACTTAAATAACGTTTTCAAGATATTACGAAAATTTCATTTATACCACCTTGTAGCTGTCTAGGAAACAATCCTTATTGTGGACAAATAAATAAATAAAATAAACAAATCAATACGAATAAAATTGATCCAGCATGATGCTTATATTATAGATATTTCTAAAAAGGTCATTAAGAACTCGCCCTTCCTTCTACCACTTCCCATTTAAACTGCACAATTTCACTAAATCCAATACACTAATTTTCTCAGTACTTATTAAATTTTTGAATCCAAAATTTTGAATAAGACATTTTGATGGCAGCTCTAGCATAATGTCAAAAAATTAGTTCAGTGTCGTTCCCCCTCCACCACTTTCCCTACAAAATTTTTTAAATAAAAAAAATCTCTTTCATCTAGAGTATCGCACGATTGGGGCTTTATGCCCAATCTTAGCACTGTTATGTTTATACTCTAGATAAAATCTGAGAGTATTATAAGTTTGCTCTAAAGTTTGTAAAGCTAAGAAATAAGGCTCGGAGAAAAATAAAAAATGATACAGAAGTTCATATAATCACTCAAAAATCTCAAAATCGGATGTCCGTCCGTTCGTTCATGCGCACTCCACACGTCATTTTCAACAAAAAATGACACAATTTTGCAATTCGACAATAAAAGGATTTGATCCAAAAGCATAGATGCTATTGATCTAAAATTTGGAATGTAATACTTTTATTATAATTTAAATCTACTATATAAAATTTTTTTAAGTCCTTCCCTTCCTTCCACCACCTCCCATACAAACTGCACTTTTTCGTGAAATACTCTAAACTAATTTACTCAGTTCATATAAAATTTATCGAGCTGAAATTGTGCACTTAATATTAATCTAGAATTACAAGTAAAGCCAGAAAAGGACTAGACTATTAGCCTTACTCTTTCTACCCCTCCCATACAATCCGACACAATTTTACTTTTTATACTCTAGATGAAATCTGAGAGTATTATAAGTTTGCTCGAAGGTTTGTAACAACGCTAAGAAATAAGGCTTGGAGAAAAAAATTAATCCTTCCACCCCCTCCCATACAAACTACACTTTTTCATGAAATGCTCTAAGACGATTTTCTCAGAACATATAACATTTATCGAGCTCACTTTTTATAATAAATACTTAATTAGTATTATCACTTAGATCAGAAAAAAATATTTGATTAGCTTCACTGCTTCTACCCCCTCCCATACAATATGACATAGTTTCACAACTTCACAAAATATCGATTTTCTTGAAAAGTATGAATGGTACTAATCTGCAATTTAAGGATTGTCAATTATTTCCTAGTTATTTCTGAAAAAATCCCTAAAATTCCCCCCCACTCTTTCTACCACCTCCCATATAAACTGCACATTTTCACTAAATCTAACTCACTAATTTTCTCAGTCCTCATTCAATTTTTCGAGTAAGCATTTTGTATAAAACATTTTTATAGCTACTTTAGCATGATGGGGAAAAAATTAGTTCAATGCTATTACCCCTTCTAACACACCCCATCCAAAATTTCTTGGGATGACAAAAAATTCTATTTCATCTAGAGTATCGTAAGATTGCGCTTTATGCGCAATCGTAGCCCTGTTATGTTTTTACTTTTAAAAAAGTGGATTTTCCGGAAATGTGTGAATGCTACGGATCTACAATTTAAATCATAACAAGCGTATGATGCTTATAATTATTTCCGGAACAGTCTTTAAGAACTCGCCTCTTCTTCTACCACCTCCCACATAAACTGCACAATTTCACTAAATCCAATACACTAATTTTCTCAGTACTTATGAAATTTTTGAGTCTAAATTTTGTGTAAAACATTTTGATACCAACTTTAGCGTGGTGAGAAAATGAACTGCCAACAAGTCGGGCGAAACTTTATTATTCTTGGGACGAATTGCGGATGAGTGGAAAGTCAATATGCAGGATGGAGTGGTTAGGGAAGACTAAGTGAAAGTAACTTCTTGGGCAGGGCTGTTGTCAACTTAACAATATTTCATTCGTTTCTGCAAGTTTGGGTTCTTATGAGGGGAGGAGGAGGAGTAATAGTAAGGATGGGTGGATTTTAATAGCTTTTTAATTGATTGCATGAATCACGTCCAATATTCTCTGTATAGAATATGTTTCATAGACGAAGTTGCATAGAATTTTCATAAAATTCGCTGTATTTTACATTCACGAAACCGAAAATTTGTATAGGAGGGGGTAGAGCGGGTAACGGAATCATAAAACTTGTGATGCAGTCTTATTTCATTTCTTTTGTAAGGTACTTATACAAAATTCCAAGTTCGTAGCTTTTAATTAGTTGGTTATTAGTTGATTTAATGAAATTGGTCAAAATCATGCTTTTGTATGGGAGGGGGTAAGAGGGCAAGAGTGATTTCAAGACTTTTGACGCAATTTCGTTTCAACTATTTTTAAAAGTTTGTGTGCAAAATTTCAATTTGATAGCTTTTTATAGTTAGGTGATAATTGATTTCTTGAAAATGGTCGATTTTGTATGGGAGGGGGTAGAAGTTTTAAAGGTTTTCGACGAGTTAATATTTCGTATATTTAATGATTTTTTTTAAATGAATTTCGTAAATTTTCAAGTTTCTACCTTAAAATTTCACTTCAAAATTTTCAGTTTATGTGTTTTTTTAGACCGGGGGATCGGTTGATAACAATTATGGAACAAGCTATTATTATTTTTCTATGTACATCAAATAGATGTATCCACATGCAAAATTTAAACTTTGTATCTTTTACCAGAGCCCTAAAAAAATCACTCAATATTTTCGACATTTTTGCTTATCACCTCCCTCCCCTTACACCTCCCAACTTAAAATTTTTACCAAACTTAACGACTATGTAGTTCTACAATCTGACAAATTTTCGATTTGATATCTGTACTCTTTTTTGAGATATAAGAATTTGTAATTTTGAAAAGTGCGCCATTTTTGAAATGCTTCCCATTTCCCCCACTACTGTTATTTTAACAGTAGCTTAATATACGTTTTAAATTTCAATTACATAGCGTAAGAGATAGTTGAGATATTCATTTTTAAATGTTTTTCTTCGCACCCCCCCCCCCCCCCCCTGACCCTTCCCATTACAATAATTAGCCACTTTCTAAGCTGATTTCTATGGAGCTGTACGCCATGTTAATGGTCCCAAAATATGAATTTTTCAGGATAAGTAATTTCGAAGATATAATCATTTGAAAAAAACAATTCGGCCGACAGTTTGTTTTTAGCCCCCCCTTTTCGGACGCCAATAGATAAAAACATAACAGAATTATGATTGGGCTTAAAGCCCAATCACATGATACTCTAGATGAGATGGAAATGACTTTAATATACCGGAAAATATTTCATCTCAAATTCTTTCGAATAGTCAGTAGAGGCTTTTGCATAGGAGGTGGTAGAAGTAGAGGGGGAGGTTTGTATTTATCGTATATGCCATCGAACATGCCATGCAAAATGTTTTTTGTTGAATTTAAAGTTTTTAGTTTTCATTATTTTTAAAGAAATTGGTCATAGTTTTCCTGTAATTGGGGCATTTGTATGGGAGGTGGCAGAGGAAGTGAAGTATACTTCATACAAAATATCAAGTTGATACCTTTAGCAGTTGCGAAGAAAAATTATTTAATTTAAATTTTAAAATTTCGTGAAATTGTATGGGAGGGGGTAGAAGGAGTGAGATGAAGTTGATAATTATTTTTACAATGAATTGGAATTATAGTAGAATTAATTCTGAAAAAATTTCGTCTTTTCAGCTTTACTAGTTTCAATGAAAATCGAAAATATATATTTTTCAAAATTGTAAATTTGTATGGGGGCGGTAGAAGGAGTAAGGGTATAGGGTCAATATTTCGTTATATTAATGACATCTATATCATAATAATTTGACCTAAATTTCAAGTCGATAGCTTAAATAGTTTCAAAGAAAAATCAATTTCTTAATATTTCGAAATTTCATGAAATTTATATGGGAGGGGGTAGAAGGAGTGGGGGATATAGCCCATTGACGAACTTAAAGTTCCTTTTTTATTAAAAATGACACACAAAAATGTTTAGCGCTGTAGCTCAAAGCTTTCGAGAGTTATGCTGTAGACAGGCACACAGACAGACGGTCACTCGGAATCGAGGTTTTTGAGCGATAACAAATATTTCTGTACCCTTGGCGGCTCTGAGCGAGCGTTATTTCTTAGCGTTACAAACGGTAAGGCAAACACAATATACAGATTTCATCTAAAGTATAAAAATCAAATTATTTTTAAAATTTGTCCCACAACCCCCTCTATATCTCTACTGATTTTCAACTTCCTATCTGCATTCGTGGTGGAGATATTAGCAAGTGTAGTTTTCGACTTTTTCCCTCCCCCCGCCTCCTCCTTCCACCTAGCACTACCAAAAATTTAGAAAATAGAGCTCACTTACTCAATTAACAATCCACCAAAATACGAACATTCTACCTTTAACGGTTTCGGAGATGTGAGTCCATATGTACGGCATACGGGATGGAGTTTTTTTTTGCATTTTTAGGCTAATTCAGTCATGAAACGCGAAAAAAAAAATTTCAGGGTAGCAATTTTTTTTTTCGTGTGTTGATCAACAATACTTTATTATTAGAATAATAAAGAAAAGTCGATTTTCCTGAAAAGTATGAATGCTACTGATCTGCAATTTAAAAGTTATTTCCGAAAAAGTCATTAAGGTTTCGCCTCTCCTACTGCCACCTCCCATATAAACTGCACACTTCCACTAAATGTAATACACTAATTTTCTCAGTACATATTAAATTTTTGAATCCTTATTTTTGTAAAAAAAAAACATTTTGATGGCAATTCTAGCGTGATATGAAAAAATTAGTTCAATGTCGTCACCCCTTCCACCACTTCTCCTACAAAATTTCTTAAAATCAAAAAAAAATCTCTTTTATCTAGAGTATCGCACGATTGGGCTTTATGCCCAATCCTGTTATGTCCTGTTATGTTTTTTTATTATTAGACTTTATTTTATTTAGTTCATAACTTGAAGACCTTGCATTCTTTAATAGCTGCCTGTATGCAACATACGTTTTCATAGTCAGCCTGCACTTGTTGTCTTTTTTTTTAATTTTCTGCCCTAGGGTTATGCCCACCTCTTCTAATGAACAACTAGGCTAGGCTAACGGCCCTCTCAATATTACAAAAACTCTCATGTTTTTAGTACTGACCCAATAAATAATAAACCCATCTATCACATAAATTGTTATCGGATGTCATTTATGTTACTATTTACGACAGTAAGTTCATAGCAAATTATGTCAAGTACATTTCCAAGCAGTTATCTTCACTAGCTAAGTTAAAAAAGCGAATCCTTGATTATTGGAGACTGTGGCCCCCGCTTTTAGACATCAAGTGTTAAGACCGTCACCAATAACACTCGATCCACTTTTTGTTTGCCCTGAAGTCGGCCGATTGATACGATGCGATACTATTGGTAAAAGGTACGAGTAATAACTCGTCTCAGTCGAAATTATCTTCCAAGTGTTTATCGGTTATGTTGGCTCGCACGTAGCCAGCAATTAGCGATAAGAAAACATAATTATGTAAGCAGGTGGTCAATAAGATAAGCCCATTCCACAGATACCGATCGTATGTCCATGTTATTTTACAAGTAGGCACCAACTAATGAATCTTGTTCGGTTCAGAGCCAACAATAAAAATTCGCGACATTGCGATCAGTGTGAGGTAACCTTTACTGTTTTCGTGACGAAGCAAGATATTTTTTATAATTGCCAATATTATGTAGCATTGATAATTTCACGATATGACGTCACTGTGTCACACTAAGTGGCAGAGAGAGATCTCGCTATCTGATCTGTTTTATTTTTCTGGCCTAGGTATTGAACAAGGTGGGGGTGGTTCGAGGTTTAAGCGAGAATTAAGTTTTCATTTTTGGTTTCAGTTCAGTTTACGTTTGTATTTTTGACCGGAACGAAAGAAATGAAATTATTTGGAGTATTCGTGACTATTGCGTTGTTAGCTGTGGCTAATGCGGCTGGCGAGGTAAGTCCGATTTTATTTTTTTATTTATTCAATGGCGAATTTATTTAAATATCGCATAACTTATTTGCTTCCGACAGGCACCAGTGCAATTAAATGCGATTGCAAATATCGCAGGGAGCGATGGAAAAATCTCCGGAAATGTGACTTTCACGCAAAACGGCTGCGGCGAAAGTGTCACCGTGCAGGTGTATCTAATGGGATTGTCGCCTGGAAAACACGGTTTCCATATTCACGACAAAGGAGACATCGGTAATGGTTGCCTAAATGCCGGCGGGCATTACAATCCAGACAAGGTAAGTACATACCTCTAGTAATTGTAATATCAAGCCGCAGGGCGAAATACTCAAGGAGTGTACTAAAAGGTTAAATCATAGAAACTGCCGTAATAAACTGTGACATAATACGAGCAAGCCGGTTTATGCAGTTATTGTTCAAATAATCATTAAAGTTAGCATAGTTTTGCAGGCAGATTAACTAACCACTTCAAATGCCAAACCGTGAAAAAATATCGGTAATCTGGTTATTTTTACTTTATCTGAGTGAAATTGATACAGCCGGTTTGGTTCCAAAGTGAAATGTTTTTTTTTTTAAATCTGTAGTCAAAGATCATGCAGAACAATATATTATCAAGTTTGAAAAAAAAGAAGCCATTTAGATTTAAATAAATTGCTTGACTTGTTAGCATGATTAAAATTAAATTTTTAATGGCAAAGTTTTTTAAAAAAAAGTATTGAAAAAAAAAACAATTTAAGATTCATCATGAAAATGATAAATACAAATAAGGCAAAACCAACTTATATCAAAAATGACTGCATAGTATAGAGATACTTATATTTCTAGTATATAACAGTATGAAATTTCTGGTTTTTAAGGGGCATTGGCATCTTTTTTGTTGGTTTTTGGACAAAATCCACATTTCGATATTAAAAAATTTGCTCTTATAGATTGTGAGGTACTTTCTTGTAATACTTTATAATTATTTAAACTTCAAATAATTGCGGAGGCGAAAGATTCGAGATTCTAATTCGATTCATTAAAATTTATTTATTCACGTCATGATAATAATGGTTTAGTTTTATTGAGTTTAACTTTGATCCGGTGATAATTACCATAGATTATGATAGCTGTATGTTGTAGCCTAGTGAATAGCGTGTTCGTCTACAATGCGAAGGTCGTGAGTTCCAATCCCGGTCGACGCATAATTCTAGCACACTAACTTCTTGGGTATACCTAAGTTACCTCAATCTACGAAAATTAAAATTTGTAGATAGAGGGTTGTGCGAAGGGCTAACAATCCTTCAACAATAAGTAATGAAAATGTAAAGGAATCTGAAGATCAGGATGCCAAGGTCTGATTCGGGCTGTAGTGCCATTGAAGAATAGAATAGAATGATAGCTGTGAAGTTTGTAGGGTAAGCGGGTAACTCTACATACATACATATATCAAATTTAAGCCGGAATATATCTATATGTGTGAAGCTGGTTTGCAATTTTAGATTTGGGCAATTAGATCAAGTTTTCTGAAAAACGCAGCATATATAACTACCAACAGATGTCCCTGCAAAGTACTGCCACGACATTATTTTTAAGTCTCCTTTTCGACAAAAATAAAAAAATTGTGCAGTCTGGTAGAATAATTTTAGTTTTGTATTTCGGAAATTTTGGGCATTAATTTCAATGAGAAATGAAATCAGCTTCAGTGAGAATATTTTACACTAATATTTTAATTGTTTAAAAATAAATTGTTCAAGAAAACCCAAAATTCATTTCAGCGATAGCTCTACTTCCTACTTGATTGATTCTGTAAATTATTACATTACTACAAGCGGGAATGACACTGAATAGGTTCGAAAAAGTTTTTTCTCGAAAAGGCATTTTGAAATTTGGCGTAGAGGAGACCTCAGCACATGAAATACTGAGTTACTCACATTTTGAAGATATTTAGAACATTGAAATCTATGACGATAAATTCAAAACTCTTCTTATAATTAAAATTTTTTGATTCAAACATTTGGTAAAAATTAAATTTGTAAACGAGTGTATTTTTTTCAAAAAATCATATTTTTTTTAAACCGCCATGAAGTACAAGGTTATTTAGCCAAAAAAAATAATTTACAATGTAGTGTTTCGGGATAATACACAAAAAACACTTGTTGTTATTAAATCACTTGATTTGCGACTTCTCCAAATCTTACTATAACGAACGGCCCGGCTTGGCTCGTCTGCCTTTCTTGATGGTCAGAATACGAGTGTGCAAAAGTTCATTCTCTCAAGTACACGTTACTTACCTTTCTTTTCCGTAAGTGCTTGGTATTCAAAATTTACCAATATCTAGGTTTGAATACCAAGGCCACTTAATCGTTCCATAAATCAATTCTGGGTCATTCGATGAATTTATGGCATGGGCTTGTTTTTATCGCATAAGCGTAATTTACTTAGGTCGCACGAAAAAATAACAATAATAATATTGCATTGCAAATCGGCGGCTCGGGCGTTCTACATAAGAAAGAACACTCGAGCACTTTTGACCTAGCGAAATTAATAAACAAACCATGACGCAATTCACCGAATGGCCTCTATAGATATCTGATCCATAGGAACGAGAATGCGGGTAGTGAGTAATCACTACAACAATATATTTTTTTTTACAAATGAGACAAAAAGTAATGTGGAAAACTTTACTAAATCAAATTTAAAAAAGAAAAGAAAAGGCGAAGGAAGCAAAAAAGAATAAAAATAATGAAAATAATATCCAATTTACATTGGATTACTTAATACTAAATTAGCTTTATAATTAAACCATGAAACTCTGTGTTAAATTCAAATATAAAAGTATGAAAATTACTAAATTAAGTATGAAATTTATAAGATATTACATTTATCTAGCTTTTTATTTCATTTTAGTTTAGTCTTCAATTAAATTTTAGTAAATTTTAGGCACTTGTTACAATAGTGAAATTAAGGTACAGGAAAAAAATAGGTTACTATAGATCTCTATATATTATATTGCTTAGATCTAGGTGATTCATTCATTCTTTCAGCTTAAGTTATGTTATTCGATTGGCTTACTTTTGTTTAAATTTCAATAGTTTTACTAGTCTTCAACGCTCATAAATTGAATTCCTGAACTAGGCTCCAGCAGTAGAACCAGGCAGATTTTACATACAAAGCTCAATTTCCCCATCCCATGATAGCCACTTCAAATAGCACATAGCTCCTCTAAACCCAGTTCTGTCTTTTCAAAATATTTTTTCCTAATTTCCTTTAAAATAGGACAAATTCCTAGAAAGTGTAAAACATTTTCATCCGACTCTAAATTGCAAAGGGTCAAATTTTTTCTTAAACCTTCCCTGTATCTTGCGGAATTTAGAGTGATTAAAGGTTCAACTATTGTATCAAAAAAAATTATCATGATGTTATTTTAAAACTCCACCTTGAGGTAATTACATCGTTATAATAGGTTTTTGGAAGCACTTTCTGGAAACCCCACAGCGACATTATAGGCCTTAAGAATAAATAATTTTTTTTAATAATAATATTTTTGTACACAGTAGAAATGTAAAGTGTTTTCCAATAAAGACTTGACAACTTTTTTTCAAAATAAAATGCAAACCATTTGAGACGTTGTTCCTTCGTGTACTTTACCATGATAAAAATGTTAAGTTTACTGAATAAATTGACAGTGACAGTTCGATGATTAGTGAAAGGGTGCGTTCACAAATTGAATTCAAAGTTGTCAAGTCCCTATTGGAAAACCCTATATAATGAGCTCCATTTTACTTTATTATTCTAATAATAAAGTATTGTGATCAACACAGAAAAAAAAATTGCTAACCTGAAATTTTGTTTTTTTCGCATTTCATGACTAAATTAGACTAAAATGCAAAAAAAAAAGATCCGTCCCGTCCCGATTTCCGGATTCGACACTGTTACGCTTTAATGTTCGTGACGTTTCGGTCTCTGCTGAGACCTTTTTCAAACAGTAACAGTAACAGTGCAGAATCCGGAAATCTTTGGTTTCAATTCGAAATGCACTGTATGGTAAAAACATTATCCAAACCAATGCTGGACTATTAAAAATCGTTATGTATATAGTGCTGGAAAAGAAATTTGCTACCGAAGTCAGAAATAAACTTTTTGTTCAAAACTTTCTTTATTTTAAATTGAACTTAACAATTTTTTAACAGAATAATTTACCGTAAGAAAACAAAAAAAAAAAAATCAGTCACACTTTTAGATGGACAAAACATTTGCAACTTTTATTTTAAATGTTTCATTTTTTAATATTTACTAGAATGGCCATGACTTTTGATGACATGTGCACTTCTTCTGGGCATAGATGAAATCAAGTTATCGATAATGCATTTTGGAATTCTTTCCCACGCTTCTTTAACGGCTGTGTATATGAATAATAAAGTAACGCTCGACTTGTTGGCAGTTTTTTGCTAGTTATGTTGCGTTTTTCAGATAGCCCAAAAATGCAGAAAAAAAATAAATCCGTCCCGCCGTACGCCGTACATATGGATTCATATCTCCGAGACCGTTAAGGGTAGAATGTTCGTTTATGGGTGAATTGTTAATTGAGTAAATGAGCTCCATTATCTAAATTTTGGGAGTGTCAGGGGGGGGTGGCAAGGGGAGGGAAAGAGTCAAAAACTATATACTTGCTAATATTTCCGCTACCAATGCAGATAGGAAGCTGAAAATTATCATAGGTATAGAGAAAGTTGTGGGACAAACCCTAAAACAAATTTAATTTTTTTATCCATAGGCGTCCGAAAAGGGGAGAGGGGGGGGGGACAAAAACCAATTATCGGCCAATTATTTTTTTTTTCAAATGAGTATATCTTCGAAATTACTACCCACAACAAAATCATATTTTGGAACCATTAAGGTTGCATACAGATCTACCGGAATCAGCTTAGAATCAGGATAATTATTGTAAGGGACCTCCCGCAGGCGAGATTAACATAAAAACACTTAAAAATGAATATCTCGACTATCTCTTAAGCTATGGAATTGACACTTACAACATATGTTAAGCTTTACTAGCGAAATGCAAGAAAAATATAAAATTTGGTCATAGCAGTAGTGAGGAGAATGGGGAGCATTTCATAAATGGTGCACTTTCCAAAATTTCAAAACACCACGGGGCTAAATTTGGTATTCTTTTACAGAAGGAAACATTTTAAAATACACTAGCTTTTCGGTCCTTCAAAGGGCGGAGGTAAAAAGCCGCGATAAAAATTGCGATATTGCCTAAAATAATAATGCGGGATCTTAGTACCGTAAGAGATGGGATTGCAAAAGTTTTTACTTTTGGAAGCTCTTCAACTTTTACTATTGTAGTTATCCTTTGGTCCGATTAAAATGAGTCGAGATACAATACATCATGCAACACAAAAACAAAAAAAAAAAAAAAACAAATCAAATCTTTTCGATGACATTTTTTTAATCCTTTCGAACGTGAATTAAAATGGAAGCAGGAAATTTTTTTGTGCCATTTATTTTACTTACTTAGGACGCAATGACTATAAAATAAGCCATTAAGAACCACTACACTCAATAGCATATGCTATTAAGGATGTTCATTATAATGTATAAGAATATTATATTCTGAAAATGCTATTTTTTACTAAAAAAATTTAATTTTAATTTTAAATTCTTTGCCTGTAAGGTAAATATACCAGTAATATACCACTTAAGCGCTTAAATGACTTCTTACAAACCTTTTCAAACAGTTTGATAAAGGACTCAGCAGAGATCGAAACGTTACGAATAATAAAGCGTAACTTTGTAGAATCCGGAAATCTTTCCTTTCAATTCGAAATACACTGTGAAAACATTAACCAAACCATTGCTAGACTATTAAAAATCGTTCTGTATAGATAAACTGTATCCTCTTTAAGAATACCTGTCATTAAATTTAATTTTGCAATACGTTATTTACCCTAAACGTAAGAAATAACAAGTCCTTCCATATGTACCTATAATGGACCCAATTATTTAGTGCGGTTCCTATAATGGACCCCCGGTAATGGACCACCATTTTCGAAGATCCCTTAGGGATTTCTTGAGCTTTTCTGCCATATATCTGGAATATGCAGGTTTTATTGGTTTCCACCACCCATGGCACTACAAAGTATTAATATTTATACAGGGTGTTTGGTACTCCGTGTGCCACCTTGTAAGGGGTTATTCCTAGATATATTTTGAGAAAAAAATTGTTCTACGGAGATGGTAAATTTTCAATATCCGCGAAGATACAGGGTGATCAAGAAAATTGTTTCGGACCTGTACCCTCACTCACTCAAAACGCTATATCTTGAGAATTAATAATCCCAATTCAAAGTTTTATAGCTTGTTTTTTAGGGAATCAAATTACCTTTCATTTGGTGTTATAGTCCGCATTGTAACTGTACCCAATTCTGAGGTATTTACCTCAGAACACAAATTTTTGATACTTTGACCCTCAAAATTCTGGGATTAATGTAGTTTTTCTCAAAAAAACGCATAATAAAAATGTCATTTTAATGTTGTTCTTTTATGACCCATATTATTGCCTATACCTTTTGGGCTTTAAGCCCAATCATAATTCTGTTATGTTTTTCATTTATTGAGAGTGTCAGGCAAATACACGAGCGGCGCGATCTTTGTATCGTCAGAGATTTGCTAATCGTCGGATACCTGACAGGAGAGTATTTCAAGACGTTTACAGAAGGGGAAACAGGCAGCGTTAGGACAAGCAGAGTAAATGCAAATCCTGCGCCGATAATAGCTGTTTCAATCGATGAAGGAATACTACATGCAGTTCAAAATGATCCATCAATCAGTATCCGACGCTTGGCCTTGCAGTTAAACGTCTCTACGTGGAAAGTTTGGAGTGTCCTAAAAGCAGAGCGGTTGCATCCCTACCACCACACACCAGTGCAGGAGCTGTTACCCATTGATTTGCCCAAAAGGATGGAGTTTTGCAATTGGATCCTTGAACGCCAATTAAGTGACGAGAATGAACAACATTCTTTGGACGGATGAGTCCCAATTCACCAGGGACGGTATCACAAACTTCCACAACTTACACACATGGGCTGAGAACAATCCACATACAAGAAGAGAGGCATCATTTCAGCACAGATTCAGTGTCAATTTATGGGCAGGTGTGATTGGTGACGATTTCATTGGTCCTATTAGGCTTCCGCCTACCCTAAATAGTTCCAATTACTTGCATTTTTTGACAAATGATCTACAGGAGCTATTGGATGATGTGCCACTGCAACGATTGGCTTCCATGTTTTACCAACACGATGGTGCTCCAGCTCATTACGGCCGACAAATCAGAGATTGGTTAAATTCCAATTATAGCAATCGCTGGATCGGTAGAAATGGACCGATACACTGGCCTGCAAGATCTCCTGATTTAACTATTATGGATTTCTTTGTATGGGGACGGATGAAGGACCTTGTCTACGCAACGGAAGTAGTAACGTTGCAGGATCTAACACCAGAATCGATGCGGCATTTAGGATTCAAAAATTTAAAATGTACTGAGAAAACTAGTGTATTGGATTTAGTAAAATTGTGCAATTTGTACGGGAGGTGGTAGAAGGAGGAGCCAGTTCTTAATGACTTTTCCAGAAATAAGTAAAAGCATCAAGTTTTTGACATATTCGAAATTGCCGATCAGTAGCATTCATACTTTTCAGGAAAATCGACTTTTAGGTAAGTTGTGTCAGATTATATGGGAGGTGGTAGAAGAAGTGAAACTAATCATCTATTTTTTTTGGTCTTACCAAATAGAGGTTTAGTGCACAATTTCAGCTCGATAAATTTTACACGTACTGAGTAAATTTGTTTAGCGTATTTCATGAAAAAGTGAAGTTTGTATGGGAGGTGGTGGAAGGAAAGGTAGGACTCAACTAACTTTTATACAATAGATTGGAATCATCATGAAAGTATTATATTCTAAATTTCAGATCAATAGCATTTATACTTTTTGACCAAATCCGTTCATTGAAAAAATTGCGAAATTGTGAAATTTTGTATGGGAGGCGGTAAAAGGGGTGGAGCGATTTGGCCCGTTCACGAACTTGACCTTATTTTCTTATCAAAAACGATGTGTACTCTGGGCTCTCAAGCTCAACGCGTTCTCAAGTTAGAGAGGACAGGGACGGACGGACATCCGGTTTCGAGATTTTTGAGTGATTATATGAACTGCTGTATCTACTATTTATAACCATTTTTATTATCTCAGATGATAAAAATAATAATAATATCAAGCAGAAAAAGCAAAGACATAATTTAAGAACTTACCAGTTCAAAAATTATCAAGAAACGCATAAGAGAACAGCAAATTTGGAAGTGTTGGGATATTAATGTGCACTTATCAAACAAGAAATTGGAACTACGATGGGATTGAGGGTTTGGGGCTTGGAAGTTCTCAAGATCACACCTGTTTGAGTTTTCAATTGGGTGGAGGAGTGAAGTATTGTGATCGACTCAGAAAAAAAAATTTACTACCCTGAAATTTTGTTTTTTCGCGCTTCATGACTAAATTAGCCTAAAAGTGCCAACAAAATTCGTCTGTCTGTAAGCCGCCGTACACCGCACATATGAATCATATCACGGAGAGCATTAAAGATAGAATGTCCGTTTTTGGGTGGATGGTTAATTATCAGAGTGTCAAAGGGCGGAGGAAAGAAAGAGTCGAAAACTACACTTGCTTATATCTCCATTAAGAATGCAGACAGGAAGTTAAAAATCAGCATAGATATAGAGAGAGTTGTGTGACAAACTCTAAAAATAATTAAATTTGGTTAGCTTAAGATATTCACTGGTCGAATACCTTCAAAACTTCTACTTCTTCCCATACAAAGTTTTTTTTTTCAACCATTTTTAGAAATCAATTATCACCAAACCACTAAAAGCTATCAAATTGAAATTTTCTACAAACACTTCTTAAAATATTTCAAATAAAAGTGAATCAAAAGTTTTGGAGTCCCCTGCTCCAATTTCAATAAATCAACTAATTAACAACAAATTAAAAGCTACGAACTTGAAATTTAGTACGAACAACATTCAAAAGAAACTTAGCAAATCTGCATCACAAATTTTGCTATTTCCTCACCTCCTCTATCCCCTCCCATACAAATGTATAGTTTTAAGAATATCAAATACACCGAGAATCCGCAACGAAAATCTGAATGCCATTAAAGTGAAGCAAGCAAATTCAAGAAAATAATTTTAAATAACTAGCCAAAATAATTAAGATCAAAAAAAATTTCAACTTTTATCAATTTTTTTTTTTTTTTTTCTTTTAAACTTACATTCTCTTGTTTTATGTTTATAAGACAAAAATTTAATTATTATTTTTTCTTCTTTTTATTTCTTGCACTCAAAAAAAAGCTATCAAAGCCAAAACCTTCTTTTTTCAACCAGTCTCGCTGGCAGGGCCGAGAACCTTCCGTCTCTGTCCAAAAAATGTCTGCCTTTCGTTTTTAAAATAACAGTATTTTTTCCATTTTGGTCAGTGGTTTTTGCGCCAAAAAGATGTATTGCATTGCTGCCCTGCTTAAACTTGTCCCAAGAATAATAAAGTTACGCCCGGCTTGTTGGCACATTTCTTTACGTTATTCTGCGACGGTCCATTATGGTAGCATGGTCCATTGCTGGTATAGTTACCTTAAATGATATTTTTTTGACTCTGTTTCTTTATTAGGATATGGTAAAGATTGTTTTGTTGTAAGCCGAAAAAAAACAAGACAAGATTGTCAAATTGCGCATTTGTGTAATTTTGTATGATAGGGGGTAGAAGCGGTGGAGCGATTTGGCCCGTTCACGAATTTGATCTTACTTTTTTGTCAAAAACGACGTTAACGAAATTTGAGCATTCTAGCTCAATGCGTTCTCAAGCTAGAGAGCTAACGGACAGACGGACGGACATCCGGTTTTGAGATTTTTGAGTGATAATATTAACTTTTGTATCATTCATTTTTTTCTCCGAACCTTATTTCTTAGCGTTACAAACTTTAGAGCAAACTTATAATACTCTCAGATTTCATCTAGAGTATAATAACGCTAATTAGATTTTATGACCATTTAAAGGTACACTGAATTTTTAGAATCAATTTTTTCCAGCTCCTTGCCAACCAGCTTATTGGATGGCGGTTTTCTAGCCAATTCATCACTACCACAACCAATTTTAACAATTCGCATAATTTTTCAATTCGAAATTATTTCTACGAAAATGTCTTTTCGGTATATACGGCCTCTTAAGTTTAAATGCATAATACAATATTGAATGATTTTAACGAGAGAGCAAGGATAAGATCATGGCATTGTTGGAGAACATCGGATTCTATTGACCGAGTCTTTGTCACAAGTCAGAGTAGAGAATGAGCTGATTTCCAGACAATGGTCTTAAACAAGGTGACGGCCTAACACCAATGCTTTGCAACTTGACACTCGAATATTTTGTTCGGAACCTTCCCGTTGACAATAAGGAAACACTATGCTTCAAATCCACAACTCATAGCATATGCTGACGTATCATATGCCCTTCAAGATCTCTGGAGAGTACTAAGGAGGTATCTGTAAGCCTCGGTAGCGAGGGAAGTTGGACTACGAATTAACGAAAACAAAAAAAAAAGTTATGATACAAACTAGGAAAAAGACGCCAATCAGATAAAATATTACAAAAGGAGACTACAATCTAGAAAACATATACAACTTTGTACACCCAAACTTATCAAAGGATGGAAGCGAATCCATCGAAACTAAAAGAAGTATAATGTTGGCAAAACGTATTATTTGGTACTTCCAATAATTAAACATACTACGATTGCGCGTAAGCGCAATCTTACGATACTCTAGATGAAATAGAATTTTTTGTGATCCCAAGAAATTTTGCATAGGGAGTGTTAGAAGAGGTGATAGCATTGAACTAATTTTTTCCCCATCATGCTAAAGTAGCTATAAAAATGTTTTACACAAAATGCTTACTCCAAAAATTAAATAAGAGCTGAGAAAATTAGTGAGTTAGATTTAGTGAAAATGTGCAGTTTGTATGGGAGGTGGTAGAAAGAGTTGGGGGGATTTTAGTGATTTTTTCAGAAATAACTAAAATATCATAAAATTGACATCTCTTAAATTTTAGACCAGTAACATTCATACTTTTCAAGAAAATAGATTTTGTGTGAAGTTGTGAAACTGTGTCATATTGTATGGGAGGGGGTAGAAGCAGTAAAGCTAATCAAATATTTTTTTCTGATCTTAGTGATAATGCTAAATAAGTATTTATTACAAAATGTGAGCTTGATAAATGTTATATGTTCTGAGAAAATCGGCTTAGAGCATTTCATGAAAAGTGTAGTTTGTATGGGAGGGGTTGGAAGGAGAGGGAGGACGCAAATAATTTGTATACTGTATATTGAAATCATTATGAAAGTAATATATCCTGAAAGTCAGACTAATAGCTTTTATACTTTTCGAGAAAATCCATTTATAGTCGAATTGCGAAATTGTGTCATTTTGTATGGGAGGAGGTAGAAGGGGTGAAGCTAATCGTCTATTTTTTTTAGCCTTACTAACAATTTTAAATAAATATTTAGTGCCCAATTTCAGCTCTCTCAATTTTATACGCACTGAGTAAATTGGCTCTGAGTAATTCATGACAAGTACAGTTTGTATGGGAGGTGGTAGAAGGAGGGGGAGGACACGCATAATTTTAAATATACAGTAGATTCATATTATCATAGAAGTAATAGCTTCCAAATTTCAGGTCAATAGCTTTTATATTTTTCGAGCAAATCCGTTTTTTGTCAAATTGCGCATTTGTGTCATTTTGTATGGGAGGGGGTAGAAGCGGTGGAGCGATTTGGCCCGTTCACGAACTTGAACTTACTTTTTTATCAAAAACGACGTGTACGAAATTTGAGCTTTCTAGCTCAACGCGTTCTCAAGCTAGAGAGCGTACAGACGGACGGACGGACATCCGGTTTTGAGATTTTTGAGTGATAATATTAACTTCTGTATCGTTCACTTTTTTCTCCGAGCCTTATTTCTTGGCGTTAACTTTAGAGCAAACTTATAATACTCTCAGATTTAATCTAGAGTATAAAAATACTTAAAGCATGTATTATGCTATGGCAGCGAAACGTGAACGTTAACTTGGGCATTCAAAAAATTACTTAACGCCTTTGGAAGAAAGATATTTAGAAGAATCCTCGAACCTGTGAGTGAAGACTTGATCTGAAGAACACAATGAAATAAAGAATTGTATGCCATTTCCGATAATCCATAAGTGTCGACCCTCATTAAATTTAAGGAGCTACAATGGGCTGGTCATGTGGAGTGTTAGGATGACGGAAGAATTCTCAAACGCATACTAGAAGGACCGGTCGAAAACCACGGAAGCACTGGAAGGATTCTATTGACTCAGACAGCAAATCACTGTTTAGATTCTCAAACTGAAGGACGCGTTCACTGAACCGAGATGGATGAAGGCGAAGCATACAGGAGGCCAAGGCCCGATTTGGGCTGTTGCGCCGTCATAATTAAGTAAGTAAGTTAGTCACCTCAGGTATGAGCCAGAAGTTTAGGTTTGTTGCAAGCTATAACTTCATGGCGAAAGGTTTTTCCAACTGTAACTACAAAATGTTTTGAAAAAGCTGGACTTCTGGAAGAACCTTTGAAAGGTTAATAAGCTCATCAGGAATGACAATAAATTCGTCAGAATGCATTGATGCCTTAAAATCATGCATTAAGTTTGCTCATTCTTAGAAAATAACGACGAAAAAATCTAGCAGGAGATATATAAACGTATGCAGAAACTCTAATGAGACCATTATCAAATTGATCGAAACGGAATGGTGTTAATTGGGTGTGCGAATGATAATAATCAGTTTGATAAAGATCTTAGCGGAGACCGAAACGTAACATTTAATATATTATAACAGTGAGATCCCGAAATCTTTCCTTTCAATTCGAAGTGCGCTTTGAAATCATTCAGCAAACTATTAAATTGAATTGATTGTGAAAAGTGGAGGTTCGGAGGCTTTTTTTTTTCATTTTACTCAACTTGAAAATTTTTGGAACTATCATTCCTCGCCTCCCCTTGAGCCAGTATACGGTATAGTTTCCAAATACTTTATCTCTGTTATAAAACAATGACTGCAGAAAAGCAAAGGATCCCATTTAGGATGAAATTTGTGTCTTTTTAATATTCTCCATTCACATTTTCAGACAAAAATCGTTCAACACGTTCAAATTGCAATTACTTCATATTTAAAAGAATTTTTCGGATTGTTCACAAAGCGACAGTTGGAAGACTACTTACATATTCGGACTCTTGTTTTTCTCAACGTCGTGATTTTGGGAGCTGGCACCATCCAATGTATATGCACTAAACTGAACTAAACTAATAATTTTGCACAACCATGCCCTGTACTTAATTTTTTACTCGAAAGAAGGACAATAATATTTCTCAAATTAAACTGCTGAATTCTACTGGAAAAAAAAATTCAAATACTACGATATAAAATCGGTTCTTTGAATTTCTACAACATTTTTGTAAAAATTCTTGTTTAAAGAAATTATTGTTCAAAAATACTTCTTGTTCATAAAAGGAGTTATTCTAATGGTCTATGAGTTGTTTTATACCTACAATAGGGGTCTAACCTATTCACGCATACCATATGTGGGACATAATGGTAGCATATTACTTGCACTGAAATCTTAAGTTTTCAATACAGGCGATCTCTCAGTAGTAGTTACTGGTAATGTTAATATGTAAGTTTTAGACTATTAACCCCAAGAATATCATCCAGCGTCTAAAAGGATAGCTAGGGTGTAGCCTAGTGAGTAGCGTGTTGGTCTACAATGCGAAGCTCGTGAGTTCAAATCCCGGTCGACGCATAATTTCGACACACGGCCTGCGTGGGTATACCTTAGTTACCTTAATCTACGAAAAAGGAAATTTGTAGATAGAGGGTTGTACGAGGGGCTAACAACCCTTTCACAATAGCAAATAAATGTTAAGCAACCCGGTCAGGAGGACTAGGCCCGATTTTGGCTGTAGTGCCATTGTAGGAGAAATCTAAAAGGATAGAGAATCGTTGATTTTCTGTGTAATCCATTAAAGACTTTTTTTGACAAAAAAAAAAATTATTGGGCCTTTCAAAAAGTTTTAGAAAGCTCTATAATTTTATTTGTTAACTTAAAAATAAAATTTTGTATACAAATTAGAAATTATCAAAGCCGCTCCCGTCTTACACTATCTTCTTCACAAATGCCGAAACTTCGGGTCATTCACAAACAGTCAACTATATATAACTATAATCTTGGAAATATTCATTAAATCGATTTTGCAAATCTGCAATAGTGTAATAATTCGAAACTACTTTTTTTTTCAGATGGATCATGGCGCTCCTACCGATAAAATTCGTCACGTTGGCGATCTCGGCAACGTTGAGGCCGGCTCTGATGGAATTGTTTCTTCCTCTTTGACCGATACACTGATTACATTGGCTGGACCACGATCGATCATTGGACGTGCTGTTGTTGTTCACGTAGGCGAAGATGATCTTGGACTTGGTGGCGCCAAGGATTCGAAGACAACCGGAAATGCTGGTGGTCGTGCAGGTTGCGGAGTTATCGGAATTAAGTAAATAATAAACCAATTGTAAAAAACAAAAAAAAAATACTCTCAAAAGTTTTTGGTGATGGTGTTTTCCGATTAAAAATCATTAAATTTATATGTAATTGTTTTGTGATTGTCTCTTTATCAATAGTTTTGTGTCGTTTTGTTTAGTTCCTGTGCACTGTTAGATAAACATTTTTAAACTGAACTAACCATTTTAAATGTGACCCGTTTAAGAACTGTCTCTCGTAGAAGTGTAAAATTTATGAAAATGAAATTTTTTTCTTTACAGAGAACCTTCTGCTGATAACTGGCCATGCACCAAATCAAGCTCTTCTAAACTTATTTTTTCTCTTTTGCAAACAATCCTGTTTGTGGTTATTGCATCGAAATTGCTTTAAATAATGATATTTATTTACATTGTTATTTTGTTATTACCGTTGTTTTTAATATTATTTTGTTTACAGCGTGCTGTACTTGTTTATTTATGAATTTAATTTAAATATGTCGATCAAGTTCACTTATCAGTAATAATTCAAGAATTTCAAATATTAAAATAAAATAAGATTCTATTTGTACCACTCTTAGAAAAGAATTTTCTGAAATTCCTTCATCATTCTACCCCCGCCCAAGCAATAATATCATCATCATCATCATCAATGCTGCAACAGCCCTAATCGTCCTAATGAAGTCGTTGCCTCCAATCGCCTCGATCCAAAGGCTGCATGTTTGGGGATTCTTCTGTCTTCCATTCGCTTTACACGGCCAGCCTACTGCAGTTTACGTAGCTTGATGAACGTTGAAGCGTCTGGCTCGTCGTATAGTTGAAACAACTATTATTCGTCATTCCGTTTCTTCCTTCACTGGTCCCAAAATTTTTCGGAGGACCTTTCTAAACGTTAACTGCTTTTTCGGAAGTTCGCGTCAATGTCACCGTCTCACTGCCACAATAGAGCAGAAGTCGTATATTAGTTTTGTGTATGCGCAGCTTATTGTTCCTGAGCACTTTCTTGGATTTCATTATTGAGGGTACCGAATAATACGTTTTATTTGCTAGGATTATCCGTCGATTGATTTCGCCCATTCCATTGCCGTCCTTTGCTAGATTAGCCCCAAGATACATGTATGAAGTTGTCCACACTCTCCAAATAACATTCCGCAATTTCTATGTTTTGTCTGATAGGTATCTCCTTCTTGTTTGCGTCATTACTTTTGTTTTGCTTTCATTTTGCGGCAAAGTGAAAATTCACAAATACCTTGTTAGCACTAGAGAAGAATCTTGGTAGGATGTTAATGTTAACATGATTTCGATAAACTTCAACTAACAAATCAAAAGATACAAACTTGAAATTTCGTACGAATTGAAGCTATTGATCATCATCGGAGTTAAGTGGTAAATAATTTCCAACAGCTCTGACCGGGAAACCCCTTTTACTTAGTACTAACTATCCACCCTAACTTGCATATTGACTTCCCACTCATTCTCAATTTTTCTCAAAAATAATAATGTTGCGCTCGACAATTGGCAGATATTTTTTTAGTAACGTAAGAACATGGATATGAGGCGTTAGCTTGCAAAACTGCCTAAGTGACTTCCAACTGTTTTCAAAATAAATGCAAAAAACTTTAGTTTTCAAATTTAAATGCATTTTTCGACATTCGCAATATTTTCGTCAAAGCATAATAGTATTGCGATTTCGCGTAAAGCCATTTACTCTAGATGAAACAGAAATTATTGTGACTTTAAGAAATTTTATATCGGGAGTGGAAGACATGAAATTAAAGACAGAATAATTCCATCGTAATAGTTATGAATGCAATTTGAATTGAAATTTAGCACTGATTATACTAATTCTCTCAGTTAGCCTTATCAAAAACTCACATTCTTTCATTTTCCCTTTTACAGATAATATTGTTTTTCTCGGAAAACATTTAAAAATAAGAAATATTAGCAAACAGCTATTTAAGAATTTACAAAATTATATGGCACTAGCAAATACCCGCAACTTCGTCCGCGTAAATATCGATACAATGTGCTTTTTATAGTAATGTACGGTATATTTCATATATAATCTGCTTACACTAATTTCTGCGAAAAATGTTACCCCGTTTTAACCCTTACATATTTTCTTGAGAGTTCAGCACTTTTTATGTTCTATTCCAAAAAAATTTCTGCGAACTAAATTCTAGAAAAGAAATCACTATTAGTGTAAGGCCTCTTTTGCCAAAATCAAAATATAATATTAAAACGCAGCAATAGATTTTTCTCTTAATTTCAATTAATAATTACTTGTACGTATTTTAACTTCCTTTACTTAGAATTACTCACTGACAAAAATCAAAATATAATGTCAAAAATCACCAATAGACTTTTTCACTTATAGACGATCAACAGCATATGATTGAAAAAACTGAATTGGATAAACTTTCTATGTTTTCGTCATAAGCAGCACTTGACGTTTGACACAATACACAATACATACTATATAACGAATGAACCCAGCGAGAAGTCGTACCCACTAAGCACTTTAAAAACCGTAAAAGATATGGTATTTCCCTAAGGTGCGAATACCAACCAAATCGCCAGCCTATTAATACATCTATTGTTTTTGTGCCTCACATCTTACGTACTAAAATAGCCCCCGCAGGATACGCTGGCTAATCATATACGATAGATACCACGCTAGGGACGAAATTTTAGTAGGTTACGCAGGTTGGTTGCTACATGTAGCCGAAATACCTACGACATCAATGGCTTTTTGGCATAGCCTGTTCTTAACAAATCAGCCGATGTAGGATGGCTACGATTTTGCTGGTTTGGCCGGCCATGTACCAGTCCAAAGTGGCTACCTACGCTTTTTACATCCTGTCGCCGCGCAATGAACGCACTCTAACGCGCGTATTGAACGTATCCATCGCTGAATAAGAATGGAGGCAACCAATCCTCTTCAGCGATGGACCATCTAATTTCCGGCCTCTTTCTTCTCGATCAATCGCTCGTGCGAACACGGCAGTAAACAATTTCCAAGCAAATATTGAAATTATAAAGGGTAAGTATCATAAGTATATTCTAAATTTGTAAAATTTAGTCGCATAAGCATTATATATTAAGACACAAAATTATGAATGTATTTTAGGAAACCGAAATACAAATTTGAAGTTTCTCTCGGAAAAAAACTGATGCGTTTTTCTACAAGCCGAGTTACTAGCAAATTTTTGGGTCACCCCAACAAGCTTCAAATTTGTAAGGAAAGCTTCAAATCAGTCAGGAAAGATTCAAATCTGTCCGGAAAGATTTGTCAGAAAATCTAACCTATGTCGCAGCGCAACATGAGGTCGGCTTTCAACAACTCAAAGAAAACATCTCGAACGCCGCCGACAGGGCCAGGCACAAGTCGAGCGATCTCAAGTTGCCAATCGTGCGAGGAAACCGATACAGAAGATATGGTTCAGTGCGATATCTGCGACAAGTGGCAGCATTTCACATGTGCAGTTGTAACAGAGTCCATCGCCGAAAAGGACTTCACATGCGACAACTGCAAACTACCAAACGCAGTGGTAGAGGACAACAATTCGGTACGCAACTCCAGCATCGCTTCCAAGAACTCTGGAAGCTCCGTAAAAAGAAAGGCGATGCTTAAGCTTCAGAAGCTTGAGGAGGAAAAGGCGGCCGAAAAGCAGTTTCTCGACAAGAAATATGAAATCCTGTCGGATCTCATCAGTGATGACGAGGAACTGCAACCAACGAACGAGCAACCCGGAAAGTCGAAATATATTAACAGCTGGGTTGCAAATTCGTCAGCATCGGCTTTACTGTCGATCGACTCAACAGTAAAATCGGCGCACATAAACACGGATCATTTAACCGAGCAACCAACAGAATCGTTTACGGTGCCAAACACCAACACACAAACGGTTTGCGAGCGACCTGTCATCTCTGCATCAACAAACTCAACTTTACGTTCTGACGGCATATTGAACTGCAGACTTTCGACAACGAGACCGATCACCACAGTAACTCAGCATACGGATAGTCATAAGTATATTATAGATTCAGGTAACTCTTTTCAAAATTGTAAACTACCCTTTATAAATACAATGCCCGTATCGCCAGTCACTAAAACAAACGTGTTCGCGCCGCGATTGGAGAGTAACCCGCCGGTAATGCCTTGTGTTTTTCCGCCCGTGACAAGATCTATAAAAAATCAGTGCGGTAGTGATTATCAATCTGCATTCAGGGCTCCACCTGAAGATACATGTAACACGTCAAGCGCTACTCTGCCAGTACCAAGTGTCTTAGTAAACCAGTGCTATAGTGCCCCGCAACCTGCAATCAGAGCTCCAAATATAGCACCTGGAGATACCTACAACGCATTTAGTGCTAATCAAACCGCCTTTTCAGTGCCAAATAACGGGTTCAGAAACCCGTGCAATATAACTAGTGCTCCGCAGTTCCTTCAAAACAATAACAATGACACAATAAGTAGGTCAGCCGCTACCTCTAGTTGTCATCCCGGTGCTTCTTACAACACCTCCGAACGAAATTCAATCAATATACCCCGAATAATATGTAATCCTTCTTCGGATTTACATAATTGTGGTCAACCGGCAATCAATAAAAATCAATTGGCAGCTAGGCAAGTCATGCCTAAAGACCTGCCAATATTTAGTGGAAACCCTTACGACTGGCCTGTTTTCATAAGTAGTTTCGAAGGCTCAACTCGTGTCTGTGGCTTCACAAACGAGGAAAATCTGTATAGACTTCAGAGATGTCTGAAAGGTAAAGCCCTGGAGGCTGTAAGATGCCGATTATTGTTGCCACAAACAGTCCCTCAAGTGATTGAGACATTACGACTTCTATACGGAAGACCAGAAGTTGTAATACAATCTCTTCTTCAGATTGTCAGAAATCAACCTCCCCCAAAAGCCGAGCGACTTGAAACCCTTATATCGTACGCACTTTCTGTGCAAAATTTGTGCTCAACTATAGAAGCGTCCGGTCTAGTGGATCATCTCTGTAACCCAACCCTTCTACAGGAGCTCGTAGAAAAACTTCCCTCAAATATAAAACTGTACTGGGCGATGTATAAGCAAAGTGTATCGTATGTTACTTTGGCAGTTTTGGGGAATTGGCTATTCCAAATAGCGCAAGCTGCGAGCGAGGTTACGATTCCACATTTCAATATAAGTCCTGAAACTCGGTCGTTTAAGGACCGCGGCTTTGTCCATACACACCTGGAGGGCAGTGAGAGTAACCATGATTCTCAAGTTTTAAGCCAGAGGGTAAAATTCGAATCGCTCACGGGAAACCAAACTTCGATACCCTCACATAATCGTACCCAACGCATAGATCCAAAAAAGTGTGTAGTTTGTGGCGACGATAATCATTGCATAGAGAATTGTGACACATTCAAGGGTCTGAAACACTTCGAAAGATGGGGCATAGTGAAGCAAAACAAGTTGTGTCGAAAATGCTTGAAGCAACACAGCCAAGTAAAGTGTAAAGTAGAAAGGATTTGTGGCCAGAATGGATGTCCGTATAGACACCATCCCCTGCTGCACAACTATAATTATATAGAAGGAAAGTCAAAACTAAAACTCGAAGTTTCTCCAATCCACCAAAATAACACTCATCAGCAATCGCGCCAAACAACCCTATTTAGAATTCTACCAGTCATTCTTCATGGCAAGTTTTCGAGTATCAAAACGTATGCCTTTCTTGACGAAGGGTCGTCAGTCACGCTAATCGACGATGATATAGCGAATGAACTGGCTTTAGGAGGTACGAAAGAAAAACTTTGTCTCAGGTGGACTGCTGACAATGTCCGCGTCGAACCGGATTCGAAAAGACTCTCTTTAGAAATCTCCGGCAGTTACGATAACGCTAAGACTTATAAAATGGATAATGTTCGTACAGTGAAAAAACTTAGTTTGCCTAAACAGTCGATTTCCTTGAGGCGCGACGAAAAATACAACCACCTCCAGGATATACCTTTCGAATCTTATACGAATGCAGTTCCCCGTATTCTTATAGGCATCGACAACTGGAGACTTGGTTTGCCGCTTGAAGTTAGGGAAGGGAACAATAAAGATCTCGTAGCAACTAAAACTCGACTTGGTTGGGAGGTACATGGGCTTAGTGGTGGAGTTAACTTCACTGATCAACCGACCATTGGCTACCACCATAATAGTTTCCATGTATGCGACTGTAGTCCCAAAGATGATCTACATCAGCTTGTAAAAGATTTCTTCTCGATCGAAAGCATTGGCGTTAAAATTCCCGATGTTATGCCTGCTTCCAAGGATAATGTTCGCGCCATTAATATTATGAATTCAACTACACGTAAGACGATAAACCGCTTTGAAACTGGCTTGCTATGGCGTTACGATAATCTAACGTTACCCGATAGTTATCAAATGGCCTACCGACGATTTCTGTGCCTTGAAAAACAAATATCTAGAAATCCAACGCTTGGTCAACGCATAGAACGGTTGCTTCGAGAATATTTAGAAAAAGGCTACGTACGAAAATTGTCTGCGGAAGAATTGAATATGTACCATCCTCGCATTTGGTATTTACCTCTTTTTACGGTAACAAATCCAAACAAACCCGAAAAGTTAAGAATTGTCTGGGACGCAGCAGCGCAGGCGCATGGTGTCTCGCTCAACTCTGTCTTACTTAAGGGTCCAGACGAATTGACACCACTGCTGGATGTCTTATTCAAATTCCGCGAGCGAGCGATTGCTGTGACAGGTGATATCCGTGAAATGTTTCACCAAGTTCGAATCCGCAATGAAGATCAGCAATCTCAACGATTTTTGTGGAAGAACCGAGATGAAAATCAGCTGAGTGTATACGTGGTGCAGGTTATGACCTTCGGAGCCGCATGTTCACCAAGCTCAGCCCAGTACGTAAAAAATCTTAACGCTTCTCAGTTCTCTAATCGCTTTCCAAAAGCGGCTGAAGCAATCGTAGCAAATCACTATGTCGACGACATGCTAACTAGCGCTGAAACGGTCGAAGAGGCAATCATGCTGGCGAAACAAGTTAGATACATTCACTCTAAGGCAGGATTCGAAATCAGAAACTGGGCGTCTAACTCGCCAGACGTGTTAAAAGAGCTAGGAGAAAATAAAGAAAATAAACTGGAAAAGATAATGATCAAAAAAGAATCGGAACCTGAAGTAGAGAATGTTCATCTGCTGAGCACGAGTGGAAATGAAAAGATTCTAGGTATGCTATGGTGCACGTCTGAAGATACCTTTCTATTCCCGCTTATGTTCAGCAGAGTTAATCATGATGTGTTAACGCGAATACGTAGTCCTACAAAGAGGGAAGTGCTAAGGACTCTGATGTCGATATTTGACCCGCTAGGCCTTCTCTCTCCATTTGTCGTCTGCGGTAAAATTTTACTGAAGGATATCTGGCGCTCCTTATTAGACTGGGATGATCAGCTCACAGGGGAACTCTACCTTAGATGGCAAAAGTGGGTGCAATACCTCGAACATCTTAAGGAACTTCGAATCCCTAGATGTTATAGCTCAAAGTCATCTGTAAAACAAAGGTCCATTCAACTCCATGTTTTTGTCGATGCCAGCGAGTTTGCGTATGCGGCAGTAGCATACTTCCGGATAGAAACCGACACCGGTATTGATTGTTCTTTAATAGCGGGTAAAACTAAAGTAACACCTCAAAAACCGATATCGATCCCTCGGCTTGAGCTGCAAGCAGCCGTACTTGGCACGAGGCTCGCGAATTACATCATAAAGGGTCATTCCATTAAAATCGATAAAAAATTTATGTGGACGGACTCACGCACAGTATTATGCTGGCTACAATCAGATCCTACGAAATATCGACAATTCGTAGCGTTCCGTATTGGCGAAATTCTGGAAACAACCAATATAACTGAATGGTATTGGGTTCCGACGAAGCTGAATGTAGCAGACGACGCAACTAAAACGCCTAGTTCGGGCTTGAATTTTACTTCCAATAGTCGCTGGTTCACAGGACCCACCTTTCTAGGCGAGAGCGAAGATCGGTGGCCCGCAAATATTACAATCGAAGACAGTTCTATCGAAGAATTGAGACCGCATTTTATCCATACATTGAATCAAACGGATCGACTAATTGAATTAGAGCGGTTCTCAAAGTGGCTGCGTTTAGTTCGTACAATGGCTTATGTATATCGTTTTACACGAAACGCAAAGCGAAAGTCTCAGCGCGCTCTAGGCCCGCTAACGAAGGAAGAGTATCAACTGGCGCAAAATAAACTATATCAAATTGCACAATTCGAATGCTACGCTGAAGAAATTTTGGTACTTCGCCGAAATAGGTCTCTTGAAGTTGGACAACAGTCTTCAATCAGTAAGTCTAGTTCTATCTATAACCGCTCACCTTACTTAGACAACTATGACGTGCTAAGAGTAAAAGGACGCATTGATGGAGCAATAAATATCGCCTATGATGCAAAACGACCTATTTTACTACCTAAAGATCACACTATCACGCGCCTTATCGTCGATCATTTTCATCGAAAATACTACCACCACAATAATGAGACAGTTGTTAATGAAATACGCCAAATGTATGATATCCCTACACTTCGCATGATTCTAAGAAAGATCGTTAATACCTGTCAAATGTGCAAAAATAATAAAGCTGTTCCAAAGCCCCCACAAATGGCAAGTCTGCCAAGCGCCCGATTGAGTTCCTTTATGTTGCCATTCACCTTCACCGGCATCGATTACTTTGGGCCCATGTCGGTTACGGTAGGGAGACACACGGAAAAACGATGGGGTGTTCTATTTACGTGTCTCACCGTGCGGGGCATCCACATTGAAATTGCGCATAGTCTGTCGACAGACTCTTGTATTTTGGCCATAAGAAATTTTATAGCGAGAAGAGGCTGTCCTCAAGAAATTCGTACTGACAACGGAACTAATTTCCGTGGAGCAAATGAAGAACTCCGACGTGAATTACAAAACCTTGATAATGCTAGGCTCCAGGACGAAATCTGTATCGGCGCACCCCTCAAATGGGTTTTCAATCCTCCGGCAGCGCCTCATATGGGAGGGAGCTGGGAACGATTGATACAGTCCGTAAAAAAAACACTTAAAAAGATAATGCCAATGAGAAATCCAAATGATGAACTTCTTAGAGCCATGCTCATGGAAGTAGAAATTATAGTGAATAGCAGGCCACTTACATATGTACCACTGGAATCAAGTGAACAAGAAGCTCTAACACCGAACCACTTCCTACTAGGTAGCTCCAGCGGGCAAAAATTTCCGGTTACATTTACCGACGAGCCTCTAGTGTTGAGAAGGAACTGGAAAATTGCCCAACAGTTAGCAAACCTTTTCTGGAAGCGTTGGGTCAACGAATACCTTCCGGATCTTACTAGGCGATCAAAGTGGTTCGAACAGGTAGAGCAAATAAAGAAGGGTGATATAGTCGTGATTGTAGATGAAAATCAACCGCGAAACACATGGCGCAAAGGTGTCGTTCTGGAAGCGCTTAATACGAGATCTGGTCAAGTCCGGCAAGCAGTAGTACAAACTACTAGTGGAATCTTAACCAGACCCGCCGTTAAATTAGCGGTACTGGATGTACTAAAATCTGAGAACAGATCAACAAATTTTGGTAAATCTACTGAATGCAGTCGATATACCGGGAGGGAGAATGTCGCCGCGCAATGAACGCACTCTAACGCGCGTATTGAACGTATCCATCGCTGAATAAGAATGGAGGCAACCAATCCTCTTCAGCGATGGACCATCTAATTTCCGGCCTCTTTCTTCTCGATCAATCGCTCGTGCGAACACGGCAGTAAACAATTTCCAAGCAAATATTGAAATTATAAAGGGTAAGTATCATAAGTATATTCTAAATTTGTAAAATTTAGTCGCATAAGCATTATATATTAAGACACAAAATTATGAATGTATTTTAGGAAACCGAAATACAAATTTGAAGTTTCTCTCGGAAAAAAACTGATGCGTTTTTCTACAAGCCGAGTTACTAGCAAATTTTTGGGTCACCCCAACACATCCACTTTTGTTGGGTTCTCTCTGAAGATCCCTGCTAATTAAGGATTTAATACAAAATCTTAGCTCGATCAAAGTTATATGTACTGAGAAAATTGGAGTATAGTATTTAATGAAAAAGTTTAGTTTGTATTGGAGGTGGTGGAAGGAGTTGGGGGATTCAAACTATTTATATACTTGAAGATTGTACTTATAATAGAAATAATATATTTTAAATTTCAAATTAATAGCTTTCATAGTTTCCATGAAAATTTGATTATTATAAGTTTTTGAAAATGAGTCACTTTGTATGGGAGGGGGTAGAAGGCGTGAGGGAAGAAAAATAAAACCTAAAGCAGATTACTCCCAGAGGTAGAGCTACTAATCTGTGAAAGTTTCATTGCAATCGGTGCAGCCGTTTTTGCGTGAAAGCCGGAAAGACAGACAGACAGACACTACAATTATATTTATATGTATAGATTCAGTAAAATTCTTAACCTATATTTCGTTTATAAAAATTGGGTTACACCATTTTATTTCATTATACTAAATTGTAATGAATCTTGATTTACAATTTATGAATAAAAAAATAATAATAATAATTTAAATTCTGTTAACGTTCACTTACCACATTTTCAAATCTCAATTGAAATTTTTAGATTTTTATCTTCTATCAGAAATAAATCAGTCGTCAAAATAACCAAAAATGAAATCCTCAAATGAATTGAAAAGCCGGAAATTTCCTAGGAATTATTTTTTCTAAGATAACTTTTATCGGGATTCCGGCGGAATTCCGAGCTTGAAATTCCGGGACATACACATTTCTACGGAAAGTTTATCTACTGCCGCAAGACTTAAAGAGGATTCCTATCTACCCGGAAAAAAAAACAAGTTTGTTTAGATTTTGGAACATGGACATATTACGATATAATGCTAATACCTTTTCATGGAAGGCTTTTTGTCCTTTGCCCATCACTGGAAAAGATAAATTTTAAATGTATCTTTCTACTTCTTTTCAATTCTTTCGAGCCCAACATTGTCCCTTGAATGTTATCCTGTAGACGTTCTGTCCGGATAATCCCTTTATTTTTAGGATGAATTATTTACGTTTTGGCTCCCAAGCGGTGGAATCTTAGGAAAAATAAAATTGAAGAAAAAAAGGTCGATCTACGGAGACGAGGAAATTTCAATCAAATGGCAGTTCTCGGTATTATACGACTAATTTTGAGGGATGACAAGAGTAATCAAAATCAAGATGGAATAAGGCTGTTTAAGTTTAGGCAATAAATAGCCTTAATAAGGATTTGAGTCGAAATTGAGACATTAATATCAAATTCAAAATGTTTTAAGCTGTTTTCTTTGCATAATGTGAATATAGAATTATGGTTTAAACATATTTTCAGATGGTATTGCAAATTAGCGGGAATTTAAAAATTTATCACCTTCGCAGTTTGGTCAACTCAGTAAAGATTGATTGTGATAATTTGTTAGGTTTCCTATACGTATGTAATTAAAATTTGAAAACTTATGTATGAACAGAATTGCCTAGTAGACTGAAACTTGTGCAAATCAGAAGAACTTGAATATATCAGGGCAGAAAGATTTAATATAGAAGGGTTAAGGACTATAGAGTTCTTTTAACTGAACTAACCAATCGAGCAACTAAGAAATTTTCGAGAATTTTTCTCCCAATTCTATGAAGTTGAAGTTACAAATTAAACATTAAAATAAATCTATAATCTATAGTTTAAATAAATTGATACGAGAAGAATATGCTTTGGAAAGAAATATTATTTCAGAAATTTGGAGTCAAATTTAAAATTTTTATCTGCTGTGATTCTTCTTTTACAAGACTGACAGTTTTGACAATATTTATGCTGACTTTACAGGCACAGTCTATTATTGTTTCATGTTGAATTTAAAGTTTGTAGCTTTCATAATTTTCAAGGAAATTGAAAAATTTTTGTCTGAATTTATGGCATTTGTGTGGAAGGTGGCAGAGTAAGTAAAAGGTTTTGGATGATTTTGAAACAGTTTATCAATATCCTAATCAAATTGCTTTGTTTAAATTTTAAAATCGATAGCTCTTATATGTTTGAGAGAGAAATAATTTTCTGGAATTTCTAAAACAAATATTTCTATGGGAGGGGGTAGAAGGAGTGAAGCAAAGTTGAAATTTTTTTAGAATTCATTGCAAATATTAAGGGAAAAAAGTCTGGCAAAATTTTAAGTTTCTACTTTTTCTAGTTTTATTGAAAATCGATTAAATACGTTAACCAAAATTGTCCATTTTTATGAGAGGGGGTAGAACGAGTGAGGGTATCAGATCAATGAGGGTATCAGATCAAAAATCAAAAAAAACTTCAAGGGCGCTTTCGATTATCTGAGTAGAGATGTGTAATTGCGAAGCTGTGTGGAGTGGGCTGCCCGAAAGTAGCTCTGATGATGAGCTTCTTCACAGATAGAAAAGTGTATATATGAGAATGTGAGGAAGGGGGTTGAGAGTGGCTGTGCTTAGCGGTCCATTTATTTGGCACCTCATGATGGAGAAACTCCTCCAGCTCTCATCTGCTCGTCCTCTTGGAGGGCAGCTATTGGGCTGAACTCGAGTGGATAGGTGCTGAAATGCTAGGCGTTTTGTTAAACTGGTATGCAAAGTTTGGAGTTCAAATATCACGGGAAAAGTCTGTGACAATGCTGCAGCTGAGGACTGTTATAGAAAAAAACCCGCTGAGGCATGAATAGGGTATGAACAGGCAGGCGGTCCGTGATATCTATTGCGGCCTATTGGTTGCCTGTGTGGCTTATGGGTTATCAGCGTAGTACGAACTCACTACGTCTGGTACTGGTCGTGGCGGGGTGATTGTGTTTGCCTGCGAATTATATTGTATGCGTGCGTTCCTGTATGTCGAACGGTTTGAACTAATGACATGAAGGTATTGTTGGATGCTGTACCACTAGACCTGGAGGTTAAATGAAGTACAATAATGTTCAAGGCATTGAAAGGACTGCCAATACTACGGAGTGACTGGGTGATGGACGAGATGGTCACAGCCACAAGCCATTGCCAATGCAAAGAGCATGGTATCTAGGTGGAAAACTATATGGGATGTATGAGTACATAAAGCATGTTTGCTTTCCCAGAGAAAACCTAGAATTTAACTTCAGGCTAAGATTGGGCTATCTCCTTACCGGTCACGTTGGTATGAATGCGTTTTTATTCAAGATGGGTGTTCACGATAACCATTTTTGCAGCTGCGACTTTCAGGGGAAAGATTAAATGCATATGCTGTGTGAGTAAGGAATGTGCTCAGAATTTAGGGATCTGAATTCGATGAGTATCCGGCTCATCAATAGGAACCATTCTGTGTTCGAAGTCTTGGCTATCAGAGAACAGTATGCCGCAGTGAAAAATCTCGCGCGTGCGTCTTTTCAGTGTCACAAAGAAAATTACGTGGCTAATGCGTAAATGGCGTTTGTTTGAAACCACTTGTACTAATAAGAGCCCTTATCCGTAACTATCGTCTTGTGGTTGTTACTATATAAATGTGTAACTCAAGTCAAGTTGGCAAAATATGTAGTGTTTATAGAAGAGGAAGGGATAACTTCTGATGTAGACATTCCGGCTACCAAGGTCAAATCCGGTATAACCTTTGGGGAGTTCCGACCTCGCGTTCCTGAAGCAGAATGCATCCAGTCAAGTTCAACAAGGAACACAACTAGAAGTAGTTTTCAAATTACGAAACGTGACCAGAGGTTTTCTGGTACGACGGGAGCCAGGGAGACCATGGAAAATTATTTCCACCCCCGTATATGGTTGAGCTCCACTTATCGGTACACGTGGTGGCTGTGGTTGGTTCAAGTTGCGTGCGGAGTTTTTCGGAGTTCGGCGTAGAGATGAAATTTCTTCCAACCAGATACCTTGACCCACAAACAGACAAAGGTGTTAGACGGCCCCATCTAGCAGTATGAATGCCGAACTTACATTTGGTATACGACCTTCGGGGTTTTCACAAAAACAATCCGTTTTCCTGAAGACAACACTGATCTGAAATCCGTAATCAAAGAAGGCCTCGGTCTGAGCATTCACATTAAACTAAATAAACAGGCCTCCTTAATACAGTACGACAAACTTTATGAAAAGTAATGCTACCAATAAACTGGGAAACTCCATTGATCATTCCTAATGTCTTATTTCCCCGTAAGGGTGTGGTTCTAGGATGAGGTCTTACCAATTCCTGCAACTATCTTTGGAGACTAGCGGCTCCACGGATCTGAGCTAACTATCCCCTTGTGGGATGGAGGCTGTAGAATTCACCCACAGCTAGTCCTACTTGCCCCAAAAATGGCAAATGGACCCTCACTGGATCATGGGCTTATCACCCGTGATCTTAAGACCTAACTGATACGAGAAACGGATACAGCGCCTCAGATACGGACTGAATCTACGGTAACGACTTTTGGCATTCGAAACGGACTGAATCTACGGTAACGACTTTTGGCATTCGAAACGGACTATGATTGGCTTCTGGAACGTTCAAACATTGAACGACGGGGGAAGAGCTGGAGTTACTCGGTCCTTGTACCGCCAATCAGTGATTGACCGTGAAATGCAGCACTATAACATCCAAATCTTGGGCTTGAGCGAGGTCAGGTGGACAGTATCAGGAGAAGAACGAACCCCTAGTGGAAACACTATTCTGTACATTGGCCCTGAAAGTGAAGCAAATAATGGCGTGGCGTTCGTCCTTACACCGAGAGCGAGAAACAGTCTTATTAGCTGGGAACCAATTTCGGACAGAATTATCGTCGACTAACCCGACGTCTTCCTTGAGGATTATAATCCAGAGCCTGTTTGACGATGTTCACTGGTTTCCTTAAAGTGTGATCCACTGCCCCTTCCTCCTCTGCATCTCAATACCTATTTTAGTCTGTCCAGTCGTACTCCAAAGTTCGTCGTTATAGATCATTTCTGGCCAGAATATTCCTAAAATGCATCGGAGGCATTGGTTCACGAAAGTCTGTAGTTTCTTGGTAAGTCAAACAGTCACTTTCCACGTAGTACAACCATATAACAACACGGATTTGACGCATGCGTCAAAAACTCGCAGCTTCGTGCAAAGAGAGATCTCTTTTAGCCTTCGGAAAGGGGAAAGGATACCGAAGGCCTGGCGAGCTTTATTTAGCCGAGCCTCAACATCCTTTCCGGCTCCACCGTCCATGCTGACAATGCTTCCGAGATAGCGAAAATCTTGCACCTCTTCCACATCCTGTTCGTTAAGAACAATCGGTCTGCTTGCGTTCGAACCCATGTGCATGTACTTGGTTTTACGCACGTTTATTTTCAGTCTCTCTTTGCATTTAGAATGCAATGAGCGAACATTTGACTCGAAGTCCGAACGGTTATGGGCAAGCAAACACACGTCATCAGAATCATCAAGGTGACTTAAGATGTTAAATAGTCTCCATTGAAGAGCTTTACCTTCCACACTTTCCAAGATGTCATTTATTACCACCAGAAACAGGGCTGGTGATAATATGCAGCCTTGTCTGACACCTGTTCGCACAAGAAAGCTCACGGACAGCTCTCCTCTATACAAGACGCGACATCTTGCATCTTCGTAGGATTCTTTAATCATAGCTATGACCTTATCTGGAATACGTCTCCTACGCAAAGCATTCCATATGTAATCTCGCTTAACGCTGTCGAAAGTTTTCTTGAAGTCCACAAACATGAGATGTAATGGCGAACCCATTTCGACTGACTGCTCTAATATATATTATCCGTAGGGTATTTGTGTGGTCAGTACAAGACGATCCTTTACGGAATCCAGCCTGATTAACTTCGAGAGTGCTCTCGACGACATCACTAATCCTATTGAGAATTACCTTAGCCATAATTTTTGATACGGCAGTAAGTAGACATATACCACGCCAATTGCCACAATCCCGAATGTCGCCCTTATTCGGAATTTTCACAACGACGCCCTCCTTCCATTCAGTTGGAAATCTTCCTTCATTCCACACCTCAGTAAAGAGTGGGAGGAGTATATCGACTGTTATTTCTGGGTCTGCTTTGAGGAGTTCGGTTGGTAGTCCGTCTATACCTGGAGCTTCCATTCCCGCCATTGACTGAATGGCGGAAACTATCTCTTCCTTATCTGGGAGATCGTCCCTAATAGAGGATTGTTGCGGTTGGATGTTTGGTAGCTGTTCTGTTTCTGGAATATCTTCCTCTGACAAGATATTTAAAATATCAAAGAAGTATTCCTTCCGTCGCCGCAACTGGTCTTCACTCATATTAAGGAGAGTTCCGTTGACATCTCTCACCAGGTGGTTAGCGATGAAATTCCTGTTCGTCAACTGTTTCATTATTTTGAATAGTGAACCCATATCGCCAAGGTAAGCTGCAGATTCTGCCTTGTTTGCCAGATCTTCAATTACCTTTCTCTTGTCGCGTCTAACAGCCTTTTTAAGCTGTATATGAGCATCGCGGTAGCTCTGCCTCAGGTCGAGCCTTCATTGGTTAACATCGGGTTGAAAGATGATTAGCAATTTGGTTTTTTTTGATTGCCAAACTTGTCCCATGTGTCTTGCGATATCCAGTGTTTCGATGAGATGCTTTGCACATATCCTACAGATTTTCTGGTTGCCTCCCAATTGGCGTTTAGTGTGCGCATTTCATATTCGCCTAATGTGGATGACTTTTTCCGTAGGATGGTGGTGTATTTGCGTTTTTTGTTGGGATCTCTGAGCTACCCGCATTAAGCTTGCGCTTCATTTGAAGAATTTGTGGTCGTCGGATAGCTTCTGTACACAATCTCAAGTACGCTACCATCAAGTGGTGATCGCTCACGTCAGCCAAGTCAGCTCCACGTTTTGCTCGCACATCGAGGAGACATCTTCTCCATCGGCGACTTAAAGCCAAATGGTCGATCTGGTTCTGAGTAACACCATCAGGGGAAACCCAAGATATTTTATGATGACTCTTGTGTGGAAAAAGGGTTACTCCGATGACCATTTCCCAAAACTCCACAAATAATGCGCCGTTTTCGGGACTCTTAATCCAAGGTCGTGATGCGTCGACCCAAGGGTCACCATGCCTCCCCATGACGTGTTCTAGTCCAGTGTTGTCTGATCCAACCTGGACGTTCATATCTGGTGAGAAGATAATAATATCATCTCTTGGATCACGTTCGAAGGTGGCACACAGTTGGCTATAAAACTCCTTTTTGTCACCAGATGTTGCGGTATTAGTTGGTGCGTAGCATTGCAGAATTGTGACATTTCTGGCACTGGTCCTGAGCCTGACGACGATAATCCTATCCGAGACTGGTTCCCAGCTAACGAGACTGTTCCTCGCTCTCGGTGTAAGGACGAACGCCACGCCATTTTTGGCTTCACTTTCAGGGCCAATGTACAGAATAGCGTTTCCACTAGGGGTTCGTTCTTCTCCTGATCCTGTCCACCTGACCTCGCTCAAGCCCAAGATTTGGATGATATAGTGCTACATTTCACGTTCGATCACTGATTTTCGATGCAAGGACCGAGTAACCCAGCTCTTCCCACGTCATTCAATGTTCGAACGTTCCAAAAGCCAATCATAGTCCGTTTTCGAATGGCAAAAGTCGTTACTATAGCATCAGTCCATATCCGAGGTGCTGTACCCGTTTCTCGTATCGGTTAGGTCTTAAGATCATGGGTGATAACCCCATGATCCAGTGCCTTGTTTCACATTGTTTTTATCGAGCCAGCTTTTTAAAAAAATTTCCCAATCGAAGGAATGTCAATACATAGGAGAAACAGGCCGCACAGTCCAAACAAATAATTATATATTAATAAATAATTGACAACAGCTCTACTCTAGAATCCCCATTCATTTAGTCTTCCCTATTCGAACCTAACCTGTATATTGACTTCCCATGCATCCCCAACTTGTCCCAAAAATAATAAAGTTGGGCCGACTAGTTTTTTAATTTGTTCCTATAATCCACGAGGAACCATAGCAGATTTGATGCTATGGACGGCGGTAAGGGAACTTAGATCATGGAGTAGAGTGGTTTGAATTTCGATATTGAGATCCGAATTTGGAGTTATGCGTGAAATCGGGCAGTGCTGTAATATGTGTCGCACCAACAATGGTCTATTGCAGCGTGAGCATATCTTTCTGGGGTGCTCGCAGCTGAACAATGTACGTCCATGTCGTGTTCGCACTGTCCGAATATAATCGTGTCGTGTGTACGAGGGATTGTATTCAGGGTGGTTTACAAAAGGGTTTCCGGTGGCGATTCCGTGACTAGTGGTAATGTTGGGGCCTCCTTTCGAGCAGCATTGGTTGCTTCGTTGCCAAGGTATCTCGAAACCAAGTCAAAAGAAATATTAGGGAGAGTGCATGTCGGACAATGGCAACTATTTATTGTTTAAGTTAGGAACTTCAAAAATAACGCAATTGTTGTTTGTAATACTTAATTAACAAAAATTATGAAAATACTGCTTAATTCTATGTCACAGCTTATTTCATGCACTGAAACTTAGGCCTTAATTTACAGAAAAAAGTTAAATTTTATACAAAATTCAATATTTGGTATGGCAGCTCTTTGCATTTATTACATCTTTAAGTCTCTTTGGCATAGAATCCACAAGTTTCTGGGATAATTTTCGTCCACTCCTCCAAAGTAGTTTATTTCAATTGTTCCTTGTTGGAAACACTATATTTCCGAATATTATTTTTCAAAATTGCCCATAAATTTTCTATTACATTCATGTCTGGACTCTGAGCCGGCGGGGACATAACATGCGAGCAGTTCCAAATCAGCCAAGATTGCACAATACCAGACTTATGCTTAGGGTCGTTGTCTTGGTAGAAACGGAATATGTTTGGGATTTCAAAATTCGCAGCACTCTGGAGCAAATTATTTTTCAAAATGGTGAGGTACATGGTTTTGTCCATGTTACCTTCAATGAACTCCAAATTTCCAATCCCGGCTGACATGCTTCACTGTAGCTTTTAAATTTTCTTTTTGTAGCTCAGTATTAAGTCTCCGCCATACGTATGCCATGCCATCAGAGCAAAAGATATTAAATCTAGACTCGTCTGAGAATATGACGCTGTTCCAAAAGTCCAAATTTTTGTTGGCGTGCTCTATAACAAAGGCAAGGCGACTCAGCTGGTTTTTTCTGCTTATGAATGGCTTTTTTCTAGCTACTCGGCAATTGAAGTTGTGGTCTCGGAGCACGTAGCGGACAGTTTCTGCACTGCATGTTTTACTTAAGCTAGGGTATAGCCTAGTAAGTAGTGTGTTGGTCTTGTAATGCGAAGTTCGTGAGTTCAAATCCTGGTCGGCGCAATATATGTATAATGCCGGCACATTGCCTGCTTGGATATACCTTGGTCACCTCAATCTAAGAAAATGAAAAATTCGTAGAAAGAGGGTTGTGCGAAGGGCTAAAAACCCTTCCACAATAAGTAATGAAAAATGTTAAGGAACCTGAATATCAGGAGGCCAAGGTTCGATTTGAGCTGCATCGCCATTGTAGATAGATAGATGACTTACCTAGTCCTTGCTGTATCTCCACGACTAGTTTTGAAGCTGTTAACTTTGGGTTCGCCTTGATTTTACGTACAATAAATCGTTCATCAGACGAGTTGAAAATTTTGTTTGGCGCGCTTCTGCCTTATCTTGAACACGATTTTCATGAACGAACCGTTCAATGATACTCTGCACTGTGGTGGGACTCAAATAGAACAATTTTTCGCTGGGATAGCCCGTTCTTGAAATGACTTATCACTAATTCTCGCTGCTCAATTGTCGTGCGACGACCCATTTTTTCAAAAAGCACTTCTTGTCCTTTGCATGTAAAATATCACACTAAATATTGACTACAGCTAGTTGCCAGCTCTCCAAAAAAAGTAAAGAAAAAGGAAGTCCCGTTATACAGCGCGACACGATCGGACAGAAATGGAGACAAGCATCTGCATGAAATAACCTGTGGCCTGCGTTTCTGCTACACCATCGGTCTTTTCAGCCTTAAGAGTATCAGAATTTATTTTTGTAAACTTTTTTTTTATTTATTGTAATCAGTAAGCATGTTTTTCTATAACTACATTCAAAATTTCATGATTTTCTAATTAATTTAAAAATAGCACTGCACGAAATAAGCTGTGAGCCACTGAATGTTGACGCTGTATATAATCGTGGTTAGGTTCTGTATACTGGAAAAGTGTATGGCACTTGAAATGGCTGCAACCTCAGCTCCATAACTACCTGACAACTCAGGGAGAATAGCTTGGTGGAGAGTAATGGGAAGATGCTTACGCAGTAGTGATGTCAAGTTTCGTTACTTTTCGGTACCAGTAACTATTCGTTACTTTGGGGAAAGTAATCGTTACATTTTATTCGTTACAAGGTACTCGTTTTTTTAAATGACTGAAATCTCATGTTGCAGGGATGGGTAAGCCGGTTTTGCAGATCGGGAATTCAAATAGAAGTAAAACCTAGAGGAAACAAAATTTGTACTATGACAAATCTAAATTTTCTTCAACAAAAATCCCTCAAATTGATAAAACAAAATCCCTTTATCACCCCAAACATTATAGAATTCTATAATCTGGTAACACTGATCCCACAATCCTAACACTAGTAATGAACAACTGCCTGTCCTTGCCCTGTCACTCGAGCCTAGCGCCACAATTTTTCTCGCCGACATTCTTTGTGTGAAAGAAATGAAACGAAAAAAATAAAACATTATTTTCTCAGTAGACTTTGCTGAAAGGTACAAGTATTCCTTGTCGTTGTTACTTTCGAATGGATGTAACGAAAAAGAAACTAAACGTTACTATTTTTTTCTGGAACGAATACTCGAGTAACGAAACGTTTTGACAGTTCAGTTACTTTTTCGCGAGTTCATTTCGTTACTTAAATGACGAATACAAGTCTGCTCATTTCGTTACTTAAGTAACGAATATAATTCTGCATCGGTACTCGTTACTTCGGATTTGGGTCAGTAGCGAGTGCTCCTGTAACGAAGAGTTACTTTTTTGACATCACTATTACGCAGTGTCTACTTTACTTTACTACGTAAGACAGAATGAATTGAAAGTAGGAACCATCTTTGTATAAAACAAGTTTGTTACGGGCGAATTATTGCGATATGGCTCTTTCACCATCTGCTTTGGCAAAATGAAAGTTCAAGGCAGCTTACCATACCGATCATAAACCCACTAAAATCGATTAAAAGCCTTCCAACAGAAATTTCATTTCAAATTTTGCTAAATTCGCTTAAAAGTCCTTGTTTAACATTAAAAAGAACCAGATAATGGTTCATATTTGTTGCCTCACATATTTGCTGAAGTAAGTTAAACAAATCTTTCTCAAGTATTTTTTTTTTACAGAATGACCGGTGTCTTTGGCAACTTCTGCTTTTATGTGCAATGCACAAACACAGTCATGGAGGGAATGAATGGGATTGGGAAGGTTAGGGAAGAGGGGTAAGAACAACCATAACAAGTGGTGAAGCTGGTGTATTTTTTCAGTTGTACTGGCTGTTAAGATTAGAAAAACAATTTGACTTGACTGGTGACCCCCTCCCATACAAGAGTATGATTTCATCCAATTTTAATAATCAACCAATAATCAATAAATTGAAATCTTCGAATGTGAAATTTTGTACGAACACTTTTAAAAACAAATGAAATAAAACAGTATCACAAATTTTCTAATTTCTCCAACTCTTCTAGCTCCTCTCATACAAATTTATGGTTTCATAAAAATAAACTACACTGAATTTCAAAGATTTTATTTCGTCTTTAAAGCTAACATTCTATGCAGAGAGTTTTGAGCCTGATTCAACGAATCAATTAAATAGCTAATAACATCCACCGATCTCTTTTGATACTCCCCCTCCTCCCTCCCATAAAAACTCAAACTTGCATTAATAAACGAATGAAATATTGATTCCATGTACTGGAGTTATCGTATTTAAGTGTTGAAATACCGACAACAGCCCTGCCCTAGAGCCCCCATTCACTTAGTCTTCCCTATCCACCCTAACCTGCATATTGATTTTCCACGCATTCTCAACTTCTTCCAAGAATAATAAAGTTGCACCCGACTTGTTGGCAGATATTTTTTACATATTTTTTCTTCTTAAGCTTAATTAGAAAAGATTTTTGTAAATTAATTTGATATTCGTCTAAGATAAATAAATTACTTCTAAGGTCATTGGTTGGGTTACTCGTGGTCAATACAATAAAGTTCTTTAGGTGAGTATTACAAGCCACAATTTTTTAAAACCTCTTTCCCAATACTACGGATCACCATCACACAAATAGAGTATCGAAATGGTTATAAGCTATATAACCACATTTTTTTATCAATTCGATTCTTTTAGCCACTGGTGTTGAAGACTGAAAACTCCCACATCGGAATGAATAAATTCATGATTCGCCTGAAGGACGTCTTCAACTATTGTTCATCTTCTTGGGCGAAACTCAATATCGAATATCTTACCATTGAAATGTATTCATTTCCACTTTAAACAATAAATTGATTCAATTAAATTGACCCCACACATACAACAATATAAATTTGAAGTAATTGGGATCTTTGATCGCCCCAACAGTCACGTCTTGCCCCTTTTTCACGAAAACGTTCCCATTTTAAAATGCATCCCATACGTCGATCAATTTTTCACAAATACCACTTGTACCTTTTATTTACTTACCAAAAACCTTTCAAGAGCATAAAAAATCATAAATCTTTGAGTCCGTTCAACGACCCCCCAAAAAACAAATAAAACTCATGCCCTCACGAGTGTTAAGAAATAGGCCAGCGATCGAAACAAAAAGTAAAAGAAAAGGTGAAAAACAACCCCCGACTCATAAAGATGTCTGCATTCCAAACACGATTGCTTACTACAATTTATCACACCGAAAAACTTTTCCGGTCGCCTTTCCAGCACCCCGTTTTCGCCTTATTACCGTTACTTCATTGCGAAACTTTTTCTTCTTCGACCCCCGAATTTTCGAATTCGAATCGAAACTATCCATCAAAGCTTCGAACCTGGCTGGCCGTACCGAACAGAACAGGACGAACAAAAAAAAAACCAAGTAGCCAGGAATAAACTTTTCCACTTCACGTATTCACGCTGTAAAATTGGCAGAACGTGACAGTAAAAGAAAACATCGGTAATGTGTGAAAAGCAAACCGCAAAGGTTAACTTTCGCTCGAGAGCAGAACCAAATAGCTCGATCGAAATCACGCAGGATATGCCCGAAATCCTTCAGAACAAGCGAAATACGGTCTCGCACTTGGACTTGATTTATTAAATATTAAGTGCCGAGCACGCGGAATTCGATCCAAAAGTTTTTTGGCCGTGAAGAGTTGAGTGCGGGAAAGTTGAAGGACGAGTAGTTCCTGTGTGTGAGTGTGCAGCCTGCATGAAAACACTTAACTCTGACCTTTTGCGAGTCACGTTCTGATTTTGGTTTGCCTTGGGTTAAACTTCTATACTAGTAACATCGCTCGGGCTAGTCAATATAGTAAATGAAACCGCATACTCTTATGCATTATATCCTTTATACCGCAAGTCCGTTTCGTCCTGTTAAACGGAGCAGAAATATAAAACAAGCTAAAAACAACGAAATATTGTTCGCAGCGTTCTACATGAGAACCGAAATAATTTATGGATGGATTATTTATTAATAGGGATATAAACCGAAATGACTTTCCTTGATTCCATCCATGTACTGCACGCTACTTATATCCTTGTGATTATGCCATTCAGTAAATAGGCTTGCTACTCGCTATATCATGTGTGAAGATTGAATATTTTATGATGTGTTAAAACTGAAGTGATTTAATTCAGAAATTGCGACAGGATATCAACTAATTTTAAGTGGCAACATTGTAACAGTAGCTTAACTTTATTAGCCTAATTATCGAATATTGAATATTATACGAGTTGATAAATAAAGTATCTAAGAGATTTATTTAAATGCCAATAAAGCTAAAATCGTATATAATCTAGGGAAATCTTTGTTGAATCTCTATGTGATGGGAAAAAGGGTATATGTCCTTTTTTCAGTTTTAATTTATTGCTTTATAATAAAAATGCTGATTGAATAACTTAGAGCCGCCGGAATCCTTTTTACTTAGCATCATAAATTTACTTCAATGAAAAAGGGAAAAATCTTGGATTTGTGACTGCAAAGAAATTCTTAGGATTTTTTTTTGTTTTTTTTTATAGCCGCATTATGTTTGGAATCTTTAGTGATGAAAATGAGTTGTAATAAAAATGTTGGTCTTAGTTTTATTGATAGCGTTACAGGACAATACTAAGCCTCTCATTCGTTTTTGTGACAGCTGACATATACACATATTAACCCACTCAACAGCAGTTTACGACGCGCTAGCACTCAGTACATATGCATAAATTCACATGCTACAACATCTAAGAAATCTCTAGAACGGACGTGTGGGTACCAAAAGAGTAGCGTGTGTGCTCGAGGAACGAATTGTGATTAAGACTTTTCTATACCTGACTTGTTTTTGCTAAATATTACACTTTTAATGGTAAATATGCACTTACAGCTTGTCCTACTCGCTGTACGTGGTTTCACCATTCTGTAAGAAATGCTACAGTTCTGCCATGTGCGTCACAGGTTGCGGATATTAGATGGCTGACTTGTTTCGGTTAGGTGCTGAATAAGCATGCGATCATGTTATCGCGGACATAGATAATATTTTCCTAGTTTATCGTCGTTTTCCAATTTCCCCTCCTACAAGCCTTCTTCATTATGAAATCCATCTTCTTCTTAAAATCTTCATCCTTCTCTACAATCAATAGGCCGGATTAAGATACCCGTGCCGAGAATCGACCAGGCTGAAGGTCTACTCAAATAGCTTAGTCGCTAGCGGAAGCTCCGGATAACACGCGACCTCCGGAGAAATTGACCTTGTCTGCACAATGCGTATCTCTGTGCAGATTGACCATTTTTCTCCCCTACTCATGAGATCATGTGTCCAATAAAATAAAACAAACCCAAGGGACCGACTCTCTTAAAATGCCAAGGAAGACTTTGGCCACCAAGCTTAGTCATAAAATGGGCGATACGAAGACTATGGCTACCAAGCCTGGTCCAAACAGAAAATGTAAGGCCCCCAACGTGCAAGCAGCTGGAGTTTAGGACCCTAAACCTGGTTCCAGTAGCTCAGGGCATGTGGGGAAAAATCGTTTTTTCCATACCTGAAGCAGGTAGCACATAGCAGATGAAAGCAGAGAATACCAAACCCAAGACCCCGATGATTAAATAAGGGGAGAGTCGAAATATTCAACCCTCAGCTCTTTAGGGAGTGGCGTTGTGCCTATAAACTTCTGAGCTACCTGGGGAACACATCGGAATAGAACGAAAAAGCAGAGAGAATCTGCAGCTTGGGCTACCAAAATGATCGCCGAGTGCACAGACTTTCCTTCGGTGGGAAAGCGTACAAGATCTCAGGACGACTCCCGGAAGGAAGCAAAGATGCCGAAGACAACCAACACCGGCACCGGTGGTTTGTTAAGGTCCTTTAAGGATAGCTTGAAATCATCTACAATTAATAATTTGATGTTGACATCTAGGACTATCAGCACAAGACTGCGTCGCATCCGTTACAAGTAGAGGTAATCCGCAAGGCGTGGTTCTCATTTGATTGGGACATGGCGATCCATGGACTACTACTAAAACTGAAAGAGGAAGGCTGTGAACTGATAGCTTGTGTACACGACGTTACTATAACTATCGCTGGTAAGCACCCAAGTACTCTAGGTTAGGACCTGCAAATTGTGGACTTGTGAATGTGGTTAGGGAGTGAACACAAAACTAAGCCAGTACTAGTCTTGTTTTCGCAGATACTGCAGAATATCTAGGTCTTATTTTGAAAAGGAAACCTTATATCCAGGAGCGTGGAAACAACCGTTGCGCCTTATTCCTGTAAGAAAGCCTTACGTACGAAATGCATCCCAAAGTAGTGCATTGGGTCTACGTATCCGTCATTATGTGGTGAAGCTTTTATATCAAGAATCACTTATTAAAAACAGATATATCCAACTTTTAACGAACAACGGAGATGATTCAATTTATAAGATAAATAGTTTATAACGCCTTTGGAAGAAAGATCCTCAGAAGAAGCTTCGGACCTGTGAGCGAAGATTGTATCTGGAGAATGCGCTATAGAGAATTGTATGCCATCTTCGACAATCCAGAAGTGTAGTCTAAAAATTAAGAAGCTTCAATATACTGGTTATGTGGAGCGCATGGATGACGCAAGAATTTCCAAACGCACACTAAAAGGAAAAATTAATGGACAAAGATCGGTTGAAAACCACGGAAGCAGAATCAGGAAAAGATCTGATTCTTGGGTGATATCCCTTTTTAGTGGGAATCCATAAAGTAAGCAACGATGAACACTAAAAACAGTATATAAAATGCTTTTTGGAATAAACAAATCCTGGCAACAGCTAAAGACCAATGCTCAGAATCGCGCCTTGTGGAAGAGAGTTGTTTCTGTCCTATGCCGGCCGCTATAGGTGGTCTTAACAGAAATTTGATTGATTAAGATGATAGAGGAAGAGAGCTGTGGAAGAAAGCTATCCGAGAGCGTTACTCTCCGAAAGCGTGTCAAACCAAGCTGCATATTATCATCTGCCTTGTTCCCGGTGATAATCAATTATTTATCTTAAGACTGGTCTGAAAAGTGGAAAGGTAAAAGTACTAAGTTGGGATTGCTAAATGTTTTGAATTACCTTAATTATGCTGATGACATAAACACACACGTTGCGTATAACCATTTAGACTTAGCTTCAATTGTCTGCTGTTTTGATTCCAAATGCAAAGAGGCGAAACTGAAATTCGATAAATTTATATATACAAAGCCTGCCATTGCCCAAATCGGACCTTGGCCTCCTGACATTCAGGTTCCTTGCACATCCACGAAATAGAGTCAGTAACAAATGAAGCCGTATCACAAATAGAGACTGGCTAGAGTCCGCTGGCTTAGAATTAGCTGATCACAAAACGGAGGCTGTTTTAATAACAATCCGAAAGAAAATTGAATACATGAACATTCAGGTCGGCAGTCAAATCATCAGATCCAAGGAGGCAATTAAATATCTAGGAGTTATGCTCGATAACAGGTTAAAATTTAAAGTTCACGTGGACTTCGCGAGCAAAAAGGCATCACAAATGCAGGCAGCCCTTTCTCGAATACTGCCAAACATCGGTGGACCAGGATATGCCAGAAGGATACTACTTTCGAGAGTAGTCAGCTCGGTTCTCCTATATGGTGCTCCGGCTTGGGCGGTGGCGCTAGCGACAAAGGAAACAAGGAAAAAGATGTCATCAACATATAGGCTCTGTGCGATAAGAGCAATCAGCGGTTTCCGAACAATATCGGACGAGGCAGCCTGTGTCATAGCCGGAATGATCTCCATTGACATTCTCACGAATGAGATGCTAAGGATCTACGAAAGAAGATCCTCGATCCAACAAGAGGCAGCTGTTGCCAGGAAAATAAAAGAAGAGGAAAAGGCAACTTCAATGGCTATGTGGCAAGCCAGGTGGGACAACGCTACAAAAGGCAGATGGACCTATAAGCTAATCCCCGAAATTGAGGTCTGGACAAAGCGGGTGTACGGGGACTGCAACTATCACATCACGCAGTTCCTATCAGGTCACGGCGGCTACCGCAAATACCTTCATAGGTTCGGACACGATAATTCGTTGTCCAAATTGCCCAGATCAAGAAGAAGACACAGAGCATGCGGTTTTCAACTGCAGTCGCTTCGGAGAATGGAGAAATAATATTCCGAGTCCACCATTCATCATTGACTATATGATGGAATCAGAGGAAAATTGGATGGAAATTTGCACACTCGTAACGAATGTGCAAAAGGATTTTCGAAGAATCGAGAGAGAAAGGAGAGCAGAAACAATTTAAGGAGCACAGCATAAAATGCTAACCAGCCCCGTGAAGTAATACCTAACGGCAGTCCCGCGGGGAGAGTGGTTGGAGTCTGTGTGCGGGGGTGTGGTTTAGTACGCAGGCACATATCGGCTGGCAGTTCTGTTAGGATCAGGTATGTGAATCGTGCATGCCAATGGCACGGGCTATTGGTATCTAATGAAGATTCCACACCTCCCTGGCGTAACGAGAAAAAAAAAACGCTACCCACTAGGCTACACTCTAGTTGAGAGAGCTGAGCGATAGGCTTACCAAAAACTTTCAAACCTTTGTTTACCAATGTCTTCGACGTATCTTATATTCTCGACAGATGTTAACTATAACAACGAACTTTGGAATACAACTGGACAGACTAAATATTAAAATATGAAACTAACAGTGGATTGGTAATGCTTTGATGACTTCCAGGCAAGCTCTGGTCTATATTCCTCAAGAAAAACGTCAGGTTAGTTGACAACATTTAAATAAGTAGTTGAAAGAAGACGGGAGGTCGATAATTAGAATCGCACTTCGCGAAAACGAATTCTATCTGTCCTCTATACATATAAGACACGAAGCAAAGAATTCATAAATTAAAATGTGGCTCCAATATGAGTGCATCCTTTACTGGAACTTCACACCACGTAATAAGCAATAACCTTCCAACCAATCGATTTTCTATCAAGACCCTGCAGAGGCATAAGACGGAAACATTTCTGAAACTAATCAGACTAGGCTCTTAGCTTGTGACACTTTATCCGAACTGGTCTTACAAAGAAATTTCTTTACAGAATTGTACCCTGAAAAATTTTCAATTATGTTGTTGAAACTGGCTGAGGTGAGTGCCATCTGTCTCAGAAAGAAGGAATATAAAATGATCGAGGCACGCAGCCAACTTCAGGGGTGACGGGGAAGTTTCTGGTTGGAGAGGCTGGAAAGGGTCGAACGAAAAAATGTGTCAGGAGTCGGGTGAACATTTTTGAAAAGTTGAAAGCTCATAGGGATAAGATCCACAACACGACATCTTACAAAAAAAAAAAAAAAACGGAAAAAGTCGCGTTGCCTTTCGGTTCAGGAATAAAGAAAATATAATCTGAAAAATAAATAAAATAAATTCGATTCGTGAGAATGTTTTTGTTACAAAAGCTTTTATGAAACTGTGATGTTTTTAATATAGACATTGGTTTTATCAAAGACTATGAATAATAAGATTTAAGATATCCCAAGCCTATGTAAAAAATTTACAACAAATTCTATTGAGTACTAGCAATCGCCCGGGACTTTGTCAGCGCAAGAATCGCAATAATAATGAATTTTTGAGAATTTAGTTAGTAATACATCAAGTGGGATATATAATCCGCTGAGTTGTATAGCTATTTGAACACAATGTTTTGTATTTTGTTGGAAAGAGAACCATAAATGATTAAGAATGAAGCCATGATACTTGTATTTGTATGGGACAGGCCCGTGCTCACAGGAGTGATGTGAGATCATATATGTACATATTGAAGAGCGTTAAGGACATTTAAATAGTTGAAGCTTGTGTTAATTATTAAAAAAGTATAAATAAAATAATATTAAGCTTAAAAACATAACAGGACTACGACTGTGCGTAAAGTCTAATCAAACGATACTATGGATGAAATAGAAATTTTTATGATCTTAAGCGATTTTCTATGGTTGATGGTAAAAGAGGTGACAGCATTGAACTAATTTGTTTCACATTATGTTAGAGTTGCTATAGAAATGTTTTGTACCAAATTTAAGCTTCAAAAATTGAATAGGTACTGAAAAACTTAGTGCATTGGATTTAGTGAAATTGTACCATTTGTATGGGAGGGGGTATAAGGAAAAGGAGGTTTTGGCGATTTTTCGGAAAACAGTTACAATCATCATGTATGTTTTAAATTTCAGATCAGTGGCATTCATACTTTTCAAGAAAATCTTTGTGAAGTCGTGGAATTGTGTCATATTGTATGGGAGGGGTAGAAGGAGTCAAACTAATTGGTTAAATTTTTTCCAGATATTAATAATAATGCTAATTAAGGATTTAATTCGATGAAAGTTATACGTATTGAGAAAGTTGATGTAATGTATTTCTTGAAAAAGTGTAGTTTGTATGGGAGGTGGTGGAAGGAGTGGGGGAACTCAAATAATTTGTATACCAAAAGACTGTATTTGTAATAGAAATAATATATTACTAATTTTATATTAATAGCTTTTATAGTTTCCAAGAAAATTTGATTAATATATATTTTTCAAAATTAGTCACTTTGTATGGGACGGGGTAGAAGGCGTCAGGAAAGTAGTGAAATAAAACTAAAAGCAGATTACATCTCGGAGTATGCCCAACAAACTGTGTTAGTTTCATTACAATCGGCTTAGCCGTTTATGCGTGAAAGACGTACGGACAGACAGACAAAAATTTCAAAAACGTGTTCTTTTGCTTAGTTATTGCTAAAATAAAACAATAAACTAACTTATAGCCATTTATAAGCAAATCACAAACATACGCTACAATTATATTTATATGTATAGATGTACTTAACGGCAGCTAGTGTACTTTTCAACCGACCCTCCCTACTTCACAGCTATATGTATGATGGTTTGCTTAATCTTACCCGGAATCGAGTCTACAAAAAGAATTTGTAAAAAAAATATTTGTTTTTTTTAACCGAAACAACGATATGAACCCCTTAAAGTCAGTAAGACAGATTCATCTGCTTACATTAGGGATATACGAGCGGAGGTCAAAAATTTCACAGAATGAAGAGGATGGACCAGAGTAAAAGAGGACAGAGTGGACAGACATCCTATCTTACCCATAGACTTACAAATTTTTCTCAGAAAAATTCCTACCTCTTAAATGAACGATTTTAATTGGTTCGCTCAAGGTTATACCTTTCAAAAATTAAAAGAGCCGATTACTAAGGCATATTATACACGTGGACAAAATTGAGTTTCGTCTTAAAGTTCCTTACCAAGCAAGAAAAAACGCCACAAATCTTTTTAGAAGAAATGTCATCTGCTTACGGGGACTCTTGTCTTGGGAAAACAATGATTTTTAAGTTTCATAGTTTATTCTGGCAAGGCAGGGGGTCAATTGGAGATCATAAACTCTCGGGCTGGGCGATTGAGGCACTTCCTCAAAAATCGACGAAAAAGTGGAGAGGCTTTTTCTCGAAGAAGATCGAAACAAATGATTGGTGTATCAGATTCAACCATATTGAATATACTCCACGATCATTTCGGCATGTCGGTATCCATACCGAGAATGCTCTCAGCGGTTCAGAAAAAGTAGCGCGTCGGGTGTTCACACGAGTTTTTGGATCTCTGTAGCGAGAACAGTGATGAATTTTCACCCGGATTGTTACTGGAGAGGAAACTTGGGTTCATTATTATGAGCCTGAATCAAAGCAAGAGTCAACGCAGTGGCTCCGTAAAGGCGCTTCATCCCACAATTATTTCAAGATCTCACAATCCGCAAAAAAATTATGTCCACTATTTTTTGGGATTCAGAGTGGGCTTTGATGATCGACTATAGAGAAAAAGGACTAAATATCACAGGGGGATACTATGCAAATGTGCTACAAAAATTAAAGGATGCCATCAAAGAAAAAAAAAGGAAAGTGAACTCAAAGTGTGTTGCTTTTGCACGACAACGCTGTTAAAAAGAGCCACGTTACAATGGCTGCCTTGCAGAAATGCTGCAGCGGAATTTTGAACCACTCCCTTATAGTTCAGCCCTGGCCCCTTTCCATTACTATTTGTTCCTAAAACTGAAGAAAAAACATCGATGGTACCAACGAGGAAGAGGTGAGTTCGGCAATTTGAACCTATTTCGAAGGTTTTGATAAGACATTTTTTTTAAAGGAATTAATTAACTTTGTGAGAGGTGTGATAAATGTATTAGGCTTAAAGGAGAATATATTAAAAAGAGTCATTTCGCGAAATTTTTTACCTCCTCTCGTAAATTTCTCAATTTCAAATTATGAAACAGTCACAGTAAGCCACTCACTGTTATATTAAATTAGTGTATTTTTGTTCAAGAGTTTCTAAATTAGACATTTTGCATTGCTAATTTTCCGACTTTTACCTTTCAATTAACATTTCTTAATTCGTATTAAGTAGATAGGTCACATATATACATAAATGAGTACCTCAACAAGCTTATCGAATAACGAATTCTCAACCCGTTTGTTATCGATCATCAAACATTTTCAGAACGTGAATCTAATTCGCCCGTCTAAAGGACTTGAACGACTTATTACGCTTTGTTTACATGGATGTAGACAAATCACAAACAACAACTTGAAAAATGAGAGAACGCAACGATACAACGCCACCCATTAGTAGCGCGTGTAACGAATGTATAAATTCCATGGAACGATATATCTACCATCTCTACAAAAATTCCCTTACCTTTCGTCCCAAGCGTACAGAATAAATATAAATAAATGTAGGAACGAATGGGAAAAATGAAGGTGGTTGGCTTAACCTGTCCCACCTGCCATGTCGACGGTTCTGCGACAATACGTACACTATGTTTAAACATCCCACCAGCCCTCACCCTTCGCCCGCGGCACCTATACCTTTAGTTATGCTACTAATGGAGATTTATTGTTCTGTTTTGTTCAACATGAAGGATTTTACTAGAAAACCAACTTCACACTATACTCTTGTTCTATGTCGTGTATTTTTAATATTCCCAAGTATATCCCTGGCTTCATTAAATTCGCCGTGGTTGGCATTAGCTTCGTCGCATGAAACTGCTTTCAATGAAAGGAGCAATGCCATTTTCGGGACACGGTCTTATACTTCGTGTAGCCTTTCTAGACCGACATAATCTTAGAGGCAATCTGAAATATAGGTAGGTATGTATGTAGGCCGAAAGACTCTAATTTCATATTAATTGTGCAGTCTATGAATGGCGAGGCGGAAGCAGGTGGTATGCTATACCTATAAAAATTTTCCATACACTTTCCGTCTATAGGACTGTACGACAAGATGACCTGACATGGCAGGTGTCAATTATGCTGAACAAACCCAATGTATTTCATACTGTTCTAGCTATTTATTCGATAAGTAGGGATATGTGAGATGTTCTATCTAACCATCTTAATAAGCAAGAGTTTTTGAAGACGGAATATTTGAAGGGTAATTTGGAATTAATGCTAGTGAAAAAGAAAGAGAGATAATGATGGTATAAGGTATATTTAATGTATTAATCAAAATAATTTCAATCTTTCAAAATCTCTAATAATAGCTCAAAGTGAATGTAAAATGTCTATAGCAAAAGTAACTACTTTACGTAAAATTTCATATAAAACTACAAAAAAGTATTTTTAAAATTTCAATAAGTGAAAAAGTCTAGAATCCAGTGGCGTTGCGTCCAGTGATGCAAGGAAAGCAATGTTTTCCTTACATTTTGCCCTTTATTCAGTTTAAACTGAAATCAGCACGGATATGAAAATCTAATTAAAAATTTCTGTAAAAGAAAGCGCGCACTGTTTTCGTCTACCACTGTTTACAGCATTTACGTGCTCAGGACAGCTTTTTTTCTCACCCTTTTTTTGACCAACGAAAGTTAAAAGCAATCCACAGGGATAAGGATGCGATTTTAAAAAATCATCAAATACGATCAAAATTTTCTTACGCGACGAGCGCAGGTTCGACTTCAATAGGAAGGGGAGATGCGTCGCAATAAAATGCTTCCACCTTTTCTCTCATTGCTTTCAGTCGCATACACAAGAGAACGAGATCGCCGGCCAATCCGAGTAAAATTCTGTAGGAAGGAGAGATGCGTTAACGCAATTGCTTCCAGCCGGTGCTTTCAGTCGCAAGCTCTGGCTATTGCCAGTACTGAAATTTCTGTACTAGCCGAGAAACCTAAAAAAAAGGAAAAAAATGGAACAAAATCGATTTTTTTATACTCTAGATGAAATCTGAGAGTATATTGTGTTTGCCTTACCGTTTGTAACGCTAAGAAATAACGCTCGCACAGAGCCGCCAAGGGTACAGAAATATTTGTTGTCGCTCAAAAACTTCGATTCCGAGTTGCTGTCTGACCGTCTGTCCGTCTATCCGTCTGTCTGTCTGTCCGTCTGTCCTTCTGTCTACAGCATAACTCTCGAACGCTTTGAGCTATCGTACTGAAATTTTTTGTGTATCATTTTTAGCTAAAAAGAAACTTTAAGTTCGTGAACGGGCCATATCCCCCCACTCCTTCTACCCCCTCCCATACAAATTTCACGAAATTCCGAAATTTCCAGAAATTGATTTTCCTTTGAAACTATTTAAGCTACCAATTTGAAATTTAAGTCAAAGTATTATGATATAGATATCATTAATATGACAGAATATTGATCTGATCCTGTCACTACTTCTACCCCCTCCCATACAAATGCATAATTTTGAAAAATGCAATTTTTCGATTTTCATTGAAACTAGCAAAGTTATAAAAACAAATTTTTGCCAGAATTAATTTTAATATAATTGCAATCAGTATTGAAAAAATTATCAACTTCACCTTACTCCTTCTACCCCCTCCCATACAAAATTCACGAAATTTTGAAATTTAAATTAAATTATTTTTCTTCGAAATTGTTAAAGCTATCAACTTGATATTTTGCATAAAGTATAAAAATAGAAATACCAATAACGAGAAAAAAATGTGTTTTGATCAGTACACTCCTTCTACCCCCTCCCATACAAATGCATAATTTTTGTCAAGTGCATTATATCGATTTGCATTAAAACTAGAAAAAGTATAAACTTAGAATTTTGCCAGAATTTGTCTTTTAATAATTTCACTAAATGCTAAAAAAAACTATCAACTCCTCTTCACTCCTTCTACCCCCTCCCATACAAATGCATAATTTGGAAAAATGCATTTTTTCGATTTTCATTGAAACTAGCAAAGTTATAAAAATTAATTTTTGCCAGAATTAATTTTAATACAATTGCAATCAGTATTGAAAAAATTATCAACTTTGCCTCACTCCTTCTACCCCCTCCCATACAAATTTCACGAAATTTTGAAATTTAAATTAAATTATTTTTCTTCGAAACTGTTAAAGCTATCAACTTGATATTTTGCACAAACTATAAAAATAGAAATATCAATAACGAGAAAAAAATGTGTTTTGATCCGTACACTCCTTCTACTCCCTCCCATACAAATGTATAATTTTTGTTAAGTGCTTTATATCGATTTCCATTAAAACTAGAAAAAGTATAAACTTAAAATTTTGCCAGAGTTTGTTTTTTAATAATTGCAATAAATGCTAAAAAAATGATCAGCTCTTCTTCACTCCTTCTACCCCCTCCCATACAAATATCTGTATTTTAAATTCAAGAAAAGCATTTCTCCTTCGAATATATTAGAACTATCAAATTTGAAATTGAACCAAAGCGTGGTGATAAGGATGATATAATAAGCAGTTTCAAAATCATCTTAGACGCTCCACTTCCCCTGCCACCTCCCATACAAATGCCTCAATTTCAGGAAAACTATGTCCAATATATGAAAATAATGAAAGCTGCAAACCTTAAATTCAGCACGAAATATTTTGCATACCACATTAGGTGTCATATCCAAAAATTACAAACCTTCGTCCTCTCCTTCTACCACCTCCCATACAAAAGTCACTATTAATTATTTAAAAGAATTGGAGGTGACATATTTTCCGGTACATTGAACTCTTTCTCATTTCATCTAGAGTATCATATGATTGGGCTTTACGCCCAATCATAATTCTTTTTATTTAATACCAGAAAACAAATAATAATTTGTTACACAATTGTTATGCACCGACGGGGGTCTAACGTGCACAAGGTGTTTCATGTGCAATGAAAAAAACATAAATAAACTGCCAACAAGTCGGGCGAAACTTTATTATTCTTGGGACAAGTTGCGGATGGGTGGAAAGTCAATATGCAGGTTAGAGTGGTAAGGGAAGGCTAAGTGAAAGGGTTCTTGGGCAGAGCTGTTGTCAATTTAACAATATTTCATTCGTTTCTGCAAGTTTGAGTTTTTATGAGGGGAGGAGGAGGGGTAATAGTAAGAGTGGGTGAATGTTAATAGCTTTTTAATTAATTGCTTGAATCACGTCCAATATTCTCTGTATAGAATGTGTATCATAGACGAAGTTGCATAAAATTTTCATAAAATTCGATGTATTTTACATTCACGAAACCGAACATTTGTATGGGAGGGGGTAGAAAAGGTAGGGGAATCGTAAAACTTGATATGTAGTTTTATTTTGCTTCTCTTTTGAGGTGCTTGTATAACATTTCAAGTTCGTAACTTCTAGTTTGTTGGTTATTAGTTGATTTAATGAAATTGGTCGAAATCATGGTTTTGTATGGGAGGGGGTAGAAGGGCAAACGCGATTTCAAAACTTTTAAAGCAACTTCATTTGAATTATTTTTATAAGTTTTTCTGCAAAATTTGAAATTGATAGTTTTTAAGAGTTAGCTGACAACTTATTTCTTAAAAATGCTCGAAAAAATAATTTTGTATGGGAGGGGGTAGAGGAGGGAAAGGAATCATAAGACTTGTGATGCAATTTTCTTTCTTTTCTGTTGTAAGATGCTTGTACAAAATTTCAAGTTCGTAGCTTTTAATTTGTTGGTTATTAGTTGATTTAATGAAATTGGTCGAAATCATACTTTTGTATGGGAGGGGGTAGAAGGACAGGCGCGATCTCAAAACTTTTGACGCAATTTTATTTAAACTATTTTTAAAAGTTTTTATGCAAAATTTGAAGTTGATAGCTTTTAAAAGTTAGGTGATAATTGATTTCTTAATAATGGTCGAAAAAATAATTTTGTATGGGAGGGGGTAGAAGTTTTAAAGGTTTTCGGCCAGTTAATATTTCGTATACTTAGGGATTTTTTTTAAATGCATTTTGCAAATTTTGAAATTTCTACCTTAAAATTTCACTCAAAAATTTTCAGTTTATGTGTTTTTTTAATGCACATGAAACACCTTTTGCACGTTAGACCGGGGGGGTCGGTTTATAACAATTATGGATCAAGTCATTATTATTTTTCTATGTACATTAAATAGACGTATCCACATGCAAAATTTCAACTTTGTATCTTTCACCAGACCCCTAAAAAAATTACTCGAAATTTTCGACATTTTTGCTTATCACCTCCCTCCCCTTCACCCCCCAACTTAAATTTCTTACCAAAATTAGCCATTATATAGTTCTGCAATCTGACAAATTTTCGATTTGATATCTTTACTAGTTTTTGAGATATAAGGATTTGTAATTTTGAAAGGTGCCCCATTTTTGAAATGCTCCCCATTTCCCCCCACTAGTATTATTTCAAGATGCTATATTTTTTTTGTATTTTCCTAGTATAGCTTAATATAAGTTTTAAGTTTCAATCACATAGCTTAAGAGATAGTTGAGATATTCATTTTTAAGTGTTTTTCTTTGCACCCCTCCTGACCCTCCCTCTTACAATAATTAACCACTCTCTAAGCTGATTCCGATGGAAATATATGCCAGCTTGACGGTCTCAAAATACGAATTTTGTACGATAAGGAATTTCGAAGATATAATCATTTGAAAAAATAATTCGGCCGATAATTGGTTTTTAGCCCCCCCTTTTCGGACGCCAATGGATAAAAAAATTAAATTATTTTTAAAAGTTGTCCCAAAAACCCCTCTATATGTGTGTTGAGTTTTAGCTTAATAGCTTTCATCATGGTTGAGATATTTGAATTCGTATTTTTCGGCTTAAGCGCTCCCCCCTCCTCCCCCTGAACTTGTACACCCCCCAAAATGGGTATCCGCCTGAGATTTGCAACTATCTACAATTCCCGTAAAAATGAACTTTCTATCTTGAAGGGTTTGGCAGTTAATGTGTTTACGGCGGACGGCGTACGGCGTACGGCGGACGGCGGACGACGTACAGACAGACGGATTTTTTTTTTTTGCATTTTTAGGCTAATTTAGTCATGAAAGGCGAAAAAAAAAATTTCAGGGTAGCAAACTTTTTTTTTTCTTGTGTCTATCACAATACTTTATTATTAGAATAATAAAGTAAAACTGGAAGTTTTTGAATGAAATTTTAAGGATGAAAATTTCCGAAATGCATTTAGGAAAAAAATTCCTAAGATTACGAAATATTAACTGGTCGAATATCTTTCAAACTTCTACCCCCTACAATACGAAATTAATTTTTCGACCATTTTTTAAAAAATGAAAATAGTTGAAACGAAATTGCATCAAATATTTTGAGATCGCGCATGCCCTTCTACTACCTCCCATACAAAAGTATGATTTCCACCAATTTCAATAAATCAACCAATAACCAAAAAATTAAAAGCTACGAGCTTCATTTTTTGTACGAGCACATTACAAGTGAAATGAAATGAAACTGCATCATAAATTTTACAATTTCCTTACCTCCTGCACCCCCTCCCATACAAATGTTTGCTTTCATGAATGTAAAATACTCCAAATTTTTTGAAAATTCTGTGCAACTTCGTTCATGAAACTGACCGTCTACGCAGAGAATATTGAATGTAATTGAAGCAATCAATTGAAAAATTGTTAACATCCATCCACACTTACCAGTATCCCCCCCTCCCCCCTCATAAGAACTCAAACTTGCATAAGTAAACGAATCAAATATTGATTATATGCACTGAAGTTCCGTATCCGCAATTAAGTGTTATTATTATTATTTATTTTAGGGGAACACGTGAGAGCACTGCGGCCTTTTTTGGCCTATTGTGCGATTATTGCCCCTATACCCTACCATAACTCAATAGCTTTAGCTAATTTGAGTATTTGTAAGGGAGCCATGTTGGCTAGTTCCTCGGTGGAAATGAAACCTTTCCACAGAAGATTATGCCTTTTCCTTGCCACTGCTTCACAGTGGCATAGGATTTGTATTGTCGTTTCTAAATCTTCGAGACAGAGACGGCAAATTGCGGTTTCACCTAAGCCCATATTATTGAGGAGTGAACCACCCTCCACAGTGCCACGTCATTAAGCCAATTAGAGTACTAATATCGCTCTTTCTGAATTTCCACTTTGTTTTTTTGTGTAATGATTAGTTTTTTTGAGGTTGATAAGCCTGGAAGTCTATTCCAGTAGATTTTGTGTTCTTGTTCAACCCACTTCTTAAGTGTGGAGCTTTGATGCCCTTTTGGTTTTCTGCAGAATGGCTCTGGACCAATAAAGTTTTTTTCCGCGCCATTTTTTGCAAGGCGATCAGCCTCTTCGTTTCCCTCGATTCCCATGTGTCCTGGTACCCACATTAAGGTTACGTTGTTCCTTTTCCCCAGGACGATTAGGTCTTGAGGACAGTCCCAAACTAACCTCGATCCGTGTTTATTGGATGTTAGGGCTTTGAGAACCGCCTGACTATCCGATAGGATATAAATTGATTTGTTGCGATGAGCTCTCCTTATATTCTCTTGGATACATAGCTCCATTGCAATTAGTTCAGCCTGGAAGATTGTGGCTTCTTTGCCGAGTGGCTTTGAAACCGAGAAGTTAGGGCCTTTGACTCTGGCTCCTGTCCCCTCAGAGGTGCGCGAACCATCTGTATACCAGATGGTTGATCCCTCTTCCATTTCAGGTAGCGAGGATTGCCAGTCCTTGCGTTCTTTGATTACAACTTTGAAGGGTGTTTCAAAGTTATATTTTGTCGGCATAGCATCCGATAGTGTGAAGGTTAGAACCTCCAATTTTGGGTTTCTCAGGATTTTGAGGTGGCCTCTAAAATCCCCTGGTTTGTACTTGTTTTCCCTCTGTATGCGTAACACCCCTTTAAGTGTTAAATTGACAACAGCTCTGCCCAAGAATCCCATTTCACTTAATCTTCCCTAAACACTGCAACCTGCATATTAACTTTCCATGAATCCCCAGCTTGTCGCAAGAATAATACAATTGCGCCCGACTTGTTGGCAGTTTATTTAATATTGAAAAGATGATTCCTAGTTAATTTTCCAAGGGGGCACTTCAAGTGCCACCCCTCCTGGGTGGTCACTAATCAAGTCTACACTAACATTGAGCAGGCTCTGGGTGAACAGTACAGCAAGGCAAAGAATTTCTTACTTGCTTACATACGATGGCGCTGCAGCCCAAATTGGACCTTCGCCTCCTGTATACTCCGCCTCCATCTTTTCGGTTCAGCGACCACATCCACTAGTTTGAAAATTTTGGAAGTGATTTGTTGTCTGCGTCAGAATCCTCAAAGCGCTTCCATGGTCTTCCAACTGGTATATGTATACATTGTGACCATAAAGTACAGACAATTTGTAAATAAAACGCAAAATATTTAATATTTATTTTGTCGCATTCAAAGTAATCCCCATTAGATACAAAGCAATTCTGCCAGCGTTTTTTCCAGTTCTTGAAACACTTTTGGGTATGGCCTTCAGCTCCTTCGGCGATTTTTGTCTTATGTCCTTTTTTCTCACTTCGTTGACTGGTTTGCATGTCAAACTCATGGACCTTTGTCTCATCACCAGTTATGATGCGCTCCATGAATGTGGGATCAGAATTCACAGGATAAAGGATGTCCAAAGTGACCTGTTCACGTCACTTTTTTTTAAGAAAATTCAGCTTTATCGGAATGAGTCGAGCAAGGAAGCGTTTCATCGCCAAAGTATCCACCAACATCGAACAAACGGACTCGTGAGAAATGTCGAGCTCTCCTGCTATCTCACTAACACTGGCATGAGGATTTTCGACCACCATTTCCTTCACTTTTTGAATGTTTTCGTCAATTGAAGAGGTCGAAGCTAGGATGTATCCTAGTGGGTAGCATGTTGATCTTGTAATGCGAAGGTCGTGAGTTCAAATCCCGTTCGACGCAATGTATAATTCCAGCACATTACCTGCTTGGATATACCCTTGGCCACCTCAATCTACGAAAATGAAAAATTCGTAGAAAGTGGGTTGTGCGAGGGGCTAACAACCCTCCCACAATAAGTAATGAAAAATGTTAAGAAACCTGAACGTCAGGAAGCCAAGGTCCGAATCGGGCTGTAGTGACATTGTAGAAGTAGAAGAAGTCAAAGTTCGTCCAGAACGATCTCTCGACCATCCTTAAAGGCATTGTACCGTAAGCCTTTTCCAACATTCGCAATGATTCCATACACACTAAATTTGGTTGAAAAAACAAAATTTGAGATAAACTCTCTGTTCCATTTTTTTATCCATTGTAAAAATCGCCGTGGCTTACTAAGGTGTACCGATTCAACCAGCAGCTGCAAGCGAACTGATTAACATACCGCCCTAATTTTTAGGATAATAATTAAGGACAGTCCTACCTGCTTACAAAAAAAAATTAAACATTTGGGACTTTCTGTTGATCAGTGGATACAAAATTTGAATTTAGCCGTTTTTGAGATAGTTTGATCAACATGATTCTGGAAAATTAATTTAGGGTCGAAATAAACTCTTAGATATTTCACAGATTAAGACCGTGGTGCGGGTTCGTTAAGTATGTTAAAAGTAGGTGGGCATCATGAGGCTCTACGTTTTGTGAAGAATATAGACTGCGTTTTAATTTTCCATTAGTGGAAGTACTCCTAAACTTTTTCGGGGTCATCTGTTTATTACTGTTTGAGTATCTGAAGCTGCATATAAAATGACATCTGCAAATGCAGGAGTCAAGTTTTCGGATATCTGCTATATAGATATTATATAGAGTGGAGCTGATGCAAGAACCTTGTGGCACTCCAGAAAGGGATAGCTCTGTGGCGATATAATTTATCTTTCACTTTAACAGTGAAATTTCTGTTGTTAAGAAAGCAAGTTATTAAGTGGTAGATAGTTCATTTTTAACAATATAGTAAAGGGAAATTCGTGAACCGGCCAAATCACTCCACCCCTTCTAACCCCTACCATACACAATGACACAATTTCGCAATTTGACTGTAAGCGAACTTGCTCGAAAAGTATAAAAGCTGGTCTGCAATTTGGGACATATTACTTATGATAATTTCAATCTCCCGTATAAAAATTATTTGCGTTCTCTCTCTCCTTTTACCTCCTCACATACTTTTATTATTATTATTATTATTGCAATTGCACTACAGCGTAAATCGGGCCTTGGCCTCCTGACATTCAGGTTCCTTAACATTTTTTATTTGTCATTGTGAAAGGATTGTTAGCCCTTCGCACAACCCTCTATCTACAAATTTTCATTTTCATAGATTGAGGTAAATAAAGTATACCTAAGCAGGTAGTGTGCTGGAATTATGCGTCGACCGGGATTTGAACTCCCGACCTTCGCATTGTCGGCCAACACGCTACTCACTAGGCTACACGCTAGCTACCTCCTCAGATAGAAACTGCAATTTTTCATGAAATGCTCTAAATCAATGTAATCAGTGCGTTTAGAATTTATCGATTTGAAATTAAGCACTAAATATTTATTTAGAATTATTAGTAAGATCAAAAAAATTAGACGATTAGCTTTACCCCTTCTACCGCCTCCCATACAAAATTAAACAATTTCGCAATTCGACAAAAAGCGGATTTGCTCAAAAAGAATAGATGTTAGGGATCTAAATTTTAGAATATATTACTTTTAAGAGGATCTCAATAGACTATATAAAAATTATATAAGTGCTCCCCTTCCTTCCACCACCTCCCATACAAACTGCACTTATTCATGAAATACCCTAAACCAATTTACTCAGTACGTATCAAATTGATCGAGCTGAAATTGTGCACTAAATACTTATTTAGAATTATTAGTAAGACCAAAAGAAATTAGATGATTAGTTTCACTCCTTCTACACCCTCCCATACAATCTGACACAATTTAACAACTTCACAAAAAATCAATTTTCCTAAAAAGTATGAATGCTACTGATCTGCACTTTAAAACATGTCAAAAACATAATGTTTCTAGTCAATTCTAAAAAGTCATTAAGAACTCGCCCCTCTTTCTACCACCCCATACAAACTGCACAATTTCACTAAATCCAATACACTAATTTTTTCAGTACCTATTAATTATACTCTAGATGAAATCTGAGAGTATATTGTGTTTGCCTTACCGTCTGTAACGCTAAGAAATAATGCTCGCACAGAGCCGCCAAGGATACAGAAATATTTGTTGTCGCTCAAAAACTTCGATTCCGAGTTGCTGTCTGTCCGTCTGTCCGTCTGTCTACAGCATAACTCTCGAACGCTTTGAGCTATCGTGCTGAAATTTGTTGTGTGTCATTTTTAGCAAAAAAGAAACTTTAAGTTCGTGAATAGACCACATCCCCCCACTCCTTCTACCCCCTTCCATACAAATTTCACGAAATTCCGAAATTTTCAGAAATTGATTTTCCTTTGAAGCTATTAGAGCGATCGATTTGAAATTTGGGTCAAAGTATTATGATATAGATGTCAATAATATGACGGAATATTGATTCGATCCCTCCTTCTACAACCTCCCATACAAATGCATAATTTTGAAAAATGCAGTTTTTCAATTTTAATTGAAACTAGCAAAGTTAAAAAAACGAATTTTTGCCAAAATTAATTTTATTATAATTACAATCAGAATTGAAAAAATTATCAGCTTCACCTCACTCCTTCTACCCCGTCCCATACAAATTTCACGAAATTTTGAAATTTAAATTAAATTATTTTTCTTCGAAACGGTTAATGCTCCCAACTTGATATTTTGCATAAAGTATAAAAATAGAAATATCAATAACGAGAAAAAAATGTGTTTTGATCCGTACACTCCTTCTACCCCCTCCCATACAAATGTATAATTTTTGTTAAGTGCATTATATCGATTTCCATTAAAACTAGAAAAAGTATAAACTTAAAATTTTGCCAGAATTTGTTTATTAATAATTGCAATAAATGCTAAAAAAAATTATCAGCTCCTCTTCACTCCCTCTACCCCCTCCCATACAAATATCTGTATTATAAATTTAAGAAAAGCATTTCTCCTTTGAATATATTAGAACAATCGAATTTGAAATTGAATCAAAGTGTGGTGATAAGGATGATGATAAGCAGTTTCAAAATCATCTTAAACGCTCCACTTCCTCTGCCACCTCCCATACAAATGCCTCAATTTCAGGAAAACTATGTCCAATTGAAAATAATAAAAGCTGCAAACCTTAAATTCAGCACGAAATATTAGGTGTCATATCCAAAAATTACAAAACTTCCTCCTCTTCTTCTACCACCTCCCATACAAAAGTCACTATTAATTATTTAAAAGAATTGGAAGTGACATATTTTCTCATTTCATCTAGAGTATCATATGATTTATTATGAATAGCTAGGGTATAGCCTAGTAGGTAGTGTGTCGATCTTGTAATGCGAAGGTCGTGAGTTCAAATCCCGGTCGGCGCAATATATAATTCCGGCACATTGCCTGCTTGGATATACCTTGGTCACCTCAGTCTAAGAAAATGAAAAATTCGTAGAAAGAGGGTTGTGAGAAGGGTTAACAACCCTTCCACAATAAGTAATAAAAAATATTATGGAACCTGAATATCAGGAGGCCAAGGTCCGATTTGGGCTGTAGCGCCATTGTAGAAGTAGAAGTATCATATGTTTGGGCTTTACGCCCAATCATAATTCTTTTATGTTTTTTTTTAATTTTAAATTTTCTATAAAACATTTTGATGGCAACTCTAGCGTGATGTAAAAAAGTAGTTCAATGTCGTCACCCCCTCCACCACTTCCCCTACAAAATTTCTTAAAATCACAAATTCTTTTATGTTTTTTTTTAATTTTAAATTTTCTATAAAACATTTTGATGGCAACTCTAGCGTGATGTAAAAAAGTAGTTCAATGTCGTCACCCCCTCCACCACTTCCCCTACAAAATTTCTTAACATCACAAAATTTCTCTTTCATCTAGAGTATCGCAAGATTGGGCTTTACGCCCAATCATAGTCCTGTTATGTCTCTGTTTCATTATAGTCCAAGAGCTCTAGAATAAATAATAGCAACGGAAATCGACAATCCCATATAATGATAGTACAATGTGTAACTAATACGAAGGAAAATTTAATTTCCAAATCGGGTGCCAAACGAGTCCTGTGTAATAGAACGAGAAAAGATTCGAAGATATCGATACAAACTTGGCGTCATTAGAAGTCCTTAAGGAGCTCTATATGAATATCTATGTATTTTTGCTCGCAATTTTAAAAAAATATTTTATTATTTGCGTCGAAGGAAACAAATTATATTTTCGTAATGTGCTCAGCGAGAGCTTTTGAATGACACCAAGTGTGTGTCTCTATTTTGAAAATAGTTTTTTGTCCTACTACGTATGTCACAGGTTTTAAAAATTAATTTTCCGTTCTTCGTCTTAGTTAAACTGCGTTCTATTATTATACGCATTTCACATCCTTGTCGCTTTTCGTTGTTATTTTTTGTTTCAGGGCTCTTACTTTATTAGCACTCGCACTTATCGACTTAGCAAGCGTGCGTTGAGCACAATTGATGTGTATATAATAGTTACAATAATGGTCGTCGCCTAAGGACGCCGATCAGATGCCTACCCTATCTATACCCATTCAACCGTGAAAAAAAATTTAAACGAATAGTACTGGTATATTCGTTTATTCTTTTTCCAGATATTATCCCGAAAAATCGGTATGCAAAATAGATCGTCTTCAAATCTTAAGTACGAAAGCGAATATCATGAAGATGACAATCCTTCAGGCTATTAACCAGATGAAGCCCTCATAAATTACGTGCGTAGTTATTAACAAAATCCTTAGACTACGACGACATAGTTATCTTTCGATTTGAAAATAACAAGCCAAAATGTCTCGTAACTCCTGGCAGTTTCAGTTGACTTTTGCTTATCCACCAAAACTCTCACCTCACATATCGTCATGTCATAAAGCAACCTCTCACTCCCCTCTCTCGCCGCAATTCGCTTTCAACATCCTTTTAACCATACAAAATGTTACTTCATTAGTGTTTAGCTCAAAGCGGTCCTGGAAGAGGTCGGGCAGAACGTACTAAATAACCACCTGAGTATTTTCGGTACACGACACGCGTGCCTCCTCAGGTCCCAGTTCGACAACCCACACTGCGGGATGTTTAAATAACCAAGTCGACTCTCGTTTACGGGTTTAATGTTACATTACAACCTGAAAAGGAAGTTCAATTGGAAAATTTTATGTGACTCGCGCGTTGAGCTAGGATCGACCCGGATCAACCCCCTCCGGGAAGTCGCGACCCGTCAGTTAAGGAAATGTGCCACGCCATCTCGCCTACTTGTATTTTAAATCTTGACTGGCAAAACGAGGCCATAACAAGTGAAATTATGGAGCGTAAGGACCCGTATGAACTTTTCAAAAGTTTTATATTCGGGGCGAAAGGTTTTCCATTCGTAGCGCTTCGCCCGGACCAGCCGCGATGGGCTGCTTTTCCCGGTTTTCGTTTTTCTCTGATGGGGCATTTTCACAGATTTATTTTAATTTTTATTGCATATGTCCCGTCGTTTTGTGTAGGTGAAAGTCGTGTTCGGAGAGCATTATCCAGCTGGAAAACATTTACCTGTCGTATATCACAAACACCGGTGTTTTCATAGTGTTTCACAGCAGAATTATATTACAGAAAAGGAAATAATGTACGGATATGAAAGTCTTACTTTTATGTAAGGTTTTTATGGATATTTTTCTACATTTCATTTTATTTGCTTTGGAAATGTTGACTTCTATTCTTTTCGCTGGTGAATTATTGAAATAATTTAGTTAGAGGACGTGCACGTAATTTTCGAGTGTGCAGTTTTCATTCCTGTTTTAGATCTCTTTCATAAAATAAATGGATACAATTTTATTGATCATGGGATCTTCTTATGATATCATTTATCACTTTTGATTATTATTATTATTATTTTTCAAGTGAGTCATGTGCTGTGGGAAATTCGGGTTTTTTCGCAACGCACATAAACATATGGAGATAAAGAGTGAGAAGTGAAACTAGGTGGGGAGCTTTCATACCCTAGGTTTAGTGGAGTCTTGGATAAAAGCGAGGAGCAATGGGAGGGCTAAAGTAGAAAATCGCGATTGCTAATATCTCCACTACGAATACAGATAGAACGCTGAATTTCAACATTCGAGTATATTGATTAATAGGAGAAAAAGTGAAAATAAATAAATTTTTTTATCCAGTGGGGTAGAAAAAATGGGGCTAAAAACCAATTGTCGGTCGTAATTTTTTTTGAAATGGCTATTTCTTCGAAATTACTTCACAAAATGAGTTCATTTTTTACGACCTGGCTCATCATCATCATCAATGGCGCGACAGCCCAAATCGGGCATTGGCCTCCTGAAGTCGTCGCCTCCAATCGTCTCGATCCAAAGAACGCGTCCTCCAGCAGCTAATTTTACTTTATTATTATAATAATAAAGTATTGTGATCGACACAAAAAAAAAAAAAGCTTGCTACCCTGAAATTTTTTTTTTTCGCGTTTCATGACTAAATTAGCCTAAAAAAGCAAAAAAAAAAAATCCGTCTGTCTGTACGCCGTCCGCCGTACGCCGACGTGTACGCTCAGCGCACATTAACTCCCAAACCCTTCAAGATAGAAAGTTCATTTTTGGGATGATTGTAGATAGTTGCGGATCTCAGGCGAATACCCATTTTCGGGGGTATACGGGTTCAGGGGGAGGCGGGGGGAGCGCTTAAACCGAAAAATACGAATTCAAATATCTCAACCATGGTATCAGCTAGGAAGCTTAAACTCAACATACATATAGAGGGGTTTGTGGGACAACTTTTAAAAATAATTTAATTTTTTTATCCATTGGGGTGCGAAAAGGGGGGGCTAAGAACCAATTGTCAGACGAATTTTTTTTTCAAATGATTATATCTTCGAAATTACTTATTGTGAAAAAATCATATTTAGAGACCGTCAAGGTGGCATATAGTTCCATTGGAATCAGCTCAGAAAGCGGCTAATTATTGTAAGGGGGAGGGTCAGGGGGGGTGCAAAGAAAAACACTTAAAAATTAATATCTCAACTATCTTTTAAGCTATGTAATTGAAACTTAAAACGTATATTAAGCTATACTAGGCAAATACAAAAAAAATATAACATGTCGAAATAATAGCAGTGGGGGGAAATGGGGAACATTTTAAAAATGGCGCACTTTTCAAAATTACAAATTCTTATATCTCAAAAAATAGTACAGATATTAAATCAAAAATTTGGCAAATTGTAGAACTACATAATGGTTAATTTTGGTAAAAATTTTAAGCTGGGAGGTGTAAGGGGAGGGAGGTGATAAGCAAAAATGTCGAAAACTTTGAGTGATTTTTTTAGGACTCTGGTGAAAGATAAAAAGTTAAAATTTTGCATGTGAATACCTATATTTAATGTACATAGAAAAATAATATTAACTTGATCCATATTTATTATAAATCGACTCCCCCGGTCTAACGTGCACAAGGTGTTTCATGTGCATTGAAAAAAACACATAAACTGAAAATTTTTGAGTGATATTTTAAGGTAGAAACTTGAAAATTTGCGAAATGCATTTAAAAAAAATCCCTAAATATACGAAATATTAACTGGTCGAAAACCTTTAAAACTTCTACCCCCTCCCATACAAAATTATTTTTTCGACCATTTTCAAGAAATCAATTATCAATTAAAAGCTATCAAATTCAAATTTTGCAAAACAACTTACAAAAATAATTAAAATGAAATTGCGTTCAAAGTTTTAAAATCGCGCTTGCCCTTCTACCCCCTCCCATACAAAAGTATGATTTCGACTAATTTCATTAAATCAACTAATAACCAACAAATTAAAAGCTATGAACTTTAAATTACGTACGAGCATCTAACAACAAAAATAAAAGAAAATTGCATCACAAGTTTGACGATTCCCCTACCTCCTCTACCCCCTCCCATACAAAATTATTTTTTCGAGCATTTTTAAGAAATCAGTTATCAGCTAACTCTTAAAAGCTATCAATTTCAAATTTGGCATAAAAACTTATAAAAATAATTCAAATGAAGTTGCTTTAAAAGTTTTGAAATCGCGCTTGCGCTTCTACCCCCTCCCATACAAAACTATGATTTCGACCAATTTTATTAAATCAACTAATAACCAACAAACTAAAAGCTACGAACTTGAAATTCTATACAAGCACCTTACAAGAGACGCGAAATAAAACTGCGTATCAAGTTTTACGATTCCCCTATATTCTCTACTCCCTCCCATACAAATGTTCGGTTTCATGAATGTAAAATACACCGAATTTTATGAAAATTCTATGCAACTTCGTCTATGAAACACATTCTATACAGAGAATATTGGACGTGATTCAAGTAATTAATTAAAAAGCTATTAACATCCACCCACCCTTACTATTACCCCTACTCCTCCCCTCATAAAAACCCAAACTTACAGACACGAATGAAATATTGTTAACAGTCCTGCCCAAGAACTCCCTTTCACTTAGTCTTCCCTAACCACTCTAACCTGCATATTGACTTTTCACTCATCCGCAACTTGTCCCAAGAATAATAAAGTTTCGCCCGACTTGTTGGCAGTTTATATCAATTTATTGTACATACATAAAAAATAATAGAAATTCTACAATTGTTATGCACCGACCCCCCTGGTCTAACGTGCACAAGGTGTTTCATGTGAAATGAAAAAACACATAAGCTGAAAATTTTTGAATGAAATTTTAAGGTAGAAACTTGAAAATTTGCGAAATGCATTTAAAAAAAATCCATAAAAGAATGAATTATTAACTGGTCGAAAATCTTTAAAACTTCTACCCCCTCCCATACAAAATTATTTTTTCGACCATTTTCAAGAAATCAATTACCACCGAACTATTAAAAGCTATCAATTTGAAATTTTGCATAAGAACTTACAAAAATAATTGAAATGAAATTACGTTAAAAGTTTTGAAATCGCGCTTACCCTTCTACCCCCTCCAATACAAAAGTATGATTTCGACCAATTTGATTAAATCAACTAATAACCAACAAATTGCAAGCTACGAACTTGAAATTTTGTACGAGCACCTAACAACTAAAAAGAAAGAAAATTGCATCACAAGTCTTACGATTCCCCTACCTCCTCTACCCCCTCCCATACAAAATTATTTTTTCGAGCATTTTTATAAAATAAGTTATCAGCTAACTCTTAAAAACTATCAATTTCAAATTTTGCAGAAAAACTTATAAAAACAATTCAAATGAAATTGCTTTCAAAATTTTCAAATCGCACTTGCCCTTCTACCCCCACCCATACAAAACTATGATTTCGACCAATTTCATAAATCAACTAATAACCAACAAACTAAAAGCTATGAACTTGAAATTTTATAAAAGCACCTTAAAAGAGAAGCGAAATAAAACTGCATATCAAAATTTACGATTCCCCTACCTACTCTACCCCCTCCCATACAAATGTTTGGTTTTGTGAATGAAAATTCTATGCAACTTCGTCTATGAAACACATTCTACACAGAGAATATTGGACGTGATTCAAGCAATTAATTAAAAAGCTATTAACATCCACCCACCCTTACTATTACCCCTCCTCCTTCCCTCCATAAAAACCCAAACTTGTAGAAACGAATGAAATATTGTTAAATAGACAACAGCCCTGCTCAAGAACTCCCTTTCACTTAGTCTTCCCTAACCACTCTTACCTGCATATTGACTTTCCACACATCCGCAACATGTCCCAAGAATAATAAAGTTTCGCCCGACTTGTTGGCAGTTTATTTAAGATGGCTTTGCTATCTTCATCAACCGAGTCTTCCCATCGCTTGCGTGGCTTGCCTACTGGCCGATTACCACTCGCTTTGCCTTTCAGAGCACATTTGGGGATTCATCTGTGCTCCATTCGCTCTAAATGGCCAGCCCACTGCAGTTTACGTAGCTTGATGAACGTTGAAGCTTCTGGCTCATCGAAGAGTTGATACAACTCATGGTTGTATCTTATTCGCCATTCCGTTCCTTCCTTCACAGGTCCCAAAATTCTTCGGAGGACCTTTCTTTCAAATGCGTTAACTGCTTTTTCGGAAGTTCGCGTTAATGCCCACGTCTCGCTGCCATAACAGAGCACAGGTCGTATAATAGTTTCATATATCCGCAGCTTATTGTTCCTGTGCACTTTTTTGGATTTTATTTTTGGAAGTACCGAATAATACGTCTTATTTGCTAGTATTATCTGTCGTTTGATTTCGTCTGATTCATTACCGTCCTTTGCTAGATTAGCCCTTAGATATATGAAATAGTCCACACTCTCCAAATTATATTCCGCAATTGTTATGTTTTGTCTGATAACCGCTCTCCTTTTCGTTTGCGTCATTACTTTTATTTTGCTTTCGTTAATGCGCAACCCGACTACTTTTGCGGCTTAGTCAAGATTGATAAATATCTCCTTAGCACTAGGGAAGGATCCTGCTAGGATGTTAATGTCGTCAGCGTATGCTACTAGTTGGGTGGACTTGAATAGTAGTGTCCCGTTAGTGTCGACTGGAATTTTTCCGACGACATACTCTAGTGCCAAGTTGAAAAGTATAGGGGCTAGACCATCTCCCTGCTTTAAACCACATTCCGTTCGAAAGCTGGTTGTGGAATCGGTTTGTATTCTCACTTGGGATTCAGTGTTCGTCATTGTGAGTCTTGTTAGTCGGACAAGTTTTAGAGGAATTCCAAAGTCAAGCATGATTTGGTACAGTATGCCCCTGTCGATACTGTCGTATGCTTGTTTAATATCTACGAATATTTGGTGCACGTCTGTGTTATATTCCAAGCATTTCTCAAACATCTGTTTCACCGAGAATATCTGGTCTGCTGTAGATCGTCCGGTTCTGAATCCGCCTTGGTATTCGCCAACTATTTGATTAGTATAGGGCATAAGACGACGTTCAATTATTTTTGTCAGTATTTTATAGGACGTACACAACAATGATACTCCTCTGTAATTCTCGCAGCAGAGTTAGTATCTTTCTTGTAAATTAGACATATATAATGCTTTTTCGCCAATCGACCTGGCTCACAGATCAAAAATAATCAACTTAGAGGGCGGAATAGTCAGAGGGAGGGAGTTGCAAAGAAAAACCGTTATTTTACTTTATTATTTTAATAATAAAGTATTGTGATCGACTTGGGAAAAAAAAAAATTTGCTACCCTGAAATTTTTTTTTTCGCGTTTCATGACTAAATTAGCATAAAAATGCAAAAAAAAAAATCCGTCTGTCTGTACGCCGTCCGCCGTACGCCGACGTGTACGCTCAGCGCACATTAACTCCCAAACCCTTCAAGATAGAAAGTTCATTTTTGGAGGGATTGTAGGTAGTTGCGGATCTCAGGCGGATACCAATTTTGGATGGTGTACAAGTTCAGGGGGAGGCAGGGGGAGCGCTTAAACCGAAAAATACGAATTCAAATATCTCAATCATGGTTACAGCTAGGAAGCTAAAAATCAACATACATATACAGGAGTTTGTGAGACAACTTTTAAAAATAACTTAATTTTTTTATCCATTGGCGTGCGAAAAGGGGGGGCTAAGAACCAATTGTCGGCCGAATTTTTTTTTCAAATGATTATATCTTCGAAATTACTTCCCATAAAAAATTGATATTTTGAGACCATCAAGATAGTATATAGATCTACTAGAAGCAGTTTAGATAGAAGCTAATTAATGAAAGGGGGAGGGTCAGGGGGGGTGCAAAGAAAAACACTTAAGAATTAATATCTCAACTGTCTCTTATGCTATGTAATTGAAACTTAAAATGTATACTAAGCTTTACTAGCGACATATGAAAAAAATATAATATGTGGACATTATAGTAGTGGGGGGAAATGGGGAGCATTTCAAAAATGGCGCACTTTCCAAAACTACAAATCATCAAATCTCAAAATTGAGTACAGATATCAAATCAAAAATTTGTCAGATTGTAGAGCTATATAATCTTTAATTTTGGTAAAAAATTTGAGTTGGGGGGTGTAAGGGAAGGAAGGTGGAAAGCAAAAATGTTGAAAATTTTGAGTGATTTTTTTATGGCTCTGGTAAAAATACAAAGTTCAAATTTTGCACGTCGACACATCTATTTGATATAGATAGAAAAAAAATAGTAATTTGTTCCAAAATTGTTATGCTCCGAAGTGGGGGTCTAACGTCTACAAGGTGTTTCATGTGGAATGAAAAAAACACATAAACTGAAAATTTTTGAATGAAATTTTTAGGTAGAAACTTGAAAATTTGGGAAATGCATTTAAAAAAAATCTCTAAAAGTTTGAAATATTAACTGGTCGAATATTTTTAAAACTTCTACTCCCTCCCATACAAAATTATTTTTTCGACCAATTTTAAGAAATCAATTATCACCTAACTATCAAAAGCTATCAATTTGAAATTTTGCACAAAAAGTTAGAAAAATAGTTAAAATAAAATTACGTTAAAAGTTTTGAAATCATGCTTGCCCTTCTACCCCCTCCCATACACATTCTATACAGAGAATATTGGACGTGATTCAAGCAATTATTAAAAAGCTGTTAACATCCACCCACCCTTGCTATTACCCCTCCTCCTCCCCTCATAAAAACCCAAACTTACAGAAACGAATGAAATATTGTTAAATTGACAACAGCCCTGCCCGAGAAACCCCTTTGCACTTAGCTTTCCCTAACCACTTTAACCTGCATATTGACTTTCCACTCATCCGCAACTTGTTCCAAGAATAATAAAGTTTCGCCCGACTTGTTGGCAGTTTATTTTTATATCTGAACTATTTCTCAAGCTATTTATTTGAAACTTTTGACATATATCAAGCCATACTAGCGAAATATGAGAAAATATAACATTTTCACATAATTGTAGTGGGGCAAATGTGGAGCATTTTAGAAATGGTACACTTTTCAAAATTTCAAACCGGTTTATCTCAAAATCCAATACAAATATTAAGTTGAAATTTTGTCGGATTGTAAAAACTATATGATCTATAATTCTAGTAAAATTTTTACGTTCTATTGCGTAAGGTGGTGAAACAAAAATTCGAAAATTTAGAGTAATTTTTTTAGGGCTGTGGTGAATGATATAAAGTTCAAACTGCACATGCATACATCCATTTGATTAGAGAAAAAATATGATACGATAACTGTTATCTACCGAAAAAAGGCTCTAACTTGCACTAAGTGTTTCATGTGAAATAAAAAAATCACAATAACTCTAAATTCTTGTTTGAAACTTTAAGCTACAAATTTTAAAATTTGCGAAACTTATTTAAAAATATAGCAGGGCTACGATTGCGCGTAAAGCGCAACCTTACGATACTCTAGATGAAATAGAATTTTTTGTGATCCCAAGAAATTTTGTATGGGGAGTGTTAGAAGGGATGATAGCATTGAACTGATTTTTTCCCCATCTTGCTAAAGTAGCTATAAAAATGTTTTGTACAAAATGTAAGATCCAAAAATTGAATGGGAACTGAGAAAATTAGTGAGTTTTAGTGAAAATGTGCAGTTTGTATGGGAGATGGTAGAAAGAGTGAGGGGGATTTTAGTGATTTTTTCAGAAATAACTAATATTCTTATATATTATATAGTATTCTCTAAAATTGCCATCTCTTAAATTTTAGACTAGTGCCATTCATACTATTCAAGAAAATCGATTTTTTGTGAAATTGTGGAACCGTGTGATATTATATGGGAGGGAGTAGAAGCAGTGAAACTAATCAAATATTTTTTTCTGATCTTAGTGATAATACTAATTAAGTATTTATTACAAAATATGAACTCGATAAATGTTATATGTTCTGAGAAAATCGTCTTAGAGCATTTCATGAAAAAGTGTAGTTTGTATGGGAGGGGGTGGAAGGAGAGAAAAGACGCAAATAATTTTTATACTGTAGATTTATATTATTATGAAAGTAATACATCCCAAAATTCAGACTAATAGCTTTTATACTTTTCGAGTAAATCCATTTATTGTAAAATTGCGAAATTGTGTCATTTTGTATGGGAGGGGGTAGAAGAGATGAAGCTAATCGTCTACTTTTTCTTCGCCTTACTGACAATTTTAAATAAATATTTAAACAGTTTATACAGTTTGTATGGGAGGTGGTAGAAGGAGGGGGAGGACACGCATAATTCTTATACGGTAGATTGATATTATCATAAAAGTAACATATTCCAAATTTCAGGCCAGTAGCTTTTATACTTTTCGAGCAAATCCGTTTATTGTCAAATTGCGCAATTGTGTCATTTTGTATGAGAGGGGTAGAAGGGGTGGAGCGATTTGGCCCGTTCACGAACTTGACCTTACTTTTTATCAAAAACGATGTGTACAAATTTTGAACTATCTGGCTTTATCTATCTAGCGCGTTTTCAAGCTAGAGAGCGCACAGACGGACGGACGGACATCCGGTTTTGAGATTTTTGAGTGATAATATTAACTGCTGTATCCTTCATTTTTTTCTCCGAGCCTTATTTCTTAGCGATACAAAATTTATAGCAAATTTATAATACTCTCAGATTTCATCTAGATTATAAATATAACAGAATTGATACTCTAGATGAAATGGGAAAGAGCTTAATGTGCCGGAAAATTTGTCATCTCAAATTCTTTCGAGTAGTGAATACAGTCTTTTGCATGGGAGGTGGTAGAAATAGAGCGGGAGGTTTGCATTTTTCGTATATGACACCAAACATGGTATGCAAAATATTTTTTGCTGAATTTAAAGTTTTTGGTTTTCATTACTTTTAAAGAAATTGGACATAGTTTTCCTGAAATTGGAGCATTTGTATGGGAGGTAGCAGAGGAAGTGGAGCGTTTAAGATGATTTTGAAACTGCTTATTATCATCCTTATCACCACGCTCTGATTCAATTTCAAAGTCGATAGCTCTCATATTTTCGAAGGAGAAATGCTTTTCTTGAATTTATAATACAGATCTATGTATGGGAGGTGGTAGAAGGAGTGAAGCGGAGCTGATAATTTTTTCTAACACATAATTCAATTGTTAAGAGACAAATTCTGGCAAAATTTGAAATTTGTACTTTTTCTAGTTTGAATGGAAATCGATAAAATGCATTTAACAAAAATTATGCATTTGAATGGGAGGGGGTAGAAGGAGTGTACGGATCAAAACAAATTTTTTTCGCATTATTAATATTTCTATTTCTATACTTTATACAAAATATCAAGGTGATATCTTTAACGGTTTCGAAGAAAAATAATTTAATTTAAATTTCAAACTTTCGTGAAATTTGTATGGGAGGGGGTAGAAGGAGTGATGTGAAGATGATAATTATTTTTTAAATAAATTGCAATTATAGTCGAATTAATTCCAACAAAATTTTGTCCTTTCAGCTTTACTAGTTTCAATGAAAATCAAAAATATGTATTTTTCAAAATTGTCTATTTGTATGAGAGGTGGTAGAAGGAGTGAGGAGATCGGATTAATATTCCGTGATATTGATAAAATCTATATCATAATACTTTGACCTAAATTTCAAGTCGATAGCTTAAATAGTTTCAAGGAAAAATCAATTTCTTAATATTTCGAAATTTCATAAAATTTGTTTGGGAGGGGGTCGAAGGAGGGGGAAGATGTAGCCCATTCACGAACTTAAAGTTAGTTTTTTGCTAAAAATGACACACAAAATTTTTTAGCACTATAGCTCAAAGCTCTCGAGAGTTATGCTGTAGATAGACGCGCAGACGGACAGACGAACAGACGGACAGACGGATAGACGGTCACTCGGAATCGAGACTTTTGAGCGACAACAAATATTTCTGTACCCTTGGCTGGTCTGTGCGAGCGTTATTTCTTAGCATTACAAACGGTAAGGCAAACACAATTTACTCTCAGATTTCATCTAGAGTATAAAAAGTGAGGAAAAGCTTAAATATTCACTTGTCAAATGCCCTCAGAACTTCTACCCCTCCCACACCAATGTATTTTCTCGACCATATTTAAGAAATCACTTATCGCTAAACCACTAAAATCGATCACCTAGAAATTTTCTACAAACAATTCTAAAAATATTAAAAATAAAGTTGCCCATCTACCCCTTCCCATATAAAAGTTTTATTATACTCTAAATGAAATCTGAGAGTATATTGTGTTTGCATTACCGTTTGTAACGCTAAGAAATAACGCACGCACAGAGCCGTCAAGCGTACAGAAATATTTGTTGTCGCTCAAAAACTTCGATTCCGAGTGACCGTCTGTCCGTCTGTCTGTCTGTCTGTCTGTCCATCTGTCTATGCGTCTGTCTACAGCATAACTCTCGAAAGCTTTGAGCTGTAGTGCTAAAAATTTTTGTGTGGCATTTTTAGCAAGAAAGTAACTTTAAGTTCGTGGATTCGCTACATCCCCCACTCCTTCTACCCCCTCCCATACAAATTTCATGAAATTTCGAAATATTAAGAAATTGATTTTTCTTTGAAACTATTTAAGCTATCGACTTGAAATTTAGGTCAAAGTATTATGATATAGATGTCAATAATATCACGGAATATTGACCCGATCCCCTTACTCCTTCTAACCCCTCCCATACAAATGGACAAGCGGTTTTCTTTTTAAAATTTCCCATTCTTACGCACGAAATATTTCCCCTTTTTATTCCATGGGTAGAAATAAACATGGCCGCTACTACGATCGTGAATTTTTGACAGCTGTTGTGTTTATTTATGTCGTTGCAGTTTGTTTGTGCGCGGAGTCGTTTTCGTGGAAAGTGGTGTATTTGTGACTCCTAGTCGAGTGTCCGGTCCTTCACCAGCTCGTATGTGTTCCGCGCGCGCTTGATGTGTTGTTACGTGAGTTAAAAGTGCATCAAGAATTGATATGGGTATCTTTTTGCTACGAATCGGTCGGTATCAGGTAAGTATGTATTGACATTTCTTCGCGGTATGTACAGACGCCGTGTTTTGTATCTGGTGCCAGCTTCGTGTTGGGAACCAAGTCCTGTGGGTCGATATGATCTTGCCGGTCGATTCCTTGCCTTGGCGCCACGAGACGAAGCTGCGATCCCACGAGGAGGTGTTGTCGCCGATTGTGTTTGCGTCGTAAGTCGTTGCCAATTCTCACATTGTTTATAATACCTTTTAATGTCCTTTTCTCGTTACAGCGATATTATTCTACGTTACTTCGTACTTCTAGCCAGGCTACGAGACGGAGTGAACCTTCGGTTTAAGGGTAGCCCTAGCTCGGAAGCATGGAAGATTGTCTCGCGAAGTGGTAGTGGTATGTCCTTGGAAGTTCACACGCATATTGGAATTTGATCGCTAACGATTTTATCTTTCAGGCAACCTCAGCCTCGTTACGATGAAAGCTTAACACCTCTCATACAAATTTATGGTTTCATGAATATAAACTACACCGAATTTTAAAGAATTTATTTCATCTCGGAATCAAATCAACAAATCAAATTTCTGTTAAGACCCCCTATAGGGGCATAGGACAGAAACAACTCTCTTCCACAAGGCGCGATCTCGAGCATCGGCTTTAAGCTGTTGCCAGGACTTGTCATCTTAGAAGCTAACATTCAATACCGCGAATTTTGACCACGATTTGAGCAATCAACTCCAATACATATTGATTTTTCACGCATACTCAACTTCTGCCAAGAATAATAATGTTGCTCCCGACTTGTTGGCAATAATTTTATGTAATTGTTTCTACCACAGAATTTAGAAAATCAGTCATATTTTTGTAGCCCCATCAGAAAGGTGGAAAGAATATATTTATATATTTAAACAAACTGCTTAAGGAATTGAGATTATTTCCAATTAAAAAGCGTATTGTTTGGTTAACATGATATAATCCTACTTCCACTTCCCACCTACAAACTAATTGAATAAATATTTGATACCCAAATAAATGGGTCTGAATCAATAAAACCATATTACTGTGGTCAGATTGATCCCTTCTCTATTATTGGAATTAGAGTAATTTGTGTAATGTAATATTTAGCATTACGAGTATGTATCGAAAAGCCGCAATTGATATGCTTTCAGGACAATAATGCCGCTCAAATTGAATTCAATTTCACTCACAAGCACCTGTAAATATATAACTGGCAGCAATATAGACATACGCAATTTCATTTCGTGTTTTCAAAATGGAAATTTCCATGCAATATACTTGTACTCTAGTGCCATGCCCGGAGAAATAATATTCACAAGTTCAGGTGAGATTACCGGGAAGTTATGAAAATCCCGTAAATACATAGATGAATATATTTTTGTACACCTGTCCTTCGTATGCACATGCCCGTAGTTCTTGATAAACTCAATAACAAATTGCAAGTTAGAAACTTTAAATTTCAATTTCACATGAGGTAAATAAATTTACATTGCTGCAGTTCATATTTCAGTATTCTTGATTTGATATTTAACGTAATAATGGAGAAGAGTGTGATAGATCTCTCGTGTACCCTACATTTAAGCTGTATCACTACTCTTCATAAGCAGCGAGCTATCTTTTGTCTATCCCGATAGCTATTTCGAATTCACTGTACTACCAAATATTTAGGCAATAGGAAACTTACTACAGTTGTGAAGATGGAACATTTCCAAAAATCATTCTGTTTCTTAACGCACTCTTAAGTTCCAATTCTCGAACATTGAATGTTGAAAATCTCATAATCGCACTGTTTTAACATTGAATTTTGGTGATTTGGATTTTCACTGTTTAAATTAATGAAGATATACGAGAAAAGTTTTCCAAACTTAAAATTTTTTAGAATATCAGCCTCCAAATCGATTCCTGTTTCCCATCCTAACCAACGCTTCTTCAAACAAACCCTCTAGTTCACTCCCCGTATTGCCGAACTCACTCAATAAGAAAACGCTTGCTACAAACTGTTTCGTTCTCTTCATTTATTGCCTATCAGAAATCTCAAAGTACTCTTCGCCGTACATTGAAAATAGCTAAACGTGAATCCTGGACCACGTTTTTAAGTTACCCTGACTGTCGTACTCTCTATGGCAAAATCTAATCACTTAGGACTAAAACACACGCCCAAATTTCCCTCAAATAATCCAAGAGTATTCTATTATCTTAGATCCTGCACAAATAGCAAACCTTCTCACTACTAATCGCAATGCTGCAAATGTAGGTCGCATTCCTGCTTCCCTCCATACCAAATTTAATAAAGGCTGAAGTTAAGTCCCAAATCGCTTCCTTCTCAACCTCTAATCTCCAGAATTCATTGACAATATCAGAGTTGAACTATCAACTCGGGATTGCTAAGCAAACTGCACTTGGAGATGATAAAATATTTTACAATATATTGAAGCATTCCTTCCAATTTTTAAATTTCGGCTTATCGCTCTCTGCAATAGCATTCTATCTACTGGCATTCTTCCCCACTCTCGAAAATCCCTATTCTCAAACCTTTACCAAAAAGCAATAAAGGATACCAATTTACTAGATAGCTACAAACCGATTTCTCTTCTCCCCGTCTTCTCAAAAGTCTTAGAAAAGATTTCGGCTTAAAGGATAACTTCTGCAACTCATTTGCATTTGGAAGAAAAGCAAGACGAGTTCCGGCCGGGTCACGATGTCCGTATTTAAATTCACCTGCTGGAATACCACATAGTTCACAATCTTCAAGCAGCTGTTACGCTTTCCTTGTAACGAGGCTGGGAAAGGAAAAAAAACCCATTAACTTTTTGAACGCCAACATGCAACCTTCAAGTGCGTAACGCTACCACTTTGCGAGATAGTTTCCACGTCACCGCACCACCGTCCTGTAGCCTGTCTAGGGGTACGACGTAACGTAGAGTAAAATCGCTGTAACATTAAAATTTATGTTAGACAATATGAGACTTGCGAACAACATCGACGACAAATAATTAATTGGCCGGAACACAAACCTGAGACGCAAACCAAGAGGGATGTCCGAGATTCTCGACCGCGCACTACCTTATCGGCAACCGAAAGCGAGAAAGATGAGCGTTCCACCCCTGCACGAATTAAGCCAAAGTTGGGGAAATTGCTAAAACAGATCCTAACAAAAAGAACAGCTAGGACGATTAGAGTAAACGATAGGCGGAAAAAAATAATACATAGGCCGATTGAACAAAGAAAGTTCAGCGGCCGCAATTTTAATTTGAAAAGCCTGCCAAAGAAAAAGCCGTTGAGGATTGCGGAACGAGGCTCGATGGCAGAAAACTAGGGCGGCTAACCTCTTTCGACGAGTAACCAGCAAGCGAATAAGACGAGACGAGTTTTCCTTTCAAAGTGCGATTTTGTTTCTTTTTAACGTAAATGAAGTACCACGAGTCGGTGGGTTGAATTTTTCTTTGGTGCCGGGAGGTGTACAATAGTATCGTCGGAGAATCATCAGGAGGAAAAGGAAAAGACCACGTAAAACAGAAGAGATTGGCGACTACGACGAGGAGGAATCCGACCCAACGAAGATAAGGAATTCGACGCAGCGAGACGTGAAACATCGACGCCTGGAAAGTTGCAGAAAGGGCCCCAACGAGCAGCGATACGCGTGAAAATAAAAACCAAGTAAATTGTAGCTAGGAACTCTTTGTTTTTGTGGATATCATTTAACGTAGAATATAGCTAGGGCATACGAAGAATAAAGCCACTGGGCAACATTGGAACAGATATTTTTGCATTCTGGTTTTTTTATCTATACTATTTCCTTTGTGTAAAGACTTTTTTTGACGTTTTCCAGGCGGACTACAGACGGTGAATTGAACAGTAAGCCTTCCCGGACTAGTAACTCGGTCTGTTGAGGAATAGGCAAGGATCGAGGCCTAAGATTAAAGAGTTACTGGCGCCCACGACCCGTCTTCACGGGTTGGCCGGACAGGCTCGTTCCACCCCTAGGTGCAAGGGGTAGTTTAGGAATACATTTTTCCCAGTCAGGGAAAAACCGTGATACAGCTTACTCCTGTCCTTTGACATAGCAGGCAGTTGAACGTATACTTTTATCTTTCACTATCAACCAACTCCACGCGTGGTGAATCCCCACCAAATACCTTAATATTCTGAACTCTTTTCTCTCGTCAAGAGAAATCACAGTACAAGTCGATGACTACTATTCCTGTTCTTTCCCCATCGACAAAGGAGTTTCGCAAGAATCTTGGTTTTCGGCTGTACTGTACAACAGAAGTGCCAACATCCTTCTCAGAATCTTCTCAACCTCACATGAAAACGCCTTCGCAGAAAACTTTTACTTCTTAGTATTAGGCTATCCATGTGCCGTGCAAATCAAGCTTTAAACCATACAAAGATCACTGAACATCCGGACCAAGCAAATCAGTGCAATCATTCCTCTCCCCAAAATAGAAGCCCTCTAGCTATGCCGCAGAAATTTCCTGCACCCCAAAGACTATTGATCCCTTTGACATGACCGTGCTCCTCCCACCTAAACTTCATATCCTTCGATTAATATTCGACGTCAAACTCTCCTAGAATGGTCGTGTAAATTTATGCAGCATCCTCAAGAAGGTCCCATGTAAAGATTGCACTGCAACTTTCAAAGATCTGATCTGGGGGCGTTCTACAGCATTTCAAAGGAATACAATAAATGCCACAGAACTGCGATCGGAACGCTTCGTGCAACTCCTATACCTTCCCTTCGCAAAGAAACACAATGGGCTTCGTTTTAAGCCACTACCCTTAAAAAATCTATTAGCTTAGCTAGCAAAGCAAGTTCCTCACGATCAATTCTTTTACCCAATACTATTCTATGTGAATATGATTTCTTCACCACCCCTCTCTACTCCCAGAAGAAGCAAACTTGCCTACAAGCATATCTTTGCCCCCTGCTATGTCTCATTTCTCTCAGACAAGGACCACTAATTCTCCATATTCCCACAAATTCTCTCCCATAGTTCACTCATTCATGCCTCTCTAACGGCTTACCGGAAAATTTCATTTAGCCACAACCTGCGTCAGACACTTGAATCATCCCATTACAAGTTCATCATCATTTTAAAGATGGTTCCAATTTCAACTTCATTCCTTTATACGCAGTGGAAGAACACTATGTAAACAACCCTAAAACAATCCTCCACCAAGCCATCCTTCCAGCATACTCCGGAAGCTAATTGGCTGAGATGGGGACATCTTGGCTGTTACACATATTTCTAACCTGCAGCACTTGGCCACAGTCATATACCCTTCAACAAATGCCCATCAGTCAGTATTATCCGACGTTCCCTCTCCCAATCACCTTCCATCTCCCTTGCATGGATTGCTGGACATATATTACCGACAACGAAGAAGCTGGGAGGCCCTAGCAATGCCTCTAATCACTGAGTCAGTTTCTTCTTCAATGGCACTACAGCCCAAATGGGGCATTGGTCTCCTGACCTTCAGGTTCCTTCACATTTTCTATGTGTTAGGTTTGTTAGCCCTTCGCATAACCCTGCATCTACGAATTTTCTTTTCGCAGATTGATGTGGCCAAGATATACCCACGCAAGTAGTGTCCTGTAGTTATCTATCGACCGGGACTTAAACTCCCGACCTTTGAATTATAGACCAGCACGCTACTCATTATGCAACACCCTGGTAAGTAATACTTGAAAAATTGTTCTTTAAAAAAAGTCACATTGTGATTCTGAAGAAAGATTATCTAAAATAATAAAAGTTAGGTAATATTATATATTCATTATTAGACAAATCCACCTCTCTCCTTTTTTATATTGAATACGATCTAGTACTACGCCCCAATGAATAATCTACCCTACGCCACCAACTACCAGAAAACACCACAGTTGCTAGGGATTTTAATGCCCATTGCACAATATGGGGAAATCCACCTTAACTTCCATCGGTCTAACATTGGTTCCATCAGCTTTAGTTCCGACATGTACCTGGAAAACTTCCACCAGCCCAGAACACAGTAATCACATACCGATACTTAACAAAACTTGCATTGATGTAGGTACTTCGCTAGTCCATTCACGCCTTGTGATAAGTCAGGCTAACTGGCGAAATTTCCAAAATTCTCTCAATCGATTATCAGCGCAATACCAACCGTCAAGCAATATAAACCACGAAGCGGCAACTATCCGAAAACTTATTACGTCAGCATCTTCCCCAGCAATACCTTCAACTGTTACTCAAAAATGTAGCAATCCCCCATGGATAAACAGGTCTAAGAAGTGGCGAGGAAGGACTTCAAGCACTTTCCTTTGACAGCCAGATTGATTTCTTATCGCAGAGTCTACAATAGGAAAACACCTAATAAAAGCCGCCAAACAAAATTCTTGGGACGTCTACACCTCTTCAGTGAGCCCCAGTATCAGCATTAAAGAAGCTTGGCAGAATATAAGAGTGTTATTCGGTAATTTTAGTTACAAAGCAATAGTGAACCTCTCAACACCAAACGGAAACTCGATTTGATCTAAGGAAATTGCAGGTGAGTTTACAAAACATGGTCAAATTATTCCTCTGCTAGCAACTTCAAAACAGTTCATGCTCAAAATTAAAGGTCCTTTTTTTCCTATAAACTCAACTGTCAGCTCAAGATACTACTTGTCATATCCTATATCCCTTGACGAATTTGACGCAGCATTAAGCACTCTAAAGGACAGGATACAGTATGGTTAAAAACTGTCCATATTATTTAGATAGAGATGGAAAGAACTATTCAACTTATACAATTCAATTCTTACAACCACAACAAATCGACATAAACGGAAAAAAAAACCGAACTAATTCTCCTTCCGAATCCGAACCAACCACAGAGCAATACCAGCAATTACAGGCCAATTTTACTGATATTTGCCTCTCAAAACTACTTGAGAAGATTTTGGGTTTGAAACTGAAGAAAGTCATCGAAGAAAATCTAAGCCCGGAACAACATGGGTTCAGAAATGATGGAGGTGCAATATCTTCACCAATTAGAAGCTGACATGGCTAAATCTTTTTTCGCATGATAACATTCTGGCTTATTAAGCCATAGCCTAGAGATAACCTTTGATCGAGTAGGAAAACACATAATAGGAAAGCAACTTTCGAATTGGTCCTCAGACCGAAATTTTATACAGCGAATCCTAATGATCCTAATCCGAATGAAATTACACCCATTCCAAACTGTACCCATTTTATATATACCTACAATATTTTATTTTATTCATCAGGTAATAGGAATACAGTCACATCCGTATTATCCAACAGTTTAAACATCGTAACATCATGTTGTAACAGCACGGAGGTAATACTTCCTATATCAAAGGTGAAACTGAACGTCCCCAAATCATGCATAGATTGTCTCCACCAATATATGATTTCAGCATTCAAGCCATTGACAAACTTCTCAAAAGCGCAACCAGCCACGAACAGTATCAAATGTCTTTTCGAGAACCTTGAGCTTTCTTTTCCACCTGGAAACACATCGATGCGTCTAAAACAACTTCAGCAGTAGCATATTATTGTTGAATTAATCAATAGCCCCATCACAATAGAATCAGGAATTTTAAAGCCAGTAGTCAGCAGAAATATTTGCTAATAAAAGGGCAGTAAACATCTTATCGCAATCTCTCAAACCCTGCATTATCTTTACTGATTCGAAATCTTCACCCGCAGCAATTTCAAGTCACTGCAATAACAAATATATACCAATGAATTTATGACAAACCCTAGACCCTGGACGCAACATCAAGATTTTCTGAATACTCGGACATGCCGGTAAAAAAAGGGAAAGAAAAAGCTGACAAAAGAGCAAAATCTCTTACTCTGCAAACCCAAACCTTCTTTTTCCATTTTATATTCCACCTTCAGAAAACTTTCTCCTTGCGCAAATTAACCTCCTAATAAATAGAGAGACGCATAGTGAAAGGGCCCACTATGCGCCCATCTTCAATACCGCATTACCTGGCTTACAAAAGGCCACTACATAGCCAAACAAGATCCACACATTGCGGATCCGAGCTAACTAAATATCTTGTATATCCTCACAGCTTTTCTGGCAACCTTTTCCTTCTTCGACAACAAAATTCCCTTTTCATCCGAATTTCTGAGTCGTTCACAAGACCAAAACTCTGTTCTCTTTCAACTTTTGTTCCAAAACTCATTTGAACATTTTATTTTCCCTACTCTCCTTCTGTCATCCTTTTGAAATTGATTAATTTAAAACACCAGTATGTAAATATGAATCATGTAAAAAAAATTCCATTTAAATTGAATCCATTGTTATATAAATTAATTAAAATTAAACATATTTAATATATAAATGCAACGAATGGACCATCCGGTCGCTAGTGCGCTCCTTACGCCCAGCCAAATTTAACTAACTAATAACAACAAATTTAACAATAAATAAATAAGCTTTATTTAATTTAACTGAATCGCTTTTACGAAAATGGACTGACTCATTGATCACTCCAAACTGGACTGACTGTTCACCAAAAATGCTCACCTATTTATATTGCTTTTGTCGACCGAAATATTCTCCTTGTCGTGTGAATCATTTTCATCACAACCGAGCACTGGTAATTGCTTCTATAAATCATTTCATCATCGTCCGAATCTTTTCCGTTTAGAACGAGCCTATGCATGTGGTTATTATTACTTCCCATAAAGTATTTCATCGTCATCCGAGTCTTTTATTCTGCCGCCCGATCGCTTTCGTTGCTTTCTTGGTAAATATCTCGGAAGCGCTCAGAATTATTTCGTTCGATTCTTTTCCCTGTTGTTCGCTTCTCTATGTTGCCCGTGCTATTTTTATACCTCGGTGATTTTGCGTGCTAGAGTGAACGTTCCCTATCGGTCGACTATAGCTGTTGCTCTTTCTTGGTCGATGATCTTGCATGTATTTGTTTTTTTTTTTTTAAATACAGAATGACCTGTGTTATAGGCAATTTCGGCCTTTATGTGCAATGCACAAACACAGTCATGGAGGGAAGGAATGGGATTGGGAAGGTTGGGGAAGGGGAGTGAGAACGACCGTAGCAAGTGGAGAAGCTGGTATATTGCTCAGTTGTACTGGCTGCTTACTGACAAATATTTGCAGATGTTATGGGGGACTGAATGATAGAAAGCGAACAGAAACCATCTACTGAGTATCTAGGCCTTCTTGAAGTGGAACTGTTTCACTTTTACACCGTTTCCCCATTTTATTGCGAATAATTTTTTATCACCAGTAGCAACTGAAAAAATTTGCGCTTAAAAAAATCCCGTCTGGAGTGGGAATCGAACCCACGACCTATTGACTGAGAAGCATGCACGCTGCCCACTACGCCACGGAAGCCTCAAGCCTGGTTGAGACCTTGACATTTCAAATCTCAAAGCGTTTCTTAAAGTGTTCGTACGTTCGCATTAATTTGATTATAAGCAAGTGTTGCTGAAATTTCGCGTTATTTTCGTACAGTAAAAGATCGCTGATATTTGATGAACGACTAGGCCTTACATGCAACAATATTAATGCATGCACACCAAGTAAAATAAATCCGAAGAAATTATTTCGCATTAAAATTCACATTTAATAAAAGTGATAACAACTCTTCCACAGAAAAATATGCTAGAAACTCTAAAGATCAAGATTTGATTTGAGCTAAACCGCTTTAGGAGAGATAAAGGTAAAATAAAGAATTCAAGCAATTGCATTTAAAATATTTGGCACATTGCAAACTTACTTATCCACCTTGTCTTCTTAAGCGGTCTCCGAATTAGGTCGACGAATTCAAATAGTTAACATCATCTTCAAAAAATGGTTGTCTTCTCTTAAGAGTCTATAACAAGTGTGAGGGCTTAGTCAAGCGATATCGCAACTGCTCCTTCGAACCGTACCCACATTTAAAACAATAAGATCTTAACAAGAGATATATGTCGAGAGTATGCATACAGTTTAAGGAATACAAACCGAAACTATAGTAAGAGATATTCTTTATTTGTTCCATTACAATGAGCAATCCATTCTATTTACCTGAACATAAATTCTGACATTAATCCTAAATTAGATCGATAGTATTGAATACCGCCCTACACAATTCTTACTTCGATAAATAGCTCCGGAAATATGAAAAGTTTCATACAATGCCATTCTTCTCGTAATCAGCATACCTCAAGAATGCTGGTAAAACTCTTACGATCATAAATTAAAACATTATATGCGCTTTTCTGAAGCAACTATTTTCTTTTATTCCATTGCCAGCAAAACAGGGGCGCATACAAAAGGATTTTCTTCATTTCGAACGGCTCAAGTTTTCATCACTTCTTTCACTTTTTTTTCTTATCGGGATGCCGATTGTAATATTCACGCAAAACTCGAACCAGTTGTATAGAAACTATACGGCGGAGCTGCACTCCTCTATTTCTTACTCCTCTCGACTCATAGACAATAAAAATGTCTCCACATCCTCATTTCCTTATGCCCGTGCGACATAGAAGAAACTTTGCATTCACTGTAATTTTCACTATTTCATTGCAGACTTTTCACTTTATTGTTCGTGGACGGAAGCGGAAGAGAACTTTTCCTATGTAGAGTAAATCAGATGGAATGATCCCGAAAACAACAGTGACTTTAGATAGCGCTTCGTATAATGTACTAATACTTTGCAGCAGTCGGTGACGGTGTGTAGTCTACTTGTAAACGTACCAACTACTACTTAAAATGAATATGGCTTCCATTACTTGAAGCTGATGTTATTTACTAAGTACTTTTGTTCGCGCTGCATCCTATTACACGGGAATATGGGGAACTCTTCCACTTGGATTTAAATGAAAGCACTGCTCTTAATAATAACGTCGCATTGTTTTCGCGTAATTACTCAGGCTATCCTGGCGTCAGGTAGGGATTCAAGTTGCCTTGTTGTGAAGGGTAAAAACGAAACATTGTGCAATTGACTTAAAATTATGACAAAAGTAGTTCACCGAACAGCGAGATTTCTGAAATGGAGGTACTCTTCATGAGGGTGGACTGGTTTTAAGTTTAAACTTATTCCAGTGACCCATGAATCAATCAATTTCCTGTTAAGATCGCCTATAGGGGCATAGTACATAATCAAATCAATTCCACAAGGCGCGATCCTAAGCATTGGTCTTTAGTTGTCGTCAGGACTTGTTTATTTCTCTGGCCTCCAATTCAACTGCTCGTTTCCATGTGCTGCATGGTCTACCAACCGTCTTCCTTGAGGATTATAATCCAGGTAGCGATGTTTCACTTTGGTTCCCTCAAAGTGTGATCGATCCACTGCCACTTCTACCTTTGAATCTTGATTCCTACTTAAGTCTGTCCAGTTGTTCTCCAAAGTTCGGCGTTGAAGATCACTTCAGACCAGAATATCCTTAAGATACGTTGGAGACATTGGTTCACGAAAGTTTGTAGTTTCTTGGTAAGTCGAACGGTCACTTTCCATGCAACATACTAAAACATGGATTTAATGCAAGCATCAAAGACTCTCCCCTTCGTTCGAAGGGAGATCTCTCTTAGCCTTCAGAAAGAAAAAAGGATACCGAAGACCTGATGAGCCCTATTTATACGAGCTTCAATATTCTTTTCGGCTACGCCGCCCATGCTAGCAATACTTTCCAGATAATAAGAATCGTGCACCTCCTCCACATCTTGTCCGTTAAGAATAATTAGTGTACTTATGCTTGAACTCATGTGCATGAACTTGGTTTTACACATATTTATTTTCAATTCTGCTGATTTAATTTTTCTTACGAATAATTTTCAAATTGAAAATCAACAATAAATAATAAAACAAACACCAATAACAGAGATATTGAGGAAAACCCTATCAGCGGAGTTCAAAGATCATTAGTTAACAATGTAGAAGTATCACAAAGAAGTACTGAATGACGCAGGTCACCCCTAATAAGACGCGCAACCGTGGATCCGGCTGACTCCCAAATTGGGGACTGTTGGAAATTCTGGAAGACGACAAAAGGCGTTGGATCCACCAAGTGGGCTTATGTTGCATCCAAATACGAAGAAGGCATATATTTTGGACAGTGGAGTAAAGTTGTTTGATAACATATTGTATACGTAACTAAACTCAAACGACGCGGAGATACTCGACGAGACGTAACAACGTCGTCTGGCAACAAGACAAAGAACTGACCTATATGATACGCCAATCCTTCGCCTTGTCATCAAACCCGAAGCTACCAAACGAAGTGGATTCCAAACAACTACATCAAACACTTACCGACTCCTTCTAACATCATCCTGCGAACGATCACGTTGCTTTGGAGTAACGCCGTCAGCCCTTTGTTGCGCGAGAAATGGAGACACAGTATGTTTGTAGATGTTATGGCCGATCTCTTCCAGCGAAACGCCGATATCGTCGTCCATCTCTACCGGATTGCGATCGCCGTCTTCGTACCATCTAGATGGCAGCCCGGTCTTCAGTGAAGATATCACAAGCAAAAATCACGAAGATAATACAGATTAATCTGAACCATTGCAGGACTGCTCAAGATGTCCTGGCTCAAACTGCTAATGATGAGGTAGCGGACATCGTCTTGATTAGCGAACCGTGCATTATCTAGATCTGTGACAACACAAAGCAAGCAGCAGTATGGATTTGTAGAAAACGTGCCATCCTAGAAACCAGTGGACAGACGGAGGGATTCGTACAAACAAAAATAAAGAGAATTCACCTCTACAGCTGACAAGCACAACCCATCTGGACGAACAGTGGATACCAGAAAATGTTATAATAGATAATCGCACACGACAAAACTTCATCGGCCATAGGCAGAGACTTCAATGAATGGTCAGCAGAGTGACGTAGCAGGCTCAGCAATGCTTGGGGACGTATTCTGTTGGAAACCTTTGCATCACTAGAAATAGGGATTGCAAACAACAGCCGAACAAAAACGTATTGCAAAGCAGGAGTAGGATCCAACATGGACAAAACCTTCGCAAGCAAATTCCTCCTACGAAATATGAAATGGCGTCTTAGCGGAAAATATATACACAGCCATCATCTGGCGATTGTAATTATTGTAAAACAACGAACAGCCATAGTGCGACATAAATTAACAGGTCCAAAATGAAATGATGAACTCTTCGACAAGGACATGTTCGAAGGAATCATGAACAACGACAAGTTGCAGCGAAACGGTGAAAATCCGCGCAAAATAATTCACTCACAGCATCATCGCAGCGTGCGAAACAGCCATGGCCAGAAGGACAACTAGTGGAAGAGGTACGTCATGCTACTGGTGGAACGAAGAAATAAAGACAATCAGGGCAAAGTGCCCGATCAAGGGGGGAACAGCAGATTTTCAGGAGCGATTAAACAACTGAATAGAGTAAAACAATGCCTCTGCAATGGAGGAGATATAAATCTCTTGGGTATAGCACACTGGATGCTGATAAAAAAGAGGAAGTACCATAGGTCCCCATAAATAACTTGCCCGATAATGCTAACATTCATAATAGAACACCTGGTACCCCAAAAGCCAACTGTTATTTGTATATAGCATAACCAGCGAGATCTGCATAAAGTCCATCGCTGAAATTACGTCCAAGAAACTATTTGAAGATAGCAGTAAAATAGGGAACAACAGCATTGTTGTATTCAGGTGCCTACCTGGATCTGAAGACATCCCAAATGTGGCAGTAAAAGTTGCTATTTAAAAAGGACCGACATTTCTATAACAACGATGCAAAAGTGTTTAGAGGAAGGAATCTTTCCTAAACCCTGGAAGCTCCAACATTTGATACTGTCGCCTATAGAAAACAAGTCTCTTGCAAAATCATCGTCATATCATCCAATATGTCTACTTGACACGTTGGGAAATATCCTTATTCGAATTAAATACAACAACCTTCTTGTAATACAGGTCCGCTGTTTGCTATTCGACATCAGAATACGTCCTCGACCAAATAGTGATCAGAGTCGCAGTTATCACCTCTGAAGGTTCTTACATCTAGAAAGCTGGAGGCTGCCCTTTTGTTTATAAGAACGTAGTCTATCTGATACTCGTCCTTCCACAGAGTAATGACCTCCAATGTGAGAAGTATGTTGGGCGTAATATGATAATTCTCCTACAGGTGGAACCAACTAGAGTTTGAGTGTTGTTATTCCTAATGTCCTGGAACCTGTGCCCTTCGCTTATTCCACTATGATTCTCCTCCTTCCCACACTTCGCGTTGAAGTCACCTAATATTATTTTGGTGTCATTTGAGGGCAATCTCTAATTGTCTTGTTCTTCTCTTCCATTGAGGCCTGAACATTAATTAATCACATATTGTCTTTATACAAAGTTCACACAATTATTCATTGATGGGATCAGATTTGGCAGTATGCAGTTTCAGTGCTTCGCTGGCGACAAAACCTACTCCACACTCATGGCTCCCCGATGGTTTTCCGCTTTTAAAGATGGTGTCCGTTATCTTGCATCCAAGCATCCTGGAGTGCAATAATATTAATAATGAACTTAGCAACTTGTTCCAGAAGTTATTTCAGAGCTTCAGGTTTGAACAATGCACGTTCGATCCAGGTTCGATTTCTATTTATGTATTTACCGGGTCGTTTCCATTAAAGGAAAGTCTGTAGACGGCTTTTTAATAAGGCGAAGCAATTCAAGGAAGCCACAGACTGGGAATCCTATAAGAAATCCTTTCAGTGTTATTAAAAGAACGCAGCGCAAATCCTGGAATGTATTTTACGATATGGTAGAAGAGACTTCCGATTCGTCAAAAATTCTCGAATTTCTCTCTAAAAATCCGACGGATCATGAGCCTGTTCGAGTGATGAAACTATTAATGTTCTCATAAATACTCACTTTCGGGGTAGTTTTATAGTTGCTCCGTGCCAAGAAGAGCACCAACTGAAGCCTCCAATAGGCGATCCTGAATTTATAATCTCTTAGAACAAAATCCTATCGGCAATACACAGCTTCAAACCATGTAAATCTCCAGGACCGGATGGCATAATACATGTTGAATTTCAAAACACCTCTGATATCATCCTTTCCTGGTTACGTTATTTTTAGAGGTTGTCTACGACTGACTCACATTCCTGAAATATGGAAGGAAGTGAAAATGGTTTTTATCCTCAAAGGGGGAAGGAGCTATCATACATGTCCGAAGGAGACTATAAATCACTCACAATGAAAGGGAAAATCGGTTGAAAAGTCCCTGCACACACTCGTATGCCGTATCGAGAAATCTCTAAGTATTGAGAGAACACTATGGTAGCTTTTATCGATATCAAGGAGGCTTTTAACAACATAAGACCAGAAACGATTACGGAAGCACTTTCAATTCTAAAGTTGGACGCTTCGCTTGGCGTGTGATTAATTTGATGTTGACATCTAAGACTATCAGCACAAAACTGGACGTCGCATCCGCTAGATGATTTGTTAGTAAAGGCGGAGTCCTCTCTTCACTTCTATGGAACGTGGAAGAGGTAGGCTGCAAAGTGATTGCTTATGTGGACGTCTATTGCTCTCTGGTAAACATCTGAATACTCCGGGACTCTCTAGTTGGACTGTGAACTGGGAGTGAACCCACACAAAACCGAGGTAGTTCCTTAAACAAGGGTACGAAAAATTCTCCACCTTGATCCTCCTAACTTGAACGGTACCAGTCTTGTTTTCGCAGATAGAGCAAAATATCTGGATCTTAGTGTAGATAGGAAGCTGAGCTCTTCTTTGACTTCTCTTCTACAATAGCGCTACAGCCCAAATCGGACCTTGGCCTCCTGACATTCAGGTTCCTTAACATTTTTCATTACTAATTGTGGGAGAGTTGTTAGTCCTCCGCACAACCCTCTATCTTCGAATTTTTCATTTTCGTAGATTGAGGTGACCACGGTATATCCAAGCAGGTAATGTGCTAGAATTATATATTGCGTCGACCGGGATTTGAACTCACGACCTTTGCATTACAAGACCAACACGCTACGCACTAGGCTACACCCTAGCTTTTAGGAAACTGAGCTGGAACCTAATATTCCGGAACGTGTGAACAAAGCTACGATTGCACTTTATTCCTGGAAACCATAGGTTAGCCTAAGAAATGTAGCCCAAAGTAGAGCATTGACTCTATGTTGCCGTCATCAGACCCATCTCGTTTTATGGTGTGATTGTGTGGTGGACTGTTACAAAGACAGAGACAAAGCGCACTGCCCTCAGCAAGGTGCAGAGAACAGATTGTGTATGCATTAGAGCGACTCTGAGAACAACACCCTCCTCAGCATTAGAAATACTGTTTAATCTGCTACCGCTCGATAATATTGGTAAACAAATGGCTGCAAATGGCCCGCTTTAAAGAAACTCGACAGTCGACCTGCACTATACTCTCCCAAAGTTTAATTTTGATAGTAATTTCATTACCATTATCCCCTCGGGACAAGATTAGGAGGCAGATGATATATGGGAGGAAGAGGCCATATCCTTCTAAGCTGATGGCACCAAAACTAAAAGTGGCATGGGAGGAGAATTTTTCTCCGCAATGCTTAACTTAAGCATAAATTACCGACTTCCGGATCATTTTAGTGTGTTCCAAGCAGAAGTGATGGCGATAAAAGAAGCATTGGCCCGGCTTAAGTGTAAAGTAGTATCTACTAAGTATATTGGCTTCTTCACTGATAGCTAGGCCGCTATTAGATCCCCGGAACCAGTCATGTCTACATCCAAGAAGTTTCTTCATTATCGCGCATCTCTGAGGGAGATAGCTGAACAATTCAACATTCGCCTATGCTGGGTACTTGCGCATAGGGCCATTCTGGAGAACTGCAGGTATGACGAACTCGCCAGGTACAGAATCAGCCTTGCAGATTTAATCTGAGAAAGAGAAATTGAATATGCCTCTCTCACCTTATAAGCTGCAGCTTAAGTTGAATGCGATTAGCAAAGCCAGCGACAGATAGCCAAACGGTGTTACATGTAATATCACCAACCTGATTTGATCAGTGCTGGATCTAAAACGCTCTAGTAGACTGAACTCGCAAAGCAAACAGATGATTAGCTCCGTAGTAGGAGTCGTTACAGGATACTACCTGATAGGGAGGGGGAGAGAGGCAGATTTTTGTAGGTGCTGCAAAGATGAGGAAGAGGAAAAGACGATTCTTCATATACTCCGCACTTGCACTGCTCTCTATAAAAGAAGGAGACGCCACCTAGGTAATCTGCCAAATGCGGAAGCCAGGAGCATTCAACACTTCATAGAAAACTCGTGTTGGCTCACCGAGGAGTTTCTTCTGTGGCATCACAACGGACCAGCTTATGGTCTATCTGTGCTCGGTCTTGTAGCTGGGCAACCACCTCTACCTACCTAACTACCTTCCATTAAATCCATTCGATCCAGAGCATCAGTTTCGTGTAAGAGCAGATTGTTAGCCCATCGCCCAATCCCCAATCCATCGCTAGAGGACCAAGTCTTAGTACAGATAATTTCATCTGACCAATCCCTTGGTTGGAGTTCTCTCATCTATGCCGCAAATCCAACTATATACATTTTTATCCAACCTTCTGAGACGCACTGGTGTTTCAAGCCATTCCAGATTTCTACTTTCCCCCTTCTTTTTCAAATCGGGCTTGTGACCGTCTTAGGTAGAGTTTTCTTTTGTAGTAATAATTGTAACAAATCTCCACACAAATTTTTCATCTGTAACAAATTTCAAGAAAACCTTTTCTCTGCCATCAATTTTAAATTTGGTGATTGAAATCAACGAAATGTCCTTCCCCTTCTATCACTTCCAACACAAATGTCACTATTCAGTATTCTAAAGAGTTCGATATCATTTGTATCGCATTAAACTCTACCACAATTCACCATCAATTCTGTTATATTTTTTAGTGTATTAATGAAATTTTAGTAAACATTAATTTAATATCAGATTCATTTTATATAAAACTGACGTAATTAAAACCATTTGTAGACAAAATAATCCTGATAAAGAGGATTAAACAGGATTTGAAGTTCACATAAAATTTGCTACATTCATATACTTGTCACGTTCCAGCAGCAATTCAATTAACGTTCATTTAATATGAGCGTAGAATTATTCGCACAAGAAAATTTAATTTGAATTGTTTTTATTTAATAACCAAATATTCAAGATTTGCTTCTCTGTAAAACTTTAGAACTACAAGTAACGTTCCTCATTTTTATGAAAGCAAGTCATTATTTAATTCAATTTCTTTAGCGAAAATACGATCAAATTAAATTTTATGCTTATTAAAACACATAACAGATGCTCATGGTGTTTTTTTTATCGTTAAGGAATTTGTGAAAGAAATTAAATAATTTTTGTTCAAAAAAAAGAAATTGTATTCAAAAGATTCTATTTCGAGCGACAACAACGTAGCTATGTACCCAAAAGGATTGCTAATGTGCGACATTACACGACTCTAAAGCATTCATTACACATACTAGAAATTTAAACCTCGCATGTTTTATCCCTTTTACTCCTTCGAGTTCCAATCGCACCAGTTTCTCAAGTACTGATTAATTAATCGCTAATTAGAGCCAAGATTGTACAACTCTCGTAACTCTTGACTCGATTCGGCAAACTCCACTTCTGACGACTGCCATGCTTTTGATTCTTAGATATTTTCGTTGTTAATGAAATAACACCGAGTCAAGGTAATTTCTATCTTCGCCCTAATGAACAGCACCTGAGACGAAAATAAGTTATGTTTGGTTGTTTGTTTACAGCAACCCCTTCAAAAAGTTTCGATGTTTGTGATCTTGTTTGCCGAATATTACTTCCAGTTCGGAGTTTTGTAAATGTAAAACCGAAAAGCAGGGACATATCAGAACCTGAAATGCACTTGCTTTGTAATTATTTGATGTGTTGAATTTTTGATATCGTTTTGATATTATGACTCCCCCGCGTGTCAGGCATGAAATTGGGGTTTGTATTGAATATTTTATTGTACTTTCGGCAGTTAGACAAATGCGCGTAGGGTTAGCTGAAAATACGTTTTTGAATTTTAGAAGAACGTAAAAGTACCTAATATTCCGCTCGTATTGCGTTAATTTTTAATTGAAATTTATCGTATTCCCTTTGCGATTGTAAATAGTAATTTACCGGGAGTTTTAAAATCCCCGCAAAACTAATTTCAATCCCGCTGTTTACATAATAATCATGAAATTAGTTAGAAAAATCCCTTTAGGGGGTTACTATAATGTTACCAAGCATGAACCATAGATTTAAATCATCCACAAGTTAATTGAATTCAGTTGGAGATCCTTTATAATCAATTTTAGAGAAGCAGGCGACGTCATATAAACAATTTTGAACATTGTTAATTTCGTTAAATGTTTCGGTTCTCATGAAATAATAAGGGCCAACTTTGGTAATCGTGGAGATTTCCAGCATCCGGTTTTTGAGTCTAACAAATTGAATTTCTCAATTATGTTTGACTTAACAATAACTTGTGTAAGTCTTACCAGTAAAGGTCGGAAGTGGTCTAAGAAAATTGAACTTCTTAGCGGACGGAATCCTATTGCATTGGGAAATGACCGCTTACCAGGAATAAAAGTTATTAGTATTTACATATGTAATATTCAAAAACAATGCATAAAAATTTTATTTTTAATCAAATCGAAAAAAGTTGTCACTTGGAAGGAATTATTATAATTTATGTGTACGAACCTCCGCAGGGGAAGGGATGAGGTTTTACCAATTCATATATTCATATCTTTGGAGAATAGCGACTCCACGGACCTGAGCTAACCATCCCACTATGGGTTGGGGCAATAAAATTCACTCACAGCCAATCCCGCTTGTCCTAAAACTGGCAAAGGGACATACACTGGATCCTGGGCTTATCACCCGTGAGATTAAAGCCTTAAAAACCTAACTGATACGAGAAACAGATAGAGCGCCACGCGTACAGACAAATTCTACGATAACGACTCTTGGTATTGGAAAACAGTCTATGATCGGCTTCTGGAACGTTCGAACATTGAATGACGGGGGAAGGGTTGGGGTCACTCGGTCTTTGCACCGCCAATCATTGATCGACCGTGAAATGGAGCACTATAACATCCAAATCTTGGGCATGAGCGAGATTAGGTGGACAAGATCAGGAGAATAACGAACCCCTAACGGAAACGCTATTCTGTACATTGGCCCTGAAAGTGAAGCCAAAAATGGCGTGGCGTTCGTCCTTACACCGAGAGCGAGAAACAGTCTCATTAGCTGGGAACCAGTCTCGGATAGGATTATCGTCGTCAGGCTCAGGACCAGTGTCAGAAACGTCAGAATTTTGCAGTGCGACGCACCAACTAATACCGCAACATCTGGTGACAAAGAGGAGTTTTATAGCCAACTGAGTGCCACCTTCGAACGTGTTCCAAGAGGTGATATTATTATCATCTCAGGAGATATGAACTCCCAGGTTGGATCAGACAACACTGGACTAGAACACGTTCTGTGAAAGCATGGTGACCCTTGAGTCGATGCGTCACGACCTTGGATTAAGACACCCGAAAACGGCGAGTTATTTGTGGAGTCTTGCAGTACTCGACAAATGGTCATCGTTGGGAATATTTTTCACAAGAAACTTCATGGGTTTCCGCTGGTGGTGTTACTGATAACCAGATCGATCATTTGGTTATAAGTCGCCGATGGAGAAGATGTCTCCTCGATGTGCGAGCCAAGCGTGGAGCTGACGTGGGGAGCGATCACCAATTGATGGTTGCCTGCTTAAGATTGTGCACAGCAGCTATCCGACAACCACTAATTCTTCAAATGAAGAGCAAGCTGAATATGGATAGACTCCAACAAAAAGCGCGAGTATACCACCATTCTACCCGAAAAGTCATCCGCATTGGGACGCCAACTGGGAGACAACCAGAAACATGTTTCTAACTAGTGCTGAAAAATCTGTGGGATATGTGCAAAGCGCTGAGAAACCCTGGAAGTCGCAAGACTCATGGGACAAAGTTGGCGATCGGAAAAAAGCCAAACTGTCAATCATCTCTCAACCTGATGTCAACCAACGAACACCCGACTTAAGACAGAACTACCACGATGCTCATATACAGCCTAAAAAGACTGTTAGACGCGACAAGAGAAAGGCCATTGAAGATTTGGTCAACAAGGCAAAATCTGCGGCTTACCTTGGGGATATGGGATCATTAATTAAAATTATGATACAGCCAACCACCTGGTAAGAGATTTAAACGGAACTCTCTTTAATATGAGTGAGCACCAGTTGAGGCGGTGGAGGGAATACTTCTCTGTGCCCTACGAAACCACCCTCTTACAACATAAACCTATAATCCTTAAGGAAGAAGTCGTGTCGATCAACCATGTCGAAGCGAGGAGTAGAGCAGGAGGCCAGTGGAATAGACAAGTCCTGGCAACAACTAAGGGCCGATGCTCAGGATCGCGCCTTGTGTAGGAGCACCGTTTCTACCCTATGCACCTGTGAGGGGTCTTAACAGTAAATTGATTGATAGATATTTCCCGGTACATTAAACTTTTTTTCCCATTTCATCTAGAATATCATATGATTGTATTTTACGCCCATCATAATTCTTTTATGTTTTTTAGTTATTTTAGTTAAAATTTCATGTTTTTATGTTAAGTATTCATCATCAATGGCGCGACAGCCCAAATCGGGCCCTGGCCTCCTGAAGTCGTCGCCTCCAATCGTCTCGATCCAAAGACCGCGTCCTCCAGCTGCTAATTTTTAAAATGGCTTTGCTGTCTTCATCAACCGAGTCTTCCCATCGCTTGCGTGGTTTGCCTACTGGCCGGTTACCACTCGCTTTGCCTTTAAGAGCACGTTTGGGGATTCTTCCATTCGCTCTACATGGCCAGCCCACTGCAGTTTAAGTAGCTTGATGAACGTTGAAGCTTCTGGCTCGTCGTAGAGTTGATACAACTCATGGTTGTATCTTATTCGCCATTCCGTTCCTTCCTTCACAAGTCCCAAAATTCTTCAGAGGACCTTTCTTTCGAATGCGTTAACTGCTTTTTCGGAAGTTCGCGTTAATGTCCACGTCTCGCTGCCATAACAGAGCACAGGTCGTATAACAGTTTTATAAATCCGCAGCTTATTGTTCCTGTGCACTTTCTTGGATTTCATTATTGGAAGTACCGAATAATACGTCTTATTTGCAAGTATTATCCGTTATCCGTCGTTTGATTTCGTCTGTTTCATTACCGTCCTTTGCTAGATTAGCCCCAAGATATATGAAGTTGTCCACACTCTCCAAATTATATTCCGCATATTGTTTTGTCTGATTGGCGTTCTCCTTCTTGTTTGCGTCATTACTTTTGTTTTGCTTTCATTAATGCGCAACCCGACTTCTTTTGCGGCGGAGTCAAGATTGACAAATACCTCCTTAGCACTAAGGAAGGATCTTGCTAGAATGTTAATGTCGTCAGCGTATGCTACTAGTTGGGTGGACTTGAATAGTAGTGTCCCGTTGGTGTCGACTGGGATTTTTCGGACGACATACTCTAGTGCCAAGTTGAAAAGCATAGGAGCTAGACCATCTCCCTGCTTTAAACCACATTCCGTTCGAAAGCTGGTTGTGGAATCGGTTTGTATTCTCACTTGGGATTCAGTGTTCGTCATTGTGAGTCTTGTTAGTCGGACTAGTTTTGGAGGAATTCCAAAGTCAAGCATGATTTGGTACAGTACGCTCCTGTCGATACTGTCGTATGCTTGTTTAAAATCTACGAATATTTGGTGCACGTCTGTGTTATATTTCCAGCATTTCTCAAGCACCTGTTTCACCGAGAATATCTGGTCTGTTGTAGATCGTCCGGTTCTGAATCCGCCTTGGTATTCGCCAATTATTTGATTAGTATAGGGCTTAAGACGACGTTCAATTATTTTTGTCAGTATTTTATAGGACGTACACAACAATGATATTCCTCTGTAGTTCTCACAGCAGAGTTTGTCTCCTTTCTTGTAAATTGGACATATAATGCTTTTTCGCCAATCGTCGGGTATGATTTCCTCTATCCAAATTTTGCATATCATGTAGTGCAGTATTTCAGCGACACAATTTCCACCGTTTTTCAGAAGTTCAACTGGTATTTCGTCAATTCCCGGCGCTTTGTTTCGTTTTTGGTCACATAGGGCTGCTTTGATTTCAGCAAGCGTGGGTGGTGTCGATGATGGTTCTTGTTCGTCAGTTGCGGCTTCAATTGAAATGTTGTCTGTCGTTATCGGTGCTACTGGGATGGGATTCAAAAGATGTTCAAAGTATGAAGCCCATCTCCTTTTGATTTCTTCTGTGTCGCTGATGATATTGCCCTATGCGTCTTTGCAGAGACTGGTTTTTGGTTTATATCCCTTTTTTAAGTCTTTTACTATGGCGTATGCGTCCCGCGTTTTATTTTTTCTCATGTCGTCGTCCATTTTTTGTATCTTGTCATTATGGTACTTCCTTTGTTTTCGTCTGCAGGTCTTTTTCGCATATCGCCTAAGCTCGTCATATCTTTCTTTTTTGGCTCCTGTTGGTCGTTCAGTAAAAATTTTGTAAGCTTCGTTCTTTCTATCTATTGCGTCGCGACATTCTTGGTCGAACCAATCATTACTTTTTCGCCGTGCTTGATACCCTAATACCTCTTCCGCGGAGGATTTGATGCCGTCTCGTATTTTTATCCACGCATTCTCTACTGGCATATTTTGGATATCTTCATATATTGGTGTCAGGTGTTTATTACATGCTAACATGTAAGCCTACGCCACCGTTTCGTCGTCAAGCTTGTCGACATTGAATTTGCGAGCTCTACTCGTTTTCGTATATCCACGACAAGCTATTTTGCATCGATACTTAGCTCTGACTAGATAGTGATCAGAGTCACAATTCGCACCGCGGAGAGCTCGTACATCAAGTATGCTGGAAGCAGCCCTTTTCTCAATTAGAACGTGGTCTATTTGGTTGAAGGTGTGACCATCTGGTGATGCCCACGTTTGTTTGTGAATATCGCGATGTGGGCAGCACGTAGAGCTTTTTATGATATTTTTGCTGCTTGCGAAATCAATAAGACGTTGGCCATTGTCGTTGGTTATGTCATGGAGACTGTGCCCTCCTGTTGTTCCTCTATGAGCCTCCTCCTTTCCGACTTTTGCATTAAAATCCCCTAAGATAATTTTTAGGTCATTCGAGGGCAGTGAGTCATAGGTTGTCTCTAGGGTGGCATAAAATTCGTCTTTAGTTATATCGTCCTTGTCTTCTGTTGGTGCGTGAACGTTGATCAACCAAGTGTTGAAGAATTTAGTCTTTATTCGGATTGCACACAATCTTTCACTTACTGGTCTGAAACTCGTGACCTGTTGTTTAAATTTTTTGTCAACGACAAAAGCGACTCCAAACTCTCTGCTTCCCGACAATTTTCCACTTGGATAGATTGTGTGTGATCTCATGTCCATGATTTCGTTACCGAGCCATTTCGTTTCTTGGATAGCAGTTATGTTGATGTTGTGTTTTGCCACTTCTTCGAGAAACTCTTTCAGAGCTCCTGTCCTAAATAAGGATCGAACATTCCAAGATCCAATAGAGTAGTCCATTTTTCGTTTGCGGGGTCGTTGCCGTTGAGTCCATCCTTTCCAAGGCTGTTCTTCAGGTTTCTGGACAGTGTTCTTTTTCCGGTGATGCGTTGTCGGCGCCTCGCCCAACCCCCGACCTGGAGGACCGGTCCTACTTATTTATTACACCCTAGTAGAAAAAGGGTGGGAGTTTTGAGCTAAATATGACATGTTGGAGTTCTCACAGCTATGCTGCAAGTCCAACTATGTCATACTTTTTGTCTACTTCCTGAGACGCACTGGTGTTACTGGCCATTCAGGTTAACTCCATGTTCCCTCCTCCTTTCTCAACTCGGGCTTGGGACCGTCTATGGCGAAGTTCTGTTAAGTATTACAATTTTCAAATTGACTTACGTGATATTTAGTCATTTGAGTGGGTGGTAGAGGGTGCGTATCACCATACATACGGATACGGACTCCATTCCAGACGACATACATCCAGTTTTATATGAAATTCTGTATAATAATTTTCATTCTGAGTGATATTTTTAGCGATACTATGAATAAGACTTCCTTTATTTTGTAAAAAAAAAATCCATATCTAATAACAAATTGATTAACCTTTTTCGCTACTTCCTCTTACTCCTTTCTCATCATTTATTTTTCCGCAGAAAAAAACAACGAAATTCTATTCTTGATAATAAACGATAAGAAAATCAACGCTTCGAGATTTCTTAATCGAGTAAATTTCCCCAAAGGCCAAAAATTATAATGATGCTGATAAAACCGAATTAGCTCTTCGTAATTGATATTTCGTATACATAGCTAGACCATAATTTTCATTGGGAAAGAGCGTACCAAGAAAAAGTCTAGACTTTTCACGATAATTCATACAAGAGTATGAAACTAAATTGAAACATAATTTGATTAAATCTTCGATAAGGTTATCTCTAATTAGACTCCATAGTCGGTAGGCTAATACCTTTGGGATAGGAGTACACAATAATTTAGTACCTACCAATAATATAAATAATAATACGCTGTGCTCGTAGTATCATGGTATTGCACATAATCTAAATGTAATTTAATTTAGAAATTCGGTTATTATTATTAGATCTCGAGCGAAATAGTGTACTGATAATATTAATTACCAACATGCGTTAGACTGATATTATGGGCTATGAAATTTATATAGCCTAATCTTCGGTATATGTTCACGATACGATCCTTTGAAAGCAGATTATAACGAGAGGTAGTTCCTAGTAAAATAGTAATTAAATAAAATTAGTCTAATTAACAGTAAGAACAAATCTGTCTAATTACTTTACATTAAACTTCAAGATTACTCTTTACTACGTACTTCGATATGCTTCGCCTTTGCATATTTGTATTTGTATTTTTTTTTGTTTTTTTTCTTTCCAATAATAATATTTTTGTTGTACCATGAGATGATGTAAGTGAGTCTTACTATTAGCTTAAAATTATTTATAAAACTACTCGAATCCGGTAGATTTAGGTTCAGGGATTTCTTGGACTCGGTGATACTCTATACTTAATAGTTTAAGCTTCAGTTTATTTAATTGCCATAAAATTACATATAATTAATCTTGTAACTAGTTATGATTTCATTTTTTGTTTTTTTTTTTAATAATTCCGTACTTAAAAGTAAGCCCGTCAGAGCTGTGAAATAATAAACATAAATTTTTTTTTTCTAATAAGAGCTTATTTAATAAATGTAATCTTACGTAATTAAGAGTACTAAACCAGTAAACAAAATAGTTCGTTAAAGAATCGTTAACGAATTATATTAACGAGCGATTTGCTAACGAGCTTCGTCAACGAGTCATTAAAAATTCATCAAGCGAACTAAATGGATATTCGCTAATGAATTACTTTTAACGATTCATTAATGAATTGTAAAACGGTTACAAGAAACGAGTATATAAGCAAGTATTTAATCGTTATCGATGAGTCATTTGTATGTCATTAATGATTTTCATTTTAATTTATTAATGAATATCTTTAACGATTCATAAACGATATTATTTATGAAACATTAACGACTTATGGCTTATTGGCTTTCAAACCTAAATAGGAGATTTTCGAAGATCACAATTGCTTGAACAGATCGGTATATACTTTTGGGTTTTCTCATAGATCCTTAAATATGAATGAGTTTGAATTGAGTAACATAAACATATTAGATATGAATGATGCCTTGGATGTTTTTGTATGGAATATTGCTTTGGCTGATCGCAAGGAGCGGGAAGGAAATTTAAATAATCTTGCTTTGTTTAATAGTCCAAGACGAAAAATTTATTTACAAGTACGGAGCCAAACGGGTCCTGTGTAGTGAAACGAAAAAATAATTCGAAGATATAGATACAAACTTGGTATCATTTAAAAACCCTTAACCCTTTCATGCCCGAATTAATTTCTATGCATCTAAAAATTTGCTCAATGTTGGATATTTTTGAAAGGCAGGAAAATAAGATACCTGATTTTTTTCAGAATTTTCCAACTACCAAGCTCGAAAGTGAAATACTGTTACTATAGGGCAACATTGGGCGTCAGGGGTAAGACAGTAAAAAAAAAATTTCGAAGAATTTTTAGAAATACTTTTATTCAAAATTAATTTGCTTTTGAAAAAAAAAATTATATTAATTATTATTTAAGATTTTGACTGGAAAAAAAACAGTTTTTTGTAGTTGTTAACCATATAACCTTATGGTATATTTCATGCAATCAACTTTAAATCGACATTCATAACAAGGACAATGCCCAATTTGGTCATAATGAGCATCACTTACAGAAGATATTTGGTTTTGTCTTTTTTTATTTTATTTATTAGTCATTTCTATTGTACTGTTTTAAATTGTATGGGAGGTCCTTGACGTAGGAGGAAGGACGTAGTGGAAAAATCGAATTTGCCGGATTCTGAGAGCGCACAAATCGCATATCGATCGTGCATCATTACTTAATACGATTTCGCGTTGTTCGATTAGGCATTTCTGCTTTACTGTTTTCGGAGTTTTCGAGTTGTATGGGAGGTCCTTGAAAGGACGTAGCGCAAAAATCGAATTTGCTGGATTCTGAGAGCGCATAAATAGCGCATAATTCCTATGTATTTATTTTTTCAATTATATCATTTTTTAGGGGTGGGGGGGGTCTAGTTTGCCGCCTACTCAGACCCCCCCCCCACCTTAAAATAATTAATTCCTACTAAACCGAATGAGCGCAAAAAAATTTTCTTTGTGTTTTCGAGAGCGCATAATTAGCGCATACTTCTGTAATTTTTTCGTTATTTTTCAACAAAGTGGGGGGGCTAGCTGGGCAGATGTAATTTTTTTACTGTTTTGAGATATCGACATGAAATAATATTTGGCTCTGTTAATGCGCAAGCAGACGTTGTGCGTCCCTTTTTGTTTGAATTGCTTAAGATCATGACGCCGTTTATTTGTTTTGTATCGTTTCATGCTCGTTTTAAGATCGTTATTTGCGAGCGCTCGCCTAATATCTTGCTGAAAAACTATTCGCATTGGCAACGTATGAGATAGTTCAGTGAATTTCAACTTAAATTCCCTGAAGTTTAGAAATAAAGAAAAAAATTAAATAAAAGTAAAGAAATACATATACCCATACATATCCATGTACAGATGCAATTCCATACATAATGGCTGAAAGCCAAGCCTTAGTAATTTAGACAATGCTTTATTTTTGTATCTTATTTTTTTTATCCTCAACGGCTTGAGACTCTGTTAGCGTAGAACTTTATAATATTTTCCATATTGGCGATTGAACTGGCGAGCTTTACGTTATTCAAAAATATAATTGGTAATAAATAGAAGTTATACATAGTATTATACATACTTAAGGTATTCGACTGGTTAAATAGTTTTTATACTCTAGATGAAATCTGAGAGTATTATAAGTTTGCCACAAAGTTTGTAACGCTAAGAAATAAGGCTCGGAGAAGAGAATTAATGATGCACAAGTTCATATAATCACTCAAAAATTTCAAAACCGGATGTCCCATACAAAATGACACAATTATGCAGTTTATCAATAAAGGGCTTTTCTCGAAAAGTATATATGCTTTTGGTATGAAATTTGGAACATAATACTTTTATAATGATTTCATTCTACTGTATAAAAATTATTTGTGTCCTCTCCCTCCTTTCACCACCTCCCATACAAACTGCACTTTTTCATGAAATGCTCTAAACCAATTTACTCAGTGTATGCAATTGATCGAGCTGAAACTGTGCACTAACTATTTATTTATAATTATTAGTAAGACCAAAAAAATTCGACGATTAGCTTTACCCCTTCTACCCCCTCCCATACAAAATGACACAATTACGCAATTTGTGTAAAAGTTATTGATCTGAAATTTGGAACATATTACTTCTATAATAATTCCAATCTGCTGCATAAAAATAAAAACATTTCTCTTCATCTAGAGTATCGCACGATTGGGCTTTACGCACAATTGTAGTCCTATTATGTTTTTTTACAATATCGTTACGATATTCCTTGATTTTATTTATTCTTTTGTTCCAGAGTGTGGCTACGTATGTATGTCATTAGATGCACTGTTTTCGACTAACTTTGTAAATTGAAGCTCTTAGAGAGACAATGGTGTAAGGTGTTACTCTCAAATCCTTCCATTTTAATTTTTTATTCTTATAATAAAGTATTGTGATCGACACAGAGAAAAAAATGTGCTACCCTGACAATTTGTTTTTTCGCGTTTCATGACTAAATTAGCCTAAGAAAAATGCAAAAAAAAAATACGCCCCGCAGTACGCCGTATACTTGGACTCATATCTCCGAAACCATTTATCCAAAATTTCGAACCGATATATCTCAAAATGAAGTACAGATATCAAATCGTCAGATTGTAGAAATAAATAGTTTTTAATTTTGATAAAAATGTTAAATTGGGGGGTGTAAGGGGAAGGAGGTGGTAATCAAAAATGTCGAAAATTTTGAGTGATTTTTTATGACTCTGATGAAAGATATAAAGTTTAAATTTCGCATGTGGATACATCTATTTGATATACATCGGAAAAAAATAATAATTTGTTCCACAATTGTTATGCACCAACCCCCCTGGTCTACTGTTCAGAAGGTGCTTTACGTGCAATAAAAAAACAAAAAAAATTTTGGAATAAAATTTTTAGATAGAACCACTCTACGCATCCTCAACTTGTCCCACGAATAATAAAGTTGCTCCCGACTTGTTGGCAGTTTATTCTACCTAGATGATCTGGAAGTATATATTGTTGGCCTTACCGTATGTAAAGCTAAGAAATAATGCTCGCACAGAGTCGCCAAGGATACAGAAATAGCTGTAGTCGCTCAAAAATCTCGATTCCGAGTGACCATCTGTCAGTCTGTCCATCTGTCTACAACAAAACTATCGAACACTTTGACCGATAATTTGTTGTACGTAATCTAAAAAGGCAACTTTAAGCTCGTAAATGGGCCACATCCCTCTACTCCTTCTACCCCTCCCACACAAATCCAATACAATTTTGAAATGCAATGAAATTGACTGTTCTACAAAACTTTTTCAGCTATCGACTTAAAAATTATCAGTCAATCAAATTCCTGTTAAGATCCCCTATAGGGGCATAGGACAGAAACAACTCTCTTCCACAAGTCTCGATCCTGAGCATCGGCCTTTATCCTTGAGGATAATAATCCACAGCCTGTTTGGCGATGTTTCGCTCTAGTTTCCTCAAAGTATGACCGATCGACTGCCACTTCCGCCTTTGAATCACAATGCATATTTTAGTCTGTCCAAATGTACTCCAAAGTTGGTCAATGAAGATCACTTCTGGCCAGAACTGGTTCACGAAAGTTTCCAATTTCTTGGTAAGTCGAACGGTCACTTTTTCCGTAGTGCAACTATATAACAACACGGATTTGACGCATGCCTCAAAAACTCGCAGCTTCGTACGAAGATCTCTCTTAACCTCCAGAAAGGGGAAAGGATACCGAAGGCCTGAAGGGCATTATTTAGACAAGCCTCAATATCATTTTCGGCTCCGCCGTCCACGCTAACAATGCTTCCGAGATAACAAAAATCTTGCAACTTTTCCACATATTGTCCCTTAAGAACAATCGGTGTGCTTGTGTTCGACCCATGTGCATGTACTTGTTTTTACGTACATTTATTTCAGTCCCGCCACTTTGCATTTAGCATACAACGAGCGAACATTTGACTTTAAGTTCGAACGGTTATGTGCAAGCAAACACGTCATCAGCACAATCAAGGAGACTTAAGATATTAGATATTCTCCATTGAAGACCTTTATCTTCCGCACCTTCCAGTGCAGCTTTCAAGATTTCATTTATTAACACCAGAAACAGGGCTGGTGATAATATGCAGCCTTGTCTGATACCCGTTCGCAAAGGAAAGCTCTCGGACAGCTCTCCTCTATGTAATATCTGACGCCTTGCATCATCATAGGATTCTTCAATCATAGCAATGAACTTATTTGGAATACTGCTCCTACTCAAAGCATTCCATATGAAATCTCGCTCAACGCTGTCGAAAGCCTTCTCGATGTCTACAAACATGAAATGTAGTGGTGAACCCATTTCGGCGGACTGCTCCAATATTATCCGTAGGATATTTGTGTTGTCGGTACAAAACGACCCTTTACGGAATCCAGCCTGATAAACTTCGAGAGTGCTCTCCACAACATCACTAATCCTATTGAGACTTACCTTAGCCATGATTTTCGATACAGCAGTAAGTAGACATATACCACGCCAATTACCATAATCCTGCAGGTCGCCTCTCTTCGAAATTTTCAAAATGACACCCTCCTTCCAATCAGTCGGATATCACCCTTCATTACACACCTCAGTAGAGAGTGAGAAGAGTATATTGGCTGTTATTTCCGGGTCCATTTAAAAGAGTTAGGTTGGTCTGTACCTGGGGCCTTCCTTCCTGGTAATACGATAGCGGAAATTATCTCTTCTTTATCTAGGGGATCGTCCCTAATAGAAGATTGTTGCGGTTGTATGTTTGGTAATTGTTCTGTTTCTGGAATATCTTCGTATGAAAAGATGTTTTAAATATCAGAGAAGTATTCCTTCCTTCACCGCAACTGGTGTTCACTCATATTAAGGAGAGTTCCGTTGACATCTCTCACCAGGTGGTTGGCGGTAGAATTCCTATTCGTCAACTGTTTCATGATTTTGAATAGAGAACCCATATCCCCAAAGTAAGCCGCAGACTCCGCCTTGTTGGCCTTTCTCTTGTCGCGTCTTTTTTAAGCTGTATATGAGCATCGCAGTAGTTCTGCCTCAAGGCGGGTGTTCGTTGGTTGACATCGGGTTGAGAGATGATTGCCAATTTTGCTCTTTGCCTGTCGCCGACCTTGTGCCTTGTATCTTGCGACATCCAGGGTTTCTCACCGCTTTGCACATATCCCACATATTCTTCAGCATTAGTTAGAAAGGTGTTTCTGGTTGCCTCCCAATTAGCGTCCAGTGTGCGGATTTCATATTCGCCCAATGTGGATGACTTTTTGCGTAGGATGGTGGTGTAATCGCGCTTTTTGTTGGAGTCTCTGAGCTTATCCACATTATTAAGCTTGCGCTTCATTTCAGAATCTCAAGCAGGCAACCATCGCTCCCCACTTCAACTCTATGCTACGCTCGCACATCGAGGAGACATCTTCTCCATCGGCAACTTATAGCCCTCGCTCAAGCCCAAGATTTGGATGTTATAGTGCTCCATTTCACGGTCAATCACTGATTGGCGGTGCTAGGGCCGAGTAACCCCAGCCTTTCCCCGTCATTTAATGTTCGAGCGTTCCGGAAGCCAATCATAGTCCATTTTCGAATGCCAAAAGTCGTTACCGTAGAATCCGTCCATATCCGAGGCGCTGCATCTATTTCTCATATCAGTTAGGATTTAAGAAAGATCACGGGTGATAAGCCCATGATCTATACTCAAGAGCAATCGTTACACCATGCAGATGAGTAATGCTTCCACGTGCATTACAGGTGATGCTGAATATAGAAATTCGTAGTATACGTAATAAAAGCTAATATAAAGTCATGGTCATCAATGGCAAAATGGAAATGAAGTGTGCACCAAATGGGATGCTTCGGATTGTTTGGTTCCATCTCACTTTTCTCGCTTATATCCAAATCTGCGCCAATGAAAATTATTCCTAAAAGCATAAAGAAATAAACACGCTCACACCCAATAATAAAATCGACCCTTAAACTAACCGAGAAGACTCATTCCGTTGTTAGACTATTATGGTAATATAGTGATAAGCACCACTAACAAAACCACATCTGAGCCAACTATTTCGCATACTTGTAAACCGTAATCCGTCCTTTAGCTCCCAATATGTAAATAACCGATTGGTATCCTAATTGCTATCTGCCCTGCTCTCAGAAACCTCATCCTTGCATAAAGTTCACACAAACATACACACACGAAAAAAAAAGCACTTGATTAAAAACCAAACCAGCAAATAGGGTGAAAAAGCACACGTTCCGGATGTCTATAGCCAAAAAGGAGAGTAAGAACGAAAAAGAAGTCGGTGGGAAATTACTGGACTCGAAAATGAAGCAAATCGAGAATCCAAGTAGCAGATGATGAGGCTTCAAATAGGCCCCAGAAACAAACTTGCTGATACCTACCAGACCCAGATGAGATTAACATAATACCACCGAGATAAATTATTCCTGACGACTATGCGAGGAATGAATGGATAAATAATGGCAAATTATTGATTTCGATTCGATTGTGGAATACTGTGGCCCGGACGTATCTCATTGAATATAATGGTGGTGAGTAATTATTTGGGAATTGATAACATAACCACCGAGAGCGAACCTAATGAATGTTGGGTGAAAGGAAACCTTGGAATGATGACATTTCTGGAGGACTCATCAATATTTGGTTTTGTATACAAAACAATTCCACAAGTAGATCTGTATATTAAATTTCATTTATTTTTCCAAACTTTCCCCATAGAAATGAATCTTTATTTGCAATGATTTTATAACATGGAATATTTATTATTTTTTAACATCTAAAACCTTTCCGAGGGAAGATCCCGTGATGAATGGCAAGCTTGGAACCTTAGAGGAAAGCAGTTCCTTGATTGCGTTCCTGTACTTGGGGCAGTTAGTCGTCCTGTGATTCCTGAAGACTGATTTGCCGGGAGGATGGTCATCTAAACCCAATTGGAGGTAACGATGATCTAAGAATGAGTGTTCTTGGGCACCTTCCAGTCCTTAACCAAATGCGCGATATTCTCTGAAACTAGGGTAATATCTAGGACTTCCTTTCTATTGCAAAGCAGTAGGTTTCTGTTCAATAAGTGGTCAAGGAGAATCTCGCCTCTTTCATTGCTATTATTGCTACCCCATACCGCATAATAATGGTGAGGTGTAGCCTAGTGGATAGCGTATTGGTCTACGATGCGAAGGTCGAGAGTTCTAATCCCGGTCGACCTTTTGGAAAACCTTTATTTTCAATAACATGAGTTTTAATAAGAAATAATATTTGACGGATTGATTTAACGCTTTTGTGTAAAATACAGTTACATGTCAGCCCTAACCGCTCGCCGTATGTTTGCGTCTTAAGTTATTCTCAACCAACAACCATTCTGAACTAATAAAAGAGCACCTGCACTCTTTTCCTTGAATGAAAGCAACAACCAATACATGTGGGCGTGAATTCCGATCATGAACATTTCCAAACTATAACGCTTAATGTTAGAGGTTTTCAGCCAAAACAAATTCTGCAATATTGAAAAAACATTCGCACTCTTTTCTGCGATTGAAAGCAACAACAAATACACTACTACTACTACAATGGCGCTACAGCCCAAATCGGACCTTGGCCTCCTGACATTCAGGTTCCTTAACATTTTTCATTACTTATTGTGGAAGGGTTGTTAGCCCTTCGCACAACCCTCTTTCTACGAATTTTTCATTTTCGTAGATCGAGGTGACCAAGGTATATCCAAGCAGGCAATGTGCTGGAATTATAAATTGCGCCAACCGGGATTTGAACTTACAACTTTCGCACTATAAGACCAACACACTACCCACTAAGCTACATCCTAGCTAATACACGCAGACGCGAATTCCGATTATGTACATTCCCGCCCTATGTCGCTCTTGAAATCTTTGAGGTTTTCAAGCAAAAAAAATCTGCATGTAATGAGAGAACAACTGCACTCTTTTCCTCGAATGAAAGCAACAAGAAATACGCGTCAACAGTTCGCGAATACGTCGGTTGCGCAGGGTTTAAAAAGAGCGAGCTTTCGTGAAAGCAGTCAGTTGTAAGTTGCTATTTGGACAGGACAGTCGAAATTGGGAAGCGAGTAAGGTAGTCGGCAGGCGATTGAGATCGACAGCCGGGATGAGTGAGCGGGAAAGTCCTGTGATCGACAAGCAGAGTTGTTCAGTAAGTGAGTAAGTCGTGTGATCGACTGGCGGATCTTAATGACATTAAGTGAGTAAGTCCTGTAATAGGCGGAGTTTTATAAGCGACAGTAAGCGAGTAAGTGAAGCCAAGTTTTGGAAAGCGAAAGAGTTGGAGTGGATGTTTGGGATTGAAAGAGGCGTTAGTCAAATTGGAAAAGTGACATAGTTAGGGGATATAGTGAATAAAAAAACCAATTGAATTAAGTTTTGCGGTTATTTTAAATTAATAGCGACTTAGTTTAATTTTTACTTGAAATCCAGTGACTCCAGTATTAATGATAGATACTACAGTGTACTACCATAACTAATCAAAACTATGTTAAACACTTCCCGTCCTAAGAATTTCAAATCTTTAAATATCGATCTTGTATCGAGAAATAAATAAAATATCACTGCTTCCAACTAATTCGATTTGCCATCAACTGGCATGATATCCTGGCATGCTGCATATCTTACCTCCTTAGTTAACCGGCGAACCTTACAATCAGGTTAAGAACTTTAAATTAAGTTAAAGTTTTCGTCAGGGTTGCCGTTTCAACAAAAATTTTCCAATATCATCGCGCTCGACTGAAATACAAAGAGAAAGTGCCCATCTAAATTCGAAAATGAGGAAGGAGACAAGCGGAGAAGTTTCGCTTTGACAACGAACGAGAAAGTTTGGAACGGAAAGTATCATTTACTTGCCATGAAGCGAACACAATGTTACACTAATTGCATACACCTGGATCCAGGACAATCAACCTCAAGTAGGATCTTACCGCTTCGTCGACCGAACGCGCCAAATCGTTTAGAGAGTGAGAGCAAGAATTTTATGAATTCTGAGAATGAAACTATCTTCTCCATATTCAACTTATAGAGGAAATTATTCAGAATTCATTAAAAGTTTTTCGAAAGTCCTTTGGAGATGATGAGTCTATGAGATCTGCGAACGAATCTGAAATTGCAACTCGGAGGATGCCGAAAATTATTAATTCTATTGTAAACAATTAAGAACTTTTGATATATCAGTGTCTCGTTGAATGAAACTATTGAAATCGTGGCGTTGCGGGAAACTTTATTCAGAAAAAATTTAAAATTCAATGGACCGCTGAAAGTTTGAAGAAAGCATTCAGGAGCAATTTAAATTTTCCTATCACCATTTTATGAGATAGTGCCGACTTGGTCAATCTCGTCACGCTAATTAGAAAATTTCTTAAAAGTGGTGGTGTACTAAATTTTAGGTGCGTTACCATGTCTGAAAATTTTTACATGATCATAAACATGGCATTATTCCAGTACCATCTAGACCAGACTATTATCAATTTGTACTAACATATTCCGCTCCTATTTTCACCATTATACGTTTATATATTTTCAAAATATGCAGCTGAAAATTTTTTTTTTATGTATAATTCGCACGATTCCAATTTGAAATGAGCTCTGCAATCGTAACGAATAAAATCTTTAACAAAGCGAATAAATAAGTAGAAATTCTGTGTATGTAATTCGAGTGAAAGAACGAAATGTAGAGCTAAAAGGCATTTGGTTTAGTGCGCGTGCAATAGAGCCAATTGAATAATAATTTCGATTTGATTTTGCTTCTATCAATTCGTTTCGTTCGTGATCGGAATTATAAAGCAGTGCTTCGGTTGTAGCCCGACTTTACAAATTGCCGGCAGAGATATGAACCAGTTTTCGATATCGATAGATACTCTCGACGTACTAGATTTGATATGTGTTTTAAGTATTGTATATAGCGCTGAGGAGTTCGAAGTGTGGTGCATTTTCACTTCGAAGGATTGAGCGTTTGATCCTAGCCAGAATACTTGAACATTAAACTGATACCACCTGGCGATAATTCAAGTTGCTTTTCGATGACTTCTGTTTGCATATTTGAAAATGCTTTAGGGAAATTGAATTCGAGCTCGAAATATTTGAGGTAGAAGCATTCAAAGAATTTGGTTATCGTCTTAAGTGTGTATGCTTTAAACAGAAACTTTACCAATAATGTTGGTAATCAATAATATGGATGAGTCTCATAGTATTTTAGGTATGCTTGATATGTAATATACTGTCAAAGTTACGTTGGAAAAGTGATATGGAGATTGTCAAAGCAAAACGCAATCAATCAATCATTTTCCTGCTAATACCCTCAGTAGGGGCATGGGTCAGATACAATTCTCTTCCACAAGGGACAATCCTGAGCATGAGCCCTCAGTTGTCGCTCGGACTTGTTTATTCCTTTAGCCTCTTACTAAACTGTTTGCCTCGGCCAACCCTACGTCTTCCAAGAGGATTATAATCCAGAGCTTGTCTGGCGATGTTTGTTCTCGTTTCCAGAAACTGTGAACGATCCACTGCCATTTTCACCTTTTATCCATAATACCAATCTTATACGATTGACACATAGCGGTCCTAATTACAATTTAGCTAATTCGTAATTTAGCTCGTCTTCATCGTTAGTCGATTGGTGACACACAGCACTTTGCTAATTAAGAAGAGCCACTCACTCATCTGTCATATTTTGAAAAAGTTGAATTGCATAGCCAATAGGCAATAAAATTTTACAAGGAAGGCCAGAAGAGTAGAAAAACCATCCTTAGTCCAGTTTCGCAATCGTTTGCAAGCCATTTTTCAGAGCTGGGCCTTTAAATCACGATTTAAGGATTTTGTATATTACAGAGCTGTCAGAAAATAACTTTTCTTCTTCTCTGTTGCATGAAAAAGCTTTTATGAAAGCTCCAGCTCTATTACATTCTTTACTGTTTAGTCTAAATTATGAGAAAAATGAGATGGTTTATCTAAATGAGATAGTTTAGCTGAGAGCATGATGAGATGATTTATCCGATAAATGATCACTATTTTAGTAATTTAGCTAAACTAACGTATGACACACATCCGTTTCACGATAATTTAAGCATTAATTGTAATTTAGCTGCGCTATGTGTCAATGGTGTTATACCATTGACACATAGCGGTCCTAATTAGAATTTAGCTAATTCGTAATTTAGCTCGTCTTCATCGTTAGTAGAATGGTGACACACAGCACTTTACTAATTAAGAAGAGCCACTCACTCACCTGTCAAATTTTGAATAAGTTGAATTGCATAACCAATAGGCAATAAAAATTTTGCAAGGAAAACCGCAAAAGAAGAAAAACGATCTTTAGTCCTGTTTTGGAATCATTTGCAAGTGATCTTTTATAGCTAGGAGTTTAAATCACGATTCAAAGATTTTGTATAATTCATAGCTGTCAGAAAATTACTTTTCTTCTTCTCTTTTCTGCTAAAAAGTTTTTATGAAAGCTCCAGATCTAGTACAATCTTCGTCGTTTTAGCCTAAATAAGGATAAAAATGAGAGGATTCAGCTAAATGAGATGATTTAGCTAGAGCATGATGAGATGATTCAGCTGCTAAATGTTATTTTGGTAATTTAGCTAAATAATACCTTTGACACATAGCACAGCTAAATTATAATTAACGCTTAAATTATCATTAAACGGCTGTATGTCATACGCTTATTTAGCTACATTACTAAAATAGTGATCATTTAGCAGCTAAGTCATCTTATCATGCCCTCAGCTCATTTAGCTAAATCCTCTAATTTTTCTCATAATTTAGGATAAAACGATGAAGAATGTACTAGAGCTGGAGCTTTTATAAAAGCTTTTTCATGCAAGACAGAAAAAGCAAAGTCATTTTCTGACAGCTTTGAATTATACAAAATCTTGGAATCGTGATTTAAACTCCCAGCTTGGAAAGATGACTCGCAAACGATTCTAAAACAGGACAACGGATCGTTTTTCTTTTTTTGTCGCCTTGCTTGCAAAATTTTATGGCCTATTGGCTATGCAATTCAACTTTTTAAAAATATGACAGATGAGTGAGTGGCTCTTCTTAATTAGCAAAGTGCTGTGTGTCACCAACCGACTAACGATGAAGACGAGCTAAATTACGAATTAGCTAAATTATAATTAGGACCGCTATGTGTCAATGGTATAAGCGTATAACAATATAATGATAATTTAGGCCTTAATTATAATTTAGCTGCGCTATGTGTCAATAGTATTAGTCTGTTTAGTTGTAGTACAAAGATCGACGTTCAAGATCACATCTGACCAGAATGTCCCTAAAATGCGACGGAGGCATTAGTTCACGGAACTTTGCAGTTACTTAGTAAGTCGAACGAGTGAACATTTAACTCTTAATCTGAAAAAATATGCGCAAGCAAACACGCATCATCGGCATAATCAAGGTCACTTTAGATGTTAAACAGTCCCCACTGAAGACCTTTATATTCCCAACCTCCCAGTGTAGCTTTCAAAATGTCATTTATTACCACCAGAAACAGGGCTGGTGATAAAGCTCTCGAACAGGTCTCCTTAATATACGACGCGACACCTTGCATCTTCGTAGGATTCTTTAAACATATCTAGGTATGATCTTATCTGGTATCGCTCACTTACGCAAATCATTCCACGATTATATATTGAAAACTTTCCGTAAGAAACAGCTTAGCGCTGTCGAAAGCTTTCTCAAAATACACAAACATGAGATGTAGTGGCGGGCACGTTGCGACGGTCTATTCCAATATTATCGGCATATTTGAATGGTCTGTGCAAGGCCCTTTACGGAATGGAGATTGATTTACCTTGAGAGTGCTCTCTACTACATCACCAATCCTGTTGCCACGATTTCAATACGACAATAAGTAAATATAAATCACGCTAATTGCCACAATCCAGAAGGTTGCGTTTCTTCTGAAGTTTGGCAATGACGCCCTCCAGATATATTCCTTCAATCCATACCATCCAGTAAAGATTAGAAGGAGAATATTGGCTTTTTTTTCGGATCCGCTTTGAGGAGTTCGGTTGGCAGTCTATCTATACCTGGGTTTTTTCCGCCAATGATCGAATGGCGGAAACTATTTCTTCCTTATCTGGGGAATCGTCCTTAAGAGACGATTTTTACGGTTGAATGTCTGGCAAATATTCTGTTTCTGAAATATCTTCCATCGCCGCAACTGGTGTTCACTCATATTAAGGAGAGTTCCATTGACATCTCTCACCTGGTGGTTGACGGGGAAATTCCTGTTAGTCAACTGTTTCATAATTTTAAATGATAAGTCACTTCCAGATTCCGGCTTATTGGCTAAATCTTCAATATCTTTATTCTCGTGTCGCGTCCAACAGTCATCTTTAGCGTAGAATCATATCGTCGGCCTATTACTAAAACCTCTTAACTTCAAAATCATAAAAAATTGGATTTTGAGCGAAATAATCAAAATACATAACGTTCGATATCCCAATTCATCTAAAATTATACTTTTGTTTATTTTCTGAAGCTAGCTTAATCTTAAACAACTTTTTGACCTGAGCGGCATACATGCAGTGCAAACAGCAATAAGTTTTTTCTGTCTCCTGTAAAGTTCTATTTTTGTGAGTTACGAGGTTTTAGCACTAGGCCGACGATATCTTGTTTTATTTAACGTGAACAAACTAACACTAGGCCTCGATGCCACGGTTGCTTTAGCTTTGACGACAATCATTAACGCCTCCGAAGGTAGCAGTCTATTCCAAATGGAAGTTTGGCATTCACACTGCTGGATCCGAGACCTATTTAAAACCTCAGGTAACGGAACTCCACGTCGAACTCCTAGGAGATCTGTCCGCGATATGAGCGGTAAACCACAGCCACGACGATACTCCCCGAATGACCATCTTCCATTGCCGATGGTAGAAGGAACCTTCCTTGGGCTCCCCGACACCCGTGGAACCAGAAAACCTCCGGTCAGGTTTCGTAATTTTGAAAAAAAAATACTCCCAGCTTTGGTCCTTTTTGCAAGCCCGTGACTGGTAGCACTCTGCTTTGGAAAACGTGGGGAGCCTTCTTGAGCATTAGTTCCCTCTCAAGTCGAGAGTTCCTTGGTTGACATCGGGCTGATAGATGATTGCTAATTTGACTTTTCTTTTTTTTTATCGCCAATCTTGTCTCATGTGTCTTGCGGCATCTAGAGTTTCTCACCGCTTTGCATACAATCCACAGATTCGCCTTTGCTAGGATTATGTTTCTGGTTGGATCCTACTGGGCGTTCAGTATGCGCATTTTATTTCGGACTAATGTAAACGACTTTTCGTGTATAATGGTGGTAAATTTTTTTTTTTTTTTTGGTATCCAAGTTATTTCACATTAAACTTACGCTTGATCTGACGAGCTTATGGCCGAAGGACAACCGCTGTATGCACTGTCTCAACCAGTTAATCATTCCCCACGTTAACTCCATCCTTCGCTCGCACATCGAAGATATATCTACTCGATCGGCGACTTATGGCCAAATAGTCGATTTGGTTCTTAGTAACACCAACAGAGGAGACTCAAAATGTTCTATATTACCTCATGTGTAGAAAAAGTATCACTCAAACGATGCCGATGATTACAAAACTCCGCAAATAGTTCAAGATCCAAGGTCGGGACGCGTCAACGCAAATATCACCATGCTTCTTCCATGACATGTTCTAGTCCAGTATTGTTAGAGCAAGGGGGTAGTTGTACGATGAGGTCTTACCAATTCCTGTAACTGTCTTTGGAGACTAGTGACTCCACGGATCTGAGATAAATATCCCCCTGTGTGATAGGAGCTGCAGAATTCACACACAGCCAGTCCTGCTTGCACTAAAAAAGCAAATGGACACTGACTGGATCATGGGCTTATCACCCGTGATCAAACCATACTTTTGTATGGGAGTGGGTAGAAGCGCAGGCTCGATCTCAAAACTTTTGACGCAATTTCATTTCATTATTATTATTATTACTTTATTATTCTAATAATAAAGTATTGTGATCGACACAAGAAAAAAAATAAATTTGCTACCCTGAAAGTTTTACGATTCCCTTACCTCCTCTACCCCCTCCCATACAAAATTATTTTTTCGAGCATTTTTAAGAAATCCGTTATCAGCTAACTCTTACAAGCTATCAATTTCAAATTTTGCATATAACCTTATAAAAATATTTGAAATGAAGTTGTTTTAAAAGTTTTGAAATCGCGCTTGCCCTTCTACCCCCTCCCATACAAAACTATGATTTCGACCAATTTCATTAAATCAACTAATAACCAACAAACTAAAAGCTACGATCTTGAAATTTTATACAAGCACCTTACAAGAGAATCGAAATAAAACTACATATCAAATTTTAAATAATGACTGGTTCGACCAAGAATGTCGCGACGCAATAGATAGAAAGAACGAAGCTTACAAAATTTTTACTGAACGACCAACACGAGCCAAAAAAGAAAGATATGACGAGCTTAGGCGATATGCGAAAAAGACCTGCAGACGAAAACAAAGGAAGTACCATAATGACAAATACAAAAAATGGATGACGAAATGAAAAAAAATAAAACGCGGGACGCATACGCAATAGTAAAAGACTTAAAAAAGGGATATAAGCCAAAAACCAGTCTCTGCAAAGACGTGGAGGGCAACATCATCAGCGACGCACAAGAAATCAAAAGGAGATGGGCTTCATACTTTGAACATCTTTTGAATCCCATTCCAGTAGCACCGATGACGACAGACAACATTTCAATTGACGCCTCAACTGACGAAGATAAACCATCATCGACACCACCCACGCTAGCTGAAATCAAAGCAGCCCTATGTGACCAAAAACGAAACAAAGCGCCGGGAATTGACGAAATACCAGTTGAACTTCTGAAAAACGGTGGAAACTGTGTCGTTGAAATACTGCACAACATGATATGCAAAATTTCGACAGAGAAAATCATACCCGACGATTGGCGAAAAAGCATTATATGTCCAATTTACAAGAAAGGAGATAAACTCTGCTGTGAGAAGTACAGGGGAATATCATTGTTGTGTACGTCCTATAAAATACTGACAAAAATAATTGAACGTCGTCTTAAGCCCTATATTAATCAAATAATTGGCGAATACCAAGGCGGATTCAGAACCGGACGATCTACAACAGACCAGATATTCTCGGTGAAACAGGTGCTTGAGAAATGCTGGGAATATAACACAGACGTGCACCAAATATTCGTAGATTTTAAACAAGCATACGACAGTATCGACAGGAGCGCACTGTACCAAATCATGCTTGACTTTGGAATTCCTCCAAAACTAGTCCGACTAACAAGACTCACAATGACGAACACTGAATCCCAAGGTAGAATACAAACCGATTCCACAACCAGCTTTCGAATGGAATGTGGTTTAATGCAGGGAGATGGTCTAGCCCCTATGCTTTTCAACTTGGCACTAGAGTATGTCATCCGAAAAATCCCAGTCGACACCAACGGGACACTACTATTCAAGTCCACCGAACTAGTAGCATACGCTGACGACATTAACACTCTAGCAAGATCCTTCCCTAGTGCTAAGGAGGTATTTGTCAATCTTGACTCCGCCGCAAAAGAAGTCGGGTTGCGCATTAATGAAAGCAAAACAAAAATAATGACGCGAACAAGAAGGAGAACGCCAATCAGACAAAACATAACAATAGCGGAATATAATTTGGAGAGTGTGGACAACTTCATATATCTTGGGGCTAATCTAGCAAAGGACGGTAATGAAACAGACGAAATCAAACGACGGATAATACTTGCAAATAAGACGTATTATTCGGTACTTCCAATAATGAAATCCAAGAAAGTGCTCAGGATTAATAAGCTGCGAATATATAAAACTAATATACGACTTTTGCTCTGTTATGGCAGCGAGACGTGGACGTTAATGGGAACTTCCGAAAAAGCAGTTAACGCATTCAAAAGAAAGGTCCTCCGAAGAATTTTGGGACCTGTAAAGGAAGGAACGAAATGGCGAATAAGATATAACCATGAGTTGTATCAACTCTACGACGAGCCAGAAGCTTCAACGTTCATCAAGTTACGTAAACTGCAGTGGGCTGGCCATGTAGAGCGAATGGAAGACAGAAGAATCCCCAAACGTGCTCTTCAAGGCAAAGCAAGTGGTAACCGGCCAGTAGGCAAACCACGCAAGCGATGGGAAGACTCGGTTGATGAAGACAGCAAAGCCATTCTAAAAATTAGCAGCTGGAGGACGCGGTCTTTGGATCGAGACGATTGGAGGCGACGACTTCAGGAGGCCAGGGCCCGATTTGGGCTGTCGCGCCATTGATGATGATGATCAAATTTTACGATTCCCTTACCTTCTCTACCCCCTCCCATACAAATGTTCGGTTTCGTAAATGTAGAATACACCGAATTTTATGAAAATTCTTTATAACTTCGTCTATGAAACTGACATTCTATACAAAGAACGTGATTCAAGCAATTAATTAAAAAGCTATTAACATCCACCCACCCGTACTATTACCCTTCCCCCTCCCCTCAAAAAAACCCAAACTTGCAGAAACGAATGAGATATTGTTAAATTAACAACATCCCTGCCCAAGAACTCCCTTTCACTTAGCCTTCCCTAACCATTCTAACCTGCATATTGACTTTCCACTCATCCGCAACTTGTTCCAAGAATAATAAAGTTTCGCCCGACTTGTTGGCAGTTTATTTTTTAAAGTTTTTGTGCAAAATTTCAAATTGATAGCTTTTAATAGTGAGGTGATAATTGATCTCTTAAAAATGGGGGGGGGGGGGGGGTAGAAGCTTAGAAGGTATTCGACCAGTTAATATTTCATGCTGTGAGAACTTTTTATAAATGCATTTCAGAAATTTTCAAGTTTCGACCTTAAAATCTCATTCAAAAATTGTCAGTTTTTGCTTTTTTTTCCATTGTACACCTTGTGCACGTTAGAACCTCCCCTTCGGTGCATAACAATTGTGGAACAAATTATTACTTTTTCTTTATGTATCTATACATATATGTAAATATAATTGGCTATAAGTTACTTTTTTGCTTTATTTTAGCAATAACTAAGCAGAAACTCACGTATTTCAAATTCTTCTCTGTCTGTCCGTCTGTCTGTCCGTCTGTCTGTCCGTCTGTCTGTCCGGCTTTCTCGCAAAAACTTTCACAGTCTATTAGGTATGCTCCGAGATGTAATCTGCTTTTGGTTTTATTTCCCCTCACGCCTTCTACCCCCTCCCATACAAAGTGGATCATTTTTAATAATATGTAATAATCAAATTTTCTTGGAAACTATATGAGCTATTAATTTGAAATTTAGAATATATTATTTCTATAACAAATACAATCTTCAAGTATACAAATTATTTAAATTCCCCCACTCCTTCGCCCACCTCCCATACAAACTACACTTTTTCATTAAATATTATACACCAATTTTCTCAGTACGTATAAATTCCATCGAGCTCAAATTTTGTACCAAATCCAAGATTAGCATTATTATTAATATCGGGAAAAAATGTAACCCATTATCTTTACTATTCTTACCCCCTCCCGTACAATGTGACACGATTCCACAACTTTACAAAAATATGATTTTCTTGGAAAGTATGAAAGTCACAGATCTAAAATTTAAAATAAATCAATCGCATAATGATTGTAGTTGTCTTTCGAAAAATCACTAAAAACCCCTCACTCCTCCCACCACCTCCCATACAAACTGCACTTTTCATGAAATACTCTAAGCCAATTTTCTCAATACGTATAGCTTTCATCGAGCTAAAATTTTGTACAGAATCCTTAATTAGCATTATTATTAATATCAGGAGAAATGAACCGATTAGCTTCACTCCTGCTACCCCTTCCCATACAATAAGGCACAATATCACAACTTTAAGAAATTCTATTTTCATGAAAAGTGTGAACGGTACTGAATTAAAATTTAAAATACATCAGTTTTGTTTTTCGAAAAATCACCAAAAAACACTCCTCTCCTTCTACCACCTCCCACACAAATTGCACAATTTCACTAAATCCAATGCACTAAGTTTCTCAGTACCTATTCAATTTTTGAAGCTTAAATTTGGTGCAAAACATTTTTATAGTTATTCCAGCATGATGTGAAACAAATTAGTTCAGTAATATCACCCCTTCTACCACTCCCCATACAAAATTCTTAACATCACAAAAATTTCATCTGTAGTATCGTATGATTGGACTTTACGCAGAGTCGTAGTCCTGTTGTGGTTTTAAGCTTAATGTTATTTTATTTGGGCTTCTTTTTTAATTAACACAAGCTACCACTAATCACATGTCCTTAATGCTCTTCAATACGAATATGGTCTTAGGTCACGGGATTGATTTGATCGCGAGCCTATCCCATACAAATGCGAGTATCGTGGTTTCATTCTTAATAATTTATGGTTCTGATTCCAACAAAATAGAAACCATTGTCTTCAAATAGCCATTTAACTAATCAGTTTATATATCCCGGATAATGTATTGCTAACTACATTCTCAAAAATTACTTATTTTGCGATTCTTACGCGGACAAAGTCGCGGGAGATCGCTAGTATTAAATAGATGTATCCACATGGAAAATTTAAACTTGGTATCTTTCACCAGAGCCCTAAAAGAATCACTCAAAATGTTTGCCTTACACCACCGAATTTAAAATTTTTACTAAAACTAAACATTATGAAGTTGTACAATTTGATGAAATTTCAATTTGATAGTAGTTTTGAGATATAAGGGTTTGAAATTTTGGAAAGTGCACCAGTTTTGAAATGCCCCTCCATTTTCTCCCTCTACTATTATGTCCTAGCGTTTTATTTTTCTCGTATTTCGCTACAATAGCTTAATACATGCTTCAAGTTTCAATTACATAACTTAAGAGATAGTCGAGATATTCATTTTTAAGTGTTTTCAACCACGCCCCCTCCTCCTCTTACCTTCCCCCTTACAATAATTAGCCTCCCTATAAGCTGATTCTGGAAGATCTATATGCCATCTTAATGGTCCGAAATTATGAATTTTTTATGGTTAGTAATTTCGAAGATATAATCATTTAAAACAAATTCGGCCAACAATTTGTTCTTAGCCCCTCCCTTTTTCGGCTCCCAGAGAATAAAAAAAAATAATTTATTTGTGCTACAAACCCCTCTATATACATTTTGATTTTCAGCTTCTTAACTAGAGCCATGGTTGAGATAATCGAATTCTTAATTTTCGGTTTAAGCGCTCCCTCCGCCTCCTCCTTAATCCTTACACCCCGAAATGGGTGTCCACCAGAGATCCGCAACCATCTACAATGCACCCGAAAATGAATTTTCTATCTTGAAGGACTTGGGAGTTAATGTGCGCTGAGCGTACGCCGCTGTCTGTACGACGTATGTCGTATGGCGTATAGACCGACGGATGCATTCTTAGGCTATTTTAATCAAGAAAAACAAAATTGCAGGGCCGCAAATTTTTTTTTCCAATTCGATCACAATACTTTTTTATTACAATATTTTTTTTTTTAAAAATGGTAAATATCCAAAACAAAATCTCGAAGAGGCTTTATCTGTATAATATCCTTTCACATCTCAAATAAAGAAAAAATCAAAATAATGTCTCAGGGAGTTCCTCCACTATAATCACCTTGGAATCAAACAAAGGGCGATTGAAATCGAGATCTCAAAAATAATCCTGGAGCTCCACCATCATAGTCCAAAATTGAAAATTACAGCCGTTTCACAATGTTCTAATCAGAGAAGAAGTGCACCATTCATATATCCTAATTACAGTTTGAAAAAAAAGGCTCACCCTTTCCTCAAACGTTAATACAAATTTCTCAAGTCCCTTGGTCACCTTTTGCTTTCTCAGTCCTTGGCGTATGTGAAATCCTCATGTCTCTTACATAAGTCCTGCTATGTGCACTTGTAAGTCACATTTAACTCTCGTTAACACTTAAACCACTCCAACTGACAAAGGATAATGGAGTTGAAATTGTTCTTGTATAACTGCCAGACGTTTGAAGAACGGCGGTTGCGTGATGTGGATTGGAGGAACTTCTCACGATCCTGAGGTAATTTTTGTAAATTTAATTTTTTTGTCGGGAGGGATGTGCGAACCGCATAGCTGTTTTCTGCATTAATCATTTTTCCTGGAAGATGTTGCTGGGATAATTTTACTCTTTTCTGAAATTTTTTTTAGGATAGATTTAGCTTCGGAAATTTTTGCCTAAACGATTATAAGACTCTCGACGTAAAGGACTTCAGATTTTTGATGTCCATTTCACTCCCTCAAAATTGACTGCCTATAGTTTACCATCGAAGAACTGAAGCGTTTGACTGTAAGAACTTGTCGAGTGTGTAAATGGAATGTTTGCAAATTTTGACGTTCTTATACCAGGGCTCAAAGGACCATGAAATAATAAGATTCTTCCAAAGGTTAAAACAAAAATCTACTTACATTTGACGCAATGGTCTCCATGGCAAAACCATAGAAAGGGAGGTACGTGTCTTAGAATATCCATGTAAAGGAAGACCACTTCTGAAAAAGAACCGAAGCTTTTCTGATGGTCGAACAAAAAATGATAAAAGAGGAAAAAAAACGAGAAACCAGTTTGAATCTCAGTGCCGCCCTTAAGATTAAGTAACATACAAAGCTTTGTGCCTACTTGAGCAACTTTTTTTCTCCCTGAATTACAACTCTTTGTATTACGCCTGAGCACAAAGCCCAACTAGAGCCACTTTTATCAAAAAATAATTCACTTTAAGAAAATGTTATTTCGTTCATTACACCAGTCAATAATTCGAACCACGTGGATCATTACAACTAAAAGAAAAAGCGGGGCCTGAACGGCTAAAAATAGACCTCTTTTGTAGGAGCTTGTGGAGGTTGAAGGCAGGGGGAATGATTTACGATGGGAAAAAAGAGATGATAACTGCTCTTTTGCTTCGTTTTTCGTCGAGCTGAGAGTGAATTTGCTGGTCTTAGGGTATCTGAGAGGGGTAGGCGGCAGGTTGAGATCGTTTTGCTTACACTTAGGAATAGCGTCAGTTGGCCTTATAGGGCTCTTTGTTTCCATAGAAACATATTCCAAGTTACGACCATTTACAACTCACTACTGTTTATTCGGTTCAAAGCTTTATAATTTTCGCTAATATTGGTGACTTTAAAACACGCACTAGGAATTAAAAAGATATGAAAAAAAGCAACATATTCTTTGTATTACTTTGAAACTCCTTTCTTTGCATTATATTATTCCTACATAAACCGCAAGCAAAAACATAAAGAAACAACTTAGAAATTGCTTCTACTCTTCTCCATTTCTCTCCGGCATGGCCCCCCTTTTAATAGAAAGTAATATCCGATATTAATCCTACTCGTATGGAGCACATACGAGTACGACCATAAATGAAAGTCTTGCTTTCCGATATTGACCATAAGCAAGCTGAAAGGTTGCGCCTTCTTTGTGTGCTTCACTTTTATAAGATCCCTCTCAAGACCGACCCAAGTTGCTAGCTACTCCAGCTCACAAGGGTCATTAAAAGTACATAAAAGACGACGTCATTGTGAGATGGGTTCATTCCAGCTCACCATAACCACATTTTAAAAGCACATTAAACAGTTCTTCATTATCCTTCACCTTTGCACTGGATAAAATCATGTTCACCTATAAACGTTGCACGATGAGAGGATGAAAGTCAAAAAAAAAAAGTTAATACGTATTTTCGCATAGGTATAGGCGAAAAGACGTATTAACTTTTCTTAGAAAATAACATACTCTTTGCCGAAGCTCTCATAAAGTGTGGCACAATAAAGGAAGACGAAACAAAGTTTCGTCTTGTAAAATATCGTCGCGTCATATGCGGCAAATGAGAAGCCACTTCCTGGCTATTTCACTTTTTCTCCTGTCGTCTGTCAAGTTGCTTGAAAATGGGTTTAGTGTGGTGTATAGCTTGATGGATACAACCGCCACATTTCCAGAATCAGGAAGTTTTTCGTGTTTTATAAAAACGTGTATTCGAGCATTTTCAACTAGTTTCGATGCCGTTGTGAAAGACGTGAAAACGTACGTGCGACTTTGAAGTACGTACACATATGTGAAGACTTTTCCATAACTCTTGAAAGCGCTAAGCTTTTGAGAAGATGACACAAAATAAAGCAGAACTATGAAAAAAGAAATGCTAAGAAAATTGCGGGATGATTTCAAAGATGACACATACACCTATACATATTATAATGGGGTGAAGTGGTATGTATGCAGGAATGGGGTTGCTGAAAGGATTTTTTTTCATTACGAAAAAGAGATCTGGATTGTGTCAGAACGAGCAAAATTGGATGAAGATCTTTCACCTTATATTAAAGTGGCCAATTATTCGCACTTACGTCCTTTCAATTGGCAGCAACGAAGGTGCAAATTGACTGCAAAAAATAGGACTAAGTACTAAGGGAAGACAGCGCTTTATTTTTAAAATAACACTTAACAGGAATTACGAATATTTTGCTTTCTACTTACGAAGAAATAAATTAAGTGAAAAACTGTAGCGGAAGAAGCAAATCAGAATTCGCATGAAAATCTTATTCACTAATTCTAATCTTCTATTATCTCGATTTAAAAATTTATTTAAAATAATTTAAATCGAATTATTATATATAATTTTGGGTCCAAATATTGTAAGGACATTAATTGAAAATTTTCCCAGTTATTCCTGACGGTATTCCTTAAGATCCTTTTAAGTATACTTTGAATCTCAAGGGACACCATAAATCCCTACAAAATATCCCTTTAATTATCTTTCTCGGTAAATATTTCACTTTGATAAACCTACTCTTAAAGTGGCTTTTCACGGCTACGATACCAACCTGTACCTATCATTGCTCAACTATAATATAAACAACTTTTTATACTTTCTCCACCTAAGGAGCTATGGGTACTCCTGAAATGCGAACAAAAACGTCGGTTTGTTTTTGTACTGGTCCTGCTATATACCGATATGAAACTTTGGAACTGGCGGTGTCTCTTACCTATTTCGATATTGACCAAACACAAATATATACAACACGTTAAGATTTATATCGTGATGGAGGCCATAAATTTTCCACTTCTGACGTGCCTTTTGGACCAACAACATCTCTATAATCTAATTAGGACTTATTGATGTGGAACGTGGATTTCCCCAATGATGACCGGCTCTGTGGTGAAAAAAGGAAATTGGAATTTCTTGATTGCGTTATTAGTTAAGATGGGATTTAGTTGATAACAAAAGATAAAATTACTCATTTATGGGAGTCTAGAACAGATCGTCTTATGCGAATGAATTTTATTCGCAACTTAGCTCCATTGAGAAAGAAATCATTTCGAAATTGATCCTTAGTGCAATTGTGTTGATGTTAGCGGTCCCGCTAGATATGTTTTCCACAATGGTAACTCAAATCAACATGTGGGAACTGTTGAATATCTTCAGTCAACTTTATTATGCACCCCTTACGGACAAGATATGGAAAGGTGGAAGATTTTTGTTACCTCGGAAGCATTGACAGCAAGGACGGTGGCACCGAAAAGGACGCTGAGGCCTTCGATGTAGTCTGAGTGTTGCCTAGTGAGTAGCTTGTTGGTCTACAATGTGATGGTCGGGAGTTCAAACCCCGGTCGACGTGTAATTCCCGCACACTACGTGGTTATGTTTGGCTCACCTCGATCTGCGAAAGTAAAAAATTCGTAGATGGAGGATTGTACGAAGATCTTCGATAACAAGAAATACATGTTAAGCAACCTGATAGTCAGGAGACCAAGACCTGATTTTGGGCGTTAGTCGGTATCGTCTCCCCTCCGGTTAAGGGCGATCTTGAAGCTGCGAGTGTTTGATGTATGCGTCAATTCCGTGTTGTAAAAGTGCCCGTTAAGCTCAACAAGAAACTGCAAACTTTCGTGAACCAATGACTCCGACGCATTTTAGAGATATTCTAAAACGATGTGATCTCCAACGACGAACTTTAGAGTACAGCTGGACAGACTAAAATAGGAACTGAGATTCGAAGTTGGCCTTGGCAGTATATCGGTCACACCAATGAGGATATATTATAAGGAGTGACTATGAGCATGCTTTGCCGTGTAAGAAAATGGGAATGCAAGTATTTCCCTCCCTTACTAGCGAAATGCTCGAAATTTTTCGAAAAAAATCGTTTCGCTATCTTTCTCTGGCACACTTAAAAATATTGCAACTAACTCTTTCCCACGTTAAATTGTTCAACAACTGTCAAATTTTCGAAAGAATTGTTTCGCTATCCTTGTTTGGCATACTTAAACCTAAAGTAACTACCTCTGTTCCGCGTTAATTTATCCGTTGCTAAAGTGTTTAGCTTAGACACAAACCAAAAACTAATAAAGATTGAAAAAATAAAGATTTCTGAAATAAAACAGCAAACTCCATTCTACCGAAAATAATTTTATTGCTGACAGAATATTAGCAACCAAGAGAGAATACAAATTATGGTATTTTTTTTTTTTGTAAAAGTTTGAAGCCAAGTTAAGCTTGGACACAATTTTCGAAAATTTCCGAATCGAAAACTATTCCCGCATGAGACAGCCTATCTTCTTCTTCAATGGCGCTACAGCCCAAATCGGGTCTTGGCCTCCTGACCTTCAGGTTCCTTAACATTTTTATTATTTATTTCAGAAGGGTTGTTAGCCCTTCGCACAACCCTCTATCTACGAGTTTTTTATTTTCGTAGATTGAGGTAACCGAGGTATACCCAAGCAGGCAGCGTGCTGGAATTATGCGCCGACCGGGATTTGAACTCACGACATTCGCATTGTAGACCAACACGCTACCCACTAGGCTACACCCTAGCCTAACAGGCACTCCATTTAATATATCCTCCTTATGTCACACTTTAAGGAAATCAGAGCAAAACATGTAACGATCGTGCAAAAGTTACTGGAGTAAAATAATTTTTTTTTCTAATCGGGTAGGTAGATTTTAGGAAATGAAAAAAATTAAAATTTTTTTTGAGTCAGAAAAATGTTGGCTGTTCGAACGAAAAGGAGCTTAAAATTTTATTTAGTCAAAGGACTTGAATTTTAGTTTTCCACGGTCACAGTCAAGTATTCATTTCTAATGTTTTTCAATTTTTATCTACATCTACAATGGCGCTACAGCCCAAATCGGGCCTTGGCCTTAACATTTTTTATTACTTATTGTGGAACTCTTGTAGCCCTTCGCACAACCCTCTTTCTACGAATTTTAAATTTTCTTAGATTGAGGTGGAAATGTGCCGGAATTATATATTGCGCCGACCGGGATTTGAACTGACGACCTTCGCATTACAAGACCAACACACTACCAACTAGGCTATACCCTAGCTCTAAATGAAATCTAAGCATATTATAAGTTTGCCACAAAGACTGTAACGCTAAGAAATAAAGCGAGGAGAAAAAAATAGAATAAGCCGATTTTCTCGAAAAGTACAGAAACTCTTGATCTGAAATTTGGAATATGTTATTTTTATATCAATTTTAATGTCAAATCAAAAAATAATTCCTGTTAAGACCCCCTATAGGGGCATAGGACAGGAACAACTCTCTTTCATAAGACGCGATCCTGAGCAGGGGCCTTAAGCTGTTGCCAGGACTTATTTGTTCCTTCGGCCTCTTGCTCAACTGCTCAGTTCCATGCGATTATAATCCAGAGCCTATTTGGCGATGTTTCGCTCTAGTTTCCTCAAAGTGTGACCGATCCACTGCCACTTCCGCCTTTGAATCTCAATACGTATTTTAGTTTGTCCAGTTGTACTCCAAAGTTCTTCGTTGGAGATCACATCTGGCCAGAATATTCTTAATGCGTCAGAAGCATTGGTTCACGAAAGTTTGTAATTTCATGGTAAATCAAACGTCACTTTCCACGTAGTACAACCATATAACAACACGGATTTGACGCATGCGTCAAAAATTCGCAGCTTCGTGCGATGGGAGATCTCTTTTAACCTCCAGAAAGGAGGAAGGTTATCGAAGGCCTGACGAGCTTAATTTATACGAGCCTCAATATCCTTGTCAGCTACGCCGTCCATGCTGAAAATACTTCTGAAATAACAAAAATCTTGCACCTCTTCAACATCTTGTCCGTTAAGAATAATAGGTGTGCTTGCGTTCGAACCCATATGTATGTACTTAGTTTGACGCATATTTATTTTCAGTTCGGCCTCTTTGCATTTAGAATTTAACAAGTGAACATTTGACTTTAAGTCCGAACAGTTATGTGACTTAAGATGTTAAATAGTCTTCATTGAAGACCTTTACCTTCTCCACCGTCCAGTGCAGCTTTCAAGATATCATTTATTACCACCAGAAACAGGGCTGATAATAATATGCAGCCTTTCCTGACACCTGTTCGCACAGGAAAGCTCTCGGACAGCTCTCCTCTATGTAAGACACGACACTTTGTATCTTCGTAGGATTCTATAATTATAGCTATGCCAATCAGACTGTCGAGCAATGAGTTTGAAGAATCGACGGTTGACAATAAACACATCGAAACGTTCTTTTTAAAGTCCATTAGTTTTGGATCTGCATTGCGCGGGGATGACTGGCCAATGACCCTCTTGCGATTGCAACTAGCTAGGACCGCACCACCACAAAGGGCAATCCAAAAGTTAGTTTGCGTCTATTCCTCTGGAAGCGAGGTCTGCTGGATTGTCCTTAGAACGGACCTGTTTTCAAATTTGTCCGCCTAGCTTGTGCTGTATTTCGGCAACTCGGTTCGCAACAAAGGTTTTCCATTTATTGGGTCGTTTCCAGAGCCATGCCAAGACGATGGTGGAGTCTGTCCACGCAGTGATGTCTTCAATACCCAGAGTTGCTTATGTTCTCCTTAGTAATCGCGCTAGCAGTACGGCTCCACAAAGTTCGAGTCGTGCCAAGGACACTGATTTTACTGGAGCCACTCGGGTTTTTGAAGTGATGAGTCTTACATTTATGACACCATCAGTGTGAACCATACGGACATAAATGACTGCGGCATATGCACGCTCGGAGGCATCGCTGAAACCCAATAGTTGACTGTGAGTCGTGCTAGTGGTATTGATTCAGCGTGGAACTCGGAGATTTTGTAGCGCAGGCAGCGTTCTTTTGCAATTTTTCCAGGTTCTTTGCATTTCTGGAGATAATAACTCATCCCAGGCTAAGTTTTCGAGCCATAAGCTTTGTAGGAGGATCTTTGCTTGGATGATGGCTGGTGCAGCCGAGCCGGAAGGATCGATGAGTCGAGCGATGGTCGAAAGAACTTGCCGTTTCGTTGGGGCGATGTCGTCTTCTGGCAGCGGTTTCCATTTGAAACCCATCGTGTCATATTCTGGATTCCAGATAATTCCGAGACCCTTGATATTCATATCGTTTGTTAGTGATAAACTGTTTTGCTGAGCCCGTTTTGTGCATTTGTGCATTTCAAACCCACCTGAACGTAAGATATCTTCGACCACCTCCCGAGATCGATAAGCTTCTTCTATATTGCCCGCTCCGGTGAGCAGATCATCCACGTACATGCTGGACTTTAATAGAGACGCGTCTAGAGGAAAGCGATCGATTTCATCGTTGGCCAGCTGATGAATAGTGCGAATTGCCAGGTAAGGAGCGCTGTTTACTCCAAAAAGCACTACTTTAATCTTATAATCCTTTATAGGTGAGCGTGAGTCAGGATGCCAAAAAATTCGCCGAAAATCCTGGTCATCTGGATGGATAAGAATCTGTCGATACATCTTCTCGATATCTCCCATGAAGTCATAGCGAAAACTTCGCCACTTTAGTAACAAGTCAGTCAAGTCTACTTGCAGGGATGGTCCAGTATAAAGCGCATCGTTCAAGGAAGTTCCGTTCGCTGTCTTACTAGGTGAGTTAAAGACGACTCGGAGCTTCATTGTTGCACTATCTGCCTTTTCCACGGCATGATGAGGAACGTATAAGTGCGGTGGAATTTCTTCTGCGATCGATGATGTCTCTTCCATTTGTCCCAATTCCACTCATTGATGACGGCTGCATAATCAGTTTTTAATTTCTTATTTCATTGAAATCGTCTCCCCAAAGAAGTCATCTGAAACGCGATTTTGTTGCGGGAGAATGAGAGTGGTGGCGGAGTAGAACGAAGGCGCACGATGTAACGACCATCTTCCCGTCTAGATGTGGTTGCTTTAAAGAAGGCTTCGCAAGCTTCTATATTCACGTCTGCGGATGGAATGGAATCGACCTCCTCTATCTCCCAAAACTATTGCAGTTGTTCACTAACGTCATAAGTACAATGAAGTGCTAGGATGGTGGACTTCTATTCGTTACCAGGGCAGGCGCCGGACAGAACCCATCCAAGAGACGTTTCCTTAGCGACAACTGAGTGAAAATCCGTCTTCCGGACATTATTAGAAACTCAGCTTCACCATAAACCGACGTCTTTAAATAGTGCGACTTCTGCACATCTCCTAGATAGAGTTTTCATGTACTTCGGCGACGAACAAATCGGCATGCGCGTTTCACACCGCCCCGAAAGCGTGGAATTAAGTTCCGTGGAGGATTCGTGCTGATTGCCGGTTGCCATCGGTTCCAATTCCTTCATCATCATCAATGGCGCGATAGCCCAAATCATCAGCAGCTGAAGCAGGTGAATTCTACGGAATCAGGAATGATCGTCTTTCGAGTTTTCAGATATTTTCAGGATGATCGGTTCGGTGAATTTTCAAAAAAAAAGTTAAGAATCCGGCTCGATGGACCAAATGTTCAGCTGAAGATCTGAAAATAATTAAAGAATGCGAAAATAAATGAAAGAAAAAGTTCAATAGAAAGTTTGACTTTATTCACCGAATGCTGCTTGGAAAATGAAAGAACAAAAGCACTTGACAGTTTCGTTTTAAAACTAACGTATTCCATGTACGTTAGTAGCAACTAAGAACTTGCCACTAGAATCGCCGCAAGATTTCGTTGCCTATATACCCATAGAATGTTCGGCAATGCAACATGACCCATATAGGATGGCGACCGTCATTCGTCAGCTGAAGATTCGCATCTGTCAGGCCACAGCTGATCATCAAGCCATTAGGCCATGGTTGCAGGTAAGTGCAATAGAGCTAGTTATCTGTTATGGCATTTCGTTTATTCCAGCAGTAATGTTAGCCTTATCATTTTCAACGGCTAATATTATAAATAAAAATAATAAATGAAATTAATTAAAACGGTTCGAAAATCTAGGATATTGAAATTGAATTAACTCACAAATTGAAATTCAATGAATGCAAAAATATTGCTCAGCTGTGTATCGAAGTGATTTTAACTGATTATTGTGTTTTTATCCGTCGTTAAAATATATGTGAGTCGTTTTGTCTGCATTTGGATAAGTTCAATTATTGATGTCGATTACGAATTATTCAAAGATATGAGATTTTAAGTGGCGATTACGAGCTGGCTGATGACAAGAGAAACTATGCCAATGCCAAATACGCTACTGAATTGACTCTAGATGACGCCGACATTAATATATAGCCCGTTGACTACAGTCTACGAAATAGATGCTACAGAAATTCCAGATTCTAGCTTTCAATATTGAAACATTCGTATAGTTACGTAGCCAGTACCGGACCCATCGTTTGAGTATATATTGAAGAGCTATTTCTATGATAATTTTCCTGTTGAGTCTATTGAATGCACTATAAATTTGGTTCGATGGAACCGAGACTTAACCTGCTTACTGCAGCTTCTTGAACTCTGCCCGTCGATCACAGGACTTACTACTGGCTGCTTTCACGAATGCTCTCCCTTTTTATACACAGCACAACCGACAATTGTCCATACCGTCGTCCACACCGTCGTCGTCCAAAGTAACTCTACAGCTACCATCGTTTCGGTACGACGTTTTTGCCTGTGTCGATGAGTAATAATGTAATGTGTATGTGCAGAATTGTAGATAGCCGAAGATCGTGAATATTCGATGAACGATTAGAGCCGACATATAAAAATATTTTGATTAAATTGAATATTGATATTTTAAGATACTTTTGAAATTATTGAGAAAATTATTTCAAATAACTATAATATTTAATATTTATAATATTTCTTTTACACTCCCAAGAAATTTGCCCACGTGTCACCACTGCATAAAACACCATGGCAAATGCGATACTATTTCATTTTACATTTCATAATTCTCACTTTGGTTAAACACTTTTTACACTTTCGCGTAAAAATTAAAACTACAGTATTTCCATAAAAACTTGAATCAAACAAGTATTAAAAGCTTTTTTATTCTTAGATAATTCCCATCAATCACAAAAATAAAATATTTTAAGTGGGTAATCAAGAATACTTTACAATACACAAGACATCCCCAAGCGAAAGAGAGAAAAATGGGGAAAAAAAATAAATAAATAAAAATCTTTTCTCTCTAAGAACCGAAAATTCCACTTTATCTTAGCACCGAAGCGAAAACTTTTCCTGTTCAAACCAAGTTTTCGGTTCAGTTTGCCCTGCTCTATTAATTGCTGGACGAAGACTTGAAAAGAAAATTTGACTCATTAGAGAAGTTTGAGTTAAGCAGACGATAAAGGTCCTCTAAGAAACTCTCAAGTATTGAAGACGGGACTACATTGGTCCTTAGGTGATGAGAAATTTTACTTGCTTGTCGCCACGGTAAGTGGCCCGGTATCTACAATCTACAAGTTTTATGTTCAGGTACAGCACCCAATTCCTTATTAGCTTCATACTTCCAACACTTTTCCCCAATAGGATATTAGGTCCTTGTTAAGTTCTTGTCCTTAATGGGATATCATGTCGTTCTTTCTGGTAAAACGGATCTGCCTTAATTGAAGATGATGCCCAATCGAAGTAGATTTCCCGGAAAATGTTGATTTTCCTTAGCCCTATAAAAAGAAAAACGAAAATCTCTTATCCGCAACAAGAATGATTGCGTAATAAAATAATATTTTATGGTATTTTCACCCCTCACACTTTCCGACTATTTTCACTTGTGAAAACTGTCAAACACAGAACATTTTTATGTCGACTACATGTATTTATTTTATTTTTTGTTTTCAAATGATTTGTTTCCAACTCATAAAACTGAAAAACCGATTCATATTAGTTTCGGTATTATGAGCACTTTAAGCAGAATTATTTGGATTTAGTCTGCTCTAGCAAAACTCTTTCTTCAGGCATAAAATAGCGTATTGCCTCAAATATAAACTAAACAAAAAGTGTAAAAGGAAAACTTTTTATTTACCATCTAGCCGGGGCTTTAAACTTCAAGTAACTTTTATCCAGAGATAATCAAAACTTTTAACTGGAAAAAAGCCAGGTAAAAAATATTAAAAAAAAAAAAATTCAGAGAAACAGTCGAGTCTGCAAAACTTGTAGGAAGTACGCCATTTTTTAAATGGGTGATTTATGAGGCTCGAAATGCAGTGAAGTCACTAAACAAAATCTGTTTACTTTCCAAAGGGTGGAGGGCTAATAAATTTCTAGAAAACTAAGTAAACCCAAATTGAATTGTATTCGGCAATGATGTGCAAAATCATTTCAAAAAATTTCATATTTAGAAAATAGTCAATACAGATCTTCAGAACTTTTGTAGATGTTTCGATAAAATTTATTTATTTATTTATTACTAGCGATCGCCCGCGACTTTGTCCGCGTAAGAATCGCAATAATAACATTTTTTGAGAAAGTAGTTAGTAGTACATTATGTCGGATAAATAATCTGCTTAGTTCGATGGCTCTTTGAACACAATGCTTTGTTATTTGTTGAAATCAGAACCATAAATTATGACGAATGAAACCATGATACTCGCATTTGTATGGGACAGGCTCGTGATCAAATCATCCTCGTCATTCGAGATCATATACGTGTTGAAGAGCGTTAAGGACATGTGAACAGTTGGAGTTTGTGTTAATTAAAAAAAACCCAAATAAAGTGACATTAAGATTAAAAACATAACAGGACTTCGATTGTGCGTAAAGCCCAATCATATGATACAACCGATGAAATCGAAATTTTTGTGATCTTTTATTCTTCTATTAAATTAATTTATTTCACATCATGCTAGAGTAGCTATAAAAATATTTTGCACCAAATTTAAGCTTGAAAAACTGAACAGGTACTGAGAAACTTAGTGCATTGGATTTAGTGAAATTGTGCAATTCGTATGGGAGATGGTAGAAAAAGTGGGGGTTTTTGGTAATTTTTATATAAACAACTATAATCACCAGTTGTGGAATTGTGTCACATTGTGTGGGAGGGGGTAGAAGAAGTGGAGCTAATCGGTTAAATTTTCCCGATAATAATAATAATGCTAATTAGGGATTTAATGAAAAATTTTAGCTCGATCAAAGTTATACGTACTGAAAAAATTGGTTTAGAATATTTCATGAAAAAGTGCAGTTTGTATGGGAGGTGGTAGAAGGAGTTGGGGGGCTTTCGGTAATTTTTCTAGAAACAACTATAATCCCCATGCAATTGATATGTTTTAAATTTTGATCAGGTAGATTTACACTTTTCAAGAAAATCGAGTTTTTGTAAAGTTGTGGAATTGTGACACATTGTAAGGGAGGGGGTAGAAGGAGTGAAGCTAATCGGTTAAATTTTCCCGATAATATTAATAATGCTAATTAGGGATCTAATACAAAATCTTAGCTCGATCAAAGTTATACGTACTGAGAAAATTGGTTTAGAATATTTCATGAAAAAGTGCAGTTTGTATAGGAGGTGGTGGAAGGAGTAGAGGGTTCTTAGTTATTTTTTGAGAAGCAAATACAATTATTATTCAATTGGTATATTTTAAATTTAAGAACAGTAACGTTCACACTTTTCAAGAAAATCGAATTTTCGCAAAGTCGTGGATTTGTGTCAGATTGTATGAGAGGGGGTAGAAGGAGTAAAGCTAATTAGTTTATTTTTTCCTAGTATTAATAAAAAAGCTAATTAAGGATTTAGTACAAAGTCTAAGCTCGATGAAAGTTATACGTATTGAGAAAATTGAAGTATAGTATTTTATGAAAAAGTGTAGTTTATATATGGAAGGAGTAGGGGGATTCAAATTATTTATGTACTTGAAAATTGCATTTATAATAGAAATAATATATTTTAAATTTCAAATTAATAACTTTTATCCATCTACAATGGCGCTTCAGCCCAAATCGGACCTTGGCCTCTTGACATTCAGGTTTCTTAACATTTTTCTTTACTTATTGTGGAAGGGTTGTTAGCCCTAAGCACAATCCTCTTTATGCGAATTTCCATTTTCGTAGATTGAGGCGACTAAGGTACGTATATCCAAGCAGGCAACGTGCTGGAATTATATTTTGCACCGACCGGGATTGAACTCACGACCTTCGCATTACAAGACCAACACGCTACCAACTAGGCTACACTCTAGATTTTATAGTTTCTATGAAAATTTGTTTATTATAAATTTTTGAAAATCAGTCACTTTGTATGGGACGGAGGAGGAGTCGTGAGGGGAGTAAAATAAAATCTAAGGTAGACTACTAATCGAGACAGATCTAATAATCTATGAAAGTTTCATTACAATCGGTTCCGCCGTTTTTACGTGAAAGCCGGAAAGACAGACAGACAGACTGAGAAGTAAAATCTACATAAAACCTCCTTCTATAATGAAACGCCAATACACTTTTCAGATGAGATCAAATATCTATCTGTTTAGAATGGACTTATGTCAAAGAATTAAAAGCATTTTGGGTCTGCAAAAGCTTATTTGGAAGAAAATGGGGATCAATATTATCTACTGTTGCTACAGAACAGTCATTCTCCCAATAGCCACATCGGATCAACGATATTGTGGACTAAAATATTACAAAAAAAGCACAGCTTACACTACAAAAAATCTAAAGGCTAGCTTGCCTTAGTATCACAGAAGCAATGAAAAACTGTAAAATGGCGGAAATGTTCCTAAACATCCCTCCAATACATCCCCAAATAAAACATAACAGGACTACGATTTGGCGTAAAGCGCAATCGTCCGATACTCTAGATGAAAAAGAAATTTTTTGATTTTAAGAAATTTTGTCGGGGAAGTGGTAAAGGGGGTGACGACGTTGAATTAATTTTTCACATCACGCAAGAGTTGCCATCAAAATGTTTTATACAAAATTCAGGATTCAAACGTAACAAAATTATGATACTCTAGATGAGATGAAAATGACAATGACAAACTCTTTCGAAATAATAGTGAATAGAGACTTTTGCATGGGAGGTGGTAGAAGTAGAGGGGGAGGTTTGTTTTTTTCGTATATGACACCGAACATGGCGTGCAAAATGTTTTTTGCTGAATTTAAAGTTTTTAGTTTTCATTATTTTGAAAGTAATTAATCATAGTGTTCCTGAAATTGGGGCTTTTGTATGGGAGGTGGCAGAGAAAGTGGAGCAATTAAGATGATTTTGAAAGTGCTTATCATCATCCTTATCACCATGCTTTGATTCAATTTCAAAGTCGATAGCTCTCATATACTTGAAGCAGAAATGCTTTTCTTGAATTTATAATACATGTATTTGTATGGGAGGTGGTAGAAGGAGTGAAGCGGAGCTGATAATTATACTCTAGATGAAATCTGAGAGTATTATAAGTATGCTCTAAAGTTTGTAACGCCAAGAAATAAGGCTCGGAGAAAAAAATGAATGATACAGAAGTTAGTATTATCACTCAAAAATCTCAAAACCGGATGTCCGTCCATCCGTCTGTCCGTCCGTTCGCTCTCTAGCTTGAGAACGCGTTGAGTTAGAAAGCTCAAATTTCGTACACGTGGTTTTTGACAAAAAAGTAAGGTCAAGTTCGTGAATGGGCCAAATCGCTCCACCGCTTCTACCCCCTCCCATACAAAATGATATAAATGCGCAATTTGACAATAAACGCATTTGCTCGAAAAATATAAAAGCTATTGGCCTGAAATGTGGAATACATTACTTTTATAATAATATCAATCTACGGCATAAAAATTATGTATGCCCTCCCTCTCCTTCTACCACCTCCCATACAAACTGTACTTGTCATGAATTACTCTAAGCCAATTTACTCAGTGCGTAAAAAATTTAGCAAGCTGAAAACGTGCACCAATTATTCATTTAAAATTGTTAGTAAGCCCAAAAAAATTTAGACGATTAGCTTCACCCCTTTTACCCCCTCCCATACAAAATAACACAATTTCGCAATTTGACAATAAATGGATTTACTCGAAAAGTATAAAGTCTATTAGTCTGAATTTTGGGATATATTACTTTCATAATGATTTTAATCCACAGTGGAAAAATTATTTGCGTCCTCCCTCTTCTTCCACCCCCTCCCATACAAACTACACTTTTTCATGAAATGCTCTAAGACGATTTTCTCAGAACATATAACATTTATTGAGCTCATATTTTGTAATAAGTACTTGATTAGTATTATCACTAAGATCAGAAAAAAATATTTGATTAGCGTCACTGCTTCTACTTTCTCCCATACAATATGACCCAGTTTCACAACTTCACAAAAAATCGATTTTCTTGAAAAGTATAAATGGCACTAGTCTGAAATTTCAGGGATAACAATTTTATAAAATTCCTAGTTATTTCTGAAAAAATCACTAACATCCTCCCACTCTTTCTACCACCTCCCATACAAACTGCACATTTTCACTAAATCTAACACACTAATTTTCTCAGCTCCTATTCAAATTTTGGAGTAAGGATTTTGTATAAAACATTTTTATAGCTACTTTAGCATGATGGGGAAAAAAATAGTTCAATGCTATCATCCCTTCTAACACTTCCCATGCAAAATTTCTTGGGATCACAAAAAATTCTATTTCATCTAGAGTATCGTAGCCCTGTTATGTTTATACTCTAGATGAAATCTGAGAGTATATTGTGTTTGCCTTACCGTTTGTAACGCTAAGAAATAATGCTCGCACAGAGCCACCAAGGGTACAGAAATATTTGTTGTCGCTCAAAAACTTCGATTCCGAGTTGCTGTCCGTCCGTCTGTCCGTCTGTCTGTCCGTCTGTCCGTCTGTCTACAACATAACTCTCGAACGCTTAGAGCTATCGTGCTGAAATTTGTTGTGTGTCATTTTTAGCAAAAATTAACTTTAAGTTCGTGAACGGGCCACATCCCCCTACTCCTTCTACCCCCTCCCATACAAATTTCACGAAATTTCGAAATTTAAGGAAATCGATTTTCCTCCGAAACCTTCCCAGCTGTTGACTTAAAAATTAGGTCATAGTATAATGATATAAATATCATAGACCTCAAGAAATATTGATATGATCCCCTTACTCCTTCTGCCACCTCCCATACAAATGCACAATTTTCAAAAATCCATTTATTCGGTTTGCATTGCAAATAGCAAATCTAAATGAACCAATTTTTGTCATAATTAATTTTATTATAATTGCAACTAATTTTCAAAAAACTATCAAATTTACCTCACTCCTTCTACCCCTCCCATACAAATTTTACGAAATTTCAATTAAATTTGTTTTCTCCAAAACCGTCAAAGATATCAACTTTAAAATTTGAGAAAAGTATCCTATTACAAATACAATTGATGTCAAAAAATTTGGTTTTGATTCGGATATTCCTTCTACCCCCTCCCATACAAATGCAGAATTTTGGTAAATGCATTTAACCGATTTTCATAGAAACTTAAAATTTTGCCACAAAATATCGCCTTCACCTCACTCCTTCTACCACCTCCCATACAAATTTTTGTATTGAAAGGTCAAAATATATGAGAGCTATCGACTTTAAAATTGTAACAAAGCAATGTGATTAGGAAGTTGATAAGCAGATTCAAAATCATCCAAAATCTTCCACTTTCTCTGCCACCTCCCACACAAATATCATAAATTCAGACAAAAATTTTTCAATTTCCTCGAAAATTATGAAAGCAAAAAACTTTAAAATCAGCATGAAATATTTTATATACTACATTCATACAAAAATGACAAACCTCCCCCTCTGCTCTTACCACCTCCCAAGCAAAAGGTAAGTAAATATGTCATCTAGAGTATCATATGATTGGGCTTTACGCCCAATCATAATTCTGTTATGTTTTTCTTTTCTAATTAAATTTTTGTTTTATTTTCTTTTTTCTATTCTTCTTTTGGTTAACTGTTATTATATAGAACTAATTTTAAATGAATCACTTAATTTGAATAGCTAACTTGCCGTTATTACGCAAACAAAAGATCCTTGTATCTTAATTGTGTTAAACCAAATGAATAAATAAATAGCTATGTTAAATAAAATATGTTAAGTACCAATGGACCGGTCTCACATTGAGGACAGAGAAATTGAATGACTTTTAGTCAAAGTGTTTTGTTAAATGGCTCACCTCGGATAACTTAATATGCATATATGTATTACGATGTTTATAAAATTTGTAATTTTATATTTTATATCGGGTTTTCCAATAGGGACTTGACAACTTTGAATTCAATTTGTGAACGCACCTTTTCACTAATCATCGAACTGTCACTGTCAATTTATTCAGTAAACTTAACATTTTTATCATGGTAAAGTACACGAAGGAACAACGTCTCAAATGGTTTGCATTTTATTTTGAAAAAAAGTTGTCAAGTCCTTATTGGAAAACCCTTTAGAAACTTCCTGTGCAAAAATGTTAATAACTTCAAAACCAATCAAGCAATTAAATTACCACTTAACCAGTTCCCTTATGAAGGATTTCGGCAAATTTTTTTGTTTGTAAAACATGCATTTTGGGCATGGCATATAATGAACGTCATTGGTCATTATCAATGAGGAATTTCTCCAAGTCTGCTACAAAGATTTTCCCATAAACTTGTAATGAGTCCTCCTCTTTAGAAAATGCTGTAAATTTCTTAACGCTTAAATTGTTTTTGAAAAAAATTACCGATTTCTCAACAAAGTTTATGGGAACAGTTCCACAGGCTAAAACTTAGCTTAATAAATAAACTTACTACAGTGTTTACGAAACTCAAATCACAAATTCACAAAATAGAAAGCATTTAGGCGCAAAAAAAATGAGTAGAATTTATTAGATAGTACATCATCGATGTCGAAGACCCAAAGAATTGCAAGTAAACAAAACACTTAAAAAAGACAATCGTAAATTATTAATGACATAATAATCTGATCGTAAAATTTCAAAAAAAAAAAATAGAATAACATAAACTTTTCGAGAATAATATCCTGAAAAGTTTGCGTTGAAACGACGAACGTCAGCCATATTGTCGGTAGTCAAACTATTGCCAAAAAGTCTTTTCTTTCCATCTCTTGTAATACTGATTTCCGTTTATCTTTATTTTATTTTTATTTTTTTTTTGCCAATCTGATGGATCATATAATCCTCCGGGAAAGTTTTATTATTATTTTGTTGGTCCTAAATCATATTTTCTGATATATATAATGTAATGCATGACTATAGATACAGCGTACAGTTTACTTACTGCTTCTAGAAATGACTGGCTTCAAGGAGCAGTTTTATTAGTCTTGATTGTTTTATGATGATATTACGTATACTAACGTAAACTGATACTTTTGCTTGTTGTTTTCTGTCAGAATCATGTGTGATACTACATCGTCTTACGATATGGCCTGGTAGAGTCGTCGTCGGAAGATGCTGTCAAGACACACATGATGCCCGTATCTTTCCAAGAAATATACAAGAAAGAAAATGTCATGTTCTGTTGTTGCCATTCTGAATGCCGCAGGATATGCTCTAGATATAGCGAACTAGAAACTTGCTATATTTAGTTATAGAGTCTTTAGTAATTGCCTCTATGCCAGAATATTGTTGTCTATTCTTGCCAAGAAATTAAGATTTAATAGTTCCATTATAAGAGTGTGTTGTATACCTACAAGTTGGAGAACAAGTGCTCAAGAACTCTCATTACTCGTTTCGTAATGACGATAGAAAAGTGCATTTTGAAAATAGTTCTTATGGTCAAGTCGTAGAACATGAGTATATAGTACATTCAAGTATTGTATGGTATAACATACATCGATTATATGTTTTTAGATTAATATTTTAGACTGCTTTAGGGTATTATTACCCCTGATGTCCACGCGAAAAATGTCCTTTATGGGAAAACATCAAATTAAAGCTGAAAGTTTTCGAACTGACCTTCGCACTATAAATATTTAATGCGTACATTAGAAGAACCTACTTTTCAGTGGAAATTTTCCTAATAATTATAACTGGTATCGCGGATGGTCGAAATTCGACCCATTGTGTGTAAAATATCGAAAACAATACTTTCAATATTAATTCGCCTAATACATACTACTATGTATACAAAGAAGGCGTGGAAACCGAAGCATCCAAGGACAACAGAACGAGAAGACACTGAAGAAGGAAATGCAGACAAACGATGGGTAAAACTACCTTACATCCAGGGCACGATGTATAAGATAGGAAAAATTCTTCGAAAGTCCAACATTCATTATCCCGACTACTATCCGAGGAATTTTATGCTACCTGCCTTAAAATTTGGTAAGAACAAAATTCGTATCCAGAAATCCTCAACTAATTTAATTACCTGATACTAATTAATTAACCTTAATTAACTAATTTAACCTTAATTACCCTTCCTTCTATATAATAATTGTGTTTTGTAATTGTCGATCAGTCTGATAATGGTCTCAGCAGAGACCGAAACGTCACGTATAATAAAGCGTAGAATCCGGAAATCTTTTCTTTCAATTCAATGCACTGTGAAAACATTCACCAAACCATAATTAATGCCTATTAATTAGACACTTTTCTTAGATTAGTTCTGAGCCTCGGAGAATGAACATCGGCAGAGCTTACCTAGAAAGTGTGTCGCTACTTTTTACATCTGGCAGAAAACGGTTTCCCGTCAAGTGCATACTAGTACAGCAGATTGACTGCAATTAAATAGTGTTTACATAGTTAAGCGCGTTTTTCGTTGTCCAAAAAACTACATAAAAACAAAAATTATTAATTTAGTGAAGAAGACCCGATATCCTCTGGCAACATGTCACCAGCTCTTTTAGATGATGAGACCAACGATCACGGTAACGTCAACAGCACTGATGAACTAACTCCACCAACTAAAAAGGTGTACATCCCATCAATAAAACTCCCTACATTGGATCTCGACACCATCAAAAACATATTAAGAACCTGAAATAAATTACCCCATTCAATAATTTTGATAAAATTAAACTATAATACAATTATGTTACTTTTACATTTGATTGGATGGAAGCTCTTGCCACTTCTTTTCTACAGCAGGAATCTTCTATTACATTGAAATTCGCAAGGGGCCGCTGTATTTTAAGTAAAAATAAAACTACTTCGCTTTAATCTGAAATAACTGCAATAATTATTTATCGCTTCTTACTAACTCTCACAAACGCTTTTTCCATTTACTAATTGTTGCTTTAATATTCGCACTCCATCGTAAATTCCAACTTTATCGCCTTCTTAACACCGCCTGACTCTTGTAGTGTCCAATCTTCGACTGAATAGAGCGATTTTCCGCGCGATCACTTGATCTCTTCTCCATCGCTTGCCAATTTTAACTGAAAGTCTCTTCGCAAACGCTGGTCTTTTTATATTATTCTATTCGGTCGCTTTTCGTTCGCGATTCGCCGCTATTCGTCCACCATTCGTTCGCTATTCGCCGTTTCCGCGAAGCCCAGGCGCTCGCGCGTTTGCAGAACAGCAGAAGACTACAAACACTCGACAAAAGACTTGCAACAATATGTTAAACGGCTGTTGTGGACTTATTCCTTTGGGATACTTAATTTAGGAAACAATTATGCTTCAATATATGTATGTATGAATCAGTTGCATCCAGACAACCTCAAGTGATAGGAGCTTTCCTTTTACAGTATTCTTAAAACTGAGTACATATAAAAAAAATCTGACAACAAGTCGGGCGCAACTTTATTATTTTCGGAGCAAGTTGTGGATACGTGGGAAAACAATATGCAAGTTAGGGTGGATTGGGACGATTATGTGAATGGGGCTTGTTAATTATTTAACACTTAACTGCGATTACAATCAATAGCCCTAATACACAGAATCAATATTTCATACGTTTATATTTGCAAGTTTGGGCTTAAATGGTGAGAAGGGGGTGCGATAGAAGGGATGGTTCAATCAATCAAATCAAATTAATGTTAAGACCCCCTATAGGGGCATAGGACAGAAACAACTCTCTTCCACAAGGCGCGATCCTGAGCATCGGCTTTAAGCTGTTGTCAGGACTTGCTTATTCCTCTGGCCTCCTGGTCAACTGCTCGCTTCCATGTGTTACATGGTCGTCCAACCCGACGCCTTCCTTAAGAGTTATAATCCAGAGCCTGTTTTGCGATGTTTCGCTCCGGTTTCCTCAAATATGATCGATCCACTGCCACTTTCGCCGTTGATTCTCAATACCTATTTTAGTCTGGCGAGTTGTACTCCAAAGTTCGTCGTTGGAGATTACTTCTGGCCAGAATATTCCTAAAATGCGCCGGAGGCATTGGTTTACGAAAGTCTGTAGTTTCTTGGTAAGTCGAACGGTCACATTCCACGTAGTACAACCATACAACAACATGGATTTGACGCATGCGTCAAAAACTCGCAGCTTCGTGCGAAGGGAGATCTCTCTTAACCTCCAGAAAGGGGAAAGGATACCGAAGGCCTGACGAGCTTTATTTAGCCGAGCCTCAACATCCTTTTCGGCTCCGCCGTCCATGCTGACAATGCTTCCGAGATAGCAAAAATCTTGCACCTCTTCCACATCCTGTCCATTAAGAACAATCGGTGTGCTTGCGTTCGAACCCATGTGCATGTACTTGGTTTTACGCACATTTATTTTCAGTCCCGCCTCTTTGCATTTAGAATGCAACGAGCGAACATTTGACTCTAAGTCCGAACGGGTATGTGCAAGCAAACACACGTCATCAGCATAATCAAGGTGACTTAAGATGTTAAATAGTCTCCATTGAAAACCTTTACCTTCCCCACCTTCCAGTGCAGCTTTCAAGATGTCATTTATTACCACCAGAAACAGGGCTGGTGATAATATGCAGCCTTGTCCGACACCCGTTCGCACAGGAAAGCTCTCGGACAGCTCTCCGCTATGCAAGACGCGACACCTTGCATTTTCGTAGGATTCTTTAATCATAGCTATGACCTTATCTGGAATACCTCTCCTACGCAAAGCATTCCATATGTAATCTCGCTTAACGCTGTCGAAAGCCTTCTCGAAGTCCACAAACATGAGATGTAGTGGCGAACCCATTTCGGCTGACTGCTCTAATATTATCCGTAGGGTATTTGTGTGGTCGGTACAAGACGACCCTTTACGGAATCCAGCCTGATAAACTTCGAGAGTGCTCTCGACGACATCACTAATCCTATTGAGAATTACCTTAGCCATAATTTTTGATACGGCAGTAAGTAGACATATACCACGCCAATTGCCACAATCCCGAAGGTCGCCCTTCTTCGGAAGTTTCACAATGACGCCCTCCTTCCATTCAGTCGGATATCTTCCTTCATTCCACACCTTAGTGAAGAGTGGGAGGAGTATATCGGCTGTTATTTCCGGATCCGCTTTGAGGAGTTCGGTTGGTAGTCCGTCTATACCTGGAGCTTTCCTTCCCGCCATTGACCGAATGGCGGAAACTATCTCTTCCTTATCTGGGGGATCGTCCCTAATAGAGGATTGTTGCGGTTAGATGTTTGGAAGTTGTTCTGTTTCCGGGATATCTTCATCTGACAAGATGTTTAAAATATAAGAGAAGTATTCCTTCCATCGTTGCGACTGGTGTTCACTCATATTAAGGAGAGTTCCGTTGACATCTCTCACCAGGTGGTTGGCGGTGAAATTCCAGTTCGTCAACTGTTTCATGATTTTAAATAGTGAACCCATATCCCCAAGGTAAGCCGCAGATTCTGCCTTGTTTGCCAGATCTTCAATGGCCTTTCTCTTGTCGCGTCTAACAGCCTTTGTAAGCTGTATATGAGCATCGCGGTAGTTCTGCCTCAAGTCGGGCGTTCGTTGGTTGACATCGGGTTGAGAGATGATTGCCAATTTGGCTTTTTTCCGATTGCCAACCTTGTCCCATGTGTCTTGCGACATCCAAGGTTTCTCACCGCTTTGCGCATATCCCACAGATTCTTCAGCACTAGTTAGAAAAGTGTTTCTGGTTGCCTCCCAATTGGCGTCCAGTGTGCGCATTTCATGTTCACCCAATGTGGATGACTTTTCGCGTAGAATGGTGGTGTATTCGAGTTTTTTGTTGGGATCTCTGAGTTTATCCACATTAAGCTTGCGCTTCATTTGAAGAATTTGTGGTCGTCGGATAGCTGCTGTACACAATCTCAAGCAGGCAACCATCAAGTGGTGATCGCTCCCCACGTCAGCTCCACGTTTCGCTCGCACATCGAGGAGACATCTTCTCCATCAGCGACTTATAGCCAAATGGTCGATCTGGTTCTGAGTAACACCATCAGGGGAAACCCAAGATGTTTTATGATGACTATTGTGTGGAAAATGGGTCCCTCCGATGACCATTTGCCGAGTACTACAGAACTCCACAAATAATTCGCCGTTTTCGGGTCTCTTAATCCAAGGTCGTGAAGGGTCGACCCAAGGGTCACCATGCCTCCCCATGACGTGTTCTAGTCCAGTGTTGTCTGATCCAACCTGGGCGTTCATATCTCCCGAGATGATAATAATATCACCTCTTGGAACACGTTCGAAGGTGGCACTCAGTTGGCTATAAAACTCCTCTTTGTCACCAGATGTTGCGGTATTAGTTGGTGCGTAGCACTGCAGAATTGTGACGTTTCTGACACTGGTCCTGAGCCTGACGACGATAATCCTATCCGAGATTGGTTCCCAGCTAATGAGACTGTTTCTCGCTCTCGGCGTAAGGACGAACGCCACGCCATTTCTGGCTTCACTTTCAGGGCCAATGTACAGAATAGTGTTTCCGCTAGGGGTTCGTTCTTCTCCTGATCCTGTCCACCTGTTCTCGCTCAAGCCCAAGATTTGGATGTTATAGTGCTTCATTTCGCGGTCGATCATTGGTTGGCGGTGCAAGGACCGAGTAACCCCAGCTCTTCCCCCGTCATTCAATGTTCGAACGTTCCAGAAGCCAATCATAGTCCGTTTTCGAATGCCAAAAGTCGTTACCGTAGAATCAGTCCGTATCCGAGGCGATGTATCCGTTTCTCGTATCATTTAGGTCTTAAGATCACGGGTGATAAGCCCATGATCCAGTGAGTGTCCATTTGCCATTTTTAGGGCAAGCAGGACTGGCTGTGGGTGAATTCTATAGCCCCCATCCCAGCGGAGGATAGTTAGCTCAGGTCCGTGGAGTCGCTAACTCCAAAGATAGTTGCAGGAATTGGTAAAACCTCATACTACAACTACCCCCTTGCGGGAAAATGCGCACACTGGACGCCAATTCGGCAGCAACCAAAAACACTTTTCTAACTAGTGCTGAAGAATCTGTGGGATATGTGCAAAGCGGTGAGAAACCTTGGATGTTGCAAGACACATGGGACAAGGTTGGCAGTCGGAAAAAGGCCAAATTGGCAATCATCTCTCAACCTGATGTCAACCAACGAACGCCCGACGCCTGCAAGCAAAGCAGACTCTGCGGCTTACCTTGGGGATATGGGTTCATTATTCAAAATCAAGAAACAGTTGACGAACAGGAATTTTACCTCCAACCACCTGGAACGGAACTCTCCTTAATATGAGTGAACACCAGTTGCGACGATGGAAGAAATACTTCTCTGATATTTTAAACATCTTGTCAGAGGAAGATATCCCAGAAACAGAACAACTACCAAACATCCAACCGCAACAATCTTCTATTAGGGACGATCCCCCAGATAAGGAAGAGATAGTTTCCGCCAGTCGGTCAATGGCGGGAAGGAAAGCCCCAGGTATAGACGGACTACCAACCGACTCCTCAAAGCAGACCCAGGAATAACAGTCGATATACTCCTCCCATTAGTTACTGATGTGTGGAATGAATGAATGGAAGGAGGGCGTCATTGTGGAAATTCCGAAGAAGGGCGACCTTCGGGATTGTGGCAATTGGCGTGGTATATTTTTTACTGCCGTATCAAAAATTATGGCTAAGGTAATTCTCAATAGGATTAGTGACGTCATCGAGAGCACTCTCGAAGTTTATCAGGCTGGATTCCGTAAAGAGTCGTCTTGGGTTCGCCACTACATCTCATGTTTGTGGACTTCGAGAAGGCTTTCGACAGCGTTAAGCGAGATTACATATGGAATGCTTTGCGTAGGAGAGGTATTCCAGATAAGGTCATAGCTATGATTAAAGAATCCTACGAAGATGCAAGGTGTCGCGTCTTTCATAGAGAAGAGCTGTCCAAAAGCTTCCCTGTGCGAACGGGTGTCAGACAAGGCTGCATATTATCACCAGCCCTGTTTCCGGTGGTAATAAATGACATCTTGAGAGCTGCACTGGAAGGTGGGGAAGGTAAAGGTCTTCAATGGAGACTATTTAACATCTTAAGTCACCTTCATTATGCTGATGACGTGTGTTTGCTTGCACATACCCGTTCGGACTTAGAGTCAAATGTTCGCTCGTTGCATTCTAAATGCAAAGAGGCGATACTGAAAATAAATGTGCGTAAAACCAAGTACTTGCACATGGGTTCGAACACAAGCACACCGATTGTTCTTAACGGACAGGATGTGGAAGAGGTGCAAGATTTTTGCTACCTCGGAAGCATTATCAGCATGGACGGCGGAGCCGAAAAGGATGCTGAGGCTCGGCTAAATAAAGTTCGTCAGGCCTTCGGTATCCTTTCCCCTTTCTGGAGGTTAAGAGAGATCTCCCTTCGCACGAAGCTGCGAGTTTTTGACGCATGCGTCAAATCCGTGTTGCTATATGGTTGTACTACGTGGAAAGTGACCGTTCGACTTACCAAGAAACTACAGACTTTCGTGAACCAATGGCTCCGATGCATTTTAGGAATATTCTGACCAGAAGTGATCTCCAACGACGAACTTTGGAGTACAACTGGCCAGACTAAAATAGTAGTATTGAGATTCAAAGGAGGAAGTGGCAGTGGATCGATCATACTTTGAGGAAACCAAACAGGCTCTAGATTATAATCTTCAAGGAAGACGTCGGGTTGGTCGACCATGTAACACATGGAAGCAAGCAGTTGAGCAGGGGGGGCAGAAGAATAAAAAAGTCCTGGCAACAGCTTAAGGCCGATGCTCAGGATCGCACCTTGTGGAAGAGAGTTATTTCTGTCCTGTGCCCCTATAGGGAGTCTTAACAGGCATTTGATTGCTTGATTGAGCTTTTAATTGGTTGCTTATTAGTTGATTTATTGAAACTGGTCGAAATCATTCTTTTGCATAGCAGGGATGGAAAGGAAAAGGGAATTCTAAAACTTTTAATGCATTTTTATTTGAAATATTTTTAGAAGTGTTTGTGTTTGACCCTTCCACAATAAGTATTAAAAAAATGTTAAGGAACCTGAATGTCAGGAGGCTAAGGTCCGATTTGGGCTGTAGTGCCATTGTAAAATGTAGCACGTTTTAGCCCCTCCCTCTGACGAATAACAGTTCTGGTTCAAATTAATATATTTCCTTTGTGCAAGATGTTAAGTGTGAATCTTTTGCCTGAGTCCTAAGAAATTAGTGAAAATTTTCGACATTTGGACCACCAACGGATATAAGAGACACCCATCACTTTAAAATTTTCACAAAAATTATGCATTATATATGTAGCTCTACACTTTGACAAAATTTCAACCTAATACCTGTTTTGAATTTTGAGATATAACAGTTTGAAATTTTGAATAGTGCATTATTTTTGAAATGCTTGCCATTTCCCCCACTACAAATTAAGCTTGTTATAAGCTGCAATTACCTGGCTTAAACAATAGTTGAGATACTAGTTTCCAAGTGTTCTTCTTTGCACCCCCTTATTCTCCCCCTTACAATTATTGGCCTCCCTTTCAGTAGTTATAGTGGAACTACATGCCGCCTAATTGGACTTAAAATAAGAATTTTTTGGATCAAGTAGTTCTGAAAATATAATAATTTGAAAAAAAAATCGGCCGACAGATTGTTTTTAGCCCCCCCCCCCTTTTCGAACGCCAATGGATAAAAAAATTCAATATTTTTTTAGAGTTTGTCTCACAACAGCGTACGGCGGGACGGATTTTTTTTTTTTGCATTTGTAGGCGAATTTTACACGAAAATACAAAATTTTAGGATAGCAATTTATTTTTTTTCTTTTGCGTTCACAATACTTTATTATTAGAATAATAAAGTAATACCGAGTTCGTTCCAATCTACAACATTTAAACCAGAATGAATTACACACTGGTAGGTGCGAGACCTATCTAAAACTTTTCCTATCTTAGGGCCAAGGTGCCCAGTTGTACTCATACAACTCCACGTTGAGAATCCGGGATACCGAAACGAACCAGCGTCTACTTGCGATGTGGGCGTCAACCATCAGTCACCACGTGTACCCCAAAGGGACCCAACCATTTTTTTTAAGGAATCGAACACAACTTAGGGGGTCAATAGTTTCCGCCATTCGGTCAATGGCGGGAAGGAAAGCTCCAGGTATAGACGGACTACCAACCGAACTCCTCAAAGCGGACCCGGAAATAACAGCCGATATACTCCTCCCACTCTTCACTAAGGTGTGGAATGATGGAAGATATCCGACTGAATGGAAGGAGGGCGTCATTGTGAAAATTCCGAAGAAGGGCGACCTTCGGGATTGTGGCAATTGGCGTGGTATATGTCTACTTACTGCCGTATCAAAAATTATGGCTAAGGTAATTCTCAATAGGATTAGTGATGTTGTCGAGAGCACTCTCGAAGTTTATCAGGCTGGATTCCGTAAAGGGTCGTCTTGTACCGACCACACAAATACCCTACGGATAATATTAGAGCAGTCAGCCGAAATGGGTTCGCCACTACATCTCATGTTTGTGGACTTCGAGAAGGCTTTCGACAGCGTTAAGCGAGATTACATATGGAATGCTTTGCGTAGGAGAGGTATTCCAAATAAGGTCATAGCTATGATTAAAGAATCCTACGAAGATGCAAGGTGTCGCGTCTTGCATAGAGGAGAGCTGTCCGAGAGCTTTCCTGTGCGAACGGGTGTCAGACAAGGCTGCATATTATCACCAGCCCTGTTTCTGTGGTAATAAATGACATCTTGAAAGCTGCACTGGAAGGTGGGGAAGGTAAAGGTCTTCAATGGAGACTATTTAACATCTTAAGTCACCTTGATTATGCTGATGACGTGTGTTTGCTTGCACATACCCGTTCGGACTTAGAGTCAAATGTTCGCTCGTTGCATTCTAAATGCAAAGAGGCGGGACTGAAAATAAATGTGCGTAAAACCTAGTACATGCACATGGGTTCGAACGCAAGCACACCGATTGTTCTTAATGGACAGGATGTGGAAGAGGTGCAAGATTTTTGCTATCTCGGAAGCATTGTCAGCATGGACGGCGGAGCCGAAAAGGATGTTGAGGCTCGGCTAAATAAAGCTCGTCAGGCCTTCGGTATCCTTTCCCCTTTCTGGAGGTTAAGAGAGATCTCCCTTCGCACGAAGCTGCGAGTTTTTGACGCATGCGTCAAATCCGTGTTGTTATATGGTTGTACTACGTGGAAAGTGACCGTTCGACTTACCAAGAAACTACAGACTTTCGTAAACCAATGCCTCCGACGCATTTTAGGAATATTCTGGCCAGAAGTGATCTCCAACGACGAACTTTGGAGTAGAACTCGCCAGACTAAAATAGGTATTGAGATTCAACGGCGAAAGTGGCAGTGGATCGGTCATACTTTGAGGAAACCAGAGCGAAACATCGCAAAACAGGCTCTGGATTATAACCCTTAAGGAAGGCGTCGGGTTGGACGACCATGTAACACATGGAAGCGAGCAGTTGAGCAGGAGGCCAGAGGAATAAACAAGTCCTGGCAACAGCTTAAAGCCGATGCGCAGGATCGCGCCTTGTGGAAGAGAGTTGTTTCTGTCCTATGCCCCTATAGGGGGTCTTAACAGGAATTTGATTGATTAGGGGGTCACCCTATAATGCTATGCACAGCTGTGTCGGTATAGGAATTGGAGAAAAAACTAAAGTTGGGGCAAATTAATTTCGGTGGAGAAAGACGAAAGTGGCGGTGTACATTGCTTTTGAAGCACTGGATGTTGCACTCATTGGGAAACACTTTGGCTGGAAATATATGAAATAAGTCTTGATGTTCGGGAAATGGAATGGTGGGGTTCCACAGATCGAACTGATTGGGTCCGTGAAGTCAATACACTCCAAAAGCAGTTACTAGAATCGCCAGACCAGCAATTACTCCCCTGCGTGGTAGTTACAGTATATAGTTGACAGTATAATGACTTCAGAGGATGTGTGTCTTAGTGATAGAAAAAGGGGTGTCGTGTTGTGAAGGTGTCGATCTGTGTAATTTCAGAGGTTTTGACGACTAAATTCAGAGGTCTCTCACGAAAAAAGTGTTAATTCCACTAGTTGTACTGTGGCTACGAGAGAGAATGATCTTGGATGCAGAGTCATGGTGGGTAAACTCCTATCCATTTAGCCTGAAGGCTGATGTATTGGAGGTCACACAACTATCTAAGTGACCATCATCATCGCCATCGCCATTGCGTGACGGGCAAAATGATCTTAGATGTTGTAACAAGAGTGACTGACGATGGGAATGCCTTGGTTACCTCAATCTATGAAAATGAGAAATTCGTAGAAAGATGGTTGTGCAAAGGGCTAACAACCCTTCCATAATAAGTAATAAAAAATGTTAAGGAACCTGAATATCAGGAGGCCAAGGTCCGATTTGGGCTGTAGCGCCATTGTAGAAGTATAAGTAGAAAACTATTTTTTAACTATATTTAATTTAAGTAACAAGACTAAACCAATTTAATCCTACACTATCTACAAAAAAATCAAAAATCTATTTCATCATATTTCTATAATTGATTAACTTTTAACACAACCAATTCATCTCTTGTTTTACTACAAAAAACAATTGCATAAAAAAATGCAATTTATATTTAAATTAAGTGCATCACAATGAAATCATTGCATTCGTTATTTTTCGTGATCAAACTCACCGACCGCATCCAGCGGGAGTATAAATTGTAAATTATTGCAAAATTGCGTTGAATTTCATTAAAATTTTAATAGAATTCCTCTCGGAAAATTCGCTCGTTTTTCACACGGTTATCCTTTCGAACAGTCATCTTCAACACAGCTCAGTTTTCGTTCGCTTACTCGTTTGCATGCACATTTTTTTTAAGGTTTATTTTTTATCATTCCCTTATGCATAATTCACCATACCGAATGCAATGCAATGGGTAGATGATCTCTTCAAAAATTTGAATACATACATACATAGCTCATCTTTTCAGCTTCAGATTTTCGGGTATTGACCGAATACACAAAGCCACTGCCTTTAAGGACACTCCCATTCGCTCTCAAGAATTTCGTATTGTGTAAATGTTTGGTACAGTGCATTAAACCACAAATATTTCGTCCTTGTTGCCATGGCAGTTGCATCAGCCTTTGTAAGAGAAACTTTTGCATTTTCAATCATCAGTCATCCTGCCGAGTGAGAAAAGAAACAAGGATTTCATAAAAAATAACGACATAGCCATAATTTTGCATGCTTTCAAACATTTTCGAAACTCGATAAAATTATGGTTTTCCGCAAAAAAAAACCCTTTGAAAAATTAAGGAAAGAAAGCAGTTTTACATTGAATTTAACGTTTAAAAGTATTCGCTGACTTGTACACATTCATCCTTGCACAATTCAATAAATTGTGGAAGTTGTGTAAATAACGGCGGCATTATAAAATTTAACAAAATTATGGTTGGGTGTAAAGCCCAATCATATGATACTCTAGATGAAATAGGAAAGAGTTTATTGTACCGGAAAATATGCCATCTCAAAATCTTTCGAATAGTAAATAATGACTTTTGTATGGGAAGTGATAAAAGCAGAGGAGGAGATTTGTAATTTTTTTATGTAACACCGAACGTAGTATACAAAATGCTTCATGCTGGATTTAAAGTATGTAGCTTTCATAATTTTTGAAGAAATTGGATAATTTTGGTCTGAATTTATGGCATTTGTATGGGAGGTGGCAGAGAAATTGGGAAGTTTTCGATGATTTTGAATCTGCTTATCAGCATCCTAATCACATTGCCTTGTTGCAATTTTAAAGTCGATAGCTCTCATATGTTCCAAGGAGAAATACTTTTCTTGAATTTTCAATACAAAAATTTTGTATGGGAGGTGGTAGAAGGAGTGAAGCGCAGTTTATATTTTTTCTCAACATTAATTGCAATTATTAAGGGACAAATTTTGACAACATATTAAATTTGTACTTTTTCCAGTTTCAATGAAAATCGATTAAATGCATTTACAAAAATTTATATGGGAGGGGGTAGAAGGAGTATTCTAATCGAAACCAAATTTTTGGATATCAATGATATTTTTAATAGTATAATTTTTTCAAAATTTAAAGTTGATAGCTTTGACGGTTTTGGAGAAAATTAATTTAATAGAAATTCCGAGGGGGTAGAAACAGTGAGGTGAATTTGACAGTTTTTCCAGAATTGGTTGCAATTGTAAAAAAATTAATTATGACAAAAATTGGTTCTCTTAGCTTTCCTAGTTGCAATGCAAACCGAATAAATGCATTTCTGAAAATTGTGCATTTGTGTGGGAGGGGTAGAAGGAGTAAGGGGATCAGATCAATATTTCTTGACATTAATGATACTTGCATCATTATACTATTACATAATTTTGAAGTCAATAGCTGATAGTTTCAGATAAAAATCAATTATTTTGAATTTCGAAATTTCATGAAATTTTTATGGGAAGGGTAGAAGGAGTTCACGAGTTTAAAATCGATGATTTTGAGCGACAACAAATATTTCTGTACTCTTAGCGATTCTAAGCGAGTATTATTTCTTTGCTTTACAAATGGTAAGGCAAAGACAATATGCATACACTCAGATTTCATGCAGAGGATAAAAATCTGGTAAAAGTCTGGATGCAACTTTTTTTCTCTACATGCGTGCGTGTAAATGCGAAAATCTGGCGTATTGATGAAGTTTTTTGTAGTTCAGAGCTTACAAAAATTAATTGGGGTAATTAATTTTTAAATAATGGAAGAAGCGATTATGTCGCTTGTATTTATTGATGAGCTTTCTCCTCTAAGACCCAAATGATGAATTGAATTGAATTTGTGGATAACTTTTAAAATTTACCACAACTTTAACTTGCAAAAACTTTGAAGTAGTCGTCTCCACGGGCTGATTGGCGGTATAGCTACCAAATCGTTTAGTTTAGCGAAAATTTAGTGTTTCGTGTGCTAAAAATTTTATCGATACCGCCGGAGACTGGTTTTTTTTTAAGATATGCCTAAATCAAAATTTTGGTGATTAAACTGATTAATAAGGATGGAGTTGCACAGTCAGATTTGGCACAAAAAATTAAAACAAATCAATTTTTTTCTTATTTTGGAAGAAAGCATTGCTTTTTACTACAATTGAAAAACAAACCTTTTCGACGAAAAAAAACTGATTGAAATATTTTTCAATTTTGCAAATCTTCTTCTTATCCTAAAAAAGGCTTGTTAATACACGCAGCCATTTAGGACTCAAGTCACACCAAACTGTCGAATTAAATTTGTACGTGGTTCAGCACTAGCATTTCAAAAAATATTCTTGGGGCCACATTTTAATTTTTAGCCCTGTTTAGTTTCCATCGTACCACATTTCAGTTCCAAAAAATCCTATCTGGAACAAAATCGCTTATTTGGTAATCAAGTCACATTCCTGAAGTTGGCTACAAGAATACAATCTATCTATATGTATACTACCCATAATTCATACCTCCACATGAAATTTGAGGAGATTGCCGCTTTATGTAAATATTGTTGCATATCACCTCTAGTCGCTCACCGCATGTTCGCAATCTTCCACTGTTCTCGAAAGTAAATAAGTGCAAGCATCCGAACTGTATACTACTCAGCGAATGTTCATGGTCTCCAACAACAACACTGTGCTAATAAAAAAAACACCTATGACCAACAACAAAATATGTGGCCACAATTTCCGATCATTTTCAAAGTCTTGAACCTACAACAACAAATACATGCGGGCGTGAGTTTCGATCATTTACACTCCCGCACATGATGAATTGAATTGAATTTGTGGATAACTTTTAAAATTTACCACAACTTTAACTTGCAAAAACTTTGAAGTAGTCGTCTCCACGGGCTGATTGGCGGTATAGCTACCAAATCGTTTAGTTTAGCGAAAATTTAGTGTTTCGTGAGCTAAAAATTTTATCGATACCGCCGGAGACTGGTTTTTTTTTAAGATATGCCTAAATCAAAATTTTGGTGATTAAACTGATTAATAAGGATGGAGTTGCACAGTCAGATTTGGCACAAAAAATTAAAACAAATCAATTTTTTTCTTATTTTGGAAGAAAGCATTGCTTTTTACTACAATTGAAAAACAAACCTTTTCGACGAAAAAAAACTGATTGAAATATTTTTCAATTTTGCAAATCTTCTTCTTATCCTAAAAAAGGCTTGTTAATACACGCAGCCATTTAGGACTCAAGTCACACCAAACTGTCGAATTAAATTTGTACGTGGTTCAGCACTAGCATTTCAAAAAATATTCTTGGGGCCACATTTTAATTTTTAGCCCTGTTTAGTTTCCATCGTACCACATTTCAGTTCCAAAAAATCCTATCTGGAACAAAATCGCTTATTTGGTAATCAAGTCACATTCCTGAAGTTGGCTACAAGAATACAATCTATCTATATGTATACTACCCATAATTCATACCTCCACATGAAATTTGAGGAGATTGTCGCTTTATGTAAATATTGTTGCATATCACCTCTAGTCGCTCACCGCATGTTCGCAATCTTCCACTGTTCTCGAAAGTAAATAAGTGCAAGCATCCGAACTGTATACTACTCAGCGAATGTTCATGGTCTCCAACAACAACACTGTGCTAATAAAAAAAACACCTATGACCAACAACAAAATATGTGGCCACAATTTCCGATCATTTTCAAAGTCTTGAACCTACAACAACAAATACATGCGGGCGTGAGTTTCGATCATTTACACTCCCGCACCATGTCGCTCATCAATTTTTCGAGATCTTCTGCCGGCAGCGGCCCTGCAGTAATGAAAGAATATTTGCACTCTTGTCGTTCAATGAAGCAACAACAAATATGCGTCGACTGTCAGCGAACACGCCGGTTATGATGGGTATAAAAAGGGGCGAGCATTCATGAAAGCATTAAATTGTGAGTTGATGCTGTCGACAGGCGAGTGCAACCTTCAAGTGTGCCGTGCGATCGGGGTGAGTAAGCGAGTAGGTCCTATGATCGACAGGCGCGAGGTGGTCAACTGGCGGATTTTAGTAAGAGGTTAATTGCTGTAATCAGGAGGGAGTAAGTCCTGTGATCGACTGGGAGAGTTCAGTAAGCGAGTACGTTATGTGATCGAGTCGACGGAAGCAGTGGAGAAATAGAATGCGATAGAGTGAGCCAAGATTGAGCAATCGATGGAAGCAGTTGGAGAAATTGAATTCGTTGGAGAGAGTTGATATTGAGCAGTCGACGGAAGCAGTTGGAGATATACTACGCGGTAGGGTGAGTCGACGATAGCAGTTGAAGACATAGAACGCGATAGATTGAGTCGAGTTTGAACAGTTAACGGAACCAGTTTGAGATATAGAACGCGATAGAGTGAGTCGAGATTGAGTAGTCGATGGAAGCAGGTGGAGCATAGAATGCGAAGGAGTGAGTTGGGATCGACGAAAGCAGTTGGAGATTAGAACGCGATAGAATCAGTGGAGATCGGATCTTTTTTTATATAATTTAGGGAACACGCAACAACACTGTAACCTTCTCGGCCTATTGTGCGTTTATTGTCCCTTTACCCTACCGCAACTCGATAGATTTGTCTAATCCATGTATATTTAAGGGAGTCATGTTGGCTAGTGCATCGGTTGTAAGGAAATCTTTTCCTAGCAGATTGTGTCTTTTCCTTGCTACTGCTTCGCAGTGGCATAAGATATGTTCTGTCGTTTCTGAATCTTTGATACAGAGCCGGGAGATGTCGTTTTCAGCTAGACCCATATTTCCAAGGTGCTGGTTTACTCCACTGTAGCCCATCATTAGGCCGATCAGAGTACTAATATCACTCTTGCTAAATTTTAGAATATCCTCCACATTGTTTTTTTGTGGTGGGATTAATTTTTTTGACATTGATAAAGCAGTAGATTCTATGCTCTTGTATAAACCACTTTATAAGTAAAAGATGAGAGAACTCTTTTGATTTTTCGCAAAATGGCTCTGGTCCAGTCAAATTTGTTTTTGCGTCGATTTCTGCAAGCCGGTCTTCATTACCCTCCCCATTTTGGGACCCACATTAAGGTTACTCAATCAGATCATATCATAACGTACTGAAGTCGATGGAGTCAGTCAACGGCGGAAGCGAAGCGCAGTTGAGATTATGCAGTCGTCGGAGGCAGTCGAAATTTTGGAAAGCTACAAAGTGGAAGTCTAGAAGCGAAAGAGTCGGAAAAAGGAAAGTAATATGTGAACAAAATATGTTGAATTCAAACTTTAAAGCGAAAAATAAACTTTCTGCGTAATTGAAATTAAAGTCAACTCTCAACACGTTTTATTTTTATTTTAAATCCAGCGACCCCGAGCATACTTTGATTAGTGTCAGAAATATGTTTCCACGCAAAAATAGCGAGTGAAATTGTGAAAAGTGAAAATAGTGAAAATAGAAAATTCTAAAACAGAATAAGTGTTAATTTTCTAGCAAAACGATTACATGTTTGTATAGTCGCGAGTGTGACAAATGGGGAATTTTCGAGACGTTTTACTCGAAACAAGTGACCGCGAGCCGGAGTAGATAAGATATTCCCCGCATTATTGCAGAAGGGGTTAGAGATCCTCATGCCAATAATGATAAGGATCTTTAAAGCTAGTTTTGTATGGGGATACATCCCGAAAATCTGGTGGAAAGCGAGAGTGGTATTTGTACCGAAGACAGGGAACCGTCCCTGCGAATAGCCAAAGTCATATCGCCCTATAAGTCTTACCTCCTTCTTTGTTAAAACGATGGAGAAATTAGTGGACATTCACATAAGAACGGGGCCTAACAAGGTCTGTCTTAGTAACAGCCAACATGCCTACCAAAAAGGCAAATAAACAGAGTCAGCCCTTCATGATTTGGTAACACAAATCCAAAAGGCAAAAGACTATAAAGAAATTGCCCTTTGCGCATTTCTAGATATAAAAGGAGCATTTGACAATACTCCCCATGAAACCATAATAGCGGCAGCTAGGAAAAAGAGGTTGGAAACGGCCACGATAAAATGGACACACGCTATGCTGAAGAGCCGAACAACAACCACGGATCTAGGTGATAGCACATTGACTGCACAGACCTATAGAGGATGTCCCCAAGGTGGGCTACTATCCCCACTACTTTGGTCAATTGTAGTAGATGAGCTTCTAGACCGTCTAACGGACCAGGGATACGAGACAATAGGATATGCTGATGACCTAGTCATTATCATTAGAGGCAAATATGATTCAATAATATCCGAAAGAATGCAATCAGCCTTAGAGGTGATAATGAATTGGTGTCAGTCTAAAAACTTAAACATTAATCCAAGTAAGACTGAGATAGTACCTTTTACAAATAGAAAAAAAAACCACATTGTACCTACTTCAATAAATGGAACATCAATACCCTTTTCAAATGAGGTAAAATATCTAGGTGTCATACTGGATAGCAACCTCAACTGGAACAAACATATAGAATGGACTCATGCCAAAGCAATACAGGCATTTTGGGCCTGTAGAAGCTTATTCGGCAGAAAATGGGGATTAAGGCCCAAAATGATTTACTGGTGTTACAGAACAGTCATACTTCCAATAGTCACATACGGATCAACGATATGGCGGACTAAAATTTTACAACGGAAAGCACAGCTTACGCTACAAAAAATTCAAAGGCTAGCTTGCCTTGGTATCACAGGAGCAATGAAAACCTGTCCGACAGCGGCGACGGAAATGTTCCTTAACATCCCTCCAATACATATCCAAATAAAAAAAGAAGCGATCAAAGGAGTGTTACGCATACAGGAGAAAAACAATTACAAATCAGGGGATTTTAGAGGTCACCTCAAAATCCTAAAAGACCCAAAAATAGAGGTTATAACTTCCACACTATCGGACGCGATGCCGACAAAATTCAACTTTGAAGCCCCCTTCAAAGTTATAATCAAAGAACGTAAGGACTGGCAATCCATGCTACCAGAAATAGTAGTGGGATCAAGCATCTGGTATACAGATGGCTCTCGGACCTCTGAGGGGACAGGAGCCGGAGTCAAAGGTCCTAACTTCTCGGTGTCAAAATCACTGGGTAAAGTAGTCACAATCTTCCAGGCGAACTAATTGCAATGGAGCTATGAATCCAAGAAAATATAAGGAGAGCTCATCGCAATAAATCCATTTATATCTTATCGGATAGTCAGGCGGTTCTCATCCAATAAACACGGATCGAAGATAGTATGGGAATGCCTTCAAAACCTAATCACCTGGGGAAAAGGAATAATGTAACCTTAATGTGGTTACCTGGACACATGGGAATTGAGGAAAAGGAAGAGGCTGATCGCCTTGCAAAAAACGGCGCAGAAACAAACTTTATTGGTCCAGAGCCATTCTGCGGAAAACCAAAAGGGTACTACAACCATATACTCAAAAAGAGGGTAGAACAAGAACATAAAATCTACTGGAATAGACTTCCAGGCTTGTCAATTTCAAAAAAACTGATCCTACCACTAAAAACAAAGTGGAGGATGTTCTAAAATTCAGCAAGAAGGATATTAGTACCCTAATCGGCCTAATGACTGGGCACAGTGGAGTAAACCACCACCTCAAAAATTTGGGCTTAGCTGAAACCGACATTTGTCGCCTTTGTCTCGAGGACTCAGAAACGACAGTACACATCCCATGTCACTATGAAGCAGTAGCTAGGAAAAGACACAGTCATCTGGGAAAGGGTTTCCTTTCTACAGAGGAACTAGCCAATACGGCTCCCGTAAACATTCTCGCTAAAGCTATTGAATTATAATAGGGTGAAGGGGCTATAAACGCACAATAGGCCAAGAAGGCCGCAGTGCTCACACGCGTTCCCCTAATAGTAATAATAATAATAAATAGTGACCGCGAGGAGAGTGGGAAAGTGGGATTCTGTAATCGCGTAACCAGTAGAAACCCTCGAACAAACAGAATTAGAATTTTAGTGATTTTTTTCCGCGGTGCGGTATAATGGTTATAATGCCAGTATTTGGATCGTCAAAGAATAGAAAAGGCCGCGCTAAAGGTGCGCACATCGCATGGTCGCAATCTTCCAATGTTCTCGAAAGCACGCGTGCTAACATTATGCTAATCACCGAATGTTCAATTTCTCCAACAACAACACAGTGGTAATAAAAACATAACAGAATTGGTTTGGGCGTAAAGCCCAATCATATGATACTCTAGATGAAATACTTGCTTACCTTTTGCTTGAGAGCTGGTAAAAGCAGAGGGGGAGGTTTGTAATCTTTGTATGTAACACTGAACGTAGTACATAAAATATTTCATGCTGAATTTAAAGTTTCTTGCATTCATAATTTTCGAGGAAATTGAACAACTTTTGTTTGAATTTATGGTATTTGTATGGGGGGTGGCAGAGAAGGGAGATTTTGGATGACTTTGAATCTGCTTATCAATATCCGAATCACATTGCTTTGTTACAATTTTAAAGAAGATAGCTCTAATATGTTCGAAGGAGAGAAACTTTTCTTAAATTTCCAAGAAAACAATTTTGTATGGGTGGTGGTAGAAGGAGTGAGGTGAAGGCAATATTTTTCTTAAGCATTTATTACCATCATAAAGGGACAAATTCTGGCAAAATTTCAAGTTTCTACTTCTTTGTAGTTTCTATGAAAATCGGTTAAATGCATTTACAGAAATTCTACATTTGTATGGGAGGGGGTAGAAGGAATATCTGAATCAAAACCAAATTTTTTGACATCAATCATATTTAAAATAGTATACTTTTTTCAAATTTTAAAGTTGATAGCATTGACGGCTTGGGACAAAAATAATTTAATTGAAATTCCGAAATTTCGTAAAATTTGTTTGGTAGGGGGTAGAAGGAGTGAGGTAAAGTCGCCGGTTTTTTAAAATTAGTTACAATTGTAATAAAATTAATTATGACCAAAATTGGTTCATTTAGCTTTGCTAGTTGCAATGCAAACCGAATAAATGCATTTTTGAAAATTGTGCATTTGTATGGGAGGTGGTAAAAGGAGTGGAGGGATCAGATCAATATTTCTTGAGGTTATTGATATTTATATCATTATACTATGACCTAATTTTCAAGTCAATAGCGGATAAAAATCAATTTCTTTAAATTTTGAAATTTCATTAAATTTGTATGCGAGGGGGTAGAAGGAGTGGGGGGATGTGGCCCGTTAACGAACTTAAAGTTACTTTTTTGCTAAAAATGACACACAAAAATTTTTAGCACTATAGCTCAAAGCTTTCGAGAGTTATGCTGTAGACAGACGCACAGACGGACAGACAGCAACTCGGAATCGAGGTTTTTGAGAGACAACAAATATTTCTGCGTTACAATTCGTGAAAGCAGTTAGTTGTGAGTTAATATTTGAGTAGGGGATTTGGCAGGCGAGAGCGATCGACGAGTGTGTTGTGCGGTCGGGGTGAATAAGTGAGTAGGTCATGTGATCGATAGGCGGGCATAAGTCCTGTTGTCGACAGGCGGGTTCTAGTAAGCGATTGTAACTGATTCAGGCCTGTGATCGACAGTTGGGTGTATGTCCTGTGATCGTTTGGCGAATTTCTGTAAACGACAGTAAGCGAGTAAGTCCTCTGATCGACGGGCAGAATTAAGTTAGCAAGTACGTTGTGTGATCGAGTCGAGATTACGCAGTCGACAGAAGCCGTTGAAGATATAGAACGCGATAGAGTGAGTTGACATTGAGCAGTCAACAGAAGCAGTTGAAGATTAGAACATGATAGAGTCAGTGGAGATCAGATCATCACGTAGTAAAGTCGACGGAAGAAACGAAAGGCAGTTGAGATTAAGCCCGAGGAACGTTGAATGCGAGAGTGCTATTCGAGCTTCGTCCGAGACTCGCACGTGGCTCGCTTCGCATACTTCATTGCAAACCGATGTACATTGAAAATTGTGAATTACGCATGCATTCATAGCGCATACTCCAGTATTCAAATCACCGCAAAACCTTTTTTTATTAGGGTGAAATATTTTTATGAAATAGTTTTAATGGTATTTCCGAATTACAAAGAATACCAATCCTTTTGTAATACAAGTTCAAGCTTCACAAAAAAACTGTATTCAAACTGAAATTTTATCATCTTCCTTTTTCCTTCATTGTCCCTTTTATGATGTAAAGTATTCTATCTGACCCTTAAACCTCTAGAAACCTATAGTCGTTAATACGCAGATGATTAAACACACTAAAAACGTCTGCTTGACACCTTCAACACAAGAAACTCGGCTTGCAAGTACCAGCTATGCGAGATGCGAGAGTTTTCCAATTTTTCAAAATCGTCAGGCATTCCATTCTCGCATTACACAGTAATGTACGAGGATAAGTCAATTATATCCGCAATGTAGTTATAAATTTTATTGCAATACAAATAGGAAACTTACATGTGCATTATTTTTCAACATAGTCCCCTTGTTTTTCAACGCACTTGGTCCAACGTTGCACAAGCTTCCTGATGCCCTCATAAAAAAAGGATATCGGTTGAGCTGCGAACCAGGAATGAACCACTTCTTTCACTGTCTCGTCCGAAGTAAATCTATGGCCCCTTAATGCCTCTTTGAGTGGACCAAACCAGTGGTAGTCAGAAGGGGCAAGGTCAGGACTATACGAAGGATGAGCCAGTACTTCAAAGTTGAGTTTCAGCAGTGTGGGCATCAGTATATGGGCAGGCATTGTCGTGCAATAAAACAATACCTTTTGACAGCAGTCCTCGGCGTTTTCTTCGGATTGCAGGCTTCAACTTGTCAGTAAGCATTTCACTGTAACGCGCACTGTTTATTGCTGTGCCCCTTTCCTGATAATGTTCCAGTATTACGCCTTGTGAGTCCCAAAGAACTGTAATCATAAGTTTTCCTGCGGATGGTTTGCTTTTGAACTTTTTCTTGCAGGGCGAATTTGGATGTTTCCATTCCATACTCCTTCGTTTACTCTTCGACTCGATGGATCCAAGTTTCGTCACGAGTGACAATTCTGTCTAAAAAGATGTCACGTTCGTTACCATAGCGATCCAAATGTTTTTGGCGTTTGTTTATGCATCTGTGTAAGTTGTTTTGGGACACATCTTGCACAGACTTTATGACACCCAAGACTGTTGTGGATGATTTCGTAGGCAGAACCATGACTAATTTGCAGACAATGTGCCACTTCATCAATAGTTACTCGTCTGTTTAACAGAACCATGTCTCGTGCACGCTCAAAATTTTCCTCATTTGTGGCGGTAAACGGTCGTCCGGCTCCTTCGTCGTGCGTAACACTTATGCGACAATTTTTGAATTTTTCAATCTATTTGTAGACACTCCGTTGCGGCAACATACTGCTCCCGTACTGTACCAAAAGTCTTCGATAAATTTCGGCCCCTGATACATCTTCCGACCACAAAAAACGAGTCTCTGAACGTTACACTTCTTTGGTACAAACAGAAAGCAAAGCAGCCATGGTCAACGGCAGGGCAGCGATAATGAAACTAACTTAGCAGCATCAAAGCAGCAGAGACATAACAACAATTAAACCACGCTTGCATAATCTACACCACACGACAGTACTTCCAACATAAACAAAAATATAACTACATTATGGATAATAATTGACTTTCCCTCGTATATTTCCAGATGGAAGTAACTGTTATGAAAAAGATTTGACAAGTCGTACGAGTCTCGAATCGCACATTCGCACTCAATATACCCAGGGCTTGAAGCAATCGACGGAGGCAGCCGAAGTCTTGGAAAGCGAAAGAGTGGAAGTTCGAAGCGAAATACTGAGAAAAATGAAAGCGGTACAGTGAACAAAAAGTGTTTAAGTTAAGATTTCAGCGAAACATAAAGTTTCCGCAATTTAAATTAAATTGAGCTTGTTTTATTTTTACTTGAAATCCAGCGCCCCTCCCGCGTTTTTCGGTATATAAAGTTCGTCAGTTGCACAGCATGCAACCAGATATTATCGACGATAAAATCAGCTCACTATTTTGTACGGCCTCAAATCAAATTTTATAATTATGATAAAAAACCAAAATGTAAAAAACGAGAAGAAAAATAAATCAAAATGTTAACCATTTCACAGGAAATTCAATTTAAGTATCATTAAAAATTTAAATTTCTTCAAAATTTTCATTTCTTCGCTTCCTTTGAGAAAAGTAAACATTTGACTGAAGGATAAACTTGTTGGTCTAGAGACTCCGCATAGATAACATAGTTCCTCAACAAGGACTTATGAGTGTGTTTTCCGACTGTGTATATTTAAAGCGTGTCCTAAATCAACATGAAAATATTTACCAAAGTTCATTTGATCCGAAAAGATCCACTAGCTCCCGGGACTAAAATAAGGACTTGCTCGTTCTGAGGTTGAGTTTACATCAACTGTTTGTGTATACTACTAATAATACACTATATGCTTTTACTATAGCAATATTCTGTATATAGTTAAACAACTTAGGCACTTTCTTCACTTTTTCGAATTCTGAAAAATATCCTGAGCATATTCACTCGACAAAAGGACAACAATAACAAAGACTGACTTGAATTTCGAATTTCTGATTTCCAATTCATTTTGTTCCGCACTCTCGCCGACCGCTGCGACAATATAAATAAATTTAATAATAGTCATCTCCTGTTGTTCCACGAAATTCATTTCAAATTCCTTTTGCTATCGTAATCGAGAGTCCTTGTCATCGTCCGAAAGAGTATCGAAGCGAAAAGATTTCATGGAATTTTCAACGTGAATTGGTAGAAGGTTGGATGGCGGATTAAGTTGTTGTTTCAGACGAGGGATCAGCGACACGAAGAAGGACTGACAGGATGTGTGATATTCGTAGTGAGAGTGTTTATGGGACCGGTTAGCAGGGTTCTTTATAAAGACTAATCGACCGTGAGCGGGGGATTTGCGCTAGCATTAAGTGCGATGATAGTATTTAGATATACATATTAGTTTATAGAACTTTAGCAATTCAAACAATTTTACTAGACAATTTGTGAATACAAAATTTTCTGTGTACAAAGTTGAAAGGTTTTATGGAACAGACAATTCAGTTTGTACTTTCTTATTGTATTTTCGCTGAAAGTTCGGCCAAGATGTTTATTTGAGAGCAAGCTCCGGAACAGCAGATGTCATGTTGAGTCTTTATAACTCTGAGGCTGAAGTACTTATGTTATGGTATTCCTAATAATTTGAATAAATTTCTCAGAGTCTGCTGTTTCACTTATTCGGATGTCAAAGGTCGTGCCCATGACTGACTCTGTGGTGAACTCCATTGTCCTCAAACTAATTTTTTTGACAATGCAACTTGATTAAGCTGCCAAGGTTGAGAATACAACCGAACAGATTCAGGACATGAAAAGTACATCGAGAATTTTCTTAAGGATTAATTGTTCAACTGAAGTTGGTAAATGGAAAATGAGTTAATAATTTTATATGGTTGTGACCGTTGGACTTACCAAGAAACTACCAACATTCGTGAACCAATGCCTCCGGCGCATTTAAGGAATATTCTGACCAGAAGTGATCTCCAACGACGAACTTTGGAGTACAACTGGACAGACTAAAATAGGCATTGTGATTCAAAGGCGGAAGTGGCAGTGGATCGGTCACACTTTGAAGAAAGCAGAGTGAAACATCGCCAAATTATAATCCTCAAGAAAGACGTCGAGTTGGTCGGCCATGGAAGCGAGCAGTTGAGCAGGAGGCCAGCGGAATAAACAAGTCGATGCTCACGATCGCGTCTTGTGGAAGAGAGTTATTTCTGTCCTATGCTCCTATAGGGGGTATTAACAGGAATTTGATTGATCGAATTTTCAATTAAAACTTCAATTAGGACCGTAAAAAAAACAAATAGAAGAAAATGTTGTCTGTAAGAATAGCTCCCTGATTCCTAAATAGAGAAAACTTGAAATGTTGATTCCACTCATGATATGTTCTTTCCCTAATAGCACCCTCACCATAAGTTTCAACAATGATTCAACGCGCAGATTTTTTTGAATTGAAGGTAAAAAGCAAAACTTCCCGCAAATGACGCTTATATCGACAGTTCATTCGAATAACTATCGATAGTTTTTATTCAAATAACAGTCGACAATTACATTTGAATAAAAACTATCGATAGTTATTCGATAGTTAAGTTGATTATCGATAGGACTATCGATAGTGCCCATCATTACTCGTATTGACCGACTAAAAGTAATGAGAGGAAAAGTGGAAGCATTTTAATGCTACGCATCTCCCCTTCCTATTGAAGTCAAACTTGCGCTCGTCGCGCGAAAAAATTTTGCTCGTATTGGTCAGCGGTCTTGTATAGGCGTTTTTAAAATCGCATCTTTTTCCCTATAGAAGGCTTTCAACTTTCGTTGGTCGAAAAAAGCTTGAAAAAAAGCTGTTCTTCTTTAAACAGTGGTAGACGAAAATAATGAGCGTTTCTTTTAAGGAAATTTCTTAATAAATTTTCATATTCATTCTGATTTCAGTTTAGCTTTTCTAAACTGAATAAAGGGCTAAACGTAAAGGAAGCATTGCCTCCCTCTCAACGTCACGCCACTGTGAAAAAGGCAGCCATTCATTCTCCATAATGTTCAAGGCAGGTAAATAGGAAGGCCTCGGTATGAAATCCCCATTTTCCTTTCCAATCCAGGATCTAGTGCTCTCTACGGTATGCATTGGAGCGTTGTCTTGCTGAAAAGTCCAACGTTGTTCACCAAACAATGAGTGCATTTTCGTAAACGATTTTCGAAGTTAGTTTTATACGATATTGCAGACATTCTAGTGTTTTGAAAATCCGAAATGTTTAATTGCAGTACTCTTAAGTGATAAAAATTTAATTTGGTAGGTTTTACATACAGTAACTTGGCAAATTATTAGAGCCATTAGCAAAATAGTTTTTTTTTAATTTTAAGTTATGATAACTTAAAGTGTTTGCAATAATTTGCCGTTATTTTTAATTAATCACTTTCCCTGTCCCTTAGGAAATGAAATACAACACAAAAATTATTTAATAAGTATTAATAAATACTAAAAACATGAGTATATGTACTTAATATTTCGTATGCCTGCCCTTAACCTCCAGTAATGTCTATACGACGAGGCATACTGTTAATACAGTTTTCAATGGTGGTTTTAATGTTTGGTATATGGTTTCAAATCTTTGTAAGCACCTCTAATAATCCTTTTTTCGTAGTAGGTGCGGTATTACTTATTTCAATTTTGATAAGCTCCCAAACATTTTCGACAAGGCTCAAGTCCGGCGAATTTCCCGGCCAATCAAGGACCGTAACATTATTCTCAGCCAAAAACTGTGTTATAACTTTGGTTTTATGGCACTGTGTTTCATCGTGCATAAAAATAGGGTTTTCATCTTCCTTAACCCGGTTTCTCATCTGCGGTAGCAGTTGCTCGCTTAACACTCGTTGGTACTGATCGGCTTTAAGAGTGCCTTCTACAATATACAGAGGTCCCGGCCCCTTGGCGCTGATCATAGACCACACCATGACTGACGGGGGATGTTTAATTCTGGGTACAATGCACTCCGAAAGAAATTTTTCTCCCGGCCGTCGTCTCACAAATTTCGTTTTTTCAGCCATAACCTGAAAAATGGATTTATCCGAAAAACATACCTGAAAAGAACACAAATATTTAAAATTTCCCGGTAAAAGTTCAGCAAATAAAACCACTGAACTATAATTTCCCCGTTGCCACTCCTCAATGGTGAAATGCTCGTACTTTTTAGCCCATTTAAAACGTTTTTTTTTTTATCATGGCGAGTATCAGTCTTGGTTTCTTTGCATGTCTATTCGCTGCGAAACCTTGATGCCTGCTTCTAGGATTTTTTTAATGATGACTTAAGCAGGCAATTTTCGGTTTTGCGTGCAATTATCACGTATTTTTCGGTCAGTTCGCTCAGTCGTTACTCGGCGTCGACCGCATTCGCCCTTCTGTTTTGGCGTCAAGTCATCACCTGCATCCATTCTTTTCTTAATATTATTTACAGAACTTCTTGATGTGTCCAACATTTCTGCAATCCTGTATTGGGACAAGTTACCTGCCCTTGATAATTCGGAAATTTCCCCAACCTTCAATTGCGACTAGTCACCTCGCTTTCCCTTCGCTATAAAACACAATATGCCCAAAATCTCGGTAATAAAAAATATATTCTACAAAATAGAAACTAATCAACTTACCTGTTATCCAATTTCCCAAAAAAATTTATTATTACTACCTTAATTCGCAAATATTGCGCCCTTAGTTATAACAATTGCTATTCCACTTAACAGAAATTTTTTCCCGTTATTCGAGTTGCTAAGCAACAATGTTAACATGAAAGCATTGCCAACACAACAAAGAATAAGAAAACCACATAATCCATAAAATTAGTTGTAGGATATCTTATACAAAGTAAACGAATGATTTGTTGACAATGGGTCTAATAATTTGGCAAGGTACTGTACTAATGAACAATTTGCAATCACATTTGCATAATTAATGGAAAATCTGGTTATCACCTTGACCGAACTCTGTTACCTGTCTTGTTCTTTCTTCTTCATAGAGTAACTGCCTTGGTTGGCCTTCTTTATACATTCCGCGACAAAACTTTAAGACAGTGGTAACTTTCCCTAAACAGACATTGAATTTTTTTAATTCTTTCGAAATAAGTTGATGGAATTAATACTGGAGACACACTGCGACGTAAACCTCTTCCTAAAGCCGCAAATAGCCTTGAGCTTTTTCAAGCTGCAATAGATGACAAGATCGAATTTACCAGATCGAGTTTTCAAACTGTTTGCTAGTTAAGATAGATTTATTGCCAAGAATATTTGTTTTTTTTTTTTTACATATTGAGTTGTGCTTAAGAGTTCAGTTCTTACTATACAACTTTTGAAAATATAATGTGTTTTTTTCTAGTTATATTAATATATATTATTGAATCATACGAAAAGAAGTGTTTAAAGGAAAAAGCTATGACAAAAAAACCTATTTAATGAATTTGAACTATAACTAAAACTTAATCTAATTACAAACTATACTATGTATAAATAAGTTCAAAAATGAAAAGAAATACAAGTTTAAAACAATAAGTTATTGATCAGTCTATTATCAGCTAGTTCAATTCTATTTTTGATTTTATTTATTAGTGTAAGTGATTTAGCTTGAAAATATTCGGTGTTGGCTAAAGAGTGTAACCTTTTAGTAGAAAAATATTTTGGAAGATTATGGATCAACTTTAAGATTTTGTTCTGAGCTAACTGGAGTTTTTTCATATGACTTTTTGCACAGTTTATCCATAAGGGAGCACCATACAGTAAAACTGGTTGAAAAATTGACTTAAATATGAGCATTTTATTGTTGATGTTTAAGTGTGATTTTCTGTTTATAAAAGGATAAAGGATTCTTTTAAGAGCATTAGTCTTATTTAGCGATTCTGTTATGTGGTCTTTAAACGTAAGCTTTTTGTCGAAATGAAAACCTAGGTATTTTAAATTATTACTCCATTGTATTTCTTCTCTGTATCTGCATATATAGCCTGTGTTTTAGAGGCGTTAATTTTGATTTTCCATTTTTTTAGATATTCAATTACCACTTTTAAGGCGTTTTCGACAGAGGTACAGACATTTGAGCAAACTTTGTCCGACGAGTAGATGGCCGTGTCATCAGCAAATAGGGCTGTGTGACAGTTTTCTAAATGGGGAAAGTCGTGTGTATAAATTAAATACAACAGCGGTCCAAGGACTGATCCCTGAGGTACCCCAGCACAAATAGGGTAATTTCTGGAAAGAATTTTTTGAATACAAACTCTAAAGTTTCTATCGGTTAAGAAACTACGAACGATATTGACTAAGTACGAGGGAAAGTTGCATTTAATCATTTTGTAGATAAGACCGTCATGCCAAACGCGGTCAAAGGCTTTTTCAATATCTAATGATATAAGGGCCATAGATTCTTTGGAAGCTAATGTGTTTGAAATAGAATTTCGTATTCTCAGAAGCTGGTGTGTTGTCGAGTGAGACTTTTTAAATCCGAACTGTTCGTCTGGAAGAATTTTTTTTCGTCTAAAAACTCATTTAACCTGTCTTTGATTATTCGCTCAAAGAGTTTACCAAGATTGCTGAGGAGACTGATTGGACGGTAGCTGCTCGCAGAGGTCTTTTGTGGTTTAAGGATTGGTATAATTTTGGCAGATTTCCAAGAGCAAGGAAAGTAGCATATTTTGAGACATGTAATAAATATGTACGTCAACAAAACAAGTGCTTTTTTTGGGAAGATGTTTAAGAATTAAATTTGAAGTGTTTTCAAAGCCAGATGTCTTTTTAGGTTTCAACAAGCGCATTATATTTTTAATATCGTTTGGTTTAATAAAAGGGAAATGTTCATTGATACTTTTGTGAGATGATTGAAAATTCGAAAGCACATTTTTAACTTCAGTTTCCGTTAGAGTATCAGAGAGACAGGTATCAAGAGAAAAATTTGAGTGAAAAACTTTTGCAATGCACTCTGTTTTTTCCACACATGTAATATATTTATTATTACAGTCCACGCAATGGGACATTGGACTTCTTTTATTTTTAAGTACCTTCACTATATTCCAGAAAGGCTTGGAGCCTTTACTCAGGTCAGATAGTTTAGAGTTCCAGGTACGATTTCTAAAGGTGCACATCATTATGTCAATGAGAGAGTTAAACGATTTCCACGAAGTCGGCACGCGTTTCTTTTTTGTATGAGTAACTTAATTTCTTTTGGATTGGAGGGGTAGGTATTGTTCTTGAGGGGTACCTTAGGAACACCACAGCTTATCGAAGATTGTATAGACTCATTGAGTTCAAGAAGAAGACTATCAATTTCGGTTGTTGAGGTAATCGTGTCAAAGGATCTGCCGGTTAAACTAATTTTTGTGCTCATTGTACTTTGAAACTTGATCCAATTGGCTTTATGTAAATTAAGGAGATAGTTATCTGGGTTAGTTATTAGCGGTGATACTATTTGGAAAGAAACAGGTAGATGATCAGATGTAAGTTCGTTAAGAATAATCGGCTTTGAGATTCTACACTGGTTATTGCAGATTATGAAGTCAAGAGTAGATGGATTTTGTTTTTTGTTGAATGGTACAAAACTTGGATCGTTAGGAAAGTGAATTGATATTGGATGCGTTTGAAGAAACTTGTTAAGAATACCACCCCAATGATTATTCCTACCACAGCTCCATGTTTGATGTCGACTGTTCTAGTCGCCTGCAATTAGATAATCTCCACTTAGCGAAAAGAGTTTTCGCAGATCACATTTGAACAAATATTCCTTATTGGTATTTATTTTTCTGCCACCTCCGGGAAAGTATACTGAAACTACTTTTATGATTTTTCCAGACACAAGTTTAATTTCGATAGCTATGTTTTCAATAACAGATGTATTTATTGTAGGGATTAATTTATGTTTTAAAGACTTATGAATAACTATAGCAACTCCCCCGTGTTTTGAGTGCTCTCTGTCCATTCTATAAATAGTATAATTTTGAAAAGTTATTTGATTATCACTCTTTAGCCAGGTTTCACTAATAAATGCTAGCGCGATTTTTTTCCTGATCAAGAGGCCAAAAAATTCGGCTTGTTTGTTTAGGATACTTCTTGCCTTCCATATTAACATATTATGGAAATATAAGTTAGCCATTATAGACATATTTAACAGCGAGTTCTATAATTACTTTAAATTGATCATTTTTAGATGAACAGTTTGATAATTTATTAAGCAATTCATCAAGAAGAGAATATATAACGTCTAATGAAAATAAATTACTATTTTGCTTGTTGATTGATGTTATGTTGTGGTTGTTATTGTTGCTCCAATCATTTTGGCAGATAGAACGATGCAATGATTCGTTATTTTCTCCAGGCTGAGATGAACACGGGTGCGGGAAAGAATGCAAGCTATCTAGCTTCAGATTTTGATGAACTGGTTTTAAAGTTGTGTTGTGACGTTTATTCGCAATTTGATGTTTGATCTCTAAGTACGTTGCTCGATTTGGGCAAGTTGGATCAGTCGCTTTGTGATGACCTCGACAATTGAAGCATTTTACTGAGCTAGTTTGCGTACACTCAGCTGATTTGTGTTGACCGGAGCAATTTGCACAAAATGCCTTCACATTGCAATGTTCAGAACCGTGACCAAACATAAGGCAGTTATAGCACTGCGTTACATTTTTAGAATTTCTGCGTTGAAATTCCCAGTGAATGATGGTGTTAAAAAGAGATTTTACTTTTTTGACAGTCGACATTTTCGTGCCGCGGCTGAAGTGGACGTCGTATAATGCTGATGAGTCACATGATCGTGGTTCCTTAAATTGCATCTGCCTAAAAGACTCGGCATTGTAGCCGAGCTCAATTAACTCATTCTTTATGTCATGCACATTCATTATATGGAGACCATAAAACACTATTTTTGAGGGCTTATTAGTTCCATGGCCCTGAGTAAAAAACTCCCAATTAATCGTAGAGAGCTTTGTCTTTACGATATCGAATATTAATTTGTTACCACATTTTATTTTGATGCCAATTGACATCAGTTTAATTGTATAGTCTTTAATATTTAATTCTTTCAATAGGTCAAGAACTTTTTTCGATGATTGTTTTAATACCGTAATCGGAGGAACCGGTTCTTTGAACGTTTGCTTAATGTTTGTAGCTGCACTACAACTGTCAAGATTGCCACTATCGTTATCACTAATACACTGTAGCGGTAAAGATTGGTACAAATTACGGCGTACACTAGTGTTTTTATTTGCCTCCGATGGTGGTGGCCTAATCACTTTTTTATTATTCCCCATTAGGGCGAAATTATATTCATCACCGAGATGAATATTTTTTCTTTTCCGCGAAATAACGTTAATTTTTTTTTTTTTTGTATCTAGTAACCGAGATTAAATTAGAGTTTAAACCTTTCTCTTCGAGGGCCAGAAAACGACTGAACTGTCTGTTAAACATCAAATTTCGTTCGGATTGAATTTAATTTTAAAATATCGCAAAATGCTGAATAGAGACTTTTTAGTAGTGCTAGTTTACGTGAATTCCATTTTAAATATTTTGAGAAATGTTCGTATGCAGTTTGCTTTGAGCGTCTTAGCAATAAGCGTTGCGCGTAATAAAAGATGTCGATTACGAGCCGCAAGGTTGCTTCGAATTGCAGCAAAAAGAAGTGCACAGAGGTTACACCGTACCATTTGGGTCCAAATAAGTGCACAATTAATTCGCAATAACGCATTCACAAAATGTTTTGAATAATAGGCTCGAAGCGGAGTGTTGTGGGAAAAAGATGTTCTCACTTTTGATGACAAAAGATTCAAAGACAGCTTCAGGATGACTCGAAAATCTTTTGAGGGTGTAGTTCGTGCCGTCGCAGTTCTTAAACGACAAGACACAAATTTCCGCAAGGCAATACCCTTAGCAAAAAGAGTGGCGGTTGCTCTGTATGCTTTGGGCTCTTCGTCTGAATACAGAACTCTTAGTAACATATTTGAAGTTGGCCGCACCAGAATTGGAGAAATTGTTTTGGACTTTTGCGCCAACTGCTATTTCTGCATAAATATGCGAAGTTCTTTTTGATTTTCGCAGGTCGTCAAGCCTCCTCTTCTACGCTTCTAGTAATTTAGCCTCCATCATTGGAGACCAAATATATTTCTGCTTTCTTTTTTTCTGAAATGTTAACAAAATAATACTTAAAATTGAGTTTAACGCTAAATTCATTTTACTTACGCTTGCTCTGCCTTACATTTTTGCAACTGTCAAAATCAAAATACGAGTGACAGTTCAAAAATTTCCTCTGGGTATTTTTAGGTATATTTTTCAGGGATGCGTAAAATAAAGCTTTTTCAGGGTTTGACATAATATGGGAAGAGGTTTTTGTTCTCAAACCCCATTCTGAAACGAGATTATAAGAGCTCTCTTCAATTGAGATAAACTCGATTTAAGCTTCATATTTAAGGAGATTGGAGGCCCATAAACTCCGAATTGGCCTAAGCTTCTTTTAAACTGGAAATAATTCTAAGAAAATTTGGTCTACAATTAATTTAGCTCTGGGAAAAAAAATAAGAGAAAAATCATTAACAACTATAAAACATGAAAATAAAGAATTAAATGTAGAAGAAAATGCTAAGGAACGTGCAGAAATATTTAATGAACATTTCTCAAATATTGGAAAAAAAATGGCTGAAAAAATAAATAGTAACGGTTGGAACGTAGAAACCAGAATCATTGAGACAAAAAAGGAAACCAATATTAAAGATACTACCGAAGATGAAATACAAATGGTAATTAAGAATATGAACGATGGAACTAGTCCCGGGTTTGATGGAGTTACAAGTGAATGTCTAAAATTAGTAAGCACATACATCAGTAAACCGCTCACTTACTTAATAAATCTAAGTTTCAACACTGCAAAATTTCCATCGATTTTAAAAAAAGCGATAGTTTCACCAATATTCAAAGGAGGAACAAAGACAGACATGAACAACTACAGACCCATTTCACTTCTATCTACTATCGCTAAAGTTATTGAAAAAGTGGCAAAGATCAGACTCATGGAAGAAATTGAAAATGAAAAAATTTTAGCAAGCAACCAATTCGGCTTTAGAGCGGGACGAAGTACTCATGATGCAATAGCATTATTGAGCAAGAAAATTGTAAACTCACTAGATGAAGGAAAAAAACCTTGCGCAATATTTCTTGATTTAGCGAAAGCTTTCGATTCTATACCACATAAACATATTATTCATAAACTTCATATGTTAAATATAAATAAAAAAATGATTAATTGGATTACTAGCTATCTCTATAATCGTAAACAAGCAGTGAAAATAAATTGCCAACTTAGTTCTGAACTTACATTTGAATTTGGAGTACCACAAGGAACGGTCTTAGGTCCCATATTGTTTCTACTTTACGTGAATGATTTATATAATCTTCAAATAAAAGGGCAATTAATATCGTTTGCAGACGATACAGTGTTATTTATAGAAAATTCAAGCTGGGAAGGAGTTACTGCTAAAGCCAACTATAGCCTTCTCGTTATCAAAGAATGGCTAGACTTTAATTCTTTATTCATCAATATAAATAAATCCAATTATATTACATTCTCGTATAACACCCGCGGAACTCCTGAAAACTTAAATTTAAAAATACATTCAAACTCGTGTTCCACGGACTGTGGATGTCCCTTATTAACAAGAGTATATCATACTAAATACTTAGGGGTCATATTTGATCAATTTATGAGATGGGATGTCCAGATAAACAGCGTTAGAAATAAACTGAAAAAACTAATACCCAGCTGCTTTGAACTACGATCATTTTTAACTAAAAATGCGGCAAGATCTTTTTATTTTGCAATGATCCACTCAACACTACAATATGGTATAATAGCTTGGGGTAGTGCTACACCTTCAATTCTGGCACCTCTAGCGATAACTCAGAAGACATTACTAAAAATTATTTTAAAAAAGCCGCGAAAATTCTCTAGTTTGGCTCTATTTGATCTTATGGATGTTTTAAGTATTGAACAAATTTTTAAAATTATTTCAAGTATTCAAATATTCAAAGAATGTTCTAATGGACAATTGCTAATTAATAATAATTTAACCCGTAGTGGTACGCAATCTGATTTAATTGTTCCGTCACGAAGAACTAATCTTGGATTGAATCACTACTCTTACACAGGTATAATTTTATACAATAAATTACCGATTATAGTGCGAAATAGCAATAACCTTAATCAGTTCAAAACAAAAATCAAAGATTTGTACTATAAAGGGAGAAATGGAATGTAATTCTATGTATGGTATACGCATTGTGTGGTTTCTTTTTAAGAATAATAAAAATATGCAACACAAATTTAAATTTTTAAAGTAGTAATAAGACTTTTTAGATATGTATAAGAAGTATAATTAAAATCATAATGAAATTATAACGATAAAAATATTACAGTTTATGAGTTATTAATAATTATATTTAATTAGATAATTAACATTAACCTCACCCCTATCACAGGGTCTAACCCTAAAAGGGGGAGTAATGCAAAATTTTGTAAAAATCAATGTAAATGAAAATCGAATAAATGCATTTATTAAAAAAAAAAAAATAAAAAAAAAAACTCCGCAGTATGTCTCCAGTGTAAGTTAGAAAGAAGGTTATTTCATTTAAAATAAAGAAATTTGAAAAATTTAAAATAAATAAAGTACATAAATAAAACGAAAATTTCAAATTTTCTATGAAACTGGTGCGACAAAACTGTAAGACAATGACCCATTTTTATGAAAATTAATACGAAAGGGTAAGGTGAACTATTTTTGATTTATTTATTAATATCGCGTAGAACCACCTTTACATTTTAGCACATCAGTCAACCTGTATGGGAGAGATTTATATAAATTTTTATTAGATTTTTGTTGGAGATTTTTCCAGGAAGCTTCAATCGACAATTTAAGTTCACGAACCGAATCAATTTGTTTTCTGTCTGCGTAGACATCTCATGCGAGTTGGTTCCAGCAGTTTTCAATGATATTCAGATCTGGCGATCTAGCTGGTCATGGCAAAACATTAATATTTTTCATCTGGAAATAGTTCTTGAGCAACCTGAGCTGTGAATGGATGCATTGTCCTGCTGAAATATGAAATTATCATGCGTAATACTCCTGCCATATTTCGCGAGTTGTTCGTCTATTACTATGCATCTCAAAATTATTTGTACCATGGAAAAAAAATCCCAATCTTCAAGTTAAGCCATGTTTAAAGTGCTCTTAACAACTTTAGGGAAAAATATGTTTGGAGGAGAAGGAAGCGACTAATGTCCTTAAAATATCCAATAATAAAGTTAACGCAATTTATTTAAAGCAAAGGAATTAAAAGCAAAAAGCATTTTAACAAAATTATTTGTATCATTGAAATTTATTTGTACTTCATATAATAGTGCTGGAAAATACCAGAAATGAAAAGAAAAAATCATTATTTTTCGAAATTTAATATGAGGTGCTGCCTCTCTTTGCATTTAATACTGCCTGCAGTTGCCTTGGAACTGATTCCACTAAATTCATCGTTATTTCCTTGGGAATATTATTCCAATTATTTCATTGCAGGCAGCTCGTTGCGATTTTCCGATTTCATTTTTGATTTGTTGCTTTAGGTTATGCCTAAGGTTTTCAATTACATTCAAATCAGGGCTCTGAGGGGGCCAAGGTAGGGGCTCTTGTTGAATTTTGTTAAAAAATAAAGTAATTCGACGACCTTTGTGGATAGAAGCATTATCATGCTGCAGTATTAAGTTATTAAGTCCTCCCCAATCAAGATCTTTGCTGACTGGGAGGCGGTGTCATTAACAGTGGCCAAATACACTAACTGGGTAGCTTTTCCTTTTAGTTCAACTAGCTTTCCTCTACCACTGTATGCCATACAGCCACAAACCATTATTTTTCCGCCATTGTGCAGGCGAAACGGCAAAGGTTCGCTGTTGTTTTTTTCTTAACGCAGGAGTGGTACGATAATATTCTTTACCATATGATCCATCAAACGAAAATTCTGACTCATCTGTCATCTGAATGAGAAGTCTAAGGGCTTATCAATACATTCTTTTGCAAATTCCAGTCTGCAAACTTTATTTTGATCTGATATAAGGTGTTTCTCCTTTTTTACATAACATTTTTTATTCGCTTCCTCCAACCTCTGTCAAATCGTCTTATGACTTATTTTGTGTTCACGGTGCAAGTTAACATTTTGAAGCAATATTTTAATTGGAATTTAGTCATCTTTAGTTACCGCTCCAACGATTTTCCGATCTCCTCTATTGGATGTAACACGCTTTCTGCCCCTACCGGGTGCCGTTTTCAAAGTTTTATGAGGGTTGAAAGGAATAAACAAAGTATCACTTAAAACTCCACCAGAAAACATTTTATTTTTACTTCCATTTGTGGCAGTCGAAATTACATAAAAGATTTTAGCACGAAGAATAAAATTTTGTCGGTAGCGTTTTGACAAGACAAGACAAGAATGTTGACTGAGTTGGCAGGCGGCGTGATGACGACATAATGTGCCGCAAGCCGCCACAATATAAATTCGATGTTACATTTGACGATGGCGGTAAGTTTTTTCAAATATTATTTTCTTGCACTGTGAAAACATTCACCAAACTATTATTTTCTTGTTAATATCTTACTGATTTCAGTTGAAATAACTAACGGTTGTCTCATATTTTCTCAGAGATAATAGTGCTACCATGGGGTTCAAATAATTTTATGAATACATTTCAATGGTTCAAATAATTTTGTTAAAAAGTTTTTTACTTTTAATTCCTTTAATTTAAATAAATTGCGTTAACTTTATTATTGGGTATTTTAAAGACATTAGTAGCTTCCTTTCCCTCTAAACATATTATTCCCTAAAGCTGTTAAGCGCACTTTAAACATGGCTTAACTTGAATGTTGGGATTTTTTTTCCATGGTACAAATATTTTTTTTATGCATAGTATTTCCATATACTGCTGGCTGTTCATTTTGCCGGAAACAAATTTAATGTCTGATTTCCCGTAATAGCCGATTGCCGCCCTTATCATTACTCCCCCTCCACCCATCTGTCGGCTCTTTAAAACTCGTTCTTCCCTACGTAAGTCGTGGAAATAATAACGAAATCCATCAGGTCCGTCCAAACTAAACCGGTTTTCGTCAGATGATAAAGCCTTTCGCCATCTTTTCTTTCACGAAACTCGCTTTTCGGCAAATGCTAAACGGACTTCTTTGTGATACCGAGATAACGGTGGCTTTATCTTCAATTTCCGCCTTTGCTAATGAACGTAGAATGTTTTTTCTGGAATGAAACAGAAGGTAAGCGGGGTGCAGTAGAAATCGGCAGTTGTGTGCTTTCTTATATTAGAATGATAGTAGAAAAGGCAAACAAACCAAATATTGACATAATTTTTTATTCAGATAACTGTTATGGACAACAAAAAAATAAATTTTTACTTGCTACATACGCATATGCACTAAATAAACTCAATGTACGAAGTATTGAGCACAAATTCCTCATTTGTGGACACTCCCAAAATGAGGGTGATAATGTGCACAGTGTCATTGAAAAACAAATAAGTAGACATCTCAAATCGGGTCCTATATACATACCTGATCAATATTCTACTATCATCCGTACAGCGAAAAAAAAACGAAACTCCGTATCACGTAAACGACTTGACTTATGAAGACTTTTTCGATCTCAAGTTACTACAGGAAGAATGGGGCAATAACTTTTCGTTATCCGTCGATAGAACAAAAGTGAAGTGGCATGATATTCAGATACTAAAGGTAGAAAATTCGATTCCCTAAGAAACAAGTTATAACACTTTGAAATGTGATTATTAATTTTCAAGATATAGCGTTTTGAGTAAGTGAGGGTACAGATCCGAAACCGTTTTCTTGATCACCCTGTATCTCCGTGGATATTGGAAACCATCTCCGTAGAACAATTTTTTTCCCCGAATATATCTAGGAATAACCCCTTACAAGGTGGTACACGGAGTACCAAAGACCCTGTATATGCATTCTACAATGCAAAATTTATTTGAATTTATATTATGAAGAGAATTTGTTATGTAACGGAGGCCTAGGAAGAGAATTATTTTGACCCTAAAGCCAAAATAATTCAAAAGGAAGAATAAGGTTCGGGATAGACTGGGCTGAGATTCACCTAAATGCATCTCAGTACATTCTTCGTGCTGGTGCGACGCGCTAGCTTGATGCCGAGTCTAGCTGCGGGAGTCGTGGGGGAGGTTCGCTGCACCAGAATGTCATGAAACCCAATGGCCTGTCATAACAAAAGAATCGCGAGCTTTTGAGCTCGCCGCGTCGACTTATCCAGGTCGGTAGGACAACGAAAACAAAGGACCTCATCTGGTCTCGGATATTAACCCGACCAGATGTCTCGACGACGGCGTCTGATGGTGTGACGCCAACCTCCCCACCCAACCTAAGCCATACATCTTCCTAAAAAACTTCTTCGTATGGCCCCAAAAAAGTGGAGGAGGATCCGTGGAGGTTAGAGGGGGGCTCTTTAAATGACAACAACTAGTTCTTCATTTTAGTGGATTTTCCTTTCATTTTAATTGAATTTTTCTTGATTCCTCTTAATTATCTTGTTATAAACAGTCATCGAATTATGTGAACAGCTTTTATATCTATTATTTTTGTAAGATTATAGAGGACAAACAAAAAAATAAAAGTGGAATTAGAAAGGAAATTTCATACAAAATTGTGTATGCAATCGCGCAAAAAAAAAAATATATTATGGTAAAAGCTTGAAATGCGTATTGTCTAAAAATATAGTTAAGTACTTAACTTTTGTTCGAAAAAAAAATTCAAGGTTCTTTTCTCAGTGCTAGATTTTGTCGCAAAACATAAATAATTTCACTTTTTTTTTTTGTGTAAAATTTATGAATAGATAAAGGATTTTAAACTTAGTTATAATTAATTCAAAATAAAATTATGTTATTTAATAATGCACTTAAGTACATGAGTTACCCAGATTATCTTCTATTATATTAATATACAGTAAATTACTGGAAAATTTCATTGCAATCGAATTACCTATTTAAGGAAGAACGGTTTGCTTTCATTGAAGTAATCGCGATTTAAATATTTATCTACAGTGTCCGTGATTACATTTATCTTATAATTAATAAAAATGATAAATCGATTCCGAAATGATTTGAGAAGACAAAAAAAAATAAAGACGATTATTTCACTTACAATGTTGAGACTTAATTTTTCTATTTAGCACATATATGTATCTAGAATACAAACGATGATCTGCATAGCGGACACGAGTATCTCTTTTGGAATCCACAAATCCTTTTCGAATTCATTTTAGCTCGATGCAAACCATTGGGCCAAACAATCGACACTCCACACCTGTCGCAATAACAATTTTAGCAGCGTTGATCTTCCGGTACGACATCACCATTTTCATCGACATCCAAACATTGGTTTTGCAATTGGATAGTCGAATCGGCCAGCATACATGCGAAGCAACTGTGGCTAGATTGATTCGTTCAGAAAACTGGATTTAAGGCAACTTGTTCTTTGAATACTTCGATAAAACGATCGATGATGCTTCGGTGATATTAAATATTGGAAGCAATCGTTATTGGTCGGCTGATAAGAACTTGAAGATTGCGAAAATCGAGGGCATTTTTAAGAATTTGAAATTCACCGATACCTGGTCGAGTAGATTTTACAGCAATGTTGATGATTGTTGTGGTCCGTTGTCGAGACCCCTTCGTTATCGAAATTCATCTTCAGTAGGATTTCCTCGCGAGGATCGCGATTTCTTCGATTTCCAATTGGAAACTTTAGAACTGGGTTTCTCACCGGCCACGGGAAAAAAAATATGCGGCGGAATATCGCTCGTGTAAGATATAAGAATTTCACTTTACACGTAAAATTAAGCGATCTTTTTTTCCCGAAAACTCTCTTTCAGCACACTTTCCGATCGTATTTTCCCGGGAACTGCACAGCAAATCTTTCACCTTTCTGCGACTGCGAAATTTATCTCGGATTCGAACTGCAAAGTTCAAATTTTAAAAAACAATTTACATTATTTCATCGTCTTTCGTTTAATGGAGGTAATCGATTTGTGCAGTGAACGGCTCAATTATGAATTATGAGTGCCAATTTTGTTATAGCTTGCGAAAAGAGCCAAAAATATATTTATTTAACTGAAACACAACGATTTTAATGTTATCAAATGAGTTTATTTATTTATTGGTTACAATAATATCAAATACCGATCATTTAGCTTACGGACTGATTCTTGACTAATGACCCTCTTCTGGTCTTTTCTAGTTTTATTTATATCATATCTTTATCAACTGAGAATGGATGTGGTTATCAACTTGTGGCGATATTGCAAGTTGGTACTTATTTGGATTTTAGATAAGCATAGTTTTCTGAGAGTTAATGATAAAGTTATTTATTCGTTAATTGGAATTTGCTTATTTGTTATGTTTTTAATTATTTGGAAAAGAAGTTTGATACTCTTTGTCTAATTTGTTCTTGTTGTTATAAATACAATTCGTTATCTGTAGATGTACATAGTTTGTACGGTATGGGTACTATTGGTTGTGATACGGGGGATAACATAACTTGCCTGTCTTATAGTTTTGTCGCGCTCATTTTATGAAATTCAAATTCGTAGAACTCTCTCGAAACTTGCTTCTTGCATCTCCCCTGACATATCATATTAGAATCTTTAAAATCAAACTATAGCTGTTTCTGGACAATTCCGGGAAATTCTATGTAATTTTATGCAATTTTTTCCAATGTCTTAAAGCTTTGTCGCGGAGTGTACGGCTCTTCGTTTCTACACATCCATATTCAAGGGCTAATTTAGTCATGAAACGCGAAAAGCATAAAATTTCAGTGAACTAATTTTTTTTTCCAATGAAACGACAGCACTGATCACAAACGAAAATGAATCTCAAGCCGTCATTTGCTATAGAGAATCCGCGACCAATCTTTAGGCAACAGATCGGTCAAACAAAAACAAACCGCATGGAATCGCGCAACCGTAAAACTTGTTTTGCTTCGACTGCTAAAAAACTGTCAAAACTCAAACAAGTTGAATTGTTGCCTGAAATTAATTAGCAACATTTACGCCGAGTTAGCAACATTTACAACGAGTTAGCAACATTTGTGGAGAGATGTTTCGTAACATTTACGTTCCTCGCCCGTTGTCTCCACACATTGTCGCCTCGTTCCATCTAATTTCATTATTCCTGTGTAGAGATGTTTCGTTTCACTTTCGGGAAAAACACGAGAAAACGTCAGTGCATTCCTGAACGTGTTGTGAGGGGGTCGCGTGTATTTTTCGCTGACTTGGTTTTGTGTCGCGGTTTTTTCTGTCGGTGCTTTTGGTCCATGAGAGATCTGAAGGAATGTTTTTTTTTTCTTTCTTTTTTTTTAATCTTTTTCGTGTTTTTTTCTTTACGCCCTGCTCTTAAGTAAATTGTGAATTTCTTCGGTAGTGATAACGCAAAGTGTTTTATTTTTTTCGATTTGAAAAGTTCAGTGCAAAGAAAATGTGGAAAAATCTAAAGAAAAGTGCGAGCGCAGGTTACAGTGTGCCAGAGTGCAATTCTTGAACCGGTGCAAGTTTTTCTCGTGTAAGTTGAGCGGAGCTAGTGCGCACTGCCGGATTACTTATTTATGGATTAACCAACCTTTGCCAGCTACTTAAACTTTAGGATTATTTCTTGTACTCCCAGCTTTTCAGGCTAAGTACAGATGTTTCTTAATATTTTGTTTTTTTAATTTTGTTTTGTACAACATTTCAGTTCAAAGTTCATGACATTAATTGTGGCGCCGAAAGTTCTCTACGCTTGTTGTCAACTCAGTTGACAGCAATAGCGGGGACCTGTTTGTCACTGGAATGTCCTTCTGATGCGCCCAGAAATTCCTTCTCTTGCCTACGCAGCAAAGGCACAGTTCACAGGGGCCAAAGCCACGCTCTTATGGATTTTTGTTGGCGGCATAAATTATGCAAACGATGAAATTTCGTATCTCGATGTTGCTTGGTAGAACCGTCGAATGTCTTCGATAAATGGAGCGAGGGGCAGGACGCTAATCTGGGTGTTATTGTTGGTGCTGCGTGTAGGTCTGCTGGGAACCCTCCGGTCCCGGCCATTCTTGATCATCCTTATATTACCGTATGCAGGCTGCCGCCGAACCCCAAAACTTGTTTTTCTTCTGTTTTCCGTTTTCTTCTTCGTTTCAGCCTTATCCACGCGGCCGTCTCGTTATTTCTTGAGCTGTTTACCAATTCAAGCCTATCACTGCAGAATTTTAGCTTCGTTGTGTTTTATTACTTTTTAGCGAATCTTGCAAAAAACAAAAAGAATGAGCGTTGTGCAGACAAGAAAACCTCTTTTGCGCTGGCTTCTTGTTTCTTGGGTCCAACATGGAAGAGGCGTACCTAGCGGATTTCCGCGAACAAAGCCCGCGCTCACGTACAGCTGCCAGGCCCCATGTTGCAATCGAGAATTGAATGCACAACATGTAAGGAATCCGGTCGGAACGAAGGGAACCTTCTCGATTGCCAGATGGCTTACACTTTTTGATTCGAGGGTCCTTCGCAAAGCCGCACTGTACAGGGCGATTGCTTTTCCAATTTGATCCTTTTGTGTTCCGTTCTATGTTTGCCAATCAAGCGAGTTCTTTCACTTTCAGGATTCGCGCCAGAAATAAGAATTAGCACGCGTGCATCTCAATTACAGTGTACTACTTCGAAAACTCACTCACATGGTTACCACGCTTGTCCTGCTGCTCCGTTTCAGATAAAAGCACCGAGAAAATCGAATCGCATCTGAAGTGTGGTCCGGAAGGTTCAATTTTTAACAGTGATTGGCAAAAACAATTTACAACGAGACTTTAGCTTTCAGTGCTTCTGGCCATCTGGGAGTAGGAGGCATCCTTCATCGCGCGAAGCACGAAGCAGAGATCAGCCACAACCGTACTGTGTTTTGATTGCACTAATTGAGCAGATGACTGACAGCCTACACGGGAAATGCCCGAGTTCGATACGCCGGGCCTAACGGGAAAATGGATTTTTCAAGTTGACATTCGAGAGGATTTGTTGATTGACAGATTTTAAGTGAAAGACAAATTCGGAAGACACAACCGTCATCGAGTTGATGGCTTAAAGTAAATCTTTGTCTTCTTCAAGTCCCTGGAGGCCATGTTTACCTACCAACCGTGCTTTAAACTTCATTCAGAGAAGCTTCCAATTTTCCTTTCACGCTGCAGGGCTTACGAAGCCCCATGCAATGGGGGCCTTAAGTTGGAGCCGAACGACAGTGGATGATTTGTTTTCGGCGGTTTTAGTTATTGTGGGTCACGTTAAGCAGCTGTTCGACCGGAAAGAGTAGCGAGGTGTTTAAACGAATCGGATTTAAATATTTAGGAACCTTCTCAAGGGGTTTGAAAGACAAGAAATTGATGAACACTCAATCCGTTTCATAGGTATACAGCTACCTCTTTAAATTTTGTACTTACCGCCTGGGGTTGTTATTAATTGAGTAGTGTTGCGGTAAACAATTTGTCTATCGAGACTATTTATGTGGTGAATGGTTGAAGTTTTCAATCGATCCAAGTAAGTCGAGAGGGAATATTATCTTGATTTGCAGTCATCAGGATGACCTCTGGCATAGATATTCCTGTTGCATTGTTTATAGCAGATGTCAGTTCAAGAAGATGCGAGCAAAGGATGTACAGATGGTTGCACTAGAAGTGAATAATGAAGAGGGCAGTATGTCCAGGAGTACTGACATTGTTTGTTTATTATGAGATCAAAAGTCAAGACTGAATCGTTAAAGATTAAAAGGATCCTAGGATCGAAATCATCTTTGCTTGAACATAACTTAGGGGTCACCCTTTAATACAGTGGAAGCACAGACAAGTTGGTATTGGGTAGGTGAGCGATGGGGTTACAATGGAGTTTCTCTAGGTGAGAGTTTAAACTGTCGGTAGATGTTAATCTTGAAACACTGAATGTTGTGAGTTGATGGGAATACATGGGAGCTTTTCATAGTCTTGATCAGAGCGAAAGAAGACAGAGTGCGCAAACGGGCTATGTTACCCATAGATCAAAAAATTTTTCGCATTAAAAACTCTTACCTCCCAAATGAACGATTTTGATTGGCCAAAACTTTAAACAGCTGATTACTAACCCATATTTTACACGTCGATTGTTCGCATATGTGCGTGGATATTGCACGCATATTGGTGAGCTCAGTTCGAGAAGTTCTTTCCCGTTTGCCAACTATGTACGTATAATTAAACTGTGGGCTTGATCTTCGGGTGATGAAGAACTGACTATACTTCCCTCTTGCTCTACGCGATGATAAAGGTTTAACAGAGAACTCATGGACGCGTGCGGTTTTTTTTTTTTTTTACAGAATGACCTGTGTTATAGGCAATTTCGGCCTTTATGTGCAATGCATAAACACCGAGGTTTCCTGGAATACTTGAAAAGAGGAGGGATGAGGTTGAATAGTTCTGCACTGCATTCACCGTGGAAATATCGTTAAGTACCCCGACGTTTCTACGATGTTCGGAAAAAACCAAACAGTGGCGGACAAAAATGTACGGCAGCACCTTATATTGAGATTCTGGTTAATTGGAAGCTTTAATCAAAAATCCCATTTTTGCACATTTTTTCATAAAAAAACAAAAGCTTTTCATAACAAACTTAAAGGGACATTCAGAAAAACATAAAAAATTGAATGGACAAAACTATTGTGTATCCACGAATAATAAAATGCGTCTTTTTCGATAGTAATTTTGTATATTATCAATTATAGGTTAGGACAGAGTGTGCTATGAAAAATGACTGACAGTTTGAAAATGACGTGTTGTTCTTCGTTGCTGACATCTGCACAGTAAGTGCTGCCAGACTAGGTGGATATATACAGCTGCGAAAAAAATAATAGCACCAACGTTACCAACAATCTTTCCAAAGGCATTGTAATTCTATTTGTTAGTTTAAATAACTAATGAACACATTTTTAAAAGTAAAAAAGTTTTATAAAAATTGTGTGATAAAAATATTTAATGTTTTATTTACCGTTTGAAAGCTATTTAAACAAATCTTGTAAAAACATAAAAATAAGGCGAAAAAACAAAATTGCACCACAATTCCAAAGTGCACTTAAGGTTAAAAAAATAGAAAAAATGAATTAGTTTTATTAGTATGCGATAGTTATCTGTTCAGTTTTAATATTTAGTTGCGTGACCTTTATTGGAAATAACGGCTGCACAACTTTTTGGCATTGAATCAACCAAGCTCTGGCATCGACTTAGCGGAATTTCGCTCCAGGACTCCTTAATCGCATTCCACAGTGATTCGTTGCTGGTTGGCTTGGCAGCAGTAACTGCTTTTTTTACATCACCCCACAAATTCTCAATAGGGTTGAGATCTGGTGACTGCGCAGGCCACTACATGACGTTCACTGAATGATCTCTGAACCATTTCTTCGCTTTCTTGGTGTGTTTGGGGTCGTTGTATTGTTGAAAGACCCACAACAAAGGCATCTCGTACTCTGCATAAGGTAGCATAATTTTTTCAATTATTTCAACGTAAACGTGTTGGTCCATAATTATTTTTATCCAATGTATTGGGCCTATGCCATAATGCGAAAAGCAAGCCCACACCATTACACTTGACCCCCCATGTTTAATGGTTTTACATGTGTATTGAGGATTGTATTCTGCATTCGGAGGGCGTCTGACGTATGAACGAGAGCCTTTTACGCCATACAGAACAATTTTGCTCTCGTCTGACCATAAGATGTTCCTCCATTTTTCAACTGGCCATTTCAGGTGTTCTTTTGCAAACTTAATACGTTTGGCTACATGCTTCGCACTTATGAGTGCAACTTTTCTTGGGCTACAGGCTTTTAAATTGTGATGTCTTAAACGATTACGAACTGTTTGCACCGTTGCAGCTATATTGAGATCCTTTTTCAGTTCAGTTGCTGGCTTAAAAGGCTCCTTCTTGCTCTGGCGGATCAACCGATTTTCAAGCAACTGAGATATGGCGCGTTTACGTCCACGTGTTTTAGCTTTTTCTTGGAAAGTTATGGCACTGCGTATCATTTTGTTCGAGCATCAAACAAAATGACGCACTTCGCTATAAGTTTTGCCCTCTGAAATAAGTTTTCGAATAAAGTCTCTTTTTTCAGCACTACAATGCTTTCCGCGTCCCATTTACTTTTAAATTTGTGTAAAAACTAACGAAAACCGAACAAGAACACTTTAAATTGTACAGGGGTCAAATTAATAAACTCAACTAATGTGCTCTTCAACAGAATTGTCAGTGGTGCTATTATTTTTTTCCTTTTATTTTGCATTTTTCTCTGACAATCGCTTAAATTGAAAAGAACCGTTATCATTATAAACAATAAACTGTATTCTGCGGAAAGTGAACATGTTGTGTGATATATTTATCAGCAATGTACAAACAATTTTCGACACGAAATGTTTTTTTTTTAACAAATAGAAAAAATGTCGTGGTAGTGCTATTTTATTTTTGGGGCACTGTACATACACCCTACTCGATCAAAAAAAATTATTCACTACAGTGAATTTTGACACAATCGTTACAAAGAATTGTAAAACGCTTACAAGAAACGAATATGTAAGCAAGTATATAATCGAAGATCTCTATTGTTTTTCTGTTTTTGTTGTTTCTGACTTTGAACATTTCACAAACACACAGCCATAAGCACACGCAAACTCTATAGAGTTTGCAGAGAAAAACTCGCTCACTCATGAAACGAAATATGCGATATGCCTAGAGATATAATGTCGACATTATTTTCGGACTCGCATATCGCACGTGTGATGTGAACTGTGTCATCTCATGTTTGTGAACTTCGAGGAGGCTTTCGACAGCGTTAAGTGAGATTGCATATGGAATGCTTTGCGTAGGAGAGCTATGATTAAAGAATCCTACGAAGATGCAAGGTGTCGCGTCTTACATAGAGGAGAGCTGTCCGAGAGTTTTCTTGTGTGAACGGGTAAGGCTGCATATTATCACCAGCCGTTTTTGGTGGTAATAAATTACATCTTGAAAATTGCACTAGAACGTGCGGAAGGTAAAGGTATTCATTGGAGACTATTTAACATCTTAAGGGGGTTCAATACTTGGAAATCATGAAAAAAATTTTTATTGGCTTAAAAAATTCTACAACTCTTTCTGCACATTTTGCAATTTGTCCCGTTTCAAAATTCCAATTAGAAGTATTTTATTTTTAATTTTTAATCCAAAGGGTTTGAAGCGATTAGAGTTGGTCCCGGTTCTTTCAAACGCTTCTCCTGAAAAATCACGTTTTTCACCTTTTACGAACACAGAATTCAGGTAAATATCACCCGATTGAACTGAAATTTGGTACAGATGTCCTACGATAAATTATCTATGCCCTGACGGAGCCGATTTAAAAAAAAATTAAAAGTAAAAATGTTATATTGTGTTAAAGTTGCGAAAAATGACTAAAAAATGTAAACTCTTATTAATAATTCCCAAAGCACTATTTTGTCAAAAGCTCTCGTCAGGGCATAGACAATATCGTCAAGAATCATTTGCATAAATTTGAAAAAAATCGGTTGAGCCATTCCCGAGTTCTGTGTTCCTAAAAACCGGGAGGGGGAGGGGGGGGGGGTGGAAGAAGGCAAATATTGAACCCCCTTAAGTCATCTTGATTGTGCTGACGACGTGTGTTTGCTTGCACATAACCGTTCGGACTTAGATTCAAATGTCCGCTCGTTGCATTCTAAATGCGAAGAGGCGGGACTGACAATAAATGTGCGTAAAACCAAGTACATGCACATAGGTTCGAACACAAGCACACCGATTATGCTTAACGGGCAAGATGTTGAAGAGGTGCAAGATTTTTTTTTATCTCGGAAGCATTGACAGCGTGGACGGCGGAGCCGAAAAGGATATTGAGGCTTGTCTAAATAAAGCTCATCAAGTCTTCGGTATCCTGGAGGTTAAGAGAGATTTCCCTTCACGCGAAACTGCGAGTATTTGAAGGATGCATCCAATTCGTGTTGTGGAAAGTTACCGTTCGACTTATCAAGAAGCTGCAAACTTTCGTGAACCAATGTTTCCGACGTATTGTAGGGATATTCTGCCCAGAAGTGATCTCCGACGACGAACTTTGGGGAACGTTTGGACAGACTAAAATAGGCATTGAGATATAAAGGCGAAAGTGGCAGTGGAGCGGTCACACATTGAGTAAACCAGAGCGGAACATCGCCAAACAGGCTCTGGATTATAATCCTCAAGGAAGACGTCGGGTTGGTCGGCTATGTAGCAGATGGAAGCGAGCAGTTGAGCAGGAGGCCAGAGGAATAAAAAAGTCCTGGCAACAGCTAAAGACCGGTGCTCAGGATCGTGCCTTGTGGAAGAGAGCTGTTTTTGTTCTATGCCCATATAGGGGTCGTTAATAGGAATTCGATCGAGTTGTTGTTAAATTCTTCTGAAGAGTGCAATTGTACGTTACCTGATGTTATATTCGAGGAACCCGCCAGAACATCCATTTTATAGGACAGAGTTTTTGAAGAATTGAACTCCACTCTAGTTTTCCTGCCCCATTCCAGGATTAAGTTGAGATCTAAGTTCAATGAATTGTTTAATTGGATGCGTTTAGAATTTACAGATTCACAATGAGCTTCAGTAACGCATTCAAATTGAAAGTTATCCAGAGTACTGTCATGGATTGAGTATTGTTGACAGAAGGTCATTAATGAAGATTAAAAATAGAATGGGAGATAGGACAGATCCTTGAGGGACGCCGGAATCGATCTGAAACGGTTGGGATGATACACCATCTATTATGACTCGTATCGATCGTTCAAAAAGTAAACTTTCAATCCATCTGATAAAGGTAATGTTAACACCAATGGCTATGAGTTTTACTAAAAGACCTTTGTGCCAAACTCTGTTAAAGGCATTCGCAATGTCAAGTGCCAGTACTTCCAACGTTCAGCCAGATAGATTAGGAGATCTCCAGTGGAACGCCCAGAGCGGAACCCGTATTGGCAATCATTCATAACTGACTCGTTTCCAATTGACAACCGTTTTCACTTTTTTTTCACTTCAGAGCACAGAAATATTAGCTGTAGGGCGGTAGTTTGAGGGAATCGCTTTGTTTCCTTTCTTAGGGTTTGACTGGATATTCGCCATTTTTCACATGGTTGCAAAAAGTCCTAACGCGAACGACACGTAAAACAGATTGCGAAGGTGTTTAGCCAGAGGAGAAAACATTTCTTAATTGTAATCGGGTGGATGCCATCAGGACCTGCAGATTTGTGAATGAGCTTCTTCAGTACTTTGGAGATAAGACGTGTTCGAAAGTGAACAGGTGGAAGTGAGGAACCAGAACGCGATTGTTCTGTTGGAGGCTAATTTGATGGTGGGAGTCGAAAGTTTCTTGCGAAGCTCTCAGTCAGAGTATTAACTTTCTCAACACAATTCGGAAAAACTCGGTCACCACCTGTAAAAGGAGGAGTAGAAGATCTTATGAAGTTTTGTTTGGACGTCTTAACGGATGACCAAAAAATCTCGAACCTGGTGGGGTTTCGAGGTGCGGTCTAATTTGGAATCAAAAACGCGGCCCTGCGAGTGGCACAGAGCTTTCAAAGAGGTCAAGAACGGGTGGTTGTAAACGCCTTCAACTGAACAATGTTTGAATATCATCATTACGGCTTGAAAGAGTTCAACTTCAACAATGGTACTACAGCTCAAATTGGACCATGGCCCCTGACCTTCAGGTTCCTTAACATTTTTTCATTATTTATTATGGAAGGTTTGTTAGACCTTCGCATAACCCTCTACGAATTTTTTGTTTTCGTAGACTGAGGTGACCGGAGGTATACCGAAGCAGGCGGTGTGCTGGAATTATGCGTCGACCGGGATTTGAACTTACGACCTTCGCATTGTAGAGCAGCACTCTATCCACTAGGCTACACCCTAGCCTGAAAGAGTTAGAGTCAATCTATACAAGAAGAAGACACTCTCTAGTAGAGCCTGGCAGAGATGTCATAATCGTCACCTGCGAATTCACTTTACACAATTTACCATTCGTGGAGTGTTAAGTTGTGGTTTCCTTGGGCAAAATTCATCAACCTTAAGATAAATTGCTCCTTCAAAATTTTTACCTGTGACTTTGTAGTTAAGTACTTAAAGCTGCGTACAGTTCTTAATGTTAAAAGCTTAGCAAACAAAAGGTCGACACTTTTTAAATTTCGTTCCAAATGTAGGGATTCATATTTGGCAAATTATGATAAAGCGCCTATAGTGTGCCATGTAGTAACTATAGGAAGAGTTATCACACGAACTAGACATGTTGCATGACTTCTTTTAAAAGAGCTGAATTTTCTTCAAAAAGAGCAACCAATGTGATCTATGTTTTGGCTAGAAACGCAAAAAAATAACATCGAATAAGCTCCTTATTCCCCAGATAGGGTTCCTTGCGACTTTCTTATCTTCCCAGAACTGAAATTATCAATTCGTTTCCCAATTCGTTGAATCGGTTGAAGCCATAAAACAGAAATCACTGAAGAAGCTGAAGGACATTCTCGAATTTTTATATAAAAAGTTTTTTGTGTTTCACGAAGTGCGTATCGTATTGTACAGAGTCTGTTTTGAAGGAGATAAATTAAATTTAGAGGATGATTGATACTATTTTCTATGTTTTATTGACAAATTTCCGTTACGTTTTTGACAGAATGTAAAGAACAAACTACCCTTCCATACATATTAAAGAATAATGCAAAGAGGCACGTTTCGGGGGGAAAAAATATTAAAGGAACACTGCTCAAAGACGCTAATGCACGATTAAATAAAAAAAAATGGGGAAAAAACATCCAACGTAGGATAAAAATAAATAAAACAAATATTAAACACAAAGGAATTTTAAATTAATTGAAAAAGAAAGAAAGAAAGAATTTAATAAATTTTGAAATATTTTTCCCCCTATTATTGATGTTTGGGAAATATAGGGAAGACCAGAAACGAAGGACTGAATAAGACAGAGACCAGAGTGATGGAGTGATTGAATCGGGAGGATAAAATAAAAAAAAATTTAATACATATGTATCCCGCTTATCAGCCGTGATCTTAAAATCTAACTGATATGAAAAACGGATGCATCGCCTTGGATACGGATGGATTCTATGGTAACGACTTTTGGCATTAAAGGCCGATGCCCAGGATCGCGCTTTGTAGATGAAAGTTGTTTCTGTCCTATGTACCTATACGGGGTCTTAACAGGAAATTGATATATCGAATCATTCGTGCGCCCTATTACCGGCAAGCCAAAAAAGATAGATTTAACTAGCGTGGGACATATGCGAAAAAGACCTGCAGACAAAAACAAAGGAAGTACCATAATTTTATTTATTCGCCTGAATGTACCCGAATCATCAACACGCAACCGTCTTAAAGAAACGCGGAGCAAGAAATTTACGGTGTCTAATGGTTTTCAGAGGTACTAAGTAATCGCATAAATAAAGCCGTTCTCCGGTCTGCAAAATATTATGCAAAAAAGATTAGTGATCTGCGCTTCAAGAAAAAGGATAAAGTGCACTCTAAAATGCTCGTATGGTATTGTGATACATGGTCATAACAGCTTAGTCCAAAGACAAAGCGGATACAGTCGTTAAAAGCCATGTTTAGTCTCTGTTGACAATTATTATCTAGGAAATACTAGGCTGCCGAGAGTGAAGAGAGGTTAAATTAGAGACTTAACGAGCATTAGCCCAATATGCAAGGGTTGGACACTAGCAAATACCCATAGTCTTCGCAGACTACTATAAACCTTTTCTAGGACAGAAGCAACATGCTTGCTTCCACTCATAGACGAGTCAAGAGTTACTCCTTGATCCTTTACATAGTTTTGGAACAAGAGGGGTGTGCCGTTGACTATTGGGTGGGGAAGATCCGGTATAGAAAACCATGCATTGAGATTTTTGCTCGTTGAGCATAAAATGATTAAGTTGAGACCACCTTAATATGCGAGCAATATCCTGATTTACGCTTTGAACACAGTCTTCAACTAATCCATAGGCCTACTTAAGTACATCTATGCATCATCCGCATACAAATAAAGGCTGCAGTCCGGAAAATATGTCATCTAAAATTCTTTAGAATAGTGAATAGTGACTTTCGTCTGGAAGGTGGTAAAAGCAGAGGGAGAGGTTTGTAACTTTTGAATATAACACCGAACATACTACGTTCGGTGTTTCATGCTGAATTTAAAGTTTGTAGCTTTCACAGTTTTCGAGGAAATTACACAATTTTGGTCAGAATTTATGGCATTTGTATTGGAGGTGGCAGAGAAAGTGGGAGGTTTCGGATGAATATTGAATCTGATTATCAACATCCTAATCACATTGCTTTGCTACGATTTTAAAGTCGATAGTTTTCATATTGTTATAGATCTGGCAACCACGCAATATTGATCTTTCCCGAATATGCCAGAATTTTATAGAACAGCCCCCCAATATGTAAACGGCCATAATCAAAGATCTAAAACCTTCCAATATAGTTGAGACACACCCGACGAATACACCATGGAAGGTTCGATAATTGGTAAAATGGTATAAAAGTACGAAGCTTTCAGACGACAGGCAGTCATTCAGCGACATCTATGAAAGACGTGAACTGGTGCAAGAACGCGATAGAACAATATCGGCGGTTGTGCCATATAGTGCGAATAAATAAATTATCACTTATTTTTAAACGAATTGTGTTTTACTTGAAATCCCGGCGAACCCCTCGCTCGCAACAATATGTTCGATGGAGAAATAGTTTTCTTGAATTTACAAAACAAAAATTTGTATGGGAGGTGTAGAAGGAGTGAAGCGAAGTTCATAGTTTTTTAGCATTTATTGAAGTCACAACAAATTCGGGCAAAATTTTAAGTTTGTAGTTTTTCTAGTTGCAGTGAAAATCTATTAAATGCATTTATCAAAATTGTGCATCTGTGTGGGAAGGGGAAGAAGGAGTATTCGAATCAAAACCAAATTATTCGACATGAATGATATTTGCAATAGTATACTTTTCACAAAATTTACAGTTGATAGCTTTGACGGTTTTGAAGAAAAACAATTTAATTAAAATTTCGAAATTTCGTGAAAATTGTGCGGTAGGGGGTAGAAAGAGTGATGTGAAGTTGATGGTTTTTCCAAAATTGGTTGCAATTGCAATACAATTAATTATGGCAAAAATTGGTTCTTTAAGCTTTGCTAGTTGCAAAGAAAACCGAATAAATGCATTTTAGAAAATTGTGCATTTGTATGGGAATAGTAAGGGGATCAATATTTTTTGACGGTAATGATATTCACATCATTATACTATGATCTAATTTTCATGTCAATATTTGAAATGGTTTCGGAGAAAAATCAATTTTCTTAAATTTGTATTGGAGAGAGTAGAAGGAGTGGGGGGGGGGGGGAATGTAGCCCGTTCACGAACTTAAAGTTACTTTTTTGCTGAACATTATATATGACAAATTTCAGCACGATATGTCAAAGCTTTCGAGAGTGATGCTGTAGACAGACAGACAGACGGTCTACCCTTGGCGACTCTGTGCGAGCATTATTTCTTAGCGTTACAAACGGTAAGGAAAACACAATATACTCTCAGATTTCATCTAGAGTATAATTAGCAGTTGGAGCACGCGGTCTTTGGATGGAAACGATTGGAGACGACGAGGCCAGGGCCCGATATGGGCTGTCGTGCCATTGATGATGATAACCGGTAAAATCACGAATGTCTGACATGGCAAAGCCTGGTTTGACAGTAATTGAAAAGAGAAATGGAGCACCATCTAGTAGAGTCCCATCGAAATGTCTAAATCCAAACCCTTTGCGTGATGGAAGAACGATGCTTCTGCTAAGTTCAAATAAAAATCATTAAGTTCTCCTTGAATAGTATCGCTGTTGAAACCGGGCATTGGCCTCCTGTTCTTTAAGTTTCTTATCATTTGTTTGTTATTGTGGAAACCCGTAGGGGGTTGTTGCGTAAATTTTTTATACCCACGAATACAGTGTTCTAGACCGGAACGCTACCTACTGGGCTACACCAAAGAAGAATCTATATAAATATAATTATAGTGTCTGTCTGTTATTTGTATATAAATGGCTATAAATAAGTTTTTTGCTTTATTTTAGCAATAACTAAGCAGAACCAAACGTTTTTAAAAATTGTCTCTGTCTGTCTGTCTGTCTTTCCGGTTTTCACGCAAAAACGGCTAAACCGATTGTAATGAAACTTTTACACATTATTAGGTCTACCTCGGGGAGTAATCTGCATTAGGTTTTATTTTACTTCCCTCACTCCTTCTACCCCTCCCATACAAAGTAACTCAGTTTCAAAAATTTATAATAATCAAATTTTCATGGAAACTAACTAGCTATTAATTTGAAATTTAAAATATATTATTTCCATTATAAATGCGATCTTCAAGTATATAAAGAATTTGAATGATAATTTTAGCTGCTCCTCAAAGAATAACTAAAAACTCTCCACTCCTTCCACCACCTCCTATACAAACTTCAATTTTTCATGAAATATTCTAAACCAATTTTCTCAGTACGTATAACTTCTATCGAGCTAAAATTGTACTAAATCTTTAATTAGCATTATTATTATTATCGCGCAAAAATTAACCGATTAGCTTCACTCCTTCTACCCCCTCCCATACAATGTGGCACACTTCCACTACTTTGCAAAAACTCTATTTTCTTGAAAAGTGTGAATCTAACTGATCTAAAATTTAAAACATATCAATTGCATGATGATTATAGTAGGTTCTAGAAAAATTAGCAAAAACCCCCCACTCCTTCTACCACCTCCCATACAAACTGCACTTTTTCATGAAATACTCTAAATCAATTTTCTCATTGCGTATAACTTTGATCGAGCTAAAATTTTGTATTAAATCCCTAATTAGCATTATTACTATTGTCGGGAAAAAATTAACCGATTAACTCCACTCCTTCTACCCCCTCCCTTACAATGTCACACAATTCCACGACTTTGCAAAAACTCGATTTTCTTGAAAAGTGTGAATCTCACTGATCTGAAATTTGTAAGATATCTATTGCATGGTGATTATAGTTGTTTCTAGAAAAACTACCAGAAACCCCCACTCCTTCCACCACCTCCCATACAAACTGCACAATTTCACTAAATCCAATGCACTAGGTTTCACAAGTTACCTATTCAATTTTTCAAGCTTAACTTTGGTGCAGAATATTTTTATAGCAACTCTAGCATGATGTGAAATAAATTAATTTAGTACTGCCATCCCTTCTATCACTCCCCACACAAAAATTCTTAAGATTACAAAAATTTCGATTTCATCGGTAGTATCATATAATTGGGCTTTACGCACAATCGAAGTCCTGTTATGTGTTTAAGCTTGATGTCATTTTATTTGGGCTTTTTTTAATTAACACAAGCTACAACTATTCACATGTCCTTAACGCTCTTCAACACGTATACATATGATATCGAATCACGGGTTTGATTTGATCACGAGCCTGTCCCATACAAATGCGAGTATCATGATCTCATTCTTAATAATTTATGGTTCTGATCCCAACAAAATACAAAACATTGTGTTCAAAGAGCCATCAAACTAAGCAGATTATTTATCCGACATAATGTACTACTAACTACATTCTCAAAAAATGTTATTATTGAGATTCTTACGCGGACAAAGTCGCAGGCGATCTCTAGTATATAATAAGGAGAGACTATGAGCAGGCTTTGCCTTGTAAGAAAATGGGGCTGAAAGTATTTCCCTCCCTTACTGATCACATGCTCGAATTTTTTCGGAACTTTCGTTTCGCTATCCTCATCTATCATATTTAAGTCCAATACAACTATCTCAGTCCCGCGTTGTACGTTGCTAAACTGATTAGCTTAGACACGAACCAAAAAAACAAATTGGAATTGAAAAAATCAAGATTTCTGAAATAAAACACCAAACTCCGTTGGACTGAAAATTACCTTATTGCTGGCTGAATATTGGCAAGCAAGAGAGAATACAAATTATGTTTTTTTTTTGTAAAAGTTTGCAGCTAAGTGGGCACAATTTTCGAAAATTTCCGAATCAAAAAGTAGTCCCACATGAGACTACCTATCATCTCTCCATATTATATATCCTCCTTGGCTACACCAGAAACTTATCTAAAGTCTTTAACAGCAACACAACTAATAAAACTATAAAGTTGTTTTTTTTTACATTTTTCACTTCAGAATTTACACGGAGATAACATGCAACTGCAATTATCAACGCAAACTGGTATTGGTTTATAGATAACACAAATTGACTGATAACATCAGTGTTAAAAGTTTGAAATATTTTCAAGGCATCAGGAAAACAGATAAGATTTTACAGTGTGGACTTGTGTTTTAGAGAAATTTTCACTTAAGAAGTATGTATGGTAAAAAGTAAGAAAATTAACCCACAGTTGTCACACTGAGTCTATTTTAGCTGTGCGATATACTTCAGTGACCTACATGCAGAGATAAATTAAAGCGTTTTCTTTGGAAACAGGTGTGAGGTACTGGCTTCACCGGATAAGCATTGTTCTTCGTTTTTAATGTCGTCAAAGCCCGAATCGAGGTGCAAGATTTTTGTTCATTAGGACGCATTGTTAGCGTGGATGGTGGAGCCGCCAAGAATATTGAGGCTCGTATAAATAAAGTTCATCAGGCGTTCGGTATCCTCTCTCCTTTCTGGAGGTTAGGAAAGATCTCCTTTCGCACGAAGGTGCAAGTATTTGGTGCATGCGTCAAATCCGGTTTTGTTATAGGGTTGTACTACATGGGACCGTTCGACTTACCAAGAAACTGCAAACTTCCGTGAGCCAATGCCTTCGATGCATTTTGGGGATAAGGGTTTGACCAGAAGTCATCTAAAACGACGAACTTTGAAGTACAATTGGGAAGACTAAAATAGGCATTATGATTTAAAGGCAGAAGTGGCAGTGGGTCGGTTACACTTTGAGGGAAAAATCGCCAAACAAGCTCTGGATAATAATCCTGAAAGAAGGCACCGGGTAGGTCGATCATGTAGCACATGGAAGCGAGCAGTTGAGCAGGAGGCCAGGGGAATAAATTAGTCCTGGCGAAAATAGCCCAGTTGTGAAGTAGTTGGCTCACTGATGCTTCGAGTATTAAGTTTTTATGGCAACTGAGAAGGGTTGCTAGCCTCGCGCCTAACCCTTTATCTATGAATTTTGATTTCAGTAAACAGAAGTAGCCCAGATATAACAACTCAGACAGTGTGAATTGCAAGCTTCCTAAACTTATCGTGAAGCTTTCCTCAAAGCATTTTCACAGTACTATCAACTAGAATCTAAATTTCAGCTTTCTATCTTAACCGTTTACGAGCAATTATTCGACCATAAACCGACCGAAAAGATTCTCTATTTTCCTTAAGACTAACCGTGAACTTTGTCTAGTTTTACTATACCCTGCGAGTGATACTCGAAAAGGTCGCCTGTAAATAGAGCTATGAAGGAGCGATTCTATGAAAATTGGTCTTGTTCCTTGCACCTTATGAATATGAAAAATTTTCGTAGACACGTTTTGTTTTCTCTCACATTCAGGTAGGTAGTCGTTCTGTAAACTTGGAATTTTCTTAAAAGGCGATTCATTGGTGCAAGAGAATTGCTGCTATGAATGAGAGTCTCATTTAAATGTCGACGAAAAATGGAAATTTTTAAGACTGTACGAAGGGAGAGAAAAAGAGTGAATAAAATTGGTACAAGGAAAGTGCTTAATTAGATACAATTTTGTGATGTAGAATAATTGAAAAGAAGATTATGTCGTCTGGAGTTCGTTTTCTTTTCATACTTAAATTAAGACGAATCTTGGTTGTAAATGGAATGCTAATTGTTAATAATGAGTTGGTAACATTTTTTTTTTCAAAATCTGGCGGTAAAAAATTCAATTTGAAAATGCGCTCAATTATATTCAAGTATGCATTAAGCAAATGTAATTACAAACTGTTCATTAGTTTGTGGAATCTGACGAATCTAAATTTTCTTAAATTAAAAGGTCTCCACATCAAATAATGTTATGAGTTACAATCACTAAAAAAAGTCACTTTACCACGCATGCATAACAAACTCTACGCCTAGTTAGACAGCTGGCCCAAACTCTCTAAAGCAAGGTCCACATGATGCCTCATTTTCGTTTAAAATTCTCAATAAGATTGAGAATAATTTCGTTGCTCTTCATTTGACTTTGTTTCCTATTAGATACCTACTCGATTGCAAAGAATAAATACCGCATGCAAGCAAATTGCTCTCAATAGCGCACGTGTGATTCCCTTATCAGTCGGATAGCCTTCGGCTGTTGGATTTGTCCTAAAATTTCCAGAAAAAGTGTTGCGATTGAGGCACCATTCTCTTGCGTTGCTGCATGCCCAAAATTGTACGAAAAAGCGCATCGTGTGGCTACAATTTTATATGCGTTTACGGAAATTTTGCATGTGTATCATTCAACTTAATGCATGCGTTTTTACTCTAGAACGCATGCGCTTAACGCACGAAAATGAGGCATCGTGTGGACGTCGCGTTAGATGCCTTGTCTATAGAGCAGTTCTACCTCATACAAGATGAATGTTCTGTATAATCTATAATTGTTAAAAAATGTTACTTCCTAAGTTATAATCGGTATTCCATACCTGTTTTCTGAATTGTGCGGTGGGAATTTATAGGGCGAGTTTTCGCACAGGTAATGGCGCATTAAAAAATCTCTGCCAATCTTTCGTTCATGGCAACAGGTTGTTGGATCACGCAACCTTACGCTGAGCAATTAAAGCTCTGCCCGCGATATGGGCACCATCAGTCACCTCGTGTAAGTCGAAGACATCCTCAACCAACACTGGGGATGGAAGTAACCTTCCATGGGCTCTCCAGCTCCCGAGGCACCAGATAACCTCTGGTGAGGCTACACAATTGAAGCATTGCTACCCTGCACTATGATCAATCGCACCCCTCGGGTACGTGGGGACGGTCAACCCCAAAAGTAGTTACTAGAATCGCCGAAGCTTTCTAGACCAGCACTTTCTTCCCTGCGTGAAAGGTTTCGGAGCTGACGGGTATACGGTCCGTTCAACTTACTCCCCCCCCCCCCCCCATCATTGTAGGATTCGAAGCCGATGCCATTAATATGATCAAATCAATAAATCAATTCGATATACAAGACATCGACTTATTCTCCCCTACTTGCATCCACTTTCGCTGCTTAGAGTACGTCGTACAACTACTAGTTTCAGCATTAGCTCAACAAATAAAAATCTCATTTTCCTCTTATCCTTAGTACAACATATAGAACTCAGTTAGACTTCACCCATCAGGTTCACCTATAACACCGATAGCTTCATGTCTTCACTTCGTTATTACATCCTGATTCAACCAGATCTCCATCACATCCTCAGTACCTCAATTCCTCGGTTCATCGGCCAACCCAGCACTCGGTTCCTCCGTTCCTTAGTCATCAATTGCACCATTTAAGTTCAACAAATAAAAATCTCACTTTCCATTATTGCCTCATATCCTAGTACAACATATAAAACTCAGTTAGTATTGATAAGTTTCAAAGCTGACACAATGCATTCAACTTTATCCACCCCACCTAAATGGGTTTCGGAGCTGACGCTAGTATGCAACTTTGCCTCTCATCAATAGAGCGATAGGTTGCGGAGCTGACGGATCGCAGTCCGTTCTCCCCCCTATCGTAGCGGGATTCGGAGCCGATGCCATTAGCATGATCAAACCGATGTATCAATTTAATATGCAAGACATCGACTTTGTCCCCCCCCCACTACATGGTTGATAAGTTTAAAAGCCGACACAATACATTCAACTTTATCGCCCCACCTAAATGGGTTTCGGAGCTGACGTTAGTATGCGACTTTGTCCCCTATCTGTAGACCTCTTAGCGTTACTCAGCTTGCACCACGAGGAAGTGGGTCTACTTCGCAAGCCTTTCCGGCTTACAGTATTAAATTAACTAGGTCCTTAGATGCAACGCATGTTTTTGGATATTATCGAGCAACGCTGGGTGTGATCTTGGGGGCTCCAGGCCAAACATGCCATTTCAGCCGCACTTCCGTGGAATACCTAAACGCCTCGGTCAAGAGCGACTACGTGGATGTACTTACTTTAATGAAAACGATTGTCCAGTATAACGCCAAATAACGTCAAGTCTGTAGAAGATGGAATCTACACGCCACTGATGGACATTACAGCGGCCGACGCCGGAACATTATGTTTTAAAGATATATGACAGGACCGGGGTTTGAGGCATTAAAGTCTACTCTGTTTTTTCTGCATCATTCCAGAATTACGTTGAAGCCACATTTTAGTGAGAATATTGACTCACTACGGCTTGAGAATACTGAAGTCGGACGTGCCTTCGCAGGGGAGTCAAGCTAGAAGATATTGCCAAATGTGCAGTCATCAGCGAAACATTAGATAGGATTGAGAGTTAACGATAGAAGGTCGTTTGTAAAGACTAAAACGAGGGTAGGTGCTATAACTGAGCCTTGTGGGATGCCGGAATCAATGGAAATGGTGGCGGACGTAAATCCATCTAGTACAGCTCGTAAGGAGCACTCAGAGAGAACGCTCTCGAATTATTAGAGGAGAGACGAGTTAAAGACAAGTACTTTAAGCTTAGCTATGTCACATTTTATCAAAGTCGATCCAAACGCCTTGGTAATGTCAAGCGCAAGTACTAGTCCTTCGTCGAATTTGTGTATACAAGAGTTCCAACGTTCAGTTAGATGCACTAGGAGATCTCCCGTTGAGCGTCCTAAACGTACATAGCAGTTTTTATTACCTCGGCTGCACATTCGTGACTTTCCAGGTCTGTAGAATGAATCCTGAAGAATATGAAAGATGGTAAAAATTACAAAGGGTTGAAGCGCATTTCTTAAGGACAATGTACGGGGTGCCATCCGGACCATTAGACTTGTTAATTTGCAAGATAACTCTTGCAAGATCTTGGAAATAACCCTAGTTCGAAAACGAAGGGGTGGCAGCGGGAAATGAAAGGGCGGTAGTTGAGGGTGACTCTGATTTCACATTGAAAGAGTTCTTGGCAAAAGTCGCTTCCAAAAGGTTTGCTTTTTCCATAGGATGCACAACTGTTCGTTCGTCATTACGAGCAGGCGGTGTTGATAATAATAAAAAAATATTTTTGATCGATTTCATAAATGACCAACAAGATCTGGAATTCACGGGGTTTTCAACGATCTTGAGCCGAAGTTTTTGGTTATGCTTTAAATAAGCACATTTCAAAATTCTTTTTCGTGTCGGGTTGCTTCTATTTTTGAAACGACTGCTTCTTGGCCCTAACTGCATCGAGACACTCCTTTGTGAACCAGGCATCTTTCGACGGCCTGCTCCTTTTGAGGCTGGAAGGTATAAAGATGGGGCTCTTTATACCATTTAGAATTATTGTTGCAGATTTTGCTTGCAAGTCATAACTTTTTAGCTCGAAGTACTGTCTTTAATCAAAAGTACTACAGAAGTCGTCAAGTGCCATCCAATCAGCTCTCTGAGTTCAATGCCAGGCTTTTCTGTACACATAACACAGGAATATGATGTGCTCTTAGTAGAAGCTAAACTCTGGATACTAAAAAGCTAAATAGAAACTAAGTCCACTAAAAATCACGCACAATTTCATCTGGTGTTCCACAAGGTTTATGCCTGAGCCCTACGTTGTATAATATTTTCACTGCCGATGTTCCAAAGGTTGCTAATACCTTCGACTTACGAAACGAGTTAATATATTCTTTTGTTCTAGCAGGCTTAGCCCATAATTTTTTTTAATAAGATGTCCTTAACTGTCTATGAACGAGAGGTCTGTGCTGGCCATGGCAACAAAGGAATATCGTGTTCTAGAAGCCAGGCTTTGCGTTACTGGGCTGCATGACTAGGATTACCGCCTTGCTGTGAAGTGAAGCGAAAAGGCAATCGGAAGATAGTAGAGGAAAAAAGGAGGGAAGCATTACCAGAAGTATCTGTAAATTGGAGGGAAAACAGTATATGGAGGTCCGTGCAAGTCAAGTTCAGTAGTGTTTCTTGACCCTTCGCGTTCTCAAACCCGAATACGCTCACCACTCCTTCGATGTACTTCTGTTGATCGAGGGTGAACTTTCCGTTTTTCTCGATGCGGATTCCAAAGTAATTGCGTATCGGTTCCGATACTGCATGGCAAAATGCCGTCCGATTATTTCCAACAGCAGCTTGATGAGATCTGGAGCCTTGCTCATAACCAGAATGTCGTCCACGTATACCAAGCCGTACAGGATTGCGCCCGACTCATCGTATGTAAAGAGGCATGCGTCGGTGTCGCATTGCGCTAGCTTCATGCGGACGAGTACCTCGTGGAGTGTTTGATTCCATACCTTTGCTGACTACTTCAGTCCGTAGACGTTCTTCTTAAGCAGAAATACCCTCTGCTCGAGTCCCGGAAGGTGCTTCACGTAAATTTCTTCCTGAAGTTCGCAGTTCAGGAAACCCGTTTTCGTGTCAAAATGTCGAATGCCTATCACTCGACCTGCTGTAATTGTGAGCAGCACGGTAGGTTCACTAACTCAAACATTCCCGTCTGACACAACGATTTTAGTTGTTCCTGCATTGCATTAATCTGCTTCTGGCTGTGTGGTGATATAACCGCCTCGTTGAATGTTGAGCTGGACGTTGATATCGCGATACCATAGTTTTGAACATCCCCAAACTGTCTCGCGATCCCTTGCTGCTTGTAGATCGAGTCTGAATCACTGGTACGTATGATTCATTGGTTGCGTCCGCGAAATCTGTGTCCGAGTGCTCCTTTCAAGATTACCTGGCCTTGTTTCTTAGCCCCTTGGCCGTTTGACATTCCGAAGCCTTCTGACCGTCGTCGAAAACTGCTAAGTCATTAGTAAATTTCACGTCCCTCGATACGACCACAATCCTCCTGGCTGGAATGTAAGAACGATACGCCTTTAACTCCATATCGTGACCCATTAATCTAGCCCCGAAGGTCTTGTCGTCGAACTTCCGCCGCTCTTCATCCCGGTACCTTTACCAAGCACATCGCCCCGAATCGCCTTAAGTTAGTGCACATTGGTTTCCTTTAGTTGTCTTTTCCAACATATTTAGCAGGTAGATTGTGGTGTATCTAGAGTAATCACCGATGAAGTTCAAAATGTATTGCCCAGGATTTGAACTCACGACCCTTGCATTGTAGACCAACACGCCACTCACTAGGCTGCGTCCTAGCTCTGTTTGTAAATTCTTTCGAATTCTGCCTCGACCGAGGGCTTCTCAGCATTTGCTATCGTGATTGTTTCCGAATGATGTTCGTCTAGCTCGATGAATAAACTTCGATCACAGCAAATGTGACATGTCGCACCAGAGTCACGAATCCATCCATCTGATGCACCGACGAGGAACAAAACCTTGTTGCCTCGTCTGGACTGATAAACCATGTTTGCTCCGCGTAGCGATGGGAAATCTGACTCTTTCAGTTCACTCAAATCTTTTCAACTCACTCACTTAATTGAGTCGATCAAAAAAGTACTTCAAAAGAGTCACAAGATTTCCGCCACACGCATAAAACGAAAAACGCCCATAGAATAACTCTAGCTTGCAGTGTCTTCTTTCACTCAGAGCACTCAGCAAAAGAAAACAATAAAATTACGTTTGTATGCGCGGCTACTCATCAAAAACCTGGTCCCATACGACTCTTCAAAATTGTGAGAGAAAGAGTCATCACTGTACCGATCAAAAGTAGTACATCGCCTTATCGCATCACCCGACCACAGCAACTAATGGATTTTGGCGACTCACTCACACTCACAACGACACTATGTTTCAGCGCAATAACACACTTCGCATACTTCCCGTGTCATATGCGATGCGCATCATCGTATTGTGTGGTGGATAATTTGTTACCGACACAATTGATGCGATCCAACTCTTTTGTAGTGACTCACCTTTTGTTGGAAAACTGTCTTGGCCCTCATGCGTCGTGGACTTTCTTGAGAGTATTCCATGCCGTCTTCGCAGTGTTGATGCTGCGGATATGCTTGATTTGATCGTCTTCTATTGACAACTGCATGAACGTTAATGCCTCATGACCGCTCTTATCCTACTCCGTTTCCGCTTCTGCCTCAGTCGACCGATTATCACCGATCGTTCTCCAAAGTCCCTTGTATGTCAGAATACATGTGTTCTGCCCACTAAACGGGCATTCCCGCTGAAGGTTTTGATAGGTTTTTTGTTTTTGCTAAGTATTCAACTAGTTATGTTTTTCCTTAAAGGCATAGAGGTAAACTTAGGCGGTCACCATTTGCACAGTTAAGTCGGAATAGGGGAAGTATAATGTACACTAAGAGTTTGGGTGGGGAGAGACAAACGTGTCGGTGGACGTTACTTTTGGAGCATTGCGGGTTATACTCTTTAGGATAAACACCAACTGGTTACACGTTCCACAGCTTTGTAATTCCAGAAATGAAAGATTGCCTATATCTCCCTGTACGAAACGAAGAAGGTTGGGCGGTATATTCGTCTGCTCGTTCAGCTTGACGAAGTGTAAAGATGGGGAACTGGTTCGCAGAGTTCCATACTGCATTTACCGTGGAAGTAGCGATAATAAATGATGAGTACTGCCTGCGTGAGTCCGCAAGAGAGTTAAATTCGTAGACGTTAACAAGAGTACTGTCATCTGCAAAACTGTGGATTGGATTAAGAGTTGACGGCAGAAGGTCGTCTATGAATATAAGGAATAGGATAGGAGATAATACTGAACCGTAGGAGATTCCGGAAACGATTGGGTAGGAAGAAGATGAAACTCCATTTAAGGGGGCTCAATACTTGACAATCATGAAAAAATGAAAAAAATTTTTATTGGCTTAAAAAATTCAACAAAAATGTTATTTTGTGTTAAAGTTGCGAAAAATGACTAAAAAATGTAAACTCTTATTAATAATTCCGAAAGTACAATTTTGCCAAAAGCTCCCGTCAGGGCATAGACAATATCGTCAAGAATCATTTGTCCAAATTTGAAAAAAATCGGTTAAGCCATTCCCGAGTTCTGTGTTCCTAAAAAACGCCTGTTTATAGGCGGGAGGGCGGTGGAAGACGGCAAATATAGAACCCCCTTAATACAACTCGAATAAAGCGCCTAGAAAGGAAACTCTTAATCATGGGACATTTAGGGTGTAGCCTAGTAGGTAGCGTGTTGGTCTTGTAATGCGAAGGTCGTGAGTTCAAAACCCGGTCGGCGCATAATCTAGCACACTACTTGCTTGAGTATACCTTCAATCAAATCAAATTCCTGTTAAGACCCCCTATAGGGGCATAGGACAGAAACAACTCTCTTCCACAAGGCGCGATCCTGCGCATCGGCTTTAAGCTGTTGCCAGGATCGCGCCTTGTGGAAGAGAGTTGTTTATTTTCAGTCCCGCCTCTTTGCATTTAGAATGCAACGAGCGAACATTTGACTCTAAGTCCGAACGGGTATGTGCAAGCAAACACACGTCATCAGCATAATCAAGGTGACTTAAGATGTTAAATAGTCTCCATTGAAGACCTTTACCTTCCCCACCTTCCAGTGCAGCTTTCAAGATGTCATTTATTACTACCAGAAACAGGGCTGGTGATAATATGCAGCCTTGTCTGACACCCGTTCGCACAGGAAAGCTCTCGGACAGCTCTCCTCTATGCAAGACGCGACACCTTGCATCTTCGTAGGATTCTTTAAGCATAGCTATGACCTTATTTGGAATACCTCTCCTACGCAAAGCATTCCATATGTAATCTCGCTTAACGCTGTCGAAAGCCTTCTCGAAGTCCACAAACATGAGATGTAGTGGCGAACCCATTTCGGCTGACTGCTCTAATATTATCCGTAGGGTATTTGTGTGGTCGGTACAAGACGATCCTTTACGGAATCCAGCCTGATAAACTTCGAGAGTGCTCTCGACGACATCACTAATCCTATTGAGAATTACCTTAGCCATAATTTTTGATACGGCAGTAAGTAGACATATATCACGCCAATTGCCACAATCGCGAAGGTCGCCCTTCTTCGGAATTTTCACAATGACGCCCTCCTTCCATTCAGTCGGATATCTTCCTTCATTCCACACCTTAGTGAAGAGTGGGAGGAGTATATCGGCTGTTATTTCCGGGTCCGCTTTGAGGAGTTCGGTTGGTAGTCCGTCTATACCTGGAGCTTTCCTTCCCGCCATTGACCGAATGGCGGAAACTATCTCTTCCTTATCTGGGGGATCGTCCCTAATAGAGGATTGTTGCGGTTGGATGTTTGGAAGTTTTTCTGTTTCCGGAATATCTTCATCTGACAAGATGTTTAAAATATCAGAGAAGTATTCCTTCCATCGTCGCAACTGGTGTTCACTCATATTAAGGAGAGTTCCGTTGACATCTCTCACCAGGTGGTTGGCGGTGAAATTCCTGTTCGTCAACTGTTTCATGATTTTAAATAGTGAACCCATATCCCCAAGGTAAGCCGCAGATTCTGCCTTGTTTGCCAGATCTTCAATGGCCTTTCTCTTGTCGCGTCTAACAGCCTTTTTAAGCTGTATATGAGCATCGCGGTAGTTCTGCCTCAAGTCGGGCGTTCGTTGGTTGACATCGGGTTGAGAGATGATTGCCAATTTGGCTTTTTTCCGATTGTCAACTTTGTCCCATGTGTCTTGCGACATCCAGGGTTTCTCACCGCTTTGCGCATATCCCACAGATTCTTCAGCACTAGTTAGAAAAGTGTTTCTGGTTGCCTCCCAATTGGCGTCCAGTGTGCGCATTTCATGTTCACCCAATGTGGATGACTTTTCGCGTAGAATGGTGGTGTATTCGAGTTTTTTGTTGGGATCTCTGAGTTTATCCACATTAAGCTTGCGCTTCATTTGAAGAATTTGTGGTCGTCGGGTAGCTGCTGTACACAATCTCAAGCAGGCAACCATCAAGTGGTGATCGCTCCCCACGTCAGCTCCACGTTTCGCTCGCACATCGAGGAGACATCTTCTCATCGGCGACTTATAGCCAAATGGTCGATCTGGTTCTGAGTAACACCGTCAGGGGAAACCCAAGATGTTTTATGATGACTCTTGTGTGGAAAAAGGGTCCCTCCGATGACCATTTGCCGAGTACTACAGAACTCCACAAATAATTCGCCGTTTTCGGGTCTCTTAATCCAAGGTCGTGAAGGGTCGACCCAAGGGTCACCATGCCTCCCCATGACGTGTTCTAGTCCAGTGTTGTCTGATCCAACCTGGGCGTTCATATCTCCCGAGATGATAATAATATCACCTCTTGGAACACGTTCGAAGGTGGCACTCAGTTGGCTATAAAACTCCTCTTTGTCACCAGATGTTGCGGTATTAGTTGGTGCGTAGCACTGCAGAATTGTGACGTTTCTGACACTGGTCCTGAGCCTGACGACGATAATCCTATCCGAGATTGGTTCCCAGCTAATGAGACTGTTTCTCGCTCTCGGCGTAAGGACGAACGCCACGCCATTTCTGGCTTCATTTTCAGGGCCAATGTACAGAATAGTGTTTCCGCTAGGGGTTCGTTCTTCTCCTGATCCTGTCCACCTGACCTCGCTCAAGCCCAAGATTTGGATGTTATAGTGCTCCATTTCACGGTCGATCACTGATTGGCGGTACAAGGACCGAGTAACCCCAGCTCTTCCCCCCGTCATTCAATGTTCGAACGTTCCAGAAGCCAATCATAGTCCGTTTTCGAATGCCAAAAGTCGTTACCGTAGAATCAGTCCGTATCCGAGGCGATGTATCCGTTTCTCGTATCATTTAGGTCTTAAGATCACGGGTGATAAGCCCATGATCCAGTGAGTGTCCATTTGCCATTTTTAGGGCAAGCAGGACTGGCTGTGGGTGAATTCTACAGCCCCCATCCCAGAGGGGGATAGTTAGCTCAGGTCCGTGGAGTCGCTAACTCCAAAGATAGTTGCAGGAATTGGTAAAACCTCATACTACAACTACCCCCTTGCGGGGGGGTACCCCAATCTACGAAAATGAAAAATTCGTAGATAAGAGGGTTGTGCGAAAGGCTAACAACCCTTCCGCAATAAATAATGAAAAATGTTAAGGAACCTGAATGTCAGGAGGCCAAAGTCCGATTTGGGCTGTAGTGCCATTGTAGAAGAAGAATCCATTGGACAAGGGAAGCATTAAAGCCGATAGCTGTTAGCATATCTAAAAGGGAATCATGCCAAACTCTGTCAAAAGCCTTTGCGATGCCTAAACCAAGAATTTGCCCTTCGCCATATTTATGGATACAGGAATTCCAACGTTCGGTCAGGTAGACTAAGAGGTCCCCCGTAGACCTTCCCCATCGGAATCTGTATTGGCGATCGTCGATGAGGTGCTTGTTCTCTAAATATTTAACAATTTTGCGATTGACAGCGGTTTCCATTACTTTCGTGGGTACTGAAGTAATGGCTATCGGGCGGTAGTTTGCATGGTTTGCTTTGGTTTCTTGGGGATTGGGTAAACGTTCGCAACTTTCCGCATTTATGCAAAGCACCAAGAAGAGTAGGATAGATGGAAAAGGTTGTGCAGATGCTTGAAGAAACATTTTTTAAGGGTCAAAATTAATATATAAAAATTTTGGAGAACAAAATTTAAAATGAGCTCATTTTTTTCTAAACTTCATTCAATCGTCGTATTTGAATTATTATTTTCTAATTTATTTTATAGCGCCTGTGCGTCAGCAGAAGATTGAAGAACGCTAAACTTTATGACTAAAAGTAAAGAATATCAAACCTATCGAAGAAATTTCACTCATTGAGATAAGATTGAGATTTATCGAAAAGTTTTCAAACACCCAAAGCGACGGTCGCCAATTGAATCGCTTGGCTGTCAGATATGAACGTGCGGGTAGCGGCCAATGAGCGGGGCTCACAAGCTTTGGGTGTTTGAAACCTTTTCGATCAATCTCAACGTATCTCAATGGGTAAAATTTCTTCCATAGTCTTATGTTATCTTATGTAGGGTGTTTTTTTAGAGGCAGAGAACTTTAAATTGAAATAAAACACAGAAAAATGTTTTTAATATCTATGAAATTGGCTCTTTTTGAAAGATAATTTTATAGCATTAATGTTTGAATTCGGGCATGTGTCTGGCGCGTACATGGCGTAATCTGGAAGTCCAATTTTCACACACACATTTTGTTCAGTGATGAAGCACGCTTTTGGCTAAATGGCTAAATGTCAACGAGCAAAATTGCCGCATTTAAAGCGATGATAATTCTCAAATCATTGTCGAAACACCTTTACATCCAGAAAAAGTCACCGTTGCGCTTTATGGACCGGTGGAATCATTGGTCCTATGTCTTTAAAATATGATTATGGTCAGAACGTTACAGTCAACGGTGAGCGGTACAGAGACTTGATTACTAACTTTTTCTTGTCTCAATTGGAAGGCATTGATGTCGCAGACATGTGGTTTCAACAGGACGCATCTAAAAAAAAACACCCTATATTATTCATAGTCTTTCCTAAAAGCTAAGCATACTGATGGATTAATTGACAAATTTCCTAAGCCTCAATCAGAAACTTTAACAGGATAACAAAATCGCCTGATGCTATCTCAAATGATCGCGCCAAAATCAAAAAGTTTTGTTTTGCATTTATTTCTTCTAAAGCAATTAATATTTCGATTATAGCCTTGCACAGTTTTATTTCGATTTTTAATAATTAAAAATTTAACGTGATAATTTGAATAATAGCCGTATCATTAAAATTATGGCATATTTGGTATACTATGTACACTTTCTTCATTATTGGCTAATATGCCTATAAGCACTCCATAGATTAACTCAAAAGGACGCAATCCATCAATAATCACAGATAATAACTTTCCGAAGCTCTCACGATGGGAAAACTACTTATGCTGACAATAATGCGTGTGCAAGTCATCTATGCGTCCTTATTTTTATACAAATATTATATTGAACACATGCCATGGCCAAAACTGCACGTCATTCTTAGCCTCAATTACGGACATACTAGGAAGTTGTACGTATAGTGGCACTCGCAGCTATCAAGTTTCAAACGAAAGTAAACGTATGCCACGACGTTGGACGCGTTTAAATATAATGAAACTGAAAAGCGAATAACGCGTTTAAATTATGATGAAAAGGAAAAGCTACCAACACATTTGTATAGCAAATATATATTCTGAAAATACATAAACTTCCCCCATCATACACCTATAAAATTAAAATAGCGTGCCAGACACTTTACGGCCTAAGACCTTCCTGCCATCAAATCTGCAATTACCGGAGGTAATTTATGGCCAAACGATGCAATCATCATCCCCTTCCATATCACCTTTGAAAAACGAAAAAAAAAGGAACAGCTCAGTCAGCATTATAGCACATATATGATTCTAGTGGGTTGATTCCTGTGGAACACCACTTTCCATATTGCTGCTGCTTCCACATTCGCTGTTGGCAACTTTCAAATTTTATTATGCAAGAAAAACAAGTATCGCCCCATAAACGTCGAGTGTCGAGCATTATTATTTTATTTTTACTCAAGTAAATTAGCGTAAATCAGGTTCCGAGGTTAAGGCGCTAGCTAGATTCTAGCTACTTAGTTGCACGCAACCTGGTACTGTAGTCTACGCTGGCTAACAATATTATGGCAATTCTACTTGTACTCTGGTGAGTTGAATATGATCGATCAAAAGCACCACCCACTACATCAACTTCCACCCCGTAAAGACATCTCTTAATCAGAAATCCGAGCAATGCGATATGGTGGCGTTAAATTGTGACAAAGTGTTGTTCCAGTTTTTTGTGTTTTCGGTCAGGCAAGGAACCATAATAGCGTGGTGCGAATTAAGCAATAAACTGCCCACAATAATGACATAGATACTTTATATATGGACTAGACTAGATATTTCATTTACGTTTTTAGTCGTAGTATATTTACCTAGAATTCAGATTTGGCTTTAGTTATCATAAATAGAAATGTTCCACATAATCACTTCAAATCCGCTCGATACTAATGATTTGTTACCGTTGAGTTCATCCTTTCCGAGGCTATTCTTCAGGTTTCGGGAGGCTTTTCTTCAGGTTTCCGGGCCATTCAGGTTAACTCTATGCTTCCTCCTCCAGGCTTGGGACCGTCATAGTAAAATACTTAAAAAAGGATATAAGCCAAAAACCAGTCTCTGCAAAGACGCAGAGGGTAACATCACCAGCGAAACACAAGAAATCAATAGGAGATAGGCTTTATTTCAATTTCGCCAAAGCTGATCTTGAAACTTTAAATCTTGACATATTCAATTGCGATTGATCGCCTGTGTTGAATGAATATACTAAACTGTAATTTCCTTGCTTAAGTCTGGTAAAAGAGATAATGTAGGCCGATAGCGAATCTTCCATGTGTTGCTAAGCTATTTGAATCCATTGTGTGTGATGTAATTTATTTTCATGCCAAGTCGATTATTGGATCATTTCAGCATGGCTTTGTCAAAGGCAGATCCACTGTAACTAATCCTATGGAATTCTCGAACTTTTGTCTTTCTTCTATCGGGCAGCAGGTCGATTGCATATACACTGACTTTAGTAAATCCTTTGACTAAATTGACCATAATATTCTTATGCATAAGCTCCGCATGCTTGGTTTTCCTGATATTTTCGTCATTTGGATTAAATCGTATTTAAGTGATCGCATTCAGAAAGCACACATTCGCCGAGCCTGATCTTCTGAAATATTTAATAATTCAGGCGTTCCGCAAGGTAGCCATTTGGGTCCACTTCTATTCCTTCTCTTTATTAATAACGTGAGTTCGTTTATCTCTAATTTGAACATTCTCCTCTATGCCGATGACGCGAAAATCTTTAAGATTATCTCCAATAGCAATGATTGTTTATTATTGCAAAGTGATATCTCGCGTTTTCATGACTGGTGCTTACTTAACAATTTACATCTCAACATTAATAAGTGCACTACTGTTTCGTATTCTAAGAAGAGAATATAATTTTGACTATATTGTACTTCGTTCTGAAAGAGTACGTGATTTGGGCGTACTATTCAACTGTAGTTTTAACTTTGATGATCATGTGAATCACATTGCTGGTAAAGGGAACGCTATCCTCGGTTTTTTTAGGAGACCAAAGAATTTAATGATATCTTTACAATGAAAATGTTATATTGTGCATTCGTCCATGTTGCATCCGCATAATGCTGGCAGCACTGCCACCGAAAATAGAAAACCGAGGCCCAGTTTCGCTGTATCGTCCGACCAGAGTGGTAATCGTATTGAGTTTTAGTAAAGAATATCGAATTCCACATTGTGTGTTTCATTCCAAATTGAAGTGAAGACACAACAGTCCGATCTATCCTAAAATATGCGAGTCCTATCTGGTTCCCATTTTATTCCATTCGCATAGATAGGATCGAAGCAGTTCAGTGTCGGTTCTTAAGGTTTGTTCTTCACGGCCTTTCCTGGTCCGATCCACTCAGGTTACCGACATATGTTGAACGTTTAAATCTGCTTTCTATGGATTCCATTGAGAAAAGGCGGATACATGCCAGAGCTGTTTTTGGTTTTAAAGTTTTTTCAGGTATAATTGACTCTGACAACTTGCTGTCTATGATTCAATTCAACGTTCCATATCGTCCTTTGCGAAAATATGAACTTTGTAGAATTCTGCAGCATCGCACGAACTACGGGTTTTATGAACCGATTTCATACATGTTTAGAGATTTCAATGACTACTTCTCGCAATTGGATTTTCACATGAGTGTTCCAGTAAAAAATCAGCTTTCTTGAGGGTAATTATGTTTGATTCTGTAAAAAGATTAACTTTTTGTGTCTATCTAATTCTTTTTATACTCTAGATGAAATCAGAGAGCATATTTTGTTTGCCTTACCATTTGTAACGCTAAGATATAATGGGTACAAGGGTACAGAAATATTTGTTGCCGCTCAAAAATTTCGATTCCGAGTGACTGTTTGTCCCTCTGGCTACAATATATCTCTCGAAAGCTTTAATCTATCGTGCTGAAATTTTTAATATGTCATGTTTAGCAAAAAATTAACTTTAAGTTCGTGAACGGTGCATATTCCTCCACTTCTTCTACCACCTCCCATACAAATTTCTGATCCCCGTACTCCCCCCCCCCTCCCTCATACAACTGCGCAATTTTCAAAAATGCATTTATTCGGTTTGCAACCTATTTTGGAATAACTATCAACTTCAATTCACTCCTTTTATCCCCTCCCATTCATATTTCGCGAAATTTCGGAATTTCGATTAAATTATTTTCCTTTAAAACCGTCAAAGCTATCAACTTTAAATTTTGAGAAAACTGTACTGTTACAAATATCATTCATGTCGAAAAATTTTATTTTGATTCGAATTATAAATGCACAATTTTGGTAAATCGATTTTCATTGAAACTAGAAAAAGTTCAAACTTGAAATTTTGTAAGAATTTTTTCCTAAATTTGTGCAATTAGTGCTAAAAAAATATAAAACTTCGCTTCACTCCTTCCACCACCTCCCATACAAATTTTTGCATTGGAAATTCGATAAAAGTATTTCACCTTCGAACGTATGAGAGCTATCGACTTTAAAATTGTAACAAAGCAAAGTGATTAGGATGTTGATAAGCAAAATCAAAATCATCCAAAATCAAAATCATCCATTCTCTGCCACCTCCCATAGAAATGCAATAAATTTAGACAAAAATTGTTCAATTTCCTCGAAAATTATGAAAGCTACAAACCTTAAATTCAACATGAAAACTTTTATATACTACGTTCGGTGTTACATGCAAAAATTACCACCTCCCATACAAAAGTCACTATTCGAAAGAATTTGAGATGACATATTTTCCGGTACAATAAACTCTTTCCTCTTTCATCTAGAGCATCTTGTGATTGGGCTTTACGCCGAATCATAATTCTGTCATAGTTTTTTATTGTCTTTTATGTACTTAAATGTAGTAATCAATATTTGATGAATAAATTATTATTTTCTCTGTATTTCTCATTAAATAGTTACAAAAGTACAATTTTAGAGACCTTAAGTAAAATTATACTAAACTAAAGCTAAACTTGACAAATTCATTGTAAAAATTTTCTAGTTACATGACAAGTATCAATTATTACAGGTTTTTTTAATATTTTCTATAATTCTATGTTTTAATCCTAGGGTGTTCATGCTTGTAGCTAAGTTTTTATGGATGATTCCTACAGTAGATATGATGACTGGTATGATCTGAATCGATTTTAGTTTCCACTGTGCTTTGATTTCCGTTGCAAGTTTTGCGTATTTTAATTTCTCCATATAGGTTTTCTCCATATTTCTACTAAGTGACACTTCTATGTCCATTAGGTATGCTTCTCTTATTAACTATGGTGATATCTCCTCTTGTGTTCTCTTCGATGCATTGTGTATATGTTTCGATGACAGGGTTTGGTTCATACAGATAATACCTTGATTCTTCTGACATTATATTGTTGGCTTTCAATATTTCAACATATTATGTATAATGTATTATTTTAGCAACGTTGTTATGGCGATTACGATAGTCGCCCTGGGTCAGTGTTGGACATACCGATATTATGTGGTCAATTGTCTCACCACGCATGCCACATCTTCTACAGATGTCTTCATGGGCATTCGGTTCTTTTACTTCTACAATGGCGCTACAGCCCAAATCGGACCTTGGCCTCCTGACATTCAGGTTCCTTAACATTTTTCATTTTCATTTTCATTTCATTACTTATTGTGGAAGGGTTTTTAGCCCTTCGCACAACCCTCTATCTACGAATTAAACCTTCCGTTTCGGAGTAAATACTTCTATTGGTTAGCCATTTGTCTGACGTTTTTTGGTCAACATAGTGATTGCTTGCCGTTTGGAAGAATTTTTCATGCAGGGGTTTTGCCGCCCAATCCTGAAGCTTTTGGGAGATAGTTTTGGCATTAATTTCGAATGAAGATATTTGCAGTTTCAAATGTGTGTATGCTTCATCAACCAGTACCATTGCTCTTATCAGGCTTAGGTCGTTCACTTTCCCATGAAAGTATCTGCGTAGCGATGTGATTTGGCTCTCATGTAGTAGTTCAAGATGAATTAGATCTCTTCCTCCTAATTTTCTCGGGAAAGTCATTCTCTCTACACAGGATTTTGGATGGTTGTTCTTATCTTTCTCTGTATGGTGTCGAGTTCTGTAGTAGTCCATTGAATAATTTTTTTTTCTTTCTGGTTACTCCGGGAAGGTGTGGAATCTTCATTAAATACCATGCACGATTCACATACCCAAAGCCCTCTAAATTAGAAAGCCATGAAAGTCAATTCAACAACAACACGTTGGAGTCATAACAAAAATGACAGTTCCATACAAATTTGCTCGCTTTTGTATGGGGCAGACACGGCGGGCTTCGTAAGAACCGCGTTTATTCTTAAATGTAGTGTTAAAAATAGTTCAGCTTTCTAAGGTACTTTAATAATAGTGGTCGGCATGTAATTATTACAGTTTGATATCAGTGCAATAAATTTTTAATTGAAAAAAGTGCGATCAAAGTTAAATTTCGGTTTCTTACACCGAAGAAAATCTGTCACTCATATTTTGCAGAGTTCTCCAGTTAGTTTTCACACAAAAAAATGTAGAATTTTAGTTATTAAAAAAAATACGCATTCGCGTAATATTTCTGTGCTTAATTTGATGTAATTAGGCTTTTGTGTTGTTTTCGGTAAAAAGTGTTTTTATGACAAGTTCATCAAAATAATACAGGTGGTCTTTTGAAATGGGAAAATCTAAGACGTCACACCCGCTGGAGTCATACCTCAGTTCTAGCTTGATATGTAGAAAGCATTGACATACCTGATCCTGACAGAGAACTGTCATCCGATATGTGCCTGCGTATTAAACCACACCCCCGCACACAAACTTCAACCACTCTCCCCGCGGGACGGCCGTTGGGTATTACTTCGCGGGGCTGGCTTGCGTTTTATGCTCCGAAGATCTTTTGCATATTCGTTATGAGTGTGCGAATTTTCCTTTGATTCCATCATATAGTCCACGATGAATGGTGGACTTGGCATATTAATTTTCCATTCCGCGAAGCCACTGCAGTTGAAAATCGCGTGTTCTGTGTCTTCTTCTTGATCTGGGCATTTCGTACAAAGAGGCGAGTTATCGTGTCCGAACCTATGTACACTCGGCAGAAAAAGTCTGCGTACACACTCAACACATCCAACATACATATCTATAAAAAACATCGTTTTAAGTAATTTATTTCATAATAATTTTTTTTCATGGCTTTATTACAAACATAAAACAAAACAAAAATGAGGATTATTGTACTCCATAAAAATATTAAAATTAAAAAACGAAAACAAATCCTGAATTGCAACAATAAAAAGTCTGCGTACAAATATTTCTTTTCAAAATGAAACAATTGTTTTTCCTCGTTAATAGCTTGTGGGATATTCTCGTCTCTTTATTACTTCCCACAACCGTTTTTGAATGGAATCTAACAGCTTCTTAGTGAACTCTGGGGTTATTGAATTCCACTCCTGGATCAGGACTTCCTTGAGCATTACCTTCGACGTTATTGTGTGCGCTCGAATCCTTTGTTCCAAGTGATGCCACAAATGCTCTATTGGATTATGGTCAGGAGATTGGGGCGGTGTACGAAACTGATTTTGGGCATTATACAGCAACCAGAGTCTTACTATCTCCGCAGTGTGCTTAGGGTCGTTGTCCTGTTGGAAGTTGTCGGTTAAGCCCAAATGCACTTTTCTTAAAATTACGCTTGAGAATATTAAGGTAGTCTATTTTATTCATAATATTTTCAATAAACTCCATTTTTTCAACTCCTCCACTAGCCATACACCCCATATCATAACACCGCCACCACCGTGCTTTACTGTTGGACAGAGATTTTTTACGTCGAAGGCCGCGCCAGTTTTTCTCCATACAATCTTCCGATCTTTGATTCCAAAAATACAAAATTTACTTTCATCCGAGAAAATAACTTGTTTCCAAAATTCTTTTGGCTTATTTATGTGTTCCTTAGCAAACGCCAGCCGCTTGAGTCTGTTTACTGTTGTTATAAATGGCTTTCTACGGGTAACGCGTCCGTGATACCCATATTTCCTAAGAATTTTACGAACACCATCATCAGAAATAGACTTGCGGTACTTTGCTTTGATGTCCTTTGCCATATCAGCTGCAGTTAATCTAGGATTAGCCTTCATCGTTCGGAGCAAACTCCGAGTTGCTGAGGGCTCAACTTTGGAGGACGGCCAGATCTGGGTTTTGAAACCAAAACTCCAATGTTTTTGAAGTTGTTTACTACTCGTTGGACAGATGAATGACTTCTGATGACTATTGCACCTATTTCACGATATGACGTACCTTTTTTCCACAAATCCACGATAATTTTCCTTTCCCCAAATTCAATTTCCTTTCCTTTATTAGACATCTCTTACTTAACGTTTTTTAGCAATTATTTTTAACGCAAACCTTTGATAAAAACACGTTTATCAACTTTCCTACACAAACTTTATTGTTATTAATGATTTAACTGCAACTCAGAGACTATGACTTGCCTTTATACGTTTTGAACGCAAACTTTTTATTCCTGGAATTTCAGACTATTTTTCGTTTCCGAATTTTACCGTTGTTTTAGAGTACAGTAATTCTCATTTTCGTTTTGTTTTATGTTCATAATGAAATGTTAGAAACGATGTTTTTATAGATATGTCGGATGTGTTGGGTATGTACGCAAACTTTTTCTGCCGAGTGTAGCTTCAAAGATTCAAGTAGATCTGTATACAAACTTTTGACTCTGACTGTACATCAGGCGGTGCATGCTGTTCATTTGTGGGTTGGTTTTCATTACTATTGTTTGTATGTTGTTGGTCCACTGGCGGCTCATCTCCTTGCGGAGGTAAGCCTACGCCGGTAGTCCTGGCCTCTACCGACGTTGGAGTTTATATTCCCACACGATTTTCATTATTTGTTATTTTCCATTTCATGAATTGTGTTATTGCATTTTTGACCTCCTGCCAGGTATAAGGTAAAGGCCGCTTCATATCTGACGTACAGACGCCTACCATGATCCTTTCTGGACGCAAGCTTAGGTTCATGGATTTGGCTTTTTTGTTGTTTCGTCATTTTATTTCCCGCCTCCCCGATATATCTATCGAGCGTTCCCCTATCAGCCAACTTGGGAAGCGCCCTCTAGGGATACAATACCCCCGAGGGCTATTATTATTAATATTATCACGCAAAAGAATTTCGCGCGCTTTCCTTCAGCCTGTAAAATGTCAGTGTCGTAACCATCGTAAGGTTCAATATTTCTATTTATAGCACTATAACTGCCAGCTGCGATAATTTAAGTCGAATAAATGTCAGAAAATATAAGTCAACATACTCAAGACTTGTTGTCCTGAATGCAGGACTTGTCACTGTGATATACTTCCCATATAAATAACTGTCACTGGGTTATTGCCTGCGTAATCTGAGCAAGTCCATTGCTTCGTCTCAACTAGCCCACTTCATAGTCCTAACTCTAATCTAAACATCCATCATTCAAAACTTTATCCACCCGTCCGAACACACTTACACTCACTTCATATTCTACGAAAATACCAGCAGGATTCACCTAGCCATTTCCTCACCTCGATCTTAACAAAAAAAGAGAAAAAAAAAATTTATATATGACCATCATTTCAGGACATAATCGAATTCCTCCCGGAATAATGTGTTTCCTTCTGGTCATGAGACATTGAAATCCACAACAGAATGACACCAACAAAAGCTGTCAATCAGGATATTGTTTAAGTAGTAGGAGTAGTGTGGTATACTCGTACCTTTAGGCCTTCGCAGCTTGATTGACAAAACCTTTCAAAAGTTCCATGGTGGCTGTTTTTTTTTTTTTTTGCGTAACACCTAAACACCATCCTGTCGTTAGTTTTTTGGTAGTAACGAAAAGGGAGGCGCACCCGAGAGAGAGGAAAACACGAAATTATAATCCTGGAACCATATCTGGTCCTGTCGCGATTTTGATTGCGAATTTCAAAGATAACCTTCGAACGAGCGCAAGAGGGAAATTGCGATTTGCGTGAGCAATTTGTGGAAGTTTGTTTTCCGTCGTTTAAAGACGAAGGACATTTTTTCAGTTAGAAAGTTTTTAAGAGTTCAGTAAAAGATAGCACGAGACTTTTTATCAAAAAACTTTTCAGTTTGATTGCTTTTTCCTTTTCTTTTTTGTTGCTGAGGAGAGCTAAAAATATAGGACGCCAAGGCAATTGAAAAAAGTTATGGCTTGTGAGATGATGAGAGACAGTTGGCTGCCGTTTGATTTTAAATCGAAATTTCCGATGAAAATCAAAAAATTTTGAATTTGATTTTGTGTTCGAATTCGAACTTTGACATTCCTAATATAATAATTCGTAATATACTGCAGAATGATTTGTTTTAATTGTTCGAACGCCTAAAAATTCAGTGGAACTTCTTCAAGCTGTTATGTCCTGGAATGTCACAAAATGCGATGACGGAAAATTCTTCTACTTCTACAATGGCACTACAGCCCAAATCGGGTCTTGGCCTCCCGACTTTTGGTTCCTTAACATTTCTCATTATTTGTTGTGGAAGGGGTGTTAGACCTTCGCACAACCCTCTATCTACGAATTTTTCGTTTTCGTAGATTGAGGTGGGTATCCCTTATACCCAGTGTGCTGGAATTATGCGTCGACCGGGATTTTAACTCACGGACCTTCGCATTGTAGACAAACACGCTACCCACTAGGCTACACCTTAGAAGGAAATTAGATTTCCATTATGTGGAACAAGCTCAAGGACCCGTGCTTCGCACGCGTATTTTGTACGGAAAGGAAGGGGCTCACCTTATTGTTATTGCTGAATAATATCTCAACTACGTGGAACGTACTGTGGTATAGTGGATTTTAAAATCCGCCTTTTTTTTACAGAATGACCTGTGTTATAGGCAATTTCGGCCTTTATGTGCAATGCACAAACACAGTCATGGAGGGAAGGAATGGGATTGGGAAGGTCGGGGAAGGGGAGTGAGAACGACCGTAGCGAGTGGAGAAGCTGGTATATTGCTCAGTTGTACTGGCTGCTTACTGACAAATATTTGCAGATGTTATGGGGGACTGAATGATAGAAAGCGAACAGAAACCATCTACTGAGTATCTAGGCCTTCTTGAAGTGGAACTGTTTCACTTTTACACCGTTTCCCCATTTTATTGCGAATAATTTTTTATCACCAGTAGCAACTGAAAAATTTGCGCTTAAAAAATCCCGTCTGGAGTGGGAATCGAACCCACGACCTATTGACTGAGAAGCAAGCACGCTGCCCACTACGCCACGGAAGCCTGTTATATGAATGTTCACCTGGCATGATAATGTAGTATAGTGGAATTGAAATAACAGTTGAAGGATAACTGATTATAATTAACTATTAAATCTTGCAACACAAAGTTTTCAAATGTGACGTAACAATTAACATTAACTACCAAAAATTGTGCGTTCTAAAAAATTTACTACAAAAATTATGCGTTTTAACGATCAAAGTGTCAGTGGAAATAGGTGTAAACTGTGTAGTCATTCTGACATATCCCAGTAGGAAGTGGAATCATTACCGCAACGATGGTTCATATCTTGAAGCTATTGCAGCTACTTCCTGCCGTAAAACATAGATTACTTTAATATTGCGATGTAATAGGCGAGCAACCGTTTTTGCAGCTTTCTGCATTACAAAGAAGCGACATTGGAAGCTAGGGAAAAGAATGGATAATGTAATGATTGGAAAAGAATCGACAATATAATGTTCGCAATAGAATCGATGATGGAATAGTTGCAAGAGGATAGAAAAAATATTAATCTTTGAGAAGGTATTCTAATATTGAAGGAGCGATTTATTTTGAATTAATGGTGGAAAATGTGATTAAATTGGATTATGCTTTTGATATGAATTCAGTATTTTAAATTCTGTTGCTATAATTTACCCATTTTTTTTATTGGAAAAGTATGATATTGTTATAGATCTGACAACCACGCATGATCTCTATCGAATACGCGAGAAAAGTATACTCCAAAATGTAGGCAATTAAAGCTCTAGAACTTTCCAGAATAAAGAGTATACTCCAAAACGTAGGCAATTAAAGATCTAGAACTTCCCAGAATAAACTCCAAAATGTAGGCAATTAGATCTAGAATAGTCGAGACACAACCAACGACACCTGACGGAAGCTTCGAGAACTGGGGCAAATTAGTATAAAAGCACGAAGCTGTCAGACGGCAGTCAGTCATTCAGCGACATCTGTGGAAGAACGCGAACCGGTATAAGAAAGCGAAAGTACAATATCGGTGGTGCCATATATAGTGCGAATTAAGTTAAAAGTGCGAATTAAAGTGAAAGTGCGAATAAATAAATTATCACTTATCTTTAAACGAATTTGTGTTTTTACTTGAAATCCAGGCGAACCCCTAGCTCGCAACAATATAATAAGTTAAGATTTTTTTTCGCAACGAACAACTTGTAAAATTTTACAGGAATGTTAGAAAGCAAACGGGATATGACATTGTTGTTTTCTTTTAATAATCTTTCGTTTTGTACGCGATACATTTTGACAATGATAACTTACTTTATGCAATCTCCTCACATTACCTTGCAAAGCATATCAAATTCCCTAAATAAACTGCTACTTTATGCAATGCCTTCACATTACTTTAGAATGCATTGCAAATTTCTTAGATCGAATTGAATGATTCCTTGCATTGAAAAGGGAATAGATTGCGAAAATCGCTATTGTAATGTTTTTTCCGCCAAGTGTGAACAAACAGAATCGTAAACTGGACCAAACAGCTCTTTGTTGAAAATGTGTGGGTGTAAAAAATTGCAAAATAAAATTGAATTTTTGGATCATTTTAACACATAATCGAATCCCAAATGCATTTTGATAATTATCTAATCGAATATTTATATCTCTCAAAAAATTCAAACTTAACGGTTTCAACTCTGGGACACATCTGTCAGACTCCTGGACCGAGTTGCCCAGTTATACAGTGACTCAAAGGAAAACAAGCAACCAAACGTTACTTTCGGTATATGCACTTTTTATGCATGTGATGTGGGTTGAGTGCGAGTACTCGAGTAACGAAATAGTAACGAAAAGTTTTCGCAGTTCAGTTACCTTTTCTTGTGTGTTATGCCTTGCTTGTGAGTCATTTCCTTACTTAAGTAACGAATATATATCTGCGTTGGTATTCGTTTCTTCGGATTTTGGTTGGTAACGAGTACTGGTATAACGAATAGTTACTGTTTTGGCAAGAAAGTTCTTGTTTTTCATAGTTTTCTACGCAATGGCCCTTCACTGGTATGTACGTGGCCCATTACTGGTACTCTTACATATGTACCTTGTAAGTCTTTTCTGACTTGATCGCAATCGAATGAAAAATATCTGAAATGAAAATCATGAAACTACGAGTATCAAGAATGAATAACAAAATTTATTTCATGACGTTTTCTTTTCTCTCAGTAATGAATATTAATGAATTTTAGGCGCTGCGAAATTTTCATTCTTAATTCCATCTTTCATCAAATTTTCTTCATCCGGCTGCTTTTTCTTTTCACAATTGCTAAGATTAATGTTGGCTCATCATCCGCTTAGGCTGAGAATGATGTGCTTTTAATTGTAAATACCCGACAGTCGGTTTTTTTTCTGTTCATGAATAATTCAAAAATCTCATGAATTCAAAATTGATCCGTTATGGGCTCACATAATGCACAAAAACGCTTCGAAAAAAGAAAGATAAACGTTTTTTTTTATACGATAATTGCACTGGCATATGCATTAATACATTTCCATCCATAAAAGATACGCTTTGTTCTTTTTTTTCAAACACTTACGAGTATATAATGAATCTAAAGCTGTTAAGAAGCCTTCTTCTATATTATGTACGTAACAGAACAGAAAAATCTGCACATTAAATTAAATGCACATCACATGCAAGCCGTGGTGCACTACTTAAGTTCAGGAAAATGCGTCCAAGCCCCCGTGTAGTACAGTCGGATCCCTCATATCCAATTCCTCGGGGGGCCTTTGTGCGAGCGCGTTTTATTAACTCAAATTGTGCCAGCAAAATCTTTTTAATTCGCCGAGTCATGAACTCGCCCATAAAAAGAAATGCGAGTTATGCCTCGAGTTAAATGAACTCAACGAAAATGCTGAGATCGTAGCAAATCGAATTCGAAATGTGCCATGTGTATAATTCTGAAGATCGTTAGTTACCTTCGATCGGACAATTCGCTAAAATCACACAGGTAACCAACATGTCGAACTGATCTCTCAAATAATTGCACTATCCGAGAGGTATAATCCCCTTTAAGATCGAGTTCTATAGATTAAGAAGAAAAAAACATCTTGGCCAGGTAATGTGTTTAGTGCTTAGTATATGTTACTACCTTCGCCATGGATAACATAATAATGGAACTGATCGTAGCATGGAACAATAACAAAAGTAATGTTGGTCTTGTGAATTCAAAAGACAAAAAAGTGGTCCTGCCATAAAACAACAACAGCTTGGAAGCTGGACTTAGAGCAGAGAAACCGGTTTCGATCGATTCTCATGTCTTGCTCGGGCCTTAGTTCGTTGCTTGAGTACGAGATATTCCAAGTAAACCAGAGATGAGATGAACGATCGTGGAGCATCCGTTGCCAGATTTTTCTGAAGACCTGCTTCAGCGGAAACTGCTGCAACGGATTTCATGAACCTGAGCTTGGGTTTTCAGTTGTGGCAGATTCGACTGATTAGTAATTTCTTATTAAAGTGTAGTTTCTGTAATCTTTGTGACTGAAAGATAAGATTGGCTTCAGACAAAGCGTTAAAAAGATGACGTTGATAATTTGAATTGTCTTCATTTAACAACGGTCCACAATTGAAGCTTATGCTTCCGTGTTATACTCTGGATGGAATCTGATAAGTTTATAAGAAAAACTGCTCGCACAGAGTCGCCAAGGGCACAGCAATTTTATTGTCGCTCAAAAATTTCGAAACCGAATGTCTGTCCGTTCGCTCTCTAGCTTGAGAACGCGTTGAGCTAGAAAGGTCAAATTTTGTACAGGTTATTTTTGGTGAAAAAGTAAGGTCAGGTTCATGAACGGGCTAAATCGCTTCACCCTTTCTACCACTTTACATACAAAATGACACAATTTCACAACTTTATTATCAGGCAATTTTCTCGGAAGTGCTATACTGATCTTAAATTTTAAACTTACTATTTCCATAAATATATTAAGAAAAAAAAATGAAATCCACCCATTTCTTCTATCGCCCACCATTATTATTATTTAGTGGGGAACACGTAGGAGCACTGCAAGCTTTTCTGCCTATTGTGCGTTTATTGCCCTTTCACAACTTGATAGCTAATTTAAGTATGTCTAAGGGAGCCACATTAATAAAGCCAGGGTTTAGCCTAGTGGGTAGCGTGTTGGTCTTGTAATGCGAAGGTCGTGAGTTCAAATCCCGATCGACGCAATATATAATTCCAACACATTGCCTGCTTGAATACACCTTGGTCACCCAAATCTACGAAAATGAAAAATTCGTAGAAAGAGGGTTTTGCGAATGGCTAACAACCCTTCCACAATAAGTAATAAAAAATGTTAAGGAGCCTGAACATCAGGAGGCCAAAGCCCGATTTGGGCTGTAGCGCCATTGTAGAAGAAGAAGAAGGGAGCCATATTGGATAGATCATCTGTTGTAAGGAATCCTTTTCCAAGAAGATTTTTTTTCCTTGCTACTGCTTCGCAATGTCATAGCATGCGTTCTGTCATTCCTGAGTCGTTAAGACAGATGTCGGTTTCAGCTAGACTCGAATGTTTGAGGTCGCAGTTTACTTCACTCACACTCACTTCAAGCTAGGGTGTAGCCTAGTGCGTGGCGCGTTGGTCTACAATGCGAAGATCGTAAGTTGAAATCCCGGTCGACGCATAATTCCAGCGCACTGCCTCCTTGGATATACCTTTTTCATCCCAATCTACGAAAATGAAAAATTCGAAGATAGAGGATTTTGCGAAGGTCTAATAATCCTTCCACAATAAATAATGAAAAATGTTAAGGAACCTAAAGGTCAGGAGGCCAAGCCCCGATTTGGGCTGTAGTATCAGTGTAGAAGAAGAAGAACAAGTTTACTTCGCTATGAACCGTCTTGAGGCTGATCAGAGAACTGATTTTTTTACGGTGTTCGAAATAACTTGGGGAGTACCCTTTAATGCGTAATGCACAGTTGGATCTACATCGGTAAGGGAAACAATTGTCATTAGGAAACTTAATCGGTGAACGTAGAAGCGATAAGTCTGAAATGGCGGTGGACATTGTTCTTGAATTGCTGTGGGTTGTACTCCGATGGAAACTGACCGACGTTTGAGCGATGAAGAACTGCCTAAATTTCACTGTTCTTCACGACAGATGCTTCACGGTATACTCGTTAGCGCGTTTGGCGAGTATTACGTGAAGTATGTAAGAGAGGAGGTTTTTAGTTCCTTACTTCCTTTACCATGAAAGTGTCTAAAATAAAGGCAAAGCACTCCGACATTTCGGTGATGCTCGAGGGAATCTGTAGAAGTCGGTACGGAGTTAGACGGAACGCATATTTTCCGATAAGATCGAACAGCCCTCAGCTCAAACATGCGAGTTGTACTCAAGACGTGGCCGGAAGTAAGCCTTATTGTTGGTAGCCGGTTCAGACGCAGAAAAGTATTTCTTACATTTCCGCAGAAAACCCAAGAGTTTCGAGGCATCAAGAGAGACTTTGTAGATGTGTTGAGTACAATCAAGATGATTGTTAAATTTTACACCAAGTAACGTGAAGTCTGCAGAAGGTGGAATCTGAAGGCCGCTGAAGGACATTGTAGAGACCGACAGAGGAATGTTATGCTTTTAAGATAAATACAGGACTGGGTTTTTGAAGCATTAAATCCTACTCTCGTTTTCGCTGCCTTATTCCAGGATTAAGTTGAGGTCAGAGTTTAATGAACCTATTGACTCACACGGCATGAGGGCACTGTAGTCGGACGTACCTCCGCAGGAGAGTCAATGGGGTCGTCAAGTGTACTGTCATCAGCGCAACTATGGATGGGATTGAGATTTAACGACAGAAAGTTGTTTAAGAAGACTAAAAAAAGGTGGGTGAAAAGACAGAACCTGAGGAACGTCGGAATCCGTAGAAAAGTGGTCAGAAGTAACTCCGTCTAGCACATCTCGTATGGAGCGGTCTGAGAGGAAACTCTCAATCAATTTAAGGCTTTAAGCTTAGCTATAAGACATTTGTGCCAAAGTCTGACAAACGTCTTCGCAATGTTAAGCGCAAGTACTAGCCTTTCGCCGAATTTGTGCTTGCAACACTTCTAACGTTCAGTTAGATATACTAGGAGATCTCCCGTAGAGCGTCCTGATCGGAAATTCATATTGGCGATCGAGGATCTGGTTTTTTCTCCACAAGGCAGTTCACTATTCTGCCATTAACACCAGTTTTCATTACCTCTAAAAGCACTGAGGTAATGGCAATAGGGCGACAGTTAGCAGGGTTCGCTTTGCATCCTTTCTTGAAAATAGGCTGAACATTCGCCCTGAAAAATGGTAAAGTGGTTTAGCCAGATAGGAAGCGAATTTCGTAAGAAAAATGGGGAATGTAATCCGGACCAGCAGTTGTTAACATAGAGATCCTGTGCGATCTTGGAAATACCCCTAATTCGAAAAAGAAGGGGTGTTTGAGTGAAAATAGATGGCAGTAGTTGAGGGGGAGGGGGGTGACTCTGATCTGACTGTGAAAGTCCTGAGTTCCTGGCGAAACCCGCTGCCAAAAGGATTGCTTTTCTCTCAGGATCGCCAACTGTTTGGTCACCATCATGAAGGGGAGGTGTTCAGGCTGATATAAAATTATTGTTGAGCAATTTCACAAACGACCAAAAACATTTGGAATTCTTGGGCTTTTCAACGATCTTAAGCCGTCGTTTTTTGTCATGCTCGAACTTAGCAGGTCTTAAAATTCTATTTCATTTGTTTCTCCGCCAATATAAATGTCACTTTTGCTTAGTTTTAGGGTTTCCGCTACTTTGTTTTTCTCTGGTATGATTAATTTTTTGGAAATTGCTGAACCTGCAAGTCTATTCCAGCTCTTGTTCAAACTACTTTCTAAGTAATATCCTTTCGGTTTTTTGCGGTATGGCTCTGGTTCAACAAAATTGTTTTTGCGCCGTTTTTTGATAGGCACCATATTCGTGACGTTTCGGTCACTGCTGAGACCTTTATCAAACTCTCTTATCAGTTTGACAAAGGTTTCAGCAGACACCGAAACGTCACGAATAATAAAGCGTAACAGTGTAGAATCCAAAAATCGTTCCTTTCAATTCGAAATGCACTGTGAAAACATTCACCAAACCAGCAAGCACTCAATTCTTGATAACTTTTCATCACCCATCTGATCTTGAAAACACCCCCAAATGGGTAAATTCATAAATTTCGGTAAAAACAATTTTATCTTCCAAGAGTAGAACGAATGTTTTTGATTTTTTTTTTTTTAAATTATTAGTCGTCAATGTTGCTAACTCCCTGAAAAAATTAGAAATCTGTCAGATCTGAAGTGCAAAACTTTCACGAATTTTAGCACAAAAATAAAATCATTTTTTTACTTGAAATAGTTGGTAGCCTATGCTAGTAACCGCACGGAAAAAGTAGAAACCGCGGTCGGACCTGGAACACCCCACTCGAGGAGGTTAAGTATACAGTTTTCACGAATTTCAGCACAAAAAATGTATCTTCGTAAGGTTGAAAATTTTTAATTTTTCGTAATAGTTTGTGGTCTGTGCTTCTAGCCACCTGAAGAGAGTAGAAACTGTGGTCAGATCTGGAAGACTCCCTCTCGAGGGGGTTAAGTACAGAATTTTCACGAATTTCAGCAACTTGTATCCTTTCTGACACTATTACGTAATAATTGCCTCTAATGATAATGACGGTGTCATCAGCATTTCCTATTACCTCGGATCCTTGTTGCGTTAAACGGTCCAGGAGCTCATCGACTTCAACTGATCACAGAAGTGGAGATAGTACCTTTTCCTGGGGACAGCCCCTATTGGTCTGTGCAGTCAATGTGCTATCGTCTAGATTCGTGGGTGCCATTCGGCTCTTTAGTATGGTGTGTATCTATTTTATCGAAGCCTACACTAGACCTATTTTCTTAGCCGCATGTGTCATGTACAGTGTTGTCGAATGCTCCTTCTATATCTAGAAAGACGCAAAAAAGAATTTTTCTGTGGTCTATAGCCTTTTCAATTTATCGTATTAGACCATGAAGGGCTAACTCGATTGATTTGTCTTTCTAGTAGGCGTGTTGATTCTTATTAAGAATGACTTTGTTAGGTCCTGCTCTTATGTAAAGGTATACTTATTTCTCCATCGTCTTCACGAAGGAGGTTATACTTATAGGGCCATTTGACTTAAGCTGATCAATGGAACGATTTCGTGCCTTTAGCTCAAAGACCACCCTCGCTTTTTGCGATATATCCCCATACATTACTGGGTTTAAAGATCCTTATTGGTACATATTAATGTCTCAAACCCCTCCTACGGTAACGCGGGGAATATCTTATCTACTCCGGTCGGTTCGTTTGGCTTAAATGTGTTAGATCGACCATTGAATCTTTTTCGGAGTGAAGATTTTACCAATGGCATTGCTGAACGGAGTTTGACGATACGTCCTTTCCTCTACTACTAAATTTTCATTTTTAATTATTTTACTGCCTGGGAAGTTTGTTGCCAATAACATTCCAAGCGATTTCTTGCTATCTTTTGTTAAGGACCTAACTGGTCTCTTTAAGATTCCAGTATCTATCGTGGTGTCTCGTGCTTCTTTTGGAGTAGTGAGGCCATTGGGAGATCATCTATCTCTTCACAAAATCTTCTCCTTGACTTTTTTTCTTAAATTTTTTAATAGAGTATTGTATTCAGTTCCTTACTCCACCAAGGTGCTTGCATTGCACTTTTCTCGTGTGCAACGGAACAGATTTGCTTGTAGGCATTTGTAACATTAAAATTTTTGTTAGCTATTTGATCAATGCAAGCTGGGCTGCTTTTAGGTTTTTCGACGCTATCTATCAGTACTCACTTCGTTCTCAAGGATTGACTAGTAAATTTTCCAGTTGGTACGTTTAGGGTCACTATTGGGTATTTGAGCAAGAAGTGTAGAGTTGGAAAAGCCTATAATTTGACAGCTAGACGCTTGACAGTTGTAAAATATTGACATTTGTCATATGTAAACGCGGGAAATTTACCATGGAACGTTACACAGTCGTGGAATTTTATTACGAAAATTCGAGTGCAATCGCAGTTAAGCAAAATTTGAGCAAATTTTGATAGTAATCAAGTGCGTTCTGAGACGTGCGTGCGTAACCCACTCAAAAAAATCCAAGGGACTGGATTAGTGCAAGATGTGAAGACATCGAAACGACTTCGCCCCGGACTTTCGACCGAAAATATCGCCGCAGTGAAGGACAGTGTTGAAAACAGCTCTATTCGTCACCATGCTCAAGGACTCGACCTATCCACGTCCCACACTGCAGCGTATATTGACGAAAGATTTGGCTCTGCATGGGTACAAGGTCCAATTGACTCAAGAACTGCAGCCGGCGGACCACCAGTAGCGCCGTACGTTCTCTGATTGGGTCTTGGAAACAAATCCTACACATCTTGTTGATACACCTCATATATTTGCTTATATAACTAAATGAAGTCTTTATATAAAATATATGTCTATAATCTGAAAGTGAAGCTTTTTTAAATACGTGCCAATTTGCGCACTTGTCAACCTGGCAGGGGCTTGTTATGGTAAGGTCAAGTACTTTCAGCCTAGCAGAATTCATAAATTCATGTTGCCTTTATTATATCTAGATTGTTAGCAGTAAGATACTCTAAAAGTGACTCAACTCTTTTATGCTATAGATATTACCACTTCCCATATAGTGTTTTGTCCGTTACGTAGCATCCCAGGATGATTGATATGTTGTAGATTTTTGTATATTCCACTATCACCTTGACGCCTTGAGGTGGATCATTTAGCTCCTTACCAGGAAAGTAGTCCGAGGCAAGTATCGCCCTTTGTGGGATCTTCACCAGGACTGCTACCAAATCTGTTCGGATGAAAGCAACCATGTTTAGATAGTTAATTTCGGATGATATAAGAAGTGCAGCTCTAGGCCTGTCGCTTCTTTTTAACTAAAATTAACTTTCCCATTTTTCGAGGAATACCAATAATTTTTCCTTTCGATACTCTAGGATCTTGTAGAAAGGCCAAATTGAAATTCCTCCTTTGCGAATCTCCACGTCAGTATGTCCATGGCCGCTACTGAGCGATAGAGATTCGCCTAAAAAACGTTTGTTTTATTTAGACTTTTGGCCATCTTCGATAGGTTGCGGCTTGCCGCTTCTGACCTCCTTGGCTTTAAGCTTTTCCATCACTTGGTCGTCGATGGAAACGGTTATTATGGTGTTTGTAGCCTCCACCTCATGCTAAGGACTTTTCAATTAGAGGCGCACAAATCCGCATTTTGAGCGTCAATGAGGGTGATTATTTCCCCTAACGAATCTTTTTCGTGAGAAAAATATCTCATGATTCTTTCTAATCGTACGATATTTTCCTCCCGAAGAAGATTCGTCTGAGGAGAGGAGACACTCATTGACGCTCAAAACGTGGTTTTGTGCGCCTCTAATTGGAAAGCCCTTAACACAAGGGTAGATGGCGCCATACGGAGGTGATGCTAGTGGACTCGTTCGGCTTGATTCTCGCAGCTGCTTGCTCTAACCATAAGGCGGTTTGTTCAAACGATTAGCATCCATCCTGGCTTGAGTTCACCAAATTGTAGATTTATTCTCTCTTTAGCCCCTTTAGGGATTTCGACCAGGTTGGATTTTTGGGTTACAGCTAGCTGTTCTGGCGTTAGGTTCTTATGCAGATATTTGGTAGATACCTTGACGAAAAAATTAGTACCAAAATTTGTCTCTTCCTTTATACTTATAAAAATTTATTTATATTCTCCCTCTCCGTACTCCTTAGGATTAAAAGTACGCGTAACCCGAAAAATTTCAATGGTTTGGCGTTAAGCCTTTAACTTTATGTATATCTCTAGATCAAACCGTTTTGGAATTACAGTTATTTGTCAGTTAGAGAATTTTTCCATATTTTTTTTTCCTTGGGCATCGCATTCAAAAAAATCTAAAAAATGTCTGGTCGGGCGCTTCAAATGAATCTTTGAGATAAATTTTCCTATTTTATTGGCTTAGGTGCTGCGAATATGAGACCATCCTCCTAATCACTTATTAGGAGGATGGTCTTCTCTATTTTGCCACTTAAGAATCAAATTTCACAAAATCCAGAAACTAGTTTTGCTCACACCGTCTTATCCAGAGCGAAAGAAAACAGAGTGCACAAAAACTTGCTATGTTGCCTATAGATCAAAAAAAATTTTGCAGTATGAATTTGAGAGGTATGAATTTTTCATATCATACCTCTCAAATTCATGAACAACTGATTACTAAGCTTATCTTTACACGTAGATTGTTCGCATGTGTGCGTGGAAATTGCACGCAGGTTGGTGAGTTCGATTCGAGAAATTCTCTCAAGTTTGTGAACTGTTTTACGTATAATTAAACTGTGGTCTTATCAGATGCCTAGTGTCGGAAAATTAACCCCTTTTCGAAATTTCAACTTTCGCAGCTCAGCGTTGGAAGAGATGCTGTCATAAGTCAATGAGTTTCAAAAAGTGGCAATTTCTTTATTTCTGTCACTACCCCCTCCACCTATAAATTTCAGATTGCCATTTTCTTTCAATTTGGTGAATTAATCGGCCTGTATATTCACACGTATCATTTTCATAACGATTTTTTTTTGCAATCCCCTCACCAATTAAAAGGAAAGGTTTTCGAATTTTACACTGTTACGCTCTTTTAAATGTGACGTTTCGGTATCTGCTGAGACCTTTATCTAACTCATTTTAATTTCGAAATGCACTATGAAACATTCACCAAACCATCCCCTCACTCCTTCTGCCACCTAACATGTACCTAGTCCTGCCATAAATATTGATACAATATTTTTTAACTACAAAAATAAAATTACTGGTTGGATTTGAATGATTTTTTCAGTTTTTATTGTGTCAATAGTAAACTACAAAATTTAAAATGGCCGCCATCTGCTTTAATGGAGCGCCGAAGTGTGAGGCCACTCATCGACCACTGCTCGGACGATATCCATTGGAAAATGGACCACAGCTGCTACCAATGCCTGCTTCAATGACTCCATGGTTGTGGTGGAGTCTTTTACAAACCATGCCCTCTAAAACAGACTACAATTTGTAGTCGAGCGGAATAAGGTCTGGGCTGGCTGCCGGCCAATATTCAGTACTATTATTCAGTACATGATTTGCAAGCCACTGTTGAGTTGTTTTGGCCTTATTAGCGGGCGCAGAATCTTTGATTCAAGGTTTCCATTAGATTCCTTAAAATGATCGCTAATAGTTATTTTAACACCCTTTTCGCAAAAATGTAAGGAAGTGACTGATGCGGGACAATAACCCCGTTCAATCCTTAGCACCAGTTCACTTGCTTCCTTGCAGGATCGTGCATACGCTCTAGCAGTCTGCTTATTAAAAGTTTCCTCCACCGTAAAGATTTTTTCGTCAGTAAACAGGATTTTTTTTTGTAATTCTCTTTACCGTACAGCGATAACAGGTGTTTTAATTTTTTTCCGATTTTTTTTTTTTAATTCAACAGTAAGGCGCTGTCCTGTTTGAAAGCCCTAAGTCCCAAGTCTTGTTTAACGATGCGGCTCATAGTTCTCGGCGGTATATCCATTTCACGAGCCATGCTTTTTTGTCTGCGGGCAGGATTTCGATTGATTCGCGACCTCACAGCATTGATGGCCTGTGGCGTATGATCCGTGCGATGCCGGCCGGATCGTTTACGGTCGCTTACATTTCCAGTATCAGCAAACAACTTAACAGTACGATACATAAAAGCACAAGTAAGATTCAACGGTTTTATTAAATCAAAAATACGAGCTCTTTCTGTTCCACACTTATGATGAGCAATAACAGCAATACGGTTCTCTTTGTCGGACCATTCCATCATGACGGCTTAAGCTATACTGAAATGGTTTGGCGCGAGGTTGAAGAGCTGAAGGCTGCGTTTAGGTTATCAGTCGCAAAAGTCCCGTTTACCCTTGTATCAATATAAATGGCACGACTAGGTATATAAATGTTACCATTTTAGAATTAATTTAGTTTTGAACTGTTCAAACTGAATAATTTCTCTGACCTGGTCTAAGAAAATGTTTAACTTACGATAGAAAAAAAATATTTAAAAATTCCTAGTCCGTGTAGTTATGTACGTAATAACTATTCAAGTATTTCAACCTTTTTCTTGGCAACATCAACGTAAACTAAATTCCAAAAAATTGTCTAATCTCATTCTTTAAACAAATGATAACTTTATTTCTTTCCAAAATACTCTCTTTTCGTTCGAAATGATTTTATAAATATCCTTAACATTTTTCCTTGCCTTTCTTAAATCAAATCTTCATCTTACAAACGACAAATCATAAATAATTTCTCTCAAGTAACTTTTTCTCCTCGCCTCAAATCCCTGGCGACATCTGACATAAAATCTTGATATCGCTTTACCAACGCCTTGTACAACACTAAAACCGAAGAAAACTTTTTTGTTTTTGTTTCGTCGACGTTTTGAGAGGACGAAGTAAGTGGACATAAATCAGAATTATTTTCCACTAGAGACAGACTTGAATTAAATTTCTTATTAGCCGCGCGGTTTTGGTCAAAAGAAAAATTTCCATGATTCTTTGTAGCTATGTCCTAAATCATTTTCTTACTCATAAATTTCTGGTTATGTGCAATTTGTGTGGAGAATAAAGAACAAAAAGTGGTTTCAACTGGATATTTTTGTTTATTAAAAAAAAACTAATAAAATAAAATCAATCAGGATGTCGTCAAATAATAGTCAGCTTTTCTTTCTGAATATTTCAAAATTTAATACCACACTGGGTGCCATTGTTTTTTTCTTTTAACTTATTTTATTATGCTAAGAGTAACTTTCCAGATCCGTCATGGTGCCACCAAAGCGGTTCATAAATTATTGTAAAAACTTTAGAAATTAAAAAACTAAAAATCCCGGGTTATTAAGTTTGCTATTTAAAGCATAAGAAAACACAAAAAAGAAAAGAGAGTTCAATCTACCCTTTTGGTACGTCTTTCACGAAGTTTTTTCATTCCTTTCTGGAAAAGCACACTTAACGTATGCAAGACGTCGTTCAGTCTGTCTTGCTCTCTCAATTATTGTAAACTTTACTCGTGCTATTTTCTATGTAAACTTTTAATAATCCTTCGTAAAGCCAGTCAGCCGGTTGAGAGAATACGACGAGATGGGATCAAGCTTGAGTGTAATTCACCAAGGAATTCACTTGTCAGAGAGTGCTATCAGATGGCTCTTAGACAGCTGCTTGTAATCGGAGAGCGTGGATGAAAAACGTGATGGAAGGATCTAAAGCTGTTTCGCATTTCAATGGCTGCTGCGAGGATTTAAAGAGGACGAGAGTGTCGAAAGATTGTTGCATTTTAAAGAGAGCAAGGGTATGTTGGTTGATGCAATCCACATGGGGTTTTTTTATGAGGGTACAAGAACTTATTAGTTTACTACTTTGAAATAATAAAACGAACATCTTTCTGACAAAAATGTTTCGTAATAAATAAGTAAGAGTTCTGAAATTGCCCTGAATGATGCTCACTTTTATCTGTAACTACTTAGTGTATCCCACTTTTGACTTCTCTTTATGACATATCCTACTTCTGATACTAAAATTAAATTGTACAATATTTTTTGTACTGTAAAAAATGGTAGAACTAAGTGGCGCTACTAGATACTATAATGTTGATGAGCAGTTACTAGGTAGCAGGCGCGGATCTAGAATTTTGTGGCGGAAGGGCTCAGACATTTCAATGATAGCATTTTTAAGCCAGTTGGTAGCACCTCGGTCTTACTAAATGACCTCAAACGGCCAGTTAACTGCACTACAACCATGAAGTTTTCTTTTTAAATGTTTCACATGAATTAGAACCTACAATATTGGCACTTTTATAATACGACCATCTGCTTGAAGTGAAAAATCTGAAATCCGTATGTGCGTTCTGTAGCTGCAGAATGCGTGGGTACGTCATTCTTGGCGAAATTGCTAACCTACACTTCCTCACAATCAAATTCCTGTTAAGACCTCCTACAGGAGCATCGGACAGAAACAGTTCGCTTCCACAAGGCTCGATCCTGAACATCGGCCTTAATTTGTCGCCAGGACTTGCCCATTCCTCTGGCCTCCTGCTCAACTGCTCGCATCCATGTGGTCGACCAACCCGATGCCTTCCTTGATGATTATAATCCAGAGCTTGTTTGGCGATTTTCGCTCTGGTTTCCTCAAAGTGTGACCGGTCCACTGCCACTTCCGCTTTCAAATCTCTATTTCAGTCTGTCCAGTTGTACTCAAAAGTTCGTCGTTAAAGATCGCATCTGGCCAGAATTTTCCTAAAATGCGTCGGAGGTATTGGTTCACGAAAGTTTCTTGGTAAGTCGAACGATTACTTTCCACGTAGTACAACCACATAACAACACAGATCTAATGCATACATCAAATACTCGCAGCGTCGTGCGAAGAGGATCTCTCTCAACCTTCAGAAAGAGGAAAGAAGACATTAAGGCCTGACGAGCTTTATTTATACTAGCCTCAATATTTTTTTCGACTCCAACGTCCATGTTGACAATGCTTCCGAGATAACAAAAATCTTGCACCTCTTCTACATCCTGTCCGTTAAGAACAATCGGTGTATTTGGTTTTACGCACATTTATTTTCAGTCCCGCCTCTTTGCATTTAGAATGCAACGAGCGAACATTTGATTCTAAGTCTGAACGGTTATGTGCAGGCAAATACACGTCGTCAACATAATCAAGATGACTTCAGATGTTAAATAGTCCCTACTGAAGACCTTTATCTTCCCCGTCTTCCAGTGCAGCTTTCAAGATGTCATTTATTACCATCAGAAACAGCGCTGGTGATAATATGCAGCCTTGTGTGACACCCGTTCAGACAGGAACGCTATAGAAAAACTCCTTGCATCTTCGTAGAATTCTTTAATCATTGCTGTGATATCTGGAATACCTCTCCTACGCAAAGCATTCCATATGTAATCTCGCTTAACGCTGTCGAAAGCCTTCTTGAAGTCCATAAACATGAGATGTAATTCTCCTACAATGTCACTACAGCCCAAATCGGGCCTGGTCCTCCTGACCTTCAGGTTCCTTAACATTTTTTCATTATTTATTGTGGAAGAGTTGTTAGACCTTCGCACAACCCTCTATCTACGAATTTTTCGTTGATTGAGGTAAACAAGCTATACCCAAACAGGTAGTGTGTTGGAATCATGCGACGACCGGGATTTGATCTCACGACCTTCGCATTGTAGACCAACCCTAGCCCATGAGATATAGCGGTGAACCCATTTCGGCGGACTGCTCCAATACTATCCATAGGGTATGTGACGCTTTACGAAATCCGGACTGATAAACTTCGTGAGTGCTAGCCACAACATCACTAATCCTATTGAGAATTAGCCATGATTTTCGATACGGCAGTAAATAGAAATATGCCACGTCAATTGCCACAATCCCGAATTCGGAATTTTCACAATGACACCCTCTTTCCATTCAGTCGGATATCTTTCTTCATTCCGCACCTCAGTAAAGAATGAGAGGAGTATATCGGCTGTTATTTCCGGGTCCGCTTTAATGAGTTCACATCCATCTCTACCTGGAATTTCCTTCCCGCCATTGACCGAATAGTGGAAACTATCTCTTCCATATCTAGGGGATCGTCCGTAATAGAAGATTGTTGCGGTTGGATGTTTGGCACTTGTTCTGTCCCTGGAATATCTTTCTCGGACAATATGACAAAATGTTCGAAATATCAGAGAAGTATTCTTACCATAGCCGCAACTGGTGCTCACTCATTTTAAGGAGAGTTCCGTTGACATCTTTCACCAGGTAGGTGCCGGTGAAATTCGTGTTTGTCAACTGCTTCATAATTTTAAATAGCGAACCCATATCTTCATGGTAATCCGCAGATTCTGCCTTATTGGCCAGATCTCCTTGGCTTCTCAGGACCAACGTACAGAATGGTGTTTCCGCTCGGGGTTCGTTCTTCTCCTGATCCTGTCGACCTGACCTCGCTCAAGTCCAAGATTTGGATGTTATAGTGCTCCATTTGACGGTCGATCACTGATTGGCAATGCAAGGACAGAATGACCCCAGCCTTTCTAGCGTTATTCAATGTTCGAACGTTCCAGAAGCCAATCATAGTCCGTTTTCGAATGCCAAAAGTCGTTACCGTATAATCCGTCCGTATTCAAGGCGTTGTATCCGGTTCTCGTAACAGTTAGGTTTTAAGATCACGGGTGATAAGCCCATGATGCAGTGAGCGTCCATTTTCCATATCTAGGGTAATCAGGACTGGCTGTGGATGCATTCTACTGCCCTCATCCCACACAGGGGGTGGTTAGCTCATGTCCGTGGAGTCACTAAAAGTCTCCAAAGATAGTTGCAAGCATTGGTAAAACCTTGTCATACAACTACTATCTCCCACTCATTCTGCCTAGTTGTCCTAGTCTAGAGATGGGAATCGTTCTCTAACCGAGATCGAATGTAGATCTTTGTTTTTGCATTTACTAAGAATACCTAGGCGGTTGGAGGCGTCAAGGCCAACTTGAAAGATGTGTTAATTCCAATCGAGATGGTTATTGTACATTACACCTAAAACGATAACATCTTCGGAAGAGCAAAGTTGGACGCCATTAAAGGCTACATTGGAATACGATGCTGGAATATATTGTTTAACTGTCATCCGTCGTTTGTGTTAAATAAATTACAAAGTCTTGTAGAAACGTTATTTATGCATGAACTCGAGTAAAATTTTGGCACTATTTCAAAAACATCTTCCCCCTCAGTTTTGCGATATTTTTTATGGGATTGAAATCATGTGTAGAATCTAAATCAACGACTGTTTTGATTGGAAAAGTAACCGACGGATGAGTGTTAAGGGAAAGATGATAGGCCTATGTATTATCGACTTTGAACTCAACTCTATTTTTCATGCCCCATTCCAGGATTAAGTTGATATCCGAGATCAGCGAACAGAAGCATTGGAAGCAATGTAATGCTTTTGTATTCCGCAGCAGAGTCAAATTCATAGGTGTTATCTAAAGTGCTGTCATCCACAATTGGATTAGATTGAGAGTAGAAGACAAAAGGTTAATAAACGCTAAGAACAGAGTGGACGATAAGACAGAACCCTGAGGGACACCGGAAAGAATTGGGAAAAAAGGAAGAAGTAACGCTATCTAATACTATACTATACGATTATTTATAGTGCGTTTGGACAAGAAACTCTCAATCCATTAAATGAGGGTAGCATCAAGGTCAATGGCCAATGAACTTAACAAGAAGATATTCATGCTAAACTCTGTCAAAAGCTTTTGTAATATTAAGCGCAAGAACTTAACCTTCGCTTAACCTATTTGTTCAGAGTTCCAATGTTCAGATAGAGCAAAAGATCTCCCGTCGACTTTACAAAACGAAAATAGTAGTGGCGGTCGTGGATAGGCTGTTTATCCTCGAGATATTCAACGATTCTGCGATTGACAGCAGTTTCGTCTTTCACGAGCACTGAAGTAATGGTTATTGAGTGGTAGTCAGCAGAGCTCGCTTTGCTCGTTTTGCTGAAAATTCACAACTTTCCATAATTGTGGAAAGCACCGAGATGAGTAAGATAAATGGAAAAGATTGCAAAGAGGGGTACATTTTAAAGGTAAAGGAGGGAACGCCATAAGGGCCAGCGGATTTGTAAATATTGAGCTTTTGCAGAATTCTGGATATGAGACGTGTGCGAATATGTAGAGCGAGAAACCAGATAGTGTTGCGATCGGAGGGGATTTTGGTTTGAAGGTGGTAGTCTAGAGTTTCTCGCGAAGCTAGTTACAAATAAGTTAGCTTACATGATAGATTACGGTACGGTTACCATATATGTTGGTGTTGATGAAGAGATGAAATTATTGTTGACCGTTGTCACAAATGAGCCTTCGACTCTGAAGGATCTTCCGTCGAAGTGAGAATAGATCTGCAGGTATTTCTTGATTTCATATAAAGCTATATTCTAGCTAAAGTTTGATTATTTTTAATATTTTAAAACGACTGTTTCTTCACCTGAATTGCAACAAGACTTCGTTTGTAAGCTAAGAGTCCTTCGGCGGCCGAAATCTTTTTAGACTGGACTGGTATATGGAGCTTCATAGCTTTCAGGATAGTCTTGGTGATAAGATTACGGACTTCATCGCAGTTATTGCAATCAAAGAAGCACAATTTTCAATTAAAGGCATTGAAGAACTCGTTTAGCGCTCTACAGTTTGCTCTTTTAAAATGCCAAAGAGTTCTTTGGTGTGCCTTAACTGGCAGTGGTCTTAGTGCTGCAATCAGGAAATGGTCAGTATTTCCGATTGGCGAAGGAGATGTTACAGAGAGGGAGTATTTTTCTGTTGGTTGGACAACGATTTAAATGGTCTAGATAGACTCGGACAAACTATCTAGCTCACTAGTAGAGACTTCTGGCTCCACAAAAATGGCTTTCAATTCCTGATTATATCGAATTCTCCATTCGCCTTGTTTTCTCACCGGTCCGAGGATTCGATGAAATACCTCTCGAAGGCATTAACCATTTGTTCTGATGCCTGTATATACGTCCACGTTTCACTGTCATAGCAGATTACAGGTCTTATTATAATTTTGTAGATTCGCAGCTTCGTTTTTTTATGCACATCTTTACATTTTATTATTGGAAGTACCGAGTAGTATGTCTTGTTTGGTACCAGTATACAGCTTTTGATTTCATTACTGCCTTTGGAGAGATGGGCACCTACATATATGAAGCTGACCACGTTTTCTATGCTATAGTCTGCTATCGTTAGATTTTGTCTGGTTGGCGTGTTTCTTCGTGATTGCAACATAACTTTCGTTTTGTTTTCGTTTATACTTCTCATGCTGCCATATCAAGATTAACGAAGACTTCTTTGGCAGTTGTGATCACGCCGTTGTGTTTATGGTGCCTTCATAAGCTACTATCTGCGATGATTTAAACAGTAGCGTCCATCTGGTATCAAGTGGTAGTTTTCTTACGACATGTACCAAAGTCAGATTGAAAAGTGTCGGTGCCAGGCCATCTCCTTGCTTCATCTCGGAGAGTGTTTGGAAGCTTATTATCAAGTCGTTCTGGATCGTTGCTTGGCACCATTGTAAGCACTAGTTATTTCACTACTGGGTAGTGTGACAAATTACTGCGGTACCACTTAAAAAGCCTACTTGGTACCAGACAAAACAACATGCTTAGTAACTGTGAAATTATACTTTTTGGATTTGTGTTCTAAAGTTTTCTCATAAGTCTTCTCTCACCCCTCCCTCCCTTCCTCCTCCTTCTCTCCTCCTCTCCTCCTCTCTCTCTCTCTCCCTCTCTCTCTCCCTCTCTCTCTCCCTCTCTCTCTCTCCTTTCCCTCTCTCTCTCCTTTCCCTCTCTCTCTCCTTTCCCTCTCTCTCCTTTCCCTCTCTCTCTCCTCTCCCTCTCTCTCTCCTCTCCCTCTCTCTCTCCTCTCCCTCTCTCTCTGCTTTCCCTCTCTCTCTGCTTTCCCTCTCTCTCTCCTTTCCCTCTCTCTCTCCTTTCCCTCTCTCTCTCCTTTCCCTCTTTCTCTCTCTCCCTTTCCCTCTCTTTCTCTCCCTCTCCCCCATCATTCTATCCACCATTATTCATATGTGTTAATTTATGAACAATTTGTAACTAATAATTTTATTTTCGTGGAAGGTGATTTATTTATTTAAAACTAGCAAACCCCCGCGACTTTGTCCGCGTACAAATAGCAATAATAAGCAATTTTTGAGAGTGTAGTTAGTAATGCATTATGTGGGATATAAAATCTGCTTACTTTAATGGCTCTTTGAAGAGAATGGTTTGTATATTGTTGGAATCAGAACCATAAATTATTAGGAATGAAAGCATGATACTCCCGTTTTTATGGGACAGGCTCGTGATCAAATGGGTTTTTGGTGATTTTTCGAAAAACAACTATAACTATCATGCAATTGACACACTTTAAATTTCAGATCTGCATCATTCACACTTATCAAGAAAATCGAATTGTTACATAGTCGTGTAATGTGCCTCATTGTATGGGAGGGGGTAGAAGAAGTGAAGCTACTCGGTTAATTTTCTTCCCGCTGTTAATAATAATGCTAATTAAGGATTAAGTTTAAATTTTTACCTCGATGAAATTTAAATGTACTGAGAAAATTCGTTTAGAGTATTTTATGAAAAAGTGCGGTGGTGATTTTTTGAGAAACAACTATGATCATCATGCAATTGATATATTTTAAATTTCAGATCAGTAACATTCAGACTTTTCAAGAAAATCGAATTCTTGTGAAGGCGTGGAACTGTGTCACATTGTATGGGAGAGGGTAGAAGGAGTGAAGCTAATCGGTTAATTTTATCTCGATATTAATAATAATGTTAATTAAGGATTTAATAGAACATTTTAGCTCGATGAAAGTTACACGTACTGAGAAAATTGGTGTAAAGTGGTTCATGAAAAAGTGTAGTTTGTATGGGAGGTGGTAGAAGGAGTGACAGACCTTAAATAATTTGTATACCAAAAGACTGCATTTATAATAGAAAAAATATAGTCCAAATTTGAAATTAATAGATTTTATAGTTTTCAAGAAAATTTGATTAATATATATTTTTGAAAATGAGTCACTTTGTATGGGAGAGGGTAGAAGGCGTGAGGAGAGTGAAATAAAACCAAAAGCAGATTTCATTTCGATGGACACCTAACAAACTGTGCAAGTTTCATTACAATCGGTTCAGCCGTTTGTGCGTGAAAAGCGGTCGTACAGACAGACAGACAGACAAAAATTTCAAAAATGTGTTTTTATGCTTAGTTAGTGCTAAAATAACTCAAAAAACTAACTTATAGCCATTTTTAAGCAAATAACAGACAGACACTACAATTATATTTATATGTATAGATTACACAAATCATGGTATAAAAGAATTTAACAATCCTTGAAATTTCTTCATTCTTCTTAAAAATCAATTAATACTTCTGATCTAAGGCTTATAATGCACTAAGTCCAAAAAAGATTTAAGATTAAACTTTGAGATTTTTATGAATTTTACGAAAATCTGGGATTTCTCACATTTCACCAAGAAAGATTCTTTAAGTACAACCCATTGGGAAAAAAAGCGCTTGTAAAGTGGGTATTTTAAATGCACCTAAACTTTTCATGTACATATCAACATTATATTTTCTCTGAAGTAAGCTCTTTGCTTTAGCTATAATAGAACCCATTTTCAAGTGCATTTTTGAAGTCATTTTTATTTTTTTTGTAATAACCGAATAGCGCGATTCAGAGCTCGTAATGTGAGTATCGAATAGCAAGAGGTTTTTTCTCATGTCGAAAAGTAGATTTGAACCAAGGATCTAAAATCACAAAGCTACCGCGTTAACTATTAGACCCTACGGCTGAATCGATTGAAAGCGTGTAATAATATAAGCCGTATCGAAAATGAAAAATTGAGGCATATGTTTTTCCCTAACATCTTTAGAAGCGATCGTGTTGTATCGAAAAGAGCGCTTGAAAATTGATTTTAGAGCGCTTTTCTAAGAAGGACTTCGTATTTTTTAAAACGTACAAAGTATAGCTACATGCTTTCGTGACAAAAGTGTGTGAATAATAAAAATATTAAGAATGCTAGTTTCCACGATTTCGCTTGCTAAGATTCAACTTGAGTAAGTTTTTCGACGAAAGTAAATCCGAATTTCTGAATTTCGATGCGATTAATCATAGCCACAATGATTCCGAGAATATAAATAGGTAATTCTAATAGTGCACTACTAAAATAAGAATTGCTTTCATTCTGAGAAATTTAAAATTAAATCCATTCACATAACTCCAGATAAGCCTCATTCTTGGTTAAATAATCCATATTATTTTTTTAATTTACAATAATAGCTAATTTGTCATGATGATGACTGTATGTCCCTCCATATTGAACTGCTTTTTCACTGTTCAGAAGTAATGCATTTCAAAATTCGCATTTCTTTAAATTTGTATTAACAACAAAAGTGTATTTTCAATGGTTTTTAATTACAACAAGATAGCAAATATGGCACACACAGAAAATCATTTTCTGAGTAATATTGACTGCGTTTGAATGGCTGACGACGATGACGACGACCACCTTATCTTTGCGTTTATGGGCTCCGCTTTTGTTTACGTTCGGGTTAAAATCAACAGTGTTCATATGTATATGCCACTATCTGAAAATTCATATGAACAGATAGATAAACGTAAAGCTACGAGCACATTGGGCAGAATTTTTAGTCTTTTTATCTATACATATAAATATAATTGTAGTGTCTGTCTGTTATTTGCTTATAAATGGCTATAAGTTAGTTTTTTGAGTTATTTTAGCACTAACTAAGCATAAAAACACATTTTTGAAATTTTTGTCTGTCTGTCTGTCTGTCTGTCTGTCTGTCTGTCTGTCTGTCTGTCTGTCTGTCTGTACGACCGCTTTTCACGCACAAACGGCTGAACCGATTGTAATGAAACTTGCACAGTTTGTTAGGTGTCCATCGGAATGAAATCTGCACTTGGTTTCATTTCACTCCCCTCAAGCCTTCTACCCCCTCCCATACAAAGTGACTCATTTTCAAAATATATATTAATCAAATTTTCTTGGAAACCATAAAAGCTATTAATTTGAAATTTGGAATATATTATTTCTATTATAAATGCAGTCTTTTGGTGTACAAATTGTTTGAGTTTCCTCACTCCTTTCACCACCTCCCATACAAACTACACTTTTTCATGAATTACTTTACACCAAATTTCTCAGTACGTGTAACTTCCATCGAGCTAAAATGTTGTATTAAATCCTTAATTAACATTATTATTAATATCGGGAAAAAATTAACCGATTAGCTTCACTCCTTCTACCCCCTCCCATACAATGTGACACAGTTCCAAGAGTTCACAAGAATTTGATTTTCTTGAAAAGTCTGAATGTTACTGATCTGAAATTTCAAATATATCAATTGCATGCTGATTATAGTTGTTTTTCAAAAAATCACCAGAAACCCCCTTCTCCTTCCACCACCTCCCATATAAACCGCACTTTTTCATGAAATACTCTAAACGAATTTTCTCAGTACATTTAAATTTCATCGAGGTAAAAATTTGAACTTAATCCTTAATTAGCATTATTATTAATATCGTGAAAAAACTTAACCGAGTAGGTTCACTCCTTCTTCCCCCTCCCATACAATGAGACACATTCCACGACTATACAATAATTCGATTTTCTTGAAAAGTATGAATGATACAGATCTGAGATTTAAACTATATCAATTGCATGATAGTTATAGTTGTTTCTCGAAAAATCACCAAAAACCCCCCACTCCTTCTACCACCTCCCATACAAATTGCACAATTTCATTAAATTCAATGCACTAAGTTTCTCAGTACCTACTCAATTTTTGAAGCTTAAATTTGGTACAAAACATTTTTATAGCTACTCTAGCATGATGTGAAACAAATTAGTTCAGTGCTGTCACCCCTGCTACCACTCCCCATATAAAATTTCGTACCGTATGATTGGGCTTTACGCACAATCGTAGTCCTGTTATGCTTTTAAGCTTAACGTTATTTTATTTGGTCTTTTCTTTCATTAACACAAGCTACAACTATTCACATGTCCTTAACGCTCTTCCATACTTATATGATCTCAAATCACGGGTTTGATTTGATCACGAGCCTGTCCCATAAAAATGGGAGTATCATGCTTTCATTCTGAATAATTTATGGATCTGATTCCAACAATATACAAACCATTTTCTTCAAGGACCCATTAAAGTAAGCAAATTATACATATATCCCACATAATGTATTACTAACTACACTCTCAAAAATTGCTTATTTTTACGCGGACGAAGTCGCGGGCGTTTGCTAGTTATAAATAAAGAAAAGTTATAGCAGATACGAATAAATAAAAAGAAATGATAATATCGTTAATAACAGGAGTGATATCGTAATCCCTTAGCTCTTAAATGACAAAGCTTGATCTGCCGACCATTTCAAAGGACCGAGATAAAAAATTTCCGGATCTTACACTGTTATGCTTTATTAAATGTGACGTTTCGGTCTCTGCTGAGACCTCCATCAAACTGATCGACAATTACAAAAGACTAATTTTTTTTATACAGAATGGGGTTATGTGGAAGGATAATAAGAACATTAAGCACAAAATCAGTTCCCAAAAATCCTTCACTAGCCTATTAACCCTAATTACCCTTCCTACACCCAGTTAAACTCATTCTGCATAAAAATATTAGCCTTTTGTAGTTATCGATCAATTTTATAAAATTTTCAGCAGATACCGAAACGCCATTAATCATAAAAGTGTGAAATTCGGAATTCTTTCTTTTAATTTGAAATGCACTGTGAAAATATTTATCAAACCAATGAGAAAAACGTTTAGCTCACCATTAGTTTAGTATAGATATTGCGGAAAACTTTACATTACAGTTCTTGTTATTGCGGTATGGCTTGGGGTAAAGTCCTTATGATATCCATTTACTGGGTCCCGATAACATTCCGAGCTATTGATCTCATAATTAATAATAATAAATCTAACCGTATTCGTAAATTGGACCGTATCCATAAATCTCAAATTTTTCTCCAAGCAAATCTCTAAAACCCATCTATTGGTCAGCACTTGTATTACCGGTTTGAATCTCCGCTACTGAACTAAGTTATTTTACTTTTCAAGTCTGTAAAAATAAATATTTAATTAGGAATTTATTCCCATATATTTTATTTTACGTATTTTATCAACAACAAAAATAAAATTAACAAATTCTTGGAATTTTCCGTTTTAAAGTAAAATTTCAATTTCTTGTTTAATTTTGAATTATCACTAGACGGAAAATATTCTCAAATATCATACTTTTTATAAAACTGCTTTGTTTACATGTAATACAGAGTATCTTATAAAAACCCAATTATTTCAAGGTACAAAAAACAATTGTTTTAAAATAGTTTATTAGTAACAAATAATTCCCAAAGAAACAAATTTATATTTCTTAAAAATAAAGTTGAGGTGACGTCCGTTGACAGCATTCCTCGAATCTCAGATGTAGGTTTCTAAGATCTTTCTGAAGTGAAGATCTGGGAATCGACGCAATTTTTTCTGTGATGTTTGTCCTCTACTCCGCTAAATTTTTTGGGCCATTATCGTACATATTTGACTTAAAAGAAAAAAAATAGCTAGGGTGTAGCCTAGTGGGTACCGTGTTGGTCTACAATGCGGAGGTCATGAGTTCAAATCTCGGTCGACGCATAATTTCAGCACACTGCCTGCTTGTGTCACCTCAATCTACGAAAATGAAAAATTCGAAGATAGAGGTTTTGCGAAGGTCTAACAACCCTTCCATAATAAATAATGAAAAATGTTAAGGAACTTGAAGGTCAGGAGGCCAAGGTCCGGTTTTTGGTGTAGTGCCATTGTAGAAGTGAAGTGGAAAGAAAAAAACCGCATGGAGTAAGGTCTAGGCTCCTGGGGGCCATGCTATTTCACCCCTTCTCGAAATGACCTTTTCAGGGAACAATTCGTCTAGTGCTTCCATGGAGTTGTTAGTTGTATGGTACGTGGCTCAATCTTGCTGAAACGAAGTCCTTCGGTTGTAATGTAAGCATTTTTGAAGTTCGGGTTGGAGGAATATCCGGATCATGTTTACATAACGCGCTGAAGTTACAGTCACTGTTCCTCATCTTGCGTCCTCAATGCATTTTTCTGACATATCCACCCAAACCGTCACTTTAGAGCTATGCAATGGGCGTCGGTGAAGCACGGCTGGATTAGACTCACCACAGAAACGGCAATTTTGTCGATTCACAAACCCCTCTAGGTTAAAATGTGCCGCGTTACTGACCAACATGTTCTCGTAATTAACAAATCTCTCCAACATTGTGTTGGCAAAATTCAGTCTTAAAACATAATCAGATTCATTTAGTGACTGCACGATCTGAATTTTGTATGCCTTGAGATGCAAACCAGAACGCGCAATATGTGGTGTACCGTCGCTCTAGATAGTCCTAACTGGGCCCGACGTTTTCTAATGCTAAGTCGAGGTTGACATCGCAGTTCTAGGACGTTCAGATGGTTTATCTCCCACTGTGTTTTCGAAAGTATTAAAGCTCTGGATCCACGAGAGTGTCATTGCATTGCTTGGTGCCTCACCAATAATCCGCAATCGATAGTGAAGTCGAAATAGACGACGCACGCGAATGAGCAAAGGACCGTTCTAGAAAAATGCGCGCACACAAACAGCGCGTCGTTCTCCCATGTACGGCATGATAGCAATTAAAAATTCTCGAACCACGCTACCTAATGCCGCGCTCCCCTCCCCACTCTCGCGGTATCGCACCGTCTCATTCGTGCTTGAAAAAGTTGGGTCTTTATGAGACACCCTGTATTTGAGCGAACTGCAAACTTTTATTGTTTATACTTTAGATGAAATCTGAGAGTATTATAAGTTTGCTCTATAGTTTGTAACGCTAAGGAATAAGGCTCGGAGAAAAATATGATTGACGCAGCAGTTAATATTATCACTCACAAATCTCAAAACCGGATGCCGTCTGTCCGTCCGTTCGCTCTCTAGCTTAAGAATGCGTTGAGCTAGATAGTTCAAATGTGCACGTCATTTTTAACAAAAAAGTAGGGTCAAGTTCGTGAACGGACCAGTTCACTACACCCCTTCTAGCCCCTCCCATACAAAATGACACAATTGCGCAATTTGACAATAAACGGATGTTTGGAACATATTACTTTTAAGATGATTTCAATTTACCGTATGAAAATTATTTGCGTTCTCCTTCTTCTTCCTCCCTTCCATACAAACTGCACTTTTTCATGAAATGCTCTAAGCCAATTTTCTCAGTACGTATAAAATTTATCGATCTCAAATTGTGCACTAATAACTTATTTAGAATTATTAGTAAAACCAAAAAAAAATAGACGATTAGTTTTACCCCTTCTACCCCCTCTCATACAAAATGACGCAATTTTGCAATTCGACAATAAACGGATTTGCTCAAAAAGCATAAATGCTATAGATCTGAAATATATAACTTCTATGATGATTTCAATCTACTATACAAAAATTTTTTAAGTCCTCCCCTTCCTTCTACCACCTCCCATGCAAATTGTACTTTTTCACGTAATACTCTAAACCAATTTACTCAGCGCGTATACAATTTATCGAGCTGAAATTGTGCACTGAACATTTATTTAGAATTATTAGTATATCCAAGAAATTAGACTATTACCTTTACTTCTTCTAACCCCTCCCATACAATGTGACACAATTTCTCAACTTTACAAAAAGCCGTTTATCCTGAAAAGTCAGAATGCTACTGATCTACAATTTAAAACATATCAAAAGCATGATGTTTATAGATATTTTTGAAAAAGTCTTTTAGAACTCGTCCTTCCTTCTACCACCTCCCATACAAACTGCACATTTTCACTAAATCCAATACACTAATTTTATCAGTACCTATTAAATTTTTGAATGCTAAATTTTGTATAAAACATTTTGATAGCAACTTTAGCGTGATGAAAAAAAATTAGTTCAATGTCGTCCTGTTATGTTTTTTTTTGTTGAAAATCGTTCCCATAGTATCATCGTCATTTAGCATGATCACAAATGAATCCGATAAAAGGACAACGAAATCGTTAGATTTTTTCTTTACTCTTCACAAATAAAGAAATACAAATTTATTTTAGTAACGAACTCTGCGGTATTGCGATATCAACGTGTTGAAATTGTACATAATTAATTAATTAAAGAGAACGTACCTACATATATTTTGTATTTCCATTCGACTACCCAAATTCAAACAATTGGGCATTCGATTTGATTCGAATTCGAAATTCGTTTTTTCCACTGCCTCAATTAAAGTGTCATTTCAAGTGGAATCGGTGTGAAGTTGGTTCTTGTTGTTGGATTGCCGGTCTTGATTTACTCAATAGGAGACGAAATGGAATCTGTAGCATCATCCATCGTTTTGAAACGATCGGGTCGGATAGCTTGTTGTGTGTTCAGTTCGAAATTCGAATGAAGGTGACACTGAGTTTGAATCCTTGAAACATAATATGGCTGAGAAGGTTTTCTTACCGAAATTTTTGTGTTGCGTTGCGATATACGAGAATTTTATGCATATACGAATATATGTATATGAGTCATGGATTGAGGTGGATTTTGGCTTAAGTAAGTCTTCTCTGTAATTGAATGCGTTTGCGGTTTTTGTAAGAAAATTTCATTATTCGTAAATTTTTCTTTTAAATCAAATATGATTTGGTAGGCAATAGTTTGAGTATATAATTGTAAACATATTGTTGCATGTCATTTCTATTTGCTTATCATTTACCATTGAATATCGATATAAATTAATGCGCGCGTATGAACACTATAAGAAAACCTTGCAATGTTCAAGGTCTCAACAAACAGTAATAAAAGAATTCGCGCGATCATCGAATGTCTGAAGACCTTGGAATTCATCCAACCAACAACAAATTACATGGTCAAGAGAAGCAACAACAATGATACGTATGGGTTTGTATGACAGGGAAACGACTCGGACGACGAGGAAATACTTTATAAAAAGCAACGAAAACTACACATAGACAATCAAACGGCAGGAAGACTTGGTCGACGCAATGCTTTATACAAACAATTCGCAGCGCTCGGTCGAGAAAGAAAAGTTGTTCGACAAGAGCAATACAAAAATGCAAACGTTTTTCATGAATATTTAGTCTGGTTTGTAGCCGTCAACGAGTCAGTCGATGTTTAGAAAGCGAAAAAGTTAAGATTTGCAAGTAATAATTTGTGAACGAAAAAGTCTAAAGTTTAAAGCGGTTCAGTTAAATTTAATAAAGTTTTGCGGTTAAATTTAAGTGAACTTGTTAATCTGCAGGTTTTATTTTTACTTCAAATCCCGCGACTCCTTTCGCACTACAATATAATAATATTACGGTGGAAGTTCATTATACCAAGAAAATTCGCAAAAACCAATTTATCTATTTAAAACCTTGAAATAATAATTTCAGGGTAGGAGGTAAAACCCTGACGGACACCGAAGTTAATGGAAAGGGTGCAGAAGTTTCTCCATCTAGCACGCCTCTAATAGAGCGCTCGAAGACTCTCAATCCAATTAAGAAAAGCTGTGATAAAATCATAGGCCTTCAGCTTGGCTAACATACATATGTACCAAACTCTGTCGAACTCTTCAGCAATTTCGAAAGCAAGTACATGACCTCCAAATTTGTGGATGCAAGAATTCAACGCTCGGTAAGATAGTCTTGGAGATAAAGTGCCCATCTGACGATGTATCTTCTTTTTTCATTGTCATTTCGAAAGCTTCACAATCTGCTACGTTAAATGGCTGTCCTTGAAGATACATCGCAAAAATCTCTAGCTCGTAGCTTCAATACTTCTTTTCGGCATCCGTTGTTTTTTAGGTGGCATAATAAACCGGATGAAATTTGTCTTCTTTAAGACTGTTTTGCAACAGAACAAGCCATATTCATTCTTTGACGCGTCTGTATTTAACTCAATAAGTGCCCCATTTCGAAAAATAACCTGCTGCACTGTATCTGAACTCAAAGCCGATCTTAAAAATCGAAATGCATGCTCTAGCTAGACTCCGAACTTGAAAATGTTTTTATTTTTCAGCAGATCAGTCAGCGGGGTTGCAATCAATCATCAAATCAGTCTCGCCCAAAACAATGGCATTCTGGTTTCTCACTTCCATCTATTCACTTTTGATAACGTCTTATCCCCATGTTCATGATCCGGCTCGACGGACCAAATGTTAGGGGGTTAGGAAAACTATTTGTTTTTTATTTCACGAATACTTGTAACACAAGCAAGACTTTAATTCTTAGCACAAGGTAAAATATGACAACAGAACGTCTTGACGTTTCAAAGCACATTTCTCATAATGAAAATTTCGGTAAACAGATTCCAGATATATTGCATCTAATAGTCGGATTTGAATTAACAATATGATATTTAGTATAACAAATTCTAAAGAAATTACGGAAGTTCCGTCTACAAGTTCTAAATACATTGACGTTGTTTGATTCTAAATTAGGGAGATTGGGGATTGAACACCCCAAGATACTCAAGGAGCTCAATATTTACAAATCTGCTGGTCGTGATGGCATTCCCCTTTTACAGTTAAGAGATGTTTTTCCTCTTTGGATAAACCCCTTCGCAATCTATTTTACCTGTCATTCTCTCCAGGACATTTTCTAACCATTTTGAAAATAGTAAATGTCCAACCAATCCCTAAGAAGGGAAACAAAGCGATTCCCTTGAACTACTATCCTATAGATATTATTTCAGTGCTATATATAGTGATGGAAATGGCTGTCAATCGCAAACTTGTCAGTTACCTTGAAGATCTTATCCATGATCGCCAATACGGGTTCCGTTCTGGGCGATCCACTGGAGATCTACTAGTCTATCTGACTGAACGTTGGAACTCGTGCGTTGACAAATATGGTGAAGGTCAAGTACTAGCTCTTGATATTGCGAAGTCCTTTGACAGAGTTTGGCACACAGGTCTAGGTGTTAACACTAACTCTATTAAATGGATTGAGAGATTCCTTTTTGAATGCTAGATACGAGTCGTTCATAATAGAAGGTGTATCATTCCAACCGTTTAAGATCGGTTTCGGCGTCCCTCTATGTTCTGTCATACCCCCAGTCTCTTTTTAATTTTTATTAATGACCTGTTAACGACACTCAATCCAATTCATAGATTTGCTGATTACAGTACCTTGGATAACCCCTTTCAATTCGACTCCGTTACTGAAGCTCATCATGCTTCGGTGATTTCTAAACGCATCGAATTGAACGCAGATCTCAACTTAATCCTGGAATGGGGCAGGAAAACTAGAGTAGAATTCAGTGCCTCAAAAACTCATCTATCTCATTAAAGGAATGGTCCGGCAGGTTCATCGAATATAACCACTTGGTACTCGGCATCTTAACAAACATCTCAATTGGTGCAAACATATTTTCGATATTACACTTGATGCCTCCAAACGCCTTGGCGTTCTTCGAAGATGTAAGAAGTATTGTACCTCTCACGATCTAGCTTACGTCTCACTATCTACAACGCTTACATTCGACCCCGTCTCGAGTACAACTCACACATTTAGACTGGAGCACCCAAAACACAACTTGCGGTACTCGATCGAATCCAAAAGCATGAGTTCCGTACAGCTGGAGATGAGACTATAACAGGATCTATAGATTCCCTCAAACATCGTAGAAACGTCGCGGTACTCAGCGCTTACTATCGATATTGCGGTAAATGCAGTGAAGAACTGTCCAATCTTATCCCTCCTCTTTTCAACTATCCCAGGAATACTCGGCAAGCAGAACGCGCCCCATGAGCTCACTGCTAAGTCTTTATCATCGCGTACAGTGGAGAATAGTAAGACCTTCGTCACCTGAACATCATTGTATTCCCATCAACTTAAAACATTCAGCTTTTCAAGGTTAACATCCACCGATAGTTTGAATTCTCCCCTTCCGAAAGTCCCTTGTAATCTCATCGCTCACCTACTATATCGACTTGACTGTGCGTACAATGCATTAAAGGGTGAATCTGAAATAAACTTCCTAAAATAGCCCCTAAGTCCTAGAAATCGCTGGATGGTTTTGATGTTGTTTGGTATCGGCAGGTACTGCTTTATCTCTTCCTGTGAGGGCTGCAGAGTCCCGTTTTCGATTATGTAGCCTGAGTGCTCTTCAGAAATTTACATTTCTTTCAGTTTATTTGTAGTCCGTGCTCTTCGCTTCTTGTGATAACTCGTTCTACATTTTGCATTGCCTTCCGATGGTCGTTCGCCAAGATTATAATGTCGTATACATAAATAACGTAAAGCTAAGGTGTAGTCTAGTGGGTAGCCGGTTGGTCTACTAAGCGAAAGTCGTGAGTTCAAATCCCGTTTGACGTAAAATTTCAGCACACGACCTGCTTGGGTATACATTCTACTTCTACAATAGCACTACAGCCCAAATCACGCCTTGGTCTCCTGACCTTCAGGTTCCTTAACATTTTTCATTATTTATTGTGGAAGGGTTGTTAGACCTTCGCTCAACCCTCTATCTTACAATTTTTCATTTCCTTGGATTGAGTTGACCAAGGGCAGTGTGCTGGATTATGCGTCGACCGGAATTTCAACTCACGGCCTTCGCATTGTAGACAACGCGCTATCCTCTAGGCTACACCCTAGCTCAGTTTTATCTACGAACTTGAAAAATTTGTAGATAGAGGGTTTTGAGAAGGGCTAACAACCCTTCCACAAAAAGTAGTGAAAATGTTAAGGATCCTGAAAGTTAGGAGGCAGAGGCCCGATTTAGGTTGTACTGCCATTGTAGAAGGAGAAAATACATAAACAACAACCACACTCTCTCTTATCTCATCTTTGAATGTAACATTGATGCCTTTCCGAGAGGCAGATGTGGCATTAGATAAACCGAACTCATTATGCCCAGAATTAGTCATATTTACGGGTTCTGTTTGGTATCGCAACATGGAACAAATCGCCAGGTCCAGATGGAATTCCTGCCCTTGTCCTTAAAAATTGCTGAGCTTCTCTTGCTGAACCTTTGTACAAACTTTATCGTCTCTCCTTATCGTCCTCCACTGTCCCATCTTCATGGAAGTTTGCTAATGTTCAGCCAGTCCCAAAAGAAGGAGAACATATCAATCCCGCTAATTATCGCCCAGCTATAACATCACCTCTGTCGAAGGTCATGGAAACTATCATCAACGATAAAGTAATATCTCAACACCAGTGATATTATTGACGACAAACAGTATGGATTTCGCAAAAAATGTTCCACAGGAGATCTTTTAACCACCCTCACTGAGCCAGTTTGGTTAATCTTGTATTATTGCTCTCTATATTTCCAAGGCTTTTGACAGAGTATGGCACAGTGCCCTTTTAATCAAACTCAAAGCTATTGGTTGCGGCGACTACATTATTTCCCGGATTTAAAGTATTTTATCCAATCGTTCAATGCGTGTGGTATTGGATGGGGTGGTTTCCCTTTATAAAATTAACGCTGGTGTCCCTCAGGGCTCGGTTCTTTCTCCCACCCTTTTTCTAATATTTACTAATGACTTGTTATCTTCAACTTTCAATCTTATACATAGCTTCGCTAATGACAGCACATTTGACTTTTCCTATCACTTCAATACTGCGTCCATAGCCCGATGTACTAGCTTAGTAGAACAACGTAGCTATATATGGGTTAAATCATTAAATGACGACTTGGCTAAAATTTTTAGTTGGGGCAATAAGAATAAAGTCGAATCGAATGCTTCGAAAATCCAGTGCTGTCTTATGTCCCACAAACATGGCTCTAATCTTGATCCAATCACCTTCGGAGGCCAGCCATTAACCAACTCTTCAAGTGTTACGATGTTAGGTATCCAAATCAAAGATAACTTATCTTATAATGATCATATGCTTAACATCGGCAAGCAAGCATCTAAATGTTTGGCTTACCTAAAACACTGTAAAAACTCCTTCATTACTTCTGAATTACTGACAATTTATCAGGCTTATATTAGACCACGTCTTGAATTTAATTCCCACCCATGGGCGGGAGCTGCAAAAACTCTCTCCTATCCGGATAGTATCCAGTCTCGGACCATTAAAATTATAGGAGATTCTGACATCACTTATTGCTCGATTCATTCGATTCACTCTCTAATCCTTTTGTATCGCTAGTACAATGCAGATTGTTCGGACGAAATATCTAATCTCAACATTCAACATTTCAAAAGATATATTCATTGCCACTTCCGTTTCTATCACCTTAATTACCAAAAACCAATATCTTTCCCCCGCTCACCGGAGCCGTGCGTTCTTTTAATCTTGCTTCTACTTCTACAATGGCGCTACAGCCCAAATCGGACCTTGGCCTCCTGACATTCAGGTTCCTTAACATTTTTCATTACTTATTGTGGAAGGGTTGTTAGCCCTTCGCACAACCCTCTTTCTACGAATTTTTCTTTTCGGTAGATTGAGGCAATGTACTGAAATTATATCTTACGCCGACCGAGATTTGAACTCACGACCTTTGCATTACAAGACCAACACGCCACCCACTAGGCTACACCCTAGCGTAAATCTTGCTTGGTGGAATCTAATCTTCTTTTCATGGAATGTTGGGTTGCATTCTTTAATCGTCTTGGCGTTCACTCTTCTGTCGTCTAAATTCTGGGTGTTACGTTCTTTTTTCGAACTATCACAACTGGGCTGGCAAAGTCTGTCGTCGAATCAATAATTATTCCATCTGGAGACCACTTATCTACTTGTTGTTCAATGACCTTGTTGTCTTTTACGGACATCCTTCTGGGTTTTAGCTTACTGGAGCTGCATTCTCTAGTACTATTGACAGCTCCACACTCACATTTTGGGTTTATAATTATCGGTAGTACAAATTGAAACCTGCCGTTTCCCAATAGATGACGCCAGCAGCAAATATTGATCAACAATGGCGGATCAGAAACGTCACATGGTAAATTTAGGCATCTGTCAACATCATTAGATTTGTGAAGCTCTATCGTAGCCATAAACTTCTTTGTGCGCGAATATGTCGAAGTTTGAGCCAAATAAGAGTCATTTGCGGGAAGTTTTGAATTTGCCTTCAATACAAAAAACCTGCGGCTGAGGTGCTTCGAATGATTGTAGTGAGGGTGCTATTAGTGAAAGAATATGTCGCGAATGGTTTTAACGCAAAAAAAAATGGTGATTTCGGCTTGGAAAACAAAGGACATCCCGGAGCGCTTAAAAAGTTTCAAGACGTAGAATTGGAGGCATTACTGGACGAAGATTCATGCCAAACGCAACAACAATTTGCAGATTCATTACGCGTGGCTCAACGAGCCATTTCACATCGTTTGAAAAGCAAGGGAATGATGCGAAAGCAAGGAAATTGGGAACCGTACGAGTTAAAGCCAAGAAACGATGCGAACAGCTGTTTCAACGGCAAAACGGAAGGGTTTTTTACATCGCATCTCCACGGGTAATGAGAAGTGGATCCATCACGATAATCTTAAGTGAAAAAAATCATGGGGTTACCGCGCTCATGCGTCAACATCGACGGCCAAGCCATCCATAGCTCGAAAATCATGCTGTGTATTTGGAGGGACCAGCTCGGCGTGGTGTATTGTGAGCTGCTGTTACTGGGTGACACCATCACAGCAGATTGATACAAAAAATAACTAATGCGTTTGAGCTTCGCAGTGAAGAAGAAACGGTCTCTATACGAGAAGAGACACGACAAAGTTATTTTGTTGCACGACAACTCTCGGCCACATGTTGCCCACGTTATGAAAACCTACCTGCAAACACTGAAATGGGACGTCCCATCCCACCCGCTTTTTTCTCCAGACATCGCCCCTTCCAACTACCACCTATTCCGATCGATGACGCATGGCCTGGAGGAACAGCACTTCCATGCTTCAACATCTAATGCGTTTGAGCCAAGCATTTAAAATGCGACGGCCGCAATATGAGGAGAGACACGACAAAGTGATTTTACTGCACAACTGTCACGTGTTGCTCACGTTGTGAAAACCTACCTGATAACACTGAAATGGGGCATCCTACCCCAGCCACCGTTTTCTCCATACATCGCCCATTCAAACTACCAGCTATTCCGATCGATGACGCATGGCCTGGCTGAGCAGCACCTCCATTTTTGCGAAGACGCCAAAACTTGGGTCGATCCATGGATCGGCTCAAAAGAAGAGCAGTTTTTTCAACGCGGAAACCTTATGCTGCCAGGAAGAATGGAAAAAGTTTTTTGGCTGGCGATGGGCATTTATTTGAATAATTAATATTAAACCATTTTTGTACAAGAAAGACACGAATTTTGAAAAAATTGCAGTTTTCAATTTGTACTCCCAATAATTAACAATTAAGTACCTGTGGACTGCATTTCTTATCGGCATCAATTTCCAATGAGTCGTCCGATATCTCGACTAGCATAAGCTCCTCACTGACCGTTGGCAGCATACCTTCACTCATGTATTGTACAACATCAACAAATAATCTGAAAATCACTCTTCACTTACGCATTTGAAATTTTCGACACGATGCTGGATTTAATTATTGTGGAGTTGCGTCCGATATTAATTAAGGCATTCAATGATTTTTCGGCAATTCCTATATATTTTGTGACTCACAGTCCGTTCGCAAATGCTTGCCTTTTTATGTCGCCCTATTCGGTCGGTTTTCATCCGCTTTTCGTCCACTAATCGTCCGATATTCGTCCATTATTCGTCCGCTATTCGTCCACTAATCGTCCATTAATCGTTCACTATTCGTTCGCTATTCGTCCGCTATTCGTTCGCTATTCGTCGACTACTCAGAACAGCTGAAAATTGCGAACACTCGAACGACTAGGGCTGACATGCAACAATACAATATTTTCATATTAGTAGATAGAGTTAAAAATATTTCTAATAACCCACCTCCAAAAAAAAAAGTTCTAAACTTCTCAAGGGGTGAAGTCTCGATTCTCAACATTGGAAAATAACATACTATATTAACTTAATTTCTCTACTCCTTTTTTGTCCCTTTTTCACACTATTTTCATAAATTTCCGATCCTAACTTCGGACACATTCCCACCGGGCTTTATTTAACAGAAATTATTGCAAACACGCCACTTCGATTCCCATGGTATTCGATCCTAATTTCAGGATGCATTCTCGAAAATAATAATGTGCATTTGTTGGCCAATGTGCACCCTCTTCAGGACATCTTTTATTTCACCCTATCGATACTTTAGGTATGGCCGGTGAGCTAATGAACCGCATCGAAGCGTACCCTAAGTTCTTAAATTTCCCCTTACTATATGTCATATCCTTGTTCAATACACAAACAAATAAATTGACTCCCAAAATTTAATTTCATTTCTTTTTTCTCCCCACAGATACAGAATGTGCTGTTTGGTTTGCTGCAATTAGTGCGTGATTCTGGTCATTATACTACCACGGCATTGTTCAATTTTTTTTGCAGAAAACAGTGCTGCCAACAGTGTTCGATAAAAACCACGTGTTCATTTCAAATTGTTAAAAATAAATTACGCAAGTAAAAAAAAGTGTAATAGAAAAAAATGTGAAAATAATAAAATTGATTCGCCAGAAGGCTAAAATAATACGAAATGTGAGTAAAGAAAAAAAAAAATTGGCGCGAATTTTCCTTTCCCTTCCGTTTTCAATTTATTATTTTGAATTAATTTTGTATTTGACGTGGTGCTAAACAAAAAAACGCGATGATAGAGTGAATTATGATTTCGGCCTAACAAAAAAAAAAGTAATAATAATAAGAATAGGAATGAACTATGAAATTATCATATTACGAGTGAAATTGTAGAAAAAGGAAATGAAATGAAGTATAATGAAGTGAAAAGCGAAGTGAAATTGAAACGTACTACCGGGCTATAGCTTTACATTTGTCGAGTTTAGATAAATTGCATTTCGCGTCGCCTCATTCTGTCATTGTGACGCCTCCGCAAGCCGCACCGCCCCTCAGAGGACGTATTATCGCTAAGAAAAGGAATTATTTGCATACTTTAATTGGATTTTCAGTAAAAAGGAAAGAATTGTCGAGGACATCTGATCCCGTAGAAGGTGAGCTCTTTAGAAATAGACAAGCCAAGAAATTGGCACTGTGAAAGCGTGCGGATAGAACTGAACCGGCTCTATGGTAATAGAGCTCTTCTTGTTCTTTATCTGTAGGTGTATTTTATTTTTCTTGTTCACCTTGTTAGTTTCTTAACGATATAAATAGAAATTTGCATAGTGCTAAGGGTATAATACCTTGGCCTTTTGATTCTAATAGTAATGCCCTTAACTCTCAAGAAAAATAGAAGAGGTCGAGTCTCCATAGATTAGGTATAGCCTTTCGGAATTCCGAGTTGAATTCCAGACGGATAAGCTGCACAATAAAATGTAAGACCGATACGATGTAACTCTTCGGTATTATGTAAATCTTGTCTGCATTCTCGTTCGATTATTCCACCTTTAGAATCGATCCTTCAGCTCCAATATATTTTTTCGTCTTTTCTTTGCCGTATACTATCGTTTCTATGCACTTACCACCGCTGACTAGCGTTGCATTGCACATCGTCCTAGATGCTTATCGAATTGAAAGGGAATACCTTGAGATGTTGCGGTTAGGTCGGTGCAAAGTTTTGAATTGCATGAGGTAAGTATTTGGGTTTTGCGATTGAAAATGCTTTGGAATTGGTTCGAATTACCTTCGTCCAGAAGTTCTGTGCGCGTACATATTTTTGTTTTTGTATATAAACGAATTCGAGAAGTCTTGTTTGGCTTCTTTGTGAAATCTTGTATTTAAGTCGTCTTCGTTTAGATCTACGTTATTTGTGCTTAATAAGAAGCTGATGTACGTGTTTCTAATTAAAAAAGAAAAAAAAAATGAGGTAAGCGCTAATACAAAGTTGGTAACATAAAATTGCTTTGATGCAAGTCATTAATTATTTAGAAACAGAGAACCGGAGCTGTTTGTTTAAATGGCAGACTAAATTTCAAAGAGAACGATTTAATTTCATTCTTCATTTAGGTAATACTTGTATTATACGTAATTATGCCTTTGTGTAAAAAACACAATGTTGCCACCCTTCTGCACTTTACACTTTACAAGACAAGACAGCGATAAGTAACAGCATATGACATTACCTGTTTTAATACGTGATAGAGATAACTGACTTTTTCACAAGATATTTCCGTTGACATATTTTTGACAATGAATTTCCTTTTAAAACCCCCTATAGGAGCAGAGCACAGCATTAATTCTCTTCCACAAGACACGATACTGGACTTGTTTATTCCCCTGGCCTCATGCTCGCTTCCATGTGCTACATGGTCGACCAACCCGACGTTTTCTTTAAGGATTATAATGTCTGGCGATGGTTTCTTCAAAGTGTGACCGATCCACTGCCACTTCCCCCTTTGAATCTCAATACCTATTTTAGTCTGTCCAGTTGTACTCCAAAGTTCGTCGATGGAGATCACATCTGGGCAGAATATCCTTACAATGCGTCGGAGGCATTGGTTCACGAGAGTTTGCAGTTTCTTGGTGAGTCGAACGGTCACTTTCTACGTCATCCATATAACAACATGGATTTGATAATTGCGTCAAATAGTCGCAGCTGACAAGGGCGATCTCTCTTAACTTCTAGAAAGGGGAAAGGATACCGAAGAACTGCCGAGCTTTATTTATACGAGTCTCAATATCCTTTTCGGCTTCGCCGTCATTGCTAATTGCAAATGCACCTCTTCCATATCTTGTCCGTTAACAACAACCCGTACGGTGCTCACATGTACTTGGTTTTATGCAGATTCATTTTCAGTTTTGTCTCTTTGCATTCATTGGGAGTGCACATTGAAAACCGCCGTTTTTTTCGAAATTTGAGCCTTTATTTTGCAAAATTGGTTATATACTTATTAGTCAAAGAGATGCCCATCGCTAGCCACAACTTTTTTCTCATCTTTCTGGTAGCATACGGATTTCGCGTCGAAAAAACTGCGTTTCTTTTCAGCCGATCCACGAATCGACCCAATTTTTGGCTTTTTCGTAAAAATTGTCGTAAAAATCAGCCAGACCATGCGTGATCGATTGGAGAATACAGCGGGGAGAAAACGATGTCTCATTTCAGTGTTTCCAGGTAGGTTTTCCAACCTAAGCAACATGTGGCCGAGTATTGCCGTGCAGCAAAATCACTTTGTCGTATCTCTTTTGGTACTGTGGTAATTTCTCCTTCAATGCTCGTCTCAAAAGCATCAATTGTAGTCGATACTGATCTCCCGTGATTGTTTCACTTGGTTTCAGCAGCTCATGAGATACTTCAACAATTTTCTCTCTTCCACCACCATGCCGGTCCTCGACGTCAAAATCACCACCCCTGAATTTTTCCAACCACTCACGACATGTTCTTCCATTAAGTACAGCCTCGACCTAAGTACTTGAGAGCATTCGACGCGCCTCAGCCGTAGATTTTTTTTGAATTCAAGACAAAAACCAAAACTTTCTGTAAATTACGAGAATTTGGCTCAAACTTCGACATATTCGCGCACAAAAAAGTATATGACGTCGATAAAACTTTACAAATCTAATGATGAGCAGTTGTTGACAGATGTCTAAGTTTACCACGTGACGTTTTTGATCCGCCATTGTTGATCATCATTTACTGTTGGCGTCATCTATTGGGAAACGGCAGGTTTCAATTTGCGATCCCGATAGAATGCAACAAGCGAACATTAAACTCTAAGGCTGAACGGTCATCTGCATGCAAAGATATGTCATCAGCATAATTAAAATGACTCGAGATGTTAAACAGTCCCCACTGAAAATCTTTTGTTTTTCCATATTCCAGTGCAGCTTTCAAGATGTCATTTATTACCACCAGAAATTGGGCCGCCCTTCGGGATTTTCACAATGATGCCATCCTTCCATTCAGCCGGATATATTCCTTCATATCACACTTCAGTAAAGAGTGGGAGGAGTATATCAGCAGTTATTGCCGGGTCCACTTTGAGGAGTTCGGTTGGTTGTTCGTCTATTCACACATTCATAACATTGGTAATCGTGATAATTTTAAGTGTGTTTACCTCGATGATAACTCGAGTAAATCCCAACAGAAAAGAGTGCGATTGGTCGCAAAAGATCGGGCTTCCCTCCGGACAGACCCCGAATATTTTTGGGAATGTCTGCTGACCGAAAACGGTCAAAAGCATAAAACCACAAAAAAAGTCACGAAAACTAGTATGCAAATTTAATATGGGAATCTATTTTAATTAATGAGATCAATATTTTAGAACAGTAATAAATTAAAAGGAAAAATTTTGATAAAGTTCTCATCAGAGACCGAAACGTCACGAAAAATAAAGCGTAACAGCGTAGAATCCGGCAATCTTTCCTTTCGATTCGAAATGCACTGTGAAAACATTCATCAAACCAGTAATAAATTACTTGCACCAAAAAAGTACTGCGCATATGGGGAATGTCTCCAGACCGTCGGACCCCTAGTTTTCCTTATCTGGGGGATCATCCCAATGATTGTTGCGGTTCGATGTTTGGCAATTGTTCTCTCTCCGAAACATTTTTCTCTGACAAGAAGTTTAAAATATCACCGATGTATTTCTTCCAGCCAGGGTGTAGCCAAGTAGGCAGCGTGTTGGTCTTGTAATGCGAAGGTCGTGGGGTCAAATCCCGGTCGGCGCAATATATAATTCTAGCACATTGCCTGCTTGGATAAACCTTGGTCACCTCAATCTACGAAAATGAAAAAATTCGTAGAAAGAGGGTTGTGCAAAGATCTAACAACCCTTCCACAATAAGTAAAAAAAAAAAATATTAAAGAACCTGAATATCAGGAAGCCAAGGTCCGATTTGGGCTGTAGCGCCACTGTAGAGTAGAAGTAGATTTCTCTCTTTCCATCACCATAACTGATGTTCACTCATGAACAGGAAAGTTCCGTTAACATCTCTCACCAGGTGATTGGCGGTGAAAATCTTCTTCGCGAACTGTGAGGGAACCTATATCCCCACGCCAGATCCTCAATGGTCCTTTTTTGGTCGCATCTAACAGCCTTCTGGTTATGAGTATCGCGGTAGTTCTGTCTTAAGTCGAGAGTTCTTTAGTTGACTTCGGGTGAAAAGGTGATTGCCAATTTGGCTTTTTATCCTATCACCAACCTTGTCCCATGTGTCTTGCGACATCCAGGGTTTTTTACCGGCTTGCGCATATCCCACCGATTCTTCAGTACTAGCTAGAAATGTGTTCCTAGTTGCCTCTAACTTGGCTTCCAGCGTACGCATTTCATGAATTGTTGCGTAGATTGGTGGTGTACAAAAGTTGTTTATTGGGGTCTTTGATCTGAAGAATTTGTAGTAGTCGGACAACTGGTTTGAGGTTTCCGTGGCGTAGTGGACAGCGTGTTTGCTTCACAGTCAATAGGTCGAGGGTTTGACTCTCACTCCAGGCAGTAGGATTTTTTTAAGCACGAATTTTTCAGTTGGTAGTGGCAATGTAAAATTATTCGAAATAAAATGGGCAAACGATAAAACAGTTCCACTTCTAGAAGGTCTATATACTCAGTACATGGTTTCTGTTCGCTTTATATCATTCAGTCTTCTATAAAATCTGCAAATATTTGTTATTATCAGTCAGTTCAACTGAAAAATATATCTGCTTCGCCACTCGTTACGGTCGTTCACACTGCTCTTACCCTACCTTCCCAATCCCATTCCTTCCCTCCATGGCTGTGTTTGTTCATTACACAAAATGGCCGGAAGTACCTATAATACAAGTCATTCAAAACTCAAGGAGTCAACCATCAAGTGGTGATCGTTCCACACGTCAGTTGCACGATTTGCTCGCACATCGAGGAGACATTTTCTTCATCGGTTACCATCGGCTTAATGGTCGATTTGGTTCTAAGTAACACCATCAAAGCTAGGCAGTACCTAGTGAGTAGCGTGTTGGTTTACAATGTGAAGGTCGTGAGTTCAAATCCCGATCGACATATAATTTCAGCGCACTAGCTTGAAGGGCTAAAAATCCTTCCACAATAAGTAATGGGAAAAAATGTTAAGAAACCTGAAGGTGAGGAGACCAAGGTCCGATTTGGGCTGGAGTACCATTGCATTAGGAGTCCCAAGATGTTTTATTGTAACTCTTGTATGGGAAAGGGTCGCTTCGATGACCATTTGCCGAGTACTACAAAACTTCAAAAATAATCTGCGGGACTCTTTAATTCAAGATCGTCACGCGTTGAAGAGTAACCATGCTTGCCCAGGATGCGTTCTAGTCCAGTATTGTTCGAGCCAACTTGGGCGTTCATATCTCATGGGATGATAGTAATATCATCTCTGAGAAAAACGGTTGAAGGTAGCACTTAGTTGGCCTTAAGACTCCTCTTTGTCGCTAGCTGCCATTTTCTGCTTCACACTCAGGACCAACGTACAGAATAGTGTTTCCGCTCGTTTTTCGTTCTTCTCCTGATCCTGTCCCCCTAACCTGGCTCAAGTCCAAAATTTCGATGTTATTCCACGGTCGATCACTGGTTAGCGGTGCATGGACCGAGTGACCCTACCCCTTCCACTATCATTCAATGATCTAAAGTTTCAGAATCCAAGCATAGTCCATTGTCGAATGCCAAATCCTTCTGTAACCGAGGTGCTGTATCCGTATCTCGCATCATTCAGATTTTAAGATCACGAGTGATAAGACCATGATTCAGTGAGTGTCTATTTACCATTTTTAGGGCAAGCAGGACTGACTATGAGTGTATTTTTCTGCCTCCATTTCACAGGGAAACATTTATGCCGATTCAAAATTGCGGAATTCCTCTAAGTACTCAATTCAACCAGTTCAGCTTCTCCAGACTGTTAGTGGGCATCTAGACACTATCAAATGAAGGAACAGCTTCTTACAATTGAACTCTCAGAGAAAAATTTCTGCAGAATTTGAAATGAGTGAATAGATATATGGTAAATATTGTTGTTCGCAGATCTAACAACCCTTCCACAATAAATAATGAAAAATGTTGAGGAAAGGTCAGGAGCCCGATTTGAGCTGTAGTGCCATTGTAGAAGTAGAAAAGAAGACTAGATATCAATATAGATGCACTTCATTTATGTCAACGATTTATATAGTTATATCTGATGTTCGACTCTTAGATGTTTGCCATTTCAGATGATGACCGTGCTTACCTACAAGGATGACGCTGCAAAGGATGAAAAGTCACACAGTTAAAGTTTGGGTCAGACATGGACATAATTTGTCCAATAAAAAGACGGCAGATTTATATTTATATTTTACTTTTGAACTCTAGTGGATTCGCCCCGGATTCGAAATCAAATGCATTTAGCTTTGACAGTTGAAATTGGTGCCAAACACTGTCAAAAAATTTGGATATATCAAGTGCAACGGCTTAGATTTTACTAAATTTGTGTATACATGAGTTCCAGCATTCGGTCAAATAGACGAACAGGTCACCTGTGGATCTCGCTGTCCAAAAACCGTATTGGCAGCTATCAATAAGTTGGTTATTCTGCAAGTACTGCATGATTTTGTGGTCGACGGCATTTTCCATTACTTTAGATAGCACGAAAGTTCTAGTGTGGCATTTTGGTTGCTTAGCGATAGATGAGGAGCAGGATATTGAAGCACTTCTACGCTGAAACACGTGCGTAATTAAGGGCATTAGAAAGCATCCTGATGTCCCTGCTGAATACAGTTGTAGGACACGGATTTGTATGGGGTGTATCAACAAAAGGTGTAGGTTTTGTTTCCAAGACCCAATCAGCGAACGTATGGCGCTGCTGGTGGTCTGCCGGCTGCAATTCTTCAATTTCTTCGTCAATATTCGCTTCAGCGTGGACGTGGTGAGGTCGAGTTTTGAGCACGGTGTTGAATGAAGGCGTTTGGGTCATTTTCAACACTGTCCTTCACTGCTGCGATATTTTCAGTTGAACGACCGTTGCGAAGTCGTTTCGGTGTCTTCGCATCTTGCACTAAGCCAGTATCTTGAGTAGGATACACACGCACGTCTCAGAAGGCACATGATTATGATCAAAATTTGCTCGAATTTTGAGATGGTAACTGCGATTGAACGCAAATTTTCGTAAAAAATTCATCGACTGTGTATCGTTTTATGGCAAATTTCCCGCGTTTATAGATGACAAATGTCAACACTTGACAACTGTGAAGCGATCAGCTGTCAAATAATAGGCATTTCCAACCCTGCATCTCTTACACCCTATAGATGGAACAGCTCAATTTCTCGCAAAGTTTGGGCGACGAGATTAAGATATCACTGACGAATTTGGCGAATAACCAATATAATTTAGATCTTTATGGACAAGAATCTTTTGTCCTGAGTTGTGTCTAAAAGAAAATATTTTCGCACATGAACTGCTTAACAGATTATATGTATATATTATTTCTGTAGTAGAATATGACTAGGAACTATCGTAGGATTTTCTCATCATCTTCTTCTTCAATGGCGCTACAGTCCAAATCGGTCCTTGGCCTCCTGACCTTTAGTTTTCTTAACATTTTCATTATTTATTGCACGAATTTTTCATTTTCGTAGAATGAGGTAACCAAGCAAGTAGTGTGCTGGAATTATGCGTCGACCAGGATTTGAACTCACGACCTTCACATTGTAGACCAACACGCTACCCACTAGCCTACACCCTAGCGTTTCTCAGCATCTAGTCAATATTTAAGTTTAGTATGTAAAAGAAGGGCAACAAACGACTTGAGGTGAACGATTAGATCGAAAAAAAATAATAGAAAAATAATTGTCTGCTAATTTTGAAAGTTGTCTCAGAAATTCACAGTAGAAAAGTCGACCACTCAAAGGCGAAAAAAACTTGTCAAGTTAGATAATAATTAGATTTTAATTTTCGGATGTTTCCTGAGTTGTTCGATTTTTTAGAAAATGTTTCTTCCCTAAGACAGTTTCTACCCTAATGTCGCGTCCAGACGATGTCTCATTTTCGTGCGCTTAGTGCATGCCCTTTACAACAAAAGCGCAAGCAAAACGCCTTACACTGTTACGCCTTATTATTCGTGACGTTTCGGTCTCTGCTGCTTTATCAAACTAATCTGTTTGATAAATGTCTGTAGAATCCGGAAATCTTTCCTTTCAATTCGAAATGCACTATGAAAACATTCACCAAAGCAAATCAAAATTAAACAATCAGAACTACCACCACCCCGTGGATGGGGTTTCGAAAAGTCTGTTGTGAACAGGCCATTACACATTGCATTTATAATTGTTGATGTTATAACATTTTCAAAATTTTATCATTTGTCTAGAGGAAGAATTCAAAAAGTTCGGAGGTGGCGTTGGGTCTACTGATATGGCGATCTTTGCTTGTGTGCTATTGAGGACAGTTTGCTTGTGCGCTATTGAGGGCGTTTTGTTTCCGCTTTTGTTACAAAAGGCATGCCCTGAGCGCACGAAAATTAGGCATCGTCTGAACGCACCTAAAGATACATTTCTAAGAAACAAAAAAAAACTTAAGTAAAGTCCGCAAAGATCACCAAAGCAACCAACCACATTTAGCGTCTAAAATTTCCATCACGTAAATCTTGTAGAGATAAACCACAATGCACGGAATCACTGAATTCATGACAAACTGAATTATTTCAAAAGCCCCAAGCAATGACATTATTATTATCGCACACGAACCGAAATATTGCTTGAAAATCACGAAATATTTTTCACAAACTCACCACTCGAAAAAGACAGAACAGATGCATTTTTAAAGAGCCCATTCACCTCCTTATGCAAGACTTAAAATCCAAGTATTTGTATGGAATGCAATATATTCGTCGAACCTTTCTTCCACCTCTTCGTCTTCAAGTTTCACCCAATATCTTAGAGAAGGTAGAAATCTTGGTTATAATATGGCAAAAAAAAACGTCTGACATACATTTATGCAATGTTTTACAAGCTGTCCTACTACGTTTGCTGCATGAAAAATGATGGCATGCATAATATAACTACACGTACTATATATATCGTCCCCGTATACGCTATGCTTCAGCTCTAGTTCCTCGAATCCTGAGAACGTAATAGAATATTTACTATAAGATGTATGACTACTCTATATCGGACTATACACAGTGCTGCATTACGCTTTCCGAGGTGGACATGTAGCTTTAGCTATTTCGTTAAGGATGTCATAAAACTTCAACCAGTACTCGTATTATTTGTGATGTGACACTATTGCATAAAAACTACATCAGTGTGTTTTTAACCCCGTGCTGCATTACTTAAAGGAATGCTAGAAGTAAATTTTGTAAAATGATTTAACAAGAAATGTTTTTTGGTTGACATGAGAACGTATAAAATGCATTAATCTTTATTATCCTCTAGATGGAGTCTGAGAGTATTATAAGTTTGCTCTAAAGTTTATAACACCAAGAAATAATGCTCGCACATAGGTGCCAAGGGTACAGAAATATTTGTTTTCGCTCAAATATCTTAAAACCAGAAGTCTGTCCGTCTGTGCGCTCTCTAGCTTGAGACGTTGAGCTAGAAAGTTCAAATCTCGTACACATCATTTTTGACAAAAAAGAAAGGTGAAGTTCGTGAACGGGCCAAATCGCTCAACGCCTTCTACCTCCTTGGCAGCCTAACACTATTCCTCGCCGATTGTCGCGTTCACACCTCCTACCGGCATTTGGTTGGATATCCCCACCCGCGCTTTTCCTCTCACCACCATTAGGGTTTTCCCCATCGGCTTTCTTTATAGATTACCAGCTCTTTTAAAAATCTAACACTTTTACACTATGTCCCCTGTATTGAAAGCTTGAGACAAGTTGGATTCAGTGTACAGTGCCCGAGAGAATTCGCCTACCACCTTCGGCCAGCAAGCCTTCCAAATTGGCGTAGAATCTCTGGTTGGCTATTTTGGGCAGTCCATTCTTTGGTCAGGTTTGCTACCCGAATACGATCGACTTCCCCTGCGACACCCTGCTAAAAAGTTGGCTGTAAGCAGTTAGCCAGATTTGTTAGAAAAGTAGAACTACATGTTCTACCAAGCTACTAATTACCAACCTCCATTTTCGCAAATAAAACTAACAAATGCATTGTCACTTTGTTAGTGCAGAAAAATCCTCAATTATGATAGGGCATTGAACTAAACAAACAACCTTAAATTTTTTCACATCCAACCTTTACGTATGGTTAAGTATAAGACTTAGGTTTGTAGTGTCTTAACATGTGCGGTTAAAATTAAAAAATCACATTTCGGTTTGGTGAATGTTTTCACAGTGCATTTCGAATTGAAAGAAAAGATTTCCGGATTCTACACTGTTACGCTTTATTATTCGTGACGTTTCGGTCTCTGCTGAGACCTTTATCAAACAGTTTGATAAAGGTCTCAGCAGAAACCGACACGTCACGAATAATAAAACGTAGCAGTGTAGAATCCGAAAATCTTTTCTTTCAAATCACATGTCCCATATTAATTTTCATTAAGACACGAAGTTATGAGGCATTACATTAGTTAGAATCTCCTTATTAACGAAATGGATTTAAGGCGACATTCTGTCCTAAACTCATAACTTTAGCTGCAACAAAATTTTTTCATTTTGCTTAGAAGCGTTCTGTAAAAATTCTCTCCAAAGTAGGTCAAAGAGTAACGCTCTCTAAAATAAAAAAAATTATGTCTTCATTTCTCATACCGTTGAAACTATTCGTAATAATTTTTTATATGCGCTTATTTTACGGCGAAAAGAGGGAAAATTGTCACCAGTAAAACATTCATATGTGCTCCATATAACCCAGATAGATACGTAGGTATGTACATACTACCCCAGCGAAATGTGTCCTTGTCGTAAAACTTCACGCATGTACCTACCCCAAAGAAATGTTTTTATTGCCTGACCTAGTCGGGAGGCAAAATATGGTAGTATTCATACATGCGGTACTATTTCGATGTCGAATATTCGGTCAGATTTGTCTAGCCCCGAAATTATCACGAGTTTTGGCCTTTGACCCTCGTACTTGTCATCAATTTTCCCACCTTTGCATAAAGAGTTGAATAAATCAAAGAGGATCTTGAAAATATTTTTCACTAGTTTTTCAAAAGTAAATCGTTTGATTTTGGGGTTATTTTAATCCTTGATGTACGTTTTAAGGTTTGTCATGTGCAAAAAGTTGCTTTGAAAACTATGTCAGGACAAAAGTTCGAAAGTCAGCTTTGTGTGTAATCGAGAAAATTGTGTTTGTTCCAGTTGAGTTAATTTTTTAATTTGTAGGGCTTAAAGGCGCTAATCGACCAGAAGCATTTGCTGAAGCCATTGCTGAATTGAGTTTGACGATATGTTCTTTTCTCAACTTCTAAATCTTCATTGTTAATTATTTTATAGCCTGGGAAGTGTGTCCATTCTATTTTTTGTTAAGGACCAATCTGGTCTTCCTAACAGTCAAATATTAATTGGGATGACTTTTGCTAACGCTTTTGGAGTCTTGAGACCATTGAAAGGTCATCTATTTCCATGACTCTTTTTAACTTTTTTGCAAGATTATTGCATTCAGTAAGGGAGTTTCTGTATTCATCCCACTTACCGAAGCTGTTTGCTCTCTTGAACAATTTTCTAGTTTCCTTGCGTTTAATCGCCAGTTCCCTGTTCTACCAAGGTGCTTGCTTTGCCCTTGTCTTGTGTAGAGCGGGATAACTTTGTTCGTAGCCATTTATTAAATTGTTGGCTATTTGGGATGCTAATCGATTCTTTTACGTTATCTACTTCGTGCCGAAGTATTGGCTGGTAAAAACTCCAGTTGGTACGTTTCGAGTTGCTATATTTGCTTAAATGAAGTCTTCATACCAAAACAGATATGCCTATGACCTGAAAGTGAAACTTTTTTAGATACGTGCCAATTTTCGCACTTGTCAATCAGGCAGGGGCATGTTACGGTAAGGTCAATTACTTCCTACCTATAGGTAGGAAGTAATTGAAGCAGAATTCACGAAGGTTCGGATGTTGCCTTTTTTATTGATATTACTTCTTTCTCACATAGTGTTGTCTGCGTCGCAGCCCAGGATGATTAGTATTTTATGGATTTTGCTATATTCTCTCAGCTCCTTAAGGCATTAAGATGAAGCATCAGGCTCCGCTCGAGGAAATTAGGTCGAAGCAAGTACTGCCTCTTAAACCTTTGTTGCCTTTGGGATTTTCACCAGCATTACTACTAAATCTGTTCGAATATCACTAAGTCTACTGCTGGGCTCTAACCCCGAACCGAGATAAAAAACATAACAGGGCGTAAAGTCCAAGGGGAAGTTGAACGCACCCACCCTCCAGTCCTCCGCCATCTTTTTACCAGACGTTCCTTCGTTGCCGTCTAACATATGCTACCGGAAATCTACTTATTATATGGGGCTTATCAGTCTTGTTGGTGGCCCCGTACTCCATACGGTGCCTCTGATCCGAAATCGGCTGTTTCCTGCTAACTGGATCCACTTTCCGATCTTCTGCCGATGGTGCGTTTTTTGTTTTAATTGTCCGAAAAATTTCTCTATAGTTATTTTGTTGGTCTCCGCGGGAAATATTTTTATTTCCTATTTTGCACGGACGACCTTCCGCAGCCAGGTCTACGTCCAGAATAGCGTGCCTAGCCTGATCTCCAGGCGTCGGATCCTCAGAAATTCGGAAAGTAGTGTTCTGTTTTTGGAAAGCCTTACTGCATAACAAGGTCTAGCTAGCGATGATGCAAAGATGTCGAGCTGGCGGTGATGCAGCACTTCGTCGCAATGTCTCTTTAGTTTTCGTCTCTTCATTTTTTTATTATATTTATAATTATAATTTTTAAGAAAACAATTCTTTCCTTTGTTGCTGTGTCTAAGAACTTAGTCCACTGCCAACGCCAGCAAAAATATATTCTTGTTGTCTGGTTAAAAGCCGCAATTCGCTCGCAAACTGAAAACTAGGATACCAGAAAAACGTATAGTATTTCTACGAATGCGATGTGTCGTTTTTAGAGATGATATGCTATTTTACATGCCTGCGATTTTTCCACTGCTATTTCAAACGAGCAATCTCATATTGCGATTGAAAATTTTAAAGATCTGCGATTAGAAGAGCCGATCAAATAAATACTGCTTACGGTCTATCGCCAATAAAATTGCCGCAATGATCATCGGTACAAATCCCAGAGTTTTTGTTCGCACTCGCATATTAATCGCGCAACTCACATATCCCACTTCACTCCGACGAGATCGTAGCTCAGAACAAAGCTCGCTAAACAAACCGCCGCTTACCCATCGCATGTACACAAACCAATTAAAAAAAAACACCCGGTCATAGAAAACCGAACTAAAAGGGTCTATTGTTTTCTTTTTTTTCACACGATATTACTCACACAAGCAATTTCATATCAGATCCCAAAACCCATCGATCAGTTAAAAGTTCGTAGTCGAACTTCACCCAGCCCCAGCGCTAACCCACCAATCGCGCAACGAAAGAGCTTTCATAAGAACGTCGTTCATATAGAAGTTTTTTGTTGCTCGATTGCCGCTTATGATATCTAATATATTCTCTTGTCTTCGTGCCTGTCATATCGCTCGCGCTCAGCGATATCTGCAAACTGTTCACTGCTCAGCTCAGTGATATCAAAGACTACCAATAATATAAGCTATTCCAAAACTGGTTGATAGTCTTTGGTGATATCTACACTATCCACACACTGCTCGTTCTCTCAGTGCTATAGGTTTACACTGAGGAAGTATAGTAATGAGTGAATATAGGTCATAGGTGAAGTGCGACCGCGATTTGCTTAGCGATATTTTGATCTGATTGGTCGGTTTTATGATCTGATCGGTGGGTCTTATGATATGATCGATGGGTTTTGTGATATGATAGGTAAGGTGGGACGTGCGAAGTGGTTAATGGAGCGCTTTGCTGGTGATTGAGTTTGTAGCTCCTTGATAAGGCGAACGGTCACTTCCCACGTAGTACAACCATGTAACAACATGGATTTGACGCATGCGTCAAAAACTCGCAGCTTCGTGCGAAGGGAGATCTCTCTTAACCTCCAGAAAGGGGAAAGAATACCGAAGGCCTGGCGAGCTTTACTTAGACGAGCCTCAATATTCTTTTCGGCTCCGCCGTCGATGCTGACAATGCCTCCGAGATAACAAAAATTTTGCACCTCTTCAACATCTTGTCCGTTAAGAACAATCGTTGTGCGTGCGTTCGGACTCATGTGCATGTACTTGGTTTTACGCACATTTATTTTCAGTCCCACTTCTTTGCATTGAAAATGCAACGAGCGAACATTTGACTCTAAGTCCGAACGGTTATATGCAAGCAAACACACGTCATCAGCATAATCAAGGTGACTTAAATGTTAAATAGTCTCCATTGAAGACATTTACCTTCGCCACCTTCCAGTGCAGCTTTCAAGACCTCATTTATTACCACCAGAAACAGGGCTGGTGATAATATGCAGCCTTGTCTGACACCTGTTCGCACAGGGAAGCTCTCGCAGAGCTCTCCTTTATGCAATACGCGACACCTTGCATCTTCGTAGGATTCTTTAATCAAAGCTATGACCTTATCGAGAATACCTCTCCTACGCAAAGCATTTTATATGTAATCTCGCTTAACGCTGCCGAAAGCCTTCTCGAAGTCCACAAACATGAGATGTAGTGACGAACCCATTTCGGCTTACTGCTCCAACATTATCCGTAGGTTGTTTGTGTGGTCGGTATAAGACGACACTTTACGGAATCCAGCCTGATAAGCTTCGAGAGTGCTCTTCACAACATCACTAATCCTATTGAGAATTACCTTAGCCATGATTTTCGATACGGCAGTAAGTAGACATATACCGCGCCAATTGCCACAATCCCGAAGGTCGCCCTTCTCCGGAATTTCCACAATGACGCCCTACTTCCACTCAGTCGGATATCTTACTGCATTCTACACCTCAGTAAAGAGTGGGAGGAGTATATCTGCTGTTATTTCCGGGTCCGCTTTGAGGAGTTCGGTTGGTAGTCCGTCTGTACCTGGGGTTTTCTTTCCTACTATTGACCGAATGGCGGAAACTATTTCTTCCTTATCTGGGGGATCGTCCCTAATAGAGGATTGTTGCGGTTGGTTAGTTTAACCCAAATAGCGGCTTGGCTATTTGGGCTTAGTAACATTCGCTCTGTCAGCTTTCGTAACTCTGTATAAATTCGAACAAATATATACCCAACCCAGATTAAATAAAAACAAGGTGTAAATGACTTCAGCTGCACGGAAGTATCTACATAAGGATCATGGATATGCATTTTCGGCGTACGTAATCGTAGAAATTCTTGAAACTTTTCAATTTCTGTATTACTTGAACTGAAATGTGTATCGTCAAGAGACTGCATAAGCTCGCCGCTGCTACGTAAATCGTTTTCTGGGTTTTGCTTTCACGACGCGCGCATAAAGTCGGCTTTCGATTTTGGATCCATGGAAACGTTTCAAATGAACTTGAAAAATTTTGATTATATACTATACGTACTGTAGAAATAAATATACACACAAGTGCGAGATAGATAGACTTTCAGCTAAGATCCCTTCCTCTCTCTATCTTTTGCAAATCGCGCGATCATGAGCAGCGCGATCTCACGACCCCTTTTGTGTTCTTTTCGCATTCTCGCTACGCTGTCAAACTTCCCGACGCCGCAGAATCCAACAGCGACAGCACAATACTCAAAATCCTGGCAGCCAACAAGTGAAAATCCCACAAAACGAGCTCCGACCACCAGGCGCCAATAATCTTAACCGAGCAGTAGGGAAAAGAAATGTCAACCAACTCGGGATCCGACCAAAAATAAAATTTCACTATTTTCCAACCGAATGGAATCTGAGCAGCACGGTGACTATAGTTCTGCGTGCCTGGTATTCCAGATTGGATTCAGTATAATATGTTTTGGTTGAATACTATACATACTGTGTATTTATATATAGATATACACACAAGTACGAGAGGTATAGCTTCACAGAATGACACCCGGTTAGCGTGCGTCGCGTCGAGCAGCTCTTACTATGATGATGAGTTTAAGTAATATACATACTATATGTATGTATACACGTGTCTATACACACAAGTGTGAAAAAGATTGTCACACAGTTAAGACCGCCCCCTTCCTCTCCCTATCTTCTGCAAGGCGCGCGATTCTGAGCAGTGCGGCTGCACGACTCCTCTTGTCTGTTCGTCTTCCTTTTATGCGGTCGAACATCTTGACGACGCAGAATCCAACAGCATCACGACAATGCTCAAAAACCGGGCAGCCAACAAGTGAAAATCCCACAAAACGAGCTCCGACCAGCGGGCGCTCAAAATCTCTACTGAGCAGTAGATAAAATTAAACAAACGAAAAAGACGAAAAACTCGCGTGTTTTTCGAATTAAATTTTTGGCGAAATGTAGGCGGAGACAAGTGGGGCATGTTTTACTTTTATTGAAGTTCCGACAGAGTAAATGTCGCCGCTGCCGACGTGAACTGTCGCTACACTGTTTACGTTTATCTTCGACTCATGAAATTTCTCCAGATCGTGGCTGAGGAATTGCAAAATTTTCCGATTTACCAGGCACCCATTCAACATTCGTGTGTCTATTGCTCAGTTGAGATTATGGGCGCCTGTTAGAGAGATAGACTCACTGTAATAAATTTCGTGTCATATCCATATTAAAATTTGATCTAAATATTTTTTTTTAACTTTACCGAAAATTAATGAAAGAAAAGATTTCCAGATTCTACACTGTTACGCTTTATTATTCGTGAAGTTTCGGTCTCTGCTGAGACCTTTATCAAATTAAATCTCAGCAGATACCGAAACGTCACGAATAATAAAGCGTAACAGTGTAGAATCCGGAAATCTTTTCTTTCATTTCGAAATGCACTGTGAAAACATTCACCAACTTTACCGAAAATTGTTTCTGCCCAAAAATATTAATTGAAATTCTACTACTACAATGGCGCTACAGCCCAAATCGGACCTTGGCCTCCTAATATTCAGGTTCCTTAACATTTTTCATTACTTATTGTGGAAGGGTTGTTAGCCCTTCGCACAACCCTCTTTCTACGATTCTTTCATTTTCGTAGATCGAGGTGACCAAGGTATATCCAAGCAGACAATGTGCTGGAATTATATATTGCGTCGACCGCGATTTGACCTCACGACCTTCGCATTACAAGACCAACACACTACCTACTAGGCTATACCCTAGCCCTAATTGAAATTATGTTATGCTTAAAACAAGCATTTCCAATTTCCCCTCCTGGTATTGCAACTAAATAAAACAAAGATGTGGTCGTTATTTACCAAACAAATTCACATGTTCCACTGATTTAATTCTCCAAAAGACAAATCGACCACCCAAGATTTCCTTTTTACTAGCAATTCGTCCGAGAGCTGGGTTGAAGTTTATGGCTGTAATTCAATTCACACAGCCTACCTTGCAGCAGCTATTTCACCTCATGTTGTTCGAAAAGAGCTACGAGAAGTTTTAATTAGAATACCAAAACAAATCAGGTCACTTTTAACGACCATCACAAACACTCTCTTCCTTGGAAAATGTTCGTAAAGTTATCCTTCAATCGAAAGCGGACCTTTACTTTCACGGCATGCATCAGGATAATAATCTATAGCGCATATACGAGCCTAATTTCTGTATGTTTCAAGAGGCCGATTTTCCATGTGTCCATGACAAATGGAAATTCATCTTTCCAGCTTAGGCGGGTTTTCAAGGAGTGGTGAGCCATAAAAACGACACAACCCGACAATAAAAATTTAGAGAGCATTCCGAATAGAAAAGGATTTATGTTCTATACCCTACCTCCAAACCGTATTATAGAAGCACTCAAAGGACGAGTGTAATTTTCACGTGTGATCGTAAAAATGTCGCCTTCGTCCTCAGACCGCACAATCCATCAAAGGCTCAACAGCTAGCTTGATAACGTTCGGCCAACTTGTAACCGTCAGTTAGTGTGGTGCGGTAGCAAAATCCCTTATTATAACGCTCTTCCAAGAGTCAGTTATCGTCTTGTTACACAAGGAAATAATAATAAAGGTCCTAACGGTTAACGACTTACAATTTATCGTCAACCTGTTATTATCGTCCTAGCGAACAAGAGAGAGAAAGGTAAAGTTAGGATCTAGAGGTGGTCCTTGTGTCCATCAACAATAACGCAATGCCATAAAATGTCCAACTAAGCGAACCAAACTAACAACTTACAGATTTGGAGAAATAATGTGACTAGGCAATATTTTACCTGGTGGCGTTAATAATTCTTAAGGGTGTGTCGTACAGAATCGAGGATAACAATTCGTTAGTACAGCACTCCTCTAGGAAAAATGAAGAATCCTTACGAATTTCGTGCTAAGGTGAAAGACGATTGCTCAACATTGAGAAATGGTTTTGATTATTACGAAACAAGGACGACGAGTCGCACGGACAGTTAAAGGAATTTGACCTGGAAAGGAAGAAATTTCGGATAAAATTTAATATTTCAGATTATAATTTCGTATAAACATTTTTTTATGTCTATCATAAATCAGCGAACCAGTGAGGAAAATGCTGATGAGGTCGCCGATTTCGGATTAGTCCTTCAATTGTTTTCATCACGCACCATTTGAGCGATTTAGGGGAGACCGGAGAACATTTGTTCGAGGGATTCATTTTTTCTAGTGTTTTTTCGGTTACTTAGGCTTAGCTTCCATTCCAAGCTTATTGGAAACAATTTTGCATGAAAGTTACCAAGGAACATCATAAAATAATTTTTCCTGATTATCAGGAAAAAACTAAAAAAATTCCTTCTGTTTTATAACTTTCAATCTAAATTGCATTTTTCAAAATACAATACAATATTTTTATCAGTTCCTCTCAAAATTAGGAAGCTCAAGTTTTGTGAAAAAATATTTTGGTGGCTCCATCACCTCCCATACAAATGCCTGAATTTTACGTTGCATTCAGAAATATCGCAATTTTTGAGAATTATTTTGTATACAGGGAAATGGACAGACATGATGGAGTCTAAGAATTTTTTATTTTCGTAGTTTGTGGTGACCAAGGGATACCCAAGCATTCAGTGTGCTGGATTTATACGTCGATCGGAGTACGAACTCCCGACTTTCGCATTGTAGACGAACACGATACCCACTACGCTACACCTTGGCAACTTTGGTCGAGCATAACTAACAATACAAACATTGGAATAAACGAAATATTCTCTTAGATGTCATATAGACGATTTTCCTTCGGTTTCCCCTAAAGTTTTTTCCTAAAAATTACGATTAGGCATTTATGGAAGTCGGAGGCTAGAATAAAAAGCAGTATATTTAATTTTTTTCACGCTACATACTAATCAGGCACTTTAATATACACCGTCCAGTTTTTTGACATTTTGAGAAAATTGAATCAACCCATTTTGAAAAAGGGAAACATTTAGTTTTGGCTGTCACAGAGAAGACACATAAATTGCTTGAAGAATTTTTCCTCAAGTGAATAGTGGGTCAACTCATAGTTGGTCTCCGCAAGAAAGGAAGAGCAAGGATCCACCATACAACAGAGTGCTTAAGCTAGAGAGTCGATAGTTTATGCCAAAAAGAAACGTCTGGGAATCATTGCAGATGGATTGCCATTAACATGCACGGAGCAGATGACCACCTCGTCCAGGGGTAGTAGCTTTGTTAAGCAACAATCTAAAGGCATTTACATGAAGTTAATTCACTGCGACATTATCGAATAACTGAATGAAAAAGGTAGGGTTTAGCCTAGTGGGTATGTGATGATCTTGTAACGCGAAGGTCGTGAGTTCAAATCCCGGTCCAGGCAATATGTAATTCGAGCACATTGTTTGCTAGGATATACCTGGGTATACCTCAATCAATCTACGAAAATGAAAAATTCGTAGAAAGAGGGTTGTGCAACACCCCTTCCACATTAAGTAATAAAAAAAAAAGTTAATGAACCTGAATATCAGGAGGCCAAGGTCCGATTTGAGCTGTAGCGTGTACAAGAAGAATTAGATGGCTGATCCATACAGAGTTGCGGGCTTTTGTATGGGGAATACACGCCGAGCGTTATAAGATCCGCGTTTATTTTCAATTACAGCGTAACCAGAATCTGCTATGTTTATAGAAGCAGTGCAATAAATAAATAACATTACCTGGCTCAAACATTACCCTACGACAAATTCAGAGGAGCGTGATGCTCAGCTCTTTGCTTCCCTGTACGGCTTAACTCAGCTTGTACAGGATCCAACTTGTTTATCAGATGTCGCAGGCCAATTCTCTAACCTTGACTTATTTCTAAGAAGCCAGGCTGAGAAATATTCTTCGCCAATCGGGAATGCGGACCACTTCTTGGTTTGTGTACAATTTCCAGTTGCAGCACTTAACCAGCCAAGGCACCACGAAGAACCATGTGGCACTTTAAAAGAGCTAAACGAATTCTTCAATGCCTTCGATTCCAAAGACTGCGACGAAGCCTGTAGACTTGTCAGCGAGACTATCCTTAAGAGTATGAAGCTCTACATACCCTCCACTCGTAAGACAGTAAGGCCGTCGAGTGACTCTTGGTTCAGCAAAGCATGTCTTGATGTCAAAAAACAAGCGTTTCAAACTTTTGAAGCTATCCCGACCCATTCTAACAGAACGTCAAGAAATACCTGCAAATCCGTACTTAAGCGTGTTTAATTTGAGCATAACCAAAAACTTTGGCGGAAGATCCTTAATTGCCCTAAATGCTCGAGATCGTAATGGTCATTCGTCAAAGAGGTCAACGATAACTTTAGTTTTTCTTCAACACCTCCTCATGGATAGAGACCGCACCGTGACTAATCCTGTAGATATAGATAATCTATTGGCAGCGAGTTTCTTAAGAAACTGGACACTACCACCTTCTGGTCAGTCCATCCCATCCCATCTGCATCTGGTCGTATACTGCTCCCATTACAGTTTCGTGTACGGCTTATATTTAGGAATCTTCACGAGCTCATACACAAGTCTGCTGGTCCTGATGGTATCCTTCAATTACCTTTAAGAAATGTTCTCCCAACTATCCTACTCTTCTAAGTTCTTTCCATAAATGTGGAAAGGAGCGAAAGCTTAGCCAATCCCCAAAAAAGGAAGCGATGCGAACCACGCTAAATACCCTCCGATAACAATTACTTCATTACTCTCGAAAGTAATGAAAACTGCTGTCAATCGCAAATTTTTGCAATATTTATCTTTTCATCGACGATCGCCAATACGAATTCCGATCGGGAAAGTCTACGGAGGTCCTCTTAATCTACCTGACCGACCGTTGGAATTCCTGTATTCATTAATATGACGAATGTCAAATCCCTGCCTTATACATCGCAAAGGCTTTTGACAGAGTTTGGCATGATTCCCTTTTAGTTAAGCTAACAGCTATCGGCCTTAATGCTTCCCATGTCCAGTGGATTACGAGTTTCCTTTCTTTGCGCTCTATACGAGTTCTATTAAATGGCGTTTTATCTTCTTCCTACCTAATCGATTTCGGCGTCCCCCAAGGTTCAGTCTTATCTCCTACCCTATTCCGTATATTCATCAACGACCATTTGTCTTCAACTCTCAATTCAATCCATAGTTTTGCAGATGACAGTACTCTTGATAACGTCTACGAATTGAACTCTTGCAGACGCAGACATTCGGTAGGTTCCAAACGCTGGTAGTTATCTGGTTCGCTGAACAGAGTAAAGTTGAGTTTCCGCCACAAAAACATAGTCTTGTCATCTATCCCTCAAGCGTGATGTTCCGGCGCCGTCCTTCAATGTATAATTCGGCGGCAGACAGCGTTGCTCTTCGAAAGATTTTACTCTCCTCGGCATGAAGATTAATAACCACCTTAATTCGAGCTAACGCATCTTTGAAGTTGCTCTTGACGCCTCCAAACGTCTAGGTATTCTACGAAAATGTAAAAAATATTTTACGCCTTCCGATCTACAAAGCAGTCATTTGACTTCGCTGAGAGTACAATTGGGTCATTTGGGCTGTGGCACCCGAAACACATCCCGCGTTGCTCGATCGTGTCTAGAAACACGCTTTCGACTGATTGGAGATGGAATCGTCACAGGCTCTATAGAATCCCTGGAGCACCGTAGAAATGTCGCAGTATTCAGAATTTATTATCGATACTTCCACAGTAAATGCAGTGTGGAACTTCGCGAACTAATTCCCTCTCTTTCCACTCTCCCGCATCTTACTAGTCAAGCTGAACGCGCACAAGAGTATCCTGTCAAACCTTCATTCCGTACAGTGAAATAAAGGCAATCTTTCATTTGTTGAATTACAAAGTTTTGGAACGCGTTACCAGTTGGTATTTTTCCTAAAGAGTGTAGCCCGGAATGTTTCAAGATTAACGTCCACCGACACTTTGGTCTCTCCCCGCCATAACTCATTTAATTTCGATTATACTCCTTCCCATTCTGGCTCAACTCTGCATAGCATTTAAGGGTGAACCCCTAAGTTGATCTCGGTGCCTGTGAAATAAAGGCAATCTATCATTTCTCGAATTACAAAGTTTCGGAACGCGTTACTAGTTGGTATTTTTTCTAAACAGTGTAGCCCGGAATGTTTCAAGATTAACGTCCACCGACACTAACTCATTTAATTTCCATTATATTCCTTCAAATTCTGACTCAACTCTGCATACCATTTAAGGGTGAAGCCCTAAGTTGAAAAACAGGAGTAAGTAAAATTTTATTTATTCGGCGAATAAATAGGAGACCTTTATATCCGTGCAATAGATTTTAATTATCGAAGGGAGTCTATCGTTCACACCCGGTTAATTGCACGCAAAACTGTAGAATTTGTGGCTAATGAAAAAGTATTCACTCGCGTAATCTTTCTGTTCGTCATTTGTTTTCCTTATGTTTTGTGCTGTTTACAATGTTCATAGGACGTTAACTTAAACAATTGTAAATGTGGTCTTATGAATCGAATGGCTGATCTGTCAGTTGTGCTCAGTTTTATGTTTAGAAAGTAATGACTGTAAAAATACTGACACTTCGAAGTGGCTATGGATCATCATGGGACAATGCAGAATTGATCGCTGTGACAGGTGAGGAGATCCCCACGTTGTCACACCCCACAATTGAAAGCGTGACCCCTGGAAGAAAATACATTTGGGGTCTTTGGAACGGCAAAACCCTGAACTGCACATAACTTCCCTCTTTACAAGGAGATACTCCAGGTCAACGGATGCCATGAAGTCATCTCCTTCAATTGCAATTCAGCCTTGAAGTTCTGACTTTCAGGTTCCTGAATATTTGTTTTTGTTGTAGATTGGTTAGTCCTCTAGCTACGAATTTTAGATATACCCACGTAGGACTTCTGCTAGAATTATACGTCGATCGGGATTTGAACTGACGACCTTCGTATTATAGACTCGTTACCCACTAGGCTACACTAAGGCTCAACGGAATTCATATTGAAAGAAAAATATATCCTCAGTTTCCACTATATCAGGTCACTGCAAATCTCGGGTACTAAGAAACAGGCCTATGTACACAGCGATGCTAAGACCAATGACTCAACTCAAATAGGCACAAAAAAAAAACAAATATGACATGCTTCAATGATTAGTCAACAGTCATAACGTACATATTTCCACGAGTTTAACAACAAGCTGGATCGAACTAAAAAATATAGCAGGACTAAAGCGTAGAGCCCAATCATGCGACACTCTAGATAAGAGATAAGTTAGTTGATTTTAAGAAATTTTGTATGGGGAGTGTTAGAAGGGGTGACGGCACTGAATTTTTTTTTCACATCACGATAGAGTTGCTATCAAAATGTTTTATAAAAAATTTAAGCTTCAAATATTTAATAGGTTTTGAGAAAATAAGTGTAATAATAACTATGATGATTATGCAATTGACATCTTTCAAATTTCAGACCAATAACCTTCATACTTTTCAAGAAAATCGATTTTAAATTCTGAAATTGTGTCACTTTGTATGGGAGGGGGAAGAAAACGTGAAGCTAATTGATAATTTTTCCGATCTTTCTAATAGTTTTAAATAAATATTTAGTGTACAATTTCAGCTCGATTAATTTTATACGTACTGAATAAATTGTGTTGTAGTATTTCAATAAAAAGTGCAGTTTGTTTGGGAGGTGGTAGATTGAGTGACTTACTGTTGATTAATACCCTTATAAAAATTATACGTTCTAAGTTTCAGATCTATAGCTTTCATACTTTTTGAGAAAATTCGTTCATTGTGAAATTCCGAAATTGAGTAATTTTGTATGGGTGGGGGTAGGAGGGGCGGAGCAATTTTTCCCCTTCTCAAACTGGGGCCTACTTTTTCATCAAAAACGATGTATAAAAAATTTGAACTTTCTAGCTTAACGCGTTCTCGAGCTAGAGAGGACACGGACGAACGGACAAGCAAACAGACGAACGGACATCCACTTTTGAGATTTTTGAGTGAGGATGTGAACTTCTGTATTATACATTTTTTTCTCCTCTTTGTGGCAAACTTATAATTCACTCAGATTTCATCTAGAGTACAAACAACAGGACTACGATTGGACGCAAAGCCTAATCAGGCAATTCTCCATTTTGGTATGGGTAGTGGCAGAAGGGGCTAAAATTTAAGCTTCAAGAATGTAATTCGTATTGAAAAAATTAGTGGTTTGGATTTAGTGAAATTACGCAGTTTGAATCGGAGGTGGTAGACGCAGTGAGTAGTTTTTAATGATTTTTTCAGAGATAGAGCACTAATTCGACAAAAATGTTTTGAATTGCAGATCTGTAGCATTCATATTTTTGAAGAAAATTTGATTTTTTTGTAAAGTTGTGAAATATTGTATGGGGGAGGTGGTAGAAGGAGTGAAGCTAATCTTCTAATTTTTTTCGGTCTTACGGATAATTCAAAATTCATATTTACTGTACAACTTCAGTGAAGTTTGTGTGGGAGGTGAAATTGGGGAGATTTGAATAATTTTTGTATTGTAGATTGAAATCATCATTAAATTAATATTTTCCAAATTTCAGTTCAATAACTTGTATACTTTTCAAGGAAATCAGTATTGTCAAGTTACGAAATTGTGTCATTTTGTATGGGAGGGGATACAAAGAGTGAAAAAATATGGCCTGTTCATGAACTTGACCTTACTTTTTCGTTAAAAACAAAGTGTACAAAATTTGAACTTTCTAGCTCAACTCGTTCTCGAGGTAGTGAGAATATGAACGGGTGGACATCCGGTTTTGAGATTTTTGATTGATAATATGGATTTCTGTATCATTCAGTTTGTTCGCGCCTTATTTCTTAGCGTTACAAACTTTGTGGTAAACTTTGAACAGTCTCAGATATAATATATATAGAGTATAAAAATTCTGGCAAAAAATTGCCTTTCTGCCTTCACTAGTTTAAATGAAAATGTATTCTTCTTCTAGTCACTACCAGAAGGAGTAAACGGAACGACACTATTTTTGACGCAAGCTGACAAAAGGGACCTTATCGTGTATTAGGTAAAAATTTATTTTTTGATATCATTGGATAAAGGACAAAGTTCTGAAGAGGACGCCGCAAGAATCGCGCAAAAAACTCAAAAATTTACGTAGTTAAGCTATTTTGAGTTAAGTACCTAACATGTATTTAATTTCCAAACCCAATATTTTGTTGAAGTACTGTTAATGAATTTTATGGTAATTAGCGGATAAAACATCAAGTAAAACCACTTTGTAGTTGATCTCAAGATATGTAGGCAGCGTTTAGTGCAAACTATGAAATTTTGTCATAAACTTATGTTTCGTCCTGTACTGTAAATTTTATCTTCGTCAGTTTGCGTCACATTTTTTGATTTCAATGGTATTCACATCATATTACTTTCGGTAATCATTAAGTTGATTCTTTCGAGAGTTATGTTGTTGGCAGACAGACAGGCGGTCTCTCGAAATCGAGGTTTTTGAGCGATCACAAGTATTTTTGTACCTTTAGTGACTCTGTGCCAGCATATTTTCTTAGGGTAACAAACGGTAAGGTAAACACAATTAACTTACTGATTTCATCTGGAGTATAAAAACGTATCCTTTCAATTTACTCTCTAACAATGAATTTGTACTTTAATAAAAATATATTTGCTGCTTTCTGCCACTTTAGATAAAAAAAAGTAAAAAAAAAAAAAAAAACTTTTTTCTTAAACGTCTCACTGAAATATGCAATTAGAGCTCAATTGTCTACGTAAAATGTTTCAGTAAATTGTTTCTTGTGCATCTTCTACCTCAAAGGTACGAGTACTTTACTCTTTTCGCAATCTAACTATGCACATCAAGGACACTTTACTCTTGCTAGGGAAACCTTGCATTCATTACTTTTTACTATTTATATCGTTTGGGATAAAAATGGAAATTTTTAGATTTAGCAGAAAAGTAGAAACTATAGAAGAACTGTCTGTTCGTTTTGTGAAGCTTGTTTTCTACAATTTCGAAATTTATTGGAATACTCGTAATAGTCTGCTGTGTTCTTGTCAAAGTGTCAATTGATCTAAAGAGGTAAAGTATCTTTTTTATTTATTTGTATGTATTTCAGTTTGCTAGTAATACGCCCCAGAGAGTAGTTTCAATTTACATTATACCAAGTGAAAACACGATGCTAATGTTCACTGTAAACAGGGTGTATGTTATATGAAAAAAAAAGCTATTTCAGGCGGAAACTGGATGATTTTAATTAGTTTGCTACAATGATTCGAGATTCAATAAGGGTTGTTAATGGAGCCAATGCTATTTTGGTTTTTTATTTATTTAAAATAAATTCACCTGAAAATGTTGCAAAGTATGCACAGGAAGACTCATTGAAAGGCTCTGAAGCGTCAATAGAAAAACATTTTGAGACACAAAACATAAAAGCAATGTAACGTGATTGGAATTGTGAGAATATGTGATGGTTTAATGGGGAAAACTGGGTCATATTGATAGATAATAAGTCAAACATTTCTAACTTGAACGCGCATAAATGTCCTGGAATTTAGTTCATCTGTTTTTTTTTTTTTATTTATTTATTTGCTGGGTTTTGAGCTATGCTCATATAAGACTTTTATAATTGTGTTTTTACAGAAAGTTAAAATTAACGAGTATCAAGAGCTTGCTGTGGATTGCTACTTCACCACCAGTAAAAAAGTGAAATTTATAGAAAACATAATAGAATTATGATTGGGCGTAATGGCACTCTAGATGAAATTGGAAAGAGTTAATTGTACCGGAAAATATATCATCTCAAATTCCTTCGAATAGTGAATAGCGACTTTTGTGTGGGAGGTGGTAAAATCAGAGGGAGGAGGTTTGTAATTTTTGTATAAAACACTGAACGTAGTATACATAATGTTTGAATTTAAAGTTTGTAGCTTTCATAATTTTTTAACAAATTTGTCGGAATTTATGGCATTTGTATGGGAGGTGGCAGAGAAAGTGAAAGGTTTTGGATGATTTTGAATCTGCTTATCAACATCCTAATCACATTGTCTTGTTACTCATATGTTCGAAGAAGAAATACAATTTTTGAATTTTCAATACAAAAAATTGTATGGGAGGTGGTAGAAGGAGTGAAGCGAAGTTCATATTTTTATTAGCATTTATTGCAATTATTAAGGGACAAATTCAAGTTTGAAGTTTGTAATTTTCCTAGTTTCAATGAAAATCGATTAAATGCATTTGCCAAAAACTGTGTATTTGTATGGGAGAGGGTTGAAGGAGTATTTGAATCAAAACCAAATTTTTTGACATCAATGATATTTATAATAGTATACTTTTCTCAAAATTTAAAGTTGATAGCTTTGACGGTTTTGGAGAACAATAATTTAGTTAAAATTCCGAAATTTCGTGAAATTTGTATGGGAGCGGGTAGAAAGAGTGAGGTGAAATTGGTAGTTTTCACAAAATCGGATGCAATTGTAATAACATTAACTATGATAAAAGTTGGTTTTTTTGGCTTTACTAGTTGCAATGAAAACTGAATAAATCCAAAATTGTGCATTTATATAAGGGGTGGTAGAAGGAGTAAAAGGATAAGATCAATATTTTTTGACGTCAATCATATTCACATCGTTATACTATGACCTAATTTTCAAGCCAATAGCTGAAAAAGTTTCGGAGAAAAATCAATTTCTTTAAATTTCGAAATTTCATGAAATTTGTATCGGAGGGGGTAGAAGGAACTTGAAGTTACTTTTTTGCTAAAAATAATGTATAACAAATTTCAGCAAGATAGGTCAAATCTTTCGAGAGTTGTGTTGTAGACAGACGGACAGACGGCCCCTCGGAATCGAGGTTTTTGAGCGACAACAAATATTTCTATACCCTGTGCAATCGTTATTTCTTAGCGTTACAAACGATAAGGCAAACACAATATACTCTCAGATTTCATCTAGAGTATAAAAATTAAATTGACATGAAAATGTAAATGTCATTGACGTCGAAAAATATTATTGCGATCCGCCCACCTCCTTTTACTCCTTCTATGAACATATGCAGTACAGTCGCGATAATGTGAACAGGGCAAAACTCAGATAGTTCACATTTGCGAATGTAATAAAATAAATCTTAATCTATCAATTATAAGTTCTGGGATGATGGTATTTATAATTCTCTGCATGAATTAAACCTATTTTAGTGAAAATAAATATTTTTATTATATTGAGAGTACAAATTGAAAACCGCCGTTTTTCTTTCAAAATTCGTGACTTTATTGTGAAAAAATGGTTAAATATTTATTAATAAAAGAAATGCCCATCGCTAGCCACAACTTTTTTTCCCATATTTCTGGCAGAATACGGATTCCGCGTCCTAAAAACTGCTCTTCCTTTTGATCCGATCCACGAATCAACCCAAGTTTTGACGTCTTCGCAAAAATGTAAGTGCTGCTCAGCCAGGCCATGCGTCATCGTTCGGAAAAGGACGTAGTCAGAAGGAGCGATGTCTGGAGAATACAGTGGGTGGGATGGGATGTCCCACTTCAGTGTTTTCAGGTAGGTTTTCACAACTCAAGCAACATGTAGCCGAGAGTTGTCGTGCAGCAAAATCAATTTGTCGTGTCTCTCTTGGTACTGTGGTCGTTTCCATTGCAATGCTCGGCTCAAATGCATCAATTGCAGTCGATAGTGATCTTCAGTGATGATTTCATTCGGTTTCAACAGCTCATGATATACCACAAAAAAGTTCTCTCTTTCATGCCGGTCGTCGACGTCAAAATCACCGCTCTTGAAGCGTTGATACCACTCACGATACGTTCTTTCACTAATAGCACCCGCAACATAAGTTTCAACAATCATTCAACGCGCATCAGACGCAGATTTTTTTGAATTGAAGGCAAAAAGCAAAACTTCCCGCAAATGACGCTTATTTGGCTTAAACTTCGACATATTCTCGCACAAAAAAGTATTTCATGCCGATAAAACTTCACAAATCTAATGATGAGGAGTTGTTGACAGATGTCTAAGTGAACCATGTTGATCAGCATTTAGTGCGCCATCTACAATATTACGAAATGGCGAGTTTCAAATTGTATTCCCGATATGTTATTTGCTGAAATGCAAGAAAATTCAATATTATTAAAAGTAGTTCGTAATTTTAGTTTCTTCTTCTACATCTACATGCAATGGCACTACAGCCTAAATCGCGCCTTGGCCTCCTAACCTTCAGGTTCCTTAAAATTTTGTTTACTTATTGTGGCAAGGTTGTTAGCCCTTCGTATAACCCTCTATCTACGAATTTGTTATTTTCGTAGATTGAGGTAACCAAGGTATATCCAAGCAGGCAGTATACTGGAATTATACGTCGACCGGGACTTGAACTTACGACCTTCGTAGTGTAGACCAACATGTTATCCTTCTTCTTCTTCTTCTACAATGGCGCTACAGCCCAAATCGGACCTTGGCCTCCTGACATGCAGGTTCCTTAACATTTTTCATTTCATTTTTTAAATGTCCTGGAATTTAGTTCATCTGTTTTTTTTTTTTTTATTTATTTATTTGCTGGGTTTTGAGCTATGCTCATATAAGACTTTTATAATTGTGTTTTTACAGAAAGTTAAAATTAACGAGTATCAAGAGCTTGCTGTGGATTGCTACTTCACCACCAGTAAAAAAGTGAAATTTATAGAAAACATAATAGAATTATGATTGGGCGTAATGGCACTCTAGATGAAATTGGAAAGAGTTAATTGTACCGGAAAATATATCATCTCAAATTCCTTCGAATAGTGAATAGCGACTTTTGTGTGGGAGGTGGTAAAATCAGAGGGAGGAGGTTTGTAATTTTTGTATAAAACACTGAACGTAGTATACATAATGTTTGAATTTAAAGTTTGTACCTTTCATAATTTTTTAACAAATTTGTCGGAATTTATGGCATTTGTATGGGAGGTGGCAGAGAAAGTGAAAGGTTTTGGATGATTTTGAATCTGCTTATCAACATCCTAATCACATTGTCTTGTTACTCATATGTTCGAAGAAGAAATACAATTTTTGAATTTTCAATACAAAAAATTGTATGGGAGGTGGTAGAAGGAGTGAAGCGAAGTTCATATTTTTATTAGCATTTATTGCAATTATTAAGGGACAAATTCAAGTTTGAAGTTTGTAATTTTCCTAGTTTCAATGAAAATCGATTAAATGCATTTGCCAAAAACTGTGTATTTGTATGGGAGAGGGTTGAAGGAGTATTTGAATCAAAACCAAATTTTTTGACATCAATGATATTTATAATAGTATACTTTTCTCAAAATTTAAAGTTGATAGCTTTGACGGTTTTGGAGAACAATAATTTAGTTAAAATTCCGAAATTTCGTGAAATTTGTATGGGAGCGGGTAGAAAGAGTGAGGTGAAATTGGTAGTTTTCACAAAATCGGATGCAATTGTAATAACATTAACTATGATAAAAGTTGGTTTTTTTGGCTTTACTAGTTGCAATGAAAACTGAATAAATCCAAAATTGTGCATTTATATAAGGGGTGGTAGAAGGAGTAAAAGGATAAGATCAATATTTTTTGACGTCAATCATATTCACATCGTTATACTATGACCTAATTTTCAAGCCAATAGCTGAAATAGTTTCGGAGAAAAATCAATTTCTTTAAATTTCGAAATTTCATGAAATTTGTATCGGAGGGGGTAGAAGGAACTTGAAGTTACTTTTTTGCTAAAAATAATGTATAACAAATTTCAGCAAGATAGGTCAAATCTTTCGAGAGTTGTGTTGTAGACAGACGGACAGACGGCCCCTCGGAATCGAGGTTTTTGAGCGACAACAAATATTTCTATACCCTGTGCAATCGTTATTTCTTAGCGTTACAAACGATAAGGCAAACACAATATACTCTCAGATTTCATCTAGAGTATAAAAATTAAATTGACATGAAAATGTAAATGTCATTGACGTCGAAAAATATTATTGCGATCCGCCCACCTCCTTTTACTCCTTCTATGAACATATGCAGTACAGTCGCGATAATGTGAACAGGGCAAAACTCAGATAGTTCACATTTGCGAATGTAATAAAATAAATCTTAATCTATCAATTATAAGTTCTGGGATGATGGTATTTATAATTCTCTGCATGAATTAAACCTATTTTAGTGAAAATAAATATTTTTATTATATTGAGAGTACAAATTGAAAACCGCCGTTTTTCTTTCAAAATTCGTGACTTTATTGTGAAAAAATGGTTAAATATTTATTAATAAAAGAAATGCCCATCGCTAGCCACAACTTTTTTTCCCATATTTCTGGCAGAATACGGATTCCGCGTCCTAAAAACTGCTCTTCCTTTTGATCCGATCCACGAATCAACCCAAGTTTTGACGTCTTCGCAAAAATGTAAGTGCTGCTCAGCCAGGCCATGCGTCATCGTTCGGAAAAGGACGTAGTCAGAAGGAGCGATGTCTGGAGAATACAGTGGGTGGGATGGGATGTCCCACTTCAGTGTTTTCAGGTAGGTTTTCACAACTCAAGCAACATGTAGCCGAGAGTTGTCGTGCAGCAAAATCAATTTGTCGTGTCTCTCTTGGTACTGTGGTCGTTTCCATTGCAATGCTCGGCTCAAATGCATCAATTGCAGTCGATAGTGATCTTCAGTGATGATTTCATTCGGTTTCAACAGCTCATGATATACCACAAAAAAGTTCTCTCTTTCATGCCGGTCGTCGACGTCAAAATCACCGCTCTTGAAGCGTTGATACCACTCACGATACGTTCTTTCACTAATAGCACCCGCAACATAAGTTTCAACAATCATTCAACGCGCATCAGACGCAGATTTTTTTGAATTGAAGGCAAAAAGCAAAACTTCCCGCAAATGACGCTTATTTGGCTTAAACTTCGACATATTCTCGCACAAAAAAGTATTTCATGCCGATAAAACTTCACAAATCTAATGATGAGGAGTTGTTGACAGATGTCTAAGTGAACCATGTTGATCAGCATTTAGTGCGCCATCTACAATATTACGAAATGGCGAGTTTCAAATTGTATTCCCGATATGTTATTTGCTGAAATGCAAGAAAATTCAATATTATTAAAAGTAGTTCGTAATTTTAGTTTCTTCTTCTACATCTACATGCAATGGCACTACAGCCTAAATCGCGCCTTGGCCTCCTAACCTTCAGGTTCCTTAAAATTTTGTTTACTTATTGTGGCAAGGTTGTTAGCCCTTCGTATAACCCTCTATCTACGAATTTGTTATTTTCGTAGATTGAGGTAACCAAGGTATATCCAAGCAGGCAGTATACTGGAATTATACGTCGACCGGGACTTGAACTTACGACCTTCGTAGTGTAGACCAACATGTTATCCTTCTTCTTCTTCTTCTACAATGGCGCTACAGCCCAAATCGGACCTTGGCCTCCTGACATGCAGGTTCCTTAACATTTTTCATTACTTATTGTGGAAAGCTTGTTAGCCCTTCGCACAGCCCTCTTTCTACGAATTTTTCATTTGCGTAGAATGAGGTGACCAAGGTATATCCAAGTAGGCAATGTGTTGGAATTATACCAACCGGGATTTGAACTCACGACCTTTGCATTACAAGACCAACACGCTACCCACTAGGCTACACCCTAGCTCACGTTACCTTGCCAATATTACTTTGCATTTTCTTTTTATACCCTAGATGAAATCTGAGAGAATTATAAGTTTGCCACAAAGTTTGTAACGCTAAGAAATAATGCTCGGAGAAAAAAATCAATGATACAGAAATTCATGCAATCACTCAAAAATTTCAAAACCGGATGTCCGTCCGTCCATCTCTCCGTCCGAGCCCTCTCTACCTGGAAACCGCGTTGAGCTAGAAAGTTTAAATTTTCTACAAGTCATTTTTGATAAAAAAAGTAAGCGTAAGGTCGAGAATGGGCCGACCCGAATTAGTGTATTGGAATTAGTGAAAGCCAGTCCACCACCTCCCATATAAACAGCGAAATTTCACTAAATCCAATTCACAGCACCTATCAAATTTTTGAAGCTTAAATTATGTACAAAAGATTTTAATAGCAACTGTAGCATGATATATGGTAAAAAAATTGACTCAATGCCGTCACCCCTTCTACCACTCCCCATAAAAAATTTCTTAAAATCAAAATATTTCTCTTTCATCTAGAGCATTGGTTCCCAACTGGTGGGCCGCGGCCCCCTTGGGGGCCGCGAGAGCTATGTTGGGGGGCCGCGAGCCTCTCTCTTGAAAACAAGAAAAAACCTATTAAAAATAATATTTGGACAAGAAGAAATCATGGAATTTTATATAAAAAATACTCTTGAAAAACATATCATTGTATATTCGTATTTTAGAAATTTTCCATCTTTGTAAAAGTTTATTCATTGAAAATAAAACTGTTACGAAAACAAAGATTTTCAAAGTAAGTGTTGCATAAAGAAATTAAAATCATATGTCATTCAAATTGGTTCATATCTATCAACACTGAAATGAGCTGACAAACTGTGTGTGAAAAGTACAGGTAATTGATCTATTTTATAATCAATTGTATGAATATTTTAATTCAAAACGTTTTTCAATTTAAATTCTTAGGACATGGCTCCGAAAAAAAGAAAATACGATGAAAGTTACATCCAATATGGCTTTACTGAAATCGAAGTCAAAGGTGAATCACGGCCACAATGCGTATTGTGTGCGACTGTTCTTAGCAATGAAGCATTAAAACCGAACAAGCTAGAGAGGCACTTGAAAACTAGTCATCCACAATTCGCTGCGAAACCGAAAGAGTTTTTCCAATCAAAGCAACAGGACTTGAAAAAAATGAAACTTGGACCAAGTGGCACGCGATATGAATCAGCCGAAAACACATTGACAGCGTCGTTTGAAGTTTCATATTTGATTTCGAAAGCAAAAAAACCACATACGATTGGCGAAACGCTGATAAAGCCGTGTTTACTAAAAGTGGCCGAACACGTTTTGAACAATGAAGCAAAACAGAAAATTCAAGACATTGCTTTGTCAAATAACACCGTGAAATCACGAATTCAAAAGATGTCGGATGATGTCGAAGAGCAGCTTCTGGATAAATTGAAACTGTCACCATATTTTGGTTTGCAGTGCGATGAATCAACTGATATCTCCCAGTGCTGCCAATTGCTTGTTTTTGTTCGATTTCTTGATATAGCCGACGATACAATCAAAGAAGATTTTCTATTTTTACACGATTTGGAAACAACATCGAAGGCAAAGGATGTCGTAAAAGAAGTGGACGACTATTTTGAAAGCAAGGAAATTTCGTGGAAAAAATTAGCAGGTGCCTGTACAGATGGAGCACCTTCAATGATTGGTTGTCGATCTGGTGCAGCAGCACTAATCAAACAAAAAAATCCACATACCGTCACAAGTCATTGCATTATTCATCGCCAAGCATTAGCAGCCAAAACTCTGCCAGCAGCTTTGAAACCAGCGATGGAACTCGCTATTAAATTAGTGAATACAGTGAAGAAAAGTCCACTGAACGCGCGCATTTTCAAACATTTGTGCAATGAAATGGAATCAGAGCACGAAATCCTTCTTTTCTATACTGAAGTTCGTTGGTTTTCGAGAGGCAATATGTTGGAACGTTTGTTTGAGCTGAAAGAGGAACTCAAAGAGTTTCTAAGAGAGAAAAAGATGAACGATCTGTTGGTGGATTTGATTGACCCAGTGTTTGAACTACAGCTGGCATACCTTGTCGACATATTTGCGCATTTAAATCAACTGAATCTACAGTTGCAAGGCTCAGGCAATCGAAAGTTGTGCGAGGCGGGAAATATTTTTGGTTTCGAAGACAAATTGCGCGCATTCATTTGCAAAATTGATTTGTGGATCAAGAAAGTCGAAATGGAAAACTACACAAACTTTCCAACGTTTGAAAAGATTATGCGCAGTACAGATGAAAACATTGTATCAAGCATTCAGCACCAGATTATCGAACACCTTCAAGCGCTCAAAGGTGAATTTTCGCATTACTTTCCGGAATTCAACCAAGAAGAGCCCGAAATTTTGCGACGAATGATTCGAAATCCATTCATTGTGAATGTGCTGGAATTGCCCGACGAAATTCAAGAAGAACTCATCGAACTTCAGAATGACCGCAGCTGCAAAGAAAGTTTTGATTCTGGCATCAATCTGGAAGAATTTTGGTGCAAAAAAGCAAAGTCATATCCAAAAATTCGTGAAAAAGCAATTCAATATCTTGTCATGTTTTCGACTACATATCTTTGTGAACAAGGATTTTCCAGTATGCTTCTGATAAAGAACAAGCAACGGAGTCGATTGGATTGTGAAGATGATATGAGACTGGCGTTGAGCACAATTGAACCACGTATACCTCAACTTGTCAAATCAATGCGAGCACAAAAATCATCGAGTCAATCAACAAGTCAATCAACTAAATAAGTAATAAGTTATGAAATAACTAAATATTTGAAATATTTAATCATGAACTAAAAACTAAAAATTGCGATTGACAAAAAAGATGAACTACTAAATAAAAATTTGATAATTTAATGAACTATCAAAAATTTTGTTTTCCTTTAAATATGTTGTAAAATCTAACCAAAAAATAGGGGGGCCGCGACCACTTTTGAATTTGGCGTTTTGGGCCGTGAACATGAACGAGTTGGGAACCACTGATCTAGAGTATCGCATGATTGGGCCTTACGCCCAAATTTGATACAAAATTCAAATTTTGCAGCTCCTTACATCCATTTAATAATAATAAAAGAAAAATTTATAATTTGAACCAAAACTGTTATCCATCGAAGCGGGGCCCTAACCTACACAAAATGTTTCATATGAATTGAAAAAATGAAACGCAAAATTTTTGATTAAAATTCTAATCTAAAAACTTGAAAATTTGTGAAATTCATTGAAAGAAAAAAATGCATGAAATTATAAGATATTAATTGATTGAAAACTGAAAACTTCCTCCTCCACCCCCTCTTTCTACCCTCCCATAAAAAAATATTTTTTGCCAATTTTACAGAAATCATTTATTACCAAATCTTTGAAATTTTGTACAAACTTTTTTAAAATATTTAAAACAAAGTTGCACCAAAAGTTTTGAAATCCCACTTGTCGTTCTACCACCACCCATACAAAAGTATGATTTCGACCTATTTCGATAAATCAACTAATAACCAACAATTTTAAAGCTACGAACTCACACAATCACAAATTTTACGACTTTCTCACCTCCTCTACCTCCTCTCATGCAAATGTATGGTTTCATGAATATAAATTACACCGAATTTCAAAGCAATTCTGTCGAATTTCGTCTTTAAAGCTAATATTTTATATAGAGAATTTTGAACGTGATTCAATTAATCAATGATGGTTAATTATAACCATCCACCCTTCCTTTTGCGCCCGCCTCCCTTCCATAAACCCAAACTTGCATAAATAGACGAATGAAATATTAATTCTACGTACTGGATATTGATTGTAATCGTAATTAAGTATTAAATAATTGACAAGAGCCCTGCCCTAGAGCAACCCTCATTTACTTAGTCTGCATACTTCCCTCGCATCCTCAACTTGTCCGAAGAATAATAAAGTTCCGCCCGAGTTCTTGACGGATATTTTTGCTTTTGCGAAGAATACCTAGGCATTTGGAGGCGTCCAAGGCAAATTCAAAGATGTGTTGGCTCCAGTCGAGGTGGTTGTTGAACATTACGCTTAAAGGGATAAAATTTTCGGAAGAGCAAAGTTGTACGTCATTAAAGGCTATGTTAGAAGATGAGGATGGAACATCACGTTTAAGGGAAAGATGGCAGGCCGTGTTTTCAATCAATCAAATTCCTGTTAAGACCCCCTATAGGGGCATAGGACAGAAACAACTCTCTTCCACAAGGCGCGATCCTGCGCATCGGCTTTAAGCTGTTGCCAGGACTTGTTTATTCCTCTGGCCTCCTGCTCAACTGCTGCCGTGTTTTAGCGGCATTGAATTAAAAAAATAAAAATATATTTCTCATGCCCTATTCCAGGATTAAGTGGAAATCTGAGTTCAGCGAACGGAAAAACTCCTTGCGATTGAAAGCAATAGGATGCTGGCTTAATTCCGCATCAGAATGAAATTCATAGATAGGTGTTATCTAAAGTACTGTCATCTGCAAAACTATGAATTGAGTTGAGAGTAGAGGTTTTGCCCTCTTCGTTAATAAATACTTAGAACATAGTAGGCGATAAGATAGAACCCTTTGTGAAATCGTCATTGATTGGGAAGAGGAGGTAACCCCATCTAATACTACTCGTATAAATGACATCCCCCAAAACGTCTACTACCCCACAAATGTAATTTTTTAATATTTTGAAGTAGATGACATTTGGTTTGGTGAATGTTTTCACAGTGCATTTCGAATTGAAAGAAAAGATTTCCGGATTCTATACTGTTACGCTTTATTATTCGTGACGTTTCGGTCTCTGCTGAGACCTTTATCAAACTGATCGACAGTTACAAAAGACAATTATTATATAGAAAAGGGGGGTTAATTGAGTGTGGGAAGGGTAATTAAGGTTAAATTAGTTCATTAAGGTTAATTAATTAGTATCGGGTAGTTAAATTAATCAAGGATTTCTGGGTACGGATTTTGTTCTTACCAAATTTTAAGCCAGGTAGCCAAACTGCTGATAACTTGTATCTGTTGTCTCGATTGAAGTTTTGTGGATGTTTGGAAATTTCTAAATTTCGTACTATTCGCTGATAATATTGAGTTGTCCTGACCAGAATTTGCACATTGTAGAAATCGATTGTATGGTCCTCTGTCGTTGCATGTTCCGCGATCGCTGATGACTGTATCTGGTTTTTCCGTGTGTCAACGATGCTCGTTGATCCTTGTTTGGACTGTGCGTCCCGTTTCTCGTATGTCTACTTTATCGCATGAGCTGCACGGTACTTTGTATTCTCCTTCAGTCTCCGTTGGAGACTGGTCTTTTGTAATTGTCGATCAGTTTGATAAAGGTCTCAGCAGAGACCGCAACGTCACGAATAATAAAGCGTAACAGTGTAGAGCCCGAGAATCTTTTCTTTTAATAGATGACATTTATTTTGTGGTGCATTATGTTCTTTTTCATTTCAAGTATCGCATGATTGGGCCTTACAAGTTTCGCATGGGACTCGTTTGGCATCAGATTTTAAAATTAATTTTTCGTCCTTCGTCTTAGTTACACAGTTCACTATCATTGTATGTTCTTCATACGCTTGTCACTTTCCTTTGTTATTTTCTAGTGCTCTTGGACTATATTATATTAATGCTTTTAATTCGGAAATATCCGCTTCAATACGTAAAAATTTATCGATTTGGAGTGTCCCTTTAATGCATTACACAATTAAGCCGGTAAAGGGAATGTGGGTAAAATTATGAATTATGGAAATTAGGGTGGAGAGAGATGGAAATAATGGTAAACATTATTCTTGAAGGAAGTGAGGTTATACCCGGTTGGAAAAACCTTAGCGGGCAGTTCGAAGGTGTATTTAAGGAGCTTCAGCCCAATTATTTTATTTTAGAATTAATCTCTAAGCGAGATCGAATGTTGGCCTTGTAGATGGTAGCTAAGTTGTGAAGCGTACATTTGCGAATAATACCTAGGTGTTTGGAGGCGTCAAGGGCAACTTCAAATATGTGTTGACTCCAAACGAGGTGGATATTGAACTTTACGCCCAAAAAAAGGATAAAATCTTCAGATGAGTCAAATTTTACGCCATTAAAGGCTACATTAGAAGATGACGCTGGGATATCACTTTAAGGGGAAACTGGCAAGCCTGTGTTTTTGTGGTATTGAACTCTATTTTTTGAGATCGGAGTTCATCGAACAGAATAACCCCCTGTGATTGGAAATATTAGAATGCTTGTTTGATTCCGCAGCAAAGTCAAATTCATAGGTGTTATCTAAAGTACTGTAATTTGCAAAACTATGAGATTGATAGTAGAAGATAAAAATTTCGTTAGTAAATACTAAGAACAGAGTAGGCGATAAGACAGAAACCTGAGGGACGCCGCAATTGATTGGGAAGGAGGAGGAAGTAACGCCATCTAATACTACTCGTGTAATCGATATCCCCTACCTGTCTACTACATGCTAAATACATGTAATTTTGGAATATTCTGAATTAGATAACACATTTTGTGGTGCACCTTTTCACATTTCATTTCAAGTATCGCATGTTTGGGTCTTATACGAAGTTCTGTTATGTTTAGTTCATAGGCCAATTAAATAGGATTGAGCAGTATAAGGTTTTTTTTTCTATATATAAAAAAAAGAATTCATTATAATTCATAAATTTTTTTTTATAAAAATATTAACAGCACTGCGCCCCACTCAATTTCTAAGTAGCGACTCAAACCTCTTTTTGATATTACAGTAAAATACCAAAGTTCGTCAATATTTCGGAATAGATACAATAAAATATTTACAAATTTAAAGCGATTATCAATCGCTATTTCCGACTAAATTTTCTTCTTTATTCCATTTAGAAGTATAGTACTAGGCCTTAAAAGAAAATCTTTAAAATTTTGGCACATGCTTATGTAAATAATTTCAAAACATGTGCTTCGTAACTTTCAGCTTTTGAGTTCTAAGCCATAGTTTTCTATACAATAGAACTTAAAAGAAAAATCAAGGTTCTTAAAAGAAATGGCAGATGATTAGTTCATCGATTCCTTTGGAGATGGAAGAGAGAACTAGAACCTAAGTGATTACCAAAGCTACACTAAAAATGAAGTCATCTGCATTTAGCATCTATGTAGTTTCTCTAAATCTAGTTTCTATTGAGAGAAGCTATGCAGATCTCCTCGAGGTCATTTGTTTATGATTGAATTTTGTGAAAATTAGTTGCATGTGGTTAGCGTGTTGGTCTGCAATGTTAAGGTCGTGCGTTCAGATCCCGCTCGACGTGTAATTTCAGCACACCGCCTGCCTGGATATATCTGGGCTATTTCAATCTTCGAAAATGAAAATTCGCAGGAAGAGGGTTGTGGGAAGAGCTAACAACTCATCCATAATAACAAATAAATAGAAAGGAACCTGAAGATCAGCAGGCCAAAGCCCGATTCGGGCTGCAGTGTCATTGAAGAAAAATAATCTGATGGTTTGGTGAATATTTTCACAGTTTAATAAAGGTCTCAGCAGAAACCGAAACGTCACGAATAATAAAGCGTAACAGTGTAGAATCCGGAAATCTTTTTTTTTAATAAGAAGAATCAGATTTAAAGAACGGACCCACAAAATTATTTTCTGGAATCTTATTATTTATAAATAGATTCTTACTAACCACTATGTAATTTTACAAATTTTTAGGAACATACTAATACCTTGCCACATGCTTAGCTCTAAGCTTATCTCGAACTTATCAAATACAAATTCGCTGTATCTTCAACCACGAAACATCAAGATACTCATTTAAAATTTATCTCTTTTCCAATCCCTCTTATTTTACAATTAATCTCGCAGATACTCTTTCTCTGAAAGAGTTTTTCATATTTCTTTTTTTTTTACTTTTTGCATAATAAGCGAGGTTTTCACGTCACAATTTCATCGAGTAAAACTTATATGACTTTCATCTCTTGAAAATAACGACCATTTCGCTTAAAGGAAGATTAAAAGATATCCAGTCCGGTGATGCGTCTTAATTTCAAAGTCGTTTAGAAGTAAAAGATTACGAGTGGCGTTCATCCTTTAGAACTGGCCTCATGAATTCTCCTCGACTTGAAGCAACGTTCACAGAAAACCGAGAGTCTTATACCGGGAGTGAAAGGTAGTACACGGTAAAGTAAAAATTCCTCTTATGAACCACCACCATATCCGCACGTTTAAGTTGGCTCTCTATTCAAATCTGGTGCAACATGCCAGGAAAAATGTTTCCAAAAGGGAATTAGGCTAATGAGTTTGCCGTACTGGCGGCAACTTCAACATTTAAGGGATGGGGATGAAATAAGAGCAGTATTCAGCAGTAGTTTTATCATTTTAACGTACGCTTTTCGTTCCACAGGAATAATTGAAATAAAAAAAAGCATAATACAACTGCCCAGGAATATGAAACCGAAATGGGAAAAAAAGTTCTCAAAAACCCCCCTTGAGGATAATTTCGCTGACTCTGCTCATTTCTCAACATTTTTCAGTTGCCAGTCCGGAGCTCTGACATTGCGATAAACTAAGTGAACACGGCAGACACAAGGTGATGTTTTGTGCCGAGATTAGCACCTGATTTTGAAATATGACGACGTATGGTTTGCATAACGAAAGAAGTGGCTATTCTGGGCTTGAGCAATGCAGAATGAAAATGAAAAACAGAAAGGAAACCACCAGTGAAAATTGCTGACAGCCTTAAGAAAGATTGCAGATTTCAAAGACGTTAAGATAAGAGATAGAAATGTCGCACTATGAGCAGTTTATTGCAGACAGATACACTAAGCTAACCTGGAACTATAAATTGCCTCGATAAGATATTTCAAATTCAAAACTCAACATGGTACATGGTACAAGGATAAATCCTACAGTGAACTCATTTTCTTTAACAAATAATTATTCAGAGTACTGCGTGAATACTATTAATACGCCTTGAATCAAGCCACGGAAGTATTGTGAAAATGAAATTTTTGGAAAAATATTCAAAATTATCATCAGCATCGTGTATCGGGACAGACACAGAAATAGTGAAAATATGACGTGCCAACAAATGGAACTCGGCGTGAACTTGGATACTACTTCCAGAGGTATTCTAAATCTATGGGCCGAATCTCAAAATTTCCATAAAAGGTTGATTGTTCCGCACTCTTACATTTGAAGCGAACTAACTAATTGACCAGTTTTCTTAGCTCAAACTAATTCTAGATAAGTACCACCTTTTATTGCGTCGTAGGAATCGTTTTTTCGCATAACTAACAAATTTCAGTTAAATTAGCACATGTTGTGTCATAGTTCTCACCTTGTCCGCATCTAAAGGTCAGCAAGATCTTCACACATTGCTCCAATCTAAGAAACAAATTAGATTTTTTTTTAACGACAGATCATCAAGAATTCAATGTCATCTCGTAGCTCGACAACATCATTACCATTTTGGATTATTCGTCGCGACACTAGTGCAAATGAGTAACAACATCAATAGTTAATAACAATCGGATCGCTCGCTCCACACTCAATGTCAAATGTAATGACATCCGCAATCGGCAATTATAAACGCAGTGTACAGCTTATACAACGTGCTGTGTAATTACAATTAATTCTCCAGTTCGGCCCGATCGAAATCATTTCTCATTGAAATGCGAAAGAAAGAAACGTCGTCGTACTTTTTGGGATTTATCAAAGACGCCGGTGTTCGAAATTATTGTAATTGCTCAGCTGGCGGTACACCAGGTGAGAGAACAATAGGCATCACCTATTAAAACATATGCTCGTCCACGCGTGAGCAATCACCCACATATTTACGCGGCAAACGTTCGTTATGAAACGCCGTTTGTTGAAATTTCTCCACGTAATAAGTGCAGTGCATGTGGGGAGTACACGTAACGCTCTATCATCGTAGATCCGAGCTATGGTTAGCGTAGAGCTGGGAGCTGGTGATTCATTACGAAGTCATTCCGTAAATTTATTCAAATCTAATGAGTGTGCCTGAGATCGTTATCAGCGCTACGCTAGATGGACGGACACGTTGCTCTGTTGTCTTGCACTTCGAGATCCCAACGGATCCGAGGTGGGAGTTAACGCATGAGTGAGGAAAGTGCACGCCAAGGTACACAAACTACTGGGCTATTGGCGCTGCACTATGTTTGCTATCCGGCGCTAAAAGAAAGCCATTCATAGGTGCAACCGACTGCATACAAAGCGCGCTAGAACGGATGTTAGACAAACGGAGCTGTTTGTACTCGTATATCTGTTTTGGAATTCATCTTTGAGATTATTTCGGCCTGAATTGGGGTGCATCTTTTTATGTCCGACTAATTGAGTGATTGTTGCGAGCAGTGAGTTGAAAACTTGCTGGAGAAGCGAGTACGTAGTTATTTGGCGCGCCATTCTTAAGTACGGAACTTGCGTTTTCAGCCGATGCTTTCAAGATCGTGTTTTTCCTGTAGCTTGGAAGATAGCTTGCGTAGTCGTGCTCTTAAAGTTGCCAGAGAAAGTCAGAAGTAACCCTCGGTCCTATCGGGGCATATCCATAATCTTTGGCAAGGTCCTGGAGAGGATTATGGTCGGAAGACATCTGCAGTACGGCTTCCGAGCCGGGACATGTACATAGGATGCGTGGAGGCATGTGAAGGAATCGGTGGCGAGGAGATTTCAAGGACGCGTTTGGCTATTTGAGTTGAGATGCGGTACTTGATCAGCTACGGAGCTGCTACTGTCAAGAAATAGCCTTGTGGTAGAGCTATTTCTCTGACAGGTCGGCATGCGTAAGGGGAGTACGCGATACTGTGTGGAGGGACGTGAAACGGGGCTGCCCACAGGGCTCCATCAGTGGTCCATTCATGTGGCACACCTTTCAGACTCAAGCAGTGTTGCGGCGCAAGCTGATGATCTGCTCATATTGGTGGAGGGAAGTTCTCGATCTGAGCTTGAGTGTAAGGGTACAGCCCTAATAGCAACCGTTCTAGAATGGGTCAAAAGGTGGGAGTTGGGGTATCGAGGGCAGATACAGCAATAATGTTGCTGGAGGGGAATTTGTTGCATTCGCGTCCTCCCTCGATAAAGCTGGATGGCACTGACCTTAGATATGTAACTATCGTTAGGTATCTGGGCATCAGAGTTTCAGAGCGGTTGAGATTGGAGCTGCATTAGCGAGAGCTCAGAGATTGTCTCACTACCACTGTGGTACAGATCAGCAGGGTTCTACGGAAAGAGTGGGGTCTTGCCAGGAGAGCGGTACGTATCATATACGGCGGTCTATTCGTTTCATGTGCAGCGTATGGATCATCGATATGGTTGATGCCTTGGCGACTGGTGCCATTTACTCGTACCAACGAGTAATCCTGCGAGCATGTTTACCTGTATGTCGGACAGTTTCTACTGAACCCATGCAGGTACACATGGGTGTTCCTCCGTTGGGCTTGGAGGTGAAGCGCAGAGGTATCACCAACAAGACCCGGAAATGTGATCCATTGCTGGCTAGCGATTGGTTAACTCATCGAAGAGGAACCTTCACGAATACAAAGAAGTCCTCGATCTCAAAAAAGTTGAGTTGCCCCTCAGTATTGGTTAACTTTTGACAGGCCATGGCAGCACAAGGTGGGACAAAGTGAAACAGAGGATGGTGCATATGGAGCAGAGTCCAAAAGCTGGTAGCATATTCTAGGCGAATGCCTAAGATATGCTGACATAAGGCAATTTGATGATATGGGGGTGCTGCTCAATGGGGAGAGCCTGGACTCGACAGGCACCTACTCACTGCCTGTCGAGCCGACAAGCACTTAAATGTTTTCGTGCCTTCGCACACGAAGCATTTAGAAGAAAGTGAAGACGCGAAGACCCTGGAGGGCGTAGGGACTTAGTGGCAAAAGCTTTCATTTCTTACACGCACGGAAGGAATAACGCAAGTCATCATATACCGGGTGAACGACTAAGGTCAATTCCGGTTTAACCTTTGGGGAGTACCGATCCCACGTTTCCTGAAGCGGAGTACTAAGGCTCACGGGTTGCAAGGAACCTAAACTAGCAGTATTTCTTAATTACGAAATTTGACCGGAGGTTTTTCTGGTACCACGGGTGTCAGGAAGCCTATGGAAGGTTCCTTCCACCCCCGATAATGAAAGATGGCCCCTCGGGGAGTATCGTGGTGAGATATGGTTCTATGTAAGTAGATATTCAAAATCTTGAGTGGACGGACAGAATAACGATAACCAGTAGAAGAGGTATAGGGAATTCCTCTGGTTCCCAGCATATGCTATGGACGGACAATAATGAATTATTGTAGATCTTTCAAAAAGAGAAACGAGAAAAAACGATTTGTCAGCGAGCTTCAGGAGTAATAATGGCATTAAACAAGGCGAGACTTTAGTACCAATGCTTTTTAATTTGACATTTCAGTATGACGCTTGGAAACTTTCCAATTATAGCAATACCACAGAACGTTAAAGAACGATGACTAGGACACAGAAAAAGTTAGACTATTTATTTATAAACACAAAACATAGGTATAGGTAGTAGGAGGGCGTTTTCGAAGAACCACATCGCACTGGGGCCATCTAGTTAGGCCCATTGTACTCCCCTGTTGACTATGAGATGGATGTTACTCTTCTTGTGCTAGCCACTTGTTACGGTTTGCGAACCGAAGCGGGCTCGAATATTTGACGCATCCGAGGTCGTCTAGTTCTGAGAAGAATCTAGAGCCTAAACAAAGGAGACGGCTGTTGGAGATTTACGGACACTGACAAAGACAATGTTCCATAGATTCTTCGTCTTCCTCACAACCTCTGCAAAGGTTGTCACTCGCGATCCACATCCTGAATGCGTGCAGCTTTAGCAAGCAATGATATCTGGTCAGGCCAAAAATAGTTCGGATTATAGCGACAGTAGATGGTAAGTACTCTGACATTTCTGCGATATTGATGCCGTTATGGCATCATCTCCAATAAGGCGAAACGAAAATTTCTGACCTTAAAGTGTAACCGTTGTGCTAGCGAAACAAATCTTGCAAACACATAAGTTCCAAGCGTAATTTTTGTTCCACATTCAGTACGTTTTCGATATTCCAATGAATTTCCGCTCTTCCGCGCTCTGAAAACTGCATAGCTAGTACGTCGCTTTTTAAGAGAAAGGTTGTCGATTTCCTGTAAATGATTTAAAATTTTATAGCTATGCACTCCAAAGACAAATTGGTTTGGTAATGCTGTATCTAAGTTCGTACCGAAATCCCAGCCGATTGATGAATTCCGAAGCACAACAAGAAAGCCATCTATGGATTTACCATCTCCTTGCTTGCGTAAGTAAAATCTGTAGTTTACAAAGATCTCGAGCGGCTTAGGCTCGTTATGTTCGTTAAGAAGCGTGACAAGGTTGTCGTAGGCTTTGTGTTGCGCTGTGTGTTGTTTTGTCTGTGGTGCAAGTTTGTCGCAAATGATGTCTTGACCAACGTAATGCAGAAATAGCTGGACTCTCATCCTTATTTTCTCCATCCTCGTTGCCAATTTGTTGTAATTGTGCAAGAAAAAAAGACATCCGTCATGATTTTTTTACGGCCATCGAAAATAACTTAGGGGGTCACCCTTTAATGCGCGACGCACAGTTAAGGCGACATTGGTACGGGGAAACAAGTGGATTTAGGAAAATTAGTAGGGAAGCACAGGAGGGAAGATTTTGAAGAGATGGTGAACGTAAGACAGCGTTCTTACTATTCTTGGCGGAGTTCTGTGGGCAGAACCTTTTGTAGGAGGTTGTTAGTAAATTTGTTAGCATACCAACTCTTCTCTCCATTTATGTTTTTATTTGGTGAGGAACTGTTGCCAGTAGTTTATGGCTTATTAGCTCCTGATATTTAACTGAATCCGTTCGTGCTGGATTCTTGTAAAACCGGCAAATTTTTGTTGACTCGACTGTTTTTTTTATGGCGCCGAGTATAACTTAGGGAGTCATCCTTTAATGCAATGCACAGTTATGTCAGTATAGGAAGTAGAGGTATTAAGGTGGAGAGAGACGATATTGACGGTGGACATTGTTCTTGAAGCGCTGCAGGTTGTACCTGTTGTGAAACAAACTAGCTGGCAAATCGTTCCAAAGTCTTGACGTTCGGGAAATGAATGACTGCCTATATTTCACTGTAGGCGTTCAGCTTGGCGAGTATTCCGGGGAAAAGTATGCAGTAGAGAAATGAGTGCGCTTAGTTCCTTACTGCATTTACTGTGGAAGTATCGATAGTAAATGCTGAGTACTCCGACATTTATGCGATGCTCGAAAGAATCTATAGAAGACGTGATCGTTTCGTCTCTAATCAGTCGAAACTCATATTTTTGAATACGATCGAACAATGCGAGGTGTATTTTGGGTGCCCAGCCCAAACATGCGAGTTATACTCTAAACGTGATCTAATGTTAGCCTTATAGATAGTTGCTATGTCGATGGGTGTGCAATATTTTTTGCATTTTCGGAGAACAACTAGACGCTTAGAGGCGTCACGGGCAATATCAAAGATATACTGGGCCCAATTCAGGTTGTCATTAATTTTGACGCCTAACAGTGTGAAATTCTCCGAAGTGGTAAGCTGTGCACCATCAAAGGTTACATTGTGAGACAACACTGAAGCATTCCGTTTGAGGGATATATGACAGGCCTGTGTTTTGGATGCGTTGAACTTTTCTCTGTTTTTCCTGCCCCATTCCAGGATTAATTTGAGATCTGAGTTCAGCGAACTGAATAACTCCCTGCGATTGGAAGCAATAGAATCATTGTTTGATTCCGCAGCAGAATTAAATTCATAGGTGTTGTCTAGAGTACTGTCATCTGCAAAACTATGGATTGGATTGAGAGTGGACGACAGAAGGTCGTTTATGAAAACTAAGAAAAGAGTTGGAGATAAAACAGAACCTTGTGCGACGCCGGAATCAATTGGGTAGGAGGAAGAAGTAACGCCATCTAATACTACTCGTATAGTGCGTTCAGAGCGATAGCTCTCAATCCATTGAACAAGGGTATCATTAAGGCCAATGGCCTTAAGCTTAACTAGGAGACATTCGTGCCAAACTCTGTCAAAAGCTTTTGCAGTGTCAAGTGCGAGAACTTGACCTTCGCCATATTTATGTAAGCATGAGTTCCAACGCTCTGTCAAGTAGACTAAAAGATCCCCCGTCGACCGTCCAGAACGGAACCCATACTGACGATCACGGCTGAGCTGTTTATCTTCCAGATATTTGACGATTTTACGATTGACAGCAGTTTCCATTACTTTTGAGAGTACTTAAGTCATGGCTGTTGGGCATTAGTTGGCGGGGTTCGCTTTGCTTCCTTTCTTGGTAATGGGCTGAACATTTGCAACTTTCCACAAACGTGGAAGGCACCCAGAAGAGTAAGAAAGATAGAAAAGATTGCGAAGAGGCTTAGCTAAAGAAGAGGCGCACTTTTTAAGTTTAATGGGGGGAATACCTTCCGGATCAGCGGACTTGTAGATATTGAGCTCTGTAAGGATCCGAGAAATAAGTCTCGTGCGAAAATGCAGTGCAGGCAGTGAGAAACCAGAAGGATTTGCAGCGGGAGGCGATTGGTTTGAAGGTGGAACGTGAGGCTAGTAAATTGGCTTTTTCGCTAGGATCAACCACGGGACGATCGCCAACAACTAGAGGTGGTATAGAAGTTTTCGTCGAAGTTTTTGGTCATGCTCAAATTTAACACGATTGAGTATGGATTTGAAATTTTTTGACGCCTTGAAAAGTTCTCAGTTATTGCCTCTAAATGTTTGAAAAGCTTGTTTTTTGGTCTGAAAGGCATCGATACATTCATTATTAACCCAAGAATCCTTTGACGGTCTGAATCTCTTTTGACTGGAAGGTATGTAAAGCTTCATACCCTTCAGGATAATCTCGGTGACACTTCTACAAGCTTCATCACAGTCATCAGAATCGAAGCACAACTTCCAACTAAAGACATTGAAGAAGTTATTTGCTCTTTTGAAATGCCAAATGTTTCTTCGAGGTGCCTTGACTGTCAGCGGTGTAGTTGCTGCAACTGGGAATTGGGCACGAATCAAGATGTGATCAGTATTTCCAATTGGCGATGGGGATATGACAGACTGAATATTTCTCAGGTTGGTTGGTGAGAAATATTTCAAGAAGGTTAGGAAAATGACCTGCGATGTCTGGTAAACGAGTAAGCTCATCCACCAGTTGTGTTAATCCGTTTAAAGAAGCAAAAAGCTCAGTATCACGTCACCCCTGGTCCATTGTGGAGGAATGTTTAAGCCAGGCTATGTTATGAATATTGAAATCACCCGCGATAACAATTTTAGCGTCAGGGTTTGTAGTACATATAGACTGAATAGATTTAGATAGCCCATCCAGTTCTGATAAAGTGTTCGCTGCAGTCATTGCTGGGCTTATATACACATAACAAAAGTACATGATATGTCTTTGGATCCGTAATTTTATCCAGATGTAATTAAACTCTGGATTGGAGCAATTTTCTAAATGGGAAACTAACTGGAAAGACACATCATCGCGGATGTAGAGTGCGACACCCCGCGGGCGAAAAAAAGCTTGGACAAGGTGATATCCGGGAACAGAATAAAACTGTTCAATTCCCGGTAGCATCTTACATTCGCCAAGTCCTAGAATATCCGGTCTTGCAGTTTGGGTATGGATGTATAGCGATAGATAGGCAGAGTGCAGCCCCAGAACGTTAATCTGATCGATCGTAAAGTTCCCGTACAACCAGGCGTAAAGTAGCTTTATCCATCGATATAGGCAAATTCAGACCTTTATAGACGAATTACTAAATCGTTGACTAACTATAAAGGTCTGAATTTGTCTATATCGATGGATAAAGCTACTTTACGCCTGGTTGTACGGGTTAGCCATGATCAAATCGATTTAAAGATTGATGCCTTTTTTTTGAAAAATAAATGAAAAGAAAGAGAATAATAATAAAATAAAATTATAAGGACGATAATTAATAAAAAAAATTTTAAATTTTATCCACATGTGATCTGACAAGGTTGGTTCTTTCGAAATCCTTCAGTTGCAGGCCGCTGGTGATTTAAAATTAGTTGCAAGAGTCGGGTCGATAACCTCGCTTCTTACAGTATTTATGAAGGTGGGACTATTACCGACATTACAAGCATTTAGATTCTTCATGCTAAGGAATTCTAGAACTGACTTACCCCAGTTACAGACTGTGCTAGGCCAGTAGGTGTCATGGGTATTGACATTACAACATATTACCAAGTCGCCTGTGTTGGACTCGACAAGCTGGCATAGTTCAATCGTTGAAACATCTCTTGCTTCGTATGGCTGGTTTGATAAAACCAGCTTAACATTCTGCAGGGTTCCATTAAGGGAACCTCTCCCAGAGCGTCGTGGTCTCGTCTGGGCTGCTAAATTGTGGAATCAGTGTGAATTTTAGTGCTTTCTTTGCAAAGACGCACCTGTTTTGGGTTCATGAAGGACTGTAATTTTGTTGCCCAGTCTAGAATATGGTTAGAGGCACTTAACCATGGTTTCTGGACAAGTGCTACATCCTAGTGTCCTCTTAAGAGGTATTGTTGAAGAGTGACGTTAGCCGCTCTACTGTGATGTAGATTGGCTTGAGCCACTCTGAGCTTGCCGGCTAATATCGTTGACCGAATTTGTTTAGGGAGGTTGAAGTGGATCTTGTTCTGTAAGTTCGCGAAACCTTTTACTACAGTTATCCTTTCTATGGAGCTTTGGTCATTTCCAAAAACATTCCGTCCTTTTGTTCTCTATGGAAAAGCTTCCATACCTACGCCTTGGCACCTTCCACCACTTGTAGCTTCAATCCCATTCCTTTTCTCTATGACTGTGTTTGTGCATTGCACATAATGCGGAAATTGTCTATACCACAAGCCATTTTGAAAAAAAATCCCAAACTGATTCCTCCAAATCAGAATATTGGAACTCTTTACAGTTATGAAGATAAGAGTACTTTGAGCTATGATTAGCTCACCAGAAGTAGAAGGAACTGCATAAGATGAAGGTGGTTACTAAAGATGCCTGGATACCAATCACATATTCACTTATATATGGGCAACATTTTCTTACGCTATTACACAACCTTTTCTAGTGATAGAACAAAATTGTTCGTCAGAAATTCAGGGTACAAACAAAAGTAGGTTGAAAGTTCTTTTGCAAATATGAAGCAGAGCGAAAATTTTAAAAGTGGTAGACCTGTGCAGGTGAAGACTGCAAAAAAAATCTATAAAAGCAAGGCAACAATTTATGATTTCAAAACGCCACTATTACAATCTATCTATAAATTTCTGACACTCATCAATTTTTATTTGAAGTGCGGCCGCGTTCCTATAACCGCTTTACTGCATCATTAACCTTAAAATTATGCACAAAGAGCAGTTATGTTAACAAAAAAAGAATACCACCCGATAAGAGACTCCTCCACTATATTCTTACCCTTTCTCCACCATTTACTGAATTTCTATAAAACCATTCGATTGGTGCCTCTTGATGCTATCAAAGTAAGAACAGACAAGTGCTCTTCAACCCTCATCAAGACGGTTAGATCGTCTCTAAAGCAAGCAGCAAACTTAATCCTGCCACCCCCTACACCTTTGCTACGGAACAATACCGAAAACGGATACGATGAAGTCACCCTTATTGATGACTTGGCACTTTGACAAAAGAACAGGCCAACAAGTGCAGAGAAACACCCTGTATCTTAGTGTCAGCGCTTACATCAAAATCATCATCAGCTTCAGACAATCTAGAAAATTATTTGACATGAGCAATATTTTTTTCATGCTTCTTTGTGTCTGTGTGTCTCGTTTTTTCTACTGTTTCGAGTTTCCGACATTCCATCAGGTCCTTGAAGCAATCAGCCCTCTTGTTGGATTCCTCTTGATGATGTGTGCGATAATTTTTGTCGTTCCTTCTGAATCACGTCCAGACATCCATAATAATAATCCAGAGAATCTGACTAAGAATTTCCGTCTATGTCAATATTATACTCTCATAAGAAGCTCGAAAGGATATCGCACGATTCCGCCAACGTGAAATAAACAGAAAGGTTCCTTTTCTTTTCTTTCTTCATAATTAAGAACTCATTACAAATGCTCTCGTATATAAGTCCTATATAACACACTCTCCAAGAAAAGTACCTTATCGCCTTTTGTCTTGTAGAATTGTTAAAGGGATGGAACCCGTTTTAGGGATACGAAGAAAAATAAAGTTGTTCAAACGTGCGAGGCAAAGGAAGAACAGAAGAACAGAAGCAAAAAACGGTCAGAAAGACAATCTGCAGGTGTAAAATTTTATCGTGTTTTCTTCTCGACAATTTATCTTGTTCCTGGCAAAGAGAAGTTACTTCTAAGGGTAATCGATATCTTGAATGGGAGTTTTTTTTTGTGCTTCAACGATTTCATCCACAGTCTTCACATATCAGAGACTTTTTACCATTTTTTTTTCCCAGGACTAAAGTTGCTCTAAATAACAGAGATTGGAGAGATACGATGCATCCTTGGATACTGCACTGTCTTTTGCACAGTTGTGCTATGACCCGGTCTACTCAATAGCAGCTATTCGGGCTCTTACAAAAGCTGTTAGTTTTTCCACAGAACTAAGAACGAAAACATGTCGAAGCGATTGTTGGACACAAGGATCTGAAAGAAAGAAGAATAGTTTTTACTGAAAGTTTTCTTTTTACAGATCCTCACAGATTCAACATACTCTGTAATCCGCTTTATTTTATATAAATGTCGATTATATTGGATTTTCAATTCTACTATCGTTGAATGTTATTCACAACCGGAGGATTTTCACTGCTATTACCGATGATAACATCCTTATCGTTTGTTGAATCGTACACGTGCTGGCATTATCCCTTATCCGAGGCCAAGAATTTATGCATTTTACGGGAAAATATTCGGAACAATGTCATTAAATTGTGACTGAATTCGCCTTTATTGAATTCCTTGAGGCTGGAGGGTGCGAGCTTCTTCTTCACATGTTCCGCTTTTGATATGTGCGTCAATTTGCAAAGATTTATTCCGAAGAAAACTTAGTTTTCCGTTTGGTCGTATTCTTTGCCAAATATAATGCCATTATTATGCAAACGTGTGGCATTAAGTCACATATCCTCTCCATATCTGGTTCCGTTTGTAGGCATCATGTGTGTTTTGTGACCCGGCCCATTTGTCAGAGAACATCGTCGAGGTTCCTTCAAGATCGTATATCTTGAATTTAATGATGTAGCGCTCGCTGATGACGGGGGGCTTTGCTCCGCTCTACGTAGTAGTAGTAGGCTTCTGCCGTTTTAGTGGGCATAAAGTTGATGCTAAGCGGGGCTCGTATTACGAAAAATTTGTCTTATTATCATAAACCTTTGTCCATTTTGGAAGATGAAGACTATAGTCGCCGTAAGCCATAGTTGGGCGCGATGTTTTGGCTATTCTACGGATCGGAGACGTACCAGTCACGAAATGCCTCATAAAATATTTCAAGATTTAATAGGCTGACTCTCGACACCAAGACGCACTTATTTTCTGACGATGGTTATGGACTTTTGAAATGGTAATTTTGGGTATGAATATATAAATAAGAAACAGAGTCGTATATGCATAAAGAAATTGATTTGGAGCCATAAATTTTTATGCAGTTTTTGTTATGCTGACCTAAATGATGCTTAAGGGTGAATTAAGTCTCGGTCGTATTTAAGCGTAGCAAAAACTCCGCTTACTTTATTTTTCGTTTAAGCCAAAATTACGGTTTTATTTAAGACTCAGAATCTTAGTATAAAATTTATTATATACTTAAGTTTTATATATTTTTTTTTTGCTTTAAATGTTAGTTTTACCTTTGAAAACATATTTTCAAAAGTGGTGAATATTTGTACAGTGGATTAATAATTAAAGGAGATGTTTCCGGATTTGAAATCGCTGTTTTTTTATCGTCATCGAAATAAAGATAGGGGGTCACCCTTTAATGCGCGATGTACAGTTAAGTCGACATGGGTAAGGGAAGCAATTCGATAAAGGGAAATTAGTAGAGAAACGAAGGAAGGAAGGGTTTGAATTGAGGGTGAACGTTGTTCTTAATTTGCTGCAGTTTGTATTCCATTGGAGAGAGATCGTCTGGTAATGAATTACACATAGCTGTCGCCCGCGCGGTAAAGGACTGTCTGAATTTCACTGTTCTCCACAGCAATGGCTTAATAGTAGTAATGACAAGTTTCGTTACTTTTTTGTACTAGTAACTATTCGTTACTTTAAGAAAAGTAATCGTTACATTTTATTCGTTACTAGGTACTCGTTTATTTGAAATGACAGCCATATCCTGCTGCAGGGATGGGGAAACCAGTTTTGCAAATCATAAATTCAAATAGAAGAAACTCCCTCTAGTGTCACATGCAGTAACTGTATGTAACAAGAAGTCGCTTGTGAATCGGTCTTGATTTCGTTCACCTAGTACGTGTATCAATACAATGGTGCCAAGTCCGATTTTTTAATTATCCCTCTTCTAAGTAGAAAATCCGGCAATGTGCTGGAAATAATTTTTATTAAATCGAAATTTCTTTCAACAAAGTTCCTCAAATTGTTAAAAAAAATCCCTTTATCATCCCAAACATTAAAAATTTGTACAATTTGGTATCACTGATCCCACAATCCTAACACGAGTAAGAACTGTCTGCCCTGCCGCTCGAGCTGAGTGCTACAACTCTACTCGACGACATTTTTGGTGTCGAAAGAAACGAAACGAAATAAACATTTTCTTATTGCTGTAAGGTAGAGTAAGAGCATTTCTCCCTCTTTGATGTAACGAAAAAAGCAACTCAACGTTACTTTCGGTATAGGTACTTTTTTGTATGGTGGAACGAATACTCGAGTAACGAAACATTTTGACAGTTCAGTTACTTTTTCGAGCGTTCATTTCGTTACTTCTACTACAATGGCGCTACAGCCCAAATCGGACCTTGGCTTCCTGACATTCAGGGTCCTTAACATTTTTCCATTACTTGTTGTGGAAGGGTTGTTAGCCCTTCGCACAACCCTCTTTCTACGAATTTTTCGTTTTCGTAGATTGAGGTGACCAAGATATATCCAAGCAGGCAATGCAGGCACGCTACCCACGAATATTAATCTGCGTCGGTACTCGTTACTTCGGATTTCGGTCTGTAACGAGTACTCGTGTATCGAATAGTTATATTTTTGACATCAACATTTAATAGAGGGTAGGTATTAAGGCTTTCAGTTTCTAGCTGCATTTATAATATCAATAGTAAATGCAGAGTTCTCTCGGATATATTTTGTCAATGGTTCAGTGAATCTATTGAGACCGATACAGCCTCATCTCCAATTAATCGGAATGCATGTTTTCATCTACGGTCGAGCAAAGTCTGATCAATGAAAGAGAATAATAGGGAACTGCCAAGTGAAATGAAGTATACATATCATATTGTTACATGGCAGCTCTACTTACTTATCTTCTACCACTCAACATAGAATCTCGCGTACGAACACGAGAAGGAACACCTGCATGAACGTTATGCGACTTGATCAGAATGATCAAGGTTTCAACATTCAGTAATGAAAGAGCACGTGCAGTCAGTAAATAAAGAGATCGCGTGATCATTGAACCTTCAAAACCTTGAACATTCAACCAACCAACAACAAATTGAACGAGCAATGTAGAGAAGCAACAACAACTACACGTATGAGCTCGGTCTACAGGGAAAAGACTCCGGTGACGAGCTTGCTTTATAGAAGCAATTAACAGACTCGACCGACAGGAAAAAGACTCGGACTATAAGAAAATACTTTATGACCTATAAAGCAACAACAATTACGTATTGGTTCGGCCGACAGGGAAAGGACTCGGGTGACGAGGCATTGCTTTATAGAAGCTATTAACAGCGCTCGACCGAGAAGGAAAAGATTCATACGACAAGGGGAATTATTCTGCTGACAAGAGCAATATAAAAAGGCGAGCGTTTTTGACGAACAGTCAGTCTAGTTTGTAGCAATATACGAGTCAGTTGATATTTAGAAAACGAAATAGTCAAGATTGGCAAGCAACAAAGTTTGAGCGAGAAAATCTAAAGTGAAAAGTGTAAAGCGATTTAGTTGAATTAAAATAAAGTTTTTGCGTTTACTTTCAAGTGAACTTGTTAAAATTGAGGCGCATAGATGTCAAGGGGTATAAGTGAGAAATTCCTTAAAATGTAGTTAGGTGTGCTGTTTGTTAGATGAATGGTAGTTTTAGTTGGTGGCCAAGGGACCTGATTGTCTGGGAATTCGACACTATCGCTTAGAAAATATACCATTGAATTCTGAATGTTTCGATTGAGCGTTTTAACTTTAAGAGCGTTTTACAAGAAATTACATTTTCTGCACTTATACCCCTAGGCATCTAAGCGCCTCAATTATATCGGGTTTTCCAATAGGGACTTGACAACTTGGAATTCAATTTGTGAACGCACCCTTTCACTAATCATCGAACTGTCACTGTCAATTTATTCAGTAAACTTAACATTTTTATCATGGTAAATAATAAAGTTTTTGAAATATCTCAAATGGTTTGCATTTTATTTTGAAAAAAAGTTGTCAAGTCGGGTTTTCCAATAGGGACTTGACAACTTTGAATTCAATTTGTGAACGCACCCTTTCACTAATCATCGAACTGTCACTGTCAATTTATTCAGTAAACTTAACATTTTTATCATGGTAAATAGTAAAGTTTTTGAAATATCTCAAATGGTTTGCATTTTATTTTGAAAAAAAGTTGTCAAGTCCTTATTGGAAAACCCTTTAGTTTCATATTTACTTGAAATCCAGCGAACCCTCGGCCACTTCAATATTTATAACAGCAACCAAACTAAGGCGGACAGAGAATTTCGAATGGAAACTAAAATTGTAACTTTAATATAAAATACTTCAAATTTCTAAGAAATTCTGTCAAACTTCGTCTATGAAATTAACATTATTTACAGAGAATTTTGAATGTGATTCAAGCAATCAATGAAAAAATTATTGACTTCCACCCACTAGTTTTATAGCCCTCCCGCCCCCCTTAAAACCCAAACTTGCATAAATAAACGAACGAAATATTGATTAAATGTACTGGAGCTATTGATCCTATTCGTAATTTAATTTTAAATTGACAACAGCCCTGCCCTAAAACCCCCATTCACTTAATCTTCTCTATCCATCCTAACCTGCATATTAACTTCCCACGCATAATCAATTTGTCTAAGAATAATAAAGTTCCGGCCGACTTGCTGACAGATATTTTCAATTTTATTCGTGTTCATATACGGTTTCAGCTAATCCATAGATTCCGATTTAATAATCGTGACATCTCAGTCTGTGCTGAGATCTTTATCAGAAGAATCAACTAACTAAAGAATTCAATGATGGGCATTAATTATTTATAGATCATTGATTAGTTAGTGAGATAGTTAAGTTATTCGGTGACTTTTGGGTACGGTCCTATTTTATTTTATTATTTTTTTTTGTTATCAAATTGTAAGGCCCCGGTTTGTAAAAAACTCGCATTGAAATCAATTCTTTTAAGCTTCTATGGACTGAACTATTCTCTTATAGAATGCATCCCAACAACAATTTTGGGTACCCTCTTAAAATTCAACCCCTGGGCTTGAAAATTCTTTGTTAATCTAAATAAAAATATTCGGAGGTAGATGGTTGTGCGAAGGGCTGACAACCCTGCAATTTTTATGTTATGTTATGGATCCTGGAAATTAGGAGACCAAGGTATGATTTAGGTTGTAGTGCCATTGCAGAAAATTATAAATAAATAACGATTTCGAATTATTAAAATAATAAAATAATTATTTCTTATAATTTCAGGTGCGTATAGTCTTGCCGAAAAATAATTGTGTAAATTTGAAATAATGAAAAATTGGATTGGACTTGAAAAAAATGGTAATTGAATTTTTTGTATAATGAATAATTTTTTTTTAATTGCGGAAAAACCGGTTACAGATTTTTTTGGTAAAGGTCTCATCACAAACCGAAATGTATTTATATCATTTTTATTCAATATTGTTTTAATTATTGAAAGAATGGCGAAAGGAAAAATAGAAGAAGTGGATAAAATTTTGAAAGGAGAGATTTCACATTGTTAAATTTTATTAAATGTGACGCTTCGGTCTCTGCTGAGACCTTTATCAAACTCACATTTAATAAAGCATAACCAAAATCTTTCTTTTCAATTCGAAATGCACTGTGAAAACACCCACCAAAGTATAAAATCTTTTTGATCACCAATATGGTTTTAGATCAGAACACAATCACATATGATACAATTGCTAAAATGTGTAAGCATACATCGGTATCTAGGGTGTAGCCTGGTGGGTAGCGTGTTGGTCTACAATGCGAAGGTCGTGAGTTCAAATCCCGGTCGACGCATACTGCCTGCTTGGGTATACCTTGATCACCTCAATCTACGAAAATGAAAAATTCGTAGATAGAGGGTTGTGCGAAGGTCTAACAACCATTTAACAATAAATAATGAAAAAAAAAAAAACTGTTAACGAACCTGAAGTTCAGGAGGCCAAGGTCCGATTTGGGCTGTAGCGCCACTGTGGAAGATGTAGAACATCGGCATCATTAGATAGTGGCAGTGAATTTTGTGCGGTGTTCCTTGACCTAGCCAAGGCAGTCGATTCGATCCCACTTCAAAACATAGGACTACGGTTGGGCCTAAGGCCCAATCATGCGATACTCTACATGAAAGAGAATTTTTTTGGGGTGACGACATTGAAACAATTTTTTCACATCATGCTAGAGTAGCTATCAGAATGTTGTATTGAAAATTTATGCTTCAGAAATTTAAAAGGTACTTAGAAAATTAGTGTATTGTATTTAGTGAAATTTTGCGGTTTATATCGGAGGTGGCAGAGGGAGTTCTGAGTGAGTTCTTGCGAAATAACTATAAACATCATGAATTTGACATATCTTCAATTCCAGACCAGTAGCATTCATACTTTTCAGGAAAATTCACCTTCTGAAAAGTTGTGGAATTGTGTCATATTGTATGGGAGGGGTTAGGAGGAGCGAAGTTAATCTTTTAATTTTTTTTCGGTCTTACTAATAATTTTAAATAAATATTTAGTGTACAATTTCAGCTCGATAAATTTCATATGTACTGAGTAAATTGGTTTATAGTATTTCATGAAAAAGTGCAGTTTTTGTTGGAGGCGGTAGAAGGAGTGGGGTTATTCAAATAATTTTCTTACCGTATATTGAAATTGGTATAAAAATGATATATTTCAAATTTCAGATCAAGAGCTCTTAAACTATTTGAGCAAATCCGTTTGTCAAATTGTGTCATTTTGTATGGGAGGGAGTAGAAGGGGTGGAGCGATTCGACTCGTTCATGAGCTTGTCCTAACTTTTTTGTGAAAAGCGATGTGTACAAACTTCCTAGCTCAGCGCGTTCTCGAGCGAGGCCACGGACATCCGGTTTTAAGATTCTTGAATGATGATACGAATTTCCGTATCTTTCATTTTTTCTCCGAGTCTTACTGTCTAGCGTTACGAATCTTGTGGCAAACTTATATTACTCTTAGGTTTCATCTAGAGTATACGAGTAAAGCGACACTCTGCATGAAATAGAAAATCTTGTGATCTCAAGAAATGTTGTATGGGGTGTGGTAGAAAGGGTGACAGCATTGAACTAATTTTTTTTCATATTATGCTAGAGTAGCTAGAAAAATGTTTTATACAAAATTCAAGCTTCAAAAATTTAATAGGCACTGAGCAAATTAGTACATTAGATTTAGCGAAATAGTGCAGTTTGTATGGGAGGTGGTAGAAGGAGTGGAGGGTTTTAAGCGCTTTTTTTCAGTATTAACTACCCATATGCAATTGACATCTCTCGAATTTCAGACCACTAACAATGATGCTTTTCAAGATAATTGATTTTTTGTAAAGTTTTGAAAAAGTGCCACATTTTATGGGAGGAGGTGGAAGGAGCCAAGCGACTTTCTTGTCTTAATAGGTATGCTAATTAATTATTTGGTATAAAATTTGAACACGATATATGTTATACGTGCTTATTAGTTTCTACTGTGTCATGAAAAAGTGCAGTTTGTATGGGAGGTGGTGGAAGGAGTGTGGGAATTCGAGTATTTTTCATACCACAGGTCGCATTTATGATAAAAATAATATATATTAAATTTCAAATTATTAGCTTTTATAGTTTCCAAAAAAAAAAGATTAATGTAAATGATTGAAAATAAGTCATTTTTTATGGGAGGGGCTAGAAGGGGTGGAGCAATTTGGCCGGTCCACGAACTTGACCTTACTTTTTCATCAAAAATGACGTGTTCAAAATTTGAACTTCCTATCTCAACGCGTTCTCAAGCTAGAGACCGTACGGACGGAGTGACGGACAGCCGGTTTTGAGATTTTTGAGTGATGATATTAACATCTGTGTCATTCATATCTTTCTCCCAGCCTTATTTCTTAGCATTACAAGCTCTATAGCAAACTTATAATACTCTCAGATTTCATCTATACATAGTAATACATATAATTGTAGCGTCTGTCTGTTATTTGCTTATAAATGGCTATAAGTTAGTTTTTTGAGTTATTTTAGCATTAACTAAGCATAAAAACACATTTTTGAAATTTTTGTCTGTCTGTCTGTCTGTCTGTCCGACCGCTTTTCACGCACAAACGGCTGAACCGATTGTAATGAAACTTGCACAGTTTGTTAGGTGTTCATCAGAATGAAATCTGCTTTTGGTTTCATTTCACTCCCCTCACGCCTTCTACCCCCTCCCATACAAAGTGACTCATTTTCAAAATTTCTATTAATCAAATTTTCTTGGAAACCATAAAAGCTATTAATTTGAAATTTGGAATATATTATTTCTATTATAAATGCAGTCTTTTGGTCTACAAATTGTTTGAGTTTCCTCACTCCTTTCACCACCTCCCATATAAACCGCACTTTTTCATGAAATACTCTAAACGAATTTTCTCAGTACATTTAAATTTCATCGATGTAAAAATTTGAACTTAATCCTTAATTAGCATTATTATTAATATCGGGAAAAAACTTAACCGAGTAGCTTCACTCCTTCTTCCCCCTCCCATACAATGAGACACATTCCACGACTATACAATAATTCGATTTTCTTGAAAAGTATGAATGATACAGATCTGAAATTTAAAGTATATCAATTGCATGATAGTTATAGTTGTTTCTCGAAAAGTCACCAAAAACCCCCCACTCCTTCTACCACCTCCCATACAAATTGCACAATTTCATTAAATTCAATGCACTAAGTTTCTCAGTACCTACTCAATTTTTTAAGCTTAAATTTGGTACAAAACATTTTGATAGCTACTCTAGCATGATGTGAAACAAATTAGTTCAGTGCTGTCACCCCTTCTACCATTCCCCATACAAAATTTCTTAACACCGCCAAAATTTCGATTTCATCTTTACATAGTATCGTATGATTGGGCTTTACGCACAATCGTAGTCCTGTTATGTTTTTAAGCTTAATGTTATTTTATTTGTTTTTTTTTAATAACACCAGCTACAATTATTCACATGTCCTTAACGCTTTTCAACACGTATAGGGTTATTCTATAGAGGTGTTATTTTGAATAGCCCGCTATTTCGGTAGATGTCACTTTTGAAGCTGTAATTTTTTCACATTTGACAAGTAGAAACTACGCCATTAATAAAAATGGAACGATACACGCTTCAACAACGCATTGAAATTATTAAAATTCACATTATTAAAATTCACTATTCTTGGCTGATGAGGCCCATTTCCACCTCGGTGTCTACGTCAACAAGCAAAACTGTCGCATCAGGGGCTCGGAAAACCCAAGAGTTATTGTTGAAAAGCCTCTCCTCTGACTGTTTGGTACGGTTTATGGTCCGGCGGGGTAATTGGACCTTACTTTCGAAAATGAGGCTGGAGCAACAGTTACGGTGAATGGATTGCGCTATCGAGAGATGATTAATGATTTTTTATGGCCGGAATTGAATGATATTGATCTGGACAACGTTTACTATCAACAAGACGGCGCTACGTGCCACACAAGCACCGAAACCATTGATCTTTTACGGGAAAAGTTTCAAAATAACACCTCTTATTGGATAACCCTATATATGATGTCGAATCACGGTTTGATCACGAGCCTGTCCCATAAAAATGGGAGTATCATGCTTTCATTCTTCATAATTTATGGTTCTGATTCCAACAATATACAAACCATTTTCTTCAAAGAGCCATTAAAGTAAGCAGATTATATATCCCACATAATGTATTACTAACTACACTCTCAAAAAATGCTTATTATTGCTATTTTTACGCGGACGAAGTCGCGGGCGTTTGCTAGTCTAAAATATAAAAAATTAATCCAGAATTAAGAAATGAACTATCTTTTGAGTATGGAGTACCGCAGGGCGTGTTCGACCATGTACTATTCATACTCTACGTGAATGACCTGTACCATCAACAATTACAAGGTATCGTTTGCCTACGAAACGGTGTAATTTGTCGAAGACTCGTCATGGGAAGGGTTAAAAATTAAGCCTATTATAGCCTTCTTGCAATAAAGGTGTGGCTTGATAAACGAGTTTTTGCAAAACTTGTACTCATTCTCCAGGTTTTCTATGTTATCATTCTTGTTATTATTTCAATTTTGATACAAATTTTCCGTCCTTTTCTTCGTCCAAAAAATAATTCCCTTTACTTCTAGGAGTGTCAAGCAAGTTCACAGGGTTTGTAAAAACTTCGCATCTAATCATTTCACTTGACGAATTCTTGTCATCAGCCGTCAAAGCTATCATTTCCGCCTCCGAGACCGACAAATGATTTCGTTCGGGCCTTATAATTTACAATCTTTCAACTTTCTGATTAGAACAGAGATAATATTAGCCCAGGATCGAAAAAAATAAGAACTACAAGGAATCAACTGAAATTTTCATCAATTATGCTCCTTCTCTTCCCTAGTTGAGTTGAATTCTATTGTTTGCCTTCAAGCGGAGTTAAACCAATACTTCTGTTGGGGGTTGGTATTTCACGTTTCGTGTGGTGTTTATTTAGCAATTTCTCACGAATTTCCTTACTGGTTTCAAAGGAACCGCGGAAACACACCCGATTTGCGCAAATACGAGGTCATCAGCATGAAATCGCGATTCAATGGCATAGCAAAAATTTTGAATCAGAGCCTTTTTTTAGTAGACATCTCTTTATAAAAGATTTTCTCTGTCTGACATGTAATACACATCCTGCCTGTGCTCCTTTGTTGTGTTTTTTTTTTGTCTTTTGTTCTTCTGTAAATTCTTTTGTTTTTTCAACTATATTTTTCATGTCTTGTTTTTCTTTAATATTTCAAAAAGTTGCCTTGTGCAGTAGTTCTAGACAATTTCATCCGCCCGTGGGAGCTTCCACCATTATATAAGTCGATGACGTCCTTACTGTATATTAGTTTCCTTGTCAGGCTGGAGGACAAATAAAATGAGAACAACAGCCAGAAGTAAGTCAGACTTTGTCTAAGGACTAAATGGCAATTTTCTAGACGTTTGGACTGTTTGTTTACATATATCCTGTAAAACATTAAACCTGCATGCTGTATTTTTATTGATTTCAACGTTAGTTCAAATGATTTTTATTTTTGCTGAGTTTTTGAACGAAAAAATTGTTTAGTCCTCAGTGAGCTATCCGAAAAGAAAACTTTTATTATTTACTTCGTAAAATTATTGGATCTCTTTTTTTTTCGATTTGCGAAATCTTCGCTGAACTAGAAAACTGTCAAAAGGGATTTTATATCCGTTTCCAAGGATGCTGCTCCTTTTGCACTCAGAATTGAAAACGGAACTTTATTTCATCAGGTTCGAAAGAAATTGAAAAATGTCGGGAGAACTTTCAAAGGACACGTCCAAAACGACATAAAAAGTTTCCGATTCTTTTATGAAATTCTTCTATTTGTAGAACGAATTGTTTTTGATGGTTTTGACGGCGTTTATTATTTTGGCTGTTATTGTTTTTGCGTCATAACTTAAGCAAACAATTTTCGAATAGTTTGTTGTACTACTGTTCCATAAAATTTAGTTTAGTGCGTTTTTTTTCGGTCGAAGGGTCTTGCGAAAGTAATCAATAAATTTTAAAGTGTTTTTTTGAGATGGAAAATGCATAAATTTGGAAAAAGATATTTGGGATTGGGAGATACAAATCTTGAACACGAAATAATATTTTAAATTAAAAAAGACGAACCGAAAAAATTTTGAAGAATTTCATTATAGGCGTTTCTGTGGTAGCTGACTTTTGAAAACAGAAAATGTGAAGCTTATATTGGAAATATGTGCTCGGGATTACCAATAACGAATTTCACTCTACCAATTTTTATTTTTCCATTACTTATCGAAAACAGCAAATTTAAAATGATGTTGCAAAAAAAAAAATTAAAGAAAAATTTACAGATTTTATACTGTTTGCTTAATTGTGTGTGACGTTTCGATATCTGCTGAGACCATTATCTCAGCAGAGTCCGAAACGTCATACAATATATAGCAAACATTCTAAGGACCGGAAATCCTTCCTTTAAACTCAAAATGCACTGTAAAATCATTCACAAAAAAAAAAAATTAATTTACTCGTTTCAAGGATATCCGGCATAGTTGCTATTTAATTTCAAAAAAACTCTGAAATGCAGTTACGAAATCCTGATCGATCGCTATAACTTAGTCCACCGGAAGACCGATAAATATTCACGTTTGTCAGGTGGAATGATAGACAGGCCATAAAGTGTTCATTCCGCAACTATGCTTCTATTGTGGTTATAACAATCGCGTCATTCATTCATGTCAAGGGGTTGGCCAAAGAGTGCTATATGGCATATAGTCGGGTCAGGCATACACAATGACCTTCAGTTTCACATGATTTGAAAAGGGATCGGCTTTTATATTTTTGCAGTCGCTATGGAAGATATCGAGGCCGGATAGTTAAAAGTTCCGGCATCCTTTTAGGTATAGTATTTTTTTTATAGGAGGAAGAACATGGCCAAAACGTAATGTCGCATAGAATTTTCATTTTAGGTGGCTACGTATGATAGGATCCCTCGGGTTTCGGCTTGTTCTCAAGAATTTTCGATTTATTTGCCACACGACTTGGCACTAGCCTGGATGTATGGTTGCGTGCAAACTACCCATCGTGTTTCATGAACGTCCCTATAGCAAAATCCTTCAAGAACTCTACGAATATTTCACATAGCTAACTTATTCCTATTTGAACCGTCTTATTCGCACGAAATTCATGCGATTTCTTGTATTTTATTTTTTTTATTTTTGTGTGATAACTTCGAACAAGCCTATTGGTCTTTGACAGCGCAGACATTTATTAGTGACACGCAATATGACACTGAACCTTGTCGGTCCTCTACAAACCATAAAAGCAAATTAAAGCTTGCATATAATGTTGTAGCTATTACAAAACTTGACGAAGCCTTACTCGTCGGTTTCCTTCCTTACTTCATTTTCTATAAATAACCTGTCCTTATTCGTTAGCAAATCGATGCGTTAAAGTCAAGACAGGAAGTTTTCCACCACAAGTGAACCAAGTTTTCAAATGGGACACCATAAACGGATTTACAATGTTATTCTACTTAGCTATGTATATGCGAGTTTCTGTACTCTCGTGTTTTCTTTTCGCCGTGTGGAAAAACGCAAATGAAAAATTCATAAGTTAACGCTTCTATTTGCAGAATAGCTCAGAGGTTAACTGAAATATTTGCGGTTATCGACATGTGCAATAATAGCATTTTACAATATTATTCGCAATACTCGGAATTTCTGTATTTTCGTTTAGAGAGAGAATAGAATGAACGCAAATAAATGATAAGGGATGTTTTATAAGCGTTTAGTATAGTGACGGCAATACGCGTTACAATTTATTGTTTATACGGTTATTAGGAAAGGAAATTTTTGGAATTTTTGAAGTTTTTCTTGAAACTATTTACAAACTTCTAAGACTTACAAACAGTTTTTTTTTTCAATTGTTTAAAAAAAGGCTTTGTCAAAGGGGATTTTCAATAACCAATGAAACCGAGTAGATAGTTGAAATGATGCACAAGTAAGCCATGAAGTGTCTGAGATGAGTCGACAATAGATTTTGAATGTTTTCAGCAGTTCCATACATTTCTAATTGGATTTTCTTATCTGAATCACTTAAAGTCCCCGTGCCAATTAACTACAAAAAACAAACAATTTGGAAATTAGCAGTTCGTTGCGTAATTTTTGTTATCACAGTCATCTATTTTTTTTTTACAAAAAAAAAAAGTTCTCACAACTGATATTATTATAATTGAATAAAATTGAAAATAACAGAATTATGATCATGCGATTTTCTAGATGAGTTAAATACACTAGAAAATAGGTCATCGCAAAGTCCTTAGAATAATGAATAGAGAGATTTGTTTGGGAGGTGATAGAAGGGGTGCGGTGAACATATGGTCATGGTACGAAAAACTTTTCGTGCTGAATGTCATAACTGTAGCTTTAATAATTTTCATGGAAATCGTTAAATTAAATAGGTGGTAGAAGGAGTAGAAGGATTTGGATGATTTTTATTACTACTTAGCAATCAAATCGATAGCTGTAATATTTTCAAAAGATAAAAGTTATTTTTTTTAACTCTTTCGACCCCGACTTTTTTCCCGTGGTTTGACAAATTTTTTTTGCACTTTACCAAAGGAGTATACATACACACAAAATTTCAAGTCACCACCCCTATCCGTTTGGGCGCTAGAGAAAGTTACTTGTGAGCAACATTGGGTAATCTTCTACAATGGCAATACAGCCCATATCGGGCCTTGGCCTCCTGATCTTTAGGTTCCTTTTTACATTTTGTATTATTTATTGTGGAAGGATTGTTAGATCTTCGCACAACTCTCTGCCTTCGAATTTTTCATTTTCGTAGATTGAAGCAGGTTGTGTGGTGGAATTATGCGTCGACCGGTATTTGAACTCACGACCTTCGCATTTTAGATCAATACGCTACCCACTAGGCTACACTCTAGCTAACATTGGGTAATAGTGGTAAATAGTTTATTCAAGATAATTATTTTTCTTAATGAAACCATTTAACATTTTATTTGTTTATTTAAGAAAATTAGTTGTGAAATGACAAAAAAACAGTTTTTTTATTTTTATTTATTGAATCCATTGTTTATAAATAGTGCTTAATCTAGGAAAATTTGGTACAGTGTTCAGACTTAACATCTTTTCAACTATTGATGATAGTTGTTGGCTTGTGCCTTAGAGAGAATTCTTGTGTGTGTAGTTAATTTATTTATTTTAGGTCAAGGAAAACGGAAAGTAAAAAACCTTGTTATAGATATAAATAAAACTTAAAACTAGGGATGACTTAAAACTATTTAATAAGAAATTTCAATTTCCATTGTAATTAGTGATTGATTTAATCAGGGGGTTTTCTGAAAGTTGACATTTTTCTTTGAACTTTGCGGTTTGTTTTATTAAGGTAAATTCAATGACAGGGGTTTGAGCGATCTTGTGAAGTAGTGAAGTGGAGAAGTGCCAAGGTTTATCGAGGATGAGATAGCAGATTGGTGCGCCGTATAATAACATACAACCTCATGACTGACTTAAATAACCGCAGTTTATTTTCCACGGAAAGCTTTGATTTCCTAGATATTAAAGGATATAAGATGCGGATCGCTTTCGTCAGTTTGGATGTTGCATAGGAAATATGTTCGTGGAAGGTAAGCTTTTTATCAAGGAATAGACCGAGGTATTTGACTTTATTCGACCACTCGGTAGATATACCAAAAACATTGATATGGGAGGGAGGAAGATACCTAATAGCACGCCTCTTGGTGAAAAAAGTAGCTTGCGTTTTATTACCATTGATCTGAATTTGCCAGGTGCTAAAATATTTTTCGAGATTATCAAGCAGTAATTGCAGATTGTTGATGATTATTTGTGGGTCAGAGGAGGCGGTGTATAGCGCAGTGTCGTCGGCAAATGTGGCAAGGTGGCAGTTTGTGTTAATAGGAATGGCAGGGGTGTAAATATTATATATATAAGATAGCGTTAAGCGAAGAACCTTAAGGGACTCCTGCTGGTATCGAACGGTAAGTTGACAAGGCGGCTTTGATTTTAACCTGGAAGGTTCTATTAGTGAGGAAGGCATGGATGATTTTTATTAGATAGGCTGGAAAAGACAGACTAATAAGCTTGTATAGAAGTCCGTCGTGCCACACAGAGTCGAAAGCCATCTCAATGTCTAGTGTGATCATTCCAACGGATTCTTTCTTGCTTAAGGAATCTTTTATAAAACTGGCTACTCTGAGTAGCTGGTGATTCGTTGAGTGACCCGGTCGAAATCCGAACTGGTGTTCAGGAATAATATGATTGGCTTCAATGTGGTTCTGAATTCTCTCAAGTATTATTTTCTCGAAGATTTTGCTCAATGAAGGTAGCAGACTTATTGGTCGATAGCTCTCTGCCTCAGAAGAGTCCTTTCCTGGCTTGAGGATGGGAATAACTAGAGCCGATTTCCATTTGTTGGGAAAGTAGCCTAGTTTAAGGGAGCAGTTGAATAGAGCACTCAGTAAAACAAGGCCTTTTTTTGGGATATGTTTGAGGAGAATGTTGTGGATACCATCTAATCCTGCACTTTTCTTTAATTTAAGACGCTTAATGATCCCTTTAATATCCTTCGGCTTGCAGAACTGACTTGGGCCGAATTCTGGTGCCAGAGCATAAAGCTTGGAAACTTTCTGTCTTACCGTATCTTCTGTGATGCGATTGCCAAGGTTTCGAGAAATAAGATGGGCAGAGTGAAATTTGTCAGCAATGAGATCAGATTGTTCAGCTGGTTGGTACAGGTCTTTGGAGTTATCGCGAAGGTAAATTATGCTGCCGCTTTTCCTTTTACGAAATTTACTTAGTTGCCATAGCTTCCTAGAAGACTTTTTCAGGTTGGAGAGCATATTATTCCAGCTTGTGTTTCTTAACAAAGTGATTTCAGCGTTGATCGATTTCTGTAGTCTATTGGCTTGAGTTTTAAAAGATCGGATACCCGTTCTTTGCCACTTTCTTCTACAGGCATTTCTTGCAGTTATAAGAGACTTGGTGAATTCGTTCAAAGCAATAGCGTTGCCTTTTACTTCAATTTTAGGTGTACATCTATCGGCTATTTCGAGAATGTTTGTTGTGAAGGATTCAACAGTTCTATCTATATCACTGGTAGTTACTTGTGCAATGTTAAGGTAAGTGAGGCCTATGGAGTTACTAAGTAATCTTTGGAACTTTATCCAGTTGGTTTTGCTAAAGCATGGGACTTTGGTGGAATGAATGTCAAGCTCAAAACGATCGTTTAAGCAGAACTCAACAGGTAAGTGGGGTGATGAAAGCTCTTGTAATGCAAGGGGTTGGCCGAGTCACATGTTATGCTGTTCGCCGCAAATCCGTGGCCGTACTTTTGACAGTTGCGGCATTGTGTCGGACCTGCATTTTTACGCCTATAGTAGTTCCACTGAACTATGGTGTACATCACAGACCTATGTTGGGAGCGTAGGTCGGATATTTTGATTGATTTATGTGCAAAGTAAATCAAATAGGTTGCTCGCTCTTTGAATCTCTGGGTCTTGAGATTAAAAGGTTTTATGTCGAGAATTTTTAAGCCCTTGTCAGTGAGGTGAGATTTAAGAGTGTTGACCTCCATGGAATGTAGTCCGCTTAGCACTATTTTGATCCTCCTTGTTAGAATGAGAATAGAACTCTATATTCTGTTCAATCATCGCTTTGGCTAATAAATCGTAGTCTTTCGCGGAATTCACTTTTAGTTTAATGCCGACGGACATGTGTTGAACGGTATAGTCATTGACGTCACAAAACTGAAGCAGGGTTTTTACTGACTTTATGTCCAATGAAGTAATAACGAAAGGTGGAATACGTATTTTGAATTTAGCTGGGGTAGCAATACATTCGACGGTTTCTTCAGCGTCTTCACACAGATTTTCCGAAATCGCATAGCGGTTTTCATTTTTGTTGTCCCTAACTTTGCGGAACTTTAGTTTTATGCGGTCGCGGATTTTAGTCCCAGAGGGGTCGCGACCCCTCTTTTGCCCTTCCATTCTTAAATTATAATGCCTAATAGCACGTTTTCACTTATTTATCGCTGGTTTTAGATTGCAGTAATGCGGTGTTAAAAACTGGGTTTTGCACTGCGAAACGATTAACTAGACACGGCTTGCGATAGATCGTACAGTCAAATGTTTCGGAATGTTGAATCCAGACTGCCAAAAAACAGTTTTTATTGTTCTTACTACCCAATGTTCCATTTTGTCATATCGCTTTATATCTGGAGGGTCCGGCCTGGAACCTGAACTTTTTTGAGCTGCGCGAAGAAACTCTGCTCGATGGAGAGCTGCCAAGTGAAGACATCGGCTTATCCTCTTCTGCTGTGCGCGGTTGTCCTATTTTTTTTTTTTTGGATAAAATCTGCAGAAGATTGCAAAAGCGCATTCCCAATTACCAGTTGAAATCTTATTTGAGGAATATGCTTTTGTTTAGGATGTAGCAAATTTAAATGTTTTCTATAAAGGAGCCGCCCATTTGTAACGGATGTTCCTAGGCACCAATAGAAAATTCTTATGTACCACTTCCTTGAGCGGTGGTTGCCCTTGTAGAGTTTCATCAGCATATCTACAAGATCTACTCCTTCCATGTCTTTGTTGTAGGAAGAGACAATCGCAGGCCTTGGAACATCTATGTATGTAAGCTTTTTCTTTCGGGCTCCAACGTTTGCAAACCCCAACAAGTTGATGCCCTATGTACGAAGAGATAAGTTAAACTGGTTTATTGTCAAACCGCCTTATCTTCACATCTCATGTCATAAGATTCCCTTCCCCGTTTTTTCAGTTCGTTCTCTGAAAGTAACTAGCAATTACTTATACGGGTCTTACGCACAGTAACTGTTGCCCATTTCTTTCAACGCATTGATAAGACTCACTGCCGTAAACCAGTTATCAAAATAAAATTTAAGGTTCTTATGTTTGGAAAGAGTAGAGGCCAAATATAGAATTACATTCGAGGATATTCCCAATCCATATGACGGACAGGTGCCTTCGCCAACATACAATTTCGGAGCACGCGTAAATATTTTCAAACCCCATTTGTGAGGTTTAACTGGGTTGTATTGTTTTAACGTTGATCGACCTGTAACTAAAAGTTAAGCAAAAATTTACTTAGGAATTTATGTAGATACATACCTTTTTCTGATGTTCTTCCTGAGATAATTTATTGAAGTTTTCTTTGAGGATTTTTAATAAAGGACGTATCTTATCCAGCTTGTAATAATTTAAATCTCCTTTTTTTAGGTTGTTTAGTATTGTCATTAAAATGTAAGCATTACTTAATTTTTCCAAATATATTGATATTGAGTCTGTAATAGCGGTAAGCTTTATATTTTGAAACCATGCCATATTAAATTCGGGCAATTTCAAAACAACTAAGTATAAGAAAGCACCAAAATATAATAATTCCAGTTCTTGCAGTGCATATAAATTAGGTAGCTCTTTTATCAAATGAACAGCTCGAATATCAAAAAAAATTTAAAAATACTTCACTGGTGTCATAACGTCATCAACTTACAAATTAGAATCTTCTTTCCAAATACTTTCTGGAGCTTCAAATGGCCTTGATCTCCATTTAAGTGTCTTCAAATCAACTTTTTCGAAGTTAGTTTCAGCAGCACTGTAAGATTTTTGCTCATCTTGTTCCTGAATTAAATTGTCGAAAAGGCCGATCTCTATACTTTCGCCTCTTTCCACGATCCCTTCCAAATTCTGCTCTAGCACCGCAGAAATATCTTCCACTTTCTTCTTCAGTAGAAACATCCCAAACGAAGTTTAAAATCCGCTGTATATCTTCTGTTGTCAAGCCTTTCCCTTGTAGTCTCATAACTAAATAAGTATAAATAAATTTATTAACACAATTATCTAAAGTTGTCCACAACCAACTTGACAGCTTTGTAATGATGCTGCGGTGGTAATGATGATGCAGTGGCGCTACAGCCCATATCGAGCCTTGGCCTTCCGAATGCACCTCCTCCAGTTGTCTCGGTCCAACGACCGCGTCCTCCAGTTTGAAAAATCAAGAAGCGATCTGCAATCTGCGTCGACCGATTTCTCCCATAGCTTTCGTGGCTTCCGTTGTGGTCGGTTGCCTTGAGCTTTGTCCTTGACCACTCGTTTTGAAATTCGTTTTATGCGGCCAGCCCATTGTAGCTTGCGCAGTTTGAGCAAGATAGATGCTGGTGGGTCGTCAAATAGTTGATACAGCTCATCTTCCACTACAATGGCGCTACAGCCCAAATCTGACCTTGGCCTCCTGATATTCAGGTTCCTTAACACTTTTTTACTTATTGTGGAAATCTTTCTACGAATTTTTCATTTTCTTAGATTGAGGTGACCAAGGTATATCCAAGCAGGCAATGCGCCGGAATTATATATTACGCCGACCGGGATTTGAACTTACGACCTTCGCATTACAAGACCAACACGATACCTACTAGGCTATACCCTAGGTTGTATCGAATTCGCCAATCATCTCCTTCCTTAACTGCTCCGTACACCTTCCGAAGAATTTTTAACTCAAACGTGTCGATTGACTTCTCCGACACCCGCATCACTTGTAGATGCATAGTTTATTGTTTCAATGGACCTTCCTTGATTTTATTATGGGAAGGACCGCATAAAATGCTTCGTTAGCTGCCGTGATTCTTGTTTGATTTGATGTTGCTCATTGCCGTCCTTTGTGAGAAGGGCTCCCAGATATACGAATTCATCCACCTGATCGAAGTTGTATTCGCCTATGGTAATGTTCTGCCTCTCTGAGACAATCCTTCGTGTCTGGGTCACGTATTTAGTTTACCTTTGAAAATTACTCACCTGATATTTGTTTAAAACTACACAATTTCACTTGTCCAAATATTTAATTTAATCTGTGCTAATTAGTATTTATTTTATATATTAATCTTTTTTTAACTTTACTTTAAAAAAAAAATCACTTACTTACACACGTCTTATTAACTTCACAAAAATATTTTTGCCGACGCAGCTGCAGTTTATTAAAGTTATCATAACAGTTCAGCAAACAAGAACAATAAGAACTCTGACCGTAAGCCGATAAACAAGCGAAATTTCTCTCAAGCAACGTTGGGGTCGAAAGGGTTAAAATATGAGAAATTTGTTTGAGAATTTATTCGTTTATGCTATTCACCTCACAATCAATCAATTTCCTTTTAAGACCCCTTGTAGGAGCTTAGGACAGAAATAGTTCTTTTCCACACGATCCGATGCAGAGCATCGACCTTTCGTTGTCGCCAGGACTTATTTATTCTTCTACCTTTTACAATCGGACTACAGCCCGAATTGGGCCATGGCCTGACCCTCAGGTTCCTTAACATTTTTCATGATTTATTGTAGATGGGTTGTTAGACCTTCGCACAACCCTCTATCTACGAATTTTCTATTTTCGTAGATTGAGGTGACCTAGGTATACACAAGCAGGCAGTGTGCTGGAATTATGCGTCGACCTGGATTTGAATTCACGACCTTCGCATTGCAGACCAATACGCTACGCACTAGGCTACACCCTAGCTTACTTGTTTATTCTGCTGGCCTCCCTTTCAACTGCTCGCGTCCATGTGCTACATGATCGACCATCCTGACGTCTTCCTTGATTATAATCCAGAGCTTGTTTGGCGATGTTTCGCTCTGGTTTCCTCAAAGTGTGTCCGATCTACTACCACTTCCGCTTTTGACTGTCAATGTCTATTTCAGTCAGTCCAGTTGTTCAGAATACCCCTAAAATGCGTCGGAGGCATTGATTTGCGAAAGTTTGCAGTTTCTTGATAAGTCGAGCAGTCACTTTCCAAGTGGTACAGCCATATATCAACACGGATTTCGTGACGCGTCAACCGAAGAGTGACCATGCTTCCCCATGACCTGTTCTAGTCCAGTATTGTCAGCGCTAACCTGGGCGTTCATATCTTTTGAGATGACGATAATATCACCTGTTGCAGCTCGCTCGAAGGTGGCTCTCAGCTGGCTATAAAAATCCACTTTTTCACCGGGTGTTCCGGTATTAGTTGGTGCGTACTAATACAGAATTGTAACATTTCTGCGCCAGACGACGATAATTCTATCCGAGTTTGGTTCGCAGGCTATGAGACTATTTCTCGCTCTCGGTAGAAAAGCGACCGCCAAACCATTTTTGGCTTCACACTCAGGACCAACGTATAAAATAGTGTTTCCTCGTGGGGCTTGCTCTTCTTAACCTGTCTACCTGACCTCGTTCAAACCTAAAATTTGGATGTTATGGTGCTCCATATTACGGTCGATCACTGATTGGCAGTGCATAGACCGAGGGACCTAAGCCTTTCCACCGTCATTCAATGTTCGAACGTTCGAGAAGCCAATCATAGTCCGTTTTCGAATGTCAAATGTCGTAACCGTAGAATGCGTCCGTGTCCGAGGCGCTGTATCTGTTTCTCCTATCAGTTAGATTTTCCGAGGACTGTCTGTGGGTGTTTTCTATTACCCCCATTCCTCAGGGTGATGGTTAGATCAGGTCCGCGGAGTCGCTAAAAGTCTCCAGAGATAGTTGCACGAATTGGTAGAACCTCACCCTTCAACTACCCGCCTGCGGGGGCACTATACTTTGGACACATTTTCGGGTCCATAGTTTGGAGGACGGCAATGAAACAGACGAAATCAAACGACGGATAATGCTAGCAAATAAGACGGATTATCCGAAACTTCCAATAACGAAATTCAAAACAGTACAATAAGCTTCCAATATATAAAACTAATATACGAATTGTGCTCTGTTATGTTCCGAAAAAGCAGTAAACGCATTCGAAAGAAAGGTCCTCCTAAAAATTTTGAAACCTGTGAAGGGAGGAACAGAATGGCGAATAATATATATTTGAATGGGAGAGGGTAGAAGGGGGGTAGCGAAGCTGTTATTTTTTTTAGTACTTACTGCAATTATTAAGGAACAAATTCTGGAAAAATTTTAATTTTGTACTTTTTCTAGTTTTAATGGAAATCGATATAAAAATTTTACCAAAATTTGAATTTGTATGGGAGGTGGTAGAAGGAGTATACGGATCAAAACAAAAGTGTTCGTCTTCAATGATATTTTTTTTATGAAACTCTTAACAAAACTTCAAGTCGATAGCTTTGACAGTTTCGAGAAAAAACAAATTTAATTAAAATTTCAAAATTTCGTGAAATTTGTGAGAGGGAGTAGAAGTAGTGAGGTGAAGTTGATGACTTTTTTAAAACTGGTTGCAATTATAATGAAATTAACACTAGCAAAAAATTGTTCATTTAGCTTCGCTAGCTTAAATGAAAATTGAATAAATACATTTTTGAAAATTATGCATTTGTATGGGAGGGGTAGAAGGAGTGTGGGGACCGGATCAATATTTTGTGATGTTAATGATATTCAATCAGTATACTTTAACCCTAAATTTCAAGTCGGTACCTTATATAGTAAATTTCTTAAAATTTCGAAATTTCATGAAATTTTCGAGAGCGGGTGGAAGGAGTGAGTGGGTTGTAGTCCGTTCCCGAACTTAGTTACCTTTTCGCTAAATCTGACACACAACAAATTTCAGCACGATAGCTCAAAGCGTTCGAGAGTTATGTTGTAGACAGACGGACAGACAGACGGTCACTCAGAATCGAAGTTTTTGAGCGACAACAAATATTTTTGTACGCTTGGCGGCTCTGTGCGAGCATTATTTCTTAGCGTTGGAAACGGTAAGGCAAACACAATGTACTCTCAGATTTCATCTAGAGTATAACTAGCTGTTGTAGGTCGCGGTCTTTTTATCGAGACGATTGGAGGCGTCGACGTCAGGAGGCCAGGAGCCGATTTGAGCTGTCGCACCATTGATGATGATCTAATAACCAAGAAAATTTGAAATTGTGCACCAACACCTTTCGTTTATGAAACGAACATTGTGTAAATACAATCAATTTTGAACGTGATTCAAGCAATCCACTAAAAAATTATTAACATCAACCCACCCTTTTTATCCCTTCTCCTTCTCCTCCCCCCCCCCCCCCTCCCTCTTACTCTCGCTTACTCTTCCCTACCAACCCAATCCTGCAAATGGCATGCCGCTTACTATAATTTTGTTTACAATTTAAATTTAATTATTACACCTAACCCAGTGATAGTTTGACTCCCATGGTCAGCTACGAAGACACCACAAACCTCAATTTTTGTGAAAAGAGTTTCACAACTCGGGTCAGTAATTATCAAGAAGGTATTTTGGAGCGTGTTGTGACGCCTTCTAGCGATACCATGTTCAAGGACGACATTGGATGCTCCAGCAAGTTTCTGCACCCGCCCACAAGGCCAGATCAATTCCACTGTGGCTTCAGGAAATCATTTCTGAGTTCATTAGTGCCTGAAATTGGCCCTCAGAAGTCAAGACCTCAATCTGTTTGGTTATTCCGTGTAGTCTGCCCTTGAGGAAATATCCTGCCGAAGACGTTACCCGAATTTGGAGATCCTGAATAGGTCCCTGATCAACGCAAGGGGCGAATTCTCGCTGGAAAAGGTCCGTACTGCAATTGACGATCGGCCATGAAGACTAGTTTGCTGACGAAAGGCGATCATTTTAAATAATTTTATTTTTTTTCCATTTGTAATACTGTTCGAAATATTTCCTGAAAATTCAATTTAAATTTAGAAAGTAAAAGTCTTTGTTTTCTAGTGTAAATTTTCCTTTTAGCAGAACTTATGGCAGGACTAGGTATAATCGATACAACAACAACAACATTAAAGTATAACCATCCACATCCTTGTTGAGATGTTTTTGGGTGGATTTTCTCAACGAAACTTTTTGTAAATTTCTTTAGAAAATCGTAAGGTTAAATTTAAATTTTGTCTTTAGAAATAAATGTGAGGTAGTTTTTCAAGTTTTTAGTGTGATCGTATCTAAACTTTATCCTGATAACTGTGATTATTAGTTTAATCGCTCATTATACTCTAGATGAAATCTGAGAGTATATTGTGTTTGCCTTACCGTTTGTAACGCTATATATATAATGATCGCACAGAGTCGACAAGGGTACAGAATTATTTGTTGTTGCTCAAAAACCTCGATTTCGAGTGACCGTCTGTCTGTCCGTTTGTCCGGCTGCCTACAACATAACTCTCGAAAGCTTTGACCTATCTTGCTGAAATTTTTTATAAATCATTTTTAGCAAAAAAGTAACTTTAAGTTCACTCCTTCTCCCCCCTCCCCCCTCCCATACAAATTTCATAAAATTTCGAATTTTAAAGAAATTGATTTTCTCCGAAACCATTTCAGCTATTGGCTTGAAAATTAGGTCATAGTATAACGATGTGAATATCATTGACGTCAAAAAATATTGATCTGATCCTTTTACTCCTTCTACCACCTCCCATACAAATGCATAATTTTCAAAAATGTATTTATTTGGTTTTCATTGCAACTAGTAAACCTGAAGGAACCAATTTTTGTCATAATTAATATTATTACAATTGCAACCGATTTTGAAAAGCTATCAACTTCACCTCACTCTTTCTACCTCCTCCCATACAAATTTCACGAAATTTTTGGCAAATGCGTTTAATCGATTTTCATTGAAACTATGAAAATTACAAATTTCAAACTTTGCTAGAATTTGTCCCTTAATAATTTCAATAAATGCTAAAAAAATATGAACTTCACTCCTTCTACCACCTCCCATACAATTTTTTGTATTGAAAATTCAAAAAATGTATTCCTCCTTCGAACATATGAATAACAAGGATATGTGATTAGGATGTTGATACGCAGATTCAAAATCATCCAAAACCTCCCACTTTCTCTGCCACCTCCCATACAAATGCCATAAATTCAGACAAATTTGTTCGAAAATTATGAAAGCTATAAACTTTAAATTCAGCATGAAACATTTTGTATACTACGTTCAGTGTTATATATGAAAATTACAAACCTCCTCCCTCTGCTTTTATCACCTCCCACACAAAAGTCGCTATTCACTATTTGAAAGATTTTGAGATGACATATTTTCCGGTACAGTAAACCCTTTCCAATTTCATCTAGAGTATAATATGATTGGGCTTTACGCCCAATCAATTCTATTATGTTCTAAACATTTGGTTTTGCGTCATTGTGACATTTTCACTTAGATATTGATTATTGAATATGTCAGGCAGGCAATTATCACAAGTTTTGGTTTCCCTTGAGTTAACAACTTGCGTACTTAATATAAACAATTAAACGATGCTATCACATCAAAAATTGATAAAAGCATAAATACTGACTCATGCGGTATGTGAACTATTGTTGAATCCGGAGAATAATATCAGCTGTCAGTTCCAGGTACGCTTTAAGGAGTTTGGTTGGTAGCTCATCTATATACTTCTTCCCGCTGTTGACCGAGTGTCGAAAACTGTTTCTTCCTTATCTCGGGGACTGTTCCTAATATATAAAACTACAAAATCTCTTTAGTAAATTGTAGAAGTTTATAATTTCTATCAGAACAAAATTGCTCAGCTCAATCTTAACAATCTATTCAGATAACGATTCATACTAATTAATAAATGCTATCGATAGACCAATTTAATTGTTTCCAAGACTTGAAAATTCACTGTATCTGAAGAACCTATCAAATTTCCATAAAGCGAATTTTGCATAATAACCGAAAACCATTACTTTAGATTTGTATCTAAGATACTCGTGTAGATAGGCTTCGTAGTGAAGTTGCTAGGTATATTATTTGATATGAACTACTATTGAAATATATTCAAATCTACGTAAATGTTGGAGTATGGGAGCGAGCAGTAGGAAAGGAAGTGATTAGATTGTAATATATATTCAAATAGCTACATATATTACAATCTCATTGCTCGAGACAGCACAAGTGATGAAAATTCGAATTATTCTTGTTACAATCTTCATTTACGGATGAGCCGTAGTTTACTGCACATATCGTGTTTTATATTGGTCTATAATTTCCAGATTTGAATAGTTGTGTACTTGAACTTGAAGATAGATTAGATTTAATTTTGACATCTTTTATAGATGTGATTGGTCTAAATGTTTTGATTACGTCGTGGTCTTTCTCGGCGCTACACCATAAATTGAGACGTGGTCTATGTAAGTAATGAAATCTGAGAGTATTAAGGTTCGCCGCAAAGTTTGTAACGCTAAGAAATAAAGCTGAATCGCCTTATTCCTTCAACCACCTCCCATACAAATTGCACTTTTTGTTGAAAATAAATATAAAACAATTAAATATAACAAGAACGTACAAAATTTATCGGGCTTATGCACTAAATATTTATTTAGAATTGTTAGTTAGACCAAAAAATTAAACGATTAGCTGCACTCCTTCTACCCATTTCCATACGACACAATCTTATAACTTTGCAAAAAGTCGATTTTTTTGAAAAGCATGAAAGCTACAGATCTGCAATTTAAGAATTGAATGATATTTATAGTGATTTCTGAAAAAGTCATTAAGAACCCCTCACTCCTTCAACACTTCCCATACAAACTGTACGATTTCTCTCAATCCAATATACTAATTTTCTCAGTGCCTATCCAATCTTTGGAGCTTAAATTTTGTATAAAGCATTTTAATTAAAACTATAATGATGTGAGAAATATAAGTTCAATCCAGTTACCCCTCCTGCTACTCCCCATACAAAATTTCTTAAATTTAAATAAAAAAAAAAATCTCTTTCATCTAGAGTATCGCAAGATTGGGCTTTTTTTTTACAGAATGACCTGTGTTGTAGGCAATTTCGGCCTTTATGTGCAATGCAAAAACACTGTCATGGAGGGAAGGAATGGGATTGGGAAGGAAGAGGAATGGGAGTGAGAACGACCGTAACGAGGAGAAATGCTGGAATGTTTTTCAGTTGTACTGGTAAATATTTGCAGATGTTATGGGCGACTGAATGATAGAAAGCGAACTGAAACCCATCTACTGAGTATATAGATCTTCTTGAAGTGAAACTGTTTCACTTAAACACCGTATGCCCATTTTATTTCGAATAATTTTTCATCGCCAGTAGCAACTGAAAATTCATGCTTAAAAAAATCTCACTGTCTGGAGTGAGAATCGAACCCAAAACCTATTGATTGTAAGGCAAGCACGCTGTCCACTACGCCACGGAAGCCTCAATCGCCCAATCGTAGTCCTGTCATGATTTTTGAATAAACTTAAGTCTAGTTTCTTCCGATCTATAATTTTGTACGTAGATTTTTTTGGTACGAATTAGTGTTTATTTTTTGTAAGAATTTAAATCCATGTCTTTTATATCTGCATACAGTGCATGTTGGCAAAACTCTGATAGTACCATTGAACTATGTATATATGCGATTTTAATTGTTTTTTTATTTAGTTAGAACATTACAAGGTTAAATACAATGATGTCTCGGATTTCCAGAAACGTGATTAAAATATGGAATTTATTATTTCTCTTCGTGATCAGTTTATACGAAATATTTCCATGTCCCATCGTGACGTTTAAAGATTACAAATAACCGATGTGTGTGATATAGCGAAGCTCTCGTCAACCCTAGACGCTAGATATCTAAAAACTGGTTAATCTTCATAAATAATATTGTATATGCTTCTTATTGGTCAATGTGATTACGATTTTTCGTCTGTTCGACTCACAGCACGCTTTTAAATGGGCCTTAGCTTCATAAATACCACACATGTTCTTTCTGTGACGAAAAATCACCCTCCATATTTCTATTAGAGAAAAATTTAAAAGGAAGGATTTCCAGATTCTATACTGTTACGCTTTATTATTCGTGACGTTTCGGTCTCTGCTGAGACCTTTATCAAATTGATCGTCTTCTGTAATTGTCGATCAGTTTGATAATAAGGCGTAACAGTGTAGAATCCGGAAATTTTTCCTTTCAATTCGAAATGCACTGTGAGAACATTCGCCAAACCATTAGAGTAAAATTATCAAAAGTATAAGACAGATTTTTTGCACCAATAATCCGCTAACTTCTCTACAACACGCTTCCTACGGGGATATTCTTCCAAGATAATTTTGTTTTATTACCGAAAGAAAGACAAAACATTTCCGAAAGCCATACAAATTTTATAAATAATTATTCAAAATTAAAATACCAAAAAAATCTGCCAGATTTTATAAACTCATGCCTAAATAATCCATACACCCATATCGTGCTAGCAATGTAAACACACCATTTAATATTATCGACAATGTAAACATTATTTTAATAACTTAATACAAATTAAAATTATCTACACACAAAATACCTGCATTAATTAATTTGTTTACAGTAAACTCCATTAAAAAAATGTCGAATATTCTAAAGTTTGTTTAACAAACCTAAAAACTTCGCCCTGGCTTTATTATAACAAAAGTAATGCCATGATTTATAGGAAAATTCGGCACGAATTTGGGATTTTCATTGCTACTCAAAACAGTCTAATGATTCTTTTATGAATCACAAAATCTGTTGTAAACAAATTTGAAACTTCATTTTGTAAGTAAGTAAACCCGAGTATCTTTCGGTGCCTTTTGAAACGATAGAGATAGCGATTTCGACCCTTACGTTTTACGACTCGAATCGTAAATATAGGGGATAATCAGATCGGCATTTTCCACATAATTAAAACTTTTTAGTAAATAAACAAAAAAATAAGATTATTACGAAATTCAATTAAGCCGATTGTTTTTCACATCAACGTTAACAATTCGCAGGAGTTATGTTTATGCATGTAGTTTATAACTCATAAACTAAGCAATCTTCGTAGAAGTGAAACTTTTAAATTGCATCCATATTTTTGTATAGTGAGTTAATAGACTTTAATTACAAAGTTTAATTAAAATTGCTAGTCAAATGCGTGTATGTGCATCATAGCGGTGAAGGACTTTATTGAGAGCTAAATACACGGAAACCGATTTACATTAAGAGCGATTTATTATTAAAAAGTTTTTACTTAAAAATTACGAATAGGTTAGCTTTATTTTAATCATACGTCGACTGATGATGGTATGTATGTTTTTCAATTAATTCTCATGTTTTATAAATACGATTGAATTTATTTTGGTGATATTCTCAGAAACAGTGTGAAATCCGGAAATTTTTCCTTTAATTCGAAAATGTACTCTGAAAACAATATTGAAATCGAATTCAATGATATTTATAAATAAAGGGAATTAATTGTCAGTTGAAACGGTAATTAGTGTTGATTGTCTTATAAAGAATAGGATTGTTAGTCCTTCACACAATCCCTATAAGCGAATTTTTATTTTTCGTAAGTTGAGTAGTCCAGATATACTCGAGAAGTTAAATAGATGAATATTTTTTCTGTAGTACTACAAGATTATAAACACGTTGAGGATGCGTGGAAAGTCAATATGCAGGTTAGAATGGTTAGGGAAGACTAAGTGAAAGGGAGTTCATGGGCAGGGCTCTTGTCAAACTAACACCTAATTGCGAATACGATTAATAGCTCCAGTACATGTAATCAATACTTCATTGGTATATTTATGCAAGTTTGGGTTTGAAGGAGTGGATGGAAGTTAATAATTTTTTCATTGATTGATGGAATCCCGTTCAAAATTCTCTGTAAAGAATGTTAATTCCATAGACGAATTTATATAGAATTTCTAAGAAATTTCGAGTATTTTATATTTGTGAATCCGTAAATTTTTGTGCGAGGGAGAATCGTTAAATTTGTGATGTAGATTTTTTTCGTTTCTATTGAAACGTGTTTGTACAAAATTCCAAGTTCGTGGCTTCTAATCTATTGGTTTTTAGTTGATTTGAAATCGTACTTTATTGGTAGGGGGTAAAAGTGTTAAGCTTTTTAAGGACCAAATAATATCTTAAACTTTCAAACATTTTTTTTTTAAGAATTTCGCAAATTTTCAAGTTTTTAGCTTGAAATTTCAATCAAAAAATTTTAATTTTTGTAGTCGATAGTCGATATATCAATTTTTAAGTGCTTTTCTTTGCATAATCCTTGACGCTCCCCCTTCTCAGTGTTGCCATCCTTTAAAGTCAATAATAGTGGAGTTCTCTACCACCAACAAGAGAAAAGCGGCGAACAAGTAGCGAAAGTATGGCGAATGAATAGCGAACGGGTGGCGACCGAGTAGCGAACAGTTGGCGTACGAGAAGCTAACGAATAGTGAACGAATGGCGAACGAATAGCAAACGAGGAGCGAACGAGTAGCAAACGAAAAGCGAACGAATAGCGAATAAATGGCGAGCGGTTTGCGCAAATTTTAAAAGCGCTATAATAAACAAAAAGTGTAAGAGTAATTTAAATAAAAGTTTTCGGAAGTTCTAAATTGATTTGAAGTAGTTTAGATACTTGAATTCCAGCGTCCCCTTGCGCACTTCAATATAAATTTCTTGTGTTTGGTAATTCCGAAGATACAGTATTGGACAAAACTAAAGCACCCCTTTGCGAAATATTAGTTATCCTCTGATATTATCAGGAAAACATGATGAAAATAATTTGTTCTTAGTTTTTATTATTTATTTACATGTGTATTATAAAAAAACATAACAATAACAATTCAGTCTTTTCAACAACAAAAAATAAAACAAAAATATTTCTCAGTACTCAAAAGTTGCCTGGGCAAAACTAAAGCACCCCTCTTCTATACTCATTTTTTTCGTACCGCTACTGCCGAACAGTTAGCAGGAAATAGTTATTGCATCATAAATGCATTTGTCTGATATGAATCATTAAAATTTCATCATTACTTCAGCATTTGTGCAAAATTTCTGTCGTGAATAGTGGTGCGCATTCTGTTCTTTGTGTTAAGACATTAAGAGACTAAAAATGGCAAGAAACACGTACTGTAGTGAAATTAAATATAAAATTATATTTGATTATAAAAGTGAATTATCTCGACATAATATTAGTAAAAGATTTTCGATAAATCGGTCAATTATATCGCGACTAATCAAAAAATATGAGCTGACGGGTCCCATATCTCCTGTACATTCTGGAGGAAGGCCTCGAAAAACAACACGAAGAGATGATTCTTTGATCAAAAAAAGGATTGCAGTTGAACCTACGGTCTCTTCTAATCAAATTAAAATTGATTTGAAGTTACCAGTATGTGCAAGGACAATTAGGAGAAAAGCTGAAGAGCTGAATGTTTGTCGGATTACCGGCCTGCAAAAAAGCCTTTCATCTCAGAAAAGAACAGGAGGGCCAGGTTAAAATTTGCCAAGGACCATTTAGACTGGACTATTCAAAAGTGGAGAACTGTATTATTTTCCGACGAATCGAAATTTAATTTAAAATATTCTGATGGAATAAAACATGTACGACGACCAAAAGGTCAAAGATTTAACCCTAAGTACTGCATCCCAACAACCAAACATGAAGGAGGTAATGTCCTAGTCTGGGGTTGCTTTTCTGCACCAAGGTATTGGACCAATTCATCGAATTGATGGTATTATGGATCGTTTCGTATACGTTGACATTTTACAAAACATAATGCTGCCGTACGCTGAAGAGGAGATGCCACTAAAATGGAGATTTCAGCAGGACAATGATCCTAAGCATACCTCTAAGCTGTGCAAGACTTGGCTACAAACGAATAAGATAGAGGTTTTGGATTGGCCTGCGCAATCTCCTGATCTTAACCCGATTGAGAACATGTGGGAAATTGCTAAAATGAGGATCAACAGGGAAAACTGCAGGACAAAACCGTTACTTTTCGAAGCTATTAAGATAGCGTGGGAAAATATTCCTGAAGAGTTCATTGATAATATCTTCTATGCCAAAAAGATGTGCTGCTATTATTACAAATAAAGGACTGGCGACGAAATACTAAAACTACCCAACATTTGGTATAAATTCTGATCGTCAGCTAGAGGGTGCTTTAGTTTTGTCCAGGCAACTTTTGAGAAATATTTTTGTTTTATTTTTTGTTGTTGAAAAGACTTAATTGTCATTGTTATGTTTTTTTTATAATACACATGTAAATAAATAATAAAAACTAAGAACAAATTTTTTTCGTCAAGTTTTCCTGATAATATCAGAGGATAACTGATATTTCGCAAAGGGGTGCTTTAGTTTTGTCCAATACTGTATATCTAATCATTTGAAAAAAAAGTTCTACAAATTGGATACAACAATTTTTTTTCTTTTTTCGTTATAAACCAGTATATCTAAATGTCGTGTTTCAGCTTTCTATCTGCATTAATAGTGGAGATATTAGTTAGTGTAGTTTTACATTCTAGCCTTCACCCGCCTCTTCCTTCACTAAACCGACTGTTTCGTAGCTCATTATACTCTAGATGGAATCTGAGAGTACAGTAAGTTGGCGATATAAGTTAGTGTAGTTTTCAGTGGCGTGGCGTTACTTTATAGCTAGGAGAAGCAATTATTTTGCGCCAAGCTACACGCGCTGCGTCGATATGCATGATTGCACAAGTTTACATCATTATTTGAAACACTTCTACTCATCGGAGGGGAATGCGGTTTTCGACAATCGATTTAGAATCCGGTCTACGTTACTAATCGGAAATAAAAAAAATCAATTTTTTTCAATTTTTTAGGTGGTGCTTCCCTGAAACCGATTCTTTTCACTCAAAGCACGACATATATGGGCAATATTGCCAGATCTACCTCTTCATATTTTTCTTCCTGATCATTTTTTGGTTAGTACAGAAATTTCAACACTGGTAACACTTTGATCAAAATTAAGAACTTGCGACTGAAAGCACCGGCTGGAAGCAATTGCATTAACGCATCTCTCCTTCGTAAAGAACTGCAACTTGCGCTCTCTGCGAGCGAAAATTTTATTGGTATTGGCCGGCGGTCTCGTTCTCTTGTTAATGCGACTAAAAGCAATGAGAGGAAGGGTTTTATTTTTATGTGACGCATCTCCCCTTCATATTGAAGTCGAACTTGCAGAAAATTTCGTTCGTGTAGGCCAGCGGTCTTGTACATATAAGCGTTTTTAAAATCGCATCTTTTTCTCTGTGGAAGGCTTTCAACTTTCGTTGGTCAAAAAAAGCGTGAGAAAAATAGCTGTCCTGATCAAGTAAATGCTGTAAACAGTGGTAGACAAAAATAATGCGCGCTTTCTTTTAAAGAAATTTTTAAATAAATTTTCATATAAGTTTTGATTTGAGTTTAGATTTTCTAAACTGAATAAAGGGCAAAACATAAGGGAAGCATTGCTTCCCTTGCATCAATGGACGCCACGCCACTGGTAGTTTTACATTTTAGCCCTTCCCCGCCTCCCTCTCCACTAAACCGACTGTATCGTAGCTCATTATAGATGGAATCTGAGAGTACAATAAGTTTGCTCAAAACCGGATGTATGTCCGTCCATCTGTGCGCTCTCTAGCTTGAGAATGCGTTAAGCTAAAAAGCTCCAATTTTGTACAAATCGTTTTTGACGAAAAAGTAACGTGAAGTTCTGGCCAATCGCTCCACTCCTTCTAACCCCTCCCATACAAAATGACTCATTTTCAATCCTTTACAGTAACTAAATTTTCTTGGAAACTAATATTTTGAAATTTAGAAAATATTATTTTTATCATAAATGTTATGTATGATATAAAAATTATTCGAATCAACCCACGCCTTCCACCACCTCCCATACAATCTTACTTTTATATGAAATAATATCAACCAATTCTCAGTACGTATAATATTTTTCGAGCTCAAATTGTTTACCTTCGCATTGTAGACCAACACGCTACCCACTAGGCTACACTCCTACCACCTCCAACACAAACTGCACATTTTCTTCAAATCTAAAATACTAATTTTCTCAGTACTTATTCAATTTTTGATGCTTAAATTTTGTAAAAAACACTTTTATAGCTATTCTATAATGATATATAAAAAAAATTATTTCAATGCTGTGATCCCTTCTACCGTTCCACATTCAAAATTTCTTGAGATCACAAAAATTTCTATTTCATGTAGAGTATCGACTGTAGTCTTGTTATGTTTTGGATACAATTTAGATTTTCAGGAATCACCCAATTATTCTGAAAAATTGACATTTGTAGTGTGCAAACTAATAGCAGTGCGCCTAATAATTCATAAAAACAAGCAATTATTACTTTTTTCATTGCGTGATTTTGTTTCTTGATTGAAGTTAAGGTGATATTTAATAAATTATGATAGATTGAGACCTTAATGAACCTTATCGATAGTTGAAAAGGATGGTGTTAAAAATTGTTGTGCAGAAAAAAGAAGCCTCATCAAAAATCTATTGCCTGAGAGAAAGACCTATAAATTTATTCGGGAAACTATAGGGTGTTTGAACAAGAGGTGTACGGTTGGAAAGGCCTATTATTTGACACCTGGTCGCTTGACAGTTGTCAAATGTTGACATTTGTTATCTATAAGCGCGGGAAATTCACCAAGGAACGCTACACAGTCGTAGAATTGTATTAAAAGAAATCGCGTTCAATCGCAGTTACGATGCGCAAAATTCGAGCAAATTTTGATCGTAATCATGTGCCTTTTGAGACGTGTATGCGGACTCTACTTAACAAATTCCAAGAGGCCAAGATGTGAAGACACCGAAACGACTTCGCCCCGGACGTTCGACCACAAATATCGCCGCAGTGAAGGACAGTGTTGAAAACGATCTAACACCTCCATTCGTCACCGTGCTCAAGAACTCGACCTCTCCACGTCCACACTGCAGCGAATATTGACGCAAGCTTACAAGGTCCAATTGACTCAATAACTGCAGCCGGCGGACCACCAATAGCGCCGTACGTTCTCTGATTGAGTCTTGGAAACAAATCCTACACATCTTGTTGATATACCCCATATAATCTGTTCAAGTAAAATGATAGCAAATAGAAAAAATTGAGTTAGACAAGAAAGCGAAGTCGAAAAAGGAAGATAATACGGTGCGATGCAAAAGAAATAATCGAATTGCCCAAATATGATTCTTCTGCGGCATCAAAAACTATTAAACAGGATCTAAAATTATAATATTCCTTGAACCGATGAGTCCAAAATCATTCTATTTGGTTCCGGTGAAAGAAGGTCACACATAAGGTGACCACGAAACACCGCTTATGATTCACGGTATACATTAAAGATGGCTAAGCATGGTGGTGCAAAAATCACTGGTTGGTCTTTCTTATATTATAGCATAACATTAAAGAGACCATGGATTTAAAAGCCTATGTTGCCATATTGACAAAAGTATGTTACGATATGCAGGAGGGAACATGCCACTGAAGTGGATCATAATGCAATAATGGCCCCAAGCATACCAGTAGACTAGTGAAATCATGGTTTGCATCGAATGGCGTAAATATTTTGGAGTAGCTATGTCAATCTCCTGACCTCAACCCAATGGCGTAACTACGAGCAGCAGCACCCACCAAAACTTTCCAGAGTGCCCCTCTCTCCCCCCCCCCCCGCACTCCCGCAAACCACGCTTATTGCGGTAAAATTTGATGTACAAATTTATAATGCAAAAATGAAGATTGGCGCAAATTTTGGTACCCGATTTCCCTAGTGACATCTCTGTCAGCAGGTTTAATAGTGAATCAGGAGCCCTAGTACAAAAAATACTAACGGAGAGCTACAATGAAATGAAATATTTATAATGATAGTACTCTTCTTCAATGGCGCTACGGCCCAAATCAGTCCTTGGCCTCATTATTTATGGCGAAAGATTTGTTAGCACTTCCCACAGCCCTCTTCTACGAATTTTTCACTTTCGTAGATTGAGGTATCCTGGAAGACAGTATACAATTTTTAGTTTCATTTATGTTATATGTACAATGTGCTTGAATAAAAAATATTTGACTTACTTTAAATCTAGATTATTGATGAGCACTATCCATTGTTTTCACTATCGATAGTCAGCTGAACTAACGATAGTTTTTATACTCTAGATGAAATCTGAGAGTATTATAAGTTTGCTCTAAGGTTTGTAACGCTAAGAAATAAGGCTTGGAGAAAAAAATAAATGATATAGAAGTTAATGTTATTACTCAAAAATCTCAAAACCGGATGTCCGTCTGTCCGTCCGTCCGTCCGTCTGTCCGTCCGTCTGTTCGCTCTCTAGCTTGAGAACGCGTTGAGCTAGATTGTTCAAATTTTTTACGTTGTTTTTGACAAAAAAGTAAGGTCAAGTTCGTGAACGGGCCAAATCGCTCCACCCCTTCTACCCCCTCCCATACAAAATGACACAATTGCGCAATTTGACAATTAAAGGATTTGCTCAAAAAGTTTAAAAGCTATTGGCCTGAAATTTTTAATATATTACTTTTATGATAATATCAATCTACCGTATACAAATTATGCGTGTCCTCCCCCTCCTTCTACCACCTCCCAAATATTTATTTAAAATTGTTAGTAAGGTGAAAAAAAATTAGACGATTAGCTTCACTCCTTCTACCCCCTCCCATACATAATCACGTAAATTCGCAATTTAACAATAAATTAATTTACTCGAAAAGTATAAAAGCTATTAGTCTGAGTTTTGGGATATATTGCTTTCATATTGATATAAATCTGTAGAAAAATTATATGCGTCCTCCCTCTCCTTCCATCCCCTCCCATACAAACTACACTTTTTCATGAAATGCTCTAAGACGATTTTCTCAGAACATATAACATTTATAGAGCTCATATTTTGTAATAAATACTTAATTAGTATTATCACTAAGATCAGAAAAAAATATTTGATTAGCTTCACTGCTTCTATCCCCTCCCATACAATATGACACAGTTTCACAACTTCACAAAAAATAGATTTTCTTGAAAAGTATGAATGGTACTAATCTGAAATTTAAGGGTTGTCAATTTTATAATATTCCTAGTTATTTCTGAAAAAATCACTAAAATCCCCCCACTCTTTCTACCACCTCCCATACAAACTGCACATTTTCACTAAATCTAACTCACTAATTTTCTCAGTCCCCATTCAATTTTTGGAGTAAGCATTTCGTATAAAACATTTTTATAGCTACTTTGGCATGATGGGGAAAAAATTATTTCAATGCTATCCACCCTTCTAACTCTCCCCATCCAAAAGTTCTTGGGATGACATCTAGAGTATCGTAGCCCTGTTATGTTTTTTTTTCAAATAAGGCTCTCGATTGTTTCTCGAATAAAAATTATTGATAGTTATTCGAATGAAAATAATTCGACTATTATTCAAATTAATACTATCGAGAACTTTTATTCAAATGAAAACTAAATTGTTATTCGAGTGAAATCTATTCGAACACATCTATCGATAGTTTTTATTCGAATGAAAACTCGGGGCTTTCAATAGTTATTTGAGTAAGAACTTGCGGATTTCAGTTACTTTCCATTAAAAGGTAATGCTATCGATAATTTCGAGCCGATTGAGTGAGCGATATCTGTACTACAAGGGAATGAAAGGAGTAATTATTTTACATTATTAAGTAGTTATTATATCCTTTTGGAAGTCAGCAAGTCACGGATAGGAAATGAAACAAATCGAGGAAGATTTAACGATAGTGATAAAACTTTCTAGATATTATTTTTGTTTAAGTAATTTAAAAGTTACTTTGAAACACATTTCGTTGATAACTAGCAGTTGTCTTGAAAAATAATTTTGCAAGAATCAACGATTTGCATAAATTGTGAAATTATTCCATTTATTAAGTGGAAAAAATTATCAAAATATTATTAATACAACTTTATTCTTCTTGGGACAAGTTGAGGATGCGTCAATATGAAGGTTAGAGTGGTTAAGGAAGACTAAGTGAAAGGGGGTTCTTGGGCAGGACTATTGTCAATTTAACACTTAATTGCGGATACGATCAATAGCTCCAGTACATATAATCAATATTTCATTCGTTTATTTATGGAAGTTTGGGTTTTGGGAGGAGTGAGGGGTGATAGTAAGGATGGGTGAATGTTAATAATTTTTTAATTGATTATTGCTTGAATCACGTTCAATATTCTCTGTATAAAATGTCAGTTTCATAGACGAAGTTGCATAGCATTTTCATAAAATTCGATGTATTTTACATTCGCGAAAACAAACAATTGTATGGGAGGGGGTAGAGGAGGCAAGGGAATCGTAAAATTTGTATTGCAGTTTTATTTCGTTTCTCTTGTAAGGTGGTACAAAATTTTTAGCTCGTAGCTTTGAATTTGTTGAATATTAGTTGATTTATTGAAATTGGTCGAAATCATACTTTTGTATGGGAGAGGGTAGAAGGGTAGACACAATCTCAGAATTTTTAACGCAATTTCGTTTCAACTATTTTTAAAAGTTTTTGTGCAAAATTTCAAATTGATAGCTTTTAATAATTAGGTGATAATTGATTTCTTAAAAATGGTCGAAAAAATAATTTTCTATGGGGTAGAAATTTTAAAGATTTTTTTAATGCATTTTGAAAATTTTCAAATTTCTATTCAAAAATTTTCAGTTAATGTGTTTTTTTCATTGCACACGAAACACTTTACGAACTTTAGACCAGGGGGTGTATAACAATTGCGGAACAAATTATTATTTTTTTTGTTATTTATATCAAATAGATGTATCCACATGCAAAATTTAAACTTTGTATCTTTCACCAGAACCCTAAAAACATCACTCAAAATTTTCGACATTCTTGCTTACCACCTTCCTTCCCTTACACCCCCTATCTTAACATTTTTTTGAAGTTTTGAAAATTACACCATTTTTGAAATACTCCCCATTTACCCCCACTACTGCTATCACCAACGTTTTCTTATATTTCGCTAATATAGGTTAATATATGTTTCGATTTTCAATTACATAGCTAAAAATATAGTTGAGATTTTCATTTTTAAGTGTTTTTATTTGCACACACACACAGCCCTCCTCTCCTGACCATCCCTCTTACAATAATTAGCCTCCTTCTAAGCTGATTCTGGTGGCATCTAGCACCTTAATGGTCCTAAAATATGAATTTTTAATGATAACTAATTTGGAAGATATAATCATCAAAAAATCGACCGACAATTTGCTTTTAGCATTTTCGTAAAATTTGTATGGGAGGGAGTAGAAGGAGTGAGGTGAAGTTGATAATTATTTTTAAAATAAATTGCAATTATAATAAAATTAATTCTGGCAAAATTTCGTCTTTTCAGCTTTACTAGTTTCAATGAAAATCGAAAATATGTATTTTCCAAAATTGTTCATTTCTATGGGAGGTGGTAGAAGGAGTAAAAGGATGGGATCAATATTCCGTGATATTAATGATATCTATATCATAATACTTTGACCCAAATTTCAAGTCGATAGCTTAAATAGTTTCAAAGAAATATCAATTTCTGAATTTTTCGAAATTTTATGAAATTTGTATGGGAGGGGACAGAAGGAGTGGGGGGATATAGCCCATCCACGAACGTATAGGTACTTTTTTGCTAAAACTGAAACACACAAATTTTTAGCACTATAGCTCAAAGCTTTCGAGAGTTATGCTGTAGACAGACGCACAGACGGTCACTCGGAATCGAGGTTTTTGAGCGACAACAAACATTTCTGTACCCTTGGCGGCTCTGTGCGAGCGTTACAAACGTTGAGGCAAACACAATATACTCTCAGATTTCATCTAGAGTATAAAAATTAGTGTATTATATGTATTTAGTAAAATTGTGCAGTTTATATGGGAGGTGGTCGAAGAAGTAAGATAATTTCAGTGATTTTTTGAGAAATAACTACGAATTAAAATTGGCATCTCTTAAATTTCAAAATAGTAACATTCATAATTTTTAATAAAATCGAGTTTTTGTGAAGTTGTGAAATTTTGTCACATTGTATGAAGAAGAAGCAGTTAAGCTGATCAGTTATTTTTTCCTGAGCTTAATATAATGCTAATTATTTAGTACACAAAATTCAGCTCGATAAATGTTACATGTACTGAGAAAATGCAGTTTAAAGTGTTTGATAAGAAAGTGCAGTTTGTATGGGAGGTGGTGAAAGGAATGGCGGGATTTGAATAATTTTTATAGTATTCATGAAATTTATTCCAAATTTCAAATGATTAGCTTTGATGGTTTCCAAGAAAATTTGATTATTGTAAATGATTGAAAATGAGCCATTTCGTATGGGAGGGGCAGAAGGGGTGGAGCGATTTGGTCGTTTCACGAACTTTTTTTTGGACAATAGCACCAAGTACAAAATTTGAATTTTCTGGCTCGACGAGTTCTTGAGCTAGAGGTTGACTCTGTGCGAGCATTATTTCATGGCATTACAAACTTTAGAGCAAAATTATAATACTCTCAGATTCCATCTAGAGTGTAAAAACAATATATTTACAATATATGTAATGGTTCTAGATTATTAATTCCTTCGTTTGGAACCCATCGTATAGTATGCATGTTAATAGCGTAGAACGCACTTACAAGGTTTACGTTACGTAAATTTAACTATGTTTCTGGATTACTTAGTAATAGCGTTAGATGTGCTTTAAACCCTCTCCATGCGTAAAGGAATACTGTGTATAATGTTTGAATGGGATATTCTTACCTATCAATAACACCTTTAATCTCTAAAATTCTTTCTTTTTGAATTTGGGTGCCCGAGAGATATCGTTAAGACATAGATTTTCTCCTATTTCAGTAAGAACATAGAACTAATTATGGCCTGAATGTGTCAATTTCGAGATGCGTGTCGACAGAATACACTGAGTACAGATATTTTTAAGAGAGAATTGTTAATTTTGTTACAAGTCACATCGTTTATAAATTTAATTACTTCTTAAGTCTTATTTTTAACAGTAGAACTTGGTAGACGATAAATATACACGGAAATCGGGCGTTCGTATCCGCCTTTTCGAGTTTAGTTTATTAACTACACCTTATCTCCTATCTTAAAGCAAAGACTATGAATAATATAAGATATCCCAAGCCTATGAAAAAATTATAACCATTTATATTGCATTGACAACGGCGAAAAGGTTTTAAGGCCTCCGAATCGTCGACACGTTGTTGTTTTTGGTCCACTGTGAGCAAACGAGGCACCCACTTAGAAAAGAGCTTCCGCGTCGACAAATGCCCATGCAAAATTGTGTGCACACTGCCTTTCGATATCTTTAGAGTGTTTGCTAACTCTTGCAACTTCACGATTTACGATCGGCCAAAACGATTTTGTGGACTCTTTTAATGTTTTCACGAAATTCGGATTTTTCCATGTTTTTAAAAATAACAAAAGTAGCGTCACTTCGAGCACTGTAGCTTGTAAACAAAGAATCAGAATGTCATGAAATTTTGACGTGTCACTTCTGAAAGTTGGTACTCCCTGCCAATACAATTGGTTCGGCCACAGAGGTGCCATCTGTGGGTCATCCTACGGACTTATTGACCGATGTGGTAAACACCCATAGCGACGGCCGCCGCTTGAATCGATTGTCTCTTGGTTATGGGCGCGCGGGTAGAAGCCAATGAGCGGAGATAATGTGCTTTGGGTGTTTAAAACCTTTTGGTCTCTCTCAACGCAATAGAAGTGGTTATAATTTTTTTCATAGGCTTGGGATATCTTATATTATTCATAGTCTTTGTTTAAAGTTATCGTAGACCCATACATTGATATTTTTATGCAATGAGTGCTATGAGTGCGACGTGGTTTAATCGATGTTTACCTAAATAGAAGTCGAGCCAAAAAAACAACCTATCCTGATAGTATTTACAGTGGCATTACGAAAACAAACTACCCTTAAATCTCAGCGGCGATTTTCTTCACAAATGTTACATTATTTCACAATTGCTCCACGCACTTCGAAAACAAAAAATGAATTTCCTAATCCGAAGCAATTTCTGACTGTTGTACGGCTCACTGAGCTGAAAATGAAATCAATGAATAATAACCTCCAATCCGAAATCACTTGTTCCGAACAATGACGAAGCAATGGCTCACAGAGCCCATTACCTCATCGTATCGAAATGAAAAAAATATAATAATAATGAAAAAAGAACAAAAGCGATTATGACGTGTTCCGTTGTTTTCAATTACAAATCAATTCAGCATGAAATCTGATTATTGGTACGACAAGTTATGCTAAACAACAGTAGCACTGGGCAACAACAGCACAGCTTCGAACCGATTCTAGAGTTGCGCATCTAGAGCTGGTCATATCTTTTTTTCGTCACGGATTAATATCGAAACATTTTTCCGAGTGACTCAACACAGTTGTTGTGATCTGGCATCATTCTCGGCACTTAACTTGCTTCTTGAAGGTCAAATAAAGCCCATCTCGCTGTTCTTTTCGCCAGGAAAGAACGAAGACGTATTTAAGGCATCACGAATTAAGTACGATTTTTGTGACGGCGGAAGTTACGGAAGTCACGGTAATGATTAATGAGCTTAATATCTCAAAATCGGTCCTATTCTCCTTTTCTGCCCGTATTCCGCAGCAGTGGTAGTGTCTGCATTATTCCTATTTTTTTATTTTATTTTTAGTTTTTTTTATATTTTTCTATTCCCAAGAGTATACTAGAGAAATTTTCACGCTTCCGAGTGACCGAACGCCGTAATCGCATCAGCCTAGAAATTCACTCAGGCCTATGATGAATTCATTCTAGCAGATTCAGACTGTCAGTTTGCTCCCCTTTTTGTTGATAATCGTGATTTGTTAGTGCTGGGTTATACTGAGAAGTTAACGATATCCGAGGCAAAGATTTTAATTGGCCACTTGAAAAGCGGATAATTTTCAACTTTGTTGATTGATGTTGGTTCTTGTAGAATTTCGAGATAGGGACGAAAGAATACTGTCTGATAAAGAACATTGGATTTAAAATCGAATCGCTTATACGAATATATGTAATTCGTATAGGATCATGGTACGAGTATATCGTATATCTTATGAAGTTACATACAGTCAAACATCTTTAACTTGAACTCGTATCTGGCATTGAATTAAGTGCAAATTACAGACTGCCACTCGAGCCGTTTTATTATACCTAACCCTGGCCAAGGTGAAGCTCTACGTTTGGAATAAAATTTGAAAAAGTATCGACTATTTTTTATTACTTTTTCGGCGGGTGCGCAGTTGATAACCAGTCAGTTAAGCATCGGCCTTTAATTGGCGCCAGGACTTGTTTATTCCTCTGGCTGCTTGTTCAACTGCTCGCTTCCTTCCGACATCTTCCTTGAGGATTATAATCTTGAGTTTGTTTGTTAATGTGTCGCTCTGGTTTGCTCAAAGTGTGACCAATTTACTGCCACTTCCGCCTTTGAATCCCAATGCCTATTTTAGTGTGTCCAGTTGTATTCCAAATCCCTCGTTGGAGGTTACCATTGATCAGAATATTAGTCAAATGCGTCGGAGGCATTGGTTCACGAAAGTTTGCAGTTTTTTGGTAAGTCGAATGGTTACATTTCATGTAGTATAACCATATAGCACGCACGGATTTCACGCATGCGTCAAATACTCAAAGCTTCGCCCTAAGAAAGATATCTCCTAACCTCCAGAAAGAAGTGAGGTTACCGAAGACCTGACAAGCTTTATATGAGCCTCAATATCCTTTTCGGCTCCGCCGTCCATGCTGACAATGCTTGCGAGATAACAAAAATGTTGCACCTCTTCCACATTTTGTTCGCAATACGGGGAAACAGGTTTAGATGGCTCAAACAAATTCATTCTTTAATTTCATAAATTTTATAAATAAATTCATCACCGCTTAGAATTTGTGTTTTTTTTTTCCAACGCGTTTTTTTTTTCAAACGCGTTTTTTTTTTCAAACGCGTTTTTAAGAATTGTTTGTTGTTTTAAAATAAGAAATCCAATGTGGATGATTTTCGCGTGTTTTTTGTTGTGTCTCTAAGTTTATCTACGTTGAGTCTGCGCTTCATTTGAAGAATTTGTGGCTGTTGGACAGCTGCTGTGCACAATCTCAATCAGACAATCAACAAGTTGTGATCGCTGTCGACGTCTGCTCCACGCTTCGCTCGCACATGGAGGAGACACCTTCTTTATTGCCTACATATGTCCAAATGATCGAGTTGGCTCTGAACAATACCACCAAAAATTATGTGAACTTGTTTAAAAACATTTCCTACGTGTTTAGCCTCTCTAACATAGACATATCTATATCATCTACTTCTACAATGGCACTACAGCCCACAAATCGGGCCTTGGCGTCCTGACCTTCAGGTTTCTTAACATTTTTTAGTATTTATTGTAGAAGGGTTGTTAGACCTTCGCACAAGTCTTTATCCACGAATTTTTCATTTTCGTAGATTGAAGTGACCAAGGTATACCCAAGCAGGCAATGTGCTGGAATTCACATTGCAGACCAACACGTTACCCACTAGGCTACATCCTAGCTGACTTTTTCATTCTACCCCAAAAGTCTTCTCACCGAAATTTTCATTAGCGAGAGTGATATTATCGCTATTATCTATTCCCTATATCCAAAAACCAGTGGCGGACCTGATGGGATCCCCAGTGTTTTTATGTAATCTGTTTCCTCGAATTTCTCGATGACACTTTCTTTCTTATTCAATAAATCACATTAAGGAAGGCTCTTTTCTGTTTTAGCTAACGTAGTAGCCCTTTTAAAAGTAAAGAGAAAATGTCGCCAACTATCGCCCAATTTCTACCTTAAAGTGCTTCGGTAAATTTTTTCAAACACTCCTTTACTTCAGTCTGGGAGAAACTTATCATTTTATATCACCAGCCCTACATGGATTCGTTAGAGGATGCTAAACTTCAATCAATTCATGCGAATTCATTAACTTCGAAGCACAATCTTTAGATCGTTTTAACACTGTCCAAGTCATTATCAGATTTTTGAAAAGCTTTAGACACTGTTAACAGAAAATTCTTATTTCAAAACTTGAAAGGAACGGTGTCGCAGACTCTTTCCTGAATTGATTTAACTCTTACCTGATGTATCTACTTCTGCGAATTATGTTCAACTGACACACATACTGAGTTTCTGCCTCACTGTCGTGTCCCAGAGGTATCGATCCTTAGTTCTCCACTATTTGCACTTTTTATTATTGATCTGTTCCAATTCTTATCTTCAAATTATCTCGTATTCGCGGACGACTTCAAAATGATCCATGAAATTTCCTCTTAATCTGACTGCAAGGAACTTCGTACTGATTTGTCTGCTTTGTCTTGTTGGTGTCTTAAGAATGATATCTTTTTAAGCATTAAGAAGTGTTTTGTTGTCGAGTTCCCGTATAACACTATCTCCCCTGTTCTAATTTACTCTATTAACGGACCCTTCCTTACGGCAGTATCTACAATAAAGGATCTAGGATCTAGTTTTTATAACTATTAAGGACAATACCACGGTCTGCTGACTCTCTGGCACCCAAAGATAGAAATCAACCAGCATTATCTATCATATAAACAGTAATCATCATATTAAGATTCCTAGAGTTGAAAATAAGTTGAAATTTAATTTTAATCTTTTATCTGAGAAACTAATGGTTTTAAATTGGAAGTGTTGTTTGAATCATGTGAGTCTATTGATCAAAAAATCTACGTTTTCTATGTTAATTTATTTAATTGTTTTTCTAGTTTAATTCCTTTGACATTATCGGGAGTACAAATTGAAACCCGCCATTTACCAATAGGCAGCGCTAGCAGAAAATTCTGATCAACAATGGCAGATCAGAAACATCACATGGTAAACTTAGGCATCTGTCAACAACTCCTCATTATTAGATCTGTGTAGTTTTATCGGCGTCATATACTTTTTTGTGCGCGAATATGTCAACATTTAAGCCAAATAAACGTCATTTGCGGGAAATTTTGCTTTTAGCCTTCAATTCAAAAAAATCTGCGTCTAAGTTACGTCGAATGATTGTGGTAACCAATGCTTTTAGAAAAAGAACTTACAGCGAATGGTTTCAATGCTATCGATTTGGTGATTTCGGCGAGAAAGACAAGGAGCGTCCCGGAGCGGTTAAAAAGTTTGAGGACGTAGAATTGGAGGCATTACTGGACGAAGATTCTTGCAAAACGCAGCAACAACTTGCAGATTCATTGGACGTAAGGATGAGAAGTGGATTCATTACGATAATTCAGAGCGAAAAAATCGATGGGATACCGCGGCCATGCATCAACATCAACGGCCAAGCCATAACTCGAAAATTATGCTGTGTATGTACTTGGTGGGACCAGCTCGGCGTGGTTATTATGAGCTGCTGCAACCGGATGAAACTATCGCGGGTGATTGCTATAAAAAACAACTAATGCGTTTGAGCTGAACATTTAAGGAGTCATTGAACTCTGACCTTAGTTTAATCCTAGAATGGAACAGGAACAACAGAGTAGAGTTTAATGCCTTAAAAACGCAGTCCTGTCATCTATCTCTTAAACATAACGTTCCGACGTCGGTCACTAATATGTCCTTGAATGGCGTACAGATTCCACCTTCTGCAGATTTTACATTACTAGGTGTAAAACTTAACAATCGCCTAGATTGGAGCCAACACATTTACGAAGTCGCTCTTGATGCTTCGAAACGCATAGGTATTCTGCGGAAGTGTAAGAAATACTTCTCTGCCACCGAACTAGCTACCATCTATAAGGCTTATATCCGACTACGTCTGGAGTACAACTCGCATGTTTGGACTGGGTCCCCGAAATCACATCTGGCCCTTCTTGATCGTATCCAGAAATATGCATTCCGATTGATTGGAGATGAAGCTATATCGGCCTCAATTGACTCCCTCGAGCATCGTCGAAATATCGGTGCACTCTGCATTTACAATAGATACTTCTATGGTAAATGCAGCAAGGAACTAAAAGCCCTTATACCACCTACATTCAATGCCCCCCAAAATACTCGCCAAGCTGCACGCTCACACGAGTACACCGTGAAGCCCTTGTCGTGAAGAACAGTGAAGTTTAGGCAGTCCTTCATCCCTCGGATGACAGTGTTGTGGAATTCATTACCAGGCAATCACTTTCCAACGGGATACAACCTCCAGCAATTTAAGAACAACGTTCACCGCCACTTCAAAATCTCCCCTCCTATGTTTCCCTACTAATTTTCCTCTATCCATTTGTTTTCCTGTAACCGTGTCGACTTAACTGTGCATCGCGCATTAAAGGGTGACCCCCTAAGTTATTTTCGACGGCCGTAAAAAAAAGGAGAAACGACCGCAATATGAGGAGAGACACGACCATGTGATTTTGCTGCACGACAACGCTCGGCCACATGTTGCTCACGTTGTGAAAACTTACCTGGAAACAGTGAAATGAGACGTCCCTCCCTACCTGCCGTATTCTCTAGACATCGCCCCATCCGACTACCATCTATTCCAATCGATGACGCATAGCCTGGCTGAGCAGTACTTCCATTCTTACGAAAAAGCCAAAAATTGGGTCGATTCGTGGATCGGCTCAGAAGAAGAGTAGTTTTTTCGACGCGGAATCCATATGCTGCCAGAAAGATGAGAAAAGTTGTGGCTAGCGTTGGGCATTTCTTTGAACAATAAATATTTAACTATTTTTGCACAATAAAAGCTTGGATTTAAAAAAAAAACGATGGTTTTCAATTTGTGCACCCAATACTAAGGAGTCCAACGGCCTATTCTCCTTGGTTTGATAAAGTGTTGAGGACGCTGAGACAAAAAAAAAGTGAAACTCTTTTTGGAAGAAATTCATTATAAGAAGGACAAATGATTTATTTCTCAATTATATGAAATAAATTCAATTGTTATTTATCGACGTAGTATAAGTGTTATATCGAGGAAATAGAATATAAAATTAAATGGAATCCTAAGCTATTTTGGAATTTCGTAAACATAAAGAACACCCTAGCAGATAATGGGCTTCCTCCGTACGGCATGGTTGTACGGCTAGCTCCGTCAGTAGTTCATGAGACTCTTAATCTCAGGTTCGTAGGCTCGAGCCCCACGTTGGGCGCCACTGTAACGAAATTGGAGCACTCCATTCCATAAGTGACATAATAATATTACAAAAAAAAAAACGAAAAGGGGAGGACGGGAGGGCTTACGTACCTATCGGTACGTCTTTACGCCGAATCAAAGAATATCTTTTCAAGAAAATCCTGAGAAGCAGGGCTTCCTTGGAACGATCGACGAAGGTACACCGGGAACGACACTTACCAGCCCACGGCGGACTCCCACAGTGCCTTACGGAGCTCTACTCCTTCCTACCTTCCGTAAAGTGGCTCGGAATACCGTATATTCCCAGTGACAAACTGGTCATTCGTCACACAACGTTCGTAACCGTGATCCAATAAATATCAGCAATTTGTTTACTCAGTTCTTTCATACTGTCTTTTCATGTAGCACTATTAATGATAATGACCCAAGCGTAACTTTAATACCGAACTTTTTCGAGTACTCGTACTTAAGCTCCTGAAATTGCGCACTTTCAATACGAGATTCCATTCTCAAACTTGAAGAGTAGTTCTAAAACATTGTGTCGCTCGCTCTCTACTCTTTCCAATAAGTCCTTACTGTTAGGTAATTTTCCAACCTTATAGAAAAAGGCATTTATCATTCCTGTCCATAAATTAAAAACGTAATTACGAACTGCAGGCCAATAGCCAAGTTATTAGCGGTTCCTAAGCTTTTTTGATATTTAGTAACTGAGTCGATTACATTTTATATCAATTCTATTATTACTCCATATCAGCATGGTTTTGTCAAAGGGAGGTCTAATACCTCCCATTTGATTGAGTTTTTGTATATTATACGAATACTTTTACTTTTGATAACAAGTCAAGACAAGTCATGTGCATTTTGACTGATTTTAGCAAAGGATTCGATAAGCTTTCTCATGATATACTTTTATCGGAATTAAGTAACATTGGATCTGGTGATGGCTTCTTAAAATACTCCTACCGATCTGACAGGTCTTATGATTTCCTTTTCCCTAACACCCGATCAAATAAATTTCTCGTAAACTCTGGAGTTCCACAAGGTAGCCATATGGGTCCAATATTATTTGTTCAATTCATAAATGACTTGCCGAGCGTAATTCGCAGCTCTAAAATTCTTATTTACGCCGATCATGATACGATCTTTCGCATACATAACTACAAAGAGAAGATCTTGACAGATTCTTTACTTGGTACACCGTAAATAAGCTTTTCTTGAACATAAACAAGTTCAAAGTTACGAGCTTTGGCCGTAAAACATAATTGAAAACTATAATTACAGTTTGAACTCTGTATCTTTACAAATATTCGACTCAATCGCTGACCTTGGCTTGCTTTGAATCCTAATCTAACTTTCTACCTCAACTTGATGGAATAAAAATAAGTTTTTGATGAGACTTTCATTATCCATTTGTCTTTTAGCTTTTGTAGGGTCTGATTACATCGAGAGCATAAAATTTAATTTGAAAATATTTTAATCTGTTTTACCGATCATTTTTTAACACTTCATTTTCAAAACTGCTCCGGGCCACAGAGGAAATTATATTTTTCATAACTCAATTACAAACAGCTAAGAAAATGAGATAATTCCTTGTCCTGATCACACCCCCGTACGAGTATATTCATAAAATATGTAATTTTCGCCATGGAAATTTACACAAGAAACCTTCAAAATGGCGTTATTGTAAAAAGACATCCATAAATTCTATACATCTCACAATAAAAACAGATACTTAAACGCACTCAAGTACCCATTCAAACGCTCGACTACTTACGAAACAAATTAGATGACTGCTATTTAAACGTGGTGCTATAAAACCGACGGAAAACACCAGGAAAACCTCAATTAAACCATCAGGTAAGGCCTGTACATATAATTTTAGAGGCACTTTATCCCGGCAATAATCATTTAGGACCACATCATTCCGTGTAAAATAACCGCGTGCATTTTCAAATTTTTTTTTTCTCGGGGTCAACGCGATAAATCAGAGGTTATTAATCTTACAAGATTTTTTTTTGTCTTCTTCTCTCAATCGAATCTTGTTATCAACACCGGTCCCATTTAAGATCTTACGCTCGACTCTTGAGAAATTCAATTTGTGTGCAGCAGAAAATACTGCAATATCCAAGGCCTGTTTTGTCTTATCAGTTGTTTGATTGTCTCGTCTCACAATGTCTTAAGTGGCTGTGGTCATTTCTCTTGAATGACCTTTCTTTCTTTTTTTCAGTCACTAAGCTAATCCTAATCTTTGTTTTGGAAATTTTTTTTTTTTTTGTTCAATTCTGTGTTGATTATTTTTGGATTACATATGACAAAAAATAGGCAGGCCGAAGTTAATTAATGTTTTTCTCGAACTTGTACGTTCTCTTATGTCGAATGGCAAAAATGGGGAGAAAAATTGATTAGATTCGAGAGAAAAAAATTTCACACTTTTTCTCGGTTTTAAGTTGTATAACTTGTGTAAAAAGTTAATGGCTTCTTGAAGCATTGTTCGGAATCTTTTCATATTCCTTTATATTGCTCAACACCTTTTATGACTGATAGATTGGCCATTAAGCGTTTGTTTGTGTTTTGTTATGCATGAATCGATAAAGATGATGTTTTATTTGAATGAATTTGATTTATACATATTTCGAATGGCCGAAAATTAATGCAAAGAACTGTATCTGTAGTATCTATATCAGATCTCAACTGGATCTAACGTATAATACAATATAATTTATTGTGGCGATTAGAGACCTATTTTGCCCCGCTTCCACCCAAAAGTCTTGAGGGAAATTTTCAAGTCCCGCTCTCGGACCGAACAAGGTTGAATATAAAAAATGCATAGATAAAAGATATAATCATGATTATTCAAGCCTCAAGCCGCAAGCCGCATTGGAAAATGGGCATCGAATCGACACAATATACACTGATTTTAACAAAGCCTTCTGCCAAGTTAATCTCAATATCCTCCTAAAGTAAAAGAATTCGTGCAACGGGATCCTTACTTGACTGGCTTAAATCCTCTTAGAAATACTCAATTTGTTAAGTTACTAGGCTTTAGTTCTAAGGAAATAGAATGTCCTTTGGGGTACCCCAAGGAAGTCACTTGGAACCTCGTTTATTTAATATTTTCATTTCAGATCTATCAGACTTGCTAGGAATTTTTTTTAAAGATTTAAGGCACCAAGCTGAACTTAAGGGTCACTCTTTAATGCTGTAGCGCACAGTTTAGTCGGTTAAGAAGAGATGAAAGAAAATGAAAATAAACAGTTAATTGAATAAGGACGGCCAAGAAATCGATGAATCTTGCTTTGATACTCATGAGCGCGTTCAGCAGCACGAGTATTACGAAGGAAGTGAGTACTCCGACATTTCTGTGATGTTCAAGGGAGTCTAAAGATGTTGTTATGGTATCATCTCCAATAAGTTGAAATCGCTGAATTCGATCCAGTACCTTTGGATGAGTTTTGGGTGCCCCAGCCCAGATATGCGAATTATACTCGAGTCGGAGCCTGATATATGACTTGTAGATGGTTACAAGATCAGATGGTGTAAAATATTTCTTGCACCTTCGGAGAAAGCCTAAGCACTTGGAGGCGTCTAAAGCTAAATTGTGGACGTGCTGGCTTCAGTCAGTTTTTTTATTAATGTGCATACCCAGAAGATTGAAATTCTCCGAATGATCAAGTGTTACTCCATCAAAGACTAGGTCAAGTTTCGACATGTCGTATTCAAGAGAAAGATGACAGGCTTGGGTTTTATTGGCATTAAACTCTACTCGATTCGCCCTGCTCTATTGCAGGATTATGTCGCGGTCAGAATTTAATGACTTAAATAACTCTCAGCGTTTAATAAGCATAGAAGACTGGTGCGCCTTAGCAATTGAGTCGAATCTGTAAGTGTAAGTGTCATCTGCAAAGCTGTGAATTGGGTTGAGAGTCGACGACAGAAGGTCGTTAATAAAGATTAGAAATAAAGTAGGTGATAAGACGGAGCCTTGAGAAATGGAGTCGAAGAAACGCCATCTAAAACAACTTGTATGTCGCGCTTCGATAGAAAACTCTCAATCCATAACAAAAAAAGAAACATCAAAGCTAAATGCTTTAAGCTTAGAAAGTAGGAAGTGATGCCAAATTCTGTCAAACGCTTTCGCAATGTCTAACACATGTACTTAGCCTTCGCTAAATTTATGTATGCAAGTATTCCAGCGTTTGGTTAGGTAAACCAAAAAATCACCTGTTTATCTACCTGACCGAAAACCATATTGGCGATCGTCAATAAGTTGATTGCTCTCCAAGTATTACATGACGTTGCGGTTGACAGCAGTTTCCATAACTTTTGACAGCACGGAAGTGATGGCTATTGGGCGATAATTTGTGGAATCCGACTTGCTTCCTTTCATGGGTATATGCTGCACATTCGCTTGTTTCTAGCTACTTTGGAATTTTCCTGAAGAGTAGGAAATTTTATGGCACGCAATATGGTGCCTTTAGGCGATACAGTGACTGATTACTTGTTGAATTTCTCGCAAAACTCGCTGCTAGTAAATTTGCCTTTTCAACTGTATCAACGACTGAGCGGCTGTCGTCAGAAAGAGGTAGTGTGGACGATGAAATAAAATTATTACTGACGTCCTTAGCAAATGACCAAAAGGATTTAGATCCTTAAGTGCATTTTTTTGGGTGAATTGCATCGAGACAATCCTTGGTAAACCCAGAGTCCTTAGATGGTCTAACTCTTTTGAGGTTGAAAGTAATATCGATCCGCATTCCTTTGAGAATTGTTTCGGCAATAGTGTTACAGGCTAGATCGCAGTTATTGAATATAAAAAACAGTTTTTAATCAAAAGCTAAAAAGAATGCATTTACTCCGTCCCACTTGGCTCTCTTGAAGTGCCAAACGATCCTCTTTGAAACTTTTACTATCGGCGGTTTTAATGGCGATATTGGTAACAGTGTACGAATCAGGAAGTGATCCGTATCACCAATTGGCGATGGTGCAATAATAGATATGGTATTTTTCTCAGGCTGGTTTGTGAGGAAAAGATCAAGGAGACTTGCGTAATGGTCTGAAACATAAGGCAGCCGAGTAGGCTCGCTCCCAGTTGTAAAAGTCCGTTGATGGAAGCGAAAATCTCAGTATTTCGTTCCTGTTGGTCCGTGCAGTTAGAGGAAATGTTTCACATCTGTTGCGCGCTGATGATCTGGATATACATCATGTCCTAACCTCAGCCGCAGATGCCGTATTTCTGTAATGCAAGCTTATTGCTCTTGACGATTGGAGCGGTCAGAACAAACTAGAGCTTAATAGATGTAAATGCCACGTGATCGGTTTTCCACGTAAAAGATCCACATACCACCATGACTATATCCTAAGTGGAACTCAACTTCATCGAGTAGAGCAAATTCAGGGCCCCGGCTTACTTCTTAACTATAACCTGTGCTTTAAATCCCACTACAGGCCGAATAACTTCAAAATACCGTAAACCTCTTAGATTCATCAAGAGAGAGCCAAAGAGTTCAAAAATAGATGAGCCACTAAATCATTATTCTGTTCCTTTGTCCGTCTTCAGCTGGAATATGTATGCTCCATTTGGTATCCCTTTTTCCAGATATTCAGCAATTGAATAGAGTCATTCCTTCTTTTTACTCTTAGGTACTTGTATGATCCTAGTGACTTTGAGAATCTTCCACACTACATAGTTAGGCTTCAATTATTAAATCTTTTACCTCTAATCTTGGTTCTAGAAGAACTATGCTGTTTCACTTTAAATATCTTGCGGTTAACCATATTTCAAATAAGGTCGAACGATAGTGAGGGTCACAGAGCGTAATCGTGATCTGGTACACGACGTTGCATAAATTCTGTGAAAAGCCCACCGTAAATAACATCAACAGCTCTGCTACAGAATCCTATTTCCACCACCTCGCGGTGACCACCGGGTTTTTTGTCAAAACAGCAGACGGAGAAGGGTGAAGCCGAGTGTTTTGCGCCTCTAATCGGAACTCTCATCCAGACTGACCCTCCAGGTTCGGGGTTGGGCGAAACGCTGACAACGTTTCCTCGGAAAAACAAACTCGCGTGTCCAGGAACCCAGATTACGGCCTTGGATTGGACGGATTAAACGCCAACGACTACGGAAATGGAAAATGGACTACCCTTTCGGATCTTGGAATGTGCGTTCACTCCATAGAATGGATGCACTGCGGGAACTACTTCAGGAATTGTCTCGTAACAGCATCCTCGCTCTCCAAGAAACGAAATGGCTCGGAAGTGAAGTTAACAATTGCAGATCTTGCAGATCTCACACGACTTTTACCAGCAGCAAAAAGCAAAGAACCAGAGAATTCGGTGTCGCTTTTGTGGTAGATAATCCGTTTAAGCAACTCTCAACGAAATTTATACCGATCAACGAACGAATCTGCTTAATCCGCTTTAAGTTGAAGTTCTTCAGGGTTTGGTTTATCAACCACAATTGGCAACGAACTGTTTCAGAGGGGCGTAACAGGAGGCCATAGCCTCCATAATGAAACAAACGACAATGGCCAAAAACTTATTGACTTCGACAGCAGTAAGAACTTTCTTTGGCGTAGTGGACAGTGTGCTTGCTTCACAGTCAATATGTCGTGGATTCGATTCCCACTCCAGACAGAGGGATTTTCTTAAGCACAAATTTTCAGTAAATGACAAATTATTCGAAATAAAATGGACAAACGTTGTAAAAGTGAAACAGTTCCACTTTAAGAACGTGACTTTTATCAAGCGTAAGATAGTGTCGACCGTAATGCTCTGTACTGTATAACGATTGAACTACTAAAAGCCACGATGGAAAACACTGAGTGCCAAGTAAAAATCCAAAACGAGTTGACTTAAAGTTTCCCAATGGAGTCAGCTCTCAAACAAGAAGATGGTCTTGCAACCATGGTCTTACACTTGGCGCTCGAGTATGTCGCCAGCAAGGTACCTTCAGTAATCTCAGTTCACACCAGAGGTACGCTATTCATAAAATCGTATAATTGGTAACGTACGCAGACGACGTGGATATTCTGGCCCGACCAATACTTTGTGTTAAGGAGGTATTCCAGAAGTTGAGGTCGGCAGCGGGTAAGTTGGGCTCAGGGTTAATGAAGTGAATGCTAAATACATGACCCAGACACGATGGACTGTCCCAGAGGGGCAGAATATCACTATGAGCAAATACAACTTCGAGCAGATGGATGAATTCATATACCTGGGAGCCCTTCTCACAAAGGACGCCAATAAAAGACATGGAATTCAAAGAAGAATCACGGCAGTTAACAAAGCATTTTATGCGGTCCTTCTTATAATGAAATCAAGGAAGGTCAATCGAAATAATAAACTACGCATCTGCAAGACATTAATTCGTCCCGTACTGCTATTTGGACGGTCTGTAGCGCCACTGCATTATCATATTTCAAATAAAATCAGACTCATTGACAATGTTAGGCTGACGAGACGTTCAAGACCACTTAAGGAATATCCACATCGTACGGATTACGGATAAAATGCGCCTATTAACAGATACTGAAGAGTATTTAACAGATTCAACGTGCACTACACACCTCCAATAAGTTAGCCGACATACAAACTGAGACTGCACTCGATTTTATAAGGTCCTCCACACCCCGTTTGACCATCCTTTTACCATTGCCTATCATACTTATCAAATTGGATTTAATTAAATGAATTATGTAACTAATTGTATAGTGATATACCGAGTAAGAATACCAATGGTGAAAAATTTGCCGATAATTGTAGTTTTAACCTCAATTTCATCTATAACTGTTGTTTTAAAATAGGATATTTCCCACAGGCTAGAAAAATAGCAACAGTAACTCCGAGTCTTAAGCCTGGTAAGGCCCAACGCAACCTGAAAGCTATCGACCAATAAGTTTACTACCCATTCTGGGGAAAATACTTATTTAAAAAAAGAAAAAAAAAAAAAAAAAAATCGTAACTGGTTGATAGATAAAATTAAGGAACTTAAGATTATTCCTGACTTTCATCTTGGTTTCCGTGCAAAGCACTCTACAACTCCGCAGATTTTTAGAGTAAAGTCGAAAATACAAAAATCCTTGCACGGAAAAGAATCCGTTGGCATGATAACACTAGATATCGAAAAGGCCTTCGACACTGTATGGCACGACGGCTTGGTTTACAAACTAGTGAAACATTCTTTCCCTCTTTACCTGTGCCACGTAATGAGTTCGTTTCTTAGCAACACTGTTAAAGTGAAAGATAAGCTATCTCGCCACAGAGCTATCCACTCAGGAGTGCTACAAGGTTCTTGCATCATATCTTTATTGCAGATATCCCAAAACTTGATTCTTGCGAACTGGCTACATTTGTATTTTATCTGCATCATAAGATTTTGAAATAATAATAGACAACCTGCAAGATCAATTCGAAAAAGTCTGAGAGTACTTCCAGAAACGGAAAATTAAGCTGAACACTAACAAAACGCAGGACATATTCTTCACAAAAACGTAGAGTCTCACGATAATTACCTCCGCCTGCAATTAACATGTTTGTCGAACCCGTGTACCATGGTTTAAATTAGTTAAATAATTTTGGAGTTTCTTTCGACCCTAAACTATTTTTCCAAAATCATATTGACCAAACTATCTCAAAAACGGCGAAGAATATACAAATTATGTATCCACTGATCAACAGAAAGTCTCAAATATCCCAAGAAAATAAGTTTCTATTATACAAAATCGTAATACAATCAGCCTTAAAATATGGAGCATACAACATACGAATTAGCGAAAACTCAACATCACCAATGAATTAGAATTCAAATTTAAAAAATCTGTCAACTTTATTATTATCTGGAGTACAACTCGCCAGACTAAAATAGGCATTGAGAAACAAAGGCGGAAGTGGCAGTGGATCGGTCACACTTTGAGGAAACCAGAGCTCGAGGAAGGCGTCTGGTTGGTCGAAGCGATGAGTTGAACAGGAGGCCAGAGGAATAAATAAATCCTGGCAATAGCTAATTGCCGATGCTTAGGATGGCGCCTTGTGGAAGAGAGCTGTTTCTGTCCTACGCCCCTATAGGTGGTTTTAACAGGAATTTGATTGATTGATAAAAATCAGTACAAAAAGAAAATATTTATCATTTCTCGCTTCTCAATAACTCCATACAAACTTGCGTCGCTTCTCGCTTTCATTCTGTTCGTTGTCTTATTCTATGTACGAATTTCGATATTCGCACTCACGATGCTGAACATTATACAAGGAAATACTCGCTACTTACTAGTGTAGAGTTGAATAAATTTAAGTTGACAATTTTACAAAAGAAAAACCCTTTGAAAATTTGCTTCTTCTACGGCATAGTAAATAATGATTTCCGAAAGATTAAATTAAACATTATGAGATAGGTTAACCCGATGAACTTTAAATCGCTTAACAAAATTCAAATGCTCGCTATTTAACATTTGTCAAAAAGTGTAGTGAGTTAGGTATGGTATGGATTCATGGTTATTAGGAATTCAATCTTAATTACACGACAGCATTGTTTCAATTTCTAAAATTTCACAAAACACTAAAAAAGATTAAAACCTTTTTCGATAGAAAACCAATTTTCTTCACACTTAAAATGAAATGTATGTAACGTATACTCTTTCGAACATGAAATCCATTAAGTAAGTGAAATCGTGAAACAATTTCAATCCGTAAAATTATCGTCAAAATTACATTTCCGTGTAGCAATCATTATTTCATGGGCCTATAAATGTGGGTTAATGGCTGACTGTCCTAACGATAAGGATGTTTTTTTGTGTGTGTCTATTAACCTCCTTTGCATTAGGATATAAAGAAGAAGAATGTTTCGTATATAAACATGTGATAGACAATTTTCGAATACACTTGACTTTTAAATCGACTTGTCTTACAACTTTGGTGTACTTAGAATAACGGGGTGGATTTAATTAAATTCGGCCTTTTAAGAAGTTCCTTGAAATAGAGAACCAATAGTTTGTCGGATAAAATGTCAACGAATTTCAGGGTTTTGTAATGAAAAACCTAACTAATGGATGGTCTTTGATTATTAATGATTTTAATTGTATATGAGGCGCCCCGAATAGAAATAACCATAAATTAAATTGTCATAAGTGTGGAAGCACATGTGTTGTGAATCAAATTTATGTGGTAGAAATTATCTTTTGTTTAGTCTCGGTGAGTAATTATGTTCTTAAGAGTTTTTCTGGATAATGATTAAGTATTTCGGAAGATCTCTTTGATTGGAAGACAGTCCTGTTTTTTGTTTTAGAATGACTTGTAAGAGGCTGTTATCGGTATTCTAAATAATTAATATGGTTACATTCAATAAAATTTATAATTACAAATTTTCTCTCTCAGTACCGAAACATTCTGGGTATTCCGGACTTTTTACGGAGACTGCTGAGCTTAGAATCTTAGTCATTCCCAAGAATGGATGCAAAGCGATAGTTTACGGAGTTCGCTTTAGCTTTACAATAGCCATTACTTCAGTGCTCGCGAGGAAATAGAAACTGCTATCAATTGTAAAATTGTCAACGAAGGTCGAATTCTTGCACTTGATATCGCAAAGGCTTTTAACAGAGGTAGCCATCATTCCCTTTTGCTTGAGCTGACAGCCATTCGGTTGAATGCTTCCCTTTTTCAGTGAATTGAGATCGTTCTGTGCATACTATAAGAGTTTCATTAGATGGCGTTCATCTTCCAGTCTAATCATGCCGGCGTCCCCCGTCTTCTCTATTTCTTACATTCACCAAGAACCTTCTGTTGTTAACTCTCAATCCAATCCATAGTTTTGCAGTTGAAAGTACTCTTGATAACTCCTATGAATTCACAAATCCACAAATTTGGTGAAGGTCAAGTTCTTGTTCTTTACATCACTAAAGCGTTTGACAGAGTTTGGCACAAATGCCTCCTAGCCAAGCTAAAGGCCTTTGGTTTAAACACTTTATTTCTTCAATGGATTGAGAGTTTCCTCTCCGAGCGCTCTATTCGAGTCGTACTAGACGGAGTAACTTCTGCACCCTTTCCTATTGACTCCGGCGTCCGTCAGGGCTCAGTTTTATCTCCCACTCTCTTTTTAGTCTTCATAAACGACATTCTGTCGTCTACTCTCAATCCTATTCACTGTTTCGCAGATGACAGCACTTTAGATAACACCTACCAATTCGACTCTCCTGCGGACGCTCGTCCGATATGGGTGGCCTCTTGTCGTAATGAGTCGATACAGTCATTGAAATCTGACCTCAGTTTAATCCTGGAATGGGGCAGCAACAACAGAGTAGAGTTTAATGCCTTAAAAACGCAGTCCTGTCATCTATCTCTTAAACATAACGTTACGACGTCGGTCACTAATATGTCCTTGAATGGCGTACAGACTCCACCTTCTGCAGATTTTACATTACTTGATGTAAAACTTAACAATCGCCTAAATTGGAGCCAACACATTTACGAAGTCGCTCTTGATGCTTCGAAACGCCTAGGTATTCTGCGGAAGTGTAAGAAATACTTCTCTGCCACTGAACTAGCTACCATCTATAAGGCTTATATCCGACCACGTCTGAAGTACAACTCGCATGTTTGGGCTGGGGCCCCGAAATCACATCTGGCCCTTCTTGACCGTATCCAGAAATATGCATTCCGATTGATTGGAGATGAAGCTATATCGGCCTCAATTGACTCCCTCGAGCATCGTCGAAATATCGGTGCACTCTGCATTTACTATCGATACTTCCATGGTAAATACAGGAAGGAACTAAAAGCTCTTATACCACCTACATTCAATGCCCCCGAAAATACTTGCCAAGCTGCACGCTCACACGAGTACACCGTGAAGCCCTTGCCGTGGAGAACAGTGAAGTTTAGGCAGTCCTTCATCCCTCAGACGACAGTGTTGTGGAATTCATTACCAGGCAATCTCTTTCCAACGGGATACAACCTCCAGCAATTTAAGAACAACGTTCACCGCCACTTCAAAATCTCCCCTCCTGTGTTTCCCTACTAATTTTCCTCTATCCACTTGTTTCCCCATACCCGTGTCGACTTAACTGTGCATCGCGCATTAAAGGGTGACCCCCTAAGTTATTTTCGACGGCTGTAAAAAAAAAAATTATTCTGTTGCTTGAAAACGCTGCGAATTGTTTGGTTCACCGAATTTTGATTTTAGTCTAATCCTGGAATGGGATAGGAAAAACAGAGTAGTGTTCATCGCCACAAAAAAACAGAACTATCATCTATCCCATGATATTCTGGCCTCGTCTTTCAATGTAACCTTTTGTGGGATACAACTTTGCTCTTCGGAAGATTTTACTCTAACCATAATGATTAATAGCCACCTTAATTGTAACCAACATATCTTTGATGTTACCCGTCATGCTTTCTAGATATTCTACGAAAATGGAAAAAATATTTTACGTCTTCCGATGTTGCCCATGGCATTCATTTCGGCTTCACTTAGAGTAGTTCAGTTGTCGCCAGGACTTATTTCATGGTCCCTTTTCGAATGCCAAAGATCGTTACTGTAGAATACGTCTGTATCCGAGGTATTGTGTCTGTTTCTAATATCAATTAGTGCTTTAAGTTTGTTGGTGATAAGTCCATGATTCAGTGTGGTACCAATTTTAGGACAACCAGAGCTGGCTGTGGACGAGTTTTACTGCCTTCTGGGCGGTCCTACCAAAGTGCAAACGGAGCATTTGTACCGGGCGGCAAGCTTTTAGGGCCAATATCATGAAAAGACCGGAAAGTTAAAATCAGTGGAAAGAAATGAGAGCCTCCATGCTACCAACAGATAATCGGCTTTCTTCCGGTTGCCGGCAAGTCAGAGCGTGGAGAAAAGAAATGGCCCGGAGTAGTAACCATCCTTATAAAGCCATGATGGAAGTGAGACGAGAGGGGTTCACATTGCCTACCGGTGCAATCTTAAGCCCCACGTTGGGCACCACTACAACGAAATTATGAACTTCGTTTCGCCAACACATAGGAGACTTCCTAAGGACATCACAGAGTAATGAGCGCATCGGAGGTGGGAGGACCTGGTTCTGATAATGATTTTTCTAAAGCAAGCTTAAGAATGTTCCAATGGGCAATGTGAACTCCTACTGTTCATCTTTTTTCTCCCTTCCATCACAGCTCTTCAAGTATGGGGCCCTCCGATTCGAAGTCGGTGGTATATTCTGGTAGATGCCTGGAGATTTTCAGATCAAATATGCGATAACCTGGTCCCTCTTCCATTTTCGAACCATCAGCACATATCGCAATCGCGTCATTCTGCATGACATGATTATCGGTCCATTGCTGTCTGTCAGGTAGAGTGACTTCGTAGTGCTTCACAAAGTGCATCACATTGTATTATGCGCTTGAGAAAAAGATTCCTTTTGCATTCGCTTAAGGATGGGGGCATGTCCTAAAAAATTTCTTGCCAAACTTCTAGGCAAGCTTTACCGTTCTTCCTTATCGTCTTGCATTGTATCATGTTCATAGAAGCTTTTAAACGTTGAACCAGTTCCAGAAAAAGGAGAACGCATAAATCCCGCTAATTGTCGCGCAATGGCAATAACTTCACTTCTGTCGAAGGTCATGGAAACAATTATCAATCATTGAGTTACAGACTATTGCAACAGCAATGATATTATTGATGACAAACAGTATGGGTTTCGGAAAAAAGAAGTTCTATAGTGAACTTTTAACCACACTTACAGAACGTTTGAACAAAAGGTTTCGCTAGTTTGGTGAATCTTGTGCTATTTTCAAGGCTTTCAACAGAGTATGAAACAACGCTATTTCATCCTAACTTAAAGCTAGTGGTTTGGGCGACTCCGTTATTTCCTGGATATCGTTCAGTTCGTTCCTTGTTTGGTGGTTTCTCCTTCCTATAAAATTAATGCTGGTATCCCTCATGGCTCGGTTTTTCCTCCCATCCTACTCCTGATATTTATAAATGACTTTCTATATTCAAGTTTCAATCCTTTATATAGCTTCGCAGATTACAGAACATTAGATTTGAGTGGAAGTGGTAGGAACCACTTCAACACCGTATCCTTAGTCCGGTCTGTTAGCTTAGTTGAGCAATGTAGTTCTATGGTTTAATCATTGAAGGACGACTTGGCTAAAATTCTTAGTTGGGGCATCGAAAAATCAGTGCTGTCTTAGGTTCCACAAAAGTGACTCTAACTTGTATCCAATCATCTTCGGAGGCCACCCATTGTCCAATTATACAGATAACTTATGTTGGAACGATCACATATTTCACATCGCCAAGGAAGCATTTAAAGCTAGGGTGTAGCCTAGTGGGTAGCATGTTGGTCTTGTAATGCGAAGGTCGTGAGTTCAAATCTCGGTCGGCGTGATATATAATTCCAACACATTGCCTGCTTGGATATACCTTGGTCACCTCATTCTACGAAAATAAAAAATTCGTAGAAAGAGGGTTGTGCGAAGGTCTAACAACCCTTCCACAATAAATAATGATAAATGTTAAGGAACCGTAAGATCAGGAGGCCAAGGCCCGATTTGGGCTGTAGTGCCATTGTAGAAGAAGGAAGCATCTAAATGTTTCGGTTACATAAAACGCTGTAAAAACTTCTTTATCGCTTCTGGATCAATGATAATTTGTGCAGCCTATTTTGGACCACGTCTTGAATTTATTTTCCACCTATTGGCGGAAGTCGCAAAATCTTCTCTAACTCTCTTATTTGGATGGTATCCAGTCCCGGCCCATTAAAATTATAGGAGCTTCTGACATCTCTTCATCGATTCAATTGAGCTTGGGCTAATTGTAAGCTCCTTAATTCTTTTTTATCGTTACTACAATGGAGATTGTTCGGACATAATCTCCAATCTCTAACTTTACCCTGTAATACTCGAGCTGTTTCACGTGCGTATAAGTATGCTCTCAACCCTATCTTCGGCCGCACTGTCAAATTTCGTGATTCTTTTTTAAACCGGACGGTTACAATATAGAACTCGGTGCCCATCTCAGTATTCCCGGAAGACTAAAACATTGAGCAATTCAAGAAAAGTATTCGTTGCCAATTCCGTCTCAAATCAATTCCGTCTATATCCCCTTAATTCCAAAAAAATCAAAGTCCTTCAAACTTGCGCTTCAGTATAAAAAGGATTATCTTGTACTGAAGCACAACTCCTCTTGTTCTGATGTCACATAACAAAAAAAAAAGAATAATTTTTGCAATTTGTAGCGAATGATGGCTTACCAAATCGCTAAGATCAAGACCAATTATGATCCGACTAATTCAGAAAATTTGTTAATGGAATCTATCGGTGATCCTACGATATACGGCGAATGTTTTTGATAGAAGCTGTGGCAAAAGTAGGAGCCGTGAACCAAAAAAAAAACATCGGGGTTAACGTGTTACAATAGTGCTAAGGAAATAGAATAGAAAAAAATAGTGAAATTAGTTCATAAAATGCGATTCAACGAGTTGGACTATAATCAATTTCAGGCTTTTTATGATAGTATTTGAAAATGTTTGCGCTTAAATAAAAATACCTGCTGATTTTCGCTAAACATCTTAAGTGTCGAAGTTGTAAATTAAATATAAGCAGCTATTTACTTTTGGGTACCTTATAAACTATTGCACCCATCAAAATTGTCAAACATTCGATGTATTTTCCCGAATGGCGAGGTATAGCCAGGCCACTGAATAGTTACTCTAACGCTACAATATTGTTACATGTAAGCCCTAGTCGCTCATCGCACGTTCACAATCTTCTACTACTCTCAAAAGTAATAACAATTACACGCGAGCGAATATTCCGATCATATACATTCCCAAATTATGCCGCTCGTCGAATGTTCAAGGTCTTAAACCAACAGCAATTATGCAGTACCAAAAACACCTGCAAGTTCTTTACCGAGAAAGCATCAACAATTACACGAGCGCACATATTACTCATCGACAATCATGTATAGAAGCGGCCGACAGCGATCTGCCGAAAAGAAAATGATGTATAGATTCGGCCGACAGGGAAATGATGCGGCCGACAAGGAAATGATTTATGTAGGGTGATTGAGCAAGAGGTGTAGGGTTCGAAAGGCCTACTATTTGACAGTTGTCAAATGTTGACATTAGTCATCTATCAACGTGAGAATTTTACCGTGGAACGGTACACAGTCGTTGAATTTTATTACGAAAGCTCGCGCTCAATCGCAGTTACGATGCGCAAAATTCGAACAAATTTTGATCGTAATCATGTGCCTTCTGAAACGGGTGTGCGCAACCTACACAAAACATTCCAAAACGGACGCTCGACCGAAAAAATCGCCACAATGAAGGGCAGTATTGAAAACGACCCATATACCTCCATTCGCTACCGTGCTCAAGAACTTTACCACTCCACTGTAGCGAATGTTGACGAAAGATTTGCCTCTACATACGTACAATGTCCAATTGACTCAAGAACTGCAGCCGGCGGACCACCAGCAAAGCCGTACGTTAGCAACAAATCTTACACCTCACTTTGGTACACCCCATAGAAGCAACTGATGCCGAGCGATCGAGGAAATGATTCGGCCGAAAGTGATCGACAAGAACTATATTAAAAAGAGCGAGCGTTAGTGAAGGAGCAGTCGGTTTAGGGTTGATATTTGGGCAGGAGACTTAAAATAGTAAGCAAGTAGGGCAGTAGGCAGGCGATTGACGGCCAAAATGAATGTGCGAGTAAGTTCTGTGATCGACAGGCGGGAGTAAATCCTGTGATCGATAGGCTGAATTCAGTAAGTTGACGGTGGAAATTGGTAACCAAATACGTCGTGGGATCGACAGTTGAGCTACAGTAAGCGATTAAGTCCTGTGAGCGACACGCAGAATCCAATAAGCGATTACGTAATATGATCGAGGCTGTAGATTCAGTAAGCGAGTAAGTCCTGTAATCGATGGGCAGAAGCCAGCAAGCGAATATGTCGTGTGATCGACGGTGGAGATTGATAAGCGAAAGAGTCGTTTAAACGACAGAGCGATGAAAGGGAGGACTGAATCAAAATGTTGCGAGCGATAAGTGTAAAGCGATTTGGTTGAAAGATAAATAAATAAAGTTTTACGGTTAAACTAAAGTGAATTAGTTTTATTATTTTTACTTGAAATCCAGCGATATTTATAGTTCAAAGGAACAAAAATGAAAATTTCACCATTGTACGAAAGGAAACCAATGTTTCCGACTGCCCTTTTATTACTTGTAAGTTTGAAACTTTACACTTGCCTTCCTTTCCAAATATGTATTTGGTTCATATTTTGAAAGCTAATTTTACAAAATGCAGCATAACGATTTTTACCATATCCATTACTTCAATCTGTATCATTAAAAACTTTCCACATCAAACAAAAGTCTGGAAATAAACCAAACATGTAAACAATTTCAATTTCGAACGCAAATTAAGAAGATTAAGATATCCCTTTGATTCCGAAATTGTTTACTAAAAACCGCAGCAGTTAATTAAACTGCATCCATAGCTGAATTTATTTTTTCACATTGTTAACTTTCATATCATTCAGTTCAGACTCTTAAATTTCAGTTCTTGAATAAATAAACAAAATTTTGAAGAAAAAAGTTGGTTGGGATTTTGTTTCGAAAAACCGATAAAAAACCAGAATAACACAATCAATTTATTTAGTTTCGCTGCACATCCAATTGTCTTGTTTTATCTCTGTTTTGGCCTTTTTATGGATTGAAAATGCGATTCGAAAACGAGATACTCTCTCGATTTTTTAGTTCATCTATTCGTAAATTTTCGAACGCAGTGTAAACTAGCTATAGAAGAATTCAAATAAGAAAGAATAAACTGAATTCTTATCGAAAATCACCCCCACCCACCCACCACTCCTTCCCTCCCCGCCCCACCCGACCCAACTATATAACCTCATGCTATTCCAATAAGATCGTAATATCGTCTCAATATATTCCAGGCAAAGACGTTGAATAAACACGAAGTTTTCCCGCCCTGTTTGTTTACGAGATCTTTGTCTAAATAGTGACAGTTCGCCGGTTCTGTCTTGAAGCCGAATTTGTAGTTAAATCAAACGCCTCAATGAACTTTCCTGTTTAGATTACATGCTTGCACGACATCGTTTTGCTCCATATTATGGGGCTTTAGATGAAACCAAATATACTGTGGTGTGTACAGATATCTTCCCACTGAACCGATTTGGTTGAAGAAAAACACACAGCTTGCTTACATGTATTGCCATCGTATTGTCGAAATCCGTGTACATTTAGGCACCCATTCGATCCTATTTTCGCCCCATAACAATGGTAACCCTTTTTTTTTGTTTGCGAGGCAGATTGTACAAAAACTACTCGAAATGAATCTAAACTGTCCCGTCCTTTCCTAGCGAAAAAAAAAAAAATCCAGGAACTAACGATATTCCGAAACGTGTGAGGTATCGAATTCAATTTCGCGTGACACCTATCTCCCCGGACTCCTAAATGGTAAAGTAGTTTGTAGATCAGACTATTCGTCAGCCTCAACGTTTCCGCTCCGTTACTCCTCCTCTTCGGGGAAATCAATTTTTTATTATGGTGCTCCCATATCGATTCGTCCTCCGTTCGTTTCGTTCCACCCTCTCTTCTTGATGCCATCAGTCCCGAGCCATTCCTGAAAAAAAAACCCACAAGTTCAAATAGATTTTCCGGCCGTTCTTATTTCGTCCTTGGTCGCACCGCAACTCTCCCGCAGTTTCCTTTTCGGGAGTTGTAAATTACGGTTTTATGTTCTCTCGTTTTTTCGAATGTGTTTATCGATTTCGTGGGTGGAAAAGAGTGAGATAAAAGGAAAATCGTTGTAGGCCTAGTAAAATCGTCGAGTAGTTTATTCACACGTGCAAATCGTGTTGCTTCGGATGATCAATTGCGTCTGTGATTTTAACCTCACTTTTTTTTATCGTCCTTCATTTTTAATTAAATGGGCCGCAACCTATTTTGTTTATATTGCGATTTTATCGATGCGTTAAATTCTACTTCATTTGATGACCGTGCTTATAATTCATTTTTTTTTTTCTTCTCTTTTGCAGATTTTCCGGATTAACGAGATTGAACTTAATTGCAGGTAAATGTTGTTGATAATTTGTGTTGAAATTTAATTAGTTCGTTCATAAGTTCAGTGGTTTTCGTAAAACGATCGACTCGCAATTGGTGGCATTCCCTACTTGATATGTTATGAACTCAAATATTTGCATGTGGCAGGACTGAAAACCAACTATCTGTAAAGAGTGTATTTTTTTAAGAGGCGGAAAACTTTAAGCTGGCAACACTATTTTCGGTGATAGCCGATTTGACAGTTCCCGGCTGTTTTGGAGTTAGTTTCTTTTGGCAATTCATCATGAATCGGAGCAATGTTGGCAAATTGTTTAAATTTATTTTGAAAACCATGGTTCAATTCGAAAAACTCATCGGGCATTACGTGCATTTTATGATGCTCGTAATGGTCCATCAGAGCGATTAATTCGAGAAACTATGGGTGGTTTTCGCAATGTATTTACTCTAAATGATAATAAACATACCGTAAGACGACGTATAGTGTGCACACAACAAGCGATTGATGGTGTGCATCGTAGTGTTGATGATGAATTGTTTTTTTTTTTTTTCAACGCGGGCAAAAGCATCGAAAGCCTTAAAGTGCGGGACTTGAACCCGCTAAAAACCCCTCGCCTAACCCACTACCCCCGGGACAACCGTCAAGTATTTCGTCAGGAGGAGGGAGGAGCATAAAGCTCAAACGTCAATTTACTGTCAAAGTGTCTTATGTCACCCTGTAAATGTCACTGCTATCTTATTCAACTACCAACTGTTCTAGCTGTTATAGGCACTTCTATCTCAGATGATTCCCTACGTAGTCTTTCGAGTCTCCTCAGCTCGGTGAGAACTTTCACGCACATCTGAGTCACCGCATTCCAGGTTTCGCTGCTGCTCAGCATATGTGGAACTATGTTATCGGGGTTAATATTTTCTCCAACGATGTCCTCGACTCTCCTTCTGTCGTAGACTGGGCAGTGAAAGAATACATGCTCTGCATTTCCCATTGCATCTGTACAACTTGGACATGACGCAGAGAAATCATGGCCATATTTGTGCAAATAGCTTCTATAACAGCCATGCCCTGACAGAAATTGGATCATGTAGTAATCTACTTCACTATGCTTCCGTCCGACTCACTTATCTACGTCTCTTATGAGTCTATACGTCCAGCGGCCTTTGTTTACCGTGTTCCATTGCAGTTTCCAGGCATTGGTACTTATCCGTTGCTCTTCTTTTTTCTCTTCCACTGCTAAGCATCGATTTATCGTATTCTTTTTGTGATACAATCGTTGTGCTTCAGCAGCTAGTATGTCTGGCGGCAGTAAACCAGCTATGACATTCGCGGTGTCATATGAAATTGTGCGAAATCCACTGCATACCCTTAAGGCACTTACTCTATGGGGTTTTTTTTTAAATATTCGCGTAAGATTTGTATCGTAGTGCTTCGCTCCATATCGGTGCAGCATACATTATGATACTTCGCGTCACTCTTGAAAGAAGTATCCTCCTGTTTTGGCTTGGTCCTCCAATGCTCGCCATTGTTCTGCATAGGGCGGAGTTCACTCGTCCTGCTTTTGCGCAGACTGTCTCGATGTTCGTCTTGAAGGATAATCTTGCGTCAATCATAAAACCCAAGTATTTAATGGAGGGTTGGGATACGATTTCAAGTCCATCTATATTTAACGTTATATGCTCTCTTTGTTTTCTGCTTGTAGTAAAAACTACTTCTGTTTTTCGTGCAGCTAGCTCTGGATTAGAAGCTCTAAGCCAGTTCTTAATGTCAGAAATCACGTTGGTGCTTACGTTCTTGATGCTCTGTAAGTCTTTTGCTACCACAGTGATTGCTATATCATCCGCGTAGCCAATTATTTGTACACCTATTGGTACTGGAAGTCGTAAGATGCCATCATATTGTATATTCCATAACAAAGGTCCTAGTACTGAGCCCTGTGGGACTCCACATGTTATGCTATACTTCTTTACTCCTTCTTCGATGCCATATAGTAAGAGATAGCTCCTGACCATTCGTAGGAGGTATGGTGGAGTTTCCAATTTTAATAGAGCAGTAATTATGTGAGGTCACGTCACCGAATTGAATGCATTTTTAACGTCTAGTGTTATTATAGCGCAGTATTCTTTAGAACCATTCTTCCATCTTCTGCCTTCAATGGCCTTTTCAGCAATGTCTATTACTTTTTTTATTGCGTCGACTGTAGAGCGCCCTTTGCGGAATCCATATTGATTTTCTGAAATGTTTCCATTCTCTTGTATATGTTGTTCTAATCTGTTAAGAATTAACCGTTCCAGGATTTTCCCCAGTGAGTCGAGCATATACAGCGGCCTGTACGAACTCGGCTCTCCGGGTGGTTTGTTTGATTTCGGGAGTAGAACCAAACGTTGGCGTTTCCATATTTTGGGAAAAATACCATCCTTTAGGCATTTCGTGTACATTTCTGCGTAGACGTCTGCATTGAGCTTTATAGCTAGTTTAAGCGCTCTATTTGGAATGCCATCTAATCCGGGTGATTTATTGTTCTCAAGCCGCTTAACTGCTTGGAGTACCTCCTCCTCAGTCATGATGAATGTGTCAATTCGTCATCGTGCTCAACAATTAAACTTGAGTCCATGCACTTTATGGAAAATTTTGCCTAAAGATCTTGGTTTACGTGCTTACAAGATTCAACTTATACAGGAATTGAAGCCACACCATCATCGTTCACGCCATATATTTGGTGAATGGGCCGAAAGAAACATTGCTATTGATCCACAATTTCATTTGAAAATTTTGTTCAGTGTTCATATGCAGTATTGCCGCATTTGGAGCGACGATAATCCACAAGCCATTGTCGAAACACCATTACATACAGAAAAAGTCACCGTTTGGTGCGCTTTATGAGCCGGTAGAATCAGTGGTCCATATGTCTTCAATAATGATGATGGTCAGAACGTTACAGTCAACGGTGAGCGGTACAGAGACATGATTACTAACTTTTTCGTGCCTCATTGGGAAGATATTAATGTCGCAGACAAGTGGTTTCAACAGGACGGCCTTACATGCCACACAGCGCGCGATGCAATTAACTTACAGAAAGAAACATTAGATGATCGATTAATTTGAAGAAATGGTCCTGTTAACTGGCCTTCTCGTTTGTGCGATTTAACGCCATTCGTTTTTTTCTTTGGGGATATTTTAAGTCCCATCTCTATCCCGATAAACCAGAAACTATTGTGCACTTGGAAGCCAAAATTCGACGCGTTATTGCTGAAATACAGTTTGATTTACAGCGAAGAGTGTGTGAAAATTTAACTTCCAGATTACGCGCCAGTTGCGGCGGCCACATGCCCAAAATCATGTTCAAACATTAATGCCATAAAATTATCTTTCAAATAAAGCCATGGATATTAAAAACATTTGTCTGTATTTTATTTGAATTTAAAGTTCGCTGCCTCTATAAAAACACCCTGCATTAACTGAAAAGATGGGGAAAACGTGCAACGTTTTTGTTACCTCGAAAACATTATCAGCATTAGTGACGGAGCCGAAAAGTATAATGAGGCTCGTACAAATAATGCTCGTTCCTATCCTTTCATATTACTGGAGTGCTGCGAGTGTTTCATGCATGCGTCAAATCCGTTTTTTCGCTTACAAAGTAAATGGAAACTTTCGTTAAACAATGCCTCCGAAGCATTTTAGGGATATTTTGACCAAATCCTATCTCTAACGACAATCTTTGGAAAACAATTTGACATACTAAGATAGCATTGGCATTAGTTCAATTTCGTATGTGGCAGCGGATCGGTCACACAATGAAGAAGTAAAACATCCCCAAATAAGCTCTGAGCTATTATATAACCTTCAAAAAAGGTGTCAGGTTGATCGACCATGTTGTATTTAAAATTGAGCTGTTGAACAGAAAGCCAGAGGAATAAATAACTTCTGGCGACAACTAAAGGTCGATTCTCAGGATAGTGTCATGTGGCAAAATCAATTTTTTCTTATGATCCTGTAGAGGGTATTATCAGAAAATCGATTGTAGGATTTGTTTGATTATATGCTAAGTTCGTTAATGGATCACCACAGATCACACTTTCCAATCGATGAATTTCAATAGTTTCACCGGTTCCGCTTCTTCAATGGCACTAAATCCCTAATCGGGCTTTCGCCTCCTGACCTTCAGACTCCTTAACATTATATTTGTTATTGTGAAATGGTTGTTTGCCCTTTGCACAATCTCCATCTACGAAATTTTTGTCATCGCAGATAGAGGTGGCCAAGATATATCCACGTAACTAGTGTGCGGAAATTATACGTCGAACGTGATTTGAACTCCCGACCCTCGCATTGTAAACGAACACGTGTTGCATCGGTTGGTATCTGGTAATACGTTTATTGCCGACTTTCGGTGATACCAAATCATGTTTTATCGGAGGTTTACCTTGGGTATAAGCGTATGTACCTATAGGGGAAAACGTACCTCTAAAGAATGAAATAAAGTACTTGGGGGTTAAGCTACATCACAGGTACAAATGCAAGTTACGCAAGATATGGTCTCTTTAATGCTAAGATAGTTGCTAGCGTTTTAAGGATACTATCAGAATCTACTTTCAAAAGATTAGAGAATCTCCCTAACTCGCTAGCTCAGGAGATATACAGCCCAGGTTGCCACTCGCACCTAACGATCACTATTATGTACTTCCAATAGGAATGGGGAACAATAATTGGAGCTAACTAGTAAATCCACCCGATTCTAATGATTATAAATTAAATTTTTATTCCGGCTCAAAACAAGGAATGTGTCGAGGGTAGCTCAAGAACTTTCACCTAAAGATTTTTGTTCCTGAATCTTGAAAGAATACTTTTCCATAAATATATATTCAATTTTTAGTAACAATACCCAAATTCTTTTCTTTAATGCTTCCATAACCTATGCAAATCCGAGGATCGATGGCTGCTAAACGGCTCTCTTTTCTTCCATTCCTAAATTTTGTTTAGTAAGATAGGTCAGTAGTTTGTAAGTAGTATTAATATTAATTTTTAGACATCCAGATGTTATAAACACCTCGAATAAGTGTATAGTAATTAGAAGCAGAAGCATCTAGCTATGAGAACATTTGAATTGTTTAATTATCTCAAAAACTTGTACAGATACATTTAAATGACATAGTAATGTAGTCAACATCTCAATGAATTTCATGAAAGAATTAATGTAAATTATTTCGAATCCCAAACTAAAGATTATTCAGATCTGCCCTCGATATTAATATGAATGGCGGTCCCAACAGACCTGCTTATATTTTTGTAGTCAGTCTATTTTATCTTATATAAAAGTATCTCCGAGGTGATAAAGTTTCTGGATATACACATGGGCCCAGGAGGTGTTCCCAAAATCACTTTCGATTGGAGCGAACGCGGATATTACTCGGTATTTTTAGAATATTGTAGCAGTAAGTGGAATCAAGCTGCCTTATGACAACGCAAGGCTGGCCGTAGTCCATAAGGACAATGTCCGCCGTCTCTGAGACTGTTTCTCGCTCTCGGCGTAAGGACGAACGCCACGCCATTTCTGGCTTCACTTTCAGGGCCAATGTACAGAATAGTGTTTCCGCTAGGGGTTCGTTCTTCTCCTGATCCTGTCCACCTGACCTCGCTCAAGCCCAAGATTTGGATGTTATAGTGCTCCATTTCACGGTCGATCACTGACTGGCGGTGCAAGGACCGAGTAACCCCAGCTCTTCCCCCGTCAATCAATGTTCGAACGTTCCAGAAGCCAATCATAGTCCGTTTTCGAATGCCAAAAGTCGTTACCGTAGAATCAGTCCGTATCCGAGGCGATGTATCCGTTTCTCGTATCATTTGGGTCTTAAGATCACGGGTGATAAGCCCATGATCCAGTGAGTGTCCATTTGCCATTTTTTAGGGCAAGTAGGACTGGCTGTGGGTGAATTCTACAGCCCCCATCCCACAGGGGGATAGTTAGCTCAGGTCCGTGGAGTCGCTAGTCTCCAAAGATAGTTGCAGAAATTGGTAAAACCTCATCCTACAACTACCCCCTTGCGGGTGCGGAATTGTAACTCCAGGCTACCAGCGACAAACCAGTCTCCCCCGTTTGTAACACCATCTGGATTTCGTCTACCTGAGATTCATTTTCGCACACGACTTATCTCCAGAATTCTTCGTGAGCTCAATGTTCAGAAAGCTGCAGGTCCCGATGGTATTACCCCCTTAGTCCTTAAAAATTGCTTAGCGTCCCTGGCTAAACCGCTGCGCGATTTATTTCATCTCTATTATTCTTCTGGGTACTTTCCGCGCACTTAGAAAATGGCGAATGTTCAGCCGATTTCCAAGAAAGGAAACAAAGCGTTGTCCGCCAACTATCACCCCATCGCCATTACTTCCGTTCTGTCGAAAGTGATGAAAACGGCTGTGAATCGCAAAATAGTTTGCTATCTTGAAGATAACACACTTATCAATGATCGCCAATACAGGTTCCTTTCCGGACGATCTACAGGCGACCTCTTGGTACATCTGACTGATCGTTGGAACTCTTCCATCCATAAATTTGGCGAAGGTCAAGCTCTGGCGCTTGACATCGCTAAAGCGTTTGACAGAGTTAGGCCCAAATGTCTCCTAGTGAAGCTCAGAGCAGTCGGCTTTAATAATAACCTCGTAAAATGAATTGAGAGTTTCTTATATGAACGCACCATACGTATTGGATGGCGTGGCATCTTCTCCCTTTCCCATAGATTCCGGAGTCCCCCAAGGCTCTGTTTTATCACCCACACTCTTTGTTATTTTTATCAATGACCTTCTGTCGTCAACGCTCAATCCGATACATTGCTTTGCAGATGACAGTACCCTGGATAACATCTATGAATTCGATTCGATTACTAACGCTCACCGTGTTCCGGTAGCATCTAAACGTGCCGAACTATTTGTATCATTGAACTCTGACCTGAATCTAATCTTGGAATGGGGCAGGATAAATAAAGTAGAGTTCAACACTTCAAAAACACAGGCCTGTAGCTTTCTCTTAAACGTGATGTCCTGGCGTCAGTTTCTAATGTAACCTTCGGTGGTGTCCTACTAAAGAGTGGGCCAAATACAAGTTTCTTTTTAAAAATGCAATAAAATTAACAAAATTAAATTTTTTTCCATGTAATGGCATTATTAGTAAGAGCAAACATTCCCATTAATGATGGAACACAACTTCGTTCAAGTGACTGCCTCGGCTGGCTTTGCAGTAGCGCATTCTGTCACTCCAATTTTCCAAGACCATGTCGATGGTTTTGGGCTGCAGCTCACGGATTGCTTGGATGATATTGGCCTTAAGTGCTTGAATCGTTTCTGGATTGTTGGCATAACATCAGTCCTTCACGGTTCCCCAGAAAAAAAAAAGTCCAAAGGGGTCAAATCGCAGTTTCGAGGCGGCCAATTGACATCGCCAAGACGGCTGACAACACGATTTGGGAATTTGGTGCATAAAAGATCGATTGTGGCATGGGCTGTGTGGCATGGCGCGCCATCCTACATGAACCAGAGGTCGTCAAAATCCATGTCTTCAATTTGAGTAAAAAAAAAACTCGGATAACAAGGCTCTGTAACGTTCACCGTTGACCGAATCGTTGTTCCCAGCCTCAGTTTCGAAGAAAAATGGTCCAATGATGCCACCACTTCACCATCCCTGTTACTGTGCGGTTGTACTCAGTATCATGTAGAGTTGAACATTTGCAGACGTAAGTGGAAATGAATGGGTCATACGACGTATTGAAGATGCACGGCAAACTATGACTTGATATGCTCTTATCTAAAAGTCTAATGTGTCCAGGAAGGATTAGGTAGTTGTTTGAAAGAAAGCGATATCAAAAGATGCGGGCGGAAATTTACCTTAGACCGGCGGTGTATCGAATGACGAGATTGCGATATTCACTGATGTAACGCTACTGTGTAATACCGCGAAGACGCTGTGGGGTGAATTTGATAGAGGGAAATCAATGACAATATTGAGACTCGACAGAAACTCCCTACGGAGACTAGCAGATATAGTCTGGAAGTACGCTGGAAAACTTAGCCTTGCATCCAATGACATTTGCAAAGGCTGCGGTTAGGATGATGAGTTCGTAAAGCATTTCCTCTACCATTGCCCATAACTCCGAACAATTCAAAGGCAAATTCTCGGAGAGTACTCCTTCTCCGAGCTGATTGACCTCCGGTCCCTTAAACCGATGAAGTTTTAGTTTCACCGGTAGAGCAAATTGGCTAAATGATATGTAGAAAGATATGGTACAAATTTTTAGTCGTACAGTGTGCCCATTGGTGTCCAACCCCTCTACAAACCATCTCCCGGCTGTGCGTAACTCCCGGTTTACGAACAAATAAAACATATTAAAATACGTAGATAAAACGTTTTTACTGTGCAGCCCAAACGGTTGCGCGTGGATCTTCAATGCCAATGCCGTGAGTTCAAATCCCGGTCAACGTAGAATGCCAGCAGATTACCTGCTTCGATATATCTCAATCTACGAAAATGAAGGAATTCGTAGAAAGCGAGTGTGCGAAGGGTTAAAAACCCTTCTACAATAAATAATGAAAAGGAACTTGAAGGTCCGAAGGCCAAGGCCCGATTTGGGTTTTGCTCCATTGTAGAAAAAGTAGATACGTAGGAACGCGTACAGCAAAAAATTAGAATTTTATCATTCCATTCGATTCAACACTTTCATACAAGCTGGCATCGCTTCTCGTTTTCATTCTGTTCGCAGTCTTATTCCATGGATATGGTTCGTTAATTCTCTTCACGATCATTATCATCAATGGCGCGACAGCCCAAATTGGGAACTACGCATTTTAATATGTTGAATTTGTTCGTAAACTGGGAGTTACACACAGCCGGGAGATGGTTAGCTTAGGCGCCTCCAATCATCTCGATCCAAAGACCGTGGCCTCCAGCTGATGATTATTTTCTAGATGAAGTCCGAGAGTATTATAAGTTTGCCAAAAAGTTTGTAACACTAAGATATAAGGCTAGGAGAAAAAAATGAATGACATAGAAGTTCATTTTTATCACTCAAATACCTCAAAAGCGGATATCCGTTCGTCCGTCCGTCGTGCATTTTGTCTTCTCTAGCTTGAGAACGCGTTGAGCTAGAAAGTTCAAATTTTGTACACGATGTTTTTGACAGAAAAGTAAGGAAGTAAGGGGTTCGTGAACGAGCCGAGTCGCTACAACTTTCTTCTCTCATACAAAATGGCACAATTTCGATATTTGACAATAAACGTATTTTCCCGAAAAGTAAAAAAACTATTCATCTGAAATTTGGAATATATTATTTTTATATCAGTATCAATCTACAGTATAAAAATTATTCGAATCCCCCACTTCTTCTACCACCTCCTAAAAAAACTGCACTTTTTCATGAAATACTATTAAGCAATTTACTCAGGACATATAAAATTGATCGAGCTGAACTAAATATTTTTTTAGAATCATTAGTAAGACCTAAAAAAAATTAGACGATTAGTTTCACTCCTTCTACCCCCTCCCATACAATCTGACACAATTTTTCAACTTTACACAAAGTCGATTTTCCTGAAACTGGTACTGATCTGCAATTTAAAACATATCAAAAACATGATGTTTTTAGTTATTTCTGAAAAGGTTTTTAAGAACTCGCCCCTCCTACCACCTCCCATACAAACTGCACAATTTCACTAAATCTAGCACACTAATTTTCTCAGTACCTATTAATTTCTAAATCCTAAATTTTGTATAAAACATTTTGATGGCAACTCTAGCGTGATGTGAAAAAATTGGTTCAATGTCGTAACCCCGTACACCACTTCCCCTACAAAATTTCTTTAAATCAAAAAATTTCTCTTTTATTTAGAGTATCGCACGATTGGGCTTTACGCCTGTCCTGTTACGTTTTTTAAGATAGCTCTGCTGGCTTCATCATCCCATCGCTTGCGTGGTTTGCCTACTGGCCGGTTATCACTCAATTTGCTTTAGGAGCACGTTTGGGGATTCTTGTGTCTTCAATTCACTCTACATGGCCAGTCCACTGCAGTTTACGTAGCTTGATGAATGTTAAAGCTTCTGGCTCGTCGTAGAGTTTATACAACTCACGGTTGTATCCTATTCGCCATTCCGTTCCTTCCTGCACAGGTCCCAAAATTCTTCGGAGAACCTTTCTTTCGAATGCGTTAACTGCTTTTTCGGAAGTTCGCATTAACGTCCACGTCTCGCTGCCGTAACAGAGCACAAGCCGTATATTAGTTTTATATATTCGCAGCTTATTATTCCTGTGCACTTTCTTGAATTTCATTATTGGAAGTACCGAATAATATGTCCTATTTGCTAGTATTATCCGTCATTTAATTTCGTCGTTTCATTACCATCCTTTGCTAGATTAGCCCAAAGATATATGACGTTGTCCATACTCTCCAAATTATATTCCGCAATTGTTATCTTTTGTCTGATTGGCGTTCTCCTTCTTGTTTGCGTCATTACTTTAGTTTTGCTTTCATTAATACGCAACCCGACCTCTTTTGCTGCGGATTCAATAGTGACAAATATCTCCTTAGCAGTAGGGAACGATCTTGCGAGGATGTTTATGTCGTCAGCGTATGCTACTAGCTGAGTGGACCTTGATAGTGGTGTCCCATTGTTGTCGACTGGGATTTTTCGGACGACATACTCTAGTGCCAAGCTAAAAAGCATGGGGGCTAGATCACTTCCTTGCTTTAAACCACATTCCGTTCGAAAGCTAATTGTGAAATCGGTTTGTATTTTCACTTGGGATTCAGTGTTTGTAATTGTGAGTCTTGTTAGTCGGACTAAGTTTGGACAAATTCCAAAATCAACCATGATTTGGTGCTCCTGTCGATACTGTCGTATGCTTTTTTAAAATCTACGAAAATTTGGTGGACGTCGGTGTTATATTCCCAGCATTTCTCAAGCACCTGTTTCACCGAGAATATCTAGTCAGTTGTAGATCGTCCGGTTCTGAATCCACCTTGGTATTCACCAATGATTTCATTAGTACATGGCTTAAGACGACATTCAATTATTTTTGGTAGTATTTTAAAGGAGAGCTTACTATCATGTACATATTTACTGCTTTTTTTTTTTTTTAAGGAACCGAGCACAACTTAGGGGGTCACCCAATATGTAAAAATCCATAATCAAAGATCTAGAACCTTCCAGTATACACCCGACGGAACAGTATACTCCAAAATGTAGGCAATTAAAGATCTAGAACCTTCCCGAATAGTCTAGACACACACCCAACGGCACCCAACGACATCCGACGGAAGCTTCGAGAACTGGGGAAATCTGGTATAAAAAGCACGAAGCTGTCAGACGGGAGTCAGTCATTCAGCGACATCTGTGGAAGAACGCGAACCGGTGCAAGAACGCGATAGAACAATATCGGTGGTGCCATATAGTGCGAATTAAGTTAAAGTGCGAATTTAGTGAAAGTGCGAATAAATAAATTATCACTTATTTTTAAACGAATTGTGTTTTACTTGAAATCCCGACGAACCCCTAGCACGCAACAGTATATATAAGTACACATTTACCAACCATCTAAAAATACAAAACATTCATAAAAAACGGTAGCTTACAAAATACCCCGTGCCAGTAACAGTGATAGAAAACAGGCCGCGAGCCATTGAGGGTCAAATAAAGTTTATTCAGAACATTTGTTTCAGAAACTGAACCTCCACATAAACTTTAATTTTAGATATACCGGTAAAATATCAAAGTAAATAACTTAAAATTTACCTTTATAACTACCATAAACACATTTTCTAACCATTTAACCAAACACCACTATGCCAACAAATTGATCAAACATTCTGTTGGCTTTTCACCTGAAGGCATCCTATACTCTTCATTGCATTCGATAAATAAACAAAAATTATTTACCATTCCAATCAGTTGATAACTCAAGCACGAACTCAATTGACAAACGTTCCCATGCATCGTCAGCACAATCGAAGGTAAATTTTTGAAATTCGAATATTAGGTATATAATTAGGTATTAGGTAATTGTTATGGAAAATTCTTGTAATAAATTTCATAATAATTGATGGAAATCCCGAACACAAAAGCCAACACAAACAGGTACTAACTATGCAAGTACATACGTCACCGATGACATCTTCATCTCCGTTGATGTGTAAATGAAAGACGATAAAATCAAAGCAAATCGTCAGAGGTGTATTACTCGTAATTTCGAATCAAGTTTATAGTGCAACTATAGTGCAACTTTCATAGAATTCGATTATACAGACGGATGGAGGTCAGATCAGATAGGCTCAGAGATAAGCATTTCAAATTCGCATTCATCGAATGAATTCGCCTGTCGGTAGGCGTTCATCAAACGCATAATAAGCTCTGCATTTTCCATAAATTGCACGCGAAGTATGCAACCGAATAAACGGAACGGAATAATAACGAGGCTAAATCCTTGCGGCCCACTCTGATGGACATTAAAACCGACGTCCTGTACGTAATCATTTGTACAATTAAGTAGTTCGCTAAATCCGATTCGTATTTATTCGAAAATCTAGGTTTTCTCGCTTGCAGCCACCACATCTATAATTACCTTGGCACAGTTCATGCAAGTGAATTAGGTTTTAATGATGTTTCCTGACACGAAGCAATTAAAACTCTATTTGAAATTTGAATCCTTTAATCGTCCCGACCGCTACTACCGCCTCACTCACTCATTATCGCCCAGGAAGGATTTAATTGCTAGACACGCTGATATTTCAGAACTCCAAAGTCAGAAGCAAGTTGGTTGGGTATCTAACATTCAATGCCGTCGCCGAATCAATAAAGCAACAGAGCGATATATATGGAAATTTAACTTACAACTAGCTAGTTGTAATTATATCTGTTCTGTACGAATAATTAAACTTAACACAGGTAAAGTAGTATTTATTTCGAGTGTTAAGGAGGGCTCCTGCTTCACAACGAGGATTGACTATAAAATCCGCTTGGAGTTGACTTTGATTGATAGCGTTCGTATTGCCGTGGTTTGGGTAAACTAAAATCGCAATAATTACTTTTTGTTGCGGTTTCATCACTTCTCATCGAACAATCTTACATATGTATTTTTGCCACTTTAATAGGTTTTTCCATTAAACTAACCAGTGTTGTTTGTTTTCAATTAAAATTCTGTAGCGGAAAAGCTCTACACAAAAAAAAAAAATACTGTTGCGAGCTGGGGGTTCGACCGGATTTCAAGTAAAAAACACAATTCTTTTAAAAATAAGTGATAATTTATTTTATTCGCACTTTAATTCGATTTCCCTCTTAATTCGCACTATCGCTTTCACTGGTTCGCGTTTCCGTAATAAAAATTACTGATTGACTGACTCTCTCGCTCAAAGCTTTCGTGCTTTTATACATCTCTTCATACTCATGACTGTTATCGAAGCTTCCTTCGGTGTGTATGTGTGAACTATACTGGAAAGCTCTAGATCTTTAATTGTGGCTTTCTACATAGTTGAGTGTACTGTTCTACATAATTCTTGTCTATTCGAGAGAGATCGAGTTGCGGGGTTGCCAGGTCTGCATGTAACAATACTGTCATGAAATTGTCTCTAAATCGTTGCTATTATTAAACTCTAGATGAAATTTGAGAGTATTATAAGTTTGCTCTTGTAACCCTCAGAAGTCTGCCAAAGATAGTAAGAACACTTTCTGGTGGAATAACGACCTCGATATCCTGAAAAAACGAGCAAGGAAACTCTTTAATAAAGCTAACTCCAGCAAACTTGACACAGACTGGGACAAATACAAAGCAGCACTTACACTGTATAAAAAACAGCTAAGAGCCGTCAAACGAAATTCATGGAAGAGATTCTGTGAAGAAATCGATAACGTCAACGAAACTGCTAGGATAAAGAGGACCCTATCCAAAGACCCATACATGCCTGAATTACTGGATAAAGGCAATGGTTCATGGACGGGGTCTAGCGGCGAGTCACTTGAACTTTTAATGCAAACGCATTTCCCTGGTTGCTTTGAGCCCCCACCACAAAGTTCATGTGCCGATCGCATTCTAGCTAACTCAGAACTAGTAGATACAGTCGTGACACCAGGAAACATGGGAATGGCGTTCAGTTCCTTCAAACCTTACATACAAGTCACCAGGGCTGGACGAAGTCTATCCCGCAATGATCCAGAACGCGGATAATACAATAATTCAGTACCTGGTGGACATATATGAAGCATGCATCAGTCTTTGTTACATACCGAAGTTATGGCAAGAGGTTAAGGTAGTTTTCATACCTAAACCAGGTAGAGCCTCCCACAACATCCCGAAGGCTTTTCGACCCATCAGCCTGACTTCGTTCCTTCTTAAAGGCCTAGAAAGACTGGTGGACAGCTACCTACGGGCAAATCTGAACCTCTTGGTAAGATGCCCCCACCAACACGCCTATCTGAAAGGTAGATCTACTGACACCGCCTTGAATGTGACGGTAGCCGCCGTAGAGAAAGCTTTCCATCAAAAAGAGGTTGCACTCGGTGCCTTCCTAGACGTGGAAGGCGCGTTCAACCACGTCAACATTGACGCCATACTTGAGGCCTTGCGTAGCCATAGTGTGGAACCTCTCCTGACTGCATGGATAGCAAAGCTTCTTCGTTCGCGGAAAATCGTAGCACGAATGGGTGAAGAGACAAGGAAGGGCTCTGTTCACAAAGGAACGCCACAGGGCGGAATAATATCACCTCTCCTGTGGGTCTTAACAGTGAATGAACCCCTTTCCATCTTAAATCAGAACGGCTACCCCACAATAGCATATGCAGACGATCTTGTCATCATGCTAACTGGTAAGTTTGAGCAAGTTCTAGAAGACCTCATGCAATCCGCTTTACAACTGTTAGATAGCTGGGCACTAGATAAAGGACTTACTATTAACCCACAAAAAACAGAACTGGTCCTCTTCTCCAGAAGAAGAAGACCATATGTTTTCAATCCACCAAACATTCGAGGAATAAATATGGTCCTCTCGAATCAAGTTAAATATTTAGGCCTAATTCTTGATAGCAAATTATCCTGGAAGGCCAATATTCAGGAACGAGCAAAAAAGGCTACAGTAGCCTTCTTCGCTAGCAAGAAGACATTCGGTTTGAGATGGGGCCTTAAGCCGCACCTCATCCACTGGGTGTATACCAGTATTGTTAGACCAATTATTTGCTATGGTGCGCTGGTGTGGTGGCCGGCGGTGGTACTACAAACCAACCTGGCACCCTTACAGCTGATCCAACGGATGGCATGTCTGTGCATAACAGGTGCCCTTAGAACCACACCGACTGCAGCTCTGGAGGTGATTCTCTCACTACCCCCACTTGATCTTTTTATAAAAGAAGCAGCGGGCCTGGCAGCCATTAGATTAAAAACCACTAAATCGTGGTCAGCGCCACAAATTGGTCATGGACAAATTCTAAACGTCATTAGAAACGCAAACTCCCTTTTAGACCGCGAGTATGATTGCATGAACCAACCGCAGGTTGAGAAACGGAAGTTTCACATTAAGTTTCCTGAACGAATCGAATGGGCAACAAATACGATACTCAGCACCTGTATAGGTTCTCATCTCTATACGGACGGATCTAAAACTAGCCAGGGGCAGGGATTTATTCCCACGACCTCGACATCCAAACTTCATTTCATCTTCCAGAACACGCGACAGTGTTCCAAGCAGAAGTATTAGCTATTAACGAGTGTGCAAAAATTATTCTTGATAAGCAGAACAGTCTCGGAAATTGTTACATTTTCTCGGACAGCAGGGCTGCACTTCAGGCACTCCAATCCTACAGGACTACATCCAAACTAGTGTCCATCTGTAGACACAATTTAAATCGCCCAGCGGCCATAACGGAAGTTTTTCTAATATGGATACCGGGTCATAGTGACCTGCTAGGTAACGAGACGGCAGATACTCTTGCACGGCAAGGATCTGCTAACATCAATTCCACTAGGAAGTCAGTCGATGTAGCACCAACAGTGCTGAAGACTAGCTTCAAACAGACTATTTTGGATTCTTTCTTGGCGGGGTGGCGGCAGCTGGAAAGCTGTAAAACGGCCAAATCCTTTTGGGAAGAACCGAACAAAAATATTACAGCTCAGCTGTTACAACGTAGTCGCTACAGTATCCGAACTATTGTCGGCCTGACCACAGGCCATTGCTTGCTAAGGCTGCACGCATTTAGGATGCGAATCGCGAGCGACAGCTTGTGCAGAGGTTGCGAGGAAGACGAAGAATCTATCGAACATTATCTTTGTCACTGTCCGCAAATCTCCAACAGTCTTCTCCTTTGTTTAGGCTCTAGATTCTTCTCAGAACTAGACGACCTCAGAGGCGTCCATCATTCAAGCCTGTTAAGGTTCGCAAACCGAACCAAGTGGTTAGAGCAAGAGGAGTGACTTCCAACTTATAACTATAGGGGGAGTACAATGGGCCCAACTAGATGGCCTCAGTGCTTGTGGTTCTATGCAACCACCCTCCTACAACCTAAACCTAAACCTTGCTCTTGTAATGCTAAGAAATAGGGTTCGGTGAAAAAAATGGATGAGACAGAAGTTTCTTTCATCACTCAAAACTTAACAAATCGAACATCCGTTTGTCCGTCGGTCTGTTCGCTCTCTAACTTTGGAAGCTACAAAGTTCAAAATTTCTAGATGTCCAAATCTATCCACCCCTTCTACCCCCTCCCAAACAAAATAACACATTTTCGCCAATTGCTATTAATCAGATTTTCTCTAAAAATATATAAGATATTGAACCAAAATTCGTAACATATTATTTTAGTAATAATTACAGTCCTTCATTGAAAAAACTATTTATAACTTCCTACTCCTTCCACCCATCCCATCAAATTGCAAAAATTTACGACATGCAAAAGAACGATTTTCTGAGTACGTATCGAATTCATGGTGGTGAAATTTGAAACAAAACATTTTTTTAGTAGATTGATAAAAATAAAAAAGTTAATACAATCTGTCCATCCCATCTTACCCTTTCCATAGAAAATAACACATTTTATACTACAAGCCAATAATCAGATTTTTCTCCGAAAGTGTAAAAGATAGTGATCTGAAATTTGGAACATATTATCTTAATAATAATTACAGTATTTAATGGAAAAAAATATTTGAACTCTCATTCCTTCTACCTCCGCCCATAGAAATTGCAAAAAAACTACGATATACAAGAGACCGATTTGCTCAGTACATATCAGATTTATTGAACTGAAACTCTTTATAGAAAATGGCACGTTTTTAGTATATTGCAGTAAACTGTAGTTTTTGTTGAAATCGGTGAAAACTTTAAGTTTGAAATAAGATATTCCGATGATTATTAAATTTATCTGCATAAAAATAATCAGTAATCAATATTTATCCAATAAAATGCCACAATTTCACAAGATCACTAACTTTCTTATACAATTGACACATAGCGTAGCTAAATTATAATTAAGGCCTAAATTATCATTAAAACAACTGTGTCATACGCTTATTTAGCTAAATTACCAAAAAAGTGATCATTTAGCAGCTAAATCATTTCGTCGTGCTCTCAGCTAAATCATCTCATTTAGCTAAATCCTCTCATTTTCCTCATAATTTAGGTTATAACGATGAAAAAAGTAGTACTAGAGTGTGAGCTTTCATAAAAGCTTCGTCGTGCAAGAGAGAAGAAAAGTCATTTTCTGACAGCTCTGAATTATACAAAATCTTGGAATCGTGATTTAAACGCCTAGCCAGGAAAGATGACTCGCAAACGATTCTAAAACAGGACAAAGGATCGTTTTTCTTTGCTTGTCCCCTTCCTTGCAAAATTTGATTGCCTATAGGCTATGCAATTCAACTTTTTAAAATTATGACAGATGAGTGAGTGGCTCTTCTTAATTAGCAAAGTGCTGTGTGTCACCAATCTACTAACGATGAAGACGATCTAAATTACGAATTAGCCAAATTATAATTAGGACCGCTATGTGCCAATGGTATTAGAATTTATAAAAGGAAATTTCATTGAACTAATTTTATATTTATACTCTAGATAAAATCTGAGAGTATTACAATGCTCTAAAGTTTGTAACGCCAAGAAATAATGATCGCACAGGTTCGCAAAGGGTATGGAAATCTTTTTTGTTTCTCAAAAATCTCGAAACCGGATGTCCGTCCGTCCGTCCGTCTGTTCGCTCTCTAGCTTGAGAACGCGTTAAGCTAAGAAGCTCAAATTTTATACACGTTATTTTTGGTGAAAAAGTAAGTTCAAGTTTTTGAATGGGCCAAATCGCTTGACCACTCCTACCACCTCCCTCTGACAATTTCGGAATTTGACATTAAACGGATTTTCTGAAAAGTATCAAACCTATTGATCTGAAATTTGGGACATACTATTCATACTCTAGATGAAATCTGAGAGTATGTCTGTCCGTCTGTCGGTCTGTCTACAACATAACACTCGAACCTATCGTGCTGAAATATCAAATATCATTTTTGGTAAAAAGGTAACTTGAGGTTCGTGAACGGGTCATATCCTCCCGCTCCTTTTACGTCCTCCTATACAAATGCTCAATTTTCAAAAATTCATTTATTCGGTTTTCATTGCAACTTGCAAAACCAAAAAAAGAACAATTTTTGTCATAATTAATTTTATTACTATTGCAACCAATTTTGGAAAAACTATCAACTTCAACACACTCTTTCTTTCTACCCCCTCCCATACAAATTTCACGAAATTTCGAAATTTCAATTAATTAGTTTTCTCCAAAACCGTCAAAGGTACCAACTTTTTTAATTAATTTTGAGAAAAGTATACTATTGCAAACATCATTAATGTCCAGTTTTGATTCGAATCTTTCTTCTATCCCCTCCCACACAAATGCACAATTTTGATAAATGCATTTAATCGATTCTCAATGAAACTAGTACTGTGGCGGTACGACGTCGTCGACACATTCCAGCGTCATTGACATCAAACGTAGACATTGCTTATCACGCACAAGCAAACCGTCCTCTTTTCCATATCACCAGATATGCTGATCGCGCACAAGCAAACCGTGCTTTTCTCCATATCACCAGATATGCTGATCGCGCACAAGCGAACCGTCTCTTTCTGCATATCGCCAGATATGCAACGAAAGGTATCAAGTGGCATGCTCGACGACGCGCGCGATCAGCAATTACTTTGTTGCTTATCGCGCACAATTAGAAACAAAATACGCCAGCCAGATACACCGCAGCGTCAGCAGAAAGACGCGGATTAAAAGCAGTCGCGTTGGCCTTTCGAAGGCAGTCGTTCTCAGTCATCATAAGTCGTTCAGTCGTTCTCAGTCATCATAAGTCGTTCAGTCGTTATCAGTCATCATCAGTCGTCATCAGTAGTCGTCAGTCTTCAGTTCCAGTTTTAAGTTGTTTCAATAAAATATTATTTATAGTAAAATTGTGTTCTTATTCACCAGCTCGGTCCGCGCTCCCAGGCCCAAAGTACTTTTTGTACAAACTTAAAATTTTGCCAGAACTTGTCCCTTAATAATTGCAATAAACGCTAAAAAAATATGAACATCGTTTTACTCCTTCTACCACCTCCCATAAAAATTTTTGTATTGGAACTTAAACAAAAGTATTTCTCCTTGGAACATATGAGTAACAATCCAATGTGGTTAGGATGTTGATAAGCGTAGTCCTATTATTTTTTTTTTAATTTGACTAAGCTAATTGGTTTTAAGGGAGCCATGTTGGTTAGTTCATCGGTTGTAAGGAAACCTTTTCAAAGCATATTCTGTCTTTTCTTTGCTGCTGCATCCCAGTGAAATAGGATGTGTTCTATCGTTTCTGAATCTTTGAAACACAGTCAGCAGATGTCGGTTTTTGCTAGATCCATATTTTTAAGGTTATGGTTCACTCCATTGTGGCGCGTCATTATGCCGATCAGAGTACTAATATTACTCTTGTTGAATTTTAAAATATCTTCCACTTTGTTTTTTTGTGATAGGATTAATTTTTTTGAGATTGGTAAACCTGGAAGTCTATTCTAGTAGATTCTATGCTCTTGTTCAACCAACTTTCTAAGTATAAGGCGGGGCTACCCTTTTGGCTTTCCGCAGAATGGCTCTGGCCCAATTAGATTTGTTTCTGCGCTGTTTTTTGTAAAGCGAACTGCCTCCTCATTTCCCTCAATCTCCATATGTCCTGGGACCCACATTAAGATTACCTTGTTCCATTTTCCCAGAATGATTAGGTCTTGAAGGCTCTCCTAAACTAGCCTCGATCCGTGTTTGTTGTAGGGCTTTGAGAACCGCTTGACTATCCGATAAGATTTAAATAAATTCTTTTATTGCGATGAGCCCTCCTTGCGATGCGCTATATTGCAATTAGATAAGTTAGGACCTTTAACTTCGGCTCGAGTCCCCTCAGAGGTGCGCGAACTATCTGTATAACATATCCCTCTTCCATTTCAGGTAGCATAGATTGTCAGTCCTTCCGTTCTCTGATTATAACTTTCAAGGGGGTTTCAAAGTTGAATTTTGTCGGCATAGTGTCCGATAATGTGGAGGTTAGAACCTCTATTTTTGAGTTTTTTAATCTTTTGAGCTGACCTCTAAAATCCCCTGATTTGTGCTTGTTTTCTTCCACTGTATGCGTAATACCCCTTTGATTGCCTCCTTTTCGATTTGGAGATGCATCGGAAAGATGTTTCGGAACATTTCAATTGCCGCAGTAAGGCAGGTTTTCATTGCTTCTGTGATCCTAAGACAAGCTAGACCTTGCATTTTATGGAGCGTAAGCTGTGCTATTTGTTGTAATATTTTAGTCCACCATATTGTTGCTGAAGACTATTGTTCTGTAGCACCAGTAGAACATTTTGGGCTGTAATCACCATTTCCTACCAACTAAGCTTTTGCACGCCCAGAGCGGCTTTTATGCTTTAGCTCTTTTAATTTTAAATCCAATGCAGAACAGAAGTTCTAATATCTGAAAAAGTTGACTTTATATGATTTTTTAAGTAAATCGACTCAAAAAGCTTACCTTGAATTTTGCGCCACTAAGCACAGATCGTATATTAGTTTAACACTCCGCGCCACTTGAATAGCACACCCTATAAAAAATTTTTAAAGCCCAATATAACGTTAGAAACTTAAACTTTGTTTTTAAAGTTAAGCTCTTTTAATTTTAAATCCAATGCAGAACAGAAGTTCTAATATCTGAAAAAGTTGACTTTATATGATTTTTTAAGTAAATCGACTCAAAAAGCTTACCTTGAATTTTGCGCCACTTGAATAGAACAACCCCGCAAAAAAATGAAAACGTCTGTGTCTCAAATATTATTATTAATTTTATTTCACGTTAATTTGAACATTTTAAGTAAAAAAAAATAAAAAATTCGTAATGGGTTGCATCACCTGTTGACCAGAACTTCATAAATTCTATTTGGGATTGATTCATACAATTTTTCAATATAATGAAGTCCAATGAAGCTCCAAACAAATTTGATGGCTTGGGTAAGTTTAGGTCCTTTGAGTAGGGAGGCCAGTTTAACAAAGTTACGTTTTGGCTCTCTATAAACGATTTCACGATTCGGGCAATGTGAATGGGTGCATTGTTCTGTTGAAATGTCCACGACAGAGGTCCAAAAAGGTTGTTAAAGAATGGCCGTTTGCAGTACGCCACTGTATGCCATTGCATTCATTGTTGAGTTCAAAAATTGCAGCTCACAAGTGCCATAATACGTGATGGCTCCCCACACCATGATACCTCCCACTCGGCTATGTAAGTGGTCCAAATGATGGTTTTCCTTTCGTAAATCGTGAAAATAATAGCTGTAGCCATCGGGGTCTTCCAAATTGAATTTTTTCTCATCTGAGAAGACAACACGATGCCACTCCGTGGTCCAGGCCATGTTAGTGCGTCAAAAACTGAGGCGTTGCGCCTTACGTAAAGGATTAAGTGGTGGTTTTTTCTTTAATTTTAATCTCCTTCTGTGTTCAGCTTTCGAAATAACATGACGGACAGTGGTTACACTTGCTTTAACACCAGCTTTATCCCTTATCTTCGCTATTGAATCGCGCGAATTTGAAGCGTTTCTCAAAATATGTCGCCTGTCCGCACTAGAGAGCACACTATGTGTACGGCCTTTCATGTTTTTTCCCATAATCGAACTCATTAGACAAAAACGCGGATATGACTTTTCTGCTTCTTTCGATTTTTTGTTTGATATTTTCGCAACAGATAGGCCAATATCCTTGTCGGCTTTAATTTTTCCCTTTTCTTCCTCTGTTAATGCTTTTTCCACTTAAAATATCAAGATTTTACTTACTTACGCGATTCACCAACCGCACACGTCCAATGATAACAGAAAACTATTGATTTCATTAGGTGTTCTATTCTAGTGGCGCAACATTTTCCCATTGTTTTATATCAACAACAACACAAAAAGCAACAGATGAATAACAGTACATTTCCAGTGCACAAATTTTGTTTTAGAGAGAGTTAAAATAAACATAAAATAAACTGCCAACAAGTCGGGCGAAACTTTATTATTCTTGGGACAAGTTGCGGATGAGTGGAAAGTCAATATGCAGGTTAGAGTGGTTAGGGAAGGCTAAGTGAAAGGGAGTTCTTGGGCAGGGCTGTTGTCAGTTTAACAATATTTCATTCATTTCTGCAAGTTTGGGTTTTTATGAGGGGAGAAGGAGGGGTAAGGGTGGGGGGGATGTTAATAGCTTTTTAATTAATTCCTTGAATCACGTCCAATATTCTTTGTAAAGAATATGTTTCATAGACGAAGTTGCATAGAATTTTCATAAAATTCGGTGTATTTTACATTCACGAAACCCGAACATTTGTATGGGAGGGGGAAGAGAAGGTAGAGGAATCGTAAAATTTGATATGTAGTTTTATTTCGTTTCTATTTTAAGGTGCTTGTATAAAATTTCAAGTTCGTAGCTTCTAGTTTGTTGGTTATTAGTAGATTTAATGAAATTGGTCGAAATCATAGTTTTGTACGGGAGGGGGTAGAAGGGCAAGCGCGATTTCAAAACTTTTAAAGCAACTTCATTTGAATTATTTTTATAAGTTTTAATGCAAAATTTGAAATTGATAGCTTTTAAAAGTTAGCTGACAACTTATTTCTTAAAATTGCTCGAAAAAATAATTTTGTATGGGAGGGGGTAGAGGAGGTAGGGGAATCGTAAAACTTGTGATGCAAATTTCTTTATTTTCTGTTGTAAGGTGGTCGTACAAAATTTCAAGTTCGTAGCTCTTAATTTTTTGGTTATTAGTTGATTTAATGAAATTGGTCGAAAACGTACTTTTGTATGGGAGGGGGTAGAAGGGCAAACGCGATTTCAAAACTTTTAACGTAATTTCATTTCAATTATTTTTGTAAGTTTTTGTGCAAAATTTCAAATTGATATCTTTTAATAATTAGGTGATAATTGATTTCTTAAAAATGGTCGTAAAAATAATTTTGTATGGGAGGGGGTAGAAGTTTTAAAGGTTTTCGACCACTTAATATTTCATATATTTAGGGATTTTTTTTAAATGCATTTCGCAAATTTTCAAGCTTCTACCTTAAAATTTCACTCAAAAATTTTCAGTTAATGTGTTTTTTTCAATGCACATGAAACACCTTGTGCACGTTAGACCGGGGGGGGGGGTCAGTTTATAACAATTATGAATCAAGTTATTATTATTTTTCTACGTATATCAAATAGACGTATCCTCACGCAAAATTTAAAGTTTGTATCTTTCACCAGACCCCTAAAAAAATCACTCAAAATTTTCGACATTTTTGCTTATCACCTCCCTCCCCTTTCACCCCCCAACTTGAAATTCTTACTAAAATTAACTATTATATAGTTCTACAATCTGACAAATTTTCGATTTGATATCTGTACTCTTTTTTGAGATATAAGGATTTGTAATTTTGAAAAGTGCGCCATTTTTGAAACGCTCCCCATTTCCCCCCACTACTATTATTTCAACATGTTATATTTTTTTTGTATTTTCCTAGTATAGTTTATTATATTTTTCAAGTTTCAGTTACATAGCTTAATAAATAGCCGAGATATTGATTTTTAAGTGTTTTTCTTTGCACCACCCCTGACCCTCTCCCTTACAATAATTAGCCAGTATCTAAGCTGATTGATATGATTCCGGTGAAGCTATATGCCACCTTAATGGCCTTAAAATATGAATATTTTACAATAAGTAATTTCGAAGATATAATCATTTGAAAATCAAGTTCGGCCGACAATTCGTTTTTAGCCCCAACTTTTCGGACGCCAATGGATAAAAAAAATTAAATTATTTTTAAAATTTGTCTCACAACCCTCTCTATATCTCTACTGATTTTCAACATCCTATCTGCATTCGTGGTGGAAATATTAGCAAGTGTAGTTTTCGACTTTTTCCCTCCCCCGTCCTCCCCCTTCCACCTAACACCCCCCAAAATTTAGAAAATAGAGCTCACTTACCCAATCAACAATCCACCCAAAAACGAACATTCTACCTTTAGCGGTCTCGGAGATATGAGTTCATATGTACGGCGGACGGCGTACGGCGGGACGGATTTTTTTTTTTGCATTTTTAGGCTAATTTAGTCATGAAACGCGGAAAAAAAAATTTCAGGGTAGCAAAGTTTTTTTCTTTCTTGTGTCGATCACAATACACATAGCTTATTATTCCTGTGCACTGTCTTGGATTTCATTATTGGAAGTACCCAATGATACGTCTATGTAGTATAGCCTAGATCGTAGCGAGGGTAGCGTGTCTACAGTGCGAAGGTCGGGAGTTCAAATCCCGGTCGATGTATAATTCTACCACACTGCCTACATGGGTATATCTGGGAGGATATGGGAGGATTCCCTGGCTTTGGTACAAAGACCGCGCTTCCCTCCAGATTTTATGGATTTAACCCCATATCACACTGGCTTTAAAGGTCCTTATCATTTTTGGCATTTCGGTCTCTAATCTCTTCTGCAGTACTTACTCCGGCTGATTTGTAAGGGGTTATGGCATTAATTGCCCATCTAATCTTTTCCGGAGTGAAGATTCTACCAGCAATGCTATTGCTGAACGGAGTTTAATGATACGTCCTTTCCTCTACTTCTAAATTTTCATTGTTGCTTATTATTTTGCAGTCGGGAAAATGTGTTACCAATAACTCTAGAAGTGTTTCAAAACTACTTTTAGTTAAGGACCCATCTGGCCTCTCTAAAAGTCCGATATCAGTCGGGGTGTCTTTTGGAGTCTTGAGTCCGTTGGGAGGTTATCTTTCTCTTCACAAAATCTTCTTCATGACTCTTTTTTTTTTAACTTTTATAACAGTTTGTTGCATTCAGTAAGGGAATCTCTGTATTCTTCCCAGTTACCAAAGATTTTTGCTCTATTTAACAAATTCCTAGTTTCTTTGCGTTTTGCCGCTAGTTCCTCGTTCCACCAAGGTACTTGTTTTGCCCTCTTCTTGTGTAGAACAACAACAACAAGTTTGTAGGAATTTATATTATTTTCAATGCAGTCTGGACTGTTTTTTGATTCTTCTTCGCTATCTACTTCGTATTCAAGAATTGTCATTTGTATTGATTCCTTCTTCTACAATGGCACTACAGCCCAAATCGGACCTTGTTCTCCTGCTCTTCAGAATCCTTAACATTTTCATTACCCTCTATCTGCGATTTTTTTTCCAGTTTCGCAGATTGAGGTAACAAAGGTATATCCCAGCAGGCAGCGTGATGAAATCATGCGTCGACCGGGATTTGAACTCACAACCTTCGCATTGTAGACCAACATGTTACCCACTAGGCTAAATCCTAGCCAAGGTATTGATTCCAGTTGGTACGTTTTGGGTTTCTATAATGAGTAATAGAGCTAATTGAAGTATTTATATCAAAGCCTATGATCTGAAAATGATGCTAATTTGGCTTATTTTTTACGTCCAAATTTTCGCGATTTTCTCCTAGGCAGGGGCTTGCTATGGTAAGGTCAAGTAATTCGTGCATAATGTTATTCATGAAGATGGGGGTGCTGCCTTTATTTATTTTGTCAAGATTGTAGTAGTTAGATAATCCAAAAGTGACTCTCTTCTTTTTTTAACATTGATACTTCTCCAAATAGTGCGCAGCTCAGAATGACTGGTATGTTGTGTATCTTACAATAGTTCACTAGCTTCTTAACGCCTTGAGGTGGAGCATCTTACTCGTCACCAGGAAAGTAGACCGAGGCTAGTATTGCCTCGGGAACCTGCCTTTGGTTTTTTAACCACAACCGCTACTAAATCTGTTCGGATGAAAAGATGCATTGAGGTAATTAATTTCGAACGATATCAGAATTGCAGCTCTAGGCTTGTCGCTTCTTCTACCGAAAATTAACTTATTCATTTTCCGAGGAATACGAATAATTTTATCCTTCGCCTTCTTCGAAGGACCACATGGAATTCCTTCTTAGCGAATCTCCATGTTATTACATCCATGGCCACTGCTGCACGATGGAGATTCGCCTGAATAACTTTTAACTTATTCAGGTTTTTGGTCATTTACATTGAGCTGCGGCTTGTCGCTTCTGACCTCCTTAACCTTAGGGCGGAGAGTCACACTATAGAATTTCAAACAAACTCTGTGCCCCTTCTGTTTTAACCTTTCCATTAATTGGCCGTCGATGGAAAAGGTTGTAATCGAGTTTGTGCCATTTACCCTTCTGCTGATGCTTTCCCAATTAGAGGCGCACAAACGAGCATTTTGAGCGTCAAGGAGGGCGATAATCTCCTCTGACGAATCCTCTTCGTGAGGAAAATTATTGTATTGATTATTTCTATTTGCGGAATATTCTCCTCTCGGATGGCCTTGATGGTAGTGGACTCGTCCAGCTCACAGATACTCGTTCCAACCAAGATCCGGTTCGCTCATCTAGGCAAACCATTAGCATCCATCCTGTCTTGAGCCTGAGTCTACTAAATTGTGAATTTTTTTCCCTGTTTAGCTGCTTTTGGAATTTCGGCCAGGATGGATTTTTGAATAACAGCTAGCTATGCTGGAGATATGATCTGGAGTGGATGTTGAGTATGTACGATCCCGATCCTTATTCCTGGTGAATGTTTTCACAGTGCATTTCGAAATGAAAGAAAAGATTTCCGGATTCTACACTGTTACGCTTTATTATTCTCTGCTGAGACCTTTATCAAGAGAGTTTGATAAAGGTCTCAGCAGAGACCGAAACGTCACGAATAATAAAGCGTAACAGTGTAGAATCCGGAAATCTTTTCTTTCGAATTACTTCCAATTTAATGCATCGTTAATAACTTAATGTCACTGTCAATTGTGATTTCATCTCTCCCGGCCTTATGAAACCTACCCGGAATGATATCATTATTTAGTCTAACTTCTCCATATAGCAATAGCTTGTTTTATTCTTCCTTACACCACCATATCCTTTCCATTTTGTTTTTCCTCTGCAGGAAAAAAATTGAATTGAAATTGAAAATTTGCGTGACAATATGACATTGGAGTTGCCTTCCATTCTTTAACACCTCGGCAAAGTTAATGATATTTTCTTGTTCTCTCCCCCAAGGATTATGAGCTTATCTAAACTTTGCAAGGTATAGCAGTTGCAGGGTTGTCAGTTGTTGTTTTCATTTTCGAATAATGAAATAATTTGAATGGAAAGTCACAGAAAGAAAATATGCGAGGACAAAAATATTGAAATACCATTTGACGGATTTCTTGTTTTACCATTTTTCAGAAATTTTTTATCATGATTCTGTTTTATTTAATTGACTCCAATCGTTCCTGTGCATTATGGGAAAACGAGAATCCTATAACGTGACTCGTTTCTTTTAAAAAACTATGCTTATATCTATTTTTTGCTATAAAATATGGAGCAATCAAATAATTGTATGATAGGAAGGTTGGCGTCACAATTTACAAAAGCGAATTCTGATTTCGTGTCATATTATGTTGGTAGACCTCACTCAAAGTTGTCTTGATTTGAGTGGAAACATGCAAACCCTGCTAGCTTGTAATAAATTTGAATTTATTCCATCATTAAATCAGTGCACTATGCAATAACAAGTGAAATTTGTAGTATTATCGGAATGTATGCTATGGTAATTTATGAAACGCGGTTATATATTTTTCCACGCTAAGAATTTGGAAATTATGCTATTGCACGAATGTTTCATGTAATTTTTTTTTAAAAGTAAATTGACGTGGTTTTATTTGATTAACTGAGATATTGCATGAATATTATGTATGAGTATTATTTTCATTCAAGAAAAGAAGGTTTCATTTCGGTATATTGGCAAATAGGAAAATTTAAATACTATTTGTAATTGTAACTGCAACTTAATTATTAGTAATTGAAGAACTGTGATTTTATTCAGCGCCTTGACTTAAGCATTTTACTTTCTTATTCTAATAATAAAGTATTGTGATCGATTTAGGACAAGATGGGACCTGGTGGGCAGAGTGTTGGTCGACAATGCGAAGGTCGTGAGTTCGAATCCCGGTCGGCGTATAATTCGAGCATACTGCCAGCTTGGGTATACCTTGGTTATTTGAATTTAGAACAATTAAAAATTCGTAGATTGAGGTTTGTGCGAAGGGCTAGCAACCAGGGCTGTCGTCCTAGAGTATACGGGGTATACGCCGTATATCCTCTGCTTATTCCCTAGAAAAAGTGTATACCTTCTGGTACCAAGGCTACATACGGTAATATATGCTGTTATATACGTCGTATACCTCATGTTTTTTCATAAAAGTAGCTTGTAACGCATATTTTTTTACGTGAAGATACATATGCACACTCAGAGTCATAAGTCTACAAGCAACCAATAAAATAATATTTCTTAGAATATTTTTCAAAAAGTAAACAACTTAGCAAACTCAGTTTTTATTTTTCTGATGAAATATTCAATGCACAGTGATGATGCCAAATATCTTTGCACGTGTTCGCAAAACAGCCGAGATAACGGTACTTTTGTTCTTCAGCGTAACATAAAAAACGATCAAAAGTCTACAAGCGGTCATTATTGTTGCGATCTTGCGAGCGTGCAGAAGGTAATTTGCTTAAAATATTGATTGCATTTTATTGATATATTAATTGATCAGATAACTAGAATAAAGTCTCTTGTTCGTCAAAACCTCGTTCTGGTCGCCCATCGAAGCTGACGTCCCGTGAAAGCCGCTCAGTATTGAATGCAGTGAAGACGAATCCACGCTTGACTGAATTGTAAATAGCAAATGATGTTCAGGAAAGATTTGCCAAAAGTATTTCTGTCGTTACTGCACGAAGAATTTTGAGACGGTCTGGTTGTCATGCTAGAATTGCACGAAAGAAACCGCTTATTTCTGCAATCAATCGAAAAAAGTGCATTGCTTTCGCAAAGCAATATTTAAATGTGCCTGACGAGTTCTGGAACAACGTGCTTTTCTCTGATGAATCGAAGTTCTGTATAATAGGACGCAAATTAGTATGACGTAAGCCAGGAGAAGCATACAATAGGAGCAACCTTTACCCAGCAGTAAAACATGAGATGATGCAGTGATGATTTGGGGTTGTATGGCAGCCAATAGTACGGGCAACCTGGAGTTTGTGGAGACAACGATGGATAAGCATATGTATTTCAATATTTTAAAGCGTAATATTCAATCCAGTGCTGACAAATTGGGACTGCAAGAAAAATTTTATTTTCAACACGACAACGACCCCAAGCACACTGCGGGAATTGTGCGCACTTGGTTACTGTACAAGGCCCTCAAACAATTACACACGCCACCACAATTACCAGATTTGAACCCTATGGCGCATTTATGGGCTCTATTGGAAAGAAAAATACGCAAACTTACGATTTCAAGTAAAAAATAGGTCAAAGACATAATATTAAAGGAGTGGACGGAAATAACAGTTCAGGAGACCAGTAAACTTGTAGCTTCGATGAAAAACCGTTTGGTGGAAGTTCTTAAGCGTCACGATTATCCGACTAGTTATTAAATTGTATGAAAAATTTCAAATTTAAACATTGTAAAACTTTTTTATACTTATTGCTTGTAGACTTTTGATCCTTTGTTTTGCTACAGAGAAGAATAAAAATGCCGTTATCACATTTGTTTTGCGAAAACGTTGAAAGAAATTTGGCGTCAACATTTTACTTTTATTATTGTATAAGAAAAATAAAAATTGAATTGAATAAATTGATTGATATTTAAAATACATTCTTACGAACACTTTTTTATTGGTTGCTTGTAGACTTATGACTCTGAGTGTATGTGTATCATGTATTAGTACATTATTTGCATTGAAAAACACGAATATCGAAGTAACGTCGCGAGTTCCCATGTTTAGCTATTCAACACCCTTTGCACATGCATATCCTAATCCTATGCAGTTCTATTTTTTTACTTCACCGAGTATAACTTAGGGGGTCACCCTTTAATGAAATGCACAGTTATATCGGTATAGAAAGTGGAATGAGGCTTATTAAGGTGGAGAGCGACGAAAATGACGATTGACATTGTTCTTGGGGCTCCGCAGGTTGTACTTGTTGAGAAACAAACTGGCTGGCTGAATACGATCGAGTAACGCGAGTTGTGTTTTTGGATGCCCCAGCCCAAACATGCGGGTTGTACTCTAAACATGGTCTAATGTAAGCCTTGTAAATGGTTGCTATGTGGGTGTGAAATATTTTTTGCACTTTCATAGAACACCTAAACATTTAGAGGCGTCAAGGGTAACATCAAATATATGCTAAGCCTAATATAGGTTGTCATTAATTTTAACGCCTAGCACTGTGAAATTCTCTAAAGTGCTAAGTTAAATAAGGTTACAGTGTCAGACATCACTGAAACATAATAGAAGAAGAATAGATGACAGGCCTGTGTTTTGGATGCGTTGAACTCTACTCTATGTTTTCTGCCCCATTCCAGAATTAAGTTGAAATCCGAGTTCAGCGAACAGAATAACTCCCTGCGACGAGAAGCAATAGAATGCTTGTGTAATTACGCAGCAGAGTTAAATTCATAGGTGTTGTCTAAAGGACTCTCATCTGCATAGCTATAGATTGGAAACGAAAGATGATCGCTTATGATAACTAAGAAAAGTATTGGGGATAAAACAGAACCATGAGAGAGAACTTGTCCTTCGCCATATTTATGTAAGCATGAGTTCCAACGCTCTGTTAAGTAGACCAAAAAATCTCCCGTCGACCGTCCAAAACGGAGCCCATACTGACTATCATGGATGAGCTGTTAATCCTCCAGATATTTGACAATTTTATAATTAACAGCAGCTTTCATTACTTTTATGAGCACTGAAGTAATGGCTAGTGTTCGGTAGTTTGCACCTTACTTCCTTTCTTGAGAATTGGCTGAACATTCGCAACTTTCCTCATACATGCAAAGCACTCGAATATTAAAGATAGAAAACAGAGTTTTGGAAATAGCATTTGAGACCTAATGATGGTTAGTTAGCTTTTTGTCTAGGTGGCATCCCAAGGTATTTTATGTTATTGGACCATCTCCTAAGACGTGGATTGTAGCGGAGGGTAGGTACTGGGAGGCTCTTCTTTTCCATTATACCACACAGTGTCAAATGCTTTTTGAATGTCTAACGTGATCATGCCAACGAATGTTTTGTTCTGGAATCATTTTTTGATGAACTGGGTGATTCTGAGAAGTTGATGACACTTGGAGTGCTTTGTTCGAAAACCAAATTGATAGTCAGGGAGAATATCTTCTTTTCGGTATGAAGTTGAAGACGGTACAGGATTATTTTCTCAACAATTTTTGAAATTGAGGAGAGTAAACTGATTGGTCAGTAGCTATTGGATGAAAAGAAAACTATTCCGGGTTTATTAATAGCCATAATAGTTGCTTCTTTCCAGCATTTAGGAAAGTATCCTAATTTTAGGCAACTGTTTAAGATAAAACACAAGAACGCAACTGCTTTTTTGGGGGCTTCTTTGGTTATACCATCTTTTCCGGGGTATTTCCTGTTTCGGGAGCAGGTTATTAATTTGATCATTGGCATCATTAATGAATTGGTCATGGGTGGAGTTTAAGCCTACGATTTCATGCGAGGAATGGAATTAAACCTGAAGTATTTCTGCTTTTTCGCTGTCAGCATAAATATTTTTATGGTTGAACATGAGATAAGATATACTTCTTTCTCTATTTTTCAAGACTTTATTGATTTTCCAAAATTTTGTGGAGCCTTTGCTTAAACCTTCTAGCATAGAGTTCCAGTTTTTATTTCGCAGATGTGATATTTCATAGTTTATCTCCTTCTGCAGGAAGTGATCTTTTTTTAAAGCGGGATCCCTACATCTTTACAATTGTCGTCTTTTCTTGTTCCGAGTTGAGATTAGATTTTTAATTTCATTTGGGAGAGCGATACTGTGTTCTTTGATAGTCATTTTCGGCGTAGATTTTCCGGCGGCTTCGATAACTTTGGAAAAGAAGCTATTCACCATTTAGTCGATTAAAGCGGAACTAGTTTCAGATAGGCCGAAGTTGCTGATGGATAGAGAGTTGCACAGTAGGCGATGATAGGTTTTCCATCGCGTTCTGGAATAATTACGGATTTGAACAGAGCTATTTCTTACTGGTACTTCGTCCAGTAGGGAAAATAGAACCGGAAGATGAGGGGATGAAAGTTCTTGAACAGTTGTAGGTTACTGAGACAAAAACATAACTAGGTCGAGGGTGGAAGAAAGCCCTTTGGCTTGATGTCAGTACAATACTTAAATTGCTATTGCAAACCCTTTGATCACCACGCGAACGGGATGTACAATAAATTATTGCGTAGGATAATTAAGTATCATTTCAATATTGATAATTTTATAAATTTAGCGGTATCGGTCACCAGTGACCACTCCAGTCTTGCAACAGGATATACCCTCTGCTGGACTTACGACTACAGCCAAGCTAACAGCTAACACAATAAGTAATGAAAATGTTTATAGACCCCAAAGGCCAGGAGGCCACGGTCATATTTGGCAAATGGCACGTTGAAGTCGAAGTGATCGACCTAGAAAAACGAAAAGATTGTCTGCTCTGAAATTTTTTTTTCTTCCCAAAATTTTAGCTTCTTATCTGCATCTGATATTGAGGCTCGTCTAAATAAAGGCCTTCGGTATCCTTTCCTCTTTCTGGAGGTTAAGAGAGATCTCCCTTCGCACGAAGCTGCGAGTTTTTGACGCATGCGCCACATCCGTGTTGTTATATAGTTATACTACGTGGAAAGTGACCGTTCGACTTACCAAGAAACTACAGACTTTCGTGAACCAATGCTTCCGACGCATTTTAGGAATATTCTGGCCAGAAGTGATCTCCAATGACGAACTTTAGAGTACAACTGACCAGAATAAAATAGGTATTGAGATTCAAAGGCGGGAGTGGCAGTGGATCGGTCATACTTTAAGGAAACCAGAGCGCCAAACAGGCTCTGGATTATAATCCTCAAGGAAGACGTCGGGTTGGTCGACCATGTAACACATAGAAGCGAGCAGTTGAGCAGGACGCCAGAGGAATAAACCAGTCCTGGAAACAGGCTAAGGCCGATGCTCCTGATCGCGCCTTTCGGAAGAGAGTTCTTTCTGTTCTATTCCCCTATAGGGGGTCTTAACAGGAATTTGATCTGTGTTCGTAGTGGAAATATTAACAAGCGTAGAACACTGCTCGAAATATTGACAATGAAATTTCCCTACCCAATCTAAAATCCACTAAAAAATGTATATTCTATCTATAAGTGTTTTGGACATATGAGCAGTTGAAACGTATATATACTAATTTAGTCATGAAACGCGAAAAAAACAAAATTTCAGGGTAGCAATTGATTAATATTATATAACACCGGGTTCATATGTTCCTAGTTTAACGTGAATGCTCAGGCCCAGGCTTTCCTCCATTACAGATTTAATTCACGATTGTCTTTAACTACACGGATTTTGGGGGGACAATCATTAATGACCCTGGATCAGTAGCAGTTTATACCTATTTATAGTTCGGCATTCACACTGCTTGATGCGAGATCTATCTAACATCTCTGCATATCTGAGGATCAAGACGCCCGGTTAGAACGTAACTCCCCGTCGATTCAGATTCGGATTTCTATCCCCTCGATCACTACTCTCTTCCGCATGTCTACCATGTTCCACCAAAATTACCATGTATTACCAGTTTTGCATACATCGCTGCTATACATATATGACCAAAGCTAGGCTATAGCCTAGTAGGTAGTGTATTGGTCTTGTAATGCAAAGGTCGTGAGTTCAAATCCTGGCCGGCGCAACATATAATTCCGCCACATTGTCTGCTTGGGTATACCTTGGTCACCTCAATCTAAGAAAATGAAAAAATTCGTAGAAAGAGAGTTGTGCGAAGGGCTAACAACCCTTTCACAAATGTTAAAGAACCTGAATATCAGGAGGCCAAGGTCCGATTTGGGCTGTAGCGCCATTGTAGACTTAGATTAGATGTATGACCATTAGTTGTTCGGTTCATACTACCAATTTGTGCATCAGGCTTTGTGACCTAGGGTCATTACTCTACAACTGTCGATACACGCAGTATATATTGATCTCCCAGTCACTACTTTCTTCCGCGTGTCTGCAATGTTTTACTAATCTAATTTATTTGCATCAGATTTCACTTCCCTCTAGTTCTGACCAGGTTGCTACTCACTTCAGCATTTATCATGTAACACAGTTCAAAGTTAAGTCTTCATTTCTTCACTCCAATTTCACTTCCTTCAGGTACTAATTTACAGCCCGCCTCAAGGGATGCAGTTAAGGGTGAAGTATTTCGCTCACTTCAGTCCGCTACTAATTTTGTGACAACTCCTCAACAATAAAAGTCTCCGATTTTGCTTAGTTCGTAACAGGCATCTTCGGTTCGCTACTTTTATCATCGATTTACTGTTTCACGAGTTCACCATGTTCGCCCATTCTTCCACAGTTCATCCTCTTTACATCTATTTTACCAACCTGTTCCATCTGTAAAGGGTTGTTGCTTTGTAAGACTATATGCTGAAGAGCCCGCCTACCTCTTTGTATCTTCTACTTCTTCTTCTACAATGGCGATACAGCTCAAATCAGACCTTGGCCTCCTGACATTCAGGTTCCTTAACATTTTTCATTATTTATTGTGGAAGGGATGTTAGCCCTTCGCACAACCCTCTTTCTACGAATTTTCTATTTTCGTAGATTGAGGTGACCAAGGTATAATCAAGCAGGCAATGTGCTGGAATTATATATTGCGCCGACCGGAATTTGAACTCACGACTTTCGCATTACAAGACCAACACGCTACCCACTAGGCTGTACCCTAGCTCCTTGTATACCATCGATGATTTAGGCACACCTCCCACCGTAGTACCAGGTTTTAAGCCTTCTGCTCGGTTTTCGTGAGTCGCCAGCTCGTGTATAGCTTTCACAGATTTTAATGATGGGATGAACTGGGATCCGTGGAGTCGCCAGGCTTCAAATGCAATATATCTGGAATCACCGAAGCTTTATTGACCAGTAACTCCCCCCTCCCTCCCCTTCACACGCTGGGTAAATACTACTAGTATGGTGAAATCAGACTGAAGTTTCAGGTTATCGACATAATAGAAAAACTGGAAATTGAGGTGAGCAGGGCAGTCATTGATGAATAGTACGACCAGAATAGGATCAAATGAAGAACCCTGTGGGTTACCATAATGAAAAGTGAACAGATATGAAAGAGTAGAAGGATTTCTACGATTTTGAAACTACTTATTCTCAAATATGAAAAATTTAGATTTTGAGGTGATGACGGAGTGAGGCGAAGTTGATAATGTTTAAATATTTATTGAAATTTAGTATAAACGAAATTTTGGTAAAATTACGTTTCAACCATCTCTACTACTAATAATATATTATTCAAAATTGAGCCGAAGGAAATGGGAATGGTCAGCGTATTTAATCTTAATTGGATTAAGTTTTATCTTTGAGAGTTTCAAAGAAAATTTTTTTTCCTAAAATTTGTATGGGAGGTGGTAGAATGAAAGATTGGGAGATGTGACCCTCTCTCGAACTTAAAGTTTTTTGCTAAAAATCACAAAGACTAGGTCGATAACTGAACGGCGCATATCCAAACCCAACTTTCTTTGCTTATCGGTGTAACACATCTATCAAATTCTTTTGGGTATAATGATTTAATGCAAGGAATTGACAGCAATAATTCACTCAATTGAACGATGCACAACTCGATTATGTAATTATTTTTGATGCAATCTAGAATTTTGAAATTTTGACACTGGCATTGCGTGATGTCGTACCCATTCCAGTGTTCGATGCCAGGTAGTATAGTATCGGGCATGTGACCGCCACAACTAGCCACACGGCGTAATTTGGAACTCCAATTTTCACTCACTCTTCGCAGTAAATCAGGCTGTATTTCGGCAATAACGCGTCGAATGTTGGCTTCCAAGTGCTCAATAATTTCTGGTTTATCGGCGTAGACATGGGACTTTACATATCGCACGAACAAGGTGGCCAGTTAACAGATCCATTTCGTGAAATTAATCGATCATCAAATGTTTCTTTCAGTAAATTAATTGTATCGCGCGCTGTGTGGCATGTGGCGCCGTCCTATTAAAACCACATGTCTGCGACATTAATGCCCTCCAATTGAGACACGAAGAAGTTAGTAATCATGTCCCTGTACCGCTCACGGTTGACTGTAACGTTCTGACCATCATCATTTTTGAAGATATATGGACCAGTGATTCAACCGGTCCATCAAGCGCACTAAGCGGAGACTTTTTCTGGATGTAATGGTGTTTCGGCAATGGCTTATAGATTATTATCGCTCCTGATGCGGCAATTCTGCTTATTGACAGAGCCATTTAGCCAAAATGTGCTTCATCACTGAACAAAATGTGTGTGTGAAAATTCGATTTCCAGATTACGCCATGTGCACACCAGCTGCGGCAGCCACATGCCCGAAACCATAGTCAAACATTAATGCCACAAAATCATCTTTCAAATAAAGCCAATTTAATGGATATTAAAAACATTTTTCTGTGTTTTATTTCAATTTAAAGTTCTCCGCCTTTAAAAAAAACACCCTACATTACTGTACCATGGTTAAATCTTGCTGCTCGCTCTATTATGCATTTCATTAAACTACCAGTCGATATCGCAAGTGAAAGTATTGAAAGTCAAAAACGTCAATAAATATTATAGTCCCCGTCACCAACTGCACCACAATCCATTAGAATTTAATTTTTAAATAAATCCTTCGCCGGTAAGTTCCATAGAAACTTCAATTGAAAAATCAAGGTCAAAGGGTATTGCAACGAAGCACCCTTATTCATGAAAAAGTTAAAACCCTTCGAGGCAATACCGTGCACAATACAACCTTGTAAGAAGTTACAAGGTAAAAAATTAATTCTAAGGATCGACCTTGAAGTGAGAAATCGCATTATTACTCGCTTTAAAGAAAACGTCCCACACGAACAAGGTCAGAATCTGCGGGACATACATACATTTCCTTGCGAATATCAAGTGACTTTGATTTCGATTTCATGCAGTATTTATAGCACGAACAGCTCAAGAGCTTATTGTTTCGATAAATGGAAGCAGCTTTAACTTTGATCCTCCGGCCGTTTACAATCTCGAAAACTTTTCCTAGACATTGGTGGTAGCATGCAATTTGAAGCGAACATCTCGTTACAGCGAAGTTACCTCGTGCAAATTGTCCTCACCTCATTACCAAAACCATAGCCGAAGGATATGTTATATACACGCGTGCGTAGCTGCACTTTCTGAATATTATAGCAGATTGTAAGGAATTTAGTTTACGCTTAATTGGTTAAAAATGATCTGAAGAACATCCTGCGGGATTCACCACTCGTACATTATGTCGAGTTTCCCTTTGAGAAGGGATCCTAATAATTATTCCAAGAGTGTGTGGGGCTGGGAGAATTTAGTTTTTCGCCAACTGTTTTCTCGAGGGGTCAAGAGAATGCCTGGACCAGGTGGGACGGTATCAATTATATGTTTATAGAGCTCATCAACCCCTCTGGTGTCTACATGCAATGGCGGCGTTGCAAAATGAAATATTACACTAATTAGAGGCTCACACTGGGTATTATTGTTTGACACTTTTGCGGTGAGACTGGTACAGGACGGAAAAAGGGGTTCGACTGTGTGAAAGGGATGTTGTTGTCTTAGGGTTCGGGTCGGCTCTATATTATATTGAGCTAGACAGTGAACCCTTAATCCGGCCTGAAAAATTTATTACCCACACAACATCGGGACGTGAAGCGACTATAGTCGCTCTGTACTACCATATGGCCAACATCAGGAAACGTGTAATTGGTAAATGAGGTTTGTGAGTGTCAAGCTGTATTTGAACCCTTAGTTCGGTTTTTTTATTTATTTCATTGAAGAAAAATTGGAAAGGAATGTCTTCCCTGAAGTGATTTGCCTTGGCAACAGGGTAATCTACTCGGATATGTTGCATCAAATCTGAACATATAAGGGTTCTCTACGCTCGAGTAAATACGGATGAATTATTAATTAAATCGGCACGAAGCTTAGCAATAATCTCAAGTGGTTTCTTGTTGATTTAGTAAGGAAGAATATTAAGTTTTTTTTTTTGTTTGCAGTTCAGAGAGATCGAAAAGTGTATTTTCAATTGGATAAGTTTTGTTTATATTTGTAATATGAGGATTAAAGTGTAGCGGGGTAGATGAGTTGAATAGGGGCTTACATATTTGATTGCGGTGTACTTTTTTGCTGTAGGGATATTAAAGCAATGAAATTTACATAAATTACTTTGATATTGTTTTTATTCCGGTTTTGAAATTTTGATGTAAATTTTATAAAAGAAAAGTATAGGAAGTATAGGCGCGAAATAAAAATTGTTAGAAAATGTTAACAGTTTTTGGAGTCGTCGGCCAGTAATTTGCTTTAACATTTGACCAATCAAAGGCAAAATTTATTGATAATTATTGGCATGAATTTTTATTTGGTACTTATAGACAGAAAGTCGATTTCTTTCACTATAATTTAAAGCTTGCAATTTTTATTAGTATTAAATTTAATTTTTAGGATATAGCTTAGTGGTTTGGTCTACAATGCGAAGCTCGGAAGTTCAAATCCCGATCGGCGTAAATTCCAGCACGCTGCATGTTTGGGTATATCACAATCTAAGAAAATGAAAAATTTGTAGATGGTTGTGCGAAGTGCTAACAACTCTTCCAAAATAAGCAATCAAAAATGTTAAGGAGCTTAAAAATATTAGGCCCGATTCGGGCTAGTGTGCCATTATAGAAGTGAAAATTAAATTGAAAGAAAAGATTTCCGGATTCTACACTGTTACGCTTTATTATTCGTGAAGTTTCGGTCTCTGCTGAGACCTTTATCAAACTCAGCAGAGACCTTTATCAAACTCAGCAGAGACCGAAACGTCACGAATAATAAAGCTTAACTGTGTAGAATCCGAAAATCTTTTCTTTCAATTCGAAATGCACTGTGAATACATTCACCGGAAATTAAATTGTTAATGGAATCTATTAACATTATAATGCAGTGGAACCTCGATATACATATCGATTCTCAAGCGGAATGAGGATTTCGACATACCGAAGTTCGATCTACAGAGCTGATTTCTGACTTTCTTCAATATGTAGAGGATTTTATCAAAACAACTTTGATATGTAGAGGTTTTTTATTTATTTATTTAGAACTAGCAAATGCCCGCGACTTGGCCGCGTAAAAATAGCAAGAATAAGTAATTTTTGAGAGTGTAGTTAGTAATACATTATGTGGGATCTATAAACTGCTTACTTTAATGGCTCTTTGAACACAATGTCTTGTATTTAGTTGGAATCAGAACCATAAATTATTAAGAATGAAACCATGATACGCGTATTTGAATGGGACAGGCTCGTGATCAAATCAATCCCGTGATTTGAGCTCATATACGTATTGAAGAGCATTAAGGACATGTGAATAATTGTGTTAATTAAAAAAAAAACCAAATAAAATAACATAATGCTTAAAAACATAACAGGACTACGATTGTGCGTAAAGCCCAATCATACGATACTATGTATAGATGATCGAAATTTTTGTGATGTTAAGAAATTTTGTATGGGGAGTGGTAGAAGGGGTGACAGCACTGAACTAATTTGTTTTATATCATGCTCGAATAAAGAAAGAAAGAAAATTGAGTAGGTACTGAGAAACTTAGTGCATTGAATTCAATGAAATTGTGCAATTTGTATGGGAGGTGGTAGAAGGAGTGGGGAGTTTTTGGTGATTTTCGAGGAACAACTATAACTATCATGCAATTGATATACTTTAAATTTCAGATTTGTATCATTTACACTATTCAAGAACATCGAATTGTTATATAGTCGTGGAGTTGTGTCTCATTGTATGGGAAGGGGTAGAAGGAGTGAAGCTATTCGATTAATTTTTTTGCCGATATTAATAATAAAGCTAATTAAGTATTAAGTACAATATTTTAGCTCGATGAAATGTATAAGCACTGAAAAAGTACGGTTTGTATGGGAGGTGGTGGAATGAGAAGGAGGGTTTTTAGTGATTTTTTTGAGAAACAACTACAATCATCATGCAATTGATAAATTTTAAATTTCAGATCAGTAACATTCACACTTTTCAACAAAATCGAATTCTTGTAAAGCTGTGGAACTGTGTCACATTGTATGGGAGAGGGTAGAAGGAGTGAAGCTAATCGTTAGTTTTTTCCCGATATTAGTAATAATGCTAATTAAGGATTTAGTATAACATTTTAGCTCGATGAAAGTTACACATACTGAGAAAATTGGCGTAAAGTGTTTCATGGAAAAGTGTGGTGGAAGGAGTGGGTGAACTCAAATAATTTGTATACCAAAAGACTGCATTTGTAATAGAAACAATATATTCCTAATTTCATATTAATAGCTTGTATAGTTTCCAAGTAAAGTTGATTAATATATATTTTTGAAAATGGGTCACTTTGTATGGGAGGGGGTAGAAGGCTGAGGGGAGTGAAATAGAATCAAAAGCACACCTAACAAACTGTGCAAGTTTCATTACAATCGGTTCAGCCGTTTATGCGTGAAAGGCGGTCGGACAGACAGATAAAAATTTCAAAAACGTGTTTTTATGCTTAGTTATTGTTAAAATAAAGCAAAAAACTTATTGATAGCCATTTATAAGCAAAGAACAGACAGACACTGCAGTTATATTAATATGTATAGATTCATCAATATACTTACAAGCATTACAGCAAAACATAAAATAACATCATATTTCTTTAACAAAGCTGCCTCAACCTGAGCAACATTGAGATTAAATCATCGTTCGTACAGGTGATAGTACGAAATATTTTTGCATCATCAGCATACAAAAGAATATTTGAGTTGAACTCAAGCCATTAATAAATAACATAAACAGAAGTGGACCAAGATGACTACCCTGAGGTACACCAGAAGTGTTTGGAATAATCGATGAGATAGCATCTCGAAATTGCACTTGTTGGGTGCGGCTAGAAAGATAAGATTTGATCCACGCACTAAAAATAGTAGAAAATCCTAGTGAACAAAGCTTGTGAATCAGTATGTTACGATTAAAATTGTCAAATGCTTTGCTAAAATCTACATATACAGTAAACTTGTTTGCCTGCTTCAATCGCTAGAATCGCAAAATTTGAAAATTCCAGCAGCTCTGTCGTTGTGGATTTACCTTTGGTGAATCCGTGTTGGGTTGCGCTAATTATTGATTTGCAATGAAAATACATTACGTCACATACAATTGTCTCGAATTATTTTGAAACACTAGACAACCTAGCTATAAGTCGAAAATTACATACGTCGTTCCTTCTGACTTTATTGAACAGGGAATTTATTGTCGAGTATTTCCACAAACTTGGGAACCACCTCACAACGAAGAGATGCGCTAAATAAGAAACTAAGTGGACTTAAAAGTGCAGAGGAGACCCTTTTGAGCACAATAGATAATACTCCATCTGGGCCGCTATTAAAACTCTCAGCGATGTTCATGATAAACTTTGATATAGTGGGCTCATCAATAAAGAGATCCTTCATCTCTAGAGTAGTAGAGGAAAATTTTGTCACGTATTGAAAATTTTTATAATTAATATCACAGTCTGGGCATTAAATGGAGCACGAAAATGATCGCCAAAAAAGATCGACAAAAAAGTTACTAATTATTTTAGGATCGTTTTTAACATGCCCATCAAAAGACAGAGTCGCTGGAAAACCATTTGTGCGCTTGTTAGAATTGACGAAACTCTAGAACTGCTTAGGCTTGTCTTTAATTCTCTCTCTCATCTACAATGGCGCTACAGCCCAAATCGGGCCTTGGCCTCCTTGCGTTCAGATTCCTTAACATTTTTCATTACTTATTGTGGAAGGGTTGTTAGCCCTTCGCAAAACCCTCTTTCTACGAATTTTTCGTTTTTCGTAGTTTGAGGTGACCAAGCAGACAGTGTGCTGGAATTATATATTGCGCCGACCGGGATTTGAACTCACGACATTCGCATTACAAGACCAACACACTACCCACTAGGCTACACCCTAGCTGTCTTCAATTATCATCTTCATATCAATCAGATAACACTGATAGGCCAAAAATTGACCTGGTAAGAAATAAATCGCTTAACTCAGAGTAGCTCTTATAGTCAGATTTAATTTTAGAGAGACAGTACCTCTTCCATGCTTTAGTTTTTAAATTTTCTAGATTTATTAAATCGTCGTCAAACCATGGAAATCTTTTACATGAACTATTACTCGTAACCGGCACGCACCCAGTGAAGCAACCAAAGAGAATATTGTAGAAGTTATAACCAGCAGTTTCAATGTCTGTTTTGTTAAGTATGCACGACCAATCGCATTTTGAAATATCATATTCAAGCTAACAAAGGCAGCTTTATTAAAGAGTATCAGTTTCAAAATTCTTAACGTTATCTGCAGAAAATAGCATGCAACGCCGGATGTCGTGCTAATTCTGGAAGCAAAGGTGTTTCATCTGTTGATCGTTAAGTATCTCCCATCCGAGCAGAACACATATTGTGTTTGCATTACCGTTTGCAGCGCTAAGAAATAATGCTAAGGGTACAAAAATATTCGTTTTCGCTCAAAAACCTCGATTCCAAATTACCGTCTGTCCGTCTGTCTACAACATAACTCTCGAAGGCTTTGAGCTATCGTGCTGAAATTTGTCGGGCTACATCCCTCCATCCCTTCTACCCGTACCATAAAAATTTCATGAAATTTCGAAATTTAAGGAAATTGATTTTCTTTGAAACTATTTAAGCTATCAACTTGAAACTCGGCTCCACATATACTGATGTATATATCATTAAAATCAGAAAATATTGATCCGAGCCCTAACTCCTTCTATACCTTCCCATACAAATACTCAATTTTGAAAAATTAATTTTTTCGATTTTCATTGAAACAAACAATTTTTTGCCACAATGAATTTTATTATAATTGCAATCAGTTTTGAAAAAATTATCAACTTCACCTCACTCCTTCTACCCCCACCCATACAAATTTCGCGAAATTTCAATTTAACTATTTTTCTTTGAAATTGTCAAAGCTTTGTGAAAAGTATATTAATAGAAATTTTATTGACGACGAAAAATTTTGTTTTGATCCTTATACTCCTTCTACCCCCTCCTATACAAATGCATGATTTTGTTAAATGCATTACATCGATATCCGTTAAAACTAGGAAAAGAACATACTTAAAATTTTGCCACAATTTGTCCCTTAATATTTGCAATAAATGCTAAAAAAATATCAGCTTCGCTTCACTCCTTCTTCTCCCTCCTATACAATTATCTTTATTATAAATTCAAGAAAAGCATTTCTCCTTCGAACGTATGAGAGCTGTCGACGTTGAAATTGAAACAAAGCATGGTGATAGGAATGTTGGTAAGAAGTGTCAAAATCATCTAAAATCCACCATTTCCTCGACCACCTCTCATACAAATGCTCCAATTTCAGGAAAACTATGTCCACTTTCTTTGAAAAGAATGAACAATTCAAACTTTAAATTCGGCACGAAAGATTTTGCATGCCACGTTCGGTGTCATATACGAAAACTACAAACTTCCCCCTTCCGCTTCTAACACCTCCCATACAAAAGTCATTCTTTTTTTTATGGCACTGAGTATAACTTAGGGGGTCACCCTTTAATACATTGCACAATTATGTCGGTATAGGAAGAGGATGAAATTTGGTAATGTTTTGGGAATTTTGGGGGAAAGAGACGGAAATGGCGATGGACATTATTTTTTGAAGGGCTGAAAGTTATACTTGAAAATATGCTAGCAGGCAACGCGTTGCTAAGCCTGGACGTTCGGAAGATGAACGACTGTTTATATTTCACTGTACGAGTAGGAATAGGGTTGACGAATATTTCGGGGAAAAATGTAAAGTGGCGGAATGAGTGATCTAATTTCACTACATTTACCATTAAAGTAGCAATAATAAATGCTGCGTACTCCGCCGTTCCTACGATGCTCGAGGGAGTCAATAGAAACCGTGATGGCGTCATCACCAGTTTGATCGAGTAGCGCCCCAGCCCATAAATGTGAATTGTACTCTAAAAGAGGTCGAGCGTAAGCCTTGTAAATAGTAGCTAAGTCATGAGGCGTAAAGTATTTTTTGCATTTGCGAAGAATACCTAGGTGCTTGGAGGTATCAAGGGCAACACCAAATATAAGTTTGCTCCAACCAAGGTGGTTACTTAGCTTTACGCCTAATAGGATAAACTCATCTGAATAGCAAATTGGTACTCCATTAATGGTTAAATTAGACGACGACGCTGGAACAACACGTTTAAGGGAAAGATGATAGGCCTGTGTTTCAGCAGCATTGAACTTTACTCTATTTGTCCTGCCCCGTTTCCGGAATAAGTCGAGGCTGGAGTTCAGCGAACCGAATAACTCCCTGCGGTTGGAAACAATAGATTGCTTGTGACAACTCGCAGCAGAGTTAAATTCAAAGGTGCTATCTAAAGTACTGTCATCTGCAAAACTATGGATTGGACTGAGAGTATAAGACAAAAGGTTGTTAATGAATACTAAGAACAGAGTAGGTGATATAACAGAACCCTGAGGGACACCAGAATTAGATGGGAAAGAAGAAGAAGTAACGCCATCTAATACGACTCGTATAGTGCGTTCAGACAAGAAACTCTCGAATGAGGGTAGCATCGAGACCGATGGCCTTTAGCTTAACAAGGAGACATTCATGCCAAACTCTGTCAAAAGCTTTTGCAATGTCAAGAGCAAGAACTTGACCTTCGCCGTATTTGTGCAAGCAAGAGTTCCAACGTTCCGTCAGGTAAACCAAGAGATCTCCCGTCGACCTTCCAGAACGGAAACCGTATTGGCGATCGTGGATAAGCTGTTTATCCTCGAGGTAGTGAATGATTTTGCGATTGACAGCAGTTTCCATCACTTTCGAGAGCACTGAAGTGATGGCTATTGGGCGGTAGTTAGCGGGGTTCGCTTTGCTTCCTTTCTTGGGAATTAGCTGAACATTCGCAACTTTCCACAATTGTGAATACTAAGAATAGAGTAGGCGATAAGACAGAATCCTGAGGGACACCAGAATTAACTGGAAAAGAGGAAGAAGTAACGCCATCTAATACTACTCGTATACTGCGTTCGGACACGTTCTTCAGTATTCAAAAGAATTTGAAATGAAATATTTTTCGGTACATTAAACTTTTTTTCCATTTCATCTATAGAGTAACATATAATTGGGCTTTACGCAACAACAACAATCATAATTCTGTTAAGTTTTTATTTATCGCATTTACTCGTCTGGTTTGTAAGAGATGTCATATTGACTTCTAGGTGTCTTGTGAAGTTCATGTACCAGCTAATGGCCGTAACCGGGTAGTACGTAAAAGCAGCATCCACGTACCTCTGCTTTGATAAAAAAATTGACAAAAAATATGGTTTGTGGGTCTCAGGTCAGGACAATTTGGCGGTATAAGAAGTCCGCGAGGGCGAGCTGGAATAAAGAAACCATAGCAGAAGCCAGTCCTAAAAGGAAACTCGTTCTCTATGAAGGCTTCTACCGATTGCACGTTCCCGAAGCGGAGCGCTACCAGTTACGGGTTACAAGCAACTCAAATTGGTAGTAACTTTCGAGTTATGGAACCTGACCAGAGATTTTCTGGTACCACTGGTGTCGTAGAGTCTCCTCGGAGAGTATCATAGCTAATGCGGGAAGATGTTGTAGGAGTTCGGCGTGGAGTTGCTTTCTTCTAACCAGGTGACATGACCCCTAACTAGAAGTGAAGGCAGGCATTGTGGAGAACGAAAAATTATATAAGCCGTGAAAAAGTTATCATATTTCAAGTGAAATTTGAAATTCAGAAAGCTTCAATGGTACTGTAGCCCAAATCGGGCCTTTACCTGCTGAATGTCAGGTTTCTTAACATTTTTATTTGTTATTGTGAAAGGGTTGTTAGTCCTTCGCGCAAACCGCTATCTACGATTTTTTTTTAATTTTTGCAATTTGAGGTGGCCACGAAAGTAGTGTGCGGAAATTATACGTCGACCGGAATTTGAACTCCGGACCTTCGCATTGTACATAAAAATAAAAAATTAATTCTAATTAATTTTTTGTCTTAAATTTCCGGAAGTTTTTTATCATGCCGTCAAGGTTTAAAACACGTATTATTGATATGAAACACCTATGACGGATGTGGTACTCGTATTTACAAGGGGAGGTCAACAGTTTCGCGCAATGACAGGGAAGGGGATAAAATTAAAAAAGTTATTTTTTCTTTTCAATACATTCTCCCTTAAGTCTAATATATTTATCACATCTCTCACAAAGTTTACTAATTCCTTATAAATGTTTTATCAAGTCCTTCAAAATGGGCTTGCCAACTTTACCTCTTCATCGTTGGTAAATTTTCTTCCCCGAAGTTCTTTTTTCAGTTTTGGGAACAAATAGTAATCGGAAGGGGCTAGGTCTGTACTATTAGGGGTTGGTTCAATATTCCGTAGACCCAATTTTTGTAGGGCTCATGAACAGATGCGTTGCCGCACATCTCGAGCTTACTTTCCTCTTCTTTTTTCTTTGATGGCATCCTTCTTGTATCCATCTTGCGCTGACTTTATACATGCTGAGATGATCGTGAAGGATATTCAAAACAGTTGCATCTGATATTCCAACCACGTTTGGAATTTGTTTCTTTTTTAAACGAGCATCTTGGAGAACAAGTTTCTCCATTTTTTCGACAATTTTTGAGGAAGTGGTCTCAATCGGCCGGCCCGAATGTTTATGATCTTCAATTGGCTCTTTGTCTTTCCGGAATAAACTATGCCACATATAAACCATCGATTTTCTAGGGCATGAGTTCCCTTGAAAAGATATATTATTTCTTCTAGAATGATTTGTGACGTTTTTCCTTGCTTGGTAAGGAAGTTAATGACAGCACGAAACTCAATTTTATCCATAGTTAGCGTTTTCTTTCCGATTGACTTGTTAATTTGGCGAGAACTAAAATGTTAGTGATTCCATTTGACAGAAACTCTGTATTGAGTGTTAGAATATCTTCACCTAAAAATATTTTCTAGGGTGTATTAGCTAAGGTGTAGCCTAGTGGTGTTGGTTTACAATGCGAAGGTCGTGAGTTCAAATCCCGATCGACGCATAATTCTAGCACACTACCTGCTTGGATATACCCTAGCTCCCTCAATCTACGAAAATTAAAATTTGTAGATAGAGGGTTGTGTGAAGGGCTAACAACCTTTCCACAATAAGTAATGAAAAATGTTAAGGAACCTGAAGATCAGGAGGCCACGGTCCGATTTGGGCTGTAGTGCTATTGTAGGATAGAAAAAAATATTTCCTCCTACCTTGTCCATCCCCTTCATTACGCGAAATTTTTGACCTCCACTCAGATTTTTCGATAAAACTTTTATTTCATCCATAAAAAAATGGAGTGAATATCTTACTTCTATTAAATCTTCGTTCAGCGCATCCACAATAATTTTCCCCACGATTTTATCAACGAAACTTCATCAAGATTTATTTCAAATTAATTTTTTTTCTAATTTCCATCTTAACAGGCTTGAAATTGAAAATCTGTTCGGCATCTGATGAAAATAATTTTGTTAATTTCGAAAGTTGATTAAAAGGCCATCCTTGACTCAGTCAAAGCTGTTTGGAATAAAGGAAGATATTGTTCATTTTACCTTTCGGTATCTTTGATGTTATACAAATAATTACCTGTCAGTTGGACCACTATATCAGATGTCTTTAAGATATAGTATAGCGAAATTTTCCGTAGTTTGTCGTTTTAATTAGAAACATCTTAGAGATAGGAAATAGATGATGTTGGAAATCTATCCGGAAGGCATTTTTCTTGCTGATTAAAAGGAGAGAAGGAGTCATTTGATATTCGGGAAAATAACAAGAAAACGGACTTGATCCACTGCACAGGTTAATAACTTCCTGTGGATGGATATGAATTTCATGAATAAGATATTTACAAGAAACAAACTAAATTACGGAATCGAATATTGTGCCTCGCTGGCAAGGCAGGTTCGCCTTGCCTTGCCTCCTTCTATTTCCAATTTTTTTTCCTACGTTCTGTTATCGCCAGCTTTTGTTCAACTTCTTGAAAAGGTTCGAAATAAGAAAGAAAAAAAGGATCGCTATTCGCTATGCTATGTGTATCCAACAACAACAAAAAAGTATAAAATTCCTTAGTCCACATTGTCTGCACGACGCACAAAAAAAAGACCGAAATGAAAAAAATCATCATCAATGTTTTTTTTGTCCAATCTGACATGGGAAAGCTCTAGACCGAATCGTATCACGATTGTTCGTTTCTTTTTTTTCTATTCAGGTGCAGAAAACTGGTCGAGCTTGATATTAAAAGGGTCAACTCGACCTATATTGTTGAAAATATTAAAAAAAAAAAAAATTGATAAAAATAAAAAAAAGTGCAAAATTAAAGTACAAAAGCTAATAAATGCATAATGCTATGGTAGCTCGCAACTTCTTAATCTGACGACCTTTTTCTTTTCTTTGCCGCTTGACCCAACTAGCTTCTTCTTTATCCCAGGATATATCCAAGTATTCGACCAATATGACTCATGTTTGACAAATAAATAGCAACATGTCCACATAATTTAGCGGCCTTGGAGCAACTCTATCTTTTTGTAACATTTCGGCCTTGATGTCGATATATAAAATTATTTCATTTCATGTTCGGGTCGTTGCTATCATCCTTCAGGTATTTCGGAATATTTACATAAATTTGGGCATTCACGGACATTGCACGTTCACATCATCTCCTGGAATTACCTATTCGGTTCCATTTTATTAGCCTATATCTCAAATATGTATAAGGTGTGTCGCAAGTTGTCAAATTCGGAGTTGGATTTTTCTTAGTGATGAAGGACGGAATATTTATGTAAAAAAAAAGACAGTGAGCTGGGATATTCGTATATCAAATTAGTAGAAACCTTGTTGTGATAATGTAGAACTAAACGATTGGGGTATTTTAGTGTGAATTAGTTTTTCAATAGATCCCAGCAAACAAAATATTTCTTTAAAGACTCGTTAATAAATTATATTAACGAGTGTTTTGATCATTAATGAGCGTCGTTAACGATACATTAACGAGTCATCAAGCGGACTAAAAGGACATTCATAAATGAATTGCTTTTAACTATTCAATAATGAATTGTAAAATGTTTACAAGAAACGAGTATATAAGAAAGTGTATAATCGAAGATCGCAATCGCTTCTCCTTCTGTTGTTTATGCTTTAAATACACCCATAAGCACACGCAAACTTTTTACAGTTTACAGAGAAAACATCGTTCAAAGAAATGTGCGCTATGCCTATAGACATAGCTATTTCGACAACATTTTCGGACTCGTATATCGTACGTGTGATGTGAACTCTGCATAGTTTGGCTTACATAATCTTATTTTAACCTCCTGCTCGGTTTTTGAACGTTTAGATTACTCATCATGTTATTTGTTTTTCAAACATATTGCAGCTCGGGCATGCCAAAAAATCGTTTTTCGATCATAAATTTATGAGCGCTCCTTAAAATGTTTGCTGGGATGATACGTCGTCGTCATAATATAGTAGCCATTTCTCTCTGAAGGAACAACATTCCAGCAAACAAAATAATTCATTAAAGACTCGTTAATGAATTATATTAACGAGTGTTTTGATCATTAACGAGCGTCGTTAACGATACTTTAACGATTCATCAAGCGGACTAAATGGACATTTATTAATGAATTACTTTTAACTATTCCTTAATGAGCTGTAAAACTTACAACAAACAAGTATATAATCGAAGATCACAATTGCTTCTCTAGAGAGCTGTTTCTGTTGTTTATGCTATGAACATTTCACGCACAAACGAAATATGCGATATGCCTATAGACATAGCTATGTCGACATAATTTTCGGACTCGCATGTCGCACGTGTGATGTAAACTCTGCAGAGTTTGGCTTACATATGGTTTACATAATTTTATTTTACCCTCCTGCTCGGTTTTCGAACGTTTAGATTACTCATCATGTTATTTGTTTTTCATAAATATTGCTCGGGCATGCAAAAAATCGTTCTTCGATCATAAATTTATGAGCGTTCGTTAAAATGTTTGCTGGGATGATTTTCAACTGAACACATCGATGTATGGTTTGCTTGATATGAGTGTATCTGTGTTTTTGGAGAATCAGTACGGACTTGTAATAGAATTTGGAAACAAATATTAAAAATCGGAATCTTAACTTGAAAATGCGGAACCCACTCTTCAGATATGTGCGGAGTGTTGACATATCCCAACGGGAAAAAAAAGCGCTTCAGAAGTGATGATGAAGCGTTCTTTTAGAGCTCAGTAGCGCTTCTTTCCTATGTGCTGCTTCATTTCTTTTTATCATTCGCATGTCAGCTAAAAGAAGCGCTTTATTTGTTCTGCTTCGAGCAGTGAATGAGAAGCGCTTCACTTGTGATGCTTCAGGCAGTGAATGAGAAGCACTCCATTGGTGCTGCTTTGAGCAGTGAATGAGAAGCCTTTCATTTGCGCTGCTTTGCGCAGTGAGTGAGAAGCGCTCTATTTGCGCTGCTTTAAGCCTAGTGAATGAAAAGCGATTCATTTGTGATTAAAAACCGAACTTACCATGTTAGAAGCACAGAGTTAGTACTCATAGAAAAAGAACTGTTTAAAACAGAAAATAATGTTCAAAATATTAACAAAAACAAAATTAATGCATATGGAGGTATTTATAACATAATGGTATCAATCAATAATTTAATAAAAAATTAAAAAATCTGTGCAGAAACCGGCTTTCCCAAAATCTTCGTTGTCAAATTCTTTAGCTCGCACTGCCCCATAAAATTAACAAAATTATTAGTAATTGTTGTAACATACCAAAAATTTAGTTAAACTCACTATATGTGTACATATGTATTGAATAGCGACATTGTCTTAATGGGCAGTTTTTCTCTAGTGCCCATCTCAATTTACACATAAAATAAATTCCCACCAACTCTTTTACATACTTTTTTTGCGAAAAAAATTCATTTACAAAATATTAATTAATTATTTAAAAACAATAACTTACCTTAACTGTGGAGCCTATAAAAATATGTTATTTCAATTTTATTTTAAATTTCCTTGGTACGTAACTCTTCACTTTTCCAATTTCTCATCTCGTATTTAATGACCTCCTCAATCGGTCAACTAAATCGTGAAAGTGAAAACATTTGTTTTCCGCGAAAAGGATACGTGCTCTGGTCTCCTATCTGTATCAAAACAAGTATTTAGTAAGACGTTTTCCACATGCCGACAGGAATAAAAGAAGAGCTACCTACTAGCTTCAAAACTTGCTTCTAAGGAAAATCTTTTTCTTGCTACCAGATCGGAGTTAAAGAAGTGCTTTTTTCGGTCCAAAACTCGCTTCTTGGAAAGCGCTTTTCTGTTGCTTTCAGATTGACGGTAGAGTAGCACTTCATCCTTGCTTCTTTTGCGAGTGCTGGTTTTACTTCCCGCTGGGATACTTTTTCCTCCACAAAACTCCAAAGCAAATAATGATACCGATTGACATCACTAAAACGAATGGTAAAACACCTAAAATCGTTTACTTGAAGCAAGTTCAAGTTTTTGCACACAGTGTGATAAGTTACACCGCTTTGTTATAAACACAGCCAATTCCATCCAATTTATGCCATAAAAAGTTAGTTAACATGTCACTGACAGCAACTACAATGCCATTACATTTGACCGATAACGTTTGCCAGACTTTATTTGCCAGATTTTTATTTCCTAGGTTTTTACTTGCCATTCCCTTATCTGTCAGATTAAGGTTGCGCATTTTGCTTCTTAATTTCCCAAAAGTATTATATATTTCGTAATCTATGTTCAACGTAAAAAATAATTAAAATAAAATTTATCGACGAATGGATAAGTTTCTAACGGTTAATACAAAATTAATTTGATAGATAAATACATATATTTATGTTTTTTATAGTAGTATCACATATTTTCTTGAACATTACATCGCTTAGGTGGTCAGATTAAAATCTTTTCATCATTGTTTTATTGAATGTATAGTTGATTTATAGTGTAAGCAATTCAGGGAATAAAAAATTTGCATGAACCCTATGGGTTGGCATAAACTTTCTTTTACTAACTTAACCTAACTTAATCCATAACGAAATAGTAATTCTGGACTTCGGAGATAAAGTGAGTTATTCTATTTTATTCAAATTTTCATTAGAGCAGTTTATATGCTATTGAAATATATTTGTACTACCGAATTTAATTTATTTCGCCCTGCAGAACAAATAGACCACGTTAGCTGACATCTCTACAATTTAACTTATAAAACCCCTGATTTTTCTTAATGCTAATTTTATGTGACAAAGTGCAGTATACCTCCGATAATTCCACACCTTTTTCTTATAACAAATTTAGAAAGATTTATGGGATTTACGTTACGAAAAATCATTCAGTTCAAAAGTAACTACTTTTTATTACAAATTTGTGTTACAAATTGAAAACTGCCGAAGCCTTTATTGTGCAAAAATTGTTAAATAATTATTATTTAAAGAAACGCTTCACTTCACTCCTTCTACTCCCTTCCATACAAATATCTATATTATAAATTCAAAAAAAGTATTTCTCGTTCGAACATATGAGAGCTATTGATTTTGAAATTGAAACAAAGGATAGTGATAAGGATGTTGATAAGCAGTTTTGAAATCATATGAAATACTCCATTTTCTTTATCACCTCCCATACAAATGCCTCAATTTCAGGAAAAGTATGTCCAATTTCTTTGAAAATAATGAAACTACAAATTATATACAAAAATTACAAACATCTCCCCTACTACCACCTCCCATGCAAAGTATTCACTATACGACAGAATTTGAGATGACATATTTTTCGGCACAATAAACTCTTTCTCATTTCATCTAGAGTATCATATAATTCATAATTCTGTCATGTTTGTCTGTATTGTCACATTGTATGGGATGGGGTAGAAGTCATGAAGCTAATCGGGTATTATTCGGTCTTAAAATATTAATAAATGCTGTTCAAGTATTGAGTGCAAATTTTGCGCTCGATAAATGATATAGGTACTAAGAACATTGGCTAATAGTCTGTCGTGAAAAAGTGCAATTTGTATAGGAGGTGGTATAAAGAGTGGAGCGATTCGAATACTTTTTAAGCCACAGATCACGTTTATCTTTAAAATTAAATATCCTGAATTCCAAATTATGAGCTCTTACACATAGTTTACAAGAAAATGTTAGTGTAAATTTTTAAAATGAGTCATTTTGTATGGGAGAGTGTTGAAGGGGTGGATAGATTTGACCCATTCACGAACTTGACCTTACTTTTTCGTCGAAAACGACGTCCACAACATTTTAACTTTCGGGCTCAATGCGTTCTCAAACTAAAGAGCACATGGACGGACAGACGGACGAACTGACGAATATTCGGTATTGAGAATTTTAACTACTGTTTGTTTCGGTTTTTCTTTGAGCCTTATTTCTTAGCGTTACAAGCTTAGAGAAAGCTTATAATACCTTCATATATTATCTAGGGTACAATATTTTAACCCAGATAGGCTGTCCAATTCGATGTTTCGGACATCAGCAAACATTTCTGATCCTTTGAGGATTCTGTACGAGTCGTATTACAGTTTAGCGCTGCAAACTTTAAATTCAACGCATTATACTCTAAGAATGCAAATAGAGTAGTGCTGGAGAATCATGAACTCCTGGAGTTTTCGATTCATAGCTAGCCACAACTTTTTTCCCATCTTTCTGCCAGCATACGGATTCCGCGTCGAAAAACACTGCTCTTCTTTTGAGCCGATCCACGAATCGACCCAATTTTTGGGTTCTTCATTAGAATGGAAGTGCTGCTCAGCCAGACTATGCGTCATCGATCGGAACAGGCGGTAGTCGGAAGGGGCACTGTTTGAAGAATACGGCGGATGGAGTAGGACGTCTCATTTCAGTGTATAAAGGTAGGTTTTCATAACCGAAGCAACATGTGGCCGAAAATTGTCGACCAGCAATATCACTTTGTCGTGTCTCTCTTGGTACTGTGACCATTTCTCCTTCAATGTTCAGTTCAAACGCATTAATTGTAGTCGATAGTGATACCCTTGATGGTTTCACTCGGTTTCAACAGCTCATGATGTACCACAACAATTTTGTCTGTTACACCGCCATGCCGGTGCACGATGTCAAAATCACCGCTCTTGAAGCGTTGAAACCACTTACGACACGTTCTTTCACTAATAGCACCACTCACTATAAGTTTTAACAATCATTTGACGCGTCTTAGCCGCAAATTTTTTTGGATTGAAGGCAAAAAGAAAAACTTCCCGCAAATGACGCTCAAACTTCGAAATATTCACACACAAAAAAATTTATGACGCTTATAAAATTTGACAAATCTAATGATGAGGAGTTGTTGACAGATGCTTAAGTTTACCATATGACATTGTTGACCAGCATTTACTGCTGGCGCCATCTATTGGAAAACGGCGGGTCTCAATTTGTGGTCCCGATATAATTCAAATTCCTGTTAAGACCCCCTATAGGGGCATAGGACAGAAACAACTCTCTTCCACAAGGCGCGATCCTGAGCATCGGCCTTAAGCTGTTGCCAGGACTTTTTTATTCCTCTGGCCTCCTGATCAACTGCTCGCTCCCATGTGCTACATGGTCCCAATATGAGATAAGATTAAGTAATATAAAATACGAAAGAATATCAAATTTACTATTTTATTCGTCACATTCATAGTCTCTAATGTTGCTGTTGGTTTTTATATTTTTATAGAACTGATGGCACTCATTATGTACAAATTGCAAGAGATTCATTAGATTCATTTGCTTTTTTTCTGATATTGGCCTCGATTTCTCGCTGATGGGTTGCAGTTCAGTAGGAATAATTCCTCCTCTTCTTTTAAGATTAACTTCTTTGAAATCAGAATCTGTGAAGGATTCTTTGTAGAACAAAGTACCAATATTTTCCTGGCGCGAACTCGATACCCTACGCGAAATTTAAAATTACACTTTATCTCGTTCTCCAATATTCTGCTGATGTATGGGAACCTAGAAGTTCTAAATAGTGACTGAAAGGCTTCAAAACTTTTCAGCTCTATATTATGTACAACGTACTTTTTTAGCATTGTTTTACCAACTGTTGGCAATGGGTTTGCGTTAAAATAGTAAGGGAGGTTTGAGTGCAGGTTGTATGACCATTCTACACAATATTTGCTTATTTTCCGGAGAAAGCTGTAACTTTATATTATTCAGCGGGTATAAGATGCCAATACTTTTAGTCTGCAGCTTGTTCATTATTAAACTGGGATCAATTGAAGATGTGTAAATGGCAGTATCATCTGTAAAAACAGCGATCTTGCAGTTTATGAAGTCATGAATGTTTAAATTTAAATTTTTCACAAGTAAAAATTTATTTTCTTCAAGAGTGTCTATAATACAATATATGTTTTCTTTTTGAAATAAATGTTTACCTACGTTATATATGGGATGTAACGGCAGTAAAATACACTCACAGCCAGTCCTGCTTGCGTCAAAAACTGCAAATGGACACTCTGATACTGAATTGTGGGCTTATCATTAATCGCACGTGGTCTTGAAATCTAACTAGTACGAGAAACAGATACAGCACCTCGAAGACGGACGGGATCTATGGTAACAACTTTTGGCATTCGAAAACAGACTATGATTGGCTTCTGGAACGTTCGAATATTGAATGAGGGTGGAAGGGCTGAAGAGGCTCGGTCCATACACCGCCAATCAGTGATCGACCGTGAAATGGTGAATAGGATCAGGAGAAGAACAAATCCAGAGAGAACACTCCACTCTGTTCGAGAGTGAAGCCAAAAATGGTGGTCGTCCTTAAAGCTTGAGCGAAAAACAGTCTCGTCAGACTCAAGACCAAAGTCAGAAACGTCACAACTTGGATTAAAAGACACGAAAACGGCAAATTATATGTGGAGTGGAGGTAATCGGAGGAACCCTTTTTCTACACAATAGTCACCAAAAAACATCTCAGGTTTCCCTATGGATTTGCCCTGATGGTGCTACTAGGAACCAAACCGACCATTTGGCCATAAGTTACTGAATATTGTAAGTCTATTTTCTGAAAGTTTACTAAATGAAAGTCTGGTTTATGTAAGTCATGCAAAGCCATAAACAGTCTTCTTTAATTTTACTTTATTATTTTAATAATAAAGTATTGTGATCGACTTGGGAAAAAAAAAAAATTTGCTACCCTGAAATTTTTTTTTTTCGCGTTTCATGACTAAAATAGCCTAAAAATGCAAAAAAAAAAAAATCCGTCTGTCTGTACGCCGTCCGCCGTACGCCGTACGCCGTACGCCGACGTGTACGCTCAGCGCACATTAACTCCCAAACCCTTCAAGATAGAAAGCTCATTTTTGGAGGGATTGTAGGTAATTGCGGATCTCAGGCGGATACCCATTTTGGGGGGTGTACGGGTTCAGGGGGAGGCAGGGGGAGCGCTTAAACCGAAAAATACGAATTCAAATATCTCAACCATGGTTACAGCTAGGAAGCTAAAAATCAACACACATATAGAAGAGTTTGTGGGACAACTTTTAAAAATAATTTAATTTTTTTATCCATTGGGGTGCGAAAAGGGGGGGCTAAGAGCCAATTGGCGGCCGAATTTTTTTTTCAAATGATTATATCTTCGAAATTACTACCCATAAAAAATTGATATTTTGAGACAATTAAGATGGCATCAAGATCTACTAGAATCAGTTTAGATAGAAGCTAATTCTTGTAAGGGGGAGGGTCAGGGGGGGTGCAAGGAAAAACACTTAAAAATTAATATCTCGACTGTCTCTTAAGCTATGTAATTGAAACTTGAAACGAATACTAAGCTTTACTAGTGACATATGAAAAAAATATAATATATGGACATAATAGTAGTGGGGGAAATGGGAAGCATTTAAAAAATGGCGCACTTTCCAAAACTACAAATCACCAAATCTCAAAATTGAGTACACATATCAAATTGAAAATTTGTCAGATTGTAGAGCTATATAGTATTTAATTTTGGTAAAAAATTTAAGTTGGGGGGTGTAAGGGGAGGGAGGTGGAAAGCGAGAATGTTGAAAATTTTGAGTGATTTTATTATGGCTCTGGTAAAAGATACAAAGTTTGAATTTTGCACGTCGACACATCTATTTAATGTACATGGAAAAAAAATAATAATTTGTTCCAAAATTGTTATGCACCGAAGTGGGGGTCTAACGTGCACAAAGTGTTTCATGTGCAATGAAAAAAACACATAAACTCAAAATTTTTGAATGAAATTTTTAGGTAGAAACTTGAAAATTTGCGAAATGCATTTAAAAAAAATCTCCAAGAGTTTAAAATATTAACTGGTCGAATATCTTTAAAACTTCTACCCCCTCCCATACAAAAAATTTTTTTCGACCATTTCTAAGAAATCAATTATCACTTAACTATTAAATGCAATCAATTTGAAATTTTGCACAAGAACTTACAAAAATAGTTGAAATAAAATTACGTTAAAAGTTTTGAGATAGCACTTGCCCTTTTACCCCCTCCCACACAAAAGTATGATTTCGACCAATTTCATTAAATCAACTAATAACTAACAAATTAAAAGCTACAAACTTGAAATTTTGTACAAGCACCTCACAAAAAAAAATAAATAAAACTGTATCACAAATTTTACGATTCCCCTACCTCCTCTACCCCCTCCTATACAAATGTTTGGTTTCGTGAATTTAAAATTCACCGAATCCAATGAAAATTCTATGCAATTTCGTCTATGAAACTGACATTCTATACAAAGAATATTGGATTTGGTTCAAGCAATCAATTAAGAAACTATTAACATCCACCCACCCTTACTATCACCCTCCCCCCTCCCTTCATGAAAACTCAAACTTGCATAAATAAACCAATGAAATATGGAGCTTTTGAACTTTTCCGGAAAGTGTTAAATTGAGAACTGCCCTGCCCAAGAAGCTCCTTCACTTAATCTTCCCTAACCACTCTAACCTGCATATTGACTTTCTACGCATGCGCATTTTGTCCCAAAAATAATAAAGTTTCGCCCGACTTGTTGGCAGTTTATTTTTTTTGTGTACGTGATAACTTACATAATATTACATTGCTTTTTGGAACACTCAATATAAGTTTACGTGTCTATTTCATTTTAGAAACTATGTTTGAAGTCAATATAATCCTCCTAAATGTTAGTTTTATAGTGCTTTCAATTCTATCAAATGCTTTAAAGTATGCTTTTTGAAATTTTAAATTCAATTCAGCGTTAGTTTAAATAGTGTTTTTTGTTTACCATACTGACTACTGAGGTGTACCGAATCAACCAGCTGCTGCAAACAAACTGATTAACAGACCGCACTAATTTTTGAGATAATAATTAAGGGCAGTCCTACCTGGTTACCAAAAAAATTTTTTTCAAATATCATTCCCCAGAGTAATTTTATTTACAAACTGTCGGTACTTTATGGTCACAATGTATTATTGATGAGTAAAAACTGATTTCACTTAAAGTTAAACAGAAGAGCTGTATTTTACTTTATTATTCTAATAACTTGGAAAACAAAAAACTTGCTACTTTAAAATTTTGTTTTTTCGCGTTTCATAATTAAATTAACCTGAAAATGCCAAAAAAAAATCCGTCTCTCTGCGCTCAGCGCACATTAACTCCCAAACCCTTGAAGATAGACAGTTGATTTTCGAGCGAATTGTGGACGGGTGCTGATCTCAGGCGGGCACTAATGTTGTGGTGAAGGGGGAGGCGGGGGAGTATTAAAACCGAAAAATACTAATTCGAATCTCCACCCATGCCTCTAGCTAGAAAGCTGAAATTCGATACACATGTAGAGAATTTTGTGGGGCAAACTATAAAAATAATTAATTTTTTTTTATCAATTGGGGTACGACGGCCTACAAATAAATTGAAGGTCGAATTGTTTTTTTAAATGATTATATCTTCGGAATTACTTACCATTAAAATATTCATTATTTAGGACCCTTAGCATACAGATCCACCATAATCAACTTAGAAGGAGGCCAATTATTATAAAGGCGAGGGTCGGGAAGGATGGCGGGTCCAAGAAAAACATTAAAAAATTAATATCTAGATTATCTCCTATGCTATGTAATTGAAAATTAGAGCTTATACTAACTATACTAGCGGAATATGAGGAATAAATAACATTTGGACAAAAATGGTGCTCTTTTCAAACCGTTATATTTAAAAAACTAATACAGGTATTCAATTGAAATTAGTCGGATTGTAGACCTAGGTAATAGTTAAAAATATAATTTTAGTAATTTTTAAGTTGTGGGTGTAAAGGGAGTGAGGTTGTGGGCCAAAATACTGAAAATGATCACTAATTTTTTTAGGGCTCTGGTAAGAGATACAAAGTTAAAATTTCCACGTGTATACATCCATTTGATACACATGAAGAAAAATAATAAATTGAATCTGAACTGTTATGTACCGAAGGATGGCTCCAACCTACACGAAGTGTTTCATGTGTATTGAAAAAACCACACAAAACCTCAAAATTGTTGAAATTTTAAGCTACAAACTTGAAAATTTGTGAAAGTCATTAAAAGCAAAATTTTTAAATTTCAAGATATTAACTGCTCGAATACTTACCAATTTTTCGTTCATTTTTAAGAAATCAATTATCATCAAACTACTAAAAGCAATAAACTTGTACAAACACTGCTTAAAATATTTAAAACAGAATTGCATCAAAAGCTTAGAAATGCCCCACTCCCTTCTACCGCCTCCCATACAAAAGTATGATTTCGACCGATTTCAATAAAGCAATTAATAAATAAAAAATTAAAACTACGAACTTGAAATTTTGTATGAAAACTTTCCAAGGCAAACGAAATAATACTGCAATACAAATTTTACGATTACCTCAACTATTCTACTCCCTCCCATACAATTGTTTTTGTTTTTGTTTCGGTTCAAGAATATAAAATTCATTGAATTTCTTAACTACGTACACTCAGCAGAAAAAGTCTGCGTACACACTCAACATATCTATAAAAAACATCGTTTTAAGTCATTTATTTCATAATAATTTTTTTTCATGGCCTTATTACAAAGATAAAACAAAACATAAATGATGATTATTGTACTTCATAAAAATATTAAAATTAAAAAACCAAAACAAATCCTGAATTGCAACAATAAAAATCTGCGTACAAATATTTCTTTTCAAAATAAAACAATTGTTTTTCCTCGTTAATAGCTTGTGGGATGTCCTCGTCTCTTTATTACTTCCCACAACCGTTTTTGCATGGAATCTACCAGCTTCTTAGTGAGCTCTGGGGCTATTGAATTCCACTCCTGGATCAGGGCTTCCTTGAGCATTACCTTCGACGTTATTGTGTGCGCTCGATTCCTTTGTTCCAAGTGATGCCACAAATGCTCTATTGGATTAAGTTCAGGAGATTGGGGCGGTGTATAAAGCTGATTTTGGGCATTATACAGCAACCAGAGTCTTACTACCTCCGCAGTGTGCTTAGGGTCGTTGTCTTGTTGAAGGTAAAAGTTTTATTCATATTTATTTATTTTATTCATATTCAGTATTTTATTCATAATACTTTCAATAAACTCCATTTTTCCAACTCCTCCACTAGCCATACACCCCCATATCATAACACCGCCACCACCGTGCTTTACTGTTGGACAGAGATTTTTTACGTCAAAGGCCGCGCCAGTTTTTCTCCATACAATCTTCCGACCTTTGATTCCAAAAATACAAAATTTACTTTCATCCAAGAAAATAACTTGTTTCCAAAATTCTTTTGGCTTATTTATGTGTTCCTTAGCAAACGCCAGCCGCTGTTTACTGTTGTTATAAACGGCTTTCTACGGGCAACGCGTCCGTGATACCCATATTTCCTAAGAATTTTACGAACACCATCATCAGAAATAGACTTGCGGTACTTTGCTTTGATATCCTTTGCCATATCAGCTGCAGTTAATCTAGGATTAGCCTTCACCGTTCGGAGCAAACTCCGAGTTTGCTGAGGGCTCAACTTTGGAGGACGGCCAGATCTGGGTGTTGAAACTCGTTGGACAGATGAATGACTTCTGCTGACAATTGCACCTATTTCACGATATGACGTACCTTTTTTCCACAAATCCACGATAATTTTCCTTTCCCCAAATTCAATTTCCTTTCCTTTATTAGACATCTCTTACTTAACGTTTTTTAGCTATTATTTTTAACGCAAACCTTAGATAAAAACACGTTTATCAACTTTCCTACACAAACTTTATTGTTATTAAAGATTTAAGTGCAACTCAGAGACTTCGACTTCCCTTTATATGCTTTGAACGCAGAATTTTTATTCCTGGAATTTCAGACTATTTTTCGTTTCCGAATTTTACCGTTGTTTTAGAGTACAGTAAATCTCATTTTTGTTTTGTAATGAAAAATAGGAAAAAAAAATAGTTCGGAATAAAATGTTAGAAACGATGTTTTTTATAGATATGTCGATTGTGTTGGGTATGTACGCAAACTTTTTCTGCCGAGTGTATATGAAACTAACATTCCATACAGCGAATTTTGAACGTGATTCAATCAATTAAAAATTATTAACATCCACCCATCTCTTCTATCCCCCCATTACAAACCCTGGCATAAATAAACGAATGAAATATTGATTCAATGTACCGGAGCTATTAATCGTAATCGCAATTAAGTGTTAAATAATTTACAACAGCCTTGCTCTAGAATCCTCATTCACTTAGTCTTCCCTATCCCCTACCCTAACCTGCATATTGACTTCCCACGCATCCTCAACTTGTCCCAAGAATAATAAAGTTGTGCCCAATTCGTTGGCAGATATTTTATAATCCATATTGAAATTAGCTTAGATGTTTATGCTACCAAACATTTGTTCACTGACCTTTTGTCCCAAAGCTTATGCTTACTTAATCGATATTACTTTATTCATATAAATCATATTTTTGTACAGCTAATTTACATTGTAAGGAGCAAAAAAAAAAAACTATAGTCTTCATTCAAGTACATTTTACTGAAACTAATATTCGTGACACTTGAAAAATTCATCGTATTATGGCTCTATCGCATGTTTGCTAAATTACATTAATAAAAAATGCCTTTAAGTCTTTAGAAATGTTTACTATGCGGTAAATTATTGTGATATGATGTCATTTATAAAATACTTTCCGAATGAATTATGTTGTTATGGCTATGCCACAAAAAAAAACTGCACTACTCTGTGTTTATTCGCTGTTCTGTTGACGAACGTTTAAGCAGTAAATTATGGTAAGCAATGAAGTTGGCTCCAATTAGCATATTGGTGGTATATGTGGTAAATCATTGAGCTTGTCAAAATGTTTAAATCGGAGAGAGAAAAACAAACAATACGAGTACGTTGGATAAAGTGAAGAAAATAGTATCTAAAATCTTTAATTTCACACGTATTTGCTGAATTTGTAAATTTTTCTCACCGTAATGAAAAAAATTAGCACCAAAACGAAATTCCCTCAATTTATTCTGATTTTAGTCCGCGTCTCGAATTCATCACTTTAAATTTTCAACATTAAATAATAGTTCAAATATTGTGGAATTAATAATATCCGTAAATATTTTCACATTTTATCGGCGATTTAAGAAAATCAACTTCAATTTTTTTTCTTACCGCCATGAATTTTGATGTTCATATTATTTTCGTTATACTAAATTTACAATTTGAATTTCGGGACCAATAGCCCAGTCTTTCGAGATAATTGATATATAAAAATTATTTCTGTCTTTTCGGATCCGTCGATCTTCTACATAATTTTCTAAATCTTTTTGATACAATCGGTTGTAACTCCAATCTAATCTTCTAATCTGATACGCAATAGTCAGTTAAATTAATCCTATCAGAGCTTCGATCAGATTTTAAGTTTTGTATGTTTGTTTTGCTATTGTACAACAAACCTCTCATGTCAGCTCTACTTGCTTATCATCCACTTCTACTAAACACTGATGCAACATTCAGTAATGAAAGTACACGTGCACACCGTAAGCAGAAATAACGCGTGATCGTCGAATGTTCAAGGCCTTGAACATTCAACCAATCAACATCATATTACACGGGCAATGTAGAAAAGCCACAACAACCACACGTATGGGCTTGTACGACGGGGAAAAGACTCGGGCGACGAGGAAATACTTGATAGAAAGCAACAATCACCACACGTATGGTTTCGTACGACAGGGAAAAGACTCGGACGACGAGAAAATACTTTATAGAAAGCAAGAACAACTATACGTAGAGGCTCGGCCAACAGGGAGCGTATTTGATAATTAGTCAGTCTGGTTTGGAGCAGTCAACGAGTCAGTCGATGTTTAAAAAGAGAAAGAGTCAAGTTTGGCAAGCGATAATTTGTGAATGGAAAAATCTCAAGCGGAGAGTGAAAAGATAATTAAATAAAGTTTTGTGTTTAAATTAAAGCGAACTTATTAAATTGATGGCTTTATTTTTACTTGAAATCCAACGACCGATTGCGCACCAGTATATTTGGTTTGAGCATGCTGAAATCAATACTTATGTATACGCTTGATTTTTGTCTTGATTCTAATTCGTAGCGCTTCTATGTCATTTCAATTTCTTTTCCAATGGCGCTACATTCAAAATCGGATCATGCTCTGCTGACTTTCATTTTGTTTCTGTGGATGAGTTTTTATTTAATAGCTCTTTGCTCAACCCTATCTACGAATTTTTAATTTTTATTAATTGAACTGGAATTTTGTTTTGGCAGGGATTCTCTCGCCTTCGCTTTGTAGTAACCAGCATGCTAATCATTATATCCCATTCAGTTCAAGATCATTATGACTTTAGATTAACTTAATATTCTTCCTCCCACACTAAACAAATCTCCTAATTCTTACTATTTGAGCTTCTTATGTTCGCCAAGAAGACTACATATGTACATAGATACTTGTGAACTATTTGAACAACATAAGAACTTGATTAAGTAAGAAATTAAAATTTCTGCTATTTCTGTCACCCTAAATTTCTCAACCAAAAAGACATACAACAGTTCACTTATCTAAGACTCTTTACGAAAGACATTCATCTAAATCTACATGAATTTCAAAGTTCTTTTTGCATTGGTCGATCAATCAATCAATCTGAGTCTCTTTTTTACAAGTTATTAGAGACTTTCCAAAGAAATCAGCTTGAGTCTGATTGATTTGATTGACCGATGGTACAAATTAAATAAAAAACTACATTCAAAAAACCTTTTTGAAGTCTCCACACACTTGCATTCGGATCACCAGATACAATAAAAAATGTATAAAGAGAAATATTAATGGTGTAACTTAAATTGACTTTATTCGAATTACGTATGTGTATTGGTTAGTTAGTTTATGATACAACAACATGGAACATCGTATATTTTCACAATGCTTAAGTGCCCTCATATAGTGCAGCATTTTGCGATCTATACAGATAGATCAAAGGCAAGAAACTTGCTGGAATATATCGTCTTTATGAGTTCATTAAATGATATCAAGTGAATGCTATAAATACGAGAGGTCATTCAATATCTGAGGTTGCATGTGTGGGAATACGATACGTACTCAAGATATTCGAGAAGACGCACCACCAGAAAACCTACTTACGACCAGAATCGACTCAATTTAGAGTCGATCTAAAAGCATACGTAATTATATATGAGACTATGCAAGTGCATAAGGGACTTTATAATGCGGATCTAATTACTGATTTGCTTTTTTATCATATTCATAGTGTGTACTTAATTTATGCGATCGTGTGTTTAGATGGCTAGCAAATGGCAATTGAATTGTTCGAGGTGGTGGTGAGGGCATTTTCATTTATGTCGAGGCAGTCAATAGTATTATTTAGATATCGAATGTTCTGCATGACCTGTTAGATGCATTTTGTGGTCGCGACGACCGGATCTTAATCAGCGAATAAAAACTAGAAGAATAGACAGTATCGTTTTCATAAAACTTTCATTTATTTTAAGGTCGATACACCATTGCGGTTATGGAAAATAAATTGATTTTAAATCTGGATTGAATTATTTAAAAAAAAATCATTAAAATCTATTATCTATAATGATAAAATACAATGTTTGTCAGTCTTTCTGTACCGTATGGGCGGTCTCCGGACAAATCTAGAGCACGGAGAAATCTGGAAATTTGATCCTAGAAGTCCACAAGTTTGAACTGATGCACTACTATTATTTAACATGTTATATTTTTTTTCTATTTTCTTAGTATAGTTTAATATACGTTTCAAGTTTCAATTACATAAGTAGCTTAAGAGATAGTTGAGATATTAATTTTTAAGTGTTTTTCTTTGCACCCCCCCTGACCCTCCCCCTTTCAATAATTAGCCACTCTCTAATTCTGGTGAAGCTATATGCCACCTTAATGGTGAATTTTTAACGATAAGTAATTTGGAAGATATAATCATTTGAAAAAACAATTTGGCCGACAATTTGTTTTTAGCCCCCCCCTTTTCGGACGCCAATCGATAAAAAAATTAAATTGTTTTTAAAGTTTATCCCACAACCCTCTCTACATCTCTACTGATTTTCAACTTTCTATCTGCATTCGTAGTGGAGATATTAGCAAGTGTAGTTTTCGACTCTTTCCCTCCCCCCGCCTTCCCCTTCCACCAAACATCCCCCAAAATTTAGAAAATAGAGCTCACTTACCCAATCAACAATCCACCCAACGAACATTCTACCTTTAACGGTCTCGGAGATATTAGTCCATATGTACGGCGTACGGCAGGACGGATTTTTTTTTTTTTGCATTTTTAGGCTAATTTAGTCATGAAACGCGAAAAAACAAAATTTCAGGGTAGCCAATTTTTTTTTCTGTTTTGAACACAATATTATTAGAATAATAAAGTAAAATCGGGCATTTGCTGCTGCCGGCTATGTGCTTCGCATTTTCTGAATGATCCTTCTTACAGAACATGCATGTCGCAGCTTTTCGCAATGTGGACTTCCGTTCCACATTTCCTACAAACCTTGGACCGGTCTTCTCCGTTTTTACACTCCCTGGCTAGGTTAACTCTAGAGATTTAAAACATTTTATAAGTTTCGTTCGGTCGCGAATGCGGCAGTTGACAGAGCCGATCTTAACTCTTCCAGCTTTTAACAACTTTCTAGCATTTTCTGCAGGAAGACTGACTGTGGCTGTTTGTATTTCGCCGTACGCCTTTCGTAGAGATAAGATATCTGCTTGCGAAACTCCTTCGACTCCAAACAGGGTTTTTATTGCTTCGGTTATATCACCTCTTGTGATGACTTCATCACCATCTTTAATTTCAATGATAGAACGCTGCGTGAGGGACCTTACACTCGCTTGCTCTGCTAAGGGTTTGCTAATGGCGCCTTTAAGTTCGGCAGTCATTTCTCCCGTCTCCTTAAGTTGAATAAGGAGCTCTCCCTTTTGCGTCCTTCTGATTCTCGATACAGCCATTCCTACTGCTTCCAATTTAGGGTTTGCCTTTACCTTGCGTAGTATCTGCGCATACGAAAGTTCACTCTTCGCTTCGATTACAATAGCGTCAGGTCTAGTTGACGATCCTCTTCGTGACGGCTTTTGCAACTCCATTCTTTCCTGTCGTCTGCTTTTCTCTCTGCTTTCTGGCCTTCTTGTGAGTGGCTATTGTCCATCCATCTTCTATTATTGCTCACTAATCAGCGGAGTCTCAGTGAAGGCCATGGCATCCTTCCTCCGGTTTTTTGCTACAGATAGATGCTTCTGCTTCCGCTTAGCTAGGGAGAAGTTTGAGCGGAGTTGTTTTTTCGGATCACCTCCTTTGCTTTCTGAATCCCCGAGAGCTCATAGAGTGCACACGCTCATTAAAACCATTAAGTACGAATTAATTCTCATTTCACAGCTAGTCAAGGGCAACTCCATGCAGGACTGCTAGTAAATAATAAATGCTCATGTTAATTCGTGCATTCCTATATAGCACGCCGTACTCAGGGTTTGGGCTTTCTATACCTCTCTGGGGTCGTGGAAATTTTGAATATTTTTGCGATTTTCTTAATTTTGTAAAAATAATAATAAATAAAAATGCTCTAAAGTTTGTAACGCTAAGAAATAGGGCTCAGAGAAAAAAATGAATGATACGGAAGTTCACATAATGACTCAAAAATTTCAAAACTGGATTTCCGTCCGTCCGTGCGCTCTCTAGCTTGAGAACACGTTGAACTAGATGATCCAAATTTTGTACCTGTCATTTTTAACAAAAAAGTAAGGTCATGTTCGTGAACGGGCTAAATCGCTCCACCCCTTCTACCTCCACCAATACAAAATGACACAATTGGCCAATTTGACAATAGACGGATTTGCTCGAAAAGCATAAAAGCTATTGGTTTTAAATTTGGAACTTACTTTTATATTGATACCAATCTACCGTATAAGAATTATTTGCGTTCCCCCTCTCCTTCCACACCACCCCATCTCCTTCCACACCACCCCCTCTCCTTCCACCTTACAAACTGTACTTTTTCATGAAATGCTCTAAACCAATTTGCTCAGTACGTATAAAATTTATCGAGCTCAAATTGTGCACATGTAACTATTCAGAATTATTAGTAAGACCAAAAAAATTTGACAATTAGCTTTACCCCTTCTACCCTCTCCCATACAAAATGACGCAATTTCGCAATTCAACAATAAACGGATTTGCACAAAAAGCATAGATGCTATATTGATCTGAAATTTGGAATATATTTTTTTTATGATGATTTGAATCGACTATATAAAAATTATTTGGGACCTCCCGTTCCTTCCATCACCTCCCATACAAACTGTACTTTTTCATGAAATACTCTAAACCAATTTACTCAGTGCTTATAAAATTTATCGAGCTGAAATTCTGCACTTAATATTTATTTAGAATTATTAGTAAGGCCAAAAAAATTTCACTAGCTGTACCCCTTCTACCCCCTCCCATACAATCTGACACAATTTCACAACTTTACAAAAAGTGGTTCTTAGTCAAAAGTATGAATGCTACTGATCTACAATTTAAAACATATCAAAAGCATGGTGTTTATAGTTATTTCTGAAAAGTCCTTAAGAACCCGTCCCTCCTTCTACCATCTCCCATACAAACTGTACAACTTCACATAATACACTAATTTTCTTTGTACCTACTAAATATTTGAATCCTAAATTTTGTATAAAACATTCTGATAGCAACTTTAGCGTGATGAGAAAAAAATTAGTTCAGTGTCGTCATCCCCTGTACCCTCTCCCCTACCAAATTTCATCAAATCAAAAAATTTCTCTTTCATCTAGAGTATCGCACGATTGGGCTTTACGCCCAATCATAGTCCTGTTATGTTTCTTTTATTAACTTTTTAAGAATATTTAACTTTTTAAGAATATCACAAATTATTTTTTAATTTCCTTTTCATTTCTTTTCAGATTTATCTTATTTATTGTATTAAATCTTGATACCTGGTAAGTGCTTTTTTTATTGCCGAATATTTCAGATGTGGGTTAAGAGTTTCGTCGCAAAGCCAATGCCTTTAACTAACTAAACTTACCAAAATATTACTTTTTGACATTAAACTATTGTACTGCATCTTTGAAAAAAAAAACGTTAATGTACCAATGCGCTAAAATTTACATTAATAGTAGGGTGTATATGAATTCACTTCGGCGAATGCGTGTTTTTGCGATTTTCACAAAATCGATATTTTTACTGGCTTTTACTAAGTGACAAAAAATGTACATATTGACTTATCACGATATCGTATATTTAAGTAAAAATGTTGTGTTCTATAAACAAACAATTCTGCCGAAGCCGCTGGAAAACGTAGCTTTTATTTCGAATATTATTAAATCAAAACCTTGGTGAGGGAACTGATTTAATGGCAATGTGATTGGTTTTGAAGTTATAAAGACTTTTGTGTAGTAAGTTTTTAAAAAAATGTTGAAATGCAAATTTTATAATCAAAAATTCTGTTATATTCTATGAGGAATTGTTATTTTTTTCCCCCAAGCAAAAATAAACCTTTCTACAGAGGGAACTGGTTAGAAAATTTTCCAAATTTCAGAGTTTTTATTAAAAATATTAAATTCTGAAATAGCTATTTTTTCACTGAAATAATAGTATTTCTTCGAAACCCTTTCTTTATTAGTAAAATTTCTCGATTCAAAATTACCTTGTCTTCAACGAAAACGCCTTTTCACTATAATCAATCAATCAATCAGTCAAATTCCTGTTGAGAGCCCTGTAGGGGCATAGGATACAAACAGCTCTCTTCCATAAAGTGCAATCCGGAGCATCGGCCTTTAGCTGTTGCTAGGACTTGTTTATTCCTCTGGCCTCCTGCTCAATTGGTCGCTTCCACGTGGTACATGGTCGACCAACGCGATGTCTTCCTTGAGGATTATAATGCAGAGTCTGTTTCGCTCTGATTTCCTCAAAGTGTGACCGATCCACTGCCACTTCCGCTCCCGAATCAATGCCTATTTTAGTCTGTCCAGCTGTACTCCAAAGTTCGTTGTTGGAGATCACTTCTGGCCCAATATCCCTAAAATGCGTCGGAGGCATTGGTTCACGAAAGTTTCCAGTTTCTTGGTAAGTCGAACATTCACTTTCCATATAACAACACGGATCGGTCGCATGCGTCAAATACTCGCAGCTACGTGCGAATGCAGATCTCTCTTAACCACGAGAAAGGGGAAAGAATACCGAAGGCCTGACAAGCTATATTTAGACGAGCTTCAATATCCTTTTCGGCTCCGCCGTCCATGCCTACAGTGCTTCAGAGATAACAAAAATCACCTGTTCCACACCTTGTACGTTAAGAATAATCGGTGTACTTGTGTTCGAACCCATCTGCATGTATTTAATTTCACGCACTTTTATTTTCAATCCCGCCTCTTTGCATTTAGAATGCAACGAGCGAACATTTGACTCTAAGACCGAACGGTTATGTGCAAGCAAACACACGTCATCAGCATAATCGAGTTGACTTAAGATGCTTAATAGTATTCATTGAAAACCTTTATCTTCCCCACCTTCCAGTGCAGCTTTCGAAATGTCATTTATTACCACCAGAAACAGGGCTGGTGATAATATGCAACCTTGTCTGACACCCATTCGCACAGGGAAGCTCTCGGACAGCTCTCCTCTATGCAAGACGCGAGACCTTGCATCTTCGTAGGATTCTTTAATCATAGCTATGACCTGGAATACCTCTCCTACGCAAAGCATTCCATATGTAATCTCGCTTGACGTCGGCGACAGCCTTCTCGAAGTCCACAAACATGAGATGTAGTGGCGAACCCATTTCGGCGGACTGCTCCAATATTATTCGTAGGGCATTTGTGTGGTCGGTACAAGACGAGCCTTTACGGAATCCAGCATGACAAACTTCGAGAGTGCTCTCCACGACATCACTAATCCTATTGAAAATTACACTACCCATGATTTTCGATATGGCAGTAAGTAGACATATACCACGCCAATTGTCACAATCCCGAAGGTCGCCCTTCTTCGGCATTTTTACAATGACACCCTCCTTCTATTCAGTCGGATATCTTCCTTCATTCCAGACCTCAGTAAAGAGTGGGAGCAGTATATCGGCTGTTATTTTCGGGTCCGCTTTAAGGAGTTCGGTTGGTAGTCCGTCTATACCTTGGGCTTTCCTTCCCGCCATTGACTGAATGGCGGAAACTATCTCTTCCTTATCTGGGAGATCGTCCCTAATAGAGGATTGTTGCGGTTGGATGTTTGGTAGTTGTTGTTTTTAGAAAATCATCCTCTAACAAAGTGAAGCTAGGGTGTAGCTTAGCGGGTAGCGTGTTGGTTTACAATGCGAAGGTCGTGAGTTCAAATCCCGGTCGACGCATAATTCCAGCATACTGCCTGCTTAGTCACCTCAATCTACGAAGATGAAAAATTTGTAGATAGAGAGTTGTGCGAAGGTCTAACAACCCTGTCCACAATTAATAATGCAAAAAATGTTAAGGAACCTGAAGATCAGGAGGCCAAGGCCCGATTTGGGCTATAGCGCCATTGTAGAAGTAGAACAAGGTGTTAAAAAATCCATCGCCGCAATTGGTGTCCACTCGCATTAAGGAGAGTTCCGTTTATATCTCTCACCAGGTGGTTGGCGGTGAAATTCCTGTTTAACTGTTTCATGATTTTAAATATTGAATTCATATCCTCAAGGTAAGCCGCAGATTCTGCCTTGTTGGGTAGATCTTCAATAGCCTTTCTCTTGTCGCGTCTAACAGCATTTTTAAGCTGTATATGAGCATCGCGGTAGTTCTGCCTCAAGTCGGGCGTTCGTTGGTTGATATCGGGTTGAGAGATGATTGCCAATTTGGCTTTTTTCCGATTGCCAACCTTATCCCATGTGTCTTGCGACATCAAGGTTTCTCGCCGCTGTGCACATATCCCACAGATTCTTCAGCACTAGTTAGAAAAGTGTTTCTGGTTGCCTCCCAATGGGCGTCCACTGTGCATATTTCATATTCACCCAATGTAGATGATTTTTTGCGTAGAATGGTGGTGTACTCTCGTTTATTGTTGGGATCTCTGAGTTTATCCACATTAAGCTTGCGCTTCATTTGAAGAATTTTTGGTCGTCGGATAGCTGATGTGCACAATCTCAAGCAGGCAGCCATCAAGTGGTGATCGCTCCCCTCGTCAGCTCCATACTTAGCTCACACATCGAGGAAACTTCTTCTCCATCGGCGACTTACAGCCAAATGGTGGATCTGGTTCTGAGTAACATCATCAAAGCAAAGCCAAGATGTCTTATGGTGACTATTGTGTGGAAAAAGGATACCTTCAATGACTTTTTGCCGAGCACTACAAAACTCCAGTAGTAATTCGCCGTTTTCGGGTCTCTCTTAATCCAAGGTCGTGACGCTTCGACCCAAGGGTCACCGTGCTTCCCCTTGACATGTTCTAGTCCAGTGTTGTGAGAGCCAACCTTGGCGTACATATCTCCTGAGATGATAATAATGATAATCCCAGCTGATGAAACTATTTCTCGCTCTCGGTTCAAGGACCACAGCTTCGTCGTTTTTGGCTTCACTCTCAAAACCAACTTGAACGTCTGATCCTGGCCACCTGATCTCGCTCAAGCCAAGGTTTGGATGTTATAGTGCTCCATATCTCTTGATCAATGATTGGTAATGTATAGACCGAGCGACCCCAGCCCTTCCTAATATTACTACTACTACAATGACACTACATCCCAAATTTGACTTTGGCCTCCTGACCTTCAGGTTCCTTATCATTTTAATTGTCATTGTGAAAGGGTTGTTGGTCCTTCGCACAATCCTCTATCTACGAATTTTCATTTTCGTAGATTGATGTAACGGAGGTATACTCAAGTAGGCAGTGGGCTGGAATTATGCGTCGACCGGGACTTGAACTCACGACCTTCGCATTGTAGACCAACACGCTACTCACTAGGCTACACGGTAGTCCCTAAACCTTCCCCGTCATTTAATGTTCGAACGTTCCACAAGCCAATCATAGTCCGTTTTCGAATGGCAAAAGTCATTACCGTAGAATCCGTCCGTATCCGAGGCGCTGGGTCCGTTTCTCGTATCAGTTAGGACTTAAGATCACGGGTGACAAGCCCATGATCCAGTGAGTGTCCATTTGCCATTTTTAGGGCAAACGGGACTGTCTGTAAATGAATTCTTATGCTTCCATCCCACAAGGGGTATAAACGGCTACTTAATATATTGTTGCGAGCTAGGGGTTCGCCGGGATTTCAAGTAAAACACAATTCGTTTAAAAATAAGTGGTAATTTATTTATTCGCACTTAATTCGATTTTCAACTTAATTCGCACTATATGGTACTACCGCCGCGTACTGTTCTATCGCTTTTCTAGTTCGCGGCTTCTATAAAAGTCGCTCAATTACTGCTGCCCGCTGAAAGCTTCGTGCTTTTATACATTTTCTGACAGTTCTCGAAGCTTCCTTGTATGTGTGAACTATGTGTGAACAGTTCTCGAAGCTTCTTTCGGTGTGTATGTGTTATACTGGAAAGCTCTAGATCTTTAATTATGGCTTTCTACTTAGTGAGTATATTGCTCTACAAAATTCTTGTCTATTCAAGAGAGATCGAGCTGCGGAGCTGCCAGATCTGCATATAACAATATTTATTAAGCCATCTAAATAGCATAAGGAGGCTTCGCATCCTAATCGACTACATCATTTATAAATGGTTATTTCCATTATCACTCAAATATCAACTATCGCTTATTTATTATCGCTCTAATTTCCATTATTTATTTGAAAGGCGCTTTCAGCCATAGGGGATAATTTCATATTATTATGGAAAAACGCAATTCCTAAGGCTAGTTTGATTCTCTCTGAATCCGAACCCATGAAATGCTCCATCGGGTCCATCCAATTTCAGATAGTGCATAAATTTTATCCTCGACGTTAGCTAAATATGTTTTAATTCCTGCATAATCTTTCGACGTGTTCGCGCATAATTTTACTCGCCATTATAATCTAAAATTAAATCAATTTGAAAACGGGACGAGGAATTTTTTGTGGGCGATGGTTCTTGTCATTCGAAAAACCAAATTTGTTCGTTCCGATTTTTATAGCGTCGGTCGGTTCATTTTGTGGCAGAGGCTTCGAATCACATAATTTTCATCATGTACCTCAAACTGACCATATGCCAAAAACAGCGAGGGATCTTCATTTTAATTAAAATTAAAAGGCTTCTATTGCAGGTAATGACAGGGGGCTATGCAGAGTTGAGAGCTACCTAATCCCAAATATTTTTTTATATGATGGTTGTTTCGTTTATAGCCAGATTTTTGAAAATATTTCGCAACATTTCTATCTATTAAATGTTTACTGTCCGAGTGGGGCAAACAAAAAGGATACGTTTGCAACCTCAAAGCCAATTATTGCTACTTTGAAAGCCACAACCCGTGAATATCAAATGGCGCAAACAAAATTAAATTGAAATTACATTCAATTTCCGGGGTTTTATAGGAGACCATGATGTCCTCGGTCTGGTTATGGCCAGCACAAGGACACATGTTAGAGATACGATGCTGAGCATAGTGTGTATATTTGCTGACATAGCGCATATACGGGAGTGGAGGAGACAAGCAACCTTTATCCTCCGATATAGGCTGGAGTAAGCTTTTCAATAAACCGATATGATGAAACGAGCGTTTTCAGAAAACTATCAAATGATATTGTTCCGGACACAGAGTCCTGCTTCCTTTTCCATCATGTTCACTTCTTTCCCCGGATATTCGATAGATACGGATGGAAAAACGTATTCGGGAAACGAGAGAAAGAAGATATATTTATCCGTGTGTAAGAACACGAATAGAAAACGGTGAAACAATAAAAGCAACAAATGGGATTCTCTCATCAGGATATCGTCAGGCTCATACGCCCCTACGAGAACATCTACGACCTAGAAACAAATTGGCTAACCCCTGTATCCGTGCATAGCTGCTTGTATATTTTTGCGTTATACACATGGATATTATTGGACCAGGAAGGCTAAAGTTTCGTTTCGTCCTTACGACAACAAGGTTCATTCGCAGCGATTAGATATTCGTTTTTTTTTCTCGGGATTTCTCCGTTTTATCCTTATCGTAAAATACAATATTCCGTTTTTCTAGGATATGACGAGTCCAAGAATGATGCTGTCGGTTTATGATTGGTCAGTGTATTGCCCCTAAGTCTACTTTTCCCATCTCTTTTGGAGTCTACTTTTCATCAGGGTTGAAAGAATATTTTCTATTTCGTATTATTTTACTACTCTGGCTGGATATTGTTTTGGATCGAAGGTATCGAGATGAGTATCTTCTGAAATGGTAAAATTATTCGGTACGGTTTCGAAATCGAATTAATCGTCTGAACCATCTATCTAAATAGGCTTTTGGCCAGGATTATTCTTTATGTAGAAATTTGTAAATCCTTATCTTCGTTTCTGCTAGACTTTGGGTTTTTTATTTATTTGTTTTTGTAATCGGTTAATGGTGAGGTTAATTTTACTGAGAGTCAAACATGTGGAATAAAGTGAAATGTATACGTATGTTATAATTTGGGGAACACGTGAGAGCACTGCAACCTTTTTGGCATATTGTGCGTTTATTGCTGCTATCTATCTAAATAACTTTAAGGGAGCCATGTTGGCTAGTTCCTCGGTAGAAAGGAAACTTTTTCCGAAAAGAGTGTGTCTTTTCCTAGCTACTGGTTCACAATGACATGGATGTGTTCCGTTATTTTTGAGTCTTCGAGACAGAGGCGGCAAATGTCAGTTTTCGCTTAACCCATATTTTTGAGGTGGTGGTTTACTCCACTGTGCCCCGTCAATAGGCCAATTAGAGTACTAATATCACTCTTGCTGAATTTTAGAATATCCTCCACTTTGCTTTTTGTGGTAGGATTAGTTTTTTGAGATTGCTAAGCCTGAAAGTCTATTCCGGTAGGGTTGGTGGAGTGCCCTTTTGGTTTTCCGCAGGATGGCTCTGGACCAATAATTTCCCTCAATTCCCATATATCCTGGTACCCCGCATTAAGGTTACATCGTTCCTTTTTCCCAGGATGATTAGGTTTTGAAGACAGTCCCAAACTATCCTCGATCCGTGTTTATTGGATGCTAGGGCTTTGAGACCCGCCTCACTATCCGATAAGATATAAATAGATTTGTTACGTTGAGCTCTCCTTATATTCTCCTGGATGCACAGCTTGCAATTAGATCAGCCTGGAAGATTGTGGCTTCTTTGCCGAGTGGACTTTGAACCGAGAAGTTACGACCTTTAACTCCAGCTCCAGTCCCCTCAAAGGTGCGCGAGCCATCTGTGTACCAGATGATTGATTCCTCTTCCATTTCAGACAGCATGGATTGCCAGTCCTTGCGTTCTCTGATTATAACTTTGAAGGGGATTCCATAGTCGAATTTTGATTGTATAGCATCCGATAGTATAAAGGTTAGAACCTATATTTGTGGGTCTTTTCGACCTCTGAAATCCCTGGTTTAAAATTGTTTTCCCTTTGTATGTGTATCACCCCTTTGATAGCCTCCTTTTTTATTTTGAGATGTATCGGAGGGATACTTAGGAATATTTCCATTGCCGCCGTAGTACAGGCTTTCATTGCTCCTGTGATACCAAGACAAGTTAGCCTGTGGATTTTTTGTAGCGTATGCTGTGCTTTTTGTTGTAAAATTGTAGTCCACCATATCGTTGATACGTATCTGACTATTGGCAGGATGATTGTTCTGTAGCACCAGTAGATCATCTTGAGCTGTAATCCCCATTTTCTGACAAATATGCATTTGCAGGCCCAAAATGCCTTTAGTGCTTTGGCATGAGTCCATTCTATATGTTTGTTCCAGTTGAGTTTGCCATCCAGTTTAACCCCTAGATATTTTACCTCACATGAAAAGGGTATTGGTGTTCCATTTATTGAAGGAGGTATGATGTGGATTTTTCTTCTATTTTTAAATGGCACTATCTTAGTCTTACTTGGGTTGATGCTCAAGCTCTTAGACTGACACCAGTTCACTATCACCTCTATGGCTGATTGTATCCGTTCCGATATTACTAAATTATAGTTGCCTCTAATGATAATGGCGAGGTCATCGGCATATCCTATTGCCTCGTATCTTGTTAGAGGGTCCAGGAGCTCATCTACTACAATTGACCAAAGAAGTGGAGATAGTACCCCTCCTTGGGGACAGCCCATATAGATCTGTGCAGTTAATGTGCTATCACCTAGATCCGTGGTTGTAATTCGGCTCTTTAGCATGGCGTGTATCCGTTTTATCGTGGCCGTTTCCAAACACTTTTTCCTAGCTGCTCCTTCTATATCTAGAAATGCGCAAAGGGCAATTTCTTTATAGTCTTTTGTCTTTTCGATTTGTCCTAACAAACCATGAAGGGCTTACTCTGTTGATTTGCTTTTTTGGTAGGCGTGTTGATTATTATTATTAAGATGACCTTGTTGGGCCCTGTTCTTATGTGAATGTCCACTAACTTCTCCATCGTCTTGACGAAGAACGAAGTAAGGGTTATAGGCGATATGACTTAGGCTGGCTGATCAGTGGGACGCCTTCGGTACAAATACCATCCTCGCTTTCCTCCAAATTTTTGGTATGTTTCCCCATACGAAACTGACTTTAAGGATCCTTATCATTATTGGCATTAGAATATCTAACCCCTTCTGCAATTATGCAGGGAATATTTTATCTACTCCGGCTGATTTGTAAGGCTTAAAGGTGTACATCGCATATCTGTTCTTTTCCGGAGTGAAGATTCTACCAACAATGCTATTGCTGAACAGAGTCATACGATTCGTCCTTATTCTACATCTAAATCTTCATTGTTTCTAATTATCTTGCAGCCTGGGAAATGCGTTGCCAATAACATATATATATCTGATATAGTCTGATATCTATGATAACACCTTTTGTAGTCTTGAGGCCGTTGGAAGATCATCTATCTCTTCATAAAATCGTCTCCAAGACACTTTGTTTTTTAACTTTTTTGGAAGTTGTTTATATTCAGTAAGGGACTATGTATTCGTCTCAATTCCCAAAGGTTTTTGCTCTATTGAAAAATTTCGTAGTGTGTTTGCGTTTTGCCGCTAGTTCCTCGTTCCACCAAGGTGTTTGTTTGGCCCAGTTTTTGTGTAAAACAGGACAACTTTGTTCATAAGTATTAAAAATATTGTTTACGAGTTTGTTCGTGATTCTATCAATGCAGTCTGGGCTATTTATTGATTCCTCTTCGATACCTAATTCGTACTCTGGGATTGACTGGTAAAGATTCCAGTTGGTACGTTTAGGGTTTCTGAATTGTCCTGTATAACCAAATGAAGTCTTAATATCAAAACAGATATGCCAATGATCAGACAATGGAGCTTATTTTGATACGTGCCAATTATCGCACTTGTCAACCAGTCAGGGGCTTGTTATGGTTAACTCAAGTACTATCTGCCTAGCTGAATTTATGAAGGTCGGTGTGTTGTCTTTACATATTATATCTAGGTTGTTAGTAGTAACGTACTCTAAAAGTAACTGTCCTGTTTTGTTGATATCACTACTTCCCCGATAGTGTGGTGCGTTTTAGCGTCGCAGCCCAGAATGACTGGTATTTCGTGGGTTCTGCTGTATTCCACAAGCTCCATGACGCCTTGAGGTGGAGTATCTAGCTCCTCATCATCAAGTAGGCCGAGGCAAGTATCACCTATTGACTCCCTCCGGCCTTTGGTATTTTCACCAGTACCGATACTGAATCTGATCGGATGAAAATAGGCATATTCAGATAACTAATTTCTGGTTATATTAGAATTGCAGCTCTTGGGCTGTCGCTTCATTTATCGAAAATTAATTTACCCATTTTTTCTAACCATTCATCTATTAGCATATGCTGTTCTACCGTAGATAAGGGGCTTTTTATACACAAGTTTTACTCCTCTAGCGTCGTACTTTATAAACGTCACCATTAAGGTAGTTCGTACACTTGCGGATCGCTTTAGTGATAATTCTACTTGTAACCATCAATATATTGAAATCTGCCTAAAACATTACCAGTCCAGATTACAAGAATATCAATGCTGTGATAGGATACGGAGCCGACAGCAAGCTATTCGACTTTTTCCTCCTATCTAGATGGGGTGCGGAGCCGACAGCAAGCTGTTCTACTTATTCCCCCTTATCTGTAGATCTTTTAGCATTACCCAGTCTCCACCGCGAGGAGGCGATCTACATAACAGACCTCTAGGTATTATTGTCATATAAGTAATTTAATTAATTTAAGCTAGGGTGTAGCCTAAGGTGTAGCCTAGTGGGTAGCGTGTTGGTCTTGTAATGCGAAGGTCGTGAGTTCAAATCCCGGTCGGCGCAATATATAATTCCAACACATTGCCTGCTTGGATATACCTTGGTCACCTCATTCTACGAAAATGAAAAATTCGTAGAAAGAGGGTTGTGCGAAGGGCTAACAACCTTTCCACAATAAGTAATGAAAAATGTTAAGGATCCTGAATATCAGGAGGCCAAGGTCCGATTTGGGCTGTAGCGCCATTGTAGTAGAAGGGTGTAGCCTAGTGGGTAGCGCGTTGGTCTACAATGCGAATGTCGTGAGTTTAAATCCTGGTCGACGCTTAATTCCAGCACAATGCCTGCTTGAGTATACCTTGGTCACCTCAATCTACGAAAAATAAAAAATTCGTAGATAGAGGGTTGTGCGAAGGTCTATCAACCCTTCCACAATAAATAATGGTAAATGTTAAGGAACCTGAAGATCAGGAAGCCAAGGCCCGATTTGGTCTGTAGTGCCATTGTAGAAGAAGAAGAAGTAATTTAAAAGTCACTAGCAAAAACATTTCGTCAGCAACAAGTACCCACAATGAAAAACGTGACCGTTGGAGAGAAGTTAAGCAATTTTGCGAACATCAAAATGGGTAATCTTATAATACAGTTTGTTCAATAGTAAAATCTATATATTTTGTGACAATTATTACCAAATGTCTTTGCAACAGAGATGGGTCCGACTGTAGGATGTGTTCGTTTTATATGGTCATATATATTTGAGATATTTCCACTGAAGTCCTTTTTGCATAATTTCCACTCCACTTTCGCCAGTTCAATTTTTTCAAAATTACTCCAAACACGACTTTTTTTTTTAAAGAAATACTGATGACCATTAGCCGAAAGAAAAAATAGACAATTATATTATATTTTAAAAAATAATTACAATAAACCTAATAATTTCTGAGCTTATTTATCACCATCTATTATGACTATTATAGTTTAGTTGTATAGCTTAGCGATGTTTCAAAGTCAAATTTGAACTGTTGAACCCAAATTTTTATTAGGCTTATCAAAAGAGAACTGTCAATTTCACTCTAATATCATGTACCTAAAATTGCATAAATAAATATGAATAATGCACCAGATTCCATTGCTTGTACCTTAACATCTGTGCACACTTTCTATTTTTACGCAAAGTGTGAATTTTCACAGAGGTGAATTTCATTTGGATTGAAAATCTGTCGCTTGTAAGAACAAGAAAACTATTTGAAACCTGAAAATTTCACTATCGATAGTATTTTTCATTCATTCGGAAAATTATTCGATAGTAATTTTCATTCGTTCGGAAAATTATTCGAAAGCCACTATCGATAGTAATTTTCATTCCTTTGAAAAGTTATTCGATAGAAACTTTCACTCATTCGAAAAGTTATTCTCACTATCGATGGCAACTATCGACAGTTACTATCGATAGTAATTTTCATTCATTCAGAAAGTTATTCAATAGTCCCTATCGATAGTAAAAACTATCGAATACTATCGAATACTATCGAAAAGTTATTCGATAGTTTTTACCATCACTAAAACGGCAATATTTTAATTGCGTTTATCACTGAAACGAATTTATTTAATTTTTTTTTTTTTTGTTCTTATAAGTAGGTAATTAAATATGAACTTTTCTTTATTATTCGGAGAATTTTTACACTCCAATATAATACGCGCAATACCTTTAACTTTACTTTTCCGTTCAGCAAGATCAATGGACCCGATTTCAGGAGATCGAAAATCAGCATCTGCGTTAAGCTACTAAATTGTTAATTTAGTAATAAATAAAATATAATGTAATAAATACTCACCAATTCATATCCTTTTTCTAAAACTAAAGCTGGATATTTTAGGAAATATTCAGATGTTGGATTGCTTTTATATCAGCTAGAAATTTTAGACGCTCTTTGAACTTAGCTCTCCAGTTTGTTTTTACTTCCTCCCAAGTAAATGTATGTTGCTGTACAAATTTATGGGTAGCTTCTTTGTCAACGTCGAATAATTCTACATTCTGCGACGATCTCTCATCTAAATGAACTTGAAATAATTTATGTAGTATTTAATCAATATAAGTAACGAGATAAAATAATTTACCTAATGATATGAATATTTTTCTTCTTTTTGAAATGAAAACAACTTCGTCTAAAGAAGAGAACTTTACCAGAAGAAAACACGAATTCTTACATCCTGCTACTTCGCCATTACAATTTTGTTTCCATTTTCTTTTTTTTTCATTTGTATTTTATCCCTATTGGGTACATTGGATAATTTGAATAATTCATATGTAAATTATAATATTCACTTACTTATTTCGAGCATAGTAAATTTTTTAGTCAATTATAGAAATTGCTTTTCACTTTAAATGCAACACACTCGAATCTCGATGTCTGAATACGACACAATATTGATCCTACTTTGTACGACACATTTTTCGATAGAAGCACATTATATCTGTGACAGATAAAATAGCCTTGCAGTGATTACATCATAGCTTTCGATGATATAATATTACTCCTTTGTTCATGTTACCTAAGAAATACTTGTTTAATATGTTTGAATTAACTACAAGAACTTTATATTAGATAACAAATATATCATAAGGACACAAAAATTTTGGTGGTGATATAAAATATAGTATACATTTATCATAGTCGTAAATAAATAAATAATTTTTTTTCGAATTTTATTGTTTTTATTTGAGGTATATGGAGTGGTATTGAAATGGTTCTTAATTTCATATTAATCTACAAACCGATAACTTATCTATACATGTAAATATTTTTGTAAACGATAAATGGATCAGACTTTATGTGCGCCGCAAAATTCATTAAGTGCGAATTATTTTCTTATGCACTTTTCTCAACACCAACGACTCAAGATACATTGATGAACTTCAAAGCAATAGCGTATTACAATTTTACTATAAAAGCTGAAAGTTCTAGCATCATTACCAAAAAATTCAGGTAATGCATTGGTGAAGTACCTGAGCCACAAAATTACAGTACCGAGGAGTATTATTTCAGTTTATTACTGCTAAACTACAGTGACTACTGTAAAGTTGTCTTGGGTAACTAAAAATTTCCTTTATTCGGGTACTGTAAACTTGCTGTAATTTTAGTTTTTTTTTTTTTTAGCAATTTTCCTATTTCAATGGAGAATGTGGCTGGCAAGGCCTTCCTAGTTCTAGATTCACTGCAACCACCGCAGGGCGCATTGTGCGTCGCATCTATTCACAAATCCTCCAAGATACCGACCGTTTCGAGGAAGTGCAGCATCATTTTAGCGAGCAGCGTCATTTGGAGTTAAATGATGCTTCCCGAAGTTATAAATATTCGGCCTGCGATTGCCACGCATTTCCATAGTATATGCTTTTCAGTTTTTTCCATGCAAAGCGTGCAGATCTCGGACTCAACTATTTTTAGTCTTTTTATTTATTTGTTGAAATAATCTTGTAAATAGATCAACTACTATATTCAGTTTGTTATTGGTCAGACTGAGAAGCCTGGATGTCAGTTTCTGTGATGCGTTCCCCAAAAATCTCTTCGCATACTTTTGGCCAGATATCTGAGCTATTACCTGTTTAGACCTGGAACTGATAGCCAGCATCTTAGGGAATGCCGCACTGTGACTATGAACCTGTCATCTGCGTGAGGCTCCTTTTCTATAGATGACGTCAGCCTCCTCATTACCTGTGACATCTCAGCTTCCTCCCACCAATCAGAGTACGTGCCAGAAGCTCGGCTTGACTATTGGAGAGAATCCTTTGCTTGGTGTACTTCTCCATTTTTGCGTATGTTCACCTGGTGATACCACATTTGCTTAAATATTGGGAGTACAAATTGAAAACCGCGGTTTATTTTTTCAAAGTTCGAGCCTTTATTTTGCAAAAATGGTTAAATATTTATCCGCGTTAAAAAAAACTGCTCTTCTTTCGAGCCGATCTTGAATCAACCGAATTTTTGGCTTCTTCGTAAGAATTGAAGTGCTGCTCAGCCAGGACATGCGTCATCAATCGAAATATGTGTTACTTGGAAGGGGGGCGATGTTCGGAGAAAACGGCGGGTGGGGTAGGACATGCCATTTCAGTGTTTCCAGGTAGGTTTTCACAACGTGAGCAACATGTAGCCGAGCGTTGTCGTGCAGCAAAATCACTTTGTCGTGTCTGTCCTCGTATTGCGGCCGTTTCTCCTTCAATGCTCGGTTCAAACGCATTAGTTGTTTTTTCCAGCGATCTCTCGTGATAGTTTCACCCGATTGCAGCAGTTCATAATAACCACGCCGAGCTGATCCTGCAAATGCACAGCATTATTTTCAAGCCATGGATGTTGGGCTTGGCCTTTGATGTTGATGCATGGCCGCGGTAACTCCACGATTTTATTCGCTTTGGTTTATCGTAATGGATCCACTTCTCATTACCAGTGGAGATCGTCATCATCATTAATGGTGCCACAGTCCAAATCGAGCTTTCGCCGTCTCGATCCAAAGACCGCGACCTCTAGCTGCTAGTTATACTCTAGATAAAATCTGAGAGTATTATAAGTTTGTAAGAAATAAGGCTCGGAGAAAAAAGTGAATGATACAGAAGTTCATATAATCACTCGAAAATCCCAAATCCGGATCTCCGTCCGTTCGCTCTCTAGCTCGAGAACGCGTTGAGCTAGATAGTTCAAATTTTGTAAACGTCATTGTTGACAAAAAAGTAAGGTCAAGTTCGGGAACGAGCCAACTCGCTCCGCCCCTTCTACCCCCTCCCATACAAATGATATTTGATGAAAATGATAATTTCGCAATTCGAGAGTAAACGGATTTGCCCAAGAAGCTATTGATCTGAAATTTTTAATATATTACTTTTATGATAATTTCAATCTGCTGTATACAAATTATTCGAGTCCTCCCTTTTCTTCCACCACCTCCCATATAAACTGCACTTTTTCAAGAAATACTCTAAACAAATTTATTCAGTATAAAATTCATCGCGCTGAAATTGTGCACTAAATATTTATTTAGAATTATTATTATTTATATTTAAATCAAAAAAAGTAGACGATTAGCTTCACTCCTTTCACCCCCTCCCATACAATCTGACAATTTCACAACATAACAAAAAGTCGATTTTCCAGAAAAGTATGTATGTTACTGATCTTCAATTTAAAACATGCCGGATATAAAGCTCAAACGCCGATAAAACTTCACAAATCTAATGATAAGGAGGTGTTGACAGATGCTCAAGTTTACCATGTGACATTTCGGAACCGCCATTGTTGATCAGCATTTACTACTGGCCCATCTATTGGGAAACAGCAGGTTTCAATTTGTACTCTCGAGATGAATAAAATAAGCTGGTATCCATAATGATAATTGGAATTTATTTTATTTAATTAGATCAATGTTTAAGAGCAGAAAATAAATTAGTTGAATCAAAAATATTGCCAACAAGTCGGGCGCAACTTTATTATTCTTGGGACAAGTTGAGGATGCGTATAAAGTCAATATTTAGATTAGAGAAGTTCAGTAATATTAAGTGGAAAGGGGTTCTAGGGCAGGGCTTTTGTCAATTTAACACTTAATTGCGGATACGATTAATAGTTCCAGTACGTGTAATCAATGTTTCATTTGTTTATGCAAGTTTGGTTTTTTATGAGGGGAGGTGCAAGGCGTGGTAGTAAGGGTGGGTGGATGTTAATAATTTTTTAATTGACTGCTTCAATCATGTCCAATATTCTCTGCATAGAATGTCAGTTTCATAGACGAAGTCGCATATAATTTTCATAAAATTCGATGTATTTTAGATTCACGAAACCAAACATTTATATGGGACGGGGTAGAGGTGGTAAGGGAATCGTAAAATTGTGATACAGTTTTATTTCGTTTCTCTTGTAAGGTGCTCGCACAAAATTGCAAGTTTGTAGCTTTTAATTTGGTTATTAGTTGATTTATTGACATTGGTCATCATACTTTTGTATGGGAGTGGGTAGAAAAGCAGACGCGATCTGAAAACTGTTGACGTAATTTCGTTTTAACTATGTTTTAAATACTTCGCTCAAAATTTCGAATTGATAGCTTTTGATAGTTAGATGGTTATTGATTTCTTACAAATGATCAAAAAAATAGCTTTGAGGGGGTAGAAGTCTTGAAGGTATTCGACCAGTTAATATTTCAAACTCTTAGGAATTTTTATACTCTAGATGGAATCTGAGAGTATTATAAGTTCGCTCTAAGGTTTGTAACGCCAAGAAATAAGGCTCGGAGAGAAAAATGAATGATACAGAAGTTAATATTATCACTCAAAAATCTCAAAACCGGATGTCCGTCCGTCCGTCCGTCCGTCCGTCCGTCTGTCCGTCCGTCCGTGCGCTCTCTAGCTTGAGAACGCATTGAGCTAGAAAGTTCAAATTTTGTACACGTCGTTTTTGACAAAAAAGTAAGGTCAAGTTCGTGAACGGGCCAAATCGCTCCACCCCTTCTACCCCCTCCCATACAATATGACACAATTACGCAATTTCACAATAAACGGATTTGCTCAAAAAGTATAAAAGTTATTGGCCTGAAATTCAGAATATATTACTTTTATGATAATATCAATCTATCGTATAAAAATTGTGTGTGTCCTCCCCCTCCTTCTACCACCTCCCATACAAACTGTACTTATCATGAATTACTCTAAGCCAATTTCCTCAGTGCTTATAAAATTCAGCGGGCTGAAATTATGCACCAAATATTTATTTAAAATTGTTAGTAAGGTCAAAAAAAATGAGATGATTAGCTTCACCCCTTCTACCCCCTCCCATACAAAATGACACAATTTCGCAATTTGACAATAAATGGATTTACTCAAAAAGTATAAAAGCTATTGGTCTCAATTTTGGGATATATTATTTTTTTAATGATTTAAATCTACAGTACAAAAATTATTTGCTTCCTCCCTTTCCTTCCATCCCCTCCCATACAAACTACACTTTTTCCTGAAATGCTCTAAGCCGATTTTCTCAGAACATATAACATTTTTTGAGCTCATATTTTGTAATAAACATTAAATTCATATTATTACTAAGATGAGAAAAAAAATATTTGATTTGCTTCACTACTTCTACCCCCTCCCATACAATATGACACAGTTTCACAACTTCACAAAAAATCGATTTTCTTGAAAAGTATGAATGGCACTAGTCTGAAATTTAAGGGATGCCAATTTTATAATATTCCTAGTTATTTCTGAAAAAATCATTAAAATTCCTCTACTCTTTCTACCACCTCCCATACAAACTGCACATTTTCACTAAATCTAACTCACTAATTTTCTCAGTTCCCATTCAGTTTTTGGAGTAAGCATTTTGTATAAAACATTTTCATAGCTACTTTAGCATGATGTCGAAAAAATTAGTTCAATGCTATCATCCCTTCTAACACTCCCCATACAAAATTTCTTGGGATCACAAAAAATTCTATTTCATCTAGAGTATCGTAAGATTGCGCTTTACGCGTAATCGTAGCCCTGTTATGTTTTTTAAATGAATTTCTCAAATTTTCAACTTTCTACCTTAAAATTAATTTTTATTTTTTATTTATTGTGTTTTTTTTTTATTGCAAATGAAACACCTTGTGCACGTGAGACCAGGGTGATCGGTGCATAACAATTGTGGAACAAATTATTATTTTTTTCTCTATGTATGTTAAATAGATGTATGCACATGGAAAATTTAAAATTTTTATCTTCCACCGAAACCCTAAGATTTTCGACATTTTTGCTTACCACCTTCTTCCTACCCTTATACCCAACTTAAAATTTTTACCAAAATTAAAGACTACGCAGTTCTACAAATAGACAAAATTTCAATTTGATATCTGTACTCAATTTTGAGATATAACGATTTGAAGTTTTGGAAAGTGCAGCATTTTTGAATTACTTCCCATTTTCCCCCACTATTATAACTAAATGTTATATTTTCTTGTATTTCGCTGGTATAGTAGTTTCTATTACACAGCTTAAGAGATAGTCGAGATATTAATTTTGAAATGTTTTTCTTTGCACCTGACCCGCCCCTTACAACAATTATCCCCTCTCTAAGTTGATTCTGGTGGATCTGTATGTCATCTTTGAGGCTTCCGTGGCGTAGTGAGCAGCGTGCTTGCTTTTCAGTCAATAGGTCGTTGGTTCGATTTCCAAACCAGACGGGACTTTTTTAAGCATGAATTTTTCAGTTGCTACTGGCGATGAAAAACTATTCGAAATAAAATGGGCGAACGATGTAAAAGTGAAACAGTTCCACTTCAAGAAGGCCTAGATACTCAGCAGATGGATTTGTTCGCTTTCTATCATTCAGTTCCCCATAACATCTGCAAATATTAATCAGTAGCAGCCAGTACAACAGAAAAATATACCAGCTTCTCCACTCGTTACGGTCGTTCTCACCCCCCTTCCCATACCTTCTCAATCCCATTCCTTCCCTCCATGACTGTGTTTGTGCATTGCACAGAAAGGCCGAAATTGCTTATAACACAGGTCATTCCGTAAAAAAAAACATAACAGGGCTACGATTGCGCGTAAAGCGCAATCTTACGATACTCTAGATGTCATCCCAAGAAATTTTGGATGGGGAGTGCTTGGAAGGGTGATAGCATTGAAATAATTTTTTCCCCATCATGCTAAAGTAGCTATAAGAATGTTTTATACAAAATGCTTACTCCAAAAATTGAATGGGGACTGAGAAAATTAGTGAGTTAGATTTAGTGAAAATGTGCAGTTTGTATGGGAGGTGGTAGAAATAGTGGGGGGATCTTAGTGATTTTTTCAGAAATAACTAGGAATATTATAAAATTGACAACCCTTAAATTTCAGATTAGTACCATTCATTCTTTTCAAGAAAATCGATTTTTTGTGACGTTATGAAACTGTGTCATATTGTATGGGAGGGGGTAGAACCAGTGAAGCTAATCAAATATTTTTTTTCTGATCTTAGTGATAATACTAATTAAGTATTTATTACAAAATGTGACCTCTATAAATGTTATATGTTCTGAGAAAATCGTCTTAGAGCATTTCATGAAAAAGTGTAGTTTGAGGAGGGGGTGGAAGGAGAGGGAGAGAGGACGCAAATAAGTTTTCTACTGTAGATTTAAAGCCTTATGAAAGTAATATATCCCAAAACTCAGACTAATAGCTTTTACACTTTTCGAGTAAATTAATTTATTGTTAAATTGCGAATTTGCGTCATTTTGTATGGGAGGTGGTAGAAGGGGTGAAGCTAATCGTCATTTCGCCTTACTAACAATTTTAAATAAATATTTGGTGCACAATTTCAGCGCGCTAAATTGTATACACACTGAGTAAATTGGCTTAGAGTAATTCATGACAAGTACAGTTTGTATGGGAGGTGGTAGAAGGAGGGGAAGGACACGCATAATTTTTATACCGTAGATTGATATTATCATAAAAGTAATATAGTCCAAATTTCAGGCCAATAGTTTTTATACTTTTTGAGCAAATCCTTTAATTGTCAAATTGCGCAATTGTGTCATTTTGCATGAGATGGGGTAGAAGGGATGGAGCGATTTGGCCCGTTCACGAACTTGACCTTACTTTTTTGTAAAAACGACGTGTAAAAAATTTTAACAATCTAGCTCAGCGCGTTCTCCAGCTAGAAAGCGCACAGTCGGACGGACAGACGGACGGACAGACGGACATCCAGTTTTGAGATTTTTCAGTGATAACATTAACTTCTGTAGCATTAATTTTTTTCTCCAAGCCTTATTTCTTAGCGTTACAAACCTTAGAGCAAACTTATAATACTCTCAGATTTCATCTAGAGTATAAAAACCGTAATGGTCCCAAAATATGAATTTTTTTATGGTAAGTAATTTCGAAAATATAATCATTAAAAAAATTGACCGACAATTTGTTTTAGCCCCCACCCCCCTTTCAGACCCCAATGGATAAAAGAAAATTAAATTAAATTGAAATTAATTAAATTTAAAGTTTGTCCCAGAAATCCCTCTTTATATATTTTGATTTTCAGTATCCTAGCTAGAACCATAGTTGAGATATTCGAATTCTTAGTTTTCGGTTTCAGCGCTCTCACTTAATCCTTACACCCCTTAAAATGGGTGTACGCATGAGATCCGCAACCATCTACGATCCACCCAAAAATGAACTTTCTATCTTACATACATAATTTCAAGATAGAAAGTTCATTTTTAGCGTACAGACAGACGGATTTTTTTGCCTTTTTAGGCTATTTTATACATGAAACGCGAAAAAACAAAATTTCATTGTAACAAATTTTTTTTTTTTCAAGTCGACCGCAATACTTATTAAAATAATAAAGTAAAAGGACTGCGCATGTGTGGAACTGATATATCCGGACCGGCGGACCACTAATTTATTTTATAAGAAACTAAAAAGAGCGGACTAAATTCATCAATTATATCGAATTTTATCTAATTTCAGTGATCATTGAGTTTGAATCTTTTGACGAAAACCGTGTTCGTGAAAACAGAGTTTTGAAATTTCCAAATATAGAACTATGCGACTTCCAGTTTTTATTAAAATATGTATACATCATGTTTTCGGACTCGTCTCACAGCTACTGCTCGCGCCTTAACCACAAAATTTATTGTATTCCAACCGCGATTTAATTACTCGTATCTATCATTCGTCGCAATTTAGTGCTGAAAGAAAGCGATACATTATACCAAGTACAAAGCAATTATAACTTCAAACTAAAAGTAGATCACACGCTAATGACAACTTATGTACTCGTATATGAGTGCCTAGTAAATTGTTCAATATATAAAGTGACTCCGCGCCCTAGAATATGAAACTAATTACCATCTCACATGTTGAAAGCACGTATGTACGTAAGCGCTATTCTATCTAATTGAAAGTGCTCGTCGTGCTCTGCGTTACAGCCTTAGTTTTCAGTTAAAGAATGGCTCACGAGCACGGCAATTAGTTTCGATTAACCCGTTGACCTTGATTACGGTTGAAAAGGTTGCTATTTATTAATATTACTATTTTTTCTTTCCTATTTTTTTTTACTCCATGTAGGCAGACTAACACATATTTTCTAAATAATTTGTACGAAGCGATTATATTTGTCTCAATTTTTCTTCACGACCTGACTTGAATTTATTCAAAATGCTGAAAAGAAATAATCACACACATAAACCTGAATCACGAATCTCTCGTTAAGTACACGGTCTGACAGCTATTATTCTTGTTCTTTTCGTGTTTCTTATTTTTTAATATCGTGTGTTTCTTCTTGGTGCTGCCATTGTTGTTGCTCTGTTGTTCGGCAGAACAAGCGTTAACCTCTGACGTTGAAATGTTTTACGGCCACGGCACTATGCACATTTCTCCTCTCTTAACTATAGCAAAGATTTTAACTAGAGATTTCCGTTAGAAAATTTTCTTGATAGAAATAGCACGCTCAACCTGAAATAACTTGAAGAAAGATGGCGCTGATAGTGTGTCTGAAAAATGATGATGATGGTGTCAGAAGTGGGATACAAGAAGAAGACAACGAAGACTTTGTCGCAAAGGAAGGACCATGATGTTGACGTTCTTGTCCAGAATAAAGTAATTAAAAGGCGACACTAATCCAGTGATAGTGCTCCATTCTTTCACTTTATTAAAAAGATGGTCCGCTCGAAAGGAAAAGCTCGTATATTTGCGCCAATTCGGATGTCAAAATTTCTAAATTAAATGACGTACCTATGTCTTCTGATCGGGAACGTAAGAGATTGTAATAAATGAAACTTTTCTTCTCGCCATGTCTTTGTCTTCTTAAGATTTCGTAGTCTTTTGGCGCTATAGCAATATTATCATGATTAATCACAGACTGTGACTTAGGTCGGTTGATTTAAATCGGTGCCCTTTCACGATGACGACGATGACGAGACAACAACATTTTCGAAATTATTTAAACTTTTCGTGATTGGTGAAATTTTTTTTTTTTCACGAAATTGATGCCCATAATACTTTTAAAAGTCATTTTCATTGTTTTCATTTACGAGTCCCGAGACCCTCTATTTCAGTCATAGTGATTGACAGCAACCACTTTTGCATTATTATGGTAGTCCTGAGGTGGTTTAATTAACTTTGGTCGTGGCATGTCACAAGTTACCAATTTAATCTTATTTTTATTTTGTTTTGTTATTATAAATGTCTTTTAAGACTTTCTCAATGGTGTTTTCTCTGGTAGATTTAAGAGGAAGAAAATCATTTATATACTCGTACTAAAAAAGTTTCGAAACAATTCACATTGTGTTATGGTTGGTTGTGTTCATTATAGCAATATTTGAAGAATCAACTGTATTATTATAATTTTAGTTGAAATTTTCGAATACGAAAGTAAATTGAATGAAATGTCGATAGTTTTCGTTGTAGCAATTATTTAATGGTCATTAATATTATTGGTTGTCATGCGATGCAATTAACCCATATATGTACATAAAACTTTTGTTTTCGTACTAGTACTTTAGTTTAGTGGGCTAAAACTAAAAATATCTTTAAGAAACAATTTTTTTTTTCTTTTCTTTTGTTTTTGAATTTCAAAAATTTGTCAAGTTAAGTTAAGTTAGGTACTACCAGATTATTAACTTTCTACATAAATATGGGGTACGTGATGAAATCGTATTCACTTAGGATAGTATTGTGCAAAGGATGTGGCGATGAGGAAATGTCTTTGCTAGCTAAGGTAATACAGGGTGTTGAGCAAGAGGTGTAGGGTTGGAAAGGCCTAATATTTTACAGCTGGTCGCTTGACAGTTGTCAAATGTTGACATTTGTCATCTATAAACGTTGTAAATTTACAATGGAATGCTTCGCAGTCGTTGGATTTTATTACGTAAAATTGCAGTTCTACTTCTACAATGGAACTACAGTCCAAATCGGACTTTGGCCTCCTGCAATTCAGGTTTCTTAACATTTTTCATTACTTATTGTGGAAGGGTTGTTAGCCCTTCGCACAACCCTCTTTCTACGAATTTGTCATTTCCGTAGATTGAGGCGACCACGGTATATCCAAGCAGGCAATGTGCTGAATTATATATTGCGTCGACCGGGATTTAAACTTACGGCCTTCGCATTACAAGACCAACACGATGCGCAAAATTCGAGCAAATTTTTATTGTAATCATATGCTTTTCTAAAACGTGTGTGCGCAACTAGAGATACTCGATACAATCTAACATTACTCTCATAACAGAGTGGACAATGCATGTATAGCGATTGCGCGGAAATTTTCTCAATTCTTTTTCTTTTAAACACAATCGTAATTAATTGTTATTTACGAAAGTCATATTTATTTTCGATTGTAATGAGTGAATCTATACAAAAACTTGTAATTTAACGCAAGTTTGTGCTCATGTCCATACATTTGAAAACCGTAAAACTCAAGGAAACTACAAGTTTGACTGTTTTTCACATTATTATGTTGCCTCCTTGTACCTTTAAACTCACGCTGAGTTGTTGGTATTATTGTATTGTCCAAACTCTATTAGGAGAGTAATTAAGGTTGCCAAACCTCCTCCTGGCGGGAAGACAGTCCTCCTTTTCTTCATTGTGTCCTCCGTCCTCCAACTTTTCCGGCGAGGACCCTAAATGTCCTCCTTTTTTATCAAGGGTATGTCTAGTTGACACACCAGAATGCCCTAACAAATATTTGCGAATAAGTAAGTTAAAATATGTCAGCTTCTCCTCTCGTTACGGTCGTTCTCACTCCTCTTCTCCTACCTTCCTAATCCCATTCCTTCCTTCTATGACTGTGTTTGTGCATTGCACATAAAGGCCTAAAATGCCTATAACACAGGTCATTACGTAAAAAAAAATGCATGATTGTACATGGGGCATTTTTAATTCACTGAACCCATGACTTACCATCAATCACTCAATCGAATTCCTGTTAAGACCCCCTATAGGGGCATAGGACAGAAACAACTCTCTTGCACAAGGCGCGATCCTGACCATCGGCCTTAAGCTTTCCTGCTCAACTGCTCGCTTCCATGTGCTACATGGCCGTCCAACCCGACGTCTTCCTTGAGAATTATAACCCAGAGCCTGTTCGGCAATTTAATTCTGGTTTCCTCAAAGTGTGACTGATCCACTGCCATTTTCGCCTTTAAATCTCAATGTATATTTTAGTCTGTCCAGTTGTACTCTAAAGTTCGTCGTTGGAGATCACTTCTGGCCAGAATATTGATAAAATGCGTCGGAGGAATTGGATCACGAAAGTTTGTAGTTTCTTGGTAAGTCGAATGGTCACTTTCCACCTAGTACAACTATATAACAGCACGGATTTGGCGCATGCGTCAAAAACTCGTAGCTTCATGCGAAGACAGATCTCTCTTAACCTCCAGAAAGGGGAAGGATACCGAAGGCCTGACGAGCTTTGTTTAGACGAACCTCAATATCCGTTTCGGCTCCGCCGTCCATGCTGACAATGCTTCCGAGATAACAAAGATCTTGCACCTTTTCCACATCGTGTCCTTTAAGAAAAATCGGTTTGCTTGCGTTCCAACCTATGCGCATGTACTTGGTTTTGCGCACATGTATTTTCAGTCCCGCCTCTTTGCATTTAGAATGCAACGAGCGAACATTTGACTCTAAATCCGAACGGTTATGTGCAAGCAAACGCACGGCATCAGCATAATCAAGGCGACTTGAGATGTTAAATAATGTGTCCATTGAAGACCTTTACCTTCCCCACTTCCCCACTTTCCAGTGCAGCTTTCAAGATGTCTATTATTACCACCAGAAACAGGGCTGGTGATAATATGCAGCCTTTCCCAACACCTGTTCGCACAGGAATGCTCTCGGACAGCCTTCCTCTATGTAATATGCGACACCTTGCATCTATTATATACGTGATATTATCTGGGATACCTCTACTACGCAAAGCATTCCATATGTAATCTCGCTTAACGCTTTCGAAATCCTTCTCGACGTCAACAAACATGAGAAGTAGTATCGAACCCATTTCAGGGCACTGATCCAATATTATCCGTTGGGTATATCTGTAGTCTGTAGAAGACATTTATGGCACAACCATTTATGGAAATCAGCCTGATAAACTTCGAGAGTGCTCTCCAAAATATTAATAATCCTATTGACAATTTTCTTATCTTATCGATACGGCAGTATGTAGACATATTCCACGCTAATTGCAACAATCCCAATAGTCGCTCTTCTTCGTGATTTTCACAGTGACACTCTCCTTCCATTCAGCCGGATAACTTTCTTCATTCCACACCTCAGTAAAAAGTGGGATGAGTATATCGGCTGTTATTTCCGGGTCCACTTTGAGGAGTTCGGTTGGTAGTCCGCCTATACCTGGGCCTTTTCTTCCCGCTATTGAAGAATGGCGGAAACTGTTTCATCTTTATCAGGGGGCTCGTCCCTTATATAGGATTGTTGCGGTTCGAAGTTTGCCAATTGTTCTATTTCTGGATTATCTTCCTCTGACAAGATGTTTAAAATATCATTGAAGTATTCCTTCCATCGCCGCTACTGGTGTTCACTCATATTAAGGAGAGTTCTGTTGACATCTCTCACCAGGTGGTTGGCGGTAAAATTCATGGTCGTCGTTGTGGCAAAAATGGACGGCTTTTATTTTGGTCAGAGGAATGAGGCTGCCCATTGATCTATGGACGGTCTGAAGTTTTCTTTCGACAATTGTGGGATCCAAGAAAGTGCACAGGAACAATAAGCTGCGGATTTATAAAACTATTATACGACCTGTGCTCTGTTATGGCAGCGAGACGTGGACATTAACGCGAACTTCCGAAAAAGCAGTTAACGCATTCGAAAGAAAGGTCCTCCGAAGAATTTTGGGCCCTGTGAAGGAAGGAACGGAATGGCGAATAAGATACAACCATGAGTTGTATCAACTCTACGACGAGCCAGAAGCTTCAACGTTCATCAAGTTACGTAAACTGCAGTGGGCTGGCCATGTAGAGCGAATGGAAGACAGAAGAATCCTCAAACGTGCTCTTAAAGGCAAAGCGAGTGGTAAGCGGCCAGTAGGCAAACCACGCAAGCGATGGGAAGACTCGGTTGATGAAGACAGCAAAGCCATTCTAAAAATTAGCAGCTGGAGGACGCGGTCTTTGGATCGAGACGATTGGAGGCGACGACTTCAGGAGGCCAGGGCCCGATTTGGGCTGTCGCGCCATTGATGATGATGAATTGTGGGATCGCTCGATACTAAGAAGTAAAAGTCATCCACGTAGGCGTAGACAAAATCTACGTTTTCAAGAGAGGTAGAAAGATGTCAGAGATGGAGGGTATGTGTTGTAGAAAACAACCGTAATAAAAATCCTTGCGGAACTACATTGTCGACGGGGAGATAACAGGAATAGAAGCCATGACTTGCCCTTTGATTTATCTCAATGAGAGACAAGAGTGCTGGAGAGGAAAGCATTAGAAGGGGAAGTTAAAAGTACACGTTCAAATGCCTTTTCTATATCGTAAGTTGCTTGAAGATTGTGAACTATGTGGTGTTCAAGCAGGTGAATTAAAGTATGGACACCGTATAGCGGCCGGAACCCATGCTACTCGACTTCCAAATGCAGCTCTGTTGCGAAAGTTATCCTCTTAGCTAACATTTTTTCTTAGACTTTAAAGAAAACAGGGAGAAGAGAGATAGGCCAGTAGCTATCTAGCACAAGCGTATCCTTGCCACTTTTTGGGATGGCGGTTTTAAATGGATCCTGGAATCTTTCGTATGCTAGAGGTTGAGAAGGAAGCGATTTTTGATTTAACTGCAGTTTTTCTTGGATGAGGTGTGGAGAGAAGGAGGAAGCCGAGCTATATTTGCTCCATTTAGTAGCGAAAAGGTTTGTTATTTGTTCAGGATCTGAGATAATGAAATATTCGTAGATCAGATGGTGGAAAGTTGAGGTGATTTGCTGGTTCTAAGGGATTTGATTATGCCTCAGAGAGTATAGTAGTCAAGCGAGGTGGTGGTCGAAGAAAATTCTTTCCGACAAGCGTTCTTTGTTGGGTAAGTTCAGCAATACGAGGAGTGAACCAGAGGGGTTGTTTGTAGGAACGATGATAATAATGGAAGACAGGGATCGATTTGGAGGCTGTTGTTTCAAGGGTTTTCATAAGTTTGGCAGGCTCTTGGTAAGGATTAGTCGAATGAGGGGAGTTATCTGAAAACAATTGGGTAAACGATTTCAATCGTTCCCAGTCAGCTAGGTTTTCTTTGAAGAGAGGTATTTCTGGTTAAGAAATGAGTAGATGAACCATCATACAGCTCATCCAGGCCGCGATCCTCAATGAAATTCTCAAATTTTCGACGGGGGCGGCACAGATCCGAGGAGCTCCAAACAGGTTTAGCCACATTTTACTCCCTCAGCACTAGATAGAGTGCTTCTGGCAAGTTCCATCTATCCGGGAATCCATCGAGCATGGCGATTGTAATTTTTTTTAGTATCACTTTCGTAATAGATGTTGATATTGGGATTTGGGAGAGAATAGTAAGTCTGATGAAGGTTTTCGAAAGTTTAATTGACAGTTCTAGAACGAATTGGGATGGTAGTTTTGACAAGGAAGTCAATACCACTTCGAGCGTTAGGATACGGATGATTGAAGTGAAAAGATTTATAATTAAGAAGCATGAAGAGAGGGATGAAAAATCGGATAATTTGGGTTGGTAGTTTGAGAATTGGAGTTGGGCCCGACCGAATAATTTACGAAACTCCGAACTGATTTGTTGACGTGAGAAGTCTTGGTTTTTGTGTGTTTGTTGGGCTATGGTTTGGGCTATTGGTGTATATGCATGTTTTTTTATTAATAGATTTTTGTGAAAGGTTATAGATGTTGTGGTTTTCAAGTTCTGTCATGTCATCATCAAATGTGGTTTTTTTATGGGGGTGGGGTAATAATTGAGCGTGCGTCTTGTGCAGGCATGATTTTAGGAGAGTTCGAGTGGGCTTTTGCTATTTCTTTGGTTTTGATGATCCTTAGGGTGAAATTTGGGAGCTTAGGGAGGATTTTTCATTAAAGTCGCATAAAATGGGGTGTGGTTTTGAGCATTACGGTCTTGTTAATCTGGGATGGCTAATAGCTATTTTTCCAGGCTCTGGATTATTATTTTATTGGTTTTGTTCCATTGTTTTGAGCTTTTTCGCGTACGTGTTTAGCCATGCAGACAAATTTTATTATATTGACCAGTTTTGGGTGGGTGAAATAGTATGAGCTTGTTGCAATGTGAAATATTTGTCTTACTTAAAAAAAAAAAAAAAAAATTTTTTTTCTTTCTTCGATTTCTTGAGGCAACATTTTTATTCTCATCTTTATTTTCTTACTTACTACTAGTTTCTCACTTTTGTTCTTCAAAAAGAGTTTGCACCTGTAACAAAGTTAATTACCTCAATTTGTAAAAATAATAATAATAATAATAAATAAATAATAAATAATAATATTATATAAAAAAAAAAAACACAAAACTATCAAACGACGTCAACGACATCTGTTGGCAAAACATAAAAAAAAAAAACAAGTTGATCGGAAAAAAAATACTGTTGCGAAGTTACTTGAGGCAAACGAGAAAGAAAAATCGGGGATTAGCTTTTGGAAGTGGCCCAGAGGAAGGCGGTTAAATTCAAAACCCGGAGTGATGGTTTTTTTTGATCTAGAAAAAGAATGAATTACAAGTGTGCGAGTTAGCACAGTGTTTAGTCAGTGGAAAAATTAAAAAATTTAAAGTAAAAAAAAAACAGAAAAAAAAACAAGAAAAGTGTTAAGTGCAAGAACTGAAGATTCGAGCAGCCGCAGCACCTCCCGAACAAAGGAACCGAATTCTCCGTGCAGCGTTTAGCCGAGGGACGACGCTTCTCATCAGAAAAGGGGCCCCCAAACCAGGTTTTTTTTATATTAAAAAAAAGAAAAAAAAAGACATTAGTTATTAATAAATTGAATTGTACTTTAAATTTTATTGTATATATATATTTTCTTTTGTGTGAAGAGTCTTTGTGATTGTTTTCACAGGTGTGAACTCCGCGATATTCAAAAAAAATAATTAGCTTGGTTTTCGTTTCGCGGTTTTTTTTTTTTTGTCTGTGTCCTTAGGAAATCGTGAAAGAAAAAAAAAAGATTATGCAGACTGAGTAGGGGGTTCACTCCTGGGGCTCCGCAGAATGAGTCCCTCATGGTGATCCGAGCATAATCCCGGTCGTTTTTCGGTTCGTCAGGCTGAAGAGGAGAGGAATGTGAGTTCGACAGATGGTCAGTCGTATGTTCATATGTGTAGCGCGTTACGAGAGCGGCAAAAATGATTCCTCGGTATTCCCACACCCACGTTCCAGCTAGCCGGCAAAAATCGCGCTCCAAGCCGAGGAATAAACCGCTAAAATCTGTTGGCGGAAGGAATTCTGCAAGGATAACCAACGGCATACGCCGTTCCCACGTCCTCCAGAGCTCTTTCCGTTACAAGCTTTGAGGTTGCTTCGAATCGTAGCCCATACAGCTTTGACGAAGATTCTGTGATCAGCAACAATTTGTTTACGCTTTTGCGGAATAATTTGTGTGGTAAACTTTGGGGTTGTCTGATGGAAAATTTATGCATTTGGTTTTCTGGCAGGCATCGTGTTTCTCTGCTTGACAGCATTCCATATACATATCCGTATGGTTACTTAATTCACTGCTTATACCCTTAGAAAAAGGAAAAAAATGTGCAAACAGCAAGCCGATCGAGCCATATGAAATTTCGTTTGTAGGATACAACACGCATGGGCTGCCATACAACTCGACAGCTTATTTGCCATGTCGCGTCATTGCCTCACGTGGACTGTAAAGCACAATAAATAGAAAACTAAGAAGCGTGCAGCTACAGTAACTATGTATACATATTTCAAAAATATATATGTATGGTCAAAATTAGTAAATTAGTGTTGCATGTCAGCCCTAGTCGCTCGTCGAGTGTCCGCGATCATCAATTGCTTGTGACCTCGAACTGCTCGCCCGTACTCAGAAACAGCATAGAAGGTCGAAAAGCAAACGAAAGCCCGACGAAAAGCAGACGAATAGCGTCCGAATTGAAATCGTTCTACAAAATCGTTCTATAAAAAGCATTTGCAACGAAAGAGCTAGACTGAATTCGGAAGCAAAAGAATCAAGATCGTAACATCGGGTAGTAAAGTCGCGATTTACTCAATCGAATGGCTAAAAACGAAAGAGAATCGGAGATAGAAAAGCGACAATTGATGAACGAAAAGAGTGTCTGTGATAGTTAAAGAAAACGGTTAATATAATAATATAATATTTTAAGTCATCGTAAACTATTGGGATTATCAACAAGAGGTGTATAATTTGTTTCCAAGACCCAATCAGAGAACGTACCGCTCTGCTGGTGGTCCGCCTGCTGCAGCTCTTGAGTCAATTGGACCTTGTACGTATGCAGAGCCAAATCGCTGCAGTATGGACGTGGGGAGGTCGAGTTCTTGAGCACGGTGACGAATGGAGGTGTTCGGGTCGTTTTCAACACTGCCCTTCACTGCTTCGATATTTTTGGTTGAATGTCCGGGGCGTAGTCTTTTCGGTTTCTTCACATCTTGTACTGAACCACTCTCTTGGAAGTTTTCGACTATTTTGCGCACACACGTCTCAGAAGGCATATGATTACGATCAAAATTTGCTTGAATTATGCACATCTTAACTGCGATAGAACGCGAAATTTCGTAAAAAAATTCAACGAAATTTCCTTCGTTTATGGATGTCAAATGTTAGCAGTTAACAACTTTTAAGCGACCAGCTGTCAAATAATATGCCTTTCCAACCCTACACCTCTTAAATACCCATTAGTTTAATTTTTACTTGAAATCCAGCTACTCCTTGAACAGTTCAATCCCTCGGTATAGAAATTAACATTCTTTGAATATACCATCCATGTTATATCAAAGACATCGTTACATATTTAGTATTCTCTATCGATTAATAATAGGGAATCAAAACTGCCTCTCAAAAATAAGCTGCTATTTATTTCACACAGTCTTTTCGCATGGCAAAATACAAATAATTCAAAACAAATGTCTTAAAATTATAATGGACACTGTCATGACATTTCTCTACTATCAGATTGTTTTTCAGTATCTGATATCATTGCTATATTGACAAATTTAAATTCAAATATGAAAATCACGACTATAAACTTATTGCAGCTCTGATTTTCATTGCTGTAATACGAATAAATTACACTTATTTTAAGATCTATACACATAAATAAATACAATTGTAGTGTTTCTCTATTATTTATTTATAAATGACTATAAGTTAGCGTTTTTAGCATTCACGTTTTTAAAATTCTTCTCTGTCTGTCTGTCCAGCTTTCACGTAAAAACGACTGAACTGATTTTAATGAAACTTTTGAAGTTTTTCAGATATGCTTCAAGATGTAGTCTGCGTTGGTCTTATTTCAATACTCCCACGCCTTCAACCCCCTCCCATGCAAAATGTCTTATTTTCAAAAATATGTAATAATCAAATTTTCTTGAAAACCTCAGAAGCGAATAATTTGAAACTTAGAATATATTATTTCTATCATAAATGTGATGTATGGTATACAAATTATTTGAATCCCCCACTCCTTTCACCACCTCCCATGCAAATTGCACTTTTTCATGAAATTCTATTGTATAAACCAATTAGCTCAGTACGTATAACATTCATCGAGCTCAGATTTTGTACTAAATCCTTAATTAGTATTATAATTAGTATCGGCGAAAAGTAATCCGATTAGCTTCTCCCCCTCTATCCCCTCTCATACAATGTAACACAATATCACATCTTCCCAAAATTTGATTTTCCTGAAAAGTATTAAAATTACCGATCGGAAATTTAAAATTTATCAATTGTATGCGTCGCTAATACAGACATCGATATTATTACTCTAACCGAAACTGGACTAGATGGCGACATCTTTACCAACGAACTAGGGCTATGCAACTATACTGTCTATAGCAGAGATCGCAGCCAAACCCTTGGCTATAAAAAACGTTTTGGTGGCTGTCTTATAGCAATCAAGAATATCTACGTCTCCAAACTTCTGTCTTTTTCACCAGACAACGTTGAACAGATCTTCATTGAAGTTACCCTTCATCAACATAAGCTCATCGTGGGCTGTGTTTACATCCCTCCTGCTTCACCAGTTGAAATCTACACCAGCCACTGCCAATATGTCGAGAACATCACTTACAGCTTTCCAAGTTCCAATATCATCATTGTTGGTGACTACAACTTGCCACTAGTGGATTGGACATCCGCTATTTGGACTGCACCTAACACAAGTTCACCTGGCAACACGGTCATCGACTCCTTTTGTTTTTTGGATTTTCATCAAAGCAATACTATACTTAATGCAAAAGGAAAACTTCTGGACTTGGTCTTTTCAAATTTAGTATCAACGATCGTTGTTCATCGTTCAAGTTTCGCGTTACTACCCCTGGATGCTATGTACCATCCTGCGCTTAATATTGAAATTTCTTTTAACTCATGTAATGTTCCTATTCAACAATTTACTTCCTACAATTTCAAAAATGCCAATTATGATGTTATTTGTCAGCAGCTCTCATTAATCAATTGGTCGCATTTATTTGACAGCCTTGAATTAAATGACGCTATTGCTCGGTTTTACAACGTTATCTACTCTTTATTTGATAAATACATTCCACTTCAGGTAATATCGGGTTCAACTTATCCTCGCTGGTTTGGCCCCGAACTAAAGCGTTTGATCATTATTAAAAAAGCCGCTCACGTTAGATTCAAGGAATCAGGTTCTCGGGCTGATTACCTCGAATTCTCTCGCCTTCGTTCTTTGTTTAAAGTCAGGAAACAACAGTGCTACGCTGAATACGTTGAATCCGTTGAAACTAATATTTCATCCAATATCAAGGCCTTTTGGAATCATGTCAACTCTCTTAGATCGGATAACATATTACCGACCTGCATGCACCTTAATGATGACATAGCTTCCGATCCGTTAGAAATCGCTAATTTGTTCGCAACTTTCTTCTCTAGTGTATACTCTGATACAACTTACGCGGCTGCTACTACAAGCACCCCTATCACATTAACTTGCCCTAATTCTTGTCTTGGTCTTTCTTCTTTGTCCATTGATTTCGCTGATGTTGCATCGATGCTCTATGGCCTTAACCCGAACAAAGGTATGGGCTCTAATGAGGTTCTCCCTTTGGTTTTATGGAAATGTCGGGAGTTTTTAACGTTACCTCTAACTATTCTTTTTAACCTCTCTCTCCATACAGGTAGGTTTCCTATTATGTGGAAGTCCTCTTTTCTGGTATCCATTCACAAGTCTGGCGACAAAAGTAACATTGCAAATTATAGACCGATCTCCATCCTGTCTACTGCCGCTAAAATTTTCGATAAAATTGTTACTAACAAGCTCACTCCGTTATTTAAAGGCATTATATCGCCTCGTCAACATGACTTTCAAAAAGGTAAGTCAACATTAACTAACCTCTTACCTTACATTGATAAGATTACCAATGCAATGGAGTGCAACCTTGAACTACACGCAGTATACACCGATTTTTCTAAGGCATTTGATAAAATCAATCATCTGCTTTTAATTTCCAAATTAAATTACTATGGAATTTCCGGTACGTTGCTTTCATGGTTTAGTGATTACCTGCTGGATCGCATTTCCTCTGTCAATTTAAAAACTGCTAAGTCTACTTCATTCCCAGTAACGTCTGGTGTACCTCAGGGCTCCCATCTAGGACCCCTTTTATTTCTAATATTTATCAATGACATTTCTTCTATTTTCAACGATGTCGATCATCAATTATTCGCAGACGATTAAAAATCTTCAAAACTATTAGAACTGCCCAGGACTGTGCTACCCTGCAAAATAACATCGACGCACTGTTCCATTGGTGCTTGTCTAACCATCTTTCGCTCAACATTTCTAAATGCTCGTACATAATTTTCAGCAGATCTCGTACACGCCACAATTACAACTACTGCATTAATAACCAACCATTGCCAGAGGTGCAGGTCATCAAAGATTTGGGCATTATGTTGGACTCGTCCTTAACTTTTGTACCCCATTTTACTAAAATATGCAATTCCGCTCGAAGAATGCTGGGATTCATAATTAGGAATAGTCTGGATTTCACGAATATTTTTTCCATAAAAATGCTCTATTGCTCTTTAGTCCGGCCTCACCTTGAGTACTTATCTGAGCTATGGAATCCATGTTTCCTAATTCACTCAAAAAATATTGAAACGATTCAGCATAAATTTCTCCGTTATATCGGCTTTAAGCTTCATATTCGAATGGAGGACATCGACTATGACTCCTTACTCAGACTGCTTAACCTCACTAATCTTTCTACTCGTCGTGTGCAGTCAGATCTTATCGTCTTATATAGAGTTTTGAATGGCTTCCTGGATTGCCCGCTTTTACTTGAGGGTTTAAACTTTAGAGTTCCAAGTCACTTATCCCGCTCAACGGATTTATTTTATGTCGGTCGTCATATCACCCGCTATGGACAAAACGGTCCCACGGCAAGATTAATGAGAACTGCTAACAACTTTTCTGATTCACTAGATTTTTTTAATACTTGCATTAACGAAATTATAAGAGTTGTATATGCACAATACACACTTCCCATATTTATTATTTAATTTTTATGCCTCCTTTGATTTTATAATGTTTCTTATTTAATGATTAGTTTTATTGTTTACTCTACTTTTCCATGTACATAATCTGTATTAGTTTAAGGGCTTGTTCCGTATATATATATAAATAAATAAATGATGATTATAGATTATAGTTGTTTCTCAAAAAATCACTAAAAAATTTCCACTCCTTCTACCACCTCCCATACAAACTGCTCAATTTCACTAAAACTAATCCACTAATTTTCTCAGTATCTATTCAATTTTTGAAGCTTAAATTTGTTGCAAAACATTTTTATAGCTACTCTAGCACGATATGAAACAAATTAGTTCAGTGCTGTCATCCCTCATCCCCCTCCCAGTTCAAAATTTCGATTTCATCTATAGTATCGTATGATTGTGCTTTACGCACAATCGCGGTCCTGTTATGTTTTTAATCATAATGTTATTTTATTTGTGTTTTTTTTTTTAATTAATACAAGCTACAACTATTCACATATCCTTAACGCTCTTCTCAAATCACGGGATTGATTTAATCACGAGCCTATCCTATGAAAATGCGAGTATCATGGTTTCATTCTTAATAATTTATGATTCTGATTCCAACAAAATGCAGAGCATTGTTTTCAAAGACTCATTAAACTAAGCAGATTGTATATCCCACATAATGTATTACTAACTACATTCTCAAAAATTGCTTATTATTGCGATTCTTATGTGGACAAAGTCGCGGGGGATCGTTAGTATAAAATATGATTTAAGATTTGTATTATAGTTAGTTGTTTGTATAGTTTTGTTGCCAGAATAAGCAAGCTAACCTATTCTTATTTTATCTTCATCGACGCTATATTTAATTATTTTTAATAGGTAATACGGTTATACCTTTCACCATTTTTCATTATCATATATGTATTATGTAAATCAGAGCCATTATAACAAAAATTATAAAATTAGTTCATGAAAAACATCTAGAGTATCACCTCCACCATTTGGGAAATTTTACGAAGGATTTTATAAATTTAATCAAAACCATTGCATATTATTTTTTTACCAAACATAAAAATTTCATCAACATTAGCGATCCTTCTGTCACCTCTCAAACAAATAACGACTCCAAAGTTCTTTATCTACCACTCATATAAATTTCATGAATATTATTTCCATACCTTTTCTATTGGCTTCCTCATTTCCTCCTTGAAACAAATTTAATCAGAGTATTCCTTTTACAGCCCACAACCAAATGACTTCACTGAAATGAAACAAAATATCTTATTCATACCCATTTTACCACCTTCCATACAAATTGCAAATAAATAGCAATATTCGATCTAACATTTCCAGTTAAATCTGAATTTGAAATCAATTAATTTTGCCACTTAACTTTAGTATTCTCTAAATATGCTAATAACCAATTGCTCATCCAATTTGGAAATTGAAATCGGAAATCTGTGAATAAATGCCTAATTATACTCGCATCTCAGATGGAAATGTGAAATGTTCAGGAAAGGAAACACTCTAATGATAGGGACAATAATTGCCAAGCCTTGACCAAAGTCCTTTGTCCAATTCGCTTGCAATTAAGTTCTTTGAGTGTAATCCTTCAAAATATATACCTTGAAAGCTGCTCCCATAGTCTCTAATTGGATTGATCATTACACTATGACCCTAATCAATATTCAATTTTCAAAATTCAAATCAAACGATTTTGCGACAATTTCACTCGAGGAAATTGAACATATCCCAAAACTTATGTCCATGCAATTTGTCATCAGCTGTCCAAACTATTTCTAGTTTAAATCCTTATTGCTCACATCTCATCTCCTATATAGCTAATATCTCGAAATATCCCTTCGGAAGGAAGCAGATGCATAACGGTTCGATGATGATGATACTGGTGGTGGTAGTGTTTGGGGGGCAAACGAGAATTGGAGATGGAGGCATACATACCGAAAAGAGCCGGAATGGTTCTCTTTAGGTTGGTTGTACCCTTCCAACGAACGTGACATCATGACTCGGCATAGGAACCTTTGAGCAACATGACATTATTCCCTGAATACATGGTGGAGCCTATTTCGTTGTGTAAGACGTGACTTGAGGAGATATTGAGATTGTCTTAAAGGGATTTTCCCAAAAAAAATTATCGTACATGTGTTTCAAGAAAATACTGCGATGGGATGAAATTTCACTCGATTTTCCGAGAATAAATTACAAAAAAAATACGTGAATACGGTTCCGGTATTTTCCGCGCGATACGCTATTTACTCTGAATTTGCTTTCATAAAATAACGTGACAAGGCGAATCTGCTTCCTTCAATCGTTCTGGAATTCAATAAATTGCAATATGATAAAACAAAAATAATCGTTATTTATTTACAATTTTTATCATACTCGTGTATCCGTAACATCAATTTTAAAAGCGGTGGAAATTTTCCAACCAACTTAATAGCAATTTTCCAAGTAAATCTTCAATAAACTTAGGTATGTACGTACATATACACATAATATTGCTCAATACCCTCGCCCTCCTGGATTTTTTTCAATTATATTGAGCGCAGTCTAGTGTACGAGAGCTCGGGGAGTACTTATCCGACCCTGATACAATAAGTGGGAAATGAGAAAATTTCACGGCATGTGATGGAACTTGGTTTCGAAACGCTCCGTTATCGTTAGTCTCCAATTTTCTTTCCGATATAATGCCACGGCCGGGTGATATCATCTCCATACTTTAATTAAACTGAAATTTCTGTATCAGCACGATGGCATAGGGGATGAAACACGAAAGAAGATGGCATGCGGCAAAAAAATAAAATTACTCTGAATATTTAGTTGTTAGCACCATCAAAAGAAATCTTATTTAAGGTTATGCTAACGGAAAATTGAAATAAAATTTTTCTTTTTTTCTTTTACCAATATCATTTCGTATTATATCAGGGTGTTTCGTAATAGGTAAGAAATTGTTTTAAAGAGCAATTAAGTCTTTAAGTGTCAATTAATTGAGATATTATGAAATTTATATTTGTTTATTTTTGTTTGGTAGGTAATTGATTATTAGACATTTGTGACATGTGATATGTTCAATGGCGCTACAAACTCTTGATAACGTTGGAAATGTAAAATTTTATTTGGCGGACCAGATTGTAAAAATGTATATGAGTGGGAAAGTTGATAGTCGAGAGTGTAGTTGATTTCGAATCTGATGTCAAAAACTCAAAATTATAAATTTAAAAAAGCTGATAAAATCCATTTATTCCACTTCAAATTTCGAATATTAATGATAAATAGATTAAACATGAAAAATAAGATTTTGTAAATCTGGAAGAAGTTTTTCAGGGTTGCTGGTCATGCCGAAATTTTATAATGGTTAATTGAAAATTGGGGAACGCGTTAATATTTGGTTGGTTTGTGTGAAAATGTGTGGTATTTGTTTTTATATTTTATGTTTGTTTTTAAATTTGTTTTATATTATTTATACATTTTATATTTGTTATATTTTATATTTGTATATATTTGTTTTTATATATATATAGTTTTTTATTATTATTTTAGTGGAATACTATGTAAGCGCCTGATATATTTGATTCATATTGATGCATGATGCTAAAGGGTGTCTGCAGGGAAGAGTAAAGTCGGCATCTGCCTCCCGTCCCCTAAAATTTTGAATGACTGTACTACACCCTGTTAATTGTGTTGATTCATTTTAGAAATGTTATACCAAATGTCTACAAAACATTCCCTTTTTATTAGCATGCTGTAACACTACAAGGGAGGTCAAAAATTTCGCGTAATGAAGGGGATGGATAAGGGAAGTAGGAAATATCTTTACCTGGATGTATTCTATCACTCAATACAGGTATGATTTCAAAGTGTCTGTCAAATCGAATTAAAAACATTTTCGTCATTGCAAATCAACAAGTCAATCGGAAGGAAAGCGCTAACTATGGTTTGATGTTGCCCCCTTCCCTGTCTTTCCGCGGAATTTTTGGCCTTCCCTCGAATGTACATAAATTCTTCTCGATGCAAGGTCATAATGATGATTTTTCTAAGATGCCTAGTTTTTAATGAAGTAGAGGAGGAGCGTTGTCATACACGACTGTGTTAAAGCGGCAGAGACTGTAACAAGAAAGGTACATAACCATCATATTCAAAACTCGCTTTATCAAAATTTCATATTACAATTTTTTTTCTTCTTGAACGAAATGAACTTAGCTGTTGTCCTGTTCAATCAGTTCCATAATTTTTTTTTCTTTGTGAAAAATAATTAAAAAACATAACAGAATTATGATTGGGCGTAAAGCCCATTCATATGATACTCTTGATGAAATTGGAAAGAGTTTATTGTACCGAAAATATGTCATCTTAAATTCGTTCTAATAGTGAATTGTGACTTTTGTATGGGAGGTGATGAAAGCAGAGGGGGAAGGTTTGTAATTTTTGTATATAATACCAAACGTAGTATACAAAATATTTCATTCTGAATTTTTTGTTTGTAGCTTTTATAATTTTCGAGGAAATTGAACAATTTCTGCCTGAATTTATGCATTTGTATGGGAGGTGGCAGAGAAAGTAGGAGGTTTTGGATGATTTTCTATCTCCTTATCAACATCCTAATCACATTGCTTTGCTACTCATATATTCGAAGGAGAAATACTTTTCTTGAAATTTCAATACAAAAATTTGTATGGGAGGTGGTAGAAGGAGTGAAGCGAAGTTCATGTTTTTTTTTAGCATTTATTGCAAGTATTAATGGACAAATTGTGGCAAAATTTTATGCTTGTACTTCTTCTAGTTTCAATGAAAATCGATTAAATGCATTTACCAAAATTGTGCATTTGTATGGAAGGGGGTAGAAGGAGTATTCGAATCAAAATCAAATTTTTTTTGGCTTCAATTATACTTGTAACAGTATACTTTTCTCAAAATTTAAAGTTGATAGCCTTGACGATTTTGGAGAAAAATAATTTTTTTCAAATTCTGAAATTTTGTGAAATTTGCATGGGAGGGGGTAGAAAGAGTCAGGTGAAGTTGACAAATTTGACAAAGTTGGTTGCAATTGGTTCTTTTAGCTTTGCTAGTTACGATGCAAACCGAATTTTTTTGTTTTTTTTACGGCCGTCGAAAATAACTTAGGGGGTCACCCTTTAATGCGCGATGCACAGTTAAGTCGACACGGGTGTGGGGAAACAAGTGGATAGAGGAAAATTAGTAGGGAAACACAGGAGGGGAGATTTTGAAGTGGCGGTGAACGTTGTTCTTAAATTGTTGGAGGTTGTATCCCATTGGAAAGATATTGCCTGGTAATGAATTCCACAACACTCTCGTCCGAGGGATGAAGGACTGCCTAAACTTCACTGTTCTCCACGGCAAGGGCTTCACGGTGTACTCGTGTGAGCGTGTAGCTTGGTGAGTATTTCGGGGGCATTGAATGTAGGTGGTATAAGGGCTTTTAGTTCCTTGCTGCATTTACCATGGAAGTATCTATAGTAAGTGCAGAGTGCACCGATATTTCGACGATGCTCGAGGGAGTCAATTGAGGCCGATATAGCTTCATCTCCAATTAATCGGAATGCATATTTCTGGATACGGCCAAGAAGGGCCAGATGTGATTTTGGGGCCCCAGCCCAAACATGCGAGTTGTACTCCAGACGTGGTCGGATATAAGCCTTATAGATGGTAGCTAGTTCGGTGGCAGAGAAGTATTTCTTACACTTCCGCAGAATACCTAGGCGTTTCGAAGCATCAAGAGCGACTTCGTAAATGTGTTGGCTCCAATCTAGGCGATTGTTAAGTTTTACACCTAGTAATGTAAAATCTGCAGAAGGTAGAATCTGTACGGCATACAAGGACATATTAGTGACCGACGTCGGAACGTTATGTTTAAGAGATAGATGACAGGACTGCGTTTTTAAGGCATTAAACTCTACTCATTACGACAAGAGGCCACCGATATCGGACGAGCGTCCGCGGGAGAGTCGAATTGGTAGGTGTTATCTAAAGTACTGTCATCTGCGAAGCAGTGAATAGGATTGAGAGTAGACGACATAAGGTCGTTTATGAAGACTAAAAAGAGAGTGGGAGATAAAACTGAGCCCTGAGGGACACCGGAGTCAATAGGAAAGGGTGCAGAAGTTACTCCGTCTAGTACGACTCGAATAGAGCGCTCGGAGAGGAAACTCTCAATCCATTGAAGAAATAAAGTGTTTAAACCAAAGGCCTTTAGTTTGGCTAGGAGGCATTTGTGCCAAACTCTGTCAAACGCTTTGGCGATGTCAAGAGCAAGAACTTGACCTTCACCAAATTTGTGGATGCAGGAATTCCAACGCTCGGTAAGATAGATCAGGAGATCGCCTGTAGAGCGACCCGAGCGAAATCCATATTGGCGATCATGAATGAGATTTTTTTCCACAAGAAAGTTGACTATCCTGCGATTGACAGCAGTTTCCATTACCTTTGAAAGCACTGAGGTAATGGCTATGGGACGGTAATTGGCGGGGTTCGCTTTGCTTCCTTTCTTTGGAATTGGCTGAACATTCGCGACCTTCCAGATCTTAGGAAAGCACCCTGAAGAGTATGAGAGATGGTAGAGATTACGAAGAGGTTTAGCTAGAGAGGAAGCGCAGTTTTTAAGGACAATGGGGGGGATGCCATCAGGCCCAGCAGACTTGTGAATATTGAGCTCTTGGAGGATCCTGGAAATAACTCTCGTTCGAAACCGAAGAGGTGGCAGCGAGAATCCAGAGTCCGGTAAGTACGGAGGACTCTGGCTTGACTGTGGAAGCTTCGAGTTTCTAGCGAAGTTTGCTGCCAAGAGGTTTGCTTTTTCAACAGGATCAACAACGGTTCGGTCACCATCAAGAAGAGGAGGTGTTGAAGATGTGCTGAAATTCTGGTTGACCGATTTCAAAAATGACCAGAAAGATCTTGAGTTTTTGGAATTTTCAATGATCTTAAGTCGGCGTTTCCGATCATGTTCGTCTAATTCTTTTTTTTTGTTCTTACTAATAGTGCTAAATAAGTTATTAATGCACAATTTGAGCTCGATAAATTGTTTACGTACTGAGTAAATTGGCTTGGAGTATATCATGAAAAAATGCAGTTTGTATGGGAGGTGGTGGAGGGAGGGTCAGGACGCGCATAAATTTTATACGGTAGATTGAACTCACCATACAAGTAATATATTCCAAATTTCAGAGTAATGGAGCTTATACTTTTTATACTCTAGACGAAATCTGAGAGTATTATAAGTTTGCACAAAGTTTGTAACGCTAATAAATAAGGCTCGAAGAAAAAAATGAATGATACAGAAGTTCATATAATCACTCAAAAATCTCAAAACCGGATGTCCGTCCGTCCGTGCCCTCTCTAGCTTGAGAACGCGTTGATCTAAAAAGTTCAACACGTCGTTTTTGACAAAAAAGTAAGGACAAGTTCGTGAACGGACCAAATCGCTCCACCCCTTCAACCCCCTCTCATACAAAATGACACAATCACGCAATTTGACAATAAACGGATTTGCGCGAAAACTATAAAAGCCATTAGTCTGAAATTTTGAATATATTACTTTTATGATGATTTCAGTCTATCGTAAAAAATTATACATGCTATTGACCTGAAATTTGGAATATATTACTTATACGTATAATAATTCCAGTCTGCTGTATAAAAATTAGTTGAGTCCTCCCCTTCCCTCCACCACCTCCCATACAAACTGCACTTTTTTATGAAATACTCTAAATAAATTTACTCAGTACGTATGAAGATTATCGAGCTGAAATTATGCACTAAATATTTATTTAGAATTATTAGTAAGACCAAAAAGAAATTAGGCGATGAGCTTCACTTCTTCTAGCCCCTTCCATACAATTTGACACAATTCAACAACTATACAAAAAGTCGAATGTCCTGAAAAGTATGAATGCTACTGATCTGCAATTTCAAATATCTTAATTAAATGATGTTTCTAGTTATTTCTAAAAAAATCATGAATAACTTCACACTCCTTCTACCACCTCCCATACAAACTGCACAGCTTCACTAAATCCAATACACTAATTTCCTCAGTACCAATTAAATTTTTGAATCCTAAATTTTGTATGAAACATTTTAATAGCAACCTTAGCGTGATGTGTAAATTCTTTTTCAATATCGTCACCCCCTCTACCACTTCCCCTACAAAATTCCTTAAAATAAAAAAAATTCTCTTTCATCTATAGTATCGCACGATTGGGCTTTACGCCCAGTCGTAGTCCTGTTATGTGCATTTGTATGGGGGGTGGCAGAGAAAGTGGGAGGTTTTGGATCAGTTTGAAACTGCTTATGAACATGCTAAACACATTTGTTTCCATCTTAAAGTCGATAGGTCTCATAGGTTCGAAGGAGAAATACTTTTCTTGATTTTTGAAAATATAAATACAAAAATTTGCATGGGAGGCTATTTTCGAATTTATTGCAAATATTAAGGGAGAAATTCTGGCAAAGTTGTAAGTTTATACTTTTTCTAGTTTCAATGAGAATCGCACAGACAGAAATATAAGGAGAACTTCGACAAACGTCACTGAGCGAGAAGGCTGATTATATTGAAACCGTGTGGGTAATAGATTTATCGAGGTATGGTCAAATCAAACAACTTCTGCCAAATATAACATATTTGGTTCAAACAGACAAAAAAAGACTGTGTAGAAATAGATTAGATATAAAAAAAACTTTGTATTAAACTTTCCATATACTAAAATATGAGTTTTATAAACTATTGAATTGGATATTTCATGAATCTTATGAGCTATCGAGTATTTAAAAAATTTGAAGATATTGTATTGGCAACACTGTTATATTTTTGTAATGCCATACCAAATAAAATACAGAGTTTATGTCACTCTGTGAGGAACTAAAGAAGTACTGGTTTGACGTTTTGTTGTCGTAGAATATGGAATTTTTGAATTTGTTATTATTTTTAATAAGGGTTAGATGAAAATCTTGAGAGACACTACGAGGAGAACGCGCATGCACTTCGTAGTAGTGTGGGACTTTAACCCACTAAAAACGCCTCCCTTGATCGCAACCACTCATTATGATCGACTAATGATATGTTAATCATATTTATGAAACCACATGTGAAGGAAGTTTATTTTAAGTATTAATAATAAATTCCCATAAAAGCTATGTACCAGTTCATGCGGTTTGGTACTTCGAAGTCGGCGGCTATTGTTGTCGGTCTAATACAGCTTCCATCTTCGTATTTGTATATGTTTTCAGACGTTAGTTGTGCTTTACTGCATATTTCTGAATTTCCTCTGTAACTAACTCAACTCGCAAGTCGCGGTGTAAGTCCTAGTTTCGTGCATACGATGGAGTATCTGCTACTTCACGTAGAACTTTATTCTAAAAAGTTTGTATTGTTTGAGCATTAGTTTTCTTTGTACTCGTACATCCCCATAATTGATTGCCGTGTGTCCAGACAAGTTTTAATATCTGCTTGAATAAAATGCTGATATACATTTTATTTTGTATTGTCAACTCAGATTTTCGTCCTAGTAGCCAGTATAGTTTCCTATATTTTATATTTAGCTCTTCTTTTTATTTTTTTACGTGCTCTCTCCTTTTTGATTTAGCATCTAGATTCATTTCCAAATACTTAGCTGTATTCGAGTAGGGAACAGCTAGATTGTTGGGAAGAGTACTGATCTTTTTGTAAGCAAAGTTAATGTGTGTCGATTTCTTTTCATTTAATTTAATGAGCCACCGTTGTGTTCAGTTTTTTTTTACATTGTCTACCGTCCTTTATGATTTTTCTGTAGCATTTTCCATTCAATTGTCGACTGCAAGGTTTGCAGTGTCATCCCCAAATATAGCTATGTATGTGCTGTCATCTTCTGAAATCTTTCGTATATAGAGGATACAGTATTGGAACAAGAACACTTCCTTAAGGGACCCCAGCAAGAATTACCTTCAGTTCTGAATAATTTTTTTCCGTAACGTATTCGAAAATAGCTGTCCTCTAAATACGATTTCAGGATATCATTGTATTGTCTAGGAAAGTCTCTATGCACTTTGTACTATAATCCTTCATGCCACACCTTATCAAATGCTTGCGCAACATCCAAGAATATCTCCGAACAAACCTTTTTCTCTTCCAAGTTTTCTCAATTATGTTCGTAATACGATGTACTTGATCTACCGTCGAATGTTTTTGTCCCAAATTGGTGGTTTGGGATTAGACTTATATTTTCAATGATACGAATTAATATTTTCAAAAGCAATTTTTCGAAAATTCTTGACATCACCGGCAAGATTGATATAGGCCGGTACGATGTTACTTCTGTTGGTTTTCCTGGCTTTAGAATAACAATTACTTCAACGATCTTCCAATGTCGAGGAACATTTTTCAGTTTAAAATAAACATTTTTCAGGAAAGCTAGGTCTTGTAACTCTTTCATAATCTGCCCAGTGAAGCGGTTATAGCCTGGTGCCTTTTTGTTGCTGAGATTATCTTTACATAATCTTTTGAGTTCCTACAAAGTGATAGATGGTATTTCGGCTTCATCCACTTTTTCGATGAAAGTTACATTTTCAACTTCTGTGTTCTGTGGTTGATAAGCATTCGAAAGGTGCTCCGCAAAAAGATCTGCTTTCTGCTTTTGATTTCCAATCAATATAAATTGTCATCTGTTTTTAATGGTGATTCATGCTTTTTTGACGTTTTATCTTTTTTGCTGCTTTCCAAAATGAGTAGTCGGCATTTTTGACTGCTGTAATACCATTGACACATAGCGCAGCTAAATTATAATTAGGGCCTAAATTATCATTAAACGGCTGTGTGTCATACGCTTATTAAGCTAAGTTACCAAAATAGTGATCATTTAGCAGCTAAATCATCTCGTCAAGCTCTCAGCTAAATCATCTCATTTAGCTAAATCCTCTCATTTTTCTCATAATTTAGGCTATAACGATGAAAAATGTAGTACTAGAGTTGGAGCTTTCATAAAAGCTTCGTCGTGCAGGAGAGAAGAAAAGTCATTTTCTGACAGCTCTGAATTATACAAAATCTTGGAAGCATGATTTAAACGCCTAGCCGGGAAAGATGACTCGCAAACGATTCTAAAACAGGACAAAGGATGGTTTTTCTTCGTTTGTCGCCTTCCTTGCAAAATTTGATTGCCTATTGGCTATGCAATTCAACTTTTTAAAATTATGACAGATGAGTGAGTGGCTCTTCTTAATTAGCAAAGTGCTGTGTGTCACCAATCTACTAACGATGAAGACGAGCTAAATTACGAATTAGCCAAATTATAATTAGGACCGCTATGTGTCAATTATATTAGGTTGCTTAGAAATCTAGTGAAGGACTCGATTTTTACTTCTGTGATACGTCTTTCTAATTGGTTGTTCAGTCGGTTAAAGATAGTTTTATCATCATGCCAACTCCCATTTTATCCGTGCATTTCGTTTTTAATTATCAGTTCTTTGATTTCTCTGGATATTTTGTTACTTATTGAAATATAGAACGGACGTAATCGATGTAAATTGATTATACTCTAGATGAAATCTGAGAGTATTATAAGTTTGCCACAAAGTTTGTAACGCCAAGAAATAAGGCTCGGAGAAAAAAATGAATGATACAGAAGTTCATATAATCACTCAAAAATCTCAAAACCGGATGTCCGTCCGTCCGTCTGTCCGTCTGTCCGTCTGTCTGTCCGTCTGTCCGTCCGTGTCCTCTCTAGCTTGAGAACGCGTTGAGCTAGAAAGTTCAAATTTTGTATACGTCGTTTTTAACAAAAAAGTAAGGTCAAGTTCGTGAACGAGCTAAATCGCTCCACCCCTTCTACCCCCTCCCATACAAAATGACACAATTACGCAATTTATCAATAAACGGTTTTTCTCGAAAAGTATACATGCTATTGATATGAAATTTAGAATATAATACTTTTATAATGATATCATTCTACTGTATAAAAATTACATGTGTCCTCCTCCTCCTTCCACCACCTCCCATACAAACTGCACTTTTTCATGAAATGCTTTAAACCAATTTACTCAGTGCGTATACAATTGATTGAGCTGAAATTATGTAGTAACTATTTATTTATAATTATTAATAAGGCCAAAAAAAATTAGATGAATAGCCTTACCCCTTCTACCCTCTCCCATACAAAATGACACAATTACGCAATTTATCAATAAACGGTTTTTCTCAAAAAGTATAAATGCTATTGATATGAAATTTGGAACATAATACTTGTATAATGATTTCATTCTACTGTATAAAAATTACATGTTCCCCCCCCCCTCCTTCCACCACCTCTCATACAAACTGCACTTTTTCATGAAATGCTTTAAACCAATTTTCTCAGTGCGTATAAAATTGATTGGGCTGAAATTGTGCAGTAACTATTTATTTATAATTATTAATAACACCAAAAAATTTTAGACGATTATCTTTACCCCTTCTACCCCCTCCCATACAAAATGGCACAATTTCACAACTTTATAAAAAGTCGATTTTCCTGAAAAGTATGAATGCTACTCATCTGCAATTTAAAACATTTCGAAAGCATGATGACTATAAACAGTTGTTTCTGAAAAGTCATTAAAAACTCGTCCCTCCTTCTATCACCTCCCATACAAACTGCCCTACTTCACTACGTCCAATACACTAATTTTCTCAGTACCTATTAAATTTTTAAATCATAAATTTTGCATAAAACATTTTGATAGCAACCTTAGCGTCATGTGAAAAAATTAGTTCAATGTCGTCACCCCCTCTACCACTTCCCCTACAAAATTTCTTAAGATACAAAAATTTCTCTTCCATCTAGAGTATCGCACGATTGGGCTTTATGCCCAATCGTACTCCTGTTATGTTTATATCCAACTTTATCTCTCGCTAACGTTTTCGGTGAACGATGTTTTCTCGCATTCTTATTCAACGGCGCTAAACCGAAATTCGCCCTGAACTTCCTGACTTTCAGAATTCGCAACATTTTATGTTGAGGTGGATTAGATTATCCTCAGCCGAGATTTAAACTCTTTATACTTCCACCTTGTAAATCAATACGCAGCATACCCTTATTATGTTTACTCAAATATCTGCTTCAGCAACCAAAACTAAAACTTTTCTATTTCCCCGGTATCCTTTCCTAACATCTTCATAAAATACAAGGGATCATGGGTGTCTATCAACTTTTGCCAGGCTACCTACAGACAACCGTGTTGCCAGTAAATGATTACCGAACCTACTCAACAAGTCCTTTTGATTAATGAATCTTTTTTTTTCTTTTGCTAAACTCGTAAAAATACCTATCACACGAAAATTCGATAATTCACCGCTCTATCTACCACATTTGACAGCGTTATGTAAAATCATCATGTCGTCACCATTTCTGACAGTGAATCAATAAGAACTAATCACTATCGCAACAGAGACCGTCAAAATTAACCTATCAAAACAATTCCGACCCCTTTTTAGTTGGCCACACTTTTCAACATGTGCCCGAAAATCAAATCAAAAATCACAAAAAAAGGAGGTTCTCCTTAATCTTGAATCGGGGCTTATCCGAAACCATGTGACATTGATTGATGTATGCGCGCTGTCTCTATTATGAAAATAAACCGATCAGAAATGCTGAATGCTGTTAGGGGAAGAGGTGGTGTCAATGCTCTCTTGACGGCATATCAACCTTTTTCTTTCCAACCCCCTCCCCCTCTTATAAATCTAACGTATACCTAGGAAGAGAGAATCGTTTAATATTTTTATTTTATAGATCTCTAGTGTGAGTTGATTTCACCTTAGATGTGGTTATAGCCGCAGGAGATTTTTGCACTGTCAGCACAAACTAATCTTTCAAAGGCGTTTTGATATCTTAGATTTCATGTTTTTGAAATGAAATCGCAAGGAGGTATGATAAGACAGATGGCAGACGAAGGAAAGAAATATCATACGTTCTGACATCACCTGTTGAGTACATTAATATGCATAGTCGTGACGGTAGATAGAAGAAATAGACATGTGAAAAGGGGGGTATAGATGGAATCTTGAAAGCAGCTGTTGTCTGTGATTTTTTTCCTTTCTTTTAGTTGTTGTGAAACGTCATTTCTAATCTTTATCCTCCATCTAATATTTAGTCGATAAATCTGTTCAATTTAATTTGATCAACGAAAAAATGATATCTGAATAGAATAACAGATACTGTTAATGTACAATAATTCATGACGATTCATTTCGTTTACATAGCTTTCAATTTGTATTCCGTTTCGTTGATAGATATCGAAATTGAATGAAAATAAATGAAGCAATTATAATTGTCATCAATTCAGTTAAACGAAGGAATTTCAAGATTAATTAATTAATATATTTAGGGCTATAAGATTAGTTATTACGGGCTGAGTTGTTAACGTAAGTACAAAGCTTTAGAATTAATTGCTTAGCATTTAAGGTCGATTCAAAAAAAAAACAATCTTAATGAATTGGATTTAAAGAAAAATCTTATTTGAAGACAAACACACAAAGGAGCTTTACGTCGTATGGATTTGTTATAACAAAACCTTGGCGCCGAAACTATATTTGTGCCACAATTGTCCGTGTAGTTCCGCATACTATGGAATAAAAGGTTACCATGTTGTGATTACGAAAAATTTGAGGTTGCTGGAATTAAAGAAAGTTAGTTTCGTAGTGTCTTGAGCTTTTGGATGCCAATGTGGGTGGTGGAGTGCTTTGTGCGGTTCAAAGCCAATTTCCGACGGAAGTTTTGTACATCACTGAAGCTTCTGAAATGAGATTTTATGTGTCGTTCTCTCACTTACGGACAAACAAATATATATCGTTACGCTATATATACCACCCTTATCACCATATGTTGTATACGAGGCAGCCAACAATGCGATTGAGTATGTCAGCAATCTTATGCAATCTCGAGATGAGCTACTAATTTTTGGTGACTTCTACATGCCTCTTGTTAATTGGTCTTATTCCGACATTGACGATTGCCAGCGTTTTCAACCTGCTCACGACAAGATGAAAAATTTTTGGATAGTATGTTTTCAACAGGCCTACATCAATTCAATGCAATACCTAACTCTTTTGGAACATTCCTCGACCTGGTGTTCTGTTCGGATGTGAGTCACCTAACTATCAACAGATGCAACTCGCCTTTGCTTCCAGAATCAGCACGCCATCCTGCGTTCCACGTGATTTTTTCTTCAAATACTGCTGCTGATAATGTTAAGAATTTGAACACTGATATTTCTCATCGATTTAACTTTAACAAAGCTGACTTTGTTGCCTTGAATGATATCTCGAAATGTGATTGGTCGGGCGTACTTAACGAAACAGACATTGATACTGCTGTTAATAATTTCTACAATATCCTCTTCTATTGCTTCACTAGGTGCGTGCCGGTTACGAGTAATAGTTCACCTAAAAGATTGCCATGGTTTGACGACGATTTAATTAATCTGAAAAATTTGAAAACTAAAGCATGGAAGAGGTACTGTCTCTTAAGGAATGAATCTGACTATAGGTGCTACTCCGAGCTATTTATTTACTAATAAGTCAAAATTGGCCTATCAGTGCTATCTGCTCGATATAAAGAAGTCTATTAAAGATAAACCTAAGCTGTTTTAAAATTTTGCGAACTCTAAGAGGCGCACAGATGGTTTCCCTGCGAATCTGTCTTTTGATGGTGAAGTTAGTGATGACCCTAAAAGGATTAGCAACTTTTTTGGCGCTCACTTTCGGGCTGCTTTTGATGCCCGGGACTGTGGTATTGACTTTAATAATTTTCAATACTTGACAAAATTTCCCTCTACTACACTGGAGATGAAGGATCTTCTTATTGATGAACCCACTATATCAAAGTTTATCACGAACATCACTAAGAGTTTTAATAGTGGTCCAGATAAAATTCCATCTGTTGTACTTAAAAGGTGCTCTTCTGCACTTTTATCTCCAATTAGGTCCCTATTTAATTCATCTCTTCGTTGTGGGGTATTCCCTAGTTTGTGGAAATACTCAACAATAACTCCTGTATTTAAGAAAGGTAAACGGAACGACGTATGCAATTACCGGCCAATAGCCAATCTGTCTTGTGTTCCAAAATTATTCGAAGCAATTGTTTGTGACGCAATGTACTTTCATTGCAAATCAATAATAAGCCCAGAAGTGTTTGGAATAACCGATGAAAAAGCATCTCGAAATTGCACCTGTTGGGTGCGACTAGAAAGATAGGATTTTATCCAATTAGTAAAAATAGTAGGAAATTCAAGTATGCAAAGCTTGTGAATCAGTATTTTGTGATTAATCTTATCAAATGCTTTGCTAAAATCTGTATATATGCAGTCAACTTGTTTGCCTGCTTCAATCGCTGGGATGGCAAAATTCGAAAATTCTAGTAAATTTGTTGTTGTGGATCTACCTTTGATGAACCCACTTCGGTTATTCCAAACACTTCTGTTCATCAAAGGTAGATCCACAACAACAAATTTACTAGAATTTTCAAATTTTGCCATCCCAGCGATTGAAGCAGGCAAACAAGTTGACTGCATATATACAGATTTTAGCAAAGCATTTGATAAGATTAATCACAAAATACTGATTCACAAGCTTTGCATACTTGAATTTCCTACTATTTTTACTAATTGGATAAAATCCTATCTTTCTAGTCGCACCCAACAGGTGCAATTTCGAGATGCTTTTTCATCGGTTATTCCAAACACTTCTGGTGTACCTCAGGATAGCCATCTCGGCCCACTCCTGTTTATTTTATTTATTAATGACGCGAGTTCGGTAATCTCTAACTCTAATATTCTTTTATATGCTGACGATGCAAAAATATTTCGTACTATCACCTGTACGAATGATAATTTACTTTTGCAAAATGACTTAAAGCTATTTTTTGACTGGTGTACCCTAAACTGTATGCCTTTAAACATTGGAAAGTGCACCACTGCATCTTTTTCTAGGAAAAAGGATCCAATATAATTTGTGTATGTTTTAGAGGAAATTGCTTTGCAAAAATTAAGCATAGTTCGCGATTTAGGCGTACTTTTTAATGATAAATTTACCTTCGACGATCATGTTAACTGTATTGTTATCAAGGCTAACTCCATTTGGGGCTTCGTAAGACGATGGTCTAAGGACTTTAAGGACCCTTACATAACAAAGACACTTTACTGTACTTTTGTGCGATCAATTCTCGATTATGCCTGCCCGGTGTGGACTCCTTATTATGATATTCATAAGAATAGAATTGAGTCCGTGCAGCGAAGATTTTTGAGATTTGCTCTTAAGGGACTTCCCTGGTCAGACCCAATATGTCTCCCCCCTTACCAAGAACGACTTCAACTGCTTTCGCTGGATTCACTCGAAGATAGGCGATCTGTTCTTGGTACTGCAGTCGCAGTCAAATTAATTTCAGGCGAAATTGACTCCCCCATCTTGCTTGGAGCTCTCTCCTTCAAAATTCCTTGCCGTTCCTTAAGAGACTACGTACTCCTCGACATTCGTTTCCATCGAACTAATTACGGCCAGCACGAACCGATAACCTCTATTTCACGGGCTAATTATAGCAACATTGATTTCAATCTAAATATTGCTCAGATAAAGTCAGCTTTGTTAAAAAATAAGTAATGTTGTAATTAATTTTTTGTAAGTAATCATATGTTGATGAAATTAAAAATAAAATAAAATAAAAATAGTGATATTTGTCTGTGTGTCTCGACCATAACTCAAGTAAACCTCAACAGATAAGAGTCGGAGTGGTCGCAAAACACCGACCATACCTTCGGATAGATATGTATCATTTTTGGTAATGATAGCCTACGAGAAGCGAGAGCTATGAACATTAAAAACCATAACAGAATTATTATTAGGCGTAAAGCCCAATAATGTGCTGAATCTAGATAATGTGCTGAATATTTTTAGTTGCACTGGATTCACGATGCAAGGATCCGCGGATGATTTCGCTCTAACAATTAAGGTCAAATTTAAGGAAGTCCACTGTAACCAATTACCAAAATCAAACTGGACAAGTTTTGACGGTTAGCATGTGCTAAAATTAAAGAAGCTATGTGATAAGCGGCAACTTAAATTCTTTTAGACTTTATACTGCTACACATCTTCTTCAATTCCGAGGCAAAACTGTCCATGTTGAGAGAAGTACTAAATGAGAACATAAAGATAGTCCAAAATGGATAAAGGGTCGTTGTCAGTTTGAGAAACATCAAGAACAAGCAAGACATAGAAGAAATCGAAACAGTGGAATAAATTGCAAAGGAAGAATCCTCAATCTACCATATTGGTCTGAAATTTAGCTCGTCTTCATCGTTAGTAGATTGGTGACACACAGCACTTTGCTAATTAAGAAGAGCCACTCACTCATCTGTCATATTTTTAAAAAGTTGAATTGCATAGCCAATAGGCAATAAAATTTTACAAGGAAGGCGACAAAAGAAGAAAAACGATCCTTTGTCCTGTTTTAGAATCGTTTGCGAGTCATCTTTCATAGCTAGGCGTTTAAATCACGATTCCAAGATTTTGTATAATTCAGAGCTGTCAGAAAATGACTTTCCTTTTCTCTTGCACGACGAAGCTATTATGAAAGCTCCCACTCTAGTACTACATTCTTCATCGTTTTAATCTAAGTTATGAGAAAAATGAGATGATTTAGTTGAGAGCATGATGATATGATTTAGCTGCTAAATGATCACTATTTTGGTAATTTAGCTAAATTAGCGTATGAAACACAGCCACTTAATGATAATTTAGGTCTTAATTATAATTAAGCTGCGCTATGTGTCAATGGTATAAGCAGTACTTTGGGTGCACTTCACAAATGCTAGCTCAATTTCAAATTTAGATCTCGCCCAAATCATCCTAAACTTTAAAAGAAACTCTAGAACTACTTAACAGAAAGCATTCTGATGTAAAGAACAATTTACTCGTGGTCGTAATGTTTGTCCTGGATTCCGTGAAGAGTCGTCTTGTACAGATCATACAAATAGCCAACGCATTATATTGGAGTAGTCTGCCTAAATGGGTTTGACACTACATCTCATATTTGTGGACTTCGAGAAGGCTTTCGACAGCGTTAAGCGAGTTAAGCTAGGGGATGCTTTGCGTTGTTGAAGAGTTCTAGATATATAGCTATGATTAAAGAGTCCTAGGAAGATGCAAGGTGTAGCGTATTGCATAGAAGAGAGCTGTCTGAGAGCTTTCCTGTATGAATTGGTTTCAGACAAGGCTGCCTATTATCACCAGCCATGTTCTTGTGGTAATAAATGAAATCTTGAAAGCTGAACTGGAAGGTTGGGAAGAAAAAGTTTTGAGAGGGGACTGTTTAACATTATAAGTCACTTTGATTTTGCTAATGATGTGTGTTTACTTGCACATAACCGTTCGGACTTAGAGTGAAATGTTTGCTAGTCACATTCTCAACGCAAACAGGCAGGACTGAAATTAAATGTGCGAAAACAAAATACATGCACATGGGTTTGAAATCATGCACACCGATTGTTTTTAGCGGACAAGATGTGGAAAAGGTAAAAAATTTCTGTTATCTCGGAAGCATTATCATCATAGATGATGAGCCGAAAAGGATATTGAGGCTCGTATAAATAAAGCTTATCAGGTTTTCGGTATCATTTCTCCTTTCTGGAGGTTAAGAGAGATCACCCTTCGCACGAAGCTGTAAGTATTTGACACATGCGTCAATCCCATGTTTTTATATATATGGTTGTACTACATGGAAATTGACCATTCGACTTTCAAAGAAATTGCAAACTTTCGTGAACTCCGACGCATCTTAGGGATATTTTGGCCAGAAGTCATCTTCAACGACGAACTTTGAAGTATAACTGAACAGACCAAAATAGGCATTGAGATTCAAAGGCGGAATTGGCAGTGGATTGATCAAACTTTCAGTAAACTAGAGCAGAACATCGCCAAACAAGCTCCGAATTATAATCCGAGCAGATGAGCATGCGGCCAGAGAAATAAACAAGTCCATCGGACTAGAGATACTCGATACACACTAACACTTCTGTCAGTTTGGACAATGCATGTACAGCGATTGCGTGGAAAATTTCGCCCGAAATTTGAATTTTCTCAATTCTTTTTCTTTTATGAAGTAAACACAATCAAAATGAATTGTTATTTATGAAAGTCATATTTATTTTCGATTCTAATGAGTAATCTATTCAAAAACTTGTAGTTTAACGCAAGTTTTCGGTCGTGTCCGTAGATTTGAAATCGGTCAAACTCAAGTTTGGCTGATTTTCGTATTTCTTATGTTGCCTTCTTGTGCTTCTAAACGCAGTCTTAACTGTTGGTATTAGAGCATTGTCCTAACTCTATTAGGACAGAAGTGTTAGTGTGTATCGAGTATCTCTACATCGGACAAGTAAGGGAATCTTGCCTTGTGGAAGAAAACTGTTTCTGTCCTGTGCCACTGTAGGGGGTCTTAACACAAAGTTGATTGATTAATTGATGACTTTTCGAATCACAAGATTTAAATAAATTACAAAAGGTAACTATTGTAATTATTGAAATTTTCGACATCCGGTTTTAACAAATTTCCACTTTTTAAGGTCTCAGGACTCAAAAATATTGGTTTGCTCGGCAACGTTTGTCTGTCTAAATGCAGACATGCGATTTTTTATCAGTACGAACAGAAAAAGTGATCACACTGCTCGACACTGCTTGACTTTTCAGTTATATCTAAAACGATCTGATAATTATTAATTAATCGGATCATAGTTTTAGAGCACAGTTTACTTTTTTACTAAGTTCTTACACTCAAAATCTCTTCGAATTCATAAAATTTCTGTGGACTACCTAATTTAACCTTAATTATCCTTCCCACACTCAATTAAACCCCCCTTTTCTATATAATAATTGTCTTTTGTAATTGTTGATTAGTTTGATAAAGGTCCCAGCAGAGACCGAAACATCACGAATTATAAAGCGCAATAGTGTAGAATCCGGAAATCTTTTCTTTCAATTTCTGTGGAATTTAAAATGTGGAATAATCCGTTTATTTTATTTTTAGTTTTTTATTTCTCTTAATTTACATGTAAATGTAGATTAAGAGAAATTTAACCTAATTTACGAGAATTAACGACTTTCATGAGAATCTTTCGCGACAGCCATTTTGACAGAATTCATGAAAGCTAAGAATTACTAGGAAATATGAAAGAAGTATTAATCAAGCTATGGCATATCTTATGATTTTTCAAAGCTTTAATTTGCCATCATAGTAAAAAATAAGCAGACAAAATTTAGAAAGATATTGTTTTCAAGGCTTCAATGTTATCGTTATATTTGTGTAATAATATTGTTGCATGTTAGCCCTAGTCGTTCAGCAAATATCCGCGATCTTCCACTGTACTGGAAAGTAATGTGAAATGTCAGCTCTACTTGTTTATCAGCTACCAAACAACACTGAACCAAATTAATGTGCGCGTACGAGCACTATAATGAACACTTGTACTACAGAACGCACGATCATTGAGTGTTCGGGCACCTTGAGCACTCCACTAACCAACAAACTATACTTATAGATTCGAACGATAACAAAATAATTCTGAATATCTCTCTAGCTCGGTAATGGAAGAACACGTTCCCCTAGAACGCATGATCATCGAAGGTCTCCAACAAAAATTACACGAGCAATGTAGAGAAGCGGTCGACCGCGATCGGGCGACACGGCGACGATGAAATGATTTAATAATTTATTTATTTATCATAACAAGATAATTTAAATAATAAATTGCTTGATTTAAATTGATATAACGTAATATAGTTAAATTTACCTTAATTAATTAAATCCATCTTGATATATGGTAAGTTGATAGACACTGGTGGAAGGGTCAAACGGGGTGTGGGGACCTTATAAAACGGAGCGTAAACTTACTTACTCTACCGCATCTGTTAATAGGTTCATTTTATCCGTAATCTGTACGATGTGGATATTCCTTAAGTGGTTTTGAATGTCTCGTCGGCCTGACATTGTCACTGAGTCTGAATTTATTTGAGATGTAGTCTACCTTAATATCGCCATTCAAAACATCTAAGGTAAAAAAGGATGTGAGCATAGATCTTCTAGAACCAAGAGGTCAAAGTTTTAATAATTGGAGGCTAGCAGTGTAGGGTGGAAGGTTTTCAAAATCTCTAGGATCATACAAGTCCCTGAGAGCAAAAAGAAGGAGTTGCTTCTGGATTGACTCTATTCTGTTGCTGTATAATTGGAAAAAGGAGTCCCAAATAGGATATACATATTCCAGAATTGGGCGGACAAGAGAACAGAATAAAAATTTGGTAACCTATACATTCTTAAACTCTTTGGCTCTTCTCTTTATGAACCCAAGAAGTTTATTGGCTTACTTTATACAAAGCAACAAGAATACCACGTATGGGCTCGTACGAATGAGAAAAGATTCGGGCGATGATGAAATGCTTTATAGAAGCAATAAATAGCGCGCGACCGAGAAGGAAAAAATTTACGCGATAAGGAGAATGATTCGGCTGACAATGACGGAAACAACGGAAAAGGCCGACTATGTCCGACGGGTGCCGATAATGATCGAAACAACGGAGAAGGTCGACTGTCGCCGACGAGTGCCGACAATGGCCGAAATAACGGAGAAGGCCGACGGGGGCTGACAATGGCTGAATCAGCGGAGAAGACTGACTGTGGCTGACGGGTGCCGACATTGGTCGGAATAACGGAAAAGGCCGACAATGGCTTAAACGGCGGGGAAGGCCGGCGGATCCAACAATGGTCGAAACAGCGAATAAAGCTGACTGTGGCCGACAACCAAGGGGTGGCGGACGAACAGCGAACGAATGGCAAATTTATAGCGAACGAGTCGCGAATGAATGGCGAACGAATAGAGAACAATATGAAAAGGTAAGCACTCGAGAAGATGGATCAGTCTAGTTTGAAGCGGTCGTCGAGTGAGTCGATATTAAGAAGGCGAAAGATTGACACGCCGTTATTGGTGATCGAAAAAGTGGAAAGATAATTGGACACCGTGCGCACTTCAATATGCTAAATTTTATTGTTATGAGAAAGCTTGACACGTACGCCATACAAATTCATATTTTTGTAGCACGCAATAATTTTAAAAAATTCCATATTTTCTATTTTCCACGGACGACAGCCAGAAGACTACTCCTGCGATAGAGGGTACAGAAAAAAAAAATATATAAGAACTAGAAACAACGGCGCCTTAACTGAAACTTATTTCTTATGATATCTTTTGGATAAATTCAATATTGTAAATTCGATATTATTTCTATTTTCTATTTCCAAATTTTAACGTGACATTCTTCGAATATCCTGAAATATCCACTTTTCTCAAGCATGAAAATTTTAATTTCTGGTCGCTGTCACAGCATCCTGAACCCTTTTTTTTGCACTAAAGCTTGCTACCAAGAAAAGGTATCTCACGTAAACATATCCGTCAACAAGCCTATTTCAGAGCCTTCTTCAAGTGTGATATAAGGTATCAAAATGTTCAGTAGAAAATCACCTATACGTAGGATGAAAAATTCTATCCTGTTTCTTATGCCGATTCGAAAAGAAAATAAGATCTAACCGCGTGGAGAAGGGTGCTTTGCATAGTGGAAAAGATTGGCTCCTTATTAGCATAAAATTCATCTCCCGTATTCCAGCTTGAGTTGGTTTCGAGCTGCTATATTTTTATTTTCTGTATATAAATATATATTTTTTTTCCTTTGATAAACCTTATCCTTACAGTTTTATCGACATAAACCTGAGGACAAATGCAAAAAAAAAAAAGAACATGATCATCATTACATCGGTTTCTTGGGAGAACTTTGTTTCATTCCGTCGTCGTTCATTATTTCTGACTTGATTCCTTTGAGTTGTGAAAAGGTCACAAACGCAAGACAAATTCTCTGCAGCACAAGAAGCAGGACTAAAAGGATGAGAAAAAAAATGTATATATAAATATATATAACGTATGTATGAATTTTGGCCTCAGCTGTGTTTTTGTCGGTATTTTTCTGTCTTATACTTTCACCTTATTTATGAATTCACCTGTTCCGCTGTATATCCTTGTCGCAGGATAATGTCGCGAAGAGAAGGCAAATTTTCTTTTATAAAGTATGGCGGCGAACCAGTTCTTTCAGATTTCTCGTTGTTATGCATTTATAGTGCCTTGAAGTTTGGTCACGTATAACTTTATAGCATTCCTTTTTTTTCTTGTGTTCTGTTTTTGTTTTCCTGATGAAATTGCTTTTCAGAGTCATTTTTTATTGTATACGATCTGCGATAAGGTCACGATGTTAACAAACAAAAAAAAATTCTTTGATTTGTGTGTGTGTGTGTATCGACGTTTTTCTTCTTATTTTTTTGCTAAACGAGAAATTTAGACGAAAGTAGGTCTTCTAGATTTGAAACAGGCAGGGAAATTTTATGCCTTATCTTATCGATTTTTTTTTTTTTTTTAGATAAGATCAATTAATTGAAAGATACTTGAATTGGAGCTCGAAGGTACCTGTTAACGTTTGGGAAAATTTCAAGATGGCTTTAAAAAGGTGAGTCTTTTAGAAAAGAATTTAGATATCGTTAGTTGAATCGTTTAGGTCTCTTCCACAAGAAATGGTCCCTTTGTACTGCTTTCAACTGACCTACAGTGAAAATCAACCCGATGTTTTCTTACGTGTGACCAATCCACTACCATTATCGCCTTCAAATCTCAATTTCTTTCATATTTGCACAGTTGTATTCCAGGGTACGTCTTAAGTTTACAGTATAATTGAAATGACGTAAGATATTGTTACATAATAATCCTAAACTACTGTTTAACTGTTGCGCTCGTACAAACACATATTGATGATCAAGCATGATGTGAGAACCAGCGGAGAATTTTTTTAAAACGGACATTTGGATAGGTAAAGCGAATAGTTGGGCAGAAAGACACACTTGTAATTCGGCAGCGATTAAGTTCGTGTGATCGACAACGATGATATCGCGAAAAATTTATTGTAATTAAGATATGCTCCTTTTATTTTAAAGGTTCAATAATAAAGTTTGTATTTTGCTAATTGTAAGGCAAACTATTAGTTTCTGAAGATCATTATCTTTTCCACAGTCCACAGAAAGCCAGGTTACTGTTAAAACTATAACGTCGTATTCATGAGGTGATGAAGCCACAATAAATTCGCAAACTTTCGCGCGCATACCACCAACGTTCTGATAGTATACTGACAAGTCATTAGAAGATGCAGTACAAGCAGGCACTTGGGGTTTAGTTAAGATGTATCTTTCGGTAGAGCAGCATCCATGTTTCGCTCAAGAAGAGAAACAGGAACTGCAATCTTAAAAGTAATATAACGAAGGGAGGTAATGTCAGCATCTCTCTTCGTCAATCTGGTGCAAAGTATCTGCTCCTCCGCAATTTGCAGTTTTTCGGTCGTGTACTTTCTAATAGCCTCAGTCTTAGTATGAATATCAAACCGAGACAATGCAACCACTTGGCACTACATTGAATGCAGTGGCTGTGTCGGTACTCATAACGTTACCACGACTTTTATACCGGCGAACCTTCTTCGATGTTACTTGATTCCAAGTTACAATCCCGTCATCACGGGAATATTGATAACCGAGATATTAGGTTCAGTTATAGCAATAAACGAGATGTTGGCAATGGGCACAGATTTAGACATTTTCGACGTAGAATTCACTTTCGAAACGCTCTTTAATGATTTACTGGTCCAGAGGGAACCAATCTTCACTCCGTCCGAATCAGTGAAAAAGAGGGCCTTTAACTCAGAAACTTGCCATGAGAGTTCTGCGATCTTACCCACTAAAGAATGCTTTACGCTCGATATCGACAGCACGACCATTTCGACCATTTAACAAAAGTCACAATAAATTTAGGATATTCTGGCCAGAAGTTATTTCCAACGACGAACTTTGGAGTACAACAGGGCAGACTAAAATAGGCATTGAGATTCAAAAACGGAAATAGCAGTGGATCGGTGACACTTTGTGAAAACCAGAGCGAAACATCGCCTAACAAGCTCTGGATTATAATCTTCAAAGAAGATGTCGGGATGGTCGACCATGTAACTTGGAAGCGATCAGTTGAGCAGGGGGCTAGAGGAATAAACAAGTCCTGGCGACAACTAAAGGCCGATGCTTGGAATCGCTCCTTGTGCAAGAGAACAATTCCTGTCCTATGCCCATCTCTTAAAGGGAAATTGAAAGGGCCACAACGCGTTTTTTACGTCTAATGTTTGCACTATATCCCCTTCAAAAATACAATTTGAGCTATCAATTAAATATAATTTTCAAAAAATTTCATAATTCGATGATGCACACAGTTTTTGATGACCCATAACTCAATTTCAAACCTCTTAAATAAAAAAAGGTGGAAAGCAATGAAGCTCAATTTTAAGCATGAAACCCTTGTTTCAAAATTCCAATTTTTACAATTTTACAAATTTAATTCACTGACTGAAATTTATTTAAACTGACGAAAACAACAAATGCGATTTTCATCAATATCGAACCATAGTTTTGCACTCATGATGTCAGTAGGAATATACAGCAGCACACATTCCTACTCACATCATTTTGTACCATGTGCATGATAGAACTATGAACTGAGCCCACAGAAAAAAAAATACTTCTTATGATTTTTTTTTTTTCGTCCCTTGATTCTCATAGCCAAACATGTTTCATAAATCAAATTAAACCGAAAGGTAGAAACATAAAACTTTCATATTTATTGGTTTTTACCTTGACTACGGGTAGAAACCGAACTAGTACAGCCGAGCTGTTGCGAAGCATCGGAGAGCAAAAGGTCACCAGGACATTCGTATACATACAAATATCAACCACCCCTCCACTCCCTCTTTCCATTTCCCATGCGGTAGGTACGACCTAGAAAAAAAAAAATGAGGGAAAATCTGCACACATGTGTGGATCACATTTTCCCCGAGATATATCTAAGTTTTGTGTGTTTGGATATTTTTGCTCCGGCAAAAGTTTAACCGAGAAGAATGACGTAGATTAGAGTCCTGAATTTTTGAATTATATACTTCGAGGAAGGAATATTTCTAGTAGTTTTTTTGTATACAAGAATTTACGTATTCTTTGGAGAAAATGTGGCATTCACGATACTGTGCATCGGATTTATGGGTCAGGATTGTTTCCTTTAAAGTCGAATACTATACAGAGAAATTATATTTTGTATACTATGTTATTGAGTATTAAAATCACGTTTATCAGAGAATGAATTATGAGTTATTATTTGGCCCCCCTGTGGGATGGGGCCAGTAGAATACACCCACAGCCAGTCCTGCTTACCCTAAAAATGGCAAATGAACGATCACTCGATCATGGTCTTATGATCTTAAAATCTAAATGATGCGAGAAATGGATACAGTGCATCGGATACCGTTGGATTCTAGGGTTGTGACTTTTGACATTCGGACTATGATTGACTTCTGCAACGTTCGAACATTGAATGAAGGACTGGGAGTACTATGTCCATACACCGCCAATCAGTTAACGAACGTAAAAATAGCGCACTACAACATCCAAATCGTGGGCTTGAGTGGAGTCAGGTGAGCAAGATCATGAGAAGAATGAATCCCTAGCGAAAACACTATTCTGTACGTTTGTCCTGAGCAGGAAGCTAGAAGTGGCATAGCGGCCGTCCTTACACTAGTCGCGTAACGTCCATTGATGCAAGGGACGCAATACTTTCCTTACGTTTTGCCCTTTATTTAGTTTAGAAAATCTAAACTGAAATCAGCACGGATATGAAAATTATTTAAAAAAGAATTTCTTTAAAAGAAAGCGCGCATTATTTTCGTCTACCACTGTTTACCGCATTTACGTGATCAGGACAGCTTTTTATCTCACGCTTTTTCTGACCAACGAAAGTTGAAAGCCTTCCACAGGGAAAAAGATGCGAATTTGAAGACATATATACAGGACCACCGACCAATACAAGCAAAAATTTCTCGCGCGATGAGCGCAAGTTCGACTTCGATAGGAAGGGGAGATGTGTCGCATTAAAATGTTTTCACCTTTCCGCATTGCTTTTAGTCGCATATACAAGAGAACGAAACCGCCGGCCAATACGAGTAAAATTTTCGCTCGCGGCGAGCGCAAGCTATAGGAAGGAGAGATGCTAGTGCTTTCAGTCGCAAGCTCTGGATCTCGATCAAAGTATTGCCAGTATTGAAATTTCTGTACTAGCCGAAAAATTATAAGGAAGATAAATGTGAAGAGCTAGATCTGCCAATATTGTCCATATTTGTCGTGCTTTGAGTGAATAGAATCGGTTTCAGGGGAGCACTACCTAGAAAATTGAAAAAAAATAGTTTTTTTTATTTCCGATTAATAATGTAGACTGGATTCTCAATCGATTGCCAAAAACTGCTTCCACTCCCTTTTATATAAAGTCACGCCACGCCACGCCACGCCACTGCCTTACACCTAGAACAAGAAACAGTGTCATCAGCTGGGAACCAATCTTGAATAGAATTATCGCCGTTAGGCTCAGGACAAGTGTCGGAAACGATTCTTCAGTGCTACGAACCAACTAATGCCGCAACACCTTGTGCTAAAGAGGAGTTTTATAACATACTGAGTGCCACCGTAAAAAAAAAAAACTTCCAGTGTATTCCAAGAGGTGCTATTATTATCATCTCAGGAGATATGAACGCCCAAGTTCAGGTTGGCCCTGACAACACTGGACTAGAACAAATGCGGAACCATGATGACCTTTGGTCGACGCGTCACGACCTTGTATTAAGAGACATGAAAACAGCGAATTATTTGAGAAGTATTTTAGTACTCTGCAAATGGTCATAATCGGAAGGACCTTGTTTCCACACGAGGGTTTCCATAAAATATCTTGGGTGTCCCCTGATGGTGTTAAGCAGAACCAAATCGACCATTTGGCCATAGTTCGCCAGTGGAGAAGATGTCTCCTCGATGCAGGAGCGAAGGGTGGTGCTGACGTGGGGGGCGAACACTAGTTGATGGTAGCCTGCTTGAGAATGTGTACAGCAGCTATGTGACAACCACAAATTCTTCAAATCAAGTGATAAACGTGGATAAACTAGGAGACCCAAACAAAAACCCGAGTATATCACCATTCTACGCGGAATGTCATCCACCTTGGTTGGATATGAAATGCACATCAACAATCAATCAAATTCCTGTTAAGACCCCCTATAGGGGCATAGGACAGAAACAACTCTCTTCCACAAGGCGCGATCCTGAGCATCGGCCTTAAGCTGTTGCCAGGACTTGTTTATTCCTCTGGTCTCCTGCTTAACTGCTCGCTTCCATGTGTTACATGGTCGACCAACCCGACGTCTTCCTTGAGGATTATAATCCAGAGCCTGTTTTGCGATATTTTGCTCTGGTTTCTTCAAAGTATGACCGATCCACTGCCACTTCCGCCTTTGAATCGATTTTAGTCTGGCCAGTTGTACTCCAAAGTTCGTCGTTGGAGATTACTTCTGGCCAGAATATTCCTAAAATGCGCCGGAGGCATTGATTTACGAAAGTCTGTAGTTTCTTGGTAAGTCGAACGGTCACTTTCCACGTAGTACAACCATACAACAACACAGATTTGACGCATGCGTCAAAAACTCGCAGCTTCGTGCGAAGGGAAATCTCTCTTAACCTCCAGAAAGGGGAAACGATACCGAAAGCCTGATGAGCTTTATTTAGCCGAGCCTCAACATCCTTTTCGGCTCCGCCGTCCATGCTGACAATGCTTCCAAGATAGCATATCGCTGTTACTTCCATGGTAAATGCAGTTTAGAACTCCTCCGCTTTACACTTTTCCACGATATACTCGTCAAGCTGAACATGCGCACGAGTGCACTGTCAAACTTTTATCTTCCCAGTAAAATTAAGGCGATCATTTATTTTTGGACACGCATTGCCGAGGTTTTTCTAAACGTATATAACCTAAAACTGTTGGTATGGTATTACGGAGGTGCCAATTGGTTCAGTCTTAAGCAATTTTATCGTTCATTTGATTGGTTAAATGTTTCAGAAGAGGTGTTGAGTATGCTTCTTCCGCAGTAAATGAGACCATCTTTTTTGGCATGAGTCTTTTCATCCCCCAAAGCAGCTACAAACCAATCAAGCCCAGTTCTAAAGTCTGGTTTAATGAAAAATGCAGTACTGCGATTAGGGCTAAAGAGGCAGCTTGCCGTGCTTATAAACAGCTGACATCTGAAGTTAATTGGATTAATTTCATAAAAGAAAGGAATCTCAGCAAATCCAGCTTACAACGAGAAAAATATTTGCATAATCAGAAACTGAGGCAAAACATTTTAAGATATCCTAAGGGCAGCAAAAGTTTCTGGCTTCTCGCTCGTTCCATCAGACGTAGTTCTGCATCATCAATTCCATCTTTACTCTCCAACAATGAGGTTATTACGGATTCTAACATGAAGGCAAACATCTTGCCGGTTCAACTTACTGCCACCTCTTCTTTACCACTTAACTCTAGCCTTTCAACGTATACTGCACTAAATTGCTCCCTAGGACAAATTAACATTCGTCCGCATAACGTATACCGAGTTCTTAAGAAACTAGATGCTAACGAATCGTCCGGTCCAGATGGAATCCCTGCCCTTGTCCTTAAAAATTGCTGCGCTTCTCTTGCTAAGCCCTTTGTAAGCTTTATCGTCTCTCCTTATTGTCCACCACTATCCCATCTTCATGGAAGCTTGCAAATGTTCAGCCAGTCTAAAAAAAAGGAGAACGCATCAATCCCTAATTATCGCCCAATGTCAATAACCTCACTTCGGTCGAAGGTCGTGAAAACAATTATCAACTATAGAGTTGTAGAATATCTAAACAACATTGATATTATTGACGAAAAACAGTATGTATTCCGCAAAAAACGCTCCACAGTAGATCTGTTAACTACCCTCACTGAACGTTGGAACAACAGCATTCACCAGTTTGGTGAATCTGGTATTACCGCTCTCGATATTTCCAAGGTTTTTGATAGAGAATGGCATGACGCTATTTTAATCAAACTTAAAGCTTTTAGTTTGGGTGACTACCTTATTTCCTGTATTGAAAGTTTTTGTAGCCAATCGTTCAATGCGTGTTGTATTGGATGGTGCAGTTTCCCCTTCTTATAAAATTATCACTGGTGTCCCTCAGGGTTCGGTTCTTTCTCCCACCCTTCTTCTAATATTTATTAATGACTTTCCATCTTCAACTTTCAATCCTATACATAGCTTCACTGATGACAGCATATTAGACTTCTCCTATCACTTTAACTCTGCGTCCACAGCCCAATGTACTAGCTATGGTTCAATCATTGAGTTACGACTTGGCTAAAATTGTTCGTTGGGGCGATAAAAATCAAGTCGAATTTAATGCTTCGAAAACTAGTGCGAGTAAATTTACGCTGAACGGATTCGACGGCCCCAACATGGCAAGCATGGTTAGGGTTCCACACGATGGAGCACTATTCTTAGATACTACGGACGAGAGTGGAAAATAGCAGGGCTGCTGTTCTTGGAGGGTTAAACTGGACTGTCGTACGGAGGACGTCTGTGTGCCTTCTTTGTAATCTCAGAATAATGATTGACGAATTTAAGCTTGCGATCGAAGGTCACTCCTAGATCCTTTATTGTAGATACTGCTACAAAGGTGGATCCGTTAATAGAGAAAGTGAGGGCAGGAGAGGTAGTCTTATACGAAAACTCCATAGCAAAACATTTCTCAATGTTCAAACAAATATCATCGTTAGAACACCAACTGGTCAAAGTAGACAAGTCAGTCTGGAGGTTTAAGCAGTCAGAGTAAGAAGAAATTTCACTGAACATTTTGAGGTCGTCCGCGTATAAGAGACAATTTGATGGTAGGAATTGGGGCAGATCATTAATGAAGAGCGTAAATAGCAGCGGACCAAGAATAGATCCCTGTGGAACACCAGAGTTAGAGAGAAACTCAGCAGATGTATGTCCATTGAACGTAATTCGCAGACGACGATAGTGAGGTAAGAATCAAACCAATTCAGGAGAGAGCCAGTGAGACCGTACCTTTCAAGTTTTGCAATAAGAATTTTAGTATTAACTGTATCAAAGGCTTTCAAAAAATCAGTGTACTGAACAGTACAATGATGATCTAAGGCCTGTGCTACAAAGTCAGTGAATTCACATAAATTCGTGATCTTCCTTTAACGAATTCATGCTGGACGGGTGATATTAAATGATTAAGTTTCTCTCAGACCGCATTGTGGACTAATCTTTCAAAAAGTTTACCGAAGCAGCTTAAGGTAGAAATTGGGCGATATTTGGAGACATTTTCGGTGTCTCATTTCTTTAAAATGGGAACGACGTTAGCTAACTTCCAGCAAGCAGGTAAAGAGCCTTCCTCAAGTAATTTATTGAACAAAAGAGAAAATCGAATCGACAGCTCCGATGAGGCAAATTTCACAAAGAGACTAGGAATGCCATCAGGATCGCCACTGGTCTTTGGATCTAGGGAATTGATAATGGAGATAATACCACTCTCGCTAATGGACAATTTACTGATGTAGTTCTGTGGTGGGATGAAAAATTCATTTGATAGGTCGTTGCTGGGGCTAAGGTGTAGCCTAGTGGGTAGCGTGTTGGTCTTGTAATGCGAAGGTCGTGAGTTCAAATCTCGGTCGCCGCATAATTCCAGCACACTGCCTGCTTGGATATACCTTGGTCACCTCAATCTAAGAAAATGAAAAATTCGTAGAAAGAGGGTTGTGCGAAGGGCTAACAACCCTTCCACAATAAGTAATGAAAAATGTTACGGAACCTGAATGTCAGGAGGCCAAGGTTCGATTTGGGCTGTAGTGCCATTGTAGAAGTAGAAGAAGAAGGTCTTTGTTGGAGAAGCTAAACACGGAGAAAAAGTATTTGACGAAAAGTTCACACATTTCTTGCGGAGTGGAAGTTGTAATATCCCCCAACTTAAGTTTGGAAGGAAAATAATGATTTTTGCTAAGTGTTCTAACGTGTGGTTGGTTACATTACGTGACAGAGACGCCTCAAGCTCAGAAATGTATTCAGAGAAAGCCTTCTTGATATCCGATCTCACCTGTTTACGCTGAGAGGAAAGTTATTATAGTCATATTAGAGGGAAGTACGTTTATCCTTTTTATGCAGACGTTTTTTCTTATGAAGAGCTTTAATAACCGAGTGGTTGAACCATTCTGGGTATTCTTGTTTAAAAGTCCCTCGATAGGGAACATTCCGATGAATTATGCCATCAAAAATTGAATTCAGTTGAATAGATGATTACTCAGAGCTTTTGTTATTAGAGAGTTTGACCCAATCGACATTACCAATTTCACGACAAATTTGTTCATAATTACCCTTGTTTTTATTTTTATTTTTATTAAATACACTTGGGCTTACAGTTTAAACAAAAAAGCCTGAAATATTTCCAAGTTAAAACTTTCATTATTAAATTGAATAATGTTCAATATTAATTTACTTAAAAAAAAGAAAATGTAATGGAAACAAAAAAAAAAAAAAAAAAGTCTATATATATATAAATAATAACATGAAAAAATTAAGAAGCAGAATTATTTAGATAAATTGAAAAGGAAATAATGAGAAGGAAAAGAAAAAAGAGACAAAAAAAAATGAAGTTAGAAGAATTTGAAACAGACACTGAGACGAGCGAAACGAAGATAATCCATATATAGTAGCAATCTCCAGAGACAGTTATTTAGATAGGAAGGGTCGTTAATATAGCTGATATCTTCGATTTAAGTCCGCATATGGTGAGGTCAAAGCGCAGTATATCTATAGAGTCAAACAATTTATTATGTGCGTCCTGTATCCTTACGATTGGCGATTTGAGAAACAGGTTAGTCCTATGTATAGGTATTCGAAATGTGAGAGAGTGCTTAAAGCGATTACCTCTATATCGAACTTCTATATTCAAACGAGATATTAAATGTGAGGAATCAATTTGGCTAGTAGCAATTTTATGTAAAAAACATTCATCGAGCTGTGATCTTCTATGACTTAGAGAAATTATGTTCAGGTTTTTTAATCTTTCCTCGTAACCGTTGAAGGATATATTAAATTTGAAGTGTATCAGGCGGGTAAAACGCCGTTGAACACTTTCGATTCTTTTATTGTAAACCTGGTATATAGGATTCCAGATTACGCTTCCGTATTCCAAAATACTACGAACAAGAGAACAATACAGGCTTATGAATGTAGTGTAGTTAACAAATTTCTTTCCACATCTAAATAAAAAGCCAACAGCTCTGCTAGCACGCATAATAATTGAAGATATATGTGAATCAAACAGTAGTTTACTATCATATATTATGCCTAAATCTTTATATTCATTTACTCTTTTTAAAGCAGTCGAAAGAAGAGTATAATCGAAATATATGGTTGTGTTTTTCCAAGAAAAAGACATTACGGCGCACTTAGTTACATTTAAATGTAGGCCATTTACATCACACCAAGCCATCAGTAGTTCAATATCTTTTTGCAGTTGAACGCAGTCCCTTATGTTTGAAATAGTTCTGTATATTTTGAGATCGTCGGCAAATAGTAGAGAACTCGATGAAAATGCCTGCGCAATATCATTTATAAATATAGCAAATATAATAGGACCGAGAATGGAACCCTGAGGCACTCCGGAGGTAGGAAATATGTCTTGAGAACTATCACCATTAATAACCACATTTTGTTTACGCCCAGTTAAGTAAGCATGAAACCAGTTAAGCAATGATTCTGTAATACCAAATTTACTCATATTTTTCAAGATAATTGTGTAAGGAATTTGATCGAAAGCCTTTTGGAAGTCAGCATAAATAACATCTGTCTGAAGAGAGCGGTCTAACGAACAGGCAATATCATCAGTAAAGATGGTTAGATTTGTTATCGTAGACTTTCCGGGAACGAATCCATGTTGATTAACCGAGATGAGTGGAGTAATACGAGAAATGAGTAAATTGTACATAACACGTTCAAAAATAAGCGACAAGGAATTAAGTATTGAGATTGGGCGATAATTTTTTATATTTGACCGTTCACCGTTCTTAACAATAGGAATGATAAAAGAAGACTTCAATATATCGGGAAAAACGCATTCCGAGAGAGATAAGTTAAACAACTCAGATAAAGGCACGCATAAATTACCAGCACAATTTTTGTAAAATATATTTGGTATTTCATCTGGACCCGCATTTTTACTTGAGTCTAAGCTCTTCAACACGCTTTCCACATCATCTGGCGTTATAGTAGGAGTATTTATAGTGGAATGTGAAGCGTCCATGTAAGGATTCGAATTTGGAGATATATTGAGATCTTTAGTGTAATTTTCTTGAAAATATTGTGCGAAAAGATTGCTACAATGTTGAGAATTGGTAGCGGAAACTCCATTAAATGACATAATTTGGGGTAAGCTATTGGATAATTTTAAGGATTTAGTGTATGAGTGAAAAACTTTTAAATCATTTTTTACATTTGCTTCTATGTTTGATATGAAACGCTTATAATTAAGAGCAACTTCTTTTTTAGCAACTCTTCTGAAATATGAAAAGGTTTTGTAGTCTTCAGGCGACTTCGTTTTCTTATAGGTTTTGTGAGCTGTCAATTGCTCTTTAATAGCTCTAATTGCAATATCAGAATACCAATATGGTATCTTACGATGATAAATTCTCTTATATGGTACATAATTGTCAATAGCAGTACGGAGGATATTGTAAAAATACGAAAAACTGTTATCAGTGGTTAAAGACTGAAAAGACAGTTTGTGCGATGCAATGAAGTCATTTATTGCGTTGTAATCAGCTTTGAAGAAATCGCGCTTAACAGTTTTTTTTTCAGGCATAAAGTGCAAAGTTACAACACTGAGTTCTATATCAAGTGGTGGATGGTGATTTCCTTCAAGTAGTAGAGGGTTAGAACTTTTAGAAACACATATATTTGAAGGGGTGAAATTTGACCATACTAAATCGAGAAGCCTATTATTATGATTATAAACGCTATTATGTTGGGTTAAGCTACAAATGGAAGTGTTAATTATTAATGACAGGGCAGCAGTGCCTGAAAATGAGTAAGGCATTAATGCATTTACTGTTGAGCTGCTAGACCACTCAATTTCTGGTAAATTGAAATCCCCGACATATAAAATTTTATCGTTATTTTTGAATTTTTGACTCATAATTGCTAGATTATCATAAATTTGCTTACATATTTCAGGACGAGTAGAAGGACTAGCATAAATGCAACAAATGTATAAAATGCTCTGCTTAAGTTTAACCGATATCCAAAGCTCTTCATATACCGTTTCTAAGCAATATTCTCGGGTAGAACGAAATTTTTTATCAACAGCAACAAGGCAGCCCCCACCATCGGTTTTAGATGTGATAGTTAAGTTTCTGTCTTTCCTAAACACCTCGTAGCGATTGTCAAACAATTCGGAGTCGAATATACCATCGTTAAGATTAGTTTCTGTAAGACACAAAACATCATAATTTGTCTGACTTAAAGCTAATTTAAAATCTACCGTCTTCGACCTCATACGACCTACGTTTTGGTAGTATGCAGTAATATGACTCATAAAGCAGAGATATCAACAAATAACACCTAAGAAATTGATTTAAAATCCAACAATGGATGTATGCGGATGACTTCCGAGCCATCAGCCTTCCTCATCAATAACCTGCCTCTGGATAGCCACAAGTATTTAAAACTATTATTTTTTTTAAAAACTTTCGCTTGCCTGTACAAAGATTTAATACAGTTGGGGATTGGTTCATTTACAAAAATATTGGGGGACAAATTATGGGAAGGATCTTCAGAATTGAATCCGAGCTCTATAATTTTAAGCGGTCCATGCAGTTTAAATGCTTTCTTAACACGATCACGAATAGCGGAGTTTACAAATTCGATTAGAATTGATGGGGCGCGATCCGAATCTTTCCTTCGCGAGAAACATCTGGAAATATTTTTAATGTCGGTTTCTTCGAAGGGAACGTTTGACAGCTTCAGCTTAAGTAGTTTGGTGAATGTTCGCAGATCTTCCTCGGGTTTGTATGGCACATTAAAAATGATCAACTCCTTTGACGTCTGTTGGTATTCGATATTGCAATCGCGGTCGTGCATACGTATAATTTCAGTCTTGAGAACAACATTCTCCTCTTCTACGTCTTTAATACATTTAGTATTGGCTGCCACTAAATGTCGGAGCTCCGTCAAACTAGCTATCTTTTCGGACATAGATGCTATTGTATGGCTCACCTTGTTGTAGGTATTCTGGAGTTCAACTAATTGCGACGATATTTTGCGGTCCAGTGCCTGCAATTTCTCCGAGAACTCCAGTTTCATCGCCTCAAGAATGCTTAAAATAGCCGTTTGACTAGCTATGTCTGCAGCAGGTGCCACTGGTGCGGATTTTGGAGCAGGTCGTGAACGCAAATCACGATCGGGAATTTTAGGTTATGTAATTTCAAGCAGCAAGAAACAAGAAGCGAATTGGTGAACAATATCAAATATCGTGTAAATAACTTGTCCGGACTAAAAAAAATAATTGCGGTATTGAATAAAACTTAAAACTTAAAATAACTTTTAATACGCAAGATATATTTTTAAATTAAACGATAAAAAGCCACGAAAACAAATGCCAGATGACAGCGGCTTGACGTGACGTGCATGAAGTGTGTAGTGTGTAGTAGTTGTATTTTTTGATCGCACTATTAAGAGAGCAAATCGATAATTCAATTTGTTACGATGTTAGATATGCAAATCACACATAACTTTTCTTGGAACGATCATATTCTTAACATCGCCAAGGAAGTATCTAAATGCTTGGGTTACCTAAAACGTTGTAAAAACTCCTTCACCAGTTCTGGGTTACTGACAATTTATACGGCCATGTTAGACCACATCTTGAATTTAATTCCCACCTATGGTGGACGGGAGCTGCAAAAACTTCTATCTCCCATCTGGATAGTATCCAGTCTCGGACCATTTACATTATATGAGATTCTGACACCACTTCATCGTTCGATTCAATCGAGCATCGAAGAATTTTTTTTATATACCGCTACTACAATAGAGATTATTCGGACGAAATCTCCAATCTCTTACCCCCATGCCTTTACCCCGCTCATAAGTTTTCTCTCAACACTATCTTCAGTCGTACTATCAAATTTCGGACTGTTCGAACATGGAACTCGCTGCCCATCTCAGTATTCCCGCATGACTACAACATTCAACAATTCGAAAGAAATATCCATAACCATTTCCATCTCTGTCCCCTTCATTTCCAAAGACCAATATCCTTCCCCCCAACCCCTCTAGCTCCGGTACCACATAAAAAAAATAACCAGTCCGTCAAGACTAATGTTCACCGTCATTTCCGTCTCTCTCCACCAAATTTCATAAGTCGCCCAATTTTAATCCACTTGCTTTAGCGACTTAACAGTGCTATGCATTAAAGGGTGTTAGTTATACTCAATGTCTTTTCGACTTCCTTTCCTATCAATTCCGACGTGTCTCAAGGCTCCATTTTATCACCTCATTTATTTTTAATCTTTATTATCGACCACCTGTCGTCGACTCTCAATCCAATTCAAAGATTCGCAAATGACAGCATACTTGGAAACACTTACATCTTCCCAAAAGATGAATAATGAAACATCCATACCCCACCTATAATCCATGTAAACTTCCTTTATTAAAGGATTTCGAAGATATGAGTCGTTGAAATCCAAAAATTATTGTGCTGTAAATGAAATTTGGCAGCAGATTGCATCTGTTCTAGCGTTTATAACGCTAAGAAATAAGTTGCGTACAAGGCCACCACGAGTACGGAAATAATTATTATTGCTCAGAAGTCTTGATTTCGAGTGATTTCCTGGTCGCCCCAAGGAGGATATATAAAATGGAGTGCCTGATATGCTGTCTCATGTGGGAATACTTTTTGATTCGGAAATTTTCTAAAATTGTGTCCAAGCTTAACATGGCTTCAAACTTTTACAAAAAAAAAATACCATAATTTGTATTCTCTCTTGGTTGCTAATATTCAGTCAGCAATAAAATAATTTTCAGTACAATGGAGTTTGCTGTTTTATTTCAGAAATCTTTATTTTTTCAATTTTTCTTAGTCGTTGGTTCGTGTCTAAGCTAAGTACTTTAGCTACGGACAATTTAACGCGGGACAGAGATAGTTGCTTTGGGCTTAAGCATGCCAAACAAGGATAGTGAAACAATTCTTTCGCAAATTTGACATTTATTTCGAACAATTTAATGTGGGAAAAGGTTAGTTGCAATATTCTTAAGTGTGCCAGACAAAGATAGCGAAACGATTTTCGCCAGTAAGGGAGGGAAATACTTTCATTCCCATTTTCTTACTCGGCAAAGCATGCTCATAGTCACTCCTTATTATATATTCTCCTTGAGTCGCCCACATAATAACTCTCGAACACTTTCAGCTTTTGAACTGCAATTTTTCCCATGCTAGTAAACGGGCTACAGCCCTCACTCCTCCAACCACCATCAATACAAATTTCACGCAATTTACTAATGTAAAGAAATTTAGTATTCGTAGTATAATTATGGGAATACCATTAAAAACAATTTTGTTTCGAACGTTGTATAATTCTCTTTGTTTTTATTTAATTTTTTTGTGTTCAGAATAATTAATTTTGTTTTCCAAATCGAACATTCTGTTTTGTTCTCTGTTGAGACTTTTACTGCGCAGAAAGTTCTTAGCAGGGATCGAAATATCACGAACAATAAATTACAACAATACGAAATTTGGAAATCTTTCTTTTTCAAAAACAAAAAGCCACAATGAAAAAATTTACAATTTTTCTCAAATTATTAAAATATTTGTTTATCTACACCAAAAATTTTCTAAAATTCGGAATTCCTTAAAAACTTTAACCTAAACAAAAATTACGAATTCGTTGGTTAGAGTGTTGCGAGGCAAACAAAAACTACAAAACCATTTTCAAAACTTTTCTACAGAAATGTGAAAAGCAAAATATTTAATGAATCTAAGTTTTTGCTAAAACTTCTTCATACTTCCTTAAACAACAGCAATTCAACCAATGTATCAAAGAATTAGGCTCGGTCGGAAATTAAAGCTCAGTCCGAAATCCTGGAAAATAAATTTCAAGGAAAATTCTTTATCCCGGAATCTATTACACATATTTGCTAGGTTAAAGGCATAAAAGAGCAAAATTCGGAAAGGATTAAAGCATTATGTCAGGCATGAACTGAATGGAATGCAATGTCATAAAATGGTCAAGGAATTTTGATGTTGGCCAACTTTTGATGGAATTTTCTTTTAAAGGAAAACATTGTTCTGACGTTATTTTTTTTTCCGGACACGTTTTTCCTTTAGATACCACAATGTCTCTGCAAAAGGAAGACACACGAATCGTAGAACAAAAAAGGAACTGAAAACACTAAAATACTTCATATAAAGCCATCGTATATCATTATTTCCAACCCTAAACCTAGTGGTAGTTTGTGTGTATGTATGTTGTGTCACTCGGAGTCTCGCCTTACTTCTTTCCAAAGACCGAAGACTTTCAGAATCTTAGATTGCTTCCATAAATTGCCAGGGATTTTTTTTTATCCTTCCCATCTTCGGATGTAATTTTCTTTCGACTTTTCTCCACTTACCGCCGATTGATTTATGTGCCTCTCGTTCGATTCATCGGTTTCATTCTGATATTCGCTTCAAATTCCTTAAATTCCGAAACTCATTTTCGACGACATATCCCAAGAACATGGCAAAAAGGTCCTTCCACCCGGTACGATACGGAGCAGCACCACCACATAATCAGTATTCTTGCGGCATGCAATTCGGCATTTTTTTTTCTGTCGATCTTTCGGTGTTATACGTATCTATCATACTACGTACCGCCAATGCGACATATCGTTCGAAACAACGAAATCGAGGACGAGAAAGAGAAGTCGTTTCTATGAAATTAGGAGACTACTGCTTGTAATGGCGGAGATATCCTATTTGTGGAGCATTTGTGGAGAATGACGAAGTCTGTGAGCATAAACATTGTATTATGTACCCACCCAGGACCCAACTCCGTCGATCTGATAAATTACGTTTATGGAAGGAATATAGAGTCAATTAATTTGTTGTTTTTCCATTGACTCCATATGCGAAGAACAACATTATTTTTCATGTTCAATGGTTGTTTTTGGTCTCCGGAAAATGAAAACAGCGTATATGCGATAGCGGCAGCTGACATCTGGATTTTGGAACGTGTAAGCGTTTTTACTGACGAAATAAATTTCAGGCTAGACAGACAGTCTAGAAACTCATTTACGAACGATTTAAATGGCCGATTACGAACCTTTAAAAATGAAGATGGTTCTGTTTTGGGACATTTTTACGATTTGTGATTTGTTTTTGTGGGAGCCCGATATCAAGTTAAACATTTCAGATTAAAATTATTTTTCGATTATAGTGATGATGACGAGAGTGTTGCTACTGGGAAATTCGACGAGCAATTCGTGTCTCGTCTCTGTATATATGTATCGCTTTTATTTGGGTCTAAATTTAGTATGAAAGACGTCCCTTTTAATTGTTTGAGAGCTTAAATTTAGGTTTTTATGCGAAATTTATGATGTCGTTTCGAGCAAATCACAACAATGTTAGACATCTTTAGTGGGCTGTTAAACAGAATATGCTATTTATTGGATGTTTAAGTCGACAATTAATTTATGTGTTACGCTTATACGCGCGTGCAGTTTATCCGGACAATATGAAAATTTTATAGCAAATTTATTCGTATATTTATAGTCTCTCGGCAATTATTATTCATAAAAAAGATTCATTGTTCACATCGATTGCCAACAGATTTAGACTATACAAATGTGTGCTCGTATAAGATTTTCAATTTTAGCCATTTATAATTTAATTTATGACTATCAGACGACTTTTATTCGATTTCAGGATAACATTGCATACTTTAATGGAGGCTTTTCTCAGCAAATGTTTAACACATTTTCATCTCTCTTTTACCGGCTTCAGCCTAGTACACTGTTCCGGTGAAATTAAATTTTCATATGTAAAATCTCAACAATTTCATTTCGCCCACTATGATTTGGCATACAAATTATGAACGTTGTACTAGGATCGGAAGCGAAGTTAATGACTGCAGATTTTACACGATTTTTATCAGCGGGAAAAAGCAAGGACGCAGAGAATTCTGTATCACCTTTGTGGTAGATAACGCGTTCAACGAACTCGTAACGAATTTATACCGATTAACGAACGAATCTGGTTAATCGAGTCTTCCGTGGCGTAGTGGCAGCGTGCCTGCTTTAGTAAATAGGTCGTGGGTTCGATTCTCACTCCAGACAGTGGGATTTTTTAAGCACAAATTTTCAGTTGCTACTGCGATGAAAAATTATTCGAAATAAAATGGGCAAAACGATGTAAAAGTGAAATAGTTCCACTTTAAGGAGGCCTAGAGACTTAGTAGATGGTCACTGTTCGCTTTCTATCATTCAGTCCCCCCTAACATCTGCAAATATTTCTCAGTAGCAGCCAGTAAAACTGAAAAAAATGCCAGCTTCGCCACTCGTTACGGTCGTTCTCACTTCCCTTCCCCTCCCAGTTCCATTCCTTCCCTCCATGACTGTGTTTGTGCATTGCACATAAAGGCCGAAATTGCCTGTAACATAGGTCATTCTGTAAAAAAAAAAATTCGCTTCAAGTTGAAGTTTTGACGAGTTGCCCTCCAACGACATGGAAATTCTAATAGGAGGCGTCAACGGTAAAGTTGCAACGAAATGTTTTATAAGGGCGTAACAGGAGGGCATAGCCTCCATAATGAAAAGAACGACAATTGCCAAAAACTTATTGACTTCAAAAGCAGTAAGAACCTAGTTATAAGCTCCACCTGCTACCCGCATAGAAATATTCACAAAATAACGTGGGCACACCTTCAATCAAATTGACATGTTCTCATCGAAAAAAGAGCCGCCTCCAGCATTCTAGATGTCAGGACTCTACGTGGTGCGAACTTTGACTCGCACCATTTCCTTGTTCGAGCTAAATACCGCTGTCGTATAGCTAACAAGGACAATGTGCAAAAACTGAAGGACGACACAACGAAAGTAGAATATACGACCACAATTAAAGCAGATATTGAGGTATTACCTCGGGCTGAGCCTGAGTAAAGTATTGACCAATTGTGGCGAAACATTAAGGATAGTATTCAGCGCGCAGTTGAAAACACTTTAGGACATTTGGAGCAGAGAAAACGAAATGACTGGTTCGATGAGGAATGCCAAGAAGCGATCACCAAGAAAACGAAGCCTGTCGACTGGTTCTCGAAAAACGACCCCAAGCTGGATAAGTTGTCCTCTCTAGCTTGTGTTCAGCTGCTCAGACGGAATCCCTGCAGAGCTCCTGAAAGAACGTGGAACATAGCTCACCAGCCAAATATTTAAATTAATTGGTAAAATCTGGACAACTGAAAAACTACCCGACGACTGGCGGATAAGTATTACATGTCCTGTATATAAAAAGGGCAACCGTCTGCGTTACGAAAATCACAGGGGAATTTTGTTGTTGTGTACGTGTTACAAATTTTAACGAAAATTATCGAACGAAGACTCAGTGAATACGCTAACAAAATCACCGGAAAATATCAAGGTGTCTTCAGATCCGAACGATCAACCACGGACCACTTATTCTTAGTAAAACAGGTGCTAACAAAATGCTGGGAATATGGTATTAGCGCATAAGATAGTGTCGACCGAAATACTCTGTACAGAATAACGATTGAACTAGGTGTCCCACCGGAACTAATTCGGTTAATAAAAGCCACGATGGAAAATAATGAGTGCCAAGTTAAAATCCAAAATGAGTTGATTCAAAGCTTCCGAATAGAGTCAGGTCTCAAACAAGGAGATGGTCTCGCCCCATGCTTTTTAACTTGTTGCTTCAATATGTCGTCAGAAAGGCAACTTCAGTAACCTCAGTCGACACCAGAGGTACGCTACTCGCAAAATCCGCACAGTCGGTGGTGTACACAGACGACGTGGATATTCTGGGCCGATCAATACTTTGTGTTAAGAAGGTATTCCAGGAGTTGGAGTCTGCAGGGCAGTTAGGGCTCAGTTTCAATGAAGCGGAAAGTAAATACATGACCCAGACATGAAGAACTATTCCAGAGACCGCCCAGGGCACCGTATTGAAGGGATGGGCAGTGGGGGTGCCAAAGTGAAAGTGAAACACCTGCGTATTTCAATGAAAATGCCGGAGCGCCAAAGTTTCTGATGTCATAAGAAACAAAAAATCGCTACACAACACATGAAATTTTAAAGAGAGCTAAATTCGAATATGATCGGAAACGTTGACTTAAGGTCATCGAGAATTCCAAAAACTCAAGATCTTTCTAGTCGTTTGTGAAATCGGTCAACCAGAATTTCATCACATTTTCAACACCTTCTCTTCTTGATGGGGACCGAACCGTTTTTTATATTGTTAAAAAAGCAAATCTTTTGGCAGCAAACTTCGCCAGAAACCCCAAGCTTCCACAGTCGAACCAGATTCCTCATTACTTACCAGACTCTGGTTTCTCGCTGCCACCAGTTCGTTTTCGAACTAGGGTTATTTTCAGGATCGTGCAGGAGCTCAATATTCACAAGTCTGCTGGGCCAGATGGCATCATTCTATTGTCCTTAAAAACTGCGCGTCCTCTCTAGCTAAACCTCTTCGTAATCTCTACCATCTTTCATACTCTTCAAGGTGCTTTCCTAAGATCTGGAAGGTCGCGAATGTTCAACCGATTCCAAAGAAAGGAAGAAAGGCGAACCCCGCTAATTATCGCCCTATAGCCATTACCTCAGTGCTTTCGTAGGTAATGGAAACTGCTGTCAATCGCAGGATAGCCAACTTTCTTGTGGATAAAAATCTCATTCATAATCGCTAATATGGACTTCGCTCTGATCGTTCTACAGGTGATATCTTGATCTATCTTACCGAGCGTTGTATTGCCTGCATCCACAAATTTGGTGAAGGTCAAGTTCTTGCTCTTGACATCGCCAAAGCATTTGACAGAGTTTGGCACAAATGCCTCTTAGCCAAGCTAAAGACCTTTGATTTTAACACTTCGTTTCTCCAATGGATAGAAAGTTTCCTCTCCGAGCGCTCTATCCGAGGCATACTAGACGGAGTAACCTCTGCACCCTTTCCTATTGATTCCGACGTCCTTCAGGACTTAGTTTTATCTCCCACTCTCTTTTCAGACTTCATAAACGACCTTCTGTCTTCTACTCTCAATCCTATTCACTGATTCGCATATGACAGCACTCTAGATAACATCTACCAATTCGACTTTTCTGCGGACGGTCGTCCGACATCGGTGGTCTCTTGTCGTAATGAGTCGATACAATTACTGAGCTCTGACCTCAGTTTAATCCTGGAATGGGGCAGGAAAAACAGAGTAGAGTTTAATGCCCTAAAAACACAGTCATGTCATCTATCTCTCAAACAGAATGTTCTGACGTCGGGTACTAATATGTCCTTAAATGGCGTACAGATTCCACCTTCTGCAGACTTTACATTACTTGGTATAAAATTTAACAATCGTCTTGATTGGAGTCAGCACATCTATGAAGTCTCTTTTGATGCCTCGAAACTCTTGGGTATTCTGCGGAAATATAAGAAATACTTTTCTGCGTCTGAACCGGCTACCAACAATAAGGCTTATCTCCGGCCACGTCTTGAGATGAACTCGCATGTTTGAGCTGAGGCACTAAAATCACACCTAGCGTTGTTCAATCGTATCCGAAATTATGCGTTCCATCGTAACCCCTACTGACTTCTACAGATTCTTTGGAGCATCACCGATATGTCGGATTACTTTGCCTTTATTATAGATACTTCCATGGAAAATGCAGTAAGGAACTAAAAGCCCTATATTCAATGCCCCCGAAATACTCACCAAGCTGCACGCTCACACGAGTACACCGTGACGCTCTTGTCGTGGAAGACAGTGAAATTTAGGCAGCCCTTCATCCCTCGGACGACAGTGTTGCGAAATTCATTACCAGGCAATCTCTTTCCAACACGACACAACCTCCAACAATTTAAGAACGTTCACCGCCACTTTAAAATCTCCCCTTCTGTGTTTCTGTACTAATTTTGCTGTACCCATCTCATTATGCATCGCGCATTAAAGGGTGACCCCTAAGCTATTTTTGACGATCGTAAAAAAAATGATGCTGTAATATCATAGGAGAAGAAAAAATAGGAGAATCGCTTCACACTAAACAAAAAATCGCTATAGTTATACGATACAAGAAACTAAAGAACAAAAAAGCCGAAACATCATTTGAAAAGAAACGCAGTGTTTATTTGAAAAGCTCTGATGTTTATGCTCTAGATGAAATCTCAGAGTATATTGTGTTTGCCTTACTGTTTTTAACGCTAAGAAATAATGCTCGCACAGAGTCCCCAAGAGTACAGAAATATTTGTTGTCGCTCAAAAACCACGATTCCGAATAAACGTCTGTCTGCCCTTTTGTCTACTACATACATAGCTCTCGAAAGCTGTGACCGATCGTGCTGAAATTCATCATATGTAAGTCTTAGCAAAAAAGTAACTTTAAGTACGTTAATGGGCCATATCCCCCCCCCCCCCCCCACACTTCTTCTACCACTCCCATACAAATTTCATGAAATTTCCAAATTTAAAGAAATTCATTTTTCTCCGAAACTATTGAAGCTATTGACTTGAAAATTAGGTTATGGTATAATGATAATGATATTCAAGATTAACGCCAAAAATATTGATCTCATACCATTACTCCTTCTAGCCCCTCCCATATAAATGCACAATTTTCAAAAATGCATTTATTCGGTTTTCATTGCAACTAGCAAAGCTATAAGAACCAATTTTTGTCATAATTAATTTTATTATAATTCCAACCAATTTTGAAAAAATTATCAACTTCATCTCACTCTTTCTACTCTCTCCCATACAAATTTCACGAAATTTCGGAATTTCATTCAAATTATTTTTCTTCAAAACTGTCAAAGCTGTCAACCTTAAATATTGAGAAAATTATACTATTACAAATATCATTTATGTCGAAAAATTTGATTTTGATTCGAATACTCCTTCTACCCCTCCTATACAAATCCTCAATTTTGAAAAATGCATTTAATCGATTTTCATCGAAACTAGAAAAAAGTACAAACATACAATTTTGCCAGAATTTGTCCCTTAACAATTGCAATAATGCTAAAAAAATTCCTTCATTCCTTCTACCATTTCCAATACAAATTTTTGTATTGGAAATTCAAGAAAAGTATTTCGACTTCGAATATATGAGAACAAAGCAATGTGATAAGGATGTTGATAAGCAGATTCAAAATCATCCAAAACGTCCCACTTTTTCTACCACCTCCCATGCAAATGCCATAAATTCAGACAAAAATTGTTCAATTTCCTCCAAAATTATGAAAGCTACAAACTTTAAATTCCGCATGAAAAATTTTTAATCATCATCATCAATGGCGAAACACCCCAAATCGGGCCTTGGCACCCTATAGTCGTCGCCTCCAATCGTTATGCTTTTATTTTAATAAAGAGTATAGACATGTAGGTTATGTATGGAACATAATATGCAACAAATGGCCACCTCGTGACTGATGGCACTTGTTGATCCTTTTGACGAAATTTTGGCATAGTACCGGCTGAATTTCATCAATGGCGCGACAAATCCTGACTTTCAATTTAAGAATCGTTTTTGGGTTATTGATACACACCTTTGTTTTAAAAAAAAAACCCCCCAAAGAAAGAAATCCATTGGCGTCAAACCGCAATTGAAGTTTGTGTCACAAGCCCCTCTATGTACACTCCGCGAAATAAATATAAAGGCACAGCAATCATTGAATTTTTTTTGACAGTACATAATATACTAACACAAGAATATTTTTATTGGTTTCATTGGAAGTATAAACCCAATCACCCATGCTTATTGTTGTTGTTATTTGAGAATCAAAAAAGATCTGTCAAATGTTCTGTTATTTGATACGAAATAAGTATAAAGGCACGTTCTAAAAGTTATTGATATTGGTTATATTCTCCGCGAAAAACGCAATAAAGTTTAAGTATTTCTTTTTAAAAAAGTTTTATAATCTTTTTAATGTGATTTGAAAATAATACACCTAAGTACATTAGAATGCCGCGCGGAAAAGTGCTCAATGAGGTAGAAAAGGGTAAAATTGCAGCTTATCACGACGGGGGCTTATTAAATCGCCAAATAGCTATTAAGCTAAACAGATCGAGCTGTGTCATTGACAATTACATTAAAATGAGGAAAATATACGGCACCAAAAAGCGACCAGGAAGGACACCAACGGTCTCTAAAAGAGAGAAAAGGGCAATGAGGAGAATTGCCGTTAATGGAAACCTTAGCGCAAACGAAATTCGAGGCCAGTTGGATCTAGAAGTAGGTGTACGTAGAGTACAACAAATTATGAAGACAGAATTAAATCTTCTATATGACAGCAAATGTGGTAAACCGTCATTAACACCAAGACACAAGAGGGCTAGATTACGTTTTGCCGAAAAATACCGTTTTTGGGACGAAGAATGGAAAACAGTAGTCTTCAGCGATGAAAAAAAATTTAACTTGGATGGTCCAGATGGTGCCCACAAACATTGGCGGAATAAAGGTTCAAAAAGGGAAAATAGAAAACGCAGAAATTTTGGCGGAGGTTCTCTAATGGTTTGGGCAGGAATAGCTTACAATGGTGCCACGCCGATTTGCTTTGTTTCGACTCGTATGGACTCCGAGAATTATATTGAACTTCTTGACAATGTATTAATCGAACACGGAGAGAATATTGCTGGTGCTGAGTTTGTTTTTCAACAAGACAATGCGGCTATCCAATCTTCAAGGAAAACAAAAGAATTCCTTATGTCACGGAGTATTGCAGTTCTCGATTGGCCTACAATTAGTCCTGATCTCAATCCAATCGAGAATCTTTGGGCTATATTATCATCAAAAGTTTTTCATCATGGGCGGCAGTACTCCACTGTAAAAGAGCTAAAATATTCCATTAATAGGGAATGGAAGGAAATCGATATCAGTATCCTTCATAGTTTACTGAATTCGATGCCAAGGCGGTTAGAAGAAGTCATAAATAACAATGGTGGCCATACGTCTTACTAACATGTCGAAAAAAAAATTAAAAATTAAAAAAAAAATTTTTTTTTATTGCCTTTATAATTATTTCGCTCCGTTTTTTTATATTTTTTTTTTTTTTTATATAATTTAAAAAAGGTATATTATTTTTTGAAAGTATTATGTCTGTAACCACATTAAAAAATATTTAAAGAATTTAATTGTTAAGAAATCGAAAATAACATATACATATATTGTTTTTATCAAAGAAGTTTAGGTGCCTTTATATTTATTTCGTGGAGTGTATATATTTATTCTCAACTTTCTAGCTAGAACCATGATTGAGGCATTCGAATTCTTAGTTTTCGGTTGTAGCGCTCCCCCCGCCTCCCTCTTAACCCCCCAAAATGGGTGTCCGCCTGAGATCCGCAACCATCCACAATCCACCCAAAATTGAGAACTTGTTTCGAGACACTACATAGTCTTTATGAAGTTCCTCCGATTCTGCGACGTACATACTGCAATCCATCCAATTGGTTCAGGTTGCATTTTGGTTCGTCGGTAAAGAGTACTCTCTTCCAGTCATTTTCCGACAAATTTCGATGAGATTTGGCGAAATTCAGCCTCGCCGAGCGGTTCTTTTTCGGTCACTTAGGGTTATGTTTTTAAGATGTCGGTCATCTCTCGCGGTCGTCTTTTTGTTGCCAAGTCCTGTTCCTGGTTTCCGCTGATGATCCTTTCGCGTTTTTTTTTTTCAAAATTTTGGACACAGCCACGTGGCTACAACCAATTCTCCTGGATATAGCCCTAGTGGAAAGTGCTTAGCGCAACAATAATCACTTTTTTTCACCATCAAATTGTGGCGCCATGCTTACTCGTCAACGGCTAAACTACAATAAACGACTGACAAAAGCCGACTCTTTTGCGAAATCTTAACAAACCGACAGATAATTAATCCCGTATGGGATTTCCCAGGTAAATTTTGGTTATAAGACCCATAAAAATGGGGTTTTCTAGGAAATTTCGCTTTTTTTCACAGTGCTAACTTTTATTTGGCCACCACGGTATACCTAGTCCTGCCATAAATATTAATACAAGTGTAAACGGGACTTTTGCAGCGGATAACCTAAACTCAGCCAAATGTTATTTGTCAATTTTTGACAGTTGATATGTGCTCTACAAACGCGTGTTCAGTATAGCTTAAGCCGTCATTAGGGAATGGTTCGACAAAGAGATCCGTATTACTGTTAATGCTTTTCTTAAGTGTGGGGTAGAAAAAGCTCGTATTTTTGATTTATTAAAACCGTTAAATATCACGCGTGTTTTTATGTATCGTATCGTTAAGTTGTTTGCTGATACTGGAAATGTAAACGACCGTAAAAGATCCGGACGGCCTCGTACGGTTCGTACGCTATGAATGATAGAGGTCACGAATCAATCGAAATCCTGTCCGCAGACAAAATATCATGGCTCGTGAAATGGAAAGAGCGCCGAGAACCATGAAACGCATCGTTAAACGAGACTTGGAATTGGGGCTTTCAAACGACAGACAGAGCAGCGCCTTATCGTTGAATTAAAAAGTCGGAAAAAAATTAAGACACCTTGTATCGCCGTACGGTAAAGAGAATTACAAGAACATCTTTACCTTGGAGGAAACTTTTAATAAGCAGATTGATATGGTGTATGCACGATCCCCCAAGGAAGCCAGTTAACTGGTGCCAAGGATTGAACGAGTTCATTATTCCACATCAGTTATAGTTTGGTGGGGAGTATCGTATGACGGCGTCACTTAGTTACATTTTTGTGAAAAGAGTGTTAAAGCAAGGAATATAGTGGTGCCCTTGAATCAAACCATGTTCCGAAACAAACCCAGACTCTGCGCCCGCTCATTAGGCCAAAACAACTCAATAGTGGTTTTGGTGAATGTTTTCACAGTGCATTTCGAATCGAAAGAAAAGATTTCCGGATTCTACACTGTTACGCTTTATTATTCGTGACGTTTCGGTCTCTGCTGTGACCTTTATTGATAAAGGGAAAAGATTTCCGGATTCTACACTGTTACGCTTTATTATTCGTGACGTTTCCGTCCCTGCTGAGACGTTTATCAATAAAGGTCTCAGCAGAGACCAAAACGTCACGAATAATAAAGCGTAACAGTGTAGAATCCGGAAATCTTTTCTTTCAACTCAACAGTGGCTTACAAATCATTTACCTGAATTTATTATTAAATTAAATTAAAATTTAGCGACTCCAAATACATCTGTCTTGTTGTCCGTCTTAAATCATAATTTTTCTTTAATTGGAGTAAAATTGGAGCACTGACTTTGGAAAAAACTCTTTACTCAAATTTACAGATTTTTATGCATTTTCGATCGGTCTAATCGTAGATACAATTAAATTAAATTTCAAAATTTTTTCGATTTTTATCTTCTTCATTGTCTTTGCTTTAATGCATTCACTCTATCGTATCCTATACATTTTTCAAGTATTCTGTTCGATATCTGCCCTCATGATTGCGTCTCAAGAGTAACATCTCCAAGTGGCTTAAACGTTCTTAGAATCTTCTTCTATTTTATTAGACTATAAGCACAAACGATCACGGAAAACTTTTCAACTTTGTCGCAGATGTCGGTAATTTTTCGTAATATCCTTAGCTATTACCTAATCTTTTGAAATCAGTCTATTCGTGTCGTAAACATTTTACGTCTTTATGTTCGAATGAGTTTCGAAAATCGCATGTGTATGCGTTGTATCTAAGATACGAAGAAAAGAATGTGTATCTGGATATCGCCATATAAAAGTCAAACGTGCACTTTCGCTTCACTTGAACGTGCAATAACTCCTCGAAACTTTTTCTCTATTGCTTAAAACCGTGTTCAAACATTATTCTCCAATACAAAAGTGTTTTATATTGTTATTTCTTTCCCCTCGCTCTCTATTCTATATAGAAAAGTTGCTCTACAATCTAGCAAACGAGTGATCCGAGTATCTCGTAGATTTCTTCAGAAGGGTGATTTGCTCTTGTGAACGAAGATACGTGTATGAAGTACCCATCGCCCCCCGAAGAAAAACGTACTCAAGTACTTAACTAAATACATCGTGTTCGAGTTTATAGACATTGGGCTGAAAAGTAAAGACGTAAAAACGGTACGTAAAGTACGCGATATCTACCTAGAGATGAAGCGGTACTAGTATTTCGCAGATGAGCCTTCCAGCAGGCGTTGTACACCCTCATCTACCTGAAAGCCAGATCAAAAGATATGTAAGGAAATCAGAAAACGCTATGCGAAAAGTAGATGCTGAAAAAAAAAATAAAAATAAAGGAACAAGGAGTCATATATTACAAGCTATAAAAGCATGATCCCAGCGAATTTCCGACCCTGTATCCTGGCGAAGAGTGAGAAAGTTTTGACTCATCGCATCAGATTAAAAGTCGTAAAAGAGTTTTGTCTGCAAGCGTACAACAATAGAACACTTGCGTTTGCCAATAGTGTCGTAAATCGCAACACAAAGTATCGCAACATCATCCCGAAAAGGGGGACTCTTCCAAACGACTTTTTAGCAAAAATCAATTTCATCGGCGCCAAGGCTCCACTGGAGATGATATGCCCCGTGCAGACGATCTGACAAACAGCAATAACGAGAATTGTATCCCGGACAAGTCGATTATTAAGACATTAAACTGCGAACACTATGGGGATTTACTCCGGTCGAAAGGAGTCATCCTAGTTTTTTCTTATTTTTTTTTTCGTCCTTTCTGTTGCCCGGTCTCCGTATTTGCTACCATTACGTCTGTCTAGCCATACATAGAGTGGAAATTCCGGGCAGCATAGCATAGAATGAGTGCGGATACCAGGCGACATATGTGATATGTAAAGCGCTCGCCAGGATGACGATGGCACTCGTATTCCGTGCAAACAAGAACTATACAATAGCGCAGCTTCATTAATATGATAGCCGCATATGGCGTCTGGATACCGAAGAAGAATCCGGAAATTTTCATCTCTAACATGTGCTCGACCACTCAAGGGATAGATTTTTCTATATGGAGCATCCTGAAATAGGATTAAACAAGAATTGACCAGATTGTAGAGATTCCCTTACATTACCGGACAAAGCGAACGTACGTACATCCTTGGTGGTAATATTGTAGAAGAACGTTTGGACTAGCAATTAGCAATTTTGTAAATAGGAAATGAACAGCTTCATGCTTTTAATTTCAATCATTTTGATGATGGCCTGCATCAAAAACATAATTGTGTGAGAATCCAATTGGATTAGGATGAGGATCGCTTTCATTTTGTGTTTGTATCATATTTCTTCATTTAGTGATTATCTCCTAAGATCTTTATACTAATTGTTATAGTGACTCTGAGTAGCTCGATGGTTAATTTCTTTCAAAGAATTTTTGCCTTTGAAGTTCTAGTAATGACTTTCAAGATGCTTAAAAGCTGTCGTCAAAAATTTTAATCATTTAAATTAGGCTTTCAAATTGAAGGTGATCCTTTTCGTGAATTGTTCATTAAAGGCAAGTCGAAAAGCAAAGCACAGTCAAGCACACATACAAAATTATTATTTGCTAAGTGAATATGCTAAATTACCTTTTTTGTAAGTAAATAGAGTTTGAAAGAAAAGATTTCCGGATTCTACACTGTTACGCTTTATTATTCGTGACGTTTCGGTCAGTGTAGAATCCGGAAATCTTTTCTTTCATTTCGAAATGCACTGTAAAAACATTCACCAAACCATAAATAGAGTTTATAATTCAGTTGGAAGGACGCTACACACATTTTTAAGTAACTTTAAGCAATGTGGATGAATTTTTATTACTGATGCTACATTGGTATTCTGTAGATTTGTTCTCTATTAATGCATTCATTATGCTCTAGATGACATGTGAGAGTACAATAAGTTTGCTCTAAAGTTTGTGACGCCAAAAAATACTACTCGCCCAGAGTTGCCACGGGTACAGAAATATTTGTTGCCTCTCAAAAATCTGTCTGTTCGCGCTCTAGCTTGAGAACGCATTGAGCTAGGAACCTAAAATTTTGTACATGGTATTTTTGGTGAAAAAGAAAGGTCAAGTTCGTGAACAGGCCAAATAGCTAAGGATTATATCAACGTTGCCATGTTCCACAGCTGAATGCGAACGCGGTTTCAGTTTGATGAACTATATAATTTTTCGCGTAGATTTTATTGCTGTGTTCATTTCGAGAAGTTGTTTCGAGCCTGTGAACTCATTCATTCAACTCTGCCTTGTATGTCGCAAGAAACATTGCCTGGATTTCACATACAAAATCGAATCTGAAATACTCGTCGCCTATAATCCAGTAGCAAGCAAAATTCTCGGTTTCGACTTGCGATCGGCAAGAAAAAACCATCAAACGCAACCTGAAATTCGACTCTTCCCCATACAAAATCGGGACGGAACCACGCCCATAATTCAGTAGCAAGCAAGAATTTCGGTCAACTTGGTTGCTCGCCAAGAAAGAAACTCAAGCCAAAATAGTACCTCTCTCCCCGGAGAAAAATTAGAGCAGAAATGCGGCCGGCAATTCGATATATAGAATCCGATCTGAAATATCAGGCGACCATAATTCAGAACTAGTTTTTTTTAATCAAAATGTTTCGCGAAATATTGACGGATACAAGTAAGGCGCATTTCCTTTTATTGTCGTCTCTATAGAGCAAATGTCGCCAAAACCGTCGTGAGCTATCGCTACCCTTTTTACGTTCATCTTCGACTCATCAAATTTCCCAAGATCGTGGCCGAGGGATTGTAAAATTTTCCGATTTCTCATACAAATCCGACCGAAAATACCAGGCACCCATAACATAGATACGGTGCAGCCTACTAGGTAGCATGTTGGTCGTGTAATGCGAAGGTCGTGAGTTCAAATCCCGGTCGGCGCAATATATGATTCCAGCACATTGCCTGCTTGGATATACCTTGGCTACTTCAATCTACGAAAATGAAAAATTCGTTGTGCGAAGGGCTAACAATTCTTCTACAATAAGTAATACAAAATGTTAAGGAATCTGAATGTCAGGAGGCCGAGGTCCGATTTGGGCTGTGGCGCCATCGTAGAAGATAACTCAGTAGCCGGATTTCGAATGAACATTTTGAGGTGTTCGACATTCTATTGCTCAGTTGAGATTATGGGCGCCTGTTAGAGAGATATACCATTGACACATAGCGGTCCTAATTATAATTTAGCTAATTCGTAATTTAGCTCGCCTTCATCATTAGTCGATTGGTGACACACAGCACTTTGCTAATTAAGAAGAGCCACTCACTCATCTGTCATATTTTTAAAAAGTTGAATTGTATAGCCAATAGGCCATACAATTTTGCAAGGAAGGCGACAAGAAGAAACACGATCCTTAGTCCTGTTTTGCAATCGTTTGCAAGCCAATTTTTATAGCTGGGCATTTAAATCACGATTAAAAGATTTTATATAGTTCAGAGCTGTCAGAAAATGACTTTTCTTCTTCTCCCTTGCATGGAAAAGCTCTTATGAAAACTCCAGCTCTAGTACATTCTTCATCGTTTTACCCTAAATGAGAGAAAAATGAGAGGATTTAGCTAAATGAGATGATTTAGCTGAGAGCGTGATGAGATGATTTAGCTGCTAAATTATCACTATTTTGGTAATTTAGCTAAATAAGCGTATGACACACAGTTGTTTAATGATAATTTAGGCCTTAATTATAATTTAGCTGTGCTATGTATCAATGGTATTCCAAATAAGGTCAGAGTTATGATTAAAGAATCCCACGAAGATGCAAGGTGTCGCGTCTTGCATAGAGGAGAGCTGTCCGAGAGCTTTCCTATGCGAACGGGTGTCAGACAAGGCTGCATATTATCACCAGCCCTGTTTCTGGTGGTAATAAATGACATCTTGAAAGCTGCACTGAAAGGTGGGGAAGGTAAAGGTCTTCAATGGAGACTATTTAACATCTTAAGTCACCTTGATTATGCTGATGACGTGTGTTTGCTTGCACATAACCGTTCGGACTTAGTGTCAAATGTTCGCTCGTTGCATTCTAAATGCAAAGAGGCGGGACTGAAAATAAAAGTGTGTAAAATCAAGTACATGCACATGGATTCGAACGCAAGCACACCGATTGTTCTTAACGAACAGGATGTGGAAGAAATGTAAGAATTGTTCTATCTCGGAAGAATTTTCAGCATGGACGGTGGAGCCGAAAAGGATGTTGAGGCTTGACTAAAGCTCGTCAGGCCTTCGGTATCCTTTCCCCTTTCTGGAGGTTAAGAGAGATCTTCCTTCGCACGAAGCTGCGAGTTGTTGTTATATGGTTGTACTACGTATAAAATGACCGTTCGATTTACCAAGAAACTACAGACTTTCGTGAACCAATGCCTCCGACGCATTTTAGGAATATTTTGGCCAGAAGCGATCTCCAACGACGAACTTTGGAGTACAACTGGCCAGACTAAAATAGGTATTGAGATTCAAAGGCGGAAGTGGCAGTGGATCGGTCATACTTTGAGGAAACCAGAGCGAAACATCGCCAAACAGGCTCTGGATTATAATCCTCAAGGAAAACGTCGGGTTAGTCGACCATGTAACACATGAAAGTGAGCAATTGAGCAGGAGGCCAGAGGAATAAACAAGTCCTTGCAACAGCTTAAGGCCGATGCTCAGGATCGAGCCTTGTGGAAGAGAGTTGTTTCTGTCCTATGCCCCTATATTGGGTCTTAACAAGAATTTGATGATGTATCAATGGTAATAGACTCACAGTAACGAATTTCGTGACATACAAAGTTTTTGGATGAGACAGATCCATATCAAAATAAAACTGCATGGGAATGGGATATGCGTATGCGAATGGTGACGAGTAGATGACTGTGGGAACTCGCGAAGTTTTTTCGAAACTCGTTTGTTATAGATTTTCTTGTTTCACAATATAAAGGTGGAGTCGAATGTTTTGATGCAAACCATACACTGATACAAGTATTCTTATGTATCTCCATGTAAAAAAATATGCGTTAAATATTACTTCTGTGAAAAAACTCAGGGCAAACGACGTACATAACAGCGTATATAGCCCTGTTACCAGTGGGCTTACGCTTTTTCTAGAAAACGAGCAGAGGACGACAGCTCTGCTAATACCCTCGGAACACGTCGCGAGTTAAAATATTTTAACTCAAAATTTTAATAACAGTGGGCGAGATTACATAATTTGAATGTTGACATAAATAATTAGAAAAGAACGACAAAGTATTTTAACTCACGTCGTGTGTCGAGGATATAAGAATAAATAAATAAAGTGTGCACAGTAATTTAAAAAAAAATCATATTATGCAACTGAACCCACCTTCGCTAGGCCCTTGCGCTCCGAATATTTACCTTAATGCACCGAGCTCGCTGAGTTCTGCTGCTTTCCATTTTTTCACATTTTGGGTACTGTTTTTAATAATAGCATTTTTGATCACTTTAACTTGTTTTTCCCCACCCCATTCTCAATCATTGTTGCTTCAAACACAATCGCTTTCTCCAAAAGTTCTTGTTCGATTCCTATTTAAAACTTTGCCGGTAGATGAAATGATTCAACTGCTTTCGATCCAATCTTGATGGTAATTTTGCCGCCAAAATATTTTTTTTTCTCTATTCAAATTATCAACTTCATCTCACTCCTTCTACCCCCTCCCATACAAATTTCAGAAAATTTTGCAACTCAAATTAAATTATTTTTCTTCGTAACTTTCAAAGCTATCGACTTGACATTATGTGCAAAGTATAACAATAGAAATATGATTAACGCAAAAAAAATTTGTTTTGATCCGTATACTCCTTCTACCCCCTCCCATACAAATGCATAATTTTTATTAAATGCACTATATCGATTTCCATTAAAACTAGAAAAACTACAAACTTAAAATTTTGCCAGAATTTGTTTCTTAATAATTGAAATAAACGCTAGGAAAAATTGTCAGCTCCGCTTCACTCTTCCTACCCCATCCCATACAATATAAATATTTGTGTGGGAGGGAGGAGTGATAAATTTAAGAAAAGCATTTCTCCTTCGAATATATGAGAGCTATCGACTTTGAAATTGAATAAATGCATGGTGATAAAGACAATGATAAGCAGTTTCAAAATCATCTTAAACGCTTCACTTCCTCTGCCACCTCCCATACAAATACCCCAATTTCAGGAGAACTATGTCCAGCTTCTTTGAAAATAATGGAAACTGAAAACTTTAAATTCAGCGCTAAACATTTTGCATGTTCGGTGTTATATACGAAAAAATCAAACCTCCCCCTCTACTTCTACCACCTCCCATGCAAAAGTCTCTATTCACTATTCGAAAGAATTTGAGATGACATACCTATTTTCTGGTATATTAAACTCTTTCCCTTTTCATCTAAAGTATCACATGATTGGGCTTTACGCCCAATCATAATTCTGTTATGTTTTTTATATTAGATTCAAAAATTTTGGGTAAATTTTGACGAGACAAGTTCATCAGCGTCGGTAGTTTGTGGTGGAATGCTCGCGTGCCACGCGGGTTCGATTTTCGACCTAAAAACTTTTTTTAGTATTTTTTTTAGCACATTGAAAATTCGAGTTTTTCCCAAAATGACAATGTATTTTCACATTGATAACTCTATATCGCTATGACACAAGAAGATTTGAAATTATTTATAACCAAGAATATCTGAAGCTATTTAAAAATAAAGCCAATGGGAAATTCATCACAAAAAATGTCGTGTATAAGAAATCCCTAATATAAAACATCGACTCCTTTCATTACATAACATTACACAAATTTTAAGTTGGACTGAGTTTGGCGAATCAGGAGTATTTCTAGGGACTGGAAATAATTAAAAATCAATTTAATATATTTTAATAAATAAACAAATATTTCGAAAAGGAGAAATTATTTTTACTTATTTATTTTTTTGACTTATTCAGCAAAAACAATAAGATGGGCCGTGTAAAATGTCCTTTTTCGTACAAAAAACGCGTGCAAAGCACGGGTGCATGTGCTTGTTAGAAAATAATAGAAATGGTCAGCAAAATAAATTTTGGGTGGTCTTACAATCAGCAAACGGGTTCGCTCTCTTCGTAAATTTCACTAGTAAAATGCTTAGTGCATTTCTTTGTAATGAATGTTGTTTCCAAAACAGGTTTTAGAAATAATAATAATACTTTTTTTTTGCGAAAGATCGGGACCCAAAAGATAACTCGAAAAGGTTATCAATAATGCAGCAATGATCCAACATGTTAAGCCGCAAAATGTATTCATTTTAAAAAAAAATAAATTACCTGCACCTGTCAAATAAAACAATGACATTACGCACTTCACGGGACACCACACTAAAAATTGCACCTTATTGCCCTACTTGATAGCTTAGCTAAGAGCGATTTAATAAATTGTAATAGAAATAAAACGACCTAAAATCAATAATAATAAATTAAAACGTTTGAATTTATAAATAAACGGGCTTTCGAATCCCTTACTAACAGATGGCCTTATATTTACTAGAGTACAAATTGGAAGAAATTCGATGAAATATTATAGCGAAATTTTCCTTTGATAAACTCTTCAACCTTTTTTTTTTATTAAACAAGCTTTGAAAATATTGTACAATTAATATAAGCTTTAGTTTAAACTTTTTAAATACCAAAAAAAGTAAGAACGGAAAGATGTCGTTCGACCTTTGAAAGCTTGACTGATTCAATAAAGGCAATATTGCCAGTCTACCTACTTCTTGTTTTATTCCTGATCAATTTTCGGCTAGTACAGAAATTTTAATACGGGCAATACTTTGATCGAGAGCCAGAGCTTGCGACTGACAGCACTGGCTGGAAGTTATTACCTTAACGCATCTCACCTTCCTATAGAAGTCGAATTTGCTCTTGGCGGACGCGAAAATTTTGCCACGTACTGGTCGGCAGCTTGTGCATGCATTTTTTAAATCGCATCTTGTCGATTTTTCTCTATAGAAGGCTTTGGACTTTCATCCAAATGGTTTTGTTTAGATAAAGCTGTCCTGTGATATTTTAGTGTTAGACGGAAATAATGCCCGTTTTCTTTTAGAAATTTTTGAATAAATTTACGTATTCGTTCTGATTTTACATTGCCTGCTTGGATATACCTTGGTCACCTCAATCTACGAAAATCAAAAATTCGTAGAAAGTGGGTTGTGCTAAGGGCTAACAACTCTTCCACAATAAGTAATATAATATGTTAAGGAACCTGAATATCAGGAGTCCAAGGTCCGATTTGGGCTGTAGCGCCATTGTACACGCCACGCCACAAGTCTATAATGTCTATCGAGTTTCCAGAAAGTATTTCAGAAACCCTGCAGAAACGATGAGGAGATTATTCATTACCTAGCTACAGTGGAGTCTTGAACAAACACCATGATAATGTTGAACCTTGGAGCTCCTGGCAGTTCAGCGAAACATGCTTTTTTGAAGAAAATGCGTTGGTTTTAAAATTAAATTTTTACCAAAAGTTTGGATCAAGAAATGTTAATTCAATGAAGAGCTTTGAATCGATCGCCAAAATCTACTTCCATAGATTTCAATGATCTAAATACCCTTTATTGGACCAAAGCCATTCTGCGGAAAACCAAAACAGGATTCCAACCTAATACTGGGAAACTGGATTCAACAGGAGCACAGAATCTACTGGAATATACTTCCATTTTTATCAATCTCAAAAAAATTAATTGTACCACACAAAAATACAAAATGGGGAAAATCCTTAAACTAAATAAGTGATATCAGTTCTCTGATCGTCCTCTTGACGGACCATAGTAGAGTACCCACCCCGAAAATGTGGGTCTGGAACTGATATCTGCTGCCTCTGTCTCAACAACTCAGAAACGACAGAACATTGCTATGTCACTGCGAAATAGTAGCAAGAAAAAGGCACAGTCTTCTAGGAAAGGGTTTCCTTACAACCGATGAACTAGCCAACATGGCTCTCTTAAATATACTTAAATTAGCCAAAGCTATCAAGTTGTGGTAGGGAAAAGGGTAAATAAATGCACAATAGGCCCAGAAGGTAGCAGTGCTCTCAAGTATTCCTCAATATACAATAAAAATAATAAATATCATTCCAATGTGAGTATTTCTACACCAGATTTTTAAATGCCATTTCGAGAAAAACATTTTCAAAGTTTTGCTTATTGCCTGAATCCGCATTGCTTAATCAAGTAGGGCCTCGAGTTTAAAATCCATCGCTATAATGAATTTTGGGTTTTTTCGTGCAACATATTTATACTCTAGATGAAATCTGAGAGTATTATAAGTTTGCCACAAAGTTTGTAACGCTAAGAAATAAGACTCGGAGAAAAAAATTAATGATACTGAGGTTCATATAATCACTCAAAAATCTCAAAACCGGATGTCCATCCGTCCGTCCGTGTCCTCTCTAGCTTGAGAACGCGTTGAACTAGAAAGTTCAAATTTTGTACACATCGTTTTTGACAAAAAAGTAAGGACAAGTTCGTGAACGGGCCAAATCGCTCCACCCCTTCTACTCCCTCCCATACAAAATGACACAATTACGCAATTTGCCAATAAACGATTTGTCTCGAAAAGTATAAATGCTATTGATCTGAAATCATGGAATATAATATTTTATATTGATTTCATTTTACTGTATAAGTATTATCTGTGTCCTCCCCCTCTTTCCATCACCTCCCATACAAACTGCACTTTTTCATGAAATTCTCTAAAAGTATTTACTCAATGTGTATACAATTTATCGATTTGAAATTTTGCACTAAATATTTGCTTACAATTATTAGTGAAACCAAAAAAAATTAGACGGTTAGCTTTACCTCTTATACCCCCTCCCATACAAAATAACACAATTTCGCAATTCGACAATAAATGGTTTTTTTTTCAAAAAGCGTGAAAGCTATTGATCTGAAATTTGGAATATATTATTTTTATAATAATTACAATCTGCTGTATTAAAATTATTAAAAAGCTCCCCTTCCTTCCACCACCTCCCATACAAACTGCACATTTTTATGAAATACTCCTAAACCAATTTACTCAGTAGGTATAAAATTCATCGAGCTGAAATTATGCACTAAATATTTATTTAGAATTATTAGTAAGACCAAAAAAAAAACTTAGGCAATTAGCTTCACTCCTTGTACCCCATCCCATACAATTATACAATTTGACACAATTCATCAACTTTACAAAAAGTCGATTTCCCGGAAAAGAATGAATGCTACTGATCTGCAGTTTAAAATATGTTAATTAAATAATGTTAACAGTTATTTTTAAGAAAGTCATGAATAACTTCACACTCCTTCTACCACCTCCCATGCAAACTGCACAATTTCACTAAATCCAATAAACTAATTTTCTCAGTACCTATTAAATTTTTGAAAAATTGCATGAACCATTTTGTATACTACATTCGGAGTTGTATACAAAAATTACAAATCTCCATTCTGCTCTTACCACCTCCCATACAAAAGTGGCTATTCACTGTTCGAAAGAATTTGAGATGAAATATTTTAACTCTTTCCTATTTCATCTAGAGTATCATATGATTGGGCTTTAAGCCCAATCATAATTCTGTTATGTTTTTAAATAATTCCAATATTTGTTTAAAACGTTTTCGCTGAAGCTGGTTTCATTTCCCAATTATTACCACAGCTTTGAAAAGTACGAAGAGTTTTAAAATAAATTGTGCGGAAATTTCATAATCAAAGACTCGTAATATTCTTCTGCACTGCATAGGTTTTTACCTTTTGTAGAAAAGGAGACATGAAAATATTGCCGTTGTTGCACTTTTAAGAGATATCTATTAGTAGGAAATCTGCGTTTTTCAGATAACATTATCTATTACTCATCGATTGCGAAACGAAATTTTGCTTTTACGATACAGGCCGAAATTACAGCTTGTCCTTTGTTATAGCGCTGATTTTTCTTGCGGTTACCTAAGTTTCGTGAAAATCGATAGGTTACCAATCAGGCGTGTATTTCGACCACAATGCAACCATTATTTTGCCTAGATTCCTTTTTCTTTGGCTGATAACGACTCGTTCTAAAAAAATGACTTTGAGTTCTTTTCTGCAAATAGGAGTTCTTTAATTTCGCCAATCTGACCACTGCGAATCCGAGCATCCTCTGACCATTTTTCGTTAAACGGGTACCTGTACCGGAAAATGGTTAAAGGAAAAAAGTTCCAAACACCTGATTAAAATTTTTTTCTCATTTTATTGCTTTATTGCAAAAACACAAGCCTCATAATTTGTACAACGAAAAACGTTAAAGTAGCTGAATAGAATTACATAATTAGATAAATAGATTCAATTATAACGTCGCAATTAGAATTAATTTTGAAAGTAATTTTAACCAAAGAAAACTCATGAATAATACAACTTGATTTCAATAAAATTGAAATAATTCCCAATGAATTTCATACTTAATTCGATTGGAATCCCAACTAAATCAAATCCTGTTTTTTTCTCCTGCACTGCATCGACGGATTGAAAAACTTTTCCCTTTTTTGAGATATTGCAAACCTCTTATACGCTCCGGCAACGATCCTTGAAAACATTCCCGAACCAAATTCTTCTTCTCATCACAACAGAAGAAATGAAACTTGTTAGATCTTTGCTCACTTTAGGGAACCAATAAATGTCCTTCAGTCTATTCAGACAGCAAAAACGAGAAGTTTGTCCGCAGCAGTCTTGCAGCACTCGACTATATCTTAAAACTTTAAGAGTCGTCCTTTTCGAAATTTCAGAACAAGTCCCGCAGTTAATCTGACATTTCCCGGAACTTTTAAAGTGCATGAAGTGGAACGAACGAACGAAAGTCGTTTTTCATCGAACGAATCGGGTAGATTTGTTGGTAAATGGATGCGAAGCTGAAAAATAGTTATCGACAAGAACGAGCATTTTATATACGAAGGCGAAAGCATAAAATGCCATGTCCCATGTTGTGTTGCTTCTAATCCTTTGTAATCCTGGTAAATGGTTCGAAAGATTTATTTTTGTATTTGCTCCTCGTTTTTGTTCCCGATAAAACGTTAAGACGCTTCCGAATAGAACAGAGCGTCGTCTAAACTGCACGATTAAGACGGCAGTATCGTCTGTATCGATACACCATATTTCACCCGGAGAGGTGTTGATGGGTGCATGCACCCCCGACGTGTCTGGCACGACGCGTGTTCTTGTGCTTTGTGTCAATACCGCATCGCCCTCAGATCTTTCCCGACGTGTGGCCGCCCGATACCGAAAATAGCTTTACGGCCACTTAAACGCAGTTGCATCCGGTCTTTAGAGGTGCATGGCCCGTGCGAGTGCGATGACGAACAAATTGCCATTAAGATATGCGGTAGTAATTTCATTATCGGATCCATTGCTAATGTCGACACGTCTGTCACTCCTCGCGTTAGTGGTCCAGGCCTATCGGCCCATCTGTCGATAGATCGATCGGCCAAATTAAACCCTAGTTGGTCTTAATCCTGCGCTCAGGGGCTCCTGCTGACTCCATCCACACAGCTGGAGAATTTACTTGGAAGCTATTTCGGTTACGGGGCGGAGGCAATTATTCAACTGCTGCCTGGCAAGCCCTGAACAGAGCGTCGAATAGAGGACACTCGAAGTTTGTACGTGGACGTAGACGTGTAATATGGGCTATAAGTGGAATTTAGGAAACTTGAAGGCATGGCCTAGTACTAAATCTGCTACGTTTATGTAACGTGATCTGAGATGCGTCTGTTTTCAATCATCATGAAAGCGATGGTATTCTTCCTTCCAGAAATAGAAGAACTTTTGTACATCTGTACGTGGAGTGCTTATGTGGAATTATCTATAGATTCGGCCTAATTAAAATGGATTTGCTTTATTCCCCCAAAATGTACTGTTAATAATTTGACTTCAATTAAATAGCTATTATAATGCCTATAAACTTCAACTTATGTTTATTGCCACAATAAAAAAACATACTCATAGATATATAAAAAAAACAATTGTAATAGACACAATATGTATTCATTAGGTCTTTCAGTAAATGTTGCAGCTTATGTTAAGGATATCAAAATTCAGTATAGTTATTGAATTTTTAATTTGAATTTAAGCACAGTGGCAATGAATGCGTTAATGCAGTGTAACTTAATTTTAACAGGGCGTACACAGGAAATCGCCAGTTTACGTGAAATGTATTTATTATAAACAAAAAAAACTGCTGAAGCCGGTGGAAACCTTAACTTTTTTTTTCAAATATCCCCAAATCAAAACCTTGGTCAGGAAAATGGACATGTTTTAAATTGCAGAACAGTAGCAGTCATACTTTTCAGGAAATCTACTTTTTGTGAAGTTTTGAATTGTGTTAGATTTTATGGGAGGGGGTAGAAGGAGTGAAGCTATTCACCTAACTTTTTTTTTGGTCTTACTAATAATTCTAAATTGATATATAGTGCAGAATTTCAGCTCGATCAATTTTATACGTACTGAGTAAATTTATTTAAAGTATTTCATGAAAAAGTTTAGTTTGTATGGGAGATGGTAGATGGAAGGGGAGGACTCCAATAATTTTTATAATGTAGAATGAAATCATCATAAAAGTATTACATTCTAAATTTCAGATCAATAGCATTTATACTTTTCGGAAAAATCCGGTTATTGTCAAATTGCGAAATTGTGTCATTTTGTAGGGGAGAAGGTAGAAGGGGTGGAACGATTTGGCCCGTTCACGAACTTGTCCTTACTTTTTTGTCAAAAACGCCATGTACAAAATTTTCTCGTGTTGGCCGTTACTATACAGAGAATATTGGACGTAATCCAAGCAATCAATGAAAAAATTATTAACATCCAACCACCCTTACTTTCACCCCTCCCCATCCCTTCATAAAAACCCAAACTTCCATAAATAAACGAATGAAATATTGACTATATGTACTGGAGCTATTGATCAATCATCAAATTCCTGTTAAGACCCCCTATAGGGGCATAGGACAGAAACAACTCTCTTCCACAAGGCGCGATCCTGAGCATCGGCTTTAAGCTGTTGCCAGGACTTGTTTATTCCTCTGGCCTCCTGCTCAACTGCTCGCTTCCATGTGTTACATGGTCGACCAACCCGACGTCTTCCTTGAGGGTTATAATCCAGAGCCTGTTTTGCGATGTTTTGCTCTGGTTTCCTCAAAGTATGACCGATCCACTGCCACTTTCGCCGTTGAATCTCAATACCTATTTTAGTCTGGCGAGTTGTACTCCAAAGTTCGTCGTTGGAGATCACTTCTGGCCAGAATATTCCTAAAATGCGTCGGAGGCATTGGTTTACGAAAGTCTGTAGTTTCTTGGTAAGTCGAACGGTCACTTTCCACGTAGTACAACCATATAACAACACGGATTTGACGCATGCGTCAAAAACTCGCAGCTTCGTGCGAAGGGAGATCTCTCTTAACCTCCAGAAAGGGGAAAGGATACCGAAGGCCTGACGAGCTTTATTTAGCCGAGCCTCAACATCCTTTTCGGCTCCGCCGTCCATGCTGACAATGCTTCCGAGATAGCAAAAATCTTGCACCTCTTCCACATCCTGTCCATTAAGAACAATCGGTGTGCTTGCGTTCGAACCCATGTGCATGTACTTGGTTTTACGCACATTTATTTTCAGTCCCGCCTCTTTGCATTTAGAATGCAACGAACGAACATTTGACTCTAAGTCCGAACGGGTATGTGCAAGCAAACACACGTCATCAGCATAATCAAGGTGACTTAAGATGTTAAATAGTCTCCATTGAAGACCTTTACCTTCCCCACCTTCCAGTGCAGCTTTCAAGATGTCATTTATTACCACCAGAAACAGGGCTGGTGATAATATGCAGCCTTGTCTGACACCCGTTCGCACAGGAAAGCTCTCGGACAGCTCTCCTCTATGCAAGACGCGACACCTTGCATCTTCGTAGGATTCTTTAATCATAGCTATGACCTTATTTGGAATACCTCTCCTACGCAAAGCATTCCATATGTAATCTCGCTTAACGCTGTCGAAAGCCTTCTCGAAGTCCACAAACATGAGATGTAGTGGCGAACCCATTTCGGCTGACTGCTCTAATATTATCCGTAGGGTATTTGTGTGGTCGGTACAAGACGACCCTTTACGGAATCCAGCCTGATAAACTTCGAGAGTGCTCTCGACGACATCACTAATCCTATTGAGAATTACCTTAGCCATAATTTTTGATACGGCAGTAAGTAGACATATACCACGCCAATTGCCACAATCCCGAAGGTCGCCCTTCTTCGGAATTTTCACAATGACGCCCTCCTTCCATTCAGTCGGATATCTTCCATCATTCCACACCTTAGTGAAGAGTGGGAGGAGTATATCGGCTGTTATTTCCGGGTCCGCTTTGAGGAGTTCGGTTGGTAGTCCATCTATACCTGGAGCTTTCCTTCCCGCCATTGACCGAATGGCGGAAACTATCTCTTCCTTATCTGGGGGATCGTCCCTAATAGAGGATTGTTGCGGTTGGATGTTTGGAAGTTGTTCTGTTTCCGGAATATCTTCATCTGACAAGATGTTTAAAATATCAGAGAAGTATTCCTTCCATCGCCGCAACTGGTGTTCACTCATATTAAGGAGAGTTCCGTTGACATCTCTCACCAGGTGGTTGGCGGTGAAATTCCTGTTCGTCAACTGTTTCATGATTTTAAATAGTGAACCCATATCCCCAAGGTAAGCCGCAGATTCTGCCTTGTTTGCCAGATCTTCAATGGCCTTTCTCTTGTCGCGTCTAACAGCCTTTTTAAGCTGTATATGAGCATCGCGGTAGTTCTGCCTCAAGTCGGGCGTTCGTTGGTTGACATCGGGTTGAGAGATGATTGCCAATTTGGCTTTTTTCCGATTGTCAACCTTGTCCCATGTGTCTTGCGACATCCAGGGTTTCTCACCGCTTTGCGCATATCCCACAGATTCTTCAGCACTAGTTAGAAAAGTGTTTCTGGTTGCCTCCCAATTGGCGTCCAGTGTGCGCATTTCATGTTCACCCAATGTGGATGACTTTTCGCGTAGAATGGTGGTGTATTCGAGTTTTTTGTTGGGATCTCTGAGTTTATCCACATTAAGCTTGCGCTTCATTTGAAGAATTTGTGGTCGTCGGATAGCTGCTGTACACAATCTCAAGCAGGCAACCATCAAGTGGTGATCGCTCCCCACGTCAGCTCCACGTTTCGCTCGCACATCGAGGAGACATCTTCTCCATCGGCGACTTATAGCCAAATGGTCGATCTGGTTCTGAGTAACACCATCAGGGGAAACCCAAGATGTTTTATGATGACTCTTGTGTGGAAAAAGGGTCCCTCCGATGACCATTTGCCGAGTACTACAGAACTCCACAAATAATTCGCCGTTTTCGGGTCTCTTAATCCAAGGTCGTGAAGGGTCGACCCAAGGGTCACCATGCCTCCCCATGACGTGTTCTAGTCCAGTGTTGTCTGATCCAACCTGGGCGTTCATATCTCCCGAGATGATAATAATATCACCTCTTGGAACACGTTCGAAGGTGGCACTCAGTTGGCTATAAAACTCCTCTTTGTCACCAGATGTTGCGGTATTAGTTGGTGCGTAGCACTGCAGAATTGTGACGTTTCTGACACTGGTCCTGAGCCTGACGACGATAATCCTATCCGAGATTGGTTCCCAGCTAATGAGACTGTTTCTCGCTCTCGGCGTAAGGACGAACGCCACGCCATTTCTGGCTTCACTTTCAGGGCCAATGTACAGAATAGTGTTTCCGCTAGGGGTTCGTTCTTCTCCTGATCCTGTCCACCTGACCTCGCTCAAGCCCAAGATTTGGATGTTATAGTGCTCCATTTCACGGTCGATCACTGATTGGCGGTGCAAGGACCGAGTAACCCCAGCTCTTCCCCCGTCATTCAATGTTCGAACGTTCCAGAAGCCAATCATAGTCCGTTTTCGAATGCCAAAAGTCGTTACCGTAGAATCAGTCCGTATCCGAGGCGATGTATCCGTTTCTCGTATCATTTAGGTCTTAAGATCACGGGTGATAAGCCCATGAGCTATTGATCGTATCCGCAATTAAATGTTAAATTTACAAGAGCCCTGCCTAAGAACCCCCTTTCATTTAATCTCCTCTAACCACTCTACTATACATATTGACTTTCCATGCATCTTCAACTTATCCCAAGAATAATAAAGTAGCGCCCGACTTGTTGGCAGTATATTTCATAAAATGCTCTTAACCCTCAGTGCGTATAAAATTTATTGAGCTGAAATTGTGCACGAAATATTTATTTAAAATTAGTAGTAAGACCAAAAACATTAGACGATTGGCTTTACTCCTTCTACTCCCTTCCGTACAAAATGGCACATTTTCGCAATTCGACAATCAACGGATTTGCTCGAAAAGCATAGAAGCTATTGACATCAAATTTGGAATATATTACTTCTATTATAATTTCAATCTACTGCATAAGAATTATTCGAGTGCTCCCGTTCCTTCCACCGCCTCTCATACAAACTGCACTTTTTCATGAAATATTCTAAACAAATCTACTGAGAGCGTATAAAATTTATCGACCTGCAATTGCGCACCCAGTATTTATTTAGAATTATTAGTAAGACTAAAAAAAATTAAATAATTAGGTTTATTCCTTTTGCCCCCTCCCATACAATAGCACACATTTTCACAACTTTACAGAAGTTTGATGTTTATAATTATTTCTGAAAGGTCGTTAAGAACTCGCCCTTCCTTCTACCATCTCCCATACAAACTACATAATTTCACTAAATCCAATAGACTAATTTTCTTAGTGCCTATTAAAGTTTTGAATCCTACATTTTGTACAAAATATTTTGATAGCAACTCTAGTGTGATGTGAAAAAAATTAATTCAATAGCGTCACCTCCTTTACCACTTCCCCTACAAAATTTCATAAATTCAAAAAATTTCTCTTTCATCTAGATTATCGCACGCCCAATCGTAGTCATGTTATGTTTTTGTTAGAATTGTAATCAATGTTGAAAAAATCAACTTTACCTGACTCCTTCTACCGCCTCCCATTCAAATTTCATGAAATTACGTACTTTCAATTAAATCAGTTTTCTTTAAATCCGTCAAAGCTATGGACTTCAAATTTTGGCCAAAGTATAACAATACAAGGCTTTACAATGTCAACAATTTTTTCTAATCCGATTTCGATTACTAATTGAAAAAGTACTAACTTAAAATTTTGTCAGAATTTCTCCCTTGATTAATAAATTATAAAAAATTATAAAATTATATATTATATAAATTATAAAAAAAACAAAGCATAGTAATGAAAATACCGATAAGAATACTGGTAAGCAGTTGCAAAATCTTAAATTTCCATTAAAATTATGAAACTACAAATTTTAAATTCAGCGCGAAACATTTTGCATACAATGTTCAGTGTCATAGACAAGAGTTACAAACCTCCCCTCTGCTTCTACCACCTCCCATTCAAACTATTCTCTTTATTAGTACAAACATTGAGCCGAAAAGAATAATAAAATATGCAATCAATTACATTTTATGGCTTTTAGGTACGCGAATTTTCAAAGAAAATTTTTTCAGCCAGCTTCAGGCCATCCAGCTAATTGGATGGCTCTTTTTCAGCCAATTTATCACTACTTTCTGGTTATTCGCATAATTGTTCGATTCGAAATTACCTCATCTTCAACGAAAACGTATTTTCGGTATTTGCGTCCCCTAGTCTATTTTATTGCATATATCCCAGTTACCGATTGAAGTGATAAGGGAGGGGGAGCTTCGGTTGGTATTCGGGACGATGTCAAGAGTGAAGTGAGCTAACCAATATGGTATTGAGATATTTCGAATTGATTAACTGAATGACTCACTATATTACTTTATTATTCTAATAATAAAGTACTTTGATCTAGTTTTTCGCTGAAAATCGATGAATATGTAGAGGGGTTTGTGGAACAAACTGTCAATAATTGTAACGAGGAGGGTCAGGGGGTGCAAAGAAAAATACTTAAAAATTAAATCTTTACTATCTTTTAAGCTTTGTAAATAAACATGGAACATATATTAAGCTATACTTGCGGAATATGAAAAAAATATAACATTTGAATGTACTGTGAAAACGTTCACTCAACCATAATGCGGAATAGCTCCGATGAATGATTCAAGAATTCAAATCTTGATGTATTTCCCCAGACAAGTGCTGTTTCCCAATCAGAGTTGGTGGATGGTTATGGGAAAGTTCTCCCGGCTTTATCTTATTAACGAAAAGATTACCTAGCAAACCTCTTAAAGTCCCAAAATCAGACCTTTCAAAAATTTGAATCTAGGTGCTGTAAATATTGATTTTAAATGCATATCAAACATTAAAAGATTACCAATATACCATCTGAATATCTTTTGTGTTGTTGTCAGCGTAGTACTAGCGTTATAATATTTAAAGGTTTAGTTTAAATAAAACTAAATATTACATTTCATTTAACTATTATACAATATTTAATTTTGATTTTTTTTTTATACTTACAGAACTATAAAACTATGATTTATACAACTGTGATTTCATCGAATCGATTAATTATAACGTATAATAATTATTAAGGTAAGTTAGATCTAATTGGAAAATCTAATTTTGTAAAGGAAATAAACAAATATGTTATGTATCTGCCAATTTTCGGTATATTGCTAATTCAAAACCTGGCAGTCGATTTGCTGTCATCTACAAAACGGCGTTCTTTTTTTTAAATTTGAGGTTGAAGGGTGACAGAGGATAGTTTATTTATTTAGCCAATCACAAGAAATTCCTACAAGCAAAATTAAAAAAATACAAAAATTGGACTACGATTGCACGTAATGCTCAATCATGCAATTCTCTAAATAAAATATAAATTTTCGTTACCTTAGGAAATTTTGCTATCAAATTATTTTATACAAAATGTAAGCTCGAAAAATTTATTGGATGTTGAGAAAATTAGTGCATTGGATTTAGTGAAATTGTGCAATTTAGATGGGAGGTGGTAGAAGGAGTGAGGAGTTCTTAGGGATTTTTTCCGAACTAACTAAAATCGACATGATGTTGTCAAGTCAAATTGTGTCATTTTGTATGGGACGGAGTAGGAGGAGTTAAGCTAATCAGTTAATTTTTTTCGATCCTACTTATAATATAATATCGTTGTAAATAAATACTTACTGCAAAATTTCAGCTCGATAAATTGCTTACGTACCTACTGAGTAAATTCGTTTATAATAGTTTGGTGAATGTTTTCACGGTGCATTGTGAATTAAAAAGAAAGATTTCCGGATTTTACGCTGTTTACTTTATTTTGCGTGACGTTTCGGTCTCTGATGAGACCTTTATCAAACTGTTTTAAAAATTAAAAAATAGCTTAAGCTTTCATGAAATAGTGCAATTTCTATGGGAGTTGGTAGAAGGAGTGGGGAGTTTCAAATAATCCTTATACCGTAGATTGTAATTATAAAAAATCGTGAAAATATTATGTTACAAATTTAAAATCTATGTCTCTTATAGTTTCAAAGAAAATCTGATTTTTGTAAATTTTTGAAAATGTGTCATTTTCTATGGGAGGTGGTAAAAGGTGTGACCTTAATTTTTTTGGCGAAAACAACTTGTACAAAATTTGAACTGACCAGTTAAACGCGTTCTCGAGATAAAGAGCACATGGTCGGACGAACATCCAGTTTTGAGATTTTTGAGTGATAATGTGTATCATTCCTTTTTTTCTCCTAGCCATATTTCTTAGTGTTACAAACTTAGTGGCCAGGTTATGGTTTTTTTACGACCGTTGAAAATAACTTAGGGGGTTACCCTTTAATGCGCGATGCACAATTAAGTCGACATGGGTACGGGGAAAAAAGTAGATACAGGAAAATTATTATGGAAACACATGAGGGGAGATTTTGAAGTGGCGGTGAACGTTGTTCTTAAATTGTTGGAGGTTGTATCCCGTTGGAAAGAGATTGCCTGGTAATGAATTCCACATCACTGTCGTCCGAGCGATGAAGGACTGCGTAAATTACTCGTGTGATCGTGCAGCTTGGCGAGTATTTCTAGGGGCATTGAATATAGGTGGTATAATGGCTTTTAGTTCCTTGCTGCATTTACCATGGAAGTATCTATAGTAAATGCAGAGTACTCCGATATTTCGACAATGCCCGAGGGAGTCAATTGAGACCGATATAGCTTCATCTCCAATTAATCGGAATGCATGTTTCTGGATAGGGTCAAGAAGAGCCAGATGTGATTTTGGAGCCCCAGCCCAAACATGCGAGTTGTACTCAAGACGTTATCGGATATAAGCCTTATAGATTGTAGCTAGTTCGGAGGCAGAAAAGTATTTTTTACACTTCCGCAGAATACCTAGACGTTTCGAAGCATCAAGAGCGACTTCGTAAATGTGTTGGCTTCAATCTAGGCGAAAGTTAAGTTTTACGCCTAGTAATGTAAAGTCTGCAGAAGGTTGAATCTGTACACCATTTAAGGACATATTAGTGACCGACGTCGGAACGTTATGTTTGAGAGATAGATGACATGACTGTGTTTTTAGGGCATTAAACTTTACTCTGTTTTTCCTGCCCCATTTCAGGATTAAACTGAGAGTTCAGTATCGACTCATTATGACAAGAGGCCACCGATGTCAAACGACCGTCCGCAGGAGAGTCGAATTGGTAGTTGTTATCTAGAGTGCTGTCATAAGCGAATTAGTGAATAGGATTGATAATAGACGACAGAAGGTCGTTTATGAAGACTAAAAAGAGAGTGGGAGATGAGGGATGCCGGAATCAATAGAAAAGGGTGCAGAAGTTACTCCGTCTAGTACGACTCGAATAGAGCGCTCGGAGAGGAAATTTTCAATCCATTGAAGAAACGAAGTGTTAAAATCAAAGGCCTTTAGCTTAGCTAAGAGGCATTTGTGCCAAACTCTGTCAAACGCTTTGGCGATGTCAAGAGCAAGAACTTGACCTTCACCAAATTTGTGGATGCAGGCATTCCAACGCTCGGTAAGTTAGATCAGGAGATCGCCTGTAGAATGACCCGAGCGAAAACCATATTGGCAACTACGAATGAGATTTTTATCCACAAGAAAGTTGACTATCCTGCGATTGACAGCAGTTTCCATTACCTTTGAAAGCACTGAGGTAATGGCTATGGGACGGTATGTAGTGAAAATGCTCTGGTAGACTTATCTTGCTTAGCAGGCAGATAACCGCCTCCGTTTAATGATCTTTGCAGGAGCTGCAAAGATGGGGAAGATTAAGAGACGGTTCTTCATCTGCTATGCTTTTGTCCTGCTCTCTCTAGAAGAAGGAGACGCCACCTAGGCGCACAATTCTTGGATAGTCTCGGCAATTTGGCAGATGCGGAAGCCAGGAGCCTTCAGTGCTTTATCGAAAGTTCCGGTTGGTTCACCGCGTGTGAGTCTCTTCTGAGATCCTATGGCATCGCAACGGACCAGCTTTTGGTCTATGTGCGACCGGATTTTGTGTCTGTACTGCCACCTCTACCTACCTATGGCATGTAAACTCTAGGCGAATTCAAACGAACGAATGCGGCCGAATCTGTGCGGTGTTCGCTCAAAAATTTGCTTGCTGTTCAAGTCGATCACGTGCGGTCCGCATTTTTCTTTGATGTATTGCCCCCTGAGTGAACCCGAGTGGGGACGTAGTCGGCGTCTTCGTATTACTCGTAAATAACACATAAAGGATTGCCTGTTATTCCGAAAGGGTTGAGATTACTGTTCAGAGCAATATGATTGAATATGAGTCGTGATAACATTGTAACCGTTGAGCAGTTCAAGATTTTCGATAGTTTTCTAAACCAGGCTTGAAGAGATACATTCGGGACTATAGAGTGAAAGTATCGGCCCATGTCACCTCGATTCCATCGAGATTGCCAAGAATCCCAAAGTCTTTGCCTCGGCAGCGTTAGAAAATCTTCTTTAAGTAACCTGGGGCTCAAGAGTTGCATCCGAAGTAACAATGAGCCTTAGCGATTTAGTTTATGTGCAACTTGATGGTTTTTAATGTCGTTTGAGGGAACCTTTGATAAAAGAACATTGAAACCGCTCGTCGTAATTTCGTAGGAACAGGTGGCGGAGCTAAATTAGCGGCAACAGAGGGAAGGCAGCTGGAGTAACCTACAATAAAAGAGATGTAGTTAATATCTCTGAATTTTCCAATTAATAAAATAATAAAAACGGTAGCAGTGATTATAATCCAGAGCCTGTTTGGCGATGTTTCGCTCCGGTTTCCTCAAAGTGTGACCGATCCACTGCCACTCCGCCTTTTAATCTCAATGCCTATTTTAGTCTGTCCAGTTGTACTCCAAAGTTCGTCGTTGGCGATCACTTCTGGCCAGAATATTCCTAAAATGCGTCGGAGACATTGGTTCACAAATGTTTGTAGTTTCTTGGTAAGTCGAACGGTCACTTTCCACGTAGTACAACCATATAACAACACGCGTCAAAAACTCGCAGTTTCGTGCGAAGGGAGATCTCTCTCAACCTCCAGAAAGGGGAAAGAATATCGAAAGTCTGACGAGCTTTATTTAAACAAGCCTCAATATTCTTTTAAGCTCCGCCGTCCATGCTGACAATGCTTCCGAGATAACAAAAATCTTCCACCTCTTCAACATATTGTCCGTTGAGAACAATCGGTATGCTTGTGTTCAAACCCATGTGCATATACATCGCTTTAGGCACATTTATTTTCTGTCCCGCATCTTTGCATTTAGAACGCAACGAGCGAACATTTGACTCTAAGTCCGATCGGTTATGTTGATTGCACATAACCGATCGGACTTAGAGTCAAATGTTCGCTCGTCCACACGTCATCAGCATAATGAAGTTGAATTGAGATGCTAAATAGTCTCCATTGAAGACCTTTATCTTCCCCACCTTCTAGTGCAGCTTTCAAGATGTCATTTATTACCACCAGAAACAGGGCTGGTGATAATATGCTGCCCTGTCTGACACCCGTTCGCACAGCGAAGCTTGCGGACAGATCTCCTCTATGCAAGATGCGACACCTTGCATCTTCGCATGATTCTTCAATCGTTGCTATGGAATACCTCTCCTACGCAAAGCATTCCATATGTAATCTCGCTTAACGCTGTCAAAAGACTTCTCGAAGTCCACAAACATGAAATGCAGTGGCGAACCCATTTCGGCAAACTACTCCAATATTATCCGTAGGGTATTTGTGTGGTCGGTACAAGACGACCCTTTACGGAATCCAGCCTGATAAACTTCGAGAGTGCTCTCTACGACATCACTAATTCTATTGAAAATTACCTTAGCCATAATTTTTGATACGGCAGTAAGTAGACATATACCACGCCAATTGCCACAATCCAGAAGGTTGCCCTTCTTCGAAATTTTCACAATAACGCCCTCAGTCTGATATCTTCCTTTATTCCACACCTCAGTAAAGAGTGGGAGGAATATTCCTCCTCGGCTGTTATTTCCGGGTCCACTTTGAGGAGTTCGGTTGATAGTCCGTCTATACCTGGGGCTTTCCTTCCCATCATTAACCGAATGGCGGAAACTATCTCTTCCTTATTTGGTGGATAGTCCCTAATACAGGATTTTTGCGGTTGGATGTTTGGTAGTTGTATTTAAAATATTAGGGAACTATTACTTCCATCGCTGCAACTGGTGTTCACTCATATTAAGGAGGGTTCCATGGACTTCTCTCACCATGTGGTTGGCGGTAAAATTCCTGTTCGGCAACTTTTTCATAATTTTAAATAATGAACCCATATCCCAATGTAAGCCGCAGATTTTGGCTTGTTTGCCAGATCTTCAATGGGATTTCTCTTGTTGCGTCTAACAGTCTTTTTAAGCTGTATATGTATGCGCATCGCGGTAGTTCTGTCTCAAGTCTCGTGTTCTTATGTTGACATCGGGTTGAAAGATGATTGCCAATTTGGCTCTTTTCCGATCGCTAACCCTGTCCCATGTGTCTTGCGTCATCCAGGGTTTCTCACCACTTTGCACATATCCCACAGATTCTTTTGCACTACTTAGAAACGTGTTTCTGGTTGCCGCCCAGTTGGCGTCCACTGTGCGCATTTCACATCCGCCCAATGTGAATGACTTTTCGCGTAGGTGGTGTACTCGCGCTTTTTGTACATTAACCTTGCGCGTCGTTTGAAGAATTTGTGGTCGTCGGATAGCTGCTGTGCACAATCTTATGGAAGCAACCATCTACTGGTGATCGCTCCCCACGTCTGCTCCACGCTTCGCTCACATATCGATGAGACATCTTCCTCATCGGCGACTTATAGCCAAATGGTCAATCTGATTCTGAGTAACACCATCAGGGGAAACTCTTGTGTGGAAAAAGATCGATGACCATTGGTCGAGTACTACGAAACTCCACAAATAGTTTGCCGTTTTCGGGTCTCTTAATCGAAGGTCATGACGCGTCGACTCAAGGGTCACCATGCTTCTAGTCCAGTGTTGTCAGAGCCAACCGGGGCATTCATATATCCTGAGATGATAATAATATCATCTCTTGAAAGACGATCGAAGGTGGCACTCAGTTGGCTATAAAACTCCTCTTTGTCATCAGATGTTGCGGTATTAGTTGGTGCGTAGCACTGCAGAATTGTGACGTTTCTGACAATGGTCCTGAGGCTGAGAACCAAAATCTCCTATCTGAGATTGGTTCCCAGCTGATGGGACTGTTTCTCGCTCTCGGTGTAAGGATGACCGCCACGCCATTTTTGGCTTCACTCTCAAGACCAACGTACAGAATGGTGTTTCCGCTAGGGGATCGTTCTTCTCCTGATCCCGCTCAAGCCCAAGATTTGGAAATTATAGTGCTCCATTTCATAGTCGATCACTGATTGGCGGTGCAAGGACCGAGTGGACCCCAGCCCGTCGCCCATCATTCAATGTTCGACCATTCCAGAAGTCAATCATAGTCCGTTTTCGAATGCCAAAAGTCGCTACCGTAGAATCCGTCCGTATCGGAGTCGCTGTATCCGTTTCTAGTATCAGTTAGGTCTTAAGATGACGGGTGATAAGCCCATGATCTCATTTGCCATTTTTCAGGCAAACAGGACTGGCTGTGGGTGAATTCTACTGCACCCATCCCACAGGGGCAAACGGTCACTAAGATTTTAAATTTTTAAGCGACAACAAACTTTTCGTACGAGTCTTTTTTCTTAGCGTTACAAACGTTGGAGCAAATATACAATAATATGTGGGATGTATCAACAAAAGGTGTATGATTTGTTTCCAAGACTCGATCAGAGAACGTACGGCGATGCTGGTTGTCCACCGGTTGCAGTTCTTTAGTCAATTGGAACTTGTACGCATGCAGTGCGGACGTGGAGAGGGCGAGTTCTTGAGCAGGGTGACGAATGGACGTGTTTGGATCGTTTTCAACATTGTTCTTCACAGCAGCGAACGTTCGGAGCGAAGTCGTTTCGGTGTCTTGTACTGAGCTAGTCTCGTGGAATTTTTGAAGTAGTTTGCGCACACGTCTTGAAAGGCACATGATTACAATCAAAATTTGGACAAATTTTGCGCATCGTAACTGCCATTAAACGCGAATTTTCGTAATAAAATTCAACGACTGTGTAGCGTTCCAAGTTAAATTTGCCTCAGAATTTGACAACTGCCAAGCGACCAGCTGTCATATAATAGGTTTTTCCAACTCTAAACCTCTTGTTGATATACCCTTTACAATTTCATCTAAATTATCGAAAGATATAGAAGTAGCATCCTTAATGTACAGTTTATAGTGATTCATTGTCAAGGTTAACTTTTAATTTACTGATATTAAAAATACACAAATTTTTTTTTTTACATATATATTTTTTTATTTTCACCCAACTTGATACTACTACTTTCCTAATCTTAATAGCGTAAGATTACTACTATCCAAGATGAGTAAAATTGTTGAACTAAACCCACATACGATATCTAGACGATATTGTACTTCGAACTATCCACCCAACAAATCCCATCCTCTGTAATCATTTAGAAAAGATGTAAAAAAATCTGTATCTTAGCTTATCCCTTCAGTCGTCCTCTTTTTCATTACTTTTTTCTTCTTTGATGGTAGGTAGTAATCATATAGCTTTTGCCTTTCATTCATCGTTACTCGCAATCTAATTCCCTCAAAATTCATGAAAATGAAATGAAATATCAGAAAAGCCCGCCCTAAAGCAAACATCCTTGCTCGGGCAGCATTTCTTTTTACGAGAACACAATCTCGTTTTGATAATAATTTGCTAATGGCATACTATTTGTCTTCTCGTTCATTGCCTGGATGCATGGACGCGTTCCCATACAACGTATGCGAACGATTTGTTAAAACGAGAATATCAAAAACAACGAATCAATCGAAAAGCATCCCCGAAATGAATGACGCCGTTGCCCTCGCCTGTCGTCGAGGGTATATCGAGTTCCGATGATATTTCGATGAGGAATCTTGCTCGTTCGCCCCAACAAGCAAACTAATTAGACTGTATGTAATATTGGAAAATGAAGTCCTTGTTGGCTTCCCTTCTGACATTAATGCAGAATTGTATTGAATTACGTCGTTCGGTTTCGATCTTGTTTCCTTTGGCGTGTTTCCTATGTTCCGACTCAGACTCATCCAATGAACCCATTCCTAGGAATGAGTCTGCCGAAGAGTCAATAGGGTCTATTGTGATGTTTTTTGAAGGAACATCCAACTGAGGATGAGACAAATTGTAATTTAAACTGACAGAATTTTGTACATCATGTACAGGATTTTTTCTAGAAATTTGAATATATCATTGGATACATGTGACCGGAGAAAATTGATCATCAATCACACATGAAGCACATTATCGATGAATAGACATTTACGGGTTTTCACGCTTTTAAATCAGAAAAGTGTAGGGAAAGCATCTTTTGTAGTTGTACCTGTCATAATTTCAGTTAAGTGAAAGTTGAACTATACAGACTTCGTATTGCAAAACTTTTATATGTTCTTCTTCTACAATGGCACTACAGCCCAAATCGGGCCTTGGCCTCCTAACCTTCAGGTTCCTTGACATATTTCATTACTTATTGTGGAAGGGTTGTTAGTCCTTCGCACAACCCTCTGTCTACGAATTTTTTCATTTTCATAGATTGAGGTGACCAAGGTATATGTACTTAAGAAGGCAGTGTGCTGGAATTATGCGTCGACCGCGATTTGAACTCACGACCTTCGCATTGTAGACCAACACGCTACCCACCATGCTACACCCTAGCTTATATGTTAAATGTTTGCAAAAATGTCTTGACATCGGAGAGATACAGTTTTGACATATTGGTTATAAAATGGGGGCGAATAATTTAGGACGATCATCAGGGACCCACACGGGGAGCGGGAGTGGAATCTGGGGATGTTCACGTCGGTGCCCGATATCAATTTCAAAATATAGTTTTCAAATCAGCTTAACAAGCCTAGCTTAGGTTTGGTTCGTGGAGGGTTTGGACAACAATGTACACAGGCCACCAGTGGACCCATTGTACGCCTCCGCGTTCTTACCATGTGTACCTATGTATCATTCAGCCAGCCTCCTCTACCGGTGAAACTAATGAGATTCATCGGTTCAAGGAACCGGAGATCATCCAGCTCAGTGAAGAAGTTCTCTCCGAGAATTTGTTTTCGAATTGCTTGGAGGCATGGCAAATTACAGAGGAGTCTCATCCTCCTCACCGCAGCCTTTGCAAATGTCCTCGATTGTAAGGCGAAGTCTTCGAGTGTGTTTTCCTTGAAGACATTCGCTCGTGACTATATCTAGTAATGTTCGTAGGGTTTTTCTGTCGAGTCTCAATACTTTTATTGATTTCCTTCTATCAAACCCACATCATAGCATCTTCGTGGTATTTCACGACTCATTTTGTAACCATTTGAGATTTCCCTTTCACTTTGTTAGCGTATATTGTCTTAATGAGACGGGACCGATAAGAAATAGTGAATTTAATATAGTGAGATCCTAAATTTGAAAACGATATTGGGGCTCGTATAAATCCCTCTTTCTGCACGTTAAGAGAGATTTCCCTTCACACGAAGCCTAATGCGCAAGCGGGGATTATAATCCTCAAGAAGGGCGTCGGGTTACTCGACCATGTAGCATATGGAAGCGAGCAATTGAGCTGTAGGCCATAGGAGTAAACAAGTCCTGGCGACAATTTAATGTCTATGCTCCGAATGGCGCCTTGTAGAATAGAACTTTTTCTGTCCTATGCCTCTATATTAATAATTAACGCCTTTCTTTTTTTGTAATTTCGGAACACAAGAAAGCACTGAGACTTTGTGCGTTTATTGTCCTTTTACCCTACCACAAATCGATAGATTTGGCTAATGTAAGTATGTTTAAGGTAGTCATGGTAGCTAGTTAATCAGTTGTAAGGATTGTGTCTTTTCCTTGGTACTGCTTCCCAGTGACATAGGATTTGTTCTGTCGTTCCTGAATCTTTGAGACCAAGTCGGCAGATGTCGGTTTCAGCTAGACCCATATTTTTTAGGTGATGGTTTACTCCACTGTGGCCCGTCATTAGGCCGATCAGAGTACTAATATCACTCTTGCTGAATTTTAGAGTATCCTTCACTTTTTTTATATATAGTATAGGTTTAATATTTTTTTAGATTTATAAACCTGGAAGTCCATTCCAGTGGATTCTGTGCTCTTGTTCAACCCAATTTCTAGGTATAAAGTGGAGTGCCCTTTTGGTTTTCCTCAGAATGGCTTTGGTCCAATAAAATTTGTTTCTGAGCCGTTTTTTGTAAAGTGGTCTGCCTCTTCGTTTTCCTCAATCCTATATGTCCTGGAATCCACATTAAGTTTACTTTATTTCTTTTTCCGAGGATAATTAGGTTCTGAAGACAGTCTCAAACTAGGCTTTGGGAACCACCTGTGACTGACATCTTAAATTGAAACCTTGTAATTATTTGGCCCGTGTACTTTTTTGGATCCGAACCTACTTGGGCTGGAGGCTTAGGTTAATAGGACCTGTAAGTGTTGTCTTTCGCAGGGATACGCTCTTAGTATTTTTATGAAAGTTGGCCAGACTTTCCAAACTAAAAAAGTTGTGATTTACAATACATAGTTGTACAATAGTTATACATATAAGGTCCGTTTCATATTTTTAAGATCACTTAATATTTTCAAAAATATGAAACACTTACATGAATTTGTATACTACGGTCTCTTACGGTCCAGGAACAGCTGTTTTCCTATTTTCCACTCTCGTCCGTAGTATTTTAGAATAATTCCACCGTCTGGAACCCTCATCATTCTTGCCATGTTCGGGCCATCGAATCTGTTCAGCGTAGATTCTCTCAAACCCTTTCCTACAGCTTGAGGAAGCCTCATATAGACTACAATGGCAGACTTGAAGTACTTCACCTACAGCCACTGCATTTAAGGCGGACCTTCCGCGATGCTTGCTTCCTCTTCAAGCTTTGCAACCACCTTCTCACCTCTGTGACGACCTGAATTTCAGACCAGAAATAGTCTCAACCGGGAGTTTAGACATCTTAAATCCTCCACGAGCCTCTCTCGATTTATACCATCACTCTCCGATGCTAAGAATGCAAAGGAACCATGATCGACTCCAACTTAGTTCTTAGCTTCTTCTTTTCCTTTATTTAAAAATAGAGTTAAATTTTTATACTCTAGATGAAATCTGAGAGTATTATAAGTTTGCCACAAAGTTTGTAACGCCAAGAAATAAGGCCCGGAGAAAAAAATGAATGATACAGAAGTTCATATAATCACTCAAAAATGTAAAAACCGGATGTCCGTCCGTCCGTCCGTCCGTCCGTCTGTCCGTCTGTCTGTCCGTCTGTCCGTCTGTCTGTCCGTCCGTGTCCTCTCTAGCTTGAGAACGCGTTGAGCTAGAAAGTTCAAATTTTGTATACGTCGTTTTTAACAAAAAAGTAAGGTCAAGTTCGTGAACGAGCCAAATCGCTCCACCCCTTCTACCCCTTCCCATACAAAATGACACAATTTCGCAATCTGACAATAAACGGATTTCCTTGAAAAGTACAAATGATATTGATCTGAAATTTGGAATGTAATACTTTTATTATGATTCCAGTCTACTCTATAAAAATAATTTGTGTCTTCCCCTTCCTTCCACCACCTCCCATACAAAATGCACTTTTTCATAAAATGCTCTAAACCAATTTACTCAGTGCGTATAATAGTTATCAAGCTGAAATTGTGTACAAAATATTTATTTAAAAATATTATTAAGACCAAATAAAATGAGACGATTAGCTGTACCCCTTCTACCCCCTCCCATACAAAATGACACAATTTCGTAATTTCACAATAAACAGATTTGCTCGAAAATTATAAATGCTATTGATCTGAAATTTGGAATATATTACTTTTATGATAGTCTTAATCTACTGTACAAAAATTATTTGAGTCCTTTTCTTCCTTCCACCACCTCCCATACAAACTGCACTTTTTCATGAAATGCTCTAAGCCAATTTACTCAGTGCGTATAAAATTGACCGAACTGAAATTATGCACTAAATATTTATTTAGAATTAATAGTAAAACAAAAAAAAATTAGGCGATTAGCTTTACCCCTTCTACCCCCTCCCATACAAAATGACACAATTTCACAACTTTATAAAAAGTCGATTTTCATGAAAAGTATGAATTCTACTGATCTGCAATTTAAGATATGTCAAATGCATGATATTTATAGTTATTTCTGAAAAGTCATTAAAAACTCGCCCCTCCTTCTATCACCTCCCATACAAACTGCACTACTTCACTACATCCAATACACTAATTTTCTCAGTACCTATTAAATTTTTAAATCCTAAATTTTGTATAAAACATTTTGATAGCAACCTTACCGCCATGTGAAAAAATTAGTTCAGTGTCGTCACCCCCTCCACCACTTCCCCTACAAAATTTCTTAAGATACAAGAATTTCTCTTTCATCTAGAGTATCGCACGATTGGGCTTTATGCCCAATCGTACTCCTGTTATGTTTATCTTTACTATTAATTTATTTTTTAGAGTATAGTGTAAACTATCATCCTCAATGTTTAAATTTTTCTCTTTGCTATTCTTTTATTTTCCGCTTTTGTTTAATTGAAATTGTAATTTTTTTGTTCAAGAGCTCAAATAAATAAATAAATAAATTCCGAAAACTTTCAATCAACAGCCTTATTTTCGTCAACGGAAGGTCCCGCCACAGCGAGTCCATCAGCTGCCATTCCTGAGGAAGTTGACTTCGCTTGCCTCCTCTCTCTGTATCGCAAGCTGTCCTTTAAACTTTTCCAGATACTTAAAATTGTGTTTTCTAGTGGGCGAGTGGCTAGAAAACACAATTTTAAGTGCGTTGCCAAACTAAAAGCATATTGAAGTGCGCTATGGGTCTTCAAATCTTTCGCTTCCGAAGTTCCACTCTTTCGCTTTCCAGTCTTTGCACGAAAGCTCGCCCTTTTTATACCCAGCACACTTTGCAGGTGTTCTTCCATTAGTGAATTGTTTTTGTTGTCAACTTGACCGTCGTTGGTACGACGTATTCGCTGATGCCGACCGTCGATGAGTTGTCCAATGTGGTCGTGATAGGCTTCAAGTGCAAAATGTCAGTTTTTTTTTTGCTCCATGTAAAGAATTTTTTTTATTGGTTCTTTACACTGAAGAAATAATAAGAGTTCTGTCTAATTTCAATAAAGTATTTCAGTACAATACTCCATAATCGGATTTTCGTGAAACATCTTCAGATACATATTCTGAAGACTTATCACGAAAACAATATCCTTTTTATTCATTCATATAAAATATTATCGTTTTTCTAAAAATAAAAATAAGTAACAGGAAAAATTCAAGAACTCATTATCTTTTCATTTCTATGCTTAATTCAGACATAATTTTCCAATTCAAGTAGTCGCATTAAGAACAAATGGCTGCAAAAATAAATCTCTTCACTTATATTTGATCATGCTTCGTTGAAATACTTTAAAGGTCAAAATTTTGTTTTGAATTACAGAAATTTTCAGTGAATGATGCTTTGAAAATGATTGTGACAACTTCCAGAAGACCTGCTTTTGAGAAAGGGAAAACTCTTTATTATTTTCAATATTAAACATAATAGAATAAAATAAATAAATAAAAAATGAAGCCCAATCATATGATACTCTAGATGAGATGGAAATGACCTTAATATACCGGAAAATATGTCATCTCAAATTCTTTCGAATAGTGAATAGAGACTTTTGCATGGGAGGTGGTAGAAGTAGAGGGGGAGGTTTGTATTTTTCGTATGTGACACCGAGCATGGCATGCAAAATGTTTTTGCTCAATTTAAAGTTTTTAGTTTTCATTATTTTTTAAGAAATTGGTCATAGATTTTCTGAAATTGGGGCACTTGTATGAGAGGTGGCAAAAGGAAGTGGAGCATTTAAGATGATTTTGAAACTGCTTATCATCATCCTTATCACCATGCTTTGATTCAATTTCAAACTCGATAGCTCATATACTTGAAGGAGACATGCTTTTCTTGAATTTATAATACATATATTTGTATGGGAGGTGGTAGAAGGAGTGAAGCGGAGCTGATAATTTTTTGTAACACTTATTTCTATTATTAAGAAACAAATTCTGGCAAAATTTGAAGTTTGTACTTTTTCTAGTTTGAATGGAAATCGATGAAATGCATTTAACAAAAATTATGCATTTGTATGGGAGGGGGTAGAAAGAGTGTACGGATCCAAACAATTTTGTTTCTCATTAATAATATTTCTATTTGTATACTTTATACAAAATATTAAGGTGATAGCTTTAACAGTTTCGAAAAAAATTAATTTAATTTAAATTTCAAAATTTCGTGAAATTTGTATGGGAGGGGGTAAAAGGAGTGAGGTGAAGATGATAATTATTTTTAAAATAAATTGGGATTATAGTAGAATTAGTTCTGACAAAATTTCGTCTTTTCAGCTTTACCAGTTTCAATGAAAATCAAAAATATGTATTTTTCAAAATTGTCCATTTGTATGGGAGGGGGTAGAAGGGGTAAGGGCATCGGGTCAATATTCCGTGATATTAATCACATTTACATCATAATACTTTGACTTTAATATCAAATTGATAGCTTAAATGGTTTCAAAGAAAAATCAATTTCTTAATATTTCGAAATATCATGAAATTTGTATGGGAGGGGGTAGAAGGAGTAGGGGGATGTAGCCCATTCACGAACTTAAAGTTACTTTTTTGCTAAAAATTACACACAAAAATTTTTAGCACTATAGCTCAAAGCTTTCGAGAGTTATGCTGTAGACAGACAGACAGACAGACAGACAGACGGTCACTCGGAATCGAGTTTTTTGAGCGAAAACAAATATTTCTGTACCCTTGGCGGCTCTGTGCGAGCATTATTTCTTAGCGTTACAAACGGTAAGGCAAACACAATATACTTTCAGATTTCATCTAGAGTATAAAAATAAAATTGCATTCTTGGTGCTTCTTCAGTCGTAACTAACGTTGGCGTATCTTTAAACGTCTTTAGGCCTAAGATCCTGCTCCTATCGAGGTGGCATTATCTTTCTGCTTCGCCACAATAATAAAACCATAAAGACATCTTAGTTTCATCGACCGTCTCTTTCAGAACTGTTAATAGAAAATAATGTCATATCCATTCCCATAAAAACTTACCCCGTCCAATTCCCTCGACTATATCGCTTCGATATAGAATCGACGTAGCTGGTCTTCTTTATAATGCTCTGCATTGTGATACGGTATCCGGATCATTGCAATCCCCAGGATATTAATGAGTCAAATCGACTTGATATGACAACACTATCAGGCCGTGGCCTTTTATTACGAAACGAAATGGTAATGGGTAAAGTTTGTCGCCGGAACTGTTTTATATGATGGCGACCGAGGCTCCATTGTACGGCGAGTCCTTTCCATAGAAAATGATGATTTGTATTAGAAGCTAAAGTAGTAATTGTAAATGCGACTATGCGAACGACGACGCTCCTCAGTAATATCCATTTAGGGGTTGACACTAATGGGCGCCCATGCTGGAGAAAGAAATGCTTCACTGAAGCTAAAATCAATTTAAATGCAATCATTTATCAAGGGTTTACGTTAGTCCATTGAAGTTTTATGCACTTTATAAAGTTTTTGAATGGAAATTCTACACTAAAGTATTTTGTTGTTGCTTTTTTGTGTTAAGTGCAATGTTTTGAATATGAGTTTTAAGTGAGAGAGTAAAACTTCATTTTTTACTTAATAAAATTCTATTGTATCCTTCATTCAATAAATCTTAACTCGCATTGATGAAATACTTTATTGTTGTAACTTTGAAGTTATGCTAAAATTCTTGAAACAAACCCATTTACATTCACTTCCGACTGGAATTGATGCATACGTTTAGTACAAAATTTCGCAGAAGCTTCTGTGAATTTTCGCTTCATTCCGTATCACACAACACAAAATTTATGTTCGGTTTGCTTCACTTAATAAACGTTAGCGACAAATTTCTGATTGATCGAAATTATCTTTCTTACTGAAATTCGGAACTGAATAAAACTCTTTGATTTCAGGTAAATTTATTAAAAATGGAAATCGTCTTATGAATCATTTTCAAATCCTCAGAATTGATGATAGCCGCGTATAATTCAAATCATATCTGCTCAAATGTTTATCTTTCCATCTAAAATTATCTACTTACATACTTATAAAGACGCCATAATGTCATATTACAAAAAAAAAAAAAAAAATAATCTTATCAACCATTTCCACTTATAATTTCCCGATAACTTTGCCTCTTCCTCTTCAATTTTGATAAATTTGTACCTTGGAGTCTCGCTCGCATCATAGAAACCTTTAATGCTGATAAACCTACCTATATAAATTTTGTTAGAATAGGGGAAATTTTTATCAATTTATTTTGTTGTTGCTTATATGCATATAAACGCTAAACTCCAATACCAATATAGCTTCAAACATTTCATGGTGATTTCCGATATATGATTCAAAATTAGGCGGTTTAGAGTGTTGCGTTTCGAAAAGAGCCAATTGATTACAATCACGCTGTACGATTTTTCTATGCAATTGTCTGCTTAGCATTTTCGGTTCTGTCGATTTGTATAGTGAATTCTAAGTTTGTTTCGTGAATTTGTAACGTTTTTTTCTATTCTCAAAATTGTAATATAAATTGTTTTAGAAGTTTTGTGAAAAGTTGTATTTGTTTGTTCAGTGATGTTTAAGATTCGTGATGAATTTTGATAATTCTGTGATTATTCTGACGCTACTGATAAATCAGTTGAAAAGGAAAATGTCGGTTTAGTCATGATAATTTTATTATTTTGAATTGTTTTTTGATTTGATAGTTTTGGGAAATTCGATGGAAACATATCAAGCAGAACTAATCGTTTAGATACTTTTGACCACACATGGTAGGTGTTTTTGATCATTTCAATAATTGTTGCATGTTAATTTTCTGCAATAAAAGAGTTAAAGGTATGGTGAATATTTTCACAGTGCATTTTGAATTGAAAGAAAAGATTTTTTGATAAAGCTCTCAGCAGAGACCGAAATGTCACGAATAATAAAGCGTAACAGTGTAGAATCCGAAAATATTTTCTTTCAGTTAAGGGTATGTCCTGATTGGCGGCCCTCGATCCCTAAAGCTAAATAAAAAAGGGTGAGTGATAGATATCGATATAAATTAATTTTTTTTTTAATTTAATAACCTACCAATGGCATTCTGGATGAAAAATAATATCTAAGAAATGGCTACCGCTGCTTCTATTAGCAGCGTGCACTCTAGAGATGTAACTTTCGATGAAGCGACCGCATAACTTGATAGAGCCCAATTTATTGATATATTCATTGATGGTCTGTGTAATGTTTTGGTATTCAATGTAATGATGTACCGAATACGAATACTGACATTCGTATTCGAATACCTGCACGAATATCAATTTTGAAATTAATTACTTGTTCAGAATTGCGACGTGAATTGGGATTCTCGCGGAGAGGAAGAATTGCATCTACTTGTACCTCAAAATGCTCACCAAGTTTTTTACCTTCATCTGAATCTCGTATGGATTAACCGCCAGAAATTCGACAGTATTGCCTATTAACAAAGCTATTCTATTCTATAATGGCATTGCAGCCCAAATTGGGCTTTGGGCTCCTTTCAGGTTCCTTAATATTTGTCATTACTTACTCTGAAAGGGTTTTTAGCCCTTCGCTTAACCCCCTATCTACGAATTTTTATTTTTTTGTTGATTGAAGTGATCTTGGTATAGCAGGCAGTGTGCTGAAATTATACGTCGATTGGAACGATTGGGAAGACTTGCGCTAGACCAACACACTACCCATTACACTACACCCTAGCAATTAACAAAGCTGCTCATTCAGAAATGAGTGAATGTTGCTGAACATGAAATTCGTCTAAATTCAAGGTCCACTTCCAACTTTTTAAAGAGTTCGGTCAGTGAATGTACGGCTCTGTCTGTAGTGATTTAGCTATATTTAATAAACATTTCTATCAAATTTGACCAATGTATCTGTTCACCTATACCCATTATCAACTGTCAAACATCAAGTGCCTGCATTGGAAATCCCTTTAGAATACCTGAAACCAAAACAACGGCAATTTATAATGCTAATATGTACAACAAGAACATTTTTGTATTAGTAGCCTTAAACAACCATCTTAAAATTGGATATACTGTATTTTTGTTTAACATTTGGGCTAACATTGTACACTTTTTTATTCCATCTAAAACTGTTTTGACTTGGATATCTCTAATGGATGAATTCAACCAAAAATTTTGTGCATCACGACATTCGTTACCGTGAGGTATCTCTCTAACATACGCCCATAATCTAAATTACTCTTAAAAATTTCGACCAACTCAAAATGTCCGTTCAAAAAAAAATCCGGCCAGAAATTTCACAATTTTCATTCCTAATGGAGTCTGAGCAATCCGTCGACCATAAGTCAACAGCCAGCAACCGAAGCTCGAGTTCTTGTTCTCTCTCTCTCTCTTTCTTTCTTCCTTTCGAAAAATATTCAATCCACCTACTGCGCATGCGCTCGCAGCTGACCGAAAAATCCTCATTTTCCCTTTACCGAATTTAATCTTAAAAAAAACCAGGCACGATAAATTATGGTCGTCAGATTGCAATCGATATGAAAATTTTGAAATTTCTGGGCATTTCTTTGCCGAGTTGGTCGAAATTTGTTTTCTCTATTGCTGGGTTGAGATTATGGGCGCCTGTTGGTGCGAGCTCGTTTTGTGGGATTTTCACTTGTTGGCTGCCCGGGTTTAAAGTTTTGTGTTGTTGCTGTTGGATTATGCTTCGTCGACCGCGTAGCGAGAAAGCGAATAGAACACAAGAGAAGTCGTGGGTCGGCGCTGCGCCTTGCAGTAGATAGAGAGGATGGGGATGGTCTACACCGAAATGATCGAGTATGTCGCTTCTGCCCATTATACCGGTTTTTGTACCGCTGAACAGCTAAGGTGTAGCCTGGTGGGTTGCATGTTGGTCTACAATGCGAAAGTCATGAGTCATCGTTTACCAATACAGTAAGAGTTACGACCAACAGCTCGTTTACGTAGCTCTATCGCGCGTAAACTTTCTATACATTTCCATGCTCCTTATGTACACTGGGAACTGGAGGTAATTATACTCTAGATGAAATCTGAGGGTATTATAAGTTTTCCACAAAGTTGGCAACGCTAAGAAATAACGCTCGGAGACAAATATGAATGATACAGAAGTTCATATTATAACTCAAAAATCTAAAAATTGGATGCCCGTCCGTTTTTCCGTCCGTTTGTCCGTCCGTCTGTGTCCTCTCTAGCCCCAGAACTCGTTGAGCTAGAAGGTTCAAATTTTGTTTACGTCGTTTTTGATAAAAAAAAGTAAGGCCAAGTTCGTGAACGGGCCAAATCGCTCCCCCCTTCCATAAAAATGACTCGATTTCGAAATTTCACGATAAATTGATTTTTCCAAAACGTATGAAAGCTATAGACTTGAAATTTAGAACATGTTATTTTTATGATGGTATCAATCCACAGTATAAAAATTATTTCATTCGCCTCACTCCTTCTACCACCTCTCATGCAAACTGCACTTTTTGTTGAAATACTGTAAAGCAATTTGCTCAGTGCGTTTAAAATTGATCGAGCTGAAACACTTTTTATATTTTTATTTTTTTTCAGGTTTCGCCAGTGAAGTGTGGAATCTTCATTAGATATCAATAGCCCATGCCATTGGCATGCACGATTCACATACTGATCCTGATAGATAACTATCACCCGATATGTGCTTGCGTCATCACACCCCTGCACACAGACTTCAACCACTGTCCCCGCGGGACGGTCGATAGGTATTACTTCGCGGGGGTGGCTAGCATTTTATGCTGTGCTCCTTATATTGCTTCTGCTCTCCTTTCTCTCTCGATTCTCCGAAGATCGTTTTGCACATTCGATACTAGTGTGCAAATTTCTATCCAATATTCGTCTGATTCCATTATATAGTCAATGATGAATGGTGGACTCGGCATATTATTTCTCCATTCTGCGACTGCAGTTTAAAACCGCGTGTTCTGTGTCTTCTTCTTGATCTGGGCAATTTGGACAAAGAGGCGAGTTATCGTGTCCGAACCTATGTAGGTATTTGCGGTAGCCGCCGTGACCTGATAGGAACTGCGTGATGTGATAGTTGCAGTTCCCATACAATCGCTTTGTCCAGATCTCAATTGCGGGGATTATCTTATAGGTCCATCTGCCTTTCCTCTTCTTTTATTTTTCTGGCAACAGCTGCCTCTTGTTGGATCGAGGATCTTCTTCCGTAGATCCTTAGAATCTCTTTCGCGAGAATGTCAATGGTGATCATTCCGGCTATGAAACAGGCTGTTTCGTCCGATATTGTTCGGAAACTGCTGATTGCTCTTATCGCACAGAGCCTATATGTTGATGACATCTTTTTCTTTGTTTCTTTTGCCGCTGCCCAAATCGGAGCAGCGTATAGGAGGACCGAGCTGACTACTATGGAAGTAGAATCCTTCTGGCATATCCTGGTCCACCGATCTTTGGTATTCTAGAAAGGGCAGCCTTCATTTGTGACCCCTTTCGCGAAGTCCACGTGAACTTTAAATTTTTGTCTATTATCGAGGATAACTTCTAGATATTTAATTGCCTCCTTGGATCTGATGGCTTGACTGCCGACCTGAATGACCACGTATTCATTTTTCTTTCGGCTTGTTATTAGAACAGCCAGTTTTGTGGTCAGCTCATTCTTACCCAGGGGAGTCTAGCCAGTCTCTAATTTTTGATACTGCTTCATTTGTTGCTGACTCTATTTCGTGGATGTGCTTAGCCACGGTAAAAACAGTGATTTCGTCAGCGAACTCGATTAATTTTACTTCTTGTGGCAACGATAGTCAAAGAACTCCGTCGTACATAATATTCCATCGGAGAGAGCCTAGTTCAGATCCTTGTGGGACTCCCGCGGTGACGTTGTAGTACCTTACCCCTCATCAGTTTGGTACCTCAACTTCCTGTTGGTGAAGTAGTTTATAATTATTCTCAATTAGTAGTATGGTGTATCCATCCTGGTTAACGATCTGTTTATAAGTGACCAATTTGCCAAGTTAAATGTTAATGTTTTAATGTCCAGTGTCAAGTAAACATATTGGGCGATATGACGATGTTTCTCCAGGGGGCTTGTTTCCTTTTGGTAAAAGTACTAAATGTTGGAGCTTCCATGGCTCAGGAAAGACTCCTTCCTCGAAACACTTTTGCATAGTTGCTATAAAGATGTCAGGCCTGTTTTGAACAGCAACTTTTATTGTCATATTTGGGATGCCATGGTTGTTGTTTCCCATCCTTCCGCATGCCTCAAACAGTTCCTCCGACGTGATTGCAGGAATAGACTCTATGCTGATCTCTCTGAATATGCTACACATAGTAATTGGCCTTTGGAGGAGCAGGTGCTCTACTATTGATCTTACCATTATCGGGCAAGTTATTTGTGGGGACCTATGACCCTTCAGCCCTGTCATCACCATCCTGTATGCTATACCCCAGGGATTTATATCCGCTTCGTTCCAGAGATTTTTGAAATAAATTGCCTTACTTTGTTTAATCCCCTTAGATCTCGTCTTGTCACTTTGAAAGTATTTAATCGGTCCCAAAAATCTACTCTTTTGCTTGATCGATGGACTCTGCGTCGGGCTTGTAAGCACTAAGCACTTTGCCCACTTTATTTCAAAGAGGCAGGACTGAAAATAAATGTGCGTCAAGTCAAGTACATGGACATGGATTTGAGCACAAGCACACTGATTGTTGACAAGAAGTTGAGGAGGTGCAAGATTTATGTTATATCGGATGCATTGTCAGCATGGACGAAAAGGATATCGAGGTCCATATAAATAAAGTTCGTCAGGTCTTCGGTATCCTTTTTCCCCTTTCTGAAGGATAAGAGAGATGAGAAGAAGAGGTGTCGATTAATGCTAATTGAAAGAGGATTGATGTATTTTATTATGCTAGGGTTAAGAAGCCTGGGTGTAGCCTAGTGTGTAGAATGTTTGTAGGTCTACAATGCAAAGAACGTGAGTTCAAATCCCGGTCGACGCATAACTCTAAAACTCTGGACCACCTCCTTCTGTGAAAATGAAAATTTGTGGACAGAGGGCTGTGCGCTAACAACACTTCCACAATTACAACTAATATTAAAAAACTTTAAGGCTAGGATGCCAAATACAGATTCGAACTATATTGTATGGCAAAATCGCCAACCGATAATTGGCTTCCTCCGAACCTAACAGCATGGTTGACGACAAGGGCGTCAGGGCAAGATTTAGTCCAGTGAAGATAGCATCCTTGAATAGCTGTGATAGAATTCTATTAAAGAAAAGGTGAAAACGGCAGGTCCACGTTATGTACCGTTGCATTTTTAAATAACTTTTTTTTTGAAAATTAACACCAGTAAGTCCTGAGAGAAGGGTCTTCTAGCAACGAATGGCGAAAATAATATCAAGAATGACACTTACCTTTACACGTAGCGAATTTGTCTAGTGCCAAATCGACTCTCTATTAAAATAAATATAATCTTTCCAAACTGCAATCATCTCAAACAATTTGTGCTGGTATGAGCCCCACTTTCGTATTCAACAGTTTTAGTCTAAATTATTATGTGGATGTATGCACGTAGCGAATTTGAACTTGACATCTTTTACCAGCTGGGGTGTAGTCTACTGGGTATCGTATTGGTCTACAAGGCGAAGGTCGGGAGTTCAAATCCCGGCCGACGCATAATTTTAGCACAACACTTGCATGGTCAATTTTTGTCTACATCAATCTGCGAAAATGAAAATGTTCAGGGTTATGCGAAGGGCTAACAACTCTTTCCCAATAGCACAATTTTAGGGAACCTGAAGGTCAGGAGGCCTCGGTCCGATTTGAGCTGTAGTGCCATTGAAGAAGACGAAGAGATGTTGAAAAATTAATTCATTTTCACTCTAATACAAATGCTACTGAACCTTTTCATTTCATCTAAGTAATTTTATTTACGAACAATATTATTAGGACACCATTATAATCATTGCTGATTTGAAAATATTATACTAGGTAACAAATTTGTATTATACTGTGATGAAATATGTTTACTATACACTTTTATTACGTATTTACAAAAATTAAATGAAGGAAACCTTATTAAATTAAATCGGAACACAAATCTATATCATGACCAATCCCAACGAAACAATCTTATCGAAAATTGCTCAAAAAAAATTGTCGTAACTATTCTTCAAAGATCAAGCATATCTTCAGACTCAGACATAATACAAAAACAAATTAGCCAATCGATGTCTAATCGAAAATAACCAATCACAATTGAACGTTGCCTCAAAAATAAGGTATGATTGCTAAATCATATATTTGTCATACATTTTTAGCAAATTGTCAGACTTCTTGGTAAGATATGATTTGAAGATAAAAGAAATTATGAAACTCAAAAAGTATTGAATGTAAGTGAAACTGTGACGAATTCGAAATTATCATTTAGTATAAATAAATATTACGTTCCGGTGTATGTTAACTTTAAGCTTAGTACGCTACTCAAGTGAGCGGAATGAAATTGCTTAGATTTTCAACAAAAAAAATTCAGTTCACTAGAACAGCGTACTAAGCTTCAGTAATTATTCTTTAGATGACATCTGAGTGTATTATAAGTTTGTTTCAGGGAGTTTTAGAGCGCTAAGAAATATGGTTTGGAGAAAAACGGATTGAATGGATGGTCATATCGCCGTATAGCGTGAAAGCGCATTGAGCTAGAAAGTTCAAATATGACAATTTCTGTCAAAAACTAAGCTCGAGAAAGGCCAAAATTCTTGCACTCCTTGCATCGTTGGATGTGGATTGTGTGGCGAAGATCACTTTCATTTTTTTTTTATTTTTTTTTTCAACAAAATATTATTGTCGTTTAAATAACTAATCCGATTTTTATGTTTTAAATTCAAGGTTTGGATCCGGGTTACTACCCACTACTACTGCTTTTTTTTTAATTTCTTTAAAAAAAAAAAGCTTTGTTTATGAAAAAATGTTCACCATCACTCCGAAACTTTTGTTAAAACCAAGGCAAAAAGCCCCGATTTTTCGCCGCGCAGCGTTCTTATGTGCGCTCAACGGGTTTTCTTCTCACAAAACGTTCGCTCCATAGTCATTGTTAGTTAGTATTGATTGTTGTTAAATGTTTTCGCTTCACATGTTAGATGTCGTTGTGCGTGTTGCGCGGTGTTTATTTTAAAAGAGTTGATATACTATGATTTCCAAAAGCAAAATATTTAAAGAATTAGATCTATTTTCAAAGTACAGTAAGATCAAATGAAAAACCAGCATGCAATTCGTTGTAAGATTAAAATAATGAAATTAAGACGAAGATGAAGTTAATAGGAAAAAAAAATATTTGTAAAAAAGTCAAGAATAGTAAAAAAAAAATCTTCCTTTTTCAATAAAAGAAAATATAACAAAAAAAAATACACGCACATTTCATATCAGTAGCTAAACTTAAGTACACATTATTTTAGTACCATTAGTAGTAATGCCAAAACAATAAAAACTTCCTCCCTCCCTTGCCTTTTCTCATCTCATTCATTATAAGAGCTATTTATTTGAAATTCGAAATTATTCAATGTGCAATTGGCGCCCAACGTGGGGCCTATACCCGGCTGCAGGCCTCATTCCCGTAGAGATTTTATTTGATGCGGTTCCTCCGGGTTGGGATGCATCTGTTGCAGGCTGTTCAAAAACGTGGGCGTGGAATAGATAACCCAGAGGAGCAGCCAGCCTTGATGGGTGCTGAAAGAAAAATCACTCATGGAGGTTACAGACGATGGAGGACAGCGCCAGGGTTTCCTTCTGGGAATCTATCCTACTATCATATTCTATCTATGAGAACACACGGAAAAAAAACGATCCACCTCTTGGACCGTACAATATAACGGATTCGATTATAATTTATTATATTTATAAATAATTATATTTTCAGGTTAATTCGATATAATCATTAATATAATTTAAAAAATAAAAAAATGTACCTTTTCGCAACATCAATATATTTTTATTTACGGTTTTTCTCCTCTGCAATCGCTTCATAGATGAGGATGAACGGCATGATGATGGTTTTTCTTATACTCTAAATGAAATCTGAGAGTATATTTTGTTTGCCTTAGCGTTTGTAACACTAAGAAATAATGCTCGCACTGAGCCGCCAAGGGTACAGAAATATTTATTGTCGCTCAAAAACCTTGATTCCGAATGACCGTATGTCTAAAACATAACTTTAAGCTCGTGAATGGGCTACATTCCCCCACTCCTTCTACCTCCTCCCATACAAATTTCATGAAATTCCGAATATTTAAGAAAATGATTTTTCTTCGAAACTATTTAAGCTACCGACTTGAAATTTGGGTCAAAGTATAACGATGTATATTTCATTACCGTCACAAAATATTGAGCCGATTTCTTCACTCATACAAATACACAATTTTGAAAAATATCTTTTTTCGATTTTCATTGAAACTAACAAAGTTATAAAGATGAAGTCTTGCAAGAGTTAATTTTATTATAACTGCAATCAGTTTTGAAAAAATTATCAACTTCACCTCATTCCTTTTAACCCCTCCCATACTAATTTCACGAAATTTTGAAATAGAAATTAAGTTAGCTTGCTTTGAAACTGCCAAAGCTATTGACTTGAAGGTTTGTGAAAACTATAATAATAAAAATATCATTGACGACGGAAAATTTTGTTTTGATCTGTATATACTACTTTTACCACCTCCCATACAAATGCATAATTTTGGTAAATGCATTATATCGATTTCAACTAGAACAGGTACAAACTTAAAATTTTAACAGAATTTGTTTCTTAATAATTGCAATAGATGATAAACAAATTATCAGCTTCGCAGCAATTCTCATAGCTTTCACCCCTTATGCCACTTCCTGTAATGGGAACTCGGTTGAGGGCCACATTCCCGTACAGATTTTTGTTGATGGGGCTGCTTCGAGTCAAGCAGTATCTTCTGCCGGCTGCTCAGGAGCGTTGGGGTGGATCGAATCCTTACCCATAGAAGCACCTATCCTAGATCTGTGCTGCAAAAAACGTTGCGAGAGGAGTAGGCGAGAGTGATACATGTGGTGTACATGTCGGTGATAAACAGTACCAGGGCTCCCGTATGGCGTCTCATCGCCCATATCACCAAAACAAAAATGAGTAAGGTATTCGATAAAAATGGGGATAAATGTGCTTGGGTGGTTAAGTTCCTAAGCACGGCACATAAATATTAACATATACCTAATATAAAAAATGATATGTAATAGATTTGCCAAAAATGAAAAAAAAAATAAAATAAACTGCCAACAAGTCGGGCGAAACTTTATTATTCTTGGGACAAGTTGCGGATGAGTGGAAAGTCAATATGTAGGTTAGAGTGGTTAGAGAAGGCTAAGTGAAAGGGAGATCTTGAGCAGGGCTGTTATCAATTTAACAATATTTAATTCGTTTCTGCAAGTTTGGGTTTTTATGAGGGGAGGAGGAGGGGTAATAGTAAGGGTGGGTGCATGTTAATAGCTTTGTAATTAATTGCTTGAATCACGTCCAATATTCTCTGTATAGAATGTCTTTCATAGACGAAGTTGCATAGAATTTTCATAAAATTGGGTGTATTTTACATTCATGAAACCGAACATTTGTATGGGAGGGGGTAGAGAAGGTAGGGGAATCGTAAAATTTGATATGTAATTTTATTTCGCTTCTCTTGTAAAGTGCTTGTATAAAATTTCAAGTTCGTAGCTTTTAGTTTGTTGGTTATTAGTTGATTTAATGAAATTGGTCGAAATCATAGTTTTGTATGAGAGGGGGTAGAAGGGCAAGTGCGATTTCAAAACTTTTAAAGTAATTTCATTTGAAATATTTTTATAAGTTCTTATGCAAAATTTCAAATTGATAGCTTGTAATAGTTAGGTTATAATTGATTTCTTAAAAATGGTCGAAAAAAGAATTTTGTATGGGAGGGGGTAGAAGTTATAAAGGTTTTCGACCAGTTAATATTTCGAATGTTTAGGAATTTTTTTCAAATGCATTTCGCAAATTTTCAAGTTTCTACCTTAAAATTTCACTCAAAAATTTTCAGTTTATGTGTTTTTTTCAATGCACATGAAACACCTTGTGCACGTTAGACCGGGGTGTCGGTTTATAACAATTATGGATCAAGTTATTATTATTTTTCTATGAACATCAAATAGACGTATTCACATGCAAAATTTAAACTTTGTATCTTTCACCAGAGCCCTAAAAAAATCATTCAAAATGTTCAACATTTTGCTTATCACCTCCCTCCCCTTACACCTCCCAACTTAAAATTACCAAAATTAACTATTATATAATTCTACAATCTGACACATTTTCGATTTGATATCTGTACTATCTTTTGAGATATAAGAATTTGTAATTTTGAAAAGTGCGCTATTTTTTAAATGATCCCCATTTCCCCCCACTACTATTTTGTCCAAATATTATATTTTTCTAGTATTGCTTAATATAAGTTCTAAGACTCAATTACATAGCTTAATAAATAGCCGAGATATTGGGTTTTAAGTGTTTTTCCTTGCACCCCCCCTGACCCTCCCCCTTACAATATTTAGCTTTTATCTAAACTGGTTCTAGTAGATCTGTATGCCAGCTTAATGGTCCCAAAATTTTTTATGGTAAGTCATTTCGAAGATATAATCATTTGAAAAAAAAATTCGGCCGACAATTGGTTCTTAGCCCCCCCTTTTTGCACCCCAATGGATAAAAAAATTAACTTGTCTCACAAACTCCTCTACATGTATGTTGATTTTGAGCTTCCTAACTGTAACCATGGTTGAGATATTTGAATTCGTATTTTTCGGTTTAAGCGCTCCCCCCACCTCCCCCTGAACCCGTACGCCCCCCAAAATGGGTGTCCGCCTGAAATCCGCAATTGTCTACAATCCCTCCAAAAATGAACTTTCTATCTTGAAGGGTTTGGGAGTTAATGTGCGCTGAGCGTACACGTCGGCGGACGGCGTACAGACAGACGGATTTTTTTTTTTTGCTTTTTTAGGCTAATTTAGTCATGAAACGCGAAAAAACAAAATTTCAGGGTAGCAAATTTTTTTTTTTTCCCAAGTCGATCACAATACTTTATTATTAAAATAATAAAGTAATTGAGTTATAATATGAAAATATGCAGCATCCTGGATCGAAATAATCGGCTTCGAATAACTTTCCCTTTTTTTCTCCTTTGTACTTTTTTTATATTAGTTAATATTACTTTATTATTCTAATAATAAAGTATTGTGATCGACACAAGAAAAAAAAAAAAATTTGCTACCCTGAAATTTTTTTTCTTCGCGTTTCATGACTAAATTAGCCTACAAGATGTATCCATCTTGTACATACAGAAAAAATAATAAAAATTCCACAATTGTCATGCACCGACTCCCCTGGTCTACCGTGCACAAGGTGTTTCATGTGCAATGAAAAAACCACATAAACTTAAAATTTTTTAATGAAATTTGAAGGTAGAAACTTGAAAATTTGCAAAATGCATATAAAAAAAATCTCTAAAACAATGAAATATTAACTCGTTGAATACCTTGAAAGCTTCTACTCCCTCCCATACAAAATGATTTTTTCGACCATTTTTAAGAAATTAATTATCACCGAATTGGTAAAAGCTATCAATTTGAAATTTTGCACAAAATCATTTAAAAATAGTTAAAATAGAACTGCGTCAAAATTTTTGAGATCACACTTGCCGTTCTACCCCCTCCCATACAAAAGTACGATTTCGGCCAATTTCAATAAAACAACTGCTAACCAACAAATTAAAAGCTACGAACTTGAAATTTTGTACGAGCACCTTAAAAGAGAAAAAAAAGAAAACTGCGTCACAAATTTTGCGATTCCCCTACCTCTTCTACCCCCTCCCATACAAAATTATTTTTTCGACCATTTTTAGGAAATCAGTTATCAGCTAATTCTTAAAAGCTACCAATTTCAAATTTTGCACAAAAAATTATAAAAATATTTGAAATGATATTACTTTAAAAGTTTTGCAATCGCGCTTACCCTTCTACCCCCTCCCATACAAAAGTATCATTTCGACCTATTTTATTGAATCAACTAATAACCAACAAATTAAAAGCTACGAACTTGAAATTTTGTACGAGCACACTACAAGAGAAAGGAAATAAAATTGCGTCACAAATTTTACGATTCCCCTACATTCTCTACCCCCTCCCATACAAATGTTCGGTTTCATGAATGTAAAATACACCGAATTTTGTGAAAATTCTATGCAACTTCGTCTATGAAACACATTCTATACAGAGAATATTGGACGTGATTCAAGCAATTAATTAAAAAGCTATTAACGTCCACCCACCCTTACCCCTCCTCCTCCCCTCATAAGAGCCCAAACTTGCAGATACGAATGAAATATTGTTAAATTGACAACAGCCCTGCCCAAGAACTCCCTTTCACTTAGCCTTCCCTAACCACTCTAACCTGCATATTGACTTTCCACTCATCTGCAACTTGTCCCAAGAATAATAACTTGTTGGCAGTTTATTTTGTATTTGTTATTGCTTTTTTTATTACATTAATAGTGTTTTATCACAGGGGGTTTCCGACCACAGTTTTTTTTTTGTTTCTTATCAAAAAGAATTTTGTTATTATGCATTTTATCAAAATCTTTTTTTCCTCCATTTTTGCTTCCAAGCCAAAAATTATTTTAAAAAAACTCAATTATATATTTTTTTTTTCAGAATTTAGCGATATCGCTAACTGCTTACACTGCGGCAATTGTTTTCTAAAAAATTTTCCAACATTTTTTTCCTGCTTGCTTTTTTGGCGGGCAGATCGGAAAAAACCTTTTTTTTTCATTCAGGTCGATTAATTACTGCAGTGTTGCTCTAATTGCTTTTGTCCACGTTTTTCATTCTTTTGAGTAGATTATTGTTTTTTTTTTTTTTGTTATTATCTTTTGATGCCAGTTACATAAAAATAAATTCGTAATTGGAAACAGCCACAAGGAAAAACAAAACAAAAAGCACGTAAGCAAAAGAGAAATGAGGGTTAAGAATGCAAAAACAGTAAGAAAAATAATGCCAGAGAAATGAAAAAAAAATTGGGTAAGGTGCACAATATCACTAAATACATTACACCAAATTTTTCAGTATCTAAATCAAATTTGCTTCAATTACAGAAAACACATTTAGCCAGAAACAGTTCTTTTCAAGTACTACTAGGACTTGCTTGTTTTCTTTGGCAACCTGTTCAACTGTCGCATTCATGGTCGACCAACCCTTACTTTAAGGGTTTTATTGCAGTGCTTGTCTGATGTGTTGAGAGCTCTCCTCTATGTAAGACGCGACATCTTGCATCTCCGTAGGATTCTTTGACCTCACTAACTAAAATCTCTTCCTTTATGATTCTCATAATTATATTACCTTAATTTTCTTATTTTACTAGTCTCTTAAGTCTGAACTACTTGCTCTAACTGAAATTTCCTTCATTATCTTACTCGAAGAATGACTGCTTTTTGTTGTAGGTCCTCTTAAAACAGCTAGATTATCGCTCCGGAAAAACATCCTTCAACTGAAAGTTTATCATATATCGTTGCCACATAAATTTTAACAACAATCAACCTTTGTACGAAACTTCTTCTCTACCTCGATTCTAGAAAAGTATTAACAGACCTATGCACTCATATATGTATCCTATATATATATTTCGGTTCTTTCGCATGAAACCTTGAGAGATCCTTAAAACAATTTATTTCCCAAAAGTTCTTCAAAAAGTTTTCCTATGTATGTAGTATAGAAGAGGGCATACTTTAACGTGATGAACATGGGAAATTGAGGACGATACGTGGCAAAAGTAAGGTGAACTGCCTTCTTTAGGTAGGTACCTATCGTTGTTCTATTTCGCATAAACTCTCTTAAGGACTATTCTTTATGGAATCCATAGATACATCTATGTTTTTGTATGTGTGAAGCTGGAAGAAAATTCTCTGTCTATTCAAGAACAAGATACGAAATGGTGATGCAAAGTTTTGCCAAAAGGAGTTTCAAAAATCTTTAATTGAAAACTTGTGTCGATTACCAAAACAATTAGGAGTCTAAAATTGAAAAGTTTATTAAGTATGTATATATTTGTTTTTGGTTAGACAGAAGAAAATTAGATTAAGTATGGTTCTGTATTTTTTCACACGCTTAACATAATTTCATGTCAGTGTTTATCTTTTCGATTGACTAATTTTACTAGGAATATCGATATATATAATATATTATGGATCCTTTCTTGGCAGAGCAGCGGCAGCTGGACAGTTGCAGAACGGCCAAATACTTTTGGGAAGAACCCATTAAAATATTACAGCTCAACTGTTACAACATATTCGCCATAGCGTCGGAACTATTGTTGGCCTGATCACAGGTCATTGCTTGCTAAAGCTGCAAGCATTTATGCTGCGGATCGCGAGCGATGAAGATGAAGAATCTATCGAACATAATCTTTGCCACTGTCCCCAAAAACCAGTTGTCTCCTATGTTTAGGCTCTAGATTCGTCTCAGAACTAGACGACCTCATAGGCGTCAAACATTCGAGCCTACTTCGGTTCGCAAATCGAACCAACTAGCTAGCACAGGAGATTGACGCAGACAGCAAATCACTGCTAAGATTTTCTAACTGGAGGACGCGGTCAGTGAACTGAGATGGATGAAGGTAAAGCATTCAGGAGGCCAAAGTCCGATTTGGGCTGTAGCGCCATCGTAAGTAAGTAAGTAAGGCTAGCACAGGAGGAGTAGAAATCATCTCATAATGAATAGGGGGAGTACAATAGGCCCAACTAGAACCACCCTCCTACAACCTAAACCTTATATCGATATTGTTATAGGTATATACGGTTTTGTACTAAATATCAAACCCTGAAATAGAGTACGTTTCAAGTTCAATTTTGTTTATAATTTATTTAGTTTTATTTTCTAAATAAAAAACAACCATACCTGCTTTACTAGATAGTTGCAGTCTGCAACGGAAAGGTCGAACTCTATTCAATGTGCCTATAAAAAATAGAAAAATCGGATTGGTAAGAAAATTATAAGGATGTTCAAAAGTTATCTACAACAGTAATGCGACAAAAATTTGTAGTTCATTGAAAAACAAATCTTGTTTTTGAAGAAGGCACTTTAAAAAATGGAATTCCAGCACTTTCAAGGAAAAATAGAAAAATTTTAATTTGCAATTATACCCCTCTGGTTCTCAGTCCGTCATTTATAATTTGAAATATTTTTCCTGTTTTTCAATGGCACAGCAGCCCAAATCGGGCCTTGGCCTCTTGACGTTCAAGTTCCTTAACTATTTTTAATTTTATATTATTAGCTTCGCACAACCCTCTATCTACGTATTTTCATGTTTGCAGATTGTGGTACCCGAGAAATACGTTAGCAAACAATGTGCTGCAATTATACGCCCACCGGAATTCGAACTCACGACTTTCGTATTGTAGACCAACATGCTACCCACTAGGCTACCCCAAGGCTTAATTTAATATAATCTTTTTCTTATTCAATAACACAACGGCCCAAATCAGGCCTTGGCATCCTGACCTTTAGGTTCCTTATCATTTTTTTTTTTTATTCATTTATTTGTTGTTATAAAACGGCTGTTTCCATAACCCTCTATCTACGAATTGTAATGTTCGCAGATTGAACTGACTCAGATAAACAGATATATACACACATTACTCCATAGGACTCTAGAAGTGCTTTATCATAGTTTCGCAAAGGTGAAGCCTTACGTTTGGAGCGAAATTAAAAAAAGTGTTGATCGTTTTTTGGTACGTTTTTAGTAAGAACTATGCGTAGTTTATAATATTTAAATAATAAGGTGCAAACAAAAATTTTCAAGGATTAATTTATCTTAAGATGGATGAATTTTGCGAAAGAAAACCACTAAACTTACCACTCCACGAACGGTGAATTGTGCAAAGAGAAGCTGGCGATTGTGACATCTGCCAGAGTCTATTACTGAGTGTCTTCTTCTTGTATGGAGTGAATCTAGATAGGTATACCCACGTCGACAATATGCTGGAATTATACGTCGACCGGGATCTTAACTCACGTCCTTCGCATTTGGAACCAACACGCTATCCACTAAGCTACTCCCTTCCCAATCCCATTTCTTTCCTCTATGATTGTGTTTGTGCATTGCACATAAAGGCCGAAATTGCCTATAATACAGGTCATTCTGTAAAAAAGAAAAAGAAAAAAAAAATATTGGTGAAACATAATTGTGATTCATCCTTTAAAATCTTTCGAATTTTTCATAAAAAAAAAAAAAATCATAATCTTGGCTTTATCTGGCCCTCTCGTTCAATAATCTGCTTAAAAGTAAATTTTCATTTAAAGTAGTATGAATTAAATTTTTCCTATTTTTTCCCTCTTGAAAGTATCCTTCTAATGCGGTCGTCCATGGAAAAACGATGGAAGGAAATTCTATCAGCAATTTAATGGATACAAACCATAAAATAATTATCGTAATTTGCCGCAAAGTAAGAAGATCCTAAATATATATCAAGAGGCTGAAAATCAGTCCCAAGAGCAAGGATTAATTCACTCGAATTTCCCGAAAACTCCTTGATTCATAAAAATTACTTCCGTATCCTTAACTACAACGTCAGCAAAACTTTTCTTTATCCGTCGGTTTTTTCTTCGTGTCAAGGGAACCAAAAAAAGAAAGGTATATTCATTGATTTTTGGATATTTCGTCGGAATACATATTTACCCCATTCGAACAGCATAGTGTTGAACGGACATTGAAACATGACTTAGTATATTCGTACACTTGTTGCCGGCGCATATGAAATGAAATGGAACTTAGTTAAATTTTTTTTTTATCCTTAGGACATAATCCTCGAACCAAGAATTTCCTAGAAAAAAAATTGCGAAAGCTTGATGGCAAATACAGACGGTCCTTTAATATCCCACTCGCAGCATAAAGCTTAATCCGGACTATATTCGCCAGAATAATATTGCGAATAAACTTGAAGGTAACATCGCTGACTGTGTGATTAGTAATTTTTTTCCTCCCACAACTTCTATACATTTATTTCCCAGCTCTGCGACTGAAGGATGAAAAAAATTTTCGGGTATTATTTTTCCACCCTGCAGTTAGTCCGGGGCAGAACTCGTCACATCTCATCTCTAAGAAGGTCACATTTTTTGGATCGATAAATTAATTACATAATGCGGAAAAGAGTGATATCTTAAGCGAATAGGGTTGCCGGGTAGATGAGAAGAATCTCAGGATGGAAAGTAAAGCTATACAATTTCCTTTTGCGGCCTTGTCTTGGTCGATTTAATCGCGCACGAATGACTATGCTAAGTTCTTGCTGGTGGATTCCAGAAAAGAGTTTCGTCCTTTTGCCTTAACTCGCAAAATCATCTGCCGGGATTTGCTTACCTATTACGGGGATCTAAAGTTGATGGGGAAAAGATAAGTGACTTGTTAGCAACGAAGTGGAGTTGTTTTTCAGAACGGTTAGGTTTTGTTTAAGTAAATTACCCTTTGTGGTTTATTTTAGCGGTAATTTGCTCAGGGCAAAAAAAAATTATTCAAGAAAAAAATAATAATAATGAAAAAAAGGATATCCTGCAAAAAAGAAGAGGATCTTGCCTTTAATGTAAAACTGGAGATATTCAGGTCAGCGTATTGCGCCAGGATTTATCAGATTGTGCTTGAATGATGTCTAAAAGCACGTTGAACGAAACTTTTAGAATGTCATGCTCATATTCAGAAGGTTCTTGACATTTAAATTTTAAAGGAGTTGTGTTTACTTGTTTTCATTAGAAAAAAATTGTATAATTTTTTTTTGGTTTTTTTTATATAATTTGGGGAACACGTGAGAGCACTGTGACCTTCTCGGCCTATTGTGCGTTAAGAAAATGGTAATTGAAATCTACTATTAATTTCATTCAGAATTTTTAAAAATAATAAGATGTTGCACCCAACTGCTGTGAAGCCATTCGATAAATAAAATGGTTTCGTGACAGCTGACACATTGTTTGATTGTATTTAAAATGCCAATTTACTCGTTCTGAGTCAAACGTTGTAGATTTTGAAAAAACAAATTCTCTTCTTTTACTTTTACAATGGCACTACACCCCTAACTTGGCCTCCTGACCTCCAGGTTCCTTAACATATTCATTACTTACTGTGGTAATGTTGTTAGCCCGTCGCACAACCCTCTAACCACGAATTTTTCATTTTTGTTGATTGAAGTGCCCAAGGTATACTCAAGCAGGCAGTATGCTGGAATTACACGTCAATTGAGATTTAAACTCACGACCTTCGCACTGTAGACAAACACACTTCTCACTAGGCTACACCTAGAGGAAGCAAATCACTTATTCCTAAGTATTCAGGGAGATCTTTCCATTGACACCTTCAAAATATTTTATCGCCCTAAAACTCGTAGTATCGGGTTGTATTAGAATAGAATACAAGTTAAATGTTTATTAATCCAAATAATTTCTGAAATTAAGGATATTAATGCGTAAGCTATCTCAGCACAACTTGATTTCAGAAGCATTACGCAAATAAAAACATAATAGGACTACGATTGGACGTAAAGCTCATGCGATACTCTAAATGAAAGAGAAATTTGTTGCTTTTAAGAAATTTTGTATAAACAAGTCCTGGCAACAGCTTAAGGCCGATGCTCAGGATCGCGCCTCGTGGAAGAGAGTTGTTTCTGTCCTATGCCCCTATAGAGGGTCTTAACAGGAATTTAATTGATTGATTGGAGAAATTTTGTATGGGGAGTGGTAGAAGGGGTGACGGCATTGAACTAAATTTTTCACATCATGACAGAGTTGCTATCAAAATGTTTTATACAGAATTTGATAGGTTTTGAGAAAATTAGTGTATTAAATTTAATGAAGTTGCGCGGTTTGTATGGGAGGTGGTAGAAGAAGCGAGGGGTTTTCAGTTTTTTTTTTTTTTCAATAATTGAGTGAGGCGATTCTAAGAATTGATGACTTCATAAAAATAATACATTCTAAATTTCAGATCTATAGCGTTCATTCTTTTTGAGAAAATTTATTATGAAATTCCGAAATTTTGTCATTTTGTATGGGAGGGGGTAGAAGGGGCGGAGCGATTTGGCTCGTTCACAAACTTGACCTTACGTTTTCGTCAAAAAGGTCATGTACATAATCTTCTAGCTCAACGCGTTCTTAACCTAGAGGGGTCACAGACGGACGGACAGGTCGACAGTTTTGAGATTTTTGAGTGATAATACGAACTTTTTTTTTCGCAGCGTTACTAACTTTGTGGCAAACTTATAATCCTCTCAGATTTCATCTCGAGTATAAATATAGTTCGAATGCAGTACATAATTTGAAGAGAATCGGAAACATTTTTTCTACCAAAGAAAACTATTTATTTTCCTCCTGAACATTTTGCTGAAATCAATTAGAATTTACGAACATAGCTGGCTCATCAACTATCGGGAACGATTTATAATTTATACATTTTTAACCACAATTAGTGAATAAAGTGAACTATTTTTCTATTTTCAAATTACCCCATTTCTTCCCTACATAGACAACTATTGTGCAAACTTGTCATTCCCTTTAATCATGTTACACTTCACACAGCTTAAGTCGCCATCCGAAAACTTTCATCCTTATTAGTTAAGAAAGCTGAAGATAAAACATTCAGGACTTAATGTGACAGGATACAAGAACTAGGTTTAACAATAAGTTTCGATTATATTGTGCACACGACTTTTCTGATTCCTTGAAGTTAAAGCAATGCTGAGTAATTGAATGTGATATTTCCCATTCCCTATTCAGGTATCGAATCTACTTAATTTGATTTGCAATTGATTTAAGAGAAAAATACAAATTATATATTGTCCTTTTAAATCAGATTTCCAACTATAGATAAATATCTTTGCGAAACTTCATTGCACGTTTACTGTCGAGGTGTATTTTATGTAAACTTAGAATTATGAATTTATGAAATATCAACTCGTCAACACATGTCGGTACCTCGGAGGTAAACTGCGCTATGTCGACTTGGTGCTGTTTTCTAAAAGCTACCTTAATTCACTAAGCTCTTTGAGAGTTTTTTAGAGGTATACTGCCGTTGATAGCAACGACATCACAATCAAAGTTACATGAAAACATAACAGGATTACGATTGAGCTTAAGGCCCCATCATACTATACTCTAGATGAAGAGTCATTTTTTGATTTTAAGAAATGTTTTATGGGGAGTGGTAGAAGGGGTAACGGCATTAAACCAATTTTTTTACATCATGCTACAGTTGCTATCAAAATATTTTGAACAAAAATGTAAGCTTCAAAAATTGGTAATGAGAAAATTAGTGTATTGGATTTGAAGTTTCTATGGGAGGTGGTAGAAGGAGTGGGGAGTTCCTAGTGAGTTTTTTATTAATAGCTATAAACATCATGCACTTGACATGTTTTCAATCGCAGATCTGTAGCATTCAAACATTTCAGGAACATAAACATTTTGATAGTGTGAAATTGTGTCATATTGTATGGGAGAGGGTAGAAAGAGTGCAGCTAATCATCTAAATTTTGTTGGTCTTACTAATAATTCTAAATAAAGACTTTGTTCAAAATTCCAGCTCGATAAATTTTATAGCAGTTTGTGTGAGAGAAGGGCAGAAGTAGTAGGGCGATTCAAATAATTTTTAGAGATCTTTTCAAGTAAAACTAAAATCCACTAAATCGGAAAAACACTCTATTCCTGCTGGTGTACCCCAAGGGTCTTGCCTAAGTCCCCTACTTTTCAACTTATACACTTCCGATCTCCCTAAAGACTCTACTTGTGAATTAACTACGTTTGCAGATGACACTGCAGTTTTTACAACATTAGAAGACCTCGCTATAATCATCAACAACCTACAGAATCAGCTTTGTAAAATTACCACTTACTTCACGACCTGGAAAATAAAAATGAATGCAGCAATTTTTTTCATGAAAAGAAAAGCCTCCCAGAACCTACCCTCCCCTACAATCCACATTGTCGGAGAAGATATTATCAACGGAAAACAAACTACTCCTGTACAAAGTTGTGATGAGACCCTGAGTTAAATGCAAGTCCTGTTTGAAATGAGTGCGCTAAGTCCATAAAAAATTACAATTACAAATAGCGCAAAACAAATGCCTACGATTGATACTTGATAAACCCTGGTATTTTTCAACAAGACGCCTCCACAAATTGGCTGTTATAGATTTAATCCAAACATATATCATTAATCTAAGTGAAATTTTTTAAGTAGATGTAAATGCACCAACAACCCCTTAATTCTATCTATCATTGAATAGAGTTTACCCAGCTAGTTTTTTTAGTAAGTTAGTTATAAGTTCAAGTATCTTATGGTTTTTAGTTTTCTTTTCCTTACTACAACCAACTACATTAAGAAAAGTGTCATAAATTAAAATATCATATTGTTTATCTATTCATCTATAACCTGTAAAGATTTCAAACACAATCTGGTCACTAACTGTAAGTAAAATTAGCGTAAGCATGTTATGAAGAAACTTTGGGAAATACATATACTATGAATTATTATAAATATATTGTTCGTATGATTACAATCAGAGAAAAATTACGATGACAGATGAAACATTATAGTCAAATTTATGAAAATGGAGGTAGTGGTGTGGTTGGCAAATAGTATAAAAAAGGACTTACCCCAACATCTTAGTGTTATCCAATAAGTTGTCCCATGTCTTTTTTTGCACTTATTCCCTTTATTTGACACGAGCAAATAACATATCTATATAAATATAATTGTACTGTATGTCTGTTGTTTGTTTAGAAATGGCTATAAGTTAGTTTTTTGCTTTATTTTAGCAACAACTAAGCAGAAACATGCGTTTTTAAAATTCTTCTCTGTCTGTCTGTCTGTCCGGCTTTCACGCAAAAACGGCTGAATCGATTGTAATGAAACTTTCACAGTTTATTAGGTATGCTCCGAGATGTAATCTGCTTTTGGTTTTATTTCCCTTCCCTCACGCCTTCTACCCCCTCCCATACAAAGTGATTCATTTTTAATAATATGTAATAATTAAATTTTCTTGGAAATTACAAGAGTTATTAATTTGAAATTTAGAACATATTATTTCTATTACAAATGCAATCTTTAAGTACACAAATTATTTAAATCCCCCCACTACTTCGCCCACCTCCCATACAAACTACACTTTTTCATGAAATATTATTCACCAATTTTCTCAGTACGTATAGCTTTCATCGAGCTAAAATTTTGTATAGAATCCTTAATTAGCATTATTATTAATATTGGGGAAAAATCAACCGATTAGCTTCACTTCTGCTACCTCCTCCCATACAAAGTCACACAATTTCACTTTTCAAAAATTCTATTTTCTTGAAAAGTGTGAACGTTACTGAACTAAAATTTAAAATATATCATTTTTGTTTCTCGAAAAATCACCAAAAAACACTTCCCTCTTTCTACCACCTCCCATACTAATTGCACAATTTCTCTAAATCCAATGCACTATTCAATTTTTAAAGCTTAAATTTGGTACAAAACATTTTTATAGCTACTCTAGCATGATGTGAAACAAATTAGTTCAGTACTATCACCCCTTCTACCACTCCCCATACAAAATTCCTAACATCACAAAAATTTCATCAGTAGTATCGTATGATTGGGCTTTTCGCAGAGTCGTAGTCCTGTTATGGTTTTAAGCTTAAAGTTATTTTATTTGGGCTTTTTTTTTAATTAACACAAGCTATAACTATTCACATATCCTTAGTGCTCTTCAATACGAATATGGTCTTAGATCACGGGATTGATTTGATCACGAGCCTGTCCCATACAAATGCGAATATCGTAGTTTCATTCTTAATAATTTATGGTTCTGATTCCAACAAAATAGAAACCATTGTCTTCAAAGGGCCATTAAACTAATCAGTTGATACATCCCGGATAATGTATTACTAACTACATTCTCAAAAATTGCTTATTTTGAGATTCTTACGCGGACAAAGTCGCGGGCGATCGCTAGTATTAAATATAATTGAGGAATGTATAAACACGAACGCCTATAATGATTTTTATGTATCTCAAAACTTATTTAATGATCAGGTAAACACAAGCACTGATTCAAGATGTTGATAAATTCACAGGACTACACATTTGGTATCCCTTTTAATTGGAATTTTTATAATTGGAATTTGTGAGAGAAAAAAATCTAAGAGTAATTGTTAGAACAATTGGGATCATAGGACTCAACGCGGCAAAATGAACGTACTGAAAAATCGAATACTACGCGGAAGATCGCCACTTTGCGTTTTAAGATTTTAAATGTTTTCGCGACCATGAATAGTTTTTGACTAACTATTCTTTGGTCATCATTCTTCGTTTAGGTTCGGTTAGGAAATTTTATGACTACATATGCCTATGGTTACACGTTGCAAGGGACTTGCTGATCATAAAGGTAATTTTTTCAGGTACTTTGTACTGAGTCCGGCTTGGAATGTAGTAATTTCAAGTCCGGACTCTAATTAAAATTATTTGGGAAAAATGATTTCGCAAATGGCTTGCATTTTGAGTGTCTGGTAGAAGATTATTTTCTGTCAATTACCTTCGTTTTTTTCTGTCAATTACCTTCGTTTTTTTCCTCTCTAATTCGATTGGACTATACGTTGCAATGACTCCTAATCAGCTTGCTGTCTTAAAAAAACGTTCACACTCTTCCAACAATGGACCCTGAACTCGCTTCGCTTTTCGCGTTCATTTTGTTCTTGGCCCAAGCGTACGAGCAGAGCGAACGCCATTGCTTCACTTATTTATTAAATGTGTTTAAAATTGAAGGCTCTAAAATCGTGTCATTCTGAAAATTTTGCAAACACATCCCCTCCCCCATTTTCCCCTTGTAAAAATCCTGCGGGCGCCCTTTGACTGAAGTATCTAAGCCGGTTCGAAAGGGATAAAATATTTTGACATACATATGTGTATTGGCTTGATGTTCAATTTTAAAAGAATAATTTAGTTTAACGAACCGAATATATTGAACAAAATTTCAAGGAGCTTATCGATAAAGCTCTTGATGAAAGGTCGTTCATAAGACTTAAGAAACCTACTTTCTCAATCAATCAAATAAAAATATCTGATTCATAAACATTTTGCTAAATTAGTTAATTAACAAGACATCTGTAAAAATTGTTTTTTAATTCTGACTTTAAGGCAAAAGTTTTCATTCCTATTGAAACAAGTAGAAGTTGGATACCCGTACAGATATAAAATTGTACTTTGAATTTATAACTTGTCTATCGTCTCAATAGAAACCAATATACGAGTACGTTCTTCATCTTTTGCCAGTTTGTAGACCAAATATGCAAATATTATTTTGCATGTATGTTAATCAATGAAAACATTTTCATTCGCTTCGAAAACTTTTCCGTTCGTGTTATGAAGCTTAAAATGAACTCTCATGTTTCTAAAGAGATTGAGCTACGTTTCTTTTAATATGTAAACTAAACTATGCTGTGTGGTCATTAGTTTGCTATGTAACGAATAACTTTCTTGTTTGTCAAAATTTCTAATAAAATGTCAGTCCATTGAATATTTTTGAAAACATTTGCAAGTTTTGATTGCGTAACTGCAACACATATCCGAAATAGTGGAGCTTTATGATCACGTTCATTAACATAAAACATTATATGTTATGTTTGGATGGTCGATGCATGAAACATATAATCGTATAACACTTGACATATAAATATCGTGAATGTTTGCTTTTGTGTGGATTTGGATGTCGCATAAAATTTCGAAAAGTTTTACTCTCAGACCGACACCGCATCTCTGTCCCATATGATTCTCGAATATGTGTGATGCGGATTACGAAAACGGATGGTTTCACGAGGACTCACATCTCAAGTGGTTGGAGAATACGACAAATTTCAATTTGGCGTGACACAACTTTTAATTAACACTTATAAAGCGTTGACTGTGATAAGCAGGAGTTTGCTATTATTAAAGGTGAATTCCACTCTGCCGTATACTGATGCGTTGATTTTGGGTTGGTTCGTTCGAAGAATTTCGAAAACAGTTTCGACTTTCCGAATTTCTAATCAGATTTCAATTCAACTGCAGAATAACTATAATACACGTAGTTTTGAAACTGCAGAGATGCATTCACTCTAATAGCTGGCATTCTCCACTCAAATTTAATTGCACACATAGCATAGAATGGCATAACTACCGATGCAAGACACTATATAGCGTGTCGTTGCAAACTGCCACCCCTTTTTCGTGGCAATATACTCGGAAAAGTTTATCCTGAAATACGATGGGGATTTGACGAAGAGAAGCGACGACAGGAGCATTTACGTTAATCGAGATAATACTGAGTTAAGTGCTTTTTGATATGCTACAGGTATGCAAGGATACCCATTATATAAGTCAGACAGCTACTCGCTATGTCAAAAGTGCTTTCTAGTGTTGGCTTCGAACTATTTAAGCGGATGGAAAAACAGAATGTCAGTGTGTGTTTTGTCTCGACTTTATAATAAATTACAACATGCAAGCGCTAGAGTTAAATTAAAAGTACACCAACAATTTAACAGTTGCACCTGTAATTAGGGCGGGTGTTTTAAGTATGTAAACAGAGAAAAAAGTTAGAAATACGGATACATACACATGTTTTATATTGAAAACTTTTTTTTTTAATGAGAAGGAACATAAAATTTAAATTTGTTGAAAGGGGGAAAACAAAATAAATGAATTTTTTTCGTCCTTTTTGACGGGGGTGATTGGTTTTCAAGTTTGAAAATTTGTGTGATGATGTTGGAATTTGGCAGAAAAGTGAAGGGGATATAATAATAAGTTTATAAAAATGCTGGTCAAGTGTAAACGAAAAAAAATTGTGTTTTTTACAAATTCGTTTTGTTTTCATTGTGCTGGAATCACAAATTTTAATAAAATTCTCGTTTTTTGGCGCTTTAAAACACTTAACGTACTATGGTGCTCAATTTCGTTCTACTTTTTTTTTTTTAATAAAAACTAGATAAGTCAGCATTTGATTCACTTCGAGCGTGCAAATTCAAGTATTTCGTTCAGTGGAAAGTAGTACTCTGGAGTCAAATCAAATCAAATTCCTGTTAAGACCCCCTATAGGGGCATAGGACAGAAACAACTCTCTTCCACAAGGCGCGATCCTGAGCATCGGCTTTAAGCTGTTGCCAGGACTTGTTTATTCCTCTGGCCTCCTGCTCAACTGCTCGCTTCCATGTGTTACATGGTCGACCAACCCGACGTCTTCCTTGAGGGTTATAATCCAGAGCCTGTTTTGCGATGTTTCGCTCTGGTTTCCTCAAAGTATGACCGATCCACTGCCACTTTCGCCGTTGAATCTCAATACCTATTTTAGTCTGGCGAGTTGTACTCCAAAGTTCGTCGTTGGAGATTACTTCTGGCCAGAATATTCCTAAAATGCGCCGGAGACATTGGTTTACGAAAGTCTGTAGTTTCTTGGTAAGTCGAACGGTCACTTTCCACGTAGTACAACCATATAACAACACGGATTTGACGCATGTGTCAAAAACTCGCAGCTTCGTGCGAAGGGAGATCTCTCTTAACCTCCAGAAAGGGGAAAGGATACTGAAGGCCTGACGAGCTTTATTTAGCCGAGCCTCAACATCCTTTTCGGCTCCGCTGTCCATGCTGACAATGCTTCCGAGATAGCAAAAATCTTGCACCTCTTCCACATCCTGTCCATTAAGAACAATCGGTGTGCTTGCGTTCGAACCCATGTGCATGTACTTGGTTTTACGCACATTTATCTTCAGTCCCGCCTCTTTGCATTTAGAATGTAACGAGCGAACATTTGATGTATGTGCAAGCAAACGCACGTCATCAGCATAATCAAGGTGACTTAAGATGTTAAATAGTCTCCATTGAAGACCTTTACCTTCCCCACCTTCCAGTGCAGCTTTCAAGATGTCATTTATTACCACCAGAAACAGGGCTGGTGATAATATGCAGCCTTGTCTGACACCCGTTCGCACAGGAAAGCTCTCGGACAGCTCTCCTCTATGCAAGACGCGACACCTTGCATCTTCGTAGGATTCTTTAATCATAGCTATGACCTTATCTGGAATACCTCTCCTACGCAAAGCATTCCATATGTAATCTTGCTTAACGCTGTCGAAAGCCTTCTCGAAGTCCACAAACATGAGATGTAGTGGCGAACCCATTTCGGCTGACTGCTCTAATATTATCCGTAGGGTATTTGTGTGGTCGGTACAAGACTACCCTTTACGGAATCCAGCCTGATAAACTTCGAGAGTGCTCTCGACGACATCACTAATCCTATTGAGAATTACCTTAGCCATAATTTTTGATACGGCAGTAAGTAGACATATACCACGCCAATTGCCACAATCCCGAAGGTCGCCCTTCTTCGGAATTTTCACAATGACGCCCTCCTTCCATTCAGTCGGATATCTTCCATCATTCCACACCTTAGTGAAGAGTGGGAGGAGTATATCGGCTGTTATTTCCGGGTCCGCTTTGAGGAGTTCGGTTGGTAGTCCGTCTATACCTGGAGCTTTCCTTCCCGCCATTGATCGAATGGCGGAAACTATCTCTTCCTTATCTGGTGCATCGTCACTAATTCAGGAATTTTGCGATTGGATGTTTGGTAGTTGTTGTGTCTCTGGAATATCTTCCTCTAACAAGATGTTTAAAATATCAGAGAAGTATTCCTTCCATCGTCGCAACTGGTGTTCACTCATATTAAGGAGAGTTCCGTTGACATCTCTCACCAGGTGGTTGGCGGTGAAATTCCTGTTCGTCAACTGTTTCATGATTTTAAATAGTGAACCCATATCCCCAAGGTAAGCCGCAGATTCTGCCTTGTTTGCTAGATCTTCAATGGCCTTTCTCTTGTCGCGTCTAACAGCCTTTTTAAGCTGTATATGAGCATCGCGGTAGTTCTGCCTCAAGTCGGGCGTTCGTTGGTTGACATCGGTTTGAGAGATGATTGCCAATTTGGCTTTTTTCCGATTGCCAACCTTGTCCCATGTGTCTTGCGACATCCAGGGTTTCTCACCGCTTTGCTCATATCCCACAGATTCTTCAGCACTAGTTAGAAAAGTGTTTCTGGTTGCCTCCCAATTGGCGTCCAGTGTGCGCAGTTCATGTTCACCCAATGTGGATGACTTTTCGCGTAGATTGGTGGTGTATTCGAGTTTTTTGTTGGGATCTCTGAGTTTATCCACATTAAGCTTGCGCTTCATTTGAAGAATTTGTGGTCGTCGGATAGCTGCTGTACACAATCTCAAGCAGGCAACCATCAAGTGGTGATCGCTCCTCACGTTAGCTCCACGTTTCGCTCGCACATCGAGGAGACATCTTCTCCATCGGCGACTTATAGCCAAATGGTCGATCTGGTTCTGAGTAACACCATCAGGGGAAATCCAAGATGTTTGATGATGACTCTTGTGTGGGGGTCCCTCCGATGACCATTTGCCGAGTACTACAGAACTCCACAAATAATTCGCCGTTTTCGGGTCTCTTAATCCAAGGTCGTGAAGGGTCGACCCAAGGGTCACCATGCCTCCCCATGACGTGTTCTAGTCCAGTGTTGTCTGATCCAACCTGGGCGTTCATATCTCTCGAGATGATAATAATATCACCTCTTGGAACACGTTCGAAGGTGGCACTCAGTTGGCTGTAAAACTCCTCTTTGTCACCAGATGTTGCGGTATTAGTTGGTGCGTAGCACTGCAGAATTGTGACGTTTCTGACACTGGTCCTGACCCTGACGACGATAATCCTATCCGAGATTGGTTCCCAGCTTATGAGACTGTTTCTCGCTCTCGGCGTAAGGACGAACGCCACGCAATTTCTGGCTTCACTTTCAGGGCCAATGTACAGAATAGTGTTTCCGCTAGGGGTTCGTTCTTCTCCTGATCCTGTCCACCTGACCTCGCTCAAGCCCAACATTTGGATGTTATAGTGCTTCATTTCACGGTCGATCACTGATTGGCGGTGCAAGGACCGAGTAACCCCAGCTCTTCCCCCGTCATTAAATGTTCTAACGTTCCAGAAGCCAATCATAGTCCGTTTTCGAATGCCAAAAGTCGTTACCGTAGAATCAGTCCGTATCCGAGGCGATGTATCCGTTTCTCGTATCATTTAGGTCTTAAGATCACGGGTGATAAGCCCATGATCCAGTGAGTGTCCATTTGCCATTTTTAGGGCAAGCAGGACTGGCTGTGGGTGAATTCTACAGCCCCCATCCCAGAGGGCGATAGTTAGCTCAGGTCCGTGGAGTCGTTAACTCCAAAGATAGTTGCTGGAATTGTTAAAACCTCATACTACAACTACCCCCTTGCGGGGAGTAGGTAGCACTAAAATTTGCCAGTGGAAAACGAAATCCTGAAAAAGTTAAGCTCGATCTAGTGCAATCAGAGAAAACTGCTATTAGTCTCTGCCATTTGGGTTTCGGCAACCGGTTGATTAAAGACAACTGCACGTCGAACTCCGAAGAACTCTATTCGCATTTAAGCATTAAACCAGAACAAGCACGATGCTCTCAGAGAAGCCATGATCCATTGGCGGTGGTGTAATCAACCTTTCAGGGGCTCCCCGATACCCGTGGTACCGAAAAACCTTCGGTCAGACTTGTAACTCAAGAGCTAACTTTCGGTTGAGTTCCTTGAAACTCTTGACTGGTCACACACTTCAGGTACGTGGAAATTGACTTTTGCTATTGCACCTAGTATGAGTACTATCTGTTACCACCTCGTTGTGTGAAAATAAAATAAATCTTATCCTACCTGTTACTCCCCGTACACGCCCTCCTTCTCCTAATGCGGAAAGGCGCCAACACAAACAAAGTTTTGAAAGAAAAGATTTCCGGATTCTACTCTGTTACGCTTTATCGTGACGTTGATAAAGGTCTCAGCAGAGACCGAAACGTCACGAATAATAAAGCGTAACAGTGTAAAATCCAAAAATCTTTCCTTTCAATTCGAAATGCACTGTGAAAAATTCACCAAACTAACAAACATATTTATCGCTCGATATCAATCGCGTCATTTGTAATGGCAGCAAGTCCTCTTTTGTTTTCCATAAAATACGATGTTGCTACCGGACCAAAACGCACATCAAACAGGACCTTTTGCGGATGTATCACTTTTTTCTTAATCTCGTGTGTATTTCGGTCGATCTGAATTCGTAAATTCGACAATTTTGCTATTAACAAATCTGCTCATTCAGAAATGCACTTACCACACATAATCTTTAAGTGATAAAATAAACTACTAAGAAGTCGGGCGCAACTTTATTATTTTTGGGAATATCAGTTTCATAGAAGAAGTTGCATAGAATTTTCATAAAATTCGGTGTATATTACATTCACAAAACCAATCATTTGTATAGGAGGAGGTAGAGGAGGTAAGGGAATCGTAAAATTTGTGATGTAGTTTTATTCCGTTTCTATTGTAAGGTGCTCGTACAAAATTTCTAGTTCGTAGCTTTTAATTTGTTGGTTATTAGTTGAATTAATGAAATTGGTCGAAATCATAGTTTTGTATGGGAGGGGGTAGAAGGACAGGTGCGATCTCAAAACTTTTGAAGCAGCTTCGTTTCAATTATTTTTAAAAGTTATTGTGGAAAATTTCAGATTGATAGCTTTTAATAGTTAGGTGATAATTGATTTCTGAAAAATGGTCGAAAAAATAATTTTGAATGGGAGGGGGTAGAAATTTATACCAGTTAATATTTCATACATTTAGGGATTTTTTTTAAATATATTTCGCACATTTTCAAGGAGGCGGAGGGGGGGGGGGGGGGTTTCTGTATGTATAACAAATAGATGTATCCACATGGAAAATTTAAACGTTGTATCTTTCCCCAGAGCCCTAAAACAACACTCAAAATTGTCGACATTTTTGCTTACCTCACACAACATTAGCCTCCCTCTACGCTGATTCTAGTGGATCTGTATGCCCGTAATGGTTTCAAATATGTTTTTTTTATGGTAAGCAATTTCGAAGATATAACCATTTCAAAAAATTTGGCCGACAATTTGTTTATAGCCCTCCCTTTTCGGACCCCAATGGATAAAAAATTAAATTATTTTTAAACTTTAAAACACCACAAACCCCTCTATATATACGTTGATTTTCAGCTTCCTTCCTAAAACCATGATAGAGATATTCGAATTCTTAGTTTTCGGCTTTGGCGCTCCGCCCGCCTCACCTTTAACCCGTACACATTTCCTTATTAAAATAATAAAGTTAAATACAATTTAATCTATAATTAAAAACAAAAAAAAAATTGTTTCCAAACATTAAATATGATATCAATAAAAGACTAAAATTTGTAGATTGTAATGAATGCTTAAAATAAAATAAAAATATATCAGAATTATGATTGGGCGTAAAGCCCAATCATATGATACTACCGATGAAATGGGAAATAGTTTATTGCACCGGAAAATACGTCGTCTCGAATTCCTTCGAATTGTGAATAGTAGCTTTTGCATGGGAGGTAGTAAAAGCAGAAGTATAGGTTTGTAATTTTTGTATATAACACCGAACGTAGTATACAAAATGTTTCAGGCGGAATTTAAAGTTTTCATAATTTTCGAGGAAATCGAACAATTTTTGTCTGAACTTATGGCATTTGTATGGGAGGTGGCAGAGAAAGTGGGAGGTTTTGGATGATTTCGAATCTGCTTATCAACATCCTAATCACATTGCTTTGCTACAATTTTAAAGCCGAAAGCTCTCATATGTTCGAAGGAGAAATATTTTTTTTGAATTTCCAATACAAAAATTTGTATGGGAGGTGGTCGAAGGAGTGAAGCGAAGTTCATATTTGTTCATATTTTATTCTGGCAAAATTATAAGTTTGTACTTTTACTAGTTTCAATGAAAATCGATTAAATGCATTTACCAAAATTGATCATTTGTATGGAGGAGGGGGGGGATGAGTAGACGGAGTATTCAAATCAAAACCAAGTTTTTCGACATCAATGATTTTTGTAATAGTATATTTTTCTCAAAATTTACGGTTGAGAGCTTTGACGGTTTTGAAAAAAAATAATTAAATTGAAACTCCAAAATTTCTATGGGAACGGGTAGAAAGACTGAGGTAAAGTTTGTTGGTTGCAACTGCAATAAAATTAATTATGACAAAATTTGGTTCTTTTAGCGTTGCTAGTTGCAATGAAATCCGAATAAATTCATTTTTGAAAATTGAGCATTTGTATGGGAGGGGGTAGAATAAGTAAGGGGATCAGAACAATATTTTTTAACATTAATGATATTCAAATCATTATATTATGACCTAATTTTCAAGCCACTAGCTGAGTTTCAGAGAAACTTATTTAAATTTCGAAATTTCATGAATTGTGTATGAAAGGGGGTAGAAGAAGTGGAGAGGATGTGGTCCGTTCACGAACTTAAAGTTAATTTTTTTTGCTAAAAATGACAGAATAAAAATTCAGCACTATAGGTCAAAACTTTCGGGAGTTTTGTTGTAGACAGACGGACAGACAGATGATCACTTGGAATTGAGTTTTTTGTGCGTCAACAAATATTTCTGTACCCTTGGTGACTCTGTGCGAGCATTATTTCTTAGCGTTACAAACGGTAAGGCAAACACAATATACTCTCAGATTTCATCTAGAGTATAAAAAAAAAAAACTTACGAATAATTAAAACATAAATCAAAAAATGATATCAGGTATGATTTAAGGTTTCTAAATGTACGTCCATACGATGCGCCATTTCGTTCGATTTTGCGCATGCTTCAAAACGCAGGCAACATCGCTAGATAATAGTACCTAAAGCGCATACGCTTTTTCCTGTAATTTGAAAAAGTAGTAAAATGAAAAACAAAGAAAGCATTCTCAATTTTATTGTTTATTATAGAACATATGATATTCTGTGGCAGAGCGACTTAGCTACGCACATATGATTTTCTCTGGGAGTGCGACTAAGCTGTGTACACTCGTTACGTCATTTTCGGTCGCTAAGCGCATGCCCTCTGGAAGAAAAGCGAATGCATTCAGTAAAATGAAAAGCAAAGAAAACATTCTGAATTTTAGTGTGAATTATAGAACATATGATATTCTGCGGCAGAGCGACGTAGCTACGCAGACGAGTTACGTCATTTTCATGCTTTCTAGATGAAAAGCGAATTCAATAAGCTGAACGGCACAAAACTTATTGCATGCGCTTTTACGTAGCTAATATACATATATTCTTTTAAAATGAATTTCTCAAATTTTGAAGCTCCTGGCTTGAAATTTGAATCAAATTTTAGTTTGTATTTTGCCGCGTATAAGCAAATCGCTCTCAATAGTGTACGTGATCCCCATATCAACCGAATAGCCTTGCGCTATTCCATATGTATTCATATTTCAAAAAAAGCGCATGCGCTTGATGCACCGTTCTCTTCCATTGCTGCCTGCGTGTGAAACACGCGCAAAATCGAACGAAAAAACGCAATGTAGTTTTATATGCGTTTACGCAAATGTGCGTCATTCAGCTTAATGTATCTGCCTTTATTCTAAAAGGCATGCGCTTAGCGCTCGAAAATGAGGCATCGTCTGGACGTAGCTTAATACCATTTCTCTAAAGCAGCCTCTATTAAAGCGGATATCGATAAAATTTGCAACCGAATTAAAATAGATGCTACGAGTTAAGGGCTTGATAAACTGTTTTAAAAGGAGGATTTGCCAAAAAGTCACGGAAGCACTAAAATACTCTCAGGAACATAAATGGAGTTTTTAAAAGCAGCTCAGGGTTATTAATTCTATTATAATGCCTCAGCTGGGGAGTCAAATTGGTAGATGTTATCCAAAGTGCTGTCATTTGCAAAACAATCAATAATATTGAGAGTTGACGACAGAAGGTCGTTTATGAAGACTAAAAATACGGTGGGAGATAAAACTGAGCCCTGAGGGACGCCGGAATCAATAGAAAAGAGTGCAGAAGTTACTCCATCTAGCACGACTCTAATAGAACGATGGGAAATAAAACTCTCAATCCATTTAAGAAAAGTTGTGTTAAAATCATGAGCCTTCAGCTTGGCTAAGAGACATTTGTGCCAAACTTTGTCGATGCAGTTCCAACGCTCGGTAAGATAAGACAAGGAGATCGCTGTAACATTGTATTATTCAGATGGGATCTGAAAATTGGAAGAAAAACTTTGGAAGAAGTGCGTCGAGCTGAAAAAAGACTATGTTGAAAATTTAAACGTTTTTTTTCCGAAAAAATCATTCCTTGTTTCATTTTTCACCTACTTATTCGACTGCCCTCGTATTTTCAAAATTTAGAGAAATCGATTTTCTCTTGTAACATGTGAGATGTGTTGGGAAAATACAAATTGTGGATTAGTGTAGTTAAAATCGGAAAAATGCTTTGGGCTCTAGTGCCATTGATGATGAGAAAATACTTTTATCCATTTTATAATACAACCTCCCATACAAATTTTACGATTTCCATAAATTTATTATCTTAATGTTATTAGGAACCTAAATTCTCTCATTTCTTCTTCTTCAATGTCGCTTCTGCCCAAATCGGGCTTCGGTCTTCCCGTCTTAAGATTTCCTATTCTTTTTTTGCTCTTTGAAGAAAGCTAGCAAGTCCTTCGCACAACGCCGTATCTACTAATTTATATTTTGGTCGATTGAAGTGCCTCAGTTATGCCTACGCAGCAGTGCTCTGGAACTGGAATTATGTGCTGACCGGGATTTGATCTCACGACCTCCATTTTGTGGACTAACACGCTACTTACTAAGCTTTTTCGTAATTCTTTTCCGTACATACCGTATAGTCATGCCTGATAGTGCAAATGAAAAATGCATTTATTTCAAAAATGTCTGCTATTCTACCAACTTTGCGCCGTAAATTCTGTTTTTTTTTCTCATCTCTACCATATATCACTAAGTCTCTTGCTTCACATTTTTTTATTTTGTGGTTTCGCTTACAGTCGAGTTAACTTTCTGAATCCTCTTAGGAGTAATTTCTTTACACAGCAAAAATTCACAATCTTTTCTATTAGATAGGTATGGGAAGGAACGGCGAGGAGTAAATTGAAAGTGCTCGTCTTTTTCAAGACGCTCAAAGACGACAATCTTTCTACGATTTCTCTATAGCAATGGCTTTAATTTAAGATACTTTTCTTCCAGCGTCAACCGATATTTCTACTTCTTTTAAGACTCTCTTTGGCAACTTATGGCAAAGACCGTTGGATTTTTAATGCTATCATCATCTTTCTCATCGGGAAGTATTAGACGAATCTTTAACATTATACATGAAAAAAAAATTAAATGAATCAAAAAGGCTATATCCAGCATCATCTTCAGATCTGTTGTAACGTTGAAAAGAGCTGGAGACGAGAAAGTTCAAAGTATTAAGAAGGCGAGAAGAACAACTGCTGATACAGTAAAAGGAACAGGTCAAGTACTGGTAAAGAGTACTTTAACATCGATATCGGCCTGTATAATACTCGTGATATCGACGTCAAATTGGCAATCGATATAAGAAAATAATTAAGCAGAAAGGAGCATGAATTAATTCTTACATAAGAAGAATTTCTTAAGTCGAAAGTTGAAAATAATCTGTGATGGAATTCGAGAATATTATCTTTTCTTGACCTCTATTTGCGAACAATGGACAAGGGATATTGTTACTTTTGATTCGATAGTAAGAAAAATGTACTTGTACATAAAGCTGGATATAAATCAATAAATTTCAAATTAAGACCCCCTATAAACCTGGATATATGTTAGTAGTATTGTTTTGGTAGGATTTCGATTTTGGCGAGGGCATTTCCAAGTTTTTTGAAATCTCTGATGGTATATATTTTACAAATCAAATATACAAATTTTTCCTATATATTTTGGACCATCAGGCAAAATTATCCGATAAAATTTATGTGGGAGGGATAAAACGGGTGCGGTTAAGTAGATAATTTCTTGAACGTTACTCGCTATCTCATCGAATATCGATATAGCTAATAAAAGTATAATATCCGTAATAGTGCATTTACATGTGAAAATGTAATAGGACCCAGCGGAGCTAAACAATTTTTATGTTAATTGAATTTAGTGATGTTAATGAATGCTTTGGTCGAATTTACAAATCGATTAATGATGATAGTTTAGAAAGAAAACAAATTACTTAGAATTTGTTATGGGAGGTTCTAGAATCAATGCAAGGGAATCTGGATCAGTCACGAACTTAAATTTGCTGTTTTTAATAAAAACAGATGGTAAAATGTTTAGTTGAATAAGTGAAATCGTTCGAGAGTAATGTCCGGTCTACGATGAATACAGCAACTGCGGCTTTGGCTGTATGTAATACCAGTGACACATAGTAATTCTAATTATAATTTAACTAATTCGCAATTTAGCTGTCTTCGTCGTTAGTATATTGGTGACTCATAGCACTTTGGTAATTAAGAAGAGCCACTCACTCATCTGTCATATTTTTAAAACGTTGAATTGCGTAGCAAATATGTAATAAACTTTTCCTAAGTTCTATCCAATCCCTATATGCTACAAAGCCAGACGTTGAAACCATTATCATTACCTGGTTGAAATATTCTACAACCACAGATCGACAGGGTCTTTATACTGAGCTCTTTGGCTCCATCAACAATCTAACGCAGCTAGTAACTGAACCTACTTGATTACCGGAAATTGTAGATCACTCTTCTAAATTACTTGGACTCTTCCTCACAAATCAACCTGTGAAATATTCTGTTTCAATTATATCTCCATTTCTAATAAGCAATGCCGATCATTTCATGGTTCGAGCACAGTTTTTTAATTCTTCCGCATAATTCACGTAATGTTCGGATGCCTGAAAGAACTGTTTGATATTACAGTGGAGCAGATTGGGGAGCACTTACTCAGTTCTAAAGAAATGTCGACTGAAAACTGTGCTTCGAATCTAATAATTGTAATGAAGTTTGTCAAAAGATTACTGAATCAATCCTAATGGGTATGAAGATCTACATATCTTCCAGCCACAAAAGAATCGAACCATCGGAGGATACATGGTTCAACAAGGATTGTTTAGATGCCATACAAAAGGAGACACAAATTTTTGAAATTCAAATAGGTAACCAAACTCATGCCAACAAATCCCTGAAGCCCCAAAAGGCTCAAGATCCTTTTGATCATTCGTTAAAACGATCAAACAAAACTTCTTAAAATCTTCCACTCCTACTTTTACAGATGGTTACAGAATTATTGCGAATCCTGTTGAGAATGCTAATCTTCTGGCTGCAAACTTCGCAAGAAACTCTAAACCCCAACCATCAGTCTCCCCCAAAACCACCGCATTCCGGTTTCCCACTTCCTCTTTTTCACTTTCGAAAATGTCTTATATCCAAGATACTCAAGGAGATCAATATTTACAAATCTGCTGGTCCTGATGGCATCCCCCTATTACACTTAAGAAATGTTTTTCTTCTCTGGCGAAACCCCTTCGCAATCTATTTTACCTGTCATTCTCTTCAGGACACTTTCCAACTATGTGGAAAATGGCGAATGTCCAGCCAATCCCTTAAAAGGGAAACAAAGCGATTCCCTCGAATTACCGCCCTATAGCTATTACTTCAGTGCTATCGAAAGTGATAGAAACGGCTGTTAATCGCAAACTTGTCAGTTACCTTGAAGATAACCATCTTATCCATTATTGCCAATTCGGGCTCCGTTCCGGGAGATCCGCTGGAGATCTCCTAGTCTATCAGACTGAACGTTGGAACTCGTGCATTCACAAATACGGTGAAGGTCAAGTACTGGCTTTTGACATTGCGAAGCCCTTTGACAGAGTTTCGCACAAAGGTCTATTACTAAAACTCATAGCCATATGTGTTAACATTAGCTTTATCAAATGGATTGAGAGTTTCCTTTTTGAACGATCGATACGAGTCGTAATGTCTGGTGTATCATTCCAACTGTTTTAGATCGATTTCGGCGTCCCTCAAGGCTCTGTCCTATCCCTCACTCTCTTTTCAATATTCATTAATGACCTTCTCTCAAAAACACTCAATCCAATTCATAACTTGGCTGATGACAGTACCCTGGATTACACCTTTTAATTCGACTCCATTAGTGAAGCTCATCGTGAATTTTACGATTCATTGAATTCAGATCTAAACTTAATGTCTCAAAAACTCAGTCCTGTCATCTATCCCATAAAAAGGATGTTCCGGCGAGTTAGTCAAATATAACATATTGTAGCGTACAATTACACTCTGCAGAAGAATTAACATTACTCGGCATAAAACTTAACAAACATCTCAGTTGGAGCAAACATATTTTGGAAATTGCACTTGATGCTTCCAAACGCCTTGGTGTTCGTCGAAGATGTAAAAAGTGTTTAACATCGCGCGATCTAGCTAATATGTACAAGGCCTGCATTCGTCCCCCTCTCGAGTCCAACTTACACATATGGGCTGGAGCACCCACAACACAATTTTGCGGTACTCGATCGCATCCGAAGGCATGTCTAGTTGGAGATGAGACTATATCAGCTTCTATAGATTCTCTCGAACATCGTAGATACGTGGGGGTACTCAGCGTTTACTATCGATATTTGCACGGTAAATGCAGCGAAGAACTGTCCAATCTTATCCCTACTCTATTCATATATCCCAGGAATAGTCGGCAAGCCGCACGCGCCCATGAGTTCACTATAAAAAACCTTTATCGTCGCGTACAGTGAAGAATAGTCAGTCCTTCATCACCCGAACATCAAGACTGTGGAATTCATTGCCGCCCCACGTATTCCCATCAACTTACAACGTTCCGCGTTTCAAGGTTACAGCTCAAATCGGGCCTTGGTCTCCTGACCTTCAGGCTCCTTAACAGTTTTCATCATTTATTGTGGAAGAGTTGTTAGACCTTCGCACAATCACAAAAAATAATTGAGGTGATCAAAGTACACCCAAGCAGGCAGTGTTCTGGAATTGTGTGTCCACCGGGATTTGAACTCACGACCTTCGCATTGTAGACCTACACGCTACCTACTAGGCTACACCCTAGTTTAAACTCTCGCCTTCAGAAATTCCCTTGTAACCCCATCGCTCACCATAGGGTAGGTCGACTTGAATGCATTAAAGAATGACCTCATAAGTTATTTTCGGTGCTATAAAAAAAGAAGGCCACAAAAGAAGAAGAACGATCCTTAGATCCTTAAACTTATATGAAATGGGCAGCTTTAGTACATTCTTCATCGTTATAGCCTTAATTATGAGAAAAATGAGAGGATTTAGCTAAATGAGATGATTTAACTGATAATTGATCACTATTTTGGTAATTTAGCTAAATTAGCATATGACACACAGCTGTTTAATGATAATTTAGGCCTTAATTATAATTTAGCTGAGCTATGTTTCAATGTTACTGTTTGAATTTTCATGGAGAATCTTTTGCATTTAATGCCTAATTTATTAAATTCTTCTACAAATCGGGCCTTGGCCTCCTGACCTTCAGGTTCCTTAACATTTTCATTACCCATTGCGGAAGGGTTATTATCCCTTCGCTCAACCCTCTGTCTACGAATTTTTCATTCCCATAGATTGAGGTAACTAAGATATATCCAAGCAGGCAGTGTGGAGGAATTATACGTCGACCGAGATTTGAACTCACGACCTAAGCATTGTAGACCAATATGTTACCCACTAATATACAACCTAACTGTATTAAATTGCATACAAATTTAAATGTGCAAACTGTAAGACAAAGCCATTGTATCCATTGCACATCACGCTTTAGTTAAGAAACAGAAATGCAGTGTTCGTCAAAATAGCAGTGCGATTACGAACACGCTAAATTTCCTCATTTCTATTGATACAAGTTTGCTGCACATGGAGATTCGTTGTGACGAAGCAGTTTTAATTATACAAAAGAAAATACTGGGCATTGCTAACAAAAGTTAATGTTTTCGGGGATATCCCTACTTTTAATCTGAAATGTCGATTTCTAGCGCTCGATAAAATAGCAGCGCGTTTTTTTTGTGTTTGTTCAAAATTGGCTAATTTGCCAATCTTTTTTTTTTCTAAAGAAGTAAGTACGAAGGTAAGAAGGTGAGAATAGTACATTTAAAAAAAAAATTATTCTCAACCAAATATTTTCATTAGAAAATAAACTCCCAAAAAGTCGTGCGTAACTTTATTATTCTTGTGACAAGTTGCGGATGCGTGGAAAGTCAGTTAGAGTGGTTAGGGAAGACTAAGTGAAAGGGGGTTCTATAACAGGACTGTTGTCAATTTAACACTTAATAGCGAATGCGATTAACAGCTTCAGTACATGTAATCAATATTTCATTCGTTTATTAATGCAAGTTTGGATTTTTATGAGAGGAAGGTGTGATAGTAAGGGTGGGTGGAGATTAATAATTTTTGAATTGATTGCTTGAATCACGTCCAATATTCTCTGTATTGAATGTCAGTTTCATAGACGAAGTTGCATAGATTTTTCATAAAATTCGGTGTATTTTACATTCACGAAACCAAACATTTGTATGGGACGGGCTAGAAGAGGTAAGGGAACCGTAAAATTGATGATATGGTTTTATTTCGTTTCTCCAGTACAAAATTTCAAGTTCGTAGCTTTTAATTTGTTGGTTATTAGTTGAGTTATTGTAATTGGTCGAAATCATAGTTTTGTATGTAGAAGGGCAGGCGCGATCTCAAAACTTTTGACGCAATTTCGTTTCAACTATTTTTAAAAGTTTTTGTGCACAATTTAAAAAAAGTCTTAAAAATAATTTTGTTTGGGAGGTGGTAGAAGTTTTAAAGGTAGTCGACCAGTTAATATGTCATACATTTAGAGATTTTTTTTTTTAAATAAATTTCGCAAATTTTCAAGTCTCTACCTTAAAATTTCTTTCAAAAATTTTCAGTTTTTGTGGTTTTTTGCACATGATACACCTTGTGCACGTTAAATTATTATTTTTGCTCTATGTGTATCAAATAGATGTATTCACATGGAAAATTTAAACTTTGTATCTTTTATTAGAGTTCTAAAAAAATGACTTAAAATTTTCGACATTTTTGCTTACCACTTCCCTCCCCTTACACCCCCAACTAAAGACTATGTAGTTCTACAATCTGACATTCGATATCTGTACTCAATTTTGAGATATTACGGTTTAAAATTTTGGAAAATGCACCATTTTTGAAATGCTCCCCATTTTCCTCTGCTACTATTATGTTTAAATGTTATATTTTTGTTGTATTTTGCTGGTATAGCTTAATATATGGATGTCGCAAGTTTCAATTACATAGCTTAAGAGATGGTCGAGATTTTAATTTTTAAGTGTTTTTCTTTGAACACACCCCTCCCCCTCTCTGACCCTCGTCCGTGCAACAATGAGCCTCCCTCTAAGCTAATTGTGGTGGGTCTGTATGCCACCTTAATACGATTTTTTTGTGGTAAGTATTTTCGAACATATAATCCTTTAAAAAAAATCCGGTTGACAATTTATTTTAGCCCCCCCCCCCCCCCCCCGCCTTTTCGGACCCCAATGGGTAAGAAAATCAAATTATTTTTAAAGTTTGCACCACAAACCCCTCTATATATGCATTGATTTTCAACTTCCTAGCTAGAACTATAGTCGAGATATTCGAATTCTTAATTTTCAGTTTTTGGCGCTCACCACACCTCCTTAATCATTACACCCCCAAAAATGGGTGTCCACCTGAGATCCACAACCATCTACAATTCACCCAAAAATGAAATCTTGAAGGGTTTGGGAGTTAATGCGTACTGAGCGCACACTTACGGAGTACGGCGTACAAACAGTCGGGTTTTCTTTTTTTTTTTATGAAACGCGAAAAAAAAAATTTCAGGGTAGCAAATTTTTTTTCAAGTCGATCGCAATACTTTATTATTAAAATAATAAAGTAAAATGAGTCGAGGGAAACATTGTGTCGAGGAGACAAGAAATACTATTAAGGCAATGCTTAAAATGGTTAAAAAAAATATCGCGAAATAGAAAAAATGTTGGCATGTTCAGGACAAATGATTGCAAATGCAAGAAAGTGGAAAAAGGTCCCGGAAAAAAGAGGCGGTAAAAGGAAAGCAATACATTTGGAGGACAGAGATACAATAATTTTGTCGTTCCCATTTATGAACTCTACTTCAACTATAAGGAAACGGCTCATAAGCGAAAAACTAAGAGGAAGAAGAACCAGAAAGGTTTCCCTACTAAACCAAAGACAGCTTAAAAAAAGGATGGCATTTGCTAAGGAGCATGAGATATGGCCCATCTCAAAAGAGCGTAATATTTTGTGGAGCGATGAATCAAAAGTTAGTCTAATGGACTCCATGGACTCAACAAGAAGGCCTCCATGTATAGGATTTCGCCAGCGATATACAAATATAACAATTAAGTACGGTGGCATCAGTGTAATGGTTTGTGGTTGCTTTTTCTTGGCACGGGGTCATGAATGCTGATGCATGCATATGTTAATATATTGCAAAATGTAATGCTTGCATATGCAGAGGATGCAATACCTCTTCGCTGGGTTTTTATGTAAGATAATAACCCAAAGCACAGGTAAGTCGAAGCAATGGTTTCTTGAAAACAAGGTTGAAGTTATCGTGTGGCCATCGAAGTCACCAGACCTTAGCCCTATTGAGAACCTGTGGATAAGCGTTAAGAAGGCTGTATTTATGGCAAAACCCAAAAATACGGAACAATTGCAACCAGTTATTGAGACTTCATGGAAATCTATTCCAATTGACAGATGTCGCATCGATGATCAATCAATCACTCAAATTCCTGTTAAGACCCCCTATAGGGGCATAGGACAGAAACAACTCCCTTCCACAAGGCGCGATTCTGAGCATCGGGCTTTAGCTGTTGCCAGGACTTGTTAATTCATCTGGCCTCCTGCTCAACCGCTCGCTTCCATGTGCTACATGTTCGTCGACCAACCCGACGTCTTCCTTGAAGACTAGAATCCAGAGCCTGTTTGGGGATGTTTCCCTCTGGTTGTGACAAATCCACTGGCACTTCCGCCTTTGAATCTCAATGCCTATTTCAGTCTGTCCAGTTGTCTTCAAAGTTCGTCGTTGGAGATCACTTCTGACCAGACTATTTCTAAAATGCGTCGGACGCAAAAGTTTCCAGTTTCTTGGTAAGTCGAACGATCACTTTCCACGTAGTACAACCATATAACAACACGGATTTGACGCATGCATTAAAAACTCTCAGCTTCGTGCGAAGGGAGATCTCTCTTAACCTCCAGAAAGGGAAACGTATACCGAAGGCCTGACGATCTTTATTTAGAAGAGCCTCAGTATCCTTTTCGGCTCCGCCGTCCATGCTGACAATGCTTCCGAGAACAAAAATCTTGCACCTCTTCCACATCATGTCCATTGAGAACAATCGGTGTGCTTGTATTCGAACCCCCTTGTGCATGTACTTGGTTTTATACGCATTTATTTGTAATGAAAATGCTTTGCGCTGATTAAAAACAACGGAGTTGAGTCGAAATATTAGTTTTTATTTAAATTAAATAATCATAAAAATAATACTTTAAAAATTTCTTTTACAAAGATAAAATTCATCAGTTTCTTGAAATCAGTGCTATTTCAACGAACAGTATATTTTGTTGCAAGGTGATACAATCCGTTAAAAAAGCAATTTTTTCAACTCAAGCATGGAATCAAAATTATTTGAAATTATGATATTTTTACTTAGTCAAATCTTAAAAAAAAATTCCGGCCGGGAATCGAACCCGGAGTCGCACGCGAGTAATTCCACTGAACTACTGATACCGACGAAATTATCTCGCCAAAACTTAGTCACCTACTTCACTTCAAATATATGCACAGTTTTTGCTTATTATTATGATTTTATAAAAGTTTACATGGACAATAAAGATAGATAGAACATAACCGTTTATGTTCAGTAATTTCAAGCTTAGCAATGTTTTTGAAAATGTTCAAAAAACTTAAGCGCACTGCTATTTTATCGCACATTACTGTACGGACGAATGGACTGCCACTCGAAGTCGACAACAAGCAATTCTGATCCTTATTTTTGATTGTTGCAAACACAACCTGCTCTCAAATTTCGTCTAAACTATAACAAAGCCTAACTTTCTTTTGGAAGTCGCCTCATTAAATAATAATTTTTTTTATATTTCAGAAATGTCACCATTTTCAATGCTACTGGTAAGTTATTATTTAATTAGGTAATTTTCATTGCTTCTTGCCCTAACTATATCGCGTTGTATATATTTTGATAATTTCGACTGAAAGAAGATGGTTGAGCGTAGAATGGTTGCGGTGCTTCCGGCAAATGAAAGAAAATATGAAAAGACAAACATTTGAAATACTGCTTCTACCTAGCATAAGTTTCATCTTATCCGCAACTTTAGCTGTCGTTGAAATTTTCTGTTTCTTATTTTTAGTTAGATTTTCTTGCGTCTTGCAAAGGAGCATTGCACAGTCATCCTGTCTTAAAATTTACATTTTATTTGTTTAAAGCATTAAGGGAATTCGAAAGCATGCATCGCAATTCCTAACAATGTTGAATGCAATGAAATTCATCAAAGATGATGACTGAAGACAAATTAAATTAAAGAGGAAATTGGCGCAGTGTCGTATGAAATGAATTGTGATATTTTAGGCTATGTAGAAAAGTTTTGTTTTTTTCTTTCTTTGAGCTCGAAAAGGAAATATTATTGTGGAAAAATTTTCTTAAATTAATTTATATTATAATTTCATTAAATGATTGAAATACACAGCATTTCCGATGTTGAAAATGAATTTTGCATTATTAACATGGAAATGTTTGCATGTCTGAAATTAATAATACTTAAATATATGCACGAATACGGTTAAACTAACATCATTTCCGGTGATAACATAATCTGCATCCTGTTCTAATGTACACTCCGCGCTATTGACACAAACAACATTGCCGAAAAATCCAACTCGATCGACGAAGATATCCGTGAAAAATTTAATTTTTCAGAACAATAATGTTCACAGTTTCCAATTTATTTAATCTATATCCTTTTTTTTTATTATATATTTTTTTTTTTCTCTCAAACATATCTCTTAAGTCATTATTATTTTTTTTATTATTATTACTAGAGATCGCCCGCGACTTTGTCCGTGTAAGAATCGCAATAATAACATTTTTTGAGAAAGTAGTTAGTAGTACACTATATCGGATAAATAATCTGCTTAGTTTGATGGCTCTTTGAACACAATGTTTTGTATTTTGTTGGAATCAGAACCATAAATTATTAAGAATGAGACCATGATACTCGCATTTGTATGGGACAGGCTCGTGATCAAATCAAACCCGTGATTCGAGATCATATGTATACGTGTTGAAGAGCGTTAAGTACATGTGAATAGTTGCAGCTTGTGTTAATTAAAAAAAGCCCAAATAAAATGACATTAAGCTTAAATGCATAACAGGACTTCGATTGTGCGTAAAGCCCAATTATATGATACTACCGATGAAATCGAAATTTTTGTAATCTTAAGAATTTTTGTGTGGGGAGTGATAGAAGGGATGACAGTACTAAATTAATTTATTTCACATCATGCTAGAGTAGCTATAAAAATATTTTGCACCAAAGTTTAGCTTGAAAAATTGAATATGTAACTTGAGAAACCTAGTGCATTGGATTTAGTGAAATTGTGCAATTTTTATGGGAGGTGGTAGAAGGAGTGGGGGGTTTCGGGTAGTTTTTCTAGAAACAACTAATCACCATGCAATTGATATCTTACAAATTTCAGATCAGTTAGATTCACACTTTTCGAGAAAATCGAGTTTTCACAAAGTCGTGGAATTGTGTCACATTGTAAGGGAGGGGGTAGAAGGCGTGGAGTTAATCGGTTAATTTTTCCCGACAATAGTGATAATGCTAATTAGGGATTTAATACAAAATTTTAGCTCGATAAAAGTTATGCGTACTGAGAAAATTGATTTAGAGTATTTCATGAAAAAGTGCAGTTTGTATGGGAGGTGGTAGAAGGAGTGGGGGGTTTTCGCTAATTTTTCTAGAAACTACTATAATCATCATGCAATTGATATGTTTTAAATTTTAGATCAGTAAGATTCACACTTTTCACAAAAATAGAGTTTTTGCAAAGTCGTGGAAGTGTGCCACATTGTATGGGCGGGGTAAAAGGAGTGGAGCTAATCGGTTAGTTTTTGCGCGATAATAATAATAATGCTAATTAAAGATTTCGTACAAAATTTTAGCTCGATAGAAGTTATACGTACTGAGAAAATTGTTTTAGAATATTTCATGAAAAAGTGAAGTTTGTATAGGAGGTGGTGGAAGGAGTTTTTAGTTATTCTTTGAGGAACAACTACAATTATCATTCAATTGATATATTTTAAATTTCAGAACAGTAACATTCATTCGTTTCAAGAAAATCGAATTTTTGCAAAGTCGTGGACTTGTGTCAGATTGTATGGGAGGGGGTAGAAATAGTAAAGCTAATTATTTACTTTTTTCCTAATAATAATAACAATGCTAGTTAAAGATTTAATACAAAATCTTAGCTTGATAAACGTTATACGTACTGAGAAAATTGGAGTATAGTATTTCATGAAAAAGTTTAGTTGGTGGAAGGTTTAGGTGGAAGGAGTAAGGGCATTCAAATTATTTATATGCTTGAAGATCGCATTTATAATGGAAATAATATATTTTAAATTTGAAATTAATAGCTTTTATAGTTTCCATGAAAATTTGATTATTATAAATTTTTGAAAATGAGTCTCTTTGTATGGGAGGGGATAGAAGGAGTGATGGAAGTAAAATAAAACGTATAGCAGATTACTCCCCGAGGTAGACCTAATAATCTGTGAAAGTTTCATTACAATCGGTTTAGCAGTTTTTTCGTGAAAACCGGAAAGACAGACAGACAGAGGAAATTTTTAAAAACCTTTGTTTCTGCTTAGTTATTGCTAAAATAAAGCAAAAACTTATTTATAGTCATTTATAAACAAATAACAGACAGACACTACAATTATATTTATATAGATTTATTTATTAATTTATTGACTTTTTTAATATCCGATCCTAAGTTTCCGCGGAAAAAACGAGTTACGCATTGGCGCAGAGTGCCAAAAATACCAACAACTTTTTTGTTTGCTCCTAAGAAAACACCAAAAAACAATTTTGTGTCAAAGTTACTTAACGCTTCTTCTTTCGCTTTCTTCTAAATTAAGTCATTAAGGATTAATAACTAATAAAAATTATGACAATATAAAAGTCTGTACATACGCACGAATTTCGAATTACTTTCAATGCAAATGTACTGAAAGTAAGCTGATACGTTCGGCATACATCAAAAGTCAGCACTTTTAACTAAAATTATATTATGGTGTTTAGATCCACAAAATAGTAAGCGGCCAGAATTAAGCCCTATCAACCCAATTCATTTATCGTGTTTCAAAAAAAACTTTGGTGTGAACTAGTTGAAATACGAATCGACATCCAATAGGCTCAGATATTTTCGAAAGTCGATATGAATAAATTATAAACAGAATTACGATTGAGCGTAAAGCCCAACTATGCGATACTCTAAATGAAATTTTGTGACTTTAAGAAATTACGTATGAGGAGTGGTAGAAGGAGAAACAGCATTAAACTAATTATGCTTTACTATTCTAGTATTATAAGATAAGGAAAAAACAGTTTCGGTCAATGACGGGAAAGAAAGCCCCAGGTATAGACGGATAACCAACCGAACTTCTCAAAGCAGACCCGGAATTAACAGCCGATATACTCATCCCACTCTTTAATGAGGTGTGGAATGAAGAAAGATATCCGATTGAATGGAAAGAGGGCGTCATTGTGAAAATTCGGAAAAACGGCGACCTTCAGGATTGTGGCAATCGGCGTGCTATATGTCTACTTACGGCCGTATCGAAAATCATGGCTAAGGTAATTCTCAATAGGATTAGTGATGTTGTGGAGAGCACTCTCGAAGTTTATCAGGCTGGATTCCGTAAATGGTTGTCTTGTACCGACCACACAAATATCCTACGGATAATATTCGAGCAGTCTGCCGACATTGGTTCGCCACTACATATCATGTTTGTGGACTTCAAGAAGGCTTTCTACAGCGATAAGCGTGATTAGATATGGAATGCTTTGCGTAGGAGAAGTATTCCAGATAAGGTTATAGCTATGATTAAAGAATCCTACGATGATGCAAGGGGTCGCGTCTTACATAGAGAAGAGAGCTGTCCTGTGCGAACGTGTGTCAGACAAGGTTGCATATTATCACCAGGTGGTAATAAACGACTTCTTGAAAGCTGCATAGAAAGATGGGGAAGATAAAGGTCTTCAATGGAGACTATTTAACATCTTAAGTCACCTTGACTATGCTGATGACGTGTGTTTGCTTGCACATAATCGTACGGACTTAGAGTCAAATGTTCGCTCCTTGCATTCTGAATGCAAAGAGGCGGGACTGAAAATAAGTGTGCGTAAAACCAAGTACATGCACATGGGTTCGAACGCAAGCACACCGATTGTTCTTAACGGACAGGATGTGGAAGAGGTGCAAGATTTTTGCTATCTCGGAAGTATTGTCAGCATGGACTACGGAGCCGAAAAGGATGTTGAGGCTCGGCTAAATAAAGCTCGTCAGGCCTTTTTCTGGAGGTTAAGAGAGATCTCCCTTCGCACGAAAAGGCGTGAGGCTTCCGTGGCGTAGTGGGCAGCGTGCTTGCTTCTCAGTCAATAGGTCGTGGGCTCGATTCCTACTCCAGACGGGATTTTTTAAGCGCAAATTTTTCAGTTGCTACTGGTGATAAAAAATTATTCGCAATAAAATGGGGAAACGGTGTAAAAGTGAAACAGTTCCACTTCAAGAAGGCCTACCTAGTCTAGCCATAAATATTGTTACAAGGTTTGGCAACCCTGCAGAAAGGAACCGTTATATTTCATTTCTTAAAAATTGAGCTAATCGCTATAGTACGCTTGTGCTTGATGCATTTGTCATCATTTGAGTTTAATTTTTAGTGTAGTGAACATGGATTGGGGTGACAAAGAAAATAGAATTGCTGTGATTGCACTTCATAAAGTAGGAATGCAACCAAGTGATATTTTTAAGACTCTGCATACCCTTGGTATAAGCCGAATGTTTGTATATCGGGCTATTGAAAGATTTAATGATACGTCTGGAGTAAGTGACCGTGAAAGAAGTGGCCGTCCGCGAACTACTCGAACACCTCAAGCGGTTAAAGCCGTGCGCGAGAGAATTCGCCGTAATCCTCTTCGGAAACAAAAAATTTTATCGCGTGAGATGAAAATACCCCAAAGAACAATTTCACGTATCATCAAAAGTGACTTGGGGTTGGGTGCTTATCGTAGATCTACCGGGCATTTACTAACAGATTCGTTAAAAAAAAATAGAGTGGAAAAATCAAAACGATTACTTTGCCGGTACGCAAACCAAGAACACCGCAAAATTTTGTTTACGGACGAAAAAATTTTTACTGTCGAAGAAACATTTAATAAACAAAACGATAGGGTTTATGCTCGCAGTGCCAGAGAAGCTTCTCAAGTTGCCCAAAAGGTTCAAAGAGGTCATCATCCAGCCTAAGTAATGGTTTGGTGGAGTGTTAGCTACAACGGGGTGACAAAGTTGCATTTTTGTGAGAAGGGCGTCAAAACGTCTGCCAAAATTTATCAAGAAAGTGTCCTTGAAAGTGTAGTGAAACCTCTCAACACGTCATTATTCAAAAATCAGCCTTGGAGTTTCCAGCAAGATTCTGCACCAGGTCATAAGGCGAAGTCAACCCAAAAATGGCTTGAAGAAAATGTTCCAGATTTTATTAAAGCTGAAGATTGGCCTTCCTCTAGCCCAGACCTGAATCCTCTGGATTACGAATTATGGTCTGTCTTAGAGCAAATGACGTGCTCTAAAAGACATCCTAATATCGAATCCTTAAGGAAGTCTCTTACACATGCAGTCACCAACTTTCCGATTGAAGTCGTGCGTGCTTCCATAGATAAGTGGCCAGCTCGATTAAAGGCTTGTGTAAAGGCAAAAGGCAATCACTTCGAATAACTTGTTGCAATTTCCGTTGTTGACAATGCATTTAATAAATAAACAATGATTTCTTAACACATAACACCTCTTTTATTGAACAGTGCTTTAAAAAGTTTGTAACAGTATTTATGGCTAGACTAGGTAGATACTCAGTCGATGGTTTCTGTTCGCTTTCTATCATTCAGTCCCCCATAACATCTGCAAATATTTGTCAGTAAGCAGCCAGTACAACTGAGCAATATACCAGCTTCTCCACTCGCTACGATCGTTATCACTCCCCTTCCCCAACCTTCCGAATCCCATTCCTTCCCTCCATGACTGTGTTTGTGCATTGCACATAAAGGCCGAAATTGCCTATAACACAGGTTATTCTGTAAAAAAAAAAAACGAAGCTATGAGTTTTTAACGCATGCGTCAAACCCGTGTTGTTATATGGTTGTACTGCTTGAAAGTGACCGTTCAACATACCAAAAAACTGCAAACTTCCGTGAACCAATGCCTCCGATGCATTTTAGGAATATTCTGGCCAGAAGTGATCTCCAACTATGAACTTTTGAGTACAACTGGACAAACAAAAATAGGTATTGAGATTCCAAGGCGGAAGTGGCTGTGAATCGGTCATACTTTGAGAAAACCAGAGCGAAATATCGCCAAACATGCTCTGGATTATAGCCCTCAAGGAGGAAGTCGGGTTGGTCGACCATGTAGCACATGGAAGCGAGCAGTTGAGCCAGGAGGAGGCCAGAGGAATAAGCAAGTCCTGGCAACAGCTAAAGGCCGATGCTCAGGATCGCGCCTCTTGAAAGAGAGTTGTTTCTGTTCTTTTCTAGTACGACGGTATGTCAAAAATTTCGCGGAATAAAGGGGATGAACAAGGGAGTGGGTAAATATATTTACCAGGAGGTATTCTAACACTCAATACAAGTATAAATACACAGTTTCTGTCAAATCGAATCACTAACATTTTAGTTATCGCCAAATCAACAAGTCAATCAGAAGGAAAATGCCAACCATAGATAAAATTCAGTTTCGTGCTGTCATTAAGTCCCTTACCAAGCAAGGAAAAACGCCACAAATCATTTTGGAAGAAATGTCATCTGTTTACAGAGACTCTTGACCTGGAAAACAAGGACTTATAACTGGTATATTTTATTCAGGCAAGGCATAGAGTCATTTGAAGCTTTTAAACACTCGAGCCAGCCGATTGAGGCCCCTTCCTCAAAAATCGATGAAAAAGTGTTGAAACTTGCTCTCGAAGATGCTCGTTTAAAGAAGAAACAATTCGCAAAAATCGTTGGAGCATTCGATACAACCATTTTGAATATCGTTAACTATCATTTCGACATCTCTAAAGTCAGCGCAAGATGGGTACTGAGAATACTCTCAGTGGTTCAGAAAAAGCAGCGCGTCGAGTTTTTAAGCGACTTTTGGATTCTTCAGCGAGAACAGGGATAAAATGTTGACCCAGACTGTTACTGGAGATAAAACTTGGGTTTATCATTATGAGTCTGAACTAAAACAGGAGTCAATGCTGGTAAAGGCGCTTCAACCCCAAGAAGTTTAAGGTCTCACAATCCGCCGAAAAATCATGGCCACTGTTTTTTGGAATTCATAGGGGGTTTTGGTGATCGACTATACCGACCTCCTACTATACCTATATCCTACAAAAATAAAAGGATGCCGTCAAAGAAAAAAGGAGAGGAAAGTGGACTTGAAGTGTGCTTCTTTTGCACGACACCAAACCTGTTCTCAATAGCCACGTTGCAATGGCTGCACTGCAGAAATGCGGCTACGGAATATTGAACCACCCCCTTATAGTCTAGATCCCACACTTTCCGATTACTTTTTGTTCCCAAAAACTGAAGGAAGAACTTCGTGAAGAAAATTTACCAACGATGAAGAGGTGAAGTCGTCAATTTCAGCCTGTTTTGAAGGGCTTTTTTTAGACGGTATTAATAAATTTTATGGATGATATGATAAGTATATGATGCTTAAGGAAGAATATATTGAAAAGAAAAATTAATTTTACACCCCTTCCTTGTCATTCCGCGAAATTTTTTACCTCCCCACGTATTATGATCGACAGGACAGAGAAAAAAAGATTTTTTCCTGATGTATTTTTTCACGTTTAATTTTAGTCATGAGTAGCATTAAAATGCAAAACAAAATCCGGCGGTCTGTACACTGTACGCCGTACAAGTACGCTCCAATGACTTTCAACCACTCATATTATTTTGGGTGGATTGTAGATTGGGTACGGTGTAACCTTTGGGGGGGTGCCGTCCTCACGTATCCCGATGCGGAGTGTCACGAGTTGCAAGGAACTCAACTGGTAGTAATTTTCAAATTACGAAACCTAACCGGAGGTTTTCTGGTACCACGGGTGTCGGCCCATGGAAGGTTGCTTCCACCCCCGGCGATGGAAGAAGTTTCTCGGAGCTCGACGTGGAGTTGCGTTTTCCAACCCGGTGCCATGACTGATAGACTGGCAGAGATTTAGATAGGTCTCGCATCCACCAGTATGAATGCCAAACTTGCATTTAGTATAGACTGGTACCTCAGGGGGCGTTAATGATTGTCGTCTGAAACAATCCGTGTTGTAAGACAAGTGTGTGGCAATTTAGTCTGTGAGTAATGCACCACATAAAACAAGGCTTAAGGAACTGTAGATTGGGTAGAAAAATTTCATTGCCTAAATATTGGGAGTGTGAGGTGAATGGAGTGAGGCAGGGGTAAAGTAAGGTCGAAAATGGGGAACATCTAAATTGTGGTGCATTTTTCAAAATTTCCAACCGTTGTATCTCAAAATCTAATACAGATATTGAGTTCAAATTTTGTTAGATTGTAGAGTTATATGACCTTTAATTTTGGTAAAAATTTGTTATTTACCGGAGGGGGGTCCGAACATGCACGAAGTGTTTCATACTGAAAAAAAACACAAAATTGCGAATTTTATTGAAATTTCAAGCTAGAAACTTGAAAATTTGTAAAATTCATTTTAAAAAAAATTCATAAAAGCTTAAGGCATCACAAATTTTACGATTATCTTATCACGTCTACCTCCATACCATACAAATGTGTAGTCCCATGAATATAAAATACTCGAATTTCAATGAAAGTCCTTTCAAACTTCATCAAACATTCTATACGGAGAATTTTGAACGTGATCCAAGCAATCAATTAATAATTTATTTACATTCACATACTCTTTTTATTGCCACCCCCTACCCAAATAAACACAAACTTGCATATATAAACGAATAAAATATTGATTTACTTTGATCTAATTTTCAAGTCGATAGCTTTTCGAAGAAAAATCAGTTAATAAAAGTTTCGAAATTTCATGAAATTCATATTAGAGAGATTAGAAGCAGTTGAGATATGTTACCTGTTCATAAACTTAAAATTTTTTTTCGTTAAAACTGATACAAAAACATAACTGGACTATTTTTTTGGTTTTAAGAAATTTTATGTCGGAGTGGTAGAATCAATTTGTTCACATTATGCTAGAATTGCTATCAAAATGTTGTATACAAATTTTAAGCTTCAAAAATTCAGGATGTACTGAGGAAATTAGTGTATTGCATCTAGTGAAGTTGTGCTGTTTGTATGGGAGGTGGTAAAAGGAGTTAATGACATTTCCAGAAATAGCTATATACATCATGCCTTCGACGTTTCGTTTTAAATACTTTTCAGGAAAATCGACTTTTTGTAAAGTTGTGAAATTGTGTCGTATTATATGGGAAGGGGTAGAAGAAGTGAAGCTAATATCTAATTCTAATTTTCTTAAGTCTTACTAATAATTCTAAATAAATATTTATTGCACAGTTTCAGCTCGATAAATTTTATACGGACTGTGTAAATTCATTTATAGTATTTCATGAAAAAGAGCAGTTTGTATGGGAAGTGGTAGAAGGAGAGAGAATGGAATTGAATACTTCGTATACCATAGTTTGAAATTGTTTGTAAAATATTTTATTCCACATTCCGAGAGAATCCGTTTATTGCCAAATTCCCATACAAAATGGTATGGGAGGATGTAGAAGGGATGGAGCGATGTGGTCAGTTCAAGAACTTGCCCTTATTTTTTTACCAAAAACGACGTGTACGAAATTTGAGATTGGTACGAACAGACGAACGAAGGGACATCCGGGTTGATATGAACATCTTTATCATTTATTTTTTTCTCCAAGCCTTATTTCTTAGCGTTACAAACTTATAATATTCTCAGATTTCATCTAGAGTATAAAAAATGTTTGTTGTAGACAGACGGACTCGGAATCGAGCGGCAACAAATATTTCTGTACCCTCGGCGATAATTTGGAATTAAAATTACTCTGGGGAATGATATTTAAATTTTTTTTTTTGGATAATCAGGTAGGACTGTCCTTAATTTGTTATTTTATTTTTTTTTTAAAGCCAGGATTCAAAATCGCCTGCTACTGCCAGTAGATTTACAGTAGCTGATTTTCAATCCTGTTCATTATGAAAATTTTTATAGTATGAGACGAGTGCATCACAACCTCCACGGTACTTTTTTAAGAAAATTGAGCCTTATTGGAAAGAGTGTCATGATGGGTTGAGATGGGCTGCTGCATGCTAGTTGGCTGGCACGGCTCAGCTCGTCGGCAACCGGGGTGGATTTTGCCATCTCATCCTCGACATAAAAAAAAATTCATGCAGCTTTGTAAAGGACCTAAAGGAGGAGGGGTTCTGGGGGAAATCAAATATATTTATGGCTGAAGGCCCAGACGACACTCATTTAACTCTCAGAAAGGTTCTCGGAAGGAGAAGCTCTGCGTGGGTGGGTACGGTGCTCCTCACTACCACTCCGCACCAGCCGTCCATAAATCGTTATCCTGAAATGGGAACGGTCTGTCGAATCCAAAAAAAAATCTCTCTATGTGCTCGTCATTATTATTTTATTCAATTCAAAACAAAATTTTCTCTCCATACACAAAGCCCTTTTATCCTAACCTTATTATGAACTTTTCCAAAAACGATAAAAATTAAGTTTTTTTCTTTTTTTTTGTTTACTATAGACTCTCGAAACCTGGTTTGTTAAGATGCTAAGTTAATTTCGACCGAACGAGTTTAGATCCAACCTCCCTCTCATAATCAAAAAAAAATATCCCCGTCACTACGCCTTGAATACTAAAGTAGGTTCTGAAATACACAAACCAAGGAAACGAGCGGTCTTGTTCACTTTCGAACATATCTTTAGACAGTCTATACTAATTTAGGTAACTGTGAACCAAAAATTTCTGTAACAAATTATGTAACATCCGAGAGGACATGATATCCGCAAATAGTTTAAAAATATAATATCAATGATGCGAAATAACTGAAAAGTACTCATCTTCTGTAGTTCGCTCTATCAACGACCATTTCCAGCGTAGGACAACCTCTCAAGTTCGTTGAAGTTGTTGATGCACGAGGTTGTTAAGGTTCTCCGAATGATAATGTTCTCCGAATAATAATGTTCTCCGAAGAATACTGCTCTCCGAATAATAATGTTCTCGACTTTTCTTCTTCCGACTGTACGGCACTTCAAACTCCTCGACCGCGTGCTTCTTTTTTTCCGTGTACTTTTTCGTCTTTACGGCACTTCTCATAATCCGTTAACGCGTTTTTTCCAACCGCGCTCTTTCCATAAAACGTAGGTCGAATCCGCTTTTCTCGACTTTTCTTCTTCCGACTGTACGGCACTTCAACTCCTCGACCGCGTGCTTTTTTCCCGCGTACTTTTTCGTCTGTACGGCACTTCTCGCGATCCACGACCGGCTTTCTTCACAACAGCACTTTGTCATAAATATTATGTCGACTTTTCTCGGTTTCGATTCGCCCGTCTTTACGGCACTTCCAACTCCTCGACCGCGTGCTTTTCTCCGCGTACTTTTCGTCTCTACGGCACTCTGACGATCCTCGACCGGCTTCTTTCACAACAACACTTTGTCATAAATATTATGTCGACTTTTCTCGGTTTCGATTCGCCCATCTTTACGGCACTTCCAACTCCTCGACCGGGTGCTTTTTCTTCCACCGCGATTTTTTTCCGGCCACTTCTCCAAATTTGCACTCGTCACTCCCGACCATGTCTTCGTCAGGGCCTCTTCAAATCTAGGCCTGGGCTTATACGTCAGAGCCGTACTCTAGGGGTGTTTGGTGGTGCTCTAAATTGCCCTACATTTAAAATGAGGCGCGAAGATGACGATTCGGGTTGGGGACTCCCACGATCATTGCAAGAGTCGTGAAAAGACGCATTTCGTGGCCAAAGTATCCACCAAATCCGAACGAACGGACTCGTAAGAGATGTCGAGCTCTCCTACTATCTCCCTAACACTGGTTTGACGAGTGCCATTTCCTTCACTTTTTGAATGTTTTTGTCAGTTGAAGAGGTTGGAGGTCGTCCAGAACGAGGCATGTCTGCAAAGATCTCTTGACCGTCCTTAAAGGCATTATACCACTCATAGGCTCGTGTTTTTGATATTATTGAATCACTGTAAGCCTTTTGCAATATTTTCAACGATTCCGCACACAAAATTTGGTTTGATTCACAAAATTTGAGACAAACTCTTAGCTCCATATTTTTAACTACTAAGGTGTACCGATTCAACTAGCTGCTGTAAGCAAACTGATTAACAGACCGCGATAATTTTTGGGATAATAATTAAGGACAATCCTGCCTGCCTACTAAAATTTTTTTTTTTTTTTTTGAAATATCATTCCCCAGAGCAATTTTAATTACAAATTATCGATACGTTTTTGTTAAAATATATTGAGCTATACTAGCGAAGTATATATAAGAAAAATATTACACTTGGACCAAGGAGGATATATAAAAAGGAGTGACTATGAGCATGCTTTGCCTTGTAAGCAAATGGGAATGAATGTATTTCCCTCCCTTACTACCGAAATGCTCGAAATTTTTCGAAAAAAATCGTTTCGCTATCTTTGTCTGCCGCACTTAAAAATATTGCAACTAACTCTTTCCCACGATAAATTGTTCGAAACAGTTGTCAAATTTTCGAAAAAAATTGTTTCGCTATCCTTGTTTGACATACTTAAACCCAAAGTAACTATCTCTGTCCCGCGTTAAATTGTCCGTTGCTAAAGTACTTAGCTTAAACACAAACCAAAACTAATAAAAATTAAAAAAATAAAAATTTCTGAAATGAAACAGCAAACACCATTGTATTGAAAATTACTTTATTGCTGACTGAATATTAGCAACCAAGAAAGAATACAAATTATTGTATTTTTTTTGTAAAAGTTTGAAGCCAAGTTAAGCTTGGACACAATTTTCGAAAATTTCCGAATCAAAAAATATTCCCACATGAGACAGACTATCAGGTACTCCTTTTATATATCCTCCTTGATTTGGACATAACAGTAGTCGGGAAAATAGAGAACATGTCAAAAGTGGTACACTTTTCAAAACTTCAACCCGATATTTTTCAAAATCCCATATATGTAGATATTAAGTTGAAATTAAAAGATTGCTGAACTATGTGACCTGTAATTTTGGTAAAATTTGCAAGTTGAGGTGTGGAAGGCGAGGGAGGTGGTAAGCCAATCTGTCGAAAACTTTGTGTTATTTTTTAGGACTCTCGTATAAATGTTCAAAGTTCAAATTTTGTAGGTACTTACATTCATTTGATATACATATGTACGTAAATAAAAAATAATAATTTGAGCCGGAACTGATATGCACCGATCCGGGGCCCTACCTAGGACAAGGTGTTTCATGGGTTTTGAAAAAAAAAAAAAACTCAAAACTTTTAGCTGAAATTATAAGCTAGAAACTTAAAAATTTTTGCGAAATTCATTTAAAAAAAATGCTTAAAGATATTAACTGTTCAAAATGTCTACCTCCTCCCACACAAAAGCATTTTTTCGAGCATTTTTTAAGAAATCAATAGTAGTGGTAGAAAATGGGATGCATTTTGAAAATGGTGCAGTTTTCAAATTTTCAAACCGATTCAACTCAAAATCCAATGCAGATATTCAGTTGAAATTTTGTCAGATTGTGGAACTATATTAAATATATAATTTTTGAATTGGTGTAAAAGGAGTGAGGTGGTGAGCCAAGAACCCGAAAACTTTGAGTAATTTTTTTTTAAGGCTGTGGTAAAAGATACAAAGTTCAAATTTTGAACGTGCATACATCCATTTAATACATATACAAATATAATAATTTGAAGTACAACTGTTATCCACCGAATGTAGGCCCTAACCTGCACGAGGTGTGAAATGAAAAAAAATATAAAAAACACGGAATGCAATCTTAAGGTACAAACTTCAAAATTTTAGTAGCTCATTTAAAAAAGAGTAAGTAAGTATAACATATTAACTGGTCGAATACTTCAAAATTCCTACCCCCTCCCATGCAAAAGTCTTTATTCAATCAATTCTAAGAAATCACTTATCACCAAAGCACTAGAAGCTTGTGCAAACACTTCTAAAACTATAAAACAATGTTGTGTCAAAAGTTTTAAAACCTCCCTTGCCCTTCTACCCTCTCCCATGCATAGGTATGATTTCGACCAATTTCAATAAATCTAGTAATCATCGAATTCAAAGCAACGAACTTGAAATTTTGTAAAGACAACTTTCAAGAGAAACTCAATAAAACTTTCCCCCTTCGATACAAATGTCTGGCTTCGTGCATATAAAATACACCGAACTTCATAGGAATTCTAAGACACTCTGTTTATAAAACTAGCATTCAATATGATTTCGTGCATGTGGCCGCCGTAACTGGCGCGTACATGGCGTAATCTAGAAGTCCAAATAAATCATATTCAAATATTAGTGCCATAAAATTATCTTTCAAATAAATTTCATGGATATTAAAACATTATTCTGTGTTTTATTTCAATTTAAATTTTTTCGCCTCTAAAAAAATTCTCTGTATCTGTACCTGTGCGGGAGGTTTTAGAAAAAGTGATGGGACTTGGCCCGTTTGCAAACTTAAAACGACAATTTCAGCTCAAAACGTTCGTGAACTCTCGCGTAATCGGACAACCCGTCTCTCGTTATGAATGTTTTTGAGCCAAACCAAATTTATTAACATCCTTCGCAATTTTTTCCTAGCCATATTTCTTCGCATTGCTAACCTTGAATTGAGCACAATATAATCTCTAAGATTTCACCTACGGTATAAATATTGCATAACATGTTATTGCTTCAACTTCGCAAGAATCCCAGCAAAATTATTTTCCCATATGAAAAGCAGCATAATTACATTCAACGCTTAGGGGTAGAATGTGAAATTATGTTTGAACTTTAGAGTCGTTTTTTGACTACGTAATTCTTGTTATGGATTTACCACTGGGAGAGAAGTTTTATCTGTGTTTCTTTTTTTTCAACTTCAATTGGTCACCCTGCGGTTATTGCTTTTTACAAATGCAGGCGCTATTTGAGCAAATATTTACAAATTGGTTCAAATAGCCGGTAGTATTGCCCTAAAGTTGCGCGAATTGGCGCTTGTATGTTTGCTCTTCAACATTCGAATCACTATTAGATCTACATACCCATCTAGTGGCACTCATATTCGGATGTGTTTCCCATCGATATGAATTTTGAATAAAACAGGAAATTTATTTGTTTTCGATATTTGGGTTTTCGTACACGGGGATTATTTGTGGCCGCTTTGTATACGAACGAATATTTTAATATATTCTGTTTTGAGAAGCTTTGAATGTGAGTGCTGGTGATAAATTTGATTCAAAAGGAAAATTACTAATACATGTTTAGATAAATTCGGGATGAAAAATTAATTAAAAATTCAACGGTAGAGAAGATATTTTTGTGTTTAATGAAAAATCGGATTAATATAATATTATATGGTATTTCTCTGTTGAAATGATGTAGCTATAATGATGAAATGGAATGAAACTAACTTAATTAGATTGGTAGGATTAGTATGATTTTTTTTCCGTGTACTATTACTATTACTGTAATAAGGTTTTTTTTTATTGAACAACAAGTCAATCAATAAAATTATAAATCCTTTTGCATTTTTCAGTCATACATTCAGTTTCCTATTAATTTTTTGATCTGAAAAAATATAGTTAGTGAGTGTTTTACATATTTCTAATTTTAGAGCCTGAATACCTTGCGTGCGGTTATTATGATAGGTGATATGCACTTAGTCCTGTCAACTCAATCTGGCAACGTCGCCCAAGCAAGAGCGTAGCCGGAAGGTGACCAACGACCAGGCCAGAGCGAAAGAAGACTGAGTGCGAAAACGGGCTATGTTGTCCATAGATCAAAAAATTTTTCGCATAAAGAACTCTTACCTCCCAAATTAACGATTTTGATTGGTTCGCACTTTAAACAGCTGATTACTAAGCCATATTTTACACGTAGATTGTTCGCATATGTGCGTGGAGATTGCACGCATATTGGTGAGCTCAGTTCGAGAAGTTCTTTCCCGTTTGCCAACTGTTTACGTATAATTAAACTGTGGACCAGGCATAGAAAGAAAGCGAGAGTGAGCGATTGTACGTGATACGATATAGACATCCGTGCACCGTCTAGTCGAAAAATAAACGTTATAAACATTCGAGGGTTTTTTTATTTATCTATTCTTGCTTTTTGGTGATCCTGACAGATCAGAAGTGGGATGAACGGGAAAAAAATGTCGGAGGATTCGAAATCCTTATTAAACGTGATAGAAGCAGAAGATAAGGGGAGCGGGCGCAACGCGGAAAACTATGCGAGATCGGAAATTCGGGAACTGCGCAAGAGTGGACGAGATAGTTGCGGCGGTGGACAAACTCGCGAGTGTAGTGGTTGAAAAGTCCCGCGAATTCGACGTGCCTGGAAGTGTATACAGCGTCGCTGAGGGACGATCGGAACCGGACGAAAGCCAGCAGATACAGCAACAACAACGTAGTGAGACTGTAAAAGGAACCATACGCGATATCCGGGTCATGGAAGAATTGATGCCCGAATTCGATCCATTTGCAGGGCATGCACTGTCATCAAAACAATTCTTGGCTCGGGTTGATGCGCTAGCAGTCTATTATGCGTGGAACGAGAAAGCGCTATTGATAGCGGTGCAGAGAAGGCTGAAGGGAGCGGCGAGAGAATGGATTGATGCCTATCTGACGATCTTCGTGACCTAGGAGCAGTTTCGGCGAGAATTTTCGCGAATGTTTCCGACGTCACAAACGGAGACTGGCGCACACATAGATATGATGCAGACGAAGAGACGAGCTGACGAGAGTGCGGAAAAAATCTTTTATAGAATTTGGACGAAGGGGACGAGATATGGCTTGGATCAAAAATCGATCATGAAATATGTGCGTATTGGATTGAATTTGGCGACCGTTCAGAATGCGATAGCTGGGACAAGTTTTACGTCTTTGGAGGACATGCTTCTCGCTATACGTCAGTGTGGAAAATATTTCGGCGACAGATCCGAAACGAAACGAGGGTGGAAAGGAAAAGTTTTCGTTAGACCGTCGGCAGTTCTCTCCAATGCGAAACCGAAAACAAATGTTGCTGACGATCCGCGACTGACGCAAAATGTTGCGAGAAATGCGCCTGTCGGGAATGATCACGTTTGCTATAATTGCTACAAACCGGAACACATTTCAATAAATTGTCCGAATCCCCAACGTCGAACTCGCTGCTCAAAGTATCAAAAAATCGGACACACTGCTGAGAACTGTTCTGCGCGCCGTGGGGGACATATTAATCAACTTGAACCAGTGCCGAGCCGTTGTCAAACCGATCGTGTAATAATACAAGTGTTGTTGGACAATCGACTTATCGATGCGTTAATTGATCCCGGGAGTAATCGTTCACTAATCAGTGAAAATGAATCTAGAAATGAAATTGAGTGTGCTCCAATCACGCTGGAAAGTTTCGGAAGAGGTACGTACATCTGCACACGAAAGATGCATACGCGATTAACTGTGGATAACTGTGTTATATCCGCCGAACTCCTAGTCGTCGCAAATGATTTGATCCCTTCTGCAGTATTATTGGGAACCGATAGTCTCCTACACGATTCGAGGCGAGTGATATTGGGACCCGGAACATGTCACATCGAGGATCTGCGGAAGTTGGACATAGCATGAAAAACGGAACTTACGGAATCCGAGTCATCAGCGTTTGGAAAATTATTGTTAAAATTTCGATCATGTTTCGCCGACAAAACTTCGGAAATTGGGAGAAGTAAGTCATCGCAGATGTCCATTAGTTTAACATCCAATAAGCCAATTCAGAGCCGTCCGTACAGGATTCCATTCGCTAAGCGAGCTGCCGTAGATTCAGTGATCGAAGAATTATTGACACACAACATCGTTCGACCCAGTGAATCCAAGTATTCTTCGCCGATTGTGCTTGTTAAGAAGCAAAACGGAGAAGACCGATTGTGTGTGGATTTTCGAGCAGTCAATGCTGTAACGGAGAAAACCCCGTTTCCAATGCCAACTATAGACGAAATCTTCTCACAAATAGCCGGAAACAAATACATACGACCTGTTTTCTGGATATTATCAAATTCCGCTTGACCAGAATTCGATGCAGTATACTGCTTTTGTACCGCACTGTGGCCACTATGAATACACCGTTATGCCTTTTGGCCTAGTCAACGCGCCAATGGTCTGCCAGCAAATGATCACGATGATCATCCGAAAACTCCGTTCGAAGAAAATCATTAGCTATATGGACGAAGTGATAATAGCGAGTGATACCGTCGCCGAGGGAATCGACCTTTTGTCTGAATTCTTTACCGTACTTCATGAAGAAGGATTGACTTTACGGACGTCAAAATGCATTTTCTTTTCAACTGAAGTTTTGTTCCTCGGACACAGAATCTCAAACTCAGGCATTAAACCCGGAAACATCAAGCTCAACGCCGTTGTAGATTTCCCGAAACCGACCGTTGTCTGTAACGTTCTGACCATCATCATTTTGGAAGACATATGGACCAATGATTCCAGCAGCCCATAAAGCGCACCATACGGTGACTTTTTCTGGATGTAATGGTGTTTCGACAAAGGCTTCTGGATTATTATCGCTCCAAATGCGGCAATCCTGTTTATTGATAGCCAGAAGTGCACTTCATCTTTGAACAAAATGTGTGTGTAAAATTTGAACTTTCAGATTACGCCTCGTACTCGCCAGCCGCGGTGGCCACAAGCCCAAAATTATATTCAAAAATTAATGCTATAAAATTATCTTTCAAATAAAGCAAATTTCATGGATATTAAAAACATTTTGCTGTGTTTTATTTCAATTTAAAATTCTCCGCCACTAAAAAAACTACCCTGGCATCTTCTCTGACAACTTTGGGTAAATTTTTTGGCGTAATCCACATTTAGACCTCTCCAAATTTGTTTTAAACTTCGAATAAGCGGTTGCGTAGTGGATATTTGTTCCCCTTTTAATTTAATCTTAATGAGCGATTACACATTTTCAGTGGGATTTGCACTTGCTATCCCATTTTCTACCTTCCACGATATTCTGAGGTGACTTCTGAATGTTTGGGGTCGTTATCTTCGTGGATGATCCAGTCATCGTTTTGGGGTCGATACAGCAACTCAGCAGACTTTTACAATCCCATCTCGTATAAATTCAGCATTCAGATTTCTGATGAAAGCAATTAACTTTCCTCTTTCAGAGAAGCACCCATGAACATACACCTGGATGTTTGACGGTACGTTGCAACAATCTCTCACCGCTTTTTCTCCCAGCCTTCTTCCAATGATTGAAGATAACAAAAGATGACTCTTCGGTAAATACTGCATTGCTCCAATCGCGTTCCAAATTCTCCCGTGCCCAACTCAATCTTTTTTTGTACATGTTTTTCTGTTAGTTTTAGTTTGTGCTCCTCTTTTTGATGTCAGATTCTTCAAGCCTGCTTCTAATTGTATTTATGGACACCTGAACTCCTTGTTTAATTATTAATTTTTATCTTCGCATGTCGCCGAGTTAATTTCGGGTTTTTTCCTGAATAGCTGGACGATCAATTTATCGTCCCTTTTTGATGTACTTTTTTTAAGGCCTCTAGCTGGCTCATCATCGGCATCACCATGCTCATCATACCTCGTAATCCACTTCTTTACATATAAAGCACTGGTTTTGGTATATTTTACGGCCTTCCTCATACTCATTCTGGGTCCTTTAGGATGGGTAACCAAAAAAATAAATTCAAAATGTTTTTTATAAAGTGCACTAATTTCTTAACTTGTTTTCTTTACGAAAGATGAAACTGTACTGGCCAAATGCATCTAACCCGAAATAGGCATATACATATACATAATTTTTCGTAACACACACATGTTTCAATAGGTAGGAAATAATTACTTGCGACACGTTCTTCTTGAGCACACTGTATGTATGTTAGTATGAAGTCCGAGCATACGTCCATTCTGTCAACTGTCTTGTCTAAAAAACGAAGATTTCGTTCAGTCCAAAATTTCCGTTTTCTTTGAACATTTTTGAACAGAAATCATAATAATAAGGAAAAAAGTGAAGTAGGTGACTAAGTTTTGGCGAGATAATTTCGTTGGTATCGGGAGTTCAGTGGAAGAACTCGCCTGCAACGCGGGCAACCCTGGGTTCGATTCCCGGTCGGGTTTTTTTTTTACAATTTGACTAAAGTAAAAATATCATAATTTCAAATAATTTTGATTCCACGCATGAGTGGAAAAAAATGCTTTTTCAACGGGTTGTATGTCCTTATTTCGAACATAATTTAACAGTGCGATTTCTGTCCAAAAATGTTAAAACACGATGCCAAGGAGGTCCTTCATTTGACAGAACTCACGGAAATTTTGCACTGAACTAAATCTTCGTTTTTTCAGAAATGGTGAAACCATATAAAATTACAAAATTTGTTTGTCTCTCGTTCTCCAACATTGGTTTTCTGGAACAAATATAATGTTTGAAAACTTTCCCGTGGTTTGGTTCATGGCTTGACTAATTGTGAACGGGCCAAAGCGTTTTTTTTAACAAACAATCTACTTTTCAATTAACTATTAAAAGTGACAATGTCCTTATCCCAATTAAAAATTTACATACAATAGCAATGGTTCATCTGTCAATTAATTAGTAGCTGTTTTTTCAGTATTATTATTTTTTGCAATTTAATTAATTGTATTTTGTTAATAATTAAAACTTTATGTACATTTTATGAACTATTTGCAAACGTCTAATTGTATGTTTTTTTATGCAGTTTCGAATACAGAAATGTCATATGTGGCAAATAAATATAAAGTTTTATTTATATGTATGTAATTAAAACGAAAAATTCAACAAAATTGAGGTACAAAACGACTGAAATGAAATTTATTGGGGCAATTTCTGATTGATTTGATTGCAAAATGTTCGGCATTTTAAGCGATTCAACAGGCTTTTTAATTATGGTAATAAATTTTTTAACCTGATTTATTTCATCGACTTTGGTATTTGTTTTTCGGGAAACGTTTATTTATAAAGTTTTTTTTTTTTCATTTATCATTTGCAGAAATTAAAATAGGAAACTATGATGAAGTCGATATTGATTTTATTATTTTCATATTTTATGCCAAAAACTTTTTCGTATTTAACATCCTCTCGTAGTTTAAGTGCAGAACTGATACGAGCTAGTCCGATCCACTCAATATTCGCAGTTTTTATAGCTCTTGCTTGTGAAAATACTTGAATTGCATTTGGCTATTTACTTTCGTTTCTTTATTTATGGAATTATTCAAATATCCGTGGTGTAGGCAGTGTGTTTGCTTCAATAAATTGGCCATGTATTCAATTCCTACTCCAGGCAGTTGAATTTATTTCATTACGAATGTTTTTCGGCAACGATGAATTATTCAAAATAAAATGGGCAGCCAATGTAAAAGTATAACCGTTCCACTTCTAGAAGTTCTCTTATACTCATTAGATGGTATCTGTTTGTTTCTGTTATTCAAATCTCCATGAAATCTGTAAATATTTGGCAGGAAGTCAGTTCAACTGAAAATTATGCCAGGTTCACCACTCGTTACGTTCGATCTCACTCCGCTTCCGTTACTCCCATTTAGATTAATCCTTCCCCTCATGAATGTGGCTATGCATTAGTGGTGTGTCGTCCATTTATGCAAGGAAAACAATGCTTCCTTTATGTATTCAAAGCCTTCCACAGGGAAAAAGCCGTGAGATGCGAACGCATGTATGAGACCGCCGACCAAAACGAGCAAAATTTTCGCACTCGCCGAACGCAAATTCGACTTCAATAGGGAGATGTGTCGCATTAAATTGTTTCCACTTTCCCTCTCATTGCTTGCAATCACATATGCGCGTGAACGAGACCGCCGGCCAATACGATCAAAATTTTCGCTCGCGACGAGCGCAAGTTTGATTTCCGTTGGAAATGGAGATACATCGCAGTAATTCCTTCCAACTAATGCTCTCAATCACAAGCCATTGCTTTCCTTCGATCAAAGTACTGGCAGTATTGCAATTTCAGTACTAGCCGAAAAATGATCAACACGAAAAATGTGAAGGGGTGGATCTGGCAATATTGCCTATATTTGTCATGCTTTGAGAGGAAACGAATCGGTTTAAACTTTTTCAAATGAAAGTACTTTTTTTTGTTAAAACTATAAGTTTAAACTAATCTTGGAATTTCGGTCCCTTACCACCCTAGCAAATAAAATGCCATCTATTGTAGGGGATTGAATTATATGAAGTGTCCGTTAATTTATGAATTCAGGCGCTTTAAGCTCTTGTGTGGTAATAGGGGTGAATGGGGATCGTTTTTTAATGTAATGTAATGTTTCTAACAGCTGACGAGAGAGGTTTTGGTAATATTACTTTATTATTTTAATAATAAAGTATTGTGATCGACACAGAAAAAAAAAAATTTGCTACCCTGAAATTTTGTTTTTTCGCGTTTCATGACTAAATTAGCCTAAAAAAGCAAAAAAAAAAAATCCGTCCCGCCGTACGCCGTACATATGGACTCGTACCTCCAAGACCGTTAAAGGTAGAATGTTGATTTTTGGGTGGGTTATTAACTTGGTAAGTGAGCTCCATTATACAAATTTTGGGGAGTGTGGGGTGGAAGGGGGAGGCGGGGGGATGGAAAAAATAAAATATACACTTGCTAATATCTTCACCACGAATGCAGATAGAAAGATGAAAATCAGCACACGTATAGAGAGAGCTGTGGGACATATTCCAAAAATAATTTAATTTTTTTATCCATTGGCGTCCGTAAAGGGGGGGCTAAAAACAAATTGTCGGCCGAATCTTTTTTTGAAATGGTTATATCTTCGAAACTACTTACCATAAAAAATTCATATTTTGGGACAATTAAGATGGCGTATAGATCCACCAGAATCAGCTTAGAAATAGGCTTATTATTGTAAGGGGAAGGGTCGGGGGGGGGGGGGGGGTGCAAGGAAAAACACTTAAGCATTAATATCTCAACTATCTCTTAAGCTATGTAATTGAAATTTAAAACATATACTAAGCTATACTAGCGAAATACAAAAAAAATATAAAATTTGGTCATAATAGTAGTGGGGTGAAATGGGGACCATTTGAAAAATGGTGCACTTTTCTAAATTAGAAATCGTTATATCTCAAAATTGAGTACAGATATCGAATCAAAAATTCGTCAGATTATAGAACTACATAATTTATAATTTTGGTAAAAATTTTAAGTTAGGGGGTGTAAAGGGAGGGAGGTGGTAAGCAAAAATGTCGAAAATTTTGAGTGAATTTTTTAGGACTCTGCTCAAAGACAGAAACTTTAAATTTTGCATGTGAATACATCTATTTGATATACATAGAAAAAAATAATAATTTGATCCACAATTGTTTTGAACCGACCACGCCGGTCTAATGGGCACAAGCTGTTTCATGTGCAACGAAAAAAACACGAAAACTGAAAATTTTTGGATGTAATTTTAGGGTAGAAACTTGAAAATTTGGGAAATACATTTAAAAAAAATTCCTAAAAGTATAAAATATTAACTGGTCGAATACCTTCAAAACTTCTACCCCCTCCCATACAAAATTATTTTTTCGACCATTTTTAACAAATTAATTATCACCTAACTATTAAAAGCTATCCATTTGAAATTTTGCATAAGAACTTATAAAAATATTTGCAAAGAAATTATTTTAAAAGTTTCAAAATCACACTTGCCCTTCTACCCCCTCCCATACAAAAGTATGATTTCGACCAATTTCATTAAATCAACTAATAACCAACAAATTAAAAGCTACGAACTTGAAATTTTGTACGAGCAGCTTACAAGAGAAAGGAAATAAAATTGCGTCACAAATTTTGCAATTCCCCTACCTCTTCTACCCCCTCCCATACAAAATTATTTTTTCGAGCATTTTTAAGAAATCAGTTATCAGCTAACTCTTAAAAGCTATCCATTTCAAATTTTGCCTAAAAACTTATAAAAATAATTGAAATGAAATTCCTTTAAAAGTTTTGAAATCGCGCTTGCCCTTCTACCCCCTCCCATACAAAAGTATCATTTCTACCTATTTCATTGAATCAACTAATAACCATCAAATTAAAAGCTACGAACTTGAAATTTTGTACAAGCACACTACAAGAGAAATGGAATAAAATTGCGTCACAAATTTTACGATTCCCCTACCTCCTCTACTCCTTCCCATACAAATGTTTGGTTTCGTGAATGTAAAATGCACCGAATCCTATGAAAATTCTATGCAACTTCGTCTATGAAACACATTCTATGCAGAGGATATTGGACGCGATTCAAGCAATTAATTAAAAAGCTATTAACATCCACCCACCCTTACCCCTCCTCTTCCCCTCATAAAAACCCAAACTTGCAGAAACGAATGAAATATTGTTAAATTGACAATAGCCCTGCCCAAGAACTCCCTTTCACTTAGCTTTCCCTAACCACTCTAACCTGCATATTGACTTTCCACACATCCGCAACTTGTCCCAAGAATAATAAAGTTTCGCCCGACTTGTTGGCAGTTTATTTATAATATATTGCTTAATCATATTAAACCAATATATTTAAAAAATAATTGCTTCCCCTAGCTATAAAGTCACGGCATGCCACTGCTGTGCATATAAAAGTATTAAACTATAGTACAGGTAAAAAAAAAATTGGAAAAAATAATGAAGAAAAAGATTAAACTACATATTTCCACAGGGGGTAGTTGTAGGATGAGGTTTTATCAATTCCTGCAACTTTTTTTTGAAAATACCGACTCCGCAGACCTGAGCTAATCATCGCCCTATGGGATGGAGACAGTAGAATTCACCTACAGCCAGTTCTGCTAGCCCTTAAAATGGCAAATGGACACTCACTGGATCATGAGCTTATCACCTGATATCTTATATCCTAACTGGTACGAAAAACGGATACAGCGCCTCGGATACGGACGGATTCTACGGTAACGACTTTTGGTATTCGAAAACGGACTATGGTTGGCTCCTGGAACGTTCGAATGATGGGGGAAGAGCTGGGATCACTCGGTTCTTGCACCACCAGTCAGTGATCGCCCGTGAAATGGAGCACTATAACATCCAAATCTTGGGCTTCAGCGAGGTCAGGTGGACAGGATCAGGTGAAACACGAACCCTAAGCGGAAACACCATTCTGCACATTGGTTCTGAGAGCGAAGCCAAAAATGGCGTGGCAGTCAAATTTACACCGAGAGCGGGAAACAGTCTCATCAGCTGGGAACCAATCTCGGATAGGATTATCGTCGTCAGGCTCGGGACCAGTGTCAGAAACGTCACAATTCTGCAGTGCTACGCACCAACTAATACCGCAACACCTGGTGACAAAGAGGAGTTTTATAACCAACGGAGTGCCACCTTCGAGCGTGCTCCAAAAGGTGATATTATTATTATCTCAAGAGATATGGACTCACAGGTTGGCTCTGACAACACTGAACTAGAACACGTCATGGGGAAGCATGGTGACCCTTGGGTCGACACGTCACGACCTTGGACCCGGAAACAACGAATTATTTGTGGAGTTTTGTAGTACTGATCATCGGAGGGATTCTTTTTCCACACAAGAGTCACCATAAAACATCTTGAGTTTCCCACGATGGTGTTATTCCGAACCAGATCAATCATTAGGGTATAAGTCGCCGATGGAGAAGATGTCTCCTTGATGTGCGAGCGAAGCGTGGAGCTGACGTGGGGACCGATCACCACTTGATAGTTGCCTGCTTGAGATTGTGCACAGCAGCTATCCGACGACTACAAATTCTTAAAATGAAGCGCAAGCTTAATGTGGATAGACTTAGAGACGTCAACAAATAGCGCGATTACACCACCATACTACGCGAAAAGTCATGCATATTGGGCGAATACGACATGCGCACACTGGACGCCAATTGGGAGGCAACTAGAAACACGTTTCTAACTTGTGCAGAAGAATCTGTTGGATATATGCAAAACGGTGAGAAACCCTGGATGTCGCAAGACTCGTGCGACAAGGCTGACGGTCGGAAAAAAGCCAAATTGGCAATAATCTCTCAATCGATGTCAACCAACAAACACCCGACTTGACGAAGAATTACCTCGATGCTCATATGCAGCTTAAAAAGGCTGTTAGACGCGACAAGAGAAAGGTTATTGAAGATCTGGTCAACAAGGCAGAATCTGCGGCTTACCTTGGGTATATGATTTCACTATTCAAAATCATGAAACAGTTGACGAAAAGGAATTTCACTGCCAACCACCTGGTAAGAGATGTCAACGGAACTCTCCTTAATATGAGTCAACACCAGTTGCGGCGATGAAAGGAATACTTCTCTGACATTTTCAACATCTTGTCGGAGGAAGATATTCCAGAAACAGAACAACTACCAAACATCCAACTGGAATCCTCTATTCGGGACGATCCCCCAGATAAGGAGTAGATAGTTTCCGCCATTTGGTCAATGGCTGGAAGGAAAGCCCCAGGTATAAAAGGACTACCAACCGAACTCCTCAAAGCGGACCCGGAAATAACAGCCGATATACTCCTCCCACTCTTTACTGAGGTTTGCAGTGAAGGAAGATATCCGACTGAATAGAAGGAGGGTGTCATTGTGAAAATTCCGAAGAAAGGCGACCTTCGGGATTGTGGCAATTGGCGTGGTATATGCCTACTTACTGCCGTATCGAAAATCATAGCTAAGGTAATTCTAATAGGATTAGTAATGTCGTCAAGAGCACTCTCGAAGTTTATCAGGCTGGATTCCGTAAACGATCGTTTTGTACCGACCACACAAATACCCTACGGATAATATTGGAGTAGTCAGCCGAAATGGATTCGCCACTACATCTCATGTTTGTGGACTTCGAAAAGGCTTTGGACAGCGTCAAGCGAGATTACATATGGAATGCTTTGCGTAGGAGAGGTATTCCATTAAAAGTCATAGCAATGACTAAGGAATCCTACGAAAGTGCAAGGTGTCGCGTCTTGCATAGAGGAGAGCTGTCCGAGAGCTTTCCTGTGCGAACGGATGTCAAACAAGGCTCCATATTATCACCCACCCTGTTTCTGGTGGTAATAAATGAAATCTTGAAAGCTGCACTTGAAGGTGGGGAAGGTAAAGGTCTTCAATGGGGACTGTTTAACATCTGAAGTCAATTTCAAATCTTAAATCACCTTGATTATGCTGGTGATGTGTGTTTGCTTGCACATAACCGTTCGGAATTAGAGTCGAATGTTCGCTCGTTGCATTCTAAATGCAAAGTGGCGGGACTGAAAATAAATATGCGTAAAACCAAGTACATGCACATGGGTTCGAACGCACGCACACTGATTGTTCTGGACGGACAAGATGTGGAAGAGGTGCAAGATTTTTGTTATCTCGGAAGCGTGGACGGCGGAGCCGAAAAGGATATTGAGGCTCATGTAAATAAAGCTCGTCAGGCCTTTGGTATCTTTTCCCCTTTCTGGATGTTAAGGGAGATCTCCCTTCGCACGAAACTGTGAGTTTTTAACGCATGCGTTAAATCCGTGTGGTTGTACTACGTGGAAAGTGACGTTCGACTAACGAAGAAACTAAAAACTTTTGTGAACCAACGTTTCCGACGCATTTTAGGAATATTCTGGCCAGAATTGATCTTCAGCTACGAACTTTGGAGTACAGCCGGACAGACTAAAATAGGCATTGAGATTCAAAGACGGAACTGGTAGTGAAACGGTCACACTTCGAGAAAACCAGAGCGAAACATCGCCAAACAGACTCTGGGATATAATCCTCAAGGAAGACGTCGGTTTGGCATGTAGCACATGGAAATGAACAGTTGAGCAGGAGGCCAGAGAATTAAACAGTTTCTGGCAGCAGCTAAAGGCCGATGCTCAGGATCACGCCTTGTGGAAGCGAGTTGTTTCTGTCCTATGCCCCTATAGGGGGCCCTGTTTCATTGATTAATACATATATTACATTGGAATTTTAAACCGGAAAAGAATTTTATAAATTTACAAATATATGTCTTGCCTTGTACCAGCAAATATTAATGTTTGGAATATAAAAATACTGTTCTCATTTGGACTAGCCGGGTCGAGGTCCGAAGCTTTTCGCATTCGTCAATGGATTACCTCAGTTGGTAGATACGTAGTTCTACCTTCTTACCTGTCATTTGCAAGTTTACTTAACCTTTTTCTTACAACTTCCCCCACACTCTTCACAATATAATGTTTCCATATTGGTACCTATTTGAAAGTCCGACCATTATCAGGTTCGGGCAAAGTTCTCAATTTCCCCAATAAAACCACAAAAGGTCCCTGTGGAATAGTTTAGCATGCCGATTTTTGCAGTGCTTTTGATTGAAGATGATGCTTCGAGCTGAGAAATGACCTTGCAGCGAAATCTGTAACTGTGACAGTACTATAAGGTATGAGACTGTTTCTACCTTCCAGCCTCGAAAAGGATCAGTCCGTCGAAAAATACCTGGTTTACAAAGGAATGCCTCGATGCAACTAGAACAAAAAATAACGAAACAACCCAGCTGCCGGGAACAGAATGCAATAGAAATCTAAACATTCGAGCATCACCAAAAAACTCGGATTAAAATCGTTGAAAACTCCAAAAGTTCGAGATCTTTTAGATCACTAATGGAGTCGGTCAACAATAATTTTATTTTATCCTCAGTACTCCTTTTCGTGATGGTAACCAAATCGTGGTCGATCCTGTGGTAAAAGTAAAACGCAAGAAGCTGCAGACTTTCATTGTCATCCCAGTAGAAAGCACGGCTAACCACTTAGGATAGGTGCGTGGCCAACCAATAGAATCGTAGCCACCCTAAATCGGTTACGATTTGTTAAGAACAGGTAAAAAACCATTCATGTCGCAGGCATTTCGCCTACCAGCCAGCGTAACCTCCTCACATCTATCGTGTATGGCTAGCCAGTGTAGCCATTGCATATGACCAGCCAGCAGTACCCATCGCATGTATATTGGTAGCCAGCTTAGCTATCCTGTGTAGCTAGTTAGGGCACCTATCAATTTAGGTTAGGTACTTGGCTAGGTAAAGAGCCTAGCGACTTAGGATAAATAAGTGGCTAGGTACCGTGTTTATCCTAAGGCAGTTAGATGTGTCTTTATTTTTTGTAATTGCTAAAATAAAAATAAATTAACTAAATATTCCAATAGTAACATAACTATAATTCATAATAATAATAACATAATTCATAGTCATAAAAAAACGTAATAAAAATATGAAATATTCAAAATATTTCAACAGCCTCTTCCAATCTCTTTCTTCTTATGCCCGCTCTTTTGGGCCTTGAGTCGTCCTTTGCATTTATACAATTTTTCCTTACATAACGCATGCAAATCTTGCATGGAGAGATTCTCTGATGTCCAACCATCTAAAAATAAAGTGAGAAAATTAATAAATCGGGAGCACAAATTGAAACCCGCCGTTTACCAATAGATGGCACCAGTAGTAAGTGCTGGTCAAAACTGGCGGATCCGAAACGTCACATGGTAAGGTTAGACTTGTGTCACAGCTCCTCCTTGTACATAGTGAGTGCCATCAGTTCTATAAAAATATAAAAACCAACAGCAACATAAGAGACTATGAATATGACGAATAAAATAGTAAATTTGATATTCTTTCGTATTTTATATTATTAAATTTTAACTCATTACATCAGGACTACAAATTGAAACCCATCGTTTTTCAATACATGGCGCCAGCAGTAAATGCTGATTAACAATGTCACATGGTAAACTTAGGCATCTGTCAACAACTGCTCTTCATTAGATTTGTCAACTTTTATCGGCGTGACATACTGTTTTGTGCGCGAATATGTCGAAATTTAAGCGTCACTTGAGGAAAGTTTTTCTTTTTGCCTTCAATGCAAAAAATGCTGCGGCTAAGGCGGGTTGAATGATTGTTGAAACTTACGGTGATGGTGCTATTTATTAGTGAAAGAACGTATCGCGAATGGTTTCAACGCTACAAAATGGATGACATGGAAGACAATGAGCGTTCTGGAATGAAGAAAAAATTAGAAGATGCGGAATTGGCGGCATTGCTGGACGAAGATTCGTGTGTCAAGTTGAAAAGCATTGGTGCCAAGCTGCCACCTAGTGTGGAAGTCAGATCATTTTCCACTCTGACAACTCGATAGTTTCTCAAAAGCTATGATTTTTTAATTATTATGCAATCATTACAAAATTTTCGGTTCTTTTCGGCGAAGACTAATTCAGATTCGAGGCATTTAAACATATTTGATGAATTGCTGACGACACGAATACAAAATCTATAGCTCGTGCATTTTCATTCAAAAACCTAATAAATCACAATGCAAAAACCAGTTCAATTTAAAATTTATGGCAACCGTATTTAATTTAGACGTTATCCGAACACGTAAAATAATTGAAAATGCCAATTTAAATCTGCCCTTAGCTGTATTTCTCTCTGTACGTGACTTTGTGTGTCTCTCAGCGACAACTTTTGATCAATTTAGTTCTAAATTTAATATTTAATATTGCATAAACCAGAATAACTCGTTTATCGGTCATTAATCATTCCGGGTTAAAACATTATTTGGCTATGTGAAAGGACCTTGGCACAGGATTCATAGAGTTTACGATCTCAATAGCCTGGCAATTCGGCCATCGTCGAAACATAGACGTTCCAATTGAGTGCAATACACACAACAATACCGATACAAATTGTAGATTTGTGTTTATGTGAAATATATAGCAAAAAGGAAAATGTATAGGGAAATTAATGGCCGAGAAATCAAATATTCATCTCCCAGCATTGAAGTACTTATTGCTATTGAGTTGATTGATATCAGGCTTGATGGCCATGATAGGAATAATCCGTATGCTTTTACATCATTCCCGAAAATACGCTCGATCCTTAATGGCCTGAAAATTCTAGCTCCAATACTACTATAGAATATTTTCCGTCACAGTCTTGATCAGGATTAGTAATGTATGGGGCTGATTATCAAGGACTAACTGAACTCAATAGCTAAGCCATTTTTTCAGTCGTTTAATGCGGCTGGGAACGGATTTTGAGAGGCGGGGAATCATCGTTAGGACACGAATGGAGTATTGTTATAAAATTATGCACTTCAGGCTTCAATTAGCCCATTATGGCTGTGTAATAATGGCACCTAAAGGAACATGCCATTGTCAGTTTAGTACTTCGTAAGTGTAGCACTGAAACGTGAAATGAAATAGGTTGGAGCTAATATGATTGAATTACTTGGAATTACTGTGGGAATACTACGTCTCTACGGTCACAACGAGCATTAATTAATCAGTGTGATTATGGAAAGCGATAAAGTAAATTAATATTCTGAGGAGAATTCAAGGTGAAGAATTTTCCTTAATGGTAAAGATGTTGGCCACTGAAAAGCCCCTATAATAAAAAAAAAAGTCAGCAAAAACTCACATAGCTCGAGTGTAGCCCAGTGTATAGTGGATTGGTATATAATGCGAAGGGCGAGAGTTCAAATCCCGATCGAAGTATAATTTCACCACACTACTTGCGTGGGTATATCTCGGCCACTTCAATCTGCAAAAATGGAAATTCGTAGATAAAGGATTGTGTCAAGAGCAACCCTTTCACAATAAAAAAATAAAATGATGAGGAACCTAATGGTCAGATTTTTTTTTTTTACAGAATGACCTGTGTTATAGGCAATTTCGGCCTTTATGTGCAATGCACAAACACGGTCATGGAGGGAAGGAATGGGATTAGGAAGGTAGAGGAAGAGGCGTGAGAATGACCGTAACGAGTGGAGAAACTGGTATATATTTCAGTTATACTGGCACTATTGACATATATTTGCAGATGTTACTGATGGACTGAATAATAGAAAGCGAACAGAAACCATCTACTGAATATCTACGCCTCCTTGATCGATGACAAAAGACCGATTTTGGCTGTAGTACCATTGAAAAAGAAAAACTCATATTCTACACTTAATATTTTCTTCAACTCGTAAGCAAATTAAACTGATTTTGTCTCCTTCGTTCAACGATTAATTGATGGATTTCTTTAAAGAATGCTTCCTCAGATTCTTAAGAAAAACCGAGGAGTTATAAAAAGTAATTTGTTGTTTTATCAATTATTACAAGAGGTAGTCAATCAATCAGGTTTCAGAGAAATGCCCCTTTCATGGTTCTCAAGAGTTTTTGTATCAAGCGCTTATTCTATTGAAACTTAATAGAAAAATTCATAACAGGCCTTTAAGTCCATTACATTCATTAATGTAAGAAATCTACACGTTCGGCCATCACAATAGGACCATCACTCTCCGCAGTGATAGAGGAAACCAAACCTACCCCACCGTATATGTACAATCCGTCTCATGTTCTTATCTTAATTTAGGACTAATACATATACTCGTAAGAAACGTAAAGATCAAACCGCTCGTAGAAACCCACTAAAAATGGCCTTTCTTACGTGCCTTGGATACACCACCTTCGATATCTCCATGGCATTATACCTCGAGCACGTCGATCTCATAACCTATTGATTAAATAGTTCTTAATACCTCTCCCACATTATGATACGTATCGTGATAAACCCATAGCCCACTAATCCTACAAAGTATCTCGAAACATTATTTAACCGTTAACAGAAACTCCTCGAGATAATACGTTCAGAAAAGGAAACAATGCGACGAACTCAATGCCATCATAGCATAGGCATATAGTTAATAATCGTCTTCCTTCTGTAACTGGGTTATGATGATGAAGAAGATGATGATGTGACTTTATTTTCGTAATCCGAACCGTATGAGGTAGAGATTGTTCTCGTCATCCTCCCTCCATATCCTACGCATTTTCCTTAATATTTCTATTAGCAATTCCATTAATCAGAGTTTGTATTTACGTTCATTTTTCTCTCTTTCTCGATTCTTTTGCAGAAGCAGTTTGCCGAACTGGTTGCCAAGCTCTAACAAGAAAATCTTTCCCGCATTCTTCGGGCCACAATAATCAAACAGGAAGCAAGTGAGGCGAATGTTCCTGAAAGTCTCGTATACATTACAGAGACGGCTGACAACGACGCCATTAATCAAAATTACAAAATAAAAGGAACGAATCGTCCTGAATAGTAGTTCACAACACGAAAGGGGAGGTGGAGTGGTGAAAGTCTACTAACCATTACCACTTCTACCGCAAGGACGAGTCGAAAACAATTGCAGGATTCGGTCCGGAACGGTGGCAAAAACGAAATCATCAAACATTGAAAAACTCTTCGAAAATGGTTAGCACGAGTAGTAAAAGGGATTCCATGTTCCGGGCAATTCATTTCGTGATCCTGATGATGTTGCTGTTTCGGTTCGTGGTCAGCGACGATACGCTATGGCAACAATCTTGCAGTTCCTGCTATTGTCATTGGAATTCGGGTAAGAAGGCAGCCGACTGCAAGAACCTATCGATGACCACAATCCCGAAGGATCTTAGCTCGGATCTCCAGTACGTTGATTTTTCCCATAATATTATCCCGGAAATTCAACAAAATCAATTTTCCGAATCGAATTTACCAAATCTGCACAAACTTTTCATGCGAAATTGTACCATGCTAGAAGTGAATCGCGACTCATTCCTCGGACTGAAGGTCCTCATCGAATTGGACTTGTCCAATAATCAAATTCGCCTGCTTCATGCGGGCACGTTCAACGATCTCGAAAAGCTACGAAAGGTGATGCTGAACAATAACGAGCTGGAATTTTTGCCGCCGCATCTATTCAAGAATCTGACCTTCCTTAGGCAAATCGAATTCAAACACAATCGTATTGCTACCATTGCAACTGATACGTTCGTCAATCTGAATGCCCTGACTGTAATTGAGCTTGCGTCCAATCGATTGACGGTCCTGAAAAGCGAGACTTTCGAAAATTTGATCAAACTGAAGGGACTCTCGCTCGAGGAAAATCCGTGGAATTGTTCCTGCCAGCTTGCCCAATTCCGCGACTTTGCAATCAGAAACCGACTCTATACGCAACCAACAAATTGCCATGCCCCACCGCTACTGCTTGGCAAACTATGGACGGACGTAGAATCCGATCATTTTGCTTGTCGTCCGGAAATTATTCAGCCCAATAAACGAATCCGAGGCGGTCCGTCCGGCACGTATGTGGAAGCCAGTGCAGAAAACGTGACACTTACCTGTCGGATGCGTGCTTCTCCGCAGCCCAAGATTTTCTGGATGTACAATAAGCGACCAATTAATTTAAGCGATCGGAGACTTCTGGTTCTGAATGCGATCGAAACGAATCGAGGAGATGACTTAGACATTTACGTATCGGAGCTGACCATCATTGGTGTCCGACCGAATGACAAAGGCTCCTACATATGCCAAGCGGAGAATCATGGCGGCAAGGACGAAGCGGAACTACAGCTTGCCGTCGGTATTAGTCGAATCGATCGGACCGGAATGGAGGATGTTACATCCGATCTATTCCTCATTACTTGCGTTGTTGTTATAGTCCTTCTAATATTGTTACTCGGTGTCATATTGGCACTTTGTTTATACTGTCGGCGTGTCCGTCGCTACACCAAGGACACTTCGATGAGCGAAAACGGACTGATGACGTCAAAGCTAGATAAAACGCAGAACGGATCGATGCTTGAAGGGTCCGTAATTACGGAAATGCAAAAAAGTTTGCTGACCGAAGTCAATCCGGTAGAAAAGCCACCACGAAGGACCACCGATATCGAATCGTTGGACATGATGGACGATGGACACGACATCAAGAAAACATTACTGGATGAAACGCCGTTCGGTAAGTCGAAATGAATTCTAATTATTTCTAATAATTTTAGGAAAATTTTTGTAAATATTATGTGTTTAGCAGAGTCATGTTTTCGAAAGAGTACATAGAACCATATATTGTTTTGATTAGCGTGGACACCAGCCGCTAGGGCTTTATTGGATTGTATTTGGGACATCACCAGCACCTTCCGAGGCGCTATTGATGTTCCGGTCGATATAACTCGGTATTCACACTGTTAGGTGTGGAACCTATTTAACATCCCTGCCAACCTTTGGTCATGACACCCGATTGATCAACGGAACTCCACGCCGGGAATCAAGAAGTATTGCTGTGCTCGCGATTTTGATATAATCAAAAATTTCTATCTGAATCCCGAAGCAACCTCATCCGTGGTAGTGGCGATTATTGCTCCTCACGTCGAATCAATCTAATCTACCTCTGTATTGCCTTGATGTACTGCAATACCTTCCTTGTCACCATGTAAACTACCAGTCTTGCGTCTGATTTCGGTTTTTGAATCTTACAAGTGAGCTAACACTACCTCCGCTCCCTACTTTCTACTGCTTCCTGCATCTCATCCCCCCATTTTTATTTCTCTTTCACGCGAGTCTGTTCCACCTTTGTATTGCCTTGTTGTTCTGCACATATATTTCATTGTCACCTTGTAGACTACTAGATTTTGCTTCCGATTTCATTCACTTTGGATCGAGTAAGTAAACACAACCTTAGCTCTCTATTTTTATCTGCTACTATGTATCTCTTGTAACATATACTTTGATGACTTTAGAGATACTGCTTCAACCACTTTGTCTAGTATGCTGATTTCTTATGAAGATGTAGTTAATCACATCTCTCACCATAAGGATGTTTCTTCACCTGGCCCTGATGGAGTTCCAGCAGTTGTCCTTAAACGCTGCTGTCTCTCTATTACTGAACCACTCTCTCTATTATTTCAGAGATACCTTAATACTGGGATTTTCCCTGCTGTGTGGAAGGCTTTCTTCATACCGACCCACAAAAGTCAAGCAAAATCTGCTATTGTAAACTATCGACCAATGGCTGAACTGTCAGCTATAAAACTTTTTGAGTCCATAGTGTATGAGTGCATGTTGTTTCACTGTAAATCGTTAGTTTCGAGTAAACAACATGGTTTCGTCAGAAATTGATCCACTGTAACTAATCTGATGAAGCTTGCTAATAAATCTGGCTATTGAGGAGGGTAAGCAGTTTGATTGTATATGTGCTGATCTTACTAAGGCTTTTTATAAATTTCCCCTCTCCATTATATGTATTGTTGAAATTGGACTTGTTGGGTTTTCCTACTTGGCTTATCAATTGGAATAAGCCATATCTAATTGATAGAACTTACCAAGTTCTTTTTCAGGGTTGTAGTTCTCAGCCATTTACTGCGCATTCTGGTGTTCCTCAAGGAAGGTATTTGGGGCCACTTCTTTTTATCCCATTAATGATGTTGCCTCTGTTTTTAAATATTCGGAAGTACTCATTTATGCTGATGACATTAAAATCTTTAGATCTCTTAATTCCAACTCTGACAATTTTCTTCATGAGGATTTGATTAATTTTAGTAACTGGTGTCGCCATAATGGTCATAGACTGAATTTGAATAAATGTCATGTAATGTAATTTACTAGGAAAATCTCTCCGTTTGTGATAATTTATAGACTTAATGACTGTATTGTGGATAGAGTCAGTTCCATTATTGACCTCGGTGTTACATTTTGGTTTGCATATTAAAAATATCGTGCAGACAAGTAATTATATGTTCGGATTTACCACACGCTTATCCAAGAAATTTAAGAATTCGCTTGTTAGGCTAAGTCTCTACAACACCTTCGTTAGATCTCACCTTGAATATGGATCTCAATTTTGGTCTCCTTATTATTTTGAGTACATTGGCAGAATCGCATCGATTCAGCGTAAATTTGTAAGAATAGCCTTATGTCACCTTAATTGGAACTACAGAGTTTGGCTTCCTCCATATACTGATCGACTTCAGCTATTAAATATGTCATCGCTTTGAAACGACGTGAAGTAGCTGATGTAATTTTTGCTCATAACCTTCTTACAGGGTTAGTTGATTCCTCCACCCTTTTGGGATAGATGTAGTTTGATGTTGGTCAATTTTTACCAAGGTATCCTAGATTGCTGCGGATTGGTTTTCACCGCACAAACTATAGTATGAATGAACCGATTTCGCGTCTCGCGAGAAAAGTTAGTGAGAATTGTGATGTGTTCGACTTCTCTATTGATAAGCAGTGCTTAAGACGTACAACGCTAGTTGACACCGATGTATTTGTCAATTTATTGTTTTTATTATGTGTACTTGGTATTGGGATGTTGGTGATTGTTTCGTCCCTTCACTAAATGGTGAGCCAGAGAATAAATCGACTTTCAATTGTTAAATTTGGAATCGATTTATGGTAATTCCTTGCATTAAGGAATCCTGATAGTCATAAAAAAACATTCTGTATACTAAGTATCCCTCCCACTAAACACCAAGATTCATCAAATTTCGCTTCAGTGAGCTCTATACTATACACAGGCTTTCGCTTACTTCCATCCGTTATTTTTAAACACCTTGATACTAATGTATCCCTCATCCTTTATTCATATTCATACCCCTCCTTTGCCTTCAATTTCGCTCCCGTTGGTTCGTTACGAGACAAATAGTCTCTGTTCGCTCAATTCCTTTCCTTTAAATTTCGCTTGGTCCTGCTCTCTACTGGATGTGAAGCAAGCCGCCTTTCGCTCACATCTGTCTACTACTATCGTCCACCTTTGATACTATTTATCACTCCTTTCCCTAATCCTTAGCCACCCTTTGAATGAAATTTTAATTCGATCTGCTCGTTACTACACAAGAAGCATCGTCTTTCGCTCGTTTCTCTCCGCTGTTTTCATTCACCTGCGATACTATGAACCACCACTGCAAAACTTTGTGCATTAAATTTTTCTTCATTAGTTCGTTACTAGATGGGGAGAACATCTTTATCCGTCTACCATAGCTCAACCCATTATTAATTCCATATTTTCTACCTCTTCTACAATGGCGCTACAGCCCAAATCGGAGCTTGGCCTCCTGATATTCAGGTTCCTTAACATTTTTCATTACTTTTTGTGGAAGGGTAGTTAGCCCTTCGCACGACCCTCTTTCTACGAATTTTTTCATTTTCGTAGATTGAGGTGACCAAGGTATATCCACGCAGGCAATGTGCTGGAATTATGTATTGCGCCGACCGGGATTTGAACTCACGGCCTTCGCATTACAAGACCAACACGCCACCTACTAGGCTAGCTATTCTCTACCTCTACCATTGCCATATTAAGATATGACCTTCACCATATGCCTAGGTAAACTACACTAATACGAAATGATTGCGATCCTCGACACCACCCCTGTAACCTGTAACCCCTGGTGAGGCTGCGCAGGTTTTAGTGCTCCCAAAATTCCAATGTGATTCACGGCACCTGCTTCGGTTTAGCTCCTTCAAAACATGATACCGATCGAACTGCTCGGGTCGGATGCCAAGTTCCAAAAATAAACTACTAGTAAAAAAATTCTACATCTGGGATTAATATGGTCGCCAGAAAATAATCCTTTCTGGAAAGTTTTCACTGAACTATGAAACTATCCTTATATTGAGGTGAAAACATACCGCTTTCACCTTGAAGATCTGGCCAATAAGGCAGAATCTGCGAACTGCGACTTACCTTAGGGACATGGGTTCGCTATTTAAAATTATGGAATAGTGGACGAAGAGGAATTTCACCGCCAACCAGTGAAAGATGTCTCCTTAATATGAGTGAACACCAGTTGCGGCGCAGGAAGGAATACTTCTCTGATATTTTAAACATCTTGTCAGAGGAAGATTTTCCAGAGACAGAACAATTGCCAAACATCCAACCGCAATAATACTCTACTAAGGACAATATCTCCCAGATAAGGAAGAAATAGTTTCCGCCTATCGCTCTTCTTCGGGATTTTCGTAACGATGCCCTCGTTCCATTCAGCCGGAAATACTCCTTCATTTCATTCCTCAGTGAAGAGTGGGAGTGCATCCGCTGTTACTTCCGGGCCGCATTGAGGAGCTCAAACCAGTCCTCAAAGCAGACCCGGAAATAACAGCCTATGTACTCCCACTCTTCACTGGGTATGAAATGAAGGAAGATTTCCGGCTGAATGGAACGAGGGCGTCGTTGTGAAAATCCCGAAGAAGGGCGATTGCCATGGTGTATGTCTACTTACTGCAGTATCGAAAATCATGGTTGAGGTTGAATTCTCCTCTACATATCATGTTTGTAGGCTTCGGGAAAGCTTTCGACAGTGTTAAGCGAGATAACATATGGAATGCTTTGCATAGGAGAGTTATTCCAGATAAGATCTAGCTGTGATTAAAGAAGATTCAAGGTGTCGCGTCTTGCATAGAGGAGAGCTGTCCGAGAGTTTCCCTGTGCGAACGAGTGTCAGGCAAGGCTGCATATTATCACCAGCCCTGTTTCTGGTAGTAATAAATGACATCTGGAAAGCTGCACTGGAAGGTGAGGAAGATAAAGGTCTTCAGTACGGACTGTTCAACATCTTAAGTCACCTTGATTATGCTGGTGACGTTTGTTTGCTTACACTTAACCGTTCAAACTTTCAATCAAATATTTGCTCGAAATGCGAAGAGGCAGGACTGAAAATAAATGTGCGTAGAACCAAGTACGTGCTTATGGGTTCGAACATAAGCACACTGATTGTTCTTAACCGACAAGATGTTGAAGAGATGCAAGATTTTTGTTACCTCGGAACCATCGTCAGCATGGAAGGATATTGAGACACATATAAATAAAGCTCGTCAGTCCTTCGGTATCCTTTGCCCTTTCTGGAGGCTAAGAGATATCTTCCTTTGCATGAAGCTGCGAGTATTTGACGCATGCGTCAAATCTTTGTAGTTATATGGTTGTACTACATAAAAACTGACCATTCGACGTGCTAACAAACTGCAAACTTTCGTGAACCAATGTCTTCCACGCATTTTAGGGATATTTTGGCCAGAATTCATCTCCAACCATGAACTTTGGAGCACAATTGAACAGAGTAAATAAACACTGAGATTCAAAGGCAGAAGTGGCAGCGAATCGGTCACACTTTAAGAAAACCAGAGTGAAACATAGCCAAACAAGCTCTGGATTATAATCCTCAGGGAAGACGTCGGGCTGGTCGAGCTCGTAACATCGTAACGGATTTGCAATCTCCAAAAAGGCCATACCTGTTTTCTTTGAATGTACATCTTCCATTATTGGTTGCTCACTTGAAGACCATAGCAATACCCCTTTTGGTTGCTGTACTTAATACTTTTTTTTTTTTTAAGAAAGGTAATACACCCATGTACTGCATAATCTCAATAAGAACCTGTTCAAATCTACCAGTAATCGTGACCAAATGGTCCTCTGTGTATGCATTATAGAATAGTTTCTCCGGCTCAATATCTCTGCAATAACGATCCATTGTAAGGCAATAATACTTCATTGGCGAACAAAGGCGGAAGTGAATATAAGGCTCTGGAAAAGGAAATATTGGAAAACGATCGAGTACTCTGCATTTACTATCGTTGTTTCTGTGGTAAATACAGTTCGGACGAGTACACTCTCAAACTTTTATGTTCCCGTACAGTGATATTTAGGCGATCATTTATATCCCGAATTGCCGGCTATCGTTTTTCCAAACGAGTATAACCTCCAGTACTTCAAGAAAAATGTTCACCGTTACGTCTCTCCCAACCCAAATTTCCTCAATGCAAATACCCAAATTTCATCCAGTTCCTCTTCCGACTTAACTATGCAACGCGTTAAAGGGTGACCCCTAAGTTACACTCGGTGATTTAAAAAAAATTAAAAATAAAAGCATCTGTACGATATATTAGGAATTTTCAAGAATATGCATTCAATTTAAGCCCAAAAACTAGGTCTCCTGAAATTTCAGTTCCCCATATGTGCAAAATAAGTTTATTATCATATTTTACTAAATCTTATATATTAATACGTGAGCATCTAAAATTGTAGGTGACTTTTTTTATGTAACTATGAAAGGAGGGGAATGAAATTTATAAAATTAAAAAGGTACTGTGCCATAGATGTGCACAAACGAAAATTCATGTTTGTATGTTGCCGTTAAGGCAGGAGAAATAAAGTGGGAATATACAAGCGGGACTCCATTTCAGAACTACAATTATTCTTTGCTGCTTGACTTTGGTGATCGAAGGAGCACCGGTAAATCCAATGCACTGTAAAAATGGAAAAGTATCTAATTTAAGAATGCCTAATATTAGGCGAATTCATATTGAAAGTATGATTTTCGTTATTTTATTCAAACCATTGGTCGACCCTGGGCAATACTAATATTAATTAACGCTTGTGCAGGAGGTCATTTCTAATTGATTAACCCTCCCTTGTGCCAGATATAAACCTAGTGTGTCTGTACATCACCATATCTCAACCGATTATCAAATCACAAGGATCTAATTTTAAATTCCAAAAAGTTCAACAACGCAATTAAAGGGAAAGATTTCCGGATTTTACACTGTTATGCTTTCCATTACATTCAAAATGCACTGTTAAAACATTCATCGAACCAACGCTTCTTCTTTTGCCAAATCATCGTCTTGTCCGAAGCCGGTTATCGTGTCCGCTCTATCTGCACGGCTAATTGCCAAACGATACAGAGAAGGATACCAAAACTCTCGAAAGTATTGCTGGAAGGGACATAAAATGTGATGATACTCGATTCAATGCGCTATTTCCCGAAAGAAAAATGTCAGGAACTCTGTTCTTATTACAAGAAACGAACTGCCAAGTTTGAAATCAGAAGAAAGTCATGGCTTGGTAACAACTAAAACGCGCAGCTCAAAATCACGTGAATACTCTTTAGACGCCCCGAAAAAATTTCACATCTTCCAATTACATTAGGATCGTCTGATGTCCTCTGTATTGTATGAATTAAGTATCTCATCATTGAGATTGGATTCTAGCTCGCTTTCAAACATTCCGCACCCTTTCAGATCTTAGCAAACATTTCGTAAATTACCATTCTAACATTCTCTCTAAGCTCAAAAATCTCCTCAGAAAAAAAAATGTGAAACAATGCCATCATCCTCGGTAAGGTCTGCATTTGTCTTGTGTTTTCTTAATGCCATGTACATATGTGCTTTACAAGCACTAAAACATCTGAATAGGCTCAACCCCAACGTATAAGCCCCATGATGGAAACCGACAGCTCCCCCTAAATGCCATATCTTTTCGCATAATACTAGACTAGCTGGGACGGATATTGATTGGAGCCTGTTGAGGGGTCATAAAATCAAGTTGTTATCACTCCTTGTAAAGGAACTCAAGGAAATCTACATTTGCTACTCACTCAAGTCTATGAAGCGTGTGTTGTAAGGATGTGTCGAGGGATTCAAGTACATCACAACAAAGTGCAGTTTGATAAGCCGCAGAGAAAATAACGAAAAATCGTTATTCCATTCGGAGTGATATTGTAGAGTCGGTTGTGGTGGGCGAATCTATCGATCCTTGCCAGAAGTCTAATGTAACCGAACCAGCAGTAAAACGTTATCAAATATCGTGATAGCGTTTCGTAGATAAGATGTTCGCCATCCTCTATGGCTGCGGATGTCGGTTCCGTCGTACCGTCTTGCTGGCAAAATTCTCGTGACTGATGTTTTCCGACATTTATCATCCGGAAAGAAAGCCAGCTCTGTAAGGACGGGATAGAGGAGCGCGTAGCTCAATATTCCCTGACTCCCTGGGTCTTTGATTGAGCGCAAACAATTAATTCTTGTCCTTTGGTGGAGGTGGTGGTAGTGGCGGCGACACCATTCTTCCGCTCTTGATACATGGTTCTTGCCGCTGTTTATTTCCGGGAGCTTTTAATTGCTATTTGCACGAAATTGTAATTAAGAACTTGTGCGAGCTCGTAATTAAATCTCTTTTGTAGGACTTAAGCCCGAGCTTCGCACTTATTACGTATTGAGTTTGGAGATGGGCAATACATTCGATGAAAAATAGAAAATGAACGAATATACTAAAAAAAAATGCTAATTTGCACATAAAGGGCTGAGATATAGGGGAAAGTCATGTACCTTGGACCTATTGTGCCTTGGTCCTATTGCTACTTTGACGAATTTAACAAGGTTTTGAAAAAAATGGTTTTGAATAATTTTTCGCCCCTTAGCTTTAGTAAATTTTGCTATCCTTTCGCAGTAGCACGTACTTCGCACAGGACGAAGAAATGTGTTATTGTTTTTGTAGTTATTTGCGAAGCCTTGTGACTTTTTCCTGGTGGTAAGTAAGTAAGTTAATGTATGTTAAAATAAAATACTTTACAGTGCTAGGTAACATCCACGTAGTCTGTAAGGCCATTGAAAAAGAATTCTATACCATTATTTTAGTTCAATTCTAGAAATTTCATTTTAATTTTTGTAAAATTCGTTGAATACTAATTTTGTAATGAATAATTATTATTACTAGGGTGTAGCCTAGTGAGTAGCGTGTTGGTTTATAATGTGAAGGTCGTGAGTTCAAATCCCGGTCGACTCATAATTCCAGCACACTACTTGCTTGGTTACCTCAATCTACGAAAATGAAAAATTCATAGACAGAGGGTTTTGCGAAGGGCTAACAACCCTTCCGCAATAAATAATGAAAATGTTAAGGAACCTGAAGATCAGGAGTCCAAGGCCCGATTTCGGCTGTAGTGCCATTGAAGAAAAAGAATGAACAATTGGTATCGTTACGTTATTTGTGTTCATAAATATTTCTATAGTCGTAAAAAACTAATTTTTTATGAAAAGTAAATATTTTATAAAGTTTTTATATAGAGGCACAGGGTACATGCCACGTCGGACCAAGGCACAAGTACGACTTGTACCTTGGACCGTTTTGACTTTAACTACACTAATGTTATGAACGAAAGTTCATAACATTAGAAATGTGCATTATTTGAAAATGTTAAAATGATATTTTGAGTCTGAGATCTGTACCTTTAAGACGAAATACCCGAGAAATACCATGCAGTAATGCAAATTTGTAAGTTATAGAGCACAAGATCGGAATCCAAAAAAGGCAAGTTGGTAATCATCAACCAACACGATGTCAGGTACTCCCGAAAGACCCACCGCAATGCATATACATCATAGGTTAGTTTAAGTTTGTGGAGGGGTTGGACATCAGTCTACGTAGATAACCAATAGACCCATTATTCGCCTCCATATTTGTATCATATGGACCAATATATCATTTAGGCAGCCTGCTCTACCGGTGATCATTCAGCTCGATGGGTCGTGGCTATACCTACTTCTGTCCGTTGGGAGTTTCTGTCAAGTCTCAATATTTTTATTGATTTGCTCTATTAAACCCACCCCATAACATCTTCGTGGTGTTACATAAGTCGCTTTCTTACCATTTTAGATTTTCCGTTCCCCACGCTTTGTTTTAACCACTCATCATCATCAATGGCGCGACAGCCCTTTAACCACCCAAGGCAATGCTAACATTGTGCGTTTTCCAACGGTGGCAGCGGCAGATCCGTTCTTAGCCACCCTGTCCGCAATTTGGTTTCCAGGTATATCCCGCTGACAAAGTTGCAAAGTCAATGCTTTCCCCAAATTTTTCAACATGTCAATACGATAGTTCAAACATCTTGAACTGCAGCTGTAAGAGGAGTGGGTCTTCATTACTGCTTTGCTTTCCGAGTAAAAACTAAGTCGCTTACTATTTGCTCTTGCACGCAAAGCCAGTTCCGCCCCTTTGGCAATAGCCATTTCCTTCGATTGGAAAACCGTGCCATATACAGGTAAATGCTTGGAAATTTACGAATCAAGGCTTTCGGAAAAGATTCCATAACCTATACCCTTTGCCATTTTCGAACCATCAGTAAATATCGCAATCTCGTTATTCTGTATGACATGGTTGTCAGCCCATTGCTGTCTGTCAGGTAGAGCTACTTAATAGTGCTTCACAAAGTGATCTTTGATAACATTGTACCATAACTATCGCTTGGGAAAGAAGATTCCTTTCATGAGCATGAGATTTTTTTAAATTGGTACCAACCGTTGCGCTAAAATTTTAAGTCTTACAGCCATGAAGGCATACATCCAGAATTACAACTTTCAGCGGAAGAAGACCCAAAATGGTTTCCAGTCCTGCTGTGGGCGTTGCACGCAATGCCCCCGTTATGTCTAAACAGGCAATTCCCTCGTCGTTCCGTCGCCATCCCAGTTTGCTTCCCAAGATGATTTCAGACAAGTTACCCTGTCTGCTGACTACACAATCCTCTATTTGGGCCGATCTCCCAAATAAGGAAGAGATAGTTTCCGCCATTCGGTCAGTGGTGGGGAAAAAAGCCCAACGGGACTACCAACCGAACTCCTCAAAGCGGACCCGGAAATAACAGCCGATATACTCATCCCACTCTTTACTGTGGTGTGGAATGAAGGAAGATATCCGACTGAATGGAAGGAGGGCGTTATTGTGAAACTTCCTAAGAAGGGCGACCTTCGGGATTGTGGAAATTGGGTTGGTATACGTCTACTTACTGCTGTATCGAAAATTATGGCTAAAGTAATTCTCAATAGGATTAGCGATGATTTGGAGAGCACTCTCGAAGTTTATCAGGCTGGATTCCGTAAAGGGTCGTCTTGTACCGACCACACAAATACCCTGCGGATAATATTGAAGCAGTCAGCTGAAATGGGTTCGCCACTACTTCTCATGTTTGTGGACTTCGATAAGGCTTTCGGCAGCGTTAAGCGAGATTACATATGGAATGCTTTTCGTATTCCAGATAAGGTCATAGTTATGATTAAAGAATCCTACGAAGATGCAAGGTGTCGCGAATCACATAGAGGAGAGCTTTCCTGGCGAACGGGTGCCAGATACGGCTACATATTATCACCAGCCCTGTTTCTGGAAATAAATGACATTTTGAAAGCTGCACTAGAAGGTGGGGACGGTAAATGCCTTCAATGGAGACTATTTAACATCTTAAGTCACATTGATTATGCTGATCACGTGTGTTTGCTTGCACATAACCTTTCGGACTTATAATCAAAAGTTCGCTCTTTACATTCTAAATGCAAAAGGGCAGGACTGAAAATAAATGTGCGTGAAACGAAATACGTGCCCATCGGTTCGAACACAAGCGCACACCAATTGTTCTTAGCGGCCAAGATGTGGAAGAGGTGCAAGATTTTTGTTATCTCGGAAGCATTGTCGGCATGGACGGCGGAGCCTAAAAGGATATTGTGACTCATCTAAATAAAGCTTTTCAGGCCTTCGATATCCTTTCCCCTTTCTGTAGGTTAAGAGAGATCTCTCTTCGCACGAACCTGCGATTGTTTGACGTGTTAGTCAAATCCGTGTTATTATATGGTTGTACTACGTGGAAAATGATCGTTCGACACACCAAAAAACTGCAAACTTTCGTGAACCAATGCCTTCGATGCATTTTAGGAATATTCTGGCCGATGCTCAGGATCGCGCCTTGTGGAAGAGAATTGTTTGTGTCCTATGCCCATACAGGGGGTCTTAACACTAACTTCATTGATTTATTGAAGACCATCTTCTAGCTAGTGCTAGTCTACAATGCGAAGGTCGTGAATTCAAATCCCAGTCGACGCATAATTGCAGCACACTGCCTGCTTGGTTATACCTTGGTCACCTCAATCTACGAAAACGAAAAAAAAAAAATCATAGATAGAGGGTTGTGCGAAGGTCTAAAATCCCTTCCACAATAAGTAATGAAATATGTTAAGGAACTTGAAGGTCAGGAGGCCAAGGCTCGATTAGGGCTGTAGAGCCATTGTAGGAGAAGCAGAGAATACTATCTCCACTAACGTATCCCAAATGGAGAATAGGTCAAGTGCATGGTTTTTCACGAAATACCTCGCAGTAATTATTTATTGGTTTTGGTGCCCCTTTAATAATAGACGCATACTCCTTAAAAGGGTACAGTTTTAAGGAGTAAGTATGCGTCTTTTATTAAAGGAGCACCAACACCAATAAATTAGGCAATTAATGGGATCAAAGCGTTCTTCTCGGGGAGATTCAGAGAATACAAGGGTCCCCATTAATCAGGTGCTGTAATTACCTTAGTTCAAAGGATGAAGTATTGGATGTAGAGACCAACTAGTGTAGACTAAAGTTCTTGAATTGGAAACTCGTATCATTTAAGCAAAGAGACACCAATATCAACATAACAAATTAATTTTTTTATAGCTTTATTCCGATAGTTTCCTCCTTTGTAACAGCAGTCTAGACCTAAGTCAACTGTATTGTTTGATTGAAGCTTGTTTGTATTCAAAGCAACTATATTTACAAATATATGGTAGACGACGATTAAGGTAATCATAACTCACCGTCACAGCCAAGAATCGAAGTCACGACTCTCGAATATTAAAAGAATTAGTGAAAATACCAGCATTGACCCTACCGATGCAACTATACTAAATCTTCAGTTCCGCGGTGAACCATAAAAGGGCATTGGGCATCAAAAGCCGGTCGTTTTGATCCTTTTAAGCCTATTGTATATATATATATATTGGTTCCATGTTCTACCCGGTCGTCACCTCCAATATGATGATTCCAGTACAGAGCCTGATGCTTCACTATTTTCCATCCAGTTACAGTTTTAGTCCCAAGCCTGACGCTGGGTATAAGTTTTCAGGTGTTGATGATCCATTGTCCGTAAACTTTTCAAGTCTCGATATCTATGGTATTCTGCATTGTGCAATTCAAGATAAGTCGAAAAATTATTACTTTATCTCCTAACTATCCATTTCGAATGTAATAAATGTCGAGTCGCCAATTTTGCTTCCATCTGTTTCGTCCTCGATCCAAGAAATCGGACCAGCTTTCTCTGCCGATAACGTAATTTGGTGATGCTACTTGGACCATTATCGTCGATGTTTCGAGTTAGCGTGACCTTTACTGTAACTTTCTACATACACCATCAGAAAATTGGAAGGCATTACATTTCTGTAAGGTTATTGCAGAAATCTGCACTGATGGGCTATTTAGGATATATTTGTGTTAGTCTAAATAAAATAATTTTAATCTCAATAATGTCCGTTGAAAATCACATTCAAATAATTCCTCTTTCACATTTACAGGAAGCCACGACGAAGAGACAAATTCAGTTGCTCTATCCGATACAACACCCCGATCACGTCAAACGTTCGTCGACGACGGATACGGAACAAACTTACCGCCCGATTTACTATCATTTCAAGCGCGAGTTCCGCAATCACCATCGTTACAAAGTTCCATGTCGAATATTCCGGACAGTCGACTCTACGGGAAGTCACCACTTGCCAGTCCAGTGTACCAGCACGTCATCAATCACCCGTCGTCGACTCCGAATAATGGAATTTACGGAGTCAATCCAGCGGCCTTCCGGACGCTACAGCATCCGAAAAATCGCAATCTAGCGCTAGTAAATGGCACGCGTAGCAACAATTCGTCGCCGTTTATTCCAGCACCGATTGTCTATCCGCCCGTTGTTATGAAGCAGGGCTACATGACGATACCGCGTAAACCACGAGTACCAAGCTGGACGCCATCGTGTAGTACGACTTTGTCGGAATTCCAGCCGTCTAGCACGACAGCCGGTTCAATACTGAACGATACCGTAGAACCAGTTTACGATAATTTAGGACTTAGAACGACTGCCGGAGGCAATTCGTCACTGAACTTGACCAAAATCGGTACCGCATCTGCTTCGGGTCAGCAGCCGAGTCAATCGGCCGCAGCTGCCAGTAGATATACGATGAAAGATCGACCACTTCCGGCAACTCCAAGCCTTAGTTCCGGCATGAACGGAACTCCCAATAGAATTTACGAGCCCATTCAAGAAATGGCCAACTTAACGACAATGACATCGGATACCGAACCGCTCTACGGTACGGCAAAACACGGCCATGGTGTCACAATCGTTCCGAGCAATGGCGGAACACTCGATAAATTGTCGAAAATTCCACCGAGACCACCGCCCAAGCCGAAAAAGAAGATTTCGGTAACGTCAAACGGTCAAGGCAGCACAAGTCAGTTATTCGAAGACGAAGGTGAAGACGGTACCGAGGTTTAGTTCCACTTCTGTCACCAAAAGACTTGTCCTGTTGCACTTCGCATTCACATCTGCGTGCGATAATGACGACATCTTCTTGTCTACGATCAAAATATTTTTTATTTGTAAATTTCTTAAAATGTAAAAAACTTTTCTTCTTTTTATTTTTCAAAATTCACTAAGAAATTCTTTAGAACAAAAAAAAAAACAAAAAGAAAACTCAAGAAAAGATGTTTCTACAAACAATTTTCGAATTTAACGACTTGAGTGCCAATCGACTGAAAAATGTTTTTACTCTTCTGTTTATTGTTTTTTTTTTTAATTTGTTTCTATTTTTAATTTCTTATTTTGTAATGATTTATCGTTTATAGACTTAACGAACAACAACAATTAAGTTAAAGATTTCTAATTGAAAATATATAAAATATATTAAAATAATAAATAATGGAGGCAAAATGAAGAAGAACAAGAATAAACACTGTAAAACTTAGGCAATTTAATTATAATTAGTTATACATACGAGAAAATCGATGAAAATTATAAACTGCAGGAGGACGAAGTTATTACTTTATGATAATTAATTATCACTTTCCTTTGCATTTTACGTTGAGCCGATCGTATACATGCCTTTTTTTTACATATTTTGATATTTAAGTTTTTAAGTATTTTTTTTTTATTACGATCCTTAAGTCTAGTTTTATTAATTAAACTTAGTTTTGTATTTTTAAATATTAAATTAATTGAAAAAGAAAAACGTAAACTATAAATATTTATTTGGAAACATGAAAACGATTTTTAAAAAATTATAAAAAAAAAACTCAAAATTTTTATATTTTAGGTTCATTAAATGTTTAAGATTTTTTATTGTAAAGAAGAAAAAAAAACGAAAGATGGAGGAAAAACGAAAAATATAAATAAAAATATAATTTTTTTATATAATATAAAAGAAATGTGTTTTTTTTTTGTTGAACTAGGGTCGAATTATGTAACTCGAACCGAGCACCAAATTAGAGTTTCAAGAAGTTTTTTTTATTATGTATCTGTCTCGTTTCGAGAAGTCTTTGTACTCGAAGTAGAAAAGTTATAAATTTGTAGTTGCAATTGCAACTATATTGCGTATATTATTATAGTTCGCATTCGTACGATTTAGGCTGGCGGGGAAACCCGGAAATAATTTGCAATTCAGGAGCAACCATATTGTTACATGTCAGCATATAATAAGTATGTGACACCACTACATGAAAACATTCAAAATATGCCAGTGGAATGTGTGGATGAAAATACGAGACGGCATGAAATCCTCCGCAGAAGAGGTATTAGGATATCAAGCACGGCGAAAAATAATTGGTTCGACCAAGAATGTCGCGATCCAATAGATAGAAAGAACGAGGCTTACAAAATTTTTACTGAACGACCAACACGAGCCAAAAAAGAAAGATATGACGAGCTTAGGCGATATGCGAAAAATACCTGCAGACGAAAATAAAGGAAGTACCATAATGACAAGATACAAAAAATGGACGACGATATGAGACAAAATAAAACATGGGAAGCATACGCTTAAAAGACCTCAAAAAGGGATATAAGCCAAAAACCGACTCTGCAAAGACGCAGAGAGCAACATCATCAGCGACACAAAAAAAATCAAAAGGAGATGGGCTTCCTACTTTGAACATCTTCTCAACCCCAACCCATTAGCACCAATCACGACAGACAACATTTCAATTGAGATCTCAACTGGTGAAGAAAAATCCCAGTCGGGAAACTACTATTCAAGACCACCCAGCTAGTAGCATACGCTGACGACATTAACATCCTAGCAAGATCCTTCCCTAGTGCTAAGGAGGTATTTAGTAATCTTGACTCCGCCGCAAAAGAAGTCGGGTTGCACATTAACGAAAGCAAAACAAAAGTAATGACGCAAACAAGAAGGAGAACGCCAATCAGACAAAACATAACAATTGCGGAATATAATTTGGAGAGTGTGGACAACTTCACATATCTTGGGGCTAATCTAGCAAAGGACGGTAATGAAACGGACGAAACCAATCGACGGATAATACTAGCAAATAAAACATAGTATTCGGTACTTCCAATAATGAAATCCAAGAAAGTGCACACGAATAATATGTTGCGAATATATAAAACTAATATACATCCTGTGCTATATTAACACATTAGCGTGAACTTCAAAAAAAGTAGTTAACGCATTCGAAAGAAAGAGGCTCCGAAGAATTCTGGGACCTGTGAAGGATGGAACGGAATGGCGAATAAGATACCGTCGTGAGTTGAGCCAGAAGCTTCAACGTTCATCATCCTACGTAAATTGCAGTGGGCTGGCCACGTAGAAACAAATTGAAGATAGAAGAATTTCCAAACGTGCTCTTAAAGTAAAAGCGAGTGATATCAGACCAGTAGGCAAACCACGCAAGCGATGGGACGATTCGGTTGATGAAGACAGCTAAGCCATTTAAAAAACAACAGAATTGGCTTTATGCCCAATCATATGATACTCTAGATGAAATAGGAAAGAGTTTATTGTACCGATCTCTCAAATTCTTTCGAACAGTGAATAATGACTTTTGTATGGGAGGTGGTAAAAGCAGAGGGGGAAGTTTGTAATTTGTGTATGTAACACCAAACGTAGTATACAAAATATTGCATGCTGAATTTAAAGTTTGTTGCTTATATAATTTTCGAAGAAATTGAACAATTTTTGTTTGAATTTATGGTATTTGTGTGGGAGGTGGCAGAGAAAGTGGAAGATTTTGGATAATTTTGAATCTGCTTATCAACATCCGAATCACAATGCTTTGTTACAATTTTAAAGACGATAGCTCTCATATGTTCGAAGGAGAAATCCTTTTTTTGAATTTCCAAAACAAAAATTTGTAGGGGTGGTGGTAGAAGGAGTGACGTGAAGGCGATATTTTTTTAGTATTTATTGCAATTTTTAAGGGACAAGTTTCTACTTCTTCCAGTTTCCATGAAAATTGATTAAATGCATTTACCAAAATTGTACATTTGCATGGGAGGGAGGGGGTAGAAGGAGTATTCGAATCAAAACAAAATTTTTTGACGTCATTTACATTAATAATAGTATACTATTCTCAAATTTTAAAAGTGATAGCTTTGACGGTTTTAAAGAAAAATAATTTAATTGAAATTCCGAAATTTCGTGAAATTTGTATGGGAGGTGGTAGAAGGAGTAGGGGATTAAATCAATATTTTTTTAAGTTAATGATATTTACATCATTATACTATGACCCAATTTTCAAGTCAATAGCTGAAATGGTTTCGGAGAAAAATCAATTTCTTAAAATTTCATGAAATTTGTATGGGAGGGGGTAGAAGGAGTGGGGGGATGTGGCCCGTTCACGAACTTTTTGCTAAAATTGACATATGATAAATTTCAGTACGATAGGTCAAAGCGTTCGAAAGTTATGTTGTAGACAGACAGACAGACGATCACTCGGAATCGAGGTTTTTGAGCGACAACAAATATTTCTGAGCCCTTGGCGATTCTGTGCGAGCATTATTTCTTAGTGTTACAAACGGTAAGGCAAACGCAATAACATATACTCTCAGATTTCATCTAGAGTATAAACTTAACAGGACTGCGATACTCTAGATGAAAGAAACATTTTTTGATTTCAAGAAATTTTGTAGGGGAAGTGGTAAAGGCGGCTAACGACATTGAACTAATTTTTCCCATCACGCTAAAGTGGATAAATTCAGAGATTCCAACAAAAAACGCGAGTACACCATTGGGCGAATATGAAATATGCACACTTGACGCCAATTAGGAGGCAACCAAAAACACTTTTCTAACTAGTGCTGAAGAATCTGTGGGACATGTGCAAAGTGGTGGGAAACCCTGGATGTCGCAAGACACATGGGACAAGATTGCCAATCGAAAAAAAGCTAAACTGGCAATCATCTCTCAACCCAATGTCAACCAACTAACGCCAGACTTGAAGCAGAACTACCGCGATGCTCATATACAGCTTAAAAAGGCTGTTAGACGCGACACGAGAAAAGCCATTAAAGATCTGGCCAACAAGGCAGAATCTGCGGCTTACCTTGGGGATATGAGTTCACTATTCAAAATTATGAGCAGTTAAACAGGAATTTCACCACCAACCACCTAGTGAGAGATATCAACGGAAATCTACTTAATATGAGTGGACACCAGTTGCGGCGATGGATGTTTAAAACATCTTGTCAGAGGAAGATATTCCCGAAACAGAACAACTACCAAACCGCAATTCTCTATAAGGGACGATTCCCCAGATAAAGAAGAGATAGTTTCCACCATTCGGTCAATGGCGGGAAGGAAAGCCCCAGGTATAGACGGACTATCAACCGAACTCCTCAAAGCGGACTCGGAAATAACAGTCGATATACTTTTCCCACTCTTTACTGAGGTGTGGAATGAAGGAAGATATCCGACTGAATGGAAGGAGGGCGTCATTGTGAAAATTCCGAAGAAGGGCGACCTTCGGGATTGTGGCAATTGGCGTGATATATGCCTACTTAATGCCGTATTGAAAATCATGGCTAAGGTAATTCTCAATAGAATTAGTGATGTTGTAGAGAGCACTCCCGAAGTTTATCAGGCTGAATTCCATAAAGATTCGTCTTGTACCGACCACACAAATATCCTACGGATAATGTTGGAGCAGTCAAACGAAATGGGTTCGCCACTACATCTCATGTTTGTGGACTTCAAGAAGGCTTTCGACAGCGTTAAGCGAGATTACATATGGAATGCTTTGCGTAGGAGAGGTATTCCAGATAAGGTCATAGCAACGATTAAAGAATCCTACGAAGATGCAAGGTGTCGCGTCTTGTATAGAGGAGAGCTGTCCGAGAGCTTCCCTGTGCGAACGAGTGTCAGACAAGGCTGCATATTATCACCAGCCCTGTTTCTGGTGGTAATAAATGACATCTTGAAAGCTGCACTGGGAGGTGGTAAAGGTAAAGGTCTTCAATGGAGATTATTTAACATCTCAAGTCACCTTGATTATGGTGATGACGTGTGTTTTCTTCCACATAACCGTTCGGACTTGAGTCAAATGTTCGCTCGTTGCATTCTAAATACAAAGAGGCCGGACTGAAAATAAATATGCGTAAAACCAAGTACATGCACTTGGGTTCGAACGCAAGTACACCAATTGTTCTTAACGGTAGAAGAGGTTCAAGATTTTTGCTATCTCAGAAGCATCGTCAGCATGGACGGCGGACCCGAAAAGGATGTTGAGGCTCGGCTAAATGAAGCTTGTCAGCCCTTCGATATCCTTTCCCCTTTCTGGAGGTTAAGAGAGATCTCCCTTCGCACGAAGCTGCGAGTTTTTAACGCATGCGTCAAATCCATGTTGTTATATGGTTGTACTACGTGGAAAGTGACCGTTTAACTTATTAAGAAACTACAGATTTTTGTGAACCAATGCCTCCGACGCGTTTTAGGAATATTCTGGCCAGAAGTGATCTCCAACTACGAAGTTTGGAGTACATCTGGCCAGACTAAAGTAGGTATTGAGATTCAAAGGCGGAAGTGGCAGTGGATCGGTCACACTTTGATGAAACCAGAGCGAAACATCTCCAAACAGGGTGTGGATTATAATCCTCGAGGAAGACGTCGGATTGGTTGACTATATAACACATGGAAGGGAGCAGTTAAGTAGGAGGCCAGAGGAATAAACAAGTCCTGGCAACAGCTTGAGGTCGATGCTGAGGATCGCGCCATGTGGAAGAGAATAGTTTCTGTCCTATGCCCCTACATGGGGTCTTAACAGGAATTTACTTAACGCTTAAGTTGGTATCATAATGTTGTATGCAAAATTTAGGGTTCAAAAATTTAATAGGTACTGAGAATATTAGTGTATTGGATTTAGTGAAATTGTGCAGTTTGTATGGGAGATGGTAGAAGGAGGGGTGTATTCTTAAAGACTTTTTCATCATGCTTTTGATATGTTTTAAATTGTAGATCAGTAGCATTCATACTTTTCAAGAAAATCCACTTTTTGTATAGTTGTGAAATTGTGCCAGATTGTATGGGAGGGGGTGGAAGGGTTAACGCTAATAGTCCAATTTTTTTGGTCTCCCTAATAATTTTAAATACATAAATATCAAGTATACAATTTCAGCTCGATAAATTTCATACGCTCTGCGTAAATTGGTTTCGAGTATTTCAGTATTTGGCCCCGTTCACAAACTTGACCTTTCTTTTTTGTTTGTACAACATTTGAACTATATAGCTCAACGAGTTCAAGATAGAGACCGCATGGACGGACGGACAAACGGGCGGACGGAGATCCGGTTTTAAGACTTTTGAGTGATTTTGTGAGCTTCTGTATTATTCATTTTTCTCTCTAAGCCTGATTTCTTAGCGTTACAAACTTTAGAGCAAACTTATAACACTCTCAGATTTCATCTAGAGTATAAGTAGCAACTGGAGGGTGCGGTCTTTGGATGCAGACGATTGAAGGCAACGACTTCAGGAGAAAGTGGCCCAAATTGGGCTATCGCGCCATCGCGGATGATGAATTAACGGAAAAAAGGAAGATCATTCGTTTGGAATCAGGACTTTCGAAGAGCTAAAGAAGCATCTCTGTGTGCCCCCGGTATTGGCATATCCAACTCCAGGAAAAGTCTTCATCACTGACACCGATGCTGGCAACTTGGGGACCACATTAGTTCTCTCACTAGAAATTGATGGACAGGGAAGAGTGCTATCATTTTACAGTCGAGTGCTCCAAAATCAGAGAAAAATTACTTTGTGATCCGAAGAAAGCTTTTAGCAATCGTAGAAGCGGCAAAACAGCCTTCGAACGGACCATACATCGCTGAAGTAACACAGATATTCCAATTTCAAAATCCAGAAGGATAAGTCACGAGATGGATAGCGAAACTGGAGTCCTATGCTTTTAAGATATTTCAGCGAAGAGGAAAAACAGCCGAACTGCAAACATTGCCATTATCTCCAGGCAAAAAAAATCGGAGAGAGTTTAAGGCTCGGAACAGGACCTGGAAAACGTACAACGAAATAATTTAGATATCCATAGGGGACCTCAAACGATAGACATCTCAGAGGGCAGCGTGGTTATAAAACATTACTGGCCACAAAGAAATTCTCTCCATGTGGAAGACGGGATGTTGAAACGCAAACGGGAATGGGATGAAAATCGCACCTTATGCAGACCATCGTTTCCAGCTCCAAGGTGGGGGATTTTCTAAAAGAGTATCACTTTGGAGCACATCAGGATGTGAATAAAACATTGGCAAAGATCAGGGAAAAAATATACTGGATGCAACTGCGTGATAATGTGGAATACAGGTACAGAAAATGGACTACGTGTGCATTAAATAAACGCCCTCAGGGAAGATCTAAGAGCGAAATTCAAGAATATAACGTTCGAGTTCTATTGAAATTGATTTCGCTGGACTTTTTTCGGACTCAGAGAAAGGAAACCGCTACATCCTGGTGGTCATTGACTATTCCAGTAAATGGTCATCCCAAATCAGGGAGCCACTACCGATTGTCGAAGAAATTATCTCGAATTGAGTGAGCAGTACCTTGTGAGCTACACTCTGACCAAGGCCGTAACTTTCAATCGAAAACATTTCAAGAGATGTGTAATCTGGAATAAATGAAATTACATCCATAATCTGAATGGATGGTTTCAACAAAACACTGAACTCGGGCTTATCGAAATTTTCAAGTGAAAGACAGCAAGACTGGGATCAGCATATTCCGTTATTCTTGATGGCCTTCAAGACCTCAGTGCACGCGACAACAGGGGAAACACTATCTCGAGTCATCTTTTGGCAAAACTTTTGAAGCCCTGTAGATCTTATGTTTGGAACGCGCTTTCAAAGAAATACGTTTCGGAATTGCGACATCGACAACAACCTACCGATCCACAACCTGGTCAGGAGCAAAAACTACCTCGCAAACGATCGCATGAAAACCCGGTACGAACTCTTCAGGATTTCATGAATCCGACATGGTGGGGCTGTATAATCTTCGACGCCATAAGGATCTTATCAAGTCATCAGTAAGATCAATGGCGCAGTACACCGCATCTAACTATAGCAGAAAACACCCAAAAAATGAAGATAGAGCATCTGGACAGATTGGCGAAAAACCATGGCCACACTAACGATTGTGATCGAGATGAACCGGAGCTAAGGAGAGGGTAATGTTACGAATCAACACTTGCTCCAATTTTTGTAGATCATCACAGTTTCCGTACAAGAAAAAATTAATTATTGGTACAAAAAATCCTTTTCAAACGATTTTGAACAAAGAGCGAGATATTGTAAATGAGAAGGAGTGTTCCTGGTATTGTATCCATATGAGGCTGAATTATAGCTTCCTTACTTGAAATCCATCGACCTCTAGCGCACTTAAATATTGTATAAGGGGGAGTAAAAGAAGTGAAGCTTATCGGGTATTTTTTTCTTATCTTACTAATAAGGCTAATTAAGTATTTCGTACTGAGCTCGATATAGTTATCTTCTACGCACTGAGGAAATTGGTTTATTCTATTTCATGAAATAGAGCAGTTTGTGTGGGAGGTGATAGCAGGAGCGAGAGATTCAAATAATATTGTATATTCCGAATTTCAATCGTAGTTTCCAAGAAAATCGAATTAGTGTACAATTTTGAAAATGCGTCATTTCGTATGGCATGTTTAGGAAAAGGGGGTGCGATTTGGCCCGTTTACGAGCTTGGCCTTGCTTTTCGTCAAAAACGACGTGTATATAATTTGAGATTTCTAGATCAGTACATTTTCGAGCTAGAGAGCGTACGGAGGGACCGACATCCGGTTTTTGTGATCCTTGAGTGATAATATGAACTTCTCGAAACTAGAAGCTCGATTCAAGATACGTAATCCCAGAATTTAATTTTTCTTAATTTTTTGATAAATAAAATGAGGTGCATGAAATTTCACTTCAATGTGTTAAGCGAACGTTTCGCAATTGCAATAGGACGAGGTAAATGAGTTGAGGACCGATAATTTAATTCAATTGTAAAAAAAAATAACACTAAATAAAATCAATATTAACTCCGTTTGACTTAAATCCAGTGACCTATCTCCATCAAAAATTTTGAACATTATTTCGTTGGCGATGACTACATTGACGTGAAATAAATGTCGAAACTGATGCAAGGATGTGAATCGTATTAAATCAGTTTTCCGGACATTTAATTCCGCCGCCATGAATCCTACAGGAAATTGGTTTCGCTCTGACATAGATGCAGCGCGTATCATGTGCCAAGCGGGATCACAACGTCCCACTGTAACTCTTATCCAAGCACAATGTTGTTGCTTTCGGCATAACCACATTGTGTTTTCCATGCGGTCCTGAACTCAGTCTACATGCCCACATGACTACTCAGCTATTCACCTGATGCAATCGATAATCCAAAATAATAATTCAGCAGGCAGCTAGGACTCGTTCTACAATATCGCCTTGCTTGGCCGAATAAGCCGGAAGTTTCAGTGAACTCAGGTACGTTATATGCATATTTCGGGTATTTCGGATATCAAGCTTTCGAATAGTGTCCATGTGCATAACACCAGTTTACACTTTACGGTTTATTGGATGCAATCCTTGAGTAATGTGAATAATTTATGGAGATTAATTTAGGAAAAACGCTTAAATGCCATACTGGCTTCAAAGACGTTGTGGTTATTAAATGACTTTCGTTCAAAAAATTAGTTCAATAGAATTTGTTGCATTTTAAAGCTTTAGAGCAACCGTGAATTGGGATTAATAATTTATAAGTCCTGAATAATTTAAGATAAATGATTGTTACTTTCTGAACCCGAAAATGTTCTTGTTCCATGATATCTCCATCCCCAATTGGGAGTATTGACCACTTTCTGATTCGAGCTCAGTTTCCAATTGCAACGGTGAATACGTTTATAGACAAATTGTGAAGAAGGACAGTCTTCTTTTTCTATAATACAATGGCACTACAGCCCAAATCGGACTTTGGCCTCCTGACATTGAGGCTCCTTAACATTTTTCATTACTTATTGTGGAAGGGTTGTTCTCCCTTCGCACAACCCTCTTTCTATGCATTTTTCATTTTCGGAGGCTTAGGTGAACAAGTTATATCCAAGCAGGCAATGTGCTGGAAATATATATTGCGTCGACCGGGATTTGAACTCCTGATCTTCGCATTACAAGTCCAACACGCTACCCACTAGGCTACATCTAGCTCCGTCCTAGAACCGTCTGATATTACAGGGAGCAAATTTTATTTCGAGTCTAAACATTGTGAGGCAATATGTAAGCTCTTCACCGAAGTTATCCTTAAGAGTATGAAGTTTTTCAATAAAAGAAAACTTTTTCAAATCTTTAAGAGCAATCCCGTTTTCATCAACAGATCTCTTTACAAAGTGTCAAAAAATACGAAGGGAAATCAAAAATTTCACGGAATGAAGGGGATGGAGAAGGGAGAGTGAAATATTTTTAGGTGGAGGTATTCTAACTCATTACAGGTATCAATACAGAGTTTCTGTCAAATCGAATCTCGAACAGTTTAGTTATCGCCAAATCAACAAGTCATTCGGAAAGAAAACACTTACTATGGACAAAATTGAGTTTCGTGCTGTCACAAATCATTCTAAAAGAAATGTCACATCTGTTTAAGGGGACCCAAGCCCTGGAAAAACGGTGATTCATAAGTGGCATATTTTATTCATGCAAGGCAGAGGATTAATTGAAGATCATAATCACTTGGGCCGGCCGATTGAGACTAGTTCCTCAAAAATCGTCGAAAAAGTGGAGAAACTTGTTCTCGAAGATGTTCGTTTAGAGAAGAAACAAATCGCAAAAATTGGTTGGAGTATCAAATACAGCCATTTTGAATATCCTCCACGATCATGGCTAAAGTCAGCGCAAGATGGGTACCGAGAATACTGTCAGCAGTTTAGAAAAAGCAGCGCGTTGAGTGTTCACGCGAGTTTTTCGGATCTCTGTAGCGAGAACAGCGATGAAATTTTGACCAGAATTCTTGCTGGAGACGAAGCTTGAGTTCATCAATATGAGCCCAAATCAAAGCAGGAGTCAGTGGTGTGGCTCCGTAAAGGCGCTTCAACCCTAAGAAGTTCAAGGTCTCACAATCCGCCGGAAAAATCAGGGACACTATTTTTTGGGACTCAGGGTGGATTTTGACGATCGAATATAAAGAAAAAGGACAAAATATCACATGGGGATATTATGCCAATTTGCTACAAAATTTGAAATCAAAGAATAAAGAATAGGAAAGTGGACTCGAGGTGTGTTGCTTTTGCATAACAACGTACCTGTTCACAAGAGCCACGTTTGAATGGCTGCCCTACAGGAAGGCGGCTACAGAATATTAAGCCTTCCTTCTTATAGTACAGATCTGAATTCTGATCATTATTTCTTCCCAAAACTGAAAAAAGAACTTCGGGAAAGAAAATTTTCCAATGATGAGGTTGAGGTCGGCAATTTGAGCCTATTTTGAAGGCCTTGATAAAACATTTTTTTTTTTTAGAAGGAATTAATAAACTTTGTGAGAGATGTATATCTGTGATAAATGTATTAGGCTTAATATATTTAAAAGGAAGAATAATAAATTGTTTAATTTTACCACCCTTCCCTGTCATTCCGCAAAATTTTTTTGCGTCCCCTCGTACCTGCAAATTTATCTTGAATAGTGCTAATTTTCGCCATATTCAAAAATTTCGACTGAAGATTCTCGAGATCTGGAGAATATTTGTTAAAACAGTCAGCAACAATCATGTGAAATTATTTGCACCATCACTTTTAGACGGGGACCAAATTGTACTCTATTCTGATGAGAAAACAATCTTCTTTCAGCAAGCGACTGAAACTACAAGCTGCCAGCGATAACACCATCTGGATTTCGGTTTATTTCCAGAATGTTCGTAAACTCAATGTTCAGAAATTTACTAGTCCCAACGGTCTCAACGGTATCCTCCTAATAGTCATTAAAAGTTGTTTTTTCTAGCTTAAACGCTTCGCGATTTATTCCTTCGGTTATACTCTTTTGAGCGGGGATTAATACAGGATTTTCGGACCCCACGAAAGAAATTCAAGCAAGCCCCTTATATTTTTTATTTGTAAAGTGGAAGGTTGCAGATAATAATTGTGATTTTTGTGTGGTTAGAATCAGGAGGGACCAACAAGGGATTTGATTTTACGGCTAACTTTATACTTGGAACACTAATGGTTATAGTCCTTCGGAACGCCGTAGCTAGCACAATGCAGCAATAGTTTACATGAGAGATATTCACAGTATGGAATTATGAAAGTTTCAGTAATAATTTTACGATTGCATTTCACCGTTGAACTTCTACTTCTACAATAGTACAAAAGCCATAAATCGGGCATTGGTCACCTGTCCTCCAGGTTCCTTAAGATTTTTTTTCCATTACGTATTGTGGAAGAGTAGTATGGCCTTTCGCACAACCCTTTATTTACAATTTTGTATTTTCGTAGATTGAGGTGGCCAAGGTGTATCCAAGCAGGCAGTGTGCTGAACTTGTAAGTCGATCGCAAGGAGGATATATAAAATTGAGTGCCTGATAGGCTGTCTCATGTGGGAATACTTTTTGATTCGGCAGTTTTCGAAAATTGTGTCCAAGCATAACATGGCTTCAAACTTTTACAAAAAAAAAAATAATTTGTATTCCCTCTTGGTTGCTAATATTCAGTCAGCAATAAAATAATTTTCAGTACAATGCAGTTTGCTTTTTGTTTCAATTTTTATTAGTTTTTGGTTCATGTCCAAGCTAAGCACTTTAGCAAAAGACAATTTAACGCGGGACAGAGATAGTTACTTTGGGTTTAAGTGTGCCAAATAAGGATAGCGAAACAATTCTTTCGAAATTTTGACAATTGTTTCGGACAAAACGTGGGAAAGAGTTAGTTGTAATAGCGAAACGATTTTTTCGAAAAATTTCGAGCATTTCGCTAGTAAGGGAGGGAAATACTTTCATTCCCATTTTCTTAGACGGCAAACCATGCTCATAGTCACTCCTTATTATATATCCTTTTTGGTCGATCGGGATTTGAACTCACGATTTCCGCGTTCTAGGCCAACACGTTGATCTATAGCCATAAAAAATGATTTCGATGTTACCGCGAAAGTTCATTTTCCATAGATGATGATATTGGGAGATAGAAAAAATGGATAGAAAACCGCTGGTTTTCTTTTTCAAAATTCAAGCCTTTATTGTGCAAAAATGATTAAATATTTATTATTCAAAGAATTATCCATCGCTTACCACAGTTTTCTCCTATTTTTCAGGCAGCATACGGACTCCGCGTCAAAAAAACTGCTCTGCTTTTGAGCCGATTCATGAATCGACCCAATTTTTGGCTTTTGCGTAAGAATGGAAGTGTGGCTCAGCTAGGCCATGCGTCATCGTTCGGATGGGAAAGGAAGTCCCATTTAAGTGTTTCCGGGTAGGTTTAACAACATTTGGCCGAGCGTTGGTGCAGTGGCTGTTTCTACTTAAATGCTCCGTTCAAATGCATCAATTGCAGTCGATAGTGAACTCCCGTGATAGTTTCACTCGATTTTAATAGCTCATGATATACCACAAAAATTGGTTCTCTTCCAACGCCATGCCGGTCCTCGACGTCAAAATTATGTAGCGCTGAAACCACTCACGACACGTTCTTTCACTAATAGTATCCTAATCATAAGTTTCAACAATCAATTGACGCACAGATTTTTGGCTCAAACTTCGACATATTTGCGCACAAACAAATATATGACGCCGATAAAACTTCACAAATCTAATGATGAGGAATTGTTGGCAGATGCCTAAGTTTAACATGTGACATTTCTGATCCGCCATTATTGATCAGAATTTACTGCTGGCGCTATCTATTGGGAAACGGCGGGTTTCAATTTGTAATTTGTATACATTAGACGATTAGCTGCACTCCTTTTACCCCGTTCCATACAATATTACACAATTTGACAACTTTACAAAATTCCATTTTCATTAAAAATATGAATGTTACTGATCTGAAATTTAAAATATATCAATTGCATGATGGCTATAATTCTTTCTCAAAATCACCCCACACTCCTTCTACCACCTCCTGTACAAACTACACAATTTCAGTTAATCAAATAAATTAATTTTCACAGTACCTTTTAAATTTTTGGATATAAGAATCGTCGGACCTTTGAGGGAATCGACAATCCAGGAGTGTCAACTCACATAAAATTCAAGAAGCCACAATGGGCTGGTCATGTGGAGCGGATGGATGACAGAAGAGTTCACAAACGCACACTAAAGGATAAAGGCAATGGACAAGGACTTGTTAGAAAACTACGGAAAGGCATGGACGATTCTATTGGAGCACAAATCTAATCACTGTTAATATTTTCAAACTGGAGGCCGTGGTTACTGAACCAAGAAAGATGAAGGCCAAGGCCGGATTTGGGATATAACACCATCGTACTGACAACTTTCCCCATTACCAATCACTGATGTAGAAACTAATAGAATGGTCATTTCTCCGGTTTTACTGTGCATATGAACGTCAAAACTTATCTACTTTCTGCAATATTTTACTCACCTATAGTAATCAATTACAATTTCACAGATGTTCATCGATCTGATCACGCATTGCTCTTACCACGCATTCGTGGACTTTACATTAAGATCCCAATGGAATTTTATAAAATTTTATAGATTGACGTTTATTATATTCAATCAAATCAAATTCCTGTTAAGACTCCCATAGGACAGAAACAACTCTCTTCCACAAGGCGCGGTGCTGAGCATCGGCTTTAAGCTGTTGCCAGGACTTGTTTATTCCTCTGGCCTCCTGCTCAACTGCTCGCTTCCATGTGTTACATGGTCGTCCAACCCGACGCCTTCCTTGAGGGTTATAATCCAGAGCCTGTTTTGCGATGTTTCGCTCTGGTTTCCTCAAAGTATGACCGATCCACTGCCACTTTTGCCGTTGAATCTTAATACCTATTTTAGTCTGGCGAGTTGTACTCCAAAGTTCGTCGTTGGAGATTACTTCTGGCCAGAATATTCCTAAAAGGCGCCCGAGGCATTGGTTTACGAAAGTCTGTAGTTTCTTGGTAAGTCGAACGGTCACTTTTCACGTAGTACAACCATATAACAACACGGATTTGACGCATGCGTCAAAAACTCGCAGCTTCGTGCGAAGGGAGATCTCTCTCTATATTAATCTCACCATTTTCAAGTTTCGAAATCAAATTTGAGATCTGTGAAGGACTCTTTTTCTATAAGCTGCCGCTGGAGAAGATGTCTCCTCGATGAGCGAGCGTACCATGGAGTTGACGTGGGGAGCGATCACCAGCTTAAAAAGATAGTTGGACGTGACAAGAGGAAGGCCATTGAAGATGTGGCCAACAAGGAAGAATCTGCGGATTACCTTGGGGATATGGGCTCACTATTCAAAATCATGAAACAGTTGACGAACAGCAATTTCACCGCCAACGACATGGTGGAGATGTCAACGGAACTCTCCTTAATATCAGTGAAAACCAGTTGCGGCGACGGAAGGAATACTTCTCTGATATTTTAAACATCTTGTCAGAGGAAGATATTCCGTAAACAGAACAACTACCAACATCCTACCGCAACAATACTCTATCAGGAACGATAACCCAGATAAGGAAGAGATTGCTTCCGCCATTCAGTCAATGGCGGGAAGGAAAGCCCCAGGTATTGACGAACTTTCAACCGAACTTCTCAAAGCGGACCCGGAAATAACAGCCGATAAACCCATCCCATTCTTTACTGTGGTGTGGAATGAAGGAAGATATCCGACTGAATGGAAGGAGGGCGTTACTGTGAAACTTCCTAAGAAGGGCGACCTTCGGGACTGTGGCAATTGGCGTGGTATATGTCTACTTACTGCCGTATCGAAAACCATGGCTAAGGTAATTCTCAATATCATTAGTGATGCCATGAAGAGCACCAGTCCTGTTTCTAGTGGTAATAAATGGCATCTTGAAAGCTGCACTGGAAGGTAAGGAAGGTAAAGGTCTTCAATGAAGACTAGGTAACATCTTAAGTCACCTTGGTTATGCTGATGACATGTGTTTGCTTGCACATAACTTAGAGTCAATTGTTCGCTCGTTGTATTCTAAATGCAAAGAGGCGGGACTGAAAATAAATGTGCGTAAAACCAAGTACAAGCACATGGGCTCGAACGCAAGCACACCGATTGTTCTTAACGGACAAGATGTGGAATAGGTGCAAGGTTTTTGTTATCTTGGAAGCATTGTCAGCATGGACGACGGATCCGAAGAAGATATTGAGGCTCGTATAAATAAATCTCGTCAGGCCTTCGGTATCCTTTGCTCATTCTTTCAAATCCGCGTTGTTATATGGTTGTACTACGTCAAAAGTGACCGGTCGACATACCAAGAAACTACAAACTTTCGTGAACCAATTCCTCGCATTTTAGGAATATTCTGGTCAGAAGTGATCTCCAACGACGAACTTTGGAGTACAACTGGCCAGACTAAAGTAGGCATTGATACTTAAAGGAGGAAGTGGCAGTGGCTCGGTCACACTTTGAGGAAACCAGAGCGAAATATCGCCAAGCATGCTGTGGATTATAATCCTCAAGGATGACGTCGGGGTGGTGGACCATAGAAGCGAGCAGTTGGGCAGGAGGCCTGGCAACAGCTTAAGGCCGATGCTTAGGATCGCGCCTTGTGGAAGAGAGTTCTTTCTGTCCTATGCCCTATAGGGGGTCTTAACAGGAATTTGATTGTTGATTGACCTTTATAATTTTAACAATCTGTAATTTTTTTGCTCTCTTGCCGAAAAAGGAGGTTTCACATTATTTTGTAATTTTTTTTCGCACTCTCTGACCGTAGTGATCTCGCAGCTTTCAACTTTATACATTATCATTTTGGCGCTGCGACCTCAAATACCCAATTTCAGAGAGCAAGCGTTATTCATCAACATTTGAGCTCTAAATGAAATCTGAGAGTATATTATGTTTACCTTGCCGTTTGTAACGCCAAGAAATATTGCTCGCGCATAGGCTCCAATAGTACAGAAATATCTCTTGTTGTTCAAAAAGCTCGATTACGAGTGACCGTCTGTCCATCTGTCTACAATATAACTATCGAATGCTTTGAGCTATCGTACTGAAAGTGATTTTACGTCATTTTTAGCGAAAAAGTAACTTGAAGTTCGTGAACGGATCCCAGCCCCCAACTTATTCTACACCCTTCCATTAAAATTTCATGAAATTTCGAAATTTTAAAAAAGTAATATTTTTCTCAAACTGTTCAAGGTATCGTCTTGAAAATTAGGTCAAGGTATAACGATATGGATATCATAAACGTCTAAAAATATTGATGCAATCCCCTTCCACCCCTTCTAACCCCTCCCATACAAATGCACAATTTTGAAACATTTATTTTCTCGATTTTTATTGAAACTAGTAAAGTTAAAAGACGGAATTTTTGTCACAATTATTTTCAGTATACTTGCAATTAGTTTTGGAAAAATGGTAGACTTCACCCTAAGTTCTACCCCCTCCCATATATACATATATATTCCTGTTAAGACCCCCTATAGGGGCATAGGACAGAAACAACTCTCTTCCACAAGGCGCGATTCTGCGCATCGGCTTTAAGCTGTTGCCAGGACTTGTTTATTCCTCTGGCCTCCTGCTCAACTGCTCGCTTCCATGTGTTACATGGTCGACCAACCCGACGTCTTCCTTGAGGGTTATAATCCAGAGCCTGTTTTGCGATGTTTTGCTCTGGTTTCCTCAAAGTATGACCGATCCACTGCCACTTTCGCCGTTGAATCTCAATACTTATTTTAGTCTGGCGAGTTGTACTCCAAAGTTCGTCGTTGGAGATCACTTCTGGTCAGAATATTCCTAAAATGCGTCGGAGGCATTGGTTTACGAAAGTCTGTAGTTTCTTGGTAAGTCGAACGGTCACTTTCCACGTAGTACAACCATATAACAACACGGATTTGACGCATGCGTCAAAAACTCGCAGCTTCGTGCGAAGGGAGATCTCTCTTAACCTCCAGAAAGGGGAAAGGATACCGAAGGTCTGACGAGCTTTATTTAGCCGAGCCTCAACATCCTTTTCGGCTCCGCCGTCCATGCTGACAATGCTTCCGAGATAGCAAAAATCTTGCACCTCTTCCACATCCTGTCCATTAAGAACAATCGCTGTGCTTGCGTTCGAACCCATGTGCATGTACTTGGTTTTACGCACATTTATTTTCAGTCCCGCCTCTTTGCATTTAAAATGCAACGAGCGAACATTTGACTCTAAGTCCGAACGGGTATGTGCAAGTAAACACACGTCATCAGCATAATCAAGGTGACTTAAGATGTTAAATAGTCTCCATTGAAGACCTTCACCTTCCCCACCTTCCAGTGCAGCTTTCAAGATGTCATTTATTACCACCAGAAACAGGGCTGGTGATAATATGCAGCCTTGTCTGATACCCGTTCGCACAGGAAAGCTCTCGGACAGCTCTCCTCTATGCAAGACCCGACACCTTGCATCTTCGTAAGATTCTTTAATCATAGCTACGACCTGATCTGGAATACCTCTCCTACGCAAAGCATTCCATATGTAATCTCGCTTAACGCTGTCGAAAGCCTTCTCGAAGTCCACAAACATGAGATGTAGTGGCGAACCCATTTCGGCTGACTGTTCTAATATTATCCGTAGGGTATTTGTGTGGTCGGTACAAGACGACCCTTTACGGAATCCAGCCTGATAAACTTCGAGAGTGCTCTCGACGACATCACTAATCCTATTGAGAATTACCTTAGCCATAATTTTTGATACGGCAGTAAGTAGACATATACCACGCCAATTGCAACAATCCCGAAGGTCGCCCTTCTTCGGAATTTTCACAATGACGCCCTCCTTCCATTCAGTCGGATATCTTCCATCATTCCACACCTTAGCGAAGAGTGGGAGGAGTATATCGGCTGTTATTTCCGAGTCCGCTTTGAGGAGTTCGGTTGGTAGTCCGTCTATACCTGGAGCTTTCCTTCCCGCCATTGACCGAATGGCGGAAACTATCTCTTCCTTATCTGGGGGATCGTCCCTAATAGAGGATTGTTGCGGTTGGATGTTTGGAAGTTGTTCTGTTTCCGGAATATCTTCATCTGACAAGATGGTTAAAATATCAGAGAAGTATTCCTTCCATCGTCGCAACTGGTGTTCACTCATATTAAGGAGAGTTCCGTTGACATCTCTCACCAGGTGGTTGGCGGTGAAATTGCTGTTCGTCAACTGTTTCATGATTTTGAAAAGTGAACCCATATCCCCAAGGTAAGCCGCAGATTCTGCCTTGTTTGCCAGATCTTCAATGGCCTTCTCTTGTCGCGTCTAACAGCCTTTTTAAGCTGTATATGAGCATCGCAGTAGTTCTGCCTCAAGTCGGGCGTTCGTTGGTTGACATCGGGTTGAGAGATGATTGCCAATTTGGCTTTTTTCCGATTGTCAACCTTGTCCCATGTATCTTGCGACATCCAGGGTTTCTCACCGCTTTGCGCATATCCCACAGATTCTTCAGCACTAGTTAGAAAAGTGTTTCTGGTTGCCTCCCAATTGGCGTCCAGTGTGCGCATTTCATGTTCACCCAATGTGGATGACTTTCCGCGTAGAATGGTGGTGTATTCACGTTTTTTGTTGGGATCTCTGAGTTTATCTACACTAAGCTTGCGCTTCATTTGAAGAATTTGTGGTCGTCGGATAGCTGCTGTACACAATCTCAAGCAGGCAACCATCAAGTGGTGATCGCTCCCCACGTCAGCTCCACGTTTCGCTCGCACATCGAGGAAACATCTTCTCCATCGGCGACTTATAGCCAAATGGTCGATCTGGTTCTGAGTAACACCGTCAGGGGAAACCCAAGATGTTTTATGATGACTCTTGTGTGGAAAAAGGGTCCCTCCGATGACCATTTGCCGAGTACTACAGAACTCCACAAATAATTCGCCGTTTTCGGGTCTCTTAATCCAAGGTCGTGAAGCGTCGACCCAAGGGTCACCATGCCTCCCCATGACGTGTTCTAGTCCAGTGTTGTCTGATCCACCCTGGGCGTTCATATCTCCTTCATATCTCTAACCTGGGCGTTATCATATATGATAATAATATCACCTCTTGGAACACGTTCGAAGGTGGCACTCAGTTGGCTATAAAACTCCTCTTTGTCACCAGATGTTGCGGTATTAGTTGGTGCGTAGCACTGCAGAATTGTGACGTTTCTGACACTGGTCCTGAGCCTGACGACGATAATCCTATCCGAGATTGGTTCGCAGCTAATGAGACTGTTTCTCGCTCTCGGCGTAAGGACGAACGCCACGCCATTTCTGGCTTCACTTTCAGGGCCAATGTACAGAATAGTGTTTCCGCTAGGGGTTCGTTCTTCTCCTGATCCTGTCCACCTGACCTCGCTCAAGCCCAAGATTTGGATGTTATAGTGCTCCATTTCACGGTCGATCACCGATTGGCGGTGCAAGGACCGAGTAACCCCAGCTCTTCCCCCGTCGTTCAATGTTCGAACGTTCCAGAAGCCAATCATAGTCCGTTTTCGAATGCCAAAAGTCGTTACCGTAGAATCAGTCCGTATCCGAGGCGATGTATCTGTTTCTCGTATCATTTAGGTCTTAAGATCACGGGTGATAAGCCCATGATCCAGTGAGTGTCCATTTGCCATTTTTAGGGCAAGCAGGACTGGCTGTGGGTAAATTCTACAGCCCCCATCCCAGAGGGGGATAGTTAGCTCAGGTCCGTGGAGTCGCTAACTCCAAAGATAGTTGCAGGAATTGGTAAAACCTCATACTACAACTACCCCCTTGCGGGAAAAAATTTTTTTCCCATACAAATCTCACAGAATTTTGAAATTTCAATTAAATTGTTTTTCTTCGAAACTGTCAAAGCAATCGACTTGAAGTTTTAGCTGTTTAGCTGTTTAAACTGTTCAAGCTAGCGTCTAGAAAATTAGGTCAAAGTATAACGATATGGATGTCATAAACGTCAAAAAATATTGATGCAATTCCCTTCCACCCTTTCTACCCCCTCCCATACAAATGCACAATTTTGAAACATTTATTTTCTCGATTTTTATTGAAACTAGTAAAGTTAGAAAAAGGAATTTTTGCTACAATTATTTTCAGTATAATTGCAATTAGTTTTGGAAAAATGGTAGACTTCACCCTAAGTTCTACCCCCTCCCATACAAATTTCACGAAATTTTGAAATTTCAATTAAATTGTTTTTCTTCGAAACTGTCAAAGCAATCGACTTGAAGTTTTAGCAAAATATTATATAATAATGCAAATATCACTCATGTCGAAAAATTTTGTCTTGATCCATATACTCCGTCTACCCCTCCCATACAAAGGTATAATTTTGATAAATGTATTATATCGATTTTCATTAAAATTAAAAAGAGTAGAAACTTAAAATGTTGTCAGAATTGATCCCTTCATAATTTCAATAAATATAACAATATCAGCTTCAGTTCACTCCTTCTACCTCCTCCCATACAAATTTCATGTTATAAATTCAAGAAAAGTATTTCTCTGTCGACATGTGATTGCGATCGACTATAAAATTGGTGCCAAGATTGGCAATAAGGATGTTTATAAGAACTTTCAAAATCTTCCAATTTTGCTGTCACCTCCCATACAAATGACGCAATTTCAGGAAAACAGTGTTCAATTTCTTTGAAAATTATGAAAGCTACAAATTTTAATTTCAGCACGAAACATTAATTATATGCTGAAAATTACAAACCTCTCCGGTCTTTTTCTACCACCACCCATACAAAAGTCTTTATTCACTATTCGAAGAAAATTGTGATGACATATTTTCCGGCACATTAAACTTTTTTCCCATGTCATCTAGAGTATCACATGATTGGGCTTTCCGCCCGATCACAATTTTGTTAAGTCCTAAATAGAAAAAGGAATCCTTGCGCAAAATGAAAGGCGTAAAAAGAGAAACATAAATATGATGTAGCGACTGTTGCTATGTGAAATATAAAAATGATTGTTAAATACGATCCTTGTTTTCTTTCAATTAAGCTGAGTAATGCCTGATTTCTTCTCGACATCCATTTCACTTAATATTCAATGGCTCTTAACCCCAAACTGTTCTTCAATGAAAGTGCTTGTTCATGTTCGGTAAAATATTAGATCGAAGGACATTAGCATTTTCGCATGAAACTGCCTGAACCACAGCTCCCCATTTCCAAGAACATCAGTTATAAAATGGAAAAATCTACGAAATTGAGGGTATAGCTGCAATTTTCGTTGATTAACTCCCAATGTTTCCTGAAGTGAATATCCGATTTTTTGCCATACCCTCGTAAACGTACCATTTATCACTTTTCCCATTTTCATTGGGTCATCATGATTTGTGATTTATTGCCTGTCCTTTCGAGTATAAAGTGAAACAAGGATTTGAATAGTTCTAATGCGTACGAAATAGTGGATGAAAGGACAGCTTGATTGACATTTTTTTGGTCCATCAGGCAACTGACTCACAAACCTGATTGGAAGTATCAAGTCAACCATAATTAGTGTCAATATCTTACAATTTAAAACAGACAGACGAATTTCGAATTGTTTGGCAGAGCTTTGTCTGCAAAAGAAAATTCAATATTAATTTAAATTAGGAACATTCAACTGGAATGGAATATAATCGAAAACCAAATCCTATTGTTATAATAGAGCAAAAATCGATGCTAAATAAATCATAAATCAAGAGGATAATTCAAGAGTTAATGTGAGCCCCTATACAGTATTTTAAGGATTTTGCGGCTACTAACTATTGTTCATTGTTAACATATTTGTATTAAAAAGGAACGTTGTGGAATATGGCATATCACTAAGTTTGCAGTACGTTCGAAGGCAAAGAAAAAGAAAAACATGTTTTCTTTTTAGTATTGTGTCGCATGGAGCTGATCCCAAACTTAACATTGCACTCAAATATCTTAAAATTGCACAAAACTGAATTTAGACTACACCGAATTCACATTATTCCAGGAACGTAGCGAAGCGATACTGATAATCTACATACAGTGCCGGCCAAAAGTTTGAGATCATACTAAGGAAAACAAGGAAATGAAATAAAACTCAAAAATTTGTTGGTATTTTCAGGAAAGAGTTTAATCATCGGAAAATATAAGACCTGAGAAATAAAATTAATCTAAATGTAGACAAACTATCAATCATTGCTCTTTGAATGTACATTTTTAATCTGAAAACATAACAGGATTATAATTGAGCGTAAAGCCCAATCGTACGATACTCCAGATGAAGGAGAAAATTTTTTTGATTTTAAGAAATCTTGGGGAAGTGGTAGAGGGGGTGACGATATTGAATTAAATTTTTCACATCACGCTAGAGTTGCTATCAAAATGTTTTTTACGAAATTTAGGATTCAAAAATATAATAGGTGCCGAGAAAATTAGTGAATTGGATTTAGTGAAATTGTGCAGTTTGTATAGGAGGTGGTAGAAGGAGGAGCGAGTTTTTAATGACTTTATTTTTACTTTATTATGGTGCAAGGAAAAACACTTAAGAATTAATATCTCAACTATCTCTTAAGCTATGTAATTGAAATTTAAAACATATACTAAGCTATACTAGCGAAATACAAAAAAATATAAAATTTGGTCATAATAGTAGTGGGGTGAAAAGGGAAGCATTTGAAAAATGGTGCACTTTTCAAAATTAGAAATCATTATATCTCAAAATTGAGTACAGATATCGAATTGAAAATTCGTCAGATTATAGAACTACATAATTCATAGTTTTGATAAAAATTTTAAGCTAGGGGGTGTAAAGGGAGGGAGGTGGTAAGCAAAAATGTCGAAAATTTTGAGTGAATTTTCTAGGACTCTGCTCAAAGATAGAAACTTTAAATTTTGCATGTGAATACATCTATTTGATATACATAAAAAAAAAATAATATTTTGATCCACAATTGTTATGAACCGACCACCCCGGTCTAATGGCCACAAGCTGTTTCATGTGCAACGAAAAAAACACGAAAACTGAAAATTTTTGGATGTAATTTTAGGGTAGAAACTTGAAAATTTGGGAAATACATTTAAAAAAAATCCCTAAAAGTATAAAATATTAACTGGTCGAATACCTTTAAAACTTCTACCCTCTCCCATACAAAATTATTTTTTCGACCATTTTTAAGAAATTAATTATCGCCTAACTATTAAAAGCTATCCATTTGAAATTTAACTCCGCCATAGACGGTCCCAAGCCCGAGTTGAGAAAGGAGGAGGGTACATGGAGTTAACCTGAATGGCCAGTAACACCAGTGCGTCTCAGGAAGTAGGCAGAAAGTATGACATAGTTGGACTTGCAGCATAGCTGTGAGAACTCCAGCATGTCATATTTAGCTCAAAACTCCCACCCTTTTTCTACTAGGGTGTAATAAATAAGTAGGACCGGTCCTCCAGGTCGGGAGTTGGGCGAGGCGCCGACAACGCATCACCGGAAAAAGAACACTGTCCAGAAACCTGAAGAACAGCCTCGGAAAGGATGGACTCAACGGCAACGACCCCGCAAACGAAAAATGGACTACTCTATTGGATCTTGGAATGTTCGATCCTTATTTAGGACAGGAGCTCTGAAAGAGTTTCTCGAAGAAGTGGCAAAACACAACATCAACATAACTGCCATCCAAGAAACGAAATGGCTCGGTAGCGAAATCATGGACATGAGATCACACACAATCTATCCAAGTGGAAAATTGTCGGGAAGCAGAGAGTTTGGAGTCGCTTTTGTCGTTGACAAAAAATTTAAACAGCAGGTCACGAGCTTCAAACCAATAAGTGAAAGATTGTGTGCAATCCGAATAAAGACTAAATTTTTCAACACTTGGTTGATCAACGTTCACGCACCAACAGAAGACAAGGACGATGTAACTAAAGACGAATTTTATGCCACCCTAGAGACAACCTATGACTCACTGCCCTCGAATGACCTAAAAATTGTCTTAGGGGATTTTAATGCAAAAGTCGGAACGGAGGAGGCTCATAGAGGAACAACAGGAGGGCACAGTCTCCATGACATAACCAACGACAATGGCCAACGTCTTATTGATTTCGCAAGCAGCAAAAATATCATAGTAAGCTCTACGTGCTTCCCACATCGCGATATTCACAAACGAACGTGGGCATCACCAGATGGTCACACCTTCAACCAAATAGACCACGTTCTTATTGAGAAAAGGGCTGCTTCCAGCATACTTGATGTACGAACTCTCCGCGGTGCGAATTGTGACTCTGATCACTATCTAGTCAGAGCTAAGTATCGATGCAAAATAGCTTGTCGTGGGTATTCGAAAACGAGTAGAGCTCGCAAATTCAATGTCGACAAGCTTAACGACGAAACGGTGGCGCAGGCTTACATGCTAGCATGTAATAAACACCTGACACCAATATATGAAAATATCCAAAATATGCCAGTGGATAATGCGTGGATGAAAATACGAGACGGCATCAAATCCTCCGCCGAAGAGATATTAGGATATCAAGCACGGCGAAAAAGTAATGATTGGTTCGACCAAGAATGTCGCGACGCAATAGATAGAAAGAACCAAGCTTACAAAATTTTTACTGAACGACCAACACGAGCCAAAAAAGAAAGATATGACGAACTTAGGCGATATGCGAAAAAGACCTGCAGACGAAAACAAAGGAAGTACCATAATGACAAGATACAGAAAATGGACGACGACATGAGAAAAAATAATACGCGGGACGCATACGCCATAGTAAAAGACTTGAAAAAGGGATATAAACCAAAAACCAGTCTCTGCAAAGACGCAGAGGGCAATATCATCAGCGACACAGAAGAAATCAAAAGGAGATGGGCTTCATACTTCGAACGTCTTTTGAATCCCATCCCAGTAGCACCGATAACGACAGACAACATTTCAATTCAAGCCTCAACTGACGAAGATGAACCATCATCGACACCACCCACGCTTCCTGAAATCAAAGCAGCCCTATGTGACCAAAAACGAAACAAAGCGCCGGGAATTGACGAAATACCAGTTGAACTTCTGAAAAACGGTGGAAACTGTGTCGCTGAAATACTGCACAGCATGATATGCAAAATTTGGACAGAGGAAATCATACCCGACGACTGGCGAAAAAACATTATATGTCCAATTTACAAGAAAGGAGACAAACTCTGCTGTGAGAACTACAGAGGTATATCATTGTTGTGTACGTCCTATAAAATACTGACAAAAATAATTGAACGTCGTCTTAAGCCCTATACAAATCAAATAATTGGCGAATACCAAGGCGGATTCAGAACCGGACGATCTACAACAGACCAGATATTCTCGGTGAAACAGGTGCTTGAGAAATGCTGGGAATATAACACAGACGTGCACCAAATATTCGTAGATTTTAAACAAGCATACGACAGTATCGACAGGAGCGTACTGTACCAAATCATGCTTGACTTTGGAATTCCTCCAAAACTAGTCCGACTAACAAGACTCACAATGACGAACACTGAATCCCAAGTGAGAATACAAACAGATTCCATAACCAGCTTTCGAACGGAATGTGGTTTAAAGCAGGGAGATGGTCTAGCCCCTATGCTTTTCAACTTGGCACTAAAGTATGTCGTCCGAAAAATCCCAGTCGACACCAACGGGACACTACTATTCAAGTCCACCCAACTAGTAGCATACGCTGACGACATTAACATTCTAGCAAGATTCTTCCCTAGTGCTAAGGAGGTATTTGTCAATCTTGACTCCGCCGCAAAAGAAGTCGGGTTGCGCATTAATGAAAGCAAAACAAAAGTAATGACGCAAACAAGAAGGAGAACGCCAATCAGACAAAACATAACAATTGCGGAATATAATTTGGAGAGTGTGGACAACTTCATATATCTTGGGGCTAATCTAGCAAAGGACGGTAATGAAACAGACGAAATCAAACGACGGATAATACTAGCAAATAAGACGTATTATTCGGTACTTCCAATAATGAAATCCAAGAAAGTGCACAGGAACAATAAGCTGCGGATTTATAAAACTATTATACGACCTGTGCTCTGTTATGGCAGCGAGACGTGGACATTAACGCGAACTTCCGAAAAAGCAGTTAACGCATTCGAAAGAAAGGTCCTCCGAAGAATTTTGGGACCTGTGAAGGAAGGAACGGAATGGCGAATAAGATACAACCATGAGTTGTATCAACTCTACGACGAGCCAGAAGCCTCAACGTTCATCAAGCTACGTAAACTGCAGTGGGCTGGCCATGTAGAGCGAATGGAAGACAGAAGAATCCCCAAACGTGCTCTTAAAGGCAAAGCGAGTGGTAACCGGCCAGTAGGCAAACCACGCAAGCGATGGGAAGACTCGGTTGATGAAGACAGCAAAGCCATTCTAAAAATTAGCAGCTGGAGGACGCGGTCTTTGGATCGAGACGATTGGAGGCGACGACTTCAGGAGGCTGTCGCGCCATTGATGATGATGATTTGAAATTTTGCATAAGAACTTATAAAAATATTTGCAAAGAAATTATTTTAAAAGTTTCAAAATCACACTTGCCCTTCTACCCCCTCCCATACAAAAGTATGATTTCGACCAATTTCATTAAATCAACTAATAACCAACAAATTAAAAGCTACGAATTTGAAATCTTGTACGAGCAGCTTACAAGAGAAAGGAAAGAAAATTGCGTCACAAATTTTACGATTCCTTTACCTCCTCTACTCCTTCCCATACAAATGTTTGGTTTCGTGAATGTAAAATGCGCCGAATCCTATGAAAATTCTATGCAACTTCGTCTATGAAACACATTCTATACAGAGGATATTGGACGCGATTCAAGCAATTAATTAAAAAGCTTTTAACATCCACCCACCCTTACCTCTCCTCCTCCCCTCATAAAAACCCAAAATTGCAGAAATGAATGAAATATTGTTAAATTGACAACAGCCCTGCCCAAGAACTCCCTTTCACTTAGCCTTCCCTAACCACTCTAACCTGCATATTGACTTTCCACACATCCGCAACTTGTCCCAAGAATAATAAAGTTTCGCCCGACTTGTTGGCAGTTTATTTATATTGCAGATCAGTAACATTCATACTTTTCGGGAAAATCAACTTCCGCAAAAGTTGTGAAATTGATTCAGATTGTATGGGAAGGTGGTAGAAGGAATGAAACTAATCGTCCAATTTTTTTTTTTGGTCTTACTAATAATTCTATATAGATATTTAGTGAACAATTTCAGCTGGATCAGTTTTATATGTTCTGAGTAAATTGGTTTATACAGTGGTAGACATTCGTATGAGCGCACTACATTTTTTTGAGATATGAAAAAAAATTTGAATACTTTTAGAAGAGATATGTTATGTTTTTTTTGGTAAGAAATGATTTGAATTAATTTTTGGCAAAATTTTTTCCTTTTTGAGGATTTAAAAAACAAAATTCTAATTAATGGTTAGACATTCGTATGAACACACTTGTCACTTATAAGTAAAAAAAATAAATAAGTTCATATTTTCGACACTTTTTTTATTTAATACTTTGTATGGCCTCCTTTATTTTGAATGATACTAAAAATTCGGCTGGACATTGAATTTGTTAGATTATTTAGACAATCCAGGCCAATTTTGGATCAGCACGTCCGAATGGCTGCTCTTAAGGCATTTACGTTATCAAATTGACGTCCATTTGCATACACTTTGCTAGCGAGAATTCGCCAAAGGTTCTCAATTGGATTACAGTCAGGACCACAAGCGGGCCACTCAAGTGCGCGAATATTTTTGTCCGAAAGCCAATCCTTGGTTTACCTCGAAGCACGAATGGATGCATTATCCTGTTGAAAAACTACATCTTCCTCGTCGCAACTATCCAGATGACTAATTAAAACGTCTTCCAAGAGATCTACATATGTACATCTCGCAGTTCATTCCAGTAGTTATGAAACAGATTGGAAGTTTTTCTTTACGGGAGAATGCACCCCAAACCATATCGCTTCCACCGCCGAAATTACGTTTCGATATGATCACGTTGTGTTCTTTCAAATTATGCTAGTAGCAACTGTAGCAGTCTGGGCCATCCAAATTGAATTTTTTTCATCAGAAAAAATTACTTGTTCCTATTCGGATGTACAAGACATGAACTTTTTGGCGAATTGTAGTCTCTTCTCTCGGTGAACGGCCTCGGTTCGAATTTTGCCTTTACCACGCAAGGATCATTTTGTATTGCCCTTTGTTGGAGCCTTAACGCCATAGCCATTACTTTTTCTGTCCGGCCGCTTTTCACGCACGAACAGCTGAACCGATTGTAATGAAACTTGCACAGTTTGTTAGGTGTCCATCGGAATGTAATCTGCTTTTGGTTTTATTTCACTCCTCTCACGCCTTCTACCCCCTCCCATACAATGTGACTCATTTTCAAAAATATCTATTAATAAAATTTTCTTGGAAACTACAAAAGCTATTAATTTGAAATTTGGAAAATATCATTTCTATTATAAATGTAGTCTTTTGGTATACAAATTATTTGAGTTCCGTCACTGCTTCTACCACCTCCCATACATACTACACTTTTTCATGAACCACTTTACACCAATTTTCTCAGTACGTGTAACTTCCATCGAGCTAAAATGTTGTATTAAATCCTTAATTAACATTATTATTAATATCGGGAAAAAATTAACCGATTAGCTTCACTCTTTCTACGACTTTACAAGAATTCGATTTTCTTGAAAAGTGTGAATGGTACTGATCTGAAATTTAAAATATATAAATTACATGATGATTATAGTTGTTTCTCAAAAAATCACCAAAAACCCTCTTCTCCTTCCACCACCATATAAACCGCAAATACTCTAAACCAATTTTCTCAGTACATTTAAATTTCATCGAGCTAAAATTTTGTACCTAATCCTTAATTAGTATTATTATTAATATCGGGAAAAAATTAACCGAGTAGCTTCACTCCTTCTACCCTCTCCTATACAATGAGACACATTCGTGACGTTTCGGTCTCTGCTAAAACTTTTATCAAAAGGTCTCAGCAGAGACCGAAACGTCACGAGTAATAAAGCGTAACAGTGTAGAGTCCGGAAATCTTTTCTTTCAATTCGAAATGCACTGTGAAAACATTCACCAAACCATTAGTTTAGAGCATTTCATGAAAAAGTGCGGTTTGTGTGGGAGGTGGTGGAAGGAGGGGGCGAAACCAAATATTTTTTTTACAGTAGATTGAATCATAGAAGTAATACATTCTAAATTTCAGGCCAATAGCTTTTATACTTTTCGAGTAAATCCGTTTATTGTCAAATTGCGAAATTGTGTAATTTTGTATGCGAGGAGGTAGAAGGGGTGGAGCGATTTGGCCCATTCACGAACTTGACCTTACTTTATTGTCAAAAACGAAGAGTACAAAATTTAGGCTCTCTAGCTCAAAGCGTTCTCAAGATAGAGAGCACACGAATTGACGGACATACGGTTTTGAGATTTGTGAGTAATTACATGAACTTCTGTATCGTTATTTTTCTTCTCCGAGTCTTATTTATTAGCGTTACAAACTTTTTGTTAAACTTATAATACTCTCAGATTTCATCTAGAGTACTCGTATAAACAGCTTTAGTTGGTTTTTCATCGAAAAATCCTGCATTGCATTTTATAACTGCTGCGATCAGTCTCGGCTTATCGATTGTGTCTTGTAGTATATTATTCCAGCTTTCATTTAAGGCCTTTCATATGTCTTAATGTGATGAGGGGCACCGTTCACGAGCTTTTGTATTGAGTTCTTCCCATAGAATATCGATCGGGGCTCTGAGGAGGCCCAATCATGTTTTTTAATACATCTTCTGCTTCTTTTTGTTCTAAGTGGCCTCTACATAATTTCGAACTATGTTTAGGGTCGTTGTCTTGTTGAAAAATAAACGCATCGCCAATGATTCTCAGCCCGGAGGGAATTGTATCTGTTTCGAGAATCGTTTTGTATTGTTCTTTTTTCATGATTCTTTGGAAATGAACCAAATCTCCTGCTCTATACCCAAAGAAACAACCCCAGCCCATAACAAACTCACCGCCGTTCTTCACACAATCTGATAGTATCTTTTCTCCAGCGCTACATCGAACAAAAATTCTCTTTTTTGTTCTAAATATTTCGAACTTGGATTCATCACTCCAAAGAATATTTTTAAAATCTTCTTCCATCCAATTTCGATGAGTAAGGGCGCACTACATTCCTTTCTTCTTGTTCTGCAGCCTTAATAAAAGTTTTTGGACGGCAACGCGACAAATTAGCCTCTCTCAAGCGTTTCAAGTAGTAAGTGATTCCGGCTTGGGTCGGAGAGTTTACTTCAGCGCAAATTACTGGCACTGTTATGTGTCTATATATAATAGCAATGAAATAATCCACGCTAGAAGTGATTGCTCTGGGATGATCCTGATCCTTGTATTGAACGATTGAACGATGCACACATGTTTTCGATAATTCCACCTGGGCAGCAATTACACATTCAGATTTGCCTTCACTATCTAGTACAATGATGACAGACCTTGTTTCGATGCTGATTTCCTTTTTTCCTCCATTTTTGAGACGTCTTGATAGTAGTAACCACAAAATCAGACTAAAGAAAAAAGTGCGTGAAGAACTTCAACAAAGTAATATAAAACACCTGGTTTTGGATGATATAACAATCATAAATGTTGGTAAAAGTACAACATCAGTGAAATAAGTGACTAACCTGGAGTCATAAAGAAATAACTATGACTCTACCGGACTTGGTCGTACTCGTCATTCATTGATGTTTTGAAAGAATGCGTGTTTTGCACACTTTCCTGATAATTAAACAAAAGAATTTACTTTTTGGATATTCCGTAAGGACTATAGATGATGTACAGGTGCAGTTGCAATTTATTTTCAAATATTTTTTAAGTATTAATAGACAATAAAAACAATTTGAAGTGGTCTCAAACTTTTGGCCGGCAGTGTACATCAGAATACATACTGCCGACCTGTGTGATGGGTGAGTATGGAATTAACAACAAAGCCCTTGGATCGAGTGTAAGTATGTATGAGTATATGCTAATAGCAAGCCACAGAAATAGGAATATAGCATACTTGTATAGCAACAAAATTAGACAGGGAATCCATTCTCCTAAATCTGTGCCGATGCCCCAACATCACCCCCTTCGAACCTAAACCGTCAACTATTAAATTTCGCCAAACAAAATCGATTAGACTTGATTCTGGTTTTGGATACGAACGCGCATCTTACATAAGGAAGAAGCTCAGATACAGATATAAAAGTTCACGTGTTAAATTTTGAACAGAGTCAAATATTATGAAATTATGATAATCTATAGAGTTAATGCGCCCACTTTGCTACTAAAGTCAGGTCAGTGGTTATCGTCATTACTCTTGTATGTATGCCATCGACTTTCGGAAGGAAAGATGGATAATTTCTTGAAAAGAATCACTATCCGATCACAGCTGGGTAACTTTCTCGGTCAATCGAATAGGAATCTTAGAGCCAGAAATTGGCAGAGTTTTGAAATTCTTTTGTAAATTTACTGGGTCACTCACCCACGCAAAATACACGGAGCCTGATGATATTACCGAAGACGTTAACTTCTTCACTGGGGTATAATTCTTTTCCGAGAAGTGGAAAATCAGACGGAAAACGCGACCGAATTGCTTTGACTCTAACCGGGGTATGGATAGTGATAATTTAGCTGCACCTCGCATGGTGAATGAAATTATAATTTAAGTTAAAACAATATGATTTGACGGAATCTAAAACTTTGCTCACTTCCGGTTTTTCGCTGAGGCTTAACTCGATTATTTCATATTGGTGAGTGCAGATTTAAAGTACTCCATACATTTTTTCTTTTATTCAAGCACATTGTACATATAACACAAATGAAACTAAAAACTGTACACTGTCATTCAGGATAATTTCACATATAGTCCTTACAAATTTTACCATTGAGCTCTTCTACAAACCATATAAGAGATGTTAAACAAAACGAACTTTGTACGTTATTAAATCCTACTTGACACGAAAGATTAAAAGTGTACAAGCTATTTATTTCATAATAGACAAAATTGTTTATGGTAAATTAAAATGTAACAAAAATAAATTTGACTTGCACGTTAGGATAGTCACTCAGTCTCTTACACATATGCAACAAAGAACTTTATAAGCCCAACTAGAGTACACACACTTGTTTTTGTTGCCGTCCACAAAATCATCGTAAAAACAAAATCCGTAAAACAAATATGTTTGCTCCATTCGCAAAAATGTTTAACAGAGGAAAATTCGTTGAGTACAGGATTAGTGAAGATCTGTTGTACATATGCGACGAAATTTTATTGTGAAAAAGAACACAATGTGTATGTTTGTTTTTGTGGGGAAAAGATAATCACAAACATCGGTGGCATTTCACAAAGCTCTCGGTTCTTTTTCAATTCACGAGAAATATAAACATTTTACCCATTGAAACTCAATTGCATAAAATATATTTATACTATAGATGAAATCTGAGAGTATATTGAGTTTACCTTGCTATTTACAAAGCTAAGAAATAACAATGCACGAAATACACAGAAATATTTGTAGTGGCTCAAAAACCTCAATTTTGAATGTACCTATATATCTGTCCGTCTAGGGTGTAGCCTAGTAGGTGGCGTGTTGGTCTTGTAATGCGAAGGTCGGGAGTTCAAATCCCGGTCGGTGCAATATATAATTCTAGCACTTTGCCTGCTTGGATATACCTTGGTCACCTAATTCTACGAAAATGAAAAAATTCGAAGGGCTAACAACTCTTCCATAATAAGTAATGAAAAAATGTTAAGCAACCTGAATATCAGGAGGCCGAGGTCCGATTTGGGCTGTAGCGCCATTGTAGAAGTAGAAGTCTGTCCGTCTGCCTATCAATCAGTCTATGTGACTGTCCGTCTGTCTACAGCAAAACTCTCGAACGCTTTGCGCTAGTCTGCTGAAATATTGATCTTGCCATTTTAAGCAATAAAGTAAATTTAATTTTAATAAAGTAAACTTTGGATTCAAGAATGGGCCACATCTCCCCACTCCTTTTACCCCTCCCATATAAATTTACCAAAGTTTCAACGTTCCATGAAATACATACAAGTAGATATTTCGCTGAAACTAAATTTAACCAAAGTGTAATGATGTAAATACCACGAACTATGTAAAATATTTTTTCGATCCGCTTACTTCTTCTACCCCTTCCAAACATATGCACAGTTTTGAAGAATGCTTTTTATCAATTTTCAGGTAGAAAACCGAATTTTTGCTAGAATTTTTATAGTCTAGATGGAATCTGAGAGCATTATAAATTTGCTCGAAAGTTTGTAACGCCAAGAAATAATGCTCGCACAGAATCGCCAAGAGTACAGAAATATTTGTTGTCTTTCAAAACTCTTATAGCCAGATGTAAAAAGTAAAATCAAGTTCATGAACGAGCCAAATCGCTCCACTCCTTCTACCTCCTCCCATACAAAATGACAGAATTTCGCAATTAGCCAATAAACGGATTTTCTCGAAAAGCATAAAATCTAATGATCTGAAATTTGGAATATATTACTTTTAGGATAATTTCAATCTACCGTAAACGTATTATTTGTATCCTCCCCCTTCCACGTTCTCCCATACAAACTGCACTTTTCCATGAAATGCTATAAACCAATTTACTCCGTGGCTATAAAATTTATCGAGCTGAAATTGTACACTAAATATTTATTTAGAATTATTAGTAAGACCAAAAAAATTAGATTTCTACCTATTCCCATACAAAATGACAGAATTTCGCAATTTGACTTCAAACGGATTTGCTCGAAAAGCATTAAAGCTATTGATCTGAAATTTTGAATATATTACTTTTATGATAATTTCAATCTATCGTATAATAATTATAGGAGCCCTCTCCTTCCTTTAACCACCTCCCATACTACCTGCACTTTTTCATGAAATACTCTAAACAAATTTACTCAGATCGTATACAATTTATTGAGCACTAGATATTTATTTACAATTATTGGTATATCAAAAGCTTGATGTTTAGCTATTTTAAGTCATTAAGAACTCGCTTCTCCTTCTACCACCTCCCATACAAACTGCAAAATTTCGTTTAATCCAATACACTCATTTTCTCAGTACCTATTAAATTTTTGAATCCTAAATTTTGAATAAAAAAATTTAATAGCAACTCTAGCGTGATTTGAAAAAAATAGTTCAATGCCGTCACCTCCTCTACCACTCTCCCTTCAAAATTTCTTAAAATAAAAATATCTTTGTTTCATCTATAGTATTGCACAATTGAGCCTCATCGCAAGCTGAAAGAATTTTCTGATTCCGGTAAAAAAATTTCATTGCATACCTGTTTTTTATAAACGCATAAACTTTGTTTTATTATTTTTAGAGATTTGGACTTATCTGTGTATGTTTCCTCCTGCATTTACGTTTACCACCAAATATCAAGCATTCCAATCAAACACAAGAAAAGAAAGAAAGAATTAAAAGAACGATAAAGGATTCGCAGGAACCTTTTCTTAAAAGAATCAATCGAATTAATGTGCTAAATAATGCTGTTGACAACGCAACAATAGATTTAGGAGTGAAAAATGACCTTACAGCCATTATGTCAAGTTTCGTTATTTTTCAGTATCAGTAACTATTCGTTACTTTAACCAAAGTAATTGTTACATTTTATTCGTTACAAGGTACAACAAAAAATCGTTTGTGAATAGCTCTTGATTTCATTGGCCTAATACGTGTATCAACACAATGATGCCAAGTCCAATTTTACTTTATTATTCTAATAATAAAGTATTGTGATCGGCACAGAAAAAAAACTGCCAACAAGTCGGACGAAACTTTATTATTCTTGGGACAAGTTGCGGATGCGTGTAAAGTTAATATGCAGTTAGAGTGGTTAGGGAAGACTAAGTGAAAGTGGGTTCTTGGGCAGGGCAGTTATCAATTTAACACTTTGTGGAAACGTTCAAAAGCTCCAGTACATATAAACAATATTTCGTTCGTTTATTTATGCAAGTTTGAGTTTTGTTAGGGGAGGGGTGAGGGGTGATAGTAAGTGTCGGTGGATGTTAATAGTTTTTTAATTGATTGCTTGAATCACGTCCAATATTCCTACCTCTTAGTTCTAGAAGAACTATGCTTATATCCTGTTTTACATTAGATGTTTTGAATGGTGATATTAAAGTCAATCACTTTATAAATAAAATCAGACTCAATGACAATGTCAGGCTGACGAGACATTCTAAACTTCTTAAGGAATACCCACATTGTACAGAATACGGTCAGAATGAACCCATCAACAGGTGCTGTAGAACATTTAACAAATTCAGCTTACACTACACTCCTCCTACAAGTAAACCGACTTACAAGCTGAGACTACGTTCTGTCTTATCTGATCACGTACACCCTGTTTGACTATCCTTCTACCAGTGCATATTCATTAAAATGGCTATATCGTTAAAGCAAATGATTTCAATAATACAAAATAATTTAATGAATTGGATTCTACTATGTTTAATTGCACTGTATTGAATTAGGATAATTTAGTTTAAGCTAATGTAAATATTTGTACTGTATTGTATTAGGTTAAAATAAAGTATATAAGTTTAATATTTATATCTTGTTACGGTAAATAAATAAATATTCCTTGTATAGAATGTCAGTTTCATAGACGAAGTTTCATAGAATTTCCAAAGATTCTGTGTATTTTACATTCACGAAACCAAACATTTGTATGGTAGGGGGTAGAGGAGGTAGGGGAATCGTAAAAATTGTGACGCAATTCTATTTCCTTTCTCATGTAGTGTGCTCGTACAAAATTTCAAATTCACAGCTTTTAATTTGTTGGCTATTAGTTGATTTAATGAAATAGGTCGAAATGATACTTTTGTATGGGAGGGGGTAGAAGGGCAAGCGCGATTGCAAAACTTTTACAAGAATTTCATTTCAATTATTTTTGTAAGTTTTCGTGCAAAATTTGAAATGGATAGCTTTTAAGAGTTAGCTGATAACTGATTTCTTAAAAATGCTCAAAAAAATAATTTTGTATGGGAGGGGGTAGAAGAGGTGAAGGAATTGCAAAATTTGTGAAACAATTTTCTTTTTCTTCTCTTGTAAGGTACTCGTAAAAAATTTCAAGTTCGTACCTTTTAATTTGTTGGTTATTAGTTGATTTAATGAAATTGGTCGAAATCATACTTTTGTATTGGAGGGGGTAGAAGGGCAAGTGCGATTTCAAAACTTTTAAATTAATTTCATTTCAAATATTTTTGTAAGTTCTTATGCAAAATGTCAAATTGATAGCTTTTAATAGTTAGGTGATAATTAATTTCTTAAAAATGGTCGAAAAAATGATTTTGTATGGGAGGGGGTAGAAGTTTTGAAAGTATTCGACCAGTTAATATTTCATACTTTTAGGGATTTTTTGAAATGTATTTCCCAAATTTTCAAAATTTTACCTTAAAATTACATTCAAAAATTTTCAGTTTTCGTGTTTTTTTCGCTGCACATGAAACACCTTGTGCCCATTAGACCGTGGTGGTCGGTTCGTAACAATTGTGGATCAAATTTTTTTTCTATGTATATCAAATAGATATATCCACACACCAAATTTAAAGTTTCTATCTTTGACCAGAGTCCTAAAAAAATCACTCAAAATTTTCGACATATTTGCTTACCACTTCCCTCCCTTTACACCCCCTAACTTAAAATTTTTATCAAAATTAACTATTGTATAGTTCTACAATCTGACAAATTTTTGATTTGATATCTGTACTATTTTTTGATATATAGGGATTTGTAATTTTGAAAAGTGCGCCATTTTTGAAATGCTCCCCATTTCCCCCCACTACCATTATTTCAACATATAATATGTTTTTTGTATTTTCCTAGTATAGCTTAATATACGATTTAAGTTTCAAGTACATAGCTCAAGAGATAGTTGAGATATTCATTTTTAAATGTTTTTTTTCCACCCCCCGTGACCCTCCCCCTTACAACTATTAGCCATTTTCTACGCTGGTTCTGATGAAACTATATGCCACCTTGATGGTCCCAAAATATGATTTTTTTACAATAAGTATTTTCGAAGATATAATCATTTGAAAAAACAATTCGGCCGACAATTTATTTTTAGCCCCCCCTTTTCGGACGCCAATGGATAAAAAAATTAAATTATTTTTGGAGTTTGTCCCACAACTTTGTTTATATGTCTACTGATTTTCAACTTTCTATCTGCATTCGTGAGGGAGATACTAGCAAGTGTAGTTTTCGACTTTTTCCCTCCCCCCGCCTCCCCCTTCCACCTAAAACCCCCCAAAGAAAATAGTGCTCACTTACCCAACCAACAATCCACCCAAAAACAAACATTCTACCTTTTACGGTTTCGGAGATATGAGTCCATATGTACGGCGTACGGCGGGACGGATTTTTTTTTTTGCATTTTTAGGCTAATTTAGTCATGAAACGCGAAAAAAAAAAATTTCAGGGTAGCAAACTTTTTTTTTTTCTTGTGTTGATCACAATACTTTATTATTATAATAATAAAGTAAAAATTTGCTGTCCTGAAAAAAAATAGCCTAAAAATGTAAAAAAAAAAAAATTCGTTCCACCATACGCCGTACATATGGACTCATATCTCCGAGACCGTTAAAGGTAGAATGTTCGTTTTTGGATGGGTTTTTGATTGGCTAAGTGAATATCATTCTATAAACGTTGGGGAGTGTCAGGTGGAAGGGGGAGGCGGGGGAGGGAAAGAGTCAAAAGCTTCACTTGTTAATATCTCCACCACGAATGCAGATAGGAAGCTGAAAATCAGTACAGATGTAGAGAAGGTTGTGGGACATACTTTAAAAATAATTTAATTTTTTTTATCCATTGGCGTCCGTTAAAGGGGGGGGGGGCTAAAAACAAATTGTCGTCCAAATTTTTTTTTTTTTTTTCAAATGATTATATATCTTCGAAATCTAATCACAAAAAATTCATATTTTGGGACCACTAAGGTGGCATATAGATCCATCAGAATCAGTTTAGAAAAAGGCTAATTATTGTAAGGCGGAGGGTCAGGGTGGGGGGTGCATAGAAAAACATTTAAAAATGAATATCTCGACTCTCTTAAGCGATACAATTAAAGCTTGAAGCGTATACTAAGCTTTACTAGCTAAATATGAAAAAAATATAAGAGATAATAGTGGTGGGGGAAATGGGGAGCATTTGAAAAATGGCGCACTTTCCAAAATTACAAATCAGTATTTCTCAAAATTGAGTATAGATATCAAATCAAAAATTTGTCAGATTGTAGAACTATATAGTCTTTAATTTTGGTAAAAAATGTAGCTGGGGGTGTAAGGGGAGGGAGGTGGAAAGCAAAAATATTGAAAATTTTGAGTAATTTTTTACGGCTCTGGTAAAAGATATAAAGTTTAAATTTTGCACGTCGATACATCTATTTAATATACATAGAAAAAAATTAATAATTTGTTCCAAAAGTGTTATGCATCGAAGTGGGGGTGTAACGTGCACAAGGTGTTTCATATGCAATAAAAAAACACATAAACTACTGAAAATTTTTGAATGAAATTCTAAGGCTGAAACTTGAAAATTTGCGAAATGCATTTAAAAAAAATCTCTAAAATTTTGAAATATTAACTGGTCGAATACCTTTAAAACTTCTACCCCCGCCCGTACAAAATTATTTTTCCGACCATTTTTAAGAAATCAATTATCACCTAACTTTTCAATCAATCAATCAAATTCCTGTTTAGACCCCCTATAGGGGAATAGGACAGAAACAACTCTCTTCCACAAGGCGCCATCCAGAGCATCGGCCTTAAGCTGTTGCCAGGACTTGTTCATTCCTCTAGCCTCCTGCTAAACTGCTGGCTCCCATGTGTTACATGGCCGACCAACCCGACGTCTTCCTTGAGGATTATAATCCAGAGCCTGTTTGGCGATGTTTCGCTCTCAAAGTGTGACCGATCCACTGCCACTTCCGCCGTTGAATCTCAATACATATTTTAGTCTGGCCAGTTGTACTCCAAAGTTCGTCGTTGGAGACCACTTCTGGCCAGAATATTCCTAAAATGCGTCGGAAGCATTGGTTCACGAAAGTCTGTTGTTTCTTGGTAAGTCGAACGGTCACTTTCCACGTAGTACAACCATATAACAACACGGATTTGACGCATGCGTCAAAAACTGGCAGCTTCGTGCGAAGGGAGGTCTCTCTTGACCTCCAGAAAGGAGAAAGGATACCGAAGGCCGGACGAGCTTTATTTAGCCGAGCCTCAACATCCTTTTCGGCTCCGCCGTCCATGTTGACAATACTTCCAAGATAGCAAAAATCTTGCATCTCTTCCACATCCTACCCGTTAAGAACAATCGGTGTGCTTGCGTTCAAACCCATGTGCATGTACTTGGTTTTACGCACATTTATTTTCAGTCCCGCCTCTATGCATTTAGAATGCAACGAGCGAACATTTGACTCTAAGTCCGAACGGTTATGTGCAAGCAAACACACGTCATCAGCATAATCAAGGTGACTTAAGATGTTAAATAGTCTCCATTGAAGACCTTTACCTTCCCCACCTTCCAGTACAGCTTTCAAGATGTCATTTATTACCCCCAGAAACAGGGCTGGTGATAATATGCACCTGTTCGCACAAGAAAGCTCTCGGACAGCTCTCCTCTATGCAAGACGCTCCACCTTGCACCTTCGTAGGATTCTTTAATCATATCTATGACCTTATCTGGAATACCTCTCCTACGCAAAGCATTCCATATGTAATCTCGCTTAACGCCGCCGAAAGCCTTCTCGAAGTTCACAAACATGAGATGTAGTGGCGAACTGACTGCTCTAATATTATCCGTAGGGTATTTGTGTGGTCGGTACAAGACGACTCTTTACGGAATACAGCCTGATAAATTTCGAGAGTGCCCTCGACGACATCACTTTTCCTATTGAGAATTACCTTAGCTATAATTTTTGATGCGGCAGTAAGTAGACATATACCACGCCAATTGCCACAATCCCGAAGGTCGCCCTTCTTCGAAATTTCACCAATGACGCCCTCCTTCCATTCAGCCCGATATCTAACTTTTAAAAGCTATCAATTTGAAATTTTGCATGAAAACTTACAAAAATAGTTGAAATGAAATTACGTTAAAAGTTTTGAAATCGCGCTTTCCCTTCTATCCCCTCCTGTACAAAAGTGTGATTTCGGCCAATTTCATTAAATCAATTAATAACCAACAAATTAAAAGCTACGAACTTGAAATTTTGTAAGAGCACCTTACAAGAGAAAGAAAATAAATTTTCATCACAAATTTTACGATTCCCCTACCTCCTCTACGCCCTCTAATAGAAATGTTTGGTTTCGTAAATGTAAAATACATCGAATCCTATGAAAATTCTATGCAACTTCGTCTATGAAACTGACATTCTGTACAGAGAATATTGGACGTGATTCAAGCAATCAATTAAAAAACTATTAACATCCACCCACCCTTACTATCACCCCTCCCTTCATGACAACTCAAACTTGCATAAATAAACGAATGAAATATCGATTATATGTACTGGAGATTTTGAACGTGTCTGCAAAGTGTTATATTGAGAACTGCCCTGCCCAGGAAGCCCCTTTCACTTAGTCTTCCCTAGCCACTCAAACCTGCACATTGACTTTCCACACATCCGCAACTTGTCCCAGGAATATTCGCCCTACTTGTTGGCAGTTTATTTGTATATGACACCAAACGTGGTATTCAAAATGTTTTGTGCTGAATTTAAAGCTTGAAATTTTCATTATTTCCAATGAAATTGAACAGAGTTTTCCTGAAATTGGGCCATTCGTATGGGAGGTGGCAGAGAAAGTCGAGGGTTTTGGTTTGATTTCGAAAGTGACATCCTTATCGTCAAGCTTTGTTTCAATTTCAAAGTCGATAGCTCTCATATATTCGAAGAAGAAATGCTTTCCATAAATTTATAAAATAGATATTTTTGGGTGAGGATGTGGAAGGAGTGAAGCAAAGCTGATAATTTTCTTTTATCATTTATTGCAATTATTAAGAAACAAATTCATTCAAAACTTTAAGCTTGTACTTGTTCTAGTTAAAGTGGAAATCGATATAATGAATTTACCAAAATTATGCATTTATATGGGAGGTGGCAGAAGGAGTGATTGAATCAAAACACAATTTTCCTTCCTTAATGACATTTCTGGAGGTTAAGAGAGATCTCCCTTCTCACGAAGCTACGAGTTTTTGACGCATGCGTCAAATCCGTGTTGTTATATGGTTGCACTACGTGGACAGTGACCGTTCGACTTACGAAGAAACTACAGACTTTCGTGAACCAATGCCTCCGACGCATTTTAGGAATATTCTGGCCAGAAGTGATTTTCAACGACGAACTTTGCAGTACAACTGGCCAGACTAAAATAGGTATTGAGATTCAAAGGCGGAAGTGGCAGTGCATCGGTCATACTTTGAGGAAACTAGAGCGAACATCGCCAAACAGGCTGTGGATTATTATCCTCAAGGAAGACGTTGGGTTGGTCGACCATGTAACACATGAAACCGAGCAGTTGAGCAGGAGGCCAGAGGAATGAACAAGTCCTGGCAACAGCTTAAGGCTGATGCTCAGGATCGACCTTGTGGAAGAGAGTTGTTTCTGTCCTATGCCCCTGTAGGGGTCTTAACAGGAATTTGATTGATTTGATTGAATGATATTTCTATTATTATAATTTGCACAAAACTTCAAGTCAATAAGCTTTGGCAGTTTCAAAGCAAACTAGTTTAATTGAAATTTAAAAATTTTGTGAAATTTGTATGTGAGTGGGAAGAAGGAAGTTGAAGTTGAAAATTATAATAAACCGCCAACAAGTCAGGCGAAATTTTATTATTCTTGGGACAAGTTGCGGATGTGTGGAAAGTCAATATGCAGGTTAGAGTGGTTAGGGAAGACTAAGTGAAAGGGGGTTCTTGGGCAGGGCAATTGTCAATTTAACACTTTGCGGAAACGTTCAAAAGCTCCAGTACTTATAATCAATATTTCGTTCGTTTATTTATGCAAGTTTGAGTTTTTATGAGGGGAGGGGTGAGGAGTGGTAGTAAGAGTGGGTGGATGTTAATAGTTGTTTAATTGATTGCTTGAATTACGTCCTACATTCTCTGTATAGAATGTCAGTTTCATAGACGAAGTTGCATAGAATTTTCATAGGATTCGGTGTATTTTACATTCACGAAACCAAACATTTGTATGGGAAAGGGTAGAAGAGGTAGGGGAATCGTAAAATTTGTGGCGCAATTTTATTTCCTTTCTCTTGTAGTGTGCTCGTACAAAATTTCAAGTTCGTAGCTTTTAGTTTGTTGGTTATTAGTTGATTTAATGAAATTGGTCGAAATGATACTTTTGTATGGGAGGGTAGAAGGGCAAGCGCGATTGCAAAACTTTTAAAGTAATATCATTTCAATTATTTTTATAAGTTTTTGTGCAAAATTTGAAATTGATAGCTTTTAAGAGTTAGCTGATAACTGATTTCTTAAAAATGATCGAAAAAATAATTTTGTATGGGACTACCCCCTCCCATACAAAATTAAAAGGTATTGGAATCGCAAAATTTGTGACTCAATTTTCTTTTCTTTCTCTTTCAAGGTGCTCGTACAAAATTTCAAGTTCGTAGCTTTTAATTCGTTGGTTAGCAGTTGTTTTATTGAAATTGGTCGAAATCATACTTTTCTATGGGAGGGGGTAGAACGGAAAGTGTGATCTCAAAAATTTTCACGCAGTTCCAGTTCAACTAATTTCAAATGATTTTGTGCAAAATTTCAAATTGATAGCTTCTACTAATTAGGTGATAATTAATTTCTTAAAAATGGTCGAAAAAATAATTTTGTGTGGGAGGGAGTAGAAGCTTTCAAGGTATTCGACCAGTTAATACTTCATTCTTTTAAAGATTTTTTTTAAATGCATTTTGCAAATTTTCAAGTTTCTACCTTCAAATTTCATTCAAAAATTTTTAGTTTATGTGGTTTTTTCATTGCACATGAAACACCTTGTGCACGGTAGACCAGGGGGGTCGGTGCATAACAATTGTGGAATTTTTATAATTTTTTCTGTATGTACAACAAATAGATTTATCCACATGGAAAATTTAAATTTCACCAAGCTCTTAAAAAATCACTCAAAATTGTCGACATTTTGGGTTGCCATCTCCCTCCCCTTATACCTCCCGACGTAAAATTTTTACCAAATTTAATAACTACTTAGTTCTACAATTTGACAAAATTTGAATTTGATATCTGTACTCAATTTTGAATTATAACGGTTTGAAATTTTGGAAAGTGCATCATTTTTCAAATGCTCCCCATTTCCCCCACTACTATTTTGCTCAAATGTTATATTTTTCTCGTATTTCTCTAAAATAGCTTAATATAGGTTCTAAGGTTCAATTACATAGCTTAATAAATAGCCGAGGTATTGATTTTTCTTTGCACCCTTCCTGACCCTCCCCCTTAAAATAATTAGCTTTTATCTAAACTGATTCTAGTGGACCTATATGTCCCCTTAATGGTCTCAAAATATGAATATTTCATGGTAAGTAATTTGGAAGATATAAAAAAAAAATTCGGCAGACAATAGGTTTTTCGCACCCCAATGGATAAAAAAATTAAATTATTTTTAAAAGTTGTCCCACAAACCCCTTTCTATATGTATGTTGAGTTTTAGCTTCCTAGCTGTTGCCATGGTTGAGATATTTGAATTCGTATTTTTCGGTTTAAGCGCTCCTTCCGCCTCCCCCTGAACCCGTACACCCCCCCAAAATGGGTATCCGCCTGAGATTCGCAACTATCTACAATCCCCCCAAAAATTAACTTTCTATCTTGAAGGGTTTGGGAGTTAATATGCGCTGAGCGTACACAGCGTACGGCTTACGGCGGACGGCGTACAGACAGACGGATTTTTTTTTTGCATTTTTAGGCCAATTTAGTCATCAAACGCGAATAACAAAATTTCAAGGTAGCAAAATTTTTTTTTTTTCCAATTCGATCACAATACCTTTTTGTTAAAATAATAAAGTAATAAAATTAATTCTTGCAAAACTTTGTCGTTATATCTTTGCCAGTTTCAATGGAAATCGAAAAAAAGGAATTTTTCAAAATCATGCATTTCTATGGGAGGGGTTAGAAGGAGTGAGGAGATCGCCTCAATATTTTGTGACAGTAATGATATATATTTCCTTATAATTTGACTTAAATTTCAAGTCGTTATATATGTATAGTTTCGAAGAAAAATAAATTTCTAAAATTTTCGGAATTTCGTGAAATTTGTATGGGAGGGGGTAGAAGGAATTGATGGATATAGCCCGTTCACGAACTTAAAGTTACTTTTTTGCTAAAAATGGCACACAACCAATTTCAGCAAGATAGCTTAAAGCGTTCTAGAGTTATGGTGTAGACAGTCGTACAGACAGGCAGACGGTCACTCAGAATCGTGATTTTTGATCGACAACAAATATTTCTGTACCCTTAGCGATTCTGTGCGAGCATTATTTCTTAGCGTTACAAACGGTAAGGCAAACAGAATATAGTCCCAGGTTTCATCTAGAGTATAAAAATCCTCGGACAACAGCGGCAATAGACTCGTCTTCCAGCAAATAGAAATGACTTTCAAGAGTTTTGAGGAAATCTAAAGCAACTGGTGCATCAACACCAAAGCTAAAATAGTTTTAAATGTAAATAGTTCGAAGATAACAAGACAAATAAAACCGATCCAACTTGTTTGCAGCTTTGTTTTGATAGTGTCAGAGGGCAGGCAATGCACTTAAAGCGTTCTATTGTAAATTGGCATGACGGAAGGAACTGAACAAAATGAGAGTAAAATTGCAATAATTTTGCATCTTAAAAAATAGTAATGGGTCGCTTTTTCTTTTTAGAAGAGAAATCACTATTAAGTGTAAAGAGTGTAGAAGGTTATGCATGGAACAGAATAATCGATAAACGCTGCACAATCGACAAAAAAAGTGGGGCTAAATTCAAAATATTTCAAAATAGGGGGCCTTACTGAGACACCCTCTACTTCTTCAGCAGTGGCACTACATCCCATATCGGGCCTTGGAATCCTGACCAGGTTCCTTAACTTTTTTTTATTATTTATTTTGGAAAGGTTCTCAGCCCGTCGCACAATCCTCTATCTACGGATTTTTGATTTTCATAGATTGTGGTGACTAAAGTATTCCCAAGTAGGCAAGCGTGCTGAAACTATACGTCGATCGGAATTTGAGCTCATGACCTTCTCATTGTAGACCAACCCGCTACTCACTTGGCTATACCCTAGCTTTATAACTACTTGCTCATTAGTATATTAACTATTCTTAATTATTTAGTAATACCTATTTCGTTGTTAGTCGCTAAATGGTTTGATTTTACCAAGGTTTATATCTCTGTGTGTTGAGCTGTTACCCCACAGCTAGAGTGTAACCATATTATCTACGAAATTTTCAAACAATTTAATAATTTGTTCTCTTTACACGAATTATAAATCTCCAAGCTAACATTCTCAAGCCCTCCAACACGCTGAGCTTCAATTTTCGTAATTGATAAAACAAATTGTTTTTTATTTCAACTGGGGTGGGACTAACTCGAGTAGCTCTCTTTAGACCAATTCCTAATGGATTGCGCTTATAGCGAAAAATAATCCTCTCCTCTTATGAATATTATAAAGGAAAACCATTCCGGAACGAAATGGAAAAAAACGAAAAGGACATGAAGAAGAAAAAAAGCATGTAACAACCTCGAATGTATACTTTAGACAGGACGAAATCCTTGAATGGTTGCATCGTTCGTTCAAAAGGGACACGAATGAGAGAGAGAAAGAAAACGAGAAAAAATGGAAAAAAGTCAAGCGTCAGAATAATAAAACGTGCTGAAAGGACTTGAATCCTTTTCGTTTATACGTTATCTGGGGAATTATATAACTTGCGAGTGTTAAAATTTTCGAAATATTCCAACTCCTTCACGTCGCTCCACGCCACCTTCGCAAACTGCCGGCCCAGATAGACGCGCACTGTATGCGAATGTAACGAATGTGTTGAAGTAATTTATGTAAAGCAGAGCCTCGGGGAGGCTTTTGTTGAGCGAGGGAAGTTCTATTCAACACGGCTTCGGTATTTTTCCGGGTCGTCCTTGCCGTCGACAGTTTTTCCTTTCTTCTTGCCCGGCCCGACACCAAGGTTTTTTTTTACTATTTACATCACCCGCTGCTCAAGAAAAACTTTTATTAATTTAGTTGGATTATGGTCCGGACTCAAAGAGTTGCATTTGCATTTCACGTTTAAAACGAAAATCGTATTTCCGAGAAAACGAAATTTTCGGTGTTTGCAGAGCATAACAGCAGCATGAGCTGGGGCAAAAAAAAAACGGGCATAGGTTTGAATTATGTTGCGATAGTGCCTCGGGAGCGCTACCGAGAAACAATTTTAAGGCTGAAAAACTTGTAGAGGGAATTTATTTTTCGAAAAACAGTACTCGCAAGCATGAATTAAGCAATTTCATGGTCAATTTACGATTCCCAGTCCGCTTGAATTGAGCAATATTTTCTCGCTTGAGTTTGATGAAGAGCGCTGTTGTGTTTTGCAGCAGAAAGAAGAAGAAGAAAGAAGGCGAACAGGAGCACTAGCAGTAATTTTTCAATCAAAAATGCAAAATAATAATGCTGACTCCTGGTTGGGATTGTTTTATTAGAAATGAGAGATATTAAATTATAATAACGTCTCTGGCAACCCCAACTCTTTCTTGTATACAGCGTTCTGCAGTGAAAAAATCTGGGTCATGAAAATTTTCCTAACTATCGTTCCTCAAAAATTACATCATAAATGTGGGTGAATTAGGATGATAGCATTTAGAATTTGAATGAAGAACGACAAATTAGAAGAATTTTATGCTTTATGTTGAAATGCGTTTTTAATCTTATAATTTTATTTAATAGACGAACCGTTACATCGTTAGGTATCCAGAGTATCAAATCTAAAATTTTACTGTATGTTTATAGCGAGCGTCAAGGATTGCCAGTCTATAGCGTTCAGCACTTTGAAAGCAACTCTTAATTCTGCTGCAATCCTTCAAAAACTAACTGACTGTAAAACTAATGATGTTGCCCAACAGCTATAATGGATGTAACAAACTCTGCAACCATCTTGCACAAGAATGTAATGCAATCCCTTAAGGAGCGAACACGCCGCATATATCCTAGATGTGAACTCATGCATTATCTAGTGTATACTTGCAGTCATTGACCAAAGGCCATAAATCTCGGAATGTCCTCGTCTCGTCCTTGTTAACTTGCTCAAAGCTCGTCGCTGTGGAATGCTTTCTCGAGATGTTTAGCTGCCAGCTATATCTACTTTATTCCACAATTGCAGAAACGAGTGTATTGCAGGACGGATATGTCGACGTACAAGAGAATTCTTAAGTGAATCGTTCTTTGGTAGAGAGAAATTGCGTCCGTCTGGTTTTTTTTACTTTTGTTTCAAAAGATGTATATTGTCATAGCTTGTACGAGTATTAACTTTGTGTAGTTTACATCATCTCAAAAAGATTCTGATCTCAATTAGGTTATTTTCATTGTTGTATCAATCGTAAACCCTATTTACATATACCCTTCGTATAATATACTAAATATTTAGCTACATGTTCTTGAACATACCGTAAAGAGGTTTCCTTCATGGCAATCATTCTGTATTTCAACAATCAACGATACATAGAGAATGTCGTACTTGAGAATTGCATTAAAATGAAAAGTAAATCTTCTCAACCAAGTTAAATCCAACAATAAATGTTTATCTAAAGTATTTTGAGTTTATCCTGGAACATATTTATGTATTTCAGGATGTTTAGAGTGAAATAGTCTCTCAAGGGAATTGTTTTCTACGCTGTAAAAAAGCTAGAAGTACTGCTAGTCTAGAAATAGTTCATGTTTTTTTTTCGCAATTATATTACATTACATTAATAAGAAAGTTTTATTTAATTTCTCCATGAGCCCTATATTTACCTACTGATAAACTATCTTTTATAGCTACCGGTAGAAAAAAAAAAAGAAATAACACCAGCAGAATACATTGGAGTCGCGCAAAAATTAACCGGAGTGTAAGTAACTATTTATTATTATTATTATTTGGGGAACGCGTGAGAGCAAGATTCAAGATTCTTTATTGAGACTTAAAAATATACATCATTAAGACTGAATACTTCGAGAAAATAGTATTGCTGGCTATAAAATTTGGCCAAGCCTTATGCCTAATAACATATGTTTCTTGAAACTAAACTAAATTACGAAGCGATTACATACCTAGTTTTGGATAGGGTCACTCTTGCTCCCGGAGTTGATGCCTTGAAGTAATTTTTACTTTATTATTTTAATAATAAAGTATTGTGATCGAATTGGAAAAAAAAAAAATTTGCTACCCTGAAATTTTGTTTTTTCGCGTTTCATGACTAAATTAGCCTAAAAATGCAAAAAAAAACATAACAGGGCTACGATTGCGCATAAAGCGCAATCTTACGATACTCTAGATGTAATCACAAGAAATTTTGGATGGGGAGTGTTAGAAGGGGTGATAGCATTGAAATAATTTTTTCCTCATCATGCTAAAGTAGCTATAAAAATGTTTTATACAAAATGCTTACTCCAAAAATTGAATAGGAGCTGAGAAAATTAGTCTGTTATATTTAGTGAAAATGTGCATTTTGTATGGGAGGTGGTAGAAAGAGTGTGGGGATTTTAGTGATATTATAAAATTGACAAACTTTAAATTTCAGATTAGTACCATTCATACTTTTCAAGAAAATCGATTTTTTGTGAAGTTGTGAAACTGTGTCATATTGTATGGGAGGGGGTAGAAGCAGTGAAGCTAATCAAATATTTTTTTCTGATCTTAGTTATAATAATAATTAAGTATTTATTACAAAATGTGAGCTCTATAAATGTTATATGTTCTGAGAAAATCGTCTTAGAGCATTTCATGAAAAAGTGTAGTTTGTATGGGAGGGGGTGGAAGGAGAGGGAGGACGCATATAATTTTTCTACTGTAGATTTAAATCATTATGAAAGTAATATATCCCAAAACTCAGACTAATAGCTTTTATACTTTTCGAGTAAATTAATTTATTGGTAAATTGCGAATTTGCGTCATTTTGTATGGGAGGGGGTAGAAGGAGTGAAGCTAATCGTCTAATTTTTTTTCGCCTTACTAACAATTTTAAATAAATATTTGGTGCACAATTTCAGCTTGCTAAATTTTATACGCACTGAGTAAATTGGCTTAGAGTAATTCGTGACAAGTACAGTTTACATGGGAGGTGGTAGAAGGAGGAAGAGGATACGAATAATTATTAAAATTAAAATTATACGGTAGATTGATATTATCATAAAAAAAATATATTACAAATTTCAGGCCAATAGCTTTTATACTTTTTGAGCAAATCCTTTAATTGTTATTTGTGTCATTTTGTATGGGAGGGGTAGAAGGGGTGGAGCGATTTGACCCTTTCACGAACTTGACCTTACTTTTTTGTCAAAAACGACGTGTAAAAAATTTGAACAATCTAGCTCAACGCGTTCTCAAGCTAGAAAGCGAACAGACGGACGGACAGACGGATGGACAGACGGACGGACGGACGGACAGACGGACAGACGGACAGACGGACAGACGGACATCCGGTTTTGAGATTTTTGAGTGATAACATTAACTTCTGTATCATTCATTTTTTTCTCCAAGACTTATTTCTTGGCGTTACAAACCTTAGAGCAAACTTATAATACTCTCAGATTTCATCTAGAGTGTAAATAAACTGCCAACAAGTCGGGCGAAACTTTATTATTCTTGGGATAAGTTGCGGATGCGTGGAAAGTCAATATGCAGGTTAGAGTGGGTAGGGAAGACTAAGTGAAAGGGGGTTTTTGGGCAGGGCAGTTATCAATTTAACACTTTGTGGAAACGTTCAAAAGCTCCAGTATATATAGGTATAATCCATATTTCGTTCGTTTATTTATGCAAGTTTGAGTTTTGTGAGGGGAGGGTTGAGGGGTGGTAGTAAGGGTGGGTGGATGTTAATAGTTTTTTAATTGATTGCTTGAATCACGTCAAATATTCCTTGTATAGAATGTCAGTTTCATAGACGAAGTTGCATAGAATTTTCATAAAATTCGGTGTATTTTACATTCACGAAACCGAATATTTGTATGGGAGGGGGTAGACGAGGTAGGGGAATCGTAAAAATTGTGACGCAATTCTATTTACTTTCTCATGTAGTGTGCTCGTACAAAATTTCAAATTCGTAGCTTTTAATTTGTTGGTTATTAGTTGATTTAATGAAATAGGTCAAAATGATACTTTTGTATGGGAGGGGGTAGAAGGGCAAATGCGATTGCAAAACTCTTAAAAGAATTTAATTTCAATTATTTTTGTAAGTTTTCATGCAAAATTTTAAATGGATAGCTTTAAAGAATTAGCTGATAACTGATTTCTTAAAAATTTTCGAAAAAATAATTTTGTATGGGAGGGGGTAGAAGAGGTGAGGGAATGGCAAAATTTGTGAAGCAATTATCTTTCTCTTCTCTTGTAAGGTACTTGTAAAAAATTTCAAGTTCGTAACTTTTAATTTGTTGGATATTAGTTGATTTAATGAATTTGGTCGAAATCCTACTTTTGTATGGGAGGGGTAGAAGGGCAAGTGCGATTTCAAAACTTTTTCAGCATTTCAAATATTTTTATAAGTTCTTATGCAAAATTTCAATTTGATAGCTTTTAATAGTTCGGTGATAATTAATTTCTTAAAAATGGTCGAAAAAATAATTTTGTATGGGAGGGGTAGAAGTTTTGAAAGTATTCGACTAGTTAATATTTCATACTTTTAGGGTTTTTTTTAATGTTTTCCCCAAATTTTCAAATTTCTACCTTAAAATTTCACTCAAAAATTTTCAGTTTTCGTGTTTTTTTCGCTGCACATGAAACACCTTGTGCCCATTAGACCGGGGTGGTCGGTTCGTAACAGTTGTGGATCAAATTATTATTTTTTTTTCTGTGTATATTAAATAGGTGTATCCACGTGCCAAATTTAAAGTTTCTATCTTTGATCAGAGTCCTAAAAAAATTACTCAAAATTTTCGACATTTTTGCTTACCACCTCCCTCCCTTTACACCCCCTAACTTAAAATTTTTATCAAAATTAAATATTTTGTAGTTGTACAATCTGACAAATTTTTGATTTGATATCTGTACTATTTTTTGAGATATAAGAATTTGTAATTTTGAAAAGTGCACTATTTTTGAAATGCTCCCCATTTCCCCCCACTGCTATTATTTCAACATATTATATTTTTTTTGTACTTTCCTAGTATAGCTTAACAAAAATTTCAAGTTTCAATTACATAGCTTAAGAGATAGTTGAGATATTCATTTTTCAGTGTTTTTCCTTGCACCCCCCCTGACCCTACCCCTTACAATAATTAGCCATTTTCTAAGTTGATTCCAATGGAACTGTATGCCACCTTGATGGTCTCTAAATATGAATTTTTTACAATAAGTAATTTCGAAGATATAATCATTTGAAAAAACAATTCGGCCGACAATTTGTTTTTAGCCCCCCCTTTTCGGACGCCAATGGATAAAAAAATAAAATATTTTTGGAGTTTGTCCCACAACCCTCTCTATATGTCTACTGATTTTCAACTTTCTATCTGCATTCGTGAGCAGGTGTAGTTTTCGACTTTTCCCCTCCCCCCGCCTCCCCCTTCCACCTAACACCCCCCAAAATTTAGAAAATTGAGTTCACTTACCTAACCAACAATCCACCCAAAAACAAACATTCTACCTTTAACGGTCTCGTACGCCGTACATATGGACTCATAATATGTACGGCGTACGGCGGAACGGATTTTTTTTTTGCATTTTTAGGCTAATTTAGTCATGAAACGCGAAAAAAAACATAACAGGGCTACGATTGCGCGCAAAGCGCAATCTTACGATACTCTAGATGGAATAGAATTTTTTGTGATCCCAAGAAATTTTGTATGGGGAGTGTTAGAAGGGGTGATAGCATTGAACTAATTTTTCCCCCATCATGCTAAAGTAGCTATAAAAGTGTTTTATACAAAATGCTCACTCCAGAAATTGAATAGGAGCTGAGAAAATTAATGTGTTAGATTTAGTGAAAATGTGCAGTTTGTATGGGAGGTGGTAGAAAGAGTGGGGGGATTTTAGTGATTTCTTCAGAAATAACACAGAATATCATAAAATTGACATCTCTTAAATTTTAGATGAGTAACATTCATACTTTTCAAGAAAATAGATTTTTTGTGAAGTTGGGAAACTGTGTCATATTGTATGGGGTAGAAGGGGTGAAGCTAATAAAATATTTTTTTCTGATCTTAGTGATAATACTAATTAAGTATTTATTACAAAATATGAGCTCGATAAATATTATATGTTCTGAGAAAATTGTCTTAGAGCATTTCATGAAAAAGTGTAGTTTGTATGGGAGGGAGTGGAAGGAGAGGGAGGAAGCAGATAATTTTTCTACTGTAGATTTATATCATTATTAAAGTGATATATCCCAAAATTCAGACTAATAGCTTTTATACTTTTCGATTAAATCCATTTATTGTCAAATTGCGAAATTGGGTCATTTTGTATGGGAGGGGGTAGAAGGGGTGAAGCTAATCGTCTAATTTTTTTTTAGTCTTACTAACAACTTTAAATAAATATATGGTGCACAATTTCAGCCTGCTAAATTTTATACACACTGAGTAAATTGGCTTATAGTAATTCATGACAAGTACAGTTTGTATGGGAGGTGGTAGAAGGAGGGGGAGGACACGCATAATTTTTATACGGTAGATTGACAATATCAGAAAAGTATTATATTCCAAATTTCAGGCCAATAGCTTTCATACTTTTTGATTAAATCCATTTATTGTCAAATTGCGAATTTGGGTCATTTTGTATGGCAGGGGGTAGAAGGGGTGAAGCTAATCGTCTAATTTTTTTTGGTCTTACTAACTATTTTAAATAAATATTTGGTGCACAATTTCAGCCCGCTAAATTTTATACACACTGAGTAAATTGGCTTATAGTAATTCATGACAAGTACAGTTTGTATGGGAGGTGGTAGAAGGAGGGGGAGGGCACGCATAATTTTTATACGGTAGATTGATATTATCAGAAAAGTAATATATTGCAAATTTCAGGCCAATAGTTTTTATACTTTTCGAGCAAATCCGTTAATTGTCAAATTGCGCAATTGTGTCATTTTGTATGGGAGGGGGTAGAAGGGGTGGAGCGATTTGGCCCGTTCACGAACTTGACCTTACTTTTTTGTCAAAAACGACGTGTACAAAATTTGAACTTTCAAGCTCAACGCGTTCTCAAGCTAGAGAGCGAACAGTCGGACGGACGGACGGACGGACAGACGGACATCCGGTTTTGAGATTTCTGAGTGATAATATTAACTTCTGTATCATTCATTTTTTTCTCCAAGCCTTATTTCTTGGCGTTGCAAACCTTAGAGCAAACTTATAATACTCTCAGATTCCATCTAGAGTATAAAAATGTCAGGGTAGCAAACTTGCGTAGATCTGCATTTCGGTTTCACTCTTACCTTCGACGTTGTTTGTTCTCGCGTCGTTCGCGGGCGCTTCCGGTGGGCTGGACATGTCGATTCGCGACCATCGTCGCTGAAAAATGGGTGTTAGATTCGTTTCGCCGCACCTCACTAGGCCGGATTGGTTTGGGCCCGTCGTTTCACACCGCGTACGTGGTCTCGGTAAAGCTGGTATAGTAGCGACACTGAATTAATCACTAGCACTGTAATTAGCACAGCTTCGAGTTTCGCACTCTCGATTGCGACCGCAGAATTCACTATCAGGGTGTTTGTCACGTCACCGGTCACTGGTTTTGCCGGGGTCGAACCCATCGAAAGAAAAAACCACTCCTGGCAGGATCGCCAATTTGGGCCTGGGAGCGCGGACCGAGGTGGTGAATAGAAAGTCAGTTTTAAAATAAATAACAACTTCATTAACTATGTCGTCGACGAGTTGTCGTAACTGAACTCCAAGAATGCATTCGTGAAACTCTTAACTCAAACTGCTACTGAGACTGAGGTAAAAGGAAAGTGCGACTGCCTTTTAATCCCAGTCTTTCTGCTGACACTGCGGCGTGTCTCGCTGTGTACTTTGGCTCTACTTGCGCGCGATCAGCATATCTGGTGACATGGAAAAGAGGACAATGTCTGGTGATATGGAAACGAGGACGGTTTGTTTGTGCGCGATAACCAATATCTACGTTTGATGTCAATGACGCTGGAGTGTGTCGACGACGTCGTATCGCCACAATCCTCCTACATGATAATGCTCGTTCACATGTTGCGGCGCCGGTCAAAACCCCACCCACCGTATTTACCAAACATTACCCCTTTGGATTATCACTTGTTCCGGTCGATTGCACATGGCCTGTCTAAACAGCGCTTTACATCATATGAAGATACTAAAAATTGGGCCGATAGCCACAAAAGATGAAGAGTTCTTCCGACGTGGTATCCGAATGCTGTCAGAAATATGGGAAAAAAGTAATGACTAGTGATGAACAATACTTTGAATAAAAGGTAATGTACCGTTCTTTCACAATACATTACTAATTTTTGATAGAAAACGGCGGAAACTTATTTTTACTCCTAATATTAATTTAAATGAAATTAAATTAAGCAATTTATTATGTAACTACTACTAGTTATGATAAATAAATAAATAATGGTTCCAAGGAAAGATCACAAATTCATGATTCCTGTATTACGACATCCACAAGAAGGCTAGTTGAATCACTCTGTATCCATAGTTCCCAAGCAAAATTATTACACGCCTCAGCCACGCAGCCATAGCTCAGCATTCACTCATTACATTTAAGCGTTATACTTAGCTAACTTAGCTAACTATTGTAAACGCCACACCATAATTAAATTAATCACGTTTATTATTAATATCGATGTGCACTAATCTGCACTATGGTTTTTAATCGAAATAAGCAAGGCCGTCTACAAGCTCAATCAGGATGTAGACAATTAATATTCAAACTTATCGTACAGTTCAATCTCCTTAATTTAATTCGGATTAGTCTCAAGTCGAAATCTGAAATATACTCTTAGTTCGCGGTATTTAAGTGAAAGCAGTTTGCGTGCATCGCAGAAATTTCCTCAACAACAACGTTAAAACAATTTTTCTGGATAAACTCTGACTGGCACTGATAAATGACTTCAGACGTTGTATAGGTATATTCCGTGCTCGTCGGCTACGACAGAAGGACATCGCCTCCGAGCTCCGATCCTGACGTATGTAAATAGCGTAATGACGTCTCGCGCGCAAATACGCTGTCTTATTAACTTGCGATAATCGATTACGAAATAACGGACAACATACCAAAGTTTGTTCGCCTTCCAGATTGCCTGCCATTGCGCTTTGAAGTTTATTAAGTTGTTCCTTACGCGGGGTTTCTCATGCCCATTCTGCACATTCGTTCGATAATCCTTATGGGTAGCGGGTGAGTTCAACCTCTCTAAGCGATTTATGGTTCCCATCATCAGCATGCTTCCATCGGAGCAATGTGTAGCGTGACCAAGGATAATTTATTTTTTAATGGCCGACGCCATTACTCATAGTACAACCTTAACAATTGCCAACTGCATGGGCTTAAGGAGTCGGAGTGAGTTTTCGAGCGAGCATTTCGTGGCGGTCCTCATCACCAACACTATCGGTAACGAATAGTGCAAAATTTGTATTTACCACATTCCTCAGTAGAATTTTGGTTTAAGCTTTGCTCCAGAAGGAAGTTGAGTTTGGGTTAACATTTTAATACCACGGAAATAGCTTAAATGCCATAATTCAACTCTTTACCTGAACTAATTACATTTCATGAATTTTGAAAATAATCGGAGAACCAGACGAGAATAATGCGTTGAGGCTTTAGGAAGCTGGTAATCGGATTTAGAATTCTGGGTCAGAAGCATCATTTTTTGTTGAAGGGCCAGCCCCCACTTTGAATTGTTGTTGTTTATTACGAAGGTAAGGTAGTCATAGTATATAAAATATTTATTGTTAAGAACTGCAACGTAGTTCTTGTTACTTCTAAGTAATATGTAAATAAGTTCAAAATTCTATTTCCACGTATTTGAATTCAAAACAATAAAAGAAATAATTACGTTTTACAGTGACTTTAATATCTAATTTAAAGCGCGAAGAATTTCTTATTCAGCGACTTTTGTAGCTGGAAAAAAAATAAGATTAAATTTTAGAATTTGGATTAAAGCTGCCAACATCATTTCGGCATAGATACCAATCAATCAATCAAATTCATGTTAAGAACAGAGACAGTTCTCTTTCACAATGCGCAATTCTGTGCAAGGGTTTGTTTGTCCACACGACTTGTTTATTCCTCTGTCCTCGTTTTCAACTGCTCATTCCAAGTACTGCATGATAGACTAACGCGAGAATTATAGCCCACTGCTTGTTTGGAGATGTTTTGCACTGGTTTTCCGATTGTATGACCGATCCACTACAATTCACGCCTTCGAATTGCAATTGCCGTCGCAGTCTGTTCTGTGGTAGTCCGAAGTTCGTCGATGGAGATGACACTGAGCCATTGAAAATGAAAAATGCTGAAAAACAAAACGGCGATTTTTTTTAGGAAAAACAAATGATGGGTATAAAAAGGTAAGAGCATACCATTTGCCTTATAGGGTCTCATGCATTATCATGCTTGTATGAAGGTTTCGAACCAATCTATGACTTGAATATATGTGTGAGGATGGAATCATATTTCGATCCATCATATCAGATTCGTAAAAGAAAGATTTTCTTTACAGAGAGTTTACTTTATTTATAAAACATTTACTAAAGCTATTACCACTCGAAAGGACTTTTTTGTGGTCTTACAAACAAAAACCAAATCCTCACGCCGTACTTATTAGCCATTTCTCTCGAATACCAGATATTTTTTACTTTATCAAAAAATTCGAGTTATGAATCACTTTAGTTTTGTTGAAAACTTTATCGAATGGAATTCATCTGAGAAATTCTCACTTTCTAATTTAGAAACCAACAAATAGCTCGCACCTTCTTATAATTCAGCGATAAGCTACCTTGTTATTCCCAGATAGTGAAGAAAACCCGTGCAGAAGAAGTAACAATGAATTTTAATGTTTCGTCGCCGAAGGAGAATGAAACTCTACGGTGCTAGAACGAAGCAATGCTCGGAAGAATTTGCTTTTGTTTTGCAGCTACCAAAACGAATTTTCTTTTAAGTTTCCTTCGTGTTTTCATCGAGAGACTATTGTTCAAAAATTTCTCTTCACTTTTAATTCTATTTATAGTGATTGCAACAATACTCAAGAACAATGCAAATTTAAAACAATAGTCGAAATCTGTTGGTGCATCGGATTAGAAGCTTTTTTCATCGCAATATTGGGTTACAGATAGAAAAATTCCTTGTCGACTTGAAATTGTTCTAATTCTGAAGTTAGGTAACAAAAATAAATTTTTAGCATTGCAAATGGACCTCATACCATTATGAAACTCTGTAACTCCATTTTGATCGACAAAGGAGTATGATTTCGAATATGTACATATGTACTCGACTGTGCATATACAAATTAATTTTTCACAACAAAGGAAATATGTAGTACGAAAATATAACTATGATCTCAGTCTTAACTACTAAACAATGGAAATATTATAATTATGCAATGACCTCAACTAGACTAAATAACAAAAAGTGATTCGGCTGTCGACAGAGCTTTGTTAAACAGATGGAAGTAGAAGAAAATGTTGTCAAAACTTCAATATAGGCTCTAGGGTTTTAGAGTGACTATTCAAAGTCGATGTACATTATAATGCACAACGCGTATCCTTTCGTGCGGCACCCAAACATGAAAGTAGCACCCCAGTGAAGCAAAAACAAAAATTGTTTTTGTATTATGAGCTCGACATATATATACATAGGTCGAGCTCGCAACCAGAGTAAACATTTTTGCTCGAGCCCGCATTGAACATGTTAAGATGATTTGAAATTTAAGGAAATCTGTCTTCCCTTCAAACTTATGAAAGTAGTCAAAATGAAAGTCAAATGTGTGAATACCATAAACTAGCGATTCCAAAATACCGGCAGTATTCAATACCGGAACTACCGGTCCGTCTTTAGCCCAATATTGGTACTACCCGAGTTGTAGATATACATTTTTATTATAGTGTGATGAAAAGCTAGGGTTTAGCCTAGTAGGTACAGTGTTGTTCTACAATGCAAAGGTCGTGAGCTCAAGTCCCGATCGACGTGTAATTCCAGCAAACTGTCTGCTTAGATATACCTCACGCTACAAAATTAAAAAAAAAATCATAGATAGATGGTTGTGCGAAAGGCTAACAACTCTTTCACAATAAGTAATGCAAATGTTACGAAAACTGAAGTTCAGGATGCCAAGGCCCGATTTGGACTGTAGTGACATTTTAGAAGAATCATCAGAATCCTCCCATTCTGCCACCTCTTGCACAAATTTAACAATTTTAGAAATCATTTTAAAAAATTTCGATGAAAACCATAAATACAATTGGCAAAAAAAAAATCAATTTGGCGGGAGTAGTTTTCGTAGCAAGTACAAAAATTATAAACTTTCTCCCATTCCTACTACTACAACTCTCACCAGTTTTCGAATTTTAGCTATTTTGCTTGCAATATAGTGAATCTATTGAATTGAAGAAACTCCGCCATAGACGGTCGCAAGCCCTGTTTGAGAAAGGAGGAGGGAACATGAAGTTAACCTGAATGGCCAGTAACACCAGTGCGCCTCAGGAAGTAGGCAAAAAGTATGACATAGTAGGACCTGCAGCATAGCTGTGAGAACTCCAGCATGTCCTATTTAGCTCAAAACTCCCACCCTTTTCCTACTAGGATGTAATAAATAAGTAGGACCGGTCCTCCAGGTCGGGGGTTGGGCGAGGTGCCGACAACGTATCACCGGAAAAAAAACACTGTCCCGAAACCTGAAGAACAGCCTCGGAAAGGATGGACTCAACGGCAACGACCCCGCAAACGGAAAATGGACTACTCTATTGGATCTCGGAATGTTCGATCCTTATTTAGGACAGGAGCTCTGAAAGAGTTTCTCGAAGAAGTGGCAAAACACAACATCAACATAACTGCCATCCAAGAAACGAAATGGCTCGGTAGCGAAATCATGGACATGAGATCACACACAGTCTATCCAAGTGGAAAATTGTCGGGAAGCAGAGAGTTTGGAGTCGCTTTTGTCGTTGACAAAAAATTTAAACAGCAGGTCACGAGCTTCAGACCAGTAAGTGAAAGATTGTGTGCAATCCGAATAAGGACTAAATTTTTCAACACTTGGTTGATCAACGTTCACGCACCAACAAAAGACAAGTACGATATAACTAAAAACGAATTTTATGCCACCCTAGAAACAACCTATGACTCACTGCCCTCGAATGACCTGAAAATTGTCTCAGGAGATTTTAATGCAAAAGTCGGAAAAGAGTAGGCTCATAGAGGAATAACAGGAGGTCACAGTCTCCATGACATAACCAACGACAATGGCCAACGTCTTATTGATTTCGCAAGCAGCAAAAATATCATAGTAAGCTCTACGTGCTTCCCACATCGCGATATTCACAAACGAACGTGGGCATCACCAAATGGTCACACCTTCAACCAAATAGACCACGTTCTAATTGAGAAAAGGGCTGCTTCCAGCATACTTGATGTACGAACTCTCCGCGGTGCGAATTGTGACTCTGATCACTATCTAGTCAGAGCTAAGTATCGATGCAAAATAGCTTGTTGTGGATATTCGAAAACGAGTAGAGCTCGCAAATTCAATGTCGACAAACTTAACGACGAAACGGTTGCGCAGGCTTACATGTTAGCATGTAATAAACACCTGACACCAATATATGAAAATATCCAAAGTATGCCAGTGGAGAATGCGTGGATGAAAATACGAGACGGCATCAAATCCTCCGCAGAAGAGATATTAGGATATCAAGCACGGCGAAAAAATAATGATTGGTTCGACCAAGAATGCCGCGATGCAATAGACAGAAAGAACGAGGCTTACAAAATTTTTACTGAACAACCAACGCGAGCCAAAAAAGAAAGATATGACGAGCTTAGGCGATATGCGAAAAAGACCTGCAGACGAAAACAAAGGAAGTGCCATAATGACAAAATACAAAAAATGGACGACGACATGACAAAAAATAAAACGCGGGACGCATACGCAATAGTAAAAGACTTAAAAAAGGGATATAAGCCAAAAACCAGTCTCTGCAAAGACGTGGAGGGCAACACCATCAGCGACGCACAAGAAATCAAAAAAAGATGGGCTTCATACTTCGAACATCTTTTGAATCCCATCCCAGTAGCACCGATAACGACAGACAACATTTCAATTCAAGCCTCAACTGACGAAGATGAACCATCATCGACACCACCCACGCTTCCTGAAATCAAAGCAGCCCTATGTGACCAAAAACGAAACAAAGCGCCGGGAATTGACGAAATACCAGTTGAACTTCTGAAAAACGGTGGAAACTGTGTCGCTGAAATACTGCACAGCATGATATGCAAAATTTGGACAGAGGAAATCATACCCGAAGACTGGCGAAAAAGCATTATATGTCCAATTTATAAGAAAGGAGACAAACTCTGCTGTGAGAACTACAAAGGTGTATCATTGTTGTGTACGTCCTATAAAATACTGACAAAAATAATTGAACGTCATCTTAAGCCCTATACAAATCAAAAAATTGGCGAATACCAAGGTGGATTCAGAACCGGACGATCTACAACAGACCAGATATTCTCGGTGAAACAGGTGCTTGAGAAATGCTGGGAATATAACACAGACGTGCACCAAATCTTCGTAGATTTTAAAGAAGCATACGACAATATCGACAGGAGCGTACTGTACCAAATCATGCTTGACTTTTTAATTCCTCCAAAACTAGGTCCGACTGACAAGACTCACAATGACGAATACTGAATCCCAATTGAGAATACAAACTGATTCCATAACCAGCTTTCGAACGGAATGTGGTTTGAAGCAGGGAGATGGTCTAGCCCCTATGCTTTTCAACTTGGCACTAGAGTATGTCGTCCGAAAAATCCCAGTCGACACCAACGGGACACTACTATTCAAGTCCATCCAACTAGTAGCATACGCTGACGACGTTAACATTCTAGCAAGATCCTTTCTAGTGCTAAGGAGGTATTTGCCAATCTTGACTCCGCCGCAAAAGAAGTCGGGTTGCGCATTAATGAAAGCAAAACAAAAGTAATGACGCGAACAAGAAGGAGAACGCCAATCAGACAAAACATAACAATTGCGGAATATAATTTGGAGAGTGTGGAAAACTTCATATATCTTGGGGCTAATCTAGCAAAGGACGGTAATGAAACAGACGAAATCAAACGACGGATAATACTTGCAAATAAGACGTATTATTCGGTACTTCCAATAATGAAATCCAAGAAAGTGCACAGGAACAATAAGCTGCGGATTTATAAAACTAGTATACGACCTGTGCTCTGTTATAGCAGCGAGACGTGGACATTAACGCGAACTTCCGAAAAAGCAGTTAACGCATTCGAAAGAAAGGTACTCCGAAGAATTTTGGGACCTGTGAAGGAAGGAACGGAATGGCGAATAAGATACAACCATGAGTTGTATCAACTCTACGACGAGCCAGAAGCTTCAACGTTCATCAAGCTACGTAAACTGCAGTGGGCTGGCCATGTAGAGCGAATGGAAGACAGAAGAATCTCCAAACGTGCTCTTAAAGGCAAAGCGAGTGGTAACCGGCCAGTAGGCAAACCACGCAAGCGATGGGAAGACTCGGTTGATGAAGACAGCAAAGCCATTTTAAAAATTAGCAGCTGGAGGACGCGGTCTTTGGATCGAGACGATTGGAGGCAACGACTTCAGGAGGCCAGGGCCCGATTTGGGGTGTCGCGCCATTGATGATGATTGAATTGAAGAACTGAAGAGGAATAAATGTGTCCTGACGACAACTAAAAAACATAAAAGGATTAGGATTGGGCGTAAAGCCCAATTGTGCGATACTCTAGATGAAAGAGATTTATTTTCTATTTTAAGAAACTTTTTCACATCATGCTAAAGTTGTTATAAAAATGTTTTACACAAAATTTAAGCTTTAATATAGGTACTGAGAAAATTGCATTTAGTAAAATTGCAGTTTGTATGGGAGGTGGTTGGAGGAGTGGAGGGTTTTAGTATTTTTTCAGAAATAACTACGAATATCATGAAATTGATATTTCTCAAATTTCAGAGTAGTAACAATCATACTTAAAAAAAAACATTTTTCTGTGAAGATGTGAAATTGAGTCCTATTGTATAGGAGGGATTAGAAGCAGTCAAGCTAATCAGTAAATTTTTTCCGGACTTAATAATAATGCTAATTAAGTATTTTTTACAAAATTTGAGCCCGACAAATGTTAAACGAACTGAGAAAATTGGTTTATAGTATTTCAAGAAAAAGTACAGTTTGTATAGGAGGTGGTGGAAGGAGTGGGGGGATTTCAATAATTTCAGTACCATTTATCACATTTATTGTAATAATAATAGATTCTAAATTTCAAATTGTTATCTTTTACAGTCTCCAAGAATTTTTGATTATTGTAATTTATTGAAATGAGTCATTTTGTATGGAAGGGGTAGAAGAAGTGAAGCTAATCGTATAATTTTTTAGGTATTCCTAATAATTGTAAATAAATATGTGACACACAATTTCAGCTCGATAAATTGTATACATACTGAGTAAATTCGTTCAGATTCTATGCCCGACGCCTTGTTTTATAGACTTTAAGTTTTTAAGGGCATTTTTCACTTCTTCTAATGTAGGGATATGTTTTCGCCGTCAGCAGGTGCCTCGGACAGTTAGTTATTAACAGTAGTAGTCGCCGATTTATGCAGTGTCGTGGCGTATGCTGATGATCTGCTTATACTGGATGAGGCAAACTCCAGGATTGAGCTCGTAAGGGTGAAACTCTAATGGGAATCATTCGGGAATCGGGATTGAAAGTGAGTAAGGCGATATCGAAAACGATGATAGTGATGCTGAAGGACTCATTGTCGCACTTCCGAATAGTTCGGTGAAGTTGGTACTGAGTGGTCTAAGGTGCGCGACTGGGCATCAGGGCTTCCGAATGCTTATGTGGGACAGATCCGCAGGGTTCCGTTGTACGAGCAGACGTTCGATACATATCATATGCACCAATCTATTCGTTGACTGCACAGCGTATGGAGTATGAGAGACTGGCGAGGGCACTCCTTTGATTAACACATGCCAAAGAGTCTAAGCATATTGACCAATCCACTGCCACTTCCGTCTTTAAATCTCTAAGCCTATTTTAGTCTGTCCAATTGTACTCCAAAGTTCATCGTTGGAGATCAGCTCTGGCCAGAATATTCCCAAAATGCTTCGGAGGCATTGGTTTACGAAAGCTTGTAGTTTCTTTCACTTTCGACGTAGTACAATCATATAACAACACGGATTTGACGCATGCGTCAAAAACTCGCAGCTTCGTGCGAAGGGAGATCTCTCTTAACATCCAGAAGCAGGAATGTATACCGAAGGCCTGATGAACTTTATTTAAATGAGCCTCAATATCCTTTTTGGAAACCGAAGCGAAACTTCGCCAAACAGGCTCTGGATTATAATCCACAAGGAAGACGTTGGGTTGGTCGATTGAAGCGAGCAGTTGATCAGGAGGCCAGAGGAATAAACAAGTCCTGGCAACAACTTAAGGCCGATTCTAAAGATCGCGCCTTGTGGAAGAGAGTGTTTCTGTCCTATGCCCCTAAAGGGGGTCGTAACAGGAATTTGATTGTTTGACGTATGTCATGGAGCCCATGGAAGGTTTTTCAACCCCCGTCAATGGCGCCAAGAGAAATATCCTAGTAGCTTTGGTTCACTGCTCCAATACGGGTAGAATTCTTAGGAGTTCGGCGTGGAGTTGCATTTTTCCAACCGTGTTTCATGGCCAGCAGATTGGGAGATATATTAAACAGGTCTCGCATCCACCAGTAGGAATGTCAAAATTGTATTTGGTATAGACTTGAGCTTTATTAATTGTCGTCACAAAAACAATCCATATCCATGAACGACCGTGTGATGAAGCCCTAGAGGCAGTAGTCTCCGTTAATCAACACTTGAAATAAATATTTCAAGTGTTGATTGTGGTTTGTGGTTCTCCACCGATGGTATTACTCAGAACCAAAGACGATCAGATGTCTGATCAATATGTGAGCGAAGCACGAAGCAGACGTGAAAAGCGGTCACCACTTGATGGTTGTCTGTTTGAGATTTGCACAGCAGTTGCCCGATGGCCACAATTTCATCAGATGTAGGGCAAGCTCAATTTGGATGAACTTGAAGATCCGAAAAAAATGCGAGTGTACCACCATTCTAAGCAAAAAATTATCCAGATTGGACGGAAATGAAATGCCCACACTGGTTGCCAAGTGAGATTTACTAACAACTGGCGAAGTATCTGTGGGATATGTGCAAAGCGGTGAGAAGCCTTTGATGTTGCAAAACGCATGGAACAAGGTTGGCAATGGGAAAAAAGCCAAATTGGTAATCATCTTGCGACTTGATGCCAACCAAAGTACTAACACGATGCTCATATGCAGCTAAGGAAGGCTGTTAGATGCGATAAAAGCAGGGTCATTGAAGATCTGGCCAATAAGGCACAATCTGCAGCTTGTATTAGGGATATGGGTCTCCTATTTAAATTTATGAAACAGATGATGACCTGGAATTTCACCGCCAACCACCTGGTGGGATATGTCAAACCCTTCGTAATATGAGTGAATACCAATTGCGGTGAAAGAAATTAATAAAGATATTTCGAAAACAGAAGAATTATTCTATTAGGGTCTTACTCTATTAAGGTCGGCTCCTCAGATAATGGTGAAATAGTTTTCAACATTCGGTCAATGGCAGGAAGCAAGTCCCAGGTGTAGACAGACTACCAACCAAACTCTTCAAATCAGATCCAGAAATACCAGTTCTTTCTCTGCTCTTTACTGATGAGCTACTAATGAAAGAATATTTCCGGCTGAGTGGAAGGAGCGCGACATTGTGCAAAACCCGAAAAGGGCAAACTTCATGATCGAGGCGTCTACTAACTGCCCTATCGAAAGACATAGGTAAGGTAGATCTCAATAAGATTACTGAGCACTCTCGAAGTTTATCAGTTGGAGTCGATCACGGTTCCTTTGCATTCTTAGCGTCAGAGAGTGATGGTATATATCGAGAGTGGTTCGAGGAGGATAGAAGATGTTTGAATTCCTGATTGAGACTATTCCTAGTCTAAAATTCAGGTCGTCATAGAGGTGGCTTGAAGAGGAAGCAAGCATCGAGGTAGGTCTGCTTTAAATGCAGAGGCGGTGAAGTACTTCAAGTCTGCCATTGTAGTCGATATGAGGCCTTCTCAATCTGAAGAAAAGAGTTCAAGTGAATTTACGCTGGGCAGATTCGATGGGCTCTACGTGGCAAGAATGGCGAGGGGTTTCAGACGATGGAATAGTATTCTAAAATACTACGGACAAGAGTGGAAAATTGGAGAGCAGCTGTTTCTAGACGGTTAAACTGGACTGTCGTACGAAGGACGAAACCAGCAATTCTGTGTACCTTATTAGTAATCTCGGGGAAATAATTGACGAATATAAGTTTGCGATCAAAGACCATTCCAAGAACCTTTATTATGGTTACTGACTGCCGTAAGGATGGATTCATTAATAGAGTAAGAGAGAATAGAGGAGGTAGCCTTATATGACTACTCCATAGTAAAACACTTCTCTTTGTTCAAAAAGATATAATTGCTTGAACACCAACGAGAGACAGCAGACAAATCAGCCTGGAGGATCATGCCATCAGAGACGGAGGAAATTTCTCGGAACAATTTGAGGAATGTAATCCGGAGACGACGATCCGTAAGGTACGAATGGAATCAGTTCAAGAGAGAACCAAAGACACCGTACCTCCGAAATAAGAATTCTACAATTAAGAATATGTAAGACGTTGCGTCTTACATAGAGGAGAGCGGTCCGAGAGCTTTCCCGTGGATGTCAGATAGGGCTGAATATTAGCACCAGTCCTGTTTCTAGTGATAATAGATGACATCTTGAAGCTGCACTGGAAGGTAAAAGTCTACATTGGGACTATTAAACACCTCAAATCGCATTAACTATGCTGATGAAGTGGGTTCATTTGCTCATAACCGTGCGGACTCATTGCTCATATAAATGCAAGCCTGAAAAAAAAATTGTAAAAAACAAAAGGAAATTCCAGTGAACATAAATTTCACAAAATATATCTGTATCAACATCACCGGTTAATATAAGCGTTTATAATAAACATTTAAGAGAAAACATTTTTTTCTATTCTTGTAATAAACGTGCCTGAACAAATTTACTAAGGTTGCTGTTATTTATTTTCGCTGAGCCGAAAATTCCTCGAAAGTTTACTTTTTTTGACCTTCTTCTGCAAATTTCTAAGGATTCTTTTTGTATAATTTTTTACAATTTAATTAATTAGAGACCGCCTGTAGGTGACCTGAGTTAATCAGAAAACTGTGCCTTCGCACTTTTCTTAACTCCATTGATAAAGTTAACATTACCTTATTACTTATGCCCCGGTTAGAATCGAATGTATTCAAAAGGATGTAACGATATTTTCTTAGCATGTATAACCTTTGGCCTTTTCGTGGTTTTAAGAAATTAGTCACGCTGACGATATGGGCTGATGTAAGCGCTCTGGTCTCCAACAGAGATCGCTGCTGCTTTCGAGCGACGAAAGTTATTATTTTTGTTGTTTCCGTTCCTTTTTGCCTTTGCAAAAACCATAAAAACCTCTCAAGATATTAAGATTATGGAGCTCAAGATTCGGTTCGTTTACTCGCAACTCATAACTTCGAGTATTTTTCATGTTAGCAAGCGTTTATACTTTATGACTCCTCTGCGTGACATTGCCAGCTTCTGTCGTCTGTATCGCAAAGAAAGAAGCATTTAGTAAGTTATACGTTTTTTTCTCTCACTCTTTCCGTTTTATGCCTATTGTTTTGAAATATATTCAAGAAATATGGAATAGCTATGTTCTTATTTTTTCTATGGAAAATATTTTCGGTCAAAACTGTATAGGGAGTGATAGAATTGAAGATTTTTTTCTGTTAAGTTCTCTCATGTGAACTTGGAAATTACACCCATGACTGCGATATTTTCTAAATCATATTTCAAAAATGTTGTCTAAAGGAATCGTTAACGAAGCAAAATGCTTGAACAATTTTGAGAAATTAAGATTTAATGCTAGCGCTTACAGAGTTCTTGAAATTATTTCCGAAAATGGGAATATTTGACATTTGTAAATATGGATCTCTTTTCGGAAATGAGGAAGACGAAAGAAAATGGACTCTTTAAAACAACAGCACTCTCATATTCTTTGAAGTTGTTTGCTTTTGGATACACTATTATTATTGTATTAGAACTTGCATCTTTTTCGATTCACAGCAGATACCTTAATTAGATCTTTGAATTATTTAATAGTGAATACAGTATATCATTTTTTTTTGCTCCCAGTCGATATTTGGTAATTCATTTGATGACCATTACTCCATTATGTTAAAAAGATTCCTCTTCGAGTTCTAGTTGAATCAACAGAAAAAAATGATTTCAATGCTTCGTGTCGATTACTTTGTTTAGCTTTTCATCCAAATTAGATTCAGACATTCCTGTTGCTTGAAAACAAAAATCCTTTAACTGAAAATGTGTACTTTTTTGTATCTACTCATACTATGTAACGTATAAACGACTGAAGAGTACACCCTTTGAGTCGTGATGATACGATCTGCGGAAAATGAAACTTAACACCTACTGACTAGTTTTCCAATTACAAATATACTTTGATAGTTTTTCAACATTCATAAATCCATTTGAAAGGACTTGCCCGGAGTTTTTTTTTCGTAGTAAATATATTTGCATTCATTCCACAATGGTATTACAGCCCAAATCGAGCCTTGGCATCCTCACCTTCAGGTTCCCTAACTTTTTTTTCATTACTTATTGTGGAAGGACTGATAGTCCTTCGCCCAACCCTCCTTCGTTAACGAATTTTTCATTTATGTTGATTGTGGCAACCAAGGTATATACAAGGCCGCAACGTGCTTGAATTATACGTGGATTGGAATTTGAACTCACGACCTTCGCATTATAAGCCAACATGCTATCCACTACGCTACAAACGCTACGAACTTAATTACGTTCTTATATAAATATTGCTCGTGTTTGAGAATTAATTGAATAAATTGTATGCGAGAAAATTAAATCTCAGCCATAGACCGTCCCAAGCCCGGTTTGAGAAAGGAAGAGGGAACATGGAGTTAACCTGAATGGCCAGTAACACAAGTGCGTCTCAGGAAATAGGCAAAATGTATGACATAGTTGGACTCGCAGCATAACAGTGAGAACTCCAGCATGTCACATTTAGCTCAAAACTCCCACCCTTTTTCTCCTAGGGTGTAATAAATAAGTAGGACCGGTCCTCCAGGTCGGGGGTTGGGCGGGGCGCCGACAACGCATCACCGGAAAAAGAACACTGTCCACTATCCTGAACAACAGCCTCGGAAAGGATGGACTTAACGGCAACGACCCCGCAAACGAAAAATGGACTACTCTATTGGATCTTGGAATGTTCGATCCTTATTCAAGACAGGCGCTCTGAAAGAGTTCCTCGAAGAAGTGGCAAAATACAACATCAACATAACTGCCATCCAATAAACAAAATGGCTCGGTAACGAAATCATGGACATGAGATCACACACAATCTATCCAAGTGGAAAATTGTCGGGAAGCAGAGAGTTTGGAGTCACTTTTGTCGTTTACAAAAAATTTAAACAGCAGGTCACGAGCTTCAGACCAGTAAGTGAAAGATTGTGTGCAATCCGAATAAAGACTAAATTTTCCAACACTTGGTTGATCAACGTTCACGCACCAACAGAAGACAGGGACGATATAACTAAAGACGAATTTTATGCCACCCTAGAGACAAACTATGATTCACTGCCCTCGAATGACCTAAAAATTGTCTTAGGAGATACTAATGCAAAAGTCGGAAGGGAGGAGGTTCATTGAGGAACAACAGGAGGGCACAGTCTTCATGACATAACCAACGACAACGGCCAACGTCTTATTGATTTCGCAAGCAGCAAAAATATCATAGTAAGCTCTACGTGCTTCCCACATCGCGATATTCACAAACGAACGTGGACATCACCAGATGGTCACACCTTCAACCAAATAGACCACGTTCTAATTGAGAAAAGGGCTGTTTCCAGCATACTTGATGTACGAACCCTCCGCGGTGCGAATTGTGACTCTGATCACTATCTAGTCAGAGCTAACTATCGATGCAAAATAGCTTGTCGTGGATATTCGAAAACGAGTAGAGCTCGCAAATTCAATGTCGACAAACTTAACGACGAAACGGTGGCGCAGGCTTACATGTTAGCATGTAATAAACACCTGACACCAATATATGAAGATATCCAAAATATGCCAGTGGGGAATGTGTGGATGAAAATACGAGACGGCATCAAATCCTCCGCGGAAGAGGTATTAGGGTATCAAGCACGGCGAAAAAATAATGATTGGTTCAATCAAGAATGTCGCGATGTAATAGATAGAAAGAACGAGGCTTACAAAATTTTTCCTGAACGACCAACACGAACCAAAAAAGAAAGATATGACGAGCTTAGGCGATATGCGAAAAAGACCTGCAGATGAAAACAAAGGAAGTACCATAATGACAAAATACAAAAAATGGACGACGACATGAGAAAAAATAAGACACGGGACGCATACGCAATAGTAAAAGACTTAAAAGAGGGATATAAACTAAAACCCAGTCTCTGCAGAGGGCAACATCATCAGCGACACACAAGAAATCAAAAGGAGATGGGCTTCATACTTTGAACATCTTTTGAATCCCACCCCATTTGCACCGATCACAACAGACAACATTTCAATTGAAGCCTCAACTGACGAAGATGAACCATCATCGACACTACCCACATTTGCTGAAATCAAAGCAGCCCTATGTGACCAAAAACTAAACAAAGCGCCGGGAATTGATGAAATACCAGTTGAACTTCTGAAAAACGGTGGAAATTGTGTCGCTGAAATACTGCACAACATGATATGCAAAATTTGGATAGAGGAAATCATACCCGACGATTGGCGAAAAAGCATTATATGTCCAATTTACAAAATTTATAAACTCTGCTGTGAGAATTACAGAGGAATATCATTGTTGTGTACGTCCTATAAAATACTGACAAAAATAATTGAACGTCGTCTTAAGCCCTATACTAATCAAATAATTGGCGAATACCAAGGCGGATTCAGAACAGGACGATCTACAACAGACCAGATATTCTCGGTGAAACAGGTGGTTGAGAAATGCTGAGAATATAACACAGACGTGCATCAAATATTCGTAGATTTTAAACAACCATACGACAGTATCGGCAGGAGCGTACTGTACCAAATCGTGCTTGATTTTGGAATTCCTCCAAAACTAGTTCGACTAACAAGACTCACAATGACGAACACTGAATCCCAAGTGAGAATACAAACCGCTTCCACAACCAGCTTTCGAACGGAATGCGGTTTAAAGCAGGGGGATGGTCTATCCCCCATGCTTTTCAATTTGGCACTAGAGTACGTCGTCCGAAGAATCCCAGTCGACACCAACGGGACACTACTATTCAAGTCCACCCAACTAGTAGCATACGCTGACGACATTAACATTCTAGCAAGATCCTTCCCTAGTGCTAAGGAGGTATTTGTCATGAAATGAAATGAAAACAAAACAAAAGTAATGACGCAAACAAGAAGGATAGCGCCTATCAGACAAAACATAACAATTACGGAATATAATTTGGAGATTGTGGACAATATAGATATAGAATCTTGAGGCAAATCTAACAAAGGACGGTAATGAAACAGACGAAATCAAACGACGGATAATACTAGCAAATAAGACGTATTATTCGGTACTTCCAATAATGAAATCCAGGAAAGTGCCCAGGAACAATAATCTGCGGATATATAAAACTATTATACGACCTGTGCTCTGTTATGGCAGCGAGACGTGGACATTAACGCGAACTGCCAAAAAAGCAGTTAACGAATTTGAAAGAAAGGTCCTCCGAAGAATTTTGGGACCTGTGAAGGTAGGAACGGAATGACGAATAAGATACAACCATGAGTTGTATCAACTCTACGACGAGCCAGTAACCTCGACGTTTATCAAGCTACGTAAGCTGCAGTGGGCTGGCCATGTAGAGCGAATGGAAGACAGAAGAATCCCCAAACGTGCTCTAAAAGGCAAAGCGAGTGGTAACCGGCCAGTAGGCAAGCCACGCAAGCGATGGGAAGACTCGGTTGATGAAGATAGCAAAGCCATCTTAAAAATTAGCAGCTGGAGGACGCAGTCTTTGGATCGAGACGATTGGAGGCGACGACTTCAGGAGGCCAAGGCCCGATTTGGGCTGTCGTGCCATTGATGATGATGATGATTTAAAATTATGAAACAGTTCACGAACAGGAATTTCAACGCCAACGCCAAGATGGCGAGAGATGTCTACGGAACTCTCCTTAATATGAATGAATACCAGTTGCGGCGATGGATGGAATACTTCTCTGATATTTTAAACTTGTCAGAGGAAGATATCCAGAAACAGAACAACTACCAAACATCTAACCGCAACAATCTTCTGTTAGGGACGATTCCCCAGATTACCGCTCCGTGGAACCCGTTCTCAGTCGATCGAGGACATAAAACAAAAATATCCGTCGACTACTGAGGTGTACCCATTCAACCATCTTCTGTAAATAAACTGATTAACAGCCCGCATTTATTCTTGAGATAATAATTAAGGACAGTCTTACCTGCATATCAAAAAAAAATTTTTTGAAATATCATTTCCCAGACTAATTTAATTACAAATTCCCGGTACATTATGATGACAATGTATGTCTACTTTCTATCGTATCGAAAATAATGGCTAAGGTAATTCTCAATAGGATTAATGATGTCGTGGAGAACACCTTTGAAGCTTATTTACTGGTACTGCTTCATCTACTTTCTCTAGTATACCGATTACTTATAATTTTTTTTTTTTTTTATGTGATACCGGATCTGGAGGGGTTGCCCTTTTGTACTGAAGCACAGCTCCGGTGAGGGGGGAAGGATATTGGTTTTTGGGAATTGAGGGGATAAAGTCGGAAGTGGCTATGAATATTTCCCTTGAATTGCTGAATGTTGTAGTCATGCGGGAACACCGAGATGGGCAGTGAGTTCTATATTCGAACAGTCCGGTTTAAAAACGAATCACGAAATTTGACAGTTTAAGTTACCTTGATTATAATGATATAGTTAACCATATTTCTCGCCTTAAGGATGTTTCTTCTCCTGACCCACATGGTGTTCCTGCTATAGTCCTCAAACGCTGCTGTCTCTCTATTGCTGAGCCACTCTCCCTCCTCTTTCAAAGGTCAACAACATGGATTTGTCAAAAATAGGTCAACAGTTACTAATCTGATGGAGTTTACGAATAAATCCATTGTTGGTATTGAGGAGGGTAAGCAGGTGGATTGCATTTATACTGATTTTAAGGCTTTCGATAAATCACCCCATTCCATTATTTTGTTGAAATTAGACATGTTGGGTTTTCCTACATGGTTTATTAATTGGAGTAAGTCGTATCTACTTAATAGAACTTATCAAGTTCTCTTTCGTGATTTTACTTCTAAGCCATTTACTGCGCATTCTGGTGTTCCGCAAGGAAGTCATTTGGGACCACTTTTGTTTGTCCTGGCCGTTAATGATGTTGCCTCTGTTTTTAAATATTCTGAAGCACTTATTTATGCAGACGACATTAAGATCTTTAGGTTCCTTAGTTCCAACTCTGACAATTTTCTTCAAGAAGATTTGATTAATTTAAGTAATTGGTGTCGCCACAATGATCTTCGTTTGAATGTGGATAAATGTCGTGTTATGTCATTTACTAGGAAAGTCTCACCGTTTGTAATTATATATAGTCTTAATGACTGTATGTTGGATCGTGTCAACTCTATAATTGACTTAGGTGTTACGTTTGACCATAAGCTTGATTTTAGCTTGCATATAAATAAGATTGTGCAAAAAGGTAATTCTATGTTGGGATTCACCACACGCTTATTCAAGGAATTTAACAATCCCTTCTTTATAACACCTTCGTTAGATCTCATCTTGAATATGCTTCTCAAGTTTGGTCTCCTTTTTATGTTGAGCACATTGGTAGAATTGAATCAATTCAACGTAAATTTATGAGAATAGCGTTATGCCACCTTAATTGGAGTGATAGAGTACGTCTTCCTCATTACATCGATCGACTTAAGCTTTTAAATATGTCGTCACTCTCGAAACGACGTGAGGTAGCTGATGTAGTTTTTGCTCATCAACTTCTTACAGGGATGGTTGAGTTTCCTACATTTTTGAGTTTGATGCAGTTTGCTGTTGGTCAATTTTTACCAAGGCAGCCTAGATTGCTACTGATTTGCTTTCACCGGACAAACTATGGTATGAATGAGCCGATTTCGCGTCTCGCGAGAGAAGTTAATGAGAATGCTGATGTATTCGACTTCTCTATTGATAAGCTTTGTTTAAAAACGTAGACTTAATGCTAGTTGATTCCAATTTTTTGTCAATATTTATTTTGTGTTATTTATCTTTATGTATTTGGTATAGGGATGTTGTTGTTTGTTTCGTCCCTTCACTAAATGATGAGCCAGAGGATAATTCGATTTCCGCGTATTAATTTGGAACCGTTTTATGGTAATTCCTTGCATTAAGGAATTCTGATAGTGATTTATTCCAGATAAGATCATAGCTATGATTAAAGTCTATGAAGTTGTAAGGTGCCACGTCTTGCATAGAGGAGAGCTGTCCGAGATCTTTCCTGTGCGAACGGGTGTCAGACAAGGCTTCATATTATCACCAGCCCTGTTTCTGTTCGAAATAAATGACATCGTAAAAGCTGCAGTGGAAGGTCTTCAATGGAGACTATTTAACATTAAGTTACCTTGATTATGCTGATGACGTGTGTTTGCTTGCATATAACCGTTCGGACATACAGAAAAATGTTCGCTCGTTGCATTCTAAATGCAAAGAGGCGGGACTGAAAATAAATATGCGTAAAACCAAGTCCATGCACATGGGTTCGAAAGGAAACACACCGATTGTTCTTAACGGACAAGAGGAAGAGGAGCAAAATTTTGGTTATCTCGGAAGCATTGTCAGCACGGACGGCGGAGCCCAAAACCATATTGATGCTTGTCTAAATAAAGCTAGTCAGGCCTTCGGTATTATTTCCCCTTTCTGGAGGTTGAGAGAGAGCTTCCTTCGCACGAAGCTGTAAGTCTTACGCATGTGAAATCCGTGCTACTATATGATTGTACTACGTAGAAAGTGACCGTCCGACTTACCAAGAAACTGCATACTTTCGTGAAACAATGCCTCCGATGCATTTTGGGAATATTCTGACCAGAAGTGATCTCCAACGACGAGCTTTGGAGTACAACTATACACACTACAACATAAAGATTGAAAGGCGGAAGTGGCAGTGGATCGGTCACACTTTGAGGAAACCAAAGTGAAATATCACCAAACAAACCCTGGATTATAGTCCTCGAATAGACGTCGGGTTGGTTGACCATATAGCACATGGAAGCGAGCAGTTGAGCAGAAGGCCAGAGGAATAAACAGTTTAAGGCCGATGGTCAGGATCGCGCCTTGTGGAAGAGAGCTGTTTCTGTCCTATACCCTTATAGGGGGTCTTAACAAGAATTGATTGATTTTTATAACAAAGTATTTTTAAAAATAGAAGCTTCCTGCAATATTAACTTCCACCCATGACGCTACCATTTCCAACAGAAATTTCACTGCTTCACTTTCTAAAGAAATTGATATAAAACTCTTAATAAGCTTTCCCGCTTCAAATTCTATTTCAATAATGATTAATTGGGTCGGATAGGGTTAAAATACTTCGCTATTCGTGTCAAAATTATCAAATATGAGTAGATCCTGGCAACCCCATGTTCTCTCTTCTTCTAAAAGCGTTCTATTAATCTTTCCTTTGTTCGGAATTATTTCAGAATATGAGTTTCACTTCGATCTAACTGGCGTTAGAAAAAATTATTAGTTAGTGTTAAATGTTGGTTCTGTTAAGTTTTTATGTTTAGTTTTCGTGTTTAATTGTAATCCAACCTAGAAGTAATAATTTATTAAGGTCGACTTGATCATGTGGCACATATTCAATAGCTGTAACTGGTTCAATGCAAAATTTAAAGGTATGATGTGCTTGTAAATATATAATTTTTTTTTTTAGTTTACCGATGATCTTATCTTACGGCTCTTCCATTTAACGGTTTAAATTTCTTCCAAACATGAAAAAATTATAGAGTAAAATCTAATTACTTTTCTAGCGATCACGTAGTAGTAATCGTCGCCCTAAGTTATTTTTAGGCAAATTATACTTATATTAAAAAATTATCATTATACCCGTACAGCGAAAAAAAAATAAAGTTCGCTAAAAGTTATTTGCAGTGCTCGGGCACTTTAACAGGATCCATACCTGAGAATTTCTTTCTAGAATTTTAGTTTAGGATAAAAAAATATTTACCAAATATCAATTTATTTTGCTCAAAAGTATTTATTTTGCTATTGTGAAATATTTGAATGTCGACCACGGAGTATCTATAAATCGGATTAAATGCAGACTGCTTCCTGTACTATTCCGAATCCAACTCCTCATATTAGCTGGGCATCATTGGAACTGCGCTACAATAAGATCTATCATTGAAAATAGTAGTAGTAATGTTTTTTTAAAAATTAATTTTCATCATTTCAGGTCGAAGGAAAAGATCAGCTGATAAAATGGCAATGGAATCGTACAAATCAGCTTCCAAAACTATATTTGACATTAACGAATACAACGTACTTCACGTGTGCTCCTATATAAGAATGTCGGATAGAATGGGACTCATATTAGCCGCAGAACATTTCAGTTACATATGCCCCAACTTCAATTTGGCAGTGTTGTCACTTAACTTCAAAGTAGAACGTTCCAAAATAATACTATCGCGAGCAGGTCCTTACATTAGAAAACTGCAATATGCAACCAATGTTCCAGTTGATCGTATTTTCTACGTGCTAATGTTTCACGCGGTTAAACACTGCCCGAATGTTGAAGAATTGGACTTTTCTCTTATGGACTGTCCAAGATGTTCTCCTAGTGTAGCAAGCAACAAGTATTTATATTACCTTAGTGACCTAATGAATTCATTCAGTTATATTCAAATTTTACGCTTAAGAGCTTGCACACTGTCCGATATGAATTCTCAAGCAATTGCCAATTTATCGATTTTGAAATTTTTAGACATATCATTTAACGGCCAGATTACTGGAAAATATTTATGCAAACTGAAAAATCTCAAATATCTGAACTTAACGCAATGTATCAAACTCAGATCGGATCACTTTATAGAAATCTGTGAGTCGAATAAATTGATTACGCTTAGTATTATTGGTTGCTACGCTTTGAATAGTGCGGCTATTGAAGCTTTAGAGGAAACCCAGCCCGATATGGAAATGATTCTAGTCGGGAAAAATGAAAGGGCCAGTCTTATAAGTATTTGCCGATTAAAAAAATTAAAATACTTACAAAATATTGGTCCCGAATGTTTCAATCTTTTAAACGAAGCCATTCGATTAAAAAGAGATTTTGTCGAATCGGTGGATATTATGGTTTGTGAAGAGGACAATCATATTTTGGGAGAAATTGCGCTTCTGAAAAATTTGAAAAGACTAAATCTCTATGAAATGCAGGCTTACAACGAATTTCTTATTAGATTAATCGATAATTGTAGCCAATTAGAAGAGCTTACGATTCCATATTCGTACATTAATCGCAGAATTCTTGTTGATTTCGTACGAAATTTAGAACATTTGAAAATCCTTAACATTATCAAGTGTAAACAAATGAGCGTGACAGTATTTCGTAAAATTGTCACAATTATGAAAAAGAGGAAATTGAAACCGATTAGAATCAATGTCACTGGAACACGCATTACCAAGGATTTTTTGGAAGTACATTTTACGATCTTCCTGGAGTAGTTTGAAATTTTAAACGCAATTTTTTACAGACCGAAGAGTACTTAAGGGCGAAGGATTTTGTGACGTTATCATTTAACGATGTCACTTCAGACATGTTTTATCATAACGAACACTTAGGGTAAGTAGGCATTTTCCTATTCTTCGTAACCCGAATAAAATCTTAAACTTTTCATTTTAAAGCGACTTGGGGTGTAAATTTTCTGAAGATATCATTTTAATGCAAAATTATGGCCACTATAAAAGACGAAACCCCCTTTGCTTACCGAAGAGAAGGTTATAATCAAATATTATTATAATTAGACGATGGTTGAATATGGTTGTGCAAAACGATAATTTAAAATTTACAATTTTTCGAATGTAATCGTTTTAATGTTCTCGACAACACCTAAGATTGTTATTTCTATTTTTTAATGTTTTTAAATGTTGACGTAATAAATAAAATTTTGCATTGTTTCACTTCTATTATCAAGAAAAATAGAAAATTAATTAAAAAATTTAAAAAAAAAATCTTTTATATAGGAAGACCTTAATTTCTGGTATGTGAAAAGTAAAAATATCTATGTTGTAGCGTTTCCATTCTCTTCATTTTAGATCAGATTTTTTTTCCCATTAAACAAATGCATATTTTTACATTATGAATATAGATTGTAACATTTCCCTTTTTTCGCACTTCTGCATAATGAACTGATAGGTATTTCCGTGGAAAATAAGTAAAAATATTATAGGACTAGTTATGATTGCGCGTTAAGCCCAATGATCCGATATTATAGATGAAATAGAAATTTTTGTGATCTTAATATATTTTGTATGGATAGCGTTAGAAGGGATGACAGAATTGAACTTATGGAATTTAAAATGAAAAGATTTTTTCTTGATTCCCTATTATCCTCTTTCCACCACCACCCATACAAATCGCCCTCTTTCACGAAATGCTCTAAGCCAATTTACTCAGTGCGAATAAAATTTGTCGAGCTGAATACCTGCACTAAATATTTATTTAGATGATTAGCTTTACTCCTTCTACCCCGTCCCATACAATATGACACAATTTCACAATTTTACAAAAAGTCGATTTTCCTGAAAAGTATGAATACTCTTGATATACAATTTAACACGTACCAAAAGCATGAAGTTCATAGTTATTTCTGAAAAAATTCATTATGAAATAGCCCCTCCTTTAACCACCTCCAATACAAGCTGCACAATTTCACTAAATCCTATACACTAATTTTCTCAGTACCAATTAAGGATTCGAATCCCTAATTTTTTATAAAATATTTTGATAGCAGCTCTAGCGTGATGTGGAAAAATTAGTCGAATGTCGATACCCCCTCTACCACTTCCTTCACAGAATTTCTTAAAATCAAAAAAAAAAATCTCTTTCATTTAGAGTATCGCATGATTGGGCGTAAAGTCCTGCTATGTTTTATCTCTGTGCTTGATATCCTCGGATCTTTTCTCCGGAGGATTTAATGCCGTCTCGTATTTTCATCAATATATTCCTTCTCTACGAGCATATTTTGGATGTTTTCACATATTGATATCAAGTGTTAATCCAGTGCTGACATGTAAGCCTGCGCCACCATTTCATCTTTAGGCTTGTCGACATTAAATTTGTGAGCTCTACTCGTTTTCGAATATCCACGACAAGCTATTCAGCATCGATGCTTCGCCCTTACTAGATAGTGATCAAAGCCACAATTCGCACCGCGGAGGGTTTGTACATCAAGTATAATGAAAGCAGCCCTTTTCTCAATTAAAACGTGGTAAGTTATAGTTTTATTTAGAGGACAGTTACATTGATGTTGTCTCCACTTCATTGGGGAACTCTTTCAGAGCTTCTGTCCAAAATAAGGATCGAATATTCCATGATCCAATAGAATAGTCCATTTTTCGTCTGCATTGTCGTTGCAGTTGAGTCCTTCGTTTTCGAGGCTGTTTTCTTTTTCCTGTCCTGCAATGTCGCGCCTCGCCCAACAACTGACCTGGAGAGCATGCCCTACTTAATTATTACACTCTGGAAGAACAAGGGGTGAGAGTTTTCAGCTAATTATGAAATGCAGGAGTTATTACAGCAATGTTGCGAGTCCAACTATATTACACTTTCTGCTCATTTTCTCAGACGTGCTGGCTTCAAGCTCCCTCCTCTTTCCCAACCGGGCTTGGGAGTAGCCATGGCGGTGTTATTTAAATAATATCAAATTCCTGTTAAGACACCCTACAGGGGCAATCCTGAGCATCGGCCTTAAGCTGTTGCCAGGGCTTGTTTATTCCTCTGGTCTTCTGCTCAACTGCTCGGTTCCATGGTCGACCAACCCAACATCTTCCTTGAGGATTGTAATCCAGAGCCTGTTTGGCGATGTTTCGCTCTGGTTTCCTCAAAGTATGACCGATCCACTGCCTTTTCCGCCTTTGAATCTCAATACCTATTTCAGTTTGGCCAGTTGTACTACAGAGTTCGTCGTTGGAGATCACTTCTGGCCAGAATATTCCTAAACTGAATCGGAGGCATTGGTTCACGAATGTCTGTAGTTTCTTGGTAAGCCAAACGGTCACTTTCCACGTAGTACAACCATATAACAGCACGGATTTGAAATGCGTAAAACTCGCAGCTTCGTGCGAAGGGAGCTATCTCTCAACCTGGAGAAAAGGGAAATAATACCGAAAGCTTTATTTAGACAAGCGTCAATATCGTTTTGGGTTCCGCCGTCCGTACTGTCAATGCTTCCGAGATAATAAAAACTTTGCTCCTCTTCCACATCTTGTCTGTTAAGAACAATCGGTGTGCTTCCGTTCGAATCCATGTGCATGGACTTGGTTTTACGCACATTTATTTTCAGTCCCACCTCTTTGAATTTAGAATGCAACGAGCGAACATTTGACTCTAAGTCCGAACGGTGATGTGCAAGCAAACACACGTCATCAGCATAATCAAGGCGACTTAAGATGTTAAATAGACTCCATTGAAGATCTTTACCTTCCTCACCTTCCAGTGCAGCTTTCAAGATGTCATTTATTACCACCAGAAAAAGGGCTGGTGATAATATGCAGCCTTGTCTGACACCCGTTCGCACAGGAAAGATCTCGGACAGCTCTCCTCTGTGCAATACACGACACCTTGCATCTTCTTAGGATTCTTTGCTCATAGCTATGGCCTTATCTGGAATACCTCTCCTACGTAAAGCATTCCATAAGTATTCTCGCTTGACGCTGTCGAAAGCTTTCTCGAAGTCCACAAACATAAGATGTAGGGGCGAACCCATTTCGGCTGACTGCTCTAATATTATCCGTAGGGTATTTGTGTGGTCGGTACAAGACGACCCTTTACGGAATCCAGTCTGATAAACTTCGAGAGTGCTCTCGACGACATCACTAATCCTATTGAGAATTACCTTAGCCATGATTTTCGAAACGGCAGTTTACAGACATATACCACGCCAATTGCCATAATCGCGAAGGTCGCCCTTCTTCGGAATTTTCACAATGTCGCCTTCCTTCCATTCAGTCAGTTATCTTCCTTCATTCCACAGCTCAGTGAAGAGTGGGAGGATTATATCGGCTGTTATTTGTGGGTCCGCTTTGAGGAGTTTTGGTAGTCCGTCTATACCTGGGGCTTTCCTTCCCGCCATTGATCGAATGGCGGAAACTATCTCTTCCTTATCTGGTGGATCGTCACTAATAGAGAATTTTTGCGGTTGGTTGTTTGGTTGTTTGGTAGTTGGTCTGTTTCTGGAATATATTCCTCTAACAAGATGTTTAAAATTTCAGAGAAGTATTCCTTCCATCGCCACAATTGGTGTTCAGTCATAGGACTTCCAACGGATCTAGAAGCTTTACGACGGCTCTATACACGCTTCCACGAACAGTTCAATTTTTCTCCTGACCAAGTCCATAAAGATCTCGCCACATACGGTTCCCATGTTTCCTCGAAGCATATATCTGATACGCAGAAGAGTCGTGAAGATCATAATCGGTTTTTTCGTTCCTAATTCTAAAACTAACATACGAATTTTCTACCACAACGGAGGTGGCATCAGAGGGAAGATAAATAATCTCTTCATTGATGCGAAATCATGTCACTTTAATGTCATTATTATTACGGAAACTGGCCTAAATGACTCCTTCAGAAATGAAGAAATACTGGACAATAGCTGGACCGTATACAGAAATGAAAGGAATTACAGCGCAACAGGTCTTTTAAAAGGAGGGGGTGTCCTAATTGCAGTTCATAAATCTTTATCTAGTGAGATTGTAGACACAACACCAACAACACTTTTTGAACATAAATTTATCAGAATCAAACTGATAAATAGATATGTTTACATCGGTGTTGTATACATCCAGCCTAAAACTGAAGACTACAAATACCACGACATTCTTGAAATTTTTCATAGTGTTAATTGCTCCTTAACAGAGAATGACAATATCTTCCTTCTCGGCGATTTTAATCGCCCAAATATCTCTTTTCAGACAAATCATTCCGATATCACTATTATACCGGGGAATCTCCTGTCTGACACCACTATTATCGACACACTGTATAATAATGACTTACATCAGGTAGTGAATTTTCCTAATAAAAATGGGAGATGGCTTGATATGATCTTTATAGACGCATATGATGAAGTGATTGTTTGCCTTGCCTCTGACGCGGAGAATCTTTTCTTTAATACACAACTTCACTCTGCTATCATAGTAGAACTACCATGCAACAACATTAATTTTGTTCACTCTTACAATAATAATATTGTATTTAACTTTCGTAATGCTGATTTCAATTACATTAATAACGAACTGTCTTCGATAGACTGGTTATCCCTTTTCTCATGTAATGATCTTGACAATGTCATAACAACGTTTTGCGATGTGATCTTTAAAATTGTCGATAATTATGTCCTTGTAATAAAACAAAAAGACAAAGTTTCAGAGCCCTGGTTAGATAAAAACCTCAGATCACTACGGAATAAAAGAAATGAGCTATTTAAAAAACTTAAGAAAACAGGCGCGATTACTCCTAATCTTTAGAGAAGCTATGACACGCTGACCTCAGAGTTCTGTTCTAAGTCCCGGGTTGCGTATGAGTGTTATGTAAAAAAAATTGGTGAAGATATCATAACAGAACCAAAAAGATTTTTCGAATTTGTTAATACAAAACGGAAAAGTTCGGGTTATCCCGTGACCATGTCCAATGGGATCACGCAATCTTCCTGCCGGCGTAATATCTGCGATATGTTTGCTGACCGTTTTCAAGAGGTTTTTGGTGCCCAGTCAGATTCAACCCACAGTGAACCCAACATTTCGGTTCCTACACTTATTGATAATATCTCATTGTCTATTGAGGAGGTGCTCGACGCTCTCAAAACTATTGATACCAAAAAAGGTCCAGGTCCTGATCTTATTCCTGCCCTATTTTTATCAAAATGTGCCCATCAACTTTTAAGACCTTTACAATTTCTCTTCAACAAGTCATTGTCATTGGGAATTTTCCCCTCGGCTTGGAAATCATCGCATCTCATACCTATCCACAAAAATGGAGACAAACAAAAAGTTGAGAACTACAGATGTATACCAATTCTATCAGCAATACCGAAATTATTCGAAAAAATTTCTGCGATAAATTAGCTAATATGATCAACTCTGTTCTTAATGACCAACAGCACGGCTTGAGAAAAGGTCGCTCGACTACAATGAATCTCATGATTCTTGTATCTGATACGCTCTGTGCGCTTGAAAATGGGCATCAAGTCGATACAATATACACCGACTTTAGCAAAGCGTTCGACCGAGTTGATCACAATGTCATGTGATTTCAAAGTTAAAAAAAATTGGGGTACCCCAAGGAAGCCACTTGGACCTCTCTTATTTAATGTTTTCATCTCAGATCTATCAGAAGTATTGGAAAATGTTTCACATTTGATGTACGCTGATGATCTAAAAATATATCATGCCATAACCTCGCCCGCAGATGCCGCATTCCTGCAATCCAAACTTATTGCGCTAGATCATTGGTGCATTCAGAACAAATTAGAGCTTAATGTCAGTAAATGCCACGTTATAAGTTTCTCACGTAAATCATCCTCATATCACCATGACTATGTCTTAAGTGGAACTCAACTACACCGTGTTGATCAAATTGAGGACCTCGGCTTACTACTGGACAACAAACTGTGCTTCAAATCTCACTATAATCGAATAATTTCGGAAGCCAATAGACTTCTTGGGTTCATTAAAAGAAGAGCCAAAGAGTTTAAGAATGTATGAGTAACCAAATCTTTATTCTGTTTTCTTGTCCGCCCTATTCTGGAATATGTATGTCCCATTTGGGACCCCTTTTTCCAGTTATACAGCAACAGAATAGAGTAAATCCAGAAGCAATTCCTTCTTTTTGCTCTCAGGGACTTGTATGATCCTGGAGACTTTGAAAACCTTCCACCCTACACAGTTAGGCTGCAATTATTAAATCATTTACCGCTTGGTTCAAGAAGAACTATGCTCACATCCTGTTTCACCTTAGATGTTTTGAATGGCGATATTAAGGTTGACCATATCTCAAATAAATTCAGACTCAATGACAATGTCAGGCTGACGAGACATACAAAACCACTTAAGGAATATGCACATCGTACTGATTACGGACAAAATGAACCTATTAACAGATGCTGTAGAGTATTTAACAAATTCAGCGCCCACTATACACCTCCAATAAGTAAGCTGACATATAAACTGAGACTACGCTCCGTTTTATAAGGTCCCCACATCCCGCTTGATCCTTCCACCAGTGTCTATGATATATCATATATGTATATCAAATTGTGTTTAATTAATTAAGGTAAATTTAAATATATTAGGATATATTAAAATAAATTAAATTAAGCAATCTATTTGTATGTAAACTATCTTGTTATGATTAAATAAATTATTATATTAAGGAGAGTTCCGTTGACATCTCTCACCAGGTGGTTGGCGGTAAAATTCCTGTTCGTCAACTGTTGATGATGATTTTAAATAGTGAATCCATATCCCAAGGTAAGCCGCAGATTCTGCCTTGTGGGCCATATCTTCAATGACCTTTCTCTTGTTGCGTCTAACAGCCTTTTTGAGCTGTATATGAGCGTCACAGTAGTTCTGCCTAAGGTCGGGCGTTCGTTGGTTGACATTGGTTGAGAGATTGCCAATTCGGCTTTTTTCCGATTGCCAATCTTGTCCCATGTGTCTTGCGACATCCAGGGCTTCTCACCGCTTTGCACATATCTCACAGATTCTTCAGCACTAGTTAGAAAAGTGTTGCCTCCCAATTGGCGTCCAGTGTACGTATTTCATTTTCGCCCTATGCGGATGTTTTTTCGTGTGGAATGGTGGAGTACTCGTGTTTTTTGTTGGGATCTCTGAGTTTATCCACATTAAGCTTGCGCTTCATTTGAAGAATTTGTGGTCGTCGGATAGCTGCTGTACACAATTTGAAGCTGGCAACCTTCAAATGGTGATCGCTCCCCACGTCAGCTCCACAACGAAGAGACATCTTCTTCATCGGTGACTTGTAGCCAAATGGTCGATCTGGTTCTGAGTAACACCATCAGGGGAAACCCAAGATGTTTTATGATGACTCTTGTGTGGAAAAAGGTTCCTTCCGATGACTATTTGCCGAGTACTACCAAACTCCACAAATCATTCGCCGTTTTCGGGTCTCTTAATCCAAGGTCGTGACGCGTCGACCAATGGCGGTGCAAGGACCGAGTGAGCCCTTTCCCCGTCATTCAATGTTTTAACGTTCCTGAACTCAATCATAGTCCGTTTTCGAATGCCATTTCTCGTATCAGTTAGAATTTAAGATCACGGGTGATAAGCCCATGATCCAGTGAGTGTCCATTTGCTATTTTTAGAGCAAGCAAGACGGACGGTCGGTGAATTCTACTGCCCCCATCCCACAGGGGGATAGTTAGCTCAGGTCCGTGAAGTCGTTAGCCTCCAACGATAGTTGCGGGTGTTAGTAAAACCTCATCCTACGACTATATCCTTGCGGATATTAATATATTTAAATAATAAACAATATATGAACTGCAATATATTCGTATTTTTCCATCCGGATTTCAAAGTAATTCGCAGATATGCGTACTTTATGCGACAGAGGAGTTACGACCGTTACGATTTAGGTTACTCCCTCTGACGGACGGATAATTTAAAAAAATTCGATCCCATCTTTTGAGAAATTTTTCCTTAAATATGAACTACATTAAGGGGTCTTTTTTTCTTAACTTTCAGTAATAATGTAAAGATGTCGGAAGAAATTCAAGTGCCAGTCTTAAAAACATTCGAGCAGCTGCTTTAGTTCGTGTTTATCCAAATCGTAGTTTCTCGCAGGACAAAAAAAATTATACTTTGTAAAAAATAGAATTTGTTTTCCGTGATCCTTAAGTCCGCAATCATCTATTTCATAATTTTAAATTTCAGGACTCCATAAATTTCAAGTTACGGAAAACTAAAATTATGATTTCAATTCGTTCAGTAACACCTTTCAGTACAACCTTACAAAAACGAGCAACGCATCCACCTAAAATCCAATAAATTTTATTTCAAACCACGAATAAATCCTGCTAAAAACTGAAAAAAAAACTCTTGCAGCCAAAATATTTCGCCAACCCAAAACCATTCATTCAGAATAAGAAATGAAGCGAAAAGGAATAATGCACAATGTTTTCTGCGCTCGAATAGCTTCGCAGAAGTGGAAAACTGCAAAAAAAGTTTCTGAATCCTTTGTGGAGCTGTTTCTCTGTCGCCGCCACCACCATCATCATCATCGTGAAAATGATGCCAAAAACTTTTCACTTATGCTCAGTAGCAATACGCGAGCTCATGCTTGCTGTAGAGCTTTGCACTTATTGTTTTCGGCTTTGCTGGAAATCCTTCCGCAAGCGTTTGAAACAAAGAAAAGAATGCATTTCTCGTTTTGCTGCAAGCATCTTGAACTAGATCCTCTTATGGTATTGTAGGTTCCTCCGCATCTACAAAGTTGTCTTTTACGACAATATACTTTTCCACAGAATCGTTCTCTTTGTGAAAGAATTTTCAAATGAAATACTCGTATACCCATGCCATAATCATCGTTGGTCCCGGAAACGGGAGCCATTTTGACGGCGTTGGTGGGATAACTTATTCTTCCATAGTATCGTTCAGCTTGGATATTGCTAGCACCTGTTGTTCGAGTATTATGGTTCCACTGAACTTTGTAATACTTCACCTGGAACAGGAAATATTTCCGAAAGACTAAACGATCCAACTACCTAGCCATAAGGATGTGCTCACCAATACCGAAGAAGCCGCAGCAGCACACCGTGCAACAAGTTTGTGTTTTTTTATTTCGTAAAGTAATTGACCGAAATTAGTGCGGAATAATGGAATTATTGATGTCGTGGAAGGGACTTGCCTTGGATTCATCAGAAAAAAAGCGTGCAGAGCGGTTGACCACGATGGCACCAGCAAGTGTGTTTATTTTGAAATCTGGTTCCAGATGTCGTTAATTGTTTTGTAATTTGTGGCCAACGTAATGTGTTTTTTGTCATCTATAGATGCTCATTTCGAAATAATGGCCCCGATGTCGTTGCTAGGCCATTATCTCCATCGGGTGGCCATCATGTGACAGACAAATATGAAAGCAGCTTACGAGGCATCATTGAAATTTTCGTCCTCGAACTGCACAAGAAATAGTCCTGCATCCCCTTTTCTTTCTTCTGACCCGCCTGATCGCCCTAACTGGTTCCTTGTCCCTTTTCAAGCGGTCAGAGCCGTTGTCGAGTTCAATTTAAATTCCGTCCAGATGTGTCGTGCCCTTAAGGATGGCTCGGGGACATTTGCAGGACCCAGGGCATACTATACTCCAACGTAGAAAGTAAATTTCCCTTGTCCGGATTGTTAATAGAGAAATATGAAAAGTTTTTTATTGTGGTCAGCATGTGGCCTTTGTTCAGGATGAACTCTATTTTTGCTCAGTTTTTATTTCTCTGTCTTTTTCATGTTGACTGAGTTTAAGAGCAATTTCAGTTCTTAACGCTGCTACAACGGCGAGAGGCCATCAAACCAACTACACAACCGCAGCAAAATCATGATGAGCAAATAAATTAAAAGGTAATGATTGGTTGTACTTAAGCTAGCGTGCGGCCTAGTGGACAGCGTGTTGGACTACAATGCGAAGGTTAGGAGTTCAAATCCCGGTTGGCGCATAATTTCAGCACACTACTTGTGTGGGTATATCTTGGGCACTTCAATCTACGGAAAGGAAAATTCGTAGATAGAAGGTTCTGCGGAGGGCTAACAATCCTTTCACAATACCAAATTCATTGTAAAGGAACCTGAAGGTCGGGAGACCGAAGCCAGATTTAGGCTGTAGTGCCATTGAAGAAGGATGGTTGTACTTAGATTTGTTTATTTAATTGTATCATTGTGTCTCCGTTCGAAAATTGTGCCATTTCAAATACATAAAATTTAATAGGAGCACTTATATAACATATTGCAGTGCGCAAGGGGTCATTGGAATTCAAGTAAAAATAAAAAATAAGTTCACTTTAATTTAGCCTCAATCTATACATTTTTCGTAAACGCACTACAGCCCAAATCAATGATCCAAAATAAATAAATTAAATACCATTAGAAAGGTATTTTCGTCAAAGTGAGCCTTTTCTGGCTTCCAGGTCTCTACCTGTTCCGGTTCCAGATTTCCGCTGAAATACGGCAATACGATGAAAGAAAAGGTGAACGGAAAGTTGCAAACTCCTCCCGTAATCTGATCACGACATCAGACAAGCATCCGAGAACTAAAAGCCGGAGCGAGACTGAAACATATGCACAAACGCAATTTAGTGGTACCACCTACCGATCTTTCATTTCATGTTTATATATTCGGCAAGTACACAATCGCTACCCCGATCACGTCTGCAAATATTTGACAGTAGCAGCCATTACAACTGCAAAATATACCAGCTTCACGAATCGTTACAATCGTTCTCATTCCCCTTCCCAATCACATTTCTTCCCTCGATGGCTGTGTTTGTGCGTTGCACATAAAGGCCGAAATTGCCTATAATAGAAGCCATTCTGTAAAAAAAAGGTTGAAAAAGACGGGGTGGAGGGGAGGGGAAAACGCAACATTTTTTTGAATACTCCAGTGGTATATATATTACACTTCGTGACAAAAAAGTAAGGGCACTTTGTAATTAAAATTAGTCTGGGAAATGATATTTCAAAGTTTTTTTTGGTAAGCAGGTAGGACTGTCCTTAAATATTATGCCAAAAATTAGCGCGGTCTGTGTTTTTAATATTACTGAATCACCGTAAGCCTTCTCCAATATTCGGAACGATTCCGCACCCGAAATTTGCTCGGAAACACAAAATTTGAGACAAACTCTTTGTTCCATTTTTTTTATCCATTGACTACTGAGGTGTACCCATTCAACCAGCTGCTGTAAACAAACTGATTTACAGACCGTGCTACTTTTTGGGATAATAATGAAGGACAGTCCTACCTGCTTACAAAAAAAAGTTTTGAAAAGTGCTCATACTTTGTTGTCACAATGTACATAGAAAGCACAATGATCGTCATCTAGAGTTGGACATTTCGAGTTTTTACATTGTTGTTAGTATAGAACGTTTCCTTTTCAGTTGTGCGATCGTTATACGTACGCATAATCCCTTCACGTCTTTATTGACTTACAAAAAAACATTACTATGGCCGCTATTCTCTATAACAGCACGCATCGTTCGGCACAATTTTATGTTAAAAGTCTGTTTCGAATCAACCGGTTAATACCTATCAAACATTTTGTAACGCGTTCTGTCCATTTGTTCGCCATGCTTTTTTTGTTATATGTATATAGATACAAGAAACCATGAAAGGAAAAAGTGTAACCCCAACTGAAAATAAAGCACTTCAAAATCATCAAAAAAATACGGTTATAGTTTAATTGGCTGCTTATTTTGCATGATCTCTATCGTTTTATTCATTTGTTCCAATTTTTGTAGACGCCATTTAAAAATTGCGCTATTTGTTTTTCTTCTTTTTTTAGGAAATAAGATTTTAAATTTAGCAATACTGAAGCATTTTTTCCTCACTTTCGGTCTTCTAATTTCTTCCCGCTGGTTCAATCAATCAAATTCCTGTTAAGACCTCCATAGGGCATCGGACAGAAACAACTCTCTTCCACAAGGCGCGATCCTGAGCATCGGCCTTAAGTTGTTGTCAGGACTTGTTTATTCCTCTGGCCTTCTGCTCAACTGCACGCTTCCATATGTTACATGGTCGACCAACCCGACGTCTTCCTTGAGGATTATAATCCAGAGCCTGTTCGGCGATGTTTCGCTCTGGTTTCCTCAAAGTATGACCGATCCACTGCCACTTCCGCCTATGAATCTCAGTACATATTTTAGTCTGACCAGTTGTACTCCAAAGTTCGTCGTTGAAGATCACTTCTGGCCAGAATATTCCTAAAATGCGTCGGAGGCATTGGTTCACGAAAGTCTCTAGTTTCTTGGTAAGTCGAACACGTAGTACAACCATATAACAACACGGATTTGACGCATGCTTCAAAAACTTACAGCTTCGTGCGAAGGGAGATCTCTCTTAACCTCCAGAAAAGGGAAAAGATACCGAAGGCCTGACGAGTTTTATTTAGCCGAGCCTCAACCTCCTTTTCGGCTCCGCCATCCATGCTGACAATGCTTCCGAGATAGCAAAAATCTTGCACCTCTTCCACACCCTGTCCCTTAAAAAAAATCGGTGTGCTTGCGTTCGAACCCATGTGCATGTACTTGGTTTTAAGCACATTTATTTTCAGTCCCACCTCTTTGCATTTAGAATGCTGGTTAGGATGTATTTATACATATAAATATAATTGTAGTGTCTGTCTGTTATATGTTTATAAATGGCTTTAAGCTAGTTTTTACTATATTTTAGCAATAACTAAGCAGAAACACACGTTTTTAAAATCTGTTTGTCTGTCTGTCTGTCCGGCTTTCACGCAAAAACAGCTGAACCGATTGTAATGAAAATATCACAGTGTATTAAGTATACTTTGAGATGCAGCTTGCGTTTGGTCTTAAATAAATATCCCCACGCCTTCTAACCCCTCCCATACAAAATAACTCATTTTCAAAAATTTACATTAATCAAATTTTCTTGATAACCATATAAGCGAATAATTTGAAATTTAGAAAATATTATTTTTATCATAAATTTAATCTATGGTATATGAATTGTTTGAATCCCCTCACTCTTTCCCCCACCTCCCACTTTTTCATGAAATACTATACACCAATTTTCTCAGTACGTATATTATTCATCGAGCTAAAACTTTTACTAAATACTTAATTAGCATTATTATTAATATCGGGAAAAAAGTTAATCGATAGCTTCACTCCTTCTACCCCCTTCCATACAATGGAACACAATTACACATCTTTTCAAAAATTCAGTTTTCTTCAAAAGTATGAATATTGCTGATCTGCAATTTCAAATATATTAATTGCATAATGATTGTAGTTGTTTCTGAAAAAATCACTAAGAAAACCCCACTCCTTCTACCACCTCCCATACAAACTGTACAATTTGCCTAAAAACAATGCACTAGTTTTCTTAGTATCTGTTACATTTTTGAAGTTTAAATTTGGTACAAAACATTTTTTTAGCTACTCTAGCGTGATCTGAATCAAATTAGTTCAATGTTGTCACCCCTTCTACCACTCTCCATACAAAATTACTTAAGAATACAAAAATTTCGATTTCTGTAATATGTAATATCGTATAATTTTGCTTTACGCATAATCGTAGTCCTGTTATGTTGTTAAACATACTGTTAAAGTGCTTCGAATTTGCTAACACATCTATACATATAAATATAATTGTAGTGTCTGTCTGTTATTTGTTCATAAATGGCTATAAATAAGTTTTTTGCTTTATTTTAGCAATAACTAAGCAGAAACAGACGTTTTTAAAAATTTTCTCTGTCTGTCTGTCTTTCCGGTTTTCACGCAAAAACGGCTAAACCGATTGTAATGAAACTTTCACAGTTTATTAGATGTACACCGAGATGTAATCTGCGTATGGTCTTATTTCAATTCCCCCGCGCCTTCCACCCCGTCCCATACAAAATGACTCATTTTCAAAAATATATAATAATCAAATTTTCTTCAAGACCATTGGAGCAAATCATTCGAAATTAAGATCATACTATTTTTATCAGAAATGTGACCTATGGTATACACATTATTTGAATCCCCCTACTCCTTGAACCCCTCCCATACAAACTGCACTTTTTCATGAAATACTATTCACCAATTTTCTCAGTACGTGTAACTTTCATCGAGCTTAAATGTTGCACTTTATCCTTAATTTGCATTATTACTAATATCGAGAAAAAATTAACCCAGTAGCTTCACTCCCCCTCCCATACAATATGACACAATTCCACGACTTTACAAAAATTCGATTTTCTTGAAAAGCGTGAATGATGCAGATCTGAAATTTAAAATATTTCGATTGCATAATGATTATAGTTGTTTCTCAAAAATTCACTTAAAACCACCTACTCCTTCCACCACCTCCCATACAAACTGCAGCTTTTTCATGAAATGCCATGTACCAATTTTCTCAGTACGTGTAACTTTCATCGAGCTTAAATGTTGTACTTAATCCTTAATTTGCATTATTATTAATATCGAGAAAAAATGAACCGAGTAGCTTCACTCCTTCTACCCCCGCCCATATAATGTCACTCAATTCCATTGATGCAGATCTGAAATTTAAAATATTTCGATTACATGATGATTATAGTTGTTTCTCGAAATATCACCAAAATCCCCCCTTTCCTTCTACCACCTCCCATACAAATTGCACAATTTCATTAAATTCAATGCACTAAGTTTCTCAGTACCTACTCAATTTTTGATGCTTAAATTTGGTACAAAACATTTTTATAACTATTCTAGGATGATGTGAAACAAATTAGTTCAGTGCAGCCACTTCCCATACAAAATTTCATAATATCACAAAAATTTCGATTTCATCTATAGTATCGTATGATTGGGCTCTACGCACACGGACGGAGTCGCGGGCGTTTGCTAGTCATATATAAATTATAACACTGCATGTCCGCTGAAGTCAACTCTCCACTTCAGCTTTAATAAAACGGATTTTAAAGCGTATTTTTGTGTTGAACAAAAAGTGCGACTTAGAGCTATTAAGTGTGTAACGAATTAGCACGTGATTTTTTTCAAATCGAGAAGTCGATTTGAACCTAGGAGCCTAGATCGAAAAGCAGACGCATTAACCACTGAGCCATCTACACTCAACATTTAAGCCGATCACACGCTATTAAAGAGCTTTTCTCTTACATTTTTAAAATCGATCTTAAAGCACGTGTCCTGCTGTTTGTTAAAGAAAAGATTAGATCATCACTTACAGATCATTGCTGACTAATGAATAATAAGGTACTGTATCTATCTACAATGACGCTACAGCCCAAATCGGTCCTTGACCTTCTGACATTCAGGTTCCTTAACATTTTTCATTTGGAATGGTTGTTAGCCCTTCGTACAACCCTCTTTCTACGAATTTTTCATTTTCGTAGATTGAGGTGACCAAGATATATCCAAGCAGGCAATGTGCTGGAATTATATATTGCGTAGATCGGGATTCGAACTCACAACCTTCGCATTACAAGACCTACTAGGCTATACCCTAGCTTCGCGGTATTGTATGAGCTCTCTCAGTCACGTAGGGACATCTGGTTACTAGTCTTTATTTAATTTAACTAAATCGCTTTACACGTGAAACTTTTTCGCTCACAATCTATTGCTTGCCAAACTTAACTCTTTTGCTTTCCAAACATCGACTGACTCGTCGACGGCTCCAAACCAGACTAACAGTGTCGTACTTACCTCCAATCAACGATCATGCAGCTGGAGCTCCCTCGAGCTACTTCTCTGGCCGCTGCCTTCTGCGACGCCACATCCAGCTGGGCTATTCGGTTCAACTTGCAAGAATCACTCTATAGCGCCGTAAGCTTCGAGAATTGCATGGCTGAGTCTTTGGACAAACTTATACACAACTTTCCGAAGTCGAACGTAGAGAACGCCGCAAATCACGTAAGCGGTTTTGTCACTTCACAACACCTCAAACATAAACAAACAAGTTACGAACTGACATATGTCATATGGATAATGATGTTTCGTTGCCGATCGTTCTATGGGTTCAACCATAGACGACGAACTCTAGTGGCAAATCTAGCGGCAACAAATTGGCATTACCAACCATATATGAAATACGTTAGTCTTAAGTGAAACCTCCGGTGAATAAGGGTCCTATTTTTCTTCTAAACATTTCGTTCATTTCTTTTCGCCTTTTTTCTAACTTTTCAGATCCTCATCTGAACACAATATTCATCAAAAGCTCTCGCCGTGTTAAATGCTTTTATAGAGTATTTCCTCGCCATCCGAGTCTTTTCCCTATCGCACGAGTCCATACGTGTGGTTGTTGTTGCTTCTCTACATTGGCTGTGTAATTTGTTGTTGGTTGGTTGAAATTTCAAGGTCTTCAGATCTTGAACATTCAATGATTGCACATTCCAGATTGCAGTTGATCTTTCATTACTGTTCGTTGAGACGAATAAAGCATTTCATTCTCGCCCGAGTCATTCTCTTGTCACCCGAATGCTGTCGACCTTTTCCTACATTGCCCGTGTTATTATTGTTGAAGATCTTAAACATTCCGATCGAGTAGCATAACGTTCATGCAGGTATTCTTTATAGTATTCGTACTCGCGCATTAATTTGCATCAGTGTTCATTAGTAGATGGTGATATCATAGTGCGTTTCGAATTGAAAAGATTGACTTTCGGAGTTTACACTGTTGTGCTTTATTAGACATAACCATTCGGCCTCTGCTGATAGTTTTTCAAACAAGCTATATTACTGCGTATGAGAGCTTATATATACATGAGAATTTTGTCACTATTCTTCAGTAGCGACTCGTATATAGCTTACTAAAATTTATAGGTTAAAAATATATTTTTCTAAAATTTTCTGTTTTTCCAATATTTTGTCTTTACAATATTACACTGCATAAACTTTGTACTTTTTTCTAGAAATAATTTTATCGGATTTACCATTTCCCTTTTAAATCATCGTGTTATAAAATTTCTGCCAACAAGTCGGACGCAACGTTATTATTCTTAGACAAGTTAATGAGGATGCGTGGAAAGTTAACATACAGATTATGATTTTAGCACTAACGGAATAAGGGTTCTACGGCATGGTGATTATCAATTATTTAACATATAACTGCGATCAGTAGCTCCTCTACATAAAATCAATATTTGATTCGATTATGGTATTTATGAATGGATTTGTATGGGACGGGTGGGAGGCAATAGAAGAATGGGGTGGATGTTAATAATTATTGTTCGATTGATTGCATGAAATACGTTCAAAATTCTTTATGTAAATGTAGTTTCGCAGATTTTCTAAAACTCAGAGATAAACTGCACTATGTCAACTTGTTTTATAAAAGTTACTTTAATTCACTCAGGTCTTCGAGAGCTTTCCAGAGGTATGCTGCACTCTGATTAATGACATCATAAAATATGGTCTATGTGTCCTGCGGGACGAAATAAATTTAATTATGTAGTCCAAAAAAAAAAAAAAAGTTCAATAACATTTAAACTGCTGTACTGTTTAAATCCGATGCCCAGTCATATGGAGGGGGTAGAACACTTGCGGGCATCGCAAAATTGGTAATGCAGTTTATTTTCGGTAATTTGCTGGTTATTAGTTGATTTATTGTTGTTTGTAGTTCGAAATTACGCTTTTGTGTGGGAGAGCGTATAAGAAGAGAGATTGAAAAACTTTTAATGGAATTTAGTTCATATATGACACGCAACTTGGTAAAAGCGACCTTATCTTGCCAGATGTTAAAATCGAATTTTTGATATCATTAGATAAACGACAAAATTCTGAAGAGAGCGCATGAAGAATCTCGTATAATTATTTGAAAAAATCTGCCAACAAGTCGGGCCCAACTATTTTATTCTTGGGCCAAGTTGAGGATGAGAGGGAAGTCAATATACAGGTTAGGGTGGTAGCTCCAACACATACATATGTACATATAATCAATTTTTCATTCGTTTATTTATGCAAGTTTAGATTTGTTTGCAGGGGAGGGAAGAGGGGTTAGAAAAGATTGCTTGAACCCCGTTCAAAATTGTCTGCATAGAATGTTACTTTATAAACGGAGTTACTTACAATTTTCTTTTGTTTGCATGGGAGTGGTTAGTGGAGATGGGCAAATCACAAAACTTGTGATGCAGTTTTATTAAGTTTTTCTTGAAAGGTGTTAGTACAAAATTTCAAGTTCGTAGCTTTAAAATTGTTGGTTATTAGTCGATTTGTCGGAATAGGTCGAAATCATGCTTTTGTATGGGAGGGGAAGATAAACAAAGGGAATTTAAAAAATTTCGATGCGACTTTGTTTTAAATATTTATACTCTAGATGAAATCTGAGAGTATATTGTGTTTGCCTTACCGTTTGTAACGCTAAGAAATAACGCTCGCACAGAGCCGCCAAGGGTATAGAAATATTAGTTGTCGCTTAAAAACCTCGATTCCGAGTGACCGTTTGTCCGTCTGTCCGTCTGTCCGTCTGTTCGTCTGTGCGTCTGTCTACAGCATAACTCTCGAAAGCTTAGAGCTATAATGCTAAAAAATTTTGTTTGTCATTTTAAGCAAAAAAGTAACTTTAAGTTCGTGAATGGGCTACATCCCCAAACTCCTTCTACCCCCTCCCATACAAATTTCATGAAATTTCGAAATATTAAGAAATTGATTTTTCTTCGAAACTATTTAAGCTATTGACTTGAAACTTTGGTCAAAGTATTATGATATATATGTTATTAATATCACGGAATGTGGACCCGATCCCTTTACCCCTTCTACCCCCTCCCATACAAATGGACAATTTTGAAAAATACATATTTTCGATTTTCATTGAAACTAGTAAAGCTGAAAAGACGAAATTTTGTCAGAATTAATTCTGCTATAATTGCAATTTATTTTAAAAATAATTATAACCTTCACCTCACTCCTTCTACCCCCTCCCATACAAATTTCACGAAATTTTGAAATTTAAATTAAATTATTTTTCTTCGAAACTGTTAAAGGTATCAACTTGATATTTTGTACAAAGTATACAAATAGAAATATTATTAATGCAAAAAAAATTTGTTTTGAGCCGTACACTCCTTCTACCCCCTCCCATACAAATGCATAATTTTTGTTGAATGCATTTTATCGATTTTCATTCAAACTAGAAAAAGTACAAACTTCAAATTTTGCCAGAATTTGTTTCTTAATAATTGAAATAAGTTTTAGAAAAAATTATCAGCTCTGCTTCACTCCTTCTACCACCTCCCATACAAATATCTGTATTATAAATTCAAGAAAAGCATTTCTCCGTCAAGTATATGAGAGCTATCTACTTTGAAATTGAATCAAAGCATGGTGGTAAGGATGATGATAAGCAGTTTCAAAATCATCTTAAATGCTCCACTTCCTCTGCCACCTCTCATACAAATGCCCCAATTTCAGAAAATCTATGTCCAATTTCTTTAAAAATAATGAAAACTAAAAACTTTAAATTCAGCAAAAAACATTTTGCATGCCATGCTCGGTGTCATATACGAAAAATACAAACCTCCCCCTCTACTTCTACCACCTCCCATGCAAAAGTCTCTATTCACTATTCGAAAGAATATGAGATGACATATTTTCCGGTATATTAAAGTCATTTCCATCTCATCTAGAGTATCATATGATTGGGCTTTAAGCCCAATCATAATTCTGTTATGTTTTAGAATGTGTTTGTAAAAAACTTCAAGTTGATAGCTTTTAGTGGTTTAGTGATAATTGATTTCTTAGAATCGGTTGAAAAAATACTTTTGTATGGGAGGGGTGGAAGTTTCAAAGGTATTCGGCGAGTTAATATTTCAAGCTTATTAGCATTTCATTTAGGTCCACAAATTTTGAAGTTTTTAGCCTTAACAGTGCAATCAAAAGTTTTGCTTTTTCTGTTTATACTCTAGATGAAATCTGAGAGTATATTGTGTTTGCCTTACGGTTTGTAACGTTAAGAAATAATGCTCGCACAGAGCCGCCAAGGGTACAGAAATATTTGTTGTCGCTCAAAAACCTCGATTCCGAGTGACCGTCTGTCTACAAAATACTCTCGAACGCTTTAAGCTAACGTGCTGAAATTTGTCTGTGTGTAATTTTTAGAAAAAAAGAAACTGCAAGTTTGTGAACGGGCTATATTACCCCACTCCTTCTACCCCCTCCCGTACAAGTTTCATGAAAAGAATATCGAGGATTATGAATAAAAGCATCAAGGCCATATATAATTTACCACATCTGACACCATCAGCAGATCTATACGTAACCTACAGCAAACATTAAACCTAGAGAGGTCAAAATTAATGAACAATTTAATAAACCAAGGACTAAAATCTCCAATAGTCATTACGTACAACGCAGGATGAACCGATTGAGGAAGGATCCCATCTACGAAGCAATTCGATACTACAACTCCTTGCCAATATATATTCGACAGGCGAAGAGCATTAAATGTCTTAAGATTGCAGTAAAGAAGTTTTTACAGCAATCGTAAATATAATAAATTTTATCTGGATTATTCATTATTTTCTTATATACGATCTCTTGATATTACGAAAACTTCCCTAATACCAGCTCGTAGCTGTCTGGGAAACTATCCATAGAATGTGGACTAATCCATTAAATTTATTTAATTTGTAATGTGATGGTTAATTGCAATGAACAGATGAACACCCGTAATACGGATTCGAGTGAACTTCAACGTTCATTGTAATGTAATCACCCCAAATTATTATTATTATTATGTTTTAAGTCAGATTTAGGTTATTTAAGATGGATTGAATTTAAATCGTACATTCATATCTAAAATTGTTATTGAAATTGTTGAAATTATTATTATTATTAAAAAAAAAAAATTTCGAAAATTTAAGAAATTAATTTTTCTTCGAAACTATTTAAGCTGTCGACTTCAGATTTTGGTGAAACATAAATTGATAAGATCCCTTCACTCCTTCTACCCCCTTCCATATAAATGCACAATTTTAAAAAAAATCATTTTTTTCAATTTTCATTGAAACATGCAAAGCTTATTTTATTATTATTATAATTTTGGTCTGTTTTGAAAAATTATCAACTTCACCCCTCGATAAGTAGTTTCAAAATTATCTAAGACCCTCTACTTCCTCTGCCACCTGCCATACAAATGCCCCAATTGCAATAAAACTATGTCCAATTTCTTTGGAAATAATGGAAACTACAAATTTTAAATTCAGCACAAAGCATTTTGCATGCCATGTTTGGTGTCATATACCTAGTCGTGCCATAAGTTCTGTCACACGTATATGGGCAATTTTTGTATAAATGAAAAAGAGTTTTTGACAAAGGAAAATATATTTTATTTTGGCATACTAATGGAAGTAAAATAAGCAACAAATTATTCAAAGTGGCCGCCTTTAGCCTTAACACAGCTCTTTAATCTGTTGGGCCAGTCATCGATAGCAGTACGCACTGTTTCTAGCGGAAAATTAGCTCCTGCTTCTGTCAAAGATCGCTTAAGGCTCTCGATATTTGGGTGTCGTCTCGTGCACACCATGGACTCTAACTCCGCCCACAGTTTGTAGTCCAGGGGATTCAAATCTGGGCTCCCAGAAGGCCATTCCGTCGCCCTTATAAACTGTGGAATATTGGTTTCCAACCACGCTTGTGTGGTTCGAGCTTTGTGGGCTGGCGCAGAATCTTGCTGGAAAACCCAATGTCGATTGTTGAATAGCGTAGAGTTCAGCGGCTTTACACATCCCTCCAGGATGTCCGTTTGATAATTTTTCGCTGCAGTTTTTACGCCTTTTTCGCAAAAATTAAGCTCGGTGACCCCTTCGTAGCTGACACCCCACCATACCATGACTGATGCTGGATGATGTCCTCGCTGTACCCTAGTGGCAACTTCTCGGGCTTCTATGGAGCTGTGGGCATACACCTTATCATTTTGGCGGTTGAAATGTTCCTCCACCGTAAAAATTTTTTCATCTGTAAATAAAATTTCTCGATGTTTGTTGTTGCCGTACCGCCGAAGGAGCTCTTTCGATCTGGTGCTCCTAATTTGCTTCAACTGCTCAGTCAGCAAATGTCCCGTTGATCGTCGAAAGGCACTCATCCCGAGGTCAGATTTTATGATGCGAGACATACTTCGGGTGGAGATGTTCATCTCTCGAGCCATGATTCGTTGTTTACGAAGCGGATTTCGACGAATTCGACTCTCGACCGCTTTGATGGCAGCAGAAGAACGTACATCACGCGGACGTCCAGAACGAGGTCGATCTTCAATAGTCTGGATCGCGTTATATCTCTGGATCGCACGATACACAAATCTTTGCGTTATTTTTAACGGGCACAACAACTTGAAAATTTCACTCGCGGATTTTCCACACTTATGTAGTGCAATCACTGCAGTTCGGTTTTCTATTACACCCCATTCCATCTTCACACGTTAACGAACACACTTTAAATGACCATCAACTGTCAACAACATTATGACGTTTATAAAACTGGCCGATATTGAAATGTCACTCATAAAATAAAGTTGTTGCGAATGTGAGAAATTATGTGACAGAACTTATGGCAGGACTAGGTACAAATAAACTGCCAAAAAGTCGGGCGAAACTTTATTATTCTTGGGACAAGTTGCGGATGAGTGGAAAGTCAATATGCAGGTTAGAGTGCTTAGGGAGGGCTAAGTGAAAGGGAGTTCTTGGGCAGGACTGTTGTCATTTTAAAAATATTTCATTCATTTCTGCAAGTTTGGGTTTTTATGACGGGAGAAGGAGGGGTAAGGGTGGGTAGATGTTGATAGCTTTTTAATTAATTGCTTGAATCACGTCCAATATTCTCTGTATAGAATGTGTTTCATAGACGAAGTTGCATAGAATTTTCATAAAATTCGGTGTATTCTACATTCACGAAACCGAACATTTGTATGGGAACGGGTAGAGCGGGTAAGGGAATCGTAAAATTTGATATGTAGTTCTATTTCGCTTCTCTTGTAAGGTGCTTGTATAAAATATCAAGTTCGTAGCTTTTAGTTTGTTGGTTATTAGTTGATTTAATGAAATTGGTCGAAATCATAGTTTTGTACGGGAGGGGGTAGAAGGGCAAGCGCGATTTCAAAACTTTTAAAGCAACTTCATTTGAACTATTTTTATAAGTTTTTATGCAAAATTTGAAATTGATAGCTTTTAAGAGTAGGGGGTAGAGGAGGTAAGGGAATCGTAAAACTTGTGATGTAATTTTCTTTTTTTTTCTATTGTAAGGTACTCGTACAAAATTTCAAGTTAATATCATATATTTAGGGATTTTTTTTAAATGCATATCGCAAATTTTCAAGTTTCTACCTTAAAATTAAAATTATTTTTGGTGGTTGGATGGGTATAGACAGGGTAGGCATCTGATCGGCGTCATTAGGCGACGCCCAGTGTTGTAACTGTCATATACACATCAATTGTGCTCATCATACCTCCTCGTGGTAGCCACCGGATCCTGGTCTTGTCCATCCGGACTTGACTTGCTGAACTGATGGGCGCGAGTGCTAATGAAACAGAAAAATTCTAGCACTATAATAATATGGCCCTCCAAGTTGGGGGTTGGGCGATGTGTTAACAACTCATCCTCGGAAAAAACACACCCGTTTCGAAACCTGAAGCAACGCCTCGGACTGGATTGATTCAACGGCAACGACCACGCAAACGACAAATGGACTATTCCTTCGGATCTTGGAACGTGCGATCCCTGTACAGAGCAGGAGCAGTGAGAGAGCTTCTGGAACAGGCAGTCAAATACAATATAAACATAATTGCACTCCAAGAAACTAAACTAATAGGTAACGAGATTAATGACTTAAGATCGCACACAATTTTCAAAAGTGGGAAATCATCGGGAAGCCGGGAATTTGGAGTTGCATTTATCGTCGACAAGAAGTTTAAACACCAAGTTACCAACTTCAAATCCGTCAATGAACGATTGTGTGCAATCCGCATCAAAACAAGTTTTTTTAATGTTTGGCTTATTAATGTCCACGCCCCAACGGAAGACAAAGACGACGAAGTTAAAGACGATTTCTACAGCACCTTAGAATCAACATTCGACTCCCTTCCGTCGAATGATATTAAAATAGTATTAGGTGACTTTAACGCGAAAGTGGGCAAAGAAGAAGCATACATAGGGACAATTGGAAGGCATAGTCTCCATGATATTAGTAACGACAACGGCCAGAGGCTGACTGATTTCGCCAGCAGCAAAAACCTTATTGTAAGCTCGACATGCTTCCCGCATCGTGGCATTCATAAGAGAACGTGGGCTTCACCCGACGGAAGAACATTCAATCAAATAGACCATGTTCTAATAGAGAAAAGGACGGCCTCCTGCATTCTCGACGTGCGTACGTGTCGAAGGGTTAATTGCGACAGAGACCACTATTTGGTAAAGACTAAGTTTCGATGTCGAATCGCAAACCGAGGACACTCAAAAATACAACCGGGTCCTAAATTCGACATAGGGAAACTCAAAAACGAGAAAATAGTTGCGAAATATGCGTTAGCCTTGGAGAGGCACTTCGCGACAATGCTGAATACCACTGTCAGCATGCCAATAGAAGAAATGTGGCAAAAAATCAAAGATGGCATTACATCTGTCGCAGAGGAGGTGATAGGACAACAACCCCGGCGCAAAAGAAATGATTGGTTCGACAAAGAATGCCAAGATGCCTTAGAACGAAAAAATGAAGCTTACAAAATATTAACGGAACGGCCGACACGAGCCAAACAAGACAAGTACAAGGATCTTAGACGATTTGCAAACAAAATATGCAGACAAAAAAAACGGAAGTACAATAATGACGAAATTAAAAACATGGACGAACAATTTAAATTACACAACACAAGAGCCGCGTATTCCCTTGTCAAAAGGATGAAAGGAGGTTACAAACCGAAAACGACCCTATGCAAGGATGCGGAAGGGAACATTATAAGTAACGCGGAAGATATAAAACTAAGATGGGCACAATATTTTGAACACCTTCTTAACCCGAGCCCATCACCTACACGAACAGCAGCAGCAGATACAATAGCAGGTATAACTGATGTAACAGCTGATGAAGGATCCGCTTTGAGTCCTCCCACACTCGAAGAAGTAAAAACAGCCCTAAGGAACCACCCAAACAACAAAGCGCCGGGCACTGATCAAATCCCAGCTGAACTTCTGAAAGCCGGCGACACCTGCATAGCGCATCTCCTACATAGATTAGTCGCGGACATATGGACGCAGGAAATACTTCCTGAAGATTGGGGCAAGAGCATCATATGTCCAATTTATAAAAAAGGTGACAAACTCTGCTGCGAAAACTACCGAGGAATATCTCTGTTGTGTACGTCTTATAAGATTTTGACGAAAATTCTAGAAAAGAGAATTAAGCCCTATGCTGATAAAGTAATTGGTGAATACCAAGGCGGATTTAGAGCTGGACGCTCAACCACGGACCAGATATTCTCAGTTAAACAGGTGCTGGAAAAGTGCTGGGAATATAATATTGATGTGCACCAGATATTTGTTGACTTCAAACAAGCATACGACAGTATCGACAGGCGCGTACTGTATAAAATCATGTTGGAGTTTGGAGTCCCACCGAAACTGGTTCGACTGACAAGAATGACAATGACTGAGTCTTTGTCACAAGTCAGAGTAGAAAACGATCTGACTTCCAGTTTTAAAACAGACAACGGCCTTAAACAAGGTGACGGCCTCGCACCAATGCTTTTCAACTTAACACTCGAATATGTTGTTCGGAAACTTCCCGTTGACACCAAGGGAACACTATGCTTCAAATCCACACAACTCGTAGCATATGCCGACGACATAGATATCCTTGCAAGATCTCTGGAGAGTGCTAAGGAAGTATTTGTAAACCTTGACTCGGTAGCAAGGGAAGTTGGACTACGCATTAATGAAAACAAAACAAAAATTATGACGCAAACGAGGAAAAAGACGCCAATCAGACAAAATATTACAGTAGGAGACTATAACCTAGAAAACGTAGACAACTTCATATATCTAGGGGCAAATCTATCGAAGGATGGAAGCGAACCCATCGAAATTAAAAGAAGGATAATGATGGCAAACAAGACTTATTATTCGGTACTTCCAATAATCAAAAACAAGAACGTGCACAGGAAAACAAAACTTAAGCTATACAAAACAATCATAAGACCTGTGCTATGCTATGGCAGCAAAACGTGGACATTAACTCGGGCGTCCGAAAAACGACTTAACGCCTTTGAAAGGAAGGTCCTCAGAAGAATCCTCGGACCTGTGAGGGAAGACTCGATCTGGAGAATACGATACAATAGAGAATTGTATGCCATCTTCGACAATCCAGAAGTGTCAACCCTCATAAAATTTAAAAAATTACAATGGGCTGGTCATGTGGAGCGGATGGATGACGGAAGAATTCCCAAACGCACACTAAAAGGGAAAGTTAACGGACAAAGACCAGTCGGAAAACCACGAAAGCGCTGGGAGGATTCGATTGACGCAGACAGCAAATCACTGCTAAGATTTTCAAACTGGAGGACGCGGTCACTGAACCGAGATGGATGGAGGCAAAGCATTCAGGAGGCCAAAGTCCGATTTGGGCTGTAGCGCCATCGTAAGTAAGTAAATTTTCAAGTTTCTACCTTAAAATTTCACTCAAAAATTTTCAGTTTATGTGTTTTTTTCAATGCACATGAAACACCTTGTGCACGTTAGACCGGGGGGTCAGTTTATAACAATTATGAATCAAGTTATTATTATTTTTCTATGTACATCAAATAGACGTATCCACATGCAAAATTTAAACTTTGTATCTTTCACCAGACCCCTAAAAAAATCACTCAAAATTTTCGATATTTTTGCTTATCGCCTCCCTCCCCTAAAACCCCTCAGCTTAAAATTTTTACCAAAATTAACTATTATATAGTTCTACAATCTGTCAAATTTTCGATTTGATATCCGTACTTTTTTTTGCGATATAAGGATTTGTAATTTTGAAAAGTGCGCCATTTTTGAAATGCTCCCCATTTCCCCCACTACTATTATTTGAACATGTTAAATTTTTTTTTGTATTTTCCTAGTATAGTTTAATTTACGGTTCAAGTTTAAATTACATAGCTTAAGAGATAATTGAGAAATTCATTTTTAAGTGTTTTTCTTTGCACCCCCCGCTGACCCCCCCTTACAATAATTAGCCACTCTCTAAGCTGATTCCAATGGAACTATATGCCACCTTAATGGTCTCAAAATATGAATTTTTACAATAAGTAATTTCGAAGATATAGTCATTTGAAAAAACAATTCGGCCGACAATTTGTTTTTAGCCCCCTCTTTTCGGACGCCAATGGATAAAAAAATTAAATTATTTTTAAAGTTTTTCTTACAACCCTCTCTATATCTCTACTGATTTTCAACTTTTTTCTGCATTCGTGGTGGAGATATTAGCAAGTGTAGTTTTTGACTTTTTCCCTCTCCTCGCCTCCCCCTTCCACCTTACACCTCCCAAAATTTATAAAATAGAGCTCACTTACCTAACCAACAATCCAGTCAAAAACGAACATTCTACCTTTAACGGTCTCGGAGTTATGAGTCCATATGTACGGCGGACGGCGTACGGCGTACGGCGTACGGCGGGACGGATTTTTTTTTTTGCATTTTTAGGCTAATTTAGTCATGAAACGCGAAAAAAAATATGTCAATGTATTAAAGTTTTTTTTTCTTGTGTCAATCACAATACTTTATTATTGGAATAATAAAGTAAAATTACTAACCTTCCCTCCCTGCTTCTACCACCTCCCATTCAAAAGTCAATATTCATTATTCGAAAGAATTTGAGATGACATATTTCCCGGTCCATTAAACTCTTTCTCATTTCATCTAGAGTATCATATAATTGGACTTTATGCCCAATCATAATTCTTTTATGTTTTTTTAATTCACATGAAGCACCTCGTGGAGGTTAGAACCCTACTCGGTGGATAACTGTTGTACTTCAAATTATAGTTTTTTCTGTGTGTAATGGATGTATACACGTGCCCAAAAAAATCACTCAAACTTTTAAGCTTTTTGGCTTACCACATACTTATCTTTACTCCACCCAACTTAAATCTTACCAAAACCATAGGTCACATTGTTCTACAGGGTCAGAAAATTTCAACTTAATATCTGTATTGGACTACTTGGACTGTACAAGACTACCCTGTACGGAATCCAGCCTGATAAACTTCAAGAGTGATCTCCACGACAATCCTATCCTATCCTATTGAGAAGTAGCCAGGATTTTCAATACGGCAGTTAGCAGACATATACCACGCCAATTGCCACATTCCCGAAGGTCGTCCTTCTTCAGAATTTTCACAATGACGCCCTCCTTCCATTCAGTCGGATATCTTCCTTCATTCTACACCTCAGTAAAGAGTGGGAGGAGTATATCCGCTTTACTTCCGGGACCGCTTTGAGGAGTTTGGTTGGTAGTCCGTTTATACCTGGAGCTTTCCTTCCCGCCTTTGATCGAATGGCGGAAACTAACTTTTCCGTATCTGGGGGATCGTCCCTAATAGAGGATTGTTGCGGTTGGATGTTTGGTAGTTGTTCTATTTCCGAAATATCTTCCTCTGACAAGATGTTTAAAATATCTGAGAAGTATTCCTTCCATCGTCGCAACTGGTGTTCACTCATATTAAGGAAAGTTCCGTTGACATCTCTCACCAGGTGGTTGGCGGTGAAATTCCTGTTCGTCAACTGTTTCATGATTTTGAATAGTGAACTCATATCCCCAAGGTAAGCCGCAGATTCTGTCTTGTTGGCTAGATCTTCAATGGCCTTTCTCTTGTCGCGTCTAACAACCTTTTTGAGCTGTATATAAGCATCGCGGTAGTTCTACCTCAGGTAGGGCGTTCTTTGGTTGATATCGGGTTGAGAGATGATTGCCAATTTGCTTTTTTTCCGATCGCCTACCTTGTCTCATGTGTCTGTGACATCCAGGGCTTCTCACCTCTTTGCACATGTCCCACAGATTCTTCACCACTAGTTAGAGAGTGCTTTTTGGTTGCCTCCCAATTGGCGTCCAGTAAACGTATTTCATTTTCGCCCAATGCGGATGTTTTTTCGCGTAGCATGGTAGTGTACTCGTGTTTTTTGTTGGGATCTCTGAGTTTATCCACATTAAGCTTGCGCTTCATTTGAAGAATTTGTAGTCATCGGATAGCTGCTGTATACAATCCCAAGCTGGCAACCATCAATGGTGATCGCTCCCCACGTCGGCTCCACGTTTCGCTCACACATCGAAGAGACATCTTCTTCATCGGCGACTTATAGTCTAATGGTCGTTTTGGTTCTGAGTAACACCATCAGGGGAAACCCAAGATGTTTTATGATGACTCTTGTGTAGAAAAAAGGTCCCTCTGATGACCATTTGCTGAGTACTACAAAACTCCACAAATAATTCGCCGTTTTCGGGTCTCTCAAGACAAGGTCGTGCCGCGTCGACCCAAGGGTCACCATGCCTCCCCATGACGTGTTCTAGTCCAGTGTTGTCTGATCCAACCTGGGCGTTCATATCTCCTGAGATGATAATAATATCACCTCTTGGAACACGTTCGAAGGTTGCACTTAGTTGGCTATAAAACTCCTCTTTGTCACCAGGTGTTCCGATATTAGTTAATTCGTAGCACTGTAGAATTGTGACGTTTCTGACACTGGTCCTGAGCCTGACGACCACAACCCTATCCGAGATTGGTTCCCAGCTGATAAGTACTGTTTTTCGCTCTCGGTGTATGGACGAACGCCACGCCGTTTTTGACTTCACTTTTAGGGCCAATGTACAGAATGGCATTTCCGCTTGGGGTTCGTTCTTCTCCTGATTTTGTCCAGCTGACCTCGCTCAAGCCCAAAATTTGGATGTCATAGTGCTCCATTTCACTGTCGATCACTGATTGGCAGTGCAAGGACCGAGTAACTCCAGCCCTTCCCCCGTCATACAATGTTCGAACGTTCCAGAAGCCAATCATAATCCGCTTTCGAATGTCAAAAGTCGTTACCGTAAAATCAGTCCGTATCCGAGTCGCTGTATCCGTTTCTCGTATCAGTTAGGATTTAAGATCACGGGTAATAAGTCCATGATCCAGTGAGTGTCCATTTGCCATTTTTAGTGCAAGCAGGACTGGCTGTGGGTGAATTCTACAGCCCCCATCCCAGAGGGGGATAGTTAGCTCAGGTCCGTGGAGTCGCTAACTCCAAAGATAGTTGCAGGAATTGGTAAAACCTCATACTACAACTACCCCCTTGCGAGGGAAAGACAGTGCTTTGAAATTCAATGACTGTAAGAATCTACCCATAACCAAATTGGTCCTTACATCCTTTTCAACTAAAATCATAAATACGAGCTCTAACTTAAGTAGTAAATTTTTGTTTTGTCAACCCCAATTTGTTCACGCCAGAGTACAAACTTCCTGCGATGCTCGGCAGCAATATTTTCCATTAACGAAAAAAAAATCTATAGCGCAATCCATAATGCAAATACAACAGAGTGCTAAAAAATATTTAAATAGCTTGAAACAATTCACCAGAATCACCATCATCACCAGCATAACGTCAATGGGTAAATATGCCAGCTTGGCATCTATAGCAAGGATATCGTGGCCTACATTGAAACGTTACGTGGCCATTCAGCGGAATTTAATCAAAATCAGTCAACGAATAATTCGCGCACCAAACAGGTTGGTAGACTCTAATGGGCTAATAAATCACTGAGTAAATATTTCACAGGTGCCCCGTCAACCCCTGCAGCCCCGGCAGCACCGCTATCACTTCGCGTTCCACCCAAGTATATCCTGAAATGTTTTTTGATCATTTCGTTTGTACCGTCATATACCAGGCTGAAAATTTATTTGCGATTTTACCTCGCACTGAGACTCCTCCCGGACCAACCCGCCATAAAGTTAAAGTTCAGCCTTCATCAATTTTTCTCCACATTACATTAAATCGTCCTTGTTATATTCATAGGGATTTTCTTCTTTCGCTATGAATGATAGAGGACACGGCATTCTTATGGTAATGCCAGGCCGCATACGATTGCACAATGGATTTTATAATGGATGTCATCTTTTATTCCGCCCGAAAAGAAGTCGCAATATAAAAATTTTCATCTAGGACCCGGCCCCCCCAAGTCCTTTGATGAAAAAAATGCAAAATGTTTTCATTAATTCAACTCCAACATAAATTGCTGTCGTACGTCAAAAATTTTCCTTTTTTTTCGGTGCCGGTGATAAAAATACTACGTCCCGGCAGCAAGTGATGGTCATTGCTGACGTCGACGAATGAAACGTTTCGTCATTTTGCATACTGCAAGGTCCTTGTGAATCCCGGGAATGTGCGGCCAAGGATTCGGTAGCAGTAGTTGCACCGAAAGAGTGTTTATGCTAGTGGTCGACTGCTGCTAATTTGACGAGACTACCATTTCCGAGGTGGACGACTGGTGTGGAGCCTCTCAGGAGCCTCACCAATACCAGACGCCAGCTTAGATATCCTGAGAATTCCAGTGGCCGAATGCCAACCGTCTGGAAGATGGATGGCTCGTGATAATTTCTATGTAAGCATTTGCAGTTTAAGCGATTTTTTTTTTGATTTTTTTTTTTAGTATTAGTGAAGAGCAAGGTGTACGACAAACACGAAAAAAATGTCGACTTTGCTTAAACGCCATCATCGGAAGTTTTACATGTTAGCGTGGCGTTGTGGTGGCAGCGACGTCCTACCCGTTGCAGAGGAAGGAATCCGTGATGTATGAAAATAAGGAGAAGTTTTTTCCAAAAGGTCTATGTGAGATATGGCCGCTATGGTAGTGCTAAGGCGAAATTTATAAAAGGCAACGACATGCCCAACAAAATGCTATAAATCAGAGACGATAAGGATTTCGCATTGCAACGTTATACGATAGTGCTTCCTTTTTTTTATCGAAAAGGATGTTTAAAAGGAAATGTGGAAAGAAATTGCAAGTAAATTAAGTGCTAATACGATGACGGCAAGTGATTCAGTAATTGATTTGTGCTGATCCGTGTTAGCTGGTAAGCATAGTTACGCCGTAAATCACTTCGAACCGCTGAAATTAGGCTCATTCGTTTTTTAGTGGGAGTGAACGAGCGACTTAATATTGAAATTACTTAACTGAGGTATTAAGCAAAGATTATTAATTTGTCAATTGGTGAAAATAGTATCAAGATTCGTTCAGTAGCTTAAACTCGCATCGCTTTATTCGACGCCATTCGCGTGATTTGCCTTAATGTAGGAAAAACGCTAGCGAAGATCCAAAGCCTTCAGAGTTATCCATTTACTTTTCGCAATATGTTGGCTATCTGTTTACAACTGTTCGAAGAATTATTTAGCAATATGCCTTAACAAATTTTGAAATTCAATTCCCATATCATGTAGTTCAACGTGTGATGAGAAGAATAGAATACAATAAATTGCATTTTACTTTATTATTTTAATAATAAAATATTGTAATCGACTTGAAAAAAAAAAAATTTGCTGCCCTGAAATTTTGTTTTTTTCGCGTTTCATGACTAAATTAGCCTAAAAATGCAAAAAAAAAATCCGTCTGTCTGTACGCCGTCCGCCGTACGCCGACGCTCAGCGCATATTAACTCCCAAACTCTTCAAGATAGAAAGTTCATTTTTGGGGGGATTGTAGATAGTTGCGGATCTCAGGCGGATACCCATTTTGAGGGATGTACGGGTTAAGAGGGAGGCGGAGGAGCGCTTAAACCAAAAATACGAATTCAAATATCTCAACCATGGTTACAGCTAAAAATTGAAATGCATTTAGAGGGGTTTATGGGACAACTTTTAAAAAAATTTAATTTTACTTTATTATTCTAATAATAAAGTATTGTGATCGACACAGAAAAAAAAAATTTGCTATCTTGAAATTTTTTTTTCGCACTAAATTAGCCTAAAAATGCAAAAAAAAAATCCGTCCCGTCGTACGCCGTACATATGGACTTATATCTCCATTAAACCATTAAAGGTAGAATGTTCATTTTTGAGTGGATTGTTGATTGGGTGAGTGAGCTCGATTATCTAAATTTTGGGGAGTGTCAGGTGGAAGGGGGAGGCAGGGGGGGGAGGAGGGAAGAGCCAAAAACTTCATTTGCTAATATCTCCACCATGAATGCAGATAGGAAGCTGAAAATTAGCAGAGGTATGACGAGGATTATGGGGCCAACTCTAAAAATAATTTAATTTTTTTATCCATTGGCGTCCGAAAAGAGGGGGGGCTAAAAACAAATTGTCGGCCAAATTTTTTTTTCAAATAATTATATCTTCGAAATTACTAATCACGAAAAATTCATATTTTGGGACCACTAAGCTGACAGCGTTAATGCTTTGCGTAGGAGAGGTATTCCAGATAAGGTCATAGCTATGATTAAAGAATCCTACGAAGATGCAAGGTGTCGCGTCTTGCATAGAGGAGAGCTGTCCGAGAGCTTCCCTGTGCGAACGGGTGTCAGACAAGGCTGCATATTATCACCAGCCCTGTTTCTGGTGGTAATAAATGACATCTTGAAAGCTGCAATGGAAGGTGGGGAAGGTAAAGGTCTTCAATGGAGACTATTTAACATTTTAAGTCACCTTGATTATGCTGATGACGTGTTTTTGCTTGCATATAACCGTTCGGACTTAGAGTCAAATGTTCGCTCGTTGCATTCTAAATGCAAAGAGGCGGGACTGAAAATAAATGTGCGTAAAACCAAGTACATGCACATGGGTTCGAACGCAAGCACACCAATTGTTCTTAACGGACAGGATGTGGAAGAGGTGCAAGATTTTTTCTATCTCGGAAGCATTGTCAGCATGGACGGCGGAGCCGAAAAGGATGTTGAGGCTCGGCTAAATAAAGCTCGTCAGGCCTTCGTTATCCTTTCCCCTTTCTGGAGGTTAAGAGAGATCTCCCTTCGCACGAAACTGCGAGTTTTTGACGCATGCGTCAAATCCGTGTTGTTATATGGTTGTACTACGTGGAAAGTGACCGTTCGACTTACCAAGAAACTACAGACTTTCGTAAACCAATGCCTCCGACGCATTTTAGGAATATTCTGGCCAGAAGTGATCTCCAACGACGAACTTTGGAGTACAACTGGCCAGACTAAAATAGGTATTGAGATTCAACGGCGGAAGTGGCAGTGGATCGGTCATACTTTGAGGAAACCAGAGCAAAATATCGCAAAACAGGCTCTGGATTATAATCCTCAAGGAAGACGTCGGGTTGGTCGACCATGTAACACATGGAAGCAAGCAGTTGAGCAGGTGGCCAGAGGAATAAACAAGTCCTGGCAACAGCTTAAGGCCGATGCTCAGGATCGCGCCTTGTGGAAGAGAGTTGTTTCTGTCCTATTCCCCTATAGGGGTCTTAACAGGAATTTGATTTGATTGATTGAAGCTGACATATAAACCTACTAGAATCAGCTTAGAAAGATGCTAATTACTGTAAGGGGAGGGTCAAGGGGGGTGCGAAGTAAAACACTTCAAAATGAATATCTCGACTGTCTCTTAAGCTACATCTGTAATTGAAACTTGAAACGAAAACTAAGCTTTATTAGTGAAATATGAAAAAAAATATAAAATGTGGACATAATAGTAGTGGGGGAAAATGCGGAAACGCCGAACTTTTTCAGGAAGATAATTCCAATGTTTAATTGCTTCAACGAAGTAAGAGCACTAATTTACAGATTTGAAAAAACGCGGAACAAGAAGTTTAAGCTGTCAAGTTGAGTTCAAGGCTAAAATTAAGCACTCAAATAAGAAGGCTCGCCTGTATAAATAACACCAAACAAAAATATGAGAATTTCATGTTTCAAGTATACCGAAAGCGTACAGCTGAGTATAGCGTGTTTGAAGGGTGATACATGATCACGATGTCGCAACAAAAAAACAAAACGTGTGCAATCATTGAAGGCAATGTCTAATTTACGTTGGCAAATAGAGTCGAGTTTAGAAAATATTAATGATAAAAGGAATTATTAGGGATTTCACAATGGTAAGCGGCAAGATACTAGCAAAAAGCCATAGCCGACGCAAACCATCGTACACTTTTCTTAAAATGGTAGATACATGATTGCTGCAGGTCATAGAGGAGTTTAGCGTAATTCCTAAATTTTTAACAACAGAACTAAAAACAAAATATGTACCATTCATCATAACACAAAGTAAATTTAATGATTCAAGATTCTTAATTCCTGGACAATAGACGATACATCGTGACTTTTTTCTCATTAAGTATTAACCTATTTTCGGTTCACCAACCAAAAACTCTTCCGATATCGTCATTAATACGCGCAACACAGTCAACAATAAGACCCACCAGTCTACTTAAGTAAAGCTGAACATCGTCAGCTTACATATGAATATTACAGTTTTGCAGTACGTTTGGCAAATCATTGATGTAGAGGCTGAACAGTAATGGACCCAGTATCGAGCCTTGTGGTACGCCCCGCAAGAGAGGTAGGGAAGAAGAGATCACCAACCCGCACTGCCTGCCAGCAGTCATACAAGAAATTCTGCAAAAGTTTTATGGCGCTAAGGGTAAAATCGGAATTTGATGATAATTTGTAAAGAATTATATTATGTTCTACAAGGTCAAATGCTTTAGAAAAATCAAGTAGAACGAGGTATGTTACAAGATTCGAATCCATGGCGGCTCTTATGTCGGAAGTTACTTTAAGAAGCGCTAACTCACAGCTATGTTGCGTCCGAAACCTAGATTGCCAACGTGTCAATAAGCTCTCCTTCTTTAAAAACTTCTGTATTTGAATGCACATAACTATCTCGAGAATTTTAGATAGAAATCACAAAATACTAATAGGCCGAAAATCAGTGACTGCATTAGGAGAATTCGTTTTTGCGATCGGCAATACTGAGGTAACTTTCCATGACATAGGAAAGGTACCCTTGGATAAACAGGTATTTGAAATATGTAGAAGTGCAAAGCAGAGTTGGAAAAGGCGATTAAATAAAGTTTGTGCTGATTTTAAATCAATAGCAACTTGTTTTATTTTAGCTTGAAATCTAGTTACTCCTTGAACAATTCAAAAGCATATTTAAACATACGAGTACCTTTTGAATCGAACCTCTCAATCCTAAAACCATATCTTGATGTGTGTTGCATCATCACGATATGGTTTTTCACGATTACTATGCTGGCGTCGATAACTGTGGAGCAACTTTATTAACTTTGAATTTCGGTGCAACTGTTATAAAAATGCTAAAAGCATGAATCTGAGCTAAATGGTCGCAGGGCCGATCGAGAAGATCCAAATCGTTTTATAAATTCACCATTTTTGAACAAACCGGGTCCAATTTCTTAGGGTTTGATTTGTAAGTACGAATCTATACATATAAATATAATTGTAGTGTCTGTCCGTTATTTGTTTATAAATTGTTGTTTTGCTTTATTTGGACAATAACTAAGCAGAAATACACGATTTTAAAATTCTTCTTTGTCTGTCTATCGGGCTTTCACGCAAAAACCGGTTAAACCGATTATACTGAAACTTTCTCAGTTTATTAGGAATGCTTCGAGATGTAATCTGCGTTTGGTCTTATTTCAATAACCCCATGCCTTCTACCCCTCCTATTCAAAACGACTCATTTTCAAAAATATATAATAATAAAATTTTCTTGAAAATCATAGAAGCAAATAATTTGAAATTTATAATATAGTATTTTCATTATAAATCTGATCTATGGTGTACAAATTATTTGAATCCTCCCACTCCTTCCACCACCTTCCTTACAAACTGAACTTTATCATGAAATACTATAAACCAATTTACTCAGTACGTATAACATTTATCGAGATCAAAATTTGTACTAAATCCTTAATTAGTATTATAATTATTATCGGGGATAAGTAAATCGATTAGCTTCCCTCCTTCTACCCCCTTTCATAAAATGTGACACATCTTTCACAAAATTGAATTTTCTAGAAAAGTATATCAATTACATCACAATTATAGTTGTTTCTCAAAAAATCACTGAAAACTCCCGACTCCTTCTACCACCTCCCATACGAATTGCACCATTTCACTAAAATCAATGCACACATTTTCTCAGTATCTATTCAATTTTACTTTATTATTCTAATAATAAAGTATTATGTTCGGCACAGGAAAAACAAATTTGCCACCCTGAAATTTTTTTTTCGCGTTTCATGACTAAATTAGCCTAAAAATGCAAAAAAAAAAATCCGTCTGTCTGTACGCCGTACGCCGTACGCCGACGTGTACGCTCAGCGCACATTAACTCCCAAACCCTTTAAGATAGAAAGTTCATTTTTGAAGGGGGTTGTAGATAGTTGCGGATCTCAGGCGGATACCCATTTTGGTGGGTGTACGAGTTCAGGGGGAGGCGGGGGGAGCGCTTAAACCGAAAAATACAAATTCAAATATCTCAACCATGGTAAAAGGTAGGAAGCCAAAACTCAACATACATATAGAAGAGTTTATAAGACAACTTTTAAAAATAATTTAATTTTTTTATCCAGTGGGGTGCGAAAAGGGGGGGCTAAGAACCAATTGTCGGCCGAATTTTTTTTTCAAATGATTATATCTTCGAAATTACTTACCGTAAAAAAATCATATTTAGAGACCGTTAAGGTGGCATAGAGTTTCATTGGAACCAGCTCAGAAAGCGGCTAACTATTGTAAGGGGGAGGGTCAGGGGGGGTGCAAAGAAAAACACTTAAAAATTAATATCTCAACTATCTCTTATGTTATGTGATTGAAACTTAAAACGTATATTAAGCTATACTAGGCAAGTACAAAAAAAAGTTAACATGTCGAAATAATAGTAGTGGGGGGAAATGGGGAGCATTTCAAAAATGGAGCACTTTTCAAAATTACAAATCCTTATATCTCAAAAAACAGTACAGATATCAAATCAAAAATTTGTCAGATTGTGGAACTATATAATGGTTAATTTTGGTAAAAATTTTAAGTTGGGAGGTGTAAGGGGAGGGAGGTGATAAGCAAAAATGTCGAAAACTTTGAGTGATTTTCTTAGGGCTCTGGTGAAAGATACAAAGTTAAAATTTTGCATATGAATACCTATATTTAATGTACATAGAAAAATAATAAAAACTTGATCCATATTTATTGTAAACCGACCCCCCCCCCGGTCTAACGTGCACAAGGTGTTTCATGTGCATTGAAAAAAACACATAAACTGAAAATTTTTGAGTGTAATTTTAAGGTAGAAACTTGAAAATTTGCAAAATGCATTTAAAAAAACTCCCTAAATATAATTTCATTAAATCAACTAATAACCATCAAATTAAAAGCTACGAACTTGAAATTTCGTACGAGCATCTTACAATAAAAATGAAAGAAAATTGCATCACAAGTTTTACGATTTCTCTACCTCCTCTACCCCCTCCCATACAAAATTATTTTTTCGATCATTTTTAAGAAATCAGTTATCAGCTAACTCTTAAAAGCTATCATTTTCGAATTTTGCATAGAAACTTTTAAAAATAATTCAAATGAAGTTGCTTTAAAAATTTTGAAATCGGGCTTGCCCTTCTACCCCCTCCCATACAAAACTATGATTTCGACCAATTTCATTAAATCAACTAATAACCAACAAACTAAAAGCTACGAACTTGAAATTCTATACAAGCACCTTACAAGAGACGCGAAATAAAACTGTGTATCAAATTTTACGATACGATTCCCTTACCTTCTCTACCCCCTCCCATACAAATGTTCGGTTTCGTGAATGTAAAATACACCGAACTTTATGAAAATTCTACGCAACTTCGTCTATGAAACACATTCTATACAGAGAATATTGGACGTGATTTAAGCAATTAATTAAAAAGCTATTAACATCCACCCACCCTTACTATTACCCCTACTCCTCCCCTCATAAAAACCCAAACTTACAGAAACGAATGAAATATTGTTAACAGTCCTGCCCAAGAACTCCCTTTCACTTAGCTTTCCCTAACCACTCTAACCTCCATATTGACTTTCCACTCATCCGCAACTTGTCCCAAGAATAATAAAGTTTCGCCCGACTTGTTGGCAGTTTATTTTTATTATTCTAATAATAAAGTATTATATTCGACACAGGAAAAAAAAATTTGCTGCCCTGAAATTTTTTTTTTTGACTAAATTAGCCTAAAATAAACTGCCAACAAGTCGGGCGAAACTTTATTATTCTTGGGGCAAGTTGCGTATGTATGGAAAGTCAATATGCCGGTTAGAGTGGATAGGGAAGACTAAGTAAAAGGGGGTTCTTGGTCAGGGCAATTGTCAATTTAACACTTTGCGGAAACGTTCAAAAGCTGCAGTACATATAATCAATATTTCGTTCGTTTATTTATGCAAGTTTGAGTTTTTAGGAGTGGGTGGATGTTAATAGTTTTTTAATTGATTGCTTGAATTACGTCCAATATTCTCTGTATAGAATGTCAGTTTCAGAGACGAAGTTGCATAGAATTTTCATAGGATTCGGTGTATTTTACATTGATGAAACCAAACATCTGTATGGGAGGGGGTAGAGGAGGTAGGGGAATCGTAAAATTTGTGACGCAATTTTATTTCCTTTCTCTCGTAGTGTGCTCGTACAAAATTTCAAGTTCGTAGCTTTTAATTTGTTGGTTATTAATTGATTCAATAAAATAGGTCGAAATTATACTTTTGTATGGGAGGGGGTAGAAGGGCAAGCGCTATTGCAAAACTTTTAAAATAATATTATTTCAATTCTTTTTATAATTTTTTGTGCAAAATTTGAAATTGGTAGCTTTTAAGAATTAGCTGATAACTGATTTCCTAAGAATGGCCGGAAAAATAATTTTGTATGGGAGGGGGTAGAAGAGGTAAGGGAATCGCAAAATTTGTGACGCAGTTTTCTTTTCTTTCTCTTTTAAGGTGCTCGTACAAAATTTCAAGTTCGTAGCTTTTAATTTGTTGGTTAGCAGTTGTTTTATTGAAATTGGTCGAAATCGTACTTTTGTATGGGAGGGGGTAGAACGACATGTGTGATCTCAAAAATTTTGAGGCAGTTCTATTTCAAATATTTTTAAATGATTTTGTGCAAAATTTAAAATTGATAGCTTTTACCAATTAGGTGATAATTAATTTCTTAAAAATGGTCGAAAAAATTATTTTGTATGGGAGGGTGTAGAAGCTTTCAAGATATTCGACCAGTTAATATTTAATTCTTTGAAAGATTTTTTTTAAATGCATTTCGCAAGTTTTCAAGTTTCTATCTTCAAATTTCATTAAAAAATTTTCAGTTTATGTAGTTTTTTCATTGCACATGAAACACCTTGTGCACGGTAGACCAGGGGGGTCGGTGCATAACAATTGCAGAATTTTTATTATTTTTTCTGTATGTACAACAAATAGATGTATCCACATGGACAATTTAAATGTTTTATCTTTCACCAGAGCCCTTAAAAAATCACTCAAAATTTTCGACATTTTTGGTTACCACTTCCCTCCCCTTACACCTCCCGACGTAAAATTTTTACCAAATTTAAAAACTACTTAGTTCTATAATTTGACAAAATTTTAATTTGATATCTGTACTCAATTTTGAATTATAACGGTTTGAAATTTTGAAAAGTGCATCATTTTTTAAATGCTCCCCATTTCCCCCCACTACTATTTTTTCCAAATGTTATATTTTTTTCGTAGTTCTCTAGTATAGTTTAATATCGGTTCTAAGATTCAATTACATAGCTTAATAAATAGCCGAGATATTAATTTTTAAGTGTTTTTCTTTGCACCCCCCTGACCCTCCCCCTTACAATATTTAGCTTCTATCTAAACTGATTCTAATAGATCTTGATACCGTCTTAACGGTCTCAAAATATCAATTTTTTACGAGAAGCGATTTCGAAGATATAATCATTTGAAAAAAAAATTCGGCCGAGAATTGGTTCTTAGCCCCCCCTTTTCGCACCCCAATGGATACAAAAATTAAATTATTTTTAAAAGTTGTCCCACAAACTCTTCTATATGTATGTTGAATTTTAGCTTCCTAGCTGTTACCATGGTTGAGATATTTGAATTCGTATTTTTCGGCTTAAGCGCTCCCCCCGCCTCCCCCTGAACTCGTACACCCCCCAAAATGAGTATCCGCCTGAGATCCGCAACTATCTACAATCCCCCCAAAAATGAACTTTCTATCTTAAAGGGTTTGGGAGTTAATGTGCGCTGAGCGTACACGTCGGCGTACGGCGGACGGCGTACAGACAGACGGATTTTTTTTTTTGCATTTTCAGGCTAATTTAGTCATGAAACGCGAAAAAACAAAATTTCAGGGTAGCAAATTTTTTTTTTTCCCAAGTCGATCACAATACTTTATTATTAAAATAATAAAGTAAATGCAAAAAACAATCCGTCTCGCCGTACGCCGTACATATGGACTCATATCTCCAAGACCGTTAAAGGTAGAATGTTGGTTTTTGGGTGGATTGTTGATTGGGTAAGTGAGCTCTATTTTCTAAATTTTGGGAGGTGTTAGGTGGAAGGGGGAGGCGGGGGGAGGGAAAAGGTCGAAAACTATACTTGCTAATATCTCCAAGGCAAATGCAGATAGAAAATTGAAAATCAGTAGAGATATAGAGTCGGTTGTGGGACAAACTTTAAAAATAATTTAATTTTTGTATCCATTGGCGTCCGAAATGGGGGGGGGCTAGAAACTAATTGTCAGCCGAATTGTTTTTTCAAATTATTATATCTTCGAAATTACTTACTGAAAAAAATTCATATTTTGGGACCATCAAGGTGGCATATAGTTCCATTGGAATCAGCTTAGAGAGTGGCTAATTATTGTAAGGGGGAGGGTCAGGAGGGTGCAAAGAAAAACACTTGAAAATTAATATCTCAACTATCTCTTAAGCTATATAATTGAAACTTGAAACGTATATTAAGCTATACTAAAAAAATACGTAAAAAATATAACATGTTGAAATAATAGTAGTGGGGGGAAATTGGGAGCATTTCAAAAATGGCGCACTTTTCAAAATTACAAATCCTTATATCTCAAAAAAGAGTACAGATATCAAATCGAAAATTTGTCAGATTGTAAAACCACATAGTGGTTAATTTTGGCCAAAATTTTAAGTTGGGTCGTGTAAGGGGAGGGAGGTGATAAGCATAAGTGTCGAAAATTTTTAGTGATTTTTTTAGGGCTTTGGTGAAAGTTATAAAGTTTCAATTTTGCATGTGAATACATCTATTTGGTGTACATAGAAAAATAATAATAACTTGATCAATAATTGTTATAAACCGACCTCCCCGGTCTAACCTGCACAAGGTGTTTCATGTGCAGTGAAAAAACACATAAACTGAAAATTTTTGAGTGAAATTTTAAGGTAGAATCTTTGCGAAATGCATTTAAAAAAATCCTTAAATATACGAAATATTAACTAGTCGAAAACCTTTAAAACTTCTACCCCCTCCAATACAAAATTATTTTTTCGACCATTTTCAAGAAATCAATTATCACCTAACTATTAAAAGCTATCAATTTGAAATTCTGCACAAAAACTTTTAAAAATAGTTGAAACAAAATTGCGTCATGCAACTTCGTCTATGAGACTGACATTCTATACAGAGAATATTGGACGTGATTCAAGCAATCAATTAAAAAGCTACTAACATCCACCCTCCCTTACTACTTCTCAAAAATTGCTTATTATTGCGATTCTAACATGGATAAAGTCGCGGGGATCGCTAGTATTTGAATATGTTTATACTCTAGATGAAATCTGAGAGTATTATAAGTTTGCTCTAAAGTTTGTAACGCTAAGAAATAAGGCTCGGAGAAAAAAATGAATGATACAGAAGTTCATATAATCACTCAAAAATCACAAAACCGTACACTCTCTAGCTTGAGAACGCATTGAGCTAGATGGTTCAAATTTTGTACACATTGTTTTTGACAAAAAAGTAAGGTCAAGTTCGTGAAGGGCCAAATCGCTCCCATAAAAAATGACACAATTACGCCATTTGATAATAAACGGATTTGCTGAAATTTTGATTTGAAAAGTATAAAAGTCATTGTACTCAAATTTGGAGCGTATTACTTTTATGATGATTTCAATCTACCGTGTAAAAATTATGCGTGCCCTCTCTCTCCTTCCACCACATCCCATACAAACTGCACTTTTTCATGAAATGCTCTAAACCAATTTACTTAGCGAGCTAAAATTGTGCAAAAAATATTTATTTAGAATTATTAGAAAGGCCGAAAAAAATAGATGATTAGCTTCACCCCTTCAATCCCATACAAAATGACAAAATTTTTCAATTCGACAATAAACGGATTTGCTAAAAATTATAAAAGCTATTAGTCTACAATTTTGAATATATTACTTTTATAATGATTTTAATCGACTGTATAAAAATTATATGTGCCCTTCCCCTCTTCCCACCACCTCCCATACAAACTGCAGTTTTTCATGAAATACTCTAAATCAATTTACTCAATGCGTATAAAATTTATCAAGCTGAAACTGTAAATTATTCTAATATTTATTTAGAATTTTAGTAAGACTAAAAAAATTAAACGATCACCCTTCCCTCTTCTATCACCGTCAATACAATTTGACGCAATTTCACAACTTTACAGTAAGTCGATTTCCCTGAATATGGATGCCACTGATTTACAATTTCAATCATGTGAAAAACATAATGTTTATAGTTATTTCTGAAAAAGTCTTTAAGAACTCGCCCCTCCTTCTACCACCTCTCATACAAACTGCACAATATCACTAAATCAAATACAATAATTTTCTCAGTACCTATGACATTTTTGAATCCTAAATTTTGAATAAAACATTTTGATAGAAACCTTAGCGTGATGAGAAAGAAATGGTTCAATGTCGTCAACCCCTGTACCACTTCCCCTGCAAAATTTCTTGAAATCAAAAAATTCATCTTTCATCTAGAGTAGTCCTGTTATGTTTTTTTTGCGTTCCTTTTAAACTATCTCTTGTCTTGAAAATGAAAAAAAGTGGATGAAACGAATATGTAACCCTAGTTTTATCGAAAACTTCGCATTATTGGTATGAACATTTATCTGCCAACTAAATTTTACGAAACCAAAATCTCAAAAATAATTTTGTATTTCACGAACCGTGTCCGGAGTTTATACGTTCGTTTTTAAAATATGGAAACTCAAAGAAAAAACTTAGAGAAGTTGAAGGTTCTGTCGCTATACGGGCAATAAGCCAAAAATACGGAGGCCGATAGAGAGACAACGTGGCAAGTCACCAAGTACGGAAACTTCCAGTAGGACGTGAAGTGAAACGATAAAAAAAAATTATTTTCTTACAAGCGCTACATAAAAGAATTCGTGATAGTTTGCAACTTAAAAGCTTCGGAACTTGTCATCGTCCTTGGCGACTTGAAAATGGACGAAAAACCGAAATGCAGTAGACGCCGAGACATCAACTCAACTCTGCACATTCACTGTCGATTGCGTTTAACGAAGGACTTCCATGCAGGGATTATGTCGTTCGCTTTCTCGAGACGAAACGAACAAACTGCGAGGGAAAAAACGTATCAACATATTCTTCTGACCGCACATCTCGTCTGAATCCTGTTCAGTGGTCGACACTGTTCATTGCGAAAGTTAAAAAGTTTGTCCGCGCCAAAGAGAAAATTAATTTTCGAGAAAACAGACACTCGAACCGCATTTTTTCTCTGCGGTTTTAAGTGGAGCACGATTGAATCGTTTTTCTCGTAGCGGATGTCCTGTTCAGCGGAAATACTTGCCAGTGCTGTCCTTTGGCAAACCTATAATCGCTTTGCATCAAAATGGTTGGCTCAATGTACTCGTACATAAATTAATTTCGAAAACATCATTCTTCGACATTAATTTTATGTTAATGACATGCAATATTCTTGCATGTCACGTACACAAGAGCGCGATTCGATGTAAATTACGGCAGCTGGGTGAGATAGAAATCATATAGCCAGTGCAATTTTGCTTGCTTGAACCATTACCGTCATCGCATTAAGTCTGGCCTGAGTGACATTGTCCTGTTTCCTGTCTATCTTGCATAACCTAGAACCTTCCCGACTCCACTCCACAGATCGACGGATCTCGAGCTCTGCAACGGAAATTTATTCGGAAAGGATCAAACGGGATGCCTCTTCGGATAGCCAGGGAGCACGTTCACTAGTCTTCTGGCTAAAGTTTTATTACTATCACGTACTTAAATGGAATAATTACTTAAAAGTTTCTACTTTACAAGAATTTGTAATTAGTTTTGGCCAAAAGGAATGAGAATACGAACGCAAACTAATTCCCATTAAATCGAGGAGAAAACGTCCTTGCCAGTTCAGTCCAGAGATTTTTATTACCGGTTATCAGAATGTGTAATATGGCACTGTTTACAAATCCTGCATTCTCCGGATATCATAACGCTTAAATCAGTTTAGAATTTAAAATTCCGTCCACATGGCGGACTTAAGGTATACCATGGCGGATAAATTTGTTGTAATTTTTTTTTTCGGTGCGATAAAAGGCAAAGTATTAGCTTTGCTTGTGTACTCGGAGTCTTGTATTTCACTCTTCCGAATGCAAGGAAATGCAATTCCTAGTTACTGAATAAAATAATATTTCTTGGTTCAAATAAGTAATGTGCACGGTTGGCTCCATCCATCTCACAGAAAATAATGAAGAAAATATTTAAGTTTTGAGTATGAATAAGTCGCATTTCGAAAAGCTTCGATTTGGGAAAACCTCTCAGAACTAACCTGCAAGAAAAAAGTTATGGAATTATGATTGTTCATGCGAAAATTTTTAATTCATTTTGAAAATTATGTCTACTATCGCATAAATTTGAGGAAATGGGAATGATTCAACAATAATATTTAAAATTCCATAATAAGGATTTGAACAAGGTTGTCAAGCACTACTCGGATTATTGGGGAAAAAATAAAAAGACGCGACCGGTTTGAATACTTTTCTAAACTTACGTGAATTATGTGGGAGGTTGTGTTATGGGTGGGAGATCGATAGAGTGTCAGCTTTTAAAGATCATTAGATTCAATACATTCGAAGAAACATGGCTGAAAATCGTAAATTTGCACATTTTGTATAGGAGGTGGTAGAAGGAGTTCGAGAAAGTTTATAATTTTTATTTTCTGGATGAAATCTGAGAGTATTATAAGTTTTTCAGAAAGTTTGTTACGCTAAAAAATAAGGCTCGGAGAAAACAAAGCGAATGATGCCGAAGTTCAGATAATCACTCAAAAATCTCAAAACCAGATTTCCGTTCGTCCGTCCGTTCGTGTTCTCTCTAGCGTGAAAACGCGTTGAGCTAGAAAGTTCAAATTTTGTACACATTGTTTTTGACAAAAAAGTGAGGCTAAGTTCGTGAACAGACCAAACCGCCCTACCCCCTCCCATACAAAATGACACAATTTTGCAATTAGAAATAAAAGGATTTGCTCGAAAAGTACAAAAGCTTTTGATCTGAAACTTGGAATATGCTATTTTGATGATGATTTCAATCTACTCTATAACAATTATTTAAATTCCTCTACTGCTTCCACCACCTCACATACAAACTAAACTTTTTCATGACTTACTATAAACCAATTTACTCACTAGTATAAAATTAATCAAGCGGAAATTTTGCACGAAATTTTTATTTAAAAGTAGAAAAGCTTTATCAAACTTTGTGTAAAACATTTTTATAGCTTTCTGGTGTGAAACAAATTAGTTCAGTGCTGTCACCCTTCCTACCACTCCCCACCCCAAATTTCTTAAAATCATAAAAATTCCTCTAGAGTATCGCATGATTGGGTTTTACATTCAATCGTAGTCCTGTTATGTCTCATTATTAGATTGCCAAATTTCAAATTAACAACTTTTAATACTTTTAAGGAAATCAACATATTTTAAATTTCTTATCTAAAATTGTGAAGTTTGGTATAAATTGTCACATTTCGACGATTCTAAAACTGCTAGTCAACATTTTTATCACGGTCTGCACCAATTTTCAAACCAAGGGAAAAGGCATTCTTCAAATTTCAAAATTATGAGAAGTTCGCTTGGGCGGTGTAAGAGATAAGAAAATCATAATTTTTGGAAATTAAAAGTAATAAAGAATAAATTCTGATAACAAGTCATATATGTTTCTTAATTGTCGAGTATTTGAAAAAACTGATAAATTTCATTTGTAATTGAGCATTTTTATACTCCAGATGAAATGTGAGAATATATTGTGTTTGCCTTATCGTTTGTATGTCTGTCTCTCTATATGTGTACAACATAACTCTCGTACGTTGTGAGCTATTGTGCTGATTTTTTTATGCCATTTATAGCAAACAAGAAGTAAACGGGCCACAACCCCTCACTCCTTCTACCTCCTCTTACATAAATTTCTTGAAACTTCGAAATTTTAAAAAATTGATATTTCTTCAAAACTTCTTAAACTATCATCTATATCATTAAAGGCAGAAAATATTGATCGAAAACCCTGACTGCTTTTACCCCACAATTTTGAAAACATGCATTTCATCGATATTCATTAAAACTAGCAAAGCTAAAAAGGCAAATTTTTGTCAAAATTATTTTTAGTATAATTGCAATCACATTTAAAACCTTGCACCTTACTTCTTCTACACACCCATACAAATTTCACAAAATTTCGAAATCAAAATGAAATAAGTTTTCTTTGAAACTGTCAAAGCTATCGACATGAACTTTTGTCAAAAGTTTAATAATGCTTTAATATCATTGACGCCGAACAATTTTGTTTTGACCAAGGAGAATATATAAAATGGAGTGCCTGATAGGCTGTCTCATGTGGGAATACTTTTTGATTCGGAAATTTTCGAAAATTATGTCCAAGCTTAACTTGGCTTCAAACTTTTAGAAAAAAAATACCATAATTTGTATTCTCTCTTGGTTGCTAATATTCAGTCAGCAATAAAGTAATTTCCAGTACAAAGGAGTTTGCTGTTTTATTTAAGAAATTTTTATTTTTTAAATTTTTATTAGTTTTTGGTTCGTGTCTAAGCTAAGCACTTTAGCAACGGACAATTTAACGCGGGACAGAGATAGTTGCATTGGGCTTAAGGATGCCAAACAAGGACAGCGAAACAATCCTTTCGAAAATTTGACAATTGTTTCGGACAATTTAACGCGGGACAGAGTTAGTTGCAATAGGCTTAAGTGTGACAAAGATAGCGAAATGATTATTTCGAAAATTTCGCCAGTAAGGGAGGGAAATATTTTCATTCCCATTTTTTTACAAAACAAAGCATGCTCATAGTCTCTCCTTATTATATATCCTCCTCGGCTTTGACTAGGTATGGCAAAATCTGCTCTCCTCCAATCGCAGCAATCCACTGCGATTGCTCTTTTTCAAATCTGTGAAAAAGAGCAGCTCTTCAATAAGCAGTGATTTTTTCATCTCTCTTCTCCATGCCAGTGTGCAAAGATGGCAAAAACTGCTGTTGCAGTGATAAATATCTTCCAAACGAGCCGCTATTTAGTTTAGCAATGATTTTTTTCCCATCATGCTAAAATAGCTATAAAAATGTTTTATACAAAATGCTTACTCCAAAAACTGAATGGGAACTGAGAAAATTAGTGAGTTAGATTTAGTGAAAATGTGCAGTTTGTATGGGAGGTGGTAGAAAGAGTGAGGGAATTTTAGTGATTTATTCAGAAATAACTAGGAATATTCTAAAATTGACATCCCTTAAATTTCAGACTAGTGCCATTCATACTTTTCAAGAAAATCGATTTTTTGTGAAGTTGTGAAACTGTGTCATATTGTATGGGAGGGGGTAGAAGCAGTGAAGCTAATCAAATATTTTTTTCTGATCTTAGTGATAATACTAATTAAGTATTTATTGCAAAATATGACAACAATAAATGTTATATGTCCTGAGAAAATCGTCTTAGAGCATTTCATGAAAAAGTGTTGGTGAAGGAGAGGGAGGACACAAAAAATTTTCCTACTGCAATTTTAGATCATTATGAAAGTAATATATCCCAAAATTCAGACTAATAGCTTTTATACTTTTCGAGCAAATCCATTTATTGTCAAATTGCGAAATTGTGTCATTTTGTAAGGGAGGGGGTAGAGGGGGTGAAGCTAATCGTCTAATTTTTTTCAGTCTTACTAAAAATTTTAAATAAATGTTTGGTGCACAATTTCAGCCTGCTAAATTTTATACGCACTGAGTAAATTATCTTAGAGTAATTAGTAAAGGAGGGGGACGACACGCATAATTTTTATATGGTAAATTGATATTATCATAAAAGTAATATATTTCAAATTTCAGGCCAATAGGTTTTATACTTTTCGAGCAAATCCGTTAATTGTCAAATTGCGCAATTGTGTCATTTTGTATGGGAGGGGGTAGAAGGGGTGGAACGATTTGGCCCGGTCGCGAACTTGACTTTACTTTTTTAAAAAACGACGTGTACAAAATTTGAATAATGTAGCTCAACGCGTTCTCAAGCTAGAGAGCGAACAGACGGACGGACAGACGGACATCCGGTTTTGAGATTTTTGAGTGATAATATTAGCTTCTGTATCATTTATTTTTTTCTCCCAGCCTTATTTCTTGGCGTTACAAACTTTAGAGCAAACTTATAATACTCTCAGATTCCATCTAGAGTACAAAAAGGAAATGACTTAAAGGGAAGAGCACAGAAAACTAGAAAACTAGAATGAAATCAAATCCGGAAAATTTAAAGTATTTATTTACATGTTGGCTAAAATAACACAACTCAAAAAAAAAAAACAAATTAGCAATTTTCTGTGAAATCCTGCATCTAACAATCAGGCAGACCCAATCAGTACCACCAGCTCAGTGTGCATAGTGAACAATTCCCCCTCGGAATGAAAAGGTTTTCTTTCACTATCGAAAGTACGAAAAAACGATCAAGCGCAATCAAGCTAGGATGGCAAAAATGTCAATCGCATTGCATGTACACAAACCAAATAAAAAAACACCCAGTAATAGAAAACCGAACCAAAAAGATCTATTTATTGCTTCTTTTTTTTCACACGATATCACTCAGACAAGCAATTTCATCAATGAAGAACTAAAGCTCTTATCGATACAGTGGACTGCAACATAAATCGGCGGAACTTGCAATATCCGCAAATCACATGTCCCGCCTCACCCCGAGGAGATCGTAACTCAAAACAAGCTCGCCAAACAAATCGCCGCTTACTCAGGAAAGCGCACATCATTGACCACTCCGCACGTCCCACCTCACTTTTCAGATCATAAATCCCACCGATCGGATCAAAGCTCGCTAAACAAATCGCAGTCGCACTTCATCTATGACCTCTTCATCTGTTCATTCATTACTATACTTCATCAGTGTAAAACAATAGCACTGAGTACGAGCAGTGTTTAGATATCACCAAAGACTATCAATTAGGTTTGGGATATCTTTTGTAATTGATAGTTTTTGATGCCACTGAGGTCAGCAGTGAACATTTTGCAGATATTACTGAGCGCGAGCAGTGAACACATACATACATCAAGCAACGAAAGAGCTTCCATATGAACGACGTTCATGTGAAAGCTTTTCGTTGCCGATCGGGTGAACTCAGAGCTGAAGCGAGCTGATCGATATTCTATGAACAGGTCAGTCGGTGAAGTGCGACTGCGATTTGCTTAGAGAGCTTTGATCTGATCGGTGAGGTGGGACGCGCGTAGTGGTCAATAAGATGCGCTTTCTTGGGTAAGCGGTTATTTGTAAGGCGAGCTTTGTTCTGAGCTACGATCTCGTCGGAGTGCGGTGGGATGTGTGTGTTGCGCGATTAATGTGCGAGTGCAAACAAAAGCTTTGGGACTTGTAGCGATGATCATTGCAGCAATTTTATTGGCGATAGACCGTAAGCAGTATGCATTTGATCTGCTCTTCTAATCGCTGTTTTAAAAAAGCAGTGAAAAACTCACAGGTAGGTAAAACAGCATACCATCTCTAGATATGAACAGACTCAAAAAGCTATTGCTGCACAGTTAAACGATGCATTTATAGAGTATACAAACTAAGCTATACAGGCATCTCCATCTACTACAATGATCGGTGTCCAGTTAAAGTGGCAAGTTTAATTTTCAAAGCGAGCGAATTTCTTTTGGACTCCAACGCAAGAGCCTTCAAGTTGAATACTTATGGTATATGTAATATTTGTAATCTTGATGAGTCTGACAATACTTATCACTATGTTGCTAGAAGTTCAATTTTCAAAAACTCAGGAGTAGCATATTTTGGTAAGGAAATGCTTTCAAAAGACAACTAGTTTTCGTTATCTAAAATTTTAGTTATTATTGTTTTGACAATTCTAAATTTTATTTATTTATTTTTTTTTTTTCTTTCTTATTTTTTTTAATTTATTATAATAATCGCAATCGCAATAATAACATTTTTTGAGAATGTAGTTTGTAGTAAATTATGTCGGATAAATAACCTGCTTAGTTTGATGGCTCTTTGAACACAATGCTTTGTATTTTGTTGGAATCAGAACCATAAATTATTAAGAAAGAAACCATGATACTCGCATTTGTATGGGACAGGCTCGTGATCAAATCAAACCCGTGATTCGAGATCATATGTATACGTGTTGCAGAGCGTTAAGGACATGTGAATAGTTGTAGCTTGTTTTAATTTAAAAAAAGCCCAAATAAAATGACATTAATCTTAAAAACATAAGAGGACTTCGATTGTGTGTAAAGCCCAATTATATGATAATACCGATGAAATCGAAATTTTTGTAATCTTAAGAATTTTCGGGTGGGGAGTGATAGAAGGGATTACAGTACTAAATTAATTTTTTTCACATCATGCTAGAGTAGCTATAAAAATATTTTGCACCAAATTTAAGCTTGAAAAACTGAACAGGTAACTTGAGAAACTTAGTGCATTGGATTTAGTGAAATTGTGCAATTTGTATGGGAGGTGGTAGAAGGAGTGGGTGGTTTTTGGTAATTTTTCTAGAAACAACTACAATCACCATGCAATTGATATCTTTTAAATTTCAGATCAGTTAGATTCACACTTTTCAAGAAAATCGAGTTTTTGCAAAGTCGTGGAATTGTGTCACATGTAAGGGAGGGGGTAGAAGGAGTGGAGTTAATCGGTTAATTTTGTTCCAATAATAATAATAATGGTAATTAGGGATTTAATACAAAATTTTAGCTCGATCAAAATTATACGTACTGAGAAAATTGGTTTAGAGTATTTCATGAAAAAGTGCAGTTTGTATGGAAGGTGGTAGAAGGAGTAGGGGGTTTTTAGTAATTTTTCTAGAAACAACTATAATTACCATGAAATTGATATGTTTTAAATTTTAGAGCAGTTAGATTCACACTTTTCGAGCTTTTGCAAAGTCGTGGAATTGTGACACTTTCAATGGGAGGGGGTAGAAGGAGTGGAGCTAATCGGTTAATTTTTTCTGATAATAATAATAAGCATTATTAATTAAAATTAAAGATTTCATTCAAAATTTTAGCTCGATCAAAGTTATATGTACTGAGAAAATTGGCTTAGAATATTTCATGAAAAAGTGCAGTTTGTATAGGAGGTGGTGGAAGGAGTGGAGGGTTCTTAGCTATTTTTTAACAAACAACTACAATTATCATTCGATTGATATATTTTAAATTTCAGTAACATTCACACTTTTCAAGAAAATCGAATTTTCGCAGTCGTGGAGTTGTGTCAGATTATATGGGAGGTGATAGAAGGAATAAAGTTAATTTGTTAGTTTTTTCTTGATATTAATAACAACGCTAATTAAGGATTTAATACAAAATCTTAGCTTGATGAAAGTTATAAGTACTGAGAAAATTTGAGTATAGTATTTCATGAATGTATGTTGTATGGGAGGTAGTGCAAGGAGTAGGGGGATTCAAATTATTTATATACTTGAAGATTGCATTTATAATAGAAGTAATATATTTTAAATTTCAAATTAATAGCTTTTATAGTTTCCATGAAAATTTTATTATTATACATTTTTGAAAATGAGTCACTTTGTATGGGAGGGAGTAGAAGGCATGAGGGGAGTAAAATAAAACCTAAAGCAGATTACTTCCCGAGGCAGACCTAAAATCTGTGATAGTTTTATTATAATTGGTTCAGCCGTTTTTCGTGAAAGCCGGAAAGACAGACAGACAGACGGAGAAAATTTTTAAAAACGTCTGTTTCTGCTTAGTTATTGCTAAAATAAAGCAAAAAACTAAGTTATAGCCATTTATAAGCAAATAACAGACAGACACTAGAATTATATTTACCTATATATGTATAGATATTTTAAGTATACGAGAAAATATATAGGTTAACAATTAACAATCTAATACTATTGACACATACCGGTCCTAATTATCATTTAGCTAATTCGTAATTTAGCTCGTGTTCATCGTTAGTAGATTGGTGACACACAGCACTTTGCTAATTAAGAATAGCCACTCACACATCTGTCATATTTTTAAAAAGTTGAATTGCATTGCCAATAGGCAATAAAATTTTGCAAGGAAGGCGACCAAAGGAGAAAAATGAGTCTTAGTCCTGTTTTGGAATCGTCGTCTCTCATAGCTGGGCATTCAAATCACGATTCAAAGATTTTGTATAATTCAGAGCTGTCAGAAAATGACCTTTCTTCTTCTCTCTTGCACGAAAAAGCTTTTATGAAAGCTCTAGTAGATTTTTCATCGTTTATATCCTAAATTATGAGAGGATTTAGCTGGCAGACAACTTAAATTTATGACCGAATTAATATTTTATGTATATCACATTAATATATCTATCTACCTTATTAAGAAATCAAAATGAAAAAAGTCATAGCCAAGTTGGCAGAAATCAAGGTTTTCGTTCGTTAGCTCACTAGTAAAAATTTAATTACAGTGTAATCTCTGACCATCTCTGAATAATGATCGCCTGCTTAATGGGACGAACGTTTTTGATTCATCAATGGCGCAACAGTCCAAATCGAGCCCTGGGCTCCTGAAATCGTCGCCTCCAATCGTCTCGATTCAAAGATCGTGTCTTCCAGCTACTAATTTTACTTCATTATTTTAATAATGAAGTATTGTGATTGACTTGGAAAAAAAATTTGATACCCTAAAATTTTGTTTTTTTTCGCGTTTCATAATTAAAATAGCATAAAAAAATTCCGTCTGTCTGCACGCAGTTCGCCCTACTCCGTACGTACGCTCAGCGCACATTAACTCCCAAACCCTTCGAGATAGAAAGTTCATATTTATGTGGATTATGGAAGGTTGCGGATCTCAGGCGAAAGTCCAATTTGCGGAAAGAAATGGTTAAGGAGGAGACGGAGGGGAGTGCTAAAACCGTAAACTAGGAACTCGAATATCTCAACCATGGTTCTAGCAAGGGAGCTAAAAATCAACATATATACATATAGAAGAATTTGTGGGACAAGCTCCGTCCCACAATTTTCTCTATACGTGTGCTGATCTTCAGCTTTCTATCTGTACTCGTAGTGGAGATATTAACAAGTGTAGTTGTTGATTCTTTCACTCCCCCCGCCTCCGCCTTTCACCTGACACTCCCCAAAATTTAGATGATGGAGCTCACTTACCCAGTTAACAATCCACCCAAAAACGAACAGGCAGATTCCAATTTTGGAGGTGTAGGCGTTAAGGATGGGGCGAGGGAAGCGCAAGAACCAAAAATTACTAATTTAAATTTCTCAAACATGGTTCTAGCTAGGAAGGTGAAAATACATACGGATAGAGGGGTTGTGGAACAAGCCCTAAAATAATTTAATTTTTTACCCAATGGGTCTGAAAATGGGAGCTAAAAATAAATCGTCAGTCGATTGTTTTTTTTTTTTATAATTATATGTTCGGAATTACTTACCATAAGAAATTCATATTTTAGAACCAATAAGGTGGCATGCAGATTCACCGTAAACAACCTTGAGGGAGACCAATTATTGTAAAAGTGAGGAAAAAAATTAAGAATTAATATCTCAAATATCTCTGTGCTATGTAAATTAAACTTTGGACATATTTTAAGCTATACTTAGAGAGAAAATATAACATTTGGATATTGAAAATGGCGAGCATTTCAAAAATGTTGCAATTCTCAAAATTTCAAACCGTTATATCTTAAAATTCAATACTGGTATCAAGTTGAAATTTTGTCAAATTGTAGAGCTCAATGACCTATAATTTTGTTTGGGAGTGTAAGTGAAGGCAGGGCCAAAATGTCGATAACTTTTAATAAATTTGTTAGGGCTCTGGTAAAAGACACAAAGTTTTACACGTATACATATCCATTAGATAAACATACAGAAAAACTAATAACTTGAACCAGAACTATTATGTATTGAAGGGGGTCCCCAGCTTGCGCAAAGTTTTTCAAGAGTTTTGAAAAAATAAAATAACTCAAAACAGTTGAATTTCCTTGAAAACTCCATCCCCTCCCATACAAAAGTATTTTTTCGACCATTTTTAAGAAGTCAATTGTCACTAAACCATTAAAATTTTTCAATTTGAAATTTTTTACAAACCATTCTAAAAATATCTTTAACACAGTTGTATCAAAAGTTTTGAAATTTCTCTTGGCCTTCAACACTCTCCCATACAAAAGTAAGATTTCCATCAATTTCAATAAATCAACTAATAACCAGCAAATTAAAAGCTACAAACTTCAAATTTTGTACGAACACCTTACAAGAGAAATGAAATAAAACTGCATAACAAAGTTCGCGATTCCCTCCCATTCAAATTTTTGGTTTCGTCAATAAAAAATGTCATCGGAGTTCTAAGCAACTCCGTTTAGGAAACTAACATTCTTTACAGAGAATTTAGAAAACTAATTAATATCCAACCACCCTTTCCACATACCCCCCTCCCTCCTCCATACAAACCCAAACTTGCATAAATAAACAAATGGAATATCGATTCTTTTTACTGGAGCTATTAAACTGCTGGAGATAAGATTTTTGCGTCATTCGCATAGAGAAGAATATTCGAGTTACAGATAAACGAATTCACGTCATGAATAAAGAGAACGAACAGAAGTGGACCCTGATGGCTACCTTGCGGAACGCATGGAAGATAAGGCTGCACGAAAGAGATTGCGATCACTGAGAAACGACCTAATCCAAAGGACAAAAATATCAGGAAAACCAAGCAGGCGGAGCTTATGCACAAGAATATTATGGTCAGTATTGTTCAAGGCTTTACTAAAGTCAGTGTATTATATGCAATCGACCTATTGCCCGTTTGCGATGGCAGGAAGAAAGAAGTTTGAGAATTCCATAAGATTAGTTACAGTGGATCTGCCTTTTATAAGGCCATGCCGGAATGCTCCAATAATCGACTTGGACTGAATATACCTTACATCATTCACAATGGGCTCAAATAACTTGGCGAGACATGGAAGATTCGCAATCGGCCAATAATTACTTACATTATCTCTTTTACCAGACTTAAGCAAGGAAATTATAGAAATTATATTTGCATAACATGAATTAAATAAATATCCAAGAATAGATAAAAGGGATTAACTACAGTTTTTAATCACTGAAGAAAGAACACCATCTGGCCCTAGTGAAAAATTATTAGCATCTTTACCAATGAATTTCAAAATAGTAGTGCCAATTACTTCTTTCTGGTTCGTAGCCCAGCGTAGCCATAGTTTCTATCTAAATGTGTTAAACTCCTTCCATCCAACAATAATGTGTTGTTTTCGTTGCAATAAATTCTATCAAAAAAAATTACTGATTTACTCGAAAGCCAGTGAAATTAATTGAACACTGAAAAAAGCCACTTTCGACAATTACAAATTTCATTACAGATACCTGTAAATGGGGATCCTAGTTCAATATCGTCATTCGAAAGTACTTTTTTTTTCAAAAAGCTCCGTTCATATTAAATAACTTTATTCCTTGAATAAAACCATTCAAATCGCATTTTATCAATTTCACAACCAATTTGGCATTTATATGAAACTGCCATTTAATTTACATGCACAAAATTCTGACCATCATAAAATTGATCGATATTTTTTTATGAAATAATGAATAAATTCGTTTAAAAAAATAACATCCCTACAGATCCGGCAAATCGCATTCCAATGACAGCAACAATCTCAATTTTTTTTTTGGTCGACGCCATTCATATACATCGTCCATTCGCTTTAATAAAAATTCCAATTCGGTAAATCGATGTCAGTTGTATTTATTTATGTATATTTTATTGTATTGTATAAATGCAAAAATAAGGATGAGATAACAATTCTTTTTTCATTTGTTTCCGCTCGAAAAAATTTCGCTATGGTCCATGGTGCCCGTTTTTCATTGAAATCTGCAAACATGAAACATAATCCGGGGTTTTAGGCATTACAACATAACAAAATATTTAATTTGCAAGCTGCTGACGAGGATCATTTTTCAGTTGCCATTTTATTATAGAATAAAAGACGACGTTTCTTTCAGCGTATCCTTTTTGGCCATAAACGAACACTGAATGCCCGGCCAGGACTTTATATTTAATTTTCTTCTATTCATCGTTGAAAAGGTGCTAAGTGGAGTAATTCAATGTTTTATTTCGTGAAAAGGAAGTCACAAACGGGGAGTTGGAGATGTGAAAGCGTTGTGGCACCTCCTGGTTATTTCGACCGAACAATAAGAATGTTCTAATGACTATGCAATTATTTTCCACTTTAAAAATGCTATAAAATTGCTATTATGGGCGGCTCTATTCCTCTGGCCAAATGTTGCCGTCGTCGGAAACATCATAGAAATTGTAAACGTTCTAATGGAGCTGTTATGCATAATTTTGTAGCTTCACAAAACACATTGCTATTTAACACATACTGGCTTTTAGAAAAGATTTCAACCTTATATCTGAAATTTCATATCTTCTTATCAGAAATATATGTAATCATTATAGCTATTGTAATATCGGCGTGGAATTTCTAAACCACACTATCGCAGGGCAAAAAAAAAAATAAAAAATATGTATATTCATCCCTCAATATTCAGATAGTCTTGCAATTCTTTCTGAAATGGAAATTCCAATTAATTCTGATACGAGACACCAACATTAATCAACTTCGAATTGATTTATTCAAAATGAAGGGCAGAAACGCTTGCATTGTAATTTACAGTGTAGTCATTCACCAAAAGGATCGATACGAAAAAAATCATGTAAAATGCTACAAACTGCTACCTTGGTCCGACATCTGAAAACAATACATTCTGTTGAAAAAATCGCGAATAATTATGAAACTTTGCAAACTCGTATGTGCTAATGTCGCATTATCGGCACATGCGACATGTTTATGTACGATATGATAATGATAGGTGTTGTAATTCAGAACCATTGAACATTTTCTGAGCCATATTCTTTTTGATAATTCCGATTTAATAGAAATAATTTTTGGTAAGAATTAAATGTTTTTGTAAACTTTCAATTTTAATTTTATTAGTGCACTCACGTTTGCAATCTATAAATAAATATATGCATAATTCACAAAGGATTAACGTAAGATGTGAGGTAAAATTTAGATAGCTAGATTTAACATTTGGTATCATAAATGGGAAACGAAATTTTTAAAACTAAATGGAAAATTTCCATGAACTAATCGGATGCAACTTCATTATTCGGGATAAATTGGAATTATGTTTTCCACGTAAGCTGTAGTAAATACCGTCTTTCCCTCCTTTTATACTGATGGCTCGAAAACAGAAAGTGGAGTGAGAGGAGGGATTTTCTTCATAATACTTAACTTAAGCATATCTTTTGGCAGAAGTAATGGCTATAACAGAAGCTTTAGCCTGACTGAAGAGTAGTGTAGTATTTACTAAGGATATTGGCTTCTTGATGGTGACACCGCTGTCCTTGTAGTCGGCCATGTCTACAGGCAAGAATAAGCTTGGTTCCGTGTCTCTGAGGGAGATGGCTGAACAATTTGATTCCGAGGAACTTCAAGGCACGGTAGAAGCTGAGAACGCCTCTCGCAGCTTATAAGTTGCAATTTAAGTTGACTAGTTAGCAAAATGTGTTTAGAAGTTAGCAAAATAGACGACGGATGGGCGAATAGAACCATATCTTGATCGTTTATCGTGCACGCCAGACACTAGGCCGCGAGCACACGGTTGTCTTTAACAATCGCGGATTGTTTTTGTGACGAAAATCATTAACGCCCCCGAAGGTAGCAGTTTATACCAAATGCAAGTTTGGTATTCATACTGCTGGATGCGAGACCTGTCTAAATCTCTGCCAGTCTATCGGTCATGGCACCGGGTTGGAGAACGTAACTCCACGTCGAGCCCGCGATGTGGGCGGTAAACCACAGCCACCACGATACTCCCCGAAGGGCCTCTTTTAATTGCGGGGGGTGGAAGCAACCTTCCATGGGCTCCCCGACACCCGTGGTACCAGAAAACCTCCGGTCAGGTTTCGTAATTTGAAAATTACTACCAGTTGAGTTTCTTGCAACTCGTGACTGGTGACACTCCGCATCGGGATACGTGGGGACGGCACTCCCCAAAGGTTGTACCGGAATTGACCTTGGTCATTCACCCGGTATGTGATAACTAGCGTTATCCCTTCCCTGCGTGAAGGTAAGAGTTTTCTTCATATTACAACTAATCTTCTACCCTTTTGTATCTTCAGACAGTCACTAGTGACGTGCCTCTCTCCTGACAAGCAATGCTACGTAATAAGGACAAGTCTTAGACTGCATGTAGTGGTTTGCAGGGTGCCCCTGTTAGTACAATTTCTGCAATGGATGGCGTTTTGGCAGTGCGCTGCCATATGTCCAACTTGGCAACATCTTCCACAAGTAGACTCCTTAGCTCGACAGTCCGCAATTCCATGGTCAAATCCTAAGCAACGATAGCACGAAAAGAGACCATCGTGCTGCCTGACACGGTACGAGTACCACTTAACATATACCCTTTCCGACAATAAAAGTTCGTTCAAAATTCTTTCTTTGCCCTCAAGAATAACGTTCGCTGAGGACTTGCCCTCTTTGACGGGCCTACTGACCACCCGGACATCCTTACGGAACTCTTCCTCTGTGAATTTTTCTTTCAAGTTGTTCTGAAAGACTTCCTTCATTAATTCATCTGTAGTGATTGATTCGTCCACGTCCTGAATTATGACTTTGTGTCCAAGCTTTTCATTCACTTCAATGTCTTGTTTTTGTTCGCTGCCACCTTTTCTCTTTCTTTCTTCGATGGAACAGTAATCCACCCTCCTCCTTGCTTTCTTGGATTGATTCCATGTACTCTTACACCTAATGTTGGACCAATTTCTGTCGTTATTTTCTTTGCAATTTCAGAAGGCGATGTTGATGCGTCTTGACTTTTAACGACCACGGACCAGGTTTCTACTGGTTTTGCTATCGGGGGGAAAGCTGGATTGACAACAAATGCAGAGGGAGCAACTGGGACACTGGCAGCAATCGAAGTGGCAGCACAATTTGACGGTTTGGAAATTGCAGCTTTTACCAGGGCATCTGCGCGGCCTTTATGATATTCGCAAGTACTAATCAGCTTCGTTATTAAGATGCTAATCTTAGTAAGGTTCCTGTCGATCCTTGGGTATCCTGTACCACCCACAAGCAATATTTGTTTTCTTATATTCGTGAAATGCGTGTTTGCCTCTTCGAGATAGTCGTATAGGATGGGCGAATAGTATTACATGTAATACCACCAGCCAGATTAGAACTGTGACCCGCTAACGGGCTGATCTCGCAAAGAAGGCAGATGATCAGTTCCGCAGTAGGTGTTACAGAACACTGTTCGATAGGAAACATTCTGAGAGGCTTGGCTTTCCTTTTAAAAACCTATGCATGATTGTAAGAATGAGGAAGAAACGATTCTCTTCATCTACTATGAACTTGCCCTGCTCTCTCTAGAAAAGCGAGTGCCAATTAGCCACATACTTCTTCGATAGCCTCGGTAACCTGGCAAATGCAGAAGTCAGACGCCTCCAGCGCTTCATAGTAAGCTTGTTCACGGTACTAAGGTTTCGAGGTCCACCCGCACCTTTTGTCTTGGCAGCCACCATTGCCTACCTGCCTCTACAGGAGCAATTAAGGAGGTGGTGATTAAGGAGCGAGCTATCGTCAATTATTTATTACTTAACTGCAAGTTCAAGTGCACAACGTATTTCTCTTTTTGATAGCACCGTCAAGTATGAGATGCTATGTGAATATTTCCTATCAGTTTTAAGTTTCTTCGTAAGCATAAAGATTATATCCCATGGGGTACACATACTCGTATATAAAAAAAACCGCTTCAAACACTCTCATCTTCGTTAATTTGTAGAAAGAAAAAGGATACCGCAGTTTTGACGAGCTTTATTTGTACGAGCCTCAACATCTTTTTCGGCTCCGCCATCCATGCTCAAATGCCTTCATGGTAACAAAAATGTTGTACCTCTCTCACATATTGTCCACTAAATGCAATATTTACGTTCGAACCCCGATGCACATACTTAGTGTTCACATATTTGAGTGGAGAGAGAGCGGAAATTTGAATCAAAGCCATAACGATTACTGACAGATAAGGTACTGGATCTTGGTGTATATTTTATTTCTGCATTTACGTTTGACGATCATATTGACTACATAATCAGCAATGCCAACTCCGTTTGGGGTTTCGTTAAAAGATGGTGCAAGGGCTTGATGATCCTTATATAACTACTCTAGACTTTATATTGTGCTTTTGTACGCTCTATTCTGGAGTATGCATCTCAGGTGTGGGCTCCGTATTATGAGGAACATAAGAGTAGGATTGAGTCTGTACAGCGAAAATTCTTAAGGTTCACTCTAAGGGACCTTTCCTGGTCTGCTACGTTGCGTCTGCCTCCTTACGAACAGCGTCTAAAACTCCTTTCTCTAGAGTCGCTTGAGAATAGACGGATTATCCTTAGGGTTGCTTTTGTATAGGGTTATTCTATATGAGGTGTTATTTTGAATAGCCCGCTATTCCGGTAGATGTCACTTTTGAAGCTGTCATTTTTTGACATCTGACAAGTAGAAACTACGCCATTAATAAAAATGGAACGATGCACGCTTCAACAACGCATTAAAATTATTAAAATTCACATTATTAAAATTCACTATTCTTGACTGATGAGGCCCATTTCCACCTCGTTGGCTACGTCAACAAGCAAAACTGTCGCATCTGGGGCTCGGAAAACCCAAGAGTTATTGTTGAAAAGCCTCTCCATCTTCAACGTGTGACTGTTTGGTGCGGTTTATGGTCCGGCGGGGTCATTGGACCTTACTTCGAAAATGAGGCTGGAGCAACAGTTGAATGGTGAATGGGCGCTATCGAGAGATGATTAATGATTTTTTATGGCCGGAATCGGATGATATTGATCTGGACAACGTTTACTTTCGACAAGACGGCGCTACGTGCCACACAAGCACTGCCATTTTTCTTTGAATATCAAAATAACACCTCTTATTGGATAACCCTATATTTTTAGGCCACCATGGTGGCAAATAGATCCACTGGAAGAGGCTTACAGAGAGGCTAAATATTGTAGGGGGGAGGGTCAAGGGGGGTGGAAAGAAAAACACTTAAAAACCAATATCTCGGCTATTTCTTGAGGTATGTAATTGAAACTTGGTACTTATATTAAACTATACTCGACAAATACGAGAAAAATATAACATTTGGACAAAATAGTAGTGGGGGAAAATGTGGAGCATTGCACTTTCCAAAATTTCAAACCATTATATCTCAAAATTGAGTGCAAATATCAAATTCAAATTTTGTTAAATTGTAGAACTACATAGTTTTGGATTTCGGTAAAAGTCTTACGTCGGAAAGTGTAAGTGGAGGGAGATGGTAAGCAAAAACGTCAAAAATTTTGAGTGATTTTTTTAGGGCTCTGGTAAGATAAACAAAGTTTAAATTTTCCATGTGGATATCTATTTACCTATCTATCTATTTATTATACATACAGAAAAAATAATAAAAATTCTGCAATTATTATGCACCGACCCCCCTGGTCTAACGTGCACAAGGTGTGTCATGTGCAATGAAAAAACACATAAGCTGAACATTTTTGAATGAAATTTTAAGGTAGAAACTTGAAAATTTGCGAAATGCATTTACAAAAAATTTGTAAGAGAATGAAATATTAACTGGTCGAACACCTTCCAAACTTCTACCCCCTCCCATACAAAATTATTTTTTCGACAATTTTTAAAAAATCAATTATCACCTAACTACTAAAAGCTATCAATTTGAAATTTTGCACAAAAACTTTCAAAAATAGTTGATACAAAATTTCGTCAAGTTTTGAAATCGCTCTTGCCCTTCTACCCCCTCCCATACAAAAGTATGATTTTGACAAATTTTATTAAATCAACTAATAACCAAGAAATTAAAACCTACAAACTTGGAATTTTGTACGAGCACCTTACAAAAGAAATGAAATAAAACTGCATCACAAATTTTAGATTTCCCTTATCTCCTCTACCCCTCCCATGCAAATGATTGGTTTCGTGAATGTAACATACACCAAATTTTATGAAAATTCTATGCAACTTCATCTATGAAACTGATATTCTATGCAGAAAATATTGGACGTAATCGAAGCAATCAATTGAAAAATTATTGACACTCATCCCTTAATATCACCCCTTCCCTTGCCTCATAAAAACCCAAACTTGCATAAACGAATGAAATATTGATTAGATGTACTGGAGCTATTGATCGTATTCGCAACTAAGTGTTGAATTGGCATCATCCTGCCCTAAAGGGGGTTCCACTTGTGAAAGGGGGTTCCACTTGTGAAAAGGGGGTTTCACTTGTGATAGGGGGTTCCACTTGTGAAAGGGGGTTCCACTTAGTCTTCCCAAACCACTTTAACTTGCATATTGACTTTCCATACATCTTTAACTTGTCCCAAAAATAATAAAGTTGCGCCCGACTTGTTGGCAGTTTATTTTTAATTTTATTCGTAAAATTTTGGAGGGTACATAAATGCAACAACACACTGTTTTGTTTATTTTTATACTATAGATGAAATCTGAGAGTATATTGTGTTTGCCTTACCGTTTGTAACGCTAAGAAATAACGCTCGCACGGAGCCGCCAAGGGTACAGAAATGTTTGTTGTCGCTCAAAAACCTCGATTCCCAGTGACCGTCTGTCCGTCTGTCTGTTTGTCTGTCCGTCTGTTTGTCTGTCTGTCTGTCTGTCTGTGCGTCTGTCTACAGCATAACTCTCGAAAGCTTTGAGCTATACTACTAAAAATTTTTGTGTGTCATTTTTAGCAAAAAAGGAGCTTTAAGTTCGTGAATGGGCTACATCTCCCCACTCCTTCTACCCCCTCCCATACAAATTTCATGAAATTTCGAAATATTAAGAAATTGATTTTTCTTTGAATCTTTTTAAGTTATCGACTTGAAATTTAGGTCAAAGTATTATGATATAGATGTCATTAATATCACGGAATATTGACCTGATCCCCTTACTCCTTCCACCCCCTCCCATACAAATGGATAATTTTAAAACAAACATATTTTTGATTCTCATTGAAACTAGTAAAGCTGAAAAGACGAAATTTTGTCAGAATTATTTCTACTATAATTGCAATTTATTTTAAAAATGAAAACTAAAAACTTTAAATTAGCAAAATACATTTTGCACGCCATGTTCGGTGTCATATACGAAAAATACAATCCTCCCCCTCTACTTCTAGCACCTCCCATGCGAAAGTCTCTATTCACTATTCGAAAGAGTTTGTCATTGTCATTTCCATCTCATCTAGAGTGTCATACGATTGGGCTTTAAGCCCATTCATAATTCTGTTGTTTTTTTTTTTAATATAAATCCACCGAATTAATGAATTTCTCTTTCGGGCAACGTGCAATACAAACAACAAAAAATTACTGAATTAAAACACTTATTGCCGGTGTTCTAAAATATCTCTATTTATAATTTTTAAGCTAATAAGAATAATACTACTGTAAAATGTCATTCATTTGTCTCAAAAGAACAAATACGCTATTAAACCATGGAATTAGTCAATGTACTTTTTAGTGTCGAACTACTTAAAAAGTAAGCTAAATTATAAGTTATTTTAAGAATTAATCATTTATTCAAGGCAATAAACTTAAACTAAACTTTAAATGAGTATTATCTATCATTTGATTCGTATAGTTACAAATCAAACATTTGTCGATTTAACTCTGCATTAATCCCTAAGCTATTTCGATGATCAGGAAGTACAGAAAATTTATAATTTAAATGAAACGCCTTTAACCCATCCAATATTCTTTTTTCCCCAGTTTGTACACCCTTAATTGCCATCTGTATCAAATTTGTACAATACCAGATGATTGCTATTTATTTGGCATCTATATGTCCGATGAACAGGTTTTTTTGCTTCGTCAAATTTGAAGACCATTTAATAATTCAATTTATTAAAAGTTTCCTTTCATTGCGGAACCGTTTAACTATATCATATATGATAAATATTAATCTTTTAAGTATCTCATTCAGTAAGAGTATCGACCTTAAAGCCTATCGTACGGCACAAAAAGTCCTTCCAAAAACAAAATTTTTGTGAATAAGTGGCGAACACGATGGAAAAAGATCCATAGCAAAAACCGGCGAAGTTAATCCAGCTTCAAGTCCACGTGACGTATCGGTTCAATTCCGGCTGACACGAGATTAACGTTGGATGCGCGCTCTCCGGAGGAACCCAAAACTTCAGGATCAAAATTATCATCCTCATGTACGAAATGCTGCATAGGCACCTACACACATGCATACAACATGGTCTCTACCATATTTCGAATCCTTTGAAAAAACCCCGATATTTTACCGACAAATCCCATAAATCTAACACGTCGTGTTGTTATGTATGAACTTTTTTTCCACTCTCTCTCTGTTCCTCACCGTGGGGCTTCCGTTTCCGTTCAAATAAATGGCCCGATAAATTCAGTGTTTTTTCTCATACTCGTTTTCATTCCTTTGGCATATATTGTGGACTCAACAATATCAATTGTTGTTATATTCTCTAGTTTTTGCAAGGCTCACTCTTAAAGATGCGGATAAAAATATGACAGTAACTTCTGTTTGTTTCATAATTCTCAATAAAATTTCCTTGAAAAAGTCAACGTCATAGATTTTCGAAAAACAAAAAACAATATAATAGCTAAAAAAAAGGAGAGACTCGAAGGTCCATATCTAATCGCTCGGTAGAATTAAATGGAGGATTTGAGAATTCGCCAGGAAAATCCAGCATACACACGTACGAAAGAAAATGAAATAAATTGCCAAAAGAGGTTTAACGCTTCGAGTCCTTTGCTTGTCGAATGCCAATATTATATCGAAATTTATTTCCTTCGTGGCTACATTTTTGTCTTTTACGTAGGAACAGAACGTATTGAAAAATGGCTGCCACTTTTCGAACTTAACGAACTCATTTGGTAGAGTGCATTTATTCGGAACAGAAACCAGCGAGTTTTATTTCAGAAATCAGAAGGCAAATGGATTGCTTGAGATTGTGAAGATGAAGAGGAAAGATGCAGAAAAGCTTGGAGGATAATGTACGTACCTAAATATTCTTCTTCTTTTATTGCGTCTTGCGGAATCTTACGATTACACTATAAATTTAAAATATGCAAAATTTGCATTCAAAGTATATAAGTAAGCACCACGTTCGTGTTTTTAGCGATAAATGAAATTTTGTGGATATTTCAATATTTTCAACTTATTAAGTGTTAAAAATAATTTTTTTTTTTAATTTTTCCCCTTATCCATTTTGGGGAGTGTCAAGTGGAAAGGGAAGGCGGAGAAAGAGTCAAAAACTACACTTGCTAATATTTTCACCACGAATACAGATAGGAAGCTGAAAATTATCATACGTATAGAAAGGGTTGTTAGACAAACTTTAAAAATAATTTAATGTTTTTATCCATTAGCGTCCGAAAAGGGGAGGCTAAAAACAAATTGTCGGCCGAATTTTTTTTTTAAAAATTATTATATCTTCGAAATTACTTAGCATAAAAATTCATACTTTGGAACCATTAAAGTGGCATACAGATCCACTAGAATCAACTTAGAGGGTCAGGGAAATGGGCAGCATCTTAAATAAACTGCCAACAAGTCGGTCGATACTTTATTATTCTTGGGACAAGTTGCGGATGAGTGGAAAGTCAATGTGCAGGTTAGAGTGGTTAGGGAAGACTAAGTGAAAGGGAGTTCTTGGGCAGTGCTGTTGTCAATTTAACAATATTTCATTCGTTTCTGCAAGTTTGGGCTTTTATGAGGGGAGGAGGAGGGGTAATAGTAAGGGTGGGTGGATGTTAATAGCTTTTTAATTGATTGCTTGAATCACTTCCAATATTATCTGTATAGAATTGTTTCATAGACGAAGTTACATAGAATTTTGTAAAATTCGGTGTATTTTATATTCACGAAACCAAACATTTGTATGGGAGGGGGTAGAGAAGGTAGGGGAATCGTAAAAATTGATATGCATTTTTATTTCGTTTCTCTTGTAAGGTTCTTGTACAAAATTTCAAGTTTGTAGCTTTTAGTTTGTTGGTTATTAGTTGATTTAATGAAGTTGGTCGAAATCATAGTTTTGTATGGGAGGGGGTAGAAGGGCAAGCGCGATTTCAAAAATTTTAACGTAGTTTCATTTTAACTATTTTTGTAAGATTTTAGGCAAAATTTGAAATTGGTAGCTCTAAATAGTTAGGTGATAATTCATTTCTTTAATGGTCGAAATAATACTTTTGTATGGGAGGTGGTAGAAGGACAAGTGCGATCTTAAAACATTTGACGCAATTTTATTTCAACTGCTTTCAAAAGTTTTTGTGCAAAATTTCAAATTGATAGCTTTTAATAGTTAGGTGATAATTGATTTCTTGATAATGGTCGAAAAAATAATTTTGCATGGGAGGGGGTAGAAATTTTAAAGGTTTTCGACCAGTTAAAATTTTTTTTATTTAGGAATTTTTTTTAAATGCATTTCACAAATTTTCAAGTTTGTACCTTAGAATTATGTGTTTTTTTCAATGCACATAAAACACCTTGTGCACGTTAGACAGGGGGGGTCGGTTTACAACAATTATGGATCAAGTTATTATTATTTTTCTATGTATATCAAATAGATGTATTCACAAGCAAAATTTAAACTTTGTATCTTTTACCAGAGCCCTAAAAAAATCACTCAAAATTTCCGACATTTTTGCTTAACACCTCCTTCCCCTTACACCTACTAACTTAAAATTTATATCAAAATTAACTACTATAGAGTTCTACAATCTGACACATTTTCGATTTGATACCTGTACTCTTTTTTGAGATATAAGGATTTCTAATTTTGAAAAGTGCGCCATTTTTGAAATGCTCCCTATTTGCCCCCACTACTATTATTTCAATTTGTTATTTTCCTAGTATAGCTTAATATATGTTTCAAGTTTCAATTATATAGCTTAAGAGATAGTTGAGATATTCATTTTTATGTGTTTTTCTTTGCACCCCCCCTGACCCTCCCCCTTACAATAATTTGCCACTCTCTAAGCTGATTACAGTGGAACTATATATCACCTTAATAGTCCCGAAATATGATTTTTTTACGATAAGTAATTTCGAAGATATAATCATTTGAAAAAACAATTCGGCCGACAATTTTTTCTTAGTCCCCCCTTTTCGGACTCCAATGAATAAAAAAATTAATTCTTTTTAAAGTTTGTCTTACAACCCTCTCTATATCTCTACTGATTTTCAACTTCCTATCTGCATTCGTGGTGGAGATATTAGCAAGTGTAGTTTTTGACTTTTTCCCTCTCCCCGCCTCCCCCTTCCACCTAACACCTCGCAAAATTTAAAAAATATAGCTCACGTTGGGTAAGTGATCCACCCAAAAACGAACATTCTACCTTTAAGGGTCTCGGAGATATGAGTCCATATGTACGGCGTACGGCGGGACGGATTTTTTTGTTTGCATTTTTAGGCTAATTTAGTCATGAAACGCGAAAAAACAAAATTTCAGAGTAGCAAATTTTATTTTTTTTCCTTTGTCGATCACAATACTTTATTATTAGAATAATAAAGTAATTGGGATGTAGAATGGAGGAAGTGCTGCAATTGGCAGATAGTTTAAATACTTTACTTTACTCGCTCCTTGTGGAATAGAGTTGTTTCTGTCCTTTTCCCCTATAGGGGGTCTTAATAGGAATTCGATTGATTGGTTGAAGTATGAATAGAAACGCGGAAATAATTCAAGAAGTCTTCGGGTTTTCCTTTCTTGACAATAGGGACAACGTTAGAAAGTTTCCAGACTTTTTGAAAGAAACCTTCGGAAAGTGATTTATTAAAAATAATCGAGAGGGAAAAAGAGAGATCTTCCAATCACAACAGATCAAAAATTTTGAGCCTAGGCCAATATCGTTTATAAAGATAGAATGATCTTCAAAAAAATTCTCAATCGTAATAACATTTGAGTTATATGGAATCTAGACACAACAAAGATACAGAAAACGATTATACTATAATTTAACCTTCACGAAAATACTTTCGATGGGATGAGAATCGAAAACCGGACAACGAAAGGACAGTAAGACATTTTTTACAGCAATCAGGACTTCACCTCTACCGTTTTTTATAGATCGCGTCAAATTACGGTCATTTCGATGAACTGTGTATAACGATCGAAAAATTTCAGAGTCCATAATGGAAGTAATTAATGATAATTCAGTAATACAGACAATTTCTGGAGAATCCTCTATTATAAAACAATAAAAGACAGACAACTTGGACCTTAGGCTACGTACATTTCAATACAAAAGATTTAACGTACAATGAACCATTGTAGGATGTCCCATACATTATGAAGAAGCATGAATTAGAAATCTTCAGCTCAGTGATCAGTCTAGTGGAAACTCAGCTTTTTTCGTGCACAGTTTGTCTAGGTGTATTGTCCATTCCCAGGAAACTTTTGGTTCGCTTTAACAAACTCAAATGAAAACCGATTGGACCGAGCTTGTTTGAAAACCTTAACCCAATCTGCTGGTAGTTTACGCAGTGGGTTTTTTGGTTTATTTAACCAAAGTTCTTGTCGCACTCCACGTACGAGTGGCTGCGAACAAGGAACGTAACAGTGGCGGACTCTAGTCATTCTTCTACGTGTACAATAGGGTAAATAGTATACGTGTAGAAAAACGAGCACTAGAAAATAACCTGACATATTGGAGCATCAGCCGGCTCAGGTGGCTCAGCAAGTCAGCTGATAACTTATTTTCGACATATCTCTTTCTTGCCAAGTTTTGTCTGACTTACCCTCTTTTTGCCAAAGACTCACTATTTTTACAACGCTTCTTATGTATCTGGCATCTAACAGAAGCTTTAATAACACCACTGGATTAAGAATCGCTTCTTCCGTACGGATAGCGCTATAGTCCAAAATGAAAAAAAATACTGTTGCGAGCTAGGGCTTCGCCGAGATTTCAAGTAAAACACAAATTCGTTTAAAAATAAGTGATAATTTATTTATTCGCACTTTCACTTTAATTCGCACTTTCACTTTAATTCGCACTTTTAACTTAATTCTCACGTTATGGCCCCACCGATATTGTACCTTCGCTTTCTTATACCGGTTCGCGTCTCGATCATTAAAATGACTGACTGCTCGCTGAGAGCTACCGGGGTTTTATACCATTTCCCCCTGTTCTCGAAGCTTCTGTCGTGGATGTTTTCGGGTGTATGTCTCGACTATTCTAGATTCTACATTTTGGTGTATATGGTTCTGTAGGGTGTATTCGTCGGGTGGGTGTGTGTCCCAACTAGAATGTTCTGGATCTTTGGGTTATAGCTTTTTACATATTGGGGAACTGTTCTATATAGTTCTGGCACTTTCGGGAATATCAATATTGCGTGGTTGCCAGATCTGTAACAATACTTATCCTATTTTTCGCCTGTACTCTTCATATGTTTACTTGTGAAAATTTCCCTATCAAGTGTAAATAAACAAAAACCTACTGTTAAAATTATAATACATTTATTTACATGTTATTAAAAATACATTTCCCACATGAAATAACCAATATATCAATCCGTCTAATCAAATCAATTATCTACTAGAGTTAAGCCGAAATAATTAAAATATTCAATTAATTTCCTCAAAATTTTTTACAGCAGGTAATTCTAAACGAGCATATATATCTAAATCAAGTTGCAATAAGCACTGTAATTAAAACTAGCTTAAAATGGAATATAGAATAGATACTACGCATATAGTCGAATAATTACATGCTCATTGAACCACTTTAATTCACTACTGCTGCACTTTTCCCATATCAAATTCGTATTATATACCAGAAAAAGTAAATTAACCGACTATTCTTGGGAAAATATTAAAAATATGCAATCGCAGATTACCGCCAGAACATACCAACATAGTATTTCGAAAAATCGCTATGCATTCTGAAGCTGCATACATATTTCGTGCTCGGCATTTGTACGATGCATATATCTTATCACCCAGGATTATGTCGTTTTTCGAGCATCATTTGTTCGGAATAAAACCACTAACGGCATGAAGCTGCTGAAAATTCACCTCATTGGCAATAAATCGGAATTCTATTCGAATAGCCTGTAGAATGGAAATGTTTTGGAGAAAATCGATTAAATGTGATTAAAATTCAAATCCGTTTGATTTGTATGAGTAATTTGGAAAAGTTTAATACTTAATACTTATTGATTAAGATGTGCTTATTGCAAAAAAATCTTTAATTGTTGCAAATTCAATTATTTTTACAGGGAAAATATTCGTGGACAGCTGCCGCAGAACGCTAGAAATGAAATAATTCATTACCTTTGAAAGGTAACAATATGAAGCTTAGGTATCACTTCCAACACCATCACGATTTTTATATTCTAGATGTAATCTAAGAGTATTATAAGTTTGCTCTAATGTTGTAACGCTAATAAATACGACTCGGAGAAAAAAATGAATAATACAGAAGTTAATCGCGCCTTGTGAAAGAGAGCTATTTCTGTCCTATGCGGAGGTCTTAACAGGAATTTTATTGATTGGTTACTCCTTCCACCACCTCCCATACAAACTGCAGCTTTTCATGAAACACTTTAAACCGATTTTCTCAGTACGTGTGAGATACGTGTAAGTTCAAATTTGGTACTGAATGCTAAATTAGCATTATTATTAAGATAGCAAGAAAAAATTAACTGATTAGCTTTAATTCAAGCAAAAAGAATTGTAACCAATAGAAAAAAAAAATATATATATATATATTGTTGCGAGCTAGGGGGTTCGCCGGATTTCAAAGAAAACACAATTCGTTTAAAAATAATAGATAATTTATTTATTCGCACTTTCACTTTAATTCGCACTTTTAACTTAATTCGCCCATTTGGCACCACCGATTACGCTTTCTTACACCGGTTCGCGTTCTACCAGAGATGTCGCTGGAATGACTGACTGCTGTCTGGAAGTGGTGTTTATTTATACTAAATATCCAAGTTCGCGAAATTTCTGCTGGGATGTTTTCGGGTGTGTGTCTAGACTATTGTAGTTCCGTCGAGTGTTTGCTTCAACGTTCTAGATGGCGTTTTACACATTAGGGGATAATGTTCTCGTATTTTCCAGAAAGATAAATTACGTGATGGCCAGATTTATAACAATATGTATATATTTCCCTATAGCCGATTTTTTTGGGATTTTTCTTTTTCTTCCCAATAAAAAATAGATTTTTTTTAAAACAAACAAATTTACGCAATCATTTTGATTTCAGGACTCTGTAACGACACACATCAAATTTACGAAGCGGATTTAATATGAATCAGCTCCTGAATATCCAGCTACTCGAAATTTATTTATTCGTCCTGTTTACCCGAGTGAAGTAGAATCGGTAAATTAACTAAACCACTCAATATTTTCACTAACACATCGCTATTTTCGCAGCTTGCAGATTTTTCTTGGCACCGGTTTTGTTCTCTTCAACGATACCGGTAACTTATGGCCTCTTAAGTGGCATATCGACTCTCAAAGCAGCGCCAAATTAAAACTAAAAATCGTAACCGAATTGTTAATCTTTAAACAATTCGGTTAAGATTTTTTTTTTTTTCAATTTAGAGAGTTATATTGTTTTATCGAGTATTTTTGTTTGAAATTAATGTCTTTTGAAAGTTTTCATCTTCCATAATTTTCCTTAAAATAGAATTCGGCCAAGCATATTCTTTTAACCGACAAAATGACTAATTCCGAAGAAAAATTCCTTTTCGTAGTTGGTATCAAAATGGCTTTTATTTTACAAAAAGAAAACGCTTTCGGGCAAATTATCGACAAAAAGAAAGTTCCAATCTCATTTCAGTCATATTCGGTATTTCGAAACAGAGGGTCGATTTTTTTCGAGTAAAAGCTGCTCAAGAAAAGTCTTTCAGAATAGAGCAAAGGAAACAAAATATGAGCATCCACAATCTAAGAATAAAATCATAAATTTTTCTGACTTTTAAGTCTGCAGGACATTTGTAAAGTTTTTTTTTTATAAAAGTCGTGTATATTTGGGTTTTTCAATATTCTGTCAAAAGGGAAACATTTGAAACTTTTATCATGTCATTGCTTTGCGATTTTTGAATCGAAATATTTGAGGAAAAACAAGCCTAAAGGAAACTATGGTCACAGAGAGATTTATAGGGATAATACTAGCATTGAAGACACCATCACCATGAATAATCTGTTTGATCTGTTGTCGAAAAAGAGATTATTAAATCACCCACACAAAATAAAGATTCATCTAGGATTTTCAGTAAGGATGGAAATAAATTTTAATTCAGTCTAGAAGAAACTTTGTATACTCTAGATGAAATCTGAGAGTGTTACAAGTTTGCCACAAAGTTTGAAACACTAAGATAAATGAGTTCGTCCTTACGTCCGTGCGCTCTCGAGCTTGAATGTTCAGCTCGAATGTTGAGTATCAGTAATATAATAATGTCGTCAAATTAGCTAATGTTTTATTTAAAAACAATCATTGAAATTAACTGCAGATAAATGCTCTTGCAATAATAATGGCAGCGGTAGAACCGTTGATTTTCGGAAGTAGTTAGTATGTATTAGAGTTACTGTATAGGAACGGACCCTCTTCATTAGGATTTAATACCAGGTTCCAGCAAAGAGCAGGACATTTTTTAATTGAAGTTTTTATGCTATGCACGAACGGAATGTGGTTTAAAGCACAGAGATAGTCTAGCCCCCAAGCTTTTCAATTTGTACTAGAGTATATCGTCCGAAAAATTCCAGTCGACACCAACGGGTCATTACTTTTTAAATCCACCCAACTAGGAGCATACGCCGACGACATTAACATCCTAGCAAGATCCTTCCCTAGTGCTAAGGAGGTATTTGTCAATCTTGACTCCGCCGCAAAGGAAGTCGGGTTGCGCAATAACGAAAGCAAAACAGAAGTAATGACACAAACAAGAAGGACAACGCCAATGAGACAAAATATAAAAATTGCGGAATATAATTTGGAGAGTGTGGACTATATCTGAGGACTTATCTAGCAAAGGACGGCAATGAAACAGACGAAATCAAATGACGGATAATACTAGTAAATAAGACGTATTATTCGGTACTTCCATTAATGAAATCCAAGAAAGTGCACAGGAACAATAAGCTGCGGATATATAAAACTAATATACGACCTATGCTCTGTTATTGCAGCGAGACGTGGACATTAACGCGAACTTCCGAAAAAGCAGTTAACGTATTTGAAAGAAACGTCCTCCGAAAAATTTTGGGACCTGTGAGGGAAGGAATGGAATAAGGATTAAGATACAACTCTATGACGAGCCAGAAGCTTCAAAGTCCATCAAGCTACGTAGACTGCAGTGAGCTGGCCATGTAGAGCGGATGGAAGACAGAAGAATCCCCAAACGTGCTCTTAAAGGCAATGGTAACCGACCAGTAGGCAAACCATGCCAGCGATGGGAAGACTCGGTTGATAAAGACAGCAAAGCCATTTTAAAAATTAACAGCTGGAGGACGCGGTTTTTGAATCGAGACGATTGGAGGCGACGACTTCAGTAGGCCAGGACCATATTTAGGTTGTCGCGCCATTGATGATGATGATGATGATCAAATTTAGTTACATTGTTGTCTCTATTTGGATTGCTAGATTAAGCATTAACATTTTATATTAATTACATTGATACTTAATAATTTGTTAGCGTCAAAATTTATGTAGTAATACTTTCAATATATGAAACCGCTAGCTTTATAAATTAAAAAAGTAAATCGAAAAATAAATTAAAATATAAACTTCTCGTCACTTTTTTGCTCAGTTGAGCAAGCTCTTAAAATAAACAACAGAGACTGTTCAATCTCGTCTCATCGACTATGGGCCAAGTCCCCCACTCCTTCTACCCCCTCACATACAAATTTCATGAAATTTTGAAATTTAAAAAAATTAATTTTTTCCCGAAACCATTTTAGCTATTGGCTTGAAAATTAGGTTATAGTATAATGTAATTATCATTAACGTCAAAAAATATTGATCTGATCCTTTTACTTTTTCTAACATTTCTCATACAAATGTACAAAAAAATGCATTTATTCGGTTTTCTTTGCAACTAGTAAAGCCAAAAGAACCAATTTTTGTCATAATTTATGTTATTATAATTGCAACCGATTTTGTGAAAGCTATCAACTTCACCCCACTCTTTCTACCTCCTCTCTTACAAATTTCACGAAATTTGTAATTTTAGCTAAATAATTTTTCTCCAAAACCGTCAAAGCTATCAACTTTAAATTTTGAGAAAAGTATACTGTTATAAATATCATTGATGTCGAAAAATTTGGTTTTTATTAAATACTCCTTCAACCCCCTCCCATACAAATGCACAATTTTTGGCAAATGCATTTAATCGGTTTTCATTGAAACTAGGAAAATTACAAACTTCAAACTTTGCCAGAACTCGTCCCTTAATAATAGCAATAAATGATAAAAAAAATATGAACTTCGCTTCACTCCTTCTACCACCTCCCATACAATTTTTTTGTATTGAAAATTCAAGAAATGTATTTCTCCTTCGAACATATGAGTAACAAGGCAATGTTATTAGGATGCTGATAAGCAGATTCAAAATCATTCAAAACCTCCCACTTTCTCTGCCACCTCCCATGCAAATGCCAAAAATTCAGACAAATTTGTTAAAAAACTATGAAAGCTACAAACTTTAAAGTCAGCATGAAACATTTTGTATACTACGTTCAGTGTTATTTACAAAAATTACAAACCTCCTCCCTCTGCTTTTACCACCTGCCATAAAAAAGTTGCTATTCACTATTCGAAAGAATTTGAATTGACATAATTTCCGGTACGATAAACTTTTTCCTATTTTATCTAGAGTATCTTATGGTTGGGCTTTTTATCCAATCATAATTATATTATGCTTTTATAATAATTACGATATAGAGTGTAAAATTTATTTGCTTCTCATCTTACATACAAACTGCACTATTTCATGAAAAACTTTTATGTAATCCAAATTAGGCAGCACGTATAAATTTTTTTTGTTGAAATTGTGCACTAAATATTTAATTAGCATTATAAGTAAGGTCAAAATAAATTAAATACCCCCACATAATTTCAAAACTTTATTAAAAGTTGATTTTCTTGAAAAGTATGAATGCTATTAAAACATGTCAATTGTACGTTGGGTTTTGGGTATATCTGAAAAAATCACTGAAAACCCCTCACTTCTTCTAAAGCCTCCAATACACTAAATTTTCTCAGTACCATTTACATTTTGAAAGCTTGCATTTTGTATAAAATATAGTAACCCTAGCATAATGTGAAATAATTTCTTCAATGCCGTTTCTCCTTCTCCTACCCCCCATTAAAAATTTCCTTACGTGCAATCGTAGTCCTGTTACATTTTGTTATTGGAATGAGCTTTTTACGCGACACGGGAACTAGAGGGGTTATCCTTTTGTACTGAAGCACAGCTCAGGTGAGGTAGGAAGGATTTTGGTTTTTGGGAATTAAGGAGGTAGAGACAGAAGTGGCAACGAAACTTTTGTTAAATTGCTGAATATTGTAGCGTTTCGGGAATAATGGGATGTGCTGCGAGTTCCATTTTCAAACAGTCGGATTTAAAAATGAATCACGAAATTTGCGATGGGTGTAAATGCAGAAGTACTTAATTACCAAACATAATACTTATGAATATGTTACGTGATTCAATATGAGTCCAGCTGAATAATTATAAAAATCCTAAAGGTCGGTCGAATCATACTCGTACACCATAATCTTCAACTTAACGCTTTCTAGTTGGATTAATATTGCCAATTATTATTGACACAATTATATTGCTTTTTTCCGTATCTCTTATCAACTGTCACTGAAATCTAAAAGATACGTTGTACTTAATTTTAAATTAAGCGAATAACAAGCCACTTAACCCCGAACGACCTTTACAAGCGACTTACTTTTAAGGCGAAATGTATTTATTATTTGCTTGCATGATGGCAAAGTAATTAGCGACGTAGAAATTAAGCTGAACGTGCCGAGCTGCAAATTTTCGCAATTTAACGTTCTATTTTATTGCTATGCATCTCAAATTATGCAAAAAAAAAAAACATGGCAGTTCCGGAGTCGCTTCCTGTTGCACAGCATTTCGGCGTAATAATTGCCACTTAAATTCAATTAAATGGAAATTTTATACGAACTTAAAAGGGAAAAGTCGGGGATGGATTGCGTCTCGGGAATGTGCAAACAGCAGGCAGCCGGTGGCTGATTCTCTTTTCGAATAATGAACCAACTAGGATATTTTTAGACTTCAGTCATCCCATCATCTAGACAAATGCTTAACTATCGCAGACCACACTACGAGACGAATACTTTTTGCTCCTGGAACGTGTCTCCTTTAAAGTGGAAACTATAGGGAATTTCGTATTCTGGAAAGATTGTAATGAACTTAATGACCTCGACGAGATCCAGACGAATTTCCTTAACTCCAGAGTAAAAACAGTCGTGGCATAGCGCACCAAAAAAGAGAAATATGCAGAGATATTTGACAAAGATAAAACTGAGATAATTCTGCATACAAAGCATTCTTGCTCGTCCTGGGATTGAGCTGATTCATCTTCGGAAGATGAAACTTTTGGCATGCTTCCAAAATTATATAAAGTGAAGAATTAGAGGAAAAATAAAAACAAAATCAAATTTTTATTATGCCGAATACTATTTCTAAAGTAGTTAACTATTTTGCGAACTTTCAATTAAAATTTGACTGGAAATGTTCAGCAGATTGAGAAAAAGTAAGGCTCCAAGACAATCATGGAAATTGTGTACTTTTTCATACGAACATATTCAGAAAGTTTGCTTAAAATCGAAAACAATTATACTAAAATAACAGAATTAAGTTGAATTTACATAGTACAATTGTTAATGTAATAAAATAATAATAATATAGCACAAAAAAAAAGGTTAACACCAATTACTTCATTATTTTAATAATAAAGTATAAGTGATCGACACAGAAAAAAAAATGTGCTACCCTGAAATTTTGTTTTTTCGCCTTTCATGACTAAATTAGCCTAAAAATGCAAAAAAAAAAATCCGTCCAGCCGTACATATGGACTCATATCTCCGAGACCGTTAAAGGTAGAATGTTCGTTCTTGGGTGGATTGTTAATTTGGTAAGTGAGCTCCATTATCTAAATTTTGGGGAGTGTCGGTTGGAAGGGGAGGCGGGGGGAGGGAAAAGTCAAAAAGTACACTTGCTAATATCTCCACTTCAAATGCAGGTAGGAAGCTGAAAATCAGCAGAAGTATAAAGAAAATTGTGGAACAAACTTTAAAAATAAATCCGAAAAGGGTGGGGGGGGGGGCTAAAAACAAATTGTCGGCCGAACTTTTTTTTTTCAAATGATTATCTCTTCGAAATTACTTACCATAAAAAATTGGGACCATTATGGCGGCATACAGATCCATCAAAATCAGTTTAGAAAAATGCTATTTATTGCAAGATATAATATCTCAACTATCTCTTAAGCTATGTAATTGAAACTTAAAACATATATTAAGCTATGCTAGCGAAATACAAAAAGAAATATAAAATTTGGTCATAGCAGTAGTGGGTGGAAATGGAGACAATTTCAAAAACAGTGCATTTTTCAAAATTTCAAGCCGTTGTATCTTAAAACTGAGTACAGATATCAAATCAAAAATTCGTCAAATTATAGAACTGTATAGTTTTTAATTTTGGTACAAATTTTAAGTTGGTGTGTGTAAGGGGAGGGAGGTGGAAAGCAAAAATGTCGAACATTTTGAGTGATTTTCTTAGGACTCTGGTGCAAGATAGAAAGTTCAAATTTTGCACGTGGATACATATATTTGATGTACATAGAAAAAAAAAATAAAAATTTTTTCCACAATTGTTAGAAACCGACCCCCCCCCCCCCCCACCCGGTCTAACGTACACAAAGTGTTTCATGTGCATTGAAAAAAAACACAGACTGAACATTTTTGAATGGGATCTTAAGGTAGAAACTTGAAAATTTGCAAAATGCATTTAAAAACATAATAGGGCTACGATTGCGCGTAAAGCGCAATCTTACGATACTCTAGATGAAATAGAAATTTTTGTGATCCCAAGGAATTTTGTATGGGAATTGAACTAATTTTTTCCCCATCATGCTAAAGCTTTTATACAAAATGCTTACTCCAAAAATTGAATGGGAACTGAGAAAATTAGTGAGTTAGATTTAGTGAAAATGTGCAGTTTGTATGGGAGGTGGTAGAAAGAGTGGGGAAATTCTAGTGATTTTTTTTTGAAATAACGAGGTATATTATAAAATTGACATCCCTTAAATTTCAGACTAGTGCCATTCATACTTTTCAAGAAAATCGATTTTTTTAAAGTTGTGAAACTGTGTCATATTGTATGGGAGGGGGTAGAAGGAGTGAAGCTAATCAAATATTTTTTTCTGATCTTAGTGGTAATACTAATTAAGTATTTATTACAAAATATGAGCTCAATAAATGTTATACATTCTGAGAAAATCGTCTTAGACCATTTCATGAAAAAGTGTAGTTTGTATGAGAGGGGGTGTAAGGAGAAGGAGGACGCAAATAAGTTTTCTACTGTAGATTTAAATTATTATGAAAGTAAAATATCCCAAAATTCAGATGAATAGCTCTTATACTTTTCGAGGAAATCCATTTAATATCAAATTGCGAAATTGTGTCATTTTGTATGGGAGGGGTAGAAGGGGTGAAGCATATCGTCTAATTTTTTTTGGCCTTACTAACAATTTAAAATAAATATTTGGTGCACAATTTCAGCCCGCTAAATTTTATACGCACTGAGTAAATTGGCTTAGAGTAATTCATGACAAATACAGTTTGTATGGGAGGTGGTAGAATGAAGGGGGGACACGCATAATTTTTTTACAGTAGATTGATATTACCATAGAAGTAATATATTCTCAATTTCAGGCCAATACCTTTTATACTTTTCGAGCAAATCCGTTTATTGTCAAATTGCGCAATTGTGTCATTTTGTATGGGAGGGGGTAGAAGGGGTGGAGCAATTTGGCCCGTTCACGAACTTGACCTTACTTTTTCGTCAAAAATGACGTGCACAAATTTTGAGCTTTCTAGCTCAACGCGTTCTCAAGCTAAAGAGCGAACGGACGGACGGACAGACGGACGGGCAGACGGACGGACGGACGGACATCCGGTTTTGAGATTTTTGAGTGATAATATTATCTTCTGTAACATTCATTTTTTTCTCCGAGCCTTATTTCTTGGCGTTACAAATTTTAGAGCAAACTTACAATACTCTCAGATTTCATCTAGAGTATAAAAATCCCTAAATATCAAATTCCTGTTAAGACCCCCTATACGGCATAACAGGAATTTAATGTTTAGGGATTTTATATGAAATATTAACTGGTCGAATATTTTAAAAACTTCTACCTCCTCCCATACAAAATTATATTATATTAAATCAATTATCACCTAACTATTTAAAGCTATCAATTTCAAATTTTGCTTAAGAACTTTTAAAAATAGTTGAAACAAAAAAATGGCGTCAAAAGTCTTGAGATCGCGCTTGCCCTTTTACCCCCTCCCATACAAAAGTGAGATTTTGACCAATTACATTAAATCGACTTATAACCAACAAATTAAAAGCTACGAACTTTAAATTTAGTACGAGCACCTTACAAGAGAAACGAAATAAAATTGCATCACAAATTTTACGATTCCCTTACCTCCTCTACGCCCTCCCATACAAATATTTGGTTTCGTGAATGTAAAATAAACCGAATCTTATGAAAATAAACTGCCAACAAGTCGGGCGAAACTTTATTATTCTTGGGACAAGTTGCGGATACGTGGAAAGTCAATATGCAGGTTCGGAAAGACTAAGTGAAAGAGGGTTCTCGGGCAGGGCAGTTGGAAATTTAACACTTTGCGGAAACATTCAAAAGCTCCAGTACATGTAATCAATATTTCTTTCGTTTATTCAAGTTGGGAGGAAGGGGTGAAATTAATTTTTTAATTGATTGCTTGAATCACGTCCAATATTCTCTGTATAGAATGTCAGTTTCATAAACGAAGTTGCATAGAATTTTCATAAAATTTGGTGTATTTTACATTCACGAAACCAATCATTTGTATGGGTGGGGGTAGAGGAGGTAAGGGAAATGTAAAATTTGCTTATTTATTTATTTACGGGTCAAGCCCTCAAAGATGTATGAACATATAATATAAAAAACTTATGTAAACATATAAGTATGTAAAAACGAAAAAAAAGTGACAACAAAATAATAATCAAATAAAACTAATAATTCAAAAAAAAGACAGTTATTTAAAATAACAATAAAGCAATAATATGAAATAATTAAAAATTAAAGTAATAAAAAAAAAACAAAATCACAAATACTGTGTACCATTTTTAATTGAGAGATATCAGTATTGAAAATAGCAATTAGATCAGCAAATCTGTTAGCAGCTCTCATCATTCTTACTGCGGGAGTATTTTGTCCGTATGATGTACAATGATTTCAAATATAAAATAAATCGTTTGACCTTGTTGAGCGGCTTGAAACACGAAAGTTTATGGCCTCAAGGAATTGCGGACAATCCATTTTATTGTGGAGAATTCGAAAAAGAGCTATAAGTTCCGACTGATCTCGACGCTTTGATAGGGTGGCAAGATTGAGGTCAACGAGCAGAGAATCATAGTCTAGTTGCTCTAGCGGAATGTGCATCTTATACGCAATATATCTGAGCAATTTATATTGTATAGTCTCAATATTATTGCTGGGTATTCCTTAATGAGGATTCCAAATAACTGACAGATATTCGAGGTTCGGACGAACTAACGAACAATAAAGCGTTCTAATGGGTTGGATGCTGGAAAAGTCTTTAGTGTTCCGAGTAATAAATCCAAGCATTCTACGGCTGAATTACATATTGAACTATAATGTCGAACAAATGATAAAGAGCTATCAAGGAGAAGATCTAAGTCCTTTACAGTGGTAACCTCGGGTATACAAACATTATCAATGTGATAATCATATGAAATGCATTTGCGAGATCTTTTGAAGATGATATAATTACATTAAGTAACATTAAGGAAGAGTTGACCATTCACCATTCAAAAAGCAAGTTGGATTATTTGGCAATCGTTTATCGATTTAATCGCTTTAACGATTTTTAGATCATCGGCAAATAACAAAAATTTAACATCCCGAAACAACAAAGAAGTATCATTAACAAACAACAAAAAGAGCAGCGGTCCTAAATGAGAACCTTGTGGAACTCCTGATGTCACCAAAAACGGTTCCGACTTAGAACATTTGGTGCTAACGATACACGTACGATAGTGCAGATAATCTCGTAACCAGAGCAACAAATTTCCAGCAATTCCATAGGCACTGAGCTTGGAAATGAGTAGGCAGTGATTAACTTTATCAAACGCTTTCGAAAAATCAGTATAAACAGCATGGATTTGTTGGCCCTGCTGCATAGTCTCATAGATTGTCTCGACATAAGGTAACAGGTTCGTTAATGTAGATCTACCCTTAAGAAAGCCATGTTGATTGGGAGTGATAATTGGACGAAATAGAGTTGTTAGCTTAGACGCTACAATCTTATCAAACAATTTAGAAATACACGAGTCTATAATTTTTGACATTACTTTTATCTCCGGACTTATAAATCGGGACTGTGAAGCTAATTTTCCATAAGTCTGGAAAAATGCCAGATCGAATTGAAAGATTAAATAATAGCATTAATGGTTGAGCTAGAAACATTCGACCAGACCAAAGAAACAATTGAGGTATTCCGTCTGGTCCCATTCCTTTACTAGGATCTAGATCATTCAATAATGATTTAACATCTGTAATATTAATGTCGATAGAAAAAAGATTCAAGTCAGAACAGATGGATAACGCAACATTAGAGTTACTTGGAACAGATTCAGAATAAACTGAAGAGAAGAATTTAGGAAACAGCTCAACAACAAGAGGATCTGAGGCAACTTCATCGTTAAGGAACATAACTGACGGAAGAACATTATCGGACCTAAGTGAATTGATGTAATTCCAGAATGTCTTGGCATTATTAGAAATATTGCATTCTACATGATTAATATAATCTAAATAACATGACCGAGCTTTAGTTTTAAATAAAGCTCTTAGTCGAGAAAATTCAATGTAGTCATGGTAATGGCCAGACATTTTATACTTTATGTGTGCATTTTTTTTAGTTTAATTATTTGTTTAAGATCACTGTTGTACCAGCGGGGGAAGGAAGAGTTTGAAATTATTTGAGTTGGAATGAGATCATCAATAATATTATAAATACGAGCGTTGAATGACGCAATAGCGTCGTTAAGTTCCAACCCTTCTAACAAGTCATGCCAGGCAATTTTAAAATTGAGTGAGTTGAAAGTTTGAACTTGACTTCGATTTAATGGCACTTTTATGCTGATAATTAGAGCAGGATGATGCATAGCGTCCAGAGGGAGGAGTTCAAAATTAGCTCGAAGAACATCAGGTGCTGAAGATGACTTGGAGAAAACTAAATCGAGCAGTCTACCTTGCTGATTTAAAATCGTATTGTGCTGATGAAAATCGAGATCGCAGAACACATCGAAAACGATGTTACCCGGGTAGGTGGTTGGAGCACTCCAGTTGTCCCAGTTAACTAGCGGCAAGTTATTATCGCCAGTAATTATTATATCGGAGAATGGAAGGCTGTTCACAAAATTTTCGACATCTTTGCAGTGGCTTGCATATTTTTCGCTAGAAGAAGACGGAGGAATGTAAACACATCCAATGAGAATTTTCCGATGTTGAAAGGTCAATTCCACGAATAATTGCTCGACGTCATTAGAAGTAGTTACTCACAGCTTGGATGCATAACTATTCGCGACTGCTATGAGGCAACCACCAAATCGTTTCTTCGCACTACGGGTTTGACATCGGTCTAAGCGAAATACATTATAATTGTTCAAACCCAATTCATTGGTGAGTACTTCATCACTTAGACCTGTTTCGATGATGATTATTATATCCGCATAACAATAAGAAATATTTACTCGAAATAGAGGAAGCTTGGTTTTCATTCCTCTAACATTCTGATAATAAATAGAAAGACTGGAGGCCCTCATAACCGATGATGAATTTGAGCATGAATCAACGCGAGTATCTACTACGTATTATCATAGGTGGCTCGTTTTTTGGCAAATGCTTGAAGTGTCTTACCACGAGCCCAGCAGGCCAAAACTCAGGTGTAAGACATTTACTAAATGCAGTCGGAGGTAATTCTACTTTAAAATTAACAAAACGTAGCGCATTTAAGTCAGTATTTTTTTTTATTAATTTCACACATCGGATATCTTCTTCGTTAACATCCAATTTACTTGCAATATAGCTCAAGATTGACTTTTCTGTCGTTGAGATGTCAAATCGTGAAAGATGAATCCATTTGTGTGCAATAACAATTTTAAAGTCATCTGATAAGCGTCCACTGCCGACTACTCTTTTTCTCGAATTCCGATTGTTGCGAACAGTAGCCCATTTTTCAGTTGTTTGACTGGTTTCTGCAATTGGTGCGTCAGCAGGATTTGTTGAAGGCACAACAGCTGCTTGTTTAACCGTTGAAGCATATGACACTGATGTGCATGGAATAGAGGCAATTGATGAGCCAAGTGATTGTGATGCAGTTTTATTTCATTTCTTTTGTAAGGTGTTCGTTTTCGACCAGTTAGTAATTCGTATATTTAATAATTATTTTTAAGTGGATTTAGCAAATTTTCAAGTTTCTACCTTAAAATTTCATTCAAAAATTTTCAGCTTATGTGTTTTTCTCATTACACATGAAACACCTTGTGCACGTTAGACCCCCACTTCGGTACATAACAATTTTGGAACAAACTATTATTTTTCATCATCAAATATCACTGTTTAACTTCCAATTTTAGTTTCTTGAAACATTCATCATTAACAATTAATGTTTTCATAAAATGGATATTCTGTGTAAGACAGTTGAAGGAATCTCTATACATATGAATTGATCATAATCTTCCCAATCCCTTCCTACACTCCTCACAATATCTGAAGAGTGAATTTATAAATTTTCTTGAAAATCGTAAGATCCCTTGAAACTTGAAGCTTACCAGAAAAAGTTCTGTTAACAACTGGAACTAACAAATTTTACAATATTATATTTTCCTTTTTTGGTTTTAGAGAAATATTTATTCAATGTTCTTTGTGTGTTGCTTGTTTTCGCCATAAACTCAAGCCAGCCAAGATTCCTGAAACCCACATTGTTAGCATTCTACGAGTATAACCTTTCGAAGAACAAATACTTTGCATTAAAATTTTTTTCAGAAACGAACTAATGATTGAATTAGTTCCTTAAATAATCCTGTAAACCATACTGCCTGCCTACTCGAATTCACTTAATCCTTAACGCTTTGATTTCACCCTTGGATGATTATCCAAGGGTGAAATCAAAGCGTTCCAAAGACGTCTAGTTATTGCCAACATTAACATTTTCTTCCAAATAAATTAAGTGATAAAGTTTTTAAAGGTCCTTGAAAATACGTACGTATGTATTTAAGTATTGCAGTAATCGCTAAATCTCTTAGTACGTTTAAATATGATGCGAGTTAGGTACCTTTCACATTTAACTCCTTTCTTGCATTAAACGAACGAGGCAAAAAGATTTTATTTTTCGCTTCAGAAGAAGCGAAGATGTTTACGAACAAAATGGCTTTAATGTTCACGTCTACACGATGGTAACTTTCTTTATTTTCATGGTTTCGAATCTCTTATCAAAGATTTCATAAATTTTATACGAAATTTACTTCAAGATTTTCATCCTTTTTATAGACGTCTGAAAAGAATAAAAATCACAACGTATGGAAAATAAAGTCGATGCATTGTAAAATTCATGGGGTAATATCAATAAAGTTTCAAATGTTTTTTTTTTTCTTGAAAAGAAAATTTTCCTATTAAATTTAGATCAAAAACATAACAGAATTATGATTGGGCTTAAAGCCCAATCATATGATACTCTAGATGATATAGAAATGACTTTAATATACCGGAAAGTTTGTCATCTCAAATTCTTTCGAGTAGTAAATAGAGACTTGGTGGTAGAAGTAGAGGGGGAGGTTTGTATTTTTCTTATATGATACCGAACACGGCATGCAAAATGCTTATTGCTGAATATAAAGTTTTTAGTTTTCATTATTTTTAATGAAATTGGTAATAGTTTTCCTGAAATTGGGGCATTTGTATGGGAGGTGGCAGAGGAAGTGGAACGTTTTAGATGATTTTGAAACTGCTTTTCGTCACCGTGCTTTCATTCAATTTTAAAGTCGATAGCTCTCATATATTCGAAGCAGAAATGCTTTTCTTGAATTTATAATACAGATATTTGTATGGGAGGGGGTAGAAGGAGTGAAGCGGGGCTGAAATTTTTTTCTAGCACTTATTTCAATTATTAGGAAACAAATTCTGGCAAAATTTGAAGCTTGTACTTTTTCAAGTTTGAATGGAAATCGATAAAATGCATTCATCAAAATCTATGCATTTGTATGGAAGGGGGTAGAAGGAGTGTACGGATCAAAACAATTTTTTTTTTGAATTATTAACATTTTTATTTGTATACTTTATATAAAATATAAATTTGATAGCTTCAACAGTTTCGAAGAAAAATAATTTAATTTAAATTTCAAAATTTCGTGAAATTTGTATGGGAGGGGGTATAAGGAGTAAGGTGAAGTTGATAATTATTTTTAAAATAAATTGCAATTATAGTAAAATTAATTCTGACAAAATTTCGTCTTTTCAGCTTTACTAGTTTCAATGAAAATCGAAAATAGGTATTTTTCAAAATTGCCCATTTGTATGGGAGGGGGTAGAAGGAGTAAGGGGATCGGGTCAATATTCCGTGGTATTAATGACATCTATATCGTAATACTTTGACCTAAATTTCAAGTCTACAGCTTAAATAGTTTCAAAGAAAAATCAATTTCTTAATATTACGAAATTTCATGAAATTTGTATGGGAGGGGGTAGAAGGAGTGGGGGGATGTAGCCCATTCACGAACTTAAAGTTACTTTTTTCCTAAAAATTGCATACAAAAATTTTTAGCACTATAGCTCAAAGCTTTCGAGAGTTATGCTGTAGACAGACGCACAGACGGACAGACGGACAGACAGACAGACAGACAGACAGACAGACAGACAGACGGTCACTCGGAATCGAGATTTTTGAGCGACAACAAATATTTCTGTACCCTTGGCGGATCTGGGCGAGCGGTATTTCTTAGCGTTACAAACGGTAAGGCAAACACAATATACTCTCAGATTTCATCTAGAGTATAAATACTCCAGATTTTCAGCAGACGGCGACAGTTTAATTTTAATAATGCATCAAAAAAAGCATCTGTATTGTGGAATTCTAGAAAATCGAATGTAATTGAGTTATCGGTAAAGTTTACTACTCAGCAAACTATTTCTAGTAACTTTCCAGTTTTAAAGATCTAAATAAATTATGGCTACCTTCAGGGTTCTTATGTGTAGTCTCTTGTTTTACATTGAGAGTTTGTCAACTGATTCAGTTACCCATAGTGTACAGTAAAAGGTTTCCCATTAAGACCGCCTATTTTGAATTTAGGCCCATTTTACTTTATTATTATAATAATAAAGTATTGTGATCGACACAAGAAAAAAAAAAAGTTTGCTACCCTGAAATTTTTTTTTTTCGCGTTTCATGACTAAATTAGCCTAAAAATGCAAAAAAAAAAACATAACAGGGCTACGATTGCGCGTAAACCGCAATCTTACGATACTCTAGATGAAATAGAATTTTTTGTGATCCCAAGAAATTTTGTATGGGAAGTGTTAGAAGGGATGATAGCATTGAACTAATTTTTTCCTTATCATGCTAAAGTAGCTATAAAAATGTTTTATACAAAATGCTTACTCCAAAAATTGAATAGGAGCTGAGAAAATTAGTGTGTTAGATTTAGTGAAAATGTGCAGTTTGTATGGGAGGTGGTAGAAAGAGTGGGGGGATTTTAGTGATTTTTTCAGAAATAACTAAGAATATCATAAAATTGACATCTCTTAAATTTTAGACCAGTAACATTCATACTTTTCAAGAAAATAGATTTTTTGTGAAGTTGTGAAACTGTGTCATATTGTATGGGAGGGGGTAGAAACAGTAAAGCTAATCAAATATCTTTTTCTGATCTTAGTGATAATGCTAAATAAGTATTTATCACAAAATGTGAGCGCGATAAATGTTATATGTTCTGAGAAAATCGGCTTAGAGCATTTCATGAAAAAGTATAGTTTGTATGGGAGGGGGTGGAAGGAGAAAGAGGACGCAAATAATTTTTATACTGTATATTGAAATCATTGTGAAAGTAATATATCCCGAAATTTAGACTAATAGCTTTTATATTTTTCGAGCAAATCCATTTATAGTCCAATTGCGAAATTGTGCCATTTTGTATGGGAGGAGGTAGAAGGGGTGAAGCTAATCGTCTAATTTTTTTTAGGCTTACTAATAATTTTAAATAAATATTTAGTCCACAATTTCAGCTCGCTAAATGTTATACGCACTGAGTAAATTGGCTTAGAGTAATTCATGACAAGTACAGTTTGTATGGGAGGTGGTAGAAGGAGGGGAAGGACATCAAAAATTTTTATACCGTAGATTGATATTATCATAAAAGTAATATATTCCAAATTTCAAGCCAATAGGTTTTATACTTTTCGAGCAAATCCGTTTATTGTCAAATTGCGCATTTGTGTCATTTTGTATAGGAGGGGGTAGAAGGGGTGGAGCGCTTAGGCCCGTTCACGAACTTAAAGTTACTTTTTTGCTAAAAATGACACTCACAAATTTTTAGCACTATAGCTCAAAGCTTTCGAAAGTTATGCTGTAGACAGACGCACAGACAGACAGACGGACAGACGGTCACTCGGAATCGAGGTTTTTGAGCGACAACAAATATTTCTGTACCCTTGGCGGCTCTGTGCGAGCGTTATTTCTTAGCGTTACAAACGGTAAGGCAAACACAATATACTCTCAGATTTCATCTAGAGTATAAAAATCCGTCTGTCTGTACGCCGTCCGCCGTCCGCCGACGTGTACGCTCAGCGCACATTAACTCCCAAACCCTTCAAGATAGAAAGTTCATTTTTAAAGGGATTGTAGGTAGTTGCGGATCTCAGGCGGATACCAATTTTGGGGGGTGTACAAGTTCAGGGGGAGGCAGGGGGAGCGCTTAAACCGAAAAATACGAATTCAAATATCTCAACCATGGTTACAGTTAGGAAGCTTAAAATCAACACACATATACAAGAGTTTGTGGGACAACTTTTAAAAATAATTTAATTTTTGTATCCATTGGCGTGCGAAAAGGGGGGGCTAAGAACCAATTGTCGGCCGAATTTTTTTTCAAATGATTATATCTTCGAAATTACTTATCGTAAAAAAATTATATTTAGAGACCGTTAAGGTGGCATATAGTTTCATTGGAAACAGCTTAGAAAACGGCTAATTATTGTAAGAGGGAGGGTCAGGGGGGGTGCAAAGAAAAACACTTAAAAATTAATATCTCAACTATCTCTTAAGCTATGTAATTAAAACTTAAAACTTATATTAAGCTATACTAAGCAAATACAAAAAAAATATAACATGTTGAAATAATAGTAGTGGGGGGAAATGGGCAGCATTTCAAAAATGGCGCACTTTTCAAAATTACAAATCCTTATATCTCAAAAAATAGTACAGATATCAAATCAAAAATTTGTCAGATTGTAGAACTACATAATAGTTAATTGTGGTAAAAGTTTTAAGTTGGGAGGTACAAGGGAGGTAATAAGCAAAAATATCGAAAACTTTGAGTGATTTTTTTAGGGCTCTGGTAAAAGAAACAAAGTTAAAATATTTAATCCACATGGAAAAATAATAATAACTTGATCCATATTTGTTATAAACCGACCCCCCCGGTCTAACGTGCACAAGATGTTTCATGTGCATTGAAAAAAACACATAAACTGAAAATTTTTGAGTGAAATTTTAAGGTACAAATTTGAAAATTTGCGAGATGCATTTAAAAAAAATTCCTAAATATACGAAATATTAACTGGTCGAAAACCCTTAACACTTCTACCCCCTCCCATACAAAATTATTTTTTCGACCATTTTCAAGAAATCAATTATCACCTAACTATTAAAAGCTATCAATTTGAAATTTTGCACAACAGCTAACAAAAATAATTATAATGAAATTGCGTTAAAAGTTTTAAAATCGCGCTTGACCTTCTACCCCCTCCCATACAAAAGTATGATTTCGACTAATTTCATTAAATCAACTAATAACCAACAAATTACAAGCTAGGAACTTGAAATTTCGTACGAGCACCTTGCAATAAAAATGAAAGAAAATTGCATCACAAGTTTTACGATTCCCCTACCTCCTCTACCCCCTCCCATACAAAATTATTTTTTCGAGCATTTTTAAGAAATCAGTTATCAGCTAACTCTTAAAAGCTATCAATTTCAAATTTAGCATAAAAACTTACAAAAATAATTCAAATAAAATTACTTTAAAAGTTTTGAAATCGCGCTTGCGCTTCTACCCCCTCCCATACAAAACTATGATTTCGACCAATTTCATTAAATCAACTAATAACCAACAAACTAAAAGCTACGAACTTGAAATTCTATACAAGCACCTTACAAGAGACGCGAAATAAAACTGCGTATCAAATTTTACGATTCACCTATATTCTCTACCCCCTCCCATACAAATGTTCGGTTTCATGAATGTAAAATACACCGAATTTTATAAAAATTCTATGCAACTTCGTCTATGAAACACATTCTATACAGAGAATATTGGACGTGATTCAAGCAATTAATTAAAAAGCTATTAACATCCACCCACCCTTACTATTACCCCTACTCCTGCCCTCATAAAAACCAAACTTACAGAAACGAATGAAATATTGTTAACAGTCCTGCCCAAGAACTCCCTTTCACTTAGCCTTCCTTAACCACTCTAACCTGCATATTGACTTTCCACTCATCCGCAACTTGTCCCAAGAATAATAAAGTTTCGCCCGACTTGTTGGCAGTTTATTTATCCTCTAGATGAAATTTGAGATACACTGCTCGTCACCAGAATAGGTTCAACGTTTGTGCAAAAGTAAAATACCTCTACCTCTGTAACCAACCGTACGATTTCTCTGAAATCAATTTTTATCGATAGCCTAAGATGTTGTTAATGAAGTAAAATAGTTTGGGACTTAAAGCACACATTATAATTTATTTATAATTTGTTTTTCTAAAAAATATAACAAAAAGTTAACTTTTTTTGGTCACCAGAATAGGTTCAAACACAAAATAGTGTACAAATTCATATCTAAAGCAAAATTTCAAGCTTACATTGGTTGTAACATAAAAGTGATTAGTTTTAAAATATGTTAATAGTGCGTACTACCACCTTGGTTCAAAATGACTTCGTAAATCCGGTCTGGCAATGAAGCATAATAATTTCCAATATCTCGAAGGGAGATTTAAGCTCACGCCCTTTTAATGGCCTCCCTTAGGGTCTCAATATCTTCGTACTGTCTACCTCTTCATACACCCTCCGTGATAAAAGTCCCCACATATTTTCTATAATATTAAGATCAGGAGAGTATGGCGGCCATTCAAGGAATTTGACATTTTGACCCTTGATCCACGATTTTACCTCTCTCGCAGTATGAATGGGGACATTATCATATTGGAACGTCCATGTAATTGGTCGAAAAATATTCGAGAAGTGTGGCAATGCCTTTTGCAATACCGATTTGTAAACGTTCGCGTTCATTTTGGGAGTTAAGAATTGTAATTCACAAGCCCCATAATATGAAATGGCTCCCCCTACCATTACACCGCCTGACAGCTGTGATGACGACTTAAATAGCTTTCAGGCGTTCTTATATCGTGGAAATAAAAGTTATATCCATCAGGTCCATCGTGGTTGAACTTTTTTTCGTCGGAAAAGACGATGGTGTGCCACTCTTTATTCCAGGTCATATGCTCTCGAGAAAAACGAAGACGTGTAGCTTTACGAGCACTATTAAGCGGCCGTACCTACCATCGGTCGATATCGATTTCAAATCATTTTGCCTACGATTTAAAATCGAGAGAGTAAATGATTTTGTTCTCTCTGAACACTTTTTCGTGTCGTAATTTGCTCGACTTCTAGCCGGTCGTTCATGCTGTGATGATTAGTTTTTCTACATCGATGCGGGAAGATGTGACTAAAGGAATGTGCAAGAATAAAGAGGAAGTGGAAATGAAAGCGGGGAAATAGGTCGCGAAGGAATAAGGAAAGAAAATGATGCATTGGAAAAAATACAAACACAAAGTTATCAACAAGCATGGGTCAATGGATTTCTCATCATTCACCACCTACGAACTTTGATCTGCGACAACACATACAAAGAATGCAAGCTATCATCGAAAATACGAAGGGGAAAAGACAAATCTCTTGAGAGCGTACGAACATCTTGCAAAAGAGACCAACCGATTGAATAATCGGCGCGAACCTACCTCTGCTCTGGTCGCCGTCTCAAGGCATACTGAGCATCAATTTTCTCTGCGAAATTTATTGATTGATTTTCAAACAATTATGATGTATTTTTTATGAAAAATAATATCATACTCATTGAATAAGCTTAACAACATTCTATTCTTCGATATCAGTGTTAAACAATTTCAAAGTCATCAGTTTTAAAACATAAATTCGAACAAAAAAATCAATAAGAAACGCTCTTTTTTAACTCCATTTATTATTAACAAGCACTTGTCGCAACCTTTTTCTATTGTTATTGTAAAAAATAATATATAGTCGTCGCCTGACTTATAGGTCATAAGTCGCATCGAAAAGCATAGTTTTCTCATTTTTAAAAAACCGAACCCGGTGTTATGCTGTTAACTTTTTCCTAAACATAATTTTAAAAATTTGTTTCTAGCATACTGTTGTAAAATTAACAAGGATTAAAATTATAAAAATGAATTTTCATTGTATTGAGTGCTTTGTCAGGAATGTCTGTGCGAAAATAGCCATTTTTGCATGAAATCGTCGTTTCGGTATGTATGGCCCCTTAAGAAAGAGAACCAAAACATGAAAACTTTGCACATATTGTCACAGGACATTTCGTATACTTCTATTCGTCATAGTTTCATATTGAATGCCCACAACAAATGTCACGAAATTCCGACAGCAATGACACAACAAAATTTTATTTAATGGTGTGACAAAAGATTTTAAATGTGTGATTGTAAGATTAAATTTGTGGCATATTTTGCTAGAAATTTTTTGACAAAAATTTTGGCAAATAAAAAGATGACAGTGCTCCGAGATATATTAAATACAAATTTCCTTGACAATAAGTATTGTGTGAAAAATTATCGCATTTAAAAATCATGACCAATATTGAATACAGGGTGGACGATATCTTCATGGAAGTACGACTGAAATTTCTCTTTTTTTTCTCCAACGACGAAGTCACAAATTTGTTATGAAATGGTGAGCGCAGGATTGACGCGAACATCTGGTACAACATTGTACAGAAAGTCAGGGCTGAGGGCAAGGGAAGACACCATCTTTGAAGCGCTAATATGAAAGCGAGAAAAAAATGAAGACATCAGGGGTTCGCGTTGCCTACCGGTATATTCTTAAGCTTGCTAATCATTGCTAAAACTTCTATGAAGCCGAGTTTCCTGGTAATGAGAGATGTCGAAGCCGGGAACTTAACTTACCTCCCACACCCTCTACCTTCATCCTAATGTGAGGTTCGAATAAGGCCCATTATCTGTTGGCGGATGGGAATCCTTCATTTCGTTGCGTGGCGCCCAACGTGGGGCTTAAGATTCTACCGGTAAGCAACGTGAATCGCTTCCATCTTCCTTTTTTTCGCCCCTTTCATCACGATTCATGATGTTTTTTCCCGCAATCATGGAGAAGCCAATAATATGCTGGGTCAATGCCGCCCTCTATTTCATTACAAAGGTCTTAACATAATGGTCCATTGATGATGTAGCCACCCTAAGCATTCCGCCTCATGCAACTGCTCCATTTGCATCTTCGTAGGAACGGCTCTGCCCTTAGGAGGTAAAGTGATCAGAGAGCCACTTTGATACAATTGTACCAAAAATTATACATTTTATTAAAAATAAGAATATACGAAGATACAAATGTGATTACTAAGAATGGTACATTTTTCTTTATATTTTTATTTCCTGAATTTGTTGCAATCGATACAAGTTAGAACATTCAGCAATATATGTCAAGTTAGTAGAACTCAGTATAAGTCCTGTTTCACATCCAAATGAAAAAGCTTGTCTGCAATTTGAACAGTTGTAGAGCATTCCTAGTTTTTCCATAAAAATGGTCAACGCTATTCGCGTTCATTCAGTCTACGGATTCTAGGGCGAGCGATTAAAACCAAAATAAAAGAGGTTCTTGTAATAGTTCAAAAAAAATAATCCTTAACAACGAATAAATGCAATATGGCATTAGATCAAGCTTTATCTTTTCGTAGTTTTAGGCGTTTCATTAAAATCCACGCTACCAAATTTATATTCATTTGAGGGTGTACCGTCCTTGGGGGATGCAAATCGAAAAATAATAATGATGATAACAACGAACCTATATATATCCAAATGAAATATCTGTAGTAGATGGTGATTATTATATTTCTACGGTGTTCACGGGAGTCTTGCATATATCGAATTATTACACTACAATAATTATGGTTTCGATGTTTCTAAAATTTCAGTAATGAATTTCAATTGTAATGGCGCTTGCACGGCACAGATTGGTAATTAAATTTTTTATTTTCCCAAACAAAATGACTATCAAAAACATTACCACATTATAGAGTTAGTCGTATTGTAGATGTTACAGTATAGAATAAGTTTATACATAGATTAAAAATGCATGACCCAGTGATATGTTCTTTTTTCAGTCATACCGACTGGTGCATAATTAGAATGCTGGAGTGGTTAAGTGCTATTTAAAATGTAATTAACCGGCTGTTTGTGTTGTTATAACAAGAAAAAAGTTGTATCTGAATGCATTTAATGTGGATCGTGTATTCTGTATTGTTCACCACTATATAAAATAGAATTTCTGTCATTATCATTTTACTTTATTATTCAAATAATAAGGTATCGACACATTTGCTACCTTGAACTTCTTTCCGCGTTTCATAAGTAAATTAACCTGAAAATGAAAAAAAAAACAACGATTTATAAGATATTCTAATACGAATAGGCACAATAATTCGTTTTGGTGACTGTATAATCCCGGTTTTGCTGAACCATTATTATAAAGACAAACTTAACATCAGGCTGTACACGTAAAGCGAATCAGATGTGGTATGGTGTGTAAGTCTCTTCTTTGCCCACTTTCGCGTTAAAGTCACCTAATACTATTTAAATATCGATTGACGGAAGGGAGTTGAATGTTGATTCTAAGGTGCTGTAGAAATCGTCTTTAACTTCGTCGTCTTTGTCTTCCAAGGACATTAATAAGCCAAATATTAATGAATTTTATTTTGATGCGGATTGCACACAATCGTTCATTGACGGATTTGAAGTTTGTAGATTGGTGTTTAAATTTGTTGCCGACAATAAACGCAGCTCCAAACTGCCGACTTCTCTATGATTTCCCACTTTTGAAAATTGTGTGCGATCTAATGTCAGCTATCTTTCTTCCTAACCATTAGTTTCTCTTCCTAACCATTTAGTTTCTTGCCTGTTCCAGAAATGCTTTTACTGCTCCTGCGCTGTACAAGGATCGCACGCTCCAAGATCCGAAGGAATAGTCCATTTTGTAAAATTGATAAAAAAAATATTAATAAACGAATCAACCAAAAATTTATTCTCGTTCAAATTAAACACAAAACAAAATGAACAGTTAATTCATAAGGTGAAGTTGTCGAAAACGCCCATCTGAAAAATAAATAGTCAGTGCATGAGTGTGGTGCACAATATATTGACACCAAAAGAAAACGCTTCTGAGCAACCACCAGTCAATATACAAAATTAACCCCAAGAAAATATAATGAAAACGCGAATCCGGACACCCTCAAGGGAGAACGCACGAGACGGTGGCCAGCATAGAGGGGAGAGGAGAACCATCTCCATACACATGTGGTGGAGAGCCAACCCGCATGTGCCACTTCACTCGAGGAGGAGAACCATACTCGCCAAGGCCGAGGAGGAGCACCATCCTGACCTTCTTCACGAATCAAATCGCACAAAAAATAATCATCAATGATTGGTGGTCACTCAAAAGTAACTAACTAACCCATTAACTACCTTTTAATGGAAAACAAGCACTACACAATATGTAATTGAATTCAGCACACACAAAAAAACTCAGTGAAACTCACTTCGTGAAAATGTTTCTGCTTTGCTGCGCAATAATCGACTGATCATCTGCGCTTGCTAGCTATATCATCAAGCCGGCAGAAACCTGCACCCACTCACACATACAAACCATACTTTAACAAAGCCCTTTTCAATTCCTATACACGACACCCGAAAACTCTTGCAGGCCTCCAAGGTCAGTAACAAGAAGCATGCAGAAAGAATAACAAAACAGTGAAGCCATGCAATAATTAGACACTAAAGCGTTTAGTACAATGACGCTACGCAAAATTTGACCACCCACGATGGCCATAAGAAGAACAGTACAAACCTTTTCTTACAATTTTAGAACTGTGCAGATCTCGGATTAATTGCGTAGAAAAACGACATTATTGAATAACTAAAATTATTTTACTGCTATTGTATAAATTAATTTCTAGTGATAACAATTATTGAAGCTTTTTGTGATATGAATAATTTGCACAATTTGTACTCGGACATGGATGAAAAGTGTTAATCATTTAAAATCACTAATTTGATGTTCTAAATTTGATCCGGACCACGGAATTGAAAATTTGCAACTTCAAAAACCTTCTCAGTGATTTTATTTAATGAAAATTCATACATGCGTACGTATATACGTATACATAAAACAATTTTACAATTTAAAAGATTAAAAGATCTTGCTGAAAAATTGTCTCCCCTAGCCGCAATATCACGCCACGCCAGTGACTCTATCATAGTCTAGGAGAAATGTCACAATCGACATCTGCGAATTCACTATTCGTGGAGTGGTAAGTTTAGTGGTTTTCTTTTCCCGATTTCATCCACCCTAAGATAAATTGTTCCTTCAAAATTTTTGTTTGAAACTTTGTAGTTACATACCATATTAAAAATTTCGCACAACTCGTGTTATTAAAAACGTCTCAAAAAAAATGTCGATACTTTTTTTTAAATTTCTTTCCAAATATCGGGCTTCACCTTTGCCAAACTATGATAAAGCGCTTCTAACGTCCCATGAAGTAACTATAGTTTTAATATACGAAATCGGAAATAGGTATTTTCAGTTATTTTCGCTCAGTTCGATTTTTTTAGTAGGCCGAATTTAAAAAATGCAATCTAGGCGGCGATAGCGCTGCAAATCTATTATTTATTTAGTTTTCCGATAGCGGCTCGTCAGGTGAAGCGCATGAGGCGGCGCCTCACCTACCACAGCATTTTCTATGAATTGAATTTAACAGTCCTAATACGTTTGATGAATGTTTTCAAAGCGCTTTTTGAATTAAAAGAAAAGTTTTCCGGATTATACACTGTTACGCTTCATTATTCGTGACGTTTCAGTCTCTGCTGAGACCTTTATCAGCAGTTTGATTAAGATCTCAGCAGAGACCGAAACGTCATGAATAATAAAGCGTAACAGTGTAAAATCCGGAAATCTTTTCTTTTAAGTCCTAATACGATTAAATTTTCGATATTCAATTATCGTCTTAGATCTTTCTTATATCAATGTTACGCCTCTTCCTTTTTACCTTTTGTCTTCTCTACTGTTGTGGGAGAATGTGTTTGAAGAAAAAAATGAAAGCGCTTGGACAAAAATGTGGGAGTCTGCAAACGATCGATTTCCCCATCTTTAGAAATGAGGGGCCTATAAAGCTTGCTAACCCACAGCTCGTTTAACACATTAAAGCGAAAGAACTGAGGCGCAAACTTCCACAGCTGCCGGAGCTTTCCTTAATGATTAACCATTGTATTGTTTTTTGTCATTTTTGGCTGTAGAGTACTGTGGAGTTCGACAGAACATCTTCGAATCATTCCGGTTGTAGCTTGCAAAATTGAGCAAAAAAGTGATGAAAAGTTGATGTTTCAATTAATTTTTATACTCTAGATGAAATATGAGAGTATTATAAGTTTGCTCTAAAGTTTGTAACGCCAAGAAGTAAGGCTCGGAGAAAAAAATGAATGATACAGAAGATAATATTATCACTCAAAAATCTCAAAACCGGATGTCCGTCCGTCCGTCTGTCCGTCCGTCCGTCTGTCCGTCCGTCCGTCTGTCCGTCCGTTCGCTCTCTAGCTTGAGAACGCGTTGAGCTAGAAAGCTCAAATTTTTTACACGTCGTTTTTGACAAAAAAGTAAGGTCAAGTTCGTGAACGGGCCAAATCGCTCCACCCCTTCTACCCCCTCCCATACAAAATGACACAATTGCGCAATTTGACAATTAACAGATTTGCGCGAAAAGTATAAAAGCTATTGGCCTGAAATTTTGAACATTTTACTATTATGATAATATCAATCTACCGTAAAAAAATAATGCGTGTCCTCCCCCTCCTTCTACCACCTCCCATACAAACTGTACTTGTCATGAATTACTCTAAGCACTGAGTAACAGTGCGTATGAAATTTACCGGGCTGAAATTGTGTACCAAATATTTATTTAAAATTGTTAATAAGGGCAAAAAAAATTAGACGATTAGCTTCACCCCTTCTACCCCCTCCCATACAAAACGACACAATTTCGCAATTTGATATTAAATGGATTTACTCGAAAAGCATAAAAGCTATTAATCTGAATTTTGGGATATATTACTTTCATAATAATTTAAATCTACAGTAGAAAAATTATTTGCGTCCTCCCTCGCCTTCCACCCCCTCCCATACAAACTACACTTTTTCATGAAATGCTCTAAAACGATTTTCTCAGAACATATAACATTTATCGAGCTCATATTTTGTAATAAGTACTAAATTAGTATTATCACTAAGATCAGAAAAAAATAATTGATTAGATTCACTGCTTCTACCCCTTCCCATACAATATGACACAGTTTCACAACTCTACAAAAAATCGATTTTCTTGAAAAGCATGAATGGCACTAGTCTGAAATTTAAGGGATGTTAATTTTGTAATATTCCTAGTTATTTCTGAAAAAATCACTAGAATTCCCCCTCTCTTTCTACCACCTCCCATACAAACTGCACATTTTCACTAAATCTAACTAACTAATTTTCTCAGCTCCCACTCAATTTTTGGAGTAAGCATTTTGTATAAAACATTTTTGTAGCTACTTTAGCAAGATGGGGAAAAAATTGGTTCAATGCTATCATCCTTCTAACACTTCCCATACAAAATTTCTTGGGATCACAAAAAATTCTATTTCATCTAGCCCTGTTATGTTTTGCTCTATTTTCACTTTATTATTTTAATAATAAATTATATTTACAGTAACTCCCAAACCCTTCAAGAAAGAAAGTTCATTTTTGGCGGGATTGTAGATAGTTGCGGATCTCAGGCGGATACCCATTTTGGGGGATGTACGGGTTCAGAGGGAGGCGGGGGAGCTCTTAACCGAAAAATACGAATTCCAATATCTCAACCATGGTTACATCTAGGGAGCTAAAAATCAACATACATATAGAGGAGTTTGTGAGGCAACTTTTAAAAATAATTTAATTTTTTTATCCATTGGGGTGCAAAACGGGGGGCTAAGAACCAATTGTCGGCCGAATTTTTTTTTCAATTGATTATATCTTCGAAATTACTTACCATAAAAAATTGATATTTTGAGACCATTAAGATGGCATATAGATATACTAGAATCAGTTTAGATAGAATTTAATTATTGAAAGAGGGAGGGTCAGGGGGGTTGCAAAGAAAAACACTTAAAAATGAATATCTCGACTGTCTCTCAAGCTATGTAATTGAAACTTGAAACGTATACTAAACTTACTACTAGCGAATTATGAAAAAAATATAATATGTGGATATAATAGTAGTGGGGGGGAAATGGGAAGCATTTAAAAAATGGAGCACTTTCCAAAATTACAAATCGATATATCTCAAAAAAAAGTACAGATATCAAATCAAAAATTTGTCAGATTGTATAACTATATAATCTTTAATTTTGGTAAAAAATTTAAGTTGGGGGTTGTAAGGGGAGGGAGGTGGAAAGCAAAAATGTTGAGAATTTTGAGTGATTTTTTTGGGGCTCTGGTAAAAGATAAAAAGTTTTAATTTTGCACGTCGACACATCTATTTGATATACATAGAAAAAAAAATAGTAATTTGTTCCAAAATTGTTATGCAGCGAAGTGTGGGTCTAACATGCACAAGGTGTTTTATGTGCAATGAAAAAAACACATAAACTGAAAATTTTTAGGTAGAAACTTGAAAATTTGCTAAATGCAAATTTAAAAAAAATTTCTAAAAATTTGAAATACTGGTCGAATATCTTCAAAACTTCTACCCCCTTCCATACAAATTTATTTTTTCGACCATTTTTAGGAAATCAATTATCACCTAACATTTAAAAGCTATCAATTTGAAATTTTGCACAAAAACTTACAAAATAGTTAAAATAAAACTGCGTTAAAAGTTTTGAAATCGCGCTTGCCCTTCTACCCCCTCCCATACAAAACTATGATTTCGACCAATTTCATTAAATCAACTAATAACCAACAAACTAAAAGCTACGAACTTGAAATTTTATACAAGCACCTTACAAGAGAAGCGAAATAAAACTACATATCAAATTTTACGATTCCCCTACCTTCTCTACCCCCTCCCATACAAATGTTCGGTTTCGTGAATTTAAAATACATTGAATCCAATGAAAATTCTATGCTACTTCGTCTATGAAACTGATATTCTATACAGAGAATATTGGACTTCAAGCAATCAATTAAAAAACTATTAACATCCACCCACCCTTACTATCACCCCTCACCCTTCCCTTCATGAAAACTCAAACTTCCATAAATAATCGAACGAAATATGGAGCTTTTGAATGTGTCCGCAAAGTGTTAAATTGGGAACTGCTCTGCCCAAGAAGTCCCTTTCTCTTAGTCTTCCCTAACCACTCTAACCTGCATATTGACGCATTTTGTCCCAAACATAATAAAATTTCGCCCGACTTGTTGGCAGTTTATTTAATTTATAAAGCTATCGGATTCACACATTGAAAGTATTGCTAGTACATAAATTTGCATGCTAACAAATTGTTATGTATCAACGCAATAAATATAAAATGTTAATGCTGAATCTACCATTCAAAATGCTGAAATGACCACAATGAAATTAAATTTAATTGATTGATAGATCAGACCATAAAGCTACTTTATAAAATCAACAGTTCTGTCGCTGCTGCTCTTACAGTAATGATTCCCCCCCCCCCTCTCCCAAGATTTTCTGAGCGCCTCACCTATCAGGCAAGCCACGAACCACCACTGTAGGTCCCTTTCATTTACGGTTAACTTTCTCGATTTAAAAACTAATTTTTTTTTATAATTAGCTCTAATTTTGATTACTACTGTTATTGTCAAATCTGTCCATTTTGGTAAATTGAGTGTGATGAGAACAATATTAAATTTGATTTCATAAGATTCAACACAAAAATTCAAAAGCGGCGTCTTCGAAAATAAGATAAATATAAGTGATGCTCTATCTCCTTAAATTTTGCCGGCAGATATCAATATCTTCTACAATGGCACTATAGCCCAAATCGGGCCTTGGCTTTCTGACTTTCAGGTTCCTTAACATTAATCATTATTTATTGTGGAAGGGTTGTTAGGCCTTCACACAGCCCTCTATATATATGAATTTTTCATTTTCGTAGAATGATGTGACCAAGGTATACCCAAGCAGACAGTGTGCTGGAATTATGCGTCGACCGGAGATTTGAATTCACGACCTTCGCATTGTACACCAAAACGCTACCCACTAGGCTACACCCTAGCTCAATATCATTATCATGCAAACTCCAGATGAGTTTTATACAAATAATTGTAGTACCTCATATAAATAAAACAAATAAAGTATATAAGTATGTAATTTAAAAAAAAATATTGCTACTTTATGTAATAAAATATGAACATATCAATTTCAAAATTTTAATTATCATCTAAAAAAAAAGAATATGAAGGCCGAATATCCTTAAATGGCAGTTTGAAAAAAAAAACAAATTTAATGCTGACAGTTATTTCCTAGTTTATCATTGCTTTCCTTTCCACCCCAGTTACATCATCATATTTTTTTTCCAGTTAATTAAAACTCTAAATTTATGACAGTATGAAGAGGAGAAAAAAGTAAATTTCAACTCAGAAATTCTGGCAAGAAAAAATCTGCAAGAAAAAGTTTCATCGTCCTTTTTAATGACAACGAAAAATATGAAACAAGACACGCAATAGACAAAAAGAGACAACCAAAAGCGAAAGATGAAAAATGCCTTTTTCCACTGCCCGACGAGATTTATTTCCCAGCTATTATCCTTTAATTAAGAATATTTTAATCTTTAATCTGAGATGGAGAAAAAAAGAAGTCCTTTTGCTGCAGGCATGAAGATATTTCTTTTCTCTGAGTTGATAAAAGGGAAAAATGGAAAACATTAGAGCTGTTAAGGCCGGGAATAGACATTGCAAAGATTATGCTTATAAAGCTATGAGGAAAGGATGCTCTCTTGTATTTCGAAATGCGAATTATTATGGGCTTTAATCTGACAATTTTATGGTGTTAGGGTTAATAATTTGGTTATGATCAGCTTTTTTTTCTAAAGGTAGACATTGAAAAAGGTTCCGACGGGAACACGTATTAGACTTAAAATTTAATTGTTTTGAGAAGTATTGCAGCATTCATGTTTGTGATTTAGACATTTATAGTTTTAAGTTCAAACAATGAAGAACTAGAATTTACAAAAATCGTAGGTATTTTCAGAGGAAATCTCATCTTATTTAATACTTACAATCGTCTTTTTAGTGTTACTCCAATGGCAAATAAACTGCCAGTCGGGCATAAATTTATTATTCTTGGGACAAGTTGCGGATGCGTGGGAAGTCAATATGCAGGTTAGGGTAGAAAGGGAAGACTTAGTGAATGGGAATTCTTGGGCAGGGCTATAGTCAATTATTCAGCAATTAACTGCGTTACGATCAATAGCTCCAGTATGTAGTATCAATTTTTCATTCGATTATTTATGCAAGTTGGGTTTGTATGGGAGGGGGCTCATCTTAAGGGGTGAGTGGATGTTAATAATTTTTTAATTGATTGCTAGAATCACGTTCGAAATTCCTTGTATAAAATGTTATTTTGATAGGCGAAGTAAATTCTATGAAATTTGATGTATTTTATATTCTTGAAATCATACATTTGTATGGGAGGGGGTAGAGAAGTTCAAGGATACATAAAATTTGTGATGCAGTATTATTTGTTTTCTCTTGAAATGTGTTCGTACAATTTCAAATTCATAGATTTTAATTTGTTGGTTATTATAATTGATTTATTGAAATTGGTCGAAATCATACTTTTGCATGGAGGGCGATGGAATGGCAAAGAGGAAAGTTTTGGAATCTTTTGATGCATTTTTATTTGAAATAATTTTAGAAGTGTTTGTACCAAATTTCAAGTTGATAGCTTTTGATAATTTGGTGATAATTGATTTCTTAAAAATTGTCGAAAAAATACTTTTGTATTGGAGGGAGTATAAGTTTTGGAGGTATTCGACTAGTTAATATTTTATTCATTTAAGCATTTGGTTTAAATGAATTTTTTTCAAGTTTTTAGCTTGAAATTTCATTCAAAAACTTTTAGTTTTTGTCTTTTTTTCAATACACGTGAAACACCCCGTGCAAGTTAGGGGCCCCCTTTCGTGGAAAACAGTTTTGAATTAATTTAGAATTAATATTTTTTCTTTATGTATATTAAACTGATGTATACACTTGCAAAATATTAACTTTAATCTTTTACCAGAGTCCTAAAAAAATTAGTGACAATTTTCGACATTTTGACCCACCACCTCGTTATCCTTACACTCCCAATCTTGCAATTTTTACGAAAATTTTAAATCTGCAATTTGGCAAAATTTCATTTTAATACCTATTTTGAATTTTGAGATATAACGGCTTGAATTTTTGAAAAATGCATTCTGGAAACACAACTCTCTCTATACTTCTGCTGATTTTCAACTTCCTATCATATTAGCAAGTGTAATTTTCGACTCTTTCCCTCCCTCTTTCCTTCCACCTGACACTCCACAAAGTTTAGATAATGGAGCTCACTTACCCAATTAGCAATCCACCTAAAAACGAACATTCTACCTTTAACGGTCTCGGAGATATGAGTCCATATCGCTGCTTCGGAACAAGACTGTCACAACTCAAAATATTTCGAATTCGAATTTTGGTCACCAGATAGCAGATGTGCCGGTATTCCGTACGAAAATGTTGCGAATTTTTTTTCAACACTTACATTTCCAAAGACTTAAGAGGCAAACACGGAAAACAACTAAAAGTGCCGGACGAAATTAAAGAAGCTATGAGAAGACACATTCGCTCCATTCCCAGGATCGAAAGTCATTATTGTAGAGCAGTGACGAAGAGAATAAGCTTATTCAGGAAAAATGCGAGGCTCATGTCATGGATAAAGTTCTATCGAGGGTTTAAAAGGAGAGAGATGAGAACACCGATTCTAAAAATGAAGTTGCGGCAATTTCACAATTTTTAATTTAAACATAAAAGAATTATGATTTATGATGAAATGAGAAAGAGTTCAATGTACCGGAAAATATGTCACCTACAATTCTTTTAAATAATTACTAGTGACTTTTGTATGGGAGGTGATAGAAGGAGAGGAGGAAGGTTTGTAATTTTTGGATATGACACCTAGTGTGGTATGCAAAATATTTCGTGCTGAATTTAAGGTTTGAAGCTTTCATTATTTTCAATTGGATATAGTTTTCCTGAAATTGGGGCATTTGTATGGGAGGTGGCAGGGGAAGTGGTGCGTTTCAGATAATTTTGAAACTGCTTATCATCATCCTTATCACCACGCTTTGATTCAATTTCAAATTCGATAGTTCTAATATATTCGAAGGAGAAATGCTTTTCTTGAATTTATAATACAGATATTTGTATGGGAGGGGGTAGAAGGAGTGAAGAGAATTTATTGCAATTCTTAAAAAACAAATTCTGGCAAAATTTGAAGTTTATACTTTTTCTAGTTTTAATGGAAATCGATATAATGCAATTAACAAAAATTATACATTTGTATGGGAGGGAGTATAAGGAGTGTACGGATCAAAGCACATTTTTTTCTCGGTATTGATATTTCTATTTTTATACTTTATACAAAATATCAAGTTGATAGCTTTAACAGTTTCGAAGAAAAATAATTTAATTTAAATTTCAAAATTTCGTGAAATTTGTATGGGAGGGGGTAGAAGGAGTAACGTGAAGTTGATAATTTTCTCAATTCTGATTGGAATTATAATAAAATTAATTCTGGGAAAAATTCGTTTTTATAACTTTGCTAGTTTCAATGAAAATCGAAAAATTGCATTTTTCAAAATTATGCATTTGTATGGGAGGGGGTAGAAGGAGTGACGGGATCGGATCAATATTCCGTCATATTAATGATATCTATATCATAATACTTTGACTCAAATTTCAAATCGACAGCTTAAATAGTTTCAAAGAAAAATCAATTTCTGAAAATTTCGGAATTTCGTGAAATTTGTATGGGAGGGAGTAGAAGGAGTGGGGGATGTGGCCCGTTCACGAACTTAAAGTTTCTTTTTTGCTAAAAATGATACACAACAAATTTCAGCACGATAGCTCAAAGCGTTCGAGAGTTATGCTGTAGACAGACGGACAGACGGACAGACGGACAGACAGCAACTCGGAATCGAAGTTTTTGAGCGACAACAAATATTTCTGTACCCTTGGCGGCTCTGTGCGAGCATTATTTCTTAGCGTTACAAACGGTAAGGCAAACACAATATACTCTCAGATTTCATCTAGAGTATAAAAAGCGAAGTTGTTGATTGCTATATTTGGCACGAATGAGAGTCTTTCAGGGGCTCAACTGATCTATGATCCTTTGGCGTTACTTAGAACAAGTTAATGCATCGTAAAGCAATCCAGTTGATGTAATATATTATTCCAATAATTCTACCGAGCAAAATAAAAAATATTTAATAATTGCCACGTATCCCAGAGCAATTATTTATCTTATAAGCATCAATTCCATCACATCACACACAAGTATTTAATTACAGGCCATACCCAAAATGAAGGGGATGGAATACACTCTTGTATAGAAATGCAGATAAAAAATGCAAGAACAACAATCTGGATCAATTTACGAGTAGTTATACCCCGGACCAATACGTCTCTCTAATAAGTTGTGCTAAAGAAAAAGTTCCATCGTTTGTCGTGCACGTGTCAACGTTTGAGGACTTTAATGACTTTCGTAGTAATAGAATTGAAATCAGTAAACGAAAAAATGAATTAAACGAACTCAAGGTATCCGAAGTAGAGATTGGTAGCATTCACAAATATAACCCTTTACAATCATTATATTGTTGCGAGCTAGGGGATTCGCCAGATTTCAAAGAAAACTCAATTCGTTTAAAAATATAAGGATAATTTATTTATTGCACTTTTACACAATTTCCCGATCACTTCACTTAATTCGCTCTAAAAACTTAATTCTTACTATACGGCACCACTGTTATCGCGTTCTTGTATCGGTTCAAGTTCTCTCGCAGATGTTGCTGAACTTACTGACAGCTGGTCTGAGAGCTTCGTGTTTATATACAATTGTTGCCCAGTTCTAGAAGTTGCGATCGTGCATGTTGCCGGGTGTGTGTGTGTCTAGAATGTTCGGGGACTCTGTTTATAGCTTTTTACATGTTGGGGGATTTGTTCTGGTACATTCGGGAAGTTGCCAGATTCATAACATTACCCTCTCCTTAGTCCCTGTTCGTCCCGAACAGAGTCGTTCACTTCCTCAATGGCACCATCGTACTTGGTTAATCGGTCGAGATGTACCGCTTTCATTTTTGTACGAGGTTTTCGCTGATTCCATCCATCCTCTGGTTCGATCGTTATCCTGCGAATGGTTTTTCCAGCTTCTTTTTCCTTCTCACGTTCGCGTTCTTTCTCCGTTTCCTTTTCGCGCTCATTCTCCTCCTTAGCGGCACGTTTACTTCCCTTTTCTCGTTCCGCATTCTTCCTTTCGCGATCTTCTCGATCATATCGCTTCCCATGTTTGGTCTTGTCACGATTATTCGCATGAAGTACTTGACCGTCACGACTTCTACCTGTTCGCTCGCGATCCTTATTCGATTGTCCAGTTTTGCTTCCATGATCTTTCCCGATGTATTGTTCTTCTCGCAATCGATCTTGCCGACTCGAGGTTTTCGACCGACTCCGGCGTCTTTTCTCAAAACCGTGTGTAAGATTTGAACTCTGACGACTAGTTCTTGACCAATATCTACCTGCCCGATCTCTATCTTCGCGTTTTTTAGCAGCGCAGCCGGAACAATAGTTGGTCGCTTTTCGGCAGTCGAGTCTCAAGTGTCCTGCCTGTCCGCAAATCCAGCATCGGGGGGCACCAAATCTTTCGCTTCGCTTGGTGTATTCGGCTTTCTGGCACACGCACTCTTTTGCTCTTTCTCGGACTCGATAATTACTCCGTGAGCTTTGCTTGGCAGCCCATATACCAAGGCTTCGCCTATCGTTTTCTTACCTGCCAATTTCAACACCTGTTGCAGCTCTCTGTCCTGTACAGCATTGTTAAATGCGAAAACAGCTGTATCGTTGCGTTGCTCTGTTTGCGCCTTGGGCAGCGATAACAGTGTGAGTCGTTCAATATCGCGTGCCAGCTCTTGAAGTGTTTCGCCATTCTTTTGAGTTCGGTTGTACAGCTCTATTTTGTAGATCTCTTTCATGCGGTCACTGCCGTAATGAAGTTCCAATGTCTGGACTAACGTTGAAAAATCTTGTTGTTGCTCCTGCGGAATCGTTTGAAGAACCTCCGCTGGTGGACCTCTTAACGCCAATATAAGAGCCGTTCCTCGTTCGAGATCATTCCAATGGTTGTTTCTGACGGCAGCCTCAAATTGGATCTTATAAATAGCCCACGGTGTCTGTCCATCGAAGATTGGAGCTTTGAAACCCTTATGCGTAACGTGCTCTGCTTTCATGACTCCGACCGCTTTCACGTTATCCAAGTCCCTTTTTAGGCGTTCGACTTCTTGTCTCCTTACTCCTTCTACCCCCTCCCATACAAATGGACAATTTTTAAAAATACATATTTTCGATTTTCATTGAAACTAGTACAGCTGAAAAGACGAAATTTCGTCAGGTTAATTCTACTATAATTGCAATTTATTTTAAAAATAATTATCAACTTCACCTTACTCCTTCTACCCCCTCCCATACAAATTTCACGAAATTTTGAAATTTAAATTAAATTAATTTTCTTCGAAACTGTTAAAGGTATCAACTTGATATTTTGTATAAAGTATACAAATAAGAATATTAATAATGCGAAAAAAAAATTTGTTTTGATCCGTACACTCCTTCTACCCCCTCCCATACAAATGCATAATTTTTGTTAAATGCATTTTATCGATTTCCATTAAAACTAGAAGAAGTACAAACTTCAAATTTTGCCAGTATTTGTTTCTTAATAATTGAAATAAGTGTTAGAAAAAATCATCAGCTGCGCTTCACTCCTTCTACCACCTCCCATACAAATATCTGTATTATAAATTCAAGAAAAGCATTTCTCCTTCAAGTATTTGAGAGCTATCGACTTTGAAATTGAATCAAAGCATGGTGATAAGGATGATGATAAGCAGTTTCAAAATCATCTTAAGCGCTCCCCTTCCTGTGCTACTTCCCATACAAATGCCCCAGTTTCAGGAAAACTTTGACCAATTTCTTTAAAAAATAATGAAAACTAAAAACTTTAAATTCAGCAAAAACCATTGTGCATGCCGTGTTCGGTGTCATATACGAAAAATACAAACCTCCCCCTCTACTTCTACCACCTCCCATTCAAAAGCATCTATTCACTATTCGAAAGAATTTGAGATGAAATATATTTCAGTGTATTTAAGCCATTTCCATCTCATCTAGAGTATCATATGATTGGGCTTTAAGCCCAATCATAATTCTGTTATGTTTGAAGTATGACTTCGAGCCAGGTTATCTTAGGATAACTTGCGCTGACCAAAATACTCTGGTCTTCCTTCAGGAGGCGGTTCCCAAGATGAACGAGCTCTTGAAGGACATCAAGCTACAGGTGGTGGAAGGTGCCGAGGCTCCTAGACTGACAAAAGTGTCTGTTTGGATCCCGGGTATCATTGAAGACCCTGAAATTCTATTGCCGGATATTAAGCTGCAAAATAACCTTCCTACGGAGGTATGGAAGCTTTTCCATAGAGAACAAAAAGATAAAGGCCAACTTCTTGTTCTCGGAATCGACCAAAGCTCCATGGAAAGGTTGTCTGCAGCGAAAGGTTTCGCGGATTGTGGACTCAACAAGGTTCACTTCAAATTACCGAAACCAAACGCGGCCAACTTCAGAAGCCGGCAAACTGAGAGTGGTCCAAGCCAATCTACATCACAGTAGAGCGGCGATCGCCACTCTCCAACAACACCTCTCAAGAGGTTACTCGGATGTTGCACTTGTCCAGGAACCGTGGTTGAGTGGCTCTAACCACATTCTAGGATGGTGTAATAAAACTTTTACGGTCCTTCACGGACCCCAAACAGGTAAGCTACGGACATGTGTCGTTACGAAAAAAGCACTAAAATTAACTTTAATTCCGCAATTCAGCAGCCCAGACCAAACAACGACGCTTTGGGAAAGGTCTCTTAACGGAACACCGAAGCCAGTTAAGCTGGTTTCATCATACCAGCCATACGACGCAAGGGTTGTTCCAACGACTGACCTGTGCCAGCTTGTCCAGTCCAACACAAGGGACTTGGTAATAGGCTGTGATGCCAATGCCCATCACACCTACTGGTCTAGCACAGACTGCAACGATCGCGGTAAGTCAATTCCAGAATTTCTTAGCATGAACAATCTAAATGTTTGTAATGTTGGTAACAGTCCCACCTTCATAAATAGAGCAAGAAGCGAGGTTATCGACCTGACTCTTGCAACTAACTCTAAATCACTAACGGTCCACAACTGGGAAGTTTCGAAAGAACCATCCTTGTCAGACCACATGTGGATAAGATTTGAAATAGTGGGATCAACAAAAAATAGCCGGTTGTACAGGAACCCAGCAAAACTGATTGGGTTAAATATCAGGAGCTAATAAACCAAAGACTACCGGCAATAGTTCCTTACCCAATAAAAACAACAGATTCCTTAGATAAAAGAGTGGGTATGTTAACAAATATACTAACAACCTCATACAAGAGTTCCTGCCCTCAGAAGTCTGCCAAAGATAGTAAGAACACTGTCTGGTGGAATAACGATCTCGATATCCTGAAAAAACGAGCAAGGAAACTCTTTGATAAAGCTAACTCCAGCAAACTTGACACAGACTGGGACAAATACAAAGCAGCTAAGAGCCGTCAAACGAAATTCATGGAAGAGATTCTGTGAAGAAATCGATAACGTCAACGAAACTGCTAGGATAAAGAGGACCCTATCCAAAGACCCATACATGCCGGAATTACTGGATAAAGGCAATGGTTCATGGACGGGGTCTAGCGGCGATTCACTTGAACTTTTAATGCAAACGCATTTCCCTGGCTGCTTTGAGCCCCCACCACAAAGTTCATGTGCCGATCGCATTCTAGCTAACTCAGAACTAGTAGATACAGTCGTGACACCAGGAAACATAAGAATGGCGTTCAGTTCCTTCAAACCTTACAAGTCACCAGGGCTGGACGAAGTCTATTCCGCAATGATCCAGAACGCGGATAAAATAATAATTCAGTACCTGGTAGACATATATAAAGCATGCATCAGTCTTTGTTACATACCGAAGTTATGGCAAGAGGTTAAGGTAGTTTTCATACCTAAACCAGGTAGAGCCTCCCACATCATCCCGAAGGCTTTTCGATCCATCAGCCTGACTTCGTTCCTTCTTAAAGGCCTAGAAAGACTGGTGGACAGCTACCTGCGGGCAAATCTGAACCTCTCGGTTAGATGCCCCCACCAACACGCCTATCTGAAAGGTAGATCCACTGACACCGCCTTGCATGTGACGGAAGCCGCCGTAGAGAAAGCTTTCCATCAAAAAGAGGTTGCACTCGGTGCCTTCCTAGACGTGGAAGGCGCGTTCAACCACGTCAACATTGATGCCATACTTGAGGCCTTGCGCAGCCATAGTGTGGAACCTCTCCTGACTGCATGGATAGCAAATCTTCTTCGTTCACGGAAAATCGTAGCACGAATGGGTGAAGAGACAAGGAAAGGCTCTGTTCACAAAGGAACGCCACAGGGCGGTATAATATCACCTCTCCTGTGGGTCCTAACAGTGAATGAACCCCTTTCCATCTTAAATCAGAACGGCTACCCCACAATAGCATATGCAGACGATCTTGTCATCATGCTAACTGGTAAGTTTGAGCAAGTTCTAGGAGACCTCATGCAATCCGCTTTACAACTGTTAGATAGCTGGGCACTAGATAAAGGACTTACTATTAACCCACAAAAAACAGAACTGGTCCTCTTCTCCAGAAGAAGAAGGCCATATGTTTTCAACCCACCAAACATTCGAGGAATCAATATGGTCCTCTCGCATCAAGTTAAATATTTAGGTCTAATTCTTGATAGCAAATTATCCTGGAAGGCCAATATTCAGGAACGAGCAAAAAAGGCTACAGTAGCCTTCTTCGCTTGCAAGAAGACATTCAGTTTGAGATGGGGCCTTAATCCGCACCTCATCCACTGGATGTATACCAGTATTGTTAGACCAATTATTTGCTATGGTGCGCTGGTGTGGTGGCCGGCGGTGGTACTAAAAACCAACCTGGCACCCTTACAGCTGATCCAACGGATGGCATGTCTGTGCATAATAGGTGCCCTTAGAACCACACCAACGGCAGCTCTGGAGGTGATTCTCTCACTGCCCCCACTTTATCTTTATATAAAACAAGCAGCGGGCCTGGCAGCCATTAGATTAAAAACCACAAAATCGTGGTCAGTGCCACAAATTTGTCATGGACAAATTCTAAACGTCATTAGAAACGGAAACTCCGTTTTAGACCGCGAGTATGATTGCATGAACCAACCGCAGGTTGAGAAACGGAAGTTTCACATTAAGTTTCCTGAACGAAACGAATGGGCAACAAATACGATACTCAGCACCTGTTCTCATCTCTATACAGACGGATCTAAGACTAGCCAGAGAACAGGTGCAGGGATTTATTCCCACGACCTCGACATCCAAACTTCATTTCATCTTCCAAAACATGCGACAGTGTTCCAAGCAGAAGTATTAGCCATTAACGAGTGTGCAAAAATTATTCTTGATAAGCAGAACAGTAGCGGAAAAATATGCGAAATTAATCCCGTCAGACCCTCATACACCAAAAATGTACGGACTTCCGAAAATTCATAAGGAGAACACCCCACTTCGACCCATCGTCAGTTCGTTACAATCACTTACCCAGAAACTGGCTAAGGCTCTCGCGACTGAGTTACGCCCACTAGTACACACACCACGCTGTGTCAAAAATTCCGCTCATCTAGTAGAGATTCTTCAGAAAGTCAACTTAGAACCAACTGATATTTTAGTCAGCCTAGACGTGGAATCCCTTTTCACCAACATCCCGATTAAAGACACCTTAAGTATTATCAGGAAACCCATTCCGGACAACAGGTATGACTTAATAGAATTTTGTTTAAATAATACTTTCAGCTCTAGGGAAACTCTACAAGCAAACGGAAGGAGCGGCAATGGGATCTCCAATTTCACAGGTGGTAGCGGAAATTTTCATGGAGGAATTCGAAAAGAACGCCCTGAGCTCAGCTCCATTAACACCGAAACTATATCTACGGTATGTGGATGACACGTTCATCATTTGGCAACATGGGAAGGAAGAGCTCGACAAATTCTTAGCACACCTAATCTCACACCACGAGAAAATTAAGTTCACCATGGAAACAGAAAGCAACGGGAAACTGCCATTCTTGGATGTACTCGTCGAAAGGAATGATACGTAGCTAAGCTTCGGGGTATACAGGAAACCAACTCACACCAACAGATATCTCCACGCTCATTCACATCACCATCCAAGCCAGAAAACAGGCGTACTGAAGACCCTGATACACAGAGCACGACGTATAACTGAAGGAAATCCGGGTAGTCTGCGAAGGGAAAAGGAACAGTTGAATCGGGCATTCACAGCAAATGGTTACAAAGCGAGCGAAATCAACAAGGCGTGGAAACCGAAGCATCCAAGGATAACAGAACGAGAAGAAACTGAAGAAGGAAGTGCAGACAAACGATGGGTAAAACTACCTTACATCCAGGGTACGACGGATAAGATTGGAAAAATCCTTCGAAAATCCAACATCAAAACAACATTCACTACCCACCCCGACTACTATCCGAGGGATTTTAGGAAACCAGAAGGACAAAAAACCATTGGAGACTGAAGGAGTATACAAGGTACCATGTGGCTCATGCGATAAAGTATACATAGGAGAAACGGGACGCACAGTCCAAACAAGGATCAACGAGCACCAACGATGCACACGGAAAAACCAAATACAATCATCAGCGATCTCGGAACATGCAACGACAGAGGACCATACAATCGATTTCGACAATGTACAAATTCTAGCCAGGACAAATCAATATTATCAACGAATAGTACGAGAAGCAATAGAAATTTCGAAGCATCCACAGAACCGAGACACCGGATACAAGTTATCAGCAGTTTGGCTACCTGCCTTAAAATTTGGTTATAAAATCCGTACCCAAAAATCCTTAACTAATTTAACTACCTGATACTAACTAATTAACCTTAATTAACTAATTTAACCTTAATTACCCTTCCTTCTATATAATAATTGTATTTTGTAATTGTCGATCAGTTTGATAAAGGTCTCAGCAGAGACCGAAACGTCACGAATAATAAAGCATAGCAGTGTAGAATCCGGAAATCTTTTCTTTCATTTCAAAATGCACTGTGAAAACATTCACCAAACCATTATATTTCTACTTCGTAGTACACTTTTTAAAAACTGGAGATGTTTTAACCAAATCCTAACCTGCTGTGCAATTGATTTAATATAATTTTAGATTTATGGGGATGGAAGTAACTAACGTACGCGACACGTACAAAATGGATTGAAGAGTGCTCTACGTGGTATTTAGGAAAGTGTTTTTAGGAGAAGGATTAACGAATAGGTAATAGATCGTTAGGCGATTTATTGTAAAACAGAACATTTGAAATATCCGAAAATAAATAAAACCAAATTTTAAATTTCATTTTTATCAACATGTCGGTATATTTGATGATAAATTTCGATATTTTGTTTCCGATAAAAATTTTAATATTAAAAAAAAAATAATAAGTTGATTTTTGTGTACAAATAAAATTGATGTTTTTTTAGTTTAAATTTTTAATTAGTAGTTTATAAATCATAACTTAATTTTTTTTTTTATGAATTAATTAAATTCAATAATTAAGATAATCCTATTTAACTTACGTTTCCAAATTTTTGTTTTTACGTTTTTAAATTAATTTATAAAAAAAACGATAAAAGATGTGATTCAAACAATTTTACGCGCCAATGTTATTGTTATTATTGTATTACAATATATTTTTTTTTAAATAATTCGGTTTATAAACAATTTAATTAACTAGCTTAATATTTTTTCCGTTTTTATCTTTTATTTTTAATTAAAATAAGTTACGAAACAATTTTTTTTAAAATTTAAGTTTTTTTTTTTTTTGTTTTTAAATATTATTGAGTCTCATAAAAACAGAGTTCTGTAGTTTTGCAAATTTTCAGTTCCAGTTCTATTTTTTCCGTTCTCTTCTGAAGTTTTTATTTTTAATGTAGACATTTTTTTTATGTTGTTGCATTATCGTTTTTATTTTATTTTTCGATTTATGTTGTAGAAATGAAATTTACAATTCTGCAGTGTTATTAGCGATGGTCGAAGATTCGTTGACATGATTTTCGCTAGGCTCTGCCTCTTTAAATAAGCATGCATATTTGAAACGTTTATGACATCGTTCTTTAAATGAATTTAATTGATCATCACAATTTCCGAAATCGCCATCACGAATGGATTCGAAGAGTTTTGTACATTCCTAGAATCGAATTAGAAGTTCAATATTTTACGAAAAATTAATCCTTTAGTTCTTTTCTTAAATTACCTCGAGAGTGACATTCGCCAAATCAAATGACGACACTAAATTAATTGCTGATCCCTTTTTACTAGAATCGAGAGCATACATTATTTTTGCTCCTTCCAATAAATGCGAAATTGATGTTTGATTTTTTTTAATAAATTCCTCGTTTAGCTCGAGTGCGGTCTTCGTACCGATTAGCTCGTTTCGAGCCTTTTCCACAACTAATTTAACGCTTGGATTCATGTCGGTCATCTTTTCTAAAGCTTTCATTAATTTCACAATGCAAGTGTGCAGAATTGGATGTGTCGGATCCAATTTACGGGCACGCTTTATCGACTGGATCATTAAAAGGATCTTGTTTTTTCGCAAGTAAACTTCGAACGAAAGTAAATGTGTTTCGATTCGATCTTTGGCTAAGAGATGCAATGGTTTCAGAAAGTCGATAGCTTTTTCGAGCGGATCTTCGGGCCGTTCGAGTTTTTCGGGGATCAATTCGTCGAGTTGCGGCGCTTCGGGATCGGCATCTTGAGGATTCTGTTGCTTCGATTTATGATGTTGTTCCTTTTTGACGGCTGCTTGAGCTGCTTGTGCACTCTCTAATTCGGCTTTTTTCTTCGCTTTTCGTTGCTTATTTCTTAGTTTCTTTAATTCGGCAGGAGGTAGATTTTCTGAAAAAGATTATTTTCGAAAACTTTCCCGACTGATTATTCAATTTGACCTTACCCGTGTCGATTTCTTCAACAGTTTGTTCACTCTCCAGTGGTTTGTCATACAATCTTATATACACCTAGAAAATTATAATTATTTGAAAATTTGTAAATAAAAAATCAGTTAGCTCTAAAACGAATCAAATTACCTGTATGGCACACTTTGCAGCCTTAAAATAGAACGGATGCATTCGCAGTACGTCCTCTAGACGTAGCAGTCCAACGTACGATCGTAACGTCATCTTTCGCATACAATAAGTATGAAAATCGAATTGATCTTCGATAATTTCGGCAAAATGTCGATCGACTTCGTGACATTTCTTCAATGAGTCGCCCCATTTGCCAAGCCTTTGATACGCTAGCGCACACTCCGTCTGGAACCACATACATTGCATTTCGTTCAGGTTTTCCATGGCCGATACGCCTTCACGCGTAAACTTAGCACAAATCTCTTCGGCATCCTTGATTAAATTTGCTTGCAGCATATACTTGGCACATTTTGAATTGATGTACCTGTAAATTTAACGAAACAAAAATCATCAATTTAAAACTAAATTCTCAACTGCCGATTGAAATTGCTTTACCTATCCGCTGTGTCCAAGCTTTGCGCTTCGTCTAGCCACTTATAAGCCTCCATTGGATCCCCAGCATGCTTATAAATTCGACCCTTCGTTACGAACAATTCGATCAAAGTGGGCGTATGATCTATCGCTAAATTGATATATTCCAAAGCTTTACCAGTATCACGCATAAAATCGTAGTGTTGCGATAAGAATAGCAAAGTCCAAAGAAGCGCCGATGCCGGCTCGACAGGTTTTTTCTGTTCGAAATCGTCTTTCGAAAAATGACCGGATGCCTTCAAGTTTGTATAATACTCTTGAATTAGTTGCGCTATAATTGCAGTTTTTGACGGATCTTTATACAGCGAGCGGATATTGACAAACAGCGGCGGAACGCCTTTCCGTAAGCCACGACGTAAGTAATCATCGATAATTACGCGGAACGGATCGCCTGAGGCAACGTCCAGTGGAAGGCGTTTTGGACACATGGCATACGGATAATCTTCCTGCAAAATTATATTCGAAATTAGAAACAAAAAACCGGGCTACAAACTATTAACTTACCTGAAATTTCTTATATCCATTCAATTTCTCATCGTTATCCGTAATTTGCATTGCTTCAAAATATTTCGCATAGTACAACGTATTCTCGGGATTTCGTTTGATCAATTGTTCATAGATCGGCACCGCTAAACTATGTTGTCCCAATTTAATGTGCAAATCACCCATTGTCTCCTTAACGGACAACTTATCGAAAATTTGCGACTCAAATTTATTCAAGTGCGCCAGCGCTTTGTCATAATTTCCCGATTCTATAAGAATCAGATTTTGGTAGAGTAGCAATTCGCTATTTCTATAGTCGTACGTTTCCTGTAAGTGAACAAAATAATCGAATTAGAATTGGCACAACAAAACTGGCCACACAAAAAAAAACTGCTTACTACTAAAGTTTGCGATTGTCTAAAAGTCTCCAGAATAATGATGGCTGTGTCTAAATCGCCCAGCAAATGATAGCTCATTGCAAAACCGATCCACGATGCATGCTGTGATGGACGTAGCTTAAACAGTTGATGACGCGTTTCTTTGTAGCCCTCGAGATCACGCATTTGTATTTGTAACAGCGATAAATCTTTCAAGATCTGAAGATTATCCTTTTCCCATTTCAGTGCATTCCGATAACATTTGATGGCTTCGTCGTATTTTTTATCCGATCTCTGTAAGAGGCCGTACACGTGCCAACAGACGTGCGATTTTAAGTCATTACGCAGTCCGCGTCGTACATATTGATAGGCCTCATCGCGTCGTCCTAAACCATTCAATGTGAGCCCTTTCATGGCCAGCGTTTCGCCGTGTTCAGTATATTTCGGATTCGAAAGAATTTGTTTCGCCAGCTTCAATCCATTCTTGTACTGTTTCATTTCGTAGCATTTCTGAGAAACAGAAGAAAATAAAATATTAGAGTTTGCATAGTAGATATATAGTGAACGGTTAAGGAATTGAGATTTCTTTAGGAATTCTTTTGAATTTTATAGCACTGGCGTGAACGGGATCTCAAGGCAGGGAACACTTCTTGCCTGAATTTCTACATGACGTAATTCGTTATCAACATCGCCAATTGGTAGAGTGTTCTACAGTTGCACATCAATCGGATTACGAACGGATTTTGAAACTTCACTGTGCATTGTTTGAGTACAATTGTTAGATGCAAGGAAACAAGAGTCTAAGATACGCATATACAAGTAAAATAGCAGTCATCGTGATTATTTTTAAGCACAGCAATAAATGCGACGAGGGGTTTTGCAACTAAAAGAGGAACAAACATTTTGTTTTCCTCTCTCATCTGAAAACCAAAATAAGGGAAACGGATTTTTAACATTTTATCTCTTTTCGTGCTCACCATAACATAGCAAAACATATAATGGTTTAAACAGGAGAGAGCAATATGCCTACGTTGGCTTATATAGACTCTTGTGAACGAAATTATCAAAGAGTACTAAATGTTTTGCAGAATTACAAAATTGCTTACCTGATTATTTAATAAAAAGGTACAGATGTGGGCTAATTAAAATTAGTTTTGTTATTTATTGTTAATTTGGAAAAATAGTTCAATTTGGTGAACTAAATAAAAACCTACAAGGCCTACGTCTTCTCTTCGCGAGATAGGTCTCAAAGAAATGGAAACGTTTCAGTTTCAAAAGCAATGTAATTCGTATTCATCGCTCCTGAACTAATCACCTACCTGTCTTTTCGCGAGATCGAATAGGAATCGGAAAAGGAATAGTAATGAATAGGAATAGGAATCATGCTCGCAGTAGCTCGCTCTCGTTCTGTCGCTGCAGTACACTAGACAACACAGTGCCGAATTCAAATACGATTGCGTATACACCTGCTTGTATCGGCAAACCACGCATTCAGAATGCGTTACGATTCTACGACAATACTTGTATTGCGAATTCGCAATTCGTTCGCTAGGTTCCACGTATCTGAGGCAGCAAAAACACCGCAAAATCAAAATACGTTCATGTGCGGAATTAGAGCGAGCAGCACTGAAACCCCTCTCGGTGATATGACAATTGACGAACGGTGAAATTTTGCCTGCATGTGAATGTAAATACTGAATGGAATTGTGAACCGCAGCTAGCCTCCGGAAACTTTCACTACGAGTTTAGTGTGAACTAAATGTGAAAATTTTAGTGAATAGTTCGTTTGATTCAATGAAGTGAATAGTTCGTATGTACTAGTTACCTCCTGAACTACACATCTCTATTGAATACCCTAACTAATATTGACAAGAAAACCTAAAAAAAATGCTCTTCCATAAAAGTTTCAATTGAAATAATAAATCTCAATAAATTTGTTATGCCATTCATGCAAAAGAAATCAACGGAATTTTACTCTTTTGTAAATAATTAATAGAACCCCAAATTCTTCCATTACTTCCAAAATTTTGAAGAATTTGAGCAAAGAAAAACTACTATAGAAATTGTATTTTAGGGGAAAATTCATCAATTTTCCTCGTTTCGGAAGTAATAACAGTGATTTGCTTCTTGAATACAGAGCTAAGACATTATTTTCATGTCATCATCATCAACAGCCCAAATCGGGCTCTGGCCTCATGAAGTCGTCACCTCCAATTGGCTCGGCCCAAAGATCGCGTCCTCCAGTTGCTATAATAATTTTTAAGATAACATTGCTGTCTTCATTGACCGAGTCTTCCCTTCGCTTTCGTGGTTTGCCTACTGGCCGGTTACCACTCGCTTTGTCTTTAAGATCACGTTAGGAGATTCTTCTACTTTCCATTCGCTTTATATGGTCAGCCCAAAGCAATTTACGTAGCTTGATGAACGTTGAAGCTTCTGGCTCATCGTAGAGTTGATACAACTCATGGTTGTATCTTATTCGCCATTCCGTTCCTTCCTTCACAGGTCCCAAAATTCTTCGGAGCACCTTTCTTTCGAATGCGTTAACTACTTTTTTGGAACGCTAATGTGTTAATAGAGCACAGATGGTATATTAGTTTTATATATTCGCAGCATATTACTCCTGTTCACTTTCTTGGATTTCATTATTGGAAGTACCGAATAATACGTTTTCTTTTTTAGTATTATCCGTCGATTGATTTCGTCCGTTTCATTGCATCCTTTGCTAAATTATGCCTAAGATATACATACAGAGTTGTCCACATCCTCCAAATTCAATCCTGATAAGACCCCCTATAGAGGCATAGGACAGAAACAACCCTCTTCCACAAGGCGTGATTCTAAGCATCGGCTTTAGGCTGTTGCCAGGACTTGTTTATTCCTCAGGCCTCCTGTTCAACTGCTCGCTTCCATATGCTACATGGTCGACCAACCCGACGTCTTCCTTGAGGATTATAATCCAGAGCCTGTTTGGCGAAGTTTCGCTCTGGTTTCCTCAAAGTGTGACCGATTCACTGCCACTTCCACCTCTGAATTTCAATGCCTAATTTAGTTTGTCCAGTTGTATTTCAAAGTTCGTCGTTGGAGATCACTTCTGGTCAGAATATTCCCAAAATGCATTGGTTCACGAAAGTTTGCAGTTTCTTGGTAGATCTAACGGTCACGTAGTACAACCATATAAAAACACGGATTTGAAGCATGCGTCAAAAACTCGCAGCTTCGTGCGAAGGGAGATCTCTCTTAACCTTCAGAAAGGGGAAAGGATACCGAAGGTTTGACGAGCTTTATTTGGACGAGCCTCAATATCCTTTTCGGCTCCGCCGTCCATGCTAACAATGCTACCGAGATAACAAAAATCTTGCACCTCTTCCACGTCTTGACCGTTAAGAACAATCGGAGTGCTTGCGTTCAAGCCCATGTGCATATACTTGGTTTTACGCACATTTATTTACAGTCCCGCCTCTTTGCATTCAGAATGCTACGAGCCAACATTTGACTCTAAATCCGAACGGTTATGTACAAGCAAACATGTCATCAGCATAATCAAAGTGACTTAAGATGTTAAATAGTCTCTATTGAAGACCTTTACCTTCCCCACCTTCCAGTGCAGCTTTCAAGGTGTCATTATTACCACCAGAAACAGGACTGGCGATAATAAGCAGCCTTGTCTGATACCCGTTCGCACAGGAAAGCTCTCGGACAGCTCTCCTCTATGCAAGATGCGACACCTTGCATCTTCGTAAGATTCTTTAATCATTGCTTTGACCATATCTGGAATACCTCTACTACGCAAAGCATTCCATATGTAATCTTGCTTGACGCTGTCGAAAGCCTTCTCAAAGTCCACAATCATGAGATGTAGTGGCGAATCCATTTCGGCTGACAGCTCCAATATTATCCGTAGGGTATTTGTGTAGTTGGTAAAAGACGATTCTTTACGGAATCCAGCCCGATAAACTTCGAGTGTGCTCTCGACGACATAACTAATTTTCGAGAATTGCCTTAGCCATGATTTTCGATACAGCAGTAAGTAGACATATACCACGCCAATTGCCACAATCCCGAAGATCGCCCTTCTTCGGAATTTTCACAATGACGCCCTGCTCCCAATCAGACGGATATCTTCCTTCACTCCACACCTCAGTCAAAAGTGGGAGGATATATCGGCTGTAATTTCCGTGTCCGCTTTGAGGAGTTCGGTTGGTAGTCCGTCTATACCCGGGGCTTTCCTTCCCGCCATTGACCGAATGGCGGAAAACAATCTCTTCCTTATCTGGGGATCGTACTTGATAGAGGATTGTTGCGGTTAGATGTTTGGTAGTTGTTCTGTTTCTGGAATATCTTCCTCTGACAAGATATTTTAAGTATCAGAGAAGTATTCCTTCCATCGCCGCAACTGGTGTTCACTCCTATTAAGGAAAGTTCCGTTGACATCTCTCACCAGGTGGTTGGCGGTGAAATTCCTGTTCGTCAACTGTTTCATGATTTTAAATGGTAAATCCATATCCCCAAGGTAAGCCGCAGATTCTGCCTTGTTGGCCAGATCTTCAATGGCCTTTCTCTTGTCGCGTCTAACAGCTTTTTTATGCTGTATATTAGCATCGCGGTAGTTCTTCCTCAATTCGGGTGTTCGTTGGTTGACGTCGGGTTGAGAGATGATTACCAATTTGGCATTTTTCCGATCGCCAACCTTGTTCCATGTGTTTTGCGACAACCAGAGTTTCTCACCGCTCTGCACATATCCCACAGATTCCTCAGCACTAGTTAGAAAAGTGTTTCTGGCTGCCTCCCAATTGGCGTCCAGTGTGCGCATTTCATATTCACCCAATGTGGATGACATTTCGCGTAGAATAGTGGTGTATTCGCGTTTTCTGTTGGGATCTCTGAGTTTATCCACATTAAGCTTGCGCTTCATTTGAAGAATTTGTGGTCGTCGGATAGCTGCTGTACACAATCTCAAGCTGGCAATCATCAAGTGGTGATCGCTCTCCACGTCAGCTCCACGTTTCGCTCGCAAATCGAGGAGACATCTTCTCCATCGGCGACTTATAGTCAAATGGTCGATCTGGTTCCGAGTAACACCATCAGGGGAAACCCAAGATGTTTTATGGTGACTCTTGTGTAGAAAAAGGGTCCCTCCGATGACCATTTGCCGAGTACTACAAAACTCCACAAATAATTCGCCGGTTTCGGATCTCTTAATCCAAGGTCGTGACGCGTCGACCCAAGAGTCACCATGCTTCCCCATGACGTGTTCTAGCCTAGTGTTGTCAGAGCCAACCTGGGCATTCATATCTTCTGAGATGATAATAATATCACATCTTGGAACACGGTCCACGGAGCACTCAGTTGGCTATAAAACTCCTCTTTGTTACCAGGTGTTGCGGTGTTAGTTGGTGCATAACACTGCAGAATTGTGACGTTTTTGACACTGGTCTGACTACGATAATCCTATCCGAGATTGGTTCCCATCTGATGAGATTGTTTCTCGCTCTCGGTGTATGAACGACCGCCACGCCTTTTTTGGCTTCACTCTCAGGACCAACGTACAGAATGTTGTTTCCGCTCGGGGTTCGTTCTTCTCCTGATCCCGTCCACCTGACCTCGCTCAAGCCCAAGATTGGATGTTACAGTGCTCCATTTCACGGTCGATCACTGATTGCCGGTGCAAGGACCGAGTGACCCCAGCCCTTCCCCTTTCATTCAATGTTCGAACGTTCCAGAACCCAATCATAGTCTGTTTTCGAATGCCAAAAATCGTTACCGTGGAATCCGTCTGTATCCAAGGCGCTGTATCCGTTTCTCGTATCACTTAGGATTTAAGATCATGGGTGATAAGCCCATGATCCAGTGAGTGTCCATTTGCCATTTTTAGGACAAAGACTGGCTGTGGGTGAATTCTACTTCCCCATCCCACAGGGGGATGGGTAGCTCAGGGTCGTGGAGTCGCTAGTCTTCATATAGTTGCAGGAATTGTTAAAACCTCATCCTACAACTACCCCCAGCGAGGTATACGGGCTCTGTCGAACTATAAATATATAGTCTTACAGATCCGTATACCGACAAATAGCGGAACTAACTTAAATGAGAGGTACGAAGAGACAAAAGAGTGAGAAAGGGTTGAAATGTGAGAAACAACAAATCAATGATGGAAGTAGCGAACCGAAGGGAGTAGTGCCGGACACAAACTAAGGGGAGTGAAATCGGATACGTTTACTATTTAAGAGGTGAATCAAATTACTAGTAGACTGAAGCGAACGAAAACCATCCCCCAAGGCTGGAGTGGGTTGACAAAGTAGAGACCTGAAGGAAGCGACCATGGAGTAAAATTCAGGTCTTAATGTTAAACTGGTGGTACATGAAAATGGAATTGGTAGAACAGGACAGATAAGCTAGGGTGTAGCCTAGTAGGTAGCGTGTTGGTCTGCAATGCGAAAGTCGGCAGTCCAAATCCTGGTCGACGTATAATTTCAGTACACTGCCTGCTTGGATATATCTTCTAACCTAATCTATAATGGCACTACAGCCCCGATTTGGCCTTGTCCTCCTGACTTTCAGGTTCCTTAACGTCTTATTCGCAGAACTCTCTATTTACAAGTTCACATTTCCGTAGACTGAGATAAGTAAGGCATACCCAAGTGGGGAGCATGCTAAAATTATGCGTCGACCGAGATTTTTTTTTTTTTTACAGAATGACCTGTGTTATAAGCAATTTCAGTCATTATGTGCAATGCACAAACAGTCATGGAGGGAAGGAATGGGATTAAAAAGGTAGGGGGAGAGGAGTGAGAATGATCGTAATTAGTGGAGAAGCTGGTATACAGGGTGTTTGGTACTCCGTACATAATCTTGTAAGGGGTTATTCCTGGATATATTTTAAGCAAAAAATTGTTCTACGGAGATGGCCAATTTTCAATATCCACGGAGATACAGGGTGATCAAGAAAAGTCCTTCGGACCTGTACCCTCACTCACTCAAAACGCTATATCTTGAAAACTAATAATCACAATTCAAAGTGTTATAGCTTGTTTTTAGGGAATCAAATTACCTTTCATTTGGTGTAATAGTCCGCATTGTAACTGTATCCAATTCTGAGATATTTGCTTCAGAACACAAATTTTTGACAGTTTGACCGTCAAAATTCTAAGATCAATGTAGTTTTTCTCTAAAAAACCCATTATAAAAATGTCATTTTATTGTTGTTTTCTTTTGTGTCATATTATTGCCTACAAAAGACGCATACACTTGCATTGCATAAGTTTTATAGTTTAGAAGAAATTATCATTCCAATAATTTAGCACTTTTGTCAAAAAAGCAAGAATAGGTTGATCAACACTCTCCGCTTGAACTAAAAGAACTTAAGAATGGTTTTTACGGTTTATTTCAAATTTCTTTAATTACAATAAATGTTCAAAATGGCTACCTTCATTTTGAATGCACGCTAAAGCTCGTTTTGCCAGTGTTCTCTTTGTGTTCATACTCCTCAACTGCTGCCTTACTTCTGTTGCTGCCGCATCGATTCTGGTGTTTAGATCCTGCAACGTTACTACTTCCGTTGCGTATACAAGGTCCTTCATCCGTCCCCATACAAAGAAATCCATAATAGTTAAATCAGGGGATCTTGCAGGCCAGTGTATCGGTCCATTTCTACCGATCCAGCGATTGCTATAATTGGAATTTAACCAATCTCTGATCTGTCGGCCGTAATGAGCTGGAGCACCATCGTGTTGGTAAAACATGGAAGCCAATCGTTGCAGTGGCATATCATCCAATAACTCCTGTAGATCATTTGTCAAAAAATGCAAGTAATTGGAACTATTTAAGGTAGGCGGAAGCCTAATAGGACCAATAAAATCGTTGCCAATCACACCTGCCCATAAATTGACACTGAATCTGTACTGAAATGATGCCTCTCTTCTTGTATGTGGATTGCTCTCAGCCCATGTGTGTAAGTTGTGGAAGTTTGTGATACCGTCCCTGGTGAATTGGGGCTCATCCGTCCAAAGAATGTTGCTGATAAAATTCTCGTCACTTATTTGTCGTTCAAGGAGCCAATTGCAAAACTCCATCCTTTTGGGTAAATCAATGGGTAACAGCTCCTGCACTGGTGTGTGGTGGTAGGGATGCAAACGTTCTGCTTTCAGGACACTCCAAACTTTCCACGTAGAGACGTTAAACCGCAATGCTAAGCGTCGTATACTAGTTGATGGATCATTTTGAACTGCAGCTAGGATTCGTTGATCAATTGAAACAGCGATTACCGGCGCAGGATTTGCATTCACTCTGCTTGTCCTAACACTGCCTGTTTCCCTAATCCTTCTGTAAACGTCTTGGAGTACTCTCGGGTAAGGTATTCGACGATTGGGAAATCTGTGATGATACAAAGATCGCGCCGCTTGCTCATTTCCCTGACACTCTCCATAGAGGAAAATTATGTCTGCATATTCTTCGTTCGTGAACTCAGGCATTTCGAAATTCTTTTCTAAATTTTAGTGACACCTTGTTCTTTTACAAATTTAACTAAAACTGATAAAAATATGAAGTATGGTTTGCTTTTATAGGCTTTTCATTTTGTTAGGTAATCCATTAAAAAGGGCAAAGTGCTGCACCTAGTTGTGTTGAAACTCATTTTAATTTAATTCATTTTCTCGATAATTTTAATACTACCTAAAGGACATTCATTGATAATTTAAATAGTAATTAAAGGACACAAAGAATATTTCAGTTTAACAACATTTCAGGTAGTTTTTTTAGAACGAGGGTTGGTTTATGGCATATTTTATTTTTAAGCCATATGTATTTTCGCTTATTACCTGGAAAACGGGAAAACCTAAGTCATAAGTATGTGTGCATCTTTTGTAGGCAATAATATGGCACATAAAAAAACAACATTAAAATGACATTTTTATAATGCGTTTTCTTGAGAAAAACTACATTGATCACAGAATTTTGAGGGTCAAAGTATCAAAAATTTGTGGTCTGAAGGAAATACCTCAGGATTGGGTACAGGTACAATACGGACTATTACACTAAATGAAAGATAATTTGATTCCCTAAAAAACAAGCTATAATACTTTGAAATGCGATTATTGGTTTTCAAGATATAGCGTTTTGAGTGAGTGAGGGTACAGGTCCGAAGGACTTTTCTTGATCACCCTGTATCTCCGTGGATATTGAAAATTGGCCATCTCCGTAGAACAATTTTTTGCTCGAAATATATCCAGGAATAACCCCTTACAAGGTTATGTACGGAGTACCAAACACCCTGTATATGCTACTGACAAATATTTGCAGATGTTATGAATGATAGAAAACGAACAGAAACAATCTACTGAGTATATAGACCTTCTTGAAGTGGAACATTTTCGCTTTTACACCGTTAGCCCATTTTATTTCGAATAATTTTTCATCTCCAGTAGGACTGGAAAAATTCATACTCAAAAAAATCCCGTCTGGAGTAGGAATCGAACCCACGACCTATTGACTGAGAAGCAAGCACGCTGCCCACTATGCCACGAAAGCCTCAAGACCGAGATTTGAAATTATGACCTCCGCATTGTAGACCAACACGCTACATACTGCGCTACATAGCTTAGGTATATCTTGGCCATCTCAATCTGCCAATCTGCGAAAATGGAAAACTCGTAGATAGAGGATTGTGCGAAGGGCTAACAACCCTTTCACAATAACAAATAAAATGTTAAGGAACCTGAAGGTCAGTAGACCAAAGTCCGGTTTTGGGCTGTAGTGCCATTGAAGAACATGACAGATATGCGGACGAAAGTAGTGACTGGTAGATCGAAATACGCTGCGTGTATCGACAGTGTAAAGTAGGAACCCAAGTTAACAAAATCCGATGCACAAAATTCGGTTGTATGAACCGAACAACTAGTGGTCATACATAGTTGAAAGAAATGGTAGACATGCTGAAGAAAGTAGTGACCGAGGGAATCGAAATGCACAATAGCACGTGATGCAGATGTCAAAATAGTGAACCAGAGGCATCGAAATCTGGAGCGAAAATAGGCAGAATTATGAAACATCTGGCATCGTACACGAAAGAGTGAAGTCAGGAGCTGATGCGGCATGGCTTGGAGAGTTGGCACATCCGTGGATGAAATCTCTTGGGGTTACACAAAGTCGAGACGGTTTCGTCCACATAACTGGGAGAAAATTTTGAAACTTGTTCATCGTTTTTTTGACGTAGAATTGCATTTACAACCGGGCGCCTTGACCGGCAGAGATGTTAGATATATCTCGCATCCAACAGTAGGAATGCCGAACTAGGGCGTTTATAATTGTCGTCATAAAAACAATCGATGTTGCCAAACACAACCATGAAGTAAGTCTGTAATGGAGGAAGGCCTCGACCCGAGCATTCACGTTAAACTAAACACAGATACTTCCGCAGAATATCTAGACGTTTCGAAGCATCAAGAGCGACTTCGTATGTGTTTGCTACAATCGAAGCGATTGTTAAATTTTACACCTAGTAACGTAAACTCTGAAAAAGGTGAAACCTGCATGCCATTAAAGGGCATATTAGCGGTTGACGACGGAACGTTATGTGTAAGAGATAAATGACATGACTGGGATTTTAAGGCATTAACCTCTACTCTGTTTTTCCTATTCCATTCCAGGAATTAACTAAGGTCAGAGTTCAATGTATGAACTCATTACGACATGAGGCCACCGATATCAAACGTTCCTCCGTAGGGGAGTCAAATTGGTAAAGGTTATCAGTGTTCAATACTTTTGAAAGCTTACTAACTTTTTCGCCAGAATGACGTTATGGGAAAGAAAGCAATGGAAGTCGAAGACAGCTCGTAATTTTAGATCCCTGTATGACCCCTTCATCCATTTTCTGCCCATTATCTGTGATAACAACGTAATATGATATGAATGGAGCTTTGAGAGAATTCCTTCTGATCTGCGAACCTACACCAATAGAAAGAATTACAGGCACTGACCATTTTTGCGAAGCGCGAGGAAGACACTGAAGAATATCAAATGGTGTGCAACTGTAGCTCACACAAGATATCAGTTCTTGGGTTAAAATCGTCTAATTCGAACGATCAGAACTTGTGCCTACCCATGAGATAAATTTGCGGGAATAATTTTAGTAGCTCAGTGAATTTGAGCGGACATCAGTAAGCACTCTCACTAAGCTGAATGATAGTTTAGGAAATATTTCAAAACATTTCCATTCTCAATTACGATTTTTCCTTTGAACTGCTGCTGCTGATAGCCTTGAGTGGACCCATTACTTTGACAAAGTTCCTCACTGTCACCTAACGTTATCGGTTCGAAATTAGTGACGGCTTGGCATTCGCGCTCGCAAGATTGAGATGAAATACAAGAAAGATTATCAAATTAAGATAGTTAATCCGGAAAGTTAAAATCCGTCTGGAACTGACAACCTGGATGAATGGCAAAGCCCTCTTTGATTCGCAGCACACAAAATCTAAAGAAATCTGTAAAATTCATCTCATTCTTAACGATGCTTGCTTGATTCCATCGCAGTAAATAAACAGGGCGCAGCCCCGTCCACTGCGTCTCAAGGGAACCATTCGAAAAGTCAAGAAAATATTAATTGAGGTTATGTTCATGCAAAATTCTTTTTTCTGCTTTGCTAAATTTTTCTGACTGACGATGTCCCTAGATGGACCGAACAGTGCGTCTTACGATCGCCTTTTCAATCAAAATCCAAAAACTGTTGCAACCGCGAGGCGTCTTATCGGCCCCCCGGTGGAAAAAAGTCCCCTCGCAAATCGTTATCCGTCATTGCAGTGCAGTCTCGTGGACAGCAGCGGCGGGACCGGCTGCCTCCCTCATTTTCTCGCAAAAAAAACGAAGAAAAGTGAGAAAATTAATTTTCGCCGATTCCGCCGATTTCTCGGCTGACATACCAGCAGTTTCCGGAAAAGCGCACTCTCCTTTGGCGGCAATCGATCACTGGAAGGCATCTTGGTGCGTTGCTGTCGGTTTCTCGGCTTACTTTTTCGACTATGTTGGGTGACTTAAGAAATAAAACGCGCGCGCGTCTTCCACGGAATTCGTCTTTGGCTTCGTCGCCGTCCTCTCGTCGTTGCACGCGCTTTTCGCGATCGCGTTCGTCGTCGGCAAAGCACTGTCAGCCCGGAGCAATTCGTTCACGTTTCTCGTCGGCCGAATTTATAAATTTTTTTGCCCCGGCACGCACGGTTCACAACAAAAAAAAATAATTGGGAAAGAATTTTCGTACGGCAAGTTCCCCGGAAACCCGACCACGAGCAAAATTTTGAGGTTTCCTCGCAACGGGCAACACACGACAAATAGTTATGTCATTCTAAGACGCCCGCTGAACTGTAATTCGCTCAGTACACGATTTTAGTACCAAGACTGAGCGAAAATTTTGCGATTAATTACGGCGAGGGTTTTCGAAAATGTTAACGTAAAATTTTAACAAGGGGTTGTTTTTGTTTTAAATTTGATACTGTGTTTTCTGTTACAGCCGATTTGACAGTTCCCGGTTGCCTTAGGGTTAGTTTGGTTTGTCAATTCATCATGAGTGGACTCACGCTGGAGCAACGTTTGCAAATCGTTTAAATTTCAGTATATACCGTAAGCAGTATGCATTAGCTCTGTTCTTCTAATCTTAGCTCTTTTCAATCACAATATGCGATTGCTCTCTTAAAAGAGCAGTGAAAAAATCGCAAGTATGTAAAAGAGCATTCCACCTCTCGATATGATCTCGGACCAAATGATATGCGTCTTTGTAGAAATGGAATGCGTGGCTTAATATTGATGGAGTGGCGTAGTACAAAGAGTTGTGATGCTGGGGGAAAAAAGTTGCTCAAGTAGGCACACAGCTTTGTATACTAATTAATATCCAAGGTCCCTGTTTGATATCTATCAATATTAAATATACATAACATTTCAATTTTAATAACTGTACTATATTGATGTTTCTAACAATCATGCAAAAAGATAAAGTTGAGCTCCGCCACTTGCTCGAGAACCATTAAGCCGACAACAGCTCTGCAGTTTAAATTAAATTTCAACGATTAGAGTCGAATTGGGGAACAGGACTCTAACAGTATCTAAAATATTAAAAAAACACGAATTGGAACTGCAATAGTTTCTAAATGAATTATTTGAGGGAATTTTGATTTTGCTTCAACAGATTCAACAATCTCTGATGCATGTTTAATGAGAGATATCAATTTTTCCATTTTATAATTTATCAACTTTTGAAAACTTTTAAGCACAAAGGGACGAAACGGCCCTATTAATCATAATCATACTCTACTATTACTTTGAACCTTGAAGGCGTCATTAATAATAGCTAAATTAATAATTCGTTTTCTTCATTAAGCATAGTGCAATTGAAAAAATAGTTGTTGTGAGCAGCCGATTGTTGATTTCAGGACGCATTAGATATATTAAAGAATACTAGATAGTTTTATTTCGAGTTATCGTGTTGAATTGCTTATTCATTCATTAAGCTATCAACATTCACATAGATGCGAAATGTGTTTAATGTTATGAATTCTACATATATATCCCGTCCTACGTACCCTTCGAAGAACACTAGAAATCAATGACCCGAATCATACGTCCTTTTCCATTTATTATTCACTGCCTCGGCTTCTTTTGAATAAATACCTGGAAAAATCTCACAGGCTTGCTTCTCTGATGAATGCCGGATCGAAGTGAGCAAACAATTTATGCAAGAAGGAGACCAGGTGAAAGATTGCTGCCTGAATGTGTTGAGCAAAGAGTAAAGCACCCAATAGCAGTGATGATATGGGGTGTGATCTCTGGGAAAGGACTCGGAGCTTTATATTTTGTCGAAGCTACCATGAACTAGGACCAATATCTGGAAGGTCTCAAGAATGTTTTTCTTCCTCAAGTGGCAAGTTGGTTCAAAGAAAAGGACCAATATATCTTTATGCAGGACGGCACACCCTGCCATACTGCTAAATGTGTGAAAAAATACCAAGGCGAAAACAATATTAAAGTTTTACCATGGCCGGACATGAATCCCATTGAGAATTTATGGGCAGTATTAAAAAAAACAAGTTTCCAAAAAAAAAGTAATGGCAATAAAGCAGAATTAATCAATTCTATTAAAGAAGTTTGGTTTACATGAGTACAGACGTGTTTTCGCGTAGCTCTACAAAATAATAATTCCTTAATTATTTATATCAATCAATAAATCATAATTCGGTCAAGTTGTGTTGATATTTTTCGTTGTAAATATAAGTGCTTACTGTACCGATTTCGTCGTCGTGCAGTTATTATTTTAATATTTGCATAACATTGTGCTAGGTCTGTTACGTAGATCGCCTCCTCGCGGTGCAGACTGGGTAATGCTAAAAGATCTACAGATAGGGGGGAACAAGTCGAACAGCTTGCTGTCGGCTACGTATCCTATCCAGATAGGAGGGAAAAGTCGAATAGCTTGCTTTCGGCTCCGTATCCTATCTATGGTCCTTTTCGGATGTGGTAGGGGGGATCAAATCGTTCAGCTAGCTGTCGGTTCCGTATCCTATCGCAGCATTGATATTCTTGTAATCTGGACTGGTCATGTTTTAGGCAGATTTCAAGATATTGATGGTTACAAGGAGATTTATCTCTAAAGTGATTCGCAAGTGTACGTACTACCTAGATGGTGACCTTCATAAAGTACGACGCTAGAGAAGTAAACCTCGTATATAAAAATCCCCTAATCTACGGTGGAACAGCATATGCCAATGGATGAATGGTTAGTGGGTAACTAACCATTAATATGCGAACTCTGGATACCAGGCGCCCTCCAGTTTAAATTAGCCTTCCCCTGGTAATGCGGAGCTCTGCCAGGGGTGACTCTACTTTCTCGCGCTACTCGTGGGAATCAAATGGAAAAACCAAATGTAACTAAAAGGGCAGATGCATCCCCTAAAGCATCACAAATAACGGCATGTCGTAAATGAAGAGGAAAAAATAACAACAAATCCTCCACAAATAGTGCGCGAAGCAGAGGCTAGTCCTTCGAGCACAATAAAGAAAAACAGACCGCCACTCAAAGCGGATACCCCTAGTAAGCCTCTAGTGGATGAGCAACGTTTATCAGCAGAGCTGATATAGTTAACGCTAACAGAAAAGAAAAAAAGGCTAAGCGGAGCTGCCCAGAAACGGTACTCTTACCATCGAAATCAAGCGAAAACCGCAAATTAAGCGTATGATCTTGCTTGCCAGCCGATCGAAAAGACGTTATCGCCAGCACAGAAAAAGGCAATGAAAAGAGGCCGAACCTCTTCTATAACACCGCCATCTGTGGGAAGTGGTAACAAAACGTAGTGCATAGACCCGCAGAAGAGGCTCAGCCCTCCACGTCAGGTACTAGCTGCAGAGATGCAGTAAAGGGGATCAGGATCATTATAATACATATCGAACATCCTCAAAAGATCCTTAAAGCGGAGCAGCTAGCTGCAATACAAGATAGCATTCTTAAAGAGATTCCCAACGCGGCAAAAGAGGATATAATTCCCCAATTTGGTGGACTTAGCCTTAAGCCAGGTTGGATGCTGATCATTTGCCTAGATGAGCAAACCGCAGCATGGTTGGAAAAGACAGCAGAAGGCATCAAGCCGGACGAGTCCACAAACATCAGGGCAGTCCGGGAGGAGAATATCCCGCGATTAATCACGGGATATTTTCCTCAAGATACAAAAACATCAGAGGAAATTACCACCCTCATTGATGCGCAAAATGCTGGTTTGTGCGCCTCTAACTGGAAGGTTCTTAGCAGAAGAATAGAGGGCACAAACATCATCATAACCTTCTCCATCGACGGCCAATCGATGGAAAAGCTTAAGCAAAAGGGGTATAAAGTCTGCTTTAAGTTCTCTAGCGTGACTCTCCGCCCTAAGGTCAAGGAGTTCGAGAGCGGCGAGTAGCAGTTGAACGAAGATGGCCATAACTCTAAATAAAATTAGAGTTATACAAGCGAATCTCCATCGTGCAGCAGCGGCCATGGACACAATAACATGGAGATTCGCTAAAGAGGAATTCCACATAGCCCTAATTCAGGAACGAGAGCCGCTATGGGCAAAATTATTGGGATTCCTAAAAAAATGGGTAAGGTGATCTTTGATAAAAGAAGTGACAGGCCAAGAGCTGCAATTCTAATATCATCAGAAATGAATTACCTAAATATGCCTATTTTCATCCGAACAGATTTGGTAGCGGTACTGGTGAAAATACCAAAGGCAGGAGGAAGCCAAGAGGTAATAATTGCCTCGTCCTACTTTCCGGGGGAGGAGCAAGAGGCGCCACCTCAAGGCGTCATGGAGCTGGTGGAATACAGTAGAATCCACAAAATCCAGTCATTCTGGGCTGTGACGCTAACGCTCATCACACTATCGGGGGAAGCAGTGATATCAACAAAAGAGGTGAGTCACTTTTGGAGCATCTTACTACTAACAACCTAGACGTAGTAAATAAAGGTAACACGCCGACTTTCGTAAACTCAGTTAGGCAGGAAGTACTTGACCTAACAATAACAAGCCCCTGCCTGGCTGACAAGTGCGAAAATTGGCACGTATCAAAGGAAGCCTCATTATCGGATCATATCATATCTGTTTTGATATTGAGACTTTATTTGAATATATCGGACAATACAGAAACCCTAAACGCACCAACTGGAATCTGTACCAGTCAGTCCTAGAATTTGAACTAGGTATCGAAGAAGAATCAATAAGCAGCCCAGACTGCATTGATAAAATCACGAACAAACTCGTAAACAATATAATTAATGCTTACGAACAAAGTTGTCCTGTTCTACAAAAAAAAGGGCCAAACAAGCACCTTGGTGGAACGAGGAACTAGCGGCAAAACGCAAGCAAACTAGGAAATTGTTCAACAGAGCAAAGACCTTTGGGAACTGGGACGAATACAGAGAGTCTCTAACCGAATATAACAATCTTATAAGAAAGTTGAAAAAATAGTCTTGGAGAAGATTCTGTGAGGAGATAGATGATCTCCCAACAGCCTCAAGACTTCAAAAGGTGTTATCAAAAGACACCCCGATAAATATCGGACTTTTGGAGAGACCGGATGGGTCCTCTACTAAAAGCAGTATGGAAACCCTTGAGGTGGTATTGGCAACACATTTCCCAGGCTGCAAAATAATAAACAAGAATGAGGATTTAGAGGCGGAGGAAAGGACATATCGTCACATATGTGTGGTGTCTGTGCTAAGGCTGTTAGAAATGAAAACAGTATTAAGTGTGATGGAATTTGTGAGCGCATTTTTCATACTGATTGTGTCACATCTTCCTTTTCCAATTCAGGTAGTTTTACATGTGCCGATTGTTGTGCTATTAAGCCGTGTCACATTTTGAAACTTTTAAATCTAACTTCGTCTCAATTTAATTCAAACAACAGTGCGTTAGACGATTTAAAAAGTGCACATTAATCGCGAGCAAAGTGAATATTCTCGTGGATAACATATCCAACTTAAGTGACTGTATCGACGAATTTCGCGATTATGAATCGCAACTCGACGAGCTTCACTCATGTTGCAGTTTAATTCAACACGATGCAACAAAATTAACCAAAAAATTGACACAAGCAGATTTGAAATTAACCACAATCTTGAATAGTCTATCTGGCAACGCCTCGGCCTATGGTTTGCCTACATTAACGGACATCGTTCCTTCTTCGGAGGTTAATGCTGTTACAAGCAAACTTGACAATATCCAAGATGGTATCAAGTCAATAAAATTACTAGTTGCTGAAGTGGATAAATCTCTTATAACAGTTTCGAATCGTTTGGATCATGCTTCCGGACCCGAAATCAAACAATCTAATGATTTAACGTCGAATCTTGTTGTCAGGGATCATGCCCTGACGATATTGCATGATGTTGAATCAACAGGTCATTGTCTTAATGTATAAATTCAACATCATGCAATATATCAGCACATGCCATGCGTCCACGAGCCGCAAAGTTGCGAAAACTCACATGGTGTTGAATATCCGTAATATTGGAAAAATGTGCAATCAATGTAAATTCGACACCATGTGAGTTAAGCGACCTTAGGATCGCCGGCACGTGCATCCGGTCGTCAGCAAGATTGACCGGATCGAAAAGTAAAAATGACGATCGATCGGGGAGTTGAATTGTGGCTCCAATTGGGAACAATCCAAGGTATGTAATAAAGAACTCGAACGCGAACTAGCCGTCTACTAGCAAACTTATTGGGATGCCAGAATAAATAAGCTTAATAGTATGAATAAGCAAGAAACAAGTAACTCGCAGACACTTTCATACTTTGTTACGAAAGCTCGTCCAAACGTAGATGAATCATGGCTGTGCAAAACCCTTGCGGAACAGTTTTCGATAAAAGGCTGTACGTGCAAATTTTACCAACACGCCGACTTATTGGGATTACGCCGAGATATACCAATTTTAAATTGCAGATGCCTGTGCAATACGACTGGCTCTTTTTAAAATCGGATGTCTTCAAATGGAATGACATGGAAATCCGACACTGGAAGGCAAATTCAAAACATAGTAATTATGACAAGATTAAAATGAAAAATTATAATAAGACTAACAATAATAATAAAAATAAAAATATCAATAAAAATGTAAGTAAAAATGTAAAATCTCAAGTCAATCTCACTAATAGCAAGAGCAATAATATAATTCAAAAATCATTTGTGGCAACCAACAGCGCTAACAAAAAAAATAAAGTCACCCATCGTAGTGAGACATCTCTTCCCATTGCAAGTCCATCCATTGGCACTTATGATAACTTCGTGCGTGGAGAAATAATTTATCTGTACCGCCATACTTCAAACAGAACTCCGTCTCTCGTTAACATCAACGAAAGCAATAAACCCCCGAGCGAAACACCAGATGTTACCGTCAGTAGTCCTAATAGTACTTCATTCCTTGACCCTCTACTTCCGCCAGTTGTGAAGCTTACAATAAACTCACAGGGATCTGCCGAAAATATATATTTACTGTCGCGGTTAAGAGAATACCGAATTTTTGACAATGTGCTGCTATATCTCGCTTACCTACATAACAAATCTGACACGACCTGTGTAAATGGCAAAACTAGGACTAGTACTATTCCGTCTATTCAACAAGAAGGACTTCCAACTCACATTACGAGCTTACGAAAAATTTAAACACGCATTCATGAGCAATTTAGCTTTTCTCCTGAGCAGGTTCAGAAAGACCTCGAAGCTTTTGGCTCGCATGTTTCTTCAAGGCATATCTCTGATCTTCAAAGAACTCGTGAAGATCATAACAGATTTTTTCGTGCCTAAAGGTCTTGCTAATTTGAATGTTGATGCGCCTCCGGACCTTTCTATGATTATCGATTCACCTCATGACCTACATCATAATTTTGGTAGGAATCTGTGTAACCTTAAGTATGTAAGAACTAACCCCGATCTTTTTAATAATGCCAAAGAATTAAATTTTTATTTCCACAATATGTCAGGGATGAGAAGTTCTTTGCCTCAATTTCGTAATGATTTGGCTAACTGTCCCTATGACATTGCAATGATTACAGAAACTTGGCTCTTAGAATCGCATTTAGATGCGGAAATCATACTTTATGGATGGTCTATTTTTCGGAAAGATAAATTTTAAACCGTCGCACTTGGTTGATCAGTGAGGAGGTGGTGTCTTCATTGCTGTAAACAATAGACTCTCTAGCTATCCCATAGCTGTTCAGTTGCCCATTAATGTGTTTTTTGAGATTTAGGCATGTAGAATCCAAATGGTGGATAGAAATCTGGTAATAGTCTGTTTCTACATTCCACCTGATTCTACTAAGCAGCTGACCTTGCGGAATTCATCACACTGATTCATTCATCTATCCTTCCAGGTGATGAGTTCTTGATGGTAATGCAAATCTCAGTGGTGTTAAATAGGAGGCCAGTGAAATTTTCAATTCCGTATTTTACCCCCATAACATAAATAAGCATCAAGTTTCATTTTTATCTATAAAGACGAGTGTTTTCCACAATATACTATGCTTAAATTATTTCTCTTCTAGACATAATTATGATATGAAATGATAAATCTTGAAATTTAAAATTTAAAATCTTCGGTCAATAATAGTGTTGATGTGAATGAAAGTGCTGAAAATCTTGTTGCGTCTTTGATGGTTATAATAGATAAACACACCCCTAAGCGATTAGTACCAAGTTGTCTTGTCCTCGGCATATGGACAAAAGCCTTAGAATATTACGTAACAAACGTAACAAATTCTATAGGAAATGATCTAAATCTAAATCAGTCGAGGATCATACTACATTTCTGCATCTGCGCGAACAATTCGATGTTAGTGAAAAGGAAGCCATAAAACTCCATAACCTTAAAATGGTAAACAGCTTGATTGATCACCCTAAAATGTTTTGGCAACACATTAATGACAAACGTGGTACAAGTGGCTATCCGGCTTCTATGAAATTTGGTGATCGCTCATCTTCTGATTCCAAAGAAATTGCAAACTTTTTCGCTAACCACTTTGATTCCAAATTTTCCAAGCCTTTTAAGTTCGATCCTGGTAAGTTTTCCCATATACCTTTTCAGCATAACGTGATCCTGACTATTGACCAAATAACTTCTGCACTGCTTGATATAAATATTCATAAAGGTGCTGGACCTGATCTCATTCCCCAATTTTTTCTGAATAAAACCGCCTCCACTTTACATCGATTATTGCTTCCTTTGTTTAAGGCGTCGCTTTAGCAATCCATTTTTCCAATATGCTTTAAATTGGCGCATATAACACCTATTTTTAAGTTTGGAGATTGATCTGACATTCGTAATTACGGAGGAATAAGCATTTTATCATCTATTGGCAAGATTTTCGAAAAACTGGTTGCGGGAGTACTAATAGAAATCGTAAGTCCTTTTATTCATCCTTGCCAACATGGCTTCCTAAAGGGTAAGTCAACTGTTTCCAATCTTTTGGAATATTCTACATTCATTAGACAAAAAATTGGTAAAAGTAAACAGGTAGACTCTGTGTATACAGATTTTTCTAGCGCCTTTGATGTAGTAGATCACGGTCTGCTTCTATTCAAGTTAGAGCGTTATGGAATTAGCGGCATTTTCTTTAAGTGTTGAAGTCTTACTTGGCGGATCGTACACAAAAAGATAGATTTTTATCGAATCTATCCAAAATGACTACAGTCTCCTCTGGCGTTCCCCAAGGTAGCATATTGGGGCCCCTTTTATTTATAATTTTTATTAACTACGTGCCATTACTTTTAAACGAATGCAATTTATCCTTTTATGTTGATGATTATTTGTAGCAATTTTTACATTATTGTAACTTAAACGTGAAAAAAATCGTATAAATTATTGTTCGATAGTTATAGACAGAACTGTTTATTGGTAAAGATGCGGTTTATTGTGTGTAAGGCCTCCCAAAATCGGAAAGTCGAAGGGATAGGTTTTCACGCGTAAGTTTTATATTACAGCGAGTTGTGGATTTAAGTTTTGAATATTATTGGATGAAACAGAAGATATAGTGTAGTTTATGTGATGTAGTGAATAAATTAATGCAAATATCGCTTTAAATCGAAAAATAAAAAAAGCACGCAATTTTATTCGCGTTAGTTTACAAATGAAGTAAATTTAAGTCAATGTGTAATATTCCGCGTATTTTCCAATAGTATTTAGTTGAAAACCCTTGTAGGCTCTCACAATAGATAAGCTAATACTATAACATTCCACTATTTTGATACAGGTTTCCAAAAGATGAAACCCGCAGGAAAGCTTGGCTTGATTCGATAGGAAAATCAACATTTAATTAAATAAATAGAAACAGAATATGTTCTAGGCACTTTAAGCCGGAAGATTTTGTACAGGGAGCTTATAGAGGGCTTTGTCTTACTTCATTACTTTGAGAACTATCACTACCCAAAAAATAGGGTTTAGTATATTGTGATCGATTATCTATTGTGTATACGAACGGAACCTTTTCTGCTATAAGTTAACCCAATAAAAATTTGTAATTTCAAAAAAAAAATGTTGAATCGTAAATATTGGGGGCTCATATTTATACTAGGCATACAGCATTTCCGAAAAAGAAAACAGATCGCAGAAAACAGGCATAAAATAATTTTCGATTTAAAAATGCACTGTCCAGTAGCGGAACCCGGTTGCCAAACTCTATTTGAGAGAGTCCACATATATACAGTAACTAACTATATGCTAACGATGAGATGAAATCTGAAGAATTTTTTGTAGAATAAAAGACGTTATTGATTCCAAATACATTTTAAGAAAAATAAATTTTGTTATACAATATTATTATTTGGAAATAAATTATAAAAAAACTCTTAATAAATAGACATTTTTTTTTAATTATTTTAAAAGGTAATAAGTCTTTTCTTTATATCTAATCGTCTGAGTCATCATCATATAAGGAGCTCTCTGAGTGGAAAAAATTATAAACGATACGAAAAATTGCATGGCAAGTGTTATTCTTATTGCTAAATTCAGTCCAAATGTATAAAAGCTCTTCAGGTCCTAAGTGATGGGCAGTTGTAAGATATCTAAAAAAATATATACATAGCAAACAAATTGGTTCGCAAAATTAGTTTAAGAGATTCGATAAAAACTCACCTGTACATACAATAGTGCGATATGAAAGGTTTATCATCGTGAAATTGCTCGTTATGTTTCAAAGGTATTCCGCTAGCCTCATATCCAACCAGGCCAGAGAAGAAGACATCCTCGAGTGGTAGCATGGGAATTCGCATTGCATTTTTTAGAATGGTTTTAACAGAAACTCCTTGAGTTAAAAACAAAAATCAATAGAAAAAAACATTATATCCGTTAAAAAAGAACAAATCCTAATCTAAACCAGTAAATTTACCTGGAATTAAATATCCCGTACCGGAAACATACGACGGCAAGTATGTCTTTCCATACATCCAATACGGAACGTACCATTTCGATTCGGGATCTCGATGTGGCTTATACGGTGCATAGAATTTCCCGACAATTGGCAGTAAGCCGTCTCGACTGTTTAATAAATCTATCGCTAATTTATCGATTTTTTTCGGATTTACAAACATATCGTCGTCCGTTTTCATGAGATACACGTTATTCGGACTCAATCGGAGGAAGTGTTTCATTATGAAACCAGTTTTGATCGTTAAATTAGCATATGTGTCCAGAAAGTTTTCGATTATTATATCATTGTAGATTTTCGCTTCGTTGATAAGAAAGTCCTGTGTGAAAGAAATAGCTTTTTTATACTTGGCCCGTGATGAATTTCAAATAACCGAAAAGAGCCAAGATAGGATTTTTAAAATTACTCACAAAACAAAAAAAAAACAAAAAAATTGCGTACAAAATAAGTTAGCAAAAAACTGACTCTCTGTTTTATTTCTGAAGATATAACATTTTCCAATTTCTTAAAATGCTTAATTTTTGGAAATGCCTCCACTTTTGCGCGCCACTGGGAATCTCCCAACTTTTTTCGGGGGGCATTGTATATAGGTGGTATTAAGGCTTTTAGCTCCTTGCTGCATTTACCATGGAAGTATCTATAGTAAATGCAGAGTACATCGATATTTTGATGGTGCTCGAGGGAATCAATTGAGGCTGATATAGCTTCATCTCCAATTAATCGGAATGCATGCTTCTGGATACGGTCAAGAAGAGCCAGATGTGATTTTGGAGCCCCAGCCCAAACATGCGAGTTGTACTCAAGACGTGGTCGGATATAAGCCTTATAGATGGTAGCTGGTTCGGTGGCAGAGAAGTATTTCTTACACTTCCGCAGAATACCTAGACGTTTCGAAACATCAAGATCAACTTCATAGATGTGTTGGCTCCAATCAAGGCGATTGTTAAGTTTTACACCTAGTAATGTAAAATCTGCAGAAGGTGCAATCTGTACGCTAATCGCCTATGTTCGAGTGACTACAACGAAAGTAGTTGAAGTCGTTCTTGATAAGGAGGAAGACATATCGGATCTGACCAGGGAAGACTTTTCAGAGTAAATCTTAAAAATCTTCGCTGTACAGACTCTATCCTATTGATATGAATATCATAATACGGAGTCCAAACAGGGCAGGCATATTCAAGAATTGAACGAACAAAAGCACAGTTAAGTGTCTTTATAATGTAAGGGTCGTTAAAGTCCTTACACCACCATTTTACAAAGCCCCAAATGGAGTTAGCCTTGATAACAATACAACCGACATGGTCGTCGAAAGTAAATTTACCATTGAATAGTACACCTGAATCGCGAACTTTGCTTAATTTCTGTAAAGCGATTCCCTCTAAATCATAGATAAATTCGAATGGATTATTTTTTCTGGAGAAAGATGCCATGGTGCACTTACCAACATTCAAAGGCATACAGTTTAAGGTACACCAGTCAAAAAATAGCTTTACGTCATTTTGCAAAAGTAGATAATCATTCGTCCAGGTAATAGTACGAAATATTTTTGCATCGTCAGCATACAAGAGAATATTTGAGTTGGAGATGACCGAACTCACGTCGTTAATAAATAAAATAAACAGAAGTGGACCAAGATGGCTACCCTGAGATACACCAGAAGTGTTAGGAAAAGTCGATGAGACAGCATCTCGAAATTATACTTGTTGGGTTCGGTTAGAAAGTGATACGAAATGAGCCTTCTGAGACCCATTCCGCATGCAGAATTTAATGGGGTCCTCCCAGGTCGGGACAGCACTTCCTGCCGGCTGCTCAGGAGCGTGGGTGTGGGGGATTCGACCTGGGAGTCCCTCATCCTTGAGGGTGCTGTCGCTAAGGAGGTGTGTACTCTACATCGCCAACCGATGATTTTGACCCGGGGCTCCGTATATGGCCGCCTAGCCTATACGGGGCCCCAGGGCAGTACGGTAAGATCAGAGGGGCGTAGCCTGACGGAGGCGAGCTTCTTCGGGCATCGTGAGCGCCGAGGCCTCATTTGGGCGGCTTAGCACTTCATATTTTTTTTATTATTCATGACGCGAAAAAAAAAGGAAAAGAATAGAAAAAAAAATGTTGTTAAGGACTTACTTTTGCATTCCGTCCGTACCTGTGTGCTGCTCGACAGTGAAATTAAATTTAGTAAAAAAAATACAATGCGAAGGTCGTGAGCTCAAATCCCGGTCGACGCATAATTCCAAGCACACTACCTGCTTGAATATACCGAAAATTAAAAATTTGTAGATAGAGGGTTGTGCGAAGAACTAACAACTCTTCCGCAATAAATAATGAAAATGTTAAGGAACCTGAAGTTCAGGAGGCCAAGGCCCGATTTGGGCTGTAGCGCCATTGAAGAAGAAGAAAAAAAATACAATGGATACGAAAAGGAAAGAAAAAAAAATATGTTTGATTAAGTATTAAGCGCGATTTATTAATTCCCTAACTCCTCCAGCGCTGGGGCCCTGGATCCTGCAGCTAGTCTTGTCTTCGGTGATTCTTCGGTTATCTTTTTTTTTTATTACGATTCACTTTTGGTTTTTTTTTTTATATTATAATTCACTTTCGTTATTCCTTTTTACTTTATTATTTTAATAATAAAGTATTGTGATCGACTTGGAAAAAAAAAAAATTTGCTACCCTGAAATTTTGTTTTTTCGCGTTTCATAACTAAATTAGCCTAAAAAAGCAAAAAAACAAAATCCGTCTGTCTGTACGCCGTCCGCCGTACGCCGTCCGCCGTACGCCGTCCGCCGTCCGCCGTCCGCCGTACGCCGTACGCCGGTGTGTACGCTCAGCGCACATTAACTCCCAAACCCTTCAAGATAGAAAGTTCATTTTTGGGGGGATTGTAGATAGTGGCGGATCTCAGGCAGATACCCATTTTCGGGGGTGTACGGGTTCAGGGGGAGGCGGGGGGAGCGCTAAGGCCGAAAAATACGAATTCAAATATCTCAACCAAGGTAACAGCTAGGAAGCTAAAACTCAACACACATATAGAGAAGTTTGTGGGACAACTTTTAAAAATAATTTAATTTTTTTATCCATTGGCGTCCGAAAAGGGGGGGCTAAAAACAAATTGTCGGCCGAATTTTTTTTTCAAATGATTATATCTTCGAAATTACTTATCGTAAAAAATTCATATTTTGGGACCGTCAAGGTAGCATATAGTTCCATTGGAATCAGCTTAGAGAGTGGTTAATTATCGTAAGGGGAAGGGTCAGGAGGGGTGCAAAGAAAAACACTTAAAACTGAATATCTCAACTATCTCTTAAGCTATGTAATTGAAACTTGAAACTTATATTAAGCTATACTGGAAAAATACAAAAAAAATATAAGATCTTGAAATAATAGTAGTGGGGGGAAATGGGGAGCATTTCAAAAATGGCGCACTTTTCAAAATTACGAATCCTTATATCTCAAAAAATAAATTTGTCAGATTGTAGAACTACATAATAGTTAATTTTGATAAAAATTTTAAGTTGGGAGGTGTAAGGGGAGGGAGGTGATAAGCAAAAATGTCAAAAATTTTGAGTGATTTTTTTGAGGCTCTGGTGAAAGATACAAAGTTTAAATTTTGCATGTGGATACGTCTATTTGATGTACATAAAAAAATAATAATAACTTGATCCATAATTGTTATAAACCGATCCCCCCGGTCTAACGTGCACAAGGTGTTTCATGTGCATTGAAAAAAACACATAAACTGAAAATTTTTGAGTGAAATTTTAAGGTAGAAACTTGAAAATTTGCAAAATGTATTTAAAAAAAATCCCTAAATATACGAAATATTAACTGGTCGAAAACCTTTAAAGCTTCTACCCCCTCCAATACAAAATTATTTTTTCGACCATTTCTAAGAAATCAATTATCACCTAACTATTAAAAGCTATCAATTTGCAATTCTACATACAAACTTACAAAAATAATTGAAATGAAATTACGTTAAAAGTTTTGAAATCGCGCTTGCCCTTCTACCCCCTCCCATAGAAAAGTATGATTTCGACCAATTTCATTAAATCAACTAATAATCAACAAATTAAAAGCTACGAACTTGAAATTTTGTACGAGCATCTTACAATAGAAAAGAAAGAAAATTGCATCACAAGTCTTACGATTCCCCTCCCTCCTCTACCCCCTCCCATACAAAATTATATTTTCGAGCATTTTTAAGAAATAAGTTGTCAGCTAACTCTTAAAAGCTATCAACTTCAAATTTTGCAGAAAAACTTATAAAAATAATTCAAATGAAGTTGTTTTAAAAGTTTTCAAATTGCGCTTGCCCTTCTACCCCTTGCCATACAAAACTATGATTTCGACCAATTTCATTAAATCAACTAATAACCAACAAACTAAAAGTTACGAATTTGAAATTTTATACAAGCCCCTTACAAGAGAAGCAAAATAAAACTACATATCAAATTTTACGATTCCCCTACCTTCTCTACCCCCTCCCATACAAATGTTCGGTTTCGTGAATGTAAAATACACTAAATTTTATGAAAATTCTATGCAACTTCGTCTATGAAACGCATTCTATACAGAGAGTATTGGACGTGATGCAAGCAATTAATTAAAAAGCTATTAACATCCACCCACTCTTACTATTACCGCTCCTCCTCCCTTAATAAAAACCTAAACTTGCAGAAACGAATGAAATATTGTTAAATAGACAACAGCCCTGCCCAAGAACTCCCTTTCACTTAGTCTTCCCTAACCACTCTAACCTGCATATTGACTTTCCACTCCGCCGCAACATGTCCCAAGAATAATAAAGTTTCGCCCGACTTGTTGGCAGTTTATTTATATTGTCATTCACTTTCGTTTTTTTTCCTTTTTTTTTATATTACACTCGAACCCCGATCATCCAGCCTCAAATAAAAACTTTTCAAAAAGCCCCGATTTTCATACGCGCCGCGTTTATAAACCATCTCAACGGTTTTTTTCATTTTAGTTTTGTGCGCGCGAAATGGTGACCGTCGGCACAAATTGTTGTTAATTGTTTTTTTTTTATTGAGATGTTAGATGTCGTTGTTGTTTTTTTATTTATTTAATTTTTATTATTTAAAAAAATATATTTATAGAAAAATTATAAAGATTTGACAAAAAAAAATTACATAAAAGAAAAAGAAATGAAAGGAAAAGCTAATAGCAAAATACAGGTGCGGATCAAGAATTCATAGAGATCCGCTCCATAAAATGAAAAATAAAAATAAAAAAATTTAAAAAAAAGGAAATGGACGCTCATTTCGTATCAAAAGATAGGAATTGATCCACGTAGTAAAAATAGCAGGAAATCCGAGTGAGCAAATCTTGTATATTAGTAAGTTGTAATTGATTTTACCAAAGGCCTTACTAAAATCTGTATACAGGGTGTTTGGTACTCCGTGCATAACCTTGTAAGGGGTTATTCCTGGATATATTTTGAGCAAAAAATTGTTCTACGGAGATGGTCCATTTTCAATATCCACGGAGATACAGGGTGACCAAGAAAAGTGTTTCGGACCTGTACCCTCACTCACTCAAAACGATATATCTTGAAAACTAATAATCGCATTTCAAAGTGTTATAGCTTGTTTTGTAGGGAATCAAATTACCTTTCATTTGGTGTAATAGTCCGTATTGTACATGTACCCAATCCTGAGGTATTTGCTTCAGACCACAAATTTTTGATACTTTGACCCTCAAAATTCTGTGATCAATGTAGTTTTTCTCAAGAAAACGCATTATAAAAATGTCATTTTAATGTTGTTTTTTTATGTGCCATATTATTGCCTACAAAAGATGCACACATACTTATGACTTAGGTTTTCCCGTTTTCCAGGTAATAAGCGAAAATACATATGGCTTAAAAATAAAATATGTCATAAACCAACCCTCGTTCTAAAAAAACTACCTGAAATGTTGTTAAACTGAAATATTCTTTGTGTCCTTTAATTACTATTTAAATTATCAATGAATGTCCTTTAGGTTGTATTAAAATTATCGAGAAAATGAATTAAATTAAAATGAGTTTCAACACAACTAGGTGCAGCACTTTGCCCTTTTTAATGGGTTACCTAACAAAATGAAAAGCCTATAAAAGCAAACCATACTTCATATTTTTATCAGTTTTAGTTAAATTTGTAAAAGAACAAGGTGTCACTAAAATTTAGAAAAGAATTTCGAAATGCCTGAGTTCACGAACGAAGAATATGCAGACATAATTTTCCTCTATGGAGAGTGTCAGGGAAATGAGCAAGCGGCGCGATCTTTGTATCATCACAGATTTCCCAATCGTCGAATACCTTACCCGAGAGTATTCCAAGACGTTTACAGAAGGATTAGGGAAACAGGCAGTGTTAGGACAAGCAGAGTGAATGCAAATCCTGCGCCGGTAATCGCTGTTTCAATTGATCAACGAATCCTAGCTGCAGTTCAAAATGATCCATCAACTAGTATACGACGCTTGGCATTGCAGTTTAACGTCTCTACGTGGAAAGTTTGGAGTGTCCTGAAAGCAGAACGTTTGCATTCCTACCACCACACACCAGTGCAGGAGCTGTTACCCATTGATTTACCCAAAAGGATGGAGTTTTGCAATTGGCTCCTTGAACGACAACTAAGTGACGAGAATTTTATGAACAACATTCTTTGGACGGATGAGTCCCAATTCACCAGGGACGGTATCACAAACTTCCACAACTTACACACATGGGCTGAGAGCAATCCACATACAAGAAGAGAGGCATCATTTCAGCACAGATTCAGTGTCAATTTATGGGCAGGTGTGATTGCCAACGATTTTATTGGTCCTATTAGGCTTCCGCCTGCCTTAAATAGTTCCAATTACTTGCATTTTTTGACAAATGATCTACAGGAGTTATTGGATGATATGCCACTGCAACGATTGGCTTCCATGTTTTACCAACACGATGGTGCTCCAGCTCATTACGGCCGACAGATCAGAGATTGGTTAAATTCCAATTATAGCAATCGCTGGATCGGTAGAAATGGACCGATACACTGGCCTGCAAGATCCCCTGATTTAACTATTATGGATTTCTTTGTATGGGGACGGATGAAGGACCTTGTCTACGCAACGGAAGTAGTAACGTTGCAGGATCTAAACACCAGAATCGATGCGGCAGCAACAGAAGTAAGGCAGCTGTTGAGGAGTATGAACACAAAGAGAACACTGGCAAAACGAGCTTTAGCGTGCATTCAAAATGAAGGTAGCCATTTTGAACATTTATTGTAATTAAGGAAATTTGAAATAAACCGTAAAAACCATTCTTAAGTTCTTTTAGTTCAAGCGGAGAGTGTTGATCAACCTATTCTTGCTTTTTTGATAAAAGTGCTAAATTATTGGAATGATAATTTCTTCTAAACTATAAAACTTATGCAATGCAAGTGTATGCATCTTTTGTAGGCAATAATATGACACAAAAGAAAACAACAATAAAATGACATTTTTATAATGGGTTTTTTAGAGAAAAACTACATTGATCTTAGAATTTTGACGGTCAAACTGTCAAAAATTTGTGTTCTGAAGCAAATATCTCAGAATTGGATACAGTTACAATGCGGACTATTACACCAAATGAAAGGTAATTTGATTCCCTAAAAAACAAGCTATAACACTTTGAATTGTGATTATTAGTTTTCAAGATATAGCGTTTTGAGTGAGTGAGGGTACAGGTCCGAAGGACTTTTCTTGATCACCCTGTATCTCCGTGGATATTGAAAATTGACCATCTCCGTAGAACAATTTTTTGCTCAAAATATATCCAGGAATAACCCCTTACAAGGTTATGTACGGAGTACCAAACACCCTGTATACAGGGTGTTTGGTACTCCGTGCATAACCTTGTTAGGGGTTATTCCTGGATATATTTTGAGCAAAAAATTGTTCTACGGAGATGGCCAATTTTCAATATCCACGGAGATACAGGGTGATCAAGAAAAGTCCTTCGGACCTGTACCCTCACTCACTCAAAACGCTATATCTTGAAAACCAATAATCGCATTTCAAAGTGTTATAGCTTGTTTTTTAGGGAATCAAATTATCTTTCATTTAGTGTAATAGTCCGTATTGTACCTGTACCCAATCCTGAGGTATTTCCTTCAGACCACAAATTTTTGATACTTTGACCCTCAAAATTCTGTGATCAATGTAGTTTTTCTCAAGAAAACGCATTATAAAAATGACATTTTAATGTTGTTTTTTTATGTGCCATATTATTGCCTACAAAAGATGCACACATACTTATGACTTAGGTTTTCCCGTTTTCCAGGTAATAAGCGAAAATACATATGGCTTAAAAATAAAATATGCCATAAACCAACCCTCGTTCTAAAAAAACTACCTGAAATGTTGTTAAACTGAAATATTCTTTGTGTCCTTTAATTACTATTTAAATTATCAATGAATGTCCTTTAGGTTGTATTAAAATTATCGAGAAAATGAATTAAATTAAAATGAGTTTCAACACAACTAGGTCCAGCACTTTGCCCTTTTTAATGGGTTACCTAACAAAATGAAAAGCCTATAAAAGCAAACCATACTTCATATTTTTATCAGTTTTAGTTAAATTTGTAAAAGAACAAGGTGTCACTAAAATTTAGAAAAGAATTTCGAAATGTCTGAGTTCACGGACGAAGAATATGCAGACATAATTTTCGTCTATGGAGAGTGTCAGGGAAATGAGCAAGCGGCGCGATCTTTGTATCATCACAGATTTCCCAATCGTCGAATACCTTACGCGAGAGTATTCCAAGACGTTTACAGAAGGATTAGGGAAACAGGCAGTGTTAGGACAAGCAGAGTGAATGCAAATCCTGCGCCGGTAATCGCTGTTTCAGTTGATCAACGAATCCTAGCTGCAGTTCAAAATGATCCATCAACTAGTATACGACGCTTAGCATTGCGGTTTAACGTCTCTACGTGGAAAGTTTGGAGTGTCCTGAAAGCAGAACGTTTGCATCCCTACCACCACACACCAGTGCAGGAGCTGTTACCCATTGATTTACCCAAAAGGATGGAGTTTTGCAATTGGCTCCTTGAACGACAAATAAGTGACGAGAATTTTATCAGCAACATTCTTTGGACGGATGAGCCCCAATTCACCAGGGACGGTATCACAAACTTCCACAACTTACACACATGGGCTGAGAGCAATCCACATACAAGAAGAGAGGCATCATTTCAGCACAGATTCAGTGTCAATTTATGGGCAGGTGTGATTGGCAACGATTTTATTGGTCCTATTAGGCTTCCGCCTACCTTAAATAGTTCCAATTACTTGCATTTTTTGACAAATGATCTACAGGAGTTATTGGATGATATGCCACTGCAACGATTGGCTTCCATGTTTTACCAACACGATGGTGCTCCAGCTCATTACGGCCGACAAATCAGAGATTGGTTAAATTCCAATTATAGCAATCGCTGGATCGGTAGAAATGGACCGATACACTGGCCTGCAAGATCCCCTGATTTAACTATTATGGATTTCTTTGTATGGGGACGGATGAAGGACCTTGTCTACGCAACGGAAGTAGTAACGTTGCAGGATCTAAACACCAGAATCGATGCGGCAGCAACAGAAGTAAGGCAGCAGTTGAGGAGTATGAACACAAAGAGAACACTGGCAAAACGAGCTTTAGCGTGCATTCAAAATGAAGGTAGCCATTTTGAACATTTATTGTAATTAAGGAAATTTGAAATAAACCATAAAAACCATTCTTAAGTTCTTTTAGTTCAAGCGGAGAGTGTTGATCAACCTATTCTTGCTTTTTTGACAAAAGTGCTACATTATTGGAATGATAATTTCTTCTAAACTATAAAAATTATGCAATGCAATAATATGGCACAAAAGAAAACAACAATAAAATGACATTTTTATAATGGGTTTTTTAGAGAAAAACTACATTGATCTTAGAATTTTGACGGTCAAACTGTCAAAAATTTGTGTTCTGAAGCAAATATCTCAGAATTGGATACAGTTACAATGCGGACTATTACATCAAATGAAAGGTAATTTGATTCCCTAAAAAACAAGCTATAACACTTTGAATTGTGATTATTAGTTTTCAAGATATAGCGTTTTGAGTGAGTGAGGGTACAGGTCCGAAGGACTTTTCTTGATCACCCTGTATCTCCGTGGATATTGAAAATTGGCCATCTCCGTAGAACAATTTTTTGCTCAAAATATATCCAGGAATAACCCCTTACAAGGTTATGTACGGAGTACCAAACACCCTGTATACAGTCAACTTGTTTGCCTGCTTCAATCGCTGGAATCACAAAATTTGAAAATGCCAGCAGGTTTGTTGTTGTGGATCTACCTTTGGTGAATCCGTGTTGGGTTGGGCTAATTATTGATTTGCAATGAAAGTACATTACGTCACAGACAATTGCCTCAAATAATTTTGGAACACTAGACAGCCTAGCTACAGGCCGGTAATTACATACGTCGTTCCTTTTGCCGTTCTTGAACAGGGGAGTTATTGTCGAGTATTTCCATAAACTAGGGAAAACCACACAACGAAGAGATGCGTTAAATAAGGAGCTCAGTGAAGATAAAAGTGCAGAGGAGCGCCTTTTAAGCACAACAGACGGTATACCATCTGGGCCGCTATTGAAACTCTCAGAGATGTTCGTGATGAACTTCGATATAGTGGGCTCGTCAATAATCAGATCTTTCATCTCTAGAGTAGTAGGAGAAAATTTTGTTACGTATTGAAAATTTTAATAATTACTAATATCACAGTCTGAGGCGTCAAATGCAGCACGAAAATGATCCCCAAAAACGTTATTTTGGGGTCGTCGCTAACTTCCCCGACAAAAGACAGAGTCGCAGGAAAACCATCTGTTCGCCTTTTAGAATTGACGAAATTCCAGAACTGTTTAGGCTTGTCTTTAATTGTTTTTTCATATCAATCAGATAACATTGATATGCCGATTTTGAATTGGTAAAATAAATAAATCGCGTAACTCAGAGTACCGCTTATAGTCAGATTCAATCCTTGAGAGACAGTACGTCTTCCATGCTTTAGTTTTCAAATTTTTTAGATTTATTAAATCGTCGTTAAACCATGGAAATCTTTTACATGAACCATGACTCGTAACCGGTACGCACCGAGTGAAACAACCAAACATAATATTGTAAAAATTATTAACAACAATTTCAATGTCTGTTTCGTTAAGTACGCACGACCAATCACGTTTTGAAATATCTTCATTCAAGGCCACAAAGTCAGCTTTATTAAAGTTAAAACGATGAGAAATAGCAGTATCAAAATTATTAAAGAACATAAAAGAATTATGATTGGGCGTAAAGCCCAATCATATGATACACTAGATGACATGTAAATTACTTTAATATACTGGAAAATATGTCATCTTAAACTCTTTCAAATAGTGAATAGAGACTTTTGCATGGGAGGTGGTAGAAGTAGAGAGGAAGGTTTGTATTTTTCGTATATGACACCGAACATGGCATGCAAAATGTTTTTTGCTGAATTTAAAGATTTTATTTACATTATTTTTAAAGAAATTGGACATACATAGTGTTCCTGACATTGGGGCATTTGTATGGGAGGTGGTAGAGGAAGTGGAGCGTTTAAGATGATTTTGAAACTGCTTATCATCATCCTTATCACCATGCTTTGATTCAATTTCAAAGTCGATAGATCCAATATATTCGTAGTAGGAATGCTTTTCTTAAATTTATAATACAGATATTTATATGGGAGAGGGTAGAAGGTGTGAAGCGGAGCTGAAAATTTTTTCTAATATTTATTGCAATTATTAAAAAACAAATTTTGGCAAAATTTTAAATTTGTAATTTTTCTAGTTTTAATGGAAATCGATACAATGCATTTAACTAAAATTATGCATTTGTATGGGAGGGGGTAGAAGGAGTGTACGGATCAAAACAATTTTTTTTTGCGTTATTGGTGTTTCTATTTTTATACTTTATACAAAATATCAAGTTGATAGCTTTAACAGTTTTGAAGAAAAATAATTTAATTTAAATTTCAAAATTTCGTGAAATTTGTATGGGAGGGTGTAGAAGGAGTGAGGTGAAATTGATAATTCTTTTTAAAACTAATTGCAATTATAGTAAAATTCTGGCAAAATTTCGTCTTTTCAGCTTTACAAGTTTCAATGAAAATCGAAAATATGTATTTTTCAAAATTGTCCATTTGTATGGGAGGGGGTAGAAGGAGTGAGAGGATCGGATCAATATTCCGTCATATTATTGACATCTATACCGTTATACTTTGACCTAAATTTTAAATACTTCCAAAGAAAAATCAATTTCTTGATATTTCGAAATTTCATGAAATTTGTATGGCAGGGGGTAGAAGGAGTGGGGGGATGTAGCCCATTCACGAACTTAAAGTTACTTTTTTGCTAAAAATGACACACAAAAATTTTTAGCGCTATAGCTCAAAGCTTTCGAGAGTTATGCTGTAGACAGACGCACAGACGGACAGACAGACAGACGGACAGACGGTCACTCGGAATCGAGGTTATTGAGCGACAACAAATATTTCTGTACCCTTGGCGGCTCTGTGCGAGCGTTATTTCTTAGCGTTACAAACGGTAAAGCAAACACAATATACTCTCAGATTTCATCTAGAGTATAAAAATAGCATGAAACGCAGGATGGCGTTCTAATTCTGGAAGCAAAGGTGAGCAGAACACTAGGTCATGAAATGTTCCGAACGAGTTAGGTATTGGATTAGATTGAAGTAAGCCCGTTGAAAACATACTATCTAAAAATTTTGCACCTTGCCGTGAACAGGAAGAAAGAGCTGGCAGTAGGCAATCTTCACTGTCGGAGAGAGACCAAGTGACAAGAGGCATGTTGAAGTCTCCAAATACAAGTAGCTCATCACAAGATTGCATAAGATTACTGACATAATCAATTCCATTGTATACGATATATAGTTTTTTGTCCTGAAGTGCGAGAACGACGCATTATATTTCAATATCAGTAACTTCAGTGACGACGACAACTTCTGCCGGAAATTGACTTCGAACCGCACAGAGGACTCCACCACCAACATTGGCATTCAAAGTTCAAGATGACGATCACGGCGAAAAATTTGATATTCAGAGTCAAGAAGTTCAGCATCATGGAAACTACCACAGAGCTATGTTTCGTTAAGACAAATTACGTCAAAGCAGGAACCAGCAGCAGCGATGTAAAGTTGACGGGTTTTCGCTCACATACCATTTACGTTGGCGTAGTATATTGAGATGGAGCCATCCCGTTTTTTGACTTAGTGTCAAAACGATACTGCATTGAATTGTGTCGACTTTTTGGAACAAATTCTCTTACAATTGCTGAAGTCGGCCAACAGTTGGATGTGGAAACCATATCAAAACAGGATGTCGGCAACACGACTCTAAACGAAGATACCAGAGGCGGACCACGATGAGTAGCATGAAATAGCATTTTGAGATATACTAATATTTTCATGGTTCAATATATCATGATATTAGTAAGAACATCAGTTTCAGAAGTAGGAGGATTCAGCCGTGACACAAAAAGTACTTTAGGTTTTTCTACCGCCTTTAATGTGCAAAGTATATCACGAGATCTACCAGGATTTGGGAGGACAGTAGAGACTGAAGAGATGGTACTCTGCTCATCGAGGACATCTGTAAACTGCGCAGCTATTGAAGTTGGTGGTAAGCTGTCCTTCATCTGGCATTGTAGAGATCTCGTATATGAAGGGTGATGCATCGCGGTATTTGTTTGCAGAGCTTTCAGTCGCAAGCCATCGAATCCCTTTGTCCTAAGTATTGCCAGTATGGAAATTTTCTTACTGATCGAAAAATTATCAGGAAGAAAAATGATAAAGAGCAAATCTGGCAATATTGCCTATATTTGTCGTGCTTTGAATCAGATTAAGATTTTGCAGATCGAGCGTACGTCCTCACTTTTTTATTACGTAAATAAAAAATATAAGTTCAAAATAAATAAAGCCTATGTTAACTTTTTAACATTTTAAAGTTTATTTTTGACAAAGGTTGAAGGGTTTTTCAAAGAAAAATGTTGCTATAATATTTCTTCAAATTTCGGCCCATTATCACCCTAGTCAATATAAGACCATGTGTTGGCAGAATATTGTAATGTACGTCAATTTAAGAATTCAAACATTTTCGGCTGGTATGTAATATTAGGGTGAATGTGTATTGTGTTTAATTTTAGATCTTAGATATAAATATTAATAATTCAAGATTTGCTTTTAGCTTAACCGTCGAGTATACTTTGTTGTATACAGATTTTTTTAAAGTTGTTGTGTATTTTTTTTTGCTTATTGCATCTAAAAAGTCTAACAATTTTGAATAAAATTATATAGAAAAAATTTATTAAAAATGAAATTATTAAAAATATTAAAATAAAGGACAGTATACCTACTCCCAGGTTCCTGCGTGATTTCAACATTTCAAATATTAAACATGTTACATAATTGTATGAAGTGTAACGAACCAATATTTTTAAAAAGTAATTGCTCCCCCTAGCTATTATATCACGCCACGCCACTGTATTTTAATGCCCGAGTTCACATAACTATGGATTCTTGATTAGGAGAAAACTATATGATTCACATATGATTCGATTAGAAAATAAAAAAAAATATCTGAAAGCAAGTGATAACCATAGCAAACGTAGATAATAGCATGCCCGATAGCATAATGTTTGATCCTACATCTCTAATCTGAAATTTCGTCGTTGTCCACAAAATCTCTGTATTGATTTAGCGTATTATGCGTATTGAAATGCAATCAATAATAATGATGTAATTAGAATTTTTTTTTTTAAATTGAGGCACAATTTTTACCAATCTAGCTACGTTTACTCAAAATTTAAAGAAGTCAATTAAGATATTTGCATTTTAGACTGACCGATCGAATAGGCAGCAGTGTCTTGTGGCCAGTAAATCGTTAATGTAGCTCTTTAATTCGAGAAGACTAACACACAGAGTAGAATTCAAGCCGAACTTATAATTGGATAGGAGAAAGCACCGCGATTTTTTTGACGACGAGACAAAATTAAGATCATTAAACAAAATTCACTCAACTCCTTTCAACCTTTACTAGCAATAATTTTCTCTAAGAGTTCTTCCCGAACAATGATTTTTACTCTTTACCACACTCACCATAGTGACTGGATCATTAACGAATCCAGTTAAAAAAATCGGTCCACAATGAACTTTTTTACCCCACGTTCTCCTAATAGCGTTCCGTTCTCTCGCGTTCTGAGGCATCGTTGTTACGAAATACGTAACGCTAACATCCTCTGCAATATTACCGCATCCATAAATCTTGGGCATAGCAATGATATACGTATCCTTGTCCAATTGCAGGATTTCGGAAATATTCCGATGCGTTCGAAACCATGAAAGATAATCGGATGTGAAACCAAACAATTTGTAATCAATTCGAAACATTGCAAGAAAGATGCTCGTGATCACTGCAAGCACGATTAAAAAGAGATAAACTCGGAATCGAATGCCTAACAAAACAGAAAGAAATTTTCAATCACTCCATATATATATTTTTTTTTTCAAATAATTTTACTTACAAAATACACGACAAAATCGAAACAAAATGTTTGAGCTGCGCATCGTGATCGAAACAAACTTTACAGCTGAATTATCGACTTCACAACTACTGATTAACTTCGATAATGCAAACGTTAATTTTTTTTGGGTCTCCTTATTATCTTATCGATACGAAAAGCGTTTATCTTTTTTGAATATACCTGTTAGACTGAAATCGACGTACACACCTAGCAATTGCTTATTTATTAGTTAGATTACAAGTGGATAGGTAACCGAATCAATGTCGTCTATGTAATAGATAAATAGTGTCGAATTTTATGTAGTTATAAGCGATCGCACAATGAATAATCCATCAATCTATCGATAGTCAGAAATTAATAAAGCTCGGTTTATTACTTAACTTAATTTAAACGAGAAAAGAAATTTTACGCTTTACGAATTAGTGCAGTATCAACTCTGTGCGGAAGGCAATAGCAGAATAATTGTGGATACCACGAAAAAATCGTGGATACCACACAGAGGATCGTTTGTCAAGCCTTCTCTTCATCATTGTTTAGAAAAGAATAATATTACAAAATATTGCTAATCCGGATGAAGAAAAACAAAATCAATTACGATTTATAAAAACAAATAATAAAACTTCTGCTTTAAACTTTAACAGGACACGCTTTTTGCAAAATGAAACTAGCCCGGCTTAGATCTCAATAATACTTTATTTCCGAACTTAGTGACTTGCTTTAATAATTATTTTGGTTAAGTTAAAGTAAATTGATAAAGGGATCGAACTCCTCTATTTCTTGGTTCGGCTCAGACAGCCTCGCCGGGGTCAGTCCTCCTCCGCATTATACCTTCGATATTTACAATAAAATCGATAATTTATTGGTCGCATAAGTAGAAAATATACATACTTACGCTCTCGACACACGATAGAGATAAAATCATATTAAATAACTCGCGTTAATATTAATATTAACTTCGATATTAAATTCCGAGTTAATATCGCTCTATAATCTACATTAACTTGGCTAGCAAATACTCAATCCAAAAGAAACGATAATTTGATATTTGATATTTCATTTATTCAGTGTATACAACAAGATAATACATCTTTTATAAGTATAATAAATATGGTAAATACTCAAATCTAATAAAAATTATATTAAAATTAAATCAAAAAACATAACAGGGCTACGATTGCGCGTAAACCGCAATCTTACGATACTCTAGATGAAATAGAATTTTTTGTGACCCCAAGAAATTTTGTATGGGGAGTGTTAGAAGGGGTGGTAGCATTGAACTAATTTTTTCTCCATCATGCTAAAGTAGCTATAAAAATGTTTCATACAAAATGCTTACTCTAAAAATTGAATAGGAGCTGAGAAAAGTAGTGTGTTAGATTTAGTGAAAATGTGCAGTTTGTATGGGAGGTGGTAGAAAGAGTGGGGGATTTTAGTGATTTTTTCAGAAATAACTAATAATATCAGAAAATTGATATCTCTAAAATTTTAGACCAGTAACATTCATACTTTTCAAGAAAATAGATTTTTTGTGAAGTTGTGAAACTGTGTCATATTGTATGGGACGGGGTAGAAGCAGTAAAGCTAATCAAATATTTTTTTCTGATCTTAGTGATAATGCTAAATAAGTATTTATCACAAAATATGAGCTCGATAACTGTTATATGTTCTGAGAAAATCGGCTTAGAGCATTTCATGAAAAAGTGTAGTTTGTATGGGAGGGGCTGGAAGGAGAGGGAGGACGCAAATAATTTTTATACTGTATATTGAAATTGTTATGAAAGTAATATATCCCGAAATTCAGACTAATAGCTTTTATACTTTTCGAACAAATCCATTTATAGTCGAATTGCGAAATTGTGCCATTTTGTATGGGAGGGGGTAGAAGGGGTGAAGCTAATCGTCTAATTTTTTTTAGTCTTACTAACAATTTTAAATAAATATTTAGTGCACAATTTCAGCCCGCTAAATTTTATACGCACTGAGTAAATTGGCTTAGAGTAATTCATGACAAGTACAGTTTGTATGGGAGGTGGTAGAAGGAGGGGGAGGACACGCATAATTTTTATACGGTAGATTGATATTATCATAAAAGTAATATATTCCAAATTTCAGGCCAATAGCTTTCATATTTTTTGAGCAAATCCGTTTATTGTAAAATTGGGCATTTGTGTCATTTTGTATGGGAGGGGGTAGAAGGGGTGGAGCGATTTGGCCCGTTCACGAACTTGACCTTACTTTTTTGCTAAAAATGACACAAAAAAATTTTTAGCACTATAGCTCAAAGCTTTCGAGAGTTATGCTGTAGACAGACGCACAGACAGACGGACAGACGGTCACTCGGAATCGATGTTTTTGAGCGACAACAAATATTTCTGTACCCTTAGCGGCTCTGTGCGAGCGTTATTTCTTAGCGTTACAAACGGTAAGGCAAACACAATATACTCTCAGATTTCATCTAGAGTATAATAAATACTATAACTAACTCTAAGAGAAACTTAAAAAAAAAAAATATGTATATAAAATATAAATAATGAAGTAAAAAACATAACAGGGCTACGATTGCGCATAAAGCGCAATCTTACGATACTCTAGATGAAATAGAATTTTTTGTCATCCCAAGAAATTTTGGATGGGGAGTGTTAGAAGGGTGATAGCATTGAACTAATTTTTTCCCCATCATGCTAAAACAGCTATAAAAATGTTTTATGCAAAATGCTTACTCCAACAATTGAATGGGAACTGAGAAAATTAGTGAGTTAGATTTAGTGAAAATGTGCAGTTTGTATGGGAGGTGGTAGAAAGAGTGAGGGGATTTTAGTGATTTTTTCAGAAATAACTAGGAATATTATAAAATTGACATCACTTAAATTTCAGACTAGTGCCTTTCATACTTTTCAACAAAATCGATTTTTTGTGAAGTTGTGAAACTGTGTCATATTGTATGGGAGGGGGTAGAAGCAGTGAAGCTAATCAAATATTTTTTTCTGATCTTAGTGATATTACTAATTAAGTATTTACAACAAAATGTGAGCTCTATAAATGTTATATGTTCTGAGAAAATCGTCTTAGAGCATTTCGTGAAAAAGTGTAGTTTGTATGGGAGGGGGTGGAAGGAGAGGAAGGACGCAAATAATTTTTCTAGTGTAGATTTAAATCATTATAAAAGTAATATATCCCAAAACTCAGACAAATAGCTTTTATACTTTTCGAGTAAATTAATTTATTGTTAAATTGCGAATTTGCGTCATTTTGTATGGGAGGGGGTGGAAGGGGTGAAGCTAATCGTCTAATTTTTTTCCACCTTACTAAAAATTTTAAATCAATATTTGGTGCACAATTTTAGCCTGCTAAATTTTATACGCCCTGAGTAAATTGGCTTAGAGTAATTCATGACAAGTACAGTTTGTATGGGAGGTGGTAGAAGGAGGATAAGGACACGCATAATTTTTATACGGTAGATTGATATTATCATAAAAGTAATATATTCCAAATTTCAGGCCAATAGCTTTTATACTTTTCGAGCAAATCCGTTTATTGTCAAATTGCGCATTTGTGTCATTTTGTATGGGAGGGGTAGAAGGGGCGGAGCGATTTGGCCCGTTCACGAACTTGACCTTACTTTTTTGTCAAAAACGACGTGGACGAAATTTGAGCTTTCTAGCTCAACGCGTTCTCAAGCTAGAGAGCGAACGGACGGACGGACGGACATCCGGTTTTGAGATTTTTGAGTGATAATATTAATTTCTGTATTCATCATTTTTTTCTCCGAGCCTTATTTCTTGGCGTTACACACTCCAGACCAAACTTATAATACTCTCAGATTTCATCTAGAGTATAAATATTGATAAAAGTTAAAAATTTTTTTTTGATCTTAATTATTTAAAAAAACATAACAGGGCTACGATTGCGCGTAAAGCGCAATCTCACGGTACTCTAGATGAAATAGAATTTTTTGTGATCCCAAGAAATTTTGTATGAGGAGTGTTAGAAGGGGTGATAGCATTGAACTAATTTTTTCCCCATCATGCTAAAGTAGCTATAAAAAATGTTTTATACAAAATGCTTACTCCAAAAATTGAATAGGAGCTGAGACAATTAGTGTGTTAGATTTAGTGAAAATGTGCAGTTTGTATGGGAGGTGGTAGAAAGAGTGGGGGGATTTTAGTGACTTTTTCAGAGATAACTAAGAATATTATAAAATTGACATCTCTTAAATTTCAGACTAGTAAAATTCATACTTTTGAAGAAAATAGATTTTTTGTGAAGTTGTGAAACTGTGTCATATTGTATGGGAGGGGGTAGAAGCAGTAAAGCTAATCAAATAATTTTCTCTGATCTTAGTGATAATGCTAAATAAGTATTTATTACAAAATGTGAGCTCGATAAATGTTATATGTTCTGAGAAAATCGGATTAGAGCATTTCATGAAAAAGTGTAGTTTGTATGGGAGGGGTTGGAAGGAGAGGGAGGACGCAAATAATTTTTATACTGTATATTGAAATCATTATGAAAGTAATATATCCCGAAATTCAGACTAATAGCTTTCATACTTTTCGAGCAAATCCATTTATAGCCGAATTGGGAAATTGTGTCATTTTGTATGGGAGGGGGTAGAAGGGGTGGAGCTAATCGTCTAATTTTTTTTTACCCTTACTAACAATTTTAAATAAATATTAAGTGCAGAATTTCAGCTTGTTAAATTTTATACGCACTGAGTAAATTGGCTTAGAGTAATTCATGACAAGTACAGTTTGTATGGGAGGGGGTAGAAGGAGGGGAGGACACGCATAATTTTTATACGGTAGATTTATATTATCATTAAAGTAATATATTCCAAATTTCAGGCCAATAGCTTTTATAATTTTCGAGCAAATCCGTTTATTGTCAAATTGCGCATTTGTGTCATTTTGTATGGGAGGGGGTAGAAGGGGTGGAGCGATTTGGCCCGTTAACGAACTTGACCTTACTTTCTAGTCAAAAACGATGTGTACGAAATTTGAGCTTTCTAGCTCAACGCGTTCTCAAGCTAGAGAGCGAACGGACGGACGGACGGACATCCGGTTTTGAGATTTTTGAGTGATAATATTAATTTCTGTATTCATCATTTTTTTCTCCGAGCCTTATTTCTTGGCGTTACAAACCTTAGAGCAAACTTATAATACTCTCAGATTCCATCTAGAGTATAAAAAGAAACAAGCCAAAAACTACACTTGCTAATATCTTCACCAGGAATCAGATAGGGAGCTGAAAATCAGTAAAGATATAGAGAGTGTTGTGGGACAAACTTTAAAAACAATTTAATTTTTTTATCCATTGGCGTTCGAAAAGAGGGGGGGTGGGGCTAAAACCAAATTTTCGGCCGAATTTTTTTTTTCAAATGATTATATCTTCGAAATTACTTATCATAAAAAATTCATACTTTAGGACTATTAAGGTAGCGTGATGGTAGATCCACCGGAATCAGCTTCGAGAGAGGCTAATTATTAGAAGGGTGAGGGTTAGGGGGGGGGAGTAGGGTGGTCACAGAAAGACACTTAAAAATGAATATCTCGACTACCTCTTAAGCTATGTAATTGAAACTTGAAACATATATTAAATTATACTAGGGAAATACGAAAAAAATATAACTTGTGGAAATAATAGTAGTGGTGTGAAATGGGAAGCATTTCAAAAATGGCGCACTTTTCAAAATTGCAAATCCTTATATCTCAAAACTGAGTACAGATATCAAAACGAAAATTTGTCATATTGTAGAAATCAATCAATCAATCAAATTCCTGTTAAGACCCCCTATAGGGGCATAGGACAGAAACAACTCTCTTCCACAAGGCGCGATCCTGAGCATCGGCTTTAAGCTGTTGCCAGGACTTGTTTATTCCTCTGATCTCCTGCTCAACTGCTCGCTTCCATGTGTTACATGGTCACCCAACCCGACGTCTTCCTTGAGGATTATAGTCCAGAGCCTGTTTTGCGATGTTTCGCTCTGGTTTCCTCAAAGTATGACCGATCCACTGCCTCTTCCGCCTTTGAATCTCAATACCTATTTTAGTCTGGCCAGTTGTACTCCAAAGTTCGTCGTTGGAGATCACTTCTGGTCAGAATATTCCTAAAATGCGTCGGAGGCATTGGTTCACGAAAGTTTGTAGTTTCTTGGTAAGTCGAACGGTCACTTTCCACGTAGTACAACCATATAACAACACGGATTTGACGCATGCGTCAAAAACTCGCAGCTTCGTGCGAAGGGAGATCTCTCTTAACCTCCAGAAAGGGGAAAGGATACCGAAGGCCTGACGAGCTTTATTTAGCCGAGCCTCAACATCCTTTTCGGCTCCGCCGTCCATGCTGACAATGCTTCTAAGATAGCAAAAACCTTGCACCTCTTCCACATCCTGTCCGTTAAAGACAATCGGTGTGCTTGCGTTCGAACCCATGTGCATGTACTTGGTTTTACGCACATTTATTTTCAGTCCCGCCTCTTTGCATTTAGAATGCAACGGGCGAACATTTGACTCTAAGTCCGAACAGTTATGTGCAAGCAAACACACGTCATCAGCATAATCAAGGTGACTTAAGATGTTAAATAGTCTCCATTGAAGACCTTTACCTTCCCCACGTTCCAGTACAACTTTCAAGATGTCATTTATTACCACCAGAAACAGGGCTGGTGATAATATGCAGCCTTGTCTGACACCCGTTCGCACAGGAAAGCTCTCGGACAGCTCTCCTCTATGCAAGACGCGACACCTTGCATCTTCGTAGGATTCTTTAATCATAGCTATGACCTTATCTGGAATACCTCTCCTACGCAAAGCATTCCATATGTAATCTCACTTAACGCTGTCGAAAGCCTTCTCAAAGTCCACAAACATGAGATGTAGTGGCGAACCCAGATGTAGAAATACGTAGTTTTTAATTTTGGTAAAAATTTTAAGTGGAGAGGTGTAAGGGAAGAGAGGTGGTAAGCATTAATGTCAAAAATTTTTAGTGATTTTTTTAGGGCTCTGTTGAAAGATACAAAGTTTAAATTTTCTATGTGGATACATCTATTTGATATACATAGAGAAAAATAATAATAATATGTTCCACAATTGTTATAAGCCGACCCCACCCCCCTTGGTCTTACATGCACGAGGTGTTTCATGTGCATTGAAAAAAAACGCATAAACTGAAAATTTTTGAGTGAAATTTTACGGTACAAACTTGAAAATTTGCAAAATACATTTAAAAAACATAACAGAATTATGATTGGGCGTAAAGCCCAATTTTTTCTGAATTTATGGTATTTGTATGGGAGGTGGCAGAGAAAGTAGGAGATTTTGGATGATTTTGAATCTGCTTATCTACTTCCTAATCACATTGCTTTGTTACAATTTTAAAATCGATAGCTCTCATATGTTCAAAGGAGAAAAACTTTTCTTGAACTTCCAATACAAAAATTTGTATGGGAGGTGGTAGAAGGAGTAAGGTGAAGGCGATATTTATTTTAGCATTTATTACAATTATTAAGGGACAAATTCTGGCAAAATTTCAAGTTTTTACTTCTTCTAGTTTCTAAGAAAATCGGTTAAATGCGTTTGCCGAAATTCTGTATTTGTATGGGAGGGGGTAGAAGGAATATCCGAATCAAAACCAAATTTTTTTACATCAATCATATTTAAAATAGTATGCTTTTCTCAAATTTTAAAGTTTTTAGCTTTGACGGTTTCAGAGAACAATTTAATTGAAATTCCGAAATTTCGTAAAATTTGTATGGGAGGAGGTAGGAGTAAAGAGATCAGATCAATATTCTTGAGGTCAATGATATTTATATCATTATACTCTGACCTAATTTTCAAGTCAATAGCTGAAATGGTTTCGGAGAAAAATCAATTTCTTTAAATTTCGAAATTTTATGATATTTGTTTGGGAAGGGGTAGAAGGAGTGAGGGATGTGGCCCGTTCACGAACTTAAAGTTACTTTTTTGATAAAAATAACACACAACAAATTTCAGCACAATAGCTCAAAGCGTTCGAGAGTTATGTTGTAGACAGACGCACAGACGGACAGACAGCAAATCGGAATCGATGTTTTTGAGAGACAACACATATATCTGTACCCTTGGCGGCTCTGTATTTCTTAGCGTTACAAACGGTAAGACAAACACAATATACTTTCAGATTTCATCTAGAGTATAAAAATCCCTAAATATATGAAATATTAATTGGTTGGATACCTTTAAAACTTCTACCCGCTCCCACAATCAATTATCCCAACTATTGAAAGTTATCAATTTAAGATTTTGCATAAAAACTTTTAAAAATAGTTGAAACAAAATTGCGTCAATTGCGCCTGCCCTTCTACCCCCTCCCATAAAAAAGTATGATTTCGACCAATTTCATTAAATCGAATTAAAAGCTTCGAACGTGAAATTTTGTACAAGCACCTTACAAGAGAAATGAAATAAAACTGCTTCACAAATTTTACGACTCCCTTATCCGCTCTACACCCTCCCATACAAATGTTCGGTTTCGTGAATGTAAAATACACCGAATTTTATGAAAATACTATGCAAATTCGTCTATAAAACCGACATTCTATGCAGAGAATATTGGACGTGATTCAAGCAATCAATTAAAAATCTATTAACATCCACCCACTCTTTATATCACCCCTCACACCTCCTCTCATAAAAACCCAAACTTACATTGACGAATGTAATATAATTAAATTGACAACAGCCCAGCCCAAGAACCCCTTTTCACTTAGTCCTCCCTAACCATTCTAACCAGCATATTAACTTTCCACGCATCCGCATCTTGTGCCAAGAATAATTAAGTTTCGCCCGACTTGTTGGCAGTTTATTTTTTAGACAGATGATCGTGGGAGACAAAATACACACATTGACGACGGACTTAGAGGCTTGTACATTGCAGTTTATATTCCTTTTTTTTAATTATGAATTAATTATATTTTTTCAGGATAGAAAAATATTTTCAAGATTCTATTTTTGATTTTGGACAAAACTCTTTAGCCTTTTGATAACGCTCGATGTATCTTTAATTGGTCATAAAATTTAATTGGTTGCCTCGTTCCTGGTGCAGAACAAGGTAGTAAGGACAAGTAATTATAAAAACATATAATACTAGTGGTAATGCCGAAAAAATAAATTTTTTATATATTTATGTGGATGATGCAGACAACATAGACAAAACATAGATTCTTTTCATTGAATTCATTATACTTTGTCAAAATACTATCAGCTATCATTGTAACTAAAACCAATTTAAGAATTAGCCGTTACCTTTTCTGCTTATCATTATACTCTAGATGAAATCTGAGAGTATTATAAGTTTGCCACAAAGTTTGTAACGCCAAGAAATAAGGCTCGGAGAAAAAAATGAATGATACAGAAGTTCAAATAATCACTCAAAAATCTCAAAACCGGATGTCCGTCCGTCCGTCTGTCTGTCTGTCCGTGTCTTTTCTAGCTTGAGAACGCGTTGAGCTAGAAAATTAAAATTTTGTATACGTCGTTTTTAACAAAAAAGTAAGGTCAAGTTCGTGAACGAGCCAAATCGCTCCACCCCTTCTACCCCCTCCCATACAAAATGACAAAATTTCGCAATCTGACAATAAACGGATTTCCTTGAAAAGTACAAATGACATTGATCTGAAGTTTGGAATGTAATACTTTTATGATGATTTCAATCTACTCTATAAAAATAATTTGTGTCTTCCCCCTCCTTCCACCACCTCCCATACAAACTGCACTTTTTCATGAAATGCTCTAAACCAATTTACTCAGTGCGTATAATAGTTATCAAGCTGAAATTGTGTACAAAATATTTATTTAAAATTATTATTAAGACCAAAAAACTGAGACGATTAGCTGTACCCCTTCTACCCCCTCCCATACAAAATGACACAATTTCGTAATTTCACAATAAACAGATTTGCTCGAAAAATATAAATGCTATTGATCCGAAATTTGGAATATATTACTTTTATGATGATATAAATCTACTGTACAAAAGTTATTTGAGTCCTCCCCTTCCTTCCACCACCTCCCATACAAACTGCACTTTTTCATGAAATACTCTAAGCCAATTTACTCAGTGCGTATAAAATTGACCGAGCTGAAATTGTGCACTAAATATTTATTTAGAATTATTAGTAAAACCAAAAAAAAAAATAGGCGATTAGCTTTACCCCTTCTACCCCCTCCAAAATGACACAATTTCACAACTTTATAAAAAGTCGATTTTCATGAAAAGTATGAATACTACTGATCTGCAATTTAAGACATGTCAAAAGCATGATATTTATAGTTATTTCTGAAAAGTCATTAAAAACTCGCCCCTCCTTCTATCACCTCCCATACAAACTGCACTACTTCCAATACACTAATTTTCTCAGTACCTATTAAATTTTTAAATCCTAAATTTTGTATAAAACATTTTGATAGCAACCTTACCGTCATGAGAAAAAATTAGTTCAATGTCGTCACCCCCTCTACCACTTCCCATACAAATATCTCTATTATAAATTCAAGAAAAACATTTCTCCTTCAAGTATATGAGAGCTATCGACTTTGAAATTGAATCAAAGCATGGTGATAAGGATGATGATAAGCAGTTTCAAAATTATCTTAAACGCTCCACTTCCTCTGCCACATACAAATGCCCCAAATTTCAGGAAAACTATGACCAATTTCTTTAAAAATAATGAAAACTAAAAAGTAGAAGTAGAAAAAAGAGTAGAGTGAAGCGGATATAATTTTTTCTAACACTTATTTTAATTATTAAGAAACAAATTCTGTCAAAATTTGAAGTTTGTACTTTTTCTAGTTTGAATGGAAATCGATAAAATGCATTTAACAAAAATTATGCATTTGTATGGGAGGGAGTAGAAGGAGTGTACGGATCAAAACAAAATTTTTTCGCATTATTAATATATCTATTTGTATACTATATACAAAATATCAAGTTGATAGCTTTAACAGTTTCGAAAAAAAATAATTTAATTTAAATTTCAAAATTTCGTGAAATTTCTATGGGAGGGGGTAGAAGGAGTGAGGTGAAGTTGATAATTATTTTTAAAATAAATTGCAATTATAGTAGAATTAATTCTGACAAAATTTCGACTTTTTAGCTTTACTAGTTTCAATGAAAATCGAAAAAGTGTATTTTTCAACATTGTCCATTTGTATGGGAGGGGATAGAAGGAGTAAGGGGATCGGGTCAATATTTCGTGATATTAATGACATCTATATATCATAATACTTTGACCTAAATTTCAAGTAGACAGCTTAAATAGTTCCAAAGAAAAATCAATTTCTTAATATTTCGAAATTTCATGAAATTTGTATGGGAGGGTGATAGAAGGAGTGGGGGGATGTGGTCCATTCAAGAACTTAAAGTTACTTTTTTGCTAAAAATGACACACAAAAGTTTTTAGCACTATATCTCGAAGCTTTCGAGAGTTATGCTGTAGACAGACAGACAGGCAGACAGACAGACAGACAGACAGACGGTCACTCGGAATCGAGCGACAACAAATATTTCTGTGCGGCTCTGTGCGAGCGTTATTTCTTAGCGTTACAAACGGTAAGGCAAACACAATATACTCTCAGATTTCATCTAGAGTATAAAAAGATCGATTTTTTCCAATTTTTTTCAATTATTTTGCACATATTCCAGTTTTCATATTCCATATCCACATATCCCAGCTTTGTTCTTATTTTATTTAACTGATGCTAATCTTAATTAACCAATTTAACCGTAATTACTCTACCCAGACACAATTTACTCAATTAACCCGATTCTATATATTTAAAATCATAATCTTCGATAGTTGTCGATCAGTTTGATAAAGGTCTCAGCAGAGACCGAAACGTTACTTTGAATAAAGCGTAACAATGTGAAATTCGGAAATCTTTCTTTTCAATTGATTTACCGTGTAATTATTACGCGAGTGTAAAAATCATCCCGATAGCTTCTGCTATGCTTGCGGCGAATTAACTTTCAAGCCGCAACGAAAACGCCATTCTCCGCTTCTTAAAACTGTCTACAACTTTACTTTGATTGCGAAGTTGGCGATCACGACAAGGATAGGACAAATCTATCTTTTGTGTCAATGTTTTTTTTTACATTTTAAGAGGCAAATCCCCCCAAATCGACCTTCTTGCTAGAAATGTTCATGTTTTAGATATTTTCACCTCTCTAGCGCCTCAAAAGGAATTTAAAGGCTAAAATAGTCCTTTGCATCCCTCTAAATTATGGAAAATTGATAAAAATAGATGGGGTCATTTTACGAAAACGGTGGGTGATGGGGCCATATTCGGATTCAGCAGGTCATTTTACATTAGAGTCAGTAGGAATGGTGTTAGGACTCGAACAACAAATTTTTTGTCGTACAGTGCTATTAAAGCTTGAAAATATCCCGTTAACTATCGTAATAACACGATTGATACATTACTCGTAAGGGCCGAATACAATGTAGCGCTTAACTAATAAATATACGAATATTTAATTTTATTTTTGTCCTTTAGTATAGAATAGCACCTTAATTAAAGAACTGCAGTGAAAAAAAATGCATTTCCTATCTCCGCTAAAAACTAATCAAATATTGAGTGTTTATCGCACTGGTCAACTAAGTACGCAAACTTTCAATGCCCCAGTTCACATAACTATGGATTCTTGATTAGGACAAAACTACATGATTCACATATGATTTGATTAGAAAATAAAAGAAAAGATAAGATATCTGAAAGCAAGTGATAACCATAGCGTACGTAGATAATAGCATGCCCGATAGCATAATATTTGGTCCTACATCTCTAATCTGAAATTTCGTCCTTGTCCACAAATCCTTTTTATTCATTTAACGTATTATGCGTAATAAAATGCAATCCATGACTACTATTGGTGATTTTATAGCAAATAGAATTATTATGTAATTAGAAAAAAAAATGTTTTAAAAATTAAGGCACAATTTTTATCAATTTATCAACATTCACTCAAAATTCAAAGAATTCGATTAAGACTTATGCATTTTAGACTGACCGATCGAATAGGCAGCAGTGTCTTGTGGCCAGTAAATCGTTAATGAAGTTCTCTAATTCGAGAAGACTAACACATAGAGCAGAATTCAAGCCTAACTTATAAATGGATTGAAGAAAGCACCGCGATTTTTTTGACGTCGAGACAAAATTACGATCATTAAAAAAAATTCACTCAACTCCTATCAACCTTTACTATCAATAATTTTCTCTAAGAGTCCTTCCCAAGCAATGATTTTTACTCTTTACCACACTCACCATAGTAACTGGATCATTAACGAATCCAGTTAAAAAAATCGGTCCACAACGAACTTTTTTACCCCACGTTCTCCTCATAGCGTTTCGTTCTCTCGCGTTCTGAGGCATCGTTGTTACGAAATACGTAACAAAAACATCCTCTGCATTATTACCGCATCCATAAATTTTAAGCATAGCAATAATATACGTGTCCTTCTCCAATTGCAGGATTTCGGAAATATTCCGATGCGTTCGAAACCACAAAAGATAATCGGATGTGAAACCAAACAAATTATAATCGATTCGAAACAGTGCAAGGAAGATGCCTGTGATCACTGCAAGCACTATTAAAAAGAGATAAGCTCGGAATCGAATGCCTAACAAATAAGAAAGAAACTTTCAATCACTCCATATACATATATATAAATTTTTTTTTTTTCAAATAATTTTACTTAAAAAATACACGACTAAATCGAAACAAAATGTTTGAGCTGCGCATCGTGATCGATACAAATTTTACAACTGAATTATCGACTTCACAACCACTGATTAACTTCGATAATGCAAACGTTCATTTTTTTGGGTCTCCTTATTATCTTATCGTTACAAAAAGCGTTTATCTTTTTTGAATATACCTGTTAGGCTGAAATCGACCTGCACACCTAGCAATTGCTTATTTATTAGTTAGATTACAAGTGGATAGGTAACCGAATCAATGTCGTCTGTGTAATAGATAAATAGTGTCGAATTTTATGTAGTTATAAGCGATCGCACAATGAATAATCCATCAATCTATCGATAGTCAGAAATTAATAAAGCTCGGTTTATTACTTAACTTAATTTAAACGAGAAAAGAAATTTTACGCTTTACGAATTAGTGCAGTATCAACTCTGTGCGGAAGGCAATCGCAGAATAAGGCCAACTCAAGAATCGTGGAGACACCACACAGAGGATCGTCCGTCGAGCCTTCCCTTCATCATTGTTTAGAAAAGAATCATATTACAAAATATTGCTAATCTGGATGAAGAAAAACAATTACAATTTAGAAAAACAAATAATAAAAAATGTGGTACTTTGTCAGGATTTCAGCTAGACACTAGGAATAGATAGCAGTAACAAACAATATAATGAAAATTTTTATTTTTACCGGTGTGTACTCGTCTCCCGATAAATTCAATTTTATTACGAAGTGGAATGTCATTGATCGAAAACGGTGAAGCAGAGATAAGGCTTGCGCTACGTTATGGAGTAAACAAAATTTTCGAAAGTGGTTTGAATTTTTTATTATCATAATTTTGTTTCGATAGATTCATTTATGGATACAAAGATATTGAAATGTGTTTAGTAGAGATATAAATTTTCAATTCATTCAACTTTTCACCGCCAACCACCTGGTGAAAGATGCCAACGGAACTCTCCTTAATATGAATGAACATCAGTTGCGGCGATGAAAGGAAAACTTCTCTGATATTTTAAACATCTTGTCGGAGAAACAGAACAATTGCCTAACATCCTTTTGCACAAAAATCTTCTATTAGGGACAATCTACCAGATAAGGGGAATCACTTTCCGCCATTTGATTAAAGACTGGAAAGATAGCCCCGGGTATGTATACCAACCGAACTTCTCAAACCGGACCTCGAAATAACATCCGACTTTCCACTCCCACTATTTACTGAGGTGTGGAATTACTGCTGGTGGACTTACTGCTGATGCTAGGGTGTAGCCTAGTGAGTAGCGTGTTGGTCTACAGTACGAAGGTCGAGACTTCAAATCCCGGTCGACGTTAAATTTCAGCACATTTGCGTGGGTATACCTTAGCCATCTCAATCGGCGAAAAAGAAAATTCGTAGATAGAGGGCTGTGCGAAGGGCTAACAACCCTTTCACATTCTATACAAATAAATATAATTGTAGTGTCTGTCTGTTTTTCGCTTTATAAATGGCTATAAGATAGTTTTTTGCATTATTTAACAATAACTAAGCATAAAAATACGTTTTTGAAAATTTTTGTCTGTCTGTCTGTCCGGCCATCTTTCACGCACAAACGACTGAACCGATTGTAATGAAACTTTCACAGTTCATTAGGTATGATCCGAGATGTAATCTGCTTTTGGTTTTATTTCACTCCACTCATGCCTGCTACCATGCAAAGTGACTCATTTTCAAAAATATATAATAATCGAATTATCTTGGAAACTATAACAGCTATTAATTTGAAATTTAAAATATATTATTTCTATTATAAATGCAATCTTTTTGTGTACAAATTATTTGAATCCCCCTACTCCTTCCAACCACTCCCATACAAACTACACTTTTTCATGAAATACTCTACTCCAATTTTCTCAGTACATATACTTGCATCAAGCTAAAATTTTGTACTAAATCCTTAATTAGTGTTATTATTAATATCGGGAAAAAATTTATCAATTCGCTTCATTGCTTCTACCCCAAATTTCACGACTTTTCAAAAATTCGATTTTCTTGAAAAGTGTGAATGTTACTGATCTGAAATTTAAAATATATCAATTGCAAGATGATTATAGTTGTTTCTCAAAAAATCACTAAAAACCCCCTACTCCTACCACTACCTACCATACAAACTGCAGTTTCTCATGAAATAATATAAACCAAATTCATCAGTACGTATAACTTTCAACGAGTTAAAATTTATGTACTAAATCCTTAATTAGCATTATTATTATCGGGAAAAATTAAATCGATTAGCTTCCCTCCTTCAACGCTCTCATACAATGTGACACAACTTTTCAAAAATTCGATTTTCTTGAAAAGTATCACTAAAAACTAATTCAGCGCAATCACCCCTTCTACCACTCCCCATACAAAATTTCTTAAGATCACAAAAAATTCGATTTCATCTATAGTATTATTTGATTGGGCTTTACGCCCAATAGTAGTCCTGTTATGTTTTGAAGTTTAATGTTATTTTGGCTTTTTTTTAATTAACACAAACTTCAACTTTAACTTTAAAGTAAGCAGATTACATATCCCACATAATGTATTACAAATTACATTCTCAAAAATTATTATAAATCTCAATTATTATTGCGATTTTTACGCGGACAAAGTCGCGGGTGATCGCTAGTAATAAATACAAAATGTCGGGAGGCCAAGGCCCCATTTGGGCTGTAGTGCCATTGAAGAAGATGTCTACATACTGCCGTATCAAAAATCATGGCTAAAGTAATTCTCAATGGGATTAGTGAGGGTAGAATTCGTAAAGAGTCGTTTTGTACGGACCATGCAAATACTCTCCGGATCATTTATTTATTTAGCCATTGAACAAAATTTACCTTTCAATTACACAATAGCAAGCGATAAGAAATATCACAAAAATTTCTTAAGTTTAGTTTTAAAAGCATTAAAAGAAATAGACAAAGATCCAAGTTGTAGTTTGTAATGATTTCGCTGAAATCTTACTGCAGGAGAGTGTAAATAAACATCTAGTAAAGCGCGTGAAGGATAAAAAACATCGGCATTTCTTGTACTAACAACTTGCATTCTGAAATTAAGTTCGTCAAGAAGATTAGTCAAACAAAACTTAAGTTATATAGTTTTGCGGTTAAGAGAAATCTCCCTAAGTACAATCAAATCCGTGTTGTTATATGTTAGGCTTACCAAGAAAGTGCAAACTTTCGTGAATCAATGCCTCCGGCGCATTTTAGGGATATTTCGGCCAGAAGTGATCTCCATCGACGAACTTTGGAGTACAACTGGACAAACTAAAATAGGCATTGATATTCAAAGGTAGAAATGGCCGTGGATCGGCCACACTTTGAGCAAACCAGAGCAAAACATCGCAAGTCAAGCTCTCTATTATAATCCTCAAGGAAGACGTCGGGTTAGTCTACCATAAAGCACATGGAAGCGAGCAGTTGATCAGGATGCTAGAAGAATAAGCTAGTCCTGGCGACAACTAAAGGCTGATGCTCAGGATTGCGCCTTATGGAAGAGAAATGTTTCTGTCCCATACCCCTATAGGTGGTCATAACAGGAAATTGATTAATTGAACTTTAATAAGGTCAGCTTACATAGCTCAAGAGAGGTATTAATGGTTCGACAGAAAATAATGGTAAATGACCGGCTGAATTGATAAAATTAAGCTATATCCCCACATTTTTGTGTAAAATTTCTTTAAGGGGTTTTTTTTTTTATCAAAAATTTAATCGAAATCATTTAACTGTGGTAACGAGATGACTGAAAATAAAAACTAAATTTTTTTCATATGTTAAACAGTTAAAACTTGAATTATTTATTTTCTATGATATCAAAAATATTTCCTTCTTATTTCTAAACAAAATAATAATCTTACGTCAACGTAGAGCCAAAACTCGTTCCTTGATCCTAGACAAAAGTCCCCCAAATCTCCGAAAGAAATTACCCCACACACAAAATACAACATACAAACAAATAATGCACACCGGAACAGTGCAAAAATTCTCACGTCGACCACATGTAAAAGTATGTGTTTTGCCATTGCGGAATATACTGCATGATTGGATTACAAATTGCCTTTGCAAACGGAATGTTATTACCAATTGACGTTAAAATTGACATGATTTTCCTTTCGCTCGTCTTTTCATATAACGGCGATCGCATCAAGTACAATAACATATTAACGCAACGTCGCGATAGTTCTAGTTTTTGTTGTTTCGTAAGCAAATGCCGATTATTGTAGTATATTCGGATGCTGTAAAGAGAATAAAATAAATCGTTAAGATGAATGAAATTAAGGCAACGAAAAATTCCTATTGACTTACCTGGCTAAATCGCATAAGAATGCCAGACTGTACGACTTCCAACTCTTATAGCCAAATATTCGGATTGCTCCTAAATGAATCAATGGTTTTAGAATGTAAATAGTTTCAGCATTCGAAAGTATCGGATTAAGCGGAGTAACTGTTTGAATATCTGTGACTAGGGGCTTAAAGCTGCGCAAATGAAGTGGTGGTGCACCTTCAATTTTTCTTAGAACACGTCCCGATCGTTTCAATTTGAAAACACAGGAGTTTTGTTCGAATTGAAAATCATCACGGGCTTGTTGACTTGCCACTTCGCCAATTTTTTTTCGATTTAAAATTGGAATGGCTGGAACACGAATGATTTCTTCAGAATATTTTTTCATTAGAAGATAACGTCCAATACATCTGGAATTGTAATGTTTTTAATTATAAGATTTATTGTGAAGGGTAAAATCTTTAAGGGATTGGTTGCTATAGCTTAATATATGTTTAAAGTTCGTATCTTGGAAGACAGTCGAGATATTAATTTTTAATAGTTGTTCTTTACACCCTCTCTGGCTCTCCCCCTTACAAGTATTTGATATGATCCCTCAATATGAACTTTTCGTGTTGAGTAATTCCGCAGTTAAAACCATTATCAATTTGATTTTAAAGTTTGTTCCACAAACGACTCTAGTAGTCGCTGGATTTCAAGTAAAAATAGAACTAGTTCACTTTAAAATAATTAAACACAAACTTTATTTATTCCTTTCCTAAAATCACGTAAACTCTTTTCCTTCGCAATATGTCGCTTTAGTATTCGCATTATTCGCGTTGTCTATCTCACAACTTTATCGCTTTTCAAATTTCGACAGTCGTCACACAACTTACTAGCTTTCCAATTTCGACTGTGTCCCTCTTTCACAAACGCTCGCCGTTTATATACCACAGCACAAACATTCTAGGAGATTTTTCGTTGTTCTCGTAACGCATTTATTAATGCATATCTGTGTATGTATGCGAAAGAGCGCACGCGTGCATGAATGTGTGCGATAGCGGCTTTAAAATTTGCAGTTCACTGAAATGACAGTACAGTCCACCAAGTAAAATAACTCTTTATATTGCCTGGGTTAACAGGTTTTTGATGAGAGACCTCTGAAATTTGACGTCATTACCTCCGAAAAGGAGGGAGAGAAAAGTACTATTGCTCCTCGCGTCGTATTCAACTTGGACGGCGGATGCGCGGCGTATGATCGGCGGGTGGTCGACGATTCTCCTCCGCTCAATGTTCTTGATATTTTCAGTGTGGCCCAATTGAATTAAATCTTTTTTTCTTTTGCTTGAGCAAATTATTTATTTTAAAAATTTAAAAAAGAAAAGATGATTTTTCGCCGTGCTATTCAACTTCAAGTCATTCAAAATTACATTTAAAATTTGTTTATCGAAGCCAAATAAAATAAAAAAACATACATTGCTGCAATTTAAAGTAAAGTCAGAAAAAAAATACCAAAAGAAATCTTTCATCAATATTTAAAGATGTATCTATAAGAATTCAACCATATACCGACATTTTTAATAAATTGATTCGCAACTAAGTAATCGATATGTGGCAGCACTGCGGCGAAGACTTAGAATTGCGCTTGCTCTTGTCTAATAAAAAAAAATCTTCGCGAAAATGGAATGGAAAGACCAGATTAAATGTGCACTGTAAGCTTGAGGGAGAGGAAACATACGTGTGTTTTCGAAACCAAGCCGCATATTTGGCTGAGTTATATTACTGGGTATACTGTAACTGAGACTATCGTGTAGAATTAAATTGGCTGGTGTATATGAACGTATGCAATTTTTTTCGACCAGCGAGCGTAATGGAGGAACTCCGGCTAGAATTTCGAGTGAAGCAATGTGTATTGTTCTCATTAGAAAAATGCAAGCGCGAATCGCACGATTCTGGATTTTCTCCAGCTTATTAATGTGAGTGTCTGCAGCGTCAATAAAACTGGTTATTCCATGTTCCATGACCAACTGAACACTGGACTTAAAAATTGTTAGAAGACACGACAGATCAGCACCTCACCAGGAGCCAGAGACAGACCGAAAAAAGCTTACACCCCGGAAGCATGTCTCCATTTCCTGATCAATATGGTATTTCCATGTAAGTTTAAAGTCGAAGTATACTCAGTCCAAGGTATATAAAACATAGCGACTTATGAATTATAGAGTTGTTAATTTTTATATGAAAATTCGAAAGCTTCCTCTTCATTACGTTACCATTAACTCGGTTTTGGTAGACGATATCTTTAACTCGAGATTGTTGAAAGAAACCTATCGCTAAGTCAATGTTTCTGAAATACAGACATTAATAACAAACTTGTCATATGCAGACAGATTTCCTTTTTTGCAAAAGTGTTTTACATACACTCCGCGACAACTGTTTATGACCAAGCCAATTTTTGTAAGAATTCCATAATTACGAAGTAAAATTTAACGATCTGCTTTGTCATTTTATTGCTTAGGTGGAGTAAGTTCGTAACGTACCAAAATTGAAATTATTCTCTTTCGCTATCTTTCAGCACAAATTGAATTGCCTGAAATAGTATTCAAAGGCGCGACGACTGTTTATGGCCACATGAAAATTATGAAGAAAAATAAGACAAATAAAATAATTTATAATAAATTTATTTTTTAATAGTGAGTGTGTTTTCCACTGTTTTGTACTGTCTCGAAAATTCTGCTGGGAACTGAGCTGTATAATTTTTGAACGTAGTCCAAAGGAATATTCCCCCATTCTCTCTTTATTTCTTCAATACGGGATGATCTGCTGTCGTACTGCTTGCTGTTTGCGTACACTCGTCGAGATAAGTATCCCCACAAATTCTCGATGATATTCAAATCGGGAGATAACGCTGGTCAGTCCAAAATACGAATATTTTCTTTTGAAAACCAGTTCCTGACAAGCTTCGCAGTATGTATGGAGACGTTGTCCTGTTGGTAAATCCAATTAGTAGTCTCCATAACTTCCGTAATTTTAATCTTCTCCTGCATTAAAAGCTCCTTATATTTTTGAGTGTTTTGTTTTTCATCTAGGATTACTAAATCCACGCCGTTGTGGGACACAGCGCCTCATGCCATTACGAAACCAAATGCTGTCTGTCGTCGTGAGAGAAATCGCTTTTCTTTTCGCATATCGTGAAAATAGAAAGAGTAACCATCAGGACCATCAAGACAGAAACGCTTTTCGTCATCAAAAATAACTTTTTGCCATTCTGCTGTCCAACCCATATATTTTCGACAAAATGCCAAACGCTATTCTTGGTGAACCTTCTTTAAAACTGGTTTTCCTGCCATTTTCATTCTTTTTAAATGTGGACATTCTTCTAAAATGTGTTGTACTGTCCTTAGACTAGCAGATGTTCCTGCTCTGTTTGCTATTTCTCTCACTATGAGTGGTTCATTGGATGCAAATCTCAATAAACTGCGGCGTTCCCTTTCCGTTGTTGCAGTTTTAATTCCCCCTATCTCTTTTTTCCCATAATACTTCGGATCGCGTAGGTAATTCATAATCACGCCATTGTTTCTCCCCAGTTTACTTCCAATTTTTCTAGTTGAGCAGCCTATATTCTTCAATATTTTAATTTGACCAATTTCGAAAGCCGTTAAAGTTGTTCCTTTTCCCTTTTCAATAATATTTAAATCTTTCTAAAAAAAACAGCTCATGCACAAACTTACAAAGAATTACAACAACCCGAAAATTTCCTCTTTAAACACGTCTATCCGCCAGAAATAACGAAATTGAACTGATGGTCATAAACAGTTGTCGCGCCTTTACATACTATTTCAGGCAATTAAATTCCTGTTGACAGGTAGCGAAAAAGAATAATTTTAATTTAGATGCGTCAAGAACTTACTTTACCTAAGCAATAAAATAACAAAGCAGATCATTAAATTTTAGTTCGTAATTATGGAATTCTTAAAAAAATTGGGTTGGTCATAAACAGTTGTGGCGGAGTGTATATGTAGGCGCTCAAAACTAATATATAGTGATTAGTGTTCTTTCCTTTACGGAACCCATATTGAGTTGGAGAGTGTTTATGATTATATTCACTCCACCATTCAAGCCGAGTATGGAGCATTTTCTCTAAAGTTTTTCGAACACACGAGAGTAAATAAATTGGTTTAGTTTAGAAAGAAAAGATTTCCGGATTCTACACTGTTTGGTTTAGTTTAGTTTATTTGATTTAACACAATTAAGACACAAGAATTTTTTGTTTGCGTAATAACGGCATATTAACTATTCAAATTAAGGGTCTTCAATACCGACTACGCCATCTTGAATTTTTTTCGAATTTGTATGGAGAAACGGTTTATCGAGTTACGCAGTTTTTTGACAATTTTCATTATAAATTTAGGTGCCAATCGCTTTGTCTATTCGCCCAAAAGGTCCCAACCACATAGTTTTATTATTTACTGTTTTCGTTTGTTGTAAAATCAAGCCGGAAAAAACTCGAATCCAAACTACTAATTTTCACTTCACATGACACGAAATTGGCGGAGTTATGGCCACGGGACATTCGCACTACACTCAAAAACATATCGCCGTTCACTCCCTGTTAAAACATATACTATTAATGTTAAAATCTAATTAAAAAGAGACGAACATCCCATAATTTCAGATTTCCGGATTTCTTACGTCAAATAGTTTATCCCTCTTACCACAAGACGTCGGTCTCGTCACATAGGTGCTGCACATATTGATATTGCAAACCAAATTTAAAATATGAATATTCTCAATCATTCTCAAGTAAGGTTTAGAAGAACGATCTGTTAAGTCCTTCGCAGCTTAGTTGTTTCTCGCTCGGCTCAGTATTTTCGCTCACTTTTGCACGCGAGTTCGAAACTCTATGGCGTCCAATTTTTTTTTTTTTGATCAATCGATTTTTTCAAAGATTGTCGAATATGATAAAACATGAAACCATGGGAAATTTAGGTTTGGATTATTTTTTCGTTTACTGTATTATCGTTTTATGAGTACAGTAATAAACATAAATAAAATAAAAAACTGTGTTTTTGTCTGGATTCGAACCAAGTGCAGCAAAAAGCAAATGGTTAGGTAGCGCCCGCTAGACCTGTTGACCACGCAATTGTTTTTGGGAACCCTTCTACAGTTCTACAGTTATTGTTGTTGATATAACAGGAAAGAGCAGAAAGATGAGAAGATCATAAAATAAACAACCAGAACAACTACCTGGAGAAACTTGTACAAAATGCACTAGAAACAATTCTGAGATTTCCGTACAAGCATGCGTGATCAAATACGTGACATATATTTGTGTAGCACGTTTCAGGGATTTGAGATGATCTTTTCTTGTTTCTACTTTTTACAAATCAGAGTACGAGCAACGTACGTGCTTTGAAGTGAAATTTGGAAACCACGCATTTGGTATTTATTATTGGGTATGTTGAATATTTATTATTAATCATCTACATTGACCTTTGGCAAAATACGATGATTTATGGTTCGACAGAACATTTTTATTTTTCTACTCGACGATTTTTTTGAATTCGAGATGCTCTTGGTCATGAATTGCTGCAGTATTCAGACTGTGACCGATTCATTGCTACTTACATCTCCGAGTTTACATGCTTAGCTTGGACTCTTATGCGCGAATAATACCCGATGATCATCGTGCTTCGTCTATTTCGCATTCGGTACATAACATCTGCGAATGAGTTCTGTTTTCATAAAATTTTCTTTCGAAATGCCGACTTTCGAGAGAACCTTTTTATTTTCCTGCCTTTTCCCTTTTTGTGACGTAGTCAATCTACTCGACGAATTTTGTAATGTCGGGATGCTTTTAACCGTGATTTTCTGCAGTATTCTGAAGATATGGCCGATCTATCGCCTCTTCTTTCAGTTTACGCGATTGTCGGACCGTTGGGGGTTGGTATGCATATTGGTTGTAGAGGGACCAATTTTTTCACTACGCAGTTCTACACTAGCACCTTAGATTCTCTGCTGACCTGAGTGTGAAGCGTAAAAAGCGGTGCATTCATTCAAAATTAATTTTATGGCCATCAACGCGAAATTTATACTTAGGCATTTGCATAGGAAAATTTCAGAATGAGTTTCGAGCATTACATTATTACCCTTAATTCTCTGGTGACCTGCGTGCGAAGCGTAGTAAGCTGTAAAGCAGGTATGATCTTAGTGGCATCACCATTCAAAAATTAATTTTATGACCCGGAATTATTATATTATGTATGTAAATAAATTTCTATTGCCATATCAAGTAGCAATCGAATTATGTTTTATATATCTATTAACAAAAAGGATGGTTCCAGCACCGCGTTAGGAGTACATAATACTACTATGTGTTTATTTGTGTGATCTCATTTGACAGTCATTCATGATGCGATCATTCTTTTATCTTACTGAAAAGTCGTAACAAGCTAGTGTTTGGTAGACTATATTTGAAAATTATTGGGAAAAGGTGTTGTTTGAAAGTAATATGGGTCGAAAAGTTAGAATATCCGGTGGACGAATACTGAATCCGAGCACACGGCGATTATCAAAAAAATTGATTTCAAAAAAGTAAGTTCCTATAACATTTCTAATTGCCGATAATATATATTTAGAGCTTTTTTATTTTTATTACATAGATATGCAGAAAAAAAAATGAAATTAGCTAGCACAGCAAGCATCGGGACAACATCTACCTACGAGGAAGAAAGTAAGGCAGTTGTAGTTGACTCGTTAACAGGAAATAGTTCTCAGAGCGATACATTTCTTCAAAATGCTCATAGCGAAAGCGATACCAATGATCTTGTTATCGAGCAAGGGCAAAACGATTTTCAGAGAATCAAAAATATAAGTATACCGGGTAAATATGTGATGGACTTTACGTATTTATGGAACGAGTTGCATGCCAAATTCGATGAGCACTGCAAAGGAATTGAGTGCTGTTTCAGGGACCTGGTTGTAGTAGGTCATGAACAACATGGATTAAAATCGAAAATAGCTTTCCAGTGCCGAATGTGTAATTATTATGAATCGATATGGACGGACCCGCAAGCACCTGATTATCTCGACAGCAACAAATGTGCTGTAGCTGGTGCACTTTTGACTGGAGTAGGCTTCAAGCAGATGGAGCAAATTTTTTCAACTTTAAACGTTCCATTCATGAACAACACAACTTACACAAGAGCACATCTCGTCGTCGCAGAAGGATTCGAAGCAGCAGCTAAAAAATCAATGCACAAAGCAGCCGAAGAAGAATATAAAATGGTTGCAGATCAGAACGGATTAATCGGCGGATTGGCGCGAATCTCTGTAACCGCCGATGGAAGTTGGCCAAAGCGATCATATCGGACTGGAAAATATGACTCGTTATCGGGAGTTGGAGTGATATTTGGATCATCTTCCGGAAAAGTACTTTTTTTTTTTTTTTTTTACAGAATGACCTGTGTTATAGGGAATTTCGGCCTTTATGTGCAATGCACAAACACAGTCATGGAGGGAAGGATTGGGATTGGAAAGGTTGGGGAAGGGGAGTGAGAACGACCGTAGCGAGTGGAGAAGCTGGTATATTGTTCAGTTGTACTGGCTGCTTACTGACAAATATTTGCAGATGTTATGGGGGACTGAATGATATAAAGCGAACAGAAACCATCTACTTAGTATCTATGCCTTCTTGAAGTGGAACTCTTATCACTTTTACACCGTTTCCCCATTTTATTTCGAATAATTTTTTATCACCAGTAGCAACTGAAAAATTTGCGCTTAAAAAAATCCCGTCTGGAGTGGGAATCGAACCCACGACCTATTGACTGAGAAGCTAGCACGCTGCCCACTACGCCACGGAAGCCTTCATTGTGGAATACGAAACAAATATTGTGTCGTTTGTGAAAGAGCTGCACAGAGCAAAAATGAACCAAAAAAACACAAATGCTTCAAAAATTTCGACCGTAATGCAAGTTCTACGAGCATGGAAGCTGATGCTATATTAGAGGGATTTAATAATAGTATTTCTAAACACAATTTAGTATATTACCAACTCATCGGTGACGGCGATAGCAGCGTTCTCAACAAAATTAGGAACAGCAATCCTTATAAAACAGTAAGAGTTGAAAAAATTGAATGTACAAACCATCTACTGAGAAACCTTTCAAGCAAACTGAAGGAAATTGCAGCAACAAAAGGACGACTGGGGTCAAAAATTCGGCAAATTATATCAGGTCGTATTCTCAGCTGCAGAACGGGCGTTGTGAAGGCTGTAAAATATCATTTGAAGCAGACATCAACTATTTCTGACAAGGCAAAATTTTTGGAAAGAGATATTCTTAACATTCCTAGTCATGTATTTGGAGAGCACAAGGAGTGTGCAAGGATTGGATATTTCTGTGATGGCACCAGGAAAGCCGAAGAAGAAAACACCGTTCCTTTATTGGAGAGAGCAGGGCTCTATGAAAAAATTTTAGTGGTAATGAAACAATTGTCTTGGCATACGAAAAGTTTACTTTGCCACAAGAATAACAATCGTGTTGAATGTTTGAACGCAGTAATTTCTGCTTGTATTGGCGGAAAAAAGGTGAATTATTGCCTGAAAGGATCGTATGAGGCTCGATGTAATGCAGCTGTTGTCTCATTTAATACTCGGGAGCCAATAAGTGCTTTACATTCAGCATTAGGAACGAGTCAAGGAGAAATATCCAAAAAAATCGAAAAATCCCGCAAGCATATTATAGAACGCGCCGAAGAAGACAGACATCAGGGAAAAAAGTCAACAACAAAATATCAGCGGAAAGTTCGAAAATTTGCAACAACAGATAAAGATTATGGTCCAAAGGCAATGAAGCCTGATGCTCTACCTGAAGATTGTTCAGTTCGAATAGTCGAACATATTAATATGTTAAGGAATTGGCAAAAAAGAAGGGAGGAAATAGAGCGTCAGACGCGAGAACAATCTCACGAAGAGTCCTGGCACTATTACCGGACTCAAATTTTGACTGCTTCACACTTCGGAGGAATCTGTAAGATGAGAGAATACACATCTTGTGCTAATAAAGTGAAGAGCATTTTATATCCTCAGGATTTGCCCCTGGAATCACTTCAATATGGAATGGAAAACGAAGCACGCGCTCGGAAACAGTTACAGATAACCGAAGGAATCACAATTGAGCGATGTGGACTTTTCATTGACCCGGATATTCCGTTCCGTGGAGCATCACCTGATGGAACTATTGGTGACGATGGCATTGTTGAAATAAAGTGTCCATCCGCATCACGATTCTACTCACCTGAAGAAGCAATTGAAAAAAATGTGTCTGGTCTACGCGCATTATATAAAACGAAAGAAGATTTGGAAATGAACAGACGCCATAATTACTACTATCAAGTTCAAGGTCAGCTGCACGTTACTAGAAAGAAATTTTGCATTTTTATAATCTGGACACCTATCGGTATGAAAATTGAAAAAATAGTTCGTGACGACCTTTTTTGGGAAAATAAAATGGTTGGTCACCTGAGAAGATTTTACGAAGATTGCATCATCCCCGAAATAGTAGATTCACGCGTTGCGAGAAATATGCCAATTCGGAACCCGAGCTACAGGATCAACGCGAAAAAAAGAAAATTAGGAGATGGGTCTACTTCTAAAGATGAAGAAAAAATACGAAATAAAATTATCAAAGCAGAATAAGAACTTGATAATGGAAACAACGCAAGGAAACTGAACGACTCATAAGAGAGATACATCATGCTAGAATTGCTAGGTACTAACAGAATCAGTGCATTGGGCTTAATTAAATTGTACAGTTTCTGTGGAAGGTTGTAGAATAGTTATTATATTAATTATAATCATATATACATATGTATATACCTAACGAAATAAATACCTTCTTATATAATCATAATTTTGTTATGTTTTATTTTACGTCGGCACCTGGAAAATAAATGGTAGCGTGATGTAAATTTTTGAAAAATTAGCCAAAAATGCCAAAAAAAAAAATTCGTCCCATTGTACGCCGTACTCATATCGAAACGAAAGTGCTTTAAAAGTTTTGAGATCGCACCTGCCCTCACAAAAGTATGATTTCGACCAATTTCTTTAAATGAACTAATGAGGAAAAACATTCGAGTTGTAAGGCAAGAAAATAAAAATTTTCTGTCGAACCATAAATCATCGTATTTTGCCAAAGGTCAATGTATATGATTAATAATAAATATTCAACATTCCCAATATTAAATACTCGGAGATGTAAGTGGCAATGGATCGGTCACAGTCTGAATACTGCAGCAATTCATGACCAAGAGGATCTCGAATTCAAAAAAATCGTCGAGTAGATCGGCTGCTTCATTGAGGAAAAACATTCGAGTCGTAAGGCAGAAAAATAAAAATGTTCTGTCGAACCATAAATCATCGTATTTTGCCAAAGGTCAATGTAGATGATTAATAATAAATATTCAACATATCCAATATTAAATACCAAATGCGTGGTTTCCAAATTTCACTTCAAAGCACGTACGTTGCTCGTACTCTGATTTGTAAAAAGTAGAAACAAGAAAAGATCATCTCAAATCCCTGAAACGTGCTACACAAATATATGTCACGTATTTGATCACGCATGCTTGTACGGAAATCTCAGAATTGTTTCTAGTGCATTTTCAACAAATTTCTCCAGGTAGTTGTTCTGGTTGTTTATTTTATGATCTTCTCATCTTTCTGCTCTTTCCTGTTATATCAACAACAATAACTGTGGAACTGTAGAAACATTTCGGATAACGATTGCGTGGTCCACAGGTCTAGCGGGCGCTACCTAACTTCTTGCTATTTTCTGCACTTGGTTCGAATCCAGACAAAAACAGTTTTTTATTTTATTTATCTTCGTTTTCTTTTTTCAAATATTTAAATAATTTCCTTAGTTTATTATTTCATTTTACATGAAATAGCCAATTTTTAAAGATGCATTTCAATCGCACGGGGATATTCGTAAAGTGTTTTTAACTGTTTATCATAAAATGATAATGTACTAAACGAAAAAAAAATCGAAACCAAAATTTCCCATGGTTTCATGTTTTATCATATTCAAAAATATTTGAAAAAATCATTGATCAAAAACAGAAAAATTTGTACGCCATGGAGCTTCGAACTCGAGCGCAAAAGTATGTGAAAATACTGAGCCGAGCGCGAAACAACTAAGCTACGAAGGATTGATTACATCGTGCTTCCAAACTGTACTTCAGAAAGATTTCTCTCTGTTCCGATATTCGTATCACGGTGATCACGATGTCAGTAATATTTCTATTTATTATATATTATTTATATAGGTATATTTAATTTTTTGTCTATCAACCGAGCAATCAGAACCGATTATTCAATTTACTAATCGAGCATGAAACGCCTCACTTACTTCAGCAAATATGAGTACACCATAAATATGAGCCATTATCTGCGGTCATTCTCCTCCTTTGAATCGCTTTTAGTGCCTCTACCGGTCGGTATAGTAGTCGATCTTTCAATTTGCTACTGCAGATGGCGAAACAGTCGATTCGCAATAATGGGCTGGGTATTGAAGACCCTTAAGTGATTCATTTCAAATACTCACTGTCTTGCGAATTATTTCTCGACGACATTTCGGAAGTGGATAACATTTTGTAGTTTTATGCGAATTTGGGTGAAGAGATATTGAAATGGAGATGGAACGGGTTCTTTAAAATTTATCAAAACGCTTTGGTTCCGATTGGGCTTTCTATACTAGTTACAAGGAAGGGCTATTCCGGGGAACTGATTTTTTTATTCCGCTTCTGCTACAACCCATTCATTTAAAATACTGAAAATATGTGGCGAAATCGCCAGAGTATCGCGCTTGAGGATTTTGTGCCCTATTTAGACTTCAATTAAGATCTGTTTTTGTGGAACAAATTAAATCAACATTTTGAAACTCGCATATCACAAGAAAAGCGTTGAAGCCGACTGGAAGCTTAGCTAACCTAATTAGTGTTGCACGTCATCCCTAGTCGTTCATCGATTAAAAGGCGATAGAGCCGATGTAGGAGATTGGAAGCGAAAGTATCGAAATCAGGACATCGAGTAGTAAGGCCGCGATAGAGTCGAAATTCCGTAGCGACGGAGTCAGTCGAGATTAGAAGATCGCGTGGTAGTGTAGCGATGATCAGTCGAGATCAGGTCGTCGCGTGGTAGTGTAGCGATGGTCAGTCGAGATCAGGTCGTCGCGTGGTGAATTCGACGGAGTGAGCCAGTTGTCGGTTTGCTGGATTTAAAATACTCTGGTAGACTGATCTCGCTAAGCAGGTAGATGATCAGCGCCGTAGTATGAGCTGTTACAGGACACTGTCCGATAGGGAGACATACTCAAGGCATGGCCTCCCGTTTAATGATTTTTCCAGGAGCTGCAAAGATGAGGAAGAGGAACAGACGATTCCTCATCTGCTATGCACTTGGCCTGCTCTCTCTAGAAGCAGAAGACACCACCTAGGCGCATACTTCTTTGATAGTCTCGGTAATCTGGCAAATTTATTTATTTATTTGATCTCTTGAACAAAAAGATTACAATTTCAATTAAACAAGAGCGGAAATTAAATGAATACCAAAGAAAAGAATTTAAACATTAAATACGCTACTTTTAACACTATTTTTAAATAAAGGAAAAGAAGAAGCTTAAGAACCAAGTTGGAGTCGATCATGGTTCCTTTGCATCGGAGAGTGATGGTATACATCGAGAGAAGCTCGAAGAGGATGGAAGATGTCTGGATTCCTGGTTGAGACTATTTCTCGTCTAAAATTCAGGTCGTCACAGAGGTGGGCATTGAGTAGGTGTTTGCAAAGCTTGAAGAGGAAGCAAGCATCGAGGAAGGTCCGCCTTAAATGCAGTGGCTGTAAGTGCAGTACTTCAAGTGTGCCATTGCAGTCGATATTCTTAATCTGTAGAAAACGGTTCGAGTGAATCTACGCTGAACAGATTCGATAGACCCAACATGACAAGAATGGTGAGAGTTCCAGACGATGAAACAGTATTCTAAAATACTACGGACGAGAGTGGAAAATAGGAGAGTAGCTGTTCCTGAACGTTTAAACTGGACTGTTGTACGAAGGACGAAACCAGCAAGTCTGTATACCTTATTAGTAATCTCGGAGAAATGATTGACGAATTTAACTTTGCGATCAAAGACCACTGCTAGATCCTTTATTGTGGTTACTGCCGTAAGGATGGATAGAGTAAGAGAGAACAGAGGAGGTAGCCTTATACGAGTAATCCATGGTATAACACTTTTCTATGCTCAAAAAGATATCGTTGTTTGAAAACCAATGAGAGACAGTAGACAAATCAGCCTGGAGGATCAGACAGAGAAAATTTCACGGAACAATTTGAGGTCATCAGCGAATAAGAGAGTTAGAAGATGCAAATTGGGGCAGATCATTTATGAAGAGAGCAAATAATAGAGGACCAAGAATCGATCCTTACGAGACACCAAAGTTAGAAAGAAACTCAGTAGAGGAGTATCCGTTGAACGCAATTCGGAGACGATGATCCGTAAGGTACGAATTGAACCAGTTCAGGAGCGAGCCAGAGACATCGTACCTTTCAAGTTTTGAAATAAGAATTTTACAATTAGCAGTGTCGAAAGCTTTCGAAAAATCGGTATATATGACTTGGACAGTATTATGACGATCTAAGGATTGCGCAACAAAATTAGTGCATTCCCATAAATTGGTGGAAGTAGATGTACCTTTTACGAATCCATATTGAGCTGGTGATATCAAGTAATAATAGCTAGGGTGTAGCCTATTGTAGTGTTGGGTAGGACAAGAATTTTTGTCCCATGTTTGTATGAGGGGCTCATTTTAAATTTGAGGTGGTACAATGTCCCACCTCAAATGTCCCATTCAAAAGCTCCATGTCCCATTCATACATACAATGTCCGTCCCATTCATACAATTTGCCTTTTTGAGGAGCAATGGTAGCAAATGAGCGAAAAATGACGTATATTGCGCTTTTATGTGTGCGCGTAGAGTATTTTAACCCTACTAACACCGTTTCTTATTGAGATGCGGTAGTAAAATTTTGCTGGATGTGTTAATATTTTTATTATAAACTTTTAATTCAGCAAATATTTTATTATGATAATTTATTATTTTTATTTATCACATATAATTAATTAAACAACACATTATTTGATATTTTGATCGAACACTGCAATATATATTGTTGTTAAACATTTATTATTAATAATTACTTATTTTTCTTTTTGTATATTTTATTTAAGAATATTTAAAATTAATAGCAACGTTTTATTTTTAATGTCTAACTAACAATCAATTTATTTTTCATCTCATTTTCTATTTTCGACTGATTTCATATCTATAAATATTTTAATTTTCGAAAACAAAAGTTACTAATTCGAAAATTTCTCGTTAATAAAAATCAAAGTGATTTTTATCAACAAGTGAATTTATAAATGTGTTGGAGCACCACATACCCCCCTCCTAGAGAAGGTTATGAACCTTTTTGGTACATCTATTAATTAAACAAGTTTTGTCCGTGGAGCGAAATGTTTGAATTTCCGATTTACCGAAAGTTATTTTCTTGTGAATCATCGCTAGATTGATTTGTTCAGAAGAGCTTTTGTAACATGGTTTAAGCCTATCAATTGACACTGTTGTTGGTTTCTCTTTAACTTTGACTACAAAATATTTTTTGTGTCTTTGAAGAACTTCAAAGGGTCCTTCATAAGGAGTTTGTAAACCAGTTCGAACTGTATCGGTTCTAATAAAAACATGGCTGCAAGTTTGGAGGTCTTTAAAAATGAAAGGGGTTTCATGATTATGTCTTGAAGGAGGCTGAGGCTTGATGTTATTAATGCGATCTCGAAGAATTTCGACAAATTCGCTTGCGGATGCATTTTGATTTTGAACGGTTTGATTAACAAAATCATAAGGAAGTCTGATATTTTGACCATAAAGTAATTCGGCTGGAGTCGCGTTAGCATCATCGCGAACTATCGTACGCAAACCAAGAAGGATTAAAGGAAGTCTGTCCGACCAACTGTCATTTGGTTTGCATAATATTGCTTCCTTAAGAACCCTATGCCATCTCTCAAGCATTCCATTAGCTTTTGGGTTGTAAGCTGTCGTTCTACAACGTTTGAAACCAATCATTTTTCCTAATTCAGTAAACAATCGTGACTCGAATTGAGCGCCTTGATCTGTAATGATTGAAACTGGAGCTCCATAACGTGGTATGTACTCTTTGAAAATAGTATTAGCGACTGTTTTTGCATGAATATCATGAATTGGATATGCTTCTGGCCATCTAGTGAAGCGATCAATGACTGTTAGACAGTATCTATAGCCGTTTGAAATTGGAAGAGGACCAACCAGATCGATATGAATAGTATTGAATTTTTCTGAAATTGGTTCAAAGTGGCCAAGCGGACTTTTGACATGTCGTGAAATTTTAGCTTTTTGACAAGCAATGCATTCTCTAGTCCAGTTACGGCTGTCTTTATTGATTGAGGGCCAAATAAATTTACTCCTCATTAGTTTTACAGTAGCCTTAATTCCTGGATGAGACAAATCGTGAACTTTACGAAAGACATTGAAGCGTAAATTTGTAGGAATATACGGCCTTAATTGTTGTCTAGATGAGTTGCACCAAAGGGGATTAGTTGTGTTTTCAATTGAAACAGGAATGAAGTTAAGGCTGGGTATAGTTTTTGCTTTGGTTAATTCAAAATCTGTTGCTTGCGCATTAGCAATTTCTGCATAATCTATGGTTGTAGGAAGATTAAGTATCTCGATTCTTGATAACGTATCAGCAACTATGTTGTCTTTTCCAGAAACATGTCGAATATCCGATGTAAATTGGCTGATAAAATCAAGATGTCTTAGTTGTCGAGGTGAAGCTTTTTTTCCGGATTTTGTTTTAACGCGAAAATTAACGGCTTATGGTCAGTAAACAAGATAAAGTTTCTGCCTTCAAGCATGTATTTAAAATGTTTTATTGATACATAGGCCGCTAATAACTCTCTGTCGTAAGCACTATATTTCCTTTGAGCGGAGGATAGTTTTTTAGAGAAAAAGGCTAAAGGTTTCCAGTCTCCAGAATGTCGCTGTTGAAGTACAGCTCCTATAGCAGTGTCCGATGCATCTACTGCTAAAGATAATGTTGAAAATGACGATGGAAAAACTAGTGTAGTGGCATGAGCCAGTTGTTCTTTGCAACTGTTGAAGGCTTCGAAAGAAGTTTTCGACCACTGAAGTTCTGTCTTGTCATTTTTCTTTTTACTGCCATTAGTGAAGCTGTCCAATGTGGATTGTGCTTCAGCAGCGTGTGGAATGAAACGTCGATAAAAGTTGAGCATCCCAAGGAAACGTCTAATATCTTTAACTGTAGTTGGTCGAGGATAATTTAAAATAGCTTCAACTCGAGAAGCGATTGGTTTGAATCCAAATTCGTCAATCGTATGACCAAGGAAATCAACCGATGATTTAAGGAATGAGCATTTATTTTGATTAATTATAAAGTTATGTGAGTTAAGTCGCTCGAATAACATATCTAAATGTTTTAGATGTTCACTTTCTGACTTTGAAGCGATTAGGATGTCGTCAATATAGACGAAACAGAAATCAAAATCCTTCAAAATGGAAAAGATAAAACGTTGGAAAGTTTGCGCTGCATTACGCAATCCAAAAGTCATTCTCATAAATTCGTATAACCCAAAAGGTGTTGTAATCGCTGTTTTTGGGATGTCCTCTTCTCGGATGGGTATCTGGTGATACGCTTTTTCAAGATCAATAGTTGAAAAAACTTTACATCCTTCTAATTGTTGGCTAAAGTCTTGAATGTGAGGGATTGGATAGGTATCAGGTGTGGTTATCGCATTAAGAGCTCGATAATCTCCACAAGGTCTCCAAGTACCATCACTTTTCTTAACCATATGCAGAGGCGATGCCCATGGGCTATCAGAAGGTCTGCAAATACCGCGTTCAATCATTCGATCAAACTCGGCTCGAGCAATTTTTAACTTAATTGGATCTAGACGACGTGGTCTAGCAAAAACGGGGCGATCTTCAGTAACGATAAAATGTTGTACTGTGCTCAATTTTAAGATACTGTAGTTTAAAGATCGACGAACGTTTTCATATTTTGATAAAATTTGCTCAACTTTAGTATTTAAAATTGAGGTCGATAAAACAGCTAGGGAAGAAGATAGTCCCTTGACTAAAGTGCCGGTTGTAGAGATAATTCGCGAAAGTGGGTCAATGAGACATTTTTGACGAATATCTACAATTAAACCATGAAATTTAAGAAAGTCCGCACCAAGGATAGGTTTTTCTACGTCAGCTACAATGAATTTCCATCTAAAAACTCTTCGTAACTGAAGGGAAATTTCAATTTCTTTGAACCCATAGGTTTTAATGTTGGTTGAATTAGCCGCTGTTAATACTAATGAGTTGTCACAAGTTAAATCAGCAAACGCTGTGACTGGAAGGGCTGAAATGTCAGCACCGGTATCGATGAGAAAACTAAAATTCGATAATTTGTCAAAAATAAATAGACGACTTGAAGTAGTTAAATTGTCGGTTGTCGTCATTACCGACAATTTACTTAGTTTTTTGTTGACTTAAAGGAACATGGTTGTCGACATTTAGTCGCTTTAACACCAAACTTTTGATGATAATAACATAAATCGGTATTATCACGAGATTTACTCCGTGATCGCGAACGATTCCTAAAATATGAACGACTTTGTCTGGCAAAATGGTTTTGCCTTTCAAACAAAGTTTCAATTTGTTTAGTCAATAATGACATTTGATGAAGGATTGTGTTCTCGAATGCTAAACGATCAGTCCCTCTATTGTTGTCATTAGAATGTGATACGCCTGAAACATTGAAAGAGAAACCAAGGGAACTTTCAAAAACACGATCTGTCAGAATACTTAATTCATTCAATGGCACATTTGCAACAGCTAAAATTGATTGTACACTTTGAGGAAGTTTAGTCAACCAAAGTTTCTTTAAAAGAGAATCACCAACTGAATTTCCAGCTAGTGATTTCATTTTAGCTAATAAAGTAGATGGTTTATCATCACCAATATCAAGGCCATTTAATAATTTATGAAGTTTACGATCTTCAGATTCACCAAATCTAGCGATGATCGTTGCCTTTAAATCGGAATAAGGTGTTTCTGAAGAAGTATTTGCGATGATATCTAAAACCTTATCACATTCATCCTGGGTCAACATGCTTATCGTGTGAGTAAATTTCGTAGTTTCGGACGATATGCCTGCTGACCTGAACTGAATTTCCAAGGCATTGAACCATGCCACTGGATTTCTTTTCCAAAAAGATATTTTTTGTACAGCAACAGATGACATATTAAAATCACCTAATCCCTGAAATGGATTAGGTGCGTCCAAATTAGGAAAAGGTGGAGTATGTGGCGCAATTCCATTATTATTTTCCATATTGAAATGAAAAAATATTTGAAAATTTTGACGAAGAATGAAAACTTTCGAAAAATCGAATTGATGAGACAGAACAACTTGAGTATTAATAAGAAAAATATCTAAAATAACTTAATAACTTATAATAAATACTACGTATCTGCAATAATCTTGTCTTCTATTATTTTTGAGTTGACTCTTGTATCGGTTCCTTGTATTTCACTATGGATTCGTTTAATTCCAGTTAATTCTTTATAATTATATATCTATTATTCTTGCTGCTTTGCTGTTGCCGCTATTGCTGTTGCTGATGCCGCTGTTGCTGATGCTGTTATTGATGTTGTCGCTATTGCTATTGCTGATGCCGCTGTTGCTGATGCTGCTATTGCTGTTGTCGCTATTGCTACTGCAGTTGCCGCTGTTGCAGTTGCCGTTGTTGTTGTTGCTATTGCTGTTGCTGCTGCTGTTAGTGTTACTATTGCCACTGTTGCTGTTGCCGTTGTTGCTGTTTATGATTCTTCTTAATTACAAAGAGCATCAAAAAGTTCCTTCAAAAAATTTGGATCTCGGCCGATGTTTTAGATAATTATGCCTGGGCTTCTCTATTTGCTTGTTATTATTATGGTGAAATACGACGATGTTGATGCGAATCTGTATATTTCGACTATCGATCCAATGTTTATGTGCAATTGAATAAACTTATGCTCTTTATATTTATCAGGCGTGTCGCCTGTCGGGGTCACCAATTATTTGCTGGATGTGTTAATATTTTTATTATAAACTTTTAATTCAGCAAATATTTTATTATGATAATTTATTATTTTTATTTATCACATATAATTAATTAAACAACACATTATTTGATATTTTGATCGAACACTGCAATATATATTGTTGTTAAACATTTATTATTAATAATTACTTATTTTTCTTTTTGTATATTTTATTTAAGAATATTTAAAATTAATAGCAACGTTTTATTTTTAATGTCTAACTAACAATCAATTTATTTTTCATCTCATTTTCTATTTTCGACTGATTTCATATCTATAAATTTTTTAATTTTCGAAAACAAAAGTTACTAATTCGAAAATTTCTCGTTAATAAAAATCAAAGTGATTTTTATCAACAAGTGAATTTATAAATGTGTTGGAGCACCACAAAATGACGTTTATTACGTGTGGCATTTGTGGGTTGTGTTTATGATATACATTCTTTTTTATTTTATTTATTCTTATTTAATTTTAAAAATTAAAATACAAAATCTCCTTAATTAATATCACAAAAAAATACATTCTTATTTATTTCAGTTATTCTTATTTACCCTTATTCGGTTTCACTAGGGTTAAAACACTATACAAGCCATGTACGTCAATCCAACAACAACAAAATGTAGTCACAATAAAAATGACAGTTCCGTTCGCCAGCTTTTGTATGTAGCGGACACGGCGGGCTTCGTAAGAATCGCGTTTATTCTTAAATGCAGTGTTAAAAATAGTTCAGTTTTCCAAAATTCTTTATTAATAGTGCTCAGCATGTAATTACTACACGTTGATATCAGTGCAATAGATTTTTAATCGAAAAAAGTGCGATGAAAGTTAAATCTCGGTTTCTCCCATCGAAGAGAATCTGTCATTCATGTGCAGAGTTCTCCGGTTCGTAATATTTCCGTGCTGAGAGCTTTGCTTTCAGCCATACAAATGCATGGGACAAAACCCGGTGAAGTGAGTGTGATTTGAGTGTTACAAATGTATTGGTACAGCAGCCATACAAATGCATGTTTTTAATTCAGATGCGACAAAAGCTCTGAAGTGGGACAAAAACTTTGAAGTGGGACAACAATATTTTTTGTAGTGATGGGACATTTTGACGTGCATGAATGGGACATTTGTACCACTTCTTGTATGAGTAACCCAACACTAGCCTATTGGGTAGCGTCTTGGTGTTATAATGCGAAGGTCGTGATTTCAAATCCCGGTCGGCGCAATATATAATTCCAGCATATTGCCTGCTTGGATATACCTTGGTCACCTCAATCTACGAAAATTAAGAATTCGTAGAAAGAGGGTTGTGCGAAGGGCTAACAATCCTTCCACAATAAGTAATGAAAAATGTTAAGAACCTGAATGTCAGGAGGCCAAGATCCGATTTGGGCTGTAGCGCCATTGTAGAAGAAGATCAAGTAATAAAGTTTTTCTCAGACTACATTATGAACTAATCTTTCAAAAACCTTGCCAAAGCCGTTTAGGATGAAAATCGGACGATAGTTCAAGACATTTTTGGTATCTCAATTTTTTAAAATGGGTACTACGCTAGCTAACTTCCAGCAAGCAAGAAAGAGCCTTCTTCAAGTGACTTATTGAACAAGATAGATAGCAGCACCGAGAGCTCCGAAAGTTTTCACAAAAACATTCGGGATCCCATCCGGTCCGCCACCGATTTTTGAATCTAGAGAATTGATGATTGATATAACGTCGCTCTCACCAATGGATATCTCAGTGATCAAGTCCTGGGGTGGGACGAAAAAGTCATAAGACAGATCATTACTCGAGTGGCTAAACACATGGCAAAAGTGTTTGGCAAAAAGTTCACACATTTCTTGTGGAGAGATAGTGACAGTATCACCAAACTTATGTTGTGACGGAAAAAATTGTTTATTTCTACGCTTTCTAACATACAACCAAAACGGTTAGGTCCCATTGCGCGACAGTGCCGTCTCTAGCTGAGAAATATATACAGAGAAAGCCTTCTTAATCTCCGATTTGACCCGCTTAAGCTGAAGGAAATAGTTATGGTAATCAGATAGAAGAGACGAACGCTTATACTGCGTTTTTTTACGAAAAGTGCAAATAATCGAATGGTTAAACCATTCAGGGTAGTCACGATTAGAAATGACACGATAGGGAACATTCCGATGAACTATGCCATTAAGAATAGAGAATAGTTGCGTCGATGATTCATTAGAGCTTTTGCTGCTAAGGAGTTCAAGCCAGTTAACATTACCGAGATCATAGCTCGTTTTTTCGTAGTTTCCCTTGTAGAAATTGTATTTCTAATCCATACTAATAAAAGATGCAGGTTGATCGGGAGGGGGGATGATAAGAGTCGAGTGGTACTAATCCAATAAAGATGTCAACATTGATCCGAAAAGCACTGACATTGAAAAAAATCAAGTCAAAGATCTTCTCCCGACGATTTGTAGTAGTATTAAGTTGAGTAAGTGAACACAGGTTCATAAAGTGATCAACACACAAGTCTATGCTAGATAAATACAATGTAGGGTGACCAGTCTGCATTCCATTGTATGTTGGGGAGGTTGAAGTCACCACAGATAAGAAATGTCGAGGTAGAGCCAGCTGAATTGACGATTTCCGAAAGGCTGTCAAAAAACTTTTCAATAATTTCCACTGCGCAGCAACAAGGAATATATACACAGCATATATACAGGTATCGACCATGAGAGACTTTCATTTTGAGGAGAAGGTGCTCAATGGGAAAAGCATCAATGTCCGGACAACGCGACGAAGACAAGGTATTTTTAACTGCAATAAGAACACCGCCACTATCCTTTTTGATAGAACGATTAAGATTACGATCATGCTTGTGAACTGTGTAGCAATTCGGGGAAGGAATCAACCAGGATTCGGTGATACAAAGAATATCAGGCATACTCTCCAGAAGGGATACCAGGAAGTCATCCAACTTGGTTCTAAGGCCGTGCAGATTTTGGCAGAGAATAGTGAGATCGTTATTAGAGGAGCTAGAAATGGTGGCAATATTTTTGAGAACATTAGATGTTGATGGATTGATAGCAGTCAAACATAAAGTATTTATGCAGGTTTTCACTGATTGCTTCTCCGACGAAAATTCCGTTAAGAGCTATTTCTTGGTTTAAACTCCTGAACTATGACGCCTGGAGGCCAAAATTCAGCTGAGTTGGCAGCAGTAAAATTCGCTGCAAACTTTGAACGATGCAATAATTTTGTCTGGCAAATGTGGAAGCCAGGAGCCTTCAACGCTTCATAGAAGGTTCCAGTTAGTTTGTAGTGCCTACTTTACTATCACTACTTTACTTTTTATAAATTAAGTAAATCGTAGAAACTTACTTTAATAGCGCTACTTTACTTTTGATAAATGAATAGATCGCACAAAATATAAAAATAATCATATTAGTTTTTTATGAAAAAATTGTAAAAAAACAAGTCAGTTGAAAAACGAATTTTATAAAAGCAAGTTGTAAAAAGTTTTTGTTGGATAAGCGCATTAAATATTATTTCTTAAAATAAATAATTGCATATAACTAATTGTTGTTAAAATAATTATTAAAATAAATAATTATAAAAATTATGAATAATTTTTAAAATATTTATATCAAGTGGTTGAAGTTTATTAATAACCCACACACTAAAAGTTCACCGAGCATGAGTCTCTTCTGAGATACGGCAGCATCACATTGGACCAGCATATGGTCTATGTGCGCCCGGACTTGTGTCTGGACAGCCACCTCTATCTACCTACCTATCTACAAGGTAACACGAACAAATGTTGATATTGTGTATATAAGAGTTTGGGCACCTTTAGGAACTTTTAGCAAACCCAAAGCAAACTAGCTACTCAGAAGAGCCGACAATTACTTTTGTTTTGAAATTATGCAACATTTGAAAAATCCAGTCCACACTTCCAACTTACTTTGTAACTTGAACGAGAACGATAAAGAACCATCGTCCCGAATCGCCCCATAGCTTCTTCGACGTTAGCTCAATAAAAACCTCGGCATATTCCAAAGTTGTGAGAATAACTTTGAGCCGGTCGCCAGTATTTCGGTCCCAGACAGCACTGTTTGCCTTCTCGATGATTCGATCGTTGAACAGGACGAGAATGTTGGACAGCGAATAAATCAGCTCGGAAACGATCGACGAGCTGGACAGCCGCCCTAGAAGATAAGAAATGTGCCCACGATAAGCGTGATAAAGCGCCAAGAGCTCCGGACTTGGGTGAGACTCACCTGCTACGAAATACGAAACCCATTTTGCGGTCGTCTCGACGTCACTCACAAATTGCGGATTCTCGCTAACCCATTTCTTGTACGATTCGAAGAGCTCGCGAAATTTAATTAGATAATTGGACATCGCAAGCAGCTTTCGAAGGAAGTACTCGCCGCGAAATTTTTAATCAGACGAGTTCGATCAAAGGTTGGATTCGGATTTTACACTTTGGCTTCGATTTGCTTTGATGAAGATGCGACTTTGACAGCTCCCAGTAGCGAAAAGAGATGCGGTAGCGATATAACGCACGTGCAATGTTGAATTTTTAAAAACTGCCGTTGAAAATTTTTTAAATTTTATCTTTCAATTTATTTTAAATAATTTCCTTCAGATTCGTTTAAACTTTACATCGGAAACGTTTTCGAACTACCTATAGGGGAAATTAATTGCAAAGAAAAACACGGAGTGAAATATAAAAATATCCTTCTATTCTATTTTCTGCTTAGAAATTTATTTGATGGAAACCATATTGATAGCGTTGATATTGCTTGTTGCCATTCATTATTAAATTTTCTAAGTCGATCTCGACGTATAATTGAAAATTCATTCGGTATTTTGATTACAAAATTCAGAATATTTAGAAGTTATATATGTTATACCTTAAGTTATGTTTGCTGAAAATGCTAACTTTCAACGTAGAAATTTTCAGCATAACCTAAAAATTGATCTTAACTTTAAATATTATGTCTTGAATGAAAAGGGGTATGACCCCTTTTAAGCATATTTTTGATAAATAAATTTGAGTTTGGAAAACGAAATGTGTTGAACCAAATATCGATGGGACGCGGGAAACCATTACATGGGGAAAATGATGGGAAAACCTTTGTCGGCTGCGTAAATATCACGTAAAGTCTACGTTTAATTGTAAATGAAACATAAACCTAATAATAACGCAAGCACATTATTCACACTTCAACGAGTCGCTGTTTTCCATTGGGCTTTAGACATGACCATCAGTAGAGTTACTTCATGAAGAAGAAAAACAAGGCATCTTTAGAGAGTTTGGTCAACCTATCAAAGTAGAGGCTTTTCATTTCATATGTATGCGTACTACGTGTCTGTGTAACCTTTTAGTGGTTTTATCTAGCAAATCTCTTTTATTTGTAGTACGTTTAAGTGATGCAAATTTAATTTGGTAGATTTTACTTACTAATGAACAATTTTCATTCAAATTTGCTTACTTATCATATGCTGGAAAATAAGTGTGCGCTTTTTCAAATTTAACGGAAAAGCTGGTTATCACCAACTCGTGTTATTATTCTAAACTAGTTACAAGGAAGAGAACTTTTCAGAAATATATTTTTTGTTATTAAGTTAAACAAGTGTCTTCGATATCATGGATCTTTATTGACGTTTATAGATTAAAGTAGAGAATAATAGAGAAGTGCAACATTTCCAAGCTACCCGGGAGGTAGTTGCGTCGCTCGTTTTTTTTAACGGGGTTCCGCCTGTAGGGGGAATAAGGCCCCGAAAAATTGATGAACGGCGCTATTGCAGTGAGAATTTCCAAATGGATGACTTAGTTCTCAGGGGGGAGACTTCCCTCCAGCTCGCTTAAATCTTTTAACAGTATTTCCAAGGCACTTGTCGCCTGAAGATTACTTAATTTTTCCGCAATCGCGACACGCTCAGCGGAGTCGTTGCATCGCTTGAATTCATCTTCCCATTGACGTCGCCAGTATTGTTTTCTTTTCTCATTCCACCGGAGGCGCAGTGGGATCCATTGGTTGATGATGTCTGTGGCCGAGCAGAATTGTTTAATTTCCTTATCTTTCCACAGATTCATGTTGTCCAAAGATATACGACTTTCCAATTTCAGGGTGTTTTGCAGCTCCTCTTCCGTCATTTGTTGCAGCATTCCGGGACGAAACTTGACAATAAACCGAACTGTGTTCGAGCTCTCGTGGCACTCCTTATAATCTGTTATTATGCCATATTTTTTAAGCTCCGCCAACACCTTCTGTTCATACGCTTTTGAAGATTTCAACAACGGAAATTCTTGTATGTGTACCGTGTTGTTGCCAACCGACGCGACTTTTGCGATCGCCCGGTACCTGCCGGCATCATCACTGTGTAAGGTGCCTCGGAAATTGCGAAGCTACGGGTGTAAGATGGGCTGCGGCAGCCCATTTATGCACGATCGTATGCTGCGGATAACCTCTCACGGGTTAAAAGGGGGGATGCCGATGCCACAGATGTCCACTAAAACCGTTAGCGGCACTATCGGCCGCAGTGTTGCTCCTCTCTGCAGCGGAGTATCCTCGGGGCGAAAAACCAAGAAAAAATATGCGGAGCAACGCACGTCGAGGTAGTGCGGTGTGCTGGTGGTGTGATCGTGGCGACAGCCGATGAGATTAAGTTTGTTGTCGTAATTCCGACACATTCGACGTATGGTATCGGCAACGTATCTAGAGTTGGGTCTACTCGTAATATTCCCAGCCAGCTTAATTAGAGGAATGATTGCGCCCGGACCCCCCTTGCAGCATTCCTCTATGACCTGCTTCTGGGTGAACATCAGCCTATCCTCAATTGGTGGTATTTTACTTAAGTTGTTTGCATGCGCATACTTCCGCGTCGCCCAATCTATGAAGGCAGCAAGCGTCACGGAGTGTCCACGCCACGAGTGGCTATCGCAAGTTTCGTCGCGCTTCTTATCCCAGTTTCGGCGATCTCTCAAGAATTCTCGCGAAAATGCTGTTCGCAGCGCGATGTCGTCCTCCTCACCTGTGTGGATTACCCTCACGCAGAAACGACGTTTCGTCTCAACTAATCTCCACCCGCCAACACTTTTGAACGTTGCCATTGTGTAGGTCGTTTGGTTGTGGGTGGTCCTCCTTCACTCGTCGAAGTCCTCCAGGGAGTAAAACTCCAACTCCACTTCTCCCTTCCTTGCTATTGCAGTAGGCATTAAGAAAACCTCAGCGAATGGTCTTTTTAGCAATTGCGGCCATTTTGCGTTAATCACATTTAGCAAACGGCTCGTAAAATGAACGCCATCGTCGTCCGCGTCGCCAACTATAACAATCTTTGCGTAGCGGCTGGATTTGACTTCCTCCAGTGCGCAATCATTCTGAAGCTGCGGCAACCCGAGGCTGTGCACCAGTCTTGCTATCACGGCACTGTTTCGTTTCCGCGTCTCGGTGGCTTCCGCCATATTCAAAACCTTTCCTGAAAGTGCGAGGACGCCGAAGCGTTCGCGCCCCACCGTGTCCGTAATAACTTCTGCCAATAGTGCCTTGGCCGATACTCTCTCTGCTATCAAGAGCGTACAGGCGGCAGATGTGCCGGCTTCCCCTCGCATCCAAAAGCCACGTTGAAGCTTGCCGAATTTCGCGCTCAATGACCTCTGCGGTCACCACCACCGTACAGGCAGATCTGCCAGCCTCTCTCGAAGGCCTCGTTGAAGCTTACCGAATTTTGCGCTGAGTGTCCGCTGTGGTCACCGTCCAGGCAGATATGCCGGCTTCCAATGCCTCAGGCTCGGTGAAAGTTTCCCGCATGTGTGGCGGTGTTGTTTTGCATAACGGGCATCTATTTCGTCAACAAATAGGGTTGGTGTAAAAGGAGAGGGAGGGCTGACTTCTTCGGCACTGCAAGAAAGTTACAGGAAAAGCAACATATATTCCCATAATGAAATTATTATTTCTTTATATTACCTCCAAGCACCATCTCCTTCCGGTTTTACCGCGACAGCTCCTGCTTTCAATCCAGAGGAACAAGTCCTTTCCATGCATTCCTCTGCTGTGTTCAGTCGCAGCGGCAGCTCCTCCTCTTCGCAAATTTCGATAGTAGTCTGAAAATCGGAAATAGCTCGTTACAAATAAATTTTTTACACAGTGGTTTCATCTCGCTCGTACCATCACCGAATCCGGTCTTCCTACGTCTGCGTCTGCTTCCTCTTTTCTGCTTGACCAAATTATATTTGTGTCTTTTTCTTTTCTTTATAGAGTAACTCTACCAGGCAGTATATTTACATACTAAAAGATATACAAAAAAAAAGGATAGTAGATTGCAATTTTACTAAAAATTAATTGGAACGCAATTGTCGGGAGTTTCAATTTATACTTGGCCTAAAATTTCAACGAAAAACAAAATTGATCGCAGAAAATTCAATTTTCGATTTGAAAATTTCCCGCTCTTTCCTCAAAAAAAAAAACTGTAACTAGAAAGGGGCAGTTCCTATGCAGTAAACTACCCGTCAGCTGACGCCTTGTCACTTCCATAAAATTTTGACATTTCTCGCAGTGATCGAATCAGTGATGTGAATCCAAAGAAAATAAATTAATAAAAAAAATTTAACAAATTTCCGCAATTATTTTCACATTTTCGATCAAATTCAAGCTTTGATCTGGCCGTTAGCGACACTGCCGTAAAATGTCCGAAAACACGAGCGACGGAAATCCCTTTTCGGGTCTTTTTTCGCAGCAGCAAGAACAATCACAACAGCAGCAGCCCCCTTTGGTCCAGCCACAAGACAGTCAACTGAGTAAAAATGCAAGTAATCCGGCAGCGAATGTTCTGGACATGAAGGTAAGCGCCCTGATCGAGCGAGTGTTTCTCTTCACAATCAATAAAACCGGAAGCACCAAGAAACAGTTGATTTTCATGGAGGAAGTGGCTGGGCAGGCTGACGGTGGTGCTCTCATGACCGTAGACCTCCTGGAACAGGCTCTGTTCGAGCGTCTGCTGCTCCCCAATCCCATGGATTTTGTGATTCCTAACGATCGTACGGACGATATGACCGCAGTCGTGGCCGAAACGAAAGCAATTACTTACCTGTACAGGGCGTTCGAGGAGTGCGTCAAGGCGAACACGGGAAACGATTGTGTCCTATCCGAGACGTGCACAAAAATTCGCGAGCTTATCATGCGCAATGTGTGCACAGCGATGCGCCAACCTGAACTCTTCGAAGGTCAGTCGCTGTCGTACCAGTGGCTCGACATTCTCAAGGAGTTTTACATTGACGCGGACATTCGACACGACTTTCTCCTCGCCGTCACCAAAGAAATGTTTGCCGACGACGACCAGACCGCAATGGGATGTCTGAAGACAATTTTTTACCCAATGTTCACCGAAATCCAAAAGTCGCTGCGCAATGCCAACATGATTACCGTCGAAAAATGGATAATGCCACTAATCATGCTGTTCGTAGAGAATAAATCGACGCCACAACTTGGTGAACTGTTGCTCGACTTCAGCACACCGAATCCAGACGCTGAGGGAATTCGCTATGCCGAAACTTTGCTCGGGCAATTGCTCAGCCTTTCGATACTACCGAAAAATCAAAACGGCCCGTACGAATTCTACGACAATCCGATGGAATCGCTTAGCTCCAATCTGAACGCATCGCTCTGGGACAATCTCAAGAATCATCTAAATCAGCTGCACGGCATCGTCAAGGCCCTGCTCGTCTTGAATAGTACGGTGAAGAGTAAGATTCTCGCTTGGATTGGGAACTGTCTGCAAGCGAACATGGCTCGCGGTCAGATTTGGAACACGCATAATGTGGCAGCGCTCGGATCGTTCACGAATGCCAGCGATTCGTTCATGATCGGTTTTTGCGGCGTTCTGTTGCGTCTCTGTGTTCCACTTTTCAAGCCCAGCTTCAAGGTAATGCTAGTCGACCCGACCTACTGTGCTGTTCCAGAAGCGGACCGGGCCGCTAAGAGCGTACACATGAGAAAAATTTCCGAAGAGACGTGTCTGTTGCCGGCGGACGAAAATGAAACCCGTTCGACTGCCGCGTCGTATAATTTTATCACGGAAATTTTTTTTATGACGCATAAGGCCATCGATTTAAGTGAGTAACGCCCGATCCATTTATCGAAGCTTGACCAATTTTAAACTCGTTCCAGGCTATCGGGTGTGCATTGAAAAGTTTTTCCGAATGAGCCGCGAAATCCATCGACTTCAGGGCGCCCTTCAGGATGCGATGGCTCACGGCCATTCAGACGTAACGCAGAACATGGTGCAGATGTTGACGTCGCAGACGCAACAGTTTATGTGCTTGAAAAATTCCATTACAGAGCCGCATTCCGATCAACTGCTCCTGCAATTTTACGAAGCCACGGCCATCTGGCTGACTGCGATCAGTTCGAAATCGGTTACGGATTATGAAGGAATGGCTGCTGCGAAAGAATTTGCACCGAAAGAGCGCCGGAAAATTTCACTACCTCTCGATGCCTATGTGCCACCTTACATGAAGTAAGCTCAATTCATCAGTCCGTTTGTTTTCCCGTCGCAATCGAAATTCTCGTTTCAGATCGGTGCCGGAATACGTACTGGAAAATATCGTTGGCTACCTGATATTCATTCGACACTTTGATGCCCAAGCCATCGAACTGGACACGCATGCACTCAGCTCGATTTTCCAAATGATTTTAATTTTCATGGGGAGCGTAGAGCGTGCCCGAAATCCACATTTACGTGGTCGACTTGCCGAAGGTCTTGAGAGTCTCGTCCCGAAAGAGGATGGCAGCAGTTTTCGGACGACGTTCAAGACGAAACTCTTTCAGCATCATCCCGATCGATTGCAAATCGTACCGAACTTACTGCAAGTTTTCGTCAGTATCGAAATGACCGGGCAGTCAGTGCAATTCGAGCAAAAGTTCAATTATCGTCGGCCGATGTACGCCATTATGGAACATCTGTGGCATCAGGACGAACAAAAGAAATGTTTCAAGTGAGTTCCGATAATGTCAATCTACACAGTCTTCTTACAGCCGAAATTTTCTTCCACAGAAACTTGGCGATAGAGGCTCAGGCAAACATCGAAGCAGTCGATCCGCCAATTTTCTTGCGTTTCGTAAATCTACTTATAAACGATGCCATCTTTTTGCTGGACGAATCACTTTCGAATTTGCAACAGATTCGGAGTTTGCAAGCCGCGCAGGATAGCGGCGAATGGAACAGTTTACCGTCAGGCGAACGGCAGCAAAATATCGGAAATTTACAGAATTTGGGAATGATGGCACGGTTCGATAATATTTTGGGACGCGATACGATTAACATTTTAAAATTGACAACATCCGAAATTAAGGAGATCTTTTGTCATGCTTCGATGGTCGATCGGGTCGCGTCCATGTTGAATTATTTCCTTTTGAATTTGGTTGGGCCGAAGAAGAGCAGTTTTAAGGTATGTGCTTGGAAGTAGTTGTTGTTTTTTTTTAGTGGATAGCATTTAATCGGTTCGGTTTCAGGTTAAGGACAAGAAGGAGTTCGAATTTGATCCCGCTAATACGGTGATGGAAATTTGCAGGATTTATGTTAATTTGAAGGAAAGTGATGATTTTTGTTTGGCAGTATCCCTTGACGGTCGATCGTACAGTAGCGAATTGTTTGAGTATGCCGAACAGGTTTTGGGTAAGATAATTTTTTTTATTTCATTGCTTGGATTATAATCGTTGTATCGTTGTTGATTTTAATTTTCGATTTCTTTTTTTGAGTCAATTCGTCGTAATTTTTACTTTATTATTTTAATAATAAAGTATTGTGATCGACTTGGAAAAAAAAAATTTGCTACCCTGAAATTTTGTTTTTTCGCGTTTCATAACTAAATTAGCCTAAAAATGCAAAAAAAAAAAATCCGTCTGTACGCCGTCCGCCGGTGTGTACGCTCAGCGCACATTAACTCCCAAACCCTTCAAGATAGAAAGGTCATTTTTTGGGGGATTGTAGATAGTTGCGGATCTCAAGCGGATACCCATTTTGGGGGGTGTACGGGTTCAGGGGGAGGCGGGGGGAGCGCTTAAGCCGAAAAATACGAATTCATATATCTCAACCATGGTAACAGCTAGGAAGCTGAAACTCAACACACATATAGAGGGGTTTGTGGGACAACTTTTAAAAATAATGTAATTTTTTTATCCATTGGCGTCCGAAAAGGGGGGGCTAAAAACAAATTGTCGGCCGAATTGTTTTTTCAAATGATTATATCTTCGAAATTACTTATCGTAAAATATAGTAGTATAGCGTATAGTTCCATCGGAATCAGAGTGGTTAATTATTGTAAGGGGGAGGGTCAGGGGGGTGCAAAGAAAAACACTTAAAAATTAATATCTAAACTATCTCTTAAGCTATGTAATTGAAACTTTAAACTTATATTAAGCTATACTAGGAAAATACAAAAAAATGTAACATCTTAAAATAATAGTAGTGGGGGGAAATGGGGAGCATTTCAAGAATGGCGCACTTTTCAAAATTACGAATCCTTATATCTCAACAAAGAGTCCAGATATGTGTGAGTGATTTTTTTAGGGTTCTGGTGAAAGATACAAAGTTTAAATTTTGCATGTGGATACGTCTATTTGATGTACATAGAAAAATAATAATAACTTGATCCATATTTGACATAAACCGACCCCCCCCGGTCTAACGTGCACAAGGTGTTTCATGTGCATTGAAAAAAACACATAAACTGAAAATTTTTGAGTGAAATTTTAAGGTAGAAATTTGAAAATTTGCAAAATGCATTTAAAAAATCCCTAAATATACGAAATATTAACTGGTCGAAAACCTTTAAATCTTCTACCCCCTCCCATACAAAATTATTTTTTCGACCATTTTTAAGAAATCAATTATCATCTAACTATTAAAAGCTATCAAGCTTACAATTTTGCATAAAAACCTTAAAAAATAATTGAAATGAAATTACGTTAAAATTTTTGAAATCGCGCTTGCCCTTCTACCCCCTCCCATACAAAGTATGATTTCGACCAATTCCATTAAATCAACAAATTAAAAGCTACGAACTTGAAATTTTGTACGAGCATCTTACAACAGAAAAGAAAGAAAATTGCATCACAAGTCTTACGATTCCTTTACCTCCTCTACCCCCTCCCATACAAAATTATTTTTTCGAGCATTTTTAAGAAATAAGTTGTCAGCTAACTCTTAAAAGCTATCAATTTCAAATTTTGCAGAAAAACTTATAAAAATAATTCAAATGAAGTTGCTTAAAAAGTTTTGAAATCGCGCTTGCCCTTCTACCCCCTCCCATACAAAACTATGAATTTGACCAATTTCATTAAATCAACTAATAACCAACAAACTAAAAATTACGAACTTGAAATTTTATACAAGCACCTCACAAGAGAAGCAAAATAAAACTACATGTCAAATTTTACGATTCCCCTACCTTCTCTACCTCCTCCCATACAAATGTTCGGTTTCGTGAATGTAAAATTCACCGAATTTTATGAAAATTCTATGCAACTTCATCTATGAAACACATTCTATAGAGAATATTGGACGTGATTCAAGCAATTAATTAAAAAGCTATTAACATCCACCCACTCTTACTATTACCCCTGCTCCTCCCCTCATAAAAACCCAAACTTGCAGAAACGAATGAAATATTGTTAAATTGATAACAGCCCTGCCCTTTCACTTAGCCTTCCCTAACCACTCTAACCTGCATATTGACTTTCCACTCATCCGCAACTTGTCCCAAGAATAATAAAGTTTCGCCCGACTTGTTGGCAGTTTATTTGATTTGATTCCACTTAGTTATTCTAAATTTCTACGAGCCGCCACTGCTTCCCTTATAATTCGAAAAAATTTACCACCACTTTAATTTAAAAGCAATGGCTTTTCACTTTCCACTTAAGACAAATTATCGCTTGCCAATCTTTCGCTTTCTAAATATCGACTGGCTTGTCGATCGTTCCAATCTGGACTCACTTGTTTACTAAAACGCTCGCCTTTTATATTGGTCTTGTCGGCCAAATCATTTCCATTGTCGTACGAATCTTTTCCTTCTCGGTTGAGCGCTGTTAATTGCTTCTATATATAAAGCATTTACTTGTCGCCCGAGTCTTTTCCCTATTGGCTGAGCATATACGTGGTTATTATTGCTTTCTTGGCAAAGAACTCACAGGTGTTCATAGAGCATTTTCTCGTCGTCCGATTCTTTTTCCTGTCAACCAAATCTATACGTGTGATTGTTATTGATTGTCTACATTGCACTTGTGATTTGTTGTTGGTTCCGATCAAGTTGCATAATGTTCATGAAGATGTTCCTTATAGTGTCCGTACGCGCGCATTAATTTGATTCATTATTGACGATAAGCAAGTATAGCTGACATGTAACAATATTATATTGGTGCATGTTAGCCTTAATCGTTTGTCAAATATTCCAAATCTTCCACTGTACTCGGAAACACAACAATGAAGAATATATGCTGTCCGTTCTTCTCGTCGCACACACGCACATAACATATATGTTTGTGTGCTGTCTTGCTACCACACACACACACTTCGAGGTCTGTGTTGTGTTTCATCCTTTGTTGAATTAAAAGTTGGTTTACTTTCCTTTTCTTTTCTTTATTTTCTCTTACATTAATAACTTATAATTATACGTTCTTGAGAGCTGTTCAGTGCTTGACGTCTTGGGTGAAACTGACTGTCACTTCTTCACAGTTCTCCAAGGTGAGGTTCCACAGAGACGTGAATCACAGTTCACAGTTCGTGTACACAACATTTCTCCCCTTTTTGGAGATTCGATTCCATTTAACAAGTTACATTATTTGAAATTTACTTAACTCTATTTACAAAATTACTATTTCAAGTTCCTGTTATTTTTTTTCTTAACTTACTATATTTACCTTATACTTTAATTTACTTTATAAATTGTTTTTTTTTTTTTTTTTAATATTTAAAGTTGTACTTAATTATGAACTCAATTGTTACTTTTTACCATTAGCTTGATATAAAGATCTTCTTTTAATTTTCCGTATCGATCTTGTAGGAATAGTGCGAGTAGGAGTGTTCTCGCAAAAATTATTTTCTTGTGTATTTTGCAAGAAAATTCTACTATTCGGAGTATCATTTACATTTCGAGGTGTTTTATTTTCATTACTACTAGAATCTGAACTCGAAGGATTTTCATATAAATTTTCTTCAGTTGGTGTGCCAACATTTGACTTTGATTTTAATATTGAGTGATATTCATCCCTTAACAATGATTTTTTAAATTGGGAAGAGTGAACAATTCGTATATCATCGTTTACTAATATTTCATATCGACAATTACTCAAAACGTTATTTATAGTTGCGGGGATCCATTTAAGATGGCTTTTAAAATGATTTCTATAAAGTATCTTCTCCCATTTTTTATATGAATTGTTTATAATATAGTCAGTACGAGTAATTATTCGTACTGACTATATTTTCTCTTTTTCTTTTCGTATGGATTTTATTCTTCTCTATTTTTTCCTGGTTTCTGTTATCATTTCTATTCTTTGTATGATTTATATCTTCATAATGTACATTGTTTCTTAAATCAAATCCAATTTTTCTCTTATTATTTAATAAATCTAATATCATTTTTGGTTTGTTTTTAAATATAAGCTCTGTAGGTGAAATCCCTGTTTCGGTTGAAGGTGTGTTTCTTTGTGTAATTAAATAATTATCTACTTTTTCTTGAATTGTCAATTTTAAGTTTTTTGGATCAATCAAATATTTATGAAGCATTTTTTTTTGCTGATTGTACTGCGCGTTCAGCAGATCCATTGGATTCTGGATCATACTGGAGTGATTTGGAAACGATAATTCCTTGTTTTGTTAAAAAATGTGTGTACTTGTATGAATTGAATGGTGGACCATTGTCAGAGAAAATTTGTCGTGGGAAGCCAAAATTTGAGAAAACTTTTCGTAGGCATGTGATTATACTTTCCGCGTTGGAATTAGCATTTAATATAAATACTTCATTCCACTTAGTGTAAGCATCGACTAATATCAAAAATTTTTGTTTTCCAAATTCGAACAAATCAACATGAATTCTATCAAAAATAAACTGTGCCTGTTGCCACGAATAAGTTTTTGATTTGGTTGTATTTTGGGTGCTTTGACATGCTAAACAGAACTTACTGTAAGATTCTATATCTTTATTCAAATCTTTCCACCAAACATACTGCCTGCTAAGCATTTTCATTCTAACAATTCCTATATGACCTTCATGAATAATATTTAAAATTTTATATTTTAACATCTCTGGTACTACTATTCTATTTCCGAAATATAGACATTTGTCTTCTACACTGAGTGAACTTCTAAGTTTCCAATAATATTTATAATCATGTAATTTTGAATATCTATTTGGCCATCCTTTCGTGCTAAATTTTATTAATTGCGCTATAAGGCAATCTTGAGCAGAGTATTTTTGAACTTCGTTCTCAGTTAAGGGAAATTCGTGACTAAAATTAAAAGAGTTAATAGAATGACTTTCTACTTCTGTAGGCTTAAGGCATCAGCATGAGCTTGCTTTGCAGCCTTGCGATACTTTATGGTATATCTGTACATCGATAGTTTCACTGCCCATCGATATAATCGTGCAGCTGCTACTGCAGGAGTGCCTTTCGTAGGATTAAAAATTGTTTGAAGTGGTTGATGATCAGTGTGTATGATAAACTCGTGACCATATAGATATTTGTCGAACTTTTGAACACCGAAAATGATCGCCAGAGCCTCGCGGTGTAATTGCGAATAATTACATTCCGCTGGTGAAAGTGTTGACGATGCGAACCAAATAGGTTTCTCAAAGCCATTTATTACGTGAGAAAGCACTTCACCCACTCCATAAGGTGATGCATCACAAGATAATATCAATGGCTTATTTGGATCATACAATTCTAAAATGTTGTTTTCCATTAACAATCCTTTCCATCGGTCAAAACATTTCTGACATTCGGTTGACCAAACATATTTAACATTCTTTTTTGTGAGGTTATATAACACAGATAGTTCTGAACTCAAGTTAGGAATAAACCTTCTGTAATAATTTAATAATCCTAAGAAGGATTGTAATTCTGTTACGTTTTTCGGTTCCGGAGCTTTGGAGATTGCTTATAATTTATTTTTTTGTGGACTGATTCCTTTATTTGAAATGACATGTCCTATATATTCAACAGATTGAGAGAAGAATTTGCATTTATCAAGATTTACATGAACGTTGTATTCCTGAAGACTATTCAACACTTGCATCAAATTTGTATAGCATTCATCTTTCGTGGAACCGACTTTCAGTATGTCATCTTGATAGCATGAAACTTTCACTGTTCCTACCAGTATTAGATCCATTACTGACTGGAAAATACTTGGTGCACTAGCGACTCCGAAGCAAAGACGCTGGAATTGATACAACCCTTTATGAGTATTTACTGTTAGGTATTGTTTTGACGTTTCTGATATTTCAAGATGTTCGTATGCTCCCTTTAGGTCAATTATACAAAACCAGGAACAACCTGAAATGTTAGCAAAAATGTCGTCAACTCTAGGTAGTGGATAATGATCCATCTGTATTTGTTTGTTGATGGTAACTTTACAATCAACACATAATCTAATAGTTCCGTTGGGCTTAGTAACAGCCACTACGGGACTAGCGTAAGCACTGAATCGAACTGGTTTTATAATGCCTTGATCTAGTAGGGTCTTTAATTCTTTTTCTACTTTGAAGGGCATATTCCAATGTTGTGTTTCGGTGGTGAGATCGACTTCTAGGAGGCTGATAATTTTTGTTTTGTTTCGCTCGAAGAACATTCAAGGAAAATTGATTCCCGAAAATTTTGTTTTCTTCCTTGACCATCTCTAGGTTATGTGCTATTTCGACTGCGTGTTCGAATGTGAGTTTGCCTTCTTTGAGAAGATGAGACCGCACGTTATTTTTCTGTATCCCACAAACGAACATCAAGCAGACCATATCGTCCAAAAAGTCACCGAATTCGCATGATTGAGCCATAGAGCACAATTCTATTTTATAGCCGTTTAGCGGTTCTCCCAACTTTTGCTTTCGTATGCAAAATTTATACCTTTCGGATATAATATTAACCTTCTTTTTAAAGTGTTCTTTTAGTTTTTTGATACACTCATAGGTTTTGTTACAAGGATCTTCTGGACTCATCAATTTGTCCAGGATCTTGTGTGTGGCGCTTCCAATACATGTAATAAAAATCGCATGTTTTTTGTGGCTACCAATTTCATTAACTTTAAAAAACATTTCTAGTCTGCGAACATAAAGTTCAAAATCGTCGCCAGGCGTAAATGTCTCTACCTTTCCGACGGTGTGAGAACATTTTATTTTCTTTCCGTTCTTCCTTTTCTAGGTTATTCATTTTGTGACCATGTGCCACGTGCTTATCTCATTTTTTTTTGCGTGTATATTTAATTTATTTTGTTTACCTCGTCGCCAATGTTGTGTTTCATCCTTTGTTGAATTAAAAGTTGGTTTACTTTCCTTTTCTTTTCTTTATTTTCTCTTACATCACTAACATATAATTATACGTTCTTGAGAGCTGTTCAGTGCTTGACGTCTTGGATGGAACTGACTGTCACAGTTCTCCAAGGTCAGGTTCCACAGAGACGTGAATCACAGTTCACAGTTCGTGTACACAACAGTCTGGACATTGTATTCAGCGCTGGACGCGGTTGAATGTTCAAGGTGAATGGAGCGATCATCGAACCATCCAACGATAGAATCATTGAGAAGCGTGTGTGTAAACAAAGGTGGAACGCCTGTACGTGAGTTGAGATCAGACCACAGCGCGAAAAAGTCGATTGAAAAGCGATACAGTCGGGTGAACGACGAATATTAAAAGTGAATCGCTCCACCCCTTCTACTCCCTCCCATATAAAATGACACAATTTGACAATAATCGAATTTGCTTGAATGGTATGAAAGCTATTGTTCTGAAATTTGAAATATATTACTTTTATGATGATTTCAATCTACGGTATAAGAATTATTCGAATCCTCCCCCTCCTTCCACTTCCTGTACAAACTACACTTTTTGATAAAATACTCTAAAGAAATTTACTCATTGTGCACTAAATATTTATTTAGAATTATTCTTAAGGCCAAAAAAATAGACGATTAGCTTCACTGCTTCTATCCCCTCCCATGCAATATGACACAATTTCACAACTATACACAAAGTCGATTTTCCTGAAAAAGTGTGAATGCTACTGGTTTGCAATTTAAAACCTGTCAAAAGCATGATATTAATAGTTATTTCTGAAAAAGTAATTAAGAACTCGCCCCTCCTTCTACCGCTTCCCTTACAAACTGCACCATTTCACTAAATCCATTACACTAATATTCTCAGTGCCTATTCAATTTTGATGATGATGATGTGAAAGAATTGTTGCAATGTCGTCACCCCCTCTATTTTCAGTTGCTACTGGCGATGAAAAATTATTCGTAATAAAATGGGCAAAACGGTGCAAAAGTAAAACAGTTCCACTTCAAGAAGGCCTAGATACTCAGTAGATGGAAACTGTTCGCTTTCTATCATTCAGTCCCCCATAACATCTGTAAATATTTGTCAGTAGCAGTCAGTAAAACTGAAAAATATACCAGCTTCGCCACTCGTTACGGTCGTTTTTACTCCCCTTCCCCTCCCATCACAATCCCATTCCTTCCCATCATTACTGTTTTTTTTTTTACAGAATGACCTCTGTGCAATTTCGGCCTTTATGTGCAATGCACAAACAGTCATGGAGGGAAGGAATGGGATTAGGAAGATAGGGGAAGAGGAGTGAGAACGACCGTAACGAGTGGAGAAGCTGGTATATTTTTCAGTTGTACTGGCTGCTACTGACAAATATTTGCTGATGTTATGGGGGATTGAATGATAGAAAGCGAACAGAAACCATCTACTGAGTATCTAGGCCTTCTTGAATTAGAACTGTTTCACTTTTACACCGTTTACCCATTTTATTTCGAATGATTTTTCATCGCCAGTAGCAACTGAAAAATTCGTGCTTAAAAAAATCCCGTCTGGAGTGGGAATCGAACCCACGACCTATTGACTGAAAAGCAAGCACGCTGCCCACTACGCCACGGAAGCCTGTGTTTGTGCATTGCACATAAAGACCGAAATTGCCTATAACACAGATCATTCTGTAAAAAAAAATCACTTCCCATACAAAATTTCTTGAAATTAAGAAAATTTCACTTTCATCTAGAGTATCGCATGATTGGGCTTTACGTCCAATCGTAGTCCTGTTATGTTTATTATTTAGTTGTAGATATTCAGAAGCTCTTTTAATCGAATGGAATAAAACTCTTAGCATGCTCATAACTTGGTGCCGAGTCCGAATGGAGGGCACATTGTGATTTTAGCCACATTTGGATGATAGTTTTTACAGTACTGATTGGTATCCCGAAAGAAAGAACGGGACCCATGAAATCTGATTCAGATCCCTTATTTGCAAATTCATCATCTTATTTCCTTGAAACAACTATGTCCTAGGGTCGAAATGGAAGTGACTCTGTTTTTGCTCCTCAGTTGTATTAATTCCTGAAGGCAATCCCATTATGTTAGAGATGACTGTAAAGCGAGGATTGTTGTTTTATTGTCTGAGTGAATCTAAATGCTTTAGTTTCTGCATTCTCTGTTTTTATAAATAGTATTCCTTATGCTTCAGCTTGGAAGACGTAGAGAACATATGAAGGCTGGTGTAGATACTAGTAATGAGACGTACTCCAAAGATTCAAGCACCTACTCCGTTTGTTCGTTTTTAAACCATCTGGTCTTTCATTTGACACTCATTCTTGGCGATCTGATAAAATCTTGTTACCATCAGAGAGATATATTTCAAGAACAGCTTGTTTTTCAATTTCTGAAGTCAGAGATGGGCAAGCAATTGAGGAGTACATATCTCTAATACTGCAGTGTCATTGATACGCATTGCTCCAGTTATTACAATTCGTGCAGTTTTTGTTGAGTAATTTTCTGCAGCGTCTTGCCCCATCATACTGATGTTACTATGGGCCTAGCAATAGCATTACTCCCCTGTCCAAAAAGTTCCCGACTTTTGGGTAGTGTGAACGCAAAACTTTAAATGAGCCATCAACGATTTTTTTTCACCAAACTAAAACTATATGTGACGCAAGGTGACAAAAGAGACTTATCTTGCCAAGTTAAAATTCAAATTCAATCAATGCAAGCAAGTTGACTGCCGTTTTTGTACTTCAACATTCAAAACGCCATAACTATGTCAATGTTTGAGATTTTTCTCGTCAGAATTTTGTGCTTTATCCAATGATATCAAAAGCTCAATTATGACCTCTGGCAAGTTTAATTCAGCTTCCGATTGCGCTTAAAATTATTCTTAGTTTAAGCCTTTAATAAAATGCAATTTGTTTAGCGCTTTCAACATGCCTCATCTCCACAGTACCGTTTGCCATAAGTTCACGAGTATAATGAAATTTTACATGGATGTGTTTAGTTCTTTAATAAGACATTGAATTGATGATAAGCTTCTCTGTTGCCATATAGTCGAGGGTTGCCCTTGACAACAACCAATCTCGTTCAAAAGTCGTCGAGTTCATATTATTTCCTTGGCTGCGTCATATCGAGTCGCTGGATTTCAAGTAAAAATCAAACTACAAGTTCACTTTAATTTAAAATATCCGCAAATTTATACTATAATTTTAATACTATTCTGTCACCATACCCTCGCTTTTCTATCTCCGATCGCAACTTTCCACGCGATCACTCGATTTTAATTCTTTCGTTTCCAATTTTAGACTAACTTCCGTCCAAAAGGCTCGCCTTTTTATATGGTTCCTTTCGTCTGTGTTTCGTAAGGTTTTTGTTTCCTCTGCATTTCGTATGCCTTAAGCAATACATAAGAATTTCGTCTGTCCGCCTTTCGTTTATATAAATGTAATAGTGTAAGCGATCAGCCGTAACTATGATGTGTTAGTGGCTAATATTCACGTCGGGGCTAGTGTGAATTTTCATGGCTTCGATTTCCTTTTGTAAACTACTCATCCAGCACTTGCATTACTTATCAGCTGTCAAAGTTATTGCCAAGTTCATTACTTCTGCCGTAGAGAAATTTGCTTTTCATTAAATTGTCGTTGACTTGCTAATTCTCTTATTTTCGGAAGGCTCTCATAATCGCCAGTCGAGTCCATCATGGACCTTGCAAACGTGTTGATCCTGAACCAAATTGCGTGTCACGTAATCCTCTTCATTCTTTTGTTCTGCATCATTACACCGATGAGTATGCACCTCCGCCAATCCAACAGGCACTGCTTTCTGTTTACATCAGGATCGACGGCCTGCTCGACGTTTCGTGGGCTTCAGCAGGATTCTGTGATTATCCCATTGTGACGAGAGTGTTTCTCTTTTTCGTGTCTATCGCACAGATCTATAGGTATTCGCGACTTGCCTACAAGAAAGGGGAAAGCTCATTTCTCACACTTTTCGTGGACGTAGTCAGTGGCGTGGCTTGATATTACGGCTAGGGAAAGCAATTTCCTAGCAAGATCTTTTAATCTATTAAATTGTAAAATTGTTGTGTGTATACGTATAACACATCGGTCAATAAGTCCGTAGGATAACAAAGAAAATATAGTTATTTCAGTTTAATTTTGCTTTATTCTTCGACATAGTTTCCTTCAAGAGTGATACAATCCGTCCAACGCCTCTCTAGCTTTTCGATACCAGTTTTGTATTTGTAGAACAAATTGTCTTTCGATTCAAAATGTGCCCCAGTTGCGGAAATTACCTCTTCATTTGAGCCATATCTTTTGCCGGCGAGCATTTTTTTCACGTCTGCGAAGAGCCAGTAGTCGCTGGGGGCTAGATCTGGAGAATACGGTGGTTGCGGAAGCAATTCGAAGCCCAACTCATGCAATTTTGCCATTGTTTTAATCGACTTGTGACACGGAGCATTGTCTTGATGAAACAGTATTTTTTTCCTCTGCATGTGTGGCCGTCTCGCAGCAATTTCTCGCTTCAAACGTTCGAGTAATGGCATATAATAATCGGTATTGATGCTCTTTCCCTTCTCAAGGTAGTCTATGAATAATACACCATGTGCATCCCAAAAAACTGAAGCCATTACCTTGCCAGCCGATGTTTGAGATTTTGGTCGCGGTTCTCCCGCTGCTGTCCACTCGGATGACTGCCGATTTGACTCGGGTGTGAAATGAACAGTTTCATACAGGCCTCCGAATCGTCGACACGTTGTTGGTTTTGGTCCACTGTGAGCAAACGCGGCACCTACTTAGAAAAGAGATTCCGCATCGACCAATGCCCATGCAAAATTGTGTGCACACTGCCTTTCGATATCCTTAGAGTGTCTGCTAACTCTTGCAACTTCACTTTACGATCGGCCAAAACGATTTTGTGGACTCTTTTAATGTTTTCTGCAGTAACAGCTTCATTTGGCCTTCCACTGCGGGGCAAGTCCTCAGTCGAGTTACGACCACATTTAAACTCGGCAAACCACTTCTCAACCATTTGTCTCGACGGAGCAGATTCCAAATAACACTTTTCAAGCCATGCTCTTCTTTCAACGCTGTTTTTTCCCATCAAGAATCAATGTTTTATCAACACACGAAATTCGGATTTTTTCATATTTTTAAAAATAACAAAAGTAGCGTCACTTCGAGCACTGTAGCTTGTAAACAAAGAATCAGAATGTCATAAAATTTTGACGCGTCGCTTCTGAAAGTTGATACTCCCTGCCAATACAATTGGTTCGGCCACAGAGGTGCCATCTGTGGGTCATCCTACGGATTTATTGACCGATGTGGTAAAATTAATGATTTAAAATGATTAACACTTTTCATCCATGTCCGAGTACAAATTGTGCAAATTATTCATGTCACAAAAAGCAAAGTAAATCCTTCATTATGACAACGTACATTCGTACACTTCGACGTTCGTTATGGACTTTCTCGCTAAAAACAACACTATAGCACTACGCCAGTCAAGCAGCCTTCTGCGATTTCCTTGTCTTTAATCAAATTTTGTAACCAAGTTCTGCAATGCGCAAGTTGTGGATCTCCGTATGCACATTGATTTGAATTGGTAGTAGGCTCGGAGTCGCTGGATTTCAACTAATTAACTTAATCGCTTCCGAATTCTGTTGCAAGTTTACGCTTTTATATACACGTACGTCCGTGGCAAAAGGTTCTCCGCGGCTTAGTGTTGTCATCTCTGATGTGGATATCTAAATTTTTTTCCATTTTCTTTTGAAGAAAGGTTGTTAAGACTGTAGGACAGTATGATTTAGAATAATTGCTAAACCTACTGCTAGTGTATATATCTCTAGGTATGGATGACTCTGAAAATGTTTATAATTGTAGGCAGAAGTATCTAGGGGTGGTGCACCGATTTCAAATGTAGTTCTAGTCCTTTTTTGTCTTTCGATGTATTAAATACCAGACAAAAAACGTAAGGCAAATCTTTGCTTATCAAAACATCGAATCTGATCTTTTCATTTTATGCGATCAGTATTGCCTACTCCAGATAAAAGCTTTCAATATAAATAAATTCGCAACTCTCTATCAAAATATTACATATGTTCTTTTCATATGATTAAGGGAGTTTCATTCCTTCGTTCAAAGGTTTTTCCTGCTGTCAATCAAAATAAATTTCTCTTAAGACCGCCTGCTCAACTGCTCGCTTCCATTTGCTACATGTTCGACCAACCCGACGTCTTCCTTGAGGATTATAATCCACAGTTTGTTTGGTAATGTTTCGCTCTGGTGTGACCGATCCACTGCCACTTTCGCCTACGAATTTTAATGCCGATTTTAGTCTGTCCAGTTGTAATCCAAAGTTCGTCGTTGGAGATCACTTCTGGCCAGAATATTCCTTAAATGCGTCGGAGACATTGTTTCACGAAAGTTTGCATTTCCTTGGTAAGTCGAACGGTCACTTTCCACGTAATACAACCATATACCAACACAGATTTAACGCGTGCGTCAAATACTCGCAGCTTCGTGCGAAGGTATATCTCTTTCAACCTCCAGAAAGGGGAAAGAAAACTGGTCTGACGAGCTTTATTTATACGAGCCTCAATATCCTTTTTGGCTCCGAGATCAAAAAAATCTTTCACCTCTTCCACATCTTGTTAAGAACAATCGGTGTGCTTGTGTTCGAACCCTTGTGTATGTATTTGGTTTTCCGCACATTTATTTTCAGTCCTGCCTCCTTGCATTTAGAATGGAACGAGCGAACATTTGACTCTAAGTATGAAAGGTTATGTGAAAGTAAACACACGTCATCAGCGTAATCAAGGTGACTTCAGATGTGGAAAGTTGCGGACGTTCTGAGAATCCCAAAGGAAGCACATTGAATACCGCTAACTATCGCCCGATAGCCATTACTTCAGTATTCTCGAAAGTAATGGAAATTTGTATCAATCGTAAAAGTGTTCATTATTTAGAGGGCATCGACGATCGCCAATGTGGACATCAATCGGGAAGGTCTACGGGGGACCTCTTAGTCTACCTGACTGAACGTTGGAATCCCTGTATCCATAAATATGGCTCAGGTTAAATCTTTGCCTTAGACATCGCAAAGACTTTTGACAGAGTTTGGCATGATTCCCTTTCAGTTTAGCTAACAGCTATCGGCTTTAAAACTTCTCTTGTCCAGTGGATTAAAAGCTTCCTTTCCCTTTCCCTTAAGCGCTCTATACGAGTTCTATTAGATCGCGATCCATCTTGTTCCTAACCAATCGATTCCGCCGTTTGACTATGAGTTTGACATGCAAACCAGTCAACAATCATCGGAATTGAGGAAAAAATGATCCGAAACCGAAAAAGTCACGCTAAAGCTGCATTGAGCCTCAATTGTGACCAAATTTAAGGCCAAAAAAGCAACGAATTCGATTAATCAACCATTGTATTCATCAGATTTGGCCCCGTGTGACTTTTTCCTATTCTTAACCTAACTATTGCCGACTCAGCTAACTTTTGGCCTCCTGGTGTTATCGTTCAGGAGTTTCTACCGAGAAATAGCTCTAAGCGAAATTTTCGCCGGGGATTCAAACAGTGGAAACTTATGTAAATCCTACAGGTTTGCATGTAAACAACCCGTCAATTTCGAATGAACTCATCAATATATCTAGCGTTGGCTGTAGTTCTACCTAACTCATTAATAGTTTATCGAATCTTACAATTCTCTATCAAAATGTATTTATTTCTTTATTTACAATAGTCGACAGATTATAAATACCACTGACCATAACGTCACGTTGTTCGGACCTCGATGCTTTTCCTATTGAGCACCTTCTTCTTAAAATTAAGGTCTCTCGTGGTCGATACCTCTAGATTTGTTGTGTCTATTTCCCATGCTGCTGCGATGTGGGAACTATCGAAAAGTTCTTTAACAACCTTTCTGATTTCGCTGGTCCTAACTCCACTTTTCTTATTTGTGGGGACTTCAATCTTCCTGACTTAAAGTGGAATGCTGATTGGACACGCCCTGCACTGCCTTTGTCTACCGCAGACTTATGTGTCGATCTTTTTATGAGCCTATGTTCTTTAACTCAACATAATAAAAACACTAATCATCTTGGAAAGATTCTTGACCTAATTTTTTCCAATGTTAGTGCTTCCCAAATCAGTGTTGTCACCTCCATTGGATTAGTGCCACCCGACCCTTATCATCCTCCTCTCCAGATTAATGTGCTGATTGAATTATCAAATCCCTCTCTTAATAGTGCGATCAAAAAATACAACTACTACAAGGGTAATTATGAGCAAATCTGTCGTGAAATTAGTAATGTCGATTGGGTCGAACTCTTTAATAACAAAAGCTCTGAGGAATCTTCTATTCAACTATATTCCATTCTTGATGACATAATTCATTGGAATGTTCTCTATCGAGGGACTTCTAAACAGGAATACCCAGAATGGTTTACCCACTCTGTTATTAAAGCTCTTCATAAGAAAAAAACGTCTGCATAAAAAGTATAAGCTACTTCCCTCTTATGTGATTATAATAACTTTTCCTCTCAGCGTAAACAGGTGAAATCGGATATCAAGAAAGCTTTCTTGGAATACATTTCTGAGCTTGAGGCGTCTCTGTCACGTAATGATACTAAACCATTTTGGTCACACGTTAGAAAGCGTAGCAAAAAACATTATTTTCCTTCCCAACTTAAGTTTGGGGATATTACAACTTCCACTCCGCAAAAAATGTGTGAATTTCTTGTCAAATACTTTTCCTCTGTGTTTACCTTTTCCAACAAAGACCTATCATATGATTTTTTTATCCCACCACAGAATTACATCAGTGAATTGTCCATTAGCGAGAGTAATGTTATCTCCATTATCAGTTCCCTAGATCCAAAGACCAGTGGCGGTCCTGATGGGATTCCTAATCTCTTTGTGAAATTTGCCTCTTCGGAGCTCTCGGTGCCGCTTTCTCTTTTGTTCAATAAATCACTTGAGGAAGGCTGTTTTCCTGCTTGCTGGAAGTTAGCTAATGTTGTTCCCATTTTAAAGAAAGGAGATACCGAAAATGTCGCCAACTATCGCCAATTTCTACCTTAAACTGATTCGGTAAACTTTTTGAAAGATTAGTCCACAATGCGGTCTGGGAGAAACTTAATCATTTAATATCACCCGTCCAGCATGGATTCGTTAAAGGAAGGTCAACTACTACGAATTTATGTGAATTCACTGACTTCGTAGCACAATCCTTAGATCATCAAAAAAAATTCTTATTGCAAAACTTGAAATGTACGGTGTCACTGGCTCTCTCCTGAATTGGTTTGATTCTTACCTCACGGATCGTCGTCTGCGAATAACGTTTAATGGACATTCTTCTGCTGAGTTTCTCTCTAACTCTGGTGTTCCACAGGGATCTATTCTTGGTCCACTGCTATTTACGCTCTTCATTAACGATCTGTCCCAATACCTATCATCAAATTGTCTCTGTCCCGTGAAATTTCCTCTTATTCTGACTGCTTGGACCTCCAGACTGACTTGTCTACTTTGTCCAGTTGGTGTTCTAACAATGATATTTGTCTGAACATTGAAAAGTGTTTTGCTATGGAGTTTTCGTATAAGACTACCTCTCCTGTCCTCACTTACTCTATTAACGGAACCACCCTTGTAGCAGTATCTACAATAACGGATCTAGGAGTGACTTTCGATCGCAAGCTTAAATTCGTCAAATATTATTCTGAGATTACAAAGAGGGCATACAGACTTGCTGGGTTCGTCCTCCGTACGACAGTCCAGGAGCAGCAGCCCTGCTATTTTCCACTCTCGTCCGTAGTATCTTAGAATACTGCTACATCGTGTGGAACCCTCACCATGCTTGCCATGTTACGGCCATCGAATCCGTTCAGCGTAAATTTACTCGCACCCTTTTCTACAGACTAAAAAAGCCTCATATCAGCTACAATGACAGACTTATAGCACTTCAACTCCAACCTTTGCATCTCCGGCGGACTTTTCTTGATGCTTGCTTCCTCTATAAACTTTACAACTACTTGCTTAATACCTACCTCTGCAACGACCTGAATTTCCGGAAGGGAACAATCTCAACAAGGAATTCAGATATTTTCTATCTTCCTCGAGCTTCACTCGATATTTACTACCACTACCCGATGTTGAGAATGCAAAGGAACCACGATCAACTTCAACTTGGATCTTTAACTACTTCTTTTGTTTTATTTAAAAATAGAGTAAAAACTATAATCTTTAATGTTTGAAATCTTATCATTACTGCTCTAATATTTCTGCTTTTGTATAAATGAAAATGTTATCTTTTTGTTCAAAGCATTTAAACAAATAAATAAGAAAAATTTTGAAATATCATTTCCCAGAGTAAATTTAGTTATAAATTCCCGATACTATATTGTCACAATGTATGCCTCAAGCGTAATGTTCCGGTGTCGTCCTCCAATGTATACTTTGGTGGCGAACAACTTTGCTCTTCGGAAGATTTTACTCTCCTAACCACCTTAATAGAAGCCAACATATCTTTGAAGTTGCTCTTGATGCCTCCTAACGTTTAGGTTCTACGAAAATGTAAAAAAATATTTTACGCCTTCCGATCTTGCTAACATCTACAAGCATTCATTCGGCCTCGCTTAGAGTACAATTCACACATTTGGGCTGGGCACCCAAAACACATCTCGTGTTGTTCGATCGTGTCCAGAAAAATGCGTTTCGAATGATTGGAGAGGAAACCATCACGGCTTCTATCGACTCCCTAGCGCACCACAGAAATGTCGAAGTACTCAGCATTTGTTATTGCTACTTCCATTGTAAATATAGTATGAAACTCAGCGAACTAATCTACAAAAATATGAAATGGGAACATACCGTAGTACCGTTTTTAAATAGTAAACATGCTTTCGGTCTATTTTCATTGGTAGTCATAAATCTTACCTGATCTTGTTGTAAATAAGGCTCTTGGATACGATCAATGAGAGCTGACAATTGATGCTGCTTTCATATATTGCAGGTTTGTCTGAAGACACCGTTGAATGCGGTGTTGCTTTGTTTGCTATCACTCTAATACACTTAAAACTTTGTTCCACGCTTGATTGGATTGTTAGTTTATCCTTAGCCTGTCGGATCCATCTTCATTATGAATCTAAAAAATACCCCGAAATAATCTCGTCCTCTTTAATTTTCCAGTTCGAATCGGTGGCGGTCAATTGATCGCCGAAATGAACGAGTTCGCTAGCAAAGTGAAACGTCTCGACGAGCAACACAAACAAGACCAGGAAGCGCTAGTCGATGCCCCCGACGAATTTTTGGATCCGATCATGTCTACACTTATGAGCGATCCCGTCATTCTGCCCAGCTCACACGTAACCGTCGATCGAACGACGATCGCTCGTCATTTACTGAGCGATCAAACCGATCCGTTTAATCGATCACCGCTTACCATGGATCAGATCAAACCGAATGTCGTGCTCAAACAAGAAATTGAGCAATGGATCGAACAGAAACGCAAGGAGTACAGCAGTAAACAACAACAAAATTGACAAACTTTTCCTTTATTTTCGAGGCAATACAGCAATCACTTACAAAACTAGGTTCCAATTTTTATGTTTAAGCATTCCGCGTGCTTCGGACGAGCATGGGTTTCGAGTGATTTTATTTAACAATTTTTAGAAATTAAATTATGGTAAAACTAGCGATTTGGTTGAAAGGATAAGAGGAAATAAAAAAATAAAACATGAAAATCAAACTTACGAGTAATTTCTAAATAAGTAGCTTGATATCGGCCAGCGGCCAAACCCGGCAAACCGCTCTACCGTTCACCAGCCCGAGTGGCACGGGTCCGTAATACCTCGAGTCCGCACTATTTGCTGCATTATCACCCTCGATCCAGACATGCCCGCGCGGCACAATCACCTCTTTCGTTAGCGGGCTCGCGGTTGGCGATTTCAGTGCGGCCAAGGCTGACAATTGTTGCTCCTGTTCCTTTCGATGGTTCTCGTCGGCCAGAGCTGTCTTGATCTCCTCGTCGAGCGATTTAGACGATGGCGGCAGTGATGTGGTGTCGTTGCTACGCGGAGGAATTAAACTGACCGTGTTGACGATTATGCGATCGCCCGGCAGCCCTACAACACGCTTGCAGATCTTATTTTGCGGATCTGTCGGGCAGCGCGCTATCACGATGTCGCCACGTTGAACTTTATTCATGCGAGCCGTGATCCGTTCGGTGACAAGGATGTTATTCGTGTAGAGAGTCGGCTCCATAGACGGACCGCTGCACTTTTGTGGCCCGATTAGGAGAAAGGGTAGAAGTGAATTCAACGGTAAACAATTGGCGACGCGGTAGCCTCGGAACAATTACTTACCACCACAAAATCACCGATATACTCGAACGTGCAGTGTGTAATGCAGGCATATTGAACCACATACCCGGCAAATCCAAGGGCTTTCGAAAAGAATCGGAACATGGCTTCGGCCAGGATTTTCTTCTTCGCTAAAGTGGAAATTAAAATAAACTATCGAGCTCCTACCAGTTGCTCCAGCTGAGATCTGTCAAATCCAATTAGAACTGCCAAGACCGTAGAGTGCTGCCAGAGATGCATTTTCGAGGGTGGAACCTAAAATTCCAAATGTACGATGCAGTCCACAATAGAATCCATTAACGTCACCAGTAAGTTAAATTAGAAACGAAGTGCTAACGTAATTTAAACCCGGTGGTTAAAATGCGAAAGCAATATGTTTTGCTCATTAAAAATGTGACGATAATTTAAAGTTAACTTTTTAACTAAATGTTAACGTTAAGAATTAATTGAAAAATTAAAGTTAATATAACATGAAAAGTTTACGTTCACACACATGACAATTGAAACTAAATTAACGTTAACTTTGGCGATGCGCTTAATTTAAACTAAACATTCACGTTAAATTTCCCCACAATGATAAGGTACTGTTACATGTCAGCCTTAATCGCTCGCCGTATGTTGGCGTCTTCAGTTATTCTCAACCAGCAACAATTCTGTGTAAATAAAAAGAAAACCTGTGAGTTCACCGCCGAGAACAAAAAGTAACAACAATCATACGCCCACCAAAATTCCTATGCCGACACACATTGGATTATTCATTAGTGATCCGGCAACGAATGCGATTCAGCAAAGAAAGTGATTCGGCAAGGATTGCCGTTCGATAAGGAAATCGATTCGGCAAAGAAAGCGATTTGGTGAAGAAAGCGATTCGGCACGAGGCAGTGAACACCTTGAGATCGAGCAATCCATGGAGTTAGTCGACGATTTAGAAGCCGAAAAAGTAGCGGTATGGTGAACGGAAAGTGTTCATGATAGTGAATAAAAATTTAATTATATGAAGTTGTTGAGTGTGACGGTTTGGCGCGCCCTGCAATAACACCAACACCCCTGCTATACACCGTGGACACCCACCTTTCGGCCAACACACACAGTCTGCGGCTAACTTCAGAGGTAGGTTTGACAGAGAAATTTTGGCGGAAAGGAGAGAGTGTCGCCATCACACGACTGCGAGTGGTGATCATTCTCAAGTTTTGGTTCTGCGCGTAAGGTCGGTTTCGCTTTGTGGAGTCCGAATGGTTGTGTTATTTTATATGGGAATTCGTGTTTAAACGTTGTCCAATCGTTGAGAAACGGTGCTGGTGCGAAAAGAAAATGGTATTTATAGTTCATTTACTCCCGTCTTCAACGCTCTTCGTTCATAAATTTCCCAAGAATCGTGCCTTGATTTTCGTAGCTTTGGCGCGGGGATTTCGAGCAGACGTTATTTTTTTTTCATTCGTTTTCTCCCCTGCCTTTTACAGTGAAATAATTCGAAAGAATTTCTTGGCGATTTCTTTTTTGAATAATTTCCGTTTGCCGCTATTTTGCTACCTGTGCGCGGAAAATTGGACATACGTAAGTCGCTTTGGTAGAAAGAGATGACTGCTTAATCGGCATCTGGCAAGCGCAGCACGCAACACTTGTTTCATCATCATCAATGGCGCGACAGCCCAAATCGGGCCCTGGCCTCCTGAAGTCGTCGCCTCCAATCGTCTCGATCCAAAGACCGCGTCCTCCAGCTGCTAATTTTTAGAATGGCTTTGCTGTCTTCATCAACCGAGTCTTCCCATCGCTTGCGAGGTTTGCCTACTGGCCGGTTACCACTCGCTTTGCCTTTAAGAGCACGTTTGGGGATTCCTCTGTCTTCCATTCGCTCTACATGGCCAGCCCACTGCAGTTTACGTAGCTTGATAAACGTTGAAGCAACACTTGTTTCACTGATTGTTAAAGGAGTGCGACACGACGAGCTTCGACGACACGAGCTTCTAAAACTGCCATTTCATCATTTTTTTGGCGGAATTTTCGTTAGGAACACAATAAGTTGAGCTAAAAGAAAATAAATAATACAAAAATACAACTAGTGTATCAGTCCAACCCTTACGGAAGGCAAAAAATTAAAATTAGTTATCGCATTTAAATAAACCCGAACGAATTGTCGTTTTCACATACTCCGAGTGACAGTTCGAATATTCAGTAATGCCCTACTCAAAAATTAATTGGGATAACATAATTTCTCGCCGAGAGAATATGTTTCTTTGGTAAATGCATGTTACATGTTCTATGCGCAGCCGTCGTTGAATACGAAAAAGAAAGTTTGATGATAAAAATCACATCAAGGCTACTCAAACCGTAGTTCTATGCGTAGCCGTAGTTAGATACGAAAAAGAGGGTTTGCTGATAAAAAGCGCCGCAGGGCAACTCAAAGCGTAACTCTATGCGTAGCCGTAGTTGCATATAAAAAAGAGGGTTTGATAATGAAAACCCCTGCAGGGCTACTCAAACCTAGTTCTATGCGTAGCCGTAGTTGGATACGAAAAAGAGAGTTTGATGATAAAAAACACCAAAGGGCTACTCAAAACGTAGTTCTACGCGTAGCCGTAGTTGGATACGAAAAAGAGGGCTTACTGACAAAAAGTGCTACAGAGCTACTCAAAGCGTAGTTCTATGCGTAGCCGTAGCTGGATATGAAAAAGAGGGTTTGATGATAAACAGCCCATCAAGGCTACACAAAACATAGTTCTATGCGAAGCCGTAGTTGGATACGAAAAAGAGAGTTTGATGATAAAAAAAACCCCAGAGGGCTACTCAAAACGTAATTCGATACGAAAAAGAGGGCTTACTGACAAAAAGCGCTGCAGAGCTACTCAAAGCGTAGTTCTATGCGTAGCCGTAGCTGGATATGAAAAAGAAAGTTTGATGATAAAAGGCCCATCAAGGCAACTCAAAACGTAGCTATATGCGAAGCCGTAGTTGGACACGAAAAAGAGGGTCTGATGATGAAAAAAACCCCGGAGGCTACTCAAAATGTAGTTCTATGCGTAGCCGTAGTTGGATATGAAAATGAGGGTTTGCTGATAAAAAGCCCCGCAGGGCTCCTAAGGTAATTTTATGCGTAGCCGTTTTGAATACAAAAAAGAAAGTTTGATGATGAAAAGTCCATAAAGGCTACTCAGTACAGTACAGTAGTTCTATGCGTAGCCGTAGTTGGATACGAAAAAGAGGGTTTGCTAATAAAAAGCGCCGTAGGGTACTCAAAACGTAGCTCTATGCGTAGCCTTAGTTGGATATGAAAAAGAGGGTTTGATGATAAAAATACCGCTTAAGGCTACTCAAAACGTAGTTCTATGTGTAGCCGTAGCTGGATTCGAAGAAGAGGACTTACTGATAAAAAGCGCCGCAGGGCTACTCAAAGCGTAGTTCTATGCGTAGCCGTTGTTGGATACGGAAAAGAAAGTTTGATGATAAAAAGCCCCGCAGAACTACTCAAAACGTAGTTCTATGCGTAGCCGTAGTTGAATACGAAAAAGAAGGTTTGATGATAAAAAGCCCCGCAGGGCTAGAGTCACTGTATAACTGAGCAACTTTCTTGGTATAGGAGTCCGGCACGTTGCAATTTTAGTATAAAAACAATGCGTCCGAACGATCAAAGTGTTAGTAAAAATAGGTTTTGATTATGTAGTCATTCTGACATATCCCAGTAGGGAGTGGAATCATTACCGCACCGATGGTTCTTACCATGAAGCTATTACAGTTACTTTCTGCCGTAAACCATAGATTACTTAAGTATTGCGATGTCATAGGCGAGCAACTGTTTTTGATACTTTCTGCATTACAAAGAATCGACTTTGGAATCTAAGGAAAAGAATGAATAATGTAATGGTTGGAAAATAATCGACAATATAATGATCGCAATAGAATCGATGATGCAGTGGTTGCAAAAGAATAGAAAACAAATTAATCTTTGTGAAGGTATTCTAATATTAAAGAAGCGATTGATTTTGAATTGATAATTAAAAATGTAATGAAATTGGATTCTGCTTTTGATATGAATTCAGTATTTTAAATTCTGTTGCAATAATTTTAACAATTTTGTTGCTGAAAAAGTACGATATAATAACTTAAGTTTTAGATAACTTTACTTTAAATTAATAGTTTTTTATTCTATTTTCAGCGCAGTGGTGTATAAATGTGCGGTCGGAGGATGAGTATTCTCTGAAATTCATGGTTGCCGGGAAGGAGAGTTTCTATCACTGCAATAATAACAGTAACGAATTCAACGGTCTGAAAAAGGATCTGTCCGACGATTTCATAAAACGAACCGGAATGGAAAGCTTGGATTTTCTCGATTCTGAAATCAAGCGTTTCAGTGCCGCTGTCCAAAAACAGGATCGCGTCAAAACTATGGCCAAATGGAAGGAAGAATGCTCGAAACTTGAACGTGAATGTGCGATTTCAAACTCAAAATGCACCTGAATCAGCGACAATTAGCCAGGCTGGAGAAATCGCGCGCTGAAAACTGCCAATAGATCGCCCAAATCGAAGAAATGATTGGATCTGAGCAAAAACAGACCGTCGAATGGCAAGCTCGTATCAAAACCATTGATAATATCGTTCGAACGCAACAGATGAGCATAAGAGATCGCGACGATCTGATCAGCCGCGTTCATAGCCTCAAACAATTGCTCGACTCGAAGATGAATTCGGTCTTAGAGCTGCAGGACATCGATGCGTCGCATAAAGTCGCCTGATCAAGCAGAAAATCGAAAAAGTCACCGATTTCAATAAATACCTGTACAAAATTTTTGCCGATCGCGAAGGAATGGCCAACGTTCAAGATCTGTGCATCAATCAAAATAGTAACATCAGTGTCGAGGATCAGATCGACAAGGTCGTACCGTTTCTCGAGAACCTGAAACGTATCTGGCTGCAACAAGTGAAAGATGCGACGCAACAGGTTTCCAAATTGGGAAATAAACTGAAGATTTCGGTGTGCGAACACGACACGCTCCTGGACCAAAAACAGACGGCAATCGAGCAGCGATGTCAGGAACTTGCTGCAAACATCAATGAGCTCGACATGGAAATTATCATGACGGGCCATCGGAACAAGAAACTCGAACGCGACGAGCTGCCTGCGAAGGAGACCGAAGTGGAAAGATTGAAGAAGGAAAACGAAAAGATTTTGGCCGAAGTCGAAGATTAGTGCGAGGAGATTTTGCAAGCGAAGAGGGCTACGCCGTTCAAAACACCCTGGAGGAAGTTACTTTGCTGTTGAAGGATATTCCATAGTAGTTAATTAGCGTTTAAGGTTTCAGCCTTTTTTTTCAAATAATTCTTATTTTGTCCCAAAGAAACTTTTAGTGTTTTTTTCAATTTCCCATGATATTTACAAATAAATGAAATAAATGCAATATTACTGTAACACAATTCAAAACAAATGATTTTTGAAGCTTGGGTTGTTGACGAAATTCCTCTGCTTGGCCTCCTTTTAGCTCGATACTTGGCAAACAGTCACGACGCAAATCCTGACAGCTCTTTGAGTAGTATCTCTTTGTGATAGCTATAAAACAGACTGCCACGACATGTCAAATTGAATTGTCAAACTGACAAATCTCGTAGTTGGGTGAGCTCCGACTTGATCGGACACCTTAGGTATAGTTTAGAAAAACCTGGTATTCTACGTCATTGTTTTCAGCATTACGGCCTGGTATTTCTAGAGGGCCTTGGCTATACAGTGACTCTACGCAGGGCTACTCAAAACGTAGTTCTTGGCGTAACCGTAGTTGGATATGAAAAAGTGGGTTTGATGATAAAAACTACCGCAGAGCTACAATCTAGATTGTCATTTTGCCAAATAATAAGAAAAATTTATTTATTTCATTTTTCATAATTTCCCAAAGAAAATTATGTAATCTCGATTGATTTTTGCGTAGGGCATTACTAAATATTCGAACTGTCACTCGGAGTACGTGGAAATATCAATTTGTTCTGGTTTATTTAAATGCGATAACTAATTTTAATTTTTTGCCTTCCGGAATGCCCGGACTATTACATTAGTTGTATGTTTTAAATATTTACTTTCATTTAGTTCAAGTTGTTGTGCTTCTAATGAACATCTCGCAGAGCAAATTGGTGAAATAGCCGTTTCAGAAGCTCAAAATGAGATTTTAAAACGTAATTTTCTTCATTTTCCAGGTAGAAAATCGTTAAAAATAGTGTCGAGTGCGCTCTAACACCACTTGATTTATCGGCATAATAAGCGCAGTAAAATTCATTTTAGTGCATTGTAGGAGAGACAGTCATATGAGAATTTTTTGTTTTTCCGATGTTAACGTACATTTTTATAAAGATTTCAATGTGTTTTTAACGTTAACTTCTGTTTTGGGTGTTTAGGAACGAGCCCCTTTCAAATTAGGGGCCCGTTCATAAGCTTTCTCTGCTGTTTTGCAGTGTACTACACCAAACACAAACAACAATTTGTCACTGTCAAGGCTGTCAAGCGGGTCTCCGTGGAAAACCATTAATGCGTTTTTTGCCAGTTTTAATGAGTTCGAAGTGAAAATTGATCGGAAAATTGGTGGAAAAATGGAAACTATACTCGAGCAGCAACGGCGCTACCACGAGGAACGTGAACGATTGATAAAATTGATGGTGGACGAATATGTAGTCAAGCGACAGGCGGTGAGTTGTTTTTCGGCAATAAAACGCCTTTTGAGTGTTTCTTCTTTACTAAAACTATTTAAATCGATATAATTCGCAGGATCGTGACAAAATAAACTCGGAGCATCGATTGCGATATCTTTTGGAGGTTAGAGCTTGATTCGGTCGTTTCCCAAACGTTTTACCTGAAAGTCTCATTTTAATTTCAGTTACATCTGAACGCAACAACAAAACTGCGTGAATTGTACGAGGATAAGGACAACGAGCGAAAGAATGAAGTTCAAGCGCTATCCGGTCCGAACGAATTCAGCGAATTCTATGCCCGTCTCAAGCAGATCAAGGAATTCTATAAAAAACATCCGAACGAGATCAGCGTTCCGCTCTCCGTTGAATTCGAAGACTTGACCAAAGTCTACTCGAATCCGGAGGAGATGAGCGCCCTGGTCGATTTCTCCGACGAGGAAGGTTTCGGCCGCTATCTCGACCTGAACGAGTGCTACGAGAAATACTTGAATATTCGCGGTATCGAGAAGGTCGACTACATCACGTACCTGATGACTTTCGACCATGTTTTCGACATCCCCAAGGACCGCAAGAACATGGAATACAAGAAATACCTGGAAACGCTCATCGAGTATTTGTACAACTTTATACAGCGGATTAAGCCACTGCTCGATTTGAACGTTGAGTTACAGAAGGTCGATCGCGATTTCCAGAAGCAGTGGCTGAACGGTACGTTTCCCGGTTGGCCGAAAGAAACTGAATCCGTGCTGGCCAATACCGGGGCTCATTTAGATTTATCGGCGTTTTCCAGTTGGGAAGAGTTGGCATCGTTGGGTTTGGATCGATTGAAATCGGCTCTGATGGCGCTCGGTTTGAAATGTGGCGGAACGCTTGAAGAACGAGCGCAACGGCTCTTCTCAACCAAGGGCCAGAAGAATTTGGACCCGTCGTTGATGGCGAAAAAGACGGGCGGCAAGTCGAACAGTCGTGAGGTTGCGCGGCAAAAGGAGATCGCTTCGTTGGAATCGCAGCTCTATCGATTCGCGGACTATGTTTCCGAACAGCGTAGTGCGACGAAAGAGAATGTGCAGCGAAAGCAGGCACGGACAGAAGGTGAACGCGATGATAGCGATGGCGAGGCAAGTGAGACCGACAATGAGGAAGAGGATAACGACGATGTGCCGTATAATCCGAAGAATTTGCCGCTCGGTTGGGATGGCAAGCCGATACCGTACTGGCTGTACAAGCTGCACGGCTTGAACATCAGTTACAATTGCGAGATTTGCGGCAATTACACGTACAAGGGACCAAAAGCATTTCAGCGACATTTTGCCGAGTGGCGACACGCTCACGGTATGCGATGCTTGGGCATTCCGAACACGGCACATTTTGCGAATGTTACGCAAATCGAGGATGCAATTACGCGTAAGAATTTGGAAAAAGTGTTGCATAGTTTTGAATTGATTTTGTTTTTTTTTTATTGGTTTTCAGTGTGGGAGAAGTTGAAGACGCAAAAACAAGGCGAACGATGGATTCCGGATCAGGAGGAAGAGTTTGAAGATTCTCAAGGAAATGTGGTGAATCGGAAAACTTATGAAGATTTGAAGCGACAGGGTTTACTGTAAGTTATTGTAAGCTGAATTTTAGATTTTTTTTTCTTAATGATGAGTAAGAGCAATAAAATGTTGCGGTTTCTTAATTCAAAAAGTTTGTTTATTTAAAAGAAAAGGCAAATGAGATATTGCAGATAGCGAATTATTTTAACATCATATGGCAACCTCGTTATACAAAAGCCTAGACATCCTTGGAGTGCACACAGATCGTGGACAATATGGGACAGGGAAAAAGAATGATGTAACCTTAATGTGGGTACCAGGCCATATGGGAATTGAAGAGGCTGATCGCCTTGCAAAAACCGGCGCAGAAACAAATTTTATTGATCCAGAGTCATTCTGCAGGAAACTAAAAGGGCACTCTAACCCTACACTTAGAAATTGGGTTGAACAAGAGCATAAAATCCACTAGAATAGACTTCCCGGCTTATCAATCTCAGAAAACTAGTCCAACCACAAAAAAAACAAAGTGGAGGATATTCTAAAATTCAGCAAGAGGAATATTAGTACCCTAATCGGCCTAATGACGGGGCACAGTGGAGTAAACCACCACCTCAAAAATATGGACTTAGCTGAAACCGAAATTTGTTGCCTCTGTCTTGAGGACTCAGAAACGACAGTACACATCCTATGTCACTGTGAAGCAGTAGCTAGGAACAGACACAATCTTCTTGGGAAAGGTTTCCTTTCTACCGAGGAACTAGCCAAAATGGCTCCCTTAAAGATACTCAAATTAGCCAAAGCTATTGAGCTATGGTAGGGTAAAGGGGCTATAAACGCACAATAGGCCGAGAAGGTCGCAGTGCTCTCACGTGTTCCCGAAATAATAATAACAATAATCCTTGGTCTGCATCTTACCAATGTTTACAAAACACAAATTCAAAATTTGAATAAGTACTACGACTTAAAATTTCTAAAAGTGGTTAATTAAAGGTGCTTAACTGCCGAAACACAATGTGGCGCTGCAGCTGCCGCACCGCTATCATTTGGATCGTATCACGCGGAGTGTAAGTATGCAGCTGAATTTTCTAGAATGAACTAGGAACCACGCGTTGGCATACAAATTTTTAAAATTGAAGAGGCGGAGGAGATGGTGTGAGAGATTTTTTGAAAAGACTTTTAAAAAAATTAAGACCGTGGATTCGGATTTATTTTTTAAAGCAACTCGGATGGCACGGTTGCAGTATGATTTACTTCTCAATTTGACTAAAAATGGTTTAAGGAAGTCGTCCATTAGAAAACAAATTGATCCAGAGTGCAGATTTATTTTATATTTGATGTAATTATTAAAATTTAATTACATATAAAATTTCAGATGTTTGTCGCAAGGAGTTTTCAGACATTATTTGGCTTGGACATTCACGATTGGTGTCTCAACATAGAACCATATCTTGGCCGCTTAACTTAAACAGCCCAACGCTAGGTCGCAAGTTCACGGTTGTATTTAGAAACGCGTATTGTTTTTTTGACGACAATCATTAACGCCCTCAAAGGTAGCGGTTTATACCAACTGCAAGTTCGGCAATTATACTGCTAGATGCGAGATCTCTCTAATTCTCTGTCAATTTATTGGTCATCGCACCAGGTTGGAAAACGCAACTCCACGTCGAGCTCTGAGCCACCACGTGTTCCGTTAAGCGGACCTTACCCATCACCGGGGGTGGAAGCAACCTTCCATGGGCTCCCCGACTCCTGTATTATTATAAAAACTCCGGTGGGGGTTCGTAACCGTACAGGTTACTCCAGTACAGTTTCTTGCAACTCGTGACTGGTCGTACTTCTGAGGTACGCGGGGATGGCGCTCCCCAAAAGGTTATACCGGAATCGACCTTGGTCGCTCACCCGCTATCTAACTAAATTGTTAGGTAGCGAGGTTACTGGCATTAGATCGCACAGAATTTTTAAAAGTGGGAAATCATCGGGAAGCCGGGAGTTTGGAGTTGCGTTTGTCGTCAACAACAAGTTTAAACACCAGGTTACCAACTTCAAACCCGTCAATGGACGATTGTGTGCAATCCGCATCCCCCATGTCCATGCCCCAACGGAAGACAAAGACGACGAAGTTAAAGACGATTTCTACAGCACCCTAGAATGAACATTGGACTCCCTTCCGTCGAACGATATTAAAATAGTATTAGATGACTTTAACACGAGAGTGGGCAAAGAAGAAACTTACATAAGGACAATTGGAAGGCAAAGTCTCCATGATATTTGTAACTACAACGGCCAGAGACTGACGGATTTTACCAGCAGCAAAAACCTTATTGTAAGCTTAAAATGCTTCCCGCATCGTGAAATTCATAAGAGAATGTGGGCATCATCCGACGGACGAACATTCAATCAAATAGAGCACGTTCTAATAGAGAAAAGGACGGTATCCTGCATTCTCGACGTGCGTACATGTCGCGGTGCTACTTGCAACACAGATCACAATTCGGTAAAGACCAAGTTCCGATGTCGAATCCAAACCGAGAACACCCAAAAACACAACCGGCTCCTAAATTCGACATAGGAAAACTCAAGGATGAGTTGAAGAAGTAGTTGCGAGTACGTATCAGCCTTAGAGAGGCACTTCGCGCCGATACTGAACAACAATGCCAGCATGCCAATAGAAGAGATGTGGCAAAATATCAAAGATGGAATTACATCTGTCGCAGAGGAGGTGATAGGACAACAACCCCGGCGCAAAAGAAATGACTGGTTCGACAACGAATGCCAAGAAGCCTTAGACCGAAAAAACCAGGCTTACAAAATATTAACAGAATGGCCGACACTAGCCAACCCGGACGAATATAATGATCTTAGATGATTTGCAAACGAAATATGCAGACAAAAAAAAAAAACGGAGTACAATAATGACGAAATTAAAAACATGGCCGAACACTTTAAATTACACAACACAAGAGCAGCGTATTCCCTTGTCAAAAGAATGGATGACCCTTTGCAAAGATGCAGAAGGGAACATTCTAAGTAATGCGAAAGATATAAAATTAAGATGGGCGCAATACTTTGAACATCTTAATCCGAGCCCATCACCCGCACGGACAGCTGCAGCAGACACAATTGCAGGTATAACTGATGTAACACCTGATGAAGGATCCGCTTTGATTCCTCCCACACTCGAAGAAGTAAAAACAGCCCTGAGAAACCACCCAAACAACAAAGCGCCGATCAAATTCTAGTTGAGCTTCTGAAAACCGGCGACACCTGCGTAGCGCATCTCCTACATAGATTAGTCACGGACATATGGACGCAGGAAGCACTTCCTGAAGATTGGCGCAAGAGCATCATATGTCCAATTTATAAAAAAGGTGACTAACTCTCCTGCGGAAACTACCGAGGAATATCTCTGTTGTGTACGTCCTATAAAATCTTGACGAAAATTCTGGAAAAGAGAATTAAGCCCTATGCTGACAAAGTAATTGGTGAATACCAAGACGGATTTGGAGCTGGACGATCGACTACGGACCAGATATTCTCAGTTAAACAGGTGCTGGAAAAGTGCCGGGAATATAACATTGATGTGCACCAGATATTTGTGGACTTCAAACAAGCATACGACAGAATCGACAGGCGCGTACTGTATAAAATCATGTTAGAGTTTGGAGTCCCACCGAAACTGGTTCTGCTTACAAGAATGACAATGACCGAGTCTTTGTCACGAGTCAGAGTAGGAAACGATTTGACTTCTAGTTTTAAAACAGACAACGGCCATAAGCAAGGTGACGGCCTCGCACCAATGCTGTTCAATTGGACACTTAAATATGTTGTTCGGAAACTTCCCGTTGACAAAAAGGAAACACTATGCTTCAAATCCACACAACTCGTAGCATAAGCCGACGATATAGATATCATTGCAAGATCTCTGGAGAGTGCTAAGGAGGTATTTGTAAACCTTGACTCGGTAGCAAGGGAAGTTGGACGACGTATTAATGAAAACAAAACAAAAATTATGACGCAAACTAGGAAAAAGACGCCAATCAGACAAAATATTACGGTAGGAGACTAAAACCTAGAAAACGTCGACAACTTTATATACAGTGGGTCACAGCTTATTTCGTGCAGCTACAAATTTGAAATTTGTTACGCTGTTATTGGAAAACTATGTAAAATATTGACAAGATTTAAATGCTATGTTTTAAACAAATATTAATTGTTTAAGTTAGGAATTTCAAAAATATCACAATTGTTGCTTCTAATACTTAATTAACAAAAATTATGAAAATACTGCTTAATTCTATGTCACGGCTTAATTCATGTACTTAAACTTAGGCCTTAATTTACAGAAAGAAATTAAATTTTATACAAAATTCAGAATTCGCGTCTCGCGGACTCGAGCCGTCAGCTCTACTTGCTGCAAATACATGGTGGCATGGGCCACAATGGTTGAATTCAGTTTCTTCTACAGCTTCTTTCGAAAACACATCACTCTCAGCCGATGAGATGCAAGTTGTCAAGCAAGGTCGAAAACATAACAGGGCTACGATTGCGCGTAAACCGCAATCTTACGATACTCTAGATGAAATAGAATTTTTTGTGTCCCAAGAAATTTTGTATGGGGAGTGTTAGAAGGGGTGATAGCATTGAACTAATTTTTTCCCCATCATGCTAAAGTAGCTAATGTTTTATACAAAATGCTTACTTCAAAAATTGAATAGGTGCTGAGAAAATTAGTGTGTTAGATTTAGTGAAAATGTGCAGTTTGTATGGGAGGTGGTAGAAAGAGTGGGGGGATTTTAGTGATTTTTTCAGAAATAACTAAGAATATCATAAAATTGACATCTCTTAAATTTTAGACCAGTAACATTCATACTTTTCAAGAAAGTAGATTTTTTGTGAAGTTGTGAAACTCTGTCATATTGTATGGGAGGCAGTAAAGCTAATCAAATACTTTTTTTTGATCTTAGTGATAATGTATTTATCACAAAATGTGAGCTCGATAAATGTTATATGAGAAAATCGGCTTAGAGCATTTCATGAAAAAGTGTAGTTTGTATGGGAGGGGTTGGAAGGAGAGGGAGGACGCAAATAATTTTTATACTGTATATAGAAATAATTATGAAAGTAATATATCCCGAAATTCAGACTAATAGCTTTTATACTTTTCGAGCAAATCCATTTATAGTCGAATTGCGAAATTGTGCCATTTTGTATGGGATGGGGTAGAAGGGGTGAAGCTAATCGTCTAATTTTTTTAACCTTACTAACAATTTTAAATAAATATTTAGTCCACAATTTCAGCTTGCTAAATTTTATACGCACAGAGTAAATTGGCTTAGAGTAATTCATGAGAAGTAAAGTTTGTATGGGAGGTGGTAGAAGGAGGGGGATGACACGCATAGTTTTTATACGGTAGATTGATATTATTATAAAAGTAATATATTCCAAATTTCAGGCCAATAGCTTTTATACTTTTCGAGCAAATTCGTTTAATTTCAAATTGCGCATTTGTGTCATTTTGTATGGGGTGGAGCGATTTGGCCCGTTCACGAACTTCACCTTACTCTTTTGCTAAAAATGACTCACAAAATTTTTTTAGCACTATAGCTCATAGCTTTCGAGAGTTATGCTGTAGACAGACGCACAGACGGACAGACGGACAGATGGACAGACGGACAGACAGACAGACGGTCACTCGGAATCGAGGTTTTTGAGCGACAACAAATATTTCTGTACCCTTGGCGGCTCTGTGCGAGCGTTATTTCTTAGCGTTACAAACGGTAAGGCAAACACAATATACTCTCAGATTTCATCTAGAGTATAAAAAGGCAATGAACTCAACGAATAAGGTTCAAACCATGACAACACACTTGGAACCTCATTTTCTAACTTCCCTCTTAGATAGGATGTCATCTTGGATAAGACTAATTCGAATTATTGCCTATTGTAGACGCTTCATACGATGCCTGCGTGATAAAACAAGGATTTCAGTCACTTTACAAACTTTTGAATTAACAGAATCAAAATTCGTCTGTTTTAGATTTTGTCAACAATCATCTTTCCCAACGGAATATTATTGGACGAGCCATACCAAACAAGAGCAAACTTTTGAAGCTTACGCCAATATTGGACACCAATCAACTAATGCGTGTTGGAGGTCGCATTGAACAATCATTCGTCACGTATAACACCAAACACCCAATCATTCTTCTGTAGTGCCTACTTTACTATCACTACTTTACTTTTTATAAATTAAGTAAATCGTAGAAACTTACTTTAATAGCGCTACTTTACTTTTGATAAATGAATAGATCGCACAAAATATAAAAATAATCATATTAGTTTTTTATGAAAAAATTGTAAAAAACAAGTTAGTTGAAAAATAAATGATTTACTAGATAGTCATTTTTGAAAAACGTTGTCGTAAAATTAAATATCTGTTTTGAAAAATTTATTAAATAAAAAAGAACATAAATAATAAAAAAATAGTTGTTGTTAAAATTTAAAAAATATTTAAATAAATATCTAACAATTGTTAAATAATAAATACTAAAAGTGAATGTTAATTTAAACTTAAAATAAATAAATGTTGTTAATAAAAATTATTTTAAATGAATAATTTATTAGGGGAATTTGTGTTATCTAAAAGAAACCCCTAAATTGGTGACCCCGATAGAAACAACATCACCAATAATAAATTGGTGACCCCGATAGAAACAACATCACCAATAATAAATTGGTGACCCCGATAGAAACAACATCACCAATAATAAATTGGTGACCTCGATAGAAACAACATCACCAATAATAAATTGGTGACCCTGACAGCAGCAGCTATAACATCAAGAATAAATTGGTGTCCCGATCCCAACAACGGCAGCAGCTATAACATCAAGAATTAATTGGTGACTCTGACATCAACAACAACAGCAAGAGTAACAACAATAGCAACAGCAGCAGCAGAAGCGACAGCAACAGCAACAGCAGCAACAACGTCAACAGCAAGAGTAGCAACAACAGCAACAGCAGCAGCAGCAGCTACATCAACAGTCAAAGCGCAACAATAACAACCGCAGCAAAATTCAGAATACGTAATTGCTCAGAATAAGAAAATACATAAATCAAGTAAATTTTAATCTAATATTTATATTTTACTTTATATATATATTTCACTTTCACTTTGTAAATTTTAAATTTTGTGGCGATTTATTGATTTTGATATTAAGTTGCGTCATGTCGTATGAAACTTTACCTCCTTCATCTCGGGATGAATCGTTGATAGCTAATCCTTTTTTGGGGTTAGGCGATTCAAATAATATTGCGACCGTCGCAATTCAAAAGGTCTGTTTGTGGAGACGAAATCCGACTGCTTGGTTTCAAGCTCTCGAGGTACAATTCCGGTCAGTTAACATTTCGTCAGAAGCAACGAAATTTAGCTATGCATTGAGTATGTTGACTCAGGAAGAATGTGATAAGGTGTTGGACATTATTGAGAATTTATCCTCTACCACACCTTATTCGGATTTGAAATTGGCTGTTATTTCTAGATTTGGTGAATCGGAAGATCACAAACTTCAGAAATTAATTAACGGTCTTGATCTTGGAGACGATAAACCATCTCATCTTTTAAGTAAGATGAAGGCGTTAGCTGGGTCTTCTGTTGGAGAACCTCTTTTAAAGAAGCTTTGGCTTCAAAAATTACCACCTAATGCACAATCGATTTTAGCAGTAGCGAATGTTTCACTCGACGAATTAAGCATTCTTGCAGATCGAGTTATTGAAACTAATCCTAATTTCAATTGGGACGTTTCAAATATCTCGCAACTAAAAGTTAATGAAATTAGAACTGATCGATTTAGTTTTGAAAGTTCAATCATTCATCAGATGTCCCTGTTAACGAAACAGATTGAATTATTGACTCTGAAACAAAACCAATTTTATAGAAGGAATCGATCACGTTCTAGAAGTAATTCACGTTCTTTTAGTAACTATCGCGATAATTCAATACCAAATTCGAATTTCTGTTACTATCATAAAAAATTTGGAACTAATGCAACTAAATGTCGCAAACCTTGTTCGTTCAACAATCCAAAAAACTGAAAAAGTTGTTTGAAGTGGCGATGTTCGACAACAAACCATCATCATCAAGTCGCCTATTCATTTTAGACAATTTATCCAAGTTTAGTTTTTTAATTGATACTGGAGCTGACATCTCTGTTCTTCCGGTTAATCCAAAGGAAAACAGGGTTTGTGATAAATCTATCGTACTCACAGCCGCCAATTCTTCTAACATCAAAACTTTCGGATTTAAATTTTTAGATATCTCTCTCCAATTAAGAAGAGTATTTAATTGGAAATTTATTATAGCCGATGTTGAAAAACCCATTCTTGGTGCAGATTTTCTTAAACATTTCGGTTTAATCGTGGATATCCGACGTAAATGTATTATCGATCCACTATCACAAATTAGTTCAGTAACTGGTTCCTTGGTTAATGGACCATCTTCAAATCACGCTGTTTTGTCAACTACACCTTTAAATCCAAAAGTTGAGTTGTTATTATCTAAATTCGAAGGATTACGACGCACCTTAAATTATAGTTTCATAGAGTCGAGCACAGTGCGACACTTTATCGTTACTAAAGGTCGTCCAATCTTTGCCAGACCTCGTCGTCTAGATCCGGTAAAGCTTAGAGCAGCTAAGGCCGAATTCAATCTAATGATTGAACGTGGTATCTGTAGACCCTCCGACAGTCCATGGGCATCACCGCTTCACATGGTGAAGAAGAAGGATGGTAGTTGGAGGCCTTGTGGTGATTATAGATCTTTAAACGCTATCACTACTCCTGACACTTATCCTATTCCTCATATTCAGGACTTCTGTCAACAGTTGGAAGGATGTACATTTTTTTCAACTGTTGACTTAGAGAGAGCTTATCATCAAATTCCCATTAATGAGGATGATATTCCGAAAACAGCCATTACGACACCTTTCGGACTTTACGAGTTTGTGCGGATGACTTTTGGTCTTCGCAATGCAGCACAAACTTTTCAAAGATTCATTTTCTCAATTTTAAATGATTTTGATTTTTGTTTTGTCTATATCGATGACATTTTGGTAGCTTCTAAATCAGAAAGTGATCATTTCAATCATTTAGAGAAATTGTTTGAACGACTTAACTCTCATAATTTGGTAATTAACCAAACTAAATGCTCGTTCTTTAAATCTTCGGTCGATTTCCTCGGTCATTCGATTGACAAAAATGGAATCAAACCAATCGCTTCACGAGTCGAAGCTATATTAGCTTATACACGTCCATCTACAGTAAAAGATATGCGACGATTTTTAGGAATGATTAATTTTTATCGCCGATTTATTCCTCACGCTGCCGAAGCACAGTCAATTCTTGACAGCTTCACTATTGGTAGCAAGAAAAAGAATGATAAAACAGAATTGGTTTGGTCGGTTACATCAATTGAAGCGTTTGAGCGTTGCAAAAAGCAACTCGCTCAAGCTACAACTTTAGCTTTTCCTTCCACTTCTTCATCTCTTTCATTAGCAGTGGACGCTTCAGATACAGCTTTAGGAGCCGTTCTTCAACAACGATATGGAAATGACTGGCAACCACTAGCCTTTTTCTCGAAGAAACTTTCTTCACCTCAAAAGAATTATAGTGCATATGATCGAGAGCTTCTAGCGGCTTATATTGCCATTAAACATTTTAAATTTATGCTTGAAGGCAGAGATTTTATTTTGTTTACGGATCATAAGCCGTTAATTTTCGCTCTTAAACAAAACCCTGAAAAAGCTTCGCCACGTCAGCTCAGACATTTGGATTTCATCAGTCAATTTACATCAGATATTCGTCATGTTTCTGGTCAAAACAATGTTGTCGCTGATGCTTTATCGAGAATTGAAGCATTAAACCTTCCGACAACTATTGACTACTGCGAAATTGCTGATACTCAACTAATTGATTCTGAATTAAATAAAGCTAAAAATTTACCCAGTTTAAAAATCATTCCGGTTATTATTGAAGGTACCATCAATCCTCTTTGGTGTGACAATTCCTTGCATAAACTTAGACCTTACATTCCTTTAAATTTACGAACTCGCGTTTTTCGTACTGTTCACGATTTATCGCATCCAGGAATTAAGGCTACCGTTAAACTTATGCGACAAAGATTCATTTGGCCCTCAATCAATAAAGATTGTCGTAAATGGACTAAGGAATGTTTTGCATGTCAAAAAGCAAAAATCTCTCGACACGTCACAAGTCCTTTAGGAGATTTCAAACCAGTTTCAAGCAAATTTGAAACAATTCATATTGATCTGGTTGGTCCTTTGCCAACTTCGAACGGTTTCAGATACTGCCTTACAGTTTTGGATCGTTTCACCAGATGGCCCGAAGCTTATCCCCTTACAGATATTCGCGCAGAAACTGTTGCATCTACTTTATTCAAAGAATATATTCCACGTTACGGAACGCCAGTTTCTATTATTACGGATCAAGGTCCTCAATTCGAATCTCGATTATTTCACGAATTAGGAAAATTGATAGGATTTAAACGCTGCAGAACTACTGCATACAATCCTAAAGCAAACGGCATGTTAGAAAGATGGCACAGAGTTTTTAAAGAAACTTTGAAATGCAAAACAAACGAAAGTTGGTCAGATGCACTTCCTTTTACACTTCTCGGTTTACGAACAGTAATTCGAGATGATGCCAACGCGACCCCCGCCGAATTACTTTACGGTCAGAATATTAGACTTCCTTACGATTTTGTTCAACACAAGAACAAATCGAATACAATGTCTGGAAGTGATTTTGTTGAGATTCTTCGTGATCGGATCAACAAATCAAGCCCTCGCCCTCCATCAAGACATAGTTTGGAAACTCCTTTTGTTTTTGAAGATCTCAAAACATGTACCCATGTTTTTCTGAGAACAGACAAGGTTCGCACCTCTCTTCAAACTCCATATGAAGGCCCTTTTGAAGTCATTCAGAGAAACAACAAGTTTTTCGTCATTAAGATCAAAGACAAACCGACTTCAGTATCAATTGATCGTCTTAAGCCTTGCTTCATTAGTTCTTCCGAAGCAACAAACTCGTCAAGAGTTAAAAAGAAAGTTTCCTTTGTCAATTAAATACAAAATGCGTACCACAGACATTCCTTTCCTTTTTTGTTTATTCTTTAATGTATATAATATCGAAAAGATCAAAGATCTTCTCTAGGAAGGGGGTATGTAGTGCCTACTTTACTATCACTACTTTACTTTTTATAAATTAAGTAAATCGTAGAAACTTACTTTAATAGCGCTACTTTACTTTTGATAAATGAATAGATCGCACAAAATATAAAAATAATCATATTAGTTTTTTATGAAAAAATTGTAAAAAACAAGTTAGTTGAAAAATAAATGATTTACTAGATAGTCATTTTTGAAAAACGTTGTCGTAAAATTAAATATCTGTTTTGAAAAATTTATTAAATAAAAAAGAACATAAATAATAAAAAAATAGTTGTTGTTAAAATTTAAAAAATATTTAAATAAATATCTAACAATTGTTAAATAATAAATACTAAAAGTGAATGTTAATTTAAACTTAAAATAAATAAATGTTGTTAATAAAAATTATTTTAAATGAATAATTTATTAGGGGAATTTGTGTTATCTAAAAGAAACCCCTAAACTTCCAAAGAATCATCGGGTCACTCAACTTCTCGTGATCTATACACACCAGAAAAACCTGCATGTCGGCGTTGAACATCTTTTCACCATTTTGAGACAAGAGTTTTTGATCCTGGGTCGCCGCAATATAGTTCGAAATATCGTCTTCAACTGCATTCCTTGCCTTAGACAAAGAAAGGCAACTTCGCAGCAGATAATGGGCTAACTGCCTCAGGAAAGAATTACGTACGCCAGACCATTTGCTCGTACTGGTTATTCGTTTGCTTCACCACTAATGCAATACACATTGAGTTGGTATCAGATCTAACAACTGATGCATTTTTGGCCGCATTACGCCGGTTTGTCGCTCGACGTAGTAAATGTACAGATATATTCAGCGATAATGGATCTAACTTTAAAGGTGCATCTCGAATTCTGTCAGATATGCACAAACTTGTATTATCAGAAGCCTATAACCAGACTGTAGCAGAAATTCTTGCCAATGATGGAATAACATGGCACTTCATTCCTCCCTTGGCTCCACATTTTGGAGGCCTTTGAGAATCTAATGTCAAATGCATTAAACTGCATTTGAAGCGCGTAATCGGAAATCAAGTTCTCACATTTGAGGAAATGTACACTATGCTTACGCAAATTGAGGCACTGTTAAATTCTAGACCTCTCTTTGCTGTCTCAGATGCTGATTTGGAGATTCTTACACCTGCTCATTTTTTGATTGGGCTACCTTACACCGCTATACCTGAACCACAAATCGCTCCAACAACTAATTTGCTTTCTAACTGGAAGCTTATTCAACAACTTGTTCAAGGATTTTGGAAACACTGGCATGTAGCGTATATTACTTCCTTGCAAAATCGTCCGAAGTGGTGTCAAGAGACAATCAATCTGCAACCAGGTAAACTCGTTGTGTTAAAGGAAGATCACACCCCCCCATCGAAATGGGCTCTTGGCCGAATCATCCAATGTCATCCCGGTCAAGATGGAAGGACTCGCGTAGTCACCGTGAAGACATCAGCTGGAATCGTGAAACAGCCCATAGTCCGAGTTGCCGCCCGAGGATGTTCAAGATTGATTAAATGCACTGTAATATATTTCATTATAAACTTAGTTGGCGTTGACATTTTTAATGTAAAAAAACAAATGTTAATTTTCATTACTTCAATATACTTTCGTACATCGTCAACAGAGTGTCAGAATTTATTTTTGTAAACCTTTTTTTATTTATTGTAATCAATAAGCACGTTTTTCTATATCTTCATTAAAAATGTCATGATTTTCTAATTAGTTTTTAAGATACAGTGTTCTATAGTTTAAAAATAGCACTGCACGAAATAAGCTGTGAGCCACTGTACCTAGGGGCGAACCTATCGAATGATGGAAGCGAACCCATCGAAATCAAAAGAAGGATAATGATGGCAAACAAGACTTACTATTCGGTACTTCCAATAATCAAAAACAAGAATGTGCACAGGAAAACAAAACTTAAGCTATACAAAACAATCATAAGACCTGTGCTATGCTATGGCAGCGAAACGTAGACTTTAACTCAGGCGTCCGAAAAACTACTTAACGCCTTTGAAAGAAAGGTCCTCAGAAGAATCCTCGGACCTGTGAGAGAAGACTCGATCTGGAGAATATGATACAATAGAGAATTGTATGCCATCTTCGACAATCCAGACGTGTCAACCCTCATAAAATTTAAGAAGTTACAATGGGCTGGTCATGTGGAGCGTATGGATGACGGAAGAATTCCCAAACGCACACTAAAAGGGAAAGTTAACGGACAAAGACCGGTCGGAAAACCACGGAAGCGCTGGGAGGATTCGATTGACGCAAACAGCAAATCACTGCTAAGATTTTCTAACTGGAGGACGCGGTCACTGAACCGAGATGAATTGAGGCAAAGTGTTCAGGACGCCAAAGTCCGATTTGGGCTGTAGCGCCATCGTAAGTAAGTAAGAATGTGTGGAGTGAATTTGCCCGTCTTCTAACTCTATTATACCATTTTCTCAAAAATAAGTGCACAAAATTAAAACTTTCTAGCTAACGCGCTCTCAAGCTAGAGAGCACGCGGACGAAAGAATGGACATCCGATTCTAGAATTTTCGTGCGTGTCCTTAACGTTTTTCTCTCCTTTCCTTATTTTTTAGCGCTTAACACTTTGTGGCAAACTTATAACTTATTCTAAAATTTCATCTAGAGTGTAAATAAATTCAATCTTCTTGTATAAATTCATGTTATCAACTCTGGATTTAAAAAATTTACTTTAAGGGAAAAAACTTTTATGAATGATTAAAAAAACACTAAAACAGATACACGGAACTTTCATGATTGATTAAAAAAAACTAAAACAAATACATCTAGCTCGTCCCCCTTTTGAGTAATCACTCAACGTAACCCCATACACGGTGATTCCGACTTACCCCAAAATTTAAGTTTTCATTTTCTAAATTGATTGGAAAACCTCTCATCAAAACATTTGAAAAAAAAAACTATCCCTCGAAAGTCAACATGTTTTGTTGTTTTGCGTGTGAAATATGAGCCCTTGATCTTCCTTTTTGTTTGGTCATCACCAAATTTTACGGGTGATATTACACACAAGTTGCAAGGGAAGGATCCTTCCTTTGTAAAGACCTATCGATAAGGTGACGCTGTTACCCAGAAGCATATCCGACCCTCGTGTGAAACTCATTCATATTACATTTTTTCTCGCTCATATCGACTTAAGTGTAAACTTCTGGTATTTTTTAGGGTGCTCTGGATTAAAATATTTAAGATTTGGTTTTTTTATCGGTTGCGCGTAAAATACGTAAACCACGTAAAGTCACGCATAATGTTCCATTCATTGCTTCTGTTTAGAAACCCATTATCAGCTTCACAAATCAGTTGTGAATGTTTCTTTCGTTATTTAGCTTGAAAGGATTTGTGATTGAGAGGATGTGATTTAGGAAGAATGCTTAATCTTTTCATTTATGTTTAGTTCACGTTTTATTGAAGATGGTAGAAAAAATAGATAATCCTGTAAATGGGACCTTTGGAATTTACTTAAGGACAAAACTGATTGTAACTTGGCAATTACAACGTGCAAGATGTTTAAGCGAATACAGGTATATTTCTTAAAATCGTATTTCCTCGGTATTTATCACGTATAATTATTCAGATAAAGAAAGCCATATTTGAAAAGTGCGCTCATTTTGAAAAGTAGCTGGCAAAGTTTGCCAGAACGTGTGTCTTGGATAAGCGAGAAATGCAGTAACATCTATTGGCTAAGTAAAAAAAAACTGCTACGAGAAGAAATTTGTAAGCACTGCATGAAAGTTCGACAACAGCAAATTTTCTTGAAGTTTTCGAAATATTTTCAAAATCAATACAACTATTCCCGATTTGCATAAATCAAAGTGCCTTACATATACCCTTACAGATAGATAAAACAAATATCAAATACGTCACGCTGGGATTTGAACTCAAGATCTTTGGCATTCATCACTACCTACTATACGTACTGTGTACCCACTCGTCTTTATTTTGCTTTAGTTTATTAGATAAATGGCAGTAGTGCAATGGATTAAAATTGGAAATTTCATTTTCTCATAGCTTCCAATTATACCGACTAAATCTGAAAAGATCATTGAGATAGGCGAACGTTGTGCTGCAATACTGTGCAGTGCTGCAACAAAATTTAATATCGATCCCATAAATTCCATCCAATTACTTCTGGCCAACCGAACTCTCTTGACTTACAATCCGAAAAAGGCGTTTAACGATCTTTGCGCGAAGAAAGAAGAAAGTCTCAGGATTGCGTGCTTCAGCTGGGCAATAGTAGAGAACGGCCATAAATCAAATCCTAATAAATTAATTAAGGCCATAATATCAACCTAAACTCGAAAATTACTTTTCTGTCAGACAAACTGAGCGGGTTCATAAATTCTCCGTTTAAATTTACCCCAGCACAGCTCAATGTAAAGACTAAAGACTTCTTATAATATTTCTTAACTAATGCCTAATCCAATTCACAATGAGTCATTTTGCAATGCTCCAAGTACATAAATAATTTCGCAAAGTACTTGCATATCAATAAAATGGCTTGCGGCCAACTTAGCGGCAGACTGTCCATATATCAAAGGGAGTCAAGTCCCTAGTCCAAGTGCTAGCGCTAAACCCTAAGTCCAGCCTGGTCAGTTCGAAGCAGTCGAGACTCAAGGCGAATCAAAGCCTTCAAGTTTATTTTCGATTTGCAATGCACTTACGATAGTGCAAGATTGCACTCGGAAATCTTTGATGGCGGTATACTGGCCATGCGTACCAGGTTGTAGGTGTCTAAAAGATTGCTCTATGGTTGTCTTTATTCTGTCGGAAATCGGTTTTCTTATAAATTAATGAAAACATTTTTTTTTATTTCAATTAAATATACGTGCAAAGATTGAACTCAACTTTAGTTCGCAGAGAACATGATATGCCGTACGTATCACATAAACATGTCCCGGGAACATTGCTCTTGGCTGAAGAACATTTTTCGATTTGCAATAAAACAAGTGTCTGCAGGTGATGAATAAGAAGAGTTGGGTAATTTCGTTGATCCGTTAAGCGATCATAACAGAAATATATATTGAAATTGATTACGAGCTAAATAAATTCCGATCGTTAGGAAATACAGAGGATGAGTGTTCTTAAGATGTCACGGTTCAGTTATTGACATGGCTATGTCTAACAGTTCGACTCAACTAAAAATTTTGTGCATCCTGAAAGCGTTACTCTAACAGGTGCCCATAATCTTAGTTGAGCAATATGCAAAAAATCCACGTTTTATCATTAAGGAATGCATGTGAACGTAACTAGTTGATGATCATTCGGTCAGCTGCTGCATTGAAGCTCGGCCGAGAGGATTTCTTTCGTACGAGCGCGTGTTCTGTGCAGGTGCAGAGAAAATGCTTGCTCGGTCGATAACGTGGTAATCGTACGACTATTATCATCGGGGGAATACATGTGAACTGATTCCATACATTGGAGCTTGGGTGGAAGGATTGCTTTCGTACGAGTGTGTCATTGCCAAGACCATATATATTAACATGGAGCTCGGCCGAAAGGATGTCTTTCGTACGAGCGCGCGTTCCGTGCAGGTGCAGGGGAAATATTCGTTCGGCCTATAAGGTTGGTGTTCGGATAACTATTTATACTCTAGATGAAATCTGAGAGTATATTGTGTTTGCCTTACCGTTTGTAACGCTAAGAAATACCGCTCGCACAGAGCCGCCAAGGGTACAGAAATATTTGTTGTCACTCAAAAACCTCAATTCCGAGTTGCTGTTTGTCCATCTGTCCGTCTGTCTACAGCATAACTCTCGAAAGCTTTGAGCTATAGTGCTAAAAATTTGTGTGTGTCATTTTTTAGCAAAAAAGTAACTTTAAGTTCGTGAATGGGCTACATCCCCCCTCTCCTTCTAACCCTCCAATACAAATTTCATGAAATTTCGAAATAAAAAGAAATAGATTTTTCTTTGAAACTATTTAAGCTATCGACTTGAAATTTACGGCAAAGTATTATAATATAAATGTCATTAATATTAGGAAATATTGACCTGATCCCTTTACTCCTTCTACCCCCTCCCATACAAATTTCACGAAATTTTGAAATTTAAATTAAATTATTTTTCTTCGAAACTGTTAAAGCTATCAACTTAATATTTTGTATAAAGTATACAAATAGAAATATTAATAATACGAAAAAAATTTGTTTTGATCCGTATACTCCTTCTACCCCCTCCCATACAAATGCATAATTTTAGTTAAATGCATTTTATCGATTTCCATTCAAACTAGAAAAAGTACAAACTTAAAATTTTTCCAGAATTTGTTTCTTAATAATTGGAATAAGTGTTAGAAAAAATTATCAGCTCCGCTTCACTCCTTTTACCACCTCCCATATAAATATCTGTATTATAAATTCAAGAAAAGCATTTCTCCTTCAAGTATATGAGAGCTATCGACTTTGAAATTGAATCAAAGCATCGTGATAAGGAGGATGATAAGCAGTTTCAAAATCATCTTAAACGCTCTACTTCCTCTGCCACCTTCCATACAAATGCCCCAATTTCAGGAAAACTATGACCAATTTCTTTAAAAATAATGAAAACTAAGAACTTTAAATTCAGCAAAAAACATTTTGCATGCCGTGTTCGGTGTCATATATGAAAAACACAACGCTTTAAGCCCAATCATAATTCTATTATGTTTTTTTCTACTACTCGGTTGAGATTATGGACGTCTGTTGGTCGAAGCTCGTTTCATGGGATTTTTACTTGTCGGCTGCTGGAGAAACTGTACATTTTCGATGACACTTGCATATGTTTCTTTTTTTGTTTTTTGACAGAAAAGTATATAATAGGATTCCTTAAACCTTAGTTTTTTTGTCGTAGTACAAAATTCACAACGATACACTAAGTTGGAGTGTTCACGTGGTGGATTTTAAAATACACTACACTATACTATGTTCCACGAGAGTGCGGTAATAGATTAAAAACATAACAGAATTATGATACTCTAGATGAAATGGGAATGACTTTAATATACCGGAAAATATGTCATCTCAAATTCTTTCGAATAGTGAATAGAGACTTTTGCATGGGAGGTGGTAGAAGTAGAAGGCGAAGTTTATATTTTTTTATTTGCAAAATATTTTCTGCTGAATTTAAAGTTTTTAGTTTTCATTATTTTTAAAGAAATTGGACGTAGTTTGAAATTGGGGCATTTATATGGGAGGGGGCAGAGGAAGTGAAACGTTTTAGATGATTTTGAAACTGCTTATCATCACCCTTCAATTTCATTTCAAAGTCGATAGCTCTCATACATTCGAAGGAGAAATACTTTTCTTGAATTTATAATACAGATATTTATATGAGAGGGGGTAGAAGGAGTGAAGCTGAGCTGATAATTTTTTCTAGCATTTATTACAACTATTAAAAAAGTTTGTAATTTTTCTAGTTTTAATGGAAGTCGATATAATGCATTTAACAAAAATTAAGCATTTGTATGGGATGGGGTAGAAGGAGTGTAAGGATCAAAACAATTTTTTTTCCCGTTATTCATATTTCTATTTTTATACCTTGTACAAAATATCAAGTTGATAGCTTTAACAGTTTCGAAGAAAAAAAATTTAATTTAAATTTCAAAATTTCGTGAAATTTGTATGGGAGGGGGTAGAAGGAGTCAGGTGAAGTTGATATTTCTTTTTAAAACTAATTGCAATTAAAGTAGAATCAATTTTGGCAAAATTTCGTCTTTTCAGCTTTACTCAATGAAAATCGAAAATATGTTTTCAAAATTGTTCATTTGTATGATAGGGGTTAGAAGGAGTGAGGGGATCGGATCGTGATATTATATATTATAATACTTTGACTTAAATTTCAAGTGGATAGCTTAAATAGTTTTAAAGAAAACTCAATTTCTTTATATTTCGCCATTTCATGAAATTTGTATGGGAGGGGGCAGAAGGAGTGGGGGGATGCTGCCCATTCACGTACTTAAAGTTACGTTTTTGCTAAAAATGACACACAAAATTTTTTAGTGCTATAGCTCAAAGCTTTCGAGAGTTATGCTGTAGAGAGACGGACAGACAGACAGACAGACAGACAGACAGACAGACGGTCACTCGGAATCGAGGTTTTTGAGCGAAAACAAATATTTCTGTACCCTTGGCGGCTCTGTGCGAGCGTTATTTCTTAGCGTTACAAACGGTAAGGCAATATACTCTGAGATTTCATCTAGAGTATAAACAATCTTTATTATACTCTAGATGGATTCTGAGAGTATGAAAAGTTTGCTCTAAAGCTTATAACACCAAGAAATAATGCTCAAACAGAGGCGCCAAGGGTAAAAAAATATTTGTTGTCGCTCAAAAATCTCAAAACCGGATGTCCGTCCGTCCGTCTGTGCGCTCTAGTGTCAGAACGCGTTGAGCTAGAAATTTCAAATTTCGTACACGGCATTTTTGACGAAAAGTAAGGTAAAGTTCGTGAACGGGCTAAATGTCTCCACCCCTTCTACCTCCTCCCATACAAAATGACATAATTTCGCAATATGATAATTAACGGATTTGCTCGAAAAGTATAAAATCTATTGATCTAAAATTTGGAATATATTACTTTTATAATGATTTCAATCTACTGTATAAATTTTTTTTGAGTCCTCCCCATCTTTCCACCACCTCCCATACAAATTGCACTTTTTCATGAAATGCTCTAAGCCAATTTAAACCTTTTTACTATTGTATAAAATTTATCGAACTGAAACTGTGCACTAAATATTTATTTAGAATTATTAGACCAAAAAAGTTAGAAGATTAGCTTCACTCCTTCTACCACCTCCCATACAATCTGACACAATTTCATAATTTTACAAAAAGTCGATTATCCTGAAAACTTTGTATGCTACTGAATTGCAATTTAAAACATTTAAAAACATGATGTTTAGAGTTATTTCTGAAAAAGTCATTAAGAACTCACCCCTCCTTCTACCACCTCCCATACAAACTGCACAATTCCACTAAATTCAATACACTATTTTTCACAGTACCTATTGAGTCCTAAATTTTGTAAAAAACATTTAGATAGCAATTTCAGCGTGATGTGAAAAAATTAGTTCAATGCCGTGACCCTCTCTACCACTTGCCCTATAAAATTTCCTAAAATCAAAAAATTTCTCTTTCATCTGGAGTATCGCACGATTGGGATTTACGCCCAGCCGTAGTCCTGTTATATTTTTTAAGCGCCTTCTTGTTCGCAATATTCTAGTGATGACTCGCTCATTGTTCAATCGTTTGACAAGGATTTTTTTACCAATAATTTTTTTCTTGCAAGGCAACTATGATGAATATTACATTACATATTTCCTTACCTCCTTTTCGTCCCGAAAAGAGTCGTTACTGTCGTTCGTGAGGCCATGGTATTTCGCCAATCTATCCAGATGCATTATATTCATTTTTGTGCGTGATTTTTGGTATAGTTGGACACGATATACTACGTCATTCTTCTTAGTGATGACTTCATAAAGTTCATCGAGGGAAGACTCCCTCTTGAAATCCTGAAGAGTTGGTTCGTAAATCGTACCGGGCTGTCGTGTGATCGGGGGCGAAGTGGGTTTTATTTCTGATGATGGTTGTGGATGGTTTGGCGCAAATCCGAAACGTAATCCTTTGAAAGCGCTGGCTCATCTGGTGTTGTTCCAAACAAAAGATCTGCGGGGATTTCAATCTTTCTCCCAAACTCAAGACGGTGTTGTCACGTGCATTGAGGTTCGGTAGGCCATCAAGAGTAGTGGAATATCTATTCCCAGTCTTATTGTTTTTCGCTTACGAGTTTGGAAAAGGCCGAGTTGAGTATTTTAATGAAACGTTCCACCATCCTATCAGTTTGTCGATGTCGTCCTCGTTTTATTTATTCCAAGAAGCTTTAAAGTTACGGCTTTAATCAGAGTGTAGGTCGCATGGACTCCGAATCTGCTTATCCAATTCGAGACAATTTCTTCAGCAACGGTAGTGGCTTCCTGATTTAGGATGGCGTATGCTTCAGGCCATTTACTGAAATAATCAATGACAACCACCATGTAGCGGTTATCTTTATTTGACTCCGAAAAAGATCCTGCGAGATCAATTGTAATTCTTTTAAATGGAATTCCAACGTTGTACTCTCGCATTTCGGCCTTTGATCTTCGCTGTGGACTTTTACTTGATCTACATACATATATTAAAGACGCCAGTCTTCCACATCATCGCGCACGTGAATCTATTAGAAGTTTATCCCTGATTTTGCCCAATGGTTTATTCACACCACGATGTCCTTCAGAGTTACCTTCGTGATACTCTTTTGGACTGTCTTCAGCCATGAAGTGTGGAACGAAGGTCTGCATAAAGTACGATTTCTCATCTGCAGATTCATACGTTTCAATAGCCCGTCTACCGAATGGGGAGAATTGCATTGTGCCCAGTAACTATTTAGAATCTCACTGAGATCTGAGATGTCTTTCCATTGAGGTCGGTCCTAAAGGGTTTTCCAGCCTACGATCGGTGCAATATCTGGATCATATTGTTGTGAATTTTCCAGGTCCTCCTGATTTCATCCATCTGTTGGGCTCGCTGTTACAAGTCGTAAACTCTTTAAAACTTCATTGCAGTTCGGCCGGCATAGTTGTCGTGGAAACGTATCAGCACTACGATAAGTTTTCCCATTCGATGAACTATCTCTCTATCCATCTCGCGACTTGTCCTGCTGGATTTTTTAATTGGAGTAGTCACTTTTTCCTGTCTGTTAATTTCATATGATAAAACTGCTCCGATTTCTAAATTGATATGATGAAGACTTTTTTCCCTGATGTTGATGTGCCAAGACAGGAGATTGGCAAAGACGCTTCTTCAAATCTTCGCATTCCCTTTCACACTGCTGATTAAAAACGAATGATCTTCGTATTGCTGTTAACTAGTGGAGTGATTTTCCGATGATCGCGAAATCCTTAACGGACCGATGATAATGCATCGCAGTCCCAGAAAGTCGCGCAGCTAGTGTTTATCTTGCGATATTGGCAAATTATTAACTGCCATGATTTTCTCTGGATCAGTTTTAATAATCAAACGGTCAGCTGATACGATGTGTCCTAAATGTTTCTTCTGCAACAAATTACACTTTTTTTGATCTAAGTTTCAGCTGTACTGTTTCTATATCTACAATGGCGCTACAGCCCAAATCAGACCTTGGCCTCCTGATATTCAGGTTCTTTAACATTTTTCATTACTTATTGTGGAAGGGTTGTTAGCCCTTCACAGAACCCTCTTTCTACGAATTTTTCATTTTCTTAGATTGAGGTGACCAAGGTGAGGCAATGTGCCGGAATTATATATTGCGCCGACTGGGATTTGAACTCACGACCTTCGCATTACAAAACCAACACACTACCTACTAGGCTATACCCTAGCTTTATCTGAGCTGTACTGTTTGGAATCACTAAAAAATTTCTCGTAAATTTTTTAAATGTTTCCAAAAGTCTTTCCAATAACAATCAAATCATCGAGATAAACGAGTCAGGTTTTCCAGCTAAGGCCATGTAATACGAGCTTCATTAGTCTCTCGAACATGGCTGGGGCATTAAAGAGTTCAAAAGTACCACAACGAATTGGCACAATCCGCTGCTGATGGAGAGAACTATTTTCTCTCTATCCCTTTTGTCTATCTCTACCTGCCAATACCCGCCATTTAGGTCCTGCATCTTCTAGAGTATATAGTACATGACGTCATCGGTTCTTGGTAGTTGATAACTGTCCTTTTTGGTGACATCGTTTAATTGTCTGTAGTCAACGCAAAATTGAGTTCTGTCATTCTTTTCTTAACAAGTACCACCGCCATAGACGGTCCCAAGCCCGAGTTGAGAAAGGAGGAGGGTAAATGGAGTTAACCTGAATGGCCAGTAACACCAGTGCGTCTCAGGAAGTAGGCAAAAAGTATGACATAGTTGGACTTGCAGCATAGCTGTGAGAACTCCAGCATGTCATATTTAGCTCAAAACTCCCACCCTTTTTCTACTAGGGTGTAATAAATAAGTAGGACCGGTCCTCCAGGTCGGGGGTTGGGCGAGGCGCCGACAACGCATCACCGGAAAAAGAACACTGTCCAGAAACCTGAAGAACAGCCTCGGAAAGGATGGACTCAACGGCAACGACCCCGCAAACGAAAAATGGACTACTCTATTGGATCTTGGAATGTTCGATCCTTATTTAGGACAGGAGCTCTGAAAGAGTTTCTCGAAGAAGTGGCAAAACACAACATCAACATAACTGCCATCCAAGAAACGAAATGGCTCGGTAGCGAAATCATGGACATGAGATCACACACAATCTATCCAAGTGGAAAATTGTCGGGAAGCAGAGAGTTTGGAGTCGCTTTTGTCGTTGACAAAAAATTTAAACAGCAGGTCACGAGCTTCAAACCAATAAGTGAAAGATTGTGTGCAATCCGAATAAAGACTAAATTTTTCAACACTTGGTTGATCAACGTTCACGCACCAACAGAAGACAAGGACGATGTAACTAAAGACGAATTTTATGCCACCCTAGAGACAACCTATGACTCACTGCCCTCGAATGACCTAAAAATTGTCTTAGGGGATTTTAATGCAAAAGTCGGAAAGGAGGAGGCTCATAGAGGAACAACAGGAGGGCACAGTCTCCATGACATAACCAACGACAATGGCCAACGTCTTATTGATTTCGCAAGCAGCAAAAATATCATAGTAAGCTCTACGTGCTTCCCACATCGCGATATTCACAAACGAACGTGGGCATCACCAGATGGTCACACCTTCAACCAAATAGACCACGTTCTTATTGAGAAAAGGGCTGCTTCCAGCATACTTGATGTACGAACTCTCCGCGGTGCGAATTGTGACTCTGATCACTATCTAATCAGAGCTAAGTATCGATGCAAAATAGCTTGTCGTGGGTATTCGAAAACGAGTAGAGCTCGCAAATTCAATGTCGACAAGCTTAACGACGAAACGGTGGCGCAGGCTTACATGCTAGCATGTAATAAACACCTGACACCAATATATGAAAATATCCAAAATATGCCAGTGGATAATGCGTGGATGAAAATACGAGACGGCATCAAATCCTCCGCGGAAGAGGTATTAGGATATCAAGCACGGCGAAAAAGTAATGATTGGTTCGACCAAGAATGTCGCGACGCAATAGATAGAAAGAACGAAGCTTACAAAATTTTTACTGAACGACCAACACGAGCCAAAAAAGAAAAATATGACGAGCTTAGGCGATATGCGAAAAAGACCTGCAGACGAAAACAAAGGAAGTACCATAATGACAAGATACAAAAAATGGACGACGACATGAGAAAAAATAATACGCGGGACGCATACGCCATAGTAAAAGACTTGAAAAAGGGATATAAACCAAAAACCAGTCTCTGCAAAGACGCAGAGGGCAATATCATCAGCGACACAGAAGAAATCAAAAGGAGATGGGCTTCATACTTCGAACATCTTTTGAATCCCATCCCAGTAGCACCGATAACGACAGACAACATTTCAATTCAAGCCTCAACTGACGAAGATGAACCATCATCGACACCACCCACGCTTCCTGAAATCAAAGCAGCCCTATGTGACCAAAAACGAAACAAAGCGCCGGGAATTGACGAAATACCAGTTGAACTTCTGAAAAACGGTGGAAACTGTGTCGCTGAAATACTGCACAGCATGATATGCAAAATTTGGACAGAGGAAATCATACCCGACGACTGGCGAAAAAGCATTATATGTCCAATTTACAAGAAAGGAGACAAACTCTGCTGTGAGAACTACAGAGGTATATCATTGTTGTGTACGTCCTATAAAATACTGACAAAAATAATTGAACGTCGTCTTAAGCCCTATACTAATCAAATAATTGGCGAATACCAAGGCGGATTCAGAACCGGACGATCTACAACAGACCAGATATTCTCGGTGAAACAGGTGCTTGAGAAATGCTGGGAATATAACACAGACGTGCACCAAATATTCGTAGATTTTAAACAAGCATACGACAGTATCGACAGGAGCGTACTGTACCAAATCATGCTTGACTTTGGAATTCCTCCAAAACTAGTCCGACTAACAAGACTCACAATGACGAACACTGAATCCCAAGTGAGAATACAAACCGATTCCACAACCAGCTTTCGTACGGAATGTGGTTTAAAGCAGGGAGATGGTCTAGCTCCTATGCTTTTCAACTTGGCACTAGAGTATGTCGTCCGAAAAATCCCAGTCGACACCAACGGGACACTACTATTCAAGTCCACCCAACTAGTAGCATACGCTGACGACATTAACATTCTAGCAAGATCCTTCCCTAGTGCTAAGGAGGTATTTGTCAATCTTGACTCCGCCGCAAAAGAAGTCGGGTTGCGCATTAATGAAAGCAAAACAAAAGTAATGACGCAAACAAGAAGGAGAACGCCAATCAGACAAAACATAACAATTGCGGAATATAATTTGGAGAGTGTGGACAACTTCATATATCTTGGGGCTAATCTAGCAAAGGACGGTAATGAAACAGACGAAATCAAACGACGGATAATACTAGCAAATAAGACGTATTATTCGGTACTTCCAATAATGAAATCCAAGAAAGTGCACAGGAACAATAAGCTGCGGATTTATAAAACTATTATACGACCTGTGCTCTGTTATGGCAGCGAGACGTGGACATTAACGCGAACTTCCGAAAAAGCAGTTAACGCATTCGAAAGAAAGGTCCTCCGAAGAATTTTGGGACCTGTGAAGGAAGGAACGGAATGGCGAATAAGATACAACCATGAGTTGTATCAACTCTACGACGAGCCAGAAGCTTCAACGTTCATCAAGTTACGTAAACTGCAGTGGGCTGGCCATGTAGAGCGAATGGAAGACAGAAGGATCCCCAAACGTGCTCTTAAAGGCAAAGCGAGTGGTAACCGGCCAGTAGGCAAACCACGCAAGCGATGGGAAGACTCGGTTGATGAAGACAGCAAAGCCATTCTAAAAATTAGCAGCTGGAGGACGCGGTCTTTGGATCGAGACGATTGGAGGCGACGACTTCAGGAGGCCAGGGCCCGATTTGGGCTGTCGCGCCATTGATGATGATGACCACCGGTGATGTCCATAGGCTATTTAACTCTTCAATGATTCCTTGGTGTTGCATTGAGCTGATCATTGAATTCACCTCTTCTTTCTTCGCTAACGGGACTCTTCTCGGAGATTGACGTATCTGTACAGCATATCCGGTGCTTCACAATTTTCGATCTTCCGTAAACTTCATCGCCAGCTAAAAAAATGTCCTGGTATTCATCGATGAGAGTCGCTGGTTGTTGATACTGTCCTCCTTGAAGGTTGCTTCACTGCAGAAGAGCTGATGTTACTTGGTTTCGATTTTGCCATTTGCTGTTCTGCGTCACGTCCTGTTTCTCGCTTTTGTCGATCCTAGTTACCGCGAGATTTGGCTCACAGTTGCTAATCATGTCTCCTGTCTTTCCGCTGGTAGTACCCTCCGATACGTTCAGCAATCTTATGAGAATGATTGTTCACCAAGGTTTTCCCTAATATCAAACTTCGTAGCGCTGGTGTTGTTGCCGCTTCAATGAGGTACAATAGTGTGGCTCCCAGAATTACTACCGAGTATTGCTCACATAACGTTCTCCGAATATTGTGAAATATCGGCGTTCTCACACAATACCATTCTTAGCTTGGCTGTGCTGGTAGATGTTTTTTCCATTGGCATTTCAATGTTACGCCACTTCAATATTCGTTGTCCCAAGTCCAGCTGAAAGCCGTGTGGATTTAATCCATTCCTAGTAAGTCTTCATCATCGATGTTGGTCACCAGGAACACATTGGAAAATTACAAATCACCCAGCTGTATTGCCCGGGCTTCCTCCACTGGATAACCCTGCAGCTGTTCGAAGTGCATACATTTCATTGTTATGAAGCCAGCTATGGTTTATCATGTTCGATTGTTACTACACAGTTGATGTTTCTAATGCGGCCACTCATGTATATATTGGTTTCGCCGCGATGGAGCTAAGAGACAGCAACTATGGTTCTAGGGGCGTCGATTCCACCAGTCAACTTCTGCCCCTTGAGGTTACCTTTAACTCGTTTTCCGGGCTGTTGTGAATTCAAGCGTTTTGTATTTCGTCGTTTGGCACATTCAAGACAAGGGTTTGGTGCCCGTCTGAGTTTGCGGCAATCATGCTGTAGATATCCTGCTTATCCACTAATCCAGCAACGTGCACCCTCACTCTGCTTTGCAAACTACGCCATCTGACACACGCTTGTCGTAGTTCTTTAACTTGTAGTGTTTCATTGATTGCATCCACCGCCGATTTATTTTCTTTTGCTGGATCCATGCTGGGCAAGGATAACAGCGCAAGGATAACAGCGCAACTCTCTACTGGTTTTCTCCGGACTTCTGCATACGATGGGGAGTTGCGTCTTTTGGATTTCCCGCATGTACTCTTCATAATTTCGAAGGTCCAGAGTCTGCTCCTGGAATTGAAAGTCACTTTGTTGTTCAACTATGTAAAGTGGATCGAAAGATTTCGGCCAAAGAGCTCCATAATGTCAATATTAAGTAAGCTCCTCGCTCCGCACTCGTCCAATGGTTGAAGATGGCCGCCGCCTCAAATTGAGTCTTGCATAAGGTACAAGGTGTTTCACCATCGAAGACTGGAGTCCCTTTCTAGTCGACCTACTTTGCTAAAGATTCCCTCGATTTTTCCAGTATTTTCACTGATCTTTTGCTCTAGAACCGTTTGAGAAAGTTCGCATCCACCTGTTCTTCTATTTGTTTACCCAGTGCATCAATTTTATTTACCATTCAGTCTTTCAGTTCATTCGCCTGTTCATTGTGAAAGTCCATTTTAAGCCATTTGCAGATTTTGATGGTTGAAATCTTGCTTCGTCTTTTTGGTTGACAGTTGACTTTGCTGGTCCATTTTTGCCATCATTTGCTGCATCATCGGGTATAATGAATGAGGAACTCATAATTGCCGGAATTATGTCCCTTTGCTTCCAATGCTTTCACTATCGGGTTTTTGTAGACCCGAGCTTGTGCACGGACTTGTTTCCGGCCGCGGACAGCCCTTGTTTACTGAGTTCTTCTTTTCACTCCGTCACTTTTAAATTTTTAACGTAACTGGGAATTGTTAATTATTTCGCGTCACAAAATTCTGATCGATAACTTTTCTCGCGGTTACACGTTTTGAGTTAATACGTCTCGAAAATTCTTCTTTTGTTCATTCGAGAATTTTCCAAGAGGTTACTAATTTCAAAATGTTCACTCTCAATTTTTACTTGAAATTCCACTTCTGACACCAATTAAAGTGCGCTTCAGGTAAAAATAAAATTAGTTCAATTTAATTTAGATTGAACGCCAATTTTTTTTATTCGCCTTTTTATGCTTGCTCTTTCTTCAAAATTGTTTGACATTGATTTTTGAGCCAATAATTTTTTTGCAAGGTAACTATGATGATCTAGAAAAATTGTAGCAAGTGTTGAATCGTAACAATATGAGTTTATTCTCCATAGCTAATAAAAAAAGATATATATACATTTATGTATGTACCACGAAAAGCATAAATCATGCCGTAAAGTAGACTTCAGTCTTTCTTAACGAATGTTAAAATAGTTCTTAGTGCATAATTCAGTGTTAAATTTTTTTTTTAAAAATCTTTTTACTTAATTCGTTTTTAGAATGTGTGCATCAATAATTACTAATTATCCTGTAATCATATTTTTTTCAAAGATCTTGGATACTACAATTTAAAAACTCTTTAAGAATAAATATTCTTCAAATTTATTTCCTCTTCCGTTGGTACACTAATGGAATCATCACTATCCTCGTCAATTCCAATTAGCTATTAAAAACTTGCAAATCTCTTAAAGGTATAGCAGCATTCAATTTCATGATCAAAACGATTTTGCTCTTATTGAGTCGACAAAAGCAAAGAAGGAAAACTTTTGCAGCAAGAAAAGAAGATTGAGTTGCAAAAAGAAGAGCACTAGTTAGCTGGTTCTTTTTGGATTCGGATCGGAACGGAACGATATTAGCTTATGCCTTTTCAGACCTACAGCATCGGTGGTGTATAATTTATGCAGGCATTTTACGATGTCATATTCTCGAGGTACCATCGTCTTCATGAAGATGAGGTGAGCTCACCTGAAGGAAGCGAAAAGACTCTATGCAACAAGATGACAACACATGATATTGTTGTAGAGAAGATCTGCTTCGTAGGTGAGCCAGTTGGAATGGCTGTTTTTTTTTCGCTAAAGGAACATTAGCGACCATAAGTTACAGAGGAATGTACTGTTATTCCGATATGAATATTATGCTATTTGCATGGGTATGTAAATTAGCTTGGGAAAAAATGAAGAGGAAAAATTCATCTGTACATTTGGTTTTCTAAAGTATTAAATTCAGGTTAATGCACTGGGAGTTGGGAGTTAATGGAGGAAATTTACAAAATTCACTTTTCTGAAATTGGTTTTTGTATGGAACGTTGTAGAAGGGATGGGCGATTTGTAACAATTCCTTAATTACTAATTAACATTCTTGCATGGAAGATCAGCGGAAGTTGGAATTTAATAAAGCTTAGTGCAATTGATCTAAGAAATCTTGCGCCAAATAAAAACTTAGCTGTTTTATTTGCTAGGCCTGCGAAGTATATAGATTCACCTCCTCGTGGTGCAGGCTGGATAGTGCTAAGAGAACTACAGATGGGGGGGGGGGCTCATCGGCTTCGCAGCCCATCCCGATAGAGAGGACAATGTCCAAACCTATCCTCGCTGGACAAAATGATGTATGAATGGAGTGAAATTAGTTGGACAACGAAGCTGTATTAACGGAGTGAAAACGAGGCAGTATAAAAAGAAAGTAGTATCAGAAGGACGAAATCGATGTACGCAAAATGGTCGACGATTGGTATATTGAACTTCTTTTCAAGAAGTTTTATTACTCTCATATATTCGTAATAATTTACCTGCGCTATATGTGTCAATGGTATTATACCATTAGCTGCGCTATGTGTCAATGTTATTATACCATTGACACATAGCGCAGCTAAATTATAATTAAGGCCTAAATTATCATTAAACGGCTGTGTGTTATACGCTTATTTAGCTAAATTACCAAAATAGTGATCATTTAGCAGCTAAATCACCTCGTCATGCTCTCAGTTAAATCATCTCATTTAGCTAAATCCTCTCATTTTTCTCGTAATTTAGGCTATAACGATGAAAAATGTAGTACTAGAGTTGGAGCTTTCATAAAAGCTTCGTCGTGCAAGAGAGAAGAAAAGTCATTTTCTAACAGCTCTGAATTATACAAAACCTTGGAATCGTGATTTAAACGCCTAGCCAGGATAGATGACTCGCAAACGATTCTAAAACAGGACAAAGGATCGTTTTTCTTCGTTTGTCGCCTTCCTTGCAAAATTTGATTGCCTATTGGCTATGCAATTCAACTTTTTAAAATTATGACAGATGAGTGAGTGGCTCTTCTTAATTAGCAAAGTGCTGTGTGTCACCAATCTACTAACGATGAAGACGAGCCAAATTACGAATTAGCCAAATTATAATTAGGACCGCTATGTGTCAATGGTATATAACGATGAAAAATGTGATACTAGAGTTGGAGCTTTCATAAAAGCTTCGTCGTGCAAGAGAGAAGAAAAGTCATTTTCTGACAGCTCTGAATTATACAAAATCTTGGAATCGTGATTTAAGCGCCTAGCCAGGAAAAATGACTCGCAAACGATTCTAAAACAGGACAAAGGATTCTTCTTTTTTCGCCATCCTTGCAAAATTCGATTGCCTATTGGCTATGCAATTCAACTTTTTAAAATTATGACAGATGAGTGAGTGGCTCTTCTTAGTTAGCAAAGTGCTGTGTGTTACCAATCTACTAACGATGAAGACGAGCTAAATTACGAATTAGCCAAATTATAATTATGACCGCTATGTGTGAATGGTATTAACCAGCGAAGGAAAAACTATAAATAACGAAATAATAAGTTTTTACAAAGTACTATACACGTCCAGTCTTATAAAAGACCAGAAAATTCAAATTTTTCGCAGCATAACCCACCGGGCAGATGTACTAGAATTTCTAACGTCTGAAATCAGTAAGTCCATAGAAGAGTTGAAAAATTAAAAAGCATTTGCAAGTGATGAGACTTACGGAAAACTATCTTCAATACCACTTCTAACCTATTTTTTGAACTCATTAATCATTTCAGGGAAGTCCCAAAACAGTGGTGTGAGTCTACAATAATCCTTCTACACAAAAAAGGGAGAAGAGAGGACATTAATAATTACAGACCAATATGTCTTATATCCACCAAATACAAGGTATTCGCTAGGTGTCTATTCAGACGTATACAAAAGAACCTCAATGAAGGACAACCAAGGGAGCAAGCAGTCTTTCGACCCGGTTTTGCAGCAATTGATCACCTATAATCCACGTAATCGGAAAGGTGAAAAAATATCAACTAGCTATTTTTCTATGGTTTATAGATTTGATTCCATTGAACATTAGTGCATTTGGCTTGCACCCAAAAAACAAGGTACTGCGGAATCGTATATCCAAGTTTGAAACTTTATCTACGAGAACAGCACAGCTGAAATAACAGAACGTAATTGCGTAAACTTCAATATTGAGAAACGCGTGAAACAAGGTGACCTTATCACACCAATTTTGTTCGCAGTGGTACTAAAGATGATACTTCGAATGCTGAAGAGGAACACAATAGGACTAAAGGTTATTGGAGAGTTCTTCAACAACTTTCGGCTTGTAGACGATATAGTCCTGATAAGCACCTCCTCATATGAACTTCAAAAAATGTTTATAGATTGAGATAGTGAATGAAAAAAAATTGGCTTGCAATAGAACAAGGAAAAAACAAAAACTTATGACAAATACAGTGGAGTCCCAGCTAGCCCTTGACAATGTCCCAATAGAATACGTACAAGACTTTATGTACTTAGGTAATCAAATCAAGAAGAAAAACGTAACAGGATACTCTAGATGATAGAGAAATTTTTTATTTTAAGAAATTTTGTAGGGGGAGTGGTAGAGGGGGTGACGACATTGAACTTTTTTTTTACATCACACTACGGTTGCTATCATAATGTTTTATACAAAATTTAGGATTCAAAAATGTAATAAGTACTGAGAAAATTAGTGTATTGGATTTAGTGAAGCTTTGCAGTTTGTATGGGAGATGGTAGAAGGAGTGTGAAGTCATTAATGACTTTTTTAGAAATAACTGTGAACATCATTTAATTGACATATTTTAAATTGCAGATCAGTAGCATTCATACTTTTCGGGAAAATCGATTTTTTGTAAAATTGTTGAATTGTGTCAAATTGTATGGGAGGGGTTGGAAGGAGTGAAGCTAATCACCTAATTTTTTTTGGTCTGACTAATAATTCTAAATAAATATTTAGTGCATAATTTCAGCTCGATAAATGTTGCAAAATTCAGGGTAGTGGGTAGCGTGTTGGTTCACAATACGAAAGCGATTGAGTGGGAAATTTTGTCCGAAATTTTAATTTTCTCAATAATTTTTCTTTTATGTAGTAGTAAGTAAACACAATCATAATGAATTGTTATTTATGGAAGTCATAATTATTTTCGATTGTAATGAGTATTCTCTTCAAAAACTTGTAGTTTGTGCTTGTGTCCGTACATTTGAAAACCGTCAAGCTCAAGTTTGCCTGTTTTACACATTTCTTATGTTACCTTCATGGTCTTCTAAGCTCACGCTGAACTGTTAATATTATTGCACTTTCCAAACTCTATTAGGAGAGTAGTGTTAGCGTTTATCGAGTATTTCTAGCTAAGATATGCTAGCTGACCAATTCACTGAAACAGTTCTACAAAGAAACAGTTCTCTTCCACAAGACGTGGTACTGAATATTGGATTTGTCCTTCAGAGAGGTCTAATGAACTTTACTTATAAGTGCCTCAATATCATTTTTGGCCTCACCATCCATGCTGACAATGCTTCCGTGGTAACAAAAACCATCCATCTCTTCCACATATTGACAGTAATGTTTAATCTAAGTACTTGCGCTCGAATCCATGTGCACATAATTGGTTTTACGCACATGTTTTTTCAGTCCTGGATTTTGTCGTTAGGAATGCAACGATTGGACTTAGAGTCCGAACGGCTATACCAGAGCCAACACACATCATGATCACAATGAAAGTGACATAAGATGTTAAATAGTCCCCACTGAAGACCTTTACTTTGCATACCTTCCAGTGCAGCTTTCAAGCTGTCAATTAATACTACCAGAAACATGGCTGGCGATAATATGCAGACTTGTCTGACACGCCTTCGCAAAGGTAGCTCTTAAGCAATTCTCGTTTAAGTAAGATGAGACGTCGCGGTTTTGATCTTTTCTGGAATACCCCAGGATGCTGGATGTCAATTAGTTCATCGTCTATCTCAGGAAAGTAGAAATGCTCAACGAAGTTCTTAATTTTCTCATACAAAATGACACAATTTGATCAGGTCTGAAATTTCTTCGCAGTCGCTGTTTCCCTGCCAAAATGATGAATCCTTCCACTCCGTCCGCAACCTCCCATACCAATGCCACCATTTCCTTATTCACAATAATTTTTCCAGTCCTTATTCAATTCATCAAGCTATTTGGTGCAAAAAACTTTTTATTCGATCAATTTTATACGCACTGAGTAAATTGGTTTAGAGCATTTCATGAAGAAGTGCAGTTTGTATGGGAGGTGGTGGAAGGAAGGAGCGGACTCAAATAACTTTTATACGGCAGATTTATATCATCATACAAGTAATATATTCCAAATTTCAAATCAGTAGCATTTATGTTTTTCGAGTTTATTGTGAAATTTCGAAATTGTGTCATTTTGTATGGGAGGGGGTAAAAGGGGTACAGCTAATCGTCTAATTTTTTTTTGGCCTTACTAATAATTCTAAATAAATATTTCATGCCCAATTTCAGTTCGATAAGTATTATACGCACTGAGTAAATTGGTTTAGAAAATTTCATGAAAAAGTGCAGTTTGTATGGAATGGGGTGGAAGAAAGGGGACGGCTCAAATAACTTTTATATGGTAGATTTATATCATCATAGAAGTATTATATTCCGAATTTCAGATCAATACCATTTATATTTTTCGAGTAAACCCGTTTATTGTGAAATTGCGAAATTGAGCCATTTTGTATGGGAGGGGTAGAAGGGGCACAACAAATCGTCTAATTTTTTTTGGTCTTACTAAAAATTCTAATTAAATAGCTAGTACACAATTTCAGCTCGATAAGTATTATATGCATTGAGTAAATTGGTTTAGAGCATTTCATGAAAATGTGTAGTTTGTATGGGAGGTGGCGGAAGGAGGGGAGGCCACAAATTACTTTTATAGTATGGATTGGAATCATCATAAAAGTATTTCATTCCAAATTTCAGATCAATATCATTTTTACTTTTCGAGCAAATCCGTTTATTGTCAATTTTCGAAATTGTGTCATTTTGTATGGGAGGGGGTAGAAGGGGTGGATCGATTTGGCCCGTTCACGAGCTTAACCTTACTTTTTTGTCAAAAACGACGTGTATAAAATTTGAACTATCTAGCTCCACGCGTTCTCAAGCTAGAGAGGACACAGACGGACGGACGGACTGACATCCGGTTTTGAGATTTTGAGTGATTATACTCAATATACCTAGTCCTGCCATAAGTTCTGTCACATAATTTCTCACATTGGCAACAACTTTATTTTATGAGTGACATTTCAATATCGGCCAGTTTTATAAACGTCATAATGTTGTTGACAGTTGATGGTCATTTAAAGTGTGTTCGTTAACGTGTGAAGATGGAATGGGGTGTAATAGAAAACCGAACTGCAGTGATTGCACTTCATAAGTGTGGAAAATCCGCGAGTGAAATTTTCAAGTTGTTGTGCCCGTTAAAAATAACGCAAAGATTTGTGTATCGTGCGATCCAGAGATATAACGCGATCCAGACTATTGAAGATCGACCTCGTTCTGGACGTCCGCGTGATGTACGTTCTTCTGCTGCCATCAAAGCGGTCGAGAGTCGAATTCGTCGAAATCCGCTTCGTAAACAACGAATCATGGCTCGAGAGATGAACATCTCCACCCGAAGTATGTCTCGCATCATAAAATCTGACCTCGGGATGAGTGCCTTTCGACGATCAACGGGACATTTGCTGACTGAGCAGTTGAAGCAAATTAGGAGCACCAGATCGAAAGAGCTGCTTCGGCGGTACGGCAACAACAAACATCGAGAAATTTTATTTACCGATGAAAAAATTTTTACGGCGGAGGAACATTTCAACCGCCAAAATGATAAGGTGTATGCCCACAGCTCCATAGAAGCCCGAGAAGTTGCCACTAGGGTACAGCGAGGACATCATCCAGCATCAGTCATGGTATGGTGGGGTGTCAGCTACGAAGGGGTCACCGAGCTTCATTTTTGCGAAAAAGGCGTAAAAACTGCAGCGAAAAATTATCAAACGGACATCCTGGAGGGATGTGTGAAGCCGCTGAACTCTACGCTATTCAACAATCGACATTGGGTTTTCCAGCAAGATTCTGCGCCAGCCCACAAAGCTCGAACCACACAAGCGTGGTTGGAAACCAATATTCCACAGTTTATAAGGGCGACGGAATGGCCTTCTGGGAGCCCAGATTTGAATCCCCTGGACTACAAACTGTGGGCGGAGTTAGAGTCCATGGTGTGCACGAGACGACACCCAAATATCGAGAGCCTTAAGCGATCTTTGACAGAAGCAGTAGCTAATTTTCCGCTAGAAACAGTGCGTACTGCTATCGATGACTGGCCCAACAGATTAAAGAGCTGTGTTAAGGCTAAAGGCGGCCACTTTGAATAATTTGTTGCTTATTTTACTTCCATTAGTATGCCAAAATAAAATATATTTTCCTTTGTCAAAAACTCTTTTTCATTTATACAAAAATTGCCCATATACGTGTGACAGAACTTATGGCACGACTAGGTATACTTCTGGATCATTCATTTTTTTGTCCGAACCTTATTTCTTGGCGTTACAAACTTTGTGACAAACTCATAATACTCTCGGATTTCATCTAGAATATAATTACGATGATGGAGCTCCGAACTTGGCTTCTGCCTCGACTCCCAAAATGTAAAATCTGAATTTTTGCAATATACGCAAAGTAGTCACTTTCTTCGAAAGTAGTAACTTTCGTTGTGTTCAAGTAATGCAAAACGATAAATTTACTTTGGATGGTTGGAGTTGATGTATGTCCATCCGTCCGTCCGTTCGCTCCCTAAAGTTCAAATTTTGTACAAGTCCTTTTTAGCAAAAAAGCAAGATCAAGTTCGTGAATCGGCCAAATTGCTCCACCCCTTCTACTCCTTCTTATACAAAATGACTTATTTCCAATCATTTGCATTAATCAAATTTTCTTGGCAAATAATAAAAAATAATAATTTGAAATTTTGAAAATATAATTTTTCTCATAAATGTGATGTATGGTATAAAAATAATTTAAATCCCCTCACACTTCCACTACCTCCCATACAAACTGCACTTTTTCATGAAACAATCTAAACTAATTTTCTCAGAACGTATAACATTTATCGAGCTCATATTTTGTACTAAATACTTAATTAGCATTATCATTAAGATCAAAAAAAATTAAACAAAATAAACTGCCAGCAAGTCGGGCGCAACTTTATTATTCTAGGGACAAGTTGAGGATGCGTGGAAAGTCAATATGCAGGTTAGAGTGGTTAGGGTAGACTAAGTGAAAGGGAGTTCTTGAGCAGGGCTGTTATCAATTTAACACTTAATTGCGGATACGATCAATAGCTCCAGTATATATAATCAATATTTCATTCGTTTATTTACGCAAGTTTTGATTTTTTATTAGGGCAGGGCGAGGGGTGATAGTAAGGGTGGGACGGTGTTAATAATTTTTTAATCAATTGCTTGAATCACGTCCAATATTCTCTCTATAGAATGTCAGTTTCATAGACGAAGTTGCATAATATTTTCATAAAATTCGGTGTATTTTATATTCATGAAACCAATCATTTGTATGGGAGCGGGTAAAGGAAGTAAGATGCTCGCACAAAATTTCAAGTTCGTAGCTTTAAATTTGTTGGTTACTAGTTGATTTATTGAAATTGGTCGAAATCATACTTTGGTATGGGAGGGGATAGAAGGAAAGGCGCGATTTCAAAACTTTTGACGCAATTTAGTTTTAACTGTTTTAAAAGCTTTTGTGCAAAATTTGAAATTGATAACTATAAACAGTTTGGTGATAATTGATTTTTTAAAAATGGTCGAAAAATTAATTTTGTATGAGAGGGGGTAGAAGTTTTGAAGTCTTACCTTAAGATTTTATTCAAAAATTTTCAGGTTTTGTGTTTTTTTCATTGCGCATGAAACATCTTGTGAACGTTAGACCAGGGGGGTCGGAGCAAAACAACCGTGAGACAAATTATTATGTTTTCTATGTATATCAAATAAATGTATACACATGCGAAATTTAAATTTTGTATCTTACCACCTCCCTCTCCTTACACCCACCAACTTAAAATTTTTACCAAAATTAAAAACTGTATAGTTTTGAAATCTAACGAATTTTTGATTCGGAAAGTGCACCATTTTTGATATGCGCCCGTTTTCCCGCACTACAGCTATGCCAAAATTCTATATTTTAGTATAGCTTAATATATGTTCCTAGGTTCAATTACATAGCTTAAGAGATAGTTGAGATATTAATTTTTAAGTTTTTCTTTTTTCACTCCTTCCCAATGACCCCCTCTTACAAAAATTAGCCTCCCTCTAAGCTGATTCTGGTGGCTTTGTACGCCACCTTAATAGAATCAAAGTGTAAATATTTTGTGGTAAGTAATTTCGAAGATATAATCATTTGAAAAAAAAAACTCGGCCAACAATTTGTTTTCAGCCCCTCCTCCTTTTCGGACGCCAATGGCTAAAAAAATTTAATTATTCTTAGAGTTTGTCCCACAACTCTCTCCATGCCTAAGATGATTTTCAGCTTCCTATATGCATTTATAGTGGAGATATTATCAAGTATAGTTTTAGACTCTTTCCCTTCCCCCGCCTTCCCCTTCCACCGGACACTACCAAAATTAAGATAATGGAGCTCACAATCCACCCAAAAACGAACATTCTACTTTTAACGCTCTCGGAGATATAAGACCATATGTACGGCGTACGGCGAGACGGATTATTATTTTTTTTGCATTTTTAGGCTAATTTAGTTATGAAACGCGAATAAACAAAATTTCAGGGTAATTTTTGTTTTTCTGTGTCTATCACAATACTTTATTATTAGAATAATAAAGTAATTAACTGATTAGCTTTACTGCTTCTACCCCCTCCCATACAATATGTCACAGTTTCACAATTTCACAAAAAATCGATTTTCATGAAAAGTTTGAATATTATTAGTCTGAGATTTCAATTTTATAATATTCATAGTTGTTTTTGAAAAAATCACTAAAATTCTCTTACTCTTTCTACCACCTCCTATACAAACTGAACAATTTCACTAAATATAATACACTAATTGTTTCAGTTCCTATTCAATTTTTCGAGGTTGAGTTTTGTACAAAACATTTTTATAGCTACTTTAGCATGATGGGAAAAATAAACTGCCAACAAGTCGGGCGAAACTTTATTATTCTTGGGACAAGTTGCGGATGTGTGGAAAGTCAATATGCAGGTTAGAGTGGTTAGGGAAGGCTAAGTGAAAGGGAGTTCTTGGGCAGGGCTGTTGTCAATTTAACAATATTTCATTCATTTCTGCAAGTTTGGGTTTTTATGAGGGGAGGAGAAGGGGTAAGGGTGGGTGGATGTTAATAGCTTTTTAATTAATTGCTTGAATCGCGTCCAATATCCTCTGTATAGAATGTGTTTCATAGACGAAGTTGCATAGAATTTTCATAGGATTCGGTGCATTTTACATTCACGAAACCAAACATTTGTCCTTCCCATACAAATGTTTGGTTTCGTGAATGTAAAGTAGAGGAGGTAGGGGAATCGTAAAATTTGTGACGCAATTTTATTTCCTTTCTCTTGTAGTGTGCTTGTACAAAATTTCAAGTTCGTAGCTTTTAATTTGATGGTTATTAGTTGATTCAATGAAATAGGTAGAAATGATCTTTTGTATGGGAGGGGGTAGAAGGGCAAGCGCGATTTCAAAACTTTTAAAGGAATTTCATTTTAATTATTTTTATAAGTTTTTAAGCAAAATTTGAAATGGATAGCTTTTAAGAGTTAGCTGATAACTGATTTCTTAAAAATGCTCGAAAAAATAATTTTGTACGGGAGGGGGTAGAAGAGGTAGGGTAATTGCAAAATTTGTGACGCAATTTTATTTCCTTTCTCTTGTAAGCTGCTCGTAAAAAATTTCAAGTTCGTAGCTTTTAATTTGATGGTTATTAGTTGATTCAATGAAATAGGTAGAAATGATCTTTTGTATGGGAGGGGGTAGAAGGGCAAGCGCGATTTCAAAACTTTTAAAGGAATTTCATTTTAATTATTTTTATAAGTTTTTAAGCAAAATTTGAAATGGATAGCTTTTAAGAGTTAGCTGATAACTGATTTCTTAATAATGCTCGAAAAAATAATTTTGTACGGGAGGGGGTAGAAGAGGTAGGGTAATTGCAAAATTTGTGACGCAATTTTATTTCCTTTCTCTTGTAAACTGCTCGTACAAAATTTCAAGTTCGTAGCTTTTAATTTCTTGGTTATTAGTTGATTTAATGAAATTGGTCGAAATCATACTTTTGTATGGGAGGAGGTAGAAGGGCAAGTGTGATTTTGAAACTTTTAAAATAATGGATAGCTTTTAATAGTTAGGTGATAATTAATTTCTTAAAAATGGTCGAAAAAATAATTTTGTATGGGAGGGGGTAGAAGTTTTGAAGGTATTCAACCAGTTAATATTTTATACTTTTAGGGATTTTTTTAAAATGTATTTCCCAAATTTTCAAGTTTCTACCCTAAAATTACATCCAAAAATTTTCAGTTTTCGTGTTTTTTTCGTTGCACATGAAACAGCTTGTGCCCATTAGACCGGGGTGGTCGGTTCATAACAATTGTGGATCAAATTATTATTTTTTTTCTATGTATATCAAATAGATGTATTCACATGCAAAATTTAAAGTTTCTATCTTTGAGCATTGTCCTAAAAAATTTACTCAAAATTTTCGACATTTTTGCTTACCACCTCCCTCCCTTTACACCCCCTAACTTAAAATTTTTATCAAAATTATAAATTATGTAGTTCTATAATCTGACGAATTTTCAATTCGATATCTGTACTCAATTTTGAGATATAATGATTTCTAATTTTGAAAAGTGCACCATTTTTCAAATGCTCCCCATTTCACCCCACTACTATTATGACCAAATGTTATATTTTTTTGTATTTACCTAGTATAGCTTAATATAAGTTTTAAGTTTCAATTACATAGCTTAAGAGATAGTTGAGATATTAATTCTTAAGTCTTTTTCCTTGCACCCCCCCCGACCCTTCCCCTTACAATAATAAGCCTATTTCTAAGCTGATTCTGGTGGATCTATACGCCATCTTAATTGTACCAAAATATGAATTTTTTATGATAAGTAGTTTCGAAGATATAACCATTTCAAAAAAAGATTCGGCCGACAATTCGTTTTTAGCCCCCCCTTTACGGACGCCAATGGATAAAAAAATTAAATTATTTTTGGAATATGTACCACAGTTCTCTCTATACGTGTGCTAATTTTCATCTTTCTATCTGCATTCGTGGTGAAGATATTAGCAAGTGTATATTTCAACTTTTTCCATCCCCCCGCCTCCCCCTTCCACCCCACACTCCCCAAAATTGGATAATGGAGCTCACTTACCAAGTTAATAACCCACCCAAAAATCAACATTCTACCTTTAATTGTCTTGGAGGTACGAGTCCATATGTACGGCGTACGGCGCACGGCGGGACGGATTTTTTTTTTTTGCTTTTTATACTCTAGATGAAATCTGAGAGTATATTGTGTTTGCCTTACCGTTTGTAACGCTAAGAAATAACGCTCGCACAGAGCCGCCAAGGGTACAGAAATATATGTTGTCGCTCAAAAATTTCTTTTCCGAGTTGCTGTCTGTCCGTCTGTCCGTCTGTCCGTCTGTCTGTCTGTCCGTCTGTCCGTCTGTCTACAGCATAACTCTCGAACGCTTTGAGCTATCGTGCTGAAATTTGTTGTGTGTCATTTTTAGCAAAAAAGAAACTTTGAGTTCGTGAACGGGCCACATCCCCCCACTCCTTTTACCCCCTCCCATACAAATTTCACGAAATTCTGAAATTTTCAGAAATTGATTTTTCATTGAAACTATTTAAGCTACCTATTTGAAATTTGGGTCAAAGTATTATGATATAGATGTCATTAATATGACGGAATATTGATCTGATCCCGTTACTCCTTCTACCCCCTCCAATACAAATGCATAATTTTGAAAAATGCAGTTTTTCGATTTTCATTGAAACTAGCAAAGTTATAAAAACGAATTTTTGCCAGAATTAATTTTATTATAATTTAAATCAGAATTGAAAAAATTATCAACTTCACCTCACTCATTCTACCCCCTCCCATACAAATTTCACGAAATTTTGAAATTTAAAATAAATTATTTTTCTTCGAAACTGTTAAAGCTATCAACTTGATATTTTGCAAAAAGTATAAAAATAGAAATATCAATAACGAGAAAAAAATGTGTTTTGATCCGTATACTCCTTCTACCCCCTCCCGTACAAATGTATAATTTTTGTTCAGTGCATTATATCGATTTTCATTTAAACTAGAAAAAGCATAAACTTTAAATTTTGCCAGAATTTGTTTTTTAATAATTGCAATAAATGCTAAAAAAAACTATCAGCTCCGCTTCACTCCTTCTACCCCCTCCCATACAAATATCTGTATTATAAATTCAAGAAAAGCATTTCTCCTTCGAATATATTAGAACTAGCGAATTTGAAATTGAATCAAAGCGTGGTGATAAGGATGATGATAAGCAGTTTCAAAATCATCCTAAACGCTCCACTTCCTTTGCCACCTCCCATACAAATGCCTCAATTTCAGGAAAACTATGTCCAACTGAAAATAATGAAAGCTACAAACTTTAAATTCAGCACGAAATATTTTGCAAACCACATTAGGTGTCACATCCAAAAATTACAAACCTTACTCCTCTCCTTCTACCACCTCCCATACAAAAGTCACTATTAATTATTTAAAAGAATTGGAGGTGACATATTTTCCGGTACATTGAACTCTTTCTCATTTCATCTAGAGTATCATATGATTGGGCTTTACGCCCAATCATAATTCTTTTATGTTTTAGGCTAATTTAGTCATGAAACGCGAAAAAACAAAATTTCAGGGTAGCAAATTTTTTTTTTTTTCTGTGTCGATCACAATACTTTATTATTAAAATAATAAAGTAAAATTAGTTCAGTGCTATCACACCTTCTACTACTCTCCATAAAAAATTTCTTGGGATCACAAAAATTTCTATTTCATCTAAAATATCGTAAGACTACGCAATCGTTAGTTAATTTGGAAATATTGCAACATTATTATTGTATATCTACAATCCGATTATCATGACGCGATCTCAATAAATCCGAATAGTGCTACTTTCTTAGTTCAGCATAATACTCGCATAAGAGCTAATCAATTTTCAATTTAAAAATCCTTTTACCCGTATAACATCCAAAAGAAAAAATCAATTTCAATTTAAAATAAACATCTGTCCATTAAAATTTACGATCATTTGATTTTCCCAATCAACACAGAAACCTATAAACCGACAGAAAGAACTGATATCTTGTCGAAATGGAAAACCACAAAGTTCGCATCTCTAATACCCTTCACTGTTCGTACCTTCTTCCATACAGAAAATACTATCGAGGATCGGACCCCTAACAGAGTTCAGGGGTCTACAAGTCAATATCGTCGAGCAATTGAAACGATCGGTCTAAAATGCGATGCAATCATCATTTTTCATAATTGCTGTTTACAACACAGAGTTTCCTGGTGCAACCTTTTACCAGTTTTAAACTAAATCCAAAGTTATGCGCTATGCTATTGAGCGTGGACCATATATAACATACGAAGAAGTTTAATTGGCAGCACAAATTGAGGCTTCATTGGAAGATCATAAATCAAAAGTTTTGCCCTCCGGTTTTCGGTAAACCTATAAATTTCAATCAGAAATTTATAAAAAGGGAATCATCGTAACCATCGTCAACCGCAATGATCAGTTTCGCAGAGTGGCTGACACCATGAGAGTTGGGCTCCTTTTTGCAATTTAGCAGCTATGGCGAAATGCTTCCGAATTCGGACGACTACGGGTTGTACAGATCGGTGGATTTGAATAGCAAATACATTTTGTGATTTGTGAAAATGGCCGGCAAAAAACATTGAATTCGTGGCCGTAAGTACCACTCGATCGCTGATAATGCCCTGTTCTGCATAGAACATTTCGCTTCCTCATTTGTATATGATTCCGTGCGTTGATAGCTCAGAGGCCGATTCGTCGGGTAAAAGGTAAAATGTCGAGATCTTATCGATTTGTTTATTGCTTTTTAGGGATAGAGGAGAAGTTGAAAAGGAGTCGGATCATGTGGATGTATCGATCATATGCGAATTTGTACGATAGTGCCATTGAATTACTGAATTAATTAGATTTAGATTATACTAAATTCAAAATCGGTTCAGTTGAAATTGTTGGGTGGTGTATTTTGAAAGGTGAGAGCTCTTTGCGAACGGTAGAAAGTAGGTCCGGAGCCAGCCTTCTGTAAGATGATTTTTTAGAGGCGGAGAACTTTAAATTAAAATAAAATACAGAAAAATGTTTTTAATATCCATGAAATTAACTTTATTTGAAAGATAATTTTATAGCATTAACTTTTTAATACGATTTCGGGCAAGTGGCCGCCGCGGATAGGGCTTACATGGCGTTATCGGGAAGTCCAATTTTCACACCCTCTTGACTGATTTCCTCAATAATGGGAAGCTGTTCATACACATCGATAACGAAAAATCCAAGCTGATTGATGTACGTTCAGGTTCAATAATCATCCCTAAGTCATTCAACTTCTTTTCACACGAATTCCTCATGAAGTATGAAATAGTCAATGGGAAAATGAAAATAAATCTAATGGTATTATGAACGAAGCTGATATAGTTCTCTTTGCAAGCGCTTTAAGACCTCATAATACCATTTTGGAAGTGGAAAAACAACTAAATCGATGAAAGCTTGGGAAAATAGTATTAATTTTGATAAGTGTGATCTTATCTGCTTCAGGAATGCTAGCGGCAAGAGACACTATCCAGCGGTGAAAGCAGATCACATTATCAAATGAAGGCACATCAGTTCCATTTAAAAATCCATTAAATATCTCGTTGTTAAATTTCATAATCGGTTGAAGTTTAATGACCATTCGAAGTTTGCATTGACCAAATGTCAAGGAGGTAGTTGTAGTATGAGGTTTTACCAATTCCTGAAACTATCTTTGGAGTTAGCGACTCCACGGACCTGAGCTAACTATCCCCCTCTGGGATGGGGGCTGTAGAATTCACCCACAGCCAGTCCTGCTTGCCCTAAAAATGGCAAATGGACACTAACTGGATCATGGGCTTATACTTCAACCCGTGATCTTAAGACCTAAATGATACGAGAAACGGATACATCGCCTCGGATACGGACTGGTTCTACGGTAACGACTTTTGGCATTCGAAAACGGACTATGATTGGCTTCTGGAACGTTCGAACATTGAATGACGGGGAAAGAGCTGGGGTTACTCGGTCCTTGCACCGCCAATCAGTGATCGACCGTGAAATGGAGCACTATAACATCCAAATCTTGGGCTTGAGCGAGGTCAGGTGGACAGGATCAGGAGAAGAACGAACCCCTAGCGGAAACACTATTCTGTACATTGGCCCTGAAAGTGAAGCCAGAAATGGCGTGGCGTTCGTCCTTACGTCGAGAGCGAGAAACAGTCTCATTAGCTGGGAACCAATCTCGGATAGGATTATCGTCGTCAGGCTCAGGACCAGTGTCAGAAACGTCACAATTCTGCAGTGCTACGCACCAACTAATACCGCAACATCTGGTGACAAAGAGGAGTTTTATAGCCAACTGAGTGCCACCTTCGAACGTGTTCCAAGAGGTGATATTATTATCATCTCAGGAGATATGAACGCCCAGGTTGGATCAGACAACACTGGACTAGAACACGTCATGGGGAGGCATGGTGACCCTTGGGTCGACGCGTCACGACCTTGGATTAAGAGACCCGAAAACGGTGAATTATTTGTGGAGTTCTGTAGTACTCGGCAAATGGTCATCGGAGGGACCCTTTTTCCACACAAGAGTCATCATAAAACATCTTGGGTTTCCCCTGATGGTGTTACTCAGAACCAGATCGACCATTTGGCTATAAGTCGCCGCTGGAGAAGATGTCTCCTCGATGTGCGAGCGAAACGTGGAGCTGACGTGGGGAGCGATCACCACTTGATGGTTGCCTGCTTGAGATTGTGTACAGCAGCTATCCGATGACCACAAAATCTTCAAATGAAGCGCAAACTTAATGTGGATAAACTCAGAGATCCCAACAAAAAACTCGAATACACCACCATTCTACGCGAAAAGTCATCCACATTGGGTGAACATGAAATGCGCACACTGGACGCCAATTGGGAGGCAACCAGAAACACTTTTCTAACTAGTGCTGAAGAATCTGTGGGATATGCGCAAAGCGGTGAGAAACCCTGGATGTCGCAAGACACATGGGACAAGGTTGACAATCGGAAAAAAGCCAAATTGGCAATCATCTCTCAACCCGATGTCAACCAACGAACGCCCGACTTAAGGCAGAACTACCGCGATGCTCATATACAGCTTAAAAAGGCTGTTAGACGCGACAAGAGAAAGGCCATTGAAGATTTCGCAAACAAGGCAGAATCTGCGGCTTACCTTGGGGATATGGGTTCACTATTTAAAATCATGAAACAGTTGACGAACAGTAATTTCACCGCCAACCACCTGGTGAGAGATGTCAACGGAACTCTCCTTAATATGAGTGAACACCAGTTGCGACGATGGAAGGAATACTTCTCTGATATTTTAAACATCTTGTCAGATGAAGATATTCCGGAAACAGAACAACTTCCAAACATCCAACCGCAACAATCCTCTATTAGGGACGATCCCCCAGATAAGGAAGAGATAGTTTCCGCCATTCGGTCAATGGCGGGAAGGAAAGCTTCAGGTATAGACGGACTACCAACCGAACTCCTCAAAGCGGACCCGGAAATAACAGCCGATATACTCCTCCCACTCTTCACTAAGGTGTGGAATGATGGAAGATATCCGACTGAATGGAAGGAGGGCGTCATTGTGAAAATTCCGAAGAAGGGCGACCTTCGGGATTGTGGCAATTGGCGTGGTATATGTCTACTTACTGCCGTATCAAAAATTATGGCTAAGGTAATTCTCAATAGGATTAGTGATGTCGTCGAGAGCACTCTCGAAGTTTATCAGGCTGGATTCCGTAAAGGGTCGTCTTGTACCGACCACACAAATACCCTACGGATAATATTAGAGCAGTCAGCCGAAATGGGTTCGCCACTACATCTCATGTTTGTGGACTTCGAGAAGGCTTTCGACAGCGTTAAGCGAGATTACATATGGAATGTTTGCGTAGGAGAGGTATTCCAAATAAGGTCATAGCTATGATTAAAGAATCCTACGAAGATGCAAGGTGTCGCGTCTTGCATAGAGGAGAGCTGTCCGAGAGCTTTCCTGTGCGAACGGGTGTCAGACAAGGCTGCATATTATCACCAGCCCTGTTTCTGGTGGTAATAAATGACATCTTGAAAGCTGCACTGGAAGGTGGGGAAGGTAAAGGTCTTCAATGGAGACTATTTAACATCTTAAGTCACCTTGATTATGCTGATGACGTGTGTTTGCTTGCACATACCCGTTCGGACTTAGAGTCAAATGTTCGCTCGTTGCATTCTAAATGCAAAGAGGCGGGACTGAAAATAAATGTGCGTAAAACCAAGTACATGCACATGGGTTCGAACGCAAGCACACCGATTGTTCTTAATGGACAGGATGTGGAAGAGGTGCAAGATTTTTGCTATCTCGGAAGCATTGTCAGCATGGACGGCGGAGCCGAAAAGGATGTTGAGGCTCGACTAAATAAAGCTCGTCAGGCCTTCGGTATCCTTTCCCCTTTCTGGAGGTTAAGAGAGATCTCCCTTCGCACGAAGCTGCGAGTTTTTGACGCATGCGTCAAATCCGTGTTGTTATATGGTTGTACTACGTGGAAAGTGACCGTTCGACTTACCAAGAAACTACAGACTTTCGTAAACCAATGCCTCCGACGCATTTTAGGAATATTCTGGCCAGAAGTGATCTCCAACGACGAACTTTGGATTACAACTCGCCAGACTAAAATAGGTATTGAGATTCAACGGCGGAAGTGGCAGTGGATCGGTCATACTTTGAGGAAACCAGAGCAAAACATCGCAAAACAGGCTCTGGATTATAACCCTCATGGAAGACGTCGGGTTGGTCGACCATGTAACACATGGAAGCGAGCAGTTGAGCAGGAGGCCAGAGGAATAAACAAGTCCTGGCAACAGCTTAAAGCCGATGCTTAGGATCGCGCCTTGTGGAAGAGAGTTGTTTCTGTCCTATGCCCCTATAGGGGGTCTTAACAGGAATTTGATTTTGATTTTGAAATGCCAAATTTGCAGCATCTGAGTTAAAAAGTTTTCCTGGAACAAAAGATCTGCAGAATTCTAATGTACAAAACAATAGTGCGGCCTATAATTTCGTACGGTTTTACTATCTGGTTGTCGATCTCTCCATCTAACGCAGAAGAAATACAGAGTTTCGAAAGGAACATATTAAGACAGTGTCTTTCAAAATATCTCAGGTCAAATCTAAAATATTATAGCACACAGAGCTTATATAATGATTCCAATCTCACAACTCCCATGGAATGTATGATCAAGCTGGCAAAATATGGACTGCCAGGTGTTAGAAGAGCATCCCCATTATTTAATTCATGATATCTTTACAGAAAACGCTTTCTCTTCACTACAAAGTCAATATTGCGAGTCACCCTAGAGTGTTTTGAATACATTTTTACCCGATTTGTTTTCGAAAAAATTATTCAAACTTTCTTTTCATATGAAAGCCTCTGCCGATATTTATAGGGGGTAGTTGTCATAGTAAAAGACTAAAAGGAACGAAATTCTGATATTAAAACATAACAGAATTATGATTGGGCCTATAGCCCAATCTGAAAATTTCAATTTGATATCTGTTCACAGTTTTGAGAAATAAGGGTTTGAAATTTCAGAAAGTGTACCATTTTTGAAATACTTCCCATTTTCAGTATGCCGTTTGAATGGACCCAAAATATGAATTTTTATGGTAAGTAATTTCGAAGATATAATCATTTAAAAAAAAATTCGGCCGACAATTTGCTTTTAGCTTCCTTTGTTGGACTCCAATGGATAAAAAAATTAAATTATTTTTAAAGTTTGTCCCACAACCGTCTCTATATGTACAGTGGCTCACAGCTTATTTCGTGCAGCTACAAATTTGAAATTTGTTATTCTGTTATTGGCAAACTATGTAAAATATTGACAAGATTTAAATGCCATATTTTAAACAAATATTTGTTGTTTAAGTTAGGAACTTCAAAAATAGCACAATTGTTGTTTATAATACTTAATTAACAAAAATTATGAAAATACTGCTTAATTCTATGTCAGCTTATTTCATGTACTTAAACTTAGGCCTTAATTTACAGAAGAAAGTTAAATTTTATACAAAATTCAGTATTTGGTATGGCAGCCATTTGCATTTATTACATCTTTGAGTCTCTTTGGCATAGAATCCACAAGTTTTGGGGTAGTTTCTTCTCTTCCAAAATATTTTTTATCAATTGTTCCTTGTTTGAATTACTATGTTTCCGAATATTATTTTCCAAAATTGCCCATAAATTTTCTATTACATTCATATCTGGACTCTGTGCCGGCGGGGACATAACATGCGGACAGTTCCAAATCAGCCAAGATTGCACTATACCAGAGTTATGCTTAGGGTCGTTGTCTTGGTAGAAACGGAATATGTTTGGAATTTCAAGACTTGCAGCAAATTTTTTTTCAAAATGTTGAGGTATATGATTTTTTTCTTCAATGAACTCCAGATTTCCAATCCCGACTGTCGCCATACAGGCCCAAACCATTACGCTTCCGCCGCCTTGCTTCACTGTGGCTTTTAAATTTTCTTTTTGTAGCTCAATATTAGGTTTCCGCCTTACGTATGCTATGCCATCAGAGCCAAAATTATTAAATTTAGACTCGTCTGAGAATATAACGCTGTTCCAGAAGTCCGAATTTTTGTTGACGTGCTCTCTAGTAAAGGCAAGGCGACTCAGCTGGTTTTTTCTGCTTATGAATGGCTTTTTTCTAACTACTCGACCATTGAAGATATGGACTCGGAGCACGTGGTGGACAGTTTCTGCACTGCGTGACTTATGTACCTAGCCCTTGCTGTATCTTCGCGATTAGTTTTGGAGCCGTTAACTTTGGGTTCACCTTAATTTACTACAATAAATCGTTCGTCAGACGAGTTGAAAATTTTGTTTGGAGCACTTCTGCCCTTATCTTGAATACGATTTTCAAGAACGAAGCGTTCAATGATACTCTGCACTGTGGTGGGACTCAAATTAGCAAATTGAGCAATTTTCCGCTGGGATCGCCCGTTCTTGAAATGACTTATCACTAATTCTCGCTGCTCAATTGTCGTGCGAAGACTCATATTTTCAAAAAGCAGTTCTTGTCCTTTACACGTAAAATATCACACTAAACATTGACAACAGCTAGTTGACAATTCTTCGAAAAAAGTAAAGAAAAAGAAAGGCCCGTTATACAGCGCGACACGATCGGACAGAAGTGGAGACAAGTATCTGCATGAAATAAGCTGTGGCCTGCGTTTCTGCTGCACCATCGGTCTTCTCAGCATTAAGAGTGTCAGAATTTATTTTTGTGAACTTTTTTTTATTTATTGTAATCAATAAGCATGTTTTCTATATCTACAGTGTACCAATAATGTCTTCTATATCTACAGTGTACCAATAATGTCTTCGTACAGCAGCTATTTGAAACTCAAGTGATAAAAAACAATAAATTGTTGCAAGAAATTTGAAAAAGTTTTAATGCAGGTTTATTCATTAAACATTTTTATTTAATTTAGAAACAAAAACTAGTCCATTTCAATTATTCATTACAAAGCTATTAACTAAAAATAAAACAAAGTCGGCAATTTGCCTCCAATAATGTCTTCGTACACTTACGAAACAGTTTATGAAAAATCTTAAATACATTTTTTGTTAATATTTAGTTGGGTAGCCTTTATTGTTGATTACGGCTTTAAGGCGGTGTGGCATCGATTCTACAAGTTTTTTTGCATAGCTTGGCTCTATTTTCGCCCATTCTGGAGGAGCCTGTTTTAACTGAGGTTTCGAGCTAATATGATGAGTTCTGATCCTTTTTTCCAGCATGTTCCACATGTGCTCAATGGGATTGAGGTCAGCGTACACGTACGGCGTACAGATAGACGGATTTTTTTTTGCATTTTTAGGCAATTTTAGCCAAGAAACGCGAAAAACAAAATTTTAGAGTAGCAAATTTTTTTTTCCAAGCCGATCACAATAAAGTAAAATTAACGGAGGACGCGTTTTTTGGATCGAGACGATTGGAGGCGACGCCTTCAGGAGGTCTGAGCCCGATTTGAGCTGTCGCTCCATTGATGATGATGAAATATGAATTGTTTTAGGAAAGGTGTCAATAAATGTACTCAGTCTTATGCTGCTCCGTCCAGTTCGGTTGTCGGAAATATCGCTGCAGTTATGAAAATGTGCGAGGAGATTCATCATCGTCGACTTTACATCGGGAGCAGTAATTGAACCATGGATTTCAAAACTGACTCGTTTGTTTTTTGGACATTTTAACATTTCACTAGGTTTAATATGTGAAAGTATACCATAAAAGATCATTTCTCCTCTGAGGTACTTCAGACAAAATTAAATTTAAATGATCAGTCTTGCAAAAAAAAGTCTCTTAAACGGTCATACATTTGCTTTGTAATCGTGCAATTCACGTGTAAAAAGTGCAGAAGTTACCTCGAAATGACTGTGTCGCCTGAAACGTGGGGTACTAAGGTGTGTACAGCAACAAACACCGAATATTTCCTGCAAAACAAGACGAGCAATCGCACAGAGGTGCGATCGTCTATGCAACTAGGCGACATACGAGTAGCTAAGTCGTTTATGCAATAATTGAAGCTGGGAAAAAAGAAGCAATCGGAAGCACATATGTATGTACAAAGGCACCGTTAAACCCCGATTACAATGCATCGCGTCGCGACATGTACTTCTGCGGTACCGGCGCGGCCGAAATGATCGCACGCCGCCATATACGACATCAAAGTCGTGTTTTCCATCGAGGAAGTGCAATTACAGCAATCGTAATGCTGCTGCTGGCTTACAATGGCAGCACTTTACAATTTATGTGACAAATGTCGCGTGAAAAATATGACCAACATTTTTCGATTGCGATGTTGGGAGTGAACGCATCCAGGCCTAATTATGTCACTTATCGGGGCCATGAATCGGCCGGCTATGTATGTCGTCACGCGTGCGGCTGAAGCGATTCACCACCCATGTCAGATTACTGACTGCAAACCGTCACAGTTAGCGCGCACCGCAGAAAATTCCAAAAGCCTTCCGATTCAAAAGAAAAATAAAAAACATAACAGAATTATGATTGGGCGTAAAGTCCAATCATAGGATACTCTAGATGAAATGGGAAAGAGTTTATTGTACCGTAAAATATGTCATCTCAAATTCTTTCGAATAGTGAATAGTCACTTTTGTATGGGAGGTGGTAAAAGCAATTTGTAATTTTTGTACATGACATCGAACGTATAATATACAAAATGTTTCATGCTGAATTTAAAGTATATAGCTTTCATAATTTTCGAATTTATGGCATTTGTATGGGAGGTGGCAGGGGAAGTGAAAATTTTTGGATGATTTCAAATCTGCTTATCAACATCCTAATCACATTGCCTTGTTACAATTTTAAAATCGATTGCTCTCATATGTTCGAAGAAGAAATACTGTTCTTGAATTTTCAATACAAAAATTTGTATGGGAGGTGGTAGAAGGAGTGAAACGAAGTTCATACTTTTTTTTTTTAACATTTATTGAAATTATTAAGGGACAAATTCTGGCAAAAAAAATTGTGAATATGTATGGGAGGTGGTAGAAGGAGTAAGATCAATATTTTTTGGGGTTTACATTTACATCATTATACTATGACCTAATTTTCAAGTCAATAGTTGAAATGGTTTCGGAGAAAAATCAATTTCATTACATTTCGAAATTTGTTCAGGAGGGGGTAGAAGGAGTGGGGGGATGTGACCCGTTCACGAACTTAAAGTTACTTACGTACTTAGTACGATAGGTCAACGCGCTCGAAAGTTATGTTGTAGACGGACGGTCACTCGGAATTGAGGTTTTAGAGCGACAATAAATATTTCTGTACTCTTGGCGACTCTGTGCGAGCATTATTTCTTAACGTTACAAACGGTAAGGCAAACACAATATACTCTCAGGTTTCATCTATAGTATAATCACTTGACTCGATCATGATTGACTTATTGGCAATCTTTGCTGACTCCGTGATGCAATTTGTTGCAATGTTGTTAGAGAAGCGCGAATCAATTGTAAGTGAGCTAAAGCACAGCACAATAAGTTAATCGTAGGCTATGATTGCAGAAGTCGCAATTAGCGAGAAGCTATTAATTGACATGGAAAATATAGAAATTTAACATCAAGCTACATATTTAAAAGGGAAATTGTTAAGATTATGTAAAGAGGGCAGGTTTATCACCTTCGCAGAGACATCTTCAAAACCACGAAAATAATAAACAAGAACTAAAGGTGATCCACCAGCATCATCTTCTTAAAAAACGTTAAAATAAACAAACTAGAACTGCGAGTAACCATAGATGAAATTAAGATTTTTGTGATTTATAGTAATCATTACGTTCTGGATGAGTGGCGGCAGAAGGGGTGATGATTTTTCAATAATTGTTTGCCATTTTAAAAGTAATGTTCCGATTTAGAATACGATCGTCTTGAAGCTACGAAAGCAGTTTTTGAATGTATATGCTAAAAATGGCTCATCTATAGGTAGAGGTAGAGGAAGAGGTTGTTGAATATTGATAATTCCATTTTAGTCGTTAAGAATTATTACCACATATCATACTTCAAATACTGATGAGCTGAAATTGAAAGAAAAGATTTCCGGATTCTACACTGTTACGCTTTATTATTCGTGACGTTTCGGTGTCTGCTGAGACCTTTATCAAAGGAAGAATCTGGAAATATTTTCTTTCAATTCGAAATGCACTGTGAAAGCATTCAACAAACCACTGATGAACTGCTTTGTTAAATTAGTTAAGGAGATCTGGATACGGATTTTGTTCTTACCAAATTTTAAGGCAGGTAGCCAAACTGCTGATAACTTGTTTCCGGTGTCTCGGTTGAAGTTCTGTGGATGTTTAGAAATTTCTATTGCTTCTCGTACTATTCGTTGATAATATTTATTTGTCCTGGCCAGAATTTGCACATTGTCGAAATCGACTGTATGGTTCTTTGTCGTTGCATGTTCCGCGATCGCTGATGACTGTATCTGGTTTTTCCGTGTGCATCGTTGATGCTCGTTGATCCTTGTTTGGACTGTGTGTCCCGTTTCTTCTATGTATACTTTATCGCCTGAGCCACACGGTACTTTGTATACTCCTTCAGTCTCCAAAGGTTTTTTGTCCTTCTGGTTTCCTAAAATTCCGCGGATAGTAGTTGGGGTAGTGAATGTTGTCTTGATGTTGGATTTTCGAAGGATTTTTCCTATCTTATCCGTCGTGCCCTGGATGTAAGGTAGTCTTACCCATCGTTTGTCTGCATTTCCTTCTTCAGTGTCTTCTCGTTCTGTTGCCCTTGGATGCTTCGGTTTCCACGCCTTGTTAGTTTCGCTCGCTTTGTATCCATTTGCTGTGAATGCCCGATTTAACTGTTCCTTTTCCTTTCGTAGACTGCCCGGATTTCCTTCAGTTATACGTCGAGCTCTGTGTATTAGGGTCTTCAGTACGCCTGTGTTCTGGCTTGGGTGGTGATGTGAATGAGCGTGGAGATATCTGTTGGTGTGAGTTGGTTTCCTATATACCCCGAAGCTTAGCAACGTATCATTCCTTTCAACGAGTACATCCAAGAATGGCAGTTTCACGTTGTCTTCTGTTTCCATGGTGAACTTAATTTTCTCGTGGTGTGAGTTCAGGTGTGCTAAAAATTTGTCCAGCTCTTCTTTCCCATGTTGCCAAATGATGAAGGTCATCCACATACCGTAGATACAATTTCGGTGTTAATGGAGCTGAGTCCAGTGCGTTCTTTTCGAATTCCTCCATGAAAATTTCCGCCTACCACCGGTGAAATTGGAGATCCCATAGCCGCTCCTTCCGTTTGGTTGAAGAGTTTCCCTAGAGCTGAAAAGAAAGTATTATTTAAACAACATTCTATTAAGTCATACCTCTGTCCGGGATGAGTTTCCTGATGATACTTAAGGTGTCCTTAATCGGGATGTTGGTGAACAGTGATTCCACTTCTAGGCTGACTAAAATATCCGTTGGTTCCAATTTGACTTTCTGAAGAATCTCTACTAGATGAGCGGAATTTTTAACAGAGCGTGATGTTTTACCTACTAGTGGGCGTAACTCAGTCGCGAGAGCCTTAGCCAGTTTTTGGGTAAGTGATTGTATTGAACTGACGATGGGTCGAAGTGGGGTATTCTCCTTATGAATTTTCGGAAGTCCGTACATTTTTGGTGTATGAGGGTCTGAAGGTATTAATTTGGCATATTTTTTCGCTAATATGGGATTTTTCTTGATGGATAGGGTTAATTTCCGGTGGAGGGCAGCGGTTGGATCTCTCTTCATTTCTGTATATGGTCCTGTTTGTAGAATGTCTCGTATCTTCTCCTCGTATTGTTCCTTGTCCATGACTACCGTTGCGTTTTCTTTGTCCGCTCGCATAATCACTATTTCCTTCATTTGTTTAAACTCTTTTAAAGCTTTCCGTTCTTTCGGGGGGATATTCGTCGCAGGTGGCACTGCTCGCTTGATGATGTGAGAGATCTCGTGTCTGATTTCAATCGCTTGCGGAAGACCTTTGATTGCCGGCTCTATTTGCTGAATGGTTTTTTCGGTTGGAATACTTCTTGGAGTAAGCGCGAAGTTGAATCCTTTGCTTAACACATCCTCTTATTTCCTGGTTAACTGCATTGATGAAAGGTTGATTACTACTTCGTTGCTTCTCGTCGGCATCGGTTGCGCTGCTTCTAATGTTGATTCTAAACTCCTGAATTTCCGTTCCTGTATCGTTTTCTTCTGGAGCTGGACAAATTTTTAGCACACCTGAGCTCACACCACGAGAAAATTAAGTTCACTATGGAAACGGAAAGCAACGGGAAACTACCATTCTTGGATGTACTCGTAGAAAGGAATGATACGTTGCTAAGCTTCGGGGTATATAGGAAACCAACTCACACCAACAGATATCTCCACGCTCATTCACATCACCACCCAAGCCAGAAAACAGGCGTACTGAAGACCCTAATACACAGAGCTCGACGTATAACTGAAGGAAATCCGGGCAGTCTACGAAAGGAAAAGGAACAGTTGAATCAGACATTCACAGCAAATGGATACAAAGCGAGCGAAATTAACAAGGCGTGGACACCGAAGCATCCAAGGACAACAGAACGAGAAGACACTGAAGAAGGAAATGCAGACAAACGATGGGTAAAACTACCTTACATCCAGGGCACGACGGATAAGATAGGAAAAATCCTTCGAAAATCCAACATCAAGACAACATTCACTACCCCGACTACTATCCGAAGAATTTTAGGGAACCAGAAGGACAAAAACCATTGGAGACTAAAGGAGTATACAAAGTACCGTGTGGTTCATGCGATAAAGTATACATAGGAGAAACGGGACGCACAGTCCAAACAAGGATCAACGAGCACCAACGATGCACACGGAAAAACCAGATACAGTCGTCAGCGATCGCGGAACATGCAACGACAGAGGACCTTACAATCGATTTCGACAATGTGCAAATTCTGGCCAGGACAAATAAATATTATCAACGAATAGTACGAGAAGCAATAGAAATTTCTAAACATCCACAGAACTTGAACCGAGATACCGGATAAAAGTTATCAGCAGTTTGGCTATCTGCCTTAAAATTTGGTAAGAACAAAATCCGTACCCAGAAATCCTTAACTAATTTAACTACGTGATACTAATTAATTAACCTTAATTAACTAATTTAGCCTTAATTACCCTTCCTTTTATATAATAATTGTGTTTTGTAATTGTCGATAAGTTTGATAAAGGTCTCAAAAGAGACCGAAACGTCACGAATAATAAAGCGTAACAGTGTAGAATCCGGAAATCTTTTCTTTCAACCAATTGTCAAATAACGTAGAGCTCGCAAGTCCAATATAAAAAACATAACAGGGCTACGATTGCGCGTAAAGCGCAATCTTACGATACTCTAGATGAAATAGAATTTTTTGTGATCCCAAGAAATTTTGTATGGGAAATGTTAGAAGGGATGATAGCATTGAACTAATTTTTTCCACATCATGCTAAAGTAGCTACAAAAATGTTTTATACATAATGCTTACTCCAAAAATTGAATGCGAAGTGAGAAAATTAGTGAGTTAGATTTAGTGAAAACGTGCAGTTTGTATAGGAGGTGGTAGAAAGAGTGGGGGGATTCTAGTGATTTTTTCAGAAATAACTAGGAATATTATAAAATTGACATCCCTTAAATTTCAGACTAGTACCATTCATACTTTTCAAGAAAATCGATTTTTTGTAAAGTTGTGAAACTGTGTCATATTGTATGGGAGGGGGTAGAAGCAGTGAAGCTAATCAAATATTTTTTTCTGGTCTTAGTTATAATACTAATTAAGTATTTATTACAAAATATGAGCTCAATAAATGTTATATGTTCTGAGAAAATCGTCTTAGAGCATTTCATGAAAAAGTGTAGTTTGTATGGGAGGGGGTGGAAGGAGAGGGAGGACGCAAATAATTTTTCTTCTGTAGATTAAGATTTTTATAGAAGTAATATTTCACAAAATTCAGATTAATAGCTTTTATACTTTTCGAGTAAATCCATTTAATATCAAATTGCGAAATTGTGTCATTTTATATGGGAGGGGGTAGAAGAGGTGAAGCTAATCGTGTAATTTTTTTTGGCCTTACTAATAATTTTAAATAAATATTTGGTGCACAATTTCAGCCCACTAAATTTTATACGCACTGAGTAAATTCATGACAAGTGCAGTTTGTATGGGAGGTGGTAGAAGGAGGGGGAGGACACGCATAATTTTTTTACGGTAGGTTGATATTATTATAAAAGTAACATATTCAAAATTTCAGACCAATAGCTTTTATACTTTTTGAGCAAATCCGTTTATTGTCAAATTGCGCAATTGTGTCATTTTGTATGGGAGGGGGTAGAAGGGGTGGAGCGATTTGGCCCGTTCACGAACTTGACCTTACTTTTTTGTCAAAAACGACGTGTACAAAATTTGAGCTTTTTAGCTCAACGCGTTCTCAAGCTAGAGCGCGCACAGACGGACGGACGGACGGACGGACGGACATCCGGTTTTGAGATTTTTGAGTGATAATATTAACTTCTGTATCATCCATTTTTTTCTCCGAGCCTTATTTCTTGGCGTTACAAACTTTAGAGCAAACTTATAATACTCTCAGATTTCATCTAGAGTATAATTATTATAAAGTTCTACGCTAACAGAGATTCAAGCCATCTTCGAGGATAAAAAAAAATTAAATAAAACATTGTCTAAATTACTATTATTATGTCTTGGCCTTTAGCCATTTGTATGGAATTGCATCTGTAAATGGATATGTACGGATATATGTATGTATTTCTTTCCTTTTATTTTTTTTTATTTCTAACCTGGGATTGTGCAATAGGTTTAATGCACTGAATTATCGTATTCGTTACCAATGTGAATATTTTAGGATTCTTAGTTACATAGCATTACATTATATTAAGTAAGATCTCATTATAAAAACATAACAGGGCTACGATTGCGCGTAAAGCGCATTCTTACGATACTCTAGATGAAATAGAATTTTTGTGATCCCAAGAAATTTTGTATGGGGAGTGTTAGAAGGGGTGATAGCATTGAACTAATTTTTTCCGCATCATGCTAAAGTAGCTATAAAAATATTTTATACGAAATGCTTACTCCAAAATTGAATGGGGACTGAGAAAATTAGTGAGTTAGATCTAGTGAAAATGTGCAGTTTGTATGGGAGGTGGTCGAAAGAGTGGGGGGATTTTAAAGATTTTTTCAGAAATAACTAGGAATATTATAAAATTGACTTCTCTGAAATTTCAGATTAGTGCTATTCATACTTTTCAAGAAAATCGATTTTTCGTGAAGTTGTGAAACTGTGTCATATTGTATGGGAGGGGGTAGAAGCAGTGAAGCTAATCAAATATTTTTTTCTGATCTTAGTGATAATACTAATTAAGTATTTATTACAAAATATGCGCTCAGTAAATGTTATGTGTTCTGAGAAAATCGTTTTAGAGCATTTCATGAAAAAGTGTAGTTTGTATGGGAGGGGGTAGAAGGAAAGGGAGGACAAAAATAATTTTTCTACTGTAGATTAAAATCATTATGAAAGAAAAATATCCCAAAATTCAGACTAATAGCTTTTATACTTTTCGAGTAAATCCATTTATAGTCAAATTGCGAAATTGTGTCATTTTGTATGGGAGGGGGTAAAAGGGGTGGAGCGATTTGGCCCGTTCACGAACTTGACCTTACTTTTTTGTCAAAAACGACGTGTACAAAATTTGAGCTTTTTAGCTCAACGCGTTCTCAAGCTAGAGCGCGCACAGACGGACGGACGGACGGACGGACGGACAGACGGACGGACGGACGGGCGGACAGACGGACGGACGGACGGACGGACGGACGGACATCCGGTTTTGAGATTTTTGAGTGATAATATTAACTTCTGTATCATCCATTTTTTTCTCCGAGCCTTATTTCTTGGCGTTACAAACTTTAGAGCAAACTTATAATACTCTCAGATTTCATCTAGAGTATAATTATTATAAAGTTCTACGCTAACAGAGATTCAAGCCATCTTCGAGGATAAAAAAAAATTAAATAAAACATTGTCTAAATTACTATTATTATGTCTTGGCCTTTAGCCATTTGTATGGAATTGCATCTGTAAATGGATATGTACGGATATATGTATGTATTTCTTTCCTTTTATTTTTTTTTATTTCTAACCTGGGATTGTGCAATAGGTTTAATGCACTGAATTATCGTATTCGTTACCAATGTGAATATTTTAGGATTCTTAGTTACATAGCATTACATTATATTAAGTAAGATCTCATTATAAAAACATAACAGGGCTACGATTGCGCGTAAAGCGCATTCTTACGATACTCTAGATGAAATAGAATTTTTGTGATCCTTAGAAATTTTGTATGGGGAGTGTTAGAAGGGGTGATAGCATTGAACTAATTTTTTCCGCATCATGCTAAAGTAGCTATAAAAATATTTTATACAAAATGCTTACTCCAAAATTGAATGGGGACTGAGAAAATTAGTGAGTTAGATCTAGTGAAAATGTGCAGTTTGTATGGGAGGTGGTCGAAAGAGTGGGGGGATTTTAAAGATTTTTTCAGAAATAACTAGGAATATTATAAAATTGACTTCTCTGAAATTTCAGATTAGTGCTATTCATACTTTTCAAGAAAATCGATTTTTCGTGAAGTTGTGAAACTGTGTCATATTGTATGGGAGGGGGTAGAAGCAGTGAAGCTAATCAAATATTTTTTTCTGATCTTAGTGATAATACTAATTAAGTATTTATTACAAAATATGCGCTCAGTAAATGTTATGTGTTCTGAGAAAATCGTTTTAGAGCATTTCGTGAAAAAGTGTAGTTTGTATGGGAGGGGGTAGAAGGAAAGGGAGGACAAAAATAATTTTTCTACTGTAGATTAAAATCATTATGAAAGAAAAATATCCCAAAATTCAGACTAATAGCTTTTATACTTTTCGAGTAAATCCATTTATAGTCAAATTGCGAAATTGTGTCATTTTGTATGGGAGGGGGTAGAAGGGGTGGAGCGATTTGGCCCGTTCACGAACTTGACCTTACTTTTTTGTCAAAAACGACGTGTACAAAATTTGAGCTTTTTAGCTCAACGCGTTCTCAAGCTAGAGCGCGCACAGACGGACGGACGGACGGACGGACGGACAGACGGACGGACGGACGGGCGGACAGACGGACGGACGGACGGACGGACGGACGGACATCCGGTTTTGAGATTTTTGAGTGATAATATTAACTTCTGTATCATCCATTTTTTTCTCCGAGCCTTATTTCTTGGCGTTACAAACTTTAGAGCAAACTTATAATACTCTCAGATTTCATCTAGAGTATAATTATTATAAAGTTCTACGCTAACAGAGATTCAAGCCATCTTCGAGGATAAAAAAAAATTAAATAAAACATTGTCTAAATTACTATTATTATGTCTTGGCCTTTAGCCATTTGTATGGAATTGCATCTGTAAATGGATATGTACGGATATATGTATGTATTTCTTTCCTTTTATTTTTTTTATTTCTAACCTGGGATTGTGCAATAGGTTTAATGCACTGAATTATCGTATTCGTTACCAATGTGAATATTTTAGGATTCTTAGTTACATAGCATTACATTATATTAAGTAAGATCTCATTATAAAAACATAACAGGGCTACGATTGCGCGTAAAGCGCATTCTTACGATACTCTAGATGAAATAGAATTTTTGTGATCCCAAGAAATTTTGTATGGGGAGTGTTAGAAGGGGTGATAGCATTGAACTAATTTTTTCCGCATCATGCTAAAGTAGCTATAAAAATATTTTATACGAAATGCTTACTCCAAAATTGAATGGGGACTGAGAAAATTAGTGAGTTAGATCTAGTGAAAATGTGCAGTTTGTATGGGAGGTGGTCGAAAGAGTGGGGGGATTTTAAAGATTTTTTCAGAAATAACTAGGAATATTATAAAATTGACTTCTCTGAAATTTCAGATTAGTGCTATTCATACTTTTCAAGAAAATCGATTTTTCGTGAAGTTGTGAAACTGTGTCATATTGTATGGGAGGGGGTAGAAGCAGTGAAGCTAATCAAATATTTTTTTCTGATCTTAGTGATAATACTAATTAAGTATTTATTACAAAATATGCGCTCAGTAAATGTTATGTGTTCTGAGAAAATCGTTTTAGAGCATTTCATGAAAAAGTGTAGTTTGTATGGGAGGGGGTAGAAGGAAAGGGAGGACAAAAATAATTTTTCTACTGTAGATTAAAATCATTATGAAAGAAAAATATCCCAAAATTCAGACTAATAGCTTTTATACTTTTCGAGTAAATCCATTTATAGTCAAATTGCGAAATTGTGTCATTTTGTATGGGAGGGGGTAGAAGGGGTGAAGCTAATCATCTAATTTTTTTTGGCCTTACTAAAAATTTTAAATAAATATTTGGTGCACAATTTCAGCCCGCTCAATTTTATACGCACTGAGTAAATTGGCTTAGAGTAATTCATGACAAGTACAGTTTGTATGGGAGGTGGTAGAAGGAGGGGGAGGATACGCATAATTTTTGTACGGTAGATTGATATTATCATAAAAGTAACATATTTCAAATTTCAGGCCAATAGTTTTTACACTTTTCGTGCAAATCCGTTTATTGTCAAATTGCGCAATTGTGTCATTTTGTATGGGAGGGGGTAGAAGGGGTGGAGCGATTTGGCCCGTTCACGAGCTTGACCTTACTTTTTTGTCAAAAACGACGTGTACAAAATTTGAACTGTCTAGCTCAACGCGTTCTCAAGCTAGAGCGCGCACAGACGGACGGACGGACGGACGGACAGACGGACGGACATCCGGTTTTGAGATTTTTGAGTGATAATATTAACTTCTGTATCATTCATTTTTTTCTCCGAGCCTTATTTCTTGGCGTTACAAACTTTAGAGCAAACTTATAATACTCTCAGATTTCATCTAGAGTATAAAAAAACTTTAAGTTTAATTATTTCAAAGTTCTAACGGGTTTACTTTTAAGTACGGAATTATTGAACAAAAAACTATGAAAACATAACTAGTCATAAGATTAATTATATGTAACTTTATGGCAATTAAATAAACTTAAGCTTGAAAGTAAAGTTATTGGCCGGAAGTTGCAAGGATCAGTAGGGCTTTTAGCTTAATGAATGCAATAACATAACTGTTGCTTCTTTCCAATTGTATGAAAAGCAGTCTAGAAATTGTCAACTATTAAAAATGACTTTAAGATAAACGATAGATTTTTTAGGGAAATTTTTAATTAGGATAGAGTTGGTATCAAAATGTTTTATACAAAATTTAGGGTTCAAAAATTCAATAGGTACTGTGAAAGTTAGTGTATTGGGTTTAGTGAAATTGTGCAGTTTGTATGGGAGGTGGTAGAAGGAGGGGCGAGTTCTTAATGACTCTTTCAGAAATAACTATAAATATCATGCTTTTGACATATTTTAAATTGCAGATCAGTAGTATTCATACTTTCCAGTAAAATCGACTTTGTGGAAAGTCGTGAAATTGTGTCAGAATGTATGGGAGGGGGTCTAACGAGTGAAAATAATCGTCTAATTATACTCTAGATGAAATCTGAGAGTATTATAAGTTTGCTCTAAGGTTTGTAACGCTAAGAAATAAGGCTTGGAGAAAAAAATGAATGATACAGAAGTTAATGTTATCACTCAAAAATCTCAAAACCGGATGTCCGTCCGTCCGTCTGTCCGTCTGTCCGTCTGTCCGTCTGTCCGTCTGTCCGTCTGTCCGTCTGTCCGTCTGTCCGTCTGTCCGTCTGTCCGTCTGTTCGCTCTCTAGCTTGAGAACGCGTTGAGCTAGATTGTTCAAATTTTTTACACGTCGTTTTTGACAAAAAAGTAAGGTCAAGTTCGTGAACGGGCCAAATCGCTCCACCCCTTCTACCCCCTCCCATACAAAATTACACAATTGCGCAATTTGACAATTAAAGAATTTTCTCAAAAAGTATAAAAGCTATTGGCCTGAAATTTGGAATATATTACTTTTATGATAATATAAATCTACTGTAAATAAATTATGCGTGTCCTCTCCCTCCTTCTACCACCTCCCATACAAACTGTACTTGTCATGAATTACTCTAAGCCAATTTACTCAGTACGTATAAAATTTAGCAGGCTGAAATTGTGCACCAAATATTTATTTAAAATTGTTAGTAAGGCCAAAAAAAATTAGACGATTAGCTTCATCCCTTCTACCCCCTCCCATACAAAATGACGAAAATTCGCAATTTAACAATAAATTAATTTACTCGAAAAGTATAAAAGCTATGAGTCTGAGTTTTGGGTCATATTACTTTCATAATGATTTAAATCTACAGTAGAAAAATTATTTGCGTCCTTCCTCTCCTTCCACCCCCTCCCATACAAACTACACTTTTTCATGAAATGCTGTAAGACGAATTTCTCAGAACATATAACATTTATTGAGCTCACATTTTGTAATAAATACTTAATTAGTATTATCACTAAGATCAGAAAAAAATATTTGATTAGCTTCACTGCTTCTACCCCCTCCGATACAATATGACACAGTTTCACAACTTCACAAAAAATCGATTTTATTGAAAAGTATGAATGGTACTAATCTGAAATTTAAGGGTTGTCAATTTTATAATATTCCTAGTTATTTCTGAAAGAAACATTAAAATCCCCCACTCTTTCTACCACCTCCGATACAAACTGCACATTTTCACTAGATCTAACTCACTAATTTTCTCAGTCCCCATTCAATTTTGGAGTAAGCATTTTGTATAAAACATTTTTATAGCTAATTTAGCATGATGGGGAAAAAATTATTTCAATGCTATCACCCCTTCTAACACTCCCCATCCAAAATTTTTTGGGATGACATCTAGAGTATCGTAAGATTACGCTTTATGCGCAATCGTAGCCCTGTTATGTTTTTAAATAAATATTTAGTGCACAATTTCAGCTCGATAAATTGTATCATCATCAATGGCGCGACAGCCCAAATCGGGCCCTGGCCTCCTGAAGTCGTCGCCTCCAATCGTCTCGATCCAAAGACCGCGTCCTCCAGCTGCTAATTTTTAAAATGGCTTTGCTGTCTTCATCAACCGAGTCTTCCCATCGCTTGCGTGGTTTGCCTACTGGCCGGTTACCACTCGTTTTGCCTTTAAGAGCACGTTTGGGGATTCTTCTGTCTTCCATTCGCTCTACATGGCCAGCCCACTGCAGTTTACGTAGCTTGATGAACGTTGAAGCTTCTGGCTCGTCGTAGAGTTGATACAACTCATGGTTGTATCTTATTCGCCATTCCGTTCCTTCCTTCACAGGTCCCAAAATTCTTCGGAGGACCTTTCTTTCGAATGTGTTAACTGCTTTTTCGGAAGTTCGCGTTAATGTCCACGTCTCGCTGCCATAACAGAGCACAGGTCGTATAATAGTTTTATAAATCCGCAGCTTATTGTTCCTGTGCACTTTCTTGGATTTCATTATTGGAAGTACCGAATAATACGTCTTATTTGCTAGTATTATCCGTCGTTTGATTTCGTCTGTTTCATTACCGTCCTTTGCTAGATTAGCCCCAAGATATATGAAGTTGTCCACACTCTCCAAATTATATTCCGCAATTGTTATGTTTTGTGTGATTGGCGTTCTCCTTCTTGTTTGCGTCATTGCTTTTGTTTTGCTTTCGTTAATGCGCAACCCGACTTCTTTTGCGGCGGAGTCAAGATTGACAAATATCTCCTTAGCACTAGGGAAGGATCTTGCTAGAATGTTAATGTCGTCAGCGTATGCTACTAGTTGGGTGGACTTGAATAGTAGTGTCCCGTTGGTGTCGACTGGGATTTTTCGGACGACATACTCCAGTGCCAAGTTGAAAAGCATAGGAGCTAGACCATCTCCCTGCTTTAAACCACATTCCGTTCGAAAGCTGGTTGTGGAATCGGTTTGTATTCTCACTTGGGATTCAGTGTTCGTCATTGTGAGTCTTGTTAGTCGGACTAGTTTTGGAGGAATTCCAAAGTCAAGCATGATTTGGTACAGTACGCTCCTATCGATACTGTCGTATGCTTGTTTAAAATCTACGAATATTTGGTGCACGTCTGTGTTATATTCCCAGCATTTCTCAAGCACCTGTTTCACCGAAAATATCTGGTCTGTTGTAGATCGTCCGGTTCTGAATCCGCCTTGGTATTCGCCAATTATTTGATTAGTATAGGGCTTAAGACGACGTTCAATTATTTTTGTCAGTATTTTATAGGACGTACACAACAATGATATACCTCTGTAGTTCTCACAGCAGAGTTTGTCTCCTTTCTTGTAAATTGGACATATAATGCTTTTTCGCCAGTCGTCGGGTATGATTTCCTCTGTCCAAATTTTGCATATCATGCTGTGCAGTATTTCAGCGACACAGTTTCCACCGTTTTTCAGAAGTTCAACTGGTATTTCGTCAATTCCCGGCGCTTTGTTTCGTTTTTGGTCACATAGGGCTGCTTTGATTTCAGGAAGCGTGGGTGGTGTCGATGATGATTCATCTTCGTCAGTTGAGGCTTGAATTGAAATGTTGTCTGTCGTTATCGGTGCTACTGGGATGGGATTCAAAAGATGTTCGAAGTATGAAGCCCATCTCCTTTTGATTTCTTCTGTGTCGCTGATAATATTGCCCTCTGCGTCTTTGCAGAGACTGGTTTTTGGTTTATATCCCTTTTTCAAGTCTTTTACTATGGCGTATGCGTCCCGCGTACTATTTTTTCTCATGTCGTCGTCCATTTTTTGTATCTTGTCATTATGGTACTTCCTTTGTTTTCGTCTGCAGGTCTTTTTCGCATATCGCCTAAGCTCGTCATATCTTTCTTTTTTGGCTCGTGTTGGTCGTTCAGTAAAAATTTTGTAAGCTTCGTTCTTTCTATCTATTGCGTCGCGACATTCTTGGTCGAACCAATCATTACTTTTTCGCTGTGCTTGATATCCTAATACCTCTTCCGCGGAGGATTTGATGCCGTCTCGTATTTTCATCCACGCATTATCCACTGGCATATTTTGGATATTTTCATATATTGGTGTCAGGTGTTTATTACATGCTAGCATGTAAGCCTGCGCCACCGTTTCGTCGTTAAGCTTGTCGACATTGAATTTGCGAGCTCTACTCGTTTTCGAATACCCACGACAAGCTATTTTGCATCGATACTTAGCTCTGACTAGATAGTGATCAGAGTCACAATTCGCACCGCGGAGAGTTCGTACATCAAGTATGCTGGAAGCAGCCCTTTTCTCAATAAGAACGTGGTCTATTATAAATTGTATACGTACTGAGTAAATTTGTTTAGAGTATTTTATGAAAAAGCGCATTTTGTATGAGAGGTGGTGGAAGGAGGGGGAGAACTCAAATAATTTGTGTGTGGTAGATTGAAATCATCATAAAGTAATATACTCCAAATTTAAAATCAATAGCTTTTATACTTTTCGAGCAGATCCGTTTATTGTCATATTGCGGAATTGCGTCATTTTGTATTGGAGGTGGTAGAAGGAGTAAAGCTTATCGTCTAATTTTGTTTGTTTTTACTAATAGTTGTAGAAAATTATTTTGAGCACAATTTCAGTTCAATAAATTGTATACGTACTGAGAAAATTTGGTTAGAGTATTTTAGGAAAAAGTGCAGTTTGTATGGGAGTTGGTAGGAGGAGGGAAAGGACTCAAATAATTTTTGTATAGTAGATTAGAATTATCATAAAAGTAATATATTCCAAATTTCAGGTCAATAAATTTTATACTTTTCGAGCAAATCCGTTTATTGTAAAATTGCGAAATTGTTTCATTTTGCATGAAGGGGGCAGAAGGGATTGAGTGATTTGGCCCGTTCACGAACTTGACCTCACTTTCTTGGCGAAAACTACGTGGGCAAAATTTTAGCTTTCTAGCTCAACGTTCTCAAAGCTAGAGAGGACACGGACGGATGAACATCCGGTTTTGAGATTTTTGATTGATTATACATTGTGACCATAAAGTACCGGGATTTTGTAAATAAAATTACTCTGGGGAATGATATTTAATTTTTTTTTTTTGGTAAGCAGGTAGGGCGGTCTGTAAATCAGCTTATTTACAGCAGCTGGTTGAATGGGTACACCTCACTAGTACGCGGCGATTTTTGTTTTATGTCCTTTTTTCCTCCATTCCGATGATTGTTGACTGGTTTGCATGTCAAACTCATAGATCCATGTCTCATCAACAGTTGTGATGTCCAAAGAGACCTTGCTATCTTCCACAACTATTTATGAGCACCATTTCCTTTACGTTTTGAATGTTTTCGTCAGTTGAAGCGGTCGAAGGTCGTCCAGAACGAGTCATGTCTTCAACGATCTCTCGGCCGTCCTTAAAGGCTCGTAGGCTCGTGGTTTTGATATTACTGAATCACCGTAAGCCTTTTCCAACATTCGCAACGATTTCGCACACGAAATTTGGTTGCAAAAACAAAATTTGAGAGTAAACTCTGTGTCCCATATTTTTATCCATTTAAAAAATCGCCGTGGGCTGCTGAGTTGTTGGGTACACATTAACTAGCTGATGTAAACAAACTGATTAGCAGATCGCCATAATTTTTGGGATAATAATTAAGGACTGTTATACCTGCTTACAAAAAAAAAATTAAATTTGAAATAGAGTAGTTTTATTTATAAAATCCCGGTACTTTATGGTCACAATGTATGAACTTGTGTATCATTTATTTTTTTTCTCCGAGCTTTATTTCTTTGCATTACAACTTTGTGGCAAACTTAAAATACTTTCAGATTTCATCTAGAGTATAAAAATCATAAAAGCTTAAGATATTAATTAGTCTAGTATTTTCAAATCCCTCAAACAAAAGTATTTTTTCAACCATTTTTATGAAATCAATTATTACCAAACCACTAAAAGCTTTCAACTTGAGATTTTGCACAAGCACTTTAAGAAATATTTAGAAAAAAGTTGCAGGAAAAGTTTTGAAATCCTCGTTGCTACCCCTTCCCATACAAAAGTAAGTTATCGAACAGTTTCAATAAATCAACTAATAACCAACAAATTAAAAGCAATGAACTTGAAATTTTGTACGAACAACTTTCAAGAGAAGCGAAATAAAACTTCATCACAAATTGTACGGTTCCCTCATTTGCTCTACCCCCTTCGATACAAATGTATGATTTCATGAATATAAAATATACCGGTTTTCATAGAATTTACTTCGGCTGTTAATCTAACATTCTATACAGAGAATTTCGAACGTAATTCAATCAATCAAGCAATTATTGATATTAACTCGATTCCACAGAAATCCTTGCATAAATAAACAAATACTGGAGCTGTTGATCGAAATCGCGATTAGGTGTTAAATAATGAACAATAGCTCTGACCTAGAGCCCCCAGTCACTTAGTCTTCCCTATACACCCTAACTTGCATATTGGCTTCCCACGCATACTCAACTTGCCTCAAGAATAATAAAGTTGTGCCCGACTTGTTCTTCTTCAATGGGGCTACAGCCCAAATCGGGCCTTGGCCTCCTGAACTTCAGGTTCCTTAACATTTTCATTATTTATTGCGGACGAGTTGTTAGCTCTTCGCACAACCCTCTATCTACGAATTTTTCATTTTCGTAGATTGGGGTAACCAAGGTATATTCAATCAGGTAGTGTGCTTGGAATTATGCGTCGACCGGGATTTGAACTCACGACCTTCGCATTGTGAACCAAACATGCTATCCACTAGACTACACCCTAGCTCGACTTGTTGGCAGATACATTTTAGGTCAATCGAGGGAAATGAATCATAGATTGTCTCCACGGAGGCTTAAAATTCGTCTTTAGTTATATCGTTTTTTTTTCGGTTGTTGCGTGGACGTTGAAAAATTTAGTTTTTATTCGGATTGCACATAATCTTTCACTTATTGGTTAGAAACTCGTGGTCTGCTGTTTAATATTTTTGTCAACGACAAAAGCGACTTCAAACTCTTTGCTTCCCGACAATTTTCCACTTGTAAAGATTGTGCGCGATCTCATGTCCATGGTTTCCTTACTGAGCCATTCCGATTTTTGGAGGGCAGTCATGTTGATGTTTTGTTTTGCCAAATCTTAGAAGAACTCTTTCAGAGCTCCTCTTCTAAATAAGGATCGAACACTCCAAGATCCAAAGGAGTAGTCCATTTTTTGATTGCAGGGTTCTTTCCGAGACTGTTCTTCAGGTTTCTGGACAGTGTTTTGTTCTTCCTGCGATACGTTGTCAGCGCCTCGTCCAACCCCCACCTGTAGGGTCAGTCCTACTTATTTCTTACACCCTGGTAGAAAAAGGGTGGGAGTTTTCAGCTAAATATGACATGCTGGAGTTCTCACAGCTATGCTGCGAGTTCAACTACAAGAATGTCGAATTTTTGCCTACTTCCTGAGACGCTCGGGTGTTACCGGCCATTCAGGTTGATTCCATGCTCCATACTCCTATTTTATGACATGGTCTGTTTGATAGTATACCCTACTTTTATTAGCTAGCAAGCATTTGGTATAATTGAAAATAATCTGATGGCTTAACTAAATCATACAGTCATATCAAGTCGTCATGTGGGCGCCCCCATTATATTTCTAAATCTGACCAAACATTGAACGTCTTACAACTTTTGATTTTAACATTAAAGAAAATATCGAAGAATTTCCGACAAGATCTAATGTATCATCTAAATTCTGTTTCGCAGTCGATCGTAACGATGCCAATCGCGTTATATTTTAAGCATTTCCATGATTAATGTCTTTCCAGTGGCTTACAAGTGCGTAAGCAAAGCAACTATTCTTGAATCAAAAGAACGCAAAGTGTCCACATATGGCACATTATATGAGACATGATACAAGTGCAACAAAAATATACGGCGAAAAGCAATGATTAAGATTTTCATTAATGAGCAGAATGAACTGAACGTTTCGTGGTGGGTATGAGAGTGCTCGCCAACATAAACATTAAACATTCTGGAGTAGTAAAGAAGAGCCATGTTTATTTACATGAGTTTGCTTGATGCAAAGTACACTATTTACTAGCAGCAAATAAAATTTTGACACGTGCTAAACGCATCAGTTCTTTTGATCGATTGTTATGCAAGCCAAAATGGGGAATATTTCTTTTTTGTTGATTCAATTACTCGCATAATATGGGTGAATTTCTGATGGTGATGCAACATAATATAACTTTAAACATAAGTAAAAAGCATTACTTTTTTTGAATATAAACAAATTGGGGTGATATTCAAAGACAATTTTTACTAGGGTTCTGGAGTATTATGCGTTTCTATCACAAGCGAAAAATTTGCATTGTGCAAGCGTGGAGTATAGGTATACGTAAGGTAGCGGACATTATGCCCCTCAGCAAGCCCACCTTAAGTTCCAGGCCACGAACAACTATCTCGCACTAACACTTTCAAGGGGCATGTAGTCTGAAAAATTTTTCTCTTAATTTGAGGTGTACTCTAAGTTTTTCCTGTGGAAAAGAGTGAATTAAAGCGGTAAACGAAATAAAATCACAAACATTTGTAAATATGTAGTAATACTAATTTAATAATAATAGTAGATATTTTACAAAAATTAAAGCAAAAAAAAAAAATAAAATAAAAATAATGTATGCAACGAAGTAAATTTGAAAATTTTATAGATGTTAAAGCACATAATGACGATAAATTGTGCATTTGCTCACCCGTTGGGCAGCTAACAGGCATAAGTTTAACTATTTCTTTAAATGGACCAAAAACAGATTTGATCATGAATGATTCTACAGTTCGTGCCAGGTCATTAGGATTGTTTTCTGCAAATCCCACAATTTGACTTGATTTATACTGCAAACCCTTTTCGATATGAATTTCGTCGATTAATAACGAAACAATTTTTTCTCGATCGCTTAGATTTTTAGATATTCCGCGCAAATAATGCTCGTCATTGCTGGAGTCTTTGTAATTAGATGAAATACAGAAAGAAGATGAAATACTCTGTAAATGACGCTTGGTTGGTAAAATTAAAAATTTTCTCAATAAATCGTAAGTTGATGAAGATTGCGAGTATATAACAAAAGCAAAAACTATAATCGAAGTATCATAATGAGGCTTTTTGGTCATTAAAAGTTTCAATTGATTAGTAATTACAGCTAATTTGCTTTCATGTTCAAATTCATCTTCCATATTAGCTGCTTTATTTAAATATTGTAAGGCTTTTTCAAAACAAAATAATCGAGATAAGGAGGTAGTATCTTGAACATGACGGTAATGTGACAAAAGATTGATTATTTGTGACCAAAGAGATAATTTCAGGTTTTTAGGTAAAATCCAATTTAAATCAGAAGATGAAATTTCCAAGTTCCGGTTGTATATTTTAATGTTTAAATTTATATCTATTGATATTTTAATGACCATTTCGCAGCTTAAAGTTTCAAGCTCTTGAATTGTAAAAAAGGTGATGCTATGAGTTGATTCAAATGTGTAAAAATTCATCAGGTCTAGCTTTGTTTTGAAATATTTTTTAAAGTCAGCGAAGCTACCGATATAGTCGCTCTGAAGAAAGACATCGCAAAGTTCTTCATTTCGCATAAAATGTCTCTCTTTGCGAAGAACTGGATCAGTTCTTAGGACAGGTGGCGAAGTACTGAGATATGATGGAAGGTTTGGGAATATTGATGGAACAGCATTAGACACTAACTTCTTGTATTTCAATGCAGGACCAATTCCAGAAACTTCAAAGTCATTCTCGTGGAAATGATGTTCGCAAACAGCTGAAGATTTGGTATGCTGCCATTTTGCTCTGGGAATGGCATTAAGCCACAACTTACATCTAGCCTCATTTTTCGGAAATGAAAATGTGGAACGATGATCAACTTTGACGTCTTTCTTCGTTTTATCGTAATTACTACGACATCCCGGAACACAGCAATGACGAGGCATTTTTTATTATAGAAAAAAGTATAGATAATTAAATTAATTGTAAAATTTCTCCGCCGATTATATTTTGTCAGTAAATATCTGCATAAAAAATATGTTAGTTAAAAATTGAATTACAACTAAACTTTTAAAAAGAAAACGTAACAGAAGTACGATTGGGCGTAAAGCCCAATCGTGCGATACTCTAGGTGAAAGAGGAATTTTTGGATCTTAAGAAATTTTGTAGGCGAAGTGGTAGAAGGGGTGACGACATTGAACTAATTTTTTCACAAGACGCTAAGGCTACCGGCACACGATGCGAGTTAATATATGTATATTATCTCGCTTTTCGATATTACTAGTGTCATTATCCTATACATAATTCGGCCTACTTATATCAAAATAGGAAGTTAATATATATTAACTCGCATCGTGTGTCGGTAGCCTAAGGTTGCTATCAAAATGATTTATATAAAATTTATTATTTAAATATTTAATAGGTACTAAGAAAATTAGTGTGTTGGATGTAGTGAAATAGTGCAGTTTGTATGAGATGTGATAGAAGGAGGGGCGAGTTTTTAATGAATTTCCAGAAATAAACACATCATGCTTTTGACATGTTTTAGATTGCAAATCAGTAGCATTCATACTTTTCAGGAAAATCGACTTTTTATAAAGTTGTGAAATTGTGTCATTTTGTATGGGAGGGGGTAGAAGGGGTAAAGCTAATCGTCTAAATTTTGTTCGGTCTTACTAATAATTCTAAATAAATATTTAGTGCACAATTCAGCTCGATCAATTTTATACGCACTAAATAAATTGGCTCAGAGCATTTCATTAAAAAGTGCAGTTTGTATGGGGGGTGGTGGAAGGAAGGGGAGGACTCCAATAACTTTTATACAGTAGATTTATATCATCATAAAAGTATTACATTCCAAATTTCAGATCAGTAGCATTTATATTTTTCGGGCAAATCCGTTTATTGTGAAATTGCGAAATTGTGTCATTTTGTATGGGAGGGGGTAGAAGGGGTGGAGCGATTTGGCCCGTTCACGAACTTGTCCTTAATTTTTTGTTAAAAACGACGTGTACAAAGTTTGAACTTTCTAGATCAACGCGTTTTCAAGAGAGGACACGGACGGACAGACGGACGGACGGACATCCGGTTTTGAGATTTTTGAGTGATTATATGAACTTCTATATCATTAATTTTTTTCTCCGAGTCTTATTTCTTGGCGTTACAAACTTTGTGGCAAACTTATAATACTCTCAGATTTCATCTAGAGTATAATCAGCGCAACAAAAATTTTATATTCACGGAAGCACCCGCCAAATCTTATCCCACTTACGACATTTCTGTTTAAATTGACTTACCTTACATATCACATATCCTGTGAATATCCCGTATTGGTGCAAGGACGTCCGAATCACCCTTTAAAACAATAAAATAGTATAAACCAAAATTTTAACCACACTTTTTTTTTCGTTTCACCTTCACTTTTCGTCACTTCAATAGTCAAATTACCGCCGCGCGATTGCGAAGAAGCAACGTACTTATTCTACTGTAATTTTAATAACAAATAAATTAGTTTTATAATTATATTTACTTTAAAAAAGAGAAAAAAACCAACAGCAAGCGTGTAGTCTGCTTGAAATCGCACCAGACTGACATTTCCGCAGCGAATTTTTCAGACTACACAATACACACACAAAATGTTTGTGCATGGCCTGGAAGTATAGGTGGTTTTGCCTCAGCGTAAGGAGCTATGTGTATATATGTGCATACAGTGGCGGACAAAAGTCTACATACAGCACCTTATATTGAATTCCTGGGTAATTGGGAGCTTTAATCAAAAAACCATTGATGCAGTTTTTTTCACTATCGAAAATGTATTTATAAAAAAACAAAAACTAAAACTTTTCAGTACAAACTTAAAACGAAATTCATAAAAACGTAAGAAAAGCACTTGACAAAAGTCTACGTACAGTCAGTGCTTGCTTACTTATAGACAAAATGATCGGGTAAACATTACATCATTTTTCCAAGTATTTGTTTATTTGTTGTACAAGTGCAGCTGTAACGCTAATATACATAGTTTTATCGCTAGTTTTGAACTGTAAGGTCGAAAAAATGTTATCGGGAAAAGAAATTTGCAGTGATGTGCGAAAATTGGTCGTTCAGTACAGAAAAGATAATAAATGGGTAAATCGTATGGTGAAATCGCAAAATTATTGAAACTAAAACAAAGTTCAGTGCAAACAATAATAAAAAACTTTGAAAAAACCGGATCTGTTGAGAACAAGACGGACTGGACGAACGAAAAAACTTTCGCCGAGAGATTTCAGCTTAATTTTGAAGGAAGTGGACAAAAATCCTAAGGCAAGTGCTCCAGATTTGGCGGAACAAATCGCTACGATGAGTAATAAGATTGTCCATCCAAGAACTATTACGCGAGCGTTGAATACAAACGGTTTTGAAGCAGAACTCCGCGCAAAAAACCATTGATATCAGCTAAAAACCGACTTCTGCGCCTAGAATTCGCAAAGGCTCATATTAACAAGGACATGGATTTTCGGAAGCGAATCCTTTTCACTGATGAGTCCAAATTCAACATTTTTGGATGTAATAGTCGCGCCAAAATCTGGAGGAAGAACAATATTGCCTTAGATCCCAAAAACTTGGTCAAGTATGGTGGAGGCAATCTCATGGTTTGGGGAGCCATAGCAGCATCCAGCGTCAGAAGATTAGCATTTATTCAATGCACTATGGATCGCTTTGTATATAAAAACCTGTTGCAACAACATTTGAAGCCATCAGTGGAAAAGTTGTGCCTTGGAAGCAGTTGGATTTCTCAACAAGACAACGATTCAAAGCACACAGCTCATTTCGTCAAGGATTGGCTATTATATTACGCTTCCAGATAGCTTAATCATCCTCCCCAAAGCCCGGATTTAAATCCGATAGAGCATATATGGGAGCTCTTTGAGCGAAAAATTCGAAAGTGCTCTGTAAAAAACAAGAATTCGCTGAAGGATGCTGTCATAGAGGAATGGGAGAAAATAACGCCAGAAGAAACCGATAATTTAGTCGCCACTATGCCCGAAGACTACAGGCAGCAATTAATGCTCAAGGCGGTCCAACAAAGTACTGAAAAGAAAAATATTTGGAAAAATGCTGTTATGTTTGCCCAAACATTTTGTCTATAAGTAAGGAAGCACTGATTGTACGTAGAGTTTTGTCAAGTGATTTTTTTACGTTTTTATGAATTCCGTTTTAAGTTTGTTCTGAAAAGTTTTTGTTTTTTTATAAATATATTTTCGATAGTGAAAACAACTGCATCAATCGTTTTTTGATTAAAGCTTCCAATCACCCAGAAACTCAATATAAAGTGCTGTATGTAGACTTTTGTCCGCCACTGTATATAAAGCAACTGATATTTTGCCATAATAGTAATCTAATGTCGCCAAAACTAGAGGCTGTAGCCGAATTTCAATAAAAGAGTTATAAAAAACATTTGAACGGTACCGAAGCAGACAATTTCAACCTGATAACATAATTGCATTCTAAGATTTCAATCGCTACTGTTGAATTCATTTCTCCTTATTTTTTCCCAAAATTTGCGAAATTACAAAAAATTTTAAAACTCACGTCTCAAAAAAATCGATTATGGTATTTCAAATGAAATAGCTTAATGCACTAGAAACTATGTTATCTCAAATTCTTTAGAACACTTAATAGTGACCTTTACATGGAAGGTGGTAGAAAGGGTAAGAGGATTGTGCTGATTTCAAAACCACCCATCACACACTCTAATCACTATCAGATTACGAAGTCAAAAGCTTTCATATGTTCGAAGAGTATGGGTTTTCTTTAAATTGCTAACGAAATACAATTTTACATGCTATGGGGTAGAAGGAATGGGTTGAAATTGATAATGTTTAGATTTTTTTTTATTATTTGAGGAGCACGTGAGAGCATTGTAACCTTCTCGGCCTTCTGTGCGTTGATTGTCCCTTTACAGTGCCATAACTCGATAGCTTTGGCTAATCTAAGTATCTTTAAAGGAGCTATGTTGGCTGGTTCCTGGAAGATTGTGATTCCTCTTCCATTTCAGGTAGCATGGATCGCCAGTCCTTGTGTTCTGTGATTATAACTTTGAAGAAAGTTGAAAAGGTGAACTTTGTCGGCATAGTGTCTGATAATATGGAGGTTAGAGCCTATATTTTTGATTTTTTTTTTGATTTTGAGGTGATCTTTAAAAATTTAAAAGGATGTGCGTCCGTCCGTGTCCTTTGTAGCTTGAGAATGCTTTGAGCTAAAGATCTCAAATTTTGTACTCGTCGTTTTTGATGAAAAATTAAAGTCAAGCTTGTGAACGGGCCAAATTGCTAACCCCCTTCTCTTGACATTTAACGAATTTGCTCGAAAATTATAAATGCTATTGATCTAAAATTTGGAATGTAATACTTTTATGATGATTGCAATTTGCTGTATAAAAATTATTTGTGTCATCCCCTCCTTTCACCACCTCCCATACAAACTGAACTTTTCATGAAATGCTCTAAGCCAATTTACTCAGTGCGTATAAAATGTATCGAGCTGAAATTGTGCACTAAGTATTTATTTAGAATTTTTAGTAAAACCAAAAAAAAAGTCGCTTAGCTTTACTCTTTCTATTCCCTCCCATACAAAATGAAACAATTTGGCAATTTGACAATGATCGGATTTGTTCGAAAAGTATAAATGCTATTGATCTGAAATTTGGAATATATGTATTATTTCGATGATGATTTCAATCTACTGTATAAAATTTGTCTTAGTCCTCCCCTTCCTTTCACCACCTCCCATACAAACTGCAATTTTGTAATAAATACTCTTAAAAAATTTACTCAGTACTTATAAAATTGATCGAGCTGATGTCTAAATATTTATTTAGAACTAGTGATCGCCCGCGACTTTGGCCGCGGAAGAATCGTAAAATAAGCAATTTTTGAGAATGTGGTTAGTAATATGTACATTATGTGAGATATATAATCTGTTTAGTTTAAAGACTCTTTAAACACAATGGTTTGTATTTTGTTAGAATCAGAACCATAAATTATTAATACTGAAACCACGATACTCGCATATGTATGAGACATGCTCGTGATCAAATCAATCCCGTGATTTGAGATCATATAAGTATGGAAGAGCGTTAAGGACATGTGAATAGTTGTAGCTTGTGCTAATTATAAAAATGACCAAATAAAATAACGTTAAGCTTAAAGCCATAACAGGACTACGATTGTGCGTAAAGCCCAATCATACGATACTATAGATGAAATCGAAATTTTTGCGATAAGAAATTTTGTATGGCGAGTGGTAGAAAAGGTGACTACTAATTTATTTCACATCATGCAAGAGTAGCTATAAAAAGTTTTGTACCAATTTTAGACTTGAAAAATTGAATAGGTACTGAGAAACTTAGTGTATTGGATTTAATGAAATTGTGCAATTTGTATGGAAGGTGGCAGAAGGAGGAGAGGAATCGTGTCACATTGTACGGGAGGTGGTAGAAGGAGTGAAGCTAACCGATTAATTTTTACCCAATATATATAATAATGCCAATCAAGGATTTGGTACAAAATTTTAGTTCGATGCAAGTTATACGTACTGAGAAAATTGGTGTGTAGTATTTAATGAAAAAGTGTAGTTTGTATGGGAGGTGGTGGAAGGAGTAGGGGGATTCAAATAATTTGTAAACTAAAAGATGGCATTTGTAATAGAATTAATATATTTTAAGCTTCAAATTAATAGCTCTTATTGTTTCGGAAAAAAATCGATTATTACATATTTTTCAAAATGTGTCACTTTGTATGGGAGGGGGTAGAAGGCGTGAGGGGAGTGACATAAAACTAAAAGCAGATTACATCCTGAAGTATGCCTAATAAACTGTGAAAGTTTTATTACAATCGGTTCAGCCGTTTTTGCGTGAAAGCCGGGCAGACTGACAGACAGACAGGCGGACAGACAGAGAAGAATTTTAAAAACGCATGTTTCTGCTTAGTTATTGCTAAAATAAAGTAAAAATCCAACTTATAGCCATTTCTAAACAAATAACAGACAGACACTACAATTATATTTATATAGATTGTTAGTGAGACAAAAAAATAGACGATAAGTCTCACTCCTTCTACCTCCTCCCATACAATCTGACACAATTTCACAACTTTCCAAAAAGTCAATTTTCCTGAAAAGTATGAATACTGCTGATCTGTAATTTAAAATATGTCAAAAGCATGATGTTTACACAATTTCTCTAAATCCAATACACTAATTTTCTCAGAACCTATTCAACTTTTGAATCCTAAATTTTGTATAAAACATTTTGATAGCAGCTCTAGCATGATGTGAAAAAAATAGTTCAATGTCTTTACCCTCTCCACCACCTCCCCCACAAAATGTCTTAATATCAAAAAATTTCATTTAGTTTCCCATATAAAAACTGGGCATTAAATAGATGGGTACATTTTGCAGAATGACTTTGTCAGCGTCGGCGGCTCAGTAGTAGAATACTCGCTTGATATATGGACGGCCTCGGTTCGATTCCTGATGTCTGGATTGTTTTCCCAAATATTTTTTTAAGATATTACTAGAGTTAAAATATTATAATTTCAGTGAAGCAGATGTGCCCGTGCGATTCAAAGTCAAAAATAATTACTGGAAATCAAACACAGCCCCTATGAGTCTTGTACATTCGTCAACGTGGACCTAGAAAAAGACTGATGTTGGAGTACGGCTAGTTTAATGTAAACTGGAAGCATTATGCAAATAATGAGGCGGTAATTGTCGTTTACAAAATCAATTCCAGTTTGGGAAGAAAACCTTGTCTATTCTGTGCCAGCTAACGATAGTTAGCGTTTGAACCAACACATTACATTTTCAGATCTCAACTGGAGTAGTAAAATGAAATGAGACCATTGTAGAGGTTTTTGATAGATTGTAATTCCTTCCTTCCTCCAAACAGTGGGATTGAGGTAAAAGGAATCACAAGAAGTTGGGTTTCGTTTTGATGTGTTTTGAAGATAACTCGAGTAACCCCCAAAATAATGAGTGCAAATAATCACCCTCATCACCGAATAAGCCTGCATTGTTTTTGGGAATTGATTTTTTGGTGATATTGAGCCCTGTTTCGTTGTATTAAATCAAAAACTTTGTGTCATTCGACAGCTTTTCAATAGCTCACTACGAATAATTTTTCGCGCATTTACAAACTATTTTTTAGCAACTTTACGCAAAGATTTGGTGAACGTTTTCACAGTGCATTTCTAATTACAAAAATTTTTTCGGATTTCACACTGTTATGCTTTATTAAATGTGACGTTTCGGTCTCTGCTGTAACGTTAATAAAATTGTATCAATTTGATAAGGGTCACGGCAGAAACCGAAACATCACACCAAAAATAAGAATTTTTTGTTCTATCTAATTTGTTATTTTTTCCATATTATCTTAACATTTTCTTAAATTTGTAGTTTTTGCAATTAAAGTAAGTGGTGCTCTATTTAATAGTAATTCGGTTAATTCTCAACTTTCGCCTTCAAGTAGCTTTAATTTATATAATAATGAAAAGCTGTGCATTTATTTGAAGTCACGTGAAGTAGGTGATTAAGTTTTGCCGAGATTATTTCGTCGTTATCGGTGGCTCAGTGGAAAAACTGGCCTATCACGCGGACAGCCCCGGTTTCGATTCTCGCCGATATTCTTTTTTTGGAATGTTTTTTTTACGATATGACTACAGTAAAAATATCATAATTTAAAATGATTTTTATTCCATGCATGAGTTCAAAATAAAATCGAAGTTTTAAGTTCGAAACTAACGACTTGATGTCTAAAACTGAATCCATTTGAATTTAATTAAAGAAGATTCAAGAATTGTAGCTAAATTTTGGCGAGACAAGCTCAGCAGTTTGGTGGAATGCTTGCCTGACACGCGGTGTCGATTTTCGGCCGAAAAACTTTTTTTTTAAATATTTTTTTGTAGCACATTGCAAATTTGAATTTTCCAAAAATAATAATGTCTTTTCACATGGAAAACCTTACGTCGCAATGACATGAGTCCAAATACAGAAAGATTTGAAGTTATTTATAAGCAAGCAGATCTAAAGCTATTTAAAAAACATAAAAGAATTATGATTGGGCGTAAGCCCCAATCATATGATACACTAGATGTAATGAGAAAGAGTTCAATATACCGGAAAATATGTCACCTCCAATTCTTTTAAATAATTAATAGTGAATTTTGTATGGGAAGTGGTAGAAGCAGAGGAGGAAGGTTTGTAATTTTTGGATATGACACCTAATGTGGTATGCTAAATATTTCAAGCTGAATTTAAGGTTTGTAGCTTTCATTATTTTCAATTGGACATAGTTTCCCTGAAATTGAGGCATTTGTATGGGAGGTGGCAGAGGAAGTGGAGCGTTTAAGATGATTTTGAAATTGCTTATCATCATCCTTATCACCACGCTTTGATTCAATTTCAAATTCGATAGTTCTAATATATTCGAAGGAGAAATGCTTTTCTTGAATTTATAATACAGATATTTGTATGGGAGGTGGTAGAAGGAGTGAAGAGGAGCTGATAATTTTTTTTAGCATTTATTAAAATTATTAAAAAACAAATTCTGGCAAAATTTTAAGTTTATACATTTTCTAGTTTTAATGGAAATCGATATAACGCACTTAACAAAAATTATACATTTGTATGGGAGGGGGTAGAAGGAGTGTACGTATCAAAACACATTTTTTTCTCGTTATTGATATTTCCATTTGTATACCTTATGCAAAATATCAAGTTGATAACTTTAACAGTTTCGAAGAAAAATAATTTAATTTAAATTTCAAAATTTCGTGAAATTTGTATGGGAGGGAGTAGAAGGATTGAGGTGAAGTTGATAATTTTTTCAATTCTGATTGGAATTATAATAAAATTGATTTTGGCAAAATTCGTTTTTATAACTTTGCTAGTTTCAATGAAAATCGAAAAACTGCATTTTTCAAAATTATGCATTTGTGTGGGAGGGGGTAGAAGGAGTGACGGGATCGGATCAATATTCCGTCATATTAATGACATCTTTATCATAATACTTTACCCCAAATTTCAAATCGATAGCTTAAATAGTTTCAAAGAAAAATCAATTTCTGAAAATTTCGGAATTTCGTAAAATTTGTATGGGAGGGGGTAGAAGGAGGGGGGGATGTGGCCCATTCACGAACTTGAAGTTTCTTTTTTGCTAAAAATGACACACAATAAATTTCAGCACGATAGCTCAAAGCGTTCGAGAGTTATGCTGTAGACAAACGGACAGACGGACAAACAGCAACTCGGAATCGAAGTTTTTGAGCGACAACAAATATTTCTGTACCCTTGGCGGCTCTGTGCGAGCGCTATTTCTTAGCGTTACAAACGGTAAGGCAAACGCAATATACTTTCAGATTTCATCTAGAGTATAAACATAACAGAACGGGGATTGTGGGTAAACCCCAGTCAAACGAGACTTTAGATGGGATTGAAAATTTAATGCCATTAGAAGTGATGATTTTGCGGCCATATCTATAACCTACTTAGGAGTATACATTATTTATGTCTAATTAAAGTAGTATTGATAATTGTTTCAATGTGTATTGCCAAACTGTGACTATTGTAATGGTGGTGGCCAAATGGGTTGGGGTATTTCAAGGATTTCTACAGAGGTAGCGAAAGTAGATAAAGAAATAATACGTTGATATCAGTAACGTACACGCTTTCCAAGAAAATCGAAATATTATTAAGTTGTGCAATTGTTCCGTTTTATGTGGGAAGTGGTTGAAGGAGTAGCGAGATCCAACTAATTTTCCACACTACTCACTTCAGTCGCTATCAGAATGATTTGCATTAATTTTGAGCTCCAAAATTTGGATGAGTATACTGAAAAAATTTGTTCACTAAGTATATTTCGTGAAATGATGCAGTGTGTATGGGAGGAAGTAGAAAGTGTACGACGATTTTAAATATTTAAAAAAAATATATAGCGTCTCTGAAAAAAGTTTCAACTTCCAAATTTCAAAGCTATAGCTTTAATATATTCCAATAAAATCGACATACGAAGTTTCATTTCTTCGGCGTACTTGAGGCAGATAAAGTCGGATAGGTAGATCTGTCACGCCAAGTCAAATCGGTCTTTGAAAGTTGTCGACGTTTTCGAAATAAGTGCAAAGTGTTTTCGTCTCGAGTGCAATCGAAAAGCAATTTTTGTCGTTCATTCAATAACACGATCTGATCCGGCTATGATATTGAATTCAAAAGACTTTCATAGATAAGCTTGAGAGGACCTCCTAAGAAATAGGTTTTACTGCTGGCATTTTTTCAGAAAATACATCTTGGTAATATCTTTAATGAAAGAGGTGAAAGTGTGGGTGGCGAAATCTACTTAATTTCTTCCCATATCGCTATAATTGCTACCAAAATATTTCACACAAAATGTGAGGTCCATAAATGTTATGCATACTAAAAAGCATGGTGCATTCCATTTCGTTAAATTGTGCAGTTTGTATGGGAGGTGGTAGAACGAGTGGGGTGATTCCAATTTGTTTTGCAGAAATAAATATATTTATCATAAAAATGGTTTGTATAAAATCTCAAATCATTGGCATTTATTTTTTGCAAGAAAATTAACTTATAATAAATGCGTCATTTTGTATAGCAAGTGGTAGAAGTGATTTGTCCCGTTCAAGAATTTGATAATACTTTTTTACTATAAATAACGTGTACGTTAAAGCTTTCCAGCTTAATGCGTTCTCAACCTAACAGGCGGACAGACATCCGGTTTTGAAATTCTTCAGCGACAAAAAATATTTCAGTACCCTTGACACCTCTGTACGAGCATAATTTCTTAGCGTTATAAACTTTAGAGCAAACTTATAATACTTTCAGATTCCTTCTTCCTTCTAGAAGAGAATAAAAATAATTATGGGGAACAATTTACATCCGGACTGACGGATACTTAATTTTTATAAGATATAGTTCCAACGTCATTATTTGGACAAAATAGAAACATGTTAAAACTTTTTTTTCCTTAAACCACTTCTTATGATTCAGAATTGCTTCCGGAAATCTTTTGATTGAAAACAACTGCTCAACGACGGCAAACAGTTGGTTCGCATCCTCTTAATTCCGAAATCACTTAAGTGCATCCTAGTGAAGGATCTCTTACACGAAACGAACCTAAAATGATATATCGATGGCCTTGAGTGAATGGTGTCAACACGCGACATTATTGAGCTGATTCAGCGCATACATATGATTTTTCTATGAGCTAAGTTTTTATTTCGAGTCGAAGTGTTAAGGGTTTAAATGGGAACGATCGCCATTCTCAAGTAGTCTTTCAATCCTATCGTTTTTCAAGAGCAATAAATTTGGAATGTTTTATTTGTGTTTACTCTAAAAATAGTTTGAAGTGTTGAATGAAAAAGTTTTTCTCTTCAATGCTGTTAAATATTGCCTGGGTTCGTAATTTAGAAATGATGCTGTCTGATTTCGAAAATCTTGTTTTTATGTTTTGTTTACGATATTTCGATTAAATTACAGCATTGATTTACGATTGTTTACTAGTTCTGCAATTATAGTGCTAATTCCGAGTTTGGCAATTTTTTTGTTGACCTACTAATAAGAGATTTAAATTGTGCTTACGAAATACGACGGAATCTTGTAATGTAAATTCATAAAATCCCAGATAAATTTAGTTGCCTTAGAATAGTTCAAAAACTCATTATTGTTATTATTACAGCTGGACTAGTTGACTGTGCCTTATTGAGGAGGACAGTTCATTGCTAGAACGCTACACACTAGTTGAATTTTATGAGGAAAATTCGCGTTCAATCGTAATTACGATGCGCAAAATTCGAGCAAATTTTGAACGTTATCTTGTGCCTTCTGAGACGTGTGTGTGCAGCCTACTTAAATAATTCCAAGAGACTGGCTCATTGCAGGATGTGAAGACATCGAATCGACTTCTCCCCGGACGTTTGATCGAAAATATCGTCCCAGTGAAGGACAGTGTTGAAAACGGCCCAAACACCTCCATTCATCACCGTGCTTAAGAGCTCGACCTCCTCAAGTCCACACTGTAGCGAATATTAACGAGAGATTCGGCTCTGCATTCGTACAAGTCCAATTCACTCAAGAGCTGCGGCTGGCGGACTACCAGCAGCGCCGTACGTTCTCTGATTGGAAACAAATCTTACACCTCTTCTTGATACACCCCATAGTATACCGTTCTGAATACGTATGTAGTTAAGAATATTAAACTTTACGATGTAGATTGTGACAAAAAGTAAGGGAATTTTGTAATTAAAATTAGTCTGGGAAATGATATTTCAAAATTTTTATTTTTAATAAGCAGGTAAGACTGTCTTTAATTATTATCCCAAAAATTAGCGCGGTCTGTTAGTCAGTTTGTTTACAGCAGCTGAATGGGAGCACCTTAGTAGTCCACAGCGATTTTTGTTTTATATTCTCGTTCGACTGAAAACGGATTCCACAGAGTGAAAATTTCAGTTTTTAGGATAGCAAAAAGTCAAAAAAGGGCCGAATCTGGTGAATACGGTGGTTGATTGATGTAATTTGTTGCTTTTTTGGCCTTAAATTGAGGATCAATGCGATGGCACATTATCATCGTGGAAAATCCATGAATTCTCCTTCCATAATTCCGGCCGATTTTTAAGGATTTGCTCACGAAAACGATTCAATACGGTCAAATAGTACTCCTTATGACCCTCTGTTCCTCTGGAATCAATTTATGATGGATCAAACCTCGAATGTGTAAAAAAAAACAATGAGCATCGTCTTGATTTTTGAGCGGCTTTGGTGTGGTTTTTTCGGTTTCGGCTCATTTTTTTCTTCCATTCCGATGATTTTTGACTGGTTTGCATGTTAAACTCGTAGACCCATGTCTCATAACCAGTTATGATGCTCTCCATGAATGTGGGATTAGAATTCGCACGATCAAACACGTCCGAAGTGACCTGTTCACGGTATTTTTTTTTTAAGAAAATTCAGCTTTATTGGAAACGTTTCATGGCCAAAGTATCCACCAAAATCGAACGAACAAACTTACAAGAGATGTCGAGCTTCCCTGCTATCTCTCGATTGTCCTTAAAGGCATTGAACTACTCGAAGGCTCGTGTTTTTGATATTACTGAATCATCGTAAGCCTTTTCCAAACTTCGCAATGATTCCGCACACGAAATTTGGCTGGAAACACAAAATTTGAGACAAACTCTTTGTTTCATTTTTTTATCCATTGTAAAAATCGCCGTTGACTACTGAGGTGTACCGATTCAACCAGCTGCTATAAACAAACTGATTAACAGAATAATTAAGAACAATCCTACCTCCTTACCAACAAAAAAAATTTGAAATATGAGGGGATTTAGGCTGTAGCGCCATCGTAAGTAAGTGAGTAAGAACTGGATACCTCCAAAGTATCTGTTAACAATTTCATGCACTTACTCTAATCTAGAAACATGAAACAATAAGCCAACTATTTTATTATTATTATCAAATTACTGCTAATGTAAAACATGAATTTATCGACTTTTTATTATTCAAACTCGACAACGACAAATTTCTTTTGTACACTTTAAAAAGACCACACTACGTTTAAGTACTCAACATATACGATTGAAAAAAAAAATCCACCTACGATTCTTAAAGAAATCTCCGATATAAAGATTACAATACTCCGAAGTGTGGCTGAAATTAAAAGAAAAATCGCATTCAAATTCAAGTATGGGTTGTGCATTGAGGAAGGTATGAACTTTATGGATAATCTTTAGATCTTATTGCAACGCTATCGACATTCTTTCGTTGACTAAACACAAAAGTCGTGTCTAAATGGCATTGATATGCAAGAAGGGTCATACAATAGTGAGTACGACCTACCTACATGTCTATATGCACATATCTTTATCTTTACCGAGCCAGGTTAAGGCATATAAAGAGGAAAATTTATAACGTTCTCCTTTTGTGTTTCATTACAAAAGCCCTATAGAAGATTTCTTACTACGATATGATGACAAAGTCTTTCACGCAATATACCTATCCGCGATTTTAAGCATAACAGCTTTTGATGATCTGCAAAAGTCGGTTTTAACTTAGAAGTAAGATTAGAATTTAAAAAAAATCGTTTAAAAGAAAATTCTTCTTCTTATGTCTCCTCGGATCGTATAAAGAAAAATAAGGTAAAATCAGTTGGGTTTTACTTCAGTGATATGACCCAAATATAGCTAATCCTCTTTATTTTTAAATATATAAGGAGCTTATTAGAGACATTTATTGTTATAAATAATTTCTGATTTGCTTTTCTTTGATTGTAAGTCATACCTAACTATGAACTTTTTTTTAGAACTGAGACCTAATATTTTTTTAGACTAATCTTTAAGCTTCGGTAGATTAGAGTTAGTAGCTAGGGTGTAGTCTAGTGGGTAGCGTGTTGGCTTATAATGCGAAAGTTATGAGTTCAAATCTCGGTCGACGCATAATTCCAGCACACTGCCGGCTTGGTTACTTCAATCTACGAAAATAAAGATAAAGGGTTATGCGAAAGGCTAACAATCCTTCCAGAATAAGTAATGAAAATGTTAAGGAACCTGAAGCTTAGAAGGCCAAGGCTGTAGTGTCATTGTTAGAAGAAGAAGAAAATTAGAGCTCGTGTATATGAACGGACCCTGTTTTTTTAAAGCTTGGAAACTAGCCTTCCAGCAGAAAGCGGGAAATTTTCAAACTGGAGATTATTTTTTCTCATTTTCTGTGATCGATCTTGTATTTCGCAAGATTTGTAGGCTAGGTATACCTTTAAACTACCGAGGATTACGTTTCAAGTAATTTCTGGCGAAATCGTAAGCTTTTATCGTCTTTTAATAGCTAGCTGTCACTCGTCGACTATAAATATCGACGAGTTTGATTAACGGCTGCATGGTCAAACTCGAGAGAGGGCCCGTTCGTATACAGTAACTCTATTAATCTTCGTCATATTAAATTTATGGAATTGAGAAACATAGTGGCAATATAATATCAACTTAATGTTAGTACCCAAAATTTTAGAAGAGCACAATTTTTTAAAGGACGCCCCTTCCGGACGCTACTGTCATATATAATGATTTATCCTTTGCCATTAGGGGAAGGTCATATACCTCGGACCTATTATACCTAAGACCTAAAGCTGTTTCGACGAATTGGACAACGTTTGGAAAAGATGCATTTCGTAAATTTCGTATCACACTTTCGAAGCAGCATGTGCTTCGTAAAGGATGAAAAATTAATTTTTCGGCATCAAAAGTGAATTGTTTAAGATTTGGAATGCTGATGATTATGGCTATTTAATGTATCATATTACGTAAAAATATGAATATGTAAAGCTATTTAGTGCAGTTTAATAAATTTAATTGATTCGTTATCAACCAAAGCTGAAAAAATTTGGTAGGCATTAAAACTAATTTTTGATACGTAACAATTAATCAAATTAGTATTTGTTGATTTATCATGCGCTAAGAAGCCCAATCGCGATGATCGGAAAAGCACAAAAGTAAAAACCTTAATAATTGCTCAACATACATACTAACTCACTACAAACAAATACTTTTCAACTGCTATTTTGTTGAATATGTTCAATCTGCACAATCCATTTATACTGCACTTAAGTGCACGTTTTACAAAATTATATAAAATTAAGTCATTAATTTGTCTGCGCAGCTAGCGTGACTGATTGCTGTTGGTGGTCTTTTAGTTTTGCTCAGTAAGATGACGACACATTCCCATTAAAATATTGTCAATAGCGTGATTTGAAAGAAGTTTGGTTATCTCTCGGAATTAATTGTTTTCCGGTTAAGAAATAAATATTTGCTTTGATTTCATGGGGAATTTATTATTTATAATTTAATTATTATCATTCTGCACTGATTTACTTATTTTTATTTGCGACGTGGTCAATATCCATAGTGTGAGCTAAATACGATAGGTCATAATACTATAAATACGCGTTTACACGATTCTTCCATAGGCTCAAACCTAAGCCAGGTTAGTCAAAAGTTTATGTTTCTAGAACCTTTGGATGCTTTAATCTAAAACGATTAATCCAATTTCAATTTTAATTTATTATTCTAATAATAAAATATTGTGATCGACACAAAAAAAAAGCTTACTGCTTTGAAATTTTTTTTTTTCGCATTTCATGGCTGAATTAGCTTAAAAACGCAAAAAAAACCTGTCCCGCCGTCCGCCGTACAAATGAACTTATATCTCCGAGACCGTTAAAGGTAGAATGTTCGTTTTTGGGTGGATTATTGATTGGATAAGTGAGCTCCATTTTCTAAATTTTGGGGAGTGATAGATGGCAGGGGGAAGCACGGGGAGGGAAAGAGTCAAAAACTACACTTGCGAATATTTCCACCAAGAATGCAGATAGGAAGCTGAAAATCAGCAGAGATGTAGAGAGGGTTGTGGGACAAATTCTAAAAATAATTTAATTGTTTTATCCATTGGCGTCCGAAAAAAAGGGGGGGGGCTAAACACAAATTGCCGACCGCATTTTTTTTTTCAAATGATTATATCTTCGAAATTACTTATTGTAAAAAATTCATATTTTGGGACCATTAATGCGGCATATATGTAGATTCACTAGAATCAGCTTAGACATAGGCTAATTATTGTAAGGGGGAGGGTCAGGGGGAGTGTAAAGAAAATCACTTAAAAATGAATATCTCAACTATCTCTTAAGCTATGTAATTGAAACTTGAAACATATATTAAGCTAAACCAGGGAAATTTGAAAACAATATAACATGTGGAAATAATAGTAGTGGGGGAAAATGGGGATAATTATAAAAATGGCAAACTTTTCAAAATTACAAATCGTTATATCTCAAAATCGAGTACAGATATCAAATCGAAAATTTGTCAGTTTGCAGAATATATAGAATATAATACTGGTAAAAATTTTAAGTTGGGAGGTGTAAGGGGAGGGAGGTGAAAAGCAAAAATGTCCAAAATTTTGAGTGATTTTTATAGGGCTCTGGTGAAAAATACAAAGTTTAAATTTTGATATAAATCGACCCTCCGGCCTAACGTGCACAAGATGTTTCATGTGCATTGAAAATACATAAACCGAAATTTTTTTTAATGAAATTTAAAGTAGAAACTTGAAAATTTGCGAAATGCATTTAAAAAAAAATCTTAAATATATGAAATATTAATCTTCCCTCCCATGCAAAATTATTTTTTCGATCATTCTTAAGAAATCAATTATCACCTAACTATTAAAAGCTATCAATTTAAAATTTTGAATTAAAACTATTAAAAGATCGCGCCTGTCCGTCTACCCCCTCCGATACAAAAGTATGATTTCGACCAATTTCATTAAATCAACTAATAATCAATAAATTAAAAGGTACGAACTTGAAATTTTCTACAAGCGCCCTACAAGAGAAAAGAAATAAATTTCATCACAAATTTTACGATTCCCTTATCCGCTCTACCCCCTTCCACACAAATGTTCGGTTTCGTGAATGTAAAATACAGCGAATTTTATGAAAATTCTATGCAGTTTCGTCTATGAAACACATTCTGTACAGAATATTGGACGTGATTCAAACAATCAATTAAAAAACTATTAACATCCACCCACCCTTACTATCACCCCTCCCTCCTCTCCTCGTAAAAACCCAAACTTGCAAAAACGAATGAAATATTGATTATGAAGTGGTGGCCACGAATTTAGCACACTCAGTATCTAACTTTCAAGTGCAAATATTTCCTACTGTTTTATGCTTTTCAGTTCAATTTTTTTTTCTTTAGATTCACCCAAGATGGGATGATTTTGTCCTGTTGTTTTCATTTGGTTATTTTCTTCCCATTCTTTTCTATTTCAGTTTAATTGTGAATAACATGAAAACAAGCTGGACACGAATTTAAGCCCAAAATGAAAAACTGTTTATTAACATATAAGCGAAAAACAAAATAACAAAGAACAAATTTCTACGTTTGAATTTAGTATTTTGTCGGATATCCTTTATTTTTAATGACAGCAGCGCATCTCCTCGGTAGGCTCTACTAGGGTCATACAACGTTCTCTCGGAATTGCATACCAAGCTTTTTTAATTTCGATCCAAAAAGCTTCCATATTTTTTGGTTTGACTACGTGAATATGCTCCTCGACATCATTCCATAAATGCTCAAAGGGATTGATATCCGGTGATTGGGCTGGTCACTTCAGAACATCAATTTGGTTCTCTTCCAAGCAACTATTCACTGTGCGCGAAGTGTGTTTTGGATCCTTGTCATGCATAAAACGCCATTTAAGGCGCATGTTATCTTTAGTAAATGGCATCATTGTGTTTACAATAATGTTTTAGTAAATATGCTGATCCATTCTTGTGTCAATTTTATGCCAACGCCCTACCAAGAAAACGCAGCCCGCACCATCACTCCCACCACCGTGGTTAACAGTCTTATAAGTCTATTTTGGATGGTGCTGCATATTTGGAGAACACCGTACGTACCGCTTACCGTCGGATCCGAACCGACAAAACTTTGACTCGTCACTCCAAGGTCTATTTTTCCAAAAAACAAAGGTTGTTGCAAGTGCTCACGGGCAAACGCAATTCGAGATTTTAAAATTTTTTTTTGACTCAAGTGGCTTGTTCTGTGCAATGCATCCACGCAATTGTTTTTGATTGAGCCATCGTCTTATTGTCCTTGAGGATACGTCAATGCCAAATTCCGACCAAATACCTTTTTTATAATGGTCGAGCTATTAAAAGGGTTCTTGATTAAGGCTCTATAAATCAGATGGTCCTCTTTAATTGTTGTTTTTCGTGCTCTAGGTCGCTGTTTAACATTTTTGGAGCTCTCATAATGTTGCATATGGCTGGTACACCATCATCTACTGGAGCTATTAATCGTTTCCGCATTTAAGTGTTAAACTGAGCCCTGCCCAAGAACTCCCTTCCACTTAATCTTCCCTAACCACTCTAACCTGCATATTGACTTTCCACGCATCCGAAACTTGTCCCAAGAATAATAAAGTTTCGCCCGACTTGTTGGCAATTTATATGTATATTGCATCATGTTTCAATGCAACTAGGGTATACTATAGTTACTGTATAGGAACGCACCCTTTTCTGCGGGTGTCAAGTTTGGACATGGAACCGTTAATCAAGCTGGAACTCGTTGATATTCAAAAAGTCGCCAAGTAAACGCTCGTACTGAAAAGACGACAAAAGATTGCTTTTTCACTACTAAAACGTAATTCTTAGGGTTTTAAATTTATCTATGGCCTAAAATATCAACGAAAAAGAGAATTGATCGCTGAAAATAAGTTAAAATCCTTGGCCTAAAATCTGCGATTTAAAAATTTCCCACTTTGCGTTGGAACCTGGTGTCTAAACTCAAATAAGAGTGGGTTCGATCCAATACAGTAGATCTAGGTTATACCAAATACCTTTGTTTTCTTTTTGAATGGTACAGCCGTGCGCGAGATTGTCATTATGTCCAGAAGAAGAGGCCACTACTTCAGGTACTAACTCCGGGATTAAAAACATCACCAATGAACCAAGACTTGATCCTGAAAAGGTATTACTTCAACCTTTGCATATTAAATTGGGATCGATGAAGATTTTTTTTAAAGTAATAGATCGGAATAGAAGAGGTTTCTTATATCTAAACTAAAAATATACGCGAATTAGTGAAGCAAATCAGTTGTTGCAAATTTTCTAGGAAATGTAATAGCTGACAATTAGAAAGACATTATGAGTAACTACTTACTGCTTATGAAGGAGTAAGTTGTAACATGTCCTTCAAAATTCAATTTCTAGACTCTGATCCCAATTTTTTCTCCGAAAATCTGGGGCAGTAAGTAACAAACTTGGGGAACGGTTCTACCAAGACATTTCTGCGATGGGAAAACGATATCAAGGCAAATGAAGTACCAGCATTTAGCAAGCTTTATCAGCAGTTTGGTAAAAGTCTGAGCAGAAACCGAAACTTCACACAAAATAAAGCAAACAGTGTAAAATTCGGAAATCTTTCCTTTTTGTAAATACTTGGTTTTGTCTATGTCACAAAAAATAAGTTAATTTTTGCTTACCAGTGTTATTAGAAATTAAAATTGGAATATTATTTTCTGTTATTTTTTATAGCAGTTTCATTTGAAAATATTGTTTAATTTCACCCTAGTGAAACTGTTTATTTTGATCAGCTTGGAAAATATTAAATAAATGGTGTTTTTTAGAGGCGAAGAACTTTAAATTGGCAGCATTTTGATAGCCGATTTGACAGTTGATGCGAATTAGCGTTTTCATTATTTTCATTTTAAATTTTTCAAAAACTTTATGAAGATAGATAAGATTTCCGGATTCTACACTGTCACGCTTTATTATTCGTGACGTTTTGGTCTCTGCTGAGACCTTTATCAAAACTCGAGTTTTTTTTTTATCAAAACTCGAGTTTTGATAAAGGTCTTTTGGCCCTAGTGAAAATAGTTAGTAGTGAATTGAGCTATAATACAATATAACTGGTGAAAAGACTTGGAAATAATAAATTAAAATGGATTGGATTAAAGAATTAAACCTATAATACTATATAAATTGTGGAGAAGTAGAAGTTTAAAAATAATTAGTAGTGAGTTAAAACTATAACACAATATAAATTGTAAAGAGCTTTAAAAATAATAAATTGAAGTGTATTGCATTAAACCTATCTTTGGAAATCATCCAGCATCGCAAAAATTTTAAGGCGTTATCAGGACGAATCAGGTATCCAACGAAAAATTTTTAGTTAGCGGGTGTTATATTAGCGAATTAGTGAAATATAATCATATTAATCCACAATTCAACTTCTTTCATTTTTTAATTATTTTTCTACATACGTTTTTTTTGTAAGGCATAGATATAGTTATGAACAAAGTACGTAAGTTTTTTTTCTTTTTCTTTCTTAATTTTTTTTATAATAATTAGAACACAAAAGGGTACACTGAGAAAAAAAAAAATACGAAGTGATAAGTCGCCCAAATGCGGCCTCTGCGCTCACTATGGTTGAAGATGCTCGCCTCCATCCATCTACACCCCTCTGCTCGTGCCGTAATGCCCTGGGGCCTTGTATAGCCTAGGTGGCCATAAACGGAGCCCGGGCCAAATTGATCGGCGACATATTAGAGCACACACCGGAGTAGCAACAGCACCCCCTGGGATCAGGGTCTTCCAGGTCGAATTCCCCACACCCACGCTCCTGAGCAGGCGGCAGAAAGTGCTTTCCCGACCTGGGGGACCTCATTAATTTCTGCATGCGAAATAGGGCTCCGGAGACTCATTTCGTATCACCGTTCCCGGAGGAACCATTGGTCCATCAGTCAAATTCCTGTTAAGACCCCCTATATGGATATAGGACAGAAACAACTCTCTTCCAAATGGTGCGATCCTGAGCATCGGGCCAGGACTTGCTTATTCCTCTGGCCTCCTTGTCAACTGCTCGCTTCCATGTGATACATGGTCGACCAATCCAATGTATTCTTTGAGGATTATAATCCAGAGCCTGTTTGGCGATGTTTCGCTCTGGTTTGTTCAAAGTGTGACTGATCCACTGCCACCTCCACCTTTGAATCTCAGTGAGTGCCTATTTTAGTCTGTCCAGTTGTACTCCAAAGTTTGTCATTGGAGATCACTTCTGGCCAGAATATCCCTAAAATGCGTCGAAGGCATTAGCTCACGAAAGTTTGCAGTTTCTTGGTAAGTCGAACGATCACTTTCCACGTAGTAAAATTATATAGCAACACGAATTTGATGCAAGCGTCAAAAACTTGCAGCTTCGTGCGAAGGGAGATCTCTCTTAATCTCGAGAAAGGGGAAAGATATCGAAGGCCTGACGAGCCTTATCTAGATGAGCCTCAATATCCTTTTCGTCCCCGCCGTCCATGCTGACAATGCTTTCTTGCACTACCTCTACATCTTGTCCGTTAAAAACAATCAGCGTACTTGCGTTCGAGCCCATCTGCATGTACTTGGTTTTGCGCACATTTATTTTCAGTCCCGCCCCTTTGCATTTAGAATGCAACGAGCGAACATTTGAATCTAAGATCGAACGGCTATTTGCAAGCAAACACACATCATCAGCATAATCAAGGTGACTTAAGATGTTATATTCTTCTTCTTCAATATCACTACAGCCCAACTCGGGCCTAGGCCTCCTGACCTTCAGGTTCCTTAACATTTTATTTGTCATTGTGAATTCGCACAACCCTCTATCTACGAATTTTCATTTTCGTAGATTGAGGTAACTAAGATATACCCCAGCAGACAGTATGCTGGAATTATGCGTCGACCGGGATTTGAACTCACGACCTTCGCATTGTAGACCAATACGCTACTCACTAGGCTACACCCTAGCCTAGAAGTTATATAGGCTCCATTAAAGACCTTTACCTTTCCCACCTTCCAGTGCAGCTTTCAAGATGTCATTAGTTACCACCAGAAACAGAGCTGGTGCTAAAATGCAGCCTTGCCTGACCCCCGTTCGCACTTGGAACCTCTAGGACAGCTCTCCTCTACGTAAATCGCGGCATCTTGCATCTTCGTAGCATTCTTTAATAATAGCTATGTCCTTCCCTGGAATACCTCTCCTACGCAAAGCATTCCATATATAATCTCGTTTAACGCTGTCGAAAGCCTTTTCAAAGTCCATAAACATGAAATGTAGTGGCGATCCCATTTCGGCTGACTGCTCCAATGTTATTCGCAGGGTATTTGTGTGGTCCATACGTCTTCAAAAATGATGATGGTAAGAATGTTACAGTCAACGGAGATATGATTACTAACTTTTTCGTGCCTCAATTGCAAGGCGTTAATATCGCAGACATGTGGTTTCAACAGGACGACGCCAATGCTACACAGCGCGCGATACAATTAATTTATTGAAAGAAACATTTGATGATTGATTTATTTGACCAAATCGACCTGATAACTAGCCTCCTCGTTCGTGTTATTTTATGCCATTGGTTTTTTTCTCCGGGGATATGTAAAGCCCCATGTCTTCGCTGATAAACAAGAAACTATTGAGCACTTGGAAGCCAGCATTCAACGCGTTATTGCAGAAATACAGCCTGATTTACTGCAAAGAGAGTGTGAAAATTGGACTTCCAGTTTATGCCATGTACGCACCAGTCGTGGCAACTACATGTATAAAACCATATTTAAATATTAATGCCCTAAAATTATCTTTCAAATACAGTTAATTTCATGGATACTAAGAACATTTTTCTATGTTTTATTTCAATTTAGAGTTTTCCGCCTCTGAAAAACATCCTGTATTTACTTGAAGTGGAAATTACTTGAGCTCCATTACCTACTTTTAGGGGAGTTTCAGATGGAAGGGGAGACGGGGAGACGGAATGAGTCACTTGTTAATATATCTATTACGAACGCAGATCAAAATCAATCAAATTCCTATTAAGACATCCAATAGCGGCATAGGACAGAAACAACTCTCTTCCACAAGGCCCGATCCTGAGCATCGGCCTTAAGCTGTTGCCAGGACTTGTTTATTCCTCTGGCCCCCTGCTCAACTGCTCGCTTCCATGTGTTACATGGTCGACCAACCCGACGTCTTCCTTGAAGATTATAATCCAGAGCCTGTTTGGCGATGTTTTGCTCTGGTTGCCTCAAAGTATGACCGATCCACTGCCACTTCCGCCTTTGAATCTCAATACCTATTTTAGCCTGGCCAGTTGTACTTCAAAGTTCGTCGTTGGAGATCACTTCTGGCCAGAATATTCCTAAAATGTGTCGGAGGCATTGGTTCACGAAAGTCTGTAGTTTCTTGGTAAGTCGAACGGTCAATTTCCACGTAGTACAACCATATAACAACACGGATTTGACGCATGCGTCAAAAACTCGCAGCTTCGTGCGAAGGGAGACCTCCAGAAAGGGGTAAGGATACTGAAGGCCTGACGAGCCTTATTTAGCCGAGCCTCAACATCCTTTTCGGCTTCGCCGTCCATGCTGACAATGCTTCGGAGATAGCAAAAATCTTGCACCTCTTCCACAAGAACAAGAACAATCGGTGTGCTTGCGTTCAAACCCATGTGCATGCACTTGGTTTTACGCACATTTATTTTCAGTCCCGCCTCTTTGCATTTGGAATGCAACGAGCGAACATTTCACTCTAAGTCCGAACGGGTATGTGCAAGCAAACACACGTCATCAGCATAATCAAGGTGACTTAAGATGTTAAATAGTCTCCATTGAAGACCTTTACCTTCCCCACCTTCCAGTGCAGCTTTCAAGATGTCATTTATTACAACCAGAAACAGGGCAGGTGATAATATGCAGCCTTGTCTGACACCCGTTCGCACAGGGAAGCTGTCGGACAGCTCTCCTCTATGCACGAATGCAGATAGGAAGCTGAGAATCATAATAGGTCTAGAGAGGGTTATCCATTGGCATCCAAAAAGGAGGGCCTAAAAACAAATTGTCGGCCGAATTTTATTTTCGAATTATTATATCTTCGAAATTACTTACCGTTAAAAATTTATACTTTGAAACAATTATCATGGCATACGGGTCCACCAGAATCAGCTTAGTGGCAGGCTAATTGTTGTAAGGGGGGGGGGGTCAGGGGGGTGCAAAGAAAAACACTTAAAAATGAATATCTCGAATAACTCTTGAGCTATGTAATTGAAACTTGAAACATATATTAAGCCATACTAGCGAAATACACAAAAAAAATTAAATTTGGTCATAGCAGTAGTGGGGAGAAATGGGGAGCATTTCAAAAATGGTGCACTTTCGAAGATTTGAAACCGTTATATCTCAAAATTAAGTACAGATATCAAATCGAAAATTCGACACTAAATAGTTTTTAATTTTGGTAAATTTTAAATTAGTGGGTGTAAGGGAAGAGAGGTGGTGAGCAAAAATGTCGAAAATTTTGAATGATTTCTTTAGGGCTCTGGTGCAAGATACAAAGCTTAAATTTTACATGTGGATACATCTATTTAATATACATAGAAAAAAAAAATAATAATTTGTTCCACAATTGTTATGCACCGGCCCCCCTGGTCTAACGTTCACAAGGTGTTTCATGTGCAAAATTTGCGAAATGCATTTAAAAAAATTCTCTAAATGTATGAAATATTAACCGGTCGAATACTTTCAAAACTTCTACCCCTCCCATAAAAAAATATTTTTTCGACCATTTTTAAGAAATCAATTATCACCTAAGCATTTAAAGCTATCAGTTTAAGATTTTGCACAAAAGCTTTTAAAAATAGTTGAAACAAAATTGCGTCAAAAGTTTTGAGAATTCGCTTGCCCTTCTACCCCCTCCCATAGAAAAGTATGATTTCGACCAAATCAACTAATAACCAAGAAATTAAAAGCTATGAACTTGAAATTTTGTACAAACACCTTACAAGAGAAATTAAATAAAACTGCATCACAAATTTTACGATTCCCTTACCTCATCTACCCCCTCCCATATAAATGTTTGGTTCGTGAATGTAAAATACACCGAATCTTATGAAAATTCTATGCAACTTCGTGTATGAAACTAACATTCTATACAGAGAATATTGGACGTGATTCAAGCAATTAATTCAACACCCCTACTGTCAATCCTCCCCACATAAAAACCCAAGCTTCCATAAATAAACGAAATATTGATTATATGTACTGGAGCTATTGATCGCATCCGCAATTAAAAATTGTTAAATTGACAACAGCCCTGCTCAAGAACCCCCTTTCACTTAGTCTTCCCCAACCACTCTAACCTACATATTGACTTTCCACGCATCCTCAACTTCTTCTTCTACAATGGCGCTACAGAGCAAATCGTGCCTCCTGACCTTCAGCTTCCTTAAAATTTTCTTCATTACTAATTGTGGAAGGGTTGTTATACCTTCGCACAACCCTCTATCTACGAATTTTTCATAGATCGTAGATTAAGGTGACTAAGGTATACCCAAGCAGGCAGTGTGTTGGAATTGAGTGTCGACTGAGATTTGAACTCACGACCTTCGCATTGTAGACCAACACGCTATCCGCTAGGCTACACACTAGCTTATCTTCTACTATCTATCCTCAACTTACACCAAGAATAATAAAGTTGTGCCTGACTTGTTGGTAGTTTATATTTACTAAATTCCAAATGTAGATAAAATTCGAAAAATTTATTTCGTAGTTCCATAAACGCGTACACCACCGAATAGTTTCATATTAAACTGTTCTCGTTTTGCCCCAAATTTAATTCAATTCAAAGTCATAATCAATAAATCTTCAATAAAATACAATCTTATTCTGCAACATAAATTATTCCAGAATAGTTTATTTCCCAAAAAAAAAACATCGTAATCTAATTTTAAGGATGTCCAACTCTGCATGTTTCCGATTGCAAGCATGTAAACTGTGAATTTCTTTTCAAACACATTTTTTTGTAAATTTAATTGAAAATTGAAAATTTCATTTCTAGCCAGAAAAAGAAAAAATCCACATGTAAGAAAAAGCAGATTTTTCTTTTGCCAAAGTGATTTTTATTTTGCCGCAAAGAGATTCAAAATTCTTGGCTATGTTCCAAAAATGCAGCACTTACGAGTATTTTGGTCGTAATGGTGATGATAAAGACAAATTCCAGCTCATATAATAATAACATGGGATCGTTATGTTAATTGTCAAGGTGGTAAGACACCTGGGTGTACTGATGGTTCAGTTTCTTTTCTTCATCAGTGCACGAAACAATAAGGACCGACCCTTCCGTGTACAAAGTGTAAAGGTTTCAGAAGCAAAAACGGACTGAAAATAGGTTTCACTTTACACTTCAGGAGAATAAACGAAAGGCAGATGATGTCTTGTCGCTTGTGTATGCCAGAAGATGAAAGTCCTGCCGACCGGTATGAGGATATTACAGCACGTGTTGTATACTATAGAGTTGTGGTTAAGATTTTAGTTAAGTGCTATGTGTAATTTTTTGAGGATAGAATAAATGGAGCTTCCGTAGAACACGTTTGTCTAAAAAAAAACTAAATAGTGCAAAGATGCGCTAACGAGAATAATCTCACTGAGCGGCTGGAAAATCGTATTGGAAAGCCATCTCCGAAATGTCTTGAAGGCATGCCAAGACACACGTCCAAGACACGAACATGGGAAAAAAGAAGGAAATTTCCAAGTCTCTGTTTACGTTCTAACAAGACTCGCTATTGAATGAAAATGGGATGTAGACCAACTTTATATACGTCGAAGTCGATAGTATAGTGAAGACCGGCCTTTCCTCGGTCATACTGTTGTCATTGCCCGGCGTGTTCAGTACACAGAAAGAGCTCATGGAGGGTAGGCACTGTAAGTTGTCGGCTTATTACCTCGTTCCGAGACATTCTATCGACTATACCGACACTACGTAATATCGAAGAAATAAATTAGTATTAGTATGATTTCGAATACAAAAATAAAATAAGAATGTTACGAAAAACGATCGACAGTATTGTACGCGATCGCGTTAAAAAAATCTAGTGTGATAATTAGTGCTAAGTGATTCGGTTACTTTGGATTTAGTGTGTTTTTTCGTTTTTAAATGTATTTCGAAATTCCCAGAAAGATTTGAAAATAAAAAAAAAAAAATTAAAAAAAATAAATAAATGTAGAATAGTTTTAGTGCGCAATTGAAACGATCAATCGGTTATGCGATCGCCAAAATAATAATTTATTGAAGCGCGTGTGAATTTATGCAAGTTTATTTTTTTCGTATATCATGAATACGAAATTACAGTGTCGATCAATGCGATGTGATAATTGCCAGCCAGGATTATAAGATGCCCTGGAATTGTCTGTGTTCGGCTAAGGAGAAACGCAAGATCGAGATTAGCGGTCCCATTTTGAATGTAAGATGAATTCTTTAGTTATATTTTGTAATTCAAGATAGCAATCTATTTGATTCAAGATAGTTTACATTTATAATAATTTGAATAGTAAATGTTGATCTGGTATGGTATGATCACTTTTGTATGCATATGTTGTTTAAATCGATTTTTTTCATCAGAGTTATTTTTTTGTCAAAGAAGTTACTTAAGAATAAAACCAGTATGGTATATTATAGTTTGTCATACAAATAATGATAGTGGCAAAATTAAATTAACCAATTTGTATTTACTACTAGCGATCACCCGCGACTTCGTCCGCGTAAGAATCGCAATATAAGCAATTTTCGAGAATGTAGTTAGTAATACATTATGCGGGACATTAGTTTAATGGACCTTTCAAGACAATGTTTAGTATTTTGTTGGAATCAGAACCATAAATTATTAAGATACTCATACTTCTCGATACTCGCGATTGTATGGGGCACGCTCGTGATCAAATCAATCCTGTGATTTGAGATCATATACGTATTGAAGAGCGTTAAGGACATGTGAATAGTTGTAGCTTGTGTTAATTAAAAGAAAGCCGAAATAAAATAACATTAAGCTTAAACACATAACACGACTGCGATTGTACGTAAAGCCCAATCATACGATACTATGGATGAAATGGAAATTATTGTGATATTCAGAAATTGTGTATGGGGAGTGGTAGAAGGGGTGATAGCACTGAACTAATTTGTTTTACGTCTTGCTAGAATAGCTATAAAAATGTTTTGTACCAAATTTAAGCTTCAAAAATTGAATTGGTACTGAGAAACTTAGTGCATTTAATGAAATTGAGCTAATCGTATGGGAGGTGGTAGAATGAGTGGGGGTTCTTAGAGATTTTTCGAGAAACAACTATAATCACCGTGCAATTGATGTATTTTAAATTTCAGATCAGTAACATTCACACTTTTCAAAAAAATCGGATTTTCGTAAAGTTGTGGAATAGTGCTACTTTGTATGGGAGGGAGTAGAAGGAGTGAAGCTAATCGGTTAATTTTTTCTCGATATTAATAATAATGCTAATTAAAGATTTAATACAAAATTTTAGCTCGATGGAATTTATACGTATTGAGAAAATTGGCTTAGAGTATTTGATGAAAAAGTGCTGTTTGTATGGGAGGTGGTGGAAGAAGTTTTCAGTGATTTTTTTAGAAACTACTATAATTTTGATGCAATTGATATATTTTAAATTTCAGATCAGTGGCATTCACACTTTTCAAGAAAATCGAATTTTCGTAAAGTCGAGGTCATATTGCATGGGAGGGGTAGAAGGAGTGAAGCTAATCGGTTAATTTTTCTCGATATTAATAGTAATGTTAATTTAGGATTTAGTACAACATCTTAGCTCGATAAAAGTTACACGTACTAAGAAAATTGGTGTATAGTATTTCATGAAAAAGTGTAGTTTGTAGGGGAGGTGGGGGAAGGAGTCGGGGGATTCAAATAATTTGTATACCATAGATCACATTTATGATAAAAATAATATGTTTTACTTTTTAAATGATTTGTTCCAATGGTTTTCAAGAAAATTTAATTATTATATGTTTTTGAAAATTAGTCGTTTTGTATGGGAGGAGGTAGAAGGCGTGAGAGTATTGAAATAAGAGCACACGCAGATTACATCTCGGTGTATACCTAATAAACTGTGAAAGTTTCATTAAATCGATTCAGCCGTTTTTGCGTGAAAGCCGGACAGGCAGGCAGAGAAGAATTTTAAAAATGTGTGTTTCTGCTTAGTTATTGCTAAAATAAAGCAAAAACTAACTTATTGACATTTCTAAACAGATAACAGAGAGACACTACAATTATATTTATATGTATAGATAACACTATCCAGCCTTGTTTATATTTAAAAATATCGTGTTAAGTGTATCTTTGGCCGACATAAAGTTATCAAAGTTAACAAGGAGCGATCCCGAGCATCGGCTTTTATTTGTCGCCAGGACTTGTTTATTCCTCTGATCTCCTGCTCAACTGGTCGCTTTCTTTGAAGATTGCAATCAAGAGCTTGTTTCGCTTTGGTTTCCTCAAAGTGTGACCGATCCAATGCCACTTCCGTTCTTGGAGCTCAGTGCCTATTTTCGCTCGTTTAGTTGATGGAACAATCGGTGCACTTGTGTTCGAACCCACGTGTTTGTACTTGGTTTTAGACACATTAATTTTTAGTCCTGCCTCCTTGTATTTACAATGCAAGAGGCAAACATTTGATTCTAAGGTCGAGCGGTTAAACATACTTCATCAGCATAATCAAGGTAACTAAAGATGTTAAGCAGTTCCATTGAAGACCATTATCTTCCTCACCTTCCAGTGCAACTTTCAAGATGTCATTTATTACCACTAAAAACTAGTGATAATATGCAGCCTTGTCGAATACCCGTTCCTACAGGGAAGCTCTCAGACACCTCGCGACATCTTGCATTTTCGTAGGATTCCTTAATCGTAGCTATGATTTTATCTGGAATACCTTTCCTACGCAAAGCATTCCATATGGAATCTCGCTCAACGAAAGCCTTTTCGAAGTCCACAATTATGAGTTGCAGTGGCGAACCATGCTCCAATATTATCTGTAGGGTATTTGTATCTTATTGTCTGTACAAGATGACCCTTTACGGAACCCAGCCTGATAAACTTCGAGAGTGCTCTCCATAACATCACTAATCCTATTGAATCTATCAGCCATGATTTACGATACGCCATTAAGTATACAAATACCACGCCAAGTGCTACAATCCTGAAGGTCGCTCAGCTTCTCGATTTTTACACTGACGATCTCCTTCTGTTCAGCCGGGTAGCCTTCATTACATACCTCAGTAAAAAGTTAGAGAAATAAAACGGCTATTATTTCCGGGTCCGCTTTGAGGAGTTCAGTTGGTAGTCCGTCTGTACCTGAGCTGAACATCAACTCAACTAAGACTGAGATAGTACTATTAACAAATACAAGGAAAATTCACATCATATCCCCTTCAATAAATGGAACATCAATAGCCTTTTTAGATGAGGTAAAATATCTATCTAGGTTATACTGGATAGCAAACTCAAATGGAACAAACATATAGAATGAACTCATGCCAAAGCACTAAAGGCATTTTGGGCCTGCAAAAGCTTATTTGGCCGAAAATGGGGATTACAGCTCAAGATGATCTACTGGTGCTACACAGTAGCCACCTTCCCAATAGTCACATACGGATCAACGATATGGTGGACTAAAATATTTCATCAAAAAGCACAGCTTCCGCTAAAAAAAATCCAAAGACTTGCTTGTCTTGGTATCACAGAAGCTATGAAAACCTGTCCTACGGCGGCAATGGAAATGTTCCTAAGCATCCTTCCGATACATCTCCAAATAAAAAAGGAGGAGGAAAACAAATACAAATCAAGAGATTTCAGAGGTCACCTCAAAATCCTAAAAACCCAAAAATAGAGGTTCTGACCTTCACAATATCGGACACTGCTGACAAAATTGAACTTTGAAACCCCCTTCAAAGTTATAATCAGAGAACCTAAGGACTGGCAATCCATGATACCTGAAATGGAAGAGGAAGCAACCATCTGTTATACAGATAGCTCGCGCACCTCTGAGGGAACTGAGCCGGAGTTAAAGGTTCTAAATTTTTGGTTTCAAAACCACTCGGCAAAGAAGTCACAATCTTTCAGGACGAACTAATTGGAATGGAGCTATGCATCCAAGAGAATATCAAGAGGGCTCATCGCAACAAAATTATTTATATTCTATCAGATAGTCACGCGGTTCTCAAGGCGCTAGCATCGAATGAACATCGAGAGGATATTTTGGGACTGCCTTCAAAACCTAATCATCCTGGGAAAAAGGGACAACGTAACCATAATGTGGGTACCGGACATATGATAATTGATGGAGATGAAGAGGCTAATCGCCTTGCGAAAAACGGCGCAGACAAAATTTTTATTGGTCCAGAGTCATTCGGAAAACCAAAAGGGCACTCCAGCGCTATATTTAGAAAGTAGGTTGAACGAGAGCATAAAATCTACTGGAATAGAGTTCCAGGTTTATCAATCTCAAACAAATTTATACTACCACAAAAAAAATAAAACTGGAGGATATTCTAAAATTCAGTAAGAGTGATATTAGTACTGTAATCGGTCTAACGACGGGGCACAGTGGAGTAAACCACCACCTCAAAAATATGGGTTTAGCTGAAACCGACAGAGCACATCCTATGTTACTGTGAAGCAGTAGCAAGGAAAAGACACAATCTCTTCGGAAAAGGTTTCCTTTCTACCGAGGAACTAGCTAATATTGCTCCCTTAAAGATACTTAGATTAGCCAAAGCTGTAGAGTTATGGTAGGGTAAAGGGGCAATAAACGGACAATAGGCCGGGAAGATCGCAGTGTTCTCACGTTATCCCCAAATAATAAAAAAAAAAAAAAAAAAAACTTGAACTGGGAATTTATTTCCCGCCATTGACCGAATGGCGGAAACTATTTTTACCCTATCTGTGGGATCGTCCTAATAGGTTATATGTTTGGCGATTTTTCTGCTTCTGTAAAATTTGATAAAATATCTAGAATATCAGAGAAATATTCCTCCTATCGCCCCAACTGGTGTTTACCCATATTAGAGAGGGTTCCGTTGACATCTTTCATCAGGTGGTTGGTGGTGAAATTCCCGTTCGTCAACTGTTTCATAATTTTAAATAGCGAACCCATATCCTCAATTTAAGGCGCAGATTCTGCCTTGTTGGCCAGATCTGTTGGCCTTTCTCTTGTAGCGCCTAACAGCCTTTTTAAGCTGTATATGAGCATCGCCGTAGCTCTAACTCATGTCGGGTGTTCGTTGGTTGCCAATTTGGCTTTTTTCCGATTGCCATTCTTGTTCCAGGTGTCTTGTGACACATACAGTTTCTCGCCGCTTTGCACATATCTCTCAGATTCTTCAGCACTTGTTAGAAATGTATTTTTGGTTGCCTCCCACTTGGCGTTCATTGTGTGCATTTCATATTCACTCAGTGTGGATGACTTTTCGCCTCGAATAGTGGTATACTCGTGTTTTTTATTGGGGTCTCCAGGCTTATCCACATTAAACTTGCGCTTCATCTGAAGATTTGTGGCCGTCGGACAACTCCTATGCACAATCTCAAGCAGGCAGCCATCAAGTCGTGATCACTCCACATGTAAGCTCTACGCTTGGTTTGCATATCGAGGAGACATATTCTACATCGGCGACTCACGGTCAAATGATCAATTTAGTTCTGAGTGGAAACCCAAGGTGTTTTCATGGTGACTTTTATGTGGAAAATGAGTCCTCCGAAGATCATTTGCCGAGTACTACAAAACTCCACAAATAATTCGCCGTTTTCAAGTCTCGTGTTCCAAGGTCGTGACGCGTCACCATGCTTCCTCATACCGTCTTCTAGTCCAGTACTGTTAGAGACAAACTGGGCGATCATATCTCCTGAGATCATAATATCACCTCTTGTAACACGCTCGAAAGTCGCACTATGGAACTCCTCTTTTTCACTAGGTGTTGCGACATTTTATGGTGCAGAACTGTGACGTTTCTGACCTTAACCCTGAGTCTGATGACTGTAATCCTATCCGAGATTGGCTTCCAGCTAATAAGACTGTTTCGCACTCTCAGTGTAAGGCTTCACTCTCAGGACCAACGTACAGAATGGTGTTACCGCTCGGGATTCGTTATTCTTCTGATTCTGTCGACCTGACCACTCTCGAGTTCAAGATTTGGATGCTATAGTGCTTAGTTTCACGGTCAATCACAGATTGGCTATGTAAGGACCCAGTGACCACCCCATCCTCCGTCATTCAATGTTCGAATGTTTCAGAAGCCAATCCGTTTTCGAATATCAAAAGTCGTAGGTGAATTGGTTAAATTATACGCGACGTCCAAAAATGGCATTTTCGAATTTCGCTAGGTAATAACAATCATTGGAAAAACTCTATTTCGTTTATTTTGCGGGAACTTGGGCGACTAGCTTATTAACACCTGCACTATAGAACGAACGATCATCGAGTGTTCGGAGACCTTGAGCATTCCACCAAGCAGCGAACTGACGTATTGATTCAACCGAGAGGGATAATAATCGTACGAGATCGAAATAATTCTTAATACATGCGAGGTCTTTCTCAAGTAAGCAACGACAGTGATCGAGCGACAGAAGAATGAGTCGGGGGATGAAATCCTTTGTAGGCTTCAAAATTCAGGTGCATTCTAGCACGCACGATCACGAAAGTCTCCAATAAAAATAACATGGCCAAAGTAGAGAAGCGTCTGCGATAGGGCGACACAGAAAGGCTCGGACGACGATGAAATACTTTATAGAAACCAATAACAACTACATGTATGGGCTCGTATGAATGAGAAACGATTCGGGCGATGATGAAATGCTTTATAGAAGCAATTAACACCGCTCGACCGAGAAGGAAAAGAATCTCGCGACAACGGGAATGATTCGGCAACAAAAGCAATATAAAAAGTCAGTCTGGTTTCGAGCCATCGACGAGTCCGTCGAAGTTTAGAAAGCGAGAGTGTGAAGATTGATATGCGATAATTTTTCGGAAAAAAACCAGTCGCAAGTGATAAGCGATTTAGTTAAATTAAATAAATTTTGCGGTTAAATTAAAGTGAACTTATTAAACTGGTGGTTTTATTTCTTTACTTGAAATCCAGCAACCCCTTGCGCAATACAATACTTTAATAGCTATTGCAAACAATTTGATTACTACGCGGACCTTGTTTTGCACTGAGAGTACATCTTTATAAGTGTATAATCAATTGTTGCGTGGGATAATTAAATTTCAGTTTGATATTATTGATGATTTTATTTATTATATATTTAGCAAAATCGATTACCGGTGATCACTCTAGTCTTACAATAGCGTATACCCTCTGCTTACGACTACAGCCCTGCTAATAACCCTTTCACAATAACATATAAGCTTGAAGGTCAGGAGGTCAAAGCCCAATTGGGACTGTAATGCTATTGAAAAAGAAGAAAATCAGAGTTAACGTTCAGAAGAGTCTTCTGGAGTAATGAGCAGAAGTTAGATCGTTTTCACATAATTAGCATGGCATGCTAGGTAGATATAGCAAGAGAGAATACTCGTATGTTTTGTGCATTTGATATGCAATTATAATAATAGTAATTGCCCTAAATTAGGCGTTATTTCTAACAAATTGCCCATGTTGTTATATACGTTAAATGTTGCTCTTGTTGTAAAAGTAAATGTATTTATTTAATTTTTTTTTTCAAATTTTCTTTAACCTTATAAAATTGTTTCAAATTTTCGTTACAGTGTAATAAGCCAGAATTTAAATTACAATAGCTACATCAATACTATACACATAGTTAAATCTGTAAAAGGAAAGAAAGTATACGCGGGACCGGAAAACAACTTAAAAAGCTATCGATCGATTCGATCTGTTTTCTGTATAATACATTTTTCTTTTACGTCTGCCGACGATAATACTTTTTCGGTCACTTGAGTATGCTCAGCCTGAAATCGAATTGAAGAAATGTGGCGTCTTAAAATAATGTCTCTGTCCTGGGTCACTAAACCTATATAGAACGTTTGGTAAATTTAGTTGAAAATCATGCAAGCAATTTGTCTTAGCAATTCAGCGTGTATAGTTCTATTTTTCAGTCGCTGTGATTCATTCAATGTCACGCAGAAGAGCTCAAGTATATGTTTACAATTTGAATTTTGCGTGTAGGAATTTTACATACGTAGAAAAACATAATGCCGACTTTAATATTACATATTGTTATTGTATACAAATATTCGTCTAGTTAATACAGATTTTTATTGTTTTTTATCAGAGCGGATATTCGTTATTATTTCCTCGGACATAAAATTCTTATTTACACAAATAATGATTTCAAAATCATCTGCGTCTTCAATGGCGCTGCTGAGAAGATCGGGCCTTCGTCTCAGACCTTGGAGTTTTAACTCATGTTTTTGAATTGTAGTCATATTGAAACTTTAAATTCAATTTTTCAATTGTGCACTCTGTCTTTGAAGGTGTTAGAGCCCCATTTGGTCTTTGGCTTCCTGCCTTTAAGAGTTCAAACACTTGTTTTTATGAATGGGCTACTAATATTATACACAACTTCTTCATCAGCTGATGGCTTTGTTTCATTTTGGTGTCAATTAAGAAATCTTCAAAAACTGATAACTCATTCTAAACATAACAGAATTATGACTGTGCTTAAAGCCCAATCATATGATACTCTAGATGAGATGGAAATGACTTTAATATACCGGAAAATATGTCAACTCAAATTCTTTCGAATAGTGAATAAAGACTTTTGCATGGGAGGTGGTAGAAGTAGAGGGCAAGGTTTGTATTTTTTGTATAAACATGGCATGCAAAATGTTTTTTGCTGAATTTAAAGCTTTTAGTTTTCATTATTTTTTAAGAAATTGGTCCTAGTTTTCCTGAAATTTGGGGCATTTGTATGGGAGGTGGCAGAGGAAGTGGAGCGCTTAAGATAATTTTGAAACTGCTTATTATCATCTTTATCACCATGCTTTAATTCAATTTTAAAGTCGATAGCTCTCATATACTTGAATGAGAAATGTTTTTCTTGAATGTATAATGCAGATATTATTATGGGAGGTGGTAGAAGGAGTAAAGCGGAGCTGATAATTTTTTCTAACACTTATTTCAATTATTAAGAAACAAATTCTGGCAAAATTTGAAGTTTGTACTTTTTCTAGTTTGAATGGAAATCGATAAAATGCATTTAACAAAAATTATGCATTTGTATGGGAGGGGGTAGAAGGAGTGTACGTATCAAAACAAATTTGTTTTGTAATATTAATATTTCTATTTATATGCTATATAAAAAATATCAAGTTGATAGCTTTAACAGTTTCGAAGAAAAATAATTTAATTTAAATTTCAAAATTTCGTGAAATTTGTATGGGAGGGGGTAGAAGAAGTAAGATGAAGTTGATAATTATTTTTAAAATAAATTGCAATTATAATAGAATTAATTCTGACGAAATTTCATTTTTTCAGCTTTACTAGTTTCAATGAAAATCGAAAATATGTATTTTTCAAAATTGTCCATTTGTATGGGAGGGGGTAGAAGGAGTATGGTGATCGGATCAATATACTGTGATATTAATGACATCTATATCATATTAATTGGACCTAAATTTCAAGTCGATGGCTTAAATAGTTTCAAAGAAAAATCAATTTATTAATATTTCGAAATTTCTTAAAATTTGTATGGGAGGGGGTAGAAGGAGTGGAGGGATGTAGCCCATTCACGAACTTAAAGTTACTTTTTTGCTAAAAATGACACACAAAATTTTTTAGCACTATAGCTCAAAGCTTTCGAGAGTTATGCAGTAGACAGACGCACAGACGGACAGACAGACAGACAGACAGACGGACGGACAGACGGTCACTCGGAATCGAGGTTTTTGAGAGATAACAAATATTTCTGTACCCTTGGGGGCTCTGTGCGAGCGTTATTTCTTAGCGTTACAAACGGTAAGGCAAACACAATATACTCTCAGATTTCATCTAGAGTATAAATAACTGTCAACAAGTCGGGAGAAACTTTATTATTCTTGGGACAAGTTGCGGATGAGTGGAAGGTCAATATGCAGGTTAGGCTAAGTGAAAGGGAGTTCTTGGGCAGGGCTGTTGTCAATTTAACAATATTTCGTTCGTTTGTGCAAGTTTGGGTTTTTATAAGGGGAGGAGGAGGGGTAATAGTAGGAGTGGGTGGATGTTAATAGCTTTTTAATTAATTGCTAGAATCACGTCCAATATTCTCTGTATAGAATGTGTTTCATAGACGAAGTTGCATAGAATTTTTATAAAATTCGGTGTATTTTAGATTCACGAAACCGAACATTTGTATGGGGAGGGGTAGAGAAGGTAGGGGAATCGTAAAATTTCATATGTAGTTTTATTTCGCTTCTTTTGTGAGGTACTTGTACAAAATTTCAAGTTCGTAGCTTTTAGTTTGTTGGTTATTAGTTGATTTAATGAAATTGGTCGAAATTATAGTTTTGTATGGGAGGGGGTAGAACAGCAAGCGCGATTTCAAAACTTTTAGCATAATTTCATTTCAATTATTTTTGTAAGTTCGTGTGCAAAATTTCAAATTGATAGCTTCAAATTTGTAGGTGATAATTGATTTCTTAATAATGGTCGAAATCATACTTTTGTATGGGAGGGGGTAGAAGGACAGGCGCGATCTCAAAACTTTTGACGCAATTTTATATCAACTATTTTTGAAAGTTTTTGTGCAAAATTTCAAATTGATAGCTTTTAATAGTTAGGTGATAATTGATTTCTTGGTCGAAAAAATAATTTTGTATAGGTGGGGGTAGAAGTTTTAAATGTTTTCGACCAGTTAATAATTCGTATATTTAGGGATTTTTTTTAAAATGCATTTCGCAAATTTTCAACTTTCTACCTTAAAATTTCACTCAAAAATTTTCAGTTTAAGTGTTTTTTTCAATGCACATGAAACACCTTGTGCAAGTTAGACCGGGGGTTCGGCTTATAACAATTATGGATCAAGTTATTATTATTTCTTATGCATATCAAATAGACGTATCCACATGCAAAATTTAAACTTTGTATCTTTCACCAGAGCCCTAAAAATATCGCTCAACATTTTCGACATTTTTGCTTATCACCTCCCTCCTCTTACACCTCCCAACTTAAAATTTTTAACAAAATTAACCAATATGTAGTTATACAATGTGACAAATTTTCGATTTGGTATCTGTACTCTTTTTTGAGATGTAAGGATTTGTAATTTTGAAATTTCGAAATGCTCCCCATTTCCCCCACTACTATTATTTCAACATGTTATATTTTCTTTGTATTTTCCCAGTATAGCTTAATATACGTTTCAAGTTTGAATTACATAGCTTAAGAGATAATTGAGATATTCATTTTTAAGTGTTTTTCTTTGCACCCCTCCTTACAATAATTAGCCACTCTCTAAGCTGATTCCGATGGAACTATATGCCACCTTGATGGTCCCAAAATATTAATTTTTTACGATAAGTAATTTCGAAGATATAATCAATTCGGCCGATAATTTGTTTTTAGCCCCCCCCCCCCTTTTCGGACGCCAATGGATAAAAAAAGTAAATTATTTTTAAAGTTTGTCCCACAACCCTCTCTATATTTCTATTGATTTTCAACTTTCTATCTGCATTCGTGGTGGAGATATTAGCAAGTGTAGTTTTCGACTTTTTCCCTCCCCCCACCTCCCCCCCCCCTCCCCCTTCCACTTAACACCCCCCAAAATTTATAAAATAGAGCTCACATACCCAATCAACAATCCACCCGAAAACGAACATTGTACCTTTAACAGTCTCGGAGATATGAGTCCTTATGTACGGCGTACGGCGGGACGGATTTTTTTTTGCATTTTTAGGCTAATTTAGTCATGAAACACAAAAAAAAATAAAAATTTCAGGGTAGCAAATTTTTTTTTTCTTGTGTCGATCACAATACTTTATTTTTAGAATAATAAAGTAAAATGAAATCTATATTATAAATTTAATTGTAGTAATTTTCAGAGTTACGAAACTTCACCGAAGGTTTTCTGCTACCACGGGATTCGGGGAGTCCATAAAATGTTACTTCCAACCTCGGCAACGAAGATGGCCCTTCGGGGAGTATCGTGGTGGCTATGGTTACCGCTTACATCGCGGGCAGAGCTCCTAGGAGTTTGGCGTAGAGTTACAATTTTCAACCCGGTGTTATGACCGAAAGATTGTAATAGCAGAGATTTAGATAGCTCTCGTTTAGACTACTCATGGGCGTTAATGATTGTCGTCACAATAGCAATCTGTGTTGCTAAAGACAACCTTAGCATGGAGGCTTAGTGTCAGGCTGTCCTCGTTAAACAAAACAAGATATTTTTCTATGTAGGGTCTACCTGTTATTTGTTTAACCATGGCTTTAAGGTAGTATTTTGCTTTATTTGGACAATAACTAACCGTAAAAACACATTTTTGCGATTATTTAACTCAAAGCGGCTGAACCGATTGTAATGAAACTTTCAGTTTGTTGGGTTTGCTTTAAGCTGTAATCTGATTTTAGTTATACTTTAATCCCCCACGTATTCTACTACCTCAAATATTATAATTTTACCAAATGAAAACTATTTTTTTTCCTGTCTTAAATTTAAAATGTTGTGTTGTGATTTGGTTGTGGTAAAATGGAGCTAGGGTGTAGCTCTGATTTATAATTCTCAAGGAAGACGGCGGGTTTGTCGACCATGTTGCACATGTAAGCAGTTGAGCAGCAGGCCAGAGGAATAAACAAGTGGCAACAGCTAAAGGCCGATGCTCAGGATCGCGCCTTGCGGATGAGAGTTTTTTCTGTCCTATGCCTCTCTTAACAGGAAGTTGATTGCTTGAGGGTGTAGTCTAGTGGGTAGCGTGTTGGTCACAAGGCGAGGGTCCTGGGGTCACACTGCCTGTTTGTATATACATACATACCTTTGTTACATCAATTTACGAAAATGAAAAAAAAAAAAAATCATATATAGAGGGTTGTGTGAGGGGCTAACAATCTTTCCGCAACAAGTAATGAACATTCCAGGGAGCCTGACGGTCAGGAGAATTCCTCTTCTTCTGAAGAAGAGAACCAGATCTTTTTTTGAGAGTTGATGGTAAGCACTTTATCTAGTGCCCAGCTGTCTAACGTTCTATCCAATTCACCCCAATTCTGAATTCTTCGGCCAGCACGCTGGCTGGGCGTGTAGTTCTTGCAGCCCGTGATACACCCGTTTCGGTGGGCAGTTAACTCTAAACTGCACACAATTTAGCCTCTGCCGCTTCGCCAAACCTTGCTTTGGCAGCATTCCTTTTTAGTTGCTCTTAGCGAAGTGCACGCTTGTTAAGATATTTAAGGCGTTAGAATGGTCTCAATACTAAGGCCAGCAGAGATAGGTGTGCAGAATATTGTCGACATCGAAGCGTGATCAACATCTTTACACACCTCCTGAGTTTCATTAGTACCAGGTTACTGAGTTTCATTAGTACCAGGTCACTGAGTTCTGATAAGAAAGACCCAGTGGGCTGGGTTGGATGGGTATAGACAGGGTAGGCATCTGATCGGCGTCATTAGGCGACGCCCAGTGTTGTAACTGTCATATACACATCAATTGTGCTCATCATACCTCCTCGTGGTAGCCACCGGATCCTGGTCTTGTCCATCCGGACTTGACTTGCTGAACTGATGGGCGCGAGTGCTAATGAAACAGAAAAATTCTAGCACTATAATAATATGGCCCTCCAAGTTGGGGGTTGGGCGATGTGTTAACAACTCATCCTCGGAAAAAACACACCCGTTTCGAAACCTGAAGCAACGCCTCGGACTGGATTGATTCAACGGCAACGACCACGCAAACGAAAAATGGACTATTCCTTCGGATCTTGGAACGTGCGATCCCTGTACAGAGCAGGAGCAGTGAGAGAGCTTCTGGAACAGGCAGTCAAATACAATATAAACATAATTGCACTCCAAGAAACTAAATTATTAGGTAACGAGATTAATGACTTAAGATCGCACACAATTTTCAAAAGTGGGAAATCATCGGGAAGCCGGGAATTTGGAGTTGCGTTTATCGTCGACAAGAAGTTTAAACACCAAGTTACCAACTTCAAATCCGTCAATGAACGATTGTGTGCAATCCGCATCAAAACAAGTTTTTTTAATGTTTGGCTTATTAATGTCCACGCCCCAACGGAAGACAAAGACGACGAAGTTAAAGACGATTTCTACAGCACCTTAGAATCAACATTCGACTCCCTTCCGTCGAATGATATTAAAATAGTATTAGGTGACTTTAACGCGAAAGTGGGCAAAGAAGAAGCATACATAGGGACAATTGGAAGGCATAGTCTCCATGATATTAGTAACGACAACGGCCAGAGGCTGACTGATTTCGCCAGCAGCAAAAACCTTATTGTAAGCTCGACATGCTTCCCGCATCGTGATATTCATAAGAGAACGTGGGCTTCACCCGACGGAAGAACATTCAATCAAATAGACCATGTTCTAATAGAGAAAAGGACGGCCTCCTGCATTCTCGACGTGCGTACATGTCGAGGGGCTAATTGCGACACAGACCACTATTTGGTAAAGACCAAGTTTCGATGTCGAATCGCAAACCGAGGACACTCAAAAATACAACCGGTTCCTAAATTCGACATAGGGAAACTCAAAAACGAGAAAATAGTTGCGAAATATGCGTTAGCCTTGGAGAGGCACTTCACGACAATGCTGAATACCACTGTCAGCATGCCAATAGAAGAAATGTGGCAAAAAATCAAAGATGGCATTACATCTGTCGCAGAGGAGGTGATAGGACAACAACCCCGGCGCAAAAGAAATGATTGGTTCGACAAAGAATGCCAAGATGCCTTAGAACGAAAAAATGAAGCTTACAAAATATTAACGGAACGGCCGACACGAGCCAAACAAGACAAGTACAAGGATCTTAGACGATTTGCAAACAAAATATGCAGACAAAAAAAACGGAAGTACAATAATGACGAAATTAAAAACATGGACGAACAATTTAAATTACACAACACAAGAGCCGCGTATTCCCTTGTCAAAAGGATGAAAGAAGGTTACAAACCGAAAACGACCCTATGCAAGGATGCGGAAGGGAACATTATAAGTAACGCGGAAGATATAAAACTAAGATGGGCACAATATTTTGAACACCTTCTTAACCCGAGCCCATCACCTACACGAACAGCAGCAGCAGATACAATAGCAGGTATAACTGATGTAACAGCTGATGAAGGATCCGCTTTGAGTCCTCCCACACTCGAAGAAGTAAAAACAGCCCTAAGGAACCACCCAAACAACAAAGCGCCGGGCACTGATCAAATCCCAGCTGAACTTCTGAAAGCCGGCGACACCTGCATAGCGCATCTCCTACATAGATTAGTCGCGGACATATGGACGCAGGAAATACTTCCTGAAGATTGGCGCAAGAGCATCATATGTCCAATTTATAAAAAAGGTGACAAACTCTGCTGCGAAAACTACCGAGGAATATCTCTGTTGTGTACGTCTTATAAGATTTTGACGAAAATTCTAGAAAAGAGAATTAAGCCCTATGCTGATAAAGTAATTGGTGAATACCAAGGCGGATTTAGAGCTGGACGCTCAACCACGGACCAGATATTCTCAGTTAAACAGGTGCTGGAAAAGTGCTGGGAATATAATATTGATGTGCACCAGATATTTTTTGACTTCAAACAAGCATACGACAGTATCGACAGGCGCGTACTGTATAAAATCATGTTGGAGTTTGGAGTCCCACCGAAACTGGTTCGACTGACAAGAATGACAATGACTGAGTCTTTGTCACAAGTCAGAGTAGAAAACGATCTGACTTCCAGTTTTAAAACAGACAACGGCCTTAAACAAGGTGACGGCCTCGCACCAATGCTTTTCAACTTAACACTCGAATATGTTGTTCGGAAACTTCCCGTTGACACCAAGGGAACACTATGCTTCAAATCCACACAACTCGTAGCATATGCCGACGACATAGATATCCTTGCAAGATCTCTGGAGAGTGCTAAGGAAGTATTTGTAAACCTTGACTCGGTAACAAGGGAAGTTGGACTACGCATTAATGAAAACAAAACAAAAATTATGACGCAAACTAGGAAAAAGACGCCAATCAGACAAAATATTACAGTAGGAGACTATAACCTAGAAAACGTAGACAACTTCATATATCTAGGGGCAAATCTATCGAAGGATGGAAGCGAACCCATCGAAATTAAAAGAAGGATAATGATGGCAAACAAGACTTATTATTCGGTACTTCCAATAATCAAAAACAAGAACGTGCACAGGAAAACAAAACTTAAGCTATACAAAACAATCATAAGACCTGTGCTATGCTATGGCAGCGAAACGTGGACATTAACTCAGGCGTCCGAAAAACGACTTAACGCCTTTGAAAGGAAGGTCCTCAGAAGAATCCTCGGACCTGTGAGGGAAGACGCAATCTGGAGAATACGATACAATAGAGAATTGTATGCCATCTTCGACAATCCAGAAGTGTCAACCCTCATAAAATTTAAAAAATTACAATGGGCTGGTCATGTGGAGCGGATGGATGACGGAAGAATTCCCAAACGCACACTAAAAGGGAAAGTCAACGGACAAAGACCGGTCGGAAAACCACGAAAGCGCTGGGAGGATTCGATTGACGCAGACAGCAAATCACTGCTAAGATTTTCAAACTGGAGGACGCGGTCACTGAACCGAGATGGATGGAGGCAAAGCATTCAGGAGGCCAAAGTCCGATTTGGGCTGTAGCGCCATCGTAAGTAAGTAAGTGGGCTGGGTGTTTCGCAGTAGCATCACATCAATAGGACCCGGCGATTTTAGCACCATCGTTTGCCAGGGACTCAAGGCCAATACGGCGGAACTGCATCTCACAGTTTTTTGAGCTGATTCGCTGGCACGGTTTTTACAGAAAAACCACCTCCACCCCAATATTTTAGGCTAACAACGAGGCGGTTGCCGACGTGCGTCGGATGCGCACATTGAAGAAAGAACAATTATCAAACTTAATTTCTTGCTATTGCCATGCTAACCGCGAACGAAGGTCTTGCGACACACCAAATTGAGTTTTTACTAGCTCGCTCAATGTGCTGTGTATATCCTGAAAATTTTAGAAAATTTACCAAAAACTAGTCAACAGCTTTTTGCGTTATTCTCGAAAACATCTGAAGGCAATTTAGAGAGTTTTGAAAGCGAACATCTCATTGCACTTCGATAGTTCTGAAATCAATTTAGAGCTTTACAGAATTTTGTATATATTAAATTTATTTACACTTAAGTCGATTGTGTGAATATCGCTCTGGTTTGAGTCGAAAAAAGGATTCGAGAGCAATGAGAAACGTGTCTTACCCGATAAATATTTTAGAAAGTATATATATACTGGAGGAATGAACATATGTCCATAAATTCAATATAGTTAAAGGGTGGGAAGGCGTCTGTGCCTTAGAATTTTAGTTACATCGAGCTCGAATTTGATGGCTAGTTTTATTTGTAGTCGCCGATTTCTAACTCTTTTCCACAAATTCAAATCTATTACAAATTCAAAATTTGTCTTTGGAGTTTCTAATTAATATTTGAGTGTCAACTTTTCCTTTGTGTTTTGTAATCAAATTTGGCAAATGCAGGGTTTCTGGAACGAAGCTTAGCTATTACCATCTAATTTTAAGTTTTAGATACTGGCTGACGACAAAAGGAGATTAATTCCATATGAAGGCAAGTTCAAGACATGATTGATTTTTAGGACAAATTTAAATAATATAATACGATCCAAGAATACATACTAGAAACCCCGGCAGCCTCACACGTTAATCTTTAAACATTGCAAGTCTTTTCTTCGAAATTTCATGGCAACAAACGCATCCTTTCTGATAGAAATATCTGATAATATCTGAACAATCGCGCATAAACTCATTCAAACGTCTTCTATCCGAAATTTTCTTGTAGTGTCGAAACGGCAATCCATCATCGAGTGATAAATTTTACGAAATCCTGCGAACTAAATTCATACCTTCGCTTCCAAATATAATAAATTATTGCGCGAATTGCTCACAGCTGAACGATTAATTCGAATATTAGCCATCTCTGTATGGTGCCTATGAGGCAATTATATTACATGTTTCCCTTCACACTCAATACAAGAAGTGTTGTGTGGCGTCGGTATGCAATAAGAATAAGGAAAACCGAAGTAAATCTTATGTGAAAATGACCGGCAAATTTTTCTCAATGTTCTGCTCGTTAGCACAGCCTGAAGCCTCTCTTGCGTTTAACACAATCTAAAAAGGTCCAAGCATAAGCCAGAACAAATTTATCAGATCTCCATTACGCAACGAATTGGAATCGAAGAAGATACCTATATACTCGTCCTCGAGAAGATACATTTAAGAAGATATGTTACTCTACCTATCATGGAGTCATGGCATGTAGGAAACCATAAAACAGAATAAACACGAAAAATTCGAAACCTGATTAGGGCGCTTTATTAGTTGAAGAAAAATCATCCGGCGATTTCGTTTTGATAAATCGGTTACACGTGAATGTACGATTTCTTTATAATGCTGTTCCGGAATCGCTGCACGACTCACAATTCGTCAGTATACAATGTCCATCTTTAGTTGGTATTATAATGGGTGAAAAAAGGACACAGGGACATGTTTCTCAGGATATGTCCGTGAGATATAGGCAAAAAGTGGTGATTTTCATAGTATACATGGGACGGGTTTCTTTGAAAGGATTTCATCTTAAATACAATACATTTTGGATTCAGGGACATATATGTAGGTCTTTGGTATTTCGATATAGCTTGACCGCAATCGAGCACGTACAAAACTGTGATGTTGGTTTGTTGTCAACTCCTAGGATATGTGCACGAAAGAAGGAGGAAAAGGATTTGGTTTTTTTCCAGTAATTCCTAGAGATTTTCTTTCAAAGAACCCGCCAGGTAGTAGCACAAACACGAATACTTCAGGGACTTTAATAAAATTTCAGCCGACTTCTTATTAGTTCGACTTTGTAAGTTGTCTGTAAACAACAAAATTTCATTCTCGATCTACAAAAAATAACAATTTGGTATGTTACATATAAGCAACTCATTTGTAATTAAATATAATGTTGCGTGACATGAATTCGTACTGAAAGACAATTAAGTCCAGATATACAGTTCGTTGTAGTTTGCATTAAGCAGGCATGAACTATTTCTAATAAATTTATCTATTTCGACGACAAAACGAGGCAGATTTAAATTTTTAGTGTAATTATAGTTAGTAAAACATAACAGAATTATGATTGGGCGCAAAGCCCAATTATATGATACCCTAGATGAAATAGGAAAGAGTTTATTGTACCGGAAAATATGTCATCTCAAATTCTTTCGAATAGTGAACAGTGACTTTTGTATGGGCGATGGAAAAGCAGAGGGGGGAGGTTTGCAATTTTTGAATGTGACACCGAACTTAGTATACAAATTGTTGCATGATGAATTTAAAGTTTGTTGCTTTCATAATTTTCGAGGAAATTGAACAATTTTTCTTTGAATTTATGGTATTTGTATGGGAGGTGGCAAAGAAAGTGGATAATTTTGGATTTTGAATCTGCTTATCAACATCCTAATCACATTGCTTTGTTACAATTTTAAAGTCGATAGCTCTCATGTGTTCGAAGGAGAAATTAATTTCCGAAACAAAAATTTGCTTAGGAGGTGGTAGAAGGAGTAGAGGTAATATTTTTTTTAGCAGTTATTGCAATTATTAAGGGACAATTTTTGGCAAAATTTCAAGTGATTGCTTCTTCTAGTTTCTATGAAAATCCATTAAATGCATTTACCGAAATTGAGCATTTGTATGGGAGGGGGTAGAAAGAGTATTCGAGTCAAAATCAAGTTTTTTGACATCGATCATAGTTATAATAGTATATTTTTGTCAAATTATAAAGTTCATAGCTTGGACGGTTTTGAAAAATAATTTAATTGAAATTTTGAAATTTCGTGAAATTTGTATGGAGTGAGGTGAAGTTGATAGCTTTTCCAAAATTGGTTGCAATTATAATAAAATTAATTTGACAAAAATTTGTTTTTTTATCTTTGCTAGTTGCAATGCAAAACGAATAAATGTATTTTTGAAAATTGTGCATTTGTACGGGAGGTGGTAGAAGGAGTAAGGGGATCAGATCAATGTTTTGAGGTTTTATGATTAATGATTTTTAGATCATTGTATTATAACATCATTTTTTTTTTAAAGTCAATAGCTGAAATGGTCTCAGAGAAAAATCAATTTCATTAAATTTCGAAATTTTATGAATTTTGTATGGGAGGGGGTAGAAGGAGTTCACGAACTTAAAGTTATTTTTTTGTTAAAAGTGACATATGACAAATTTCAGTATGATAGCTCAAAGCGTTCGAAAGTTATGTTGTAGACAGACGGACAGACACGCAGACAGACAGATAGCCAGATAGTCAGACGGTCATTTGGAATCGTGGTTTTTGAGCAACAACAAATATTTCTGTACCCTTGGCGACTCTGTACGAGCATTATATCTTAGCGTTGCGAACGGTACGGCAAATACAATATACTCTCAGATTTCATCTGGAGTATAAAAATGCATAACATAAATTTGGTTACATTAGTGTTTTATATAGGAAATCGTTTAAAATTGAAATAAATGTTTCATTAGTTAGTAAAGTTCCTAAAATAATACAGAATCTTCTTTGTTACTGTGTTTTAGTCATACTCAGGTGTAGGGTAGGAAAGGCCTATTATTTGACAGCTGATCGCTTGACAGTTATCAAATGTTGACATTTGTCATCTATAAATGCGGGAAATTTATCATAGAATGCTACATAGTGAAAGAAAAAAATTAAAATCGTTGAATCTTATTATGAAAATTTGCGTTCAATCGCAGTTACGATGCGCAAAATTCGAGCAAATTTTGATCGTAATCGTGTGCCTTCTGAGATGTGTGTGTACGACTAAATCGAAAAAATCCACGAAACTGGCCCGGTGCAAGATTTGAGGACACCGAAACGACTTCGTCCCGGGCGTTAGACCGAAAATATCGCCGCAATGAAGGAAAGTGTTGAAAACGATCCAAACGTCACCGTGATCAAGAACTCGACCTCTCCAGGTCCATACAGCAAAACTCGTGTTTTCTGATGAAGCTCATTTTCACATTGGCGGTTACGATAAGCAAAATGGTCGCATTCGGGCATACAAAAAGCCGCGAATGATTCAGAAGAAGCAAGCAAAGAAGCGATTGTGGACCAGAGGCGTTATTGGGCCGTACTTTTTCGAAAATGACGACGGAAGCGCCGTGGAGTGCACTACAGGCGTATGATATACAATTTTTTGTGGCTGAAGTGTATTGAGGTATAGATGAGTTATATGGACACGGACGACATCTACTTTCAACAGGATGGTGCTGTATTCACATGACTGCCTGGCTTAAATATTTCTCCAGCACGGTCCAATAGGGACGTGATACTGAGCTCTTTGCCTCGTTAAACGGTCTAACACAGTTGGTAAATGAGCTTACTCGTTTACCAGAAATTGCAGGTCAACTCTCCAATCTTCTTGATTTATTTCTCAATAGCCGACCTGAGAAATACTCTCTCTCTGTAATATCCCCATCGCCAATAGGAAATACGGATCACTTCTTGATTCGTGCATAATTTTCTGTTGCAGCACTAAAACCGCTGTCAGTTAAGGCACGCCGCAGAACTGTTTTAAAAGAGCCAATTGGGGAGGGTGCACTGAACGTGTTCTTCAATGTCTTTAATTGAAAATTGTGCTTCGATTCTAATCATTGCCATGAAGCCTGTAAACTTGTAACCGAGAATATCCTGAATGGTATGAAAGGTATCCCTTTTAGTTGAAAGAGAGTCTAGCTGTCGAAGGACTCTTGGTTCACAAATGAATGTCTCGTGGCTCTAAGAGCAATCGATTCAAAATTTTTAAAAATTTTAAAAATTTTCCAGCTCCAGAACAGAGAGCTTTACAATAAATTGAGAAATACCTGCAATTCTATCCTCAAACCTGTTAAATTTGATCGTGACTAAGCACTTCGGCGGAAGATCCTGCAGAATCTAAAAGGCTCCAGATCTTTCTGGTCTTTTGTCAAAACGATCAACAATAATTTCATCTCTGCATCAACACTACCACTTGCTGATGGCGACCCTATCGTTATTGATTTGTTGAGAAAGCTAACCTATAGGCTGAAAGTTTCGCGAGAAACTACACGCTACCACCTTCAAACTAAACCCCTCCAATCGCAACACCATCAGGTTTTTCGCTGCCTCTCCTACATTTCCACACGCGTCTCATACTCAGGATCCTGCAAAAGCATAATGTTCACAAGTTCGCTGGTCCTGATGGCGTTCCCTCAATTACTCTTAAAATGTGCTTCTCTTTTCTGGCTAAACATCTTTACAATCTTTTTCATCTATCTTACTCTTCCGTTTGTTTTCTACGATTATGGAAACTGTTGTCTATCGCAAAATCTTTCACTATATCGAGGATAAGCAGCTTATCCACGATCGCTAATACGGTTTCCGTTCTGGAAGATCGACGCGAGATCTTTTGGTCTACCTGACGGAACATTGGAACTATTGCTTGCACAAATACGGTTAAGGTCAAGTTCTTGCGCTTGACATTGCAAAAGCTTCTGACAGAGTTTGGCATGAATGTCTCGTTGTTAAGCTAACGATCATTGGCCTCGATGCTACCCTCATTCGATGAATTGAGAGTTTCCTGTCCGAACGCACTATACCAGTAGTATTAGACGGCGTTACTTCTTCCGCTTTTCCAACTAATTCTGGTGTTCCTCAGGGTTCTGTCCTATCGCCTGCTCTGTTCTTAGTATTCATTAATGACCTTTGTCTTCTACTCCCAGTTAAAATCTATAGTACTTTAGACAACACCTTTGACTTTAACTCTGCTGCGGATTCTCACAAGCAATCTCTTGCTTCCAAACTCAGGAAGTTATTCGGTTTGCTGGACTTTGAGCTCGTCTTAATTCTGGAATGGGTCATGAAAAATAGAGTAGAGTTCAATGCTCCTAAAACACAGATCTGTCATCCTTCCCTAAAACGTGATGTTCTAGCATCGTCGTCTAATTTAGCCTTTAATGGCGTATCGATTTGCTCTTTAGATGAGTTAATCCTATAGGCGTAAAGTTAAATAACCATCTTGAACGGAGCAAACATATTTTTAATGTTGCCCTTGATAACTTCAAACGCAAGTGCAAGAAATATTTTACGCCTCTCGACTTAGCTACCATCTACAAGGATTACATTCGACCTCATTTAGTTTACAATTCACATTTATGGGCTGGAGCACCGAAAACACACCCTGCGCTGCTCGATCGAATCCAAAAACACGCGTTCCGACTAATTAGAGATGACACCATTACGATTCCTATTGACTCCCTCAAGCATCGTAGGAACGTTGGAGTACTCAGCATTTACTATGGCAACTTTCATGGTAAATGTAGTGCGGAACTTAGATCACTCATTCGTCCACTTTACATTTTTCCCTGAAATACTCGTCAAGCTAAACGCAGGCACGAGTTTACCGTCAACTCGTTCATTGAAATATTGACGGTCATTCATCTCCCGAACGTCCAGACTTTGGAACTTATTGCTTGTTAGCATATTCCAAGCAAGTATACCCTTCAACGCTTCAAAAATAATGTCCATCGCCATTTCCGTCTCTCTCTCTCTCTCCCACAAAATTCCCATAATACTACCAAATTCCATCCTCTTTCTATACCGACATAACTGTGCAATGCATTAAAGGGTGACACCCCCCCCCACACCAATTGGCCACTAAGGCCATGCGACTTAACTCTGTTAGAATTCTTCCATTGAGGTTATATTACGAGTAATGTCTACGCTAACCATCCGCAAACAATTTCAACTCTCAGAGCGAATATTGAAGCTGGCATCGCCAAAATAGAGCCGCAAATATGCGAAAGAATGAACTCAAATTTCGAGAAAAGGATGAAGGTCTGCAAGCAAAACCGAGGAGATTTACTCTACAATGACACTACAGCCCAAATCGGACCTTGGCTTCCTGACCTTCAGCTTCCTTAACATTTTAATTGTCATTTTGAAAGGGTTGTTAGCCCTTCGCACGACCCTCTATCTACGAATTTATCATTTTCGTAGTTTGAGGTGACCAAGGTATACCCAAGCAGACAGTGTGCTGGAATTATGCGTCGACTGGGATTCGAACTCACGACCTTCGTATTGTAGACCAACACGCTACTTACTAGGCTACACCCTAGCTCCGAGGAGGTAATTTCACATATATTGTGCTGAATACATAATCCTCATGTGTCTTCTTTATAATGAAATCAAAATTTCAGAGATATCCAAGCAATTGCTCGTTTTATTCAAAAAACAAATCCTACACCTCTTGTTGATACACTCTTCATAAAGAAACTTGATATAACTAACATTCATGTCAGCCGTAATTTTAAATCATTGAGTATATTGCTTCACTAATATTTACAATACAACAAATACTAATTCCTTAAATAGCCAATTTCAAACCAATCGGTTAAACCACCATCTAATTTAATAAATCTGATCGGGCGCGAAATTTAAATCCAACAGAGTCTTCCGGATCGTATTAAATGAGATCATCTTAACAATTATTAAATTATTATATCATAGATGCGATAAATTTATAAATTTATGCGCTATAATTTAAATTGTGACAGTGTTGCTCCATGCTTTTCTATATGGTAAACAATAAAATTGTGCGGTGTATGACTAAGCTCCAAATAAAATCGTATTAAACATTTTCATATTGGCTGTGCGGAGCACACACTCACATATCGGACACGTACTCGTATATTTTAACAATGTGATTCGAAACAAATGTCACCCAATTATTCTGTCCTCATTATTTTTTACTTGAACAATTGCTACCTCAATGCTGTTTGTTTAAATCGAGAAAAGGTAAATAAATATGTGACGACAATCATAGATTGACCCTTTTCTTAGCGTTGAACCACGGGCTGGAAGAGTCCGCGCGCTATTGAGATATAAAAGAAAATGCCATAGGAAAATAACGACGACAATTTTTGTTGTCTTAAGTGCGTGGGCGAGCAAACGTGAATAAAACGACAGGAGAAAAGATCTTCAATTGCATTTCGAGTAGAAACAAATTTTTAACAAAACAAGAGCTAGCTATGAGTGTTTTGTGTGATTGTTGTGCACACCTTTTCAACTTGGCTACCAATTAGATTCACCTGGTGGGCATAGAGTTTTATTTATAAGTATGCAATGGAGTGGATCATAATGAAAATAATCATCATTATAATAATTTTCCCCGATGAAAGTCATTTCCAGCTGGTTACAGCCGGTTGGAATTAGATGGCAATTTATTGAATCATCTCCGGTAGCTGTCAATGGTTCATTGCGTTTTTAATTGAGGGAAATAGCTTTTCGTTTTAGCTATTGTATCCGAATATACCTATAAATCATGTTATCCATGGTTGTTCGTTTTAATTATGTAATAAATCATATCGAGAGCAACATACGAGTCAGTTAGGTGAAATTTTCATTTTTTTTTAGTTTTATTTTATTAGGAAGAAATGGAATATAATTGGATGAAGAAAATTTCTATTGACGAAAAAATCAAGGGAAATAATTGTAAAGATTTCGTAATTTTCGCAATAGTTTTGCTACTACGTCAGAAGTTCCCCAAGGCTCTCATTTGAGACCTTTTCTTTGCTCATATTTATTATCAATTTAAGTGCCGTTTTTCAAGCAGTTCAATTTGTCCTTTTCGTCTTTGATTGCAAATTATTTTAAAGCATTGATTTTTTATCGATGTTGAGGTCAATAAGCTTTTGGAAATTTCGTGTATCAGTTTTGCTCCGATTATCAATACTTAGTAACGTTAAATCAACTAATTACCGGTTAAGATCTCTAGAGACAAAGAACAGAAAATTTTTTGATCTTCAGCCTTTATTAGCTGACATAATTTGCCTATTTCTCTGGCATCCTGTTCAACTGCTCACTTTCATGCTGTATGGTCAACCAATCCGGGGTCTTCTTTGAGTGTTATAGTCCAGAAGTTGTGTGGAGATGTTTAGCTCTGGTTTCCTTAATGTGTCGCCGATCCACAGCCACTTCCGCCTCTTAATCTCAATGCCTAACTTAGTCTGTCTAGTTTTACTTCAAATTTCGTCGCTGAAGATGATATCTGCCCCTATATCCCTAGAATTTATCGGAAGCATTCTCTAAATTTGACAAATCCTTGGTAAGCTTTCAATCAATGACTTTCAATCAATGACAATGTGGGTGCTTGTGTATGAAATAATTTGCATGTGCTTGGTCTTACGCACATTTATTTTCAATCCTGCCACTGCATTTGGAATGCAACAATGGGACATTTAACTCTAAGTCCGGTTATGCACAAGCAAACAGACGACATCAGCAGAATCAACTAGAACCTTGAGATGTCCCCAGTCCCCACTGAAGACCCTTACTTTCTAATGCAGCTTTATGTACTTGAAGTTTGCATCGTTGGTACGCAACGAAAAAAATAATGTTTTTTTTTAAATATTATTTTTGTTTTGTATTGATAAACCAGAGCGAAAAGAAGCAGGAAACCCACATTTCGAAATTTTCCCTCCTACACCTGTCAGAAAAACTCCCCTCACATGGACCGATTTCAATTAAAATTTTTGAGTCGCGAATTTGGGACATAACATAAAATGATTTTCATGAAGCAGAAAGCACTCAATACTAGACACATCGTGACGATTTTTCATCTCCTTTGAAAACACTACCCAAAAAAGCAAACACCAGAAGTTAATATTATTACTCAAAAATCTCAAAACCGGATGTTTGCCGGCCCGTCCGTGCGCTCTCTACCTAGAGAACGCGTTGAGCTAGCAAGTTCAAATTTTTAACACGTCGTTTTTGTCGAAAAATTATGGTCAAGTTCTTGATCGAGCTCCATCCCTTCAACCACCTCCCTCTCCTTCCACCATCTCCCATAAGAGCTGAACTTTTTCATGAAACACTAGTAACCAATTTTCTCAGCATGTATAACATCTATCGAGTTCAAATTTTGTCATAAATAATTGATATGCTTCGGAAAAAAATTAACTGATTAGTTTCACTCCTTCTACCCCTCCCATACAATATGACACAACACAACTTTACAATAAAGCGATTTTCTTGAAAAGTATGAATGAGACTGATCTGACTCTAGACGAAATCTGAGAGTATTATAAGTTTCCTCTAAAGTTTGTAACGCCAAGAAATAAGGCTGGGAGCAAAAATGAATGATACAGAAGTTATTATTATCACTCAAAACTCTCAAAACCAGATGTCCGTCCGTCCGTCCGCCAGTCCGTTCGCTCTCTAGCTTGAGAACGCGTTGAGCTAGAAAGCTCAAATTTCGTACAAGTCGTTTTTGACCAAAAAGTAAGGTCAAGTTCGTGAACGGGCCAAATCGCTCCACCCCTTCTACCCACTCCCATACAAAATGACACAATTGCGCAATTTGACAATAAACGGATTTGCTCAAAAAGTATAAAAGCTATTGGCCTGAAATTTAGAATATATTACTTTTAAGATAATTTAAATCTACCGTATAAAGATTATGCGTGTTTTTCCCCTCCTTCCACCACCTTCCATACAAACTGCACTTTTTAAAGAAATACTCTAAACCAATTTACTCAGTGCGTATAAAGTTTAGCAAGCTGACATTTGCACTAAATATTTATTTAGAACTATTAGTCAGACCAAAAAAAATAAGATGATTAGCTTCACCCCTTCTACCCCCCTCCCATACAAAACGATGCCATTTCGCAATTCGACAATGAATGGATTTACTCAGAAAGTATAAAAGCTATTAGTCTAAAATTTGGAATATAGTACTTTTATGACAATATTAATCTACCGTATAAAAATTATGTGCGTCCTCCTCCTCCTTCTATCATCTCCCATACAAACAGTACTTGTCATGAATTACTCTAAGCCAATTTACTCAGTGCGTATAAAATTTAGCGGGCTGAAATTGTGCTCTAAATATTTATTTAAAATTTTTCGTAAGGCCAAAAAATTAGACGATTAGCTTCACCCCTTCTACCCCATCCCATACAAATGACACAATTTTGCAATTCGACAATAAATGGATTTGCTCGAAAAGTATAAAAGATATTAATCTGAATTTCGGGATATATTACTTTCATAATGGTTTCAATCTACAGTATAAGAATTATTTGCGTCCTCCCTCTCCTTCCAGCCCCTCCCATACAAACTACACTTTTTCACGAAATGTTCTAAGACGATTTTCTCAGAACATATAACATTTATCGAGCTCACATTTTGTAATTAATACTTATTTAGCATTATAACTAAGATCAGAAAAAAATATTTGATTAGCTTTACTACTTCTACCCCCTTCCATACAATATGATACAGTTTCACAACTTCACGAAAAATCTATTTTTTTGAGAAGTATGAATGTTACTGGTCTAAAATTTAAGAGATGTCAATTTTATGATATTCTTAGTTATTTCTGAAAAAATCATTAAAATCCCTCAACTTTTTCTACCATCTCCTATACAAACTGCACATTTTCACTAAATCTAACACACTAATTTTCTCAGCTCCTATTCAATTTTTGGAGTAAGCATTTTGTATAAAACATTTTTATAGCTACTTTATCATGATGGGGAAAATATTATTTCAATGCTATCACCCCTTCTAACACTCCCCATACAAAATATCTTGGGATCACAAAAAATTCTTTTCATCTAGAGTATCGTAAGATTGCGCTTTACGCGCAATCGTAGCCCTGTTATGTTTATACTCTAGATGAAATCTGAGAGTATTATAAGTTTGCTCTAAAGTTTGTAACGCCAAGAAATAAGGCTCGGAGAAAAAAATGATGAATACAGAAATTAATATTATCACTCAAAAATCTCAAAACCGGATGTCCGTCCGTCTGTCCGTCCGTCCGTCCGTCCGTCTGTGCGCGCTCTAGCTTGAGAACGCGTTGAGCTAGATAGTTCAAATTTTGTACACGTCGTTTTTGACAAAAAAGTAAGGTCAAGTTCGTGAACGGGCCAAATCGCTCCACCCCTTCTACCCCCTCCCATACAAAATGACACAATTGCGCAATTTGACAATAAACGGATTTGCACAAAAAGTATAAAAGCTATTAGCCTGAAATTTGGAACATGTTACTTTCATAATAATATCAACCTACCGTATAAAAATTATGCGTGTCCTTCCCCTCCTTCTACCACCTCCCATACAAACTGTACTTGTCATGAATTACTCTAAGCCAATTTACTCAGTGCGTATAAAATTTAGCGTGCTGAAATTGTGCATGAAATATTTATTTAAAATTGTTAGTAAGCTCAAAAAAATTTAGACGATTAGCTGCACCCCTTCTACCCCCTCCCATACAAAATGGCACAATTTCGCAATTTGACAATAAATGGATTTACTCGAAAAGTATAAAAGCTATTAGTCTGAATTTTGGGATATATTATTTTCATAATGATTTTAATCTACATTAGAAAAATTATTTGCGTCCTCCCTCTCCTTCCACCCCCTCCCATACAAACTTCACTTTTTCATGAAATGCGCTAAGACGATTTTCTCAGAACATATAACATTTATTGAGCTCATATTTTGTAATAAATACTTATTTAGCATTATCACTAAGATAAAAAAAACATATTTGATTAGCTTTACTGCTTCTACCCCCTCCCATACAAAATGACACAGTTTCACAACTTCACAAAAAATCTATTTTCTTGAAAAGTATGAATGTTACTGGTCTAAAATTTAAGAGATGTCAATTTTATGATATTCTTAGTTATTTCTGAAAAAATCACTAAAATCCCCCCACTCTTTCTACCACCTCCCGTACAAACTGCACATTTTCACTAAATCTAACACACTAATTTTCTAAGCTCCTATTCAATTTTTGGAGTAAGCATTTTGTATAAAACATTTTTATACCCACTTTAGCACTTTGCGCTTTACGCGCAATCGTAGCCCTGTTATGTTTTTAAATACAACGAATGAACTTTAATCTATATATATTTTCCATTTTGTTCGATGATTTTTTGTCGTCTTTCTGGCTATTTCATAATTTCACGTTCGTAGAACTTCTGATCTTTATCGGCTAAAAACTGAACCAAGTGTTATTTCACAGCGCCATCATCTTTGAAAGTCTTACCATCCAAGGAGTTTTGCAAAGATCGAAATAAATGGTAATCTGATGGAGCAAGTTCAGGGCTATATGATGGATGTAACATGGATTCCCAGCCAAGCTCCAATAATGTTTGGCGAGTGACCAAAGATGTATGTGGCCTAGCGTTCTCCTGGCGAAAAATTACCTTTTCGATGGACCAATTCTGGCCGTTTTTCGTTGATCGCTGTATTTAATGTGTCCAGTTGTTGATAGTACACATCTGAATTGCTCGTTTGGTTTCTTGGAAGCAGCAATCCCACCAAATTTAGAACAAAATCTTCCTTTGGTGGATTGGGCTGGTTCAGCAAGCCTGGACCATGATCGTTTTCGATTGACGTTATTGTAAACAATCCATTTTTCATCGCCAGTGATAATTCGTTTCAAAAAAGGTTCGGATACATTGCGTCTAAGATGCAAATCGCAAGTGTTGATGCGCTTCGTTAAATGATTTTTTTCAATTCATGTGGAACCCAAATATCAAACTTTTTAACGAGTTTCATACGTTTTAAATGTTTCTTAATCACTGTATGTGACACATTTACCTTCTCTGCTATTTCCCGTACAGATCCAACCCGATTATGGCTTTAATTTGATCATCATCAAGCTCATCTGGTTGACCTGATCGTTGTTCTCATTGAGTGAAAAATCTCCGGAACGAAATTTGTCAAACTAATTCCTGCACTGTCTTTTTTTAAGGCTTCCTCACCATACACATCACTGTAACATTTTAGCAGCTTGCGCTGCATTGTTTCCTTTACGGAAATAAAAAAGTAAAACATGTCAATTATGCTCGTTTTTGCACTTCATATTAAAACTGACGCCAAAGTAATACCTTTTAACAAAAATACGCGCAATTTGCTTCTAAAGTAAAGTAAGGCTGACAGCAAACAAATGTCAAAAGGAAAAAAATATACCATTGACAGAAGCCATTAAAAAATATGGCCAGACACATTTATGTGTGAAATCAGCAATTACTTAGTTGCAAACTCAATATTTAATCTAGAGCATCGTATGATTACGCTTTACGCGCATTCATAGTTTGTTTATACTCTAGATGGAATCTGAGAGTATTATAAGTTAGCTCTAAAGTTTGTACCGCCAAGAAATAATGCTCGCACAGAGGCGCCAAGGGTGCAGAAATATTAGTTGTCGCTCAAAAATCTCAAAACCATATGTCCGTCCGTCCGTCTGTGCGCTCTCTAGGTTGAGAACGCTTTGAGATAGAAAGTTCTAATTTCGTACATGTCGTTTTTGATAATAAAAAGTAAGGTGAAGTTCATGAACGGGCCAAATCGCTCCACTTCTTCTACCCCCTAACATACAAAATGACACAATTTCGCAATCTGACAATGAACGGAATTACTTAGAAATTCGGAATATATCTATTGACTTGAAATTTGGAATATATTGCTGTTATAATGATTACAATTACCGTATACAAATTATTTGTGTCCTCTCCTTATTTCACCACCTCCCATACAAACTGCACTTTTTCATGAAATGCTCTAAGCCAATTTACTCAGTGCGTATAAAATGTATAGAGAAGAAATTTTGCACTAAATATTTCTTTAGAATTATTAGTAATACCAAAAAAAATTAGACGATTAGCTTTACCCCTTCTATTCCCTCCCATACAAAATGACCCAATCTCGCAATTCGACAACAATTTGGTTTGCTCGAAAAGCGTTAAATCTATTGATCTGAAATTTAGAATTTAATACTTTTATGATGGTTTCAGGCTACTGTATATAAATTATTCGAGTCTCTTCCTTTCACCACCTCCCATACAAATTACACTTTTTTATCAAATGCTCTAAACAAATTTACTCAGTGCGTATAAAATTTATCGAGTGAAATTGTGCACTATATATTTATTTAGAATTATTAGCTAGCTAGCAAAAAAAAAAATTAGACGATTTGCTTCACTTCTTCTACACTCTCCCATACGATATAACACAATTTCACAACTTTACAAAAAGTCAATTTTCCTGAAAAGTATGTATGCTACTGATCTGCAGTTTGAAAAATATTTCTTACACTGAACATTTTGATGTGAAAAAATTATTCCAATGTCGTCACTCCCGGGAAGTGGTAGTCCCCTACAAAATTTCTTAAAATAAAAAATTTCTCTTTCATCTAGAGTATCGCACGATTGGGCTTTACGCCCAATTATTCTGTTATATATTTTTTTTAAATGATTAGCAGTCACTGCAACTAACTCCCTTAAAAAAGTAGAAACGTCGGTCAGATCTGGAACACCCTCCTCGAGGGGGCTAAGTACTTTCACGAGTTTGAGAAAGAATAAACACATCTTCAGAAGGTTGAAAATTTAAAAAAGAAATTTATTTATTGAAATTATTAGCAGTCAATGATACTAACTTTTTTAAATTGGATCATGGGCTTATCACACGTGATCTTAAGACCTAACTGATACGAGAAATGGATGCAGCGGCTCGGATACGGACTGATTCTACGGTAACGATTTTTGGCATTCGAAAACGGACTATGATTGGCTTCTGGAACGTTCGAACATTGAATGACGAGGGAAGAGCTGGGGTTACTCGGTCCTTGCACCGCCAATCGTGAAATGGAGCACTATAACATCAAAATTTTGGGCTTGAGCGAGGTCAGGTGGACAGGATCAGGAGAAGAACGAACCCCTAGCGGAAACACTATTCTGTATATTGGCCCTGAAAGTGAAGCCAAAAATGGCGTGGCGTTCGTCCTTACACCGAGAGCGAGAAACAGTCTCATTAGGTGGGAACCAATCTCGGATAGAATTATCGTCGTCAGGCTCAGGACCAGTGTCAGAAACGTCACCTGCAGTGCTACGCACCAACTAATACCGCAACATTTGGTGACAAAGAGGAGTTTTATAGCCAACTGAGTGCCACCTTCGAACGTGTTCCAAGAGGTGATATTATTATCATCTGAGGAGATATAAACGCCCACGTTAGATCAGATAACACTGGACTAGAACACGTCATGGGGAGGCATGGTGACCGTTGGGTCGACTCGTCACGACCTGGAATTAAGAGACCCGAAAACGGCGAATTATTTGTGGAGTTTTGTAGTAATCGGCAAATGGTCATCGGAGGGACCCTTTTTTCCAAACAAGAGTCATCATAAAACATCTTAAGTTTCCTCTGATGGTGTTACTCAGAACCAGATCGACCATTTGGCTGTAAGTCACCGGTGGACTATTGTTTCATTCGCATTCTGGATCATTGTGGGATCGACCTCGTCCAGTCCTGGTAACTTGTAAGGTTTGAAGGAACTGAACGCAATTCCAATGTTTACTAGCGTGACGACTGTATCTACTAGTTCTGAGTTGGCTAGAATGCGATCGACATATGAACTTTGTGGCGAAGGCTTAAAGCATTGTAGTGACTGGCCGCTAAACCCCGTCCATGAACCATCGTCTTTATCCAGTAATTCAGGTATGAATGGTTTTTGGATAGCGTCATCTTTATCCTAGCAGTATCGTTGACGTTATCGATTTCTTCGCAGAATCTCTTCCATGAATTTCGTTTGACGGCTCTAAGTTGTTTTTTATACAGTGTAAGTGCTGCTTGGTATTTGTCCCAGCCTTTGTCAAGTTTGCTGGAATTAGTTTTATTAATGATGGTTTTTTTCAGAATATCGAGATCGTTATTCCACCATACAGCGTTGTTATTATCTTTGGCGGACTTCTGATGACAAGAACTCTTGTATGAGTTTGTTAAAATATTTGTTAACATACCCACTCCTTTATCTAAGCCATCTGGTGTTTTTATAAGGAACTATTGCCAGTAGTTTACGGTTTATTAGCTCCTGATATAAGCTAGGGTGTAGCCTAGTGGGTAGTGTGTTGGTCTTGTAATGCGAAGGTCGTGAGTTCAAATCCCGGTCGACGCAATATATAGGTATAATTCCAGCACATTGCCTGCTTGAATATACATTGGTCACCTCAATCTACGAAAAAAAAAAAAAAATTCCTAGATAGAGGGTTGTGCGAAGGGCTAACAACCCTTTCACAATAAATAATAAAAAAAATGTTTAGGAACCTGAATATCAGGAGGCCATGGCCCGATTTGGGCTGTAGCGCCATTGTAGATGTAAAAGCTCCTGATATTTCACCCAATCTGATCTTGCTGGATTCCTGTAAAACCGACTATTTTTTCTGATCCCACTATTTCAAATTTATTCACATGTGATCTGACAAGGATCTTTCGAAACTTTCCAGTTGCGGACCGCTAGTGATTTAGAGTTAGTTGCAAGAGTCAGGTCGATAACGTCGCTTCTTGTTCTATTTATGAAGGTGGGACTGTTACCAACATTACAAACATTTAAAGCTGAAAAATTCTAGAATTGACTTACTGCGATTTTTACAGTCTGTGCTAGACCAGTAGGTGTAATGGGCATTGGCATCACAGCCTACGTTGTAAGTCTGACAGCATTGGCCGAGACGAGAATGGAAGTTCGGAAGCTTTGGAGGCTATTGCTGTTGGTTTTTGTCTTCGATGAATACTTTCAATTTCTTTAATTAGGCACTTTTTCATTTCCACATTTCCGTCTAAAAATTCAATGAGATCACTGGATCTACCGGTTCTCGTCCGATCACCGAAGTCAAGCAGCATAGGACGCGTATAGTGCTTAGATGAAATCCCGCTTGTATGTTCCTACTTTATTTTGCCTGCCCTAACGGCAACATACACATGATTTTTGGTTTCTGTACATCTACGGCACATGATTTTTTCTGTACATCTACGGCACAGTACCTTTTCAATGATATAAGTTTGATTCCCCTCCTTTTATAATAAATAGAAAAAGGGAGCTTCAATTTCAGATGCTTTCGTATTAGTATATTAGATCGAAATACGGCTGATCAAATTTATTTTGAATTCAAATTAAATTAGCAATGACTAGCAAGTGAAATATCTGTCAAAGTATCAAAGTCCTGTATGAAACTGCGTGATTTAGAATATGTACTATGTCATAAGTTATAGTTAGTAGTTGAAGCTATAGTTGAAACTTTATGTTGAAAATGCGGTTTGTTTTTATCTTGTTTAATTTTTATTAGTTAAAATTAATTCATATTAACTTGAATTTTTCTCACAGATTCCATTATTTTCAACGGATCGACCTACAACGACGAAACCGATTAATCGTCCGTTCGAAAAGTCGTCACTTCTGACAGCATATTTCTAAACAAGACGTTAAATGTGCCGACCAGCGACTATGGCCTAAAATAAAAGTCTAAATGTTAATATGGTTTATGGAAGAAAATATCTTAGGACCAAAAAGAGATGCCGGCACACATAGTCGGAAGTACGCTTATTGTAGTTCATGAAATGAAGAGAAGTCTGCCAGTCCATGATTTCATAACAGACCGCAGTAAAAGCATAAACAAAACCGTGAACTCTTAAATAATAAGCATATGGTTGAGTTAAGAATCTGGAATCGTAACGCGATTGTCATGCCAATTACATGCGTTGCCACGGATGGCATCCCATTCAGGAACTTCCTTCTTCCATAAAGCATTCGCGACACTCAATTCGTACAAAGTTTGTATTATATGGTTGATGAAGAAAATAGCAGTGAACAGTTTGTTTTTGCAACTAGCAACACTCTCCCAAGCAAATCTAGTCTTGTGCACGTGTTTAGTTAACCGTCAAGCAGCTTAGCAACTTTTCTGCCGATCCGTTTGTTCTCTATTAACGAAGATTCAAAACTTGGTGGGTCAAGATATTCAGTCGCGCGACCCTTTCTTTTAGACCGGTAAATCAAGCTACTAAGTCGTTTTAGGTGCCCCTGTAGCGCGGAGAGAGATTTTCTATCTGCGATCACGGCGATCATTAAAAGCCAAAATACCATCAGAAACAAGAACAATCTTAAGATTATGCGCGACCGTTGTCGATGTATGATGCATGTTGCTGCTGCATCTTGAATCTTATGAATGAAATGAAATTCCATGCCGTAAATATGCCACTTTCCGTTCGATAAGGCCGACAACTGATTTTCGATTCAATCCAAGATTTTTGTGTCTTGCGAGTTTTTCTTACCAGCACCAGCCAAGACACTGTTGCAATGAAGAAGCGAAAATATCACCATTACGTGACGGTATCTCAAAACAGAACAGAAAAATCATGTCTTTCAATTCTTCCTGACGAACATCATAAATAGTTAGCTGAGTTGTTGTGGCAGCCTTTAGGAAAGATCGCGTGTTATGTCCAGCAGCAGCAGCAATCTAAAATCTGGTATTCCGCAATTGCATTTTGGTTTCCTTCCATCCGTTCATTCATCGATCTCGGGCTAATCAGCTGCACATGAAACATTCATTAGATCGTGTATATTATGTGGTTGTGAAGAAAAAGTTGACTTTAAAAGTCGTTTAGCAGTTTTTCGTTTGTTGAACCAACTCGCCGCCAATACATTTCTGTTTTTGCTGATATCTCGTAGTGGCGAATGAAACGAGGACAGATTTATGATTTTTGTCTATAAAATAAAATGTCTTATTAGTTTCATTAAAAATAATGTTTAGATATTTTTTTTCTCATCATGATCATTAAGATCTGAAAAACTGAATAAGTTTTTAACTTGACGAAAATTTCTAAAGTCAATCTTGATTTTGGGCATCAAAGCTTAAGTGTTAATTCGTTCGCAGTGACTTTGCAATTAATGCAGTTAAATTGAGTGTATCGTAGATTTATTTGGCCAATAAGATTAAGTTCATTAAGATATAAATTTCTGAAATTTTCGAAGCAATTCCACTCCTTATTTTTGCAATCATTGCATGTTAAATATTGTTAACATGTGCCCTACATAGCTACATATCGCTGATGTCGACTGATGACGGCGAGTCAGAAATGAAAAAGAATTTTAGGCAATTATGAAAATCCTAAAAGCTACATATGTATAGGTCCTCAATGCAAGTTATGAATTCCAATCGTGGTTAACATATAATTTCAGCACACTATCTGCGTGGATATAACTCGATCAACTCAATTTTTCAAAAATAAAAATTGTGAAGTGCTAACAATCCTTCTTCCATAACAAATAAAAAAAAATGTAGAGAAGAGGAGCCAAGGCCTAATCCAGGCTTTTCAAAAGAAAACGATCTAAAAATTAACTTGTTGTCACTCATAGCAATAGATATTCAAAAACTAAAAATCTATCAGAAATCTGCATCCCTTTTAATAAAACCTTCCATACGAATTCCATGATCTTTGAATATTCTATAGACAAATTTCCCCAAAGTCTATGAACATGAAACGTAACACAATTTTCTGAATTCGACCTATAATTTCCATCTCCTCTGCCGCCTTCCCAAATCATGTTACTATTGACTATTCTTAAGAAGAATTACTTTCTACACTTCAAGCTGGACACATTTGACGTAACGGTAATCTTTTGTCATGAATTTCACAATTTCATAAGACCACCTGTATCCCTGTTGTATGTTCTCATCGTAAAACACAATTTACCGAAAACAACTTAAAACCTTATAATCCAAGAGCTCTAGAACAAAAAATGACAACAGAAAGCGAACGCAGTATAACTAAGACGAAGGACGAAAAATAAATTTCCAAAACCTTGTCGTTCTATTCTAGGGCTCTTGCTCTATTAATTGAATCGAAAACCGTACAGAAACACCATATTTCTTGAATGCATACTTTTCTGCAATAATGAAAATATTGCAATTTTGCGTGTGAAAATTATGTGGAGATCTCTGCGTAATATGGAGGGCGGGCTCTATTGGATGCGAAAAACCGAGATATAAATTGAACTGCGCTTTTTTCAATTAAAAATCTATTACACCGATATCAACGTATAATATTTAAACGTCCTTTGTATATACATTTAATATTCTTGCAACGCAAAATCTGAGTAGAAGACTATCAAATTATCAATTTTAGCGGAAATCTAGTGTTTTGTAAAGAAAGATTTTTGTCAACGTCGTTGAAAATTAGATTTTTTCAATATTTGCATATTAAATGAGCAAGCTAGAAAATTTTGGGCTCTTGCTTGTAAAGCTTTTATTTTCCCATTGTAGTAGATTTTAGAATTTGCAGAAATAGTTGTTTCGTTTGTCTGTCTCTTTGTGTGTCCACGATAACTCGAGCCACAATAGAAAAGGGTGGAAGTGAACACAAAAAATCGGACACATCATTAGATAGACCTGTTTTGTTCTTTAAAATAATCGTCAAACGCGGGAGTGGAAGATATTAGCATTTAACCAAAATAGCTTAGAGATGCAATAGATAGAAAGAACGAGGCTTACAAAATTTTTAATGAACGACCAACAAGAGCTAAAAAAGATAGATATGACGAGCTTAGGCGATATACAAAAAAGGCATGCAAAAAATGGACGGCAAAATGAAAAGTCCATACGCAATAGGGGAAGACCTAAAAAAGGGATATAATCCCAAAACCAGTCTTCACAAAGACGCTCCCTCAGCGACACCCAAGAAATTAAAAGAAGATGGGCTTTCTACTTCGAACATCTTCCCAATCCCATACGATTTGTACTGACCACAACATCTCAATTGTGGTTTCAAGGAGACAAACTCCACTGGGAGAATTACAGAGGAATATCATTGTTGTGTACGTCAAATAAAATGCTGACAAAAATAATTGAACGTCGTCTTAAGCTCTGTTCCAATGAAATAATTGGCGAATACCAAGGTGGATTCAGAACCGGATGATCTACTACAGACCAGATATTCTCTGTGAACAGGTGCTTGAGAAATACAGGGAATAAAACACAGATGTGTACCAAATCTTTGTAGATTTTAAATATCGACTGGAAGTTATTGTATCAAATCATGCTTTATTTTTGCATTCCCCAAAACAAATCTGACTAACGAGACTGAGAGTAACGAACACTGAATCCCAAATGAGAGTAGAAACCTTTTCCACAATCAGCTTTCGAACGTAAAGTGGTTTAAAGCAGGAATATGGTCTAGCTCCCATACTTTTCAACTCGACACTAGAGTATATCGTTCAAAAAATCCCAGTCGATACCAATGGGCACTACTATTCAAGTCCATTTGACTAGTAGCATACGCTGATGGCAAAAGCATCCTCGCAAGATCCTTCACTAGAGCTAAGGAGGTACGAGTATTTGTCAATGTAGACTTCGTCGCAAAAGAAGTCGTACTGCGCATCAACGAAAGCAAACCAGAATTAATGACGCAAAAAAGAAGAACTATAATCAAACAACATAAAACAAGGGAGACAATTGCCTCGAGTAATTTTGGAGCAAAAAGCCTAGCTATGGGTCGGTAATTACATACGTCGTTCCACCTGCTTTTTTTGCTTTTTTGTCGAGTATTTCACAAACTAGAGAAAACTCCACAAAGAAGAGATGCGTCGAATAAAAGGCTAAGTGGAGATAAGAGGAGCTTCTTTTGAGCAAAACAGACGGTATTCCATCTGATCCTCTATTAAAACTCTCAGCGATGTTCGTGCTAAACTTCGATATAGTGGGCTCATCAACAATGAAATTTCTGCATCTTTTGAGTACTCGTAGTAGAGGGAAAATTTGTTAAGTAAACCCGCCATATTTCCCCGCTAGAGTTCCAAAACCAATTAGGGTGCAATTCTCTAGATTTTAAACCATAATATCCAATTTATTTTCAAACCCTTATATCAATGATTTTTTAAGCCGATATTACCAAGATGTTGGAATATCAGTTTTTGTTATTTTTCCACAATTTTGTTGAAACACTGGTTTTATATCGGCCCTACTCGTATATTCTTATTAAATGGTTCCAAAAATTTGAAATAAATAAAATATCATTTACACAATAATATCCTTTTTCAAGCCATAGTATCAAGAATCGTGGTAGTAGTGGTACTAAATAACCTCATATGATTAATTTCTGAATAGCTGGATGGAATTAAATTTACCTTGAAAAATTTGATGTTCTCGTAAAACGTAAGTCTTAGCAAAGAAATCCCTAAAAAATCCACTTCATAAGAAAAAATCTGCCAACAAGTCGGGCGCAACTTTATTATTCTTGGGGCAAGTTGAGGATACGAGGGAAGTCAACATGCAAGTTAGGATGGATAGAGGAAGCTATATGAATGGGGGTACTAGGATAGGGCTCTTGTTAATTATTTAACATTTAACTGCGGATACGATCAATAGTTCCAGTCCATAGAATCAATATTTCACTCGTTTATATGTGCAAGTTTGGATTTGTTAGGGGGGGGGGAGGAAGATAGATAGAAGGGATGGTTACATGTTAATAATTTTTTAATTGATTGCTCTAATCGCGCTCAAAATTCGCTGTATAGAATGTTAGTTTCATAGACAAAGTAAATTCTATGAAATTCTCGGTTTGTTTTATATTCTTTAAACCATACATTTATATGGGCATAGAGGAGATGAGGGAATAGCAAAATTTTTTTTTCCAGTTTTGTTAAGCTTCTTTTGAAAGGTGACAAGATTTCAAGTTCGTAGCTTTTAATTTGTTGTTTATTAGTTAATTTATTGAAATTGATCGAAATCATACTAATTTTGAGTGGGGTGGAAGGGCAGAGCTGATTACAAGACTTTTGGTGCATTTTTATTTTAAATATTTATTCTCTAGATGAAATTTAAGAGTATTATAAGTTTGCTTTAAAGTTTGTAACGCTGAGAAATAAGGCTCGAAGAAAAAAATCAATGATACAGAAATTAATATTATCACTTAAAAATCTCAAAACCGGATGTCTGTCTGTTCGCTCTCTAGCTTGAGAACACGTTGAGCTAGAATGTTCAAATTTTGTTCACGTTGTTTTTGACAAAAAAGTAAGGTCAAGTTCGGCCAAATCGCTCTACCCCTTCTATCCCCTCCCATACAACATTTTCAAGATTTGACAGTAAGCCGATTTTCTCGAAATGTATAAATGCTATTAAACTTAAATTCGGAATATATTGTTTTTATACCAATTTCAATTTACGGTACAAAATTTATTTGAATCCCCCTACTCCTTCTGCCACCTCTCACATAAACTGCACTTTTTCATGAAATACTATAAACCAATTTGCTCAGTACATAATTTATCGAGCTGTAGTTTTGAACAAAGTATTTATTTAGAATTATTAGTAAGACTAAAAAAAAGCTTCACTCCTTCTACTCCCTGCCATACAATATGACACAATTTCACAACTTTTTAAAAAGTCGATTTTCCTGAAAAGTTTGGAAGCTACAGATCTACGATTGGAAACATGTCAAATGCATGATGTTTATAGTTATTTCTGAAAAACTCACTAAGAACTCCTCTCTCCTTCTACCACCTCCCATAAAAACTGCATAATTTCACTAAATCTAATACACTGATTTTCTCAGCACCTATTAAATTTTTGAAGCTCAAATTTTCAATAAAAATGAAAAAATTAGCTCAATCCCGTTACCCCTTCTACCACTCCCCATACAAAATTTCTTAAAAACAAAAAAATTTCTCTTCATCTAAGGTATCGCATGGCCTTACGCCCAATCGTACTTCCGTTATGTTTTTGGAAGTGTTTGTACGAAGGTTGAAGTTGATAGCTTTTAATTGATTTCTTAAAAATTGTCGAAAAAACACTTTTGTATGGGAACGGTTAAAAGTTTTAGGTATATTCAACTAGTTAATATCTTAAATTTTTACGCATTTTTTATACTCTAGATGGAATCTGAGAGTATTATAAGTTTGCTCTAAGGTTTGTAACGCCAAGAAATAAGGCTCGGAGAAAAAAATGAATGATACAGAAGTTAATGTTATCACTCAAAAATCTCAAAACCGGATGTCCGTCTGTCCGTCCGTCCGTCCGTCCGTCTGTTCGCTAGCTTGAGAACGCGTTGACCTAGATTGTTCAAATTTTGTACACGTCGTTTTTGACAAAAAAGTAAGGTCAAGTTCGGGAACGGGCCAAATCGCTCCACCCCTTCTACCACCTCCCATACAAACTGTACTTGTCACGAATTATTCTAAGTCAATTTACTCAGTGCGTATAAAATTTAGCTGGCTGAAATTGTGCACCAAATATATATTTTAAATTGTTAGTAAGGCCGAAAAAAAAATAGACGATTAGCTTCACCCCTTCTACCCCCTCCCATACAAAATGACACAATTTCGCAATTTGACAATAAATGGATTTACTCGAAAAGTATGAAAGCTATTAGGCTGAATTGTGGGATATATCACTTTCATAATGATCTAAATCTACAGTAGAAAAATTGTTGGCGTCCTCCCTCTCCTTCCAACCCCTCCCATACAAACATCACTTTTTCATGAAATGCTCTAAGACGATTTTCTCAGAACATATAACATTGATCGAGCTCATATTTTGTAATAAATTCTTAATTAGTATTATCACTAAGATCAGAAAAAAATATTTGATTAGCTTCACTGCTTCTACCCCCTCCCATACAATATGACACAGTTTCACAACTTCACGAAAAATCTATTTTCTTCAAAAGTATGAATTTTACTAGTCTCAAATTTAAGATATGTCAATTTTATGATATTTTTAGTTATTTCTGAAAAATTCACTAAAATCCCCTCACCTTTTCTACCACCTCCCATACAAACTCCACATTTTCACAAAATCTAACACACTAATTTTCTCGGTTCCCATTCAATTTTTGGAGTAAGCATTTTGAATAAAACATTTTTATAGCGAGTTTAGCATGATGGGGGAAAATTAGTTCAATGCTATCATCCTTTCTAACACTCCACATACAAAATTTCTTGGGGTCACAAAAAATTCTATTTCATCTAGAGTATCGTAAGATTGCGCATTACGCAATCGTAGCCCTGTTATGTTTTAAAATTAATTTTACAAATTTTTAAGTTTTAGCTTAAAATTTCACTCAAAAAAGTCTTTTGTTCAATAGAAATGAAACACCCAATGCAGGTTAGGGTCCCTCTTTGCTGGATAACAGTTTTGGATCAAATTAATATTTTAGCGAGCTTTGATCTGACCGGGTAGGTGGAAAGTGCGAAGTGGTCAATAAGATGCGTTTTCGTGGGTAAGCGGCGATTTGTTAGGCGAGCTTTGTTCTGAGCTACGATCTTGTCGAAAAGAGGTGGGATGTGTGTGTTGCGATTAATGTAGGCAATAGACCATTAGCAGTATGCATTTGCTCTTTCGACAGCGTTAAGCGAGATTACATATGGAATGCTTTGCGTAGGAGAGGTATTCCAAATAAGGTCATAGCTATGATTAAAGAATCCTACGAAGATGCAAGGTGTCGCGTCTTGCATAGAGGAGAGCTGTCCGAGAGCTTTCCTGTGCGAACGGGTGTCAGACAAGGCTGCATATTATCACCAGCCCTGTTTCTGGTGGTAATAAATGACATCTTGAAAGCTGCACTGGAAGGTGGGGAAGGTAAAGGTCTTCAATGGAGACTATTTAACATCTTAAGTCACCTTGATTATGCTGATGACGTGTGTTTGCTTGCACATACCCGTTCGGACTTAGAGTCAAATGTTCGCTCGTTGCATTCTAAATGCAAAAAGGCGGGACTGAAAATAAATGTGCGTAAAACCAAGTACATGCACATGGGTTCGAACGCAAGCACACCGATTGTTCTTAATGGACAGGATGTGAAAGAGATGCAAGATTTTTGCTATCTCGGAAGCATTGTCAGCATGGACGGCGGAGCCGAAAAGGATGTTGAGGCTCGGCTAAATAAAGCTCGTCAGGCCTTGGGTATCCTTTCCCCTTTCTGGAGGTTAAGAGAGATCTGCCTTCGCACGAAGCTGCGAGTTTTTGACGCATGCGTCAAATCCGTGTTGTTATATGGTTGTACTACGTGGAAAGTGACCGTTCGACTTACCAAGAAACTACAGACTTTCGTAAACCAATGCCTCCGACGCATTTTAGGAATATTCTGGCCAGAAGTGATCTCCAACGACGAACTTTGGAGTACAACTCGCCAGACTAAAATAGGTATTGAGATTCAACGGCGAAAGTGGCAGTGGATCGGTCATACTTTGAGGAAACCAGAGCAAAACATCGCAAAACAGGCTCTGGATTATAACCCTCAAGGAAGACGTCGGGTTGGTCGACCATGTAACATGGAAGCGAGCAGTTGAGCAGGAGGCCAGAGGAATAAACAAGTCCTGGCAACAGCTTAAAGCCGATGCGCAGAATCGCGGCTTGTGGAAGAAAGTTGTTTCTGTCCTGTGCCCCCATAGGGGGTCTTAACAGGAATTTGATTGATTTGCTCTGCTCTTCTAATCGCAGCTCTTTTACATTTTCAATCGCAATATGCAATTGCTATTTTAAAAGAGCAGTGAAAAAATCGCGGGTATATAAAATAACATACCATCTCTAGTGGTTCATAGTTAAATTCGGTTTATCTAAACCTGAGACTGGTTTTGAAAACGTTTTTGGCAATTTTCAAAGAATTTCTGTTTTTCGAAGGAAATGAGTATCTCACCAGCTGTAAAAAAGATATTTTACCAAAACTTGCGGCATTGCCTCTTATTAAATGTACTTTAACTAATTGAAACAAAATTCAGTCTAAATTTAGCCGGTTTTATAGAAATTTCATCTGGTGAAGTTATTATACTCTAGATGAAATCTGAGAGTATATTGTGTTTGCCTTACCGTTTGTAACGCTAAGAAATAATGCTCGCACAGAACCGCCAAGGGTACAAAAATATTTGTTGTCGCTCAAAAACTTCGATTCCGAGTTGCTGTCTGTCCGTCTGTCCGTCTGTCCGTCTGTCCGTCTGTCCGTCTGTCCGTCTGTCCGTCTGTCCGTCTGTCCGTCTGTCCGTCTGTCTACAGCATAACTCTCGAACGCTTTGAGCTATCGTGCTGAAATTTGTTGTGTGTCATTTTTAGCAAAAAAGAAACTTTAAGTTCGTGAACGGGCCACATCCTTCCACCCCTTCTACCCCCTCCCATACAAATTTCACGAAATTTCGAAATTTTCAGAAATTGATTTTTCTTAGAAACTATTTAAGCTATCGATTTGAAATTTGGGTTGAAGTATTACTATATAGATACCATTAATATGACTGAATATTAATCCGATCTCATCACTCCTTCTACCCCCTCCCATACAAATGCATAATTTTGAAAAATGCAGTTCTTCGATTTTCATCGAAACTAGTAAAGTTATAAAAACGAATTTTTGCCAGAATTCATTTTATTACAATTCCAATTAGCTCTGAAAAAATTATCAACTTCACCTCACCCCTTCTACCCCCTCCCATACAAATTTCACGAAATTTTGAAATTTAAATTAAATTATTTTTCTTCGAAACTGTTAAAGTTATCAATTTGATATTTCGCATAAAGTATAAAAATAAAAATATCAATAACAGGAAAAAAAATTATTTTCATCCTTACACTCCTTCTACCCCCTCCCATACAAATGCATAATTTTTGTTAAATCCATTATATCGATTTCCATTAAAACTATAAAAATTACAAACTTAAAATTTTGCCAGAATTTGTTTTTTAATAGTTGCAATAAATGTTGGAAAAAATTATCAGCTCAGCTTCCCTCCTTCTACCCCCTCCCATATAAATATCTGTATTATAAATTCAAGAAAAGCATTTCTCCTTCGAATATATGTATGAGAGCCGCCGACTTTGAAATTGAATCAAAGCATAGTGATAAGGATGATGACAAGCAGTTTCAAAATCATCTAAAACGTTCCATTTCCTCTGCCACCTCCCATACAAATGCCCCAATTTCTGGAAAACTATGTCCAATTTCTTTAAAAATAATGAAAACTAAAAATTTTAAATTCAGTACGAAACACTTTACACGCCATTTTCGGTGTCACATAGGAGAAATACAAACCTCCCCCTCTACTTCTACCACCTCCCATGTAAAGTCTGTTCTCACTATTCGAAAGAATTTGAGATGACATATTTGCCGGTATATCAAAGTCATTTCCATCTCATCTAGAGTATCATATGATTGGGCTTTAAGCCCAATCATAATTCTGTTATGTTTGCAAAATATCTTTTCGAGTAAATTTTACCTTAATGTCTTTTTCAAAAAAAAGATGGTCTAACTCAAATCTCCGCCTGACGTCTATAATCAGATTATATTGTAGACATCCTGACGAAGAATTTGCGTTCAATTTGACTCATCCTGAGCTGAGATATTGATCCTTTTCTTCCAGATTTTAAGATTTTTCAGTAATGATGTAATTTTAACTCATAAAAATTGGTTTTTAGGCTGCCACTCATATTCCTCGAGAATTGCTATGTAGTTACGTGCATACATTCACAAACACCTTCAAGAACAGTCTGTATCTCAGGTTTAGATAAACCGAATTTAATTGTGTACCACTCAAATAAGAGGTTTAATTGTTTGCAAATGAACCTCATTTCCAGTTTTTCAATATAGTTTAGTACAACGTCATAAACCTTAAAAAAAACCTCAAAAACAGGCGAAAATTTGCATATTTTGCTATTTTTTGAGTCCTTCCCCCACTCTCCCAACGGCCGGCTATATTTCTATCGTAATCTACGTAAAAAAACAATGAGGTTTAAAGAAAAAACATCGAGACCGCAATATTGTCGTCTAGGACATAATCGAAAAGTATGGAAGATTTGGTCCTAAAGAATAAAAAGCTTGCACACTTACTAATATTCAAAGGCATACAGTTTAATGTACACCAGTCAAAAAAAAACGTTGCAAATCACTTTGAAGTAGTACGCAATCATTCTGATTCGAAATATCGCAACAATTTCGCGTCGTCAGGATAGAGCAAAATTTTCGAGTGGGAAATATCCGAAATCACGTCGTTAATAAATAAAGTAAATAACAGTGGTCCTAGACGGCCTCCCTGTGGCACACCAGTTGTATTGGGTATAGCAGAGGAATAAACTCCTCGAAAAATCACTTTTTGGGTACGATTATATAGGTATCAGATCTTACCTATCTAATCGCACCCAAAAAGTGATTTTTCGAGGAGTTTATTCCTCTGCTCTACCCAATCTATGAAAGTAAAAGGAAATTCAAGTGCGTATAGCTTGTAAGCAAGAATAGTATGGTCAACTTTATCAAAAGCTTTGGTAAAGTCGGTATATATGCAGTCAACCTGCTCACCGCCTTCAATCACTGGCATAGTGATATTGGAAAATTCCATTAGATTGGTTGTAATCTACCTTTGACACTCCCCAAAATTTAGATAATGGAGCTCACTTATCCAATTATCAATTCACCCCAAAACGAACGTTCTACCCTTAACGGTCTTGGAGATATGAGTCGATATATACGGCGTACGGCGGGACGGATTTTGTTTTTGCATTTTTAGGCTAATTTAGTCATGAAACGCGAAAAAACAAAATTTGAGGGCAGCAAATTTTTACGCAGTAATTTTTTTTTTAAATACAATGACTTCTTTCCGATTTTTTTTTAAAAATATCTAGCAGTGTTACTGTTTAAATTATTTTTCAGTGACGCACTACTACCATCTGATCTAGTTGTAAGATCTACTAAATATCGCAGTTTTTTTGCCATTCGTAATACATACGTATATTTTGAATAAAATATAATCCATATTAAAAAAGATTAATTACAAAATGTCATCAAGAAGATTGCCAGCTTATCTAAAGATACAATAAATTGTACGCCTGTTTTTCCGAAATCTCGCATCGAAACATGTGTAGCATTCCCGAAAGCCATGTTTCTACCGGCATAATTAATTATACCACAAATCATAAAATGCAATAGGAAAAGGCTAAAACCAATGTTCTTACAGTCTTGCACTAAATTGTTAAGGGAAGAAAGCCCATGGCGGCGGCTCTCGTACGAGTAAGTGTCCCGCAGCAGTCGAAGTACTCGTGTAAGTCTTTCAAGAATCCAAACCTAGGTCGTAACTTTTACTCATAAATTATGACCGTCTTGAGGTATTAAGAGTCTGGCCGGTCCCATAGAAAAAGATTTACTCAAGTGTGTTCTCGCAGTGCATGCTCAACATTTCAGATAAGTCTGTCGTCTGACGTTTGCCATTGGATTTGCACTTAAAACATGCATTACATTCCCCGAGTCGCAGATATACGAATATGTAAATGGTGACCGCGTCACACAGCCCAAATGACCATTAATCACCAGTTTTGTTGGATTTGTTTTTATTACAATTTCCAGCCATTCAAACATGGTGTTTTTCTTTCGCGGACATTGAACATAAATTTTCGCGAATTTTTTCACCCGAGCAGGAAATCTTTGTTGAAATTCGCAACGGACTTGAACAAATGTATAATTCTATTTTTGACCCAAACAAATCAAACAGTATCAAATTTAGACGGACTAATGGACGGGGGCAATAACTGATTAGAGTCGGACTAAAAGCATTTTCCTGGATAATTTACGTTCTGGGAGGAAATGCGTCATAAAAGCCACATCTAATAGGTGAGCTATTAATAGGACTTATCCAGAAGAAGTTAATTAGATTAATGAACCTGCGAGTAGTTTTTGTGCGATTTGTTTTCGGTCGAATGTAACTTGGGTTCGATTTACCTTTCCATTTCCACATTGGTCTCATAAATGTGTGTATATAGTGTTCGAAATTAATGGCGGTACCTTTACCGAACAGATGTTGATGCAACCACCCACGCCGACGTCAGCTGAGGGTCAGTTCGTGGCCGAGGGGAACTTTTCTTTCCTTTGTTGATCGACTGACTTCAGCTAATGGTCAAGTTAAAGCTTGAATAAGGAAGGGTATCTTCCGCGTTCCATGGTTTCGTGGGTTTTATTGCCTTGAAGGTGAAGGGGATTGGGTTCTTGTTGATGCATCGTGAACCCATTTGACCATTGTTATCGAGACAGTTGCTATTCATCATTAGAGGTTACATCGAGTGGATACAATGTGTATAGCATTATTCCATTGCGGAAGAAGCCGTGTGTTTTCAAAGAATGCGTTTTATTGCGCTAAACGCTAGATAATGGGTATAAAAGCATTCCGAAATGTTCTAGCTATGGAAATTTCGTGATTACATCGGATGAAAGATTGCAAGATGAAAAAGATTCATTGTCGGAATAGCAAAGCTGTTAGTTAACTTGGGTGCTACTTTACGTTCCTATACAAACAAAGAGTCTACTCTTTATCTCGCTAGCTTTTTGCTGGTTTATTTTCAATGCTTCATGCTAACATCGGGTAAGCAACTTATACATTCATCGTTACACCTGAAAGTTTCTGAATTTCTAGAAAATTATGTAAAGTGAAATTCTAAAATGTTAGAGAAAATCGACGATTCACTTAGACTTACCTTGAAATCGTAACATTCGTTTTGAATAAAATAGTTTTAATATTTGTAATGCCTTTTCACATTACTGGAAATTTAGCCATATACAATATCCATAGCTGAAAATTTATAGATATTCCCTCACTGCCTCTACCATCTCCCAAACAGCATTTTACAAAATTTATAATAAAAATTTACTTAAAATGTATGAACATGAAACATGTTACAATCCATTATCAACCTCCTCCCGTCAACATAGAATCTTCTTCTTCAATGTTAACAGCCCAAATCGGGCTTTGACCTCCTTCAGTTTCTTTAACATTTTATTTGTTATTGTGTAAGGGTCTACTACAAATTTTCATTTTTGCGGATTGAGGTGGCCAAGATAAGTAGAGTGCTGAAATTATTCCTCGATCGTAATTTGACCTTCGCATTGTAGGCTAACACGCTACCCACTAGACTACACCCTAAGTCAGTATATGTATAATAGAAAATAATAAAACATTGTGATCGACAGAGAGAAAAAAAATAGCTATCATAAAATTTTGTTCACGCGATTCATGACTAAATTAACCTAAAAACGCCGTACATATGGGTTCATATCTTCGATATCGTTAAAGATAGGGAGTTTATTTTTGGGTGGATTGTGAGTTCCAATAATTAAATTTTCAAGAGTTTAAGGTAGAGGGTGGAGGCGGGGAAGTGCTATAGTCAAAAATTTCACTTGGCATTATTTCCACTACCACCGCAGATAGAGAACTGATACTCGACATTCGGATTTATTGATTTATGAGGAAAAGTGCAAAAATAAATTATTTTTTTGATATCTAATGGAGTCCGAAAAGAGGAAGGGGGGGGGAGGGGGGGGGGAAAGCTAAACTCATGGCCATTTTTTTCAAATGATTATATCTTCAGAATTACTAAACGCTAAAAGTTCATATTATTGGTAGGATCGTTTAGGAAGTGTAGAGCTACACTATTATTGACTTTGAAGGATGCCAATACTGTAAGGGAGAGGGTGCAAAGAAAAATACTTACAAATTAATATCTCGACTATCTCTTAAGCGATGTAATTGAAACTTGGAGCATATATTGAGTAATACTAGCGAATTATGAGAAAAATGTAATATTTTGATCAAAATAGCAGTGGGGAAAAATGGAGAGTATATAAGGCATGGTGGACTTTTCAAATTTTTAATCCATTATATCTCAGATTCCCGTACAGATAAGTTGAAATTTCGTTAGATTGCAAATTTTTTAAGTTTGGCGCTATAAGCCAAGGGAGATAGTGAGCCAACATCTCGAAAACTTTAAATAATTTTTTAGGGCTCTAATAAAAAATACAAATTTTGCACGTGCATACATCTATTTCATTATTCATCATCACCTAGTCCTTTCATAAGTTGTGTTACAATGTTTGAGTTTTGCTAACGATTCTCTTTGAACAATAAGCAACGACCTGTTCTTTTTCCGGTTTTTTACTTTACATGTGAAGGTAACGAAATTCCCAGCTCAACTTTTGATCGCGAGCTATCTAGATGGATAGAACAGTTGGAGAAAGATCAAGGACGCTGTTTTCTGGTCATGCGGATGCTCAGCCACCATTTTGCTTTCTGACGGAGAAATCTTCACGATCAATAAGAAATTTAACCGGCAAAATGGCTATGCAACCAGCTCTCAGGAAGCACGGTCAAAAGTTGTGCGGGTACAAAGGAGTGATCACTGATGGTCTGGTTGGGGTCTGCTGCGAAGGTTCCAAAAATCTCATATTTTGTGAAAACGGCATCAAACTTGGGCCAGTAATTATGAAAAAGATATTTTAGAGCGTGTTGTGATACCTTTGAGCGGTAACATGTTCAGGGGATGACACTGGGTGTTCCAGCAATATTTTGCACCTGCCGTCAAGGCCAGATTATCTCAGTTGTGACTTGCTGGAAATATTTCTGAGTTCATAAGGGCGTCAGATTGGCCCTCTGGAAGTTCATACCTCAAACCGGTGGACTACTCCTTATGGTATGCCTTTGAGGAAATGGTATACCGAAGACGTTACCCGAATTTAGAGAGGCCGATGAGGCTTATATACGAATAATAATTGCAAATAAGACTCATTATTTGGTACTTCCAATAATGAAATCCAAGAAAGTCCAGAGGAACAATAAGTTGCGGATTTATAAAACTATTATACGACCTGCGCTCTGTTTTGGGAGCGAGACGTAGACATTAACGCAAACTTCCGAATAAGCAGTTAAAGCAGTCGAAATAAAGGTCCTTTGAAGAATTTTGGGATCAGCGAAGGAAGGAACGGAATGGTGAATAAGATGAGCTAGGGTGTAGCCTAGTGGGTAGCTTGTTGGTCTACAATACGAAAGTCGTGAGCTCAAATTCCGGTCGTCGCATAATGCCAGAACACTGCCTACCTGGCTACACCATTCTATAAGAAATAAAAAATTTGTAGATAGAGGGTTGTGCGATAATAAATCAAAAATTTTAAGGAGCCTTGAAGATAAGGAAGCCAAGGCTCGATTTGCGCAGTAGTGCCATTGTAGAAGAAGATGAGTTGTATCAACTCTACGACGAGCCAGGAGCTTCAACGTTCATCAAGCTACGTAAACTGCAGTGGGCTGACCATGTAGAGCGAATGGAAGACAGAAGAATCCTCAAACGTGCTTTTAAAGGCAAAGCGAGTGGTAACCGGCCTGTAGGCAAACCACGCAAGCAATGGGAAGACTCAGTTGATGAAGACAGCAAAGCCATTTAAAAATTAGCAGCTGGCGGACGCGGTCTTTGGACCGAGACGATTGGAGGCGACGACTCAGGAGACCAGGGCCCGATTCGGGCTATCGCGCCATTGATGATGAGGCTTTTGATCAAGGCAAGGGAAGAATTCCTGCTAGAAAAGATACGTGCTGCAATTTACGACTGGTCACGTAAAGAAAAGAAGGTAATTTCGAATAATTTCTGTTCAAAGTATTTCCAGAAATTATAAATTTAAGAAGTGATGGTTTTCGTTTTCTACACAAAATTTTGCTTTCAACAGAACTTATGGAAGGACTGGGTACATTTGAGGCTATGAGAGAAAAAGTGGCCTGACTCCAATACGTTTCAATTGGAGTTAGGCCACTGTTACTCTCATAGCCTTAAGTAGAAAAATAATAATTTGAACCAAAAACTGCTATGCACTAAAGCAGAGACCTAATCTGCACGAGGTGGTCATGAGTATTGAAAAAAAACCTAAAAACTCAAAATGTTTGATTCAAATTTTAAGTAAGAAACTTCAAAATGTGCGAAATTCATTTGAAAAAATGCCTAAAAGTTTAAGATATTAACTAGTCCATTAAAAATATTTAAAACAAAGTTGCATCAAAAAGTTTTAAAATCCCCCTTGCTCTTTCACCTTCTGCCATACAATAATGATTTCGATCAGTTTCAATAAATCAAGAAACAACCAACAAATTTAAAGGTATGAACTTAAAATTTTGTATAAACACCACACACAAGAGAAACGAAATAAAACTGCATCACAAATTTTATGATTTTTTCCCCTCCTCAACACCCTCCCATACAAATGTATGGTTTCATGAATATTAAACACCGAATTTCATAGAATTTACTTCGTTCATGAAACTTCCAATCTATTTAGAGAATTTTAAACATGATTCAAGCAATAAATTAAAATAAACTGCCAACAAGTCGGGCGAAATTTTATTATTCTTGGGACAAGTTGCGGATGAGTGGAAAGTTAATATGCAGGTTAGAGTGGTTAGGGAAGGCTAAGTGAAAGGGAGTTCTTGGGCAGGGCTGTTGTCAATTTAACAATATATCATTCATTTCTGCAAGTTTGGGTTTTTATGAGGGGAGGAGGAGGGGTAAGGGTGGTGGATGTTAATAGCTTTTTAATTAATTGCTTGAATCACGCCCAATATTCTCTGTATAGAATGTGTTTCATAGACGAAGTTGCTTAGAATTTTCATAAAATTCGGTGTATTTTACATTCACGAAACCGAAAATTTGTATGGGAGGGGGTAGAGAAGGTAGGGGAATCGTAAAATTTGGTATGTAGTTTTTTTTCAGGTTCGTAGCTTCTAGTTTGTTGGTTATTAGTTGATTTAATGAAATTGGTCGAAATCATAGTTTTGTACGGGAGGGGGTAGTAGGGCAAGCGCTATTTTAAAACTTTTGAGACAACTTCATTTGAATTATTTTTATAAGTTTTTATGCAAAATTTGAAATTGATAGCTTTTAAGAGTTAGCTGATAACTGTTTTCTTAAAAATGCTCGAAAAAATAATTTTGTATGGGAGGGGGTAAAGGAAGTAGGAGAATCGTAAAACTTGTGATGTAATTTTCTTTTTTTCTATTGTTAGGTGCTCGTACAAAATTTCAATTTCGTAGGTTTTAATTTGTTGGTTATTAGTTGATTAAATGAAATTGGTCGAAATCATACTTTTGTATGGGAGGGGGTAGAAGGGCAAGCGCGATTTCAAAACTTTTAACGTAATTTAATTTCAACTATTTTTATAAGTTTTTCTGCAAAATTTCAAATTGATATCTTTTAATAGTTAGGTGATAATTGATTTCTTAAAAATGGTCGAAAAAATAATTTTTATGGGAGGGGGTAGAAGTTTTAAAGGTTGTCGACCAGTTAATATTTCATATATTTAGGGATTTTTTTTAATGCATTTTGCAAATTTTCAAGTTTCTACTTTAAAATTTCACCCAAAAATTTTCAGTTTATGTGTTTTTTTCAATGCACATGAAACACCTTGTGCACGTTAGACCGGAGGGGTCAGTTTATAACAATTATAAGTAAAGTTATTATTATTTTTCTATGTACATCAAATAGACGTATACACTTGCAAAATTTAAACGTTGCATCTTTCACCAGACCCCTAAAAAAATCACTCAAAATTTTCGATATTTTTGCTTATCACCTTCCTCCCCTTACACCACCCAACTTAAAATTTTTACCAAAATTAATTATTATATAGTTCTACAATCTGACAAATTTTCGATTTGATATCTGTACTGTTTTTTGAGATATAAGGATTTGTAATTTTGAAAAGTGCACCATTTTTGAAATGCTCCCCATTTCCCTCCACTACTATTATTTCAACATATTATATTTTTTTTGTATTTTCCTAGTATAGTTTAATATACGTTTCAAGTTTGAATTACATAGTTCAAGAGATAGTTGAGATATCCATTCTTAAATGTTTTTTTTTTGCACTCCCCCTGAGCCTACCCCTTACAATAATTAGCCACACTCTAAGCTGATTCTAATGGATCTGTATGCCAACTTAATGGTACCAAAATATGAATTTTTTACAATAAGTAATTTTGAATATATAGTCATTTGAAAAAATAATTCGGCCGACAATTTGTTTTTAGCCCCCCCTTTTCGGACGCCAATGGGTGAAAAAATTTAATTATTTTTTGAGTTTGTCCCACAACTTTCTCTATATCTGTACTAATTTTCATTTTTCTATCTGCATTCGTGATGGAGATATTAGCAAGTGTAGTTTTCGACTTTTTCCCAAAATTTAAAAAATAGAGCTCACTTACCTAATCAACAAATCACCCAAAAACGAACATTCTACCTTTAGCGGTCTCGGAGATATGAGTCCATATGTCCATATAAACGGTTTTTTTTTTGCATTTTTAGGCTAATTTAGTCATGAAACGCGAAAAAAAAAAATTTCAGGGTAGCAAAGTTTTTTTTTTTTTTTGTCGATCACAATACTTTATTATTAGAATAATCTATATAAATATAATTGTAGTATCTGTCTGTTATTTGTTTATAAATGGCTATAAATAAGTTTTTTGCTTCATTTTAGCTATAACTAAGCAGAATCAAACGTTTTTAAAAAATTTCTGTCTGTCTGTCTTTCCGGCTTTCACACAAAAACGGCTACACCGCTTGCAATGAAACTTTCACAGATTATTAGGTCTGCCTCGGGAAGTAATCTGCTTTAGGTTTTATTTTTCTCCCCTCACGCGTTCTACCCCCTTCCATACAAAGTGACTCATTTTCAAAAACTTATAATAATCAAATTTTCATGGAAACTATGAAAGCTATTAATTTGAAATTTAAAATGTATTATTTTTATCATAAATGTAATCTTCGAGTATATAAATAGTTTGAATTCCCCAGCTCCTTCCACCACCTCCCATACAAACTAAACTTTTTTATGAAATACTATACTCCAATTTTCTCAGTACGTATAACTTTGATCGAACTAAGATTTTGTATTAAATCCTTAATTAGCACTGTTATTAATGTCAGGAAAAAACTAACCAATTAGGTTTACTCCTTCTACCCCCTCCCATACAATCGGACACAAATCCACGACTTTGCGAAAATTCGATTTTCTTGAAAAGTGTGAATGTTACTGCTCTGAAATATAAAATATACCAATTCAATGATAATTGTAGTTGCTTCTCAAAAAATAACTAAAAACCCTCCACTCCTGGCACCACCTCCTATACAAACTGCACTTTTTCATGAAATATTCTAAACCAATTTTCTCAGTACGTATAGCTTTGATCGAGCTAAAATTTTGTATTAAATCTTTAAATAGCATTATTATTATTATCGAGAAAAACTAACCAATTAGCTTTACTCCTTCTACCCCCTCCCATACAATGTGGCACAATTCCACGACTTTGCAAAAACTCGATTTTCTTGAAAAGTGTGAAACTAACTGATCTAAAACTTAAAATACATTTGCATGGTGATTATAATTGTTTCTAGAAAAATTACCAAAGACTCTCCACTTCTTTTAGCACCTCCCATTAAACTGCACTTTTTCATGAAATATTCTAAACCAATTTTCTCAGTACGTATAACTTTGATCAAGCTAAGATTTTCTGATGAATCCCTAATTAGTATTATTATTATTATCGGGAAAAATTTACCGATTAGCTCCACTCCTTCTACCCCCTCCCTTACAATATGACACAATTTCACGACTTTGCAAAAACTCGATTTTCTTGAAAAGTGTGAATCTAACTGATCTGAAATTTAAAAGATATCAGTTGCATGGTGATGATAGCTGTATCTAGAAAAATTACCAAAAACCCCCCACTCCTTCTACCACCTCCCATACAAATTGCACAATTTCACTAAATCCAATGCACTAAGTTTCTCAAGTTACCTATTCAGTTGTTCAAGCTTAAGTTTGGTGCAAAATATTTTTATAGCTACTCTAGCATGGTGTGAAAAAAATTAATTTAGTACTGTCATCCCTTCTATCACTCCCCACACAAAAATCCTTAAGATTACAAAAATTTCGATTTCATCGGTAGTATCATATAATGGGGCTTTACGCACAATCGAAGTCCTGTTATGTTTTTAAGGTTAATGTCATTTCATTTGGGCTTTTTTCAATTAACACAAGCTACAACTATTCACATGTCCTAAACACGTATACATATTATCTCGAATCACGGGTTTGGTTTGATCACGAGCCTGTCCCATACAAATGCGAGCATCATGGTTTCATTCTTAATAATTTATGGTTCTGATTCCAACAAAATACAAAGCATTGTTTTCAAAGAACCATCAAATTAAGTAGATTATTTATCTGACATAATGTACTACTAACTACATACATTCTCAAAAAATGTTATTATTGCGATTCCTAAGTGGACAAAGTCGCGGGCAATCGCTAGTAAAGTAATATAACTCTCACCTACATTGAACCATTAGGCTTTGCTTAGCAAAACTTTGGAGAAGTGGAGTCGATTCGGGGTATATTGTTGCAACATACAGACGAACTGAAGCTGATTTTTTTTGCAATTTTTAAGACTGAACATGAAGATCTACCAAAAATTGAATGTCCAATATTTTTATGAACTGCTAATCTCTCATTTATTGTTTAAAAATTTGGGGAAATGCATATGGAAGTTTCCATTCTTAATCCAGCTGTTAAGTTAATGCATTCTTTATGGCTTTAACCAAAGAATGTGTCATTCTATGTCAGCCATGAAATTACTTCCACTATCGTAAAACTATTAACTCAGTTTAAGACAACACTCACTTCCTTTCAATTGCTGTCAATATTTGGCGTTTTCAAAAATTAACCCCCTATATTTGACGACTCTGCAATAAATTAGCCCGCAGGGAACTATCCAAGACACACCAACAATTTGATGATACCGAAAAGGCACAAGTCATCCAAATAAGAGGCTTGCCAGGAAAAACTTGTCCAACCATCATACAACATAAGGGCACACGCCGCATATTGTGTACACGTAACACCAACAACGATAACTACTCAGTTTTAAGATCATTTTCTTAATTGCTCTTCGCTCAGAAAATAATCAAGTGATAGCGCATCTCCAATATGTTTAATGGTTCGAACAGGAAGGGAATGAGTCAACATCGAACCCATTTACTATAAAGCGATTTTTTCCTTCATAATTCACCATGTGGGTGCGGTTCAATTATTTTGATGAAGTTCGGGAGCCCCCAATCACTTCAATGCTCGAACCGAAAGAAAATGCGAGGTAATGAGGCATATTTTCTTGAGATAATTTCAAGTAAAGGAGCAATAAAACCTTTTCGATTCAAAGAGCGCTATCAGGAGAGCCTATCAAAATAAACATGACGACGATCCGAGAAGCTGTTTCTCGAAAGAATTTTCTATTTATTTATAGCATAATGAGATATCTTTTATGACAACGACAAGATCACTCTATCCGGTGCTATAAGAAAGAATATGTTTTCTTTTTCTTGATTTATTCTTACTAGTGTAATTGTTATGTTCCCTCTTTGTGTTCAAAAGTGTAGTTCGCGTCCAGTCCCGAGAAACAATTTAAAGTACAAATAAAGTCGGCTTGAGCGCATGTTAAACAGCTCGAAATCTAGAATCCATAAAAGAACATCATTCGAAAAGCGATCGCATTGGAATTTCTTAAAAAGAAAGACAACCGAACCGGTAACGATCAATTGTTGATGTTGTTGCATTTTCTATTGACTCTTCGCTATACTTTACCTTCTTACACTACAAAGTTAAGGTGAAAGTCATGGCTCTGAGCCCGAAAACGATCGATTTGCATATCTAATTGAATTTCTTATTATTTACCGTGTCGGGCGCATTTCCCATCCAATTTGCTTGTTCAATTGTCCGATTCGATCGCCATTATACCAGCAATGAGAAATGTTAGGTAGCGAAGAGATAGGCGCCGCCATAAGTAGCGATCAATTGAAAAATATCACAAGAAAAATACGAGATTTTTTTTTTCAATAGAGTCCTCAAATAGGGTTTTAGTTTAGTGCCGGTCATTTTGAGTAATTGACCGACAGGGGACAAAAAGGGAACAACAGATCACACCGTTGACAGATGTTGTTATTCAATCGCAGCACAAAAGGCGATCGACAGCATATAAAATTTAGGCCTGCGATCTATTATTAACGCAGGGAAAAGACTGGCGTACTAAACGAATAAAGATATATGTACATAGATGCTTTAATGGATGGAAATCTGAGTACTTGTCGTTTTGTCCAGTTGGCTCAGTGCCCTTTGGGTCGTTTCATGGCAATTTTAGCACAGTTGCACATCATTTCGTAGCCTTTTGATGCTTAAAATATGCTTTAGCAAGGACTTAAGCAGAAATAAATGTATGTATGTACATATGCATAGATAAGTAGCTGCTTTAAAATTATGAAATTAAGATGGGTTTTGCAATGTTATAGTCAAAACTATGATAGGGCTTTACTTTAGATGGAATGGGATGGAGCTAAATGCAAAATATTTCATCTCAAATTCTTTAGAATACTGAAGCGTGACATTTGTATGGGAGGTGGTAGAAGAAGTGAAGAGCATGTGGTGCGATCACGATTTTGAAGTTCATTTTTTTGCAATAAGTAATTTGAAAAATATTTCAGTTAGATAGCACAAATCGCTCGAAAGTTATCATAACAGATGAACAAACAACCGTTCGGACCGAAAGATAGTCACTGAATTTGAGATTTTGAGTGTTCATAAAAAATATCTGTATTCATGGTAACTTCATGCAAGCAATTATCTAAAGTGTATAAGCCAAAAATCATGTGCAACATTAGTCAGAACAGCAAATATTGGCCTACAAGTCGGGCGCGACTTTATCATTCTTGGGACAAGTTGAGGATGCGTAGGAAGTCAATATACAGATTAGGGTAGACAGGGAAGACTAAACGAATGTTAGTGGCGTGGCGTGATATTACGGTTAGGGGAAGCAATTTGTTATCAAGATCATTTAATCTTTTCCTCATTTATCACTCTACTTTCATCACATTTCGTTACAAGATACATATACTCTGCATCACAAAATTAATTGTACTATGGAAAAAAATCTCAATCTTCAAGTTAAGCCAAGTTTAAAGTGCGCTTTGCAGCTTTAGGGAAAAATATGTTTACAGGGAAAGGTAGCACCTAATGTTCTTGAAATACCCAATAATAAAGTTAACGCAATTTATTTAAAGCAAAGGAATTAAGAGCAAAAAACATTTTAACAAAATTATTTATACAATGAAAATTTATTCACAAAATTATTTGTACCCCATGGTAACACTATTATTTCTGAGAAAATATGAGATAGCCGTTAGTTATTTCAACTTAAATCAGTAAGGTATTAACTTTTTAATTGTTTTTCATGCTTAATGCAAGTGTGACGATTAAACATTGTGTGAAAATGCCGAAGAGCTGTCATTCCAGGATAAAGTATATACAATTAGTCAGTACAGGGCAGGGGCTACTTTGACTAATATAGCAAAACAATTTAAGTGTCATACAAATACCGTTTTGTATCAAGTTCGAAAATTAAATAATACAAAAACTTTGAAAACGACACCCGGTAGGAGCAGAAAGCGTGTTACATCCAATAGAGAAGATAGGGAAATCGTTGGAGCGGCGACTAAAGATGACTCAATTCCAATTAAAATATTGCTTCAAAATGTTAACTTGCACCGTGAACACAAAATAAGTCATATGACGATTCGACAGAAGTTGGAGGAAGCGAATCAAAAATGTTGTGCAAAAATGAAGGTACACTTTATATCGGCACAAAATAAAGTTCGCAGACTGAAATTTGCAAAAGAATATATTGATAAGCCCTTAGACTTCTGGAAAACCATTCCGTGGAGCATTTTCGTTAGATGGATCATATGGCAAAGAATATTATCGTACCACTCCTGCCTTAAGAAAAAAACAACAGCGAACCATTCCATTTCGCCTGCACAATGGCGGAAAGATAATGGCTTGGGGCTATATGGGAAATAATGGTTTGGGGCTATGTGGCATACAATGGTATAGGGAAACTGGTTGAACCAAAAGGAAAAGTTACCCAGTTCGTTTATTTGGCAACTGTTAATGATAACGCCTTCCAGTCAGCAAAGGCCTTGTTTGGGGAGGGCTTCATACTGCAGTAAGATAATGCTCCTATCCACAAAGGTCGTCAAATTATTTTATTTTTTAACAAAATTCAACAAGAGCTTCTACCTTGGTCCCCTCAGAGCCCGGATTTGAATGTGATTGAGAACCTTTGGCATTACGTAAAGCAAAAAATCAAACATGAAATCGGAAAATCGCAACGAGCTGCCTGCAATGAAAAAATTGAAATTTGGAATAATATTCCCAAGGAAATAACGATGAATTTAGTGGAATCAGTTCAAGGCGACTGCAGGCAGTAATAAATGCAAAGGGAGGCAGGATCTCATATTAGATGTCGAAAAAGAATGAGTTTTTCTTTTCATTTCTGGTATTTTCTGGTATTTTATAGGAAGTACAAATAATTTTGTGAATAATTTTCAATAGTACAAATAATTTTGTTAAAATGTTTTTTGCTTTTAATTCCTTTGCTTTAAATAAATTGCGTTAACTTTATTATTGAGTGTTTTAAGGCTTCCTTTCCTTGTAAACATATTTTTCCTTAAAGCTGTAAAGCGCACTTTAAAAATGGCTGAACTTGAAGATTGGGATTTTTTTCCATGGTACAAATAATTTTGTGATGCATAGTATGCTGAAAGCCGAGTGATAATCGAAATTTAGAATGATCATTCGAACGGATTACGATAATCGAGAACGAAAGATCTTTCGTATTTTGTAACTGCGAGTTTAATTTCAGCGAAAGTGAAACGTGTCTCGATTGGGATTTTTTCACAAAATCTATGCGAGTGTTGACTGTCGTTTGTATAAAAGAACAATAAAGTTCTTTTAAAAACTCTACAAATTTAAAAGAACATTTGAGCCGTCTACTTCCAATTCAGCTAAAAGAAGCTGAAGATCGTCCAGAGCTAGAAATTTTTGAAACCGAATTAGTGTATGATTCCTTACTAGCTTCATCAGGAACTGCTTGATCAGAAGTGGTTTTAGGCGTGCCTTGCACAGGATCTTCAAGTAATACATGTTCTAATACTGCTATTGCTTATAAAAAAGACGAGCACTCTCACTAAAGCCGAACAGAGGAACTTGGATAAAATTGTCATTAAAAGGATAGGTTGCGATTTTCAACCAATTTAGAAAACAAAAGTTGCATAGAATATTCACATAAAATGAATCTTTTATACAAGCCACCAAGCCGGAAACATTTATTCAATGTATCGATTCCGCAATTGTATTCGCAGTCTGTTTCAAAATTAAGGACTAACTTCAGTTTGGTTGAAAATGTAGCTATAACAACTGGTATATGGACATCCGGCAGCAATAAATTTTATATTACTGTTACCTGTCACTATATTTTGAAACTAAGAATTTATCAACAAATCAAATGATCGTTTTACGGGATGTATTTAATGATGGGAGCATTGTAAGCAAAATTGTAATGATTGTTACAGATAATGGTGCCAACATTAAGAATGCTGTGATTGTGCATTTGCAAAAAACCATGATCCGTGTGTAGCACATACGTGAAATCTAAGCGTTAATGAAGCAATATCTCGCCACCAAAGCCTGCAAAATATATTGAAAAAATGTAGGGGTATAGTTGCACATTTTAAGCACAGTGTGATTTGAACAGAAAAGCTTGTAAATACACATGATCAAATGAATCTACCAGCTTCAAAAGTAAAACAGAATGTTGCAAAACGTTGAAATTTAGTGCTTATTATGATTGAAGGACTAATAATAATTAAAGATTCTCTCGTTGTAACATTAAGTAATTTGCCCCGAGCTCCTGTCTCTTTAGATGCAGACAAATGGAGCTTACTTTCGGATTGCGTAATGATACTAAAGCATGTGGAAGATGCTACCACCATCCTATCTCGAGAAAGCTATCCCACTATATCGCTGGTGATTCCAATAGTTAGAGGCTTATAACAGTGGCATGGCGTCCATTGATGCAACGGAAGCAATGCTTCCCTTGCGTTTTGCCCTTTACTCAGTTTAGAAAAGCTAAACTGGAATCAGCACGAATATCAAAATTTTATAAAAAATTTCTTAAAAAGAAAGCGCGCATTATTTTCTTCGTTTACAGCATTTACGTAATCAGGACAGTTTTTTTTCTCACGCTTTTTTTGACCATCGAAAGTTCAAAGCATTCCACAGGAAAAATGATGCGATTTAAAGAACGCATATACAAGCCATTACCGCCGTCGCAATTTTCGCCGGCAAATACGAACAAAAGTTCCACTTCAATAGCAAGGGGAGATGCGACCCATTAAAATGCATCCACCTTTCCTCTCATTGCTTTTAGCCGCATATACAAGAGAACGAGACCGCCGTCCAACACAAGTGAACATTGCGCTCGCAGCTCAACTTTTATAGGCAGGAGAGATGCGTTAACGCAATTGCTTCCACCCAGTGCTTTCAATCGCAAGCTCTGGCTCTCGATCAATGTATTGCCAGTATTGAAAATTCTGTACTAGCCGAAAAATGATCAGGAAGAAAAATGTGAAGAAGTAGATCTGGCAATATTTCTGATATTTATCGTTCTTCGAGAACGAATCGCTTTGAACGAACTTCGGCAGATCGGGCGACATCTTTTTTTCGACGTCTTTACCTTTTGTTACTAAGAAAATAAAACCTATGAGATTAAACTAAGGCTAGAATAAATTAATTAATCAACATTTTTAAAGCTTATATGTATTTAATAAAAATAGGTTGAAGGGTCTGTCAAGGCCCGACGTCACTAAAATATTTGTTTGAATTTCGGTCCGTTACCTCCCTAGCAAAAAAATGCCATCTATTGAAAGGATTGAACAACATGGAATGTCCGATAATTTATTAATTGAGATGCTTTAAGCTCCAATGTGGTGGTAGTAGGGGTGAATGTGAGTCGTTTTTTTTTATATAATTTGTTTGTACAAGTGTATTTTTGTTTTTAGATCATTTCATTTCCAATGAAATCTATTCAATGGCTTTTAGCTTAAGTGCGATAGGGCACAGATTTTAGTGTGATCCTTTGCTTTGCCTTGTAGTTTGCTGTTGCTTGGGTTTAATTTTGCTGTATTTAAAAAGTGTTAGCATTTTGTTTATTAACTGCCAAGTAGTGCAATTTACTGTAGTACCCTTAATTTTATTTTGCTGGTGCAGGTAATTTGTTTTATACATCTTTTTGAAAGGAGCTTTTGGTTATTTAACATGGTGGATCATTGCTGCATTATTGATAACCTTTTCGAATTATCTTTTGGATCCCGATCTTTCGCAGAAAAAAAAGATATTATCGAAAAGGGTCGTCCAAAACCTGTTTTGGAAATAACATCCATTACAAAGAAATGCACTAGGCATTTTTCGAGTAAAATTTATGAAGAGACCGAATGGGTTACCGGTTGTAAGACCAAAAAGTTATTTTGCTGGCCATGTCTATTATTTTCTAATGATAAAAATGTTTGGCGAACCACCGGGTATTGCGATTTAAATAATTTTCATAAAACCGTAGATAGACAAAGCACAAAAAGCGTTGATCATTTAAAATCAGAACTTTTGTTTTCTAAATTTGGTTCAGGTCCAAGAATTGAAGATTTGTTAAGTAACCAACATAGATCTTCAGTAATTTTACACAATGAGAAAGTTACAAAAAATAGAGAGATTATTAAAATTTTAATTGACATTGTGTGTCATTTAGGATGTCAAGAACAGGCATTCCGTGGGCACAATGAAAGTATAAATTCGTCAAATAGAGGAAATTATACTGAGCTAGTAAATTTATTAGCTAAATATAATCTTCCTTTACGAGCTCACTTAGAGCAAGCAACAGTTTTTTCAGGTACATCAAATTATATTCAAAATGATTTAATTACAAGTATTTCAAGTACTTTATTAAAAGAAATTTGTAATGACATGCAACAATCAAAATTTATTGCGATTATATTAGACGAAACCACCGATATTTCATGTCGATCTCAGCTTTCAACAACATTTTGATATGTTACTTCCTCCGGTGCTTTAAAAGAATCTTTTGTAGGCTTTAATGACATTTCTGATGATCGTACCGCGTCACGTTTATGCGATCATGTTTTGAATATTGTTCAAAAATTTAACTGCGGAAATAAATTAAATTGCCAAAGCTATGACGGAGCTTCAGTAATGTCCGGACAAATAACCGGACTTCAAACACGTGTAAGGGAAACGTATAAAAATGCAATTTTCATTTATTGCTTCGCACATCGCTTGAACTTAGTTTTATCTAAATCTTGTGATAATATACGCGAATGTAGAATTTTTTTTCAATCAATTACTTCTTTTTTAACATTTTTTAACCACTCAACAAAGAGAACAGTAGTTTTAGATTTATGTCTTAAAAGAAGACTTCAAAAATTAGCTTCCACTCGTTGGACTTTCAATGGTCGATTAGTTTTAACGATTCTTGATAATTTAGATCAACTAAAAGTCCTTTTTGATCATATTATTGAAAATGATTCTGAAAAATGGGATGCTGAGACAGTTAATAGTGCTAGAGGTCTTTTTGGTTTGCTTACAGATTTTCAATTTGTATTTCTTCTTAACCTATTTTCAAATATTTTTCCACAAACTGATATTCTCTTCGACATTTTTCAATCTAAGCAAACTGACATTTAACTCCGCCATAGACGGTCCCAAGCCCGAGTTGAGAAAGGAGGAGGGAACATGGAGTTAACCTGAATGGCCAGTAACACCAGTGCGTCTCAGGAAGTAGGCAAAAAGTATGACATAGTTGGACTTGCAGCATAGCTGTGAGAACTCCAGCATGTCATATTTAGCTCAAAACTCCCACCCTTTTCCTACTAGGGTGTAATAAATAAGTAGGACCGGTCCTCCAGGTCGGGGGTTGGGCGAGGCGCCGACAACGCATCACCGGAAAAAGAACACTGTCCAGAAACCTGAAGAACAGCCTCGGAAAGGATGGACTCAACGGCAACGACCCCGCAAACGAAAAATGGACTACTCTATTGGATCTTGGAATGTTCGATCCTTATTTAGGACAGGAGCTCTGAAAGAGTTTCTCGAAGAAGTGGCAAAACACAACATCAACATAACTGCCATCCAAGAAACGAAATGGCTCGGTAACGAAATCATGGACATGAGATCACACACAATCTATCCAAGTGGAAAATTGTCGGGAAGCAGAGAGTTTGGAGTCGCTTTTGTCGTTGACAAAAAATTTAAACAGCAGGTCACGAGCTTCAGACCAGTAAGTGAAAGATTGTGTGCAATCCGAATAAAGACTAAATTCTTCAACACTTGGTTGATCAACGTTCACGCACCAACAGAAGACAAGGACGATATAACTAAAGACGAATTTTATGCCACCCTAGAGACAACCTATGACTCACTGCCCTCGAATGACCTAAAAATTGTCTTAGGGGATTTTAATGCAAAAGTCGGAAAGGAGGAGGCTCATAGAGGAACAACAGGAGGGCACAGTCTCCATGACATAACCAACGACAATGGCCAACGTCTTATTGATTTCGCAAGCAGCAAAAATATCATAGTAAGCTCTACGTGCTTCCCACATCGCGATATTCATAAACGAACGTGGGCATCACCAGATGGTCACACCTTCAACCAAATAGACCACGTTCTAATTGAGAAAAGGGCTGCTTCCAGCATACTTGATGTACGAACTCTCCGCGGTGCGAATTGTGACTCTGACCACTATCTAGTCAGAGCTAAGTATCGATGCAAAATAGCTTGTCGTGGATATTCGAAAACGAGTAGAGCTCGCAAATTCAATGTCGACAAGCTTAACGACGAAACGGTGGCGCAGGCTTACATGTTAGCATGTAATAAACACCTGACACCAATATATGAAGATATCAAAAATATGCCAGTGGAGAATGCGTGGATAAAAATACGAGACGGCATCAAATCCTCCGCGGAAGAGGTATTAGGGTATCAAGCACGGCGAAAAAGTAATGATTGGTTCGACCAAGAATGTCGCAACGCAATAGATAGAAAGAACGAAGCTTACAAAATTTTTACTGAACGACCAACACGAGCCAAAAAAGAAAGATATGACGAGCTTAGGCGATATGCGAAAAAGACCTGCAGACGAAAACAAAGGAAGTACCATAATGACAAGATACAAAAAATGGACGACGACATGAGAAAAAATAAAACGCGGGACGCATACGCCATAGTAAAAGATTTAAAAAAGGGATATAAACCAAAAACCAGTCTCTGCAAAGACGCAGAGGGCAATATCATCAGCGACACAGAAGAAATCAAAAGGAGATGGGCTTCATACTTTGAACATCTTTTGAATCCCATCCCAGTAGCACCGATAACGACAAACAACATTTCAATTGAAGCCTCAACTGACGAACATGAACCATCATCGACACCACCCACGCTTGCTGAAATCAAAGCAGCCCTATGTGACCAAAAACGAAACAAAGCGCCGGGAATTGACGAAATACCAGTTGAACTTCTGAAAAACGGTGGAAACTGTGTCGCTGAAATACTATACAACATGATATTCAAAATTTGGACAGAGGAAATCATACCCGACGACTGGCGAAAAAGCATTATAAGTCCAATTTACAAGAAAGGAGACAAACTCTGCTGTGAGAACTACAGAGGTATATCATTGTTGTGTACGTCCTATAAAATACTGACAAAAATAATTGAACGTCGTATTAAGCCCTATACTAATCAAATAATTGGCGAATACCAAGGCGGATTCAGAACCGGACGATCTTCGTCTCTCAACAGCCGTCGCCGGTGTCGGACGTTTTGACCCGCGCTGTTCGCTTTGTTATGTTTTTTGTGTTCTTTGTTGATCTATTGTATTTCTATTGATGTATTCGACTGCGTCCTATGGAAGAGAAGAAAAAAAAAAAAAAAAAAAAGTCACTTAATCATATTGTGCGCGAGTTTTTGCTGTGTGTCGCCAAGCAATCCTGCAGCATATTGTGCGCGATATTTAGTGCGCGATTTTTTTTTTTTTGTATGGGGTCACCAAGCATCATTCAGCATCGCATCACATCACATCACACATGGACAGTTACCTAGCATCCAATCCAGCTAAGTTCATAACTGTTGGCTAACGGGTCGTGGGCTGTGGATGCATGTACCGGTTAAGGCCTAGTACTAACGGGTACATTGCACCCATTGCTTTTTTTATCTCTGCAAGCCCCGATCCGTAGTTGAACTGTAAATGTTGGGTGCCGTCTGACATGGTCGAGTGCATCTGTTTTAATTAGTTTTCTTAATTGGTTTTCTCTCTCTTTTCTTTTTTTTTTTTTTTTTTTTTTTTTTCATTAAGAAATAGTTTTTTGCTTCTTTGTATTCCGTTTATTTGTATTCTTATAGCAAATTATGACTTTGTCCTCGTTATTTTAATTTTTAGTTTTTAATAGTCCGCTATTCATTGCGTTACAATGGTAAATTTTACCATTGAGCAACTGAATGTTCGGGGTTTGAGTGGTGCCTATTTATCCTTGTATATTCATACCCAAATCGCAAGACCTGATGTATTGGCTCTCTGTGAGACCAAAGTGCTGCCAGGTAGTGAGCAATTTCTCACTATTCCTGATTACCACCTCATACCTACTTTTTTCCAGCAGCGGGGTATCGCTATATATATACGAAATGATGTAGCTTTTCAAGTTGTTTCCCATCTGGGCACTTGCTCCAATCCTGAGTTTAACTACTCTTGGGTTAAACTTCAGGTCCAAAGGCAAATTATCTTCTTTTGCTATGTTTACAGAAGCCCAACATTGTCTGTGGCAAGCACTAGAGCGGAATTGGATAAGTTGTCTGAGGCTATTCAGGCATTGTATGATGCAAACCCTGACGTTGAAATCGTTGTAGCGGGCGATTTCAACGTCCATAATAATGCCTGGCTTAAGCATTCTACCCATACGGACCATCAGGGTCTAGACACTGAGCTCTTCGCTTCACTTAATGGACTAGTGCAGTTAGTAACCGAACCAACTCGATTACCTGAAATAACAAATCATGCTTCAAACCTGCTTGACATTTTTCTAACGAATCATCCAGATAAATATTCTGTTTCTGTGATATCACCATCCCCAATTGGGAACACTGATCACTTCCTGATTCGAGCACAGTTTCCGATTACAGCGGTAAATTCAGTAAAAGTCAAAGTGCCTCGAAGAACCATCTGGTTTTATAAAAAAGCAGACTGGGAAGCACTAAACCAGTTTTTCAGGTCCTTTAATTGGAAGCTGTGTTTCGAGTCAAAAAATTGTGATACAGCTTGCCAGCTTGTAACCGAAACCATACTTAAGGGTATGGAACTCTTCATACCTTTTAATTATAAACGAATCAAACCGTCGAAGGATTCGTGGTTTACTAAAGATTGCCTCACGGCCATACGTAACAAGAAAAAACATTTCCAAATTTTTAAGAGCAACCCAACTCTTGCCAACAGATCTCTGTACAACATGTCAAGAAATACATGCAAGTCTATTTTGGAAAGTGCTAAGTTTCAACACGACCAAAAACTTCGAAGAAAAATTCTCGAAGCACCAAATGGTTCGCGATCTTTTTGGTCATTTGTTAAAGCGGTCAACAGTAACAACTTAAAATCATCTACACCGCCTCTTCTAGATGGGGACCGAATTGTAGTCCATCCTGTTGAGAAAGCCAATCTTCTCGCAGCAAGTTTCGCACGAAACTCCAGGCTACCACCGACTAACCAGTCCCCCCCGCTTGTAACACCATCTGGATTTCATCTACCTGAGATTCATTTTCGCACACGACTTATCTCCAAAATTCTTCGTGAGCTCAATGTCCAGAAATCTGCAGGTCCCGATGGTATTACCCCGATAGTCCTTAAAAATTGTTTTGCGTCTCTGGCTAAACCGCTGCGCGACTTATTCCATCTCTCGTACTCTTCTGGGCACTTTCCGCGCACGTGGAAAATGGCGAATGTTCAGCCGATTCCCAAGAAAGGAAACAAAGCGTTACCCACCAACTACCGCCCCATCGCCATTACTTCCGTTCTGTCGAAAGTGATGGAAACGGCTGTGAATCGCAAAATAGTCCACCATCTTGAAGATATCAAAATTATTAATGATCGACAATACGGATTCCGTTCCGGACGATCTACAGGTGACCTCTTGGTATATCTGACTGATCGTTGGAACTCTTGTATTCATAAATTTGGTGAAGGCCAAGTTCTGGCGCTTGACATCGCTAAAGCGTTTGACAGAGTTTGGCACAAATGTCTCCTAGTGAAACTCAAAGCAGTCGGCTTTAACACTAACCTTGTAAAATGGATTGAGAGTTTTCTATTTGAACGCACCATACAAGTCGTATTGGATGGAGTGGCATCTTCTCCCTTTCCCTTAGATTCCGGAGTCCCCCAAGGCTCTGTTTTATCACCCACACTCTTTCTTATTTTTATCAATGACCTTCTGTCGACAACACTCAATCCGATACATTGCTTTGCAGATGATAGTACCCTGGACAGCATCTATGAATTCGACTCGAGTATAAACGCTCACCGTGTCCCGGTAGCATCTAAACGTGCCGAACTATTTGGATCATTAAACTCTGACCTCAACCTAATCTTGGAATGGGGTAGGATAAATAGAGTAGAATTCAACACCTCAAAAACTCAGGCCTGTTTTCTTTCCCTTAAGCGTGATGTTCCGGCATCGATCGCTAATGTAACCTTCGGTGGTGTCCAACTTGACTCTTCCGATTCCTTCTCACTCCTTGGCATTAAAATAAATAACCATTTGAATTGGAACCAGCACATAATCGACGTGGCACTTGACGCTTCCAAACGCCTAGGAGTTTTGCGAAGATGTAAAAAATATTTTACTCCCAGGGACCTAGCAAATATCTACAAGGCATACATTAGACCACGCCTTGAGTACAATTCGCATTTATGGGCCGGGGCACCCAAAACGCAACTTGCGATGCTCGACCGTGTCCAGAGGCAGGCGTTCCGACTAATTGGTGACGATGCCATCAGGGATTCTATAGACTCCCTAGAGCATCGTAGAGATGTCGGAGTACTAAGCATTTACTACCGCTACTTTCATGGTAAATGCAGTGAGGAACTTGCTGAACTTATCCCACCTCTGTACACTTTTCCTAGAAACACTCGCCTTGCTTCAAGCGCGCACGAGTTTACTGTTAAACTTCCAACTTCCCGTACAGTGAAATATAGGCAGTCATTCATACCCCGAACTTCTAAGCTCTGGAATGCATTACCAGCGGCTGTATTCCCATTGTCATACGACCTACGACGTTTCAAAATCAACGTCCACCGGCATTTTAGGCTTTTCCCTCCTTTAAATCCCATTCCCATTTATCCTTAGCTCCTTTTTCTCCCTTACCGACATGACTGTGTAAACTACATTAAAGGGTGACCCCCTAAGTTGCGTTCGGCTACGTAAAAAAAAAAAAAAAAAAAAAAAAAGATCTACAACAGACCAGATATTCTCGGTGAAACAGGTGCTTGAGAAATGCTGGGAATATAACACAGACGTGCACCAAATATTCGTAGATTTTAAACAAGCATACGACAGTATCGACAGGAGCGTACTGTACCAAATCATGCTTGACTTTGGAATTCCTCCAAAACTAGTCCGACTAACAAGACTCACAATGACGAACACTGAATCCCAAGTGAGAATACAAACCGATTCCACAACCAGCTTTCGAACGGAATGTGGTTTAAAGCAGGGAGATGGTCTAGCTCCTATGCTTTTCAACTTGGCACTAGAGTATGTCGTCCGAAAAATCCCAGTCGACACCAACGGGACACTACTATTCAAGTCCACCCAACTAGTAGCATACGCTGACGACATTAACATTCTAGCAAGATCCTTCCCTAGTGCTAAGGAGGTATTTGTCAATCTTGACTCCGCCGCAAAAGAAGTCGGGTTGCGCATTAATGAAAGCAAAACAAAAGTAATGACGCAAACAAGAAGGAGAACGCCAATCAGACAAAACATAACAATTGCGGAATATAATTTGGAGAGTGTGGACAACTTCATATATCTTGGGGCTAATCTAGCAAAGGACGGTAATGAAACAGACGAAATCAAACGACGGATTATACTTGCAAATAAGACGTATTATTCGGTACTTCCAATAATGAAATCCAAGAAAGTGCACAGGAACAATAAGCTGCGGATTTATAAAACTGTTATACGACCTGTGCTCTGTTATGGCAGCGAGACGTGGACATTAACGAGAACTTCCGAAAAAGCAGTTAACGCATTCGAAAGAAAGGTCCTCCGAAGAATTTTGGGACCTGTGAAGGAAGGAACGGAATGGCGAATAAGATACAACCATGAGTTGTATCAACTCTACGACGAGCCAGAAGCTTCAACGTTCATCAAGCTACGTAAACTGCAGTGGGCTGGTCATGTAGAGCGAATGGAAGACAGAAGAATCCCCAAACGTGCTCTTAAAGGCAAAGCGAGTGGTAACCGGCCAGTAGGCAAACCACGCAAGCGATGGGAAGACTCGGTTGATGAAGACAGCAAAGCCATTTTAAAAATTAGCAGCTGGAGGACGCGGTCTTTGGATCGAGACGATTGGAGGCGACGACTTCAGGAGGCCAGGGCCCGATTTGGGCTGTCGCGCCATTGATGATGAAACTGACATTTATATTGTTTCAAAAAAATATAAGACTTCAAAAATAAACTCAATTCAATTAGAAATGATTTTCAAGAAACTTGGATCGTAACTTCATCCACTTGTGAAATACCACAATGCCGTAAGAGAGCTAGATGTATGGTCGACGGTAACAAAAATATACAACTTTCCTTTACACGTCTATATATTGAAATTATCGATAATATTACTGTAGAATTAAACTCTAGATTTTCATCCCTAGAAAGTTTCAAATTTTTAAATATATTGGATTCATCTAAGTTTTAGCAATATTCGAAAAATTTTGCAGAAAGTCTTTTGTTGAATTTAACAGAAACTTATAGTGATTTTTTTGATTCAATTTTATTAAAATCAGAGCTCATTGTGCTTTATTCTGATCCAGATTTGAAAGGAAAATCTTTTCAAGAAATTTTTAATTATTTTCTTCACAACAACCTAACAGAGAGCTTCACTCAATTTTATAAATTAATATGCCTCATTTTAACATTACCGGTAACTAGTGCGTCCGCAGAACGTAGTTTTTCATGCCTAAAAAGAATAAAGACGTTTATAAGAATCCGCACAAGCGATCAACGACTTAGCGAATTAGCCTTAATATCGATCGAAAAAGTTACCTTAAAATCTTGTCTATGCGAGCAAAACTTTTATAAAGATGTAATAGATGATTTTGCGTTCAAAAATAGGCGGATAGATTTAATTTATAAATGAATAAATCATTTTGTAGAATTTTTTGAATTATAGGATTTATAAAATATCTTTATTTGTTACTTTAGTGCTTTAGTTTATTTATTTATTTCATTTTTTAATTTCTTAAATTGTATGAATTTTCGTTGCTTAAATTAATTTTCATTATTGATGCATGGGGAGTATTTATTGTTGAATCATTTTTAATTATTGTTCCATTAGTTTTATTTATTGTTGAATTATTTTATGTATTGCAGAGTAAAAAGACTCAATAGTATTTAATACTTAGTTATATAATTATTAATACCCATTTTTAATTGAATGAAAATGTTTCAATTTTATTTTGTTTTTGTATTTAGATTTTATTCAATTGTCGTTGTGGTTTGTTTTGCTTATTGCTGATGAAAAGTCTACCAATATTTAATACAGAAAAATGTAAAAAATGGGTTAAACACATGAAATATTGTAATTAAATATTGGTAGCGTGGTACTGAAACAAACGACAGTATACCTGCTCTCACGTCCACGTTCGCGATTCCTGGGTGCTCTCAACATTAATAATGTTTCAAGCAGCTAACGAGAGAGGTTTTAGTAATATTTATAATATATGTATTGATTAAGCGTAATTAACGAATTTTAAAAAAATAATTGCTTCCCCAAGCTATAAAGTCACGCCACGCCACTGGCTTATAACATTCAATTGAAAATATGGTACCAGTAACGGAAGCTGGAGAACTACTTCGCCGCTATTTAGCAGACTTAGTCAGCCGTCGATTTCCAAATTTTGAAGCCAATAAAGGCAAAGGCCAGTTTCTTGGATCCAAGATTCAAAAAGGTTACTTTTGGAGTGGTAGAAAATGCGAACAATACATAAAAATGGCTAATGAAGCAAATAGTTTTATCAATGGGTCATTTCCCTTCCTACGCTGCATCCACATTTACGAGGACATCTGCAGCTGAAGAAACTACCACTGGAAATACATCCATTTGGAATTATTTTGAATCCCAAGGCTCAAGGTATCAATCAATTACAGCGCCCGTTACAACAACTACGAATATAACATTATTGCAATATGTTGAAATGGCATTACTTCCCAAAACCCAGGATCCTTTAATATTTTGGCACATCGAAAAAACCATCATTTTTCCGTAGTTATATAAACTCGCCATGAAGTACCTTTGCTGTACCGGAGCAGTGGTTCCATTGGAAAGAGTTTTTCCAAGTGTGGACAATTGACGAATATTCGCAGGAATAGACTAATAGACTGGCAGGCAAAAATTTAAACAAAATATTATTTACATATATATTTTTGAATACTGAAATGTAATCTGAAAAATAGCAATTAAAAGCATATTATTCCGAATTTACTATATTAAAAATCAACATCGTTTGAATTAGTTTTTATGTTTTTTATTATGTTGATTATTAAGCTATTATACAATGAAGACTATTTTCCATATTCAACCTGTGTTTTTAAATTTTTTTATAACTCTTATACTCGATCAATTAGAAATTTGAATGAGAACTGATTCGAAATTTGGTGTGATAATACAAAATTTCGATTATTGAATGGTTTTCAAACACACATGTATTTCGTTTATCGTGTTTCATTTGAATAAAATCAATCATTCAAAATTTCGATTATCTTATATAAACGAGAACGAGATTTTTGTTTTTGTTTTCGTTTATTGTATTTCATAGCCTCGCAAGTCGTTCTTCTTCTGTTATCACTGAGCATTTCCTTGTTCTGACCAGAGTTTAAATATATGTACACAGTTTACAGACTGAAGAGAAATTCTCGAAATAATCACACCAATATGCGTACAATCTACACGCAAACATGCGAACAATCTACGTGTAAAATATGTCTCAGTCATCAGCTGTTTAAATTTTTGAAAGGAGCGAGCCAATCAAAATAGTTCATTTGAGAGGTAGGAACTTTGTTATTCTTGGGATAAGTTCAGGATGTATAGGAAGGCAATATTCAGGTTTAGATATGTAGATAGGAAATACTAAGTCAATGTTTATTTAAGAGCAGGGCTATTGTCAATTGTTTAACACTTAAATGCGATTACGGTGAATAGCTCCAGTACATAGATTTTTTTTTACAGAATTATATGTACCGTCTTACAATGGTGCTACAGCCCAATTCGGGACTTGGCCTCCTGAATACTTCGCCTCCATTCATCTCCTCCAGCGTCAATCGAATCGTCCCAGCGCTTCCGTGGTTTTCCGACCGGTCTTTGTCCATTCTTCTCTCTAAAATGTCGCTACAGCCCAAATCGAACCTTGGCATCCTGACATTCAGGTTTCTTAACATTTTTCATTATTTATTGTGGAAGGGTTGTTAGCCCTTCGCACAACCCTCTATCTACGAATTTTTTATTTTCGTAGATTGAGGTGACCAAGGTATATCCAAGCAGGCAATGTGCTGGAATTATGTATTGCGTCAACCGAGATTTGAACTCACGACCTTCGCATTACAAGACCAACACGATACGCACTAGGCTGCACCCTAGCTTTTTTGCCCATTAACTTTCCCTGTTATTGTGTGTTTGGGAATCCTTCCGTCATCCATCCCCTCCACAGGACCAGCCCTTTGTAACTTCTTAAATTTTTTGACGATTTTATGGATTTTTGAAGATGGCATACAATTCTCTAGTGTACCGTATTATTCTCACAGGTTCGCGGATTCTTCTGAGGTTTTTTTTTAAAGGCGTTACGTAATTTTTCGGATGCCTGATCTACTGTCCACGTTTAGCTGCCATAGCTTGGTACAGGTCTTATAACTACTTATTATATTTGTAGTTTAGTTTCCCTGTGTACGTTCTTCTTTTTAATTATTGGAAGTACCCAATAATACGTCTTATTTGTCATCATTATCCTCCGTTTAATTTCAATAGGTTCGCTTCTATCCTTCAATAGGTTTTGCCCTAGGTGTACAAAATTGTGTATGTTTTCTAGGTTATAGTCTCCTACTGTAATATTTTGTCTGATTGGCGTCTTTTTCCTAGTTTGTAGTATAGTGTTCCCTTAGTATCAACGAGAAGTTTCCGAGCAAGATAGTTGAGTGGCAAATTGGAAAACATTGGTGCCAGGCTGTCTCCTTGCTGCATGCCGTTGTCAGTTCTAAAGCTGGAAGTCAGACTGTTTTCTACTGTGATTTGTGACAAAGACTCGGTCATTGTCTTTCTTGTAGCCCGGACCAGTTTCCGTGGGACTCCAAGCTCCAATATGATTTTATACAGTACGCGCCTGTCAACAATCAACAAATATCTGGTGCACGTCAATATTATGTTCCCAGCAATTTTCCAACACGTGTTTAACTGAGAATATCTGGTCCGTGGTCGATCGTCAAGCTCTAAATCAGCCTTGGTATTTACCAATTACTCTGTCAGCATAGGGCCTAATTCTCTTTTCCAGAATTTTCCTCAAGATCTTATACATAAGACATACAGAACAAAAATATCCCTCTGTAGTTTTAGCAGCAGAGGTTGTCGCCTTTTTTTGTAAATTGGATATATGATCCTCCTGCGCCAATTTTCATGAAGTGTTATCTGCTTCCATATGTAGATATGACTAACCCATGAAAGTGATGGGCTATGTGGCTTTCAGAAGGTCACCTGAAATTGGATCAGTGCACGGTGCTTTGTTGTTTTGGATGGTTCGCCAATGCTGTGTTTACTTCTTCGAGTGCTGGAGGACACAAAGAGGATCCTTCAACAGCTGTTACATAAGTTGTGCCTTCTATGATATCTGATGCTGCTGTTCGTGCGGATGATGTGCTCGGATTAAGGAGGTGTTCAATGTATTATGCCAATCTTTGTTTCAATTCTTTCACATTACTTATAACGTTGTCTTCTGTATCCTTACAGAGTATCTCCCTTTCAACCTTTTACCTAGGGAATACGCGGCTCTTGTGTTTTGTAATTTAAAATGTTCGTCCATGTTCTTAATTTCGTCATTGTTGTTCTTCCTTTTTTTCTTTCGGCATATTTTGATCGTCTAAGATCATTGTAATTGTTCCTTTTGGCTCGTGTCGCCCGTTCCGTTAATATTTTGTAAGCTTGGTTTTTTCGCTCAAAGGCATCTTGGCATTCGTTGTCGAACCAATCATTTCATTTGCGCCGAGGTAGTTGTCTTCTCATCTCTTCGGAGACGTATGTAGTTCAATCTTTGATGTTTTGCCACATTTCTTCTATTGGCGAGCTGGCGTTGTTGTTCAACATTGTCGCGAAGTACCTCTCCAAGGCTGATACATATTTCGCAACTATTTTCTTGTCCTTGACGTTTCTAATGTCGAAGTTAGGAACCAGTAGTGTTCTCGGTTTGCGATTCGACATCGGAACTCGGTCTTTACCAAATATTTATCTGTGTCGCGATTTCCCCAGGAGGCTATCCTTTTCTTAGATAAATATTTGTTCGTCACGTGATACCTACGTTCCCTCATGAATGTCAAGATGCGGGAAGCATGTTCCTGCTGGAGACTGTACCTTCCAGTTTGTTCCTATGTAAGTCTCTTCTTGCGTTCTTTCGCACTTAAGTCAATTAAAATTATTTTAATATTATTCGATGGAAGGGGTTCGAATGTTGGTTCTATGGTGCTGTAAAAATCGCCTTTAACTTCGCCATTCTTGTCTTCCGTTGAGGAATTACTATCTCAAACATTAAAAAAATTGTTTTGATACGGTTTGCACATAATCGTTCATTGGCGGGTATGAAGTAGATAACTTAGTGTTTAAACTTGTTTTCCACGATAAACCCAACTCCAAAATCCCGGCTTCCCGATGATTTCCCACTTTTGAAAATTGTGTGCGATTTAATGTCAGTAATCCCTCTACTTACGAATTTAGTTTCTTGGAGTGCAATGATGTTTATATTGTATATACTTGCCTCTTCCTGCTGTACAGGGATCGCAGGAATTGTTCAGTTTTCGTTTGCGTGATCGCTGCTGTCGGTTTAATCCAGTCTGAGGCGGTGCTTCAGGTTTCGAAATAAGTTTCTTTTTTTCCGAGGATGAGTTGTTAACACATCGCCCAATCCTCAAGTTAGAGGGCCATATCATAATGCTAGAATTTTTATGTTTCATTAGCACTCAGTTTAGCAAGTCATCTCCGAATGGCCAAAACCAGTATCACGTACTGAAAAAATTAGTGTATTAGATTTAGTGTATTAGTTGTATATTTATTGTGCTGTTTGAATGGGAAGTAGTGGGACAAAAGGGATCTTATTTTGTCAGAGGTCACAACTTAGCTTATGGAACTGTTGAAAAATATTTAAAATTCTAAAGAAAACAGCGAAAAAATCGCGTTAAAATGTAAAAATTGGCGAAGTTATGACATTTTTAATATTGGAGTCGAAGAAATGTAGTTTCGAGATAATTGAGGTTCGCTATATTTCTGGACGCATAATTCTAACAAATAAAGCCATCCCCATAATTTTGTATGAAAATATGACATGCCGCCAAACAAACTGTGCTACATGGCGCCGCACTTTAAGTTTCGCCAGCAAGTATTCAAAGGTTTTCCTTCACACAAGTGTGATGACACTGAAAACTGCACTTTACACCGGCATACATGTATGGCGACATGGAAAGCTTCGTGTATTTGGCTCTTAAATATCATTTTAAAATACTTTTTAACGACGCTATTGCACTACTCCTCAACATTTTCAGTGTTTTTGTATCTGATTTTTGGTTCATTTCTGCAGTTCATTATATTCTTGTTCGGAATAAACAAGTCCTGGCGACAAGTAAAGGCTGATGCCCAGGATCGCGCCTTGCATTTCTGTCCTATGTCTCTTTAGGGGGACTTAAAAGGGAATGGATTGATATTCTTCTTCATTGGCTGAAACCGCATCTGAACATGAACTGAAATGAAGTATTTTTTCACAGAGAACACCGTCTCATTGTTCTTAAATGTAATGTTTATGCTCTCTTTCCGGATTGGTTTGGCTATATACATAATAGCATTAGACCATAACCTTAATTTAATTAAAGTTTGGTTCGAAATGCTAAAGTATTCCATTTTTACTTCATTTCTCTCAACGATTTCCAGTTCCCTGTCTTCTTCTTCTCTTTTTCAATGGCACTACAGCCCAAATCGGACCTTGGCTTCAGGTTCCTTAACATTCTCATTACTTATGTGGAAGGGTTGTAAGCCCTTCTCTATCTACAAATTTTTATTTTCGCAGATTGAGGTCACACAGATATACTTAATTAGTGTGCTGAATATTATGAAAAGTATGGATCCAGAATTGATTCTTGCGGTACGCGGTACTTAGAAACTTTTGAATGATCCAAGCCTATCTGAAGTCTTAATTTTTTGTCGAGAACCTTCAAATAGATTTAAGTTTTGTCTATTTGTATTTTCTAATATGTTTGGACTATATTAAATTAAATTTCCACTTGTCACGATACTTACTACAAGTGACACATATACAAGTACTGGTTAATAAAACATTTAAGGTGCTGTCAAATGCCACGCGGCTACGAATGATTAACGAGGTGCAAACGCAGTCATTAGAGAAGCATGGCCCCGTATCTTTTTTTTTCCATTCGGTCCGCATCAGTTTTTCTTTTAAAAATAGCCTTCTAAGCGATAGATTATTCTCAAGCGTTTAAAAACAATTAAAATTCTTAGAAAAGAAAAGAAAGAAAATAATAAGAAAAGAAACAGAAAAGGAAAAAACAAACTGTCCATTTTCTCAGGCATTTGTATTCACTTTACTAGCACTGTAATTAAATTTAATCAATCAGGCATCCTTTAGCATGTGAGGAAATTTCTCGAATGCATTCATGGGCAACTTTGTTTTTCCTTACATTCTGCGCCCCATTATGTAAGCCACTTGACTTCTATTTCATCTTAGGCCGATCGTGTAATTAATTAAAATCAACTACGAGTTTTATTATGAATGTAAAATGTGGCTGCTACCAATTTAATTCCGATCAATCGTAAAAATGACGAAGAAAAGTGGCGGATGGTGATGACGGTGTGTGCCTCAATCTCTCAATCCGTTCGGAACGACCATTTATATGGAAAAGCCATACACACTTTTCTTATATCGAAGATTCAAAGAGTCTTGCTAATGGCCGGCCACTCCGATTCTCGAGGTTTCTTATGACTAATCCTGGCCTAGGCTTCTTCTAGTGCAGACTCGAAAAGAACATGTGGTTCTCGTTAGTCTCTCCGGGCTGCAATCCAGGCCTAAAGTGGAGCACTCATTTAGATAAAGTCGAAGGATGCTCCATTAATCTGGGATTGGTTCAAGTGGATTATGTCGTTGGCGCGATTAGGCTATCTGACATTTTGGAATGTCGGAGCGGACGGATGGATCGTTCATGGTGTCTTTTCCTGCCATTGAATTCAATAGCATAGTGGTGCTAGTGGCGAATACCGCTCTGAGGTGACATTCAAAGCATCAAATCGTCTTGAAAAATAGAATAACCAAGATACAAATGTTGCCTTAATGAGATCATTAGCGTTTGAATTACTGCAATGTTATGTCCTCGTAATGATTGTATAGGGTATATCTGTCACTTTATTGCGTCTTCATGGTAATCTCGGAAACTAGTAAAACATTGAGAAGAACAAGTTTCGATGGCGTCCGCCATAAATTCGTTCCTGTCCAGGTGAATTCGAAAATTGAACTCATGTGACTTGCGCGGAACTCCAAAGAGATATCACTGTCTCATTAAGGAACATCCGTGATAAATCAATTCGCGGTTCATTCGATTAATGGATATTTAATTCGTAGAACAGACCATCAGAACATGATTTCATCGAGATTTCGTTTTATTGAGATGAAGTGAAGATTGAACACTTTAATTTAAAGTAATGTTTAGATTGATAGGTACTTTATTTATTTTTGAATTTGTACATTTCCAACAACTCGGGAATGCAATTTTTTGTGTATGAGGATATTGGGAAGGGGAATACGGTTAAGTGAAATATGTTGTGTATCTACTTAGTAAAAGGTAATAAATCATTTTGCAGCAGCGCTGTCTGATGAGGTTTTAACCTGTTCAGATGCCTCCTTCTTTTGCAATGGCGCAATATTTTTTTCATCCTGATATCTAGGTTCCTTAATTAGTTATTTTTGCGGAAGGGTTTTCAGTCCTTCCTGCAAGCATGCATCAATTTTGACCTAAGTTTGACTCAAAACGATACTGGGACCCGGAAATTTGTGGTCGTTTTTTTTTTGGATTTCAAGTAAAAAAAACTTTATTAATTCGAATTTAAAAAATCATTTTATCACTTTTTATCGCTTTAATGCTACTGTTATCGCTGTCGATCACGCGACTTTTTCGATTTCTAATTACTAATGTCGCTTTTCCACACACGTTTGGCCTTTTTATATCGCCGAACATCCGTTCCGGAAGGTTCTCCGCTGCACGACTTGGTAGATTTTTATACTCTAGATGAAATCTGAGAGTATATTGTGTTTGCCTTACCGTTTGCAACGCTACGAAATAATGATCGCACAGAGTCGCCAAGGGTACAGAAATATTTGTTCTCACTCAAAAACCTCGATTCCGATCTGTCCATCCGTGCGTCTGTCTGTCTGTCTGTCCGTCTGTCTACAACATAACTTTCGAAAGCTTTATCCTATCGTACTGAAATGTGCTATATGTCATTTTTAGCAAAAAAGTAGCTTTAAGTTTGTGATCGGGCCACATCTCCTCACTCCTTCTACCCCCTCTCATACAAATTTCATGAAATTTCGAAATTTAAAGAAATTGATTTTTCTCCGAAATCGCTTTAGCTTTTAACTTGATAATTAGGTCATAGTATAATAATGTGATATCATTAACGCCAAAAAATACTAATCTGATCCTCTTACTCATTATACTCCCTCTCATGCCCAATGCTCAATTTTCAAAAATGTATTTTTTCGGTTTTCATTGCAACTGGCTAAGCTAAAAGTACCAAGTTCTTGCCATAATTAATTTTATTACGATTGCAACCAATTTTGGAAAAAAACTATCAACTTCGCCTCATTCTTTCTACCCCCTCCCATACAAATTTCACGAAATTTCGGAATTTTAACTAAATTATTTTCCTTCAAAACCGTCAAGGCTATCAACTTTAAATTTTAAGAAAAGTATACTATTATAAATATCATTAATATGGAAAAATTTGGTTTTGATTCAAATACTCCTTCAACCCCTTCCCATACAATTGCACAATTTTTGGCAAATGCATTTAATCGATTTTCATTGAAACTAGAAAAAGTACAAACTTACAATTTTACCAGAATTTGCCCCTTAATAATTGCAATAATTGCAAAAAAAAAAAAAATTTGAACTTCGCTTCACTTTTTCTACCACCTCCCATACAAATTTTTGTATTGGAAATTCAAGAAAAGTATTTCTACTTCGAACATATGAGAGCTATCGACTTTAAAATTGTAGCAAAGCATTGCGATTAGGATATTGATAAGCAGATTCAAAATCATCCAAAACCCCCCAATTTCTCTGCAAATGTCATAAATTCAGACAAACATTGTTGAATTTCCTCGAAAATTATGAAAGCTACAAACTTTAAATTCAGCATGAAACATTTAGTATACTACGTTCGGTGTTATATATGTACATACAAAAAATACAAACCTGCTTTTACCACTTCCCATAGAAAAATCACAATTCGCTATTCGAAAAAATTTGAGATGACATATTTTCCGGTACAAGAACTCTTTCCCATTTCATTTAGAGTGTTATATCAATGGACTTTACGGCCAATCGTAATTCTGTTATGTTTTTTTTCCGATTACTCCAGGGAGGTGTGGAATCTTCATTAGATACCAATAGCCCGTACCATTGGTATGCACGATTCACATACCTGATCCTGACAGAGAGCTGTCAGCCGATATGCGTCTGCGTACTAAACCACACCCCCGCACACAGCCTTCAGCCGCGCGATGGCCGTTAATTATTACTCCGCGGGGCTGGCTAGCATTTTATGCTGTGCTTCTTATATTGCTTCTGCTCTCATTTCTCTCTTTATTCTCCGAAGATCCTTTTGCACATTCGTTACGAGGGAGCAAATTTCCATCCAATTTTCTTCTGATCCCATTATATATTCTATGATGAATGGTGGACGCGGCACATTATATTTCTCTTCTGCGAATCGACTGCAGTTGAAAACCACGTGCTCTGTGTTTTTTTTTTGATCTGGTCAATCTGGAAAAAGAGGTGAGCTGTCGTGTCCAAACCTTTGTAGCTATTTGCGGTAGGCGCCGTGACCTGATAGGAACCGCGTGAGGTGATATTTGCAGTCCCCATACACTCGCTTGGTCCAGACCTTAATTGCGGGGATTAGCTTATAGGTCCATCTGCCTTTTGTAGTGTTGTCCCACCTGTTTTGCCACATAGCTATAGACGTTTCGTTTTTTCTCTTCTTTTATTTTTCTGACAACAGCTGCCTCTCGTTGGATGGAGGCTCTTCTTCCGCAGGTTCTTAGCATCTTATTCGCGACAAACTCAATGAGTATCATTCCAGTTATGACACAGGCTGCTTCGTCCGATATCGTTCGGAAACTGTTGATTGCTCTTACCTTTTCGTTGACGACATTTTTTCCTTGTTTCCTTTGTCGCTAACGCCGCCTCCCAAACCGGAGCAACATATGGGAAGACCGAGCTGGTTACTCTGGAAAGTATATGTAAGTAATATTCTGGCATATCCAGATCCACCTATGTTTGTGCAGTATTCGGGAAAGGGCTGCGTGCTCTTGTGACACCGTTTTGCTCGCGAAGTCAACGTAAACTTTAAATTTTAATCTATTATTGAGTATAACGTCTAGATATTTAATTTCTTCTTTGGATCTGATGGTTTGACTGCCGACCTGAATGTTCGCGTATTCAATTTTCTTTCGATTTGTTATTAGAACAGCCTCCGTTTTGTGGTCAGCTAGCTCTAAACCGATGGACTTTAGGAATTCTTTAATTTTTGATACTGCTTCTTTTGTTGCTGACTGTATTTTGTGGATGACGGTAACAAAAGCGATGTCGTCCGCGAACCAGATTAATTTTACTCCTTGCGACAATTAAAGTTGAAGGACTCCATCGACCATGATATTCCAAAGGAGAAGGCCTAGTACCGATCCTTCTGGGACTCCCGCGGTGACGTGGTAATACTTTACCCCGTAATCAGTTTGGTTCCTCAACTTCCTGTTGGTGAAGTAGTTTGAAATTATTCTCAACAAATTGCATGGTGTATCCATCCTGGCTAGCGATCTCTTTATAAGTGACCAATCCGCCGAGTTAAGGGCATTTTTAATATCCTATGTCAATACTGCACAACATTTCTTTGTTCCCATCGCCATCTTTCTACTTGTATCGCCTCAGCTGAAGTATCGACTAACACTTTTATGGCGTCAACAGTTCATGATTTCCTGAATCCGAACTGGTGGCCTGACATTGCGCCTTTCTCCTTTCCTGGTACAAGCAGTCTGTTGTTTATAATTCGCTCAAGGATCTTTCCCAACGTGTCAAGTAGACATATTGAGTGATATGACGATGGTTCTCCAGGAGGCTTGTTTCCTTTTGGTAACAGTATCAAATATTGAAGTTTCTATGGCTCAAGAAATACTCCTTCCTCTAAACACTTTTGCATCGTTGCTATAAAGATGTCGGGCCTCTTTTGAACAGTAAGTTTTACTGCCATATTTGGGATCCCATCGGGTCCAGGTGCCTTGTTGTTTCCCATTTTCCTGCATGCCTGAACTAGTTTCTCGGACGTAATTGCGGGATGGACTCTATGCTGATCTCTCTGGTTATGATACACATAGTAGTTGGCCCTTGGGGGAACTGGTGCTCTATTATTGATTTCAGCATTATCGGTCAAGTTATTTGGACTTTTAACCCTTCAGCTTTGTCATCACCATCCTGTATGCTGTATGCCTCCTGTGCTATACCCTAGGGATTGTCAAAAAATGTTTCACCCTAAACCTCCGAGAAAGGGCTTAAAGGGTTTCCATATAAAAAAACTATCAACATTAAGAAGATGGATACATTTTGGAGAGATTAGTTCGTCAGCGTTGGATTAGTGGTAGAATGCTCGCGGGACGTGCGGTCGGCCCGGGTTTCGATTCAAGATACAGATAGATATTTTTTTAGAATATTTTTTTTTAAGATTTGATTGGAGATAAAATATCATAATTCCAGTACGACAGCATAATTATTGGTAACACAGCTATGAGTTTTATACATTCGCCTACATAGGCATAGGAAAAGACCGGCCGTAGTCCGGTGTTGCAGTACGACTAGTATAGGTTTAGGTTGTAGGACGGGTCGTCCAGTTTGGCCCATTGTACTCCCCCTAATGATTATGATATGCATGCCACTCCTCTTGTGCTAGCGACTTGGTTTGGCTTGCGAACCGAAACAAGCTCGAAAGTTTGACGCCTCTGAGGTCGTTTAGTTCTAAGTCGAATCTAGAGCCAAAAGAAAGGAGACGGCTGTGGGAGATTTGCGGACAGTGACATGATAATGCTCAATAGAATCACTATAGCGACTATGTTGTGAGCTGTGATATTTTTTTTCGCTTCTTCCCAAAAGGATTTGGTCGTTCTACAGCTATCAAGCTGCCGCGTTAGGAAAGAATCCTAAATAGTTTCCTTGAAGCTAGTCTTCAGCACTACATCGAATGACTTCCTAATGGAGTCGATGTTTGCTGTGTCGGTTCCTATACAGGCCGCTATGACCCGGTATCCAAATTAAAAATACTTCGGCTATAGCCGGCGATTCAAATTGTGGCTTCAAATGGACACTAGTTGGGACGTGAGCACGTATGATTTGAGTGCCGGAAGTGCAGCCCTGTTGTCCAAGGAAATGTCCCAATTTTCGAGACTGTGACACATTTAAAATAATTTTTGTGCACTTGTTAATGGTTAATACTTCCACTTGGAGCACAGTCGTGTGTTCTGGAAGATGGAAAGAACGTGGATGTCGATGTCGTGAGAAAAAATCCCTACACCTGTCCCTTGGTTAGTTTTAGATCCGTCCGTATAGAGATTAAGACTTGCATAGATACAGAGTATCGTGTGTTGCAGATTTGTCTTTCAGGAAACTTAATTTGAAATTTCCGTTTATCAACCTGTGGTTGGTTCAAACAATTATCCTCGAAGTCTAAAAGCGAAGTTGCGTCTCTAATGGCGTTTAATATTTTGCCATGACAATTCGTGGTGCTGCCAACGAATTAGAGATTTTTAATCTAATGGCAGCTAGGCCCGCTGTTTGTCATATAAAAAGATCAAGTGGAGGTAGTGAGAGGATTACCTCCAGATCTGCAGTTGGTATAGTTGTAAGAGCACCTGTTATACACAGAATGTCATTTCCGTTTGATTAGCTGTAAAGGTGCTAGGTTGATTTTTAGTACCACCGCTGGCCACCACACCACCGCCCCATAGCAAATAATTGGTTTGCCAATACTGGTATACATCCAGTTGAAGAGGTGCAGCTTAAGGCCCCATATCAAGCCACATATCTTTTTTTTAAGCGAAGAAGGCTACGGTAGCTTTTCCACTCGTTCTTGAATGTTGGCATTCCAGGATAATTTATTATCAAGAATAAGACCTAAATATTTAGCCTGGTTCGAGAGGACCATACTTGAAATGGTTCGTGGATTGAAAACATAAAGTCTTCTTCTTCTGGAAAGGACCAAACCTGTTTTTTGAGGGTTAATGGTGAGTCATTTATCTCGATAACCCAGCTTTCTAACAGTTCGAGAGCGGACTACATAAGGTTACCTAGAACTTGCTCGAACTTCCCAGTTTTTATTAGAGATACTCCATGCACATACAGAACAACCTCGAAAAGAGTGTGGTCAATGCAATAATACCAAAAGTTCAGCGAGAGCTTAGAAGTACAAGAAAGAAACATAAGAATGTAAAAACAGTCAAACTTGTTATTTGCTTGAGTTTAACTGTTTTAAAATGTATGGATATGAGCACAAACTTGCATTAAGTTACAAGGTCTTGTATATATTTACTCATTACAATCGAAAGTAAACATGACTTTCGTAAATAACAATTCATTATGATTGAGTTTACTTCGTAAAAGAAAAGAAATTGAGAAAATTAAAATTTCGGTACAAATTTCCCGCACAATTGTTGTACGTGCATTGTTCAAACTCTGTTAGTAGAGTAGTGTTAGTGTGTATCGAGCATCCCTAGTCTGCCTATGCTATCGTGGGCTAGCTGTTCCGATTTAAAATGGAAAGGGGTTCATTTACGGTTAGGAGAGGCGATATTATGCAACCTTGTGGCGTTCCTTTGTGGGCAGAGACTTTTCTTGTCTCTTCACCCATCTGTGCTCCGATTTTTCGTAAGTGAAGAAGCTTAGCTATCTTTGCAGTCAGAAGAGGTTCCACACTATGACTGTGCAACGCTTCAAGTATGGCATCAATGTTGACGTGGTTCAATGCGCCTTCAACGTCGAGAAAGGCACCGAGTGCAACCTGTTTAAGAAAGGCTTTCTTTTCGGCGGCTACCGTCACATGTAAGGCGATATCAGTGGACCTAACTTTGAGATATTCGTATTGGTGTGGGCCACTGCCCGAGAGGTTCAGATTTGCACGTAGGTAGCTCCTTTCCAGTCTTTCCAGGACTTTAAGAAGGAATGAAGTTAGGCCTTTGGGATGTTATGGGAGGCTCTGCCTGGCGTAGGTATAAACACCACTGCCATAGTTTTTCTTTTATTTCATTCAGTAAATTAATTGTGTCGCATGCTGTGTGGCATGGAGCGCCATCCTGTTGAAACCACATGTCTGCGACATTAATGCCTTCCAATTGAGGTACGAAAAAAATAGTAATCATGTACCGCTCACCGTTGACTGTAACGTTCTGACCATTATCATTTTTGAAGACATACGGACCAATGACTCCACCGACCCATAAAGCTCACCAATTGGTAGCTTTTTCTAGATGTAATGGTGTTTCGACAATGGCTTGCAGATTATTAGCGCTCCAAATGCGGCAAATCTGGTTATTGACGTAGCCACTTAGTTAAAAGTGTGCTTCATCACAAAATTTTAAAATGAAATTGTGGATCAATAGCAATGCTTTCTTTGGCCCTTCCGAAAACTTTGCTTCGGTGTGAGTCCATTCATAATAAATTGTCAAGGAAAATTGACCACAAAACAACTAGGAACTTTCAAATCAGGTGTCACAGGAAACAGTGTTGCCAATTTATATGTAGTTATACGTCTCTAAGAAAACACCCTTCAAAACAATGTTGTGAAAAGATAAGATGAGAACTGATTAGAATAACAAACGATGAAATTAATTTTACCGAAACTGGTCATTAAAACAATTAATTTTGCATTAAAATAATTTTAAAGTTGTACGTTGTGCCACACAAAATATGATAAATGAATGGTCGTAGTTCAGCTTTCTTTCAATTAATTGGCAGCGATAGAATAACTAGAAATTGTATGTCCAGCTATGTTTATTTCGAACTCTTGAAAAGAAAAAAATACTTTCTTATCTGCTTTCGAATAAAAACTATAGTCATAACCTGTTCAATGACTTGATAACAACGATGTGTTAAATTGATTACCATAAAATGCCAATCAATTACAAATAAACGGTCGCGGTAAAGTAAAATGGAATGAAAAATCTGCATGCAAATCGGTTAAGAACAAGCCATGAATCGTTAACTAAGTAAGAAAGATTTTTACTTGTTAGTTATGCTACGAACAATAATAATGTTTCAATAATTCCCAGTAAAGCAATGTCAATGAACAGTTCATGCATTTGGACTGAAGAGTTATGTTGAGTGAAAATTGTCATTTTTCAGCGTACGTGATAGCGCGACTTGTTTAAATATTTAGTGAGATTTTTAAGTGAGGTAAACAAAAAAAATAAAATAAGAAAATTCTAAATTCGATATTCTAAACAACTTTTGCACGCGTAATTCACTTAAACGTAGTTTAATAATTTACGTAGTTCCATTGGAATCCAAAAATTTTAAAATTTTTAAATTTTTTTGGAAAAAATCCAATCGACTGAAAAATGATAGATAAAGTTGAAAAAAAAAAACTCAACTGACAAATTTTAAATATTACGTTCAGGATGAATATTTTATTTTCTACAATGGCACTACAGCCCAAATCGGGCCTTGGCGTCCTGACTTTCAGGTTTCTTAACATTTTCATTATTTATTGTGAAAGGCTTGTTAGAGCTTTGCACAACCCTCTATCTTCGAATTTTTGATTTTTATAGATTGAGGTGACCAAGGTGTACCTAAGCAGGCAGTGTGTTGAAATTATGCGTCGACCAGAATATTTTATCTAGTAGTTTTTTCCTTTGCTGTTGTTTCAGTCAGGCGCGCGCCAACTATTTCACGACTGTGGTGGGAGGAGAGGAGAGAAGCGGGGGGGGACAGAGCTCACAAACAAGAAAATAGAAGAAGATGATCGACATTACATGCGATCACTCGAAAACTACCCCCACTAACCCGGTTGGCACGCCAGTGATCTCAGTGGGTCCTTTCTCCTCGAAACTCGCTCAATGCCAAATAACTTCAAGAGCTCGGTTTAGAAAGGAAACTACCCATCAGGATTTTTTTGGGCGCGGGACTTTGTTCCTGTTGAACTTTATTCCGTGGTTTCTCTGGATTATTATGGACATGTAGCAAAAAATTTCTCTTTCGTATTCCAAAAAAAATTTATCGATGGTATTTTTATGTACCTACATATACCTGTTTAGGGAGCTACAGGACACCCATTTACGTAACTCACATCTTAGCTCTATCATTGAAAATCATAAATCTTGTCCACTCTGCGAGCTGCCTGCTGGTCGTAGGTTATTCAACTTAAAACATCATAACAACAATATAACTTCGTAGAAGAGATAAAGTTCAGAAGGTACAAAAATACGAAAGTACGCGATCATAAACCACTTTAATGAAAATTTACCATCCGATCGGGATACAAGAACAACATATCCGTACACATGTTCGATGTGTTTTCTCCAGGGTCCAGTCAGTATATATCGACATAATGCGCAGTACTTCTACACATTTTCGACCTCTGGCAAAACTCCATATCGAAGGACGGGAACGCACTCATTGGCTCGGCGGAGCGGCGTTATATTTACCACCGCTCGTCATGGACTCCTCTCTCAAGTGGTCATTATACGCCGTACATTCGATCGCTATGATCATGCCAAGATTTATAGCTCAGACGCAGACCATCAGGATTAAAAAAAATCACAGATTGCTTTTGCACAGATCGCGCTTTGTTGCTTTTTAGGGAAGCGCACATATGGCGTATGACCTGTTTTTTTTTACTGGAAATTTTATACTTCTATCTTGAGCATTCATGACTTATATTTTTATTTTGAATCAGAGTTTTCTCGAAATGTTGACGTTTTAAAGATTTCGAGTACGCAGATCGGTGATTCGTCCTCAGTCTGGTGGGGCGTAACTCGATATTAATCACGATCGGATGCATGGATCGACAGCCTTTAATGAACCGATCCAGCTCCAAGATGGAGGAATCCATTACAAGAAGCATCTGTCTTATTTTCTTTCGGACGCACATATGACAATCGTTAAATATCTCAAACATACTCAGCACATTTATGTCTGATCGAATCTTCCTTGGAATCGAACCTCTTCTGATGTCTTTGCTAAATTCCTTAAAATGACAAGATAAAGTGCCGGATCTGGTGAACATGTGATTTTTATTAGCAAAACGATCTTGACAGGTTCGTGCATATTAATTTATTGTTATGTGTGAAGGGACAAAGTATAGCGATGTATCGTATAATATCACATGATCACTCCACGTAGAAATTTGGCGGGATAAGATCATTTCTGTCGATCGCAGAATCAAGCCAAATGGAAAAGATCGTGTTATTACAACGAACATTGATCTTGAGATGCTAATTGTTCTTGATATTACAGGAAAAAACAACATCTTGAAGTTTTTATTGGAATTAAAACGGTCTGACGCATTTATTTTGTGTCGACGTTAATGCTTACTTAGTTTTTAATTGCTGTTTGGAACCTTGCATTCTACGAATTATTGTAACCTATTTAAAAAGCGAGCCACAATGCTTTAGCACGCTTATCTTTTGAACTTAGTTGTAATTTCTGGAATTTAACAAGTTCAAAGTGTTCGTGGTAATTGCACTAGTTTTTCAGGTCTTGTTGCACTATTCACTTACATATTATTTTTAGAAGACACAACAGAAGTACGAACACTGTCGTTTCGCAATTAAGCAAAAAATAAATAAATAAAAACTTAAACTGTGATCTACTGACCCTGTTTAGAAATCAATTAATTTGAATCACTGGAACAATTTTTACAATCATGAGCAGATAATGAAACTGCAAGTAAGTAAAATTCTATTAATCAACGATTTAATTAAAACACCATTCTATTTATGGACTCTAAAGTTTCAATCAACTTCCAACTTTTTGACATCTGTTGGCAAAATTTTATCCCATCTTAAATTTTTGTACTTCACCCTTTTGTTTAAACACTTCAAAGCATTGATCAACTATCGAGGGAGGCTAAAAGAAGAGTTCCCGACTTCTTTTATTCTCTCCAATACGAATGTATGCTTTCAAGAGTTTTAATTGGCTCTTGTACCCCTTGGCTGCTAACGTGGTTTCTTTGTTGATTTTTAGCTGAGGATTGGCAAATTTGAGGTAGTTTACTTTATTGTTTTAATAATAAAGTATTGTGATCGACTTGGAAAAAAAAAAAATTTGCTACCCTGAAATTTTGTTTTTTCGCGTTTCATGACTAAATTAGCCGAAAAATGCAAAAAAAAAAATTCGTCTGTCTGTACGCCGTCCGCCGTACGCCGACGTGAACGCTCAGCGCACATTACCTCCCAAACCCTTCAAGATAGAAAGTTCATTTTTGAAAGGATTTTAGATAGTTGCGGAACTCAGGCGGATACCCATTTTGTGGGGTGTACGGCTTCAAGGGGAGGCGGGGGGAGCGCTTAAGCCAAAAAATATGAATTCAAATATCTCAACCGTGGTAATACCTAGGAAGCTAAAACTCAACACACATATAGAGGGGTTTGTGGGACAACTTTTAAAAATAAATAAATTTTTTTATCCATTGGTGTCCGAAAAGGGGGGGGGGGGCTAAAAACAAATTGTCGGCCGAATTGTTTTTTCAAATGATTATATCTTCGAAATTACTTATCGTAAATATTTTGGGACCGTCAGTATGGCATATAGTTCCTTCGGAATCAGCTTAGAGAGTGGTTAATAAGGTGGAGGGTCAGGGGGGGTTCAAAGAAAAACACTTAAAAATGAATATCTCAACTATCTCTTAAGCTATGTAATTGAAACTTAAAACTTATATTAAGCTTTAATAGGAAAATACAAAAAAAATATAACATGTTGAAATAATAGTAGTGAGGGGAAATGGGGAGCATTTCAAAAATGGCGCACTTTTCAAAATTACGAATCCTTATATCTCAAAAAAGAGTACAGATATCAAATTAAAAATTTGTCAGATTGTAAAACCACATAATGTTTAATTTTGGTAAAAATTTTAAGTTGGGAGGTGAAAGGGGAGGGAGGTGATAAGCAAAAATGTCGAAAATTTTGAGTGATTTTTTTAGGACTCTGTTGAAAGATACAAAGTTTAAATTTTGCATGTGAATACGTCTATTTGATGTACATAGAAAAATAATAATAACTTGATCCATAATTGATATAAACCGACCCCCCCGGTCTAACGTGCACAAGATGTTTCATGTGCATTGAAAAAAACACATAAACTGAAAATTTTTGAGTGAAATTTTAAGGTAGAAACTTGAAAATTTTCAAAATGCATTTAAAAAAAAATCCCTAAACATACGAAATATTAACTGGTCGAAAACCTTTAAAACTTCTACCCCCTCCCATACAAAATTATTTTTTCGACCATTTTTAAAAAATCAATTATTACCTAACTTTTAAAAATTATCAATTTGCAATTTTGAATAAAAACTTATTAAAATAATTGAAATGAAATTACGTTAAAAGTTTTGAAATCGCGTTTGCCCTTCTACCCCCTCCCATACAAAAGTATGAATTCGACAAATTTCATTAAATCAACTAATAATCAACAAATTAAAAGCTACGAACTTGAAATTTTGTACGAGCATCTTGCAATTAAAAAGAAAGAAAACTGCATCACAAGTCTTACGATTTCCTTCTCTCCTCTACCCCCTCCCATACAAAATTATTTTTTCGACCATTTTTAAGAAATAAGTTGTCAGCTAACTCTTAAAAGCTATCAATTTTAAATTTTGCAGAAAAACTTATAAAAGTAATTTAAATGAAGTTGCTTTAAAAGTTTTGAAATCGCGCTTGCCCTTCTACCCCCTCCCATACAAAACCATGATTTCGACCAATATCATTAAATCAACTAATAACCAACAAACTAGAAGTTACGAACTTGAAATTTTATACAAGCACCTCACAAGAGAAGCAAAATAAAACTACATATCAAATTTTACGATTCCCCTACCTTCTCTAACCCCTCCCATACAAATGTTCGGTTTCGTGAATGTAAAATACAGCGAATTTTATGAAAATTATATGCAACTTCGTCTATGAAACACATTCTATACAGAGAATATTGGACGTGACTCAAGCAATTAATTAAAAAGCTATTAACATCCACCCACCCCTACTATTACCCCTCCTCCTCCCCTCATAAGAACCCAAACTTGCAGAAACGAATGAAATATTGTTAAATTGACAACAGCCCTGCCCAAGAACTCCCTTTCGCTTAGCCTTCCCTAACCACTCTAACCTGCATATTGACTTTCCACTCATCCGCAACTTGTCCCAAGAATAATAAAGTTTCGCCCGACTTGTTGGCAGTTTATTTTATTCTCTAGATGAAATCTGAGAGTATTACAAGTTTGCTCCTAGGTTTGTAAAGCCAAGAAATAAGACTCGGAGAAAAAAATGAATAATACAGGAGTTAATATTATCACTCAAAAATTTCAAAACCGGATGTCCGTCCGTCCGTCTGTCGGTCTGCCAGTCCGTCCGTCTGTCTGCCCGTCAGTCCGTCTGTTCGCTCTCTAACTCGAGAACACATACTGCATAAAAATTATTTGAGTCTTCCTCTTCCTTCCACCACCTCCCATACAAACTGCACTTTTTCATGAAATACTCTAAGCAAATTTACGCAGAACTTATAAGATTTATCGAGCTGAAATTATGCACTAAATATATGTTTGGAATTATAAGCAAGACTAAAGAAAATAAGACGATTAGCATCACTCCTTCTACCCCCTCCGATACAATCTGACACAATTTTACATAAAGACGATTTTCGAGAAAAGCATAAATGCTACTGATTTGCAATTTAAAACGCATCAAAAGCATAAGATTTAAAGTTATTTCTGAAAATGTCATTAAGAACTCGCTCCTCCTTCTACCATCTCCAATATAATACAATAATTTTCTCAGTACCCATTAAATTTTTGAATCTTAAATTTTGTATAAAACATTTTGATGGCAACTCTATCTTGTTGGATTTGCGAGCTTTTGAAATTTGCTACAAGTACATATGTATAAAGCATCACTTTCTCACTCATAATACTGACGGAAAATGTGCATTAAAGTTTCAACGTAATTTCTCGGTATACCCTGGGTACCAAAAACTCTAGTTAGTCCTATCATAAGTTCCATCTACCCACCCTTACCATCACTCCCCCCCCCCTCCTCTTCGGCTTTGCTAATTCTCTTTCAACAACAGTCCATGACCTGTTCTTTTCCAGGCTGTTTACCTTCTATGTCAATCTTACAAAATCCCCCAGTTCAACTTTTGATCGCGAGATAGATAGAGTGGACAGACAGATCAAAGGCGTTGTTTGCTCGTTACGCGGATGGTCAGCATCACACTATCTTGTTTTCTGACGAGAAAATCTTCACGGTCACAGAGATAGCTCTCGGGAAGCACAGAATAAGGTTGAGCAGGTACAAAGGGTTCGTCATCCCTCGTCATTGATTTGATAATCTGGGTGGAAGTTAGCTATGAAGGCATCACAAACCTCCATTTTTGCGAAAAGGGAGTCAAAACTGGAGCCAGTGGTTATCAAGAACATATTTTACAGCATATTGTGATGCATTTAAGCGATACCATGTGTGGGAGACGTCATTGGGTGTTCCAGCAGGACTTTGATCCCACCCGCAAGGCCAGATCAACTCAGCTGTGCCTTGAGGAAAACTTTCCTGATCTCATAAGGGCTTTAGATTGTCCCTCTGGGAGCGCAGACCTCAATCCGTTGGACTACTCCTTATAGTCTACCTTTAAGGAACTGGCCTGCCGAAGACGGCACCCGACTTTGGGGAGCCAGAAGAGGCCCCTAATCAAGGTAAGGGAATTCCCGCGGTAAAAGGTACGTAATTCAATTGACGACTATTCACGCAGACTCCGGGCTTGTTTTGACACAGAAGGAGGTAATTAAATGAATAATTTTGCTTTGTAACAAATTGTAATACAGTTCGAAGAATTTCCTGAAAATATAAATTTACAAAGTAAAGGTCTTCGTTTTCTATTGAAAATTTTCCTTGTAACAGAACCCATAGCACGACTAGGTATAAAACACAAAAAATAGAATCTGAAAACAGTTTTCTTAATAAAAAGAAAGCCAACATCAAAGGACGTTATTAAAGAACGGGAGTCCTCAATAGCTTTAACCTTATTAAACGTGTTAGTCAGCAATAAACGTGCTGGTCTATTTTCAAGCAGTGATTGTAGTTATTAAATAAGCTTTATTGTTATACTCTAGATGAAATCTGAGAGTATATTGTGTTTGCCTTACCGTTTGTAACACTAAGAAATAATGCGCGCACAGAGCCGCCAAGGGTACAGAAATATTTGTTGTCACTAAAAATCTCGATTCCGAGTTGCTGTCTGTCCGTCTGTCTGTCCGTCTGTCTACAACATAACTCTCGATAGCTTTGACCTATCGTGGTGAAATTTTTTTTATGACATTTTTACCAAAAAAGTAACTTTAAGTTCGTGAACGAGCCACATCCCCCCACTCCTTCTACCCCCTCCCATACAAATTTCATGAAATTTCAAAATTTAAAGAATTTAAGTTTTCTCCGAAACCACTTTAGCTATTGACTTGAAATTTGGGTCGAAATATTATAATATAGATGTCATTAATATGAATGAATATTGATCAGATCCCGTCACTCCTTCTACCCCCTCCCATACAAATGGACAATTTTGATAAATGTATTTTTTCGAAGTTTATTGAAACTAGTAAAGTTATAAAATCAAATTTTTGCCAGAATTATTTTTTTTATAATTCCAATCAGTATTGAAAAAATTATCAACTTCACCTCACTCCTTCTACCCCCTCCCATACAAATTTCACGAAATTTTTTAATTTAAATTAAATTATTTTTCTTCGAAACTGATACAGCTATCAACTTGATATTTTGTGTAAAGTATACAATTAGAAATATTATTAATACGAAAAAAATTTGTTTTGATCCGTACACTCCTTCTACTCCCTCCCATACAAATGCACAATTTTTGTTAAATGCATTTTATCGATTTCCATTCAAACTAGAAAAACTAGAAACTTAAAATTTTGCCAGAATTTGTTTCTTAGTAATTGGAATAAGTTTTAGAAAAAATTATTAGCTCTGCTTCACTCCTTCTACCACCTCCCATACAAATATCTGTATTATAAATTCAAGAAAAGGATTTCTCCTTCAAGTATATGAGAGCTATCGACTTTGAAATTGAATCAAAGCATGGTGATAAGGATGATGATGAGTAGTTTCAAAATCATCTTAAGTGCTCCACTTCCTCTGCCACCTCCCATACAAATGTCATTTTGCATGCTATGTTCGGTGTCATATACGAAAAATACAAACTTCCCCCTCTACTTCTACCACCTCCCATGCAAAATTCTCTATTCACTATCCGAAAGAATTTGAGATGGCATATTTTCTGGTATATTAAAGTCATTTCCATCTCATCTAGAGTATCATATGATTGGGCTTGAAGCCCAATCATAATTCTGTTATGTTTTTATTAAAATTTTGATTATACTCTAGATGAAATCTGAGAGTATATTGTGTTTGCCTTACTGTACGCTACGAAATAACGCTCGCACAGAGCCGCCAAGGGTACAGAAATATTTGTTATCGCTCAAAAATCTCGATTCCGAGGTGCTGTCTGTCCGTCTGTGCGTCTGTCTACAGCTTAACTCTCGAAAGCTTTGAGCTATAGTGCTAAAAAAATGTTTGAGTCATTTTTAGCAAAAAAGTAACTTTGAGTTCGTGAATGGGCTACATCCCCCCACTCCTTCTACCCCCTCCCATACAAATTTCATGAAATTTCGAAATAATAAGAAATTGATCTTTCTTTGAAACTATTTAAGCTATCGACTCAAAATTTACGTCAAAGTATTACAATATACATGTCATTAATATCACGGACTATTGACCCGACCCCTTTACTCCTTCTACCTCCTCCCATACAAATGGACAATTTTGAAAAATACATATTTTCGATTTTCATTGAAACTAGTAAAGCTGAAAAAACGAAATTTTGTCAGAACTGATTTTACTATAATTGCAATTTATTTTCAAAATAGTTATCAACTTCACCTCACTCCTTCTACCCCCTCCCATACAAATTTCACGAAATTTTGAAATTTAAACTAAATTATTTTCCTTCGAAACTGTTAAAGCTATCAACTTGATATTTTGGAAAAAGTATACAAATAGAAATTTTTTTTGATCCGTACACTCCTTCCCCCCCCTCCCATACAAATGCATAATTTTTGTTAAATGTATTTTATCGATTTCTATTCAAACTACAAAATGTACAAACTTCAAATTTTGCCAGAATTTGTTTCTTAATAATTGAAATAATCGTAAGAAAAAATTATCAGCTCCGCTTCACTCCTTCTACCACCTCCCATACAAATATTTATATTATAAATTCAAGAAAAGCATTTTTCCTTCAAGTATATGAGAGCTATCGACTTTGAAATTGAATCAAAGCACGGTGATGATAAGCAGTTTCAAAATCATCTAAAACGTTCCACTTCCTCTGCCACCTCCCATACAAATGTCCCAATTTCAGGAAAACTATTACCAATTTCATTAAAAATAATGAAAACTAAAAACTTTAAATTCAGCAATAAGCATTTTGCATGTCATGTTCGGTGTCATATAAGAAAAATACAAACCTCCCCCTCTACTTCTACCACCTCCCATGCAAAAGTCTCTATTCACTATTCGAAAGAATTTGAGATGAAATACTTTCCGTTATATTAAAGTCATTTCCATCTCATCTAGAGTATCATATGATTTGGCTTTAAGCCCAATCATAATTCTGTTATGTTTTTTTATACTCTATATGAAATCTGAGAGTATATTGTGTTTGCCTTACCGTTTGTAACGCTAAGAAATAACGCTCGCACAGAGCCGCCAAGGGTACAGAAATATTTGTTGTCGCTCAAAAACCTCGATTCCGAGTGACCGTCTGTCCGTCTGTCTGTCTGTCCGTCTGTCCGTCTGTCTGCCTGTCCGTCTGCCTGTCTGTCTACAGCATAACTCTCGAAAGCTTCGAGCTATAGTGCTAAAAACTTTTGTGTGTCATTTTTAGCAAAAAAGTAACTTTAAGTTCTTGAATGGACCACATCCCCCCACTCCTTCTACCCCCTCCCATACAAATTTCATGAAATTTCGAAATATTAAGAAATTGATTTTTCTTTGAAGCTATTTAAGCTATCGACTTGAAATTTAAGTAAAAGTATTATGATATAGATGTCATTAATATCACGGAATATTAACCTGATCCCCTTACTCCTTCTACCCCCTCCCATACAAATGGACAATTTTAAAAAATTCATATTTTCGATTTTCATTGAAACTAGTAAAGCTAAAAAGACGAAATTTTGTCAGTATTAATTTTACTATAATTCCAATTTATTTTAAAATAAATATTAACTTCACCTTACTCATTCTACCCCCTCCCATACAAATTTCACGAAATATTTTACGGTATATTAAAATCTTTTCCATCTCATCTAGAGTATCATATGATAGGGCTTTAAACCTTCTTTGAAACTATCAACGCAATCGTCTTGAAAATTTGAACAGGGTTTGGTCTGATCTGCTTGAGCCTTCTGCCCCTTCCAAAATAAATGAACGATTTTCGACTACTAGACAATGTAGATACATTACAAAGATTGTTCAAAATATTATGAATCTTACCACACTCCTTCTATCCTCCAACATATAAATTTGAAGAAATCATCTTGTCTTCAATCGTAAGGTAATTAGTACAGATTAAAATCACATAAATTAAAAATTTCTGAATCTTTTCTATTTTATCGGCACCACCAAAATCGACCATTTTCCCAAATGACAAATAATGATGAAAAATTTCGAAGTTTTGCAGATATGTTCTTATTATTGAAAAAAAAAACAAATTGTAGAAGAATTTTTATTCTTAGTTTTTTTTTGTGATATTAACGTTACTGATAAACTATTAGTTGTCAAATTTTCAGACGCATTGCTTTTGTGGTCTAGAAGATATCATTTTCCGATGTTTGCTCAGCTAAGCGCAAAAAAACGAAAAATAAAAATTTCATTTAAGTTTAGTTTAGAAAAAATTGTAATGCGAAATATAGAAACCCTCAGAAGTTTTTCCAAAGATCATGGAACCCTATATATTTTTTAACAATATCTCCCCAAAATTTAATGACATATTAAATGAAACAAATATTGTTTTGGTACTTCAAACTTTATTCAATGAAATAAAATTTTAAAAAACAGCTAATAATAGAAATATATACAAATAAAAATTTGTAGGTAGATACGTAAATAAAATAGAAATAAAAACTGTCAAGAGAAGGATGTTCCTGGTTCTTCGATTCTATGATCCGCATAAAATTTGGCGTTACGTCCGAGAATTGAATTCGCATATCTGGTGCGGCGCTAAGTCTGTTTCGATGTTTTGTTTTTCTTGCAGCATACTTGGAAAACTGAAATAAGTGATAGCAAATGGTAAACTTGGATATTCATCGTATACATCTCACCAGAATATTGTTAACGGAACTGTTTTAAACTTGGCTTCTAATTGATTATCCGAAATCATCCTGTTGGCATTTCTTTAATTTTGAAAGAATTTTCACCCAGCAGTTATGTTGATTCTTTCAGTTCGAAAAGTTAACAGTCAGCGATTCCAATAAACTGGATGGATGAGTTTTTAGATTGTCACAGATTTCCATATCGAAATCCATTTCAGATTCTGCAAGAAAATCACTAGGCATCGGGAAACACTTAAAGTTATTATGCTCCACAGCTGAACCTCGATACGTTTTGTATTTTTCTTAATAAGCCGCCAAGGCTATTACGAGGAACCCTTCATTTTTTTTTTGGTGGAACTCCAGGGTTCCGCGGAACCCACTTTGAGGACCATTGCTCTATATGAAAGAGACATTTTTTTGATTTTAGGAAATTTTGTATGGGGAGTGGTAGAAGGGATGACAGCATTGAACTAATTTGTTGTACATCATGCTGGAGTCGACATGTTTTGAATTGCAGGTCTGTAGCATTCATACTTTTCAAGAGAATCGATTTTTTGTAAAGTTATTAAATTGTGTCATATTGTATGGGCGGGGGTAGAAGGAGTGAAGTTAATCGTCCATTTTTTTGTCTTACTAATAATCTATCCATATAAATATAATTGTAGTGTCTGTCTGTTATTTGTTTATAAATGATTATGAGTTAGTGTTTTGCTTTATTTGGTAAATAACTAAGCCGAAACATACTTTTTAAAATTCTCCTTTATCTGTATGGCTTTCTCGCAAAAACGGCTGAACCTATTGTAATGAAACTTTCATAGTTTATTAGGTATGCTTCCAGATGTCATTTTCGTTTGGTCTTATTTCAATAACCCCACCCCTTCTACCCCCTCCCATACAAAATGACTCATTTTCAAAAATATATTGTATAATAATCAAATTTTCTTGAAATACATAGGAGCTAAGAATATGAAATTTGCAATAAATTCAAATAATTTTTTATTTTTTTTCCTTCCACCACCTCCCATAAAAACTGCACTTTTTCATGAAATACTATAAGCCAATTTGCTCAGTACGTATAAAAAAAAATTTAGTAATAAATCCTTAATTAGTATTATAATTAATATCAGGGAACAGTAAACCGATTAGCTTCTCTCCTTCTACCCACTTTTATACAATGGGACACAATATAACATCTTTTCCAAAAATTAATTTTCTTGAAAAGTATAAAAGATACTGATCTGAAATTTAATATATATCAATTGATGATTATAGTTGTTTCTTAAAAAATCACTAAGAATTCCCCGCTCCTTCTACAACCTCCCACACAAACTAAAAAATTTCACTAAGACCAATGCACTTATTTTCTCAGTATCTATTCTTTTGTTGAAGCGTAAATTTTGCACAAAACATTTTTATAGCTACTCTAGCATGATGTGAAACAAATTAATCCAATGCTGTCACCCCTTCTACCTCTCCCCATACAAAATTTCTTAAGATCACAAAAATTTCGATTTCATCTATAAAATCGTAGGATTGGGCTTTACGCACAATCGTAGTCCTGTTATGTTTTAAGCTTTTTTATTTTGGCTTGTTTTTTTAATTAACACAAGCTACAACTATTCATAAGTTCTTAACGCTTTTCAGTACGGGATTGATTTCATCACGAGCCTGTTCCATACAAATGCATGATACTCGCATTTCGCGTTTCATTCTGAATAATTTATGGTTCTGATACCAACAAAATAGAAAGTATTGTATTCAAAGAGGCATTACAGGAAGCAGATTATACGTCCCACATAATGTATTACTAACTAAATTCTCAGAAATTGCTTATTATTGCGATTCTTGCGTCGACAGAATCACGGGAAATCGCTAGCTCTAAATAAGAATTTTGTGCACAATTTCAACTCGATAAATTTTATGGGCACTGAGTAAATTGGTTTGTAGCATTTATTGAAAATGTAAAGTATGTATGGGAGGTGGTAGGAGCAATAAGGGGATTTCAATAATTTTTATACTCAGGATAGAAATCGTCTTAAAAATAATGTATTTTAAATTCCAGATCAATAGGTCTTATACTTTTAGATTAATGTTTAATGTTCAATTCCGTAATTCTGTTATTTTGTATTGTATGAGGGGGTAGAAGAGTTGAAGCGATTTGGCTTGTTCACGAACCTAACCTAACTTTTTTGTCAAAAACGACGTGTACAAAATTTGGAATTTCTAGCTCAACGAGTTTTCGAGCTAAAGTGGAGACGGACGGATATCCGTTTTTGAAATATTTGAGTGATGATACGAACTCCTCTATCGTTCATTTTTTTTCTCCTAGCCTTATTTCTTAGCGTTTCAAACTTTGTAGTAAACTTGTAATACTCTCAGATTTCATTTAGAGTTGAGTTGAATTGACGAAGAGTTCATCTATGCCCTTAAAAATATTCTAGCAAATGTTCAGGAACTGCATGAGAATTTTTTTTCAGTAACACATTATTAAAATCAAATCAAAAAACATAACAGGACTACGACTTGGCGTAAAGCCCAATCGTGCGATACTCTAGATGAATGAGAAATTTTTTGATTTTAAGGAATTTTGTATGGGACGGGGTAAAGGGGGTGACGACATTGAACTAATTTTTTCACAACACTCTAGAGTTGCTATTGAAATGTCTTATACAAAATTTAGGATTCAACAATGTAAAAGGTACTGAGAAAATTAGTGTATAGGATTTAGTGAAATTGTGCAGTTTGTGCGGGAGGTGTTAGAAGGAGGAGCGACTTTTTAAGTAAATTTTCAAAAATAACTATAAACATCATGCTTTTGATATGATTTAAAGTACATATCAGTAGTTTTCATATTTTTTAGGAAAATCGACTTTTCGTGGAGTTGTGAAATTGTTTTAGATTGTATGCGAGGGGGTAGAAGGAGTGAAGCTAATCGTTTTTTTTGTCTTACTAACAATTCCAAATAAATATTTAGTGCACAATTCTAGCTCGATCAATTTTATACGTACTGAGTAAATATGTTTAAAGAATTTTATAAAGAAAGTGCAGTTTGTATGAGAGGTGGTGGAAGGAGAGGAAAGACACAAATAATTTTTATACAGTGGATTGAAATCATCATAAAAGTATTATATTCCAAACTTCAGATCATACTTTTTTACACTTTTTGAACAAATCCTTTTATTGTGAAATTGCGAAATTGTGTCATTTGGTATGGGAGAGGGTAGCAGAGGTGGAGCGATTTGACCCGTTCACGAGCTTGACCTTACTTTTTCATCAATAACGACGTGTATAAAATTTTAACTTTCTAGGTCAACGCGTTCTCAAGCTAGAGAGGTAACGGACGGACTGACAGATGGACGGACGGACATTCGATTTTGAGATTTTTGAGTAATTCTATGAACTTTTGTATCATTAATTTTTTCCTACGAGCCTTATTTCTTAGCGTTACAAACTTTGCGGCAAACTTAGAATATTCTCAGATTTCATTTAGAGTATAAATATGCTTGAATAGTAACTGAAATTTTAATTTAAATATAACAAATGGACGGCCTCGGGAAAAAAAAGGTATTCCCATATAACTTATATAGGGGTTATTCCCTTTTTTCCCCGAGGTTGTCCTAATAACAATTCAATTTCTTGATTTTATTTCGAAAATAAATTCCTTCATTTCAAAACGGTCCAGTGGCCAAGAGTGACCAGAAGACACTATGAAGGTTAAAATTATGTTTCCTGTTCATAATATATTTTTCCTTAATCGTTTAAAAAAATTTGTTTCCAAGGTTTGATTTTTTCAGAATCAGTCAATTGCATTATTTTTTTTTTTAAATCGATTAACAGTAATACATAGCATCCATGAATAACGATCTCGATATCCTGAAAAAACGAGCAAGGAAACTCTTTAATAAAGCTAACTCCAGCAAACTTGACACAGACTGGGACAAATACAAAGCAGCACTTACACTGTATAAAAAACAGCTAAGAGCCGTCAAACGAAATTCATGGAAGAGATTCTGCGAAGAAATCGATAACGTCAACGAAACTGCTAGCATAAAGAGGACCCTATCCAAAGACCCATACATGCCTGAATTACTGGATAAAGGCAATGGTTCATGGACGGGGTCTAGCGACGAGTCACTTGAACTTTTAATGCAAACGCATTTGCCTGGTTGCTTTGAGCCCCCACCACAAAGTTCATGTGCCGATCGCATTCTAGCTAACTCAGAACTAGTAGATAAAGTCGTGACACCAGGAAACATAGGAATTGCGTTCAGTTCCTTCAAACCTTACAAATCACCAGGTCTGGACGAAGTCTATCCCGCAATGATCCAGAACGCAGATGAAACAATAATTCAGTACCTGGTAGACATATATAAAGCATGCATCAGTCTTTGTTACATACCGAAGTTATGGCAAGAGGTTAAGTTTTCATACCTAAACCAGGTAGAGCCTTCCACAACATCCCGAAGGCATTTCGACCTATCAGCCTGACTTCGTTCTTCTTAAAGGCCTAGAAAGATTGGTGGACAGCTACCTGCGGGCGAATCTGAACCTCTCGGTTAGATGCCCCCACCAACACGCCTATCTGAAAGGTAGATCCACTGACACCGCCTTGCATGTGATGGTAGCCGCCATACTTGAGGACTTGCACAGCCATAGTGTGGAACCTCTCCTTACTGCATGTATATCAAAGCTTCTTCGTTCACGGAAAATCGTAGCACGAATGGGTGACGAGACAAGAAAAGGCTCTGTTCACAAAGGAACGCCACAGGGCGGCATAATATCACCTCTCCTGTGGGTCCTAGCAGTTCATTCACTGTTCACTTTTTCCATCTTAAATCAGAACGGCTACCCCACAATAGCATATGCAGACGATCTTGTCATTATGCTAACTGGTAAGTTTGAGCAAGTTCTAGGAGACCTTGTAGTGCCTACTTTACTATCACTACTTTACTTTTTATAAATTAAGTAAATCGTAGAAACTTACTTTAATAGCGCTACTTTACTTTTGATAAATGAATAGATCGCAAAAAAATATAAAATAATCATATTAGTTTTTTATGAAAAAATTGTAAAAAACAAGTTAGTTGAAAAATAATTTCATTGCTAGTTAGTCGAAAAAGTAAAGCGTTGCTAAAAAGATTAATAAATAGCAGTCTTAGAAAATTAATTAAAAAAAAAGATAAACAATTATGAATAGTGAAATGTTGTTGAAAAATATATATTACTAATGTGTTGTTAAAATAATAAATAATGTGATAAATAATATAATCAAAAATTATAATAATAAATAATGTTATTGATATAAATATTAATAAACATTTTATGTAATATAAACAATAATTAAGAGTTATATAATAATATATAATAAATATAGTTAAATATTAACCAATTGATTTAACTTAATATAATATATAATTTAGTGAATTAAGAGTTCGTCATATTGTATAAAAGATATTATAAACGCATTCATTAAACCAGCACACTAAAAATGGTGACCCCAACAACCAATTATAAATATTGGTGAACATGCAAACCAGACAAACAATTCACCATAAATATTGGTGATCCCGATATTTCAGCGAATTTAATCTCCAACGAACGATTGTTTTTTTTTGGTTTAACAGCAAGCACAACATCAGCAGCAACGACAACAACATCAACGGTAACAGCGAAAATAGAAACATCAGCATTAATAACAACAGCAAGCACAACAATAGCAACAACAGGAAAATTGTAAATAGAAAATTAAAACAACATAACATCAATTCTCATCCAACTTTGAAAACTACCAGCGGCATAAGAAATTTCTCAAACTATTTTTTGAAGAAAGAAAATACAAAAATTGAGTAAATTTTAATCCATTATTTAAATATTAATCTTTATTATTTAAATTTTAGTATTTATTTTTCATTTTGTAAATTTTAAATTTTGTGCGATTTATTAATTTTAATATTAGTTGCGTCATGTCGTATGAAACTTTACCTCCTTCATCTCGGGATGAATCGTTGATAGCTAATCCTTTTTTGGGGTTAAGCGATTCAAATAATATTGCGACCGTCGCAATTCAAAAGGTCTGTTTGTGGAGACGAAATCCGACTGCTTGGTTTCAAGCTCTCGAGGTACAATTCCGGTCAGTTAACATTTCGTCAGAAGCAACGAAATTTAGCTATGCATTGAGTATGTTGACTCAGGAAGAATGTGATAAGGTGTTGGACATTATTGAGAATTTATCCTCTACCACACCTTATTCGGATTTGAAATTGGCTGTTATTTCTAGATTTGGTGAATCGGAAGATCACAAACTTCAGAAATTAATTAACGGTCTTGATCTTGGAGACGATAAACCATCTCATCTTTTAAGTAAGATGAAGGCGTTAGCTGGGTCTTCTGTTGGAGAACCTCTTTTAAAGAAGCTTTGGCTTCAAAAATTACCACCTAATGCACAATCGATTTTAGCAGTAGCGAATGTTTCACTCGACGAATTAAGCATTCTTGCAGATCGAGTTATTGAAACTAATCCTAATTTCAATTGGGACGTTTCAAATATCTCGCAACTAAAAGTTAATGAAATTAGAACTGATCGATTTAGTTTTGAAAGTTCAATCATTCATCAGATGTCCCTGTTAACGAAACAGATTGAATTATTGACTCTGAAACAAAACCAATTTTATAGAAGGAATCGATCACGTTCTAGAAGTAATTCACGTTCTTTTAGTAACTATCGCGATAATTCAATACCAAATTCGAATTTCTGTTACTATCATAAAAAATTTGGAACTAATGCAACTAAATGTCGCAAACCTTGTTCGTTCAACAATCCAAAAAACTGAAAAAGTTGTCTGAAGTGGCGATGTTCGACAACAAACCATCATCATCAAGTCGCCTATTCATTTTAGACAATTTATCCAAGTTTAGTTTTTTAATTGATACTGGAGCTGACATCTCTGTTCTTCCGGTTAATCCAAAGGAAAACAGGGTTTGTGATAAATCTATCGTACTCACAGCCGCCAATTCTTCTAACATCAAAACTTTCGGATTTAAATTTTTAGATATCTCTCTCCAATTAAGAAGAGTATTTAATTGGAAATTTATTATAGCCGATGTTGAAAAACCCATTCTTGGTGCAGATTTTCTTAAACATTTCGGTTTAATCGTGGATATCCGACGTAAATGTATTATCGATCCACTATCACAAATTAGTTCAGTAACTGGTTCCTTGGTTAATGGACCATCTTCAAATCTCGCTGTTTTGTCAACTACACCTTTAAATCCAAAAGTTGAGTTGTTATTATCTAAATTCGAAGGATTACGACGCACCTTAAATTATAGTTTCATAGAGTCGAGCACAGTGCGACACTTTATCGTTACTAAAGGTCGTCCAATCTTTGCCAGACCTCGTCGTCTAGATCCGGTAAAGCTTAGAGCAGCTAAGGCCGAATTCAATCTAATGATTGAACGTGGTATCTGTAGACCCTCCGACAGTCCATGGGCATCACCGCTTCACATGGTGAAGAAGAAGGATGGTAGTTGGAGGCCTTGTGGTGATTATAGATCTTTAAACGCTATCACTACTCCTGACACTTATCCTATTCCTCATATTCAGGACTTCTGTCAACAGTTGGAAGGATGTACATTTTTTTCAACTGTTGACTTAGAGAGAGCTTATCATCAAATTCCCATTAATGAGGATGATATTCCGAAAACAGCCATTACGACACCTTTCGGACTTTACGAGTTTGTGCGGATGACTTTTGGTCTTCGCAATGCAGCACAAACTTTTCAAAGATTCATTTTCTCAATTTTAAATGATTTTGATTTTTGTTTTGTCTATATCGATGACATTTTGGTAGCTTCTAAATCAGAAAGTGATCATTTCAATCATTTAGAGAAATTGTTTGAACGACTTAACTCTCATAATTTGGTAATTAACCAAACTAAATGCTCGTTCTTTAAATCTTCGGTCGATTTCCTCGGTCATTCGATTGACAAAAATGGAATCAAACCAATCGCTTCACGAGTCGAAGCTATATTAGCTTATACACGTCCATCTACAGTAAAAGATATGCGACGATTTTTAGGAATGATTAATTTTTATCGCCGATTTATTCCTCACGCTGCCGAAGCACAGTCAATTCTTGACAGCTTCACTATTGGTAGCAAGAAAAAGAATGATAAAACAGAATTGGTTTGGTCGGTTACATCAATTGAAGCGTTTGAGCGTTGCAAAAAGCAACTCGCTCAAGCTACAACTTTAGCTTTTCCCTCCACTTCTTCATCTCTTTCATTAGCAGTGGACGCTTCAGATACAGCTTTAGGAGCCGTTCTTCAACAACGATATGGAAATGACTGGCAACCACTAGCCTTTTTCTCGAAGAAACTTTCTTCACCTCAAAAGAATTATAGTGCATATGATCGAGAGCTTCTAGCGGCTTATATTGCCATTAAACATTTTAAATTTATGCTTGAAGGCAGAGATTTTATTTTGTTTACGGATCATAAGCCGTTAATTTTCGCTCTTAAACAAAACCCTGAAAAAGCTTCGCCACGTCAGCTCAGACATTTGGATTTCATCAGTCAATTTACATCAGATATTCGTCATGTTTCTGGTCAAAACAATGTTGTCGCTGATGCTTTATCGAGAATTGAAGCATTAAACCTTCCGACAACTATTGACTACTGCGAAATTGCTGATACTCAACTAATTGATTCTGAATTAAATAAAGCTAAAAATTTACCCAGTTTAAAAATCATTCCGGTTATTATTGAAGGTACCATCAATCCTCTTTGGTGTGACAATTCCTTGCATAAACTTAGACCTTACATTCCTTTAAATTTACGAACTCGCGTTTTTCGTACTGTTCACGATTTATCGCATCCAGGAATTAAGGCTACCGTTAAACTTATGCGACAAAGATTCATTTGGCCCTCAATCAATAAAGATTGTCGTAAATGGACTAAGGAATGTTTTGCATGTCAAAAAGCAAAAATCTCTCGACACGTCACAAGTCCTTTAGGAGATTTCAAACCAGTTTCAAGCAAATTTGAAACAATTCATATTGATCTGGTTGGTCCTTTGCCAACTTCGAACGGTTTCAGATACTGCCTTACAGTTTTGGATCGTTTCACCAGATGGCCCGAAGCTTATCCCCTTACAGATATTCGCGCAGAAACTGTTGCATCTACTTTATTCAAAGAATATATTCCACGTTACGGAACGCCAGTTTCTATTATTACGGATCAAGGTCCTCAATTCGAATCTCGATTATTTCACGAATTAGGAAAATTGATAGGATTTAAACGCTGCAGAACTACTGCATACAATCCTAAAGCAAACGGCATGTTAGAAAGATGGCACAGAGTTTTTAAAGAAACTTTGAAATGCAAAACAAACGAAAGTTGGTCAGATGCACTTCCTTTTACACTTCTCGGTTTACGAACAGTAATTCGAGATGATGCCAACGCGACCCCCGCCGAATTACTTTACGGTCAGAATATTAGACTTCCTTACGATTTTGTTCAACACAAGAACAAATCGAATACAATGTCTGGAAGTGATTTTGTTGAAATTCTTCGTGATCGGATCAACAAATCAAGCCCTCGCCCTCCATCAAGACATAGTTTGGAAACTCCTTTTGTTTTTGAAGATCTCAAAACATGTACCCATGTTTTTCTGAGAACAGACAAGGTTCGCACCTCTCTTCAAACTCCATATGAAGGCCCTTTTGAAGTCATTCAGAGAAACAACAAGTTTTTCGTCATTAAGATCAAAGACAAACCGACTTCAGTATCAATTGATCGTCTTAAGCCTTGCTTCATTAGTTCTTCCGAAGCAACAAACTCGTCAAGAGTTAAAAAGAAAGTTTCCTTTGTCAATTAAATACAAAATGCGTACCACAGACATTCCTTTCCTTTTTTGTTTATTCTTTAATGTATATAATATCGAAAAGATCAAAGATCTTCTCTAGGAAGGGGGTATGTAGTGCCTACTTTACTATCACTACTTTACTTTTTATAAATTAAGTAAATCGTAGAAACTTACTTTAATAGCGCTACTTTACTTTTGATAAATGAATAGATCGCAAAAAAATATAAAATAATCATATTAGTTTTTTATGAAAAAATTGTAAAAAACAAGTTAGTTGAAAAATAATTTCATTGCTAGTTAGTCGAAAAAGTAAAGCGTTGCTAAAAAGATTAATAAATAGCAGTCTTAGAAAATTAATTAAAAAAAAAGATAAACAATTATGAATAGTGAAATGTTGTTGAAAAATATATATTACTAATGTGTTGTTAAAATAATAAATAATGTGATAAATAATATAATCAAAAATTATAATAATAAATAATGTTATTGATATAAATATTAATAAACATTTTATGTAATATAAACAATAATTAAGAGTTATATAATAATATATAATAAATATAGTTAAATATTAACCAATTGATTTAACTTAATATAATATATAATTTAGTGAATTAAGAGTTCGTCATATTGTATAAAAGATATTATAAACGCATTCATTAAACCAGCACACTAAAACCTCATGCAATCCGCTTCACAACTGTTAGATAGCTGGGCACTAGATAAAGGACTTACTATTAACCCACAAAAAACAGATCTGGTCCTCTTCTCCAAAAGAAGAAGACCATATGCTTTCAATCCACCAAACATTCGAGGTATCAATATGGTCCTCTCGAATCAAGTTAAATATTTTGGTCTGATTCTTGATAGCAAATTATCCTGGAAGGCCAATATTCAAGAACGAGTAAAAAAGGCTACGGTAGCCTTCTTCGCTTGCAAGAAGACATTCGGTTTGAGATGGAGCCTTAAGCCGCACCTCATCCACTGGATGTATACCAGTATTGTTAGACCAATTATTTGCTATGGTGCGCTGGTGTGGTGGCCGGCGGTGGTACTAAAAACCAACCTGGCACCCTTACAGCTGATCCAACGGATGGCATGTCTGTGCATAACATGTGCCCTTAGAACCACACCGACTGTAGCTCTGGAGGTGATTCTCTCACTACCTCCACTTGATCTTTTTATAAAACAAGCAGCGGGTCTGGCAGCCATTAGATTAAAAACCACTAAATCGTGGTCAGCGCCACAAATTGGTCATGAAAAAATTCTAAACGTCATTAGAAACGCAAACTCCCTTTTAGACCGCGAGTATGATTGCATGAACCAACCGCAGGTTGAGACACGGAAGTTTAACATTAAGTTTCCTGAACGAAACGAATGGGCAACAAATACGATACTCAGCACCTGTATAGGTTCTCATCTCTATACGGACGGATCTAAAACTAGCCAGGGGACAGAGGCAGGGATTTATTCTCACGACCTCGACATCCAAACTTCATTTCATCTTCCAGAACACGCGACAGTGTTCCAAGCAGAAGTATTAGCCATTAACGAGTGTACAAAAATTATTCTTGATATGCAGAACAGTCTCGGAAATTGTTACATTTTCTCGGACAGCAGGGCTGCGCTTCAGGCACTCCAATCCTACAGGACTACATCCAAACTAGTGTCCATTTGTAGACACAATTTAAATCGCCTAGCGACCATAACGGAAGTTTTTCTAATTTGGATACCGGGTCATAGTGACCTGCTAAGTAACGAGGAGGCAGATACGCTTGCACGGCAAGGATCTGCAAACATCAATTCCACTAGGAAGTCAGTCGATGTAGCACCAACAGTTCTCACGACTAGCTTCAAACAGACTATTTCGGATTCTTTCTTGGCGGGGTGGCGGCAGCTGTAAAACGGCCAAATCCTTTTGGGAAGAACCGAACAAAAAATTACAGCTCAGCTGTTACAACGCAGTCGCTATAGTATCCGAACTATTGTCGGCCTAACCACAGGCCATTGCTTGCTAAGGCTGCACGCATTTAGAATGCGGATCGCGAGCGACAACTTGTGCAGAGGTTGCGAGGAAAACAAAGAATCTATCGAACATTATCTTTGTCACTGTCCACAAATCTCCAACAGTCGTCTCCTTTGCTTAGGCTCTAGATTCTTCTCAGAACTAGACGACCTCAGAGGCGTCCAACATTCGAGCCTGTTAAGGTTCGCAAACCGAACCAAGTGGTTAGAGCAAGAGGAGTGACTTCCAACTTATACAATAGGAGGAGTACAATGGGCCCAACTAGATGGCCTCAGTGCTTGTGGTTCCGTGCAACCACCCTCCTACAACCTAAACCTAAACCTAAACCTAGCATTCATGAATGAGTTAATCAAATACAACTTTTTCGAGTTGAAAGAAAAGATTTCCGGATTCTACGATGTTATGTTTTATTATTCGTGACGCTTCGGTCTCTGCTGAGACCTTTATCAAACAGTTTGATCAAGGTCTCAGCAGAGACCGAAACGTCACGAATAATAAAGCGTAACAGTATAGAATCCGGAAATCTTTTCTTTCAATTCGAAATGCACTGTGCAAACTTTCGCCAAACCAGCCTTTTTGAGATTTGTTTTTAATCGGTAAGAGATACTTCTAAGAGTTTTTAAGTTTTCAGAATCGTTTAACAGCCCAGAATATAAGAAATGAACCAATCACCGTCAAACCCCTGCAGGGAATGGAATCATTACCGCACCGATGGTGCAGTGCATACCAGCTACTTTCTTCCATACAACATAGATTAATGGTTTGGTGAATGTTTTCACAGTCAATTTCGAATTAAAAGAAAAGATTTACACTGTTATGCTTTATTATTCGTGACGTTTCGGTCTCTGCTGAGTTTGATAAAGGTCTCAGCAGTGACCGATACGTCACGAATAATAAAGCGTAACAGTATAGAATCCGAAAATTTTTTCTTTTAACATAGATTACTTTAACATAGCGATGTCATAGGCTACTTTTGCATTACAAAGAATTGACATTGGAATCTGTGGGAAAAAAAGAATAACGTAATGGTTGCAAAAGAATCAACGATAGAGTGGTTGTAAAAGAATAAAAAACATAATCATTGTGCAGAAATTGATTGCAATATTGAAGGAGTGGCTCATTTTGAATTAATAATGTGAAATGTGATGAAATTGGATCCTACTTTGATATGAACTGAGTATTTTAAATTTTGTTGCTTTAATTTAGCCTATTTTGTTGCTGGAAAGTACGATATTATAACTTAAGATTTTTTCCTCGCGCAAACAAAAGAGATGTGATATTTTTTTATTATTAATCTTTCGTTTTGTACGCAATATGATTTGACAATGATCACTTACTTTGCAATCTACTCACATTACCTTGAATTGCATATTAAAGCCCCTAAATGAACTCCTGCTTTATACAATGCCTTCACATTACTTTAGAATTCATTGCTTATTTCTTAGTTCTAATTGAATGATTTCTTGCATTGAAAAGGGAATGGCACGATTCTGATGGAATTTCAAACCACTTCATATGAACTCCATACAATTGTAATAGAAAAAAGTTGAAAATTTTTTTACTCATTGGCATCAAAAGATTCAAGAAATTTTATATGTAGATACCAATGAAATTTGTGTAATGTATTTCGTGAAATTGTGCAGTTTTTATGGGAGGTATAAATATCTCACGAATGACATCTTTTTAACCTTAGACTAGTATCTGCATTTACTATAGATACTTCCATGGCAAATGCAGCAAGAAACTAAAAGCCCTTACACCAACTGTATTCAGTGCTCCCCGAAATACTCGCCAAGCTGCACATGAGTACACTGTGAAGCCCTTGCCGTGGAGAGCAGTGAAATTTAGGCAGTTCTTCATCTCTCGGACGACAGTGTTGTGGAATTCATTACCAGGCAATCTCTTTCCAACGGGATACAACCTCCAACAATTTAAGAACAACGTTCACCGCCAATTCAAAATCTTCCCTTCTGTGTTTCCATACTAATTTTCCTGTATCCACTTTTTTCTCCGTACCCATTTCGACTTAACTGTGCGTCGCGCCGTAAAAAAATTATCTACATATTAAGAAAAATTTATATTCTATTTGTAATACGTATATCAGATTCAGATTTTCTTTATTGAGGCTATATATTAGATTTATAATAATTTACATTGATTCTTTCTTGAAATTCATTAAGATGTTGACTACATTATTATGTTTAATATTTATATCTGTAGAAATTTTGAGATAATTAAACAATCCAAATGTTTTCATAAATTCTTCTCCTTACATGTTATGTGATGTAATACGTATATGGAAACCATACAATCGTCATAAGAACATTATACTCCAAGTTACAGATGCTCGTAAATAGCTCTTGATTTTCCAAAAAAATTGAGTTATCATGAAAATGTGTCGTATATGGGAGGTGTAGAAGAGGAAGAGGACATCGTTCCATTCATGGAGTTGAGCATAATTTGTTGACAAAAATAACGTGTACAATAACGATCTAACTGAACGCATTGTCAAACTACGATGTCCGGTTTTGACATTTCTGAGTGACGATATGAACTTCTATTGATTCCATTTTATTCTCAGCTACTCATCTAGAATGCAAAAATTTTTGGTGGTTCCAAACTTATCACAAACATCGGGTCTTTGTCGAGAAATTTCCTAGACTCACAATGTGTTGAAATTTGGTTAAAGTTTTTTTTTTTAATAATTATTAGTATAGATTTGTTAACTGACGGGACGAAGACAGTTGATTATTTATAATTTGCCTTGTTTGTAATTTCCTTTTATAAATACGAAATTTCTAATTATGAAAAAAGAAAAATACCTTCATCAGCATAGTTTTAAAAATTAATGCGTAGACTATACGCATTTGCTGACTAACAACTTGAATGAGAACTATACCTAAAAAATATAACAGACACTAAAATATAATTTTAATTCTACGATAATATAGCTGATTAAATTAAACGATTTTTAAATTGAATGAAAACGAAACATTAAAAAAAGAAAATTTACGATTCGGAACGAGTCGTACCAAATTCTATTCGGATTCCAATGCGATAATAAAATAAAACGAATTCAACAAATCAACTTCTGAAAGTTAGAAATATTGCATAAGAAAAACCTATAAAGTTTCGAGTCTTTCTTATGAGATAAGTGAATCAATTAAACGATGGACCCGACAAACAAAATCCACCGGTTTTCATTTAATGTAATGTGTTTCCCAACTGACCAAAGATGCTGGCAAGGAAGTATTATTGACCATTTTCGGGAACAAAAAAGGAGCCTTCGATAGGCAATTATGATTTACGAGAGAATGATGGTGCGCATAAGAATAATTTAAGGCGAGATATAAAACTTTTAAGATATGCTGATTACTGACATGCATGCTGTGTTCCTCATCAATGATGTACATATTAAATTTATCAACATATCACTAGAGTCATAAAAGTCGAGTTCGTTTTTTTTTCTGCTGTATTTGTACTGCGGCTCGAAGCATCTCACACATCAAAAAATCAGGTCATGCCGACATCGGCTAATCGAAGATCAAATGCCATAGAATTAAGAATGTGAAAAAAAATAATCAACAAGAGAATTTTATAGGCTCTTAGATTAAGACTGTAAGAAAATCTAACAAGTTGTGGGAGATCCGTTTCAACTGTAGACTGTCTGTCGAGCCGCGACAAATTTCCTTGAATTTCGAAATGAAATTGTCGGGGGTACAATGTACCGCCAATAACCAGCTGAAAGCATGTCTAGCCCTAGTTCGAACTTTTCTTTTCCCTTGAGGGTGACATTTTTATGATCCTATTCACACGTTTTTATCCGATTTGAACATGTTTTTTTGTGGTCCTCGTCGGGGACATGGTCTGCTTAGTTTGAAATCAAGTACGTACCGCCTGTTGAGTTGATAAAAATGTCGTCACATTGCATGGCGTTATATGTACATTATAACGCATCATATCTTGTAATTCGTTATGTGTGCGTTTGTGGTATATGTGGTTATTCAGATTGTTGTGACATGAACTCCATCAAGCGATCTTGCATCGATATTGTGGTCAAGATCGGTGTGAGACTTCAATCACATCACGATCGATCCTGGAAAAGAGTTAAGAAACCCTGATATCGATATCGCGATGACACAATTCGTTGGAGATATCGATGCTTTCTTTCTGCTTGTTTTCATTGCGGTCGGAAAATGTACCAGTTTTCATAGATATGGAGATGGATTAAAGTTGGCATTTCGTAATGCGAGTGGTGTGAAAGTCATTCAGGTTGTCAAGTTTACATATGATTTACATTCGTCAAAGATAATGCGATAGATTGAATCTTGATTCGATGGCGGGAAAAGCAATTAGGGCTCATAAATGGATCAATCTTAATCGATCAGAATGATTTAAACTCGACTATGAAACCGGCCCTTAGCGTCGTAATTAAAGATAATGATATTGAATACGTGATACACAAGAAGTTGCTGTAGATTAAATGATTTCTTTTTAAGTTTTTAGCTTAAATTTCTATTTGTCTTTTAAAATTTATGGTACGGAATAGATCCCAAAATATCCCAAAATATCCCACGAAAATCCGAATATTATAACCGTATGTTATCGTTACAAATCATTAACACTCTGCAATCGGAAAAAAGACACATAACGAGTCTTATTGAATATCGATAATAATGTTTGAGCCCTGTCATCTAATTCTAACGTATTTCTCAAAGGGTAGATCCCGACATTATACCTAAATATCGCTAAGATCAAAACTTAAACAAACTCCCCAGGTAGCGCCTTTTTGATGCTATCGTGTCCGATGTACTTGTTAATTGGTCCTAAGAGATGTTTACTGCCATCAAACAAGTCGGTTCGATAACATAGCGAAGATTGGAAAATCAAAGCGCTAGGGGTCTTCTGAAACACGTCTTAGAAAAAAAAATCTACATCAGTAATATTACTTACATTAAAGAAACCTTTATATGATCCAACATTACGTTTCTATGCGTATCTCACAGTAGCAACCTGAGATAAACCAAACAAAGTGCCACTGCCCTCAAGCTATCCTAATCTATTGGATTTATCAGCCCAGACTAGAACCTTTTTCAAGTGGCACGAATCGTGATTTTTCATCTCTTTGGTGTATTCTTTTCCTGTCAAACCTCCCAAGAATATACGTGAACTTGTGTTATCGTTAATTACATCGAAATGTGTTTTTAGTGGATAATTAACGAGGAAAATTGTGATGTGCATGATAGCATTCATCGAACTCGTTGCATGTCAATTAATCAAAATTGTGTACTCTAGGACATGAAACAAGTTTTCCTTGTTGAAGATTATAGGATCTTCTTCTCTCGTGGAATAAGCAAGTTCGAGCTGTGTTCTTACAAAAGTTTGAGTAAATACCTATGATGCGTTGATATGATTATATCGAGATTATATCGATTCTTTATTTTCATGTTAAAAGAATGCTTTTGAAACCATCACAATCGCAACATCTTTATTATAAAAAGTACGATACAAACGGAAATTATGATTTAGGCTGATTCAAGCAACGTTAAAAAATAAACTTAAGAAACATTTAAGGGCAAGATTTCCGGATCTTACACTGTTTGTTTTAATTTTGTGTGACGTTACGGTTTCTGATGAGACTTTTATCAAAGGTACAAGCTTCAAAAATTTGATAGGTTTTAAGAAAATTAGTGTATTAAATTTAAAGAAACTGTGCAATTTGTATGAGAGGTGGTAGAAGGTGCGAGGGGTTTTCAGTGTTTTTTTTCAGTAATACAATAGACATCAATCAAATTTCAGACTAAAAGAATTCATACTTTTCAAGAAAATCGATCATATAAAGTTCTGGAAATGTGCCACTTTGTATGGGAGGGGGTGGAAGGAGTGAGGCTAATCAGTAAATTTTCATCAGTCTTAGTAATAATTTAAAATAAATACTTAGGTCATAATTTCAGCTTTCATACTTTTTGAGGAAATCTGTTTATTGTGAAATTCCGAAATTAAGTTATTTCGTATGGAAGGGGGTGGAAAGGGTGGGGCGATTTGGCCTGGTCACGAACTTAGCCTTACTTTTTTGTACTTTTTTTGTCAAAAACGTCCTATTTAAAATTTGAACTTTCTTAAAGCGTTCTCGAGCTAGAGAGGACACGGACGGACGGATATCCGGTTTTGAGATTTTTGAGTGATAATATAAACTTTTCAGGTTTCCGTGGCGTAGTGGGCAGCGTGCTTGCTTTTCAGTCAATAGGTCGTGGGTTCGATTCCCACTCCAGACAGGGATTTTTTAATCACGAATTTTTCAGTTGCTACTGGCGATGAAAAATTATTCGAAATAAAATGGGCAAACGGTGTAAAAGTGAAACAGTTCCACTTCAAAAAGGCCTAGATACTCATTAGGTGGATTCTGTTCGCTTTCTATCATTCAGTCTCCCATAACATCTGCAAATATTTGTCAGTAGCAGCCAGTACAACTGAAAAATATATATCAGCTTCTCCACCCGTTACGGTCGTTCTCACTCCTCTTCCCCTACCTTCCTAGTCCTATTCCTTTCCTCCATGACTGTGTTTGTGCATTGCAATAAAGGCCGAAATTGTCTATAACACAGGTTATTCTGTAAAAAAAAAATAATATTTTTCTCCGAGCCTTATTTCTTATCGTTAAAAATTTTGTCGCAAACTTATAGTACTCTCAGATTTCATCTAGAGTAGAAAAACATTCCTTGAGTATTGGACTATCACGCTAATTGCATATCCTTCTTATTTTCATATGGTGAATTCTCGGTCAATTCAACGGGCCATATTTTCGACCATTTTTGATTTCTTGTAATAAATATTTTGTCCAAAATTATATTGTAGAAGAATAGGTTAACATTTTTGTGTTTTTGCTCTTGTGTGCATTGCAGAACAAAGATAAAAAATTATATCAGCTAAACTAAAGAACTTTGGCTAAAGATTTGAGAAGTTATAAAAGCAGTCTATAATTTTAGTAAAAATAATGTTAAGGTTTAAGTTTTAGTTTAGTTTATTTATTTATTTATTTGGTTTAACACAATTAAGATACAAGAATCTTTTGTTTGCGTAATAGCGACATATTAACTATTCAAATTAAGTGACTCATTTCAAATTAGCTAAAACCCGAAAATATCATATCAAATTCTTTCGAATAGTGACTTTTGTATGGAAGGTGGTAAAAGTAGAGGGTAGTTCATGTGTACATGACACCGAACGTGATATGTATAATTTTCAAGAAAATTGGACATTGTTTTCCTGGAATTGGAGATATTTGAGGTGACAGAGAAAGTGAAAGGCTTTGGATTATTTTGAAACTGCTTATTTACATTCTAATCACCATGCTTTGTTCAGATTTTCAAGTCGATAGCTCTTATACGTTCGAATGAGAAATGGGTAGAAGGAGTGAAGCGAAGTGGATATTTAGTATTTATTGCAATTATGAAGGGACAAATAGCCGGCGATTTAAACTGTAATTTGCTAGATTACAAGACTGATAATAATGTCAACAATTTTATTAATAATATACTATTTTTCAATTTGTTTTTTGTTAACCGAGCCGAGCCGACTCATTTTAGTAACGCACGCAGTAAACTCTTGGTTATCTTTTTGGTCGGTGATATGGACTATTTTAGGTCATTTAGTCAGATTGGTCTACCGGCGTTCTCTAAACACAACCTTCTTTTTCTAGCATATGATTCGGCTTCTAACAGTGGTGGCCCAATGACTTACCAATATAAAGACTTCAACGCTATTAATTAACATATGTTGTTTTCGCGTACTATGGAAATTAACTGGGAAAGTTTGTTCCTGTCATTCACAGTTAACGTGAAAGTATTTATTTTTTTAAGTCAAATTTCTCATCTATATGACGAAAACGTTCCACTGAAAACTAAAAATGTCCAGAGTGGTAAGTCTCTTTACCTAACTTCTTATATTCGCAGTCTCATGCAAGCTAGAGATGTTCCTTTTCAGCGGTGGAAGCGATTTCGATTAAAGTCTATGTTCTCTGAAATCAAGGTAATTCGGAATAAGGTTGTTTCAGAAATACGGAAATCTAAGATCCTGTAATACAAATTTAGACTCGTGGCATCAGATGTAGTGGCAAACCCATTTCAGCTGACTGCTCCAATATTATCCGTAGGGTATTTACTGTACTGACTACTACAAGACGACGCTTTACGGAATCCAGCGTGCTCTCCACGACATCACTAACCCTATTAAACATTACCTTAGCCATGATTTTCGATACGACAGTAAGTAAGCATATACCACGCCAATTGCCACAATTTTGAAGTCGTCCTTTTCGGGATTTTCACAATGACGCTCTTCTTTCATTCAGTTGGATATCTTCCTTCAATTTACACCTCAGTAAAGATTGGGAGGAGTATATCGGCTATTACTTCCGGGTCCGCTTTGAGGAGTTCGGTTGGTAGTCCGTCTATACCTGGGGCTTTCATTCCCGCCATTGATCGAATGGCGGAAACTATCTCTTCCTTATCTGAGGGATCATCCCTAATAGAGGATTGTTTCGTTTGGATGTTTAGTAGTTGTCCTGTTCCTGGAATATCTTCCTCTGACAAGATGGTTAAAATATCAGAGAAGCATCCCTTCCATCTCCGCAGCTGGTGTTCACTCATATTAAGGAGAATTCCGTTGACATCTCCCACCAGGTGGTTGGAGGTGAAATTCCTGTTCGTCGATTGTTTCATATTTTGAAATAGTGAACCCATATCCCCAAGGTAAGCCGCAGGTTCTGCCTTGTTGGCCAGATCTTCAATGGCCTTTCTCTTATCGCGTCTAACAGCCGCTTCAAGCTGCGTATGATCATCGCGGTAGTTCTGCTCTAAGTCGGGTGTTCGGGTGTACATCGGGTTGCGAGATGATTACCAATTTGGCTTTCTTCAAGCTTTCTTCTTCTCTCGAGAATGGTCATATTGAGCAAAAGTAGCCGACATTTGTAAGAGGGCAACCGGTAGCTACTAAACTGAAGACTTCGCAAAGCAAACAGAAGAAACTGAACTTGTATTCTTTCAACTCTGTACGAGTCGATTTGAGTAGACACTTGCATATTCGAGCAGCGGTAACAACAGCGCTCAGAAAAGAGACACACGGTCATTAAACTCCCTGACTCTCCTCTTAATGAAACCTAGCATAGCCATACCACTGTTTGCAATTTTATCAATATGGGATTTAAAAGACAACTTATCGTCAAATATTACTCCAAGATCTTTGATTCGAGAGACACGTTTTAAATTTTCATTGCTAATATTATTGACAAAATGAAAAGTGCCAGACTTTTTTCTAGAAAAGGCTATTACTGCACATTTATTAACATTCAATTGCATAGCGTTATTCAAACACCATTCTGATAAAATATCAATATTACTTTGCAATTTGATGCAATCTTGATTTGATTCGAAAGTTCTGAAGATTTTTAAGTCATCAGCATAAAAGGATAATTTGCATTCGTTTAAAAGTAATGGCACGTTGATAAAACAAATTATAAATAAAAGGGGCTTCAATATGCTACCTTGGGGAACGCCAGAGGAGACTTTAGTCAGTTTGGATAGATGCGATAAAAATATAACTTTTTGTGTACGATCCGCCAAGTAAGACTTCAACCACTTCAAGAAAATGCCACTAATTCCATAACGCTCTAACTTGAATAGAAGCAGATCGTGATCTACTACATCAAAGGCGCTAGAAAAATCTGTATACACAGAGTCTACCTGTTTACTTTTACCAATTTTTGTCTAATGAATGTAGAATATTCCAAAAGATTGGAAACAGTTGACTTACCCTTTAGGAAGCCATTTTGGCAAGGATGAATAAAAGGGCTTATGATTTCTATTAGTACTCCCGCAACCAGTTTTTCGAAAATCTTGCCAATAGATGATAAAATGCTTATTTCTCTGTAATTACGAATGTCAGACCTATCTCCAGACTTAAAAATAGGTGTTATATGCGCCAATTTAAAACATATCGGAAAAATGGATTGCTGAAGCGACGTATTAAACAAAGGAAGCAATAATCGAGGTAAAGTAGAGGCGGTTTTATTCGCGCTGTTGGTTGCCACAAATCATTTTTGAATTATATGATTGCTCTTGCTATTAGTGAGATTAACTTGAGATTTTACATTTACATATACTTACATTTTTATACTCTAGATGGAATCTGAGAGTATTATAAGTTCGCTCTAAGGTTTGTAACGCCAAGAAATAAGGCTCGGAGAAAAAAATGATGAATACAGAAGTTAATATTATCACTCAAAAATCTCAAAACCGGATGTCCGTCCGTCTGTCCGTCCGTCCGTGCGCTCTCTAGCTTGAGAACGCGTTGAGCTAGAAAGTTCAAATTTTGTACACGTCGTTTTTGACAAAAAAGTAAGGTCAAGTTCGTGAACGGGCCAAATCGCTCCACCCCTTCTACCCCCTCCCATATAAAATGACACAATTACGCAATTTAACAATAAACGGATTTGCTCGAAAAGTATAAAAGTTATTGGCCTGAAATTCAGAATATATTACTTTTATGATAATATCAATCTATCACATAAAAATTGTGCGTGTCGTCCCCCTCCTTCTACCACCTCCCATACAAACTGTAGTTATCATGAATTACTCTAAGCCAATTTCCTCAGTGCTTATAAAATTCAGAGGGCTGAAATTGTGCACCAAATATTTATTTAAAATTGTTAGTAAGGTCAAAAAAAATGAGATAATTAGCTTCACCCCTTCTACCCCCTCCCATACAAGATGACACAATTTCGCAATTTGACAATAATTGGATTTACTCAAAAAGTATAAAAGCTATTGGTCTCAATTTTGGTATATATTACTTTTTTAATGATTTAAATCTACAGTACAAAAATTATTTGCTTCCTCTTTTTCCTTCCACCCCCTCCCATACAAACTACACTTTTTCCTGAAATGCTCTAAGCCGATTTTCTCAGAACATATAACATTTGTTGAGCTCATATTTTGTAATAAATATTAAATTAATATTATTACTAAGATGAGAAAAAAAATATTTGATTTGCTTCACTACTTCTACCCCCTCCCATACAATATGACACAGTTTTAAAACTTCACAAAAAATCGATTTTCTTGAAAAGTATGAATGGCACTAGTTTGAAATTTAAGGAATGCCAATTTTATAATATTCCTAGTTATTTCTGAAAAAATCATTAAAATCCCCTTACTCTTTCTAACACCTCCCATACAAACTGCACATTTTCACTAAATCATACTCACTAATTTTCTCAGTTCCCATTCAGTTTTTGGAGTAAGCATTTTGTATATAACATTTTCATAGCTACTTTAGCATGATGTCGAAAAAATTAGTTCAATGCTATCATCTCTTCTAACACTCCCCATACAAAATTTCTTGGGATCACAAAAAATTCTATTTCATCTAGAGTATCGTAAGATTGCGATTTACGCGCAATCGTAGCCCTGTTATGTTTATTGATATTTTTATTTTTATTATTATTGTTATTTTTATTGTTACTCTTTTTACTATTTTTCATTTTAATCTTGTCATAATTACTATGTTTAAAATTTGCCTTCCAGTGTCGAATTTCCATGTCATTCCATTTGAAGACATCCGATTTTAGGTTAAAAAAGAGCCATTCGTATTGGACAGCCATCTGCAATTTAAAATTGGTATATCTCGGCGTAATCCTACTAAGTCGGCGTGTTGGTAAAATCTTGCATGTTATCGAAAACTGTTCCGCAAGGGTTTTGCACAGCCATGATTCATCTACGTTTGGAGGAGCTTTCGTAACAAAGTATGAAAGTGTCTACGAGTTACTTGTTTCTTGCTTATTCATACTATTAAGCTTCTTTATTCTGGCATCCCAATCAGTTTGCGACCACGTTGTGTTAAATTTCACCAGTGTTTCACGGGTAAATGTACCTTTGTCAGCGAGAATGTTTGCGTAGGTGATACCGAAACTGTATGAATATGCAGATTTTCTTACAGAGGCTGCAATATGGAGGGATTTCGTGATTCGTCCCTGCAAACAAAGCGGGTGACGGCTAGTTCGCGTTCAAATTCGACAAGATTCGACGTTGAATCGTTAGATTGTTTAATTTCAGATCCGATTCGGAACTGTTACAAGAGATTTATCCACTTCAGCAACAAGTAATTTTATTGACTTGATACCATCTTGGATATTGTCAAGTTTGCTTATAACAGCATTAACCTCCAAAGAAGGAACGATGTCCGTTAATGTAGGCAAACCGTAGACCGAGGCGTTGTCAGATAAACTATTCAGGATTGTGGTTAATTTCGAATCTGCTTGTGTCAATTTTTTGGTTAATTTTGTTGCATCGTGTTGAATTAAACTGCAACATGAGTGAAGCTTGTCGAGTTGCGATCCATAATCGTGAAATTCGTCGATACAGTCACTTAAGTTGGATATGTTATCCACGAGAATATTCATTTTGTTCGCGATAAATGTGCAAATACTTTTTAAATCATCTAACGCACTGTTGTTTGAATTAAATTGAGACGAAGTTAGATTTAAAAGTTTCAAAATGTGACACGGCTTAATAGCACAACATTCGGCACATGTAAAACTACCTGAATTGGAAAAGGAAGATGTGACACATGATGTGATCAGTATGAAAAATGCGCTCACAAAGTCCATCACACTTAATACTGTTTTTATTTCTAACAGCCTTAGCACAGACACCACACAGCGCGTAGGTCGACGATTTCAATGAAGAAGACATATCAAACACTGAATAAATGTCACTAGGATTGAAAAACTTTAGATCCCCGTTGTTAACAATGCAGATAACAATAGTCTAAGATAAAAAAGATTTAAAGTCGATTAAGATTAGGTCCAGTACACAAAATTGTTAATTAATAGCACAATGTTATGCAAATATTAAAACAATACCTGCACGATGACGAAAACGGCACAGTAAGCACTTATACAACGAAAAATTTCTACAGAACTTGACCGAGTTATGATTTATTGATTGATATAAATAATTAAAAAATTATTATTTTGTGGAGTTACGCGAAAACACGTCTGTACTGTTATCCGCGTTTTCTTTCCGATTGACTTAGTGATTTAGCGATAACTAAAATGTTAGTGATTCGATTTGATAGAAATTTTATATTTACACTTGTATTGGGTGTTAGAATACTTCAAGGTAAAAATGTTTTCCCCCACCCTTGGCCATCCCGTTCATTCTGCGAAATTTTTGACCTTCCCTCGTAATGTACTCTCATCTAGAGTATAAAAATCGAAAAAAATTACTTATTCCCTTTTTTTTCCCCATAGGCCGTTTATTTGGTAATCAAAATCAGATGAAATTTATTAATTCAATATTTCGAGGGCCTACTGTATTCACATTGCTAATTTCAACAGTGTTTCTGGAATGTAATATTTTCATCGCCATGCATAGAACTTTGAAACTTTGGCTTTTTTCTTCTAAGAAATGACCTCTTCCTCACTCTTCGTGCAACATTCCCGCAGCTTACAACCAGTTCTCAAAATATTCAATTTTTTTCTTATTTATTTTTTGCAGCCGGACGATTCGCTGCAACTTTTACCATTGAAGCAACAGAATGCACAGGTTGTAGCATCGGGACAACGCCATTCATCCGAGCAGCAGACAAACGGCCTTCGAAACTCGAAAAACAACAAAAAGAACGGCACGGGCGGCATCAATCAAACTTGCAATGCTTCATCGAAAGGTAAACGTGCTGGAGGTAAAAATCAAAACAACGAGCCGGCAACAGGTGAAAATGTGCAGAAAAACAACAACAATAACCACGATGAGATTGCGGTGGCGAAACCGGGCAAGAAAGGAAAAAGCGCTAAGCAGTTCGTGAGCGTCAAGTTCTCGTTCGACAAGGCTACGGACAAGGTGCACGACTCCGCTGCAGCAACTACGGTTTCGCTGCACACTGCAGAAAACTTAACTGACGCGGACGACGGCACTCCGCCACGAATCGCTTTGACTCAGCCGGCGGCGGAAGAAACGAAAAACGGCCTTGTCGGCAAAATTGAGCAACTGAAAAGCGAAAATGCCGGCAATTACGATGAAATTCCGCCGTTTGGTATCGCGAATGCCGCCGATAGAGTGAACAGTTCGCGCGACGGAAGCGCTTCGCCCGCTCACCAGCAGCACCAGCATTCGCAGCTGGGCGGCGCCAGGAGCAACGATAGCATCCCGTTTATCGACGATGACGGCGCGCCGTCGAAATCGTCATCCCCGCAACGCAATCTGCATCAGCAAAACGAACACGCAAACGACCATGACGTGCGCTTTCTCACGCTACACCCGAAAAACGTGGGCTCTACCGTAAATCGGCAGCAGAGTCACGCAGAGTATCTGCGCCTCGTGACGCAACCGCCGAATTCAAAATTAACGGCCGAAGAACAGGAAAATCCAGCGACCGCAGTGCCACCTTTTGACCACGATTTCCAGTTGTGGCAGTTTCCGCGCGGAAAGCTTTGTCAGCTGTGCCACGAACCGATGGCTGCCAACTTTATCGCTTTCAAATGCCGCAGTTGTGAATTGACGTGCCATGAATGGTGCGCTTCATCGATGGTAAGTGGTTCTGTTTTTCACTTTTTTACACATTCAGCTGTTTTCAGGGCGATTAGAAAAGCGAACAGTGGACGAAGAAAGTTCTTGGATTTGAAACTGTATGAGCTAACATGCAGTTTAAAACGTATGTATGATTTTTCAGAACAAGAAATGTACGATTTTTATTATGTTTTCTAAGATTATTTTTAAAATACCAATCCAGTCCAATACTGCAATTTTTAGTCCCCGATAGAACCTGCATCACGTCGCAATTCTTAAAAAGTAATAGTAGACTATGCAATTTATACATATATAGATGATGTTAATTGTGAAGTTCGTAGGGCAACCAGGTAACTCTACATATGTGTGAAGTTGGTTAGCAATTTTGCGTTTGGGAAATACTGGGTAGACTTTTGAAAAGAGAGAATAATACCAGGTTTCGCTCTAAATACACGGTATTTATGAAAATGGGGCAAAATTCGTTCAAAAAAATTTGCTAGAATTGTCCTCTAACCTCGAAGACCTACAAATAATGAAATTTTTGGAACTAATACAACACGCAGAGCTCTCTGGTTTGGTGAATGCACAGTGCATTTCGAATTAAAAGAAAAGATTTTCGGAGTTTGATGAAGGCAGCAGAGACCGAAAAATCACGAATAATAAAGCGTAACAGTGTAGAATCCGGAAATCTTTTCTCTTAACGCAGAGCTCGTTATACATTTCTAGAGCGTGCAAAAAAATATTAGTTACTCTTCAAGATTATAATAATTATCGCTGTGACGTTTCGAGAAAGTACTTCCAAAGCACAACAAATAAACTGCCAACAAGTCGGGCGAAACTTTATTATTCTTGGGACAAGTTGCGGATGAGTGGAAAGTCAATATGCAGGTTAGAGTGGTTAGGGAAGGCTAAGTGAAAGGGAGTTCTTGGGCAGGGCTGTTGTCAATTTAACAATATTTCATTCGTTTCTGCAAGTTTGGGTTCTTATGAGGGGAGGAGGAGGGGTAAGGGTGGGTGGACGTTAATAGCTTTTTAATTAATTGCTTGAATCACGTCCAATATTCTCTGTATAGAATGTGTTTCATAGACGAAGTTGCATAGAATTTTCACAAAATTCGGTGTATTTTACATTCATGAAACCGAACATTTGTATGGGAGGGGGTAGAGAATGTAGGGGAATCGTAAAATTTGTGACGCAATTTTATTTCCTTTCTCTTGTAGTGTGCTCGTACAAAATCAAGTTCGTAGCTTTTAATTTGTTGGTTATTAGTTGATTCAATAAAATAGGTCGAAATGATACTTTTGTATGGGAGGGGGTAGAAGGGTAAGCGCGATTGCAAAACTTTTAAAGTAATATCATTTCAAATATTTTTATAATTTTTTGTGCAAAATTTGAAATTGGTAGCTTTTAAGAATTAGCTGATAACTGATTTCCTAAAAATGGTCGAAAAAATAATTTTGTATGGGAGGGGGTAGAAGAGGTAGGGGAATCGCAAAATTTGTGACGCAGTTTTCTTTTTTTTCTCTTTTAAGGTGCTCTTACAAAATTTCAAGTTCGTAGCTTTTAATTTGTTGGTTAGCAGTTGTTTTATTGAAATTGGCGAAATCGTACTTTTGTATGGGAGGGGGTAGAACGGCTAGTGTGATCTCTATTTGATCTCTATTTTGACGCAGTTCTATTTTAACTATTTTTAAATGATTTTGTGCAAAATTTGAAATTGATAGCTTTTACCAATTCGGTGATAATTAATTTCTTAAAAATGGTCGAAAAAATCATTTTGTATGGGAGGGAGTAGAAGCCTTCAAGGTATTCGACCAGTTAATATTTCATTCTTTTAGAAATTTTTTTTAAATGCATTTCGCAAGTTTTCAAGTTTCTACCTTCAAATTTCATTAAAAAATTTTCAGTTTATGTGGTTTTTTCATTGCACATGAAACACCTTGTGCACGGTAGACCAGGGGGGTCGGTGCATGACAATTGTGGAATTTTTATTATTTTTTCTGTATGAACAAGAAATAGATGTATCCACATGGAAAATTTAAATTTTTTATCTTTCACCAGAGCCCTTAAAAAATCACTCAAAATTTTCGACATTTTTGGTTACCACCTCCCTCCCCTTACACTTCCCGACGTAAAATTTTTACCAAATTTAAAAACTACTTAGTTCTACAATTTGACAAAATTTTAATTTGATATCTATACTCAATTTTGAATAATAACGGTTTGAAATTTTGAAAAGTGCGTCATTTTTGAAATGCTCCCCATTTCCCCCCACTACTATTTTTTCCAAATGTTATATTTTTTTCGTATTTTTCTAGTATAGCTTAATATAGGTTCTAAGATTCAATTACATTGCTTAATAAATAGCCGAGATATTAATTTTTAAATGTTTTTCTTTGCACCCCCCCTGACCCTCCCCCTTACAATAATTAGCTTTTATCTAAACTGATTCTAGTGGACCTATATGCCAGCTTAATGGTCTCAAAATATCAATTTTTTATGGTAAGTATTTTCGGAGATATAATCATTTGAAAAAAAAATTCGGCCGACAATTGGTTCTTAGCCCCCTCTTTTCGCACCCCAATGGATAAAAAAATTAAATTATTTTTGAAAGTTGTCCTACAAACTCCTCTACATGTATGTTGATTTTAAGTTTCCTAGCTGTAACCATGATTGAGATATTTGAATTCGTATTTTTCGGCTAAAGCGCTCCCCCTGCCTCCCCCTGAACCCGTACACCCCCCAAAATGGGTATCCGCCTGAGATCCGTAACCACCTATAATCTCTCCAAAAACGAATTTTCTATCTTGAAGGGTTTGGGAGTTAATGTGCGCTGAGCGTACACGTCGGCGTACGGCGTACGGCGGACGGCGTACAGACAGACGGATTTTTTTTTTTGCAGTTTTAGGCTAATTTAGTCATGAAACGCGAAAAAAAAAAATTTCAGGGTAGCAAATTTTTTTTTTTCTTGTGTCGATCACAATACTTTATTATTAGAATAATAAAGTAAAATTATGTAGTAGATCATTATTCATTACCTCGGTACATACACCAAGATACACCCATATATAAATAACTACAACTTGAATAACTCAAATTGCTCTTAAGGTGCGCTTACATCTGACACTTATTGCCCGAATTTATGTCCGAGAGAAATCGTGACTAGTGTAAACGGAGATGAATTTATGTCCGACACTTAAATTCTACTATCGGAGATAAGTGTCGACACTTCTGTCCAAACAGATTAAACGCTGATTATTTGCTCTCTCGACACTTATCGCAGAAGTTGACTGCTCGTCTACTTTTGCAATAAGTGTCGGGAAAACTGTAGGATGCAATGCAGTTCTTTTGTAACGTAAAGAAAAGAACTTAAAAATTAAACTATGTAATTGAAACTTGAAACATAAATTAATCTATACTAGCGGAATATAAAAAAAATATAATATTTGGGCATAATAGCAGTGGGGGAAATGGGGAGCATATCAAAATTGGTGCATTTTTGAAAATTTCAAACCGTTATATCTAAAAATCCAATGCAGGTATTTAGTTGAAATTTTGTGAGATTGTCGAGCTCTATGACTTATAAATTTGATAAAATTTTTATTTTGTTGGCTATAAGGAGAGGGAGGTGATGGCCCATAATATCGAAAATTTTGAGAAATTTTTGTAGGGCTCTGGTAAATTCAAGTTTTGTGCGGGAATGGCTATGAAAAAATAAACTGCCAAGAAGTCGGGCGCAACTTTATTATTTACCCCCATAGATAATTACGCAATTTGAAAATAAAGTTCAATGTTGCCATCCTCTCTACCAGTTCCCCTACAAAATTTCTTAAAATGAAAAACAAAATTCTCTTTCATCTAGAGTATCTTGTTATGTTTTTTTTCCAAGTCGATCACAATACTTTAGTATTAAAGTAATAAAGAATTAAACAGAAATTTTCACATTTTATATATCCTGGTTATTGAAAATTTTTCCGTTGCCTGCAATCGTAGCTCTGTTATTTTTATTCTTTACTAAATTATTTATCGTATTTCCTAATTCACAGAAAAACTTATGTTTTATTGGGATAAGGTCTTTTTTAATATTTATCGCGAATTTATCGCGTCTCGAAATCCACTCTCGAACCCACACTGAACGTATTTTTTTCTTTTTTAATAGATTCAAAATAATAACACTCGTCGCGATTTTTCGTTTCGATCCTTTCATCTTGACTACATAAACTGAACTGCAGAAGAAGATATGTACGACACTTGTGTCCATGTGATGTAAACGGGTCGGACATTTCTTCCGAATTTCAGCATTGCGAGAACTGTCGGACACTTATCCACGACATAAGTGTCTGGTAATTTCTCCCAGATGTAAACAGTCAAAGCGAATTTCTGTCGGACACTTGACACTTATGTCCGGAGAGAAGTGTCAGATGTAAACGCACCTTTAGATTTCAGAAAAGAAATAATTTCTATTTCCAAAAGACAAACATTATCTGCGATATTAATCTTAATATAATGTGCATTAAAATATTATTTTAATGCAAAAACAGAAATATGACACAATTTTACTCTCAAAAAATTGAGCGTACACATAATAAAATGTATGTTATTACTTAGTTCCGCGAAATATCATAAATCGCACCATCGCACTTTCTGTTGCCTATTGTGTGTGTGTTCTTTTGTTTACAGCTATAAAATTTGTCATTCGTGTTCTAGTTTAATGCCATTGACACATAGCGCAGCTAAATTATAATTAAGGCCTAAATTATCATTAAACGGCTATGTGTCATACGCTTATTTAGCTAAATTACGAAAATAGTGATAATTTAGCAGCTAAATCGTCTCAGCTAAATCATCTCATTTAGCTAAATCCTCTCATTTTTCTCATAATTTAGGCTATAACGATGAAGAATGTAGTACTAGAGTTGGAGCTTTCATAAAAGCTTTGTCGTGCAAGAGTGAAGAAAAGTCATTTTCTGACAGCTCTGAATTATACAAAATCTTGGTTGGAATCGTGATTTAAGCGCCTAGCTATGAAAGATGACTCGCAAACGATTCTGAAACAAGACAAAGGATCGTTTTTCTTCTTTTGTTGCCTTCCTTGTAAAATTTGATTGCCTATTGGCTATGCAATTAACTTTTTAAAAATATGACAGATGAGTGAGTGGCTCTTCTTAATTAGCAAAGTGCTGTGTGTCACCAATCTACTAACGATGAAGATGAACTAAATTGCGAATTAGCCAAATTATAATTAGGATCGCTATGTGTCAATGGTATTACGCTTTATCAGCTAAATCATCTCATTATACTCTCAGCTTAATCATCTCATTAAGCTAAATCCTTTCATTGTTCTCATAATTTAGGCTATAACGATGAAAAATGTACTAGAGTTGGAGCTTTCATAAAAGTTTTTTCGTGCAAGAGAGAAGAAGAAAAGTTACTTTCTGACAGCTCTGAATTATACAAAATCTTTGAATCATGATTGAAACGCCCAGCTATGAAAGATGACATGCAAACGATTCCAAAACTGGGCTAAGGATCGTTTTTCTTATTTTGTCGCCTTCCTTGCAAAATTGTATTGTCTATTGGCTGTGCAATTCAACTTTTTAAAATTATGACAGATAAGTGAGTGGCTGTTCTTAATTAGCAAAGTGCTGTGTGTCACCACTTTACTAACGATGAAGACGAGCTAAATTACGAATTAGCTTAATTATAATTAGAACCGCTATGTGTCAATGGTATAAGAGTAGTGCAGTTTGTTACGAAAATGCTTAGTGCTAGAATAGAGACTGACTTATATACACGGCAAATAGTTATTAAATTATATTCTGACGGGAAATCTTTACGCGAAATAGGAAGAATAGTGAGCAGAACCCTTTCCACAGTCCAACAAATTATAAATAAGTATAAATGTATAGGTATTCTAAGGAACGAAGCAGGGAGAAGTAGAAAAAAATTATCGCTAAGAGAAAAACGGTTTATCATACGCGCAATTAAGGCCCCGTGTATACCGAAACGACGATTTCGTTCAAAAATGGGTATTTTCTTAAAGCCATTCCTGACAAACCACGCAACATAATGAAAATTTATTTTTATCACGACAATCTTTGATAAGTGTACTAGGATTGACATTGAACAAATTTTTAAAATTATATTTAGGAAAAAAGTTATAAACACAATTCCGGGTATGGTTTTTGAAAAACGCTAGAACTACACTTTTGGTTCGGAGTTTTTAGCTAAATTCAGGCGATAACTATATATCCTGTTTTGCAATAACAATAGAAAAAGGTTGCGGCGAGGTAACGGAGAGACCAAAGTTTTGATTTTTTTAAGTTTTATTAGTAATAGATAGAGTTAAAAAAGTACATTTTTTATTGATTTTATTGTTAGAATTTATGTATTAAAACTAATGACTATGAATTTGTTTTATCAATGATATCAAAGAATAAAGTGTATTTTAATTAATCAGTGTGCACTAGTCACTACTAGGATGAGATTTTACCAATTCCTACAACTATCTTTGGACACTAGCGAATCGACGGACCTGAGCTACCCATCCTCCTGTAGGATAGGGACAGAAGAATTCATCCACAGCCAGTCCTGCTTGCCCTAAAAATGGCAAATGGACACTCACTGGATCAAGGGCTTATCACCCGTGATCTTAAGACCTAACTGATACGAGAAATGGATGCAGTGCCTCGGATACGGACTGATTCTATGTAATGACTTTTGGCATTCGAAAACGGACTATGATTGGCTTCTGGAACGTTCGAACATTGAATGACGGGGGAAGAGCTGGGGTTACTCGGTCCTTGCACCGCCAATCGGTGATCGACCGTGAAATGGAGCACTATAACATCCAAATCTTGGTCTTGAGCGAGGTCAGGTGGACAGGATCAGGAGAAGAACGAACCCCTAGCGGAAACACTATTCTGTACATTGGCCCTGAAAGTGAAGCCAGAAATGGCGTGGCGTTCGTCCTTACGCCGAGAGCGAGAAACAGTCTCATTAGCTGGGAACCAATCTCGGATAGGATTATCGTCGTCAGGCTCAGGACCAGTGTCAGAAACGTCACAATTCTGCAGTGCTACGCACCAACTAATACCGCAACATCTGGTGACAAAGAGGAGTTTTATAGCCAACTGAGTGCCACCTTCGAACGTGTTCCAAGAGGTGATATTATTATCATCTCGGGAGATATGAACGCCCAGGTTGGATCAGACAACACTGGACTAGAACACGTCATGGGGAGGCATGGTGACCCTTGGGTCGACGCTTCACGACCTTGGATTAAGAGACCCGAAAACGGCGAATTATTTGTGGAGTTCTGTAGTACTCGGCAAATGGTCATCGGAGGGACCTTTTTTCCACACAAGAGTCATCATAAAACATCTTGGGTTTCCCCTGACGGTGTTACTCAGAACCAGATCGACCATTTGGCTATAAGTCGCCGATGGAGAAGATGTCTCCTCGATGTGCGAGCGAAACGTGGAGCTGACGTGGGGAGCGATCACCACTTGATGGTTGCCTGCTTGAGATTGTGTACAGCAGCTATCCGACGACCACAAATTCTTCAAATGAAGCGCAAGCTTAATGTGGATAAACTCAGAGATCCCAACAAAAAACTCGAATACACCACCATTCTACGCGAAAAGTCATCCACATTGGGTGAACATGAAATGCGCACACTGGACGCCAATTGGGAGGCAGCCAGAAACACTTTTCTAACTAGTGCTGAAGAATCTGTGGGATATGCGCAAAGCGGTGAGAAACCCTGGATGTCGCAAGACACATGGGACAAGGTTGACAATCGGAAAAAAGCCAAATTAGCAATCATCTCTCAACCCGATGTCAACCAACGAACGCCCGACTTGAGGCAGAACTACCGCGATGCTCATATACAGCTTAAAAAGGCTGTTAGACGCGACAAGAGAAAGGCCATTGAAGATCTGGCAAACAAGGCAGAATCTGCGGCTTACCTTGGGGATATGGGTTCACTATTTAAAATCATGAAACAGTTGACGAACAGGAATTTCACCGCCAACCACCTGGTGACAGATGTCAACGGAACTCTCCTTAATATGAGTGAACACCAGTTGCGACGATGGAAGGAATACTTCTCTGATATTTTAAACATCTTGTCAGATGAAGATATTCCGGAAACAGAACAACTTCCAAACATCCAACCGCAACAATCCTCTATTAGGGACGATCCCCCAGATAAGGAAGAGATAGTTTCCGCCATTCGGTCAATGGCGGGAAGGAAAGCTCCAGGTATAGACGGACTACCAACCGAACTCCTCAAAGCGGACCCGGAAATAACAGCCGATATACTCCTCCCACTCTTCACTAAGGTGTGGAATGAAGGAAGATATCCGACTGAATGGAAGGAGGGTGTCATTGTGAAAATTCTGAAGAAGGGCGACCTTCGGGATTGTGGCAATTGGCGTGGTATATGCCTACTTACTGCCGTATCAAAAATTATGGCTAAGGTAATTCTCAATAGGATTAGTGATATCGTCGAGAGCACTCTCGAAGTTTATCAGGCTGGATTCCGTAAAGGGTCGTCTTGTACCGACCACACAAATACCCTACAGATAATATTAGAGCAGTCAGCCGAAATGGGTTCGCCACTACATCTCATGTTTGTGGACCTCGAGAAGGCTTTCGACAGCGTTAAGCGAGATTACATATGGAATGCTTTGCGTAGGAGAGGTATTCCAAATAAGGTCATAGCTATGATTAAAGAATCCTACGAAGATGCAAGGTGTCGCGTCTTGCATAGAGCAGAGCTGTCCGAGAGCTTTCCTGTGCGAACGGGTGTCAGACAAGGCTGCATATTATCACCAGCCCTGTTTCTGGTGGTAATAAATGACATCTTGAAAGCTGCACTGGAAGGTGGGGAAGGTAAAGGTCTTCAATGGAGACTATTTAACATCTTAAGTCACCTTGATTATGCTGATGACGTGTGTTTGCTTGCACATACCCGTTCGGACTTAGAGTCAAATGTTCGCTCGTTGCATTCTAAACGCAAAGAGGCGGGACTGAAAATAAATGTGCTTAAAACCAAGTACATGCACATGGGTTCGAACCCAAGCACACCGATTGTTCTTAATGGACAGGATGTGGAAGAGGTGCAAGATTTTTGCTATCTCGGAAGCATTGTCAGCATGGACGGCGGAGCCGAAAAGGATGTTGAGGCTCGGCTAAATAAAGCTCGTCAGGCCTTCGGTATCCTTTCCCCTTTCTGGAGGTTAAGAGAGATCTCCCTTCGCACGAAGCTGCGAGTTTTTGACGCATGCGTCAAATCCGTGTTGTTATATGGTTGTACTACGTGGAAAGTGACCGTTCGACTTACCAAGAAACTACAGACTTTCGTAAACCAATGCCTCCGACGCATTTTAGGAATATTCTGGCCAGAAGTGATCTCCAACGACGAACTTTGGAGTACAACTCGCCAGACTAAAATAAGTATTGAGATTCAACGGCGAAAGTGGCAGTGGATCGGTCATACTTTGAGGAAGCCAGAGCGAAACATCGCAAAACAGGCTCTGGATTATAACCCTCAAGGAAGACGTCGGGTTGGTCGACCATGTAACACATGGAAGCGAGCAGTTGAGCAGGAGGCCAGAGGAATAAACAAGTCCTGGCAATAGCTTAAAGCCGATGCGCAGGATCGCGCCTTGTGGAAGAGAGTTGTTTCTGTCCTATGCCCCTATAGGGGGTCTTAACAGTAATTTGACTGACTGGTTTTATGCCCGTTTGGGAAAACGTTAGCCGGCAATGCGTTCCAAAGTCTAGATGTTCAGGAAAAAAATGGACTGCCTAAATTTTACTGTATTGGAAGATTGGTAAGGTAATATTTTATTCCAATCACAAACTGGTCAGGAAAGCTCAGCCTAAGCAATTTTTTGAATAAAAGATTGTAGTCTAACCTGTCAAAAGCTTTTCTGAAATTTGTACAAATGAAGTCAATCTAAGAATCGGCTTCTATGCTATTTCGACAGATTGATGTAAATTCCCGAAGGTTGCTAGTCGTGGACTGACCTTTAGTAAATCTATTTTGAAAAGGAACAATTAACGCCTTCAAATCAAAATTTAGGTTTTCGTCAAACAGACACATAAAGTTTGAAGAAAGTTTTTCCAAATAGCATGACGGAGTCTCTCAAAAACTATCTGTAATATTATTAATATGTTTCAGAATACACGAATCATATAAACGAAGATCAGTCATCGTCAAACTATTTACTGGAGAAGGTATGAAGTAATTAAAATATTCAGAGCTAATATCACAGCTATTCTAACAAATCTACATCTTTCTCTACATCTACAATGGCACTGCAGCCCAAATTGGGCCTTGGCATCCTAACCTTCATGTTCCTTAACATTTTTCATTTGTGGAAGGGTTGCTAGACCTTCGCACAGACCTCTATCCGCGAATTTTTCATTTTCGTAGATTGAGGTGACCAAGGTATACCCAAGCAAGTAGTGTGCTGGAATTATGCATCGACCGGGATTTGAACTCGCGACCTTCGCATTGTAGACCAACACGCTACCCACTAGGCTACACCCTAGATATTCTATTCTAGCAAATGATGAACAAAAAATGTCCGCAAAAAGATTACTTAATACGAGTGGATTCATTGCTGGGGAAAACCCGAAATAAAATGATGGTCTATCTATAAAAGGTTCTGTTCAATCCATTCGAAATATTCTAAAAGGAGACGCTCTTTATGAACTATTAAGCAAAGCACTAGGAAGTTTCTTGCTGTGAAGTAATAGGCTCCCAGAGTACCTTTCCTACCTTATCTTCGATGAAAACACAACCTCGCGAAACATTTATCTATAAACTGATGTGTTTTTAGCCGTTAACTATCGAATCGTGTAAATATTCCGATTCTGTTAATACGGATGTGTAGGTATATATTTTACAACATCACGCTTCGTTTATCTGAATTCTATTTCAACCCCTTTAATGCTCATTTCAATTATCTATTTTCCAACATAAATTACATTAAAAAAAAAAAAAATAGGTCGTAAAATTGAAAATGTATTTGCCTCCATTTCTAAGAATCAAAAAGCTATTTACCTCTGCATTGTTAAAAATAAAAACTTTATCATTACGCTCCAATATCAACAACATTATATATATTAGCGCATATTTTATTCTCGCTCGTCGCACTTATTATCCCAAAAAGACCTACAAATGCTGTTGTTAAACCGCGAGATTTGAATTTCACTCATCTTAAGCGCAACAAGTATGGGAAGGAAAAATGATTTTCATGCAACACTACGCGTGAAATCGATCGTTTTCCTTGTCTCGATCGCACGATCGTTTCATATTATGATTATTTCAACTATACTATACATCGGCGTTTAAGAATAGTGTGCAGCTACTGCAATACACTTGTGGTAATAAAAATGGCATGTTAAATATTGCAAAAATAAGAAAGCAAATTGATAAAAAAAAATTCTCGTAAATTAATAGCAAACGATATTATCGACAGTAGAGATCTTTACAATATTATTATAAAGTTAATTGAAAATCGATAGATTGTTTAATTGAAGAGAAAAAGTTTATAATAATATAATGTGAAAACCAAAGAACATGTATATATTTGTATGTTATGATCATTTGTCTCGTAAAAATTATCTTGACCTCGGATCCATGATACTTTTTCAGGCGGCATGTATACCGGGACGACGATTTTGTTCAAAAATTGATATTTTCGGACTAATATTCCTGACAAACCACGCAACATAATAAAATATTTCGATTATTTAAATCTTTGTTCTGTCAAGGATTTGGAGGGAACAGGTTTTTAAAATTATGATCAGGAAAAGATTTATTTGCACATCGCCGGGTTAGGTTTTTGAAAAATGAAAAAATGAACCACATTTTCGATTTATGTAAGTTTTGTTAATGATAGATGGACTTAAAAAAGCGCATTGAATTTATTCGACAAACGATATGAGCCAATCATCATTGTTGAGAGTAAAAAATTTATCGGTCTCTAGTTTTGAAATTGCATGCAAAATTGACTGAAATCAAAATAGGCTGTCCGGTCTTATACCGCCTTAAGGTTCAAGAAATAATCGCGCTGATTATCTGTCATGCGATGAAGCGCAAACTCTAAAAACAATCATTACAGGATCACCATATGGCATGAGGCGATCGCATGACAATGTAAAATCCTGAAAATGGAACACTTCCGCGTGTATTGCAGTAACTTAAATCCATAGGCGTACATCTGTCCTAATCTTTAGCTAGAATCGGGATTTTCTATTCACCACGATTGAATTTGTATATTATTTCGCCACGATCGTATCTAGACAAACTTAAGCTATTTATATAGTAGTAAAAAATACGCGTAAAGTATGCATGCGTGTAAATTTTACGTCTTCGCTGAATTATTCTAGCGTGCTAAGATTTTCAATTTTCCTCATCAATAACTCAAGATCGTAAAGAAAAGTAAAGAAACGATCCATTCTGTTCGTTGGTACGATCTGAAAATGTGCGTTTGTATGCTTCGCTTTGCATTTATAACAACGAAAATACGAACAGACTGTATGCACAATGTTGATTTCGTAGATGAATGAATTTGTAGATCCGATTGTAGCGCACCAAGACTGTCCAAGACGGTCGATCTTATGTTCTGAAGATGCTTGGTCAATTAGCGAAGACAGCGATGATGAGCAAAAAGTTTTACAACGATGTTGTCGTTTCACCTGAATTAAACGACTACGAGCACATCGTTAAACACATCGCATTTATAAAATCCAATTGAAACTGCGAAAATTTTTGTTTGCCATTAAGTACGATGGCGTGTGGTTATATCATGCTGAGATTTTAATTAAAACATTTTCCGGATTAATAACATTTTTCAGAGAGAGTCTACCTATATTAGTATAAGGTATCATTTCGTTTGGCGAAGAATTCTTGTAATTAATTTTTTAGTTCATACAAAGTTCTAATTTTTTTTTTTAATTTTTTTATGCCCTTAACCCATCTGTCTATTTCAGGACTCCAACTTTCAATTCGAGTTTCGAAACTTCTTCCACAATTTTTGATATAGATAATTTTAAAGCATTCCTATTTAAAATCAAAAGGTTTTTGATAAATCATATCGTTTTTCATTTTTCAATCAAATTTCTGTTGAGACCCATATTGGGGCATAGGACAGAAAAAGCTTTCTTCCACAAGGCGCGATCCTGACCATCGATCTTTAGCTGTTGCCAGGACTTCCTTATTCCTCTGCCGTCCTGGTGAACTACTCGTTTCCAGGTCATTTATTGTCGACCAACCCGACGTCTTCATTGGGTATTGTAATCCAGAGCCTGTTTGGCGATGTTTCGTTCTGGTTTCCCCAAAGTGCGACCGATCCACTGCCACCTCCGCCTTTGAATTTCAATCCTATTTTAGTCTGCCCAGTTGTACAACTCGTAGTTGGAGATCACTTCTGGCCAAAATATCCCAAAAATGCGACGGATGCGTTGGTTCACGAAAGTTTGAAGTTTCTTGATAATTCGAACGGTCACTTTCCAGTACAACCGTACAACAACACGGCATTGACTCATGCGTTTTTAGTTCTCCATATTAATTTAATTTGATTTCTAATTTATTTATTTATCATAACAAGATAATTAGTTATATAATAATTTGCTTAATTTAATTTAATTTAAATTAATATAACCAAGTATAGTAATAGTAGACGATTATCCGTCTGTCACATACTTGTCCTGCTCTCTAGAAGAAGGAGACGCCACCTAGGCGCATTTCTTCGACAGTCTCGGTAATCTGGTAAATGCGGAAGCCAGGAGCCTTCAACGCTTCATAGAAAGGTCAAGTTGGCTCACCGAGTAGGAGTCTCTTCTGAGATCCTGTGGCATCACAACGGACCAGCTTATTGTCTATGTGCTCCTGGACTTGTGACTAAGTAGCCACCTCTACCTACCTACCTAAAATAATTTAATTTACCTTATAATTAAATCCACTTTAATATAACTACCTGTTTAACCTTCAACCAGTACTTGTGGTGGAAGGTCAAACGGGGTGTAGGGGATCTTAGTAAACAAAGCATAGTCTCAGGTTTATGTCAGCTTACTTACTGGAGGTGTGGAGTGTATGCTGAATTTGTTAAATACTATACAGCATCTGTTAAAAGTCTTATTTTCCTACCTGCTCAAGTATTTATATATTATGGAAAATTATGTATGACATACCCCTGTCGATTTCGCGTTAGATTCATTTGGTCAGTACAGTTTGATCTTTCGTAAAGATAACAAGTTAAAATAAACTGCCAACAAGTCGGGCGAAACTTTATTATTCTTGGGACAAGTTGCGGATGAGTGGAAAGTCGATATGCAGGTTAAAGTGGTTAGGGAAAGCTAAGTGCAAAGGGGTTTCTTGGGCAGGGCTGTTGTCAATTTAACAATATTTCATTCGTTTCTGCAAGTTTGGGTTTTTATGAGGGGAGGTGGAGGGGTAATAGCAAGGGTGGGTGGATGTTAACAGCTTTTTAATAATTGCTTGAGTCACGTCCAATATTCTCTGTATAGAATGTGTTTCATAGACGAAATTGCATAAAATTTTCATAAAATTCGCTGTATTTTATTTTCACGAAACCGAAAATTTGTATGGGAGGGGGTAGAGAAGGTAGGGGAATCGTAAAATTTGATATGCAGTTTTATTTCGCTTCTCTTGTAAGGTGCTTGTATAAAATTTCAAGTTCGTAGCTTTTAGTTTGTTAGTTATTAGTTGATTTAATGAAATTGGTCGAAATCATAGTTTTGTATGGGAGGGGGTAGAACGGTAAGCGCAATTTCAAAACGTTTGAATCAACTTCATTTGAATTACTTTTATAAGTTTTCATGCAAAATTTGAAATTGATAGCTCTTAAGAGATAGCAGATAACTGATTTCTTAAAAATGCTCGAAAAAATAATTTTGTATGGGAGGGGGTAGAGGAGGTAGGGGAATCGTAAAATTTGTGATGGAATTTTCTTTCTTTTCTGTTGTAAGGTGCTCGTACAAAATTTCAAGTTCGTAGCTTTTAATTTGTTGGTTATTAGTTGATTTAATGAAATTGGTCGAAATCATACTTTTGTATGGGAGGGGGTAGAAGGGCAAGCATGATTTCAAAACTTTTACCGTAATTTTATTTCAACTATTTTTCTAAGTTTTTGTGCAAAATTTCAAATTGATAGCTTTTGATAGTTAGGTGATAATTGATTTCTTAAAATTGGTCGAAAAAATAATTTTGTATGGGAGGGAGTAGAAGTTTTAAAGATATTCGACCAGTTAATATTTCAAACTTTTAGAGATTTTTTTTAATTGCATTTCCCAAATTTTCAAGTTTCTACCTAAAAATTTCATTCAAAAATTTTCAGTTTATGTGTTTTTTTCATTCCACATGAAACACCTTGTGCACGTTAGACCCCCACTTCGGAGCATAACAATTTTGGAACAAATTACTATTTTTTTCCTATCTATGTCAAATAGATGTGTCGACATGCAAAATTTAAACTTTGTATCTTTTACCAGAGCCATAAAAAAATCACTCAAAATTTTCAACATTTTCGCTTTCCACCTCCCTCCCCTTACACCCCCCAACTCAAATTTCTTACCAAAATTAAAGATTATATAGCTCTACAATCTGACAAATTTTTGATTTGATATCTGTACTCAATTTTGAGATTTGATGATTTGTAGTTTTGGAAAGTGCGCCATTTTTGAAATGCTCCCCATTTCCCCCCACTACTATAAAGTCCACATATTATATTTTTCTCATATGTCGCTAATAAAGCTTAGTACACATTTTAAGTTTCAATTATATAGCATAAGAGACAATTGAGATATTAATTTTTAAGTGTTTTTCTTTGCACCCCCCTGACCCTCCCCCTTTCACTAATTAGCTTCTGTCTAAACTGCTTCTAGTAGATCTATATACTATCCTAATGGCCTCAAAATATCAATTTTTTACGGGAAGTAATTTCGAAGATATAATCATTTGAAAAAAAAATTCGGCCGACAATTGGTTCTTAGCCCCCCCTTTTCGCACGCCAATGGATAAAAAAATTAAGTTATTTTTAAAAGTTGTCCCACAAACTCTTGTATATGTATGTTGATTTTTAGCTTCCTAGCTGTAACCATGGTTGAGATATTTGAATTCGTATTTTTCGGTTTAAGCACTCCCCCCGCCTCCCCCTGAACTCGTACACCCCCCAAAATTGGTATCCGCCTGAGATCCGCAACTACCTACAATCCCTCCAAAAATTAACTTTCTATCTTGAAGGGTTTGGGAGTTAATGTGCGCTGAGCGTACACGTCGGCGTACGGCGTACGGCGGACGGCGTACAGACAGACGGATTTTTATACTCTAGATGGAATCTGAGAGTATTATAAGTTTGCTCTAAAGTTTGTAACGCCAAGAAATAAGGCTCGGAGAAAAAAATGAATGATACAGAAGTTAATATTATCACTCAAAAATCTCAAAACCGGATGTCCGTCCGTCCGTCCGTCCGTCCGTCCGTCTGTGCGCGCTCTAGCTTGAGAACGCGTTGAGCTAGATAGTTCAAATTTTGTACACGTCGTTTTTGACAAAAAAGTAAGGTCAAGTTCGTGAACGGGCCAAATCGCTCCACCCCTTCTACCCCCTCCCATACAAAATGCCACAATTGCGCAATTTGACAATTAACGGATTTGCTCAAAATGTATAAAAGCTATTGGCCTGAAATTTGAAATATGTTACTTTTATGATAATATCAATCTACCATATAAAAATTATGCGTGTCCTTCCCGTCCTTCTACCACCTCCCATACAAACTGAACTTTTTCATGAAATACTCTAAACCAATTTACTCAGTGTGTATAAGAATTAGCAGACTGAAATTGTGCACCTAATATTAATTTAAAATTGTTAATAAGATTAAAAAAAAATTAGACGATTAGCTTCACCCCTTCTACCCCCTCCCATACAAAATGACACAATTTCGCAATTTGACAATAAATGAATTTACTCAAAAAGTATAAAAGCTATTAATCTGAATTTTGGGATATATTACTTTCATAATGATATAAATCTGCAGTAGAAAAATTATTTGCGTCCTCTTTCTCCTTCCACCCCCTCCCATACAAACTACACTTTTTCATGAAATGCTCTAAGACAATTTTCTCAGAACATATAATATTTATCGAGTTCATATTTTGTAATAAATACTTAATTAGTATTATCACTAAGATCAGAAAAAAATATTTGATTAGCTTCGCCCCTTCTACCCCCTCCCATACAATATGACACAGTTTCAAAACTTACAAAAAATCTATTTTCTTGAAAGGTATGAATGTTACTGGTCTTAAATTTAAGAGATGTCAATTTTATGATATTCTTAGTTATTTCTAAAAAAATCACAAAAATCCCCCCACTCTTTCTACCACCTCCCATACAAACTGCACATTTTCACTAAATCTAACACACTAATTTTCTCAGTTCGCATTCAATTTTTGGAGTAAGCATTTTGTATAAAACATTTTTGTAGCTACCTTAGCATGATGGGGAAAAAATTAGTTCAATGCTATCACCCCTTCTAACACTCCCCATACAAAATTTCTTGGGATCACAAAAAATTCTATTTCATCTAGAGTATAGTAAGATTGCGTTTTACGCGCAATCGTAGCCCTGTTATGTTTTTTTTTTGCATTTTTCGGCTAATTTAGTCATGAAACGCGAAAAAAAAATTTCAGGGTAGCAAATTTTTTTTTTCCCAAGTCGATCACAATACTTTATTATTAAAATAATAAAGTAAAATGAGTGCTCTTTATAAAAAACGTTTTGAAATTGTTTTTCTGGTTACCCATCCAAAAGGACCCTGAATGAATGTGAGGCAGGCCGCAAAATATGGGAAAACCAGTGCTTTATATGTAAAGAAGTGGATTACGAGGTATAAAGAGCATGGTGATGTCGATAATGAACCAGGTAGAGGTCTTAAAAGAGTTACATCAGCTCAGCTATTCAGGAAAAACCCGACATTAACTCAGCGACTGGCGAAGGAAAAACTAATTAAAAAAAGGAGTTCGGGTGTCCATAAATCCAATTAGAAGCAGGCTCAAAATTTAACATCAGAAACTGAAGCACAAACCCCAAATCGCAACTGACAGAAAAACATGTACAAGAAAGATTGAGCTGGGTACGGGAGAATTTGGAACGCGATGAGAGATTGTTGCAACGTGCCGTCAAACATTCCGCAAAGGTGCATGTTTATTGGTGCTTTTCTGAAAAAGGATTCGGAAAGTTAATTGCTTTCACCAGAATTATGACTGCTGAATTTATACAAGAAGGGACTGTTAAAGTCTGCTGAGTTGCTGTATGGACCCCACAACGATGACTGGATTCTCCAAGAAGGTAACGACCTCTGTTCATCGCGGAGGGCAGGAGATGGGATAACGACGTGCGACTGGCCATCGCAGAGTCTCGATGTAAGTCCCATTGAAAATGTATGGTCGCTCTTGAAGACTTAACTGAAAGGAATAAAAAATATCCACTACGCAACTGCTTATTCGAAGTTTAAAACAAATTTGAAGGGGACTAAGTGTGGATTACGCTAAAAAATTAAGCCAAAGTTGTCCCAAGAATATGCCAGGTAATTTTAGATAGCAGCGGTAACTGAACGTTATATGAACATAGTTGTGAAATTAAGATATAATACAGTTTAATAAATAAATATGAGTATATTGAATTTCGTAGTATTTATTGCTCTTTATACTCTAGATGAAATCTGAGAGTATTATAAGTTTGCTCCAAGGTTTGTAACGCTAAGAAATAAGGCTTGGAGAAAAAAATGAATGATACAGAAGTTAATGTTATCACTCAAAAATCTCAAAACCGGATGTCCGTCTGTCCGTCTGTCCGTCCGTCCGTCCGTCTGTCCGTCTGTCCGTCCGTCTGTTCGCTCTCTAGCTTTAGAACGCGTTGAGCTAGATTGTTCAAATTTTTTACACGTCGTTTTTGACAAAAAAGTAAGGTCAAGTTCGTGAACGGGCCAAATCGCTCCACCCTTTCTACCCCCTCCTATACAAAATGACACAATTGCCCAATTTGACAATTAAAGGATTTGCTCGAAAAGTATAAAAGCTATTAGCCTGAAATTTGGAATATATTACTTTTATGATAATATCAATCTACCGTATAAAAATTATGCGTGTCCTCCCCCTCCTTCTACCACCTCCCATACAAACTGTACTTGTCATGAATTACTCTAAGCCAATTTACTCAGTGCGTATAAAATTTAGCGGGCTGAAATTGTGCACCAAACATTTATTTAAAATTGTTAGGAAGGCAAAAAAAAATTAGACGATTAGCTTCACCCCTTCTACCCCCTCCCATACAAAATGACGCAAATTCGCAATTTAACAATAAATTAATTTACTCGAAAAGTATAAAAGGTATTACTCTGAGTTTTGGGATATATTACTTTCGTAATGATTTAAATCTACAGTAGAAAAATTATTTGCGTGCTCCCTCTCCTTCCATCCCCTCCCATACAAACTACACTTTTTCATGAAATGCTCTAAGACGATTTTCTCAGAACGTATAACAGTTATAGAGCTCACATTTTGTAATAAATACTTAATTAGTATTATCACTAAGATCAGAAAAAAATATTTGATTAGCTTTACTGCTTCTACCCCTCCCATACAATATGACACAGTTTCACAACTTCATAAACAATCGATTTTCTTGAAAAGTATGAATGATACTAATCTGAAATTTAAGGGTTGTCAATTTTATAATATTCCTAGTTATTTCTGAAAAAATCACTAAAATCCCCCCACTCTTTCTACCACCTCCCATACAAACTGCACATTTTCACTAAATCTAACTCACTAATTTTCTCAGTCCACATTCAATTTTTGGAGTAAGCATTTTATATAAAACATTTTTATAGCTACTTTAGCATGATGGGGAAAAATTAGTTCAATGCTATCACCCCTTCTAACACTCCCCATTAAAAATTTCTTGGGATGACAAAAAATTCTATTTCATCTAGAGTATCGTAAGATTGCGCTTTATGCGCAATCGCAGCCCTGTTAAGTTTTTGAGATACGTTCTTCTTGAACACGCTGTATGTTGATATTGCCTGATGATTATTGAGTATGAACTTACTTAAGATGTGGTCAACCGTAATGCCAAGTTTAGAACCAAGAGGTGCAGATTTAATAATGGGAATTTAGCTGTGTAGAGTGGAACGTTCAAAGTTTCTTGCTTGATCCCTAAGAGCAAAAAGAAAGAATTGCTTCTGGATTGACTTTATCCTGTTGCTGCATAACTGGTAAAAGGGATCCCGAATGGGACATACAGCTGCAAAATTTGCCGCCCTTTTTGCAGACCGGACATTTAATGCTTTTACGCCAGATATCAGGTAGTGTTTCATGTGTCCAGATTTGCGACACCAGAACGTGAATTTCCCTAGCAAAATTCAGTCATCACTGATCTTCAGAAGTTCCGCTGGTATATCGTCTATGACCAGCACCTTGTTGTTTTTTAAGTTCTTAAGGGCATCTTTCACTTCCTCTACTGGGATGCTCAATTTGATTTCAAGGTCAGCAGAAGCCTCGGTTAGGTGATCATTAACAGCAGTAGTCGGTGATGAATTCGGGTTAAGCAACTGTTGGAAATATTGCCTTTATCTAGTTTTATGTTTTCCGCATCGCTAATTATGCCTCCTGCCGTGTCCTTACAAAGGATCGTTTTCGGTTGAAATTCTCGTTTCTGCTTTTTAACTAGAGCAGCTAATCTCCTGTTGTTGGATTAAAATCTTTATCCATTTTACATAAATCGTCATTGAGATACTTGCCTTTCTTTTTTCTGCAGGTTTTGTTCGCAAATCGTCTAAGCTCGTCAAATATATCTCTCTTGGCTCTTGCTGGTCATTTAGTAAATTGTTTGTAAGCTGCTTTCTTTATGTCTATTGCACTCCTTCACACATCATCGAGCCTATCATTCTTCTTGCGCCAGGTTTGGTGGCCTATGACATCTTCTGTGACGGACTTAATGCCATTTTTTATGCATAGCCAAAACTGCTCTATTGTCCTTCTTCTACAATGACGCTATAGCCCAAGTCGGACCATGGCCTCCTGACATTCAGGTTCCTTAACATTTTTCATTACTTATTGTGGAAGGGTTGTTAGCCCTTTCCATACCGGGCTTGGTACCGTCTTAGGCAGAGTTGAAGGAAGACGCCTGGTTGGTCAAAAGCAAACCAGAGCTTCAAACGAGTCCTGATGTCACTAAAGGCTGATGCTCGGGATTGTACATTATTGGTATACCAACAAGAGGTGTATATCAGTGTAGGGTTGGAAAGGTCTATTATTTGACAGCTGGTCGGTTGGCGGTTGTCAAATGTTGACATTTGTCATCTATAAAAGCGGGAAATTTATCATGGAACGCTACACAGTCGTTGAATTTTATTACGAAAGTTCGCGTTCAATCATAGTTACGATACGCAAAATTCGAGCAAAATTTGATCGTAATCAAGACTACTCAAAAAATTCCAAGAGACTGGCTCAGCTCAGTGCGAGATGTGAAGACACCGAAACGCCTACGACCGAAAATATCGCCGCAGTGAAGGACAGTGTTGAAAATGACCCAAACACCTCCATTCGTAACAGTGCTCAAGAACTCGACCTCTTCACGTCCACACTGCAGCGAACGTTGACGAAAGATTTGGCCCTGCATGCGTGCGTACAAGGTCCAATTGACTCAAGAACTGCAGCCGGTGGACCACCGGCAGTGCGATTGGATCTTGGAAACAAATCTACACCTCTTGTTGATACACCCCATATAAGAGAGCCGATTATAGTTAACACCATTATGATATCGGATATTGCATGATCGTTTGGAGCTTGCGGTTAAAATCACGATACTTGGAGCGTTATAGGTTACTTGACTCTTTCTTGAAAAGACATCCTGCTTTCCATCAATAAACGGCTCCAAAATTCTTAGATAAAACTTTTTCGAATCCGTTCAATCTGTTGATCTTTAATAGAAGAATCGAATGTTTAGTTCCTAGCTCTTCAATCCCAGGCCATCTGGTTAATCGTTTAGATTTCTTCCAAAAATAGTTAGGCCAAACCAATTAAGACTGTAATTATGTTTTTTTTTTCCAAATTTCAAGCTGTTCCGAAACACACAATTCCGCCCAATTAAACTCGTCTTTGTCTTCTTTTTCTTTTTCTCTTCGAATAACTGTACAAGCCGAGATAAATTCAAAATGCAACTTGTCTTAAAACTTTAAACACGAAAAAAATAAAAGTGTAGGCAATTTGAAATCTAGATCAGTATAAAGATACATTTTCTACTCTGCGCCTCCCACTTGCATCGAAAAATCTCTACCGTAATCTGTTTCCGATCTAATCAAAATGCACGATCACCGATCGTATCACATTGAAAGTTTAGATAGGACCTAGTGGCTAAATTTATCTCTATACTTGCAGTCGATAGTCGTCACTGATATAAGTTCACGCGATCGTAAAATTTGTTATTTGTTTTGATTGATGATCTTGCTTGCTAGCGATCAAGGTGTTACTTGAAGTGCGAGATCACTTGTGAAGATCAGCATATGAGTAAACAATTAGACGGTGGTAATAATAATCGTGAGGTCACGGCGATCGATTATCGTAACCACTGCGGAAGTTTTCAAAAAATTATGCCATGATCGATAAATGAATTACTGGTATTGCGTAAAATAATGCAGTGCCTTAAAAAAGCTTTTTTTCCGGTTGGTACCCCATAAGCACGTGTAATACGATCTTTTCTTAGATAGCGAGTACTTTCTTTCGTTTTCTCGGTTCTAATTGATCCAGCGCCACACGTTGTTGTTGTTGTTGCCCTATTATAACATTTTTGTGGGTTCTTAGGTGTTGCTTTTCCTCACGTTTTCCGTAGAAGCTACGGACGCCACCACCCAACTTCCATATTCAGTTCGACTTTAGCATTTCAGTCGCTAGCTGGCATTAAGATCGTTTTAAGCTTGCGCGATCGTGGCGTTGTTGCAGTGCATGCATTTGTGCGCACAACAATTGTTTCGTTATAATTCTGTTACGTATTGTTGTTCTTCGTGTACTGCAATTTTGTACCATTTTCAAGTGCTTGTAATTGTTTTCACTAAAAAATTTTTTTTTTTTAAATTCACCTCTCTGCACGTGGATCGCTCGTTCTTGGTACGATCGCGATCGCCTCTATTTATACCGCATATGTGTGGAGATTGAAAATTTCATTTCGGTGTTTTTGGGGGGCGTTTTACTGGAGCCCAATCCTATAATTTTGTTGGAGTTCTGTTCTGATAGTGCCCGAGTGTGTTTTGATGCGTGTAGTCAACACTTTTCTGTTTACTCACGAACTGGGTAAAAATAGCGCGTCAACGATCGAGGCATTTTTTTTTGTTTGTTATACGGACGTGCGCGTTTTTTTCGTTACATATTTTCCGATTTTCTTATTTCCGCGTAGTTGACACGAAAGTAATTTTCTGGGTATGAAGTGAAATATAATGGAAAATTAGTTAATGTGTTAGTTATGAAAGTGATGGAAAAAAGCGACACACGCCTGCGCTTCTTCCAGGTGGTCAATGATCGCGTGTGCTTATAATAGTTGTTTTGATTCTTGTGATCGGTGATTCAAAATTTATGAATGAAAAGTAATTTTGATTAAAATAATAATAATATGATAAATCTGGGATTATCCGCAAAGTCATAAAATGCAATTTTTATATGAATCGATAATACAAGATCACGATACTATCACTTATCGATACAATCACGTATATGAATCGTATTAAGGGGTGCGGCACATATTTCAACATTTTCACGTCGATTTGTTTGTTTCGGAATCTGAATTTTAAATTCCTCTTCAGCACAAACAAACCTCTCAACAAAATTAGCGAGCCCAACACATGTATTGCATATGGGATTTATATTTACGTTGGATCGTTTTGAAAGATCGGCTTAGTAAACAATAAGAGAAAACGATATCGTAATTGGTTGTAAATGTGCCAATTATTTGTTTGATTTGCGTGCTATAATTTTACTTTATTATTAAATGTAGAATGATCGAAAATTCTGAAAAAAACTATCGCGCTACTTGTCGCAGTAGAACAACTACAAAGCGGAGTCCGGAAAATCATGACAAAATAAATATTTGAAATTCTACAAAATACAAATTCTGTTGCAATATAGCAGAAAAAATGCCATCCAATCAATTTTCTGTTAAGACACTATGGGGCATAGGACAGAAACACTTCCCATCAAACAATCTCGCGATAAATCGCAGTGGCGATAGAACAGGCAATGGGAAAACATAACAGAATTATGATACTCTAGGTGAGATAGAAATGACTTTAATATACCGGAAAATATGTCATCTCAAATTCTTCCGAATAGTGAATAGAGACTTTTGCATGGGAGGTGGTAGAAGTAGAGGGGGAGGTTTGTATTTTTCGTATATGACACCGAACATGGCATGTAAAATGTTTTTTGCTGAATTTAAAGTTTTTAGTTTTCATTATTTTTCAAGAAATTGGTCATAGTTTTCCTGAAATTGGAGATTTTGTATGGGAGGTGGCAGAGGAAGTGGAGCGTTTAAGATGATTTTGAAACTACTTATTATCCTTATCACCATGCTTTGATTCAATTTCAAAGTCGATAGCTCTCATATACTTGAAGGAGAAATGCTTTTCTTGAAAGTTTAATACATATATTTGTATGGGAGGTGGTAGAAGGAGTGAAGTGGAGCTGATAATTTTTTCTAACACTTTTTTTACTAGTTTCGAAGATATGTATTATTCAAAATTGCCCATTTGTATGGGAGGGGGTAGAAGGAATAATGGGAGGGGGTCAATATTCCGTAATATTAATGACATCTATATCATAATACTTTGACCTAAATTTCAAGTCGATAGCTTAAATATCGGGTGAGTTCAAAAGGTCATGCGGAGTTTGCGAGTAAAAGTCACAGTTTATTCAATCAGTGATATGTTCTCCATTGGTTTCTATGATCTCTTTCCAACGTTCTGGCAGCATACGGATGTCCCGATTATAAAAACTGAGCGGTTTAGATTCGAAGAACGAAGACACGACGTTTTTTAAGGCATCCAAGGAGTCGAGTTTTTTTCCATTTAAATAATTTTGCAATGACCGGAACAAGTGATAATCAGATGGTGCGATATCAGGAAAATACGGTGGATAAGTTAAGACATCCCATTTCAGGCTGTTCAATTTACGCAGCGTCTGTCTCGAAACGTGTGGTCTGGCGTTGTCGTGATGAAAGACTACGCCCTTGCGATTTGACAATATCGCACGTTTCTGTTTGATTTCTCGATTCAGATTGGTTAATTGGTGACAGTACTCGCCCAAATCAATCGTTTGGCCAGCTCGGAGAAACTCAAAATAAATTATGCCCTTGCAATCCCACCAAACACAGAGCATCACCTTCATCGGGTGCAAACTGGCCTTTGCCATTGCGTCACCATGCTCACCTACCTGTTTCCATGTACGTTTGCGCTGAACATTGTTGTACAGGACCCATTTCTCATTGCCCGTCACTAATCGATCCAAAAACGGCTCGTTTTGAGCCGCCCGAGTAAAGAAACGGCAGCAGAAATTCGCTCGATTTTGTTCTTCTCGGTCAGCAAATGGGGCACCCATACATATATCGAGCTTCAAATCGAATCGGTCAACGTTAATTGCTGTAGCAACTTCCTCTGTTGAAATTCGCGGAGTATTCTGAACTAAAGTACGCATAACATCGTCATCTATATGTGTGAAGGTCGACTTGAGCGTGGCTCGTCTTCAAGGTTAAACTCTCCACGGCGAAATTTCGCAAATCATTTTTCCACAGTTCGTTTAGCTGGCGATTGATCTCGATAAGCCTCTTGAATGTTTTTTACGGCAGCAGCTGCAACGTTTATTCCCTTCCGAAACTCGTAAAGCATAACATGCCGTAAATGCACCTTATCGACACTCATTTTGAAAGTAATCTTTCTCGAAGCAGTTTGTATCTACAAAAATTATTTTGTTTCAAAAGAAAGCTGCACACATCACCTTTCCAACGATCTGTCTTACGTAGATGACAGTATTAATGACAACACTTTACGCCGCTTCTAACGCCATCTATTGCACCTCCGCACTAACTTTTGCATTCACCCAATAGTTGCAATGAAAAATCAATTTCTTAATATTTCGAAATTTCATGAAATTTGTATGGGAGGGGGTAGAAGGAGTGGGGGGATGTAGCCCATTCACGAACTTAAAGTTACTTTTTTGCTAGGAATGACACACAAAATTTTTTAGCACTATAGCTCAAAGCTTTCGAGAGTTATGCTGTAGACAGACAGACAGTCAGATAGACGGTCACTCGGAATCGAGGTTTTTGAGCGACAACAAATATTTCTGTACCCTTGGCGGCTCTGGGCGAGCGTTATTTCTTAGCTTTACAAACGGTAAGGCAAACACAATATACTCTCAGATTTCATCTAGAGTATAATTATCGCCTCTAACGATAAAATTGCAAGGGTACTAGCTCTTTTATTAACTGGGCAATAATTTGGCGAAAACTTGCTCGTCAGCTGACTACGAATCGCGACAAGAATTTGTATGTAGATGCAACGATTATTGCCATTGTATACGTAAGCATTTTGGCCTTATCGCATTTGATAAGACTGAGATATTGCGGCGGTAGTTGCCTATATTATATCGATTCGCTATTGCATTCTTATCGCAATGTATGTTGGGCTTGCAGTGTATTACGTACAAGTATGTTTTGTGATCAACTTGGGGAAAAATTTGCTACCCTAAAAAATGTGTCTTCCTTTCTTGAAAATTTTGTTCGAGCACTATTCAAAGCAAATGCTAGGGAGAGCTTTATTGGTTAAAATAATGCTGAAAATTAATACGTCCGGAAACATTGTGAAACCTTTAACCTCAATTTATTTTTGAAATTACCATTTTTCAACTACAATATTCAATACAGCATAACTTCGCGGATTTTTTCACATCTTCACGTGATTTTTCGCCCTTCTCTGGAGAATTTTGTGTATGTATTTTCCAATGGTGCCAAAAATTCAGCTTTGACCTCTGACAAGATGAGGTTCCTCATATCGCGTCACATATAGAGAATTGTGAACGTAATTCAAGCAATCAATCAAATAATTATATACATCCACATAATTCTTCTATCCCCCCCTTCCCATACAAATCCTTGCATAAATAAACAAATGAAATATTGATTTTTATACAGAGGAGCTATTGAACGTAATCCCAGTTACACTGGTTGACAAATTTTGACGAATGTCTTAATTCTTCAGTTTCAATGCATTTTTCGCCACTGTAGCGAAATGGGACCACATTGCTGAGACGTTCGTTAGCAGAATAATGGGGCTCCTGCAGGTCCGGGCAGCACAATTTGCCGGCAGTCATGAGCTTGGGTGTGGGGGAAAACGACCCAGAGGTGCACACCATTCTTGAAGGTGCTGCGAAAATTAAGGAGAAAAAAATTGGAAAAATCGGTACCTCAAGTTGCATATGTGTTGCAGAATAGCGATTAACCGTTGCAACCTGGAAAATTCCTACTTACATTCTTTTCATCTTCGGAATGAGACCCACTCAACCTTCAGGAGTCGTTCCGGGATGCTCCTCTTGCAGTATCTACTCCATTTTACACTGTCAAACAAAACATGAAATGAAAATTTTTTTTTTTAATATCCTGATGAAACCGCTCTCCATTCTCATCGCTAACATCTCATAAATTTTCCGGGCGGAAATCAAGAAGAGTTAGTTGAAAATTGATTTTCAAAATCTTTTTTTCCCATATCTTTGTAGACACAACTCTGATATGATGATCATGATGCAATGACGCTGCAGCCCATATCGAACAACCGCGTCTTCCAGTTTGAAAAATCGAGAAGCGGTTTGCAATCTGCATCGACTGAGTCCTCCCATCCCTTTCGTGGTTTCCACTGCGGTCAGCCGCCTTGAGTACTCGTTTTGGAATTCGTTCCTCGTGCATTCGCTGCACTTGGCCAGCCCATTGTAGCTTGCGGAGTTTGATCACGGTGGGATGTTAAATAGTTGACACAGCTCATGGTTGTATCGAATTCGCCAGTCAACTCCTTCCTTAACTGCTCCGTACACCTTCCGAAGAATTTTTTGTTCAAAGTGTCCGATACCCACGTCAAGGTCCATGTTTTGCATCCATACAGCAGCACAGGACGAATTAATATCTTATAGATGCATAGTTTATTATTTCGATGGACCTTCCTTGATTTCATTATGAGAGAGACCGCATAAAATACTCTGTTAGCTGTCGTGATTCTTCTTTGAATTTCATGTCGTTCATTGCTGTCCTTTGTGAGAAGGGTTCCCAGGTATGCGAATTCATCCACCTGCTCGAAGTTGTATCCGCCCATAGTAATATTATGCCTCTCTGGGATAGTCCTTCGTATCTGAGTCATGTATTTAGTTTTCGCTTCATAGACTCTGAGCCCTACTTCACCCGCTGCCGACTCCAACTCCTGGAATACCTCCTTAACACAAAGTATTGTTCGGGCCAGAATATCCAAGTCGTTTGCGTACGCAACCAACTGTGCGGATCTTACGAGTAGCGGCGTACATCTGCTGTTCACTGAGGTTACTGAAGTCGGGAACCAAGTTGAAGAGAATGGAGGCGAGACCATCTTCTTTTTTGGGATCTAGCTCCATTGGGAAGCCTTGAGTCAACTCGTTTTGGATTTTTACTTCGCACTCATTGTTTCCCAACGTGGCTTTCATTGACCGAACTAGTTTCGGTGGGACACCAAGCTCAATCGTTATTCTATACAGAGCATTAAGATCTGTCTGAAAAAATTGACGAACACTTGGTGCACATTAATATCATATTTTCAGCATTTGGCTAGCACCTGTTTTACTGAGAATAACTGGTCCGTTGTCAATTGTCCGAATCTGAAGCCACCTTGATATTCTCCGATGATGTTGTTAGCGTATTCACTGAGTCTTCGTTTGATAATTTTCGTTAAAATTTTGTAACACGTACACAACAATGATTCTCCTCTGTAATTTTCGAAACGCAGACGGTCACCCTTTCCGTAAACAGGATATATAATGCTTTTCCGCCAGTCATCGGGTAATGTTTCAGTTGTCCACATTTTAACAATTAATTTAAATATTCGAACGGTGAGCTCTATTTCACCTTCTTTGAAGTGCTCTGCAGGGAATTCCGGACGCCTTGTTCGATCTTAAATTATGTAGGGCTGTTTCTACTTCATCATAGGTTGGAGCAATGGGGAGTTGATCTTCATCTGGATCTTCTTGTTCATTTTCCGTTGTTTTCGTCTACAGATCTTCTTGGCGTCTCATCTGAGCCGCTAATAGTTGTCCTCTCAAGTTCGTATTCATCTTTTGAGAAACAGTCGATAAGCTTCGTTTTCTTGGTGATCGCTTCCTCGCATTCCTCATCAAACCATTCATTTAGTTTTCTCCACTCTAAATGTCTTGAAGTGTCTTCAGCTGCGCGCTGAGTACCATCCTTAGTGTTCCGCCACATTTGGTCCTCAATATGTCCTTTGATTGTGATCATATATTCCACTTTCATTGTTTCGTCCTTCTGTTTTTGCACATTGAACTTAGGAGTCCAGCTCCTTTTAGTGTGGCCCTTGTCAGCTACGCAACAGCGGTATTAAGGTCGAACAAAAAAAATGGTCCGTGTCACAGTTCAAGCCACTTAGAGTCCTGACATCTAGAATGCTGAAGGCATCCCTTTTTTCAATGAGAACGTGGTCAATTTGAATGAAGGCTCATCTGGTTATGCCCATGTCATTTTGTGAATGTTTCTATGCAGGAAGCAGGTGGAGCTTATGAATAGCTTCTTACTGCTGGCGAAGTCAGTATGTCTTTGGCAATTATCGTTCTTATCATTATGGAGGCTATACCCTCCTGTTACGCCCCTATGAAACAGTTCGTTGCCAATTTTACTGTTGAAATCTCCTATTAGAATTTTCATGTTATTAGAGGGAAACCCGTCAAAAGTGCTGTCAAATTGGGCATAGAATTCGTCTATAATGACATCATATTTTTCCTCTGTAGGAGCACGGCAGTTGATAAACCAAACGCTTAAGAACTTTAATTTGAAGCGGATTAAGCGGATTCGTTCTTTGATCGGTATAAATTTCGTTATGAATTGTTTGAACGCATTATCTACAAAGGCGACACCGAATTCTCCGCTTCCTTGCTTTTTGCTGCTGGTTAAAAATCGTGTGATATCTGCAAGATCTGCAATCGTTAAATTCGCTTCCGAGCCATTTCGTTTCTTGGAGAGTGCGGATGCTGATGTTACGAGACGTCTTCTGCAAAAGTTCCCGCAGTGCACCCGTTTGATGGAGTGAACACACATTCCAAGATCCAAAAGAAAAGTCCATTTTCCGTTGCTGTAGTCGTTGCCGTTTGATCCATCCAATCCGATGCTGTAATCCGGGTTCCTGGACGTTATCAGTGTTTCGCCCAACTCCCAGCTTGGAGGGTCCGATTAGAGGCGCGGAACACTCGTCTTCACCCTTCTCCGTCTGCTGTTTTGAACAAAACACCCGGTGGTCACTGCGAGGAGATTTTTTTTTTACAGAATGACCTGTATTATAGGCAATTTCGGCCTTTATGTGCAATGCACAAACACAGTCATGGAGGGAAGGAATGTTATTAGGAAGGTAGGGGAAGAGGAGTGAGAACGACCGTAACGAGTGAAGAAGCTGGTATATATTTTTCAGTTGTACTGGCTACTACTGACAAATATTTGCAGATGTTATGGGGAACTGAATGATAGAAAGCGAACAGAAACCATCTACTGAGTATCTAAGCCTTCTTGAAGTGGAACTGTTTCACTTTTACTCCGTTTACCCATTTTATTTCGAATAATTTTTCATCGCCAGTAGCAACTGAAAAATTCGTGCTTACAAAAATCCCTGTCTGGAGTGGGAATCGAATCCACGACCTATTGACTGAAAAGCAAGCATGCTACCCACTATGCCACGGAAGCCTCAAGGAGGTAGGATTCAGTAATAGAGTTGTTGATGTTATTTACAGTGGACTTTTCACAGAATTTATGCTACGTCGTGTACCAGAAGCTAGGGTGTAGCCTAGTAGGTAGCGAGTTGGTCTTGTAATACGAAGGTCGGGAGTTCAAATCCCGGTCGGTGCAATATATAATTCCAGCACCTTGCCTGCTTGGATATATCTTGGTCACCTCATTCTACGAAAATGAAAAAATTCTTAGGTTGTGCGAAGGGCTAACAACCCTTCCATAATAAGTAATGAAAAAATGTTAAGGAACCTGAATATCAGCAGGCCAAGGTCCGATTTGGGCTGTAGCGCCATAGTAGAAGAAGAATAAGTGTACCAGATCACAATTATTCTGTGTGACTCTTACTGCCGTTCGACCACCAGGGATATAGTTTTCGCTTTTATGGTTCCTGAGGAAGTTTTTGACTACGTTCTTGAAGGCTGACTAAGCGGCTAGCTCAAGCAGATCAGCGAAAACCTCACTTATTTGTGGTCCCATGAAAATTTCTTTCATTTTAACACCGTTGATCCTGGGAAACTTTTCTTCAAATTTTTATCCCATGTCCATCTACAGCCAACTTTTTGACAAAGTTTTTCATTAATCCCAACTAAATGTGTAATTACACCCTTACACATTAAGAATATCTTGGTGAAATGATTTTTCCTGTCCCTACTATTCCAATCGGGTTGGTTGACCATGTAGCATATGGAAGCGAGCAGTTGGGCAGGAGGCCAGAAGAGTAAACAAGTCCTGACAACAGCTAAATGCCGATGCTCAGGATCGTGCCTTGTGGTAGAGAATTTTTTCTGTCCTATGCCTCCTATATGTCTTAACAGGAATTTGATTGCTGATTGACTATACTAATTATACAGAAAACAGCAATACTTCGTCTATCCCGTTTGTATACCAAGTACTAACCCACTTACTTTCAAACTTAATTTTTGTCGCAACTTCATGATGTCGTAAGTCTCTTTCATATTCGCAGCATGACCAATAGGTATGAATTTCCATTGTGAATCAAAACAGATTTACAACTCAATTTGGAGAAGTCGATGAAATTTCGGTATGCTAGTCGAAAATACAAAATCCCGGAAAATATAACCCCGGAATGCAAAATCCTAGAATACAGAGTCCCGGACCTATTCCAGGATTTTTATTCCGAAATTCAAAGTTTGTGGTAAACATCGTTAGTTTAAAATTTTAGGTAGAATATTTTAGAAATGATGGGTACATTCAAACAAAAATAGTGTCAACGAGTATTAAAATATTACAATTTTTTCATTTATTGTATAGCTTGAATTAAATTTCTCAATTCTTTCATAAATATAATTAGACACAATAAATCAATTCATGTATAGAATTTAGCTTCGAATAACAATATTATAAATTGAACATAAGGATACATTTTTAGCAATCGATTTTAACTAAATTAATTTTTCATATGTTTCCGTGTTTTTCACAACCTTTTTCATGCGCTTCAACCTAATTTCATTTCGTCTTTTAATTTGCAATTTTTCACCTGCCTTTACTATGACGGTTTTAACAACTAAAAGTTCCTTCGATAAATATGTTATTATTTTATACAGCCCACCATTATTTTTACGAACATCAATTTTAGATCGGCGACGCATGGCTTCAACGCTGTTCTGTATCCTTGGTACTTGCTGTAATGCAGCATCCGCAACAGATCGAAATTCGGGTGAATAATTTGTTTTTTGGCGTTTCTGACTCCCTCGAATATTATTTATATCGAACCATGATTCTGAGCTCTTCGCTTTTGGATCATCAAAACTATTACACAAAACAGAATAATAATCAGATACTTCTGCAGGAACTGCCAAGCTCTCCAACAAATGCCAAGCTCTCCAATATACAAACTTGAATGCTTCATTCTTTGGAATTGCCATACTTAGCAACAAGTCGTCGATTTTGAACTTTGCGCTAAATGATTTGGCCAAAATAAAAGAAACTGATTTTAAATAGAGTTGATGGTAAATATTCTTCAGTTGCGGAAACGATAGCTACAGTCCCTCTACTTATTATTTGAGACGGTTGCAGACCTTAAGTAGATGCCATAGTTTTTGCAATATTGTTGCATCGCACCAACTTTTTTTGATATGCAAAAGGATCATGCAAATCGTCGCACCTTCTTCAAATTTTGTTGATAGATGACCTTTGCAGTTACAGCTTTTTCGTTTCGCACAGTCTTTTTTTTCAAGATGATAAGAATAGCTATCAACTATTAGCTTTTTGTAGCCTTTGTTGCTTTTCACAATTGTTATTTCCATGTTCATTTTTGGAAACTTAACTAACAGTTTTAAAATATTAATCAATGTACCAGTTCAATGCGGTAATTTTGTACCATTCTGATAGATTATTTTTTATATATTGTCTCTAGTCCGTATATTCTCATTATAGATTCAGATTGTGGAAAGGAATTGGGTTTTACAATATATAAGATATTAAGAAATGAATTATTTATAAAAATAAAAACAAAAAAACATTATATTTAACAAAAACATTATATACATATATTGGAGCTGCTCAAAGCTGCACAGTCTTATATTCAGAAGCTAAGAAATTGGCATACCATCCTAAAATATCGTATGTACATAATTCCGGGCTTATGTAATCCGGGATTCAGTAACGATATTCACAGAACTTAATTTGTTTTTCTCTTTTTCTCATAAAGCAATGTATGGGTATGTCAAGTTTCAGCTTTCTATCTGCTGTCGTAGCGGAGATATTAGCATCCGTACTTTTTGTCTCTCTCCATCCCCCGACTATTCCTTTCACCTGACACTCCGCAAAACTTAGGTAATGGGTACCGAATTTTTTTTTCTGTATCGATCACAATACTTAATTTTTAAAATAATAAAATAAAATAGAAGAATATTAAAAATATTAATTTCACACTTCAAAGTTGTTTGTTCAATAAAAATCAGATTTTCGTTTAAAATTGGAAAATTGTTGGGCATAAGGACCCGTTTACCAGAATTATTTTAAAAATCCACATCTTCAAATTATCATCAAACCGTTGACAATCATTTCTTCAAAAGTCAATCATGCAAGTGATTAATTGAGCGTTTATTGTATACTCGTCATGCCAAATTCGGTATTAATTAAATTTTGAGTCGGACAAAATATTGAGATCGTGGTAGTAAGAGATTTTTCCGTTCAGTACGTCACAAGAACTCGCTGTATTTTTTTATTCCGTGTTTTTGCTTTCCTCGTTTTTTTTTTTTTTATTATCATTTGGGCCACCCGCCGATTATTTATTCGTACATCCAATCTCATCGGCTGCAGCCAATCTGAACGGATGACCGCAGCATCTTGTGCCAGCTGCATGCACAGTACCAAGCTGTCTCAATCTTAAGATTGAGAACCAACATAAGGAATGCTACAACTGTAAGAGCTGACGACGGCTCCGTATAAATCATTGCAGCGGAAGGTCGAACATGTTGTTGTTGTTGCTGTAAACGCGCAAATAATTTATTCACCATTTGCGAATTGGTCAAGATTTAATGCAATGAGTTGAGGTCTGCACTGTTCTCGCCATTCATTGTGGGGTCTGGCGCACGGTGTTCGTCCTCAATGGATGCTGCCGCGACATTGGTGACCCCCTTTTACATTTGTTACAAATTTCATATTATCCAATCTACTCCGGCGGTAATTGCAATAATGTTAATTTCGCGATCCGCGAAAAGGATAGGCGGCTAGATAAACACTGCACACATCGCATATGAAAAGACCTGGACACGATTCGCACAGGCGTTTCGAGCGATGCAAACTCAATCAAAGCCACCGAAGTTGGTTATGCTTGAATCAGTGAATTCCCATAAAAAAAGTCACATCGTCCACTTCATCGTAAATTCACAACAAAGATATCGAAAGGTTGATGAGTGCTTGTAGGCGGTGACTAGTCACGTCTTATGTATCTTTCATCACCAGTCGCCAGCCCATGTTTCGTCTTCGCATATTTGCGTACCCAGCATAATGCAACCATTCTGACCTGCCCTTGACTGCACAAAATACGAATTATGCAGTTTTGTTGCAAAGCTATTAGCGAGGTTATGTTCAGTTTTTTTGCATCACTTAATTGCAGTCCTGATTGAGTCCAACCTATGCTGCACACTGACGTGTAATTATCTGAAATTATTGAAAGCGTAGCTTAATGGTGGGTGTGACGTACCGCTGGGTAATTTGTTTGGTTGAATACTAATGTCTTCTTTATGCATTCGGAAAAGGTATATGAAAAATTTGCTAGATGCGGGAAATAAATACAAGTGATGTAATTGTATTTGATTTGAAAGTATTGTGGGAAAATTGTTGGGATCAAGAAAATTTCTCTTTTCAAAATCTCTTTAAGCTATTTCATTGGACACTGCATGTCACCTTAATCCTTTCACTGCAAATTTTAAATCACCTTAAAATATTATTTGTGTTTTCTTTGTGTTTCTTAAAAATTTACTTAATGAAATTTTTCACCGAAGTTTAGATACAGTATTTTGTAATTTGTAAGTTTCTTCGATCTTCTTCATAATAGGAATAAGTTGAAAAATGCAGATACTAAGAATCGATCAACATATCAGGCGCAACCTTACTATTTTCGGGGCAAGTAGGACATGCTTTGGGAATACATTTGCAGGATAAGAGGAACTAGCAATCTACCAATCAATTTCCTGTTAAGATCCCTTTAAGGGGCATATTATAGAAACAGTTCTCTTCCACATGGCGCGATCCTGAGCATTGGCCCTTAGTTGTTGCCAGGACTTGTTTATTCCTCTGCCCTCCTTTCTTCACGGTGACGGAAATAGCTTAGGGGGCAACCCTTTAATGCTTAATGTAAAGTTAGATCGACATGGGTAAGGGAAACAAATGGTAGTTGAGAAACGTAGGAGAGATAAGTCTGAAATGGCGATGGACGTTGTTCTTGAATAGCTGTGGACTGTACTCCGCTGAAAACAGACCGCCCGATAACGCATTCCACATTATTGACGTTCGAGGGATGAAGGACTGCCTAAATTTCACTGTTCTCCACGGCAAATGCTTTGCGGTTTATTTGTCCATGGCAGATTCTTCACAGTACGCTCGTGAGCGCGTGCAGCTTGGGGAGTATTATGTTGTGTATGTAAGAGAGAAGGTATTAGACTCAAATTCAAATTTCAAATTCAAATTTCAAATTCAAATTTCAAATTCAAATTTCAACTTCAAATTTCAAATTTCAAATTCAAATTTCAAATTCAAATTTCAAATTCAAATTTCAAATTCAAATTTCAAATTCAAATTTATTCAAAAAAATTAAACGCAAAATTTACAATCTTTTTTTACGCAAGAATAGAGAAAAAAAGTAAATAAAATTAATTACAAAATAATAAAAACTCGTAAGAAACAACGAGAAAAAAAAAGATAAATAAAGTAATGAAAGTCAAATTCATAAGGTTCCAAACTACAGTAGAACGCCGATTATCCGAATTAATCGGGTCGATTCGGATAATCGAAAATTCGGATAATCGGACATAGACTGGTAATAAAGAAAAACGAACTGTCACACATAGAATAAACTTTATTTAATTATTATATCATAAGTTTAACAAACACAGTTGTACAATATCTTGTCGCTTGAACATCTCGATCAGAGTAAGTTGCCTCGACGTTGGAGCTCGTTTCCGTGCGGCAAGGTCACGCAGGCGCCGGACGGCAAGAAGTTGTACACCGTCGCATTCGGGTTGCCGTTCCATCCACTTGAGGGCGTTATCGAAACACATAAACGCCTCGCTGTGAGATGGTAACTTTGGTCTTGTGCCTCTTCACCTTCGGTCTCATTGTCGTCCTCTTCATTATCCTGTTCGTCCATGGCACTCGCTGCGATTTCATCATCTGTCTGTATCTGGAACCCTTGATCATTCTTATCACAGTGCAACCACTCTTCCATATCAGCGACATCACACGCCGAACATCCCGCGATTTCATTAACCATGTTTACAAACTCTTCCACTGATGGTAATTCCTGTTCGTCCTGTTCTCGTTCCTTCGCTTGCTTTTCTAACGCAAGTTGCTCTTTTGTTGATGTGCCGTTTATTTTATTCCAAGCTCGTTCCAGTGAAACACTTTTAACCATGTTCCAGGAATTTGCAATAATGTAGCAACAGTCTTTCAAGTTGATTTTTTTGTACAAATCCAAAACCCGTTCTTCGTCGTTCTCTTCAGCCAGAAGCAATTTACGAAGCAACTGTTGTCTGTAAATACGTTTCGTGCACTCAATAACACCCTGGTCCATGAGCTGCAGCAGACTTGTGACGTTGGGTGGTAAAAAGAGACACTTAAATTTCCCTCCTTCTCTCACGAGAAGCTCAATGGATGCGTTGGTGCATTGTCAATAATTAGCAAAACTTTCCCCTTTTTTCCTGTTTCCTTCTTAAACTTTTTTGTTTCAGGAATAAAGGTTTTATCATAGCACTCCAAAAAAATACTGCTGTCCATCCATGCACTCTTCTGATTTGTGTAGGTCACTGGTAACTTGGCTACGTTCTTAAAAGCCCTCGGCTTCATTGCTTTGCCAATCAATAATAGAGGAAGGCGATGGGTACCAGTAGAGTTAGCGCAGACCATTATGGTGACGCGATCTTTACTGACTTTGTGGCCGGGAGCAGCTTCACTATCAGCAGAAAGTTTTTCACCAGCTATATCCAGTTCCCGAATGCCGTGCCTATTTTTGAAATTGCGGATCCATCCAATGCTTGCCTTGAAACCAGCTACACCAATTTTTTCACTGAACATTCGCGCCTTTTCACATAAAATCGGTCCTGAAATCGATTGTCCAATAGATCGTTGCTGCAGAAACCACGTAAAAACAGCATTCTCAAGCTGTTCATGCTTTGCCTTTTTCATTACTTTTCGTGACGAACATCCATCATCAGTTTCCAACGCAGTCATAAAACTTAAAATTTTTTCACTGTTATTTTTAATATCAGTTATTGTAGCCGCCCCCGACACCAAATCTATCTGCCACAACCTTTCCCGCCACACCTTTTTTTAACTGATTGATTATTTCTACTTTGTCCTTTAGTGAGAGGACGACACGTTTTCGCTTTGCACTCATTTTGGTTATTCGCTTGTCATATAACCGTTTAAAACAGCAATCCGCACAATGAGAGAGGGAGGTGCTCACTGACAGTAATTCAGTGTTATTGAGTTGAAAAAAAAACAAACGTTCCAACGTTCCGTTTCACGGAAGCCGCACGACGCAAAACATGTAGTGTCTTGCCTCTAGCTTTCAACTATAACAGTTGAAATATATCTGGACTCCAGCGAGTTCCAGCTTGTTACAACAAAACAAAAGAAAAATTACTTGGTTTTAATTTTTTATATTACGCTTAGGACCGATTCGGATAATTGGCGATTCGGTTAATCGGCGTTCGGATAATCGGCGTTCTACTGTACTAATAATGTTAAAAGTAAATTGATACTTATAAAACATGCAAGTGATTTGTGAAACTAAGAACTCCGGCAGCACTCTGAATATGGCTCGGAAGCTTTTAATTGAGTGGACAAAGTAAGAGCGCTGCGATATCACCGTCTGCCATCGCGAAAGCAATAAGTTAGTCCTACACGTAGACTTTAGGAATATAAGCCGATTTGTCAGATACATAGGCTTCTCCTTGATCAGTCCGAACAGAAGAATCAGAGCGCGTCGGCTTACATAGGTTTGCAACGAGCAACCCAATAAGGAATCACGAAGATGGAAGGCATGCAAAAATCTCCTTTACTCGAAAATAAAATGAATACAATCATTAAAGGCAACTTCAAATTTCCGTGTACAAACAAAATCGAGAATGAGAAACACCAGTCTTCCATAAGCGAAAAGAGGTACTAAAAGTGTCTTAACCAGCATCAATCGCTTATCAGTAGATAGAATGCTAGCGAACAGCCAGAACCGGCGCAATCCTTCATAAATCTTACCAAGAACAGCTTTAGTATATCTACAGGAGCTCTTAGAAGAGTCAAGCATGACACCCAAGTTACGTACTCGTGTAAGCAATTGTAAACGAGACTCATTTAGTACGACAACAGGCAAATTTGACGAAGATAGTTTCTCCAAATGGCTATAAAAGATGATGTATTGAGATTTGTCGACATTCAACGGTAGATTATTTTCTAAAGACAACTTATGAATCCTATCAATATCGCTATTGATGCGCGCCGCACACTCTTCGACCAGGCCTATAGTGCTACTGCTGTATGTCATCGGCATAAAAATGATAATTACTGTCTTCAATTACCTCGGATAAATCCATAAATATATATCTAATATATATCATCGTGTTAAATTTGGGCATGGCCAAAAACTTCGACGGAAGATCCTCCAGTGCCCTAAAGGCTCGAGGTCTTAATGGTCAAAATGGTCAACAACAATTTCATTTCTTCTTCTATACCACCTCTAGTTGTTGGCGACCGTAACTATGGTTGATCCTAACGAAAAAGACAATTTACTAGCAGTAAATTTGCAAGAAACTCACACCTTCCACCTTCAAACCAATCGGTTCCCGCTGCAAATCCACTGCATTTTCGCACAAGATTTATTTCTCGGATCCTTGCAGAGCTCAATATCCACAAATCCACTAGTCCGGACGGTATTCCTCTCATTACCCTTAAAAAGTGCGCCTCTTCTTTAGCTAAACCTCTTCGCAATATTTTCTATCTTTCTTACTCTTCTGGGTGCTTTCCACGTATGTGGAAAGTTGCGAATGTTCAGCCCATTCCCAAGAAAGGAAGCAAAGCGAATCTCGTCAACTACTGCCCAATAGTCATTACTTAAGTGTTCTCGAAAGTAATGGAAACTGCTGTCAATCGTAAGATCGTCAAATATCTGGAGGATTAAAAGCTTATCCATAATCGTCAGTATGGGTTCCGTTCTGGACGGTTGACGGAGGATCTTTTAGTCTATTTGATAGAGCGTTGGAGCTCATGCTTACATAAATATGGCGAAGGTCAAGTTTTCGTACTTGACATTGCAAAAGCTTTTGACAGAGTTTGGCACGAATGTCTCTTAGCTAAACTAAGGGCCTCCGGCCTTAATGATATCCTTATTCAATGGAATGAGAGCTATTTCTCTGAACGCACTATACGAGTAGTATTACATGGCATTACTTCTTGCTCCTACCCAATTAATTGCGGCGTCCTCAAGGTTCTGTTTTATCTCCAACTCTTTTCATAGTTTTAATAAACGATCTTCTGTCGTCCACTCTCAAACCAATCCAGTACTGACAGTACTTAAGACAACATCTATGAATTTAACTCTGCTGCGGAATCAAACAATCGCAGGAAGTTATGCAGTTGGCTGAACTCGGATCTCAACTTAATCCTGGAATGGGGCAGGAAAAACAGAGTAGATTTCAACGCATCCAAAACACATGCCTGTCATATATCCCTCAAACGGGATGTTTCAGTGTTGTCTGACAATGTAACCTTTGATAGTGCACAGCTTATCACTTCGGAGAATTTCACACTGTTAGGCGTTAAAAGTAATGACAACCTGAATTGGGCCCAGCATATCTTGGATATTGCCCTTGATACCCTTAAACGTCTAGGTGTTCTCCGAAAATGCAAAAAATATTTCACACCTATCGATATAGCTACCATCTATGAGGCATACATTAGACCCCGTTTAGAGTATAACTCGCATGTTTGGGCTGGGGCACCCAAAACACACCTCGCATTTCTCGACCGTATTCAAAAACATGCGTTCTGACTGATTGGAGACGAAGCCATCACGTCTTCTATAGATTCTCTCGAGCATCGCAGAAATGTCGGAGTACTCAGCATTTACTATCGATACTTGCAGTAGGGAACTAAGCGCACTCATTCCTTCACTACATACTTTTCCCCACAATACTTGCGAAGCTGAACGCTCACACGAGTACACGGTCAAACCCTTGCCTTCTCGTACAGTGAAATATAGGCAGTCATTCATTTCCCGAACGTCAAGAATATGGAAAGTTTTGCCAGCTAGTTTGTTTCCTAACAAGTACAAGTGCTTCAAGAACAATGTCCACCGTTATTTTCGTCTCTCTCCACCTTAATACCTCCTCCCTAAGTTATACTCGGTGCCGTAAAAAAAATAAATAAACTGAATAAGAGAGGGCCTAGAATGGAGCCCTAAGGAACGCCATCACAAAGATGCGCAGAGGATGATATTTTTTCACCCAATTTAACTCGTTGATATCGGAAGATAAAAAGTTCATCAAGAGCTTCATTGCGTTGTGCGAAAATTTAAAACTAGATGAAAGTTTTTGTTAAGTAAGGAATGATCACGCTGTCGAAAGCTTTTAAGAAATTCAACATATCCATGAATGTTACTTTGTCATTGTCGATAGCTGTAGTAATATTTATCAAAGCTGTTTTGAAACTATATCCAGGGTGGAAACCAGATTGCCATCTTATGAGGAAATTGTTTTTCTCAACGAAACCCCGTATCTGAAAGGATATTATCTTTTCAAGTGCTTTTGGCATGCTTCCAATTGTCAGGAAAAGTATTCGTCATCAATGACGTATTGAAAATTTGCAAAATATAACTGGGAATATACGGAGGTAGAATTTTCAAGAATTTCGGGCTTATGTTATCAGTACCAATTGCATTAGATTTGATGGAGTATGCGGCTTCCAATAACAAAACTAAGATCTGTTAGTTCCTTATTATATTCACCATGGAAATATCTATAATAAGTGCAGAATATTCCGGCATTTAGGCGATGCTTGGAGGAGTCTATAGAAGCTAATACGGTGGCATCTCCAATTAGATGGAACTCATGTTTTTGAATACGATCGAGCAACGCTAGATTTGATTTTGGGGCAGCAGCCAAAACATGCGAGTTTACTCAAGGCGTTCCCTGATATAGGCCTTATAGATGTAAGGCAGTTCAGACGCAGAAAAGTATTTCTTACACTTCCACAGAGTACCTGAACCTTTCGAGGTATTAAGAGCGACTTCGTAGATATCCTGCTCCACTGCTCGCTTCCATATGGTCGACCAATCCGACGTCTTCTTAGAGGATTATAATTAAGAGCTTGTCTTGTGTTGTATTGTTCTTAAGAAACCAGTTAAGAGCGTGACCAATTCACTGCCATTTCCGCCTTTAAATCTCAGTGCCTATTTTAGTCTGTCCAATTGTACTCCAAAATAAAATGCGCAAGAATCATTGGTTCACGAAAGTCACTTTCCATGTAATACAATCACCATCACGTCAGACACTCGCAGTTTCGTGCGAAGAGACTAGGGATGGGTAATTTCAATTGAACACGGAAAAAAATATGCAAAGCATAATTTCCTAATCAACATAGGTGGAGTTTTTAAGGTAAAAAGCTCCATAATCATGGCATATTTAACGATTTTATAAGGTTAGTTGCGCTCTATATTATGGTAAAATGTTATTTTACTATGCATACAGTCCTTTCTCCCTGTTTATTAGCTGCTATTTCAGCTATGTGCAAAGACATTTAGTTTTATGCTGTTTTAGCCTTATACATAGCTAATATTCCATTTTGCCACGGTAGCATGTATGTTTTAGTTAAAAGTTAGATTGACAAATCAAATGGGCAAATTACTAAAATGTTTAGGAATACTGACTGGTGTCGTTCCGTACTCCTTTCGTATGAAAAAATTTCTTGGTACATAATTCGTACGTTTATTATGTTCGACATGTTATAAGTCAAATGTCTTCCGAAGAAGAGTTTGCTTGGGTATGGCAATATATTATTATTAGCTATATTAGCTATATGAAAAAGTAAAGTAGGTATATTTGAAGCTAGGGTGTAGTCTAGTGGGTAGCGTGTTTCGTTTACAATGCGAAGGTCGTGAGTTCAAATTCCGGTCGACGCATAATTCCAGCAAACTACCTGCTTGAATATACCTTGGTTACCTCAATCTACGAAAATGAAAAATTCGTAGATAGAGGGTTGTGCGAAGAGCTAACAACTTTTCCGCAATAAATAATGAAAATGTTAAGGAACCTGAAGTTCAGGAGGCCAAGGCCCGATTTGGGCTGTAGCGCCATTGAAGAGAAGAGTAATATTTGAAGCAAAAATTGTGACGTACAAAGGAGTTTTTCTCTTATTTTAATTAATGTACACTAATATTACGGGGCATTCTCATATAAAATGTCGGTATATTTCATTCGTTTATTTGAATTCTACCTTGAAATAATGCTAACTCGCCTCAATTGCTTAGAATTGTCAACGAAATTAATAATTAAAATTTACGTTATTTTAGTTGATCGTACGATGGTTTTCTTTGATGAACAACTTCATACAAAGGAGTTTTACCAAAATAAATAGCTGTACTACCTATACATTTGGTCAATTTCGTTCACCTATGTATTATAGTAAATATTCCTTTTTACATTACTACTACAAAAAGAGCCATTTTTATAGGTAGAAACCTATAAAAAAAACGGCAAAACCAGCTATTTTTTTTTTCCGTGAAGTCTCATTAAAAAATACTGTGCGCAGAATATCAATTTCATAGTTGTAGTAAATTACAAGAAATTCAGTGTGATTTAACTTCTTAAAGCCATACGTTTGTATGGGTGAGCGTAGAAACCGTGCAAATTATCTTCTTCAAATTAATTTTTCACCAATTATGCACGGAAAAAAATATGCATAGCATAATTTCTTAATCAACATAGGTGAAGTTTTTAAGGTAAAAAGCTCCATAATCATGGAATATTTAATAATTTTATAAAGTTAGTTTTGCTCTATATTATGGTAAAATGATATTTTACTATGCATGCAGTCCTTTCTCCCTGTTTATTGGCTGCTATTTCAGCTATGTGCAAAAACATTTAGTTTTATGCTGTTTTAGCCTTATAGATAACTAATATTCCATTTTGCTACGGTAGCATGTATGTTGCATTTAAAAAATAGATTAGCAAATCAAATGGGTAAGTTACTAAAATGTTTAGGAATACTGACTGGTGTCGTTCCGTACTCCTTTCGTATGAAAAAATTTCTTGGTACATAATTCGTACGTTTGTTATGTTCGACATGTTATAACTCAAATGTCTTCCGAAGAAGAGTTTGCTTGGGTATGGCTTAGAGGGTACCGTGTCTGCAATGTGAAGGTCGGGAGTTCAAATCCCGGTCGACGTATAATTCGACCACACTGCATACATGGGTATATCTGGGATGACTTCAATTTGCGAACATGAAAATTTGTGGATAGAGGTTTGTGCAAAGAGCTAACGACCCTTTCATAATAACGAATAAATGTTAAAAAAAACCTGATTTGTGCTGTAGTGCCATTGGAGACGAAGAAGAAGAGTTTGCATTTGCCCACCTAACTAAAATTAATAATTAAAATTGACGTTATTTTAGTTGATCGTATGATGGTTTTCTTTGATGAACAACTTCATATAATGGAGTTTTACCAAAATAAATAGCAGTACTACCTATACATTTGGTCAAATTCATTCACTTATGTATTATAGTAAATATTCCTTTTTACATTACTACTACAAAAAGAGCCATTTTTATAGGTGGAAACCTATAAAAAAAACGGCAAAACCAGCTATATTTTTTTTCCGTGTGTTAGTACGAAAAAATGCGTATTTATAGAATTTTCAAATCCTCTCTAAATACATACAACAATAATGCAAAAAAAAATTGAGCCTTGGCCTACTGACCTGCAGGTTCTTTAACATTTGTCATTATTTATGTGGAAGAGTTGTTAGACCTTCACACTCATTACTTATTAACTGCAGCACATTAAAAAGTAGCAAGAAAGAGTTAAGAATAATATCTATTAATAAAAAAAAAAATTTTTCCTTGTTTCATTTTCAAAACTTGATCGAAACTATTTCTTGAAGTTCTTAAATTCACAGAAATACTCACATCCAGCGAATTTCCGTCAAAGCTAAAGGCGAATTCAACAGAATTTTTAAATTGCAATGCAATTTTATGATTTCTAGCTTGAAAATGTTCTCCAGAAGTAAGAAAATTCAAACAAAATTGTTGATAGATATTTCTGAAAATACATTTAGAATTTCAACGAAATCGGATTAGTAGATCCGGAAATATGATCTGAATAGCTAATGAGCAGAATTTTTTCAGAGTATGGAAAAAAAAATGCTAAAAGTCAAATTTTTGAGCGTGGAGTAATAACTTTTTTTTTTATTTCATAATCTAAATTTCTGTCTTCTTAACTATTTGATCCATTTAGATACACATTTTCAGCCAAACAACTAACCTTTATGTAGATTATCTCTTCTTATTATCTAAATTACATCTTCATCATTAAATTATTATAATTCAGTTATATTGTTTCTGTTTTACCTCAACTTAATAAAATTCACGCCTATGAACATGATTTAATCGTGAGATTTTCGAAAAAAAAAATTCTTTTCAAAATAATCAAAATCAAACCTTTAAAGGTAAATTCTTAAAAAATAAAATCAGACGAAACTCGCTTCACTGATGATCCTTCTAGGAATGTCGCCGAGCCACCATATCTATGCACGTACAATTTTCAAGAAACATGGGAAACATGTCAAATGGCCATTAAAAGTGTCTTAAGTGTTGTATTTGATCTTCAATGGCTTTTAAAGTAAATTATGTTTCTTAATGTGTCCCAGTCTTTCAACATACTCACTCATATATATGCTTCAGATCTTAATATTCGGTCAACATACGCACCTTTTTTTATTTTTTAGTAGTTTCTACCTATAGGTTAATGCAGTTAACGATTTAAGAATCGTGAGTTCTATGAAAACGCGACCAAATTTCTAATAATCTACTAACATTTTTACCGCTATTTACCTTAATAATTATTTTAATTTATTTGAATTTTTAATGTTTATGGGTGTCATGAATAGGTAGTTTATAATTGAATTATAGGAAGCGGTAGATAGTAATGCTGAGGTTGTCGGAAAATTTGATTGTATCTGATTATTTTCTACAATGCTATACTTCCGATCAAGATAATTTTCAAATAAGGTGTGTATATCATTTCTTCGTTTATTTCTAAATGACTTCAATCTTTGTTTTATGTATGTCCATACATAGATTTTTATCTTGTGCAGTGCTTTTAAGGAGAACTTTTTTACTCAGTTACTTTGGTATTTGGCCATAATATAAAGTTTTATGCTAAAATTTACGTCGCCTGCAGAAGTAATTGAAAATCATTAATTCAAAATGGCAATCGGAAATTTCTATAATCGGAAAGACGTCCGCCTGTGAGTTGGGCCAGTTGAATGCACCCACAGCTAGGCCTGCTTGCCTTAAAAATGCAAATGGACACTCACTGGATCATGGGCTTAACACCCGTGATCTTAAAATCTAGTTGATACGAGGAACGAGTTCAGTGCCTCGGATATGGACAGATTCCACGGTAACGCTTTCGAAAACGGACTACGATCGTGTTCAGAGACAGACGTTCTGACTAATTGGAGATGATATAGTTTCTATAGACTCCCTAGAGCATTGCAGTAATTTCGGAGTACTAAGCATTTACTACCGCTACTTCCATGGTAATGCAGTGAGGAACTTTCTAACCATATTCCACTTCTTTACACATATCCTAGAAATACTCGTCAAGCTTTAAGGGCGCAAGAGTTTACTGTTAAGCTTCCAACCAGCTTCATACCCCGAACTTCAAAACTTTAAAGCTTTGGAATGCATTGCCAGACACCATATGCCCATTGTCATATGGCCTTCAGCGTTTCGAACTCAACATCCATCGACATTTTAGGCTTTTCCCTCCTTTTAATCCCGTTTGACCTTCAATTCCGATTTCCTCCCTATACCGACAGGATTATGTACATTGCATTCAAGGGTGAGCCCCTAAATTGTGTTCGGCGACGTAAAAAAATGATTGAAAGAATGCTGTCACTCGGTCCATACACCGCCAATCAGTGATCGATCATGCAATGGAGCAATGTAACAGTCAAGTCTTGGGCTTGAGCGAAATTAGGTGGACAGGATCAAGAGAAGAATGATCCCAAGTGAAAATACCATTCACGTTGATCCTGAGTGTGAAGCCATGAATGGCGTGGTGGTCGTCCTTATACCGATAGCGATAAACAGTCTTATCAGCTGGAAACCAATCAAGGATAGCGTTATAGTCGTCAGACTCAGAAACTGTACAATTCTGTAGTGCTACGTACCAACAAATGCTGCAATACCTGCTAACAAAGAGGAGTTTTATGACCAACTGAGTGCCACCTTTGAGCCTGTTCCTAGAGGTGGTATTGTTATTATCTCAGGAGATGTGAACGCCTAGGTTGGTTTCGACAATACTGGACTAGAACAGCGCATTATTTGCGGACATAGTACTCGACATAGTACTCGAGTGGTCATCGAAGGGACCCTTTTTCCACACAAGAGTTACGATAAAACATCTTGGGTGTCCCCTGATGGTTTTACTAAGAACCAAATCGATCATTTGGCCATAAGCTACCAATGGAGGAGATATCTGCTCGATGTGCGAGCGAAGCGTGGAGGTAACGTGGGGTGTGATTACCACTGGTTGGTTGCCTGCTTGAGATTGTGCACAGCAGTTGTCCGATGACCACAAATTCTTCAAATGAATCGCAAGCTTGGAGAATTCAGCGCGCGAGTACACCACCATTCTACACGAAAAGCCTTCCACATTGGACGGATATGAAATGAGCACACTGTACGGCAATTAGGAATCAGAAACAAGTTTCTAACTAGTGCTGAAGAATCTGTGTGCAAAGCGGTGAGAAATTCTGGATGTTGCAAGACACATGGGTTGACAATGTTGGCGATCAGGAAAAAGCGAAATTGGCAACCATTACTCAACCCGATGTCAACCAAAGAACTCGCGAGTTGAGACGAAACTACCGTGATGCTCATATACAGCTTAAGAAAGCAAATTCTGCCTTATTGGCCAGAGCTTCAATTGCTTAACTTGGGGATATGGAATCGCTACTTAAAATTATGAAACAATTGACGAACGGCAATTTCGCCTCCAACCATCTGGTGAGAGATCTCAACAGAAATGTCCTTAATATGAGTGAAGCCCAGTTGCGGTGATGGAAGAGATACTTCTTTGATATTTTAAACATTTTGTCAGAACAAGATATTCCAGAAATAGAACAATTGAAGGTTTGATAAAAAAAAACGATCTTTGTCACAAATGTACAGCGAGCAAGTAAAGGAGAGCAAATACGATCCTAAACTTTTCAAGAAAAAAGGTTTCCAAAGGAAAAATACAACTGATGAACTGCAGTTTTGATGGCGGCTCGCCTGTTTAACTTTCTGAAAATTATGGGGAAGAAAAAAGCAAAAATATTTGTCTTAGTCTTAGACTTAGTCACATGTTTGCTTGTTGCAATCTAAACGCAGAGACATGACTGAAAATAATTTTACGTAAAACCAAGTGCATGTACATGGGATCAAACACAAGCGTACCGATTGTTCTTAACGGACAGGATGTGGAAGAAGTGCAAGACTTATGTTACCTCGAGAGCATTTTCAGCATGGACGGCGGAGCCGAAAAGCATATTGAGGCATATCGAATGAATAAAGCTCGTCAGACCCTCGGTATCCTTTCCTCTTTCTGGAAGTTAAGAGAGATCTCCCTTAGCATAAAGCTGTGAGCATTTGACGCACGCGCCAAATCCGTGTAGTTATATGGATGTACTACATGAAAACTGACCGTTAGGCTTAACAAGAAACTGTTAATTTTCAAGACCCAATGCCTTCGACGCATTTTAGGGACATTCTGGTGTGAGGTGCTCTCCAACGACAAACTTTGTAGTACATTTGGACTAGAGATACTTGATACACACTAACACTACTCTCCTAATAGGGTTTGGACAGTGCAATAATAACGACAGGTCAGCGTGAGCTTAGAAGTACAAGAAGACAACATCATAATGTGAAAAACAGTCAAAGTTATAGTTTGCTTGAGTTTGACTGTTTTAAAATGTATGGACATGATCACAAACTTGCGTTAAATTACAAGTTTTTGAATAGATTCACTCATTAAAATCGAAAATATATATGACTTTCGTAAATAACAATTCGAGTATCGCTAATCTGGACAGACTAAAATAGGCACTGACATTCAAAGGCGGAAATGGCAGAGGATCGGTCACACTTTGAGGAAACTAGAACAAAATATTACGAAACAAGCTCTGGACTATAATCCTCTGTTTCTGTCCTATGCCCTCATAGTGATCTTAACAAGAAATTGATGGATTGAATGATTGCTTGAAAGGCGTTTGTATAATCCTACTAATTTTTGGAAATTTCGTATTTATTGATCAAAACTCTTAAACAGCTTGAAAGATGACCCAATTTTAAACTTTTATTATTTTTGAAGATAACGCCAACTTAATTACACGAAGCAATAGTCCATTTTCATACTCAATAGCGTTTGGGCACCATTCGTTCCTCGATTAGATGCTTTTCACTACGAGGCTCCTGTGTCTTGAACAGAACCGGTCCCGTCACTTGATACCACGTGCCCCATTCAAATGTAGCACTCTCAAATTTTACTGAGTAAGGTAAACAGAACTTTTTTTTTAAGCGGCATTGGTAGAGTTCTATCTGGATCAAAAAAAAAAAATCTTGTGTTATCCTTACATCTTTGTTTGCGTAACCCAAAAGTTGTGCAACTTGACGTGTGAACACGTTTTTTGCAATCTTACTAAATAACATCACAGAACTACGATTGGGCGTAACACCCAATTGTGCGATACTCTAGATAAAAGAGAATTTTTCTTAATTTAAGAAATTTTGTAGAGGAGGTGGTAGAGGGAGTGACGACATTGAACTAATTTTTTCACACCACTATCAAAATGTTTTATACAAAATTTAGGATTCAAAAATATAATAGGCACTGAGCAAATTAGTGTATTGTATTTACTGAAATTGTGCAGTTTGTATGGGAGGTGGTAGAAGGAGGGACGAGTTCTTGATAATTTTTTCAGAAATAACTATATACATCATGCTTTTGACATTTTTTAAATTGCAGATCAGTAGCATTCATACTTTTCAGGAAAATCGACTTTTTGTGATGCTGTTGAATTGTGTCAAATTGTATGGGAGGTGGGTAAAAGAAGTGAAGCTAATCGTCTAATTTTTTTTGGTCGTACTAATAATTCCAAATAAATATTTAGTGCAGAATTCCAGCTTGATAAATTTCATACGTACTGAGTAAATTTGTTTAGAGCATATCATGAAAAAGTGCATTCTGTATGGGAGGTGGTGGAAGGAAGGGGACGACTCAAACAATTTTTATACAGTAGATTGAAATTATTATGAAAGTAATATATTCCAAATATCAGATTAATAATTTTTATGCTTTTTGAGAAAATTCGTTTATTCTCAAATTGCGAATTTGTGTCATTTTGTATGGGAGAGGGTAGAAGGGGTGGAGCGATTTGGCCTGTTTACGAAGTGGTCCTTAAACTTTTGTCAAAAACCACGTTTACAAAATTTGTACTCTCTAGATCAACGCGTTCTCAAGCTAGAGACGACACGGACGAACAGACGGGCGGACGGACGGACATCCGGTTTTGAGATTTTTGAGTGATTATATGAACTTCTGTATCATTCATTTTTTCTCCGAGCCTTATTTCTTAGCGTTATAAACTTTGTGGCAAACTTAAGTTTATTCAATGCTGTAATAAAATGATGCAACTTTGTTTTTAATGCGAGAACTGAAGGCCAGAGAAACAAACATTTGTTTCGAAGCACGAAACACAGCTTTTGCTTCGTTAAAATTTATTGCTTTAAAATAGTATTGCCAATGAATCCACAAACAAAAAATGGAGATTCTGAAAATTAAAAAAAAAATTCCGGCTGAAGTCGTAAATTGAATGGTGAAACTTTTAATACTACGGCTGAATTATTATGTTTAAACGGAATTTGTCGATTGTTGCCTTGATCAAGTACATGTTCTGGCCATATGGCTTGTCCTGTCGTGTATAAATGTGAGCTTTAGTTATATCTGTGGTATTTGTATCTAGATTCTCCAAACTGTAGATCAATGAAAGAACAATTTAAAATGTTAGTATAGATTTTTGTTTTAATAATGCCATGTTAAAATGTCTGCTTAAAATCTTAATCACTATTTGATTTTGATTATTTTTAAGTTTGTAGACCAATTGAAATTTATTTTTTTTAATACAAGTTAGAAGAAAAATTAAATAATCTTTGCTTTATTCCCAAAAATCTACTCCAGAGATCGCAAAACGGTTTTCAGCCCACGATCAATGATCAATGTTGACGAATTTCATGTGGACAAATTTAAAATCTGCTAAATTTAATGTTAATTATTTATTTAAATTAATATTTGTAAGATAAATTTAATTATAAGGTATAATATTAATTATAATAATTTTTTCATTATTACAATGTAATCCGAACAATTGTATACGTAGATGCTTTAAGCAGAAAAAAATTAAAATTATTTATGATTATTAATTATTGAATAAATTACGAACCTCAAAAAATCATTATGATAATAGGTATACGTGCAGTTATCATCAAACGATAATGTCAAAACGTATTTAAAGAAATGTTTATGGATTTCTGCCTGAAAAAAATTTCTTCGCTAAAAAATAAAAATAAAAAAATAAATGCTGATGCATTAAAAATTAGAACATACTTCCCAGAATGCCCTTTGGAATTCTTCAACCTCATTTATATTGACCGGTTTCTCCTTTTCCATAACTGCAACAATCATTCCAGGAAACATTGCTTCACATACTTTTGCGGCATATTCCTTTCCGAAATTCGGCATTTCCAGTTCAATTCCTTCACTACGTTTCATTGCACATTCTGCGAAATAATTACTGAATGTCTGCACCTCGGTGAAATTCAAACTTTTCAGATTTCGTATTTTTGTAATTTTTTCGAAAATACTTTCTAAAATATCATTGTCTTCGTGTACCAGAAAATCTAACATATCCAGAAACTCTCGGTTGTAATGAAGGGTATGCGTTAATGATTTAATATATTCGGATCCTACAATTTGAAGGATGCTTAGGCTTTTCAATTGACAAATTTTCGTTATATCGGCATTTTCAATTCTACTGACCAGAATCATTTTCAGATTGGTTTGAGTTTCTAATAGTGTTTCAATTGCCCCATTGTTTAATTCATCGCACCCAATAATGCTTAGCGTATTAAATTTATTTGATGTACAAATATCAATAAAATGTTCCGATTGAATTTTAGTGCAGTGCGATAAGTTCAAAAATGTAAGTTTTTTCAATTTCGATAAAAATTTCCCAGTTATCATGCCGTTATATGATAAATCTAAACTTTCCAAATCCGAAAATTTGGAAATTATTTCGGAATTAATGTCGGACAGACCGCAATCATCCAATCGTAAAACTTGAAGTTGTTTTAGCGGAGCAATCAAATTTCGAAAATGGTAAAAATATTTATTGCTTGATTCCGTAGGAGCATATTTATTGCAACCAACTAGAGTAATGTTCAGGTCTTGAACATTCGGACAGGATTCTACGACCTGGTAAAGAATTTCGTAGAGAGGTTCTGACAGTGGAGCATTGCCGATATGTTTGATTTTTTGAACGAATGGACCACATTGTGCTAAGATTTGTTTTGATGCGGATAGTTCAAAGCAGGCATTTAAAATAGTTAAATCGATGTCCGAACATAGGTAACCGAAACTGCTACAGGCTACTATTAGGCACAATTTATCCTTGTAAGTTAGATGTGAAGCTAATTGTATGATGCAGTATTCGTTTAGATCAGTTATAGATGTGTGGCTCGTAGATTGACTGCCTGTTGCCATATTTGTGAAGAATTTTTCAACTTTGTCTGAAATAGGAAGAAATATTTGAAAATAGTAAAGTGGATTAGTAAAGCAAACTATTAATAAAGAGAGACTGAACTTCGCAATTGTCTGTTTCCAAGCTGGATGGACTAATCAGCCGAAAAAATTGCTGCAATGACTATTTCACGTTGAAAATGCACATGAAGGGAGTAAGATCACTGTTTCGTGCAAATTTTGTATTGGAGGAGTTCCTTGACATTTTTTAAAATCACTACACGAAATTCGTTGACATATTGCGAGCTACCGAAATTTTACGATCTGATGCCGATTGATTTTACTTTATTATTTTAATAATAAAGTATTGTGATCGACTTGGAAAAAAAAAAAAATTTGCTACCCTGAAATTTTTTTTTTTCGCGTTTCATAACTAAATTAGCCTAAAAAAGCAAAAAAAAAAAATCCGTCTGTCTGTACGCCGTCCGCCGTACGCCGTCCGCCGTCCGCCGTACGCCGTCCGCCGTCCGCCGTACGCCGGTGTGTACGCTCAGCGCACATTAACTCCCAAACCCTTCAAGATAGAAAGTTCATTTTTGGGGGGATTGTAGATAGTGGCGGATCTCAGGCAGATACCCATTTTCGGGGGTGTACGGGTTCAGGGGGAGGCGGGGGGAGCGCTAAGGACGAAAAATACGAATTCAAATATCTCAACCAAGGTAACAGCTAGGAAGCTAAAACTCAACACACATATAGAGAAGTTTGTGGGACAACTTTTAAAAATAATTTAATTTTTTTATCCATTGGCGTCCGAAAAGGGGGGGCTAAAAACAAATTGTCGGCCGAATTTTTTTTTCAAATGATTATATCTTCGAAATTACTTATCGTAAAAAATTCATATTTTGGGACCGTCAAGGTAGCATATAGTTCCATTGGAATCAGCTTAGAGAGTGGTTAATTATCGTAAGGGGAAGGGTCAGGAGGGGTGCAAAGAAAAACACTTAAAACTGAATATCTCAACTATCTCTTAAGCTATGTAATTGAAACTTGAAACTTATATTAAGCTATACTGGAAAAATACAAAAAAAATATAAGATCTTGAAATAATAGTAGTGGGGGGAAATGGGGAGCATTTCAAAAATGGCGCACTTTTCAAAATTATGAATCCTTATATCTCAAAAAATAATACAGATATCAAATCAAAAATTTGTCAGATTGTAGAACTACATAATAGTTAATTTTGATAAAAATTTTAAGTTGGGAGGTGTAAGGGGAGGGAGGTGATAAACAAAAATGTCAAAAATTTTGAGTGATTTTTTTGAGGCTCTGGTGAAAGATACAAAGTTTAAATTTTGCATGTGGATACGTCTATTTGATGTACATAAAAAAATAATAATAACTTGATCCATAATTGTTATAAACCGATCCCCCCGGTCTAACGTGCACAAGGTGTTTCATGTGCATTGAAAAAAACACATAAACTGAAAATTTTTGAGTGAAATTTTAAGGTAGAAACTTGAAAATTTGCAAAATGTATTTAAAAAAAATCCCTAAATATACGAAATATTAACTGGTCGAAAACCTTTAAAGCTTCTACCCCCTCCAATACAAAATTATTTTTTCGACCATTTCTAAGAAATCAATTATCACCTAACTATTAAAAGCTATCAATTTGCAATTCTACATACAAACTTACAAAAATAATTGAAATGAAATTACGTTAAAAGTTTTGAAATCGCGCTTGCCCTTCTACCCCCTCCCATAGAAAAGTATGATTTCGACCAATTTCATTAAATCAACTAATAATCAACAAATTAAAAGCTACGAACTTGAAATTTTGTACGAGCATCTTACAATAGAAAAGAAAGAAAATTGCATCACAAGTCTTACGATTCCCCTCCCTCCTCTACCCCCTCCCATACAAAATTATATTTTCGAGCATTTTTAAGAAATAAGTTGTCAGCTAACTCTTAAAAGCTATCAACTTCAAATTTTGCAGAAAAACTTATAAAAATAATTCAAATGAAGTTGTTTTAAAAGTTTTGAAATTGCGCTTGCCCTTCTACCCCTTGCCATACAAAACTATGATTTCGACCAATTTCATTAAATCAACTAATAACCAACAAACTAAAAGTTACGAATTTGAAATTTTATACAAGCCCCTTACAAGAGAAGCAAAATAAAACTACATATCAAATTTTACGATTCCCCTACCTTCTCTACCCCCTCCCATACAAATGTTCGGTTTCGTGAATGTAAAATACACTAAATTTTATGAAAATTCTATGCAACTTCGTCTATGAAACACATTCTATACAGAGAGTATTGGACGTGATGCAAGCAATTAATTAAAAAGCTATTAACATCCACCCACTCTTACTATTACCGCTCCTCCTCCCTTAATAAAAACCTAAACTTGCAGAAACGAATGAAATATTGTTAAATAGACAACAGCCCTGCCCAAGAACTCCCTTTCACTTAGTCTTCCCTAACCACTCTAACCTGCATATTGACTTTCCACTCCACCGCAACATGTCCCAAGAATAATAAAGTTTCGCCCGACTTGTTGGCAGTTTATTTTTTGTAAATTGAGGTCTTCTTCATTTTTAAAAATGATAGTTCTATATCTGCCCGTTCATTTAGTCGACGAATATAAGACTGTATGGCTTAAATTAAACTATCGAGCGTACCGGATTTATTAGTTCGTTTAAATTTGTTTATCTAAGAAAAAACAACACGAAAACTCTATTTCAAAAAAACACTCTAAAACTTAGTAAAACCAAGAAAATATTATATCCACAAAAAATAAGACCTTATTACGGAAATTCAGAAACCTACAAAACTTATTCAATATAAATATTTCGACAAACTCAAGAACCGGTAAATAGAAGAAATTAAGTCGTCCGCTATAAGTACTATGTAAAAATATGAGTACCAGGATGAAGAGAACATTGCAAGAGTACACTAAAGAGATAAATAAGCGCGCATAATGTAAGAACTATCAAAATCAGTTTCCAACACTTGAAATTTCGAAACACTTTCGAAACTTTGATTTGACAATTCGTAAAATAACCAAAAATAAAAATCTTTCGACATTTAATTTATCAAGTGACATAAATCTAAATCCTCCTTTAACAAAATATATAATTGAGCATTAATCTTCCACGCGGCCACTATAATTACCCTTGCGCACTGTTAAATTGCCGATTAGATATACAACACCTTCGATAGAATCTTGAGATCGTTAAATCACACTTAAGTTGAAATTAAAAAACCAAAAAAAAACAAAACCGAAGAAATTCCTCAAAGAAAAATCTCAAATTGGAAATGAGGTGTTGAAAATGCTGCAGTATTACTACCGGCTTCGGATTGTTGATACTCCAGCAGTCTCTTCATTCCAGGGTAAAAATCGTTCAAGACTTGGAAATATCTTAAAGGTACTTGTACATGCCATACAAGGAACTTATCATTGAGATTTATGACCGAAAATCATCGAGTAAAGCACCGTGGAGAGGATTAGCCGGTTAATTTGTAGCCGAGTGAAATGAATAATAAGAGAAGAAAAAAATCGTATAAAGTTGAAATATGGTTGAATATGCCGTACTCAAACCGGTAATGTGAGCCCACTCTAAGCAATTAACGATATTTCCCAAGAGAGAAGATAGCCTAGGGTCCTACATGGCAGATCTAAAAGAAAGCATACTTGCCAGTAGACATGCGGGATTGCCACCTACTACCTCTATTTCTTGTCTGGTATGATCGGTGATCGCTCGTTAGATCGCCGGTATGATCGCGCTATAATTTCTTTTTTTTTAAACAAATACGATAGTCGTAGCAATTGTGTATGGCCTTAGATAACCAAAATTTATCGTAAATGTGCTGGTTGTATTGATTGTTTTTGAAAGAATTCCATGGATTCATAATTCAATTTGAACAATTGGTTCGATAAATAAGCAAAAATTCACGCTAGATAAATTTATTTATTCGCAAAAGAAATAAACACTGTTTATACTTTGCATTAAAGAAATTCGATGAGTGAAATTTTTCGTCCCGTCAAAATTATGAAGGTTGTGTAAATTAGGGCCATAGCTCATGAGATTGTTCTTGTTTGAATAACACTTCAAATTTAGCAAATAAATAATCTTGTAAGAATTTTCTAAATTGTGTATAGAAAAAATATTGTGCTAATATTTTTTGAGATTTTTTTTTTTTTTTAATTTAGGAATTCTTAAATTTTAGTATGTCTTAATTTGACAGAAAATGTACTTAAGAACGATTGTAATACCTCTAAAAACCACCCTCGATGAAAAAAATTGGCCTGCTGGTAATAGGAAAAGTAAAAATCAAAGAACGAAAATCTACACATATACCTATGTAGATGTAATTCTAGTGTATGTCCGGTATTTTCTTATAAATGGCTAAAAGTTAGTTTTTTGCTTTATTTTAACAATAACAAAGCATAAAACACGTTTTTAAAATTATTGTCGGTCTGTCCGGCCGTCTTTCAGGCAAAAACGGCTCCACAGATTAAAACGAAACTTGCACTGTTTGAGATTACATCTCGGAGCATACCTACTGCGAGATGTAATGTGCTTTTGGTTTTATTTCACTCCCCTCACGCCTTCTACTTCCTCCCATACAAAATGACTCATTCCCAAAAATTAATAATAATAAAATATTCTTGGAAACTATAAGAGCTATTAATTTGGAATATATTATTTATATCATAAATGTGATCTTTAAGTATACAAATTATTTTAATCCCCCCACTTCTTCCACCACCTCCCATACAAATCACACTTTTTCATGAAATACTGTACTCCAATTTTTTCAGCACGTACAGCATTCATCGAGTACTAAATGCACTTAATCCTTAATTAGCATTATAATTAATGTCGCGAAAAAATTAACCGATTAGCTTCACTGCACAAGGTAGGGTGTAGCCTAGAGGGTGGAGGCGTGTTGGTCTACAATACGAAGGTCGTGAGTTCAAATCCCGGTCGACGCATAATTTCAGCACACTGCCTGCCAAGGTATACCTTGGTCACCCTTAATCTACAAAAATAAAAAATTCGATGATAGAGGGTTGTGTGAAGGTCTAACAAATCTTCCACAATAAATAACAAAAAAATGTGAAGGAACCTGAAGGTCGGGAGGCCAAGGCTCGATTTAGGCTGTAGTGACATTGTAGAAGAAGTAGAAGCTTCACTCCTTCTACCCCTCCCATACAATGTAACATATTTCAACCACTTTTCAAAAATTCGGTTTTCTTGAAAAATATGAATGTTACAGATCTGAAAATTAAAACATATCAATTTCATGATGATTATAGTTTCACCAAATCACCAAATACCCCCCACTCCTTTTACCACCTCCCATACAAACTGTTCAATTTTACTAAATTCTTTACACTAATTTTCTCAGTACCTATTCAATTTTTCAAGCTCAAATTCGGTACAAAACATTTCTATAGCTACTCTAGCATGATGTGAAGGAAATTAGTTCAATGTTGTCACTCCTTCTACCACTCGCCATACGAAATTTCTTAAGATCATGAAAATTTCTATTTCACCATCGTGTGATTGGGCTTTACTCCCAATCGTAATCCAGTTATGGTTTTAAGCTTAATATTAATTTATTAAGATTTTTTTTTAGAATTAACACATGCTATAGCTATTTACATTTCTTTAACGCTCTTCAATACGTAAATGATCTCAAATCACCCCCGTGAGCACGGGCATGTCTTATACAAACGCGAGTATTATGGTTTCATTCTTAATAATTTATGGTTCTGATTTCAATCGACATAGTATTCAAAGAGTCATTAAAATAAGCAGATTATATATCCCACTTTACTAACTACTAATTATATTTTAAAATAAACTGCCAACAAGTCGGGCGAAACTTTATTATTCTTGGAACAAGTTGCGGATGAGTGGAAAGTCAATATGCAGGTTAGAGTGGTTACGGAAGGCTAAGTGAAAGGGAGTTCTTGGGTAGGGCTGTTGTCAATTTAACAATATTTCATTCGTTTCCACAAGTTTGGGTTTTTATGAGGGGAGGAGGAGGGGTAATAGTAAGGGTGGGTGGATGTTAATAGCTTTTTAATTAACTGCTTAAATCACGTCCAATATTCTCTGTATAGAATGTGTTTCATAGACGAAGTTGCATATAATTTTCATAAAATTCGGTATATTTTACATTCACGAAATCGAACATTTGTATGGGAGGTGTGGAGAAGGTAGGGGAATCGTAAAATTTGATATGTAGTTTTATTTCGCTTCTCTTGTAAGGTGCTTGTACAAAATTTTAAGTTCGTAGCTTTTAGTTTGTTGGTTAGTTGATTTAATGAAATTGGTCGAAATCATAGTTTTGTATGGGAGGGGGTAGAAGGGCAAGCGCGATTTCAAAATTTTTAACGTAATTTCATTTTAATTATTTTGTGTATGCAAAATTTCAAATTGATAGCTTTTAAAAGTTAGGTGATAATTGATTTCTTAAAAATGGTCGAAAAAATAATTTTGAATGGGAGAGGGTAGAAGTTTTAAGGGTTTTCCAGTTAATATTTCGTATATTTAGCGATTTTTTTTAAATGCATTTCCCAAATTTTCAAGTTTCTACCTTAAAATTTCACTCAAAAATGTTCAGCTTATGTGTTTTTTTCATTGCACATGAAACACCTTGTGCACGTTAGACCAGGGGGGTCGGTTTATAACAATTATGGATAAAGTTATTATTATTTTTCTATGTACATTAAATAGATGTATCCACATGTAAAATTTAAAGTTTTTATCTTTCATCAGAGCCCTAAAAAAATCAGTCAAAATTTTCGACATTTTTGCTTATCACCTCCCTCCCTTTACACCTCCTAACTTAAAATTTTACCAAAATTAACCATTATGTAGTTCTACAATCTGACAAATTTTCGATTTGATATCTGTACTCTTTTTTGAGATATAAGAATTTGTAATTTTGAAAAGTGCGCCATTTTTGAAATGCTCCCATTTCTCCCCACTACTATTATTTCAAGATGTTATATTTTTTTTTGTATTTTTCTAGTATAGCTTAATATACATTTCAAGTTTCAATTGCATAGCTTAAGAGATAGTTGAGATATTCATTTTTAAGTGTTTTTCTTTGCACCCCTCCTTACAATAATTAGCCACTCTCTAAGCTGGTTCCGATGGACCTATATGCCACCTTGATTGTCTCAAAATATGATTTTTTTACGATAAGTAATTTCGAAGATATAATCATTTGAAAAAACATTTCGGCCGACAATTTGTTTTTAGCCCCCCCCTTTTCGGACGCCAATGGATAAAAAAATTAAATTATTTTTAAAGTTTGTCCCACAACCTTCTCTATATCTCTACTGATTTTCAACTTTCTATCTGCATTCGTGGTGGAGATATTAGCAAGTGTAATTTTCGACTTTTTCCTTCCCCACACCTCCTCCTTCCACCTAACACCCCCCCCCCCCAAATTTTGAAAATAGAGCTCATTTACCCAATCAACAATCCACCCAAAAGTGAATATTCTACCTTTAACGGTCTCGGAGATATGAGCCCATAAAACGCGAAAAAAAAAAATTTAGGGTAGCAAATTGTTTTTTTTCTTGTGTCGATCACAATACTTTATTATTATGATTTTAAAGTAAAATTGCTAATTACAGCGATTTTTATACGGATGACGTCGCGTGGATCGCTAGTTTTCTTGTTTACTGAAAACTATCACTTTTACTTTATTATTCTAAAAATAAAGTAAAAAAATGGAACCCTGCAATTTTATATTTTCGCTTTTAATTACTAAATTAGCCTAAAAATGCAAAAAAAAAGAAAAATCAGTCTGTCCGTACGCCGTACGTGTACAATTCAACGACAGTCAAAGACTCATTTCTTCGAAATTCTTATGTATAAAGAATTAATTTTTGGCTGGATTGCACATTGAGCAGGGAATTTTCATTGCCTAAACTTTAGGCAATGTTGAGTGAAAGGGGGAGGCGGAGGGATGGTTAAGGTCGAAAACTGTTCATGGTAATATCTCCACTACGAATGCAGATAGAAAGCTGAAACCTGACAATCGCGTATATTGATTTATGTGGAAAGAAGCGAAAATAAATTAATTTTTTATCCAGGGGGTATAAAAAGCCGAGGGGGTAAAAGCCAACTGTCGACCGATTTTTTTTTCAAATAATAGATCAACTATAATCAGTTTAGTAATATTTTTAAGGGGAGGATTAGAGGGTGCAAAGAAAAGCACTTAAGGATCTGTAATTGAAACTTGAAACATGTATTAAGCTATACTAGCCAAATATAAGAAAAGTATAACATTTGAACATAATAGTAGTGGGAAAAATGGGTAGCATTTCAGAAATGGTGATCTTTTTTAAAATTTCAATCCGTTATATCTTAAAATTCAATGCATGCATTACGTTGGAATTTGGCAGTTTGTAAAGTTTTATGACTTATAACTTTCGTAAAATTTTTAAGTGGGGGGTGTAAGGGGAGTAAGATGGTGAGCCAAAATGTCGAGAACATTGAGTAAATTTTATATGGCTCTGGTAAGATATACAAAGTTTAAATTTTCGAAATTCATACCTCTGCTAAATGTATACATATAAAGAAAGAATAATAATAATAATAAACCAGAACCGTTACGTACCGAAGAAGGCCCTAAACTGCACGAGGTTTATGGCGTGAATTAAAAAATTCTCAAAAACTCAAAATTTTTGTTCGAAATTTTAAGCTCAAAACTTAGCGAAATTCATTTTAAAGAAATGCATAAAAGTATAACATATTAACTGGTTGAATACCTTCAAAACTTTTACCACCTCCCATACAAAAGTATTTTTTCGTCAATATTTATGAATCCAATTATCACCAAACCATTAAGACCTATCAATTTGCAATTTCATGCAAAGACTTCTAAAACTATTTAAAACAAAATTTCATCAAAAAACTCGAAACCCCCTGACTTTCTACCCCCTCCTATTTAAAAGTATGATTACGATCAATTTCAATAAATTAACTACGAGGGGCATTCAATAATTAAAGAGACAAATTGATGTAAAAATGATACAGTTTGTAGGAGGAGTTTTGTACTTTTATGACTTTTATCACTGGGATCAGAGATACTCAATGTACACTAAACCTTCTGTCCTAATAGAGTTTGGACAATGCATGTACAGCGATTGGGGGAAATTTTGTCCGAAATTTGAATTTTCTCAATTCTTTTTCTTTTATGAAGTAAACACAATCATAATGAATTATTATTACTTTATTATTCTAATAATAAAGTATTGTGATCGACACAAGAAAAAAAAATTTGCTGCCCTGAAATTTTGTTTTTTCGCGTTCCATGACTAAATTAGCCGAAAAATGCAAAAAAAAAAAATCCGTCTGTCTGTACGCCGTCCGCCGTCCGCCGAACGCCGACGTGTACGCTCAGCGCACATTAACTCCCAAACCCTTCAATATAGAAAATTCAGTTTTGGAAGGATTGTAGATAGTTGCGGATCTCAGGCCGATACCCATTTTTGGGGGTTTTTGGCTTCAGGGGGAGGCGGGGGGAGCGCTTAAACCAAAAAATACGAATTCAAATATCTCAACCATGGTAACAGCTAGGAAGCTAAGACTCAACACACATATAGAGGGGTTTGTGGGAATCAGCTTAGAGAGTGGTTAATTATTGTAAGGGGGAGGGTCAGGGGGGGTGCAAAGAAAAACACTTAAAAATTAATATCTCAACTATCTCTCAAGCTATGTAATTAAAACTTAAAACTTATATTAAGCTATACTAGGAAAATACAAAAAAAATATAACATTTTGAAATTATAGTAGTGGGGGGAAATGGGGAGCATTTCAAAAATGGCGCACTTTTCAAAATTACGAATCCTTATATCTCAAAAAAGGGTACTGATATCAAATCAGAAATTTGTCACATTATAGAACTACATAATGTTTAATTTTGGTAAAAATTTTAAGTTGAGAGGTGAAAGGGGAGGGAGGTGATAAGCAGAAATGTCGAAAATTTTGAGTGATTTTTTTAGGACTCTGTTGAAAGATACAAAGTTTAAATTTTGCATGTGAATACGTCTATTTGATGTACATAGAAAAATAATAATAACTTAATCCATAATTGTTATAAACCGACCCCCCGGTCTAACGTGCACAAGGTTTTTCATGTGCATTGAAAAAACCACATAAACTGAAAATTTTTGAGTGAAATTTTAAGGTAGAAACTTGAAAATTTGCAAAATGCATTTAAAAAAAATCCCTAAATATACGAAATATTAACTGGTCGAAAACCTTTAAAACTTCTATCCCCTCCCATACAAAATTATTTTTTCGACCATTTTTAAGAAATCAATTATCACCTAACTTTTAAAAGCTATCAATTTGCAATTTTGCATAAAAACTTACAAAAATAATTGACATGAAATTACGTTAAAAGTTTTGAAATTGCGCTTGCCCTTCTACCCCCTCCCATACAAAAGTATGATTTCGACCAATTTCATTAAATCAACTAATAATCAACAAATTAAAAGCTACGAACTTGAAATTTTGTACGAGCATCTTACAACAGAAAAGAAAGAAAATTGCATCACAAGTCTTACGATTCCCCTCCCATACAAAATTATTTTTTCGAGCATTTTTAAGAAATAAGTTGTCAGCTAACTCTTAAAAGCTATCAATTTCAAATTTTGCATAAAAACTTATAAAAATAATTCAAATGAAAATGCTTTAAAAGTTTTGAAATCGCGCATGCCCTTCTACCCCCTCCCATACAAAACCATGATTTCGACCAATTTCATTAAATCAACTAATAACCAACCAACTAGAAGTTACGAACTTGAAATTTTATCCAAGCACCTCACAAGAGAAGCAAAATAAAACTACGTATCAGATTTTACGATTCCCCTACCTTCTCTACCCCCTCCCATACAAATGTTCGGTTTCGTGAATGTAAAATACACCGAATTTTATGAAAATTCTATGCAACTTCGTCTATGATACACATTCTATACAGAGAATATTGGACGTAATTCAAGCAATTAATTAAAAAGCTATTAACAACCCATACTATTACCCCTCCTCCTCCCCTCATAAAAACCCTTGCAGAAACGAATGAAATATTGTTAAATTGACAACAGCCCTGCCCAAGAACTCCCTTTCACTTAGCCTTCCCTAACCACTCTAACCTGCATATTGACTTTCCACTCATCCGCACCTTGTCCCAAGAATAATAAAGTTTCGCCCGACTTGTTGGTAGTTTATTACTTTATTATTCTAATAATAAAGTATTGTGATCGACACAAGAAAAAAAAAAACTTTGCTACCCTGAAACTTTTTTTTTTCGCGTTTCATGACTAAATTAGCCTAAAAATGCAAAAAAAAAAAATCCGTCTGTCTGTACGCCGTCCGCCGTACGCCGACGTGTACGCTCAGCGCACATTAACTCCCAAACCCTTCAAGATAGAAAGTTCATTTTTGGAGCGATTATAGGTAGTTGCGGATCTCAGGCGGGTACTTATTTTGGGGGGTGTACGAGTTCAGGGGGAGGCAGGGGGAGCGCTTAAACCGAAAAATACGAATTAAAATATCTCAACCATGGTTACAGCTAGGAAACTAAAAATCAACATACATATAGAGCAGTTTGTAGGACAACTTTTAAAAATAATTTAATTTTTTTATCCATTGGGGTGCGAAAAGGGGGGGCTAAGAACCAATTGTCGGTCGAATTTTTTTTTCAAATGATTATATCTTCGAAAGTACTTCCTATAAAAAATTGATATTTTGAGACCATTAAGATGGTATACGGATGTGCTAGAATCAGTTTAGATAGAAGCTAATTATTGTAAGGGGAACGGTCAGGGGGGCTGCAAAGAAAAACACTTAAAAATTAATATCTCGACTATCTCTTAAGCTATGTAATTGAAACTTGAAACGTGTACTAAGCTTTATTAGCATAATATAAAAAAAATACAACATGTGGACATAATAGTAGTGGGGGGAAATGGGGGGCATTTCAAAAATGGCGCACTTTCCAAAACTACAAATCACCAAAACTCAAAATTGAATACAGATATCAAATCAAAAATTTGTCAGATTGTAGAACTATATAGTTTTTAATTTTGGTAAAAAATTTAAGCTGGGGGGTGTAAGGGGAGGGAGGTGGAAAGCGAAAATGTTGAAAATTTTGAGTGATTTTTTTATGGCTCTCGTAAAAGATACAAAGTTTAAAATTTGCACGTCGACATATCTATTTAATGTACACAAAAAAAAATAATAATTTGTTCCAAAATTGTTACGCACCGAAGTGGGGGTCTAACGTGCACAAAGTGTTTCATGTGCAATGAAAAAAACATATAAACTGAAAATTTTTGAATGAAATTTTTAGGTAGAAACTTGAAAATTTGCGAAATGCATTTAAAAAAAATCTGTAAGAGTTTGAAATATTAACTCGTTGAATATCTTTAAAACTTCTACCCCCTCCCATACAAAATTATTTTTTCGACCATTTTTAAGAAATCAATTATCACCTAACTATTACATGCTATCAACTTGAAATTTTGCACAAGAACATACAAAAATAGTTGAAATAAAATTACGTTAAAAGTTTTGAGATCGCACTTGCCCTTCTACCCCCTCCCACACAAAAGTATGATTTCGACCAATTTCATTAAATCAGCTATTAACTAACAAATTAAAAGCTACAAACTTGAAATTTTGTACAAGCACCTTAAAAAAGAAACGAAACAAAACTGCATCACAAATTTTACGATTCCTCTATCTCCTCTACCCCCTCCAATACAAATGTTTAGTTTCGTGAATTTAAAATACACCGAATCCAATGAAAATTCTATGCAACTTCGTCTATGAAACTGACATTCTTTACAAAGAATATTGGATTTGGTTCAAGCAATCACTTAAAAAACTATTTACATCCACCTACCCTTACTATCACCCTCCCCCCTTCCTTCATGAAAACTCAAACTGTATAAATAAAGGAATGAAATATGGAGCGTTTCCGGAAAGTGTTAAATTGAGAACTGCCCTGTTCAAGAAGCTCCTTTCACTTAGTCTTCCCTAACCACTCTAACCTGCATATTGACTTTCTACGCATGCGCATTTTGTCCCAAAAATAATAATGTTTCGCCCGACTTGTTGGCAGTTTATTTATATTTATTTTCGATTTTAATGAGTATTCTATTCAATAACTTATAGTTTAACGCAAGTTTGTACCCGTGTCCATAAATTTGAAAACCGTCAACCTCAAGTTTGCCTGTTTTTCACAATTCTTATGTTGCCTTCGTGTGCTTCTGAACTCACGCTGAGCTGTTGGTATTATAGCATTGTTAAAACTCTGTTAGGAGAATAGTGTTCATGTGTATCGAGTATCTCTAACTGGGATGAGCTGAGAACAGCTAACGGATAAAAATTGTTTTGTTTATAACCTCAATTAACGATGGCATGTTCGCTTGAAGTTTCCACATTAGTTGAACAACGGTCAGTTTTGCTTACTGAAGGTGAAGAACCGTCTAAAATCTTTTCTCGAATGATTCACAGTATGGTGAAAGTTGTATGAATCGCGGAAATTTATGGTTTCAAACCTCAGTTACTGACTTCAACGTCAGCGGGAAGTCACATTGGCCGTCTTTTGGGATGCCCAAGATGTCGTCTTTTGTGATTATTTGGAAGACAAGCGTTCAATAAATATTGCCTACTACTACAAAGCCAGAAATGAGAGAAAAACGTGGCGGACCTCAAAGAAAAGGCGTGATATTGCAAAACGACAATTTTCGCCCTCAAACCGCCCGACTGACCTAAGAAACCATTGCAAAAATGGGTTGGGAGATACTTCCTCATCCTGCCTATAGTCCAGACTTGGCTCCCTCGAATTTTCATTTATTTTTCAGCAACAAAGACTTGTTTGCATCAGCTATAAAAAAAAACTATTTAATCGATGGCACAAGTAAAGGGTTTTCAAATAAGTACTTGACAACTTTTTTTCAAAGTAAATTTTTAATAATTTGCAGACGTTGTTCCTTCGTGTACTTTACCATGATAAAAATGTTAAGTTTACTGAATAAATTGACAGTGACAGTTTGATGATTAATGAAAGGGTGCGTTCACAAATTGAATTCAAAGTTGTCAAGTCCCTGTTGGAAAACCCGATATATTAATATTGGTGGGGATTAAAAAAACACAGTTTGTTTTCTACATCAATTTGTCTCTTAAATTATTGAATGTTCCTCGTAATAACCAACAAATTGAAAGCTACGAACTTGAAAACTTGTACAAACTCCATTCAAGAGAAACCGAGCAGAACTGCATCACAAATATTACGATTTCCTCCTCTTAAATACCCCCTCTCACATGAATAAATTATTTCCTGAATATAAAATACACTGAATTTCATAGAAATTCTATCAAACTTCGTCTATGAAAACAACATTCTACAAAGAGAATTTTGAACATAATTCAAGCAATCAATATAGTATCCACCCACTTCTTATACCCCTCCCCCTCTCCTTCCATACAAACCCAAATTTGCATAAATTAACGAATGAAATATTTATTATACATGTGTACTGAAGCTATTGATTAAATGCTAAATAATCGAGAACAGCTATGCCCTAGCTAGGGTGTAGCCTAGTGCGTAGCTTGTTGGCTTACATTGCGAAGATCGTTAGTTCAAATCCCGGTCGACGCATAATTCCAGCACACTACCTGCTTGGGTACAGCTTAGTTACTTCAATCAACGAAAATTAAAATTCATAGATAGAGGGTTGTGCGAAGTGCTAACAACCCTTCCATAATAAGTAATGAAAATGTTAAGGCACCTAAAGGTCAGGAGGCCAAGGCCCAATTTGGGCTCTAGTGCCATTGTAGTTCTATCGGGGGTTCTAGGGCATAGCTGTAACTTAGCATTCCCTATCCACCATAACCTGCATATTGACTTCCCACGCGTCCTGAACTTATCCCAAGAATAATAAAGTTTCGCCCGACTTGTTGGAATATATTTTTAACAAGAATTTCCCAATTGTTACATCATTCGATATAAAGGCTAAATGATAAATTTTTTAATAATTATCCCTCGGCTTTCTAGTAAGCGAAACAATGTTATTAGTATTTATTTTTTTGTATAGCCATTGTTTTCAAAATTCAAAATGAAATTTCTAGTTTCATGAAAGCTGTATCTTCTTAAAATCAAGTTTTACATTCTTCTTTTTCTAAAATCACTATTGTTTAGGAATTATGACGTAAAATACGGGTCACATAAAATGTGAAATGATAATTTACATTGTAAAATACCCAACTATTTCTGATAAGATTCTACGATTGTATTTCGCTATTTTCGTATAACTAATAATTCATACACATTTGCACACATCAATTTCACCTTTATATTTCCTAGAATAATTTGCTTTTCTCTAACTATTTCACTAACTATACGTACCTACGCTAGCAAGTTTTATTTTTAATGTTACACATACTATGCTTAATATTCGATAAAAACAAAGATAAGATTTGTTGTTGTTGTTGTTGTCCCTGTAGAGAGAAACTCCTATGAACGGTATGCGATATTTATTTTTTATCTTAAACTTGATAAAGTACAAAATAAGATAACGTCTATAAATATGAATTTTATTTACGAATGTTAGTCAAACAATAAATTGGTGATTCAATTACTTACTTTAGTGTTTGTATACTACGAATATACAGGGTGGTAGATCTTCATAAGTTATTATAATGTTTGATTAGAATGACTTGCACTGACAAACTGCCTGTTAATTGATATATTGTCCTGCCAGGGCGTTTTTTTTTTTATAATTTCGTGGTCCTAGAATATTTCAAATTGGCGGCAGTAATTTTAACGTCATATTCATACACCGCGTACAGTGAAATATTGACAATCTTTCATTCATCGGCTGTTATAACTTTAGAATAATATGTTCTCCCGTGCATTTCATGTCAATTTCATCTCTCCTCGCCTAAATTTGTGTGTTAACAATTCGTTTATGATTAACTTATTATGGTGTATCAAAGATCTTGGACAAAATTGATAAATTTTGTTCAGTTTGTATTGGAGTTTGTATCTAGCTAAATGTTTCATATCTGAAGTTCAAAACTTCGAATCCAATAGATCATGTTAATTGTGAAGTTCGTAGAGTAAACGGGTAACTCTAGATATGTATGTGTGTTTGCATTTGTGCAATATTTCAGAAAAGAGCGAAAACATAATGAAACAAACTTTTCTGCGCACTTTTTCAAATAAAAATCCTCTGAGAATCTATGATCCTTGAAAATTGTTTATATTTTTGCATGTGAAAACAAACACAGAATATAGTGTGCAGTGCAGTTGTTAAAATATTAAAACTGTGCGGTTTAATGTATCTTAAAAAAAAATAATAAAATACTTATATTGCAAATTTCAAAAAAAGGAATTTTTCGCAATGTTACAAATAGTTCTAAAATATGATAAATTATGTATTGCGACATTTCAAATTCTTAAATTTGTGAATACAAGTTGGTTACAGATCAATTTTAAGCTAGAATTTCCCAAAATAAAGCAAAGGCTCTATCACTCAAAAGACCCAATTTTTTGGAATTTTTATTTCTCATAAGCTTACACAGCATGTAATAAATTTAAAATGGGGTTTGTTATATATTTCCGGACTGGGCAACAAAATATTATTTATTCTTAATGCCCATAATGTTTGATTGGAGCTTCCAGAAAAAAAATATGAGTTTTGAATCAATCGTCACAACTACTTTTATAGATTGCAATGTTCGAAACATGCCAGGTTCAAACCTGCCATTTCCAGAAAAACGCCTTCAAATGTTTGGTTCTTTATTAAATGAACTCAATAAATTTAATAATCTTATCAATAAAAAAAAAAATCGATAGAAAAATATTTAGAACTATTTTTATAAAATTTGAAGCTTTACAATTTTTTCCATTCAGTTTCCAAAAACAACGTCGATCAAATGACCACCTTTATTGCGGATACAAAATTCAGCTCTTTTTCTGGCATTTTCCATGACATTTTCCAGCATCTCGGGTGATATCGCAGTGATTTCGGCTCGAATATTGTCCTTAAGCTCGTCTAAAGTCTTCGGTTTGTTGGCATTCACTTTGCTTTTTAAAAATCAACACAAAAAAAAGTCCGGTGCCGTTAAATCGGGCGATCTCGGTGGCCAGTCAATATCCCCCCCTTTCGATACCACACGTCCTGGGAACTTTTGACGCAAGAAGTTCATCGTTGATTTCGCGGTGTGACATGTCGCGCCATCTTGTTGAAACCAAAAGCCTTTAAGACCTTTTTCACGCATTTCTGGTAAAACAGAGTGTGCCAACATCCATCGATACCGATCCCCATTGACAGTTTCCCCAACTCTGAAGAAGAACGGACCAATGATGGTTTTTGAGCAGACACCGGCCCAAACAGTCACTTTCTGATCATGCAGTGGAGTTTGATGTATAGCATGAGGATTTTCTTTCCCCTAAATGCGACAGTTTTGTTTATTTACAGTGCCAGGTAGCGTGAAATGGGCCTCATCAGTCATTAACAATCGCTCCCAAAAATTGGGCTCCGATTCACTCACTCGAATAACGTTATTGGCGTAAGCAACGCGTCGCGGATTGTCTGTTTCCAATAATCTTTGGGTTAACTGCACTTTATATGGAAACATATCCAGATCATCTTTCAGAATCCTCCTCAAAGTTGTTCCACTGATGTTTAGTTGCTGAGACCGGCGGCGGTACGAGACAGAAGGATTCTCTGCAACACTCCGTTGAACAGCTTCAATATTTTCATTTGATCGTCGAGGACGCGGTCGATTTGAATGTGGACGGTCCGCTACCGACCCGTGATTCTCGAAATTCGAAGCTAAGCGACAAATAGTGTCACTTTTAGGCGCAGAACGACCGCGATACTTTTGACGATACGCATGCTGTGTTGCAACAACTGAACGATTGCATTTAATGAACATTGTCACTATTTCCGCGCGTTCTTTAGGCGTGAATCGATTCATGGTTAAAATTGTAATACAATAACCTTTCCGAAATGTGTTCGACGACGTCAATCGGTTTAAATCTGTCAAAGTTATTCAATATTTCCATCGACCACATTTAGATGGCGCACCCTGTATAATTCTACATATTTTACTTTTCTGGTTACAATTTTTTTTTTGCCTGTTATTATTCATTTGACTTTTCTCATTTCTCATTGTTGATTAACATATTTATCAACTTTAACATGTTTGAGGAAATTTCGTCACAAAAAAAACCTCGTAAAGCAATTTAACCTAAACCTACAACTAAAACTAAATATTTTGTTGTTAAGGTAAACTATAAGGAGTTGTTAATCCAATTTAAACGAAGTTTTATTGACATGAAGTTATAATTAGTGGATTAATCGACTGTTCGTCATTTCTTAAAAATTTTTCACTATGTCGATTTTCCAGGACAGCAAGCAGACTGCAGTTTGCTACTTTGTGCAGTTTTTTTGTATCGATAAACGCCAAGGCTTGTCTAATATAATTTTGAATTATTTATTTTGAATAATCTGCATCTTGCGTGAATACACATATATTTCAAATAGGTGCTGAGTGTTCGCTGCATTACTGTCTTAAATATTAGCAGCTTAGTTTCTTGGGACAGCTTCAATTTTCTCTTCTTCTCTATTTTTGATACTGATCGTGGCGCATTTTCATGAAATGTTAATTTGTTGTCTAGAAATAAACCTAATTATTTAATATTCATTTGCCATTTGATTTGGTTATTTATTTTGGGATTCGGAAGGAAATGAGAGAATCTTTTTTTTAGTGGAAAGGATAGCATAAGTCTTATTCGAGTTAGCCTTGATTTTCCAATTTTTATAGAAAGTTGATATGAGCTGGAGCTGTGAGTTAAAACTGTTGATTTTACTCGGATCCTTTGCGCTCGAGTAACTTGCAATGCTGTATCTTCGGCGAAAGTGGCAATTATACAATCGGATGAGATAGGGAGATCCGATGTATAAGTACTGTAGAGCATAGGACTGAAACACGAGCCTTGTGGAACTCCTGCTGGTACGCGTGCGCCAAGCCTAATCGACGCCGTCGTACAAATATTAGCGCCTTTATGCAGTGGCGATATAATACAATGTAAAATAGCTTATGGTTCTGTTTACACTTGAAATAAAATTTTACTGACGGATAATATTGGAAATACGAATTGAAAACTGAGGTTTTTTCAAAATTCCAGCTTTTATTGTGCAAAAATGGTTAATATTGATGAATCAAAGAAATGCCTATTGCTAGCCATAATTTTGTCCCATTTTTCGCATGTGAAAAAATGCCGTTTGACGTTTCTTGCGCTCCAACTCATATGGCACCTAATTTACTTGCTTTTATATTATTTCCAGGCTTTTCAAACGATGTGAATGGCTTATTGAGTCACTCCCAATGAAACTGCAAGCTGTTGTTGAATTTGGTATGAATATTCGTCCATTAATTTCTCCAATTCTCCGTCTTGAAACTCTTTAACCGCTTCTGGACTTTCCTTGTCTTCTGCGCCGAAATCACCCATTTTATAGCGCTGAAACCATTCGTCACACGTTCTTTCACGAATAGCACCCTCACCATAAGTTTCAACAATCATTTGACGCGCTTCAGTCGCAGATTATTTTGAATTGAAGGCAAAAAGCAAAACTTCCCGCAAATAACGTTTATTTGGCTCAAACTTCGACGCCGATAAAACTTCAAAAATCTAATGATGAAGAGTCTTTGTCACATTCCATGTGACGTTTCCGATCCGCCATTGTTGATCAGCGTTTATTGCTGGCGCCATCTATTGGGAAATGGCGGGCATCAATTTGTAATCCCGATAGATTCTCAGAAATTGGTTATTACTGCGATTTTCACGCGGACCAAGTTATAAGTTTGCTCTAATGTTTATAACGCGAAGAAAAAATGCTCATCCAGAATTGCCAAGGGCACAGAAATATCTGTTGTCGCTCAAAAATCTCGAAACCGGAAGTCCGTCAGTCTGCCCGTTCATCTGTTCGCTCTCTGGGTTGAGAGCCAGAGTCAGGAAGCTCAAATTTGGTTAACGTTATTTTTGGTGAAAAATTAAGGTCAATTCCATGAACGGGCGAAATCGCTTCACCCCTTCTACCTCCTCCCATACAAAATGACTTAATTACTTTATTATTTTAATAATAAAGTATTGTGATCAGCTTAAAAAAAACAAATTTGCTACCCTGAAATTTTGTTTCTTCGCGTTTCATGACTCAAATAGCCTAAAAATTCAAAAAAAATCCGTCTGTCTGTACGCCGGTGTGTACGCTCAGCGCATATTAACTCCCAAACCCTTCAAGATAGAAAGTTCATTTTTGGAGGGGTTCTTGATAGTTGCGGATCTCAGACGGACACCCATTTTGGGGGATGTAAGGCGTCAGGGGAAGGCAGGGTGAGCGCGTAAACCGAAAAATACGAATTCAAATATCTTAATCATGGTTACAGCTAGGAAGCCAAAAATCGATATACATATAAAGTGGATTGTGGGACAACTTTTAAAAGTAATTTTATTTTTTTATCCATTGGGGTGCAAAAACAACGAATTTTTTTTTCAAATGATTATATTTTCGAAATTACTTACCATAAAAAATGTATATTTTTGGATCATCAAGGTGTCATATAGATCCACTGGAATCAGCTTAGATAGAGGCTAATTATTGTAAGTCGGAGGGTCAGGGGGGGGTCAAAGAAAAACACTTAAGAATCAATATCTCGGCTATTTGTTGAGATATGCAATTGAAACTTGGTGCTTATATTAAGCTATACTAGAAAAATACGAGAAAAATATAACATTTGGACAAAATAGTAGTGGGGGAAAATGGGGAGCAATGTACTTTCCAAAATTTCAAACCGTTATATCTCAAAACTGAGTGCAGATATCAAATTAAAATTTTGTCAAAGTGTAGGACTACATAGTTTTGAATTTTGCTAAAAATTTTACGTCAGAATGTGTTCCATCACAAATTTTTCATCTCCCTTACCCCCCCTACCCCTCCCATACCAATGATTGGTTTCGTGAATGTAAATCCAATGCAACTTCTTCTACTTTCATAGACAAAACCGACATTCTATGCAAAAAATATTGGACGTAATTGAAGCAATCAATTAAAAAATTATTGACATTCACCCACCCTTAATATCACCCCTCCCTTATAAGAACCCAAACTTGCATAAATAAATGAAATATTGATTATACATATATACTGGAGCTATTGATCGTATTCGCAATTAAGTGTTAAATTGACAGCAGCCCTGCCCTAAAGGAGGTCCACTTGCGAAAGGGCGTTCCACTTGTGAAAGGGGGTTCCACTTAGTCTTCCTTAACCACTCTAATTTGCTTATTGACTTTCCATGCATCTCCAACTTGCCCCAAAAATAATAAAGTTGCGCCCGACTTGTTGGCAGTTTATTATACGAAATAAAAATAATTTTGTGAATAAATTTCAATGGTAAAAATAATTTTGTTAAAATGTTTTCTGCTTTTAATTCCTTTGCTTTAAATAAATTGCGTTAACTTTATTATTGGGTATTTTAAGGACATTAGTCGCTTCCTTTCCCTCCAAACATATTTTCCCTAAAGCTGTTAAGCACACTTTAAACATGGCAACTTGTAGATTTGGATTTTTTTCCATGGTACAAAAAATTTTGTGATGCATGGTATATGTAAGTACAAATTACATTTCGAATCGAAAACATCAGATGCAGAAGTGTAAACAGAACATTATAATATTTTTTTTTCTCGTCATATTTTATTAAAAAATATGATCACTGTATAAAAGCGGGATTGTATAGGCTAAAATTGCAGCACCTTAAGATTAATTTTAATTAGTTTTTGGATGGTTGTAAATTTGTCTTAATATGGGGAACGCTCTGAAATTTAAAATTTATAATTTTTTACAGTCATTCCATTCCATTTTGATGGTGACCATCAGATGATGCCAAAATATGGACAGTAGGCCGCCTCCACATGTCTGTTTTAATTGGCTCCAATATCTACGCACATTCCGATTCGATATGGCGTGTGCTGTTTGAAGACAGCTCTCAAAATGTGGTAAATTAATTTGAATTTCAGCATTAATCATGCGATAAGTCTATTCTTGATCTTGCTTTTGTACAGATCGGATCAAATTCGATTCAGATCACTTTCGAATTTGAATCTAATCCGATATTTTGTCAGATCATGCATTGCCTGTTTGGGAGGTCAATTGTAGACATGTGTACCATAAATGTGTACACATAAGAACTCGAAGAAAGTATGATACTTCAGAAAATATTCCTTAACGTCATCTGTAAAAACAGTGAAAATCAATAAAACGTGCCCAAGAAAGAATCTTAGATCGACCGCTTCGGGCTAGCTATTCGAAAAAAAGGATGATCATAGCACGATCAATATTTTTGGAAGATCACTTTGGTGCGCCGATAAATGAATGGGCAGAATGTGGGCGAATCGGACGTCTCGGAAAAGTTAAGTGATGTCAAAGAAACCTGTGCACGATAAGATGATGTTGTTGTGTCGATAGTGGTGCGTCAAGATGATCCTCGGCGAGATCAATAAGTGGAGAAGTTGAGGGCGTTTAATTGCGTCCAATGATGCTCTGTCTGATGATGACACGATGCATTTTGCAAAACGCCGATGATTACGGCGCTGATCTGCAGTCACTTGAATATTAAAAACGAAATCTTATTTATAAGTCCACGCATGATCGTGCCCTCGTATTAGTCGACTGCGATCGTTTGTCGCGATCAATGAAAAGTGGGCATGGTGGGCGCAAGACGCGAAATACACGCGTTTATTACTGTTTATTATTATTACACTAGACGCGATATGGGAAGAGAGATGGCCGATTGCTACTTTGCGCTACACTCGCGTCTTGATGTTTCTTTCGTATTCTGTTCATTCGCAAGATATTGCCTCAGCCTCATTTGAATATGACGTCGCATTCTTTGCGCTTACTACGGCGATCAGAGGTTTAAGATTTGTCAGACTTTTAAAAGTTTTGTGTTGAGCTGTTGGCGTGCTCGATTGCGGGACGTTTAAGCGCAGCTTCTGATAGCGATGTTGGCGGGCGATTCAAAAAAAAGTAATAATAATAAAAAAAACGAACGTTAAATCTGAATCTTTCTCTGTCTCTAAATTTATAGCTAAGCTTAGTTAGTCGGCATTGCATGCAGCGGGAACAGGTTGGACAGATTGAAAACAATTTACCGAGATTGCACACGGCGATATACGATTTTATTTACGAGATTTTTTTTTTTTTTTTGTTAGAAAAGGTGTGTTTTGGTGCGCGGGTGTTTACCTTTCTGTGTCATACCGTGATACCGTGAGTGCGTCTTTTGCTTTCTGGTGCTAAGAGTTAAGAAAAATAATCGAGTGATGCTTTAATGTTTTATTGTAGTGTGTGAATTTGAATTGGTTTTTTAATACGATGGTTTCATGAGATTTTCTTAAGACCGCAACAAATGGATTTACCAAAGGATTACTTGGAGTACCGGTATTGTTCGGTAAGATTTTTTGTTATAATTTTTTCTAATCTTAGAGTTCTGCTTGTTTTCAAATCATACTGCAGTAGGTGTACAATATAATTCAACGATTGCCTATGTAAAATATAAAATAAATAATTATGCCATAAATTAAAGAGGAACGATAGCAACGACATCCCATAAGAAATAGCGCCGAAAGGTTTTCTTCCTTGTTTTGCTATCATATCATTGTAGAAATGTAATCTAATGCCATCTTCTTAAAAATATTGGAACTTTAGATATTATTCGACCTTCAGCGTTTTATACATGTAATGTACACATTGCGATAAAATTTCAATTTACAATTTACAAAATTTGCTTACGGTTTTTGTTGTTCAAGTGATTAGGTGCAGGGTGAATCAAATACGAGTGCACAACTTATTTTCATTAATTTTTGCAAAAGTTTAACGAAAAATTCTGACATTTTTTGAGAATGAAAATTATTAAAAAGAAAAAAAAAAAAAAAACTGTGCCAGCAGATAATTACAAATTCGAATATGTTTTTCCATTGAAATTAGGCCTTGAAGCCTCCGTGTCTCTGTGGTATCACGTTATGCCAATAAGCCGTGGGTTCAAGTCTATTTCGATACTCGAGACAATGCTATTTATTTCCTTTTCTGTTTCTTCAATGCAGGAATCATATTCCAAATAAATTGAGTCTTTGTTTCCTTGCCTCCAGATTCAAAAACCTTTTTTTATGGGTCCAAATCATACTTCGACTTCAATAGCCGTACACCCTAAATCGGACGTTGGTGTACTGACCAGACACTGTAAACCTATTGCAATATCAGTAGATCTAGTTCATCAGAAAATGTACTGCACAGTAATGCATTTCTAATGCATTTTTACATATGGTAAACTTATGTGTTTGTGTTGCCACTTCATTCATTAATTTTGTGTCTTTGCAAGTTTTTAAGTAAAACGTGGAAAAGAATGTAGAAATCAAGAACACATAAGTTTTTCCAGCCGTGATGTCACTTTCAGCCATCACTCACCTATTGATAAAGGATTCAGCAGAGACCGAAACGTCACGATTAATAAAGAGGAGAAGCGTGAGATCCGGAAACCTTTCTAAATGAAAGGTTTCAAAATGCACTGTGAAAACATTGACCAAAGCAACAAATTTTAGATTTTATTCATTTATATTTGCAATAATTGTGAAGTCAATTTAATTTACGTATATTTAATAAAAACAACAATTGAAAACTTTTTTTTCGTATCGTAATTATACCATGAAATTGCCGGGATTCCACTGCCGAGTTCTACCATCAATATAATAAGACAATTAATGAAAATTTTTGCTACGAGTATTTATGCGATATTCTTAGAAAATAAACTTTGTTTCATTTTTATAAACCGAAGAAAACTACCATATTGGAAATGAGAAAAAAAAATCGATTTCAGTACTAGCTTTCCTATGCGAACGGATGTCAAACAAGGCTGTATATTATCACCAGATCTGTTTCTGGTATTAGTAAACGACATCTTCAAATCTGCACTGAAAAGTGGGGGGGATAAAGGTCTTTAGTGGGGACTGTTTGCTTTCATCTAACCGTTCCAACTTATTGTCAAATGTTCGCTCGTTGCATCCTTAACGCAAAGATGCAGGACTGAAAATAAATGTTCGTAGAGTTGCAAGATTGTTGTTACCTCGAAAGCACTGATAGTATGGACAGCGGAGCCAAAACGGGTATTGGAGACCGTATAAATAAAGTTCGTTAGGCCTTCGGTATACTCACCCCTTTCTGAAGGTTAAGAGATCTCCATTCGAAGCTGCGAGTGTTTGACTTATGCCTCAAATCTGTGTTGTGTGATTGTACTACATGGAAACTGACAATTCAGGCTACCAAGAAACTACAAACTACAAACAATGCGTCTGACGCATTTAAGGGCTATTCTGGCCTGAGGTGATCTCTAACGACGAACTTTGGAGCACAACTTGACCGACTAGACAGACTAGACAGAGATTCAAAGGCGCAAATGGCTGTCGATCGGTCATACTTTGAGGAAGCCAAAACAACTACCTTCTCAAAAATTGCTTATTATTATGATTTATATCCAGGCAGAGTTTTTCTGATCGCTAGTTCTGAGTAAGATTAGTGATGCTGTAAAGAGCATTCTCAAATTTCATCAGACTGGATTCCGCAAAGTTTCATCTCGTAGCGACCAAATACATTGGATTAAATCAGATTACACAGTGGAGTAGGTGTGGTCTCCTCTATCATAGTGTAGGATAACACGAAACCATATGAATGCCCTACGGATAATATTGGCGCAGTGCGTCGAAATGGATTCCCGAAAAGCTTTGCGTTGGAGAAATATTACAGATAAGAATAACGCTATGATTAAGGAACTCTATGATGATGTAAGATGTCACGTCTCTTATAAAGGAGAGCGATCCGAGAGTTTTTCTGCGTAAAAGAGTGCCAGACAATTATAATTATTAGCCCTGTTTCTAGTAATAATAAATGACATCTTGAAAGCTGCTCTGAAAGGTAGGGAAGGTAAAGGTCTTCAGTGGAGACTGTTTAACATCTTAAGTTCCCTTATGTATGCTCGTGCGTTGTGCATAACCAAATGTCTGTTCTTTGTATTCCAATTGTACAGAAGCAGGACTGAAAATAAAGTATGCCTAAAAGTAAGTTCATTCACATGGGCTCGAGCATAAGTATACCGATTCCCCTTAACAGACAATGATGCGGATGTAGAACAGGTCCAACATTTTTTTTATCTCGGAAATATCGTCAGCATGGTCGGCGGATCTGAAGAGGACAAGCTTCATGTATATGAGCATGAAGGTTGTCAGGCTTTAGATAGGAGGTTAAAAGAGATCTCCTTTCACACGAAGCTGCGAGCGATTGATATATCTTTCAAATCCTTGTTTTTATTTGGCTGCACAACACGGAAAGTCTCTGTTCAGCTTACTAAGAAACTGTAAACTTTCGTTAAACAATACGTCTGGCGCATTTTAGGAATTTTATGATCAGATATCACCTTCAACGAAGAACTTTTAAGTGCAACCTGACATGCTAAGATGAGCTTTGAGATTCAAAGGAAAAAGTCGCAGTACATCGGTCACACTTTGATTAAGCCATGTTATTGAGCCTCCAAATAAGCTGTAGGATATAACCTTTGCGAAAACGTTGGATTGGTCGACTCTGTATTACAAAGAACCGAGCAGTTGAAGAGAAGACCAGAGGGAATTCCTGGCGGCTCAGAATCGTGGAAAGGAAATGTTTTTGTCTCTATGCCTCTATAGTTGCCCTTAACAGGAAATTGATTGATTGAATATTAAATGTGTATTTGTAACAAATTTTCCGTGATTTGGGGACTTACTTAGTACTTTTAAATTAATAGATTTTTATACTGACAGATTTTTATTATTATCAAGGACGCAAGAACTCTTGGCTTTCACTATATTAAAATAAAACATAACAGGGCTACGATACTCTAGATGTCATCCCAAGAAATTTTGAATGGGGAGTGTTAGAAGGGGTGATAGCATTGAAATAATTTTTTCCTCATCATGCTAAAGTAGCTATAAAAATGTTTTATACAAAATGCTTACTCCAAAAATTGAATGGGGACTGAGAAAATTAGTGAGTCAGATTTAGTGAAAATGTGCAGTTTGTATGGGAGGTGGTAGAAAGAGTGGGGGGATTTTAGTGATTTTTTCAGAAATAACTAGGAATATTATAAAATTGACAACCCTTAAATTTCAGATTAGTAGCATTCATACTTTTCAAGAAAATCGCTTTTTTGCGAAGTTGTGAAACTGTGTCATATTGTATGGGAGGGGGTAGAAGCAGTGAAGCTAATCATATATTTTTTTAAATATTTGGTGCACAATTTGAGCCCGCTAAACTTTATACGCACTGAGTAAATTGGCTTAGAGTAATTCATGACAAGTACAGTTTGTATGGGAGGTGGTAGAAGGAGGAAGAGGACACGCATAATTTTTATACGGTAGATTGATATTATCATAAAAGTAACAACTTTAATACTTTTTGAGCAAATCCTTTAATTGTCAAATTGCGCAATTGTGTCATTTTGTATGGGAGGGGGTAGAAGGGGTGGAGCGATTTGGCCCGTTCACGAATTTGACCTTACTTTTTTGCCAAAAACGACGTGTAAAAAAAATTTGAACAATCTAGCTCAACGCGTTCTCAAGCTAAAGAGCGAACAGACGGACGGACAGACGGACAGACGGACGGACAGACGGACGGACGGACAGACGGACAGACGGACAGACGGACATGCGGTTTTGAGATTTTTGAGTGATAACATTAACTTCTGTATCATTCATTTTTTTCTCCAAGCCTTATTTCTTAGCGTTAAAAACCTTAGAGCAAACTTATAATACTCTCAGATTTCATCTAGAGTATAAAAAGCGGAGTCTTTTTCTATGCTGTAAATAGTACATGCTAGCTCTTCATTCAATCATGTTGGTAGTTAGTAGTTTGAGGTTTTTAGTTCAGCGTCTTCGCGACATAAAAACATTTTGCTTTTGCATTTTTTGAATGATAATGTTAACTTATTTGCCATTCATTTTTCTCGGAAACTTTTTTCTTTGAATTACAAACTTTGCAGAAAACTGACAATTCTCTCAGAATTCATCTATAGTATGAATAGCGATCGCAAAAAGCAAAAACAAAGTACAAATTGAAAACCGACCTTTTTTCAAAATTCGAGTCTTTATTGTGGAAAAATGGTTAAATGTAATATTTATTATTCAAAGAAATTCCCATCGCTAGCCACAACTTTTTGCCATCTTTCTGGTAGCATATAAATTTCGCGTCCAAAAAACTACTCTTCTTTGAGCCGGTACACAAATCGACCCATTTTGTGGCTTTCTCGTAAGAATGTGCTGCTCAGCCAGGCCATGCGTCATCGATCGGAGTAGGTGGTAGTTGGAAGGGGCTATGTCTGGAGAATGCAGCAGGTGGGGTAGGTCGTCTCATTTCAGGATTTCCATGTTTTCGTAACCTAAACACCATGTGGCTGAAAGTTGCCGTGCAGCAAAATTACTTTGTCGTGTCTCTCTTGGTACTATTTCTCCTTCAATGTCCGACTCAAACGTATCAATATACGATAGTGATCTCCGGTGACCATAAAAATTTTCTTTGTTCCATCGTTATGCCGGTCCCCACCACTCTTGAAGTGTTGAAACCACTCACCACACGTTCTATCAATAATAGCACCTCACCATAGGTTTCAAAAATCATTCGACGCGTCTCAACGGCAGATTTTTTGAATTGAAGGCAAAAAGAAAAACGCTAATGACACTTATTTGGCTCAAACTTCGACATATTTGTGCATGAAAAAGTGCATCACGCCGATAACACTTCAAATACTAATGATGAGGAATTTTTTCCCAAGCTTACCATACCGCTATTGTTGATCAGCATTTACTGCTGGCGCCATATTTTGGGAAATGGCCATTTTCAATTTGTACTCTCAACATAATTGCAGCACACTGCCAACATGGGTAAATATCGATCAACCCAGTCTGCGAAAAATGTAAATTCGTTAATAGCGGGGTTTGTTGTGGTCCAAGGTGGTCCAAATCAGGAGGGGTTAAAGTGCCATTGAAAATTGAAAAAAAAAATCGTTTGAGTTGAACTATAATTGGAGAGAACTTTTACTAGTGGGTGATTTTTATGAAACGGTGAGAATTATTATCCTTAAAATTAACAGTTAAGTCGCAAGCTTTTAATCAAACTCAACGCCACTAAAATTCCCATTATAAATATGATCTATGGTATACAAATTGTCCGAATTCCTTCACTTCTTCCATCACCTCCCATACAAAACTCACTTTTCCATGATATACTGTAAACTAATTTTCTCAGTAGATATAACAATTAACGATTGAATTTTGTACTAAATCCTTAACTAGCATTATTATTAGTATCAGGGAAAAGTAAACCGATTAGCATGGTCTCCTTTTTTACCCCCTTTCATACAATATGACGCAATTTTATAACTTTTCAAAAATTCAGTTCTCTTGAAAAGTAAGAATGTTACTGATTTGCAATTAATTATTAAATTTTATCAATTACTTACTTACGATGGCGCTACAGCCCAAATCGGACCTTGGCCTCCTGAATACTTTGCCTCCATCCATCTCGGTTCAGTGACCGCGTCCTCCAGTTAGGAAATCTTAGCAGTGATTTGCTGTCTGCGCCAATCGAATGCTTCCACTTCCGTGGTTTTCCGACCGGTCTTTGTCCGTTGACTTTCCCTTTTAGTGTGCGTTTGGGAATTCTTCAGTCATCCATATGCTCCACATGACCAGCCGATTGTAACTTCTTAAATTTTATGAGGGTTGACACTTCTGGATTGTCGAAGATGGCATACAATTCTCTATTGTATCGTATTCTCTAGATCGAATCTTCCATCACAGGTCCGGAGGAGTCTTCTGAGGACCTTTCTTTCAAAAGCGCTAAGTAGTAAGTGAGTAGGACGCCTGAGTTGAAGTCCACGTTTCGCTGCTTTAGCATAGCACAGGTCAAATTATATCAATTACATGATAATTATAGGTGTTTCTCAAAAAATTACTGAAAACCCCCCACTACTTCTACTACTTCCCATATAAACTGCACAATTTTACTTAATTCAACACACTAATTTTCTCAGTACTTATTAAATTTTTGAAGCTTAAATTCGGTACAAAACATCTCCATAGTCCAGCGTAATGTGAAGCAAATTAATTCAATGCTGTCATCCCTTCTACCACTCCCCTTCTTGAAATCACAAAAATGTCTTTTTCATCTATAGTATGATTGGGTGTGATTAGGGTGTAACCTAGTGGGTAGCGTGTAAAGGTCGTAAGTTCAAATCCCGATCGATGTATAATTCCAGATCACTGTCTGCTTGGGTATACCTTGGTCACTTCAAACAATTGCTTAATGGAGGGCTTTGTGAAGGGCTAACAACCCTTCTACAACAAATAATGAAATATTAAGGAACCTGAAGGTCAGGAGGCGAAGGCCCAATTTGGGCTATAGTGCCATTGCAGATGATTGGGCTTTGCGCGCAATCGTAATCCTGTTATGTTTCTGATCTTAATGTTATTCCATTTAAGCTTTTTTTAGAATTATCACAAGCTACAACTATTCACATTTCCTTAAAGCTCTTCAATACGTATAAGATCTCAAATCACCCCCATGAGCATGGGCCTATACGACTATTAGTGCTTCATTCTTAATAATATATGGTTCTGATTCCAATCAGCATTGTGTTCAAAAAACCATTTAACTAAACGGATTTTATATCCCACATAATGTATTACTTACTACATTCTCAAAAATAGATTTTATTGCAATTTTTACGCGGACAAAGTCGCGCGGGATCACTAGTATCTAATCAATAACTAAGCACTGAAAACGAAAATCTATTAAACATCAACAACAAAGTACAATGGTCTTGTGAAGCAAAAGACAAATTATAATAATTATATTAAGCTACTGTTACGCATCAGCAGTATATTAAAAAATTCATATCATCAATCGTTCGGAAGCTATATAATCCTTCTAATAATATTTCTTTATTTCCGTTTCAACCGAATTTGTATGAATTTGTTTTTCGAGGAAATTTTTTATAAAGCAGTTAATGGCAAAAAAAAATTATCTTCATATGAACATGAATGTTTTGTGAAGAATTTTTATTTATAAAACGAAAGAAAACAAGAAAAAGAAACAGAAAATTGAACACAAATAAAAGAACTACAATTTGCTATCGGCAGTAAAAATATGCAATTTAACGGCTACATTTTTTATTTAAAGGGCTCTTAGCTTAACCTCCACATTCTTCTCCTCCTGTCTTCATGGACCATGAATAAAAGGTTGATGTATAAGATTGGCAACTCATAAGTGAGTCAATCAAAATGTGGCAGTCAGTGCACTGAGGTGACTGGTGCGACCAACTATAAGCGAGTTGGATCGCATCAATTGCGTCGGTAACAATGTAGCAAACATACAACACGACGATGCGCATCGCATATGACATGGTAAGAGTGCAATGTGTGTTATTGCGCTGTGACACAGTGCCGTGTTGCAAATAGTGTGGTTTATAGTGAGTCACCGAAATCCATTGTATGCTGTGTTCGGCTGATGTGATAATGCGTTGTGTTGCTTTTGATCGGTACAGTGATGGCTGTTTCTCTCATAATTTTGATGAGTCGACACTGGAACTGGGCTGTGATGAGTGACCGTGCATACAAACGTAATTTGATGGGTTTTTTTGCTGAGCAATACTTTTGGGTTATTGGTGTTCTAACGAGTGAATAAAGGCACAGCAAGCTAGAGTTATTCTATGAAGAAGAAAGAGCAAGGCATCATAGAAAGTTTGAAAACGATATTAAAGTGTGCGCTTTTCGTTTTCATGTATGCTATGTATGAAATTGTGCGACTCTTTTGAAGCACTCTTTTGGATCGACTCAATTAAGTGAGTGAGTTGAAATGATTTGAATCAGTGGAGAGCGTCAGATTTCCCATCGCTATTGACGAAGGTCGGCATGGCTTAGGCAGGGTGGGCTGAGTTGGCGCCAAAAATATCTGTTGCCGGCGTCGGAACAAATGGTCGATTCCGCAGAGCAATCTGCATGGTATTGAGAGCAGAGGTCATTTTCAACTAACTTCTAAGAACAATCCATATAGTTTTTTTTAGCGAACCGCGGGGTATGTAAATCTATAAACAACACAAGCCAAATAATGGAATTTAAAAAACTTGTAAAACGAATGAAATAGATTTTCAAAGGCGTGACCGCTGGATTATTTTAAGTTGCTAGTAAGGAAACGAAAGGATTATTCTTAGGAATTCTCTTACGCCTGTCAAATTATAACCATAAAAAAATCAAGTTTTCAATAATTTTGCTAATCTCCTCAGATACCGTAACAGCCTAGCCATCAGAGCTCTTTAAGAAATACAGCCCAATGACCTCACAAATCCAAATTTAACAGCACTCTGTCACTGTACAATGTAAAGTTCGTTGATAAATTAAATGTGGATTAACATCGCCAGAACTGGCTATTTAGTTTGTTTATTTATAAAGTCACTGGCGTGAAAGTTGGCTTCATCACTTAAGATTTCTTTTCTAGTTTTTGTTATCTTTACTGATGTGGAAAATAAAATTTTTGTTTCCCCCACGGGATAGCGTCATGGTCTCTTGGATAAAGTTATTGACCATTTCGTGATGAATTTACCACATCTACATACAATTTTATTGTTAAATTATATGAATTGACATAAAAATTGTAATTGCTTATTTATAGTGATAATCTGGCAATTTTGATACAAACCATTTTAACAATTTAATTAAAATGCAAATATGAAAACAAGCATCTTGAATTATTCTCTTTTAGTGGAAATACTCGAACAGAGAATACAATTTAAACATAGTTTCGAAATTTAAGATGAAATATTAGATAAGAAATGAACGTAAAAATTCTGGAGGATACTTCAATGCTTTGATTGAAAATCAAGAAAAGCATACCGAAATAAATAAATTGTGTGCTTCAAAATGTGTTGTTGTTTTTCTATAAACTTCATATCCGAATAAAAATCTGTTTTTATGTCGAAGAATCAAAACAAGTGTTTAATATTCAGCATGTAATGTAGCTAGGATGTAGCCTAGTGGGTAGCGTATTGGTCTTGTAATTCGAAGGTCGTGATTTCAAATCGGCGCAATATATAATCCCAACACATTGCCTGCTTGGATATACCTTGGTCACCTCAATCTAAGAAAAATGTAAAATTCGTAGAAAGAGGGTTGTGCGAAGGGCTAACAATCCTTCCTTAATAAGTAATGGAAAATCTTAAGGAACCTGAATGTCAGGAGGCCAAGGTCCGATTTGGGCAGTAGCGCCATTGTAGTAGTAGTATGTAATTAATGGTTCTAGAGTTCGAATTGGATCTCCAGAATATGCAGTCATTCATTTTTCTCAAACTTATTAAATCAATGAGCTTCGACAGATATGTTTAAAAACTATACTGAGGAATTTTCGAATTCGATGGTCTTCAACCTGACGTTGAAAAAAAATTCTACTTAAAAGATTTGGCTGAACCGATTATATAATTTGAGATAGTGAATTCGATATTATTGTCGAAATTTTTTCAAAATTTATGATTCAAGGCGGATAAAAGAAAATTTTCCTTGTTAGTGTTGGGATTCCATTTTTAAAGGTGTCAACTAATTAACTTGTACTACTGATCATCATCATCAATGGCGCGACAGCCCAAATCGGGCCTTGGCCTCCTGAAGTCGTCGCCTCCAATCGTCTCGATCCAAAGACCGCGTCCTCCAGCTGCTAATTATACTCTAGATGAAATCTGAGAGTATTATAAGTTTGCCACAAAGCTTGTAACGCCAAGAAATAAGGCTCGGAGAAAAAAATGAGTGATACAGAAGTTCATATAATCACTCAAAAATCTCAAAACCGGATGTCCGTCCGTCCGTCCGTCCGTCCGTCTGTCTGTCCGTCTGTCTGTCCGTCCGTGTCCTCTCTAGCTTGAGAACGCGTTGAGCTAGAAAGTTCAAATTTTGTATACGTCGTTTTTAACAAAAAAGTAAGGTCAAGTTCGTGAACGAGCCAAATCGCTCCACCCCTTCTACCCCCTCCCATACAAAATGACACAATTTCGCGATCTGACAATAAACGGATTTGCTCGAAAAGTACAAATGACATTGATTTGAAATTTGGAACATAATACTTTTATGATGATTCCAATCTACTCTATAAAAATAATTTGTGTCTTCCCCTTCCTTCCACCACCTCCCATACAAACTGCACTTTTTCATGAAATGCTCTAAACCAATTTACTCAGTGCGTATAATAGTTATTGAGCTGAAATTGTGCACGGAATATTTATTTGAAATTATTATTAAGACCAAAAAAATGAGACGATTAGCTGTACCCCTTCTACCCCCTCCCATACAAAATGACACAATTTTGTAATTTCATAATAAACAGATTTGCTCGAAAAATATAAATGCTATTGATCTGAAATTTGGAATATATTACTTAAATGATGATATAAATCTACTGTACAAAAGTTATTTGAGTCCTCCCCTTCCTTCCACCACCTCCCATACAAACTGCACTTTTTCATGAAATGCTCTAAGCCAATTTACTCAGTGCGTATAAAATTGACCGAGCTGAAATTGTGCGCTAAATATTTATTTAGAATTATTAGTAAAACCAAAAAAAAATTAGGCGATTAGCTTTACCCCTTCTACCCCCTCCCATACAAAATGACACAATTTCACAACTTTATAAAAAGTCGATTTTCATGGAATGTATGAATACTACTGATCTGCAATTTAAGACATGTCAAAAGCATGATATTTATACTTATTCCTGAAAAGTCATTAAAAACTCGCCCCTCCTTCTATCACCTCCCATACAAACTGCACTACTTCACTACATCCAATACACTAATTTTCTCAGTACCTATTAAATTTTTAAATCCTAAATTTTGTATAAAACATTTTGATAGCAACCTTACCGTCATATGAAAAAATTATTTCAATGTCGTCACCCCCTCTACCACTTCCCCTACAAAATTTCTTCAGATACAAAAATTTCTCTTTCATCTAGAGTATCGCACGATTGGGCTTTATGCCCAATCGTACTCCTGTTATGTTTTTTAAGATGGCTTTGCTATCTTCATCAACCGAATCTTCCCATCGCTTGCGTGGCTTGCCTACTGACCGGTTACCACTCGCTTTGCCTTTCAGAGCACGTTTGGGGCTTTTTCTGTCTTCCATTCGCTCTACATGGCCAGCCCACTGCAGTTTACGTAGCTTGATGAACGTCGAAGCTTCTGGCTCGTCGTAGAGTTGATTCAACTCATGTTTGTATCTTATTCGCCATTCCGTTCCTTCCTTCACAGGTCCCAAAATTCTTCGAAGGACCTTTCTTTCAAATGCATTAACTGCTTTTTCGGAAGTTCGCTGCCATAACAGAGCACAGGTCGTATAATAGTTTTATATATACGCAGCTTATTTCCTGTGAACTTTCTTGGATTTCATTATTGAAAATTCCGAATAATACGTCTTATTTGCTAGTATTATCCGTCGTTTGATTTTGTCTGTTCCATTACCGTCCTTTGTTAGATTAGCCCCAAGATATATGAAATTGTCCACACTCTCCAAGTTATATTCCGCAATTGTTATGTTTTGTCTGATAGGCGCTCTCCTTCTTGTTTGCGTCATTACCTTTGTTTTGTTTTCGTTAATGCGCAACCCGACTGCTTTTGTGGCGGAGTCAAGATTGACAAATACCTCCTTAGCACTAGGGAAGGATTTTGCTGAAAAGCATGGGGGCTAGACCATCTCCCTGCCTTAAGCCACATTCCGTTCGAAAGCTGATTGTGGAATCGGTTTGTATTCTGATTTGGTATAGTACGCTCCTGTCGATACTGTCGTATGCTTGTTTAAAATCTACGAAGATTTGGTGCGTCTGTGTTATATTCCCAGCATTTCTCAAGCACCTGTTTCACCGAGAATATCTGGTCTGTTGTAGATCGTCCGGTTGTGAATCCGCCTTGGTATTCGCCAATTATTTGATTAGTACAGGGCTCAAGACGACGTTCAATTATTTTATTTTTTTATTATACTGATGATAGTAATGAATTTGCATTTGTACCCCTCTGGTTCTCATGCAGAAGAATTTTGACGGTATGTATTGGGAGTACAGAAAACCGCCGTTTTTTCCAAAATTCGAGCCTTTATTGTGCAAATTTTTTTAAATATTTATTATTCAAAGAAATGCCCATCGCTAGCCACAAATTTGTCCCTTGTTTCTAGCGCCATAGGGATTCCACCTCGTAAAAACTGCTTTCCTTTTGAGCCGATCCTTGAATCGACCCAATTTTTGGCTTCTTCGTAAGAATGGAAGTGCTGCTCAGCCAGGCCATGCGTAATCGAGCGGAATAGTGGTAGTTTGACGGAGCGATGTCTGACAAAAACGGTGGGAGGAATTGGAGGTCCCATTTTAGTGTTTGTAGGTAGGTTTTTCATAACGTGAGCAACATGTGGCCGAGCGTTGTCGTGAAGCAATATTACTTTGTCGTGTCTCTCCTCGTACTGCGTCCGTTTCTCCTTTAATTCTCGACTCAAACGCATTATTTGTTTTTCTTGTAGCGATCTCCCATGATGGTATCACCCAGTTGCATCAGGTCATAACATACAGTGCTACAAATAAGTTTGGAGAAGGGGCATGGAAAACATCATTGAAAGAAGAAATCTGAATATTTTTCGATTTTTTTATTCAAAATATTCTCCTCCAGTTTCAATACATGTTCTAGATCATTTTGTGAAATTTGTTATGGCTGTTTTGATGGTCGAAATGTTATTAAAAACAAAACCTCCTTTCAACTTCAATTTCATCTTTGGGAACAGAGAGAAATCGCATGGGGCCAAATCACGTGAATGCGGCGGATGATTCAACATGAAAACTTGACTTGGAGCCAAAAATTGACGAAATTGACTCGGTGCATTTTCGTGCAATAGACACTAGTCGATGGGATCGATATAATACGCACCAGTAATTGTTTGGCCAGTTGCAATGAATTCCCTGTTGAGAATTACTTTGCTATCAAAGAATGTAATGAGCATTGTTTTGATTTTTGATGGAACTAGTCGCGTTTTTTGGCTTGTAGTGAATTTTTCGTCATCCATACCGCACTTTGACGCTTGGTTTTTGGGTCGTACTGAAATCACCATAATTCGTCACCCGTAACAATCGATTTCAGATCACTTCTGACGGCTGCAATAACTTCTTTGGAATGATAAACACGCACTGATTTTTGGGCATCCGTCAAAGTGTGTGGAACAAATTTTGAATAGACCATTGTTTTGCCCAAATCCTCTTGAAGAATAGTTCGAATCGTTTCTCTGCTGATGTTGAAAGCCTCTTCCATCATTTACAGCGAAGCATTACGATAATTTTCAATAAAATTACGTACTTTTCTGATCATTTCCGGTGTCTGAGCTAGGGTATAGCCTAGTATGTAGTGTGTTGGTCTTGTAATGCGAAGGTCGTGAGTTCAAATCCCGGCCGGCGCAAAATGTAATTCCGGCACATTGCCTGCTTGGGTATACCTTGGTCACCTCAACCTAAGAAAATGAAAAATTCGTAGAAAGAGGGTTGTGCGAAGGGCTAACAACCCTTCCACAATAAGTAATAAAAAAAAATGTTAAGGAACCTGAATATCAGGAGGTTAAGATCCGATTTGGGCTGTAGCGCCTTTGTAGAAGAAGAGAAGAGCTGAAATTGGCCTTCCTTCACGATTGTCATCTTCTTAGCTCTCTCTGCCTTCCAGAAAACGTTTATGCCAGAGAAAAACATTTGTTCTACTCAAACAACTAACACAGTACACTTGCAACATCAACCAGAATGTTTCTGATGCATTTTACGAAGTTTTGCGTGAAATTTAATAACTGCTCTTTGTGCCATGTTATTATTTCAACATCGACAAAAAAGTTGTTTTGGGAGATTTGTCAAAAAATTGGCAAAATTGGTATAACCGGACAGAGGAATGTCAAATGCCGGTCTGAACACATAGATGGTCCTACTACTTACTGAGATATGGTTCATGTATCGCAACTTATTTGTTGCACTGCGTACACCACGCCGAGCTGGTCTCACCAAATAAACAGCATGGTTTTCAAGCCATGGATGTTGGGCTTGGCCGTCGATGTTGATGCTTCGCCGCGGTATTCCCACGATTTTTTCGCTTTGGATTATCTCTATGGATCTACTTTTTATCGCCAGTGCCAGTGAGATGCAAAAATTCTTTCCTTTTTTGCCATTGGAGCAGCTCTACGCATGTGAAAAAACCCCTTTCATTGTTTTTCGGCTTCTAATCGTATGGCACCCAATTTCCTTGCTTTTGCATCATTCCCAAGCTTTTCAAAAATGATGTGAAGTGGCTTGATGAGTTTTGCCCAATAAATCTGCAACTTGTTGTTGCGTTTAGCATGAATCTTCGTGCAGTAATGCCTCCAATTCTGCATCTTCAAAGTTTTTAACCGCTCCGGGACGCTCCTTGTCTTCCACGTCGAAATCACCCATTTTATAGCGTTGAAACCATTCGCCACACGTTCTTTCACTAATAGCATCCTCACCAGAAGTTTCAACAATCATTCAATGCACCGTCGCCGCAGATTTTTTTGAATTGAAGGCAAAAAGCAAATTATGGTTATATGGCTCAAACTTCGACATATTCGCGCACAAAAAAGCATATAACGCCGATAAAACTTTAAAAATCTAGTGATGAGGAGTTGTTGACAGATGTCTAACTTTGCCAAATGACGTTTCTGATCCGCCACTGTTGATCAGCATTTACTGCTGGCGCCATCTATTGGGAAACGGCGAGTTTCAATTTATACTCGCGATAATAGATGATGTTTAAATGATGATGGAAGCTGTTTCTGCTATGCATGACGTGCATAACACCCACCAACTTAGTCACTAAAGCGATAATTTCCATGTTAAAATCAATCATCTATTGTTTTGGCAAATGTTTTCACAGAGCATTTCAAATTAAAAGATTTCCAGATTTCTCACTGTTATGCTTTATTAAATATGACGTTTTGGTTTCTGCCGAGACCTTTATCCAGATGAGACCAGAGACCGAAACGTCACATTTACTAAAACATGGCATTGTGAAATTCGGAAATATTTCCTGTTAATTCAAAACATCTAGTGTTGAAATATGAGTAACAGCAAAAAAAGGAATGCAGATAACCATTAAAGGTATCGTATAAACATAACAGGGCTACGATACTCTAGATGACATAGAATTTTTTGTGATCCCAAGAAATTTTGTATGGGGAGTGTTAGAAGGGGTGATAGCATCGAACTAATTGTTTCCCCATCATGCTAAAGTAGCTATAAAAATGCTTTATACAAAATGCTTACTCCAAAAATTGAAAGGGGACTGAGAAAATTAGTGTGTTAGATTTAGTGAAAATGTGCAGTTTGTATGGGAGGTGGTAGAAAGGGTGGGGGGATTTTATTGATTTTTTCAGAAATAACTAAGAATATCATAAAATTGGCATCTCTTAAATTTTAGACCAGTAACATTCATACTTTTCAAGAAAATAGATTTTTTGTGAAGTTATGAAACTGTGTCATATTGACGGACGGACGGACGGACGGACATCCGGTTTTGAGATTTTTGAGTGATAATATTAATTTCTGTATCATTCATTTTTTTCTCCGAGCCTTATTTCTTGGCGTTACAAACTTTAGAGCAAACTTATAATACTCTCAGATTTCATCTAGAGTATAAAAAGTAGAGCTCGGATATAACGAAATCTCGGTTATATATCATGCAATTCATTTTGGTCTCGAAATTTCATTACAGCAACCGCCTTTATTACCTCGAATATACGAGTAGTATCGCCTCAGATATAGCGACGGAATTTTTTTTGGTCCTTCAAAGACCGGGTTCAACTATATACGAGTATGATAAACTTTGTATTCGAAATTCCTTTATTTAATTATGAAAATTTTTCAATCAATTGAATTACTAACACACAACTTGAGGAGAAAATGTCAATAAATGCTTCATTTGCCATTTGAGTAGAATGCATTTAGTACAATTTCTAAACTTCCTCTACTCCAAAAACTTAATTACAAAACAAACTTAGATTAAACATGGGTCATTTATGATTATATCGTAATAACACTTATAAGACTTTCGGGGTTATTTCTCAAAATATTGTCTTAGCTTAAAAGCAAATAATAACCAAAATTCCAAATTGATGGTACTCTCGTATCAACAATTTATTTCATAGAAAAACTTTTTCTAAAATTCTTAAGAAAAAAACCACCTTATCCATTTTTCTTCATCGTTGCTCTTTGTTTGTTATGATGGCGGAAGATGGAATTCGAGTGTAGGCCGGCGAAAACGGCATTTCAAGGTGATTTAAACATTCACTCAAAAAAAAACCCGATCGTGCTGTCTGGTAGGCGTTGAAAAAGTTATTAAGCTCTCTTATAAAATTACTAAGATTTAGTTTAATGCATAATATAGGCTCGCTGTATAATAAATAATAAATAAAACCGACGGCTTAAACCGTTCTCTATACTGTTCAAGTTGCTAAACAATAGCAGAGTGCAATTAACATGAATGCATATCGGGAGCTAGAATGATTGATCTCTCTAGTATCTATTATACTTAAATGTTTATGAGTTACGAATACAAAAAAGAACTTCAAGAAGTTTAAATTAAATACGATTTACATTTATAATGAACGAGATTGTGCATATTTTTTAATTCTTTTCAGTTTTGAATTTCATAAATATTAATGAACTACATCTACTTTGACCGTAAATAAATTGCAATTTAATATTGTTATCGCATTGAGTTATATATAAACATCAGATCATCATCTTAAAATTTGATCGGAGAGATTAAAAAAAAAAACTACAGTCGTTCCCAAGTCTATTTAAATTCAATTATTGTATAAATCAAGAAATACAAACAACTCAGTTGTTAATTTCAGGCTATCTGTTAGTGTGATGATCATGATGATAGATGTCTGATCTGGCAGATGACGTCTTAGCATATAATTATGATCTCAACTTTTGCTAAGAGATAAATGTTTTTCAGTCATTTAATTATTAATAGAAGAATAGGCTACAATAATAATTAGTGAAATAGCTAAGTTATGATGTTAAGGTTTTATCGCTTGGTAATGACAATGATAATCACATGTTTTTAGTTAGATAAGTATTTTTTTTTTGATTTATGAATTAGCTTTGTATTAAAGCCATTTAGTGGTTCAAAGAGATTTTTCTTTTGAAAAATGTGGTACTACATATTTTTTTTAGGCATAGTAGTCTAGGACAAAAAATATTAAAGCCTATTTTTTGTGAGGCTCTGGACCATTTGGCGATGTGATGAGATTTTATTTGTGGTAATACTTGTGTGACTCCCCGCAAGGGGGTAGTTGTAGTATGAGGTTTTACCAATTCCTGCAACTATCTTTGGAGTTAGCGACTCCACGGACCTGAGCTAACTATCCCCCTCTGGGATGGGGGCTGTAGAATTCACCCACAGCCAGTCCTGCTTCCCCTAAAAATGGCAAATGGACACTCACTGGATCATGGGCTTATCACCCGTGATCTTAAGACCTAAATGATACGAGAAACGGATACATCGCCTCGGATACGGACTGATTCTACGGTAACGACTTTTGGCATTCGAAAACGGACTATGATTGGCTTCTGGAACGTTCGAACATTGAATGACGGGGGAAGAGCTGGGGTTACTCGGTCCTTGCACCGCCAATCAGTGATCGACCGTGAAATGGAGCACTATAACATCCAAATCTTGGGCTTGAGCGAGGTCAGGTGGACAGGATCAGGAGAAGAACGAACCCCTAGCGGAAACACTATTCTGTACATTGGCCCTGAAAGTGAAGCCAGAAATGGCGTGGCGTTCGTCCTTACGCCGAGAGCGAGAAACAGTCTCATTAGCTGGGAACCAATCTCGGATAGGATTATCGTCGTCAGGCTCAGGACCAGTGTCAGAAACGTCACAATTCTGCAGTGCTACGCACCAACTAATACCGCAACATCTGGTGACAAAGAGGAGTTTTATAGTCAACTGAGTGCCACCTTCGAACGTGTTCCAAGAGGTGATATTATTATCATCTCGGGAGATATGAACGCCCAGGTTGGATCAGACAACACTGGACTAGAACACGTCATGGGGAGGCATGGTGACCCTTGGGTCGACCCTTCACGACCTTGGATTAAGAGACCCGAAAACGGCGAATTATTTGTGGAGTTCTGTAGTACTCGGCAAATGGTCATCGGAGGGACCCTTTTTCCACACAAGAGTCATCATAAAACATCTTGGGTTTCCTCTGATGGTGTTACTCACAACCAGATCGACCATTTGGCTATAAGTCGCCGATGGAGAAGATGTCTCCTCGATGTGCGAGCGAAACGTGGAGCTGACGTGGGGAGCGATCACCACTTGATGGTTGCCTGCTTGAGATTGTGTACAGCAGCTATCCGACGACCACAAATTCTTCAAATGAAGCGCAAGCTTAATGTGGATAAACTCAGAGATCCCAACAAAAAACTCGAATACACCACCATTCTACGCGAAAAGTCATCCACATTGGGTGAACATGAAATGCGCACACTGGACGCCAATTGGGAGGCAACCAGAAACACTTTTCTAACTAGTGCTGAAGAATCTGTGGGATATGCGCAAAGCGGTGAGAAACCCTGGATGTCGCAAGACACATGGGACAAGGTTGACAATCGGAAAAAAGCCAAATTGGCAATCATCTCTCAACCCGATGTCAACCAACGAACGCCCGACTTGAGGCAGAACTACCGCGATGCTCATATACAGCTTAAAAAGGCTGTTAGACGCGACAAGAGAAAGGCCATTGAAGATCTGGCAAACAAGGCAGAATCTGCGGCTTACCTTGGGGATATGGGTTCACTATTTAAAATCATGAAACAGTTGACGAACAGGAATTTCACCGCCAACCACCTGGTGAGAGATGTCAACGGAACTCTCCTTAATATGAGTGAACACCAGTTGCGACGATGGAAGGAATACTTCTCTGATATTTTAAACATCTTGTCAGATGAAGATATTCCGGAAACAGAACAACTTCCAAACATCCAACCGCAACAATCCTCTATTAGGGACGATCCCCCAGATAAGGAAGAGATAGTTTCCGCCATTCGGTCAATGGCGGGAAGGAAAGCTCCAGGTATAGACGGACTACCAACCGAACTCCTCAAAGCGGACCCGGAAATAACAGCCGATATACTCCTCCCACTCTTCACTAAGGTGTGGAATGATGGAAGATATCCGACTGAATGGAAGGAGGGCGTCATTGTGAAAATTCCGAAGAAGGGCGACCTTCGGGATTGTGGCAATTGGCGTGGTATATGTCTACTTACTGCCGTATCAAAAATTATGGCTAAGGTAATTCTCAATAGGATTAGTGATGTCGTCGAGAGCACTCTCGAAGTTTATCAGGCTGGATTCCGTAAAGGGTCGTCTTGTACCGACCACACAAATACCCTACGGATAATATTAGAGCAGTCAGCCGAAATGGGTTCGCCACTACATCTCATGTTTGTGGACTTCGAGAAGGCTTTCGACAGCGTTAAGCGAGATTACATATGGAATGCTTTGCGTAGGAGAGGTATTCCAAATAAGGTCATAGCTATGATTAAAGAATCCTACGAAGATGCAAGGTGTCGCGTCTTGCATAGAGGAGAGCTGTCCGAGAGCTTTCCTGTGCGAACGGGTGTCAGACAAGGCTGCATATTATCACCAGCCCTGTTTCTGGTGGTAATAAATGACATCTTGAAAGCTGCACTGGAAGGTGGGGAAGGTAAAGGTCTTCAATGGAGACTATTTAACATCTTAAGTCACCTTGATTATGCTGATGACGTGTGTTTGCTTGCACATACCCGTTCGGACTTAGAGTCAAATGTTCGCTCGTTGCATTCTAAATGCAAAGAGGCGGGACTGAAAATAAATGTGCGTAAAACCAAGTACATGCACATGGGTTCGAACGCAAGCACACCGATTGTTCTTAATGGACAGGATGTAGAAGAGGTGCACGATTTTTGCTATCTCGGAAGCATTGTCAGCATGGACGGCGGAGCCGAAAAGGATGTTGAGGCTCGGCTAAATAAAGCTCGTCAGGCCTTCGGTATCCTTTCCCCTTTCTGGAGGTTAAGAGAGATCTCCCTTCGCACGAAGCTGCGAGTTTTTGACGCATGCGTCAAATCCGTGTTGTTATATGGTTGTACTACGTGGAAAGTGACCGTTCGACTTACCAAGAAACTACAGACTTTCGTAAACCAATGCCTCCGACGCATTTTAGGAATATTCTGGCCAGAAGTGATCTCCAACGACGAACTTTGGAGTACAACTCGCCAAACTAAAATAGGTATTGAGATTCAACGGCGAAAGTGGCAGTGGATCGGTCATACTTTGAGGAAACCAGAGCAAAACATCGCAAAACAGGCTCTGGATTATAACCCTCAAGGAAGACGTCGGGTTGGTCGACCATGTAACACATGGAAGCGAGCAGTTGAGCAGGAGGCCAGAGGAATAAACAAGTCCTGGCAACAGCTTAAAGCCGATGCTCAGGATCGCGCCTTGTGGAAGAGAGTTGTTTCTGTCCTATGCCCCTATAGGGGGTCTTAACAGGAATTTGATTGTGTGACTGAAATCATGAATGAGACAAAGGAAAAACAAATTATAACTAATTTACTTGTGCTGAGGTTTTGTAACTGGCAATAGGTGGGTGAAATCGTGGGCGAGCCATAGATAAGGCAAAACAATATAAATAGCTTCACTGCTGCTGAAGAGAGAAGCTTAAAAATTAAAAGATCGATTTCAGGGGTCACAGATTAATACCTGATGTTGTAAAATGAAAATGCCAAAGGGCGGACTCAATATAGCAAATCAAATTTGTAATTGTCGATCGCTGATTGGATGAATGTGAGTTTTGGGAGTCACTGATTCCAAATTTAAAGCCGAGAATTCAGTACGTTGATCAAATTTGACCATTTTATATTTGTGTTGTTAGTGAAAATAGTGAAAAATTTTAACTGGCAGAATGACTTGTGCTATAGACATTTTCGGTCTGTACAATGGCACTACAGCGCAAATCGGGCCTTGGCAACCTGACCTTCAGGTTCCTTAACATTTTTCATTATTTATTGTGGAAGGGTTGTTAGACATTCGCACAACCCTCCATTTACGAATTTTTCATTTTTCGTAGATTGAGGTGACCAAGGTATACCCAAACAGGCAGTGTGCTGAAATTATGCGTCAAACGGGATTTGAACTTACGACCTTCGAATTGTAGACCAACGCGCGACCTATTAGGCTGTACCCTAGCTTTTCGGCATTTTCGGTCACTATCTGTAATTTCCATAAACACATGGAGGGAAGGATTAATTGGAGTGGGAAGTGTGTGAGTGAAAATGACCGTGACGTGTGGTATATTGTTGGGTCTATGCTATCAGCTGTACGAAGCACGAGAAAAAGTTGAGCAGGTGCAAAGAGGTCATAATCCTTGACGAGAAGAAGGCACCACAAACCTCCATTTTTGTGAAAAGGGCGTTAAAACTCGGGCCAGAAATGATCAAGAAGATATTTTAAAGAGTGTTGTGATGCCTTTGAGCGATACCATAATAAAGGTTGACACTGGGTTGCAGGATTCTGCATCCACCCAGAAGGCCAGATTAACTCAGCTGTTATTTGAGGAAAACATTCCTCAATTCATAAAGGCATCCGATTACCCCTCCGGGAGCCCAGAGCTCACTTTGTTGGACTTCTCCTTATGGTCTGCCCTTAAGGAAATAGTCTTCCGAAGTCGTCACTCGAATTCAGAGAGCCTGAAGATGTTCCTGATTAAGACAAGGGTCGAATTTTCGCTGGAAAAGACGCGTGCTATAATTGACGACTGGGCATGCAGACTTCGGCTTGTTTTGAGGCATAATGGTGTTATTTTGAATATTTTTTTTTTGTAATGCTGTTCGAAATATATCCTGAAAACAAAAATTTACAACGTGAAGGCCTTCGTTTTCTATTGAAAATTTTCCTTATAACAGAACTTATGGCATGAATAGGTAGTTATTTAAAGTCTTCAATATTGAATTTCGAGTCGAAGTTATCCATTGTCGCTGATTTCGTGTTTGCTTAGCTATTTCGGGACCGCAATGAAGCAAATTGGTGATTACAAGAAGGGTGTTCTTCCCATTTACCCAATTTTGTTTTTCGTAGTAACCATTTTGTATTTGAATCTACATTTACGCAACCCCGACAGTAGAAAAATTTGAATATTTTCTCAAAATACAGTAGAGTCCGATTATGGTGTCCTTTGAGGGACCAACAAATTTTTATACTCTAGATGAAATCTGAGAGTATTATAAGTTTGCCACAAAGTTTGTAACGCCAAGAAATAAGGCTCGGAGAAAAAAATGAATGATACAGAAGTTCATATAATCATTCAAAAATCTCAAAACCGGATGTCCGTCCATCCGTCCGTCCGTCTGTCTGTCTGTCTGTCCGTCCGTGTCCTCTCTAGCTTGAGAACGCGTTGAGCTAGAAAGTTAAAATTTTGTATACGTCGGCCAAGTTCGTGAACGAGCCAAATGGCTCCACTTCTACCCCCTCCCATACAAAATGACACAATTACGCAATTTATCAATAAACGGTTTTTCTCGAAAAGTATACATGTTATTGATATGAAATTTAGAATATAATACTTTTATAATGATATTACTCTACTGTATAAAAAGTACATGTGTCCTCTTCCTCCTTCCACCACCTCTCATGCAAACTGCACTTTTTCATGAAATGCTTTAAACCAATTTACTCAGTGCGTATAAAATTAATTGAGCTGAAATTGTGCAGTAACTATTTATTTATAATTATTAATAAGACCAAAAAAATTTAGACTATTAGCTTTACCTCTTCTACCCCCTCCCATACAAAATGACACAATTTCACAACTTTATAAAAAGTCGATTTTCCTGAAAAGTATGAATACTACTCATCTGCAATTTAAAACATGTCAAAAGCATGATGTTTATAGTTGTTTCTGAAAAGTCATTAAAAACTCGCCCCTCCTTCTATCACCTCCCATACAAACTGCACTACTTCACTACATCCAATACACTAACTTTCTCAGTACCTATTAAATTTTTAAATCCTAAATTTTGTTTAAAACATTTTGATAGCAACCTTACCGTCATGTGAAAAAATTAGTTCAATGTCGTCACCCCCTCTACCACTTCCCCTACAAAATTTCTTAAGATACAACAATTTCTCTTTCATCTAGAGTATCGCACGATTGGGCTTTATGCTCAATCGTACTCCTGTTATGTTTTTTAAATTATTTATAATTCACAAAGATAAACCAACATGTTATTTTACATGCCTACTCAATTAATTATAAAGGACTGATCATAAATACACTTGAAATTTATAACGAGAAAAAAAAAATAAATAAATAAAATGAAAAACAAAAGCCGTGATAATAATACAGTAAAACGTATTAGAAATTAGAATATTAAAATAAAATTAAATATTAATTAAGGAAGCGATAAAGTGACATTATATCGGGAGTATAAATTCGTTTGCCAATAGATGGCGCCAGCAGTAAATGCTGCTCAAAACCAATGAGTTATTTTTGGCATCGACGCTCTCTTGGGTTCTTATCGCGATAAAGTGTTCACTCGTCATTAAGCAAATTGATCTATGCTGTGACTTCGACAATATCGAACAGCTCTGTGTCACCGTTGATTTTGGTACGCAGAAGGAGGTTACGTTCATCATTAGCTACATCCCACCAAGTAGTTCACTAGATGTATATGAAAAGAATGTTCCCAATATTGTGTCTATCACTGTTGTATGGAATTTCATGACAGAAGAACAATTGCTCGTTCCTTCCAATGTTAAAAAAGATTGTGAACGTCTAGTTACTGACACATTATACAGCCTTGAATTAATTCAAATTAACTTTGTTGAAAATAGTTGTAATCGGATCTCAGATTGAATGTTTGTTAACAATGATTTAAGTACAAATTTATTTAAAGTAACTTGTCCAATTTTGAAGAACTCAATAGATCATAAGGCCATTGGTGTTAGATTCGAATTTTATATTTTCCAAAATAATTGTTGTAATGAAGTAAAAAATGTATTTAATTTTGCTAAAGTCAGTTATGTCACTGTAAACAACTATTTATTGACAGTAGATTGGTACGCGCTTTTTTTCGACTTGAACCTACGTGATTCTTATTCAGCTTTCCGCGAGAAGCTATGTGAATTATTTGATAATGTGGTCTCGTTAATAAAGAGAAAGAACGTTCTAGGCAACCATGGTCGAACTCAAGACTTATTAACTTAAAAAACCGTAAAAATAAAGCATTTAAAGAGTACGGAAGAACTAATAGTATCTGCGATCGATCGAATTATCTCTACATTAGGAAGGAATATACCTACCTTAACTCCTTCTTATATAAATCATACATTGCAGCTATCGAGTTGAAAATCAAATCAGATAGCAAATTATTCTGGTTGCTTCTTAATTCCAAAGACCCTTAAACTTGATGGAGTGATGTCCAATAACATTCAAGACACTTACGAACTTTTTGCTACTTTTTTTTTAAATCCGCTTTCAATTCCGACACGCTTCATAATCAAGAAGTCTCAGAAAGATATCGTTAGCTGCAACCAATCGTTGATATTGGAAATATGAGTGTAACCTTGGTGGAAGATCTCACTGCGATGAATAGATTAATCGATAGTGCTAAAGCTGGATGTGACTTAATTCCAGCCATATTTCTAAAAAATTGCTTGTCTTCGTTAGCTCAACCTCTAAGCATCATCTTTAATAAATCGCTTCAGATTGGTGAATTTTTAGATGAATGAAGAATATCCCAATATCCCAGTATTTAAATCAGGTCAGAAGCATTTGGTGAAGAATTACCGCCCAATATTCAAACTTGCAGCAATTCCCAAACTTTTCGAAAGCATAGTTAAGAAAAACCTTTATTTTCGACTAAAATAATCTATAGCGTATCAACAACATGGCTTCGTAAAGGGACGGTCAACTGCTACCAACTTAGTGCTCTTTACCAAATTTTGTAATAATGCCATTGAAAATGGTCATCAGGTTGATGTACTTTACACTGACTTCCAAAAGATCTTTGATAGAGTTCACCACAAGCTACTTGTTCTAAAATTACAAGTTCTTGGGTTATTTTCAAGCATGCTTTTGTGGATATTTTCTTATCTAACTAATAGGAAACAGTTTGTGGGAATAGGTAATTGTAACTCCTCGACCTTTGATGTAGTCTCCGGAGTTCCTCAAGGAAGTAATTTGGGGCCACTCCTATTTCTCCTTTTTATAAATGATGTTCCTTCGATATTCAAATTTTCAAAATGCCTGTTATACGCAGATGATTTGAAAATGTTCACTAAAATCAGTACTATAGAAGATTGTCAAAAACTCCAACCCGATAATAATGCACTCTCGGAGTTGTATGTAGATAATCTACTGACTCGTAGCCTCCCTAAATGTAAAATTTTCTCAACGTATAGACGTCCTAACGCCATAATCTTCGAGTATACTTTGAATAACATTGTCTTCTTAAGAACGGATGAAATTAAAGACTTTGGTATTATCTTTGATGTTAAATTATCATTTAAGCCCCGTATTGAGTATTGAGAGACTCGATGCTGGGTTTTATAAAAAGGAACTCCTCGGATTTGCATGTCCCTTATACACTGTTATCGTTATTTTCCTCTCTAGTAAGGCCGATCCTTGAATATTGCTCTATCATCTGGAGCCCATCATATAATATTTACATTGCTCGCCTAGAAGGCATCCAACGAAACTTCACCAGGTTTGCGTTGCGCAGATTTAATTTTGCATCTGGATTGCCTAGTTATAATTATAGATGTTCTCTAATTGGGTTACAAGCTCTCTCCATCCGTAGAGACTTACTTTGCATAATGTTTGTGAGAGACATCCTTACGTATCGTATTAATTGTCCTGAACTTCTGTCGTTTTTTAAATTGCGGGCCCCAGAGAGATTGGTAAGACACAAGTGTCCCCTATTTCAATAGGCTCATAGAACAAATTATGGCCTTAATGAGCCAATCACGAGATGTGATAAAATTGACTTCAAGTAGAGATATTTTAGAGAGAGATTTGCGAATGTTGCTCTAGCACATTCCCTTTATATTTTTCAATTTCTTTTTATTTCTTAATTTTAAGTTTTCTGTAGCCTGTAAATGTTTTATAGTAGACGATAAATAAATAAATAAAATTAGTTGATTGATTAATATTCTCATAATTAGCTTTAACAATGTAAGGTGAAAGAATTCGTGATTCAGGACCAAAGAGAATAGGACGAACATATAACTCAACATATAATGAAGGATGGCAGCTATCGACTTTAGACAATGGTTCCGTACATTTGTGTAGGTTGATATAAGTAGATGGGAAACTGATCCTCACTAAATAGTAGTAGTAATCTACCCTTCGAGTTAAATATATTAATGTGTTGCTGTAACTGGCATGAGAGAGGTATCAATTGATAACGATTCAGCGACAAGTCCGTAGTAAATTTGAGGGAGTAGAGCTTCAAAGTTGAACACTATATATCCAAGATAAAGTCGTAGGACAGTTGTTATGCTGTACTATGTGGACTAAAATAAATTGTTCGCTATAATCGACATTTCCTTATTGCCGCAATCCCTATAACCAGATTATACTATAAATCCTATATATCACACTTAATCATAACCTGTAACGTTTCTTACAGTATGAAGCGTTAAGGAAGATCTCGTCAAACAGACAGTCAGCGTTTTAATACTATAAATGAAATCTGAGAATAGGGCTCGGAAGAGAAAACCGATTGAACCGAAGTTCAAAACGTCACTGGGAAAGTTCAAAACCAACTTTCTGTCCGTCTATTCGCACTCTAGCTTGAGAACGGATTGAGGTGGAACGCTGAAATTTTGTGCACGTTATTTTTGTCGAAAAATTAATATCAAATTTGTGAAGGGGTCAAATTTCTTCAATACTTTTACTTACTACCAAACAAACTGAAAAATTTTCGTAACTCCATAATAAGGCGATTTTCTTGATAAGTACTGGCACAGAAAATGGTTGATATCCAATGCTTTTCCAATAAAAAAAAATCACTTGCATTTTTTTATCTCTATTTGCCAAAATGTCCAAAGTTACTTTTTATTCAAATTCAATATTTTTTGAGAGTAGATAATTCCGATATTCTTAGTAAAATACAACAAATCAAACTTAATATCATAAATTTACTGATATTTTCTTTAATTTTTCGATGCTTTAATCACACCGGTGCATTGAAATTTCACTACGAATTCCAAATCGCCAATATCATTTTCCGTGTACACCTGATAGATAGCGCGAAATTTTGATTCTGGTAAGAAATTTGGCAAATCGTAGTCGAGCAGAGCATAAATATGAAAAAATCTTGGTTCAAGTGGACACTGAAGCGAAATATTTCCGAATGTTTTGATACCGGTGAAAAGTTTTCGCCAAAGTGATTCACGAGCGTAAGTTTGACCGATTCCACAATATACAACAGTCCGGTTCATAACAATCATGTTACGTATTTCGAAAAATTTCAGAATTGCCAATTGCAATGAAACATGAAAAACTGAAATCACCTGAATAATATGAAAGTCCATGGTTATTGTTCTATTTTCGTCCAGTGATCCGTTCATTTTGATGAATTCAGCGTTGGCGGAGTAGTCCATATTTTCGAAAGCTATTGAGCATTTTTTCTGAAAAAAATCGATTTTGCATTAAATTTTAATAATTCACTAAAAATTTTATTTTTCTATTCACTGTTTCATAGGTGCTAAAGTTAATAAAAAGAGCGACGAGTAATAGATACAATTGCATATTTTAATCCGAGTGACTGATTTGGCTGATTTATTAGTTTTTCGTTGGACTTTATACGGCAATGATACGAGCTATTTGGTTAATTAAGATACGTTTCCGCTTTGAAATAAACATTTGCTTATTAATTGTGACAATAACAATTAATCGAAGCATATGGAAAGTTGTATGATATCATGCCTTGAGTGAAATCTGTTTTTTCTCACTTAATCAGCATTAGTTGCTAAATGAAACATTTTCAATTCTTAAACAATTTAAAAACATAGGACTTTGAGATCGCTAATACCAGTTGAAAATTGCGAATTTAATATTTTATGTCGTTAATGTGGCCACTGATTTCAAATAGAATGCCGTCTGTTCGAAATGGGGAATTGTGTATCTTAAAAAAATCGCCAAAATGTTGAAGCTTGTGTAGAACTTCTTGGAGTCTGATGGTGAAAACTAAATTTTTGAAAAGTTACTCAAATATTAGTCGAAATTTATAATAAGGAGCGTTGGTTGTCATGATTATCATCATATATCGATAGCGTTACAGCCCGATTCGGACCTTGACTTACTGTATGCTTCGTCTTCAATTTTTTCGGTACAATACTTGCGTCCTTCATGTCGAACGTTTCAAAAGCGATTTACTGTCGTTGTCGATTGACTCCTTTCAGAATTTTCTTGTTTTTCCGACTGGCCTCCTTCCTTCTGCCTTTTCCTTCTATACTCGTTTGGTTATTCTTCCGCCCTCTATGCTGTACGTGACCAGCTCATTGTAGTTGTTTGATGAGAGTAGAGACTTCTAGGTCTTCAATGAAGGTATACGATTACTGATTGTTTCGATTTCGGCATGAGCATTCTTCTCTCACCGGTCCGAGAATTCATCATAATACCTTCCTATCGAAATCATTAACCATTTTTTTTTATAGTTTTGTAAGTTTGCGGCTTCGTTTATCTATGCATATTTTTATACTCTAGATACACACACCTTTTCTACCCTCTCCCATGCAAAATGACTTAATTTCGGAATTTCATAATAAACGGAATTTCTCAAAAACCATGAAAACTATAGATATGAAATGTGGAATATATTATTTTTCTAATTTTCATCTACAGTATAAAAATTATTTTTATCGCCTCACTCCTTCAAACATCTCTCATACAAACTGGACATTTTGTAAAAACCGATTTACTCAGTACGTATGAAATTTATCGAGCTGATATTATGCACTAAATATTTATTTAGATTTATTAGTATGATAAAAAAAATTAACTGATTAGCTGCACTCCTTCTACCCCCTCCCATGCAAAGGGACACATTTTCAGAATTTTACATAAAATAATTTTTCTTGAAAAGTATTGTTGCGAGCTAGGGGATCGCTGATTTCAAAGGAAAACACAATTCGTTTAAAAATAATGAATAATTTTATTTAATCGCACTTTTCTTTATTTCTTGATCACTTCACTAAATTCGCTCTAAAACTTAATTCGTACAACTCAGGAACACTGCCAATCTATCACTTGTACCGATTCGCCTTCTTCCACCGATAGGTGTCGCCAAAATCTAACTAACTCGTTGTCTGAAAGTTGGCGGTTATTTATACTAAGTCTCCCAGACAGGTGTCGTTGTGTGTGTGTGTCTAGAATGATTGGCTACATTGTGGAGCTCGGTAGAAGTGTCTGGAAACATGTGTATAGCGTTTTAAATGTTGATGGACTTTTCTCGGTGTTGCTGGGGACGTCGAGGTTGTCAGATTTATAACATTACCCTCTCCTTAGTCCCTGTTCGTCCCGAACAGAGTCGTTCACTTCCTCAATGGCACCATGGTACTTTGTTAATCGGTCGAGATGTACCACTTTCATTTTAGTGCGGGGTTTATGATGTAGTTGAATCCGATAGACGACATCATTTAACCGGTTGATGATCTGGTAAGGGCCTTCCCAGTTTCGCTGTAGTTTCGGCGATCTGCCCTTCTGTCGTTTGGGATTGTATAACCAAACCAAATCGCCCTCTTGGAATCCTGATGAGTTCGCCCGTTGATCATACCTCGTCTTCATGCGGTCGGACGCCAAATCAATTTTATCTCTGACCAGGTTATAAATTGTCTTTAGTCGACATCGAAGATCCGAGACATAATCTTTAGCATTGGTTGGTTGGTCTGGTGGCACTCCAAACATTAGCTCCGCAGGGACTCGAATGTTTCTTCCGAAAATGACTCGGGACGGAGTTTCTCCTGTTGTTGAATGCACCGATGTTCTATAGGCCATTAAAAATAGAGGGATGTGCTGGTCCCAGTCCTGTTGCCTCTCGCTGACGAGTTTGGATAGGTTTGAGTTCAATGTCCGATTGAAACGTTCCACCATTCCATCAGACTGTGGGTGTAATGGAGTTGTCCTCGTTTTGTTTATTCCCAGCATTTGGCACACGTGTTTGAATATTTGAGATTCAAAATTGCGCCCTTGATCGGAGTGTAGTTCGCGTGGCGCTCCAAATCTGCTCACCCAGTTGGTAACAATTTGTTCTGCGACAGTTACTGCTTCTTGGTTTGGAATTGCGTAAGCTTCAGGCCACTTGCTGAAATAATCAATGACCACTAAAATGTAGCGATTACCATTTTCTGATTCCGGGAATGGTCCAGCAATATCCACAGCAATTCTCTCGAATGGGACTCCCACGTTGTATTGTTGCATTTCTCCCTTTGATCTGCGGTGTGGGCCCTGACTTGATGCACACGTAGTACATTTACGGCACCAGTTTTCGACATCATCTCGGAGATGGATCCAATAGAACCTTTCTCGTATCTTTGCCAAGGTTCTGTTTACTCCCAAATGCCCACCGGAGGTACCTCCATGATATTCCTTCAAAACCTCCTCGACTTTACAATGCGGGACGATGGTTTGCATGTGATACGACTTTCCATCAGCGTTCTCCCATTTCCGTTTTAATAATCCGCCGTCTAGGTGAAGGGAGTTCCATTGTGCCCAATAGCACTTTAAGGTTTCACTGAATTGTGAGATGTCTTCCACTCAGGCCGTTTCATTTCGTCCTTCCATGCCATGATCGGTGAAATATCTGGATCTTTACGTTGGGCGTCTTCCAGTTCTTGCTGATTCCATCCAGTCTTTGGTTCGGTCGTTATCCTCTGAATGGTTTCTCCGGCCTCTTTTCCTTCTATACGGTGACAATGCTTGCAGTTCGGTGGACAAGGACGACGTGAAAGCGCATCGGCATTTCCGTGGATTCTTCCTCTTCGATGAACAATCTCGAAATCGTAGGATTCGAGCCTTTCGATCCATCTGGCTACTTGGCCTTCGGGGTTTTTAAACTGAAGTAGCCATTTAAGCGATGCGTGATCCGTTCGAAGAAGGAACTTTTGACCATAGAGGTATTTGTGAAAATGTTTTGTTGCTTCTACTATGGCTAGTAGCTCTCGGCGAGTTACGCAATAGTTCCTTTCTGATTTTGAGAGTACTCGGCTGTAGTAAGATAGCACTCTCTCCTGCCCATCGATCTCTTGTGATAGTACTGCTCCGATACCGACATTGCTGGCGTCAGTGTCTATGATGAAACCATGACCTGGTTTTGGATACGCCAGAACTGGGGAGTCGCAGAGTTGGTCTTTTATCCTCTCGAATGCTTCCTGGCACTGTTGACTCCATGTAAATGGCTTCCCTTTTTCTGTTAACTGATGCAGACATTTCGCCGTGTTAGCAAAGTCTTTTACAAATCGTCGGTAATACGTCGCTAAGCCTAGGAAGCTGCGCAACTGGTGTTTATCACTCGGAGTAGGCCAATTTTTCACCGCCAGTATCTTCTCCGGATCTGTCTTTACGCCATCAGCTGAAACGATGTGACCCAAGTACTTGACTTCTGCACTAAACAAAGTGCACTTTTTCGGACTCAGCTTTAATTTTGCCGCTCGCAGTCGCTGGAAGACTTCCTGCAGATTTTTTAGGTGTTCATTGAATGTTTTTCCGATAACGATCACATCATCTAGGTAAACGAGACAAGTTTTCCAACTCAGACCACGCAAAACGAATTCCATCAGTCTTTCGAACGTAGCTGGAGCATTGCACAGGCCAAATGGCATTACGATGAACTGCCACAGTCCACTGCCGACAGAGAATGCTGTCTTCTCTCTATCTTTTTCATCTATCTCCACTTGCCAGTAACCACTCTTCAGGTCCAACGTTGAGAACCATTTAGCATCGGTCAGGGTGTCCATGATATCGTCGATTCTAGGTAGTGGATAGCTATCCTTTTTCGTAACATCATTTAGTCGCCTGTAGTCCACACAAAAACGGGTACTGCCGTCTTTCTTCTTTACCAGCACTACTGGCGATATCCACGGGCTCTTTGATTCTTCGATGATTCCCTGATGCTCCGTTACTTTTAAGTCTTTTAAATAACGCGGCATTTTCACTACCGATTATTTCCAGTTTTTCCGCGATTCGAATTTACGTCACTGCTCACTAAATCACTCGAGATTATTCGATTTCACAAAATTCTCACTGTCCGTTCGAGAATTTTAGTTCCGCGATTTTACTTCGCTAATTAAAGTCACTGTTCACTAGAGCACTCGAGAATATTCGATTTCACAAAATTCTCACTGTCCGTTCGAGAATTTTAGTTCCGCGATTTTACTTCGCTAATTAAAGTCACTGTTCACTAGAGCACTCGAGAATATTCGATTTCACAAAATTCTCACTGTCCGTTCGAGAATTTTAGTTTCACTCGCGATTTTTAACCCGAATTTATCCTTGAAATCCCACTTCTGACACCAATTGTTGCGAGCTAGGGGATCGCTGATTTCAAAGGAAAACACAATTCGTTTAAAAATAATGAATAATTTTATTTAATCGCACTTTTCTTTATTTCTTGATCACTTCACTAAATTCGCTCTAAAACTTAATTCGTACAACTCAGGAACACTGCCAATCTATCACTTGTACCGATTCGCCTTCTTCCACCGATAGGTGTCGCCAAAATCTAACTAACTCGTTGTCTGAAAGTTGGCGGTTATTTATACTAAGTCTCCCAGACAGGTGTCGTTGTGTGTGTGTGTCTAGAATGATTGGCTACATTGTGGAGCTCGGTAGAAGTGTCTGGAAACATGTGTATAGCGTTTTAAATGTTGATGGACTTTTCTCGGTGTTGCTGGGGACGTCGAGGTTGTCAGATTTATAACAGTATGAATGATATTGGTCTGGAATATGAAAAATGTCCATCGCATAATCTTCATAGTTATTTCTGAAAAAAGAACATTGAAAACCCCCGCTCCTTGTACCACCTCCCATACAAATTGCATAATTTCATTATATTTTATACAATAATTTTCTCAAAACCTATCAAATTCTTATAAAAACATTCTGATAGCAACTCTATCATGATGTGAAAAATTAATTCAATACCGTCACCCCTTCTACCACTTCCCATACAAAATTTCTTAAAAACAAGAAATTTTTCTTTCATCTGGAGTATAACATGACGAACCTTTACGCCCAATCGTAGTCCTGTTATGTTTATACTCTAGATGAAATCTGAGAATACTATAAGGTTACCTCAAAGCTAGGGTATAGCCTAGTAGGTAGTGTGTTGGTCTTGTAATGCGAAGGTCGTGAGTTCAAATCCCAGTCGGCGCAATATATAATTCCGGCACATTGCCTGCTTGGATATACCTTGGTCACCTCAATCTAAGAAAATGAAAAATTCGTAGAAAGAGGGTTGTGCGAAGGGCTAACAACCCTTCCACAATAAGTAATGAAAAATGTTAAGGAACCTGAATATCAGGAGGCCAAGGTCCGATTTGGGCTGTAGCGCCATTGTAGAAGAAGAAGTACCTCAAAGTTTGGAACGCTAAGAAATAAGGTTCGGAGAAAAAATGAATGATATACTTAAAAATTTCAAAACCTAGCTCGAGAGTGCGTTGAGCCAGAAAGCTCAATTTTTATTCACGTCATTTTTGACCAAAAAGTAAGGTCAAGCTCGTGAACGGGCCAAATCGATCTCTTACCACCTCCTATAAAAAATTACTCAAATTCGGAATTTCACAATATCCTGTTTTTGTCGAAAAGTGTGGAAGCTGATCTGAAATTTGGAATACATTATTTCTATATGACGATTTCAATCTACGGTATAAAAATTATTCGTATCCACTCACTAGTACCGCCAACTCCCATACAAACTGCACATTTTCTTGAAATACTATAAACTAATTAATAAACTCAGCACGTATAAAATTTAGATACTTCCTTGGCCTAAGCTATATCGGCCTCAATTGACTCCCTCGAGCATCGTCGAAATATCGGTGCACTCTGCATTTACTATAGATAATTCCATGGTAAATGCAGCAAGGAACTAAAAGCCCTTATACCACCTACATTCAATGCCCCCGAAATACTTGCCAAGCTGCGCGCTCACACGAGTACACCGTGAAGCCCTTGTTGTGGAGAACAGTGAAGTTTAGGCAGTCCTTCATCCCTCGGACGACAGTGTTGTGGAATTCATTACCAGGCAATCTCTTTCCAACGGGATACAACCTCCAGCAATTTAAGAGCAACGTTCACCGCCACTTCAAACTCTCCCCTCCTGTGTTTCCCTACTAATTTGCCTCTATCCACTTGTTTCCCCGTACCCGTGTCGACTTAACTGTGCATCGCGCATTAAAGGGTGACCCCCTAAGTTATTTTCGACGGCCGTAAAAAAAATGTTAAATATATGATCGTTCCAAGATAAATTGTCTGCGATTTGGACACTTAACACTTGAAGAGTTGGTTAATGGCTGGCCTCCGAAGGTGATCGGTTCAAGGTTAAGCTAGTACATCGGGCTAAGGGCGTAGTGTTGAATTGATAGGTGAAGTCTAATGTGCTGTCATCAGCGAAGCTACGTATAGGATTGAAAGTTGAAGATAGCAAGTCATTAATAAATATTAGATAAAGGTTGGGAGAAAGAACCGTACTCTGAGGGACACCAGCGTTAATTTCATAAGAAGGGGAAAACATACCATCCAATACCACACGCATGCAACGATTGGCTAAAAAACGTTCAAACGTCTAGAAACAAGGTAGTCGCCCAAATTAATAGCTTTAAGTTTGATTAAAAGGACGCTGTGCCATACTCTGTCAAAGCCTTGGAAATATTGAGAGCAATAATGCAAGATTCGCCAAACTGGTGAATGATCTTGTTCCAACGTTTAGTAAGGGTGGTTAACAGGTCTCCTGTGCAACGTTTTTTGCGGAAACCATACTGTTTGTCGTCAATAGTATCATTGATGTTGAGATATAATTAGCGGGATTGATGCGATTTCCTTTTTTTGGGATTGGCTGAACATTTGCAAGCATCCATGAATATAGGAGAGTGGAGGACGATAAGGAATGACGGTAAAGTTTGTATAGAGGCTTAGCAAGAGAAACGCATCAATTTCTAAGGACAAGGGCAGGGATTTCATCTGTATCGGAGGATTTGTTAGCATCTAGATTAATAAGAACTCGGTATACGTTACGCGGACGAATGTTTGTCCTATGGAGGAATTTAGCGCAGTATACGTTAGAATGCTAGAGTTCGTTGGTGGTAAAGAAGAGTTGGCAGCAAATTCAACCGCTAAGATGTTTGCCATCATATTAGGATCCATAATAACCTCATTGTTGTAGATTAAAGATGGAATTGATGATGCAGAACTACCTCTGATGGAACGAGCGAGAGACCAGAAACTTTTGCTGCCCTTAGGACTTCTCAAAATTGTTTGCCTCAATTTATGGTCATGCAAATATTTTTCTCGTTGTAAGCTGGATTTGCAGAGATTTCGTTTATTTTATTGCCATCTTTGGAAAGATTGGCTCCTAAATATATGATCTCGTCCACGTTTTCTATGTTATAGTTCGGTTTCGTTAGATTTTGTCTGATTGGCGTGATTGAACCAAAATTTTCATTTATGTGTAGTTCTACTTCTACTGCCGTGTCAAAATTAACGAAGACTTCCTTGGAATCCAATTGCGAACGCGCCATTATGTTTTTTTCGTCTGCGTAAGTTACTACCTGCGATGATTTAATCAGTAGCACCTCTCTCTCAACTGGGAGTTTCCTTACGATAAATTCCAAAGCCAGATTAAAAAGTGTGGGTGCAAGACCATCTCCTTGCTTCAGCCCGGAGAGTGTTTGGAAGCTTTTTTCATGTCGTTTTGGATCTTTACCTCATCATTTTATCCTTGTCAGTCGGACGAGTTTCGCTGGCATTTTTAATTCCAGGATTATGTTGTACAGTACAGTCCTATTGATACTGTTGCATGCTTGCTTAAATTCTACGAATATCTGCTGCACTTCGATGTTATTGATTGCCAGCATTTTTCTAGCACGTGTTTGAGAATAATTGATCCGTAGTTGATGATCCGGATTTGAATCCACTTTGGTATTCTCGAATTATGTTTTCGGCATAAGATTCAATCCAGGACTATATGATATTTATGTTTGTGAGATTTGCACAGCAATAAAATCCCTCCATAGTTTCCACAGCAGAGTTTCTTGCCATATTTGTATATCGGCCATGTAATGCTTTAACGCCAATCATAAGGTTGTGTTTTATGTGTCCAGATCCTAGCCATGCCGTCACAATCGCTCTTCAGAATTTTCGCTGGTATGTCGTCTATGTCACAGCCTTCTTCGTTTTTAAGTTTTTAAGGGCATCTTTCACTTTTTATACTGTTGGAAGGCTCAATATGTTTTCGTCATTTATTGTCGCTGATCGCAAATTTGTGGTCGGAAGTAGAAAATGAAGAATTAGATAAGACGGATCTAGTAATGTAAAATGTTTAAAGTTCAGTAAAAGTTAATGTCTAATGGCGAGCCACATTTTAAAAATACCAAGTTCCCCATGGAGCAATTATTCTTGCTCTGTAAGACTGTGCATACCTCAGTGGAATCCGTGCGGATGGTCTTGCCACTCATGATCATAAGACATTAACTGGTACTAGAATCGGATGCTATACCTCGGGTACGAACGAATTCTGCAGTGACGACCATTGTCATTAAAGGCCGATGCTTAGCATCGCGACTTGTGGAAGAGAACTGATTCCGTTCTATGCCCCTATGGGAGAGGGTGGATCTAATTAAGAATTTCAAAATACTCAAAAGCTTGAATTTTCTCTTTATTTGGAATAAAATGTGGATAAAATATACTTTTCAATTTTTTTTTTCGTTAAATCATTTCTATTTCCTTGAAATTTTCTTCTTTTTATTGGACTCTTTAACCACACCGGTACATCGAAATGTCACAATCAATTCCAAATCTCCAATATCGTTTTCCACAAAGATCTGATAGATAGCTCGGAATTTCGCTTCTGGTATGAAATTCGGTAAATCATAGTCGATCAGAGCAAGTTTATGAAACGAATAAAAGCCTGCTTTAAATGGACACTCAGACGAAAGATTCCCGAAAGTTTTGATACCGCTGAAAAGCTTTCGCCATAGCGATTCGCGTCCTTCCGATTTCCTAGTTCGACAGTAGTCAACAGTTCGATTCATTACAACCATATTACCAACACCGAAAAACTTTAGCATTGCAAGTTGCATGTTAACGTGAAAAATCGGTAACGCCTGAATTGTCTCAATATCCATGCTCATTGCTCCATTTTCGTCCAACGTTCCGTTCATTATCAGGAACTCTGGATTAGACGAGTATTCCATACTTTCGAAAATTACCGAACATATTTTCTGAAAAGAAATTAATCTTAATTTTATATTTTTATGAAATTTAAAATTTAATTAGTTTCTACTGAATCAAAGTTGCCAAAGTTTATTAGAAGAGCGAAGAGCAATAAATACCACTGCATACTTGAAGCTATCGGAGGGATTTGGAAGACTAATTGTGTTTTGGTTGGACTTTATACGGCAATGCTATGGAACATTGCCTTAATGAAAAGTTATTTCCGTTTTAGTTTAAACATTTATTTATTAATTATGTTGTTGCTTAGATCAGATTTTCAATTTTTATCTAACTTTAAAAATTAAAATTTTTTGAGGTCATTGATTTCGAATTCAAAATTGTTTCTGGCCATGAACCCTCAATATGCCGGACTAAACTTACTCTCTCCGACTAATGTCGCCAATTGCACGATAAGACCGAACATTTAGTTTAAAATACCGCGTAAACGAAAGAAATTTGCAGTTAAATTCAAATTTATGGTTTACATTTTGGGTCTGAAACAGGCTCTTAAAATATTTGGGTTCTTTATCTTCAATGACACTATAGCCGTAATCGGGTCTTGGCCTACTGGCCTTCAGGTTCCTTGACATTTTCATTACTTATTGTGGAAGGGTTGTTAGCCCTTCGAACAACCGAGGGATTATTTGTAAATAAAATAATCACTCAGCACAGGACAGATTAGTATTCGTTCGCGAAACGTTTACCGTTTATTAATCTAGATGCTAAATAAATCGTCCGGCCCAGATGGAATTCCTGCCCTTGTCTTTAAAAATTGCTGCGCTTCTCTAGCTAAACCTCTATGCAAACTTTATCGTCTGTCTTTATCGTCCTTGGAAGCTTGCATATGTTCAGCCAGTTCCAAAAAAAGGAGAACGCAGAAATCCCGCTGATTATCGTCCAATAGCAATAACCTCAATTCTGTCCAAGGTCATGGAAATAATCATCAACAATAGAGTAATAGAATATCTCAACATCAATGATATTATTGACGACAAAAAGTATGGGCTCCGCAAAAAACGTTCCACAGGAGACCTTTTAACCACCCTCACTGAACGTTGGAACAAGAGCATTCACCAGTTTGGTGAATCTTGTATTATCGCTCTTGATATTTCCAAGGCTTTTGACAGAGTATGGCGCACTGCCCTTTTAATCAAACTTAAAGTTATTGGTTTGGGCGACTCTCTTATTTCCTGGATTGAAAGTTTTTCAGCCAATCGTTGCATGCGTGTGGTATTGGATGGTATGTTTTCCCCTTCTTATGAAATCAACGCTGGTGTCCCTCAGGGTTCTGTTCTTTCTCCCAACTTTATCTAATATTTATTAAGGACTTGCTATCTTCAACTTTCAATCATATACATAGCTTCGCTGATGACAGCACATTAGACTTCACCTATCAATTCAACACTACGCCCTTAGCCCGATGTGTTAGCTTAGTAGAACAACGTAGGTTCATGGTTCAGTCATTGAATGTCGACTTGGCTCAAATTCTTAGTTGGGGCAATAAGAATCAAGTTGAGTTTAATGCTTCGAAAACCCAATGCAGTCTTGTGTCCCACAAACGTGACTCTAACCTTGACCAAATCAACTTAGGTGGTCAGCCACTAACCCCGTCTTCAAGTGTTAAGATGTTAGGTATCCAAATCACAGATAACTTATCTTGGAACGATCATATATTTAACATCGTCAAGGAAGTATCTAAATGCTACCTAAAACGATGTAAAAACTTCTTCACCGCCTCTGGGCTATTAACAATTTATAAGGCCTATATTAAACCTCGTCTTGAATTCAATTCCCACCTATGGGCGGGAGCTGCAAAAGCTTCTCTCTCCTATCTGGATAGTATCCAGTCTCAGACTATTAAAATTATAGGAGATTCTGACATCACTTCTTTGCTCGACTCACTCGAGCATAGACGAACTGTAAGCTCCCTAACCCTTTTGTATCGCTACTACAATGGAGATTGTTCGGACGAAATCTTTAATCTCTTGCCCCCATGTATGCCCTTACCCCGTAATACTAGAGCTGTTTCGCGAGCTCATAAGTATTTTCTCAACCCCACCTTCGGTCGCACTGTCAAATTTCGTCATTCGTTTTTAAACCGGACTGTTCGAATATGGAACTCGCTGTCCATCTCGGTGTTCCCGCATGACTACAACATTCAGCAATTCAAGGGAAATATTCATAGCCACTTCCGTCTCTATCCCCTTAACTCCCAAAAACCAATATCCTTCCCCCCTCACCGGAGCTGTGCTTCAGTACAAAAGGGCAACCCCTTTAGTTCCGGTGTCACATAGAAAAAAAAAACTATTTCTGAAAAAGATTTTTATAGCTACTCTTAACATGATGGGAAAAAAATTAGTTCAATGCTATCACCCCTTCCACCACTTCCCATACAAAATTTCTTAGGATCACAAAGATTTCTATTTCATTTAAAGCATCGTATGATTGGGCTTTACGCGCATATAATCTTCTGTATCATTAATTTTTTTTCCCAAGCCTTTCTTAGCGTTACGAACTTTGTGGTAATGCTCTCAGATTACTTCAAGAGTATAAATATGTTTAACTTATCCGGATTTAAACGCCACACCCTGTGTATTCATGTGATATTTTTTACTGAGAATGGTAGCACGTGTTACTTAAATAAACTGCTAACAAGTCGGGCGAAACTTTATTATTCTTGGGACAAGTTGCGGATGTGTGGAAAGTCAATGTGCAGGTTAGAGTGGTCAGGGAAGGCTAAGTGAAAGGGAGTTCTTGGGCAGGGCTGTTGTCAATTTAACAATATTTCATTCATTTCTGCAAGTTTGTTTTTTTATGAGGGGAGGAGGAGGGGTAAGGGTGGGTGGATGTTAATAGCTTTTTAATTAATTGCTTGAATCGCGTCCAATATCCTCTGTATAGAATGTGTTTCATAGACGAAGTTGCATAGAATTTTCATAGGATTCGGTGCATTTTACATTCACGAAACCGAACATTTGTATGGGAAGGAGTAGAGGAGGTAGGGGAATCGTAAAATTTGTGACGCAATTTTATTCCCTTTCTCTTGTAGTGTGCTTGTACAAAATTTCAAGTTCGTAGCTTTTAATTTGATGGTTATTAGTTGATTCAATGAAATAGGTAGAAATGATATTTTTGTATGGGAGGGGGTAGAAGGGCAAGTGTGATTTTGAAACTTTTAAAATAATTTCTTTGCAAATATTTTTATAAGTTCTTATGCAAAATTTCAAATGGATAGTTTTTAATAGTTAGGTTATAATTAATTTCTTAAAAATGGTCGAAAAAATAATTTTGTATGGGAGGGGGTAGAAGTTTTAAAGGTATTCGACCAGTTAATATTTTATACTTTAAGGGATTTTTTTTAAATGTATTTCCCAAATTTTCAAGTTTCTACCCTAAAATTACATCCAAAAATTTTCAGTTTTCGTGTTTTTTTCGTTGCACATGAAACAGCTTGTGCCCATTAGACCGGGGTGGTCGGTTCATAACAATTGTGGATCAAATTATTATTTTTTTTCTATGTATATTAAATAGATGTATTCACATGCAAAATTTAAAGTTTCTATCTTTGAGCAGAGTCCTAAAAAATTCACTCAAAATTTTCGACATTTTTGCTTACCACCTCCCTTCCTTTACACCCCCTAACTTAAAATTTTTATCAAAATTATAAATTATGTAGTTCTATAATCTGACGAATTTTCAATTCGATATCTTTACTCAATTTTGAGATATAATGATTTCTAATTTTGAAAAGTGCACCATTTTTCAAATGCTCCCCATTTCACCCCACTATTATTATGACCAAATTTTATATTTTTTTTGTATTTCGCTAGTATAGCTTAGTATATGTTTTAAATTTCAATTACATAGCTTAAGAGATAGTTGAGATATTAATTCTTAAGTGTTTTTCCTTCCCCCCCCCCCCCCCCGACCCTTCCCCTTACAATAATAAGCCTATTTCTAAGCTGATTCTGATGGATCTATACGCCATCTTAATTGTCCCAAAATATGAATTTTTTATGGTAAGTAGTTTCGAAGATATAACCATTTCAAAAAAAGATTCGGCCGACAATTTGTTTTTAGCCCCCCTTTGCGGACGCCAATGGATAAAAAAATTAAATTATTTTTGGAATATGTCCCACAGTCCTCTCTATACGTGTGCTGATTTTCATTTTTCTATCTGCATTCGTGGTGAAGATATTAGCAAGTGTATATTTCGACTTTTTCCATCCCCCCGCCTCCCCCTTCCACCCCACACACCCCTCCTCACTTACCAAGTTAATAACCCACCCAAAAATCAACATTCTACCTTTAACGGTCTTGGAGGTACGAGTCCATATGTACGGCGTACGGCGTACGGCGGGACGGATTTTTTTTTTGTTTTTTAGGCTAATTTAGTCATGAAACGCGAAAAAACAAAATTTCAGGGTAGCAAATTTTTTTTTTTTCTGTGTCGATCACAATACTTTATTATTAAAATAATAAAGTAAAATTACTGGTGTATCAATAAACTATGTGTTAGTACAGTAAAAAGTATCAAAACTGCCCTTGAAATCAACAAAGGAAATTGTTTAAATGTGTTTAGTTAAATTGTGCCATTCATATGGGAGGTGGTAGACAGTCATGTAGCAACTACGAGCATGATTCGATTTCTTTTTTCTTAAAATATTCTATTGTATCTGGAGCAAATTAATATTCGACATTTTTTTGCCGATTTAGATACTGCTATCTGAAACTATGAGAGGAACAGTGACCTAACCCCAATAGGTATGCATGTTGGTTAGACCAATTTTGCTCTCATAGCCTCATATGTCCTGCTTATCAGTTACACGTACATGTAAAAGCATTTGCGTAAAATCAAGGCAACTGCACCAATAGACAAATTAGCCAATATAAGTAAGTTATAAATACGGGAACAAACCTGATACAATTCAGTTGCCATGTTGTGCAAATTCGTACAGTACGACTAGCGTGTAGCCCAGCGAGTAGCGTGTTGTCTTGTCATGCGAAGGTCGTGAGTTCAAATCCCGGTCGACGCTTAATTTCAGCACACTGCCTGTTTGGGTAAAGCTTGGTCACCTGAATCTACGAAAATGAAAAATTCGAGGATAGAGGGCTGTACGAAGGTCTAACAACCTTTCTATAATAAGTAATGAAAAATGTTAAGGAGCCTGAATTTCAGGACGCCAAGGTCCGATTTGGTCTGTAGTGCCATTGTAGAAGTTGTAGAAGTACAGTATGACTATTAACTTCCTAATTATTTTCTTGCCAAGAAAAAAAAATCAAACGTTTAAATTTAAATATTTCTAAGAACGAAATTCTCGTTGCAAATTTTTTTTCCTTATACATTATTATTCGAAAAGCGCATGAACTCAAAAACTATTATATTTGCATAATTCAGTGCCTTTAAATCTGATAAATTTTGTTTTTAAAAATGAAAATAAGATTACTATCTATAAAGATCATTCACCATCTCTCACCACCAGAATCTCATAAATTATTAAGTAGGTGTTATGAGAAAATTGCAAATTTTGCTTAATATTCAGATTTTCTCAGATAACCCATGATTTTATTATCACATAAATTTTACATAACAAATCGACAATTTCTATGTAATCTAGAACATTTATAAATTCTAGGAAAAAAGCAAATTCTTATCGCAATTTTGGTTTTTTTTTTGTTCTGTGATTGTTACGTTTTTAACGTGAATTTTTCATATAAAATAATCTTGAAAAATGAAAATAAAAATAAATCTCTCTCGTAGCTTTAAAAACAGAAAAATCAGCAGCAAATTACGTAATATAGAATTTATTTTGTGTCATTCTATCGCACTCTGGTAGCTAGCGGACTTTATAAATTGCCTCAATTACTGCGGTGAATTTTAAATTAAGCTCATGGTTTTAATAAAACCATATCTCTCACACATGTGTAAAAAATTCAGCGATCTTATATCTACATTTGTGTATTAATTTTGTATTTTAGATCTCTTGCAATAAAAATTATGCAAACAGATTAGTAGGTCCATTAACGCCACATAAATAAATAAATGAATGATTTTTTTTTTACAATCAATATTTACCGATCTCGAAACTATTGATCACCCATAATCTTAGTGATCGATACTCGATCTTCCTGTAGGTTGAAGGCCGAACTTTCTAGACTTTTGTTATTTGAATTTGTCAATATGTTTCGTGTGGTAACGATTGATTTGATTTATCAATTTGGTTGGATAGAATTTTTTCGTATCGATATTCTTTGGGAGTTTGTGGGTTTTATCTAAATTTCGGTCGATGATCTTGATCAAAATTTTAAAATTATATATTTTGTATTCTGGCTTTGGCAATGAACAGTGGCTTATTATACTGAAGAGAATTGATATTTCTGAAATTCAGGTTGGGTGTGGGCCTAAGACTTTGTATTTACTATACCACGCCCGTATATGTTTTGGTCAGAGTATGCGATCGTGAATGATAAGATGTAGTACGATGATCAGTTGTTAATTGCATACTTTCAGGCTATTATAGTTAGCTTTTTTGTTATGTTTTGTTTTGTTCTATTTAAAGATAGTGTTGATAAATGTTGGCAGGAACTTTCGAATTGATATGAAGATACGAGTATGTACATCTATACTAAACGGTATTGCTACTAGAGAGAATCTAAATTTCAGAAATATTTCCTGTATTGCTTCGTACGAACGATGAAATGTGTTGAATAACTTTATTATCGTAATAATTTTGATTGACTTGGAAGATAAAAGAAATTGCGAAATGCAAAAATTTTGAATAGTTACCTAGTCCTGCCATAAAATCTGTTACAAGGGAAAAGCAAAGACCTTCACTTTGTAAATTTATATTTTCAAAAAATATTTCGAACAGTGATACTGTTAAGCTAAAAAAAAAACCCAAATTATGCAAAATGACTCCCTTTTACCTCAAAACAAATCAGTCGTCAACTGCAGTACGCATCTTTTCCAGTGGGAGTTCGTCCCTTGCCTTGATCAGCGACCTATTCAGGCTCTCAAAATTCGGGTGACATCTTCGGTAGGCTTAGTGCGACGCGTACAACGTAATACGCCCAACGCAACACGTCGGCACTCCTCAGTAGGAATGTAGTGCTAGTGTTTACTTAGAAAGCGTAATACGTTCCACGCCACCGTTGAACGTCGGTCTTGATAAGACCGACTGCACTTAGACGAGTTTATTGCATTGTACGCTGCGTATCAGCATAATTTTGTATGGTAGTTGCGGTGCTAGGTTTGTTGTGTTAAGTTAAACTGTCTGAAAAAAGTGCGAAAAAACCTAAATAAAAGTTCCTTTTACTGCGGAAGAGGATAAAAGTCAGTCAGTTCTTTTGAATTTATGTAGAATATGAAACATGGAAACTACAGAAATGGCCACAAAAAGACAAAGTCTTGCAAGATATTGCGAACAAGCAGTATTCCTTCTTCTTCATTCTCATCCGTCAAATCCTTCTTAAATTGCACAAATGCTATACGGCTCATTCTCATCAAATTTTTAGATACGATTAGGAAATAATAAGTTCCATAGGAAAACAGAAATGTGCAGCGTAATAAAAACTTCGCTCCTGCCTTCGAGAAATTTCCCATTCATTTCACGCTGGGTATAAGATACGCTGGCTATGAAAACCCGCCTTTAAGGAGTAGTCTAACGGGTTGAAGTCTGGGCTCCCAGTGAGCTTGTCTCAGGCATTCAGGAATGTTTTCCTGAGTTGATCTGGCTGTATGGGCGGGTGCAGAATTCTGCTGAAACACCCAGTGTAGTCCCACAAATACGGTATCGCTTAAAGGCATAACAATACGCTCCAAATGTGTTCTTGATAATTATTGGCCTGATGGCCTTTTTACAAAACTGGAGGTTTGTGGTTCCACCAGCCTATCACTGACGATTGTTGATGACTCTTTCTCTTCGCAGAACTTCTTACCCCGCTTCCGGCGAGCTGGTAGCATTGGTTAAATTTCTCTTCGATCGTGAAGATTTCCTCGTCAGAAAACGTAATGAGCAAACAATACCCCTAACTATAATATTCATATAAAAAAGGTAAAAAAACGAATAAGAGATTTAGCAAAGCCCAAGCATTGTAATTGAACTTATGGCAGAACTAGGTATTTTGAACTCTGTTAATGCTCGGAGTTGAAATTTGGTGCGTACATACAACCATATACCTACATACATAAAATAAAAAGAAAATTATTTTAAAACAGATGCAGTTGAATTGGGGCCGCACTAACACGTTGTGGCCGAGCTGATATATCATGGCGTCCGTCTTCTCTATTGCACCTACTGCTAGTATATGGAGTAGGGGTGGCATACACGAGATCAACCATACGATCGGCTCGTTCGCTAGATGAACTGACTGGTATGAAATCCCCACCCTCTTAGCTTTGTCAATTAAAAAATTACATTAGGGCTGTGCGATAAATACCCAACATCAAGGCGATTTCCAAGCGATTTCACACCAAAATCAAATTTTATTTATCATTTTGTACTACTTTTTCGATACACACAACAGCCATTCAATAGACAGCCAAACATTTTAAACCGGCATTGGAAAGATTAAACATTTTTCAACAGAAAAGTATATTAAAATTAGATAGCAACAAAATATTAATGCCTTCACTCATTTTGTCCTCTCCTATAAAATGACATGACCATTTTTAGTGCTCATATCAATTATAATTAATATTGAAAGCTATAAACCAAAACTATTCCACGAATACTTTTCAAAATAATTCAAATAATTATACATTATAAATTTTGCGATGCCCTCACCCCTTATAAATCTACTAAAGCAATGAAATTAATATTCTTCTTCTACTTTTACAATGGCAATACAGCCCAAATCGGGCCTTGGCCTCCTGACCTTCAGGTTCCTTAACATTTTTCAATATTTGTTGTGGAAGGATTGTTAGACATTCGTAGATTGAGGTGATCAAGGTATACCCAAGCAGGCAGTGTGCTGGAATTATGCGCTGACTGGGATTTGAACTCACGACCTTCGCATTGTAGACCAATATGCTACCCACTAGGCTACACCCTAGCTAGTAAGCTAATATAAGCGAAGTTAAATAAGTTTTCTTCTCCAGTATTTCAAAGAGCGTTCTTTCCAGTGGATTATCGGCTTACGGATGTATTTATCCAGTTCAATAGTACTTAAGGATCGTGGTTCGTTCGAACTTGCCTCTGTAGTTTTTTGAAATTGAACATCAAATTCTTCATACAATCGTGATTTTTTTGAAAGGACTTCCTCTATTGATGCCGTCAACGATAACGCTATTGAGACACATATGGGTCATTCTTTTACAAACCGTACGGATTTGCCGAAAAAATTCACGTCTGTTTCTAGAATCGCTTTATTTTTTTTTTATGTGTTATATATATGAAATAAACCGACACGTATGCGGGGATTTTTTTTTAAATTGTTTATTTGAAAAAATATGGATGTTTAAACATTTTGAGAATCGTTGGTTTTGCTCTTCTTAAAAAGCTATTATCTTCGGTTCTATTTGTCCCACAGACTTCGTTCTTATCTCATTTTAAAGGTAATTTTGTAACCTTTTTACTACTTTGTTCCAAAAAAATTGTCTTGTTAAATAATTGTAGTTATTAGCAATTAAAGCGCTTAAAGTTGATTTTCATACTTGCGACCAGTGATAAAAAATTGAAAAAAATACCATCGTATTCCCTGATTGATTTTCTAAAAAATCCATTTTAAAAAAAAATGGAGAAATAACGGAATCAACAGAAAAAAATAATCTGCACCACCGGGTGCGCAGCACGACGAAACAATTTAGTGTGTTAGTGACGCGTCGACTTTTTTATTCCTCTCCGTTGGCCAAAAATCCTGATTTTATTTATATTTAGGATAAATAATTGAAAGGAATATAAATTTATTCATCAAAAAATAGGCTGTAACTGCACTTATTACGAGTAAAAATAACGTTATTATTAAAAAAAATCTTAAAATCTGCAATAAAAAGTTCGATATCTCGGCTCCGGGTAAGTCAAATTGAACCAAGCCCCGCAAATTCTTTATCAGAATGTCCACAATACAATAAGAGTATAAAGGTTAGTTGGAAATTTAGTCCTTCTGCCTTAAAAAAAGAGTTAAGAAAAAATTTACTCGAAAAGTCATTTTCTAAAAATTCATGAGGTGAAATTTCTATGAAACCGGCTAAATTTGGGATGAATTTTGATTCAGTTATTTAAAGTGTATTTATTAAGAGACAATGCCGCAAGTTTTGGTAGAATATCTTTTTTACAGTCTATGAGATACTCATTTCCTTCCAAAAACACAGATTCTTTGAAAATTGTCAAAAACGTCTTGAATAACATTCTATATATCAGGTTGAAATAAACCGAATTTAACAATGTACCACTCAAATGAAAGGTCTAAGTGTCTGCAATTGAACCTCATTTTTAGTTTTTCAAAGCTGTTTAGTATAACGTAATAAAGCTCAAAAAACCTCTAAAACAGACGAAAATTTGCGAATTTTCCTATTTCTCGAGTCTTTCCCCCACTCCCCCAGTAGCCGCAATATTTTTATCGTAATTTACGCAAAAAAACAATGTGGTTAAAAACAACATCGAAATCGCAGCATTTCGCCAAACAGACCTTTTTTGATCTAATCCGACTGGACTAATTGTGCACTCGCTCTGTCAGAGAAATGTATGATTTTATTGATATTATGTAAGTTAGTTTTGATAAAATTGAGGAAATGCAATTGGAATACGTGAACGGCTACGGTGTCATGATGCCAACATTCGGAAATCATTAGTAAGCTTTTCATTTATAGTACGTGTTTATTGCTTTTGTTGTAAACCGCAAACGGATGCACTGTTGCCTGATCATTGTTCATTGGAACGCCTTGAATAGCATTTCGGATTACAAAAGCGTAGTTCTCAGAAAAATCACAAATAACAATGCATTCATTTTTCCCTAAATTTTTTCTTTCATTATTCACACGCGCCCGGTGGTGCAAATTATTTTTTTTCTGTTGATCCCGTTATTTCTCCATTTTTTTTTAAAATGTATTTTTTAGAGAATCAATCAAGGAATACGATGGTATTTTTTTCGATTTTTTATCGGCTAGGCGCAAGTATGAAAATCGACTTTAAGTGCTTGAATTGCTAATAACTACAATTATTTAATAATACAATTTTCTTCGAACAATGTATTAAAAATGTAACAAAATTACTTTTAAAATGAGATAAGAACGAAATCTGTGGGACAAATAGAACCGAAGATAATAGCTTTTTAAGAAGAGCAAAACCAACGATTCTCAAAATGTTTAAACATCCATATTTTTTAAAATAAACAATTTAAAAAAAAATCCCCGCATACGTGTCGGCTTATTCGATGTATACTACCTATAGAAAAATGTTGGAAGCAATAGAAAATATGTCGTCCAATTAGGTGTACGGTTTGTAAAAGAATGACCCATATACAAGTTTTTTCACTAACGTCCGTTGTTATGCCTTTAAATGTTTCGAAATATCTACCACCTTATTTATAACTTACCGCAGATAATCGCTTGCATCTCACGTTGATAGATGAAGCTGAGGTACAAGGCTTTATGAAACTGTTTTTCTGCTCGGCAGACTATAACTAGGACTTATCATTTCGATGCATTTCGGAAATTCCTTGCACTCTGTGATCGAAAAAGGGTGATATTCCTTCACTATCACTTTCATTATCATACTCTGCAGACTTCTTAGGAACAACCAGCCTTACAACCCGTACATAACTATTAGTATCTGTTTGTCTCGTTTGCATTTGAACTATTGTTCGAAAATGAAGCACTCGTAGAAGTGGCATGGTCAGAAGCTACGAAGCTATTAGTTTTTCGGAAACTAGTACTTGGAGTTGAAGGCTCCTCTAAAGATACACGAAAAATTCTCTTCAAGAGACCTGTTGGATGCTTGGACTTCATTTCCTTAAGTTCCGCAAGGAACCACAAACACAGCTCGGCATATTTCAGCAATATCTGCATTTACAGAACTTCTCTTTACTCTCTACCACATCATGAAAATAATTCCGAATTGGACTTCTCTTCCTTGAAGCCATCACGCGTAGATTCTTAGCACTTAAATGCTAAATAAATAATATCTTTTTAGTAAAATTAAATTTACGGAAATAGTTTTTGCTGTTCCTAGCTGTAATTTTAAAAAAAAACACTTAAAGGTACTTCTAAGAAAAAAAAATTAAATTTGTTTTTTATGTGAGAATATAATTTTATTCACTCTATGAAGCATGCAAAAAGAAAAAAAAACATACGAAGCACGCTGCAATTTTCATATTCAATTCACAGAATAAAACAGAAAGTGTTTCAAGCAGAATAATAATAATATAAGTATCTTCGATCCGTTCTCGAACCATCTCCTCTTCGCGAGATATCTAGGTCTCAAGGAAATGGAAGCGTTTCAGTTCCAAAAGTAATTCAATTCGTATTCATCGTTCCTGAACTAAATTCCTTCGTCTCCTTTCGCGAGATCGAATGGTAATAGGAAAAGGAATAAATAGGAATAGGAATCACGCTCTCAGTGTTACTCTTGAACATAACGCAGTGACGAAGTCGAATGCTGGCTGCGTATACGCATGCCTGTATCGACAATCCGCGCATTGGGCATATGTTGCAATGCTATTACAATACGAATACGAATGCATTACGAATTTGCAATTCGTTCAATGAGATTCACGTATCTGAGGCATTAAAAACACCATAAATTCAAAATACGTACATGTGCGGGGTGAGAGTGGACAGTGCTGAAGCCGCTCTTGCTGATATGACGATTGATAACCGATGAATGTTTTGCATTCATGTAAATATAAATACTGGATTAAATTGTGAACCGTTGCCTGCCGTTTTTAGTCAGCTCACTACCAGTTCGAACTAAACTAAAAATTGTAGTTATTAGTTCGTTTGCTTCAATGAATTGAATAGTTCGAATGTACTAGTTAGTTCGTGAACTACACATCTCTTGATTATATAATACTACAACGATTGATAGATTAGCAGCAACATCGATTGCATACTGGAAGGGAAAATCCGTCGAAACGGCTCTACATTTACTGGTATGCCACATCGAAAAATCTTTGAGACTAAAGCACACTATGATAACGTTAAGCGGCATCGAAGGGTTTTCCAACAACTTTTTTTTTTTACAGAATGACTTCTGCTATAGACAATTTCGACCTTTATGTGCAATGCACAAATACAGTCATGGAGGTAAGGAACAGGATTAGGAAAGTAGCAGAAGGGTAGCGAGTGGTGAAGCTGGTATATTTTTTCAGATGTACTGGCTGCTACTGAAAATGTTTGCAGATGTTATGGGCGACTGAATGATAGAAAGCGAACAAAAACCATCTACTGAGTGTATATATCTTCTTGAAGTGGAACTGTTTCACTTTTACATCGTTTACCCATTTTATTTCGAACAACTTTTCATTGCCGGTAGCAATTGTAAATTTCGTGCCTAAGAAATCCTTTTACTTGGAGTGGGAATCGAACCCACGACTTATTGTGAACCGACACAAAACCGAGCAAGCCTTTTTCACTGTGAAACAAAAAATTCTCTATGTTGACCCTTGTACCTTGGATGGTACCAGTCTTGTCTGGGTCTTATTTTGGATAGAAAACTGAACTCGACACCTAATACATGTGAACAAAGCTACTGTTGCTCTTTACTCCTGTAAGAAAGCCATAGGTAAGAAATGGGGAATGCAGCCCAAAGTAGTTGTTCTACGTTGCCACCATTAGACCTATCTTGCTGGTGTGATAGTATGGTGGACTGCGCTAAGGCGACGAAGCGCACTCTCCTCGGAAAGGTGCTGACAACAGTATGTTAATGCATAAGTAGGGTTCTGAGAACAACGCGCTCCGCAGCATAAGAAGTACTGTTTTATCTGCTAGCCCTCGATATTATTGGTAAATAAACGGCTGTAAGTGCAGCCACCAGCCTCAAAGAAACTCGCCTTCAAACTGGTCACTACGTAATTCTAAAAGATTTTGAGAATTTAACCGAAAACACAGACTTCACTCTCCTAAGTTTTGATTTTAATAAAATATTATATGTATTCCCCTCGAGACAAGAGTGGGAGCCAGATGAAATATATTACGAAGAGTCCATATCGTTTTATACTGATGGCTCTAAAACTAGAAGTGGAGTGGGAGGAGGTGTTTTGTTTAGCTTAACTTAAGCTTATCATTCCATCTTCCGAATTATTGTAATGTGTTTCAAGCCAAAGTAATGGCAATAAAAGAAGCCTTGGTCTGGCTGAAGTGTAACGTAGTATTTACTAAGGACAATGGCATCATCACTGATAGTCAAGCCGCTATCAAATCTCTGTAATCAGTCATATCTACATCCCTGACTGTTCTTGATTATCGCGCGTCATTGACGGAGACGGTTGAACAATTTAAGATTCGCCTGTGCTGGACATAGGGCTATTCCAGCGAAACGCAAGACCAACAAACTCGATCGACACGGAGCCTCCTCACAGATTCAATCTGAAAAAAGAGAAACTGCAATTTGTAAGTTACATTGTAAGCTAAATTGAATGCGGTTATCAAAGCCAAAGATAGATGGGCGAATGGTGACAAATTTGGCTGTATGGGTCTAACACGCTCTGGTAAAATGATCTCGCTAAGCAAGCAGATGATCAGCTTCATAGTGGGAGTCATTACATGACTCTCGTTACAGGACAGGGCTCAGAGGCTCAGCCTTCCTTTTATTGATCTTCGCAAGAGCTGCATAGATGAGGAAGATGAAGAAACGATTCTTCACTTACCCTGCTTTCTCTAGGAAAAGAGACGCTACTTAGGCGCACACTTCTTCGATAGCCACGGTAATCTGGCAAAAGCCAGGAGCCTTCAACGCTAGAGAGCTCCGGTTGGTTCACCGAGTAAGAGGTTTTTGTGAGATCCAGTAGCATGACACGGGCCAGCTTATGGTCTGTATGCGCTCGAACCAGCCGCCGCGGCTGGTGTGAACATGGCGTAATCTGGAAGGCTGCATTTCGGTAATAACGCGTCAAATGTTGGCTTCCAGGTGCTTAATAGTTTCTGGTTTATCGGCGTAGACCAGTGGCGTAGCGTAATGTTATAGCTAAGGAAGCAATTCCTTTGCAAGGTCATGTAATCTTTGAAATTGTAAAATTTGTGTATGCATGTGTGTATACTAGATCACTGACTTTCAATCAAATCAATCAAAATCAAGTTGCTGTTAAGACGCCCTATAGGGGCATAGGACAGAAACAACTCTCTTCCACAATGCGCGATCCTGAACATCGGCCTTTGGCACTGACTTTGGAGGTGCAAATTTTCCGAATAAAATTTAGAACATAAATTTACTGATTTAAATGATCAACACTTTTCACCTATTTCTGTCTACAAATTGTGTAAATTATTCAAGTCAAAAACTGCTTCTATTATTTTTATCACTAGAAATTAATTTATACAAAAAAGTACGTCCGCTGCACGGAAGTGCTTAATAAACATGGATATGTTTTTTGTATTTATAATTTTTTAAATCATTAATTAACCATATGTAATGGTAATTATTTGAGAGTATTATTTAAAAAATTAAAACAGACACATTCTCACGTAGATTTTATTGCTGTATTTTTTTTCGAAAAGTCCTTTCGAGTCTGTGAACTAATTCATTCAACTCTGTCATGTATATCGCAAGAAATATTGCATGGCTTTCCCAAACAAAATCGGATCTGAAATACTCGGCGCCCATAATTCGGTAGCAAACAAAACGCTCAATGTCAACTTGTGGTCGGCAAGAGAAAAACAATCAAACGCGACTTGAAATTCAGCTTATCCCATACAAAATCCGGACGGAAAGATCCGGCGCACATAATTCAGTGGCAAGCAAAAATTTCAGTTAAGTGGTTGCGCGGTAAGAGAGAAACGCTAGCCAAAAAAGTACTGCCCTCCTCGGAGAAAAATCAGAGCACAAATGCGGGTGACAATTCGACCACTTCGCGTACAAAATCCGACCTGAAATACCAGGCGACCATAGTTCAGTAGCAATCATAGAAATCGGCGCTCGGGAAATACCGTCGTAATTTCACGATTTTCATGTCGAATCTGAGCAACCCGGCGAGCATAGTTCTGCGTGCCTGGTGTTTTGGATTCAATTCGGTATGGTTGAAATGCGGATTTTTCGGCCGGCGGGAGAGAGAGAGGACTTGGACCTCGGTTGCTTGCTGCTGAGTTATAGTCGCCGGGTCGCTCAGCCTGCATTCGGTTTGAAAGTTGTGAAATTTCTAGCCGGATTTTTTTCGAACTGAAATTGTGAGTTTGTCGACATTTTATTGCTTCCTGCTCGGTTGAGATTATGGGCACCAATAAGGTTGGTAGCTCACGGCAACGAATTTCGGGACGTACAAAATTTTTGGCTGATTCAGCCATTTCACATATCCATCTTAAAAATAAGGAAAAGCAGATGTCGCTAAAATGTGCAGAAATATTTATAGCACTTTGATCAAAGCTCCGCTTTCCGGCAGTATTCCACTGCCTCTTCAAACTTTTCTCCTTGATAATTTTTTCGTCAATGATGAAATTTTGATATTAGGCAGTACTTCACTGAAAAAAATATGCACAGCATAATTTCCTAATCAACATAGGTGGAGTTTTTAAGGTAAAAAGCTCCATATACATGGCATATTTAACGATTTTATAAGGTTAGTTGTGCTCTATATTATGGTAAAAGTTATTTTACTATGCATACAACCCTTTCTCCCTGTTTATTAGCTGCTTTTTCAGCTATGTGCAAAGACATTTAGTTTTATGCTGTTTTAGCCTTATACATAGCTAATATTCCATTTTACCACGGTAGCATGTATGTTTCATTTAAAAGATTGACAAATCAAATGGGTAAATTACTAAAATGTTTAGGAATACTGACTGGCGTCGTTCCGTACTCCTTTCGTATGAAAAAATTTCTTGGTACATAATTCGTACGTTTGTTATGTTCGACATGTTATAAGTCATATGTCTTCCGAAGAAGAGTTTGCTTGGGTATGGCTTAGGCTGTATACAAGCAATATATTCTGATTATCATGCTTTTTCACATGTACTAGAATTACCTATGCATTACTTGTAAGAATTACCTAACTGCATTCTTAAATATATCTTTTTTTCCCAAAATTTCGCGTTTTATTTTGCGTTTTTAATTTCAATTTGTAAATATTCTGATGAGAACAGCAAGGTGAAAGCACCAGGGACTTTGTATATTTTTACTAAACACCATTTCAGATTTTCATATAAAAATAGTAGATTTGGCTATATGAAAACTTCATACAATGGAGTTTTACCAAAATAAATAGCAGTACTACCTATACATTTGGTCAATTTCATTCACCTATGTATTATAGTAAATATTCCTTTTTACATTACTACTACAAAAAGAGTCATTTTTATAGGTAGAAACCTATAAAAAAAACGGCAAAACCAGCCATATTTTTTTTCCGTGTTGCAATGATGAAAAGTGGTGAGGGCAACGTGTGACTTATATTTTGAGAGAACGAAAGCTTGGAAATGAAAACACATTCCACGATGCTTTCACGTTTGATATGGCAGTCGATTTTTTCAGCGGGGCTCGAAGGTTTTTCTATGGATGGGCCTTGCGTGTCATGTATGCATTTTTCAAATCGACATTTCTTTCTCTTGAGAGTACTTTAGGTAGGTTTCTGGGCTTTCGAGTTAGATAAGTTGGTTGTGTACCGTTCTGAGCGAAAAGAATGCCGAATTTTCATGATGATTATGTTGATATTTTTAAATGATTTCACAAATTCGTTGTTAACTAAATTTAACATTTTTAAAAACACTGAGAAGAGGTCAAAAATAAGGGAAGCAATGCTTCCCTTGCATCAATGGACGCCGCGTCACTGGCGTAGACATGGAACTTTATATATCACCAGAGAAAACAATCGGATGGCGTCAAATCGCACGGACGAGGTGGCCAGTTAACAGGTCCATTTCGTGAAAATAGTGGATCATCAAATGTTTCTTTCAGTAAATTAATTGTATCGCGCGCTGTATGGCATATGGCGCCATCTTCTTGAAACCACATATGTGCGACAATTATTGCCTTGCAATTGAGGCACGAAAAGGTTAATAATCATGTCTCTGTACTGCTCACCGTTGTCTGTAACGTTCTGATCATCATCATTTTCGAAGACATATGGACCAATGATTCCAACGGCCCATAAAGCGCACCAAACCGTGACTTTTTCTGGATGCAATGGTGTTGCGACAATGGATTGTGGATTATCATTGCTCCAGATGCGGCAATTTTGCTTGGTGATATTTAGTCAGTTAGTAAAAAGTGTGCTTCATCACTTAAAAAATTTTTTTAAATGAAATTGTGGATCAATAGCAATGCTTTTTTCGGCCCTTCGGCAAACGTTGCTCCAGCGTGAGTCTATTTGTGATTAATTGCCAACACACAACTAACCACAAAACAACCGGAAACTGTCTAATCGGCTGCCACAGAAAACAGCATTGCCAATTTTTGATCATTTATTTTATCATAACATGATCATAACAAGACAGCTTACGTAATAATATATTGCTTAATTTAATTTATTTTAATATATCCTAATATAGTTAAATTTACCTTAACTAATTGAACACAATTTGATATACATATATGATTTGTGATAGGCACTGGTGAAAGGATGTGGGGACCTTATAAAACGGAGCGTAGTCTCAGTTTATATGTATATCAGCTTATTTATTGGAGGTGTATAGTGTGCGCTGAATTTGTTAAACACTCTACATCATCTGTTAATAGGTTCATTTTGTCCGTAATCAGTACGATGTGTATATTCCTTAAGTGGTTTTGAATGTCTCGCCAGCTTGACATTGTCATTAAGTTTGAATTTATTTGAGATATGGTCAACCTTAATATCGCCATTCAAAACATCTAAGGTAAAACAGGATGTAAGCATAGTTCTTCTAGAACCAAAAGAAGCCTAAATGTATAGGGTGGAAGGTTTTCAAAGTCCCTGAGACTAAAAAGAAAGAATTGCTTCTGGATTGACTCTATTCTGTTGCTGCATAACTGGAAAATGGGGTCCCAAATGGGACATACATATTGCAGAATAAGGCGGACAAGAGAACAGAATAAAGATTTGGTAACCCATAGATTCATAAACTCTTAGGCTCTTCTCTTAATGAACCCAAGAAGTTTATTGGCTTTTAAAATTATTTGATTATAGTGAAATTTGAAGCACAGTTTGTTGTCCAGTAGTAAGCCGAGGTCCTCAATTTGATCTACACGGTGAAGTTGAGTTCCACATAGGACAAAGTCATGGTGATTTGAGGAAGATTTACGTGAGAAGCTTAGCACGTGGCATTTACTGACATTAATTTCTAATTTGTTCTGAATGCACCGATGATCTGGCGCAATAAGCTTGGATTGCAGGAATGCGGCATCTGCGGTTATGACATGATATATTTTTAGATCATCAGCGTACATCAGATCTGAAACATTTTCCAATACGTCTGATATGTAGATCTGAGATGAAAACATTAAATAAGAGAGGTCCCAAGTGACTTCCTTGGGGTACCCCAGAGGACACTCACTAATATCTCCTTGGAAATAAAAAGAATTTAAAGCTCTCCTTACAAATTTACAAATTTGCAACTTGTCGCAAGAATAAAAAATAAAGTTGGGCCCAATTAGTTGACAGATATTTTTAAGTGAAATATTGAATTTCAAAAAAATGCCTACCTCTCTTTGTTTTTGAACAAAATTCAAATTCCGTAACCTTTTATACTTTATAAAATTGAAATTGAAAGAAACCTCTAACAAACCTAACACTCGTGAGGTCGACATTCAACTGACATTTCATTAATTTATTTCATATTGATTTCAATCATTGCACAAATATTTTCTCATCGAGTTTCAATCAATCAATCAATCCAGAAAATTATTTTACATCATAGTTCTTTGCGATGAATGCTTCTTCTCATCTATTTTAATATTAAACAGTCGAACAATTCTCATCACCTAATTCAACTGACTAAATTATATAAGACTGACAGAATGGACATAAATCTAGATTGAGTACGCAATAAAATTGTATCTATTCTGGGAGTAGTAAGATTTCGTATATACTGTACATAAATAGTTACTTAAGAATGAAGACCCTACCAAGTGTTGAATGAATATGGTCTTGAAAGTGGGACAAACAAGTAACCTATGTTACTATAAAACACATCACGACAAATTTAAATAGCATTAAGTATAGATAACCAATCTAACAAATTACCTAACAAATCGGTTTGATATTTGTAAACAATCGAATAAATTGTTTGATCGTGTGACGAGCAATGATTGTTGTAAGATCGTAATAATTTGAATTTATTATTCAAATTTTTCAGCTAGAATCAAATCAAAGGGAATTAATGAATTACCGATTGGTATAATAAATTGATTCCATGACTCTTAATTTAATATGATTATACTCTAGATGAAATCTGAGAGTATATTGTGTTTGCCTTACCGTTTGTAACGCTAAGAAATAATGCTCGCACAGAGCCGCCAAGGGTACAGAAATATTTGTTGTCGCTCAAAAACTTCGATTCCGAGTTGCTGTCTGTCCGTCTGTCCGTCTGTCCGTCTGTCCGTCTGTCTGTCTGTCCGTCTGTCTACAGCATAACTCTCGAACGCTTTGAGCTATCGTGCTGAAATTTTTTATGTGTCATTTTTAGCTAAAAAGAAACTTTAAGTTCGTGAACGGGCCACATCCCCCCACTCCTTCTACCCCCTCCCATACAAATTTCACGAAATTCCGAAATTTCCAGAAATTGATTTTCCTTTGAAACTATTTAAGTTACCGATTTGAAATTTTGGTCGAAGTATTATGATATAGATATCATTAATACGACAGAATATTGATCTGATCCTGTCACTCCTTCTTCCCATACAAATGCATAATTTTGAAAAATGCAATTTTTCGATTTTCATTGAAACTAGCAAAGTTATAAAAACAAATTTTTGCCAGAATTAATTTTATTATAATTGCAATCAGCGTTGAAAAAATTATCAACTTCACCTCACTCCTTCTACCCCCTCCCATACAAATTTCACGAAATTCTGAAATTTAAATTAAATTATTTTTCTTCGAAACTGTTAAAGCTATCAACTTGATATTATGCATAAAGTATAAAAATAGAAATATCAATAACGAGAAAAAAATGTGTTTTGATCAGTACACTCCTTCTACCCCCTCCCATACAAATGCATAATTTTTGTCAAGTGCATTATATCGATTTGCATTAAAACTAGAAAAAGTATAAACTTAGAATTTTGCCAGAATTTGTCTTTTAATAATTTCAATAAATGTCAAAAAAAACTATCAGCTCCTCTTCACTCCTTCTACCCCCTCCCATACAAATGCATAATTTGGAAAAATGCATTTTTTCGATTTTCATTGAAACTAGCAAAGTTATAAAAAATAATTTTTGCCAGAATTAATTTTAATACAATTGCAATCAGTATTGAAAAAAATATCAACTTCACCTCACTCCTTCTACCCCCTCCCATACAAATTTCACGAAATTTTGAAATTTAAATTAAATTATTTTTCTTCGAAACTGTTAAAGCTATAAAGTTGATATTTTGCAGAAAGTATAAAAATAGAAAAAAAATGTGTTTTGATCCGTACACTCCTTCTACTCCCTCCCATACAAATGTATAATTTTTGTTAAGTGCATTATATCGATTTCCATTAAAACTAGAAAAAGTATAAACTTAAAATTTTGCCAGAGTTTGTTTTTTAATAATTGCAATAAATGCTAAAAAAATTATCAGCTCCTCTTCACTCCTTCTACCCCCTCCCATACAAATATCTGTATTTTAAATTCAAGAAAAGCATTTCTCCTTCGAATATATTAGAACTATCAAATTTGAAATTGAACCAAAGCGTGGTGATAAGGATGATATGATAAGCAGTTTCAAAATCATCTTAGACGCTCCACTTCCCCTGCCACCTCCCATACAAATGCCTCAATTTCAGGAACACTATGTTCAATTGAAAATAACGAAAGCTGCAAACCTTAAATTCAGCACGAAATATTTTGCATACCACATTAGGTGTCATTTCCAAAAATTACAAACCTTCTTCCTCTCCTTCTACCACCTCCCATACAAAAGTCACTATTAATTATTTAAAAGAATTGGAGGTGACATATTTTCCGGTACATTGAACTCTTTCTCATTTCATCTAGAGTATCATATGATTGGGCTTTACGCCCAATCATAATTCTTTTATGTTTTAATTTTGAATTTGATTAGTGCGTATGAGTAAGTTTCGTTATCAAATTAAGCTTTTAATTTAATTTTGGTATTTTGTGAGAAACTAATTAAATATTGGTTTGGTGACTGTTTTCACAGTGCATTCGAATTGAAAGGAAAGATTTCCGGATTCCACACTTTTACGCTTAATCCGGAAATCTTTCCTTTCAATTTTAACTAAATATCATTAACTTCCACAATTTACAATTTATTGACGTTAATTAAATATTCGTAAGAATAGACGTGTTGAGTTAGATAATATCTGCATACTAAAGGATTATGTGATTTGAGAACAAGCGGAACCAATTTTTTTCCTCCCGTATTTTAGAACAAATTAAATTTTTTCTCAAAAACAATTTTACAGCCGAATATTCGATATCACGATACATCGCTCGTAATCTTTCGTAAATGGCTGGATAGTCAAGAAAAATATGCATTTCCCACGCTTCATCGTTTCGCATATAACCACAAACGATCTGAGGATTCATCAGAACTTGAACGTCATAATCTAACCGATAGCGAATGTACATATTCGAATGGTGGTACTGGTGGTGATAAAAATCCGGACGAAAACCACATTAAAAACAATCGGAAAATCCGAAGACGAACAAGATCGCTAGAAAGGAGAAAGCACAATCAACATCATCATCATGATCAACAATCGTTACCCGATAGTCTTGAACTTGATCAGCCAAAACCACAAGTCGCGACCGCGACAGACGACCAAAACAATAATCGCGATCATGCCGGATTAAAGTTAACCGAAGATAACATTAAGTTGCATATTATCGAAGCAAATCGTAATACGATCGGTAGCGATCGGAGCTCGACGAATAGTCAACACGGACAACCCGTGGGACCGACTCATGTTGTGGTCGATGTTCATCATCGGCCCGATTCTGAGGTGCTTGTAATTAATGAATTAAGTGACGCAAATTATGCCAAAGAAAATGTACCTGAATTTTTTAAGAAGCAACATTCAACGAACAATATAAATAACAACAACAACATCGACAGCGATCGGAATTCAATTGTAAGCGATATTAGTGATAGGACTCTAGGGTCTCAGACAGGTGGCGGTAGTCTCTACAGTACGGCTTATTCGCATTCGAATCCGCCTTCGATTGATGATTCCGATACGGATACTATCGATTATGCGAGGGTGGAGATGAAAATGGTAAGTTATTTTTTTATCCATTTTTTTTTAATAGCCCGACTATTCATTTCGCGTTTTACAACCGATTACAGTTAGGTAAAGTATATACTCCAGGAAATGAGCAGGAGTGGTTAACTGATCTTTTCAATTTTGTTCTTTTGCTGGCGTTTATATTGAAGACGTCTGAATGGAAGATGTTCGAATGGTTGAAAGAAACTCATCTACCATTCAAGGTAGTGCTTCAGGTAATAAGGTACCGCCAATTCGCCAGCAAGTTTTCGCCAAAGAATATTTTAAGATTTTCCTCACGTTGGGTTAATACCAGTTTTCGATCGAATACTTTATCCATTATATTGTGTAAGAAAAGTTACGTGATTGTTAAGACAGACATGAATTTGAATATTTTTATTTTGATAGTATCAGAAAATTTATCTGGAAGAGTCCTTAAGAAAGGACTGTGATGATGAAAAAAGTCGGTAATTGTTAGACTTGAACGTTTGCGCAAATTGCCGTGAGGAGTGCTTTCCACATTTTGCTTGTCATAAAACTTAATTAATTTGAATACCTACCGACTTTAGTTTTATTTAATCTAGCCACCAATCTGGCTTAAAGTTCAACTTAAGACATTCAAGATAACCTTCCATATTTCATTGTAAAATAGCCAAAAGCATTTTATGTCTCTTTTATATTTATAATCTGTAGTTTCAGTTAGTGCCACACTTATCAACGTCATCTGAGATTAGCACATATGTGATGGGACCGAATAAATCATCTTGCTTTCCATTCTGGTTGCTCATATATAAAAAAAGTCCCGAGAATATTGTTTGTGCACAGCATTCTTCAGCCTCAAGCTCATCGTTAATTCCTGGCACTTCAATGCCAACTTTGAATAAAAGGTACAAATTATTATCGGGACAGGTAAATTACCCCTTTATGTACAGGTATACGAGTTCCTATAACCAAAAGGTTGTGGGGAATGCTGGTGCCTTCACTAAGGTAAACGTTAAAAGTCTCTTTATTTCTTGATTGCAAATTCTCAAGAAACTTAAATATCTTTTAATGTCAGTTGGGAAGAAGATGGTTGCACTGATTTTGATAGATGCTCGTTATTTATTGCAAAAGATACATGAATGAAGTAATTTTTCGTAAGGAACTGAAGAATTGTTTCATTACAGTTGCGATATAAAACGTTGAACAAGAAGATGCGATTGTTTAAGGGGGGTACGCTCGAAGAATTCTTTTAAAAAAATATTTTGTTTATTGTCTATTTTCAATTATTGGGAGTACAAATTGAAAACCGCCGTTTTTTTTTTTCAATATTTGAGCCTTATTTTCCGAAAATGGTTAAACATTTATTATTCAAAGAAATGCCCAGCGCTAGCCACAACTTTTCTCATCTTTCTGGCAGCATACGGATTCCACTTCGAAAAAACTGCTCTTCTTTTGAGCCGATCCATAAATCGACCCAATTTTTGACTTCTTTGTAAGAATGAAAGTGCTACTCAGCCAGGCCATGCGTCATCGATTGAAAAAGGTGGTAGTTGGAAGGGGCGATGTCTGGAGAATACGGTAGGTAGGGATGGACGTCCTATTTCAATCTTTCCGGGTGGGCTTCCACAACGTGAGCAACATATGGCCGAGCATTGTCGTGCAGCAAAATCACTTTGTCGTGTCTCTCTGCGGCTATTTCTCCTTCAATGCTCGGTTCAAATATATTAGTTGTTTTTTGTAGCCAGTGATGGTTTCACCCGGTTGCAGCAGCACGCCGAGCTGGTCCTACCAAACACACAGCATGATTTGAGCCATGGATTTTGGGCTTGGCCGTCGATGTTGATGCATGGGCGCGGTATTCCCACAATTTTTATCGCTCCGGATTATCGCAATGGATCCTTTCCTTATCGCCACTGACGATGTGATGCAAAAAACTTTTCCTTTTGCCGTTGGAGCTGCTGTTCGTATGTGTTCGACGTTTCTTGGCTTCAACTAGTATGACACCCAATTTTCTTGTATTTGCATCATTCCCAAGCTTTTCAAACGATGTAGAATTGCTTATTGAGTCACGTCCAATGAATCGGGAAGTTTTTGTTGCATTTGGCATGAATCTGCGTCCAGTAACGCCTCCAATTCTGCGTCTTCAAACTCTCTTACCGCTCCTGAACACTTCTTATCTTCCACGCCGAAATCACCCATTTTCTAACGTTGAAACCATTCGCGACACGTTCTCTCACTAAAAGCACCCTCACTATAAAATTTCAACAATCATTCAGCCGCAATTTGAAGGCAAAAAGCAAAACTTCCCGCAAATGACGCTTATTTTGCTCAAACTTTGACATATTCGCACACAAAAAAATATTTGACGCAGATAAAACTTCACAAATCTGTTGGTGATAGATGCCTAAGTTTACCATGTGTCGTTTCTGATCTGCCATTATTGATCAACATTTACTGCTGGCGCCATCTATTGGGAAACAGCGGGTTTCAATTTGTGATCTCGATAGTAACATTTAGGGAATAATTAAAAAAAAAAATAATGTTTTCACCATCTTATACTCTAGATGTAATCCGAGAGTATATCTTGTTTGCCTTACCGTTTGTAACGCTAAGAAATAATGCTGGCACAGAGGGTATAGAAATATTTGGTGTCGCTCAAAAACCTCGATTCCGAGTGACCGTCTGTCCACCTGTTCGTCAGTCGAAAGCTTTGACCTATCGTGCTGAAATTTTTTGTGTGTCATTTTTAGCAAAAAAGTAACTTCGTGGAGGGGCGATATCCCACTCCCATACAAATTTCATGAGCTTTCGAAATTTAAAGAAATTGATTTCTCTCCGAAACCATTTCAGTTATTGACTTGAAAATTAGGTCATAGTGTAGTGATATGAATATCAATAAAGTCGAAAAATATTAATCTGATCCCCTAACTCTTCACAAATTTACAATTTTCAAAAATGCATTTATTCGGTTTTCATTGCAACTAGCACAGCTAACAGAGTAAACTTTTGGTAAATGTATTTAATCGATTATCATTGAAACTAGAAAAAGTACAAACTTAAAATTTTTCCAGAATTTGCCACTTAATAATTGCAACGAATTCTATAAAAAATATGAACTTCGCTGCACTCCATTTACCACCTTCCATATAAATTTTTGCATTGAAAATTCAAAAAATGTATTTCCCCATCGAACATATGAGTAACAAAGCAATGTGATTAGGATGTTGATAAACAGATTCAAAATGGTTTGGTGAATGTTTTCACAGTGCATTTCGAACTGAAAGAAAAGATTTTCGAATTCTACACTGTTACGCTTTATTATTCGTAACGTTTCGGTCTCTGCTAAGACCTTTATAAAACTGTGTTTGATAACCTCACAGACTCCAACAAAAAGCGTGAGTACACCGCCATTCTACGTGAAAAGTCATCCAACTTGGACGAATATGAAATTGCACACTGGACGCCAATTGGGAGGCAACCAGAAACACGTTTCTAACTAGTGCTGAAGAATCTGTGGGATATGTGCAAAGCGGTGAGAAAACCTGCATGTCGCAAGACACATGGGACAAGGTTGGCGATCGGAAAAAGCCAAATTGACAATCATCTCTCAACCCGATGTCAATCAACGAACACACGACTCGAGGCAAAACTACCGCGATGCTCATATACAGCTTAAAAAGGCTGTTAGACGCGACTATTTAAAATCATGAAACAGTTGACGAACAGGAATTTCACCACCAACCACCTGGTGAGAGATGTCAACGGAATTCTCCCTAATATGAGTGAACACCAGTTGCGGCGATGGAAGGAATACTTCTCTGATATTTTAAATAACTTCTCAGAGGAAGATATTCCGGAAACAGAACAACTGCAAAACATCCAATCGCAACATTCCTCTATTAGAGATGATCCCCCAGATAAGGAAAAGTAGGTAGTAGTAGGGAGTTTAACGAAATGCTATTTTGAAGAAACTACACTCGTTTTAAAATTAAATTTTTACCAAAAGCTACTTCCATAGATTTCAATGTTCTAAATATCCTTCCAATGTGAGTGCTTCAGAATTTCATGTGAGATCCTTCAACGCCAGATTTGAAAATGCCATTTCCAGAAAAACGTCTTTAAAGTTTCGGCTATAGCCTGAATCCACTTGTGGCGCTCTAGATCCCTTCAGTAAAATGCTTCTCTTATAACAATAATTCAGTTTTCGGTCAAAAACTTACGAAATTATGTCTTAAAGATTCAAAACTCTAATTTACAATAAACGAAAAAAAAATTTCCGAACCTATCTAGTGTCATATCCTTTTAATAATTTACAGAGAGAGAGAGATAAAAACCTATCGTTGTAATGAATTTTGGGCTTTCTTCATCATCATCAATGGCGCGACAGCCCAAATCGGGCCCTGGCCTCCTGACGTCGTCGCATCCAATCGTCTCGATCCAAAGACCGCGTCCTCCAACTGCTAATTTTTAATATGGCTTTGCTGTTTTCATCAACCGAGTCTTCCCATCGCTTGCGTGGTTTGCCTACTGGCCGGTTACCACTCTCTTTGCCTTTAAGAGCACGTTTGGGGATTCTTCTGTCTTCCATTCGCTCTACATGGCCAGCCCACTGCAGTTTACGTAACTTGATGAACGTTGAAGCTTCTGGCACGTCGTAGAGTTGATACAACTCATGGCTGTATCTTATTCGCCATTCCGTTCCTTCCTTCACAGGTCCCAAAAATCTTCGGAGGACCTTTCTTTCGAAACTGCTTTTTCAGAAGTTCGCGTTAATCTCCATAACAGAGCACAGGTCGTATAATAGTTTTATAAATTCGCAGCTTATTGTTCCTGTGCACTTTCTTGGATTTCATTATTAGAAGTACCGAATAATACGTCTTATTTGCTAGTATTATCCGTCGTTTGATTTCGTCTGTTTCATTACCGTCCTTTGCTAGATTAGCCCCAAGATATATGAAGTTGTCCACACTCTCCAAATTATATTCCGCAATTGTTATGTTTTGTCTGATTGGCGTTCTCCTTCTTGTTTGCGTCATTACTTTTGTTTTGCTTTCATTAATGCGCAACCCGACTTCTTTAGCGGCGGAGTCAAGATTGACAAATACCTCCTTAGCACTAGGGAAGGATCTTGCTTGAATGTTAATGTCGTCAGCGTATGCTACTAGTTGGGTGGACTTGAATAGTAGTGTCCCTTTGGTGTCGACTGGGATTTTGCGGACGACATACTCTAGTGCCAAGTTGAAAAGCGTAGGTGCTAGACCATTTCCCTGCTTTAAACCACATTCCGTTTGAAAGCTGGTTGTGGAATCGGTTTGTATTCTCACTTGAGATTCAGTGGTCGTCATTGTGGGTCTTGTTAGTCGGACTAGTTTTGGGGGAATTCCAAAGTCAAGCATGATTTGGTACAGTACGCTCCTGTTGATACTGTCGTATGCTTGTTTAAAATCTACGAAGATTTGGTGCACGTCTGTGTTATATTCACAGCATTTCTCAAGCACCTGTGTCACCGAGAATATCTGGTCTGTTGTAGATCGTCCGGTTCTGAATCCTCCTTGGTATTCGCCAATTATTTCATTAGTATAGGGCTTAAGGCGACGTTCAATTATTTTCAGTATTTTATAGGACGTACACAACAATGATATACCTCTGTAGTTCTCACAGCAGAGCTTGTCTGCTTTCTTGTAAATTGGACATATAATGCTTTTTCGCCAGTCGTCGGGTATGATTTCCTCTGTCCAAATTTTGCATATGATGTTGTGCAGTATTTCAGTGACACAGTTTCCACCGTTTTTCAGAAGTTCAACTGGTATTTCGTCGATTCCCGGCGCTTTGTTTTGTTTTTGGTCACATAGGGCTGCTTTGATTTCAGCAAGCGTTGGTGGTGTCGATGATGGTTCTTCTTCATCAGTTGAGGCATCAATTGAAATGTTGTCTATCGTGATAGATGCTAATGAGGTGGGATTGAGAAGATGTTCAAAGTAGGAAGCCCATCTCCTTTTGATTTCTTATGAGTCGCTGATGATGTTGCCCTCTGTGTCTTTGCAGAGACTGGTTTTTGTTTTTTTCCCTTTTTAATTCTTTTACTATTGCGTATGTGTCCCGCAATTTATTTTGTCTCATATCGTCGTCCATTTTTTGTATCTTGTCATTATGGTACTTCCTTTGTTTTCGCCTGTAGGTCTTTTTCGCATATCGCCTAAGCTCGTCATATTTTTATTTTTTGGCTCGTGTTGGTCGTTCAGTAAAAATTTTGTAAGCCTCGTTCTTTCTGTCTATTGCATCGCGGCATTCTTGGTCGAACCAATCATTATTTTTTCGCCGTACTTGATATTCTAACACCTCGTCCGACCTCTGCATTAAAATCCCCTAAGACAATTTTTAGGTCATTCGAGGGCAGCGAATCATAGATTGTCTCTAGGGTGGCATAAAATTCGTCTTTAGTTATATCGTCCTTGTCTTCAGTTGGTGCGTGGACGTTGATCAACCAAGTGTGAAAAATTTAGATTTTTTTCGGATTGCACACAATCTTTCACTTACTGTTTTGAAACTCGTGACCTGCTGACTAAATTTTTTGTCAACGACAAAAGCGACTCCAAACTCTCTGCTACCCGACAATTTTCCACTTGGATAGATTGTGTGTGATCTCATGTCCATGATTTTTTTACCGGGCCATTTTGTTTCTAGGATGGTACTTATGTTGATGTTGTGTTTTGCCACTTCTTCGAGGAACTCTTTCAGAGCTCCTGTCCAAAATAAGGATTGAATATTCCAAGACCCAATAGAGTAGTCCATTTTTCGTTTGCGGGGTTGTTGCCGTTGAGTCCATCCGTTCCGAGGCTGTTCTTCAAGTTTCTGGACAGTGAATTTTTTCCGGTGATGCAATGTCGGCGCCTTGCCCAACCCCCGACCTGGAGGACCGGTCCTACTTATTTGTTACACCCTAGCTTTTTCTACTAGGGAGGGAGTTTTGAGCTAAATATGATATGCTGGAGTTCTCACAGCTATGCTGCGAGTCCAACTATGTCATACTTTTGCCTATTTCCTCAGACGCACTGGTGTTACTGGCCATTCAGATTAATTCCATATTCCCTCCTCCTTTCTCAAACCGGGCTTGGGACCGTCTATGGCGGAGTTTTGGGCTTTCTTTTATAATATATTTTTAAATGATTGTAATATTTGTGTAAAACTTCTCACTGAAGCTGGTTTCATTACCCAATTTGTTATATTATTTGCGTCTGGTTGTAGCATTTGCTAGTTCAGTGCATTGCGTTTAGAATGCGTCGAGATCCAGTAGAGCTGGACACACTTAAAGCAAGCGTTTTGACAGCAACTCTCTCTTCCGGTTTGTATCGCCCACGAAATAAGGAGTTACCTTCAGACAGTAAAATTAAAATCGTGTAGAATCCAGAAATAAATAAATATTATTCGGTAAATAGTGAGTAAAACTACAAACAATTAACACCAAAAGTAAGAACAGTCAGAAACTCCAAACCTTCTACTACACTTTTACAATGGCACTACCGCCCAAATCGGACCTTGGCCTGACCTTCTGCTTCCTTAATATTTGCATTAATTATTTATTGTGGAAGGGTTGTTAGCTCTTCGCACAACCATCTATCTACGAATTTTTACTGCACTGCCCAATTTTATTCTTTTGTGGAAAAGGAGACATAAAAATAATGTCGTGGCAGCACTTTGCAGAGACATCTATTGGTAGTTATGCTGCATTTTTCAGATAACGTGATATATAGTTGTATTGCTTAGTAACGGATAGAATTCATACATTTAAGGAAAAGGAAAACCAAGACTAAAATTTAAAATGCAATTTTCCTGAAAATTAAATGTTTATAATAAATCATTGAACTCTGCTTCGAATAGGTTCAATTCGTCTAATTTCAACATGTGGTTATAAAAGAGCTACGTGTTTATTTCCGCGATTATGTTTTATTCGTATAATTTCGGGGTAAGTAATCAAGTGCGTTTTTTTCATCGGTGCTTATTTTGCACTTTGGAGATAGATACAAAATAAAATTGATTTAAGTCAAGGCTGATATAAATTATGCGTTTTTTTTTTCTATCTAATTTAAATTTTGCGTAGTAACAAAATTTAATTATTTGCCGAAATAAACTTCAGGCAATTTAATTAGTACAAAGAAACGAGCAATAAAAATATGAACGGCCTTGATTTTTGCGATATTAAACAAGTTAATGTAGTGTAGTTGTAATAATATAAATATAGATGAAATAAAAATATTAAAATATTACTCTGGGCTGTTAATAGTTTTGCTTTTACCTACTAAAGTAAGTTTTCTTTGTTGTAGGTGTGCTATGTATTTCTGAATCAAACTGAAAGTTGAAGAATACCAATAGTATGAATGTAAAAATTATAATTATAGATTTGATTTGTGCAATCATACTCTTGAAAAGATTTAAGAAATATGTACTCATAGATAACCAAGGTATGATTATGTTTCAATTCTTTTGACATCAGAAAATCACTGAAAAAATATCAGTAACAAAAATTTTCTTGAAAAAAAAAGAAAACATACCACGAAGCTCTTAATTAAAGCTAAATCCAGCAAACGTGACACAAACTGAGACTATTACCAAGCAGCACTTACTCTGTATAAAAAATAGTCAATAGCCGTCAAACGAAATTCATGGAAGAGATTTTGTGAAAAATCAATAACTTCGATACCGCTGGGATAAGGAGCATCCTTTTCAAAAACCTATACACGCTTCAATTACTGGATAAAGGTGATGGTTTCTGGACGGAGACTGTTGAACTTTTAATGCAAACGCATTTCTCTGGATGCTTTCAGCCCCCGCCAAAATATTCATATGTCGATCGTATTGTAGTTAACTCGGAGCTAGTAAATACAGTCGAGATGGCAGAAAACATAGAAATTGCGCTCAGTTCTTTCAAACCTTACGTGTCACCATTACTAGATAGAGCTCGTCTCTATTCCGCTATGATTCAGAATGCGTTAATTTTGTACCTGGTTGGCGTATAAAAATCATGCATCAGTCGTTGCCATATACCGAAGTTATGGCATGAGGTTAAGGTGGGTCTTATACCTAAACCAAGCGGAGCCTCCCATAACATCGCGAAAGATTTCCGCCTCATTAGCCTAACTTCGTTTCTTCTTAAGGACCTAAGAAGACTGGAGGACAGCTACCTTCGTGCAAATGTGAACCTCTCGGTCAGGTCCCCACACCAATACGCCTGTCTGAAAAGTAGGTCCACTGATACCGCCTTTCATGTGATGGCAGCCACCGAAGAGAAATCTTTCAAGACGTGGAAGGCACATTTAACGACGTCAACATTGATGCCATACCTGATGTTTTGAGCATTTATAGTGTGGAACTTCCCCTAACTGCACGGATAGCTATGCTTCTTCACTTATGAAAAATCATAACACGGATGGGTGAAGAGACAAGAAAAAGCTCTGCCCACAATGGAACCCCACAAGGCGGTATAATATCGCCTCTTCAGTGGTTCCGTACCGTGAATGAACCCCTTTCCATTTTAAATCGGTGCGGCTACCCTACAATAGAATATGCAGACGATCTTGTTATCGTGCTTAATGGTAAGTTTGAGCAAGTTCTAGGTGACCCTTTGCAGTCCACTCTGCTCTACAACTGTTAGACAGCTGGGCACTAGATAAAAGACACCATCAACCAGAAAAAATAGATCTGGTCCTCTTCTTCTTTTGTTTTCAATTCACGAACCCTTCGGGTTATGGCTATGGTCCTCTCGAACCAGGTTAAATATTTAGGTCTTATTCTATAAAGCAAACCTTTCTAGAACGCCAACATTCAAGAACGAGCAAAAAACGCTTTCTTAGCCTTATCTTCGATTGCAAAAGACATTCGACCGGAGATTGATCCTTAAGCCACATGTTATCCACTGCATGGCTAAAGCGCGCTGGTAATCTTTGTAAAAGACAATCAGCAAGTCTAGCCGCGATTAAACTAAATACCTCTAATTCATGATCAGCACCATTAATAATTGGTCATGGCAGTATTTTAAATCTTTAGAGATGCAACTTCACTTTTAGACTGCAAGTACGATTTCACGAACCAATCACTAGCTGAGAAACGGAAGTTTTGCATTTTGTTTTCTGAACGGAACGAATGGGCACCAAACCCGATACTCAGCGCTTGTGCAGGTCCTCATCTCATTATAAACGAATCTAAAACTAACCAGGGAACAGGTGCAGGGATCCATTACCACGACCTCGACATCCACACTTCTTTCCATCTTCCAGAATACGCGACTGTGTTCCAAGCGAAAGTATTAGCTATTAACGAGTGCACAAAAATTACCTTAGATATGCAGAATTGTCTCGGAAATTTTTGCATTTTCACGGACAGCAAGGCTGCAATTCTAGCACGTCAATCCTACAGGAAGACATTCAAATTAGTGTCCATTTGTAAATATAGCTTGAATCGCCTAGCGGCATGAGGCGGAGCATTTTCAATCAATTCAATCTAACATTCCTAATACGATTAAATTTTACATATTCAATTATCGTTTTAGATAATTCTCATACGCTCATACGATACGCTTCTGTCTTTTTACCTTTTGCTCTCTATATGTATAACAGCCGGGGAATGGGCTTAAAGAAAAAATAAACTTTAAACTGCTTGGACAGAAATGTGCGAGCTTGCAAACGATCGATTTCCCCGACTGTTGCGACTGGAAAGCTTGCTCACCCAGATCGCTAAAACATTGCTGCCTGTACACAAGCACACATTACTCTGGCCTTGATCCGACGATATCGACGTCATATAATGCCAACCCAGTAAACAAAATATTTCATTAAAGACTCGTTAATGAATTATTTTAACGAGCGTTTTGATCATTACCGAGCGTCGTTAACGATACATTAACGAGTCATCAAGCGGACTAAATGGACATTCATTAATGAATTACTTTACTATTACTATTCATTAATGAATTGTAAAACGTATACAAGGAACGAGTATATAAGCAAGTATATAATCGAAGATCGCAATTGCTTCTCTGTTTCTGTTGTTTATGCTTTGACATTTCAAGCACAAACGAAATGCCTATAGACATAGCTATGTCGACATCATTTTCGGACTCGCATATCGCACGTGTGATGCGAACTCCGCAGAGTTTGATTTACATATGATTTACATAATTTTATTTTACCCTCCTGCTTGGTTTTCGAACGTTCAGATTACTCATCAAGTTATTTGTTTTCCAAGCATGTTGCAGCTCGGGCATGCAAAACGATCGGTTTTCGATCATAAATTTATGAGCGCTCGTTAAAATGTTTACTGGGAAAGATCTGAGGCATAAATTTCATCGTCTAACCATTGTATTGTTGCTTGTCATTTTCGGTTGTAGAGTAGTGTGGGCCTCGATGAGGCATCTTCGACTTATTTCGGGCCTCGATGGGACATCTTCGACTCATTTCGGTTGTAGAGTAGTGTGGGGCTCGATGAGACAAGACTGAACAGTGGCTTTTCTTCATTTTGAAAGCTTCCTAAACTGAGCAAAAAAGTGGCGAGAAGTTTATATTTTAATTTATTTTTCGATTTAGTTTTTTAATTTTTCAAGCTACCGGTTTCATATATTAAGAGTATTGCTGGTAAATAAATTTGCGCTTAAACAAGTTAAGTATCAACGCAATAATTATAAAATGATTACAATGAAACTAAATTTGATTGGTTGATAGATCGACTAGCTACTTTATAAAATCAACAGTTGAATCACTGCCATTTTGCAGTTATTCCTATTTCATTGGAAAGTTTGCGTACATACTCAACACATCCGACATACATATCTATAAAAAGCATGGTTTCTAACATTTTATTCCGAAATATTTTTTTTCCTATTTTTCATTACTTCATTATGAACATAAAACAAAACAAAAATGAGAATTACTGTACTCTAAAACAACGGTAAAATTCGGAAACGAAAAATAGTCTGAAATTCCAGGAATAAAAAGTCTGCGTTCAAAGCGTAAAAGGGAAGTCAAAGTCCCTGAGTTGCAGTTAAATCATTAATAACAATAAAGTTTGTGTAGGAAAGTTGATAAACGTGTTTTCATCTAAGGTTTGCGTTAAAAATAATTGATAAAAAACGTTAAGTAAGAGATGTCTAATAAAGGAAAGGAAATTGAATTTGGGGACAGGAAAATTATCGTGGATTTGTGGAAAAAAAGGTACGTCATATCGTGAAATAGGTGCAATAGTCAGCAAAAGTCATTCATCTGTCCAGCGAGCCGTAAACAACTTCAAAAACACAGGAGTTTTGGTTTCAAAACCCATATCTGGCCGTCCTCCAAAATTGAGCCCTCAGCAAACTCTGAGTTTGCTCCGAACGATGAAGGCTAATCCTAGATTAACTGCAGCTGATATGGCAAAGGACATCATAGCAGAGTACCGCAAGTCTATTTCTGATGATGGTGTTCGTAAAATTCTTGGGAAATATGGGTTTCACGGACGCGTTGCCCGTAGAAAGCCATTTATAACAACAGTAAACAGACTCAAGCGGCTGGCGTTTTCTAAGGAACACATAAATAAGCCAAAAGAATTTTGGAAACAAGTTATTTCCTCGGATGAAAGTAAATTTTGTATTTTTGGAATCAAAGGTCGGAAGATTGTATGGAGAAAAACTGGCGCGGCCTTCGACGTAAAAAATCTCTCTGTCCAAGAGTAAAGCACGGTGGCGGCGGTGTTATGATATGGGGGTGTATGGCTAGTGGAGGAGTTGGAAAAATGGAGTTTATTGAAAGTATTATGAATAAAATAGACTACCTTAATATTCTTAAGCGCAATTTGAAGAAAAGTGCAGAGCATTTGGGCTTCAGCAACAACTTTTACATCCAACAAGACAACGACCAAGCACACGGCGGAGGTAGTAAGACTCTGGTTGCTGTATAATGCCCAAAATCACCTTCGTACACCGCCCTAATCTCCTGACCTTAATCCAATAGAGCATTTGTGGCATCACTTGGAACAAAGGATTCGAGCGCACAAAATAACGTCGAAGGTAATGCTCAAGGAAGTCCAGATCCAGGAGTGGAATTCAATAACCGCAGGGTTCACTAAGAAGCTGGTAGATTCCATGCAAAAACGGTTGTGGGAAGTAATAAAGAGACGAGGATATCCCACAAGCTATTAACGAGGAAAAACAATTGTTTTATTTTGAAAAGAAATATTTTCTGAGTACCTCACCTATCGGACAACTCACGAGCCGAGTTCATTGCTTGCTAAAGCTGCACGCATTCAAGCTGGAGATAGCGAACGACAGCCTTTGCAGACGTCGCGAGGAAGGCGAAGAAATTCGACCATTATCCTTTTCACTATCTCCAAACCTACAACAGTCGTCTTCTTTGTTTAGGCTGTTGATTCTTCTCAGAGCTAGACGACCTCAGAGGCGTCAAACACTCGATCCTGCTACGGCTCGCAAATCGAATCAAGTGGCTAGAACAAGAAGAGTGACATTCATCTCATAATCAATACAGAACTATGGGCCCAACTAGATGGCTCCAGTACATTCGCGGTTCTTCGTAACCACCCTCCTACAACCTAAACCTAAACCTACTAGGAATATATTGCTAAATTTATCGATTATGCTTAAAATATTTTAAAGCTTACCCACTTCCGTTTTCAGTTTCATCAGCAGAAAGAACAGATCGACTACATCCCATGAGAAACTAAATGGCTTGTCATTACTTAACATTAACTCTGATTTACCATTTAATTTAGACTTCTCAAATCTGGTGAAAAAAAAACTTCACAAATTCAAAAGCTCGTAAGCCTCAACTGAAGTGAAATTCTTGTTTTCTATTGATTCAAAAAAGAAAATATTAAAAATGTATTACACGGTCATAATTCTTTACTAAATTTTATTATTTGTTATTATACTCTAGATGAAATCTGAGAGTATTATAAGTTTGCTCTAAAGTTTGTAACGCCAAGAAATAAGGCTCGGAGAAAAAAATGATGAATACAGAAATTAATAATATCACTCAAAAATCTCAAAACCGGATGTCCGTCCGTCCGTCCGTCCGTCCGTCCGTCCGTCCGTCCGTCCGTCTGTGCGCGCTCTAGCTTGAGAACGCGTTGAGCTAGAAAGCTCAAATTTCGTACACGTCGTTTTTGACAAAAAAGTAAGGTCAAGTTCGTCAATGGGCCAAATCGCTCCACCCCTTCTACCCCCTCCCATACAAAATGACACAAATACGCAATTTGACAATAAACGGATCTGCTCGTAAAAGCTATTGGCCTGAAATTTGGAATATATTACTTTTATGATAATATAAATCTACCGTATAAAAATTATGCGTGTCCGCCTCCTCCTTCTACCACCTCCCATACAAACTGTACTTATCATGAATTACTCTAAGCCAATTTACTCAGTGCGTATAAAATTTAGCGAGCTGAAATTTTGCACTAAATATTTATTTAAAATTGTTAGTAAAGCTAAAAAAAATTAGACGATTAGCATTACCCCGTCTACCCCCTCCCATACAAAATGGCGCAATTTCGCAATTCGACTATAAATGGATTTGCTCGAAAAGTATAAAAGCTATTAGTCTGGATTTCGGGATATATTACTTTCATAATGATTTCAATATACAGTATAAAAATTATTTGCGTCCTCCCTCTCCTTCCACCCCCTCCCATACAAACTACACTTTTTCATGAAATGCTCTAAGCCGATTTTCTCAGAACATATAACATTTATCGAGCTCATATTTCGTAATAAATACTTATTTAGCATTATCACTAAGATCAAAAAAAAAATTTTTGATTAGCTTTACTGCTTCTACCCCCTCCCATACAATATGACGCAGTTTCACAACTTCACAAAAAATCTATTTTCTTGAAAAGTATGAATGTTACTGGTCTAAAATTTAAGAGATGTCAATTTTATGATATTCTTAGCTATTTCTGAAAAAATCACTAAAATTCCCCCACTCTTTCTACCACCTCCCATACAAACTGCACATTTTCACTAAATCTAACACACTAATTTTCTCAGCTCCTATTCAATTTTTGGTGTAAGCATTTTGTATAAAACATTTTGATAGCTACTTTAGCATGATGGGGAAAAAATAGTTCAATGCTATCACCCCTTCTAACACTCCTCATACAAAATTTCTTGGGATCACAAAAAATTCTATTTCATCTAGAGTACCGTAAGATTGCGCTTTACGCGCAATCGTAGCCCTGTTATGTTTTTTATATAATTTTTTGCTCTAATTTATTAAAAAAAAAAAAAATTATTCTATTTATTGTTGCGAGCTAGGTGTTCGCCGGTATTTCAAGTAAAACACAATTCGTTTAAAAATAAGTGATAATTTATTTATTCGCACTTTAACTTAATTCGCACTATATGGCACTACCGCCGATATTGTTGTACGGCTTTCTTGCACCGGTTCGCGTCTTCTATAAATGTCGCTGAATAACTAACTCCCGTCTGACAGCTTCGTGCTTTTATACAATTTTCCCCAATTCTCGAACCTTCCGTGGTGTATTTCGTCGGGTGTGTTTCTCAACTATACTGGAAGGTTCTAGATCTTTAATTATGGCTTTTTACATATTGGGGGATACTGTTCTACATAATTCTTGCAAATTCCACAAAGATTAAATTGCGTGGTTGCCAGATCTATAACATTACCCTCCCCTTAGTCCCTGTTCGTCCTGAACAGAGTCGTTCACTTCCTCAATGGCACCATGGTACTTTGTTAGTCGGTCGAGATGTACCACTTTCATTTTAGTACGAGGTTTTTGATGTAGTTGAATCCGATAGATGACGTCATTTAACCGGTTGATGATCTGTTAAGGGCCTTCCCAGTTGCGCTGTAGTTTCGGCGATCTGCCCTTCTGTCGTTTGAAATTGTATAACCAAACCAAATCGCCCTCTTGGAAACCTGATGAATTCGCCCGTTGATCATACCTCGTCTTCATGCGGTCGGTCGCCAAATCAATTTTATCTCTGACCAGGTTATAAATTGTATTTAATCGACATCGAAGATCCGAGACGTAATCTTTGGCATTGGTTGGATGGTCTGATGGTACTCCAAACATTAGTTCCGCAGGAACTCGAATATTTCTTCCGAAAATAACTCGGGAGGGAGTTTCTCCTGTTGTTGAATGTACTGACGTTCTGTAGGCCATTAAAAATAGAGGGATGTGCTGATTCCAGTCCTGTTGCCTCTCGCTGACGAGTTTGGATAGGTTTGAGTTCAATGTCCTATTGAAACGTTCCACCTCATCGGGCTGTGGATGTAATGGAGTTGTCCTAGTTTTGTTTATTCCCAGCATTTGGCACACGTGTTTGATTATTTGGGACTCGAAATTGCGCCCTTGATCGGAGTGTAGTTCACGTGGAGCTCCAAATCTGCTCACCCAGTTGGTAACAATTTGTTCGGCGACGGTTACTTCTTCTTGGTTTGGAATTGCGAAGGCTACAGGCCACTTGCTGAAATAATCAATGACCACTAGAATGTAGCGATTAACATTTTCTGATTCCGGAAATGGTCCAGCAATATCCACAGCAATTCTCTCGAATGGGACTCCCACGTTGTATTGTTGCATTTCTCCCTTTGATCTGCGTTGTGGGCCCTGACTCGATGCACACGCAGTACATTTACGGCACCAATTTTCGACATCATCTCGGAGATGGATCCAACAGAACCTTTCGCGTATCTTTGCCAAGGTTTTATTTACAACCAAATGTTCACCGGAGGTGCCTCCATGATATTCCTTCAAAACCTCCTCGACTTTAGAATGCGGGACGATGGTTTGCATGTGATACGATTTTCCGTCAGCGTTTTCCCATTTCCGTTTTAATAATCCGCCGTCTTGGTGAAGGGAGTTCTATTGTGCCCAATATCACTTTAAGGTTTCGCTGAATTGTGAGATGTCTTTCCACTCAGGCCGTTTTATTTCGTCCTTTCATGCCATGATCGGTGAAATATCTGGATCTTTACGTTGGGCATCTTCTAGTTCTTGCTGATTCCATTCATCTTTTGGTTCGGTCGTTAACCTCTGAATGGTTTCTCCGGCTTCTTTTTACTTCTCACGTTCGCGTTCTTTCTCCAAGTCCTTTTTGCGTTCATTCTCTTCCTTGGCAGCACGTTTACTTTCCTTTTCATGCAATTTCCGTTCTTGCTCTTTTTTTTCACGTTCCGCATTCTTCCATTCGCGATCTTCTCGAACACGTCCCCTCTCATGTTCGGCCTTGTCACGTTCATTCGCATGAAGTACTTGACCGTCACGACTACCACCCGTTCGTTCGCGATTCTTATTCGAATGCCTGTCTTTGCTTCCATGATCTTTCTCGATGTATTGTTCTTGTCGCAATCGGTCTTGCCGACTCGGGGTTTTCGATCGACTCCGGCGTCTTTTATCAAAACCGTGTGTAAGACTTGAACTCTGATGACTAGTTCTTAGCCAAGATCTACCTTCACGATCTCTACCTTCGCGTTGTTTAGCCGCGCAGCCGTAACAATGGTTGGTCACTTTTCTGGGTTTACGGCAGTCGAGTCTCAAGTGTCCTGCCTGTCCACAATTCCAGCATCCAGGGGCACCAGATCCTTCGCTTCGCGTGGTGTGCTCTGCTTTCTGACACACACACTCTTCTGCTATTGCTCGGACTCGATAGTTACTCCGCGAGCTTTGCTTTGGCAGCTTCGAACGTCATCCCATATACTAAGGCTTCGCCAATCGTTTTCTTACCTGCCAATTTTAACGCCTGTTGCAGCTTTCTGTCCTGTACAGCATTGTTAAATGCGAAAACAGCTGTATCGTTGCGTTGCTCTATTTGCACATTGGGAAGCGATAATAGTGTGAGTCGTTCAATATCGCGTGCCAGCTTTGGAAGTGTTTCACCATTCTTTTGGGTTCGGTTGTACAGCTGTGTTTTGTAGATCTCTCGCATGTGGTCACTGCTGTAATAAAGATCCAATGTCTGGACTAACGTTGAAAAATCTTGTTGTTGCTCCTCCGGAATCGTTTGAAGAACCGCTGCTGGTGGACCTCTTAGCGCCAATATAAGAGCCGTTCCTCGTTCCAGATCATTCCAATGATTGATTCTTGCGGCAGCCTCAAATTGGGTCTTATAAATCACCCACGATGTTTGTCCATCGAAGATTAGAGCTTTGAGATCCTTGTGCGTAACGTTTTCTGCCTTGATAACTCCAGTCGCTTTCACGTTATCGAAGTCCCTTTTTAGGCGTTCGACTTCTTCTACAATCCCGGATATTCTTTCCGTAATTTGTTCTTCGAGGATTCGAAGTTTCTTCTCTACGTTTTCTTCTATTGCCTTACCCATGGTGTCTATTTATTATTTCGCAGTTCCAATTTTTGGTTGAGGTCCCTTGACGTCTGGTCTAATTTCTGATTAATGTCCGCAGATTGTTGTTTGTCCACTGATTGTTGCTCTAATTTCGCAGATTGGTGATCTAATTTGTTCATCATTTGTTGCATTAACTGTGTCAGAGCATCCGATGTACCAGAACATTCCTCTTCACGAGCTTCTGTGATTTGAAACTCAAAACTATCTGCATCCTTTACCCTCAGCCGCAAGTATCTCGATCATACGGCTGACAAGTTCAGTCTTGTTCCCTTTCGTAGATAACTCGCGTCTACCGAGCTCTTCCTTCAGTTCCGTTAATTTTAAGTCCTTTAGATAACGCGGCATTTTCACTACCGATTATTTCAAGTTTTTCCGCGATTCGAATTCACTTAAATTTACTTCACTAATTAAAGTCACTGCTCACTAAAGCACTCAAGAATATTCGATTTCATAAAATTCTTACTGTCCGTTCGAGAATTTGAGTTTCACTTTTTCGCTCTCACAAAATTATCCGTTCGAGAATTTTAATTTCACTCGCGATTCTTAACCCGAATTTATCCTTCAAATCCCACTTCTGACACCAATTGTTGCGAGCTAGGGGTTCGCCGGGATTTCAAGTAAAACACAATTCGTTTAAAAATAAGTGATAATTTATTTACTCGCACTTTAACTTAATTCGCACTATATGGCACTACCGCCGATATTGTTCTATCGCTTTCTTGCACCGGTTCGCGTCTTCCATAAATGTCGCTGAATACTAACTCCCGTCTGACAGCTTCGTGCTTTTATACAATTTTCCCCAATTCTCGAACCTTCCGTGGTGTATGTCGTCGGGTGTGTGTCTCAAATATACTGGAAGGTTCTAGATCTTTAATTATGGCTTTTTACATATTGGGGAATACTGTTCTACATAATTCTTGCAAATTCCAGAAAGATCAAATTGCGTAGTTGCCAGATCTATAACACTATACTACATTTCATTTGAGAAAGTTAATATGACCCCATCATCATTACTGACTCGGGCCTCTACAACTCTATCAGGGTCTAAATGTGAACATCTTTCGTATAAAAGAAAATAATATTTAAAATTGAATTGGTTCGATACATACCGCAAATTGTTCATAAACAAAAAAAAAAAATAAATAAATTTGCCATATTTTTTAATAAAAGAAATCTGTCACAACCATTCAGCAATAATAGTTGCAAATTAATGCGACAGCTAGAGTGTAGCCTAGTAGGTAGCGTGTTGGTCTTGTAATGCGAAGGTCGTGAGTTCAAATCCCGGTCGACGCAATAAATAATTCCAGCACATTGCCTGCTTGGATACACCTTGGCCACCTCAATCTACGAAAATGAAAAATTCGTAGAAAGAGGGTTGTGCGAAGGGCTAACAACCCTTCCACAATAAGTAATATAAAATGTTAAGGAACCTGAATATAAGGAGGCCAAGGTCCGATTTGGGCTGTAGCGCCATTGTAGAAGTAGAATGCGACAGATTCGAAAGTTCTGTTTTCAGCAGTCAATATTTATTATACAACTGGGCCGTATTGCCAAGTTCCATGCCTATATAGATTTCAAGGAAATCGATACAGGAACCCGGGGCACAGTGGCAGAATGAATTTCGACGTTTTTCGGTGTCAAACTTGTTCCATGTGCAAAAAATGGGCGAACAATTCCTGTGCGTTAATAGATACCGAAAATAATGCGGTTATCGTTGTGTGTGAAAAAGGACACAATTAATGAAAGTGTAGTTAAAACATCATAGTCACATAAAAATAATTAATTATAGAGCAAACTTATTTTTTCTACATTTCCACTACTATTAAATGTATTTATAATTACTTGTCCTAATCACCCAATTCCGCCCCGTGCCGCGACAGAACGGGGCAATCAACATTATTTTCTATTTTTGAAAACAAAAACACTGTTCTTTTGTAATCTTTCAATATTATTGTATTAATGTGATTATTTTATTATAATGTGCTTATAGAATAATTTTCAGCTTCCTTAATCAACCCTTTTGTGTTTTAAGCCATATTTTCAACTTACTACTACGTTCTGCCCCGGGCTTCCCTATAGGATATTTTTCAAAATTGCGCTTTTGCATTGGAGATGGTAGAAGGGGTTAGCGGCTTGAAAACCAATATCTTTTAAAGAATTCAAATAAGTTTAGTTTTTTAAAAATTCAAGTAATACACACTTTCGGAGAAAACAAATTTTTTTTAAAATTCCGAAATTCGAGCCCGAGAATGTATGAAAAATGCCATGCTGCAATAATTCAGCTCGATTCCTGACAATTATCATGTGGACAAACGGACAGACAGTCACTCGAATTCGAAGTTTTTGAGTGACAACTAATTTTCAGTCGGACTTTGTCATATTTCTTAGCGTTACAAATTTAAAGAGTATAAACAGTGATTGTAAAATACAAGCATTACTTGCTAGGACTTCGGTTAAATTTGAATACGAATGTTTCGGCAGTCCCATGGATTTGTTTCTTGAAGACGTATTTTTAAATTATATCAAAGCAAGAGCAATTATCAAAAAATAGCAATTGCTACAATGGGACCAATTTTGGTGGTTTGGATGAATCCGTGTACAAGCATATTACATTGTCTGTATTAATTAGTATTCCGTACCTTATAATTTCAGTTGCAATTGAAATTTTAGAAAATCCTACATACTAGCATTGCAAGCATACCTCACAACCTCTTTTGGCTAAATCGAAACTGTTATAATGGAATACCTTCAACGCCAAAGCGATAACACACGCTTCCGTATGGCCCGAATAGCGCATCTGCAATTGAAGCACACGACATCAAGATGTCTATACCATACATTTGTGGTACAAAATTTCTTCGATTCCCATAAGACAAGAAGCGTTTTCTTCGAAAATCTCCAGCTCTGTTGCGATGACTGGAAAAAAAATGCAACAAAAATGGCAACGAACGACCGATCATAGGAACGAGCAACTGCACTAACTCATGTTTCGACGCAGCAGAAACGAACGATAAACTTGAACTTGTTTCTGTTGTTGATGTCCTTGTATTACTCCAAGACCAGGTATTACACCAGTTACATATAAGTCATATACAGCTCCTTTTTTTCCGACCGACCCACTATCGTACGGTACAGGGCGCTCCCATGTCTGCAGCATACGGCACGGATCATTGCGCAAGAAGAGAATCCATCGGTACAACACCTTGCGCATCGAACTCTCTAGATTGGCATTTAATTATGCAGCGTCCTCCAACTGGTGGTTAAGTGAAGCTTTTAGCGACCGCTTGTAACGCTGACCTTAAAGGTTAATTACAGGTAGAGATTCGGTGATCACCGAAAACATAAATCTTCCGGCCCTGCAATGGTCATTGGACGACCTTTAAAACTATTCGCGAGAGTGGGCTGAATGGGCACATAAGGTATAGGCAGGTAGCCAGCCCGGCTCGGTAGCGCGGCCAGAGCGGATTAGATGGAGCGACGGCATAATGTGCATTTTCAGATATAAAACTCAACCAGGCCAGGTAACTTTTCTGCTGCCCTTTTTCGGAAGAATCCAACAATTTTTCCTTATAGTAAAGTAGCCGAGAAGTAACAGTTCTTTTAGCTGTCTTTTATGCGGACTTAACATGCACTGCGAATTCTCTATGCTGGCTACTTTAGTAAATATATTTAAGTTCGAATCGGTGTTCTTGTATAGCACATTCATGTATATACCATACACAAGACTAATGGTATCTTGCAGGCATCTCGCTAAATCTAAACGCTAAAAACGTTCGCATTTAATTTCTGGTAAGGAGAAGAATGCTTGCGTGGATCGTTTCACTTCAAGATGAAGAACTTCTTAACCAATTCGATTCTATTCCGATGGAATTTAACGATTGTTTGCAACGCTATTGAATGAAAAGAAGCGTGTTTAGTTTGTTGAGGTTGTTTCGAAACTACGGGCACTATGTTTCCTATATGATCATCATTGAAATGAGAACTCTCCTTGCTGTTAAGCGGCTCATCGTTACAATTTGAATCATCATGGATATGTTATGACAGTTATGCAAGCTTACATTGCATTAAATTTCAATAGATTTCTATTATATAACCCTTATCTGACTTGAAGCTGCAATATCGTTATTATTCAGTTGTCTTATAAAGATTTAAAAGTGAGCTAATTATTTTAAAACTCTGCATAAACCCATTATATAACTTGTGACCTAAAGTTATAAAAGGGTAACAAAACGAAATTTTTGCCACTTGCGGGTTGTATTTGATAGTAATTGAAATGAAAGGTTTAGTTCTTGTGAGATCCTTATCAAACTGAAATTTTTATTTGAAAATTAAAATGCACTGTGATATCATGCACCAAACCATTGCTACTATTTATTTTATTATTCTAATAATTTATTCATTTATTTCGAACAATAGATTGCTAGTGATATACGTAATGAATATAAAATTAAATAACAGATTTTAAGTTATCGTCAAGAGAAATAATTTAGTTAAAGAATTTGTGAAAAACATTTGACAGTTGATTCAGGAGATTATTTTCTCCGAAGTTTCTCCGAAAAAAAAAAATAATTTCAAAAATTGATAGTTTAGACGTAGATTTCTTTATTTAATGTTAATCTTTAAGTTGTTATGAAGAAATGGGATTCTTCGCAACCATTTAATACTTTAACGAAGAAACAAAATAGAATAACAGATGAAGACGGTCTTCAAATGGTGGTAAATCAATTAAATTATTCAAAGACTTCTCAGTGCATAGCGTAGAAATCTGCTTTGGACAGATTCCAAGCGGTCAATGTGGAAGCGATAGTATGTTTACCAAAGTATACATCCATATTGAAGAATAGGTCTGACAAACTAGATGTACAACAGCTTAAAGACTAATGGATCATGAATTTTTTAATTATTCGATCAAGATGAGGTAGAAAAGTTAGTTTAGGATCTAGAGCAATGCCAAGGTCAACGATTGTGTCGAGTATTTGTAAAGATACAGAGTTTAAACTGTAACTAAGTATAATTTTGAATTTTATTTTACGGGTAAAGCTAATAACTTTGCACTTGTTTATGTTCAAGAAAAGCGTATTTACGGTGCACCAAGTATCTAAGACTAAGGTATAACCTAGTAGGTAGTGTGTTGGTCTTGTAATGCGAAAGTCGTGAGTTTAAATCACGGTCGGCGCAATATATAATTCCGGCACATTGCCTGTTTGGATATAACTTGGTCACCTCAATCTAATAAAATGAAAAATTCGAAGAAAGAAGGTTGTGCGAAGGGCTAACAACCCTTCCACAATAAGTAATGAAAGATGTTAAGGAACCCGAATATCAGGAGGCCAAGGTCCGATTTGGGCTGTAGCGCCATTGTAGTAGTAGTAGAAGTATCTAAGACCTTCTTGTAGTTCTGTGTAAGATTAAATAATTTTTAAAGTGTGTGTGATTTTCGGCTTTCTAGTCAGAACTATAGTTGAGATATTCGAATTCGCAGTTTTCGGGTCTTACGCTCCCCCACCACCCCCTTAAAACCTACTTCTGCAATTGGTCCTTGGCATCCTGACCTTCAGGCTCCTTAAAATTTTTCTTATTTGTAATTGTGGGAGGGTTGTTAGCCCTTCGTACAACCCTCTTTCTATGAATTCTCATGTTCCTAGACTAAAGTAGCCCATGTAAGCAGTGTGCAGGAATCATGCGTCGACTTCAATCAAATCAAAAATCACGACTTACACTACCAAAAATTGGTGTCTATCTGAGATGACCACCCATATAAAATCCATCTAATAATAAATTTTTTTATATTCAAGGATTTGAGCGTTATTGTGCGCTTAGCGTACTCATACGGCGTACAGACAGACGGATTTTTTCAGAATTTATAGGCTAATTTAGTCACGAGTAAAAACAAAATGTCTGGATGGCAAATTTTTTTTTCTAGTCGATCACAATGTCTAATTATTATAATAGAAAAGTAAAAATGAAAATCATCTCACTACTTCTACCACCTCCTATAAGAATTATACAATTTCACGAAATACAATGCACTAATTTTCTAAGTAGCTATCAAGTTAATGAGCCTCAAATTTGGTGGGAAGTATTTTAGTATCGATTCATTCCTCAATATTTCAATCATCTGCCATACAAAATGACACATTTTCCTAACTCTATACTAAGTATCTTATACTAATTTTAAACTTACCACGGCCTACAACTATATTTATTATTCTGAAAAAAAAAAATAGATAAATTGTGGCGTAACTAACACCAGCAGGTGAGAGCACCCAACCCACAAGAACCACGCTTCTTATTGCAGAAACTTCTGGTGTACCTCAGGGTAGCCATCTTGTTCCACTTCTGTTTACTTTATTTATTAATGACGTGAGTTCGTTCATTTCCAACTGAAATATTTTCTTATATGCTGACGATGCAAAAATATTTCGTACTATTACCTGTACGAATGATTATCTACATTTACAAAATGACTTAAAGCTATTTTGTGACTATTGTACCTTAAACTGTATGCCTTTGAATGTTCGAAAGTGCACAATGGCATCTTTCTTCAGGAAAAATAATCCATTCGAATTTATTTATGTTTTAGAGGGAATTGTTTTACAAAAATTAAACAAATTACGCGATTTAGGTGTACTATTCAATGATAAGTTTACCTTCGACGACCATGTCGATTGTATAGTTATCAAGGCTAACTCCATTTGGGGCTTTGTAAAACGATGGTGTAAGGACTTTAACGACCCTTACATTACAAAGACACTTTATTGTGCTTTTGTTCGTTCAACTCTTGAATATGCCTGCCCTGTTTGGACTCCGTACTATGATATTCATATCAATAGGATAGAGTCTGTACAGCGAAGATTTTTAAGATTTGCTCTGAAAGGTCTTCCCTGGTCAGATCCGATATGTCTTCTTCTTTCGTTGGAGTCACTCGAACATAGGCGATTAATTCTTAGTGCTGCAGTTGCAGTAAAACTAATTTCAGGTGAGATTGACTCTCCGCCCTTGTTAGGAGCTCTCTCCTTCAAAATACCTCATCGATCCTTGAGAGACTACGTACTTCTCGACATTTCATTCCGTCGCACTAATTACGGCCAGCACGAATCGATAACTTCCATTTCACAGGCCTTTAACGTTAATTATAGTAACATTGATTTTAATCTTAATAATGTTCAAATAAAATCAGCTTTGTTAAAATAACAATATGATGTTTTCACTGTAATCTTTGTAATATATATGGTAGTATAATTTGTAAGTAATCATTTGTTGATGTATTCTAAATGAATAAATAAATAAATGAAATATTTTGGGTACATGGTTATATCCTGGAGAAGCAAGCTACTGGTTCAAAGGTTCGCCGATTACAGTAGTTTGATTTTAGTGTTTCACAACATCGCGCACCCGAGATTTTCGATCAGTGTTAAAGTTTAGCAAGAACATAGATCGAAAAATGGGTGGCAACTCAAGAAGACTGCACCAGAGGTCTATATCTGATACTACCAGGAAGGTACCTTCTTCTTCTTCAATGGATAGCTCAAATCGGGCCTTGGCTTCCTGACCTTCAGGTTCCGTATCTCTCTTTTGTTATTGTTGAAGGGTTGCCAGTCCTTCGCACCCTATTACCACGAATTTTCGTTTTCTCAGATTGAGGTAGCCCATATATACCCAAACAGGCTGTTTGGTGACCGTTATTTGAACTCACGACCTTCGCATTGTAGACCAACATGCTATCCACTGTGCTACATCCAGGGGGAGGAGAGCCCCAAAACATGTCGTATCGGTAGTATGCAAAGATGCATACTAGGTTCGCTGAACTGATGAAACGAAGAAATGGTGAATTACTGAAGCGCTGCATTACTGAATCGCTGATATGGTCAGATATCGGTGAAGAAGTAGACTTGTGATGAAAGTACTGAAAAAAAGTAGCGAAACGCATTACAAAGTAACCTTCTGGGGGAGCGAATTCGGAGGTTTTGGTTGTTGAGCAGTTGGATTGCGGAAATTAGTAGCGGACTAAAGTGAAAGAAATAGTACCCTCTCCCCTCACCTACCTGTAATGAGATGTGAAAATAGTTACCTGAAGGAAGTGAAACTGGAGGTAAATGAGAAGACTAAATGGTAAATATGAAAGAAAGTAGTGACCATGGTAAATGAAATACATCGCAGACTGTTTTTCGCAGTTCTTACCCTGCTCAGAATCGGAGGCGAATATCGATTTTATGGATTGAACATATAGTGGTAGTATAGCTTTGGAGAATTGGGCTAATACAACATGAGGCAGCCAAATCGGCATTGTCGTGGATGAAGTTCCTTCGGGGTAGGTTTTATCCACACCATGGGTAGAGATTCTTGGAACTTGTTCCTAGTTTTTGGGCGCTAAGTTGCATTATACAACCGGGCGCTATGATCTTCAGACTGGAAGAGATTTTAGGTCGCGTATCCACCAGAGTGAATGCCGAACAGCAAATGGGTATAAATTTGTATCAGCGTTAATGATTGTTGTCATAAACACAATCCGTTTTGTCAAAGGCAATCGTGGAGTGGCAGGGATTGACGTTAAAATCGCATAGAGGTTCTGTACAAATTTATGTATAATGAAAAAATTAAGTTCTGTGCAAATTTTTAGCAAATGCGCCCAATTTTCCAAGTGAAATTCCAGTCGACAGGTTTAATAATTAATAATTTTGTTATCAGGGAGCTTACGAAATTTATCATCTGCGAATGTATTGCTACCATAATCGTTGGCATTAGTTGCGTGTTGTATTGATTGCCTGAAATTTATAAAATTCTGAAAACCAGACCGAAAAATCGCTGGAGGTAGATGCTGAAAACTAAACGAAAAAATTTAAATTCGAAATAAGTGGAACAAGAAATGTACAAAATTGTTCTTTCAAAGGAGTTAGAAAAAAACCTTTTTCTGCGTAGAACATTCTTACGCATGTTTAGGAGAAGCCTCGATCTAAAAGTTAGAGTATAACTTGATTCCAAATTCCTTTGTGCACCATCGCTCTTCGCCCCCCTTGAATCCTGGTGCCCCCTCCTCAGCAGATGTTATCAACAGTGCGAAAGATCTTAACAACATTTTTTTTCATAGCACCGAACATAACTTAGGGGACCACCCTTTAATGCATTGGATGCACAGTCAAGTCGGTATAGGATAGGTGAGCGATGGGGTTACAAGGGAGTTTCTGGAGGGGAGAGTTTCAACTGTCGGTGGATGTTAACCTTTAAATACTGAATGTTGTAAGTTGATGGAAATACGTAGGGCGGCAATGAATTCCACAGTCTTGATGTTCGAGTGATGAAGGACTGACTATACTTCACTATACGCGGCGATAATGGTTTGCCGAGTATTCATCGACGTAAATAAGAATTTTAGAGTTGGAAATTACGCTCGGTAAGTCATTTATGAATAGAACAAATAATATTGGATCCAAATGGCTCCCTTGAGGAACTTCAGAGCTTACACGAAATTTATTTGATCGGATCTTTCGGGAAAGGAGATTATATGACCTGTTAGTTAGGTAGGAGCTAATCCATAAGAAGCTGTCGCAAAATCCAATGCTACTTAATTTCGTTAAAAGTATATAACGAGAAAGCTTATCAAACGCTTTGCTTAAATCAGTGAGAATGCAGTTGAATTGTCTTGACTTTTTTATCAAAAGTAAAAGCATTCGTACAATATGCAAAAAACTCAATCAAATTGGAGGTAGTAGTCCATTTGACAAAACCATGCTGATATGGAGCGATAATGGATTTGATGTGAAATGAAAGTGACTAAGTTACTAAATATTCAAAAAGCTTAGGAATCGCTGCTTGGCTATTGGCCTGTGGTTCGTAATTACGTATTTAGGTAATTTTAATAAATGCCTTTTTCCACAATTTTGGAAAATAAACCAACAGTAAGTACTCGTTGATAAGTGTATAGAGCGGGTACATTAAATCAGTGACACAACGTTTTAGAATTACTGATGGCACGCCGTCAGGTCTATATGTAACTTTTACTTTAACTTTGAGAATGGATTGCATTTTCAAGTGCGAAATTTAATGGGCTTAAGTACAAGTACTCGGTAGACTTTGGTTTTAAATTTGCGCTCAAGTCATTATGATAGATAGTGATAGATGAAAGGGCAGCATCTAAGAACTGAGCAAATAAGTTTCTGATATTTATTGGATCATGACTACGGACGTTGTTATAAGATATTTCAAGAGGATATACATCGGATTTTTTCTTAATGTGTGCGAAATGGCAGATCAACTGAGAATAACAATTTTATTTTATATTTCTTATATTAAACGCTTATAACGCATCAATGAGTAAGAATTGAATTTATTTCTGTGAATGTTATTGCGAAATAATTCGTTTGTCCTTTTTATACTGAATTTCTTCCAAACAGAATTTCTCTCGTTTCTCAGCGCCCTCAATAAACCTAGGCGGTCAGCCCGCAGTGACGTGGCGTCCATTAATGTAAGGGAAGCAATGCTTCCCTTACATTTTGTTCTTTATTCAGTTTAGAAAATCTAAACTGAAATTAGCTCGGATATGTAAATTTCTTTAAAAGAAAGCACGCATTATTTTTGTCTACAACCGTTTACGTTAAAGATACGATTTTGAAAACGCATTTACAAGACCGCCGGCCAATACGAACGAAATTTTCTGCAAGTTCGACTTCAATATGAAGGGGAGATGCGTCGCATTAAAATGCTTCCACGTTTCCTCTCATTGGTTTTAGTCGCATATATATACAAGAGAGCGAAACCGTCGGCCAATACGAGTAGCGACGAGCGCAAGTTCGATTTCTATAGGAAGGAGAGATGCGTTAATGCAATTGCTTCCAGCCGGTGCTTTCAGACGCAAGCTCTGGCTCTCGATCAAAGAATTGCCAGTATTGAAATTTTTTGTACTAGCCGAAAAATGGAAGAAAAATGTGAAGAGGTAGATCAGGCAATATTGCCCATATTTATCGAGCTTGGAGTGAAAAGAATCGGTTTCAGGGGAGCATTTCCTAAAAAATTGAAAAAAAAATCGGTTTTGTTTGATTAATAATCTATACTAGATTCTAAGTCAATTGCCGAAACCGCACCCCTCTCGGATGAGTAGTGTTTCACATAATAATGTAAACTTGTAGAGTCATGCATATTGACGCAGCGCTTGTAGCTTGGCGCAAAATAATTGCTTCTCCTAGCTATAAGGTCACGCCACTGTCAGCCCGTTGGATCCCTTCCCTTTTTGTCAAGATACTTAAATGATTCACAGATTGAATTAGCTTTTCTAAAATTAACTTCCAACTTATTTCCAGTACTAGCATTCGTATTGTAATGGTTAGTTTTTATTATGCTAGATAATGCTAGATGATTTCTATCTTCAGGTATCAGAGTTTCAATAGGCCGTATTTAATAGTTGTGAAAGCCAAATCCAGTACGACTCCTCGATAATTTGATAAACTGTTGTATTGATGAATAGACAAGGCAGGAAACTCGTTAATTACCGTAGCTTCCTTTGAAGAAGAAATGCTCGAAGGTCCGATGAACCAATCCGTTGTACATTTGGACCAGGATAGTTTGGGCAAGTTAAAGTTTCCAATGCATAGAACTTCTTCCGTACAGCTAATGTCGTTAAAAATTGATATCACTCTGGACATTCCTGTTCATATACTGAGGTACAAAAATCGTGACCGATTTCAAAAAAAAAAATAAATAAATGTCTACTTTAAAATGTTGTTTTGCCGCGATTCGTGACTAAATAATTCTAAAAAAGCAAAAACAAATATCCGTTTGTCTGTACGCCGTCCGCCGTACGTGTACGCTCAGCGCACATTAACCCCGAACCCTTGAAGATAGAAATTTTATTTGTGAGTGGATTGTAGATAGATCCTGATGTCAAGCCAGCACTAATTTTGGGGAGTGTTGGGAATAAGGGGGAGGCGGGAGAAGCGCTAGAACCAAAATATACTATTTCGAATACATCAACCATGGAAAGTTGAAAATCGATACGCATGTGGAGGGGTTTGTTGGACAAACTATAAAAATAGTTTTTATTTTATCCATTGGGGTCCGAAAAGGGGAGAAGCTAAAATCAAATTGTAGGCCGAATTGTTTTTTCAAATAATTATGTCTTCGAAGTTTAAAAATATTTAAAACAAAATTGCATCAAAACTTCTGAAATACCTCTTGTCCTTCTACCACCTCCCATACAGAAGTATAATTTTAACCAATTTGAATAAATCGACTAGGTTAGGTTAGGTTAGGTTGGGATGTTATTGGACACCAATGATCGTAGGCTATCAGTTTTCGCATTGTACGCCTCCGTGTTTTTACCATGCGGAACTACATATCATTCAGACACCCCGCTCTACCAGTAAAAGTAATGAGCTTCATCGGTTCAATTGACCGGATATCATGCAGTTCGGTAGAGAAGTACTCTACGATGTATGGGCAATCGCAGAGGAAATGCCCTATAGTCTCATCCTCTTCACCGCAGTCTCTGCAAATGTCCTCGGCTGTGAGGCGAAATCTTCTAACGTGTCCGTAGGGAGTTACTGTCGAGTTTCAATATTTTTATTAATTTCCCTTTATCAAACCCGCCCCATAACATCTTAGTGATGTTGCACAACTCGCTTTGTAACCATTCGAAATTTTCCCCATACATTGTTAGTGTGTATTTTCTTAATGACCCTTGCAATGCAACATTGTCCGTTTCCTTAATGGTGGCTGCGGTAGATCCGTTTCTGGCCAGCCTGTCCGGCATTTCGTTTCCAGGTATATCTCGATGCTCCAGAACCCAACAAAGTCGCAAAGTGAAGGTTTTCCCCAGTTGTTTCAACATGTTCATACAATGGTTGAAGCATCTTGAATTACAGCTGTAAGTGGAGAGGTCCTTCAGTGCAGCTTGGTTGTCCGAGTCTTAACTAACTTGCTTACCATTTACTCCTGTACGGAAGGTCAGTTCCGCCACTTTAATATAATAATACTATCTCCGATTGGAAGACCGTGGCATATTCTAGCAGATGGTTAGAGATATGCTGTTTAAGGCTTTCAGAAAAGATGCCATAACCTACTCCATCTTCCAATTTACTGATAAATATCGCAATCTCGTCATTCTGCATGGCATGATTGTCAGTCGATTGCTGTCTGTCAGCTAAACTGACTTTATAGTGCTTCTCAAAGTGCATTTTTGATAGCATTGTATCAATACTATAGCTTCCTTTTTCTCACGCTCAAGGATGGTGGCATGAGATTTTTTTAAATTGATCCCAAGCTAATCGCCAGAAATTTCAAGTCTCACAACCGTAATGCCTGCCTTTTCCAGAATTACAGCATTCAGCGGAATAAAACCCAAAATGGCTTCCAGTCCTACTGTGGGTGTTGTATGCAATGCTCTCATTATGCCTATATTGGCGTTTTTGGAATGTGACAGGGTATATTCCAGTTCGGTACTTTCCCACCATACCAACGCACCGTGTATGAGGGTTGGTTATAATACTGATTACGTCCACCTTATCTATACTTTTTTTCAGTCCCCATTTTTTGCTAAACGTTGTTTTTTATATATGAAGAAGGGAGTATTTGCTTTCTTATTTATTTTCTCGAAATTCAGTCGCCATCTCAGCTTGCTGTCCAAGATAATTCCGAGACAAGTTACCCTATCTGAAAGGCTTGGAGCAACTCCCGCAATGGATGGCAGTTTGAAACTTTCTTTACGTCGTCTTCTAGTGAAGAGTATGAGCGTAGTCTTGTCAGGGTTGATTATCAATCGAATTAGATCAACTGTCAACAAGGTTTATTGCACTTTGCATCAGTTCGCTTAATAAATCATCTAATAATCAACAAATTAAAAGCTACGACCTTAAGATTTTGTACGAACACCTTTCAAGGCAAACAAAATAGTACGGCATCACTCATTTTAAAATTTTATCAACTCCTCTACTCCCTCCCTGTATGGTTTCAAGAATATAAAATACATCGAATTTCATAGAATTTACTCTGCGTATGAAACTAGGATTCTGTACAGCGAATTTTGAACGTGGGCAGTGTGCTTGTTTCGCAGTCAATAGGTCGTAGGTTCGATTTCTACTCCAGGCAGTAAAACTCTTTAAGCACGAATCTTTCATTTGCTACTGACAATGGAAAAATTGTTCAAAATAAAATGGGCAAACGGTATAAAAGTGAAGCAGTTCCACGTTTAGAAGGGCTTTATGCTCAGCAGATGGTTTCTGTTCGGTCTGTATCATTCAGTCCACATTAATCTTCAAATATTTGTCAGTAGCAGCTAATACAACTAAAAATATGCCAATCGTTACGGTCGTTCTCATTTCCATTCTCCTGCCTTTCCAATGCCATTTCTACCCTCCCAAACTGTGTTTGTGCATTGCACATAAATACCAAAATTGCCTATAGCACTAGTCATTCTGTAAAAAAAAATCCCTATAAAAAATTATGAACTTCTTCCCATCCCTTCTATCGCCTCACTCCCTCCCCCCATCATACAAACCAAAACTTGCTATTGATCGTAATCGCAGTTCAATAATCGACAACAGCCCTACCCTACAACCACCTTTCACTTAGTGGTCCCTATTTACCCTAACCTGCATATTGTCTTCCCACGCATTCTCAACTTGTCCCAAGAATAATAAAGTTACGCCCGACTTGTTGGCAGATATTTTTATGATATTTCTGTTTTTTTTTGTTTCTCGAAAACCTACATATACGTGATGATAGGAATTGCCAATGTGTTCAGTGAATTTCCAAATGTAATTGTATGCATCGACTACCTGGCTGAGCTGAATAATGAGCATCTTTCACATTGGATCTTAACGATCTCCTTAAATTGAGCATTTCTCTTCCGGTTTTAAGTAATCGACTCATGCAATCTACCGTATATACGAATCTGTATAATCGTCGTGAAGAGCATCCTATAAATTCCCAGTTCCGATTCGATAAACTATTTTCGCACAAGGTCATTGTTCTAACCATCATTCGAATCTGTTTACCTAACGAATCGGCAATATTATTTTTCTTTGTACTTATTCGTTCACTTAATGCTGCAAAATATTCGCATATTACCTCGTTACGAATCTTAAATAAAACAAAAGTACGATGCGAATCATTCGTAAAAAGATGGAATCCAAACTTAAGTACGAGTATGGATGCCTTATTTGGAAACGGATTCGCTCTTGAATAGTTTTGATGAGTAGCTAGTTGGTTAGTCTTTATTCAACTTGTACTGATTGCTCAACAGTCCAGCAAGATCCTCGACAAGATCATCTCAAGAGAAAAAGATCTATCAAATCTTGTTTGTTGTGTGATCTCTATCCAATGTTTATCTATGGTATTTTTTTTTATAAAAAAAGCAGCTTGCTTTCATTGTTCCACATCTATTCGTTATTCACTATGCCAAACGTCTGAAACCGTGAAAATGCTAGTCAATAAGATGATCTAGTCATGGTCTAACTACAGAAATTGACGATCACTTCTACTATCATTAAAACTCTTGACTCGATGTTGACGAATCATTTCTGTTGCTTTAGATTTTGCGAAATAGGAGATACCTTATGGTAAATTGAATACGTTGAGCTCTGGATAAATTCAAAAATTATACGGTGAGATCATACACGATCAGCCCGATAAGCAAGACGTGAGTAAAATATTTAAATTTACAAAAAAAAAAAAAGAAGCTTCTTGCACAAATTGTATATTAAATTTGTTTGGATTAAAATAGTTTAAAGTTGGATGGAAATTATGCTAATTGGATTATCAGTACAAACTAATTTATCTTCAGTAATGTTTTTTTTTTTAGTTCTTTTGAGTTTAAAAATTCACCGAATTGGATGAACTCAATCTTAATCTTTGATTGATTTCCGACGTTATAAACTTGGCGACAGTGGTATTTATATTTGTTTTTGAATGCCATTGTCAGTACCGTCATCACGGGCGTAAGGTCGAAATAGTATAAAGGCCAAGAAATAACGATTTATGCAATATCATGAGTGCTAACTGGTTTGCGAAACCGGTTCGAAAAAAAAAATGTTATTCTGAAATCATTAAAAGTTGTACCTCAACTATACGTCAAGATATTCATATTTGTGTGTATAAAGATAATTTTGGATTCCTTGATGAATTCAAATTAAGATCAGTAAATTCAGATTTTTTTTAAGCAAAAGCTTAATTTAATTCTATGAATTTCGCATTTTATCGCGATTTAATCTTGGGAAATGTTATGTTCAAATGACTGCATAAATGGTTTTAGCCGTCGATCTGAGTGTATTTTGATCTTTGGCCAAATCTGTTAATTAAAAATGTTATGCCACTCCCGTCTTTGTAGCCATTTTCTAGTTTCCTCTAATCTCTTAGGCAATTGACTCTGATTCCATCGGTTCTGGTATTCTAGATCTAATTGTTGTGGATTTAGCCTAGCAGTGTATCCTGTTGTCTACAAATCAAAAGGTTACAAATATCGATATCGCTGTATTATAAAATATTTTTATACTCTAGATGAGATCTGAGAGTATATTGTGTTTGCTTTACCGTTTGTAAGAAATACTACTCGCACACAGCCATCGATTCCCAGTGACCGTCTATCCGTCTATCCGTCTGTCTACAACATCACTCTCGAACGCTTTGAGATGCTGACATTTTTTGTATATCATTTTTAGCAAAAAAGAAACTTTAAGTTCGTGAACGGGCAATATCCCCTCACTCCTTCTACCCCCTCCCATACAAATTTCATGAAATTTCAAAATGTTCTTTTACTTTTACAATGGCATTACAGCCCAAGTCAAATCTTGGCCTCCTGACCTTTAGGTTCCTTAACATTTTTTTTCCTTTTTACTTATTGTGGAAGAGTTGTTAGCCCTTCGCACAACCTTCTATCTATGAATTTTTCATTTTCTTAGATTGGTATTATACATTACGTCGGCCGGGATTTGGACTCCCAACCTCCGCATTGTAAAACCAACACACTACCCACTAGGCTACACCCTTCAAAATGTTAGGAAATTGATTTTTCGTCGAAACTGTTTAAGACATCGACTTGAAATTTGGGTCAAAGTATAGCGATGTATATACCACTAACTTCACAAACTATTGATTCGATCCCCTCACTCCTATTACCTCCTCCCATACAAATGCACAACTTTGAAAAATTCGGTTTTCAATTTTCATTTAAACTAGCAAAGATTAAAAAAACGACTTTTTGCCAGAGTTAATTTTTTTAAAATTGCAATCAGTTTTGAAAAAATTATCAAATTCACCTCACTCCTTTTACTCCCTCCCATGCAATTTTCACTAAATTTTGAAATTTTAATTTAATTATTTGTCGAAACTGTCAAAGCTATCGACTAGAAGTTTTGTGGAAAGTATAACGATGAAAATATCATTGACAACAAAAAATTTGTTTTTGATCAGTATACTCCTTTTACCCCTTCCCATAGAAATGCATAATTTTGTTAAAACATACAAACTTAAAATTTTACCAGAAATTATCCCTTAATAATTGCAATAAATGCTAAAAAAAATGTCTACCCTCTCCCATACAAATTTCTTTGTTAGAAGTTCAAGAAAAGCACTTCTTCATCGAACATATGAGAGCTATCGACTTTAAAATGCCACCTTCCATACAAATGCCTTAATTTCAGGAAAACTATGTCCAATTTCTTTGGAAATAATGAAAATATCAAACCTTAAATTCAGCACGAAACATTTTGCATGCCACGTTCTGTGTCATATACAAAAACTATAAACCTCCCCCTCTGCATCTACCGCCTCCCATACAAAGTCACTTTTAAAAAAAAAAATTTATAAATTTGCTACAATATAGGCTTTGAACTGCGGTCGACTGTCAGTAAAATCGATTTTGTCGCATATCATATTAAAATAGGAGATGCATCTAGAAATAGGTTCGTTAAGTCCATAATTTGTGCGGTGCGCGGTGGGATGAAAAATCGCTCTCTGCCTCAATGGCCTTTCTGGAGCATAAATTGGTAGATAACTAAGCAATTCAGAGCTGTTAATGCGATAGGAGATAACATCCTTTATAAACATCACACATAATAACTTCCTTCGATGAGCCAAAGATTGCAAGCCAATTAATTGGCATCTGGTTTCATACGTGGGAATGTCAGCGCTCCAGTTAAACTTACGAAGAGCATATCTAGAGAAATTACGTTGAATTCGTTCAATCCGCAACACATGAATCTGATATACAGGATCCCAAGCCACACAGCAATATTCCAAAATAGGTCTCACAAGAGAAACATAGAGTGCTTTGACAGTGAATGGGTCAATGAAATCTTTAGCATTACGTTTTACAAAACCCAGATTTGAATTAGCTTTGTAGATTATGTAGTCGATATGAGAATTAAAGTTAAAATTAGAATCGATCAACACGCCAAGATCCATTACCTCCGAGGATCTATGAAGAGATATGTTATTTAAGTTGTGGTCAAATAAAATTGGAAAAGATTTTCTGTAGGCAGAAAATATTTTGCATTTATCATAATTAAGTTCTAACAAGTCAACGTCACACCAATTATAGAGCTCAGAAATATCAGCCTGAAGTTCAAGACAATCACCCAAGCTTGAAATCTTAGAAAAGAGTTTAACATCATCAGCGTACAAAAGAGAGCTAGAAAATTTAAATATTGACAGAATGTCGTTTACAAATAAAACAAAAAGTAAAGGCCCTAAATGGCTTCCTTGGGGAACGCCAGATTTAACATCAAAACACGATGAAGAAATTCCATTTATTCGCACAACTTGTCTTCTATTCGTCACGTAAGATGAAAACCAGTTCAACAGATTAGAATGAAACCCTAGTGCCTTCAATTTTTCAATCAAAAGACCATGATGAACCCGATCAAATGCTTTTTTGAAATCTGAATAGAAGACGTCAATTTGAAAGCCCTGTTCCATTGCATCTATACAATATTTAGTGAAAGTCGTTAAATTTGTAGACGTAGAACGACCGCAAACAAAACCATGCTGACAGTTTGAAATACCCTCTTTAATATGGAAAAATAGCTTTTCCTTAACTATGCTTTCAAATAACTTAGGGATGGATGATAGTTTGGATATAGGTCTATAATTTTCAACCATATGTCTGCGACCAGACTTAAATATTGGAGTTATGAAAGACAGTTTCCAAGTATCTAAAAATCAGCCGGACTCCAGCGACTTGTTGAAAATAATAGTTAATACTTCATAAAGCGATGAAGCTCAACCTTTTAAGAACATAGCCGGAATTTGGTCGAAACCACATCCTTTTTGAATGTCTAAATTGCATAGAGCAACTAATACATCATCTTCAGTAATAGTTAAACTGCCAAGATCAACATGGGGACCAAACCATCGAACCTTCCTGAAAAATTTGAATCGACTGTTGTGGTTGAGTTGTAAACAGACTTGAAAAATGATGCGAACAGTTCACAGGACCCTTCAGAAGAGTTCAATACCTCTCCTAGAAACTCCATTGAAGTAATGAGGAATTACGTTTGGAGTTGAAGAAGATCCAAAAGGATTTACTATTACGTTTAATCTTTGATTCAACTGAGTCGATATATTGTCTGTAAAGAAAGCGATTAAGCCAATCAAACTCCTCCCAATCGATCGATGATGTCAGTTTTCGAGCTGAATTCTCGTCATTTGCGGGAAGTTTTGATTTTCTACTTCCATTTGAAAAAAATTGCGGCTGAGGCTCATCGCATGCTGTCAAGTGTTTATGGTAAAGCTGCTCTTATGTACGCTGTTCCGGAGGAATATTGATTTCTCACTGCCTGCACTACATTTCGCACGAGACTTATTTCTCGGATCCTTAAAGAGCTCAATATCTACATCCATCTGCTGGTACGGACGGTATTCCTCCCATTACCCTTAAAAAGTGCGCCTCTTCTTTAGCTAAACCTTTTCGCAATCTTTCCTGTCTTTCTTACTGTTCTGGGAACTTTCTACCTATGTGGGAAGTTGCGAATGTTCAGCCCATTCTCAAGAAAGGAAACAAAGCGAACCCCGCCAACAGCCATTACTTCAGTACTCTCGAAAGTAAAGGAAACTACTGTCAATTGGAAATTCGTCAAATATCTGGAAGATAAATAGCTCATCCATGATCATTAGTATAAGTTCCGTTTTGGACGGTCGACCTCACAGAGCGTTGGAACTCATGCTTACATATATATGGCGAATGTGAAGTTCTCACACTGGACAGCGACAGAGTTTGGCATGAATGTCTCTTAGCTAAACTTGGGGCCATAGGCCTTAATGATACTCTTGTTCAATGGACTAAGAGTTATCTCTCTGAACGCACTATATGGGTAATATTAGAAGGCGTTACTTCTTGCTCCTATCCAATTGATACCGTAGTCCCTCAACATTCTGTTTTATCTCCAACACTTTTCTTAGTTTTCATAAACGAACTTCTATCGCCTACTCTCAATTCAATCCATAGTTTTGCAGATGACAGTAATTTAAACAGCACCTATGAATTTAATTCTGCTAATCAAACAATCATTCTATTGCTTTCAATCGCAGGGAGTTATTCAGTTCGCTGAACTCGGATCTCAATTTAATCCTGACATGGGGCAGGAAAAATAGAGTAGATTTCAACGCATCCAAAACACAGGCCTGTCATCTATCCCTCAAACGTGATGTTTCAGTGTTCTCTCACAATATAACCTTTGATGGTGCACAGCTTAGCACTTCGGAGAATTTCACACTCCTAGGCCTCGTAAAACCAAGTACATGCACATGTGTTCAAACGCAAGCACACTGATTGTTCTTAACGGACAGGATGCGGAGGAGGTGCAAGATTTTTGCTATCTCCGAAGCATTGTCAGCATGGACGGCGGAGCCGAAAAGGATGTTGAGGGCTCGGCTAAATAAAGCTCGTCAGGCCTTCGGTATCCTTTCCCCTTTCTGGAGGTTAAGAGAGATCTCCCTTCGCACGAAGCTGCGAGTTTTTGACGCATGCGTCAAATCCGTGTTGTAATATGGTTGTACTACGTGGAAAGTGGCCGTTCGTCTTACCAAGAAACTACAGACTTTCGTGAACCAATGCCTCGGCGCATTTTCGGAATATTCTGGTCGGAAGTGATCTCCAACGACGAGCTTTGGAGTACAACTGGCCAGACTAAAATATGTATTGAGATTCAAAGGCGGAAGTGGCAGTGGATCGATCATACTTTGAGGAAACCAGAGCGGAGCATCGCCAAACAGGCTCTGAAGGAACACAAGGAAGACGTCGGGTTGGTCGACCATGTAACACATGGAAGCAAGCAGTTGAGCAGGAGGCCAGAGGAATAAACAAGTCCTGGCAACAGCTTAAGGTCGATGCTCAGGATCGCGCCTTGTGGAAGAGAGTTGTTTCTGTCCTATGCCCCTATAGGGGGTCTTAACAGGAATTTGTTTTGATTTGAGGCCTTTAAATTGATGACCACCTGAATTGGGTCCAGCATATCTTTGATATTGTCCTAGACGCCTCTAAGCGTCTAGGTGCTCTCCGAAAGTACAAAAATATTTCACACCCATCGACATAGCAACCATTTATAAGACTTACATTAGACAACGTTTAGAGTACAACTCGCATGTTTGACACTCAAAATATACCTCGCGTGGCTCGATTGTCATTCATTTCCCGAATGTTAATACTTTGGAACGATTTACGAGTTAGCTTGTTTCCCAACAAGTACAACCTGCGGTGCTTTAAGAACAATGTTCACCGTCATTTTCGTCCTTCTCCACCTTAATACTTTCACTTTCTATACCGAAATAACTGTACATTGCATTAAAGGGTTACCCTTTAAGTTACACTCTTCTTCAATGGTGCTACAGCCCGAATTTTACCTTGGCCTCCTGACCTTCAGGCTCCTTAACATTTTCATTATTTATTGCGGAAGGGTTGTTAGCCCTTCGCACAACCCTCTATCTACGAATTTTTTGATTTTCGTAGATTGAGGTAACCAAGGTTTACCCAAGCAAGCAGTATGCTGGAATTATGCGTCGACCGGGATTTGAACTCACGGCCTTCGCATTGTAGACCAACACGCTATCCACTAGGCTATACCCTAGCTACACTAGTTACACTCGGTGCCATAAAAAAAAAAACCTTTACTGCTGTGAGGAAAATGATTGACGAAAAGAAACGAATGACCTATCAGCAGTAACACGAGCGATATCAGTAGCGGCTGTTGAACTAGAGACCGTTCTACTTTGCCAGTGCTGCTAACCACCAGCGGCTAGCAGCTTGTAACCATCGTCGTGCGACCTGTACTTTAGTGAAAGAACATTTCGCAAGGGTTTTCAACGCTTCGAAAGCGATGATTTTGATTTTGAGGACCGGCATGGGGGTCGAAGAGAGAAAATTTTTGAGGTATGTCATAAGTAGAGATACTCGATACATACTAACACTTATCTCCTAATTAAGTTTGGACAATGCATGTACAGAAGATTTTGTTTGAATTTTCTTATTTCTTTTTCTTTTATGAAGTAAACACAATCATAATGAATTATTATTTATGAAAGTCATATTTATTTTCGATTATAATGAGTATTTTATTCAAAACCTTGTAGTTTAATGCAAATTTGTGCTCGTGTTCATACATTGAAAACCGTCAAACTCAAACAAACTACAAGTTTGGCTGTTTTTCAAATTCTTTTGTTGCCGTCTTGTGCTTCTAAACTCACTTTGAACTGTTGGTATTATTGCATGGTTCAAACGCCATTAGGAAAGTAGTGTTAGTGTGTATCGAGAGCTATTGAAATTTAGTGAAATCATTACGAGAGAACGATTGAGCCGAGCATTGCAGGAGAAACGGCCACAGTACCAAGAGAGACATGATAAAGTGATTTTGCTACACAACAACGCTCAGCCACACGTTGCTTAGGTTGTAAACACCTACGTGGAAACACTTAAACGGGACATCCTACCCCACCCGCTGTATTCTTTAGACATCGCCCCTTTTGACTAACACCTATTCCGATCAATGACACATGGCCTGGCTACGCAGCACTTCCATTCCTATGAAGAAATCCAAAAATGGATCGATTCATGAATCGCCTTAAAAGACGCATCGTTTTTTCTAGATGGTATCTGACAATTGCTAGCGACAGTACTTTGAATCATAAATATGTAATCACTTTTTAGAAATAAAGCCTCAAAGTTTGGAAATAAACAGGCGGAGGCAAAGTTCCAGGCCCTATAATTTAATTATTTTTTTATTTTTTGTCAGTTTCCTTCATCAATATTGAAGTCATCGTCTTGAAAATCGGCATAAATCATTTTCATATCAATTTCATTCAATAACTAAAAAATTAAAGGGAAAGATTTCCGAATGTCACACTAATATGCTTTATTAAATGTGACGTTTCGGTTTCCATTATGATCTTTATCAAATTGGTAAATTTAGGTGAAGGTCTCAGCAGAGACCGAAACGTCACATACAGTATAAGAGTGTGAAATCCGAAAATCTTTTCTTTTAATTCGAAACGCACTGTGAAAACATTCACCAAACCAAATAAAAATTTATCGAAATACTGTCATTCGTCCTTGCACCTTCCATACTGAAGTGCGTTAGAGGTAGCTGCGTTTCAAATAAAAATAAAACTATTTCGTTTTTAAATTAAAATAACCGCAAATTTATTTATTATTTTGTTCACACGACTCAATCGCCATCTAGACTCCTAATCACCTTCGACTCCGACTCCTTCGCTTTCCACTCTTGACTGCTTCCATCACAAATGCTTCTCCCTTTTATATCGTTCTTATTGACCGTTGACGGCCCGTCCTGCCGAATGCTGTCGGTCCGTCATGCTGTCGACCCGTCATGCTGTCGACCCGTCATGCTGTCGACCCGTCATGCTGTCGACCCGGCATGCTCTCGACCTGTCATGCTGTCGACCTGTCATGCTGTCGACCCGTCATGCTGTCGACCAGTCATGCTATTGGCCTGTCATGCCTAGAGTCACTGTATAACTGAGTGATTTCCTTGGTACGGCACATTGCTATTTTAGTACAAAAATTGTGCGTTCCAAAAAATTTAGTACACAAATTATGCACTTTAACGATCAAAGTGTTAGTGAAAATCGTTGTAGACTGTGTAGTCATTCTGACATATCCCAGTAGGGAATGGAATTATTACCGCACTGATAGTTCATACCTTGAAGCTATTACAGCTACTTTCTGCCGTAAAACGTAGATTACTTCATCATTGCTATCTCATAGGCGAGCATTACAAAGAATCGACTTTGGAATCAGGGGAAAAGAACGAATAATGTAATGGTTGGTTGATATTAATTTTTCAGGGCACGTAATCGAATTCCAAGTGCATTTTGATAATTATCCAACCGAATATTTATATATCCCAAAAACTTTAAACTTAACGATTTCAACCCTGGGACGCATCTGCCAGACTCCTGGACCAAGTTGCTCAGTTATACAGTGACTTTAGTCATGCCGAATCATTTCCTTGATTGGAATATGTATTCTTTAGACATCACCTCTTTTGACTACCACCTATTCCGATCAATGGCACATGGCCTGGCTGCGCAGCAGTATGTCTAATTGTTGTTGTCGAGAATAATGGTTGAAGATCTCGAATACTCGATGAGTGACATAGTGTTGGCATGTAACAATAAAAATAAATCATTTTAGAAAATTTATAGTAGTCATAATTTACACTACCAGTTTGAAAATTAACTTTTTTTTCCATTTCTATATCATTTACTGACAAATTTTATTTTTAAAGATAAATCTATAAATAGAATCAACCAACTAGCTACTAGTACTTTTCTGGGAATTTAAACTGAAATGTAAAACGGATATTGCCATCCATTACGCAAATATCGTAATTAATTGCACTATAAATATCCGGTACAAAGCCAACTATCAGTCAAAAGTCGCTGATATTTTAAAGTATGAAGTGTCTACTTTCAGTGGGTGTAATTTTATATTTCAGTGCTGTTGAATTAGTTAGTTTATCTTTTAAATTTTTGCAAAAATCCGATCACCAAATTTGTTTTCTTTTTTTTCACAGAAAAAAGTTTCAATACAATTTGAAAGTATCAAATTTTCGAGTAATGAAAACCTATTAAAAGCCAATGCCTCCCTGAACGAATGCGGCGCTATCAACTATGATTTGAAATGTCTTGAAGACTTACCATTATTTCTTGTTCATATGGAAATTAGGCTTTTAAAATTTCTTGGTGTTCGTGATATGATTGTCTTGAATCGTACTCTTGACTATTGTCGAGTTGGATTGAATCAAGGTCGAGAACCTCTTTGGCGAATGATTATAAGAAGTATTCACGGTTTTGGCAATTTAACAGCTTCGTGTCCCTTAAAATCCGGTGCATATTTTGTTCATAATTTTTCGATAAATAATTACGATTTGCCGAATTTTATTCCGGCTTTAGCAAGATTTCGATTTATAGTTCAAATTTTTACCGAAAATGATTTAGAAGAGCGCTCGTTGGCTTTGACATTTCAATGTATCGGAACAGTTGGAGATATGCTTGCGAAAAATAAGAATTTACATGACTTAGGAAAATGTGAAAATACATAATTTAATTTTTTATCTTTGCACGATTAAACAGATATTATACATTATATTTTCTATCAGAATTATTTTTGAATGAAGAGAAAAGAAAGTGACGGTGGTGGAGATTATTTTTGCAGTTTTGAAGGTTATATGATAATCAATTTCTTGTTAAGACTCTATAGATACATAGGACAGATATAATTGTCTTTCACGTGGGTTGATCCTGGTACTTGATTGGAAATACTATCATAATTCTTTTCTCTAAAACGTATTACTGCTAGGGAGGTCCATAATCTTAAAAATTTTGTGAACTGTTTTTTTTCCTCGAAATTTTGAGTTTATGAGAAATTTAAACACGGAGCAATAACTATATATAAATGTGGATTTCAAACCGAAAATAAGCCTAAGGTTAGGCTAGATTTGTAGAGAGGTTGGAAACTATTGTACGTAAACCACCAAAGGGCCTAAAATAAGCTTTTGCAAGGACACAACAGGAAGCATAATTAGTGAAGCGTTAGAGATAAAACGCGGAACAATTGCTTAACCCGAATTTATCATCGACTACCACTGGAAATGACAACCTGACTAGGAGGCGAGCCAACTACTTTACGACTGGGGAGCGAGACTGAGCACATGAAGCTAGAATATATGTATAAACATGTAATAAATAAGAATAACATCAATTTATTGTTTTCAACTATGTGCTTGGCAGTGACTATGACATACATAGGTGCTCGTTCCATAATACACAGCATATAGTACCAGGAATATTCTTCGCGGTACAAGTTCCTAGTTTCTAAAGCGTATTCATCAAATTAATCTAGATCAATTGAAAACCCAGAAAAGAACGTGGAACAGGTTAATCAGCTCCATATTCTACAATGGCGCTACAGCCCAAATCGGACCTTGGCCTCCTGATATTCAGGGTCCTTAACATTTTTCATTACTTATTGTAGAAGGGTTGTTAGCCCTTCGCACAACCCTCTTTCTACGAATTTTTCATTTTCTTAGATTGAGGTGACCAAGGTATATCCAAGCAGGCAATGTGCCGGAATTATATGTTGCGCCGGCCGGGGTTTGAACTCACGACCTTCGCATTATAAGATCAACACACTATCTACTAGGCTATACCCTTAGCTCCATATTAACACCAGTAATTTTTGCCGATTTATCCGCATTCCGGAAAAAATCTCCGAGCCCTATTGTCGTCATAAATATTGATTGATTTTTGTTTGGGTATGTCCACAGAAAGTCCCATTTCATTACGAAACTTGACTTGGATATATTTTTTCCTCTCAGTTACTCGGTTTTTATAGTCTGCACTATTCACTTGCTAGACTTTTAAGTCGAGTCTGTAAGCAATGCGGAGGACGCATTTTAAAAAACGTATCCAAAAAACATAACAGGATCGAGCGATACTCTAGATGAGAGAGAAGTTTTTTGATTTTAAGAAATTTTATAGGAGTAGTGGTAGAGAGGATGACGAAATTGAACTATTTTTTTTCACATGACGTCAGAGTTCCTATCGAAATGTTTTGTACAAAATTTAGGATTCAAAATTTAATAGGTACTAAGAAAATTGGTGTATTGGATTTAGTGAAATTGTGCAGTTTGTATGGGAGGTGGTAGAAAAAGGGGCGAATTGTTAATTACTTTTTCAGAAATAACTATAAACATCAGTAGCATACATACTTTTCAGGAAATCTACTTTTTGTAAAGTTGTGAAATTTTTCCAGATTGTATGGGAGGGGGTAGAAGGAGTGAAGCTAACCGTCTAATTTTTTGTTGGCCTTACTAATAATTCTAAAGAAATATTTAGTTATCGATAAATTTTATAAGTACTGAGTAAATTTGTTTAAAATATTTTATGAAAAAGTGCAGTTTGTATGGGTGGTGGTGGAAGGAAAGGGGAGGACTCAAATAATTTTTAAACGGTTTTTTGTCGAATCGCGAAAATGTGTCGTTTTGTATGGGAGGGGGTAGAAGGGGTAAAACTGATTGGGCGTAAAGTCAAATCGTTCGAAACTCTAGATGAAAGAGCAATTTTTTGATTTTAAGAAATTTTGTATGGGAGTGGTAGAGAGGATGACGAAACTGAACTAATTTTCACACATCACGCTAGAATTGCTATCAAAATATTTTGTACAAAATTTAGGGTTCAAAATTTAATAGGTACTGAGAAAATTAGTGTATCGAATTTAGTGAAATTGTGCAGTTTGTATGGGAGGTGGTAAAAAAAGAGGCGAATTCTTAATGACTTTTTCAGAAATAACTATAAACATCATGCTTTTGATTTGTTTTAAATTGCAGATCAGTAGCATATATACTTTTCAGGAAAATCTACTTTTTTTAAAGTTGAGAAATTGTTTCAGATTGTATGGGAGGGGGTAGAAGGAGTGAAGCTTATCGTCTAATTTTCTTACTAATAATTCTAAATAAATATTAAGTGCTCAATTTCAGCTCGACAAATTTTATACGCACTTAGTAAATTGATTTAGAGCATTTAATGGAAAAGTGCAGTTTGTATGGGAGGTGGTGTTAGGGGGGGGGGAGGACAGAATTTGTAAACGGTAGATTGAAGTTATTCTAAAAGTAATACATTCTAAATTTCAGATCAATAGATTTTATACTTTTTGAGCAAATCCGTTTATTGTCCAATTGCGAAATTGTGGCATTTTGTATGGGAGGAGGTAGAAGGAGTGGAGCGATTTGGCCCCTTCACGAACTTGATCTTACCTTTTTGTCAAAAATGACATGTAAAAGTTTCTAGCGCAACGCGTTCTCAAGCAAGAGAGCGCACAGACGGACGGACATCCGATTTTGAGGTTTTTAAGCTACAGCAAATATTTCTGTACCCTTCGCTCCTCTGCGCGAGCATTATTTCTTGGCGTTACAAACTATAATACTCTCAGATTTCATCTAAAATATAATGAAGTGGTGACAACGTAAAGCTCAATGTTTCTGGTTTTTTACTCCTTGTGACAATTATTTTCTGCCTATTCATCTCTTATGGAGTGGCTCCATAAGAAAACAGGTCGCGGATGAAGAATATGATGATAATGCAGTGGAGATATTTCCATCAATCATACCCAGAATAAGTTGGGCCTTTACAAATACCTTCATGTTATCCAAAGAAACTTTTGTGAAATTTAACAACTGAACCTGATTTCTGACAAATTTACTTCTCGATTTGTTATTTCCGTCGACCTGTAATAAGAATTATTGGGCAACAATATCGAGTAGATGACGGAGAAGGGTTTTGCCAGCTGATGCATTTAGAATCCTCATTACCACAATGCCTTTGGATAGGTACAATTGAAGTACTGAAAACAGTATCATGCGACTGCCCTTCTTCTGAAAATCGCTGCTTATACCTATTTTGATATACTCTATCGCAACGCCACTTTATTAGAATCTGTATTTCTTCTGTACAAGAGTCTTCCAAAGATTGAATCACGTCTTTTCGCACACTATGTAATCGTGTTATGCTATGATCAATTAGGGATTGCAAATCAATTTTAACTGTGACTCCTGTATCAGATGTTCCAACTGGGCAGCATCTTTGTTTTGCCTTCTTTATGATGTAACAAGTTGGGTATAAATGAGGGTGAAGATTTTTTACATGGTCGCATATAAGGGTCGGCATCGATTGTTAAAGAGAGGGCTTCATCACCAAAGAATGTCTTCGGCTTCGTGAAAACCATTCTAGTCTTCTTAATGGTGGTACCGCGAGTGAGTGATGCAGATGATGTCTCCTTCAGAATAATAGATGAATTTTTCTTTCCCATCTGTCGTAATTTCACTTCAGCTGCAGTAGAAATTTCCTTGGTCGTGTTCGATTCTACTAGCTCTTTTACCGTTTGTTAGTTGAAAGAACAGATTTCCGGATTCTACACTGTTACGCTTTATTATTCGTGACGTTTCGGTCTCTGCTGAGACCTTTATCAAACTGATCGACAATTACAAAACACAAGTATTATATAGAAGGAAGGGTAACTAAGGTTAAATTAGTTAATTAAGGTTAATTAATTAGTATCAGGTAGTTAAATTAGTTAAGGATTTCTGGGTACGGATTTTGTTCTAACCAAATTTTAAGGCAGGTCGCCAAACTGCTGATAACTTGTATCCGGTGTCTCGGTTGAAGTTCTGTGGATGTTTGGAAATTTCTATTGCTTCTCGTACTATTCGTTGATAATATTGATTTGTCCTGGCCAGAATTTGCACATTGTCGAAATCGATTGTATGGTCTTCTGTCGTTGCATGGTCCGCGATTGCTGATGACTGTATCTGTTTTTTCCGTGTGCATCGTTGATGCATTGATCCTTGTTTGGACTGTGCGTCCCGTTTCTCTTATGTATATATAAATATTCGCCGTGCTACACTGAACTCGAAAGTAATGCTAAATGTCAGCTCTACTTGCTTATCAGCCAATTAATGCGCGCGTACAAACACTTTAAGGAACGTTATGCGACTTGATCGGAATGTTAAGGTCTTCAAAAAAAAAATTATATAAATATATATACGCGCAATCATCGAATTACTAAGAAAGAGCAACAACTACACTCGACCAATAAGAAACTCGGGCGACTGCTTTATAAACACCTGCACTATAGAATGCACGATCATCTAGTGTTTGGGGACTTTGAGCATTCGACGAACCAGCAAATTACATGTGTAGACTCAACCGACATGAAAAATAATCGAACGCGAACGGTAAAGTAAGGACCTGGTAAAGACAGCTTTACCAAGAAAGCAACTACAGCGATCGGGCGACAGAAAAATAAGTCGGGCGAGGATGAAATGCTTTATGGGTCTCAACAAACAGTAATGCAGTAATGAAAGAACACGTGCACCTTAGCACGCACGATCATCGAAGGTCTCCAACAAAAATAACACGGGCAAAGTAGAGAAGTGACCGACTGCGATAGGGCGATAGGGAAAGACTCGGACGACGACGAAGTATTTTATAGAAAGTAACAACAACCACATGTTTGGGCTAATATGAATGGGAAAAGATTCGCGCGATGATGAAATTTTTTATTGAAGCAATTAAACAGCGCTCGACCGAGAATGAAAAGATTCTCATGACAAGGGAAATTATTCGGCGGCAAAAGTAATATAAAAAGGCGAGCGTTTTTGATGAAAAGTAGGTCAGTCTGGTTCGCAGTTGATGAGTCCATCGAAGTTTAGAAAGCGAAAGAGTAAAGATTGATATGCGATAATTTGTGAGCAAAAAAAAAAAACAAAACAAACAGTCGCAAGTGAAAAGTGGTTTAGTTAAATTAAGTTTCGCGGATCAATTAAAGTGAACTTATTAAACCCCTGCGTACTTTAATAGCTATTTCAAACCCTTTCATCATCATCGTGCAGACTTTATTTTGCACTGGGAGCACATCCTTATAAGTGCATAATCAATTGTTGTTTGAATAATAAAATTGCAGTTCGATATTATTAATGATTTAATGATTTTGTAAATTTAGCAAAATCGGTCACCAATGACCACTCTAGCCTTACAACAGCCTTACCCTCTGCTGGACTTACGACAGCCCTGGTTGCTACCAAAATGTTTTATACAAAATTTAAGCTTCAAAAAATTGAATAGATAATGAGAAAATAAGTGTATTGGATTTAGTGAAATTATGCAGTTTGTATCGAAGGCGGTAGAAGGAGTGATGAATTCTAAATGCCTTTTTTAGAAAACTGACTTTTCGAAAAGTTGCGAAATTGTGTTATATTATATGGGACGGGGTAGAATGAGTGCAGCTAATTGTCTAAGGGGTAGAAGGGGTGGAGCCATTTGGCCCATTCAAGAACTTAACCATATTTTTTGTATCAAAAACTATGTGTATAAAATTTGAACTGTCTAGCTCAACGCGTTTGCGAGCTAGAGTGGACACGGTCAGGCGGACAGATATCCGGTTTTGAGATTTTCGAAAGATAATATGGACTTCTCTATCTTTCAATTTTTACTTGGAGCCTTATTTTTTAGCATTACAAACGTTGTGGCAAACTTTTAATACTCACAGATTTCATCTAGAGTATAAAAAATCTATTTTATTATCGCACATACAAAGAAAAGCTATAATTCTATAATCCTCTTAATTTATATAGCTCTATAAATATATAATAAAATAAAAAAGAAATATGTAATAACATTTTACATATGCAAAAAAGTTTCATATACTTAGCCTTCGTCAAGTTCCAGTACTTTTAATTTACATATCCACAAATTAACTGGCTGGATTTAAGTAATTGCCGTGCAATTAAGTGTCCGCAAAGTGGGTCCCCTTACTGTCCTCTCTTGTCTTGTCGATCACCCTGCAAAATACCACCACACATGGGGCTCACCTTTATTTCTTTATTTTTATTTTTTTTGCATACGAAGACTATCAGCACTATCGAAAATCGACTGAAGAACTACACACCAGGTAAACTTATAATGGGCTGCTGTCCGGCATCTGGGGAACCTTGTATTGTAAAGTAAACAGCTGCAAGCAAATATCTTCACGGTTGACGGAGAGCCAATTAATAGCCGCCATCGGATAACACAAAGTCACCTATTGCTGGGTAAAAAAAAAAACATAATAAAAAGAATTTTGTTAATCAACCATAGCGTAAGGCTACCGCTCAATCATACGTTGCGGTGTACCCTTCTCCTATTTGCCTCCGATCCACTACACTGATTCTTTTTAATTTTTGAATAAATTACACCTGAAGAGTTTTAAGTAAATTCGAGCGCGTTTGTAATTATGATGACAGGTATAAGCGTAGAGGAGACACCACACATTACCGGCTGCCGCGCCATCACTCGTATCGTGCTGGTGTTGACTCTTTTTGATTTTTTGAAGAGATCCGGTTTTAAGATCATCATAAGATTCGAAAGATTTTTGATCGTTAAAGATCGATAGGAAAATATTTTTAAAAAATGCATAGCATTTGCTTGTCAATCGAACTGACTGCCAAATAGTATTGAACTGGAATTTCGGGTTTTCGGATTTGTTTTTACACACCTTTCGCAATGATTACCATTTATTTCATGCTGATGAGTTATTGAGATATTTACTTAGCAGATGTTTTTTTTTTGCCTTTTTGAAGAATCAAATCGTGCTGACAGTATTTTTTTTTTAGTTTTAGAAATAAGCAGCTTAGTTTTGATTGGAGCTAGCTTTAGTGAGGCCTAAAGCTTTGGAATTATTCTGGCTCTAATTTAATTTTTTTTTTAAATATCACAATTGAAAAAAACTCATTGCTATAATTCAGCATAAATCGTTCACACTAGAAACTAGTTAGAGGTGTGGCAAATCCAGTTTTGTACACATTTTTTGGTAGAAAATTTCAGGATATTAGAGCACGAAGCATTGAATTGAATAATTCCTTATCCTAGATTTTCGATTAGAAACATGGACACAAATCTTTGAATCATTCATCATCTGCATCGTACGAATGTGAAAATTGCTGCCTAGCTTTGTGTGTACATCTTTGATATGGAACAATTCAACACAAATTTTTATCGCTCCATTAGATTCCATCCCCTCATGAAATTCTTAATACCTAATCGAAAAAGTACAACACCTCTAGTTCCAGTTTGAAATAAAAAAAATTAAATCTTTTTTTTTAAATCAAAACCTTTCTATTATTGGAATATTTTCGTAAATAACATGATATCCTAGAATGAATGAACTCTTCCATTTTCTTGAAACATAAAGTTTTCTACTTTTAGAAACGGAAGTCTATTTCTCCGAAGACAGACATTATTACATATTTTATATTGAGACTTTTCGCATCCATATGTTGTTTTTGAAGCAGCCATCCGCTAGCAGCTGAGCCAATTTCGAAAGGATGGTGCGAATTGGGAGCACACTTTTAGGCAATCATGTACATTAAGTTCGTACCAACCGAAAATACAACATAAAAGTTGAAAATGAAAACTACTAATGTTACTCCGGCTGCAAGATCGCAGATTCTTCTTGTTTTGGATATTAGCAACAGATGTTTGCGGCGCTGAAATTACAACATATAGCACTCACTATGCACTAACTTTAGTTTTGCGTTTAAATTGAAAAATTGTTGAGATTCCATAGTGTGCGGATTGGGAATTTTATGGTTATTTTTAAGTTAAGAAATGAAAAATATTCTTAGCAATTTTATAGCAAAAAAAAAAAAAAGGAAAAGAGTTGTGAAAAAAGAACTAAAACGAAATTGTTTAAGTGGCAGATGTTTTAAATTAAGAAATTAGAACTAGATCAATTTCGATTTTTTTATTAGTCTTATATTTAAACTTTATGGCATATTTTAGCTTCTTTAGTCACTAGATTTTTTTAATGGAAAATGCAGAAGACTCAGGTTTTGTTGTGGAAGGGTTGCTAGACCTTTGTACAACCCTCTGTTTACGGATTTTTTATTTTCTTAGATTGAGGTGACCAAGGTATACCCAAAGCAGTGTGCTGAAATTATCCGTCGACCGGGATTTGAACTCGCGACCTTTGTATTGTAGACCAATACGCTACGCACTAGGCTATACCCTAGCTTTTATTATTCATTTATGTAACCACAATTTTTCGGTTGCCGCTATGCTTTATTATATTGAAAAATGAACTATTCTGGACTTCGGAGGTAAACTGCTCTGTGTAATTTTACTGAACTTTTCAGTAGAGAAGTTTAAATGCTATTGAAATCTTTTTGTGTTGCAGAATTTAATTTATTGCGTCCTGCAGGATATATAGACCAAATTTTATACTTAATATACGGCTCTTGTGTACAATCTGACTAATAAAGCTTTCAATTTTTTCTTAATTGCTATAAAAAATGGTAATTTTACTATGTCCAAGTATTTGATATCACCGATAGTTTTACAGACATTTCCTGTTGTGATAATTCTTTTTCTTTTACAAATTTATACAATTTTCAAGAATGCACGCCATTCAGTTGGAAAGTAACTCCTACTTCTTCTACGTACAATGGCAATACATCCCAAAACGGGCGTTGGCCTCCTGACCTTTCGGTTCCTTAACTTTTTTTTTCATTACTTATTGTGGATGGGTTGTTAGCCCTTCGCACAGCCCTCTATCTTCGAATTTTTCATTTTCGTAGATTGAAGTAACCAAGGTGTGCAGGAACTATACATTACGTCGATCGGGATTTGAACTCACGACCGTCGCATTGTAAGACCAACACGCTAGGCTACTTTTTATTAAAAAAATTATTGCATAAGTATGAGTTAAAATAAAGTATCATAAAATACGAAAAGATATAAAAGTTACTGTTGTTCGTTATCTTCATAGTCTCTAATGTTGCTGTTTGTTTTTATATTTTTATAGAATTCATGGCACTCACTGGGTAGAAATTGCATGAGATCCATCTAATCTTTAGGTTTTTTTCTGATATTGGCTTCTAACTCTCCCTGATGGTTAGTAGAAACAACTCCTGATCTTCTTTTTGGATTAACTTCCTTGAAATTAGAATGAGTGAAAGCTATTTTGTAGTTCGAAGTACTAATATTTCCCTGGCGAACTTGAAACTGTATGCATTGCTAAATTAAAAATGATACTTTGTCCAATTTTCTACTGATGTATGTGGACCTAGAAGTTCTAAGTAGTGACTTAAAGGCTTTAAAATTATTCAGCTCCATGTTATGTTCCACGCATTTTTTTAAGCATTGTCTTACCAATTGTTGCCAATGGGTCGGTGTTAAAATATTATGCGAGTTTTGAAATGAGTAGCTTACCTATGAGGTTGTGTTTTATTACTACATGATTCCTGTTACCTCTTATTTGTATCTTACATAGTGGTTATGATGTCATTAATACAAAGTGCAGTATACCTTTACAAAGCTTTCGAAGAGTTGAGTGAATTACGGAAACTTTTAGAAAACAGCACCAAGTTTACCTCTGAGGTTCAAAATTGATCTGTTGGCTTTTGTAGCACTAACCTCTAGGAAAAAAAGGCCTGATTCAAAGTTGTTTGAAATGTTTTCCAGTTGTACTCCAAAGTTTGGCGTTTGACTTCTGGCCAAAATATCCCTAAAATGAGCCGGATGCATTGGTTCACGAAAGTTTGCTGTTTCTTGATAAGTCGAACAGTTACTCTCTGTATAGAATAACCATACAACAACACTGATTTGACGCATGCGTCAAATACTCGCTTCATTTGAAGGGAGATCTCTCTTAACCTCCAGAAAGGGGAAAGTATACCGAAGGTCTGATGAGCTTTATTTATACGAAGCTCAATATCCTTGTACAAGCACCTTACAAGAGAAAAGAAATAAAACTGCATCACAAATTTTACGATTCCCTTACCTCCTCTACCCCCTCCCATACAAATGTTTGTTTTCGTGAATTTAAAATACACCGAATCCAATGAAAATTCTATGCAACTTCGTCTATGAAACTGACATTCTATACAAAGAATATTGGATTTGGTTCAAGTAATCAATTAAAAATTATTAACATCCACCCACTCTTACTACCACCCTCCCCCCTCCCTTCATGAAAACTCAAACTTGCATAAATAAACGAAGGAAACATGGAGCTTTTGAACGTTTCCGGAAAGTGTTAAATTGAGAACTGCCCTGCCCAAGAAGCTCCTTTCACTTAGTCTTCCCTAAACACTCTAACCTGCATATTGACTTTCTACGCATGCGCATTTTGTCCCAAAAATAATAAAGTTTCGCCCGACTTGTTGACAGTTTATTTAATAATAGCTATGATCTTATCTGGAATTCCTCTCCTTCGTAAGGCATTCCAGATGTTATCTCACTTAACGACGTTGAAAGCCAGATATCTTCCTTCATTCCACACCTTAGTAAAGCGTGGGAGGAGTATATCAGCAGTTATTTCCAGGAGTTCGGTTGGTAGTCCATCTATAACTGGGGCTTTCTTTCCCACCAATGATCGAATAGTGAAAACTATTTCTTCCATATCCGGCAAATTGTCCTTTATAGAGAATTGTTGCGGTTGGATGTTAGGCAATTGTTCTGTTTGTGGACAATCTTTCTCTGACAAGAAAAATAAAATATCAAAGAAGTATTCCTTTCATCGCTGCAATTGGTGTGGCGGTGAAATTCCTTTTCATCAAATGTTTCATAATTTTAAATAGCGAACCCAGATCCCCAAGGTAAGCCGCAAATTCTTCTTTATTGGACAGATTTTCCATGGTCTTTTTCGTATCGCATCTAACAGCCTTCTTAAGCTGGTTGAGATCAAGTTGAGAGATGATTGCCAATTTAGCATTTTTCCGATCGCCAACCTTGTCCCATATGTCTTGCGATATCCAGGATTTTTCACGGCTTTGCGCATATCCCACAGATTTTTCAGCACTTGTTAGAAACGCGTCCAGTATGCACATTTCATTTTCGCTTAATGCGGATGATTTTTTGTGTAGTATGGATTTTTGTTGCAGTGTCTTAGTTTATTCACTTTAAGCCTACGCTTCGTTTCAATTTGTGGCCATCGGAAAGCTGCTGTACACAAACTAAAGCAAGCACCGTTTTCCTGTCTCTTAATACACAGTCGTGACGTGATGACAACGGTCGCCAGCCTTTCCCGTGAAGCGCACTAGAGAAGTGTTGTCTGAGGCAACCTCTGTATTCATCCTGAGATGATAATAATATAACCCCTTAGAACACGCTCGAAGGTGGCACTCAGTTGGTTATAAAACTCCTCTTTATCATCAGGTGTTGCGGTATTATTAGTTGGTTCGTAACATTTCTGTACTGTCAGGTTTCTGACACTTGTCCTGAACCTGACTACGATAATCCTATCCGACATTGGTTCCCAGCTGATGAGACTGTTTCTCGCTCTCAGTGCTAGGACGACCGCTACGCCATTTTTGGCTTCACACTCAGGAATAACGTACAGAATGGTGTTTCCGCTCGGAGTTCATTCTTGTCCTGATCTTGTCTACCTGTTCTCGCTCAAACCTTAGATTTTGATGTTACGATATAATACTCCATTTTACTGTCGTTGGCTGATTCTCCCTCTACTTCTACAAAGACACTACAGTCCAAATCGGGCCTTGGCCTTCTGGCCTTCAGGTTCCTTAACATTTTTCAATATTTATTGTTGTTTTTGTTACGCCTTCGCACAACCCGAAATTTTTTATTCTCGTAGATTGAAGTGACCAAGGTATACCCAAGCATAACCTTCGCATTGTAGATCAGTACGCTATCCACTAGGCTATATCCTATCCATTGAATGATTGGATTTGGATAAACCGAGTCACACCAGCCCTTCCATCGTCTTTCAATGTTCGAACGTTTCACTATCCAATCGTAGTCCGTTTTCGAATGCCAAAAGTCATTTCCGTAGTATCCGTCCGTATTTGGCATTTTTAGGGCAAGCAGGAGCGGCTGTGGATGTATTCTACTGCTCCTACAGAGGATTCCGCAAGTAAGGTTAAATTTTATTTTCTGGGAAAGAATTGAAACATGATGTGGGGTCAACAAGGTATAAAAATAAATTTTACATTGTGACAAAAAAGTATCGATAATTTGTAATTAAAATTACTCTGGGAAATGATATTTAAATTTTTTTTCCTTTTTTTTATTAAGCAGGTAAAACTGCCCTTAATTATCATCCCAAAAATTAGCACAGTCTGGTAATCAGTTTGTTTACAGCAGCTGATTGAATGAGTACACCTCAGTATTTTCCACGGAAATTTTTGTTTTATGTCCTCGATTAACTAAAAACGAGGTCCATGGAGCGGTAATTTCAATTTCAAGGATTGGAAAAAGTCATACGGGGCCAAATTTGGTGAAAACGGTGATTGATTGATGCAAATTGTTGCTTTTTGGCCTTAAACTCGGTTACAATTGAGGCTCAATGCGATGGCGCATTTTCATCGTGGAAAATCCATAAATTCTCCTTCCATAATTCCGGGCGTTTTTTTCAGATTTGCTCACGCAAACGTTTCAATACGGTCAAATAGTTCTCCTTATTGACCATCTGTCCCTAGAGAACAAATTCGTGATCAAACCTCGATTATCGGTTTGTGTGATTTTCTAGCTCATTAAACTCCTTTTCAATTTGGATACCGGGTCATAGCGACCTGATTGAAAACGACGAAAACATGCTTGCCCGGCAAGGATCTGCAAGCATTAATTACATTAGAAAGTCAGTCGATATAGCACCGTGCTGAATACTGGCTTCAACAAAATATTTTAGATTCCTTCTCGATGGGATGGCAGATAGCTGCAGAACCACCAAATCAGACTACGCATCGCGAGCGACAGCCTTTGCAGACGTTGCGAGGAAGACGAAGAAGCTATCGAATATTATCTTTTTCATTGTCCGCAAATGTCCAACAGTCGTCTCCTTTGCTTAGGCTCTAAGTTCTTCTCAGAACTAGACGACTTGAAAGGTCAAACAAGGAGCCTGCTTCGGTTCGCAAACCGTAACAAGTGGCTAGCACTGAGTTTGATAAAAGCCGCAGCAGAGACCGAAACATCACGAATAATAAAGCGCAACAGTGTAGAATCTGGAAACCTTTTCCTGCAATTCGAAATGGACTGTGAAAACATTCACCACAACAAAATAATTCTGTTTGTTAAGTTTTTACTTATCACTGTGACTATTTTCTTTGGGCCAATGGTTGGCTAAGAAGAATTTTTGCTGAGCTAGGGCTCATTTTTCGTGGCGAGCCTAATAGTTTGATTGCATAAAGTGACGATTGGTAGTACTATATTTGTCCCAAATGAAATCATAGCGGGTGTTTTTTCAGAGGCGGAGTACTTTAAATTGAAATCAAACACAGAAAAATGTTTTTAATATCCAGAAAATTAACCTTATTTGAAAGATAATCTTATGGCATTAATTTCTAAATATGACTTTGGACATGTGGCCGCCGCGGCTGGTACGTACATGTCGTAATCTGGAAGTCCAATTTTCACACACTCAGTAAATCTGGCTGTATTTCGGCAATAATGCGTCGAATGTTGCTTTCAAGTGCTCAATAGTTTCGGGTTTATCAGCGTTGACATGGAATTTTACCTAAATTTACAGTAATAATTCCTGACCATCTTGATTTTTGAAGACATACGAACCAATGATTCCACCGGCCTATAAGACGTTCCAAACGGTGACTTTTTCTGGATGTAATGGTGTTTCGAAAACACCCTTTAGTTTTCAAACTATCACCGCTCGCAGTTAATTTCTCTTCTCGCAACTCTAAATAAATAAAACTAATGAGAATTTATAGATTTTATCTATTATTGTCTTATTTTTTATTTTGCATGTGTCCATAAATGTTCCCACTTATAAATGGACTCCATTCGTTCAATTGATTTTTATAAATAAGTTTTATATAACATTCAAAACGTTTCCTTGGAGTGTACAACGGTAAAATGTCTTGGGGAAATATAAATTTACGAACAAAATAATTTTTAATTTGAAAAATACCATTACTTGGTATATTGGTAGAATTTATGTAATGAATGTAAATGACTTTAAGCATTGCATGTTTATTACAAACTGATTCTAATTCGTCGAAATCAGACGTAAAATTTGTAATAGTCATAGTGTTATGTGAATCCATTTTTATAAGAATTTTGAATGTAATTCGAACTTTATCAATTTTACGTAATATTCGAAATTCAGAATTCAAAGTATTGTTGTCAATCCATACTTTTCCTGTCGCGATGTCGGCATCAAAATTTACCTCCAATTTGTCGAATAAAATAGTTGATTTAGTCTGGGGAAAGAAAACGGTGATTTAATATAATATAATAAATCAAATTATTTAATGCTCAATTCTATTTAAAAAATAAAATACTAATTCTTAGCTGATGTATCATTATTGTACAATTTCTAAATTGTATCTTAGTTAATACTCGTTGAAGAATGAAAAATATAATATTACATTTATAAACAGAATGCAAAAAATCGCAAGAAAAAATGACATTGTTAACATTTTCAGAGGGTAAAATAATTCGTACTAAAGTTTATTTTGTTTGCAAACTGTACGCTTTCCGACTCTTTAAAAGATAATGTCGTAATAATTTTTATGGAAAACAGATCGAATCTAATACAATCGAGTTTCATACAATTAAATGTTCATATATCGAGTTGTAATTATAGAATAAATGGTATATTATATCATAAAACTATGCAAATCGCTATATACACATATGTAATTGTTGTCTGGATTAGTGATTAACGAAGTATGGCACTCACTAAATTGAGGTATGAATTCCAATTACACTTGAGAGAACAACTTATCTCTCATCTTATAGACTATAAGAGCTTAACCTTTTTCTAGCACACTACAACCCAAATCGAACCTCAGCATCAGTGGCGTAGCTATGAGCAGCAATCCCTTCCCCCCCCTCCCTCCACCACCGCAAAATTTTCAGAGATGCCGAAAACTAAAAGAAAACGGTTCAGATTCGAAATAATTGGAACAAGCAAATGTACAAAGTTGTTCTTTCAGAATAATCACAGAAAAAAAAACTTTTTTTCTGTGTAAAATATTCTTACGCTTATGAAGAAGAATCCCCGATCTCAAAGTTCTAGTATACTATATACGCAGAATGGCAATGAGGGCGGTGGTGCCTAAAGGAAATTGAAATCAAGTTAGAACTTGCTTTCAATTTCCTCTGGGTACCACCACCTCCACCCTTTCGCACAACGCGTTATCAGCGGGGATGCTTTACGCCACTGCTTAACATCCAGTCCTTCGGGGCTCGCTAAAGGTGTACATAGTATTTTTTTTTTAACTGGATATCATTAGAATCTAACTAGAGTGGAACTCCCAGCATTTCTAGTTAAAAATCTAGTTAGATTTGTTCAACTGAAAATCCAGTGTATTCGTTTCACTGAATTTTCAGTTGATTATACTGATTTCTCGCATTCGTAACTACATCACTCTGGTTTTAAATTACATAGAATTCCTAGTTAATTTAACTGTATTATACCAGCACATTTAATTTACTAGATTTTCAGTTAATTGAACTGATTTTACGCATTTGTAAGTATGCCTGAGTTTTAAATTTTAATAATTATACAGTTTATCTATTGTATATATTGCCCGCAAGGGGGTAGTTGTAGGATGAGGTTTTACCAATTCCTGCAACTATCATTGGAGACTAGCGACTCCACGGGCTTGAGCTAACTATCCCCTTGTGGGATGGGGACTCTAGAATTCACCCACAGCCAGTCCTGCTTGCCCTAAAAATAGCAAATGAACACTCACTGGATCATGGGCTCATCACCCGTGATCATAAGATCTAACTGATACGAGAAATGGATACATCGCCTCGGATACGGACTGATTCTACAGTAACGACTTTTGACATTCGAAAACGGACTATGATTGGCTTCTGGAACGTTCGAACATTGAATGACGGGGAAAGAGCTGGGATTACTAGGTCCTTGCACCGCCAATCAGTGATCGACCTTGAAATGGAGCACTATAACATCCAAATCTTGGGCTTGAGCGAGGACAGGTGGACAGGATCAGGAGAAGAACGAGCCCTTAGTGGATTCTATACATTGGCCCTGAAAGTGAAGTCAAAAATGGCGTGGCGTTCGTCCTTACACCGAGAGCGAGAAACAGTCTCATTAGCTGGAAACCAATCTCGGATAGGATTATCGTTATCAGGCTCAGGACCAGTGTCAGAAACGTCACAATTCTGCAGTGCTACGCACCAACTAATACCGCATCATCTGGTGACAAAGAGGAGTTTTATAGCCAACTGAGTGCCAACTTCGAACGTGTTTCAAGAGGTGATATTATTATCATCTCAGGAGATATGAACGCTCAGGTTGGATCAGATAACACTGGACTAGAACACGTCATGGAAAGGCATCGTAAACAAATATTTCAAATGAAGCGCAAGCTTAATGTGGATAAACTAAAAGATCCCAACAAAAAACGCGAATACACCACTATGCTACGCGAAAAGTCATCCACATTGGGTGAATATGAAATACGCACACTGGACGCCAATTCGGAGGCAACCAGAAACACTTTTCTAACTAGTGCTGAAGAATCTGTGGGATATGCGCAAAGCGGTGAGAAACCCTGGATGTCGCAAGACACATGGGACAAGGTTGGTAATCGGAAAAAAGCCAAATTGGCAATCATCTCTCAACCCGATGTCAACCAACGAACGCCCGACCTGAGGCAGAACTACCGCGATGCTCATATACAACTCAAAAAGGCTGTTAGACGCGACAAAAGAAAGGCCATTGAAGATCTGGCAAACAAGGCAGAATCTGCGGCTTACCTTGGGGATATGGGTTCACTATTTGAAATCATGAAACAGCTGACGAAAAGGAATTTCACTGACAACCTGGTGAGAGATGTCAACGGAACTCTCCTTAATATGAGTGCGCCGATGGAAGGAATACTTCTCTGATATTTTAAACATCTTGTCAGAGGAAGATATTCCAGAAACAGAACAACTACCAAACATCCAACTGCAACAATCCTCTATTAGGGACGATCCTCCAGATAATGAAGAGATAGTTTTTGCCATTCGGTCAATGGAGAAAAGGAAAAATCCAGGTATAGTCTGACTACCAACCAAACTACTCAAATCGGACCCGGAAATAACAGCCGATATACTCCTCCCATTTTTTACTTTGGTGTGGAATGAAGGAAGATATCCGACTGAATGGAAGGAGGGCGTCATTGTGAAAATTCCGAAGAAGGGCGACCTTCGGGATTGTGGCAATTGGCGTGGTATATGTCTACTTACTGCCGTATCGAAAATTATGGCTAAGGTAATTCTCAATAGGATTACTGATGTCGTCGAGAGCACTCTCGAAGTTTATCAGTCTGAATGCCGTAGAGGTTCGTCTTGTACCGACCACACAAATACCCTACGGATAATATTAGAGTAGTCAGCCGAAATGGGTTCGCCACTACATCTCATGTTTGTGGGCTTCGAGAAGGCTTTCGACAGCGTTAAGCGAGATTACATATGGAATGATTGGCGTAGGAGAGGTATTCCAGATAAGGTCATAGCTATGATTAACGAATTCTACAAATATACAAGGTGTCGCGTCCTGCATAGAGTAGAGCTGTCCGAGAGCTTCCCTGTGCGAACGGGTGTCAGACAAGGCTTCATATTAGCACCAGCCCTGTTTCTGGTGGTAATAAACGACATCTTGAAAGCTGCACTGGAAGGTGTGGAAGGTAAAGGTCTTCAATGGACTATTTAACATCTTAAGTCACCTTGATTATGCTGATGATGTGTGTTTGCTTGCACATAACCGTTCGGACTTAGAGTCAAATGATCGCTCGTTGCATTCTAAATGCAAAGAGGCGGGACTGAAAATAAATGTGCGTAAAACCAAATACATGCACATGGGTTCGAACGCAAGCACACCGATTGTTTTTAACGGACAGGATGTGGAAGAGGTGCAAGATTTTCGCTATCTTTTAAGCATTGTCAGCATGGACGGCGGAGCCGAAAAGGATGTTGAGGCTCGGATAAATTAAGCTCGTCAGGCCTTCGGTATCCTTTCCCCTTTCTGGAGGTTAAGAGAGATCTCCCTTCGCACGAAGCTGCGAGTTTTTGACGCATGCGTCAAATCCGTGTTGTTATATGGTTGTACTACGTGGAAAGTGACCGTTCGACTTACCAAGAAACTACAGACTTTCGTAAACCAATACCTCCGACGCATTTTAGGAATATTCTGGCCAGAAGTGATCTCCAACGACGAACTTTGGAGTACAACTGGCCAGACTAAAACAGGTATTGAGATTTAAAGGCGGAAGTGGCAGTGGATCGGCCATACTTTGAGGAAACCAGAGCGAAACATCGCCAAACTAGCTCTGGATTATAATCCTCAAGGAAGACGTCGGGTTGGTCGCCATGTAACACATAGAAGCGAGCAGTTGAGCAGGAGGCCAGAGGAATAAACACGTCCTGGCAACAGCTGAAGGCCGATGCTCAGGATCGCGCCTAGTGGAAGAGAGTTGTTTCTGTCCTATGCCCCTATAGGGGGTCTTAACAGGAATTTGATTGATTGAATGCGATACCCTTCATAAGCTTCGGTGTAAATATATTTGTGATCTTTAAAAACTTTTTTCAATCGAGCTGTAGTCGAACCAGCTGTAGTCATGTCCTTCTCTCATCCGGCTTTAGTATCTTTATGAACGTAATTCATCTACTATTTACAAATCAAATTTCATTATTCCATTAAACAATTTTTTTTTTCAGGTAAATTCTCGAACAGAACGACCACAATTTGCGGTAAGTGATGGAAAATTGATCGTATTAATCATTTTATGTCCACTAACGCCACGTGGTTCCATATAGAAAACAACAGCACTACGATTGGGCTATATGAAAGAGAAATTTTTTGATTTAAAAAAATTTTGTATGGGGAGTTGTAGAGGGGATGACGGCTCTGAACTAATTTTTTTACATCATGATTGAGTTGCTATCATGTTTTAAACAAAATTTAAGATTAAAAAAATTGATAGGTTTTGAGAAAATTAGTGTATTAAATTTAGCGAAATTATGCAGTTTGTATGGGAGATGGTAGAAGGAGTAATAACTATGAAGATTATGCAATTAAAATCTCTTAAATCGATTTTATGTTAATTTGTGGAAATGTGTCACTTTGTATGGGAGGGCTGGAAGGATTGAAGCTAATCAGTTAATTTTTATCAATCTTCCTTAAAGTTCTAAATAAATACTTAGGGCACAATTTCAGTTCGATAAATTTTATACGCAATGAGTAAATTGGCTTAGAGCATATCATAAAAAAATGCAGTTTCTATGGGAGGTGGTGGAAGGAGGAAAAGGACACAAATAACTTTTAAGCAGTAGATTGAAATCATCATAAAAGTATTATATTCCAGCCTTGCTCTAGAACCCCCCTTTTCCTATCCACACTAACCTGCATATTGACTGAAGAGTCCTCCGCATCCTCAACTTGTCCCAAGAATAATAAAATTGCGCCCGACTCGTTGGCAGATTTTTATACTCTAGATGAAATCTGAGAGTATTATAAGTTTGCTCTCAAGTTTGTAAAGCTAAGAAATAAGGCTCAGAGAAAATAAACTGCCAACAAGTCGGTCGAAACTTTATTATTTTTGGGTCAAGTTGCGGACGCATGGAAAATCAATATGTAGGTTAGAGTGGTTTGGGAGACTAAGTGAAAGAGAATTCTTGGGCAGGGCTGTTATTAATTTAACATAACTTCATTCGTTTATGCAAGTTTGGGTTTTTATGAGCGGAGCAGAAGAGGTGATAGTAAGGGTGGGCGGATGTTAATAGCTTCTTAATTGATTGCTTAAATAGTGACCAATATTCTCTGTATAGAATGTGTTTCATAAAAGAAGCTGCATAGAATTTTCATAAAATTTGGTCAATTCTACATTCACGAAAACGAACATTTGTATGCGAGCGGGTAGAGCGGGTAAGCGAATCGTAAAATTTGTAATACAATTTTATTTCATTTCTCTTTTAAGGTGCTCGTACAAAATTTCGATTTCGTAGCTTTTAATTCGTTTATTATTAGTTGATTTAATGAAATTGGTCGAAATCATACTTTTGTATGGGAGGTGGTAGAAGGGCATGCGCGATTTCAAAACTTTTGAGGCAATTTTGTTTCAACTATTTTAAGAAGTTCTCATGAAAAATTTTAAATTGATAGCTTTTAATAGTTGGCTGATAATTGATTTCTTGAAAATGATCGAAAAAATATTTTTGTATGGGAGGGGGTAGATGTTTTAAAGGTATTCGAATAGTTAATATTTCATATATTTAAGGATTTTTTTAAATACATTTTAAGTTCCTACCTTAAAATTTCACTCAAAAATTTTCAGGTTATGTGTTTTTTTCAATGCACATGAAACACCTTGTGCACGTTAGACCAGGGGGTCGGTTTATAACAATTGTGGAAAAAATTATTATTTTTTTTCTATGTATATAAAATAGATGTATCCAAATGCAAAATTTAAACTTTGTATCTTTCACCAGAGCCCTAAAAAATTACTCAAAATTTTAGACATTTCTGCTTAGCACATCCCTCCCCTTACACCAACTCCAAAATTAATAATTATTTATTTCTATAATTTGACAAATTTTCGATTTGATATCTGTCCTCAGTTTTGAAATATAACGATTTGTAATTTTGAAAAGTACGCCATTTTTGAAATGCTCCCCATTTCCCTATTATTATTATTTTTTTTTGTATTTCGGTAGTATAGATTAATATATGTTTTAAGTTTCAATTACATAGCTTAAGCGATAGTTGAGATATTCATTTTTAAGTGTTTTTCTTTGAACTCGAAAAGTATAAATACTATTGAACTGAAATTTGTAATATATTATTTTTATGCCAATTTCAATCTACGGTATAAAAATTATTTGAATCTTCCTACTTCTTCTACCACCTCTCACATAAGCTGCACTTTTTTTATAAAATACTATAAATCAATTTACTCAATTTACATATATAATTTTTCGAGCTGAAATGTTGCACAAAGTAATTATTTAGAATTATTAGTAAGAACAAAAAAAAATAGATGATTGGCTTCATTCATTAGGGGGTACAATATGACATAATTTCTCAACTTTTCAAAAAGTCAATTTACCTGAAAAGTTTGAATTCTATAGATCTGCGATTGAAAACATGACAAATGCATGATGTGTATAGTTATTTCTGAAAAACTCACTAAGAACTACCCACTCCTTCTACCACCTCCAATACAAACTGCACAATTTCACTAAATCCAATACACTGATTCGTTCAGTACTTATAACATTTTTGAAGCTTAAATTTGGTACAAAACATTTTTGTAGCTACTCTAGTATGATGTGAAACAAATTAGTTCAGCGCAGCACCCCTTCTACCACTCCCCATGCAAAATTTCTTAAAATCAAAAAATTTCTCTTCATCTAGAATATCGCATGATTGAGCCTTACGCCCAATCGTAGTCCTTTTATGTTTTAAATTTTTTTTACAAGAGTTTGTATTTGTTTTAATGTATATATGTTGTCTCGGGTATATTGTTTCTATCAAGATTTCATAATTTAGATAAAATAAGATAAAACTATTTAAGAGTTGTATAAAAGTTTCCGTATTATAAGATTTTATGGAAGGGAGAATGGGCTAGGTCCGCCACCTCTATAAAACTAAAGCTGAAATACTTAACAAACCGTAAAAAAATTGTCTAAAGGGGCGAAAAGTTTAGCTTACGCCAGGCGACAAATTACATTGAAACGGCCCTGCCAGTATACATATAATGCTAACGTAGATCTATCAGCTTACTGGATAATATCATCAATATGTGTTTATTATAAATCCCACTAAGATTTTATAACATAACTCATTTAAAATTAGTTTTTTGCAGTGACAAGCTTATAAATCACACAATTAATTACCCTTTTATCTTGAAGATTTGTTAGCTAAAAGCATAATTACCAATCTAATGGGATTTATGTACATTCCAGCTACTGGCACTGCAACAATTTGCTGCTTCTCGTATGTAGACATGCTTGCCATCAATCTGCTTGCCAAAGCAAACCAAAACGTATAAAAGCCGATCCACCTTTTCATACGTTGAAACGCGATGATCCTCAATGAAAAGATCAAGTAACTTCTTTTCTTGATCGTGATTCTCATCGTAACTTTTTTTTTCTCCACATTCAAATTAACATTCAAGGGGCGTTCAATAAACACCACGTAATGCAGGTCCTGCTACGCTCACCGTGCTCGCCCGCAAAATGATAAAAGTTCTGTTAACGTTCATGTCAGCAGCACCGACGTGTAATTGAATAGCATTGATCAACGATCAGATTGAAGTTACAACAAATTACGTGTATGATGATCGTAGCGGATAAGTGCCTTGTCTAGGCCCATTATTCGCGATGGGTACGTTCGTTATGAAGATGCATTACGGTTGAAGAGGCCGCGGACCGAGGCGTTTTATGCATGATGCCGCAATGCAATTGCTCATAGACATACATACGATCGCTGGCATGAATTTTTGAAGATCGTCTTAAACTTGGCCGATGCATGCCAATAGGTTAAATCTATTTCTTTGGCAAGTTGTTTATTGCACGCATAAATGATGCCTAATAGGAAAAATTCTCAGAAGTTTATCCGAAAGCAAGGTTTATTGCCTCGAATATAATTTACTATAAGCTGGGAGTTGAAGCGTCTTACTCGTACTAAGCGATCATGTAATTCGTGATGCGATTGTTTTGTTTCGAATGAGAAATGATGTCGATAAGAGTCGTGTATTCGGGCTTTTTGGTAGTGTCTTAGGCTGATAGGTTAGGTAGTACGTATTCATATCCGCTGTTGGAATTTAGGTTTCGGTTCAGGTATATTTTGGTGTGGTCCATTTTTAAGTGTTTTATAATCAATTCGATGCATTGTACTTGTATAGCTCCGAAATGATGGTAATTCACGACGGGTTGCAATCGATTTTCACAGCTCCTGATTCGTTCGTTTGTGGAATTATTGTGTATCGGGCAATTGAAATCGAACTGAAATTAGCGATCTGAACTATTCAATTTCAACTATTAAATTGTTAACATTTTTCTGTTAGGAAATCAGTTGAAAATAACGTCTATTAAAACATAACAGAATTATGATTTGGCGTAAAGCTCAATCATATGATACTCTAGATGAAATAGGAAAGAGTTTATTGTACCGGAAAACATGTCACATCAAATTCTTTCGAATAGTGAATAGTGCCTTTTGTATGGGAGGTGGTAAAAGCAGAGGGTAGAGGTTTGTAATTTGTGTATGTGACACCGAACGTAGTATACAGAATGTTTCATGGTGAACTTAAAGTTTGTAGCTTTCATAATTTTCAAGGAAATTGAACAGTTTTTATCTGAACTTATGGCATTTGTATGGGAGGTGGCAGAGAAAGTGGGAGATTTTGGATGATTTTGAATCTGCTTATGAATGTCCTAACCACATGACTTTTTTTTACAATTTTAAAGTCTATAGCTCTCAAATGAAAGGAGAAATACTTTTCTTGAATTTCCAGTACAAAAATTTGTATGGGAGGTGATAGAAGGAGTGAAACGAATTTCATATTATTTTTTTAGCATTTATTGCAATTATTAAGGGACAAATTCTGGCAAAGTTTTAAGTTTGTACTTTTTCTAGTTTTCGAATAAATGCATTTTTGAAAATTGTGCGGGAGGGAAGGAGTTAATGATATACATATGATTATACTATGTTCTAATTTTCAAGTCAATAGCTGAAATGGTTTCGGAGAAAAATCAATTTCTTTAAATTACGAAATCTCATGAAATTTGTATGTTAGGGGAAGGAGTGGGGTGATGTTGCCCGTTCACGAACTTAACGTTACTTTTTTGTTAAAAATGACATATGACAAAATTTAACACGACAGGTCAAAGCTTTCGAGAGTTATGTTGCAGACAGACTTACAGACGGCCACTCGGAATCGAGATTTCTGAGCAACAGCAAATATTTCTGTACCCTTGGCGACTCTGTGCGAGCATTATTTCTTAGCGTTACAAATGGTAAGGCAAACTCAATATACTCTCAGATTTCATCTAGATTATAAAAATTAAAAATAATTTTTAGATCCTGATCCAGAATTTAAATTTTAAAATGGGGAACAAATAAGAATTCCTTTAATTGTTTTCAACTTAGTGCTCAACAGTACCGGAAAATTACTAATCTGCGAGAATTTAAATGCTAAGCACAGGCATTGGAATTGTTTCTGTGCCAATAAAGCAGAAAAAATAGTTTTTGAAGAATTAAGCAAAAGTTCAATGGCTGTGCACAGAGGCAACCTATTACCCTGTAAAAGGTAGATGTTCCACGTTAGACCTTATCTTCAGTCACGGATCTACCCCTCTCTCCCAGCCAGTTACTCTACAATTGTCCTCCCCTCATCTTCCAACACTCTATTCGAAGAAATAGTGTATTGTATTGCAAAAGCTAACTGAATTAAATACAAACGCCTGCTTAAAAAGCAGTTGCCGGCTACAAACGTCGATCTCTTACAACCCCAGTCTCAAGAAGCAATAGACAGCTGTGTTCATTACATAACTGGAAAAATATTAGAATCTTTTCAAAAATCAACTCCCAAAATTAGTGTTCTTGAAAATGGAATCAGTTTACCTCCTCATATAAAATCATTTATAAAACGTAAGAATGACACTGGATGACACTGGCAAAGAAATCGAGACCACACTGAAGAAAGAAGTAAACCAATTAAATAATTTAATTAAATTATTAATAAAGCAAACCAGAAACCAAACATGAAAGCTAATGCTGCCCGATCTTGGGAAAGGGTCAAAAAATAGCACCGCGAACTTTTTGGTCTATTGTGCGTTTATTGTCCCTTTACCCTATCATAACTCGATAGCTTTGGCTAGTCTAAGTAACTTTAAGGGAGCCATTTGGCAGCTTCATCAGTCGTACTAATCAAGGCAAAGCAGAAATATTTGCAGTCAATTTCCAAAGATACCACCTTATTTCGCAAACATTGAGAAATAAATCTACAGAATTTGCATTTAAAGCAATTATTGATACGCCAATTAGTAGTATCCAAGAACTCCAACCAAAGCTAGGGTGTAGCCTAGTAGGTAGCGTGTTGGTCTTGTAATGCGAAGGTCGTGAGTTCAAATTCCGGTCGGCATAATATATAATTCCAACACATTGCCTGCTTGGATATACCTTGATCACCTCAAATTCGTAGAAAGAGAGTTGTGCGAAGGGCTAACAACCTTTCCACAATAAGTAATGAAAATGTTAAGGAACCTGCATGTCAGAAGACCAAGGTTCGATTTGGGCTGTAGCGCCATTGTAGTAGAGTAGAAGCACTCCAACCTGCTGACCTTAGCAAACCTCAAGAAGTCAGGGATATTTTGCGCAGAATAAGGCCTAAGAAACACCCAGGAATGGATTTTATTTTAACCCGTATGGATAAGAACCTTCCAAAGACAGCACTCGTATTCCTGAATTTTATACACAACTGCAGCTTGAAGATTGGCTATTTTCCAAAAACATGAAAGCAAGCTGTAGTTGTTCTTAATTATAAGCCAGGGAAAGACCCTACAGAAGTCACAAGGTACCGACCAATTAGCCTATTTTCAGTTATGGGCAAAATATTCGAGTTGAGAGTAAATATATTATACCCCGTTTTTAGTTCGGTTTTGGACCCTAAACTATCTACAAATTAGCAGTTATCCAGAGTCAAAAACGATTTTCCTGAAGCCTTTGCAAAAAATTTTCAACTGGGATGATTACTCTTGACATCGAGAAAGCATTGGACAGTATTTGGCATGACAGTTTAATTCAAAAACTTGCTGAATTTGGTATTTCGCCAAACCTACTAAGCCTTATACGATCCTTTATTTTCGACAGAACATTTGTCGTAAAGATAAAAACCAATTCTCGAACTCGCATAATATCCCTGCAGGCATTCTCATTACGCTCACGTTTTAGATAAATCTTCATCAAGAAGGGTATGCATATACGATCCAAATAGTTTTTGCAATATCTGTGGTAAATATTTTTTTAAGACATAAGAGGACTACGATTGGGCGTAAGGCCCAATGTTGCGATACTCTAGATGAAAGAGATTTTTTTTTTAAGTTTGTAGGGGAAGTTGTAGAGGGGGTGATGACATTGAACTAATTTTTTCATATCACACCAGGATTCAAAAATTTAATAAGTACTGTGAAAATTAGTGTATTGGATTTAGTGAAATTGTGCAGTTTGTATGGGAGGTGGTAGAAGGGGGGCGAGTTCTTTATGAATTTTCCGGAAAGGCTTCATGCTTTTGATATGCTTTAAATTGCAGATCAGTAGCATCCATATTTTTCAGGAAAACCGACTTTTTGTTACGTTGGGAAATTGGGCCAGATTGTATGGGAGAGGGTAGAAGGAGTGAAGCTAATCATCTAATTTTTTTTTGTCTTACTAATAATTCTAAATAAATATTTGATGCACAATTTCAGCTTGATAAATTGTATACGTACTGAGTAAATTTGTTTAGAGTATTTCATACAAAAGTGCAGTTTGCATGGGAGGTGGTGGAAGAAAGGGAGAACTCCAACATATTTTATACAGTAGATTGAAATCATTATAAAAGTATTATATTTCACATTTCACATCAATAGCTTTTGTACTTTTCGAGATAATCCATTTTTTGTCAAATTGCAAAATTGTGTCATTTTGTATGGGAGGAGGAAGGAGAAGGAATGGAGAGATTTCGCCCATTCACGAACTTGACCTTAGTTTTTTGTCAAAAACGACGTGTACAAAATTTGAGCTTTCTAGCTCAACACCTTCTCAAGCTGTTTTAAGTTTTAAGATTTTTTTGAGTGATTATATGAACTTCTGTATCATTCATTTTTTTCCTAGCCTTATTTCTTAGCGTTACAAACTTTGTGGCAAACTTATAATACTCTCAGATTTCATCTAGAATATTAAAATTTCATTTGAGTGTCTCAGATTTCGTAAAACAAGCGTATTTGGAGTGATTTGGTTTTCCATTGGAGACAAAAAACAAGTACTGGGTGCCCAATGTTGTAGGCAAAATCTGTGTTGGGAAATTACGTTTATGGGCCTCTAAGAAGAGAACCTCTTTCAAGTTTTGGTCCCTAATCTGGTTTGAACCTTTACATCATAACGATAACGGCTATTTTTGTGTTGTGAATATATCAGGAATCCATAAGAATAACCACTCTAAATGGATTTACGCCACATCAACATCAGCTGTTTGACCTGTAAGGAGTTCGAATGATCCTTTTTTATAACTACCATCTACAGCTAAAGAAAGCTCTGACGAATTAGATTAGCTAAGCTTCGCGAACAATGACGAGTTCGTCCCAGAAAACCATTTCGAACCGAGACCATTCAATCAAAACGAGCTTAATGATTTAATTAGAGACTTTGGACTGTCGAAAACATCTTCTGAATTACTAGCTTCCCAGTTGAATGAGAGAAATCTCATAACTGAAGAAACTAAAGTTTCGTATTATCGCGCATTTTTTCGCTGAAGTGGATGATTTTGTGTATTTCACAAATATTTCTGACTTGATGACTGTCATGGGCTTACTGAGATATGATTCAAACGAATGGCGTTTATTTATCAACTCGTCAAAACGCATTTTGAAGTGTGTACTTTCGCATAACTAGGGTGTAGCCTAGTAGGTAGCGTGTTGGTCTTGTAATGCGAAGGTCGGGAGTTCAAATCCCGGTCGGTCCAATATAAAATTCCAGCACTTTGCCTGCTTGGATATACCTTGTTCACCTCATTCTACGAAAATGGAAAAATTCGTAGAAAGGGGGTTGTGCGAAGGGCTAACAACCCTTCAATAATAAGTAATGAAAAAATGTTAAGGAACCTGAATATCAGGAGGCCAAGGTCCGATTTGGGCTGTAGCGCCGTAGTAGTAGTAGACTTTCGCATAACGAAAATAAACTAGGCGTCTTACCGATGGCACATTCAACCAAAGTTAAAGAATACCCAACAATAGCATTGATCATGAACAAGATAAATTATGACGAACATAAATGGGTAATTTGTGTTGATCTTAAAATGGTTAATTTCCTTTTAGGACAACAAGGCGGATATACCAAATATTCTTGTTTTATATGTTTATGAAATAGCAGAGCTAAATAAAACATTGGACAAGAAAAGAATGGCCTTCTAAAGAAGCACTATTTCCAGGTAGCTTTAATGTTATAAATATACCTCTTGTGCTACGAGATCGTATCATATTGCCACCTCTGCATATTAAATTTGGTCTGATGAAACAATATGTTAAAACTAAACAAAAACGGTGAATGTTTTAGGCATATTTCAAGAAAGTTTCCAAATCTGAGTTCAGAAAAGTTCAAAGCAGGTATACGTGGCGGCCCCCAATTTCGCAAATTGATCAACGTTCCTGTTTTCAGCAGTTCCATGTCAGAAATTGAGAAGAATGCATGAGATTCGTTTGTTTAGGTTATTTAAAATTTCTTAGGCAATAAAAAGGATGATGATTACGTTGAACACATTGAAGAGATGTTCTCTCACTTTCAGCAACTTGGATGCCATTTAGATCGTTTTCCTGAAAATCTAGGCGACTTGAGTGAAGAACAGAGCGAACGATTCCACCAAGGTATTCGAACTATGGAGGAACGATGCCAGGGTCGCTGGAATGCACATATGATGGCTGATTTTTGCTGGAGTATTCAGAGTAGCGCTTCGTCATTCAATTTACAGTACAAAATCATGTAAAAGAAAATTCCAAAGTTCGTAGTTTTTTATAATTAAATATTTTTGTATGATGAGTGCATCTCCTTAAACCCCCCTTTTAATTCAGAAACTAGAGCTCATACAGAAAAACTGATAACATATTTGAAATCAGCGTAAAAAATTAACTCAGAATCGTGCAAAATATTCCATGCAACAGACATGCTGTTGGGCGGTGTAACCTATTAGCTCAACTAGATGATATCAACAACTTCTACTCCAGCTGGAAAATCAAAATAAATCCAAGTAAAACTCAATGCATCTTTTTTACAAAACGAAGAGCAAAACAGTTTCTTCCAAATTCTGCATTAAATGCAATGGGAGAAAAAATCCATTGGGAGACAACTATTAAATACTTAGGTATTCACCTCGATTCTAAGCTTAATTTCCACGTCCACTCAGATTCGATAGTATCCAAATCTTCAATATTGTTATAGATCAGGCAACCACGTAATATTGATCTTTCCCGAATATGCCAGAACAGTCCCCCAATATGTGAAAAGCCATAATAAAATATCTAGAACCTTCCAGTATACACCCGACGGAACATTATACTCCAAAATGTAGGCAATTAAAGATCTAGAACGTTCCCGAATAGTCTAGACACACACCCAACGACACCCGACGGAAGCTTCGAGAATTGGTGAAAAATAGTATAAAAACACGAAGCTGTCAGACCGGAGGCAGTCATTCAGCGACATCTATGGAAGTTCGCGAACCGGTGCAAGAACGCGATAGAACAATATCGGTGGTGCCATATAGTGCGAATTAAGTCAAAGTGCGAATAAATAAATTTTCACTTATTTTTAAATGAATTGTGTTTTAGTTGAAATCCCGGCGAACCCCTAGCCCGCAACAATATCAATTCTCATCCTATATAAACTGATAAATAGACGATCGTGCATGTCTACTGCAAATAGCTGCTGTTATATAGAGCTGTTATCCAACCAGCTATCTTATACGATGCACTAGTTTGAAACTCTTCTTCTAATTTCTACAAGTAAAAACTGCAGGTCATTCAAAACAAATGGCTATAAATTCTGTTAGACAAACCTTAGCACTTCTCAACAAGCAAATTACACCAATTAGCGAAAATAAGACTGATCCACGAAGTAGCAAATGAACTTACCGAAAAGCTCGAACCTAGACTAGAGCTTTGCGACAATTCGAAGCAACTACTATTTTTAACAATAGGATAAATTAATAGTTAAGGTAGGTTAAGTTAAGTTAAGCTTTATATTAATTAAACATAAGGTTTTAAGTATTACAATCAATCAATCAAATTCCTGTTAAGACTCTCTATAGGGGCATAGGACAGAAACAACTCTCTTCCACAAAGCGCGATCCTGAGCATTGACCTTTTAGCTATTGCCAGGACTTGTTTATTCCTCTGGCCTCCTACTCAACTGCTCGCTTCCATGTGCTACATTGTCGACCAACCCGACGTCTTCCTTGAGGATTATAATCCAGAGCCTATTTGGCGATGTTTCGCTCTGGCCTCCTCAAAGTGTGATCGATCCACTGCCACTTTCGCCTTTTAATCTCAATATCTATTTTAGTCCGTCCATTTGTACTCCAAGTGTCGTCGTTGTTGATCACTTCTGGGCAGAATATTCATAAAATGCATCGGAGGCATTAGTTCACGAAAGTTTGCAGTTTATTGGTAAGTCGAACGGTCACTTTCCACGTATTATAACCATATAACAACACGAATTTGATGCATGCGTCAAAAACTCGCGCTTCATGCGAAATGAGATCTCTGTTAACCTCCAGAAAGAGGAAAGGATACCGAAGGCCTGGCGAGCTTTATTTATACGAGCCTCAATATCCTTTTCGGCTCCGCCGTCCATGCTGACAAGGCTTCCGTGATAACAAAAATCTTGCACCTCTTCCACATCTTGTCCGTGTGCTTGTATTTGAACCTAAGTGTATGTACTTGGTTTTACCCACATTCATTTTCGGTCTCGCCTCTTGGTGTTTTGAATGCAACAAGCGAACATTTGACTCTAAGTCGGAACAGTTATGTGCAAGCAAACACACGTCATCAGCATAATCAAGGTGACTTAAGATGTTGAATAGTCTCCATTGAAGACCTTTACCTTCCATTATTACAGAAACAGGGCTGGTGATCATATGCAGCTTTGTCTGACACCCATTCGTACAGGAAAGCTCTCGGACAGCTTGTATTTTGTTGTAAGAAGATAAAATGATGAAATCTAGCTATCTGTAATTGTTTTCAGAAATTTATCAAAAATAATTTCTATGTTCTTGAGGAATCTCAACATTGGATTTTTCCACAACACCTTGAATTTCAAAATGGCAAATTCATATAACAAAAAAAAAAATAGAAAGTTATTTTCTTAACAGAAGTATCCGACTGGTGATCTCGATTTGAATGACAGAAATTCTTCATGTGTAAGTTTGTATACGTAAAGCTTTTGAGAACTCAGATTTCATTTTTGTAACAGAAAATTCTTAATTTCACATTAAATATGGCGAATAAAATTTTTATTTGTTGGCACACTCATGACAACGCTGTGTTCTCTTCAGCTCTTTACTTATGTTTATTTCGACGCGTCACCAAAATCCCAAATAATAAACCTTGGCCAAAATTATTGTCAGATATTTCGATTAGATAACAAGTTTTATTTTTTATAGGAGTGAAAAAAAGGAACAAGTTATTTTCATGTTACAAGAATTAAAAATGTATTTTTGAAAATAAAAATCCGACTTCAAAGCACCAAGTTTAATGCACCCGATAATTTAAATTTCTCACACACGTTACCACTTAATATTTCTGCGACGTAACATTTCTTTCAGCTGGCATTAATTCTTAATTCCCATGCAAAAAATAATTTCTCTCCTGTTTTATATTGCAAAAACTCAGAAAACAACACACGTTTGTTCCCATTTGCAAAACATTCACCACACATCAGAAACATTTTTATTTGTTTATTCGATGTTTTCAAAATACCACTTGGCGAATTAAAACAATTTTCGCACATATTTATTTATTTGATCATTTATTATTTTTGTGATATTTTTTTTGTATGGCTTGGAAACAAAAAATTCCAGTTTTATTATTATTATTTTTTTTGAGGACTCGCGTTATAATTTTTAGCCTATTTCCAAGCAGCTGTTCTACTTTGAAATAAACTTTTCTAAATGTTAGAGGTAAATAAACAAATTACAAATTTAGAATTTATTTAAGTTTAAAAAAGCTTGAAAAAAGTTCTTTCGAAATTGCTGTTTCCAATAAACGATCGTGAGAATTATTGTAAACCTGACCTCTTTTTTTTTTGCTTTCATATAAAATGTGCCATATGTCTGCAAGAAAAATATATAAAAGTAAAGAATTTTGTTTATTAATCACGATTTACAGAACATGTTTCAAATAGTTGATTTTAATTACTTATAGTACAGTTTTGCAATTTATTTCTATTTTTAAATTCGTTCAGGAATTGTATTTGAATGAGTTTCGATATTTTTTTTTAAGTATTAAAGTTCTCGTAGTTCACCTTTTTTTAGCAGAACTCCCATAACTTAATCAATACTAGCAATCGCCCGCGACACTGTCCGCGTCAGAATCGTAAAATAAGCAATTTTTGAGAATGTAGTTAGTAATACGTTATCCGGGATATATAGGTATAAACTGATTAGTTTAATGGCTCTTTGAAGAAAATGGTTTGTATATTGTTGGAATCAGAACCATAAATTATTAAGAATAAAACCACGATACTCGCATTTGTATGGGACAGGCTCGTGAACAAATCAATCCCGTGAGCTAAGACCATATTCGTATTGAAGAGCACTAAGGACATGTGAATAGCTATAGCTTGTGTTAATTAAAAAAAAAGCCCAAAATAAAATAACATTAAGCTTAAAACCATAATAGGACTACGACACTGCGTAAAGCCCAATCATATGATACTACGGATAAAATTTTTGTGATGCTAAGAATTTTGTATGGAGAGTGGTAGAAGGGTTGATAATACTGAACTAATTTGTTTCACATCATGCCAGAGTAGCTATAAAAATGTTTTGTACCAAATTTAAATTTCAAAAATTGAATAGGTACTGAGAAATTTAGAGCATTGGATTTAGTGAAATTGTGCAATTTGTATGGGAGTTGATAGAAGGAGGGGAGTGTTTTTTGGGGATTTTCGAGAAACAAAATTGACACATTTTAAATTTTAGTTCAGTAACGTTCACACTTTTCAAGAAAATAGAAATTTTGGAAATTTATGAAACTGTGTGACTTTGTATGGGAGGGGGTAGCAGGAGTGAAGCTAATCAGATCATTTTCCTCGATATTAATAATAATGCTAATTAAGGATTCTACACAAAATTTTAGCTTGATTGAAGGTATACGTATTGAGAAAATTGGTTTAGAGTATTTCATGAAAAAGTGCAGTTTGTATGGGAGGTGGTAGAAGCAGTAAGGGCTTCCTAGTGATTTTTTGGAAAACAACTACAATCATTATGCAATTGATATATTTTAAATTTTAGATCTGTGACTTTCACACTTTCCAAGAAAATCGAATTTTTGTAAAGTCTTGGAATTGTGCCACATTGTATGGAAGGGGGTAGAAATAGTGAAGATAATCGGTTAATTTTTTTCCAATATTAATAATAATGGTAATTAAGGATTTGGTACAAAATTTTAGCTCGATGAAATTTATACGTGCTGAGAAAATTGGTGTATAGTATTTAATGAAAAAGTGTAGGTTGTATGGGAGGTGGGCGAAGGAGTGGAGAGATTGAAATAATTTGTATACATAAAGATTGCATTTAAAATTTTAATAATAAAATCTAAATTTAAAATTAATAGCTTTTAGTTATACTTTCCAAGAAAATTTGATTATTACATATTGGGTCACTTTGTATGGGAGGGGGTAGAAGGCGTGAGGGGAGGGAAATAAAACCGAAAGCAGATTACATCTCGGAGCATACCTAATAAACTGAGAAAGTTTCATTACAATCGGTTCAGCCGTTTTTGCGTGAAAGCCGGACAGACAGAGAAGAATTTTAAAATCGTGAGTTTCTGCTTAGTTATTGCTAAAATAAAGCAAAAAACTTATAGCCATTTCTAAACAAATAACAGACAGACACTACAATTATATTTATATAAATTTTTATAATCTAGATGAGTAGGGGAACCTGGGGCAGAACGCGGTACTAAGTTGAAAATATGTCTTAAGAACACAAAAGGGTTATATAAGAGAGCTGAAAATTTTTCTATAAACACATTATAATATAATAATCACATTAATACAATAATATTGAAAGAAAACAGAAGAACAGTACTTTTGTTTACAAAAATAGAAATTAATGTCATTTCCCCGTTCTGGTTAGGACAATTAATTAAACAAAAACATTTAATACTAGTGGAAATGCAAAAAAATAAGTTTGCCCTGTATTTATTTAGTTTTATGTGACGACTATTCACAAAATTCACAAACTACAACAGCCTTGTTATTTTCGGTATCTATTAACGCCCAGGAATCGTTGCTCTTGTAACAAGCCACACTAACCTTCAACTGATTTTGAATTAAATTCACCGCAATTTTAACACCTGTTCCGCTACAGGGACACAATTTAGGCTAGGGAGGTAAGGTCACTCGAGCAAGGTACATAAACTAACGTTTAACTTAACGAAACTGAAGACAATTAAACGTTCTTCATGCTTGTACTAACTATAGTTGTAATGCCGTTTTCACAAAATCATCGAGAGTTTCAATACAGAAGCAAAAACATAAAAATCACAGCACGAAAACTTCTCACACTAGTGCTCCACGAAACCAGAGTAACAAAACTGCCCTAGTTGAGCAGTAACAGGATGGTCAGTTCTACTTATTGCCGCTCAATGGCAGCACCTCCTCGACACCAAAAAACGTCGAACTTCATTCCACCCCGGTACCCCATTGTGCCCCGGATTGCCCTATTTGCTCAGAAAGTTTATCTTTGCAGGGCAACGCTCACTGTCGCTAAGAATCTTTGGTCATCTGTCTATTCGTCTGTTTGTATTCTAAATAACTTTTCAACACTTTAAGGATTAAGCTATCGAGCCAGATTATGCCCATGTAAGATTTACCAACAAGCTAAATAAGAGGTCGTAGCCATCCCTACTACCTTCCACAAAAAATTGTTGATGATTTTAAATAAAAAAAAAAAAACAGAAAAAGAAAAAACAGGCTGACTTTTCCACCAACACTTGCTCTTCTTTTACACCGTTCTTGTCGGCCGAACCATACATAGTGTGGGAACGTTCTTTATCGGAATTCGTGCCCGCATGTAGTTGTTATTGTTTTCATTCGAGGAAAATAGTGCAGGTGCTCCGTCACTGCTGCTGGTTGAAGGACTCGAATGTTTGATGAGTGACATAGTGTGGAAACGTTCATGATCGGAATTCGAGCCTGCGTGTAGTTGTTATTGCTGAACATTCCGATCGAGTCGTATTTAGTGGCTGATGTTCTTCATAATGTTTTTGTTATTGTAGACCTGGAATATTCCGATCGAGTCGCATAGTGATCATGCAGATGCTCCTTATAGTATTCGTACGCGCACACTAATTTGCTTCAATGTTCGGTGGTAAAGATAAGCAAGTAGAGCGTACATATAACAATATCATTTTATGTTAGAAACCAGTGGAACATTGAATTTCAAGGAAGAATTAATAACTTCATCACATTCTTCCTACCCCGACCGTTTCAATTTCACATATTATAGAAATTGAAACAAATCCTTTTTCCTTGACAAATGAGGGTCGAAAATTCGTAGAGAGACGCATGGAAATGTAAAATAAAAGTTTGAAATTAATCCAAATCATTCCACTACAATTTTAGACAACTAAATCTAACGATTTTCATTAAAATTTAAAAGCTATAAACTACGCGATGCTTTGTAAAAATTAATATGGCTCGATATTTTTTTTTTTTTTTTTATAGTATGGGGACTACGTGAGTGCACTGCGGTCTTTCCGACCTATTGTACGGTGATTGCCCCATTTTCCTACCATATCCCAGTAGCTTTAGCTAATTTGAGTATTAGTGAGGGAGCCATGTTCGCTAGTTCCTCGGTGGAAAGGATGCCCTTCCCAAGAATCTTGAGTCTACTCCTTGCCATTGCTTCGCAAAGGCATAGGATATGTATTGTCGTTTCCGAGTCTTCGAGACAGAGACGACATATGTCGGTTTCAGCTAAGCCCATTTTTTTGAGGTGATGGTTTACTCCACTATGCTTCGTCATTAGCCCGATTAGAGTATTGATGTCCCTTTTGCTGAATCTCAGGATATCCTTCACTTTGTTTTTATGTGGTAGGATTAATTTTTTCGAGGTTGATAAACCAGGAAGTCTATTCCAGTGGATTATATGTTCTTCTTGGACCCACTTTTTAATTGAGGAGTTAAGAAATCCTTTTGGTTTTCCGCAGAAAGGTTCTGGGCCAATTAAGTTTTCTTCCGCACCGTTTTTAGCTAAGCGATCTGCCTCCTCATTTCCCTCAATTCCTAAGTGTCCTGGCACCCACATTAAGGTTACGTCATTCCTTTTCCCCAGGATTATTAGGTCTTGAAGGCAGTCCCAAACTAGCTTCGATCCATGTTTGTTGGATGGTAAGGCTTTTAGAGCTGCCTGACTATCCGAGAGGATATAAATTGGTTTGTTGCGATGAGCTCTCCTTATGTTTTCTTGGATGCATAGCTCGATTGCCACTAGTTCAACCTGGAAGATTGTGGCTTCTTTGCCGAGTGATTTTGAAACCGAGAAGTTAGGTCCCTTAACTCCAGCTCCCGTCCCCTCAGAGGTGCACGAACCGTCTGTGTACCAGATGGTTGAACCCTCTGTCATTTCAGGTGATGTGGATTGCCAGTCCGTGCTTTTACCAATAATAACCTTGAATGGGGTTTCAAAGTTATATTTTGTCGGCATATCGTCCGACAAAGTAGAGGCTAGAGCCTCCCATTTTGGGATATTTAAGATTTTGAGGTGGCCTCTAAAATCCCCTGGATTATAGTTGTTTTCCCTTTGTAAGCGTAACACCCCTTTGATAGCTTCCCTTTTTATTTGGAGATGTATCGGAGGAATGTTAAGGAACATTTCCATTGCCGCTGTGGGACAGGTTTTCATCGCACCTGTGATGCCAAGACAAGCTAGCCTTTGGTTTTTTGTAGCGTGAGCTGTGCTTTTCTTTGCAACGTTTTAGTCCACCATACCGTTGATCCGTATGTGACTATTGGAAGAATGATTGTTCTGTAACACCAGTAAATCATTTTGGGCTTAAGTCCCCATTTCCTACCAAATAAGCTTCTACAGGCCCAAAATGCCTTTAGAGCTTTGGCATGAGTCCATTCTATATGTTTGTTCCAGTTGAGTTTTCTATCCAGTATAACTCCTAGATATTTTACCTCTTCTGAAAGGGGTATAATTGTTCCATTTATTGAAGGGGGTGTGATGTGGATATTCCTTCTATTTGTAAATGGTACCAACTCAGTCTTACTTGGGTTGATGTTCAAGTTTTTAGACCGACACCAGTTCATTATCATATCTAAGGCAGATTGTGTTCTTTCCGATATAATAGAACCATACTTATCTCTAATAATAATGACGAGGTCGTCAGCATATCCTATAACCTCGTATCCCTGTTCCGCTAGATGGTCCAGGAGTTCATCCACTACAATAGACCATAGAAGTGGAGATAGTACCCCACCTTGGGGACATCCTCTATAGGTCTGTGCAGTCAGTGAGCTATCACCCAGTTCCGTGATAGTCATTCGGCTTCTTAGCATGGCATGTATCCATCTAATTGTGGCCGTTTCCAGCCCTTTTTTCCTAGCTGCCGCTATTATGGCTTCATGGGGAGTATTATCAAATGCTCCCTCTATATCTAGGAATGCGCAAAGCGCAATTTCTGTATAGTCTTTCGCCTTTTCGATTTGTCTTACCAAATCGTGAAGAGCTGACTCTGTTGATTTGCCCTTTTGGTAGGCATGTTGATTTTTGTTAAGACGAACCTTGTTAGGCCCTGTTCTTAAGTGTGCATCCACTAATTTCTCCATCGTTTTCACGAAGAAGGAGGTTAGGCTTATAGGACGATATGACTTGGGCTGATCAATAAGGCGATTGCCTGCCTTCGGTATAAATACCACCCTTGCTTTCCTCCATATTTTGGGGATGTATCCCCAACTCGATATAGTATATATCGGTTACGATTTCTGTTCGTTTCGTACAGCTAAGTTATAATTGACGGGCTGAGAACCAGAGGGATGCAAGTGGAAATTAAAAGTTCCCGTTGATAGTGCTGTACGAAAGACAAACAACCTATTAACTTGTACTACTGATGATGATGCAATGGTGCTGCAGCCCATATCGAGCCTGGGCCTCCCGTCAGGTTCCTTAACATTTTTTCATTATTTATTGTGGAAGGGTTGTTCGACCTTCGCACAACCCTCTATCTGCGAATTTTTCGTTTTCGTAGGCTGGGGTGACCAAGGCAGTGTGCTAGAAGTATGCGTTGACCGGGGTTTGAACTCACGACCTTCGCATTGTAGATCATCATGCTACCCACTAGGCTATACCCTAGCTACTGCTTCAAGTAATACACTTACTTGGTTGTCTGTATTTCGTACATACTTGGAGGCACTTTTAAAAATAGAATTCTATCAAGGAAAAAATTGAATTTGCACTCGTACCCCTCTGGTTCTCAGTCCGTCAATTTCTGTCAAATTTAAAAGTACACCTATAGTTGTTCTGGATCTTGACCTATTTCAGTTTTTCTTATTTCTTATTAAGACCTTCTATAGGGGCATCTGACAGAAATAGTCCTATCGCAAAAGACGCGATCCTGAGTATCGACCTTTATTACTATTATTTATTGGGGAGCACATAAGTGTACTGCGATCATCTCGGCATATTGTGCGTTTATTGCTCCTTTTCAACCTCTTAGCTTCGACTAATTTATCTTTATTTATTGGAGCCACGTTTGGTAGTTCATCCGTTGTAAGGAGCTCTTTTCCTTCAAGATTTTGTCTTTTTCTTGCTATTGCTTCGCAGGATGTGCTCTGTCGTTTCTGAGTAAGACAGAGCCGGCATATGTCGGTTCCAACTACCATAGACCCATACTTTTGAGGCTTACTCCACTATGACCCGTCATGAGGCCGATCAGAGAACTGATGTCACTTTTGCTAGGCTTTAGGATCCTTCACTTTGCTTTTCTGTAATAAGATTAATTTTTTTTGAGATTTATAAACCTTTAAGTCTATTCCAGTAGGTTCTGTACTCTTGTTCAATTTAATTTCTTAGTATAAGGTTGGAATGTCCTTTTGGTTTGCCGCAGAATGACTATGGTCTTCTAAAATTAATTTCTATTTTTTGCAAGGCGGCCTGCCACTTCATTTTCTTCAATCCCTATATGTCCTGTGACTCTCATTAAGGTTACTTTGTTCCTCTTTCCTACTACGATTAGGTTTCGGAGGCAGTCCCGAACCAGCCTCGATCCGTGTTTGATGGATGCTAAGGCTTTGAGAATTGCCTGACTATCCGATAAGAGATAAATATCTTAGTTCCGATGAGTTTTCCTTATATTCTCTTGGATGCAATTAACCGAGAAGTTAGGACCTTTGACTCCGGCTCCAATCACCTCAGAAGTTCGCGAGCCATCTGTATACTAATTTGTTGATCCCTCATTTATTTCAGGTAGCGTGGATTGCCAGTCTTCGGTTCTCTGATTTTAATTTTGAAGGGATTTTCAAAGTTGAATTTGGTCGTCATAATGTCTGATAATCTTGAGGTTAGAACCTCTATTTTCGGGTTTTGTAGTATTTTTGGATGACCTCTACAATTCTCAGATTTGTATTTATTTTCTCTCTGTATGCGGAACATTCTTTTGATCGCCTCCTTTTTTATTTGGAGATGTATCGGAGGGATGCTTAGCAACATTTCCATTGCAACAGTAAGCAAGGTTTTCATTGCGCCTGTGATACTAAGACAAGTTTGTCTTTGAATTTTTTTGTAGCGTAAGCTGTGCCTTTTGTTGTAAAATTTTTGTCCACGAGACTGTTGATATGTATGTGACTATTGCAAGTTTGATTGTTCTGTAACACTTGCTGTGTAATACTCCTCATTTCCTGCCAATCAATCTTTTACAGGCTCAAAATGCATTTAATAATGGCACGAGTCCATTCTATATGTATTTGTTCCAGTTAAGCTTATTATCAAATATAATAACACCTAGATATTTGACCTTATTCAAGAAGGGTATTGATGTTCCATTTATGGAAGTAGATGTTCTGAAGATTTTCCTTTCTTTGTAAATGGTATTATTTTAGTCTTACTTGGGTTGATGTTCACGTTCTTGGACTGACACTACTTCATTATTACTTCTAAGGCAGATTGTATCCTTCCCGACAAGTTACACCATATTTTCCTCTAATGATAATGACGAGGTTATCAGCATATCCTATTATCTCATGGCCTTGTTCCGCTAGACGGTACAGGAGTTCATCGACTACAGTTCAATAAAGAAGTGGAGATAGTATCCCTCCCTGAGGACAGCCACTGTATGTCACCTTTTAGAGTCCTGAAGCCGTCGGGAGGTCATCTTTCTCTTCACGAAATCTTCTCCGTGACTTTTTTTTCAACTTCTTTTAAAGTTAATTGTATTCAGTAAGGAAGTTTCTGTATTCGTCCCAGTTACTAAAGATTTTTGCTCTATTGAACAATTTCCTAGTTGCATTGCGTCTTAGCGCCAGTTCATCGTTCTACTAAGGCGATTGCTTCGCCATTTTTTTTGTGTAGAACGCGACAGCTTTGTTCGTAGATATTTATAACATGCTCCACGAGTTTCTTAGCATTTTCATCAATGCAGTCTAGGCTGCATATTATTTCTTCTACGCCACCTACTTTATGCTCAAGGATTGACTGGTAAAGATTCCAGTTGGTACGTTAAGGGTTTCTGTACTGGCTTATATAGCTAAATGAAGTCTTTATATTAAAACAGATATGTCTATGATCTGAAAGTGAAGCTTTTTTTAGATACGTACCAATTTTCGCACTTGTCGACCAGGCAGGAGCTTGTTATGGTTAGAGCAAGTACTTTCTGCCTAGCAGAATTCATTAAGATTGGGGTGTTGCCTTTATTTATTATATCTAGGTTGTTAGTAGTAAGATGTTCTAAAAGTGACTCAACTTACCTCACTCCTTTTCGAAATATATAGAAATTCAAACAAAGTTTTTTCCCTCGGCAAATAATGGCTGAAAATTCGTACAGAACATTCACAGAAATGTTAAAAAAAAATGAAATTTCTCCAAATTCTACTACTACCATTTTAGACAAGTAAATCTAACGATGTTCTGTAAAATTATGAACGCTACAATTTAAAGTCAAGTGAAATTATGTTCATTTTAAAATTTATATTGTTTGATTCAGTTTACATCATTTACGATTACGATTTCTGTTCATTTCGCACTCCTAAGTTATAATTTCCGTTAAATTTAAGAGTACTATGGTTGTTCAAATTTCGAACCCAATTTATCAATCAACATGGTGGTCTGAAACTTCCTCAATTCGAATTTTCAACCACACTTCAATAAATTCGAAAAAAAATAGCCCACACACACACAAAATGCACATCTTCGAAAAGTTATGCACTTTTATTTACCGTCTACATAATTGCAATTCCATGAAAATTCTTGGTTTTTCATTTCGATTTTCAATCGTTTCATGAAAAGTATCTTGTTGATGGCGCCGCATTCAACCTAACGTAATTGGAGTGTGCAAAAGGACTTTATTTTCGTAATTCGAAAATTCCGAAAAATTTTATTTCGAGATTCTCGAAGAGTGTGAGCCGTGGATGAAGGAAGCCCGAAAATTTCGCTGAGAAGACGACGCTATACTTGAGATGCGCGGAAATATAAATCAGCGACAAAAATAGATTTTGGGTCAAAAAATAATCATTTTCAATGCGTCGGCGATGGTGTACGAGTACTTAGTTGATACGCGTACAGAAAGTATTCGTACGCACGCATATGTTTCTCAGCGCGCGATAATGTTTCGATTCCAGAAGCGAAATAAATGTTCATGCCAAAGGCCGAATTTTGAACGTACAGCCGATCAAACTATTCATTTATCATGGGGGGAAAAATATTTCGGCCATTGCTAATGATTGTGAGGTGGTAGCTGTTTTTAGAAGAACTTGAAAGATAAAAATTACATTTTTTTTAAAGTAAACACTTTTTGTTACGTAGGTTCGTCTGTCGATATTTACGTTTCAGTAATTTTTTTTTTTTAGTTTATAGTTTTATCAACTTCATGGTTTATAGCTTTCACGCAACGCAAACAATTTTCAGGCTGCGATAAATGATACAGATAATTTTTCAAGTATTTGATAAAATTTCTTTAATTTATGATTGATGAAAATAAAAAAAATTCCGAATTAGTATATCATTTTCATAATAGTTGTGTTCAATAACTTAAAATTTATCAAAATTACTTCACATCTTCTACGATCGCCCATACAAGAGACATTATTTTCGAAAATGGAACTAAAAAATTTCTTTGAAAATTTTGAATACAAAAAGGCACAATGCAGCGAATATTATTTCAGCCACAAGATTAAACATAACAGAATGATTGGTACTCTAGATGGAATGGAGAAGAGTTTAATGTACCGGAAAATATGACATCTTGAATTCTTTCGCATAAATAACATTGGTTTTTGTATGGGAGGTGGTAGGAACAGAGGGAGTGGGGTCTGAAATTTTTGTATATGACGCTAAACGTGGTATGCAAAATGTTTCGTGCTGAATTCAAAGTCTTTAGCTTTCATAATTTTCAAAGAAATTTGACAAAAGTTTCCTGAAATTGGGGCATTTGTATGGGAGGTGGCAGAAAAAGTGGAGGATTTTATATGATTTTGCAACTGCTTATCAACACCCTGATCACCATGCTTTGTTTCAATTTCAAAGTCGATAGCTCTCATATGTTCGAAGGAGAAATGCTTTTCTTGAATTTATAATGTAGATATTTGTATGGGAGGAGGTAGAAGGAGTGCAGCGAAGCTGATAATTTTACTTTATTATTATAATAATAAAGTATTGTGATCGACACAAAAAAAAAAAAAAGTTTGCTACACTGAAATTTTTTTTTTTCGCGTTTCATGACTAAATTAGCCTAAAAATGCAAAAAAAAAAAATCCGTCTGTCTGTACGCCGTCCGCCGTCCGCCGTACGCCGACGTGTACGCTCAGCGCACATTAACTCCCAAACCCTTCAAGATAGAAAGTTCATTTTTGAAGGGATTGTAGATAGTTGCGGATCTCAGGCGGATACCCATTTTGGGGGGTGTACGGGTTCAGGGGGAGGCGGGGGGAGCGCTTAAACCGAAAAATACGAATTCAAATTTCTCAACCATGGTAACAGCTAGGAAGCTAAAACTCAACATACATATAGAAGGGTTTGTGGGACAACTTTTAAAAATAATTTAATTTTTTTATCCATTGGGGTGCGAAAAGGGGGGGCTAAGAACCAATTGTCGGCCGAATTTTTTTTTCAAATGATTATATCTTCGAAATTACTTATCGTAAGAAAATTATATTTAGAGACTGTCTAGGTGACATATAGTTCCATCGGAACCAGCTCAGAAAGCGGCTAATTATTGTAAGGGGGAGGGTCAGGGGGGGTGCAAAGAAAAACACTTAAAAATTAATATCTCAACTATCTTTTAAGCTATGTAATTGAAACTTAAAACTTGTATTAAGCTATATTAGGTAAATACAAAAAAAATATAACATGTCGAAATAATAGTAGTGGGGGGAAATGGGGAACATTTCAAAAATGGCGCACTTTTCAAAATTACAAATCCTTATATCTCAAAAAGTAGTACAGATATTAAATCAAAAATTTGTCAGATTGTAGAACTACATAATGGTTAATTTTGGTAAAAATTTTAAGCTGGGAGGTGTAAGGGGAGGGAGGTGATAAGCAAAAATGTCGAAAATTTTGAGTGATTTTTTTAGGGCTCTAGTGAAAGATAAAAAGTTAAAATTTCGCACGTGAATACCTATATTTAATGTACATAGAAAAATAATATTAACTTGATCCATATTTATTATAAACCGACTCCCCGGTCTAACGTGCACAAGGTGTTTCATGTGCATTGAAAAAAACACATAAACTGAAAATTTTTGAGTGAAATTTTAAGGTAGAAACTTGAAAATTTGCGAAATGCATTTAAAAAAAATCTTTAAATATACGAAATATTAACTGGTCGAAAACCTTTAAAACTTCTACCCTCTCCCATACAAAATTATTTTTTCGACCATTTTCAAGAAATCAATTATCACCTAACTATTGAAAGCTATCAATTTGAAATTTTGCATAACAACTAACAAAAATAATTAAAATGAAATTGCGTTCAAAGTTTTAAAATCGCGCTTGCCCTTCTACCCCCTCCCATACAAAAGTATGATTTCGACTAATTTCATTAAATCAACTAATCACCAACAAATTAAAAGCTATGAACTTGAAATTTCGTACGAGCATCTAGCAACAAAAATAAAAGAAAACTGCATCACAAGTTTGACGATTCCCCTACCTCCTCTACCCCCTCCCATACAAAATTATTTTTTCGAGCATTTTTAAGAAATCAGTTATCAGCTAACTCTTAAAAGCTATCAATTTCAAATTTGGCATAAAAACTTATAAAAATAATTCAAATGAAGTTGCTTTAAAAGTTTTGAAATCGCGCTTGCCCTTCTACCCCCTTCCATACAAAACTATGATTTCGACCAATTTTATTAAATCAACTAATAACCAACAAACTAAAAGCTACGAACTTGAAATTCTATACAAGCACCTTACAAGAGACGCGAAATAAAACTGCGTATCAAATTTTACGATTCCCCTATATTCTCTACCCCCTCCCATACAAAAGTTCGGTTTCATGAATGTAAAATACACCGAATTTTATGAAAATTCTATGCAACTTCGTCTATGAAACACATTCTATACAGAGAATAGTGGACGTGATTCAAGTAATTAATTAAAAAGCTATTAACATCCACCCACCCTTACTATTACCCCTACTCCTCCCCTCATAAAAACCCAAACTTACAGACACGAATGAAATATTGTTAACAGTCCTGCCCAAGAACTCCCTTTCACTTAGTCTTCCCTAACCACTCTAACCTGCATATTGACTTTCCACTCATCCGCAACTTGTCCCAAGAATAATAAAGTTTCGCCCGACTTGTTGGCAGTTTATTTTTATTGCAATTATTAAGGGAAAAGCTCTAACAAAATTTTAAGTTTGTACTTTTTGCAGTTTTAATGGAAATAGATGTAATTAATTCATTTAACAAAATTATGCATTTGTATGATAGGGGGTAGAAGGAGAATACGGGTCAAAACAAAATTCTTCGTCGTCAAAGATATTTCTATTATTAAACTTTCAATAAAGCTTCAAGTCGATAGCTTTGACAGTTTCGAAGAAAAATAATTTAATTTGAATTTCAAAATTTCGTGAAATTCGTATGGGAGAAGATAGACGGAGTGAGATGAAGTTGATAATTTTTTTAAAACTGGTTGCAATTATAATGAAATAAACACTGGCAAAAATGTGTTCATTTAGCATCGCTAGCTTCAATGAAAATCGAATAAATACATTTTTTAAATTGTGCATTTGTATGGGAGAAGGAAGAAGGGGATCGGATCAATAATTTTGATGTTAATGACGTATACTTTTTTATACTTTGACCTAAATTTCAAGTCGATACCTTAAACAGTTTCAAGGAAAAATTGATTTCTTAAAATTTAATGAAATTTGTATTGGAGGGGGTAGAAGGAGTGGGGGGATGTAGCGCGTTCACAAACTTAAAGTTACTATTTTGCTAAAAATAGCATACAATAAACTGCAGCACGATAGCTCAAAGCGTTCGAGAGTTATATTGTAGACAGACAGACAGTGACTCGGAATCGAGGTTTTTAAGCGACAACAAATATGTCTGTACCCTTGGTGGCTCTGTGCGATTATTATTTCTTAGCGTTACAAACGGTAAGGCAAACACAATATAATCTCAGATTTCATCTAGAGTATACAATTTAACTACCTGTCACTCTCTCCACCACCTTCCTTACAATATTAGTCAGTTTTCTAGAGCTTATTCTAAATAAATTAAGGTAATTTATAATTATAATAATATACCTATAATTTCTCTTCTTCATCTTCAAAAGCACTGAAGCCTAAATCGGGCTTTCGCCTCCTGACCTTCCGATTCCTTATCATTTTATTTGTTATCGTGAAAGGGTTTTTAGCTCTTCGCACAAGCTTCCATCTATAAATTTTCATTTTCGTAGATTGAGTTGGCCAATATATTGTGTATTGTGCTGAAATTATACGCCAACTCGGATTTGAACTCCCGACCTGCGCATTATGGACTAACATGCTACCCAACATGCTGTTATATTATTAAACTCTTCCTCTTTTGCATCAATATAATATCAAAATTTTATGATTTATTTAATCTTAGGATATATTGTGAATAGAAATTGAATAACACGGTTTTTTTTTAAAAAATTCGTGCCTTTATTTTGCAATTGTTAAAAATTTATTATTCAATGTAATGCTCATCGCAAGCCACAAGTTTTTTCCCATCTTTCTGGCATCATCACTCCGTGCCGAAAAAGCTGCTCTACTTTTGAGCCGACCCACGAATCGATCCAATATTTAGCTTTTTCGTAAAAATTGAAGTCCTGCTCAACCAGACCATGCGCCATCGATCGGAATAGGTGGTAGTCAGAACGGGCAATGTCTGGCAAGTACAGCGGGGAGGGTAGGATGTCTCATTTCAGTATTTCCAGTTACGTTTTCCAACCTCAGCAACATGTGGTTTAGCGTTGCTGTGCAGCAAAATAACTTTGTTGTGGCTCTTTCCGTACTGTGGTCGTCTCTTCTTCAATTTTCGGCTCAATAGTAGTTGATAGTGATCACCCATAATGGCTTCACTAAGTAAATAAGACGTTAAGTGCTTGAGAGCATTCTACGCGCCTCAGCTGCAGACGAGAATTTCGCTCAAAAAGTACATGACACCGATAAAACTTCACAAATCTAATGATGAGCAGTTGTCGACAAATATCTAAGCTTACCACGTGACGTTTCTGATCCGCCATTGTAGATCATCATTTACTGCTGGCGCCATCTATTGGGAAATTGCGGGTTTCAATTTGCAATCCCGATATATATATCCATAATCACTAAAGCTATTCATTTTCCAGTGACAATAAACTACCAAACGTCTTTTCTAACAACTTTTGAAAAAAAAACATTTGCGAACCATAAACCAATCCTTAAATTTCCTCAACATTTTCTTCATTTCCTTAATGATTCGGTGTGGTCAATTAAAGAAATGAAAATATCTCTTAATTCCATTTCCAACTCAGAAAACTCAGTCCAATCAATTTTCGTCTTCATTTAGGTATAGTAGACAATTTTCTTATCAAAAACCGATTTCATTCCGTTCTGTTACAACTTCATTAGCACACAGTATAGTAATATAGGTGGGTGTATTTTTTTTGTTTTTCATTGAAAAAAGAAAGATAACCTTTTTATTCTGTCAAATCATTGTCTTGAGTGAAATATGAACTTGTCATGATATTCGGAAATATACCCGGAAAGGAACCGCAAAAAGTAAAAGGGTTTCTTTATAGTGAAAATGACCCATAGACAATTTTGTTTTGTATGAGAACATGATAAGCACGACAAGGGTTGGGCAATGATTAAATGGTCTAATTAGCAACACCTAAACAGGCATTTGATTACAGAAATGTATAGAAAATGAGACGCAACTTTAGCATTCAGTAGAGGTGAAAATATTTGAATTTTTGCTACGTAATTTCGCTTAATACGAATATTGTTGAATCACGAATTCGTTGTCAAAATGGTTGAAGCACATGCAATTTTTTATTTTGGTTATTTTTCCTAGCATTTATAAAGATAAATCATTTTTTTGTTTTTTATAGTAGAACATTGCTCAGCGAGTTTGGTTCTTATATATTCAGTATGAAAAATTGGCATTTCAAACAAGAAAAGGATTAAGAAATTATTTCATCCTGTATCTATGAATAAATAATCTATATGAAATCTGAGGGAATTATAAGATTGCCGTCTCGCAGAAAAAAAAAAAGAATTGAACAAATGCTGAAATGGTCAAAAATATTAGAGCTTCCATTTGTCCGTTCGCTGTTTAGTTCGCTAAAACGCGTTCAGCTTGAAAGTTTAAATTTTATACACGTTATTTTGGTGGGAAATTCAAGGTCAAGTTTGCGAATGGTTTGAAACCACTCACCCATTCATTCTACATTCTCCCATTCAAAATAATACGTTTTAGCAGTTTATTTATTTTTTTTCGATAAGTATGAGAGTGCTATTCATCTGAAATTTAAAGTATAATGTATCTATGAATTTGTAATAGTAGTATTATACTATAAATTAAGGAAGTCTACCAACTCCTTCCACCACTCTTCATTCAAACTGTACTATTTCACGATACAAGTAATAATGAAACATTTTAACAGAATTTTTTTTTACAGCGCCAAACACAACTTATGGGGTCACGCCTTAACGCAATTTACACAATCATGTCCCTAAAGGAAGAAAACAAGTTATTGAAGGTTACACGGGATTAAAAGGAGGGAAAACCCTCAAATGCCAGTGGACGTTGAGTTTAAAACGACGAAGGTCGTATGGCTATGGGAATATGGTGTCTGGCAATGCATTCCAAAGTTTTGAAGTTTGGGGTACTGCTATATTTCACTGTACTCTCACTGTAGTTAATCTTTACCATAGCAAAGCAATAAAATAGAATACGAAAAAGAATGAAAATATTAAAAAACATAACAAGACTATGATTGGATGTAAATCCCAATCAAGTGATATTCTAGTTGAAAAAGATTTGTTTTTGATTTTAAGAAATTTTTTATAGGAAGTGGTTTAAGAAGTGACGGTATTGAACTAGTTTTTTCACATCATGATAAACTTGCTATCAAAACGTTTTAAACAAAATTTAAGCTTCAAAAATTTAATAGGAACTGAGAAAATTAGTTTATTGAATTTAGTGAAATTGTGCAGTTTGTATGGGAGGTGGCGGAAGGCGGATTCGTATAATTTTTAGACTATGGATTGAAATTATCATAAAGGTAATTTGTTCTAAATTTCAGATCAATAGCTTTTATACTTATCGAGAAATTGTTGTTTATTGTCAAATTGCGAAATTGTGTCATTTTTTATGGGAGAGGGTAGAAGGGGTGACGATAATTCTCTAATTTTTTTATCTCACTGGTAATGCCTTGGCTTCCCGGACGCACCTCCTCCAGTTGTCTCCGTCCAACGACCGCGTCCTCCAGTCTAAAAAATCGAGAAGCGATCTGCAATCTGCGTCGACCGAGCCCTCACGACGCGGCTTTCCCTGCGGTCGGTTGTCTTGAGCTTTGCCCTTGAGCACGCGTTTTGGGATTCGTTCCTCGTGCATTTTTGATCTTATTACTCTTTCTTAATAAGTATTTAGTGCACAATTTCAGCTCGATTAATTTTATACGTACTGAGTAAATTGGTTTAGAGTATTTCTTGAAAAAGTGCGGTTTGTATGGTAAGTGGTGGAAGTACAGTGGGGACTCAAGTAGTTTTAATACAGTACATTGGAATCATTGTAAAAGTGATTTATATAAAATTTCAGATCAAGACCTTTTATATTTTTCGAGAAAATTCATTTATTGTCAAATTATGAAATTATGTCATTTTGTATGGGAGGGGGTAGTAAGGGTGGAGCGATTCGGTCCATTCACAAACTCGACCTTACTTTTTTGTCAGAAACGACGCTTACACAGTTTGAACTTTTTGGGTCAACGCGCTCTTGAGCTAGAAAGACACGGACGGACGGACATCCGGTTTTGAGATTTTTGAGTGATAATATGAACTTCTGTATCATTAATTTTTTTCTCCGAGCCAAATTTCTTAGCGTTATACTCCTATACCTATAATACTCTCAGATTTCATACTAAGTATGAATATCAACTAAGGTGTGTAAGGGGTAGGTGTATGTTAATAATGTTTTAGTGAATTGCTTGAATCACGTTCAAAATTCATTGTATAGAATGTTAGTTTCATAGAGGAAGTAAAGTCTATAAAATCCGGTGTATTTAATATTTTTGAAACCATACATTTGTTAGGAAGGGGGTAAAGTAGTTGAGAGAATCGTAAAATTTGTGATGCTTTATTATTTCGTTAATCTTGAAAGGTGTTCGTACAAAATTTCAATTTCGCAGCTTTTAATTAGTTGTTTGTTACTTGATTTATTGAAATTCGTCGAAATTATTTTTTTTTGTATGGGAGGAGACAAAAGGGAAAAGGCATTTTTAAATAACTGATACAGTTTTATTTTAAATATTTTATGCAGTGTTTGAGAACATTTCAAGTGGATAGCTTTTAAAAGTTTGGCAATAATTGATTTCTTGAAAATAGTCGGTTTTCGTTTCTGTTTGTTGTTTGTTTTGTCGGTTTTAGGTCACCTAAACTGCGAAAATGAAAAAATAGTAAATAGATGGTTGTACGAAGGGCTAACAACCCTTTCCCAATAACAAATAAATGTTAAGGAACCTGTAGGTCAAGAGGTCAAAGCCCGATTTGGGCTGTAGTACCCTTGAAGAAGAAGAAGAAGGAGAGAGATATGACGTGGGCACGTGGGTTCTTTTCTTCGAGGGCATCGTATTGTGTATCGCTGGAGCGCAGTTGCCGCTCGACATGAAGTGCGGCATTGATTTGGGAGGTGGGCCGACTTTTCGACTTGGATAGGGGTCTTTTGTTGAGACGAAAGGGTGTTGATTCGTTGTGGTAAGCTTATGGGTAGTAGAAGGCGAGTAGGTGGACGGCCGCCGATGGTGGTCGCCCGGGTGGGTGATTTTCAGTGTTGTCCACGGCAGAGTGGAGGTCGCGTGGCCTCGGACGGAGTTTTGTGTAATGGGGTGACGTAGCTTGCGATTTTGTTCGAATGTGGCAGAGAATTGGATCGAGTTGTGAGAATCGCGTTATGGGCTTGCGCTTTCTATAGAGCAAAACGAGAGGTCTAGACGAAAGCCAATTTATTATGCTATCCATGATAATGGTGGAATATTAAAATTGGGGATGGATGCCCTTCGTGTATGAGGGATGCAGCAGAGTTGAAGGCGGAGCGTGGAGTTCACGGGCAGGGCCCTGAAGTGCGCATGGCCATTGGGTTGGGCGGTTGTGTCTAGAGGTTTACCAGGAGTGTAAATATGAAACCGGAATTTGATCATAAAGGGCCTCACTGGTCAATGTGGTTATTGTGAACACGCGTCAGTGGCGCCATTTTCTTGTTTTGACACCGGACAAAGATTGTCAACTCATAACACTTCAAGTTTCATACGGCAGAATAGTTTTTAATAACAGTGAACATGTCGAACTTTGTACCGCGAAACTACGATTTGCGGGCAGCTTTAATTTTCTGTTACCATTTGAAGAAAACTGCTGCTGAATCGCATCGAATGCTTGTCGATGCTTCGAGTGGTTTAAAAAATTCAAAAGTGGAAATTTTAACGTGAGAAACGAAGAACGTGTAAAACCACCGAAAAAGTTTGAAGACAGCAGATTGCAAGCATTGTTGGATGAGGACGACGCTCAAACGCAACAACAGCTGGCAGATCAGTTAAACGTAACACGAGCAGCCGTCGGCATACGTTTGAAAGCCATAGGAAAGATCCACAAGATGGGAAAATGGGTCCCACATGATCTCAACGAAAGACAACAGGAAAACAGAAAAACCACTTTCGAAATGCTGTTGGCCAAATACAATAGAAAGTCATTTCTCCATCAAATTGTGACTGGCGATGAAAAGTGGATTTATTTTGAGAATCCGAAGCGGAAAAAATCATGGGTAACTCCAGGCCAACCACCGACATCAACTGCAAGACCAAATTGCTAAGGCCGGAAAACAATGCTGTGCGTTTGGTGGGATCAGAAGGGTGTGATTTATTATGAGCTGCTGAAACCTGGTGAAACCGTTAACACTGAACGCCACCGACAACAAATGATTGCATTGAATCAAGCTTTGAGTGAAAAATGCCCAGAATACCAGCAGCTTCATGACAATGCACCATCACACACAGCAAGACTGGTCAAGGAAATGATAGAGTCGTTCAGTTGGGAAATTCTTTCCCATGCCGCTTACTCACTAGACTTGCCTCCGTCTGATTACCATTTGTTTGCATCGATGGGACACGCACTTGTTGAGCAGCGCTTCACTTCCTACGAAAATGTACAAATATGGCTCGATGGCTGGTTTTCATCAAAAGACCAAAAGTTTTTTTGGCGAGGCATCCACACATTACCAGAGAGATGGGGAAATCTATAGCTAGCGAAGGGCTATACTTTGAATAAAATACTCCGTTTCATTTCCAACCAATTAGTGTTTTTTTTTTGCAAAAAAATTCCGGTTTCATATATACACCCCTGGTAAACTATGGTCAGCATAGATTATTTCAAAGCTACAGTTTTTGTACTTCAAAGTTCTCTTTTGAATTTTGATCCTTTGTCCAGTGGTGTCTTGGACCCGATTTTGACCTCTGGTGGTATGGGGTCAATTTTGTCAGATTTGCGTCACATATGGAATAGATGATTCCATGTGGGTGTCGGACAGTGATACTGAGGGATATCGCCTTAATATCTCATTTTGTGCTTAGTATCATGGTAAGTTATCATTATGATTCTGGTACTACTTACCACTAAATCAAATTTATAACTTATAACGGATTATTTCACTTATTTAGATGCTTTATGTAAATTTGTTTTATGTTATATTGTCTTTCCTACACCTATACGGACGAGTGCAGTGGTGACTGCCGGATCTGTTGTAATTATTATTCATTTCTCTCCATATCCATGTGTTTTCCATATTACAGGAACATAGCTAGACTGGCCGTAATCCAGAATAGGAGTAACGTTAGACTATGTTCCCTAACGAAGAAACGATTTCTTAGAACTGCTCGAAAAAATCTATTACAACGGAGGGGGTAGAATTCTAGAAGGTTTTCGACCAGTTATTATCTTAAACTTTTATGCATTTTTTTAAAATAAATTGCACAAAGCTTGTAGCTTAAAAATTCGAGATTTTATAACACTTCGTGCAGGTTGGGGCCCTCTTCGGTACATAACAGTTCTGATTTAAATTATTTATTATTTTTTCTTTATGTACATATATCAAAATTTGAATTTTGTATCATTTACCAGAGTCTAAAAAAAATTTTTTTTTGTATGCCACCTTATTAAAATATCTTTTTTTACGGAAAACCTCTTCGGCCTTCATTTTTTTTATAGCTGCCCTTTTCAGACCCTAATGGAAGACAAAATTTAATTATTTATATAGTTTCTCCCTCAAACCCTTCTACACGTGTGTCCATTTATAGCTTTCTAGTTAGGACCATGGATTAGATATTCGAATTCGTATTTTTCAGTTCCTCCCCCCCCCTCCCGCTTAACCAATACCCCCAAAATTAGTGTCCGCCCGAGATCAGCCCCTCTCTACAATCCTCATGAAAATGGGGGTTTGGGAGGTAATGTGCGCTGAGCATACGCGTACAGTGCAGGGCGGACGGCGTACAGACAAACGAAATTTTTTTGTAGCATTTTTTTTCAGTCTAATTTTGTTTTTCTTTTTCGCGTTTCATGCGAAAAAGATAAACAAAAGTTTAGGGTAGCAAATGTTTGTTCTCCCCAAGTCGATCGCAGTACTTTATTATTAGAATAATAAAGTTAAGCTAGGGTGTAGCCTAGTAGGTAGCGTGTTGGTTTTGTAATGCGAAGGTCGTGAGTCCAAATCCCGATCGACGCAATATATAATTCCAGCACATTGCTTGCTTGGATATACCTTGGTCACCTCAATCTACGAAAATGGAAAAATTCGTAGAAAGACGGTTGTGCGAAAAGCTAACATCTCTTCCACAATAAGTAATAAAAAAATGTTAAGGAACCTGAATATCAGGAGGACAAGGTCTGATTTGGGCTGTAGCGCCATTGTAGTAGAATAAAGCGAATAAAAAAAATGGAATAAAGTAAGAACAATTCAACTGAGAAGTAAAATCCAGGAATAACTTTATGATGTCAAACACACGTTGTGTACCACAAAATATAACTATATTATATGTAGTCAATAACATAAAAAAAATGTTTCAAAATTAATAAGCAAGAAAAAAATAAAAGAAAAGGAAATAACACTTTACGTTCACCTCTTCTATTTTCTTCCACACAAAATTACTCAATTTTCTAACTTTATAATAAATTAATATTCTCACAAAATGCTAAAAGTACTGAATTGAAATTTTCATTTCCTAACACATATCATACCAATTTTTTCAGTAATATTGGATTCATGCAACTTAAATTTGGTGAAAAATGTTCTTGTAGAATCTGTAATTAAAAATTAATTCAATTCTATCACCTTTTCTATCACGTCTCATAAAAATCTGTCTGTTATTTCTCTATAAATGCCTTTAAATTAGTGTTTTAAACAATATTTAAGAAGAAAAACATTGAAAGAAAATAAAAGATTTCCGGACTATACACTGTTACGCTTTATTATTCGTGACGTTTCGGCCTCCGCTAAAACCTTTATCAAACCAATAAAAACATATTGTTGTGATTTTCGTCTGTCTGTCCGGATTTAACTCAAAAACAGCTGAAGCGATTCGAGTGAAACTTTCACTGTTTGTTGGATATGCTTCGAGCCATTATCTCCTTTTGGTTTTATTTCAATTTCTCAAACTACTTCGATTTACGTCATGACGTATGTCGAGGTACGTCCGATTAGTTTTAGCTTCTTTTATAGCAATGATTTTTTTTAGATAATAATAGTAATTGCAGCAAGAACAATCAATATTCCCTCACGCCTCCTACTACAAATGTCACAACTAAACCATTTGATAATTATTTTTAATTTTTTGTTGTTTTAAAATGAAATGTTGTATCATAAGTTAGACGTAGTAAATCAAAGCAAGATTATATAAATATTCCTCCCTCTCCTTCCACCTCTCATTCAAAATGTGTTACTTACGGGATTTTATTTTGTCATTTTCTTGGAATATGCCAAAGCTATTCACTTAGAATTTGGTATATGCCGTCTGAATAATAATTGGGGCTATCATCTTAAAAACGAATTGAATTCCCAACCCCTTTTAGCACCTCTTCCACCAGACCTGACCGTAATATATTTATGATCTCAAAAATCCCAATCCTTTTAATTAAAAATGCTTAGGATAATAAAACGGGAATGTTGTATCCTCAAACACCCGTGCGCACGGGCCTATTACACAAATATATCATGGCACACATCGATGAATTTTCTTGAAATAACATATGTATGTATTAGGGTTGCCACCTTATCAAGTATTGCTGCGAGGACACTCATAACAACAAAGCGGAGTGTAATAATGAGCATGTTTTTGCCGTAGCAATATAATACTAGTTTTAGCTAAAAAGAGTTACGAAATACTAATCCAGTTAGTTCGCTTAGATTTTTCTAGTTGTAAAATTTACAGCTGTCTGTCACAATAAAGCAAAGTTGTCGCCCTATTCCAATTTTTCCCCATCGTTAGGACTTCATCCTTATGCTTTCATTTCAATTGATTGAATCTGCTGATTAGCTGCCGAAAATCGCAAAAATATGTGTATTTTTTCATCTCTCCTTTGATAAAGTAGGGTTATGTCAAAATTTAAGTCAAATTTATATGCCAACACCACGTCTGAAGTCGACTTAATGTAGTACTAGTTTTACAAAAATCAGCGTGCTTATACCAGATCATATTGGTGCTAAGTAAATCGACTTAAGTTTTACTAGTTTTAAACAAAATGTTATAAAATAACTCTTAGTTAAAAGTCAATAAATTTGGTGAATTCTTCTTCTTTTTGTTATTGCAATTTCTTCTAAATTTTAAAGTCCTTCTTACTTCAATTTAAAAAAATGTCAAATTTTAGGTTTCTCACATTTTCTTATAAGTTCAGATTAAATTTGGAAAAGATGAAGATTTGATTCTAAATATTTGATAATCTGTAAGAAATTTGAGAAATAGTAGGCGAAACATAAATATAGTTCAATAGTGTCATCAGTTTCGTGATTGAATATGTCAAAAACTGAAATATATAATCTAAGCAACTCATTTTTAATTGAAAAATTCTCGAATTATTGTTTGGGCTGTTGACACACGATAGAGATAATATCGTATTAAAACGAAAGCTTCCACTACAGTTTTTGTATGCGACACATGACAATTATTTTTAATACCGTATTAAATCAGTCTATGAAAGCGCTACGTATTACGTCAGAATGAAGTTTCAAATTTAAACGTCAAACTTAAATTTTGGAATTGTTTTCTATTACGCCTTGTGAAATCCTGAAAAATTCTGTATCGCAAATAAATCATGGACCGTTAAATTCTTTAAATTGTCTTTCTGTGAAGTTTTTTGTCTCTTTTTTGTAATATTAACGAAATAAAACGTCATTGTAACGTAAATTCCTCGAAATTTCTTTTTATTTCGTATTGTAAATTCCCCGCTTGAAAGCTTAAGCAGTTAATATAGATTACAGAACGATATTATCGCTGGACTTAATATCGAAGTTAATATATATTAACACGAGTTATTATCGAAAAGCGGGTTAATACGATATTATCTCTATCGTATGTCGACAGCCTAAAGAGCAGATCATGACTGCAAAATTCGCTCAATATTGAGTAATAATGAATGTCGTCTACTATGACAATGCTTAATAAGTTCTCTAAATTCTAATGGGCTGTTCAATGCCCTGCCGATCAACCCGAGAAAACTGCCAAACACGATATCTGTCTCTAAAAACCACCTCAGGAGGAAAAGAGACAGATGTAGTGTTTGGATATCTTAGCATAATTGGTTTAACGAATCGTTCACAGAATATATGAAAAGAAGTAAAATTTTCGCACAGCTTACCAAATTTAGTACGAAAATGAAATAATTTTTTGAGAGATAAACTGCTCATACATGTTTGAAACAATCGTGCAAAGTTTGAGTATAGAATTAAGTTTTAAGAATGTTGAAACTTTCTTCTCTGTTATGTTTGACATATAATGAATTTCTACACTCAGAGCTCGAATTGGTAATATCTGCACTAATAACACATTTAAATGAAAGCCCTACCACTTTCATTGATTCTTTTAAAGTACTAAACATTTACTATGAGGTTTCGTTAGAATTTTCAAAAAAATCCTTAATCAATTTGTGGCCTGTAGACCCACCGCGATGATCTTAACGCCGCGTCGAGAGCAGTGGACAAAATTTCGCAAATGAAGAAAATTCTCGCGAGATGAGAACCTATGGCAACCCTAGTATGTATCTATTATAATTTGTTGTTCTTCTATGCTCGATGTTGGGATTTCTAAATAGCTGAATATCACTTTTACATAATACATAGCATATATTGCTAAATATACCTCAAAAATTGCATGTTATTATAATTCCTACGCGTTCTAAGTTCATGAAAAACGAAAAAAATTATCATAAAAACAAAACTTTTCAAAAATCAAAAACACGAACTTAATTATTGAAACCTTAAAGCATGTAAATGATAATAGAAAGTAATAGGAAGCCATAAACCGTGTCGTGAGCCGCTGCCTAAATTTTGAGAAAATGGAAATTTAAAAGTTTTTGAGAACGAAAAATCAGTAAATCAAAAATTAACTAAATAAAAGTTATTAACGAAAAATTTTAGAATCGGCTATTAAGGCCCAAACACATCCTAACCAAAATTGTTAAATTTAAGAAAAATTTTAAAAATTCACCATTAAAACCAAAAAATATGTTGTAAGCCACTTTACAAATGTAAGAATATTAAAGATTTTACCGAAAAAAATGAAGAACGAAAAAAATTATCAGAAAATCAAAAATTTTCAAAAATCATAAACACGAAATTAACCATTTAAACCTTAAAGCATGTAAATTATATCAGAAAGTAATAGGAAACCATAAAACGTGTCGTAAGCCGCTAACTAAATTTTGAGAAAATCGAAATTTAAACCAAAAATTTTTGAGAAAGAAAAATCACGAAATCAAAAATTCACCAAATAAAGGTTATTACCGAAAAATTTTAGAACCAAAATTGTTTAAAATTTAAAATAACGAAAAATCTTGAAACTGATCATTAAAACCTAAAATATGTTGTAAGCCACTTTAAAAATGTAAGACTATTAAAGATTTTGATGAAGAACGCTTAATGATCGCTAGTAATTTAATAAAGTCTCCAAAGTCTCAATTTAATATAAAGTATCGCATGTTTAGCCTTTATACATTTAGATATTTATTAAACTAATGTTATTAGTGCGTCTTTTAGTGATGATGAACTCCACTATTACTTTCAGTATTACATTCCACAACTATTTAAGCTTTCAGAGAGCAAAGATGCATCGGCTAAATGATTAAACATTAGTTCTTCTTACATAATATAGTGCAAAAATTACTAATTTTCATCGATTTAGCGCTCTAGAGCCGCCACTAAAAATTAAGAATTAAATCTCGAATAACCTCGATAAAAATGTGGACGAATTTCATCCACTGGAAGATTGGGTAGGTTCTAAGAAAAGACAGATTATGTCTACGATTACATAAATTTTCGATAAAACATAAACGTTAACGTGCAAAAGTGCTTATCGAATTTAAATTTCTTAAGAAATGCTTCTGTCCAGTTCGCTATAAAACCGATCGTTTCCTCCTGAAAGTAAGGCAAGTTCACGACTAGAGCTGAGAAGATTTCTGTTGTGATGCGCTCGCTGTGCTGACATGAAAACACACCATCGAGCAACATTTTCGAATGCGCGAATCTTTCGCGAGTACAAAGTCTTGAAAGTCGACGACGCTATTTCTGAAGTTTTCAAGCATTTGCGTCTTTGGAGACTCGGCTAAGCTCGCAGACGTTGAGACTTTACCTATGGTCGTTTCTAGGCTATATGGTGTCTTCGCGTCTTAAATTCTGCCGTTGCGAGAAACCCCGAGACCAAAGTATCTTAAGTTGTATAAAATTTTCGTGGAAGCGTTCTCCTAAGCATTCGCGCTGGTCTGACGATTATATCGTTCGTTGCGCGAGGAGCCCCCAAGTGCCCCAAGTACTAGCGTGGCTCAGTCTCCTAAACACCGCAGAGGTGACCGTACAGCACTTGTAACTTTACGACTTAATTTTTCGTGCGGACGTGAATACACGGTACCGTGATAAATAACTTCCACCCTTGTTACGTACAATGTCTTAAGCTTTATTTGAGCTTTTTTCCGTTTTTTTTTTGTTTAACTAACCGCCTTAGTTTTCCCGCCTAATTTTGAATTCGTTTACTGGTGATGATAAAACGCAATTACGGTCATCTCTATATAAGTTTAAAAAGTTATTTTGACCCCCAAATTACCGTAGTTTTAATTCAATGAACCTAACGTGCTATTGTTAATTCGCGCTTTATTTTTATTAAACCGCATTAAGCTTTTTTTTATTAATAAAAATGACGTAAATCCTATCTATCATTTGAACTTTATGTAAAATTTCGCAAATCACGTGCGTCCAAACTCCTTGCCTTGGTGTTTTCTTTATGATCCGATTGTTCTCAACAAAATAATAATAATAAAAAAAAACGTCGCGTCGGTTAAATTTTCTTGTTGCATGGGTTCTCTCTCTGTGGACATTGTCTAAATGTTTGTCCAAGCGATTTACTGAAATCTATACACGAAATAAAAATTAAATCGGTTGAGTTGACTTTGAATATTGTTGTCGTGGTGGCGTCACATCATCATGTTATTTTAGTTCAGTGAATATTCTTAAGAAAAAAAAAATCAATTCGGGCGCCACTTGCATATTTTTGCGACAACAATCAAAAAAATTGTTTTGTTGATGTTTAGTTTTGCCTAGAAAAAGGCACTACACTAAGTGAAAAGCAAGTTAAGTGTCGTGTTTTAAGTGTTTTCTGTGTGTGCCCCACATATTTTTTTTTTTCGGATTTCGATTTTGGATTACTGCATAAAAACAGCAAAAATATGATTCGAGTTAATTCACAGTCATTTAGCCTATCCAGCACTCTTCGAAAGGTAAATCTTTTTATTTGTATTTTAATTTTTGTTTTTTGAACAATTTGAACCACCCACCTATTCAAAAGTTTTCGAATAAGAAAATCTCAGAATAATCGTTATAAAATTTTAACTATAATTTTTTATTTTTTTTTTTTGCAAAGTACCGGTTTACTTGAAATCTCACCTATTCATGTTAAATATTGATTTTCGTCAGTTAACATAGTTTCTCATATTTGCACATACATATCGCAAATTGACACGAATTTTAGATAAGATATTCAGGTTTTTGCGATGTTTTTTATGACAATCGGAGAATTTTGCGTAGAAAATATAACGATAAAGATATTGCTATCGTAAATATTGGGTTTTCATAAAACTTAAGTAAGATTAACGTTTGCTGAGGATATCGACAAAATTTTAGATTAATATTCGTTGATAATGAGAATAGTTTAGCGCAGTTGGTCGAATATCAAGATTCAATGGAAAGAAAATTATGTAACATCAAAATTGAGAAATTTTTTTTATAGCAGGTGTGGCAAATATTGTTTTTTTTTTATATAAAATATTACCTAATCTAAAATATATTTGAGTAACCACATTGGCAAAACTGTTCGCCATAAGTTCGAAAACTTCGAAAAAAATTCATTTGAGATTTTGCAGCAATATTTTTTTTTTTTTTTACAGAATGATCTGTGTTATAGGCAATTTCGGCCTTTATGTGCAATGCACAAACACAGTCATGGAGGGAAGGTGTAGTGCCTACTTTACTATCACTACTTTACTTTTTATAAATTAAGTAAATCGTAGAAACTTACTTTAATAGCGCTACTTTACTTTTGATAAATGAATAGATCGCACAAAATATAAAAATAATCATATTAGTTTTTTATGAAAAAATTGTAAAAAAACAAGTCAGTTGAAAAACGAATTTTATAAAAGCAAGTTGTAAAAAGTTTTTGTTGGATAAGCGCATTAAATATTATTTCTTAAAATAAATAATTGCATATAACTAATTGTTGTTAAAAAAGGAATGGGATTAGGAAGGTAGGGGAAGAGGAGTGAGAACGACCGTAACGAGTGGAGAAGCAATATAGAGTGCGTGCATCATGGCTGTGTTCCCTAATTTATTCACGACAAAAGTACAGCATCTGGTTTGCAAAGAAATGCGGAAAGTCCCTTAAACTTAGTTTGTTGCAATTTTAGAAACTGTATTTTGATTGTATATGCAAGCAACTTCTTAACATTTTTGGAACTAGAGTTGTTATTCTTTTGTGCTTATAATAAAGGTCGTGAGTTCAAATCCTGGTCGGCGCAATATATAATTCCAGCACATTGCCTGCTTGGATATACTTTGGTCACCTCAATCTAAGAAAATGAAAAATTCGTAGAAAGAGAGTTGTGCGAAGGGCTAACAACCCTTCCACAATAAGTAATGAAAAATGTTAAGGAACCTGAATATCAGGAGGCCAAGGTCCGATTTGGACTGTAGCGCCATTGTAGAATGAACTTTTACATTTCGTTTGGTATAGCGGAAGTTCGTAGTAACCAATTATGCAACAAATTGATACCAATATCCAACATTTATTTCAATAATACATGTATGAATTTGTTTTTGTCGAAAATAAGTACAGTTCTTCTACAAGTGCTTCAACATCTGAAAATTTACTATAAATTTGTTGAGCTACTTCGCAGGTCATTGAATCTCTGAAGAACCTGCGGCTTAAGTCAAGAATGGACACCTGGGTCCTTCATCATCACTACGCTCCAGCCAGTGGCGTGGCGTGATATAATAGTTAGGGAAAGCAATAACTTTTTAAAAATATTAGTTTGTTGCACTTCATACAATTAAGTAACAAGTTTAATATACAATATTATCGAAACCTCTCTCGTCAGCCGCCAGGGACATGTATAATGTTGAAAGCACGCAGGAACCCGAGACTAGGTGTACTGTCCTTTATTTTAATATTCTTAATAATTTCATTTTTAATTATTATTTTTTATATATGATTATATTCAAAATTGGTAGACTTTTTAGAAGCAATAAATAAGAAAAAAAAATACAACGTTAAAAAAAATCTACATACAAAAAAGTTTACTTAACAGTTAAGCTATAAGAGCAAATCTGATAATTAAAGTTTTGAATACAAATATAAAAGGCCTAAAATCAAACACGATATACATTCACCCTAATACTACATAGCAGCCGAAAGCGTTTGATTTCTTAAATCAACGGACATTACAATCCTTTAACAACACATGATCTTATATTGAATAGGGTGATAACGGGCCGAAATTTGAAGAAATCTTACTGCGACATCTTTCTCTGAAAGGCCCTTTAACTTTCAGTTGTCAATTAAAAACTTTAAAAATGTCAAAAAGTTAACATAGACTTTATTTTGAACTTATATTTATATTTTTTAATTATAAAAAAAGTAAGGACGTACAAAAAAGTTGTCGCTCGATCTCCACAAGCTTAATCTGATTTGTTTCCCCCTCAAAGCACGACAAATATACTTTTTCACGGTTTTCTTCCTGATCATGTTTCGATCAGTAAAAAAATTTCCATATTGGCAATTTTTAGAACGATGGAATGCGATGGCTGAAAGCTCTGGAAGCAAATACCGCGACGCATCTCTCCTCCATATAGAAATCGAATTTGATCGAATCGAGCGGGAAAAATTTTGCCACGTACTGGCCGCCAGTATGGTGTAAGCATTTTTGAAATCATATCTCAAAGCAATTTTTGCCTGTGGATAACTTTGGGCTTCTGTCGATCAGCCAAACCGTCAGAAAAAAAATCTGTCTTGTGCACGTAAAGTGTGTGTTTACAGTGATGGACGAAAATTATGCGAGCTTTGTCAAGAATTTTTTAAAAATGTTGGATATTCGTTCCGATTTGAATTTAGTATTTCTAGACTTAATAGAAGGATAAATGTAAGGAAAACTGAAACTTCTTCAACACTTTCCGTGCAGTCCAGACCTTGCTTTCTGTAACTTTGCACAGTTCCTCCATGAGAAAATGAAGCTGAAAGGGATTTGGTTTTCCAGTGATGAGGGATTGGGACGACGAGAGTGCCGTACTATTTAGATAGAGCTAGTTTAAGGATTGGTTTCCGAGAATGAAAAAGTCTATTGCATGTTACGGAAATCAATTCGCAAAAAATTCAATAAATAAATCCGTATTGCAAAATTATCCTAGTACCCTTTGTAAGAGTACACGGGGTATACGCCGTTATACCCTCTGTTCATTTCCCAGAAAAAGCATATACCTTCTTGTGTCAGAGTTGCATATGGTGGTATACGTTGTTGTGCACGTCGTATACCCTGTGTTTTTTCATAAAAGTAGCTTACAACGCATATTTTGTATATGGAAATATTTAAGTACATATGTATGTATGTACGTATAACTTCTGGATTGTCGAAGATGGCTTTCAATTCTCTATTTTATCATGTTTTCCAGATCGAGTCCTTCCTCAATGATCCGAGGATTCTTCTGAGAACTTTTCTCTCGTTAATTAATTTTCTGTGTGCCTGAGTTAATGTCCACGTTTCGCTGCTATAGCATAGTACAAGTCTTATAATTGTTTTGTATAGTTTTAGTTTAGTTTTCGTGTGTACGTTCTTGTTTTTAATTATTATACCGAATAATTCGTTTTGTTTGCCATCATTATCCTTTTTTTAAATTCGATGGGTTCGCTTCCATCATTCGATAGGTTTGCTCCTAGGTGTATACAAAGCTGTCTACGTTTTCTAGGTTATAGTCTCCTACTGTAGTATTTTGTCTGATTGGCGTCTTTTTTCATTTTATGCTATAACTTTCCTTTTGTGTTCGTTAATAAGTAGCCCAACTTCCCTTGTTACACAGGCTAGTTTTACAAATACTACTTTAGCACTCTCCAGAGATCTAGATCCTTCTTGTGGCGTATATTGCGAATTCGATGAAGTTTGCGGTTTTCATCCATTTCATTGGAAATTTCTTACATCGACTCGGTTATGAAACGAGACAAAACAGTTTCTTCGAATTTTGGAATGTTTTGGAACCGTTCCTAGTGAAAAAACCGCGTTGGCTACTAAAACCAACAAAAATTTGAAATCTACGAATCGTACCAATTAATAGAAAACAATATTTGGATTTTATGGTTGATATGATGATTTCAGTTCTGAAAAAATCAAATCCTGAAAACGTAAAGCTTCAGAAATTCTCTTTATTAGTAATTTCTTGTATAGCCCTTTCCCTTCAAAACAGTTTATATTGTGTTAGAGGCGCCACTGAGACCAAACCAAAAACCTAGAAATAAACAATTTTTTCCCTCACAACTTAAGTTTGGTGATACTGTCACCACCTCTTCACAAGAAATGTGTAAACTTTTTGCCAAATACTTTGTTTGTGTGTACCCGAGTAATGATCTGTCTTATGACTTTTTCATCCCACCCCAGAAGTTGATCACTGAGATATCTATTAGTGAAAGGGACATTATCTACAATGGCGCTACATCCCAAATCGGACCTTGGCCTCTTAACATTCAGGCTCATTAACATTTGCTTATTAATTATTGTGGAAGGGTTGTTAGCCCTTCGCACAACCGTCTTTGTAGGAATTTTTCATTTTCGTAGATTGAGGTGCCCAAGAATATCCAAGCAGGAAATGTGCTGAAATTATATTGTTGCGAGCTAGGGGATCGCCGATTTCAAAGAAAAACACAATTCGTTTAAAAACAATGAATAATTTATTTAATCGCACTTTTCTTAATTTCTTGATCACTTTTAATTAATTCGCACTATATTCGCCGATTTGGCAATGCCGTCGATCTTATTCTTTCGCTTACTTGTACCGATTCGCGTTCTTCCACCGATAGGTGTCGGCGAATGACTAACTGGTTGTCTGAAAGTTGGCGGATATTTATACTAAGTCTCCCAGACAGGTGTCGTTGTGTGTGTGTGTCTAGAAAGATTGCCTACATTGTGGAGTTTGGTAGAAGTTGCTGGAAACATGTTTATAGCGTTTTACATGTTGATGGACTTTTCTCGATAATTTTGGCAACATCCAAATTGCGTGATTGCAAGATCTATAACATTACCCTCTCCTTAGTCCCTGTTCGTCCCGAACAGAGTCGTTCACTTCCTCAATGGCACCATGGTACTTTGTTAATCGGTCGAGATGTACCACTTTCATTTTGGTACGAGGTTTTCGCTGATTCCATCCATCCTCTGGTTCGATCGTTAACCTCCGAATGGTTTTTCCGGCTTCTTTTTCCTTCTCACGTTCGCGTTCTTTCTCCGTTTCCTTTTCGCGCTCATTCTCCTCCTTAGCGGCACGTTTACTTCCCTTTTCTCGTTCCGCATTCTTCCTTTCGCGATCTTCTCGATCATATCGCTTCCCATGTTTGGTCTTGTCACGATTATTCGCATGAAGTACTTGACCGTCACGACTTCTACCCGTTCGTTCACGATCCTTATTCGATTGTCCATCTTTGCTTCCATGATCTTTCCCGATGTATTGTTCTTGTTGCAATCGAGCTTGCCGACTCGGGGTTTTCGATCGACTCCGGCGTCTTTTATCAAAACCGTGTGTAAGATTTGAACTCTGACGACTAGTTCTTGACCACGAACTACCTGCCCGATTTCCATCTTCGCATTGGTTAGCAGCGCAGCCGGAACAATAGTTGGTCGCTTTTCGGCAGTCGAGTCTCAAGTGTCCTGCCTGTCCACAATTCCAGCATCGGGGGGCACCAAATCTTTCGCTCCGTTTGGTGTACTCTGCTTTCTGACACATACACTCTTTTGCTCTTTCTCGGCCTCGATAATTACTCGTGAGCTTTGTTTGGCAGCTTCGAACGTCAGCCCATATACCAAGGCTTCGCCTATCGTTTTCTTACCTGCCAATTTCAACGCCTGTTGCAGCTCTCTGTCCAGTACAGCATTGTTAAATGCGAAAACAGCCGTATCGTTGCGTTGCTCTGTTTGCGCATTGGGCAGCGATAATAATGTGAGTCGTTCAATATCGCGTGCCAGCTCTTGAAGTGTTTCACCATTCTTTTGAGCTCGGTTGTACAGTTGAGTTTTGTAGATCTCTCGCATGTGGTCACTGCCGTAATGAAGATCCAATGTCCGGACTAACGTTGAAAAATCTTGTTGTTGCTCCTGCGGAATCGTTTGAAGAACTTCAGCTGGTGGGCCTCTTAACGCCAATATAAGAGCCGTTCCTCGTTCCAGATCATTCCAATGGTTGTTTCTTGCGGCGGCCTCAAATTGGGTCTTATAAATAGCCCACGGTGTTTGTCCATCGAAGATTGGAGCCTTGAGACCCTTGTGCGCAACATGTTCTGTCTTGATGACGCCAGTCGCCTTCACGTTATCGAAGTCTCTTTTTAGGCGTTCGACTTCTTCTGCAATTCCGGATGTCTTTTCCGTAATTTGTTCTTCGAAGATTCGAAGTTTCTTCTCAACGTTTTCTTCTATGGCCTTACCCATGATGTCTATTTTATTATTTTGCAGCTCCAATTTTTGGTTAAGGTCCTTTGAGGTCTGATCTAATTTCTGATTAATATCCGCCGATTGTTGCTCTAGTTTGTGATTAATGTCCGCAGATTGTTGTTTAATGTCCGCAGATTGTTGCTTAATGTCCACTGATTGTTGCTCTAATTTCTGATTCATATCCGCAGATTGTTGATCCAATTTGTGCATCATTTGTTGCATTAACTGTGTTAAGGCATCCGATGTACCAGAGCACTCCTCTTTACGAGCTTCTTCGATTTGGAACTCAAAACTATCTGCATTCTCACCCTCAGCCTCAAGTGTCTCGATCATACGGCTGACAAGTTCAGACTTGCTCCCTGTTGTAGGTAACTCGCGTCTACTGAGCTCTTCCTTCAGCTCCGTTACTTTTAAGTCTTTTAAATAACGCGGCATTTTCACTACCGATTATTTCCAGTTTTTCCGCGATTCGAATTCACTTAAATTTACGTCACTGCTCACTAAATCACTCGAGATTATTCGATTTCACAAAATTCTCACTGTCCGTTCGAGAATTTTAGTTCCGCGATTTTACTTCGCTAATTAAAGTCACTGTTCACTAGAGCACTCGAAAATATTCGATTTCACAAAATTCTCACTGTCCGTTCGAGAATTTTAGTTTCACTTTTCCGCTCTCACAAAATTATCCGTTCCGAGAATTTTTAATTTCACTCGCGATTTTTAACCCGAATTTATCCTTGAAATCCCACTCTTCTGACACCAATTGTTGCGAGCTAGGGGATCGCCGATTTCAAAGAAAAACACAATTCGTTTAAAAACAATGAATAATTTATTTAATCGCACTTTTCTTAATTTCGTGATCACTTTTAATTAATTCGCACTATATTCGCCGATTTGGCAATGCCGTCGATCTTATTCTTTCGCTTACTTGTACCGATTCGCGTTCTTCCACCGATAGGTGTCGCCGAATGACTAACTGGTTGTCTGAAAGTTGGCGGATATTTATACTAAGTCTCCCAGACAGGTGTCGTTGTGTGTGTGTGTCTAGAAAGATTGCCTACATTGTGGAGTTTGGTAGAAGTTGCTGGAAACATGTTTATAGCGTTTTACATGTTGATGGACTTTTCTCGATAATTTTGGCAACATCCAAATTGCGTGATTGCAAGATCTATAACAATATATTGCATCGACCGGGATTTGAACTCATGACCTTCGCCTTGCAAAACCAACACGCTACCCACTAGGCTACACCCAAGCTACATCCTAGAAAGGGACATTATATTAATCCTTAATTCTATAGATTCAAAAATCGGTGGCGGACCAGATGGGATCCCGAATCTTTTTGCGAAAACTCTCTCCTCGGAGCTCTCGGTTCTACTATCTCTCTTGTTCAATAAGTCACTTGAAGAAGGCTCGTTTTCTGCTTGCTAGAAGTAAGCTAACGTAGTACCTATTTTAAAGAAAGGAGATACGGAAAATAACTCGAACTATTGCCCGATTTCCACCCTAAACTGCTTTGGTAAGTTTTTTGAAAGATTAGTTCATAATGTAGTTTTGGAGAAACTTTATCATTTGATATCGCCAGCCCAACATGGATTCGTAAAAGGTAGATCTACTTCCACCAATTTCACAATCATTAATTTTATTGCTCAATCCTTAGATAGTCATAATTGTGTCCAAGTCATTCCAATTTTCCGAAAGCTGTCGGCACTGTTAATTGTAAAATTCTTATTTCAAAACTTGAAAGCTACGATGTCTCTGGCTCTCTCCTGAACTGGTTCAATTCGTACCTTACGGATCGTCGTCTCCAAATTACGTTCAATGGATACTCCTCTACCGAGTTTCTTACTAACTTTGGTGTCCCGTAAGGATCGATCCTTGGTCTTCTATTATTTGCTCTCTTCATTAATGATCTGCCCCAATTTGTATCTTCTAACTGTGTCTTATTCGCTGATGACCTCAAATTGTTTCGGGAAATTTCCTCCGTCTCTGATGGCATAATTCTCCAGGTTGATTTGGCTGCTGTCTCTCGTTGGTGTTCAAACAACGATATCTTTTTGAACATAGAGAAGTGTTTTACTATGGAGTATTCATATAAGGCTACCTTCTCGGTTCTCTCTTACTCTATTAATGGATCCATCCTTACGGCAGTAACCGCAATAAAGGATCTGGGAATGGTCTTTGATCGCAAACTTAAATTCGTCAATCATTTCTCCAAGATTACTAATAAGGCATACAGACTTGCTGATCTCATTCTCCGTACGACAGTCCAGTTTAACCGTCCAGGAATAGCTGCTCTCCTATTTTTCACTCTCGTCCGTAGTATTTTAGAATACTGCTCCCTCACCATTCTTGCCATGTTTGGGGCCATCGAATTTGTTCAGCGTAGATTCACTCGAACCGTTTTCTACAAATTAAGAAAGCCTTATATCGACTAAATTGGCAGACTTGAAGTACTTAACCTACGGCCTTTACATCCAAGACGGATCTTCCCCGATGCTTACTTTCTCTTCAAGCTTTGGAACAACCTGCTCAATACCCATCTCCGTGACGACCTGAATAGTCTCAACCCAAAATTCTTCTATCCTTCTCGAGCCTCTCTCGATACATACCATTACTCTTTCATAATAAGAATGCAAAGGAACCATGACCGACGCCAACTTCCTTAGCCATCTATTTTTCCTTTATTTAAAAATAGAATTAAAACTATCATCTTTAATGTTTAAATCTTTCTCTGTGCTATTATTTTATTTTCCGCTTTTTTTTAATTGAAATTGTAATCTTTTTGTTCAAGAGCTCAAATAAATAAATCCTTCAATACTAAAAACTGAAACATGACGAGTGTTGCCTCATAATGTGACCTTTGGTTCCGCACAACGGATAATTTCACATTTCTTCAATGGCACAGTCCAAATCGGGCTTGGGCCTCCTGCTTCAGGTTCCTTACCATTTTAATTGTTATTGTGAATGCGTGCCTTTCGCACAACCCTCTATCCACGAATTTTCATTTTCGGAGATTGAGATGGCCAAGATATTCCGCAAGTAGTGTGCTGAAAATATAGGTGTTCTAACTGATTATTGCGTTACAGGGTGACCTCCTAAATTATACGCTGTGCCACAAAAAAAAAAAAAAAAATATCCTTGAAGAAATTCTTAATAATATGTATGTCCGAAGCTACCATATAAAGTAACAGTTTTTCGATCGCTTTGAAGTTAATTTTCAAGATTCATTTATTATAAAAATATTACGCGATTGGAAAGGGATTGCGAGAGGTTGAAATAAAGTGTATCATAGTTGGTAGTACGTCTAAAACGCAAAAGTCATTAATTCCAATACCGGTCGGCGAATGATTCCAGCTGCCCATGTGGGTACATCTGGGTTACCTCAATCGGCGAAAATAAATATTCGTAGATAGAGGATTCTGTGAAGGACTAACCACCCTTTCATAATAACTAATAAATGTTAAGGAGCCTTTAGGTCAAAAGGCTAACGCTCGATTTGGGCTGCAGTGCCATTAAAGAAGAAGAAGAAATAGGGTTTTGGGTAGAATAAGTTAGGGTATTGTGGAATACCCCTTTATTTTTCATTGTTTTAGCCAAAGTACAAACTGGAAATCTACGCAATTGCCACTTTTTGTTGCTTAAAGCATTGGCTATATAGTTCCGGTGGTTGGTAGTTGTGATTCAAGTTTTTTATACGACCTATATCTATATTTTTGCGATATTTATGTAAGAGGTGCGATATAGTAATGCTAGAAGAGTTTTAAGTGATCCAGCCCAAATACGGAAATTGTTCTTAAGTCGAAGTCTGTATAGATGGTTTCAAAATCAGATGGCATTAAGTATTTTCCCTCCTCGGATTCACTTGGTGACAGCTAGAGCTACACAATAAAATTTGGCATAAAGCCTCTCGCTTCGGTAGTAATACGAAATGATATTTTCGACAGATAATGAAAGTTAATTATATTAAATCACCATCTAGAAATGAGTAGGCTGAATTATTTGTGGGTTAATAACATTAGTAATTATCGAAAAGTGAGATAATATAATCCCATCGTTTTTGCATAGTATACGAGTTATGAATTGCGCTTATTTTTGCAGTGACTTACAATTAATAATAATAATACTCAAAAGGTTGTTATTATGTCAATTTACCATAAATTTTTGTAATCTTTACAACTTCTCCCACTGTTCTTTCAAATATGTATGTAACCACTCATCCATATAATTGGTTTCATTTCATTTCTAAGTAATTTAATCAACTACACATTAAAACTTCGAGATTTTCTTTTTTATCCAATACAGAAAACATCCAAAATACTTTTAAATGATCTTCCTACAAAGTCTATTAATTTCCTCTTTAAATTACATACTTAAGATCTTGGTGGTAATCATCTTGTGGATGAGTTCATCACTTTTTCAAGCCGAAACGAAAATAGCATTTGAAAAGATTTAATTCGCATCAATGCAATCAACAGCGATAGCCTCGAAGCAAATATATATGTGGTTTAAACTAATTTTCACCAATTTTCTCTAATGAAAGTCAATTTGGCAGGTCGAGAATGCGCGAATGAGCTAAGTGCAGTCGTCAACAATGTTATTGTCAAAACAGCCTTGACAAGGTCACACCGTACAATAAAATACGCAATATTTTCACTGATGATAATATCAATTACTATGCTTGTATTTTGCAACAGTGCAGAATATTGCGCCCAAAAAATTTACTACAAATTACTAGAAAATAAAAGTATTTATTATATTATCAAATTTGATTATATTTACCGATTAAATAATAATTTGTGAGCACTTTAATCCAAGTGCACAACGATATCTTAAGTGCAAGTGTTTATCTAAAGATATAAATGAATTGGTCTGCGAGAAATAATAACATAAATAAAAGTGAAGTGTGTTTGTCTGTAAAATTTGCGCTATGCCGGATGACTAATAGACTAGAAATTGCACATGAAGGGAAGGGAATCCATATGCGAAGTGACGTCCTTAAGATACGACAAAAATAAGTTCATTTCGATTTGATTTCAGTGTAGAAATCATAGAGCTTAGGAGGAGTACTTAACTTTCTATAGACTACACCACTGAATGTAGAAGGGTATTTTTATCTATAGTACTTAATGCATTTTGTTTATAAGAAACATGCCCAGCCAATCTTTCTTTGCGTATTCTAAAGTAGAGTGTGTCATTCATTGGTTTCGGCGGGTAATTATAGCCCAGGTTTTGTTTAGGAATCGTGAAAACGAAAGAAAATCATATTTAGTATGTGGTTAGTGAAGAGCCTCCTAAATGTACAAAGGGGTCTTTTGATGTTTAAAATATGTTGTTGTTATACTCTAGATGAAATCTGAGAGTATATTGTGTTTGCCTTACCGTTTGTAACGCTAAGAAATAATGCTCGCACAGAGCCGCCAAGGGTACAGAAATATTTGTTGTCGCTCAAAAACTTCGATTCCGAGTTGCTGTCTGTCCGTCTGTCCGTCTGTCCGTCTGTCTGTCTGTCCGTCTGTCCGTCTGTCCGTCTGTCCGTCTGTCCGTCTGTCTACAGCATAACTCTCGAACGCTTTGAGCTATCGTGCTGAAATTTTTTGTGTGTCATTTTTAGCTAAAAAGAAACTTTAAGTTCGTGAACGGGCCACATCCCCCTACTCCTTCTACCCCCTCCCATACAAATTTCACGAAATTCCGAAATTTCCAGAAATTGATTTTCCTTTGAAACCATTTAAGCTATCAATTTGAAATTTCGGTCAAAGTATTTAGATATAAATGTCATTAATATAGCGGAATATTGATCCCATCCCGTCACTCCTTCTACCCCCTCCCATACAAATGCATAATTTTGAAAAATGCAGTTTTTCGATTTTCATTGAAACTAGCAAAGTTATAAAAACGAATTTTTGCCAGAATTAATTTTATTATAGTTTCAATTAGAATTGAAAAAATTATCAACTTCACCTCACTCCTTCTACCCCCTCCCATACAAATTTCACGAAATTTTGAAATTTAAATTAAATTACTTTTCTTCGAAACTGTTAAGGCTATCAACTTGATATTTTGCATAAAGTATAAAAATAGAAATATCAATAACGAGAAAAAAATTTGTTTTGATCCGTACACTCCTTCTACCCCCTCCCATATAAATGCATAATTTTTGTCAAGTGCATTATATCGATTTGCATTAAAACTAGAAAAAGTATAAACTTAGAATTTTGCCAGAATTTGTCTTTTAATAATTTCAATAAATGCTAAAAAAACTATCAGCTCCTCTTCACTCCTTCTACCCCCTCCCATACAAATATCTGTATTTTAAATTCAAGAAAAGCATTTCTCCTTCGAATATATTAGAACTATCAAATTTGAAATTGAACCAAAGCGTGGTGATAAGGATGATATGATAAGCAGTTTCAAAATCATCTTAGACGCTCGACTTTCCCTGCCACCTCCCATACAAATGCCTCAATTTCAGGAAAACTATGTCCCAATTGAAAATAATGAAAGCTGCAAACTTTAAATTCAGCACGAAATATTTTGCATGCCACATTAGGTGTCATATCCAAAAATTACAAACCTTCCTCCTCTCCTTCTACCACCTCCCATACAAAAGTCACTATTAATTATTTAAAAGAATTGGAGGTGACATATTTTCCGGTACATTGAACTCTTTCTCATTTCATCTAGAGTATCATATGATTGGGCTTTACGCCCAATCATAATTCTTTTATGTTTTTTTTTTAGTTTTGATGCAATAAAAAATCTTGAGTCATATCAATTTTTAGATTGCTTTAAATCGTAGCCAAGATTGACAAATTCGTCAGGATTGTACATAGACGTTTTGTGTAAATTGAAAATTCTATGCAATTCGGTCTCCATATGCAAGAATCAAGCTACGATATACTATAATCCTTGTAATTATTATTATTATTTTTAATTTGTTTAGTCTACACGAAATCTAAAAGTATGTATGTTGTGTTGACTCTAATGTTTGTAACGTTGAGAAATGGAGCTCGTACAAAATCAGCAACGATGACAGCATGCCCGTTTATTAAATAACTCTTGAACATTTTGAATATTTATCTAATTAAAAAAAAAAAAAAAAATTAGAAAAGTAAACGTTTCCCTTCGCTAATATTAGAGCTATCGACTTAAAAATTGGGACTATGCTGTTTCAAATGTTCCAGATCGGGTCTGGGCCTTCTGACCTTCAGGTTCATTAACATTTTTAATTGATATTGTGGAAGGGTTTTTAACACTTCGCACAACTTTCTGTCAACGAATTTTCATGGTCGTAGATTAAGGTGACCCAGATATACCTACAAACGTAGGCAAGATGGAAGAATCATGCGACGACGGGATCTGAGCTCACGACCTTCGCATTGTAGACCAATACGCTACCCACTAGGCTATACTCAGAATGTTCATTAGTTAGAAGAACGATTTTATCGTTCAAATCCTATCATTCCTTCTTTTCCCAATTTCAGAACAGCAAGTTTATAATTTTCCTTGAAAATTATCAAAGCAACGAACATGAAATCTAGCAAGAAAAGTTTTCATAATAAGTGCAATGACATGTTAAACCATAACAGATTTACATATGATTGGGCGTAAAGACCAGCTTTGACAGTTTCGATGAAAAATAATTTGATTGAAATTTCGAAATGTCTTTAAATTTGTATGGGAGGGGAACGAGGGCGAGAGCAGAAGGAGTGACGTCAAGTTGGTAAATTTTGCAAATTTCATTGCAAATGTAATAGTAATAATTCTGGCAAAATTCGTCCTTTTAGCTTTTGCTAGTTTCAGTGAAAATCGAAAAAAGGAATTTTCAAAATTGTACATTTGTGTGGGAGGCGCTAGTAGGAGTGAGGGGATCGGGTCAATATATTTGAACGTTAATAATTTTTTTTATTATTATACTTTGATGCAATTTCAAATAGTTTGGTTGAACAGTTTCGGAAAAAAATTAATTTAGTGAAATTTCACGATATTGGTATGGAAGGGGTTGTGATGGAGCCCGCTCGCGAACTTCAAGTTTCTTTCTTTGTAAAAATTAATAACAAATAAATAAATTTCAGCACGATAGTTCAAAGCGTTCGAGAGTTATGTTGTAGACAGACGGACAGACAATCGATCACTCGGAATCGAGGGTTTTTGGTGACAACAAATGTTTCTGTACCCTTTGCGACTCAGTGCGAGCATTATTTCTTAGCGTTACTAACGCTAAGGCAAACACAATAAACTCTCAGATTTAACACTTGTGTCAATGAGAAAGAAAAAAACACACTCATCAATACCTGGTCATATTTGCGGTGACATTATTTTATATGAAAATTGCTCTTATTTATACTTTAGATGTAATCTAAGAATATTATAAGTTTGCTTTAAAGTTTGTAACGCCAAGAAATATTGCTCGAACAGAGGCGTCAAGAGTACAGAAATATGTGTTGCAGCTCAAAAATCTTAAAACCGGATTTCCGTCCGTTCGCTCTCTAGCTTATGAACACTTTGAGATAGAAAGTTAAAATTTTGTACATGTCGTTTTTGATGAAAAAAAGGAAGGTCAAGTTCGTGAACGGTCCAAATCGATCCACCCCTTCTACTCTCTCCCATACAAAATGTCTCGTTTTCAATTATTTGCATTAATAAAATTTTGTTGGAAACCATAAAAGCTAATAATTTGAAATTTAGAAAATACTATTTTTATCATAAACATGATAGTATAAAAATTATTGGAATACCCCCACTCCTTCCACCACCTCCCATACAGACTGCGCTTTTTCATGAAAAACTATAAACCAACTTTCTCAGTACATACAACAATTGTCGAGCTCCAATTTGGTACTAAATACCCAATTAGCATTTTTACTAAGATCGCAAAAATCAACTGATTAACGTCACTTCTTCTATCCCCTCCCGTACAATACCATATGACACAATTTTCCAACTTCACAAAAAATTGAGAATCTTGAAAAGTATGAATGTTACTGATCTGCAATTTAAAATATATCAATTGTTGTCAATGTTTCCCAAAAAAATCATTAAAAACCCCACACTCCTTCTACCACCTCCCTCGCCCTCAAGCGGGGTATAGTCGACGTATAATTTCAGAACACTGCCTGCTTGGGTATACCTTGGTTATCTCAATATACGAAAATGAATAAATTTGTAAACAGAGGTTTGTGCAAAGTGCTAACAATCCTTCCACAATGAGTAATGAAAATGTTAAGGAACCTGAATATCAGGAGGCCAAGACCCGAGCTAGGTTGTAGTGCCATTGAAAGGAGGAGGAGGCTTGTCTCCAATGTTTATAATGAAAATCAATCCTAACAATCGCTCTGATAGAAAACGAATTTTTCTCCAAGAACTTGCCGAACAGTTGGTCTTACCAAATATTAATCATGGAGCAGAAAATCTTACAATAATTAGAAACTTCAACACTCAGAGTGGAATAGACAGTGTTTTAGAAAACCAATGCAGTTATCGGTTACCTCGGGTGAAATATGTTCAATTGAACCAGTTCAACACGTGGGAAAATCAATGGCTGTTTAGCATCTACTATAAAAATGCTACAGAAAATCTTGTTTTATTTACAAAAACCCTATTTGTGGCGAGTACTGCTTGCTATGTAATACATAATCCCCAAATGCAGAATAATATACATACATATAACATATAAATACGTAATATATGTATATGTTATAAATGTGAATTATATTTCCTATTTTTGACTCTGTTTCATTATTTTTCAATACTTTCAGCGATAGCTTCAGCCTAAAAATATATGAGCCACACGTGTGGCCTTGTACAGGCTAAGGATACATAAATCTTATTTTTCAAACCTCCAGGTGCTTGCAACTTAAGAAATGTGATAAAAACAAGTTAAATCCTCAATTAACCCTGACGTTCCAAGTCCAAGTGGCCAGGTTTTGACACAAGGGTTAATCTAGAGTATAAAATTATAATTTCATTATACTCATATTACCATCTCCTATACAAATACCACTACTCTATATTCTGAAGACATTGAGATGATTTTTAGTGCATTCGTCATCATTCTATCTACAATACCACATTATTGGCTTTACTCACAATTATAATCATTTCATACTTTTTTAATGCATTGCTTACTACGATTTGGGCTGTAGCGCCGTTGTAGAAGTAGAAGATATTATTTTTTAACAAAGCTGATTTTATCTGAGCAATATTAAGATTAAAATCAATGTTACTATAATTAACATTAAAATCCTGTGAAATGGAAGTTATCGGTTCGTGCTGGCCATAATTAGTTCGATGGAATGGAATGTCGTGAAGTACGTAATCTCTCAAGGATCGATAAGGTATTTTGAAAGAGAGAGCTCTTAACAAGGGTGGAGAGTCGATTTCACCGGAAATTAATTTTACTGCGACTGCAGCACTAAGAATAAATCACCTATGTTCGAGTGACTCCAACGAAAGTAATTGAAGCCGTTCTTGATAAGGAGGAATACATATTGGATCTGACCAGGGAAGACCTTTGAGAGCAAATTTTAAAAATCTTCGCTGTACAGACTGTTATGAATATCATAATACGAAGTCCAAACAGGGCAGTTATATTCAAGAATTGAACGAACAAAAATACAGCAAAGTGTCTTTGTAATGTGAGGCTCATTAAAGTCCTTACACCATCGTTTTACAAAGCCCCAAATGGAGTTAGCCTTGATAACAATACAATCAACATGGTCGTCAAAGCTAAATTTTTCATTGGATAGTAAACCTATATCGCATACTTTGCTTAATTTCTGTAAAGCAATTCCCTCTAAAACATAGATAAATTCGAATGGATTATTTTTCCTGGAGAAAGATGCCATGCACTTTCAAACATTCAAAGGCATACAGTTTAAGGTGCACCAGTCAAAAAGTAGCTTAATGTCATTTTGCAAAAGTAGATAATCATTCGTACAGGTGATAGTACGAAATATTCTCGCATCGTCAGCATACAAGAGAATATTTGAGTTAGAGATGACCGAACTCACGTCATTAATAAATAAAATAAACAGAAGTGGACCAAGATGACTACCTTGAGGTACACCAGAAATGTTTGGAATAATCGATGAGACAGCATCTCGTACTTGTTGGGTGCGATCAGAAAAATAGGATTTGATCTACGTAGTAAAAATAGTAGGAAAACCAAGTGAGCAAAGCTTGTAAATTAGTAAGTTGTGATTAATTTTATCAAATGCCTTACTAAAATCTGTATATGTACAGTCAACTTGTTTGCCTGCTTCAATCGCTGGATTTACAAAATTTGAAAATTCCGGCAGGTTTGATGTTGTGGATCTACCTTTGGTGAGCCCGTGTTGGGTTGGGCTTAGAGATGGGCTACTCAGGAGTGTGTCACTCGAAATGTGCCAGTCAGTTTACTGAGGCGACTGTTGCGACTCACCTCAAAAGAGTTATATTGCAACAATTGTGTCACCTCACTACACCAACTCGATGCTGCATTTGTATATGGCACAGGAAGTGTGCGAAGTGCGATTACGCTGCGACACAGTTGCCGATGAGTACGAGCGGTATGTGTGGTTTATGTTGTGAGTCGCCGACATCGAATTGTGGCTTTGCTGCATTGTATGCGTTGAGCTGAGGTGTCGGTTGATGATGCGCTGTGCGTGCTTTGGACACGTGAACAGGAAGACTTTTGATAAGTGGCTGTGTAATACAAACGCAATTTCATTTTTTTTTTTGTTCTGCGGTTTTTTGGGATGATTAGGAAAACTCTTTCGCTTAATTGTTTGGCACATTCATTAAGTGACATAAGTCGATTAATAACGTGATTCGAAATTTGCTGAGTAATTATACGTGTGTTTTGCGTTTGTAAGCTATTAAGCGTAGTATTCGAATACATATATTTGAAATTTCCGAAGGTTTGTAAATTTATGTTATTAGAAAATTTTAAGTTGTGATAATGCTTTCTAGACGGTACAATATAATGTAGTATTATTACAAAGAACATATTGTAAATTTTCAATAGAAAAATGGATAAAGCCAGCGCCAGGAAGATTAGTATGACTTGGAACTATTTTTCATTATCTTCAAACGAAAAGGCTTAATGCGATCTCTGCTCAGCAGTTCTTTCTACAAAAGGGGGATCAGTATTCAATTTGTCGAGACATCTCAAAACAAAACATTCCGGAGTTCGACATTTAAGAATTTCACCATCTGCAACTGTAGGATCGGCATCTTCTGGAGCTAATAGTGAAACGCCATCTAGCTCATCCTCGCTTGAAAGGGCTGCTGAAAGTGTGGTTTTCGCACCACCTAGCGTAACCCTTTGTGCAACCTCATCTAGAGGTAGTACTAGTGCAACTACTTCTCGGCCGGGACTAGTGAGCTCCGTTGCGACTTATTTCAGCAAGCCAATTCCAGTCAACCGCGCCAAACAAAACGATGATCAATTAATTCGAATGATTGTCAAGGAATATCAACCCTTTACAATTGTAGAAGACATTGAGTTCTAGAAATTTGTAGAAATGCTAAATTCTGGATATTCTCTTCCTTGCCGAAAAACTATTTCGAATGGATTAATTCCTAAACTATTTGAAAAAACAAAGGAAAATGTTAAAATGTGCAGAAGCAGTAACCGTCACCACCGATGCTTGGTCATCCCAAAACATGCAAAGTTTCATTGCAATAACAGTTCATTACATAGGAGACGACGTTACTATGAAATCTTTTCTGTTAGATTGCTTCGAATACAGTGATAGGCATACAGCAGAAAATTTAGCCCAGGAACTGAAAAAGAGTATTGCTCGAGTGGGATTTGCTCGATAAAGTTATAGCTGTTGTGAGCGATAATGTTCCAAATATTGTTGCTGCTATTCGGTTGTGCAACTGGAATCAAATTCCATGTTTCGCACATACATTAAATCTGATTGTTCAGATATCATTAGCAGCATTATCACCTATTACAACTAAAGTTAAAGCAGTGGTGAACTATTTTAAAAAAAGCTCGAAAGCTACGTATAAGCTTTTACAAGCTGAGAAACAAATGGGCTATAAAGAATTAAAATTGAAGAAGGATGTTCCGACAAGATGGAATTTGACGTACATTATGCTAAGACGCATTCAAGAAGTGAAGGAGCCACTGCTGTCGACCTTAGGAATGCTGAAATTGGATTTGCCCAAAATTACGGCTTCGGATAGGGAGTCGATTAAAGAGGCATGCGACATTTTGGAAATATTTCACGAGGCTACAGTTGAGATAAGCACCTAAAAAACGGTTACACTTTCAAAAGCTTACATTTTCATGGCTTCAATTAGAAGCTATATAGGCGAAGTTTCCAAAAACATGCATACCACTGAAATCGATGAATTTATTCAAGAACTACAAAATGAAATTGAGAAAAGATTTCAGAGTTTGGAAACAAATACTTTATTCTCACAAGCCGTATTTTTGGATCCGCAATTCAAAAAACAAGGGTTTTCAAATAAACCAGCGTTTAGAAGAACGTACGATGAAATTGCAAGCAACGCTAGCTTAGTTCCAACTGTAGCTAGTTATGAAATCCCTGCGAGCATTGAGCCTTCTTGCAGCAAACTGTCACGACTGTGGGCCAAATTTGATACGCAAATGGAAAGCGTTCAATCACAAGAGAACCCAGTTGCAGCTGGTATTACTGAAACCGATAAATTCGTACAAGAACGCTATTTGGAAAGAACTGCCGATCCGTTAGATTGGTGGAAAAAGCGGCAATTAATATTTCCAAGACTATTCCAAATAGCAAAACGAAGACTAAGCATCGTCGCCACATCGGTTCCATGTGAACGTTTATTTTCCAAAAGTGGAAATATTTTAACTGAAAAAAGGTCTAGACTATCACCGCAAAAAGTGACTCAAATTTTATTTTTGCACTGTAATTTGTAATTTTAGTTTATTTAACATTTTTACTTTAAAAAATATTACATTATTATTATATATTATTATATATTATATACACATATATTGGTTTGTTGAATGTTTTCACAGTGCATTTTGAACTGAAAGAAAAGATTTTCGGATTGTAAAAGGTCTCAGCGGAGAGCGAAACGTCACGAATAATAAAGCGTAACAGTGTAGAATCCGGAGATCTTTTCTTTTATTTTTGCATCTAAATTTTTTTGAAAAACAATATACTTATTTAGTAATATAAGATCGGAAATCTTTCTTTTATGAACAAAATGATTGACGGATGAATATTGATTTATAGACAAAATTATCATGAACTTGTCTCATTTAGAAAGAAAATAGCCTCTAATAGTCTTGTGACTCTTTTGAAGCAGTCTTTTTGATCGACTCAATCAAGTGAGTGAGTTGAAATGAGTCGACTCAATGAAAAGAGTCAGATTTCCCATCTCTAGTTGGGCTAATTATTGATTTGCAATGAAAGTGCATTACATCACAGACAATTGCCTCAAATAATTTTGGAACACTAGACTAGACAAGCTATAGGCCGGTAATTACATACATCGTTCCTTTTACCTTTCTTGAACAGGGGAGTTATTATCAAGTATTTCCATAAACTAGGGAAAACCCCACAACGAAGACATGCGTTAAATAAGGAGCTCAGTGGAGATAAAACTGCAAAGGAGCACCTTATAAGCACAACGGACGGTATACCATCTGGGCCGCTATTAAAACTTTCAGTAATGTTCGCGATGAACTTCGATATAGCGGGCTTATCAATAAAGAAATCCTTCATCTCTAGTATAGTAGAGGGAAACTTTGTCAAGAATTGAAAATTTTTAAAATTAATATCACAGTCTGGGGCATTTGATGCACCACGAAAATGATCCCCAAAAAAGTTGCTAATTATTTTGGGGTCGTCGCTAACTTTTCCATCAAAAGACAGAGTCGCAGGAAAATCATCTATTCGCCTTTTAGAATTGACCAAATTCCAGAACTGCTTAGGCTTGTCTTTAATTGTCTCTTTCATATCAATCAGATAACATTGATAAGCTCTTCTTAAATTATTAGGTAAAAATTAAATATCGTGACTAAAACGCTCAAAAACCAGAACTTTGCATGATTCAATTTCCATATGTGCAGTCATTAAAAAAAAATTTATTGCCTTACGTTTCGCTTGAATAGAGATTATTATTTTCTTTTTTAATAAACACTCAATGAGAGGTGTTCTTACCTCTCATTGAGCCAAGTCATGAACAATGGCCACTAATTGTGCTATTTACCTAAAAATGACATAATCGCAAATAGATCTAAATTTTTTTTTCTCGCATTAATGAAGGTAAGTATGGAGCTAAGAACAGGCTTTTTTATTCTCGACATAACACGGAATTGTGGATTTTCAGACGAGATGAAATAAGTCAAATAGTATCGGTTTTATTCGCTTAACAAAGCTTTTTGAACTGTCAAGTCTGGGCCTTTTGTATGAATTCGAGAAATGTGAAGTTAAATTAAATGTCGCCATTTAGCAAATAAAGACGACAATTTGATTAGGCGACAGAATGTTTTCTTAAGATCGGAAGGGGTTGCGCCAGCGGTCTCTTTGAAGTGACTTTAAAGACTAACGAACTGTTTTTGTGACTCACTAACTGGATAGTGTCAACCAAATGAACTAGAAACTTCAATCTACTCGTAGATCTTAGGCCGTCGTTGCCATACACTCAGGTATTTCGCAAATACTATACCGATCCTCTAACTGGTTAAGATTTTATGCCACGAGAAAAGATAAAATTTATTTAAATAAAAACACGATAGAGGTCAATTTTATAGCCTTGATATGTGGATGATGAATTTTAGTGCTATTTTCAACGGTTACGTACATAGTTAGCGTAATCTCTGAGTGTTTGCCAGCATATGTATATGAAAAGCAACAACAATAGCTCGCATAATGTCCAATTAGTTATCCTCTTTGACCAGCAGGTTATCTTAATGAACAAATTTTTCGAGAAGTTCTAGCTTTAGGATTTTTTTTTCTTCACGCTAAGATGTTTGCAAATGTTAACTATATTTTTGCGGTCAACATGTTGGACACTGATAGTACCTGGGTGCGGGTTAGTTTTCGCAAATTTCTGAGAAATGTTTAAGTTTCAAGGCCAACAAATCTATTTTACATTCACCTCATCCACAGTTGAATTGTATTTAATTTGTGAAAGAAAACAAAAAACATAAATTAAACAAATTGATTAGTTTAAAGTTGTTATGGTCGGTCTTTTTTTTTTTTTGGGCGAATTTGAAAGAGAAACATCTCACAATCCTGTATATGTAAGATATTTTATAATGAGAATACATTTTTTTTCGCAATCAGATCAATTGGAAGAGTTTATCGATTCAAATTGAGGAAATGTTGATTGTATTGTATATGTATCATAAAATTGTAGAAGTAAAATCAGAGACTAACTAGTTTTTAAGGTCATCCTGCAATGCACTAGTCATAGTTAAGTCGATCTGTAGTAGGGAAAGGAAGTTTTCCGGATTCTATACTGTTGTGCTTTATTATTCGTGACGTTTCGGTCTCTACTGAGACTATTTTATTATACTGAATGGGTTTAACTGGGTGTGTGAAGAATAATTTAGAGCACATCCCACTCCCAATTAACTCCATTCTGTATAAAATAACAGTCTTCTGTAATTGTCGATCAGAGTGATAAAGGTCTCAGCAGAAGCCGAAACGTCACGAATAATAAAGCGTACCAGCGTAGAATCCGGAAATCTCCTTGCAATTCGAAATCCAGTGTAAAAACATTCACCAAACCAGCTTTTTTTCATTTCATCAATCTCAATCTATAAAACCTGATTAAAACCCTTCCTTTTGTGTGATTTCTAATAATGAATATCTACAGACTGATACCGTGCAGCTATCTCATTTTTTATTTTATTTTTTTGAACATTTCTAACATTACCACCAATGAATAAGCTCCCTAACTTCTTGGTTTCAAAACCTCTCGGTAAAGAAGGCACAGTCTTCAAAGCCGAACTAATTGCAAAGGAGGTATGCATCCAAGAGAATATTAGAAGAGCTAAGCGCAACAAAACAATTTATATCTTATCGGATAGTCAGGCAGTTCTTAAACACGGATCAAGGCTAGTTTGGGACTAGCTGGGAACATATTACCCTTAATATGGGCCACTTGAGGAAAACGAAGAGGCACTGCAAAAAATGACGTGGAAACAAATTTTTTTTACCATAACCTTTCTGTGGAAAACCAAAAGGACATTCCAACCTTATACATACTTAAAAAGTGGATTGAACGAGAGCACAGAATCTACTAGAATAGATTTGCAGGTTTATCAACCACAAAAAAATAAATCCTACAACAGAAAACAAAGTGGAGAATATCCTAAAATTACGCAAGAGGAATATCAGTATTTTGATCGGCCTCATGATAGGCCACAGTGGACATCTGCCGCTTATGTTTTAAAGACTCATAAACGACAGAGCACTTCCTATGTCAATGCGAAGCAGAAGCAATGAAAAAACAAAATCTTCTAGGAAAAGGTTTCCTTACAACCGAAGAACTAGCCAACATGGCTCCCTCGGACAAATTTTAATTAACCAAATCTATTAAGTTGTAGAAGAGTAAAGGGGCAATTAATGCACAATTTACCAAGAAAGTCGCAGTGCTATCACGTGTTCCCAATCAAAATCAATAAGCTTAGTTCGGATATTCGGTTCATTTCCACGAAACAAAACCATTTAAATTTTGTTTCTCGATAATAAATTGAAGTAAAAAAAAATATTGATCTGAATCTGTCCGTCTGTCTACAACATAAGTCTCGAAACCTTTATCGTGCTCAAATTTGTCATATTTCATTTTTTACAAAAAAGTAACTTTAAGGTCGTGAACGGGTCACATCTCCCATACAAATTTTTGTATTGGAAATTCAAGAAAAGTATTTCTCCTTCAAACATATGAGAGCTATCGACTTTGAACTTCTAACAAAGCAATGTGATTAGGATATTTATAAGCAAATTCAGAATCATCAAAAGCCTCCTACTTTCTCTGTCACCTTCCATACAAATACCATAAATTCAGACGAAAATTGTTCAATTTCCTCAAAAATTATGAAATCTACAAACTTAAAATTCAGCATGAAACATTTTGTATACTATGATCGGTGTTACATAGAAAAATTGCAAACCTCCCCACTCTGCTTTTACCATCTCCTATACAAAAGTCACTATTCACTAATCGAAAAAATTTGAGATGACATATTTTCTGGTGCAATTAACTCTTTCTCTTTCTATTTCATCTAGAGTATCATATGATTGGGCTTTACGTTATATTTAAAATAATAATGGTAACAATATTTCGCCTTTAGATAAAATCGACAAAAATTTACAATAAAAACAACGAATAGTTTTTTATCATTAATTTTGTTGTCAGTATTATTTTCTCTCATTTTAAACGTGATTTTTGTTAACTTCACTTAGCTCAAAATCTTCACCAACAAAAATATGAAAACGTCCGAGAAACTCGTAATACTTTACTAATATTCAGTAAAACTTTTCTCACTCCACTTGAGCTCGATCACGGCATTCAATCAATTTTTGAACAAGGAAGTTGGATCGAACACTCTGATTGTTTCCCCCGAAGTCCGTCTAGTCGCCACCGCTACTCGCTGGCCGTTGTCTTTCTGCCCAGGAACGCCGTATCGAATCCTCTTGATATTTATCTGCTGTAACACTTCTTTAGTAAAATGTTTGCATGGAGGTATACCAGTGACACATAGGGACCCTAATTATTAATTAACTAATTAGTAGAAAGCTAGGGTATAGTCTAGTGGGAAGCGTGTTAGTCTACAATTCGAAGATCGTGAGTTCAAATCCCGATCGACGCATAATTCCAGCACACTGCCTGCTTGGGAATACCTTAGTCACCTTAATCTACGAAAATGAAAAATTCGAACATAGAGGGTAAATAATGAAAAATGTTAAGGAACCTGAAGATCAGGAGGCCAAGGTCCGATTTGGGCTGTAGTGCCATTGTAGAAGTAGAAAAGTGACAGCTAAATTGTCTAGCCAATGGGCAATAACATTTTGCAAAGCCCGAAAAGAAGAAAAAGAATCCGTAGTCTTGTATTGTAGTTGTTTGGCAGTCACCTTTTTTAGATGGACCATCAAATCAGGCTCATAAGTCGGGGCTGTCAGAAAAAAGCTATTCTTCTTCTTTCTAGAATGAAAAAACTTATATGAATCAGTATATTCTCAATCAATATCGCCCTTATTATGTGAAAAATAAGATCATTACCTGAGATCGTTATTATCAATATTTTGGTCATTAGGTGTTCATTCAACTAAATTAGTGTATGACATACAGCAGGTTAATGATAATTTAGGACTAATAAATAATTTAGCTGTGCTATTATAATTAACTAATTAGTAGAAAGGTGACAGCTAAATTGACTAGCCAATGGACAATAAAATTTTTCAAAGTCTGAAAAGAAGAAAATCCTTAGTCTTGTATTGGAGTCGTTTGGAAGCCATCTTTCATAGCCATTATATCAGGCTTTTAAGCCAGAGCTGTCATAAAACAAGTATTTTTCATCTTTCAAGCATGGACAAACTTATAAGAAATAGGCAGCTCTAGTACATTCTTCATCATAATCGCCCTAATTATCTGAAAAATTAGGTCATTACCTGAGATCGTTATGATCAATATTTTGGCCATTAGATGTTCATTAGTTCAGTGTATGACACACAGCCGGTTAATAGTAATTTAGGCCTGATTAATAATTTAGCTGTGTCATGTGCTTGCTGGTCACACGACGGTTTGTGCAAGTTTAGTTTGTAAAAGCATATATGTATTGGGCAAGCGCGTCAATTTGTAACACAACGCGCAATATGTATAAAACACATCTATCGATAATATTTAGATTAACCCAGTATCTCAATTTACTTGTTAATCTTCTTCTTTGGAAAAAATTATACCTAATCTACTCGTAGTGATGGGTGTAATCATTAATTTCCTAGATTAGAGATGATCATTGGACCGAAACTAATAAAAGTAAAGCATACAAGAAGCCAAGACTGGCTGTAGCGCCAACTTTAATCATAATCACGAGATGATAACTATTTAATATTTTCAATCAATCTCAAATTAGACTGACCTAATAAAACAACCCAACTTACATACCATGGGTACTCGTATCCCATCGATTAAATTACTCATTATAAAACTGTTTAATATTAAAATATAAAATTAAACTTATGGTTTACGCGTAATTTATTGCATTTTCGTGGTCAACACAAACGATTATCAGTTTTCTATTCAAGGAAGTGCACGTAGTTATCGTACAATGCAGTCGTTAAACATTGCTTTTCACGCCATATCGAGACCACTATACAGCTAACGTTTATTTTATTTTATTAAACAGTGACTTCCTGAAGAAATTGATTAGTAACAATTTTCCGTTAGAATTTTCTTTAATATTCTATTACTATTCTTGTAAGTTTCAATAAGTCATCTGTATATACAAATATAATTGGTAATTCACTTTTTTTTTCTTGAATATTGAATGAACTTTTTAAATCACCTGTTTCATTATTATTAAACAAGCAAATGTATAGAAAAACTTTCGTTTTTTTTAGTATGTATGCTTCAATCAACCTTAACGATTTGCAACAGTTATTAAAATTGAAAATCAATCTTCTTCGTTCAAATCGCTAATAGACAGCGCAATTAAACAGCGAACCTAGCATTAATTTAGCGAATTTAACACAAAGCCGTTAAACAATAACAACAAACCAGTGATCTTTTCTATACTTATTATAATCTGAAAAGTTCAGTCAAAAGTAATCAGAAAGATATTTAAAGTTTATGTATGGATTGAATTAAACGAAAAAAATGTTAATTGGTCTTACGTTGGGAAAAAAAATCCAACTACTCGTAAGATTATTTTTTTATAGAAGCGAAATTATCGCAGTCGTTCTGGAAAAAAAAAAGAAATTAAACTCTTTTTGGACCACCTGAAGATTGAAACGAATTTTGAACTTAGATTTTTTGCTTAAATCAATAATTCAGGTAGTTTTTATATGTAGGTATGATTTTTGTATTTTATGTATATGTGTCTAGACGCCAATACCAGTAACATATAGTGGAGCTTATTTATAATTTGCTAATTAGTAAATTAGCTTCTCTTCATCATTAGTAGAGTGGTGATACATATAACTTTGGTAATTAAGAAGAGCCTCGCACCCATCTGTTCAAAAGTTAAATTGAACAGCCAATGTGCAATAAAATTGTTCAAAAAAGGCCCTGAAAGAAGAAAAAGAATCCTTAGTCCGAGCCACCTTTCATAGCTGGGCTATTAAATCTCGCTTCAAGGCTGAAAATTACTCTTCTTCTTCTTTGCAGAAGAAAAACACACCTATCAAATGGGCAGCTCTAGTACATTTTTCATCATTATAGTCTAAATTATGTGTGAATGGAGATGATTTAGCTGAAATCATCAAGCTTATAAACGATCACTATTTTAGCTAACTTAGCGTATGACGCATAGTCGTTTAAAGATACTTTAGGCCTAATTAATAATTTAGCTGCGCTATGTGTCACTGATACAATCTTCTGTAATTTTAATTATAATTACGATGCCTATTCTTTACATTAGAAACTAAAATTATTATTACTGAATATTGATTTGAAAAATAATCCACAAATTCTTATCAAATTTCGATCAAAATCTGTTTTATGCGATACAGTTCTAAAACAAAGTAAAATATTACATTCAAGGCAAATATAAAAAATAAAATCCCTTCTTAAAATATTTAATTAAATTTTTCTGTAAAAACAACAAAATTAAAATCTATACATATGAATATAATTGTAGTGACTGTCTGCTATTTGATTATAAATGACTATAAGTCAGTTCTTTGCTTTATTTTAGCAATAATACACGTTTTTTAAATTCTTCTCTGTCTGTCTGTCTGTTCGGCTGTTCGGCAAAAACGGCTGAACCGATTATAATAAAACTTTCACAGTTTATTAGGTATGCGCCGAGATATAATCTGCGTTTGGTCTTATTTCAATACCCCACGCCTTCTACCCCTCCCATACAAAATTACTCATTTTCAAAAATATATAATAATCAAATTTTCTTCGAAACTATAAAAGCTATTTGGAATTTAGAATATATTATTTCTATTGCAAATTCAATCTTTTAGTATACAAATTATTTGAATGTCCCCACTTCTTCCACCACCTCCCATACAAACTACATTTTTTCATGAAATACTCTCAACCAGTTTTTTCAGTACGTATAACTTTCATCGAGCTAATATTCTGTTCCGAATCCTTAATTAGCATTATTTTTCTAATCGGGAAAAAATTAACTGATTAGCTTCACTCCTTCTACCCCCTCCCATACAATGTGATACATTTTTGAAGCTTAAATTTGATACAAAACTTTTTTATAGCTACTCTAGCATGATGTGAAATGAATTAGCTGAGTGCTGTCACCCCTTTTATCACTCCCCATACAGAATTTCTTAACATCTCAAAAATTCCTTATTATTGCGATTCTTACGCGGGCAAGGTCGCGGGCGATCGCTAGTTATAAATAAATCATTAATATAATATATTGTAGAAAGTGTTAGTATTTATAATAGAAGCCATGTTCTTCTTCAGAATGAAAAGCGGAATGGAAAAAAATGCGGAGGCTCGCACCAATAAAAGTACGGCAGATATTCAGTATGCTTTCACTTGGCACAAAGCTTCGTATAGTTAACGATGTGTTAAATCCGAAACTGCAGGCTTTTGTGAAAAAATAACTCCCAGTCATCTTAGGTATTCTGTCCAAATGTTATGAATATCACTATCAGGATTCCTTAATGCAAGGAATTGCCATAAATTCGGTTCCAAATATAAAAGATTGAAATCGATTTATTCTTTGGCTCATCATTTAGTACAGGGACAAAACAAACATCAACATCAAGAAAATAAATAAACAGAGCATAATAAATTGACATTTACCTAAATTGGTGTCAACTAGCGTTAAGTTTGCGTTTTAAGCTTAGTTTATCTAGTTACTCGGTAGAAAGGAAACCTTTTCCGAGAAGATTGTGTCTTTTCCTTGCTACTGCTTCACAGTGATATAGGATGTGTTTTGTCGTTTCTAAGTATTCGAGACAGAGGCGGCAGATGTCGATTTCAGCTAAACCTGTATTTTTGAGATGGTGGTTTACTTCACTGTGCCCCGTCATTAAGCCGATTTCAGTACTAATATCATTTTTGCTGAGTTTTAGAATATCCTCCACTTTTTTGTTTTGTAGGATTAGCTTTTTTGAGATTGATAAGCCTGGAAATCTATTCTATATTGTTCAACCCACTTTCAAAGCATAGGGTTGGAGTACCCTTTTGGTTTTCGTAGAATGGCTCTGGACCAATAAAATTTGTTTCTGCGCCGTTTTTTACAAGGCGATCAGCCTCTTCATTTCCCTCAATTCTCATATGTCCTGGTACCCACATTGAGATTACATCATTCCTTTTTCCCAGGATGATTAAGTTTTGAAGGCAGTCCCAAACTATCCTCGATCCGTGTTTATTGGATGCTAGGGCCTTGATAACCGCCTGACTATCCGATAGGATATAAACAGATTTGTTGCGATGGGTTCTCCTTATATTTGCTTGGATGCAAAGCTCCATTACAATTAGTTCAGCCTGGAAGATTGTGGCCTCTTTGCCAAGTGGTTTTGAAACCGAGAAGTTAGGACCTTCAACTCTAGCTCCAATCCCTTCAGAGGTGCGCGAGCCATTTATATACCAGATAGTTGATTCCTCTTCCCTTTCAGGTAGCATGTATTGCCAGTCCTTGCGTTCTCTGATTACAACTTTGAAGGCGGTTACAAATTTGAATTTTGTCACAATAGCGTCCGATAGTGTGGAAGTTAGAATCTCTATTTTTGGGTCTTTTAGGATTTTGAGCTGACCTCTAAAATCGCCTGATTTGTTTCTCTCTGTATGCGTAACACCCCTTTGATAGAACCCTTTTCATTTGGATATGTATCGGAAGGATGTTTAGGAACATTTCCATTTCCGCCGTAGGACTGGTTTTCCTTGCTCCTGTGATAACAACACAAGCTAGACTTTGGATTTCTTGTAGCGTAATTTGTGCTTTTTGTTATAACATTTTAGTCGACCAGACTGTTGATCCGTATGTGACTATTGGGAGGATGATTTTTCTGTAGCACCAGTAGATCATCTTGGGCTGTAATCCTCATCTTCTGCCAAATAAGCTTTTGCAGGCCCAAAAAGCCTTTAGTGCTTTGGTATGAGTAAATTCTAGATATTTTACCTCATCTGAAAAGGATATTGGTGTTCCATTTATTGAAGGAGGTGCGATGTGGATTTTCCTTCTATTTATAAATGGTGCTATCTCAGTCCTACTTGGATTGATATTCAAGTTCTTAGCCTGACACCAGTTCTTTATCGCCTCTAAGGCTGATTGTATCCTTTCCGATATTACTGAATTGTATTTGCCTCTAAAGATAATGACGAGATCATCGGCATATCCTATTTAATCCTAAAGAAAGTTCTTTCTCACTAGGGCTGAGAATATACTCCTCGTCAATTATAAGTTATCTCCAACGAAGATATTTAAATTATAACTGGCCAGCGATACGGACATGAGATCGGTATATAAAAGGTCACTGGATCGGTCATAATTAGAAGAAACCAAACGAAAACATTGTCGAATAGTTTGCTAAATGTTTTTACAGTGCATTTCGAATTTAAAGGAAAGATTTCCGGATTTCACACTGTTATGCTTTATTAAATGTGACGTTTCGGTGTCTATCTAATAAAGTATAAAAGTGTGAAATCCGGAAATCTATCCTTTTAATGGTCGATTTTGAATTTAAGTTCATATAGAAAACATTTTCTTCTTCTACAGCCCAAATCAGGCTTTGGCTTCCTGCCCTTCATGTACTTTAACACTTGGTCTGTGGAAGCATTATTAGCCCAAATTTTTATCTTCGTAGCCACGCAGAAAGTGTGCTAAAATTATACGTCGAATAGGTTTTGAATCCTTAAGAAAGAAATCGGACTGGTCAAACGTGTAGAATAATTAAAAAGATTCAAAAATACAATCATATCATCAATATAGGTTGACGTTTATGATCGCGTTATATTAAGGAGTTCTGTTTCTGCTCTGTTCCCTGTACAGGACTCGATGAAGCTTATTCGTAAATTTAATTACTGCGCTTCTTACACCAAACCTCCCACGAAAAAAGTGTTCAGTTACGTCATATTTTGGGTTGCCCCATTCAAAATTTGCTCAAGTTGTTCTGCATTATCGAACAGCTGAATTAAGCAAATCGACTATTTGATGTAGGCTCTCTTTGTTATACGTATGCAGCGATAACTTCTTCTTTAATGGCACTACAGCCCAAATCGGACCTTCGCCTCCCGACCGTCAGGTTCCTTAACATTTGTTTCTTATTGTGGAAGGATTGTTAACCCTTGATACAACACTCCACTTTATGAATAATTTTATTTCCGTAGTGAGGTGCCCCTGATGTACCCACGCAGGTAGTGCGCTGACAATAAGCTAGGCTGGTTCCTGTGATAATGGTAGTGTGTTAGATGGAGAGAAAAGCAAAAATTAATTAATTTTTGTATCCAGTGGGGTACGAAAAGGGGGAGAGATTCAACAAGTGCCATTATAATCGAAAAAAACTGCTTGATAGCAGGTTCTGTCATTATTTAGGCGTATGTTTTGAAAAATGAGGTGAGACGGTAGTTCTCAGTAGAAAGCGACACCAAATCATGTTAACCAATCTTTTTTATCTAAATTGTATAACATAGACTTGATTGGCATGTGGTTCCAGCAGGACAGTGCAACTTGCGACACAATTACCTTCTTACAGGAGAAGTTTCTAGAAGCTATCTCGCAACATCTACTCTACAATGGCACTACAGCCCAAATCGGATCTTGGCCTCCTGACATTCAGGTTCCTTAACATTTTTCATTACTTATTGTAGAGGGGTTGTTAGCCCTTCACACAACCCTCTATCTACAAATTTTTCATTTTCGCAGATTGAGGTGACCAAGGTATATCCAAGCAGGCAATGTGCTAGAACTATATATCGCGTCGACCGGGATTTGAACTCACGACCTTCGCATTACAATACCAACACGCTACCCACTAGGCTAAACCCTAGCTAATAAATCGTCAACACTTGACCAGTTGGAGTACAAGATTTTTGCAGCCATTGCGGAGATACAGTCCGATTTGTGTGCAGGAGTCATCTAAAATTGGTCTTCTAGTATGGTCAAAATGAAGCTATCATTTTGTATTGATTATACTTTCAAAAGCCAGACAGATTTTAGAATTTATCGCGCACTATTTGTTTTAGTCGAGCTTTGAATGCGGCCATGCTTAATTGAAAATCCTTTGAATTAGTTGACTTTCGCTTAATTTCGATTCGGCTTCAGCTAAATCATAGTTTCGTTTGTGGCCACGGATGAGTTTACAATTACATACAGTAGTAAATTGAATAATTCAGTACTCAAGTGGATATTTATAAAATAGTAATCCAAGTTAGTTAAAGCACAATTTACGTCTTATTGAACCAGTTCCTTTTCAAATCCAATCGATTTTATCAAATAATTAACAATTACTCTTAACGGATTATTAACTTCCATAATTTATATCGCCATGAATCATTTGCCATATTGGAATCGTTCTTAAATCTTAACCACCATTTATCTTTATAAATGTATGACATAATGTCTTATGACATATCATGTACATTCGCACAACAAATCTGAGGATCAACTTTTTGGCCTTACAAAATATCGTGCCACAACTCGGTATGTACATATATTATTCGCATACTGTATAAAATGTTAAGATATTTGCGTGCCTCACAAGTTGCAAGAATGTCCGAAAAAAACTAAAAATAAAATTAAAAAAATTAAATGACCGTGTACTAAGAAAATTAATAAAAAAAAAACAACCTGCAGCCGGCAAGTTCTACAGTGTAATAAAATTATAAGATGGTGCTATAAGTTATACGGCAAACAGCAAACCGGTTCGTTATTTTTCAGCATTTTTACCTGACTTCATCACACATGTGAAAAACAAAATCCGATTATAAAAAAAAATAAATAAAATATAATACTAAAAAGAATTAAAAAGATACCGTCAAATTTTCGAACATATCTCTAGATACAAGCATGTACCTATTTGCCCCATTAAAATTAAAATACTAGCTTAGCAAAGAAACGACCTTCATCATTAATCGAAAAGAATTTTTATTACTGATAGAGTTAAAGTGATATGTAAACACGAGTAATATGTGCGAAAGTATAGTTTTATTTTAGGCACTTAAATCTTATTACAAAATACCTTAGATAGGTTAATTTGTTCGGCTGGAGTGACAGGTTTCTTTTTTTTTTACACGTATCTATATCAGATTCTGTCATATTTAGACAGTTCGACTATGATTTAGTATCCAGTTTATAGAAATATTTTTGTAGACATGCAATTCAACTTATTCGATCTTAGAGTCACAAATCACAGCCAATTTATAAATTTGAATTCGAAAATACGAAGCTTGTATAGCTAAATAGCTCGGCAATAATAAATGAACAGGTCACATTTACAAACGAATTTATAGTATAAGTTACACAATGAATTCAGCAAATTGATTCGAAAATACACGAATTGTATGTTAATCGAATTAAATTTAAAATATGGTGGTAGTTGGAAAATAATACATTCGGCATGAAACGCGCACGACAGGTTTTTGTGGGATTTACATTGTTGCTAAATATGCGTATTTTTTTCGGATGATTTTTATGGCAACTCTGGACTTGACTGCCACTTGCGCTATCACTTATCGAACCTCCCTTTCACGGAGCCCGTGTTTCTGGCGAAAGTGCGAAAACAGTGCGGACACTTTTTGTTAGTGCGTTGAGTTTACACCAATGGAGGTCCTAATAGACTGTCTCATGTGGGACTACTTTTTGAATAGGAAAGTTTCTAAAATTGTGTCAAAGCTTAACTTGGCTTGAAACTTTTACAAAAAAAAAACAACAAAACCATAATTTGTATTCTCTCTTGGTTGCTAATATTCAGTCAGCAATAGAGTAATTTTCAATGCAATGGAGTTTGGTGTTTTATTTCAGAAATCTTTTTTTTTGTTTGTTTTTGGTTCGTGCCTAAGCTAATCACTTTAGCACAATTTAATGTGGGACAGCATTGGGCTTAAGTATGCCTGACAGGGATAGCGAACCGATTGTTTCGGCAATTTAACACGGGACAGAGTTAGTTACAAGAGGCTTAAAGTACGCCAGACAAGGATAGCCAAACGAATGTTTCGAAAAATTTCGATAAAATTGCCAGTAAGGGAGGGAAATACTTTCAGTCCCATTTTCTTACAAGGAAAAAACATGCTCATAGTCTCCGCATATTATATATTTTCTTTAGTTTACACCAACTTCTCAAAGAAAAGTAACAATTGGTTAGGAGAAAAAGGCGTTTCAACTCTATTTCAAGTGCAAAGTTGGCGACCAGAATAATTCTTGGGCTTCGCACATGAGCTGTGTACGATGTGAAAGAATTCTCAGGGGTTGGCAACGAGGTTCACACAAAGCTATGCTGTATGCGGCTACGATGGTTTGAAGGCACCCGAAGGATCACATTCGTGATTTTTCTTTATGTCTGGCAAACGTATCAGGGTATTCAGAGAAGAAGCACATCACATACCCAACACTCTGACACCCAAGCTGCATTGAAGGCCCTCTCCGCTTACAGCTGCAATTTAAAATGCCTGAACCATTGTATGGACATGTTGGAAGAGTCGGGGAAAACCTGCACTTTGCGATTTTGTTGGGTTCCGGGCCACCGGGAGATACCTGGAAACGAAACGGCGAACAGGCTAGCCAGGAACGGAGCTGCCGCTGCCAACATTGAAGAAACGGACAACATTGGCATTGCCTTGAGAGTGGATAAGACAATTTACGCCAACAAAGTGTGGGTCAAGGAAAATCTCAAATGGTTACAAAGCGACTGGTGTAACACCACGAAGATGCTACGAGGTGGTTTTGATAGAGGGAAATCAATTAAAATTTTGATACTCGACAGAAACTCCCTACGGACACTAGCAGGTATAGTCACGGGCCACTGTCTTTTTGGGAAACACGAAGATTTCGCCTTACAACCGATGACATTTGTAGAGGCTGCGGTGGGAAGGATGAGGCCGCAGAGTGTTGTCTCTGCCATTGCCCATGCCTCCGAACAATTCGAAGGCAAATTCTCGGAGAGCACTTCTTCGCCGAGCTGAATAATCTCCGGTCCCTTGAACCGATGAAGTTAATTAATTTCACTGGTAGAGCAGGCTGGCTAAATGATATGTGGGTTTGCATGGTAAAAACAGGAAGCGGTACAATAGGCCCACTGGTTGCCTACGTACATTGGTGTCCAATCCCTTCACAAACCTAAACCTATCGAACACTCGAATCAGCCATACCATCACATCGGATCTCTACCTAAGTATACCGAAACCTCCAGAAAACTTCAATTCGTTATCCTCTTCTTATGAAGGTTCCATCAGAAGAGGATAACGAAAAATCGGACCCCGAATTCCTCACCGAGGAGGCTACGTCTACAGACCCTCACTTGTTAAATCAAAGTAACTTCACTGATCTGATTCGTGACCTAATTTTGTCAAAGCTGCGAGTAGAAATGTTAGATTCACGCTTGCTGCAGTGGAATTTTGTCTGCACGCATACCAAAATTACTCACCGCTATCATCTCTTAGCTCCTTATTTTCTAATGGAAGACAGGGTATGTTACTATCGAGACACTGAAGGTGGCGACCTGAAAGTATTTGGATTATTACTCGGCATGCAAACGAGATGCACGAAGTTTTGTTGTTTCCTGTGTGAGTAGGGACAGAAAAAATTATTACACCAAGATGGATTGACCTGCAAGAGTACACCTCATCCCTAACGCTAAGAATGTTCACCATGTACCTCTAGCAAAATCTGAAGTTATCTTTCTTCCACTTCCAGGATCAGGGATGCAAAAATAAATGAAGAAGCTTTCGTAGGACCACAAATAATAGAGGTTTTAACTGATCTGAATTTCAACTCAGTGTCGGGACAGTTTGAGCTAGCCGCTTGGTCAGCCTTTAAGAACGTTGTCAAAAATTTCAAATTCCTCGGAAACCATAAAAAATACGAAGACTATATCACTATTTTGTCCGAAATGCTCATGGTCTACAAAGATATGGGATATAATAGTTATGTCTTTTAAAATCCACTTTCTATACTCTCATCTTGATTTCCGCCCGGAAAATTTGGGTAATGTCAGCGGCGAGCACGAAGAGCATTTTCATCTTGATATTGCGGCTATGGAGAAGCGAAAGAAAATGGAGCCTATCTATACTGTCCCACTATTGCTGGACGCTGCAGACAAACTCTTAAGAGACGTAAAAGGGCAAATCAACACCAAAACGGATCAAATTAAGTGAATTAGAATAGTAATTCCCAGTTCTTATAACCAATTTTGAAAATTTTAAAGGACTTACGTTACGAAAAATCATTTAGTTCAAAAGTAACTTCTTTTTATTAAAGAAAATTAATGTATAAGTATGACTTGAAACTAAGTAATATAAAATACGAACAAATATATAATTTACTATGTTATTCGTCAGTTTTATAGTCTCTAATGTTGCTATTTGTCTTTATATTTTTATAGAACTTATGGCATTCACTAGGTAGAAATTACAAGATATCTACTAGATTCTTGTGCTTTTTTTTCTGATATTGGCCTCGAACTCTTCCTGATGGATTGCATTTTAGTAGGAACAACTCCTTTCTTTAAGATTATTTTTTTTAATCAGAATCAGTGAAGGATGTTTTGTAGTACAAAATACCAATATTTCCCTGGCGAATTTGAAACTGTACGGGTTACAAAATTAAAAATAAAATTTTATCGTTATCAATTTTTTTGCTAGTGAATGGGGGCCTAGAAGTTCTAAGAAGTGGCTTAAAAGCCTTAAAATTATTCAGCTCTTTGTTATATGTATTTTTTTTGATCATTTCATTACCAATTGTTGCCAGTGGGTTGGTGTTAAAATATTAAGGGAGTTTTGAGCCAACATGTGTTGGTCGTGAGTTGTTACTTGATTTTTTTTGCCTCTTAAATGTATTCTACATAGAGCTTTATTTCTCCATGTAACTTTGGTTATGATTTCGTTAATGCAAACTACAGCCAAAGACTATGAATAATAAAAGATATCCCAAGACTATAGAAAATTATAATCAATTCTACTCCGTTGAGAGCGACGAAAAGGTTTTAAACACCCATAGCGCCGGCCGTCGATTGAACCGATGATTGGCTCTTGGATATGGGCGCGCGGGTAGAAGCCAATGAGCGGGGATCTTGTGCTTTGGGTGTTTAAAACCTTTTCGTCGCTCTCAACGCAATAGAAATGGTTATAATTTTTTCCTATAGGCTTGGGATATCTTATGTTATTCATAGTCTTTGCTACAGTATACCTCTAAAAAGCTATCGAAGAGCTGAGTGAATTACGGTAACTTCTAGAAAATAGCACCAAGTCGATTTAGCGTAGTTTACCTCCGAAGTCCAAAGTTCATTTGTTCTTATTCTTATTCGTTTTCATACAAATTCCTAACTACTGCTAAATCCTCTGTAGAGGCATGGGACAGAAGCAGTTCTCTTCTACAAGCCGCGATCCTGAGCATCAACCTGTAGTTGCCGCTAGGACTCGTTTATTCGTGTGGCCTCCTGCTCAACTGCTCGCTTCGACCAATCTGACGTATTTCTTGAGGATTATAATCCAGAGCTTTTTTGGCGATGTTTGCAATCTTTCACTCTGATTTCCTCCGAGTGTGACCGATCCTCTGCCCACTTCCGCTTGTGTCTTATCTCTTTCCATTTAAGAAGAAAATTTAACTCTAATGCCGAACGACTACGTGCAAGCAAACACACGTCATCAGCCTCTATTGAAGAACTTTATCTACCCCACCTTCGAGTCCAACTTTCAAGATGTCATTTATTACCACCAGAAACAGGGCTGGTGATAATATGCAGCCTTGTCTGACACCCGTTCACACAGGAAAGTTCTCGGACAGCTCTCCTTTATGTAAGATGCGACACCTTGCATCTTCGTAGGATTCCTTAATAATAGCTATGATCTTTTCTGGAATATCTCTCCTACGCAAAGCATTCCATGTATAATCTTGGTTAATGCTTTCGAAAACCTTCTCGAAGTCCGCAAATATGTAGTGGCGAAACCATTTCGGCGGACTGCTTCAATAATATCCGTAGGGTGTTTGTATGGTCTGTACAAGACAACCCTTTACGGAATCCAGTCTAATAAAATTTGACAGTGCTCTCTATAACATCACAAATCCTATTGAGAAACATCTTCGCCATGATTTTCAATGCGGCAGGAAGTATACATATACCACGCCAATTCCCTCAATCGACAAGGTCGCCCTCTTTCCATTCATCCGGATATCGTCGGTGTTATGACAATACCCCCTATTAAACTAATGTGAAATTTTATAGGTAAAAAAAACTGTCGCAGCTCTAACCATTTAGAAAACTTATTGCGGTTATTCCATAATTATGAATAGAATTGGGATAAGAACTCGAGAATCTAATTAGCATTTTTGTGCTGGGAATCATACAAATGCATAAATAGGTGATATTGTTTTAATTCGATTTCATCTTATGAGTTATTGCATCAAACAATGACTGGCTGCTACTGACAAATACTCGAACCCACGAGCCATTGACTGTGAAGCAAGCACGTTACCCATTACGCCACGGAAGCGAATCATGATGTACATGAGAACTTATGTAAATTTTGCTCTGAACCCAGTTGAAGTCATTTAAAAAAATATTTTTTTTTTGATTTCACTAGTGAAGGTATCACATTTTCGCTTATTTTTGCAAGCTTGTGAATTAAAAATTTCACCCATCCGTCGAGCATTGTGTTATATTTAATAATTCAATTTCTTCCATGAGTATTTTTTTTCCTTGTATTCTCCAATATTTTAAGCGTTTTTAGACTTCTTCCATTTCTCTTGTTTTGCTATTGATCTTCTCTGTCTGCATTCATTGCTACTGGTACATCCTGATCTTATAATCTGTACTAGAATCCTCATCGCAGCTAAACTTATTTTCATAATCGGGATCGCTCCCACCGTCTACGCCATTCTGATTATCGTACATTACATTATTTATTATGGAAGGGTTGCTAGACCTTTGCACAACCCTCTATCTACGAATTTTTCAATTTCGTACATTGAGGTGATCAAGGTATAGAGTCACTTCATGCGAAAAGAAACAGAGTCCGGCAGATATGTCACAATCGACACCTGCGAATTCGCCTTACACAATTCACCGAATTTTATGCAATTGTTGCTTCAAAATGTTTGTTACTTCTTAGTTAAGTATTAAAAACCATGCACAGTTCTTGATGTTCAGAACGTATCAAGAAAAGGTGGACACTTTTTAAATTTCGCTCCAAATATTAAGCTTCACCTTTGCCAAACTATGGAAAAGCGCCTCTAGTGTTCCATGAAGTAGCTATACAGTGGTAGACATTCGTATGCGCGCTTCTGAAAATGTATCATATATTGAGTTCCCCACTGTAAAATATTTCTAAGAACAACTTTTTCTCCCTATTTTTGGAATTGCTATGGATGTGTAATGTACGACAGTAAAACTGATGAGACTAACGGTACTACTTTGGGAAAAAAAGCGAAAAATGTGAATGGAGCTCAGTTTGATCTGCGACATTTGTATGATCGCATCGAGGAATTATTGAGTTTTGAGCGCGAAATTTAAAGTTTTTTTTTGCAAATTTTCTTTTAAATAGCATTAAAAAATTTTCATTGAAGGTTTGTGCAGAATATATTTTGCAATATTATTTAGTATGAGCGTTGTATTTGCAGCAATGCCTTCTGGGAAGTGCTTAAATGAGGCGGAGCAGGTTGCCATCAATTTACTGAAAGAAAAGACTTCTCCAATAGGCAAATTGCGACTAAACTTGGTCGATCTGAACGTGCAATCAAGAATTTCTTATTTCTGGCTATGGCGTTAAGACTTCAACAAAGGGCAATACAAAATTATCCTTGCGTGACAAAGGCAAAATTCGACACGAGGCAACAACAAATTGGCCATCTCCAAAACAAATTAAGTACGAATTAGAGCTTAATGTAACACTCCGTCACATTGCGCGTGTTTTAAGGACTTAGCCAAATATATCATGGACGAAACTTAAAGGAAAACCCCGATTAACTGCCGTTCATCGAGAGAAGAGACTACAGTTCGTCAAAAAGTACATGTCTTGGACATCCGAATGGGAAAAAGTAATTTTTTCTAATGAAAAAAAAAATTCAGATTGGATGGCCCAGACTGCTACAGTTGCTACTGGCATAATTTGAAAAAACAGAACGTGGTCAGATCGAAGCGTAATTTCGGCGGTGGAAGCGTTATGGTTTGGGGTGCATTCTCCTGCAAAGAAAAGCTTTCAATCTGTTTCATAACTACTAGAATGAACTCCCAGATGTACATAGATCTCTTGGAAGACGTTTTAATCAGTCATCTGGACAGTTGCGACGACGAAGATGTAGTTTTCCAGCAGGATAATGCATCCATTCATGCTTCGAGGCAAACAAAGGGTTGACTGGCCCGCTTGTAGTCCTGACTGTAATCCAATTGAGAACCTTTGGGGTATTCTCGCTAGCAAATTGTATGCAAATGGACGTCAGTTTGATAGCGTAAATGCCTTAAAAGCAGCTATTTGCACGTGCTGGTCAGAAATTAGCCTGGATTGTTTAAATAATCTAACAAATTCAATGCTCAGCCGAATTTTTAGTGTCATTCAAAATAAAGGAGGCCATACAAAGTATTAAATAAGAAAAGTGCCAAAAATATGAACTTATTTTTTTTTTTTTACTTATAAGCGACAAGTGCGTTCATACGAATGTCTAACCATTAATGAGAATTTTGTTTTTTTAAATTCACAAAAAAAAAATTTGGCAAAAAATTAATTCAAATCTTTTCTTACCAAAGAAAACATAATATATCTCTTTTAAAAGTATTCAATTTCTTTTTTTTTTCAAGAAATATCTCAAAAAAAATGTAGTGCGCTCATTCAAATGTATACCCAAGCAGGTAGTGTGCTGGTATTATGCATCGACCGGAATTCGAAATCACGGCCTTCGCATTGTAAAACACGCTACCCACTAGACTACACCCTAGCTTGACTGAATGATGGAATCTATTTCTTTCTTTTGTGGGGTGTACGGTGTTTTAGGACATCTTAATTACGAAAATTTTGTAATTTTCGGATTTTAAAATGTAGAACTTTGAGCTATTACAAAATACATACATATATGTTTATGTATATCTAAAAATTTATATTTTTTTTATCTTTATATTTTAAATTTAATATTTGGTAAGGGTGTCCTCCATCTAGCCTCTTTTTCTTTTGTGTTTTTGCTAAATGTTACAATTCTTATGATTTAATGTTTACTTGCGGCTAATCTTACTTGTTCTCTCAGTAGACGCCTAGTATTTGTAGTTTGAATCAACGCGAAAGCAGACGTGTCCACGTTTTAATTTGAAAATTAAGAATTGAATCCATTCGCTCTCTGAATATCAAATTCAGTTAATTCAGTTTTCGTCGTTAATTTAATTTTAAAACGTTGGTAATTGATGTAAGAACCCTTAAGATTAGCCGAAAGTTGATATCTAAACTTCAAAAGTGTAAGATTCAGCAAAAAACACCAAAGAAGAAGGAAACAGGTGTGGATGAACCTTAAGAGTAGTCCGTGTGGTGCGCTCGTTTCGTATTATAAAGACATTCATACTGAACAGGATTTAAAATCAACTATTTTAAATTTACTTACAGTAGCAAGAGAAAAAAAAAATTTAAAAAATCAATTTGAAATTATAAACATGCGAATCTATAATATTATTTTATAAAAAAATAAATAGTTGTGTATAAATAATTGTTGCCGAAAAAAACAAATAGTTGTTAAAAGATTAAATATTTTTTAAACTATTAAATCAAATAAACCCCTTTATCCGGAGTCCGCCTTATCCATATGGGAAACATTTTATCTTTCAGCATCATTCTCTCAAAAACTACACGAGCTGGGAACTTGATCCCTTTTTCAACATTCTGAGATTTACTTGAACTTTATTATGACCAATATTAAACGAAACTATCAATTTCTTATAGTTTTTTTGACAGACGCAAAAATACCGACCAAAATATTCTGATTGATAAATTTTATCTCGACTCCTATCAAAGTTGAACTGCCAACTTTGGTCAAAATAAACTCGTTTTAATGCTGACCAATTAAAAAAAGTGCATCCTAAAATTCCTTACAGTTTCTAAGAAACGTGTACCGAAAGGTATAAAACATGCATTTTTCACGTTAGCAACCAACTCATAGTACGTGCTAATGAATGTTTTTTTAACTGTGCTCAAGTAGAAAATGACTTTATTTTTGTTATTTTAAAGTTTTTTTTCCACCCTTTCCCAATATTAAATGTCTACAACATGCATATTACAACATTCAGCCAGCAGAAGAGAATGTTTCAGGATTAATTTTTTTTACTTAAGGGGAGTCGACCTTAAGTGAAACTGCAAGCCAAGTGATTCAAGATGAGCTCATATTGCGGTCGATCAAGTCACTTACATTTCCATTACCATTGCTATTGTCTCAATCATTAGTCAGAGCTAAACGAAATCCCATCAACCTTTCCACGTATTAATGGCTCATAAATCGTAAATAAACCCTTGAATAATATAATTATTGTTGTTAATGGCATTGTATTCCAACCAAAAAAAAATCAACTAAGTAATTTTAAAATTAAAACATATTACAAATGGCTTCAAACTACTGAAATGATAATATTAAATCATCACGTGGGTACATTGTAGTTAATGGTATAATTCTCTTTAAAAAAAACTATTCAATTCTCGATAGATAAAGAAGAATAGAAATTCGATAGCACAAAAGCCATTCTCTGTCTATGTCTACTCGATTTCTATCGGCCCGCCTTCATATTTCCGTCGTTTTTGTTTGCACTTTTTAGCGTAATATGTATTCACAATTTAACGCTTTTAAAGGTCGCATAAATTTGCTAAATTTATCTTACCAAAAAAATATTAGTTTATATGGGACTTACCACATCTAAACACTTTCGTATTGTCTTATTTCCGTCCGAGATGTATCTTATCTTTCGCAAAGACACGCTAATCATACATAAAATTAACGATGCAAATAAACGATGACCTTTTCTTCCAAAAAAAAAATCCATTTAATATTAAACACCATTCAATTCAATAAAGCTTTTCCGCGAGATTGCATTAATAGCCAAGACAAATTATCGCTAATCGAACAAATTGAATTGCATTGTATAATTTGCTATTTATAGCGTTCGCGAATATTATGTCATCGCTGAATGATGCATATTATGAAAATTTCAATTGATTCGTTTTTCTCAATTCTCGGCTTTACTTATCCGCCGAGATGCCTAACCGGTTGCCAATGGCTCGGATTCAAATCAAAAGTGAATGTCGAGCTCATAATAAAATTTTCTCAAGCAATATAAAATTTTGTAGGTAGTGTGAGTTCGATCTAAATACTTTTTTACTCTATGTTCGCTGAAGTCACTACGCCTTGACCTATCTTTTCAATTTCTTTCCAAGTGACCGCCATTCCATTATGGACAGCGAAATTAATTTCGCTAAGTAATCTGCATCAATATTATGCCATAATACTAGCACTCCCTCTATTATCGTAATTTTCTTCTGACTGAGCGACTATGGACGAGTTCGCAACGTTATGCAGCAAATCAATCAGATAATTGAAGGCAATTAAGCGTCGATTAAATGATTGGAAACGTCCCAAATTAATGCTATTATCCTTGTACGCGAAGATAGCAGACGGTAAGGATAAATCGATGTCTAATTACCGCCACCCCACTTTCACTCTGTTTGATTTTGATTTCATTGCTTTTTCGTTGTTGAAATGGGCTTGGATTTTCAAGGATTTCAAGGATTTGCCAGTGTTTGGGCACATACTGCGATAGTGAATGCAACAAGTGTTTGAGTCAAGTTACTCTTTTCAAATAATTTGCTCTGAAAGCTTTTGTCCCGGTCTTTACAGTCTTGGTACTTAAAATTAGCACAGTTATTATAACATATGTAGTTGAAACGACCTAAAACAAAAATGTTACTTTCAAAGGGAGGAAACCGTAGTCAAATTAATGGTACACAAATTAGGTGTTATTGAATAGCAAATGAGGAGCTGTTGTTGAAGTTGTTGTTGAATGTTCAGAAATCTGCGGGCCCCGATGGTATTACCCCCTTAATCTTTAAAAATTGTTTTGCGTCCCTAGCTAAGCCGATGCGGGATTTATTCCATCTCTCTTAGTCTTCTGGGAACTTTCCGCGCACGTGGAAAATGGCAAATGTTCAGCCGTTTCCCAAGAAATGAAACAATGCGTTGCCCGCCGACTATCGCCCCATCTCCATTACTTACGTTCTGTCGAAAGTGATGGAAACGGCTGTGAATCGCAAAATAATCCGCTATCTTGAAGATAATAAACTTATCAATGATCGACAATACGGATTCCGTTCCGGACGATCTAGAGGTGACTTCTTGGTATATCTGACTGATAGTTGGAACTCTTACATCCATAAATTTGGCGAAGATCAAGTTCTGGCGCTTGACGTCGCTAAAGCGTTTGACAGAGTTTGGCACAAATATCTTCTAGTGAAGCTCAAAGCAGTCGGCTTTAATTATAACCTCGCAAAATAGATTGAGAGTTTCTTACATGAACGCACCATACAAGTCGTATTGGATGGCATGGCATCTTCTCCCTTTCCCATAAATTCCGGAGTCCCCAAGGCTCTGTTTTATCACCCACACTCTTTCTTATTTTTATCAATGACCTTCTGTCGTCAACGCTCAATCCGATACATTGTTTTGCAGAAGGTCATTGATAAAAATAAGAAAGAGTGTGGGTGATAAAACAGGTGAGCGTTAGTAATCGAGTTGAATTCATAGATGTTATCCATAACATCTATGAATTCGACTCGATTACTAACGCTCACCGTGTCCCGGTAGCATATAAACGTGCCGAACTATTTGGATCATTGAGCTCTGACCTGAACCGAATCTTGGAATGGGGCAGGATAAATAGAGTAAAGTTCAACACCTCATAAGCACAGGCCTGTCATCTTTCGCTTAAACTTGATGTCCCGGCGTCGGTGTCTAATGTAACCTTCGGTGGTGTCCAACTAGACTCTTTCGAATACTTCTCACTCCTTGGCATTAAAATAAATAACCATCTTAATTGGAACCAGTACATACTCGACGTAGCACTTCGCGCTTCCCAACGCCTAGGAGTTCTCCAAAGATGTAAAAAATAACTTACTCCCAGTGACCTAGCAAATATCTATAAGGCCTACATTAGACCACGCCTCAAGTACAATTCGCATTTATGGGCTGGGGCACCCAAAACGCAACTTGCGATGCTCGACCATGTCCAGAGATAGGCGTCCCGACTAATTGGAGATGAAGCCAACACGGTTTATATAGACTCCCTAGATCATCGCAGTACTAAACATTTACTACCACTACTTGCATCGTAAATGCAGTGAAGAAATTGCTAAACTTATTCCACCTCTTTACACATTTCCTAGAAATACTCGCGTACACGAGTTAACTGAGTCTTCTTTGCTGTTTCGGCCATTGTCGACCTTCTTTGCTATTTCGGTCACTGTCGGCCATTCTCGGTCTTCTCCTAGTCGATGAGTCGAATATGTGCTCATGTGTTTGTGCAGAATAGTAGACAGCTGAAGATCGCGAATACTCGATTAACGACTGGGGCCGATATATAATAATATGATAAGTGGGTACTAAACAATAAATGGAATCCGTTAGGAAGAAATGAAGTTAAAAGCTTTGGTCAAATGCGATGATTGCTTGCTGAGCGGATAGTCAGCATCACTTCATCTTGTTTCCTGACGAGAAAATCTTAACGGTTGAAAAGACATTTAACCGTCAAAATGACCAATTCTACCAGCTCTCGGGAAGCGCGGGAGAAATGTTGATCGGGTACAAAGGGGTCATCATCCCTCGTCATTGATGATGGTTTGGGTGGAAGTCAGCTATGACGGCACCACAAACCTCTATTTTAGTGAAAAGGGCGTCAAAACTCGGGCCAGTAATTATCAAGAAGATATTTTGGAGCATATTGTGATGCCTTTGAGCGATACTATGTGTGAATGACACTGGGTTTTCTAGCAGGATTTTGCACCCACTCGCAAGGCCAGATAAATTCAGCTGTGGCTTGAGGAAAGCATTCCTGGATTCGTAAAAGCCTCAGGTTGGTTCTCTCGGAGCCCGATCTTAATCTGTTGGTCTGCTCTTGAGGAAATGGCCTGTCAAAAACAGCACCCGGAATTGGAGATCCTGAAGAGGTCCCAATCAAGATAAGGGATGCATTCCCGCTAGAGAAGGTGCGTAATTCAATCCACAACTGTTCACACAGACTTCGAGCTTGTTTTGATACAAAAAAGGTCATTTTGTATAATCATTTTTCCATATGTAATACTGTTCGAAACATTTCCTGAAAATATAAATTTACAAAGTGCAGGTCTTCGTTTTCTATTGAAAGTTTTCCTTGTAAACAGAACTTGGCACGACTAGGTAGTTATAGAATATCTCACCATTAATGATATTATTGATTACAAACAGTATGGATTCAAAAAAAAAAAAAAAAATCACATAAGACCTTTTAACCACCCTTAGAGAACGTTAGAGCAAAAGCATTCACCAGTTTGGTGAATTTTGTATTGTTGCTCTTGATATTTCCAAGGCTTTCGGCAGGGCATAACGCTCTTTTAGCCAAACTTAAAGGTATTCGTTCCCTTATTTCCTAGATTAAAAGTTTTTTAATTAATCGTCCAATGCGTGTCTTATTAGATGGTGTGGATTGTCCTTCTTATAAAATTAATGCTAGTGTTCCTCAGGGTTCGGTTTTTTCTCCCACCCTTTCTTTAATATTTATTAACGACTTGCGATCTTTAACTTTCAATCATATGCATAGCTTTCGAAATGACAGAACATTAGACTTCTCCTACCATTGCAACACTGCGAGATCAAGCCCGATGTACTTGTATAGTAGAGTAACGTAGGTCGATGGCTTAAACATTGAATGACGATTTGGCTAAAATTCCTAGTTGGGGCAACAAGATTTAGAATTTAATGCTTCGAAATCCCTCTTGTGTCCCACCAACGTGACTATAGCTTGGATCCAGTCATCTTTTGATGCCAGTCATTTTCCAATTCTACAAGTGTAAAGATTGAAAGGAAAGATGTTACGCTTTATTATTCGAGACGTTTCGGTCTAACAAATCTTTCCAAGTGTTTAGATGTTAGGTATACAAATTACAAATAACTATTACAGATTAATAATTATAATAATTACCGATAATATCGCCAAGGAAACAGCTAAATGTTTGGGCCATCTAAAATCCTGTCAAAACTTCTTCACCCCTTCTGGATTAATAACAATTTAAAAGACCTTTAGAAGATATTTAATCTCCACCTACGGGTAGAAACTGCAAAATCTTCTCTCTCATATCTGGATAGTGTCTAGCCTCGTTCTATTAAAATTATAGGTGATTCTGAAATCCCCTTCATTGCTCGATTCACTTGAGCATAGACGAATTGTAAGCTCCTGTAGCACTTTGAATCGTTACTTCAATGGAGATTGTTCGAACCAAATCTCTAATCCCTTACCACCACTTTAATCCATAATACTCGAGTTGCATTACGCGCTCATAAGTATTTGCTGAAACCTTTCTTCGGTCGCACTATCAAGTTTCGTGATTCAACCAGACTGTTCAAATGTAGAACTCGCATCCCATCTCAATATTGATTAGTCATCAGCATTCAAAAATTTAAGATAAGTATTCTTAGCCACTTATCAACTTAATACCCAAAAACCAAAATCCTTCCCACCTCACCGGAACTGGGCTGGGTACAAAAAGGTAACTCCTCTAGTGTCCTCCGGTATCATATATAAAAAAAATATTATAATAATAAATAATTGTGATCGGCTTAATACTCTGAAAATGATTATCTTAACATTTCATGCCCAATGTAGTAAAAAATGCAAAAAAAAGCGAAAAAATGCAAAAAATAAAAAAGGGTCTTTCTGTATGCCTTACAAGCTCTGAGGTACCTCAAAGGCTCTGGGTCGTCACGTACTCTGAAGATTCATCTTGTCTTGGGGCTTAGCACTACTTGCTCGCAGTTCCCCTCATGTTCTGTTGCCCAAATATTAATCAATTAATTTCCATGTTAAGACTCCCTACTAGAAGATAAGACCGGAACAGGCCTTTACTCATTGTCAGGACTCATTCATTCCTCTGCCTTTTTTCAACTGGTTAAAAAAAATATAAATTTATAAAAAAAATTGGGCGCTTTTGAGTCCCCAGTTAATGCAAAAATTGAGATAGCCCAATACAGAGTCTCCAGTAAACTGCCACTGTATTTATTCCAATATTTTTATTATAATTTCTTTTTGCAAAAAACGCATAAAAAACTTATATTTAAGTATCTATCGTCATCCAGCTATTTATAAGTGTCTTAAGACCAGCTATTTTAAAAAATTTTAATAAATCGCCCAATTTCAAATTTTCATCATTTTCCGGAAAATTAATTCAACGTCACTGCCAAGGACAAGAATAAATGTTATTAAAAATTTAAAAATATTTAACATGTTTTTAGAGAAAGTTTCAACTCTTTTTGTTGTCTACTTTGAAAATTTTTTATAATTTAATTTCCTTAGAGAAAAATTTGTTTTTTATATGAAAAAAAATTTTTAGATTTTACATGATTCTTTGAATCGTGATATATTTTTCTTAATGATATTTTGAATCAGGGCCAAAATTTATTTATAAGTCTTAGCAACTTATATTACAAAGTATATATTTGTTTGGCGCAAATCATATTATTTGACAAAAGTTTCACATGTTGTTATTAACATAGCATATGTTTCCATTGTTTCTTAATATTTAGTTTCCTAATCATTTTTCAGTGTTTATAACGCTCAGTTTTCTTCATGTTCTAGTGCCCAAATATTAACCAATTAATTTCCATGCCAGTCAGTATTTAAGTTATTGGTTCGGACCTTCGCTCTTCACTAATTATCATTTCTACCATACTGCTATGCATTGTTCATTTTGAGTTAAGGGTTGTTTCAAGCTGTGGATGTCAACATCTTCCACAGTACAAATTTAAAAGCAGTTGCAGCTCTGAAATTTCAGTAAATAGGAATTATCATTTGCAGTACCACCATTTCTAAGCAAAAACGCTGTAAGCACCAGAACTTAAATTATCTTTTTCTCAAAACTAAGAATTTCGAAATACTGCCTTCTTGCTTAGCATGGCAGCATATTTGTATGGAATTATGAAAAGTAAAAAAATTTAACTTTTATGTCGAGAATATTAAAACAAATATCGAAGGAATAAATTTTAAAATATTCACATTATCTACAATTAACATATTGTTATATATCGAGAATTTTAGATGAGTTTTTGCATTTATATAGTCATTACCGGTTTTTGTATGCTTGGCTAACTTCCAATCTATAATTTTGAGAGTACAAATTGTACGTTATAAAAATGATGTAGCTTCAACTGAAATACAAATAAAATTCTATATTTAAACAACATAACAAAAAAAATTGAATATTACTTGTAAATATCGAAAAATTGTACAAAGATTTACTCTCGCGCATATTTCATGTTAGCTCTTTAGATGTTATTATTTCTTTATTAATCATTTTTTATTTACTTTCATCTTCTACAGACAATTTATTCAGTCATTATTTGCATAGTGATTCACAAAAAAAAAAAAAAAGAAATAAATAAATAACTAAACGTAAATTATATTTATACATTGTTTCACTTCAAATTGTCTTGAACTGTATCTGAAAGCTATAAAGACAAGTTTACGGGTGAAATTTTCTTCTTTTTTTTTAACTAACCGGTAAGATGAATCTCCTTTTAACTTATCTTATCATTTTTAGTACGTAAAAATTTCTTGCAATCTTTATTACACTATACTATACATGTTTCAGTCAAGATTATAGAAATTATTTTAATCCAATTTCAAAGCCGTAGAGAGTCATAAAACTAAAGAATTTTCTCCCAAATACAGTCGTATTTTTCCTTGTTGAGAGCGACATGTTCTTAAATCTGCATAGCGCAGTGCACCAAGTTCCGCGTGAAAATAACGACGAATGTCCTTCTTGTAAGGTTTTTCGAAAAAAATAATGTTTATTTAAAAAATTAAAATGATTAAATTCATGCTTTTCGGTACGAAAAAAATTTGGGATTAATGTTAAAAGTAAAGAGTGGTTATAAATTTATGAAAATTTGAAAGTTTTGCAGTGATTTTGTTGTTGTTATCTCGTTTCCTTGTGGTTGTTGTCCAGTGTCAAACATGTACGATGAACAATATTTTGGCAAATCCATGACCCCGCGTTGCTCTATTTCAACGTTTCTTTATCGAATAGCCTTTACAGTTCTGCATGCCACATTTTATTTAGAAAGAGCTCAGGTGCTGTTCTATGTTTAATTTTTATGAATATTTTATTTTTATTTATATTTTCTTCTTTTTTTACAGAAAAATCATGATGATCAGTCGCGAGAACAACATACCATTCCAAAATCACAATCCGTAAGTATATTTGTGAATTAAAATCTTATTGAATTTTGTTTTTGTTAGTGTTGACATTTTTCTGTTAACGTGCCTAGATAGCTTATCTACAAACTAATTTAAATTATTACACTAAGGTATATTTTGGTAAATACTTTTTAAAAAAATGTTAAAAAGCAAAAGAGTTATAATGTTTTGAGACAGACAAAATATGGATAGAAATGTACATGACCTTACCTAATAAAATTCATAGAACAAGCTAAAGAATACTGTTGTTTACTCCTTAATTTGTTTGCTTTAAAAAAAAAAATATTTGAAGGAAATATCTATAGCAATATTTTCAACAAAATATTCGCTCTTCCTCATATGCAGTAACCTTAACTATATCCAAATCTAAAAATATATACCCTTGTAGTCTACCAAAAATAAGACGATTTGTTGTCGTGCTGATTGACCTTAACCAAAGACTTTATTTCTTGACTCCATAGAAAATTCCAAAGAAATTTCGGTTCTCCACGATTTTCGTCTGATTTTATTTATAAGCTCTTTCGTCGAAAAGAAGAGCCAAAATAAGAATTACTTCATACTGAACCTATGTATATATGTTATTAGTTCGTGGTGTCCATATGCCCTTTAGGAGTTTTTCGATGGCGGCATGTATGATCTTCTTTCACACATGTTCAACCTGTAATGGGCAAATAAATCGCATTTCGCCTGATCAGTTCGGTATGTTATGTGGCTCGTAAATGCCACAACCTGCTCCCTCGACACACTTCTTCGTAAAATTAAATTAAATTGCTGAGATTTTACTTCATTAGCATGATCTTAAAGTTAGGAAATATTTGAATTAAAGATTAACACAGGCATAGCACAAAAACAAAAATAATGCAGATTTGGTTGGAAATAATTCTTTCCGAAAGAATAACCAATCGTACAATAAATCTCGACATTTGGCAATATAAACGAACTAAGATTTATGTTTTTTTTTTGTGTTACTAATGGTGTATAGTTCGACGAATTTTGTCTGACATCTTGCTTTCAGCGAAATTTTTATTGCAGTCTTCTTGTAGACTGCGTGATAAATTTATACGACATAATGAAGAACTGGTTATGCAAAATTATAAATGATTTTGCATGTCAAATAAAATTTAATTGCCCGATTGTATAACATGGTGATTTTGATGCTAAATTGTAGTGACTTAAATGTCAGAAGAACGACAAGAATTATTGTGAAATCAAGCAAGTTTTCGGTGGTTGTCTTTGAACGTGCAACTCCTGCAGTAAAGGTATTTTGTTTAAAACGAAACATGATGAAACAAATTTTAATTTCATTTTCACAAATTTTGTGAATTTATTAAACATGCTAAATTTTTTCACTAGCAATTAAAAAACAGAACAGGACTACGATTGGGCGTAAAGCCCAATTGTGCAATACTCTAGATGAAAGAGAAATTTTTGATTTTTAGAAATTTTGTAGGGGAAGTTGCAGGGGAGGTAACGACATTGAACTAATTTTTTCACATCACCCTAGAGTCAAAATGTTTTATACAAAATTTAGGATTCAAAAAAATTAAATAGGTACTGAGAAAATGAGTGTGTTGGATTTAATGAAATTGTGCAGTTTGTATGGGAGGTGGTTGAAGGAGCGGCGAGTTCTCAATGGCTTCTTCAGAAATAAGCTTATAGTTATTATGCTTTCGGCATGTTTTACATTTCAGATCAGTAGCATACATCCTTTTCAGGAAAGATGACTTTTTCTGAAATTGTGTGAGATTGTATGGGAGGAGGTAAAAGGAGTGAAGCCAGTCGTCTATTTTTTTTTGGTCTTTCTAATAATTTGAAATAAATTCTTACTGCACAATTTCAACTCGATAAATTTTATACGTTCTGAGTAAATTTGTTTAGAGTATTTCACGAAAAAGTGCAGTTTACATGGGAGTTTGTGGAAGGAAGGAGAGGACTCAAATAATGTTTATACAATAGATTGAAGTCATCATAAAAGTAATATATTCAAAATTTCAGATCAATAGCTTCAATGTTTTTCGACCAAATCCGTTAATTGTCAAATTGAGAAATTGCGTTATTTTGTATGGAAGGGAGTAAAAGGGGTGCAGCGATTTGACCCGTTCACGAACTTGACCTTAATTTTTTGACATAAACGACGTGTATGAAATTTTAACTTTCTAGCTCAACGCGTTCTCAAGCTAGACAGCATATAGATGGACGGGCAGACGGACATCTGGTTTTGAGATTTTTGAGCGACAACAAATATTTCTGCCATCATTATTTCTTGGCGTTACAAACTTTAAAGCAAACTTATAATACTTAGAGCAACCTTATAATACTCTCAGATCTAGAGTTTAAATATCTGCCAACAAGTCGGGCGGATATTTATTATTCTTAGGATAAGTTAAGGATGTGTGGGCGGTCAATATACTGGTTAGAGAGGATAGGGGAGACTAAGTGAATAGAGGTTCTAGGTCAGGATAGAGTTGGTGTATATGAACCCATATTCCGCTGGTGTCTAGTTTGTCATCGGATCCGTTAATCGAGCTACCATTCATCGGTATTCAAAAAGTCGACGAGTCGTAGCTCATACTGAAAAGATGATAAAAGGTTGCGTTTTCAATAAAAACTGCTTGAAACCTAATTCTCGCGATTGGCCTAAAATATCAACGAAAAAGAAAATAAGATAACACACTTAGTCTAAAATAATCGATTTGAAAATCTCTCTCTCTATGCTGAAACCTGGTGTCCAAACTCTAAAAAGAGAGGGTACGTTCCTATATAGTAACTCTAGGATAGAGCTGTTGTCAATTATTTAACACTTAACCGCGATTACGATCGATAGCTTCAGCACATAGAATCAATGTTTCACTAGTTTATTTATGCAAGTTTGGATTCGTGTGGAGTGGGTCGGTAGATCCGGTGGATGGAAGTTAATAATTTTTTAATTGATTGCTTGAATCACTTTCCAAATTCTCTGTATAGAATGTTAGTTTCATAGACGAAATCAAATTCGATGCATTTTATATTATTGAAACCATACACTTATACGGAATGGTGTAAAGGAATTGAGGAAATCGTAAAATACTTTTGATGTTATTTTGTTTTAAATATTTTGAATAGCGTTTGTAGTTTGAAGTTGAAAGCTTTTAATGAGCTGGCGATGATAGATTTCTTAAAAATGGTAGAAAGAAATGGAGGGCGTAGAATTAGAAGATATTCGACCAGTTAATATCTAAAACTTTTGTGCATATTTTTAAATGCATGTCGGAAATTTTGAAGGGTCTAGCTTATTTGAATCAAAAATTTTGAGTTCTTGTGTCTTTTTCTCAATACTCATGAACGACCTCGTGCAGGTTAGGGCTCCCTTCACTGGATAATATTTCTGCTTCAAATTATTATTTTTATGATTTTTGTTATTATATCGGGTTTTCCAATAGGGACTTGACAACTTTGAATTCAATTTGTGAACGCACCCTTTCACTAATCATCGAACTGTCACTGTCAATTTATTCAGTAAACTTAACATTTTTATCATGGTAAAGTACACGAAGGAACAACGTCTCAAATGGTTTGCATTTTATTTTGAAAAAAAGTTGTCAAGTCCTTATTGGAAAACCCTTTACTAGCAAATGCCCGCGACTTCGTCCGCGTAAAAATTAAAATAATAAGCAATTTTTGAGAGTGTAGTTAGTAATACATTATGTGGGATATATAATCTGGTTACTTTAATTGCTCTTTGAACACTATGTTTTGTACTTTGTTGGAATCAAAACTATAAATTATTAAGAATGAAACCATGATACTTGCATTTGAATGGGACAGGCTCGTGATCAAAACAGTCCCGTGATTTGAGACCATATACGTATTGAAGAGCATTAACGACATGTGAATTATTGTAGTTTGTGTTAATTAAAAAAATCAAAATAAAATACCATTAAGCTTAAAAACATAATAGAACTACGATTTTGCGTAAAGATACTATAGATGAAATCGAAATTTTCGTGATGTTAAGAAATTTTGTATGGGGAGTGGTAGGACGGGTGACAGCACTGAACTAATTTGTTTCACATGATGCTAGAGTAGCTATAAAAATGTTTCGTACCAAATTTAAGCTTCAAAAATTGAGTAGGCACTGAGAAACGTAGTGCATTGAATTTAATGAAATTGTGCAATTTGTATGGGAGGTGGTAGAAGAAGTTGATGATTTTTCGTAAAACAACTAAAATCATCATGCAATTGATACATTTTAAATTGCAGATCTGTATCATTCACACTTTTCAAGAAAATCAAATTTTTGTAAAGTCGTGGAACTGTGCCACATTGTATGGGAGAGGGTAGAAGTAGTGCAGCTCCTCGGTTAATTTTTTACCGCTATTAATAATTATGATAATTAAGGATTGGGTACAAAATTGGTTTAGAGTATTTCATGAAAAAGTGCAGTTTGTATGGGAGGTGGTGGAAGGAGAGGGGGGATTTTAGTGAATATTTTTGAGAAATAGTGCTAATTAAAGATTCAGAACAATATTTTAGCTCGATGAAAGTAACACGTACTAAGAAAATTGGTGTATAGTATTTCATGAAAAAGTGCAGTTTGTATGGGAGGTGGGGGAAGGAGTAGGGGAATTCAAATAATTTGTATAGCAAAAGATTGCATTTTTAATGGTAATTATAGTTGCCAAAAAAATTTGTTAAATATATATTTTTGAAAATGAGTCACTTTGTATGGGAGTGGGTAGAAGGTGTGAGAGGAGTGAAATAAAACCAAAAGCAGATTACATCTCGGAGCACACCTAACAAATTGTGCAAGTTTCAAGTTTGCTTTGGAAGCAGACAGATTGTTTTTTTCAATATTAATATATAATGGATACTAACGAAGAATGTGAATTGCATTAAATGATTTGGACTCTTACAAGGTTAACCATCTTATTGCATTTTTTTGAGAAAAGTATTTTAAAAAGTTGAAAAATGAAAGCCCCATGAATACCTGATTGGGTCAAAAGGCATGGGATTCCGGATTTCAATAATAAGCACTCAACAATGATCAAAAAGTTTTAGAAAGGCGTTTTTAATCAAGAACGCATCGCATCCAACAGCCACCGAACTTGATTGTCTCCCTGCGAGTTCTTCCTATTCGGTAGACTCAAAAAAACCGCGGGACACGTGTTTTACCAGCAAAACGGAAATAATGGAAAAACCGAAGACGGCTCTGATGGCTATACTGAAAACTTTTACAATTGTAACCATTTTAGATAATTTGGTAGTGCACTTTATATTCCTAAACTTTAATATACATATACCTGGGGTCCGCACGGGAACTTTTATTAATTTAAGGATGAACTATGCAATAAATAAATTATCCTTATATTTTAAAACGAATTGTGTTTTTCTGGAAATCCGGCGAACCCCTAGCTCGCAACAGTATACTAAGCTTTGTTAGCGAAATATGAAAAAAATATAAAATGTGGACATAATAGTGGTGGGTGGAAATGAGGAGCATTTCAAAAATGACTCAAAATGGAGTACAGATATCAAATCAAAAATTTGTCAGATTATAGACCTATATAGTTTTTAATTTTGGTAAAAAATTTAAGTTTGGGGGTGTAAGGGGAGGGAGGTGGAAGGTAAAAATGTTGAAAATTTTGAGTTTTTTTTTAGGACTCTGGTAAAAGATAGAAAATTTAAATTTTGCACGTTGATACATCTATTTAATATACATAGAAAAAAAATAATAATTTGTTCCAAAATTGTTATGCACCGAAGTGGGGACTAACGTGCACAAGGTGTTTCATATCTAATGAGAAAAACACATATACTTAAAATTTTTGAATGAAATTTTAAGGTAGAAACTTGAAAATTTGTTAAATGCACTTTAAAAATCCCTAAAAGTTCGAAATATTAACTGGTCGAATATCTTCAAAACTTCTACCCCCTCCCATACAAAATTATTTTTTCGACCATTTTTAAGAAATCAATTATCACCTAACTACTAAAAACAATCAATTTGAAATTTTGCTTAAAAACTTACAAAAATAATTCAAATGAAATTACGTTAAAAGTTTTGAAATCGCGCTTGCCCTTCTACCTCCTCCCATACAAAAGTATGATTTCGACCAATTTCATTAAATCAACTAATAACCAACAAATTAAAAGCTACGAACTTGAAATTTTGTACGAGCATAACTATAATTTTCAGAATTAGTAGTAGAAGGATCCGGTATTTAAAAAACCCAGCAAATAAATTGAGGAAAATGAAAAGATTGACTTTGAAACCTAGCAGGCTGTTCAAGTGAGATCACATTTTTGTATGGAAAATCATAATTTACCACTGAGAATGAAAAAGTTTACATAACCCAAAATTTCACGGGCGTAGCACCCAAAAACTGCTCATCAGATAAATTTGATGTTTCTCGGTGAAGACTTTGTGGTTTGAATATCCAAATATAAGTGTTTTCTTAAGCTAAGGTGTTGTGAAGATACGGTGATTCCACAAACAGATGTACGTTATTTCTCTATTTTACATCTTGGTGATTAAATTTAAAAAAAAACTGTAATTTTTTCGGATGATGTTAGCAAAATTTCATAATCGTAGGTGTTGTGAAAGTACAATAATTGGTTTAGATTGATTCTTTGATTAAAGCCAGATTTGGATATAAATTTTTGCAGTACTGAGTGAAGAGGAGTAGGACATATGGGGATTGAGGGAAATAAAGAGGCAGACCGCCTCGCAAAAAATGGCGCACAAACGAATTTTATTGGACCAGAGTCATTCTATGGAAAACCAAAAGGATACCGGTGTTCCCGCATGACTACAACATTCAGCAGTTCAAGGGAAATATTCATAGCCACTTCCGACTCTATCCCCTAAACTCCCAAAAACCAATATCCTTCCCCCCTCACCGGAGCTGTACTTCAGTACAAAAGGGCAACCCCTCTAGTTCCGGTGTCACTTAAAAAAAAAAAATCTAGCAAAGCACTAAGTGTGCCTCTGTTTTCTTCTTCTTCTTCAATAGTACTGCAGCCCATATCGGGCCTTGGCCTCCTGATCTTGAGGTTTCTTCAAATTTTATTTGTTATTGCAAACGGGTTGTTAGCCCTTCGCACAACTCTCTATCTACGAATTTTCATTCTCGCAGATTGAGATAGTCAAGAAATACCCACGCAAGTAGTGTTACTCACTAAGCACTTTGTTTTAGAAACCTCGACCCATTCAGAACTCTTTTTCGCCAATTAACGCACTTTTTCGAAATAATTTTGTGCATTTTGACAAAAATGTGACAAATTCAAACTCTAATGTCACAAATTGTAAACTACGGTGTAGCCTGTTAGTCTACAATGGTAGTGACGTCGTGCCTAACTGAGTATATCTGAGTCATCTTAATCTGCGAAATTTAAAATTCGTAGGCACAACTATCTATACAAAGGGCTAACAACCCCTCCATAATAATGAATAATTGTTACGAAATCTGAAAATCAGGAAGCCAACATTCGAGCTCGCTTGTAGTGTCATAGAAGAAGAGGTCACACATTGTATTTCTAATATCACAAATTTTGTCGACAATCAACATTTTAATGTGCAATTTTTCACAGAATTTATTGATATTTTTTAGGCCTCAAATGTAAAAACTACGGCAATCTACACCGAATAGAGGTATTGCCCTGTAGCAATATTCAAATAATATTGTTACTTTGGCTCTAATCAATGGGATTAGTCTTCTATATATTTCTTCGTTTCGGAAAATTAGAAAGATAACTCCAAGATATATGAAATGGAGTGTCTCATGTGGGAATACTTTTTGATTCTAAAATTTTCGAAAATTGTGTCCAAGCTTAACTTGGCTTCAAACTTTAAAAAAAAAATACCATAATTTGTATTCTATCTTGGTTGCTAATATTCAGTCAGCAATAAAATAATTTTCAGTACAATGAAGTTTTCTGTGTTATTTCAGAAATCTTTCTTTTTTTCAGTTTTTATTAGTTTTTGGTTCGTGTCTAAGCTAAGCACTTTAGCAACGGACAATTTAACGCCGGACAGAGATAGTTGCATTGGGCATAAGTATGCCCAACAAGGATAGCGAAATAATTCTTTCGAAAATTTTACAATTTTTTTGGACAATTTAACGCGGGTCAGAGTTAGTTACAATAAGCTTCAATGTTTCAGACAAAGATAGCGAAACGATTATTTCGAAAAATGTCGAATATTTCGCCAGTAAAGAAGGGAAATACTTTTATTCCTATTTTCTCATAAGGCAAAGCATGCAAAGCCAGCCTCTCCTTATTATATATGCTCCTTGGATAACGCTTTGCGCAAAGCAAGGGTCAATCCCATGTTGTTGTCAGAAAGGTAAATGTTTAGGGGCGCAATTTTCAATGAATGATCATCTTGAATATGCAGAGCAAACCGTCACCAAGCTATCGGCTATAGCAACAAACTAATGTATCGACAATAACCAATTTGAAAGGGCATGCTTTCAATAAAATGATCCGGGCGGTAAATTATTTTGGACCGGCACTGGTCGGGTTTAAGGACCTTCTCAAAAGATTTAGAACTTTTCATGTTTTATTTGGCACGCTTTTCTTTTGTGCTGCTAGAACACATTTGCTGTAACTAATTACTATATCGACGGAAATTTAATTGCTAATTTTTTCAATACACTTGCGATAACATTGAATAACGAATAAAATGTTTGAATGTCATAAAAAGAAAGATTTTCGAATTTGACACTATTGTGCTTTATTAAATGTGACGTTTTGGACTCTGCTGAGACCTTTATCAAACTAATGTACAGGAGCAGTTTTGATAAAGGTCTCAGCAGAGACCGAAACGTCACATTAAATAAATCATAACATTGAAATCCAAATTTTTTTTTTTGTCTATTTTGAAATACACTGTGAAAACATTTACCCAACCATGCTTTATGTCGCACATTTTGGAATCAATCAATAAGTCAGGATTTCCTGTAATGCGGAAATGGGATAAAAACAAAAGGAGATATCTGAAGTTCTTTCATCTCTGGTTGTTATATTAGCCAGGATGTTAGTATGATGTTTAAAGTGCGGCAATATTTCATAGGCGAACAAAATACTCACGTCTATTCCGTTTTTCTTTCGGCTTTTTGGCGACGAAAAATTTGCGGCTGGTATTCTCTCTTTCGTTCGCAAATGTGTTACCTCTGTTTGAGCTCGAAACTAATATTAAACTTTCTGAAATTCCAATTTGACAATAACTTCACAGAAAATTAATCCAATTTCATTACATTTTTTTTATTCAAACTTATCGAATCAGGCTGAACCACACATAAAAGTAAAAGGAAATGCCATTTCAATAGAAAGTAAAGATGAAATTGCATGCGTCCAAATTTTGAATTAACAATTATGGTTATAGCGCCGTCTTTATAAAAATATATTTTCAACATAGGACCAAATATGATACATTTAATGTAAATGCCTTGGCCCAATAGTTACAAATATTTATTTTGTATTCCCGCTAATTGAGACTAGCATAACAGCTATTAACTTCCCTTAACTAGCAATCTATCGAGAAATTAATTCATGTAGGTTGAAATTAATTTCACGTACTCAAACCAAAAAAGATCGTACAAAAGGGCTTTCCATATACAATGCCACAGTCACAAATTCTTCGAACGTAAACGTATCTAATGTCTTATTTTGACTTTTAGTAGACATAAGCGTGACAATCAAATTGGCGTTGACTCGATGAGCAATTAGACAACTATATGTCTCAGACAGTAACATATTTATTGGGAAATCGCCACAATATATTTGTTCGGGAAAAAGCCAATTTAAAAGTACCGGCTTACTGACTGTCTGTGCTGGCAACCAATCAGATAGGCTCCGTTAAAAGTGTCATTTATCATCAACGCTCTGTAGGCATGCCAATATCCAGCTTTTCTACATATATACATATTTCTAAAGCATGTATCTATAAATTTATTGGTTTAAGCCTAGGCTCAAGCTTCGGCAACAAGATTGATTGAAATGCAAATCGCGCTCTGTTTGAATTCGATATGAAAACATGGCGTTAGTATTTTTATAAATTTGTGGCTACTTAAAAGATTTTTTTTTTTTTTTAATTTGTCCGAATTCCATATTTGGGGACGGACGCCATTCACTCACTATAAATTTCGAATTAAGATATACCGCACGAGAAACCACTCAATTGGACTTGGCGTATCCAAGTCGACTCTAACATTATATCAATATCAAACTATCGATAAAAACCATAGACCACAGTCGATAAGAAAATATAATAACCTTAGGTATGGCACATAACTTAGATAGTAAGTACAGCTAGGAAGTATTTTTTTTTCTCTCATGCGTTCGTGTAAAGTAGTAAGTCACGATGTAAGATAAACTTAGAGGAAAAAACAACGAATATGATAGATAATCTCCGAGATAAGTTGTTCTTATAGCGAACAGATAACCTCAAAACCGTATCGGGATGATCGCGCACGGTGAGATAAGTGAAAGTAAATAATACAAAAAAAAAAAACATAAAACGGAAGGTGGATTATTAAAATGAAGATTGAAGAGGAGTTTACAGAAAAACAAAGATTTGGTCGGTTGAGAGTATAGCTTCAGTCTTAAAGGGCATTGAACGAGGGCCCTGGTGTGTTTACTATTTCATTATCTACAATCTCGAATTGAATGAAGATTGATGTAATTTTAGATAGATCACGAAATCAGGTGAATCAGTGAAATCTGTCCGTTTCAAATTGAGTTGTATATTTGATAGAGCCGATCTCGATAAATGCGGTATCTTGTAAATTATAAAAAAAACTATATTTTCTTTTTTCTAATTCAGTTTCCAGTTCAAACGAAGCCCCATCAACAATCATCCGGTAGCTTACGATTGCATTACGTTACACAACGAATTTTGGCATCCGTTTTGCCGAGACGTGATCCAGAAAATAATCGAGACGGAGGAGGAGGAAGCGAATTCGAAGATAAACATGAAAAAGAGATAATCTCAATGTTAGAACAGAAACATGGAAAGGTAAGGGCAATCTTAAATATCGAATAATAAAAAAATATCGAATAATTTAAGCCTAACACTCCCTTCCGAGTTCCTTTTCTGTTTTCTTTAGCTTTGCGAAAATTCAGTTGTAATTCATCGAAATCTTTTTTGCGTTTCCTTTTGCAGAATTATCGAGTATTTGATCTCGAATCGTGTATTTCGGTTATAACGCTAGAACGAATTTGTGAGCTTTGTAAACACATTGATTCTTGGCTGGGAGGAGGACAAGAAAAAGTTGTCGTATTGCAAGATAGGTGAGTGAATTTTAATAATTTTTTTTTTCTTAGAATTTTGAAGAATGTCATTTCACTGTGTTTTCGGATAGTTTACAAGTAGTTTGCAATAGTTCGGTTTGGAAAGAAAATGCTAGATTTCTTATATTCTTAAATAATTTGAAACTGTCGCAACATCAATGTTAAAACGATAGAAACTTTCTCGAAAGGTAGAGACTTATCCTTCAAGCAAACTCCCTTTTAGACTGCGAGTATGATTGCATGAGCCAACCGCAGGTTAAGAAACGGAAGTTTCACATTAAATTTTCTTGAACGAAATGAATGGGCAACAAACACTCAGCACCTGCATATATGCTCATCTCTCTCATCTCTATACGGACAGATCTAAAACTAACCAGGAGGCAGGTGCAAGGATTTATTCCCACGACCTTGACATCCACAATTCATTTCATCCTCCAGAACACGCGACTGTGTTCCAAGCGGAAGTATTAGCAATGAACGAGTGTACAAAAATTATTGTAGATATGCAGAACAGTCTTGGGAATTGCTACATTTTCTCGGACAGCAGGACTGCGCTTCTGGCACTCCAATCCTACAGCCCAAACTAGTGTCCACTTTTAGACATAATTTGAATCGCCTAACCGAAGTATTTCTAATTTTGTTACCGGATCATAGCGACCTGTTAGAAAACGATGCAGCAGACAGGCTTGCGTAGCAAGGATCTACAAACATTAACTCCGCTGGATTCTTTCTTGACGGGGTTGCGGCATCTGACTTTTGGGAAGAACTGAATAAAAATATTACAGCTCAGCTGTTACAACGCAGTCGCTATAGCGTCCGAACTATTGTTGGCCTGACCACAGATCATTGCTTGCTAAAGCTGCACGCTTTCAGGCTGCGGTTCGCGAGCGACAGCCTTTGTAGAGTTTGCGAGGAAGACAAAGAATCTATCGAATATTATTTTTGTTGCTGTCCAACGGAAGTCTCCTTTGTTTAGGCTCTAGATTCTTCTCAGAACTGGACGACTTGTGAGGCGTCAAATATTCGAGCCTACTTTGGTTCGCAAATCGAACCAAGTGGCTAGCACAGGAGGAGTAGAAACCATCTCATAATGAAAAGGGGGAATACAATGGGTTCAAGTAGATGGCTCTAGTGCATTTTGGTTCTACGAAACCACCATCCTACAACATAAACCGAAACCTAATTCTTCAAACAAGTAATCATTTCTACTGTGGTATTTTGAAATTTGTTAATAGGTTGATATCTATTGAAGTCCGCACGGAGTAGCCGGATTTAAAATAAAATGAGAACCACTGACTTTATAAATAACAAAACCCAAACTTTTTTCTATCGCTTAATAAAGCAATTTAATTTAATTTCAAATTAAAAATATTATCACTTAATTTTAGTCGAAATTCCGCACAGGCACTGCCTCATATCCGTGATCCAAAAGCATCATCGTGGTTGGAATTTGAACGCGGAAATTACTCAGGCACTGAAGTTTTTGCAAGTTAACTTTCATCACTCCAAATTGGCCTCCTTACTTCTCCGGCTAAATCAGCAAGGAGAACACATAGTTTTGATCCAGGACTGTTGGGAACCTAATCTGTGAACTCAAGACTACTAACTGTACTTGCATCTACGCAAGGAATCAAGGTAGACCTACATAGATCTTGTATTCTTGCGAAGAGCACTTTAAACATACTTCTAATCCCTCGTCACAGCAACTAAGTTATTGTCGCAGTCAGCCTTGAAACGAGAAGGAAAAACTACTGGTTGATTTCGGCTTATCTGGATCATAATTACCCTGGGCCACTTTCCCACTATAATCTGGGCAGTCTGATTGCTGAAGCATGAAGCCTGAAAGCAGACCTCATTATTGGAAGTGACGTTAACGTTAACGATCATACAGTTTGAGGTAGCTTCAACATCAATGACAGAGACGAGGTGCTGCTTGAATACCTCTTGAGCGCCAACCTGCTGCTGCGCAACAAAGAGGGAAATCCACTTTAGTTACTAGCAATAGTCCTAGACATTACCCTAGTCTCTAAGAATATCACGCATTTGGTTAGGGGCTGCAAGGTACCCAATAAACATTCCTTCTCAGACAATCGATACCTCCAATTTGGCTTAAATGACCATCTTTCCGATAAACCAGTCTCCAGGAACTACAGAAAAACTAACTGGTCTAATTACAGGGATACTGTCTAGGAACCGCTTCCCTCCGAAGCTCTTGATGAGATCGTGTCTACCCTCACAAGAGCTTTAAATTTAAACTTCCCATGTTGACCCTCATATTCTGGATGGTACCAGTCTTGTTTTGACAGATAGAGCAAAACATCTGGGTCTTATTTTAGATAGAAAACTGAACTGGAAACCTAATGTTCAGAAACGTTTAAACCAATCTATTGTTGCGCTGTACTCCTGTAAAAAAGCCACAAGTAAGAAATCGGGAGTGCAGCCCAAAGTAGTACATTGGCTCTATGTTGACATCATCAAACCCATCTTGCTTTATGCTGTGATTGTATGGTGGATTGTCCTAAAGAACGAGATAAACCGCACTCTTCTTGGCAATGTGCAGAGAACGGCATGTTTGCTCTGAGAAAAACCCTTTCCGCATTATTGGAAGTACTCTTTCATCTGCTACCTCTTGACATTATTAGTAAACGGATGACTTTATTTGCTGCCGCCCACCACAAAGAAACTAGCCATTGGACCTGTATTTAAGCTGGTAACTTCTTAATTCTTGAAGATTTCGAGAACAAACCGAAATCACAGACTACACTCTCCCAAGTTTTGATTTTCATAATGATTTCCTCACCATCATCACCTCGAGACAACAGTGATGAAATACGAGAGCAAGAGTCCATATAATTTACTGAAGACTCCAAAACTAAAAGTGGGGTATGTTCCAAGTAGAAGTGATGGCGATAAAAGTCGCCGTGGCCTGGCTGAAGTGTAGCATATTGGCATCTTCACTGAGAGCCAGGCCGTTATAAAATCCCTGGAATTAGTCATGTCTATATCAAGACTGTTCTTGATTGTCGTGAGTCTCTGAAGAAGATGGTACCATATGGGTACCAGGGCATGGGAACATTCCGGGAACTGCAAGGCCGACGAAGTTGCCCGACACAGAACCAGCTTGTAGATTCAATGTAAGAAAAAGAAGATGGCAGATGATCAGTTCCGTAGTAGCAGTTGCTTAATGATTTTTGGAGGATCTGCAAAGATGAGGAAGAGGATGAGACGATTCTTCATCTGTCATTCATTTGTCCGCCACCTAGGCGCACACTTCTTTAATAGTCTCGGTAATCTGGCAATTGCGAAAAAGAGAAGCTTTCAAGGCTTCATATAGAGCTCCAGCCACTTACCGATTAGGAGTCTCTTCTAAGATCCTGTGGCATCACAGTGGACCAGCTTAAGGTCTATGTGCGCCCCGAATTGTGACTGGGCAGTGACCCCTACATTATCCTTATAATAAAAATTCTTTATATGATAATAAGCTGTAATAAGCGAATTTTTCGCCTTGAATTTTCTATGGAACGCCGATGAGGTTTACATAATGAGAAATGTAAAAGTTTCTAGTATGGGAATGGAAATTAGTTAACGATCATCAAGCGTTCCCATACTTATGCTGCGCATATGTACATATTTAAATACCACACACTCCTTCCTATTGAGATTTTGATGGAAATATGTGTATGTGATATGGAGTGCAGTATATTGTGGCAAATTAACAGAATTTTCCATATTCGTTCTGATTTATTAATCGTAACGTTTCAGTCCTTCTACCTCTACAATGGCGCTTCAGCCCAAATCGAACCTTGGCCTCCTGACATGCAGGTTCCTTAACATTTTCATTACTTATTGTGGAAAGGTTGTTAGTCCTCTTTCTACGATTTTTTTCATTTTCGTAGAATGAGGTGACCACGGTATATCCAAGCAGGCAATGTGTTGGAATTATATATTGCGCCGACCGGGATTTGAACTCACGACCTTCGCATTACAAGACCAACACGCTACCCACTAGGCTACACCCTAGCTAGTTTCAGTCCTTGTTGTGACCAAAATCAAACAGATCATTTGATCAACTGACGAAGTAGCCTTCGACAGGATTTTCATTGTTTCGTAATAATGGAACATGTGCTGCGGCTTATAACTTTTTTTTTTTGCAGAAAAATACATAAAACGAATTTTATTCCTTCTGCTAGTAGAAGACAATAGATAGGATAATGAAATTGAGAATAGTATTGCAAATGCCCAAAATACTGTTCTTCTACTTCGACAAAGAATTTCAAAGTCCATCATCTGATCATGATATTTGGACATATCGATTGCATAAAAATCAAGTCATTCTTTTATCAAAAAAAAAAAATAAATAAAATCCAATCCGAACTGGTTTTTCAGTGCGAAAATCACAGTGTTACATTAAAATTTGAACAACTTAAAGTACTTTGCAAAAAATAATATAATAAAGAAATTAAAAACGGGTATGATCGCCATAAGATCGAGTTAATTCGTCTTATAAGCCAAACAATAAAGACATGCCTGCAAATATCATCAATCACACACAGGTATTCTCAATGGCCTCTAGATAATCTGGATAATATCGGCTTACTATTAGACGGCTCTTCGAATTTGAACCCTGTTGTATTTTCTTATAATATAACCATATTTTTTTTATTTTTTAATTTTTTATTTATTTATTAGCGAATAAGTATTGAGTGTGAAAATCTTTGTGATCTGATGACTTTTTGCCAGGCCAGTAAACTTTACACGATAGGTGACTTTGCAATAATTCGATGGAATACCTTGAAGTATGTTTACTATTGATTTTGAGTTTTCGAGTCAAGAGTAGAGACAAAAAAAACTCACTGTTTGTGATTATTTTGTGTGAATAATAAAAACATGTACATATACTGATTCGGAGTATTTTCGAATGATTCGCTTGTGTAATTGAGTGCTGCACAGGTTCAATGATTCTTGTACGATAGATCTTAAAATCAATGGTCATTTAAAGTAGAGATGATAATCAAAAGTTTTGGAATGCGGGAATTGAAAAAGTCCCGGATTTAGATGTTTTTTGATTAGATGAATTGGTATGGTTTTAATTATGATGGCTTCTCTAGATTAGTACTGGTGTACATATTCGAGGTATAGTTTAAATTTATGTACATAATGTAGAAATCTATGTAAGCTTAATCCAAAGTTTGTAGTCCTAATAATTGAAAAGATTAATAAAAAAATAGATTACCTAGAAACTTAATCATTTTTGAACCGGATATCCGCTCGTTTTTTTAGCTATAGAATACATAGAACGAGCCATTCTACTACTTTACAAGCAAAACTATCGAATTTCATAATTTTACTTGAAACCGATTTTCTCGAAATATATTTTATTTAAGCTTGATTTGATTCAAGCATATTTGGCGCCCTGTGCTAAATTCATTAATTGTGCTGTCTCTCTTCTGGTAACGTTACGCAATCTTAAAACTCCTAAACAACCGAAATTTTATATGTATGGGTACATACTCGTACAACAGTATGAGTTTTGTTCGTCATATTTAATTCATCATTTCGAACATCAAGTTCGGAATTTGCTAAATTACGGAAGGCACCCAAAAGACTTTTTCGAAATCCCATCCATTGAGTGGTGTTAGTTCCGAAAATGTTGAAGTTTAAAAAAATGAGGATCCGATCCGTTGAAGGTAAGGCATTTTTCTACGGTACGATTACCGATCAAATCACTAATCTACTAATACATCTTCCGTATTTGAAACGTGCCTCTCGCCTTACGTGCTAAAATAACCGCTGTAGGATACGCTGGTGGGCCGTCTACGATAGGTACCACGGAAGGGACGAAATTGTACTGCTTGTATGTAGCCGAAATACCTGCGACATCAATGGCTTTTATGCATAACCTATTTTAACAAATCGTAATCGATGTATGGCTACAATTCTGCTGTTTTGGCCGGCCATGTACCTAGTACCTAGTGGCTAGTAATACTTTTTGCTGGGATGGTTGTTTCGGTAAAAAATATTTTTTTTTCCATATTCTTTTAGTCGACTCAATTCTGAGTAAAACTATGGAAACCGCAGGACTCTAAGAGGTCCGAAAATGTCATAATGTCTGTGAAGTGAGGAGGGTCAGGTGAAAAGTGCACCAGCTGCCGTCGAGTACTTAGTTCAGAACTTCTGACCACTGCACTCGCCTCCTAATTTTCCCTTACCTTCCAAAACTGTCATCAATTTATCAACTAATAATTGTATTATTGATAATTAATTAATAAGTAGTAATTAATTATTCATAATTACATATATTTTTTCATTTTGATGAGCAAAATGAAATTATCAAACAAAAAAATTATTTACAAATTTATGAGAAAAATTAAATTTAAAAAACAATAAATAATTTGTATTAGGTGACTAACCTGGTCCATAAGATGGGCTCCCTAAGCCTCTTCAAAATCATCTTCCCAAGCCCATCGTGCTCTTGACCTTTTTTGTCACTCTGTTTTGGAAGTCTGCAGGAAATTTTTATCAGCAGCTAACAACCTTCTTTTGCAGCTAACAACCGTCTTTAGAGCAGAGATGCAAAAAGCTTTTGGCTTAACTAAGAGAGCTCTCAAAACTCTACTCCTAGAAATGTTGCCGTCATTGAAGGCAGCGAAAGCGTCATATGTGCCTGTTTTGAAAGTTTCAATTGCAACAAATTTATTTTTAGGAATACACTTGCATACAAAATTATTGAAGGTCCCATTCACGTTCTGGGTTTTGTCACGTAGGAATTTTTCAAAATGACCTGGGTTAGATAAATCCTGGAACATAGGTTTCATATCCTACATCACCACTTCTGGCTAATGCAATGAAAGCAGGATGTATGTTAATTGAAAATTACTTAACCTCCACATTGTACGAAACTTTCTCAGAATTTCTTACATTTTCAATATTCAAGGAAACTTCTGTTGGAAATTCGCAAGCAAATTTGACCTGCACAGTACTTGCAAACAGCCAGTTTGTTTATAGCTTGGCCGAACTTTTCGGCGTTAACAACTAAATCAAAACGATTTTCGGAATGACTCTCTTCGTACAATGTACTATTCGGACTTATTTTTGAGTTTGATGATGATTTAGAAAAATTTTGCCGGTTACTTTAACTCTGAGGTATTGAAGAAGACTCACCTGCTTCTTCAAACAAGAGAATAGAGCGTTTTTGTTGGCACAAAAACCTCTACGTTTGGTTGAACATTCCTTTAGGTTTCGTCATACTCGAAAAATCCAAATTAATCAATATTCAAATCAAATAAAAAAAGTAAGAAAACACAGAAATGTTACAAATTTGTCAGTCAACTTCAAATTCATTTGATCACAAAAACCTAAAAACCTAAAATAACCTGACAAAAGATAAATAAAAAAAAAGTTTTATAAAACGAAAGACTAGCAATATAAGATATCCCAAGCCTTCCCGTACGGGTAGCGACCAATGAGCGAGGATAATGAGCCTTGGGCATTTGAAATCTTTTCCATCAATCTCAACGTATCTCAATGATGTCAAATTTCTTCTATAGGCTTCGGAAATCTTACCAATTTTTGTAAAAAAAAATCATACTCATAAAAAAGTAACAATATATAAAAACAAAAATTTTTAGTTTTTTGCTTTCCTGAAAAGTTGTATTTTTTATTCGTTTGACCCATTTTTTCCTAAAACTACTCACAGGATCGGCGTGTATTTTTGTTCAATAGATGGCACTAAAGTTTACAAACAGAGGGAAGCAGAATTCCAAATTTCTAATCTTTTAATAATGTAAGATATCATCAAATTCCTGTTAAGACCCCCTATAGGGGCATAGGACAGAAACAACTCTCTTCCACAAGGCGCGATCCTGAGCATCGGCTTTAAGCTGTTGCCAGGACTTGTTTATTCCTCTGGCCTCCTGCTCAACTGCTCGCTTCCATGTGTTACATGGTCGACCAACCCGACGTCTTCCTTGAGGGTTATAATCCAGAGCCTGGTTTGCGATGTTTTGCTCTGGTTTCCTCAAAGTATGACCGATCCACTGCCACTTTCGCCGTTGAATCTCAATACCTATTTTAGTCTGGCGAGTTGTACTCCAAAGTTCGTCGTTGGAGATCACTTCTGGCCAGAATATTCCTAAAATGCGTCGGAGGCATTGGTTTACGAAAGTCTGTAGTTTCTTGGTAAGTCGAACGGTCACTTTCCACGTAGTACAACCATATAACAACACGGATTTGACGCATGCGTCAAAAACTCGCAGCTTCGTGCGAAGGAAGATCTCTCTTAACCTCCAGAAAGGGGAAAGGATACCGAAGGCCTGACGAGCTTTATTTAGCCGAGCCTCAACATCCTTTTCGGCTCCGCCGTCCATGCTGACAATGCTTCCGAGATAGCAAAAATCTTGCACCTCTTCTACATCCTGTCCATTAAGAACAATCGGTGTGCTTGCGTTCGAACCCATGTGCATGTACTTGGTTTTACGCACATTTATTTTCAGTCCCGCCTCTTTGCATTTAGAATGCAACGAGCGAACATTTGACTCTAAGTCCGAACGGGTATGTGCAAGCAAACATACGTCATCAGCATAATCAAGGTGACTTAAGATGTTAAATAGTCTCCATTGAAGACCTTTACCTTCCCCACCTTCCAGTGCAGCTTTCAAGATGTCATTTATTACCACCAGAAACAGGGCTGGTGATAATATGCAGCCTTGTCTGACACCCGTTCGCACAGGAAAGCTCTCGGACAGCTCTCCTCTATGCAAGACGCGACACCTTGCATCTTCGTAGGATTCTTTAATCATAGCTATGACCTTATTTGGAATACCTCTCCTACGCAAAGCATTCCATATGTAATCTCGCTTAACGCTGTTTTAAGCCTTCTCGAAGTCCACAAACATGAGATGTAGTGGCGAACCCATTTCGGCTGACTGCTCTAATATTATCCGTAGGGTATTTGTGTGGTCGGTACAAGACGACCCTTTACGGAATCCAGCCTGATAAACTTCGAGAGTGCTCTCGACGACATCACTAATCCTATTGAGAATTACCTTAGCCATAATTTTTGATACGGCAGTAAGTAGACATATACCACGCCAATTGCCACAATCCCGAAGGTCGCCCTTCTTCGGAATTTTCACAATGACGCCCTCCTTCCATTCAGTCAGATATCTTCCATCATTCCACACCTTAGTGAAGAGTGGGAGGAGTATATCGGCTGTTATTTCCGGGTCCGCTTTGAGGAGTTCGGTTGGTAGTCCGTCTATACCTGGAGCTTTCCTTCCCGCCATTGACCGAATGGCGGAAACTATCTCTTCCTTATCTGGGGGATCGTCCCTAATAGAGGATTGTTGCGGTTGGATGTTTGGAAGTTGTTCTGTTTCCGGAATATCTTCATCTGACAAGATGTTTAAAATATCAGAGAAGTATTCCTTCCATCGTCGCAACTGGTGTTCACTCATATTAAGGAGAGTTCCGTTGACATCTCTCACCAGGTGGTTGGCGGTGAAATTCCTGTTCGTCAACTGTTTCATGATTTTAAATAGTGAACCCATATCCCCAAGGTAAGCCGCAGATTCTGCCTTGTTTGCCAGATCTTCAATGGCCTTTCTCTTGTCGCGTCTAACAGCCTTTTTAAGCTGTATATGAGCATCGCGGTAGTTCTGCCTCAAGTCGGGCGTTCGTTGGTTGACATCGGGTTGAGAGATGATTGCCAATTTGGCTTTTTTCCGATTGTCAACCTTGTCCCATGTGTCTTGCGACATCCAGGGTTTCTCACCGCTTTGCGCATATCCCACAGATTCTTCAGCACTAGTTAGAAAAGTGTTTCTGGTTGCCTCCCAATTGGCGTCCAGTGTGCGCATTTCATGTTCACCCAATGTGGATGACTTTTCGCGTAGAATGGTGGTGTATTCGAGTTTTTTGTTGGGATCTCTGAGTTTATCCACATTAAGCTTGCGCTTCATTTGAAGAATTTGTGGTCGTCGGATAGCTGCTGTACACAATCTCAAGCAGGCAACCATCAAGTGGTGATCGCTCCCCACGTCAGCTCCACGTTTCGCTCGCACATCGAGGAGACATCTTCTCCATCTTCTCCATCGGCGACTTATAGCCAAATGGTCGATCTGGTTATAATAATGTAAGATAATATAACCTAAACCTAAGATATATGAAACTCTCTATTCGTCTAAACTAGATGTGTTATATATACAGCCTACCCAAAAATTTTAAATTTTACTCCACTCTATTTTCTTATTCTACAATGATAAATAAATGTGCAAAGTTTTATTCAAATGGGGCGAATGGCTCCCGAGAAAATGGGTTATAAATTTGCCACTGAAAAGGACTAACGATATGCTCTCCCTTTAAAAAAAAAAAAAAAACACCAAGTATAACTCAGGAGGTTACCCTTTAATGCATTGCACGGTTAACTCATAGTTTCGGTAAAGAAAGTGGATTAAAATTGGGTGTATTTTGGAAATTTGGGTGGAGAGAGACGGATATGACGGAGGTTATACCCGTTTGGAAAAACGTTAGCCGCCAATACGTTCCAAAGTCTGGATGTTTGGAAATTGAATCACTGCCTAAATTTCACTGTACGGAAGATAAAAGTTTGTCAGGAACAGTTGAAAGAATAAATGCGTTTGGTGAATGTTTTCACAGTGCATTTCGAATTAAAAGAAAAGATTTCCGGATTCTACACTGTTACGCTTTATTATTCGTGACGTTTCGGTCTCTGCTGAGACCTTTATCAAACTGATCGACAATTACAAAAGACAATTATTATATAGACAAGGGGGTTAATTGAGTGTGGGAAGGATAATTAAGGTTAATTAATTAGTATCAGGTAGTTAAATTAGTTAAGGATTTTTGGGTACGAATTTTGTTCTTACCAAATTTTAACGCAGGTAGCCAAACTGCTGATAACTTGTATCCGGTGTCTCGGTTGAAGTTCTGTGGATGTTTCGAAATTTCTATGGCTTCTCGTACTATTCGTTGATAATATTTATTTGTCCTGGCCAGAATTTGCACATTGTCGAAATCGATTGTATGGTCCTCTGTAGTTGCATGTTCCGCGATCGCTGATGACTGTATCTGGTTTTTCCGTGTGCATCGTTGGTGCTCCTTGATCCTTGTTTGGACTGTGCGTCCCGTTTCTCCTATATATACTTTATCGCAAGAGCCGCATGGTACTTTGTATACTCCTTCAGTCTCCAATGGTTTTTTGTCCTTCTGGTTTCCTAAAATTCCTCGGATTGTAGTCGGGGTAGTGAATGTTGTCTTGATGTTCGATTTTCGAAGAATTTTCCCTATCTTATCCGTCGTGCCCTGGATGTAAGGTAGTTTTACCCATCGTTTGTCAGCATTTCCTTCTTCAGTGTCTTCTCGTTCTGTTGTCCTTGGATGCTTCGGTTTCCACGCCTTGTTAATTTCGCTCGCTTTGTATCCATTTGCTCTGAATGCCCGATTCAACTGTTCCTTTTCTTTTCGTAAACTGCCCGGATTTCCATCAGTTATACGTTGAGCTCTGTGTATTAGGGTCTTCAATACGCCTGTTTTCTGGCTTGGGTGGTGATGTGAATGAGCGTGGAGATATCTGTTGGTGTGAGTTGGTTTCCTGTATACCCCGAAGCTTAGCGACGTATCGTTCCTTTCGACGAGTACATCCAAGAATGGCAGTTTCCCGTTGCTTTCCGTTTCCATGGTGAACTTAATTTTCTCGTGGTGTGCGTTCAGGTATGCTAAGAATTTGTCGAGCTCTTCCTTCCCATGTTGCCAAATGATGAAGGTGTCATCCACATACCGAAGATATAATTTCGGTTTTAATGGAGCTGAGTCCAGGACGTTCTTTTCGAATTCCTCCATGAAAATTTCCGCTACCACTGGTGAAATTGGAGATCCCATTGCCGCTCCTTCCGTTTGCTTGTAGAGCTTCCCTAGAGCTGAAAAGAAAGTATTATTTAAACAAAATTCTATTAAGTCATACCTGTTGTCCGGAATGAGTTTCCTGATGATGCTTAACGTGTCTTTAATCGGGATGTTGGTGAAAAGTGATTCCACGTCTAGGCTGACTAAAATATCAGTTGGTTCCACGTTGATTTTTTGAAGAATCTCTACTAGATGAGCGGAATTTTTGACAGAGCGTGATGTGTTACCTACAAGTGGACGTAACTCTATCGCGAGAGTCTTAGCCAGTTTTTGGGTAAGTGAATTTACCGAACTGACGATGGGTCGAAGCGGGGTATTCTCCTTGTGTATTTTCGGAAGTCCGTACATTTTTGGTGTATGAGGGTCTGAAGGGATTAACTTGGCATATTTTTCCGCTAACATGGGATATTTCTTGATGAATAGGGTTAGTTTCCGGTGGAGGGCAGCGGTTGGATCTCTCTTCATTTCTGTATATGGTCCTGTTTGTAGAATATCTCGTATCTTCTCCTCGTATTGTTCTTTGTCCATGACTACCGTTGCGTTTCCTTTGTCAGCTCGCATAATCGCTATTTCCTTCGTTTGCTTAAGCTCTTTTAAAGCTTTCCGTTCTTTCGGGGGGATATTCGTCGCAGGTGGCACTGCTCGCTTGATGATGTGAGAGACCTCGTGTCGGATTTCAATCGCTTGTTGAAGACCTCTGATTGCCGGCTCTATTTGCTGAATGATCTCTTCGGTCGGAATACTTGTTGGGGTAAGCGCGTAGTTGAATCCTTTGCTTAACACATCCTCCTGTTCCCTGGTTAACTGCATGGATGAAAGGTTGACTACTACGTTGTTGCTTCTCGTTGGTATCGGTTGCGCTGCTTCTAATGTCGATTCTAAGCTCCTGAATTTCCGTTCCTGTATCGTTTTCTTCTTGATGAATTCTGCTTCTCTGCGTTCTGAAATAAAAGAATCAAAATGATTAAAGGTGTCCCTCGGTAGAAGGCTACCGAGGAGGAGGTGAAGGGATAGGGCTTCTTTGTTAAGGCAGTCCAGCTTGGTTCTCTTGAGTTTGATGTCATTCCTCAAGAGCTGCTGACTTGCTTTCTCCAAAATAGCCTTGCTACGATGGTTGTCCCATGTGCCCACGATTTTGAAGCCTTTAGGAATGAGGTTCTTATCTCTGCATCGTTTTTCGAAGGCTATCTGGTTGAGAATGGTGTCGATTTTATTTTTTGTTGTCTCCAATCGCCGAGCTAATTGGATAGTTTGCTCTCCGTAGAGCTCTCTAATGGTTTGGTGAATGTTTTCACAGTGCATTTCGAATTAAAAGAAAAGATTTCCGGATTCTACACTGTTACGCTTTATTATTCGTGACGTTTCGGTCTCTGCTGAGACCTTTATCAAACTGATCGACAATTACAAAAGACAATTATTATATAGACAAGGGGGTTAATTGAGTGTGGGAAGGATAATTAAGGTTAATTAATTAGTATCAGGTAGTTAAATTAGTTAAGGATTTTTGGGTACGAATTTTGTTCTTACCAAATTTTAACGCAGGTAGCCAAACTGCTGATAACTGGAGGAATTCGAAAAGAACGTCCTGGACTCAGCTCCATTAAAACCGAAATTATATCTTCGGTATGTGGATGACACCTTCATCATTTGGCAACATGGGAAGGAAGAGCTCGACAAATTCTTAGCATACCTGAACGCACACCACGAGAAAATTAAGTTCACCATGGAAACGGAAAGCAACGGGAAACTGCCATTCTTGGATGTACTCGTCGAAAGGAACGATACGTCGCTAAGCTTCGGGGTATACAGGAAACCAACTCACACCAACAGATATCTCCACGCTCATTCACATCACCACCCAAGCCAGAAAACAGGCGTATTGAAGACCCTAATACACAGAGCTCAACGTATAACTGATGGAAATCCGGGCAGTTTACGAAAAGAAAAGGAACAGTTGAATCGGGCATTCAGAGCAAATGGATACAAAGCGAGCGAAATTAACAAGGCGTGGAAACCGAAGCATCCAAGGACAACAGAACGAGAAGACACTGAAGAAGGAAATGCTGACAAACGATGGGTAAAACTACCTTACATCCAGGGCACGACGGATAAGATAGGGAAAATTCTTCGAAAATCGAACATCAAGACAACATTCACTACCCCGACTACAATCCGAGGAATTTTAGGAAACCAGAAGGACAAAAAACCATTGGAGACTGAAGGAGTATACAAAGTACCATGCGGCTCTTGCGATAAAGTATATATAGGAGAAACGGGACGCACAGTCCAAACAAGGATCAAGGAGCACCAACGATGCACACGGAAAAACCAGATACAGTCATCAGCGATCGCGGAACATGCAACTACAGAGGACCATACAATCGATTTCGACAATGTGCAAATTCTGGCCAGGACAAATAAATATTATCAACGAATAGTACGAGAAGCCATAGAAATTTCGAAACATCCACAGAACTTCAACCGAGACACCGGATACAAGTTATCAGCAGTTTGGCTACCTGCGTTAAAATTTGGTAAGAACAAAATTCGTACCCAAAAATCCTTAACTAATTTAACTACCTGATACTAATTAATTAACCTTAATTATCCTTCCCACACTCAATTAACCCCCTTGTCTATATAATAATTGTCTTTTGTAATTGTCGATCAGTTTGATAAAGGTCTCAGCAGAGACCGAAACGTCACGAATAATAAAGCGTAACAGTGTAGAATCCGGAAATCTTTTCTTTTAATTCGAAATGCACTGTGAAAACATTCACCAAACCATTAGAGAGCTCTACGGAGAGCAAACTATCCAATTAGCTCGGCGATTGGAGACAACAAAAAATAAAATCGACACCATTCTCAACCAGATAGCCTTCGAAAAACGATGCAGAGATAAGAACCTCATTCCTAAAGGCTTCAAAATCGTGGGCACATGGGACAACCATCGTAGCAAGGCTATTTTGGAGAAAGCAAGTCAGCAGCTCTTGAGGAATGACATCAAACTCAAGAGAACCAAGCTGGACTGCCTTAACAAAGAAGCCCTATCCCTTCACCTCCTCCTCGGTAGCCTTCTACCGAGGGACACCTTTAATCATTTTGATTCTTTTATTTCAGAACGCAGAGAAGCAGAATTCATCAAGAAGAAAACGATACAGGAACGGAAATTCAGGAGCTTAGAATCGACATTAGAAGCAGCGCAACCGATACCAACGAGAAGCAACAACGTAGTAGTCAACCTTTCATCCATGCAGTTAACCAGGGAACAGGAGGATGTGTTAAGCAAAGGATTCAACTACGCGCTTACCCCAACAAGTATTCCGACCGAAGAGATCATTCAGCAAATAGAGCCGGCAATCAGAGGTCTTCAACAAGCGATTGAAATCCGACACGAGGTCTCTCACATCATCAAGCGAGCAGTGCCACCTGCGACGAATATCCCCCCGAAAGAACGGAAAGCTTTAAAAGAGCTTAAGCAAACGAAGGAAATAGCGATTATGCGAGCTGACAAAGGAAACGCAACGGTAGTCATGGACAAAGAACAATACGAGGAGAAGATACGAGATATTCTACAAACAGGACCATATACAGAAATGAAGAGAGATCCAACCGCTGCCCTCCACCGGAAACTAACCCTATTCATCAAGAAATATCCCATGTTAGCGGAAAAATATGCCAAGTTAATCCCTTCAGACCCTCATACACCAAAAATGTACGGACTTCCGAAAATACACAAGGAGAATACCCCGCTTCGACCCATCGTCAGTTCGGTAAATTCACTTACCCAAAAACTGGCTAAGACTCTCGCGATAGAGTTACGTCCACTTGTAGGTAACACATCACGCTCTGTCAAAAATTCCGCTCATCTAGTAGAGATTCTTCAAAAAATCAACGTGGAACCAACTGATATTTTAGTCAGCCTAGACGTGGAATCACTTTTCACCAACATCCCGATTAAAGACACGTTAAGCATCATCAGGAAACTCATTCCGGACAACAGGTATGACTTAATAGAATTTTGTTTAAATAATACTTTCTTTTCAGCTCTAGGGAAGCTCTACAAGCAAACGGAAGGAGCGGCAATGGGATCTCCAATTTCACCAGTGGTAGCGGAAATTTTCATGGAGGAATTCGAAAAGAACGTCCTGGACTCAGCTCCATTAAAACCGAAATTATATCTTCGGTATGTGGATGACACCTTCATCATTTGGCAACATGGGAAGGAAGAGCTCGACAAATTCTTAGCATACCTGAACGCACACCACGAGAAAATTAAGTTCACCATGGAAACGGAAAGCAACGGGAAACTGCCATTCTTGGATGTACTCGTCGAAAGGAACGATACGTCGCTAAGCTTCGGGGTATACAGGAAACCAACTCACACCAACAGATATCTCCACGCTCATTCACATCACCACCCAAGCCAGAAAACAGGCGTATTGAAGACCCTAATACACAGAGCTCAACGTATAACTGATGGAAATCCGGGCAGTTTACGAAAAGAAAAGGAACAGTTGAATCGGGCATTCAGAGCAAATGGATACAAAGCGAGCGAAATTAACAAGGCGTGGAAACCGAAGCATCCAAGGACAACAGAACGAGAAGACACTGAAGAAGGAAATGCTGACAAACGATGGGTAAAACTACCTTACATCCAGGGCACGACGGATAAGATAGGGAAAATTCTTCGAAAATCGAACATCAAGACAACATTCACTACCCCGACTACAATCCGAGGAATTTTAGGAAACCAGAAGGACAAAAAACCATTGGAGACTGAAGGAGTATACAAAGTACCATGCGGCTCTTGCGATAAAGTATATATAGGAGAAACGGGACGCACAGTCCAAACAAGGATCAAGGAGCACCAACGATGCACACGGAAAAACCAGATACAGTCATCAGCGATCGCGGAACATGCAACTACAGAGGACCATACAATCGATTTCGACAATGTGCAAATTCTGGCCAGGACAAATAAATATTATCAACGAATAGTACGAGAAGCCATAGAAATTTCGAAACATCCACAGAACTTCAACCGAGACACCGGATACAAGTTATCAGCAGTTTGGCTACCTGCGTTAAAATTTGGTAAGAACAAAATTCGTACCCAAAAATCCTTAACTAATTTAACTACCTGATACTAATTAATTAACCTTAATTATCCTTCCCACACTCAATTAACCCCCTTGTCTATATAATAATTGTCTTTTGTAATTGTCGATCAGTTTGATAAAGGTCTCAGCAGAGACCGAAACGTCACGAATAATAAAGCGTAACAGTGTAGAATCCGGAAATCTTTTCTTTTAATTTTAGAATAAATGCGCTCAGTTTCGAACATCATTTACCATGGAAGTACCGATAGTAAATGCAGAGCACTCCGATATTTCTACGATGCTCGAGGGAGTCAATAGAAGCCGTAATGGTTTCATCTCCAATAAGTCGTAACATGGTTAAATAAAAATTTGTTGGGCGCAATATGATAACAAACAAAAATTAAATTCATTTTAGTGTTAAGTTTTCGATGAAAGAATCGGATTTCTAAATGAAAAAGTTCCTGGCAAATAACAAGGGAGTCTTTCTTTTGACACAAATCATGTAAATTACGCACTGAATGGAGTTTTCATTTTCAGAAATGGTAACACCATACAGCAACGCAAATTTCGTTCATCACTTTTTCTTAGCAAAAAAGTAACCTTAAGTTCGTGAACGGGCCACATCCACTCTCTCCTTCTTCCCCCTCCCATAAAAATTTCACGAAATTTCGGAATTTTAACTAAATTATTTTTCTCCAAAAACGTCAAAGCCATCAACTTAAAATTTTAGAGAAAAGTATAGTTATAAATATCATTGATGTTGAAAAATTTGGTTTTGATTCGAATACTCTTTCTACCCCCTCCCATACAAATTCACAATTTCGGTAAATACATTTAATCAATTTTCATTGAAACTAGAAAAAGTACAAACTTTAAATTTGGCCAAAATTTGTCCCTTAATAATTACAATAAATGCTAAAAAATGTGAGCTTCGCTTCACTCCTTCTACCACCTCCCATACAAATTTTCGTATTGAAATTCAAGAAAAATATTTCTCCTTCGAACATATGAGTAACAAACCAATGTGATTAGGATGTTGATAAGAAGATTCAAAATCATCCAAAAACTCCCACTTTCTCTGCTACCTCCCATACAAATGCCATGAATTCAGACAAAAATTTTCAATTCCCTCGAAAATTATGAAAGATACAAACTTTAAATTCAGCATGAAACATTTTACTTTATTATTATAATAATAAAGTATTGTGATCGACACAAAAAAAAAAAAAAGTTTGCTACCCTGAAATTTTTTTTTTTCGCGTTTCATGACTAAATTAGCCTAAAAATGCAAAAAAAAAAAATCCGTCTGTCTGTACGCCGTCCGCCGTCCGCCGTCCGCCGTACGCCGTACGCCGTACGCCGTACGCCGTACGCCGTCCGCCGTACGCCGACGTGTACGCTCAGCGCACATTAACTCCCAAACCCTTCAAGATAGAAAGTTCATTTTTGGAGGGATTGTAGATAGTTGCGGATCTCAGGCGGATACCCATTTTGGGGGGTGTACGGGTTCAGGGGGAGGCGGGGGGAGCGCTTAAACCGAAAAATACGAATTCAAATATCTCAACCATGATAACAGCTAGGAAGCTAAAACTCAACATACATATAGACGAGTTTGTGGGACAACTTTTAAAAATAATTTAATTTTTTTATCCATTGGGGTGCGAAAAGGGGGGGCTAAGAACCAATTGTCGGCCGAATTTTTTTTTCAAATGATTATATCTTCGAAATTACTTATCGTAAAAAAATTATATTTAGAGACCGTCAAGGTGAAATATAGTTCCATTGGAACCAGCTCAGAAAACGGCTAATTATTGTAAGGGGGAGGGTCAGGGGGGGTTCAAAGAAAAACACTTAAAAACTAATATCTCAACTATCTTTGAAGCTATGTAATTGAAACTTAAAAGGTATATTAAGCTATACTAGGCAAATACAAAAAAAATATAACATGTCGAAATAATAGTAGTGGGGGGAAATGGGGAACATTTCAAAAATGGCGCACTTTTCAAAATTACAAATCCTTATATCTCAAAAAATAGTACAGATATTAAATCAAAAATTTGTCAGATTGTAGAACTACATAATGGTTAATTTTGGTAAAAATTTTAAGCTGGGAGGTCTAAGGGGAGGGAGATGATAAGCAAAAATGTCGAAAATTTTGAGTGATTTTTTTAGGGCTCTAGTGAAAGGTAAAAAGTTAAAATTTTGCATGTGAATACCTATATTTAATGTACATAGAAAAATAATATTAACTTGATCCATATTTATTATAAACCGACTCCCCCGGTCTAACGTGCACAAGGTGTTTCATGTGCATTGAAAAAAACACATAAAATGAAAATTTTTGAGTGAAATTTTAAGGTAGAAACTTGAAAATTTGCGAAATGCATTTAAAAAAAATCCCTAAATATACGAAATATTAATTGGTCAAAAACCCTTAAAACTTCTACCCCCTCCCATACAAAATTATTTTTTCGACCATTTTCAAGAAATCAATTATCACCTAACCATTAAAAGCTATCAAATTCAAATTTTGCAAAACAACTTACAAAAATAATTAAAATGAAATTGCGTTCAAAGTTTTAAAATCGCGCTTGCCCTTCTACCCCCTCCCATACAAAAGTATGATTTCGACTAATTTCATTAAATCAACTAATAACCAACAAATTAAAAGCTATGAACTTGAAATTTCGTACGAGCATCTAACAACAAAAATGAAAGAAAATTGCATCACAAGTTTGACGATTCCCCTACCTCCTCTACCCCCTCCCATACAAAATTATTTTTTCGAGCATTTTTAAGAAATCAGTTATCAGCTAACTCTTAAAAGCTATCAATTTCATATTTGGCACAAAAACTTATAAAAATAATTCAAATGAAGTTGTTTTAAAAGTTTTGAAATCGCGCTTGCGCTTCTACCCCCTCCCATACAAAACTATGATTTCGACCAATTTTATTAAATCAACTAATAACCAACAAACTAAAAGCTACGAACTTGAAATTCTATACAAGCACCTTACAAGAGACGCGAAATAAAACTGCGTATCAAATTTTACGATTCCCCTATATTCTCTACCCCCTCCCATACAAATGTTCGGTTTCATGAATGTAAAATACACCGAATTTTATGAAAATTCTATGCAACTTCGTCTATGAAACACATTCTATACGGAGAATATTGGACGTGATTCAAGCAATTAATTAAAAAGCTATTAACATCCACCCAGCCTTACTATTACCCCTACTCCTCCCCTCATAAAAACCCAAACTTACAGAAACGAATGAAATATTGTTAACAGTCCTGCCCAAGAACTCCCTTTCACTTAGCCTTCCCTAACCACTCTAACCTGCATATTGACTTTCCTTTCATCCGCAACTTGTCCCAAGAATAATAAAGTTTCGCCCGACTTGTTGGCAGTTTATTTTATACTGCGTTCGGTGTTATATACAAAAATTACAAACCTCCTATCTCTGCTTTTACCACCTCCCACACAAAAGTCACAGTTCACTATTCGAAAGAATTTGAGATGACATATTTTCCGGTACAATAAACCCTTTCCTATTTCATCTAGAGTGTCATATGATTGGGCTTTATGCTTAATCATAATTCTGTTATGTTCATAGAGAATAATAGTATTTTTCAGTTCAGCAGATATTCTAAGGAACTCGAGCGAAACTTTCAAATTTATATGACATAAATTTCGAGCTTAGACATCAGCATTCGGTCTTGCGCGAAACTGATCAATCGATCAAATTCCTATTAAGACCCCCTATAGGAGTATAGGACAGAAACAGCTCTCTTCCACAAGGCGCGATCCTGGTCCTTTAGCTGTTGCTAGGACTTGTTATTGTTCCAATTCCAAAAGTTGTTACCGTAGAATCCATCCGTATCCGAGGCACTGTATCCGTCTCTCGTATCAGTTAGGTTTTAAGATCACGGATGATAAGCCCATGAGTTAGTATCCATTTGCCATTTTTTGGGGAAGCAGAACTGGCTGTGGGTGAATTCTGCTGTTCCCATCCTACAGGGAGAAACTGATAGAGATGTGAAATTCATGAAAAATAGTGTGTAGGTTAATATCATATTTCTTAAGTCGGTTAAGCAGTGCTGATTGAAGTAAATTTGGAGCCAGGATTATTTTATTGCTAGCGCGCCCTTCGAAATAACTTTTCTTATAGCTAAGAGTCCGAGAGGTTTAGTCATATTTTGCATTTCATCTTCAAACTATTATGTGACTCATTCGTTGCCTCAAAATTTACCTTTACCTTTGTTTGTATACAACTGCACAACAATAAGGACTTTGTGACTTTTTAGTATTTAAGTATTGTATTGATGTATTGATGTTCAGAACGTACTGAAGAAAACGATCGACACTTTTTTAAATTTCGCTCCAAATATCGGGCTTCACCTTTGACAAACTATGGTAAAGCGCCTCTAGTGTCCCATGGAATAACTATACTATGATGCAAGGCCTCTTGGTTACGAGTGATGATGGAACCGAGAAAGAAATTTACCGCTCACACTTTCACCATGCTGTGAGGTCTGGAGGACGCCCACTATTTGTGGGCAGAATGGAGTCCTTAATTTCGTTACCGTGGTGCCCCATGTTGGGCGCCACTGTTATGAAGATTGTACCGGTATGCAATGTGTACCCCACAGGTTTCCTTTTCTTCGCCCCTTTCGTCACGGCTATTGAAATGTTTTTCCGCAACCATGGAGGATCATCTATTGGCGCAGCGGCATCCTTCATTTCCTTACACCGATTTCAACATTTCGGTCTTTTGATGATGTTGCACCCTGAAGCATGCCGCCCTGTGGAACTGATCCATTTGAACCTAAGTAGGATCGGCTCTGCATTTAAGAAAAAAAGTAGATGATTTAAAAAGACGATTCAAAACTTTTGGCTACTTTAAATTTTAGAACCTTTCGTAATACTAATACTAATACTAATATTTTGTTTAGAAATATAAAAGGAATATTTAAGAAAAAATAAACAAAGCGACTTAATATGACACCCCCATTATTCAACCTCGTAGTCATATTTCTAATCTAAAACCGATTTTCCTTAGACAACAGCTTTGAATTCAAAATGCTATGCAATGCCTTATTTTCTAATATTAATTGGGCTACATATGTACATACGTACTTACGCATCCCACATATTACCGATATAATCGACACTAGAGCGTTATTTATATCATAGGAAATCTAAATTCGATCGTCACAGGAATCCCAAACAACAGCAACATAACAATCGCACTAAGTAAACAATATAGATAAATTAAGGGAATCTATACAGGGGTGTCTCGCACTATCGCAGTTTACTACCTACATAACGACATTGTTCTTCCGTTGCACAGTGTTAATTAAAATTATAAAGGAAGCAGAGAAGAAGAAGAAAACAACACCGAAACGTTTTATTTATTTATTTTTACAATCGTTTATTTACAAACGAACTTAATTAATGGTAGGATAGAATAGCCAAGAAGTCAGACTCTAAAAATATTTTCCTAACATAATAAGATTTCTCATGAAAAACCCGTACGATATTGAGCCGGCGATGTTAGCGATACTTTTGAAGGCGATCTGACTCCTCCAAGACGTCTAGTGAGGTTCCGAAGTTGGTATATGTATAAGTTCAAAGGTGTATATGCACATATGTACTTATAGTATATTCTATAAAATATAATTACAACGCGTTGCTAATTTTACATACGGCGAAACACAATATGGCTGTACATTTTTATTTGAATCTACTTTAGTGTATTTCCGCGAACATAGCCGATACTTTTTTTTTGTGCGCGCAAAGTTATGTTCTTAAGAGTACGTTCCGACGTAGTTAAAGATGGAGAAGGCTTTGTTTTAAATGGTGATTGTTTTGGCGAGAATGACCATTTGTTAGTAAGGTTTATTGGACAGGTTGGATTGTATTGGCCTGTGGGGAAAGAAACATATTGCTTCTTGTATTTTCGAAGAGCTTAAATCATGGTTGTTTTTTTTTTGGAGCTCATATCAGTTTACAAGTTATGTCTATAAAAAAAAATATGCATATTCGAAAGAACTACAAGATGCTTGAGTTTTAGCCAAACTGATTAATGTACATTGGAAAAGAAACTAAATTTCTATGAAAAAATGGTAAAAGGAGTTGAACGAATTTCGAATTTATCTATGTATTTCATAATAGGGTGCCTAGTAGGTAGCGTGTTGATCTTCAATGCGAAAATCGTGAGTTCAAATCCCGATCGACGTTTAATACCAGCACGCTGCCTGTTTGGGTGTACCTTGGTCATCTCAATCTACGAAAATGAAAAAATTCGCAGATAGAGAGTTGTATTTAGGGCTAGCCAAGGAGGTTGGAACGATTTATGGAGGCTATCTTACATGGAACAAGTTTTTGATTTTGCCATTTTCGAAAAATGTATCTGCTTATCAAAGTTTTCTACTTTAAAAAAAAAATGTTGTAATTATTTTATTTCCCGAATAGTTGTAACTATTTAAAATGATTTAAAATAATTTTTGAAGGTATCTGTGGAAGCATTTTTGTAAAAGAAACCATTAAGTATTTTTATATGGAAATTTTTTATCTTGGACACATTTTTTAGCTAGGGCAATATGAAGGAGGAAAGCGACAATGCCTTTAAAACACGTTTACTAGAAAAGGACAGAATTGTCATTTACTAGCAGTATTGGCAATATTTACGTTTTGAAAAACTAAAAATTAGCTGTGCCTTACAAATCGACAGGAGAAATTCAAATATTTCCGAAATTCAGAATTATTTATTAAAAATTGAGAAATTGAGAAGGAAAAGATTCCTTTGTAAAGGAAAAATTGATTTGGATAACTATCCCTAAACACTGAAGGATAAAAAATTTCGAAGGTTTTTGCCTCAAAAAGAATTCATTGAAAAATGTTGTTTCATAGTCATGATTATATAGAGATCTTCTTTTGTGCAGTTATAAGAAGATCTGGGTGATATAATAACCCTACTGCTAAGCAACGGCAAAGAAGTCTTCACTGAATCGTGTGCAAATCAAAAGTGCTGGAGGTAATGCCGAAGTATTGAAGGCATCTTAAAACCTTCGAGAAATACTATTTAACCCACCAAAAATGCTTCAATATGGTTTTGGACAGTACGGACAATTTGTATCTAGAGAGAAATCGAAGACGATATAATCTCGGTGCTGAATCTCACCAATCTCTCCAAATTTCAGGAATGTACTGTCGGTTACATAAGTGGCTATGCATTATATTATAGTTATCATGGTCCACAGACCTGAAAAAGTGTTCAGATTGTAGCTTGCTGGTTCTCACGTCCCAGAAAAGTTTCTTTCTCTAGTTCATGATCAGTAATCGCGTCAACATCATTCTCTTCGCTTTCTGACTTAGGATCTTCATAAATTTTGCCACCACTTCCTCTCGTTCGGTTTTTTTTCAGTTTCCTTTTCAATAAGACTTCGTCAATGCTCCGTCTGTCTGTACGCCATACGTGTACACTCAGCCCACATTAACCCCCAAACCTTTCAAGATAGAAAATTCATTTTTAGATGGATTTTAAATGGATGCGAATATCTCAACCATGGTTCTAGCTAGGAAGCTGAAAGTCAACATGTATATAGAGGAGTTTGTGAGACAAACTTTCAAAATAATTTAATTTTTTTATCCATTGGGGCCCGATAAGGGACTGAAAAACAATTGTCGGCCAAATTTTCTATAAAATATCGAAAATTTTTGATTTAAAATACACCGAATTTTATGAAAATCCTGTGCAACTTCATCTGAGAAACTGACATTCTATTCAGAGAGTATTGAACGTAATTCAAGCTATCAATTAAAAAATTACCCACCCGTAATGTCACCCCAGCCAGGGTATAGCCTAGTAGGTAGTGTGATGGTCTTGTAATGCGAAGGTCGTGAGTTCATATCCCGGCCGGCGCAACATATAATTCCGGTACATTGCCCGCTTGAGTGTACCTTGGTCACCTCAATCTAAGAAAATGAAAAATTCATAGAAAGAGGGTTGGACGAAGGGCTAACAACCCTTCCATTAAAAGTACTGAAACATGTTAAGGAACCTGAATATCAAGAGGCCAAGCTGCATATTGACTTCACCAACGCATCCTCAACTTGTTTCAAGAATAATAAAGTTGTGCTCGACTTGTTGGTAGTTTTTTTTATATAAGCAACCTGACATTAAACAAATTCACATCAATTTGAATTTTCGAATTTTTCAAAGGCAGATTAATATTTTTTGTATGTTGGTAGGCTCAGTCGGGCACGTAGCTAGAAAGAGGCTAACCAAAAACGTGTCCCATTTTTTTCAATTGAAGAGTACGCTCGTAGTGCCTCTATATATAGTTCCAACCTCCTTGGGGCTAGCAACCCTTCCACAATAAGTAATGAATATGTTATGAAATCTGAAGGCCAGGAGACCAAGATCCGATTTAGGCTGTAGTGCCATTGTAGAGTAGATTAGATATGGGAGGTGGTGAAAAGATAATATAATTTGCTCCAACTTAAGATACTTGGGTCCAAATAAATGTTCCCACCAAGCTTTAATCAATTATCTCAATAATACATAACTCTAAGGCACAATGAAATTTTATAATAGTACAGTGTAGTGTATAAAAATGCTAACCGTTTCTGTGAGGCTATAAAAAAATACCACTAATCTTTTAGCTTCGGTTCGAATCAATCACGATAGTTCTTCACGCAATTGAACAACCACCACGATAACAAAGAAAAATGAAATCCCTGTTCGAAGTCACAACATAATTCGCATACTCGTCGTGATGTTATGATTCTTTGCATTTATGCCTCTTTTTCACATTACACAGTCATCAAACGAGTCTTTTGTGTCGGAGTTTGTGAAAAAAAGGGGCAACCGACTCTATAAGATACAATAAGAATCATTGAAATCATAAAGTGCAGTAACTTCAGAACATGATGCCGCACTGTCAGAATAAGATAAAGGAATCGAAAAGTGCAAAACAAGTTCCATACACACTTTAGAAGTTTTACTACACACTATCATGTTTGTATTTAACACGTTCTTGCGATTTATGATCAATTAAGTTAGGTGGATTTCTCTTGATTGCGCAAGGAGATAGAGAGATTTATATTTAGCATGGTTAGACTGTTCTGCGAAATTGCTCAAGATGATACGAAAATTATGGTAGCCATAAATAGTAGGTACGACATGGATTAGGCAAATTATCTTAAAAAGGATGATATAGTATGTATAAAGAAATTACGAAATCAATTCAAGTTTCTTGGGAATTTACCTTTAGCTGTAGCGTAAACATTTTTTCACATTCTTAAGAAGTTAATAGTTCAGTCGGTGTTTTCGTCCTGATACATAATAATTCTTACATACAAGTCAGTATCTTAAAGAGGATGATATAGTAAAAGAAGATCGTACGCATTGTTTGCTACTCCCATTTTGACTGTCTTTGATATGAGCATATATTTAGATACAAGTCAAGTTCCGTGGCGTAGTGGGCGATAGAAGGGATGATTACATGTCAATATTTTTTTAATTGACTGCTTGAATCGCGTTCTCTAGAATGTTAGTTTCATAGACGAAGTAAATTCTCAGTGTATTTCATATGCTTAAAACCATAACTTTTGCGAGGAGGGAATAGCAAAATTTCTGATGCAGTTTTGTTACGTTTCTTGTGAAAAGCGTTCGTACAAAATTTCAAGTTCGTAGCTTTTAATTGTTGTTTATTAGTTGATTCATTGAAATGGTCGAAAGCATACTATTGTATAGGAGGGGTGAAAGGGTATGGTGAATCTTAAAACTTTTGATGCATTTTTATATAAAATATTTTTAAAAGTGTTTGTGCAAAATTTGAAGTTGATAGCTTTTAAAAGTTTGGTGATAATTGATTTCTTAAAAATGGTTGTATGTATGTATGGGAGGGGGTAGAAGTTTTGAAGTTATTTAACTTGGTATTAAGATATAACTTTAAGCACTTTTTTAAATGAATTTTACAAATTTTAAAATTTGTAGCTTAAAATTTCACTCAAAAATGCTGAGTTTTTGTATTTTTTTTTTCGATACACGTGAAACACCTAGTGCAGGTAAGGGTGGATGACAGTTTTGGTTCAAATTAATATTTTAAAGACCTGTTTTAAATTTTGAGATATAAGCGTTTCAAATTTTGAAAAGTGCACGATCTTTGAAATGTTTTTAGGTGTTTTTCTCCCCCTTACAATTATTCTCCTCTTTTTTAGTAGATTATAGTGGAACTGTATGCTACCTAATTGAATTTTTTAGATCAAGTAGTTCGGAAGATATTATATCTCATTTGAAAAAAAAATTTCGCCGACAATTTGTTCTTAGGTCCCTCTTTTCGGACACCAATGAAAAAAAAAATTCAATTATTTTTGGAGTTTGTCCCACAATCCTCTCTATCCTTACGCTGATTTTCAGCTTCCTATCTGCATTCGTAGTGGAGATATTGGCAAGTTTTTGACTCTTGCCCCTTCCACCTGACACTCCCCACAATTTAGATAATGGAGCTCATTTACCTAATTAACAATCCACCCAAAAACGAACATTCTAACTTTTACGGTCTCGGAGTTATGAGTCCATATGTACGGCAGACGGCTTTTTTTTTGCATTTTTAGGCTAATTTAGTCATGAAACGTGGAAAGTTCAGGGCAGCATTTTTTTTACGAAGCGTTATTATTATTATAATAAATTAAAAGCACCAAAAAACTTTTGAAACAACAATACTATCCTGATATCTCATCTGGGCGCCTCGTAGATGTACAGCCCTCTATTTCGTTCCCACCTAACTTCTCTATATGGTCCATACCACCCACCACTTAGGTCTTCTTCCACTGAATAGTGTTCAATCTGATGTCGGCCGGGTTGAACTTCCAACAATTTGTCTAGGTTAGTTAGTTAAAACAATTTTTTAAAAACAAACTATTGTAACTTGTCTAGAAAACACGTGGAAGATCCAACCAGGCCGACATTAGATTGAACACTAGTCATTGGAAGAATACATAAGTGGTGGGGTGTAACGGATAAATAGGGGAGTAGAGAGAGACAAATTGGAGTGCTGTACGTCTGCAAGACATACAGGTGGACTTTCAGAGTTAAAAATTTGTAGTTCTCGAACGAACTAGTTCATTTGAACTAGTCACATCATTGAACTAAACGAACTATTCACTAAAATTTTCAGATTTAGTTCGAAAGGAACTGGTAGTGAGCTCTACATAAAGTCCAGAAATCCGTGCTTTCGGTTGACCATTCATTATTCATTGTTTAACACTTTCGCTAAAGCACCATTCGTTCCACACATCATTCGATATCGCCAACTCAATACGATCGTATCTCACCTCTCGCGTAGAGAACGAACTATATCTTGAATGTTTGTACGTTTCATTGTGGAACTAAACCGATCGTACCTCGCGAAGAAATGTATGCGTTTATTTCGAAAATAGACTACAGAATTGTTTGTGAATCGATCTAATGAGACTAGTGAGATTTTTTTAAATTCGATACGTTCACGAACGAACTATCAGCTTTTCAGTTTTTTCTCCTTCTTCTTTTGTCACGAGAACGGATGTTTGGATTGAGCCTGACGATACTATTTCCTATTTTTCGACCTAAATTCAGTTGATTCAGTTTGACTCGATTATCTGCAAAAATGAATTTTGTAGCATTTTGCTCAAATTTCAAGAATATCTGCTTGGATGGAGTCAGGTGTGATGTTTTTCTTTTTATTTCATTTTTTTTACTCGAGGCGACTTGAATCGAGTTGGGTCTGTTTTTTATCCATCTCATTTTCTTTTTTTACTCGGCATGTCCGCCAAAAAAAATTGTGTTTGCGGATTCTAGTTTTTATATATGACAACAGAAATAGAGGTGTTACCCTTTTGTAGTAAACACAGATCCGATTAGTTGGGAAAGATTTTGATTTTGGGGAATTAAGTGGATAGATACGGAAGTGGCTATGAATACTTTTCTCGAATTGTTAAATGCTGTAATCTCGAGAACGGCTGCTCGGATTGAGTCGGGTTTACATTATTGTTTTAATTCTACTTTTCTGTGACTAGAGGTCTTTGCAAAGAGCTGAATTTCCCATTTTTTTCAGAGACATCTCGGGAACGGATGCTTAGATCGAGCCGAGTATGATTTTTTTCCTTTGAACTTTGTTTTTTTTATACTCTAGATGAAATCTGAGAGTATATTGTGTTTGCCTTACCGTTTGCTACGCTAAGAAATAATGCTCGCACAGAGCCGTCAAGGGTACAAAAATATTTGTTGTCGCTCAAAAAACTCGATTCCGAGTTGCTGTCTGTCCGTACAACATAACTCTCGAACGCTTTGAGCTATCGTGCTGAAATTTGTTGTGTGTCATTTTTAGCAAAAAAGTAACTTTAAGTTCGTGAACGGGCCACATCCCCTCACTCCTTCTACCCCCTCCCATACAAATTTCACGAAATTCCGAAATTCCGAAATTTTCAGAAATTGATTTTTCTTCGAAACTATTTAAGCTGTCGACCTTAAATTTGGGTTAAAGTATAATGATGTATATATTTCTTCATTCCTTATACTTCCTCCCATACAAATGCAAATGCAATTTTTCGATTTTCATTGAAACTAGCAAAGTTATAAAAACGAATTTTTGCCAGAGTTAATTTGATTAAATGGCAATCAGTATTGAAAAAATTATCAACTTCACCTCACTCCTTCTACCCCATACAAATTTCACGAAATTTTGAAACTTAAATTAAATTATTTTTCTTCGAAACTGTTAAAGCTATCAGCTTGATATTTTGTACAAAGTATAAAAATAGAAATATCAATAATGAGAAAAAAATGTGTTTTGATCCGTATACTCCTTCCACCCCTTCCCATTCAAATAAATAATTTTTGTTAAATGCATTATATCGATTTCCATTAAAACTAGAAAAAGTATAAACTTAAAATTTTGCCAGAATTTGTTTTTTAATAATTGCAATAAATGCTAAAAAAATTATCAGCTCCTCTTCACTCCTTCTACCCCCCCCCCTTCGAACATATGAGAGCTACTGACTTTGAAATTGAAACAAAGCCTGGCGATAATGATGTTGACAAACAGTTTCAAAATCTTCTAAATCCCTCCACCTCCTCTGCCACCTCCCATACATATGCCCCAATTTCAGGAAAACTATGTCCAATTGAAAATAATGAAAGCTACAAACCTAAAATTCAGCACGAAATATTTTCCATACCACATTAGATGTCATATCCAAAAACTATAAACCGTCCTCCTCTGCTTCTACCACCTCCCATACAAAAGTCACTATTAATTATTCGAAAGAATTAGAGGTAACATAATTTCCGGTACACTAAACTCTTTCTCATTTCATCTTGATTGGGCTTTACGCCCAGTCGTAATTCTGTTATGTTTTTTTTTGTAATCTCGAATCTACAAGAAGTTGAATTTTCCAGACGCGACGTCCTCTATACTAAATGAATTAAAAAACTAACGCAAAGAAGAATTCCTTTTAGCGAATAAGAACTAGTGAACTAGTTCAGCAAAAGAAACTATTTTGCCCATCTCTAGTCAGAGTTAAGCACAAATTTTTCAATTGCCACTGGCAATGAAAAAGTTATTCGAAATAAAATGGGCAAACGATGTAAAAGTGAAACAGTTCTACTTCTAAAAGGTCTATATACTCAGCAGATTGTTTCTGTTCGCTTTCTATCATTCAGTCCCCTATAATATCTGCAAATATATATCAATAGCACCCAGTACAGCTGAAAAATATACCAGCTTCACCTCTCATTAAGATCGTTCTCACTCCCCTTCCCCTACCTTCCCAATCCCATTCTTTTCCTCCATGACTATGTTTGTGCATTGCACATAAAGGCAAAAATTGCGTGTAACACAAATCATTCTGTAAAAAAAATATTAATTTTTTATGATTTTCCATTAATTTTTTCTGGAAAAAAAAGTCGACTACCTATTGCCGCATCGTCAATGATTTGGCAATAGATCCTTCAGATCGTTCAGATTCGCTTAAATTATCGTCCTTTCTTCTACTTTATCTGAGAACGCGTAAACTTCATCAAATATTTGTGATTCGATTTAATTATCTTTCGATATGGTACTCGCCTATTGAATTAACCTTGGATACCATTTGTTTTACCTATTTTTTGCCAGATTATCATGTGCAAAAATACTTTAATTTTGAGAATAATCAGTTAATTAGGGATAGTTAGATTAAATTAAATTTCTATTAAATTGGATCCCACCAATTAAATTAGCACTCATATGCGAGAATTTTAATTTTTTGGACTCTCTTCTGACTTTTCAAATTATCTATCCGGCATTATATACGAGTACACTGCGAACTGATATACCATAAAAGTTTACGGCCAGTCAAACAAATCTGTCGTCGTAAATATTACGATAGTATCACTACAACTTTCCGAGCATATAAGTCATATCTGTATAGAATACTTTATGTTGAGTTGCATTGAACTGCGCCTAATGTCTGCTTCGGATGTTCTTTATATCTGCGTGAAGCATACTAAATTTTATAAGAAATTTGTACTGTCCGCCCGACGGGATGCACAGCCTAATTGAATAAATCTAGAAAATGCAATTGCACAAAGAGTTACACATGTAGATTGGCACTGCAAGATATCAAAATGTAAATACGAGTACGTACCTACCTACATGCGAGTATAGTTCAGTGAAATGCATAATATGCAACTGTTAGCCCACACTATTACTTTTCACGGAATGATATTTCCTCTTTTTCTCTCTTAGAAGATCGCTTCATCTACATTTATGAAGGAAGCACGAAGATTGAAACCAGATCTTTATATAAACAATCCCCGCTGGGCAGAGCTCCTCTCTTGATCTTTCTTAGGATTTTCCTGGATGATGGGTCCGATAAACATAAAAGATTGTTATAGCATGTATGGAGTAACATTCGGAAGTGTTTTATGCTCTGGTTGTCACTCAACAATTTTATTTTCTTTCGTCTACCGACCAATCTTATGATAGACTTTTATGATGACCTGTGTACGTCTTATTTCTCTAGTGACTTTGTAAATTAATTTAAATAAGACGACCGTTAAGTAATTCGCGGTTTAATCCTATTTATGAAGTATCTCAAAGCGTGATGAGGAAATTATTTAAAGTGGTTACAATCTGTTTACAGAACTTGAACTAAGAGGATTAGTTTGGATTTGAAGAGTGGAATAATAATAAAACTATATCATTTCACTTTCACAAAATGTTTTCGGTATTGTTTATTCTTTTCTTAAAGAGTTAAGTTTGATAAGAAAACGAACAGTACGCCAGTTCTATAAAGGTATTTCAGTAGATGATGATTAATTGAGTTCCAGTTTATTTCAAAGGCGTTTCTTTTTAAATGCAAACACATACTTTATATCTTAATGGTTTTTTTAGCCGTGATTAATGATGTTTAGGAAAATTCATTCATTGGCTCAACAGTTTTCCTTCATTTTAAACTTTATAGCTTTTCACTATAATGTAGTACAGTCGCGTTAATTTCAAGATTCGTTAATTTTAATTTGTGATAATACGAATTTCCTATAATCTCAACCAGCGATTTTTTTTTATAATCTCAAATTCTGAAAAATTCACACTCGATAGTTTAACTTTACTGTCCTACGACAAAATTCTGGCTGATTCTATTATTTTGCTCTAAAGAGCAACGTTTCTAGAATGGTTTGGTTTTATTAAATTCAGTAAGACATACGTAGGTTCATGGAACAACTTAATTCAAACAATAATGAATTTATGACCATTTTCTTAATTTAGTTGGATGCAGTAAGGAAAAGAGGGGAAAACTAAGAATCTTAAGATACTTGAACTTATAACTAACTGAAAACTAACTTACTAAAAAAACTAGGTGGTAATTTCTATTCAATGATAGCGAGAATGAAGGTATTGTTGGTGTATTCACATCTACTCAAAAATATTTCACTCAAGGTATTGCTATATTTTTAGACTAAATCCAGGGTTTGTTAAGTATTCATTTTAGGCATTTGTTTTGAGCTATTTATATTTTTTTTATGGACTTGAACGAATTAATTCCAAACAGGACTTGCGTATAAAAACAGGGTCTCATCATAACTTTGTACAAAAGTAGTTGGTTTTCCGTGGATAATTTTGACTTTCGGTTTATCAAGGGGTATAATATCCTAATGAGCATCAGAGTTTTGGAAACAGCATTTGAGACCTGATGATAGTAAGTTAGCTTTTTATTTAGGTGTATTCCAAGGTATTTTATGTTGTTGGGGCATGTTATATCTTCTCCGAAAACGTGGATTGTAGAGGAGGGTAGGTACTGGGAGGCTTTTCTTTTCGTGAAAAAAATTGCTGCAGTCTTGGTTGTGTTCATTTTTATTTTCCAGGTCGTGAAGTAAGTAGTAATTTTACAAAGCTGATTATGTAGGTTGTTGAAGATTATGGCAGGATCTTCTGATATTGTAAGAACTGCAGTGCCATCTGTAAACGTAGCTAGTTTACAAGTAGAGTCTTTAGGGAGATCGGAAGTGTATAAGTTGAAAAGTAAGGGACTTAGACAAGATCCGTGGAGTACACCAGCACGAATAGGGCGTTTTTCTGATTTAGTGGATTTTAGTTTTACTTGAAAAGATCGCTGCGTGAGAAAGGAACCGATTAGCTGAGTTAAATATTCGGGAAACGAGTAGTTCATTAACTTGAATGTCTAACGTGATTATGCCAATGGATGTCTTGTTCTGGGATGCCTTTTTGATGAACTTGGTGACTCTGAGAAGTTGATGACACGTGGAATGCTTTGCTCGAAAACCAAATTGATGATGATGATGCAATGGCGCTACAGCCCATATGGAGCCTTGTCCTCTCGAATGCACCTCCTCTAGTTGTCTTGGTCCAACGACCGCGTCCTCCAGTTTGAAAAATTGAGAAGCGATCTGCAATCTGCGTCGACTGAGTCCTTCCATCGCTTTCGTGGCTTCCCTTGCGGTCGGTTGCCTTGAGCATTGCCCTTGAGCACTCGTTTTGGGATTCGTTCCTCGTGCAACCAAATTGATAGTCAGGAAAAATATTTTTTTTTTTTTTCGGTATGAAGTTGAAAATGGTAGGATTATTTTCTCAAAATTTTTTTTGTAATTGAGGAGTGTAAACTAATTCGTCTGTGGCTATTGGGTGAAAAGAAAACTTTTCCGGGTGTATGAATAGCTATAAGTTGCTTCTTTCCAGCATTTAGGAAAATATCCTAATTTCAGGCATCTGTTAAAGATAAAGCACAAGAACACGACTGCTTTTCTGGGAAGATTCTTTAAGAGAATATTGGGTATATCATCTTTTCCGGGGAATTCCCTGTTTTTGGTTCTGCGAAGAGTATTATAGGTTATTATAGGTTTACACAGTTGGCTTGGCTCGAATTTTGGTAAGGAAGTCATTGATCATTGACATCAATATTAAATTATCATCATGGGTGGAATTTGAGCCTACGACGTCATGAGATGAATGGAATTGATCCGCAAGTATTTCTGCTTTTTCGCTCTCAGCATAAATACTTTTATTGTTGAGCTTGAGATGAAAGTCGGGATAATGCTAAGGTCGTAAGGTCAAACCGCAGTCGACGTATAATTGGAGCACACTGCGTGCGTGGATATATCTAGGTCACATCAATCTGTGAAAATATAGATGGAGCGTTGCGCGATGGGCTAACAACTCTTCCACAATAATAAATTAATGTTAAGGAACCTGAAGGTTAGGAGATCAAGGCCCAATTTGCGTTGTAGTGCTATTGAAGAAGATGAAGTAACATCGCTACTGCCTTCGGCATCGGCATTTATTTGTCGGCAGGACTTATTTATTCTGGCCTCCTGCTCAACTGCCCGCTTCATGTGCTACAAGATCGACCGATCCAATATCTTCCTCCTTCTTCTTCAATGGCACTGCAGCCCATATCGGGCCTTGGCCTCCTAATTTTCAGGTTCCTTATCATTTTCATTATTTATTGCGGAAGAGTTGTTAGCCCTTCGCACAACCCTCTATCTATGAATTTTTCATTTTCGTAGATTGACGTAACCAAGGTATACCCAAGCAAGTAGTGTGCTGGAATTATGAGCCGACCCGGATTTAAATTCACGACCTTCGCATTATAAACCAACACGCTATCCACTAGGCTACACCCTAGCTAGATATCTTCCTTAAGAGCTACAATCCAGAGCTTGTTTGGTGATGTTTCGCTCTGGTTTCCTCAAATTGTGACCGATCCACTTCTGGCTTAGAATCTCAATGCCTATTTCAGTCTATCCAATTATACTCCAAAGTTCGTCGTTGAAGATCACCTCTGACCAGAATATCAATAAATTGCATCGGAGGCATTGGTTCACAAAATTTTTCAATTTCTTGATAAGTCTAACGGTCACTTTCCAAGCAGTACTATCATATAAGAAAACAGATTTGGCACATGCGTTTTGAACCTCTTCCACATCTTGTTCGTTAAGAACAATCGGTGCGCTTGTGTTTGAATCCATGTCCATGCACTTGGTTTTTCGCACATTTATTTTCAGTCCTGCCTCTTTGTATTTAGAATGCACCGAGCGAGCATTTGACTCCAAGTGCAAATTGGCACCTATGTATAGTATAGGGTGTATTAACAAGAGGTGTAGGATTTGTTTCCTAGACCCAATGAGAGAACGTACGGCACTGCTGGTGGTCCGCCGACTGCAGGTTTTGAGTCAATTGGACCTTGTACATATGCAGAGCCAAATGCTTCGTCAATATACGCTGCAGTGAAAGGTCGAGTTCTTGAGCACGGCGACGAATGGAGGTACTTGGGTCTTTTTAAACCCATATATATTACGGTATCTTGAAAAAAAAAATTAAAATTTCATTCGGCCGTAAGTGTACGCTTGTTCGAAAATAAATTTCTATACTGTACTGCGCCTTGAAAGTCGTAGAAGGTGAAAACCATATTTATACAATGTTCTTCCCACTCCGTGCAATTTCAATTCAACTAATATGTTTCAAAACCCAACAATATTTAGTAAAGATTTTTGTTTCGTATTAATGAGAGTGAAAATCCTACGTGAGTGACCTCTAAATATTAAGCTACCGCCCCTCCTTCCGCATCCGGAACAAACATTTAGATGAAGGGTGATATGATATGGGCGGCATTTCATCCCTATTGATATTATTGCTTCCTTGGAAAGCTGATAATTTTGGTACGGGAGATAATAGTAATTGCTGTGAAATCTCTTCATGTTTGTAGATCGTAGAATTTTTAGGGAAATTGATTTCTATTACTTTTCTGAAATACAGCTATTGTCATTAGCAGGTGAGGTAGTAGATTAGGTTAGGTTAGAGTGACAGTCCAAATAGACCCCTTAGAATCGATAGTGATACTCGTACTACATGAATTTAGGAAAACCTAATTTTTAACATCCCGCGAGTTCCTTGTTGAGCTCAGAGGTTTCCGTTGCCGCGGCGAAATCCAACAGATTCGCAGCTCGAGTCCTGTTTGAGGTCGAGAAAGAACACTGCACCGATGATCTTAGGCCTTTTTCTAGCAAGAGCCGGGCAGTTACACAATACGTGCTCCATCGTCTCCCTATCTCCTGGCTGTTTACAATTTCTGCAGAGCTCATGGGTTACCAAACCCATGCTGTATGCATGTGCTCCAAAAAGGCAATGGCCGGTAACAATACTTAATAATGTCGTACATTGCTCTCTGGGTAATGATAACAAGAATCATTCACATTCCACATTGATTTCGCATACCAACCCAGGAAATTGCAACCATTCTTTTGGCACTTAGATTCTGTAGTACGTGTTGACAGCAGAATACTGACTTCATAATACAGGATTGCAGCTCATTGAAGGCAGTCTGACTATCTATATAGACATTAATCTTTCCATTACAGGCCCGCTGACAATTTCGGCTGCTTTCTGGATTGCCAGAACTTCTGGCTGAAAAATGCTGCATTTATTTGGCAACCTAAAGAATGAGAATGAAAAGTCATTTGAGTACGCTGCTGCACTCACTCGTACATCCATTTTAGAACCATCAGTGTATAAATTTATTAATCCCGTAGTGTTTTCGATTTTAGTTTCCCAATGTTCCTTGCTCAGTATACGTATCGAGAATTTCCTACCAAATCTAGACTTTGTAACCATAGGATCCGTGGTTATTGTAGGAAGGCTTACGCTAATATGTCCATGAGGGCGCGTTTTAAGCTGCTTGGACTCCTCGAGTCGAAGAGCGCACTTGGAGTTGCTGCGCTTCTTGCGAACAGGTTGATTGGCGGCAAAGAGAGTAAGACATTCAGCGAATCTAAGGATGTGGTCTTAAGAGCCAAAGTGTCTGTATTTGTGTTTTTTTTCAATATTTATTCAGATCACCATGTCAGTATGTCGTGCAGCGGAATTGACCTTCCTATAGCTGTGTTGTGTACATCCAGTGAGTTGTATTCGGGTTCAATCCCCACTTCCTACCGATCATCCTGTTGCACGAAAAGAACGCTGTGGTGGCCTCATTTGTTTGCTCCTTAATATTTTATTTCCATGTTAGCTTAGTGCCTAAGATTACTCCCAGATACTTTGCAAGGTTGGACAGAGTCAGTTCTGTGCTTCCTATTTTTGGTCACTCCTGAGTTTTGATTTTCCTAGTGAAGAGCGCCAGTTTCCTTTTTTTTGCGGGATTACGTTAAACCCGGTGTTTTTTACCACGCGTTTAGTTTTTTGAGAGCTCCTTCGGTAAGTTCGAATATTGTGCTTATGTACTCACTTGATACTAGTATCACTACGTCATCAGCATAAGCCACAATATTTACCCCCAAACTTTTCAAATCCTTGAGTATGCCATTCAGAGTCAGTACTCACAAAAGTGGAGATAAGATTCCTCCTTGTGGTGTTCCTCTACTAGTCCCTTTGTAGGAATGTGCTTTGCGCAACTCCGATCTGTTTCTAAGCAATGTTTCGATCCATGCGTTGATCGTTTTATTTTCTTGAGCAGCGCGAAGAACCTCCACAATAGCCTCTGTAATTACATTGTTGAAAGCTCCCTCTATGTCTAGAAAAGTACCTAGAGTGTACTATGTGTTTTTTCGATATCTATCACCTGGCTGTGTCTACCAATTTCCTTCCGATGTACGCGTGCTGAGCTCGTGAGAGATACTCTGGATATTATGGTATCTCTGATTTATATCTAGCGTTTTTAGAAAGAAGGACGTAGGACTTATGGCTTGGTAGTTCATGGGGATAACGTGGATACCTGTTTACAAAAACAACGGTATTCAAAGAATGTCTCAAACTAAACTACATGCCCTAATATGGAAGCTTGAGTAGTATTCATTGGTATGAATACTACTCGAGATTCCCTCCATATTAGGGCATGTAGTTTAGTTTGAGACATTCCTTAAATACCGTTGTTAGCCACGGAATCTCCAGCACTTCCACATGTTGTATTATGGCTGGTATTATTCCATTCCATTATTTCATTGCCTTCCTTAGTCTATTTATTGAGGAAACATTCTCTGGTCGCGTGTTGCTTGCTTCTGAGTAGGTGGTGGAAGCCGGAGAACTGAGTGCTTAAAAACGCGTTCCCATGCTTTCCTTTGTCCAGCTTTCACCCGTATTCTTGAGTAAGGCTGACGGAGCAAGGTTCTTGCGTATAAGTTTTCTAAGTCTAGAAGCTTCTAAAGTTTGCTCTATCTGGCATTTTCTCAAGCTTTCCCTGTTCTCAGTTCCCTTTTAAAACCCTTCAAGGAACTCCTTTATTCCACCCCATCCCATTCTTCTGCTTGTCCAGGGGACTTAGCGGTGTTAAACAGAAGGATGTTGTAAAAGGGGTGGAAATATTTCAGTACAATTTTATTTAAGAGCTAATATTCTTATCAGTTTGACTGTGATTGAATTTGTAAATTGCATTTTGTATAAAATTGATTCGAAGGGATGACGGTATTAGACCAGTTAATTAACTTGAACTAAATCTTCCCACAAAAACGACATACCTACATATTTATATCTATTATTAATTTGGTTTGTCTTATCTGGATTCGTGAGCCAATTCAGGGACGTTATACTTTAAAAGAAGATCGTGAATTTTGATGCTCTCATTTCAAAAGTTTCTTGTCCTTCAAATTGTAGTTGAATTCCGACATCTTAAAACTAAATAATTAAATAGCTAACTCTTTCGTCCATAACAATCTTTCTTTCAACTAAAACCGCACTTATTTTCAACACTAAAACTGAATTCTTCGAAAACGACCATGAACCCATTTATCATCGGTCAAAATAATAAAAGGAAAAGCAAACCAAAAAAAACCCGACAAGGTCAACAAAAATTTAACGTTGGGTGTGCATATTTCAATTAAACCTGGCATTATACACCTGATACGTATCTTAAGCCGCGCGGCTTTGAATTACTCTACGTCCGAAATAAAAAGTGAATTTATCGCATCATGTTGTATAGAAGTTTAACTTCTTTGGCTGCTTCGTAAGTCATAGATCACGACCTCAATGTGGTTTTGAGGCGAATGCTCTAAGTCAACTTGGTTGATCTATCCCGATCACTGATCTCCGGCCTCTTCAGTTGCATGTCTAAGATGCACATCATCGTGATCGATTGATTGTAGCTATTACAGCGATGAAGTGCCATGGTTAAATGTAAGTATCTGCCCCCCGCTATGTAAGAAAAAATGATCGTTGCAGAAAAACGCATCGTCTCTGCGATGCAGCTTCACGGATTCGCGCAAACACTTTCACTGTGAAAAACCATTAAAACAAACATCTCTATGCCAATTCGAATGTTTCCGTGACAAGATTGTTGAAGGTTTGCGCAAATTTTTCACTGTTTCAAGTCTTCCTTTGCTAATTGTCGGAATTTCTTGAAATGGTCTTTTTCAAGTTAACCGAACTATTGCTAAAAAAAAATAACTGATCTGCACTCTCTGAAGAACAGAAGGAGGCGCCCTGTTGTGAAACTTTTTCGCGCAGAGCTCCAGCTCAGAAATTATCATCGTCTTTCGAACCACTAATTTGTAAATTGTTCGCCTCGAAAGACTTAACATTATCACAAGAGAAACGTGACAAATTCTGTCTTAATTGAGATAAATTTGTTGACTGTTGCAACGACATTTCAATTTTAATTGGCGTTTATATCGTAAACATTTGTGTTATATATTTTTTTCTAATGCGCAGTTCTAAGCTTTATTGTTTTCCGATAGACACCGCAAAATCGATAGAGTTTTAATTAACAACTTTCTGGTAGAAATTTCGGCTTATTACAATTGAAAACTGCCTGTAAAATTGCTTAAATCATCCTTTTCGACACGTTTTAATTTCGGTATGCACAGAATTTCAGTTACATCATCGTTTAAAAAAAACAAGATATCAGGAAAAAAAAACACTCGATTAATAACAAACCAATTTGACATTGGAATTCATTGATAAGTGTTGTAGTATCACAAATCGATAGCATTAAATCATTTTTCAACCATGAACCTCATTTCGTTATCTGTAGTTTTTTTATTTACTATCAAGGACTTGCCAATTATTATCGAATGTTGTATTGTTTTTATTGTTGTGACAAAAATTTGAGTAAAATAAAACTGAAATCGTTCTTTTCTTTTGATTTTATTTTTACAGAGATGATCGGCAACGATTGGGTGCTGCCATTGCTGCCTATTTGGAATATTTGGATATTTGTTCATCGAACTATACCATACGGAATGGCACTTCGAACGAGGATCTTCGTGTCCAAAATACGATTGCAAGGAATTGGTTAGATTTAGATATATTCTCGATGAAAAAATTCCTTGAAGATTTTATCGGTCCTTTACGGATACCATCACATAATCGATATTTACGATATTTTTCTGGATTGCTTTCCGGGAAGATTCGAATGAATTCGTCACCGCTTCATCTGAAACATGTTACAATCGAATCACCGCCCACTTGGATGCAATATAGTCGTTTGTCCGCTCAGAGTTCTGAATGGGTAACGTTTATTAAAATTTACGAAGGACTACGTTGTGTTTATACGTCCGGTAAGTAATTTTGTTTATGTTATATTTTATGAAAATGATAAATGCTGAAAATATTGTATTCGTTCATCTCTACCTACCTATTCGAATTGATCGAAAAACATAATTGTTCATTACACAATGTATAATTTGTCACCAATGCCATTACATTTACTTTCTATAAATGCACAAAAAATTTAACATTTGATTAACTAAATTAAAACAAAAGATTTCCACATTTCACACTGCTTAATTTATTATGCGTGACGTTTCGGTGTCTGCTGAGAACTTTATCAAACAGCATATCAGCACAGACCGAAGTGTCACACATAATAAATCAAACAGTGTAAAATCCGGAAATCTTTCGTTTTAATTTAAAATGCAATGAAAACATTCACCGAAACATTTGACTGACTAGTACAGGATTTCTAGGTTGATGTATTGTACTAAAAGTCTTTCTTAATTTAAAATTTAAAAGGCGTTATTAAAAATATTTTCCGTTTGGCATGACAATAGAGATAATAGATAATATAACAAGTATTCGAAGGAACTAAAAAAAGTTCTCAAACAAGCTTCGGAATTTGAGGCATTATGATAAAACTCTTATTTTCAATTCCACTAAATTTAGCTACATTGCTGGACTTTTAATGGCGAAAATTCGTCGTCATTTGTCTGCGCTATTCTAGCCAAATTATATACAAGTTATAAGCATATATTTATATTTAACAACAAAATTGAAAATATTCTTCACATGTTATGCGTGCATAAAATATTTAGTGCGAACCTCACGCATTATGTCCTAATTAAATATCTCATGCGAATGCAATGCTTTTCGATTAAACCCGAAATTAAAACTAAGCAATTTTGTATTGTAGCCCAACACTTTTCAGACATTATTATGAAAATAATAAAATTATCAATTATATTCTTTTTTTTTTTAGATATTCACATCATACCCATAACAACGCGACAATTCCTCTATCAAATTGGCTGCTTACGTTTGCGAGGTGATATTTTAATACGGTGCTATCATATAAACTCACCTGAGAACGGATATAGCCAGGAGACTCGCGAACTTTTATTTTCTGTACAATTTCACACGTGTGCCATAACTTCGAAAGACGTTACATTTGGACGAAATGATTTGGACTTGGCTTGTGATGGTTAGTCGAAATACTTTCTTAGTATCAAATTATTCAAAAACTAATTTCAATAAATTTTTCTTTTATGATCTTTTTTCCAGATCCAAGATTTCCAAGCGATCACAAAGTGCTATTGCATTTTAGTAGTGGCGGAACGAATGAGAACGGTTTAGTTTTTCAAAGTCCGCTGATAAGAACTGAACCGCCAAATGAATTAGCGAAATTTGATAGCATAGAAAATTTTGATATTAGTAAGTACCTACTCAGTACCTATTTTTTTTTTTAGTTATGATTTTGTTGATAAATGTATGTTAGACGATTACGATTTTGGAAATGTTATTAACACCTGCCTTTGTAAGCTCGTTTGCATTAAATCGCCTGAATGTAGGCAATCGGTAATGTTTGATAGCTCGGCAACGTATTTTTGTTGAATTCACTTAAAAGCTCGAATACAGTCAGCGATATATTCAAGATTCAATTCAATAGCATTTTGAAGCGAAATTTATTTTCTACTTGTGCCATTTTATTGTACTCTAGATGAAATCTGAAAGTACATTATGTTTGCCTTACCGTTTGTAACGCTAAGAAATAACGCTTGCATAGAGCCGCCAAGGGTACAGATATATTTGTTGTCGCTCAAAAACCTCGATTCCGAGTGACCGTCTGTCTGTCTGTCCGTCTGTGCGTCTGTCTACAGCATAACTCTCGAAAGCTTTGAGCTATAGTGCTAAATATTTTGTGTGTCATTTTTAGCAAAAAAGCAACTTTAAGTTCGTGAATGGGCAATATCCCCCCACTCCTTCTACTCCCTCCCATACGAATTTCATGAAATTTCGAAATGTTAAGAAATTGATTTTTCTTTGAAACTATTCAAGCTCTTGACTTGAAATTTAGGTCAAAGTATTATGATATACATGTGATTAATATCACGGAATATTGATCCGATCTTCTCACTCCTTCTACCCCCTCCCATACAAATGCACAATTTTGAAAAGTACATATTTTCGATTTTCATTGAAACTATTAAAGCTGAAAAGACGACGCTTTAAGCCCAATCATAATTCTGTTATGTTTTTTTTACATATTATTAGACATGATAGCCCAAGGTTTAGGTTTAGGTAGTAGGAGGATGGATTCATGGAACCACATTGCACTGGGGCCATCTATTTGGGCCTATTGTACTCCTCCTATGGATTATGCATGAGATGGATGTCACTTCTCTTATGCTAGCCACTTACTATGGTTTGCGAACCGAAGCAGACTCGAATGCTTGGCGCCTCTGAGATCGTCTAGTGCTGAGAAGAAGAGAGCCTAAATAAAGTTGAAAATTGTTGGAGGTTTACGGACAAAGACAAAGATAATGTTCGAAAGATTCCTCACCTTTCTCGCAACCTCTGCAAAGGCTTTCGGTCACGATCCGCAATCTGAATGCGTGCAGCTTTATCAAGCAATGACAATAATTCGGATGCTATAGCGATTATGTTGTCACAGCTGAGCAGTAAAATTTTTATTCCATTCTTCTCAAAAGGATTTGGTCATTCTGCAGCTATCCAGCTGCCGCCATTCGGAAGGAAGAATCCAAAATAGTTTGTTTGAATTTCAGAACCGTTGGTGGAACATCGACTGACTTATGGAGTTAACGCTTGCTGCGTGGTTTCCTAACAGGTCGCTATTACCCGGTATGCAAATTAAAAATACTTCGGTTATAGCCGCTAGGAGACTCAAATTGAGTCTGCAAATGAACACAAGTTTGGACGTAATCCTATAGGATTGAAGTACTAGAAGTGTAGCCCTGTTGTTCAAGAAAATATAACAATTACTGAAATGGTTCTGAGTATATAAAATAATTTGTGTATACTCGGTAATGGCTAATACTTTCGCTTGCAACACAGTCGCGTTTTCTGGAAAATGGAAAAAAGTGTGGATGTGGATGTCATGAGAATAGATCCCTGCATCTGTCCCCTGGCTAGTTTTAGATCCGTCCGCTTAGAAATGAAGACCTAGACAGTCGTTGGGTATCGTGTTTGTTGCCCATTCGCTTCGTTCAGGAAACTTAATGTAAAACTTCCGTTTCTCAACCTGTGGTTGGTTCATCCAATCATACTCGCAGTCTAAAAGGGCTGCAGTTTGTGTGGTTCCAAGAGCACCTATGTACATGTATCCGGTTAATTAGCTGGAAAGGTGGTAGGTTGGTTTTTGGTACCACCGCTGGCCACCACACTAGCGCGCCATAGCAAATAATTGGTCTAACAATACTGGATCCAGTAGATGAGGTGCAACTTAAGACTCCATCTGAACTTACTTACTTACAATGGAGCTACAGTCCAAATCGGATCTTGGCCTCCACATCAAGCTGAACTAATCTCATCATTTCTTAAACTTAGATAAAATGGATTTTTTTGTTAGGTTGTAAATTTTTTATAAATACTGAGTCACGTTTCTTATTTCAGATCATCAACATTGTATAATTTTTTCTGATTCATAAAAAGTTTTTATTCCGACCGCACTTACAAGAAATTTCTGTGTAAACAAGAATCTTAAAGCACACATTAAACCATTTTAAATTATCTCTTTCGTCATTAACAGCTCAATTTTATTTTCAATATTTCGGTTTTTAATTTTTTTTTTTACAAAAATGAATGAGTTTAATCTGTTTGATGAGTTTTGTCTTATTTAATTAAAAACAAAAATCAAATTTATTAATCCAAAAATACTGGAAAAAAATTAATATATGTATGCTAAGAAAAATGGGCTAAGTTTCAAAAGTTTAGAGTTAATAATAAATGGCGTCTGACTTGTCGGACAAAACTTTATCTTCGTATAGAAACTAAAAATAAAATTCTACACAAAATAAGATCGCGGATTTACGAAGACGCGTTGTGCAACTTGTTTTCTATGCGGTGTGGTCGTATAAATCGAATAAAATATTTTTTTTTTTTAATTAATTGAATTTGGCGGTGTCTTTGATATTTGGAAAATGAATGAGAGAAGAAATTTTATTTTGATTTTCACTTACTATAAACTAAATAACAATACAATTTTAAAAAACCTTAAATTAATTGTGTAGTTTAATTTAATTAAATTTTTTTTTAATCTTGTGATTTCTGTATCTGGATAATGATGTTTTGAAAAATAGATGGTAATATATTTTCTTTCTATTTGAATTTTTCGTTTAGGTCTCACTTTGAAAATTTATTTCTTAAAATCGCCCATGAAGTAGTGTTTTTATTTCAACAGGTTGCTTTCCGTAAAGCCTCATTCGTTCGAACCCGAAGCATTATCTAAATTAAGAAAACCGCGAATGTTCGACATAAGACAACATAACTAAAAAACAAAAAACAGAATAGCTTAAATATTGTGTAGTGTAGGTGGTTTTTAGATATATGTACAACTATACCTATATTCTAATATGTTGCCTTATGTTTTTCTTTGACATGACACAGAGCCCAGCCCATCACTTCCTCACTTCTTTCAAGAGTATTTAATTTGAAATGAGCCGTTTGGGATAAAGAACTTTTTTTTTTCTTATAATTTACGCAAACTACTTTTATTTTATTTTTAAACATTTAGCTGTGGAATTATGATTTTTCTCTCGACTTTAGGTGGCGCCATTTTAGTCGCTATATATATCAAATAGATGTATCCACATGGAAAATTTTAACTTTGTATCTTTCACCAGAGCTCTAGAAAAATCACTCAAAATTTTCGATATTCCCCTAACACCCCCCAACTTGATATTTGTACTCAGTTTTGAGATATAACGGTGAGAAATTTTGGAAAGTACACCATTTTTAAAGTGCTCTTCACCCCCCCCCCCCCCCCTTACTATTATCACCAAATGCTATATATTTTTTGTATTTTGCTAGTATAGCTTAAAATTTATTCCAAGTTTCAATAACATAGCTTAAGAGATAGTCGAGATATTAATTGTTAAGTATTTTTCTTTGCATCCCACCCCCCTCCTGACCCCCCCCCGTGACTCTTCCCCTTATAATTATCCTCCCTATAAGGTGATTCTAATGGATCTGTATGCCACCGTAATGGTCGCAAAATATGAATTTCTTATGGTAAGTAATTTCGAAGATAAAATCATTAAAAAAAAAATCAGCCGAAAATTTATTTTAAGCCCCTTCCCTCTCCCTTTTCGGACCCTAATCGATAAAAAAATTAAATCATTTTTAAAGTTTGTCCTACGAACCCGTCCATATATGTACAGATGTGTTGATTTTCAGCTTCCTAGCTAGAACCATGGTTGAGATATTTGAATTCTTAGTTTTCGGTTTTAACGCTCTTTTCGCCTCCCCCATAACCCTTGTGTCCCTTAAAGGTGTCGGCCTGAGATCCCCAACCATCTACAAACCACCTAAAAATTAACTTTCTGTCTTAAAGGGTTTGGGAGTTAATGTGCGCTGAGCGTACACGTACGGCGTACGGCGGCTTATGGTAGGATCAGAAGAAGGGAATTAAAAAACTTTAAATGCAACTTTGCTTCAAATATTTTTAAACAATTGTTTAATATTTCAACCAAAAATGTTGGCATCATCTGTTTTTTTCAATACACATGAAACACCTTGTGCTAGTTAGGACTCCAGTTCAGGGCATAACAGTTTTCGTTCAAATTATTATTATACTCTAGATAGAATCTGAGAGTATTATAAGTTTGCTCTAAAGTTTGTAACACAAACAAATACTGCTCGCACAGAGTCGCCAAGGGTAGAGAATTATTTGTTGTCTCTAAAAAACCTTAAACTAATTTACTCCTTCTACCACCTCCCATACAAACTGCACGATTTCACAAAATTCAACGGACTCAGTTCCTATAATATACGTATATGATACTCAAATTTGGTGGAATATTTTTTAGTAGTAGTTATAGGGATATGACAAGAAATTAGTTTGATCGCTCCGCCCCTTTTATCAAGATGACACAATTTTGCAACTTTGAAATAAGTCAGTTTTCTTCGAAAATATCAAAGTTAGTATTCTGAAATTGGAAAATTGGAGCTTTTTCGGTAATATTACTTAGTTTTATTGAAAAAATTTGAGATTAAATATAAATAAACTGCCAACAAGTCGGGCGAAACTTTATTATTTTTGGGACAAAATGCGCATGCGTAGAAAGTCAATATGCAGGTTAGAGTGGTTAGGGAAGACTAAGTGAAAGGAGCTTCTTGAGCAGGGCAGTTCTCAATTTAACACTTTCCGGAAACGCTCCATATTTCATTTCTTTATTTATACAAGTTTGAGTTTTCATGAAGGGAGGGGGGAGGGTGATAGTAAGGGTAGGTGGATGTAAATTGTTTTTTAAGTGATTGCTTGAACCAAATCCAATATTCTTTGTATAGAATGTCAGTTTCATAGACGAAGTTGCATAGAATTTTCATTGGATTCGGTGTATTTTAAATTCACGAAACCAAACATTTGAATGGGAGGGGGTAGAGGAGGTAGAGGAATCGTAAAATTTGTGATGCAGTTTTATTTCGTTTCTTTTGTAAGGTGCTTGTACAAAATTTCAAGTTTGTAGCTTTTAATTTGTTAGTTAATAGTTGATTTAATGAAATTGGTCGAAATCATACTTTTGTGTGGGAGGGGGTAGAAGGGCAAGTGCGATCTCAAAAGTTTTAACGTAATTTTATTTCAACTGTTTTTGTAAGTTCTTGTGCAAAATTTCAAACTGATAGCATGTAATAGTTAGGTGATAATTGATTTCTTAAAAATGGTCGAAAAAATAATTTTGTATGGGAGGGGGTAGAAGTTTTAAAGATATTCAACCAGTTAATATTTCAAACTCTTACAGATTTTTTTTAAATGCATTTCGCAAATTTTCAAGTTTCTACCTAAAAATTTCATTCAAAAATTTTCAGTTTATATGTTTTTTTCATTGCACATGAAACACTTTGTGCACGTTAGACCTCCACTTCGGTGCATAACAATTTTGGAACAAATTATAATTTTTTTTCTGTGTACATTAAATAGAGATTTCGACGTGCAAAATTTAAACTTTGTATCTTTTACGAGAGCCTCCCCCTGAACTCGTACACCCCCCAAAATGGGTATCCGCCTGAGATCCGCAACTACCTATAATCCCTCCAAAACTGAACTTTCTATCTTGAAGGGTTTGGGAGTTAATGTGCGCTGAGGGTATACGTCGGCGTACGGCGGACGGCGTACAGACAGACGGATTTTTTTTTTTTTGCATTTTTAGGCTAATTTAGTCATGAAACGCGAAAAAAAAAAATTTCAGGGTAGCAAAGTTTTTTTTTTTCTTGTGTCGATCACAATACTTTATTATTATAATAATAAAGTAAAATTACTCATCTAGAATTTAAATCCATTTCTTTATCGATTTTAGATGTCTCTATAAAAATTTCCCAAGCTTTCTGCCTTTCTTTCCATACTAAAGTCGTAGTTTAGCGATTCGCCTCAAAACCGTTTTCAAGACAATGATGCTCTAATTGAACGTAATAGCTATGCTTTTATAAGTAGGTTCCTAATATAAAAGGAAAACCACCTCCTGAAATCACTGAAATTTTCATTCCATGATCTAGAGTATCGCACGATTGGGACTTACCGGCAGTTGTAGTTCTGTTATTTTTTTCTTTATGCATATCAAATGGATGTTTGCACGTGCAAAATTTGAACTCTGTACCGATTACCAGAGCCCTAAAAAAATAAGTGAATGGTTTCGTCATTTTGGCCCACCACCTCTCGTTATACCGCCACCCCTCCCCCGCACCCACCCTCCCTTCACCACCAATCCCATTTTAAAAATTAACCACAATTATAGATCATGCTCTACAATCTCATAGAATTTCAACTTAATATCTGTATTGGATTTTTAAATGCAACGGTGTGAAATTTTTAAAAGTGAACCAATTTTGAAATGAACCCCATTTCCCCCCACTACTATTATTAGCAAGTATTATATTTTCTCATATTCCGCTAGTATAGCTTAGACGAGATATTAATTTTCAAGTGTTTTTTCTTTACATCCCCCTGCCCCACAACCTTACAGGTATTGGCCTCTTCAAAGTCAATAATAGTTCAGTTGTATATGAACTTTTTGCGTCATTTAAAAACGAAATTCAACCGCTAACCCCCTCCCTCCACTTTTCGGATGCCACTGGATATAAAATAAACTGCCAACAAGTCGGGCGAAACTTTATTATTCTTGGGACATGTTGCGGATGTGTGGAAAGTCAATATGCAGGTAAGAGTGGTTAGGGAAGACTAAGTGAAAGGGAGTTCTTGAGCAGGGCTGTTGTCTATTTAACAATATTTCATTCGTTTCTACAAGTTTGGGTTTTTATGGAGGGGAGGAGGAGGGGTAATAGTAAGGGTGGGTGGATGTTAATAGCTTTTTAATTAATTGCTTGAATCACGTCCAATATTCTCTGTGTAGAATGTGTCTCATAGACGAAGTTCATAAAATTCGGTGTATTTTACATTCACGAAACCGAACATTTGTATGGGAGGGGGTAGAGTAGGTAGGGGAATCGTAAATTTTGATATGCAGTTTTATTTCGCTTCTCTTTTAAGGTGCTTTTATAAAATTTCAAGTTCATAGCTTTTAGTTTGTTGGTTATTAGTTGATTTGTGAAATTGGTCGAAATCATAGTTTTGTAGTTTTGTATGGGAGGGGGTAGAAGGGCAAGCGCGATTTGAAAATTTTCAAAGCAATTTCATTTGAATTATTTTTATAAGTTTCAATGCAAAATTTGAATTTGATAACTTTTAAGAGTTAGCTGATAACTTATTTCATAAAAATGCTCGAAAAAATAATTTTGTATGGGAGGAGGTAGAGGAGGTAGGGGAATCGTAAGACTTGTGATGCAATTTTCTTTCTTTTTATTTGTAAGGTGCTCGTACAAAATTTCAAGTTCGCAGCTTGCAAATTGTTTGTTATTAGTTGATTTAATGAAATTGGTCGAAATCATACTTTTGTATGGGAGGGGGTAGAAGGGTAAGCGCGATTTCAAAACTTTTAACGTAATTTCATTTCAATTATTTTTGTAAGTTCTTATGCAAAATTTCAAATTGATAGCTTTTAATAGTTAGGTGGTAATTGATTTCTTGAAAATGGTCGAAAAAATAATTTTGTATGGGAGGGGGTAGAAGTTTTAAAGATTTTCGACCAGTTAATAAATTAAATTTTCAAGTTTCTACCTTAAAATTTCATTCAAAAATTTTCAGCTTATGTGTTTTTTCATTTCACATGAAACACCTTGTGCACGTTAGACCAGGGGGGTTGGTGCATAACAATTGTAGAATTTATATTATTTTTTATAATAAATTGATATATTGACCTGCAAAATTTAAACTCTGTATCTTTTACCAGAGCCCTAAAAAAATTACTCAAAATTTTCAACATTTGTGCTTTCCACCTCCCTCCCCTTACACCCCCCCACTTAATTTTTTTACCAAAATTGAAAACTATATAGTTCTATGATCTGACAAATTTTTGATGTGATATCTGCCCTCAATTTTGAGATATAATGGTTTGAAATTTTGGAAAGTTCAATGCTCCCAATTTTCCCCCACTATTATTTAGTCCAAATATTATATTTTTTTCGTATTTCTCTAGTATAGCTTAATATAAGTACCAAGTTTCAATTGCAGAGCTCAACAAATAGTCGAGATATAGCATTAGTAGTGGAGATATTAGCAAGTGTAGTTTTTGACTCTAGCTCTCAAATATTAAAAACCTTATCGATAACTCCCTCGATATCGTAAATGATAAGAACTGATGATTATGCAAGGCTATGCAGAGATGTATTTATTTATAAAAAAATATCTCAATCGTTGATTCGCTTATTGCTGCTTTCGATATCGATAAGTACTCAGTAATAAGTACAAGTATAATGTAACCATAATACAAAAAGAAATATCATTAAGCATTGTAAGCATTATTGATACAATTGATAAAAAATCGATACAAGTAATTAAAAGAATTAAGGAATTTAATAAAATGTAACATAGGTTGTTTTTTTTTTAATTTCTGTATTTATTCAATTCTTAAAGAATCATCAAACTATACTCGAAAACTCAGCAAAAATTCCTTGTATGATTCGCCTAACGAATATTCCAAATTCTTTTCCGTTCGGCTTAAATTAGATACGATCAGACAGAAACTTGAGGAATAGATTCAGTTGTTTCTTTCTCGGAATTTCTTTAAAGTTTCTCATCGCAGTCTTGGACGGGATATCAAGGCGTCGTCGGTCGTGGACGATTCTATTGATCAGTGATTCGTTTTAACTTTTTTTGAAATTATTTCACTTTTTTTTTCAAAACGAATGTGCGTATCGTGATACATAACACTTAGTCAATGCAATTATTATTGCTCACATGGTTCTAAGGTAACCATCCGATTTGTCATCGTCGAAATAAACTCTAAGTGCCGAAAGTAAAGTGACGCTCAAGTACAAAATCAAACATTTTTTATCAACATTAATTTTCTGATAAGAATTTGTTTTTTTTGTAGAATAGAGAGTGTAACGATAAACTTATTGAGGTGAGCTATTGATATTGTGCGCGTTCAACGGTCAACAAATATAGTTTCTAAATGTGTTTTTATTTTTTGTTTTCGTGTTGTGGCTGTGTTTTTTTGAGAAATAAATATCAAAATAATAAGTGTAAAGATTAATAAAAGAAGAACCCTGTATAAAGTATAAACAATACAAAGTTTCGGAAAAATTAATAATTTTTCGGGCGTGTAACTGGTAAATCGCTTTCATATCCTATCAGCATTTTATTTATTTAACTTATCGGTATTATGATATGATAGATTTTCACAGTGAAAACGTGAGAATTGACGCGTACCTTGCACGAATTTAATATTTGTGAATGACGTTAATTGCAGATTTGAATCGAATCCGGTCCTATTTAACTCATTTGCATCATTACCCGTACTTACGTGTATTTCCATTGCAAGTTAGCAGTATTGTGAGAGAGTATTTTTTTATTCTTTTGTGTAATAGAAATGAATTGATAGTAATCTACTATGTACATGCTAGTAAATGCTTATACCTATTGCAAATACTAGTTTCAATAATATTGTTTTTCAAATTTCTTCAGAGCAAAAATTAACTGTGAAATCTATCTACAATTTTCTCATAATCTGTATACTGTATTAGTTAACTTATTAAACATTTTAGTCAAATTTTAACTTTCTGATAGTAATTAAAGGTAATAAAATAATACCTACGAGTATATCACGTACAACCATAAGAACTAATAATTTTTATTGCAAAATGGGCCTTCTTATCGTACAGTCCCAGAATTTTTTTTAATATTCTGCTTCGGCCTGATTCGAACTAATTTTTCAGCTTTTCAATTTCAAGATATTCCATATTAGTGTTAGTGTAAAACTTAATATCATAACGTAAAACTGTTTGAGCTAGTTAATATTATTTTTCTTGTTTAAAACTGCCGCCGATATTTAGCCAGACTGTCTGTCACTTGGTTACTAATACATCGTCATACATACGTGTAACTAATTGGCTCTGTTGCAGTTTTCAAAACAAACTCGATAATAATTTGCTTCAGTTCAATTTATTAGATTGAGTCATTTTTTGTCGGTAATATTGCTATCGTCTTCTATTAAAAGATTTTACAAATTGAATTAGAAGATGTTTTCAAAAGAGGCAGAGAGGGATGGAGAAAAGAAATATTAACATTATTAATCAATTTGGAAGGAAAGATTGCCGGACTCTACACTGTTACGCTTTATTCTTCGTGACGTTTCGGTCTCTGCTGAGAATTTTATCAAACTGATGTTTGGAACTATATAATCTCTGGCTTCCTGAGAGTGTAGCCGATTCACTTCCCCTTCCGACTTGAATCTCAATGCCTATTTCAGTATATTTAGGTGTTCGTCGTTGGAGATCACATCTGGTCAGAAAATCTCTAAAATGCGTCTGAGGAGCTAGTCAGTTTCTTGGTAAGGTTAAAGATCACTTTCCGTATAGTACAACCTTATAACAATATGGATTTGAGGCATGTGCCAAACACACACACTCTCTCTCTCTCTCTCTTAAGGGGGTTCAATATTTGCCTTCTTCCACCCCCTCCCGCATATAAACAGGCTTTTTTTAGGAACACAGAACTCGAGAATGGCTCAACCGATTTTTTTTCAAATTTGGACAAATGATTCTTAACGATACTGTCTATGCCCTGACGGGAGCTTTTGGCAAGATAGTGCTTTGGGAATTATTAATAAGAGTTAACATTTTTTAGTAATTTTTCGCAACTTTAACACAATATAACATTTTTACTTTTAATTTTTGTTTAAATCGGCTCCGTCAGGGCATAGATAATTTATCGTAGGACATCTGTATCGAATTTCAGTTCAATCAGGTGATATTTACCTGAGATCTGTGTTCCTAGAAGGTGAAAAACGTGATTTTTCAGGAGAAGCGTTTGAAAGAACCGGGAAGAGGAATTATTCCTCTAATCGCTTCAAACCCTTTAGATTAAAAATTAAAAATAAAATACTTCTAATTGGAATTTTGAAACGGGACAAGTTGCAAAATGTGCAGAAAGAGTTGTAGAATTTTTTAAGCCAATAAAATTTTTTTTCATTTATTTCATGATTTTCAAGTATAGAACCCCCTTAACCTCCAGAAAGGGGGAAAGATACCGAAGGCCTGATGAGCTTTATTAAACGATCGTTAATATTTCATTCGGCCATGACTTTCATGCTTTCGATGCAACAAAAATCGTGCACCTCTCAAATATCTTGTCCGGTAAGGACAATTGGTGTGATTATGAACGGACCCATGTGCCCATATTTGGTTTTACGCATATTTATTTTCAGTTCTGCCTCTGCATTTGGATTGCAATGGGCATTGGACTCTAAATCCGAACGGTTATACAAGCAAACACACTTCTTCTGGAACTACAGCCGAAATCGAGCTTTGGCCTCTCGACCTTCAGTTTGCTTAATATTTATTTGTTATTTTGAAAAGGTTGTCAAACCTTCGCACAACCCTATATCTACGAATTTTCGTTATCGTAGATTGACGTGGCCAAGATATATCCACGTAAGTAGTGTTGTGAAATTATACGCCGACCGGGATTTGAACTTTCGACCTTCGCATAGTAAACCAGTATGCTACCCACTAGGCTACATCCTCGCTGGCAGACACACGTCATCAGCATATTTGAGGTGACGTAAGATGTTAAGCAGTTCCCACTGAAGACTTCTATCTCTCCCATCCTTCAGTGCAGCTTTCGCAATGATACCAGAAATTGGACTGGTGATAATATGCAGCCCAAAAAATAGTTTATTGCAATATTTAATTATAAAAAATAAATTCTTTTAAAAAAAGGAATATTTTAATATTTTATTCAAAATTGACAATATTAACATTGAAATTTGAAAAGAATCGAAACATTTTTTACTATTAATCCTGCTTATAAGCTCACAAGTCTTGTAAGCAATTAAAGATGATCCACACTCTCTCAGAAAAAAAAATTAAATCCATATTCCTTCAGGCCATAAGTCCAGAAATACATATTTCAAATTAAATTTTAACATTTTCATTCAAGTCGGTATTATCGTATATAAATTAAAGCATTTCTTTTATCGCATTAATCTAAAAATACATTTAAGTTAAGTTTAAACGGAAATTTTAACTAATTAAACAAATGAACTTATGGCTTATTCACTGACGTATACACAAAATTTACATCGTACGAACTTATAAAGCTTGCAGACTTTTACCCTGAGTCACAGTTCAAATTTGGATCTTGCAAAGCTATGGCATGGAATTTAATATTGATTTTCAGTACTCTTGCAATATTAAGCGGATTAAATGCGGTGATAAATAAAATTAAATTCAATTATTTTTAACTATTATACTTTTTATTTTTTGTCTTCTTCAACTCCTTTCAGAAAAAATACAAACTCAATTTCGAAAAAATAACCTACATTACGAATGAAAGCTATGTGAAACTATCGTCTTCTATCGATAAATTCGGAGCGCTCACGGTCGACTTTCAAACACTTCATTTGGTTGACAACTATCGATTAAGTTTATATATCGTGTTGAAAAAATTCGTCGGTAGCCGCGATATTGTGGTATTTAATCAAACATTGGATTATTGCAAATATGCATTAGAAAAAAAGGATGTATTTTGGTCGTATCTTATAAATCAAGCTTTTCGATTGAAGGGAAATGTTTCGGTCGTTTGTCCTTTCAAACCCAGTTCGTATTTTATTCATAATTTCACCATTTTAGAATACGATTTGCCAAGCTATTTGCCAGTGACGAATTTTAGATCAAAATTTAGTGTATTTTTGATGAATGAATTTGGTTGTTTAGTACCCATAGTACAATTTATTTCCATGGGAAGTTTACAGGAAATGAATGTCGGAAAGCGGAAGAGTAAGAGAGAATTTTTAGACATTGTGAAAAAAAATAATTGAAATGTTTAAAATATAAAAAAAAAGTTATTAGAAATCTTGTTGAAATTTTGTTTTTCCGCGTTTCATGACTAAATTAGCCAAAGAAATGTAAAAAAAAAATCCGCCTGATTGTATGCTATACGTGTGGGTTCTCCCAAGTCCTTAAAGGTAGAAAGATCATTTATGGATGGTTTGTAGATGGAAGCTGGTATCAGGCGAACTCAAATTTTAGATAGGTGTAGGCGTTAGAGGAAACGGGCGTACGTTAAAAACTACGAATTCGAATATTTCAATGGTTCTAGCTAGAATGCCAAAGAATAATAAAATTGCGCCCGACTTGTTGGCAGAATTTTATGGAAATTTTTTAGCTATTAATGGGAAAAAATTGACAAAATTATCATAATCCTTTCACTTCACTGTAAAAAATACAATTTGTCAACATATCACAGTAAACGAGGTAAGCCCAGTAGCGATCGCTCAGTTATCGCATTGAGGTTTTTGCACTATTCTGTGGTACCTCATAGCGATCACTCATTTTAGAATCCTTATTAAAAGTTTTATCACAAAATGATTGGAAAGCTCAGCTTACGCGAACATGCTTTCAGTTGATGTCTTCATCGGTTTCGTTACATTATTCATTTTGAAATGAAATGATTTACAATGATGCAAAGTTCTTACTACAAATAGAAGTTTTCAGACAGCTCTTCCGAATTCCAAATATATCGTAATTTACAGAGTGCTACCTAAACATTTATAACCTCTTGGAATGGACATTAAACACAGCCGGCCAATTATTCTGCTGGCTTAATACTTTGTCTATAATATTTATTACCCACTGGGATTTATTAAAACTAAACATTTGAATGAATCATCCAGGTATAATTCTACAAAATCTATTTTCGTATTTCGTTGATACGAATCACCTTGCTGTATGTATAGAACTTTGCACGGAACGTTTTAAATTGGATTCTAAATTGCTCCGTCCTACATGAATATGGTAAACGATTTTTGTTTATTACGAACATTATACTAAAAATCATGCTGTTAATTTTTCATTTTATTTTTGCTGATATCTTTCTCTCATGGTCTGGATTTCATCAAAAATTCACTTTTTTTAGGATTGTTTCTGAGCAAAGCGCATATTGAACGATGTTGACCAAGAAAATTTATTCGCAAATTGTAAACGAAATAAGAATACGAAAAAAAAAATCAGAAAATTGACCGTGAAAAGTTGTGTGGGTTATTTGTTGTTTTTTTTTCAATTTAAAAATAGGAAGAACGAAACCAACATCAATTTGAAAATTGTTAAGAACCTTATTTTTCATCAATGGTACGGGTTAAGTCACAATTTAAGAAAAAAAAAAAAATATATATTTGAATTGTAATTGTATGATTAATTATGTCAATTGACCATACAAGTCAAGTATTAGAAGAGTGCATAATAAATTATGAACGGATAGTGAATAAATTAGAAATGAATGCCTACTTGGCGGTGTTATGCACTGTGTGTGATAAATTTAGCGATCATTGCAGCAAAGATTCTTATTTACTATGTATAAATCGTCTTTTTGAATGCGTAATTAATAAGGTATTAATCGCGAAGACAGGTACTCAAATACATCTACTAATTTGAGTGTCGATTACAAATGAATTGATTAATAGATTATATCGTCACCTGAGTTCTGTTTTGTTGATTTCGAGATAATGCTAAAATGAGTTTTCTAGATTTTGATGTTGGTAGATAGGTGCCTAGTTACTTGCAGGCTTTGTGCAACACGCAAGGCTAAGGATGTTGCTTTACGTCCTGAACCTTAGTCGCAACTTGTGAGATATTCTGTCTACATTCTTTCGTTTTTTTCCGATTTTTGAGCAAAGATATATTGTTGCATGTCGGCTATACTTGCTTATCATCTACTACTGAATGAAATTAATGAAAGAAACATCTGCATGGACTTGATCGGAATGTTCAAGGTCTACACAAACAGTAATGAAAGAACACGTACGATCATCGAATGACCTTGAACTTTCAACCACCCAACAAAAAATTATACGGGCAATGTACAGAAGCGACAACAACAACATGGCCAACAGGATAAAGATTTGCACGACGAGAAATACTACACGTGTAGGCTCGACCGACAGGGAGACGACTTGGGCGAAGAGAAATAATTCATACAAAGCAACAACAACTACACGACCGACAGGGTGAAGACTCAGGCGACGAGAAATATTACACTTATAAAGGCTCAACCGACAGAGAAAAGACTCGGTTGACGAGGCAATGCTTTATACATAGAAGCAAAGAAAAAAAGCTCTCGTCCGAGAAGAATTCACATGACAAAGGGAAAGATTTGTAAGACAAGAGCAATATAAAAATGCGAGCGTTTTTCATGAACAGTAAGTCTGGTTTGGAGCCGTCGATGAGTCAGCCGATGTTCATGAAGCGAAAAAGTTAAGATTGGCAAGTGATAATTTGTGAACGAAAAAAAGTCTCAAGTATAAAATGTTTCAGTTAAATTAAATCAAGTTTTGCAATTAAATTAAGTGAACTTATTAAACTGGTGATTTTATTTTTTTACTTGAAATCTAGCGACCCCTTGCGCAAATCAATATTTTCAAATTATACATACAAAATGTAAATGAATTTTTTCGAATAATTTGCTCACAGATTCCTTAACATTTAATTGTTAACATACTGTGAAATAGTTATTAGAGCTTTGCATAATCCCTTTTCTTTAATTTGTTTTAATATTCGCTGATTGCACGTGGGCTATATGTTAAAATTACCTTCACATTATAGACTAACTCGCTACCCAGTAATAAAAGAAAGTTCACAAGCGCTTTGCTTAAAAGAGCCTAAAGAGCACTTTCCTTTGGAATATTTCAAGTGCTTTGCGCAGAACCGCTTATAAAGCGTGTTAAATTTGAAAAATATAAAGTAATTCTCATAAAATAAATTTCGAACGGTTATAGAACATGTCGAGCGCCTTATAATTGCTTCTAAAGATTTTAGAAAAAAACACACGCCTCGTTTTTTTTCATCTTCTTTTGGGCCCTGTGTATGTAGTTACCTGTATTAGATCGGATTGGACGCTACGTGTAGAGATAGCTCAGTGGTTAAAGCAGCCGTTTTGCTACTCTAGATCCCATGATCAAATCTGTCCTTCAGCTTGCAAAAACAATCCTGAACATAATAGAGTGCAATAACGTCTTATTCGCTACTCCTAACTGCACTGTATTGTCCTTTTTGAACTATTCGTTAAAAGCGTTTTCAAAAATGTTGTTCTTTACAAGGCGAAAAGAAAATGCGTATCTTCAATGATACGCAATGTTAAATTTATATGCAAGTCAAGCATATTCGAAGCGCTTCACTGAGCTTATTAGAACCTTTATTTCACTAGGCTACACCACATATTAAATTCTATGAATCAATAAAACTCCTGCTGAAACCCCCTATGCCTCCAGGCATAGGACAGAAACAGCTCTCTTTTACAAAGCGCGATCCTGAGCATCGACATTCAGCTGTTGCCAGGACTTGTTTATTCCTCTGGCCTCCTGCTTAATCGCTCGCTTCCATGTCTTACATGGTCGACTGACCCTAGGATTATAATCCAGACGATTATAATCCAGAGCCCGTTTGGCGATGTCTTGCTCTGATTTCCTCAAAGTGTGACCGATCCACTGCCACTTCCGCCTTTGAATCTCCATTCCTATTTTAGTCTGTCTAGCTGTACTCCAAAGTTCGTTGTTGGAGATCACTTTTGTCCAGAATATCACTTAAATGCGTCAGAGGCATTAGTTCACGAAAGTTTGCAGTTTCATGGTATGTCGAACGGTCACTTTCCACGTAGTACAACCATATAAAAACACGGATTTGACGCATGCATCAAATACTCGCCGCTTCGTGCGAAGGGAGATCTCTCTTAGCCTCCAGAAAAGGAAAAGGACACCAAAGACCTGACGAGTTTTATTTAGATGAGCCTCAATATCCTTTTCGGCTCCGCAGTCCATGCTGACAATGCTTCCTAGATAACAAAAATCTTGCACCTCTTCCAAATCTTGTCCACGATGAACAATCGGTGTGTTTGTGGTCGAGCCCATGTGTATGTACTTGGTCTTACGCACATTTAATTTCAGTCCCGCCTCTTTGCATTTAGAATGCAACTGTCGAACATTTGACTCTAAGCGCGAATGGTTATGTGCAAGCAAACACACGTCATCATCATAATCAAGGTGACTTAGTGTATAAAATAGTCTCCATTTAAGACTTTTATTTTTCCCAGCTTCCAGTGCAGCTTTCAAGATGTCATTTATTACCACCAGAAACAGGGCTGGTGATAATATGCAGCCTTGTCTGACACCCTTTCGGACAGGAAAGATCTCGCACAGCTCTCCTCTATACAAGAATCGACACTTTGTATCTTCGTAGGATTATTTAATTTTAGCTATGACCTTATCTGGAATACCTCTCCTACGCAAAGCATACCACATGTAATCTCACTTAACGCTGTCGAAAGCCTTCTCGAAGTCCACAAACATGAGATGAAATGACGAACTCTTTTCGGAGTCCAGTCTGATAAACTTGGAGAGTGCCCTCCACGACATCACTGGTCCTATTGAGAATTACGTTAGCCATCATTTTCGATGCGGCAGTAAGAAGACATATACCACGCCAATTGCCACAATCCCGAAGGTCGCCCTTCTTCGGACGTATGACGCCCTCTTTGCATTCAGTCCGATACCTTCCTTCCACACCTTATTCGCTACTGGGAGGAGTATATCGGCTGTTATTTCCGGGTAAGCTCTGAGGAGTTCGGTTGGTGGTCCGTCTGGGGCTTTCCTTCCCGCCATTGACTGAGTGGCGGAAACTTTCTCTTCCTTATCTGGGGATCGTCCCTAATAGAGGATTATTGTGGTTGGATGTTTAGTAGTTATTCTGTTTCTGGAATACCTTCCTCTGACAAGATGTTTAAAATATCAGAAAAGTATTCCTTCCATCGCCGCAACAGGTGTACACTCATATTGAGGAGAGTTCCGTTGACATCTCTCACCAGTTGGTTGGCGGTAAAATTCCTGTTCACCAACTGTTTCATAATTTTAAATAGTGAACGCATATCCCCAAGGTAAACTGCAGATTCTGCCTTGTTGGCCAGATCTTCAATGGCATTTCTCTTGTCGTGTCTTTAAGCGTTCTTGAGTTGCATATGAGCAGTAGTTCTGTCTCAAGTCGGGAGATCTTTGGTTGACATCGGGTTGAGAGATGATTGCTTTTTCCGATCGCAACCTTGTGCCATGTGTCTTGCGACATCCAAGGTTTCTCACCGTTTTATACATTTGCCAAAGATTCTTAAGCACTAGTTGGAAACGTGTTTCTGGTTGCCTCCCAATTGGCGTTCAATGAGCGCATTTTCGCGTAGAATGGTGATGTACTCGCGCTTTTTATATTTTATATTTTTTAAGGTCCCAAAGTCTATCCACATTAAGCATGCGCTTCATTTGAAGAATTTGTCGCCATCGGATAGCTGCTGTGCATATTCTAAAGCAGACAACCATCAAGTGGTGATCGCTTCCCACGTCAGCTCAACGCTTCGGTTGCACATTGAGAAGACATCTTCTCCATCGGCGACTTCTGGCCAAACGGTCGATCTGGTTCTGAGTAACACCCAGGATGTTTTATGGTGACTCATGTGTGGAAAAAGGGTCCCTCCGATGACCATTTGCCGAGTACTACAAAACTCCACAAATAATTCGCCGTTTTCGGGTCTCTTAATCCAAGGTCGGGTCTCTTAATCCAAGGTCGGGTCTCTTAATCCAAAGTCGGGTCTTTTAATCCAAGGTCGGGTCTCTTAATCCAAGGTCGTGCTTTCCCATGACGTGTTCTAATCCTGTGTTGTCAGAGCCAACCAGGGCGTCCATATCTCCTGAGATAATAATATCACCTCTTGAAACACGCTCGAAGGTGGCACTCAGTTGGTTATAAGACTCTTCTTTGTCACCAGGTGTTGTAGTGTTAGTTGGTGCGTAGCACTTCAGAATTGTGACGTTTCTGACACTGATCCTGAGTCTGATGACGATAATCCTATCCGAGATTGGTTCCCAGCTGATAAGACTGCTTCTCGCTCTCGGTATAAGGACGCCCGCTATGCCATTTTTGGCTTAACTCTCAGGACCAACCTACGGAATGGTGTTTCTGCTCGGGGCTCGTTCTTCTCCTGATCCTGTCCACCTGACCTCGCTTAAGGCCAAGATTTGGATGTTACTCCATTTCACGGTCGCTCACTGATTAGCGGTGCATGGACCGAGTGACCCCAGCTCTTCCCCCGATATTCTATGTTCAAACGTTCCCGAAGCCAATCATAGTCCGTTTTCGAATGCCTAAAGTTGTTACCGTAGAATCCATCCATATCCGAAGGCCGAGGCGCTGCATCCGTCTCTCGTATCAATTAGGTTTTAAGATCACGGGTGATAAGCCCATGATCCAGTGAGTGCCCATTTTTAGGGCAAGCAGAACTGGGTGTGTGTGAATTCTACTGTCCCCATCCACTGTGGGATAGTTAGCTCAGTTCGTGGAGTCGGTATTCTCCAAAGATACTTGCATGAATTGATAAAACCGTATGCTACAACTGCGGAAACTGGCCATCTTGATTAGCCCAAGCTATCAAGTTGTAGTAGGGGAAAGTGGAAATAAACGTACAACAGGCCAACAAGTTCACAGTGCTCTCTCGTGTTCCCTAAAAAAAATTTACTATGAACGTGTTGGTTTTCAATGAGAAGATCGATTAATCATAAATAGGATATTGTGCAAAGTACAATCACTTTTCCACAGTAAAAAGTGTTACATGAGCTCAAAGTCCGACGTCTTTAATGTCCCTTGGTTCCAATTTAATCTAAAGCGCCATCACAAAAGTATAAATCCAATAGTCTAGACTAGGATAAGTAACGAAAACACTAATTTTGCATGTCCTAATCATCAAACTATCCGATATCTAAACCCAATATTTTTTCCTTTCTTTTCCAGATTCATCGTATCATACACAAGGACCTCTAGATGGTTCGTTGTATGCCACAATTTTAAAATCACCAAAGTCACCACAAATTCCATATCCATTTCCGAATCCTTCACCCCGATCGTCATCGTCACAACATCGAGAATCTCTTGGTCAGAATTTAATTTCACCGCCACCGCAATTCAGTAATAAGCAACAACAGCAACAACAACAACAACATTACGAATTGGTTGAAAGACGACCTTCTTCGGTAATACCTAGCCGAGATACGGTCGACAGGAGAGAAATCTTAACGCAAACAACGAACAGCACGAAACTTCAGAATAGTCATCCGAAATCGGACTATAGCTACGTCGATATTCGACCCAGTACATCACAATCTAATTACCGTGATAGTAACAAGTACAATACTACATCGGGAAACCCCAATCAGCATCACCAGCACTACCCTCCGGAGACTCGTCAAATAACCATAGTTGAGACCTATAATAGTACTACCGATGGTCATCAGAACTATCAAAATGGCGGCCGCGAATCTGTCCGCAGTCCACTTACACTGTCCATGGACTCGGGAATCTCAAGCAGTGGGCTTTTAAATAGTAAGTTCGAATCGTACACCCGCACTTTTCCGCCGATTTCGAATCGAACCGCCCCTGTAACCTTGTGCTCTATTCTTGCAGGGCCGCAACAGGGATCGAGTGTATCACCATCGAGCTTTCCCAGCCAGGCGAGTCCACAAGGTAACACGCATGATTTTTTCTCTCTTGTTAAGCATTAATTACAATATACATGTTCCATCCACTTTTTCCGACGAAATTCTTTCACATATCCACAAAACCGTATGGTTCGCGGTTGACATCAATACCGATCTCAACCTCTTACCCAACGCTTAAGTGATTTGTATTCGAAATCAGACTTCCATTTTAAGATGACCAGCAAAAGAGATCAGCGATCTTCATTGCGTCCAAATAAGGACCATATGTGTGAATCGATGGAAAATATTTTTTCCATGAAATCAGTTGAGAACAACTTTACACTTGGAATTTTTGTATCCGTGTGTTGCGTACGCGAATGTGCACTTTTCTTTAGTTGCTTTTCTTTTTGAGAACAAGTCAAGGTCGACACTCCTTTTTCAAGATATCCGCATTTCTTTCAAACAAGATAGTCGGCGCAGAAGACAAGAACTAGAGCAGTATTTTTATTCCCACCTTCTCATACTTATGTAATGCGTGCCTTTATGAAATTGTTTGTGTACTTTGGTAATGTAATTTAATTGCTTTCTAATCTACATAAAAATTGTCTTAGTCTGATTAAAAGTATACTCAATATGTGCGATGTAATCACCTCGATTTGTTTAATCATTGATTTTAATTGTATAATAAGCGATCAACTTGATATTTGCTAAATCAAAGTGTTTATGTACACAAATCAGTTTATTAGGTCATATTTGTAAGAAGAAAATACATATATGTATATATAATACATATTCTCACTCTCATTATTAGTTCTAACTATCAGTATTTCATAGTATATAGTTCTAAACGAAACAAGGCTGGTCCTACGGTTGAAAACTCAAATGGAGCAGTTGCACATAATCAAAAGACCAAAATTTTAAAAGTAGTGTAACAAAATGGAGGACGCCATTGCGCAGAGATAGTGGGCTTCCTCCTTGGTTGCGGGAAAATCCCATCCTTGAATAGCCGTGATGAAAGGAGCGAAACAAAGGAAGACGGTAGGGGTTGCCTACCGGTACAATCTTAAGCCCTACGCTGAGCGTCATTGTAACAAAATAGACTCTATTCCGCCCACGGATTATGGATCTCAGGGGTAGGAGGTAAGTTTTGTTCCCGGTTTCGCCATTACTCATTATCAGGAGATCCTAGTTATGGAAATTCAGGCAATGATTGGGCCAAAGCAAGCATAAGAATGTATCAATAGACGATATGAACCATACCGCCTTCCTTTTTTCCTCCCTTTATCATAACTCTTCAAGGATGCTTTATTCCTCGGCGACTAAATCCTCGTTCCCACGCCCTCAGCCCTGAATTTCTGTACAATTTGATGCTCGCGTCAATCCTGTGGTTACGATTTCATAACAATTTTGTGACTTGTCATGCCTACATCCAAATATCGACCGCCCAGTATTCAAAATTTCACTTTCAAATGCGGCATTTTTCACACAATAGTCGTTCAAAATTTATTGTTCAAAAATTTATCCCAAAATTTTATTAGAAAAAATGATTAAAATATCTCAATTTCTTATTGTCACAGAAATTATAGAAATAGAAATTCTAATAGTAAAGTGATCGATACAGATTTTGCTGCTCTAAAATTTTGTTTTTTCGCATTTCGTGACTAAATAAGCCTAAAAATGCAAAAAATCCGTCTATCCATACGCCGTCCGCTGTACATGTACGCTCAAACGACATCCAAAGACCCATATTCCCGAAACCCTTATAGCTAGAGCAGTACTTTTTAGGTGGATTCTGGAATGGGGAGGAAACTTTTAGTGCCTAAGTTTTGCGGAGTGTGGGGTAGGACGGGGAGGTGGGCGGGAGGGTTAAGGTCAACAACTGCGATTGCTAATATCTCCACTACAGATAAAAAGCTGAAACTCGACATTCGGGTATACTGATTTATGGGAAAAAAAGTAAAAATAAATTAATTTTTTTATCCAGTGGCGTACAAAAAAGGAGGCCTAAGAACTAATTGTTGGTCAATTTTTTACAACCCAATAGGTAGCTTATAGGTCAACCATAATCAACTGAAATGGTGGCCACTACTTTTAAGGGGGGGTCAGGATCATAAAAACACTTCAATATTAATATCTCTAGTATCTCTCAAGCTATTCAATTAAAACTTGCGTAATTTATTAAACCATACTAGCGAAATATGAAAAAAATGTAAAATTTGGACAGAAGTGTAGTGGGGGAAATGGGGAGCATTTTTTCGACCAATTCTAACAAATCACCTAGCACCAAACCATTAGAAGCTAGCAACTTAAAATTTTGTGCAAACACTTTTAAAAATATTTAAAATAAAGTTGCACCAAAAGTTTTAAAATGATTTCGACCAATTTCAATAAATCAGCAAATTTAAAGCTACGAACTTGAATATATTTCAAGAGAAACTGAATAAAACTGCATTACAAATTTTGCGTTTCGTGATTCTTTCAGCTCGTCTACCCCGCCCATATAAATGTCTGGTTTCGTGCATATAAAATACACCGAATTTTATAGGAATTCTAGCAAGTCCGTTTATAAAACTTTTATTCTACATTCATTCATTTTACACAGATAATTTTGATCGTAATTTAAACAATCATTTAAAAACATCCACTCATTCTTTCTACCCCCGCTCCCACCAATAAAAACTCCCCACTCCTTCTACCGCTTCCCATAAAAACTGGACAATTTGATTGCATTAATTTTCTCAGTACCTATTAAATTTTTGAACCTTAAATTTTGTATAAAATATTTTGATAGCACCCCTAGTATGATGTCAGAAAATTGGTTCAATGCCGTAACCCCTTCTACCACTCCCCATATAAAGAAAAAATTGTCATTCATCAAGAGTATCGACCAAACTTAGTCCTGTTACGTTTATTTTTGCATTCAACCTAGGTAGCTATATTACGACAATGGCGATATAGCCCAAATTGGACCTTGGCCTCCTGACATTCAGGCTCCTTAACATTTTTCATTACTTATTGTGGAAGGGTTGTTAGCCGTTCGCACAGCCCTCTATCTACGAAATTTTTATTTTCGTAGATTGAGGTATATCCAAGCAGGCAATGTGTTGGAATTATAAATTGCGTCGACCGAGATTTGAACTCACGACCTTCGCATTACAAGACCAACACGCTACCCATTAAGCTACACCCTAGCTAGGTAGCTATATAATAATAACAAAATTGTTCGATTTAAATAGTATGTAACAGCATCTCTCAAAAACTACTGAACGAATTTTGATGTGGCTTTCACTATTAGACATCTCATTAGTCGGTGCTTAAACTGGGGTACATGTTATTTCAATATTAAATAGCGTTGCAGCCCAGACTCAAATTTCGAAGCAATAGGATCGAAAAATTTGGCAAGGGCAATTTATAGAACAGAAAAATGATCCAGTTCTGATCATGTATGTTTTATGACTTTAATTAGTTGAGAAATAAATGCCTTTTTGTTGTCGTCCGTTCGTTCACTTTTCCTCTAACTTGACAACGCCGTGAGGTAGAAACTTCAAATTTTGTACACGTTATTTGTGCCCAAAAAGAAAAGTTAACTTCATGAATAGGACAAATTCCCTCACCTCTTTTTCTCGCTCCCATACAAAATGTTAGAAACTACATAAGTTATTGACTTGATATTTGGAGTGAAATGATTTGTTGCTATTTAAGAGTCTACTGAACAAAAACTATTAGAGTGCCTCCAGTCCTAACCCACATTCAATTAGAGCACGTTTGCTTTGAAAATTGGTTTAATGCCTATGGTCGAACTGCGAATTGTATGGGAGTTATTAAAAGGGATGAACTAATTTTCTTTTTTTGAGCTTCTTTGATTTGATAAGAACTGTGACTATGGATTTATTGTATTTCGTGAAATTTTGCAGTTTGTATTGGAGGAAGCATAAGTAGTGGAGGGTTATCTTTTATATTGAATTTTTGTTTTGAATCAATTATAGAGGGTACAACTAAGCACAAAATAAATTGTTCTACTTTGCTCGATGTCCTTCCTTTTCTTATGAAACATCGTGAAAAGCTCGGGTGCATAAGCAAGTTAAGCAATCTGTTATTGTACTATCGCCTACGCAGAAGACTAAAGCCTAGTACGGACTAAGCTAGTAAGTTTGTCAAATGGCGAGTAATTAATTATCACTATCAAAATTCCTTAATGCAAGGAAATTGCCATAAATTGGTTCCAAATTCAAAAGATGGAAATCAATCATCCTCTGGCTCATCATTTAGTAAAGGGACGAAACAAACAACAACATCCCCACACCAAGTACATAAATAAAATAACACAAAAAATTAACAAAAAATTGGGATCAACTAGCGTTAAGTCTACGCTTTAAGCACATCTTATCAATAGAGAAGTCGAATACATCAGCATTCTTATTAACTTCTCTCGCGAGACGCGAAATCGGCTCATTCATGCCATAATTTGTCCGGTGAAAACATATCTGTAGAAGTCTAGGCTGCCTTGGTAAAAATTGGCCAACAGCAAACTGTATCAATCCTGAAAGTGTGGAAGAATCAACTAACCCTGTAAGAAGTTGATGAGCAAAGACTACATCAGCTACCTCACGTCGTTTCGAAAGTGATGACATATTTAATAGCTTAAGTCGATCGATATAAGGAGGAAGACGAATTCTGTCATTCCAATTCAGGTGGCATAAGGCAATTCTCACAAATTTCCGCTGAATTGATTCAATTCTTCCAATGTGCTCATCATATTGAGGAGACCAAACTTGAGAAGCATATTCTCGTTTGAATATTCTCTTCATTTTAGTTTCCCCAAAGAGGACATATTTCTGGTTTCATATTTCTTGGATGTCGAAATGTATTTCTGAAGCTCTACGTTTTCAGGATTTGATCCAGAACAGTGTCTCGATCATACTTTACAAAAATATTTTGTTATTAATTGGTAAGATTCTTGGATTACGCACCAAAGGGATATTCTTAAATATCAAATTTTCTCTGGTCTTTATAGCCAATGCGTTTCTTTCAAGGGACGGTTTTGAAACATTCCAAGTAAACTGCCAACAAGTCGGGCGAAACTTTATTATTTTTAGGACAAGTTGCGGATGAATGGAATGGTTAGAGTGGTTTGGGAGACTAAGTGAAAGAGAAAAATTAATTTAACAATATTTCATTCGTTTATGCAAGTTTGGGTGGGTGGATGTTAATAGCTTCGTTTTGTTTTTTAATTGATTGCTTGAATCATGACCAATATTCTCTGTATAGAATGTGTCATAAACGAAGCTGCATAGAATTTTCATAAAATTCGGTGTATTTTACATTCACGAAACCGAATATTTGTATGGGAGGGGGTAGAGCGGGTGAGGGAATCGTAAAATTTGTAACACAATTTTATTTCATTTCTCTTGTAAGGTGCTCGTACAAAATTTCAATTTCGTAGCTTTTAATATGTTTGTTATTAGTTGATTTAATGAAATTGGTCGAAATCATACTTTCGTATGGGAGGTGGTAGAAGGGCATGCGCGATTTCAAAACTTTTGAGGCAATTTTTTTTTAATTATTTTTAGAAGTTCTTATGCAAAATTTTAAATTGATAGCTTTTAGTAGTTGATAATTGATTTCTTGAAAATGGTCGAAAAAATAATTTTGTTTGGGAGGGGGTAGAAATTTTAGAGGTATTCGGCCATTTAATATTTCATATATTTAAGGATTTTATTTAAATATATTTTGCAAATTTTCAAGTTCCTACCTTAAAATTTCATTAAAAAATTTTCAGTTTATGTGTTTTTTTCAATGCACATGAAACACCCTGTGCACGTTAGACTGAGTGGGGGGGGGGTCGGTTTATAACAATTGTGGAACAAATAATTATTTTTTTTTCTATGTATATCAAATAGATGTATCCAAATGAAAAATTTAAACTTTGTATCTTTCACCAGTGCCCTAAAAAAATTACTCCAAATTTTGGACATTTCTGCTTACCACCTCCCTCCCCTTACACCACCCAACTCACAATTCTTACCAAAATTAATAATTATTTAGTTCTAGAATCTGACAAATTTTCAATTTAATATCTGTACTCAATTTTGAGATATAACGATTAGTAATTTTTAAAAGTGCGCCATTTTTAAAATGCTCCCCATTTCGCCCCACTATTATCATTTCCACAGGTTATATTTTTTTTCGTATTTCGCTAGAATAGATTAATATATGTTGTAAGTTTCAATTACATAGCTTAAGAGATAGTTGAGATATTCATTTTTAAGTGTTTTTCTTTGAACCTCCCCTGACCCTCCCCTTACAGTAATTACCCTCTTTCTAAGCTGATTCCGGTGGAGCTATATGCCGCCTTAATGGTCCCAAAATATGAATTTTTCACGATAAGTAATTTCAAAGATATAATCATTTGAAAAAAAAAAAAAAATTCGTCCGATAATTTGTTTTTAGCCCCCCCATTTCGGACGCCAATGGATAAAAAAATTAAATTATTTTATATTTTTATATTGTAGTTTGTACCATAACCCTTCCTATATCTCTGCTGATTTTCAGCTTCCTATCTGCATTCCTGGTGGAAATATTAGCAAGTGTAGTTTTTGACTCTTTTCCTCCCCCCGCCTCACCCTTCCACCTAACACTCCCCAAAAATTTAGAAATTGGGGCTCACTTATCCAATCAACAATCTGCCTAAAAACAAACATTCTACCTTTAACGATCTCGGAGATATGAGTCCATATGTACGGCGGTCGGCGTACGGCGGGACGGATTTTTTTTTGCATTTTTAGGCTAATTTAGTCATGAAACGCGAAGAAACAAAATTTTAGGGTAGCAAATTTTTTTTTCTGTGTCGATCACAATACTCTATTATTAGATTCATAAAGTATAATCGGGAGAACTATTTTATCTGGTTTCATAGCCGAATCGATGTAAGAAATTTCCAATTAAACAATTGAAAACCCGCAAACATGGTCGAATTTGCAATAAACGCAACTATATAGAAGGATCTAAAGCAATCAACATAATAATTAATAATTAAAGAAAATTTAAGAAAAGCTTGGGGTTCGGTGGTCCAGATATATCAGTTCGCTATACACGCAGTCCTTTTTTGATTGAAGTAATTTATTTCTGGTAGGGTATAGCCTAGTGGGTAGCGTGTTGGTTTACAATGCGAAGGTCGTGAGTTCAAATCCCGGTCAACACATAATTCCAGCACACTGTACCTTGGTTATCCCAATCTATGAAAATGAAAAATTCGAAGATAGAGGGTTGTGCGAAGAGCTAACAACCTTCCACAATGAGTAATGAAAATGTTAAGGAACCTGAAAATCAGGAGGCCTAGGCCCGATTTGGGCTGTCGTGCCATTGAAAAAGAATTTATTTCTGCTGATTAATTAAAACAGATTTTATTATTCATTTTGGATAATAGTTTATTTTATTCATATCCGATTTATTTTAGTTACGTACGTACATATTTGCAATGGTATGTAAATGATTTTTTTACTAAATATTTCATACCTTCACTGCACATAAAGTTTTATTGTTTTGAAGGTATAAAAGCGGTTGAATTGAAAATTAGCATCCAAAACGAATACATATTGGAATCTGATTAAATGATTAGATCAATGTTTTACAGCAGAAAAAAATGACTTGGATCAAAAAAGGACTGCGTATATGACGAACTGATATATTCGAACCGCCGAACCCACTTTAATCATAAAAGGACTGCGCATTTGGGAAAACTTATGTACCCGGACCGCCGGAATCCTAGTCTTTTTGGTTTTATTGTTAAAACTTCCGTTTCTGGTTAGCAAATATGTTGAAAAACATTCGCGTTCTGGCCGAAGTAAAGCCCGATTTTTTGTAACCACTCGCACCCTTTTCTGTTGAGATTTACTCGAGCTATCGTGGAAATACACACAATTAAAATCATCACGATTACCAAAGATCCTTATTATGTCATAATATGAGGAACTAAAAATCTACATGGGAATGGGATATGCGTGTGCAAGGAGTGAAGAGTAGGTGGCCATGGAAGCTCGCAAAGTTTCTTCGATACGTTTGCTAAAGATTTTTCTCCTTTCACAATTGAATGATGGAGTCGAATTTTTTGATGCATAAATATCCCCATGTGAAAAAATATGCGTTAGAAGCTGCTTCTATGAAAAAACAAAGGGTATACGTATACGTATGCTACCGTATACAGCTCTGACACCAGAGGGTATACGCTTTTTCTAGGAAATGAGTAAAGGGTATTCGGCATATACCCCGTGTACTCTAGGACGACAGCCCTGAGTAAGATATCCACTTTCTCAATAGGCTCAACTCATTGTAATGCCCATATTTTGGCATTCTCTTTTTCTTTCAAGACCGCTTGTTTTCAAGTTTTCGAGTTTTATTGCAGATATATGCTTTTGATCTAATTGAAGATAATTGATACAGACTCAAGTCAATTGCATTCTTAAGATTTCGCTGAACGCCAAACCTTTAGTCTATATTTATCATTTTAAAAGTAGACCAAGCTAGACATGAAATTTTGACCTACTGTTGAAAAACTGAACCTTTTATTGAGCCCACCAGTTCATGTACCGCCTACAGTCCGATAAAACTTTAATTAATGAACACTCACGCAATATGCGAACCGCGCACTAAACGTTCTCAGCTTTCTACTGTACCTACTCAGCAATCGAAACATAAAATAACATTTTCCCTATTTTCCGATTTCTTACAGAAGACCGCCACAGAGAACTGGACGACATCTTATCTGATATGCTAATGACCGTTCAAGATATCCCAGATTTTGGTAAATCGAAACAGGCGCACCAGCATCAAATCGTTCGCAGTCAAAGTGTTATACCGACAACCGGAAATTATGCGTTGCCCGCTTATAACGGCCAGCAACAGTCGCAGCAATACAACACTGTAAAACGATCGCAATCGTACGTCGTCCAAGACGCAACGTCTACGTCTCAGAATTCCTACTTGGCAAAGGATCGTCAAGACTTCTACGACACGTCCAGTACGACGACAACGCTAACGCCGCCGCCCAGCGAAAGCGGACGCGATACACCAATACAGATCGGTGGTGGATACAGCAACGCCGGCAGCATTAGCAACATTTCGACGCTGCAACATCGTCAAACGCTTCAGCGCGAGAAGAGGGACGCGTTCCTAAGCCCCGGCGGCAATCAGCAGTCACAGCATCCGTCGTCGCAGCATCACCAGCAACAAATGATCATGCAACATCAGTCTTCACCGTACCCGCAAACAGAGCGGACAGAAACTGTCGTCGTCTCCGCTTCCGAAGACGAAGAAATTCCTTATCACGCCCGCGAACACTCGCAACCCTTCTCGTACGGTAGTGTGCCGGCCAATAGCAATCTACGATCGGAGAGTCCTATCGATCCTGCCATGATCAAGATGCAATCGGGGCTCTCAAGCCCGTCGCTAGTGCGTAAGACGCTCGGTCGGACTCCGTCGCCGTCGACTTTGCGTAAAACGACGCCGCGCAACGATTTCGAGGAAATGCTCCGCGATAGTCGCGAAAAGATCAAAAACGAAAAGTACTCGATCGGTGATCGGTCCACTATCAATAACACCCCCGACCTTATCGATCGATCGTACGGTAGTGAAAATAAGTGGGTGAACAGTTCCGCGTTCAGTCATCAGCAACATAGTCAGTCCAACGGATATCATCACTATAACGAGCCACTACGCCGATCGAACACTATGGACGGCGGATTCGCACGCAGCAACAGTACGGACGGGTAAGTTTGGAAAAATCAGTGATGCAACCTTAGGTTTATGCAATTTTGCGGTCTTGGCGACAAATTGTTTGCGCTTGGACACCTCTGAAAATGAAGAAAACCACTAAGATTATGCCTCCTAACGTCGTCGTCGTGGCCTACCCAAGATCTGGCTACTATCTTAAAGCATTGCCTTTTCGAGAATCGAATTCGCATGGGCGTAGGACTTGGCAAGTGCCGACTTTTAAGGTGAAATCTAGTTAAAACATTTTTTTTTACTCGATACCTACACATCATGGCAGAATATTTTAAGTCAATTCTCGTGCTTTTTTCTGTTTTTCATTATTTACAAGCTTGCCATGTAGATTTTCCTTCGAACAAAGCTTTTTCCAATTTCGACCAAAACTTGCTTATTTAGCGAATTGCGATTTGATCTAAAAATATACTAATTTCGTGTTAAATACGATTCCAAAACAGTTCCAGATTAGCTTTTAGAGCAATGCTCAAGAATTTCAATTAAACTAAAGATTTAAGTTCGATTTTGAATGAATTTTTCATTAATTTAATTTCGTAGTAATACGAAAATAGTGCGTACTAAAATTGTAGCAGCTGACTCGATTTATTCATAATTATGTCATGGGTAATATTATTCATATACATGCAATCATACAATAGCTCGCGACTATGTAAACTGCACAGCAATTTTCGTTGAAAATAAATCAAGGCCAAACTTTATTATTCTTTCGATCTGTGAAATTCAGACATCCGAGAGGAGCGAAAGGCGAATTATTTAAATACAAAACCGAGATTCGATTGGACAATCATCAAAGTGAAGCAGGCAATCAAGAAGGAATCCACTTCTATCAGATTATTAAGTTTGGAACTTACATCAATTATTTTAGAAGGCTCGAAACCGGATGTTTGTCTATCCGTACGATCTCTGGGTTGATAACGCGTTCAGCTAAAAGGTTAAAATTTTGTACACATTAATTTTGTCGAAAAAGTAAGGTCGAGTTCGTGAATGGACCAAATCCCTTGACTCTTTTTTTCGAATTCTCAATAAGTCGGTCGGAAATTTATAATATCACTTTTTCTAACAATTGTAGTCGATGAAATAAATAAACTGCCAACAAGTCGGGCGCCACTTTATTATTCTTGGGACAAGTTGCGTGGAAAGCTAATATGCAGGTTAGAGTGGTTAGGCAAGACTAAGTGAAAGGGGGTTCTAGGGCAGGGCTGTCGTCAATTTAACACTTAATTGCGAATACGATCAATAGCTCCATATAATCCATATTTCGTTAGTTTATTTATGCAAGTTTGGGTTTTTTTTTGAGGGGAGGGGTGATAGTAAGGGTAGGTGGATGATAACAATTTTGTAATTTATTGCTTGAATCACGTCCAGCATTCCCTGTATAGAATGTCAGTTTCATAGACGAAGTTACATAGAATTTTCATAAAATTCGGAGTATTTTAGATTCACGAAACAAAACTTTTGTATGGAAGGGAGTAGAAGAGGTAAGGTGTATAAAATTTCAAGTTTGTAGCTTTTAATTTGTTGGTTATTAGTTGATTTATTGAAATTACTCGAAATCATACTTTTGTATGGGAGAGGATAGAAGAGAAGCTCGCTCACAAAACCATTGACGCAATTTCGTTTCAACTATCTTTAAAAGTTTTTGTGCAAAATTTCAGACTGATAGCTTTTAATAGTTAGGTGATAATTGATTTCTTAAAAATGGTTGAAAAAATAATTTTGTATGTGAGGGGGTAAAAGTTTTGAATGTATTCAACCAATTAATATTTCATATTTTTTTATCTTAAAGTTCAATTAAAAAATCTTCAGTTTTTTTCATTGCACATAAAACATTTTCTACACGATAGACCCCCGTTCCCCTCTTCGGTGCACAACAATTGTAGAACAAATTATTATTTCGTTTCCTTATGTTTCAATTAGTTGTATCCACACAGAAAATTTAAACTTTTTATCTTTTATCAGAGCCCTAAAAAAATCAGTTAAAATTTTCGACATTTTTGCTTAACACCTCCCTCCCCTTACAACCCCAAACTTAAATTTCTTACCAAAATTAAAGGCTATGTAGTCTTATAATTTGACCAAATTTCAATTTGATATTTGTACTCAGTTTTGAGATATAACACTTTGAGATTTTGAAAAGTATGCCATTTTTGAAATGCTCTCCATTTTCCCCCACTACTATTATATCTAAATGTTATATTTTTCTCGTATTTTGTTAGTATAGTTTAATACATGTTACACGCTTCAATTACATAGCTTAAGATATAGTCGAATTTTTTTTTTTTTTTGACAGAATGACCTGTGTTATAGGCAATTTCGGTCTTTATGTGCAATGCACAAACACAGTCATGGAGGGAAGGAATGAGATTGGGAAGGTAGAAGAGAAGTTGGTATATATTATACTGGCTGCTACTGACAAATATTTGCAGATGTTATGAAGATAGAAAGCGAACAGAAACAATCTACTGGGTATATAGACCTTCTTGAAGTGAAACTGTTTAACTTTTAAACCGTTTGCCCATTTTATTTCGAATAATTTTTCATTGCCAGTAGCAAGTGAAAATTCGTGCCTAAGAAAATCCCACTATCTGGAGTGGGAATCGAAACCACGACCTATTAACTGTGAAGCAAGCACGCTGCCCATTACGCCACGGAAGCCTCAATATTCATTTCTAAGTGTTTTCCTTTGCACCCCTCTGACCCTCCTCCTTTCAATAATTATCCTTCCTATAAGCTAATTCAAGTGGATCTGTATGTCGCCTTAATGGTCCCAAACTATGAATTTTTATGGTAAGTAATTTCGAAGATATAACCCTCCTTTCGGACCCCAATGGATAAGAAATTAAATTATGGTTAATGTAAAATTATTCGAATCTCATCATTCGTTGCGCCGCCTCCAATGAACTAAATTCCTCCATCCCTTTAACCCCCTTCCATACGAAAGGACTCATTTTTATTACTTCTCAATAAGTAGATTTTTATACTCTAGATGGAATCTGAGAGTATTATAAGTTCGCTCTAAGGTTGAAACGCCAAGAAATAAGGCTCGGAGAAAAAAATCAATGATACAGAAGTTAATATTATCACTCAAAAATCTCAAAACCGCATGTCCGTCCGTCCGTCCGTCCATCCGTGCGCTCTCTAGCTTGAGAACGCGTCGAGCTAGATAGTTCAAATTTTGTACACGTCGTTTTTGACAAAAAAGTAAGGTCAAGTTCGTGAACGGGCCAAATCGCTCCACCCCTTCTACCCCCTCCCATACAAAATGACACAATTGCGCAATTTGACAATGAAGAGATTTGCTCGAAAACTATATAAGTTATTAACCTGAAATTTGGAATGTATTACTATTATAATAATATCAATCTACCGTATAAAAATTATGTGTGTCCTACTCCTCCTTCTACCACCTCCCATACAAACTGTACTTTTCATGAATTATTCTAAGCCAATTTACTCAGTGCGTATAAAATTTAGCTAGCTGAAATTTTGCACCAAGTATTTATTTAAAATTGTTAGTAAGGCCAAAAAAAAATTAGACGATTAGCTTTACCCCTTCTACCCCCTCCCATACAAAATGACACAACTTCGCAATTTGACAATAAATGGATTTACTCGAAAAGTGTAAAAGCTATGAATCTGAATTTTTGGATATATCTTTTTCATAATAATATAAATCTACAGTAGAAAAATTATTGGATTCCTCCCTCTCCTTCCACCCCCTCCCATACAAACATCACTTTTTCTTGAAATGCTTTAAGACGAATTTCTCAGAACATATAACATTTATCGAGCTCATATTTTGTAATAAATTCTTAATTAATATTATCACTAAGATCAGAAAAAAATATTTGATTAGCTTCACTGATTCTACCCCCTCCCATACAATATGGCACAGTTTCACAACTTCACAAAAAATTGATTTTCTTGAAAAGTATGAATGGCACTAGTCTGAAATTTAAGGGATGTCAATTTTATAATATTCCTAGTTATTTCTGAAAAAATCACTGAAATCCCCCCACTCTTTCTACCACCTCCCATACAAATTGCACATTTTCATTAAATCTAACTCACTAATTTTCTCAGTTCCCATTCAATTTTTGGAGTAAGCATTTTGAATGAAACATTTTTATAGCTACTTTAGCATGATGGGGAAAAAATTAGTTCAATGCTATCATCCCTTCTAACACTCCACATACAAAATTTCTTGGGGTCACAAAAAAATTCTATTTCATCTAGAGTATCGAAAGATTGCGCATTACGCGCAATCGTAGCCCTGTTATGTTTTTTGCGAGTTATTGATATAACATTTGGAATATAATTTTTGTTTACTATTGTAGTCAAGATTATTTGAATCTCTGCACTTCTTCTGTCACTTGCGCTAGTTCACAAAATGCAACGGGCCCATTTATTCAGTGCATATAAAGTTGATCAAGCTCAAATTGAGTAATAAATATTTTATTATTTTATTTATTATTCTCAATAAGATAAAGAAACTAATAACTTTCACTCCTTCTACCCTCTTCCATGCAAAATTGCATAATTTTACAAATTTCTTGGAAAGCATAAAAGTTACTGAACTGAAATTTCGAACATGTCTTTTTAATCAGGATTATACAATAGCATAGTTGTTTCTGTAAGAATCACTAGGATCTCTCAACTTCTTCTACCATCTCCCAAATAAACTGCATGATTTCACGAAATATAATTGGTGTACTCTGTCTGTATCTTTAAAATTTTTGAAGCTGAAATTTGATGCACAATATTTTGACAGTCACAGACGTATGAAGCGAAACCCGTTCTTTCACCTTCCGTGCAAAATGTGTTATTTGTTAAAATAACAAAAACACCTATTTCATCTAAAGTATGAACTAAATCCATTAGAAGAACTGTATAAGTTCCACGGGGAAAAATGTCCGTTTCAGCCTCGATTTGTTTCGCAATTCAATTTTTAAAACGACCGTGAGGTTACTTAAAGTTTAGGAATTGTTCCTTTTTGTCTGGAAAATCGATCTCTAGATCTTGAAGCTAAAATTAATAGTAATATAACAGATTTTTGATTTTGAAATGATCGTCGTGATCGTCATATAACAACACGGATTTGACGCATTCGTGCGAAGGGAGATCTCTCTTAACCTCCAGAAAGGGGAAATTAATCGAAGGACTGACGAGCTTTATTTAGACGAGCCTCGACATCCTTTTCGGCTCCGCCGTCCATGCTGACAATGCTTCCAAGATAACAAAAATCTTGCACCTCTCCCACATCATGTCCGTTAAGGACAATCGATGTGCTTGTGTTCGAATCCATGTGCATGTACTTCGTCTTACGCACATTTATTTTTAGCGAGCACGGCTATGTGCAATCATACACACGTCGTAAGTATAATTAAGGTGGCTTAAGATGTTAAACAGTTCCCACTGAAGACCTTTATCTTCCCCACCTTCCAGTGCTGCCCTCAAGATTTCATTGTTTACCACCAGAAAGAGGGCTGGTGATAATATGCAGCCTTGTCTGATACCCGTTCGTACAGAAAAGCTCTCGGACAGCTCTCCTGTATGTAAGATTCGACACTTTGTATCTTCGTAGGATTATTCAGTCATAGCTATGATCATATCTGGAATATCTCTCCTACGCAAAGTATTCCAGATGTAATCTCGTTTAACGCTGTTGAAAGCCTTTTCGAAGTTCACAAACATGAGATGTAGTTGCGAATCTATTGCGGCGGACTCCTCCAATATTATCCGTAGGGTATTTGTATGGTCTGTACAAGACAACCTTTTACAGAATCCAGCCTGCTAAACTTCGAGGGTGCTCTTTGCAACATCACTATTTAAACATAAAATTTAGGCTTACCGCAGATAAGAAATTAACCTTCTTAATCAAAGCGAACAAGCATTATTTATCATACAGAACTAATAGATTCTATTCTGTTTTTAACCGTTTTGCATTAAATTCAGAATCAGCGATCCCTAATTGGTTGGTGATGCCAGCAACTTTATTCAACTTATAGTCGGGGCTGTTCAAAAGGCTCACAGATAATCAACAGAAACGAAGATTTTTATAAACCAGGACTTGCACCATTTAAGAAGTATCATTAAATTGTAAACGTAAAATGATATAATTCGAAAACTAGACAATTTCAAATTAACAAATATTCTTTTTATGATGATTAGAGTAATGAGCGCTTTTCCATTACGACAACAGCTCATAAATAGAATGAAATTACTACAATGTGGCATAAAAGATAACCAATTAAATTTTTGTTATTGGAAAACACTTAAGTACCGCTGTGTCATTTATGCGGTTAAACATTCATCACCTTCAGTAAATTTTCATATCAAATATCCGTTCTAATGGCGGCATAGCTGTGATGATTCTGCTTCTTAATTAAACTAATGTAGCAGTAGGACATATTAAACCGCTAAAAAGTATTCATTTCTGTATCGTATATCTAGCTAAATTCACAAACATTGTTTCGATATTAAAATGGCTTTTGACATTTAATATTAACTTTAATAGCAATCGAAAATGGATTTCCCGTTGACTATTATGAGTTTGATTCTCGAATTGTTCGTTTTTAAATTACTTCATAAGGAAAAGGCCCGATTAAATTGCACCGATTTGAAATTTGTTTAAAACTGAAAGTTTCTTCTTCTACTTCTACAAGGGTGCTACAGCCCAAATCGGACCTTGGCCTCCTGATATTCAGGTTCCTTAATATTTTTCATTACTTATTGTGGATGGATTGTTGGTCCTTCGCACAACCCTCTTTCTACGAATTTTTCAATTTCGTAGATTGAGGTGACCAAGGTATATCCAAGCCGGTAATGTGCTGAAATTATATATTGCGTCGACCGGGATTTGAACTCACGACCTTCGCATTACAACACCAACAAACTACCCACTACGCTATACCCTAGCTAAAACTTAAAGTTTAAATTATTTTAAATTGTAAATAATATTTTTATTTAATAAAAGATCTTAGAAATAGTATAAAAAAAACTGCTGTACTCCCCCTTTTGATTATGAGATGGATGTCACTCCTCTTGTTCTAACCACTTGATTCGATTTGCGAACTGTAGCAGGCTCGAATGTTTGACGCCTCTGAGGTCGTCTAGTTCTGAGAAGAATCTAGAGCCTAAACAAAGGAGACGACTGTTGAAGATTTGCGGACAGTGACAAAGATAATGTCCGATAGATTCTTCGTCTTCTTCGCTATCTCTGCAAAGGCTGTCGCTCGCGATCCGCAACCTAAATGCGTGCAGCTTTAGAATCGAGTGCGAGTGATGAAGCATATGAAGGTGATTACTGATGGTAGCTCCAGTCTTCTTTAAAATCCCCTTGACAATTGACCAAAATTGTTCAATGGGTCGGAACTCAGGACAATTCGGTGGGTTCCACACCCTTGACACAATTGATACGTTGTTGTTTTTCTATACCACTTCATTGTAGTTTTCGTGTGATATAAACTTGCCAAATATGCCCAAAACATTACCAATAAATCGTGCTGTCGAATAAATGGCTAAAGCCGTTTCTGTAGACACTCTTCAATATAAATTTTAGATGCTAATGTTGAAGAGGTCACAACCGGTCGACTCGTTTTGCCACACGAGCAGATTGCTTGGCAAATCATCAACTTCTTCCCGAATTTATCCAATTTTGTAAACTTGTATTCGTTGGCAACGTTCAACCGCTTTGGCATCGACTTTCACATAAGTTTAATCGTCCATTATGAAGCAGCCAACATTTTTCGTCAGAACATTGTTATACAGCTATCTGGCTCGATTTCTTGCAACTATGTTTTGCTTGTCGTTGCAATTGGGCATCTTAATAGCTTGTTAGGACTTGAAGCCAGCCTTTGAAAATATTTTGCTCACAGAACTCCTCGATGTTCCACTTTTTTTTTGCCAAATCCCTCTGTGAAAGACCTGGAATCGCTTTCGCCTTCCGAACTACCTTCTTTACTATTTCCTTATCACTTATCCGTGATTTTCTTCCAGTTCTTCGAGCTAAATCAACACTTTGGGTCTCCTTAAACCGATTTATATCCCGAGTTACTATTGATTTCACAGTGTTGGTTCCTTTTGCGATCACAGAATGTGACACCGTTGGATATTCTGCAAATAGTGTAAAATTTCCATCCTTCGGTTAGGTTAGGTTTGTAGAAGGTTGGCAATAATGCCCTTAGATATATAGCAAAATGAGCCTTATTTTTCTCCTTCATAGATAGATAGATATTTTGTTTATTTAACCAAATTAATTAAAACTTACGATATAGAACTTTTTCAAATGAGACAAAAAGTAATTTAGAAAACTTACAAAAGATTAAACAATGACTTTCGTCGTCTGTTTGTGTAAACTTTACTTCATCAAATTAAAAAAAAAAAAAAAGAAAAGGTGAAGAAAACAAAAAAGAATAAAAATAAACTGCCAACAAGTCGGGCGAAACTTTATTATTTTTGGGACAAAATGCGCATGCGTAGAAAGTCAATATGCAGGTTAGAGTGATTAGGGAAGACTAAGTGAAAGGAGCTTCTTGAGCAGGGCAGTTCTCAATTTAACACTTTCCGGAAACGCTCCATATTTCATTCCTTTATTTATACAAGTTTGAGTTTTCATGAAGGGAGGGGGGAGGGTGATAGTAAGGGTAGGTGGATGTAAATAGTTTTTTAAGTGATTGCTTGAACCAAATCCAATATTCTTTGTATAGAATGTCAGTTTCATAGACGAAGTTGCATAGAATTTTCATTGGATACGGTGTATTTTAAATTCACGAAACCAAACATTTGTATGGGAGGGGGTAGAGGAGGTAGAGGAATCGTAAAATTTGTGATGCAGTTTTATTTCGTTTCTTTTGTAAGGTGCTTGTACAAAATTTCAAGTTTGTAGCTTTTAATTTGTTAGTTAATAGTTGATTTAATGAAATTGGTCGAAATCATACTTTTGTGTGGGAGGGGGTAGAAGGGCAAGTGCGATCTCAAAACTTTTAACGTAATTTTATTTCAACTATTTTTGTAAGTTCTTGAGCAAAATTTCAAATTGATAGCATGTAATAGTTAGGTGATAATTGATTTCTTAAAAATGGTCGAAAAAATAATTTTGTATGGGAGGGGGTAGAAGTTTTAACGATATTCAACCAGTTAATATTTCAAACTCTTACAGATTTTTTTTAAATGCATTTCGCAAATTTTCAAGTTTCTACCTAAAAATTTCATTCAAAAATTTTCAGTTTATATGTTTTTTTCATTGCACATGAAACACTTTGTGCACGTTAGACCCCCACTTCGGTGCATAACAATTTTGGAACAAATTATTATTTTTTTTCTGTGTACATTAAATAGATATGTCGACGTGCAAAATTTAAACTTTGTATCTTTTACGAGAGCCATAAAAAAATCACTCAAAATTTTCAACATTTTCGCTTTCCACCTCCTTCCCCTTACACCCCCCAGCTTAAATTTTTTACCAAAATTAAAAACTATATAGCTCTACAATCTGACAAATTTTTGATTTGATATCTGTATTCAATTTTGAGTTTTGGTGATTTGTAGTTTTGGAAAGTGCGCCATTTTTGAAATGCCCCCCATTTCCCCCCACTACTATTATGTCCACATGTTGTATTTTTTTTATATTATGCTAATAAAGCTTAGTACACATTTCAAGTTTCAGTTACATAGCTTAAGAGATAGTCGAGATATTAATTTTTAAGTGTTTTTCTTTGCAGCCCCCCTGACCCTTCCCCTTACAATAATTAGCTTCTATCTAAACTGATTCTAGCACATCCGTATGCTATCTTAATGGTCTCAAACTATCAATTTTTTATAGGAAGTACTTTCGAAGATATAATCATTTGAAAAAAAAATTCGGCCGACAATTGGTTCTTAGTTCTTAAAGGGTTTGGGAGTTAATGTGCGCTGAGCGTACACGTCGGCGTACGGCGGACGGCGTACAGACAGACGGATTTTTTTTTTTTGCATTTTTAGGCTAATTTAGTCATGAAACGCGAAAAAAAAATTTCAGGGTAGCAAAGTTTTTTTTTTTCTTGTGTCGTAATAATAATTATAAATAATTTGCATTGGACAACTTAATACTAACGCTGTATTAAATTCGAATATAAAAATATGAAAATTACTTAATAACTTAAGTTTTAAATTTATAAGATATTAAATTTTTTCTGGCTTTTTATTTAATTTTAGTTTCGTTTTCAATTAAATTTTAGTAAATTTTAGGCACTTGTTACAAGAGTGAAATTAAGGTACATGAAAAAATTAGGTTACTGCAGCTCTCTATGTCTTATATTGCTTAGATCTAGGTGATACAATCAAACGCGAGCTAAAGTTCTGTTATTCGATTGGCTTACCTTTATTTAAATTTTAATAGTTTTATATAGTTTACTAGTCTTCAGTGCGCATGAATTGAATTCCTGAACTAGGCTCCAGCGGTAAAGCCAGGCAGAACTTATATACAGAACTAAATTTTCCCATCCCGTTTTTTGATGGTAGAATAATTTTGCCAGTCGGTTTCACTACTTCGCTAGTTGCTAATTTTTCAAAAAGTGAAAATCATAGTCCGAAAAATTAGTTGAAATTTGATACAGCAGCGTATTATGGTAACAGAAACGTTTGAAAAATATTAATAAAAACGAAATGTGTAATATTTTTATACTATGCCGAAAATGTCTATAGATTCGAGAAAATCCACTATCGTAATTCCACTCTTAAGAATTATACGTTTCAGGTTTCGTGATCGAATTTAGTAAAGACGAGAAAACCACTACGACCTCCAGTTTGAAATGATGAAACCTTTAAGGTAACAGTTGGTCTTGGAAATAAATTCTACGGTAAATAAAAGAATTGCTTTAAAGTAGGTATCATGCCATAGACATTTTCTGAAGATCCAAATAGATAGTCTGTATAGGCAATCTTTAGTTACGATACGCACACTATCGGGATATGCCTATATATAATAGTTTGGAATTTCTGCAAAAGGCTTACGTAGGATTTTAAATGTGACACTAATAAATTTAGATCTGTAATGAACTGGAAATAAGTAGGTACAAAGACATTTCAAGCGGTGACCACACTTAAAGAGTTATAGTTCATCAAGTGTTATTCTCTCTCCTGTGTTCATAGTTTAAATTTACTTGACAAAAAATATGACTATTCATAACAATAAAAAATATCTCAAAGATACTCGAATCACGTGATTCGGTTTGATAGTAAAAACTTTTTATAATGATGATTACTATTTGTAATTATTGAGAAACCTTCCTCGTCATTTCTCGTATATGTAAGAAAAACCAAATAAGTTGTCACAGTCATCATGAATTAATGGAAAAAAATAGTAATGTTATCGGCATTACGAATGATTAAAAGTTGTACTATTTATATTTTGAATAAAGTGAATCATTGGTGTCGTTATGACTTTGCGAAAGACGATTACAAAGTCATAATTCTGAAACTATGTACTTTATGTTCATGATCATGTTATCAAATGTTTATGACTCTTCTATAAAACATATGAGTATATGAGTAGTATTTTACTGGCTCTGAAATTTATATTTATATTTTTATTCTGAAAAACTTGAAAATTGAACTATTCTAATTGTACTATAATCAAATAAATTTTTTTGGTTTCATGAAAGTTTTCACAGTGCATTTCGAATTGAAAGGAACGATTTCCGGACTTTATCGACTGAAACGTGACACATAATAAAGCAAACAGTGTAAAATTCGAAAAACTTTCCTTTCAAAAATTAATTCCGTTTTCCAGCTTTCAAAAAAAAAAAAACAATGACAAAAACTTATAATGAATTAGAGACCTCTTATATTTCAAAACCAACTTAACAATCTTTTTCCTAATTCATAATCAGAGCGGCCTTTTCTAATTCAATCAATTAACCATTTTGAGGCTGCCCAAATTCTAGTAGAGTGGAAGGAATGTAATTGTGAATATTGATGTAAACCTCAAAAAAAATTTAACGACTACATTCACAAATTAAATCAGATTTAATATCCCAGCGGAAAGATTTCAAGCTTTTTGTACAGAATCCTTTATGAAACGCTTGAAATTTAGAAAATACGAAATCCTTCTGAGTGTTTTACAAACAGCAGGACACATGCTTTAAGACGCTTCTAAAGATGTAAGTGAAAAGCATATGCCTCGGTTTTAATAGCGGCTTATACCTAGTCGTGCCATAAGTTCTGTCACACGTATATGGGCAATTTTTGTATAAATGAAAAAGAGTTTTTGACAAAGGAAAATATATTTTATTTTGGCATACTAATGGAAGTAAAATAAGCAACAAATTATTCAAAGTGGCCGCCTTTAGCCTTAACACAGCTCTTTAATCTGTTGGGCCAGTCATCGATAGCAGTACGCACTGTTTCTAGCGGAAAATTAGCTACTGCTTCTGTCAAAGATCGCTTAAGGCTCTCGATATTTGGGTGTCGTCTCGTGCACACCATGGACTCTAACTCCGCCCACAGTTTGTAGTCCAGGGGATTCAAATCTGGGCTCCCAGAAGGCTATTCCGTCGCCCTTATAAACTGTGGAATATTGGTTTCCAACCACGCTTGTGTGGTTCGAGCTTTGTGGGCTGGCGCAGAATCTTGCTGGAAAACCCAATGTCGATTGTTGAATAGCGTAGAGTTCAGCGGCTTCACACATCCCTCCAGGATGTCCGTTTGATAATTTTTCGCTGCAGTTTTTACGCCTTTTTCGCAAAAATGAAGATCGGTGACCCCTTCGTAGCTGACACCCCACCATACCATGACTGATGCTGGATGATGTCCTCGCTGTACCCTAGTGGCAACTTCTCGGGCTTCTATGGAGCTGTGGGCATACACCTTATCATTTTGGCGGTTGAAATGTTCCTCCACCGTAAAAATTTTTTCATCGGTAAATAAAATTTCTCGATGTTTGTTGTTGCCGTACCGCCGAAGGAGCTCTTTCGATCTGGTGCTCCTAATTTGCTTCAACTGCTCAGTCAGCAAATGTCCCGTTGATCGTCGAAAGGCACTCATCCCGAGGTCAGATTTTATGATGCGAGACATACTTCGGGTGGAGATGTTCATCTCTCGAGCCATGATTCGTTGTTTACGAAGCGGATTTCGACGAATTCGACTCTCGACCGCTTTGATGGCACCAGAAGAACGTACATCACGCGGACGTCCAGAACGAGGTCGATCTTCAATAGTCTGGATCGCGTTATATCTCTGGATCGCACGATACACAAATCTTTGCGTTATTTTTAACGGGCACAACAACTTGAAAATTTCACTCGCGGATTTTCCACACTTATGTAGTGCAATCACTGCAGTTCGGTTTTCTATTACACCCCATTCCATCTTCACACGTTAACGAACACACTTTAAATGACCATCAACTGTCAACAACATTATGACGTTTATAAAACTGGCCGATATTGAAATGTCACTCATAAAATAAAGTTGTTGCCAATGTGAGAAATTATGTGACAGAACTTATGGCAGGACTAGGTAGTAACACGTTCTTGATCGACTGAAAATTTGGGTGTCGTTAAAGCGTCTATGTTGCGATCTAAGAATCTCGGTTCAAATCTACTTCTAGACTTGAAAAAAAAATCACTTACTTATTTGAATGAATGAATAAGTTACACAATTCTAAGCTCTGAATCGCACTTTTTGCTTATTACAAAAAATACGATTTAAAATGTCTTCTATTAACGCTTAAGCGAAGATCTTATTTCAGAGGACATGCCATGAAAGGTTAGCAAGTTCACACCGCTTCCTTGCAAGAAATTAAGCGCATTTAAAATACTTCACAAGCGCTTTTTTCATGGTTGAGATGTGGTTTGAAAACCTAAAAACTAAGTACGAAATATCTTAGTTCTCGAATTCCGAGAGGTTTATCAATTCTCTGTAATTTGAAAAGGCCAGCATCGCAGTCTAGTGATGTTAAGTTTCGTTACTTTTCGGCACCAGTACTATTCGTTACTTTAAGGAAAGTAATCGTTACTTTTTATTCGTTGCTAGGTACTCGTTTATTGGAAATGACCACCCTACCATGTTACAGGGATGGGTAAGCCAGTTTTGCAAATCAGTAATTCAAATCGAAGGAATCGTCTTTAGTGCCCCCAAGCAGTAACTATATGCAACAAAAAATCGCTTGTGAATAGCTCTTGATTTCGCTGACCTAATACGTGTATCCACACAATGATGCTAAGTTCGATTTTTTAATTATCCCTCTTCTAAGTAGAAAATAACGTAAATTCTTTCAATATTTTACAAATTTATCTTCTCTAATAAATTTTTCTTCTTTTATTAAATCTGAATTTTTTTCAATAAAACAAAATCCTTTTATCATTTCAAGCAGTAAAAAATTCCACAATCTGGTATCCCTGATACCACAACCCTAATACTAGAAATGAACCAATGCCTGCCCTTGCCCTGGCACATGAGCCAAGCGCTACAACTCTATTCGATGACATTCTTGGTGTGAAAAAAACGAAAAAAAACACATCATTTTCTCAGTGAACTTTGCTGTAAGGTTGAGTAAGAGTATTCCTTTTCATTATTTCTTTAGGATGGCGGTACGGCGTTATGCACAACTGTAGGTCTCCTTCTTGTGATGTAACGAAAAAAGCACTAATCGTTACTTTCGCTAAAGGTTTTTTTTTTGTATGTGGAACGAATACTCGAATAACGAAACGTTTTGACAATTCAGTTACTTTTTCGGGAGCTTATTTCGTTACTTAAGTAACGAATATATGTAAATCTGCGTCAGTACTCGTTACTTCGGATTTCGGTCGGTAACGAGTACTCGTGTAACGAATAGTTACTTTTTTGGCATTACTAACGCAGTCACGGCTCTATGTTTCGACGATAACCCGAGGGAGTTTCAAAGTCAGGAGTAGAGATACTCGATACACACTAACACTTCTGTCCTAATAGAGTTTGCATGTACAGCGATTGCGCGGGAAATTTTGTCCGAAATTTGAATTTTCTCAATTATTTTTCTTTTATGAAGTAAGCACAACCGTAATGAATTGTTATTTCTGAAAGTCATATTTATTTTCGATTGTAATGAGTATTCTATTCAAAAACTTATAGCTTAACGCAAGTTTGGTTTTTTTTACATTTATTATGTTGCCGTTTTGTGTTTTTAAACTCAAGCTGAACTGTTGGTATTATAGTATTGCCCAAACGCTATTAAGACAGAAGTGTTAGTATGTATTGAGTATCTCCAGTCAGGAGTACCCAGTGGTGAGATGTGAAAATCAGTGTTAAATTCATAAATGTTTAGAAGTATGTATAGTTTATCGCATGGACAGTTCTTACCAAGGTGCAAATGGAGCAGCTAAGCCGGGCGGCCTGTTTGAGGGACGGCATTATCAATAGATCAAAAAATTCAAAAATTTCAAAATCGAATGTCCGTCCGTCCGTGTCCTCTCTAACTTGAGAACGCGTTGATCTAGAAAGTTCAAATTTTGTACACGTCGTTTTTGACAAAAAATTAAGGACAAGTTCGTGAACGGGCCAAATCGCTCTACCCCCTCCCATACAAAATGACACAATTACGTAATTTGTCAAGAAACGGCTTTTCTCGAAAAGTATAAACGCTATTGATCTGAAATTTGGAATATAATACTTTTATGAAGATTCCATTCTACTGTATAATAATTATTTGTGTCCTCTACCTCCTTCCACCACCGCCCATACAAACTACACTTTTTCATGAAATGATCTAAGCCAATTTACTCAGTGCGGATACAATTTATCGATTTGAAATTGTGCACTGAAAATTAATTTAGAATTTTTAGTAAGACTAAAAAAATAGACCCCTTCTACCCCGTCCCATACAAAATGACACAATTTCGCAATTCGACAATTAACGGATTTTTTCAAAAAGCATAATAACTATTGATCTGAAATTTGGAATGTATTACTCTTGTAATAATTCAAATCTGCTGTATAAAAATTATTTTAGGCCTCCCTTCCTTTCACCACCTCCCATACAAACTGCACTTTTTTATGAAATACTATAAACTAATTTACTCAGTACGTATGAAATCTATCGAGTTGAAATTATGCACTAAATATTTATTTAGAGTTATTAGTAAGACCAAAAAATTAGGCGAATGAAGCTACTCCTTCTACCCCCTCCCATACAATTTGACACAATTCAACAAGTTTACAAAAATTCGATTTTCCTGAAAAGTATAATTGCTTCTGATCTGCAATTTAAAATATGTCAATTAAATGATGTTTACAGTTATTTCTAAAAAAAACATTAATAACTTCACACTCCTTCTACCACCTCCCATACAAAGTGCACAATTTCACTAAATCCAATACACTAATTTTCTCAGTACCTATTAAATTTTTGAATCCTAAATTTTGTATAAAACAATTTGATAGCAACCTTACCGTGATGTGAAAAAATTAGTTCAATTTCGTCACCCTCTCTACCACTTCTTCTACAAAATTTCTAAAAATAAAAAAAAAATCTCTTGCATCTATAGTAATCTTGTAATCTTGTTATGTTTTATTCTAATGGTGCTACCAACAAATTTTGAAATTTATTGATGTCAAATTTTTGTTTACAAAATTATCACAAATATGTGTGAACGTTCAGTTTGCTTTTAACATTGTTGTGCTGAATTGTCCTGGACGGATGCGCCAATAAATTTTTCATATTTCGAGCGTATATATCATTTGTTACCTGACACGTTGTAACTGCTTTATGCTAAAATAGCAATGTAGCTTAAGCTTACATTTTTTTCAGGAACAAGTTTTCTCTATCTATGTATTTAAAGTGCATCAAATAATGAAAAATTTATCGTTAACAATTTTTATTGTATTCTGTCGTGAATCAACTAATTTAGTCAAATTTGTGTTACATTTTGTCAAAACAAATGTCACAAATTTAACACCTAAATTTTAATGCCGGCTATCGCGATACCGCGCCACACCTGAACATTCATTTGATAGCAATTTTGTCACATTATCGTTTATAAAAAAATATAACACACGTATACGTCGCTGAAATATGGCAAAAAAATACTTTCCTTCGAATTTCGTTGGCTTATTTCAGAATCGTACATACGTGTTTTTTTTTGTCTTCTTTAATTATTGTTAGGCTTTTGCATATTTTAGAATACGTTCCATCATGACTGAAAAATAGACTAATTTTGTCACAGTCCCAAATTCATTGATAGAAATTTGCCAAAAACTTTATTACAATTTGGTTTAGAAAATTTTAGACTTATGGTTAAAATGGCCGACCACCATCATTTATTTGATTACAATTTTGTTACATTATCGTCTATAAAAAGAGTATAACACACGTGTACGACGCTGAAATATGGCAAAGAAGTTCTTTCAGGGTAGGGTATGTACGGTTTTTTTCGCTCCCTTGATTATTCTTAGGCTTTTGTATATTCTAGAATACGTTCCATTATGACTGAAAAATAGGCTAATTTTGTCACAGTCTCAAATTCATTGATAGAAATTCGCCAAAAATTTTATTTCAATTTTGTTTAGAAATTTTTTGTGGTTAAAATGTCGGACCATCATTTATTTTATAACAATTTTGTCACATTATCGGCTGTAAAAAGAATGTAACACATGTATATGTCGCTGAGATATGCCCAAAAAATACTTTCCATCGAATTTCGTTGGCCTATTTCAGGATCGTATACACCTGTTTTTTGTCTCCTTTAATTATTATTAGGCTTTTGTATAATTTAGAATACGTTCCATCATGACTGAAAAATAGGCTAATTTTGTCACAGTCCCGAATTCATTGATAGAAATTCGCCAAGAACTTTATTATAATTTTGTTTAGAAATTTTGTCGGACCACCATAATTTATTTGTTAACAATTTTGTCACATTATCATTAATAAAAATAATCTAACACACGCATACGTCGCTGAGATATGCCATCTCATTTAATTATTGTTAGTCTTTTTTATTTTTATTTATTTATTTTTTTTATGCACAAGTTGCAACAATGTTGTCAAAGGAAAAAATTAATACATTTCTGTCAAAATTTTATTTGACATGAGGCTACCTCAGTGTCGTATACATATGTATTTCTTACCACCTCAAACCACTGTTAGGATTTTTTACTTAAACTAAAATACCTATCAGCCTGAAGCCCCAAATTTCTTCATGATTGAAAAATTTAGACCTTTGTCATAATAATGTCTCAAAATTTATAATTAGAAATTTCCTCAAAATTTCAGCACAGATGTGATGAATTTTCTTAATGTCACAATTAAAAAAAACGAAAGTTTTGTCACAACACAGTTGGTAAAAATGTCAAAAATTCAATCTTTAATATAACACATTTCAACTTTGGTCGACAGTCAAAATTTTTCTGTGACATTTCTAGCAATTTTTATTGACATTTATTGGACATCCAAAAAAAAATATCGTAGAACACAATATGTCAATCTGCACCTAACACATATAGGTAACAATTTTATTGCTTTGGTTCAAATCAATAATGCATACCAAAAAACTGTATTTTTCTCCGTTCCTTTAGATTCAAACACAATACACTTTGTACAAGGCATACATCTTCTACATCTACAATGGCACTACAGCCCAAATAGGACCTTGGCCTCCTGACATTCAGCTTCCTTAATATTTTTCATTACTTATTGTGGAAGGGTTGTTAGCCCTTCGCACAACCCTCTTTCTACGAATTTTTGCATTTTCTTAGATTGAGGTGACCAAGATATATTCAAGCGGGCAGTGTGCTGGAATTATGCGGCGACCAGGATTTGAACTCACGACCTTCGCATTACAAGACCAACACGCTACCCACTAGGCTACACCCTAGACATACGTCAAACCCTTGTAATTGTGGGGGCATACCGAACGGAGGTACACATTTGGAAGTGTAATTAGCAATCACACCACACCTTTAAGATGCAAATATAACAAAATAGGCTGTCAGTTGTAAAATAAAGTAATGTATTCAGGATTAGTTATTTGAAAGGGCGCAATATTAATAAAATGATACTGGTGTATCCCTGGTAATAGGCATCATTTTCAGATTGTACATCATTTCGATTAAAAAGTTCCAGGACTACAGACCTGGTAAAAATCCTATTCTTTTAGGCGATCCAATAAAACTATTTTGAAATTTATTAGTTCATTCAGAGTTTATCTATGGAAAAAATATTAAAATTAAGAATTAGCTTTTACAAACTAGCAGGAAATACTTGGCGTTTCCTTCTACTTACTTTGTTGAATATTTTCGCTCATAATCCACCTACGATAATTTTGAAAGATTTCCATCTATACATCACATTCATGTATATCGGTTACAAAACCAGCGCGCGCAACTTTAACCCAACTAACTACCACCTACTGATTATCTTAATCAAGTTGACTTTTATTTGCCTTTTTTATTAAATTTATGTTTTTGTTGTCTTAGTTTTTATTTTCCTTCAGATGTGTGTTTATTTTTGCTAGCTCTTTCTCAATAAACGAGTCAACAACATGGTTGTCGTCGTCGTCGTTGTCAGATCGATTGGAATTATTGCATGGGCGAAAACGTTGAAATAATCGTTAGTCAGTCATTAGCGCAGGTAGGATATGACGTTCGAGCGTTTAAAGCGACTTCGAAGACAACGCCTAATTGGTTTATTCAACCATAAACCGCCTTTATAAAGTTGCTAATCTTGGTAGATTTGGTTGACTTGAGCTGGCTAATAACAGTGTCTCAGTCCTTTATATCGTATCGCGTCAATTCATAATTTTCAAATTTTTTTTTTAATCAACTTTTAAGTGCATTGGTTCATAAACTTGCAATACAAATCATTCCAAAATAGGCCTATTGCAGTTTTTATCTTTATTAGTGCAATTTTTAGTCGACTTTGACGAAATCAAGATTTTCTTGATCGCGGCGACATAAAATTTTGACTAATTATTATTTTGATCATCAAATCCCATGTCTAAAATGTATATTTGAATTTTGGCCCAAATTCAAAATTACAAAACGATTTTTTTTTTAAATTTTGGCATACGGCTTTCGTTTTCGTACGCTCTCGGATTGCGGTATTGGCCCCAGACAGAATTAGTGTCACTCTTATATTTCGAATGATCGCATCAGGTGAAGGGCACTAGATACGATGTATCGTACTGGCGATTAATCATCGTCTTGACTCCCACATCGTCAATAAAATGCGGTAAAATGCGTTTTATGTCATCGTTGACAGGCAGCGGCCAAGTCTCGAGGTCAGAGGATAAATTGTAAAGAAAAGCGAATTTATAAATTGCAAATAATTTTCGGATGAGCTCATGCTCGCGTTGTTAAAGCAGAGTAGGTGACAAAAGGTTAATTCTATTTCGGCGGTCAAACAATCTCGTTTTGAATCATTGGTATAAAAATAATTATTATGTTGATCGGAAATAAGAGAATAATTAAACAAACAGTTAACTAGAAATGGTTCTGGGTATTGCCAAAAGGGTAGCGAGTTGATTTACAATGCGAAGGTCGTGAGTTCGAATCCCGGTCAACACAGCACACTGCCTGCCTGGGTATATTTGGGCAATTTCAATCTACGAAAATAAATAAATCTGAGAGTCAGGAGGGCAGTACCCAATTTGAGCTTTAGTACCATTGAAGAGTAAGTATAGAAATGATTATTGCAGTTTTGATAGGGATTTCAAATATTAAAAATGCACTAACATATGTAGAGTTATCCACAACACAATGAATGTTTTCCAATGGATGCTCTCTATCAAGAGCTACGCCAAATTGTAGGATGTTTTCAGGATATCTTCTATTTCTTATGAACGAGATAAAGTATTAGAATAATAATTACGACATTGTTTATTGAAGTGTAGAAATAAGGTTGAATAATTTCCAGGAGACCATTCGCATACTTCCAGGGTGCAATGATATGCAGGCTATTGTCCAAATAATGACTTTAACTTGCCTATACCCGCACATACAACTGATGAAGTATAAAGATGTCCTTAATTCAATAATTCACCAGAATCAACTGGGTGATAGCTTCAAAACATTTTGATGATTTTTTTTTCCAACTGAGTAAGTTTCCGAAGGCCGCAAGAGTATACCTCACATAGGCGCAAATTTTGAGTATTTTCCTTCAGTCGCATTGACACAGAAAGGGTAATTTTGTTGCCGGAAATTTTCTTAAAATGGTAGAAAAATGTTGAAAATTTCTTGCAAATTATAGCTTCAAATTTTGTCATGATTTCTCGTTTTCCTCTTCGGCTAGTAGTTTTTATTTTATTTTTTATTATTTTTTTTTTTTGCTGCAAGCGGACAAAGAAGAAACCATAAAGTACAATGCAACACAAATTTTCATATTTTGTACGAAAATATTTTTAAACTATTCAAAAAACAAAATCGACGCTTTCAAAGCATGAAAATAACATCGAATTCAACCAAATGTTCCAAAATCATTTTGTGTTATCAAATTCGGGCGCCCAAATATATTTTTTTTGTAGCACAGAACATAACTTAGAGGGATACACAATCAAGTTGTTATAGGATAGATAAGGGAGTTTCGAAAAGGAAATGTCTAAACTGCCGGTGGACATTGTTCTTCAAAGACCGAATGCTATAAGCTGCGGAATGTGCGCATGCAGCTTGCCGGGTATTTCTGCGATAGTTGAAAAGAAGGGAATGAGGTTGAACAGCTGTTCGCTGCATTTACCGTGAAATAACGATAGTAAACGTTGAGTAGTCGTACAGTGCGAATGTCGTTAGTTCAAATCCTGGTCGACGCATAATTCTAGCCGCTGCCTGCTTGGGTATACTTTCTTCTTCTTCTACAATGGCACTACAGCCCAAATCGGGCCTTGGTCTCCTGACCTTCAGGTTCCTTAACATTTTTCATTATATATTGTGGAAGGGCTGTTAGACCTTCGCACAACACTCTATCTTCGAATTTTTCATTTGTAGATTGAGGTAACCAAAGTCTACCCAAGCAGGCAGTGTGCTGGAATTATGCGTCGACCGGGATTTGAGCTCCTGACCTTCGCATTGTAAACCAACACGATACCTGCTAGGGTACACCCCAGCTACTTGGGTATGCCTTAGTTACCTCAATCTACGAAAATGAAAATTCGTAGATAGAGGGTTGTGGGCAAGGCTAAAAACCTTTTCACAATGACAATTAAAATGCTAAGGAACCTGAAGGTCGGGAGGCCAAGGCGCGATTTGGGTTGTAGTGCCATTGTAGAGAGAAAGAGTAGCCCGACATTTCTAAACCTTTCTAGGGAATCAATAGAAACTGTTATAGTCTCATCTCCAATTAGATGGAACGCATGATTCTGTTTCCGATCGGGTACCACAAGTTGTGTTTCGGGTGCCCCAAACCATATGTATGTGCGAGTTATACTCAAGACTTGGATGAATGTAGGCCTTGTAGATATTAGCTAGATCGTGAGATGAAGAATACTTTGTACATCTTCAAAAAACACCTAGGCATTTGAAAGCATCAAGTGCAACATCAAAAATGTGTTTTCTCTAATTGAGATGTTTCTTAAGTTTTATGTCGAGTAATGTAAATTCTTCTGAAGGGTGAAATTACATGCTTCCGAAGGCTATATTCGAGAAACCCGCCGGAATATTTAAGAGATAGATGACAGGGCTAAGTTTTTGAGGCATTGAACTCTATTCTAATTCTATTTTTCTTTCACCAATCCGGAATTAAGTTAAGGTCTAAACTTAATGAACTGAATAATTCGTTTCGTTTAGAATTTACTGATGATGAACTTCAGTAACGGAGTCATATTGAAAGGTGTTATCCAGGATGCTGTCATCTGCAAAGCTACGAATGGGCTAGAGTGTTGTTGACAGACTTTCATTAATGAAGATTAAAAAGATAGTGGGGGGTAGAACAGAGCCCTTGGGGACGCCGCAATCGATCTGAAACGGAAGGGATAATCAATCCCTTCCCTGTTAAGACCCCCTATAGGCCAGAAACAGTACTCTTCCCAAGGCGCGATCCTGAGCATCGGCTTTTAATTATTGCCAGGACTTGTTTTATTCCTCTGGCCTCCTGCTCATCTGCTCGCGTCCATGTGCTACATAGCCGACTAACCCGACATCTTCCTTGAGTGTTAAAATCTAGAGCTTGATTGGCGATATTTTGCTCTGGTTTCCTGTAAGTGTGATCGACCCACTGCCACTTCCGCATTTGAACATCAATGCTAATTTTAGTCTGTTCAGTTGTACTCCAAATTTCGTTATTGGAGATTACTTATGACCAGGATATATCTAAAATGCTTCGGAGGCATCGGTTCACGAAAGTTTGCAGTCGAGCGGTTACTTTCCACGTAGAACAATCATATAATACCGGAATTGTCGCATGCGTCAAATACTTACAGCTTCGTGCGAAAGGAAATCTCTCTTAACCTCTTGAATGAAGAAAAGATATCAAAAGCCTGACAAGCTTTATTTATACGAGTCTCGATAATCTTTTCGGCTCCACTATCCACGTTGACAATGCTTCCGGGATAATACAAATCTTGCACTTATTCCACATTTTGTCCGTTATGAACAATCGGTGTGCTTGTATTCGATCCCATGTGCAACGAGCGAACATTTGACTTTAAGTCCGAACGGTTATGTTATTGGCATAATCAAGGTTACTTAAGATGTTAAATAGTCCCCTCTGAAGATCTTTATCTTCAATACCTTCTAGTGCAGCTTTCAAGATGTTATTTATTACCATCAGAAATCGGGTTGAAGATAATATGCAGCCTTGTCGCACAGGAAATCTCTCGGGAAGCTCTGCTCTATGTCAGACTCGTCACCTTGCATCTTCAAATGATTATTTAATCATAGCTATGATATTATCTGGAAGACCTCTCCTACGCAAAGTATTCCATAAATAATCCCGCTTAACGCTGTCAAAAGCCTTCTTCACAAACATGATATGTAGAGGTGAATCCATTTCGGCGAATTGCTCCAATATTATCCGTGGGGTCTTTGTATGGTCTGTACAAGATGACCCTTTGTGGAATACAGTCTGATAAACTTCGAGAGTGCTCTCTACAACGTCAATAATCTTATTGAGAATTATCTTAGCCATGATTTTCGATACATCAGTAAGTAGGCATATTCCATGTCACCATGCCAATTGCCACAATGCCAAAGGTCGCCCTTTTTCGGGATTTTCACAATAACGCCTTCCTCCATTCACCCGGATATTTCACTGCATTCCACATCTCAGCAAAGAGTGGTAGGAGTATATCGGCTGATATTCCGCGTCCGTTTTGAGGAGTTCGGTTGGTAGTCCCACCATTGACCGAATGGCGGATGATGCGCCAACCATTATGGCTCGTATCGAGCGATCAACAAGGAAATTCTCATTCCATGTGGCAAGGGTTACAACCTATGGCTATGCGTTTTACCGATAAACCTTTGTCCCTCTGTCAAAGGCTTTCACAATGTCAAAAGCCGGTATCTGACACTCGCCGAATTTGTGAATGCACGAGTTCCAACGTTCAGTCAGATAGACTAGGAGATCTCCAGTGGAACGTCCGGAACGGAATCCGTATTGGCGATCATAAATAATATGATTATCCTCGAGGTAAGGCACGGGCTTATGTGCTTAAAACTAAACTGATTGGATGGTGGTAGCCGAGAGTTTCTTGTAGTTTCTGGCAGTCTCAAGATTACCTTTCTCAACAGGATTCGTAATAATTCGGTCACCATCTGTAAGGGGTGGTGTAGAAAATCGTACGAAGTTTCGGTTGACCGTTTTAACGAATTTCCGAAATGGCCTTGAGGTCTTAGGGGTTTCAAGAATCTTCCGACGAAGCTTTCGGTCATGTTGGAATTCAGCACTTTCGAGAGTGTATTTACATGTATTCTATAACACGTTGTAAAGAAATTTGTTGGCAGAAGTTGGACAACCTTTAAAAATTTCAAATGCTTTTTTTTTTCTTCTGAATGGCATCTTAACAATCCCTGTTGAACCACGTAATTAACGGTTGGATTCTTTTGTAGCTGGAAGGTATGTAAATCTTCATACCATTTCGAATTATTATTATAATTTGATTCGAAGCACAATTTCCGGTCGAAATTCCTGAACAACTGGCTTAGTGCTCCCCAATCTGCTCTGCTGTAACAGTTGATTTATCTAGAATAATTGGAAACTGAGATCAAACCAAAAAATGGGCAGTATTTCCAATTGGAGATGGAGATATTTTTTTTACGGCTATCGAAAATAACTTAGGGGGTCACCCTTTAATGCGTGATGCACAGTCAAGTCGACATGGGTACGGGGAAACAAGTGGATATAGGAAAATTAGTAGGGAATATTTTGAAGTGGTAGTGAACGTTGTTCTTAAATTTTTTGAGGTTGTATCTCGTTGGAAAGAGATTGCCTGGTAATGAATTCCACATCACTGTCGTCCGCGGAATGAATACTGTCTAAATTTCACTGTTCTGCACGACAAGGGCCTCCTAGTGTACTCGTGTGAGCGTGCAGCTTCGCGTGTAATTCGGGGGGCATTAAATAGAGGGGTATTAGTGATTTTAGTTCCTTGCTGCATTTACCACGGAAATATCTATAGTAAATGCAGAGTGCTCCAATATTTCAACGATGCTCGAGGGAGTCTGTTGAAGCCGATATAGCCTAATCTTATCTCATCAGATATAATTGAAACAGAATGTTTCATAGATTGATTTATGGAGAAGAGGTCAAAGGAGTTAGAAGAGCGACTTGGAGTTTCAGGTAATCGAGTAGTTCAATTACCAGCTGTGTTAAATTGTTGACGAAGGCAAAGTGCTCAGTTCTGATCTGTGGTTGCAGAATGTCACGTATCGATCAACAATATAGCATAAATTTTCTACACTGCATTGCTAAAGGATTGTTATGCTCTGACCAATTAATTGAAAAATCTGGGATAAAATTAAAGCCTTAGGATGTACAATTAAATAAGTATTTGCTATACGAATCTTCAGTCATACCAAAATCTAGAGGAAATATACTTATTACCCTCTTCAAAAGAAACAACCATATTAGTTTTCTCACAAATTTCAAACAGATCTTCGAAACTTGTACAAAATCTGACAATAGTGTCGTCAAAACACAAAAGAATGAGCCATAAATTTATGCTAACCTTTGTCTCTCTTTTATGGCAATGTTATCGTTTTTATGACAATGCACGATTTTGCCAATTCAATTATGCTTCCGGCCGCAATCTATTTATCTTTAGTCTAGTTTAATGGCGGCCGTGTCGTTAAAGATCAAAACAACAATAATAATATTAGCATTGAATGGTCTCATTAATGCTTGTTTTCCATTATACCATTAACTAGATATACTTATTGGTTATTTTCAAGGAATAGTAAGAAATCATAACACGCTAAGAGTACTCGACTCGAAATGATCAAAGGTTAAATTATGGCCCTAGTTTCGAGTATCATCCACTATCGAGCTTTTTATAATGAATTTCCATAATTGGCTACAGTACGAATCTCGAAATAAGATCTCTTTTATAATTAATCATCGTTACAGCCCACTATATTGGCGACTAGGAAATAGAATCACTTTCTGCAGATATAATAAATTTAATGAAAATCGAGCGGCTAATCAAGACGAGTGTGGCGTCAGTACGGTGCGCTGGATATGTGGTAATTTCTTCGCAATGTCCAGCAGACCATATGGACAGCAGTTATTGGCTCTGAGGACCCCATGCGAATGTAGTTTTCTTTGAAAATTGTGGGAAAAACAAGTGAATACATGACCACAGAAAGTAACAAAGTAACGAATCTTTTCCTTACGGGATGACCACAATCTGCAGCGCTGTTGGAGTGAAAAGCCAGCGGAAAAAAAATGTTACGCCGCCACCCGACCATTGGAATGCAGACATATCTTTAATCACTTTGATCATGCTATACGGCGGCAGCCGCAGATATATCGGATATAATGTTTATTTTATGATTGCTGATTGACGATATTAAACGATCGCGTCCATCATCCACTTGCAATTAATACATTCCTGGCTGGAACTATATCAAATTGTTAGTTTCGCGATCATCTAGCGATCACTTCAGATCCTTTCAATTTCGCATAGTTCACTCATGAGATATTAGTCATTGTTTTCACATCTGTTCTAACTTCAGCTTACATACCTACTTATTATATACATAGCATCGATTCGATATTTTTCTCAAGTAATAGTATGGTAGTTTCTTTTTTTTTCTTGTATCCATCATGATCATATAGTTACGTCGATCACATGGTACATTTGTGATTTCTGCGCGCTATTATGCTCCGTATGTAATACAAGTTTGGAGACGTTGGAGAGGTCGACCTGATCTCAAGATTCGTATATGGTAAAATAAACGGTGCCTCCAGATATACGACTCACTGTATGATAGCAATGTGATCAGTTGATTATTATTATTGATCATGCTACAATCCAAATTTAAGATATTGATAATATATATAAATACGTAAGCTTAATTTCAATAGCGGAACAGAAAAGTACTATGGAAGACCTTGTTGTTAATTCACAGAAATTTCTGATTGGTTTACGTTTGTAGTAGGAAATGTTCCAATTTTGTCTTTATGCATAAAATTTGCTAATGAGAATAACTATCATTAGCAAATTTTATGCATTACGATTTAAGCAACGCTGCTATTGAACAAATTATTGTATTATTGATTGCCAAGGTTGATATTGTTCAAGGTACGTTCATTTTATGCATTAAGGCTTTTCTACACCAGTATTCTTGTTGTTTGGTGTTTTTTGCGAAATTTTGCACTTTCAAAGTTTAAATGTGTATTTTCGGGTAGTCTTAATGCGTTCTAAAATTTTTTACCGAAGTTTTGCAATTTAACTCATCACGAAAGCAGAACTGTGCACATTTTAAATTGAAATTTAAGATTTGAATTGAATTCCAAATTACGGCGCAGTTAGCAGTCAGCTTTCGCAGGGAATTTAATTACAGAAATTTGGTAACTAGTGTAAGAACTTGTAATACTGGCCGAAAGTGTAAATATACTCCTTTGGGCAAAAAGTAATGAGACTTTTTAAATAAAACACAAAGTATAAGTTTATTTTTCAATATCTATTTTGTATCCTTCGAAATACTCCTCATTGCATGCAATACACTAATGCCCACGTTTAATCCAACCTTTGAAACACTTTTCAATCTCGATTTTCGGGATGACCATTAGCTCCTCCAGCGATTTTCGTTTTGTAGCATCAGTTGAATCAAAACGGGTTCCTCGAAGTGTTGTTTTTTTTCAAGCGACTAAACAGGAAAAAGTCGCATGGTGATATTTCAGGAGAATAGGATGCTTGTGGAATGGTATATGTTGATTTTTTGGCCAAGGATTCACGAATAATCATAACGAATTTTCAATAAATTCATTGACTTTGGAATAAGTTTTGCTACTGAACGTCTCATATCCAATCCGTCGCTCAAAATCGATTTTACTGATCCTTCCGATGAAGTAGTAGCCACGATTTTCCGTGTTTTTCAATTTGATTTTTTCAATGTTTTCATCAAGGAGGATATATAATAAGGAGTGACTATGAGCATGCTTTGCCGTGTATGAAAATCGGAATAAAAGTATTTCCCTCCCTTACTAGCGAAATGCTCGAATTTTTCGAAAAAAATCGTTGCGTTATCTTTGTCTGGCACACTTAAAAATATTGCAACTAACTCTTTCCCACGTTAAATTGTTCGAAATAATTGTCAAATTTTCGAAAGAATTGTTTCGCTATCCTTGCTTGGCATACTTAAATCCAAACTATCTCTGTCCCGCGTTAAATTGTCCGTTGCTAAAGTGTTTAGCTTAGACATGAACCAAAAACTAATAAAAATTGAAAAAATAAAGATTTCTGAAATAAAACAGCAAACTTCATTCTACTGAAAATTATTTTATTGCTAACTGAATACAAATTATGGTATTTTTTTTGTGAAAGTTTGAAGCCATGTTAAGCTTGGACGCAACTTTCGAAAATTTCCGATTAAAAAAGTATTCCCACATGAGACAGCCTATCAGGTACTCCATTTTATATATCCTCCTTGGTTTTCATACGTTTTTACTGCTGATTTACGTTTAGATCGAGGTTAATTTTCAGCTGACTCACGAACATCTTTGAAAAACTTGTACCATTGCAAAATTTTTGATCTCGATAAACATTCATCACTGTAACTAATAAACTATTTCCAATATCAAGCACGATTAAAAAAAAACATCATGCTATGATTTCGGCACGTATTGAAAAGTCTCTTTATGTTTTGCCCAGAGTAGTATACTTAAAAGGAGTAAAATTTAGCAAAAAAACAAAAAAAAAAAAAAAAACAGAAAGAGGACAGGTGTGGAAGAACCTTAATTGCATTTGATTTCTGACATCTTTTATCAGATGGCCAGTACAGAATCGCGTTCATTCAACGTTATTTGATAAATATCTTCGCTAGATATACAGTCCAGTTTCGCCAATAGAGAAAACCATGCATTTACACTGTAAACATGTTGACAGTCATCCAGGATAAAACTCATTATATGCAAATGAGCGGCCCAAAAGTCTAATTTCCCGAACTACAGATGTTCCAAGAATTGGGGTTAGATTTAAAAAAAAACAAATTTATTAATTTTCCTTATTTTTTAGTCTAAAAGAATTTCGCTCAATCAAAAACAAAAAAAAAGAAGGGAATTATTTTCCATACAAAAACATATTTTTTAAACAGATTACTCGAAAGAAAGGAACTTTAATCTTTTTTTACGTAATGGGTTTTGCTCTGGAAGATATTAATTATCATTTTTCAGAGTTTCAGATAAATCGCCGGGTAAAATGTTTACTTAATTTACGCAACCCAAAAATGGCTCAAGTAGACGTTCAAAACGATTAACAATATAAAACATTTCCAAAAAAGAAAAGCTTTCCTCTGTTTTTGACTCAAGGTCTCCCCATACTCTTAAGCTTAATCCCTATGAATTCGTACTTTTGCGCATGACTTGCTTTCAATTCGACGTTAAGTTCGACCATAAGCATACTGAAGTCTATCGCACTTCACTGGATTTCAAGTAAAAATAAAACTAGTTCACTTTAATTTTTACTACCCACAACTTTATTTATCGCTTTTTCATACATCACTTTACACTTTTTGTTCACACTATATCGCTTTTATTCTTCGCACCATTCGTGCTGTCGATCCAACGACTTAATGACTTTACCACGCAATGCCCGATCTCGACTGACTCTCTTCACGAACGCTCGCCCTTTTCATACCCAACACAATCCGAAATGTTCGCTAATCCATGTTGACTCTCATCGACCGTCGCTGCCCGTACTGACGGTCGTCCATACTACGTGTTTACTGACTCGTGACTAGTCCAATGTGTCTTCTTCATCTTCTTTAATGGCGCTACAGCCCAAATCGAATCTTGGCCTCCTGACCTTCAGGATCCTTAACATTTTCATTATTTATTGCGGAAGGGTTGTGTTCGCACAACCCTCTATCTACGAATTTTTTGATTTTCGTAGATTGAAGTAACCAAGGTATACCCAAGCAAGCAGTGTGCTGGAATATGCGTCGACTGGGATTTGAACTCACGGCCTTCGCATTGCAGACCAACACGCTATCCACTAGGCTAGCACCCTAGTCCAATGTGTGTCGGCATGTAACTGGAGAAAAATTCACGTTATCGTGTCGCAAATCTGGACACTGGAAATACTACCCGATGATTGGCATAAAAACAAATATTTCATTGCTATGTACATCTTAGTAAAAACTTGACCCGAATTAAACTCCATGCCGAAAACTTAAATGGATGATACCAAGGTGAATACAGAACCGGACGATCAATTACGGATCAAATATATACAGCGAAACAGGTGCTAGAAAAATTTTGGGAACATAACATCGACATACGCCAGATATTCGTAGACTTTAAGCAAGCATAAGACAGTATCGATAGGACTGCACTGTACAACATAATGCTGGAATTAGGAATACCACCGAAACTCATCCGACAGGGCTAACAATGATGAACCCAACATGCCAAGTAAGGATCCAAAACGACACGACAACAAGCTTCCATACAATCCGGACTGAAGCAAGGAGATGGCCTTGCACCTACACTTTTTAATCTGGTTCTGGAATATGTCGTAAGAAAACTCTCAGTTGACAGCAGAAGGACGGTACTGTTTAAATTACTTCATATAGTAGCTTACGCAGATGAAATAAACATAATGACGCGATTACAACTGGGTGCCAAGGAAGTCTTTGTTAATATTATTACGGCAGCACGAGAACATAAACGAAAACTAAACGAAAGTTATGCTGCAATCGCGAAGAAACACGCCCATCAGACAAAATCTAACAAAAGCAGACTATAACATAGAAAACGTGAACAACTTCATATATCTAGAAGCCAATCTTTCCAAAGACAGCATTGAAATCAAAAGACGCAGAATGGTATCAAACAAGACATACTACTAGTTACTTCCAATAATAAAATGTAAAGACAAGCGTAGAAAAAACAAAGCTGCGAATCTACAAAACCATAATAACACCCACACTCTGGCAGTGAAAAGTAGACGTTAATACAGACATCAGCAAAAATGGTTAATGGCTTCGAGAGGAAATTATTACGACGAATCCTCGGACCGATGAAAGAACAAGACGAATGGAGAATTCGATAAAATCAGGAATTATATACCATTTTTGAGGACCTAGGACCTCTATTCTCATCAAACGTCGAAAGCTACAGTGGCTGGTCACGTGCAGATAATGAAGGACAGAAGAATACCCAAACGCGTAAAAAAAGGAAAAGCAGAAAGGGAAGGCAGAAAACCAAGAAAACGCTAGGAGGATTCAAACGACGAAGACCGCAAATCATTTCTAAAATTTTTCACATGGTGGACGCGGTCGCTGGACCGAGAAAATTGAAGTCGAAGCATACAGGAGGCCAAGACCCGACTTGGGCTGTAGCGCTACTGATGATAATGTAACTTGATCGGAATTTATGCGCGCGTGTAATTCTTGTTGCTTTCGTTTATAGAAAAGAACTTGCAGGTGTTCTTTTATTAGTGCAATATTGTTGTTGTCGACAATAGTGGTTGATAAGCTCGAACATCAGTACAGTATTACCATATAATAATACGAAGTCATTAGCACTCAGAAACGAGACATAAAAAGCAGGGCTACGATTGCGCGTAAGGCCCAATCTTACGATACTCTAGATGAAATAAAATTTTTTGTGTAAAAAATTTTGTATGGGGAGTGGTAGAAGGTGTGACAGCTTTAAACTAATTTTTTCAGATCAGGCTAGAGTAGCTATAGAAATGTTTTATACAAAATAAGAGCTTCAAAAATAGGTAGTTAGAAAATTAGATAGTGAGATTGTGCAGTTTATATCGGAGGTGGTAGAAGGAGTGGGAGGTTTTTGCTGATTTTTTCAAAAATAACTATGAACATTTTGCAGACATCCTTCAAATTTTAGACCACGAACATTCATATTTTTCAAGTAAATCGATTTTTTGTAAAGTTGTGCAATTAAGTCACATTGTATGGGAGGGGAGAAGCAGTGAAGCTAATAGATTAATTTTTTCCGATCTTAGTAATGTTGCTAATTAAGTATTTAATGCAAAATTCAAGCTCGATAAATATTATATATTCTGAGAAAATTGATTTATAGTGTTTCATGAAAAATTACAGTTTGTATAGAAGGTGGTGGAAGGAGTAGTGGGATTCGAATAATTTGTATACCGTAGATCGTATTTATGGTAAAAATATGTTATAAATTTTAAATTATTAGCTCTTATAGTTTCCAAGCAAGTTTGATTATTGTACATTTTTGAAAATGTGTCATTTTGTATGGGAGGTCGTTCAAGAAGTGAAGCGGTTTGGACAGTTCATGAACTTCACCTTATTTTTTTTTTTTTGTCAGAAACGACGTTTAAAAAGTTTGAGCTTTCTAGCTCGAAAAGTTCTCGAGCTAGAGAGTAAACGGACGGGTTTTTAAAAAAAAAAAAACTGAAGGATGCATAGTTCCATTGATAAACAAATTAAAAGGTCGTTTCGCTTTTCAACGAAAACGCCTTTTTTTACGCCACATAAGTATTTTATGCAAATCAACAATATAATACTTTTCATTCAATCAAATAACCAAGAATGTACAGTGTGGGATGCCCATCGCATTAATAAACACCTTGTTTTTCGTCATTCACAACTGAGACAAGTATGTATAATCCATGCCATTTTCGTTGTATAACTCTATTTTTAATATTCCCAACTACGTTCTTAATTTTGTTAATTCTTTTTTCAAACAATGTGGGCTTAGTTTTATCATGTAATAATTACAACAAATTTTACGTCATTCCATCACAATATGAGTAGAAAATATCATCATTTCGATTACATAATGGTTGATCAAAATTTAGAAAAACATATTTTTACACGATTAGTTTTCTTTCTGTTAGTGGGTTTTCCATTAAATAAAAAAAAAAAATACCCATCAAAACTGAAGCAATTTTCTTTGGCAGTTGTTCAACAATAAAAAAAATTGAGAGTATTTTGAGCGAAACTGTTGTAAAAATAAATTAACACACCGGAAGGGCTCAAATCTGTTTTTTTTTTTTTTTAAGATACTTCAGAAGCCATTTTGAAATCTAGTTTTTCTTTTATGTCTTTTTTAATTCTATTTTTTTATATTTTGCAAATTATATAGTTTATAAAAATAGAGTAGTGACGAATTCAAAATACGACAAAGAAAACGACAAGTGATTAGGAAAAGTTCAAAGCAGTTTATCGTCGTTTATTGTTTTGGTTGAACAAAAATAGCAACAGTCACCTGTAAGTTTAGAGCTGTGCCAAAAAAGCACTTTGTCGCGATAAATGTAGTTATTGACGTATAAGAATGAGTTTTCGCATTTTCGAGCAAAGTTACAAAAGCTATTTTAGAAATTATTTATTATTTTTTCTGAATTTTTGTTGTTGTTTTTGCGAACTAATCCACCGAAAACACACAAAATTATGCTATTTTCGAGCACTTTGTTAAATTGCTTTTCATGAAAAGTTAGAAAGAAAGGGAACAGCAATAATTTTCCTAAGCCTGGACTGAGCTTCATAAATTAGATATGAAAATACTGTTTTAGAGCGAAAAAACCAGGAATGGAAGTCATTCATTTATTAATATCAAAATAACGTATAGCCCATAGCAAAACTGGCTTTTCACTTATGCCTTATTACTTGTGCCATTTTTGAAATTGTTTAGTTCACTCCAGTGACAACAGAGTGTTCTCACTTACGTATCTTGCAACAAAAAAAAAACTGACCAAAAAACCAAAAATGTAGAAATTGTCAGATACGACACTCTAACGTCGTCGATATATTACGAATATTCTGAACAAAATAAGAAATAGTATACGACCCGTTCAACCCTGCTTTCTCCAAAAACTATACAAATTAGAAACCTGTAATTCGGCAGAAAAAGTTGGTAGGGGAACCCGGGGCAGAACGGGGTACCAAGTTGAGAATATGTTTTAAGAACACAAAATGGTTAATTAAGGGCTGCAAATTTTTCTATAAGCACTTTATAATAATAATCACAAAAATACAATAATATTGTAAGAAAACAAAACAACAGAATTTTTGTTTTCAAAAATTTGAAAAATATGTCAAGTAGCTATAAAAACATATAATTCTAGTAGAAATGCAGAAAAAATAAGTTTGCTCTATATTTGTTTAGTTTTAAGTAACTATAAAGGTTTAACTACACGATTTATTGCTCGTGTCCCTTTCTTAAACCTATTCACAAAATTCACTAGAAGCGTATTCGCTATCGATTCCTGCACAGGAATTATGTGCCCATTTTGTGCATATGGAACAAGCGATTCAATCCTTAACTGAATTTGTGTAAAATTTACCGCAATATTGACATTCACAGTCAAAATAGGGTACTTTCCCATTATGCCCCACCCATTCCGCCCAGGGACACGATTCACGTTAGAGAGGTAAGGCGACTCAAGAAAGATACGTAAACTAACGTTTAACTACATGAAACTAAAGATAATTAAACGTACTTCAAGCATGTACTAACTATGTATACCTTATCGTGGTTACAAAAGCTCGATTATCAGAAGTTTCAATACCGGAATAAAAAAACTACAGAACGAAAAGTTCACGCACCAACGCTCAAGAATACTAGTCTAACATGGCTGCCGTAGATGAATAGTAACAGGTTGGTCTAGTTCTACTTATTTCCGCTCGCTAGCAGCACCTTCTTGACATCGAAAAACGTCAAACTTCATTTCGTCCCGGTACCCCGTTGTACCCCGAGTTCCCCTACATCAATTGCAAGGACCGCTCTACAGTCAATGCAGCAGCTTTGGTATCGAATTTGCGCGAAAATTCATTTCCGTGTTTGCTTTAACGATGTAAAAATGGAGCGTTCACAACACGCTATGCCAAAAATCAAACCACAGGAATGTATCCAGACACGATATATGTCACATAGAACCATCACAGAACGAAAAGAGAAAAACATTTTGTGTGCATGGCGAATTGCGAACGTCCATTTTTACTTCGTCAAAGCAAATACGCGATTGAATTTTCGCTAAATCGATGCAGAAGCTGCTGTATTGACTGTAGAGCAGCACTCTTTTCGTGTTACCGTTGTCTCGGCTTCGATCACGGGGTTGCTGAATGCAGATCTAAAGAGTCAGTATGCGTAAGATGTGGTAAAGGTGGCCATATCGCCGGGAGATGCAACAAGGATGTACATTGTAGAAACTGTGAACTTAGGGGTTATCCTTCGAATCATTTCATGATGTCAACTAGTTGTCCGGTCTATGCCGCCCTGCTTGCTAGAAGGCAGCCCCAGCATTAGTTGTAAATAGTGTAGCAGCTTATGGCTGGGAGGGATACCGCTACTGGTTAGCTGCCATCTTCTACCCTTGAATTATCGAGGGTGCTGTCCTGAGGAAGTCTGGCCGACCCCTAGACTTGTCTAGGCGTCGGCTCCCCCTTAAGGATAAGGCACCAGCCACTTACTGTGCTGCTTTTAATGTATGACTGAATCCTGTAGGGTGAATATGTGAATAAAAATGTTATTGTTTTGTATGAATCAGTGAATGAACGATAGTGTGAAAATGAGTGTAATTGTGCCGTAATTGCTGATTTCACCTAAACACAGGAAAGGGATAACGATAGTTATCATACACCGGGTGAACGACCAAGGTCAATTCCGGTGTAACCTATGGGGGGTGCCGTCCCCACGTATCCCAATGCGGAGTGTCACCAGTCACGAGTTGCAAGGAACTCAATTGGTAGTAATTTTCAAATTACGAAACCTGACCGGAGGTTTTCTGGTACCACGGGAGCCGGGGAGCCCATGGAAGGTTGCTTCCACCCCCGGCACTGGAGATGGCCCTTCGAGGAGAATCGTGGCTGTGGTTTACCGCCCACATCGTGGGCAGAGTTCCTCGGAGCTCGACGTGGAGTTGCGTTTCTCCAACCCGGTGCCGTCACCGACAGACCGGCAGAGATTTAGATAGGTCTCGCATCCACCAGTATGAATGCCAAACTTGCATTTGGTATAGACTGGTACCTCAGGGGGCGTTAATGATTGTCGTCTGAAACAATCCGCTTGCTAAAGACAAACGTGCTTTATTCCCTCGGGGAGAGAAGTTACGTAAAACAACACAGGTAACTGTAGAGCAGCCCTAGATCATTATCACAGGACGTCATCCTTTGGTAAAGCTTGATGGAAGAAGGCTAAGGTTTGCGGCTGTAGTTAAACACTTGGGCATTAAAGTTTCCGAGCGGTTGGAATTTAAACCTCACCTGCGAGAGCTCCTCACCAGCTTGAATCAGATCTGTAGGGGCCTCTCCAGATGCTCGGTTCGTTTCATATGTACCGGAATATTCGATGCTTGTGCGACGTATGGATCGGCGGTATGGTACGAACTGTTGACGACTGGTGCCATCACCACCTCACTCTATTAACTCGTCCCAAAGAGTAGTCCTGAGTGCGTGTTTTCCTGTACGCCGCACGGTTTCCACTTTTGCAGGTACTCATGGGTGCTTTGCCGTTATCTTTAGAGGTGAAGCGTTGTGCTATCACCTACAAAATCCGGAAAGGTCTTCATTTGCTGCAGATTGGCTAACCTCGGAAGAGGTTAGGGAGAGAAGCTTTCGCGAATGCAAAGAACTCCTTGAACTTAAAATCACGTCATTGTGGCAGGACAGGTGGGACAACAGCGAGAAGGGTAGGGTGACGCACAGATTTATTGGGGTCGCAATCTTGGCGAGAGATAACTGAGACTTTGACTTTTATCTTAGTCAGGGCTATATCTTAGCAGGTCATGACAGTATGAATATATTTCTCCACAGGGTTGGTCGGAGCGAGACGACGGGCTGCAAATGTGGAGTGCCATTTGAAAGCTGGCTGCATATCTTGGTCGAGTGTTCAAGGTATGTGGATCTCAGGCAGCTGGATGGCATAGACGCCATGGGGAGTGGGCGAGCCTGGATGTAAGGAGGTGCCTCGCGAGTAGAGAAAGATTTGAATGCCTTCGCGTTTCCGCACGCGAGGTCTTCAAAAGAAGAAGGGACGAAGCGGGCCATTAAAGGAGGATATGGTGGGTTATGAGTAGGTTGACTGAGGAGAGAAGTTTTATTTTTATCTCCCATACGCAGGGAAGAGATAACACTTGTTACCACATACCGGGTAAACGACGAAGGTCAATTCCGATAGGATTACCGACTCCACATTTTCCGAAGCGCAGTACTACCAGGTACGGGCTTGCAAAAGGACTGGAAGTATCGAAGCCTAATCGGAGATTTTCTGGTACCACGGGTAGAGGGGCCCATGGAAGGTTGCTTCCACCCCCGAAAATAGAAGATGGCTTTTCAGTTACTATAGTGGTGGCTGTGATTACCGATCACATCGCGGCCAGAGCTCGTAGGTGTTCAGCGTGGAGTTGGGCTTTTCAACTCGATGCCATGACTGAACACATTTAATAGCAAAGATTTAGACAGATCTCGCATCGTGTAGTATGATTATCGAACCTGAATTCAGTATAGACTACAATGATCACAACAATAATCCGTGTTACTAAAGGTAACCGTGGCATCGAGACTTAGTTTTTTTTTTTTACAGAATGACCTGTGTTATAGGCAATTTCGGCTTTTATGTGCAATGCACAAACACAGTCATGGAGGAAAGGAAGGGGATTGGGAAGGTTGGGGAAGGGGAGTGAGAACGACCGTAGCGAGTGGAGAAGCTGGTATATTGCTCAGTTGTACTGGCTGTCAGGTTGTTCACGTTAAATAAAAACATAACAGAATTATGATTGGGCTTAAAGCCCAATCATATGATACTCTAGATGAGATGGAAATGACTTTAATATACCGGAAAATACATATATCATCTCACATTCTTTCGAATAGTGAATAGGGACTTTTGCATAGGAGGTGGTAGAAGTAGAGGGGGAGGTTTGTGTTTTTCATATATGACACCGAACATGGCATGCATAATGTTTTTTGCTGAATTTAAAGTTTTTAGTTTTCATTATTTTTAAAGAAATTGGTCATAGTCTTCCCGAAATTGGGGCATTTGTATGGGAGGTGGCAGAGGAAGTGGAACGTTTTAGATGATTTTCAAACTGCTTATCATCACCCTTATCACCATGCTTTGATTCGATTTCAAAGCCGATAGCTCTCATATACTTGAACGAGAAATGCTTTTCTTGACTTTATAATACAGATATTTGTATGGGAGGTGGTAGAAGGAGTGAAGCGGAGCTAATAATTTTTTTAAAACTTATTTCAATTTTTAATAAACAAATTCTGGCAAAATTTGAAGTTTTTACTTTTTCTAGTTTGAATGGAAATCGATAAAATGCATTCAACAAAAATTATACGTTTGTATGGGAGGGGATAGAAGGAGTGTACGGATCAAAACAAATTTTTTTCGTATTATTAATATTTCTATTTGTTTACTTTATACAAAATATGAAGTTGATAGCTTTAACAGTTTCGAAGAAAAATAATTTAATTTAAATTTCAAAATTTCGTGAAATTTGTATGGGAGGGGGTAGAAGGAGTGAAGTGAAGTTGATAATAATTTTTAAAATAAATTGCAATTATAATAGAATTAATTCTGACAAAATTTTGTCTTTTCAGCTTTACTAGTTTCAATGAAAATCGAAAATATGTATTTTTCAAAATTGTCCATTTGTATGGGAGGGGGTAGAAGGAGTGAAGGGATCAGATCAATATTCAGACATATTAATGACATCTATATCGTAATACTTTAACCTAAATTTCAAGTTGATAGCTTAAATGGTTTCAAAGAAAAATCAATTTCTGAAAATTTCGGAATTTCGTGAAATTTGTATGGGAGGGGGTAGAAGGAGTGGGGGGATGTGGCCCGTTCACAAACTTAAAGTTACTTTTTTGCTAAAAATGACACACAACAAATTTCAGCACGATACCTCAAAGCGTTCGAGAGTTATGCTGTAGACAGACGCACAGACGCACAGACGGACAGACAGCAACTCGGATTCGAAGTTTTTGAGCGACAACAAATATTTCTGTACCCTTGGCGGCTCTGTGCGAGCATTATTTCTTAGCGTTACAAACGGTAAGGCAAACACAATATACTCTCAGATTTCATCTAGAGTATAACAAGACATGGTTCTATGTAGAGCAGCCCTAAGAATTTTGCTTAAAATCGAGTAGTTCAAGGATAAAGCTCAAGAACCCATTTTCAAATCCATAGCTCTCATACGTACATACCCTGTGTTTAAAAAGGACCCGGAATTTTTCATTAAGACGAAAATGGTTCAACTATTCATCGATATCTATTTCATTCCCTTTAAACTAATCTCCATCGCAAGCAATACACATATTTCAACGCATCTTCCAATTTTCAAAATATTTTTCATAGGCCGATTTTGAAATCGCCTTCCGCTCCTTCTGCGAATTCTCTCAATTGTCCTAAAATGCTTTCCGCGAAGTGGTAGCTTGAGTTGTGCGAACAGGAAAAATTCACACAAGGCCATATCAGGTGAATACGGAGCGTGTGGAATGGTATTAACGTTGTTTTTGGTTAAATAGTTGCGTACAAGATGAGATGTGTGAGCCGGTGTATTATCATTGTGAAGAAACCTCGAGTTGTTTCTCCACAATCCGGTCTCTTGCGACAAGTATACACCCTTAAACGCTTCAGTACGCTCACATAATACTCCTTATTTACTGTTTAGGGTGTAGCCTAGTGGATAGCGTGTTGGTCTATAATGCGAAGGTCGTGAGTTCGAATCCCGGCCAACGCATAATTCCAGCACACTGTCCGCTTGAGTATACCTTGGTCACCTCAATCTACGAAAATGAAAAATTCATAAATAGAGGGTTGAGCGAAGGTCTACAGTGCCAATGTAGTAAATTTACTGTTTGGCCTGGCGGAAGAAATTCGGAGTAGACCACACCACGGCAATCAAATAAAACGGTCAACACAACCTTGATTTTTTAGGTTTTGGATCTGAGAAGCGCCATTCCAAAGATTCTTGATTCGTTTTAACATTAACATTAATATATATATTTATTCATTAATATTGGTTTTCATAAATGCATTACAGAGTTACAATGGATTTGTTTATATTCTATGGATAGTTTCCCAGACAGCTACAAGCTGATATTAGGGAAATTTCCATAATATCAAGAGATTATATAAAAAAAAATAGTGAATAATACAGATAATATAATTGCAATTGCTGTATAAACTTCTTTACTGCAATCTTAAGACACTTGATATTCTTCGCCTGTCGAATATATATTGGCAAGGAGTTAGTATCGAATTGCTTCATAGATGGTATCCTTCCTCAATCGATTCGTTCTGCATTTTCGATTTCTTATTGAAGTTGCATTCCGTGTATTGTGATTGTGAATATCTTCGTTGTACATAATGAGTATTGAAGATTTTAGTCCTCGGTTTATTAAATTGTATATTAATTTTGACCTCTCTAGGTTTAATGTTTGCTGTAGGTTTAGGTTGTTGTAGGTTTCATATAGATCTGCTGTTGGTGTCAGGGGTGGTAAATTATAAACGGCCTTGATGCTTTTATTCATAATTCTCGATATTCTTTCCATGTTATACATAGATGTTTGGGTCCATTTTACAATTCCATAGGTTATATTGGATAAAATAAACGAGTTATATAGAATTTCTTTTATTGGTGTTGGTAGAAAATTATTACGCCGAAGGACTCCAGTGATGGGTGCTATGTCATATTCATAGACCCATTTCTCTTCACCGGTAATGATGCCTTTGATAACATTTTGGCCCAAGCTTTTCAAGCAATGCTTTACTGCTTCTGCAAAAATTAGCGAAATTTGCAGAATACACCAACTTTTTTAAAAAGCTATTACTTACAAACTATTTAACAGATTGCGCTCAAAGTGACATGTAAACAACTGACAGATGTACCAATCTGGGAAAAATATGTTTTTGACAATATCTGAAGCGTGGTTCATTTAAATGAGAAATTCCGGGTAATTTTTGAACATAGTGGTTGGAATTTATGTCCAGATTTTTCGAATTTAAAGCCTACTTTGTTAACTTGCATGCAAATTAATTTTTGTAAACTCGAAACCGAAGCTATTGCATCGATTTTGAACCAGCCCTAAGAAATAGAGTAACTTAAGCACAACACTTAACTTCTTTTTTATACATGTCTCTTAAAATAATTATAGTATAAATCACGCGAACATTTTTTGTCCCAAATTTTACCGGGAGTACAAATTAAAACCCGCCGTTTCCCAATAGATGGCGACAGTATTAAATGCTGAATGGGGATCAGAAACGTCATATGGTAAACTTAGGCATCTGATAAGAACTCCTCATCATTAGAATTGTGAAGTCTTATCGGCGTCATATACTTTTTTGTTGTTAATTCAAAAAAAATCTGCGGCTGAGGCGCTTCGAATGATTGTTGAAACTTATGGTGAGGGTGCTATTAGTGAAAGAACATGTTGTGAGTGGTTTTAACGCTTCAAGAGCGGTGATTTTTAAGTCGAGAACCGGCATGGCGGTGGAAGAGAGAAAATTTTTGTTGTATATCACCAGCTGATGAAACCAAGTGAAACTATCACGGAAGATCACTACCGACTGCAATTGATGCGTTTGAGCCGAGCATTACAGAAGAAATAGCCACAGTATCAATAGAGACACGACAAAGTGATTTTGCATCACGCTCGACCACATGCTGCTTAGGTTATGAAAACCTACCTGGAAACAATGAAATTGGACGTTCTACTCACCCGCCGTATACTCCAGACATTGCACTTTCCGACTACCACCTGTTCCGATCGATGAAACATAGCCTGGCTGAGCAGCACTTCCATTCTTACGAAGAAACCAAAAACTGGGTCGATTCGGGGATCGGTAGATTTTTCGAATCCGAATCCGTATCCTGCGAGAAAGATGGAAAAAAGTGATTGGTATTGATGGGCATTTCTTTGAATAATAAATATTTAACCATTTTTGCACAATAATGGCTCGAATTTCGAAAAAAAAAAAAAACGGTTTTCAATTTGTACTCCCAATAAACAACTAAATTTAATGGTTTTGAGCCTGAAAAAATAGATGGGGTATTTCAAAGACCAGGCCAGGAACGATTGAATCGATAAATACCAAACCCCATTTTCGAATTATCTTCTCAAATTAAATGAATTATTTCGACTAAACAAACAACAAAATTGAATACCAAAATAATCGAATTAAAAGCGAATCTATTTGCCCATCGCGAAGAATAAATTGACATTGAAATACCTATCTCTATAAATTCAAAAATAATTTGGCAATTATTACAACCTACGATATGGGCAAGTCACATAATTTGGATGATTAAATTAATAAGAAGTACAAGAACGCCTAAAACTGCGCCGCAAAGAAAAATCACATCAGTCATTGCAGCATCCGTTTCCGACAATTTAAACATCTAAATAACCATACGATTTAGTCAATGTCACGTATCGTAAGCATTGTATAACTAAATTAATGGCTAATATGCATAAATATAGATATAGATATGTCATATGTTTAAGTTTCGATCAAAATTACCTGGCCGAGGCAAGACAGCATAGCTCGGTTGAATGTGTCGTAGGTTTTTTTTTAAGATGTTTTCCAGTGTTCGGACACAGTCAAGGTCAAAGCTATCCTGTTGAGTGTGTAGACTCATAATATCACCTTATCTTCTCCAGACATAGAGATCAATTCAATCGGATTTCGGATGAAGATTTGAAGGAAAGACCGGTTTGGTTAGTGGGCGCTAAAAATTCACTTCAAGATCGAATGAAAAAACTACTAAGATTCTGCACAAAATGTGTGACGATCTTCAGTACAGAAACATATGCATTTCTGCATCGAATAATGCATCAGCTTATTTGCCCGCACAAAGATCATATCAATTACTCGTTTTTTCATAAAATGTATTTACAAATCGATTAGCGTTTCGATATTATGCAAGCAATTATTTAATGCAATTTGAATGGAGACCCCTATTTGAACAATAGCTGCACTCAAATTTGCATCACATTTGCTCGCGATCGGTAGCAGTCAATTAATCTTGGCGGCAATCTAATTGCTGTAAAAACGAGTAAAATGACATTTTTTTTTGTACTCGATCAGATATTACTGCAATGCGATATGTTCATGTGTAATGATCAAACCACTTAAAGCCAGATCAGATTTAAACAACAAATCCTTGACTTATCCGCAATTTAGTTAGTAAACTTCGTGTAGAATATATACACACGCTATTAAAATTATAAATGATCGGATAATGGTAGTGGTCCTCGTCACCGTTCGCTTAGTATTGCACTGTTGCAGTAAGGCCTTAAAATATTGATAAAATTGTTATAAGCATACGATCAACTGTCGGCAATAAATTGACCATTTGTGTAGAACAAAAAAATTAAACGTTCGATACAAAACATCCTCGACCTGATTTTCGATGTCCGAATCGGTCAATTTCGCGTAAAATTCGAGTTAAAAAATTAAAACTTTTTGAAAAGGAAACTTGCTCATACCTTTTAAGTCCGGGCGAAAAAAAAACAATAATTTTCAGCCTTCGAAACAATCTCAGATTTTTCGTATTGATTTTCATAAGAGGACATTTATAAATAACTAAAGCATTTTTCTTGAAAACAATCCAATCATATAAATGTGCATTATATGAGTGTCTTCGATATTGTTTGCAGTTACGATTTTATATAACCCATATGGGGCATGCAAATGATAAACAATTGCATGAAAATATTCGAAATGTCTCAATTGGTCACGATTTGTGATACAACCAATGATTTTCGATTAAAACATTTTCTGTTTCTGTGAAGGTGAAATTGAAATTTTCGTTTTAAAGTCGAAAGTACGAATGCATAAGATTTAAATCGCAAAATAATGGAGTTATTTTAGGACGGTATACGTTATATACGAGCTTTTTGTTTTGTCGAAAAGTTTCACGATTTGCTACTATGATTTTTTGTTGTTGTTATATTTGTATCAACACTTTTAACTGAAGTTAGCAGTTTTAAAATGTAATGCAATTTTAATAAACTTTGTGATTTGGCTTTTGATTTTTTCCGTGTCAAAAATTACCTTATTAGCAATCAAAACTGTGACGTGATTCGATTAGAATTGTAGAAAAAGTCAATCGGAAATTCATAGAAAAGATATTACAGTGGATTTTCTTCCTAAAGAGTTTTCGAGGGATCGAAAAACTGGAAACTGGAAATGGAAGTTTTAAATATACGTAGAATATTTTATTTACTCTTAAGGTCTAATAAGGATACAATCAGCCTTAGAGGTGATAGTGAACTGGTGTCAGTCTAAGCACTTGAACATCAATCCAAGTAAGACTGAGATAGTACCATTCATAATTAGAAGGAAAATCCAAATCATACCTCCTTCAATAAATAAAACACCAATACCCTTTTCAGATGAGGTAAAATATCTAGGTATCATACTGGATAGCAAACTCAACTGAAACAAACATATAGAATGGACTCATGCCGAAGCACTAAAGGCATTTTGGACCTGCCAAAGCTTATTTAGTAGAAAACGGGGACTAAAGCCCAAAATGATTTACTGGTGTTACAGAACAATCATTCTTGCAATAGTCACATACGGATCAACGGTATGGTGGACTAACATTTTACAACAAAAAACACAGCTTACACTACAAAAAATCTAAAAGCGAGCTTGTATTGGTATCACTGGAGCAATGAAAACCTGTCCTACGGTGGCAATGGAAATGCTCCTAAACATCCCTCCGATACATCGCTAAACAAAAGGAGACTATCCAAGAGATGTTACGCAAATAGAAGAAAAACAAATACAAATCGGGGGACTTTAGAGGTCAACTCGAAATCCTAAAATACCCAATAATAGAGATTCTAACTTCCACACTATCGGACGCTATGCCGACAAAATTCAACTTTGAAACCCCCTTCAAAGTTATAATCAGAGAACGCAAGGACTGGCAATCCATGCTACCTGAAATGGAAGAGTAATCTGGTATACAAATCGCTCGCGCAGCTCTGAAGGGACTGGAGCTGGAGTTAAAAGTTCTAACTTCTCGGTTTCAAAATCACTCGGCGAAGAAGGCACAATCTTCCATGCTGAACTAATTGCATTGGAGCTTTGCTTTCAAGAAAATATAAGGAGAGCCCATCGCAACAAATCTATTTATATCTTATCGGATAGTCAGGCGGTTCTGAAAGCCCTAGCATCCAATAAACACGGATCGAGGATAGTTTGGGACCGACTGGAATAGACTTCCAGGTTTATCAATCTCAAAAAAACTAATCCTACCACAAAAAAACAGAGTGGAGGATATTCCAAAAATTCAGCAAGATTGATATTAGTACTCTAATCGGCCTAATGACGGGGTGCAATGGAGTAAACCACCACCTCGAAAATATGGGGTTAGCTGAAACCGACATCTGCCACCTCTGTCTGAAAGACTCACGACAGAACACATCCTATGTCACTGTGAAGCAGTAGCTAGGAAAAGACACAATCTTTCCTTTCTACCGAGGAACTAGCCAACATGGCTCCCTTGAAGATACTTAGATTAGCCAAAGCTTTTGAGTTATGGTAGGGTAAAGGGGCAATAAACGCACCATAGGCCGAAAAGGTCGCAGTGCTCTCACGTGTTGCCCAGAATATAAAAAAAAAGTCTAACAAAGAATTTCGTAATAAGCAGAGTTTCGTTAAATGGACGTTCGTTATAAAAAAATTTCGCAGTATATTAACTATGTGTACGAGTATTTCCGTGTCATTGATTCCATCTGTAGCACGAAATTTGCGTTTTGCGCTATTCCCCGTGAATCTGTTTACAACTCGTATTATTAAAGAAGAACCTTACCCTTTCTTGCAGATAACTTTCACTTGAATATAACGTTTTTCATTTAAATGTGCAACAAAAAAATTGTTTTATGATGGAATGTCTTATTTATTTATTCATTTATTTAAGAGAAGCAGACACACACAGTTGAAAGCCAGCATCAACCAGGCCATTTTATATTCTATTCTACATATATACAATGGCACTACAGCCCAAATCGGGACTTGGCCTTCTGACCTTCAGGTTTCTTCACATTTTCATTACTTATTGTGGAAAGGTTGTTAGCCCTATCAACGAAATTTCATTTTCATAGATTGAGGTAACTAAGGTTTATCCAAGCAAGTAGTGTGCTGGAATTATATATCGATCGGGATTTTAACTCAAGATCTTCGCATTGTAGACCAACACGCAACCCACTAGGCTACACCCTAACTTAACCAGGCCATTTTAGGCTTAACGTATTTGTAAAAATGGAGAAGAGAAAAGGATTCAATTAACTGACGTATTCATAGGACAAGATTAAATCGGACGTATGTAGTTGGAGCTTTTGAATGAGTGTTCTGAACGTTTCAATATTCGGAGAGTTGGGTTGGAGCAGTTCAAATGAGTGATTTACATATGGAAGGGATCTTAGTGTGTAGGTTGTCCTTGGACAGCTAAAAAAGATGTGTTGGACAGGCAGAAATGTTTGATGCTCTCACGTAAAATAATGCATGTTTTTAGCGATTCTAATTGCTTCTAAACTAGAGATGGGGTGTCATGTGACGACCTGGAATTTTTTCGGTGTGACAACCTCGGACCTGAAACTGGCAGTGATAGAGTAACTTAAACCACTGTAACTATCCGGAACTGTAATGACCCAGATCCGTCACAAAGAGTAGAGGCTTCGGAGCAATCACAACCACAGCACATTCCCATCTCATGATTTGCTGGGCAGTGATTGCTCCGGAGCTGTAATAACACAGCTACATCACAGTGAGTGGATACTTCGGAGCAATTATGATGGCTCTGGAGCTTAATCTACGAGTAGCTTGATCCGAAGTAGTCCAGTCGGATTAGATGAGATCAAAACAAGGTCTGTTTTGCGAAATGCAGTGATATCGAAGATATTTTTTAACTTCATTATTTTTTTTTTTGCGTAGATTACGATAAAAGTATTGCGAACGCTGGGAGAGTGGGGCAAGGGCTCAAAAAATAGCAAAATCTGCAAATTTTCACATATTTTAGAGTTTTTTCCAGATTTCTGTCTTTCTACTAAACTAAATTGAAAAACTAAAAGTGAGGTTCGATTGCAGACATTTAAACCTTTCATTTGAGCGGTACATAGCTCAATTTGGTTTATCTACATAGAGATTTAGAGTTTTTTGAAGACGGTTTTGGCAGTTTTCAAAGAATTAGTGTTTTCTAATCTGGCATCGCAATTGAGCTTCACTTTGGGTAAGAAAATGCCGCAGATACGTCGTGGTTCTGGTCAAGGTCGATACATCGATGACCAAACAAACGATGTTTCAAGTTGGACTGCGCCGCACATACCTGCTCGTGGCTTTTTATCATTGCCACTTACTTCAACGTCTAAAGCGCAGCTGTTGTTGGAACAAAATAATTTGATTTGTCATCGATGTAGAAAATAAAGCATCCTGCAGTTGCTTCGTAGCGTGGCGTACATATGATCTTATATCTCCAAGATCGTCAAAGATAGAAAGTTAATTTTTGGGTGGATTGTACATTGGGTAATTGAGTTTCATTACCTAAATTTAGCATGCGATTATTTACATGCAATAGTCCCGCACGAGGTTACGAAACTGTTGATGTTCATCATGAGGTGTGATGGTGGGAATCAGAGCACCTTGAGTTATCAATGTCTTATTCTCAATTCTATGACTAAATACATTTTTTGTTGTGATATTTAGAACACCACTGTTTGTTCAGATTCGATTATACCAAAGTTTGACTTAATGGCCAACCAGTGCATCTATCTAATGCATCGCTCTTAGTCTAACCTCCTAATTCCAAAATCACAGCTATTTTGTCACAGAGACATGTGCGGAGCACGTCTACAATAAGTGGATGCCTGATGTTCGTTGATTCTTATTTGGACTGTGCGACTCTTATGTACATTTTATCCTATGAGTCGCAAGGTACTTTGTACACTCTTTCAATTTCCAACGGTTTTTTGTCCTTCTAGTTTCCTGAAATTCTGCGGATAGTAGCCAGTGTAGAGAATGTTATCTTGATAATGGATTGTCCCTACCTTATCCGTCGTGCTCTGGATGTAAGATAGTTTTACTCATCTTTAGTATATATTTTCTTTTTCAGAGTCTTCTCGTTCTTTCGTCTTCGGATGCTTCAGTTTGCAGGTCTTGTTTATTTCGCTAGCTTTGTATCCATATGCTGTGAATGCCCGACTCAACTGGTCCCTTTCCTTTCGAAGACTGCTCGGATTTCCTTTAGTTATGTGTATTAGGGTCTTCAGTGCGCCTGTTTTTTGATTTAAGTGGTCATGTGGATGAGTGTAGAGATATCTGGTGGTGTGAGTTGGTTTCCTATACATCCCGGAGCTTAACGAAGTACATATTTCCTTTCTACTTGTACATCCAAGAATTGCAACATCTCCTTTCTGTTTCCATGATGTACTTCATTTTCTCGTGGTGTGTGCTAAACATTTGTCGAGCTCTTCTTTCACATGTTGCTAAATGATGAAGGTGTCATCCACATAACGTAGATACAATATCGGTTTTAATGGAGCTGAGTCCAGTGTGTTCTTTTCGAATTCTTCCAAAAAAATTTCGGCTATCATTGGTAAAATTGGAGATTCCATTGCCGCTTCTTCCGTTTGCTTGTAGAGTTTTCTTAGAGCTGAAACAAAATTCTATTAAGCCATACCTGTTGTTCGGCATGAGTTTCCTGCTGATACTTAAGGTGTCCTTAATCGGGATGTTGATAAAAAGTGATTTCACGTCTAGGTTAACTAAAATATCCGCTGGTTCGCGATGTGTTACCTACTAATGGGCGTATTTCAGTCGCGAGAGATTTTGCAACGGAAAAATTATGTCAACTTTTACAACCAAAATGTCCAGAAATATAGCCGGTTTTGCATCCGATCGGATTTTTCAAAACTAATTTTCAAAGGTTTAGCACTGGTGTTAAAGAACAATTTACTTTTATATTTGTAGTATGAGACGAGACGAACCCAGGGATACTAAAATCTCATATTCCAAAAAAATAGGCTTTTTTTTCTTTTAAAAATATTTTGACAACGAACAAAGATTGAAATGTTGATTATTACGATTTTTCTTTAATCAGAGTCAGTTGGCGTTAAGTTTTACTAAAATTTTCGTTCAGCTAGTCCGCCAAACAGTCATTCAATTCAAATTCAAATTCCTGTTAAGACCCTCTATAGGGGCATAGGACAGAAACAACTCTCTTCCACATATCCGAGGCGATGTATCCGTTTCTCGTATCATTTAGGTCTTAAGATCACGGGTGATAAGCCCATGATCCAGCAAACAGTCATACACATTGTTTTTATATTTTTGAAATTTTGCAAAATATGAAATCTTGTCAAAAAACATTTTTCAATTTTTTAAAAAAATCGAAACTAAATGTTTCGATTTTTATGAACATCTTCACATTCAAAGCACAGGATGTAATTTTTTTATCGTACAAATATACCACAAACATGTGTGCGATATTTATGAGTGCTGTTTTTTCACCTGGACGGCAGCATTCACTGAAAACGAAATACTCAGCCATAGAGCACATCTTTAAATTTATCTAAAAATACTTTATTGAAAAACCTTCAGATTTTCTTGTTGTAAGCATTTCTTGGCTATAAACTGTAAGGTATAACTGCCAAAAACATCACTCATCTCGGGTAATTTACTTTATCATTTAGAAATCGTAAAACATCTCCTTGAAATGCATTAGAGGTCACATTAATGAAGCTTGGAGATTTTCTGATGCACGAACTTGAACTATTTTAATCACAAAATCCATTCAATTAGAAAGTGATATGTAAAATTGTTTTATGATCTAGATTCTACATAAATGTGTACAAAGTATTTAAATTATTTTGATGTTTATTTTTTCTTATTTATAGAATCTCTGGACAAACATGGCTACAATTACAGCAACAAAAATTACGTGCAAAGAAAGATCAACAGCAACGAGATGATCGACGATATTTTGAGGAAGTCATCCATACAGAGATAAAAAATCGACCACTCAGGTATGATCTTAATCGAATTGTTAAGATTGCTATGAAATTTGAAATATTTTTGATTTTATTGGAAAATCATAAAATATATTTTGGTTACAGATCACGCCCAAATAATGGTCAACGTTTTGATGGCTACTCAAGTGATACGGCGGCTTTTACAGATGAAGTTGATTTCAGACGTCCACTTCATGTTCAAACTCCTTATAATCCAAATAGGTAAATTTTTTTGAGTTAATTATTTGATATGATAAAATTTTATACGTGTAAATCTGTTAGTTAGATTTTGTATGAATGAAACCATCTTAAAACTTAATGTTGGTGTGATTTGGTGTATGTTTCCACAGTGCATTTCGAATTAAGAGGAAAGATTTCCGGATTTCACACTGTTTTGCTTTATTAAATGTGACGTTCCATTCTCTGCTGAGACCTTGACCAAAAAGGTCACAGCAGACCTCGAAATAAGGCATAGCAGTGTAGAATCCGGACATCTTTCCTTTGAATGTTCGTTTTCAAATCCTGATATTTTCTGAATTATGTCGCAACAAAATCAATGAAAAAGAACTAATTTTGATTTCAACGACACATAACATATATGTGACGCAAGCTGACAAAAGGGACCTTATCTTGCGAAAGTAATATTTGCAGTACAGACCAAAACATGAGCTTATATGAAAACTTCATGTTTTGTGTTTTTTGCACCAAACGCTACCTACATATCTTAGGATTAACTAAAAAGTGTTTTTTTTTTTTTTATATATGTATATATTTTAACCAAAAGATACCCTTAAAACTCATTTAATGGTCTTAAAATATTGGGAGGGAGGGGCGAAAATTGAATCCATTTTTGCATTTCAAAATTCAAAACGCCACAATTTTCTCAATTTTTGGGCGATTCTTGCGGCGTTCTCTTCAAAATTTTTTCCTTTATCCAATAATATCAGCATAATTTTAACTTTTGGCAAGATACAGAGGAAATACTTGGATAATTAGAGTCTTTTATCTCCAGAAATAAAACAATCAAAAACCAGTGAGTCTATTGGGAGCGACGTATGCTAGATATTTTCCTGATACAAGTTCACCCGGAACAACAACCAAATATTTTAACAGGAATCAAATACATTCTACATCAAAAAGTCAGTTGGGAGACGATAAGATCCTCAACCGTCTTGCAATGCAAGAGCTGGAAAAAGTTCACAGACATTCAGCATCCAACTGTAACCTTGTTTACAGATTGGGAAGTGTCCGAAAAAAATGAGCCAGGCAAATGTGAAAGAAGCAACACAAACTGTACAAATTGTCGGAAATACGGCCACCCTGCTAATTACAGGGAATGCCCATACTATCTTTTATTAGTGAACTAGAGAAACTGAAAAGGAAAGAGCGGAAATTAGGAGGGAAGACCGTAGAACTGTCAACAATTATCGAAGAGATTACGTATAATCCTCAAGCCTATTTAAAAATAATGCAAACCCAAGGGCGAACAATGGATTTACTTCCAACGATTTCTTAAACTTTTCACAAAATCTTTTCGGTATGAACCTGTCGGAGCTTATTAGAAGGATTAACCAATTCTTAACTGACTTTCTATCCCTGCAAGACAGAAATGAAAAGTAGACACAATACTTCGAGTTCTTTTTTAATTTATGCAAAAATTCATCAATCAATTAAAATTATTACTTTAGATCACTTGTCTCCAATGCTAGAAAGTTATCGCTGATTGGTTTTATTCAGGAGAATGAACCAGATGGTCTTCTGTTAAACGAAACTATAATAGATTAAAAGCAAACAATCGGCTAGAGTCACTCTCATGCAAGAAGGAGACACACTCTGACACAGCGTGTCTCCTTCTTTCGTCACAATCAGCACCTGCGAATTCAACATTCGTGTTGTGGCGAATTTAGTGGTTTTCTTTTGCCAATTTCATCCACCCTAAGATAAATTATTAGCTTTTAGTTAATTATTAAGAACTGCGCAAAGTTCTTAATGTTGGGAACGTATCAAAAAAAAGTTCGACACTCTTTTTTAAATTTCGCTCCAAATATCGAGCTTCACCTTTGCCAAACTATGGTAAAGCGCCTCTAGTGTTCCATGGAGTAAATATATCCGTAGCTAACCATGTAGTGCTTAGAAACGATGATAAACAGGGTGTTGCGATTATATACAGACGCAATTTAAATATTAATACGGTTTTAAAATTTCTATAAAAGGACATGTCATCCTGGGGATCTAAATGCAAAAACCCTAGCTGGGCTAACGCTTAAATAAATAATTACGGTAGAATTATTAATGATTGGTTTGATCGCATATCAATAATTTTGTTATTGTTTGACGACGTTTATAACCTTGTAGACTCCTTGGGCTCAGAAACAGATCTAATCAACTTCTCGGATGGTCCTAAGTTTAATGACGTTGAAATCAAGCGACCCTTCATTAATAGAAAATACCTAAGAGAACTAATCAAAACAATCAAACCAAAAAAGTCTTCCGGGCTTGACGATATATCCTCTATTATTTTAAAAAGATTGTCAAAATAAGCTCAAAATTACTTAGTATATCTCTATAAATAATGGCTATTTTCCCAGCGAGTGGGAAAAGCTAAGTAGATCCCTATAATCAACAACAACTCCTCCTATGAAGTCAGCAACTCCAGACCAATATCCCTTCTCTCTAATGTTGGAAAAATCCTAGAAAAAATTCTGGAGCGTGATATTGACCAATTCTGCGAAGAAAACTCACTGATACCCGAGGAATAGTTTCGTTTTAAAAAAATCAACTCGAAAGAGCATGCACTAGTTAAAGTGCAATACGACATTACTATGAATCTCAGAAATAAGGAAACTACTGTAATGTGTTCAGTAGATATAAATAAGCGTTCGATTCTGTATAGGGCATGGGTCTACTATACGAGTGAATCTCCACAGGAATGCCTAATGTGACCTTAAAGTTAATATTCATTTACTTAATGGAAAGAAAATTGAAATTTTGCATTAACAATTGCTGGTCCATGGAAATCGAAATAAAATCTGGTGCCTCACAAGGATCTATCCCCGGTTCAAAATTGTATAATATTTATTTGCATGATTTTCCACACAAAAAAGTAAGTGAAAACTCCAATTTAAAGTCAACAGCAATTTTATATACCGATGACATTCTCTACACTAACACCCGCGATTATAACGCCACTATAAAGAAAAATATACACAGATCGAGCTGAAAAATTGCCACCCCTAGCCAAATTTCAAGCTAAAATTGCGTATTGTTCATGCAACCAAGGTACTTAATCGAACCATAAGTAAAAGAGGAAGATCAAGTGACCTGAAAAGGAAATTCATACAAAAAAAGCATACCGCAGTGGTAGCCGGTATCGCACCAAAAGATGTGCGCCAAGATTCCCACAGTCAATTGGCCAATGCACGACCAAATTAGGCAGCGATATAAACTACCAGGATGCAAATTGTTTTCATTCATACAATAAAAATAACGAGTGTTTCCTCAAATTTCATACCGAATAGAGTACTTACATAAAAGGTATTCCCACTGTACGATGTAGCAGACATGATAAAAATATATTATCACTCAAAAAATCATTAATATATGACATTATTTTTTCGTACCTACATAGATGCAGAATTTACATAAGAAACATATTTTTTTTACCAAAATCTAAAAAATTGCAGTGTAGGGTTCAAATTTTTTGGATTTAATCATGCAGATACAGCTAATCTATTAATGTATTGTATATACATATACATACATCACGTGTAAATCTAGTTAAATTTTGTGTGAACAAAACCATTTTAAAACTTAATGTTGGTGTAGTTTGGTAAAGGTTTTCACCATTTCGAATTAAAAGGAAAAATTTCCAGATTTCATACTGTCATGTTTTATTAAATGCAACGTTTCGGTCTCTGCATCAAAAGGTCTCAGCAGAAACCGATACGTCACATTTAATAAAGCATTACAGTGTGAGATCCGGAAATCTTTTCTTTTAATGTTGGTATTCAGATCCTGATATTTTCCGAACTACATATATCGCACCAAAATACATCAATGGAAAAGAACTAATGTAGATTTCAACAACACATATACATAATGTGACACAAAAAAGGGACCATATCTTGCGAAGGTAATATTTGCAATAAAGAGGCCAAAACATGAGTTTAGATCAAAACTTCATGTATTTTTCTTTTTTTGCACCGAACTGCTATCAACCTCAAGATCATGCAATACTTGGAGAGCAATCAACTTATAGATGATCGCCAATATGGTTTCCGGTCGCGAAGATCCACAGGTGATCTATTGGTTTACCTAACCGAACGCTGGAACACTTGCATACACAAATTTGGCGAAGGCCAAGTACTTGCATTAGACATTGCGAAAGCGTTTGATAGAGTTTGGCATAAATTCCTACTTTCTAAGCTAAAAGCATTTGGCTTTAGTGCTTCTTTTTTGTTATGGATTGAGAATTTCCTATCGAAGCGCGCCTTAAAAGTTGTTTTGTCTCTTCGTCTCCCTTTCCTATCAATTCCGGCGTCCCTCAAGGCTCCGTTTTATCACCTGCCTTATTTCTAATCTTTATTAACGACCTTCTGTCGTCGACTCTCAACTCAATTCACAGCTTCGCAGATGACAGTACACTCGAAAACATTTACAACTTCGACTCAATTGCTGAGGCGCACCAATCTTCTGTGCCTATTAAGCGCCAGGAGTTATTTAATTCATTAAACACTGACCTCAACACAATCCTGCAATGGGGCAGAGCGAATCGAGTAGAGTTTAATGCCACTAAAACATAAACCTGTCATCTTTCTCTTAAATACGACATGACGGTACCCGACCTTATCTTTAATGGTGTAACTCTTGATCCTTCGGAGAATTTCTACCTGCTGGGTATGCACATTAATAAAAAACTTGACTGGAGCCAGCACATCCACAATGTAGCTTTAGACGCCTCCAAGTGCTTAGGCTTTCTCCGAAGGTGCAAGAAATATTTTACACCATCCGATCTTGCAACCATCTACAAGTCATAGCACCTAAAACTCATCTAAAGATGCTGAATCGAATTCAGAGTTTTGCGCTTCGACTTATTGGAGACGATACCATAACGCCTTCTATAGACTCCCTTGAACATCGCAGAAATGTCGGAGTACTCACCCTCTACTACAGATACTTCCATGGCCGCTGTAGCCTTGGATTAGTCGTCTTATCCCTCTCTTATATAAGTTCGCGCGCAATACTCGTGCTGCTGAGCGCGCTCATGAGTATACGGTTGAGCCAAACAAATCACGTACGGTGATATTTAGGCAGTCGTTCATACCTCGAACATCCAAAATGTGGAGTTCACTACCCGCGGCCGTTTTTCCTAGTAATTATAACGTCACGCAATTTAAAGGCAACATTAACCGATTTCTTTTATCCTGTCCATCCTTATTCAATTAATTGTTCATTTTGTTTATTTTCATCTTGTTTCATCCCTTCCTAAGCCGACTGGACTGTATGCTACAGTATTAAAGGGTGACCCCTAAGTTCAATTTGGTACTTAAAAAAAAAACGCTACCTACATAACCTAGGATCAACTACAAAGTGTTTTTTTTATATATTTTAACCACTAGATACCCTTAAAACTCTTTGAAAGTTCTTAAAATTAGTAGAAATTTTGAAAATTGACTTCCATTTTTGCACTTCGAAATTCAAAACGCCATAACTTTGTCAATTTTTGAGATTTTTTCGTGATTTTTACGGCGTCCTCTTCACAATTTTATTCTTCATCGAATGATATCAAATACATAATTTTGATCTCTAGCAACATAATGCTTGCGTCACATATGCAAACAATGAAAATTCTTAGCCCATTTATTTGTTACAAAAAAGAAAATTTTTACACAAATCTTTTGTATTGTGGAAAATTGCATTTTGTTGGATTAGTTTAGGTTGAAATCAAAATTTAAAAAAAAAATAATAATAATAATTAACAAAAATTATCAATTTTTCATTTCAGAGCGTCTGAAAGAAATTATCATACCTTAACATCGACTACAACGACAGTAACACAAAAAGAACGTCCATTTGTAGCAATCAAACGAGCTCATGAACTGGCCAAACAGCAAAACGCTACAGGAGTAAGTTGAATCCTTAAATGTTCAATTTTTCTCTTTTCCAAATTTGCATGTTGTTCTTTTTTTTTCGAATCACTTTGTTCACTTGATAACCAAAAACATTGCTTTAATTTCGTTTTTTTTTTTTACTTATACCTTTCATTTTCATTTCGACTTTATTTATTTTTTGAAATGATATAGTCACCGCCAACATCACCACTTTCTGTTTTAAATGCTTCACCGAATGGTCACATAACGCAAGCACAACAAAATGGACTTTTATCAATGGCTGATAGTCCACGTAACGGACATGTACGACTGGTACGTATTTTTGGTTTTGGTGCACCATTTTCTTTTTTCAAAAATATTTAATTTTAAGATAAGTCTATGCTTTTTTCTAAATCAAAAACAGCAGAGATTTGAACGAAAAAAAAAATAATTTCGCTGTTGTACAAGCTAATTTTTTTCTTACACATGTAAATAACCCAATTTTGGCATGCTTTCAAACATTCATGGAATAATCAAAACATTGAACAACATTGTCTTTCCTAAAAATAAAAAAAATAATATTTTTTTTACATTCATCACATTCCAAGACTTTATGATTTTAGACGAAATGATAACTTTTGTACATGTTACAAATTAGTAGATATCAAAATCTTTTTTTAGCAAATAAAACAATTTACTTGTGCAGATTTTTACTTTTTTGGGGGACTGATACAAGTTATTAAGTCTGAAATTGAGACAATTTCCTTTAACTTTACTACCGGTTAGAGTGATTGCTGTTGTTTTTAATAAATAGGGGAACCCGGGGCACTAAGTTGAAAATATGTCTTAAGAACACAAAACGGTTAATTAAGGGAGCTGAAACGCATTATGAAATACAATAATATTGTGAGAAAAAAAATCAATGTTTTTATTTTCTAATTCAGAAAATATTGTCATTTGCTCCGTCCTGCTTCAGGCACGGGGTGGTGAGGACAAGTAATTATAATAACATATAATACTAGTGGAAATGCAGAAAAAATATGTTGGTCCTATATTAAGTTTAAAGTGTCTATAAAGGTTGAACTACACTTTTCATTGATTGCGTCCTTTTCTTAAGCCTATTGATAAAATTCACTCGCTGGTGGAGACTCATCACTTTCGCTATCTGTTCTCGCACACAAATTGTGCGTCCATTTTTTGTACGTGGAACAAGCGATCCAACCTTCAACTGACTTAAATTCACCGCAATATAAACATTCACAGTAAGAATTGAGTCCTTCTCCATTATGCCCCACTCATTCCGCCCCAAGGACTCGATTCACGTTAGGGAGGTAAGGCCAATCGAGAAAGATACGTAAACTAACTACACGAAACTGAAGATAATTAAACGTGCTTCAAGCATGTTTCAACTGTAGTTGTAATGTATACAAGCATGTACCGTAGTTAAAAAATCATAAGAAGTTTCAATATAGGAGCAAAAAAACCCAGAACGAAAACTTCCCGCTCCAACGCTCAAGAAAACTAAACTAACATGGCTGCCGTAGTTGAGCAGTAACAGGTTCTACTTATGGCTCGCTGGCAGCACCACCTTGAAACCGAAAAAAGTCGAATTTCATTCCGCCTCGGTACCGGTGCATTTTTTGTCGTATTTTCCTTGTGTTACTTTGTTTTCGGTATTAAGTATATCGATGGTGAAGATTCCCAACATCTAATCTAAATTTATGTGATTTTTGATACCCAATCTCCTATGTATACTTAGATATAATTTATCTGCCATTTTGTAAGACAAATAGCGTTTTATTTGTATTAAATAAAAATATTTTGATAAATGGTTAAGAAGATTATAATGTGTTTATAGAAAAATTTTCAGCTCCCATAATTAACCCTTATGTGTTCTTAAACCATATTTTCAACTTAGTACCCCGTTCTGCCCCAGGTTCCCCTATATACATAATTGTCAAAAATGACATATTAAAAATTAATTTCTTATTCGTAAGCAAAGCTGCTTAGGCTACCGACACACGATTCGTTTTTCGATATTACTAGTGTCATTATCCTATACATAATTCGGCCTACTTATATCAAAATAGGAAGCTAATATATATTAACTCGCATCGTGTGTCGGTAGCCTTAGGCTAAAGCTGCACGCATTCAGCGACAGCCTTTGCAGAAGTTGCGAGGAAGACGAAGAATTTATCGAACATTATCATTGTTACTGTTCACAAATCTCCAACAGTCGTCTACTTTGTTTAGGCTTAAGATTCTTCTCAGAACTAGACGACCTCAGAGGCGACAAACATTCAAGCCTGCAAATAGAACCAACTGGCTAGTACAGGAGGAGTTAAATTCATCTCATAATAAATAGGGAGAGTACAATGGAGCCAACTAGGTAGCCTCAGTGCATTGTGGTTCTACGAAACCACCCTCCTACAACATAAACATAAACTTTAATAAATAATGTTTTTTGATAGCACCGAACATAACTTAGGAAGTCACCCTTTAATGCATTGGGTGAATAGTCAAGTCGGTATAGGGTAGGTGAGCGATGGGGTACAAGGAACATGTGGGGGGCCAATGTATTCTATAGTCGTAATATTCGGGTGATGAATGACTGACTATACTTGCACATACTACACTGTAAGCGACGATAAGGGCTTAACAGTCAACTCATGACCGTCTGCGGCGTGCCTAGTATTCTTGAGATAGTTGAAAAGAGGAGGGATGAGGTTGGACAGTAGTTCGCTGTATTTACAGTGGAAATATCAATAGTAAAGGCTGATTACCGCGACGTTTCTACAATGTTCGAGGAAATCTATAAAAGCTGTTGTGGTCTTATCTCCAACTAGACGGAACGCATGCTTTTAGATTCAATCGAATACTGCAAATTATGTTTTAGGTGCGCCAGCCCATATGTGTGAGGTGTATTCGAGACGGGGAGGAATGTACGCCTTGTAGATATTAGGTAGATCGTAAGGCGTAAAATTATTTTTACATCTTCGAAGAATATCAAAGCGTTTGAAGGCATCAACTGCAATATCAAAAATATGTTTGTTCCGATTGAGATGTTTATGAAGTCTTATGCCGAGAATTGTAAATTTTTTTGAAAAGTGTAGTTGTACATTACAGAAGACTATATTCGAGGAACCCGCCGGAACATTCTTTTTAAGGGATAGATGATAGGCCTGAGTTTTCGAGGCACTGAACTCTACTATGTTTTTTCTGTCCCATTCCAGGGTTAAGTTGAGGTCTAAGTTCAATGTATCATATAATTTGATGCGTTTAGAACTCGCCGAAGCACGATGAGCATCAGTAACGAAGTCGAATTGAAAGGTGTTATCAAGAGTACCGTCATCTGTAAAGCTATGAATTGGGTTGAGTGTTGTTGACAGAAAACTATTAATGATTAAAAAGTAAATGGGATATAAACCTGAGCCTTGAGGGACGCCGGAATCGATCTGGAACTTTTGGGATGATACGCCATCCATTACGATTCGTATCGAGTGTTCAAAAAGAAAACTCTTAATTCATTTACTAAGGATAGTATTACAATCTATGGCTATGAGTTAAACCAATATATTTGCGAGTTTCGGCCCTCAAACAAAACAGAGATAAATCTCTTCATTCAATGATTAGTTATTTTTCTCGCAATGCCTAATCAACATTACATGAGGGTTTCGAACAGAAGTACACTCTAGAAAAATATATTTTGCGATTTAAAGGATGATCTGTAAGCAGGCTCAGCATTGAACTAAGCTAATTTTTTGCGGTCACCTAAGTGCAAAACGTTTTAATTTTAGAGAGTTCTTTCGTGTTCGATGAACCTAAAAACGGTACGATTCAATTGAAATATAGGTTGCACTGAAGTTATTAGTGCTTTAATGCATACCGAAAAAAATCTTCACAATTTTTTTATTTTTAAAGTTCTGAACTGAAAGAACTTCATACGGAAAAGAACTTACGTAATAAATAGAAAAATTTGAACTAAAGCTCTCTTATCTCTACGATGTGGTAGGTAGGGTACGATGAAAGAAAAATCCTAGTTTCAAGCTCAGTTCAGAAATCCTAAAATTTTCGCAATTAAGCTTTAAATTTCTATAGCGCGAGCAGTTATATGCCAAAAAATTTTCACGTCTAGGTGGATTTCGCTTCACTACACTTCCATAATGAAAGAATTTCAGCAGGAAATCCTTTGTTTATATGGCGAAACTTTAATTTCGGCACGAAATATTTGAATATATTTCTGAGAGATATAATAAAATTATTGCTTAGATCTCTCAGGTTTGGTTAGTCCGTACCTTATATCGCTACATTCCGGCTCCTCGGTGAATCATTTTTTTTCCGAATTTATGACCTTAGCGTGTTGAAGCTGCTTGGACGCTGGAACGGCTACGTATTAAACTATAACAAGGGTATTAAATTCAATCTCCTGCTAAGACCCCCTATAGGAGCATAGGACAGAAACAGCTCTCTTCCACAAGGCGCGATCCTGAGCATCGGCCTTTAGCTGTTTCCAGGACTTGTTTATTCCTCTGGCCTCCTGCTCAACTGATCGCTTCCATGTGGTAACTGGTCGATCAACCCGACGTCTACCTTGAGGATTATAATCCGGAGTCTGTTTGGAGATGTTTCGCTCTGGTTTCCTCAAAGTGTGACCGATTCACTGCCACTTCCGACTTTGAATCTTAATGCCTACTTTAGTCTGTCATTTGTACTCCAAAGTTCGTCGTTGAAGATCACTTCTGGCCAGAATATTCCTAAAATGCGTCGGAGGCATTCGTTCACAAAAGTTTCTAGTTCCTTGATAAGTCGAACGATCACTTTCCATGTAGTACAACCATATAACAACACGGATTTGACGCAGGCGTCAAAAACTCGTAGCTTCGTGCGAAGGGAGTTCTCTCTGAACCTTCAGTAAGGGGAAAGTATACCGAATGCCTGACGAGCTTTATTTAGACGAATCTCAATATCCTTTTTGGCTCCTCCGTTCATACAGACAATGCTTCCGAGATAACAAAAATCTTGCACCTCTTCCACATCTTGTCCATTAAAAACAATCGGTCTGCTTGTGCTCGAACCCATGTGCATGTACTTGGTTTTATTTACATTTATTTTCAGTAAGAACATTGCACTCTCGATAAAAACAATCTTATAGTTCTGTGGAATTTAATTCATATCAGTTAAAAAAAAATTAAGCTTCATCTGAGAGTGGAAAGGACGTTGGAACATTTTATCAATTTAATTATGAACAATATACCAATAAATTTAAAGTAGACTCCTAGCTTTTTTATTCCCTGCAATAAACTTTTCATTTGATTTTAAAATCCTTAACCAAATATCAATAACAAATATCCGTTTCAATAAATATCAAAATGAAACGTTTTTAGATCTCCCAAATTTTAGTTTTGTTGTTTGATGTTTTGAATAAAATTCAAATTTATTTCACTATCCGATCAGAACCAAATATATTAAAATAAAAATTATGTACAGAAATTTTATTTTATAGTGAAAGCTTAAAACGTAATATCTCAACACGAAAAAAAAATCTTTACTCTTATTATTTCTGTTTTCTTAATTAGGAGTCGTCCGACAACGCGACAAATTTTCAACCTCAAAATAGTTCTATAGCATGTACAAATGTTAATTTCAATCACATTAATAACAATCACGACAAATTGACGACAAGCACTGATCATACTCATGAAAACATTAATGCAAATCATCATCAACAACAACAAATCAATACCAATCTAAGTAATAACAATAACCATAAGAGCTTGAATGGCCTAAGTAATGGCGATAAGGACGATGCTAATAGCGTATCAACTGCATGTGGACAATTAGCTTTAGATAAATTGATTGCTTCATTAGCAACCGAAGCTAGTTTTATGGATCAATGTCTTGTCGAAGTGAACGGAAACGGTCATAATGATAGCGAAAATGATGTTGAATTGCGAAAAAAGGCTTCGACGCGAACATATTCGAATATGAAATTGCATAATAACAATAATAATAGCAATAGTCACCACGGACATCCAGAAACAATTCATAAAAATAGTATTAGTGGTAATAAAGTCAATCCGGAATTATCGGACGTTATCGCTGACCTAACCGAATTCACGCGTTACGAGGAACTAAGGCAGCTGGGCCTAACCAATAATAATGCCTATAGTGATAGTTTAAGTAACAATAGTAATAGTATTAGCTCGACGAACGGAATTAGTAGACGATTAATATCGGAAAGTGAGAATAGTTCGTCTGTTTCGCCAAGCCTATCGGAACGAAGTAATGCGGTATCTTGGCTTGATCATCAGGTAGGTGATTTTATGTTATTAACCCTCCGATCACATCCTTCATTTTTAACTAATAATAATTGCTATCCATTTATTTAGATTAATAATGATGGCCTTTAGTATTTAGAATTGATATTCATTTAGCCCTTTGATTAATTCGAGAAATTTTATTTTTCGATTATTTCACTCAGGTACGCGAAGAATCATTCTCATCTTACCGATCAGAAACCGATCCAGAACTATCAATAGCCGGTTCACCCCGGCCAGAAACTCCAGCCTTCCCAGTTACACCACGAACCCCATACGGATTAACCAGCAATGGAAATGTCAGCCCAGCCCTACCACCCAAAAGTCCGACATCACTGCGGTAAGATTTCTATTATTTTATTTTTAATAATTTAAGTTACAAAATTTTTTTTATTATTATTATTATTTTATGCTTTATTCATTCGAATAACGAAAATTTGGCGCATTCATTTTGAATATATGATGATATACGATTGTTCAAAATTGATCGTGCCAAAAACTATGAAATTTGCTTAAAACTGTTTGCTTTATTTTTCAAAATTTCTTTTTTATAAAACAAAAAAAAAATAAAATTTTGCCTAGGCGTTTCTATAATTCAACATGGTCGTTGCGGAGTCAAAAATCGTCATTATCATCTTATGATGTGAGGTTAGAAGATCATTAAAATGAAATCGATTTATTTGTGTGTTGAAAAAGTCATTTAAATTTAAAAGATGAATGTCTAGAAAACTATCTATAGCACGAAATACACGCACACACCGATCAATTTTAACTTTTGTAAACATTCTTTAAGTACCTTTTGATGATAATTTGCACCGCATCAGCACTATTATTAATTTTTTTTTTCGTATTTATTAATTTGATCATGCACAATAGACAAATTTGATATTTTAAGTATTCTGGAATAAATAATGTGATTTATTACGGAGTTCATTTCAAATTTGCATGTTTGTTTAATAGAATATATTATTGTGAATAACAAAACTATAGATTAAGATACTACTACTATGTAGACAGGTTAGATAGGTTATCGATTGACAATAAGATTTTACTTTGCTATTGTTTTTAATCCCTCTACCTGGTGATCAGTTTCCCATATTGTGTTGTCTAAAGCATAAATTTGACTGCACTAGGTTAGGTTGGGTGAGTGTGGCGGCCTTAGCCCCCACATAGACTCCTTAGGATCCATAGTTATATCACATGAATTTGAGAAAAACCTAATGTCTATCATCCAGCGGTGTTACGAGTTCCTTTTTGAGCTCAAAGGTTTCAGTTGCCGCGGCGAAATTCAATAGATTCCGCAAACCGCAATTCGAGACCTGCTTGAGATCGGTGAAGAACAGTGCGCCAAGTGTCTTAAGTCTTCTTCTAACAAGAGCCGGGCAGTTGCACAACACGTGCTCCACCGTCTCCTGCTGTTTACAATTCCTACAGTGATCATGTGCTACCAATCCATTCTGTAAGCATGTGCTCCAATAAGTCAATGGACGGTTACCATACCAACTACTGTCGCACATTGCTTCCTGGTTAATGATAACAAGAATTTTATCTTCTTCGCGTCACTTGCATTCCACATCAATTTCGTATTTTTACAAGTTGTAATACTTTTCCACCTGACTTCAGCTAGATTTCAAACAGCGCTTCTATAGAGTCTTGGACGATATGTATGGGCAGTAGTAAGTTTTCTGCAGAATCTAGTTCAAAGTTAACACCTCTTTTTGCCAGCTTCTCCGCTGCTTCTTTACCTGTTGTCACTGTGGTCTGGAGCCCAGCAGAGTTTGACCTTTCTTTTGGCACAGAGATTCTGTAGTTCGCTGAATACTGTCTTGGATTTGATAGATACTACTTGATTCCAGTACTTTCAAGCCAGCCTGACTAGTACAGACATTAATTTTTCCGTTACCGGTCTGCTGCGATTTCGGCTGCCTTCTGGATTGTCAGAATTTCCGGTTGAAAAATGTTGCAGTCATTCGGCAACCTGAAGAACGAGTCCGTTGGAAGGTCAGTTTAGTACACTGCTGCTACCACTCCTCCCGTTTTTGATCCATCAGTGTATAAATTTATTGTTCCTATAGGGTCCCCGGTTCTTGTTTCCCAGTGTTCCCTGTTTGGTATACGTATCGAGAAGCTCCTATAAAACCCAGATTTGGTGACCATAGAATCTGTGGTTATTGCTGGTAGGCTTATGTTACTATGGCTGTGTGGGCGCGTTTTTAGTTGCTTGGTCTCCTTATGTCGAAGAGCTTGAAAGCCACGCCTTTTTCGAACAGGTCGATTGGCGTCAATGAAAGTAAAACAATCAACGAGTCTAAGGATGAGTTCTTAAGAACCCCAGTGGTTCCCAGCCATGCCTGTTTTTGTGGTTTTTTCCAATCTTTGCTGGTATGTTACTTTGTTCAGTGCAGGTCACCATGTCAGTATGCCGTGTAGCGAAATTGGCCTTACTATAGCCGTGCAGATTCAGTGTGTTATAATCGGGCTTAACCCCCACTTACTACCAAACATCCTCTTGCACGAGTAGAGCGCGATGCTGGCCTTAGTTGATCGCTCCTCAATATTTTATTTCCATGTTAGCTTGCGGTCTAGGATTATTCCCAAATACTTTCCATGGCTGGACAGAGTCAGTTCCATGCTTCCTATTTTCGGTAGCCGAAACTCCTGAGTTTTGGTTTTCCTAGTGAAGAGCACGAGTTATGTTTTTTGCGGGTTTACGTTAAGTCCGGTACTTTTTGCCCAGTCGTGTAGTTTTTTTAAGACTCCGTCCATGAGTTTGGATATTGTGTTCGTATTTTAACCTGATATTAGTATCACTATGTCGTCAGCATAAGCCACAACATTTTCCCCCGAACTTCTTAGATCCTTGAGTATGACAATAGTTAGAGTCAGTACCCAAGAAAGTGGAGTTGAAACCCCTCCTTGTGGCGTTCCTCTACTGGTGCGTATGCAGGATTGTGCTTTACCCCATTCCAAAGCTATAGACTGCACTAAAATTTCGCCGAAATCCTTTAATAAAACAATATAAAGGGAATTCCATTATCAGATTAAAACATAACAGAATTATGATTGGGCTTAAAGCCCAATCATATGATACTCTAGATGAGATGGAAATGACTTTAATATACCGGAAAGTATGTCATCTCAAATTCTTTCGAATAGTGAATAGAGACTTTTGCATGGGAGGTGGTAGAAGTAGAGGGGGAGGTTTGTATTTTTCTTATATGACACCGAACATGGCATGCAAAATGCTTATTGCAGAATTTAAAGTTTTTAGTTTTCATTATTTTTAATGAAATTGGTAATAGTTTTCCTGAAATTGGAACATTTGTATGGGAGGTGGCAGAGGAAGTGGAACATTTTAGATGATTTTGAAACTGCTTATCATCACCGTGCTTTGATTCAATTTCAAACTCGATAGCTCTCATATATTCGAAGGAGAAATGCTTTTCTTGAATTTATAATACAGATATTTGTATGGGAGGGGGTAGAAGGAGTGAAGAGGGGCTGATATTTTTTTCTAGAACTTATTTCAATTATTAAGAAACAAATTCTGGCAAAATTTGAAGTTTGTACTTTTTCAAGTTTGAACGGAAATCGATAAAATGCATTTAACAAAATTTATACATTTGTATGGGAGGGGGTAGAAGGAGTTTACGGATCAAAACAATTTTTTTTTGGATTACTAATATTTCTATTTGTATACTTTATACAAAATATCAAGTTGATACCTTTAACAGTTTCGAAGAAAAATAATTTAATTTAAATTTCAAAATTTCGTGAAATTTGTATGGGAGGGGGTAGAAGGAGTAAGGTGAAGTTGATAATTATTTTTAAAATAAATTGCAATTACAGTAAAATTAATTCTGAGAAAATTTCGTCTTTTCAGCTTTACTAGTTTCAATGAAAATCGAAAATATGTATTTTTCAAAATTGTCCATTTGTATGGGAGGGGGTAGAAGGAGTAAGGGGATCAGGTCAATACTCCGTGGTATTAATGACATCTATATTGTAATACTTTGACCTAAATTTCAAGTCTATAGCTTAAATAGTTTCAAAGAAAAATCTATTTCTTAATATTTCGAAATTTCATGAAATTTGTACGGGAGGGGGTAGAAGGAGTGGGGGATGTAGCCCATTCACGAACTTAAAGTTACTTTTGCTAAAAATGACACACAAAAATTTTTAGCACCATAGCTCAAAGCTTTCGAGAGTTATGCTGTAGACAGACGCACAGACGGACAGACGGTCACTCGGAATCGAGGTTTTTGAGCGACAACAAATATTTCTGTACCCTTGGTGGCTCTGTGCGAGCGTTATTTCTTAGCGTTACAAACGGTAAGGCAAACACAATATACTCTCAGATTTCATCTAGAGTATAAAAAAATCGTTTTCTATTGATTCCAGGCGATTAGCCTTCTGCCGTCGAACTTCAGTGCGAATCATAGTGAAGTGCGCTAGGGGACGTTGGATTTCAAGTGAAAATAAAACTAGTTCTCTTTTCCAGTCGACGTATAATTTGAGCACACTACTTGCGTGGGTATATCTTGGCCACCTCAGTCTGCGAAAATAAAGATTCGCAGATAGAGGGTTGTGCAAAGGGCTCACAGCCCTTTTACAATAACAAATAAAATGTTAAGGAACCTGAAGGTCGGGAAGTCAAAGACCGATTTGGACTGTTGTGCCATTGAAAATGAAATGATTTCACTTCAGTTTAAACCAAAACTTTCTTTATTCATCTTTCAACTACTTAGCCCTCGGACTCATCGTCTGTCGTTCACAAAACTATTTCGCTTATCAATATCACCCTTCGATCGCAAGACGTATTTGCTTACTGAATTGCGCCTGTCGATCACATGACTTACTCGCTTCCTGTATCTTCCACCGTCGATCCCAGGACGTATTCCCTTATCAATCTCCACCGTCGATCATACGACCTACTCACTTACTGGATTCTGCCTGTCGATCATAGGGCTTTCTCGCTTACTGTTTCTCCACCGCCGATCACACGACGTATTCGCTTGCCAATCTCCACCTTCGATAATACGACGTACTCGCCGACTGGATTCTGCCTGTCGATCACAGGACTTACTCCCACCTGTCGATCATAGGGCTTACTTGTTTACTGAACTCCGCCTGTCGATTACAGGTCCTGCTTTCTCACTCATTCCGGCCGTCGATCGTACTCGCCTGCCGATTTCCCAACTCGCTTGTATCGAGTCTTCTGCCCAAATATCAATTCACAACCGGCTGACTACTCCTTCAAAAACGCTCACCCTTTTTATATCATTCATGTTGACCGATTTCGGTCGCATCATTTGCTTGTCGTTTGTTCATTATCAATTGCTTCAATAAATCATTTTCTTGTCGGCAGAATCATTTCCCTGCCGGCCGAATCAATACATCATTTCTTTTTCGACCGGTCGCTGTCGGCCGCTTCTATACATCATTGTCGATGAGTAATAAGCTAAGGTGTAGCCTAGTGGCTAGCATGTTGGTTTTCAATGCGAAGGTCGTGAGTTCAAATCACGATCGACACATAATCCCAGCACGCTGCCTGCTTAGGGTATACCTTGGCCACCTCAATCTACGAAAATAAAGAAAATGGTTGTGCTAAAGGCTAACAACCCTTCCACAATAAGCAATAAAAAAAATTTTAAGAAACCTGAAGGTCAGTAGGCCAAGGCCCGATTTGAGCTGTAGTTTCATTGTATATAGAAGTAGAAGAATATGTGCGCCCGTGTAATTGTTGTTGCATTCCTGGTAAAGAACTTGCAGGTGTTTTCAGTACTGCAAAATTGTTGTTGGTTGAAGACCTTGAACATTTGATGAGCAGCATAATGAGGGAATGCACATGAACAGAATTTGCGCGCACGTTCAATTATTGTTGGTTGAAAATAACTGAAAACATACGGCAAGCGACTAGGGTTGACATGTAACAATAGTTTTGCAGGTGACATTACACCCAAAAATATTTATAGCTTCAACTCAATTGCTGATTAACACCTGTTTCCTATGCAGTCAGCTATTTGATTCGTCAAATTTCGACTTCGGCAGGGTTAATCGAGTAGAGTTGTTTTTTACAGAATGATCTGTGTTGTAGGCAATTTCGGCCTTTATGTGCAATGCACAAACACAGTCATGGGGGGAAGGAATGGGATTGAGAAGGTAGAGGAAGGGGAGTGAGAACGACCATAACGGGTAAAGGAGCTGGTATATTTTCCAGTTGTACTGGCTTATACTGACAAATATTTGCAGATGCTATGGGGGACGGAATGATAGAAAGCGAACAGGAACCACCTACTGAGTATACATATAGACTTCTTGAAGTGGAACTGTTTCTTTTTTTGTCTTTAGCTCTACATGTCGGTGCTTGGTCCCACCTTTGATGGTATGACATTTTTAGGACTAATAAAAATTTTTTTTTTGAATCGTAATGGGGTTTTACGTGACTCTAAATTCCTAAGCTTTTTCCATGTCATCTGGTCTGCAATCATCTACAAATTTCACACAACCTCCCACACAGTGAAAGATGGGGTGTATCAACAATAGTTTCCAAGACACGGCGCTGCTCTGCAGTTCCAACTTTTTCGTCAATATTCAGTGCAGTGTGGACGAGCAGAGTTCCCGTTCTTGATCACGGTAACGAATGGAGGTGCTTGGGTCATTTTCAACTCCGCCCTTCACTGCGGCGATATTTTTGGTCGAATATCCGGACCGAAATCGTTTCGGTATATCTTGCACTTAGCCAGTCTCTTGGCATTTTTATACTCTAGATGGAATCTGAGAGTATTATAAGTTCGCTCTAAGGTTTGTAACGCCAAGAAATAAGGCTCGCAGAAAAAAATGAATGATACAGAAGTTAATATTATCACTCAAAAATCTCAAAACCGGATGTCCGTCCGTCCGTCCGTCCGTCCGTGCGCTCTCTAGCTTGAGAACGCGTTGAGCTAGAAAGTTCAAATTTTGTACACGTCGTTTTTGACAAAAAAGTAAGGTCAAGTTCGTGAACGGGCCAAATCGCTCCACCACTTCTACCCCCTCCCATACAAAATGACACAATTACGCAATTTGACAATAAACGGATTTGCTCAAAAAGTATAAAAGTTATTGGCCTGAAATTCAGAGTATATTACTTTTATGATAATATCAATCTATCATATAAAAATTGTGCGTGTCGTCCCCCTCCTTCTACCACCTCCCATACAAACTGTACTTATCATGAATTACTCTAAGCCAATTTCCTCAGTGCTTATAAAATTCAGCGGGCTGAAATTGTGCACCAAATATTTATTTAAAATTGTTAGTAAGGTCAAAAAAAATGAGATGATTAGCTTCACCCCTTCTACCCCCTCCCATACAAAGTGACACAATTTCGCAATTTGACAATAAATGGATTTACTCAAAAAGTATAAAAGCTATTGGTCTCAATTTTGGTATATATTACTTTTTTAATGATTTAAATCTACAGTACAAAAATTATTTGCTTCCTCCCTTTCCTTCCACCCCCTCCCATACAAACTACACTTTTTCCTGAAATGCTCTAAGCCGATTTTCTCAGAACATATAACATTTGTTGAGCTCATATTTTGTAATAAATATTTAATTAATATTATTACTAAGATGAAAAAAAAATATTTGATTTGCTTCACTACTTCTACCCCCTCCCATACAATATGACACAGTTTCACAACTTCACAAAAAATCTTTTTTCTTGAAAAGTATCAATGTTACTGGTCTAAAATTTAAGAGATGTCAATTTTATGATATTCTCAGTTATTTCTGAAAAAGTCACTAAAATCCCCCCACTCTTTCTACCGCCTCCCATGCAAACTGCACATTTTCACTAAATCAAACTCACTAATTTTCTCAGTTCCCATTCAGTTTTTGGAGTAAGCATTTTGTATAAAACATTTTCATAGCTACTTTAGCATGATGTCGAAAAAATTAGTTCAATGCTATCATCCCTTCTAACACTCCCCATACAAAATTTCTTGGGATCACAAAAAATTCTATTTCATCTAGAGTATCGGAAGATTGCGCTTTACGCCCAATCGTAGCCCTGTTATGTTTTTGAGTAGGTTGCTCACACACGTCTCAATTTCCAGATTTTTAAGCGAAATATCTACTGAGTTTTCTACGTCTTATTTTATTTAAAAGCATATGTAATTGTATTTTTGTTTTTATCACTTCCCGAAATGAGTAGACTGTACGTAAACAAATTTAAAACAAATTAAGACAGTACCTACTTCTCAGTTGATCGTTTTTTATTACTTCAAATTGTAAATCAACTTCAATCTTCTCGTAACCGTTAACATAGTCACTTAATAAACATTATTAGAATTTTTTAAACAAGTAGTAAGAACAAATTAACAGCATGAAACGACAAACAATACAGACAGGTGTTTAAATTGTATTTATATTCGTATTTAGTTCGATCAAGTGTTAATTTCTGTTATGCATTTCAACGTCGTTTCATAACATCAAAGTCGTGCAAACACCGTTCTAACTAATCGATTCATTTTCAAATTTTAGCAAGGACTTGTACTCTGGAAATCAAAAGGGACATCTACATGAGGTAGTAAATCAAAACGATACAATCTCCTGCTATGCATCCCGTCGCAATTCGAATGCATCCAATGCTAATAGCGAACCGCAAGAAATTGCGCCGCATCTTGTTAAGTGAGTTTGAATCTTAATGATTGATGGTGAATCGATTAATTATTTTTTTGTTACAGATTTGTCCGCGATTCATCGAAATATTGGTACAAACCGAATATTTCACGCGAAGAAGCTGTCGCCCATTTGCGTAATGCCGAACCCGGAACATTCGTGGTTCGTGACTCGACCACATTCAAAAACGCTTTCGGATTAGTGTTGCGAGTCGCACATCCGCCACCCAGTGTACAAGTTGTAGGACCGCCCGGTGACGAGCTTGTTCGCCACTTCCTAGTTGAGCCAACTTCACGAGGGGTACGATTGAAGGGATGTGCTAACGAGCCGGTCTTCTCATCACTATCGGCACTGGTTTATCAACATTCAATAATGCCATTAGCATTGCCTTGTCGACTCATCATTCCCGATCGGGTAGGATTCCTTTCGCTTCGTACCGTATTAATTGTGTTAATTTGAGAATTTTTTTTCAGGATATTCAATCACAAGAAATGCATACTCCAGCTCAGCGTCAATTGCTCGCACAAGGTGCTGCTTGCAATGTCCTTTATTTGTACACATGCGATACTGAATCGCTAACTGGAGAAGAAGCTGTTCGCAAGGCCGTTTCGCAATTGTTCGCACAAAAACCACTTCCAACACCGACAGAAGTTCATTACAAAGTAGCTCATCAAGGAATCACTTTGACTGATAATACACGACAAAAATTCTTTAGGTATAATTTTCGAACGTTATAAGTTATTTTACATTTGTTATTAAAATGTTATTGTTTTGTTTTTCAGGAAACATTATTCTGCTAATCACGTTTCGTTCTGTGGATTGGATCCAGAGAAACGTACTTGGAGTATTCCAGCTCCTGGAAGTGAAATACCAGTAAATAATAAGTAAGTTTCCATAAAAATTATTAAAATTGTTCAATTAAATTTAGTTACAATTAAGATCCGCTCAATTCCCTTCTACCACCTACCACCTGAATAAAGAGATCCCTGTTTCATCATAAGTTAATCGAAAAAATCTTCTTCTTTTTTCAGGACAATTTTTGCTTTTGTCGCTCGTCGTTCTGCCTCGTCAAAGGACAACCAATGTCACTTATTCTGTGACTTACAATCGAATCAGCCAGCTTTAGCGATCGTAGCATTCGCTAATAAAGTGTTACCGACAGAAAAACTTGTCAACCATCATATTTAAAAAAAAAATACAAAAAAAAAATCAAATTATCTTATTAACCTTATTAATTATTTAAAAAAAAAAATTGAATAACTGTAAAGCCTAAACTTAAAATATTTAACACATGAAAAAATAAGTATTTAATGTTCATAAACTAATCGATAAATTTTAATGTCAATTTTAAAAGAATATTTTAACTCAAGGAAATGTTCTTAGCAATTTATACAAATTCTGCACAAACTCTGCACCTGCACATGTTTTTTTTATAACGTACAAAGCAATTAAAACTTTTCTTCTTTTTTAAAAATTATTATAATAAAAGAACAAGAAATAAATAAAAAAAAAAATAAAAAAACATACAAGCCGCGCCGAGTTTGTTTGTATAAATTTTTTGCATAAATGTAAAATTTAATATACAAGCTAAAAAAAATTAAATATGGCTTCAATTATTAACATAATTAAAACCCCCCTTCGAACGAAATTTCTTTCAATTGTAAATGGTCTAATGTTTTAATATTATTATTTTTTTTTTAATTAATTACTTTAATATAATTTAATTTTATTCCGTTTAAGAAAAACAAATCGAGAAACATTTATTCGGAATATTAAAAGATACGACGACTATGAAGCTTGCCCAAGGTTTTATTTTTTATGCAAAAGTATCTTTTCTTGTTGGCTTTTTTAACTAGAAAAGTTTTTTAACTAAATTAAACAAAAATGTTTTATTTCAATTTATTTAGTTTGTTTGCAACAATAAAAAAATAACACTACGTAAAAATACAAATTTATATAAAATTTGCAAAAAAAAGAATGCGTAATTACATTAAGGACATTCTACATAGTCAAAACACCTTCAGAGCATAGCGAAATAGAAAAAAAATAATGGTTATCCGTATCGATTTCTAATAATTTCATATATAATTCGAATAAATAATTTTAAAAATTAAAAGAATTCTCTTAGAGAAATAAAAGAATAAACACACATACACAATGATGAATAGAAAAGTAGCGCGATTGTAATTAACTTTTATACTAGTCCTTAATTTACAGTATCATTCTACTTATACTCATGTTAATCATTTTTCTTTTCTGATAACATTTTGTGCCGCCTTTTATTTTTAATTATCTTTAATATATTAGTTTTTTTTTTTTTTAATTTGTAATTTGATTGTATTCTACACAATGAACGATAAAGGTTCTGTACATGATCAACATAAAATAGTTTTTGTTTTACATGTTGGGATGGATAATTTTCAAAATTTACATATAGTATACAAAACAGAAGAAAGTAAAAAATATATTTTTGTGTATTATAAAAAAAAATAAAGCCTACTGTAAATAGTTTGTAGAAAACATCAAAATAATATTCAATAAATAACGTGCGCTATTTAATAAAAATGTTAATCTTTTATTTGCAATTTTTAAATTTAAAAAGCTTACCTATCCTTTCCACTGTATTTGTCCATATGAATGGATACCAATGATTGAGAAGCCATAGTATTCGAGCGCAGTAATCAATCTTAATGCCGTTTTACATTGCTGCGTGACTGATTGAGAGTTTCGCGTGAACTGTAAGTTTCACATCAAAACCTTCAACCTCAGGCACATGACAAATTACCATAATTTAACTCGACATAACTAGAGTCGCTGTATAATAGAATCACTGTATAACTGAGTAACTTCCTCGGTATAGCAGTCCGGCATATTGCTATTTTCAAACAAAAATTGTGCGTTCTAAAAAAATTAGTACAAAAATCGTGCGTTTTAACGATCAAAGTGTTAGAGATATCAGAATGACTACACAGTCTACACCTATTTAGACTGTGTAGTCATTCTGATATAGGAAGTCGAATCATTACCGCACCGATGTTTTATACCTTGAAGTTATTACAGCTACTTCCTGCCGTAAGATATGGATTACTTTAACATTGCGATGTCATAGTAACCGTTTTTGCTACTTTCTGCACTACAAAGAATAGAATCTAGGGAAAAGAATAAATAATGTAACGGTTGGAAAAGAATCGACAACTTAATGGTCGCAATAGAATCGATAATGGAGAGGTTGCAAAAGAGTAGAAAACATATTAATCTATGAGAAGGTATTCTGATATTGAAAGAGCGATTCATTTTGAATTAATAACGAAAAATGTGATGAAATTGGATCTTACTTTTGATATGGATTCGGTATTTTAAATTCTGTTGCTATAATTGAACTAATTACTTTATTATTCTAATAATAAAGTATTGTGATCGACACAAGAAAAAAAAAAACTTTGCTACCCTGAAATTTTTTTTTTTCGCGTTTCATGACTAAATTAGCCTAAAAATGCAAAAAAAAAAAAATCCGTCTGTCTGTACGCCGTCCGCCGTCCGCCGTATGCCGAAGTGTACGCTCAGCGCACATTAACTCCCAAACCCTTCAAGATAGAAAGTTCATTTTTGGAGGGATTATAGGTAGTTGCGGATCTCAGGCGGACACCCATTTTGGGGGGTGTACGAGTTCAGGGGGAGGCAGGGGGAGCGCTTAAACCGAAAAATACGAATTCAAATATCTCAACCATGGTTACAGCTAGGAAGCTAAAAATCAACATACATATAGAGGAGTTTGTAGGACAACTTTTAAAAATAAGTTAATTGTTTTATCCATTGGGGTGCGAAAAGGGGGGGCTAAGAACCAATTGTCGGCCGAATTTTTTTTTCAAATGATTATATCTTCGAAAGTACTTCCTATAAAAAATTGATATTTTGAGACCATTAAGATAGCATACGGATGTGCTAGAATCAGTTTAGATAGAAGCTAATTATTGTAAGGGGAAGGGTCAGGGGGGCTGCAAAGAAAAACTCTTAAAAATTGATATCTCGACTATCTCTTGAGCTATGTAATTGAAACTTAAAACGTGTACTAAGCTTTATTAGCATAATATAAAAAAAATACAACATGTGGACATAATAGTAGTGGGGGGAAATGGGGGGCATTTCAAAAATGGCGCACTTTCCAAAACTACAAATCACCAAAACTCAAAATTGAATACAGATATCAAATCAAAAATTTGTCAGATTGTAGAGCTATGTAATCTTTAATTTTGGTAAGAAATTTAAGCTGGGGGGTGTAAGGGGAGGGAGGTGGAAAGCGAAAATGTTGAAAATTTTGAGTGATTTTTTTATGGCTCTCGTAAAAGATACAAAGTTTAAATTTTGCACGTCGACATATCTATTTAATGTACACAGAAAAAAAATAATAATTTGTTCCAAAATTGTTATGCACCGAAGTGGAGGTCTAACGTGCACAAAGTGTTTCATGTGCAATGAAAAAAACATATAAGCTGAAAATTTTTGAATGAAATTTTTAGGTAGAAACTTGAAAATTTGCGAAATGCATTTAAAAAAAATCTGTAAGAGTTTGAAATATTAACAGGTCGAAAACCTTTAAAACTTCTACCCCCTCCCATACAAAATTATTTTTTCGACCATTTTTAAGAAATCAATTATCACCTAACTATTACATGGTATCAATTTGAAATTTTGCACAAGAACTTACAAAAATAGTTGAAATAAAATTACGTTAAAAGTTTTGAGATCGCACTTGCCCTTCTACCCCCTCCCACACAAAAGTATGATTTCGACCAATTTCATTAAATCAACTATTAACTAACAAATTAAAAGCTACAAACTTGAAATTTTGTACAAGCACCTTACAAAAGAAACGAAATAAAACTGCATCACAAATTTTACGACTCCTCTACCTCCTCTACCCCCTCCCATACAAATGTTTGGTTTTGTGAATTTAAAATACACCGAATCCAATGAAAATTCTATGCAACTTCGTCTATGAAACTGACATTCTATACAAAGAATATTGGATTTGGTTCAAGCAATCACTTAAAAAACTATTTACATCCACCTACCCTTACTATAACCCTCCCCCCTCCCATCATGAAAACTCAAACTTGTATAAATAAAGGAATGAAATATGGAGCGTTTCCGGAAAGTGTTAAATTGAGAACTGCCCTGCTCAAGAAGCTCCTTTCACTTAGTCTTCCCTAACCCCTCTAACCTGCATATTGACTTTCTACGCATGCGCATTTTGTCCCAAAAATAATAATGTTTCGCCCGACTTGTTGGCAGTTTATTTTACTTTATTATTCTAATAATAAAGTATTGTGACCAACACAAGAAAAAAAAAATTTGCTACCCAGAAATTTTTTTTTCGTGTTTTATGACTAAGGCTAATTTATAGCCTAAAAATGCAAAAAAAAATCCGTTCCGCCGTACGCCGTACATATGGACTCATATCTCCGAGACCGTTAAAGGTAGAATGTTCGTTTTTGGGTGGATTGTTGATTAGGTAAGTGAGCTCTATTTTCTAAATTTTGGAAGGGGTTAGGTGGAAAAGTCAAAAAGTACACTTGCTAATATCTTCACCACAAATGTAGATAGGAAGTTGAAAATCAGTAGAGATATAGAGAGGGTTGTAGGACAAACTCTAAAAATAATTTAATTTTTTTATCCATTGGCGTCCGAAAAGGGAGGGCTAAAAACAAATTGTCGGCCGAATCGTTTGTACAAATGATTATATCTTCGAAATTACTTTTCGTAAAAAATTCATATTTTGGGACCATTAAGGCGGCACATAGTATCACCGGAATCAGCTTAGAGAGTGGCTAATTATTGTAAGGGGGAGGGTCAGGGGGTGCAAAGAAAAACACCTAAAAATGAATACCTCGACTATCTCTTAAGCTATACAGGGTAATTGGTGCTCTGTACACCACCTTGTAAGGGGTTATTCCTAGATATATTTGGAGAAAAAAATTGTTCTACGGAGATGGTCAATTTTCAATATCCGCGGAGATACAGGGTGATCAAGAAAAGGGTTTCGGACCTGTACCGTCACTCACTCAAAACGCTATATCTTGAAAAATAATAATCACAATTCAAAGTGTTATAGATTGTTTTTTAGGGAATCGAATTACCCTTCATTTGGTGTAATAGTCCGCATTGTAACTGTACCCAATCCTGAGGTATTTGCTTCAGAACACAAATTTTTGATACTTTGACCCTCAAAATTCTGGGGTCAATGTAGTTTTTCTCAAAAAAAACGCATTATAAAAATGTCATTTTAATGTTGTTTTTTTTTATTTGCCATCCCAGCGAACAAATTGGTGAAATTTCAATAAATGAAACCTATATGAAATCATTTGCTGAGATTTCGTTTCACTTCGGTTTCAAAAACTGATTAACTTGTGAATAAATCAGGTTCTTTTCTTCGTATGAATCACTACTGAACTACTGAATTTTGAGGGTTAAATTATTAAAAATTTGTGTTCCTCAGGATTGGGTACAGTTACAATGCGGACTATTACACCAAATGAAGGGTAATTCGATTCCCTAAAAAACAATCTATAACACTTTGAATTGTGATTATTATTTTTCAAGATATAGCGTTTTGAGTGAGTGACGGTACAGGTCCGAAACCCTTTTCTTGATCACCCTGTATCTCCGCGGATATTGAAAATTGACCATCTCCGTAGAACAATTTTTTTCTCCAAATATATCTAGGAATAACCCCTTACAAGGTGGTGTACAGAGCACCAATTACCCTGTATAGCTTAAGAGATAGTCGAGGTATTCATTTTTAGGTGTTTTTCTTTGCACCCCCTGACCCTCCCCCTTACAATAATTAGCCACTCTCTAAGCTGATTCCGGTGATACTATGTGCCGCCTTAATGGTCCCAAAATATGAATTTTTTACGAAAAGTAATTTCGAAGATATAATCATTTGTACAAACGATTCGGCCGACAATTTGTTTTTAGCCCTCCCTTTTCGGACGCCAATGGATAAAAAAATTAAATTATTTTTAGAGTTTGTCCTACAACCCTCTCTATATCTCTACTGATTTTCAACTTCCTATCTACATTTGTGGTGGAGATATTAGCAAGTGTACTTTTTGACTTTTCCACCTAACCCCTTCCAAAATTTAGAAAATAGAGCTCACTTACCTAATCAACAATCCACCCAAAAACGAACATTCTACCTTTAACGGTCTCGGAGATATGAGTCCATATGTACGGCGTACGGCGGAACGGATTTTTTTTTGCATTTTTAGGCTATAAATTAGCCTTAGTCATAAAACACGAAAAAAAAATTTCTGGGTAGCAAATTTTTTTTTTCTTGTGTTGGTCACAATACTTTATTATTAGAATAATAAAGTAAAATAAACTGCCAACAAGTCGGGCGAAACATTATTATTTTTGGGACAAAATGCGCATGCGTAGAAAGTCAATATGCAGGTTAGAGGGGTTAGGGAAGACTAAGTGAAAGGAGCTTCTTGAGCAGGGCAGTTCTCAATTTAACACTTTCCGGAAACGCTCCATATTTCATTCCTTTATTTATACAAGTTTGAGTTTTCATGATGGGAGGGGGGAGGGTTATAGTAAGGGTAGGTGGATGTAAATAGTTTTTTAAGTGATTGCTTGAACCAAATCCAATATTCTTTGTATAGAATGTCAGTTTCATAGACGAAGTTGCATAGAATTTTCATTGGATTCGGTGTATTTTAAATTCACAAAACCAAACATTTGTATGGGAGGGGGTAGAGGAGGTAGAGGAGTCGTAAAATTTGTGATGCAGTTTTATTTGGCTTCTCTTGTGAGGTGCTTGTACAAAATTTCAAGTTTGTAGCTTTTAATTTGTTAGTTAATAGTTGATTTAATGAAATTGGTCGAAATCATACTTTTGTGTGGGAGGGGGTAGAAGGGCAAGTGCGATCTCAAAACTTTTAACGTAATTTTATTTCAACTATTTTTGTAAGTTCTTGTGCAAAATTTCAAATTGATACCATGTAATAGTTAGGTGATAATTGATTTCTTAAAAATGGTCGAAAAAATAATTTTGTATGGGAGGGGGTAGAAGTTTTAAAGGTTTTCGACCAGTTAATATTTCAAACTCTTACAGATTTTTTTTAAATGCATTTCGCAAATTTTCAAGTTTCTACCTAAAAATTTCATTCAAAAATTTTCAGCTTATATGTTTTTTTCATTGCACATGAAACACTTTGTGCACGTTAGACCTCCACTTCGGTGCATAACAATTTTGGAACAAATTATTATTTTTTTTCTGTGTACATTAAATAGATATGTCGACGTGCAAAATTTAAACTTTGTATCTTTTACGAGAGCCATAAAAAAATCACTCAAAATTTTCAACATTTTCGCTTTCCACCTCCCTCCCCTTACACCCCCCAGCTTAAATTTTTTACCAAAATTAAAGATTATATAGCTCTACAATCTGACAAATTTTTGATTTGATATCTGTATTCAATTTTGAGTTTTGGTGATTTGTAGTTTTGGAAAGTGCGCCATTTTTGAAATGCCCCCCATTTCCCCCCACTACTATTATGTCCACATGTTGTATTTTTTTTATATTATGCTAATAAAGCTTAGTACACGTTTTAAGTTTCAATTACATAGCTCAAGAGATAGTCGAGATATCAATTTTTAAGAGTTTTTCTTTGCAGCCCCCCTGACCCTTCCCCTTACAATAATTAGCTTCTATCTAAACTGATTCTAGCACATCCGTATGCTATCTTAATGGTCTCAAAATATCAATTTTTTATAGGAAGTACTTTCGAAGATATAATCATTTGAAAAAAAAATTCGGCCGACAATTGGTTCTTAGCCCCCCCTTTTCGCACCCCAATGGATAAAAAAATTAACTTATTTTTAAAAGTTGTCCTACAAACTCCTCTATATGTATGTTGATTTTTAGCTTCCTAGCTGTAACCATGGTTGAGATATTTGAATTCGTATTTTTCGGTTTAAGCGCTCCCCCTGCCTCCCCCTGAACTCGTACACCCCCCAAAATGGGTGTCCGCCTGAGATCCGCAACTACCTATAATCCCTCCAAAAATGAACTTTCTATCTTGAAGGGTTTGGGAGTTAATGTGCGCTGAGCGTACACGTCGGCGTACGGCGGACGGCGTACGGCGGACGGCGTACAGACAGACGGATTTTTTTTTTTTGCATTTTTAGGCTAATTTAGTCAAAAATTTCAGGGTAGCAACGTTTTTTTTTTCTTGTGTCGATCACAATACTTTATTATTAGAATAATAAAGTAATTAGTTCAATTATAGCAACAGAATTTAAAATACCGAATCCATATCAAAAGTAAGATCCAATTTCATCACATTTTTCGTTATTAATTCAAAATGAATCGCTCTTTCAATATCAGAATACCTTCTCGTAGATTAATATGTTTTCTACTCTTTTGCAACCTCTCCATTATCGATTCTATTGCGACCATTAAGTTGTCGATTCTTTTCCAACCGTTACATTATTTATTCTTTTCCCTAGATTCTATTCTTTGTAGTGCAGAAAGTAGCAAAAACGGTTACTATGACATCGCAATGTTAAAGTAATCCATATCTTACGGCAGGAAGTAGCTGTAATAACTTCAAGGTATAAAACATCGGTGCGGTAATGATTCGACTTCCTATATCAGAATGAGTACACAGTCTAAATAGGTGTAGACTTGTGATGACGCGGGTCTGGGGCATTGACCAAAATAACCATCGTTATCAGACAAACATTCGCTATCGCGGGGAAGGTCACGGTTCTGACGTAACTCATTCTCGAGGCATAAACAAAAAGCCATAACGCAACGTTATTACACTAGCATAATTTCTATCTCGAGCTGCATGCCTGTCGTTTGGTCACCTGATCTCTGTAAACAATGACAAGCGCTATGCCCGAGCTCGAGATCATGAGAATTTGTATACAAAAATAAGAACAGATGCCCTCATGCGCATACTGTGTATGTATATCAGCATGTGCGGCTAAGAATGAGCCGTAAGAACCTAAGTGCACCTTGCAATGCGACAGAAAAACAAAATGTGTGGGTGCGAAGAAGAGGAAGACAATGAAGCGACGGTCAATGTACCTTATGGATTCGCGTTATCACATTTTCTCGGGAGGAAGATGCACTGAAGATGATTCCAAATTTGCTGACTGGGAAAATCTTGCAGCGCATGCACCTTGCAATTGATGGTAACTAGCTCATCCGAGGCAGATATTGTTGATTGAAAAAATAGCTAGCCTCAGCAAAAATAAAGTATAAAATGAAGACACCGATCTAGAATCGGGGCCCCTTTTTCTAGAGACCATCACGACAGAGCTTTCCTAGCGCTCTACAAGTGAGGAGTTGAAAGAAAATAAAGTGCAAAGTCAGAACGAGAGTTTTAAGTGTTAAGGACTAGTTACTAAAATAAAGTGCAAAGTAAGACCAAGAGTTTTAATCGTCAAATAAAAGTTTTGTTAAAAAGAGGAAATATGGAGGTATTATTTGTGACAGTATATAACTAATTTTCATCCACAGGTACCAATACCAAATCCTGGTCCGCCCATGGCCTCGTAAGGCTAAGCGAGCGACTGGCCCCTTGGGCTCGATGACTAGGTAGCCCCTGTCTTCGACGACGTTTTACCAACACCAAATCCTAGTCCGCCCATGGCCCCTCAAGGCTAAGCGAGCGACTGGCCCCTTGGGCTCGATGACTAGGTAGCCCCTGTCTTCGACGACGTTTGAAATCGCCCCTGGCTTCCAACATAACCAAGTGAGCGTTTGGCCCGTCGGGCCTCCACTAGTCGTTTGACCCTACCCCTGTTTCTTAATATCACAATATATTTCATAGTATCACAATATTTAATAGTATCACAATTGAACTTTTGAATTTTATATCGGGCAAACCCCCCTTTTCGGCTATGAGTTTACAGTGAGTAAGTCTCATAGCTCGTTCTACCACGTGGAATACTAGTATCACAAACAATATCGAAAACAAATATTAGTATCACAATTAATACTAGCAACACAACAAATATTAGTATCACAATTGGCGCAGTCGGTAGGATCACAATTGGCGCAGTCGGTATGCGAATCTCACGCATACCTTGCCACTTTGCCACGATTGATATATATTTCGAAATAATTACTTACACAGTAATTATTTCTGGCGCAGTCAATTCATATAATTTTTTTTGCATTTAATGCAAAACTGACCTTACTTTTGCGGGTACAACGGAAAACGTACGTTGTACCTATAACAACCCACGTATTATGTATTTTTGATAAAGTTTTTTTTTCTTTTTCGTTTTCAATAAAAAATAGAAACCAACACTAAAGGAAGAGATCTTAAGAAATCCGGAGAGTGGACCAAAGCCACTCACGTTGGAAGAATATAGAAAGAGGAACGAGTGGAGGAACCCCCCCCAAATCACCGCAAAGCATCCCCAAACGAAAACATCGAGGAGGAAAGCAGGCCAAACTACGGGCACAAAGAAAGGAGATTCACCGCTACATCAATTTATCGGTGACCAATGAAGAAAAGAACCGGTTCCGCCAAAAACTCTCCACAATATCGAAAACACAAGAGAAAACCGACTATGACCAGAATTTCCGACAGCTGCTAATGAACGAATTCCACCAAGAATGGCAACAACGTGACAATGGATCAACATCTTAATCAACATTTTTCCACAATAAATAACAAAAAAAAAAAAATTCTTTTTCTTATATAATACACAATTCAAATAAATTTTTTTTCTGAATTATGCAAACGTATTTCAATTCTTAGTTTAGTTATTCGATTTAGAGTATGGGCTCTGAATGTTTCTTCTTCTTTTCCTCTCAGAATTTTTTTTGGTGCACTCCTGCGATTTCTGTTTTTTAGGATAAGATTAATTCCAGTATAATATCATCAAAATACACATTACATGTGTGATGAACATAAATACCTCAGAAGAGAGGGAATTAACAAGAGACGAAATAAAGAACATTCTACTTTCGCAACAGGAACTAATACAAAAGAATGAAGAAATTGAAGAACTTAAGAAGTTCATTCAATTAAACGAAAGAAATTGGTCCTTCATAGCAGATAGACTGCATGAGGAAATTTTAAAAAGAGATTCGAAAAACGAATCCACCACAGGTGATAGTGCAGAAGCTGTCGATGAAATTCTGACAGAAGCACTAGATGTGATTAGAAATCACGAAAAAACACTAGAGAAAAAACTAGATGATAGCCATAAAAGGCATGAACATCTAGAAAAACTAGTGATATCTCTAAAACAACAACTTGAGTCTGCCGACTCCACTAACGCAGAGTTAGAGGAACAGCTCAAGGAAGAAAAGAAGTTTAAAGGAAAACCTTTGGTATACCCAAAGCACCTCCCAAGAAAAGTAATGCAAAGAGAGGTTCCGACAAACTCGAAAGAAGCAAGAAAATTAATATTAGATGCAAACAGACAAGTAAATTTCGGTGCCAACAGCATTCGAACAAGTATTGATTTACTAAGAACAAGGTCGGGTACATATCCCCGTAGTCAATCAGTTTCGGATCTAACTGATTCAAGTAAGCAATCTATTACAAACAATACAGAAAAGCCAGCTCCAATCATGCCAACGGACAAATTGAACGTTAGCATGACTTCGTCATCGCTGAAGGAAATATTTGAAATCATTTCAAAAATTCCAATTTTTACGGGAGAATCCAATCAGAACATTAATGTGGAGTTGGATAAATTTCTGGCACTATCACGAGCCGCTTATAATACTCTGTTAGAGGATGAACAAAAAACATTCCTCAACATTTTTCCGAAAATGGCTGTAAGCGGAGACGCTTACCAAACACTACGGAACCAAAATTTTGTAACATTTTCGGAAATAGAGGCCAAATTGAAACAGTTATATCTTCCAATAAAAGATTTAACTATACTACATGAGGAGTTGCGAAATATAAGGCAACTAAACGGGGAAAACATTCAACAGTACGCTACTAAGCTTGAACGCAAGTTGGCGGACTGCAAAACAGTTATTGGGATAAAATACCCAGACAATCCGAGTGCGTTACTCATGGAATATGAGAAAAACGCCGTCCTAGTATTCAGGACAGGCATAATCAGCCCATCATTAAAACGGTTCTCATTGACACTAAAAGATTCCACATTGAAAGAAATAACGCAAAAAGTCAGCGAAATGGAACGCCTGGAGAATACCACAGTAGGAGTCTCCACAGCAAATACAGTTACTCCAGATTTAATTGCACAGATATTGAGTAGTCTCAACATGAATACAACTACTAATAATAATAATAACAGACAATATAATGGCAGAAGGCCAGACTATAACCAGCAACGTAACAGAAACGTTAGCAACAATGGAAGCCCCATGAATCAACAGAGAAACGGCTATACCAACAACCGTAACAATAACCAAAATCCGGTACAAAATAACCGACGACAAATAACGTGTTACACCTGTGGCAAACCAGGGCATACATCGAGAGAGTGCCGTTCCGGTATTAAATTCTGCAATATATGCCAAAAGCAAGGGCATTATAATAATGAGTGTCAGGGAAACAAACCTAGGATAAATAGATTAGAAACTCCCATAGCCTCAACCTCGCAAGCAAGATGCGATTTCTGTTTAAGTTTGGAACATAACATTAATCAATGTTATGCAAAACATAGGTGGGAAACGAGAATGGTCCCGGAAAACCACGGAGGGTTGACCGGAGACACCTCGGCCAACCCAAAACATTAGAGAATAAAATAGAACGGTGTCCCCAAGGGGTCATAACCCCAATGGTTAAAATACCATTGGATGTAGGAAAAGACGACTCCGTAGAACTCCTAATAGATACAGGAGCGGAGATAAATTTATTAAAAGACAGAGCATTGAAAGACAATGCCACGATAAATACAACAGAAGCTATAACAATAAATAGTATGTATGGACAGGGAAGAACCAAAGGAACCTGTCACGGGAAAATTTTGATGAAACGAAATATACCATGTAAATTCCATGTGATAAACGACACGCCGCATAGACCTGGTGACGGCCTATTAGGAAATGAATTTCTATCAAGCAACTGTAACGTGTATGGACCATATCAACGTTTGGAATTTCCGCAAACAATAAACAACCCTCAGGAGTTTAGCCTACCGATACTCAACGAGAAATTGTCTAGTGTCGCAGAGTCTCATCCTAGCAAAATGAGTACTTCTGTTACATCAATTTCGAAAGGCACGATCTGTGAAAACGAAGGAATCTCAGGTAAAGAATATTCTTTACAAACTGAGGGAGTTCATTCGGTACAAACAGTCACGTCTATGGTTCTTGGACTGAACGACGAGAGCAAACTGATTAAAGCAATCGAGAGTCAATCTAGGCCCCTAAAACCTAGTCATGTTGACGCCTCGTTTGAATCAGCTCTCTCAGAACTCATGTCACATGATACCACGAAAACTCCTTTAAGAGTACAGCTAGACGAAAAATGTGGTGAGAAAATTTGCAATAAATTGGTTAGTGTAATGGGTAATCAGAATGGGCCTAACAAACCCATAACTGACCTGCCAATTACATCAATTTCCGCAAACCACCATAATGGGAAATTGCATAGTGCCAATGAAAAACAGATTAAATCAGTTAACTCTGGTCAAACTGAACAATCGTTAGCATCAGTTTCCGAGGAAATTTTAAACGACATAACACCAAACGAAATCATCATACCAGCACGAACAGAAAAAATGGTAAAATTTAAATGGAACGAAGAATTCTCGTGTCCAGCCCAAGAAATAAGAAAAGAAACATATTGCATTCTGAAGCCGGAAGATGATTCAGTAATGAGTAACATTTTAGACAGGAATAACCCTGAAGAAATAATTGAGCCAATATTAGAGCCAATAAGGGAAGATATAGTTATCATACTTACAAGAAAACGAAAATGGGATAAAGAAAATAATGCAACGGATGAAATGTCGACAAGAAATAAAGTTAATAAAACTGATAAAAATACGAAATACGAAAATAAGCATGTAAGAGAATTATTTAAAACAGAAGAAAATGTAAACGAAGAGGAACAAGAGGAAGCAATTATAATTTATGAAGAGTTATTTAATTTACCCGGTACAGAATTAAACGATGCAATAAGATATAAAATACCAACATCAATGGACCATTTCCAGAAAAACCAGAAAAAGTACAGATTACATGAAAACAAAAGAAAATTGATGCAATACAAAGTACAAGAGATACTAAAAATGATAAACGATAAAAAACAATGCCGAATTAAGGCAAAAACATTTACTAACACAAAATTACTAACTACTAGTAAATTTTATAATGCTAATTTTAAAATAAAAAGTAAAATTTACGACCCACATTTTAAAATGAGAACTAAATTCCCGTAATAATAATACCAATTTTTTAATGTAAATTAGTAAATTAACATTAAACAATTGATTAAATTAATACAACTCTTGAAGTATTATTTTACTTACGATTTAAATGAATCGACAAAAATACAGAAATAATTTCGACTTAGAAAAATCACCGAGGAATATAAAATACAAAAAAAGAAATTGTTTAATTAATAGAGAAAATAAAAAGTTATATGTCACAAATCATCTATGAAATTATATCGAACTTAATATTTGAAATAGTAAAAAAAAAAAAAAAAAAAATTGTACAAAATGTAATTAAAATTGTAATGTACAATTATTAGTTACTTAATCATACCACAATAAAATAATACATAAGAGATAAGATAACAGAAAACTATAACATTATAAAAAAAAAAGGGAGAGAAATGATGATATATGTATGAACGAATGTAAATTTGAAAGCCAAATATAATTTGTAATTTGAAAGAAGATGACAGATGTATAAGAAACCAACAAAAATTAATTATAGTTTGTAATTTTGAAATAATTTTAAATTATAACATGATTAAATATAATTTGTAATTTTGAAAATAATACTTAAGAAAGAAGATGATAGATGTATAAGAAACCAACAAAAATTCTATACTAAATAGAAAATTGTAACACTAAACATTATGAACACATATAAATAACCAAATATTAATATATAAATCATAGTTCTTAAGTTCGATTGCAAAATATAAATCATCCGAGCCCAATCTCCGGATGGGTAAATGTCTCCCGGCATATGCCGCGAAGTGCAAATTAAAATAAATAACAATTAAATAAATAAAGAAAATTGCCAAAATAGGTATCGATATTTAAGACATTATGCTTAAAAAAAAAAAAAAAAATAATAAATAAATAAATTGTACAAATTTAAAATGATATAAATAAATCTACGCAAAATTCGAATGTAAAAAAATTATTAATTATAAAACAATGTAACAAAAAAATAAAAGAGAGAAGCATTTACAATTTCATTATATAATGATTATGTAATGCAAATACAACAAGATAATTAACGAAAAAAAAAAAACCCACAAATTATGTACAAATAATTATATTTAACTCTTAATTATCCTGTATAAATGTAGAACTTGTCAAACATTCAAATAAAAGTAAATAATGTATGCAACAAAAAAAAAAAGAAAAAAATTTTGTTTTCTCAAAAATTATTCAAACTCAAAATAAAATCAATAATAAAAAAAAAAATTTTGGTGATATATTAATTAAAAAAAAAAAAAAAATAATTATTTTGTCGATATAATAAAAAAAAAAATATATATATAAAATAATAATAATATAAAATAATAATAATTTGTAACAAATAATAAAATAATTATATATAAAAGAAAATTGTTAACCAAAATAAATATGATAAGTACATAAAACACATCCAACATAACCAAACGACCCGAAGGATCACCCAAACTCAACCCAACGAATCATTGAAAAGCAGTCAAATAATACAAATAAAAATAATACAAAAATTTTTTTTTTATAACCAAAAGTAATAAAACATCAATAAAACAAAGAACACAACACTCTTCGAAACCAGAAATTGACGCAATCTAGTTCAACCAATACCCAGTGACACATGCACATGCAACAATCCAGAAGCTATAGAGTAACGATACGACGAGTAAAAGCCTATCACCGAGTGCGTCTACGACACCATCACCGACCGTAACACAAAAATAGCAAACTAAACAAAAAAAAAAAAATTTTTTTTTTAAAATTACAAAAAAAAAAAAAATGTTTTTATTTTAAATACAATATAAGAACAAACAGATACTAGAAAATTGTAAGTGCAAAGTATTAACTCATGTAAAATGATTGTAAACCAAAAAATGCAAAGATGCAGGCTAGAAATTAAATAACGACATAACAATACATTTCTCTTCTCATCATCAGTGTTGACACCCCGGTGCCTTAGAAATTTCTGCTTTCTTCGTACGCAGAAATTTCTCAATGAAGGGCGAAGGAGTGTGATGACGCGGGTCTGGGGCATTGACCAAAATAACCATCGTTATCAGACAAACATTCGCTATCGCGGGGAAGGTCACGGTTCTGACGTAACTCATTCTCGAGGCATAAACAAAAAGCCATAACGCAACGTTATTACACTAGCATAATTTCGATCTCGAGCTGCATGCCTGTCGTTTGGTCACCTGATCTCTGTAAACAATGACAAGCGCTATGCCCGAGCTCGAGATCATGAGAATTTGTATACAAAAATAAGAACAGATGCCCTCATGCGCATACTGTGTATGTATATCAGCATGTGCGGCTAAGAATGAGTCGTAAGAACCTAAGTGCACCTTGCAATGCGACAGAAAAACAAAATGTGTGGGTGCGAAGAAGAGGAAGACAATGAAGCGACGGTCAATGTACCTTATGGATTCGCGTTATCACATTTTCTCGGGAGGAAGATGCACTGAAGATGATTCCAAATTTGCTGACTGGGAAAATCTTGCAGCGCATGCACCTTGCAACTGATGGTAACTAGCTCATCCGAGGCAGATATTGTTGATTGAAAAAATAGCTAGCCTCAGCAAAAATAAAGTATAAAATGAAGACACCGATCTAGAATCGGGGCCCCTTTTTCTAGAGACCATCACGACAGAGCTTTCCTAGCGCTCTACAAGTGAGGAGTTGAAAGAAAATAAAGTGCAAAGTCAGAACGAGAGTTTTAAGTGTTAAGGACTAGTTACTAAAATAAAGTGCAAAGTAAGACCAAGAGTTTTAATCGTCAAATAAAAGTTTTGTTAAAAAGAGGAAATATGGAGGTATTATTTGTGACAGTATATAACTAATTTTCATCCACAGGTACCAATACCAAATCCTGGTCCGCCCATGGCCTCGTAAGGCTAAGCGAGCGACTGGCCCCTTGGGCTCGATGACTAGGTAGCCCCTGTCTTCGACGACGTTTTACCAACACCAAATCCTAGTCCGCCCATGGCCCCTCAAGGCTAAGCGAGCGACTGGCCCCTTGGGCTCGATGACTAGGTAGCCCCTGTCTTCGACGACGTTTGAAATCGCCCCTGGCTTCCAACATAACCAAGTGAGCGTTTGGCCCGTCGGGCCTCCACTAGTCGTTTGACCCTACCCCTGTTTCTTAATATCACAATATATTTCATAGTATCACAATATTTAATAGTATCACAATTGAACTTTTGAATTTTATATCGGGCAAACCCCCCTTTTCGGCTATGAGTTTACAGTGAGTAAGTCTCATAGCTCGTTCTACCACGTGGAATACTAGTATCACAAACAATATCGAAAACAAATATTAGTATCACAATTAATACTAGCAACACAACAAATATTAGTATCACAGACTTTGTAGTCATTCTGATATCTCTAACACTTTGATCGTTAAAACGCACGATTTTTGTACTAATTTTTTTAGAACGCACAATTTTTGTTTGAAAATAGCAATATGCCGGACTGCTATACCGAGGAAGTTACTCAGTTATACAGTGATTCTATTATACAGCGACTCTAGTTATGTCGAGTTAAATTATGGTAATTTGTCATGTGCCTGAGGTTGAAGGTTTTGATGTGAAACTTACAGTTCACGCGAAACTCTCAATCAGTCACGCAGCAATGTAAAACGGCATTAAGATTGATTACTGCGCTCGAATACTATGGCTTCTCAATCATTGGTATCCATTCATATGGACAAATACAGTGGAAAGGATAGGTAAGCTTTTTAAATTTAAAAATTGCAAATAAAAGATTAACATTTTTATTAAATAGCGCACGTTATTTATTGAATATTATTTTGATGTTTTCTACAAACTATTTACAGTAGGCTTTATTTTTTTTTATAATACACAAAAATAAATTTTTACTTTCTTCTGTTTTGTATACTATATGTAAATTTTGAAAATTATCCATCCCAACATGTAAAACAAAAACTATTTTATGTTGATCATGTACAGAACCTTTATCGTTCATTGTGTAGAATACAATCAAATTACAAATTACACATTTTTATAATGCGTTTTTTTTGAGAAAAACTACATTGACCCCAGAATTTTGAGGGTCAAAGTATCAAAAATTTGTGTTCTGAAGCAAATACCTCAGGATTGGGTACAGTTACAATGCGGACTATTACACCAAATGAAGGGTAATTCGATTCCCTAAAAAACACTTTGAATTGTGATTATTAGTTTTCAAGATATAGCGTTTTGAGTGAGGGTGCAGGTCCGAAACCCTTTTCTTGATCACCCTGTATCTCCGCGGATATTGAAATTGGCCATTTCCGTAGAACAATTTTTTTCTCCAAATATATCTAGGAATAACCCCTTGCAAGGTGGTGCACGGAGTACCAAATACCCTGTATAATTGAAACTTGAAATATATATTAAGCTATACTAGGAAAATACAAAAAAAAATATAACATGTTGAAATAATAGTAGTGGGGAGAAATAGGGAGCATTTAAAAAATGGCGCACTTTTTAAAATTACAAATCCTTATATCTCAAAAACGAGTACAGATATCAAATCGAAAATTTGTCAGATTGTAGAACTACGTAGTTTTTAATTTTGGTAAAAATTTTAAGTTGGGAGATGTAAGGGGACGGAGGTGATAAGCAAAACTGTCGAAAATTTTGAGTGATTTTTTTAGGGCTCTGGTGAAAGATACAAAGTTTAAATTTAGCATGTGGATACGTCTATTTGATGTACATAGAAAAATAATAATAACTTGATCAATAATTGTTATTAACCGACCCCCCGGTCTAACGTGCACAAGGTGTTTCATGTGTTTTGAAGAAAAACACATAAACTGAAAATTTTAGAGTAAAATTTTAAGGTAGAAACTAGAAATCGAAAACCTTTAAAACTTCTACCCCCTCCCATACAAAATTACCATTAGACCATTTTCAAGAAATCAATTATCACCTAACTATTTAAAGCTATCAATTTGAAATTTTGCATAAAAACTTACAAAAATAATTAAAATGAAATTACGTTAAAAGTTTTGAAATCGCGCTTGCCCTTCTACCCCCTCCCATACAAAACTATGATTTCGATCAATTTCATTAAATCAACTAATAACCAGCAAACTAAAAGCTACGAACTTGAAATTTCGTACAAGCATCTTACAAGAGAAGCGAAATAAAACTACATATCAAATTTCACGACTTTACCTTCTCTACCCCCTGATTCATGCAATCAATTAAAAAGCTATTAACATCCACCCACCCTTACTACTACCCCTCCTCCTCCCCTCATAAAACCCATACTTGCAGAAACGAATGAAATATTGTTATACAGCAGCCCTGCCCAAGAAGTCACTTTCACTTAGTATTCCTTAACCACTCTAACCAGCATATAGACTTTCTACTCATCCGGAACTTGTCCCAAGAATAATAAAGTTTCGCCCGACTTGTTGGCAGTTTATTTTGGATAAGTACGATATACTAACTCAAGATTTTTTCCTCGCAACGAATTGTAAAATTTTACAGGAATGTTAAAAAACAATCGGGATATGACATTGATGTTTTCTTTTAATAATTTTTCGTTTTGTGCCCGAATAATGATCACTTACTTTATGCAATCTCCTCACATTCCTTTGCAATTCATATCAAATTCCCTAAATAAACTGCTACTTTATGGAATGCCTTCACATTACTTTAGAATGCACTGAAAATTTCGTAGGTCGAAATGATTGATTTCTTGCATTAAAAAGGGAATGAATTGAACAAATCCCTACTGGAATATTTTTTCACCAAGTGTCAACAAACAGAATCGTAAACTGGTAAACTGGAACTTGAAGATGTGTGAGTGCAGGAAATTGCAAAATACAAATAAATTTTTGGCTGGTTCTACTAAAATGACAATTTTTTAAGGCACATAATGGTATGCCAAGTACAAATGGATAATTTCAGTGATCGACAAAAGTCTACATACTGATGTAAATGATGTGCCGAACAAGAGGTGGCGTTAGCATAGACCGCTGTATACTTAAAAAGACAGGAACGAAGTCTTGCTCTCTCTCTCGTTCGACCGCTGTCATATAAGAAGGACGTGCGCTTGGCAAAGTTTCTAAGTCTAATAAAGTGAATAATAAAGAAATCGCAATTTATCCAATAATACGACCCCTATTTTCGCTACTTGACGAGCCCAATGGCTAATGGCCTAATTAAAAAAGTAATGATACAGTTATGTTTTAAATCTATTTTAATTGATATTTAACTAAAAAATCTTTTCTCCAATATACAGGGTGGGCCAAATACAATTTTTTTTTTTTTTTTAAATGCAATAAAATGAACAAAATTAAATTTTTTTCCATGTATTATGGCTTCATTAGTAAGAGTAAACATTCCCATTAAAGATGGAATACAACTTCGTTTAAGTGGCTGCCTCTGCTGGCTTCGCAGTAGCGCATTCTGTCACTCCAATTTTCCAAGACCATGTCGATGGTTTCGGGCTGTAGCTCACGGATTGCTTGGATGATATTGGCCTTAAGTGCTTGAATCGTTTCTGGATTGTTGGCATAACATCGGTCCTACACAGTTCCCCAGAAAAAAAGTCCAAAGTTATCAAATCGCAGCTCCGAGGCGGCCAATTGACATCGCCAAGACGGCTGATAACACGATTTGAGAATTTGGTACGTAAAAAATCGATTGTGGCATGGGCTGTGTGGCATGGCGCGCCATTCTGCGTGAACCAGAGGTCATCCAAATCCATGGCTTCAATTTCAGTAAAAAAAAAGTCGGATAACATGGCTCTGTAACGTTCACCGTTAACCGAAACCTTGTTCCCAGCCTCATTTTCGAAGAAAAATGGTCCAATGATGCCACCACTCCACAGGCCGCACCACTCCACAAGCCGCACCAAACTGTCACTCTCTGTGGATGCATTGGCTTCTCGACAATAACGTGCGGGTTTTCCGAGCCTCAGATGCGGCAATTTTGTTTGTTAACGTAACCTCCGAGATGAAAATGCGCCTCGTCAGAAAAGATGATTTTTCGCCCAAAATCGTTGTCCAATTCAAGCTGCTCTAAGGCCCAAACTGCGAAGTGATAACGAAGCGGATGGTCGTGCGCCTTCAATTGCTGAGTCAATTGGACCTTGTAAGCGAATAATCCGAGATCTTTGTGTAGAATTCTCCTCAGGCGTGAAATGTTGAGCTGTTGAGATCGACGGCGAGTTGATGTTTGTGGAGTGAGTCACACACTCTCGGCTACAGCAGTCACATTCTCGTCTGTGCGCACCGTACGACGACGGGGATCATGAGTGTTGTCCACTAGTATGCCAGTCTCACGAACTTTTTGCATACATCAGGCGCGGTGGGTGCTTCATTTCGGCCAAAACTTCTTTTCAAAAAACGCACTGTTTGGGCTACACAGCACTCACTTTGGAAATAAGTTTTCAATATTTCCCAACGTTGTTCAAGTGTAAAGCGACTCATTTCGTTCCGCTTAGGTATGATACTGAAATCCCGGTCGGCGCAATACATAATTCCAGCACATTGCCTGCTTGGATATACCTTGGTCACCTCAATCTACGAAAATGAAAAAAATTCGTAGAAAGAGGGTTGTGCAAAGGGCTAACAACCCTTTCGCAATAAGTAATGAAAAATGTTATGGAACCTGAATATCAGGAGGCCAAGGTCCGATTTGGGCTGTAGCGCCATTCTAGAAGGATGGCACACCCTGTATATATGGAGACTTGAATTAAAATTTAAAAAGTTGAAAATAAACAGAGAACAAATTAAAAACAATGTAAAAAGGAGAAAACAATTCGAGACAACAGTAAACAGTAAATTTAAGTTAAAAGAAACAAGAAACTAAAAATATATCAACGCGAAATAAAAACGTGCGCATTACAAAAAACTAATAGCTGAAAATTCCCCAAAATGTAAAAAAAATGGTCGGATCTGCATACACTGCCACATTATGTAAAAGTTTCCTACCCAAAATACATCTTGCGTTGTTCGATTATATTTCGAAGCATACGTTTCGATTCGCACATTCTATAAATGTAAGTCCTTAGCGTTTAGTATTGCTGTTTCTGCTACCCTACGATCAAACTAGAAGTACACCTTCCATTTCTTACCCTCCTGTACTGTAAAATATAATCTTGCGAACGTATGAACATTACTGAGCACTATTTCGAAACGCCAACTCAATGTTTCGAAACAACGTTTACCAGACTTTCTCCATCTAAATTATTTCAGCTTAATCCAACGGACGTATGTAACTATTGATTTAAATGAGAGTCGAAACTTGGAAAAAAAAATCTTAGTAAAGTTGTGATCAATTTTCGAAAAGAAATCCGTTAAGTAAAAAGTTGAGATAAAATTTATCAATATTTTTTTTTATTAATTACACATATACAATATTGCAAACATGACTTCATGAAAATAATATTTACAATATTATCATAATATACTGCTGTTATTATCCATCATTATAGTGTAGTAATATTCATTAAAAAATACATAAAATACCTTTATTTTAATTTTATTACTTTCATATAAGTTTTGTCCATCGATATTTGTTTTTTTTTTTTTTAATATTATTTTATTCATAATTTATTTTAATGAAGCGTTGAATTAGGTTAGCCGTATGCTCTGTTCAAGAGAGACAACAGTTTATATATATATTTTTTTAAAGGTAGGTATTTATTCGGATATTTTGCGGGGGTGGATTCCATCACATTTATATTTTTAATATCTAACAAAAATATTATTACTATTTCATACGTTATTCACACCGAAAGCTATTTTGGGAAAATTAATAATATCGGTAAAAAAAATTAGGCCAGACTTAATAAACAACAAGAAAAAAGATTTAATTCAAAATAAATCTGTAATAAGAATGTGGGATCCAATTTATTGGAATGCAAATTGATAGCCGTATACTTTCTAATTGAAGGAGTATTATGTTTTTTTTTATGCTAAAAACTATAATTATTAAAATATATATAAAACTGCGAATCGAATAAAAACTCTTCGGTACTAAAGAAATGGATTGAGATTCAAATTCAATACCATGAAGATATTCCGGACGGAAAAAATAACAAACGAAAACTATATACGACATAGAGATATATATTTAAAACGCGCGCTTAAAACATTTTTTTTCTATAAATTTCCCCTAGTAGCTGTATCACGTTAAATTATTACATTATTTTAATTTTTCGTTAAATGTTTTCTGGTTTTTGTATTTTATCTTTAAATTTATTATAATAATAATTGTTTTTTTTTCTTTCACTTTGTTTTGTTTGTTCTAAAAAAATAAAAAATATATTTTTATATATTATATAATTTATTTTGTGTAAAACGCTTGCTTTTGCACAAATTTTATTATATTTTAATTTTTTTTTTATATAATTTAATTTATTATAAAAGAAATACGTACAGACATGTATATATATATTAAATTTATGTGTATAATAAATTAATACAAATTTTTAAATGTGTTCTTCGTTTAAAAAGAGCATGAGTACAATCTTAACAAAAAAAAATTAAAATTAATACAAATTGCAGTTATGCACTAGACTAGTTCGTTCTTAATGATATTTTAGAATTGGGCCGCAAATCAGAGAATTCCCGTTTGTTAAAGGTACAGAAATTGTGAGGGTAAATATGACACGTGTAACGAACGAGATGTCTCGACCGGCCGAATATCGTTAAACTTATCGAATGGAACATTTAAAAAATATATGAATTAAAAAATATACAACAGAAATATATATAAAATATACGATTTTTTTTTAATATTATTTATTATAATCGATTTATTTATTTATTTTTTTCATTATTTTATATTATATCTTCTATCTAAGCGAAAGCGGTTTGTTTTAATTCGATTTTCTGTTTTATTTTAGATCAAAATGTTTAATTGAGTTAAGAACTGAGGGGTGTATGTTTGTTTTGATTTCGAGTTATACCATTGACACATAGCGCAGCTAAATTATAATTTAGCCCTTAATTATCATTAAACGGTTGTGTGTCATACGCCAAATTTAGCTAAATTGCCAAAATAGCGATCATATATCAGCTAAATGCTCTTATTTTCCACATAATTTAAGTTTTAATGATGAAGAATGTACTAGAGCTGCCCGTTTCATATAAGTTTTTTCGTGCTAGAGAGAAGAATAACAGTTATTTTCTGACAGCTCTGACTTATATGAAATCCGATTCCAAAACAGGACTAACAGGATCGTTTTTCTTTTTTTGTGACTTTCCTTGCAAAATTTTATTGCCTATTGACTATGCAATTCAACTTTTAAAATATGACAGATGAGTGAATGGCTCTTCTTAATTAGCAAAGTGATATCTGTCACCACTCTACTAACGATGAAGATGAGCTAAACTGTAATTAGGACCGCTATGTGTCACTGGTATTAGACAGGTAGGATAAGACAAATATAAAAATGATATTAGGACTTGTGTTTGTAAATATTTCGATTAAAAAAAAGGTGATGAGTAAAATAATTGACAGGTCCATTGTGCGGTGGTAAGAGAATCGAATAGCAATTGATTATTTCGTTAAGTAGTAGTTTGACCTGCTTCGGTTCATGCTTGGACATTGTAATTCAAAGCATCCCAAATATTGAAGAAACTAATTCATTCAATATTAAAAACATAACAGGGCTACGATTGCGCGTAAAGCGCAATCTTACGATACTCTAGATGAAATAGAATTTTTTGTGATCCCAAGAAATTTCGCATGGGAAGTATTAGAAGGGATGACAGCATTGAACTAATTTTTCCCCATTATGCTAAAGTAGCTATAAAAATGTTTTGTACAAAATGCTTACTCCAAAAATTGAATGGGAACTGAAAAAATTAGTGAGTTAGATTTAGTGAAAATGTGCAGTTTGTATGGGAGGTGGTGGAAAGAGTGGGGCGATTAGAGTGATTTTTTTCAGAAATAACTAGGAATATTGTAAAATTGACATCCCTGTAATTTCAGACTAGTGCCATTTATACTTTTCAAGAAAATGGATTTTTTGTGAAGTTGTGAAACTGTGTCATATTGTATGGGAGGGGGTAGAAGCAGTGAAGCTAATCAAATATTTTTTTCTGATCTTAGTGCTAATACTAATTATGTATTTATTACAAAATATGAGCTCAATAAATGTTATATGTTCTGAGAAAATCGTCTTAGAGCATTTCATAAAAAAGTGTAGTTTGTATGGGAGGGGGTGGAAGGAGAGGGAGGAAGCAAATAATTTTTCTACTGTAGATTAAAATTACTATGAAAATAACACATCCGAAAATTCAGACTAATAGCTTTTATACTTTTCGAGTAAATCCGTTTATTGTCAAATTACGAAATTGTGTCATTTTGTATGGGAGGGGGTAGAAGGGGTGAAGCTAATAGTCTAAATTTTTTTGGGCTGACTAACAATTTTAAATAAATATTTGGTGCACAATTTCAGCTCTCTAAATTGTATACGCAATGAGTAAATTGGCTTAGAGTAATTCATGACAAGTACAGTTTGTATGGGAGGTGGTAGAAGGAGCGGGAGGATACGCATAATTTTCGTACGGTAGATTGATATTATCATAAAAGTAACATATTCCAAATTTCAGGCCAATAGCTTTTATACTTTTCGTGCAAATCCGTTTATTGTCAAATTGCGCAATTGTGTCATTTTGTATGGGAGGGGGTAGAAGGGGTGGAGCGATTTGGCCCGTTCACGAACTTGACCTTACTTTTTTGTCAAAAACGACGTGTACAAAATTTGAACTATCTAGCTCAACGCGTTCTCAAGCTAGAGCGCGCACAGACGGACGGACGGACGGACGGACGGACATCCGGTTTTGAGATTTTTGAGTGATAATATTAATTTCTGTATTCATCATTTTTTTCTCCGAGCCTTATTTCTTGGCGTTACAAACTTTAGAGCAAACTTATAATACTCTCAGATTTCATCTAGAGTATAAACATTCATATTGAGTTGAATCAAATACATTTACGGTAATATTGTGTGCTGATAGGTAGCCCTTAAGGCCGTCATCCCGTCTGACTGGTTCAAAAAATGTTTTTTTTTTGCATAAATTGCATCCAAATATAGAATATGTGAGAGAAGTGATTTTCCGATATTTGAAGCCGTTCGGAAGTTACAGATCTGAATAGACCTAAAAATTTTGAAGGTTCCCAGTGCGAGGGCAACGAAGGGCAAAAAAAACATAACATTTGATTCGGAAGCACAGTTAGAGGAATGGTTGCGGGCCACCCCCGACCACCGCTCCTTCCGCGTTAGCAGGGTGACTAGTTTGTCATCCTGCTCGCGGGAGGAAGCGAGGGATTTAATAGCCAATATGTCAAAAAAATCGGTGAAAGTTAGGGGGGAAGGGGACACGGACGATAGGTTCATGAAGATGGCGTTCGATCCAAAGGAAGTGGATCGGCGCCGTAAGTGGATGATCAAAAAATTTGCAGATGCTACAATGCGGCAAGTGGAGAACATAAAAGAGTCATCCTCAACAGAGAACGCCATCGCGCTGAGAGATTTTATAAAAATTGCTATGGCGGAGTACTGACTCGACAAAGTCCGGAATCAAGTGCCATCCGTAATAGTGTTGGGTTACTCATACAAGAAGTGGTACAAATGTCCCATTCATGCACGTCAAAATGTCCCATCACTACAAAAAATATTGTTGTCCCACTTCAAAGTTTTTGTCCCACTTCAGAGCTTTTTTCGCATCTGAATTAAAAACATGCATTTGTATGGCTGCTGTACCAATACATTTGTAACACTCAAATCACACTCACTTCACCGGGTTTTGTCCCATGCATTTGTATGGCTGAAAGCAAAGCTCTCTAGAATGTAGAAAGCACGGAAATATTACGAACCGGAGAACTCTGGACATGAATGACAGATTCTCTTCGATGGGAGAAACCGAGATTTGACTTTCATCGCACTTTTTTCAATTAAAAATCTATTGCTCTGATATCAACGTGTAGTAATTACATGCTGAGCACTATTAATAAAGTATTTTGAAAAACTGAACTATTTTTAACACTGCATTTAAGAATAAACGCGATTCTTACGAAGCCCGCCGTGTCCGTGTACATACAAAAGCTGGCGAATTTGTACGGAACTGTACTACCATTGCTCCTCAAAAAGGCAAATTGTATGTATGGGACATTGTATGTATGAATGGGACATGGAGCTTTTGAATGGGACATTTGAGGTGGGACATTGTACCACCTCAAATTTCAAATGAGCCCCTCATACAAACATGGGACAAAAATTCTTGTCCTACCCAACACTAATCCGTAATGGATGGCTTGAATTTGATAGAGCGGCGTTTGCTACATGCAATGTTCAATCGGGAGAAAAAAAAACCGTAAAAATCAACTTATTGGCCGAAGAGCTGGAGGAAAGGACGGGATACTGCTACGCCCCTCAATGTGCCGCAAAAGTAATAATACGAATGGCCCAAGATTACGCCAACACCGTTCCCCTCTTCGAGGTCAGTCGCGATGAGTTTGGAACTTACGCGGCTGACGGAAAAGATAGTGGCACTTCACATTATCTTAGTGTTTGCCTTTCCCCCCTTACAAGACTCATTTTTCTTCCGGAAGATGATTTTCACCTAAAAAAACGATATGGAGACAACGGGGAGAGCTTTGAACCCGAGAGCTACAGTCCGATAATCCCGCCGATCCTATGTAATGGGAAGAAATACGTTACACCGAGCTTTGCCTGCATCATCCCAAGCATCATCCCAAGCAGCGACCCCCGCGATGTAATAAAAAATATTCGGTTGTTGCTTGCGGGGGAGGATGCAAACACAATGAAGCCGATACGGATGCTGCCAAGTAAAAGCATGTGGCTGCTGGACGAAAATAAAGTTCCTAAAGAATTTAAATCAACCAAGGAAATTCTTGCTGAATTCTTGTGACATTGGCGAGATTGAAAATCCGCACGAAGTCATCAGAGTTAATTTTCCTCGAGCGGCTGAAACATTTAGAGGAAGCACTCGAGCGGGATGGAAAGTCCGAAGTGGTAAGACAACGAAAAAATTTCGTCAAACAAAAACTAAAACTTTTATTTTAGATGAGCGACACCAGCGAAGAGGACTATATTCAAGCAATCTTTGATATGTGTGTCGCGACGCCGCCGCATCTTGAGGATGATGTGCAAGAACACTCGATGCGGTGGAGGGTTGGACCCTCCTCTTGCGCTCCAATTTCTTACCTAAGCCCTACAAACGAATACCCACCCCCACCCTGTATTTGGCTAAAATTTTTGTTGATGTCTCGTGAGTAGAGATGGTATGCTATTTTACATACCTGCGATTTTTTCACTGCACAGCAATCGCATATTGCGATTGGAAATTTAAAAAAGCTGCGATTAGAAGAGCAGATCAAATGCATATTGCTTACGGTCTATCGCCAATGAAATTGCAGCAATGATTATCGCTACAAATCCCAGAGTTTTTGTTCGCACTCGCACTTTAATCGCGCAACTCACACATCCTACTTCACCCCGACGAAATCGTAGTTTGGAACAAAGCTCGCCAAAAAAAACCGCCGCTTACCCACAAAACCGCACCTCATTGAACACTTCGCACGTCCCAACTCACCGATCAGATCATAAAAACCATCGAAGCGATATCTGCAAACTGCTAAGCTCAGTGATAGCAAAGACTATCAATAATATAAGCTATCCCAAACCTAGTTGATAGTCTTTGGTGATACCTACACCATCTACACAGTGCTCGTGCTCTCAGTACTATTGCTTTACACGGAGGAAGTAAGTAATGAATGAATAGGTCATAGGTGAAGTGCGACTGCGATTTGTTTAGCGATCGGTGAAGTGGAACGTGCGAAGTGGTCAATGAGGTGCACTTTCGTGACTAAGTGGCGATTTCTTTAGCGAGCATTGTTATGAGCTAGATCTCGTCGGGGTGAGGTGGGACATGTAAGTTGTGTCTATTGCAAGTTCCGCCGATTTATTTTGCAGTCCACTGTGTCGATAAGTTCATCATTGATGACATTGCTTGAAAAAAAAGAAAACAAAAGACCCTTTTGGTTTGGTTTTCTATGACCGGGTGTTTTTTTTAATTGGTTTGTGTACATGCGATGCGATTGACATTTCTTCTATCCTGACTCGATTGCGCTCGATCATTTTTTCGTACTTTGGATAGTGAAAGAAAACCTTTCCATTCCGAGAGAGAAATGTTCACTATGCACACTGAGCTGGTGATACTGAGCATGGGATTGGGACTGCCTGATTGTTGGATGCAGGATTTCGTAAAAAATTGCCGTTTTGTCTGTTTGTGTTATTTTAACCACCATGTAAATAAGTACAGTTTTCGCGCACTAGCATGAAGAATAGAGGTGAATAAATCACTGCTGCTCTTTTTCACAGATATTGAAAAAGAGCAATCGCAGTTGATCATTGCGATTGGAAAAGAGCAGATTTGCCATCCCTAGTCGTGAGTGATTTTTGAAATGAGTGGCATGAAAGGAAGCCGTTTTAATCCTATACGTAAAGATCGCAGTAAAAAACGAACATTTCATGAAAATCGCCCCACATTGCATCAACGTCAGGCAAGAAACTTTCACGAGGCATAAACTTGGATGTGCCAATTGCGATAAGTTTTGTGTATTGTATACTAGAATTTGGTTCCGTTTTTTCTGCTATTTTTACAAATGCAGAATGGCGAAAATGTAAGAGTGACGTGACTTTTTCCCGGTGTCCTTTACGAGGTGTGGGTTTTAAAATTAGTATATCATGCAAATGTGAAGAAATCCAAATGGATAATTCATGTCCAATGATACAAAATTCGTGCGAAATCAATCAACATTTTGTTTTTGTGATACGATTATTGGGAATCGGTCAAGAAGGGATAAATCTTTTCTGCAATTTAATAAGCCATATCACCATCATGCAGCAATCTTACAGCATATTCACACAGCTGCATCTGCTGTTTATGAAACTGTTCTTTCATTTGCCGTCGCTCAGGAGAGAGAAATGAATAAAGAGGCTGGCGAGCCAGAAGACGAAGTCACAGTTTCTGGTGATGGTACATGGAAGAAGAGGGGCTTTTCATCTTTGTTTGGTGTTTCGTCGCTAATTACCAAATATTTCGGCAAATTCGTCGGTGATGAGCTGCTTTTGTGATGGATGCAATTTATGGAAAAGCAAAAAAAACTAATGATCCAATTGCTTACTATGGTATGAATCTCACGCACCTGAATGTACCATAAATCATACAAAAAGCTCTGTGAAAATAGAGATCAATGACATTGTACGCATGTTTTCGCGATCCATAGAAAAACATGGTGTGAAGTACGTCACTTACGTCAGTGACGGCGATAGTAAAACAGTGGGATTTTGAAAAGCGAACCATACGGAGAAAATGCTTACCGGTAAAAATAGAATGTGAAGGTCATGTCGAGAAGAGAATGGGAACGGGACTCCGGAATGCTAAGAAAAATAATAAGGGAATTGGTGGAAAAGGAGCTGGTAAACTTCCGGAAAGCTCATTAACGATCTCACTAGATTTTACGGTTTAACCATTCGCCGTCGCGCAGACTCGATGGAAGAAATGAGGGAAGAAATTTGGGCAACTTCCTACCACAAATGTTCTACAGGCGCGAATTCTCATCATTAGAATTGTCCAGCGGGCGAAGACAGTTGGTGTAAATGGCGAAGACTGTTGGTGTAAATGGCGAAGACAGTTGGTGTAAATGGTGCAAGGCTGAAGCCAAAGGAGAATTCAATAACTGCAGAAGTCCAAAAAGTCATCAAACTAATCAACAAAGATTTATCATGAGATGAACTGTTGACCAGATGTTTAGGAGCACAAACACAAAATAAAGAATCATTAAACTCATTGATCTGAACTTTCGCTGCTAAACATCTGCATTCTGGAACAAGGATCGTTGAAATAGAAACTTGTCTTACCATGATTATCTTTAATGAAGAATTTGCTGGCATTTTGAAAGTTTTAGTTACAATGAAGAGTCAAATTGGCTTGAGTTACAAGCCCCAACGCCGAAGCACGTATCTGCTCCGAACGATGATCGATTGTCTTCGCTAAAACGGCAAGAACTGATGCTAGGGAGGAATAATCGGCTCTGCAGGACTTTTTCGAGGAAACTGAAAGATCACTTTATGGACCAGGCACAGCAGATTAAGGGTGAGTCGAAGTTTTATTGGTGATAATTGTGTCTGAGCCTTTAAATGCGTTTTTCACAAAACGATATTTATAAAATCGGTAGACACGATATCTCGAAATGTATCGAACGAAATTTGGTGAACTTATTCAGTACTCATGTAGACACTCTACAAACTAGAATAATTGTGATTTGTGGCGGCTCATACTGCAACGCTACTAACCGACTAAGCCGTGGTCAGCACGGCCGCTTTCCACCTCGAAATCCCCAGGTAGTCCCACTACCTGCCCGGTATTCCCTTAGCGTCTACGGCAGGGCCTGTCGTACGCAGGCCTGGGACGAAACGCAACACAGCACAGTAGCCGCTCATTCGCAACATTGGTGACCCCAACGTGATCAACACGATCACACCTTCATCTTGGTAGAACGCAGCACAATTTTCATTCAACTGTTCCCATACTTCGCTCATACAGCAACACGTTCGCAGAGCTGCACGTGCACAGCTGTCTTCTAGTCGCCACCAGCTGAAAGAAAAAACTTACCGCTGTCACTGGTGGGGGAGTACTGTGGTGGCTTATGTGGCAACGCTACTAAACGACTAAGCCGTGGGGTATAGACAGCTCAGTGGCCCTTTGCAACTCGAAATCCCCAGATTCTAATCCCACTACCTGCACGGTATTCCCTTTGCGTCTAAAGCAGGGCCTGCTTACACAAGCCTTATTGACGAGTCGGTCGTAAGCAGGTCTGGGACAAAACTCAACAGCCGCTCATCCGCTACAGATTCAAAAAGCCGTTTATTTTTTTCGTCTTGAAGAAGTCGTGAAAAAAACACCAAAATTGACGATAAAAGTTCAACAAGTTACCGAAAATTAACTTTTTAATATATTTTGATAATCCTAGTTCCAACGCTAGTTCAAATTTCACAGATTAAAATACCGTTTTTTTTGTTTCAGGCCTGCAGAACGCCCGAAATCGTGGTAGCCGAAAAAAAAACATTTTTTGGAAATGAATTGCTAAGTTGCCGTATATCCCAGCAATGAGCGACGATTTCGGGCTGAAACATTTTTAAAGTGCGCTCAAAATGTTAATAAATATGTGACAAAAATTTCGCAGTTGTATCTTTATTTAGGTTGCCAAAAAAGTGTAAAAAAAAAGCCTCCACACGGGATGACGGCATTAAGAAAGTGGCAAAGCACGCAAGAGATTCAAAATAAGCACAGAATGGAACGGAATTCAACTTATGTTCTAACCGAGCTCCCATATTTTCATCGCGTTAAAACATACTAAATTTAATTCATCTCGAGATAAAAATAAATTTTAACTTAATATCTGTAACCTAGGAATAGGAACAAAAATTGGAAACCGTATGACTGAGCCAGAGTTAGAAAATATGCTTGAACACAGAACAATTTAAGGCTGAAAGATGCCACTTTGGGGACGAATACTGCTCATTTTCAATGCAATACACACGGGAAAACATTTATTTAGCCGTACTCAAACACCGGCCTTCGCCCCGTCTTTACCTACATCTACGTAGGCGAATGCATAAAACTCAAAGGGGCGGTTTTAATCACCAATAATTATTATGGGCTTTGAATCGCATGGGCACATCTGCTGCCGTACTTCACTAAAATTATATTTTTACTGTAGTAAAATCTTAAACAAAAAATACAATTATCTGGAATAGACCCCCGACCGTTTGGATGTCAGGCGAGCACTCTACGGATGCGATTATCTCGCCAAAATGTACTCATCTACTTAATGTGCACGGTTTTTTTTATATGGGAAACCCTTTAAATCCTTTTTCGAAGGTTTAGGATGTAATATTTTTTGAATGTGAAAGTTTCTATAGTACTTTCATGTCTCAAAGAATTTAATCAAAAAAATCCGCTAACGTTTCGTCTGGGAATTTCTATCAGTCAGTTACATTCGAGCATACATTAGATTTCCTCAAATAAGTTTCTACTACAACGATATCACCCATTGTGCAAATAGGTAAGAAGAAGAGTTTCTTAGAGCACCAACAGTCCCCGTAGCAGAAATAGAGAGCAAAATGTTTGTTTAGTACATTTTCGATTAAAAAATTTAAATCTCAACTATTAAATAAATTAGTTCAACAATAAATAAGATGCTTTCGATGTGCGTGTAAAAATTAAATAATGAAAGTCAAACCGAAACGGAGAAGAATATGTTTTTTTTTTAAATCGCGTTGTCATTTTTTTTAAATTAAATTAAATTAAATCATTTAGTTGTGCGTCACTTTTTCCTTATAACTTTTGTTTAGGTATTACTGTTATTTATTTTTTTTCTTTTGCAATATTTTTTTTTTCTCGTATCATCATACATCTATTTAATTTTTTTTCCTTATTTATATAAATTAATAACTAGTTTCATTTAATTACAAAAAACAACATCATCTCACAGTTAGTATATAATTCTAAATATGTTTTTAATATGTTTGTTCATTAAATTAATTATATTTTTGTTTTCCATATTTTATGATTAGACCATTACAAAAGCCTCTTTGCCGCAAAATAAATACGGAAATTGATCGATCATTGTTTGAACAATGTCCTCTAAATATGGCCGTAATTGTTCAAAATGGCCCATATCGGTAAATTCGATAGGAATTAGAGTAGGCCACCAGCAAATGGCAAGATTTTTACTATCCATGCTGTTCAGTTTGGAATTTTCAGAGACCCTGAAAAGAATTTTAGTTGTTTTGTTTATAAATTTTCAGGTTGCTTTATATAATTATCGGCAATTTAAGACAACCGTGATTTCTAGAATGTGTAATGAGCGTGAAACTTACCTGACAAAATGCTGAAAAATGAATTTCACAATGGAAAAATTTACTGGTGGCAGTTTATTTAAAAGTGAGCGTAGAGCTATTAAGCGGCAACTTCGATCGGTTTTCACTTCCATACTGAGCTTGGCCGATGTCATTCCACGGGATCCTAAATAAATAAGAAAATAATAATTTGATATTAATTTCATAATTCACTCTTATCGGAAGATACTCGTGAGTCTACAAAGCTAAATTTTCGGCAGTGCGTAACATTGCACTTGAACAGTTCAAATTTCCGCAAACATTACTTGAAAGTCGTGACAATAGTATGGCAAATGCAAAACTGACCTGATCACTATTCCTAAGACTCCCTGCTTTCTTGTTCCGGGCAGTAACGACACGCCAATCACAAGAATAATGAATTCATTTCGCGATAATACATCAATGTGTAAAAATCCCGACTTACCAACACCAAACTTTGCCATCACACCCGGAGCCGGAATGACTCCAATCGAAAAAGAAACGCCACGCAACGGACACTGGAGCAGTTACACAACGGATTACTCATCGGGCGGGTCATATTATAAACCAGACGAATCGCAAGATCTAGACAAGCATTTCGATTCCATCTTAACGGCCGAAAGATCGAAACGAAAATTGAAAGGAAAAGAAAACAAAGCAGAATTCAAAGCCGAAGAGATATCAAGATATCACAACTGAAGAATCGTCAAGTCATTCGATCGTCACAATTATTACCCCGACCAATGAAATTCGCGAGCATCAAATACAATGTCCGCAGATTTTGGAGAAAGTGCCGACACCGAAAAAATTAACAGCACCGCCACACTATACTTTACGTGAGGGTTTGCCCGAAGATTCCAAGTCCGATGTGTCTACGAGCTCGTCATCTTCGTCATCGAGTTCGGGTACAAATTCAAGCACTTCGTCATCATCGACATCGAACATGAATAATAGCTCGGATGTATCATGGGTCGAGCGTGAACCGATAGCAAAAGAACAATTGCTAGCTGAAGACGGCGAGATACGATATCCCCTCCGAAGCTGGATAACACCGAAAAAGCCGGATAATGCCAAACCAACAACTTCTGTTAAAAGTCCCGCCAGCTTTCACCTCAAGAACAGGGTCGATAAAACAAAGGCCACAGAAGTGGCGGAAACAATGCAAATGCAAATGTCGGAACTCGAAGCAAAACGACTACGAATGAAACAGAAGCTTCAAAATTACTTTTCAGGAGATGAAAATAAACGAGTGTCAGTACCAGCTAAAAAGACGAAAGCTGTTGCTCGCAACGCACGAAACAAGACGGATTCGCTACCATCTGCCGAAGTTGCCAGCGAAAATGTAACGAACAGTGATAAAAATGATGTTTTACGGGCTCTAAATCGGTTAAAAAAAACTGAAAGAGCTCCATCGGTGAGCAGCAGTATAACAACTGACATATTCGAAGGCGAAGCGATTCCAAAGCTCAGAGTGGACGAGGACTCGAAGGAAAGTTCCGATACAATTGAAATCCGAAATGCGGCATATGTCCTGACGAACTTTTCAAAGGCTGCAGCTGAAACGGCAATGCAGAAGCCTGTGGATAGCTCCGAGCTCGCCACGGCAATTGCGAAGATACCTGCCAAAAAGGGACGACCGAAAAAAGATGCGACCAAGCAGCCTGCAAAAATATTCTTTTCGCCAAAAATTTATCCGCCCCACAAACCGGTTACCAGAAGAGATATGAGAAATGTTCATCCGGACGAAACTGTGACAACCAGAAGAAAGACCAGAGATGTCATTAAAAATAGACGAGTCTATCCCCCTGAACGAACTGAACCGGCTAAATTTCCCGTAATTCCAGCGAACAATCTAAATTCTATCTAGCAATCTGAGAGTAGGACTGTAGCTGACCTAGTAGACAGAATTGAGACGGAAAACCATCGAAGAAACCAGAACCAAACGTCGAAAATACATATGGCCATATCTGCTACGAGTGCGAGCCTCACTGGACTAATAATCATCATAGTCGCCATACTTTGGAAACTACGCTGGAAGAGAACTAGATTAGATAAGCCTATCAGCGATCATCAATTGCCTAGTACATCAAAAGAAGAACCTGAAAACCGGATCCGAGCCCGCATTCGTAACAACTACGACAAGGAAAATGGCGAAAATAAAAAGGACATACCATTGGTAAAAGCGCAGCCATCAGCAGAAATTAGTTCATAAACACACCACGTCGCAATCGGCAGGTTTTAGAGTTAGTGTAAATAATCACTGTTTAGAATAGTACAGTATAGTACGTAGGCCGCTATTTAAGTTTTTAGCCTAATAATGAAACGACAGTAATTTCTTATTGGAAATGACTTTATTGTTTTTCAAAGTAGTCTCCATGATGATCGATACACTTTTGCATTCGCTTAAACCAATCTTCGTAACACTTTTTCAACTCCGATTGAGGTACCTCCAAAACATGGTTTTCGAATGCATCAACGGCTTCTTCAGGCCTCGAAAAACGTTGACCGCGCAATTTATTCTTGATATTCGGGAATAAAAAGAAGTCATTAGGTGACAAATCAGGGCTATACGGAGGATGACCCATCAATTCGACGTTTTGACCAGTCAAATAGGCGGTTGTTGCAGCCGATGTGTGAGAGCTCGCATTGTCATGATGAAGAATGATCCTTCGTTGCCGCTTCCTTTTTCGTATTTCGCCAAACACTTTTGGTAAACAAATGGTTGTGTACCATTCAGAATTAACCGTTCTTCGTTCCTCTAACGGTACGGTTGCCACATGTCCAGTTATTCCGAAGAAACAGGCGATCATTTGCTTCGAAGTGCTCCGCGCACGAACAACTTTTGTCGGATTTGGCTCGTCATGGAAGACCCATACGGTGGATTGGCGTTTTGTTTCAGGCTCATATGCATAGATCCAAGATTCGTCACCTGTGTAGATGTTATAAACAGCTGTTGACGCACCGCGATTGTATTTTTTGATCATTTCCTTGCACCACTTGACACGAGCATCTTTTTGATCTTGTGTCAATTTATGTGGGATCCAACGTGAACAAATCTTCTTCACAGCTAAATGTTTATGCAAAATCTTGTTGATGGTCGTCATACTGATGCCCACGGATGCCTCAATCTCCCAATAGGTCACATGACGATCTTCCAATATTAGTTCGCGAACAGCAGCAATGTTTTCTGGCACAACAGCTGATTTTGGACGACCTGCACGATTTTCGTCCCTGATCGAACTAGGGCCACGATCAAATTCGTTGTACCAGCGTTTCACAGTGGCCACGGATGGGGATTCATTACCAAAAGTCGAAGTGAGTTGATCAATACACTCCCGTCGTGATAATCCACGTTGAAAATCGTAAAAAATCTTCGCACGAAAATGTTCCCGAGATAATTCCATTTTTTCGCTCAGACAAAATTTTGAGCAGACTGTAGAAAACAGAAGTTATGCTCCAATGTCAAAACGCTCTGAAGTACGTTATGATTGAAAAGATCATACTTTTCATTTGAAACGTCAGATAGGCTCAAAACTTAAATAGCGGCCTACGTATAGTATAAAAAGTTTTATGTAATAGAAATAAAACCGTTTTATTCAAAAAAAAAAAAGGTTTACATAAAATCTTATACCGAACCATAAAAGATATCACCATGTGTGCATCAAAATTTAAGACTTAATGAATTTAAAATAAATATGAAAGTAAAATTAATGAATGTAATGAATGAAAATGGTAACAAAATATTTTAAAATAATTACAAAAAAAAAAAAAAAAACAAATGGTAACAAAATATTTTAAAAATAAAAAAAAACAAATTTAACGCATAAACATAAAATAAAATAAATGAATAGAAATTCTTAAAAAAAAAAAACTGATGATCGATCCAACCTGTGGCCAGTTTTTTGAAGAAGGGAGGAATGTCAGGGATCATGCCCTGACGATATTGCATGACGTTGAATCGGCAGGTCATTGTCTTAATGTATAAATTCAACATCGTGCAATATATCAGCACATGCTGTGCGTCCACGAGCCGCAAAGTTGCGAAAACTCACATGGTGTTGAATATCCATAATATTGGAAAAATGTACAATCAATGTAAATTCGACACCATGTGAGGTAAGCGACCTTAGGATCGCCAGCATGTACGTCCGGTAGTCAGCAACATTGACCGGATAGAAAAGTAAAAATTAGGATCGATCGAAGAGTTGGATTGTGGCTCTGATTGGGAGCAGATCGAAGAAAGTAATAAAGAAAGTAATGTGAATAATATAATATATGAAGTGTGTAATAAAGTTATTACTTGTGAACAATATAACATATAATACTAGTTTTATTTTGGTAACTCGACCCGACAAATTGCGCAGCTGAGCTTACAAATTTGGAAAAAATATAACAGGACGCGTAAAGTGCAATCTTAGATGAAATAGAAATTTTAGTGATCATACAAAATTTTGTATGGAGAGTGGTAGAAGAGGTGACAGTATTGAACTAATTTCTCTCACATCATGATTGAGTAGCTATAAAAATGCTCTATAGAAAATTGGAAAAAAAAAGCTTCAAAAATTGAATAGGTACTGAGTAAATTAGTGTATTAGATTCAGTGAAATTGTGCAGTTTGTACGGGAGGTGGTAGAAGGAATGGAGGGTTTTTAGTGATTTTTTTTTAGAAATAACTTTGAATATTAGGAAATTTACATCTTTTAAAACTTCAGACTAGTAACATTCATACTTTTCAAGAAATTCGATTTTTTCATCATATTGTACGAGACTACCCCCTCTCGTACAATATGAAACAGTAATGCTAATCAGTTAATTTTTTCTGATCATAACATCGGGAGTACAAATTGAAGTCCACCGTTTTCCAATAGATTGTGCCAGCAGTAAATTCTGATCAGCAATGGCGAATCAGAAACGTCACATGGTAAACTTATCATCATTAGGTTTGTGAAGTTTTATCGACGTCATATACTTTTTTGTGTGCGAATATGTCGAAGTTTGAGCCAAATAAGCGTTGTTTGCGGAAAGTTTTTCTTTTGGCCTTCAATTCAAAAAAATCTGTGGCTGAAGCGCGTTGAATGATTGTTAAAACGTATGGTGAGGGTGAATGGTATCAATAGTGATTTCGACGTCGACGACCGGCATAGTGAAAAAGAGAAAATTTTTGTGGTATATCATGTGCTGTTGAAACCGAGTGAAGCCAGCACGGGAGATCACTATGAAGTACAATTGATGCGTTTGAGCCGAGCATTGAAGGAAAAACGGCCACGGAACCAAGTGAGACACGACAAAGTGATTTTGCTGCACGACAGCGATCGGCCACATGTTGCTTCGGTTGTGAAAACCTTCCTGGAAACAATGAAATGGAACATCCTACCCCACACCCCACCCGCTGTATTTTTCAGACATCGCCCCTGCCACCTACCACCTATTCTGATCGTTGACTCATGGCCTGGCTGAGCAGCACTTCCATTCTTACGAAGCCAAAAATTGGGTCGATTCGTGAAAAGCAGTTTTTTCGACGTGGAATTCGTTTGCTGCCAGAAAGATGGGAAAAAAGTTTTGGCTAGCAATGGGCATTTCTTTGAAGAATAAACATTTATCCATTTTTGCACAATAAAGGCTCGAATTTTGGATAAAAAGGTCGATCTTCAATTTGCACTCCCAATATTCATGGTAATTTCGTATTTATTAGGTCTGGGAAAAAGTTGGTGGCATTTTTTTTAGGTAAAATGTGAAAATGAATTTATTTAAACCAAATATGCCCCATTATTTTCGGCAATGTTTCGCCATTTTTCGGGTAGAGCCATGATGTCATCGGTGAAGAGCTTCTGTGATTTTCACAGGTTTTTCAAAATTTTAAAAATCATCAAACTTTAGCTAACAGAGAGCTATATATGAAATCAAGAAATACCTGTAAATCTGTCCTCAATCGTGTTAAATTTGATCATGACCAAAAACTTCGACGGTAGATTCTTCAAAGTTCAAAAGGCTCAAGATCTTTCTGGTCATTTGTCAAAACGTTCAACAATAATTTCATCTCTTCATCAATACCACCACTCGTAGATGGTGACCGTACCGTAGTCGAGCCTGTTGAGAAAGCTAACCTAATGGCAGCAAGCTTTGCGAGAAACTTCACACTACCACCTTCAAACCAAACCCCTCCCATCACAACACCTGGTTTTTCGCTGCTTTCGCTACATTTTCGCACACGTCTCATTTCCAGGATTCTGCAACAATATTCACAAGTAGAGATGGTATGCTATTTCACATACCTGCGATTTTTTCACTGCTATTTGAAAAGAGCAATATTGCGATTCAAAATTTAAAAGAGCTGCGATTAGAAGAGCAGAGCAAATGCATACTGCTTACGTTCTATCACCAATAAAATTGCCGCAATGATCATCGCTACAAATTCCAGAGTTTTTGTTCGCACTCGCATATTAGTCCCGCAACTCATGCATTCCACATCGATCGCTAAGCAAATCGTAATTTTCCTACATCTATCAATCAGGCAAGACTCAATCTCATAGCTCAGCATAGTGAACACTTCCCCCATTTCCCCCCGGGAATGAAAAGGTTTTCTTTTACTATCCAATGTACGAAAAAACGATCGAGCGCAATCGAGTCAGGATGGCAAAAAAGTCAATCGCATTTCATATACACAAGCCAGACAAAAAAAAACACCACCCAGTCATCGATCGCATGGCATATATACAACCGCATCGCATATATACAAATACAAGCCAAATAACAAAAAAAAAAAAAAACAACCGGTCATAGAAAACCAAAACAAAAGGGTCTTTTGTTTTCTTTTTTTACACGACACTACCTACACAATGAACAACGTAAAGCTCTTATCAGATCCCGAAACCCATGGAAGTCGAATTTTACCCAAGTCCCACCGCTAACTATCAATCGCGCGAAGAAAGAGCTTGAACGTCGTTATTCCGATTGCTCTCGATTGCTCTTTCGTTGCTGTTATATCGCTTGAACGTTGTTATTCCGATTGCTCTCGATTGCTCTTTCGTTGCTGTTATATCGCTTGAACGTTGTTATTCTGATTGCTCTCGATTGCTCTTTCGTTGCTGTTATATCGCTTGAACGTTGTTATTCCGATTGCTCTCGATTGCTCTTTCGTTGCTGTTATATTGCTTGCGATCAGCGATATATCAGCTCTGGGATATTAAAGACTATCAATCATATAAGCTATCCCAAACCTATATTTGGTGATTGATATTGGCACTGAGAGCACGAGCAGTGTCTGCTCTCAGTGATGTTGCTTTATACTAATGAATGAATGAATTGGAGCTATGTAGATGAAACGATTGCGATTTGATAAGGAATTTGTTTAGCGATATTTTGATCGGTGAGATCTGATCTGATAGGTGAGGTGTGGAACGTCCGAAGTGGTCAATGAGGCGCTTTGCTAGAGTTTTTTGGGCGGATTTTGTTCTGAGTTTCGATCTGGTCGGTTGGTAGAACATGTTGCGGTTATTGCAAGTTTCGCCGATTTATGTTGCAGTCCACCGTGTCGATAAGAGCTTTACGTTTTTCATGATGAAGTTGCTTGTGTGAGGTAATGTGTGAAAAAAGTAAATAGTAGACCCTTTTGGTTTGGTTTTCTATGACCGGGTGTTTTTTTTTATTTGGCTTGTATACAGGGTGTTTGGTACTCCGTGCATAACCTTGTAAGGGGTTATTCCTAGATATATTTTGAGAAAAAAATTGTTCTACGGAGATGGTCAATTTTCAATATCAGCGGAGATACAGGGTGACCAAGAAAAGTGTTTCGGACCTGCACCCTCACTCACTCAAAACGCTATATCTTGAAAACTAATAATTGCATTTCAAAGTGTTATAGTTTGTTTTTTAGGGAATCAAATTACCTTTCATTTGGTGTAATAGTCCGTATTGTACCTGTACCCAATCCTGAGGTATTTGCTTCAGACCACAAATTTTTGATACTTTGACCCTCAAAATTCTGTGATCAATGTAGTTTTTCTCAAAAAAACACATTATAAAAATGTCATTTTAATGTTGTTGTTTTATGTGCCATATTATTGCCTACAAAAGATGCATACATACTTATGACTTAGGTTTTCCCGTTTTCCAGGTAATAAGCGAAAATACCTATGGCTTAAAAATAAAATATGCCATAAACCAACCCTCGTTCTAAAAAAACTACCTGAAATGTTGTTAAACTGAAATATTTTTTGTGTCCTTTAATTACTATTTAAATTATTGATGAATGTCCTTTAAGTAGTATTTAAATTATCGAGGAAATGAATTAAATTAAAATGAGTTTCAACACAACGACGCTGTCCGACGCTTGGCATTGCAGTTAAACGTCTCTACGTGGAAAGTTTGGAGTGTCCTAAAAACAGAGCGGTTGCATCCCTACCACCACACACCAGTGCAGGAGCTGGTACCCATTGATTTGCCCAAAAGGATGGAGTTTTGCAATTGGCTCCTTGAACGCCAACTAAGTGACGAGAATTTTATGAACAACATTCTTTGGACTGATGAGTCCCAATTCACCAGGGACGGTATCACAAACTTCCACAACTTACACACATGGGCTGAGAGCAATCCACATACAAGAAGAGAGGATCATTTCAGCACAGATTCAGTGTCAATTTATGGCCAGGTATGATTGGCAACGATTTTATTGGTCCTATTAGGCTTCCGCCTACCCTAAATAGTTCCAATTACTTACAGTTTTTGACAAATGATCTACAGGAGTTATTGGATAATGTGCCATTGCAACGATTGGCTTCCATGTTTTACCAACACGATGGTGCTCCAGCTCATTACGGCCGACAAATCAGAGATTGGTTAAATTCCAATTATAGCAATCGCTGGATCGGTAGAAATGGACCGATACACTGGCCTGCAAGATCTCCTGATTTAACTATTATGGATTTCTTTGTATGGGGACGGATGAGGACCTTGCCTACGTAACGGAAGTAGTAACGTTGCAGGATCTAAACACCAGAATCGATGCGGCAGCTACAGAAGTAAGGCAGCAGTTGAGGAGTATGAACACAAAGAGAACACTGGCAAAACGAGCTTTAGCGTGCATTCAAAATGAAGGGAGCCATTTTGAACATTTATTGTAATTAAGGAAATTTGAAATAAACCATAAAAACCATTCTTAAGTTCTTTTAGTTCAAGCGGAGAGTGTTGATCAACCTATTCTTGCTTTTTTGACAAAAGTGCTAAATTATTGGAATGATAATTTCTTCTAAACTATAAAACTTATGAAATGCAAGTATATGCATCTTTTGTAGGCAATAATATGGCACATAAGAAAACAACATTAAAATGACATTTTTATAATGGGTTTTTTAGAGAAAAACTACATTGATCCTAGAATTTTGACGGTCAAACTGTCAAAAATTTGTGCTCTGAAGCAAATATCTCAAAATTGGATACAGTTACAATGCGGACTATTACAGCAAATGAAAGGTAATTTGATTCCCTAAAAAACAAGCTATAACACTTTGAATTGTGATTATTAGTTTTCAAGATATAGCGTTTTGAGTGAGTGAGGGTACAGGTCCGAAGGACTTTTCTTGATCACCCTGTATCTCCGTGGATATTGAAAATTGACCATCTCCGTAGAACAATTTTTTGCTCAAAATATATCCAGGAATAACCCCTTACAAGGTTATGCACGGAGTACCAAACACCCTGTATATGCGATGCGATCGATGACCGGGTGTTTTTTTTATTTGACTTGTGTATATGAAATGCGATTGACATTTTTGCCATCCTGACTCGATTACGATCGATCGTTTTTTCGTACATTGGATAATAGTAAAAGAAAACCTTTTTATTCCCAGGGGGAAATGGGGGAAGTGTTCACTATGCGCACTGAGCTGGTGGTACTGAGAGGATCTGCCTGATTGTTAGATGCAGGATTTCGCAGAAAATTACTATTTTGTCTTTTTTTTTTAATTGCGCACTAGCATGGGAGGTGGAAAAATCACTGCTATTGGAAGAGCTGCTCTTTTTCACAGATATTGAAAAAGAGCAATCGCAGTGGATCACTGCGATTGGAAAAAAAGCAGATTTTGCCATTCCTATTCACAAGTCCGCTGGCCCTGATGGCATTCCCCCCATTACCCTTGAAATGTGCTCCTCTTCTCTGGCTAAAACTCTGCGTAATCTTTTTCATCTATCCTACTCTTCTGGGTGCTTTCCACAATTGTGGAAAGTTGCGAATGTTCAGCGAATTCCCAAGAAAGGAAGCAAAGCGAACCCCGCCAATTACCGCCCAATAGCCATTACTTCAGTGCTCTCAAAAGTGATGGAAGCTGCTGTCGATCGCAAAATCGTTAAATATCTCGAGGATGAACAGTTTATTCACGGTAGCCAATACGGTTTCCGTTCTGGCGTTAAATATCTCGAGGATGAACAGTTTATTCACGATAGCCAATACGGTTTCCGTTCTGGAAGATCGACGGGAGATCTCTTGGTTTATCTAACGGAACGCTGGAACTCTTGCTTGCATAAATACGGCGAAGGTCAAGTTCTTGCGCTTGACATTGCAAAAGCTTTTAACAAAGTTTGGCATGAATGCTCACTATCCCTGGATGCTACCCTCATTCAATGGATTGAGAGTTTCTTGTCCAAACGCATTATACGAGTAGTATTAGATGGCGTTACTTCTTCTTCCTTCCCGATCAATTCCGGTGTCTCTCAGGGGTCTGTCTTATCGCCGACCCTGTTCTTAGTATTTATTAACGATATCTTGTCTTCTACTCTCAATCCAATCCACAGTTTTGTCATTCGCACCTTAGATAACACCTATGAATTTGACTCTGCTGCGGAATGAAACAAGCGTTTTATTGCTGCCAATCGCAGAGAGTTATTCCGTTCGCTAAACTCAGATCTCAATTTAATCCTGGAATGAGGCAGGAAAAATATAGTAGAGTTCAATGCCGCTAAGACACAGACCTGTCATCTATCCCTTAAACGTGTTGTTCCAGCGTCGTCTTCTAATGTAGCCTTTAAGGGCGTACAACTTTGCTCTTCCGAAGATTTTATCCTTTTAGGCGTAAAGTTCAATAACCATCTCAATTGGAGTCAACACATCTTTGAAGTTGCCCTTGACGCTTCCAAACGCCTAGGTATTCTTCGTAAATGCAAAAAATATTTTACGCCTCACGATTTAGCTACCATCTACAAGGCCTACATTCCACCTCACTTAGAGTACAACACGCATCTTTGGGCTGGGGCTTCCAAAACTCACCTTGCACTGCTCGATCGAATCCAAAAACATGCATTCCGACTAATTGGAGACGAAACCATTACTTCTATTGACTCCCTCGAGCATCGCAAAAATGTTGGAGTACTCAGCATTTACTATCGCTAGTTAATGCAGTTTTGAACTATGCGCACTTATTCCTCCACTTTACACTTTTCAAGCGGAATATGCGCACCAGTATACAGTCAAACTTGTATCTACCCGTACAGTGAAATTTAGGCGATCATTCATTTCCCGAACATCCAGACTCTGGAACGCATTGCCGGCTAGCGTTTTTTCGAACGGGTATAACCTTCAGTCCTTCAAGAATAATGTTCACCTTCATTTCCTTCTCTCTCCATCCGAATTTCCATAATACTCCAAATTTTAATTCACTCCCTTTACCGACTTAACTGTGCAATGCATTAAAGGGTGATCCCCTAAGTTATACTCGGTGCTTTAAAAAAAAACAAAAAGAAAAAGAAACCAGCTTAATTCCATTAAGAGAGTTTTGCATAGATCGGAACAAGTAATAGTCAGACGGTGCTATGCCTGGACTATACGGTCGATGTATCAAAACTTTCCAACCATGTTATCGAAATTTGTGGCAGGCCATCAAAGAAGTGTGTGGTCGGGCGTTGTCAAAATGAAAGACAACACCTTTCTTATTATTCAATTCGGACCGTTTTCTTTGAATTGCCTGGCGTAATCTCTCTAGTTGTCCATAGTAAAGTTGACAATCAATCATCTGACCAACTGAAAGTAGCTCATGGTGGACGATTCCCTTACAGTCCCACCATACACACAACATCGCCTTTTTCGGCGTCAATTCTGGCTTCGCGAACGCTTGTGACGGCTTACTATCCCTTGTCCACGATCTTTGACACTTCCGATCGCCGTACGTGACCCATTTTTCATCACCGGTTATGACATGTTTCAGAAATGGCTCGGTTTGATTGCGTGTCAGCAGCGCATTGCAGATGTTTATTCGGTCTATCATGTTTTTTGCGCTCAACTCATGAGGAGCCCTAACACCGAATTTCTTCTTGCAGCCAGGTTTGTGTAAATGGTTCAAAACAGTTTTGTGGTCAATACCTAGCTCCATACCAATATCGATGCTGCTGATAAGAATATCTTGCTGGACTTTTTCCAGAATTTCATTTTCAGTGATTGGGCAACCAGAGCGTGACTCATCTTTACATCAAAATTACCAGAACGCGCAGAAGATTTTTCTGTACCCTTGGCGCCTCTGAGCGAGCATTATTTCTTGGCGTTGCAAACTTTAGAGCAAACTTATAACACTCTAAGATTCCATCTAGAGTATTAGAAAGGGTTCTTACATTGTTAAGATTAAGAATTAAAATCTTGTTTCCATAAATGTATTCACATATAATCTAATCATATTTTTTCATTCATTCAACTCATCTTAAATTTAATAAAATGGCCAACACTTCATTAGATTTTTGCTTTCGATTGTTTAGCGCACTAAAAACAACGAATACCACCAGCAAAAATATACCACTGGAACTTAACAAGAGGAGAAAAAGGAGTTTGAATAGGCATACCTCCAGAAAACAAAACGTATAAAAAAGTAGTAGGCAATAAGTTTTCTATCTTACTTAATCTGCGCAAATCTCAATGTCGTAGATGGTTCTTGTAGCAAAACATCATAAATTAGTATAAACAACATATTTCAGATATTTTAGAGAGTGTCGCAAGTGTCTGACCTCAATCCTAGTTCAGCAGTCATTGGGAAAAGGAAATAACAGATGACAATTTTACTCACCAGCAATATCTTCCAACTCAGCCATTAAATCCTTTTCAAATAAGGGTGGAAGCCTCTTTGAAAAGAAATCCTTAAGTGCGGTTGCAACAGCATTAACAGGAATGTCCAGAACATCGATATTTACATTTGGATCTAAGAAAAAAAACCACTTTAGTTTTTTTTCCGAAATTTTCCATGAAATCTCAGACTAGACAAACCTTCTTCAAACTTTTGAAACAAGAGATCAACATGCGCCCGATTGCCAGGTACTCGATAAATTCCCTCCGAATCTAAGCCTTCTTGTTCGATAAATTGAATGCATTTATGTAAAAATATTGGAATATGATTTTTATCGGATTGCATGAATTCGGGCATCGATTGAAGTGCCGTTTCGAGAGTTTCAATAACCGGTGGGCCACCTTTGCTATTCTGTTGTTTCGATTTTCGCTTGCTTTTCTTTTCCTGTTCCTTGTCATGTAGTTTACGGAGTTTTGCTTGCTCCTCTTTTGCCTTTCGTTTCTCCATTTTTTCATCGTCTTTCCAAGTTTTACTGTTTTGTTTTTCGCGTTTCAAATCGAGTAATTTGTCGCGATCATTGTCGCCTGTTAGCTTCGAAACGACACCAAACTGGAAATGTATAAATATTTTTTTTTTTAGTAAATTGGAAATGCGATCAAAAAACTTGTTTCTTTACAATAGGAGAGTTATTATCACGCGGTGACGATACATCTATGCTGGATTCTTCTTCTTGAACATCGCAATGCATGGATTTGGCTGTAATTGATTTACTTTAAAATTGTTTTTGTTGGCTTTATTTCTATTTTTACCTTTCTCTAATGTCTTCAACTTCTGATAATGTAGTGGAATTTCGGGCGGGCTTACAAATGTTCCGAATGGTGGAACCTTTGGAGGCTGAACTGGAATTCCAGTTCGCTTCTTTCGAATGCGCTTATGTGTTTGAGGTTTGCGATTCATTTTATAGTAACCGTCGAAGCCTCTGGACTTCCGTTCGGATGATGTCGAATCACTGTCTGATTCTGAGTATTCTGAAATGCAAAACGAAATTATATAGCGAAATAGAAATGAGAGAATAAAACAAAAATTAAAATGATTATGTTGTGATTTAAACAATAAATAACTACTAGCGTTGTTGATTAGTAAGTTGTGGATCAAAACTAATTTTTTTTTTATGTCTATTTTATTTGTTTTTGCGATATTAAAACATTTACTTTGTTCTTTATCCCGACGATGTCTAGACTTAGACTTGCTTGGAGTCAAATCGGGTGGCATTGGGTACATTTGATCATTGTTACCTTGATCCCCGTAGCCATCTTTTATTTGAGCATATTCTGCCAGTTCGTCGGAATCATCTTCGGGTGCAGCGAGGGGAGCATGATCAAATATTGACGCTTTATTACTTATACCTATAACTTTTTTGTTATCACCTTCTGCCAAATTGGTATCGCTGTTCACGTTCATCCGGGCAACAGCTTCACTCACAATTTGAAAGTTTTTCAAATTCAATTTACCGGGTTGCTGGAAAATAAAATTTAAACGATTCAAATTTAGGATGAGAACACGTTTTTGATGGTGCCAGACATGTACCTTCAGAGTTTGGCTAGGACCTTTTGGACGAACCCGATTCACAAAATTCGTTTCATTTTGTCGGCGGCCAGTCGTGAACGCATGTTGATTGGAGCTGAAATTGTTCCAGATGATATTTCTCCGTACGCCGCCTCGTGCGTCATGTTTGTCCGCATCGCGACTTATGAACAGAGCATCATCGAGCCAACCTGTTTTTGTTTGTCAATTGAAATTGTAAGATATTCAGTACATGTGGCGGCCGAAATAGTGAAGAAATTTCGATTTATAGTAAAAAAGAACAAAAGTAACCTGAATCGTGAGTTGTTAATGAATCCTTGGAGCCACTTACATCCGCTGTTTTTTTTTTTTTTTTTGAAAGCATGAAATTTAATGGGTTAGTTCTAAGATATAATTAATGATGAAATGATAGCCGATCTCTGCTAAGAGACGGATTACTAATCGATCTGTCGCATTCAGTCGTAGCAATTACTACTAAGCACTGGACTATTTTTTTTTTTTTTCTAAGGGATCGAAGTAATGAATTTTATAGCCCAGGAAAATTATGTTTACGAATTTGAATTAAATATGTAAAAGTGTTCGCGGTTTTACCTAGTTTTGAAATTAATATTTCGAGTTCACGCTGTTGTGTTGATTTTTAAAATAATATATCAGCTTTATCTTTTGAATTGCAAAAAAAAAAAATGTTCACATAAATGAGTATTGTCAATGGGAATCAGATGTATTGCCAAATTTATATTTAACACATTAAAATAATAAAAAAACAAAGATCTGAGAAGCCATAATTTTTCAAGTTCTCAGACGCTGTCCAAAAAAGTTTACACTGCACTTTTAAATTTTTTTCTCTATTTATTTCAAGATTCGGTCTCATATATCGTGCAAATATCCTGGGCTTTTAAAAATAAAAAAAAAAGAATTATTACAGCAAACGCGACGCGTATTTTCGTAACATAGCCAAGTCTTCGCGCAATTCAACAGTCGAGACGTCTCCGTTGCCTTCATAATTTTGTCAAAACTTTTCAAATCATTTTTTGTTTTCCCAGTCTTCCGAAATATTGGCATTTGGGACATTACAGCTGCCATTAAATTTTGAACCTATCGAATGAGTTCATCACTTACATGTTATTTCATCGAGACTGGATTGCGAGGCTGAAACTAAATTTCCCTTGAATTGTCTCATAATGGACGAGGGTGCCATATGATGATCTGGCGGAGCTGGTTCAGGAGGTGTTGTTGGTGGCGGATAAATCTGGAATCCTACAGCACACAAAAAACGATCGTACAACATAGAATGAGTTAGTTATTAATGCGAGACATTTAAATACTACACGAGTTGCGAACAGATTACGATAATTACAATGATTAAATGATAAAAATAAAAATATGAAATAGAAAAACGTATAAGATGGTAAGATGTGTTTGTTGTTTTTTTTTTTAATAAGACACATTGGCACAGTTAGTACGAGTAGTGGTAGTAGTAAAGCAGAGACATCATTATTCTTCGGTTTCCATATTTTTTTTACCTTGATGATGCAGCAATCGCACCTTCTCGTCATCCTTGTCATCGTCATAGGTGTCGTCCATCGATATGTCCTTTTCGCCTAACATATATAAATGACGATATTTGTCGTTGTTTTCGTTCAAATTTAGTTTTATACTATCATCCGGACCATTTAGTGAATTGAGAGACCGTGTCGGCAGATGTTCATAGTTCTCGCTACCCGATCCATCCGTTCCGGCCGTATTTTTCAGCATGTAGCTCTCGTGACGTGGCGGTGGTTGTGGCAAGTGATGCATGGAATGCTCTAAAGTACCTTCTCCCGAATCCAATGTGACTGGTTCCTCCATATGAAGCTGTTCGATTTCTGGCTTCCGATCCCAAACTTTCTTTAGGAATGGTGTGTAAAACGCAACTGAAAATTTTCAATTTTAATAAATAATTTCATTCAACCAATTTTTTTTTTTTATTTTGCCTACATTTTAATTGCGCTCCGGCTGTCGATGTCATAAAATGTGCTCTATATCTATCGGCTATTGTATTTCCTTCAGTAATTAATAATTGGCAAAGGTCATTGTTAAAAAATGCATTGGCACCGCCTCCATCGGTTATGGCAACAATTTGCATTGGCATATTTGAAACGTTCATAGTAAAAGCACTGCGAGAAATCAAAACGAATTAGGGTACATTTCGGTCGTAGATTTCACTGAAACAAACTTACTTTAAGTTGGCTAAGGACGAACGTCGCTTCGTCGAATAAAGTAAAACAAATCCGTGAATTAAGTCATCGCGATAAGCATTCGCACCATGATACGATGATATTATGAACTCAACGCGACGTTTCGACTCACCCAGAAACGTATCCACTAAAATACTACGATCTGGTGTGATACATGAGGTAGGCTCTGCTAAAAGCGGACTCAAAATACTCTCAGCCGAAAACGGATCGCCACAAAACATCGCTAGAATTATACGAATATCCGGTTGATCGGGCTGATACGAGTCATCGGATTTCGGATCCGACATTCGAATGCACACGATCAAATGATTTAGGATATCGTAAACGTGATTTTGATGTTGCGATTGTCGATGACGATAAAAATTCACAGTATCGATAAATTCGCAATGTAATCTAGAGGTAAATTACGTTGATTTACTCCGAAAAAATAATGGTCACATTGAATTACTTACAAGTCAGATAAACGTTGACCTTCTGCTCGGAGATAATCAATTTCGTTTTCCTTCAAATCTTGCGGCTGATACACCAAAACAATTGGAAGGTTTTCAAACTTATCCTCTAGTTCAAGATTACACAACAAGCTACGCTCTAAATTGTCTTTCAAACTTTCATAAGACTGCTGATTCGAGTACACACAAATTAGACCTAGAAAAAATAACAATTACGATCAAAACTGATGTGCTGACGTTCAATAGTACAGGACTTACCGCTCGATTGAAAATCAATTGACTTAAACGATTCCATATCACCATTTACAATACGATAATTTAAAAAGTATGTTTGATTATCGTAAATATATTCGCCATCACTGCCACAACTTATACGAATATCATTTAAAAGATCACTAGCTAAATGTTCCGATCCCAAAATAAGTAAATTCAATACACTTTCACTACCTTGCGATGTTTTCCATTGATTCGATGTTAAACTATTAAAGAACGTTTTTATTTATTAACATTTTATGATTTATTTTCAACATACCTAAGCGTTTTCTTTCCGGTCATAATCCGTTCAATGAGTGCATCCATGCAATTCGGGAATGCCGGACAATGTTCTCGAATCGGACAATGCACAAAACCCAAATGCTGGAACAACATTAACTTACGATCTTGATCTAACCTATCGAGTAGTTTATACCTAAGCGCAAAGAAATATTATTTTTCAATTTGAAATTTTTTTTCCAGAAAAAAAAACTCTTACCGAATATCATCTTGTAATACTTCTGTAATTTCTTTAATATCATCTTGAGTAATGGTACCGGACGGCTCAATATTTTTAAAATGCTGAAATAAATCGGCATGCTCTAGGAGTAATTCTAAAAAATTATGTTTGGCTTTCTCGATTATTTCGCGCTGATGATTATCGTATATTTGTTGACAATCGTGTTCGGATAGCGCTTCGAAACATTCGCGACCCATAAAAAGAACACGAACTTCCGATAATTGTTTTCCGGGTGTTACGTAGCCAGTCTCTTCGAGGAGCTTCTTAAATTGCTTCTTCCATCTGAAAGATTGAATATTGGATTTTTTTTTTTTTAGTTTTTTATTCAAAACGAGGAAAAATATTTTCGAGCTCTTGATTTTATTGTTTTGTTTTGGAAATGTACCTCTTTGGCATCCTTTTGGTTAGGCATTAAAGTAAGCAAAAATTTTATTAGATTTAATAAATTAAATAATTACTTCAAATAGTTTTTTTGCTCAGAGAGGAAAAGATTGGTTCTGAAGGACAGCAAAACAGTGATACTTAAACGGAATAATAATGATTACACTCTTGAACGGAACTCTAGAAAAGCACACAAGCATATTGCCGCTGTGGTAGTAAAGTAATATCAGCAATAACTGAAGATGATTAAATATGTTCTATTAAATAGTGTTACATGTCAGCCCTACTTGCTCATCGCATGAACCACCGAAGCAAATCAGTGCACGCGTACTCATCGAATGTTCAAAGTTTGCTTCCCATTATTTTCATCGCACAAATGCAAAAGGCTAAAATGCTAGTGCGCATCGACACAGGTTCCGATGAGACCCGATGAATTAATCAGCGCTGGTCGCTTGTAAAATGTTCTCCAACAACAACACTAGGAAATAAAGAACCACCAATATATAGCAACATAAGTTCCGATGCCGAATGTCAATGGGTTACTCATTAACATTCGGCAAGGGAAATCAACAACAGTGAAATGCCCACATTCCGATGCAAAAAGCATTCGGCATACAAAAAACGGCGAGTGTTCGTAACAAAGTCAGTCTGAATTGGGAAGCGAAAGAGTGGTATCAAACCGTCGAGTGGTTAGTTAAGATCGAGCAGTCGACGTTTTGGAAAGCGAAAGAGCAGGAAAAAAGGAAAGCGGTATAGTGAACGAAAAGTGTTTGTGATAGTTAATAAAAAGCGATTGAATAAAGTTTCTGCGTAGTTTAAATTAAAGTGAACTTGTTGTATTTTTACATGAAATCCAGCGACTCCTTGTGCACTTCAATTCTACATATTTTCAAGATTGAGTTCATTCAGCAGGATTCCAGGAAACTAAATAAATCATTGCGATAACTAAAGGCCGATGCACAAGATCGCGAATCCTGGAAGTGAACTGTTTCTGATCTTAAAGATTGAGTTCGTATAATGCACATCAATGATTCATTCTGATTTAAATACTTCAAATTATTGAGATCACTGAATTGAAAGTTATTCGCGCAACTAATAAAAACTTTCAGAGTATAGCTACAATCTGCGGCTTACCTTGGAGATATGTGTTCACTATTTAAAATTATGAATCAGTTGGCGCACAGGAATTTCACCGCCAAAAACCTGGTGAGGGATGTCAACGAAACTCTACTTAATATGATTGAACATCAGTTGCGACGATGGAACGAATACTTCTCTGTTATTTTAATCATCTTTTCAGAGGAAGATATTCCAGAAAAAGAACAACTACCAAACATCCAACCGCAACAATCCTCTATTAGGGACGATCCCCCAGATAAGGAAGAGATAGTTTCCGCCATTCGGTCAATGGTGGGAAGAAAAGCTCCAGGTATAGACGGACTACCAACCGAACTCCTCAAAGCGGACCCGGAAATAACAGCCGATATACTCCTCCCACTCTTTACTGAGGTGTGGAATGAAGGAATATATCCGACTGAATGGAAGGAGGGCGTCATTGTGAAAGTTCCGAAGAAGGGCGACCATCGGGATTGTGGCAATTGGCGTGGTATATGTCTACTTACTGCCGTATCAAAAATTATGGCTAAGGTAATTCTCAATAGGATTAGTGATGTCGTCGAGAGCACTCTCGAAGTTTATCAGGCTGGATTCCGTAAAGGATCGTCTTGTACCGACCACACAAATACCCTACGAATAATATTGGAGTAGTTTGCCGAAATGGGTTTACCACTACATTGCATGTTTGTGGACTTCGAGAAGGCTTTCGACAGCGTTAAGCGAGACTACATACGGAATGCTTTGCGTAGGAGAGGTATTCAAAGATAAAATCATAGCACTGATTAAAAAATCCTACGAAGATGCAAGTTGTCGCTTCTTACATAGAGGAGCGCTGTCCGAGAGCTTTCCTGTGCGAACGGGTGTCAGACAAGGCTGCATATTATCACGAGCCGCGATTCTGGTGGTAATAAATAACATTTTGAAAGTTGCACTGAAAGGGGGGAATATAAAGGTCTTCACTGGAGACTATTTAACATTTTAAGTCACCTTGATTTTGCTGATGACGTGTGTTTGCTTACACATAACCGTTTCGACGAATGAAATGTTCGCTCGTTGCATTCTAAATGCAAAGAGGCGGGACTGAAAATAAATGTGCGTGAAACTAAGTGCATGCACATGGGTTCGAACACAAGCACACCAATTGTTCTTAACGGACAAGATGTGTAAGAGGTGCAAGATTTTTGTTATCTCGGAAGCATTGTCAGCATGGACGGCGGAGCCGAAAATGATATTGAGGTTCGTATAAATAAAACTCGCCAGGCCTTCGGTATCCTTTCTCCTTTCTGGAGATTAAGAGAGATCTCCCTTGGCACGAAGCTGCGAGTTTTTGACGCATGTGTCAAATTCGTGTTGTTATATAGTTGTACTACGTGGAAAGTGACCGTGAATCGTTTTTCTTCAAATCGATATCGAATCGATCCAACAGCTCTGCATAATATGTGCCGGTGATCATTTTACCCTTTTCGGAATAATCGATGTGGATTATGCCGCGGGCATCCCACAAAGAAACTGTCGCCATCAGCTTATTGGTCGACAGATCCATCTCGCCCGGAAGAATCAACTGTTTTAACTGTTCCTTTACCGCTGGTGTGTTGTGGTGGATCCATCTTCGTCTACGGTTGCGTAACGGCGCAGAAACTCAACTGAATTACGCTCAAACAGCGCCAAACACTCGTTCCACATATGTGTGCATTTATGGTCAAACGCGGCACCCATCAACAACAAGTCGTTTCCGCAGTCATTTTTTGAATTCAATTTTTTCCTTTGTATGGAAATTTAAAGAGACATGAATAAATGGTAATCTGAAGGCGTAAGTTCAGGGCTGAATGAATTAAGACTTCCCAACCACGCTCCTCCAGTTTTCCCCGGGTCACCAAAGATGTGTGTGGCCTCGCGTTATCCTGCTGTAAGATGACACATTGAGAATTGGTTAATTGTGGTCGCTTTTTTGTGATTTCTTCACTCAATTTCATTATTTGCTAACAGTAGAGCTCAGAATATATCGTTTGGCCGGAATGCAGTAGCTCAGTGTATATGATTTTCTTGTAATTCCACCAGCAACAGAGCATCACCTTCCTATTCGTCAATCCTGGCTTTGCAACTGTTTCTAGTGCTTCCGATCGCATCTTCCACGACCGTTTTCGCTGGACATTGTCGTAGTACGTGATCCATTTCTTATCGTCAGTTACTACTCGTTTTAGAAGTTGCCTTTCGAACAGTTTCAATTCGGTGAAGCAAATATTTCACACTCAATTCAGGCGGCACCTACTCATCGATCTTGACAAATCCAGCCACACACAAATGATTCAAAACAGTTTTTTGAGCAATGTTTAGCTCCGTACAGATCTCATAAGTAGATTTTCATTGACTTTTTAATTGGACGGCCAGACCGAGGTGACATTAAAATTTCCAGAACAAAATTGTTGTGCTACATGTATCGATAGAGCATTGTGTCCAGAAACTGCACACATTTTTTCACGAGCCTGCGATGCATTCTTGACTTTGTAAGTAAAACTTCAAAATGGCACGAATTTCTTCGGTAGAAACTTACAAACTTGAATAACTTTTAAGTAGTTCATTGAAATTGTGCACTTTCTTGATGTTCTCTAAAATGTCACCTTTCGAACATGCATTTATTTTCTCAATTCGGTTTGGTATTACCAGAGATTATCGACTTCAAAGACATTCGTCGGCAAAATACGAAAAGAATTTTTACGATAGTACAAAAGTGTTTTATTCGAATTTTCAAGACTTATGTAGATTCTAATCATATCGGTTTATTATAAGGTTGTGAAAATATAACATTTTGTGTCGGAGGGAGTAGAAGAGGAGAGTTGATTTTGGCCAAAAATAACGTATACAAAATTTTATGTTTTTAGTACAAGACGTTCTCAATTTAAAGGAAAGCGAACGAACGGACGGCAACAAAAAGACATTTATCTCAACAATTATAAGTCTTAGCGAAAAGACTTATATGGAAAGAATTTTATCATTTTTCAGTTCTTCAACTTGCTCTTATACTATTTTTCGATCCGATTGCTTTGAAATTTTAAAACTCGGTTTGGGCTGTAACGCCATTTAATATTGACATGAAATATACAGAAGGAGGATATATAATATGGAGAAACTATGTAAGAAAATAGGACTGAAAGTATTTCCCTCCCTTACTGGCGATATGCTCGAAATTTTTCGAAACAATCGTTTCGCTATACTCGTATCGCATACTTAAACCAATTGCAACTATCTCTGTCCCGCGTTAAATTGTCTGAAACGATCGTTAAATTTTTGAAACAATCGTACTTGCAACTAACTCTGTCTCGCGTTAAACAATTTAACGAGCAATCGCTAATAACGATCTTAAAACAAGCATGAATACAAGCAGTTTTCATATCATCATGCGCATTGACAGTGCCAAAAATTATTTCGTGTCGATATCTCAAAACATTGCAAACGTAAACGGTGGAAAACGTAAACGGTGGAAAACGTAAACGGTGGAAACCGTAGAGATTTAGTGTGCAGAGGATCGTACTCGAGTGCGTGCGTGCTTGTTCTGTGAGCATTCATAACAAGTTCGACGATAAACAACATACTAGAAAACCATCTGCGATCTTCTTATGTTTGGCTTCAAAATTGCAGTTCTTCAACAAATCGATAATGTTTCATAAATAATATCGTTTATGAATCTTAAACAATTTAACGAGCGCTCGGAAATGACGATCTTAAAACGAGCATGAAATTCCACGAAACAAATTAACTGCGTGATGAACAAAAAGGTTCGCACAACGTCGATCTTGTTATATACAAGCAGTTTTCATTCCACCATGCGCATTAACAGAGCCAAAAATTATTGCCGATATCTCAAAATACTGCAAACGGTGAACAAATTGGAGGGTGTAGAGGTGTCCGCGTGTGATTGTGGATATGTCCGCGAAATGTTCAAAAGTCATAAACAACAGAAACATAACAAGAAGCAATTGTGATCTTCTCTTGTTTAACTTTAAAAGCCAAGTTCTTTAATAAATCGTTAATGTTTCATAAATAATATCGTTTATGAATCGTTCACGATACGCATTAATGAATTAAAATGAAAATCATTAACGACACATTAATGATTCATTGATAACGTTTCTTGTAAGCGTTTTACAATTCATTAATCAATCGGTAAAGTAATTCACTAAGGAATGTCCATTTAGTTCGCTTGATGAATCGTTATTTTGTTTGCTGGGTAGCTTCGACACGAACCAAAAACTAATAAAAAATTTAAAAACTCAAGATTTCTGAAATAAAACACCAAACTTAACAGAACTGTAAATTACTTTATTGCTGACTGGGTATTAGCAACCAAGAGAGATTACAAATTATGTTTTTTTTTTTGCAAAAGTTAAGCTTGGACACAAAATTTCCGAATCAAAAAGGAATCCCACATGAGACAGCCTATCAGGCACTCAATATTATATATCCTACTTGCATATACCCCAGTTTAAGCATCGACTAATAAGCTGTCTAATGGTGAAAACCACATCAAAATTCGTTCAGTAGTTTTTGAGTGATGTCGTTACATACTTTATGACTCGAAGGATTTTATTACTAATACTTGGATATAGATAACAAAAAATCCACAATAAACTAGCTAGTGTCAACCGTATAAATATTGAATTCCTGGAAGAATATCAAACAGCACTACATCTATTAACCGGTAACATCTGGAGAAGTAAGTTTATGTGCCATGTCTGGGTGTCATCGTTTCGCACGATACCTAGTGATAAATAACTTGTGAAAATTACCGTGGCAGCCTGCACAGTATTTTCATGGATACTCTAAATGAAAGACTAAAAATTTATGCGAATGAAATAACGGAGATAGATTCTCGCAAATATTTACTCTAAGGAAATGAAAGAAAAATTTAACGAGTATTTATGCTATTTATTATTAGTTGGTGGTGTCACATGTTTTTCGATTTATGTTATTTGGAACTAAAGGTGTTGAGGTGAAAGCAGACGTTCTCCTTGACTTTTTGAATGATGAAACATTTAATGTACATGTGTTTAATGTTCATAAAGTTTAGGGCAATGTGTTTTTTTTGCTTGTAAAGAATGGGCTGAGTTCATTCATAGAATTCAACAAAGCGATCGAAAGCATAAGGCGCGCAATACCGCACCGATTACAATTTAGGAGTTTCCCTTTAATGCTATAAGCTGTGACTCCATGAGAATGTCATATGCTGATACCATTTAAATGTGTCCATTGTACTGCCCTAATGTAATGTGAGATAATTATTGCTCTTCTTGTGTTAGGCTCTTGGTAAGACTGGCAAAGTGAAGCAAGCTCGAATGATTGACGCCTCTAAAGTTTTCTAGTTCCGTGAAAAATTCAAACCCTAAAGCATAGAGACGAATGTTGGAAACTTTCGGACAGTGATAAAAATAATGTTCGATCTATTATGTAAGTATAAGTTTGTTTCAGGCTTGGTAATTAATGTGTTCCATAGTTTGTAATTTATGTGATTTGATTTATTTCAGCCAACAAGCGTAGATACTATCTGAAAATTAATTTTGAGAACATATGCAGTATAAAACAATTTAAAACGTTTCATGTTAAATAAAAAACCAAAATGAAACAACAACAAAAATTCAAAATAAACCATGAGCACTTTTCAACATCAGGTGAGTCAATGTGACTGTTCGAAACGTGGAAAGGTTCTCAATATGGTGGAATGAGCAATGAGTACTAGGGTAAATTCCCATGAACATACAACAATTTTTGGCAAGATGTCGAGGTCGAGGAAGTTATCAGAAGTGATTAAAATATTGTCAGCGTAACTATGCGTAGTTATGCAAAAAGAGATCCTGCGTGTGAATGAACTAGAATAGTATTTGCCAATTTTCAAAATTAGTAAGTTAGCTCTACACCAAGCATAAGACCTATTTAGATTATTCTGAAGCAGAGCGCAATCATCGAGGATATGCATTTCTCTATCGTCAGCATACATTAAAATGTTAGAATTCTGAATTATAGGGGCTCTCCTTTGAAACACCGAGCTCGACGATCATTGATAAGAGGGTACTGATCTAAAAAAGGTGTAAATGACCTCCGCTGCACGGAAGTACATAAGGAACATAGATATGTCTTTGACTATATATATATTTGGTTGCTCGATTCGCACTTTAAACTTTTCAATTTCTGAATGGTGTATCGCGAAGAAACTGCATAAGCTTTGTCACTGCTACGTAATTCGTTTTCTCACTTACGCTTACCCGACTCGCGCATTAAGTCGGCTTTAGATTTTGAAGCCATAGCACCGTTATAAACGAATTCGAAAAATTTTGAAGAAATACTTTACATACTGTATATATAGATATACACACAAGTACGAGAGATAGGCTCACAGTTAAGACCATCCCCTTCCTCTCTCTCTATCTTCTGCAAGGCACGCGATCCTAGGCCTCATGATTCTTGTGATGTTCTTTTCACCTACTCGCTACGCGGTCGACAGAGCAGAAACAACAGCAACAACACAAAACTTAAAACCCAGGCACGCAACAAGTGAAAATCCCACAAAACAACCAACAGGCGCCTATAATCTCAAAAAATACTGCCCTCCCCGGAAACAAATTAGAGCACTAATGGAGCCGGCAATTCGACGGCTTCGCATACAAAATCCGACCTGAAATACCAGGCGACCATAGTTCTGTAGCATAAAAGTCGGCGACAATTCTACCGCTCAGCAAGAAAAACACCGTCGTAATTTTCATAGTCCATAGTTCTGCGCACCTGGTATTTCCGATTCGTTTCAGTCTGAGAAAATTCGGATTTTGTGGCCGACATCAGTCGAAATAATGCACTATAGTACCTTTTTGAGTCCGTATTCGAAACATTACAATAATTTTATTATACTCTAGATGAAATCTGAGAGTATATTGTGTTTGCCTTACCGTTTGTAACGCTAAGAAATAATGCTCGTACAGAGTCGCCAAGGGTACAGAAATATTTGTTGTTGCTCAAAAATCTCGATTCCGAGTGACCGTCTGTCCGTCTGTCTACAACATAACTCTCGCAAGCTTTGACCTATCGTGCTGAAATTTTTCATATATCATTTTAAGCAAAAAAGTAACTTTAAGTTCGTGAACGGGCCACATCCCCCCACTCCTTCTACCCCCTCCCATACAAATTTCATGAAATTTGGAAATTTAAAGAAATTTATTTTTCTCCGAAACCGTTTCAGCTAATGACTTGAAAATTAGGTAATAGTATTATAATGAGAATACCATTACTGTAAAAAAATATTGCTCTGATCTCCTTACTCCTTCTACCCCCTCCCATACAAATGCACAATTTTCAAAAATGCATTTATTCGGTTCTAAAAGAACCAATTTTTGTCAAAATTAATATTATTACAATTGCAACCAATTTTGTAAAAATTGTCAACTTCACCTCATCCTTTCTACCCCCTCCCACACAAATTTAACGAAATTTGAACAAAATTATTTTTCTCTAAAATCGTCAAGGCTATCAATTTTAAATTTTGAGGAAAGTATACTATTACAAGTATCATTGATGCCAAAAAATTTGGTTTTGATTCGAATACTCCTTCTACCCTGTCCCATACAAATGCAAAATTTTGATAAAATGCATTTAATCGATTTTTATTGAAACTAGAAAAAGTACAAGCTTAAAATTTTGCCACAATTTGTCCCTTAATAATTGCAATAAATGCTAAAAAAATATTAACTTCGCTTCACTCCTTCTACCACCTCCCATACAAATTTTTGTATTGAAAACTCAAGAAAAGTATTTCTTCTTTGAGCATATGAGTAACAAAGCAATATGATTAGGATGTTGAAAAGGAGATTCAAAATCATCCAAAACCCCCCACTTTCTCTGCCACCTCCCATAAAAATGCATAAATTCAGGCAAAAATTGTTCAATTTCCTCGAAAATTATGAAAGCGTTACGCCCAATCATAATTCTGTTATGTTTATAGATGAATTTGTTCTGACTCAACTCAAAAAAGAATTCAAGTAAGTTTAAACGAATGCGCAGTGAGTGGACTGAATATTTTATTTGCTTACTGCTCAGTTGAGATTATGGGCGCCTGCGAGAATGGTAAACTCACGGTAACGATTTCGGGACGCACAAAATATTTGGTTGAATCCAATCATTAAACATATCTATGTCAAAACCACTGATAGGTAGGTAAGAATGAAACCGAGCAATCATTTGCTGAAGTCAGCATATATGCAATTATTTTGAAGATGATCTTCCATTGGCGAGAGCACAGAGTTTAAGGCGGAAGAGACAGTAGCAAAATCCTATAGAAAACAGTTCATATTCATGTACCTTTTTCTCAGCTCCCTTATAATATGTTTTACTCATTCTTTTTGCTACGTGTTTGTGATATATTCTCATACATTTCTACCGATTATTTTGCAGAAATTTTTTTTCGAAAAATTATTATACTATTTTTTAAAACTTCAGAATGTCCTATAACCAAATCTAAAAATAATTTTTTGATAAAAATCGGTGATATTGTTTGTCATTATATTACAAAACTATAGAAAAATTGAAACAAAAAGATAGTTCAATAAGCCCGTGAATTTTTGAACTTCCCGCGTTGTAACCTTAAATCCAAGACTGCATCTTTCAAGTACCATTTGTCGATAAGCTACTAAGGAAATCCATGGAGATTGAAAGATAGCGAGATTATCGAGGCCATAGGCATATCACCTGGAGCAGTGCATTCGATTTTGCATAATCAGTAGATAATGAAAAAGCTATCCGCGCGATGGGCGTTGCGTTTATTCACAACTGACCATAAACGCACAAGCGTGGCCATGTCGAAGGAGCGTTTGGCGTTGTTTGAGCGTAATCTAAATGAGTTTTTGCGCCGTTTCGCAATCGTGGACGGAACATGGATCCATCAGAGCACACCAGAGACAAGGGAACAGTCAAAACAGTGGGTTCGGTCGAAGGTCACGAAGTCGGCCAACAAGGTGATGGTGACAGTTTTTTTTATGCACGCGGTCATAATCCACATTGATTACCTTGAAAAGGGCAAAACGATCATAGACGTATATTATGCAGAGCTGCTGGATCGATTCGACGCCGATTTGAAGCAAAAACGACCGCATTTCGCGAAGAAAAAAAGTGCGCGTCCACCAAGACTATGCACGGGTGCACACGTGTGTTGTCCAATGGCAAAAAAAAAACATAAATTGGGTTATGTGTTGGTTTTTCGTCCACCATATCCACCAAATTTAGCCCCCGGCGAGTTTTTATACTATAGATGAAATCTAAGTATTATAAGTTTGCCACAAAGTTTGTAACGCTAAGATATAAGCCTCGGAGAAAAAAATTAATAACACAAAAGTTCATATAATCACTTAAAAATTTCAAAACCGGACGTCCGTCCATCCGCCCGTCTAGCGTGCGAACGAACACGTTGAGCTAGAAAGTTCAAATTTTGTACACGGCGTTTTTGACAAAAAAAAAGTAAAGTCAAGGTCGAGAATGGACCAAATCGCTCCACCCCTTTCGCAATTTGACAATAAACGGATTTGCTCGAAAAGTTTAAAAGATATTGATCTGAAATTTGGAATGTATTACTTTTATGATGACCTCCCATACAAACTGCAGTTTTCATGAAATGCTCTGAACAAATTTTATCGAGCTGAAATTGTGCACTAAATATTTATTTAAAATTATTAATAAGACCAAAAAATTCGATGATTAGCTTTACCCCTTCTACCCAAAATTCGATGATTAGCTTTACCCGTTCTACCCCCTCCCATACAAAATAACACAATTTCGCAGTTCGAAAATGAACGGATTTGCTCGAAAAGCATAGAAGCTATTGATCTCAAATTTGGAATATATTACTTTTATGATAATTTCAATCTACTATAAAAAAATTATTCGAGCCCTCTCGTTCCTTCTACCACCTCCCATACAAACTGCACTTTTTCATGAAATACTCTAAATAAATTAACTCAGTACGTATAAATTGTATCGACCTAAAAATGTGCACTAAATATTTATTTATAATTATTAGTAAGACTAAAAAAATTAGACGATTAGCTTCACTCCTTCTGCCCCTCCCATACAATATCACAATTTCACAACTTCGATTTTCCTGAAAAGTATGGATGCTACTGATCTGAAATTTAAAACATATCAAAAGCATGCTTATATTTTTTTTTTTCTAAAAAAGTCATTAAGAACTTGCTCCACATTCTACCACCTCCCATACAAACCGCACAATTTTACTAAATCCAATAAACTAATTATCTCAGTGCCTATTAAATTTTTGAATCTTCAATTTTGTATACAAAATGCTTATATCAACTGTAGCGCGATTGAAATTAGTTCAATGTCGTTACCCCCTCTACAGCTTCCCCTACAAAATTTCTTAAAATCAAAAAAATTCTCTTTCATCTAGAGTATCGTAATGTTTTTTTTTTGTTTCCAAACTTGAAGAAATGAATCGGTGGTAAAAAAAATTGGGTCGAGAGAGAGAAGGTCATCGACGCAACAAAGGCCTACTTTGAGGGCTTCGGCAAAGGAAGGGATCCAACAATTGAAAAAACTTTGAAAGAACTCTATCGAGATAAAAGGAGACTATATTGAAAAATAAAACGTTGTTTTGATGAACTGCCTTCGTATTAACAGGGAGCTGAGAAGAAGTAACATAAATATGAAAAAAAACATAACTTTTCAGGTTTTTATTCGTTTTGTTCCGACGTCATTTCAATATTTCGTTTTGTATCTTATTTTTTTCAAAAGTCTTACTCAACTCTAGATTCCCGGGCTCTAATCCAACTACCAGCACGGTATGTATACCCTTAGCGTCTAAGAAAGGGCTTGCTTCCACAAGCCTTACTGGCGTGTTCGTCGTAAGCAGGCCTGGGACGAAACGCACAAAGCGCAGTAGCCACTCAAACACTATACCTGGTTTTGGTTTTAGTAATTTAGGAACAATGCTTACTACCTTATTGAAAGCTTATTATTTTGTTTTCTTGTGTTTTTTTTTTGGCGTGTCGTGTTTTGATATTAGCGTAGAAGTGCAATGTAAGGCATGCGGAAATTAGCGTGAAAAAAATGACTTACAAATTTTCTGAATGTGGGGAACATCTTAAGATATTCATAAAATGTGGTGGTTTTTAATTATACAAAAAAAATATCTCCTTTTTACTGTCTCCTCCCCTTTAAGAGATTCGTAGATGTGGCCCGGCTTTTGACAAAGCCGTGATGCTTATTGGGAAATATGGATTTGCAATGGAAGTACAGAAAATCATAAACTACTGCTTCAAGGAGTATAAGAATTGCAGAGAGCTTACCAATTGATCTTTAATTATAAAATATTTACTCGGATAATAAGCTTAAATTAAAAAGATATGTCAAAGGTTCACAAAGAAATGTTCAAATCCACTTCAAAATTGTAGCGGAAACACTGTCGAGTGCTGAAGAGAAGTCGTCTTTAATATCAGTCAATAGTTTCTTGGTTAAAAAAATAAAATAAGGAGAGAAATAAGTCTTTCCGAAATGTGCAATCATGAATTGAAACAGCAATGCCAAAGAACTCTGCTTAAAGGTGATTGGCGCACAGTGCTGGGTGCCGGTCGTGGCTCGTTTTTCGTACGCGTCATTTATTTTTCTATTAAAATTTTTTAGTGTTAATTTTCATTCTTTTTACAATGTTTAATCGTTCTTCTGTAGCAAGTGCTGTTTTTTTTAAATACAAAACTATTACTTTGTGCGCGCGTCATCGAGGGATTATTCCATCATCATTCCCAGCTAAGAGTCGGATAACGAACCCGGGGTCTTCTGTGTGTTGTCTGTTCCCGTGCATAGGCCTAGAACTTGCGCGGGGCTTGCATTCGTTGGCTGTGGACCCCGAGTCGTTTATTGTATGTGTTGTTTGTTTTACTTTTTTTTTTCTTTTGGGATTACGTTATTTCATTTTGATTTTGGTTTGATTTTTTTTTAATTCGTGTTGCCAGTATTATTTTTTTTTCATCTTTCTTTTTTGTGTTCTCTAATATTAATTTTAATTTTGCTGGCAATTGCGTTTAATTTTTTTTTTCAATACATTTTTATTTTATTTTTTTTCTCCCGTGGATCATGGCCAACTTCATTATTGACCATTATTCATTATTGGATTATGTTCCGCCCATCTTCCTCTGTACATTTATACATAATCAGAAAAACCGGATATTCTAGCACTAAGCGAGTGCAAGGTGTTACCGGGGAACAAACAGTTTTACTCTGTACCCGGGTATCACCTTATTCCAGCATTTTTTCGTCAGTGGGGTGTCGCTCTCTGCATCCGCGATGATGTGCCCTTCCATTTGGTTCCGCAATTAGGTACCTGCTCCAATCCGGAATTTAACTATATCTGGATAAGACTTTTAATCCAAGAACACATCTGGTTTTTTTTTATGTTTATAGAAGCCCGTCATTGAATGCAGCCAGAACTAGTGACCTGGATGGTCTCTCAGGCTGCATCCAGACCATATATACTGCACACCCTGACGCTGAAATCGTTATCGCGGGCGATTTCAATGTTCACGACAATGCCTGGCTTAAATATTCCTCTTGCACAGACCATGAGAGACGTGACACTTAGCTCTTTGCTTCGATTAATGGATTAACACAACTGATAAATGAGCCTACTCTTTTAACTGAAATTGCAGGACAATTCTCCAATCTCCTTGATTTATTTCCTACCAACAAACCTGATAAATACTCCTTCTCTGTAATATCTCCATCGCTAATTGGTAATACGAATCAATTCTTGATTCGTGCACAATTTCCAGTTGCAACACTAAAAACGCTGCTAGCTAAAGCACCCCGAAGAACTATTTGGTATTTTAAAAGAGCCAAATGGAAGACCCTAAACGAGTTCTTCAATGCCGTTAATTGAAAATTGTGCTTTGATTCCAATGACTGCGATATAGCCTTAAAAAAAGTATATTACAGTCTAAATTCCATATTCTTTGAAACCACCGATATGTTGATTTCCTTTAGCAATGTTTAATTAAGTTAGATCGAAATCAATAGGTAAAAGACGAAAGTGAAATACTCGTAAGTCCACCTCTGAATGGTAGCATTCTCAGTGGTTGGATCATGCTACCTTTATATCATTCAGTCTCCAAAATCAGCCAGTACAACTGATTAATATATTATACCATCTAGGCCACTTACTACGGTTGTTTACATTTCACTTTTCCACCACAGTAAATGCTTCTCATTCCCCTGAAAATTCGCCTGCTCCTGGTCGAGTCAAGCGAAGCCGTACATACCGCAAATACTTAACGACATCATTAAGGTGATACTGAAACGTGCAGCATCTTACCTTCACCAACCTTCAACAAAAATTAAAATAGTTCTAACCACATGTACAATATCGTGAAAATAAAATAAATATCAGAAGGTGATTTATTGTTCATTTTTAATAGCTGGGATGTCCTTAATCACCTAAATAAGAATGTCAAATTCAATTAACAGGGAAAATCAGATGGCCAATAATTTCCATGCATAGAAAAGTGAAATTTCCCGAATAGCTATGATGTACACAACTGTATCAATCAACCGGTCAGAGGGCACCAAAACTGGCAAAAATACTTTCAAAGATATTTTAAAAGAAGTGTGCATTAGAAGTACTATCCACGAAATCGAGAAATTCCATGAGTTTGATCAAATACTTAAATACTCCCTCACATTTAATTTTTTACTCCAAAGATCTATGGATCTGGTCCTGACCATCAGAATGGTATTAGTTCTTCGCATAACTTCTAATCCTAAGAATTTCGATTGAGTTGTCCCGGCTACATCCTTCCAGACAGGTTGTTGCAATTATCTGTCGACAGTGATTGGTCTAATTTGCGTGAGTAGATAACCACGAAGGTATGCCCTTTAATTTTCCAGTTTTTCCGAGAAGATTCATCGAAACTTTTATGTTTATCAGTTGAAGAAGTTTTAAGGACTTTTAATTTGATGTAAAATTCTGAGAAGGATCATCGAAACTTTGTCTATTAGTTGGAGAAGTTTCGAGGACTTTAAATTCGTTGTAAAATTTTAAGACTAGTGCGCGACGTTTACTTTTTTAGGCGATAAATTATGTTCAACTAAGTTATCGTTGTACTCTCAGCAAATGGCGTTTTTCCTCCTAATAAGAATAGGGCAGAACATATAACTTCTTGTAATTGTTATTGTTTTCGAACTCTGATTAAGATTTTAATAGAAAAGAATTAACTTAATTTTTAATTGCGTGATATCACGTTTACCACAACGTCTCTTTTTATCGTCTAATTAGTCATCGCTTATATATGCGAAGTTTTTAGTAAGATCAGTAAACCAAAAATGCGGATTTAACAAGTAGGTCGACATTATAGAACACATTTTTTATGTCGGCGTAAAAGTCGAAGCTCATTCGACTCTCGATTAGTTATGTAAAGTTTCGTTGCTCTTCGGTACCAGTAAGTATTCGTTACTTTAAGGAAAATAATCGTTACATTTTATTCGTTACTAGGTACTCGTTTATTTGAAATGACATCCATATCATGTTGCAGTGATGCGTAAGCCAGTTTTGCAAATCATAAATTCAAGTAGAAGAAATCGCATCTAGTTCTCATGCAGTAACTGTATGCAACAAGAAATGCTAATGAATCGCTCTTGATTTCGTTGGCCTAGTACGTATATCGGCAAAATGATGCCAAGTCCGATCTTTTAATTATCCCTCTTCTAAGTAAAAAGCACTAACGTAAATAAAACGGCAATGTGAAGGAATAACTTTTATTAAATCGAATTTCCTTCAATAAAAATTCCTGAAATTTATAACGAAAAATCCCAAACACCATCACAACCCTAACACTAGTAATGACTGCCTGCCTTGCCGCTCCAGCTGAGCGCCACAACTCCAATCGACGGAATTCTTGATGTTGAAAGAAGCGAAACGAGAAAAACACCATTTTCTCAGTAGACTTTACTGTAAGGTAAAGTAAGATTATTCCTTCTCCGTTCTTGCTTTGGGATGGCGGTACGGCGTTATGCACAAGTGTAGGTTTCTCTCCTTGATGTAATGGAAAAAGCAAATAAACGTTACTTTCGATATAGGTACTTTTTTTGTATTTGGAACGAATACTCGAGTAACGAAACGTTTTGACAGTTCAATTACTTTTTCGGGAGCTCATTTCGTTACTTAAGTAACGAATTAAAATCTGCGTCGGTACTCGTTACTTCGGATTTCGGTCAGTAACGAGTACTTGTGTAACGAATAGCTACTTTTTTCACGATGCACGACAATTCGCACCTGCAATGGAACTGGCGGATTAAGGCGTCGTATTTGATGTCACAAGCGTCATACATGTACGCCCAGTGTACGTCCTTTGCGAGTAAATTTACACCGCCGAAAAATACAGGACAAGAAATGTGAATTTTTTTACAGGGCAGAATAGAATTTTTTCTCAAAAAGGAACATAAGCTGCTAGAAAAATATCAAAGGCAAATGCGTGGCAACAATTTTTCGTAGAACAAAAAAACGCTACAAGTTTAAAATGTTTTTGAAAAAAGAAGTAAAATATCTGGATAGTATGTATTTCAAATTGCTGATTGAAATAAGAGAGAAACGAAATTGATTTCAACCAATTAATTTGCTTCGAACGAAAATTTCCTCTCTTATATTCTACGCGAACTATCTCAATCTTTAGAACCAATCTTCATCGGTATATGGGGAAAAATTGTTTAAAAATATAAAAATAAAAACTCACTCTAATCTCTTCTGTTCCTGTTGCAGTGCATTGACGTGATTCTTGAACACCGTTTCAGCTTCAGGTGTCTCCAATACATCAAACGGAATTCTCGCTTCGTCTTCCAAATCACTAACATCACTCAAATCCGTCCACGTAGCACGCTCACAATCGAAAAAGTACTGATCGAAATCGACATGACCCTTCAGATAATTTCGCACCGAATTCCAATCATCATCGATTTCGATACTCAGCGTATTTATATCGGGCACGATATCCTGCAAAGCACAAGCAAATCCGTCCATGAATTGTGTCAGTCGCTTGCTCAAATGATCGTCGCGTAATTTCTTCATATGGCGCCGAAATATCCGTTGACCCGCTTCCTGACCGAACAGATCCAGAAAATCAATCCATTCTTTGTGCTTTGCGAGCATTTTCGAACCGTGCGACCATGGCGTATGATAGTCAGTAATTTGTGTTCGAATCAATCGCGTAACTGCCTCGGTACGATTATCGAGAAGTTCTTTACGGGTACGAGCCGCTTCCTGGTATGTTGTGATTTTCGTTCGATTTTTTGTTTTATCGATGATTTGTGCGAGCAGAATGAATGCCAAATCGATATTAATCGATTCATGCGATGACGTTTCGACCAATTGTACAGCACCTTTGTATTCTTTTCGTTGACAAATTTTTTCGGCTTCGCGAACATACGATTCGTTGGCATCGTCATTTTTCGTTGTAACGAGCAATACAGGCTTCTTGCACTTCAAAAGCATCATGATAACGTTATGCACGAATTCGACCTGTTTTTCAATCGAACGATTCGGTACGGGACTGACATCGAAAACGCATATAAAACCGTCGATAGTGAGTCGACCTTCGGGCAGTACACGCTGCTCATATTCCTTTTCAATTCCCAATTGATTTTTACAAATGTACATGAGTTTTTCGGCCGATGCAACTTTTGTGGCCGTGCAACGTTTCAGGTATGGCTCCATTTTTCCAACTTTAAATGGCTGAAAGGTAGCATCGTCCATGAATTCAGTTTGTTCAACGATATTAAATGTGTACTCAGCTCCGTCATCTGCCGTCTTTTTCACCTCGCCCCAATACAAGAAGTGGTCATTGTTCACTACACGGCCACTGAAATCCGTCTATGAATAGAAAAAGGATTGTAGTTAATTATCGGGCTATTTTCATCATATTTCGAACAACAATAGAATGTAGCGCGATTATATCTCTTTGTCATTAGCTTACCTGACTCAGAACCGATATGTGATCGATAAAGTAATCATCAGTTAGTGGACGAATGAATCGATTGCATAGGCATGATTTGCCTACGCCCATCTGACCCTTATCCTTTTCGGTGCCGGATAGGCCAACAACGGACACGTTTAACTGCTTCATAGTGTGGACTGAGTTGATCTAAAAGTAGAAAAGTTAAATTATGAAATTGCGTTATGTTATTATTTTAAATAATTTGTAAAAATTAATTCGTGGGAGATTTTTTTTTCGGTTAATTTAAATATTGTCATCGCCAATTGTTGCCACGATAACAAATAGCGCCGCATCGTGTATTGTGGTAAACGAATTTGTTCACGATTGGAATTCATGTATTTTTAAAACATCCAGATGGATATTTTTCAGTAGAATTCGAGCCAATACCATGGGTTTGAATTTCAATTCGATGTTAAATGGTTTGCACGGAAATTTAATTTCTCCCATAGGTCGAATGTCGGTATCCTTTATGCCCTGGCAATAAAATGTCGAGTAGTATTCGAATAACGAAGTTGATATAATCCCTCCCTTTTTTCACCAAATATCAAGCAAATCGAATAAGTTTCATCTGCTGCATTATAATGAATAAAGTCGTGAAAGGACAACATAAATGTATCTGACATCAATTGTTTCGTACTGTATTGCATACTCGACATAACTTCGAGTCCAAGAGATTCGGAAATTGATATCACAACTTTGATAATATTGCAAGAAGCTATCAAATACACGTTCTAATATTCCTCATGTCATAAATTCAGAAAAGTTATTACAAATTTTTTTTTTCAATACTCAAGACTGTACAAGCATAAATTCTCCGTTATTGTTGATTAATTTTTACCCAAACCCTCCATCACTATCAATAGAAAATTTCAAGGTTTTATATTAAATGCATTTTGTCGAAATTTACGAAAATTCTTCGCCAAAATTTGGAGCAGATAATTTCTTTAACTGGAAACTTGGATTTACTTTGGCAGAACATTATGTTAAGTGTGAAATCTTTCTGTTGATCAGAGGTGTTATGGGAAGAATTTGAGGAAAGTTTGATTGAGATATAGCGAGCTGGTGAGGGTTTTTGCAGTCGTAGAATTAGAGAGGTAGTCTAAAAATTGCTGACTCTAACATCGAAACAAGTATTTTTTCGGTCGGATGTACGAGGGGAGGACAACAATATCGCGGAATGACAGGGAAGGGGTGACAATTAAACAAGTTATTAATTTTTCTTTTCAATATTCTCCCTTAAACCACACATGTCTCACAAAGTTTATTAATTCCTTCTTAAAAAAAAAAATGTTTCATCAAGGCCTTCAAAATAGGCTGAAATTGCCGACTCCTCTGCATAGCTGATTTCTTCAGTTTTAGAGGCAAATAGTAATCGGAAGGGGCTAGATCTGAATTATAAGGAGCCGCATTTTTGTAGGGCAGCTATCGCATCGTGGCTCTTGTGAACAGGTGCGTTGTGGAGCACACTTCGAATCCACTTCCCTCTTATTTTTTATTGATGACATCCTTAAATTATTGTAGCAGGTTGGCATAGTATCCACCTGCGATATTTGGCCTTTTTCTTATTTCAAAACTCTCTCTGCATCCTAAAAACTAGTGGTCATGATTTTTCCGGCGGATTGTGAGACCTTGAACTTCTTGCGGGTGAAGCGCCTTTACGGAGCCACTGCATTGCTTTGATTCAGGCTCATAATGATGAACCCGTCTCCAGTAACATACATCTGATTCGCTTTACGTGTACAGCCTGACGTTAAGTCGTAAGTTCAGGTTGTGTTTAGCAATGCGGTTTGCTTTTGAGACGACAATCATTAACACCGTCTATACCGAATGCAAGTTTGGCATTCATACTGCTAGATGTGAGACCAATCTAAATCTCTGGCAATCTTATGGTCATGGCACCAGGTTGGAACTCGCAACTCTACGCCGAACTCCTAGGAGATCTGCCCGCGATATAGGCGATAAACCACAACCACAACGATACTCCCCGAAGGGCCATCTTCCATTGCTGGGGAATGGAAGATTCTTCCATAGGCTCCCCGACACCCGTGGTACCAGAAAACCTCCGACCAGGTTTCGTAATTGTGAACAGTTACTTTCAGTTTAAGTACTTTTGCAAACCGTGACTGGTAGCACTCCGCTTCGGGAATGTGAGATCGGTAGTCCCCAAACGTTATATCACAATTGACCTTGGTCGTTCACCCGATATATGATAACTAGCGTTATCCCTTCCCTGCGTATAGGGGAAAGTAATTCCATCCACCCGATTCGGAATTACTCCAAGCCTGACCCCCGATTCCCTTCAGTGGCCAGCTTCGGACCTTCTTCTTTCGAATGCCTCGCGCGCGAAGACGCAAAGGCATTCTTTCCTAATCGTGAGGCACCGTTTTATGTGCAGCCCCTCGTCACTTCCCACAACCCCCAAGCCGTCAAACTGTCTGAGGTCTGCATATCTTGGACATTCGGCCAAAATATGCTGCCAGCTTTCTAGCTGCGCTCCGCATACGCAGCCATCTGTTGCGCGCCAACCAAAACTGTGGAGAAACTCATTCATGCTGCCGTGACCTGTGAAAAGATAGCCAAGACTAAGACAAAAGTGAAAATCTCGGTTATATCTCGCAAAGCTTGCGACCCCAATAGATCGATATGTAAACCTACCATTGTCACTGCTGTCCTACCTGGCTTGCCACAGTGACGTGACCTTAAGTTTGAGGAGTTCTTTACATTCGCGAAGGCTACTCTCCTTAACCTCCTCCGAAGTTAGTCAATCGTTAACCAGCAATGGGAGTCCCTTCCGGACATTGTAGGTGATAGCACGACGCTTAACTTTCAAGTCCAATGGCAGAGCACCCATGAGTACTTTTATGGCCACGGTGGATACCGTGCGGCATACAGGTAACCATGCACTCAGGACTACTCTTTGGCACGAGTTAATCGAGTTGGTGTCTTTCCCAGTCGCCTTGATTCGTACCACACCGCCAATCCATACGTTACGAAAGCAACGAAAAGACCGTCGTATATGACACGAACCGAACGCCTGGAGAGGCCCCACTCGCAACGCAGCACCCTGCGGATCTGGTTTACACTGTTGAGGAGACGCCCCTGAGCTCTCGCATGTGAGGCTTAATACCCAACCGCTCCGAAACTTTAATGCCTTTAAGGATGACGTGATTGTGACAACGAGTCCTTCAACATCATTGTTACCGTCTATCGATATCGCCACGCCAACCCTCAATCCCCATTCCCGAACGGTTGTCATCAAAGCTTCACCCTTGCGCTTGAGCTCAAGTCTGGTGTTTCCCTCCACCAGTATTAGCAGATCGTCAGCATATGCCGTGACCCTGCGTGAATCCGCGAACTACACCAAAAGGTTAACCATCATTAGGTTCCATATGAATGGGCCACTAATAGAGCCTTGTAAACAATCACACTCCATAACCTTCCATACAGTGTCGCGCAGATCCCTAACATTTGCCGATCTGCAGAGAAATAGCTCTCCACAGATATAATTCTTGACAGTCGCAAGATCGTAGCTTACTAATCACTACATCACAGCTCAAATAATCTACATCACAGCTCAAATAGTCAGCCCTTGAAATCTACGAAGATTTCAAGGACGTACTTGCTGGCACTCCTAGTAACGCAATCTTTCGTGCATTCTCCGTGCTTTTCCCGGCACGGAAGCCGAACTGCCATTCGGAAGCCAGATGGCTGGTTTTCTCCTCCAGTCTATGAAATATAATCCTCTCCAAGACCTTCCTAAGGACCGGGAGAAGAAATATCCCTCTATACGTCTCCAGCAACAATCCGGGTCAAAATTTCATTCCTGTTCTCGCTACAGAGATCCAAAAACTCGCGTTAACACACGACGCGTTGCTTTTTCTGAACCGCTGAGAGCATTCTCGGTACTCATCTTGCGCTGACTTTACCCCTGCAAAGATGATTGTGGAGGATATTCCAAACGATTGTATTTGATACTCCAACTATTTTTGCGATTTGTTTCTTCTTTAAATGAGTATCTTCGAGAACAAGTTTCTCAACTTTTTCGACGATTTTTGAGGAAGTGACCTCAATCGTCCAGCCGGAGTGTTTATCATATTCAATTGACTCTGTCTTGACTGAATAAACTTATAAATTATCGTTTTTCCAGGGCAAGACTCCCCGTAAATAGATGACATTTCTTCTAAAATAATTTTTGGCGTTTTCCTTGATTGGTAATCTTCATAACAGCACGAAACACAATTTTGTCCATGGTTAGCGTTTCCACCCGATTGACTTTTTGATTTGACGATAACTAAAATTTTAGTGTTTCGATTTGACAGAAACTTTGTATTGAGTGTTAGAATACCTCCAGGTAAAAATATTTTGCCCCTCCCTTGTCCATCATCTTCATTCCGCGATATTTTTAACCTCCTTTTGTAGATTTATTTTTAAATAAAGTTTCCTTTTAAGTCGAACCAGTTTTTTCCCAGCGATAGTCTAACCTATTGCAAATAGTTGGCACCTTACTCCGCAAAATAGCTGTTTACGTGAGCGATGATTTTCTTGTTCAACGAAAATCTTTGTCCTCTACGCGAAACATTAAGCTTAGGATAGGAAACAGAAAAACGTCACTGGGATGGTCAACCAATTCGAAGTACAATTTACAAATTTTGGCCGTGATGGCCGCTAAAGTGTAGCAGGTGCGTTGTCTTGATGGAACAGCACTTTCTTCTTCAAATGTTGTCGTTTTTTTTACAATTTCTGTCTTCAGCTTATCAAGTAATGACCATGAATACACTCCCGTTGTTTTAGCTTTTTCAAGATAATCGATGAACACAATTCTGTAACTATTCCAAGAATCCAGTAGCTTTTCGGAGCAGGTTCATCGTCAACTGTTTTGACTGTTCTTTCATCACAGGAGTGCAGTGGTGGATCCAAATTTAATCGACGCAATAAATCTGACTGGTTCCGCTTAAATCGCTCCGACCTTGAAAATGTTAATTGGAATGTGGCAGAAGCCCCAGTAACAGCGTCCAATTCGATTTTGATTTCCGTAGGCGTATTGCCTTTTAATCACGGCACGTTATTAGATTTTTTTCAATTTTTACAAAAATACTGACATGGACTGACACAAACTGCTCTCAAGCAACGTGCTTCTAGAGTCCTTTAGTTATTGTTTTCGATATTTGGAAATTTTCTTCTCATTTTTTTAGTATTTCGTTAAATAGTGCAGTTTGTGTGATTGGGGAATTCTAATAATTTTTCATCTGAAAACTAATTATTTTCAAAATTTCAGTTGTTAACATTCGTATAAATAAATTCGTCCAGCATTCGGAATTCTTTTCTTTTTTCGGGATTAAAAAATATCCGTGTTGTGATATGGTTTTGGTACGTGGAAGATGACTCAATTAATTTTCTTGTTATTAGGGTATAGGACAGAAACTCTTCTCTTTAGCAAGGCGCGATCTTGAGAATCGGCCTTTAGTTGCAACCAGGAGTTTTTTTATTCCTTTGGCCTCAACTGCTCGCTACCATACTATATAGTCGACCAACCCGACGACTTCCTTGAAAATTATTATCCAGAGCTTCTCTTGCGATGTTTTGCTTTTCTTTCTCAAAGTGTAACCAATCCACTGCCATTTCCGCCTTTGATTCTCAATGTATATTTTAGTATCTCCAGTTATACCCCAAATTTGGTGGTTGGAAATCACCTCTGACCTGAATATCCCTAAAATGCATCGGAGGCATTGGCTCACGAAAAGTTGCAGTTCTTGGGAGAATCCGCATCAAAGTTAAATTCAATTGTGTTATCTAAAATACTGTCATCTGTAAAACTATGGATTGTATTGAGAGTAGAAGACAAAATGTCGTTAATGAATACTAAGAACAGAGTAGGCGATAGGACAGAACTCTGAGGGACACCGGAATAAGTTAGAAAAGAGAAAGAAGTAACGACATCTAATACTACTCGTATAACGCGTTCGGGCAGGAAACTCTCAATCCAACGAATGAGCCGTTAGGTTAGCTTAACAAGGAGACATTCATGCCAAACTCTGCCAAAAGCTTTTGCAATGTCAAAAGCAAGAATTTGACCTTCGCCGTATTTCTGCAAGCAAGAGTCCCAACGTTCCGACAGGACCAGGAGATCTCCCGTCGACCTTCCAGAACGGAAACCGTATTGGCGATCGTGGATAAGCTGTTTATCCACGAGATAGCTTATGATTTTGCGATTGACAGCAGTTTCCGTCACTTTCGCAAGCACTGGAGTAATGGCTATCGGGTGGTAGTTAGCGGGGCTCACTTTGCTTCCTTCCTTGGGAATTGGCTGAACATTCGCAATTTTCCACAATCGTGGGAAGCACTCAGAAGAGTACTGAAAAAGATTGCGACCTTGGTCCTGACTCTGACGACGATAATCCTATCCGAGATTGTTTCCTAGCAAATGGTGTAAGAACGACCGCCAAATGTTTGGCTTCACTCTCCAGGACCAACGTACAGAATGGTGTTTCCGCTAGGGGTTCGTTCTTATCCAAATTATGTCCGCCTGACCTAGCACAGACCCAAGATTTGGATGTCATAGTACTCCATTTTACGGTCGATCACTGATCGGCGGTGTATTAGCCGAGTGACCTCGGCCGTTCCACCATCATTCAATGTTCGAACGTTTCAGAAGCCAATACTCCATTTTCGAGTACCAAAAGTCGTTACTGTAGAATGCGTCCATATCCGGGTAGTAGGAGCAGGAAGATTTCAAATATTTTAATAAAATGAAATAATGTCACTGAAAAAGTGTTAACTTCTAAATTTCAAAGCACTAGTTTTGATATTTTTTATGGGGTGGCGAGATCAATCAAATGTCTTCCCATATCAATGCATTGGATACCAAAATACATCACACAAAATTTGAACTCCATAAACCTTGAAATTATAAGTTGTGAAAACCTTTCATTTTGTATGGAAGGGGGAGAAGAGGAAGAGTGATTTGGCCCATTCACAAACACTCAAGCTAGAGAACGGACGGACGAATATCTCTGTACCCTTGGCGATTCTGTGCGCGCATTACTTCTTAGCGATACAAACTGTAGAGCAAATAAATATAATAAAATGCTCAAGTTTTGATGGTTCGAGCTTGACGTGTTCTCGAGCAAGGGAGCGTTCGGACGGAATTCCGGTTGTGATCCTTATTCAACAATACGATTTTTTCTCCGGCCATTATTTCTTAGCGAGGTAGACAATAATTCGAATTAAATATTTTTCGTTTTAGAAATTTTAATTGCAAATTCATTCAGCTTTCGAGACTGCGACAAGCAAAGAGGCATTACGGAGAAAATTTCCTAGGCCAAGCACTTTTGCACCAAAATTATGAATAATTTAGCAATTTTTTCATTAAAAACACTGAAAGCTGATTTATTTATGTCATTAGATTCACAAAATTCTTAGAAGCAAATATCGAATAAGGACTCTCAAGAATTCATTTTGATTCTGTCATGCGATTTTTTGAAACCAAATATAAATATTGAACAGAGGCAAATCAAATACCAGGTACAATATTCGAGTAGACATCAAGTTGTAGATTATTATGCTGGTAGGGAAAAGAACTTTTTGAATAGCATCATCTCGAATAAATCTTTGCATTGCATCCTCTTCTGGACCCGAGTATCGTGCATTTTTGAACGAATATTTCCGATTTATTTCAATGATTTCCTTTGAAAGGGAAGAACGAGAGCCGATTAAATGCAAGTCTGAGAAGGCACCATTCGAATAAATCGAATCCGCTCCTTTAACAAAGCCGCCGGAACAAAATTAAGCTTTCTGTTCATTATGCCCTATTACATGGATTTGTCCGTCCGTTTCCTTTACAAATTATTCAATAAAGAAGGGACGGCAAAAGAAAAGAAAATGTCAATCATAAAAAAGCCATTTTTTTTTCTTGTGTTGGTCCGCTCGTTGTCGTCAATGCCATCTCTAACTTCAATTTCAAGAATATCTGTACGGAATCCTTTTCTTTATTGAGCCCACAACTGAACCATATTTGCAATTAACAGCATCTGTTGACAAATGCATTGCCGTCGTTATGCGAGATGGAAAAAGATAGCGGGTTGAAGGGAGGACCACCGACTGGATCTGCCCCAACAGAAATGCTGACGGGATATCTTTTCATTAGAAGGATATTCCTCGTGGTGGTTTTATCAACCATCAGCATGTCCTCATTTTCATGGAAACGCTTCAGCAACAAACTTATCTCTTCGCTTTATTAAAAACTTACATTTATTCAGTGGGTTTTTTTTATTTTTTTGGGTGGGTGGTGGTAATGTTTATGTGGGTCAGGTTGATTATCGACGGCGAGAAGAAGGACGAAAATATTCTGCGATGAGAGGACAAGAAACTCCATTAAAGAAGTCTCATTTGTTTTCGGTCGGAGAATGAGAAAGAGAGTGACCTTAAAGATGCTCGGGTCTTATTAAAGTTTGTTTTGGTTTCGCTTTTGCCGGCAATTCAATATTATATGAGCTCTGGGGATATTTAAGCGAGTTTTGTTTTTCCTTTTCCTATTACAAAAAAGAAAGGGTAGATTTCGCCCTGAGTGGTTCCTCTTGCGGAAGATATGGTTCGTGGAGTTTAACTAAAACAGAAACTTCACTAATGTTTGGATATTGTGCTGATCTGAATGGTCCAAGAATCAAATAGGAGATGTGCCAGAGTGTTCAGCTTTCGAGGATAAAATACTCATGACGTAACTTCAAAGAATAAAAAAATACAAGCAAAATATATTTTTATTAGTGCAGATTATGGCTTCAGGTACTGGAGGAAATATTTTTAACTTGTAGTGTTCATTTAATTCTTGAATTTGCGCACAGAAAGTTGCATATCGATTTTTTCAATCATGTAATTCAACGTTAATATTCAATGATAAATAATACGTTGTGGTAGCCACGAAGCATTTCGAATGCAGGAAATCATTGCATTTAAAATAAGGATTTCCGAATTTCACACTGTCCTGAATTAATAATCAATTGATTGGACACCCCAAGGTGCACTGCATGTCCATTTCCATTGTTGTTTAAGTGGGGTATCTGAAAAGCTGCTCAAAGTAACTAATGCTAAAACGCAGTAATGGGACTTAATGGGTTAATGAAGATAAAAATTTAAAGCAGAAACCAGACCATTAATCGAAATAAAAGCGAGAGATAGAAAGAGGGAGAGAGAGAAATTATATTAGATTAGTTCCCTCCTTTCCATTCTTATATTCATCCTGTGTGATGAGGGCTGTAGAATGCAATCCTAAAAATTGCAAATGAACGCTCATTGAATCATTGTGCAAAACTGGTTAAATATTTATTATTCAAAAAAAAATGCCCATCGCTAGCCACAACTTTTTCCATTCTTTCTAGCAGCATACGGATTCACCGTCGAAAAAACTGCTCTTCTTTTGAGCCGATACACGAATCGACCCATTTTTTGGCTTCTTCGTAAGGTTAAAAGTTCTGCTCAGCCAGGCCTTGCGTCATCGATCAAAATTGGAAGTAGTTGGAATGGGCGATATCTGGAGAATACGGCGAGTGGGGTAGGACGTCCCATTTCAGTGTGTTCAGGTAGGTTTTCACAACGTGAGCAACATGTGGCCGAGCGTTATCGTGCAGCAAAATCACTTTGTCGCTTATCTCCTCGTATTGCGGCCATTTCTCCTTCAATACTCGGCTCAAACAAACTAGTTGTTTTTTTGTAACGATCTCCCATGATGGTGTCACCCGGCTGTAGCAGCTCAAAAAACCCTTCCTTTTTCCACGTTGGAGTAGCTGTTCACATGTGAAAAAACCCCGTTCGACGTTTCTTGGCTTCAACTTGTATGGCACCCAACTTCCTTGGTTTCACATCATTCCCAAGCTTTTCAAACGAAATTGTGAAATTGCTTGTTGAGTCACGCCCAATAAATCTGCAAGTTTTTGTTGCGTTGAGCATGAATCTTCGTCCAGTAGTGCCTCCAATTCTGCGTCTTCAAACTTTTTAATCGCTCCAGGACGCTCCTTGTCTTCTACGCCGAAATCATTGTAAAGCGCTGAAGCCATTCGCGAAACGTTCTTTCACTAAGAGCACCCTCATCATAAGTTTCAACAATCATTCGACCTCAGGCGCAGATTTTTATACTCTAGATGAAATCTGAGAGTATATTATGTTTGCCTTACCGTTTGCAACGCTAAGAAATAATGCTCGCACAGAGTCGCCAAGGGTACAGAAATATTTGCTGTTGCTCAAAAATCTCGATTCCGAGTGACCGTCTGTCTGTCCGTCTTTCTACAACATAACTCTCGAAAGCTTTGACCTATCGTGCTGAAATTTTTCATATATCATTTTTAGCAAAAAAGTAACTTTAAGTTCGTGAACGGGCCACATCCCCCCACTCCTTCTACCCCCTCCCATACAAATCTCATGAAATTTTGAAATTTTAAAAAAATTGATTTACTCCGAAACCGTTTCAGCTATTGACTTGAAAATTAGGTAATAATATTATAATATGAATATCATTACTGTCAAAAAATATTGATCTGATCCCCGTACTCCTTCTACCCCCTCCCATACAAATGTACAATTTTCAAAAATGCATTTATTCGGATTGCAACACAACTAGCAAAGCTAAATGAACAAATTTTTGTCAAAATTAATTTTATTAAAATTGCAACCAATTTTGTAAAAATTGTTAACTTCACCTCACTCTTTCTAACCCCTCCCATACAAATTTCACGAAATCTCAGAATTTGAACAAAATTATTATTCTCCAAAATCTTCAAGGCTATCAACTTTAAATTTTAAGAAAAGTATACTATTACAATTATCATTGATGCCAAAAAATTTGGTTTTGATTCGAATACTTCTTCTACCCCCTCCGATACGAATGCACAATTTTGGTAAATGCATTTAATCGACTTTCATTAAAGCTAGAAAAAGTACAAACTTAAAATTTTGCCACAATTCGTCCTTTAATGATTGCAATAAATGCTAAAAAAAATATGAACTTCGCTTCACTCCTTCTACCATCTCCCATACAAATTTTTTTATTGAAAATTCAAGAAAAGTATTTCTCCTTCGAACATATGAGTAACAAAGCAATGTGATTAGGATATTGATAAGAAGATTCAAAATCATCCTAAACCTCCCACTTTCTCTGCCACCTCCCATACATATACATAAATTCAAGCAAAAATTGTTCAATTTCCTCGAAAATTATGAAAGCTACAAACTTTAAATTCAGCATGAAACATTTTGTATACTACGTTCGGTGTTATATACAAAAATTACAAACCTTCCCCCTCTGCCTTTACCACCTCCCATACAAAAGTCACAATTCACTATTCAAAAGAATTTAAGATGACATATTTTCCGGTACAATAAACTCTTTCCAATTTCATCTAGAGTATCATATGATTGGGCTTTATGCACAATCATAATTCAGTTGTTTTTCAATTGAAGGTAAAAAGCAAAACACCCCGTCAAAAAATTTAACGACTTAGGTTTCATTATGATGGCGTGTGTTTACTTGATCATAATTGGTTTGTTTAATGTTTTCAGAGTGCATTTTGAAGTTAAAGAAAAGCATTCCGGATTTCACACCGGTCTCAACAGAGACCGAAGCGTCACGTTAACTAAAACATAACAGTGTAAGAATCGTTCCTTTACATTGCACATAACTGTTCGGATATGGTGTTAAATGTTTGAAAATACACATGGGTTCGAGCACCAGCGCACAGATTCTCTTGGACAGACAAAATATGGATAATGTACAAGATTTGCTAACTTGGGAGTATGGACAGCGGAACCGAAAGGGAAGTCAAGGCTCGTATAAATTGCCAAGACTTGTTTATTCCTCTGGCCTCCTGTTCAATATTTGGAAATTATTTAAAATTACTTCTGAATCGGTGGTTGCAACTTTTAGAGCGCTTAATTCAATATAATAATCGGCTATCAGACAGGCTGTGCTATAGTGGATAAATTCGAATCAACATATTCACTATTGAATGCTCCTGTGCCAGTGAGACAACGCAACAGTTGAAGTACCGAAAATAACGCAGCCGTAAGTGATTCAGTTCAAAATGAGCCAAATCAGTCGATTCCATGCCATTTACTTGCTCAAAGATCTTCGCCTACACCCTTACAAGATCAAACACTGAAGCCTCTTGATCATTTGAAGCGTCGAAACTTTTTCAATTGGGCTCTGCATATGTCTTTATTGAAAACCCCGATATCAAACTAATTCTAGCAAGTTCATGTAATTGCAGGTTCTCGAAAGAACTATCCTTATCAAACCAAAAGCTTTATAGTAGCTTTATACCCGAACACTCACTTTTGATTCTTTCGCTTCCAAATTCAGACTCTGGCTCTCGTTGCAAACGCTCGCATTTTCATATGGTTTTTGTTGGCTGTTTTACGCCTGCATTTCGCAGTCTGTTTTTCACTCAATTTTCGCCTGCTCGTTCGAAGCCCGGTTGATGAGCAACATCTGCGCGCGCGTGTATGCAGGATAACGAACATCGGACAAACGACTAGGGCTGGCATGCAACAATATTATGACTTAAGCCAAAGCTTTCTATATCCCAAGCTAGGCAGAACTGACGTAGCAGACATCTTGAATAACTTTGCTGGGTGTGGCGTCATGAATTTTTCCATTTCAAAAGACCGCCGGTATTATTTTTGAACAATCTTGTCGTAAACACACTTTTTACCGTAAACAACACAAAAGTATAATTAAATCAAATTAAGCAGGGAAACATTACGCGAGGGCATACTTTTTCGTAATAACTAAAATTCTACAGTTTTCTGTGTGAAAAAAACCGGGGAACACTGCACAATATGTGTGACAGATTCTATTCAGTGTGAGAAACCGAGATTTAACTTTAATCGCACTTTTTTCAATTAAAAATCTATTGCACTGATATCAACGTGTAATTATTACATGCCGAGCACTATTAGTAAAGTACCTTGGAAAGCTGAACTATCTTTAACACTGAATTTAAGAATAAACGCGATTCTTATGAAACCCGCCGTGTCTGCTTCATACAAAAGCGCCCGAATTTGTATAAAACTGTCATTCCAACTTGTTGGATTGACTTACATCGCTTTCACGTTTAGAAGGCTTTGCTTAAGCCGAAAATTTTCCACAATAAGTAGTTCGCCTTTTAATAAAAATGACAATTTTCTTACATAAGCCTCAGCGATCTACTCAAAAACCTAAGTATTCTGAAAAAAGAACTCAAAGAGCTCTTCAACAAAGCTAATTCCAGCAAACGAGATATCGATTGCGACCAATATCAAAAAGTACTTAAATTATGAGTATAAGAACCAAACAGAATTACGATTGGGCGTAAGGCCTAATCATGTAATACTCTAGATGAAATTGGAATGAGTTAAATGCACTGCAAAATGTTTCATCTCAAAATTTTTTAGAATAGGGAAATTTGGAGTTGGTAGAGGAAGTGGGGTGAAGCTTATGCTTGGTATGAAAACATTTCGTGATGAAATTCAGCAGTTTGTAGCTTTAGCAATTTGGAAGGAAATCGATAAATTTACTTTTCTGAAATTCTGGCAATCGTAAGGGAGGTGGCAGAAGGATAGGGAAGAACTGGACGAATTTGAAAATTATACTTAACAATCTTATCAGCATAGTTTGTGCCAATTTTCAAGTCGAGAGAACCAGTATTTTCGATAGAAATTGATAAATTTTTTGAAAATTGTTGAAATTATTTTCAAAAAAATCTTGGCAAATTTTCCGAAAATTGTGCTTGTATGGGAGGTGGAAGAAGTGCGAGCGGATCGGAAATCACATTTCCCTTTGATCGCGATTGAAAATTTAGTTGAGTCGATTTCGGAGTGGAAGACAAGAAGTGTCCCGGAGCGGTTAAAAAGTCTGAAGACGCAGAATTGGAGGCATTATTGGGCCAAGATTTATAACAAGCGCAATATCAACATTCTTTGGGCGTGACTCAACAATCTATTTCACATCGATTAAAAAGCTTGGTAATGATGCAAATTGGGAAATTGGGTGCCATGGCCTGACTGAGCAGCTCTCCCATTCTTACGAAGAAGCCAAAAATTAAGTCGATACGTGGATCAACTCAAAAGAACAGTAACAATAAAGGCTCGAATTTTGAAGAAAAAAAAGCAGCAATTTGTACTCCCAATAATATGAAATCTTAGAAAATAGTATAAATAAATTATATTGCATTCCGCCAGATCTGATGAAAAATCGGACTTTTTGTCAGTAATGGAGCATATCATGGTGGCTCCAGTCTTCTTTAAAATTCCTTTGATAATTGACTAAAATTGTTCAATGGGTCGGAACTCAGGGCAATTCGATGGGTTCCACTGTCTTGGCACAATTGGTACGTTGTTGGTTCTGTACCACTCCATTGTAATTTTGGAATAATATATACTTGCCTACAGTGATGTCAGGTTTCGTTACCAGTAACTATTCGTTACTTTAAGGCAAGTAATCGTTACATTTTGTTCGTTACTAGGTACTCATTTATTTGAAATGTTGTAGGGATGGGTAAGCCAGTTTTGCAAATTAGAAGAAATCGCCTCTAGTCCCCACGCAGTAACTGTATAAGTAACAAGAAATCGCTTGTGAATCGCTCTTGATTTCGTTGGCCCAATACGTGTATCAGTACAATGATGCCACATCAGATTTTTTTAATTCTCGATTTTCTAAGTAGAAAATCTATTTAAATACTGACGTAAATAAAACGACAATGTGAAATAAATCGAAATTTTCTTCAACAAAAATCCCTCAAGTTGATCGAAAAAAATCACTTTATCGCAACAACCATTAAAAAATTCTACAATCTGGTATCACTGATCCCACAACCCTAAAACTAGTAACGACTGCCCTGACACAACTCCACTCGACGACATTATTGGTGTTGAAAGAAACGAAACGAAAAAAAAAACATCATTTTCTCAGTAGACTTTTCTCTAAGGTAGAGTAAGAGTATTGCTTCTCTTTCTTGCTTTGGAATGGCGGTACGGCGTTTTGCAAAAGTGTAGGTTTCTCTCCTGTGATGTAACGAAAAAGGCAACTAAACGTTACTTTCGGTATAGGTACTTTTTTTTGTATGTGGAACGAATACTCGAGTAACGAATAATCGACTAAGGCTACCGACACACGATGCGAGTTAATATATATTATCTCGCTTTTCGATATTACTAGTGTCATTATCCTATACATAATTCGGCCTACTTATATCAAAATAGGAAGTTAATATATATTAATTCGCATCGTGTGTCGGTAACCTAACGAAACGTTTTGACAGTTTAGTTACTTTTTCGGGAGCTCATTTCGTTACTTAAGTAACAAGTATAAATCTGCATCGGATTTCGGATTTCCGTCGGTAACGATGTCACAAAAGGTCGACTAGTTTTGCCACACCAGCAGATTGCTTGCCAAATCATGAACCGTCTTTATCCAATTTCTTGAAATAGAATTTATCGGCAACATTCAACCGCTTATCGGCAATGTACCATTTTTGTCCATGTATCTGTTTGGTATCGACTTTCCAATAAGTTTCATCGTCCACTATCAAGCAGCCAACGTTTTTAGTTAGAACATTGCCATACAGCTTTCTGGTTCGGTTTTTTGCCACTGGATATTGCTTTATCGTTACGATTGGGCACCTTACTGGCTTGAGAGGTCTTCAAGCCAGCTTCAGCAAATATTCTTCTCACAGAACTCTTCGATGTTTCACTTTTTTTAGCCAAATCCCTCTGTGAAAATCAGGATTTTCCTCCTCTTGCCTTCTTCTCTATTTCCTTATCACATTCGTAATTCTCATTCAATTCTTGGGGCTAGATCAACACTTTGGATCTCTTTGAACAGATTTATAGCTCAGGTCACTGTTGACTTCAGTGTTAATTCCTTCTGCGATCACAGAATGTCACGCTGTTGGATTTTCAGCAAAAAATTGCAAAATTTTCTACCTTTTTTTAATTTTCATTTCTTTTAAGTAATAAATTATTATTTTAAATGCGATTTTTTGTTTTATTATGTAATCAAGAATGTTAAGGCTACCAACACACGATGCGAGTTAATATATATTATCTCGCTTTTCGATATTACTAGTGTCATTATCCTATACATAATTCGGCCTACTTATATCAAAATAGGAAGTTAATATATATTAACTCGCATCGTGTGTCGGTAGCCTAAGGCTAACAAATGAATATAAATTAATTTAATTTCAAATAACGGTAACCAATGCATTTCAAACCGGTTCAATTTGATCATCCCTTGAATCAATAGTAATGTCAATGCTTTACGTGAATACCTGCCTCTAGGGCTTAATTTCACAGTTTTCTCCAAACACGAATTAAAATTATAAACAGGAATTACCGCCATCTACATGCTATTGAAAGAAAGTTCCAGTCTATACCGTTTTTACAGGAACGGCACACTGGTGGGTGCAAGACCTATCTAGTTAGGTAAGTAGAGGTGGCTGCCCAGTCACAAGCCTTGGCGCATATAGACCATAAGCTGGACCGTTGTGATGCCACAGGATTTCACAACTCCTACTCGGTGAACCAACCGGAGCTCTCTATTTAGCGTTGAAGGCTCCTGGCTTCCGCATTTTCTAGATAACTGAGACTATCAAAGAAGTTTGCACCTAGGTAGCGTCTCCTCTTTCTAGAGAGAGCAGGGCAAGTGCATAACAGATGAAAAATCGTCTCTTTCTCATCTTTCTAGATCCTGCGAAAATCATTAAACGGAAGGCCAAGCCTCTGAGCATTTCTCTCTATCAGACAGTGTCCTGTAACGAGTTGATCATCTGTCTGCTTAGCGAGATCAGTCTACCAGAACGTTTTAGATTCAGCACAGGCCAAATCTGTCTGGTGGTATTACATGTAATTGCGGAATATAATTTGGAGAGTGTGGACAACTCCAAACCTGGGTTGTAGCCTAGTGGGTAGCGTGTTGGTCTTACAATGAAAAGGTTGTGAGTTAAATTCTCGGTCGACGTAATATAATTCCTGTACACTACCTGCTTGGATATACCTTAGTTACATCAATCTACGAAAATGAAAAATTCGTAAATAGAGGGTTGTACGAAGGGCTAACAACCCATCCACAATAAATAATGAAAATGTTAAGGAACATGAAGGTCAGAAAGCCAAGGCCCGATTTGGACTGTAGTGCCATTGTAGAAGTAGGAGAACAACTTCACATATCTTGGGACTAATCTAGCAAAGGACGGCAATGAAACGGACGAAATCAATCGACGGATACTACTAGCAAATAAGACGTATTATTCGGTACTTCCAATAATATAATCCAAGAAAGTGCGCAGGAACAATAAACTGCGAATATATAAAACTAATATACGACCTGTGCTGTTAGGGCAGCGAGACGTGGGCATTAACGGGACCTTCTGAAAAAGCAATTAACGCATTCGAAAGAAAGGTTCTCCGAAGAACTTTGGGACCTGTGTAGGAAGGAACGGAATGGCAATTATTAATTAATAATTAAAATTGTGCTATGCCACTTACTACGGAGGAGGAGACTCTTCATTACATTAACCAATTAAAACTGAATACATCAAAAGGACCTGATGGATACTCTACTGTGACAATGAAGAAACTGTGGCATTTTATTATTGCACGCTTAACTCATATTTTTAATTTATCGCTAATCCAGGGAATTTTTCCTGAGAAATTTAAAACGGCTAACGTAATTCCAATCCATAACTGCACGTTGCAACCAGGTAATTATCGTCCGATTTCCATTATTTCCAATTTTACGAAGTTATTGGAAAAATGTATCAATAACAGAGTACAATAGCATATTGGTTTGGTTTTAAAATTAACTGCAGTACAAACAATGCGCTCTGTGACGTTGTAAGCTACATAAACGAACATACGAACAAAAACTATAAAGCTCTTGCTATTTTCTTGGACCTTAAAAAGCTTTTGATACCGTTAATCACGAGCTTCTGTTGCAGAAACTGAATAGGCTAGGCTTCGCGAACAGAACGAATGACCTATTCAGCTCTTATTTGAAAAATCGTACTCAGAGTGAAATCAGTACACTGAAATGTGGAGTGCCACAAGGCACGGTTTTGGGGCCCATTCTATTTAACATCTATCTGAGTGACCTACTCGACATTCAGGAAAAATGCCGTAACAGTCGTAACGTTTCCTTCGCAGATGACACAGTATTACTTGTAAAAGGTAATACATTCAATGATGTCAGTACTACGGCTGAGTAGATCATGAATGATTTACATTCTTGGCTACCACTCCATAGACTAGCTTTAAATACTCATAAAACTAAATGCCGATGGTTTCCCGGAATTCGTCCTGGAGGCACTGGAAATAGAAATATATCCTTTTGTGGTAATATAATTCAGGAGGTGGTGGAGATACGTTATCTCGGAGTTATCTTAGATAATAGGTAAGTTTGAAATCGCATATCTCAAACCTTTATAGTAAGATTAGGAAAACTGTATTTAAAATTAAAACCCTACCACATATATTAGACCTGCATCTTATGAAAGTAACTTACTTCGCTCTTGTGCAATCCGTATTGCAATATGACACACTTGCTTGGGGTGGAACATACACCGCTACTTTAACTCCGCTTCACAGTAAAAAAGTTAAAATATGTTTGAAAAAATCAAAATTTGGCTCAACAACACAAGCTTTTAACGAATTTTCGGTCATGACAATCAAAGATTTATACGTTTTTGATCTTTTGAAATTTATGTTTTGTAATCAAGACAATTTTTCAATTCATCGCTCAATACACCCTACCCGAAGACAATTAGGTAACCCTCTAGCTGTAAGCTAGTGTAATAAGAATACCGCTCGTCGTCATTTTCAATTTTTCGGCCCAATAATGTTTAATAACTTTCCAACGGAACTCAAATATATAGGGTGGGCAATTAATTGGTTTCTTTTTAAATCATAGGTTATTTTGACACTGAAAGCTGTTTCCCGCTCGAAATCTTAACAAAAAGTCAGTGTAATACCTCCGCGGAACGAAATGAGTCGCTTTACACTTGAACAACGTTGGGAAATATTAAAAACTTATTTCCAAAGTGAGTGAGGTGTAGCCCAAACAGTGCGTTTTTTGGTGTTTTTTGCCGTTTGGCGATGTCAATTAGCCGCCTCGGAGCTGCGATTTGACGCCTTTTGACTTTTTTTTCTGGGGAACCGTGAAGGACTGATTTTATGCCAACAATCCAGAAACGATTCAAGCACTTAAAGTCAATATCATCCAAGCAATCCGTGAGCTACAGCCCGAAACAATCAACATGGTCTTGGAAAATTGGAGTGACAAAGTGCGCTACTGCGAAGCCAGCCGAAGTAGCCACTTGAACGAAGTTGTGCTCCATCATTAATGGGAATGTTTGCTCTTACTAATGAAGCCATAATACATGGAAAAAGATTTAATTTTGTTCATTTTATTGCATTTTTAAAAAGAAATCAATTAATTGCCCACCCTATACACTTAATATTATAAATGTTAAACAAATTTGTTGTAAGTAATAACAATTTGTTTGAGAGTTTAATCGTATAAATTGTGTCTGCTGCTCTACTGAGTTATCGTGTATGAACCAATACTGTAAATTTTTCATTTTTCCAAAAAGATATGTAATACTATTGTAATATTAAACAGATTGATGCCCTGTGGCTCTCACACACAAGAATTCTTTCGTAAGCCGACTTGTGTAACCACTAGTTTGTAATTTTCTGTAACAATAATTTAAGTCAGTAAACGGAAATGAAATGAAAATATGAAATGAATTAAGATACAACCATGAGTTGTCAAAGCACTAAAGGCATTTCGGGCCTGCAAAAGCTTATTTGGAAGAAAATGGGGATCACAGTACAAGATGATCTACTGGTACTACAGAACAGTCAGCCTTCCAATAGTCACATAAGGACCAACGATATGGTGGACTAAAATATTACAGCAAAAAGCACAGCTTACACTACAAAAAATCCAAAGGCTGGCTTAGCTTGTCTTGGTATCACAGTAACAATGAAAACCTGTCCTACGGCGGCAAAGGAATTTTCCTAAACATCCCTCCGACACATCTCTAAACAAAAGGAGACAATCAAAGAGATGTTACGCAAATAGAAGAGAAACAAATACAAATCGGGGGATTTTAGAGGTCACCTCGAAATCCTAAAAGACCCGAAAATAGAGGTTCCTCCACGCTATCGGACACTATGCCGCCAAAATTCAACTTGGAAACCCCCGTCAGTTATAATCAGAGAACGCATGGACTGGCAATCCATGCTACCTGAAATGGAAGAGGAATCAACCATCTGGTATACAGATGGCTCGCGAACCTCTGAGTGGACTGAAGCCGGAGTCGTAGGTCTTAACTTCTCGATTTCAAAACCACTCGCCGAAGAAGCCAAAAATTTTCCAGGCTGAAATAATAGCAATGGAGCTATGTATTCAAGAGAATATAAGGAGAGCTCATCCCAACAAATCTATTTATATCCTATCGGATAGTCAGACGGTTCTTAAAGCCAATAAAGCATCCAATAACCACGGATCGAGGATAGTTTGGGACTGCCTTCAAAACCTAATCATCTTGGGAAAAATGAAGAACGTAACCTTAATGTAGGTACCAGGACATACGGGAATTGAAGGAAATGAAGAGGCTGATCGGCTTGCAAAACGGCGTAGAAACAAACGTTATTGGACCAGAGACATTTTGCGGAAAACCAAAAGGGCACTCCAACCCTATACTTAGAAAGTGGGTTGAACAAGAGCATAAAATTTACTGAAAAAGACTTCCAGGTTTATCAATCTCAAAAAACAAATCCTACCACAAAAAAACAAACTGGAGGATATTCTAAAATTCAGCAAGAGTGATATTAGTACTTTAATCGGCCTTATGACGGAGCACCGTGGAGTAAATCACCACCTCAAAAGCATGGGTTTAGCTGAAACCGACATCTGCGCCTCCGTCTCGAAGACTCAGAAACAACAGAGAACATCCTATGTCACTGTGAAGCAGTAGCAAGGAAAAGACACAATCGTCTCAGAAAATGTTTCCTTTCTACCGAGATTAGCCAAAAGAATTATATAATTAAAATTATGGTAGGATAAAGGGGCAATAAACGCACAATAGGCCGGCAAGGTCGCAGTGCTCTCACGTGTTCCCCAAATTATAAAAAAAATGAGTTGTATCAACTCTATGACGAGCCAGAAGCTTCAACTTTCATCAAGTTACGTAAACTGCAGTTGGCTGGCTATGCAGAGCGAATGAAAGAAAGAAAAATCCCTAAACCTGCTCTTAAAGGCAACGTGATTGGTAACAGGCCTGTGGGTAAACCACGCAAGCGATGGGAAGACTCAATTGATGAAGATTGCAAAGCCATCCTAAAAATTAGCAGCTGGAGGACGCGGTCTTTAGATCGAGACGATTAGAGGCGCCGACTTCAGAAGGCCAGGGCCCGATTTGGGCTGTCGCACCATTGATGATAATGGTATTACATGTAACACCATTCGCCCATATGTCGTTGGCTTTGCTAATCGTATCCAACTTTATATAGTATTAGTTTGCAGCTCTTTTCCTCAGACTGAATGTACAAGGTAATTCCCTGCCGGGCGAGTTCGTCGGCCTTGTAGTTCCCCAGAATGGCCTTATGCCCTGGTACCAAGCATAGGCGAATGATGAATTTTTCAGCCATCTCCCTCAGTAAGTGACAATCAAGAACAGTCTTGGATGTAGACATGACTAATTCCAGAAATTTAATGGCGGCCTGACCATGAAGATGCCAATATCCTTAGTAGCCAGGCCATGGCTTCTCTTATCGCAATCACTTCTGCAGAGACCTGTCAATCTCTGGGTTATGACGCCTAGAGTTACTCTATGAAGAAGAAAGAACAAAACTGGTAATAGAGTTCCGTCAAGGTGATAACCAGCCTTTCCGTTAAATTTGAAAAAGCACCCAGCTATTTTCCAGCATGTGATTGCAAACCGGTCATTAGCACGTAAATTGTAAAGTGCTCAAAGGCAAAGCTCAAGGCAACCGACCGCAGGGGAAGCCACGAAAGCAATGGGAGGACTCAGTCGACGCAGATTGCAGATCGCTTCTCGACTTTTCAAACTGGAGGACGCGGTCGTTGGACCGAGAAAACTGGAGGAGCTGCATCCGGGAGGCCAAGGCTCGATATGGACTGTAGCGCAATTGCATCATCATCCACAGAATACTTCCGAAAGCAATTTACTTTTTGTGGTGAAAGCGCAATAAGCTGCTGTTCCGGCGTCCACAAGTTGCGAGTTGACCTAAGGTCCCGTGTACGCTGACGATGAACGACAATTCGGTGAGCGACTTAGCCGAGCTGAGGTCATTCCAGCACGTTATGGCATTCAAATGTTGGCCGTCCTAATTGAAGAGACGAATATTGACGGACGCACTGCGAGCCTTCTTTACTTCTTTATTCAAGGTTATCTCTAAAAATCAAGGGTGGAGCGTTATGATTTACACAGAATAACCCCAAAATTATAATTCGAACTTACTAGAAATTTACCACTGAATTCGGCATGCAGGAAGATGTTGCGAAGGATGTAACTGACACCTAAGGTTTCGCGCAGGACGAACCAAACGTACATTCATTGTCAGTATTTGTTTAAAGTGAAGTGCACTACTTCTAACGTTTAACCTCACTGTTGTCTTTAGCAACACGAATTGTATAAGACGACAATCATTAACGCCCCCGAAGGTGGCAGTTTATGCCTACAGCAAGTTCGGCATTCATACTGCTGGATGCGAGACGCATCTATATCTCTGCCAGTCTTTCGGTTACGGCACCAGGTTGAGGATCACGCAACCTTACGCCGAGCAATTGCTCTGCCCGCGATATAGACCACTACAGCCACCTCGTGTTCGTCAAGACGACCTCAACCATTGCTGGGGGTGGAAGCAACCTTCCATGGGCTCCCCAGCTCCCAAGAATGTTTGCATGTTTCAGCAAAGTCCTCCTCAATGCAACTACTCCCCGTGCGGGGGAACCAAACGTACAGATGACAAAAGTCAGGAGGACACTTGCAATAGCTAAAATGCTTAAAAAAGCCCGCCAGATGTCAAATTTCGAAATGACTCCAATGCCAGAAAAATTTGCGTCGAAATAATGAACTACATGCATTCTCACACACATTAAAGTACCGGTTTTCGAGCTCGAAAACAGAAATCGTCCCATCTGACTCTTTTACCAGATGTCTTGTTCTTTCTTCTTCATAGAGTAACTCTAATGACGCGCGGTTGTTTTAAACAGCTCCAAACTGCGAATCCAAGAACTTGGTTGAATTAAGAACATTTCTCTGCTCGCGACCTCGAGGGGAGCAGTAATATCCTGCTTCGACGTAGTCGATGCAGCCTTACGCCCTAGTGCACAACACGATAAGCGTACCAGAGAACATGCACAATGACGATTGTAAAGAGACAAATCGGCAGCAACAATCTGCCACCTAGCAAATAACCGCCTCACACACCTGCGGTAGCATATGTGAGTAACCACCACCTGCTTCGGCCAATCCCCTATAAGCATTAAATTGATCGAACAGCTCAGACCCGGGGAGCTGCTACACTCCAAAAGTATCTCCTAGAACCGGCGTGCCATTGACTAAACTTAACTAAAATATTTAAATAAAATAACTCAACCTAACAGAAGTGCCAGTTTATTTCGTTTCTCAAACGAAACACAATCTGAATTTTTAGTTCTAGCAAACAAAACAACCGGATTTAAGTGATTCAACCCCTCATGCATGAGTATTCAGCCATCTCTTCCCAGTTTTATCCTTAATTACCTTTCCATCGTTTCTAATTATGAAGGTCTGTCCGGTGTTTTGTGCTCGAAATGTGTAAAAAAATTCTTTCCCATCAAATTCGACATCTTCCCGTTTACCCACAATTCCAATCAAAGCAATGACGAACGTTGAAACTGTCGAAAACAACAACAAGAACGCCGGCAAATTGTCTAGCAGAATCGCATCAACCAACAGATATGTGGAAAAAACATGCGAAAGATACAGAAATTATTGGCAGTGGTCAGGACAGGACAGAGTCATTAGCCGAGGGGATCTGGAGCAAATAAAGTGCATGTCAACAGAATTGGAGAAGTTTTTGTAGGACCACTCGACGGAAAGTAATTGGACGTAACGTTCCGTTGCGGGGAGGCCAAGATCGCATGACGTTGAGGATGGGGCAGCAGACGCAGTACCATTCAAGTGCCTTGTGCGAAAATCAACAAAAGCTCGCTAAGAAGCGGTTCATTCAAGCTGAGTGCTACACACGAATTTGTCATGCAATCTTAACCGAAATGGTCTAGAGATTTCGAGTGGACACCGAGCATCGAGCTACGGCCCTTGGCATTGCGTAACTCGCTGCATCCGCTGATAACCTTCGTGTCCGCTAAATTGTTACGAATAAAATTCCACTCGAGTGTTCTTCACAGAACGAGAAAATTTCCCATTAATCCGTCATCGAGGAGCTCGACGTTTTGGAGTTGAATTGGCAGAAGATAACCGACGACGGGGAAAAGAAACATGGAACGCGATCCGTCTGTGGCCCGGACAGGCTTCAATCCAGAGCCGTGGCACCCGAGCGTTCCAAGACCACCATCAACAAGTAATTCGCATTAAGTCCCTCGCTCGGGGGGCGGGGGGTTCACCGATTTTCCATCCGAGGAACACACTCGGTGCGCATTACCAAAACGAGTGCAACAGCGCCCGTTCGATCCACCCCGACCAACCCTTGCCCAGGCGAGGCGATGGCCCCGTATGGGTGGTTGGTTGAGCCAACCACCTCGTCATAATCGTTGCCGTGGCGAGAAGAACGTCAACCCACCACCGGTGGGTGTTTGGCCGACAACTACGGGATACACACGTCGACGACCGGAACAGGGGGCGGAGGAGGAGGGTGACCAGGAGTTCGGGGTGCGAGTGAAAAACAATAAATTTCTAGGACTCGGCACCACCCCCGAGCCACTGTGGGTGGGTGGCGAGTTTCAAACAGTTTTCCGCTGAATTTTCAAAAAGGAAATGAATCTTAACTCGACCTAATGAGCTGAGCGACACACAAATTTATCAATTATGCGAAATTTCCGGTAGGAATTAAAAAAATTAAAGAAAAAAGAGGCAGAGCAGCAGACGAAAATCGACGGAGTCCGAGAGACCGCGCGCAGTTCGCGGGGGGTGGAGGGCGACGATTTTATGTCTTTTTGACAGATGTGGACGGACCGCGACATCGGCGGCGAAGTCTCTCTCTCGAGAAATCGTGTCGATCGATGTTTTTGTCCGCCAGCACGGGCAGCGTTTCATGTCGTTTTTAGAACGGCGACACCAACTTACCACCAAAACCGCAGACGGATTTTCACGTCGCGAAAATGAACAAAAATTGAGACTTACGTGCACGCCGAAGGAAGCTCGCCTGTGGCCGCGCACAAAGCAATGCGAAAATTTTCACTCGGATTTTCTTCTAGACTCTCGCTCAGACACCCATTTTTCCTCGATCACTTTTTAGCACTGGTTTTCACTCGAGGGTTCGATTTTTCAGTTTTCTACGACACTACCGTCACTAATTCGAGTTTTTCGATTTTTATTCGATCGGCCAGTTCACATTTTCCGATGGAAAAATCTCCAAATATCGCCCGGCCCCAGATGACGCCGCCATTTGTAAAGTTCCTTCGGACAATAATCGTTTGAGATGTCAATCCAGAAATTAGTTACTCCATGGAACACAAGAGGCGCTTTACCATAGTTTGACAAAGGTGAAGCCCAATATTTGGAGCGAAATTTAAAAAAAGTGTCGACTTGTTTTTGTACGTTCTTAACATCAAGAGCTGTGCGAAGTTTTCAATACTTAACTAAAAAGTCACAAAGAAAAATTTTGAAGCAATAATTTAATTGGCAAAAGAAATCATTAAACTCACCACTACACGAATGGTGACATTTCTGCAGCATTTCACCATGCTTTCAGCAGCTTTTCACCTCGCTCGCAGCAGCGAACGTTGCAAGGTAGTTGAATTTGAAACAAAATCGGTTTCATTTGTTTTCAAATGTCAAATGAAAATTCGCGAATAATACTTGGTCGACTTCTTAAATCGAAATTAGCTGTAAATAAAATAATTTCTTTTCGGTTTTTACTTGATTTTGATACTTCCGGCCCGACCAAGTCTACTCAGAAGACTTCTTGGGCGATTATTCAGGCACGGAGTTTCTGTTTCTTTTGCGCGATTTGGGGTGTATGGGACAGTAATTAGAGAAAATGACATGAGGATGGTGCCATATTCCTGCTTTCTTTTGAAAATATGTTTCGCAAATCGTAAAACTCATGTACAGTCAAACATGCCTATAACGAACTCCGCTTTTTCGCTAAATTCCATGAACGATTTGATCTCCTTATTACGAATTTTCTTTATAGCGAATTTTTCTCTATTACGAATTGTTTTCCATTCTCAACATGTGCTTTCAGGCATTTTTAACATCTCTATAACGAAGTTTTTTCTAAACAAATGTGGGAATCCCGTGGTAACGCAAACACCGACTGAAATTAAAATTAGGAGAAATACCTTTATGCATATTGTTATAGATCTGGCAACCACGCAATACTGATCTTTCCCGAATATACCAGAATTTTATGGAACAGTCCCCCTATATGTAAAAAGCCATAATCAAAGATCTAGAACCTTCCAGTATAGTCGAGACACACCCGAAGAATACACCATGGAAGGTTCGAGAATTGGGAAAAATGGTATAAAAGTACGAAGCTTTCAAATGACAGTCAGTCATTCAGCGACATCTATCGGTAGACGCGAACCGGTGCAAGAACGCGATAGAACAATATCGGCGGTGGTGCCATATAGTGCGAATTAAGTTAAAGTGCGAATAAATAAATTATCACTTATTTTTAAACGAATTGTGTTTTACTTGAAATCCCGGCGAACCCCTAGCTCACAACAATTGGTGTCAGAAGTGGGATTTTAAGGATAAATTCGGGTTAAAAATCGCGAGTGAAATTAAAATTCTCGAACGGATAATTTTGTGAGAGCGAAAAAGTGAAACCAAAATTTTCGAACGGACAGTGAGAATTTTGTGAAATCGAATTTCCTCGAGTGCTTTAGTGAGCAGTGACTTTAACTAACTAGTGAAGTGAATTTAAGTGAATTCGAATCGCGGAAAAACTTGAAATAATCATGCCGCGTTATCTAAAGGACTTAAAATTAACGGAGCTGAAGGCGGAGCTTAGTAGACGCGAGTTATCTACGACAGGGAGCAAGTCTGAACTTGTCAGCCGTATGATCGAGACACTGGAGGCTGAGGGTAAGGATGCAGATAGTTTTGAGTTCCAAATCAAAGAAGCTCGTGAAGATGAGTGTTCTGGTACATCGGATGCTCTAACACAGTTAATGCAACAAATGATGAACAAATTATATCAACAATCTGCGGACATTAATCAGAAATTAGAGCAACAATCAGCGGACATTAATCAGAAAATAGACCATACCTCAAAGGACCTCAACCAAAAATTGGAGCTGCAAAATAATAAAATAGACACCATGGGTAAGACAATAGAAGAAAACGTAGAGAAGAAACTTCGAATCTTCGAAGAAGAAGTCGAACGCCTAAAAAAGGACTTCGATAACGTGAAAGCGACTGGAGTCATCAAGACAGAACACGTTACGCACAAGGGTCTCAAAGCTTCAATCTTCGATGGACAAACACCGGGGGCTATTTATAAGATCCAATTTGAGGCTGCCGCAAGAAACAATCATTGGAATGATCTGGAACGAGGAACGGCTATTATATTGGCGGTAAGAGGTCCACCAGCAGAGGTTCCTCAAACGATTCTGCAAGAGCAACAACAAGATTTTTCAACGTTAGTTTAGACATTGGATCTTCACATGCGAGAGATCTACAAAACACAACTGTACAACCGAACCCAAAACAATGGTGAAACATTTCAAGAGCTGGCACGCGATATTGAACGAATCACACTATTATCGCTGCCCAATGCGCAAACAGAGCAACGCAACGATACAGCTGTTTTCGCATTTAACAATACTGTACAGGACAGAGAGCTGCAACAGGCGTTAAAATTGGCAGGTAAGAAAACGATTGGCGAAGCCTTAGTATATGGGCTGACGTTCGAAGCTGCCAAGCAAAGCTCGCGGAGTAACTATCGAGTTCGAGAAATAGTAGAAGAATGTGTGTGTCAGAAAGCCGAGTACACCAAGCGGAGCGAAGGATCTGGTGCTCCCCGATGCTGGAATTGTGGACAGGCAGGACACTTAAGACGCGACTGCCGCAAACCCAGAAAAGCGATCAACTACTGTTCCAGCTGCGCTGCTAAACAAAGAGGAGGAAGGGGCGAACCGTCACGAGAGCACGCTTCGCCTAATGACAGTCCGGGAAACGAGTAAAGGCCAACTTCATGGGGCAGAAGTTGGCTGGTAGAATCGACGCCCCCGGAACCATCATCGCAGTTTCTCGACTACATCGTTGTGAAAACGACTTATGTATGAGTGGTCGAGTCGGCAAATTAAACTGCATCATAACAGTCGACACAGGCGCAACACGGTCAGTGCTAAGATCTGACCTTGTAGATCGTACTTGGCTTCACAACACCAAGAAGTACGCACTTCACACTGCTACAGGAGAAACTACAACGGTTCATGGAGAAATAGCTCGTGACATACAACTTGGGGATTTGACCTTCTCGCATGTATTCGTGGTAGCTGACATTACCGATGAGTGTATCCTTGGAATGGATTTTCTGAAACCACACGGTATCCAGCTGGACTTAGGACAACGAATAATGAAGTGGCGGAATATTGAAATCCCGATGGAAATAACATCCTCCAAAACAACAAAGCTGCGAGTTGTATTATGCGAAGATGCGGACATACCAAAGTCATCTGAGAATGTTATTTGGGCAGAGCTCGATGGTGATCCCGGGAGCCACCGATTCTACCTCATAGAACCGGAAACGACACCTGCATTACGAAGTCTGATACTAGGAAAAACGCTCGTAAAAAGGAATGAGAAAATGATGGTACCAATAAGAGTCCTGAACGTTGCGGACAGCACTACCAGCGTAAAGAAAGGAGATGTAATTGGCAGCTGTGAACCAATATCGGCGGTGACGAGTATCGACAAGGCAGAACCACATGACGTACCCTCTAAAAATAAGCCAAGAAGGAGGGACAATGTAACATCAACACTTCTTCAGTCAAGCAACCTTAGAGGAGAACAACACAAGCAAGCAGTAGATCTAATCGAAGGATTCAGCGACGTCTTTTCCACCGGTGATGACGACTATGGCAGAACAAACTTAGTGAAACATCGTATAGATACCGGAAGTGCTACACCGATACGTCAACCTCCAAGAAGAGTACCATTAGCGAAACAAGGAGAAGTCAATTCAATGGTCAAAACTATGGAGCATCAGGGAATCATCGAAGAATCAAAGAGCCCGTGGATATCGCCAGTAGTGCTGGTAAAGAAGAAGGACGGCAGTACCCGTTTTTGTGTGGACTACAGGCGACTGAATGATGTTACGAAAAAGGATAGCTATCCACTACCTAGAATCGACGATATCATGGACACCCTGACTGATGCTAAATGGTTCTCAACGTTGGATCTGAAGAGTGGTTACTGGCAAGTGGAGATAGATGAAGAAGATAGAGAGAAGACAGCATTCTCTGTCGGCAGTGGACTGTGGCAGTTCATTGTAATGCCATTTGGCCTGTGCAATGCTCCAGCTACGTTTGAAAGACTGATGGAATTCGTTTTGCGTGGCCTGAGTTGGAAAACTTGTCTCGTTTACCTAGATGATGTGATCGTTATCGGAAAAACATTCAAGGAACACCTAAAAAATCTGCAGGAAGTCTTCCAGCGACTACGAGCGGCAAAATTAAAACTGAGTCCGAAAAAGTGCACTTTATTTAGTGCAGAAGTCAAGTACTTAGGTCACATCGTTTCAGCTGATGGCGTAAAGACGGATCCGGAGAAGATACTGGCGGTGAAAAATTGGCCTACTCCGAGTGATAAACATCAGTTGCGCAGCTTCCTAGGCTTAGCGACATATTACCGACGATTCGTAAAAGACTTTGCCAACACGGCGAAATGTCTGCACCAGTTGACAGAAAAAGGAAAGCCATTCACATGGAGTCAACAGTGCCAGGAAGCATTTGAGAAAATAAAAGACCAACTCTGCGACTCCCCAGTTCTGGCGTACCCAAAACCAGGTTACGGTTTCATCATAGATACTGACGCCAGCAATGTCGGTATCGGAGCAGTGCTATCACAGGAGATCGACGGGCAGGAGAGAGTGCTATCATACTACAGTCGAGTACTCTCAAAAGCAGAAAGGAACTATTGCGTAACTCGCCGAGAGCTATTAGCCATTGTAGAAGCAACGAAACATTTTCACAAATATCTCTATGGTCAAAAGTTCCTTCTTCGAATGGATCACGCATCGCTTAAATGGCTACTTCAGTTTAAGAACCCCGAAGGCCAAGTAGCCAGATGGATTGAAAGGCGCGAATCCTACGATTTTGAAATTGTTCATCGAAGAGGAAGAATCCACGGTAATGCCGATGCGCTTTCACGTCGTCCTTGTCCACCGAACTGCAAGCATTGTCACCGTATAGAAGGAAAAGAAGCCGGAGAAACCATTCAGAGGATAACGACCGAACCAAAGGATGGATGGAGTTAGCAAGAACTGAAAGATGCCCAACGTAAAGATCCAGATATTTCACCGATCATGGCATGGAAGGACGAAATGAAACGGCCTGAGTGGAAAGACATCTCACAATTCAGCGAAACCCTGAAGTGTTATTGGGCACAATGGAACTCCCTTCACCTAGACGGCGGATTATTAAAACGGAAATGGGAAAACGCTGACGGAAAGTCATATCACATGCAAACCATCGTCCCGCATTGTAAAGTCGAGGAGGTTTTGAAGGAATATCATGGAGGTACCTCCGGTGGGCATTTGGGTGTAAATAGAACCTTGGCAAAGATACGAGAAAGGTTCTATTGGATCCATCTCCGAGATGATGTCGAAAATTGGTGCCGTAAATGTACTAAGTGAGAATCGAGTCAGGGCCCACAACGCAGATCAAAGGGAGAAATGCAACAATACAACGTGGGAGTCCCATTCGAGAGAATTGCTGTGGATATTGCTGGACCATTTCCGGAATCAGAAAACGGTAATCGCTACATTCTAGTGGTCATTGATTATTTCAGCAAGTGGCCTGAAGCTTACGCAATTCCAAACCAAGAAGCAGTAACCGTTGCCGAACAAATTGTTACCAACTGGGTGAGAAGATTTGGAGCTCCACGTGAACTGCACTCCGATCAAGTGCGCAATTTTGAGTCCCAAATATTCAAACACGTGTGCCAAATGTTGGGAATAAATAAAACCACGACAACTCCATTACATCCACAGTCCGATAGAATGGTGGAACGTTGCAATAGGACATTGAACTCAAACCTATCCAAACTCGTCAGAGAGAGGCAACGAGACTGAGATCACCACATCCCTCTATTTTTAATGGCCTACAGAGCATCGGTACATTCAACAACAGGAGAAACTCCCTCCCGAGTCATTTTCGGAAGATATATTCGAGTCCCTGCGGAACTAATGTTCGCAGTGCCACCAGACCAACCAACCAATGCCAAAGATTACGTCTCGGATCTTCGATGTCGACTAAATACAATTTATAGCCTGGTCAGAGATAAAATTGATTTGGCGACCGACCGCATGAAGACGAGGTATGATCAACGGGCGAATTCATGAGGATTCCAAGAGGGCGATTTGGTTTGGTTATACAATCCCAAACGACAGAAGGGCAGATCGCCAAAACTACAGCGCAACTGGGAAGGCCCTTACCAGATCATCAACCGGTAAAATGATGTCGTCTATCGGATTCAACTACATCAAAAACCTCGTACTAAAATGAAAGTGGTACATCTTGACCGACTAACAAAGTACCATAGTGCCATTGAGGAAGTGAACGACTCTGTTCGTGACGAACAGGGACTAAGGAGAGGGTAATGTTATAGATCTGGTAACCACGCAATTTGATCTTTCCCGAATATGCCAGAACTCTGTAGAACAGTCCCCCAATATGTAAAAAGCCATAATCAAAGATCTAGAACCTTCCAGTATAGTTGAGACACACACCCGACGAATACACCACGGAAGGTTCGAAAATTGGGGAAAATGGTATAAAAGTACGAAGCTTTCAGACGAGAGTCAGTCATTCAGCGACATCTATGGAAGACGCGAACCGGTGCAAGAACGCGATGGAACAATATCAGCGGTGGTGCCATATAGTGAGAATTAAGTTAAAGTGCGAATACATAAATTATCACTTATTGTTAAACGAATTGTGTTTTACTTGAAATCCCGGCGAACCCCTAGCTCGCAACAGTATAGACGATCTTTTCTTTAAGCTTGTGGCTGCTGGATTCCAACTTATTATTTGCAAATTGATTCTCAGTTTTTTAATTAATAGAATGATGTTGGTTAAATTTAACAGATCCCTATCTGATCTACATGACATTCTGGCTGGTGTTTCTCAGGGGTTCGTTCTGGGATCGGTAATGTTCAACATTTCTATTTCTGATTTTCCGATTGCAACAAATCCAATTTCAAGACCATATTTTTTTTCTGATTATATTTTAAATTTTCAAGGCTCATAGAACTGTTCCCTATCTCATTAGGGACATTAATGGGTATCTCGATGTAATCGGCTATGCTCAAACTTAATCCTAAGAAATGTTCTGCGGTACTCTTCAGGAATAGTGACAAGTTGATCAAACGTAATCAAAAAAAAATCCAGGTTTAAGGAGAATTTTTCGATTACTGTTAATGAAGGACGTATCTTTGTACATGATGACTTCAAACAACTAGGAATTTCTTTTTCTAAAGTGAGCTCTTTTCTGCCTTGCTCATTATCTCGTTAAAAAAAAAATTATTTAAGAGTGACTATAAATTTCTACTGTACACGCAAGCAATTGATTCCATTCCAAAGCAGCTGATAAAAATTTTCACCACTGGCATAGCCATTCCTCAAACCAACCATACGTATTCGCGTATAGTTACTCCATGGGACACTAGAGGCGCTTCACATTGCATAGCTCGAGACGATAATAAGAAAAAATAAATGTTGCTATGCTGTACGTGAGATGTCGCTGGAGCTAGGTTCATGTATCGGCTATCAGTGGATGAAAAAAGTCACAGTTTGCTTTGTCTAGTATCCAAAACAGAAAAAAAGTTAAAACATAATAAACACTGATTATACAGTTACATTATTGCCGAGACCCGATTATCGACCTCAGTATAGTCTTAATCACAGTTTAAATAGTTACAGACTGAAGAGAATTCTCGAAATAATCACATTAATGTGCGTACAATGAACACGCACACATATGAATAATCTACGTCTAATATACATACATTGTGTCTAAGACGTACCGATTTTTTGCAAATAAAATTACTCTGGGGAATTACACTCGTTATTGGCTAATACTTCCGCTTGGAACATTGTCGTGTGTTCTGTAAGACGAAATGAAGTGTGGATGGCGAGGTCCTAAAACAGACCTGATTCAAAGCTGATTCAGTTATTTCTTTACAATGCCGCCATAGCTATGCAGTATTATTTTTATACTCTAGATGAAATCTGAGAGTATTATAAGTTTGCCACAAAGTTTGTAACGCCAAGAAATAAGGCTCGGAGAAAAAAATGAATGACACAGAAGTTCATATAATCACTCAAAAATCTCAAAACCGGATGTCCGTCTGTCTGTCTGTCTGCCCCTCCGTGTCCTCTCTAGCTTGAGAACGCGTTGAGCTAGAAAGTTCAAATTTTGTATACGTCGTTTTTAACAAAAAAGTAAGGTCAAGTTCGTGAACGAGCCAAATCACTCCACCCCTTCCACCTCCTCCCATACAAAATGGCACAATTTCGCAATCTGGCAATAAACGGATTTGCTCGAAAAATACAAATGACATTGATCTGAAATTTGGAATGTAATACTTTTATGATGATTCCAATCTACTCTATAAAAATAATTTGTGTCTTCACCCTCCTTCCACCACCTCCCATGCAAACTGCACTTTTTCATGAAATGCTCTAAACCAATTTACTCAGTTTGTATAATAGTAATCAAGCTGAAATTGTGCTCAAAATATTTATTTAAAATTATTAGTAAGATTACAAAAAATGAGATGATTACCTGTACCCCTTCTACCCCCTCCCATACAAAATGACACAATTTCGTAATTTCACAATAAACGGATTTGCTCGAAAAATATAAATGCTATTGTTCTGAAATTTGGGATAAATTACTTTTATGATGATATAAATTTACTGTACAAAAGTTATTTGAGTCCTCCCCTTCCTTCCACCACCTCCCATACAAACTGCACTTTTTCATGAAATGCTCTAAGCCAATTTACTCAGTGCGTATAAAATTGTGCACTAAATATTTATTTACAATTATTAGTAAAACCGAAAAAAAATCAGGCGATAAACTTTACCCCTTCTACCCCCTCCCATACAAAATGACACAATGGGCTTTATGCCCAATCGTACTCCTGTTATGTTTAAACTATAGAACACTGTATCTTAAAAACTAATTAGAAAATCATGAAATTTTGAATGTAGATTTAGAAAAACATGCTTATTGATTACAAAAAATAAAAAAAGTTAACAAAAATAAATTCTGACACTCTTAAGGCTGAAAAGACCGATGGTTTAGCAGAAACGCAGGCCACAGCTTATTTTATGTAGATACATACTTGTCTCCACTTCTGTCCGATCGTGTAGCGCGGTATAACGGGATTTTCTTTTTTTTTTACTTTTTTTTGAAGAATTGCCAACTAGCTGTAGTTAATATTTAGTGTGATATTTTACGTGTAAAGGACAAGAAGTGCTTTTTGAAAAAATGGGTCGTCGCACGACAATTGAGCAGCGAGAATTAGTGATAAATTATTTCAAGAACGGGCTATTCCAGCGGAAAATTGCTCAATTTCTTAATTTGAGTCCCACAACAGTGCAGAGTATAATTGAACACTTCGTTCATGAAAATCGTATTAAAGATAAGAGCAGAAGCGCGCCAAACAAAGTTTTCAACTCGCCTAACGAACGATTTATTGTACGTAAAATCAAGGCGAACCCAAAGTTAATGGCTCCAAAACTAGTCGCGGAGATACAGCAAGGACTAGGTAAGTCATGCAGTGCAGAAACTGTCCGCCAGCTAGAAAATAGCCATTCATAAGCAGAAAAAACCAGCTGAGTCGCCTTGCCTTTGCTAGAGAGCACGCCAACAAAAATTCGGACTTCTGGAACAGCGTCATATTCTCAGACGAGTCTAAGTTTAATATCTTTGGCTCTGATGGCAGGGCATACGTATGGTGAAAACCTTATACTGGGCTACAAAAAGAAAATTTAAAAGCTGCAGTGAGCATGGCGGTGGAAGCGTAATGGTTTGGGACTGTATGGTGGCAGCCGGGATTGGAAATTCGGAGTTCATTGAAGAAGAAAACCATATACCTCAACATTTTGAAAAAAAATTTGCTTCAGAGTGCTGCGAATCTTGAAATTCCAAACATATTCCGTTTCTATCAAGACAACGACCCTAAGCATAAGTCTGGTATTGTGCAATCTTGACTGATTTGGAACTGCCCGCATGGTATGTCCCCACCACCGGCACAGAGTTCAGATATGAATGTAATAGAAAATTTATGAGCAACTTTGGAAAATAATATCCGAAAACATAGTATTTCCAACAAGGAACAATGGAAAAAAACTATTTTGGAGGAGTGGACGAAAATTACCCCAGAAACTACCTAAAAACTTGTGGATTCTATACCAAAGAGACTTAAAGATGTAATAAATGCAAAGGGCTACCATATAATTTTGTATAAAATTTAACTTTTTTCTGTAAATTAAGGCCTAAGTTAATTAAGTATTACAAATAACAATTGTGTTATTTTTGAAGTTCTTAACAATAACTATTTGTTTAAAACATGGCATTTAAATCTTGTCAATATTTCACAAAGTTTTCCAATAACAGCGTAACAAATTTCAAATTTGTAGCTGCACGAAATAAGCTGTGAGCCATTGTATAGCTGATGGTCAATGATTTTACTCACGATATGCACACCCAACATGCGAGATATATCAGGTTTAAAATATAAACCGGAGTCATATCGTATTTCCTAGGGTGTAGCCTAGTGGGTAGCGTGTTGGTCTACGGTGTGAAGGTTGTGAGGTCAAATCCCGGTCGACGCATAATTCCAGCACACTACCTACTTGGGTATACCTTGGTCACCTCAATCTACGAAAATGAAAAATTTGAAGATAGAGGGTTGTGCGAAGTGTTAGACCTTTGCATTTTATATATTAAATCAATCAAAACTTATTTATAATGTAAGTGTCAGTCCTGATTTCTCAATCATATTCATACCACTCTTTACGTACTAAATCACAGCTGACTTATATAATGAGTGATATTCACACCGTATTAATACCTCTTTTCATAGACATAACTTTTTATGTCAGATTCAGATCCTTTTCATGTAGTAAGTCTTAGAACTGATATTGCAAATAAAATGTAATAGATATAATGTGAGGCTTCCGTGGCGTAGTGGACAGCGTGCTTGCTTCTCAGTCAATAGGTCGTGGGTTCCATTCCTACTCCAGACGGGATTTTTTTAAGCGCAAATTGCAACTGAAAGTTGCTACTGGTGATAAAAAAATTATTCTTAATAAAATGGGGAAACGGTGTAAAAGTGAAACATTTCCACTTCAAGAAGGCCTAGATACTCAGTAGATGGTTTCTGTTCGCTTTCTATCATTCAGTCCTCCATAACATCTGCAAATATTTGTCAATAAGTCAGTACAACTGAGCAATATACCAGCTTCACCACTCGCTACGGTCGTTCTCACTCCCCTTCCCCAACCTTCCTAATCCCATTCATTCCCTCCATGACTGTGTCTGCATTGCACATAAAGGCCGAAATTGCCTATAACACAGGTCATTCTGTAAAAAAAAAAAATGTAGAGAACAGTTCTGTTTTTTATTTAGCAAAATAAAAATTCTGCCAATAAGTCGGGGGCAACTTCATTATTCTTGGGACAAGTTGCGGATTCCTGGAAAGACAATACGCAGGTTAGGATGGATAGGGAAGACTATGTGAATGGGAGTTCTAGGGCAGGGCTGTTGTCAATTACTTAACACTTAACTGCGATTTCGATCAATAGCTTCAGTACATAGAATCAATATTTCATTCGTTTATATATGCAAGTTTTGGTTTGTATGGGTGGAGAGGGGGAGGAGGTTGCGATAGTTGGTTACATGTCAATAATTTTTTATTTCATTGCTCGAATCGTGCTCAAAATTCGCTGCATAGAATGTTAGTTTCATGGACGAAGTAAATTCTATGAAATTCTCGGTGTATTTTATGTTCTTAAAACCATACATTTGTATGGGAAGAAATAGAGGAGGTGAGGGGATCGCAAAACTTGTGATGCAGTTTCGTTCAGTTTCTTTTGATAACAACAAGCGCCAGAACTTGACCTTCGCCAAATTTATAGATGCAAGAGTTCCAACGATCAGTCAGTTATACCAAGAGGTCACCTGTAGATCGTCCGGAACGAAATCCGTATTGGCGATCATTGATAAGTGCCCAGAAATGAAAGAGAGATGGAATAAATCGCGCAGCGGTTTAGCCAGAGACGAAAAACAATTTCTAAGGACAAAGGGGGTAATACCATCGGGACCTTCAGATTTATGAACATTGAGCTCACGAAGAATTCTGAAGATAAGTCGTGTGCGAAAATGAATCTCAGGTAGACGTGATCCAGATGGTGTTACAAGCGGGGGAGACTGGTTTGTCGCTGGCAGCCTGGAGTTTCGTGCGAAACTTGCTGCGAGAAGATTGGCTTTCTCAACAGGATGGACTACAATTTGGTCCCCATCTATAAGAGGTGGTGTAGATGATTTTACATGGTTCACCGTTTTAAAAAATGACCAAAAAGATCTCGAGCTATTTGGTGTTTCGAGAATTTTCCGTCGAAGCTTTTGGTCGTGTTGAAACTTAGCACTTTTCAAAATTTTTTTTTCAAAATCGACTTGCGTTTATTTTTTGACACGTTGTAGAGAGATGAGGCTACCGTGGCGTAGTGAGCAGCGTGCTTGCTTTTCAGTCAATAGGTCGTGGGTTCGATTCCCACCCCAGACGGGATTTTTTTAAGCACGAATTTTTCAGTGGCGATAAAAAATTATTCGAAATAAAATGGGCAAACGGTGTAAAAGTGAAACAGTTCCACTTCAAGAAGGCCTAGATACTCAGTAGATGGATTCTGTTCGCTTTCTATCATTCAGTCCCCCATAACATCTGCAAATAATTGTCAGTAGCAGCCAGTACAACTGAAAAATATATACCAGCTTCTCCACTCGTTACGGTCGTTCTCACTCCCCTTCCTCTACCCTCCCAATTCCATTCCTTCCCTCCATGACAGTGTTTGTGCATTGCACATAAAGGCCGACATTTTCCTATAACACAGCTCATAACGTAAAAAAAAAAAAAAACTGTTGGCAAACGTTGGGTTGCTCTTAAAAATTAGAAAATATTTTTTCTTGTTCCGGATGACCGTGAGGCAATCATTAGTAAACCACGAATCCTGCGAAAGTTTAATTCCTTTGTAATTAAAGGGTATGAAGAGTTCCATACCCTTAAGGATGGTTTCGGCTACAAGCTGACAAGCTGTATCACAATTATTAGACTCGACACACAATTTCCAATTAAAGACCTTAAAAAACTGTTTTAATGCTCACTAGTCTGCTTTTTTGTAATACCAGATGGTTCTTCGAAGCACTTTGACTTTTAATGTATTTACCGCTGTAATCGGAAATTGTGCTCGAATCAGGAAGTGATCAGTATTCCCAACTGGGAATGGTGATATCACAGAAACAGAATATTTGTCGGGATGATTCGTTAGAAAAATGTCAAGCAACTTTGAAGCATGGTTTGCTATTTCAGGCAATCGAGTTGGTTCGGTTACCAACTGCACTAGCCCATTTAGTGAAGCGAAGAGCTCAGTTTCTTGACCCTCATTCGATGGATTAAGAGTTTCCTGTTCGAACGCACTATCTGAGTGGTACTAGATGGCGTTACTTCTTCCTTTTTTCTACTAATTCTGGTGTCCCTCAGGATTCTGTCCTATCGCCTACTCTGTCCTTGGTATTCATTAATGACCTTTTGTCATCTACTCTCAATTCAATTGATAGTTTTACAGATGACAGTACTTTAGACAAAAGCTTTAAATTTAACTCTGCTGCGGATTCTCGCAAGCAATCTATTGCTTTCAAATGCAGGGAGTTATTCAGTTCGCTGGACTCCGACCTCGACTTAATCGTAGAAGGAAAAATAGTGTAGAGTTCACCGCTACTTAAACACAGGCCTGTCATCTTTCCCTTAAATGTGATGTTCCAGCGTCGTCGATTAATTAAACCTTTAATGACGTACCAATTAGCTCTTTAGATGAGTTTACCGTATTAGGCGTAAAGTAAAATAACCATCTTGATTGAAGCAAACATATCTTTGATGTTGCCCTTGATACCTCCAAACGCCTAGGTATTCCTCGCAAATGCAAAAAGTATTTTACACCTCACGTCTTAGCTACCATCTACAAGGCTTACATCCGACCTCTTTTAGAGTTCAATTCGCATTTATGGGCTGGAGAACCCAAAACACACCTTGCGCTGCTCGATCCAATCCAACAACACGATAATTGGAGGTGACACCATTACGATTTCTGTTGACTCCATCGAGTATCGTAGGAAGGTTGGAGTACTCAGCATTTACTGTCGGTACTTTCATTGTAAATGTAGTGTGGAACTTATATCACTCAATCCTCCACTTTACAGTTTTCCCCGAAATACTCGTCAAGATAAACGCGCGCACGAGCTTACCGTCAACCCTATTCCTACTCGTACAGTGAAATATAGACAGTAATTCATCTCCCGAATGTCTAGACTTTGGAACGCATTGCCTGCTAGCATATTTCCTAGCAAGTATAACATTTAGTGCTTCAAAAATAATGTCCATCGCCACTTCCGTCTCTCTCCCCCAAAATTCCCATAACACTTTCAAATTTCATCCTCTTCCTATACCGACATAACTATGCAATGCATTAAAGGGTGGCCCCCTAAGTTATAATCGGTGCTTTAAAAAAAAGAAATGGATGTAAGCACGTGCAAAATTTTAACTGCGTATCTATTACCAGAGCCCTGAAAAATTTGAGACGGTTTTTGACATTTTGGTCCACCACTTCGTTTCCCATAAACCCCTATCTTAAAATTTTTATTAAAAAAAAAACATAATAATGCTCTACATTTTGATAAAATTTCAACTTATAACTTGTTTTAAATTTTCAGATATTATGGTTTGACTTTTTCAAAAGTGCAAAATTGTTTAAAACCTCAACATTTCCCCCACTACTATTATGAGCAAATTTCATATTTTTCTTGTATTTCGTTAGTATAGCTTAATATTGAGAGACATTGATTTTTAAGTGTTTTTCTTTGCACCCTCATGACCCTCCCTCATGCAATTATTGGTCTCCCTTTTAGTAGATTACAGTGGAACTGAATGCCACATAATCTATACATATAAATATAATTGTAGTGTCTGTCTGTCTGTCTGTCTGTCTTTCCGGCTTTCACGCAAAAACGGCTACACCGATTGCAATGAAACTTTCACAGATTATTAGCTCTAACTCTGGGAGTAATCTGCTTTAGGTTTTATTTTTCTCCCCTCACGCCTTCTACCCCCTCCCATACAAAGTGACTCATTTTCAAAAACTTATAATAATTAAATTTTCATGGAAACTATGAAAGCTATTAATTTGAAATTTAAAATATATTATTTCTATTATAAATACAATCTTCAAGTATATAAATAGTTTGAATCCCCCAACTCCTTCCACCACCTCCAATACAAACTAAACTTTTTCATTAAATACTATACTCCAATTTCCTCAGTACATATAACTTTGATCGAGCTAAGATTTTGTATTAAATCCTTAATTAGCAGGGATCTTCAGAGAGAACCCAACAAAAGTGGATGTAAAAAGCGTAGGTAGCCACTTTGGACTGGTACATGGCCGACCAAACCAGCAAAATCGTAGCCATCCTACATCGGCTGAGATTTGTTAAGAACAGGCTATGCCAAAAAGCCATTGATGTCGTAGGTATTTCGGCTACCTGTAGCAACCAACCTGCGTAACCTACTCACACATTCAAACAGTAAAATTTCGTCCCTAGCGTGGTATCTATCGTATATGATTAGCCAGCGTATCCTGCGGGGGCTATTTTAGTACGTAAGATGTGAGGCACAAAAACAATAGATGTATTAATAGGCTGGCGATTTGGTTGGTATTCGCACCTTAGGGAAATACCATATCTTTTACGGTTTTTAAAGTGCTTAGTGGGTACGACTTCTCGCTGGGTTCATTCGTTATATAGTATGTATTGTGTATTGTGTCAAACGTCAAGTGCTGCTTATGACGAAAACATAGAAAGTTTATCCAATTCAGTTTTTTCAATCATATGCTGTTGATCGTCTATAAGTGAAAAAGTCTAATGGTGATTTTTGACATTATATTTTGATTTTTGTCAGTGAGTAATTCTAAGTAAAGGAAGTTAAAATACGTACAAGTAATTATTAATTGAAATTAAGAGAAAAATCTATTGCTGCGTTTTAATATTATATTTTGATTTTGGCAAAAGAGGCCTTACACTAATAGTGATTTCTTTTCTAGAATTTAGTTCGCAGAAATTTTTTTGGAATAGAACATAAAAAGTGCTGAACTCTCAAGAAAATATGTAAGGGTTAAAACGGGGTAACATTTTTCGCAGAAATTAGTGTAATCAGATTATATATGAAATATACCGTACATTACTATGAAAAGCACATTGTATCGATATTTACGCGGACGAAGTTGCGGGTATTTGCTAGTCAATCATAAAATAACAATTTTTAGAATCAAGTAGTCCCGAAGATATAATTATTTGAAGAAAAATTCGGAAGACAATTTGTTCTTAGTCCCCCTTCTCTCTTTTTGGAGGACGATGGATAAAAAAGTTAAATTATTTTTGAAGTTTGCACCCACAACCCTCTCTGTACGTATGCTGATGTTCAGCTTCCGATATGCATTCGTAGTGGAGATATTAGTAAGCGTAGTTTTTGAATCTTTCCCTCTCTCGCCACCCCCTTCTACCTGCCACTCCCCAAAATTGAAATAATGGAGCTAACTTACCAACCACCCAAAAAAGAATATTCTACCTTTGACGGTCTCCGTACGGAAGGACGAATTTTTTTTTTGTATTTTTAGGATAATTTAGTCAGAAAATGCGAAAAAAAAATTTCGGGTAGCATATTTATACTTTAGATGAAATCTGAGAGTATATTGTGTTTGTCATACCGTTTATAACGCTAAGGAGTAATGCCCACACAGAGCCGCCAAGGGTACAGAAATATTTGCTGTCACTCAAAAACCTCGATTCCGAGTGACCGTCTGTCTGTCCATCTGCATGTCCATCTGTCTGTCCATCTGTCTGTCTGTCTACAACATAACTCTTGAAAGCTTTAAGCTATCGTGCTGAAATTTATCATATGCCATTTTTGAGCAAAAAAGCAAATTTAAGTTCGTTTAGCAAAGCTAAAAGAAGCAATTTTTGTCATAATTAATTTTATTACAATTGCAATCAATTTCGGAAAAAACTATTAACTTCACCTCACTCTTTCTACCCCCTCCCATACGAATATCACGGAATTTCGGAATTTCAATCAAATTATTTTTTTCCAACTTTAGATTTTGAGAAAAGTGATTCGAATACTTCTTCTACCTCTTCCCATACAAATGCACAATTTTGGTAAATGCATTTAATCGATTTTCATTGAAACTAGAAAAAGTACACGAACTTAAGATTTTGTCAGAATTTGTCCCTTAATAATTGCAATAAATGCAAAAAAAATATGAACTTCGCTTCATTTCTTCTACCACTCTCCATTCAAATTTTTGTATTGGAAATTAAAAAAAAAATGTCTGCGAATGCTGTCGATTTTAAAATTGTAACAAAGCAATGCGATTAGGATGTTGATAAGCAGATTCAAAATCATCCAAAAACGCCCACTTTCTCTGCCACCTCCCATACAAATGCCATAAATTCAGACAAAAATTGTTCAATTTTCTCTAAAATTATCAATCAATCAAATTCCTGTTAAGACCCCCTATAGGGGCATAGGACAGAAACAACTCTCTTCCACAAGGCGCGGTCCTGAGCATCGGCTTTAAGCTGTTGCCAGGACTTGTTTATTCCTCTGGCCTCCTGCTCAACTGCTCGCTTCCATGTGTTACATGGTCGACCAACCCGACGTCTTCCTTGAGGGTTATAATCCAGAGCCTGTTTTGCGATGTTTTGCTCTGGTTTCCTCAAAGTATGACCGATCCACTGCCACTTTCGCCGTTGAATCTCAATACCTATTTTAGTCTGGCGAGCTGTACTCCAAAGTTCGTCGTTGGAGATTACTTCTGGCCAGAATATTCCTAAAATGCGCCGGAGGCATTGGTTTACGAAAGTCTGTAGTTTCTTGGTAAGTCGAACGGTCACTTTCCACGTAGTACATCTAAAATTATGAAAGCTACAAATTTCAAATTCAGCATGAAACATTTTGTATACTACGTTCAGTGCTATATACAAAAATTTATATATTTATATTATTTCTATTACAAATGCAATCTTTTAGTATGCAAATTATTGCAATCCCTCCACACCTTCCACCCCTCCCCCCCCCTCCTTCTCCCATACAAAAAACACTTTTTCATTGAATACTATAAACCAATTTTCTCAGTACGTATAAATTCCACCGTGAATAACTAACCAAATACCTTCACAATTTTTAACCCCCTCCCGTACAATGTGTCACGATTCAACGACTTTACAAAAATTCGAGTTGTGAAAGTCACAGATCTGAAATTTAAAATATATCAATTGCATAATGATTGTAGGTGTTTTTCAAAAAATCACTAAAAACCCCTCACTCCATCCACCACCTCCCATACAAACTGCACTCTTTCATGAAATACTCTAAACCAATTTTTTCAATACGTATAGCTTTCATCGCACTAAAATTTTGTATCGCATCCTTAATTAGAATTATTATTAATATCGAGAAAAAATTAACCAATTAGTTTCACTCCTGCTCCCATACAATGTGACACAATTTCACAACTTTTCAAAAATTCGATTTTCTTGAAACGTTACTGAACTAAAATTTAAAATATATTAGTTTTGTTTCTCGAAAAATCACCAAAAAACACTCTCCTCCTTCTACCACCTCTCATACAAATTGCACAATTTCACTGAATCCAATGCACTAAGTTTCTCAGTAACTATTCAATTTTTTAAGCTTAAATTTGGTACAAAACATTTTTATAGCTACTCTAGCATGATGTGAAACAAATTAGTTCAGTACTATAACCCCTTCTACCACTCCCCATTTAAAATTCTTAACATCACAAAAATTTCATCTGTAGTATCGCATGATTGGGCTTTACGAAGAATCGTAGTCCTGTTATGGTTTTAAGCTTAATATTAATTTATTTCTTCTTCTTCAATGGCGCTACAGTCCAAATCGGACCTTGGCCTCCTGATATTCCTTAACATTTTTTCATTACTTATTGTGGAAGGGTTGTTAGCCCTTCGCACAACCCTCTTTCTACGAATTTTTTCATTTTCTTAGATTGAGGTGACCAAGGTATACCCAAGCAGGCAATGTGCCGGAATTATATGTTGCGCCGGCCGGGATTTGAACTCACGACCTTCGCAATACAAGACCAACACACTACCTACTAGGCTATACCCTATTAATTTATTTGGGTTTTTTTTTTAAATTAACACAAGCTAAAACTAGTCACATGTCCTTAATGCTCTTCAATACGAATATGGTCTTAGATCACGGGGTTGATTTAATCACGAGCCTGTCCCATATAAATGCGAGTATCGTGGTTTCATTCTTAATAATTTATGGTTCTGATTCCAACAAAATACAAACCATTGCCTTCAAAGAGCCATTAAACTAATCAGATTATTTATTCCGGATAATGTATTACTAACTACATTCTCAAAAATTGTTTATTTTGCGTTTCTTTCGCGGACAAAGTCGCGGGCGATCGCTAGTAAATAAATAAAAAGGAGGTTTCGAAAGGCGAAATTCAAATTTCACCAAATTCATAGATTGTTGAGCTAGAAAATTGATGCAAAATTTCATGACTTTAGTTTAACACACCATTGAAATATGTGATTGCCAATTAGTGGTTTCCCACTATTTAACTAAATTACAGCTCGAGATCCAAGACATCAGCCAAAAAGCCTCCATTTTATAATCAAACTTGTGAAAAGAACCTTCAATATCTATCTACAACAAAAAATAAAAACGAACATTTCTGGAAGTTTAAATTATTCAGCTACGGTTAACCACTATCTGAATCTATTTGAAATAAACGAGTATTCTACCAAATACAGTAAATACCTTTGCCAAAGAAGTAAAATATTTTGTAATTACCGCAAAATTAGTTGCGTGCTTAAGCACAAGAAAATTTATTACCAGAGTCACACTGAAGGAGGAAATTGTCAACAGAAATTATCTTAAGGAGCTATTTATTAGATAAATAATTAGAGGAGTCGACGAGACTGCAGTAAACTTTTGCCAGTATAGATACGAGAGTTTAGTACACCTAGCACTATCTCGAGTGGCTTTGACTGTGGGTAGTCGTTTTATAATATACGAGTAGAAATATACGAAAATATTTTAAGCATGAAATATTTGAATATAATTAATGTGCTCCAAGGCAGTCAGCGGTTAAAGTTTGCAGTAAAAAATTGCGATTAATTTTCGAAGGCACGTGCGAAATACAAGATAAACAGAAATTTACAAGGGTTTCGAGCGAATTAATTAGTTTGTAGAAAAATCTTCTAGGACTTATTTTTCTGCGAAAGAAAACATACTTGAAAGGCATTTTTTTAAAATTCATTATCTAAGATTTAGCGCTCCACTTAAATGAACCGAGAGTTCCGAATACAAATATAATGCCATTATCGAAAAAGATTTCGACCCTTTTCAGCTCTCATTTTCATTGAATTCTCATTCATACAAAACTCTATTTTCAAAATACCAAATTGGCAATGTCAACAGCCCGGGGAACATATGTCAAGAAATTGGGGAGGATTTGTGTCCCGGTATCGCCATTATGTACTCTTGATGGCTTAGTCCTTGTCTATACAAGCTAGTAAACTGGCGGATATCACATAAATCATGGAACATGTTAAGACATGGCCTTATGAATTCATACCCGGATTATTTGCCCAATTCTGAATAACTAAGTTTATGTGTTTGCATGTCTTCTGCATGCGAGTTTTCTTCGCCCATAAGACGCGACATCCCACCCGACAAAAAGGATGTCTTCGGCTCATAAGAAAGACAACACTAAATTAAGGGACGCTTATTTATTCATAGCGAACAGAACACTATTCTAGTAGACATTCGACAGTTAATATAATTATATGCGGTGTTATCACGCAATGTCCTGTGTGGGATAATTTTTCGGAGCTAAATTTTACATAAGATGATGACAAGAATTATTGGAGAAGGAGAAGGTATATCAAAAATATCGGGTAAAATCAATAAATTTTAGTTAATTAGTTTCAGGTGATCGTACGAAGTTTTCGTGCTCTCTGATCTGAATTCACTTTTTAATAATTTTTTTCTTTTTCCATTAGCCAAGTCCAAAAAAATAGCACTTTAAATATTTGGGTGATGAAATTGTTTATTCTGCTGTATGTCGTAAAATCAAAAACGACTAAAACTAAATGTTCGATTTAAATTTGACAGGGAAAACGTTCCTAAGGCGATTTAGTTGTGGCCTGGTGTGGGATAGCTCATTTATTAGGAAAGGTTAAAGCAAAGGCCTGAGTATATGGTGGTATACGCAGTTTACTGTGGAAAAATAGCGTATACTCTCTGAAAAAATTCCTACTATCAGACTTATAGGTAGGAATATAGTGTGTATCTTCTGATCCAATTAACTATCTTAAAGTTTCTAAATAAGATTTTTACGAATTGCCCGATTCCTAATAGAAAATATCGTAAAAGTAATTTCTGTGGTCATTCTACATAATTTCCACATCTCATCAAATCACTTGACTCATTTTTTCCCCGCAATATTTTCATTAATAATCTCCAGTCATCTACAGTCCTGTTTCCATGTCGAATGCCATCATCAGAAATTCCGAGAACCTTATCGACAGTCGTACCTCTGTATAAATGACGTAAATTCGTCAGAGTAACTCCCATGGGACGACGTAATCAATAATCCCGAAGACTTGCGAATTATTATTTCTGCTTATCCTTGGAGAGGTGCTCGAAAAGGTGTAATTGCGTAAAACCCGGCAACTGAAGGAAATTCCATTAATCAATCATAAGTTCGATGGGGAAAAGAACCGATTTCCAATCCAATTCTTCGCCACTTCATTATTTTGTAATTGGTTTCCCGAAATAATTGAAATTAAATTATAGAAATGTTATTTCAGCATCATCTCCGTGCTTTCACTTTATCTTTCTTCAATTTATATCTATGTGGGATTTTCTTGTGCAAAGCAAATATGCTTTTAGAAAGGCGTAGGAAGACCATCTCTAATATATTCAGAGGAAGGATCTGTATGAAGTTCTCATGGTGGTGTCATTCAGGATTGTATATTCAATGACAGGTAACTGTGTAGATGGATGCAAATTTTCTTAAGACCTGTGTCATTACTACAGGAAAACTAAACAAACTGACGGTATTAGGACCAGAAGGAATTCAAGAATGGGAACCTTGACTACGGCCATCTGAAATTGTCAAGTATTTCCTTCTTATCTTTCCAAACGGAAGTCCTTGACACTCATCTTAACTTGGAGAAATATCAAACCTACACTCTACACATACACATAGAACATCGAAACTACTTTGCATATTTAAGTGTGAACATGTTGTTTAACACAAAATGTCGAGGACCCTTGTCACATCCCATTTTCCTCAAGAGAGAGTCAGGTGAAAGACATTTTTGGTCGTGTTGTTCCGATGCTAAGCAGTTCTTTGTGTGTCCAAGCACATTGCTTGGAACTGCTTTACAGACACCTTAATGGCCATTTTCAGATGGAGATATGCCTTTGTTTTCGTTCAAGAAGTCCGACTTGGGACATGGACCGACAAGGCTTGTTAAAGGGAAGTCAGTAAGACGACATGGCCATCAGGATGCTTGCTACTGCCAAGGGTGAAGTTTGCACTTGAAAGTTTCTGTCACTATGGCAATCAATTAGAAGGTTGCAAGCCAACGAATAGCTGAATATTGGGGCATTGGGAAGTGAGAGAATAAATTAAAGCATTTTTTTTTAAGAATTTGGATCGCAATTTTATAATTACCAGAAAAGAGCACAAAACCACGCATTGCGTTTTTATTTTAATTTAGATATCTGTAAAATTGCAGGCCAAATGAAAGACCTTTATCAAATTAATCGCCAATAAAGGCCTCAGCAGAGACCGAAACGTTCACATAATAAATCAAACAGTGTAAAGTCCGGAAATCTTTCGCTCCAATTCAAAATGCACTGTGAAAACATTCACCAAGCGTAATGAAAGATGTAGCTGAACGCTCAAATGAAATCTATACATATAAATATAATTGTAGTGTCTGTCTGTTATTTGTTTAGAAATGCTAATAAGTTAGTTTTTTGCTTTATTTTAGCGATAACTAAGCAGAAACACACGTTTTTAAAATTCATCTCTGTCTGTCTGTCCGGCTTTCACGCAAAAACGGCTGAACCGATTATAATGAAACTTTCACAGTTTATTAGGTATGACTTGAGATAAAATTTGCCTTCTACCCCCTCTCATACAAAATGACTTATTTTCAAAAATATGTAATAATCAAATTTTCTTGGAAACTACAAGAGCTATTAATGTAAAATTTAAAGTATATTATTTCTATTATAAATGCAATTTTTTAGTATACAAATTATGTGAATCCCCCTACTGCTTCCACCACCTCCCATACAAACTAACAAACTAACAATTCCACGACTTTGCAAAAATTCGATTTTCTTGAAAACCGTGAATGTTACTGATCTGCAAATTAAAATACATTAATTGCATGATGATTATAGTTGTTTCTCAAAAAATCACTAAGAACCTCCCACTCCTTCTACCACCTCCCATGCAAACTGCACAATTTCACTAAATCCAAAATACTTATTTTCTAAGTACCTATTCAATTTTTGTAGTTGAAATTTGGTACAAAACATTTTTATAACTACTCTAGCATGATGTGAAATAAATTAGTTCAGCGCTGTCACCCCTTCTACCACTCCCCATACAAAATTTCTTAAGATCACAAAAATTTAGATTTCATTTATAGCACAGTTTGATTGGGCTTTACGCGCAATCGTAGTCCTGTAATGTTTTTATGTTTAATACTATTTTATTTGGGCTTTTTTTAATTAACACAAATTACAACTATTTACATTTCCTTAACGCTCTTCAATATGTACATGATCTCAAATCACCTCCGTGAGCATGGGCCTGTCCCATACAAATACGAGTATCATAGTTTCTTGCTTAATAGTTTATGGCTCTGATTCCAACAAAATACAAAACATTGTGTTCAAAGAGTCATTAAAGTAAGCTGATTACATATACCACATAATGTATTACTAACTGCGTTCTCAAAAATTACTTATTATTGCGATTTTTACGGGGACAAAGTCGCGGGTGATCGCTAGTCTAAAATAAAAATTCTGCGAAAAGAATTTGGCAAATTAAAAAATAGAAAGTAGTGAAATAGCTACGATAGTAGTTACGTAAAGCCCAATAATGTTAAATGTTATCTGCTACAAAATAATCAATATTGACATATGTACCATATAGGAGGTGAGAGATCGAGTTAGCGGGTTTCGGCAAACTTTTTTAAATTTATTTTTCCGAAACTGAGCAATTTTTATGGGAGGTGGTAGAAGGGGTATTAGGACGTAGCCTAGTGGGTAGCGTGTTAGTCCACAATGCGAAGGTCTGGAGTTCCAAGTCCCGGTCGACGTATAATTTCAGCACTCCACTTTCGTAGGTATGGCTTGGCCAACTCAAAGCGCGGAAACAAAAATCGTAGATAGAGGGTTTTGCGAAGGGCTCAAAACGCTTTCACAATCTATACATCTATACATCTATACATAGTAATATAATTGTAGTGTCTGTCTGTAATTTGCTTATAAATGGCTATAAGTTAGTTTTTTGAGTTATTTTAGCACTAACTAAGCATAAAAACACATTTTTGAAATTTTTGTCTGTCTGTCTGTCTGTCTGTCTGTCTGTCTGTCTGTCTGTCTGTCTGTCTGTCCGACCGCTTTTCACGCACAAACGGCTGAACCGATTGTAATGAAACTTGCACAGTTTGTTAGGTGTCCATCGGAATGAAATCTGCACTTGGTTTCATTTCACTCCCCTCACGCCTTCTACCCCCTCCCATACAAAGTAACTCATTTTCAAAATATATATTAATCAAATTTTCTTGGAAACCATAAAAGCTATTAATTTGAAATTTGGAATATATTATTTCTATTATAAATACAGTCTTTTGGTTTACAAATTTTTTGAGTTTCCTCACTCCTTTCACCACCTCCCATACAAACTACACTTTTTCATGAATTATTTTACACCAAATTTCTCAGTTCGTGTAACTTCCATCGAGCTAAAATGTTGTATGAAATCCTTAATTAACATTATTATTAACATCGGGAAAAAATTAACCGATTAGCTTCACTCCTTCTACCCCCTCCCATACAATGTGACACAGTTCCACGACTTCGCAAGAATTTGATTTTCTTGAAAAGTCTGAAAGTTACTGATCTGAAATTTCAAATATATCAATTGCATGATGATTATAGTTGTTTTTCAAAAAATCACCAGAACCCCCTTCTCCTTCCATCACCTCCCATATAAACCGCACTTTTTCATGAAATACTCTAAACGAATTTTCTCAGTACATTTAAATTTCATCGAGGTAAAAATTTGGATTTAATCCTTAATTAGCATTATTAGTAATATTGGGAAAAAACTTAACCGAGTAGCTTCCCTCCTTCTTCCCCCTCCCATACAATGAGACACATTCCACGACTATACAATAATTCGATTTTCTTGAAAAGTATGAATGATACAGATCTGAAATTTAAAGTATATCAATTGCATGATAGTTGTAGTTGTTTCTCGAAAAATAACCAAAAACCCCCCTCTCCTTCTACCACCTCCCATACAAATTGCACAATTTCATTAAATTCAATGTACTAAGTTTCTCAGTACCTAATCAATTTTTGAAGCTTAAATTTGGTACAAAACCTTTTTATAGCTACTCTAGCATGATGTGAAACAAATTAGTTCAATGCTGTCACCCCTTCTACCACTCCCTATACAAAATTTCTTAATACCGCAAAAATTTCGATTTCATCTATACATAGTATCGTATGATTGGGCTTTACGCGCAATCGTAGTCCTGTTATGTTTTTAAGCTTAATGTTATTTTATTTGTTTTTTTTTTAAATAAAACCAACTACAATTATTCACATGTCCTTAACGCTTTTCAACACGTATATGATCTCGAATCACGGGTTTGATTTGATTACGAGCCTGTCCCATAAAAATTGGAGTATCATGTTTTCATTCTTAATAATTTATGGTTCTGATTCCAACAAAATACAAACCATTTTCTTCAAAGAGCCTTTAAAGTAAGCAGATTATGTATCCCACATAATGTATTACTAACTACACTCTCAAAAATTGCTTATTATTGCTATTTTTACGCGGACGAAGTCGCGGGCGTTTGCTAGTAACAAATAAATGTGTTATAATGAAGGTCAGGAAGTCAGGAGGTCGAAGCCCGATTTGGATTGTACTGAAATGCATTTGAAGATAAGGAAGTGGAAGAAGGAGTGAAATGATTTTGTCGAATTGGGAATTTCTATGCGAAGCGACTTTCCCCAATGAAGGCATTGGGGGAGTCTCTACCTGAATGGAAGAATTTCCCCGACGATAGCAGCCGGCGAAGAAAAAAGCCGTAAATACGATTCTCTTGACAGGCTTGGTGAAAAAATTAAGGAGCTAGTAGTTAAAATGATGGGTGTTGGAAGGCAAACAATCCATCAACCTCAAAATTCGTAGAAAGAGGGTTGTGCGAAGGGCTAACAACCCTTCCACAATAAGTAATATAAAATGTCAAGGAACCTGAATATCAGGAGGCTAAGGTCCGATTTGGGCCGTAGCGCCATTGTAGAAGTGGACTGCAACTATCGCCTCACGCAGTTCATATTAGACACTTAGCTAAATTTGGAGACGGTAACTCACCTCTTTGTGTAGATTGCCCAGATCGAGAAAAGGACACAGAACACGCGGTTTTCAACTGTAGCCGATTCGCAGAATGGAGATTTTTTTTTTTATAGAATGACCATAGGCAATTTTGGCCTTTATGTGCAATGCATAGAAATATATGCCGACCATTCACCATAGGCTATATGATGGAATCAGAGGAAAATTGGTTGGAAATTTGCGCACTTGTACCGAATATGCAAAAGGATCTTCCGGCAATCGAGAGAGAATGGAGAGCAGAAGCAATATAAGGAGCACGGCAGTCCCGAGTAGAGAGCGGTTGAAGTTTGTGTGCGAGGGTGTGGTATAGTACGCAGGTGCTTATCGACTGATAGTTCTCTGTTAGGGCTAGGTATGTGAATTGCGCACAGGCTGTTGGTATCTAATGAAGATTCTTCTCCTACCTGGCGTAACCAGAAAGAAAAAAATACACACAAGAATATCAATAAGCTGACTATCTACGAGAAACAGAGGAGAATATTCTGGTACGGATGTATGGATACATAAAATGTATGCTAGCGGAAGACAGGGACATTCATAATATGATTCAGTTAGCTAGTTAAGCGATAGCAGGGCGAATAATTCGGCGACGTACTGGGATATAGTGATTTTTAAGAGAAGAAAACAGTAGCTTTATTTTGCTTCAAATTCAAAGACCTTGGGCACATTTCAACAGATATTAAAGGTTGGATTCCAAGTAAAAATGGCGGGAGATTTAAAAATAGTGGCGAGAATTTGAGAACGGGTAAAGGGAGAATTTACTAGAACAACAATTAACTGATTCAAATTCTTGTTGAGCTAAGTCAACAGGCCGGAGATTTAAAGCTAAAGGCCTCTGCCTAAAAGCAAAGGATCAAGAAGAAGAAATAAACCTCCAGACAAACGCACATCGAACAGCAGAAACATCTGCATTCTATGGGGAGTATTAACAAGAGGTTTGAGATTTGTTTCCAAGACCCAATCAGAGAACGTACGGTGCTGCTAGTGGTTCGCCGGTTGCAGTTCTTGAGTCAATTGGACCTTGTACGAATGAAGAATCAAATCTTTCGTTAATATTCGTTACAGTGTGAACGTGAAGAGGTCGAGTTCTTGAGCTCGGTGATAAAAGGAGGTGTTTGGGTCGTTTTCAACTGTCCTTCACTGCGGTAATATTTTCGGTCGAACGTCCGAGACGAAGTCATTTCGGTATCTACACATTTTGCACTGAGCCAGTCTCTTGGAATTTTTTGAGTAGGTTGCGCACACTCGCCTCAGAAGGCACATGATAACGATCAAAATTTGCTCGAAAATTTCGCATCGTAGCTGCGATTGAACGTAAATTTTCGTAATAAAATTCAACAACTGTGTTGAGTTTTATGGTGAACTGTGAAGTGACCAGCTGTCAAATAATAGGCTTTTCCAACCCTACACATCTTGCTCAAACGAAGAGAATAGAGCAGGAGCCCTAGAACAAAAAATAACAACGCAAAGCTACAAGGAAAGAAAGTTTAAATAATGATGGAAAGCAGTATAACTATGACAAAGGACGTGAAATGAATTTGCAAAACCGGTGCCAAACAATTACTGCATAGCGAGACGAAAAAATAATTTGTAAGTACATTCACTAACTTAGTATCACTGGAAAGGTTTCGTTGAGTACTCTACAAAAATATAATATGTTCCCTAATAATTTGGTACCTTTGATACAAAAACGATCACTTAGTATTTTAAATTTAGTAAAATATTGTTTAAGCTAGGGTGTAGCCTAGTGAGTAGCGTGTTTGTCTACAATGCGAAGATCGTGAGTTCAAATCCCGGTCGGCGTATAATTCTAGCACACTATCTACTTGGGTATACCTTAGTTACCTCTATCTACGAAAATTAACAGAGGGTTGGGCGAAGGGCTAACAACCCTTCCACAATAATTAATGAAAAATGTTAAGGAACCTGAAAATCAGAAGCCCAAGGTCCGATTTGGGCTGTAGTGCCATTGTAGAATAGAGAATAGAAAATATTGTTTAAATTTTTTACAAAACAGTTTGTTACTTCGAGAAAAAATATATTCATGGAGAGCTCCTCCAATGAGATCGAGTTTGTGTCGATTTCCACAAATAATTTTTTTCTTTCCACTCCACAGGATGTGTTTAGTACCAAATTTGGAAATTTATTTTTCGTCTTTCGCCTTAGTTACACTGCATTCTATCATTATATAAGCTTTGTATCCTTGTCACTTTCCATTGTTATTTTTTTTCCTAGGACTCTTGGACTATAAGGTAAACGAAGCGACCAGCTCTCTTGGCACACTTTATTCTGTCGTTTTTCAAAGTTACTCATTATTTTATTAAAAAAATATGGTTTAGCTTTAATTATGTCATGTTTTTCTTTTGATTAAGCAAAAATTCATGTTATCAAATAATCCACATTTTATTCTCTTTGTCAAATTTATATCTCTATCCATATCCCTACAAACAAACCCACCACATAAAATAACATTGCTGTCGTATTAACGTTGAATTATTATTAGTCCTAGTTCCTAGATAATATTTAGACATAATCCTCTACCCTCTACAAAATTATCACGAAACCAACCACCTAATAATCATACTCTGTGGTCGTCGTCTTTACTTATTCTTAAGCAGACCCATCGACCCGAAGTCCCTACTACGATTTAAAGTTTAATGTCATGAACGGCGACATAAATTACACCATTTGTGTTCGTTTCGAATTGAAAACGGGTATCAAAGGCCATAAATGTGTATTAGGTGTAGGTATCTATAAGTTTCTAACATATTTCGAAGCCACGTATTTCGTACGTAAGCCATTCCCGCCATCATACCGAGCATAGACGACGGAATAAGCTTAATAACGAAAACCGAAATCAACCCTTTACTACTTATAATCCTGGAATCAGCTGAAATGTTACTTTGGTTGCTCTTATAGTACGATAACGTTTCCTCTTTCTCGTACTGTAAGGCTCCAACCGACAAAATGACGGCAGCATTAAGGATAGTATGGGATAAAGTCGCACAGTATTGCAGAGACAAGACGGTGTAGCTTAATCTTCTTATTTATAGGCATTTTAAAGGTTTCGAAAATATAGTGGAAGTCATTCTGTGTTAGGTTAGAACCGAACACTATATTTTGTGAATAGCAAATTTTTTGTATTATTTTTTTCAGTGGCAATCGAGGTAGCAGCTTTAGTAGTGCAATGGAATAAAACTATTTATTTAATAATATTCTGAAAGCGATCGTAGTGTACTGATTTCAAGCAAAAATTAAAGTACAGAACTTCTAATTTAATAAATGACAAATTTTATTAATTCACTTCATATACTTGATGAGTCATTTCTTTTCTACGATAATACAGAAAAATTACTTTAACAGATTTTCCCAATTATAAACCCCTAAAATAAAATTCATTAGAAATACACGACTTGCTTTGAAATAATGAAATCACAGCCTAGATTTTCATCATTAATTCCTTTAATCTTCTTCCGTTTTTTATTGCCGATTTATTGATTAGGCCAAGAATCTTGCCGGAGATTCTCAAGAGTTATTCGGTCGAGACAGTGATAACCGGACTGCAATGTCTTGAGCCTGGCCAACTGAAAAAGATTAAAAATAAAAGGAAGAAGAAAAACACTGGGGACAGTTTACGGCCGGATGATTCTAATTAAAATATAATTATCTTTTTGCTTGTTCTTCTTCTTGGCGTTTTGAAAAAGGGAATCAGTTGCCAGGACTTTACGCGGAAATCTAGCGCGACACTCTGGCTGCTTAATGAAAATCAGATATCTATTAAATTATAACACTGCGATAAAGAATTTTAATTACTGTTCCTTCTTTTCAGTATCGCAAAAATGGCACGGCTATGCATAGAAAAATATTACTGAGGTAGAAGAAAATATTAAGAGAAAAATACGGATGCTACGAACGCTATTGTACTTTTATTAGTGGGTATAAATGAGAAGGGTCCAGGTGAAATATTGTAAGATTCTGAAAAGGATTATCTCCTTATTTTCTTATTGTTTGTAGTCAAGTAATTTGTTTTGCAAACCATTGTGCGCCTAAATGTAGACTGGTCGAAAGATCATCGCTTCAATACCATAAAACGTCTCATAAATGTTATTACTTACGTGCGATGGCGCCACAGCCCAATTCGGACCCTGTCCTCCTAAATACTTTGCCTTAATTCATCTCGGTTCAGTGACCGCGTCCTCCAGTTCGAAAATCTTAGCAGTGATTTGCTGGCTGCGTCAATCGAATTCTCCCAGCTCTTCCGTGGTTTTCCGGTCTTTGTCCATTGACTTTCCCTTTTAGTGTGCGTTTGGGAATTCCACCATCATTCATCCGCTCCATATGACCAGCCAATTGTAACTTCTTAAATTTTATGAGGGATGACACTTCTGGATTGTCGAAGATGGCATACAATTCTCTATTGTATCGTATTCTCCAGATCGAGTCCTCCCTCACAGGTCCAAGGATTCTTCTGAGACCTTTCTTAATGTCCACGTTTCTCTGCCATAGCATAGTACAGGTCTTATGATCGTTTTATATACATAGCTTAAATTTTGTTTTCCTGTGTACGTTCTTGTTTTTAATTATTGGAAATACCGAATAATACGTCTTGTTTGCCATCATTATCCTTCTGTTGGCAGAAATGTTATTCATGTTTTTTAATAATACTGCACTTGATCGATCCCTGATACCATGCCTTCTGATTTTTATGTAAAATGACCCCCTGAATCCGATAATGACCCCCGTTTTCTCCATCACCCATCATTTTTGGGGCAGGCCCTCCCACTTATTTTTATCAATTTTCCTTCATTTAGAGGGATGGAATGGATTATTTTACCCTTTAAATCCCTTGAGGGGCTAGAGAGGTAATAATATCTAAAACATCAACATTTCAATCAAGGAGGTAAATTTGCGTGGGATTTGCCTCCTTAAATTGTAAAAAAACCTTAGAGATAGATTTTTCCAGTTTTTTCGTAATATTTTCGTTTATTTTGTGCATGCTGCAGCTTCCAGTCCCCTTCATTCTCCCCAAACACCCCTAAATAATAAAAATATGTAGTAAGAATATATAACAATAATAATAAACATAACAGAATTATGATTGGTCGTGAAGCCCAATCATATGATATTCTAAATGAAATACTTACTTACCTTTTGTTTGGGAGGTGGTAAAATCAGAAGGGGAGGTTTGTAATTTTTCTATGTAACACTGAACGTAGTATATAAAATATTTCATGCTGAATTCAAAGTTTCTTGCTTTCATAATTTTCAAGGAAATTGAACAATTTTTGTCTGAATTTATGGTATTAGTATGGGAGGTGGCAGAGAAAGAGGGAAAATTTTGGTTGATTTTGAATCTGCTTATCAACATCCTAATCACATTGCTTTGTTACAATTTTTATGTCCATAGCTCTCATATGTTCGAAGCAGAAAAAGTTTTCTTGAACTTCCAATATAAAAATTTGTATAGGAGGTGGTAGAAAGAGTGGGGTGAAGGCGATATTTTTTTAGCATTTATTACAATTATTAAAAGACAAATTCTGACGAAATTTCAAGTTTTTACTTCTTCTAGTTTCTATGAAAATCGGTTAAATGTATTTACCAAAATTCTGCATTTGTATGGGAGGGGGTAGAGGGAATATCTGAATCAAAACCAAATTTTTTGACGTCACTTATATTTAAAATAGTATACTTTTCTCAAATTTTAAAGTTGATAGCTTTGACGGTTTTGCAGAAAACTAATTTAATTGAAATTCTGAAATTTCGTAAAATTTGTATGGGAGGGGGTGGAAGGAGTGAGGTAAAGTTGATAGTTTTTTCAGAATTAATTGCAATTATAATAAAATTAATTATGACAAAAATTGGTTCATTTGGCTTTGCTAGTTGCATTGCAAACCGAATAAATGCATTTTTGAAAATTGTGCATTTGTATGGGAGGTGGTAGAAGGAGTAAGGAGATCAGATCAATATTTCTTGAGGTTAATGATATTTATATCCTTATACTATGACCTAATTTTCAAGTCAATAGCTGAAATGGTTTTGGAGAAAAATCAATTTCTTTAAATTTCGAAATTTCATGAAATTTGTATGGGAGGGGGTAGAAGAAGTGGGGGATGTGGCCCGTTCACGAACTTAAAGTTACTTTTTTGCTAAAAATGACATACAACTAATTTCAGCACGATAGGTCAAAGCTATCGAGAGTTATGTTGTAGACAGACGGACAGACAGCAACTCGGAATCGAGGCTTTTGAGAGACAACAAATATTTCTGTACCCTTGGCGACTCTGTTCGAGCATTATTTCTTAGTGTTACAAACGGTAAGGCAAACACAATATACTCTCAGATTTCATCTAGAGTATAAAAATATATAGCAACAATAATATCAATCGAATAAAAAATAAATAAGGTAAGGACCTTCATTGGGTGCTTGCTTTCCTTTTGTACCCTGGAGTAGAAGTTTCTCGTACCAAAAACCAGCAGTATCTGTCAACATGCTCACACTTTACTTCCCTTGTCGATAAACTGAATCTGCTGAACATTCTTCATTAACGGTGGATGGATCATTTCATGGTGCAGGCTGTGGCTCAAAGTTTGTCAAATCCGTTTCTGGCTCTAGAGTATAGGTTTTGGGGACACTGGGATTGGAAAAGATTCGCTATGAGGAATTGGTCTTAGAGCAGAAGGAGGGGATACTGAATTACATGTTTACTTTTGCTAGAGAAGTAAAAATCTGTGAGATGACAGCGAGCTTTGCGCCAAACCATGGGCACAGCAAATGGTATTGATTTATGGATACCTTTGAGCCATTTGGTCAGGCTAATGTAAGAAGTACTGCAGCAAACTTTTTGAGCCCTATTTTTGTCATGATCGCCAACTTCGCAATTAAAGTACAATTTGTAGGCAGTTTTAAGAAGCGGCGAAAGGCGTTTTTGTTGCGTTTTGAAAGCTAATTCCACGCAAATATAGCAGAAGCCAACGGGAAGATTTTTACATTCGCGTGTCATAATTGTACAGTAAATCAATTGAAAGAAAAGATTTACGCTTTATTAAATGTAAGGTTTCGGTCTCCGCAGAGACCTTTATCAAACCGATCGTCAACTACCGAAAATTATAATTTTTTGTATGTAGAATGGGGTATGTTATGTAGATCGCTTCCTCGCGGTGCAGAATGGATAATGCTAAAAGATCTACAGATAAGAGGCAATAAACCGAACAGCTTGCTGTCGGCTCCGTATCCTATCTATAGTGTTTGAGGGATGCGGTAGGGGGGATTAAATCGTTCAGCTAGCTATCGGTTCCGTATCCTATCACAGCATTGGTATTTTCTTGTAATCTGGACTGGTCACATTTTAGGCAGATTTCAAGATATTGATGGTTACAAGGTGATTCACAAGTGTACGTCAAACCTTAATGGTGACTTTTATAAAGTACGACGCTAGAGGAGTAAACCTTGGAAATAAAATTTTCAAAACTACGGTGAAATAGCATATGTCAAAGATGTATGGTTAGTGGGCAACTAACTGCTAATATGCGAACTCTGGATACCAGGCGCTCTGCAGTTTCAATTAGGCTTCCCCTGATAATACGGAGCTCTGCCAGGGGGGACTGTACTTTCTCGCGCTACTCGTGGGAATCAAATGGATAATCCAAGTGTAACCAAAAGGGAAGATGCGACCCCTAAAGCATCACAAACAGTGGCTGATGCCGTAAACAAAAAGGGAAACAAAACAACAAACCCTCTACAAAAAGTACGTGAAGTGACTGCAGAGTCCAATCCTCCGGTCATGGCAAAGTACCAAAGACCTCCACTCAAAGTGGATAAAAAAAACTCCTAGTAAGCGTCTAGTGGATGAGCAACTTTTATCAGCAGAGCTGAAACAGCTAACGCTTAAAGAAAATTAAAAGAAGCTAAGCGGGGCTGCCAGGAGACGCTAGCCAATTGAAAAAACGTTATCGCCACTATAGAATAAGACAATGAAAAGAGGCAGATCCTCATCTACAATACCGCCATTTGTAGGGAGTGATAACAAAAGGCCTAAAACCTTAAGTAAAAGCATCGTGTATGCAGCAGAGGCTCAGCCCTCCACGTCGGGTACTACCTACAGAGACGAGATTAAAGGGATCAGGTTCGGTATTATACATACCGAACATCCTCACAAGACCTTTACATCGGAGCAGCTAGCAATACAAGAATCGATCTTGGAAGATATACATAATGCGCTAAAAGAGGAGATAAATCACTCAGCCTAAGGCCGAGATGGATGCTGATTGTTTGCCTTGATGAGCAAACCAAACATGGCTGGCAAAAACAGCAGGGAGCATCAAGCCAGATTAGTCCACAAATTTCAGGGCAGTCCGGGAGGAGATTATCCCGCGTTTCAAAATTATCACGGGATATTTTCTCCACGACACAGACTTGACAGAGGAAATAACTACACTCATTAATGCCCAAACTGCTGGTTTGTGCACCTCAAATTGGAAGGTGCTTAGCAGAAGAGTAGAGGGCACACCATTATAACTTTCTCCATCGATGGTCAATCGATCGAGAAGCTTACACTAAAGGGGCACAGAGTCTGCTTTATATTTTCAAGCGTGACTCTCCGCCGAAAGGTTAAAGAGCAAAGAAGATGGCCTTAAGTCTAAATAAACTTAGGGTTTTTCCATCGTACAGCAGCGGCCATGGTCACAATAAAATGGAGATTCTCAAAAGAGAAATTCCATATAGCTCTAATACAGGAACCAAGAGCCGCGAAGGGTAAAATTATTGGTATTTCTAAAAAAAAATGAGTTAATTTTCGATAAAAGAAGCAACAAGCCAAGAGCTGCAATTCTAATATCACCAGAAATTAATTACCTGAATATGCCAATTTTCATCTGAACAGGTTTAGCAGCGGTGCTGGTAATAATACCAAAGGCAGGAGGGAGTCAAGAGGTGATAATTGCCTCGGCCTACTTTTCTTGTGAAAAGCTAGATGCTCCACCTCAAGGCGTCATGGATCGTGTGCAATACAGCAGAATCTACAAAATACCAGTCATTCTGGGCTGTGACGCTAACGCATCTGGGGAAGTAGTGATATCAAAAAAAGAGGTGAGTCATTTTTAGAATACCTTACTATTAATAACCTAGATACAATTAATAAAGGCAACACATTGACCCTCATAAATTTAGCTAGACAGGAAGTACTTGCCCTAACCATAACAAACTCCTGCCTGGTTGACATGTGCGAAAATTGGCACGTATCAAAAGAAGCTTCATTATCAGATCATAGGCATATCTGTTTTGACGTTAACATTTCATTTGACAATACAGAAACTCTAAACGTACCAAATGGAATCTTTACCAGTCAATTGTAGAGTTCGAACTAGGTATCGAAGAGGAATCAATAAGCAGCCCAGACTGCTTTGATCAAATCACGAATAAACTCGTAAACATTATTATTAATGCTTACGAACAAAGTTGTCCTATTCTACACAAAAAAAGGGCGAAAGAAATACCTTGGTGGGATGAACCAGCGATAAAACGCTAACAAACTAGGAAATTGTTCAATAGAGCAAAAATCTTAGGGAACTGGGATGAATACAGAGAGTCCCTTGCTGAATGTAACAAACTTCTAAAAAAGTTAAAAAAATGGTCTTGGAGAAGATTTTGTGAAGAGATAGATGATCTGCCAACGGCCTTAAGACTCCAAAAGGTCTTATCAAAAGAGACCCCGATAGAAATCGGACTACTATAGAGACCAGATGGGTCCTCAACTAAAAGCAGCATGGAAACTCTTGAAGTGTTATTGACAACACAATTCCCAGGCTGCAAGATAATTAACAACAATGAAAACTTAGAGGTAGAGGAAATGACGTATTGTCAAACTCAGTTCCACAAAAGCATTGCTGGTAAAATCCTCACTCCGGAAAAGATCAGATGGGCGATCAACATCTTTAAGCCCTACAAATCAGCCGGGGTAGAAAAATTATTCTCCGCATTATTATAGAAGGGGTTAGAGATCCTAATGCCAATAATTATAAGGATGTTTAAAGCCAGTTTTCTATGGGGATACATCCCAAAAATCTGGAGGAAAGCGAGGGTGGTATTTGTACCGAAGGCAGAGAATCGTGCCATTGATCAGCCTAAGTTGTATCGTCTTTCAAGCCTAGCTTCGTTTTTTGTCTAAACGATGGAAAAGTTAGTTGATTTCACATAAGAACATGGCCTTACTAACTAATAGCGGCAGCGAGGAAAAAGGGTTTGGAAACGGCCACGGTAAAATGGGTACACGCCATGCTAAAGAGCTGAATGACAAGCACGGATCTAGGTGGTAGCACATTGACTGCACAGGGGCTGTCCCCAAGGAGGGTACTATCTCCACTTCTTTGGTCAATTGTAGCAGATGAGCTCCTGGGCCGTCTAACAGAACAAGGACACGAAGCAACAGGATATGCCGATGACATCGTCATTATCATTAGAGGCAAATATGATTTCATAATATCGGAAAGGATACAAGCAGCCTTAGAGGTGAAAGTGAACTGGTGTCAGTCTAAGAACTTGAACATTAACCCAAGCAAGACTGAGATATTATCATTTACAAATAGAAGAAAAGTCCACAATATACCTTCTTGAATAAATGGAACACCAATACCTTTTCAGACGAGGTAAAATATCTAAGTGTTATACTGGATAGCAAACTCAACTGGAGCATACATATAGAATGCCAAAGCAATAAAGGCATTTTGGGCCTGCAAAAGCTTATTTGGCTGAAAATGGAGATTAAAGCCCAAAATAAGCTAGGGTGTAGCCTAGTGGGTATTGGTTAACAATGTGAAGGTCGTGAGTTCAAATCCCGGTCAACGCATAATTTCGGCACACTGCCTGCTTGGATATTCCTTGGTTACCTCAATCTACGAAAATGAAAAATTCGCAGGTAGAGGGTTGTGCGAAGAGCTAACAACCCTTCCACAATAAGTAATGAAGAAAGTTAAGGAACCTGAAAATCATGAGGCCAAGGCTCTATTTGGGCTGTGGTGCCATTGAAGAAGAAAAAAGCCCAAAATAGTTTACTGTTGTTACAGAACAATCATTCTTCCAATAGTCACATATGGTTCAACGATACGGGTGACTACAATTTCATAACAAAAAGCACAGCTTACGCTACAAGAAATCCAAAGGCTAGCTTGCCTTGGTATCACAGGAGCAATGAAAACCTGTCCTACGATGGCAATGGAAATGTTCCTAAGCATCCCTCCGATACATCTCCAAATAAAAAAGGCGGTTATCAAAGGGGTGTGATGCATACAGAGGGAAAACAATTACAAATCAAGGGATTTTTGAAGCCACCTCAAAATCCTAAAAGACCCAAAAATAAAGGTTCTAACCTCCACACTATCGGACGCTACGCCGACAAAATTCAACTTTGAAACTCCCTTCGAAGTCATAATCAGAGAATGCAAGAACTGGCAATCCATGCTACCTGGACATACAGAGGGAAAACAATTATAAATCAAGGGATTTTAGAAGCCACTTCAAAATCTAAAAGACCCAAAATAAAGGTTCTAACCTCCACACTATCGGACGCTACGCCGACAAAGTTCAACTTTGAAACCCCCTTCAAAGTCATAATCAGAGAACACAAGAACTGGCAATCCATGCTACATGGAATGGAAGAGGAATCGACCATCTGGTATACAGATGGCTCGTGCACTGGAGTCGTAGTTAATGGTCCTAACTTCTCGGTTTCAAACAAAATTGGCAAAGAAGCCACAATCTTCCAAGCTGAACTAATTGCAATGGAGCTATGCATCCAAGAGAATATAAGGAGAGCTCATCGCAACAAATTTATTTATATCCTATCGGATAGTCAGGTGGTTCTCAAAGCCCTAGCATACAATAAACACGGATCGAGTATAGTTTGGGACTGCCTTCAATCTTAAAGGAACGATGTAACCTTAATTTGGGTGCCAGGACATATGGAAATTGAGGGAAATGAAGAGACTGGATCACTTTGCAAAAAACATCACAGAAACAAATTTTATTGGTCCAGAGCCATTTTGCGGAAAACCAAAAGGGCACTCCAACCTTATACTTAGAAAGTGGGTTGAACAAAAGCGTAAAATCTACTGGGAATAGATTTCTAACTAAAAAAAAAAAACAAAGTAGGAAGTATTCTAAAATTCAACAAGAGTGATATTAGTACTCTAATCGGCCTAATAACGGGGCACAGTGGAGTAAGCCACCACCTCAAAAATATGGGCTTACCTGAAACCGACATCTGCCGCCTCTGTCTCGAAGGCTCAGCAACGACAGAGCACATGCTATGTTACTGTAAAGCAGTAGCTAGGAAAAGACACAATGTTCTTGGAAAAGGTTTCCTTTTCACCGAGGAACTAGCCAACTCAAAGATACTAAGATTAGCCAAAGCTATTGAGTTATGGTTAAGGTTAAGGGGCAATGCTTTCACGTGTTCCCCAAATTATTTTAAGGAATTTTGTAGGGAAAGTGGTAGAGGGAGTGACGGTATTGAAATAATTTTTTCACAACACGCTAAGGTTGCTATCATATGCAAAATTTGGGATATCAAAATTTTAATTGGTACTGAGAAATTTAGTGTATTGGATTTAGTGAAATTATGCAGTTTGTATGGGAGGTGGTAGAAAGAGTGTGAATTTATTAATGAAATTTTAGAAATAACTGTATACGTCATTTAATTGACAATTTTTTAAATTGCAGATCAGCAGCATTCATACTTTTCAGGAAAATCGACTTTTGTAAAGTTGTTGAATTGTGTCAAATTGTATGGAAGGGGGTAGAAGGAGTGAAGCTAATCGCCTATTTTTTTGGTCTTACTAATAATTCTAAATAATTATTTATTGCATAATTTCAGCTCGATAAATTTCATATGTACTGAGTAAATTTCTTTAGAGTATTTCATAACAAAGTGCGATTTATATGGGAGGTGATGGAAGGAAGGGGAGGACTGAACTAATTTTTATACAGCAGATTGAAATTATTATAAAAGTAATATATTCCAAATTTCAGGTCAATAGCTTTCATGCTTTTTGAAAAACTCCGTTTATTGTGGAATTACGAAATTGTGTCGTTTTGTATGGTAGGGGGTACAAGGGGTGAAAATAAAAGCCTTATTTTTTTTTGGTTTTACTAATAATTCCAAATAAATATTTAGTGCACAATTTCAGCTCGCTAAATTTTACACGCACGGAGTAAATTGGCTTAGAGTATTTCATGAAAAAGTACAGTTTGTATGGGAGGTGGTAGATGGAGGGAGAGAACACGCATAATTTTTATAGGGTAGATTAATATCATTATAAAAGTAATATGTTCCAATTTGAGACCTATAGCTTTTATACTTTTCGAGCGAATGTGTTAAATGTCAAGTTGAGCATTTGTGTCATTTTGTATGGGAGGGGGTAGAAGGCGTGGAGCGATTCGACCCGTTCATGAACTTCCCTTATTTTTTTGTCAAAAACGACGTGGAAAAAATTTTGAACTTTGTAGATCAACGTGTTCTCAAGCTAGAGAGGACACGGACGGGCATCCGGTTTTGAGATTTTTGAGTCATTATATGAACTTCTGTATCATTCATTTTTTTCTCCGAGCCTTATTTCTTAGCGTTAAAAACTTTGTGGCAAACTTATACTCTCCGATTTCATCTAGAGTATAAAAATGCAGAATGGGGGTTGAAGGGGTAAATTGAGTGTGGCAAAGATAATTACGGTTGAATTGGTTAATTAGGTAAATAAAATAAGAACAACGCAGGAATATGTAGACATGGAATATGGAAGCTGGAATATGTACAAAATAAGTGAAAAAATTGCGAAAAAACCGGAAAAAATCGATAAATTTTAGTTTTTTTATAATTTAAAATCTACCTCTAAATCAGCAGCAATGGTGTCAGGGCTTATTTTTGTACAGATATTAAAAGTAATACCTGTGGTCGAAATTAAACCAATTTTGTGTGTAAATTAGCGGAATTAATCTTGTTTTTGAAATAATTAATTGGAATCTAGTTTTACTCAAATTCTTGATTTTTAAATATAAGTTTCATTCCCCACCTTTAAATACAAAAATAAAATTCGACAAATTTTTGATTTTCACGTTGCAAGTCAAGCAGCAATGGGCGCGAATGGAAGTTTGGAAGCTTTTGAATTTGCTGTTGTTGGCTTTTGCCTTCAATGAATATCTTCAGTATGCCACCGCCTAATGTTAGGCATTCTTTAATTAGACACGTTTTCATTTCCACATTTACTGCCTAAAAGAGATTGCGTAAATGCTCAATGCCGAAGTCAAGCAGCATTAGATGCATGTAGTATAGAAATAATATCCCGCTTGTATTTTCTTACTTCATTTTACATGCCGTAACGACAACATACAAACGTGATTTTTGATTTGTAGATATCTATAGCACAGTACGTTTTTAATGACATAAGTTTCACTAACCTTTTTTTATAAGAAATAAAACAAAAGTTACTGACAATTTTCGATGCTCACGTATTAATATATAAGTTACCACAAAAATAAATCTAACATGGATGAATGTTTCTTCTTAAATTTTTGAAGGAAATTTAATATTTATAATAAATGAGGTGTGGTTAAATGGCGTATGGATTCTGTAGATGTTTAAATAAATACTATGTTGCCAAGAATTTTTTTTTACTAATTAAATATTTTCTTAAGCTTATAACCATAGGACAAATGCAATACAATAAAATAATTCAATTTACTTAAATTCGAATTAAAAACTACGAATATGCAAAGAGTTAGAATTGATAAAATTATTAATAAAATTATCTAAATAATTATGCTTTAAATTTCTTGATTTTAAAGTATCCCGACCGTAATTCTATTTTAAATTAAACTGCTTTATACAACTAGCTAAAAATTTCATATGGCAGAAAATAACAGGCCTATTGAAATCTGCACATATGTGGAAAATTACCCGGCTCCCCATAGTCCACAGGAAAATAAGCCTTCTTTCTTTTCGATTAAGAGTTTGTCAAGCATAAAAAAAATGTCATGCTTTTCCTTATGTTTATTCACATCGTTAGAGTCGAAAAGAAGGTCCTTAACATCAATTAAGTCGACAATGTTTCAGTAAAATAAAGGTGTTGGTTGGTTTTTGATACCGATGTGCGTCTACTCATTGTCAGCTAAACCACAAATTATAACACCTACCCTTAATGGTAAGTTAATGGTGTAAACGAAACGAACCCCAAAAGCATTTTTCCTCGCATTACCGGAGAAAATGAGATTTTTTTTTCGCATGAGCACTTCACATGTGTGGATTCGTACGCGCTATATATACTTTCAGACATGGGCACCTACCCTAGGGGTAAAGTTGACCTCAATTACACGATATACTGGTCACTTTATGAACTGACCACATAAATTACTGTATTAGAGACTTTTCACTTAGCTTTTCCGCATTTGGAGCCGTATCCGCGTGAGTGCCATATGTGTGAAGCTACGACGGGGCTTACTTGGATTTCAATCGGTAAGTATAGTAGCAGCGCCTGTTGCACACCGCAGTGAGGTGTGAATTAATTAGCCACAAGCCGTTAACCACCGATTAATTTGTTTGCCTGTGAATTACAAACCCGGCGCCAAACTGGAGATTGATATGGTATCCAGATAGATTTATGTAGTTGGTAGCTATGTTATACTTCACCAAATTGGATAGATTTCGGTAACAATTGAACCGGGTGATTGTCTGCCGTTCAATAGTCACCTTGATCCGATACATCTCCGTAATGTGCCATAAACTTAAACCCCATTTAACTCGAATTCGATGGTTTTCGAATGATTTAACTCGAATGGGGAGTATTAGGAGGCAATATGGCTGAAATGGAGACAGGCTGTACGAATAACTTTTCTATTTGAAACTTTTTCTTACAAGGAAATATTTCAGGTGAAAAACTTTTGTTTTTAAGGATTCAAATTGAATTCAAGATTCCAAGATCAATTTGCTCTGCAAGTTGAGTATCTATACTTACTTACTTGCGATGGTGATACAGCCGAAATTGAGCCTTGAGCTCCTATGTATTCTGCCTCTATCTTTCTCGGTTCATTGACTTCCAGTTTGAAAATCTTAGCACTGGTTTGATGTCTGCGTCAGTGGAATCCTTGCAGCACTTCCACGGCCTTCCAACTGGTATTTTTCCATTGATTTTCCCCATTAGTGAGCGTTTGTGAATTCTTCCATCATTCCTTCACTCCACATGACCAGCCCATTGTAGTTATTGAACTCACCCAGTGAACAACCTGCCCAAAAATGAACTTCCTTTGTCGTATGGCTAACTTTGCAAAATTACAGACTCTTCTATTTAATGTGGATTGATCGTTCTTTATTAATATCAATAATTTAGATGATTCTTCGTCTCGTTTTTACAATATTTTATTTGATTATTTTCTACTTTGTGTTCCAATCTCTGTAAACAATATCAACTCACTGAAATGCGCTCCCTGGTTTGATGATGAACACCTGTGTTACTTGAAGTGTGTTAACAATCGTTCGTGGAAGACTTCCTGTAATAGAAGGTCGTTTGCTTCTTACAATGATTTCTCTACGGCTAGGCAGAATTTCAAACAATAAGCGATTATAGCCTGTGATAGGTGCATTGAGAAAATGCAGGCCGAAGCTGGATCTAAGATCCGTTTGGGCTTTCATTAGTTCCAAATGCAAAAAAATGGTTTTTAGTTGAGTTTAGAGATTGACCTAAACTGTTCTGACAACGCGGATATCATTTCTAATTTATTTACTAACTACATGCACAATCCTTTATCTTGGACGATGCCAGACTAAACAGATTAAAATATCCTACGGTTCGGTACCGGAGAGTCATTTTGAATCACTGTGCTGATATCTTAAGTTCTCCTCTTTCATTTCTGTTTAACAAGTCCTTTCTTTAGGCGCTTTTTCACAAATCTGTAGAAGATATTTTATTATACCTGTTAATAAGCCAAGCTTTTAGTAATATCTAAAATTTTTAAAAGTAGTTTGAATGAATTGATTTACTTCAATTTTAAGTTTTCGCTTTCAACTAAGCAACTTCGGTTCCTTAAAGGAAGATCAACTGCGACTAATCTTCTATCCTTTACCAATCTCGTAAGCCACTGTATAGAAGGTAAATCTCAAGTTGACTGTATATATACGGATTTCAGCAAGGTATTTTACAAAGTGTCTCATGAAATTCTACTTTTCAAATTGGCTAAATTATCCTTTCCTTCACTGGCTTTGCTCAATCAGTTACGATCTTGTTTTTCAATGATATCAAAGCTACGTCTGGTGTGTTACAAGAAAGTCATCTTGGGCCACTACTTTTTATTTTATTTGTAAATGACCTTTCCTTTGTATTATCAAAAGTTTACCTTTGTATGCTGACAATATTAAAATTAAAAAAAAAAAAAAAATTATATTGAAACCGACTATTTATCTCTGTACCATGATCTTGATGTCTTTTATTACTGTGTGTTCTTAATAATTCAATCTTAAATGGTGATAAATACAATGTCTTATCCATCTCTCATAAGCTTGCACCTATTTTGGCCCTATATAATTTAAATAATACTGGCTTGAACCGGGTTGATCATATTAGTGATCTTGGCGTTAGTTTTGATTGTAAGCTTCGCCTTGCACCATGATACTATAATGAGTAACGCTAATAAAAGGTTTGGCTATATACGTCATTATAATCATGAATTGGTAGACCCGTACGTATTTAAAACCCTATTTGTTTCACTGGTAAGAACTTTTTTAGAGCATGCACCTCCTGTGTCCACATTAACTGCTAATTTTCAAGATGGCGTTGCTATCTTCTTCAACCGAGTCTTGCCATCGTTTGCGTGATTTGCCTACTGGACTGTTACCACTCGGTTTTCCTTTAGTACATTTGGGGATTAGTATCATGAAGATAAGTGTTCTGAGTCTAAAAATCAACAAGATCCTGAAGGCAGCTGGAAGCAACAAATTAGATCCTTCGCACAGACTTGGCCCTAAAAATCATAATTTGTTATTTCCAGCTGCCTGCTGGAACTTTTTGATTTTTAGACTAAGGACACTTATCTTCACGATACTAATCCAAAATAAAAATTGTTGCATTGCACAAATTGAAGAAAAATTGTATTTACTACTACAGAAAAGCGCAAGTTGACTTTTCTTACGGATGTGGCCCTTAAAATCGAGTTCTACTTTGTTGCTTCCAGCTGCCTGCAGGATCTTCTTTTTGATTCTTAGACTTAGGACACTTATCTTCATGATACTTATCCAAAACAGAATTTGTTGGATTGCACAAATTGAAGCAAAAGGAATTTATTACTGTTGAAAAATACTTGTTGGATTCTCATATATTTCGTCCTATATGGCATAATCTTAATCGTGCTATCTGTAGGATTTTTAAAATTTTTGAATTCCCAAAAATAGAGATATCTACGAATAAAATGATGATTATAGATATAGATCGTTCTTTTGTTGTATTCCATTTGTCCCCATATATTTTTTAAATAATGTTTATTGCGCCATATTTTTAGGCGTATCGGTGGAAGGAGTTTTCGGAAATGGTGATTTTTTTTTGTTTTGTGTGCATTTTCACTTGAATTTCCATGATACAAATTTATTCGTTACATACTTAAGATATTGCACCTTCATTCGTATCACGAAAATCGTTTGATGCACGTGTTAGCTTTAATTTCATTTTCATCGCTATTAGTACTAACTCCTGTTGTCAAATTATTCGCAGCAAAATTATTTTCATTGTTTTCTAAAAGTACTTTAAAAGTAACGAATTCCGGAGCATAAAGCCTCCCTCTAGCATAATTAGGAAATGACAAATCGCGGTGGCTGCTAACTTTAGATCTTAGACAGCAGCTCTCGGAAATGCTTGACGATACAAATTCAAGTGGACTACTAACTTTATATACGTGTTTACTTAGCTTGATGAACGTTGAAGCTTCTGGCTCGTCATAGAGTTGATACAACTCATGGTTGAAGATTATTCGTCACTCCGTTCCTTCTTTCATAGGTCCCAAAATTCTTCGGAGGACCTTTCTTTTGAATGCGTTAACTGCTTTTCGGAAGCTCGTGTTAATGTCTACGTCTCGCTTCCTTAAAAGAGCATAGGTCGTGTATTAGTTTTGTGTGTATATTCACAGCTTATTGTTCCCGTGCACTTTCTATTGGAAGTACCGAATAATGGGTTTGATTTGCTAATATTATCCGTCGATTGATTTGTTCTGTTTCATTGCCATCCTTTGCTAGATTAGCCCCAAGATATATGAAGTTGTGCACACCATCCAAATTATATTTCACAATTGTTATGTTTTATCTGATAGGCGTTCTCCTTCCTGCTTCCGCGATCACTTTTGTTTTGCTTTCGTTAATGCGAAACCCGAATTCTTTCGCGGAGTCCAGATTGAGAAATATCTTCTTAGTAGAAGGATCTTGTTAGGATGTTAATGTCGTATGCCACGAGTTGGATGGATTTGAATAGTAGTGGAATTTTTCGGACGACATACTCTAGTGTCTAGTTGAAAAGCATGGGGCTAGACCATCTCCCTACCTCAAACCCCATTTCGTTCGAAAGCTGGTTATGGAATCGGTTTGTATTTTCACTTGGGATTCAGTGTTCGTCACTGTGAGTCTTGTTAGTCGAACTAGTTTTGGGGGAATTTGGAGTCAAGCATGATTTGGTACAGTACGTTTCCGTAGATATTGTCGTATGTTTATTTAAAATCTATTTGGTGCACGTCTGTGTTATATTCCCAGCATTTCTCAAGCACCTGTTTCATCGAGAATATCTGATCTGTTGTAGATCGTAAGGTTCTGAATTCACATTGGTATTCATCATTATTTCATTGGTATAGGGCTTAAGACGACGTTCAATTATTTTTGTAATTAATTTATAGGACGAACACAATAATGATCTTCCTGTGTAATTCTCACAGCAGAGTTTGTCTCATTTCTTGTAAATTAAACATGTGATGCTTTACGCCAATCGTCGGGTATGTCCTCAGCCCAAATTTTGCATATGTTGTGATATGTTGTGATTCGACCGTTTTTCAGAAGTTTGTTTGGTTTTTGGTTACAGCGCTGCTTTGATTTCAGCAAGCGTGTATAGTGTAGTGTACTCTCGCCACTACTGTAAACACAGAATCTTAAGATAATGTAAACACAAAATCTTGAGATCATCCGGATCTCAAATCCTACCTTATCGCAGAAATAATAACATTGAGTGATCCAATGTAAACAAACAAGACACTCAATGTTATACATTAAATATCTCGACCACACAAGGTCAAGCACTTATTATGCTCGCCTTCTCCGTGCAATATGAAATGCAATTGTCTCCGATTGCATTTCCATATAAAAAAGGGACAGAGAAATTGTGCGAGATACTGACGCGTGCTAATATACATGAAAATATGTTTCATGTATATCGACATAGCAATACACTTTTTATGAATAAGTTTAGATAGGAATTTACCCATTTAATATGATTTTCGTATAAGCACATTTTTTATGAATAAGTTAGATAGGAATTTACCTATTGAATATGATTTTTGCATAAGCACTTTTTTTTATGAATAAGTTTAGAATAAGAAATTTACCTACTAAGTATATTTTTTGTGAATACGTTTTTTATAAGTAAGCTACAATAGGAACTTAGCCACTAAGCGTATTTGTAATAATCATTTTTTTTATATAGAGTTTAAGACAGAAAAATGTATAAAAGAAAAGTGTTGGCCCATGCTCGCCGTCATTTGTTAGAATAAAGTTACGCTCGGCATACGTGCCTCTACAAAACTTACGTTTCTTTCACTTTGACCAAAAACCTATTTCGGCATACTTGCCTACACCATACGCGGGACCAGCCGCTAAAAATCTGGTAAGTCCCCCCTTTTAACTTACCATTCACATAACAATAGTGTCGATGATGGTTCATCTTCATCAGTCGAAGCCTCAATTGAAATGTGGTCTGTCGTGATCGGTGCTAATGGAGTGGTATTCAAAAGATGTTCAAAAAAAATTGAAATATTGTCTGTCGTGATCGGTGCTAATGGGGTGGGATTCAAAAGATGTTCTAAAAAGGAAGCCCATCTCCTTTTGATTTCTTGTGTGTCGCTGATGATGTTGCTCTCTGCGTCTTTGCAGAGACTGGTTTTTGGCTTAAATCCCTTTTTTAAGTCTTTTACTATTGCATATGCGTCCCGCGTTTTATTTTGTCCCATATCGTCGTCCATTTGTTGTATCTTGTCATTATGGTACTTCCTTTGTTTTTGCCTGCAAGTCTTTTTCGCATATCACCTAAGGTCGTCATATCTATCTTTTTTGGCTCGTGTTGGTTGTTCAGTCAAAATTTTGTAAGTCTCGTTCTTTCTATCTATTGCATCGCGACATTCTCGGCCGAACCAATCATTGTTTTTCCGCCGTGCTTGAAATCTTAATATCTCATCTGCGGAAGATTTAATTCCATCTCGTATTTTTATCCACATATTCTCCACTGGCATATCCTGGATGTTTTCATATAATGGTGTCAAGTGTTGGTGTAGTGCTGACATGCGTGCCTGCGCTACTGTTTTGTCTTTAAGCTTGTCGATATTGAATTTGCGAGCTCTACTCGTTTTCGAAAATTCAATACAAGCTATTCGACATCTATTCTTAGTTCTGACTGATCAGAGTCACAATTTGAACCGCGCAGGGTTCGAAAATCAAGTATACTGAAAGCAGTCCTTTTCTCAATTCGAACATGGTCTATTTGATTGAAGGTGTGACCATCTGGTGGCATATGCATAATAGATGAAGCAAAAATCTAAAGTAAACTGGCCTATGGTATGATTCTGTAGAAAAGCCGATTTCATATTTCGTCGCTTTTAAATTGTATCTGAAGCATAAAAATACATTACAAAAATATCTTTTCCAAAAGACCCTTCTCTGTCTTTCAATTCTAACTCTTTTTACCAGACATCATTTTGAAATTGTTTCTTTACGATGAGGGAAAATCAAAATTTCTAGTCCAGTCCTAAGCATATATTCGTATAGTTTGTGTGGCTTCCAACCGAAGAGCTCTACAATTCCTGGCATAAGTACTAACTTCCAAACGAGCATATCCTCAAATCCCTACGACTACGGTTTCGAACCCGTAAAGGAAATTAAAATTTTACTCGGTTGTCGCATTAGCAAAGCATCAGGCCCCTCCGCGTTAACTTAGTGGACCTTTTTTACTTATATCCTAATAACAAAATACATCACAGGTTGTCAGCATGGAAACCCTTTTCTTAATCATATGGTGACAAGTAGCAAATGGATTTTCTGGGAGTCATACAGATGTGACCACTGCAAGGACACGATACCGGAGTCAGGACGGACACTGGATCGACTTTCCCGTCCTTCCAGGCTTTGTTCTATGGGCCATTGTAGAGCAGGGAAAATCTGAATATTTTTTCGTCTGTGAGTAACACATGCCCGACTTTCATACAGAAGGAATATGATTAAATTTTATTTAATAGAATTTTGATTTTCGTCCTTTTTACAAACGGAAGTGGGTAAGTATTTCAATTAATTAAAATTCTGTGGAAGGACAATTTCAAGCTCATTTTGCAAAAACAAAAAAAAAATTGGACTTTGATATCATCTAGTTCGATTTGATGAAACTAAAAATCCTTGTAGAATAATACAAAACCTATACTTACGCCTAAAAGTTCCCACACTTTGCCTATTCATTAATTTCAATGTAAGCCTTAAACATTCGACCGCATTATGGGAAAGGATTGGATGCAAACACTTGTGTGTCCACATAAATTGATTTAAAGTATGCAATTACCATTTGAGTAGATGGTCGTGATCATTTTACCTTTCGACCTCTTCTTGGACTTCTTGGTCGGTCGCTTTCTCAAAACGTCCTTAATTGGTTTCGGTTAGAATAAGCCTTTCGAAACGGACAACTTTTGAACTTTAGAACCAACGAGTAGATACATACGAGTACAAGACGGTAAATTTTAATAGCGTTCATAATAAATGACTTGATTAACTATAATTTTTCTATTAGTAAGCACGAAAGGGTTAGCAATGTTTCGTATATGGTTAATTTTGTCGGTCGAAAATGTGTATTTTGTTTTCTGGATAAGTATCTATTTATTATTGGACCTTTCAAGGCCTTTTCAATTAAATCATTAAATTGATATTTTAATTATTGGCTTTTAGATTTATGTTGTTTATATTTTTTTTAAATTAAAGGGCTATTTTCCTAATTGCCAGATGTAAGTCATTAAATATGATTAATTTCTAAACATCTTAATCGGACATTCTGCTCAATTATAAAACATTCAATAATGCAAACGACAGAAATAAGTTATTTACGTGATTAATATTCCGATTTTATATCAATTGAAACAATGACGGTAAAATGTGAAGTTTCAGAACTGTGCCTAAAAGGATGAAGAGATTCATATAAAAAGCGCACATCCGCCAATTTATATGCTTTCCCCTTTCTCGATGATTATGGACTTAACAGAATTTTCAAATTTTTATGAGGAATCAACGAAGATTTTTGCAGACAAATTATGCAATACATGACCAAAGAATACAGTGAATCGATGGATCAATTTGAATAAACTAGGACGAAATATTGTCTAATGAAAATTTCAAGAAAAAAGTCGAATGTCACATTCGAAATGGAGTCCAAACGGATAAATATGTCCCCTCGCGCGACTACCAGATTCCCATCCTGTAGGGGTAAAAGGAATTTTCCCCCAAAACTGAGAAAATAGAAAAGATATTTTTGTGCTTGAACTGTAGCAACCTAAATAGTACAAATCATGAGAATCTAGAGGAAATGCCACAATCTTACTCGGTTTATCAAATCTCTTCGTTTCCTTAACTTAAATTACTGACCTTATTTTATTCCATCGAGTTTATCTTACCATTTTTACTTTTCCTATTTTTCTCTTTGTCTTTATCTTTCGAAAACTATTCAAATTCCATAATAATTAAAGTTTAAGCAGTAAATCATAACTTTGTCGAGGGAAAGAGTACGAATGGTCGGGAATGAAAAGCATTTTGAAAGCGAATGATTCAAAATTTCGGGTTGAAATGCTATAAAGCAAATCCGAAGACATTCGTGAGCCCCTAACAAAGGCAATAAGGCAAATTGTTATAAGGCGACATAAATTACACCATTTGTGTGACTCTGAATATATTCGTTCCATAAATGGCATCCTAACGAAAACGACGACGACGAAGAAGAAGGATATATCGCAACACGTACCGACTTTGTTTGTACGAATGTTGTGCGGCAACAAAAGCATATTTCCCAAGGTAAATCCTATGAAATAAGCTTAATTCACCTTCCACCCTAACTGAAAACATGGAACAAGGTGCCGGGCGATAGTAGCGAAATTACCTCAGAGGACTTCTTTCCGTCCGCTATTCAGGGGGGCTATGAAGAGGATTCAAAATGTTGTTTTGGCGGCTACCATAACAATTTCAAGTTCACATACCACACGGGGAATGGCATTACAGCGCGGAGGCTCACTGTCTCTTACAATTCCATCTAATCTTCTTAGCTATGTGATTCTCTAATGTGCGAATAAAATACACCCTTCGTGTCGGTCTAAAATATAACATCGTGGATTTTCTGTTAGAATGTATCTTTAAGGAATGAATACCATCGGCCCAGACAGTCTGTGCCCATTAAGGGACAATCTAGTGAAAATTAAAAGCTATAAAGTTCGATCAGCAGTTTAAATATAGTATCCACTAGCTTCTAGAGTCATGGAGTCAAGGGACTAAACCTTTGCTCACTGAATATACCAAATCTAAACTACTGAACAGCAAAATAATCGTTACGAAAAGTTTTATCTTTCGCTCGAATTATCCACATACTGAGACTTTTTTGTTAAATCCCTTACGCACATATCCCCTGCAGAGTTACGGCATGTCCTTGAACATTCCGATATGGCATCAAGTTGCCTCCGCAGTAGTCGAGCAGAAAGTCCTTTAGACCAGTCAGTAGATTAGAATAATGTCCCCCGAAGAGCTAAACAACTTGTTTTCCTTTATCAGTGTCATCGTAAATATGAAGTGGATATAAAAATTTATTTCCAAGGCAAGATAAGACGCAAAAGACTGGGATAAGGACCCTCTATGATAACAATGGTCACTAGATGTAAGTGAAACAAATTTATTTATTCGTATTGGGGGAGCGACAGAATCTTTTGAATTACAGGATATATGTATATATTCGTGGTAATCACATTATGTGGTCACAAAGTATAAAGTTTGCTTTTTCCTTCGCCTGTTTTTTTTCTGCCTTAAGGATTGACGATGAGAATTTGATGATTTTGTATTGCAGTTTTATCATTTCGTGTTAAAAGTGACAGTGAGTTATGGCATGCGTAGATTTTGAGATAATATTTTATGCATTTATGTGAAGATTAAGAGGAAAGATTTTAGGGATAATAACATCATTTTGATAAAATAATCCCCACCTTAGATACGAGGATAATTCGAGCATTTTATAAAAATGCTTTTAAATTTTAGTGTGCTTAATCTTACTTTAGGTGATGTCTTGCATTTGATCCTTCTTTTAAAACGCAAGAATGGACAGAAATATTAAGAATACTACAATGTTTGTAGTCGATCGTACTATAACATTAACTCCGCCATAGCCCGTCCCATGCCCGGTTGAGAAAGGAGGAGGGAGCATGGAGTTAACCTGAATGGCCAGCAACACCAATGCGTCTCAGGAAGTAGGAAAAAAGTATGACATAGTTCGATTCCCAGCATAGCTGTGAAAACTCGAGCATGTCATATTTAGCTAAAAACTCCCACTTTTTCTACCAGGGTGTAATAAATAAGTTGGACCGGTCCTCTAGGTAGGGGGTTGGGCAAGGCGCCGACATCGCACCACCAGAAAAAAAACACAGTCCAGAAACCTAAGAACTGCCTCTGAAAGCATGGACTCAACGGCAAAGACCCCGCCAACGAAAAATGGACTACTCTTTTGGATCTTGGAATGTTCGATCCTTATTTAGGACAGGAGCTCTGTGGCAAAACAAAACATCAACATAACTGCCATCCAAGAAACGAAATGGCTTGGTAACGAAATCATGGACATGAACAATCACACACAATCTATCCAAGTGGAAAATTGTCGAGAAGCAGAGAGTTTGGAGTCGCTTTTATCGTTGACAGAAAATATAAACAGCAAGTCGCGAGTTTGAAAGCAGTAAGTGAAAGTGTGTGGGTGGTTGGGTGTGTATATCTGATCTGCATCATAAGGCGACACCCAGCGTTGTAACTATCATATTCACATCAATTGAGCTCATCATACTTTCACGTGCTAGCCACCGGGTACTGGTCTTGACTATCCGGACTTGACTTGCTGAACATACAGAAAAATTCTAGCATTATAATATGGCCCACCAAGTTAGGGGTTGGACGATGTGTTAGCAACTCACCCTCGGAAAAACAAACTTGTTTCGAAACCTGAAGCATTCCTTTGGATCTTGGAACGTGTGATCTCTGTACAGAGCAGGAGCAGTAAGAGCGCTTCTGGAACAGGCAAACAAATACAATATGAACATCATTGCTTTCCAAGAAACTATATTGTTAGGTAGCGAAGTTACTGACTTTGGATCGCACAAAATTTTCAAAAGTGGGAAAAAATCGGGAAGCCGGTAGTTTGGAGTTGCGTTTATTGTCGACAAGAAGCTTAAACACCAAGTTACCAACTTCAAACCCGTCAATGAACGATAGTGTGCAATCGGCATTAAAACAAAATTCCTTAATGTCTGGCTTATTAATGTCCATGCCCCAAGGGAACACAAAGACGACGAACTTAAGGACGATTTCTACAGCACCTTGGAATCAACATTCGACTCCCTTCCGTCGAACGATATTAAAATAGTATTAGGTGATTTTAACGCGAAAGTGGGCGAAGAAGAAAGTTACAGAGATAAAATTGGAAGGCTCAGTCACCATGATATTAGTAACGACAACGGCCAGAGGCTGACTGATTTCGCCAGCAGCAAGAACCTTATTGTTAGCTCGACATGCTTCCCGCATCGTGACATTCATAAGAGAACGTGGGCTTCACCCGACGGAAGAACATTCAATCAAATATATAGATCACGTTCTAACAGAGAAAAGGACGGCCTCCTCTATTCTGGACGTGCGTACATGTCGAGGTACTAATTGCGACACAGACCACTATTTAGCAAAGATCAAGTTTCGTTGTCGAATCGCACACCAAAAAAAAACACAACTGGTTCCTAAATTCTACATATGAAAACTCAAGGATGAGAAAGTAGTTGCAAAGTACGTATCAGCCAGAGATAGGCACTTCGCGGCAATGCTGAACAACAACGCCAGCAAGCCAATAGAATGAATGTGGCAAAACATCAAAGATGGCATTACATCTGTTGCAGAGGAGATGATAGGAAAACAACCCCGGCGCAAAAGAAATTGCCGGTTCGATAACGAATGCCAAGATGTCTAAGACCGAAAAAATCAGGCTTACAAAATATTAACAGAACGGCCGACACGAGTCAAACGGGACAAATATAATGATCTTAGACGATTTGCAAACAAAATATGCAGCAAAAAAAAAAACGGAAGTACAATAATGACGAAATTAAAAACATGTACAAACATTTTAAAATACACAACTCAAGAGCCGCGTACTCTCTTTTTTAAAGAATGAAAGGGGGATACCAACCGAAAACAACCATCTACAAGGATGCAGAAGGGAACATTTTAAGTAATGCGGAAGATATAAAATTAAGATGGGCGTAATACTTTGAACACCTTCTTAATTCGAGCCCATTACCCGCACGAATAGCAGCAGTAGACACAACAACAGGTATAACTGATGTAACAGCTGATAAAGGATCCGCTTTGAGTCCTCCCACACTCGAAGATGTACAACCAGCCCTTAGGAACCACCCAAACACCAAAGCACCGGGCACTGATCAAATTCCAGCTGAGCTTCTGAAAGCCGGCGACACCGGCATAGCGCATCTCCTACATAGATTAGTTACGGACATATGGACGCAGGAAATACTTCCTGAAAATTGGCGCAAGAGCATCATATGTCTAATTTATAAAAAAGGCGACAAACTCTGCTGCGAAAACTACCGAGGAATATCTCTGTTGTATACTTCTTATAAGATATTGACGAAAATTATAGAAAAGAGAATTAAGCCCTATGCTGGCAAAATAATTGGTGAATACCAATTCGGATTTAGAGCTGGACGATCGACCACGGACCAGATATTCTCAGTTAAGCAGGTGCTAGAAAAGTGCTGGGAATATAATATTGATGTACACCAGATATTTGTTGACTCAAGCAAGCATGAGACAGTATCGACAGGCGCGTACTGTATAAAATCATGTTGGAGTTTGGAGTCCCACCGAAACTGGTTAGGCTTATAAAAATGACAATGACCGAGTCTTTGTCACGAGTCAGAGTAGCCTCGCGACAATGCTTTTCAACTTGACACTCGAATATGTTGTTCGGAAACTTCCCGTTGACACTACTCTTCTAATCCACACAACTCGTAGCATATGCCGACGATATAGATATCCTTGCAAGATCTCTGGACAGTGCTAAGGAAGTATTTGTAAACCTTGACTCGGTAGCAAGGGTAGTTGGACTACGTATGAACGAAAACAAAACAAAAATTATGACACAAACTAGGAAAAAGACGCCAATCAGACAAAATAAAAACCTATTGGAGGATGGAAGCGAACTCATCGAAATCAAAAGAAGGATAATGATTGCAAACATGACGTATTATTCGGTACTTCCAATAATTAAAAACAAGAACGTACACTGGAAAGCAAAACTTAACCTATGTAAAACGATCATAAGACCTGTGCTATGCTATGGCTGCGAAACGTGGACGTTAACTCAGACGTCCGAGAAACTACTTAACGCCTTTAAAAAAAAGGTCCTCAGAAGAATCCTTGGATCTGTGAGGGAATCTGGAATACAGAATTGTATGTCATCTTCGACAATCCAGAAGTGACAACCTTCATAAAATTTAAGAAGTTACAGTGGGATGGTGATGTGGAGCAGATGGATGACGAAACGGATGGATGACCCAAACGCACACTAAAAGAGAAAGTCATCGGACAAAAACCGATCAGAAAACCACGGAGAGGATTTGATTGACGCAGACAGCAAATCACTACTAAGATTTTCTAACTGGAGGACGCGGTATTCCGGAGGCCAAAGTCCGATTTGGGCTGTTGCACCATCGTTGGGAGTAAACAAGTCCTGGCAACAGCTTAAGGCCGATACTCAGGATCAGGCCTTGTGAAAGAGAGTTGTTTCTGTCCTAGGCCTCTATAGGGGGTCTTAACAGGAATTTGATTTACCATCGTAAATAAGTAAGTAAATGAAAGTTTGTGTGCATTCCGAATAAAGACTAAATTTTTTAATACTTGGTTGATCAACGTGCACGCACCAAAGGAAGACAAGGACGATATAACTAAAGACGAATTTTAAGCCACCCTAGATACAACCTTTGACTCACTGCCCTCGAATGACCTAATAATTGTCTTAGGGGATTTTAATTCAAAAGTCGGAAAGGAGGAGACTGATAGAGGAGGGCACAGTATCCACGACATAACCAATGACAATGGCCAACATCTTATTGATTTCGAAAGCAGCAAAAATTTCATCGTAACCTCTATGTGCTTCCTACATCGCGATATTCACAAACGAACGTGGGCATCACCAGATGATCACACCTTCAACCAAATAGACCAAGTTTTTATTGAGGGCTGCTTCCAGCATACTTAGTGTGTGAACCGTCCGCGGTACGAATTGTGGTTCTGATCACTATCTAGTCGGAGCTAAGTATCGATGCCGAATAGCTTTTCGTGGATATTCGAAAACGAGTAGAGCTCGCAAATTCAATGTAAAGTACCGCATGATCTAAAGTTTATAACGCCAAGAAATAATGTTCGCAGAGGCGCCAAGGGTACAGAAATCTTTGTCGTCGCTCAAAAATCTCAAGCCGGGTGTCCGATCGTCCGTCCGTCCATCCGTCCGTTAGTCCGCCTGTGCGCTCTCTAGTTTGAGAACGCGTTGACCGTTTTTGACGAAAAAGCAAGGTCAAGTTCGTGAAAAAGCCAGCGTTCTATCCCTCCTACTCCCTCCTATACAAAATGACACAATTTCGCAATTTGACAATAAACAGATTTGCTCGAAAAGTATAAATTCTATTGATCTGAAATTTGGAATATATTATTTCAATCTACCGTATAAAAAACATGCAGGTTCTTTCCCTCCTTCCACCACTTCCAATACAAACTACACTTTCACGGAATGCTCTAAGCCAAATTAATCAGTGCGTATAAAATTTATCGAGCTGAAATTTTGCTCTAAATATTTATTTAGAATTATTGGCAGAACAAAAAAAAAAAAAAAAATTATACGTTAAGCTTCACCTCTTCTCATATAAAATGACACAATTTCAGAAAAAGTCATAAAGAACTTGCCCCCACCCTCTTCTACACCTTCCATACAAATTGTATAATTTCACTAAGCTCAATACACTAATTTTTTCAGTACCTATTAAATTTTTGATTCCTAAGTTTTGTATAAATATAACATTTTGGTAGCTTGGACTTTATGCCCAATCGTAGTTCTGTTGAGTTTTTATTCCAGCTTCACCTCTTGTTCCGGTCTTTCTCATTCCTCTTCCTCTACCTTCGCAATCCCATTCCTTCCCTCCATGACTGTGTCTGTGTATTACACATAAAGGCCAAAAAGGCCTATAATACAAGCTATTCCAACACCTACTAACAATAACCACCTTCTTTTAGGCACAACCACTTCTTGCACCTGGGCGCCCCCCGCAATGTTTGGTCAGCGGGGTTGCTATTTACGCCACTTTCCTATGGTATATTCTATTGTACAATGACATTACAGCCCGAATCGCGCCTAGGCCTTGTGACCTTCAGGTTTCTTAATATTTTCATTACTTATTGTGGAAGGCCCTTCGCATAACCCTTCAACTATGAATTTTTCATTTTTATAGATTGAGGTAACGAAGGTACCCTCAAGCAGGGAGTCTTCGCACTGTATATAGAATAATACCCAGGTGGTATTCCAGTAGGATGGGCATACTACACACACTTCCAAAATGATGAGCTTTCAAAAATTTTGTTTGGTCTCCCCATTCTCCAGATTTAAAGGTCCCCTACTTACTTTTTTTTGCGGGGCTCCTTAAAAGAACGGGGCTTACGTAAACATCATCATCAAGCCATTCAACAACTGAAGACCAACATTCGTGCTGAAATTTAGAGGAATTTAGGAATTTAGAGCCACAAACTTTGGGGTCAGTTCTGGAAAATATGCAGAAAAGAGTTCGTATTTTGATGGGGATCATTTCAAGATATGTTTCTTACTCAAAATTGTTAAAGAAAACTCTTAAAATGAAAATTTCAAAAAAGAAGTAAGGGAAACCGTTCTCTACAAAAGTTATTCTATTTTACATCGTTCAGACTTTCATGGGCCTACCTATGTAAAACCCATTTACATATTAAAATAATAATTTCCATCTTAAAAAACAATAAATACAGAACAAAAATTTCATTGCGGTTAAAGAAATCCACCTTCTAGTCCAACCTCCAATTCAGTTTAAATCAAAACAAGCAAAGATTCAAATTTCTCCCTCAAAAGTTTAAGTGAACAGTTCAGATTTCATTTAATTAGAGTCCTTGTTTATTTGTTTAGGGTCAAGTTAAAATAAGCAGTAAGGAAAAATGCCAGGAAAAACCGAACTCAGGATACAAAGAAATTTCTTCAGCTTGAGAAATATTTAATGGTTTTTTTTAGGTCTTCACCACCCCCAATTTTACCTTTGTGCGGTTTTCATCAGAAAGAATTCGTTATAATGGGAGGGATTTTATTTTCATAGCCATTACGATACTAAGTAAGGGTTAAAGAAAACTTTAAAAGATCATTCATTTCATGGTTACTGCTCCATAATACCTCCTAATAAATCATTTAAAGTCTTGTACGACAAGTGTCGCTACACTCACTTAACTACAATGATGATGATAAGTTCTCCTATTGTTCTGTTAGGGTGTAAATCACCATATTACAATTTCCTGGTTTTCGTGTACTATACTTTGAAAATCTCCCACTTAAAACTTACTAAGCGAGGCACGCTGGAAAACAGCAAACCTCCACGATCCGAAGAAAGAAAAAATCATCGTCGAAATGGAGCGCGTCTCCATAAATCGCTTTTTAAGGACATTCAACAGAACTCTGCGTCTTATGTTGCGACATATTTCCTTAATGGTGTACTTTCTGTACGCTTTCATTCGGTATGTTGCAATAAACTTGGCATAATTTATGTCCTTCTGTTCGAAGTGCTACGTAGCTACTTCATTTTGCAACCAGATTTTAAGAGCTTAAATCTTTGCATTGATGTTGTTTTTGGAAATTTTGATTACGTTCGCGAATTTTTTCGCTAAGCAAATGGCTCCATATAGTTTACGAAGAAGGAGAATATTTACATTCAAATCGAAATTTAACGATTCATTGGATTTCTAAGTGAGAAGAATACGAGCAACAATGAACTTATTTCGAAAATATACATACACTTTATTTTATGTGAAAGTCGTAAAAAGTTCTGAAATAAAATGGATGGAATATTGAAGATATCGGTAAGAATTTTTTTTTTTATTTCAATGCTTCTAATTTGTAACAATGTGGAAAGGCTATAAAATATTTAATTTAACACATAAGATCTTGCGTTGTTTGTTGTGATGGCATATGGTGCTAACACGAAATGCATCCAAATTATCTTATGCTTAAGCGTTAATTGTTAGCTGGCCAGAGCGAGGATAATATCGCAATTTTAAAGTAAAGGGATATGATTACAAAAAGTCGAATCGAGCTTATCTACTTCTGAAAGTTAAATAGAAATATTTCATTTTTGCTCATTTCGTTTGTCGATCACAATACATACTTTATTATTAGAAAAATAAAGTAATGTGATCGAAACAGAAAAAACAAATTTGCTACACTGAAATTTTGTTTTTTCGCGTTTAATGATTAAATTAGCCGAAATATGTTACAAAAAAATCCGTCTGAACGCGGTAGATATAGACTCATATCTCCGAGATCTTCAAAAATAGGAAGCCTTTTTTTGGGCGAATTGTAGATGGTCCCATTGTGGAATGTCAGGTGCAAGAGAGGGGCGGGGGAGAGTTAAAGTAAAAAACTACACTCGCCAATATCTCCCCCACGAATATCGATAGAAAGCAGAAACTTTACATTCGAATATATGAAAACATAACAGAATTATGATTGGGCATAAAAACCAATCGTGCAATACTCTATATGAAATTTTTTTTTTTAAATTTTGTAGGGGAAGTGGTAGAGGGGGTGACGACATTGAACTAATTTTTTCACATGACACTAGCGTTGCTATCAAAATATTTTATACAAAATTTAGGATTTAAAAATTTAATAGGTACTGAGAAAATTAGTGTATTGGATTTAGTGAAATTGTGCAAGTTGTATGGGAGGTGGTAGAAGGCGAGTTCTTAATGATTTTTTCAGAAATAACTATAAACATCATGCTCTTGACATGTTTTAAATTGCAGATCAGTAGCATTCATACTTTCCAGGAAAACCGACTTTTGTAAAGTTGTGAAATTGTGCCAGATTGTATGGGAGGGAGTAGAAGGAGTGAAGCTAATCATCAAATTTTATTTTGTCTTACTAAGAATATAAATAAATATTTAGTGCACAATTTCAGCTCAATAAATTTTATACGTACTGAGTAAATTTGTTTAGAGTATTTCATGAAAAAGTTCAATTTGTATGGGAGGTGGTGGATTAGATTGAATTTATCATAAAGCAATATATTTCAAATTTCAGACCAAGAGCTTTTGTACTTTTCGAACGAATTCGTTTATTGTCGAATTGTGTCATTTTGTTTGTATGGATGGTGGTCGAAGGAGGGGGTGTGATAAAACTAAAATTAAAAAACTTAAACTGAATTCCATTTTCTTGATTATTCGTGGTGTGGATAGGTTCGTGCATGTGGCGTAGATTTTTTTTCTTCGTTCAATCTGTGTAGCGACATTTACAAGCGAGAAGGTAAATTGTCCTTGCTGCGCGCGCAACTTTAAGAAGAGACGGCGAATTTTGGGCGACGGAGAAACGCTACAAATTATAGAAGCAAGAAAAACAGAGGAGTACAATTTCAACTTCTGCTGAGTGCGGTTGAGTTTTTTGAGAAACAGAAAGTTGCAAAATAACTTATTTTTATGATTGAAGTGTGTGAGTTGGTGCTGTGTTAAGATCAAGAAATACATAAGTAAATAAAAAGAAAGTTTTGTGAACCTGCTGGCAAAAAAAACCTATCATCGAGCTGAGGACAAGCGCAGGGAGAGCAGTAATTCACCAGGGTCGGAACGTTAATTTTTTTAAACAAAGTAACTTAGGCTTAATTTTGTTTGAGAAAGGAAACTTTAAATAAAACTCGGTCTTATGATTTTATTGATTTTTTGATTTTTCTTTAAGCAATTTTTTTCTTTGAGTAAAGATTTTCGTATGTGTCGACAGGTGCAAACCTACGAACCCAATTAAATTCTTTGGTAAACCATTGTTTTTTTTTTGTTTTTCTCTTTGTATCGCGATCTATATTTATCTTCATGCGTGCCGTCGAACAAAAAATGTTTGGTGTAGAGTAGATTAATTACTCTGGGGCTTCATCGAAGAAATAGAATGTTCTTGTTTCGGCCTCGAAATTCTGTTTAAATCCGTCGTCGTCAATTCCGTCAAGCGCGTACAAGAGCGACAAAATATTTTTTTTCGAAAATTGTCCACCCATATTCCTGACTAGTCGGCAAAATCGCGCTTCATCCGAAGAAAATAACCTGAAGAAAGAAGTTTTTTTTCAGGACTTCGGTCGTCTACCTTCGTTTTTCGTCACAGGGGAGGACTAAAATAATTTTTTAACAGTATATTGAATTCATTATAAAAGTAGTACAAATTTTAGATCAATTGTAATATATAGGTGTATATACTTTTCGAGCAAATCCGTTCATTATCAAATTGCGAAATTACGTCATTTTGTATGGGAAGGGGTAGAAGTGGTATAGCGATTTGGCCCGAGCAAATCCGTTTATTATCAAATTGCAAAATTACGTCATTTTGTATGGGAGGGAGTAGAAGGGGTATAGCGATTTGGCCCGAGCAAATCCGTTTATTATCAAATTGCGAAATTACGTCATTTTGTATGGGTGGGGGTAGAAGAGGTGTAGCGATTTGGCCCGTTTATGAAATTGTCCTTCCTTTTTTTTTATCAAAAAAGACGTGCACAAAATTTAAAATTTCTAGCTCAACATGTTCTCAAGCTAGAGAGGACACGGACGGACGAACGGACGGACAGACGGTTTGGAAATTTTTGAGTGATTACATGAACTTCTGTATCATTTATTTTTTTTCCGATCCTTATTACTAAACGTTACGAACTTTGTAGCAAACTCATAATACTCATAATACTCTCAGATTTCATCTAGAGCTTAAAATGAAAGAATATATTTATTTTTGGGGGACTAAACACAAATTGCCTACCGATTTTTTTTCCAAATGATTAAATACATATATCGTCTGAGGAGACTCTAAAGACTGCGTAGGGAACCATCTGAGATAGAAGTGCCTACAACAGCTAGAACAGCTGGTAGTTGAATAAAATAGACAGTGACATAAGACACTTTGACATAAGACACTTTGACGTTTGAGCTTTATGCTCCTCCCTCCTCCTGACGAAATACTTGATGGTTGTCCCGGGGGGTAGTGGGTTAGGCGAGGGGTTTTTAGCGGGTTCAAGTCCCGCACTTTAAGGCTTTCGATGCTTTTCCCCGCGTTAAAAAAAAAAAAAAAACAAAAAAAATATACTATATAAATTACTAAGGACAAAAAGTATTTTTCGAATCATGTAGGTGCTGTAGAGCTCAACTGTTACTGACTTTGAAAGATACCAGTACTTGTAAGGAACAGTTTCAGGAGGGTACAAAGAAAATTACTAAGAGTAAAAGGCAGATGTACCGATGATCCTAATACACAGAGCCAGATGCATAGCTGAAAGAAATCCGCGCAGTCTAGGGAAGGAAAAGCAACAGTAGAATCGGGCATTCATAGTAAATGGATACAAAGCGAGCGAAATAAATAAGGCGTGGAAATCGAATCATTCTTGGACAAAAGAACGGGAAGACACTGAAGCGGGAAATATAGACAAACGCTGGGTAAAATTACCTTACATCCAGGGCACGACGGATAAGATAGGGAAAATCTTTCGAAAATCCAACATCAGGACAGCATTCTTTACCCCGACTACTATCCAAGAAAATTTAGGAAACCAGAAGGACAAAAAAACATTGGAAACTGAAGGAGTGTACAAAGTAACTTGCAGCTCATGCGATAAAGTGTACACAGGGGAAACGGGACGTACAGTCCAAACAAGGATCAACGATGCACACGGAAAACCAAATACAGTCATCAGCAATCGCGAAACATGCAACGACAGAGGATCATACAATCGATTTCGACAATGTGCAAATTCTGGCCAGGACAAATCAATATTATCAACGAATTGTACGAGAAGCAATAGACATTTCTAAACATCCACAGAACTTCAACCGAGACACCGGATACAAGTTATCAGCAGTTGGGCTACCTGCCTTGAAATTTGGAAGGAACAAAATCCGTACCCAGAAATCCTTAACTAATTCAACTGCCTGATACTAATGGTTTGGTGAGTGTTTTCACAGTGCATTTTGAAATGAAAGAAAAGATTTCCGGATTCTACACTGTTATGCTTTATTATTCGTGACGTTTCGGTCTCTGCTGAGACCTTTATCAAACAACGTCACGAATAATAAAGCATAACAGTGTAGAATCCGGAAATCTTTTCTTTCAAATCTGATACTAATGGTTTGGTGAATTCACAGTGAATTACGAATTGAAAGAAAAGATTTTCGGACTCTACACTGTTACACTTTATTGTTTGTGACGTTTCGGTCTCTGCTGAGACCTTTATCAAACAGTTTCATAAAGGTACAGAATCCGGAAATCTTTTCTTTTAATACCTGATACTAATTAATTAATTTAACCCTAGATTACCCTTTCCACACCCAATTAACCCCATTCTATATAAAATAATACTGGTTTGGTGAAAGTTTTCACAGTGCATTTCGAATTGGAAGAAAAGATTGCCGGATTCTTCACTGTTACGCTTTATTATTCGTGTCATTTCGGTCTCTGCTGAGACCTTTATCAAACAAGCAGTTTAATAAAAGTTTCAGAAACAAACAGTTTGATAAAGGTCTTAGCAGAGACCGAATCGTCACGAATAATAAAGCGTTACAGTGTAGAATTCGGAAATCTTTCCTTTCAATTCGAAATGCACTGTGAAAATATTCACCAAACAATCTCGACTTATCTCAAACAGAATAAAGTTGCGTTCGACTTGGTACCAGATATTTTTTTTTGTTTCTTAATGCCAGTAGCAATTGCAAAGATCGTAGTATAAATGTTAAATGCAGTATCTACAGCCCTTTCGGCGTAGAAGATAACGCTCTAGTATCAATACTGTACCCTGAATAAATATGTTACATCTTGTTTTTATACAAATTCAAATGAAATTCATGTATATTAAATAATTTGGATCCTTTCAAGTATCAGTACCTTATACATATGAAAGCATTTCTTATCACGTACATAAAACTCTTAAGTTACGTAAGTCTTCTAGCCTTTTGCATCAATCCAAAAAAAAGCCAGATCTTTTAGAAAACAAAATTTTCATCTCTAGTAACACACAACTCAAACAAAGTAAGTCATCGTTGTTCGTTTTGAATATCAACAAAGTGTATGATTATATCGAGGATTTGCATACCCCAACATGCTCGCTATTCCAGACATCGGCGTTCAGTCCAAAAAGGGTCAATCCAATAAAGCACCTTACCAACAAAATATGTAAATTTTTTATTCAAAGAGAAGGACGTTATTTGTACAGGAAGGTCGACTTTCGAACGTGTAAATTAAGGAGCCTGAGTACGAAAGGGTTTTTTTTCTTGTTGGAAATGATTTACGTATTCCAGAAGTAAACGTGAAAGCCGAAAAATGAATTACGGTAACAAAACTTAGTTCGGTATCTTTATAAGAAATTGGAGGATGTGGTAAGATCGTCTTTATGAAAAATGAATAGGAAGGGAAGGGATGTCAATGAATGTGTTATGTTACGAACAAAAAATATTTAAGGAAATTTATTTAAATCAAATTTTTCATTCGGTTCTATTTCGGCAAATATAGCATAAATAACAATCTGTATTCCTAGAATCTTATCCAACCACTACAACTATAATTTGAAAAGGACAATCCATTCTCAACCTTCTTTCGGCTGACAAGGGTCCTTGTCGTTAACAATATGTTCACACTCACCTCAAGTAGTTGTTAATTTTCGACGACCCTTTGTTGTGGCATTTCCTGAAATCTTAAAATGATTTCGAACCTTTTCATTACGCAAGTTTACAATAGCTTTCCGGATATTATGAAACTTATTCGGATTTAAGTCAAACAAGAAATGAAGGTAGTTGTTATATAAGATTGCATTGGTGTAAATTAAATTGCAGTTGTTTGGAGTTTTCTTAGTACATTATATTATGTACATAGTGGCATAGGGTTTTATTCTACAATTAATAACTTACGCTGGTACATATTGCATCGTTTCTTATTTTTAGCTAAGGATACCCTATCAATTCAAATCTAAAGTAAATGTACCAATGCCTGGCCAGCAATTTATTTTTCTTGTACAATAGTTGCAAGGATGTAGCGTAATGGGTAATGTCTTGGTCTAGAATGCGACGGTCGGTTCAAATCCCGGTTGATGTATAACTCCTGCACACTGCCTGCTTTGTACCTTGGTTACGAAATTAAAAAAAATGGTAGGTAGAGGGTTGTCCGAAGGACGAACAGCCCTTCCATAATAAGTAATGAAAATGTTAAGGATCCCGGTTTTGTAGTGCAATTGTAAGAGCAAGAAGTAGAGCATTTGTTATAACTTTATGGCTTTAGAGCGAAGTGGTGTATATTTTGCTTGATTGAATTGCTCATTAATACCAAAAAGAGATTTGAAAAGAAAAACCTTGTGGAAATAGTGGTTTAATGAAATCAAAGAAAAATGAGCAAATTTTATTTTCTCAAGTTAATGAGCATTGTGAAAGATGATGATATTGTAAATCGATTAAATAGTGCATGCTGTTAAGAAGATCGACTTTTTATTTTTTGTATTTTCGGAAAATTGAACCTTTTTTGCACATTTGCTTTTCTGTATTTTAAAGTTCTGAGCATTTGAAGTACACAACTTTTTTTTTGTAATTCGTAACAGCTGCATGGCAGTAAGGTGATTCAGTTGTCTTGAAAAGTACGATTCAGTTCTACTAAACTTTTTGAACTGTTTCTTTTGGTCAGTATTAAGATATTAATCTGTTAAAAAAAAATATTTGAATATGTACTGTAAAAACCAACTAAATATTTGAAACAAAACTCAAATGGCGCTAAGCCACATGCTCTCGGTGGTTTGTTGATATCGCCGGTTCTAGGAATAACCGAGCCTTCAAACTTGAGCAGAATATTAGTAGTATGGCATATTTCGCTGTTCTGCTGGAACGAAATATTGTTTAGATTAATTTCATTTTGTAGATGATTTTTCGTCCAAAATCAAAGTCCTATTCCAACTGCTTCAGAGCCTAGCCAGCGAATGAACGACACCATTTATAACGAGCCTGACTTTAGCCTGAAGGATGTCGGTTTTCAATGCGAAGGTCGTGAGCTCAAATCCTGGTCGACGTATAATTCTACCGCACTGCCTACGTGGGCATATATGGGTCACCTCAACCTGCGAATGTGAAAATTCTTTGTACGAAGAGCTAACAAACTCTTCTACAATAACAAATTGAAAATTTCAAGGATCTTGAAGATCAGGAGATCAAGGCCCGATTTTGGCTGTTGTAACATTGAGGATGAAGATGTAAAATGATTTCGACTCTCATAAAATTCAAGAAGCTGTAATGGTCTGGTCATGTGAAGCGGATGGATGACGGAAGAATGTCAACTGCTCACCAAAGCGGAAAGTTAATGGACGAAGAAAAGTGATTGAGAAGTTTCTATTGCAGCAAATAACTCCTAAGATTTTTAAACTGGATGACGCGGTCACAAAACCGCGAAGGATGGAGACGTAGTATACAGGATTCAAAGCACCGATTTCGGCTTTAGCGCCATAATAAGTAAATAAATAATAAATAACGATTTGTTTTACTTTAATTAAAATCATTGTCAAGTCAAGTTTGACAGATTTATCTTTTCAAATATGGCTGCCATCAATAGACGAAGATCGAGCGCTACTTTTTCTAGTTTCAATGAAAATCGATGCAATGCATTATCATTTAGCGAAATGATGCATTTGTATTGGAGGAGATAATTGGAGTTTTCGGATCAAAATCATTTTTGAGACATTAAAAATATTTGCATTATTATAAAGGATGTTTCTTAGAGGCGGAGAACTTTAAATTGGCAACACTGTTTTCTGTGATAGCCGATTTGACAATTCCCAGTTGTTTTGGGGTTAGTACAGAGACATGATTACTAACTTTTTCGTACCTCAATTGGAAGGCTTTAATGTCGCAGATATGTGGTTTCAATAGGACGGTGCCACACGCCACATAGCGCGTGATACAATAAATTTACTGAAATAAACATTTGATGATCGATTAATTTCACGAAAAAGGACCTGTTAACTAGCCACCTCGTTCGTGCGATTTGATGCCAATAGATTTTTTTCTCTAGGGATCTCTCATGTCTACGCTGATAAACCAGACACTATTGAGAAATTGGAAGCCAACATTCGAAGCGTTATTGCCGAAAAACAGTCTGATTTACTGCGAATAGTATGTTAAAATTCGACTTCCAGATTACGCCATGTACGCGCCAGTTACGACAGCCACATGCCCGCAATTACATTTAAACATTAATACCATAAAATTTTTTTTAATTAAAGTTAATTTTATGGAAATTAAAATTGGTTTTTTGTATTTGATTTTAATTTAAAGTTCTTCGCCTCTAAAAAAAACACCTTGTATACTTTGCTCAAAATTTCAAATTGAAAGCTGTGCTATTTTCGAAGAAAAATAACTTATGTGAAATTTGGAAATTTCGTGAAATTTGTACGGGAGGTGGAAGAAGGAGTGAGGTGAAGTTGAAATTTTTAATTTTTAAAATTGATTGCAACAAATATTTCTGACAAAAATTTATGTTATTAGCTTTACTAATTTCAATGGAAATCGAAGGAATGTATTAGTAGTGAGGGGATTGTATCAATATTTTTTGATGTTAATGATATTTACATTATTATACCTTCGTCCTATTTTCAAGTTGATAAGTTAAATAGTTTCAGAGAGAAATTGATTTCATGCAATTTTGAAATTTCATAGAATTTATATAGGAGGGTGTTGAAACTGACACTAACTTTAACTTAAAGTTTCTTTTTTGCTAAAAATGATATAAAACAAATTTCCGCACGATAGCTCAAAGTGTTCGAGAGTTATGATGTTGATTGATGGACAGAGAAACAGACAGATAAACAGACGCTCACTCGGAATTTAGGTTTTGGAACGACATCAAATATTTCTCTGCCCTTGGCGGTTCTGTGCTAGCATTAAATCTTATCGCCAGTATCTTTGTCTCCGCTGTCTTTTTTCCAAAAGTTGAAGCTTTATTCTTAAAAACTGATCTCATATTTATGATTCAAAGTACCGACCGTCGCTAGCCACTACTTTTTTCCCTCTGACAATTGTCGGATACCATTTCGAAAAATCGAGGTGTCTTTTGAAGCGATCCCCGAATCAATCCATTTGTGGACTTCTTCATGAGAATGGAAGAGCTGCTTAGCCAGGACATGTGTCATCGATCGGAATAGGTAATAGTCTGAAGGTAGATGCCGTAATATTTGGAGAATACAGCGAGTGGGATAAGATTTCTCAGGTAGGTACCGAGCATTGTTATGCAGCAAAACAACTTTGTCGCATCTCTCTTAGTACTGTGGCCGTTTCTCTTTCAATACTCAGATCAAACGCATCAATTGTAGTCAATAGTGATCTCCTGTGACGATTTCACTCGGTTTCAACAGGTCATGATATAGCAAAAAAATGTTCTATCTTCCACTGCCATGCCGGTCCTCGACGTCAAAGTCACCGCTCTTTAAGCATTGGAACCACTCGCGATATGTTCTTTCACTAAGACCAGTCTCACTTGAGAGCATTCGATGAGTCTCAGTCGCAGTTTCCTTTAAGTGAAAGTAGAAAATAAAAACTTCCCGCAAATGACGGGAATTTGGCTCGAAAACTGATATTTTCGATCGAGAATAAATTTATGATGCAAACAGAAAATAACTAATATGGTGCTGTAGTTAGGTTGGCAGACGTCAAAACTTACTGTGTGACATTTTTGATCCACCTATTTCGACCAGAACTTACTGCTGCATCTATCTATCGGAAAACGGCGGAAGCAAAGTTGTAGACCCTATACTAAACCTCTTGTAAACGTACTGGTATGCGACATTCAAAATATGGCTGCGCAAATATTGATGATGCTGCAAGTTACTTCCGATACAATACCGCTTATTAGTAGGGTGTATATTATGTGTCAGAGGAACAGCAATACAACCTTAAGTGATAGATGTTCATCCCAATTCCTGTTGAGCTATTTTGGTTTCGTGATGACATTCCTGCATTTTGTTTGGCAGCTAAAATATAAATTATATAAGAAATAAACTGCCAACAAGTCGGGCGAAACTTTATTATTCTTGGGACAAGTTGCGGATGTGTGGAAAGTCAATATGCAGTTTAGAGTGGTTAAAAAAATTTTAAGTGAAAATGGGGTTCTTAGGCATGGTAATTTAATACTTTGCGGAAACGTTCAAAAGCTCCAGTACATATAATCAATATTTCGTTCGCTTATTTATGCAAGTTTGAGTTTTTATGAGGGGAGGGGTGAAAGGTGATAGTAAGAGTGGGTGGATGTTAATAATTTTTTATGTGATTGCTTGAATTACGTCCAATATTCTCTGTATAGAATGTCAGTTTCGTAGACGAAGTTGCATAGAATTTTTATAGGATTCGGTGTATTTTACATTCACGAAACCAAACATTTGTATGGGAAGGGGTAGAGGGGGTAGGGGAATCGTAAAATTGATGACGCAATTTTATTTCCTTTCTCTTGTAGTGTGCTCGTACAAAATTTCAAGTTCGTAGCTTTTTATTTGTTGGTTATTAGTAGATTCAATGAAATAGGTCGAAATGATACTTTTGTATGGGAGGGGGTAGAAGGGCAAGCGATTGGAAAAATTTTAAAGTAATATCATTTCAATTAATTTTATAAATTTTTGTGCAAAATTTGAAATTTATAGCTTTTAAGAGTTAGCTGATAACTGATTTCTTAAAAATGCTCGAAAAAATAATTTTGTTTGGGAAGGGGTCGAAGAGGTAGGGGAATCGCAAAATTTGTGACGCAATTTTCTTTTCTTTCTCTTTTAAGGTGCTCGTACAAAATTTCAAGTTCGTAGCTTTTAATTTGTTGGTTAGCAGTTGTTTTATTGAAATTGGTCGAAATCATACTTTTGTATGGGAAGGGATAGAACGGCATGTAAGATCTCAAAAATTTTGACGCAGTTCCATTTAAACTATTTTCAAATGATTTTGTGCAAAATTTCAAATCTACTAATTAGGTGATAATTAGTTTCTTAAAAATGGTATACAAAATAATTTTGTATGGCAGGGAGTAGAAGCTTTCAAGGTATTCGACCAGTTAATATTTAATCCTTTTAAAGACTTTCTTTTCAATGCATTTCGCAAATTTTCAAGTTTCTACCTTCAAATTTCATTCAAAAATTTTCAGTTTATGTGTTTTTTTCATTGCACATAAAACGTCTTGTGCATGGTTGACCAGGGGGGTCGGTACATAACAATTGTGGAATTTTTATTATTTTTTATGTATGTACAACAAATAGATGTATCCACATGGAAAATTTAAATTTTGTATCTTTCACCAGAGCCCTTAAAAAATCATTCAAAATTTTCGACATTTTTGGTTACCACCTCCCTCCCTTTAGACCTCCCGACGTAAAATTTTTATTAAATTTAAAAACTACCTAGTTCTACAATTTGACAAAATTTAAATTTGATATCTGCACTCAATTTTGAATTATAACGATTTAAAATTTTGGAAAGTGCATCATTTTTGAAATGCTCCCCAATTCCCCCACTACTATTTTGTCCAAATTTTATATTTGTATATTATTATGTTTGCTGTATAGCTTAATATAGGTTCTAAGATTTAATTATATAGCTTAATAAATAGCCGAGATATAGATTTTTAAGTGTTTTTCTTTGCATCCACCTGACCCTCCCCCTTATAATAATTAGCTTTTATCTAAACTGATTCTAGTAGACCTATATGCCACCTTAATGGTCTCAAAATATCAATTTTTTATGTTAAGCAATTTCCAAGGTATAATCATTGAAAACAAAAAAAATCGGCTGACAATTGGTTCTTAGCCCCCCCCCCCTTTTCGTACCCCAATGGATAAAAAAGTTAAATTATTTTTAAAAATTGTCCCAGAAACCCCTCTATATGTATGATGAGTTTTAGCTTCCTAGCTGTTACCATGGTTGAGATATTCGAATTCGTATTTTTTCGGTATAAGCGCTCCCCCCGCCTGCCCCTGAACCCGTACACTCCCCAAAATGGGTATCCGCCTGAGAACCGCAACTATCTACAATCCCCCAAAAATTAACTTTCTATCTTGAAGGGTTTGGGATTTATTGTGCGCTGAGCGTACACACCGGCGTACGGCGGACGGCGTACAGACAGACGGATTTTGTTTTTGCATTTTTAGGCTAATTTAGTCATGAAAAGCAAAAAACCAAAATTTCAGGGTAGCAATTTTTTTTCCAAGTCGATCACAATACTTTATTATTAAAATAATAAAGTAAAATTACATAACAGTAATGCAAAGGTAGTTAAATTTACAATAATATATAGCAGTAGCCGTACTCCAACAATGGCCTTCGGCCTGAATTTTCTTACGTCTATGTAGGCGAATGTATAAAATCCATGGAGGCTTTGTTTAATTACCAAAAATTATTGTTTCGTGCTTTGTTGAAATTGTGAATTTTTACTCTAGTCAAACCTTAAAAAATTTTTCGTAAAATAAAAATATATTGTATAAAAATCTGGGATCGAAACCGGGCGGCCCAGGATGCCAGGCAAGCATTCTACTACTCACCCATTGACGCCGATAAACTTTTCCCGCCGAAATGTACCCATTTACTTAACGTTTTTTACACAGTTTTTACATGGAGAACCTTTCAAATCCTTTTTTTAAAGTTTGGGGTGTAATATTTCTGGGTATAAAAGTTTTTACAGTACTTTCATGTTTCGAAAAACTTACTGAAAACCGCAAGTCTGTAGATGCTACCGTTTAGTCTGATAATTTTCATCAGCCACTTAAATCCGAAGGAGATATTTTGAAAATTAATAATTTAATTTTTTTAAAAAAGTAAATTTATTAAAAGCAAAAGATTAATTGGAATCTTTATGAAATATGTATAATAATGTATTGCAGATGCGGTCAATATTATTTTGAGGATTTGATCTTAAAATCTATTACCACTGATACGAGTAGCTTTCATGTGGTATTCGAAAACGGACTCTCGGAGTTACCAGGCCGGATTCCGTAAATGGTCGTCTAGCACATACCCTACGGATAATATTGGAGTTGTCCGTCAAAGTGGGTTGGTCACTACATCTCATGTTTGTGGACGAGAAAAGGAAGACTTTCGAGAGGAAGAAGAGATATTCCATATAAAATCATAGCTATTAAAGAATCCTTCGAAGATGATGTCACGTCTTTCATAGAGGAGAGGTGTCCGAGAGCTTTGCTGTGCGAATTGGTGTAAAACAAGGCTGCATATTATCAGTCCTGTTTCTGATAGTAAAAAATAATATCTTGAAAGCAGCATTCAAAGTTGTAGAAGATAAAGGTTTTCATGGACTGTTTAACATCTTAAGTCAACTTGATTATGCTGATAACGTGCGTTTGCTTCCACATAACCATTCGGACTTAGAGTCAAATGTTCGCTCGTCCTAAATGCAAAGCGGGAGGACTAAAAATAAATGCGCTTGAAACCAAGTACTTGCACATGGTTTCTAACACAAGCGCATGGATTGTTCTAAACAGACAAGATGTGAAAGAGGTGCAAGATTTTTGTTACCTCGGTGGCATTGCCAGCACAGAGGGCGGAGCCGAAAAGGATATCGCGACTTGAATCTATAAAGCGCGTCAGATCTTCGGTATCCTTTTCCCGTTTCTGGAGGTTAATATAGATCTCTGTTTACACGAAGCTACGAGTGTTTGACGCATGCGTCAAATTCGTGTTGCTGTATGGTTGTACTATGTGGAAAGTGATCGTACAGCTTACCAAGAAATTTATAGCTTATAGTTTTATAGCTTTTTGCGTAGGAAAATTCGTTACAATTCGAGTGTAAGAACTCATCCGTCCAGTTTACTTGCAATACTGAGTGACTCGTTGCCAAATATGATCAGCCAAGATAACTCGAAATATTTTCGAAATAAGCCATGGATGCTAAAAGTTTAATTGTTTTAAATTCGGATTATTTAAACTGAAGTTTTTAGCAATACTCTGTAATTTATGGTATTTAATCATATTCTAAAAAATAATATAACCAAATTGTATTGTCGTTTGTTTTCACTTATTTGAATAAAACAAAATTTGTTTCAAAACAACACCAAATATAGAAACATACTCAGTCTGATAAGCGAGATCAATAATTTATCGGATATGTATACTAGCAAGGAATTGAAGAAACAACAACCATCTCCCCATTATTTTTTTTGTAATTTATATTTATATTTATAATAATAATATAATAAATCACTAGTTTTGTGAAGTTTTGTATTATTGAATAAAATTTCAAGTAAGCATAATTTTCGTTAAATTTTTATATGGGGTTTCGGTATTTTAAGAAGTATGAAGAATTGCTGGAGCTTTAACAAATTTTCTGAGGACTCCGAGACTAAACCGTTTGAGTTTACACTGGGGTGTATTTAGCATGGTGAAACCAATAGTCTGAAACGAACACGCTCATACTAGGGCGTATTCTTGTATACTCTAGTACTACAGCCTGTACCGACGCGGTACGTATGTTTTAAACTTTAAAATAATTCATAGTGTAACGACGGCAAAGATTTTGAACAGAAAAAAGCAGTGATTCGCAGCTCATTAAAAACCATCTCAAATTAATAAAATTTTCCTAATAAAAAACATTTATTATTATAAAACTCTTATTGCTCAAGTTTAGCGCTTTTAATTAAAACCCTTTGATTTCATCGACTTTGAACCGACCACGGAATCGATGTTAAAGTTATGAAAAAAAGTCACCTCTCTACGTATTTATCTATCTTTTGGTAAATTTTTATGAGCGGATGTGTGGACTAATTGGGATAAAGAGGTTTGAAAAAAAAAAAAAAAAAAATACCTTATTTACCTTATCTTTCAGCACTGAATATAACTTAGACCTTCACCTTTATGCTGTTCAATGCAAAATATCCTCCAATAAATTAGAGCCAGGACTTATCATATTTATGTTTCTAAGTTTCTTTTCGTCAGAATGTGCTACGACTAATCTGACGTCTTCCTTGGAGGTTATAATCCAGAGATCTTAGAGCTTCTGCTCTGGTTTCTTTAAAGTGCGCCCGATCCAAATCCAATTTCGTAACTGGCTCTCAATACCTATCTCGGTTTGTCCAGTTGTAGCTCAAAGTTACAGATTTCAAGACGCCCTTAATTACAACCAAATACAGGACTGGGCCTATCTACCTACTACTATCTAACTCTCCTCGATATAAGGCGTAACTTTTTTTCATTTTCGTAGAATTCTGCAACCAAATAGTTATAATCAATCTTATCAGGGATACTTCTCAATTGCAAAGCATTCCATACATAATCCTGCTTAACACTATTGAAAGCCTTCTCGTGAATTGTAGTTGCGAGTTCAATTCAATAATTTCAGTTGTTTTCCTCGAGCAAAAATCAGCGTAACATTGTATGGCTTCAGCTAGGTCAGGGTACTAAAAAAAGAGACCGCAGAACGATGAACAGTCTAGCCAGGCGAGATCCCATACCAACGATTTCAGTATCAGATCCTATAATATTTGGTTCAAATCTTTGATATACGTTGTCCGCGGCTCAAACTCGTGGTATCGGAACACACTATATGATAACATGACTATTAAAACATGAATTGGGATATGTAAATACTTAACAAATCAGAACGTTAAACCTCCAAAAAGCAAGAGTCAAACCGAAAAAAGATGAAATGGTACTCTCCCCTGCATGATGAGTAACCGGAAATAAAATCAACACAGGCTCGAATCACGAAAAGGCAAAATCAATCTATTTCAATTAAAACTGCTAAGATCAAAAGATTACCTATCTTCAGAAGTTTTCAAAAAGGATATCCACCAGCAATCCAAGATTAATACTAATTAAGTAACAACACTTCTTCAGCAGCTCTTCTTCGTCCAATTCGCTTAATCAGACAAGCTCAAAAAGGATTTTAACAAAATCTATCCATCCATTCACTGTTTAGGCATTTGTTTATACTTATGCAGTCTAAGTTTTAATTTCCGTTTGTCGGTCGGCCGACTTATTTCCTATATAACCGCTTGATACTCGCACTAAATACGGAGGTACTGACGATATGCCGCCAGAGTGTCTACCTAGAGGAATTTCTCATCTCATTGCTTTACACCAGAAAGTCTTTAACTAAGACGTCCCTTTGTAAGTCGGAAGCCAATTTAATTAGGACAATATCCTCTAATGGCGACGCCTTTGAAAGTAAATACTGCTAAGAGAGGCGATTCTCGTAGTACAAGAAGTAGTCCTTCAAAAAAAGGGGTGATTTGTAAACAACGGTGTACATTTCATTAAGGCGTTTAACAGATCTTAAGAACACTTTTAGATAATTATAAAGCAAAAACGTCGGAAAAGAATATAAGATGTCCTTCGAATAAGTTTTTTTTTTATTATGTACCGAATAAAACCAGTAACGAGTTAAGGAAAATGATATCAATTCTCTAATTTAGATTGAATTATGAATTTAAATTTTTTAAAGATTTGTTGGATGTCAAGGAGAGCTGAGATAAATACACATGTAGATCAATTGTTTTTACTTTTTACTTGTTGAAAACCTGATAAGCTGATGGTATTGTTTTTTTTAAGGCACTGAACATAGCTTAGGGGGTCACCCTCTAATGCATTGGAAGCACAGTCAAGTCAGCATAGGGTAGGTGAGCGATGGAGTTGAAAGGGAGTTTTTGGAGGGTGGAGTTTAAACTGTCGGTGGATGTTAGTTTTGAAACACTGAATGTTGTAAGTTGATTGGAATACGTGAGGCGCCAATGAATGCCACAGTCTTGAAGGACTGACAATACTTCACTGTACGTGACGATAAAGGCTTAGCAGTGCTTGCTGAGTATTCCTGGGATAGTTGAAAGGAGGAGGGATAAGGTTGAACTTCGCTGCATTTACCGTGGAAATATCGATAGTAAATGCGACGTTTCTACGATGTTCGAGGGAATCTATAGAAGTTGTTATAGTCTCATCTCCAACTAGACAAAACGCATGCTTTTGGATTCAGCTCATATGTATGAGTTATACTCCAGACGGGGACGAATGTAGGCCTTGTAGTTGAGCGTTTGGAGACATCAACTGCAATGTCAAAAATGTGTCTGCTCCAAGTGTGATGCTTGTTAAGTTTTATGCCAAGTAATGTAAATTCTTCTGAAGAGTGTAATTGTGTGTTATTATTATATATTGGGTAACGAGCACTGCGACCTTTTCGGCCTATTGTGCGGTTATTTCATCTTTCTCCTAGTACAACTTTATAGCTTTGGCTATTTAAATATGTTTAAAGGAGCCATTTTGGATAGTTCATCAGTTGTATTTGTATGTTACCGAGGGTTGTGTTCGAGGAAATTAAAAATTAAACTTTAATTTAAAGCGATTGAGCTAGAAATCGACATAAACTTTGTGAAAAGATTTTTAATTTTCCTTGAAAAAAAAGTAAATAAGCAAAAACCTCACCCCCAAAAACTAGCATACATTATCATAATCAAAATTCATAATGGATAGCATCACTACAAAATTTGAGCTGTATGACTTTGATTCGCGAAATGGTGCTTTTTTCGATCATATTTAAAAAATCTAAATCAAGTGGTAAGAGTTGGTGATACTTTTAGTCGACCTTCAACAATAAGATATGGTGTTCCGCAAGGGTCTATGCTAGGGCCAATTTTATTCAACATCTACATAAATGGCCTCTGCAAATTGAGTGAAATTGAACATAATGGACGTATAATCACTTTTGCAGATGATGCAGTTCTGTTATGCAAGAGTAATGTCTGGGAAGACACTTTTGTAAAAGGAAATGCAAGCATACAGAGTGTAGTTGGCTGGCTGACGGCTCATAAAATGTCACTAAACTTAAACAAAACCATACTCATGATGTTTGGTAAGGATAGCCCCAAAAATCACTAATATCAAAATTCTAAATGAACCAATTCAGGTTACGAAAGCAGTTAAATATCTTGGTGTTATCATAGATAATAATTTAAAATGGGATTGTCATATTTTCTACTTGTGCAAAAGATTAAGAAAAACCCTACATACATATTTCAGTCTACGTAGGCTTACTGATAGACAGTTAATTAGAACCGTATATTCCTCCTTAGCACAGAGTATCATTCAATACTGTACCTTAGCATGGGGATCCGCATGCACGGCAACATTATCACCATTGATAAATTTGCAAAATAGGTTAATTAAAATACGTTTGTTGCGGTCAAAGTTTTATTCTACATCTTAAGCGTTTTCTGAATTTAAAGTCATGAATTTGAGACAGCTCTTTGTCTATGCTTTATTAAAGTCTATGGCTTGCAATTTATCGAAATTTAGAATAAATGTTACGAACTATTCGACAAGGAGTCAAACAAAGAACTTATTAGCTATAGAAAAATGCAATAAAACTATGTTGTAAAGGCATGCTTGTATTCTTGGACCTAGACCCTTTAACATCTTACCAGATTTGATAAAAATATCAGAAATCACAAAATTGTCATAAAAAATTTGTTTACGATAATCTGAAATTTTTCAATGATAATGTTTCATAAATTAATTTTTTTTTCTTTTAAAGTTTTCTATTTTTCTTCTGTTAGCTTTTGAACTCCCACACACAAGCTTTGGCTTATGTGGGTTTGTATCTTTAATTTTTATTGACATTTGTGTATTATATACACGCATTGTGTCATCACTTATTATTTATATTGGATACAAATAAAGAACTATAAAAAAAAAAAAAAAGTCAATATACAGGTTAGAGTGGTTAGGGAAGACTACGTAAAAGGGGGTTCTTGGGCAGGGCAATTGTCAATTTAACACTTTGCGGAAACGTTCAAGAGCTCCAGTACATATAATCAATATTTCGTTCGTTTATTTATGCAAGTTTGAGTTTTTATGAGGGGAGGGGTGAGGGGTGATAGTAAGGGTGGGTTGATGTTAATGGTTTTTTAATTGATTGCTTGAATCAGGTCCAATATTTTCTGTATAGAATGTCAGTTTCATAGACGAAGTTGCATAGAATTTTCATAGGATTCGGTGTATCTTACATTCACGAAACCAAACATTTGTATGGGAAGGGGCAGAGGAGGTAGGGGAATCGTAAAATTTGTGACGCGATTTTATTTCCTTTCTCTTGTAGTGTGCTCGTACAAAATTTCAAGTTCGTAGCTTTTAATTTGTTGGTTATTAGTTGATTCAATGAAATAGGTCGAAATGATACTATTGTATGGGAGGGGGTAGAAGGGCAAGCGCGATTGCAAAACTTTTAAAGAAATTTCATTTCAATTATTTTTATAAGTTCTAGTGAAAAATTTGAAATTGATAGCTTTTAAGAGTTAGCTGATAACTGATTTCGTAAAAATGCTCGAAAAAATAATTTTGTATGGGAGGGGGTAGAAGAGGTAGGGGAATCGCAAAATTTGTGAAACAATTTGCTTTTCATTCTCTTTTAAGGTGCTCGTACAAAATTTCAAGTTCGTAGCTTTTAGTTGTTCTGGTTAGCAGTTGTTTTATTGAAATTGGTCGAAATCATACTATTGTATGGTAGGGGGTAGAACGGCAAGTGTGATCCCAAAATTTTTGATGCAGTTCTGTTTCAACTATTTTCAGAAGATTTTGTGCAAGATTTCAAATTGTTGGCTTTTACTAATTAGGTGATAATTAATTTCTTAAAAATGGTCGAAAAAAATTATTTTGTATGGGAGGGGTAGAAGCTTTCAAGGTATCGACCAATTAATATTTTATTTTATTAAAAAAAAATTTTAAATGCATTTCGCAAATTTTCAAGTTCTTACCTTCAAATTTCATTCAAAACTTTTCAGTTTATGTGTTTTGCTCATTGCACATGAAACACCTTGTGCACGGTAGACCAGGGGGGTCGGTGCATAACAGTTGTGGAATTTTTATTATTTTTTCTGTATGTACAACAAATAGATGTATTCAAAAGGAAAATTTAAATTTTGTATCTTTCACCAGAGCCCTTAAAAAATCACTCAAAATTTTCGACATTTTTAGTTACCACTTCCCTCCCCTTACACCTCCCGACGTAAAATGCTTACCAAATTTAAAAACTACTTAGTTCTACAATATGACAAAATTTGAATTTGATATCTGCACTCAATTTTGAATTATAACGGTTTGAAATTTTGGAAAGTGCACCATTTTTGAAGTGCTCCTCATCTTCCCCCACTACTATTTTGTCCAAATGTTATATTTTTTTCGTCTTTTTCTAATACAGCTTAATATAGGTTCTAAGATTCAATTACATAGCTTAATAAATAGCCGAGATATTGATTTTGAAGTGTTTTTCTTTACAACCCCCCTGACCCTCCCCCTTACAATAATTAGCTTTTATCTAAACTGATTCTAGTGGACCTATGTGCCAGCTTAATGGTCTCAAAATATCAATTTCTTATTGTAAGTAATTTTGAAGATATAATCATTTGAAAAAAAAATTCGGCTGACAATTAGTTCTTAGCCCCCCCTTTTCGCACCCCAGTGGATAAAAAATTAAATTATTTTTAAAATTTGTCCCACAAATTCCTTTATATGTATGTTGAGTCTTAGCTTCCAAGCTGTTACCATGGTTGAGATATTTGAATTCGTATTTTTTGGCTTAAGCACTCTCCCCCACCTCCCCCTGAACTCGTACACCTCCCAAAATCGGTATCCGCCTGAGATCCGCAACTATCGACAATCCCCCCAAAAATGAACTTTCAATCTTGAAGGGTTTGGGAGTTAGTGTGCGCTGAACGTACACACCGGCGTACGGCGTACAGACAGACGGATTTTTTTTTTTGCATTTTTAGGCTAATTTAGTCATGAAACGCAAAAAAACAAAATTTCAGGGAACCAAATTTTTTTTTTCCAAGTCGATCACAATACTTTATTATTAAAATAATAAAGCAAAATGCAAAAAAAAAAAATCCGTCCCGCCGTACGCCATACATATGGACTCATATCTCCGAGACCGTTAAAGGTAGAATGTCCGTTTTGGGGTGGATGTTTGATTGGGTAAGTGAACTCTATTTTATAAATTTTGGAAGGAGTTAGGTGGAAGGGGGAGGGAAAAAGTCAAAAACTACACTTGCTAATATCTCCACCACGAATGCAGATAGGAAGTTGAAAATCAGTAGAGATATAGAGAGGGTTGTGGGACATACACTAAAAATAATTTAATTTTTTTATCCATTGGCGTCCGAAAAGGTGGGGCTAAGACCAAATTCAGGAGACCAAGGTCCGATTTGGGCTGTAGCGCCATTGTAGATGTAGAAGACCAAATTGTCGGCCGAATTGTTTTTTCAAATGATTATATCTTCAGGGGTGGTGCAAAGAAAACCACTTAAAAAACAAAATCTCGGCACTATGTAATTGAAACTTGGAAATTATTTTAAGCTATACTAGGAAAATACAAAAAAAATATAGCATGTTGAAATAATAATAGGGAGGGGGGGAATGGGGAGCATTTCAAAAATGGCACACTTTTAAAAATTACAAATCCTTATATCTCAAAAAAGAGTGTAGGTATCAAATCGAAGATTTGTCAGATTGTAGAACTACGTAGTTTTTAATATTGATAAACATTTTATGTTGGAAAGTATAAGGGGAAGGAGGTGATAAGCAAAAATGTCGAAAATTTTAAGTGATTTTTTTAGGGCTCTGGTGAAAGATACAAAGTTTAAATCTTGCATGTAGATACATCTATTTAATATACATAGAATAATAGTAATAACTTGATCCATAATTTTTATAAACCGACTCCCCCGGTCTAACGTGCTCAAGGTGTTTCCTGTGCATTGAAAAAAACACATAAATTGAAAATTTTTGAGTGAAATTTTAAGGTAGAAACTTGAAAATTTGCGAAATGCATTTAAAAAAAATTCCTAAATATACGAAATATTAACTGGTCGAAAACCATTAAAACTTCTACCTCCCATACAAAATTATTTTTTCGACCATTTTCAAGAAATCAATTATCACCTAACTATTAAAAGCTATCAATTTGAAATTTTGCACAAAAACTTTTAAAAATAGTTGAAGTATAATTCCGTCAAAAGTTTTGAGATCGCGCCTGCACTTCTACCCCCCTCCCATAAAAAAGTATGATTTCGACCAATTTCATTAAATCAACTAATAACCAACAAACTAAAAGCTACGAACTTGAAATTTTATAAACTACATATAAAATTTTACGATTCCCGTACCTTCTCTAACCCCTCCCATACAAATGTTCGGTTTCGGGAATGTAGAATACACCAAATTTTATGAAAATTCTATGCAACTTCGTCTATGAAACACATTCTATACAGAGAATATTGGACGTGATTCAAGCAATTAATTAAAAAGCTATTAACATCCACCCACCCTTACTAATACCCCTCCTTCTCCCCTCATAAAAACCCAAACTTGCAGAAACGAATGAAATATTGTTAAATTGACAACAGCCCTGCCAAAGAACTCCCTTTCATTTAGCCTTCCCTAACCACTCTAACCTGCAAATTGACTTTCCACTCATCCGCAACTTGTCCCAAAAATAATAAAGTTTCGCCCGACTTGTTGGCAGTTTATTTTATATGTGAGGTGATAGACGGGGTGACAAGATCAAACTAATTTCTACACGAATCACTATAGTTACTACCAGACTATTTTACATGCTCCATACATTTTTTAGACACTGAAAAAATAGTGTATTGCATTTCGTGAAATTGTGCAGTTTGCATGGGATTTAAATTTTTTTTGTGGAAACCAAATAAATTTATTTATTTTTCCAATAAAATTTACTTATTATAAAGCGGTGAAATTGTTGCATTTTGCACGGGAGGGCAAGAAGGGGTAGTGTGATTTGGCTCGTTCACGAAGTTGATCTTACTCTTTCACCAGAAATAATAGGAACAAAATTTGAACTTTGTAGCTCAACGCGTTTTTAAGGTGGAGAGTGCACGGATGGGACGGACATCCGGTTTCCAGGATTTTGAGCGACGACAAATTTTCTGTACCGTGGTCGACTCTCTGCGAGATTATTTCTTAGCATTATAAATTTTAGGACAAACTGGATTTCATCTGGAGTAGAAAAATTATAGAAATTGTTCGACCCCTTTTACCCCTCAATTTAAAAATAATTAAGAAGTGTAGTGGTTTAACACTAACAAAGCTAGGGTGTAGCCTAGTAGGTAGCGTGTTGGTCTTGTAATGCGAAGCTCGTGAGTTCAAATCCCGGTCGGCGCAATATATAATTCCAGCACATTGCCTGTTTGGATATACCTTGGTCAATTTAATCTACGAAAATGAAAAATTCGTAGAAAGAGGGTTGTGCGAAGGGCTAACAACTCTTCCACAACAAGTAATGAAAAAAAAAATGTTAAGGAACCTGAATATCAGGAGGCCAAGATCCGATTTGGGCTGTATTGCCATTGTAGTAGTAGTGGTTTAACATATGGCCGGCGGCAGCTTCCACCCATAATTTCATTTTAATTATTTTTTTTAGTTTTTCAATCAACATGATCTTTAAAATCCTTCCGAAATAATGCATTTATTTTGAAACAGAAATGAAAAGCAAAAATAACCATAAATCCTTAAGTACGAATTCCTTTTAACCAAAAATTCTATAATTCACAGAGAGTTGATAAGAAAGCATCAGGTTTTTTATTTTCTTCTGTCTCGGCCTATAGGTAATACTTTTTGTTTAAAAAACATAATTTTTTATTACCGCGTAAAGATATCTTAATGCCCGGAAAGCTATAAATTTCGCTGAAAAAGTTAATCTGCTTTTGGTGAAGACACGCATTTTCCCCCCCATAATAAAGAGTAATGATGATACAATAGAGCGAGGACTTTCTCCGTAGCCACATCACATCACTACCATCTTCAGTGGCTTTTCCACCAGATGAATCAAGTATTTATAAAAGGCCATAAAATTTGCAAATGGGGTGTTAGACGACCACTAAAGAAAAAGAGGAAAATTGTTCAAGTAAATGCACGATACGTCATTGTCTTCAGTTAAAACGGTGTCGGTATGGTTTGAACACAAAGTCTTTATAGCCTAGTCGCGTTTTGAGGTTTTTGCATAAAAGATTTTCCCGGAAAATTTATGATCTTCGCCTACCTCTTTACTGTTTTGTTTACTTTTTCCTAAAACTTTTAGCTTTGTGGTGCGAAAGAAAGATGCAAATGTGGTTTTGGTTTATTATTATAATTACATAGGGTTTTTAATTTTCAAAAAAGGATTATTTATTATGTTATAGTAGTAGGTTCCTCAGATAGGAACTAAGATCCTTCGTTTTAAGTAATGGGCACGTAATTACAACAGAAAAGAGTTGAGAGTTTTATAAATGCCTATTTAATGATTTTATTAAATGCTTAGGAAAATCTTGATCTATATATCATTTTTGTTGTTTATAAATTCATTTTCTTTTGTACAAATAAAGCATCTTCCTATACTACTTTTCATATAATATAATTTTACGAGGAAAATACGAAATTTCTAGGGCGTTACTTTTGGACCGAATTCAGTGCAATATATTCCATTCGTAGAAAACACTATTTTTAATTTTTTTTCACATTATTGTTTTCACGACCGAAATTACGATCATAAATTTTACGAGTATGTCGACTAAATCAATTTTGAAGTACTTATCTGTCAACAAAAGGGATTTTTATAGAAATATTAGCGAGAGTGTCAACAAGAAGGAAAATTTACGAGCGATCCGAACTAAATTACTGATAGAGAAGGACTCAACTAACGCTGGGCATTGGCCAATTCACTTAGCGTAATTAAAAAGGTTCGCCAAAACTTCCGAAATTTATCGTCTACCATAGTACTCGTTTATCTACGTAACACTTTATCATTTTCAGATGCTGTCAAGCAGTTACAGATTATTCCAATCTCTAAGCGAATTCGAAAGATATTTTGTGGTAGATTTTAGTTAGTATGATGGAGTATTAGTAGTAAAAGTACGAAGGTCAATCGTATTTTATTTTATTATTTGCAGAAGGACATGAGACGTCATAATTAGAGTTTTCTACCAAACTTACGAGTATTCTTAAAATAGACATAGACCAATAGTATTAATAGCTTAGGAAATGTGACCCATTCAGCTTGGTAGTTCTAATTTACATTTTAATTTCAGGCCGATAACGCTATACTTGCATAAATATTGTGAAAATGTTTTATACTACCAAAAGAACTTAATAGAACTCCAATATTTGTTCACTTGGAAAGTTAATACTAAAATAATTTACTCCAAAAATAGGCTTTGCCAATTTGTTGCATACTTTCATAATAATAATACAAAATACAATATTATGGATATTTGCAGCTTATTTGGGAGATAGAAGACGAAATGGGGCGATTCTAGCGATAATATTTATTAAAACTACATACATGTTTACAATTGAGGACCGCTTTCGCAAAAGCCAACAAACGCCAAAAAATCAAAATTAGTTATGGGCTTAAGAATTTTCTGAAAAGAGTGAGAATGAAATGGGTATACATAGATTTTACATAACTTTTAAGTATAAGTTGTACTTTTATTTTCAATAAGTTGCTTTGAACTTTTCTAGTTTAAAAGATTATGATTTACGCAAGCTTCCAAAATATAATTTACTTCTTTTAATTGTGCTTTGGAGTTCCAAGAAAATGAATAGAAAACTTCTTTTGAAAATTTTAAATTATAGAGGAACTACTTTTCATAAAAAAAAGAAATGAAATCTAGTTGCCGGGAAAAGGACTTCAGGCAGAAATTGACAGAACAAAAAAAAAAAAATTAAAATGAGAATTTTATAAAAGGAGATTCACTTTTCTGTTCTTCCTGTTTGGTTATTTAAAATAATAAATAACTGAAAAAAAATAAATATGATGCCGCCACTTTTGAGACCCTTTCAACCAACTCGTTTCTATGCCAAGTGATTGCCGCCGTAAACGGCGAGGACTTGGATTTCCAGTTGAGGGTTCTGCAGACTAAGGATGAGGACATTTCCACTTTGAAGCACAGGTTTTAAGTGATGGTATTGTTTGTCGACCTAAGAAATCTGGAAGTCTACAGTGGTATATTCCAAAAGCATTATAAGAGAATCACATTCGGTCCGTGCATGAAAAATTGGGACATATGGGTGGTAATAAATGTTATGACCAGTTACAGTCATCGTATTGGTTTCCTAAAATGAAATTGAAGAACACATCCGAAACTGTCTCAAATGTATATTTTACTCAGCTCCGGCCAGAACAAACAATCAAAATCTATATAACATTCCCAAAGAACCAGTGCCATTTTATACTATACACTTGGACCATCTCGGTCCCCTGCCCTCGGTAAAATCCAAATGGAAGCACTTGCTGGTCATTATTGATACGTTCACAAAATACGTGAAGTTCTATTCTGTGATATCGACAAGTACTCGCGTGGTATGTCCCGCACTATCCAAGTGTTTCGAGTACTACAGTTGCGCTGTAAAGGCAATTACTGACCGCGGTACATGTTTCACCTCTCTTGAATTTGCGTCTTTTTTATTAGATCGCAATATAACTCGTGTTAAGGTAGCAGTTGCTTCGCTCCAGGCAAACGGACAGGGGGAGCGCATTAACCGCACCATCACTGGTATGCTAGCTAAGTTAAGCAATCCTATAGATCATTCCGATTGGGTACAACAACTGGCAAAGATAGAATATGCTCTCAATAACTCCGTACAAAGCTCAACGAAAATACTCAGAGTATTTTACTATTTGGTGTTCCACAACGCGGCTTTACTGTTGAGAATTTGACGGAATTTTTGCAAGGAAAATTAACCAATACTGTTCAGCGAGATTTACCGTCCATCCGATTAGCTGCTGCAGCATCAATCGAGAGGTCTCAAAATTATAATAAGGAACGCTTTGAGAAAACTCATCACCCTCCACTTTCTTTTAGTGAGGGTGACCTCGTTACAATTCGAAACGTGGACACCACAACTGGCACCATCAAAAAGCTCATTCCAAGGTTTAAAGGTCCATATTTCATGCACAAGGTGTTACCCAATGATAGGTACATTATCCGGGACACTGAGGACTATCAACTGACTCAATTATCGTACAACGGAGTAATCAAATCCTGACATATACGAAGGTATATCATCCATAATAATTAAAAAAACAAAAAAAAAAAAAACAAAAAACGCATTTGCATTGTTAAGGCAACATTATCTAAACCAATTTTACTCATTAATAGATTTTGTATTATTTATGTAACTCGACGTGCTGTTTGGAGTGAATTGATCGAGTCGATCAATAGTCAGATTGGCCGAACTGTAGAGGAACTACTTTTCATAAAAAAAAGAATTAAATCTAGTTGCCGGGTGATTATGAGAAAAGGTTTCCAGGCAAAAACTGACAGATAAAAAAAAAATAAATAAAAAAATAATTAAAATGATAATTTTATAAAAGGAGATTCACTTTTTTTTTCTTGCTGTTTGGTTATTTAAAATAATAAATAATGAAATAAAAAAAAATAAATATAAAAAAAAGTATCGCATTACAAAATTAATTATAACTTTAAATGTTAGTTATACCTAAGAGAATAGTGTTTTTATTTATCACATTGTTGTAATTTCTATCTGCGCGGTCATCTATCGGAATTGCTGTCGTTCCATTTAGAGTAGAAACTGAAAAAGAAAAAAAAAATTTAAAGTACATTTTATAGAAACGCGGTAAGCTAGAAAGTTTAAATTTTGTGCACGTTGTTTTTGAGTATAAGTAAAGGTCAAGTTCATGAATTCTCCAAATCGCTTCATTCCTTCTTACCCCAAAGTCGTATTTTCAAATTATACAATAATCGGATTGTCTCGGAAGCTGCAAGAGCTGCTGTTCTGAAATTCAGAAGGCAAACACTGAACTATTTCACGAAACACAATAAAATAATTTTCTCAAATGTATGTAATTAATTCTCATTATTAATAAATTCGGAAAAAACTAAACGATTACCTTTAATACTTCCATTTATTCCCTTCTATACAATATGATACATTTTCCCAACTTTACAATAAGTCAGTTTTCTTAAGAATTACATATGATATTTATCACCAATTTGAAACACGTCAATTGTATGATTAAGTTAATTCTGACAGAATGAATAAAATCTGTTCACTCCTTCTACCACCTCTCATACAAACTGTATAGTTTCACAATACACTAATTTTCTCAGTACCTACCATGCTTTAGAAGCTCAAAATTTCTGTAAAAAAAAGTTATAGTAATTCTAACATAATGAAAAAAACTTATTTCAATGTCATCACCCCTTCTACTCAATCAATCAAATCAAATTCCTGTTAAGACCCCCTATAGGGGCATAGGACAGAAACAACTCTCTTCCACAAGGCGCGATCCTGCGCATCGGCTTTAAGCTGTTGCCAGGACTTGTTTATTCCTCTGGCCTCCTGCTCAACTCCTTCTACTACTAACCATAAAAAATTTCTTAAGATCTCAAAAATTTATTTTTCATCTAAAGTATCGCATGGAACGTGGCGGTCAATGGACTACAGCAAAAACTGGAAGAGGCGGGCTGTAAATTGATTGTTTATGCAGACGACATTGCTAAAGCCATCTCTGGTAAACACCCGAGTTCTCTAGGCGAGGTTATGCAAAATTCCCTCTAAACGGACTCGTGAATGTGGACACGGAGTGAACCCAAAACCGAGGATACACAAAATTTCTCATGTCGAACCTTCTAACCTGATGGTACCAGTCTCGTTTTCGCAGATAGAGAAAAATGTTTGGGTCTTATTTTGGATGGAAAACTCAGCTGGAAACCAAATATTTAGGAACGTGTAAACGAAGCTACTGTTGCGTTTTACTCTTGTAAGAAAACTAAAGGTAAGAAATAGCTGCCCAAGCTAGTGTATTGGCTCTACGTTGCTGTCGTCAGACCCATCTTGCTTTATGGTGTGATTGTGTGGTGTACTGCCCTGAAGACAAAGAAAAACCGCCCGCCTCAAAAAACTCGCCGGTGGACCAGAATTCAAATTGGTCACTCTTTAACCCTGGAAGATTTCGAAGAAAAATTTGTGAAAACACTCTCCAAATTTTTGAATTTGACAATAATTTCCTCACCGTCATTGCTTTGAGTCAAGAGTGGGAAGCAGATAAAATACGGGAAGAAGAGTCCATATCCTTCAAAACTGATGGCTTCAAGACTAGAAGTGGAGTGGGGGGAGGTGTTTTCTCAGCATTGCTTTACTTAAGCATATCGATAAAAGAAGCCTTGGCCTGGCTGAAGTAAAATGTAGTATCTACTAAGGATATTGGCATCTTCACTGATAGCCAGGGCGCTATTAAATCCCTGGAATCAGTCAAGTCTATGACCAAGACTGTTCTTGATTATAGTGCGTCTCTGGGGTAGATGGCTGAACAGTTCAACATTCGCTTGTGCTGGGTACCAGGGCATTCTGGAGTAGTGCAGGGAAGATGAACTTGCCCGTCCCGGAACCACCTTGCAGATTCAATCTGTGAAAGAGAAGCTGTGCATGCCTCTCACAACTTATAAACTGCAACTTAAGTTGGATGCGATTAGCGAAGCCAACGGCAGATGGGTAAACAGCGTTATATGTAATACCACCAGACAGATTTGACCTGTGCTGAATTTCCTAACTTCTGTCTTTCTGCTCTCAAGAAAGCGCAACAGGTTTATACAGACTTGAGTAAGGTATTCGATAAGATTGATCACCTTATTCTTGTGCACAAGCTTATCTTGCTTGGTTTTCCTGTGGGTTTTGTTTCGTGGATTAAGTCATATCTTACTAATCGTGTTCAAAAAGTGCTATTCCGGGGTTGCCTTATCTTTTCAGATTTACAACATTTCCGGTGTTCCATGAGGTGGTCATCTCGGGCCACTGCTATTTTTGTTGTTTATTAATGACATGAGTGCATTTATCGTTGACTCAAACATTCTTCTCTATGCTGACGACGCAAAGATATACAAAACTATATCTAATCAAAATGATTGCTTATCTTTGCAGAGTGACTTTACGTGTTTTTATGACTGGTGTATGCTAAATAATTTACTTCTTAATATTAGTAAGTGTACTACTGTCTCGTATCTTAGAATAAAAATATCTATGTGACTATGTTCTACTTCATTCTGATAAAGTACGGGACTTGGGGGTATTATTTAATAGCACTTTCACCTTTGACGACCACGTTGATCATATTGCCAGTAAAGCTAGCGCTATACTCGGTTTTGTCAAAAGAAGATCCAAAGAGTTGAATGATCTATTACCCACCTAGGTAAAAAATCAGCTTTCTTGTCGTTGAATTAATTTCTATTATCACTTTTTATTTTATAGTTTTTCTATTCATTGTTTAATTGTTTATCTTGTTTTTCTTTTATTATTTTTGTTTCTTCATTAATTTTTATATTATTTATTTATTACTTTATTATTTTAATAATAAAGTATTGTGATCGACACAGAAAAAAAAAATTTGCTACCCTGAAATTTTTTTTTCGCGTTTCATGACTAAATTAGCCGAAAAATGCAAAAAATCCATCCCGCCGTACGCTGTACATATGGACTCATATCTCCGAGACCGTTAAAGGTAGAATGTTCGTTTTTGGGTGGATTATTGGTTGGGTAAGTGAGCTCTATTTTCAAAATTTTGGGAGGTCTTAGATAGAAGGGGAGGCGGGGAGGGAAAAGGTCAAAAACTACACTTGCTAATATATCCATCACGAATGCAGATAGGAAGTTGAAAACCAGTAGAGATATAGAGAAGGTTGTGGGACAAACTTTAAAAATAATTTAATTTTTTTATCCATTGGCGTCCGAAAAGGGGGGGGGGACTAAAAACAAACTGCCCGCCGAATTGTTTTTTCAAATGATTGTATCTTCGAAATTACTTATCGTAAAAAATTCATATTTTGGGACCATTAAGGTAGCATATAGTTCCACCGGAATCAGCTTAGAGAGTGGGTAATTATTGTAAGGCGGAGAGTCATGGGGGTGCAAAGAAAAATACTTAAAAATGAATATCTCAACTATATCTTAAGCTATGTAATTGAAACTTGAAATATATATTAAGCTATACTAGGAAAATACAGAAAAATATAACATGTTGAGATAATAGTAGTGGGGGGAAATGGGGAGCATTTCAAAAATGGCGCACTTTACAAAATTACAAATCTTATATCTCAAAAAAGAGTACAGACATCAAATCGAAAATTTGTCAGATTGTAGAACTACATAGTGGTTAATTTTGGCAAAAATTTTAAGCTGGGAGGTGTAAGGGGAGGGAGGTGATAAGCAAAAATTTCGGAAATTTGGAGTGATTTTTTAGGGCTCTGGCGAAAGATACAAAGTTTAAATTTTGCATGTGAAAACATCTATTTTATATAAATAGAAAAATAATAATAACTTGATCCATAATTGTTATAAACCGACCCCCCCCCCCCTGTTTAAAGTGCACAAGGTGTTTCAAGTGAATTGAGAAAAACACATAAAGCGAACATTTTTGAGTGAAAGGTAGAAACTTGAAAATTTGCGAAATGCTTTTAAAAAAATTCACTAAATATACGAAATGTTGACTAGTCGAAAACATTTAGAACTTCTACTCCCTCCCATACAAAATTATTTTTTCGACCATTTTCAAGAAATCAATTATCACCTAACTATTAAAAGCTATCAATTTGAAATTTTGCACAAAAACTTTTAAAAATAGTTGAAATGAAATTACGTTTAAAGTATTGAAATCGCACTTCCCCTTCCACAGCCTCCCATACAAATCTATGATTTCGACCAATTTCATTAAATCAACTGATAACCAACAAACTAATAGCTACGAACTTGAAAATTTGTACAAACACCTTACAAGAGAAACGAAATAAGACTGCATCTAAAATTTTACGATTCCCTTACCTTCTCTACCCCCTCCCATACAAATGTTCGGTTTCGTGAATGTAAAATACACCGAATTTTATGAAAATTCTATGCAACTTCGTCTATGAAACACATTTTATTCAGAGAATATTGGACATGATTCAAGCAATCAATTAAAAAGTTATTAACATCCACCCACCCTTACTATTACCCCTCCTCCCCCCTCATAAAAACCCAAACTTGCAGAAACGAATGAAATGTTGATAAATTGACAACAGCCATGCCCAAGAACTCCCTTTCACTTAGTCTTCCCTAACCACTCTAACCTGCATATTGACTTTCGACTCATCCGCAACTTGTCCCAAGAATAATAAAGTTTCGCCCAACTTGTTGGCAGTTTATTTTTATTATTCTTGATTGATATCGATTGTATTTTGTTATTTACCTATATAATATTTTATTTATTGACTTGTTACTTTTTGATTTTTTCATTGCCTTATAGTTAGATTTTATTAAATTATTATTTTATTGTATTATTTGTAGTAATCAGGCAGTTGATGAATAAAAGAATATTATTATTATTATTATTATCTTAAACGCTCTGGTGGAC